>JANUYF010000002.1:137695475-147695475 GCA_026167975.1 Phrynosoma blainvillii | reverse complement strand
TATGAGCATCATTGCAGTACTATAGCGCTAGTATAAATATGCCGCTAGCGCTATAATAGCGCTATGGATAAGCTCGCGCCATTGCAATGCCCGCTGAAACCGACATTCAAAAGAATGCGAATGATGTTGCATTCTGAGCGGTTTCTTGCTGGATTCTGAGTGACGTCGTGTAATCACATGGAAAACTATAGCGCTATAGCGCCTGATTCTTAGCGGATTCCGAGCGACGTCGTGCAATCACTCGGGAAGATATAGCGCTATAGCACCTGATTCTTAGTGGATTCTTGCTGCTTTTGGCCCCGTGGGATAAGGTCCTAGGAGATTATCGCACCTCCTCCCAGACCCGGCTTACCTCTGGCGAATTAGAGCTCAATTCAGGCTGGAGCCAGGTCTTATCACATGGATTTTGCCCCTAAAAGAGCCATTTGGGTGCATTCCCTCTCCAATGTGAATTGGGAAATGTGCTTTGGTGGCCATTTTTTCAAGTTGGAAGCTTCCAAGTCAGATGCACCCAGACAGCTCTTTTAGGGGCAAAAGTTGTACAATAAAACCCATCTCCAGCCTGAACTGGGCTCTAATTTGCAAGAAGTGAGCCAGGTCCAGGAGGAGGTGCGAAAATCCCCTAAGTGAGAAACTAAGAGCCATATTGCAATTCAAAAGTAAGCCGAAACACAATGAGATAGACACGGCTTTCTGTTTACCTTTCTGCATGATGCCATAGTACTTCTGTTCTCATTTCAGAGAGAGATGGTAGTAAAAGCATGCCTTTTGCCAAATGGATTTTTCCAGCACAACCATTTTTTTACAACCATCTCCCTCAGGAATAGAATAAAAGTGCTTTGAGGGCATGCAGAGAAATAAACAGAAAGTTGCTTCTCTATTGCTGCATCTCAGTTTGGTGCCACAATAAAATACAGATTCCCTAACCCTTAAAGTGGACTCAATCTGCACTATTTCTGGCAGTCTGCAAAGGCCCTTAATCAGGTCCCTTGCATTGCTAACTACATCTCCAAAGGTCCCCAGGATGTGGCACCAGAGCTCAATGTGACAGAGAAGGCTCAATGTCTCAGAAAAACAACAACAATTCCCATGATTCCCTAGCACTAACCCTAAGCCTTAAAGTGGACTCAATTTGCACTATTTCTGGCAGTCTGCAAAGGCAGTAAGTGAAGCATGAGTGGGAGGACTTGGAGAAGGGACACCCTTGTGAACCAGGAGGAAAGTACAGGCATCCCTTCATTTTCACAGACCTAGAAACCGCAATCTCGCCCATTTGTGGGCAGGGAGGGACACAATGGATAAAATAGGGTGTGTACACAGCCATTCTAGCCAATGGGGCTTAAATATTGGCACTTTTCCCTTTGTGTAGGGGGGATCCAGAATGGATCCCCTGCAAAAATGGGAGGGTGACTGCAAGGTGAGGTCTGATTACTCAATGAGTCACCAGGTGAGCTGTCTTGGGCAAACAGTGAAATATTACTGACTCTTACCTCAAGGCATAGATGAGGTGCCAGAAAGAGAAAGAGAGTGGCTCAATGCTGTTATTATTTATCTTCATTAGGAACAAATAGAAGAAGATCCTTAGCTCTTCTAAGAATATTGAAAAACTGTGTCCAGAGGAGGGCATCTAAAATAGTGAAGGAAACCATGCCCTATGAGGAATGACTTAGGGAACTGGGTATGTTTAGCCTGGAGAAGATATGGTTAAGAGGGGATATGATAGCCCTCTTTAAATATTTGAAGGGATGTCATATTGAGGAGGGTGCTAGCTTGTTTTCTGCTCTTCCAGAGAATAGGACTCGGAACAATGGATGCAAGCTACAGGAAAAGAGATTCCACCTCAACATTAGGAGGCACTTCCTGACATTGAGAGCTGTTCGACAGTGGAACACTCTCCCTCAGAATGTGGTGGAGTCTCCTTCTTTGGAAGCCTTTAAACAGAGGCTGGATGGCCATCTGTCGGGGTTGGTTTGATTTTGAGTTCCTGCATGGCAGGGGGGGTTGAACTGGATGGCCCTTATGGTCTCTTCCAACTCTATGACTCTATGATTCTCTTTATGGGGAATCTGTGGATGTAATGTTTTTTGTTCTTGTTAACTGCCTTTGCATCAATCTCGAGCCATGGTGACCTATGGATGAGACATTTCCAGACCCCTCTGTCCTCTACTGCCCTGCCCAGCTCCTGCAAACTCATATTCATGGTCTCTTTAATAAACTCCATCCATCTAGCATGTGGCGTTCCTCTCTTTCTACTTCCCTCCACCTTTACTAACATTATTGTCTTTTCCAGTGATTCATGCCTTCTCATGATGTGTCCAAAGTACGACAGTCTAAGTCTTGTCATCTTGGCTTCTAGGAATATCTCTGGATTGATCTGCTCTAGGAACCATTTGTTTGTCCTTTTGGCTGTCCATGGAATACTCAGCACTCTTCTCCAGCACCACATCTTAAATGTGTTGATATTCCTCCTATCTTCTTTCTTAACTGTCCAGCTCTCCCATCCATACATGGTAATAGGGCACAAGATGGCTTGTATAATTCTGACTTTTGTACTGAGGTGTATGTCTTTGCATTTTAGGATCTTTTCTAGTTCTTTCATAGCCTCCCTCCCCATTCTTAATCTTTTCCTGATTTCCTGGCTGCAGTCCCTGTTTTGATCAGTGTTTGATCCCAGATATGAGAACTCTTTTACTATTTCTATTTCCTCATTGTCTAGTTTGAATGTGTGTAAGTTCTCTGTTTTCTTTATGTTCAATAGTAAGCCTGCCTTTGCACTTTCTTCTTTGATCTTCCTTAGTAGTTGTTCCAGATCTGTGAAGTTCTCTGCTAGTATTATGGTGTCATCGGCATATCTCAGATTGTTGATATCTCTTCATCCTATTTTCACTCCTCCCTCTTCCATGTCCAAGCCTGCTTTCCTTACAATATGTTCTGCATATAAGTTGAATAGGTAGGGTGATAGGACGCACCTTTGTCTTACTCTTACCAACTGGGAACCATTCTGTTTCTCCGTGTTCTGTCCTGACAGTAGCCTCTTGTCCTGAGTACAGATTCCTCATTAAGACTATAAGATGTGTTGGCACTCCCATGTCTTTAAAGGCATTCCATAGCCTTTTATGATCTATGCAGTCAAAGGCTTTGCTACAGTCTATAAAGCACATACTCATTTTCTTTTGGAACTCCCTGCTACACTCTATTAGCCATAATATATTTGCAATGTGATCCCTGGTGCCTCTTCCTTTCCTGAACCTGCTTGGACGTCTGGGATTTCTCTCTCCATGTGTGGTTGGAGCCTATGTTGCAGTATTTTGAGCATAATTTTGCTTGCATGGGAGATTAGTACTATGGTTCTATAGCTGCTGCAGTTTCTTGTGTCTCCTTTTTTGTAGATGGGGATGTATACTGATTGCTTCCAATCTGTTGGCCATCATTTTGCTTTCCATATCTGTTGATATAATGTGTCTCCACAAAAAATATTGCAGTAAGCAAGTTCCCATTGCTGTTAACATGGCAGAGGAGAAGGCCCCCATACCCACCCAAGAGGGGGCATGCCCCATGGCAGGCATGAAACAAGTTCTTTTTTTATTCTGAAATTAGCATTTCATAGTCTAAATTTCTGAAAGATAGCCACTTTTTCTAATTTTTTTAAAGTAATAATAGCCAGCAGAGAAGCCTACAAATTTTCTAATTTTTAACATTTCCTCAAACGGATTATTCTGTCAATGTCTTGGGATTTTTATTCTAATTGACCAATGTGGCAGCAAAGTATAGGACAATTAACTTCAATGCTTTATTATTATTATTATTATTATTGGCCTTTCTCATTATGAAATCATTAATTAGTGCCCCCATAGTCAGTTTCTTCACACTCAGTACACAATATGGCTAGGTCCCTTAATGTTTTTTGCCTCATTGTAGAACACCTGCAGTTTCTGATGACTGCTAGCTTGCTGAAATTTGCCGCAGCCACATTGCCCATGTTATTGAAAATTAGCCACAATTCTATCTTGTGAATCTTCTATAATAATACAAGTGTGGGCAGTTTATATTCTTTTCCAAAAGTAGACTTAAAGGGGTTTTTTGTTTCTTTTTAGATCCAACATTTTGTAAGTAAAGTTCTAAGAAAGATCAGTGGGATTCATTTAACAGCTTCTTCAATTCCCCCAGGTTCTATTGGGACTGAAAATGTAAAACAAAAATTACTCTTTGCTTTGAATATGTATTTTAACGCACAAATGACATTATCTGAAGTTGCATCAAAGCTCTAGCTGTGAGTGAATTAAATACTTACTCAAGGGCCTGTAAATCACGCAATGAGCAAAAATAAGTCCATCTGTGGGCAGTCATTGCTAACATTAAATGACTAGATTCTAGAAGAACTTGGAAAGCCCCAATCTCTTGCTATTCACTGGTGAACAGTGGTAATCTGCATATGCACAAAGCAAATCTTATTTATTTTTCCTTCTTATGCCAAAGAGTCTGAAAACAGATTATAAGGATGTTTACGTCTTCTCTATAAATGCATTCTGTAGAATTATACTCAGATAATACAGGAATGTAGAAAATATGGGGAGAGGAGGATTATATGGAGAAATACATGATACATGCCTTCTCTGATGCTATCAAGGCTCTTTCTGGGAGTTCTGCTGCTTCTACCTGGCTTCTCTTGAAGGATGGCCTACAACATTTTGCTGCTTAGGTGGAGCAACAAGGGGGACTCTCCTTTAAATAATGTTTTAAGGGGGGGAAGGGAATTTGATTTGTTTTATACTATGTATTATTTTATTGTTTTAAGCCGCCCCGATTGATCTCAGAGGGGCGGGATATAAATAAATTTTATTATTATTATTATTATTATTATTAAATTCAGGCACATAATACTCAAACCCAAACAAGTTACTTGGTCCCCTGAAGCAGAAAATCCCACATATATCTCTCCCCCTTCCTAACTTTTTTTTCCAGGTATAACAAGAAATTAAATAGCTAATCATTTGCCACTCTTTCACAATACACAAAATTTGCTGGCTGAGATGACTACTTCTTTTTGTCTAATAGTTGGATCAGCTCTGCAGGATGACCAAGTGCAAAAGAGGACAATGGTGCAAAAGAAGGAATTTCAACAGGTTTTTCTACATTGCTGTATAGAGTCTGAGATGTGTACTGGAATGAGGTTGTAAAAATTGGAGTGGCATAAATATTAGTTTGAAGTTGCAGTTAACACTAAGCTCATGTTACCAACTTACCTTTTGTTTGTCCTTTTCCCTCTCAGACCAAGAAGGAGTTAGCTGATACTTCTCAGGGGTTTTAATCCCTGATTTCTGAAGAAAGGTCAGAAATTTCAAGGATAATCCTGTTATAGAATGGATGCTTGTCCACACCACATCATATTATTCATCTATAATTGTTTATAGAATGCTCTACCAAGAAAATGCAGTGTTTTAATGTGTTTTAATGTGTTGTATTGTATTATATTTTATTATCTTTTATTGACCAGAAGCTGAGTGAGATTTTATTCATTGCTGAGTGCTCTGAGACCTCATTTGAAGTGCACAATAGGATATAAATTGTAAAACAAATAATAATAAAAGATCAGTGGTGTCACTAGGGGGTGCGGGGTGTGTGGGCTGCACCAGGTGACACCCCAGAGGGAGGTGGGAAGTGACTGCCTTGTGGTTCTGGCTGCTCTGTTGGCTGGGTGGTAAAGAGAGTCTCTTTCCTTTGCCTCCAGCCAGCAGCTCCATCAGACCAGGAAGGCTGCTGGGTGGGAGGAGCAACCCATTCCCATCAGCAGCAGAAGGAGAGACTAACTGCCTCCTAGGTCTTGCCACTCTGCTGACTGGGAGATAAGAATGGCAAAAAGGGGAGGAGTTGAAGAGAGGGCATCCCACCCTCTCTCACTCACACATCATGGGCTGTTGCTGCAGTTGGAGGGAAGGAAAGAAGCTAGTGAGAAAAAAGGCAGAAGAGAAAGAGGAACACAATTGCACACACCCTGCAGCATGCCTCACATCAGCAGGCTCTGAAGGAACAGAAAGCAGACTATTTATCACCCCTCCACCTCTTAATTCAACATTCTTCCTCCCTCCATTTTTTCCCCTCAAGACAAAAGTGAAAGGAGAAGTTCAAGAGCTCCATGGAAGCTTTCTGTTGCTTCTCCCCCCAGCTGGACAAAAATGCTGCTGCTACTGCTGCTAACAAGAGAGGGAGACGGAGAAGAACCTGAGAAAGGCAGCTTCTATGTTTTTAGTTCTCCTCCTCCTCCTCCTCCTCCCCTTGTACTTTACTCACACTGCAGGTGCCTGTTTTGCTGTACAATCATTGCTGCTAGCAGACTCCCTCCCAAGCTCTCCCCTGCCCCCCCAACCCAGTGACACACACAACTAGTGTTGTAAAATGACATAATAATTCTTCTCATGCCTAACGAATAGTGGGCAATAAAATTACTGTTCTCTCCGCAAGAGAAGTGTGAGATAATTACAGTGTCTTGTTCCCTCACAAAGGGCAGCCATCACCCATTCCAATTGGGGATGGGAAATTTCTTTTGATGTTAGTTGTTCTAAATTGTTTTATGGCATCATTGCCATAAATGCAAGAATGTGTTAATTTTCACACTCAGGTCACATACAAAGCTGTCTTGCCAATGAGATGTTGTTTTTGCAAAGACCGGATTCCCATTTGTCAAAGCACAAACAGAAAATGTCACACAAAAGAGGATTGGATTTTTTGGAAGGAACGTGAAATAGTGCAGGGGAGATGTAAGCTATTTAAAAGCCAAAGTCTTTCTCCTGGAGCCTTCCAAGAGAGGCAGCTCACCATTTCTTGTGGTCACAAAGGTGTAGCCAGGTGAGACTGGAGAAGTCAGGGACCGCAAAAACAAATTTAGTAGGACAGAAGTGTCCCGAGGTAGTTTGTCAGTGGGTCACATGCAGCCCACTTCCTGTACTACCAAAATATTAATATGGGGAACACGGTGATAGAATTGATGAATAGGAATGCATAAAACTGCAGCTAGCAGAGGTAACAGTCATTCTTTCTTTCACACACTCCTCTTTGGGCTTCCCTCAGTCATCCAACATGTTGGTTTAGCAGGCTTCAAGGAGTTAGTAATGCATAACCTCAATACATGACTTTGTCCTCTCCCAGGAGGAATCTGTGCCCTCTTCAGCATCCCTTCTATCCAAACTAACTTGGTCTCAAATGGGCAATCATGGACATTCATGTGAGCATGTCTTCTGTAGTGTAGTGTTCATGGCCCTCGATTGCCCATCAGAGAGCAAGGTAATTCAACCAAACTTCATATTTCAAAGTTATATTAGAACTGGTAGACCTCACAGCAATATACTGCTGCTAGAATAATTTCTTTTCCCATAGCTATCCTCAGACATGCTTACATAATAATAATGTAATCAATATCACATCTCATAATGTTAGATCTTGATCTTTTTGTGCATTGTGGGCAGCCAGTATTTCCAGAAGTATCTTTGTATCCAAAGGATTGCCAGGAACAAAACAAAACAAAGAACCTGGAAAGTATATATTTACAGGGGAAGAATGAAAGGACACTAGGAGCCTTATTATGTTACAAGCAAACCCAGCAGGCAGATGGAAAGGAGTGTGTTTATTTTTCTGTCTTTGCATGACATGGAAGCATTTTCATTCTCTTCCAGTCATAAAAGCATGGGAGAGGATGGTAAAAGTGTCCCTTTTGCCAAATGGATTTTTTTCAGCTTGGCATAAGGGACACATTTATGACCCTCTCATGCATTTACGACTGGAAGAGAATGAAAGTGCTTCGAAGTTATGAGGAGATAAAAAGAGAAACATGCTTCTCTCTGTTTTCCTGCCAGGTTTGTTTGTAATGTGATATAGTCTCACATGATATGCTATGATTAAAACCCTTTATTTCTTAAAAAGTCCAATGCATTTCAACCTTATCCCCAATTGGCCTTCTTCAGGGGAAATTCTCAGAAATTTCTGGAATTACAGTCTGCACTCTCTAAAGAAATAGACTTTGATCATTAAAAGAAAGGCCCTGCAAGAGTGCAGACTGCAACTCCAGAAATTTCTGAGAATTGAATAGCTCCTGAAGGTCAATTGGTGATAAGGCCAAAATGTGTTGGTCTTTTTAAGAAATAAAAGGTTTTGATCATCGTAAAGGCTTGCCAAGGCCTGCCATGAAAAGAAGTGCTGAAAAGTTCCAGTTAGTTCCTCAATCCCTCTCCCAGGGTAGGTTCCAGATCATAGATGACATTTGTTATGGGAGTATGAGCAATGGACCCTTTGTACCAGCAAGCCGTTTCTCTTCCTTTCCTCCTCTTGTTTATTTATTATACATGAAGGTGTGGGGCAAGTAGGCAGGGAACATTGCAACTACCTTCAAAAAATGAAAAAAAATGTACTCTGTTCCCTCTCCTGGTCACTAGTGTGGTGTCCCTGGTGTTGGGAGGAGGAAAAGACAGCTGTCCTTTTCCAAATTCCCCAGTAGCTGATTTCATACTGGTGCCATTACTAGGGCTGATGTCATCCCAGTTCAGTAACTTATGTTGCCACCTTCAGGCTACCTGGCACTTCTGCAGCCACACCCAAACTCCATCAGCCAGGCTGCCTCTGCTGTAGTAGCTGTGGCATTTGCTGGTGGGGGTAGGCTGCTGCTACTACTACCTGGCAGCCTTTTCCTTGCTTGGCCAGCAGCCCCACCAGACCTTGAAGGAGCTTCTGAGAGGCAGCAGCAACCTACCCCTGCCTATGGCCATAGCTGTTGGATGGCAGAGACCCCTGGCTGGTGGAGAGGGATAGTCAGGAGTGGTCTTGGGATGGATGGGCTGAACCATCCCCCTAGAAGTTCACCCTCAACCGTGAGATGTCGCCCAGTACAGTCTGCCCCCTCTGCACCCCCTAGTGATTCCCCTGATTTATACCCTCCAACATTTCACTGATGAAAACTGGGACACATGTGACTCTCCTTAAGTATGAGGGCTGTTACAAGATATTTTTCTTCCTGAGGCAAAAGACAAGATGGCACCTACCCCTTGTCATCTACAATAACAAACTAAACCAACAATTCATAGAATCATACAGTTGGAAGAGATCACAAGGGCTATCTAGAACAACCCCATTCTGCCATGCAGGAATACACAAGCAAAGCACCCCAGAGAGAGAGCCATCCATCCTCTGCTTAAAAACTTCCAAAGGAGGAGACTTCACCACTCTCCAGGGCAGCATATTCCACTGTCAAAGGTTCATTCTAATGTTGAGGTGGAATCTCTTTTCCTGTAGCTTGCATCCATTATAACCCCCTTTGAGATCAATCGGGGCAGCTAACAGCAATAAAATACACACACACAATGAAATTAAATTCCCTCCCCCCCCTTAAAAAGTTATTAAATCGATTACAAATTAAAAACAGCAATTTAAAATACAACAATAATATATAGAACAATTCGCATTGTGGCAGCAGTTCTCAATTTCATATTTAAAGAGGAACCTGAAGATCCTCTTAATTCCTGAGGCTGGGATTATTCTATCCCAGAAAGGACTGCCAGAAGAGATCCGTCTTGACAGCCTTTAAAGCTGTCTAAAGATGTCAATTGACAGATCTCGTCCGGCAGGCCATTCCATAGTCTGGGGGCGACAACAGAAAAAGCCCTCTGGGAGGTAGCCAAAAGCCTAGATTTTTGAGGCTGCAGCAAATTCCTCCCAGAGGACCGGAGTGCGCGGGGAGGATTGTAGGGGAGAAGGCTGTCCCTGAGATAGCTTGGACCCAAGCCATTTAGGGCTTTAAAGGTGATAACCAACACCTTGTACTGGGCCCGGAGACTTATGGGCAGCCAGTGGAGGGACCTTAAACCCGGAGTAATATGGTCCTTCCTAGATGACACTCATCTGGCTGCCATGTTCTGTACTAGCTGTAGTTTCTGAACCAAGCACGAGGGTAGCCCCATGTAGAGCACATTACAGAAATCTAGACATGAGGTTACCAGCATGTGCACAACAGTCTTGAGATCCCTTACTTCCAGAAAAGGGCGCAGCTGGTGTATCAGCCGAAGCTGATAACTGGTGCTCCTGACTGTCGCATTTACCTGATTTGTCATCAGGAGCAACGAGTCAAGGAGCACCCCCAGACTGCGAACACAGTCACTGGAGGAGAGTGTGACCCCATCCAGGACTGATGGTTGCAACCCTATTCTTGGTTTTGGGGCTGTTACCGTGAGCACCTCCGTTTTGTTGAGATTCAGTTTCAATCTGTTTTTCCTCATCCAGCCCATTACCGCCCGAAGACATTCATTGAGAGAGGAGACGCCATTGGAATTCGAGGCCAACAAACGAGACATGGAGAAATAGATTTGGGTGTCATCAGTGTACTGATAACACCCAGCTCCATAACTCCAAATAATCTCACCCAGCGGCTTCATATAGATGTTCAATAACATCGGGGACAGGATAGCATCCTGTGGGACCCCACAGGTGAGCTCCCTTTTACTGGAGCTACTGTCCCCGAGCAGCACCCTCTGGGATCTGCCCGAGAGGAAGGACCGAAACCACAGCAGAGCAGTACCTTTGATGCCCAACCCCCTCAGGCGGTCCAAGAGGATGCCGTGGTCTATCGTGTCAAAAGCCGTTGAGAGGTCTAAGAGCACCAACAGGGTCACACTACCCCTGCCGATGCTCAGATGCAGATCGTTGGTCAAGGCAACCATGGCGGTCTCAACCCCAAAGTCCTGAAGCCGGTTTGAAATAGGTCTAGATAATCGGTTTCATCCAAGACAGCTTGGAGTCCTAGTCTCTGGAGCAGCAGAAAACAAGCTTGCTCCATCCTCAGTAAGACATCCTTTCAAATATTTAAACACGGCTAGCATATCACCTCTTAACCTTCTCTCCCAGGCTGAACATACCCAGATCCTGTTGGAAGTGAACAGGCATCAACACTTGTTTTTTGTAATAATTAGGAGTAGAGAGTGACTTTTTAAAGTCCATGTCTTTTCTCTCTCTTTGTGTGTGAGTTCCTTGGTCTATGTCAGTGGTTCTCAAATAGTGGGGCAGTGTTGTTCATGGGGGGAATGAGAATTGGAAGTGCTGGTCCCTCCTCCTCCTCCTCCTCCCAAATTTTTTAAGTGTAAAATTTACACATGCTTTGAGTTAAATATTGAATTTACTTAAATAAAACTGTTTTAAGTTGAACAATGTTAGCAAAAGCAAATAATTTCTATACCACTTATCAATGAACTAGCACTCTCTAAGTGGTTTACAATCTGTAAGCCAATTGCCCCCAGCAATCTGGGTACTCATTTCACTGACCTACGAAAGGATGGAAGACTGAGTTGACCATGGAGCCCTCCAGGATCGAACTTACAATGTTGTGGCTGCAGGACTGGCATTTAACCACTGTTATTGCCTTATAAATGTTAAAATATGAATATACACAAATGTGCAAATGAAAATATGCACAGTAAATGAATAAAATAAAAATACATTTTTATTCATATACTGCATTGAGGGAGGTGGTGATGTCTTGATGCAAATGTAAAGGGGGGTCCCAAGGGTAAAAGATTTGAGTCCCACTGCTCTATGTAATTCAAGCCATTTCTACTTCCTGCCTGAAGAGGTCACTGACTCCCTCCTCTTTGCATTGCCAGAAAGAAGTCCGAACGCCATTTTATGGATAACAAAATGGCTACAACTTTATTCATCTGTACAGGGTCTAAAACAATAACTTTACATCAAAATTCTTAACTTGATTATAATTTCCTTCTTGACACATGTGTATGTGCGCATGCCACAACACCTGATGTAATCTTCATCCTAATCAAGTCAAGCCATCAGGGATAAGTCACGCCTCCCACAAAGCATATGTCAAGAAGGTTCTCACACAAGTTGCTAAACATATAAACAAATCATCCCCCCATCCAAGTTTTGATGTCATCACTAAGATTGATGATGTAATAACATTTTAAGCTGATGATGTAAACCCTTCATCCCTCTTAACTGACCAAATATTGTAAATTCATATATCCAATTATCCCCTGGGGGGAGGGATCCCTGCCCCATCCAAGCAGAAACAAGGCAATCACACAATAATTAACTAAAAGACCCTGTTCCACATTGTGACAAAATCAGTGATCAAGGAACATACAACCAACAGATATGCATGAATTATTAACAGATAAATGACCATACCAATTATCTCATATTCTAAACCAGAAATACAGTATCCTCAGGGAGGACGAAAAACCCAAGTTACAATAACTATGGGAAGATTCCCTCCTGGCCCCCAAAGGCGACCAGCCAAAGTCTGAGGGTAATAAACAAACATACAAGCCGAGGGTGGGTGGGTTGGGCCTCTCAGCTGCTGAAGCTCAGAATGGCTGCCTCCACATGGCAGTGGGGATTATATAATCCCCAAATCCCACCCGAAATCTCGCGAGACTTTCAAGTTTCGCGAGATTATGCAGGCTGCTGGGGGATCTTGCGAGATCCCCCTGATTGGTTGAGAGGAAAAGGGAGGGCCTCCCAACCAATTGCGGCGTCGGCCTTCAAAAATGGCTGGCACAACTGTGAGCCCTTCCCGACGCATCGGGGGGGGGTGTCTTTGCACCACCACAAAGAAGTCCGAATGCTGTTTTATGGATAACAAGATGGCCACAACTTTATTCATCTGTACAGGGTCTAAAACAATAACTTTACATCAAAATTCTTAACTTGATTATAATTTCTTTCTTGACACATGTGTATGTGCGCATGCTATAACACCTGATGTAATCTTCATCTTAATCAAGTCAAGCCATCAGGGATAAGTCACGCCTACCACAAAACATATGTCAAGAAGGTTCTCATACAAGTTGCTAAACATATAAACATATCATCCCCCCATCCAAGTTTTGACGTCATCACTAAGATTGATGATGTAATAAAATTTTAAGCTGATGATGTAAACCCTTCATTCCTCTTACAAATATTGTAAATTCATATATCCAATTATCCCCTGGGGGGGATCCCTGCCCGCCACAGGAGGGGCCAGCCTAGCTTGGCATCCCCTCCCCCCCAGAAGGACCAGTTTAACATGAGAGACAATGGAATCCAGGTATACATCACAGCCCCATCACCCCTGCACAGATGTGGCAAATCAACTCTAATCCTGTCATGCATTACACAGTATGCCCCCAAATATTCCAACCTCCTCAAAATACTTCTATTCACCCAATGACAAGCCGTATTAATAGGAGAGTCTTTCCTTTTACCAGGCCAGTTTCACCGTGGCAAAAGCTTGGTCCATAAAATGACAGTCCCTGGTAATCGTCGTTGCACTTCCTGTAGGTCCACCATGATCCTTTTGACCAGCTGCAACTCAGTAATCTTAACGAGGTTGTTTTCACCTAAGTGAATGACTAAAATCCTGGGAGGTGGGAAGGTCGCAGCCAACTCAATGATATGTGGAAGAAGCCCCCCCCCATAGTATGCCTCTCCGTCCAAACCAGTGAATACATCCGATTTCCTCCAGTCCCAAGTTTGGATCTTGGCCCGACTGGATAATGTGCCGTTTGGCCCAAAAGACCAAGCTGTGACCGACAATCCAGATGTCACCCTGTTCTTGACCTGCTCAATAAAAAACACACATTATAACATGAATGCAATATCACACCAGCCCCTTGGTACTAGAATTCCACATCCAACCATACTAAGGGCAAATGTCAGATTTAAACGTTCTAGAGCGCCATCGCCCAATACATCGGATTGCAGCATCACTTAGGCCGTGAGCTGCTGCGGCCGTCGCAGCTCCGATCCAAAATGAATGAGAAGAGAATTGGGCTGCTGGCAAACCGGCATGCTTCAAAGCCTCCTGTAACACAGCTTGAAATTAAAACTGCATCAACGGAAGGCCCGAGACATCCAAAAACAAATAACCAGGGGATGATGGGCACAATTTGAGGTAATCTGAAAAGGACAATACTGGGCAAATCTGGCCATTGGGAGCCCTGAACAAGACTGTGATTTGACCTCTAGCCAACTGATCCGTCTTTGAACACCTAAAACACAAATGTAGGCCCTGTTTGAACACTTGATCATCGGATAACAAGAGCGCCCTGCCTGATGTATCAGAGTGAGAGCCAGGGACAAGCTCGCTAATTCTGGTAGCAGCGAAAAAGGCCAACGAAAAAGCAGCCTGAAACAAGGTAACGTCCTCAGGCGAGGAGCACACCATTTGGAGGGAATGCCAAATCTGTATAAGAATTGCATCCACCACCTGGATATGGGTATCGCAGGCCACAGGGAGCTCTCTAGACCAGAGGTAGGCAACCTAAGGCCCAGGGGCCGGATGTGCCCCCCCCGAGGCCTTTGGACCGGCCCCAGGTGGGTCCTGCTGCCACTGAAGCCGCCAACGCCACCACCCCCTGCTGCCCCCCACTGCCGCCGACGCCCACCATGATGATATTGATTATTGTTGTTATTACTTGTTCTTGGGGTTTTCTTGGCAAAATCTCAACAGGGGTTTTGCCATGGCTTTTCTGGGACTGAGAGAGTGTGCATGCATATTTTATTTATTTATTTATTTATTTATTTATTTTTGGTGCTTCGGCCCCCCCCAATTGTCTGAGGGACAGCAACCCGGCCCAAAGCTCAAAAAGGTTGCCTACCCCTGCTCTAGACCATCCCTCCACAGCCCTCCGAACCCTAAAATCCACAGTAGGGTCCGTAAACCCCCCCACCCCTGCCCGGGAGTAAAAGGCCAGGGCTGCCAACCTCCCCCTAATGGTGACCAGAGACAATCCGGACTGTCTGAGATGGATTGCAAAGTGGAGTATAACCTCCACCACCAAGGGCCAAACCTCGATTTCCCCCACATCCACCAAAAACTGTCTAAAAGCTCACATTGTAAGCTGGTGTGATTTGCGTGTGAAAGGGGCAACGGAATGCAGAATAGCCCTCTCGATCTCTATCCTCCAAGGCTCCACGGATGAGCTGGCACTGTCAAAGGCTACGCTGCTGCTTCCGGAGCCAGCTCTCGAAACCTGTGAAACTCTCATTGCCCTTACCTATTGTCTCATTAGGTCCAGTTTCTCATTTGGGAGGCGGTATAAACCCTCAATTGTATCAAGCTCAATGCCCAGAAAGGTTAAACGGGTGGCAGAGCCCTCCGTCTTCTCATTAGCCAGAGGGACTCCCATCTCGTCCATCAAAACTTGAAAAGCCGACAAAGTGTCCCAGCACATTGTCATGCCAGGGGCCCCAGCAAACAGGAAGTCATCTAAATTATGCATAATCACAGAATTGCCTGACCTCTTAACCGCACACCAGTGCAAGAAGGTACTAAATTTCTCAAAAGCCTAGCAAGAAATGGAGCAACCCATTGGCATCGCCTTGTCAAAATAATACATTCCTTCAAATTGAAAGCCCAGCAAGTCAAAATCTTCAAGGTGTACTGGAAGTAGCCTGAAGGCAAATGTTATATCACATTTTGCCAAAAGAGCTCCCTTGCCCAAGGTTCTAACCATTTGCACTGCTGAGTCAAATGATGCATATTTCACAGATGCCAACGCTGGATCAATAGCATCATTCACAGACTCCCCTTTGGGGTAAGAAAGATTGTGAATTAAATGGTACTCACCTGGTGTCTTCTTGGGAACCACACCCAGGGGTGACAACCATCATGTTGGCATTGGCAATTGTTTATGGGGCTCAAATATCCTACCTGCTGCCAGCTCTTTCGCCAGCTTGTCCCTAACGATCCCCTGTAATTCCCTAACTGAATGCGTATTAGGTGCAAAACGATAAACTCTTAAACCAGAATATGGAATGTGCAAACCTTAAGTAAAACCATCAAGTAAGTACTGTGCAGAATCCCGCTTAGGATAAACCCTCAGCCAAGCAGTTAAAACGTCCAACTTAATGGGCATTGGTGCCTTTACCTCCAGCTGGGTTTGCCTGAGGGGCGGTTCTGGCTCCAGTCCGCTTACCTTTAAAGCAGGAAGTGCCGGGGTGATTCCCCCCACAGGTGTTACAGCGGTGTTCGAACCTGCAGGGCTGCCACCTACACTTACCTGCATTAAACTTCCAACAGACTCCCGTTGAGCTCTTCCCCCCCCATGCCAGGCCTTGCATACTGCCCTCTCGGCTGAGTGACCATAGGCACGAAGCCGTTGTCACACCTGCTCAAAGGGGAGGCACCAACCATGACGTCCGCCCACAACTCAGCTTGTACGTGCCGCCATGACACGGAATGATCTAAAGCGGCCCGCATCCGAACTGCTCATCATACTGAAGCCAAGCAGACCCTCTTGAATTAAAATGAATTAAAATTGAATTAGTATATGCCTTTACTATTATCTCCTGATATTTGGATAAATCTGCAGACCTTAAGGGCCCCCTCTCCTCAATAATACCGCTATAAATTGTAAAGCCCATTATCCAATTAATGAAATTCCTCTCTAATTTCGGGTGCTTGTGTGCCTCAAACTCCTTAGGTAGACTAAATACCACTCCGTCTTTCACCATAATTCTTGGTTCTGGGTCACGGAATATTAAAGAGAAAAGATCAATAAACTCACCCCTCCAAATCCGCTTCTTCATTGTAAGTGGGAGCCTAAAGGAGTGGACATACCCGTATAAGAGTTGCAATTAGATGCTCTTTCCACCCCCACTTGACCTAAGGCTCCTACTGTAACAGCTCCTTTAGACGCACCTACCGTGCCCACCATGGGCTGCTCCACTTGGACCCATGCTTCCTGAGTCTGACTCGTCCCAGCCGCTGCTGAGGGTGGGCTCAGAGAAACTGAGGGTAAACACTCAGCTTCACTGCCCTGGCCAGCTTGGACACCAGGCGCCCATACTGTAGCTGGCCAAGACCCCAATGAGATAGGTAAGGTAGGTGCACCTGAGCCCGCCAGCTGCTGTGGGATATCCACCGGCCCTAGAGCACCTCCAACCGAGTGTGATGCAACTGGAGCTCAGCTGTCCGGGAAAGCTGCCAACACGTGTCTGATAAAGACAGAGGCCTCTTCCAAGACAACAACCCAGTTGCAAGTGACGTACCACTGTTTGCTTGCAGCAGGCAACCAACAAGTCCAGAGTTCCAAAAGGCAGGTCCAGAGAGCAATCCAAGGTTCAGGGTTAACACGAGCAGGTAGTCCAGAGCCGTTCCAAAGGTCACAGGATATAAACAGTCTAGAGGCAAGCCGAGAGCCAAGAGCTTTCACCGGGGAATCCAAGATAAGCCTTGACGGAGAGCTTGGCTTTTCCCAGCTGCTTATCTAGCCTCAGCTCCTCTCCCCCAGGTGTTTCTCTTTAGCTGCGCGTTTCTCAGCTAACCTTCGAGAACGCCGCATCCCCTCCCTATCTGTTCTCCTCTGAGCAAAGGTAGGGATTTCAATCTCTTGCTCCTCTGCTTCTTCCTGGCCTGAAACCTCTGCTGAGGAAAGACTTTCTGCTGGAGGAAGGCTAGGCTGCTGAGGAGGGAGGCTAGGCTGCTGAGGCAGGGGCTGTTGCTCAATGGGTTCCACACAGCTAGGTCCAGGTTCAGCTAGGTCTATGGGGGCTGGTGGCACCAAGCTAGGATCAGGCCCCACATCCTCCCCTTCAGAGTCCTCCAAGTCCTCCACCTGGCTGTCCCTGACATCGGCTGTTATTCTGCAGGGTGGAGGAAGCACCACATTGCTTGGTAGCTCAGGGGTTTCAGCAGCTGGCCCGCTGTTCTGGCCTGAAACCACCACCCTTTGTACCATGTTGTACAAATCAGCCAATGTAGGCTGTGCAAACGCAGACACTGCTGCTCCCTGCTGAACCAAACCTGGAACCTTTTCCATAAGTTCCATCACATCAGCTATGGTTGGATGCCCGCTGGAGCATCTACAGGACCATGTGATGTGTTGTCTAGTGTCATACTAGGTGAGGGTACCTCCAGCACCTGTGTAGTTTGCAGCCCCACCATTTGCTCCTCAGTTGAGGCTGGAAGGGCCAGGTTTCTAGAACTACCACCCTGCACCCCCCTCTGAGCTAGTTGCTCACACACAGCCATGCATGCTTGCATTGTACGTCCCAACTGTGCCAAGTGGGCAACAATTTCATCCTCCCTACCCTGGGCCTTTGCCAAATGCTTAGGCGCTGACTGGCCAGTTCTGGATCCTGCAGGCACAGCACGTTGCTTGGACTGGGACTTGCTCCGTGACATAATGGCAAAAGTTCCCTTGTCTATAATTACTAAGCCCCTGGGTTATAGCGTCCCAAGTAAGGGCTAGAACCCTTCAACAAGTGAAAGACCAATGAGGGAGATTTCTCTTTTAAATCAATTAAGCCCCAGTAACTAGAGTGCCCCAAGCAGAGACAAAAGCTGTTTATGGTGCCCCAAGTAGGGACAACTAACCACCCACAAGTCACAGGTCCTCTTTAAAATAACCAGTCCCAAGCAGGGACGAAAACTGCCCCGAAGGTCCCAAGTAGGGACAATAAACAGGCCCCAAAGGCCTCACCCAGTCCCAATCAGGGATGCAAAAAGCAGCCACAAGGTCCCAAGCAGGGACAATAAACCCTCCATGAGTCACTCACTAGGCCCCCAATGACCTTAAACAGCCCCAAGCAGGGGCAAGAACCTCCCCCACAGGCTGCCAACTGGAGAGGAAAATTTTCCTCCTTAAAAGCAAGCCCCTCTGGTGCTCCAATGTCCCAAACAGAGACTCTTTTTTTGGCACTGGCCTTTTTGGCACTGGCCTCAAATTACTAGGCCCCAATGACCTTAAACAGCCCCAAGCAGGGGCAAGAACCTCCCCCTGTGGGCTGCCAACTGGAGAGGAAAAATCTCCTCCGTCAGAACCAGCCCCCCCCAGGTGCTCCAATGTCCCAAACAGGGACGTTTTTTGGCACTGGCCTTTTTCGGCACTGGCCCCCAAATCCCTAGCCCCCAATGCCCTTAAACAGCCCCAAGCAGGGGCAAAAAACCTTCCCCCATGGGCTGCCAGCTGGAGAGAAAAATTTCTTCCGGACAAAACAAGCCCCCTGGGTGCTCCAAGGTCCTAATTAGGGACCTTCCTCTTGGCACTAGCCTCACCAGTAGCTAGCCAGGCCCGAAGAAGTCCGCTGTCTTCAAGAACGCTCGGCAGCCAATCCTCTCTTTTGGCTGCTGAAGCTCAGAATGACTGCCTCCACATGGCAGCGGGGATTATATAATCCCTAAATCCCGCCTGAAATCTCATGAGACTTTCAAGTCTCGCGAGATTATGTGGGCTGCTGGGGGATCTCACGAGATTCCCCTGATTGGTTGAGAGGTAAAGTGCCGTCTGCAAAGGGCCTTTGTTTTTTAACCTTACCACAGCATCCTGTATATTTCTATTCCTTTTATACCAGGAGCTCAAGTTGCACTGGGGCATGCCACATTCTGCTTAATATATACCAATATTTCTTATAGTTCCCTACATCCACAGCATGTTCTCCATTTATCAAACTTGTAATTTTATCAAAAAAAAAAGAAAGAAAGAAAGAAAGAAAAATATAAGATTAGACTGGCAATGACTTGTTTTTGAGAAACCAATGTTGACTTTTTGTGATTATGACATTCCTTTCTGAGTGCTTACAGACTGTCTGTTTCAGGATCTGCTCAATAATCTTTCCTGGTATTGATGTCATGCCGACTAGGCTGCAATTGTGTGAGTCCTCTCCTTTCCCCTCGGGATGAAGTTCATCTGGCCCTGGAGACTTGAATTCTTTTAGAGTAGTCAGGTATTACTGTATTACCTCTTTACCTATTCTGTGCTGCATTTCCCCTACTTCATTATCTGCTCCATTTTTCCCATGTTGAGCACTGTTCTCCTTGTGGGAGAAGACCGAGTTACAGAAGGTGCTGATTAGTTCTGTCCTTTCTCTGTTCCCGGTTAGCATTTTGCAATCTTCTCCATACAGCAGCCTACCATTACCTTGTTCTTCCTTTTACTATGGACATAACTAAAGAAAGCCCTTTTTATGGCTTTTAACAACACAGCAACAGAGGGCCTTTGCAGACTGCCAGAAATAGAGCACATTAAATTGAGGCACTGCCCTGGCTCAGTGCTAGGGAATCATGGGAACTGTAATTTATTGTGGCACCAGAGCTCTCTGACAGAGAAGGCTCAATGTCCCAGAAAAAAATACAATTCCCATGACTCCCTAGCACTGAGCCAGGGCAGTGCCTCAATTTAATGTGCACTATTTCTGGCAGTCTGCAAAGGCCCAGAGTTTTAACAACTGGGCTCTTTTTGCACTTTAGCTTTTATGACTTTCTCCCTACATGTGCTGGCTATTCATTTGAACTATTCTTTGGTGATTTCCTCCTTTTCCCATTCCTTGTGCATGTCCCTTTTGAATCTTAGATCTTAAATCTTAAAAGTTCCTTAGAAGTTTTCTGAATCTCATTAACTCTGTCATTAATTGGTTGATTTGGTTTATGTTTATGTTTAATATTTATGGTTTATGTTTAATTGTTTAATGGTTAATGGTTATTAATATAATCTTATAGGGTATATATGTGTATCACAAAGATGAGAGGTGAAGTGATGGAAAAACTCAGGCACTGGATAGTACCTTGTATTAAAGATACAAGGTTAAGGAATGCTCAGATATGTAGGGGATGCTGTTTCCCATGAGGTGTACTGTAAAGCATAAACCAAAAGTAGTAAAGTGTTACTGGGTGATTTGGTTAAGAAAGGTGGTACACAGAGTTATATTGATTTATGGACAAATTGTAAAAAAACACAAAAAAAAAACACCATGAAACTATAAGGAGGGGTAAAGAGATATTGGGCTGGTGTATGGAAATGACAGCAGTTCTGTCTGCAGACATCTTCTGGCTAATACCTATGGTTACTGGAATAAGTTTGAAACACAGAATATTGTTTGACTGAATTGTTGTGGGGGGAGCAGTTCTTGACAAACATCCATTCTGGTTTCTTTAAACACCTCCCATTTTCCCTCCTCACTGAAACTGTTTGAGATTGTGCCTTCAATATTTCACTTTTAAGAAACTCCTACCCCTTGCATTTTAGCATTACTGACCATGGGATTACCCTCATCATTCCCCTAAGTTTACTGAAGTCAACTGAAGTGTCTTAAAGTGTAGCATGAGTGTCCGACTATGCTTTGCTTCCCTTTTCCAGTGTACAACAAATTCCAGGAGAACATGGTCACTCACACTTAAGGATCTTGCCATTTCCATCCCATTAACCAGGTCATCACTGTTGGTTAGGATCAGATCTAAAATAGTTGATCTACTTGTTGTCTCTTCCACTTTCTGGAAAATTAAGTTGTCTGCAAGGCAAGAGAGGAATTTGTTGGATCTTATCTCCATGGCAGAGTTTCACTTTCAACAAATGTCAATATAATTGAAATTCCCTATTACTACTACATCTCTCACTTTTGAATGTGTGGCTATCTGTTCCAAGAAGGCCTCATCCAAGTCCTCAATCTGGGTTGGGAATCTGTAGTAGACCCCCACAATGCAATCTCTGTTGTTCCTCCCCTTTTTATTTTTTAGCCAGATGTTCTCAAACTCACTCCCAAGATTTAAGTCATGGATCTCTTTATAGGTGGAAACATCCTTGATATATAATTCTACTCTTCCTCCTCCTCTTTTCCTGTTTTGTCTATTTCTCTGAAATAGGTTATACCCATCTGTTACTACATTCCAATCATGACATAGTTCCCACTAAGTTTCAGGGATGATTATTATATTTGCTTTGTTTTGTTAAGAGTTCAAGTTCATCTTGTTTATTTCCCATGCTCTGTGCACTAGTGTAGAGACATCTAAGACCATCAGTCTTTATCCCTAGCTGTTTATGTAGGTATTTTTCCCCTCCCACTGTTGGGTTCTTGTACTATTCACTCACTACTCCAACATCCTACTTCAACACTGCCAATGGTGCAATACCCTTGACTGCATCTGGCTAGTATATAGGGGACATGGCAGTTTGTCTCTTGTCATCACTCACCATCTGCTATCCCATTCTGCCTAATATCATGCCTGACCCTGATCAGTTTCTTTCAGGATGGGATCACAGGTAGCAATCTGAGATGAGTGTATAGCTTGGAATCAGTGATTACAATGATAACTTATATGCTGGAAGAAAGGTGGGATATAAGTTAAATAAATAAAGTAAATAAAATGAACTACAGTAGTGAACACTGTAGTGTAGCAAGAACAGCCATTCAGAAACAAAGCATAAACCACCAGGCCGAACCAAAGAGCAAACAGAATGAAAGAACAACAAGAAAAACAAAAGGAAATGCCTGAAGATCTTATTTCTTGGTCAAGGCTCAGCTGTTACAGAAAACCCTCTTTCTTTTCCAAAAGATTGCTATCTGCAGTTCAGTGGCTGACTACACAGGGCAGCTATCCCTCCATCCCTGTGGCCCATGATAGCAAATCCTTGGGGTTCACTGGAATCCTTAATGATTTTATTTATTTATTGTGGGCATTCCAACAATCCAACATGGTACACAATCTGGAAATTCTGCTATTGAAAATACATAACTGACAATCAAATTGACAGTCTTGATTGAGGAAAAATTGTCGATAAATTTCAAAAAAGATGGAGAAACATTTATTTCTTTTATGATGTCATCTTGGGGACATGTATTGATTTTAAGTTTTCTTAAATGCATTAAATTTGATTTTAAAGTGTAAGCAAAAGTAGATAATGATTCTAATGAAGAATAATAAAAAGGGATATAACCATCGACTGGCGAGAGGGAAATCAGTAGATATTTTTATGTGTAGCATATTGTTTATCTGTTTATTTTTGTAATACAGTAGTTTTAAATATATATAAAATGTATTTGCATTTTGTGTTTGTGCTAATTTAAAAAAGAAAAAAAGAAAACATGTTAAAATTTAGAATGCTTTCTTTTCTGTCACAACCTATAGTAAGCAATATTCAACAAAATGAACAGAAGTGATTTATGAAACATGTCATTAGCCTGACATGGAACTTCCTTGGCATCATTTATTTTATTTTTTAAAAATTACCAAGCACCTTGGAGAACTAAAGGACCATTCAGACAAGATTAGCACTCTTGACCTGCCACAAGTGATAGTAATTCTTTGAAGCTGTGCAAGCGAACAGTGAACTGCTTCCTCTCCAATCATAGGGTTGGAAAGGTAGCTATTTTCTGTACTTCCTTGAATGATGGTAATTATGGCATTTTGAAACATATACTACCTTCTTACTGTGCTAAGAATTATACACGTAACTTTCAGTAAATTTAATAACAGTGAAATGGATGGTTTTTGATAAAGGTAAGGGTTACATCTCTTGATAGGTACTCTTTTAGAAGGAGGGTAAGCAACCTGCTACACCAGCTGCAAATGCTCTATTCTCTACTTTAAGTTCCTATTTATACTTACCCAGAAATTTGTGCTGAAAGCAAGCAGTTTTCAAAATGGACTGCTCATATTGGACTCCCCACAGGTATGGATTTTGGGTCAATTGTGTGTGGACTTTTTTAAATTACCAGGAAAAACTACTACTGCTTGCTTCTTGCAATTCATCATGAGCCATCATGCAAGAAATACTATTACTCTTCCATGTACCAGTGCTGCATGTATGCAAATAAGATAAGTAAGCTACAAGTTAGAGCAGGGGTGAGAATTGTGGCTACGATTGAACTACAATTTCAGGTATTCCTTATTATTTGCTATGTTAGGAGCTGCAGTTCAATAATATTTAGAGGACCACACATCCCCTCTGCCCCATTTAGAGCCTCTAGCTCCAAAACAACAGCAAGTAAATGTAAAGTTTTACACAACTGTTAGAATAATAGAATTATGATGAGGACTAGGCAAGTCTTAACAAGTCTTGATCTGGTTTTGTCTGTGGATTTTCCTTAAAATACTTTATAGATATATTCTTATACATGTTGTATTGATTAGAACAGGCTGTCACCTGTGCATTTCCCATAGCTCTCTTGCTAGCCATCATCTGAGCTGCTGAGAATTCATGGAATTTTTATAAACTTCCTTACTACTGCATGGTAAAATGTAAACAGCAGGTGACAGTTTCTGTGTGGCAAGTGAAAGCAGCAGAGTTTCTGCCAGGCAGTGTTAATGAGACCATTAGCCTCTAGCTAATGCAATAGAAGGCCGCTTGTTAGATTTAGATCCATATATTAGATCGTCATCAGAGATTCAGACTCTAGCTGTTACCACTTACCTAACCTTACATTTTGTTCTCTTGCTGGCTGATCATTTGTTCAGGGTTATTAAATAAATGTCCTGTGTTTCCCATCCCAGAGGCCATCATGTCTGACAATCACTGGTAGCCCAAGGGCAGATCTGGTTTGATTGAATATTTATTTCCGATTCCATGTCTCTGGTGTGCCAAAACACAAGGGATGTAATCAAGGAAAGTAGACTGCGGGGGGTTGCAGACTGCCAGAAATAGTGCAAATTGAGTCCACTTTTAGGGTTAGGGTTAGTGCTAGGGAATCACGGGAATTGGTCCCCCCCCCCCCCCCGAGACATTGAGCCTTCTCTGTCAGAGAGCTCTGGTGCCACAATAAAATACAGTTCCCATGATTCCCTAACCCTAACCCTAAAAGTGGACTCAATTTGTACTATTTCTGGCAGTCTGCACCCCCCCTGAATGGCCTTTAACATGGGGTTTGCTTGACAAGTCTTGTTTTTCCACTACTTTTTTTTTATATTGACAACATAACAGAAAATATGGTTTTTCACTGAGCTCTGGCAGAAGTAGTACTTTGCTTTTTGTAAACTTCAAGTTGGTTTCCTGTGTATACAATGTTTCAAATTGTGAAAGTGGAACTCAGTCTTCAGATTTCCCTTCCAAGGGAAATCAGGCTGACTCCTTGACTTTAAAAAAATCTTATAAAGCATTAAAATATATATCCTATTTCAGAAGACTTTTAAATACTGGAACATTATTTATTTATTTGAAGAATACCTGTAGTTTTCTTCAGGCATTTCAATGTGAAAAATACCTTAGACTCTTGCAAGTTTAATTGTTACTTCCTTTTCATTTAACTGTGGTGTTTTTAGGATATACAATGGGCCCTTGGTATCCACTGGGGTTTGGTTCCAGAACCCCCTACTGGATATCAAAATCCATGGATGCTCAAGTCCCATTGAATACAATGGCACAGTAAATTGGTGCCCCTTATACAAAATGGCAAAATCAAGGTTTGCTTATTGGAATTTATATATTTTAAAATACTTTCAAGCCATGAATGCTTGAATACATTGACATGGAGGGAAGAATTGTACTTTCAGTATTTTGCAATATAAGTATTTATTATTTATTTATTGTTTACTATTCTGAAATCTCTTTGAAAAGGGGGAAATAATAAAAACAAAAAAGCACTGCCAACTCTCAAATTTGCTGGACAGAAGAGGAGATGATGATGGTAGTGGTAGTGGTGATAATGGTGATGATATTTATTCATATCCCACCTTTTCCCCAGTCTGGGACTCAAGCTAGTTTACAAAGATTGAAACAGATACAAATTTAAAATGCTTATCATACAAAAAATTAAAAATATAATTAAACATTAGAGTTAGCTGCATTTAAAAGCAAGATCATGCCATACAGTATGTACATAATTTTATATTTGGTCTATCATTCTTATTGTGCTGAATATATGTGTTATATGAGCAATCAGTCAACAAAGGCATGTCAAAAAACAAAAAGTCTTCACCTGCATGGAAAAGGATAGCAAGGAGGATGCCAGTTTAACCTTTCTAAGAAGGGAATTCCAGTGCCTGGGGGCAGCCACTGTGAAGGTTTCTCCTGCATTCCTATCAGAAGGTTATTCAGATGGTGAAAATAATCCCAGTAGAATGTGTGTTGAATCTTTGTTGTTCACATGGATTTTGAATGCACCTGAATAACTTGGGGGGAGGCTGTAAAAAAACAACACCATTAAACCCAGGATAATAGATCTTGAGTATTTTCCTGAGTTTTCCTAAAGGATTCACATTGTTGGCTGTGTGAATGCAATGGATAAAACTCTGCATGCCTTGAACCTGTTTCAAATACATCAGCATCACCAAGTCCATTTTTATTCACAGTGCTAATACACATGAGCAACAGAACTTGCATAGATGCAGTTCCAATAAAAAATAATGTGAACAACAAAACCAGAATGCATGAGTAAGATTATTAGCATAGTTGCACTAGCAAAAACACAGTCCAAATAACCCCTAAGTATACTTGTGAGGATAGTAGAACTGAGCACGTTATCACACGGGGAGCTCCGAACAGAAGCCGGCTTTAAAGTGAAAGTGCTACCGCAAAAGCGGAAGCAATTAATTAGCCGGCTTTCCCTGTGTGAAAACCTCCTGCACATTTAAAAGGAGGTTACTCCGAATGGAAAGTAGGCAGAAACTGCTTTTTTCGGAAGATCCCCGAAAATAAAAAGAAGCAGTTTCCGACTACTTTCTGTTCGGATTAACCTGCTTTTAAATGCAATGTCGTCTGAAAATATACCCGCTTTTGTGGGTTATTTTCAGTTTAAACCCCCGTTTCCTCACAGGATTTCCCCCGTGTGATAACGTCCTGAGAGAAGGAAGCTTCCCAGAAGTCTCAGAATACAAGACAGGCTTATATGGGAGAATACGGCCTTTCAGATAACCTGGACACAAGCCATATACAGCTTTATAGGCCATAACAAACACTGAATTGTGCCTGGAAAGAGACCAGCTTTAAGCATCCCCATGGATTTTGGAGGCTGTGCATTTTTGATAGAGGAAGGGCAAACAGATGCAAATAAATGTGAATTTCTGCAGGAAAGTGAAGACTATTAAACACTGATGAAAATGTGTGATAATCCACAACAATTCACATAATAACCTTACATGTAGAGTAGTCCTATGGTGATTAACTTTCAATAAAACTTTATTGGGTTTTTATTTGAGGATTATTTATTTATTTATTTATTGTGGATATGTGCAACTGGTATTTTGTATTGTAAAATCTCTAATGGTGAAGGTCTGTTTTTAGATAAGTCAAGTGGGCTGTAAATGACAGGATAATCAAATGAACACAAAGGGCATAAACCACTGGAGAGACTTACCTGCTGCACCTTTGAAATGAACAGGGGTTGCACAAGCGATCCAGATGCAAATTTAGCCTGTTTGCCCAATATTCATTGCAGTCTGTTGTTTAATGCTGTGTGCTATTTCTTTAATATTCATAGGCTTGAGAAGGTTGTAAAAGAGAACCAATGAATAGGTCTTATAAGCAATTTTTTAAATTGTGCATCTCATTCTTTCTGTGGGCTTTGCCCAAGGAAAATAATGGTGGTTTCTGTACCATAAAAGAAGAACGAGAAGAGAAGATGCATACCATCATGGCTTAAATTGTCTCTAAGGACATGGAAAAACAGAACATGATAAATAACACCTTACTGTGCAATTGCTATCTATTTAGCGGTGAGCTCCTTTAACCTTAATGGGACATTCCTAAGTGAGTTTATAAAGAATTGGTCCTTCTATTAACAGCTATGCCATGTTTACACAGATGTAACATTGATAGTCTCAAAAAGAGTAAATCAATTGAATCAGTAGGATGTACATAAGTATTGATTTGCCATGCAGTAATTGATTCATTGGGCCTTCTCAGCTTGGGTTTAACTGTTGGAATTAAGCCAATGATTAAGCAGCATTACAGAGTTTTAAAAGTGAGATTAATACAAATTTTCAAAAGAGCAAAAAAGTAAAATATAAAATAATTAATGAAATTTTAAGATCGGAAGGTTGAACATTATCTAATGTTTAATTACCATTAATTCTTTTCTTTTCTTTTTGTATTGATAATGGTGAAAACCTTTCTTTATTGGATACTAATGACTAACTAGAAGATGTCTGGTTAATTTAACATTGATGTTTTGGAATGGCTGATAGGTGACTAAAACAAGTAGTTTGGCAGTTGAAATGTGTTGGGAAAAGGGAACAGATACCCTAGTTTTGAATCTGACTTGAGATGTTTGCACTGATATACTACTTTATATATCAGACCAGAAGCCAGAAATTTTATTATACACTCGTCCCTCCCTGTTTGTGGACTTTGAGTCTGCAATCTTGGTCCTTCACAGACCAGCAAGTGGGGAGGGATAAAATGGCTTATCTGACAAGACTCATCATAGGAAATTTCTTTGTTCCTATCGAGAGGCAATACATGCAGTGCAGAAATCCTTCTCTTCTGCATGTATTGTGTCTCCATAGTCCCATCCAGCAGAGCTGTTTAGGGTGGTAAGGGAACTGACACAGGTTCCACCTGTGCAGAATCCATTACTTAAACCAACAAAAGCCTGCTGTGATGCATTTAACAATGTTTTTGCAGATAAAATCTCTCAGATAAGAGCAGACTTAGGGGGGAAGCAGACGAGAGGCGCTGGGACGCTGTGGGACGGTGTGCCGTGGGACCGAGGCATCCTCACCACGCCACACCATCGGCGTCCCTGAAAGGAGCACTAAATCAGAGTTCCTTTTATACGTCGCTGAAAGTGCACCCCAAAAGCGTGGGGCGCACTTTCGGCGACCCTTCCGCTGCAGAGTGTGCGGACACTGCGGCTGGAGGTTGCCCTTGGAGCGCTAGCCGTGCGGAGGACCGGCGGCTCCGAGGACGACCTCAGGAGGAGGAAGGGGCGCTGAGTGTGCGGCTGCCCCTCCTCTTCCCTGCCTCAGAGACGGCACAATTAGCCGTCTGCCGAGGCCCTTAGACACCAGTGTTGTAACAGAATCAATTGACAAGGTGTCCAGCAACTCCGTTGATGAAATTATACTGGTTCAGTTTCAATCTGTAAGTACTGATGATGTGGACAAGCTCCTTGGTAGAGTGAGGAAAACAACCTGCTCTCTTGATCCTTGCCCTTCATGGCTGGCCATCCAGGGGGGAGATGCCTTGAGGATGTTCCTTAGAGACATCATCAGTGCATCCCTTAGAGAAGATCATGTTCCATCCTGTTTGAATGAAGCGGCGGTTAGGTTGCTTCTGAAAAGACCTTCCCTGAACTCCCTGGACATGAACAGCTATAGACCTTTTCTGAGCAAAGTGATCGAGAGGGCGGTTGCTCTTCAACTCCAAGCTGTCTTGGTTATCTAGATCCATTTCAAACTGGCTTTAGGACAGGATATGGAGTTGAGACTGCCATGGTCGCCTTAACTGATGACCTTCATCTGGGCATTGACAGGGGTAGTGTGACCCTGTTAGTGCTACTGAACCTCTCAGCGGCTTTTGATACAATAGATCATGACATCCTCCCGGATCGCCTGAGAAGATTAAGAATTGGAGGCACTGCATTGCAATGGTTCCATTCCTTCCTCTTGGGCAGATTCCAGAGGATGCTGCTCAGTGACAGTCACTCTACAAGGAAAGAGCTTAATTGTGGCATCCCACAAGGCACCACCCTGTCCCCGATGCTATTCAATATATATATAAAGCCGCTGGGAGAGATCATCCGGAGACATGGGGTGGGGTGTTATCAGCATGCTGATGACACCCAGATATATTTCTCCATGTCTTGGTCCTCATCTCTGACTTCAGATGGCATCTCTCCTCTCAATTATTGTCTTAAAGCAGTAATGGACTGGATGAGGGAAAAACAGATTGAGACTGAATCCAGATAAAACGGAAGTACTTACAGTAGTGGCCCCAAAACCAGGTATTGGGATGCAACCACCAGTCCTAAGGACTGTGTTCACAGTCTGGGCATGCTCCTGGATCCATCACTTCAGATCATAAATCAGGTAAGTGCGACAGTTAGGAGTGCCTGTTATCAGCTTTGTCTGATATTCCAGCTGCATCCTTTCCTGGAAGCTGGGGACTTTGAAACTGTGGTGCACATGCTGGTAACCTCTCATCTTGATTTCTGTAATGCACTCTACATGGGGCTACCCTTGTACTTGGTCCAGAAACTACAACTAGTACAGAATATGGCAGCCAGGCTGGTCTCAGGAACAACGAGAAGAGACCACATAACACCAGTCATAAGATCACTTCACTGGCTGCCTATTAGTTTCCGGGCCCAGTGCAAGATGTTGGTCATCACCTTTAAAGCCCTAAATGGCTTGGGTCCAACCTATCTTTTGGACCGCCTCCTTCTGTCTAATCCACCCCATGCACTCAGGTCCTCTGAGAGAAATCTGCTGCAGCCTATAAAAACTAGGCTGTCTGCAACTGCTCAGAGGGCCTTTTCAGCAACCGCTCCCAGATTATGGAATGGCCTGCCGGGTGAGATCCATCATATTACCACCTTGAACAGCTTTGAAAAGGCTATTAAGATGGATCTCTTCTGGCAGGCCTTTCCTGAATAGCTATCCAGGCCATCAAGTGTCAGCCCAACCTGCTCCCCTGACTCTGCTGCAGTTAATGTTATTTGTTTATTTGTATTTTATTTGTGTTTTAAATTGTTCATTGTTTAATGGTATCTTAAGGGGTGGGTGGGATTGTGGGATATGTAGTGTATTTTTAATGTTGTAAGCCGCCCTGATTGCATTACGCAGAGGAGCAGGATAAAAATAAATTTTATTATTATTATTATCATGCACGGTGCTGCATGCAGGAGCACACAGCCATTGAAAACAATCAGCCCCCAATATTTGCAATTTTCCCAATTCATGGGAGAGGGTCCCCCATGAATCAGAAGGGATGGCTGTATAGCAAAAACACCAGTTAGGGAAACATACACTAATTAATTCCATAGTAGAAATCCATATCATCCCCACATAACTAGTGTTATTCGTTATATGGACCAAGACAATTCAGATGCAATGAACACTTTTTTATTGAATAACGATAAGGAATAGCTCTTTTGATAGACAGGCTGATAGGCTTTCCAACATGAGCCTGAATGCTCCACGGCTTCAGTCCTAATTCTCAAAGCTCCTGGGCTTCCCATTTGGACCAGGGCTAGTGTTGCCTGGAAATCTTCATCAATCAGGTTGGCAGGCTATGCATTTAATTGATTGATTAATGGCATTTGATAATATTTAATCCCATATTTGAATATCTGTACCAAGGCTGTAAAGTTGGGGGGGCAAATAAGGAACATCAACCCTTCAGTCTTGTGATAAGTTTCTGCAAAGGGTGGAACAAGAGATACATAAAAAAAAAAAAGCATTGCTTTTTATCAAAAATTTTAGCAGTGACAAAAAATTAAGTACTTTTTAGGAGGGCTAAAATGTTGTTATTTTAATCAGTTCCTATCCTATTAAGTGATGCACCATTTAAACCATGGCAAAACGATGTGTCTTCTTTCATCTGGCAAGACAAGAAGCCAAGAGTAAAATTTAAGATATTACAAAATGGGTGGAGGGGGGAGAAGGAAGTTTAGGCCTGCTAGATTTCATAACACATTATTCTGCATGTTATATGGTATACTTGAAAGACTGGATAACCTTGTCAGATGAAAAGTTGCTACAATTAGAGAGTTCAGATTTGAATTCGGGATTACATGGTTATCTGTGTTCTGAAAAAGTTAAGATTGATTCAGTCTTTAACAATTATGTGAGAGGATCATTAGGATTTGGAATAAATACAAAGGTAGATTTTAACCATGGTTACCTCTTTGGTGTATTGTAGATTGCAGCAGAGTTCAGAAGCCTGCTTCCTTTCACCAGCCATCCTGGAAATGCTGTTTCCATGAAGACACATTTGTAAATCCAAACTAAAGCTTTATTGTTGCATAATAAAAACAGAAAATAAATATATACAATCCATCTTGCCGATGGCAAAGACCATAGGATCACATCTTGTAGATGTTGTTGTTGTAGTTATCCAGTTAAGTTGAAAATACATATATAGCAAATATTTAACAAAGGTGAACAAAGGAACTCTTGGCCCATCCCATACTCCACCTCCTGGGTGTTAACCTATATGATGATTGGATGATCTGCTGTATCCCAGCCTCTATACTAGCCTCTAACTCAGGGGTAGGCAACCTTTCCCCTTTAAGGGCCGAGGGACTTCAGCTCCCAGAAGCCTCAGCCATGTTGGCCAATAGTCCCATGTTGGCCAATAGCTCCTGGGATTCTGGGAGCTGAAGTCCCTCAGCCCTTAAAGGGGAAAGGTTGCCTACCCCTGCTCTAACTGTATGTCATTCCCCATGTGACCTGGTTCTCATAAGAAACATATGAGCTCATGTGTTTACCTATCAACATCCTGTTCCCAGGCCCAAAGTGTTTTTGTAATTCTGTACTGTGTGAAATTTTTGGCTTTAAACCACCTGCTGGCTGAGTCCTCTTTATTTCCTTAGACACTTTTCTCATAAGAGATTTTTCCACACACACACACACCTCTACATTTCACTTTGACTGTATATCCCACCCATATTCCAACATATATATATATATATATATATATATATATATGATAAATGGTTTGCACATAAAAATTTGTTGGTAGTAGAAAATAACCAATGTAGATTGAAATTAAGGAAGAATTAGATTCTGAGGGACATGTGTTAAAGTGATTTTCTTATAGGACAAAAGCACATTGCAGAAATAATCCAGTTTAAGACTGCTTTAACTGCTCTGGCTCAAAGCTAGGGAATTCTGGGAACTGTAGTTTTGTGAGACATTTAGCCTTCTCTGTCAAAGAGCTCTGCTTCAAGAATAAACTACAATTCCCAGGATTCCCTAGCACTGAGCGGTCTCAAGATGGATTATTTCTGCAGGGTGTTTTGGACCATATAGACCAGGGATAGGCAACCTTTCCCCTTTAAGGGCCGAGGGACTTCAGCTCCCAGAAGCCTCAGCCATATTGGCCAATAGTCCCATGTTGGCTAATAGCTCCTGGGATTCTGGGAGCTGAAGTCCCTCGGCCCTTAAAGGGGAAAGGTTGCCTACCCCTGATATAGACAATGAAGTGAAAGATTTAAAATGGACCAAAAAAAAGGGTCTGAAACATCTAAGTGTGAAACTCAACTATATATGGATGATGAACATTGTATTGCTAAAATATATAAACTGCTGTTGATATCTGAAACATAAGGGCAATAGGTAAAGGAAAGTGTGGTGAAATGAGCTCAAAATTTTGGTTCCCAATTCAAATGAAACAATGGGAAAGAAGGTGGGAAAAAAGTTTGAAATTTACATTGAGTTATGATGTCAGGGAGAATTTTTATAAAATGATTTATAGATGGTATTTAACACCAGACAAGCTATCAAAAATGTGCAATAATAGTTCAAACAAATGTTGGAAATGTAAACAGAAGACAGGATCTTGTTCTATATGTTATGGACCTGTGGTAAAACACAGAAATATTTGACTCAAAGTCATTTAATGTTGGAGGATATTTTTAAAGTCAAGATGTAGTTGAAACCAGAGAATTTTTTTTGGTTAAACTGCTGACTGATCAAATCAAGAAGAAGTATGGAAAAACTTCATAGTACATGATCCCAGCAGCAACAATAAGATTGCTCAGTGATGGAAGGACACTGATACTCCAACACATGAAGACTGGCTGGTGAAGATGATTGAACTTGATGAAATAGACAAATTGACAGTGTTTATCAAAGAGAAATCTTTGAATAATTGTAAAAAAGATTGAGACTTGTTTATTACATATAGTCTCATCAGGGATATGAATCTGCTTTAGGTTGCACCGGCACAAAGAAGTCCGAACGCTGTTTATGGGTAACAAGTGGCCACAACTTTATTCATCTGTACAGAGTCTTATACAATGATTTGACAGCTATAAAACTTAACATTATTTAACTTCCTTCTTGACACATGTGTATGTGCTCATGCCATAATTCCTCGTGTAATCCTCACCATAAATCACGTCAAGCCTTCAGGGATAAGTCATGCCCTAAACCAAGCATATATCGGATACCGGAATGCTTTTAACTATTGTATTTTTAATTGTTATAAGCCGCCCCGATTGCTAAGCAGAGGGGCGGGATAAAAAAAATAAAATTTATTATTATTATTATTATTATTATTATTATTATTATCAAAAAGGGTCATACATAAGTTGTCAAACATGTAATCAAATCTTCCCCCATCTAATTCTGACATCATCCTTATGATTGATGAGGTCAGAGATTTTAAGCTGTTGATGTAAACCAATCATCCATCATAAACGACCAAATATTAACAAATCATTTAGCCAATTATTCCAGGGAGGGGGTAACTGCCCCACCCAAGCCAAGACAGGCTAATCATCACAATAAGTGACTAGAAGACCCTGTCCCAAGTTGTGACAAAATCAGGAATCAAATGACTTGAAACAAACAGTCATACTTGAATCTTTAACACATGAATGACATTACTAATTATCTCACCAACCTAACCTAACTGAAACTGCAGCATCCTTAGGGAGGGGAAAAATCCATGCTACAATAGCTATGGGAAAATTCCCTCCCGGCCTCCAAAGGCGACTAGTAAAAGCCTGAGGGTACAGTAAAGCCACGTACAAAGCCGAGGGTGGGTGGGGTGGGTCTCTCAGCTACCAAACCTGAAATGGCTGCCACCACGTGGCTGAGGGCCCTTAAATAGGCCCCAAATATCACCCGAAATCTCACGAGACTATGAAGTCTCGTGAGATTACATGGGTTGCTGGGGGATCTGGTGAGATCCCCCCTGATTGGGTGGGAGCCGCAGGAAGGGCGGGACTTCCTGTCATCCCAGCCAATCACGGCATCGGCCTTCTTAAAATGGCTGGTGCAACAGAAGGCCTCTCCCGACACATCGGGGGTGGGGGGGTCTTTGCACCGGCACAAAGAAGTCCGAACGCCGTTTGTGGGTAACAAATGGCCACAACTTTATTCATCTATGCAGGGTCTTATGCAATGATTTGACAGCCATAAAACTTAACATTATTTAACTTCCTTCTTACACATGTGTATGTGAGCATGCCATAATTCCTGATGTAATCCTCACCATAAATCATATCAAGCCTTCAGGGATAAGTCATGCCCTAAACCAAGCATATGTCAACAAGGGTCATACATAAGTTGTCAAACATGTAATCAAATCTTCCCCCCTTCTATTCCTGACATCACCCTTATGATTGATGAGGTCAAAGATTTTAAACTGTCAGTGTAAACCAATCATCCATCGTAAATGACCAAATATTAACAAATCATTTATCCAATTATTCCAGGGAGGGGGTCCCTGCCCCACCACAGGACGGGGCCAGCCTAGCTTGGCATCCTCTCCCCCTCATAGGACTCCTTTGAAGTGAGAAATGATGGAGTCCAAGTACAGATCACAGCCCACCAGGGAGAGATGAACCCCATCACCCCTGTACAGATGTGGTAATTCAAACCTAATCTGGTCATGCTCAACACATGAGGCCCCCACAGCTTCCAACCACCTCAAAAAATCCCAATTCACCCAGCAACAAGCCACATTAATGGCAGAGTCTTTCACTGCACTGGGCCAGGTTCGTCACAGCAGGAGCTTGACCCAAAACAAAACAGTGCCCGATAACGAGCGTCATACTTCATGGAGGGCCATGATGATCCTTTGGACTAACTGCAATCCTGGGGTCTTGACCAAATTGTTCTCGCCCAGGTGAATGAGGAGTATCTAAGGAGATGGGAAGGTATCAGCCAACTCGATGATTCGGGGAAGGAGGGTCCCCCATAGCATGCCTTTCCACCTGAACCAATGAATGTGCCCAGGTTGCTCCAGATTCAGGTTTGGATCTCAGCCTGCCTGGAGAGCATGTTGTTCAGCCCAAAAAACCAAGCTGTGACCAACAATCCAGATGTCACCCTGATCTCCATCTGCTCAATAAAAAACCACAAATTAGAACCTCGAGGAATCATTGTTCCCCCCCCAAACTAGAAGTCAAAATCTAGCCAACCAAAGGGCAAATGTAAGCTTTAAATGCTCCAGAGCACCATCAACCAATAGGTCAGATCACAGCATAGCCTAGGCCGTGAGCTGCTGCAGACGTAGCCACTCCAATCAGAAATGAATGAGAAGAAAATTGGGCCGCTGGTAAGCCCGCATGCTTCAAAGCCTCCTGCAACACCGCCCTCAATTGAAACTGTGTCAAAGGAAGGCCCGAGACATACAAAAACAAATAACCACGGGATGCTGGGCGCAAACTGAGGTAATCAGTCAAAGACTTTATTGGGCAGATCTGGCCCCTAGGAGCCCGAGATAAGACTATGGTTTGATTCCTGGCCAACTGGTCCATCTTTGAGCACCTAAAGTGCAATTGCAGGCCCTGCTCCAAAACTTGAACATCAGATAACAATAATGCCCGTCTTGAAGTATCCGAGCGAGAAATAGGGATGAGCTCGCTAATTCTGGTTGCAGCAAAAAAGGCCAATGAAAAAGCAGCCTGAAAAAAGGTAACTTCCTCTGGCGAGGAGCACACCACTTGTAGGGAGTGCCAAATCTGGATAAGGACTGAATCCGTCACCAGCATGAGGGTATTGGGTGCTGGAGGGAGCTGCCTAAACCATCCCTCCAAAGCCCTCCATACCCTAAAATCCACCATGGGATCTGGGAACCCCCCTACCCGGGAGTAAAAGGCCAGTGCCGCCAACCTTCCCCTAATGGTAACTGGAGACAGTCCAGACTGTCTAAGGTGAACCACAAAGTGGAGTATGACTTCCACCCTCAGAGGCCATGCTTCAGTTTCACCCACAGCCACAAGAATTTATCTAAAAGTGTGCATCACAAACTGATAGTACTTGCGTGTAGAAGGGGCAACGGAGTGTAGAATAGCCCTCTCAATCTCTATCCTCCAAGGTTCCACAGATGAGCTGGTATTGTCAAAGGCTGCGCTGCTGCTTCCGGAGCTAGCTCTCAAAACCTGTGAAACTGAAAATGCGAAAGGGCATCTGCCAAGGGATTCAATAGGCCAGGAACATGGGGCACCTTAAACAGCACATTGTATTTTAAACACTGCTAAAGCTATCACCCTTGGGGACTTTGAGCTCTGGCAATTGATGATATGAACTACTGCCTGGTTGTCATACCAAAACCAAACCGTTTTATGAGCAAATTGCCTTGGGCAAAGATGAACTGCCACAACAATAGGGAACAGTTTGAGAAAGGTAAGATCCCTTGTCAACCTGGTACTCATCCAACCCTGAGGCCAACTCTCCACCGCCCATTGCCCCTTCCAGTATACACCAAAACTATGGGCTCCAGATGCATCAGAATGAACCTGTAAATCTGCCTTGAGAAGCATCTCGCTCCTCCAGAATGATACACCATTGAATTCCCCAAGAAAAGAGTCCCATACCTTCAGGTCTTCACAAATCCCACTGTTGATGCGAATGTGGTGATGTGGGGAAGACACCCCCCTCATGGCCTGGTATATGCAAGCACAAAAAGCCCATCCTGGAACCACCACTTTGCAAGCAAAATTTAACAAACCTGCTAAAGATTGAAAGTCATGCAACGGGGCCTTATGCTTACCAATCATTGCCCTTACCTGTTGCCTTAATAGGCCCAATTTTTCATGTGGGAGACAAGATAAACCCTCGATCATATCAAGCTCGATACCCAGAAAGGTTAGCCAGGTGGCAGGGCCCTCCGTCTTTTCGTTAGCCAGCAGCACTCCCTTCTCATCCATCAAAGCTTGAAAAGCCCACAAAATGTCCATGCACGTTGGCGTGCCGGGGGCCCCAACAAACAGGAAGTCATCTAAGTAATGCGTAATTGCAGAATTACCAGGCCTCTTCACAGCACACCAGTGAAGGAAGGTACTAAACTTCTCGAAAGCTGAGCAAGAAATGGAACAGCCCATTGGCATCGCCCTGTCAAAATAGTACATGCCCTCAAATTGGAAACCCAGCAAGTCAAAATCCTCCAGGCATACCGGAAGTAGCCTGAAGGCAGATTTTATATCACATTTCACCAAAAGAGCTCCCTTGCCCAAAGCTCTAACCATCTGTACTGCTGAATCAAAGGATGAATATTTCACAGAAGCCAGCGCTGGGTCAATAGCGTCATCCACTGACTCCCCCTTGGGATAAGAAAGATTGTGGATTAAGCAATACTCACCTGGTGTCTTCTTGGGTACTACACCTAGCGGTGACAACCGTAATGTTGGCATTGGCAATTCTCTGTGGGGCCTAGATATCCTCCCTGCTGCTAGCTCCTTCGCCAGCTTGTCCCTTACCACCCCAGTAACTCCCTCACTGAACGTGCATTAGGTGCAAACCGATAAACTCTTAAACCAGAATATGGAATGTGAAAACTATGTGTAAACCCATAAAGTAAGTATTGGGCAGAATCCTGCTTGGGATAAACCCTCAACCAGGCAGCCAAAACATCCAACTTAATGGGAGTTGGTGCTTTTCTCTCCAGCTGGGGTAGCCTGAGGGGCAGCTCCAGCCCCAGTCCGCTTACCCTTGAAGCAGGAAGTGCTGGGGTGATTCCCGGCACAGGTGCCACAGTGGTGGTCGAACTTACAAGTCTTCCACCTGCACTTACCTGCATTAGATTCCCAGCAAACTCCTGGTAATCTCCTTTCCCCCGTGCCATGCCTCGCATACTGCCCTCTCGGCTGAGTGACCATAGGCACGAAGCCATTGTCACATCTGCTCGAAGGGGAGGAACCAACCACCACGTCAACCCACAGCTCCGCTTGTACATGCCGCCATGAAATGGAATGATCCAGGGCAGCACACATCCGAAACTGCTCGTCATACTGAAGCCAAGCAGACCCTCTTGAGTTAAAGTGACAATTAGTGTAGGCTTTCATTATCTCCTGGTACTTGGACAATTCCGGAGACCTTAAAGGCTCCTTCTTCTCAATCAGTCCCCTATAAATCGTAAACCCCATTATCCAATTCACAAAATTCCTCTCCAACTTCGGGCATTTGTTGTTAAGGAAAATGCAACATGGGACTTACAGTAATAGAAATAAAATGTGTATGTGAAAGTCACAGTGATTAAGCAGGAGCAATCATGAAGCTACACAGGTGAAAAGGATAATGTAATTTGGAAGCCTTGAGAGACAAGGACAAAGTTATAGAGTGTATATTGAAAACACCTGTTGTAGATTGCAAAAACCTGAGATTCATTAAGTAGTCAAGGTAAAATGATGAAATACTTGGGTTGGTCTTAAGTATGGGATGATCCATGTAAACCAATCAAAATGAATGTACACACCCACTGGGTGGGAACTGACTAGTGGGTGGTGACTAACAATGGCTATAAGTGCAATGTTTGCCAATGCATATTGTGGAGTAGTTTGGGAGATATTGTGAAGTGTAGGGCATATAGTATTTATGTATATAGTAGAATAAAGTAGATCTTTTATATAAGGCTACTGAGTTGTCTGGTGTCTTGAGGGAAGATACAAGAGCCAGAGGAATCCTGGAGAAGTTTGAAGACATCTCAGGAAGAAGAGTGAGAAGGCTTGGAGAGTTTGTCAGGGTCTTCAGCCTATTCTCTGAAACTCTGCTGCTTGGGAAAGAAGCATCAACCACTGATCAAAGCTGGTCAGCTCTGCTGCATAACAAGGTGGTGAGTTAGAGCCAGAGGTGAAGAGCTACAACTCCCATCATCCCTGACAAGGGTTATGGGCCCAGATACTAGAGCAACCAGCATCCACAGAAGCTGAAAATTCCAGAGTGTGGAAGAAGGTTTTGTGGAGCTTTGTGAGTAAATCATTTTGTATTTTGTCTGCTGTGCATACTCAGAAGGACTGTGTCAAATTGGGTCACTGCACAAATTAAGATGGAGATCCTAAAGTTTAGTAAATTAAATAGAAATAACTACTCTACCTGGAAAATATATGCCCAATCTCTACTCATAAAGGAGTCTCTGTGGTCGACAGTTGAAACAGGGCTGGCAGCTGATGCTGATGCAGCCACTCGAGAAAGAGACGCTAAAGCAAAAGCATGTCTTTATCTCATGCTAGAAGAAGACTTGATTAACGATGTAAGAGATAAAGTGTCCGCCAAGGATGTGTGGGATACTTTGCAGAGATTACACACACCTTCAACTGCATTTGCAAAAATGCTTTGGTCTAAAAGAATTTACAGACAAAAGATGATGAAAGGACAGTGTGTGATAGAACATTTAAAAACAATGCAAGATTTATTTGTGCAAGCTGAACTGAGAGGAGTGGAAATTAGCAAAGAGCAGCAGTGTTACATTTTACTGGGATCGCTAGATCCTTCTTGGGACAACATTACAAACAGCATGCAAAATTTGCCAGAAGCTGAGCTGAACAGAGACTTAATTGTTGCCAGAATATTGGAAGAGAACTTGAGAAGAAAGTCTGAGCAGGGTGACTCAGCAAGTTTAAGGACTGTGCCAAAACAACAAACAATGCCTGAACTACGAAAGCAGGAAGAAGCAGCTTCTACAAGGGAGCAACGGAGGTGTTTTTATTGTAAAAAGATTGGTCATCTACAGAGACATTGTAAACAATTTGATGCTGAGAGAAGCAAGCAAGGAGAGAGCAGATGGCAGCCGCGGCAGTATCAAAAACAGTCCAAACCTCCATTTTTGAAGGACAGTGGTAACAAAAAGGGGTTTGCAACCATGATTAAGGAAAAACAAAATGCTAATTGTAAATGGTTGATTGATTCAGGAGCATCATCTTCAATGTGTAACAATATTAATTTGATAAGTAATAGAAAATCAGCTAATGTAAATATTGTAGTTTTAGCTGATGGGAAAGAGCTCAGTACTGTAAATCAAATGGGTACAGTTTACATTCCAGGGCTAAAGGAAAACTTTAATGACGTGTTACATGTAAAGGAGTTAGAAAATAATTTGTTATCAGTAAGCAGATTAACAGACAGAGACTACACAGTCATTTTTGAAAAGAACATGTGTAAGATAAAACTGAATGGGGAATTGCGAGGCATAGGCTTGAAAAAGGATAAACTTTACTATTTGGAAGACAATATTGATAGCTACAGTGTTGAAAATGCTAATAACATAGACAATAGTCCAATTCACAAAGACTGTATACATGAACTCCATAGAAAATTTGGTCATGCTAGTTTCAAATGTTTAAAGAAGTTAATCAGTATGTGTCCAGATTTAAAAGTTGCTGAATGCAAAAATCACTTAGATTGTACTGTATGCAATCAGGTAAAGGTCAGAGCTTTTCCAGTAGCCAAGAAAACCAAAAGAATTGCTCAAAGACCATTTCAGTTTGTACATGCAGATGTTGCCCAAGCTAATTGTTTATCTTTAGGGGGAAGCAAATATTTCCTAGTAATTGTTGATAGGTTTACAAGGTTTGCTTTTGTAAGAATATTGAAAAACAAATCTGACGCTGGGCAAAGTTTAAAAGCATGGGTGAGAATGGTGGAAAGACAGTTTGATATTAGAGTAGGCACCATTGTTACTGACCAAGGAGGAGAATTTCTAAGTAATCAATTGTTTAATTGGTTTCAAAAGGTGGGAATAAGGCATGAAACTACTAATCCCGCTTGTCCTAATGAAGATGGTTTAGCGGAGAAAAAAATACAAGATATAAAAAGGATAACTGCTTGTTTGATGGCAGATGCAGAGGTAAAAGATAGTTTCTGGGCAGAAGCAACTTTGACAGCAGTACATATTAGTAACAGACTGTATCATTCAGAAATTGAAGACATTCCCTACAGGGTATTGTATGGGAGAGTGCCAAATTACAAGTATTTGAGAGTCTTTGGACAATTTGCTTATGTTTACATACCAGCTTGTTTCAGGAAGAAAGGAGAACCCAAAAGTAAAAGGCTTAGGTTTTTGGGTTATTCAGGAAATAGCTACAAGTTTCATTTGGGTGGAAAAGAAGTGCAGTATTCTAGGTCTGCAAATTTTGAGAGACATGCTGGTTGGGACAAACTGCATGCCAATAAAGAAGTTTTCTTGAGGTTAGGAAGTTCAAATGAGCCAGAAACACAAATTGAACCAACTTCAGGAAATGGAGGGGTTTCAGTTAAGCCAGAAGCATCCACTAGCAGCAGTGATAGTTCTTCTGATAATGAGACACAATCTAGACCTATTACTACTAGAATGACTGAAGACAAGAGATTTAGTCATAGAACTACAACTTCCAGTACAGAAAGTGAGGATGAAAGAGGCAGATCAGCAGAGTTTATTCCCAGACGTAGTCACAGAGTTAGAAAGCCTCCAGATAGGTTTGTTGTGACAAATGCAAGAGCTTGTTTAGCAGTGGAAGAGCCTGAAAGTTTTGAAGAATTGGAAAGTTTGTCTAGAGAAGAACAGGAAAGATGGATTGATGCAATGGATGATGAGTTTGGTTGTCTGGTAAATAAAGATGTTTTTGAAGTTGTTGACAGACCCAAGGACAAGAAAGTAATTGGTTGTAAGTGGGTGTACAAAAAGAAAGAAATGCCAGATGGAAGTATTAAGTATAAAGCTAGGTTAGTAGCTAAGGGTTTTGCACAACAGCAGTATGAGAACTATGATAAGACATATGCTCCTACTGCAAAGCCAGAAAGTCTGAGAATGGTTCTAGCTGTAGCAGCAAAAAGAAATTTAGTTGTAGAACATTTTGATTTTGAAACAGCTTACTTGAATGCTAGTTTAGATGAAGAAATATTTATGGAGCAGCCACAAGATTTTGAAGAAAATAGTAGTCAGAAAGTTTATAAATTGAAAAAAGCATTGTATGGATTAAAACAAAGTGCCAGAGCATGGAATTTGTGGATTAATGAAGAGTTAGCTAAACTAGGATACAAAAGGAGCATTGCAGATGCTTGTGTCTATACAAAAGGAGACATAGTGTTAGTAATCTATGTAGACGATTTATGCGTGGCAGCAAAGTCAAAACAGGAAATTGAATCAGTAAAAAGAGAATTGTCTGAAAAGTTTGTCTTAAAAGATCTAGGTTTATTGAAGTCTTATTTAGGTATTGGTGTTGAGTGGACAGAAGAAGGACATTGTTTGTTAAGTCAGAGAAAGAAAATTGAAAATTTGATTGAAAAGTGTGGATTACAAAATGCTAAAATAGTAAGAGCTCCAATGACAACTGGTTTTGTATCTGAAAAAACAACTAGAGATTTTGAAGACAAGACTTTATTCAGGAGCATAATAGGATCTTTACAATTCATATCTTGCCACACCAGACCAGACATTTCGTATGCTGTAAATGTATTGTCCAGAAGAGTTAATGATCCAAAAATTGAAGACTGGACAGCAGTAAAACACTTATTGAGATATTTGAAAGGAACTCTAGATAAGAAATTGATAATTAGAAACAGTCATTCAGATTTAGATTGCTATGTAGACAGTTCTTTTGCATCAGAATTAGGAGACAAGAAGTCAGTTACAGGAATAATAATCAAGTACAGTGAAAGTCCAATAGTCTGGAGAAGTAGGAAACAAACAAATGTAGCGATAAGTACGACGGAAGCAGAATTCGCAGCTTTAAATGAGATAGTAAATGAGGTACAGTGGGTTGAGCAGTTATTGAATGATTTAAATGAAAGTTACAAGATACCAGTAGAAATTCTGGAAGATTCACAGTCATGCATAGCAATGGCTGAAACTGAAAGTTTGAAGAACAGAACAAAATATGTTGGAGTAAGATATCAAAATGTGTGAGACATGGTTCAGAAGGGTAAAATAGAATTGAGATATATAGAAACACAACACAACATAGCATATTTGTTCACAAAAGCATTGACGGCGGAAAAACATGAAAGACTGACACAAATGGTTGGAATGACATTGTAAGACACATACAATATTTTATTTCGGAGGGGATTGTTAAGGAAAAAGCAACATGGGATATACAGTAATAGAAATAAAAATATGTATGTGAATGTCAAAGTGACTAAGCAGGAGCAATCAGGAAGATACACAGGTGAAAAAGATAATATAATTAAGAAGCCTTGAGAGCCAAGGACAAAGTTATAGAAGGTATATTGAGAACACCTGTGATAGATTGCAAACACCTGAGACTCATTAAGTGGTCAAGGTAAAGTGATGAAACACTTGGGTTGGTCTTAGGTATGGGATGATCTATGTGGACCAATCAAGATGTATGTACACACCCACTGGGTGGAAACTGACTGGTGGGTGGTGTCTAACAATGGCTATAAATTGCAATGTTTGCTAATGTACATTGTGGAGTAGTTTGGTGTATTGTGGAGTAGTTTTGGAGATATTGTGATTTGTAGGGCATATAGTATTTATGTATATAGTAAAATAAAGTAGTTCTTTTATATAAGGCTACTGAGTTGTCTGGTGTCTTGAGGGAAGATACAAGAGCCAGAAGAATCCTGGAGAAGTTTAGAGACATCTCAGGAAGAAGAGTGAGAAGGCTTGGAGAGTTTGTCAGGGTCTTCAGCCTATTCTCTGAAACTCTGCTGCTTGGGAAAGAAGCATCAACCACTGATCAAAACTGGTCATCTCTGCTGCATAACAAGGTGGTGAGTTAGAGCCAGAGGTGAAGAGCTACAACTCCCATCATCCCTGACATTTGTGGGCCTCAAACTCTTTAGGGAGACTAAATACCACTCCGTCTTTTACCGTAAGTCTCAGTTACAAGGTCCCGGAAAGTCAATGAAAAAAGGTCAATGAACTCACCCTTCCAAATCCGCCACTTCATTGTGAGTGGGAGATGGGAGCCTAGCGGAGTGGACATGCCTGCGTAAGGGTTACAATCAGCTGAACTTTCCACCCCCAGCTGACCTAAGGCCCCCGCTGTAGCAGCTCCTTTGGTTGCACCTACCTTGCCAATCAGGGGCTGCTCCACCTGGACCCCTGCCGCTTAAGTTTGAATTGCCCCAGCCGCCGCTCAGGATGTGCCCAGTGAAACTGAGGGTGAACTCTCATCTCTGCTGCCCAGACCAGCTTGAGCACCAGGCGACCATACTGCTGCTGGCCCAGATCCCAAGGAAGTAGATGAGTTAGATGTATCTGAGCCCACCAGCTGCTGTGGGGTTTCTGTTGATATTTCAGCACCCCCCACTGGATGAGACCCGACTGGGGCTTGGTTGTTCAGCTGCAGGGTGGAGGAAGCACCTCCTGCCACACTGGTCACTATTTTTGGGGTTTCCGCAGCCGGCCCACGAGCCTGGCCTGAAGCCACCGCCTGCTGTACTACCTTGTACAAATCAGCCAACGTAGGCTGCACAAACACAGAGGCCGCTGCACCCTGCTGCACCAAACCAGGAACCTTTCTCATGAGCTCCATGACCTCAGCTACAGTTGGCTGCCTGCCCTCCATGGCTGTATCATTCACCACAATACGTGAGGTGTCACTCGCTGACAGCTCAGATGAGGGTACCTCCTGCACCTGTATGACTTGCAGCTGCACCACCTGTACCTCACTCGTGGTCTCAGAGCCTGTGGCTGGATGGGCCAGGGTTCCAGGGTTATCCCCCTGCACCGCCCTCTGAGTGAGCTGCTTGCATACAGCAACACATGCTGCCATTGTGTGGTCCAACTGGGCTAGGTGGGCAACAATCTCGTCGTTGCATCCCTGGGCTTTGGCTGAATGCTTAGGCACTGACGGGCCCCTGACTAATCCCATACGTGCCGCGCGCCACTTGGATTGAGGCTTGCTCCGTGGTATGTCCTCTTTAAGAGTGTATTATTATAATGCCTGCCTCCCAGCTGAGAATCGAACCTCCATCTCCAGAGTTGCAGTCCAATGAACAAACCACTGAGCCATGCTGGCTCTCCTGGCCACCGACCCACTGAACCACACAGCTCTCTCGGCCGCTGATCTGCCAAGCCATGCCGGCTCTCTGGGCTGCCGATCCTCTGAGCTACACTGGCTCTCTCAGCTGCTGATCCATTGAGCCACGTCGGCTCTCTCAGCTGCCAATTCGCTGAGCCACACTGGCTCTCTTGGCCGCCTATCTGCTGAGCCACACTGGCTCTCTCGGCTGCCAATTCGCTGAGCCACGCTGACTCTCTCGGCTGCCGAACCTGAAATGGCTGCTGCCACATGGCTGGGGGCCCTTAATTAGGCCCCAAATCTCACCCGAAATCTCGCAAGACTATGAAGTCTCGTGAGATTACATGGGTTGCTGGGGGATCTGGCGAAATCCCCCCCTGATTCCTGCCCTCCCAGCCAATCATGGCGTCGGCCTTCGTAAAATGGCCAGCACAACAGAAGGCCCCTCCTGATGCATCGGGGGGGAGGTCTTTTTGTAAAATAAACAGAGGTGTATGTTGTAGAGGCATACATATATTTTCACATCTAAGGAAGTATAATAATAGTGGTATATACCCATCAGTTGTGGGGGGGGGGGAGGAGGTCAGTAGTATATGTTTGTTTTTGTTTAGTAGTTTGGTTATGTTTGTTTTGATATTGTTCCTTGTATATGCTTAGATATACAAAGAATATTTTAGATATATTTGTATAAAATTGGTTTGTGGTTGTGTTTAGGTTTAATTAAAAAAATTAAGAAAGGAAGTTTTCAGCAAGTTTTCAGTGCCTCAAAAGAAGGTCAAAAGTATTTAATGTTTCAGGAAATACTGTCCTTGCTTTGAATTGTCTTTGTTTAACCTCAGTGACATCAGCACATGGTCCAAATCTCATTTGGCTATACAATTATATACAGTACAATATACAGCATTGCCAGATCTTCTCATTTTTTATATGAGTCCCTCTATTAGCCAAGATCATCCATGTAACTAATTAACTGAGCTTCAAAATGTTACTTTTTTTGGATTACAACTTCCAGAATCCCCCTTTCTGGGGTTGTTTTCTCAAGTTCTGGAAATTGAGGAAATAAAGGGTGCAGTATTGAATTTAAATCCTGCTGCATTTGATGCAGCAGTACTATCTTGGGAAACCAATAGCAACAAACAAGATTTTAGGAGATATTTATGACTGCCAGAGACAACACTTTCAACCTCGAAATCAATCCTGGAGAACATTCACATAGACCTTTTGGCAACTGTAAAGCAGAAAAGAAGTAGGAGGGAAGTCATCCTATCATACAACTTGGCAATATCTATCTATCTATCTATCTATCTATCTATCTATCTATCCATCTATCCATATATATCCAGTCAATATAATTAACTTTTGAACTGGCAAGAAAGCCTGTAGCACTCAGGATGGCTGTGCTCAAAAAATGTCTGGGTTTTTAATTTATTTGATTCCCATCAAATTGTATCTCCCAAGTGACTGTATTTAATTGTGTTGAGTATTGAGATAGAACTTGAAACCATCAGGGCTCGCCTTAATAGAACAACAGCATGGTGACCTTTTTGAAAGCAGGATTGAAACACTAGTCCCTTTCTTTCCCATAGTGGGATGCATTGGAGCCATGTTTATCATCCTGAGAATTCTTGTTTTTCTGTTCCCTTTGCTATAAAGCCTAATTACTATTCCTTACACAAAAGCCAATGAACAAATCCTATTTTAAAACCCCACAGGGATTGCAAAAGGATTCTCAGTGCTCCCAGAGAGCCAGCAGGTTTCTGATTACTATTGACAAATTTAAATTTGCTCCAATCCAGGATATTTTTAATGTATTGATGTTGGGCTTTCCCCTTCCCGGAATTCTCCTAAGCGTTCAGAGTACATTACAATATAAAAGGTAAAAGTATTCCCCTTTGACAAAGTTATCATGTCGTGTCTGACCATAGGGGGCGGTGCTCATCTCCATTACTAAGCTGAAGAGCCAGCATTGTCAGAGACTACTCTGTGATCATGTGGCCAGCAAGATTGCACAGAACACTGTTTACCTCCCACTGAGAAGTGGTACCTATTTATCTACTTGTATTTGCATGCTTTCAAACTGCTAGGTTGGCAGAAGCTGGGACTAGTGACAGGAGCTCACTCCATCATATGGCACCTGGGCCGCAAACTGCCAACCTGCTGATCTTGCAACCAATAGAGTCAGTGTCTTAACCATTTAAGCCCCTGCATTTCTTACATTGTAATATAAACATACCTAATATTACTTTCAGGAGCCTGCATGGTGTAGTAGTTTGAGCATTGGACTCTGGAGACCAGGGTTCAATTCCCTACTTGGCCATGAAACCTACTGGGTGGTCTTAGGCATGTCACATTCTCTCACCCTCAGAGGAAAGCAATGGCTGACCTCCTCTGAATAAATCTTGTCAATAACACGCATGATAGGTTCACCTTGGGACTGCAGTAAGTCAGAAGGTACACAACTTGAGGGCACACAACATTTCTTTCAGAGCCAGTGTGGCGTAGTGGTTTGGGTATTGGATGATGACTCTGAAGAGCAGAGTTCAAATCCCTTCATGGCCATAGAAACCCACCAAGTGATCTTCAGCAAGTCATATAACCTCAGAGGATGGCCAAGGCCACCCCCCCCAAACAAATATTTCCAAGAAAACCCCATGATATTCATATTTGAATCACCATAAGTGAGAAGCATCTGGGAGGCACACAACAACAATATTACTTTCACAACAAACCTGCAGTTTAGAGAGTAATTTGCACAAGGGAGAGTAATTTGCTCATCAACAGATGTGCTCCATCACCTAAGAAGGAGATGGCAGAAGGTTGCCTTAGAACTAGAAGTAGATCTCCTTAGGGATGTACAGTACATTGGCAAATATTTCTGACTCCCTGAAAATGGACAGTAATGATTGCATCACCCAAAGTATACACCTAAAATAAAGGAGAATTTAACAAATCAGGAGTGGGTTTTTGTGTGGAAGGACAGTGAATTATATTTTCTTCTGTCACTCAGAATAAATCCCAGAGTAATAATTTTAAAATTGTAAGCATATGCCTTTTGCACTAGCTCTATTTGGTTGATCCCGGGGTTTTCCAGTGGTGGAGGAGGAAATCCCTTTATCTAGGGGACTCATTGCTGCAAGCACCAGACCTGGATCAGGTCCAGGGAGGCAGCCGATCAACAAATGGAACAGGGGTTGAGTAAAGATTTGGATCTCCCCATAGTAGTGGGTCAAGAACTACACCCCAACTTTTGTGAGCAAATATATGCCATTATTTTAAAAGTGTTGGCAGGCTCATCCATGCAATCAATGGCTTCTGGCCTCTCAGCTTCCTCCCTCCATGCCTGAACAAGAGGCATCTTCACAGGAGGATCACAGAGGTGATAGCTATGGGTCCCCAAAGTAAAGGGAATTGTCCTCTTCACCCGGGTGAGAACATCAGATATACCATTCACAGCTGACTGCGTGAAAGTGGTCAGGGAGGAGTGAGCTAAACCAGCCACATTATGCCCAAATCCTATGTCTGTTAAGATATTTTAAACTTATTTCAACAGGTTATGGCAAAACTACTAATCCCATTGGTAAAAGCTCCAGTATCAGCCTTTGTATCTTCTTCCATTTATGCTAAAGATGGGGAAGATACCCTTAAAAATTCTGAGAGGAGAGCAGATGAGGCACTTAAAAGGACCTATATGGCATCTTCCCTGCTAATTAGGGCTGCATCAGCAATTTCAGTCTTCTCTAGGGCTGCCTTTATCTGGGTCAAAGATCTTATTCAGGAGGTCTCTCAGAGAAATATCAAATTACGCCAAGGCATTAAGCTGCTTATAGTGGCTGTTTTTTTCAGCTGATGCTAGTCTAGATGTGATACAGTTTAGCTGTAGAGCACAGGCAGCCACTGTACCAGTCAGATTTGACTAATGAACTGGAATGTAAATGCCTGTTCTAAACACAATCTAACATTTGCCCCATTTACTGGAGACAGGCTCTTTGGAGAATCAGTGGATCCAGTATTGGTAGAGACAAAAGATGAGAAGAAAGCATTAGCTTTTTCACACACAAAAAGATGGGAGGTCTTTTTGTCATGAACAGTCCTCCTTTCATCCCTACAAATACATTTATAGTTCCTTTAGCCCCAGAGACAATAGGTTTAGCAGGCAGTAATTTGAGCATAGATACCAACCTCGGCAACAGTCCCAAGCACAGGGTTTCTCCAGAGCCAATAACAAAAACATCAGTGGTAGTACCAATTCTGGGAAGCAAGGAAAGAAATTGTCTCAGTCATGCCTGTCTGGAGTTAAAGGTGGGAGGAAGGTTGCAATCTTTCTTCCACATTTAGGATGAGACTGATAGATCAGTGGGTCCTCTCAACTCTGAAAGAAGGCTATCTTGTAAAATTTATGTACCATTCTCATGATTTTTTTCATTGCCTCCCCGAGGTCCAGGAAACCAGAGATGTATCAGCTGATGCTAGAAGCCATAGAATACTAGATTGAGATTGGAACCATTGAAACATTGCTATCATCAGAAAGATAAAAAAGTGCTTGCTCCATCTTTTTCATTGCCACCCCCCCCCCAAAAAAAACCACCCAAATTTGGGAGGGTGGTCTTGGACCTGAAATAGGTCAATTGGTTTGTGAGGAACTGCAAATTCAGAATGGAGACCCTCAAGACAATTCTGGAGACACTTTGGCCCAAGGATTTTTTGTGTACCTGGACTTGACCAAAGTGTACTTGCACATTCTGATCAATTCACTCCACCCCAAGTACCTGTCCTCTCCAAGGGTGTTCACCAAAGTGATAGTGGCTCTAGTGACCCACTGGAAACAGCATGACCTACATGTATACCCATATCTTAACAATGCCCTGATCAGATCTGCTTCTCTTATAGGTCTTCAGAGATGTTGGCATTAGTATTGTAAAATGACATAATAATTCTTCTAGTGCCTAATGAATAGTGGGCAATAAAATTACTGTTCTCCCCGCAAGAGAAGTGTGAGACAATTACAGTGTCTCATTCCATCAAAAAGGACAGCCATCACCCATTCCAATCAGGGATGGGAAATTTTGTTGTTCCAAATTGTTTTATTGTTTTATGGCATCAACTATATACCTGTAGAGAACCACAGTGGCTTGATCAACTGTTCTTTGGCTTTGGAATAAGTAAGAAGAAGCCAATTTAAATCTTTGAAGGTAACCAAAGCTGCATTAGACTTTCTCAAACAGAGAATATAATTGGACAAAGCAAACATATTGATATAAAGGCTCATCATGTGCACAATGTAATGAAGGCCTGATCAAGATGACCTATTGTCCAACTACTGAGATGACAGCTGACATCTTGACAAAGCTGCTGCCCAGAGATGCCTTCTAAAATCTACAAGTCAAGATGGAGCTGGTTGGGTGTATGCTTAAGTTGAGAAGGAGTGTTGGGAATACTGCAACTTAAGCATGCTGAATCTTTCTAGAAAGTTAGATGCATGAATAATAATAATAATAAAATTTCTTTATATCCTGCCCCTTTGAGGTCAATCGGGGTGGCTAACAACAATAAAACAATACATAAAACAAACAAAATCTAATTCCCTCCCCCCCTTAAAAGTTATTGAATCAATTCCAGTTAAAAACAGGATACAATATAACAATAATTTTTTAAAAACATTTCCAGTGAGTGGCAGTAGTTCTTGATTGCATTTAAAAATATAGCCCTAGAATCGACTGAAGGAGGGATTCCTGAGGCTAGAGTTATCTATCCCGGAAAGGCCTGCCGGAAGAGATCCATCTTGACAGCCTTTTTAAAGCTGGCCAAAGATGTCAATTGACGGATCTCATCTGACAGGCAATTCCATAGTTTGGGGGCGACAACCGAGAAAGCCCTCTGGGAGATAGCCACAAGCCTGACTTTTTGTGGCTGCAGCAAATTCCTCCCAGAGGACCGGGGAGCACGGGGAGGATTGTAAGGGAGGAGGTGGTCCCTGAGATAGTTTGGGCCCAAGCCATTTAGGGCTTTAAAGGTAATAACCAACACCTTGTACAGGGCCCGGAAACTAATAGGCAGCCAGTGGAGGGACCTTAAAACCGGGGTAATATGGTCCCTCCAAGAAGTTCCAGACACTAATCTGGCTGGCATGTTCTGTACTAGCTGTAGTTTCCGAACCAAGCACGAGGGTAGACCCATGTAGAGCGCATTACAGAAATCTAGATGTGAGACTGTTGTGCATGCACTGGTAGTGCCAATTCTGCGCATGCACAACAGTCTCGAGATCCCTTACTTCCAGAAAGGGGCGCAGCTGGCGTATCAGCCGAAGCTAATAACAGGCGCTCCTGACTGTCACATTTACCTGATTTGTCATCAGGAGCGACAAGTCAAGGAGCACCCCAGATGCGAACACAGTCACTGGAGGAAAGTGTGACCCCATCCAGGGCTGGAGGTTGCAACCCAATTCTTGGTTTCTGGGCCATTACCGTGAGCACCTCCATCTTGTCTGGATTCAGTTTCAATCTGTTTTTCCTCATCCAGCCCATTTCCGGCCGAAGACATTCATTGAGAGAAGAAACGCCATTGGAATTCAAGGCCGACGAACGAGACACACTGGAGTGCAGTGCCTCCAATACTTAACCCCCTCAGGCGGTCCAAGAGGAAGCCGTGATCTATCGTGTCAAAAGCTGCTGAGAGGTCTAGGAGCATCAACAGGTCACACTACCCCTGTCAATGCTCAGACGCAGATCGTCGGTCAAGGCAACCATGGCAGTCTCAACCTCAAAGCCTGTCCTGAAGCCAGTTTAAATGGGTCTAGATAATCGGTTTCATCCAAGACAGCTTGGAGTTAAAGAGCAACTGCCCTCTCGATCACCTTACTCAAAAATGGTAGTAAAGAGACTGGCCTGTAATTATTCATATCCAGGGCTCCAGTGAGGGGTTTTTTTAGTAGTGGTCGAACAGCCGCTTCCTTCAAACATGATGGAATATGTCCCTCCCTGAAGGACGCATTGATGATATCCGTAAGGAACTTCCTCAATGCATCCCCCCCCCCTGGACGGCCAACCATGATGGGCAAGGGTCGAGAGGGCAAGTTGTTTTCTTCACCCTCCCAAGGAGCTTGTCCACGTCATCGATACTCACAGATTGGAGCTGATCCAGTATAATTACATCTGTTAAAACCCTGGCATCTAAGTCGGCTCTTATCTGAGAGATTTTATCTGCAAAGAAGTTGTTAAACGTGTCACAGCAGGCCGTTGTTGGTTTAAGTAAAGGATTTGGCTCAGGGGGCACCTGTGTCAGCTCCCTCACCACCCTAAACAGCTCTGCTGGATGAGACTCTGCAGACACAATACGTGCAGAGGAGAAGGATCTCTGCGCTGCACACATTGCCTCCCAATAGGACCAAAGAAAGTTCCTATGGCGAGTTCTGTCAGATAAGAGTCGAGTCTTCCACCATCTACACTCTAGTCATTGTCCAAACCGCTTCATTTTCCTAAGCTCTGGTGTATACCATGGCTTATGGTTTGAAGCAGATTGACAAGGACGCTTGGAAGCAATCGTGTCGATGGCTCTGGTGAGATCGGTGTTCCAAGTATTAACCAGAGCATTGACAGGATCACTAGCATTCCCAACCATGAAACACTCTAAGGCTTTCTGGAATCCAATTGGTTCTATTAGCCTTCGAGAGCGGACCATTCTAATGGGTCCACCACCCCCGGTGGGGCGGATGTAGGCTCTGAGTTCCGTCTTGACCAGGAAATGATCCATCCATGACAATGCGGAGGTACTAATAACCTCCACCCACAGATATTCCTGTTCCGTACTAAAGACCGCATCGAGTGTATGACCTGCACAGTGTGTAGGCCCAAGAACCAATTGGGATAGGCCCATATTTGTCATGGTCTCCATGAACTCCCGAGCCGTACTTGTTAAACTGGTCTCGAGCAGAATGTTGAAGTCCCCCAAAACTAAAAGTCTGGGGGACTCCAGCAGCAGCTCTGAGACCAGCTGTGTCAGCTTGGTTAGGGAGTCTGCTAGACAATGGGGTGGTCGGTAGACTAGCAGAATCCCCAAACTATCCCTGGTCCTCAGGCTAAGGTACATACACTCGAAGTGGGCTGTATTCCGGACAGGTATCCTGGTCAAGATTAGATTATTCTTATGAACCAGAGCTACACCGCCCCCCCCCCACCCACTTCCCCTCACCTGCTCACTGACAGAGTACCCGGCTGGGAGGGCTGCGCCCAGGTAACAGCGCTGTCCTCTCCCAGCCAGGTCTCTAGCATGCCAGGTCGGCATCCTCATCCAAGAGTAAATCATGGATGACATGAGTCTGATTCTTAACTGACCTGGCATTCCAAAGGAGCAGAGTGAGGTTCTGTGGAATGGAAGGTCTGCTCTCCAAACCATTCTGGGAAACAGAGGGAACTGAAGACAGGATAGCTTTCAAACAGCGATCCCATCTTCTTTTGTAACATTTGTTCGCTTTGTTCCAACTATACCTCCCTTTCCCCGACACAGCTCCAATAGCCACCCCCGACTCCTTCCCAGCCTCAGGTAAAGTGGTGGAGCATAAAACCACTTGAGATGGAGTGGCAGAAGGCCTAGGTGCAAACTCCCAGGCCTGCACTTATCCTAACCGTTGGTGTCACTTCCAGGCTAATGTTCCAGAGGTAAAATGTAGTCCATGCCACCACTAAGGAAATGGAGTCCGCAGGTGAAGATGGTCCCTTGGGCGGGCTTTGGCCTCCACCCAGGCTTCCTGCGGCCTCACTGCTGGTGCTGTGGTCTAGAACCGGCTAATTAACTTCCGCTATGTCTATGACAGTTTATTGCTTTATGAACCCTTATTTCCTGCTTCTCTAAGAGTGGACTTTTCTTTGTCCCTGGAGGGATCGCCATTATCTTGTTTCTTTGTCCATTGACCAGAAAGCATAGACTCTCTGAGCATGCTGATAGAAACTTTCTTTGCAAGAATGTGAAACCTTCTTTCTACCTGATTTTCTTTGCAACATTAAGCTGGACCTGTGTATATGTATTCACATGATTTTGTACATAAATCTATTTTATTTCTCTCTCTCTAAAGACTTTGTATTGATTCTTTTTGGGGCAGAAACACAGGTCTAGGAGAAGAATAAGAGTGGACTAATTTGCTTTCCTGCTCACACTTTTTCTGCTGTGTTTACTTTGCTGATGAGATTAAATTAATCTCTCCTATTTTCCTGAGCTTTCTAATGAATCTCAAGGAAAATTCCAACAGAAGGCACCTCCAGGAGCTACCCAGTCCAACCCTCTTTAGCCATGCAGGAATACACAGTATCCTAGAGTTGGAAGGGACCCCCAAGGGCCATCCAGTCCAAACCCTTCTGCCATGCAGGAATATGTAGAATGCTAGATTTGGAAGAGACCCCCAAGGGCCATCGAGCCCAATCTCCTTTGGCCATGGAGGAATACATAGAATCCTAGAGTTGGAAGGAACATCTAGGGGCCATTCAGTCCAATCGTCTTCTGCCATGTGGGAATACATAGTATCCTAGAGTTGGAAGGGACCCAAGGGCCATACAGTCCAACCCCTTCAGCTATGCAGAAATATGTAGAATGCTGGAGGTACAAGGGACCCAAGAGCCCTTCAACCCAACCTTCATTGGGCATGGAGGAATACAGAAACTCCTAGAGTTGGAAGGGGACCCTCAAGGACCATCCAGGTCAACCCCTTTGGCCATGCAGGAATACATAAATTCCTAGAGTTGAAAGGGATCCCCAAAGGCCATCCAGCATATGTATGTGTAGTGTCCGCATATGCACCTTCAACTAGCACAGCTTCCTTGATCCAGATGTTGTTGGACTGTAGCTCCCAGCATTTCTCAGCATTGGCTACACCAGCTAGAGGATGCTGGGACTTGCAATCTAATAATACCTGTAAAGTCACATGTTACAATAAGGTCCTATTTATCTATTCTATCACTGTGTTCCCCCATATTAAGATTTTGGTAATACAGGGAGGGGGCTGCATGTGGCCCACTGCCGAACTATCTGGGAACACTTCTGTCCTCCTAAGTCGGCTTTTGCAGCCCCTGACTTCTCCAGTCTCTCCTGGCTACACTTTTGTGACCACAAGAAAGGGTGAGCTGCCTCTCTTGGAAGGCTCCAGGAGAAAGACTTTTACTTTTAAATAGCTTACATCTCCCCTATTTAATGTTCTTCCCCCAAAAAACCATCCTCTTTTGTGTGACATTTTCTGTTTGAGCTTTGACAAATGGGAATCCGATCATTGCAAAAACAACATCTCATTGGCAAGATAGCTTTGTTTGTCACTTGTGTGAAATTAACACACTCAGCATTTACAATTTGGAACAACAAACTTCAAAAGAAATTTCCCGTCCCTTTACTTCATTTGCAGTTGGGCCATGTGAAAATTCTCACACCTATTCGATCTTATGGCAAATTTCTCAGCTCATATCTAAATCAATTAAAGGGGCTGAGAAATCAGCAATTTGTAACTTTAGAGAAATATGACGAATAATCATCACATCACTAGTTGGTATGCCACTGCTGAGAATAATTGTCTCTCATTCCACACACAGCCTCTACAGTGCTAGCCACAAATACACTTATTTTATATATATTTAGGGCTACAACAGGGCTACATTTGCGGGTCACTACAGATTGAATGCCTTCAAATCTGTGGAGCTATCATTCAGAAGATGCATAGTACAGTCTGTGATGTCCATATATATATTGTGCCTCAGGAAACTTTGGTATGTCGCATGATAGGATGCTTCCTCCTACATCAGTAGACAAAGGAACATTGGTCTTACCCAAGACGTTTCTTTTCAGTGATGGAGGTGGAGTTAAAACATCCTCCCCACCCAGAACTGCGGGAAGCATTTCTCCTTGGTGATGATATATTTTTAACCTGTATTTTTTAGTGGGAGTTTTTCTCTAAACTTTACATTATTTCATATGAGAGTGTTGTTTTAGCTACTCTTTTCACTTTGAATGTCACATGGACTGAGGGCTGTTTGGAGTTCCACCCCCTGGTGGTGACTTCATCAAAGTCTACTTCTTGCCTACCAGAGCATTGAAGAGGAGCAACCCCAGATAGGATGTTTCTTCCTCCACCATGGAAAAGAAACATCTCACAGGCAAGACCTATGTTCCTTTCTTATAAAAACAATTTACATCCCACACCACTGAAGTCTGCCCACCACTTAGCTAAGAGATATGTGAACTGAGTTCCCTAGCTTCCCCCTTGCACCACACTTCAGCCACCTGCTTAGAAGGATCTGCAAAACATTATATATTATAACTCTTTTTGGAATTACACTCATCCCTCCCCATTCGCAGACTTGGAGACCACAATCTCTGTGGATGGCAAGTGGAGAGGGACACAATGGTGCACATGGGCACGTGCCACCATTCCCATCAATGGGGCTTGGATATTTGTGATTTTCCCAATTTCCAAATGTGTGTTTACACACTGAAAAATCCATGGAAATCAGTCTGTTAGGGAGAATTGTTAAACCCATGTGTCAAAAACAAAGTGAATGAAAGACAAGCAGTAATTTTAAAGTGAAACCATGATTTTATTCCCCCATATGAAGACCCCTGCTCTTTTGCTTTCTCCTTCCTTTATAGGTAGTTTGGCAGCCAGTGAGAAACAGTAACTCTTGGGTTATTCTACTCTTTGTTGGGTTCTCTTCCATTGCATGAGAGCTAGGAACAAGGTTTCCCCTGTCTCAAGGCAACCGGTGATAAATCTCCTTGCTGTACTGCCATCCCCAATAACACACCATTCAAAGTGGTTAGATAAAGCTAAATTTTGGGACTACACTTTCCAGAATCTGTAAACCACCAGCCACAGCATGGTTGATATTGTGTTAAGTAACACTAAGAAATACAGTTCTTTCTGCCACTGTTGATTGTCTAGTATCTGATATATAGCATCATTAGTGTGAGATTCATTTCAGACTGAGGTAGGTAGAAAAAGATAAGTATTGGAGGGTGATTATAAATTAACTTGACAAAATTAATTTCACAAAGTATTGCTCTCTCTCCTTGCTACCCTCTGCAAGAGCAGACTTTTCATAATTATAGCAAGACAACTCCCAGTGAAAATGGCTTTTAATTGTTTTTAAATAAGGCAGACAATGTAATATCTAATTAGAAGAAAGACTCCCTGCTTGGAAGGCTCTTTAATCCCATGCTAACGTCAGCACCCTGCAGTAGCTAAATATTTGTTTTTTAGAGCTGGCTTTGTTTTCAATATAAACTTCTGAAAGAATGAAACAATGGACATCCTATGAGCAGATTGGACCTAGCTGTGCTGTAACTACCTCTGGGTTTGTTCTGAAAAGCTATGCTGCAAACAACAAGGTGAAGTGAAATGGCTTGGAACAGCAGAGGTCTGGGCTGAACTGTTCCATTATGTGTCCAAGGAGAAATGGGGGTTTCAAAAGGAATGAAAGCCTCAGCACATTTTGAGAACTTTTTTTAAAAAAAAATGCATCCTAAGCAAGTAGTTTTCTAAAAATAAATATAAATAATGGTTTGAACATAAAGAACTACAGTAAATATGACCAAAAAGGTAGGGGGAACAGCAAACTTAGAGAAATGTGACCATAGGAGTTTGTGGTGCTAAAGTTATCAGGAAATGGACTGCACAACTTAAACCCAGCTCAGTGAGTCCCCCTGGAAGACCACTTATTAAGGTGAAAGGGGGCTTTAAAAGAGGGGTTCCACATGTATAAGAGCACTTTCCAGTGCCTCCTCCCTTTGCTGCTTCATTGCTTTCACCTCCTGAAAAGCAGCCCTTTCTCAGAATATGCTATGAGGTATGGAAGACCTTGGAACCTAAACATGATCAGATATAGTTAGTACTTGGATGGGAGACCACCACCAAACAGCAGGTGCTGTAATATATATTTCAGAGGAAGGAACTGGTCCCCAAATTTCTAGCATTTCAGAGTGAGACATTGATAATCATTCATACCTAGAACAGTTAATTTCAGCTAAGATCAGATAAGGATTCTGACAGGAAAGGGAGTTCATTTCATTTAGTCCAGAAGGGTCCACAATACAGTTAGACAGACAGGTCTGATTGGTATTCCTTCTGAGAGTGAGAGAGCAGGGTACAGAGGATTTAAAAGCCTGCAATTGTTGTTGTTAAAGTAACCGCACTAAGCCTGAAGTAACCTTTATAAAATACTTTATTTCTTTATGTTATTTAATAAAGTTACTGTTTATTTTTTACAGTAGATGTCTGACTGAGTGATTTGTATAAACTACAATCAAAGGCAAGCACACCACCTAAAATATTGACCTGTTTTGTCGGACACTTGGGACCTTGGCCTATATCCACTTCAATAATAAGTTAATAAAGTAAAAGCAGGAAGCAGGGCAAGTATCAGGGGCTAGGGGTCTTCTATGGACAAGAGGTAAAGGTAACCTAAGGCTTGAGAAGAGGTCCCATCACAGACTGTCTCCAAACTGGCATGTTTGCACTTCCTACACTGACATGATTGTGGTGTCTTAGGGCCCATCTGGTGTGATGAAGTCCCTAGAAAATCTCTGTTTGCTGTGTTTACATTCCCTTGATAACTTTTCCTGCCCCCTTTTCTTTGGCTGCCTAAACTTTTATTTCTAAATACTCAATTGAAGCTTTAAGTTACTGTAATGCTAAGAATTTGGAGGCAAAAGTGAATTTCATTGCAGAAGCAGAACTCTCATTGGGGGCAAAGGCCTCGTTTTGTTCCTCTTCCCTGTAGCAACACCACTGTCCATTCATTCATATCAGGGTTCTTTGGATCCGAGTGTATGGAGAATGTGTGTGCATATAGTTGTGTCTGGTTTTGTTTTATTTTCAATGTCTAGCATTCCAGAGAGGGAGAAGGAAAGAGCACAGTTTTCTTTTCTAACTTTCCAAAGCTCTTATCCTCTCTGTAGTTTGAACATACAAGCCTCATTGGTACAATTGATTAGTATTTCAAGAACATGCTTTCTGAATCTTTATTGGCTATATGTTACTTCTTGAGAATGAATGTTACAGCCTGAGCCCAACATCTTTTGCCACTTCCAAGTAGCAATACAAAGATCTAGAAAATTTTAAATACATCAATGCAAAGATGAGGATAACTTCTAGATAAGAAGATCTTCTCCCTCCACCTGGCACTTTGTACACATAAAACATTTGTTATTTGCCAATATTGACCTTGCCTTACAGCAGGGGTAGGCAACCTTTCCCCTTTAAGGGCCGAGGGACTTCAGCTCCCAGAATCCCAGGAGCTATTGGCCAACATGGGACTATTGGCCAACATGGCTGAGGCTTCTGGGAGCTGAAGTCCCTTGGCCCTTAAAGGAGAAAGGTTGCCTACCCCTGCCTTACAGTGACCATATGAATGAAAGGCCTCCATGGGCCCCAGCCATCAACTCAGGAGGGTGGAACAGATGGGCAGGAAAATGTGGCTCAATCCTGCTTTTTCCAAAAGCAGGTCAAAACCCTGCTGTCCACATGGTCCACTCCCAAAGTGAGTCAAATGAACACAGGCCGACTGCACCATGCATGTGCACTGTCACACAAACACACCACCTGCAACCTCCAAGTACCTCCCACATCTGCCCAGATGCCATCCATTTGCACAGCCACTCCTTTGATCAGCCACACAGTTGCACATGTGATGCTCCATCTGTACAGGGCATCAGTGCATGAGTGATACATTGGCAAAGCACAACCATGGAAGGGTCCCCCATAGGTGCCCCTTTCACCCTCCTCTACCTCATACCTCTGCCCTGTTGGACCGTCTGGTTTGTTTATGTTGCAATGACATCCATTGGAGTGGTCGCGCTTTCATTTCTTTGCTTTGCTGCAGCAAAGCACTCACATCGGGGCATTTATATACAGAAGCGAAGATGGACATTTTCTGCCTTGAGTTGGACTGTCCCAAGTTCTTTTTGTTCTAGTTTTTAGCCCTGGAGCAAGTCTTCAAACTGGTTTCCAGATGCTTTTGAGGTGTATGTTGTCTAAACACTCAGCCTTCAAAGCATGGGAAACTGCTTTATTTAGCCCATCTGTTTCACCCTAGGTTTGCAAACTCAGGACCATGGCTTTCATAATTGAATCCATCCACTTGTAGTATATGGGTCATCTCTTCTTACTGCTTTTCACTTCACCAAGCATTATAGTCCTTTCCTAATCAAATGGATGAGGTGTGTGTGTGTATCTATCTATGCATGAACACACTTTTCAAGGCATCATTCTGAATTCCTCCTGCTCTGCCATGAGAATTGAAGAAGACAAACCAGGCCGTGAGGCTGGGAACCCTAATAGTGTCCCCTCTGCATTTCATATATGGTACATCTAACTGGACTGAAAATTGAATCTTATTTCAGCAGCAGCAGCAGCAATGGAAAAATGCATTTGGGACCCGTCAGTTCACTTAGAGCAGGGTGAGCAAAGTGTGGCCGTGAGGGACATTTTTGTGCCCCCAAGACCTGGGGTGGGTGTCAATATTTTTGAAATATCATTTTAATTTGAAATACCATAAATTGATTCCTAGGAGGTATGAAAAACATTTCTACCATGTTTGGATTCCCTTGAAATTTTGCAAAATGTTTCAAAAGATTTCTTTATAATAAATAAATAAATAAATAAATAAATAATAAAATAAATAAATAAATAAATAAATAAATAAATAAATAATAAAATAAATAAATAAAATAAAAAGAGTTTTTGTGGTTGTTGTTGTTGTAAACTGGTTTACAACAACAACAACAACAAAAACTCTTTGCCCCTAAATACCCTCTAGAGGTCCAAGAAGTCTCCAAAACATGCCACTATGTCCCCTAAAGGGTGTTTGGAGCACACACACATCCATATATATATATATATATATATATATATATATATGATTTTTTTTTGTGGGAGCAGGTGCAATGGGAAGTCATCCAAGGTCTCCTGTAGAGCTGATGTGGGCCCAAATCTTCTACAGTTGCCCATCCCTGACAGGCTGCTTGGATACAACATTGTCTTTCAACACTTCATTGCTATTCCTTGCCCTCTTCCCAATGTATGCTACTTGAGAGAGCCCAGAACATCAGTTTTACTTTTTCATTTGTTTTGTTAATTTATTACAAAGTTGGGGGGATTCTTAATTTTTCATTGCTTTTTAGTTCCTTGAGTGGGAGGACCCATCTAAAAAATACCTATTTTTTTCTTTTTTTTAAAAAACTGAAAATGCCTCCCAAGCACATTTAGCCATAAAAGTAATGAGAAAAGTAAAAAGTACAGATTACCTGTTACATAAAGGAAAAGTAATAACTTTTCCAGTTATTGCTGTTTTTGAAGAAATTTCATTATGTTCTCATTACCCTCAAAAGTAATACAGTACAGGTAATGTCATTCTTTGTAATGCCTTATGAACAAGATCTGAAGTGGATGCCTCTCTTTGCCTAAAGATATAGTTGGCTGTGTCTGAGCCAAAACAGCAGGAGATCACTATCATATGCCATGCTGGTGTACCAGAAACTGAATGCTTAACTAGAAAGACTTCTTTTCTGCTACAGCAAGACAATTCGTAACTTGTGGGAGCATCTCTATAATTACGCAGAAGGAAATACTTCTAACATTTAATCAATGAATCCTTGACTCTGAATTATGAACGAATGAATCAATCAATAGCTTAGGAAAGAGTGAAGATCAGCATCACAAATTATAATATGTATGAAAATGAATATCATATAATTGATGCAGGCATTACTAATTAGCTCAGGGTAATCTAAATTGCTCTGCTTCCCTCAAATTGTAAGTTATTTTTCTCGCAGAACTGTCATCTCTGCAGAAATGTAGGGCAGATACCCTGTCCCTGAAGTGACATTTTCAGCAAGGGTGTCTGAGGAAATGAGGCAAATATTGGCGAGAAGAGAATTTTTAAGTCTTATTGGCAAAGTGATAACAAAAAAAATATTGGAAAATTGATACTAACTCTTGATATCCATCTAAGAGTTTTAAAAATAACTCACATATGAAATTGTTCATTTTCAAATTAAAATATGTAACATGCCCTGAAGATTGGCTTTTGTGCCAGACAACAGGAAAGTGGTCAATGTGACAATTGTCTTTAAAAAGTTAATCTAGGGAAATCCAGGAAATTAAAGATCACTAGCTTAATATCTATTCCTTATAAAACTGGACCTTTGCTAAAGAAATGTGTGTTTTTAAAAGGTTCTTGTTGTTGCTGTTGTTGTGTGATTTCAAGTCATTTCCAACTTGTGGCAACCCTAAGGTGAGCCTATCACAGGATTTTCTTAGCAAGATTTGTTCAGGGGGGGTTGCCTTTCTTTCCTCTGAGGCCGAGAAGGTGCGACATGCCCACAATAGAAGTAGGCACCTATGGCTGAGTGGAGATTTGAACCCTGGTCTCCAGAGTCCTAGTCCATCCTCAAACCACTACACCATGGTGGTTCTCATTATTTAAAGGATAAATATTACAAAAAATAAATTCACAAGTATCATAGAAGGTGAGTCTTGAAGATCATGGTCTTCTACAAAGGTAAATCTTGTCTACTAACATTTTACAGTTCTTTGAGAATATTGGGAATCATGGACATAGGGATGATTCAACTAGATATCATTGATTTGGACTTTCCAAACTTCAGGTTCCCTCACCAAGGTCACATGAACAAATGCAGCAGTTATGGCATAAGATGAAAGTCCTTTTATAATTCAGAAGCTACTTAAAGAACAGGAAACAGAGAATAAGAATAAATGAATCAGTGTTGCAATGGGCTGATATAAACAGTGGGGACCCATTCCCCAAGGATCTATGTTAGAAGGAATGCATATTAACTTGTTCATAAATAATCTTGGGCTGGAGTGACTAGAGCAGTGATGGCAAACCTTTTAGAGACTGAGTGCCCAAATTCAGGGTCTGTACAGACCAGCCAAAATGGCCGGCCTGGGGATGGAATCAGGGCATGGTGACCGCATGCTGGCTGCCCCGACTCCACTCCCATGTTGTCTTCATGCCACCCAAGCAACCACACAGCAGCCACCCAAAAAGTGTCTTCGGTGCAGCATTTACACACGCTGTGCCAAAGAAGCAGCAAAAAGCCACTGCCGCCACAGGTAGAGCACCCGTTCTGTGGTGCAAAAAGGAGCCACTTTTTGCGGCTTCTTTTTGCGCCATGGAAAGCCCAGATCAGGGTTACGGCAATATAAAATTACATACATTAAAAACTACAATATCCACCCCATATAATAAACACAAGCTGGATATTGAATAGTTCAATATCAATAGTTCAATATCATTTATAAATATTAATATTGTTCTAAGCTGGATATTGAATAGTCCATATTGCTAATATTATTGTTTCTCAGTTATCCATGTATACCTGTTACTTTTATTTTAGTAAGCAGTGAGGTGGCCAAGTTCATGGCTGACACAAAATTATTTAGAAAGGTAAAACCAAAAAGAGCTAATGAAGTTGGTGAATGTTCATTAGAATGGCAAATGAAGTTTGGTGAGAGTATGCAAAGCAATCCACTTGGGTGGGGAAAAATTCTAGCTTCATATATATGCTGGACTGGCAGTGAGTGATCTGGAAAAGAATCTTGGAGGAGTGATGCATAGCTTGATGAAAATATATTGTGAACATATCATGATATATGGGTGGGCAACATTTAACCGATGAGAGATTAATTTAAGGATTAACTTAAAATGAAAAAGTAAATGAGGAGAGACATTATAGATATGCATAAAATTATATACATGGGGGGGATGGATAGGGAGACTTTTTATTCCCCTCATATTAGAGCATATAATGAAAGTGAATCTGGGGAGAGTCAGGAGAGACAAAAAGGAATTCTTTTTTTTTGCAGTGCATAGTCAAATAGTGGGATTTTCTTCTACAAAGCATAGAGGTTTGAGTTTGGGTGGCTTCAAAACAGGATTAGACAAATTCACAGGGGATGAAGTATCAGTGACTACATATTACTCCCAATATGAGAGGTATACCTGCCTGCTCAGCACCAATTTGAGCAAAAGGGGCTGATGAGTTTGTGTCTTGGTTGTGGGCATCTCAGAATCATCTGGCTGGCTGCTTTAAAAACAGAATGGTGGGCTAGTTGAGACTTTTATCTGTGTTCTTAATGTTGAGTTCAGGCAATATGAGCACTGTAAACATCCCATTATATATTTATCCATCCAGATATGCAACCTTAAGGATGTGGTTTGTGATAACATCCATAGCACCAGAGTAAGTAGTCTGAATGGCACATAGCTGCAGCCATGTGCAAAGGCATGGAGATGAAGAAGCTTACTAGAAAGCACATTACCCCACAACACACACACCTTACTCTGCATTTTTGATGGACACCGAAAGCCAAGGATGAGTTCTGCTGGATCAAACAAGACCAGACTCCCCCTTTCATCTCTTATGTATTCCTAAACACCCCCTTGCTGCCATCTATTCCTGGGGACTCCAGATCTTGTTAGATATTGTAAAGGCTATAAAACATCATTGGTCACAATCAGTCCCTCTCATCTCCCAAATATCAAAACAAATTCCACATTTGGGGAAACTTTTCCAGGTTCCATTGTAGGGCAATTTTTGTTTCCCACGGAACTCTCATGGATTAAGGGTATAAATATTACCCCAAAAATGAAACCTTTTTTTGCTACCGTTGCTGCACCTGGTACTCCCCCTGCATGCATGGTGATTCAGGCTTCTGTCTTAGACCTTTATTTCCATCCTTTTCCGCTCAAGCCTCATGGCTTGAGTCTTCATATTTCCTGGCTTTCTGTGGATCTTTGTCTTCAGCACAGATATCTATTTCCTCATCCGACCCTCAGTCTCCACTTTCCCCTTTGAATTTTCTATATTTGGTTACCTCTTTATGCTGGACATTTGAATGGGTTATCATTTAAATGGGTTGTATTAAGGCAGGCTTAATGTTGAACATAAAGAAAACAAAAATAGTGACCACCAAGGACCTTCACAAGTTCATCCTAGACAATGATGAAATAGAAATAGTAAAAGAATGCCCATAGCTGGGTTCAAACATTGATAGAAATAGGGACTGCTGTCAGGAAATCAGAAGAAGACTAAGAATGGGGAGGGTGGCTATTAAAGAACTAGAAAAGATTCTAAAATGCAAAGATATACAACTCAGCACAAAATCATACAAGACATTGTATTCCCTATTACCATGTATGGATGTGAGAGATGGACAATAAAGAAAGATGATAGGAAGAAAATCAATTCATTTGAGATAATGTGGTGCTGGAGAAGAGTGCTGAAGATATCATGGACAGCCAGAAAGCCAAACAAGTCGGTCCTTGAACAGATCAAGGCAGAAACCTCCCTGGAAGCCAAGATGACCAAACTGAGATTGTCGTACTTTGGACACATCATGAGAAGGGAGGACTCTTTGGAAAAGATAATGCTGGGAAAGGTGGAGGGAAGTAGGAAGAGAGGAAGGCCAATGTCAGATGGATGGACTCTATTAAGGAGGCCATGGGTATGGGTTTGCAGGATTTAAGCAGATCAGTGGAAGACAGAGGGTCTTGGAAATGTCTCATCCATAGGGTCGTCATGGGTCAAGATCGACTCAAGGGCAGTTATCAGCAACATCATCATGTGTCTGGTATTTTTTATTTTTCTTAATAAATGTTTGTATAGCTTTCCATGACTGGGGTTTCCATAGTAAGTACTGGTATACTTGGTGCTTCTTTCTTGTATATATTACCCCCTCTCACAAAACCAAGCTGAGTATTTCCCCAAACTAATTCAGGTAGATTGCAACTGCTAATGGAGGCTCTACAATCCCCATACAAAAAGGATAACAACACCTTAAGGTGTTGTCTGACTCCCAGTATATCTCCTGTTGGAGAAGTGGACTTCTGCTCTGTGTGATCCACCTATGTGTAAACTGTGTATTTTGTAAATAAATACAAATATGACAAAATACCAATAAGCCCTTGATGGCTTCCCTCCCTCTAAAAATGTCAAGACTGGATAAGCACTGCATCTTTGGAAATTCTTGCCATTTGGAGACAGAGAGGGACTATAACAATGTAACAAAATATTCTAGACACTGTTAGTTGAACAGATGTCAGTGACCAGGGCAAAGAAATCCTCTGCTTGAGACTCTGGAGAATCAGTCACATGCCTCAGAAAAGTTGCTTTTTTAGACATTGGCTGGTCCCACATTGCAGAATTAATGCAGTTTGCCACTGCTTTAATTGTCATGGCTCCATCCTATGGAAATTTGGGATTTATAATTTGTTGGGGCACCAGAACACTCTACAGAGAAGGCTAAATATCTCCTAAAACATCAAATCCAGAATTCTATAGCATGGAGCTATGGCAATTAAAGTGATGTCAAACTGGATGGATTCTGCATGGTAGATGTCATAGATGTCACTTATGCCTCCCAGAACCCACCAACTACTATGAGAAATTCTGGGAATTGTAGTACAAAAAGTAAATTTTCCAAGTAAAAACTTTGAAATGTAACTTGAACTTTCCAAGCTCTGGAACCAGACTACACTATTATACAGTTGACCCTCCATGTCCACAGATTTTTTTAATCCATGGATTCAATCAGCCATGGCTTGAAAATATTGCATATATATATATATATATATATATATATATATATTCCAAAAAAGAAAGGTTAATTTTGCCATTTTATATAACGACACCATTTTACTATGACATTGTATAAAATGGGACTTGAGCATCCATGGATTTGGTACCCATGGGGGTCCTAGAACCAAACCTCAGTGAATACCATGGAACCACAGTATAGGAGTTCTGTATTGTCATCACCACTAACACAGAGCAACTTACAACAAACACGATATGTATAAATGTAGAACAAATATCACTTCTACCATCATGTAAGATTCTGATTTTGATGCCATCTATGTGCCATGGAGAATAAAACAGGTCCAGTATAGCAATAATGTACATCCCAATCTTCGGTGGAAGTCAAACAGTGATCTGACCTTGGAATCATCATGCCTTAGATTTAAGACCAATTTCATCCTTCCTTGGCTTTTAGTCTCCTTGCAGATTTGTTGTTTTTCTAACCATTCAAAAAGCCCTCTATCCTTTGCTGTGCTCTCACCAAGCAGCGTCATGTTCTGCTAATGACTATTTCCCCCTCTTCCATAACTTTGAAGTCAGCAATGGGAATTACACAAAGAACTTTAAATGCCTTTTGTTGTATATTCCCTTTCTCTCTCTCTCTCTCTCTCTCTCTCTCTCTCTCTCTCTGATGATTGTTCTGTCATGTTCAGATAAACAACTGCAAGGGGAAGAAGGGAGGTGTGAATGCTTTACAGAATAAAACCCTGCATTTTTATTGACTCCAGATGTCACCTGTCATAGTCCCTCTCCACCCCTGCTGGGACTAGAGTCAGACTTGTTAATTCCTTGCTGAATCATGGAACAAAGCTGCACTTCTGTAGCATACCAGGGAAAACAAGTACTGCTAGACAGGTGAGAGAAAGTGAGAAGGAGAGTGAGATTCCACAATATGGTTGCATCTGCTGTCTACATATGAGGCAGGATGGGCAAGCAGTGGATGACCTGTAAGCCATTTTTGGTCTTCAGTGTATCCTTATTTAGCTTCCAAGAGTCTGGACATTGTGGACTGTAGTCCTTGGAAAAAGAGACTTGTCCTTTTTGTTTGTGTTATTCTATAAAGAGCCACATTCCTGGCAGGAAAGCCCATGCTATCCTTAATAATTTGGACAGGAGGCCTATTTATTCAGTGCATTGTATTTATAGAATATCACGTTTGTGGTTCCCTTCTAGTCTCCACTCAGTAGAACAATCTCACCTGAAACATTTTTGGTGGTATAGCTGGTAAGAAATCTAGGGTTCAGTACAATTTTCAAGCTTTGGGATTTGTGTTTTAGCCTTGGTGGTTGGTATGTGCACTATTTCATCTTTTCTGGGCTAATTATTTAACATTAAGTGACTAGCAATGGAGTGTGTAATTTCTCTTCATTGCAGAGTATTGCATTTGAGGCAACATCAGGCAAAATATGAATGTTCTATTTGTGGTTATTGTCTGAGTTGGTTTGCTCAAATGCACTTGTCATTGTTTGATGCTGTAATCATGAAGAGATGATGATTAGGTATGTGTTTGAAAAGAAATGCTGCTCTTGAAGTAACATGAAGTAGAATGGAAGTTGTATACATTAGTGATTAATCTGTCATAATTCATTTGCACATCCAGTTTTATCTCTCAGTTCTGTTCTTTATAAAAAGTGGAGGATGTGTAACAGTGTTGAAACAACTAACAATAAAATGCAAAAAATAAACATTTAATAAAGCCAATAAACAGGGAGAACAAAAAATCAACAATAGATCCAATTAATCTTTAGAATGGCAACCAACTGCTATAAATATGCAAGGCACCATAATGTCAGTCAACTTGTTGCCAGGTGAAAATTCTGGAAGAGAACATTCCAAAGGTGGGGTGTGACCATAACAAGGGCCTTATCATGTGATGTTATTCACTGTGCTTCCCCTTGTGAAGGGACAACATGATGGTCCACTTTTCTACATGTAAGAGCATAGGCAGGCTGGAACAGGGAGAGACAGATCTACACATAAGTCATTTAGGTCATTGTAGATCAGCACCAATATTTTGAATTAGGCATGGAAACAGATAGGCAACCACTGATCCTCCTTAAATGTAAAGCACATTACAATAATCTAAACAAGGAGTTAGTATGACAAAGTTGTCTTCATCCAGGAATGACCATAGATAATGCACCCAGCCAGTGGTTTCACTAGGACAATGCGGGGAATGTGTACCATATTGGGTGACACCCATCAGAGGGGGTGACATCATCAGGGAGGAGAGACATCATCTGTGGCTGCACCCCAAGCACCCCAAGGAGACCACTGGGTGCAGGGGCAGGGGCAGCAGGGCTGGCAGCAAGTGGGCTGGCAGCCACTGCCTTTGTCCCACTAGCTCCCATTGTATCTGCTCTTGCTCAGGAAGAAGAACAAAAGGAAAATCTGCTGTGCCCATCCTCCTCACCCTGGCCAGGCTGGCCATATATCCCCAAGGGCAGCACCCAAGACTGTGGGGGAGGAGGGAGTTTTTGCAGTGGTGGGCTTCCTTGAGTCTCAGTGTTTGCTCTTGCATGGGAAGAAGGTGAGCATTGGCAGGGGGCTATGTGGCATCATATCCATTCCTGCTCCCTAATTCCTACAACTGCTGCCCACCACCTTCTGGCTGGTGAGGGATGCAGCCATGGGACTGAAACCATGAGCCACACTGAGGTAACACTAATCCTAGTGATGCCACTACACCCAGCCACAGATGGGCAAAGGAACTCTGTAAATATCTTTGCCTTCACTGTCAATGCCAGATGGAGGAATATCCCCAGATGATGTATCTGCTTTTTCATGGGAAATATAGCCCCATCCAAAATGATGTTTCATCCCAATGTATGGACTTGAGAAACATTCATGCATCCGCAAGATATCCATCTTGTAGGGAATAAATTTCAGTGTACTGGCCCTCAATCAACTCATCATATGTGTGAAGTGATTATTGGTGTTGGCTGGCTTAATTTACAGGGCCAGAATAAGAATTGTGCAGTTAAATATTGTATAGAGGTTTCTAAATTATACATGTGAAAATGAAAGGCCTTGAGTCTCTCAGGTGCCCTTATTCTCAGCAATATGAAGGCCTTTTGTGACATTTCACAGTTTTAAAGCCCCTGTGCACAGCTAGTTATGTTCAAGTGCTTTAAACCCTGTGCCACTCAGGCCTATGAGATTTTGTGAAGTACAGAAGCTGTTTATTATATAGTCCTTGACACAGCTGGGATTCTAAGAGCAGTGACCTTCTAGATCTCAGTCATATGGGGAAAAAATCAACCAGCTGACATCTATTACAAAGTGAACCACCCAATCTAGCTGGCCACCTTACGACAAGTCTTTTCAATAACCACAGGCTGAAGAGTGTCACAATATGTTCGAAGGGTCTGTCATGTCAAACACACCACAGTATTCTTTGCAGAAACTAGCTGTTACAGTTCTTACCTTTAATTATGACTTTGTAAAACCAGCCAGACAAATAGGAACATTATAGCTCTCTGCAGAACTTGGTAGCTATGAACTATTAAATGTTTTGCCCTATCGTCATGAGGAATATTTACAAAGAAATTCACAGTTAAAAGTGTTAATGCTAAAAGAATTTTAATTCTGTTTTTTTTTTTTAAAAAAAAAAAATCCATTCCACTTCTAACTTCTCTGTCACCAGTTAAGACTTAAGGTATGTAAACAAATTGATCCATTTCAAACCGGCTACAGGACAGGATATGGAGTTGAGATGGCCATGGTTGCTCTGACCAATGACCTCCACCTGGGCATCAACAGGGGTACTGTGACCTTGCTGGTGCTCTTGGATCTCTCAGTGGCCTTTGATACAGTAGATCATGCCATCCTCTTGGATCGCCTGAGAGAGTTAGGAATTGGAGGTACTGCTCTGCAGTGGTTCCATTCCTTCCTGTCGGGCAGATCCCAGAGGGTGAGACTCGGGGACAGTTGCTCTTCTAAAATAGAGCTTAATTGTGGTGTCCTTCAAGGAGCCATCCTGTCCCCGATGCTATTCAACATCTATATGAAGCCGCTGGGTGAGATTATTCAGAGACATGGAGCGCAATGTCGTCAGTAGGCTGATGACACCCAGATATATTTCTCCATGACCAGATCATCGGCTCAGACTTCAGATGGTGTCTCTCCTCTCAATAACAGTCTCAGAGCAGTAATGAATTGGATGAGGAAAAACAGATTGAAGTTAAATCCAGACAAAATGACAGTAACAGGCCCGGAACCAGATTTGGGAATACAGTCTCCAGTCCTGGATGGAGTCACACTCTCTTCCAAGGACTGTGTTCACAGTCTGGGGGTACTCTTAGATCTGTCGCTTCACATGATTTGTCAGGTGAATGCGGTGGTCAGGAGTGTCTGTTATCAGCTTCGGCTGATACGCCAGCTGCGTATCTCGATATGAGGGATCTGGAAACTGTTATACACGCTTTGGTAACCTCACATCTGGATTACTGCAATGCACTCTACATAGGGCTACCCTTGTGCCTAACCCGGAAATTGCAACTGGTGCAAAACATGGCAGCCAGGCTCATTACTGGAACATCAAGGAGAGAGCACATAACACCAGTGCTTAAATCCCTCCACTGGCTGCCAATTAGTTTCCGGGCACAGTACAAGATGTTGGTGTTAACCTTTAAGGCCCTACATGGCTTGGGTCCATCTATCTCAGGGACTGCCTCTTCCCATACGATCCCCCCTGCACACTTCTGTCCTCTGGGAGGAATCTGTTGAAGCCCATGAAGACTAGGCTGGCACAGACCTCCCAGAGGGCCTTCTCTGTGACCGCTCCCAGACTATGGAATGGCCTGCCGGATGAGATCTGTCTTATTACTACCCTTGCTGCTTTCAAGAAAGCAGTAAAGATGGATCTCTTCCGGCAGGCTTTCCCAGAATAATCCCCCGGCTCTAGCTAAGGTTACCTTATGCCTCTTAACCCCCCCCCCCCCATAGTACATGGACATGCTCAAATTGTTTACTTTGTTTTTATTTGTTTTTGTTTTTGTTTTTATTATGTTGTTAAGAATTGTTTTAACTTTGCTATTATAATTTAATTTAATTTTAAGGGGTGGGAGGATTAGGGTGTGGGATATAGGAATTTTACATTGTCTCTTGTTTTTAAATTATGCTGTACGCCGCCCCGATTGCTGAGCAGAGGGGTGGCTTAGAAATAAAACTTATTATTATTATTATTATTATTATTATTATTAAATTCAGACTAAAATAATAAAAACTGGGAATGTGGCAGAGTTAATCAAGTTTCTCAAGGCCTGAGATTAAATGACTCTTAGGTAGGTAGCTGGCTAAAGTCCCACTCCTCACTGGCCAGCACTTAGCTTGTCCTTCCTTCCTTCCTTTCCATGACCCATTCAGTTACTCACTAAGGGCCAGAGCAGACAGCCAGGAAAAGCAGTTCCATACCAGTTTTTCTCAAACCAGTTTGAAAGTCAGGGCTGATGCAGACCGGCCCAACAGCTCAGCCTGGGGGTGGAGTTGGGATGGGGCAGCTGCATGCTGGCCACCCTGACTCCACACTGACCCCGTCCTGATGCCGCACACCTGCCCTCTTGGCACAGCATGCACACATGCTGTGCCAAAAGAGTGCAAGAAAGCCACTGTCGTGGCTGAAAGTGCAGCATTTTGCCGCTCTTTTGAGGGCAGCCAAAAGAAGGATCGGGGCCATGATGTGCTGTTGCCATGGCCCCAATCCACTGCTCCCAGGGGCAGCTCTGTGCCTCCCCTTTCAGGCCATCTGTATCGGCCCTCAGTTGTCTACATAGTCTGCTCCCAAGGTGGCCCAAACACCCACGGGACATCCACATGCATCAAGACACAGGTTGCAATTATTATTTTTTGCCTCCCCCACAATGCATGTGTACCACCAAATGAACACCACCAATTACCTCCCTTGTCCTGCCCCATATGACCAGCGGTGTGCCTGACACAGCTGCATATGCGATGAACTTCTGGTACAGTACATCAATGTGTTCAGTGTTGCACATGTTGGCAAAGCTCAATCATGGAGTCCCCCCCATACATGCCCCTCCCCCCTTCTCCCCATGCCCCCCTGTTGGACTCTCTGGTTTGTGTATGTTGCAGTTACATCCACTGCATTATTGGCATGTTTGTCATACATTTGGATTTTGCTTCCCTGGATTCCTGCATTTCCTCCATGCTGTTTATATGCCAATACGATTGTGTGGTTTTTTCACATTAAGTCAGAGTATCTGAGCTTCTTTCTGGTCTAGGTTTTAGCCCCGGAGTGAAACTTTGTATTGATTTTCATGCACTTTTGCTTTGTAAATCATCTAAACTGTGTGGCTTCAAAGCAGTTTGAAGCTGCTTTATTTGGCCAGTGTGAACAACACCTGGGTGAACCCAAACAAGCAACATGATGGAGTCTAATGCTTGTAAATGCTCATATGGTCTGAAAGATCATGGCCCTAAGTAGATGGGCAGGATAGCAAGGGCCAAGCTTGTGCTATCCTGTCCTGGGTCCTGACTTGGGCCATGGACCCACTACAACCATGCACCCTGCACTTGCCTCCACTGTCGTGTCTGATTGAGAAGATCTCCATCACAGTCTGTAAGAGAGGAAACAGGGCACCTGTCTACACCCAACTGGCCAGGTGCCCCCACCCAATGTCACAGGCCAAAGCTAAGGCCCCTTTGAGCTGAGATCCAGTCAGATCCACTGGATCTGGTCTGCCTGATCCTAGCCTGGGGCTAATGACTTGTGTCATCCAGACAAGATGATGTGAGGCCAGTGGGAGCATTGGCCTTTTGGCCCATGTGTCCCTATATGAAAGTGCCTTTTTAAGATTATTGAAGGAGGGCTTTATTTCACTCCTACCAATGTCACAGTCATGTTTGGTGAGAACACAGGAGAGGGCCTTCTTGGTGGCTGCTCTCAATGTATAGAGCTCCCTCCTTCAACAGGCTCAGTTGCTCTTTGCTCTCCTTTCACCAGCAGAGTTACTGTTAAATAGTTGTGGTAGAACAGACTTTTAACAGGATATGGTGTTCCTTTATCTTTTAATTATGTTGCAAGTGTGCTTTAAGGTATTTTAAATTAATTTGTGTAAATTTGTGTTTAACTAATTAATGATTTGTTAACTATTTTAAATTAGTGCTTAATTTAAAAAAAAAACTTTTTTATTCTCAGGTTTTTAGTTTCCACTTTGTTTTAGTCTGCATTGTAAGGTACCTTGGGGAATATGTCAGGAGAAAAGCCAGATATAAATTGAAGAAATAAATAAGAGCTCAATCTAGCCCAACTGACCGATTAAGCAAGTTTATTAAAGTAAACAAAAAAAGCAGATTAGGAAGAAAGGAAGAAAGTGCAACAACATGGACAGTTATGTTTTTAAAAAGAATCACAGTTATTCTCATTGTTCCAAGGTTGAAGAGTTAGGGCTAATCTGCACTGCAGAATTAATCCAGTTTGACACCACATGGCTCCATGCTATGGAATTCTGGGATTTATCATTTTGTGAGATAATTAATCTTTGTCAAGAGATCTCAGGTGCCACAACAAACTAAAATCCCAAGTTTCCATAGCACTGCACTGTGGCAATTAAAGGAATATCAAAGGGCATTTTTGTGGTGTAGATCAGTTATCATTTACAGTTGCAATTTTTAAAAACAGATCTTTCATCTTTTTCAAAAATAATTAAATTAGCTGCTTTTAGTTACTTTTCAAAAACCTAGCTGTTTGCACTGGCACAAAAGATTCCGCAGGCCTTTACTTGGGTAATAAACTGGCCACAACTTTATTTATCTGTACAGGGTCTTAGAACAGTTTTCATTAACAACATCTCAATTAACCATATTTTGTTCTTGACACATGTGTCCCCATGCATTTATCTGGAGGATCAAGCGAGGTAAATCACGACAGAACAACATGTGTCAAGAACGTCCTATTCAAATTAGCTATAAAATTTGACCAATCATCCCCCCCTTTCACCGGAAATGATGTCATAATCAAACTTATGACGTAAGTGAGTTATGGCATCATCAACATGGTTTATGACATCATAGAGAATTTAGTTATCCCAATGATATATACCCTTCATCCACATTAATTAATTCAATTTGGTAAGTTCAATTAACTGAATTATCCCCTGCCTAGCTTGGCATCCCCCCCCCCAGAAGAGCTTACTCAATGTAACAAGCAATAGAATCCAAGTATATGTCACATCCCTCAGGGAAGAGATGAACCCCATCACTGCTGTACAGATGTGGCAACCAAACCTGAATTCCTTCATGTTCAACAACCAAAATCCCCCATTCCGCCAACTTCTTGGCCACAGTTCTGTTCAGCCAATGGCAAGCCATGTTGATAACTGAATCCTTCTGAGCACCCGCCCAAGTACGGCGAGGCAAAAATTTAGTCCAAAGAACAACAGTATGTGGCAACCTTTGCTTAATGTCCCACATGTCCTTCACAATGCTCTTGGCCAACTGCAAACATGGAATCTTCACCACGTCATTTTCGCCCAGGTGCACAAGAAGAATCCTGGAGGGCGGAAAAGTGTTTGCCAACTCAATAACGCGTGGAAGAAGAGCTCCCCACAGCGTGCCTCTGTGTCCAAACCAACATATGGAACTGATCTCCCTTAGCCCCAAGTTCAGCTCACGGCAAGATTGTAAGATGTGACGCTCAGCCCAAAAGATGAGGCTATGACCTAGAATCCGTGCATCACTCTGTTGCTGACCTGCTTAATAAAACAACAAGTTAACAATAATTGCATTAACTCTATCATTCCTATAACGAAAATTATAAGCAACCCCCCTATGACTGAATATAAGATTTGAAAGCCCCGGAACGCCAACACCCAATCCATCTAATCGCAGTATCGCTTAAACCCTGCATCGCTGCAGAAGTTGCTGCTCCTATCCTAAAAGAATGAGAGGAGAATTGATTCGCTGGCAATCCACCCATCTCACAGTCTCCTGAAGCACAGCTCAAAATTGAAATTGTGTCAGTGGAACACCAGAAACATGAAGAAACAAATAACCAGGGCCATTTGGTCGCAATCTGAGGTAATCAAATAATGCCAAAACAGGGCAAATCTGACCCTCAGAAACCCTGGACAAAACTACAGTTTGACCTCTGGCCATCTGATCATTGTCATTGACATCATTGGAACACCTGAAAGATACATGAATGTCCTGCTCCGAAATATGAACATTGGATAAGCAAAGTGCCCTACCTGACCTACTGGAGCGTGAACTGGGAACAAGTTCGCTAATCCTAGTGCCTGCAAAAAAGGTCAAGGAAAATGCCACCCGGAACAAAATAATTTCCTCAGGCAAGGAGCACACTGTTTGGAGCAATTGCCAAATCTTGATAAGAATTGAACCTGTGATCAGCAAACAATTATCACGTGCCACAGGAAGCTCCCTAGACCATCCCTCTAAAGCCCTGTGAATCCTAAAGTCAACAGTAGGGTCTGTAAACCCACCCGCTCGAGAATAAAATGCAAGGGCTGCCAATCTTCCCCTGATGGTAACCGGAGACAAACCAGACGGCCTGAAGTGAACTACAAAATGTAGTATGATTTCTACTCTCAGATGCCAAACTTCAACCACCCCAACATCAGACAAGAACTGTCTGAAAACTCATAGTGCGAGCTGGTAAGACTTGCTTGTCGACGGAGCAACAGACTTCAGAATCGCCCTGTTGATCTCTACTCTCCAAGGCTCCATAGATGTGCCGGTACCTCCAATGGCTGCACTGCTGCCTCTGGATTCAGTTGACGAAACCTGGAAAACTGAAAATGCGAAACGGCATCCACCAAAGGATTTAATAAACCAGGAACATGGTAAGCCTGGTGTCGCGGGGCCGCAAGGAATTCCTCCCACTCCATGCTTCTTGGAGGTATCCATTTCGACGAAAGAAAGGGCAGACCACTTAAGATGTATGCTCGGCACCTTTTAATTAACTCAGAAGCTCATTCACCAAACAGTGACTCTCCTTCGGCCAGTGTTCCTCTCTCCCCTCGCGCTCCAGTACTTATCGCTTCTCTTTCTCTTTCCCTCACCCCGTCCGCCTCACCGAGCCTTCTTCCGCATTCTTCCCTCTCCCCGAACGCCTCCTCCTTTTCCCTTTTATCCCTGGGCCCCTCCCTCCTGGGCCTTGCTTCCCTTTCTTCTTTTCCAGGTGTCGTTAGACCTTGTAATTCCCTTCTCTGGCTCCCCGCTCTTTCCCTCATTAACCCTTGCTTTCCCGAACAACCCTCTTCCATGGGCCAGCCTTCCTTCACTTTATCACACCTGGAACAACACATTGTACTTTAAACAATGAGCAACCTTGGACCTAACCAAAGCCATCACCCTAGGTGATTTGGAGGTCTGGGAGTTCACCACATGAACACTGCTTGATTGTCACACCAAAACCAAACAGTTGTATTTGCAAATTGGATTGGCCACAAATGAACTGCTACCACAATAGGGAAGAGTTCAAGAAAAGTAAGATCACAGGTCCAACCATCATTTACCCAAGACTGAGGCCAACTCTCAGCCCCCACTGACCTTTCCAATATACCCCAAAGCCGTGGACATCAGAAGCATTGGAGTGTACCTGAAAGTCCTCCTTTAAAAGCATTTCAGACCTCCAAAATGAAACACCATTAAATTGCTCCAAGAATGACTCCCAAATCTTCAAATCCTCCCTTATCCCACTCGTGATTCGAATGTGGTGATGAGGGACAGTCACCCCTTTTGTGGCATTGTATAATCAAGCACAAAAGGCCCGTCCCAGACTATAACCCTACAAGCAAAATTTAACAAACCCATCAGGGATTGGAAGTCATGCAGCGTGGCCTTGTTTTTTCCCCTCATTACCCTGACCTGTTGTCTCATTGACTCCAGTTTTTCAACTGGAAGGCGGGATAAACATTCAACAGTGTCCAATTCAATCCCCAAAAAGGTAAGATGGGTGCTTGGACCCTGCGTCTTCTCATCAGCCAAGGGAACACCCATTTCTGCCATCTTGAAAAGCCAAGAGGGTATCCACTTTGTCATGCCGGGAGCCCCCACAAACAAGAAATCATCCAAATAGTGTGTAACAGCATGATTGCCAGATCTTTTGACTGTACACCAGTGCAAAAAGGTACTAAACTGTTCAAAAGCAGAGCAGGAAATGGAACACCCCATTGGCATAGCTTTATCAAAATAGTACATCCCCTCAAATTGAAAGCCCAGCACATCAAAATCATCAGGATGCACAGGAAGCAACCTAAAAGCAGATTTTATGTCACATTTAGCCAAAAGGGCTCCATTGCCCAATGCTCTTACCAGTTGCACTGCTGAGTCAAACGATGCATATTTTACAGATGCTAACGCTGGGTCAATAGCATCATTCACAGAATCTCCTTTTGGATAAGTCAAATTGTGGATTAAATGGTATTCACCAAGTGCCTTCTTAGGCATAACACCCAAAGGTGACAATCTTAATGTCGGCATTGGCAGCTGTTTATGGGGTCCAGATATCCTTCCTGCCACTAATTCTTTGGCCAACTTGTCTCTAACAATCCCTGGTAACTCCATCACTGAATGTGCATTAGGTGCAAATTGGTGAGTTCTCAAACCAAAATAAGGTATATGAAAACCGAATGAAAACCTTCCAACAAATACTGTGTGGCATCCCAGTTAGGGTATATCTGCAGCCATGCAGCCAGAACTTCCAATTTAATTGGCGTTGGTGCTTTTTCCTCCCGCTGTGGTTGACTGAGAAGGGGCCCCAACACAGGACTTCTTACCTCTAAAACAGGAAGTGCCTGGGTGACTGCCTCCACAGGTGTTACATTTATGATCAAACCTGCAGGACTGCCTCTTGCATTTACCTGAGTTGAAATCCCAACAGAGTCCTGTTGCTTTTTTCTCCCCCGTGCTAGGCCTCGTATATTGCCCTCTCAGCTGCGTGACCATAGGCACAAAGCCATTGTCACACCTGCACGAGGGGGAGACCCCAACCATAACATCCACCCACAACTCCGACTGTACATGCCACCAAGACAAAAACAGTCTAAAGCGGCCCTCATTCTAAATTGCTCATCATTTTGGAGCCAAACTGAACCTCTTTGGTTGAAATGGCAATTGGTGTATGCCTTAATCATTATCTCCTGATATTTAAAAAAATCAGGAGACCTTGTAGGCTCTTTCTCCTCAATAACTTCCCTATAAATGGTAAAGCCCATCATCCAGTTCACAAAATTCCTCTCGAGCTTCGGGCGCTTGAGAGCTTGGAATTCTTTTGGCAAACTAAACACGACCCCATCCTTTACCATAATCCGAGGTTCAGGATCATGAAATGTGAGAGAAAATAAGTCAATATATTCCCCTTTCCAGATCCTTTCTTTTGTGGCAATTGGGAGGTGTGATCCCAAAGGAGTGGACATCCCTGCATAAGGGTTGCACTCAACTGCTCTATCTGTCCCAGCTACAGCTAACGCTCCCACTGTCACCACCTCGCTCAATTCACCTACCTTAGGAACCGAGTGCTGCTCAGCCTGCACCCCTGACTGATTAACCTGGGATGTCCCGGGTGTGATAGAAGATGCACTAAGAGATACAGATGCTGATCATTCAGCTCAACCACTCTGACCAACCTGTCCACCTGGAACCCATACCAAGGTGGGCCAAGAAGCCAGTGAATTACGAGGATGTGACAAACCTGGACTCAACAATTGCTGTGAAGCATCCGATGATGCTTGCAAAGCTCCCCCCAAGTGTGCCACAACTGTAGCTTGGGTGTTCTGTTGCAGGGTGGAAGAAGCACTTCCCACATCCTTGTTTGATGCTTCCATAGTTTCAGGGGCCATTCCAATGCCTTGCCCTGAAACGACAGCCCTCTGAACAAAATTATACAAATATGTCAGAATTGGCTGCGCTGACACAGGGGCAGCCGCACCCTGTTGTGCCACACCAGGAACCTTTCTCAACAGTTCCATTACATCAGCTACGGTTGGTTGCTCAACCTCCATAGCTGAGGTAGTCAGGAGACCACGTGCAGTACCATCCAACATATCAGGTGAAGAGGCCAATTGCACCTGAGTAGCCTGTGATTCCACAATTTGATCATTATCTTGAGATGTGGCAGCCTGGAGTCCCGAACTAGGACCCTGCACCCCCCTCTGAGTCAATTGATCACAGACTGCAACACAGGCCTGCATAGTTTGGCCCAATTGTGCCAAGTGAGCCACAATTTCATCCTCTCTGCCCTGGGGTTCAGGTACCTGCTTAGGAGCTGACCGGGCAGCACTAGGCCCAGCAGACGCTGCACACCGTTTCGAGTGCGCCTTGCTGCGAGGCATGATGACTTGACCAAACACAAGTCAAATTAACAAGACTGAATTGTGTGTAGTGTCCCTATAAAGGCTACACCCTTTAAATTAACCCCCTTACAAAATTGGGCAGAATGTAATAATGTCCCAAGCAGGGACTGTATATCACTGAAAAGGCACGGGTCCCCAACCACACACACCTGTCCCAAGCAGGGACACACATTAGGCCACGATGGCCTTAACCAATCCCATGTAGGGACACATTTAAACCAAGCCAGGATAACCCAACAAGGTGTTAGCAATGAACTACGGTCTTAAACAAACAAGGCCAGCTACACAAGGCCTATTCCCATCCAAGGGATCAGGCCATACCATCCCCACCAGACCTTTGTCCTCCAAACACGAGAGTGCTGCCAAAGGACAGGGGATGATGCCCCCCAGAGCCCCACTAGGCCTTCCAAACTGGGCCCCCCCCCACACACACCAGGCCCAGCTGAGCCTGCTCGAGGCCAAGGCCCGGTAAAACAGGCCGCTCAGGCCACGAAGGCAGCCCAGGCCTCACCCGGCCGCACCAAATCCAGTGGCAATGGTGTGTCTTGGAGCCTAGGCCACCTTTCACTAGGCCTCCCCAGGCCGTCGAAAGGCCCTGCTCAGGCCCCCAAAATGTGGCCGCCTTGGGAGAGCCTGGCTACCTGGCCTTGCCCCAGGAGTTTCCCAGGCCCGATCAGCCAAGAATTGAGGCCGTGCACCAATAACTGGCTGTGCTAGGCCCAGAGCAGAGCAGGCAATGCGACTCGCTCAGCTGCTCTGCGAAAATGGCTGCTGCCACGTGGCAGCTGAGGGCTATATAGCCCGGAAATCTCGTTGGTAATCTCACGAGATCCACGGTCTCACAACACTACCAACGTGCTGGGGATCTCACGAGATCCCCCCTGATTGGCTGGGAGATGCAGGAAGGGCGGGACTTCCTGCCTGCCCAGCCAATCGCAGCGTCAGCCTCCTCAATTGGCCAGTGCAACAGAGAGCCCCTTCCGATGCATCGGGGGGGGGGGGTCTTATCCTGGAGTCATATCACAAGCCAGCATTTCACCTCTGTGATATTTCTTAGCTCAGCTCACACTCCTTGAACTTTAAAAGCAACTTTAAAAGTCATCCTTCATGAAATTATAATTGTAATGCAATCTAGTTATACAGATTACCAAAAAGTAATAAAAATTCAAAGATATTGCCATGTTAGTCTGTAGAATCAGTATGTGAAGAGATCTTGTAGCACTTTTGAGACTAAGAAAGAAGTTGGCAGCATGAGCTAAACCAGGGGTAGGCAACCTAATGCCCGGGGGCCGGATGCGGCCCCCTGAGGCCTTTGGGCCGGCCCCAGCCCGGTCCTGCCACCGCCACTGCCGCCCTCCGCTGTGATGATATTGATTATTGTTGTTATTACTTGTTCTTGGGGTTTTCATGGCAAAATCTCCACAGGGGTTTTGCCATGGCTTTTCTGGGGCTGAGAGAGTGTGCATGCATATATATTTTTTAATTTTTATTTTTTTGTTAATTTTTTCATATTTATTTATTTATTTATTTATTTATTTATTTTTGGTGCTTCGGCCCCCCAATTGTCTGAGGGACAGCAACCCGGCCCCCGGCTCAAAAAGGTTGCCTACCCCTGAGCTAAACTAAAGAAAGAAGTTGCTAGCATAGCATAGACGTACGTCTACTTCTTCAAATGCATTTGGTGAAAACTAATTAATTACTGGTACTTAATTATTTCTTACTAGCTACTTCTAAGCTTTAGAAAATAGGTCCAATGAAACAGGAAAACCAGATCTTAACTAGCCATATTGGTCTTGCTAAACTCTATACTGAGTAAACCAAGGGAACTTATGCCTTGATGGCATTCTATGGAATAGGAGTGACCAATTTTGGTAGGTATGGGAGACAATGTTCTTCCTCTTGGAGCCACCAAGAGCACACGTGGTCTGCCCCAAATCCCCAAAAGTGAAAAGGGAGACAAAACTGGAGTTATGAGAAGTCCACTTCTGATTTAGAAGAAAATTGGCTATTTGGATAATAAGAATTTGCAAGTACATTCCTGTAATCTTTGTAAAAAATGAATTATTGCATCTGAAGGCTTTCAGGAGGAGAATATCACCAATATTTGCCCAAGAAAGGATAGTCCAAGGAAGTTTGAAGAGGGCCTTAGGCAGGGTGATCAGATGTCCTTCTTTTCCAGGACATGTCCTGCATTTCAACCTTCTGTCCAGGGGGAATTCCAAAACATCCTCCATTTTGAGCATGATTAAGAAACATACATTTGTATTTATATGAGTGTTTATAGCATGTGTTTGGTAATATCCTACATGTTCTTGAATATCTTACATTTTGTGATGCCTTGTCCTCCTTTGTGGTTCACACTGGTCACACTGGCCTCCTTTTCCCAAACATGTCCTATATTTCAACCTTATGTCCAGGGGTCTGGGAGGAGTTCCAAAATGTTCTCTATATTTGAGCCATAAAACCTTGTGTCATCCAATGCCTCAGCAGGCAAACAAGAGGTAGCTCAACAGATTTATTACTGCTGCCACTGCTGCATAGGGCTTATTAGTTTTCAGCAAGCAACGAACATGACCAAAATGTTTAGGCTTGCAACAATGGTTTTGTTTATGTGTAGGTGTGTTTTCTGATGGAGTTGTGGAAAGGAAAGGAGGATCTGGGTTGTTGAAGCAGATCAGTGGCACCAAGGGGAAGGAGGGGTGAAAGTGTACAATGTGGGTTGAAGAAGAAGCAGGAGGGATGAGAGAGCAAATGGGAAAACTACAAATGAAAAGAAAAATTTAAATGTAGATTCAGTCAAGGGTTTGTTGCTAGTAAAGTACAAATTTAAGCACGGGTTTTGCTCAGAGTTTGATAAGTATATTGCAAGCCAACAAGGCATTTTAATGAAGATAACTTCATCAGAAAAATATGGTTGAGTGCATAATAAAGTATCATATATGTAATGTGTGTGTCTGTGTGTATATATATATATAATTACCAAATAAAAGCTAAAAACACTAATAAAACATATGTTCATTTTATACAATTTATTTACAGCTATGTGTGTGTATATATACACATAGCTGTAAATAAATCATATGAAGTGAACATATATTTTTATTAGTATTTTTAACTTTTATTTGGTAATGTTCTACATTTTTTCTTGAATGCCCTACATTTTGCAGTGTCTTGTCCTCCTTTGTGGTTATGGCATCTGGTCACCCTACTTAGGGAGGAACTTGACTGGACTTTGTCCACCGCTACCTTAGAGCATCTCACATTGGTAAAAACAATAGAACTGCTCAAAAGTGAACATTTTGTTAGATTTTATGCTGTTTGATCAAAAGTAACCTTACCACTTCCCCCAGGCAGTGGGAACAGCTAAGGTGGAGTAAACCAAAGAAAAAGACAATCTGCATCAGCATTTATTTCAAGAAAGTGAGAATGGTACAAAAAGAAAAAAGAATGAAACTGATGCTTGGCCTGTTTGTTGTACAGAAGGGCAGCTGGACATGTGAGTGGGTTCACTGGGCTAAATGAGGGATGGCTACTATTCCAGCTGCGTGGTAGGAAGCTAAAATGTCAGCTTTGCCAGGTTTCAGAGCATTGTTACATGCTTTACTAGGATGGCAGCCAAAGTTCTGAATGCAGAGCTGAAAAAAGTTTCTAAGAAATATAAAATCTGATAAATTTTCACATTTTGAAAGTTGCATGTTGAAAGGCTTGACACACAAGAATCAAAATCTAACTGTGGTTGTTCATTTCTTCCAAAAGAAGTGTCAACATCAACATGCTTTTTAAAAAAGATAGCCATGCTGATCTATGAGGGAGGGGGAATCCCATATGAAATTCACAGTTATACAGTAACTGTGGCTGTATCCACACTGCAGAAATAATGCAGTTTGACACTGCTTTCATTGTCATGGTTTAATGTTATAGAATTTGGGAAGATGTAGTTTTGTAAGACATTTAACCTTCTCTGTCAGACAGCTCTGGTGCCACAACAAACTACAAATCCCAGAATTATATTCTATTAAACCATGACTGTTAAAGCAGTGTTTTAACTTGTTTTATGTGGGGGATCTGTTCGGGACCCACCCACTCCCTGCATATGGGAAATACTGCAGGACCTCAAGTCCTGTTGATTTCAATGATGGCGTACTCCTGTGTGTCATGCTGCATGCGCACCACCGGTGCATGCATCATTAAGAGGGCTGGGGCTTGCTGTCCGCATGACCTTGAGTCTGCATATGGCAAGCCCATGTATGGTGTAGGCACGTTGTAGCATTATTACAGCCCTGCACTTAAGCAATTGCATGGCTACCACAGGCAACCAGGAACTGCATATATGGAGTTACATGTAGGTATGTGAATAGCCTGGTGGAGTAAGGACCATAGCCTCCATGTCTCCTTTCCACTCAGTACAAAAACCAAACAAGTAATTAGAGGAAGGATTCCCCACTCCTCCACATTCAGGCTCTCTGACTCTCATCTGCAAGCTGGATCCAGCAAGACAATAATTTGTTGGGTTGGCTTTTTAAAGAAAATAGTAAGACTGATAAAATATTTATTTTATTTTATTCACACTTCTTTATCCCATCTTACTTCCAAGGAGCTTAAAGCATACATGGGTTTCACTGCTATTTTATCATCACACCAGTTTTGTGTTGTAGGTTTAACTAACAATGAGAGTAACTGGCCCAGAGTTATCCACCGAACTTCATGGGTGAATTTAAGGGCTTGGAAATAACTCACTAAAGATTAATTCATCACCCCTAATACATTCCAGTTCCCAAAAACGATATTCATTTACTGACAAGAATGTTATTTTGTATAATTTCCTAGTTCTTCTTACTACAATTAACTGCTGTATTTATTTAGTAATTGTTAGTAATTTATCTTTTAACAATTTAGTTAATGAATTAATCAGCAATTTTTTAAAAATCCTCATTGGTTTAACACCAGTGAATTAGATTGCTGTAACAGTTTTGTACTACAGAACTGTCAGGAAGGAGGGCAAGAATACAATGAGGAAATTGAAACAGTAAAATAATTCTCATACCTGGGATCAAACATTGATAGGAATAAGGATTGCAACTAGGAAATTATAAAAAGTTTAAGAATGGGGAGGGTGGTTATGAAAAAAACTAGAAAAGATCCTAAAATGCAAAGATATACAACTCAGCACTAAAGTTGTAATTGTCCAATCCGTTGTATTCTCCATCACCATGTACAGATGTGAGAGCTGGACAATAAAGAAAGAAGATATGAAGAAAACCAATTCGAGATGTGGTGCTGGAGAAGAGTGCTGAGGATCCCATGGACAGCCAAGAAGACAAACAAATGGGCCCTAGAACAGATCAAGACAGAAATCTCCCTGGAAGCCAAAATGACAAATGAGGCTGTCGTACTTAGGACACATCATGAGAAGGCATGACTCATTGGAAAAAACAATAGTGCTAGGAAAGCTGAAGGGAAGTAGAAAGAGAGGAAGGGCACATGCTAAATGGATGGCATCTATTAAGGAGATCACAAGTGTGAGTTTGCAGAAACTGAGCAGTGCAATCGAAGACAGGGAATGTTGGAGATGTCTCATCCACAGGGTCACCATGAGTCAAGATCAACTTGAGGGTGGTTAACAACAACAAAAACTGCCAAGTTGATTCTAACACTTTGTGCTTCCAAATTTAATCATGAATTAATCCCAGTCCCAACTATGGGGCTGAACAGACCGGCATAAAGGCCCAGACTGGGGGCAGAGTGGGGGTGTGGTGATTGCACACCAGCCACCCCAACTCTGCCCTCATGCTGGCTTCATGCTGTGTGCCCCATTTATTTTATTGGTGTGGTGTGCTTGAAAATCCAGCAGAGCCGGGGGAAATATCCAAAATTCTAAAAGTAGAGCTTTATTGTTTCAAAAGGTAAAAATAAGCAAAGAAAAAATACAGTCCACCATAGGATCATATCATGCTGATGTGGTTGAACAAAAGAGTTACAGATCCATGTTTCCAGATCCAAAAGTTACATTATAAAAGCAATATAAGCATATTATAGTCCAAGAATTAACTCCATAGATAGATCCATTGCAAACACACACACAAACAGGAAGAAAAGCAAGAAATATAAACAATTCTAGACAAAGGGATTTCTCAGCCCTGCCCTTTCTCCACCTTCTCGGTGTTAACCTTATGTTGATTGGATGTTATGTGTATTATGTTTGTTAACCCAGCCCCTTTCTGTCCATCATCCACCACGTGATTTCTTTCCCAGGCCTAATGATGTTTTGGATACTGTTCTTTGCTGCCTTTCCCAGCTAGGAAATTCTGATGTTATGACTCTCTGGCCACCTGGACTGGGCTGTCTTTGTTTGCCTAGATGTTGTTCTCATGTGGAAAATTCCAGACACACATCTCTACATTTCACCTTTGACTGTATAACCCATCTATATTCTAACAGTGTCAGGGCACTCCCTTGGCACAGCATCCACACACACTGCACCAAAGGAGCTCTGAAAAGCTGCCACTGTGGCAAAGGCAGCTTTTGCCACTCTAAAAAGGAGCCACATTTGCCAGCTCTTTTTAGACCAGCAAAGCACCAGATCAGGGCCAGCACTTAGGAGTTTTAAAATCCCAAAAGCATGGCACCAATTGTAAGTTTATAGCTACACATCTACTATCTGAAGTGTCCTAAATAATAAAGGGTCTTTTCTTTCTTGGTAGAGTTTTAAATATGTTTGGTAGAGTGTATGATGTTATCTTTAAAAACACTTCAAGCAACTTCATGTTGAAAACAAAGGAGATAAATTTATTTACAAAAAAAAAAAAAGCTTATTGTTGTATCTTTCTTAGTGGATGTTATTCAAGCTTGTTACAGTGTTTTAATTGCTTCATTAGTTACAAATCTTATGCTGACCAGATCTGTAGAGGATAAATTTGAAATGAAATCTTTGAAAGAGTTATCATATTTAGATCCAAAAATGCACTGGTTACTATACACACAGTTGAAAGAAAGATTCTCAATGGATCTGAAAACAGAAAAGATGAAACTGAACTAGATAAGATTTGGTTCAGTGCAGAGACTAAAAGAGTTTCAAAGATATATAAATGTTTATCTGATTATGATCAAGAAGAAGAGCCAATTTCTGAAAAAATTATTAAATGGGCCTCAGATTGTGGGAGAAGTATAAGTTTGGACATTTGGAAACTGAAGTTAGAACTAAAACCAGCATATTTACTAAATCCCAAAGTCTTAAAGAGAATTACTGGAAGATGAAACAGAGATGGCATCTAACACCAAGGAACAGAGATGGCATCTAACACCAAGGAAAAGATATATAACATCAAATCAAGTAATTGCTGGAAATGTAAATCTGCTATTGGAACTTGGATTCGTGTTTGGTGGTGCTGTCCGAAGCTGACAAAATTTTGTAAACAGATACATATAACAATTGAAAGGATATTAAAGATCAATTTCAGAATGTTACCAGAAATGTATTTATTGATTATGTTAAATAACTTGCCAGTACAGTTTGAAAAGAAGCATTGGCGGATAATGTTATATTTGATTACCGCAGCTAGATTGAGCATAGCGAAAAAATGGAAAAGTCAGGAAGTACCCACTTTAGATGACTGGACCTTGAGAATCACAGAAATGATAGAGATGGACAAATTGACAGGTCTTCTGAATAATAAAGATATACAGCAAATTGAAAAGGAATGGGCTCTGTTCATACAGTAGTGTAAAGAAAGAGGGAAATAAGAGCAAAAGTAGATATAGAGTGAAAGAATGTAAGAACTTTTGATAGCTAAAGTAAGCATGTTTTTTTTTCTTATAGAATAATGGTTTCAGGGAACTATGTCGGAATTGGTTCAGTTTATATAAAGAGTCCAAAAGAGAATGGTGGGCTGGGGAGCTGTCACTGGAGGGACAGAGGACGTCATATGTGGTCAAAAGAGATGTATGTTGGGGTTTACTTAATTGTCAAACCACCAATTTTGGAAAAGACTATTGTTACAGCTTTTTTATGTATATAAATTATATGGTAATTTAAAAATAAAATTTAAAAAAAGTTACAAATCTTATCACTTTCTCTCATTTGACACAATGTAGGTTTCCTTTCACTCTTAGTTCACACAGAACCTATACCCAGCTTCTTTAGCTTTTAATTCTTCAAGGTATCTGTTACCCTAACAGTTACTATAGCTGAACTTCCTCAGCTTAACCACTCTTAACCTCATCTGCTCCTTAGGTGGCTCTTAATATTTTCCACAGCCTTCCTAGCTGTAATCCCACAGGATATACACTTTAATCAACATACACTTTAATTTTGGACTTCTCTTGTCCCTAAACCGAGTAACAAAGGGCCTCTGCAGACCGGCCCTTAGGGCTGGCCTGGAGGCAGAGATAGGGTGGGGCAGCCACACGCCGGCCACCCCAACCCCACACCCACACCGTCCTGATGCCCTGCTAGCACAGTATTTTGATGTGTTGCACTGGAAAGGGAGCTAAAGAGTCACATGCTGGCTCTTAGGATGGCCTTTTGCTGCCCCTGAAAGGAACGGCATTTTGCCACTCTTTCAGGGGCGGCAAAAGGGAGGATCGGGGCCTCAACTTGTGGTTGCTGCACCCCAATCCACAGCTAGCAGGAGCAGCCCAGAGCCGCCCATCTGCATAGCCCCTAAAACAGGGGTAGGCAACCTTTCCCCTTTAAGGGCCGAGGGACTTCAGCTCCCAGAAGCCTCAGCCATGTTGGCCAATAGTCCCATGTTGGCCAATAGCTCCTGGGAATCTGGGAGCTGAAGTCCTTCGGCCCTTAAAGGGGAAAGGTTGCCTACCCCTGCCCTAAAACCCCTCAAAATGCACCTATGGCAGTCCCACTCAGCCTCTTTGGCTGTTAACCCCACAGGGTAAAATGACACACTCCTCCTTTCTATTTATATTCACTCCACAAACTATGACTCTGGAGACCATGAAATAAAATGATAAATTTTAAATGTGGATTTTTAAAATATGTATACATCTAGCCCTCAACATTCGCGGCTTTGACTTTTGCAGATTTGATTATTTACGGTTTTGATTAATATGTTCTCTCTAGGAATCTCTAGGTCCTCCAGCACAACTCTTTCAAAAATTGACCATAGAGTTGTACTGGAAAACCTAGAGATTCCTAGAGAAAACACTTCTCTAGGCATTTGTAGGTCCTCCAGCATGATTCTATGATCAATTTCTGACAAATGTTGAACACAGAATTTCACTGGAGGACCTGGAAATTCCTAGAGAGGTGTTATCCCAGATAAAAACAATCATGTTTGGTTTTTTGTTTGCGGCTTTTCCACCTTCACAGGAGTCCTAACCCCAGCAAATGTGGAGGGATCACTGTACATCTTATTTGTCCTTTTAAATTGAAATTTAACTGATGTGTTTTAACTGATATTGTTTGCCTGTTAATTATTGTTGTTCCCTACTTTGATCCATGAAGAGAGGTGGGTAAGAAATAATAATAATAATAATTAATAATAATAATAATGATAATAATGTAAACAGGTAACTCTTTAAGTACTTTTGTGAAATTGGAAAGCAGAGACCGCTTTTTTTTTTTTTTTTTGAAAGAAATGCAAATAAGAACTATCAGCTACTTCTTCGGTCCTTGTTCTTTAGCTATTACTAACTGCTTTCTAAAAGTAACTCTACAAATTTTGTGACAGGCTATGTTGAATGTCAAGCTTGCAGAGCAGGATTCCCAACAACTCAAATCTAAGGAGAGCAACAAGGATAAACAGTGACAGGTACTGGAGAACAAATACAACTTGAAGCCACAGCAGTTCAAACAGCAGCTACTGTGGTAACAGCTGGAGAGTTGGACACAAACACCCCCTTTTACCGGACTGTCTCATTTTCCAGTTCATCATGCCAACATAAAGTACCCGACCTTTATGCCATCTTTCAGGTGCTGATATGTTTAATCAGCAGGCTGCCCACCCAGAGAAGTTGATAACTCACTATAGGGGAGATTTCACGGTTGCTTACAAGAGCAAATTGCTTGAACAGATGCAATCTGTGCGTGAGTGACATTGAACAGAATGTTCTAAACTTATTTCCCCAGGCATCAGCGGCAGATTGATGCATTCACATCCATAATTTTTGCCTTGCTGATTGTTCAGGTGAATGTGACGAAGGGCTGCTTCTGTGGGTGGGTGGGTTTTTTGAATACTTGTATGTGTAAGCAAATTATTCCTTCCTACAGTGGCTGCTGGGAGGGTTTCTGTTCTGATTGCCAAAAATGACTTCACAGCCAGTCAAATTCCCTCCTAGGAACAAAGATCCAGGCCTATTCAAAGACAAAAGAAGCCATTGGTTTCCATGGAAACATGGAGCCATCGCTACAAGGTGCATGATGTACATTAACACTGCCTCTTCACCATTGGAGAAGATGAGAGGCCTGGTTCACACTCGTCTCTGACACCCTGCTATTCCCATAGATATGTACCAATGCCTCTGTTTAGTGTAGGGCTCCTACTTATCTCCATTAAAAGGGATTAGGAGTTGCATCAACTGTTACCTAGAACTTTGCAGTTCCCATGGCAACATGTATGTGCCAAGGCACCAAAATCAGGTCTTGCTTATAGATATTTATTTATTTTTAAAAGGAAAAAGTTTGCCAAAGCAAACAGCAGTTCCATGTTGGAGAGAGATTCACAAGCACTGGGAAAGGTTGATGATTTAGCTCTTAGCTCCCATCATGCTACAATATTCAGTTTGAATTTAATGCATGCATGTTGCAAGAAAGGTGCAAAATTTGGTGAGTATGCATGGCAAATGATAGCAGTTTGAGTCAAGCATTGCAAATGTCCAGCACATGAGATAACACTCTGTTGTTGTTGTTGTTGTTGTGTGCCTCCAAGTCATTTTTTACTTATGACGACCCTAAGAGGGGAGGGATATAAATTGTTGTTATTATTATTATTATTATTATTATTATTTTCTCGACAAGTTTCTTCAGAGGGGGTTTACCATTGCCATCCTCTGAGGTTGAGAGTGTGTGACTTGCCCAAGGTCACTCAGTGTTTTTTTTATGCTCAAGCGGGGATTTGAACCCTGGTCTCTAGAGTTGTAGTCCAACCACTACCACTACACAAATGGCATTTAGATGTGTATGCCCAAAATATGGGTAAATGGAGGTCTGCTGAGGAGCATTAAAAATAAATTTGGGGCTGTGAGGATGCTCATGCTGACGTTCTCCAGACTTAGAATATTTAATGTGCTACATATATAGAAAAAGAACATTGTCTTTTAGTTGAGGGATTTTAGGCTTTTAAGATCCATTTTCTTTTTGGATTCAAATCCTCAGTTCCACCAGCCTTTCTGATTATGATTTCTAGTTACCTTTTCAGACAGTTTTTGGGGGCCTTTTGAGTGGAGTTGTTCAGCTTTTATGCCTTTCTCTTATCACTCATAACATTTTTTTTTCCTGATAAGTAACAAGCAATGCAATGAGTTACTTTTAAATAATGTTAAAAAGCAACTACAGTCGTCTCTCCCAATTCATGGGGGATCTGTTCTGGACAAACACACCCCACGAATTGGGAAAGTGCAAATGTTCAAGTCCTATTGAATAAAATGGCAGTGTGTCTCATGGACGTGCATGCCATTTTGTACCTCCTAGATTCCCATCTGCAGAAACTCAAGAAATGGGAAGTCAGTGAATCCGCAGGGACAACTGTAATTGCTTGTTTCACTCTGTAGTGAGTAACAGGAACAAATTATTTTTTGAGACTAACTTTTCAAGCTCCAGATCAGTTCACTTTTTGAATTAAAGAACAGCATTCCTGAATACATAGAGTCATTGGAAGCAACCATAAGTGCCATGTAGTGACGTCCACTTCCCTCCTCCTCCCCCAACCTGAGTGTTGCTTTTTTTACTGTTTTACTCTTCCTACCTTTCCAATACTCCCCAACACCCAGCCAGCATTGTGTCATCTTTGTTTTTATTTCAGTGAATGCAGCATGTGCAGTTCCTCTCCTCCCCTGATCATTTGCTTGCTCGCTCATGCAAAGATCTGCAATGTATGTATGGGGGGTTGTGGAAGGAATGTATGAGATCTCCCTATGAGCAAGTGAGTGAATGATCAGAGGAAGGAATAGAGGGAGGGGAAGAGTAAAGACAGCAAAAACACATGTGACATTCAGGCGGGGGAAAGAAGAGGGAGGGATAGTCTGATCCCCTCACCACTTATCTCATGCCTGAACATATACTGAAGACAAAAAAACATGGCAACACACATCAGGCTTGCTGGACCCAACCAGTCTTGTCCATCAACAATTTATCCTGCCCTGGCACCACACCGACATTGCTATGGAGTGCAGTCCACAAACATTAATATCCTAATTTTGCACTCAAATCCAGATTAAATCCCCGCTTTTTTTCCTCCTGATTAAAGCCCTACGGTGATTAAAAGGCCCAAAGCATACCGTATGTTGTGTGGACAGCTCACTTTGAAAACCAGGTGGGACTGTTTTATTTGCCCTGTAGACAAGCCCTGTGTTGCATGTAAGGCCCCTTTGCCTATACAGATACTCAAAGATAATCATTGCCATTTTTTTTTTTTTTGTTTAACTCTAGGGGGTTGTACTTGCACAAAAAAGCAGTCTTCGGTTTCAGTTAGCACAGCAGTGGTTTAGTCTTATTCCCAGTTTACTTAACCTAAAGAGCAATTTGAAAAATCTTTGAATGCTGTAAATCAGATCATGTTGGAATTACATTTTATGCTTCACATTGTTTAACTGAACATTTTTATCACACAGGGAGAGCGGAGGAACACCACTGTGAAACGAGATTAGTCTTGACTTTTGTTACGTTCAGATACTGTTCTTGGCTATATGTGTGCTAGTCACTTTCATAATATCATACCCATTTTCACCTCAAATGTAATGGAACTGGTTTCAATACATTTGAGAAGTGACAACCTTAATACCCTCCAGATGTTTTGGATTACAATTTTCATTATCCCTGACTACTGGCCATGCTGTCCAGAGCTTATGGATGTCATAGCCTCAAACATTTGGAGAGCAACAGGTTCCCTGTCCCAAACCCATTCTCATGAATTTGTTTTCAGGGCCTCAAGTATGTGCAAACCACTTCTATTACATGTACAGTGATTTTGTATTTTCAGCCAGATACTATAGCGCCATGTATATTTATTACAAAGTAAGTCCCATTGAGTACATGGGACTTCCTTATGAGTAGACATGCATAACACTGGCTTTTAGAAGAACTTTGGTGTGATAACACTGAACTCATGAGAAGGGTGTCCATGGTTGTTGCTGCTGCTGCTGCTGCTGCTGCTGCTGTGTGCCTTCAAGTTGTTTCCAACTTATGGAAACCCTAAGGGAAATCTATCATGGGGTTTTCTTGCCTAGATTTGTTCAGAGGAGGCTTGCCATTGCCTTCCCCTGAGATTGAGTGCATGTGACTTGCCCAAGGTCACCCAGTGGGTTTCATGGTTCCTACTCATGCAGAATTCACTATTTTCTAATCTACTTCCTTATATCAAGGCAGATAGTGGTATCAGGAGCTCTTGCTCTTATATGAAATGTTCTATAGATCAATGAATACTTTTTTTTAATTTCAGACAGATGGCCCCCAACCATCACTAAAACTCAGCTTATTAAGAAATTTTCTATTAAGGAAGATAATGTTTGTTTGCTTGTTTATTGCCTCAGGTGTCCAAATTCTTGACCCATTAGGGCCATTCTTATGAGTGCTATTCAGACCGGCAAGAATGATCAAGGACCAGCTAAATTGGTGATTCTCAAACTTTGGTCTTCCAGATGTTTTGGACTTTAACTCCCAGAATTGTTGACTATTAGCCATGTTGGCTGGGGTTTCTGGGAGCTGAAGTCCAAATCACCTGGAGGACCAAAGTTTGGGAACTACTGAGCTAAAATGACAGTGGGCCAGCAGTAAGTGTATTGAATCCAAACCCCTCCCATCTTAGAGATGTTGGAACTCATATCCTCCCCTCCCCATGCCAACTTATTTTTGGTTCTTCTAACATCATATCTTAGCTGGCAGAGCTCTGTCAAAACTTCAGTAAAATAACCAGGCAGATGGGATTTCTACCAGCCAGAGGGAGTTCTGCCTGGCAGAAAAGACTTGTGTCTAATCCTAATGCTATAAACTACAACAATGAGTTGCTCTGTTATTGTTTCATTGGTTGTGTGCATTTTTAAAACTATGTTGTAGGGTGCCTGGGGTCCTAGTATAGAGATAAATAAACCCATCCAACAATAAGCCTGAAATACAAATCACAGTTTCAGAAGAAAGGTAGAGGAAATAACAATGAAGCTTTTAATGAATGAAGATAGTTTGTCTCAGAGGATGATCTGAGCATGGCCTTAAGTACATACATGAACATAAGAATAACTCTGCTGGTTCATACCTAAAGCATGTCTAATCCAAGTTTCTGTTCTCATAGAGTGCATTTACACTGTAGAAATAATACAGTTTGACAGCTGTAGCTTCATTCTATGGCATCCTGGGATTTGTAGTTTTAACAAGGTCTTTAGCCTTCTCTGCTAGAGTCCAGGTGCCTCATAAAACTACAAATCCTAGGATTCTGTAGAATGGAGCCATGACAGTTAAAGTGCCATTGTTTCTACATTGTAGATGTGCCCACAGTGACGCAAATGACGCCTCTCATAGAAAACTCATAAAAAGGATGAACATGCTGTGATATCCTGCCACATGAGTTCCCTTCCACAACTGATATTCATAGATGTATTGCCTTTGATGCTGAAGGTACTATTTAGCCATTATTAACTATTGATGGCCTTATCTTTGTTTAGCATCCATTTAAAGCTGTTTCCCATGTTGACAGCCATCACTCTGAATTCCACTGCTTCTTTATGTGTGTGAAGAAGTATATTTGTTTGTCTCATATCTCCAGCCATTCAATTTCCTTGATCACAGATTACAGTATCATGAAAGAAAAATAATTTATCCCATTTTTCTTTTTCTATACCTTGTTTAATTTTATCTGTCATGCCTCTTAACTTTGGCTAAATGTAAAAGCCTCATTTGGATAACCAGTTTCCACATCACAATATCCTTTGTGAGTCACACTGACTAGATCTGTCCACAATATTTTAAGAGTGGTCACACCATGGATTTTTATAAAGGCATTGTGATATTGTCAGTTTTATTTTAGGTTCCTTTCCTAACAATCCTCAACATGGAATATTCTCTTCTTACAGCAACTGCACAGCAGATCAATATTTTCATCAAACTATCCAGTATATCTCATGAGATCCCTTTCCTGGCCAATTACTGTGGGCTCAGACTCCATCAATTTATATGTCAAGTTAAGAACTTTTGCCCCAATACATATCATGTTACACATGCTTATATGGAACCTCATTTATCCTTTAATGTTCATTTCCCCAGTTTGGAGATATCCTTTGGGAGTTCCTCACAACGCCTTTTTGCTTTAACAATTTGGTGTCATCTACAAACATGCTGCTTACCTCTAGCCGAGATTTTTTTTATAAACAAGTTAAAAAGTGCTCGTCTCCAAGCTGGGTTAAGCAGGTTGGGAGCCTCGGGGTATTTTGTGTACATATATTAGTTATTCCAGTAGTGGTAGCATAACCATTAAATAGTACAATAGATAGCAATACATATATCTTCATGTGTGAATCCATTTTCAATCCAGTAACATTGATGAAACTAACAGCCTGATCCCATGCAGTTTTATCTCAATACTTTATGCACAAAATAACAATATAAGACCTGGGAGATTCAGGATGTGACTGGAGAAAAAGCAAACACAAATTACACCTTTCATTCTTTGTACTGGCATGATACCAGCAAGGTGTACTCGTCTGAGTGTTGGATTGAGACACTGGAGACCAAGTTGAATCCCTACTCAGCCATTCAAACCTAGTGGATGATATAGGGCAAGTCTCATTCTCTGAGCCTCAGAGGAAGGCAAAGGCAAAAACACTAAACAAATCTTGCCAAGAAAATCCTGTGATAGGATCGCTTTAGAGTTGTCATAAGTCATAACTGACTTGCATAAAACAACTAGATGCAAGGGACCTGTAGCAATTTCACCAATAATCTGATAATCTGACCCTGCTTATCCCAATGTAAATCCTTTCCCAATGTATCCCTTCCCATTCTGTGCCGCCGGTCTAAGGATGTATACAGTGGTTACAGAGGATTGTGCCTAGTGCAAACCTTTACAAAGGTTTGGAAGAGACCACAAGGGCCATCCAGTCCAACCCCCTGCCATGTAGGAACTCCCAATTAAAGCATCCCTGACAGATGGCCATCCAGCCTCTGCTTAAAGATCTCCAAGGAGGGAGACTCCACTACACTCCGAGGGAGTGTGTTCCACTGTCGAACAGCCCTTGGTGATTTTGAATGGGTCTACAAGTGATGAGTACCCTGCTGAGTATACATACTGGGCTGGTGCTAGGCCCTCCCTGTTAGATTATGCTAGGATTTCACAGAGTTTAATTCCTTATCTATTTAAGTTTGCAACCGTCAGTCTGAGAGTGATCACTTTCCTGTTACACTGGACATCCCAACAATTAGAAACACTTACTAAGTTTCTTGGTAGGGAACCAGCCAAGCTTCTCCATCTGGCAACAGTGGATGACAAGTCAGACAATGATGTATTGGTCAACTTCAATAATTTATTCAATCAATTCAGTCCTTGTTAACTATTCCCTGATGTACTATAATCAGGCAAGATCCAAGCACATGGCACAACTGGATTGATCAAGCATGCCATAAGGCCTGGAATTCCCCAAAACATCTTTTTAAACTGTATTAAATGAACCCTCCTTCATGTTTAATGTTAGAATTAATGAGATTGAAAAAAAGTATAAACAACTGAACCCCCCCCCCCCCAAAAAAAGGAGTACTATGCAGACAGCTTGGGAAAGTGTGATAGTGGCAGCCAATGCAAACAACCCTGCCATTTTTTGGGGGGCGTGAGGGTGGTAGCACCATCTCTCTCAAAAAACATTTATAGTCCCATGTCCCAGATCCCAGTCAATATTTGGGGAGACCATTTTACAACTATGTATGCTCAAACAGAAAATATTTGGAGCTGAACATAGCTTCTCTTCCTCATTGGCCCCCAGTCTCTAGTTCAGAAATTAGGAATTTATTTAAACAGCTTAAACCAGGGAAAGCCCCTGGTGCAGACTTTATTACCCATGAGGTATTTAAAAAAAAAAGACTTAGATTGGTGGATACCAGTGTTAACTTCACTTTTTACAGCAATATATGACTCAGCTATGATACCAAAAGATTGAGTTCTAGCTATTATAATTCCAGTTTACAAGAAAGGTAAAAAATGATCCAGCTAATTTTCATCCAATTAGTCTACTAAGTCAGATCAGTAAAATGTGTAGACATCTACAGGTCAAACTAATGGACTGCCTGGAATCTGAGAACATTATGTGGGATGAACCGGCTGCATTTAGGGCAGGAAGATCAACAATAGATCATGCACTGATTTAGCAACATCTAGTAGAGAAGTGCTCTCATCAAACTGTTGATCTCTTTTAGCAGATTTATAGACTTCAAGTCAGTGTTTGACATGGTATCTAGATCTAGACTGTGGAACAAATTTAAAAACACATCAATAGACAAACATTTACGTTTGCTGCTTATTAAAATTGATGAGAACACCACACTGAAGGTAAGATGTAGTACTGGAGGATATGTCACCAAGGAAATACAAATTCAGAAGGGAGTTAGGGGGGAAGCAGATGGGTGGCTGTGGGCCGCCCTGGGAAGCTGTGCCGCGGAGCCGAGGTATCCCCACACCTCGCCCCATGGTGCAGCTTCGCCACCCCTGGAAGGAGCACTAAATTGGCGCTCCTTCCACAAGTCTCCGAAGGTGTGCAGCAAAAGGCTGCCGGCGCACCTTCGGCGACTCTTCCACTGCAGCGTGTATGGACCCTGCAGCGGGAGGTCCTCCTCGGAGCGTCGGCCGTGCGGAGGGCCGGCTGCTCCGAGGACGACCTGGGGAAAGGGTTGGAGCGCCCACCGTGCTGCTGCCCCTCCCCTTCCCTGCCCCCAAAATGGCTCTTTAAGCCGTCTGCTTCCCCCCATAGACAGGTATGTGTACTGGCCCCAATTATATTTAATTACTATACAAACCCACTAATAATAATAATAATAATAATAATAATGATAAATTTTTATTTATAGCCCGCCCCTCTGCGTGGCAATCGGGGCGGGGTACAACAAGTTAAAAAACATACAAGTTAAAAAACATTCCCTGTTCCCATAATCCCACCCTCCCACCCCTTAAAATAGGATTAAACTACAAACCAATTTTAAAAATGCCACATTAATTAAAATTAAAAATAATTAAAAACATATAAAACATATAATAACAGGGGAATCAGAGGCAATAAATTAAAAATTAAAAACTAAAAACTAAAAAATATTAATTAATTAATATTAATTTCTTATTCAAGTAATTCTGCCTTCTTACCCACCCACCTCATTTAGCTAAAAGGCATATTAATTTACTATTATATGCTGATGATGCAGTAATTCTAAGCCTCGGCAGACGACTAAAAGAGTCGTCTGCGAGACCCGGAAGAGGAGAAGCCACCGCACGCGCGGCACTCCTTCCTCTTCCTGAGGTCGCCCTGGGAGCTGCCGGCCCTCCGCACGGCCGTCGCTTCCGGGGCAACCTCCCGCCGCAGCGACCGGACGCGCTGCGGCAGAAAAGGCAGGGAAAGTGCGCCCTACGCTTTTAGGGTGCACTTTCCCTGTCTTGTGGAAGGAGCACTGATTTAGCGCTCCTTCCAGGGACGCAGCAGGAGCGCCAGGGTGCGGAGGCTGCGTTCCCGCGGCACTCCGTCCGGTGGCGTCTCCGGCGCCTCGGTCTGCTTCCCCCCTCTGTCACTGATTCCTATAGGTCTTAAGAGAGCCTTCAACACTATTGTGCTGAAGAGGAATTAATAATAAATTATTCCAAGACTAAGAGCCTCACTTTTTCAAAACATTCTAAACAGAGAAGCTTGATTTTGGGTGGGTAGCCTATTGAGCAGGTTAAGATCTTTAAATATTTGGGGATAGTTTTCCAAGCTTCAGGAAGTAGAAATACTCATTCAGATTATGTCTCTTGGAATGCACAGTCAACTGTTACAGCCATTCAAAATTGTTTTTTCACTAAAGGAGCACAGTTCATTCCTGCTGCAATTAAGCTGCTCATGGCCAAAACTCAAACACAACTGTTATATAGGCTCAATTAGGGCCATATAGTAATATGACCTCTCTTTAAAGAGTTCAAACAAAGTTTTTGAGGAACATCTTTCATGGTTGCCTGATGTGTACCAAATGCTGTACTTCAAAGGGAAGCAGGAGTCAGTAAATTGGAATCAGTCTGTGGTTAAACATCTTTACTTACTGGTTAAAGTTACATAATAACCCTGGTGGATTGTCCCAGTTAATATTGGTAGACAACTGTAAGTCCTCTTGGGGAATGGCTATCCATAAGAAACTGAGGGGGGTAGCAGACTGCCAGAAATAGTGCAAATTGAGTCCACTTTTAGGGTTAGGGTTAGTGCTAGGGAATCATAGGAATTGGTTTTTGTTTTTTTTCTGAGACATTGAGCCTTCTCTGTCAGAGAGCTCTGGTGCTACAATAAAATACAATTCCCATGATTCCCTAACCCTAACCCTAACCCTAAAAGTGGACTCAACTTGCACTATTTCTGGCAGTCTGCAACCCCCCTGAGCCTTTCTGAATTATCTAGTAACACCATTCTAAAGTTAGGATTAAGCTAAATCAGTTGTAAGGCAAAGGATTCTAGATATTGAAGGTCAGACAGAAATTTCTGCCTTTTCCAATTACACATTTGCAAACAATCAAATGCTGGCTTCTACTCCAGCTACATACTCATATTATGTTACAGTGCCTGAATTTGGGAGAGCTTTATCATTAGCTCGATTCAATGTTCTCCCAATAGCAGTACTGGAAGGGAAATATGGGGAAATTCCCTATGAATTCCAATTCTGTCCTTGTGATACTGGTGTCATGCACTGAGGTTTTTAGTTCTTTTTGATCCAGAGAGAAATTTAGCCACCCTAGATTATAGGATTTTTAACAGAGACACGTAAGAAACCAAATCTGGGTTTAGACACTATGCATGTAACATTTATTGAGACATAACAAATAAAACAATCATTTCAAACATCAGGGAATCAATATAACAAACACTTTAAGTATCAAGAGCTCTTTTCATTCATACCCACATTCACTCTCTCATACTCACAATCCTTCACTGGATGTTGATCAGGCATCCATGAAGGTTGGATGGCCCCATTGCCGCAGATCAGGAACCACAAGTTTGAGGCTGGATGGTCCCTTCTTTTATACCTTCCTCATCTTCTTTCTTGAGACAAACATGTTTTGCTGGTTACCATGGTTCCAAAACAGTTAAGTTCCTTATTCTATAGACAGTTCTGAGTACATTCTGTTTGTACAGAACCTTTCTCAGTCGTGCCGGCATATTTCATTCATGTTCGACAGATTGAATTGTCCTGGTTATGCTTGGTCAGCATCTTCGCTTCAGAGTCCAAGTTTCTCTCATTCCTCACTTCCACTGTCCAAGTTCCTCCTTCAGCAATCCTTTGCACGGCAACCATTTTCTCTGGTTCTTTCAGGGCCTTGTCACTCCAGGAACCCATTTGTCCTCCACACATTCCACATATTCAGCCACTCTCTCACATATTCCCCCTCTTGATACTTAATTAGTTTATAATTGAGTATCACCAATCTTAATGGCAGCGGCGGCGGGACTGACTACCTGGGCCCCGCTTTAGGCCCCAACACGCCCGGCCTCGCGGCCTGCAGCACGGCGGTATGGAGGAGGAGGAGGAGGAGGGCGGGACCAACTTCGGGCCTACAAAGGCCCCACCGAGCCTTCCCTTCCCCCCCCCCCAGTGGCAGCGGCGGCGGGACTGACCACCTGGGCCCCGCTTTAGGCCTCAACACGCCCGGCCTCGCGGCCTGCAGCGTGGCGGTACGGAGGAGGAGGAGGAGGAGGGCGGGACCAACTTTGGGCCTACAAAGGCCCCACCGAGCCTTCCCTTCCCCCCCCCAGCGGCAGCGGCAGCGGGACTGACTACCTGGGCCCCGCTTTAGGCCCCAACACGCCCGGCCTCGCGGCCTGCAGCGTGGCAGTACGGAGGAGGAGGAGGAGGAGGGCGGGACCAACTTTGGGCCTACAAAGGCCCCACCGAGCCTTCCCTTCCCCCCCCCAGCGGCAGCGGCGGCAGGACTGACCACCTGGGCCCCGCTTTAGGCCCCAACATGCCCGGCCTCGCGGCCTGCAGCGTGGCGGTGCAGAGGAGGAGGAGGAGGAGGGCGGGACCAACTTCGGGCCTACAAAGGCCCCACCGAGCCTTCCCTTCCCCCCCCCCCAGTGGCAGCGGCGGCGGGACTGACCACCTGGGCCCCGCTTTAGGCCTCAACACGCCCGGCCTCGCGGCCTGCAGCGTGGCGGTACGGAGGAGGAGGAGGAGGAGGGCGGGACCAACTTTGGGCCTACAAAGGCCCCACCGAGCCTTCCCTTCCCCCCCCAGCGGCAGCGGCAGCGGGACTGACTACCTGGGCCCCGCTTTAGGCCCCAACACGCCCGGCCTCGCGGCCTGCAGCGTGGCAGTACGGAGGAGGAGGAGGAGGAGGGCGGGACCAACTTTGGGCCTACAAAGGCCCCACCGAGCCTTCCCTTCCCCCCCCCAGCGGCAGCGGCGGCAGGACTGACCACCTGGGCCCCGCTTTAGGCCCCAACATGCCCGGCCTCGCGGCCTGCAGCGTGGCGGTGCAGAGGAGGAGGAGGAGGAGGGCGGGACCAACTTCGGGCCTACAAAGGCCCCACCGAGCCTTCCCTTTCCCCCCCCAGCGGCAGCGGCGGCGGGACTGACTACCTGGGCCCCGCTTTAGGCCCCAACACGCCCGGCCTCGCAGCCTGCAGCACGGCGGTATGGAGGAGGAGGAGGAGGAGGAGGTGGAGGGCGGGACCAACTTCGGGCCTACAAAGGCCCCACCGAGCCTTCCCCCCCAGCAGCAGCGGCGGCGGGACTGACCACCCGGGCCCCGCTTTAGGCCCCAACACATCTGGCCTCGCGGCCTGGAGCGCGGCGGTACGGAGGAGGAGGAGGAGGAGGGCGGGACCAACTTTGGGCCTACAAAGGCCCCACCGAGCCTTCCCTTCCCCCCCCCAGCGGCAGCGGCGGCGGGACTGACCACCTGGGCCCCGCTTTAGGCCCCAACACGCCCGGCCTCACGGCCTGCAGCACGGCGGTGCAGAGGAGGAGGAGGAGGAGGGCGGGACCAACTTCGGGCCTACAACGGCCCCACTGAGCCTTCCCTTCCCCCCAGAAGCATCAGGACTGTACATCTGGGACTGTTCTGGCCCCCAACGCTGCTGACCTCGCCCTAGCCACCTGATGGCCTTGAGGAGCCACTTCTTATCTATAATTGCGAGGGCCTTCATGCAGCTGCGGCTGAAACAAAAGACTGGAGTCAGCTGGGTGTCCATCTCCCCTTCCACACACCGGCGCTGACAATAGTCTGGGAGCGGATATTCAGGTGGTGTGGGGGAGGGGGAGGTATGGCGGCAGCAGATCCAACAGATGTTACAAAAGACGGAGGGATCGATGCTTGATATCTATCCCCCCTTCAGTTGGCTCTGCTTCCCAGGATAACTTGGGGAACGTACCAGCCATTCCACTGACCCTTAATCTGCTCCTCTGCAATGCCAGGTCGGTTAAGAACAAAGCTCACATCATCCACGATCTCTTGGTGGATGAGGCAGCCAATCTGGCATGCTTCACTGAGACCTGGCTGGGGGATGCCAGCTCCGCGACCTGGGCGCAGGCTCTCCCAGCCGGGTACTCAGTTAGTGAGCAGGTGAGGGAAAGTGGGCGGGGGGGTGGTATAGCCTTAGTTTATAAGAACACCTTAACCGTGATCAGAAAGCCTATCCGGAAAATGACTCACATCGAGTGTATGTACCTCAGCCTGAAGACCAGGGATCGTTTGGGGATTCTGTTGGTATACCGGCCACCCCGTTGCTTAACAGACTCCCTGACTGAGCTGACCGCCCTGGTTTCTGAGTTGCTGCTGGAATCGCCCAGACTTTTGGTTCTGGGCGATTTCAACATCCCACTCGAAACCAGTTTGCAAGATCTAACTGGCGCGGCTCGGGAGTTCATGGAGACCATGACTAACATAGGCCTATCCCAATTGGTTAACGGGCCCACGCATTGTGCTGGTCATACCCTCGATGCGGTCTTTAGTACGGAGCAGGAATATCCGTGGGCGGAGATTAAAAATACCTCCGCCCTGTCATGGACGGATCATTTTCTGATCAAGGCGGAACTAAAGGCTATTATCCACCCTCCCGGGGGTGGTGGACCCATTAGAACGGTCCACCCTCGAAGGCTAATGGAACCAATTGGTTTCCAGAAAGCCTTAGAGGGTCTAATGGTTGGTAACGCCGGTGATTCTGTTGAAGCCCTGGTGGACACTTGGAACACCGATCTCACCAGGGCTATTGACACAATCGCTCCCAAGCGTCCTTTCCAGCCCGCTTCGAATCGTAAGCCCTGGTATACCGAGGAGCTTAGGAGGATGAAGCGAGCTAGACAACGACTAGAGTGCGAATGGCGGAAGACTCGTCTCTCATCCGACATCTTGATTCCTATAGGGAGGCTTTGCGTGGAGCGCGGAAATCCTTCTGTTCTGCACGCATTGCGTCTGCAGAGTCTCGCCCGGCAGAGCTGTTTAAGGTGGTGGGGGAGTTGACGAAGGTTCCTCCTGCGCCGAACCCCCTACTTAACCCAACAGCAACCTGCTGTGAGGCCTTTAATATTCACTTTGCAGATAAAATCTCTCGGATAAGAGCCGACTTAGACACCATTGTTTTGGCAGAATCCGCAGACGAGGTATCCAGGAACTCCGTTGATGGCATTTTATTGGATCAATTGCAATCTGTGAGTACCGATGACATGGACAAGCTGCTTGGAAGTATGAGAAAGACGACTTGCCCCCTCGATCCTTGTCCATCTTGGCTGGTCATCCGGGGGGGGACGCGTTGAGGGTGTTCCTTCGGGACACAATCAACGCGTCATTCAGGGAGGGTAAATTGCCAGCTTGTCTGAAGGAGGCGGCAGTTAAGCCACTCCTGAAAAAGCCTTCCCTGGATCCCCTGGACAGAAACAACTATAGACCAGTCTCCTTGCTCCCCTTTTTGAGCAAGGTGATCGAGAGGGCAGTTGCTTCCCAACTCCAAGCAGTCTTGGATGAAACCGATTATCTCGACCCATTTCAAACCGGCTTCAGGACAGGATTTGGAGTGGAGACTGCCATGGTTGCTCTGACCGATGACCTCCGCCTGAGTATCGACAGGGGTAGTGTGACCCTGTTGGTGCTCTTGGATCTCTCAGCGGCCTTTGACACCATAGATCATGCCATCCTCTTAGATCGCCTGAGAGAGTTAGGAATTGGAGGCATTGCTTTACAGTGGTTCCGTTCCTTCCTCTCGGGTAGATCCCAGAGGGTGAGGCTCGGGGACAGTTGCTCATCCAAAATTGAGCTTAATTGTGGCGTCCCACAGGGCGCCATCCTGTCCCCGATGCTATTTAATATCTACATGAAGCTCCTGGGGGAGATCATTCGGAGGCATGGAGCTCGGTGTCTTCAGTACGCTGATGACACCCAGATATACCTCTCCATGACCAGATCATCGACTCAGACTTCAGATGGCGTCTCTCCTCTTGATGACTGTCTTAGAGCGGTAATGGGTTGGATGAGGAAAAACAGATTGAAGTTGAATCCAGACAAAACGGAGGTACTTGCAGTCACAGGCCCGAAACCAGATTTGGGAATACAGTCTCCAGTCCTGGATGGGGTCACACTCTCCTCTAAGGACTGTGTTCGCAGTCTGGGGGTGCTTCTAGATTCATCGCTTCACATGACTAGTCAGGTGAATGCGGTGGTCGGGAGCACCTGCTATCAGCTTCGGCTGATACGCCAGCTGCGCCCTTATCTGGATAGAAGGGATCTGGAAGCTGTGGTACATGCCCTGGTAACCTCACGTCTGGATTACTGCAATGCACTCTACATGGGGCTACCCTTGTGCCTAACCCGGAAACTTCAACTGGTACAGAATATGGCAGCCAGGTTAATTACTGGAACATCAAGGAGGGAGCACATAACACCTGTGCTCAAATCCCTCCACTGGCTGCCAATTAGTTTCCGGGCGCAATACAAGGTGTTGGTTTTGACCTTTAAAGCCCTACATGGCTTGGGTCCATCTTATCTTAGGGACCGCCTCTCCCCATATGATCCCCCCCGCGCCCTGCGGTCCTCTGGGAGGAATTTGTTACAGCCAATAAAAACTAGGCTGTCTCAGACCTCCCAGAGGGCCTTCTCTGCAACTGCTCCCAGACTCTGAAATGGCCTGCCGGATGAGATCCGTCTTATCACCACTCTTGCTGCTTTCAAGAAAGCAGTAAAGACGGATCTCTTTCGGCAGGCCTTCCCGGAATAACTGTCGGCCCATAGGGGCCCCATTTGTCTGACTCCTTTGTTAAATTTGTTTTAATTTATTAATTTAATTAATATAGTATTTTAATTAGTATATGGTTTAATCTTATTTTAAGGGGATGGGGCGGGGGGAGGAAGGGATTATGGGGAGAGGGAATGTTTTAACGCTGTTTGTCTTAAATGCTGTTGTCCCCCGCTCCGATTGCTTTGCAGAGGGGCAGGCTACAAATAAAAATTTATTATTATTATTATTATTATTATTATTATTAAAAAGGAATATATAGATATATAAATAAAGGGGGGAAAGGAATGTTATAAAAGGTGATATAAATGTTATAAAATATTAAGAATATATATACAACATAACAATTATATCTCAAAATTCATATATATCTTTCTTTTCTTTAGGCATAATTAAAATAATACTGTGCTGACACATATGAACAAGAAGTGGGAAACAACAAACCACTACACAAATCACAACTAATATCATGACTATTACACACACAAAAATCTTTTACCCAATCGGTGGATGGCCACTAGTCATTCAGCCATCCAAAAAGAAACCAATCCCCTTTTGTGTCATGAACATTGTGTTGGATCATTTCTTATAATTTATTTTATTTTATTTTCTATTGACCTATTCAGATTGTGAAATTTTACCACACATTGGCTTTCTATCATGTTACAAAATACCCCTCTTGCAGCCAACAAATAATCCAAAGCTAACCTTTGTTGCATTGCCATTTGGCTCAATTCTTCAATTTCAGATTGCAACATATGTACAATCTCCCCAGTAACATTTATTGATTTTTCTAGTCTGCATATAAGTCCCAATATACTCCTGTGATTTTCCAGAGTGATGATCCCTGGATATGCTCCCAAAGTTAATGCTCCAAATATAGCCCCTGCTGCTACTCTGCTCCCCAGAGTGTCTGAGTATTGGACATCAATTGTAACTTCATCAGAACATGCCGGTCCCAAAGGCCGACATATGTTTCCCACTTATGTCTAATCTGTGGAGTCTCAGACTTATATACTTGGACTGGAAAAGTCAAATATCCCACCCCCACACATTGATAGTTGCCTGGATGGAAATTAATGGCCCAATCATCAAAGGTAAACCATAGGTTTGGATCTCGTGATTGCCACCCGGAACATATACTCCCTATACCCTGTTCCATCCTCAACATAACACTTCCATTCATATGCAACATCGAGTATTCTGGATACATCTCATTCCATTCAGTTTGATGTAAATCATTGGGTACATAACTCTGATTCTAGGTTCCATACAAATAAAATTTATCCCTACAATAAGTATAATTTTTCAAATTCATAAAAAAATCATGTTTTTAATAATTCCACCATTTGTTATTCCAAGTCCCTTTATTGCTACAACAAAAACACATTGCTGCTGTAGTAGTTCTGTATCTCATCCCCCAGAATCAAGTAGCATCTAGTCCATCAGGTACTGTAGAAAATATTGTGAGAGGGCCCACAGCTGATTTCGATAAACCCAATAAAATGACATCTGGGTCTTCAATTAAAGTGGACAAAAAGGACAAGTGCCCTACTGATTGTGGATGTGCATAAACCAAAATTATATATTTTTTATGATATCTAAACATGTGTCTAGCATGTTGTTGAATCCAATTTCCTTGAGTTATTTTACAGATCAAAATCCCCAAAATAATAATGAAAAACCACTCCCTCCTCCCTCTCTCATTGTCCATTTCCATAATATTAGCAACTGTAGGTGCCATGAGGGGTGTACCTTAGTTTATTTTCCTAAAATCTACAACTAGTCACCAGGATTTCCCATCACTCCTTTTAACTGGCCATAAAGGTGAATTATATAGACTTGCAGTCTTTTCAATCATCCCCAGCTTTTCTAATGCTTCTATAGTTTCTGATATTCTCTTCCTCTTTAATCAGTTGCCACCGCAAATTTTCTATTATTGCCAGGTTTTTTGAATAGTTTTCTCCAATACTGTCATACCCCTGGCTTTATTTGTCTTTATTCCATGGCAGTGGGGCATCCCCAACATATTGGGGGATAGGGGAAACCCTTTTTCCCCTTTCTCCTGTATTTCCCCTAACTCCTGAGTTGATTCAGGCAGTTCTTCATCCACATACTCATACATGGAGGTCCTTTTCTTTACTGATTTTATATTATGGCATTATCTTTTGCCTAAGGGACTACAATTAGGGTTGTCTGGGCACATTCCATCCCAGCAGCACTCATAATCATCTATCATATACTGGTGCTATAGAAACTACAGCTCATGTACTTTTGTATTGTCAATTTTATAAGGACATTCGCCACCAGCAGATTACCCCTCTTTTAACTAAATTTCCAGAACACACTGGTGTGTTTTTTTTATTTACGCTAAATGAGTGGGTTTTTTAAAAGGAATAAGTCAATACAGAGCTCCAAATATATTTAACCACATCAGTATCCTAACAATGTTTATTCTCCTGCCAGAAAATGCCTAAATTAAAAAGAATGAAAACCCTAGAGTGCTTATGTAAACTTAGAAAAATAGGTTTTAAAATGCAATTGATTTGGGATTGCAAAAGATAAATATTTGTGGATTATTTTTATTTTTGGTTCACAGTAACTTGCAGAATGCATTGAAACAAGGGTGGTTATCATGCAGTTCATTGATTAAATTGTATGTATCTATTTGACCCCACTGGGTGTCCAAAAGCCAGTACTGGGTATCCAATTGGACACACAATTATTACTTTTAAAATGTCTTGCCAGCAACTTTCCCTTTTAACTTCCTTTTTATCATTCCCCCAATTCTTTAGAAGTTTCTTTGTCAAATGTGATTGGGCTGGATTTCACTGGCAATTTCTCACTCACATATATACTAAATTGGATAGTGCTATAGTCACTTTTTCCAGTTTGTCGAACAACACATCTGACACTAGGTCCTGTGTATCATTTAAAATTACGTCCTAAGCTGTCTCTCTCTGGTCAGACTAAGGGCCAATGCAGACCGGCACAAAGGGCCAGCCTAGGAGTGGAGTTGGGGCAGAGCAGAGCTGTGCCAAAAGGGCATAAAAAAGCCGCAGCAGCAGCTGAAAAGGCGACTTTTTTGCCAAACCCAAAAAGGAGTGGCATTTTGCCACCCTTTTGGGGGTGGCAAAAAGGAGGATTGGGGCGCAGTGTGTGGTTGCTGCAGCCCTGATCCACCTCTCCCAGATGGGCAGTCTGTGTCAGCCCATGCTAGAACACAACCAACTATTCCCATGCACCAGCCTTCCTTAAAATATCTAGAAATATTCCTTCTTTGTTATGCCTTGGATAAGTGGTTATAATTGAAGCCAAGCTTGGGGAGTTTTAAGAAGAATGAAAGGCACAACAATTTGACATCACACGTTACCAAAAATTCTGTTTATATCCCACCCAAGAATAAATAAAAAACTGAGCAAAGAGTTCCAGAGCATCATCTGCCATTGTTCAGTTATAGATGACTTTGGTGTGCTTCCGTAGTCAATCTTAAAAATAATTTTCTAAGCTCACAGTTGAAGTTGCCTTGGAAAATTATTTTTAATTATTTTTAAGAAGCTTAAGAATATGCTTTCTTCCTGTGGGTGTCTCCCTGACTTCAGTGTCCATGTCAAGATGACCTGAAGTATTTTGTGTGTGCAAGAGAGTAAAGCTGCATCTGCACTGCGGAAATAATGCAGTTTGACACCACTTTAACTGCCATGACTCAGTCCTATGGAAACTTGAGATTTGTAGTTTCATGAGATTTACCCTTCTCTGTCAGAGAGCTCTGTTGTCACAACAAACTACAAATTCCAGAATTCCACAGCACTGAGCCATGGCAGTTAAAGCAATGTCAAATTGCATTAGTTCTGAAGTGCAGATGTAGCCTATATGGTCAGTACGTTGTGGGTGCCTTTTCCTCCACAACAAAAGTCTGCCCTTTGTGGTTTCCTTGTCTCTGTGCTTTTCTGCCTTTGCTACTGCCCCCTTGTTTCTGTCACTGCCACAGTGCTCACATCATCCTTAGCAGGGTGGAGGAGGAAGGAGGAAAGTCATTTCTTTTTTCAAAGTGTCATCCATCTTCCAAAGATGTCCCTACCCCAGCTATTTCCTAATCATTGTGAGTCATTTATTGAGATCTTCCCTAAGAAAGGAGATACTAGCTAACTTTGCCAGGATCATTAATACAATCTCCAAAGGTATTTCTAGCCTTTTAACAGCCTCCTCCACTTAGAACACAGTGTATTTCTTCATTGATTTCCATGCTGCCCTTCAAATAAAAAAAATCAATTGATTTCCATGCTGCCCTTCAAATGGAAAAAAATCAAAACAGTTTAAATAATGTTCATATTAAAATGCCATCAAAAATTGAATCTGAAAATTTTGCCATGCTCTGGACTCCTTCATATTTTTATAAGGTACCATTTCCTGCTCCCTCTAAGCTACAGATTTGAACACAACTTCAAAATGCATACTTAGAAAAGATGTGACATTTCAAGCAGCAAGGTACACCACTGAATAGTAAAGAATCCCACTCTTCCAAAAGAACCATAAGTCATATAATGCTACCATGAGGATGTAATTTGACTATGGGGTGAAAGCTTGTAATGCCCACCATTTATTACTCAACTGGCATATCTGGAGGTGGGCAAAATCCTCCAAAAGACCAGATGGATAATCCCCTAGCTGCAGATAAATTCACAGTCCGGCTCAAGCTACAAGAATAAGGAATGAGCAGCCTACATCCATAAATATTGAGTGTTTTTTTATGCTGCAGAATGCAACCTGAGAGTGGATGTCATAATGATGGCATTCACAACAATATCTGTTTAAAATGCAGTGGATGTGAAATGTGCCATTTCAAATGGCTTTCTATAATTTATTGAAGAAATTTGCCTTTTAGAGTTGAGGGGCACAAACCCAATAATAATGATGCATTAATAATGTACCTAATGAATTCCCTCAGCTTTTTCTTCTGCAGGTTGCCCACGATCAAATATAGATTCTAATATTTTGGAGGAAACAGATTAAAGCAGATATTGGGTATAAATATTTAGGAACCGTGGGGCAAAATGGGCAAGTAATGCTTTCTCCTACCAATATGTCATACCCCCAAATCCAAAAGATTAATAATGGTGATTTGCAAACATTTTAAATATTGTGGCCATCTGCTCCTGTAGCAAAAATAATTACAAATATATTGTGTTACTTCTTGCACCATTTTTCATATAACAATTTCCTATAGAACACAGTAGTAGGGATGAAAAGAAGACTAAAAAATATTCTAACAATGGTGGGGAAATGGATTTCTTGAGTGTGAGGAAACTATTGAGGAGAATCCTTGACAGCTTTGAAAAATCTATTACAGTTTGGGTTTTATTCTGTGCAAATAAAATGCATATATAGAAAGTGGAATTATTATCTAAATATGTCTGTGTGGGCTGTGAAAAGTTTAACCTAATGTATATACTCATGCATTAGTCTAGAAATTTCAGTAAAAAACTTGACCTAAAAAACCTCAGCCAACCTATTCATGGGTCAATGTAAGTACTGCATTTTAATTCTTATAAAAAGGGGGGAAAAGGAATCATCCACTGTTGAAAGGCAAGAGTGTAACCTGTCCTGCAAGTACTGACACCACTCTACTCTCTCATCCATCCAGCCTTTTACGGTGAGCACAAACAGTTATGCCTGTTAGAATTTTGTACATGGTTTGGCATCATTTTCCTTTGTTTCATCCTTTCCATCCTTTGTTACATGCCCCTAAGTTTTACCCTTGACCTATGCATGGGTCACATCAAAATGCATATTTTTGGCTCCAAAACCTGCCCTTGACTTATAAATGAGGTTGACTTGTAGTCAAGTATATATGGTATATTATATGATACATATGTATTCAGTGTTTCATTCTTGTGTCCAAATTCTTAAAAGTATCACAGCCGTAGATATATATTTGACAAATGGCAGAATCCTGGGGTAGTACTAGAATGGATTGCACCACTCCAGGTAGGAGATGTGGGATAATAATAATAATAATAATAATAATATTTATTTATATCCCGCCCCTCTGCAAATGCAACCGGGGCGGCTTACATCAATAAAACACCAAAATATACAATCTCAAAACCCACCCACCCCTTAAAAATAGTATTAAACAACAAAACTTAAAACAGCAACAAACAATAAAACAATGAACAGATAAAATAAGTCTAAATGGCAGAGCGGTCATCAGTCTCCCGTACCAAGAGTTCTTATTGATCCCTATGCCACTCCTCCACTGCCTTGGTGGCTGGAGAGGTGTTCCTGTGGGCTTTTATCCCAGCGTCCTCCAGGCTCCATTGCTGCTGAGGGCTGCCCAGATGTAGGTGTTAATGGGCTTTGGAGTCCTCCTCAGCCTGGACACTGCCTCCTCCGCTGCCTTGGTGCCTGGAGAGGTGTTCCTGCAGGGATTTATCCCAGCGTCCTCCAGGCTCATTGCTGCTGAGGGCTGCCCAGGTGTAGGTGTTAATGGGCTTTGGAGTCCTCCTCAGCCTGGACGCTGCCTCCTCTGCTGCCTTGGTGCCTGGAGAGGTGTTCCTGCAGGGATTTATCCCAGCGTCCTCCAGGCTCCATTGCTGCTGAGGGCTGCCCAGGTGTAGGCGTTAATGGGCTTTGGAGTCCTCCTCAGCCTGGACGCTGCCTCCTCCACTGCCTTGGTGCCTGGAGAGGTGTTCCTGCAGGGATTTATCCCAGCGTCCTCCAGGCTCCATTGCTGCTGAGGGCTGCCCAGGTGTAGGTGTTAATGGGCTTTGGAGTCCTCCTCAGCCTGGACGCTGCCTCCTCCGCTGCCTTGGTGCCTGGAGAGGTGTTCCTGCAGGGATTTATCCCAGCGTCCTCCAGGCTCCATTGCTGCTGAGGGCTGCCCAGGTGTAGGTGTTAATGGGCTTTGGAGTCCTCCTCAGCCTGGACGCTGCCTCCTCCGCTGCCTTTTTAACAGTTCCCTCTGCTTAAAGAACAAACAAACCCCAACTATATGGAAGCAGAAAAGACTAACTAGAACCATGTTCCCCCTTCAATGTTTGATGTCTTCTGAAAAGGAGCTGTTTAAACAGGGAGCACATAAAAATGGAACCCACTGGAACACTCTGCTTTTTCAAATTATTGTGAAGCATCTGCAGAATGATTTTTAGAATAGTGTAGTCATATGTCAATATCTAACAAAATTATGAAGATGTTAAGCTTCCAAAAGCACTGGCCAGTTAATTCTTATTGATTATTCCCTTTCTTTTCACTGTCTTAACATTTACGTAGGTAAATACCACCTTTCAGGTCTATCTAGCTTCCCAAGGCATTTTACAGATTAAAAAATAAATAAATTACCAGATAACAAAATTACAATAAGAACAAAATATAAATTCACAATAATATCATAAATAAAAGAATTCAGTAAAAAAAACCGGTTAAAACAGAGCCAACAATTTTAAAGTGCCATTTAAACACTGAGACCAATGTCAGACTTATAAACTGAAGCAATTGCAAGTCCCTTTAAAAGCAGGCAGTGAGAGAGTCAGGCATGCTTTCCAGGGATGGTGTATCAATATTCAAATTTTCTATTTTTACTTCTGCATCAGAGTTATAACTAGTGCCCCTAACAAGAGATGCATTTGTGTGTGCATCTGCCTTCAAGTCACCTATGGACTTACTGTGACTCCATAAATTTCATAGGGTTTTCTTAAGTGTCGGTAAAATTGAAACAAAGCACATGTTTCCATGCTAATGTATTATAATCGTACCTCTGAATGTTGTATTTGGATTTTTAATGCATCTAAGGGTTATTTCTGTTTTAAATCAATGTTAGGCTGTCTTCACACACTTTACCTTAAAATCTCATCCCAAACCCCAAAATTTTCTGGAGTGAAGAAAAAGGAAAAATTTCTAAATTCTATACCTTACTGTTGGAAAGAGAATGTGAACAGGAAATAGTCAAAAATTCAATGATAAAATGGGCTAGAGATATAGGGCACAATATAACTCTAGAAAAATGGGAATCCGCGAGGAAAAAAACTCAAAAATTCACCACATCGCAAAACCTTAGAGAAAATTATTTTAAGATCACAAACAGATGGTATCTAACACCAATTAAGATAAAGAAAATTCAAAGATGTAATAAAGATAGGTGCTGGAGATGCCATAAAGAAGTCGGGTCATTATACCATATGTGATGGACTTGACCTTGAATTAGGAAATTCTGGATTGAAATACACAATGTAATACAAAATACATGGAATATCCAATTTCCTCTAGCACCAGAATTGTTCCTACTAAATATAACATCAATTTTACAAAAGAAGGATGAAAATAAGCATTGGAGAATCATGTTATATCTAGTGACAGCGGCTAGATTATTGATAGCCAAGAAATGAAAGCAGGAAAAAGTACCCAAATTGATAGATTGGAAATTAAAAGTTGCTGATATGAAAGAATTCAACATCTTAACATCCCTAATCAAAAATAAACAAATAAACAAAGTACCGTAAAGAAAGAATGGGCATATATCGAAGATATCTGGAAAATTTAAGAAGAAACCGTAATCATGCTACAGTGAAACATACACATAGGTAAGTATGAACATAGGATTAAAGGATAAAGAAATTAAAAGAAAAAGAAGAATAACAATGATATACAAGAGATTATGCAATTAAACTTTTTCAACACAAAAATAAAAATTCACAATAGAGAAAAGTATATATATATATATATATATACACACACATAGAGCATAATGTTAGTATTGTATACAACAAGAAAAATGGGTTAAATGGTAAATATGTTGTCTAAGAGGGTACAAATGACAAAAGACTTTAAATTCTCTGAAACAATAAGCTAGAATAAGGAAGTCATAATTGAAATATGAATTGAGTTTTCTTCTTTTTTCTTTTTTCTCTGGAATACTAAGTGATGAAACAAATAATACTTGCAATGCATTCAAGAGTTACGATGTTATAACATACTTTATTTGTTTTTCACAATATTATGGAATGTGGGAATATGAATAAGTGTACAATTGATTGAACCTCATAGTTCACTTTTGTTTTATTGTAAAATTCTTAAAAAAAAAAAAAATTAAAAAAATCTCACCCCAAACCAAATGGGGTAGCAATCTCATTGTGCAGCATTATTATTAATAAAGTTTAAGCTCAGGAAGGTCTCCTGAGATCAACATTTCTACTGCACACTCACTATATTATAATTAACTAAAGCATATATTTCAGAGGATATGTCTTCCAGATCTAATGTCAGGAACTCAAGGCAAAACCACTTTCTTTCCTTTAGCAGTTTCTTCCACTAGTTAATAATCTTCTCTTCAAGAAAGGGGTGGAGGGAGAATTAAGTGTGTCACATATCTAGTTTGGATTCCTTCCACTTTAAATTCTAGACATTTGTTCCAATTATGCTGTTCAGTGCTAGAATAAGGAGCCCTTTAGTGCCCAAGACTTCCTCCCCATGGAAGTACTGCTTTACAAACCTTAATCAAACCACTTTTTAACCTTCTTTTCAACTAGTTAATTAAAGCTCACTTTTCAACCTTCCAATTCATTCTCCATATGGCTCCAAATCTTTATACATTCTGTTAAAACTATGGAGCAGTTCCTTCTCATAATATATTCAAAGAACCAAATTCTTTCCAAGTTTGCTAACCAATTTCTGCAATAAGGGCTGGGGACAGGGGGCAAGAGACAGGCAGAAGGGCAGGACAGAGCAATGAAATGTTACATTTAGGGACTACACCTCACAGTCGAGATTATTGGAGCTGCACTCAGAAAAGTAACCTTTCCTAGCTATGGGGTAGAATGTCTGACAGAGTGCAAGACTGCTGGGATGGAAGGAAGAAAACTGTGGAATGATGTGGCAGGTCTGGCTTAGGAAATGATATCTAACAAATGAATATCCTCAGTAGCCTTTTTTTTAAAGTAAAGTTTCTAGCCTTCATGGCTGAATTATAGACTTTACAGCATGTGTTCAATGCATGATGAAATTTCAGAAAACAGAGCATTACTGAAGGTCTGAGATTCCATATCCACATACATGGGTCCCATTGTATTTGATGTGATTTACAATGGGCCCTTGGTATCTACTGGGATTTTGGGACCCCCCACTGATACTAAAATCTGTGAATGCTCAGGTCCCATTAAATACAACTGCACAATAAAATATTGTGTCCCTTATATAAAGTGGCAAAATCAAGGTTTGCTTTGTAGAATTTATATATTTTTACATTATTTTCAAACTGTGGATGCTTGAATCCATGGATTAAAAAAATCTATGGATATGGAGGGCTGGCTGTACTTCCAAGTAACTATTCAGGGGATTATGATGCATGCTTTCCAAGTGCCTTGCAGAACTCTTCCTTGCCCTTTATTGAAATCATCAGAAAACAATTGAGCAAAGCAAATATTCTTGAGTAATGTATTCAGGACATAGAATTCACATTATTTATCTTTTTTAGGGTGTAATCATGACTGAGCATTGGTTAAAGTTAAAAACAAAAGTCTGGCAACTACTGTCAGATTGCATTTACTATACTAACATGAAATACAATTTTGTGAATATGCTGCCACCATTACATTTCAATTTACAACACATACATCACTGGGCAGACATCGTGTACTGCCCTTTGTCATGGGGATTTTTCATCCTTCCTCTTATTACCAGAACTACTCCCTTTCCTTTACAAATATATATATGGTGGCTGTGCATTGTTCAGCTCTTGCACCTAGACTCTGTGCCAATTTTTAGCTTGCTAATTCTCTGAAAAGCAAAAGCTGAACCTGCCATTCTTTTGTTCCATCTCTTGAAGCACTAAGGAGAAAACAAACTAGGGTCTAATCTGCACTGCACAAATAAATGCAGTTTGACACTGCTTTACCTGGCATGGCTCAGTGCTATGGAATCATGGCATTTGTCATTTGTTGTGGAGCAAAATTTGCAGAACTGGCCCTACTGTTATTCCTCCACCATTTCGTCTGTGTCTCCTGGCTATTTCTCTCAGTTGGAGAACATAGCCCTGTGTGCCACAATCTCTTCTGTACTCCTCAAGTAACTTGCTGCCCTTAGGGGCAGTGGTGGATACCATTGTATATCTAATGCTGAAAGTCTGTTTCTGAAGATAGATTGGGAGGTGAGGGAGTGACATTTTGTCCTAAGGCAGCAAAACAGATTTGTTGTTTTTGTTAACTGCCCTCAAGACCACCCCAACCCATGGCAACCCTACGTATGAGACATTTGCATCTACTTTCTTCACTGCCCAGCTCTCACATCTGAACATGGTGATATGGAATACAATGGATTGGATGATTCTAAACAGAGTGCTCAGTTGTAAATCTTTACTCTTTAGGATTCTCTTTAGTTCTTTCATAGCTACCCTCCCCATTCCTAGTCTTCTGATTTCTTGACTGCAGTCTCCATTCTGATCAATGTTTGATCCAAGATACAGGAATGGGAATTTCAATTTCTTCATTGTCTAGACTGAATGTAGTTCCTCCATGGCCATTATTTTTGTATTCTTTATGTTCAGCATTAAGCCTGCCTGTGCACTTTCTTCTTTGATCTTCTTTAATAATTGTTCCAAGTCTGTGATGCTTTCTGCTAGTAGTATGGTATCAGCCACATATCTGTTGATATTTCTTCCTCCTATCTTTACTCCTCCTTTTTCTGAGTCTAAACTGCTTTAGGATCACCCTAATTATCCCACCCTAGTTGTCAAATCAAAACAGTTGTGGGCTTGGAGCATACAGAGAAATGCATACAGAATTTGGAGGACAACAAGGCTATTCTTAATTAATTTTTTTAACCCGAAATTTATAAATCTATGACGAGGAAGCACTGTGGATAATAATTATGTACAGTTAACTACTAGAGGGAGGCTGTGATAGAGGGAAGCCAAAAGAGACAATTGAATGCATCCCATCAGGGAGCAGGAATTCCAAAGAAAACAGACTTTTGAATAGCTCTGAAGACATCATTGGAGACACAAGCATTGATGCCGTTGCAGAGCCACAGTTTGTTTGAAACCTGTTTCCAAGTGACCTGACCAATTTATTTCTAAAGCAACAGCAGATGGCTTCAGACAGATGGCTTGGTTCTTCCAAAGCCTCTCCAGAGAAAGAAGGCGACACTTGACAATAAATTTACATTATCTTGACAGTAGCCCTAGACTTTAAGAGTGAATAGGGTCTGAGCACATGCAGGATTTTTTCAAAACCCTTTGGAGAAGTATACCTAAAGCCCCTTTTCTCCTGCTGTATTTTATGCTAACCGTTGATGCAGAACTAAGGCTTTATATCTTTTTCTTGACAGCCTATTTCTGTTGTAAAACTCATGTGAGGTGACAGTATTTTTATGAAAGACAGACTTTATTTCTTTCTAACAGTCATGACACTATTAAGACATAGAAGCAGTGACATGGCAGCAATTGTGTGGCCATGCTCTAATTATATTATCGCCTATTCTGGCTAGGGTATGATGTGAGTTATAGTCCAATATATCTGGACAGGACCTGATTGGGGAAGACTATTCTAACATTTGGAGGCTCAGTCCTATATGATTAGAGCTAAACATGCTGATTCTTCTCATGATGAATTTAGAAGTGATTATTAGATAGAGCCAACTTGGCATAGTGGTTTGAGCATTGAACTATGACTCTGGAGACCAGGGTTCGAATCCCAGCTTGATTTTGTAAACCCACTGAGTGACTTTGGGCCTCTTAGACTCTCAGCCTCAAAGGGTGGCAATAACAAACCCCATCTGAAGAAACTTGCCAAGAAAACTGTGTGATAGGTTTGCCTTAGGATCACCATAAGTCAAAATGACTTGAAGGCACACCATAACAAAAGCAGCAACAACTAGATAGGAAGAAGATATGCAATGGTGCCCCAGCCACTTGGTAATGGTACATGAAATATTACAACAGAGTTATGGGGTGAAACCATGGAAAAGAATATATATTGCTACCCCCTTTTAACTGATCTTTCATCAACTGATAAAGTGAGATCCAGAAGCCATTATTGTGTCTTATAACCAAGTATTTGACAACATCTCTGTTTCACTAATGTAGGCATGTAATTTGCAATTGATTTCATTCCTGAAGGAAGTAATGAGTGATTTTTTTTCTTTGTACTGTGAGAAAGTCTTTGAAAGCTGTGCAATTTTCTGACAAAGACAGAATCACAAATTACAATTCCTTTTGGTGGGTCCTGTCTATGGATGCTGGACTTGTTCACTTGCAGATTCACTTGCAGGTTCCCTAGTTGTGGAAGCTTAAATCTTCCCCATTCCAGCAAGCCCATGGTGGCTCAGTAGCCACCATGGAAAGCAATCACTGGCCAACTGCTGCCCCTCAGACACCCTTTTCTGGCACTCTAGTGAGATGGAAATTTTGTTGGCAGTGAAGACCACATGCAGCATAGGGGCTGCTTGAGAAACAACTTCAATCCTTGAATGAATAAAAGGAATACATTGCTAGTAGGGACTAGGAAGCCTTTACTTTTTGAGATAGGTCCCAAAATTAGGGATGCAAATTTATTGTTTATATCATTTATCAGTAGAGTGGAACCCAAGACAGATCACAAAAAGGATCAGCTGAAATTTAATACTTCACTATGTTTCTTCTTAAATGAAGCAACAAGTGATTTTAGCAATTTTCTTCCCACTGCAAGAAAATCTTCAATAGCTGTTTAGTTTTCAAGGACTATTTGCACTATGAAGTTATTCTGTGCAAAAATTGCATGTGAGTCTATTGTACAGAAAATAGCATGGAAAATAATATTTCTGTATATTTCTTCAATTTTTTACATGCAGTTTCCTGCACAGAAAATACATGCAAAACAACTATGTGCAAATTCTGTATAGAATAAGCCCCAAATTGCAAAGATTCTTTAAGTCCAAGTTTTTGCTCACCAGGGTTTTTCAACACTAGAGAAAGACTTTGACAATTTTATAAACATATTAAAGGTTATTTTCATTCATAGTCAAGAGGCACTTGTTCCTCCTGTACTTTTTCCAGCTGTCTTGGCTGTTTGTACTGCACCCACCTCTGTTGTTGTTTTTTCTCTTCCCATCCCTTCGTCTTTTAAGGGCTGTGCATTGCATGTTAAAGTCTAGGTCTGTGGGCAGGTTCTTTAAGTTCTTAGGATTTATGCTGATGATGGTGATAATGGCAACAAGAATAACAACCACATAATATGCCAGACTGTTATTGAGATAAAGAATGCTTGGATTATAGATGTGGCAGCCCCAGGAGACATCAGAAGTGAAAGCAAAGATTGAGACCTAGGAACTGAAATTCAGCACCTCTGGGAAAAGAAAACAAATGTGATTCCAATAGTGATAGGTGCTTTGGGAGCAATTTGAAATGGAACTGGAATGGGCTGACAGAACATCTCAACGAAATCACCATAGATAGAATCACAATAGCACAACTGCAGGGGGAAAAAAAAAAACAGAACATGCCTTGTTATCTGACAATACCTCACCAGATGCTTGGATAGAATCCAGATCACTGGCAGCCCAAAAACTCCAGTTGGCAACACCTGGTAGACTATGAAATTGGTGACAACATATATTGAAAAGTAAGAAATTCAGATGAGTAAGTGCCATGAGGAAGTCATGTGATCATAAAATTAGATAAATGATTGTGTGAATAATATTCAAAGTGCTAAGTTCCTTAAGAACTCAGTAATAAAGAATTGAAACTTTATTGAAATGAGTCAGACCTTTTCTTCTTTTCTCTCTCAGTGTAACTGCTAACAGCCAGGATGGAATTGTAACAAAACTAAACACAAGACATCTGTAGACTTGTTCTTAAGGGCAAAATGAGTGTATAAATTAATAATGGAACACTCCTAAATTCCTTGCAGCTCATCATAAAAGATAATTCCCATAATATAATACTTGTTTCATCTGATTACAAGGAGGATGAAAGAAAATTAGTTAATAGTCTATATATTAAAGCAGGGAAACATGGTAGAGGAAGACAGTTAATCAGCTTTGAAAAAATCAGTGGATATAAAGACTAAGAAATAAGCAACTTAGGCTGGAAATCAGAGGAAGGTTTGAGATTGTGAGGATCTGAAACATTTTCCTTAGAACAGCTATAGTGCACCTCCATATGGCTCAAGGTAGACTACATATTATTATTTTTTACAAAATACACCTCAAGGTTTCCTTCTATGTTGCTACCTTAGAGTTCAGCTAGATATCATGCTGATTATTTGTAAAGCAGCTGGACTTTGATTATTCAGGATTCCAGGAAATTCTTCCCAATAGCTGAGACAAGGGCTGCATTTACACTGCAGAATTAATGCAGTTTGACACTGCTTTAACTGTTACGGCTCCATCCTATGGAATCCTGTGATTTATAATTTATTGTGGTGCTACAGCTGTCAGAGAAGGCTAAATATCTTTCAAAACTATGAATCCTAGAATTCTATAGATTGAGCAGTGCCAAACTGCATTAATTTTGCAGTGTTGATGCAGTCAAGGAAAATTGGGGGGACTAAACATGAAGTCATTTTTGAGAAAAGGAGTTTCTGACAGCTCACAGGTTTTATCTTACTCAGCAAATCTCCCCTTTTCCTCAGTTGCTATGGGGGAAATTCACTGAGTGAGATAACAAAAGAGATAAAAGCCCAAACAGCTAGTGGCATCTTATACCTTCTCTAGAAGACTTCAAAAGTGACATTCCTCCAACTTCATTTTACTATCAGCTGTCTAAAGCCACCTTGAGAATGCCCTACTGAGAGAGAGTGATTATTTTATATATGGTGAATTTAACCTAAATTGGTTTTCTGCAAGAAGAAGAGGATGACACCAGAGAGAGAGAGACAGACAGATGGGGGGGGGGGGAATAAATGTTTCAAAATGGTACTGACAAAAAAAATGTAGGGAACTTTAATAAAATAGTAAATTGCTTACTAAGTATATGTCAGTAGAAACCCCTAGGAGAACAAGAATTTCATCTGAGTTATTCTAGTACAGCAAAACACTGTTTGATTTTGAAACTCACCTCTCTCTCTTTCTCTCTGTCTGTTGAGGTCAGAAAGGGTTTTGTGCTCTGCACAATCTGAAATTTCTCTACACCCCTTTCTGTAGAACAGGAAAAGTTGTTATATGGTGTATAATAGGAATGGAAAGACTATTTGAATACTCGGGGGGGGGGGGGGGGAATGATAAAGAAGCTTTTCAAGTGTCCAAAAAATACAATGAGGAGAAACCTCCTCATGTCCCTTTCTTCCTACCCCAGAAATACAATATTATTGTTGTTGTTGTTGTTGTTGTTGTTGTTGAGGTCAGGAGGTGGAAGAGCAGCCCAGTGAGGAGAATCATTATGGGCTATATTCAGATATCCAATGCATTAAAATGGGCATGTCTACATGGGCCATTAAAACTGGTTTCCCTCCTACCCTCGCCGTGACCTGTCCAGATGATGCAGGACCAAATCTCCAATGCAAGTGCAGACTGTCTTCACATGGGAAGGCCAGTTGCACACCTAATCCAGTCCATCCCTGCATTTTGTTCCCTTTATATGTTTATTGTAAACAACATATAATCCCCACATCAACAATATAAATGAACAGACAAACACATTGACAACTATCTAATACAGAGCATCTAATACCAATTTCTAATACAAGACAAAATCAAACAAAATAACATAATAACAAAAACATATATATTGAATTCTATCATTATCTAAATAATCAAGCTATACCTTTGTTTTGATACCACACCGTAACCTTAGATATTTGTATTTATCCTTTGCTTTACAATTTTTATCCAAAAGGAAAAAAAAAATTATCCAAAAGAAAAAAAATTGTGAAAAAATTAAGGTTTTTATTTTGTGTACATGTAACAAAGAAAAAAGAAGCCTTTTGCCTAAAATGCAACATTTTTACACCAAAAAAACCAACAAAACAAACAAAAAGATGCTGAGCTTCTATCTCTTGAACAGGGAGAGAAAATGTTTCACTGATGTGCAATTATTTTAACTGCTATTTTTGGACACTTTTTCTTGTTAAGAAACAGAAACCCCATCTTGCTGAGGAAGAGGAAAATTATGAATATCCTTTACATCCCTAGTGGGATAGAAACTTGGTCCATCTCTAGTGACCCTAGCTACTCCCAATGATACATGCCTTACTCACTAGAGCTTCACATACAGACAGCCATACTGAGTGATGGTTCTTGGCTAGAGCTGTGCGTGATGAAATGTGAGGAATTTGGTGAGTCTACTAATGCAGCAACTGTAGCACAGACTAGCCCTTTGATAGAATTCAAAGATATAGCTGTGTAGAATCAGTATGTAGAGGGATCTTGTAGCACCTTTAAGACTAAAGAAAGAAGTTGGCAGCATCAGCATCTGAGGAAGTAGATTGAAGCCTACAAAAGCTCATGCAGCCAACTTTTTTCTTTCAGTTAGTCTCAAAGGTGCCACAAGATCTCTCTACATAGCCCTTTGATGACATTCTTAACAGTACCAATAGTGATAAACTGCTGCACACATCAGGTATAGGAGTTATTTACAATTTAGTCCTAATAAAGTTTGCCTAGAGGTATGTCAGATTGATTTCAAGTAAAAATGTGTAGAATTACAATCTTAAAGCCCTTTCATCAGTTTCCTTAATAGCACAAGTGCCATTTCTTGTGCATTAATCCTTGACACCCATAAGCTCTCAACTTTCTGTTGAGATAACATCATAGAGCTGGCAAACAGACCTGACTTATTTTCCAGAGTAATCAGATATCCTGTTTTAAAATAAAATATGTATTTTTGTTCTATGCAACATCGTGCATAGCCTATTGCATTTCAGCAAGCAATTTCAGATAGCTTATGCCACATGGGAAATTGCTTCTTAAACGAAAAAAATGAGCATAAATATAAGTACTTGATTGGTTAGAACTAGTTGTAAACTTGTGAGTAATAAATAAATAACTACATTACCTCCCATTGGAGAAATATTGCAATATATTTAATTTGATATTTTCATTGATGGTTTGGGCAACTGATGTGGGGAAAAATGATCAAATGTGTACATACTGACACTATGCAATGCATCATTGGTACAGAAAAGGATTCAGAATTTATACAGAATAAAATAAATATTCAAGGTTCTGTAACAGAAATAGTATGTTGTTTAATAGATCAGTAGATAAGATCTCACATGGAAACCAATTGTAGAAAATCCTGAAATTTATGACTAGTTCACACTACTGAAAGACTTCTAGTCTTCACCTCTGGGATAACATCTCAGTCGTGGGAGCAGCTGTTTTGCTCTTATTAAACATTGGCTAGTGAGTGTCTGGCTTCCACATACAGCCATTTTCTAAGACTGTTCATCTGTCAGTGTCTATAATATCTGGTGCTGAACAGTCCCCATGGCCTTTAGACATACAGACACAATTCATTCTGCCAAGAGCATCTCAGAGTACAAATATGATTGACAGCTGATTCTTCAGCTGGAAACTACATCAGAAAGTTAGATGGAGAAAGGAGGAAGAAAAGTTTAGGTAGAACTGGTGACCTGTATTTAGATAGGAGTAGGAAGCTATCTTAAGTGGTCTTCTTAAGTATAGGAAACTGATAGAGATATGGTGCATCAACTGGCAGAAGCTTTCCAAAGTTCCAGTTGTGGTTTTCCCCAGTCCTTTTCTGAGATGCCAGAGTCTGCACCTGAGTGTCAGGCCCAAAACACACAGGAGAAATAATCCAGATAGAGACCACTTTAACTGCCCTGGCATTGATGATAACCATGAAATAACGAGACCAGACATATATATATGGAAAAATAAAGGGCCATTTATTTGACCTATTCAAATACTAATAAACTTGACTTTGGGGAAAACTACAAGAAGGGGGAGCATCCTGGTGCAGCTCCAGCAGGAGAACCAGGTGTCACCACATGACCAAAACCCCTCCAGCCTACCCTTGGGTGAAACACTAGGCCCTGAGGTAAATCCAAGATATTGGATTGAACCCTCGGTCCAGCCTATTGGAAGGCAAACATAGGGCACTCTCCCAAAATCCACAAGTTTGTAAGAGAGAGCAAATAACCCATGTCAGTCCCAAAGGCAGGCTCCTTTCCAACCCCCAGGTCCCTTGACCTGTAAAGGCCATCCCAGAGCCCAACGTTTCACCCAAAGGGGGTGCCAATGGTGAACACTGAACTAATCATCTTTTCCCCCATCGCTGTCACTGAAAAGGCCAAGTGTCGGCTTAGTCCTCTTCCCCCACCAGGCTGGCCAACATAGCCCTCACCCCCTTCCTGTAAGTCTCCCCAAAACAACAGATTGCCCTTATCAGAAAGATGAACCCCATCCATCCTATACAGGTCATCAGATGGAAAACTGATAGATGGATGGGAAATCACAAAGTCGGGTTCATTTGTTAAAGAATTTCAGATTTCCCTGTTAACTCTCTTCCTCGATACATCAAGCTTGCAAGTGTTTCCATCACCACACCAATTTGCCATGGTGAGATATTGGACCAGATTATGACTACTCTGTGTCAATATCTGTGACTCTCCAGAAAATCATCTCTGGCCTGCCAAATCAAGGCCTTTCCTTTTATTAAACCCAGGTCATTCTCACCGAGGTGAACGACTAAAACATCCAGAGGATGCCCAACACGCTCCTCAAACACCAAGGGCAGCAGCCTGTTCCAATGAAGGCCGCCGCTCCCCAACCATTCAACAATGGCAACTTCACTCAAACCAAGGTGAGGTCTGAAATGGCTGAGTCGGGCCTGTCTCACCACCCAATAGACTATGCTATGGCCACAGATCAGGACCAATCATCTCGCCAAACCACACCTGGAAGCTGAGAGAAAAAGAGAACAAAGGTTAACAATTTCACAGGAATGGCTGTATAGGGGGCAACCATCATAAAAAGCCACTGTGCTCTTCCCCCTATCATATGTCCCTGGCTTGGCTAATCAGTCAAGCCCCAATTATCCTGGTCTCTAATCATGAAGACCATCAAAGGCGTACCTTCCTTTAAAGCGCCACCACCACTTAGGTCATGTCCGAATATTGCTAGGGAATCCTGGGAATTGTAGTTTATTGTGGCACCAGAGCTCTCTGACAGAGAAGGCTAAATGTGTCACAAAACTATAATTCCTTAGTATTGAGCCAGGGCATTTAAAGTGGTCTCAAACTGGATTATTTCTACAGTGTGTTTTGGACCTCAATTGAAGATTTTCCATACCTTTGCTCAGTCATTAATGAGAATGGAGACTGCAGTCAAAAATCAGAAAAAGACTAGGACTTGGAAGGGTGGCTATGAAAGAACTAGATAAGATCCTGAAGTGTAAAGATATATAATTGAATACTAAATTTGGGATTGTCCATACCATTGTATTTCCCATTTCTATGTATGGTTGTGAAAATCATCTCATTTGAAATGTGGTGCTGGAAAAGAGTTCTGAGGATACTGTGGACTGCTGAAAAGACAAATTAATGGGCCCTAGAACAAATATTCTTGAATGTTTTCTAGAAGCCAAGATGACCAAACTAAGATTGTCGTACTTTATCCATATTACGAGAAGAGATGGCTCACAGAAAATGCTTGACAAGGCTGGAAGCAGTAGGAAAAGAGGAAGATCATGTGCCAGATGGAAAGATCAATCAAGGAAGCCATGGCCCTGAGTCTACAAGACCTGCGCAGGTCTTGATCATGATAAGGCTCATTCGTAGGGTTGCCATAAGTTGAAGTCCACTTGACAGCGGTTAGCAACAACAGCAAATAGTAAATGTAGAAACAAGGGTAATGGTCATGTTGCCTCATTATCACATCCTATTTTGCTAATTGTTATTTAGAGAAAATGATATAAAACTAGATTTTAAAAAAAAAAAAAACTTTAAACCTAATTGAATGAAGTTGAGTAGTTATTACACAAACAACCTGTAGAGCTTTTAAAATGTTAAAAACACTTACCACTACTTTTTATTTGCTCAAATCCACTGAACACAATGAACAGACACTGAGCCTTAAAGTCCAGTTTGCCCCACACCTTCATTTTGGCACCCAGGGCAAATTCTTAGTTTGTTCATTGTTAAGGCCAGCTCTGCTTGCAAGCAGGGATGTAATTTTTTTTAAACATTTATTTAATTAATCCATATCCTACCCTTCTCCCAATGTGGGATCCGAGGCAGCATACATTTTAAACTGCAGAGTGCAATTTAAAAACTGTTAATATAAAAGTTAAAACACAATTAGCCTGCATTTCTGTTTAAAATACACAAGTTAAATCAGCATTGATATCACATTAAAAACAGGTTTAAAAGAATTTTAAGCATTATGGTTAAAAACATAATAAAGTAAAAACTCTACAGACACACACACAAGCCTTATCTACCGCATACACTAAAACTCAAAAGCTTCCTTAAATTTTACAAAAGTCTTTCCCTATCTTTGAAAAAAGAGCAGAGAGGAGGCCAACTATTACTCCCAGGGGAGGAAGTTCCATAACTTGGGAGCAGCCACCAAGAAGGCTCTTTCATGTTCTTGCCAGACATATCCAAGATGGTGGTAGGATTTTGATAAAGGCTTCCCCTGAAGATCTTACAGCCTTATTACACAAGGGATAAGGCATCAAGATATTAGCCCCTTTGGTGGTTATCACACAACACAGTTTCACTTCTATCGTTTGCCAATGAGAGTCCATTTTATTAACACAAAAATTAAAAAAAATTGTTTTTATTAACACAAAAAATCATTAATGACTTCCTTTTCTGCTTCTGTTGTAGTATACTTCCCTGTGTGAATGTTCAGATGTGCTTTTATGCCAATTTTGGATGATCAGTGGCCATGCTTGAGTAGGAAATGTAGTGAACAGGGGAGAAGGAGAAGACATGGGAATTTCAATTTTATTTCCTTTCAACTGGCAAAGTAATTGTGAGAAAATTCAACTTTTTTTCTATAAAAAAAAAATCCATTGCCAAATTATTCCATCCCTGGAGGGTTGGTCAGAGAAGCCAAAATTTTGTTCACTGTCTTCTACCCTACCTCCTTTTCCAGTCCTTTTCCAGAGCTCTCTGGCACTATTTCACTATGACATGATGATGTGCTAATGCCATCCCCCCACATGCTTGGAAATGTAAGGGAAAAGGCAAAAGAGTATTACAGTTTTAAAAACAATTATTTCACTAGCCTTCTGCCTCTCTATCCAGATATACTAATCACTGCTGCATGAAAGCCAGTTTAATCAAACAGATAGATCAATACCTGCTTCCTTTCCTCAGAAAGTGATTTCTTAAATCTAGGGAGTCTGGCCCACCCCAAACAAGAAGCCCCCACAACAAGTGAAAAAAGGCTGAAGACTGAATTCTTTTATATTTCAGTGTGTGTGTGTGTGTGTGTGTGTGTGTGTGCCAAATAATAAAAAGGAGTGGAGATAATGTCCTGGGGAAGGAGTGGGTGGGCAATCCCAAAAGCTGTTGTGCAAACGGAGTGGTTCTGAAGATGCACAAGGAAAGAGAGAAATCCCAATTGAATAGCATTTTTACAGACGATGCAATAGTAGCAGGAGAGAGCTTCATGCGATAAGGTCCTTAAAGAACAGACGGGCCTATAAGGGCAGATATAGTTTTTAAAACAGTCTGGACTCATACTGTGTACATCTTTAAAGGTCATAGACAGCACTTTGAATTTTGTCTGGAAACACATCAGCGGCCAGTGGAGTTGTTTTAGCAAGGGAGTTATAAGATTCCAATAATCTGCCTCAATCAGCAAACCAGCCAAAGTGTTTTAGACCTGCTAGAGTTTCTGAACAGTTTCCAAAGGCAGCCCTACATAGAGTGAAAGAATGGGATGTAATCAAGGCATGTGTCACCATAGCCAGATCTGATGTAATCAAGGCATGTGTCACCATAGCCAGATCTGATGTCACAAAGAAGAGGTGCTGCTGGTACACTCGTTTTAACTGTGCAAATAAACAACTGCCCACTGCTGAAACCTGAGTATTCAGACTCATTTCTGAATCCAGGAGCCCACCCAGGCTGTGAGCCTGAGATTTCAGGGGGAGAGTAACCCCAACCAATACAGGATCAATCACTATTCCATGATATTTCTTCTGACTGACCTGGAGTATCCCTGTCTTGTCTGGATTAAGTTTCAATTAAATATTCACTAATTTAATTCTTTCATGAAAAAACAAAACAAAAAAATCCAAAAAGTTTTCTCCCCACCCGGCGACAAACATTTTGTGCATTTTTTTCATGTTCCCCTAGAACTTTCCCTGAAAATTTCATTCAAGGAAAACTTATATGTCTTGGGTTGTTTTTTTTTTTTAAAAAAATCTCTTGTGCTTTTGCATACAAAGAATGTATTTTATGCAAAACATGTTTGTTGAAGAAAAGCATATTTTGCACAAGACTGTTTTTTTTACACAATTTTTTTTTCAAAGAGCTCCCAAATGCAAGACAAGAATATAAGTGTTAAGGACCCGATCCAGATTCTTCTCACTCTGAGCTCTCAAATTAGAGGGGGAAAGTGGCATGATGCGTAAAGTGAAATGAGAAGAAGGTTAGTGACAGCTCTTTGTCTCTCTTTTGTCATCATGGGAAATTATAGCTTTAGTCTCCTGGCAATGGCAAAGGACTCTTGTTAGTAAACCGCTCCTAGAACTGCAAATGAGAGACAAACTTGCCTTCCCACCTGCAATACAATAAAGATTGCTCAGTAAAACAAATGGTGCCATCTACTGGGAAAATGAAAATAGTGGTCACACATGTCATTTCATTGTGTTCTGAATAGAACTTGTGAGGAATGACTTCAGGGGGAAGTCTCACCACGGCTAGAAAGGTAAAAATAGATAATTGTGGATAAAATGAAATCTGTCCATCACAACAAAACTCTACATGTGGATGAGAGAGAGAGAAAAGCCCCAGAGATTCTTCAGAGCAGCCACTGAATAGCTAACATCAGACAGATCATTTTGATTAACTCCTAAGAATATTGGCCAATGCAATTCCAACCTTCTGTTGCATTACTAGGACAGCTCTCATACCCACATACCCTCCAATATGCCCCAGATGCCAGTAAGGAAACAAAGATATACAGTGATATACTTGTAAATCCCCACATTACCACAAAAAAAAACTTCACAAAATACCCTTACCTAAGAGGTTCTCTCTTCCCTACACATTAACAAGATTATTTTTACCATACAGTAAACATTTTATTTTACTCTACAAAAAAAGAAATAGACCTGAATGTATTTCCCATACAACTGCAATTCATACCACAGCTGGATAAATGTGCTATCCTGATATAAGAATTAAATGGAAGTACAGTTGGCCCTCCATAATCCACTGATTCAACCATCCACAGCTTGAAAATGTTCAAATATTAATTCCATAAGAGTAAACCTTAGTTTTGCCACTTTATATAAAAGACACCATTTTACTGCACCATTGTATTTAATGGGACTCGAGCATCCACAGATGTTGGTATCTATAAGGGGTCCTGGAACCAAGCCAAGAGCCTACTGTAATACACATACTAACATGTTGGATTCATGCATGCATATCTGTGTACGTCATGCACACTAGAGACAAGATGGGCATGGGAACTTTTCACACCTATTTAGAGAGCCAACAGCAAGAAAAATTCTGAAGAAGTCTTTAGTTTGTGCTGTTAAAGAAAGGGGAAATGGGGACATTGGACAGGGAGCATAAAACAGGTACTTTTCATGAATAAATAGAACTTGCACAACTGTTGACTTACCAAGTTCTGCTTGATTCAGTGGTTCTACTCCAGTTGGATCTAACAGAAGCATTTAGCTGAGAAATCCTCAGCCAATGGCCATACATGCTGGAAGATTGTGCAAGTTGTTGTCAAAACAAGACAGAACAAAACAGAACAACTTTGGAGTTGCTATAAATTAAAGCTAACAAAAAAAAACACAAAACAGAAAGTCTTATCAGAAATGCCATGGATTCCTTAGAGCCATGGATTTCTCAATGCTGGATGCTGTCCAGTTTTCACATAGCTTTATGGAGGAGGACTTTGATTTCCTTGGCAATGCATAATGTTCCTTGACAAACTAAGCTGCTTAATAGATTATTTTTTTCTTCCATGCCCTATAGCTTTTGGAATATCTAAGCTAGGCAGACCTCTGATGGAAAGGGACCAACAGTTGTCAGAAATCACTAAAATAACTGGAAAAGCATAAATAGGCGTACCTCAGTTAACAAAGCCTCTGACAAAGAAGCTCCTTTTTACAAAGTCTTTTATACTTTCCCAGCCCCCCTTTTCCTTATCCTCTGTTTAGCTGGATAGTTTTTAGCATCATTGGCATTGGGAGCATGGTGAAGGAGGACTCAAAAACATGGATTTTCATTGTTAGGTTGCAGAAACATGTCTGCAGTAAACAATGAAGATTAAGGTGAGAATAAATGGGTTTTGATGCTAACCAATCCTACTGTAGCAGTGTGTGCCTGCTTACAACAAGCGAGGTAAACAGTAGCTCCCTCCACAATCCCTTATTAAGCATGCATGAAATGCAAAAGGAGGAAAACACATTAGCCTGCCTTACCAGCTCCCCTCAGTATGTTAAAAAAAAAAGACCATAAATCTATAGGTATTATGGAAATCATAAGAAAGGTAGAAGCTGGTAAAATAAAAAAAATGTCCCTAGATGCATTATGAAAGAAGCTTTCAAGCAGTCTCTAGAAGACTGAAACTATTTTTGTTTACTTTTGCAAGGTTTACATGGCTTGGTCATTTCATTTCACACATGCAAAATGTTATTTTTGGATACAAGGTTTGCTAAAACATGCTGAACCCCTCTTTTTTATGGTGTACAAACCTATGTTATTTCTACCTCTGGGCCCAAAGTAAAGAAATGATGATAGGAATACATCTACTTTATTAACTGAGGTACTGACCTCCTTTCATTTGCAGGAACTTGAGATATGATTCCCCCTCCCCGCCCTCAGTTCTTCCTAAGCCAACATCAAATATCCATACTGTTGACTATTGCTTCCAGATTGAATTTATCTGGTGTGCAATGCTTTTTTCTCCAATATTTTGCTATGAGGTTGCCAGAGTGACAACTGGAGATGGCTCCTGTACCTTTAATGGTTACGTAAAAGAGAGAATTTCAGCAGGTATTGTACCCTGGTGGTGTTACAAGCACTGACTGTTAAAATTCCCTCTTCTATACAAGACTTAGGGGTACAAGAGCAGTCTCCAGTTTTAAGTCTGGCAACTTACCCACCAAACAATAAGCTTATTTCCAGTGTTTGTCTTTTGCTAGTATTCTGGTTGCAAGTTCACTTCTATCTCCTTATTTTCCAGTTCCCAGATTAAATACACCCCATCCTTTAGAACTCTTCAGGCTTGTTTCAGCTGAGTGCACCCTGAAATTTTAGATCCTTGTTCAATAAACAGAAGCTTCTCGTAGGAAATGATCAGTCTTTCATGGTGTTAGCAAATATGAAATTAATAAAATTTTGGGACAATTTTGGGATGACCCCAAACTGACCTCTTTGGGATGTCAGCCATAATCCTCTAGATGGCAGGTCAGGTAGGCACAAGGAGGGCCTGCCCAAACAACTGGAAAATTCCCTAGCAGACAGGTTTGGGAGTTGCTACAGGGGAAAGACCATTATCCCTGAAAGTCAACATAATAGTGCTTGTTTGTCCTGAGTCTTACTCCTAATGGGGCAGTGATCGGATTTAACTGCACCCTTTTTTTCTCCTGCCTCCCCTCCTTGATTGTGTCAAGACCCAACTGCATTGTTTAGGTCATCCTCACACCTTGGCTTAACAAAGCCAAGGCAATCAGCACCTTTGTCCAGCCAAGCCATCAAGTCTATAGCTAGAAGCAAGATATTTCCTATATAAACCCCTAGATTTTTAGACTCCACGTGCTATTCTTAGAGTGCATCTTGACTCCACGTCAGTCTGTGCTCTGATCATAGCTCCCTTGGCCATCCCTTCCCCCCATTTTGGTGGTCGTGTATCATCATTGCCATCATCCACATCCACAGCAGATCCTGGAGAAGCCTTCAGAAGTGAGTATCTCCCGTAGCCTGGCCCATCTCAGTCTATTCCTGCTTTCACTCCTTTACTTCTAAGTGTGCAGTGTGAGTGTGTGTGTTATATTTGTGTGTGTGCAGTTTTCCCCTTTAATAAATATTTAGACCTTAATTGAAGAAGCCTGTCTCAGTGTCATCCATTGTGGGATCTCTCAGTCCTCTGGTATACACACCAGTACTCCAGCCTCGCGGAGTGTTGTTAGGGCCCCATTCTTGCATATTTGAGCCAATTATAAATTTTCCTAATTAGATCCTTCCTAACAATGGACTGGAGAAAACAATTCTTGACTCAGGTCTTCTTCTGCAAACTACCATTCTCAGTGAAACCCTAAATGAAATCAGTGCAAACAAACAGGGCATAAACCTTAATATCATGTCCATACATGACATTCAGTTGGGATATTCTTGTCTACTCTAAGCCTTTTGCAGGACAGAGCATAATTCAAATATAAATCCAGAAACATGGGAATGTATAAATAGTGTAAAGCTAGGTAACTGGGCAAAAATCTATGTAATTCATTTAGAGGTAGAGAATATTGAACTGTTTTTATATTTGAAATTATTTTTTGGAAACATTCCTGGTTGATAAAATACTTTCTGGTAAGGGCAAAGAATCTTTGTCCCTCCAAATGTTTTGGACATCAAGACCCAGAAGTCCCACATGACTCAATCTGACTGATAGTACCAGAGAATTCAAAGATATAGGTGTTTGAGTCTGTAGAATCAGAATGCAGAGATCATGTAACACCTTTTAGATTAACTAAAGAAATAAGTTGACAGCACGAGCCCTCTTAGACCCACGTCTACCTCCTCAGTTGCATTTGAGTGCATCTGAGGAGGTAGACTTGGGTCTACAAGGGCTCGTGCTGCCAACCTTTTTCTTCAGTTAGTCTCACAGGTGCTACAAGATCTCTCTACATACTGACAGTATAGGATTGTGGGAGATGTAGTCTAAAATATCTGGAGGGCCAGAAATTCCACTTCCCTAGTTTGCTAGATAATCCCCTCATGTACATCATTTGCCCTCAGATCCTTGAATGATGTGGAGGGGTACAAATGTGATGTGAGGGTTTCTCTTAAACTGTACATTTTCTTGTGTACTAATCAGTTAAACCAGATTATGATTGCTCTGTTTTTCCCCTGAGTCCTTCAGCTCAGCGCATCAAGAATAGGTTTCTTGAGAATCCATGGACTTTATGCTGCTTGGGATATGTTTGAGTCAGTAGCTTGATTAATAAAACATTTTGAATGAATGAAAAGTACAATTTATGAGAGGATTGGATTAGGGTGATGATGACAATTTAATGAAATTCAAAATTCAAATGAAATTAGTGAAGCTTTCAATATAAGATTTAATATTGTTTTTATTCTAAGTAAAAGCACATGCAGTCTTTCCATTTTGAATGATATTTCCTTGCAATAACAGGTGATGTGTTTGTTAAAAAATCGAAAGTGAAAACCCCTCTTGTGGTTTAAATCTCTGTGGTATCCAGTGAGCCAAGACATCATCTGCTGAGCTCAGGCTGAAGATTTAATCCTGAATGTGATTTCATTTCATTTTAGTTACTGTGCTTCAAGAAATGTGTAAAAATATGTATTCTGTATAATATTGGTTTCCACAATTAATGTCTGTTTAGCTTAATTGGGTCTGAAAATAATTCTTGGCATTCATGAGGCAATCTTTACCATATATTAACTTCTTAATCAAAGCAACCTTGTGGAGAACTGCAAAATTAGCTTTCTCCAAGTAAAACATAAGGCATCATGATGCCACCTGGAAAACAAATCAGACAGTTCAATTTTAAACCTTAGAGCCACATCAAATTTGTGGGGGGGGGGGGGAGAGGAAATAACATTTTCACATTATTATTTCTCCAATGATTAATAATGCCAATGGACAATAATAATAAAAACACATTAACACTTTTAAAACAGAAAAGTATATCCAAAAATAAAAATGGGCAGGCAAAGCTAATCAGTTATTTCAAAACAACAAAACAGAGATCACATTAAAATATGCTGACTTGCACTTTATTCTATTTATAAGACGTTGCATTTATTGAATTATATTGTTGCAGTTGTTGAATTTTCAATAGACAATGGACTGTGTCCGGAATGTCACTTCCACAAACAGAAAGGAGTGAGATCTTAAGAGAAATCCCCACTGGTAGAAGGGAAGGAAGTCATTTTGCCTATTCTTCCTTCCACTTCAAGTCATTTTTGACTTATGGCAACCCTATCACAGGATTGGCATAATTTCTTCAGAAGGGGGTTTGCCTTTGGCTTCCTCGGAGGGTGAGAGAGTGTAACTCACCCAAGGTCAGCAAGTGGGGTTTCCATCGCTGAGCAGGGATTTGAACCCTAGTCTCTAGAGTCATCGTCCAATGCTCAGACTACTACACCATGCTGGCTTTCTCTCCCTATATATAGTCCCCAGTGTTACCTACCAGTATCAGTTGTTTCAGAGGATCATTCTTGGCACCATTTCATGGTGAACCTGGAGATGGACAAAAAGAGAAGAAAGGATTGGCAACAATTGCTTTCCACAGCTTCTAATGATAGTATCCCATTAACTGACTCTTTTTCACTGGCTATATAGACCCAGTCCTTTACTTTTGCACCTTTACAGTAGCTACAACTTTATGATCTTGATAAAAGGTTACTTACTCACAGGTTATCACTGTATAGATAAATTGCTTACCCATGGGTAAATCTGAGTTACAGTTAGTAAATATAAATCAAACCTAAGACACATCAAGATGGAATTTGGTAGGCTGCTTTGTAAGGTAGTCTGGTTCTACTTCTTGGACCATAGAGATTCATGCCAAACAACAGCTAATAGATGGCTCCAACTAGGAACACACAGATGATATATAATGGAGCATTGTCAGTGCTTTGTGCCAGTGCAGTCTGAAATTTTCTTTGTGTATTACAAATGCAGACATCTCGATATGGCGCAAGATCAGTTGACCATTTATCATCACATACAGTCTAAACTGAGACCAGATGTTTTTCTGGAAAAGCCCTCTGGAGTCCAATGATATGTTATTTGGCTCAATAGCATCTACCTTTATGGTAGGAGAATATCATTTTTGCCTTTTCAAAAGCTGTGGACAAAATGTCGTGTCATATGGAGATTATCACCAGACTGTCAATAAATGCAACAGAATAAAGTGTTGGAATTAATTGCAAGGTTTAAAATTGTGAGACAGGATCTAATTTTAGAATGTTGTCCTACATAAAAAAAAATCCCAGTGAATAGAAAACTATCAAAGCAGGGAAAAGGCCTATTTTAGAAACCTTTTCTTTGATATGGTAGCTGGAATGGTGTTTTTAATATGGGGAAATATGTGAAATGGCTGTCCCTTGGCTGTAGTCTGCAATGGTATGGACAAATGTCACCTCAGCAATATAGCATCTCATTCCCACCTCATTCCTTACCAATTTGTTGTTATTTGCTGTCAAGTTGACTTTGATTTATGGTGAGCCTATGAATGAGAGACCCAAGACTTCGGTCATCAAATGCTCTGCTAAGGTCTTTCCAAACTCAGGTTTGTGGCTTCCTTGATTAAATTAGTTAGGGTTGTCATATTCCAGTCCCTCATATCTGGACATCTATTTTCCATATTATGCAAATTAATTTGCATTTTGATTATGCAAAGTCAATACATTAATCATCACATTTTTCTACCATTTGTAAGCTTATCGCTCGGCACTTAAGGAACAGGAAAGGAACAGAACAGAGCAAAAATGCATTTTACTGCATGGTAGAATGCCACCAATGCTGCCGGGAGTCCCCAGTCTGTTCCCCAGCCATTCCTGGAAGCCGATTTTTGAAGGATGATTTTGAACAGTCCTTCAGCCAGGAACAGCTGGGGAACAGATCGGGGACTCCCAGTGGCATCGGTGGTGTTCTCCCATGCAGTAAAATGCATTTTTGCTCCGTTCCATTCCCTTGCATTACGTTCTGTTCCCATTCTTCGAAGTGCCACGCAATAAGCTTTTATGTTTCAACATCAAGACCAGTACCAAGCCCTTTTTTTTCTATCCCTGTACCAGTTGGTGTGAAGAGAGGGAAGCTTCCAAGCAGCCCCAGAAAGTAAAAGGACTCCCTTTACTCTCATGAGGCTGTTTGAAAGCAATGTTCCACTGTGCTGCCTAGTCAACACAATAACCACAAAATGTAAAGCCTTTTCTGCTTCCCTCCTTCCCCTTTCTGCTTTCTGGGTCTGTCAGAGGAAGTGGGGAGGGAATGGGAAAATAAGGTGACAATGCTACACCTGTGCAGTAGCAACTGGAGACTGCAGGGTGGCATGGGACTCCTGCCAGTGCCAGTCTTCTTGCACGGTCTCTTGCTTCATTGCCACTGCCACATTTTAACTGATTGCTTTGCAGAGGGGTAGGGTAATAATAATAATAATAATAATAATAATAATAATAATAAGCCATCAGCATGGGACAAAGACAAATCCAGGATTTTACTGCTTCAACTGGCCAAGCTGGCTGAGATATTTTTTAGTCCCTTCAATCCGGGATCATCCAGGTTTTCTGGGACAAATGGCAACCCAACTTGTAGTGTGATAGCTCTCTTTTCCTACAGCCTTCTACTTTGCCAAGCATTATTGTCTTTTTCAATGAGTTACAACATTTCATGACATGTCCAGAGTACAGCAGCCTCAGTTTAGACATCTTGGCTTCTAGTGACAATTCAGGCCTAATTTGCTCTTGGACAGGAGGAAAGTAATGAATTGAATTGGAGTTTAGCTGCCTGGGTTATTTTGAGTCTACTTCTCACTGTGTGTCTCTTTCCTGCTGACTTTTTAAAAAGTTTTGCTTTGTGGTCACAAGAGTTTCTAGTTATTTTATTTATGTACTTATTTATTTTCAGTGCCTACATGCTGCCCTAGAATCAAGTTCTCATAGCACCTTACTGCAACATTGATGTTTGATCTCATTCCATAAACACATACCCTGCTGTAAAGATTGCAATATGTGTGATATGGATGCCACACATCCCAGTACTTTATTCTTGCAGGAAGTTACAGGGTTGTTAAACATGATTTAGAAAAACATCAAACCCTGATATAACTATAAAAAGAGCTTATTTAATAGTTGTCAAATATTTGCCAAGGTCTACAGTGTACAAGCTAAATTTAGAAGATGAGATATGACTTTAAATTAAAAATTCAAACCTAGGTGCTTCAGATTGGGCTCCCTAAATCTGTATCTAGAGACCAATGTTAATATTTCATCTAAGTGATTAAAGATTTAAACAACTGATCCAAAAACTTGCAGCACTGGCAAATAAGTGGCTTGGATGGACCATGCCATGTGCTCTGCCAGCTTGTAACATTAAACTAACATTGCAGAGGTGGTAAATATGCCCATTTGTGGGCATATGTCTTAAGCACTGTCTATATGGGCCAAATAAAATGTTTCCACCACCCCCCATCCTCTTGGTGGGGAGTCTGGCCAGTTCAGCACCAAATATGGGGTACCTTATATTGAAGTAAAAAATCTTCACCTTTTGCTCCAGATCTTCCTGAAAGATCTGGAGTCCTCTGTTGCAATGCCAAAAGGCTGTTTCCAATGTGTCCCACTGAGCAGCTTGGAATGGCTGCTGACCAAGTCACTCACTCTGTGATGGATGATGGCCACTTCATTCTGACCTCGGAGTGAGCTACTTGCAGCTGCTCTGTGAGCTACTTGAAGCCAGTCTGCATCCCCCAGGTATGGGGGGGGGGGGAGATGTTGGGGCAGTTCTGGGACCAGTACCCACTACCCCAAAAGTATTCTGGCCTGTGCAGTCAGGGCCTTAGTGCAAAAATTTAGAGCCGGAAATCTAATTTTATGCTTGCGCATTACAGTGCAGTGTAGTCTGAGCATTGGACTAAGACACTGGGAGACCAGGGTTCGAATCCCGGCTTGACCATGAAACCCACTGAATGACCTTGGGCAAGCCACATTTTCTCAGCCTCATAGGATGGCAATGGCAAACCCCCTCTAAGAAACTTGCCAAGAAAACCCACTGATAGGGTTGCCTTAGGGTCATCAGAAGTCGGAAACAACTGGAAAGCACATCACCACAACAACAACCATTACATTTCTTAGTAATGCCTTGCTTCCTTCCTCTTTATTGGTATTTCTATGCATTTCTCTTTGTGAACAATCAATACTCTAAAACAGGGCAGCAGTCTTAATCAAAATACTGGAGAGAGAAATTGAAATATCAGAGAGGGAAATCGAAATACTTAATCAAAATACTGGACCCTGCTGTGATTTCCACAGTACTTGGAGATTGTCATGCCATGTAATGTTGCACCATAACTCTTAACATTACTAGTTAACTCAGTGGCAGGAAGTATGTCTTCTATGCTGTTTATCCTCTGGCATTTTCTGTTTGGATACTTTCACATTCTGTTTGGAGAAGCATCACGAAGCATCTTCTTGTCTCCATTTTATGGATTTGTGTATTGACCACAAGTGTATGCCCTCACAAATTAGAGATCTGGATATATTTAGGGTTCAATTCCCAGCTTGGCCATGAAACCTACTGAATGACTTTGAGTAAGTTGCAAACTCTCAGCCTCAGGGGAAGACAATGGCAAAACTCCTCCAAAAAAAAATCTTGCCAAGAAAACCCCATGACAGGTTTGCCTTAGCTTTGCCATAGGTCAGAAATGACTCAAAGGCACACATCAACAACAACAACATTTACTTGCTTATTTAATAGCATTTTAATAGCTCTGTTTTTTAAAACAAAACTGAGATAAAATCTTATTTCATAAAATTCAAAAAACTATTAACCAATGATTTCTGTTAAAAAAGCACCTGGTTAAAAACAGATTAAACACATTTAAAGCATAATTTGAAATTATGTTAAAATTATAATTTATAAAATAGAAGTACAGCACACCACTTTCAAAACACTGTTTTGTCATGTGATTTAAGAATCAAAAGCTTTCTTGAATAAAAAGGACTTTGCCTGCCAAGCAAAAGAGCACAAAGAAGGGCCAATCATACCTCCTGCGGAAGGGAGTTCCATAGCCTAGGAGCAATCACTGAGAAAGATCTCTCCTATGTCGTCACCAAGTGTGACTATGATGGGAGTGAGACCAAGGTCTAATCTGCACTGAAGAATAAAGCAGCTTGACACCACTCTAACTGCCATGGCTCAATGTGATGCAATCCTAGGATTTGGAGTTTGTTTTGGCACCAGAGCTTGTTGGCAGAGATGGCCAAATATCTCACAAAACTACAAATCTCAGAATTCCATAGCACTAAACCATGGTAGTTCTAGAGATGTCAAACTGCATTATTTCTGTAGTGCAGATTAGTCCTCCCTCCTCCTGAAGTCAGGCTGCTTTATGAATGGAGATACAGTTGTTTAGACCATTTTGCATGTGAAAACAACCCAGTTTTTTGTCCTGCAGGAAACACTTGTGCTTGATAGACTGTGGATTAATTTTCTCTGCGTGACAGCCTTAGCAGAAAGAGGAAACTTGTTTTATAAAGTTGTATAGAACTGAGGAAATAAGCAATGTGTCTAGTGAAGCCTAATGGATATGTGTATAGTTTAAAATGAAATAATTAAGTATCGTACCGTATTTTCCGGTGTATAAGACGACCCATGTATAAGATGACCCCCCCATTTTCCCAGTCAAAATATAGAGTTTTAGCACCTCTATCCTCATTATCCTTATATCCGGCATATAAGACGACCCCCCCACTTTAGCCACAGATTTTGCAGGTAAAAAAGTAGTCTTATACGCAGGAAAATAAGGTACCTGCAGGTGTAAACTGGCCCTTAAAAGTGAAGGGAACTGATGTTGGGAGTGGTAGGTAGAGAGTTATCAGGCTAGAAATAGAACATCCCTGAAGTCTTGTTTTGCTGTGTTCAATGAAATGGGAAGCATATGTCATATCACAGGCCCTCTGAGCTTATGATCTTCTAACCCCCAGTTTATGCATCTTCACCCTTCATTAGCTAAAAGGAAAGGAAAGAGATTGCTGCGCTCCATTAATATGAAGACTGTGCACGCATGAGCTCTGGGGAGATTTTAAAATGCTGAGCTTTCTTTAGAAAACAACCCTTGAAATAGGCCTCGTGAGGAGTGGAAAATCACCTTTTTCCCTTTTTTGCCAAAAGAGAATAGTAAACAGGAAAGATGTTCCTTCCATAAATGTTTAGAGCCATCTAGGGATAGGATAAACTCTTTTGGTGAAAATGTTTAGAGACTGTGCCATTTCAGAGTTAAGGGCATTTGCCTTGTTTTAATAATTCCCCCATAGGGAAGAAGTGCTTGTCGAAGGAAAAATGACATGTCAAGAAGAAGACAAGAGTGTTTTCTAGGATGTACTAAGGGCTTTGGTTTGGCTTGGGTTGGGTTTTTTCTATTTTTTAGGTAATGAGTTTTGTAGAAACCTGTAGTCTGAAATGCTACAAACCAGAAACAGTTTACTTACATTGTAAATTGTTTGTGAACACTAGCTCTTACTCATAGTATCTCTCATTATCAAAAATAATATATAAATAATATATATATATATATATATATATATATATATATATAGTTACTTAATTAATGGGTTAGATATTGTAGTAAGAAATTGGAGTTCATAAAGAGAGAGAGATGTAGACTTAGATATTGATAGCCAAGACTGTAGGAAAGGAAGTAAATGGATGTCTTGATGAATGTTGTAAAGAAATTGTTTGTTAAGGTTTTTTTAATTTTATTATATAAACATTTTAGAAATTTAGACCATAAATAGCACTACTGAAGGGATAACAGCGGAGAGGAAGAGCCAAGAGAAAGGTATGTAGATTATGAGTAAGGAAGAATGGATAGGAAGGGAGGATTAGGAAGAAGAGAGTGGAGAGGAAGGAGAGGAAGGGAAAAAAGAATAAGAAAGTATAGAAGCGAGATGGAAAGGGAAATATGAAAGGGATGAGAAGACGAAATTGGAGGGCAATATACAAAGAGGGAATGATGGAAGGGAGAAGGATATGAAGACATGGTTGCATTTAATTAGAGCTATGTAATTATGTAAATGTTTATATGTATTGTTTAATGTATAATATGTTGGTATATGAGTCTTGTATGTTAGTCACCTGATTGTGTATATGCATAAATGTTTAATAAATGCATTTTATATAAAAAGAAAAGAAAGAAAGAAACATCAAGCATGAGTGTTTCCTGCAGGAAACTGGGGTGGGGAGAGAAATAAATAAAATGTATTATCTTGTCTGCTACATTCTGGAAATTCTGGGGGATAGAGAGTTCAGTTACACTCTACCATTTCACAGATGAAAACAGGGACACATATGGCCAAGCAACATCAGATGTATTCAAGATGGCAAAAGTTATTAATGATGAAGGCCAGACAGGCTAGAAGAGGCTGCAGCAGTTTGCTTTTGCTGAGGCTATTCAGAAGAGCAGGATTTCTCTCCTCTTCCCAATGCTGAGTTGACTATTTTGCACTTTGAACTTGGTATGCTGCAACTGAAGTAAACTGGACAAAAGGAGAAAATGGAAGATGGAGAAAGAAACTTGGATATTTTAAAAGCAGCTGAAAAAAAGAGGACAGAAGATTAATCAGAACTGTTCCTGCCAAATAGTTGGAGGGTATGCGTTCCTTTTTTCAGCCACTTAGGTGAGTGATTTATATGGAGACTTTAATAAGCAAATAGGGTAGTTACAAATTAAAAAAGACTTTTTCCTTTGGTTGTGCCCTGTGTGTGTTTATTCCAGGCAGATATTTTTTAATGGAAGGCTGCTACATTTTTAAGAATTTTGGCTATATTTTTAATGCAGGGCTCCTGTGTTTTTCAAGTAGTTATGGTGTTATATTTTTAAGGCAAAAGGTTGCTACATTTTCTAGGTACTTGTGGTGATTGTACTATCTGTAGTTGTGGAATTAATTCCTACATGGTAAATGTTTTCCTGGGTTTGAGGACAACCTGTTGATTCAGATTGTGGTGTTATTATAACTCAAAAAACCCTTATGCTCAATCACAGTTGCCCAAACAGAGGACTTTTTAATATATATATATACACACGCACACAATGTTCTATAATGGCTTTGAGATTGAAGGTTCTCCTGTTCTGGTTCCTCTCTTCATTAATATATTAACTGATAATGTGTTCTTAGAGTAGCTTAAACAAGCTCACTGCCATGTATTCTCTCTTTTTACAACTCCTACATACAAGACTAGCCCAGGATGGTTTAGTGCATAAAGCAGAAAATTCAAACAGTGCTTCCCTACAAGATGAAACAGAATAAATTAATCAAATAGGAATTAGCTATCAATTAATGGCACCCAAACTGCATTGTCAAACTGCATTAATTCTGCAGTATAAATGCAGTCTAAGATTTCAGATAGATGATCTTTTTTCCAGTGCTCCATGGAGATGCCTGGCACTAAATTTTGGACTGTAAAAAAATATCCCTTGCTCTTTAGATGGAAGGGCCCTTGGAGCAGCTTACTTATCATTGCAAACAAGACAAGACAATCCCTGTCCTTTGGCTTACTGTCTAATGAGAAATAACACAAAGGAAAGAGAAAAGAAAAAGAAAAGAAAAAAAACCTTAGGCAGCAGTTCTTAAAGTTACAAAGTTCATATCAATACAAGATTTAATGCAGTGATAATGCTTTGGTTCAACCAGATGTTTTCAGTCTTCTTATCATGACTATCTAGCACAGACACAATTCAAGGACAGGAGGAGCCAGAAATAGCTGAATCACCACTGCACTGTGGCCCTTCACTGAAGATTTGGCTGCTATATGAATTGTTTGAAGTTAGCCCTACATGCATTTAAAAAAAAAAATCCCTCTTCCCTTCTTACACCTGTTATATTCAGATGAATTCTGGACTTCAGAATAGCAAACAGTGCACCACTCCTTTGTTCTTTCTTAGAACATCACTTTTTCAAACAGAAAGACAAATATAACCAATTTGGGGGCTGGAAAGGGGAAAGAATATATAGAATAAATGATTTATTTTCAAATGGTAAACCTATACAATTAGAACAACTTAAAATAGACTTAGGGGGAAGCAGATGGCTAAAAGCGCCGTTTTGGGGGCAGGGAAGTGGAGGGGAGGGGAGGGGAGAGGCAGCCGCACGGTGGGTGCCCCAACCCCTTCCCCAAGTCGTCCTTGGAGCAGCCGGCCCTCCACACAGCCGGCGCTCCAAAGATGACCTCCCACTGCAGCGTCCATACACGCTGCAGCGGAAGAGTCGCCGAAGGTGAGCCGGCAGCCTTTTGCGGCGCACCTTCAGCGACTTGTGGAAGGAGCACTAATTTAGCGCTCCTTCCAGGGGTGCCGAAGCTGCGCCGCGGGGCCGAGGTGTGGGGATACCTCGACCCCACGGCACAGCTTCCTGGGGCAGCCCACGGCTGCCCGTCTGCTTCCCCCCTTAGACCAATAGATCCATCATGGCTGCAACTAATCCAAATAAATTTCTTTTAGGCAAAATTAAATAGAACAGATTGCACCCTGAAATTTGAAACATATTGTGGTGACAGCAGAAACAGAACAAAAGGACAAGTTTCAAAACATCAAATAATACAAGAAGCAAATTTTCATAAATTTAAATTGATGAGACTTGTTTTGAAGTAAGATTTGGGGATAAAAATAATGGAAAAATGATGGGACTCAGTTTGGAAAATGCCACCCTATAAACTAATATTTGCCCACATCAGAGAAAACGCATTAAAATATTCATAAATTGTATTACTATCCACTCAGCTCCATAAGATCAATAATGAAATGTCAAAGCTATGTTGGAAACATTGTGGCAAAATAGGCAATTGGAATCATATGTGGCTAACTTGTCCAAAAATATGTAGGTTGTGGGAGGACGTATTAATATGGAGAAGTAAATGTTGGGCCAAAAAGTCCACTTCAGAGGGGCACTATTATTAATTTCTATCTTTAAAAATGAAAATGAAAAGTTGCCTAATAAAGATCTAATAGCACTTTTGAAAAGCCCAAGGAAAACATTAGAAAATCTCTCAATACAAAAGTGGTTGAATAGGATATGGTCTATAGGTCTTTCACGAAAATTAACATACAAAGGAGTAAAAAGGGACATAAAGAAGATATGTTTGAGAACACTTGGAAGCCATTTATTTGACCCATTCCTTTGGGTCAAGAGAGATCTGAAATGAAAAATGAAATACTCATTTCAATACTCAAAAATGAGAATTGAAGGTTATGATTAATATACAAACAACACATAACTATTTAAAAGACAATTCATATTTGATTATGAATCAACCATGATTAGCAGGGATAAGGTTCATGATTTCATGATTTGGGGAAAGGAGAACAGAAGACAGTAATAGAGGAAAAAGGGGAAAAATACAGTATCTGTAAAGGAAAGGGAAAATATTTAAAGAAACAAGGGGGGGAAATGGTGGCAGATAGTTAAGATGGATAGACAAACCAAGATGGAAGGGCAAACAGTTCTGTCTCATTGAGGAGCCAGAGTAGAATCAGAAATTTGTGAGACAGCAGACTCCCACTGACCATTTTGTCACCCACTTCTGCTAAGCTGATGACTATGAGTCAGTTCCATCTCTCACCATTAGCAGTGGTGGCACCAAAACATAACAAAGGACAAGGCAGCAATACCCTCCTTTGGCTTGGTTCCTGGCCACAGAGACTGGGAGATTTTTGAAGGCAAGGCTCCAGAGAGTAAATTTCCCCAAGATCTACTTGGTGCCACATACCAACATGTGAGAGCCACACATATTACCCGTATTTCAAATTCAGAAAGTACTGTTAACCATGAGAACTGCAATTGCCAATTGCTTTTAAAGACTTTTCGTAATTACAAAAGGAAAAGGGAATCTGTTTCATCTGTGACAAGATCAGATACAAACTTTGTTAGTCAAGAAAAATAAATGAGTTCAATCCTCCACTTTCCATTAACTTTTCTGTAACCATGCCTATGAGACAGTGTACACTGATTTGGGACAGCTCTAATTTGGTTGTCATTCAGTAGTGGCTAGTCAGGTTGGAAATCTATTATCACTATAGAATATTGACAGTTTTCACAAAAAGAAAAGGTATCCAGACACATCTTAATGCATTGCTTGAGATTTTGTGCACTTTCTATTTTTTATTTATTTATTATTTTTTGCATCAGGGACTTCTTTTTGCAAAAATATGTTATATTATATACAGAATTTTGTGCAAAAATATGTTATATTCATAAACATACAATGTTTTTTTCTGCAAAAATGTATTGTAGAAAATACATGGGGTTTTATCAGATATTTTTGCAAAAATGTATACAAATCTGAAATCCCACTCAGTGAGGAGAAAATCTTTGAATCTTTCATTCTTGTTTGTAAGCTAAAATTTACTTCCCTAGTTCATTCACATATGAGCATAATCACTTCACTTATCATTATGTGAAAAACAAATAATTGATGACTGAGGGGGGAAGCAGACGGACGGCACGGGGACGCCCCAGGAAGCTGGGCCGCGGGGCCGAGGTATCCGCACACTAACAAGAAGACGGATAACCTTTCTGGGCATAGAACTTGATACAATTGAGGGTTTATCTCACCTCCCGCATGAAAAATTGAACCTAATGAGACAACAGGTAAGGGCAATGAGAGGTAAGAATAAGCCCACGTTGCATGATTTTCAGTCTTTAACAGGTTTGTTAATAATAATAATAATAATTTTTATTTATAACCCGCCTCTCTGCGTGGCAATCGGGGTGGGGAACAACCAGTGTAAAAACAGAACAAAGTTAAAAATCAAACCCTCATCTCATAATCCCACCCTCCCATCCCCTTAAAATAGAATTAAACAACAACAAGAATTAAAAATGCCACATTAATAAAAAGCAATTGTAACCATATAATAACAAAAATAGAATGAGCGGCGTCAATTTAAAAACTCATCTCTCAGCTGAAAGTTGTTCCGGGAAGGCCTGCCGGAAGAGATCCGTCTTTACTGCTTTCTTAAAAGCAGCAAGGGTAGTAATAAGACGGATCTCATCCGGCAGGCCATTCCAAAGTCTGGGAGCGGCTGCGGAGAAGGCCCTCTGGGAGGTCTGGGACAGCCTAGTTCTAATCGACTGTAACAGATTCCTCCCAGAGGACCGTAAAGCGCGGGGGGGATCATACGGGGAGAGGCGGTCCCTAAGATAAGATGGACCCAAGCCATGTAGGGCTTTAAAGGTCAAAACCAACACCTTGGACTGTGCCCAGAAACTAATCGGCAGCCAGTGGAGGGATTTAAGCACCGGTGTTATGTGCTCCCTCTGTGATGTTCCCGTAATTACCCTGGCTGCCATGTTCTGCACCAATTGTAGTTTCCGGGTTAGGCACAAGGGTAGCCCCATGTAGAGTGCATTGCAGTAATCCAGACGTGAGGTTACCAGGGTGTGTACCACAGTTTCCAGATCCCTCATGTCCAGATAAGGGCGCAGTTGGCGTATCAGCCGAAGCGGATAACAGGCACTCCTGACTACCGCATTCACCTGACTAGTCATGTGAAGCGATGAGTCAAGGAGCACCCCCAAACTGCGAACACAGTCCTTAGAGGAGAGTGTGACTCCATCCAGGACTGGAGACTGTATTCCCAAATCTAGTTTTGGGCCTGTGACTGCGAGTACCTCCGTTTTGTCTGGATTCAACTTCAATCTGTTTTTCCTCATCCAACCCATACCGGCTCTGAGACAGTCATTAAGAGGTGAGACGCCATCTGAGGTCTGAGACGATGATCTGGTCATGGAGAAATATATCTGGGTGTCATCAGAGTACTGAAGACACCGGGCTCCATGCCTCCGAATGATCTCCCCCAGCGGCTTCATATAAATATTAAACAGCATCGGGGACAGGATGGCACCCTGAGGGATGCCACAATTAAGCTCAATTTTGGATGAGCAACTGTCCCCGAGCCTCACCCTCTGAGATCTGCCCGAGAGGAAGGAACGGAACCACTGCAAAGCAGTGCCTCCAATTCCTAACTCTCTCAGGCGATCTAAGAGGATGGCATGATCTATGGTATCAAAGGCTGCCGAGAGGTCCAAGAGCACCAGCAGGGTCACACTACCCCTGTCAATACTCAAGCGGAGGTCATCGGTCAGAGCAACCATGGCAGTCTCGACCCCAAATCCTGTCCTGAAGCCGGTTTGAAATGGGTCGAGATAATCGGTTTCATCCAAGACTGCTTGGAGTTGGGAAGCAACTGCCCTCTCGATGACCTTGCTCAAAAAAGGGAGCAAGGAGACTGGTCTATAGTTGTTTCTGTCCAGGGGATCCAGGGAAGGCTTTTTCAGGAGTGGCTTAACCGCCGCCTCCTTTAAACAAGATGGTACTTTGCCCTCCCTGAATGATGCGTTGATTGTGTCCTGAAGGAACACCCTCAGCGCATCCCCCCCTGGACGACCAGCCAAGATGGACAAGGATCGAGGGGGCAAGTCGTCTTCCTCACCATTCCAAGCAGCTTGTCCACGTCATCGGTACTCACAGATTGCAATTGATCCAGTAAAATGCCATCAATGGAGTTCCTGGACGCCTCATCTACGGATTCTGCCAAAACAGTGGTGTCTAAGTCGGCTCTTATCCGAGAGATTTTATCTGCAAAGTGGATATTAAAGGCCTCACAGCAGGCTGTCGTCGGGTTAAGTAGGGGATTCGGCGCAGGAGGGACCTTTGTCAACTCCCCCACCACCCTAAACAGCTCTGCCGGGCGGGACTCAGCAGACGCAATGCGTGCAGAACAGAAAGATTTCCGCGCTGCACGCAAAGCCTCCCTATAGGAATCAAGATGTTTCCTAAGGCGAGTTCTGTCGGATGAGAGACGAGTCTTTCGCCGTTTGCACTCTAGTCGTTGTCCAGCTCGCTTCATCCTCCTAAGCTCCTCGGTATACCAGGGCTTACGATTCGAAGCGGGCTGGAAAGGACGCTTGGGAGCGATTGTGTCAATAGCCCTGGTGAGATCGGAATTCCAAGTATCCACCAGGGCTTCGACAGAATCACCGGCGTTACCAACCATTAAACCCTCTAAGGCTTTCTGGAAACCAATTGGTTCCATTAGCCTTCGAGGGCGGACCGTTCTAATCAGTCCACCACCCCTGGGAGGGTGGACAATAGCCTTTAGTTCTGCCCTGATCAGAAAATGATCCGTCCATGACAGGGCGGAAGTTTCCCTAACTACCGCCCACGGATACTCCTGCTCCATACTAAAGACCGCATCGAGGGTATGACCCGCACAATGTGTGGGACCGTCGACCAATTGAGATAGGCCCATGTTAGTCATGGTATCCATGAACTCCCGAGCCGCTCCCGTTAAATCTTGCAAACTGGTTTCGAGTGGGATGTTGAAATCGCCCAGAACCAAAAGTCTGGGCGATTCCAGCATCAACTCAGAAACCAGGGCGGTCAGCTCAGTCAGGGAGTCTGTTAAGCAACGGGGTGGCCGGTATACCAACAGAATCCCCAAACTATCCTTGGTCTTCAGGCTAAGGTACATACACTCGATGTGAGTCATTTTCCGGATAGGTTTTCTGATCACGGTTAAAGTATTCCTATAAACCAAGGCTATACCACCCCCCCGCCCACTTTCCCTCACCTGCTCACAAACTGAGTACCCAGCTGGGAGGGCCTGCGCCCAAGTTGCAGAGCTGGCATCCCCCAGCCAGGTCTCAGTGAAGCATGCCAGGTCGGCCACCTCATCCACCAAAAGGTCGTGGATGATATGTGTTTTATTCTTAACTGACCTGGCATTGCAGAGGAGCAGGTTGAGGGTCAGTGGAATGGTTGGCACGCTCCCCAAGTTATCCTGGGAAACAGAGTCAACTGAAGGAGGGATAGATATTAAGCATCGATCTCTCCTTCTTTTGTAACATTTGTTGACTCTGTTACCGCCATACCTTCCCTGCCCCCACACTACCTGGATCTCCGCTCCCAGACTATGGTCAGCTCCAATCCATGAGGGAGGTGATGAGTAGCCAGCCGATTCCAGAATTTAGGCTCGGTAGCGGCAACATAGATGACAAGAAGTTTACAGGAGGGAGGTAGTCCCCCAAGGCCATCTGATTTTGTCCCAGGATGATAAATGGGGGGAGGGGGGGGGATGAGGCTTCAAGGCCAATTAAAAGGACAGATAGTCCCGCCTTCCTCCTCCTCCTCAGCGCCGCACCGGCCAGGCCAGGGAGTGTTGGGGCCTTCAGAGGCCCAGGTGGTCTCTCCCGCTTGTTGAATTTTGCTTGCAAAGTGATGGTTCCTGGATGGGCTTTTTGTGCTTGCCTATACCATGCCACGAGGGGGATGTCTTCCCCGCATCACCACATTAGCATTAACAGTGGGATATGTGAGGACCTGAAGATTTGGGACTCATTTCTTGAGGAATTCAATGGTGTATCATTCTGGAGGAGCGAGATGCTCGTAAAGGCAGATTTTCAGGTTCATTCTGATGCATCTGGAGCCCATGGTTTTGGTGTATACTAGAAGGGGCAGTGGGTGGCAGACAGTTGGCCTCAGGGTTGAGTGAGTAACGGGTTGACAAGGGAACTTACCTTTCTCGAACTGTTCCCTATTGTGGTTGCAGTTCATCTTTGGCCAAAGCAATTTGCTCAGAAAACTGTTTGGTTTTGGTGTGACAACCAAGCAGTAGTTCATGTTATCAATTCCCAGAGCTCAAAGTCTCCAAGGGTGATGGCTCTGGTCATATCTATGGTGTTGCAGTGTTTAAAATACAATGTGTTGTTCCAGGTGCACCACATGCCTGGCCTGTTGAATCCCTTGGCAAATGCCCTTTCATGTTTTCAGTTTCACAGGTTTCGAGAGCTAGCTCTGGAAGCAGCAGTGCAGCCTTTGACAGTACCAGCCCATCTGTGGAACCTTGGAGGATAGAGATTGAGCGGGCTATTCTGCACTCCGTTGCCCCTTCTACATGCAAGTCCTATCAGCTTCCAATGCGAGCTTTTAAACAATTTATTGTGGCCGTGGGTGAAATCAAGGTTTGGCCCCTGAGGGTGGAGGTTATACTCTGCTTTGCAGTTCATCTCAGACAGTCTGGATTGTCTCCAGTTACCATTAGGGGAAGGTTGGCGGCACTGGCCTTTTACTCCCAGGTGGGGGGATTCCCGGATCCTATAGTGGATTTTAGGGGGCGGAGGGCATTGGAGGGATGGTCTAGGGAGCTTCTGAGGCACATGATACCCGCATGCCAGTGACAGATTCAATCCTAATACAGATTTTGCATTCCCTCCAAGTTGTGTGCACTTCGCCGGAAGAAGTGATCTTGTTTTGGGCTGCTTTTTCGTTGGCCTTTTTTGCTGCAACCAGAATTAGCAAGCTCATCCCTAGTTCTCGCTCTGATACATCAGGCCGGGCACTATTGTTATCTGATGCTCAAGTTTTGGAGCAGGGCCTGCAATTGTGTTTTAGGCACTCAAAGACGGACCAGCTCGCCAGGGGTCAAACCATAGTCTTATCTCGGGCTCCTAAGGGCCAGATCTGCCCAGTAAAGGCTTTGACAGATTACCTCAGATTGCGCCCAGCATCCCCTGGTTATTTGTTTTTGCATGTCTCGGGCCTTCCGTTGATGCAGTTTCAATTTCAAGCAGTGTTGCGGGAGGCTCTGAAGCATGCGGGTTTACCAGCAGCCCAATTTCCTTCTCACTCATTTTGGATTGGAGCTGCCACGGCCGCAGCAGCTCACAGCCCAAGTAACGCTGTGATCCAACATATTGGGCAATGGGGCTCTGGAGCGTTTAAAGCTTACATTCGCCCTTAGGCTGGTTAGATGTTGATTTCTAGTTCTGGTGGCCGACGCGATCGTGCCTTGATGTTCTAATGTGTGTTTTTCTGTTGGGCAGGGGGAGAACAGAGCGACGTCTGGATTGTCGGTCACAGTTTGGTCTTTTGGGCCAAACGGCATGCTCTCCAGATACATGGGTCTAGAGCAATTTGGGCGATTTCCATTGGTTTGGGCGGAGAGGCATGCTATGGGGGGCCCTCCTTTCCCGAATCATCGAGTTGGCTGTTACCTTCCTATCTCCCCAGATACTCCTTATTCGGCTGGGTGAGAATGATTTGGTCAAGATCTCCAGATTGCAGTTAGTCCGAAAGATCATTGCGGACCTTCAAGAAGTTCAAAGCTGGTTACCAGGGACTGTTCTGTTATGGACCAAGCTCTTGCTGCGACGAACTTGGCCTGGTGCAAGGAAAGATTCTGCTATTAACGTGGTTCATCACTGGGTGAATAGGGGTGTTTTGAGGAGGTTGGAAGCTTTGGGGGCCTCATGTGTTGAACATGACCAGATTAGGGTTGATTTGCCACATCTGTATAGGGGCGATGGGGTTCATCTCTCCCCGATAGGCTGCAATGTATACTTGGATTCCATTGTTTCTCACATTAAATGGGTCCTATGGGGGGGAGGGGATGCCAAGCTAGGCTGACCCCCTCCTGTGGCGGGTCAGGGACCCCCCCCCCCTCCAGGGGATAATTAGATATCTGATTTTTCAATATTTGGTCATTTAAGAGGGATGAATGGTTTACATCATCAGCTTAAAATCTCTTACCTCATCAATCATAGAGATGACGTCAAAATTGGACGGGGGCATGATTTGATTACATGTTTGGCAACTTATGTGTGACCCTTGTTGACATATGCTTGGTTGGAGGCATGACTTATCCATGATGGGTTGACATGATTATGGTGAGGATTACATCAGGAATTATGGCATGTGCACATACACATGTGTCAAGAAGGAAATTATAATAAAGTGAAGATTTTTGGCTGTAAAGTCGTTGTTTCAGACCCTGTACAGATGAATAAAGTTGTGACTATTTTGTTACCCAAAAAACAGCATTCAGACTTCTTTGTGCCAGTGCAACATCCACAGAGTTGCAGAATGCCCACCTATATAAGTGCAAACAGTCTGCTTCATTCAGGTCTTTCACATCTGAGTTCTGTCACTGAAAGTTTAAATCCTAAATATCAACTGTTTCCCTCCTTACAATCAAGAATCACCATCACCCCCAAGACAGACAGACAGACAGACACACACACACACACAATCATTTCAGCTAGATCTTTGATTCTCAGAATCATTCTTATTTTTAAATCTATATTTTATATTTCTTACCCTGCTTTGAACTCTAGCAATTATTGAAAAATGCAAATTCAAACAAAAGTTCCTTACCACCACCACCACCTCCAGTCTATTATTTGCTTCCACAAATTCTTAATCAATTTTAATTTAGAATAGTAGCTTCAGTCCAGGCCTTAGCTATACTCAGTCCCAGCACCGTCACACTTCTTAAGCAATAGCATTGGTGAGGCTTACAAAAGAAGGAATAAATTTAGTCAAAGTGGACAGGCTTCTTGCTTTCTTTAAGAAACATCTGGAAATGATCAGCATCAAAATTTTGTCTGATTGCTGGACAGCTAAGAAATGCAAGTTGAAACATCTGTGTGTCAGCTATGCACCACTGCAGATCCATCTGAAAAACACATCATGTGCCAGTTGATTGACTTGGGCTGGGTTGGGTAGGATATCAAGAAGAAGAAGCAAAATTCCACAGCACTGGGAGGATTTACTCCTCTCTGTACAATTGGCTTTCCTTTCTGTCATCCTTTTCATCTTTCTGCTTTTCTTTGTCTTCCTCCTGCCCATGCTGCCCTCTGGACATGACATGGTTATGCTTTTGAAAAGGCAAAAGAAAATAAAGAGCCATTTTTTTCCCCAAAAGACAGACATAAAATATAGAAATATATGGGTTTATAGTCAAATATATATGGGTTCCTGTTGGTAAGAGGCATTTAACAACGGAACACACTGCCTTGGAGAGTGGTAGAGTTTCCTTCTTTGGATATTTTTAAGCAGACTCTGAATGGCCATCTGTCAGGAATGCTTTGATTGTGTATTCTTCCATGGCAGGGTGTTGGACTGCATGGCCCTTGGGGTCTCTTCCAACTCTATGACTCTATAAGTCTAGTCAAATTTGCCAGTGAGATGACACTGAGAGTAAATGAATTCAATATATAGTGAGGTTGCATTTCTTCCAGCATCACTCTTAGGAGTTTATCACAGGGTGGAAATCCCGTGCGGAAATGGGGCTTTAAATTAAACAAAACCCGCAAATGCGGGTGTTTTTTCAGTTGACGTTGCTGTTAAAAGGAAGTTAATCTGAACAGAAATTAGACAAGAACTGCTTCTTTTTTACTTTCGGAAGATCCTGAAAGTAAAAAGAAGCAGTTTTTGTCTAATTTCCATTCGGATTAACCTCCTTTTAATAGCGCTGGAGTTTATCACACAGAGAAATCCCGTTGATAAATTGCTTCCGCTTTTGTGGGTTTTTTTCTCTTTAAAGTACATTTCTGCACGGGGCTCCCCGTGTGATAAACTCCTTACACTCTTTATTGGCTTTATTTATATTCAGTGATATTAGCTCACAGCTAAATCTGACTGTTGTGATAACCTGATCACATATTGGCTAGGCTCACTGTAAGACAGAGAGCCAGTTCTTCAAAAATTAGCAATGGGAGGGGGGGGGATTGCATGTCAGCGAGCTGTGTATCATTGCAAACAGAACTATCCCCATTTAAAGGAACTTAGAGAGAAAGCATTTCATCTTTGTGAGAATATTCTTTTTGCCCCAAGTAATAAAATGAAGTGATCATCACTAGGTACCTCATTCTGGCCTCAGAGTAGGCAATCTGTGGTGGGAGTGGATGTGCTTGGTGGCTCAGTAGGATTCCCATGCAGATAACCATTATGGTACAAAAATGGAGAGCTAAGTAATGGAGGGGCAGATCAGGGCAGTTTCAGGGCCAGAATATCCTGGCTCATGCAGACAGGGCCTAGGTACAATGGTTTTAAGTTACGGGGGAGGGGGGGATAGATTTTGATTGAAAATTAGAAGGAGTTTCTTGACATTGAGAGCAGTTCAGCAATGGAACTAATCGACTAGAGATGTGGTGGGGTCTCCTTCTCTGGGGACACTGGAGCTGGAGCTCCTCTATGATCCTATAAAATTCTGATGGAGGAAGGCTAATGTTGGAAATATCCCTTGTTCCTCTGTACCATTCAAATGCTTTGAACATTATTTACCTCTTTCCGTGAAAAGCAACTGTTATTTTTCCAGTTGTGATCTCCAAGTACTTCAGTCTACAGACTAATTCATGCCCTCCTTCATGTTTTCGTCTCTAACAGAATTAGCCTGCTGTTCACTATCATTTCGGCTCACTTAAAAGTTGAAGCTTCTGAATTTTGAAAAATGCCACAAAGCGAGTTAAGTGAACCAGGCTGCATTTGTATGGCGGATTTGGTGACAAAAGCCATATGATAGGACCCAGATGCAGCCCGAATTTTACTTGATTTCAGAAGAGGTAAGACACGTTTTTATGCTTGTGCGATAATCTCCTTGGTTGACACTTGTCTAGTTCTGCCAGCCTGAAGCCACATGATTTGTTCAGGAGAAAACCAAGCTAAGATGGACTAAGAAGCATATGAAATATTAAAAGATTTGGATAAATTATTAACTAAAGTATTCACAAGGGAGGTTTTGACCAACCAGCTCCAAAGTGACTCCAAGGTGATACAAAACCTGTTAGTGTCCTGAGTAATATGACAGGGAGAAATTGATTTCTTGGAGGAGTCAGCCCTTATGTTTGCTTCAGTGTTGCCAGATTATTAATTTAGAATCCCCATTCCAGAACCTTTATCTGTATGTGTTTGTAGACTGCAACTGGAAACTCTCTTACTTTACTCACGCACCGGGCTGGCTGTACTGTTGTAACCACCTCAGGCTTCAAATAATGGGGTCATCCCTCTGGATGTTTTTCCTGAGTTCCTTGGCCTTTCCCCTCTATTGGAGGATTGCAGTCAAGAAATCAGAAGAAGATTAGAAATGGGAAGGAAACATCCTCTGCACTCTACTGTGGGGACCATAGGTCCTGCTGCTCCAACTTCATGGGCTAAAAACTCTCCTTTACACTCGAAGCAACAATTGGGGAAGATAAAAGAAGAGCCATCCCTTATTCAACCATCCCCATCACATTCACAGACTACTCATGCCATTCTGATGCAGTGAAATATAAAATCTAATAAAAATAATAACAACAACAACAACAACAACAACAACAACAACAATAAATTATTTTTAAAAATTGAAGGACCATATTCTCCATATAAAACTTCCTATGTTTTGTGATCTTCTGGGGAGGCCTTGCTCTCTGTCTCACCATCCTCACAGCTACATCTGGCGGGAATATGGAAAAAGGCCTTCTCTCTACTTTCTTTTTGTGGGCAGGTGAAGACCCTTCTGTGGTTTTGGGAGGAAACATTAGGGGACATGAGACTTGCATAATGTGCTAGAATTTTATTGTGTTGCAGGTTTGGTCTGTGTTTTTAACTGGTTTTCATTTTCTGATAGTTTAATTGCCTTTTAACTTATGCATACTGTGAATTTTTAAACTACGTCTGTTTTTAATTGTTGTAAAGCACTTTGAGTCCCAAACTGAGAAAAAGTGGAATCATCATCCTTGCTCCCTGGTAACCATACTCCTACATGGAAAACAGGGCTCCTGTGCATTTAATATTTATGGGAAAGAAGAGAGTATTTCAGCAGGTGTACCTTGTCTTGCAACTGACATCTGCTGAAATTAGCAATTTGCACAACTGTCAAAGTTACACAAGCACTGTCCTCTTTTGCCCATGGCCAGCCTGGGCAAACACGCTCACACACACACATGCCACAATTGTTTCCTGATGTGGGTTGGTCTCACCCTGTCTCACGATAGGATCATCCCTGCAGACCTGCCTATCATGCTAGGAAACTAAGGTCACAAAAATGCCTCTGAAGTTGTACTGCACTGATCAAGCTAGAAATCTTTTATTTGTATACAAGATATCTCCTGGGAAGGACCTAAATTCTCATAGATGTATGCCATTTATCCTGCCTCCAGTGCTGCTGAGTATAAGATGTTTAAGAGATACTGTAACAGACAAGTTCTTGTCATTTCCTAAATCTTCCCTGTCATCATCTGTTTCTCCTCCTTGCCAGCCATGACATCTTATGACACACTATCTTGTTACTCATCTCCGGTAAGTCCACACTGTGCCTGTTTGATTGCTGAGTGTGAAAGCAGCCTTCAAGGAAGCTTTAGACAGGCTAGAAAGATGGACCTCAAATCTACGAACTAACATGAATGCTATAGGCCTGGGAAACCTTAATATCAAAGGACTGAGGCTTTTTAAAATAATGACCTATGGTTATAAGAGCAACTGAATGTGAAGTTGAATGGCAGTAAATGGTGAAGGAAGCATAAGGGGGTTGCAGACTGCCAGAAATAGTGCAAATTGAGTCCACTTTTAGGGTTAGGGTTAGTGCTAGGGAATCATGGGAGTTGTATGTTTTTCTGAGACATTGAGCCTTCTCTGTCAGAGAGCTCTGGTGCCACAATAAAATACAGTTCCCATGATTCCCTAACCCTAACCCTAACCCTAAAAGTGGACTCAATTTGCACTATTTCTGGCAGTCTGCAACCCCCCTTAATGTGCTTAATCTATTAATGTGCTTACCTGCTATAAAGCACAGAATGGAAGAACATCTTTCCAATCTGAAGAACAGAAGGTTGGGGCTCCTTTAGTTGGTCATTTTGAAGAAATGCAACATTCTGTAGCAGATTTCCAATTCTGAGTAATAGAAAGAATGTGTAATAACAAAGAATACATTTTAAAGAAAAAAGAGTGGAATGGGTTCTAAAATTGAAAGCCCTGGTGGCTTCAGGACTGAATGAAGATCTGTACCTATAATCTTTAATTTAAAATGTTAATAGAGAATGATTGTACTGGAATATATGTATGCACATGACTGAAACACAATGACAAGAATGGGCTGAATAAACTCCTGGCGAGACTCCATCAGATGTCCCTGTGTCTAATTCCTAGGCATGTCATTGATCATGCCTTTCAAAGTCATTCTGGAATATGTATTTATAAAGAAATGCTGTAGATTCTGTTTTCTTTATACTCTATGGTCCTGTATTTTGGAGAGTGATTTCTATTGAAGGGTATGTATAATTTTAATATGAAAAATAAGGTATTTCTATGTTATAGTTCAGAGATTGGCAACCTACGGCCTGGGGGCCGAACCCAGCCCCGCGAGGCCTTTGGACCGGCCCCAGCCCGGTCCTGCTACCGCCGCCATGTGCCGCCCGCTGCCGCTGCCCCTGCACGAGTCGCGGCCGCCATTTTGTTTTCCAAAATGGCAGCCGTGACTCGTTCGTGCATGCGCCGGAGTACTGCACATGCGCAAATGAGTTGCGGCCGCCATTTTGGAAAACAAAATGGCGGCCGTGACTTGCTCGCGCATGCACAGTATGCTGGAAGTATTGTGAATGCACGCGTGAGCATGTGCGCACATGCGCAGTACTTCTGACATACTGCGCATGCGCAAGTGAGCGTGTGCATGCGGCGCCATTCCCCCCCCCCCCTCAGCCCGTTGAAGAGCTCCGGACCAGCGGACCAGCCCCAGGTAAGTAAAAGTTGCCTACCCCTGTTATAGTTAATTGTATTTTTAATACTTATATGTCTATTTGTATTTGTTTCTAGCTCCTAAATAAGGCCTTTTCTCATTGGGGTCAAAATGCATTGGACTTTTTATATTGCTGAATATACAGTTGGGCATTTCAGAGCACATGGAGTTTGTCTCCTCACTGTTTTCTGTTGAAGGCGCGTGCACACCCACACACACACCAGCTGATTTTTAGTCAGATAGAGTAACACAACCAATTTGGAAGCAGTATTACCATCAAAATGTACTTTTTCCTCTCCATAGTAGGAACCATGTGCCCCTTTAGATGTTATTGAACAGCAGTTTCCTGTGTTCCTCACTATTATCTATGCTAGCTAGGGCTACTTGGAGGTACATTTGGACAAGATCTGGAAGGGAAGACAGACAACTCCCATCCCTGTCATAGTCAGTCAATGTCACAGAGAGCCAGCAGTCTTTCACCTCTACTGCACAAGCAAGGCGTCATTAGTTTATATCTAGGGATAAGTCAAGACATTTTGCTGTCTGAGGCAAAGAACAAGATGGTGGCTCCAATCCCCACTACTACCTCATTCTGTGTAGAGAAGCTAACTGGACTGGCAGCTAAATCTTACTACAATCCTGGTGACAAGACACTGATCTGAACCATACCTGAGAATAATTAATCAGGTGAATGCGACGGTCAGGAGTGCCTGTTATCAGCTTCGGCTGATATGCCAGCTGCGCCCTTTCCTGGAAGTAAGGGACCTTGAAACTGTGGTACATGCTCTGGTAACCTCCCATCTGGATTTCTGTAATGCGCTCTACATTGGGCTACCCTTGTGCTTGGTCCAGAAACTTCAATTAGTCCAGAACATGGCAGCCAGATTGGTCTCCGGTACATCTAGAAGAGACCATATTACACCTGTCTTAAAAAGACTTCACTGGCTGCTGATCAGTTTGCGGGCCCAGTACAAGGTGTTGGTTATTACCTTTAAAGCCCTACATGGCTTGGGTCCATCCTACCTCCGGGACTGTCTCCTTCCATATAATCCCACCCACACACTGCGGTCCTCTGGGAGAAATTTGCTTCAACTTGTTAAGACTAGACTATCGACAACCTCCCAGAGGGCTTTTTCGGGAACCACTCCCAGATTATGGAACAGCCTCCCAGACGAGTTCCGTCAAATTACCAACCTAAGAGGGTTGCAGACTGTCAGAAATAGTGTGAATTCAGTCCACTTTTAGGGTTAGGGTTAAGGTTAGGGAATCATGGGGACTGTATTTTATTGTGGCACTAGAGTTCTCTGACAAAGAAGGTTCAATGTCTCAGAAAAATAACAATTCCCATGATTCCCTAGCACTAACCCTAACCCTAAAAGTGGACTGAATTCACACTATTTTTGACAGTCTGCAACCCCCCCTAGACAGCTTTAAAAAGGATTTCGAGATGGATCTCTTCCAGCAGGCCCTTCCTGATTAAATTCCTGGCCAAGGAGCAGGTTAATTTCCCCCCACCAGCTGCTACATTTTGTCATGCTGTTTAGTGTTCGCGGGCTGTTTATTAGAGTGGTTTAACACTTATTGTTGTAAACCATCAACTTGTTTTATTGTCATTAAGTGTTTTAAATTATGATGTTTAATACTGTTTTAAGGGGTGGGTGGGTTTGGGTTTGGAGGGTGTATTGTGAGATTTTATTATTGTAAGCCACCCCAATTGCTTCGGTAGAGGGGCGGGATAGAAATTATTATTATTATTATTAGTAGTAGTAGTAGTAGTAGTAGTAGAATAGATTATCTTGGGGTATCACAAGATAAACTAGTGTAAGGGCCCATAAGAAGGGAGGCACCTTGCCCTCAACATGATCCACTGCCTGATGTGGCCTAATGGTGGGACTAGCCTTGCATGAGCCCTGAATTTGCCAAGAATTTCCAAGCCTGAGTCTTTGATTCTCAGCCCTATGTCACACTCTGAAAATAGCTTCCTATTTTTGTCACATTGAAGAATGAACAGAGAAATGTACATGCAGCATTTTTTTAAAAAAAGGCCCAGCCTAACTGGAATGAGGACCAAGACTGTTGAGTACACTGGTATTGAGTTTGTTGGTGTCATGGTGGGGGGGAGCAGGGGGAACACACCAAGGTGACACCCTAAGGGAGGGTGACACCACTGTTCCCCAAATATCTGCCTTTTGGCAGAAATGGGCTGTGCATTTGCCTGCATCCCTTTAAAAGTTGAAGAGATGGTGTGAGTGGGGTATACACACACTTTTTCATTTTCTATGCTCTGTATCCTTCTCTACACAAAGAGTGCATTTGACATTAGCACATTGGGAAGAAGGTTCTAAGCTGACCAGTGGTATGTGTGATTTTTACATGTAGCAAGAGTATTTGCAAGGGTGGGGGGCAGGACTGAAATATTTGAAGAGCCACCTGGAGTCTGAAAAACCACAGCTCAAGAACAGACACATAACATGGGGCTTCTGCTCATCTGTTTTAGCTCTGAATTTAACTGTGGCTCTTTGAATTCACTAGACGAGGCCAAGATAACTCGCTGTATGGCACCATAATGATGCGGATCACGGCACATTTTTTTTTAATGTGAAACCAGCAATATCTTTTCCTTTTAAAACTTCACTTGGTATGGAAACCAGATGTCAGTGATAATTGACAGACCACTGATAGTAAGTTACAGAATAAAGGAACATGCATTGAATATAACCTAATAGCCTAACCATATCTTTGAATCTGTCAGTAAAGTCACTGATGTTGCAAGTAAGAGGATTTCCCAAGTTCTCTTCTAATATTCTTGTTATGAAGCATAGATTAGCAAAGTATTGATAAACCTCATCATTTAATACTATCCTTGTTTAAATCTCAAAGGTGCTCAAGGGGTAAAGAACCTAACCAGCTTTTTTAAATTAAATAAATTAATTTAAAGGAAAAAAGAATCATAAAAGTACTATTGCCTGTAAGGACACTCCTTGAAATCAAGAAACCTTAGTTGAAGTATAGAATCATTTAATCCATTTGGTTGACTAAACCTCTAGTGTGTGTGCACATGCAGACACGCAAAATGATTAGGACTGGAGATTTTCCAGCTTGCATATATGGGTGCTTGAGAGCCACTGTGGTGTGGCAGTTTCAGCATTGGACTATGACTGGACATCAGGGTTCAATTCCCGCTTCACCATAAGTTGGAAACAACTTGAAGGCATGCAACAACAACAAATACATGGGTGGTTAAGTGGGCAAAAGGCCCGCAATGCCAGGCCACCTGATGTTGGTAAGAGAGGGAAAATATTGTTGTATCTGCATCATTACAACAGTAACTTGAAGTGTAGTGCTTTACTTTCCCACAAAGGAAGGATTCCATAGCAATGATTAATTTACTATCTAGCAGCTTAAAGGATGTCCTCATAGAGTTTTGGGGAATTTGTCCTTGATCCCTTGGGAATCAGGCTTGCTCCCAATATCTACTTAGCCTTATTTTGGGGTTCCCTTCTGTGATGAGGTATAGCAAGTAGCAGAGACAGTGTGATGTAGTGGTTTGAAGTACAAACTATTGGACTATGACTCTGAAGAATAGGGTTTCAATCCCACTCAGCCATGGAAACCCACATTCTTGCAAGCAAGTTGGTAAAATGTGGGCTAGACAAATTAACTGTTACATGGATTTGTAATTGGTTGACTGGTCGAACGCAAAGGGTGCTCAACAATGGCTCCTTTTCAACTTGGAAAGAAGTGACCAGTGGGGTGCCACAGGGCTCTGTCCTGGGCCCAGTGCTATTCAATATCTTTATTAATGACTTGGATGACGGTATTGGGGGCATAGTTATCAAATTTGCAGACGACACCAAATTAGGAGGAGTAGCTAATACCCCAGAGGACAGGATCAAAATTCAAAATGACTTGAACAGACTAGAAAGTTGGGCCAAAGCTAACAAAATGAAATTCAACACGGAGAAATGTAAGGTACTGCACTTAGGGCGGAAAAACGAAAAGTACAGATATACGATGGGGGACACCTGGCTGAATGAGACTATGTGTGAAAGCGATCTAGGAATCCAGGTGGACCACAAGTTGAACATGAGTCAACAGTGCGATGCAGCAGCTAAAAAGGCCAATGCAATTTTAGGCTGCATCAGTAGAAGTATAGTGTCTAGATCAAGAGAAGTAATAGTGCCACTCTATTCTGCTTTGGTCCGGCCTCACCTGGAATACTGTGTCCAGTTCTGGGCACCACAATTCAAAAAGGATGTGGAGAAACTGGAGCGTGTCCAAAGGAGGGCAACTAAAATGGTGAAGGGTCTGGAAACCAAGCCCTATGAGGAACGACTTAGGGAGCTGGGGATGTTTAGCCTGGAGAAGAGAAGGCTGAGAGGTGATATGATAGCCATGTTTAAATATTTGAAGGGATGTCATATCGAGGAGGGAACAAGCTTGTTTTCTGCTGCTCCAGAGACTAGGACCCGAAACAATGGATGCAAGCTGCAAGAAAAGAGATTCCACCTCAACATTAGGAGGAACTTCCTGACAGTAAGGGCTGTTCGACAGTGGAACACACTCCCTCAGAGAGTAGTGGAGTCTCCTTCCTTGGAGGTCTTTAAGCAGAGGCTGGATGGCCATCTGTCAGGGATGCTTTGATTGGGAGTTCCTGCATGGCAGGAGGTTGGACTGAATGGCCCTTGTGGTCTCTTCCAACTCTATGATTCTATGATTCTATGATTCTATGATTCTATGACTTTGGGCAAGTCATACTCTCTCATCCTCAGAGGATGGCAAAGGCAAACCCCTCTGAAGAAACTTGCGAAGAAAAACCCAAGATAGAGTGACCTTAAAGGTAAAGGTATTCCCCGTTGACAAGATTGGCAAGTCATGTCCGACCATAGGGGCTGGTGCTCATCTCCGTTACTAAGCCAAAGAGCCAGCGTTGTCAGAGACTACTCTGTGATCATGTGGCCAGCATGATTGCACAGAATGCTGTTTACCTTCCCACTGGAGTGGTACCTATTTATCTACTTGCATTTTCATGCTTTCAAACTGCTAGGTTGGCAGAAGCTGGGACTAGTGACAGGAGCTCCCCCCATCATGCAACACCTTTGGGTTGCCATAAGTTGGAAACGACTTGAAGACACACAGTAGTAGCAGCAGCAGCACCACCACCACCACCACCACCACATCTTTTGAAATAAGACATGGTAAGATTCTTTTACCTTTTACCTAAGGTTCTAGCCAGAGAAAACGTCTCTAGATGCTATTGATTTTATCATCTGAAGAAACTTGCTAAGAAAATCCTGTGATAGGGTTGCCTTTTAGACAATAATGCTAGGAAAGGTGGAGGGAAGTAGAAAGAAAGGAAGGCCACATGCTAAATGGATGGACTTTGGGCCTTTGCAGACTGCCAGAAATAGTGCAAATTGAGTCCACTTTAAATTGAGGCACTGCCCTGGCTCAGTGCTAGGGAATCATGGGAATTGTATTTTTTTTCTAAGACATTGAGCCTTCTCTGTCAGAGAGCTCTGGTGCCACAATAAATTACAGTTCCCATGATTCCCTAGCACTGAGCCAGGGCAGTGGCTCAATTTAAAGTGGATTCAATTTGCACTGTTACTGGCAGTCTGCAAAGGCCCTTTATTGAAGAGACCATGAATATGAGTTTGCAGGAGCTGGGCAGAGCAGTAGAGGACAGGGGGGCCTGGTCAAGACCTACACGAAGGCAGTTTACAACAGCAAAGGGTCACCATAAATTGGAAACAACTTGAAGACACACTACACACACACATAGCAAGTAGGGTTGCCACAGTGTAAACTGGAGATGGCACCTGTACCTTTAAAGCCTGTGCAGAAGCTGGAATTTGAACAAATGTTGCTTGTTACCTGGTTGTGTAACAATCTGTATTCATTTCTCTCTACTATACTATACTGGAGCTGTCTCCAGTTATTCAATCTGGCAACCCTAAATGCTATAAATTTGTAGCCTAGCATATTCTGATATATGAACATGTCACAAAATGGCCTCACCAATCTTCACTGACCATCTAATACAGGGGTAGGCAACCTTTTTGAGCCGGGGGCTGGGTTGCTGTCCCTCAGACAATTGGGGGGCCGAAGCACAAAAAAAAAAAAATTAAATTAAAATTTAAAAAATTTAACCAATATGCATGCATACTCTCTCAGCCACAGAAAAGTCATGGCAAAACCCCTGTAGAGATTTTGCCAAGAAAACCCCAAGAACAAGTGATAACAACAATAATCATTATCATCATGGAAACAAGTGGAAGGCAGGCCCACAAACAAGCAGGGATGTATGCACACTGTCTCAGCCCCAGAAAAGCCATGATGGCAAACCCCTGTGGAGATTTTGCCAAGAAAACCCCAAGAACAAGTAATAACAACAATAATCAATATCATCATGGCAGGCGGTGGGGGCTGCGGCAGGACCAGCCTGGGGCCAGTCCAAAGGCCTCGGGGGGAGCGCATCCGGCACCCGGGCCTTAGATTGCCTAGCCCTGATCTAATATGTGTCTTCCTCCATGCACTGGAGGAACAGTGGGGTTTAACATTATTAGTGTTACATAATCTCAATGTCTTCTATTTAGGAACCAATACAATGGGTGGACCTGGATACAGTTGGGCATATGCCCACTAGAGGCCACTGTTGTGTTGGCCATATTGATAGCCAAAGACTACCAATGGTCAGCACTTATGCCCTCCAAGACTGGACAGATGAGACAAGTTCTGTTCCTTGCATGTGATTTTCCCAGCCACATAGGTAACACAGGAACAAAGAGAGGCATGTGTCACTTCCAGGTATGCTTGGTTACAATATTATATTTTTAGATCAAACTGTGGTACAGTGGGGAAATGCTGGTGTTTGGTATCATCATCCTTTAGGAAAATTGGTTTAGTAGTTCTGAGAATATGATCTGCTAGCTTTGAATGAGAGACAATAAGATGAGGTCTCCAGTGAATATGCAACTCCCTACTACTGTGAAGATTTTATCACTGTTTGGCATCCTGGATTATGAAGAATCTCTCTGGGACAGGAGAAATAAAGAAAATCCAGGTAGGTAAAAATCTGTGAAAGCTTCCTCCTCCCAAAAAATATCTGATACTTCTTCCAGTTTATTTAAGGTTAATCAATATAGTATGTTGATATGAAGAATCAATGAACACACTCATGCTGAGCAAAATTGCCCCAAATATTTCAGTCTTCCAAGAAGTTTAATAGTCTATCCTTCCATGTTGTCAGTCTGATTATAACAGCCAATATTTTACAATTGCACAGGAGTCTCAGTTTTATGTTTTACATGTTATGAATTTTGCCTTGTAAAGTTGGCAACCAACATGAAAATGTAAAAGTTCAGCATCTACCCTTTGCTGTTCCTGCTATTTTATTTGTATTAGTATTCATTTTTGTAAAACAAAGAAATGCAATAATTCCATTAAAAAAAGCAAATGTCATGAACTGAATAAATTGTGTAATGGTACATTATTATTATTATTATTATTATTATTATTATTTCCCAGCAGTAAATATTATTTCCATTTATTAAAAAAGAAAATAAAAAATAATACACATAAGTTACAGCATATCAAATTAGTATTTAATGTCTCCTGAGGAATATGTTCTATTTTGCCAAAAATAAATATCTTCAAATACTGAATAAATCTATTACATTTTTGTCTACCTTCTGCTCTTATATATCTGATGTTCCATTAAGGCATATTCACACATCTTTGATTTCCATTCATCAGTCCCCAGGATTTGAGTCTGTCTTTAATACCTTTCATAACAGAGTCTGTCTTCAGTAATTTTGTAAGTAAAATGACTCTCAGGAAGGAATAGGAGCAAACCCTAAAGGCACCAGATTCTGACTGATCTTGGAAGCTAAGCAGGGTCAGCCATGTTTAGTATTTGGTTAGAAGACCTCCAGCAAATAGCAAGTGCTATAAGGCTGTATTTTAGAGGAAGGAGTTAGCAAACCACCTTCCCTAAGAAAATCCTATGAAATTCATGGGGTTGCCATAAGTCAACAGGCAACTTGAAGGCATGCATGCACACACACAGAGACACACACACACACAGGGACTTTCTTTGTAAAAATGAATAAATGGATAAATAAATAAGAAAGACTGATCTGAATTCTAGTTTGCAACCAATACTTCTTGATGCAATACTTCTTGATGCAAGTAAAACTAAAGGCTATGTTTCACTTATGCATAAAATCCTACAGCCAAGGACCATCCAGTACAACCTCCTTACAGTACAGTAATCCCCAATTAAAGCACTCTGAGAGGTGGCCATCCATCCGCTGCTTTAAAATCTCCAGTAAAGGAGGTTAACATCCTTTAAAAACACCATCCTCCAAGGCAGTCTATTCCACTGTCAAACAGCTCTTTTATCAGGATGTTCTTTTACTGTTTAGTGAGAACCTCCATCCTTGTAATTTGAATTGACTGGTTTAGGTTCTGTCCTCTGGAGCAGCAGAAAACAAGCTTGCTCCCTCTTCCATATGACAATCTTCAGATATTTAAAGATGGCTATCCTATTGGCTCCCAGTCTTCACTTTTCCAAGTTAAACATAGCCAATTCCCTCAATCTTCCTCATAGGGCTTGGTTTACAGACTATCACTTTTGTCACCTCCTTTGAACAGGTATGACCTACAATCAGATACACATCAATATAGCAATAAGGGATGGCAAAGGCAAACCTCTGAACAACTCTTGCCAAGAAGTCACCATAAGCTAGAAATGACTTGAAGGTGCATAACAACAACAGCTCCAAAATATCCTGAGTCAACATAATTAGTTTCTTTCAATCAGCTTTCTGTGCAGATTTCTTGACTGTGCACCAAAGTCATGGATCCCCTGAAAGATGTTGCACATTCTAGACATATAATGCTCTTCCTCCTTCATTCCTGTTTGGTTCACTTCTTTTGAACAGGGTCTGATCCTCTGTTACTACATTCCAGTCATGAATCCCTTCCTAACACATTTGAGTAATGCCTATTAAATCCTATTTGCCTTCCTCTGTTTAAGAGTTCAAATCCAGCTTGTTTGTTTCCCATACTCTGTACACTAGTACAAGGCATCTGAGCCATAGACCATATTCTCCAGCTGTTTGCCTAATATATATTTTTCTTCTGCTTATTGATGGGTTCCTGTACCACCACTCCAGTTTTTCCATGTGTCATTGACAGTATCCTCCTCAGCATTTGGTGTCTCCCATCCTCTGAAAAACTACTTCTGAAATATCACACACACACACACTATGGGATTCACTTTAAAGCCCTCCTGATCAGGTTGGCAAGACTCCTAGTAAGGACATTCTTCCAAATGCCATGAGATGCAAGACATCCGCCATCCTTCTTCATGGAAGAACAGACCAGGTTCCAAGAAACCGAATCCTTCCTAGGATCATCATCTGTGCAGCCAGTTGTTCACTCCCAGGAGTCTTCCTGTCTCCCTGTGACATGATTTTCAGTAGAGAGGAGTGATGACATAACAACTTGTGTCCCAAGTTCACCTTCTACCACAGCCTCTTATGTTGATGTCTGGTGATTTCATTTAAAGGAAAATGTTTACTGCTCAGGTGATTTTTTAACTAGTATGGGGACATTCATTCAGTGTTTTGTATGAATCCTTGCCTCTCACCATCACTTGCAACACCAAAATAAATTATGTAAAATAATACAATGCACAGTTATGTAAATCTACTAATTTATTGGGGTCATAAAATTTAACTTTTGTTTGCACAAAATCTGGATTGCAAAAGTATAGATGTTTTTGTTTTCATTTTAGTCTTGAGTTACACTGAATATAAGTGACTGATTCAGAGGGGAAAAAATTGCCTCTGTCCCAGGAGAGAAAATTATGGGTTATTTTTCTGCAGATGATTTCAGTTTGAATCCTGTCAAATCCTCCAAATACACTCATCATAGCCAATGTCAGTGTCTGAACTGGAGATTATAACCTGGTTTAGGTTCAATGCTGACACATTCTTCCTGTATTGGCACAAAGCAAACTTCCAGACATTTCTAAAAATGGCCTTAAGCAGAACTACTGTAACCCTAAACACAAGGAGGGTATTTCAGTTCCTCACAGGATATGACATGAAGACCTCAGTAAATGACACATGATACTCTCTCAAGTGAAGATCATCCCATTTTAATTCTTTCTCCCCAATCTGGACTGAAATGGAGAAATGCAATAAAGGGAAAATAAGTCAAATTTGGTCAAATCACTTAGAAGGTTATTGTAGGATACAGTTCCTTCTGGTTATTACAAAGTAAATCCTTTACTGCAAATCCTGGAACAGAGACTCTTTTAGAAAAGATCATAGAAAGCCTGCTGTACCAACAGTGGTGCATTTTAGAGTAAATGCATGGTACTATCAAATGCAGATTTTATTGCACAAGTGGTAATCCAGAGTAGCTCCTAGAAAAAAATGCACTTATGTCTATAAGCCATGCCCTATGAGGAGCAACTCTGGGGCTAAGCAGACGGGCGGCAAGGGGCCACCCCAGGAAGCTGCGGATCGGGGCCAAGGCATCCGCATTCCTCGGGCCCGTGGCGCAGCTTCGCCGCCCCAGGAAGGAGCGCTAAAATAGCGCTCCTTCCACAAATTGCTGAAGGCTGCCGGCACACCTTCGGCGCCTCTTCCGCTGCAGCGTGTGCGGACACTGCAGCGGAAAGGCATTGTCGGAGCGCCAGCCATGCAGAGGGCTGGCTGCTCCAACGACGTTTTCGGGAAGGGATTGGGACGCCCAGCATGCGGCTGCCCCTCCCCTTCCTTGCCCTGAAGATGGCGCTTTGCGCCGTCTGCTTCCCCCCTTAGGGAGCTGGGTATGTTTAGCCTGGAGAAATGAAGGCTAAGAGGTGATGTGATAAAGGTAAAGATAAATGTCTGTCCAGTCATAACCAACTGTTTAAATACTTGAAGGGATGTCATATTGAGGATGGAGCAAGCTTGTTTTCTGCAGCTCCAGAGAAGAGAACCCAAAGCAATGGATTCAAACTACAGGAAAAGAGATTCCTCATCAACATTAAGAAGAACTTCCTGACAGTAGAAGCTCTTCTACTTAAGTGTGGTGGAGTCTCCTTCTTTGAAGGTTTAAAACAAAGGTTGGATGGCCATCTGTCAGGAATGCTTTCATGGTGTTGGACTGGGTGGCCCTTGTAGTCTCTTCCAACTCTATGATTCTATGATTCCTTGATTACGGTATATGTATATATGCAAAAGCTGAATCCAGTGCAACTGCCTAACAATGACTTTTAGTTCCACCTGAGTTAATTTGGATTTAGGCTAAAAGGCCTTGGAAGACCTATTTTTTATTAGTGGCAGGTTTTTTGGAAATCTCTTTACAACAACCTGCCACTAATAAAATCTGTATGAACAGAATACATCATTCATCCACTCATCCTTCCATTCATTCATTTTATATACCACCTTCTCCTGCCCAAAAGGGACTCTTTACAATTTATTTTTTTCCCATCCTGTGTCCAGTACACTATGATTCATGATGCTGCTGTGCCATTAACTAAGGCTGCCAGATGCATCTTCTAAACCCTTTGAGATTTTACTCACAAATGCATTTTAATCATTTGATTTTTTTTTCATCCCTTGAGAACTTGGCCCTTGATGATTCACAGAAGAATGTGTGAACTGCCTGCTATGAAAATTCTGGCTCTGCTCTTTGATCTGCAATGGTTCATTCATGCTTTTATACAGTGCATTTCAAAGGTTTACTGAACTTCATGTACCATATCTCAAGTCATCTGTGTAGTAATGCAAGCCAAGAGCAATGGTTTGCTTGAATCCTCATAGATTTATGATTCACAGAATGTTTTAACTTAACTGGATGGAAATGCACAAGCCTGAGGATGGATACACACAGCTCAAACATAATTGCATAGAGCCATTAAGCAACTATCTAAACAACTAACCTACAGGATAAATGTGGGCTGGAACTGCTCCAGACATTCTGCTTCCCAGTCCTTTGTAGGGCTATTTGGAAGTGAATAGGTCAGATGACCCAATCCTATTCAGAACTGGTTGCCCCTGAAATATAAACTATACATGATGACTTGTGAACCCATCCTCAAAAGTCTTTTTCTTACATTAATCATAGAAGGTCTATTTAGATTTGAGGAAGGTGGTTTAAGAACATAAGAGTCTTGCCTGATCAGAACCAATGCCTCATCTAATCCTCCACTCTGCACCTACATTGTCCAGCCAGACACTTTTGGGAATCCCACAAGCAAGACCTGACTGCAGCTGTATTCTCCTACTTGTGCGCCACATCAAGTGGTGTTCAGAGGGATGCTATTTCTGATCCTGGAGGCAATATGGAGCTAGCTTAGCTAAGGGCCACTGGAGGTCATATCCTTCATGATTTTTGACTACCCCCTTTGAAAACCATCTGAGTTGGTGGCTGTCCCTATACCTTGTAATAGATAACCTCATAGTTTAACTACAGAGAGTTTGAATAAATACTTTTTATCTGTCTTGAGTGTCCTATCATTCAGTTCCATTGGATGACTCAGCTTCAAATATTATAGGAGACTCTCCCTGTCACTTTCTTCACATCAGGCATAATTGTATACACTTCTATCATGTTCCTTGTTTTGATCACCTTTGTTCCCAGGGTAAAAAGACCTACACTTTGTAACCTTTCCTGAGAAAGAAACTGCTCAGTTAGAAGGTTATTGTAGGAAGATATGATGAACTAGCCAAAAGAGCCTCCATGAGGCTGGCAAGGTAGCTTGTGTTATAATGCATGTAGTATGCAAGGAAATTATTGTCTCTGTTCTTGAGCAAAAGTCAATATTCTTGGGAAAAGATACCTGTGTTGTACCTTTCTTCTTTCCCACTTCAGAGAAAATATGTTTCACTGAAGTGAAAGATAAGTCTGATCTACAATCTACCATGTAAGGTGACCTCTAAGAGCACTACAACCTTGATCCATGTCCCCAGTTGCCACTCCAGTGCGATTGCTTTAATGAAAGAAAAAGAGATCAGAAGTGCTAAGTGCAGATTTCCTGTGTCATCTCTAATTTGACCTTAAGGTCATTGAAATTAGTGGGTACAAGCCTATCTAATGCTATATAGGATCACACAGTGAATTCAGTGACACGCCCAAGCCATCACTGATAGGATTGCAGCCTAAAAATACAACAGAAGCTAGACTAGATCAATCTATATATGTTGGCTACATTTCTCACAGTTGTGGTGTATAAGTCTGTGTGGACTTCAGCCAAGTTTTATGTAAATCCAATTCCATGCCTAATTAGTCTGCTTGCACTTACAGATAATGTTGTCAGGTAGCACTCTAATTAAAAGTGTGATATGGTTACTTTCAGGGATAACAAAAGCTATGTTAAAACAGTATTTTAAAGTCCTGTATTTCCTTTATTGTTTTGTATTTAGCCACTTAAACATAAAAACTACTGTTGTTTCCTAAATCCTAGATAATCTTCCACTTCCTTACCTAGAATCCTATTACATGAGATGATCTTACCATAGATCTCTTAAGATTAGTCTGCAATAAGAAAAAGGCATATTGTTTCCCTGAAGTAATTAACTCTGAGTTGAGCTTCCTCATAGTAAAATTGTACTGGATGCACAAATAAAGAAAAAGATATAGAAACTCGGGGGGAAAATATAGAGGGGGGGGGAACAGAAGGGAGGGGACAGAAATTTAACAACAACAAAATAAGAAAAGACCTAACAGTGTATGGTGGAATATGCAGATCCAGCACTTATGGTAGATTTCTGAGTGGTTTTCATAAAAACAATAAGAAGCCTTCCATTCTTCACCCAAATTAAGCTGCAGAAATAAATTAAAAAGTGTTAGAGGGAAAAACCAGTTGTGGATTTCACATGAATACACTGCAGCTTGCATTCTTGTTTGTTGTTGTTGCATGTCTTTCAGTCATTTCCAGCTTATGGAAAGCCTAAGGCAATCATATCATGGAGTTTTTTGGGGTTGAGAGTGTGTTCTGGGTTGAGAGTATGTGACTTGCTCAAGGTCACCCAATGGGTTTTCATGACTGAGGAGAACTTGAACCCTGATCTCCAGTCATAGTCCAACACTCAGATCACTACACCCTGCTGGCTCTCTGTTCTTGTACTGAAAACAAATTACTAACTCCCCTCTTCCTTATTTCAATGTTCCACACTAGGATCCAGTTCATGATTTAAAGTCTTTTTTTTTTCATTAAAAAATCCACCAAAAACCAAAGTGGATCTTCCAAGCTTTGAGTGTTTGAAGGACCAATTTAGTTGAAATCATCCTCTCTATAAAGATTTGCCCGAGTTATGTTGCTAGAACCATAAAGAACCATAAGATGGGACAACAGTAGCTTTGAAGTTGACTTCCAATGGTGCATAGCTGGACAGCAAGCTGAGCAGGCTCACTTATGGTATGCAGGCACTGAGTATTCAGGATCCTGAAAGCACTCCCAGAAGTCAGGACAGAAAACTGAAGCAGATGGTAGTATCTCTGGATCAGGGGCATCACTAGGGCCACACCAGGTAACATCTCAAAAGTGGGGAGAACACCTTGTGGGGTGGTTGCTCATCCATTCAACGACACCCTTCAGCCATCCTTCTCTACCAACCAAAGCACCTCTGCTTCCCATCAGATGCGGCCACTGGTGGGACTGGGGTGCTGTCACCCTGGTGACACCACTTCTCTGAATGCCTGTCTCCATCTGTTCTTTATTTCTACTTCTCATCTTAGCAGCCATTCAACTCTTGCTCCCCCCTCTCCCAGTTCCCTAAGGCTGGGGAGCTGCTAAAGTAGAAAGTAGATAAATAATACAGTAATCCCATTAAGATCTTTCTGCTTGTCTTTGGAGGAGATTTCAGAAAACATAACAGAGTCTGGCTTATTTATTTAGCTATTAATATATATATATATATTTGAAGGACCATATTCTCTCATGAGCCAGTGTGGTACAGTGGTTTGGGCGTTCATCTAGTAACCTGGAGACCAGGATTCAAATCTTCACTTGGGCATGGATTTGTGTGACTGTTCAGTAGCTATGAAATCATCAGGTGGATTCATGTTTATCGGAATTCATGTTTATGGTCATTAGTGACTGAATGTGATCCCCCCCCCATCACCACCACTTCAGGCTGGCTGCATCGCAACTAAAGGGATTCCAAGATGCTACAGATTGAGACCCTGGAAAATGATGTTATGTGGCGCATTGAGAGCAGTCGTTTCAGCAGGACCCCAGGAGGTCTCTCCAAATGCAACGAGTTCCATCATTGTTGTTGTGCCTGATGATGTGAGATCTGAGTCAACAAATAAATCAGACATTCCCCTTTGCTATAAATTCCTATGAGGCAATGCTTTGCATCCTAGGGGAAAATGAGCAGTAGGGTTAGAGTAAGGAAGTTAACAGCTGAGAATCACAGAGCTTAGATCACTTTTAGGAAAATAATTTTGGATGTGTAAAAATTTTCTGGCCTTTTTGAGCATCTGCACTGTGGGAAGATAGAACTCTGTATCATCTGCAGATACGTGACATCACAACCCAAATGTCCAGACAGTTTTCCCAACTGCATTGGGAGGGGGCCATGGTCCTAGTAGAGGAAATTCCTTCCACCTGTATGGGATGAAATGGCACCCCCTTGGCCAGAGGCCACCTGCACCCAGTAACTTCAATGAGCACAGAATCGGGGGGGGGGGGATTTCTCATACTTCTTTCAAACCCATTGTTAATTATAAATAGTATTATCTATAGTCTTGGTTTTGTTTTCTCATTTTCATTTATTCATATTGACATTGGTCAATGAAATGCATTACTTGAAACATACCTTTATCAGAAACAAATGTGAATTGTGTTTTACACTTTCCATCTTCTGGATGCATTTTTGGGTTAATAAACAAAGTCTAAGAAACTGCTCCTTGGCTGGATTAATAAAGTAACAAAGGGAGGAAGGCGGCTTGGACCATAGTCAAACTCTGATGGTAGAGAGGTTGTAACATACTACAGTTGGTGTAGTCAAACTGATGGAATTGAGAGAATGGCTTGACTGAAGCCAAGAAGTGATGTCACAAACCTATTTTTATGTACATTTGGATGGGCAGTACACAATGCACACTCAACTAATGTTTCCCAAATGTGACTCTCTTGGCAGAGTTTAGTAATGACTGTTCTCTGCATGAGAGCAGTACCTCAGCCAGCCCTACCAGTTCTTTCTGTCACTTATGTTTAATGTTCCCCTGACAGCTCATAGAGGGCCATAAGTTTAGGCTTCAGTTTAAATAAAATTCAGGGCCTTGCTTAAGGGCACATAAATTTCATTTTCAAGCTGCTGCCAGAATTTTAGATAAATTGATCACTAGATTCTTGGAGAAGAAAGTCCCAAGTGCATGCAAGATGAACCGTCAATAACAAGAGAGCAATGGGCTAGTTGCTTCATCGAAAGAGTAGCCATAACTCTTGTATTTGGCAGAATGGGGTACTGCCTCAGGCAGTATTTGGCAGAATGAGGTACTGTCTCAGGCAGCAGATGAGAAGCACCTCAGAACAGCATTTGGAGGACAGTGTCTGGGCTTCCATGCACCCTCAAATTATCTTGTTGTCCAAGAGCCTGAAAGGTTACTTTTTTTACCACAGTTCTCATAAGCCTCCGTCCAACATGGTCATTGAAGAGCTGTAATGAAGAAATCAAAATAATTAAAGAATCAAATATTGATCAGAACACTGCAGCCAAGAAATCAGAAGACTAGGAATGGAAACGGCAGCTGTGAAAGAACTAGAAAAGATCCTAAAGAGCAAAGAGAAAGAACTGAGCACCAAAGTCAGAATTGTCCAAGCCACTGTATTCCTCATCACCATGTACAGATGTGAGAGCTGGACAGTAAAAAAAAAAAAAAAACAGATAAGAAAAAATTCAGCTCATTTGAGATGTGGTGCTGGAAAAGAGTGCTGAAGATATCGTGGACAGCCAAAAAGACAAACAAATGGGTCCCTGAACAGATCAAGCCTGAACTTTGCCTGGAAGCCAAGATGATAATGTTGAGACTGTGATACTTTGGTCACATAATGAGAAGACATGAGCCATTAGAAAAGACATTAATGGTAGGAAAGGTTGAGGGCAATAGAAAGAGAGGAAGACCACACATTGGATGGCTGGACTCAACCAGGGAGATCACAAACATGAATTTACAAGACATAAGCAGAGCAGTGGAGGTTAGGGGAGCCTGGAGATGTCTCATCTACAGGGTTGCCATGAGTTGGGGCCAATTCAAGGGCAATAAACAACAACAACAACACATTCTAAAAAGAACTTTCAATGCTCTATCTTTCTTTAGCTGTGGGGAAGGATCATGCTACCCCATTGCCAGTGTTGAAATGAAATTCAACCACCACCCTAGTTGGCTTTCATAAGTGGCAGAGGAGAGACAGCCTCAGCAAAATGTCTTGGGTTTGCTCTGCTTTTGTGTCTTCTTCAGCAGTGCAAAATGAAGACATAAATTTGCTAGACAACCAACTAAATAGTGTTGAGCATATTCCAAACCAAAAGGCAGGAAAAGTGCTATGCAGGTATCAGCCCATGATCTAGGAATGGGAGGCATTTACCCTACCATTTAGGGGTTAGCACCCCCAACTGTTGCTGAGACCATGGGCCATTCCTTGGAGCAGAGTGTTTGCTCTAACTGAAGAATCTGAGCAGCTCTCTAAGAAGCGTTGAACAAATAACACTCTCTTTGCTGAAAGCACCTTACTCAAAGTGCTATTCAAAGTAGTGGATCCTTGGATCAGTAACCAATTAGCACAAATATGGTGCTGGTCCCTGGCACATTGTGGTTATGGTGGGCAGATAGTATCCTGCATCAGATCACTTTATTAGCATTGCCTTACAGGATTATATTTATCTGTATACCTGGAGCTCATTGTTATGATAAATGGTGATTTTTAAAATTAATATAATGACAAGACCCTACCCTGAAGAACCTACAAATTACATTTTCTGAGGGGGAGACAACTGAGGAAATGGAGGTGAAGAGCACATGGTAAATAACACCATATATAATGTCTTTGGTGGTAAAAGAGTAGGTTTTTTTTTTATCTTTTGTATTAAAACGTCCAGTTACAGACAAAGCTTGTTTTAGCCAACTATTCACACTTCTGGTAGTAAGTCCATTCTGTACTCTCTGCTTTCCATCTCTCAGCAGTTTGTACCCTTTTTCATTCATTGCCTTATTTTTATTTTTAACTAACACAATACTAGTCATTATGACAGGCATGCAATGTGAAGACAGAGGAAGAGTTTTACATTGTGAAGACCCAATGGGAAATGGACTGCATCTTTCTACACAGAAGCATATTGAAGCCCTCTGTCATTACATTCTGTGAAAAGCCCAGCTCATTGTCAAGGGAGGAAGGAAGTCTACCACAACCTAGTACCTCCCAGATGTTTTGGACGATAATTCCCATTAGCCCTTGTCAGCATGGACAGTGAATAACAAGACATGAGATTAAAATGGAAATAAATACAGATACATTCATTTATGGGAGTTATAGTCCAAATATCTGAAGGGAGGACTAGTGGATGAGCAAGAGCAGCTTCTTCCCAAACATCTGAATGGCACTGATTTGTTTATTGGGGAGAACTTGTAGAGACCACAGCCATGCAGCTCCCCCTATTGCATGAATGATTTTGGTTACAATTGGTTACAAGAACAAAAATGAAGCATATTTTTAAATCCCATTTCCTTAAACATGAGAATCAAACATATACCTGAGTAGAATTCAGACTGTATTAGTCTGCAAAATCAGTATGGAAGGGGATCTTGTGCACCTTTTGAGACTATGTAGAAGAAATTGTAGCATAAGGTCTACTTCCTCGGATGTGTCTACAAAAGCTTTTGCTACAACTTCTACATAATTAATCTCAAAGGTGCTACAAGATCCCCTTATATGCCTGAGTAAGCATGTATAGGATCGTGTCACACATCTCTCCCACTGAAGCCTATGGAACTAAAAATATATTGTTTTCCCATTCAGATCCATATAATGCCTTTATTATTATAAAGCCCTATATGGCTTGGGTCCAGGCTATTTGAAGGACTGTATCTCCCTGTATGAGCCCCCAGAGTATTGAGATCGTTGGGAGAGGCCCTTCTTTCTGTTGCAGCACCCTCTCAGGCATGTTTCGTGGGAACAAGAAAGATGGAACCATCCTGGTTTCTTGCTCCCAAGAAACCAGGATGGTTCCATCTTTGCTTTCTTTTCAATGGCAGATAAAAACATTTTTATGCTGCCAGGCCTTCGTATATTGATATGGGTGCTGTTTTGTTTTTGTTTTAAAGAGTTTTAAATTTTTAAATTTTAATAATGTAATGTTTTTAATTGTTTTAATTGTTTAATTGTTTTTAAACTTTGCATTTTTAATGTTTTATACTGTTTTAACTTGGACTGTTTTGGATTTGTTAGCTGCCTTGAGTCCCTGTACTGGGAGGAAGGTAGGATATTATTATTATTATTATTATTATTATTATTATTATTATATTAGACAAACCAAAAGTGTACAAAAATGCAGAAGCTTCTGAGATCTGTAGGTGGGGTTGAAGAATCTGACTTGGTATAGAAGTCATAGGGACTGCATGATGTCCTGAGATTATATCTAGATTTTATATTTCCAAAAATATAAGCTTAAATCAAGAAAAGGGTCATCTGCCTTTCTTGCTCCTAGCATTGCTTGGGTTTACTTGAGGAGAACCTTAAAAACCTCTCAACACTTGCTAAAGTGCCTGCAAACCCCTTGTCCTTCTTTCCATTTCAGGACATCATCCAGAAACCATGTCCAGGGGTGGATAACTATAGCCCTCCAAATAGTGTTGGACTGCTACACCCAGGATTCCCCATAATGGTCTTCCCTGGCTAGGTCTGATGGGAACTGCAATCCACTAATAGCTAGAGGGCTCCATTTGTTGATCCCAATCATGACTTGAACATCAGGTTGGTTCCTCACCCCTTTCCCCTTTGGTAACATCTTGCCTGATGAAGACATCTAGAACTTTTCAAAGCTTGAATGCATTTTGTGCCCTTTTGGTTGTCCTTATAAAGATATTACTAATAGGCATGTGTTAATGGAATGTGGCATTTTTATTTTGCCCAACATGGCTACCTTTGTTCTTTACTTCACCTTCTCCTGGATATCACTGCTTCACTTTTGAAAGTGGTATTCTTCACAACTTCAAAAATAGTTTGTTAGGGGAACAAGAACAAGAACAAGAACAAGAACAATGAAACTTTGCTAAATTCTAGGGTAGGAAAAAAGTAATGTCGCATGTAATAGAAAATGAGGGTTGATTGCCAAATCTGTGAAGTCAGGGGTTTTGCATTTAATGCTTTCTGCGTGCTAAGGTGCTAAGAAAAGGCAAATATAGTTGCTTTCCAACTCCCCCACTAACTGTTAAATTATCATTAAATCCTTTATGATGACTGAAAAATGGATAAAATCCAACTTGGAATCCATAGGGGGTAAAAAGCGAGAAAAAATAATCTTTGTTGGGATTTAAATGGCTATTTAAAACTAGTAGATGATTCCCTAGACTCCTGCATACTGTGCTGGCTAGTTAATATAAATGAATGTTAGACTGAGGAAGGAAGTGACTGGAAATCTCTCAGGTTACTTTTCCCATCCACATGCCAATGTAATGCAAGATTTCCCCTGTGTCATATCCGTTTTGTTTAATCCAACATAGTTTTAAGTTATTATTGCTTCATGATGTACACCAGATTCCATAGCAGGCATAGGTTCCTCGCAATGTGAAATTGGTTGGTTATACTTTTTCATACTGTGGCTCAATATTTATGGTTTAGCTGTGGAGTATTTCTACTTCTGGCTTAAAATTGGGAGGCTGGTCCTCTTTTTGTATTGCTGTCAGGGCCAGCCCTACCATTAGACAAAATGGTGCAGCCATATCAAATGGCAGACAACAGGGGAACAGCATTGGAATACTGGAGGACAGAGCTATAGATTCTTTACAGCCTAACCTGTATCTCCTAAGCTATTTTGGTTCATTCAGACTACTGTCAAATCATTAGTATTTTGCGACACTTTATCCTTTGCCTCAGGCGGCAAGAGATCTCGGGCCAGCTCTCATTACTATTGTGGGATGGAATGCTTCACAATAGTACATTACCTTTGTGACGTATGTCATTTGAGTAGCATGAAAATCTGTGGGCCATGTGAAAAGAATTTTCCCACATGAGCATCACATCTTCCAGAAACTGGTTTCATGTTAGTGTGGAGGAGAGCCAAAGTATGACAAACTTCTCTATAGCCAATGTGACTGCATAGACTACAGAGGCCAGTAATTGTGCTAACTGGGGGGGGGGGGTATGGGGGCTGTAATCCAAAAAGTAATTTTGGGATTAGCTCTGCTGTGTATAAATGCCATGATGAACATAGAGTTACAGGGATCTTTCCATGAGATGTGGTGCATACATAGCAGATTACGTGCTCTTTTCCTACAAAATAGAGAAACTGCTCCTTCAGCTGAAGGGGAGGGGAAGAGTATAACTTGAAAACAACTATTAAGAAAATAAGTAAATTATACCACAGATATTTTACAGAAGAAAAGAAAGGAATTTACTAGACGAAACCCAAGCAGATGGACTGGCATACTGTTAAGAAGATAAGAACACAAGAGTCCTACTGGATCAGACTAAAGTCTTATCTAGTCCAGCATTTTCATTACTTTAGGAAGCAGATGCCTCTGGGATGCAAATGCAGTGAATGATACCTGTCACATATGTACTGCAATAATTACCCTTCAAAGGCCTTTTCATTGGAAGTAATATTTAGCTATAATGACTAGTAACCACTGATAGCCATATTCACCATGAATTTGTTTAACCCCTTGGAAACCTGAGAACCTGTGTTGTGTAGTAGTTTAAGCTGTAGTGATTTAAGCTGTGTTGTGTAGTGGTTTAAGGGAATACAGCTCTGGAGACCAGGGTATGAATCCCCCCCCCCCCAAGTCTTATGTTAATGTGACACTGCACTTGTCCAAACTGTGTTGGGCATTGAACAGCTTGGGCTGCCACTTGGAAGCTCAAAGTTAGCAAGAAGACTTACTGTGCTTCTGAGTGAACACCTTCCACACACCCTTTCAGCCACTGCTGTGAACCTTTGGCTGATGAAGAGTGACCATCCATTTGGAAGCTGGTAAGCAAGCAATTCAGAGCCAGTGTGGTGTAGTGGTTTGAATACCGAACTGCAACTCTGGAGACTAGGGTTCATATCCCCACTTGGTTATGGCAACCCACTGGGTGACCTCTGAGCAAATCTTGCCAAGAAAACCCTGTGATAGGTTCACTGAAAGTCATAAGTCAAAAAAGACTTAAAGGCAGGCAACAACAACAACAACACAACTGAACAAACAGGTAGTCATTACTATATCTTGTGGTAATAGATGTAGTTTAAGTATGTTTTGCATGAAGAATTCCTTCTTTTTATTTTTTTTAATTTAAAAAGTTTTATTGATTTATAACAAAAAGGATATAAAGAAAGATACAACATCTGTAATATACATCTACCATATTTCAATAATGTACATCTAAACAGGTATCTAAGCTTCCACTTCCACTTACTGATTTCCTTTTCCATTCATTTTCTTCTTCATTTCTTGTTACAATTATATTCTGTAGTATCCAATTTTACCAAAAAGATACTTTTTATAGTCTTGCTTCCCCTTTATCTTAAATTTATAGTAAACCAAATCTAATTCGTTATACTTAACTAAGATAATATTTTCTCTAAACCAAATACACATAATCCTTATCATTATTAATCTTCAATCTTTTTTATATATAGAATATCACTCCAATTTCTTTTCAAGTAATCATATATTTTAAGAATTCCTTCTTTTTATTTTTCACAGATCTCTGACCCCAGGCTCTAATATTACCAGGGAGAAAAATATCTCCCAATCCATTTCTTTCTACATCATGCAAAGTTTTATAAAGCTGTTATGTCTCCCCTTTTTTCCTAAGCTAAATACTAGCCAGTGTTGTAAACTTTCTTCAGAAGGAAATCTCTCTAGTGCCTTGATAATTTTTATAACCCTTTTCTGCAGATCTACATTATCTCCTTTGGGAAGTGGATACACTCACCAGCACTGTACACAATGTTTCAAATCATCTGGCTCCACAGATTTTTATAAGGGCTTATTATTATTATTATTATTATTATTATTATTATTATTTGTTATTTGTTATTATTTTTAATTTATATCCTGCCTTTCTCCTGATACAGAGAATCAAGGTGGCTAACAACAAATTTAAAACAGTACAAGTTAAAAACAATACAGAAGCCTTAAAAATGTAGATATAAAGTTTTAAAAACAATTAAACAAGTGAACAAGTTAAAAAACACTAAAAACTATATACAAACCTTGGCAACTGAATTATACAGCATTTAAAAGCCTCATCAGTGTGAAAAAGACTGGCAGCACAAAAATGTTTTTACCTGCCACCAAAAGGAGATCAGGGATGGGGCCATCTTGGACTCTCTAGGAAGGGAGTTCCAAAGTCTGGGAACAGCCATCAAGAAGCCCATCTCCCTTGTTCTCATCAAATGAGCCCAAGAGGATGGTGGCACAGAGAGAAGGACATCTCCCATTGATCTCAGCACTCTAATGGGCTCATAAAAGGAGATACAGTCCATCAAATAACTTGGAATATGTACATTCAACTGCAATTGCTTTGTTAATGGCCATTTCCCTGGTTTACAGAAATCATTTTAGAGCTCTGTATAATCTCTTTTGGCTCTGACCATCCTAAATAATTTGCTGTTGGCAGCAAACTTGGCCACCTCATGGCTTATCCCTAACTCCAGAACATTTATGCTGATGCATAAAGTCCCTGCCTGTGTAAACTTTCTATTCATGCCAGATTATCTATAAATGCATTTCCTATGCTTGCTTGTTCATGTGCCTGTAACATCACCATATTAGTTGTGTACCCACCTAGGTCATGCCTGTTATTTGGCATGCTAACAGTAACACATGGATGGATCATTGGAACATAAGAATTTCCTTTATTTTGTCTTACCCTATTGGTGCATCTTCTAGCTCAGTGAGGTCTACTGACTGGCAGAAGCACTACAGGATTTCAGACTGAAGCATTTTTCATTCCTATCTATATATGTCAATGTTTGAAACTCGCAATGCCTGCGTGCAAATCATATACTCTGGTCCTTCTCTTCAAAAGAAGGACACATAGTATGTTCATTATGATAGAGTAAATATGAAAAAAAATTATATGGATAAAGGCTTTCTCCATAAACCAAGTCTTATATAAATCAGGCCACAGAGAACACAGAATAACAGCATATTTAATTATTTATATAAACTGGAATCATCTGTCTCCCCTTAGGTTGAAGGTAAAAGCTTATCTACATGGTTTTCTATCAATAATTATTTTTTCTCTCTCATTGTGCCATGGCCTAGTACCATATTTGTGCCCACTTGTTACAACTGTTTCTTTCCTTCCTGGAGATTCTCCATGGTCCAGCAGACAATAACTTGCAGGCTGGCAGCAGGGATCACCAGTCTGAGTAGTAGTGGTGTAGATGATACTGAGAATGCTATCCCTGTGGCAGTTTTCCCATCCTCAGCTATGAACTACACCTTTTATGTACAGTTTCCTGACCCAATGTATCATTGCCGGCTTCTAGTGAGGTGGGGAACTCAGAAATTGGAAGCCTTGTAGTTGGATTAAAATATTAATTGGTTGCCTCTTTACCATCCCATCCCAACCTGTTTCTGGGATGCACAGGCTGGTGTACATAGTTTCCTCCCCCACATTTTATCTTTATAGTGGGGTTGAGCTGTGTATAAGTCTCAGCTTACACATTAGCTTCCATTCCATTTTTGTTCTCTCCACAGGTTCCTCAACCAGACTGTACCTCTTTTAAAATCTGCACCCTCCCATCCACTATTTTTAATGTCATTATCATGAAATAAATGTTCTCTTCTTCTCATATTCATGTGATATATTGGTTTGAAGGAGAGGGCAGAAGCATTACAGTACAGTTTCCAACATAGGTGCAACTGGAAAGGATGTTGATTGATTGCTTTGTTGTTCTTGTGTGCCTTCATGTCATTTTCAACTTATGACAACCCTAAGGTGAATCTATCACAGGGTTTTCTTGGCAAGATTTGTTCAGAAGGGGGTTGCCTTTGCCTTCCTCTGAGGCTGAGATTGTATGACTTGCCCAAGGTAACCAAGTAGGTTTCCATGGACAACCAGGAATACAAACCCTGGTCTCCAGAGTCTTAGTCCAGCATTAAAACCACTACACCACACTGGCTCTCCATTGCTTGCTGAGCAGCCTTCAAATAGATGGTCTCTCTTCATCAGCAAAGGTTCACAGCAGTGGCTGAAAGGATGTGTAGAAAGTATTCACTTAGAAGCACAGTAAGCGCTCTTGCAAACTCTGAGTCCCCAAGTGGCAACCTAAGCTCTTTCAGTGCCCAACACAGTTTGGATAAGTACAGTGTCACATTAACACAGGACATAGAAATCATTTACACAGAGGAGGAAAGACCACAGGATACCAAATGATTCTCCAGGAACTTTCACTAAATCCTTTTAGCACTATCCTGTGTTAATGATTCATAGGTGAGAAGTTACGCTTCTGCTTTATCCTGTTTTGATTTTGTTCACATTACATTTTCTGGGGAAAAAACAAAGCAAAGCAGTGTTTGAAAAGGGCCTTGTGGTGAGAAGGGGAGGAAATGAGTTACTGAGGTCTAGTGCAGCAGAGCCCTTAAGCACACACTTAACTTTAAGCATGTGAGTAATGTTGTTGACTTCAGTCAGATGTACTTCACTGCACCAGTGAGAAGTGTAACTTGTGTTGGTTTGATGATAAGTACCTAACTTCTTCTCTAAGTCTATAGGGAGGAAGTCCCTACTTGACAGCTGGGAAATGACAATAGGTGAAAAAGAAAAGTTATTAATGAAGTGGCAACCCCTACTGTATAGCATAGTAGCAGAGTGGTGCCTCATTAATCTAAATGCTACCTGTGATCATCTAAATGCTACCTGTGAACGTTTAGCTCCTCCATGAGACAAATAGTTCCATACTGATCTTATATAATGGCTGAATATGCTGCAAGAAACACAAGAATTTAACAGAACTTGGAAACTTTAAAAAAAAAACACTACAGCTTGTAGACTCTGGCATGATAGCATAGCCACTTACAAATAATGGTGATGTTTCTATGTTGTAGGACAGAGGTGGGAATCATGCTGTCTTCCAGATGTGGTTGGATTGCAAGACTCAGGAGCCCTTGTAGCATAGCCAATTATGAGAAATGCTGGGAGTTGCAGTTCAACAACATCTGGAGGTCTCTAAAAGTTAAGAAGTGCCATGACAACTTAAATCAAGAGAAGAAGCCAACATATTGCCTCTTAAAGTTGGTACTTCACAAGCAAGACATGGTGGAAATAGTTCTTCATATTTGTTCTCATAATCAGAATGGCAAAAGAAAATGAAAGGAATCATAAAGCTAGGATGATCCTCAACGTTATCTAACCTCTAGTCTGCTGCAACTTCATGCCTCCCAGATATTTTGGCCTACAATTCCTATCTCTATTATCTCTTGGCTATGTTGACCGGGTCTCATGGGAAGGTACCAGGTTGCAGAAAGCTAATCTCATCCAATCACCTGCTGATATAGGAATGTACTATTAAAACCCCTATGTTATCCAGCATTGAGTTTCCCAACCAGATTCTTGTAGAAAACCCACAGCCAGCAGTGGAGAGCGATAAGCTGTCTCTGACTATTGTTCCTTCAAAAGGACATGCCAATTAATTGTTTTTGTTGTTGTTCTGATATATTTTTCTATAAACCACCTTTGGACTTCCTTGGGATAAAAAACAGTATATAAATTATATCCTGTGATAATCAATTCTATAGTTTACCTAGATGTGGTTTGAAGAAGCTGAGGATTTTGGCAGCAGTTAATTGCACATTTATTTGAGAGTAAGTCTTATAGATCACACTGGGACTCATTCCAAATTATAAAGGAACAAAATGTGTACTATAAAATGTTTAGTAGATGACTGTTGAATCTTTATTGGTGAAATGAAAGTCACTGTTTTCTCTTATTCCTTCTCTTAACTTCCCCCTCGGTGTGGAGTAATAATTAGAGCCTCTTTGAATAGTTAGGATTAATGTAAGGATGGGAATATTAATGTACCCGGAAGCTCTTAGAATAAGAAGAAGTGCTATGTGAATACTAATTATTAGTATTGATCTACAATGTTTGAGACACTTTGGTCCAAAACACACTGCAGTTTAAGCCCACTTTAAATGCCCTGGCCCAGTGCTAGGGAATTCTGGGAACTGTAGTTTTCTGAGACATTTAGCCTTCTCTGTCTGAGAACTCTGGCGCCACAATAAAAATTCCAAGGATTCCCTAGCACTGAGCCAGGGCAGTTAAAGTGGTCTCAAACTGGATTATTGCTGCAGTGTGTTTTGGACATATGTCTCAAATAAAGCAATTCAGTCTTTCCTATCCCTCCTTCTCTGAAACTAAATGTAAAGATTGGGCAGATATTTGGCATTTGAACAAAGATTTAAGTACTAAATGTACACATCAGGCTTTACTATTGCACTATTCACTATTACCAGTTATTACAAAGCTGAAGGGGATTGACAACAGTGTGTTACCCTTTTCCTGGTACTCTTGCAAATGGAGCGAGTATAGAATGCAAGCTGCATTTTGAACCTCAAGCATAGAATTGTATTTTGAAGATGTATATTAAATTTAGTTCCTTTATCTTGCTTTTTAAAGTCGGCATTACATTATTATATTGTTCAGATTATCTTCTGGACTGTACACACACACATTATCTTCTGGACTGTACACATGTAGGTGCTCCTTTTCACATATCCTACTGAATAGTTGGATATCAGTGTATGGGTGCAGACCCACCTGTGCATGCTTATTGCATGCATAGAGAATATACAAATAGGATTTTTAGTGCTGGCACAGAGAATGTCAAGCCCTAGCATTCAGTCCTTTTAATTCATACCTGCCAGTTCTATGTCAATATATACTCCTTTCTGGCTTTCTGACATTTTACTAACCTTTATCAGAGCTTGAAAAATTTACCTTTTAGACTACAATTCCCAGAAAAGGCCATTCAAAGGGTAAATTTTCCAAGCTCTTTTCCCTTGCCTTTGAAGTGGGCCCACATTGCTTAAGATTAGGGGAAGTGTGTGTGTACGTGTGCGCGTGTGCCTGCCTCCAACTCAACTGTCGACTTATGGTGACCCCATGGATTTCATAGGGTTTCCTCAGGCAAGGAATACTCAGAGGTGGTTTTGCCAGTTTTTTCCTCTGAAATATAACCTACAAAACCTGGTATTTGTTGACGGTCTCCCATCCAAATACTAACCAGAGCTAGATCATGTGGAATCTGGTGCCTTTAGGGTATTTAGGTCCATTGTTAGAAGCATTACCTTTTCTTTTTCTGTTATATATATATATATATATATATATATATATATATATATTTGCTAATATTTCTTTTTATACCTGCTGAATAGCTTTCTATTGAGACTTAGCTGTGTGTTGTTTTTGTCATTCTTGCAGAGCCAGGCCAGAGGGTTAATGCAATTCAGCCATCCCTGTTCTGGCCCTGTAGTCTCTCGTCATGCCCTTTCAGCGCCTAAGAGATTTATTTTTGTTTAGCTTTCTTTCTCCATTCACTTTGAGGTGACTATTATTAAGATGTGTTTAGAGTACACTCTTTCCTCTTTATTTTGAGCTTCTGGCTGACTACGCTTGGTAATTACATGTAACCACTTCACTTTGTAATATATTCCCCATATTTCCCTTCCAGCTGACCTAACACTTTCATACAGTAACATACTACAAAGTTCACTCACCCTTTTTATCTGAAGGAGTAAGTGGGCCTCTGTTGCATCAGCATCTTTGAAATCCACATCTTTCCTTCTAAGCAAACTCCTTTTCAAATGCAGATAAGGTAGAGGACTTTCCTGCACCAGCCCTCCCCCTTTCCCCACTTTGCCCCTGAGCCAGAGGGAAAAGCCTTGTTCACTGCCTGGGTGCGTCTTACGTAATATCTATGTTGTTGCTTTATACAAAAGATGCAGTACCACTATGTAAATGGCACATGAATATAGCATCCAACTTGGTTGGGTTGCAGTCCGTGTGCATGTGTGTGTGCCCAACATACTTGTTATGTCCACAGCACATTATAAAATTATTATTTGGGGGTCCGTGTGAGAAAAATGAGTGGCTAAATGTAAATGATGTAAGGCAGAAGCTAAATGTAAACCAGTGTGGTGTAGAGGTTTGAGCATTGGAATACAACTCTGGAGATCAGAGTTCGATTCCTTGCTCAGCCATGCAAACACACTGGGCAACCTTGGTTGAGTCACATAGTCTCAGCCCCAGAAAACCTCATGATAGATTCATCTTAGGGTTGCCATAAATTGGAAATGACTTGAAGCACACAACAACAACAACAACAACAACAACAACAACTCATTTTTGAGTGGACTTGGCTGATAGTCCATTGTTGCATACACACAGACATCCATGCATAAATACATCTGTGCTTATTTTTACTTGATCCTCTGGCAAAGGGGGTCAGAGGAAGGAGGTCACAGTTCTGTAGTTTGACTATTGTTATGGCTGCAAAAGGTAAAGCTATCTGTGATGGATACTTGCTCCCTAGTACCCATAGCAACATGTCTGCCATATCTCTGGAGCAGCCGATGTGGAAAGCAAGTGGATAACAATAAAAGCTTAACACATGTATGTATGCCTCTTTACAAAATCTGTGGACATCTGCCTGGCATATGTGGGGAAGGGCCAGACAGCCAGACAGCAAGCTAATGCACTTCCATGGTACATGAAATAGCTCCCACTCCAATGCTTACATTGCTGGGAAGTCTATGAGCCAGCGTCTGTGTTTTCCCTACAAAGGTGTGCCATGAGCTGGAAAGTCCTTGGTTCAAATTTTGAACCAGTTTTGGACTTAAGCAATGTGACTCTACACACACACACAGAGCATGTCATGGGAACAGATACAACCCAAAGTCCTATTATCTCTTTACGTGTGGTGTTTGTTGTTGTTGTTGTGTGTCTTCCCCATGCATGGCCAGGTATCCAAGGGCCAGGATGGAGTAGCAAAGCAAAAGGAAAAGCAGAAGCAGAAGCCAGGTTGCTGTGGGTGGCTCTCTCTGCAGGTGAAGGGCAGCCCAGAGGAGGAGGAGGAGGAGAAGTCACCAGGGCTGGTCCTGCCTGGCACACAGCCCTGGTCCTCCCTCTCTCTCCATCCAGGGGGGCATCTCTCCTCCATCCTGGCCCTTGGATGCCCAGTCATACCCTGGGAAAGCCTCAGAGGCCTCCTCGCCTTTGCTTCTGCTGCCCAAGAAAACAGGTGCCCTGAGGACACCTGAGGCAGGTTAGGAAGCCACCTTGAACCCCAAACTAGGGGGAAAGATGAGGTGATATAATAATAATAACAAAAAAACAGTTATAATAACAACAGTAATAATCCAGTAATAAAGTTAATGTGGAGAGACCAAAGTGAAGATGCCATAAGATGCAGGTGAAACGTCAGGAATACATTCTTCTAGAACATGTCCTCACAGCCCAAAAAATCCACAAAAACCTACAGATGATGGGCTGTCAAAAAAAAAAATGAGTGGAAGGAAAAGGTAATTGACTGTGCTCTCATCTGGGAGCAAGTCTCACAACCCCACTCCTCAGGGATATAGCAATGGGAAAGGGAAACAAAAGGAGCACATTTTCTGCCCATAATAATTTTGTAACCCCCCAATGAAATTTTCCTCCAATCCCCAAATTTCTGGCATTGCAGTAACTTAAAAACTTCAGCAGTTGAGCATTTGAAACTACAGTTTAGACATCCAATGAAAAGAGGCAGGCAGAGTTTCTAAGGGAATGCAAACACAGCAAATGAATGAATTCTAGCTATACAGTGGGCCCTTGGTATCTGCTGGGGTTTGGTTGCAGGACTCTCCATGGATACCAAAATCTGTGGATGCTCAAGTCCTATTAAATACAATGGAATAGTAAAATGGTTTTTCTTTATATAAAATAACAAAATGAAAGTTTACATTTTGGAATTTATTTATTTTTAAAATATTTTCAACCCATGTATACTCAAATCCATGGATAAAAATATGTAGATACAAAGGGCTGACTGTATTTACTGTTATCAATGTCCTACTTTCTGCTGTGCTAAAAATTTGGAGTGCATGCAAAGGAAAATTTCATTTGGAGGGGCAGAATTCTTAGGAGGGGAGAATATTCTCATCTCTTCCCCCCCCCCCCATTGCTATCCCTCTGCCTCCTGCTCAAGGATAGTGAATGTCATTGGTTTTCTCTGCTTGAGAGAGACACAAATGCTTTTCTGACATTAGCATTCATTACACCAGTCCCATCCTCTTCATCCCTGACTTTGTTTCATGTCCAATAACCTACAAAGACTTACTACAGGACGAGTAACCCTTTAAGAGCAAAAGGTGAAGAACAAATTCAACCATATAGCAATTAACAACTAACACTTTTCCTGTGTGTTGACACAACTGTGTGATGTCTTCTGATATAATTGCTAGCACTAAACACTTAAATGTGTAATTCTTACATGGGATATTTTCAAATTCTGAAGTAAGTTTCATTGTTTTGAAGGGAAATTACTCCTATACAAATGTGCCTAGAATTACCTTCTTATGTTCTTGTAATATATATGAATGCATGGAAATAAATCTCACTGGTTTCAGAAGCACTGAATCCTCTTTCATGTACTCTGATCAGTATTATAGTTGATCAAGGACCAATAAGTTGTGGTCCTCTACATAATTTTGGCCTGCCTTTCCCATCAGCTCTAGCAATACAGCCAATAGTGAGGGATTATGGGAACTACAGTCCAAAATCTGGAAAACTACACATTCCCTATCCCTGCCTAGGACATCAAATCTAGTTAGGGTGAGATGTACTGTATTATGCATATGTGCATAATGTAATCATGTCAGTCAAGCTGATGATGTGAATCTTTCTCATTGACAACATCCTGCCTGATAAAGTGACAAATGCTTTAGGAAAATCTACCTCTCATGGCTGAGTGGTACCTATCTCAGTAGCATTACATTTTACAATATGGAAGCGGTTTCCATGTTGTTGACAATATTTATGATGGGAGTGAAATAAGTGTAGTTTATGCATAGGACCAGCCTGCTGGTGTCACTCATTTAACTGGGAAAACTAAGCACACAAGGCTTCAATTCTGAATATCTGTATAAGAGCATGATTGAACGAACTTGGCTGATTCTGATTCTAAGCTTCCATCTATTCTACACACGTCTAATAATTCCATTTTATAAATTCCCCTTCATTCCCTATACTTTTGTTAAGGACTCACATTATACATGTGCTACTTGTTCAGTCCAAAAGAACATGCTGTGCTACTTGTTTGGTGCAAAAGAACATATTAATCTATGAAAATGCTTTTTTTAAAAGCACCAGTTGCTAATATGATTTTCAAATTATAACTCATGGCCCAATCCCAGGATTTTCTGTGCTAGCAAATAAGCGTAAAGATGGAGTGTCCTGTCTGTTGTTCTAGCTGAATGCCATAAATAATCCAGACACATCAGTCTTTCCAGGAACATAATTTTAGTATGACTAACCATTAAGTAAACTACCATATATCATTTAAAGACACAGCCTTGTTAGTTTGGAAAATCAATATGTGAAAAGCTTGCAGCATCTTTGAGACTAACTGAAAGTCAGAAGTTAATAGCATGAGCTTCTATAGGCTTGAGCCTACTTCCTCAAGTAGGCTTAAGTCTACAAAAGCTCAGTGTACCAACTTTTATCTTTTGGTTAGTCTCAAAGGTGCTGAAAGATCCCCTTGCATACCATATTTCATGGTTTCTTTAAAAGAAACCCCACAGAATACACAGGATGCACCTCTCTACTTTCTTTTTCTGCGCATGTGCAAGTATACCATTTCTAGTACATTTATGGGTTTCTTTCACTTCTATATGAAATGTAAAAAGGCCTTTTTATTGCTTTTCATGTTATTTCGCATTTATTCTAAATACATGTGAAATTCATTTGCGTGATTATGCTCTATTTTCGCTTTATTTTCTGGATGATTTATTCGCGCTTTATTATCTTTTTAAAGACGCAACTGGCCTCCGTGTGATAAAGTCCGTGTGATAAAGTTCAATAGCCACACTACAGTTATGCTGGAACTGTTCTGTTATGCAGTGTTTGTTGTTGTGTGCTTTCAAGTCATTTCTGACTTATGGAGACTCTAAGGCAAATCTATCATAGCATTTTCTTGGCAAGGCCTTTTCTGAGGGAGTTTGCCATTGCCTTCCTCTCATGCTGAGAGGGTGTGAATTGCCTAAGACCAACGGGTTTCATGGCCAAGTGGGGATTCAAACCCTGGACTCCAGTTGTAGTCCAGTGCTCAAACCACTACACCACACTGGCTCGTATACAGTTTACTATAAAGTTTTACCATTTTAACTTTCTTGGTCCCATCTTATAGAATCCTGTGATTTGCTAGAGACTTATAGTGCTGATGTTCAGGGTAGTGGTCTATTGCTGCCTCTGGCAGAGAATTCTGAGTATTTCACCATACTACAAATCCCAGGTTTCTCAGGAGTCATAGCAAGCATCAGACTATGGGGTGGGGTGGATACAGGACTTCAATAAAATTCCTTGCTAAGGTGATTGAAAAAATCCCTAAGAGTAAACTGAAAATCATCCAAAACCACCAGCCTCCTGGGGAGAGTGATTTGACTTGTATTTTTAGCCATTTTTTAATTTTTTTATTTTTTTTTTATTTTTTTTTATTATTATTTTTTGGTGTGGTTTTAACTCTATTTTGTTTTGCTTACCACCTTATGCATTTCCTGGAAAGACAGCATAAAAGTGTTATAAATATCACCTTTTACTATTGTTGTTGCTTCACAAGACAGAATAAAGAATATGGTTTGTTTGCCTGTTCCTGTAATGTTGAGTCACTAAGAAAAGAGTTCAAATGAATGTCATTTCTTATGTTAGACCTTATGCAAGCCATCCAGTGGACAGAAAGATTATGTACTTCAAACAGTCAGCATTTCAGAAAATGTGAAAAATGGATCTGTGGAATTTGTTGTTAAGATCAATTAGAGAAAAATGAGTGGTTGAGGAGAGGGGACAGAGAAACAACACATTTGAAAGTCATTATTTGTTAAATCCCCCAATTTCTCCCTCCCCTTCAAATAGCCCGGATTCCCTGCAGTGGAGGAAACACTGCCAATGGAAATGTTTGGAGTCTGAGTGGCTGTTTTTGGGGCAAAGTCCTTTAGCTTTCAGGGCCGGGTGTCTCAAGTCTTGCAATGTGTGACCTATGTGATTAATTACAAATGACTTTGTCAAATGACAGACGGAATTTGTTGACACTCACCTTGGGTTTGTAAACCTTTGGCCGGGATCTTATCAGCTCTGCTGATGGGGTAACTATGCCAGTGAAGAAAGAAGGGGAGATAGGAGGGAAAAAGGTGGCAGGGAGAAAGGATGGAGGGGAAGCAGCAAAGAGGAGAAGTCTGCCATTCAGTATTCCCAGTTTCTCTGGCTAGGACAAAGTTCCTTTCATATTGCCTCTATGGACCCCATCTACAGTTTGTTGTTGTTGCTGTGTGCATTCAAATCATTTCTGACTTATGGCGACTCTAAGGCAAACCTATCATGGGGGTTTCTTGGCAAGATTTGTTCAGAAGTCGTTTACCAGTGCCACACTGAGAGAGTGTGACTGGACCAAGTTCACCCAGTGGATTTCCATGGCTATACAGCAAAGCTGGGATTTGAACCCTGGTCTCAAGAGTCATAGTCCAACACTCAAACTAACTATACCATGCTGGTAAACTAACTACACCATGCTGGTCTCCCATCCACAGTAGCCAAGCATTTGAGGAAACAGCCAAGCACACAGAGAACTGGTGATGTTATGCTCATTATACTAGTATACTGGCCCTATGGGATCCCAGGCATTTTTATCAGGCCTTTCTGAGCTACTTAATATCAATAAAATAACATATAAAATGCTCACCTCCCAATGTATGGTGGGTAACAGCGAGAGAGAAGGGTAGATCTTTGTATTCCACATCATGACATCCCTGTCAATGGAGGCTATGAAAACCATCATCTACAGATATTAACAAATCATTGTTATACTAAATATTGTCACATCAGTTTTAACATCCAAAGTCCACAAACCAGTGACCCCTTTATTGGGCCAAGCAAAATGCATAAAATACATGATGTGAGTTTTTGAAGCTCCACTGGCATCTTCATCAGGTAAAAGTGACAAAAACAAAACAAAGCACAGAAGAATAAAAAAAATTAACAATGTTAGAGTCACAGACCTACATTTTGCCAAGTGTTACAGTTGTCCTCAGCTACAGATATAGTTAGTGCACTATGATGCCATTTTATATGCTATGGTTTCATCTTAGGGGATACTGGGATTTGTTTCTTAAGGCATTTTCCTGCTAGAGAGCTCTAGTAGTGCCGTAGTTCAGAGGACTTTGCTGTTGTTGTGTGCATTCAAGACATTTCCAACTGATGGCACACCTAAGGTGAACCTATCATGGGTTTTTTGGGCAAGATTTCTTCAGAGAATGTTTACCATGGCCTTCCACTGAGGCTGAGAGAGTATGACTTGCCCAAAGTCACCCAATGGGTTTCATAGCCGAGCTGGGAATCGCACCCTGGTCTCTAGAGTTGTAGTCCAACATTCAAACCAGTATATCATTCTGGCTCTGGACTTCAAAAAAGTTCAGAAGATTAAACAAGGCTTATATGCAACTAAGTTTAATTTTAAAAAAATAGCATTTTAAAAAGCTATTGGGTCTGAAAAGCTTTATAAAAAACTGCTGATTCACACACAAAAAAGATAAGAACAAATGCATATGATCACCTCAGCACACAGGCACCAGAGCACATGTGCACACACAAATACTCAAAAATAGCGCTACTGCCAGTTTGCGAACAGATGCTTGTGTAGTTCTGTTTTCTGGCAGGAAAAACTCATGTCATGGTCCGCCTATCCATTCATCTGCCCTCCTTCTGCCAAAAAATTCTCAACCATGCAAATCCATGTGGAGCAAACGGCCACACATTTGATAATGTGCATCCTCACAGATACTCTGGTAAAAATCTCAATTCTTTTTTCTGTAGAGTTTGAGGAGTTCCCCCCCCCCTGCAAAAACCTGGATTCCTCCAGATCACGTGTGAAGGGATCACATTTTATGTGAATAGAATGAGGAGTATTTTAACCATGTAAACAAACCCTAGGAAAGTGGTTCTCAATTTTTGGAACTCCAGGTAATTTGGATTTAGCTCCCAGAACAGAATGCCTGAATATTGGTTAAGAGGGGGATATTGGGAGTTGACATCCAACACAGCAGGAGGACCAAAGTGTGAGAAACACTATTCTAAGATACAAGTTTCTGTCCCTTGTCAAACTTCAGCTCCCTAAATTGCCTAAGAGACACAGCCAAAACAATTGAAGTGGCAGCAAACTGCTACAACTGTGTAGTGTAAATGCACACGTAAGGTGTTGCCACATTGCAAAATTAATGCAGTTTGACACCACTTTAACTGTCATGGCTCTACTCTATGGAATCCTGGGATTTTTAGTTTCTTGTGGCACTAGAGTTCTGACAGAGAAGGCTTTTCATGCTCGAGCTGGGAATCGAACCCTGATCTCTAGAGTCATAGTCTAGTGCTCAAACCACTACACCACACTGGCTCTCTATTATCCTGAAACTATATTTTAGCTTTTCTGTGTTGTCAGTATCAGCCCAAGCCAAGATATTTACAGCCTGGGAAAGAGCAGCAAATGAAAGTCCTCAAACAACTAAGTCAGGGAGCATAATACCCAAAGATAACCACTTTTCTTTTCAGTACATGAGGCCAAAAGAATCCCACAAGCCCCTCTCCCTGTCCCATACAGTGGGGGAAAATATAGCAATAAGAAATTAAACAACTTATAATTTCTGCATTTTTATGACACTCAAAATCTGCTGCCTGAGGCAGCCACTTCTTTCTGTCTGATGGTACTTCTGGACAATCTCTGTGGTAGCAAGCCATTTAAGCAGCCAATCCTACCACAAAATGCAAGTAGGGGAAGAGAATAAAGAAAATATAAGTCCTATATTCCCATTTGAGATATAAGCAGCAACATGACACTAACTTCTGAGTTGAATTTTGCAGTGAATAAAGTTTCTAGGTGGAATAAAGGATAGCTCTCCTGAGCCAGCATGGCATAATGGTTTGAGTCTGGGACTATGGTTCTGGAGACCAGGGTTCGATTCCCAGCTTGGCCATGAAACCCACTGGGTGACCTTGGACAAGTCACATTCTCTCAGCCTCAGAAGAAGACAAAGGCAAACTTCTCTGAACAAATCTTGCCAAGAAAACCCCATAGTAGGGTTGCCATAAGTTGGAAATGACTTGAAGGCATACAAGAACAACAAACTCCTGTACCTTTAATGGTTGTATAGAACAGGGAATTTCAGCAGGTGTTGCCCCTTGAAAAGCAACACCTGCTGAATGTTTCTCTTTTACACAAGGTGGAGGAGTCCTGTCCCTTATTTCACCTGGTAGCCCTAGCAATGAATCTAGGAATCTTAGAAATTAGTTTTTAGATGTATTTCACCTGTCTGCTTGCACCACTATAATAATAAATAACAATTAGAATTTATGCTTTATCCATTTGTCAACTGTTCAAAGCACTTGTACAGTACTGAATGACTTTGGTCCTATAAAGCAAACTAATGCTGTTATGCCCACATTATATATATTTAAAAAGTGTTGAGACTTTCCTAAAGCTACCCATTCCTTTAATGCCTGGACTAAGATTTGAATCAGAAGCTTCCAGCTCAGATTCTTCACCATTAAACTACACTTGTTCCCTTTGCAGTAAATTAAAAGAGCAAATTACATTATTTTCCATCCAGTGAAAATATGGGTGATTTCCTCCCCCCCTTCCTTCTGTGAACATTAGTTGTTCTGTCATTAAAGTTATTTTTTATCTTAGGGCTTCTTTTACACCACATCTTAATGTTGTAGCAGGACTGTGATGCCGCACTTTTCTTTTTATGGTACTTCTATTTCTTGCCATAAATCTAACCTTAGCAAGCTTGCATAACATAGTGGCTGAAATGGAGCTGTGAACCAGAAAGCCCCCATTTCATGGATTGCCCTTGCCATGAACTCATGGGATGGCTTTAGGTAAGCCACTCAAGTCCTGGGGTAAAAGGCAATTGCTTGTCCTAACTAGAACAGACCAATTATTCAGTCAACAGTTATGTAAGCCCCATCGATTCAACAAATCTATTCTCACTGCCACTTGCAATTTAATTTAGTCTCCAGCCTCATAGCTGTAATGTAACCTAAATCCAATTATGAGTCCCACCAAAAGCAGTGCTGCTGAATCAATGGAACCTACGTTGATGAGTTACCAAGTTCTCATTCATGAAATGGGTCTATCTTTGGAGCTTATTGCACTGCTAAATAAACCTTCTTACCTCTCCCGACTTCAATCTTTATTTGGGTGGCATCCGGATACTATCACAGGGATTTGGCCACCAAATTCACTACCCGCATCCAGCCCAGGTCCCAGGGGCACTCTGGCGGCCATTTCCTTAAGTCAGAAAATCCCAGTTTCAAAAAGAGGTGCGCTGAGCACCCCTGGGACCCGGGCTCGACCTGAGCTGGACACGGGCGGCGGATTCAACTAAACAACAATTTTAGTGGTGCAATAAGCTTCCTAGTGTGGAACTAGAATGGGCAATGTTCTGGAGCATGTGGTTGTCTCCATGTTCTGGTGGTTTGTTGATGAAATGAATGATCTACATCCATTTTGATATGGCTTCAGTCTGACTATGGGATAGAGACAACCTTGGCTGCCTTGGTGGATGATCTATGCCAGGAACTGGACAGGAAGAGTTGTCCTTGTTGGTTCTGCTAGACTTCTCGGGGACCCAATAAAGGCACCTATGGCTTGGATTCAGCCTATCTCAAAAACCATATCTCCCTATAAGAGCCTGCCCAAGTTTTAAGATACATGTAGGAGGGCTTTCTTTTGGTCACAGCACCTTTGTAGGCACATTTATTGAGGACATGGGAGAGAGCCTTCTTGGTGGCTGCTCCCAAGCTATGCAAGTCTCTTCCCTGTTGTCTTTCCTCTCGCCTTTAGCTTGTTGCAGCACACAAAGTTTTTAATGAGAAGTGTTGTGTGTGTGTGTCTTATTATGTTTTCAGTGTTTTTCTTAAAGGGGTATAACCTGTGTTTTTAAACTGAACTGTTGTTTAATAGTATACTAATTTTGGGCCTTTGCAGACTGCTAGAAATAGTGCAAATTGAGTCCTTAAGGGTTAGGGTTAGGATTAGGGTTAGGGAATCATGGGAACTGTATTTTATTGTAGCACCAGAGCTCTCTGACAGAGAAGGCTCAATGTCTCAGAAAAAAAACAAAAACACAATTCCCATGATTCCCTAGCACTAACCCTAACCCTTAAAGTGGACTCAATTTGCACTATTTCTGGCAGTCTGCAAAGGCCCCTTGTTTTAGGGGGGTTGCAGACTGCCAGAAATAGTCCAAATTGAGTCCTCTTTTAGGGTTAGGGTTAGGGAATCATGGGAACTGTACTTTATTGTGGCACCAGAGCTCTCTGACAGAGAAGGCTCAATGTCTCAGAAAAAAATACAATTCCCATGATTCCCTAGCACTAACCCTAACCCTAAAAGTGGACTCAATTTGCACTATTTCTGGCAGTCTGCAACCCCTCTTAGTAAACTTAACTGTTGTTTAATTGTATACTAAATCTTGTATACTAATAATGTTTTAGCTTTACAAGTTTACATTGTTTCAACTTGTTGTGAGCCTCCTTGAATCCTGTGCTGGGAGAAAGGTGGGATAGAAACTAACTCAATAACAATTTGACTTGGGCTAGGGGTGGAAATCACATGACTGAACTCTGGATGTTGTTGAAATCCAACTCCGTATGATGGGCAGGACTACTGGGAATTGCAGTCCAACAACACCTAGAGGGCCACATGAACCTCACTCCTGTTTTAGGACAATGATATTAACAGAATGATTCTGAAGCCCGTTAAGTGTTTGTCTTTGCAAGATTACATCCTGACTTCTCTGATCACATTCTCATGCTGCCTCGATTAAACAAAAAGCAAAATAACTTCCATTTCAAGTTGTATGCGTATATGACTATTATTTCAAAGCATTCTCGTCTTTTCTACAGTTTCCTCTAGATGCTGTTCTATTTCTCTTACAATAGCCTCCTGTCCATTTTGTTCAGGAGGAAATTTTAGTACCTTTCCTGTTGTCTTTTCAGTGTGCCAAGTGAAGGCTTTTTTAAAAAAATGATGATGATGCAGTCTTTTTATAGAATCATAGAATCATAGAGTTGGAAGAGACCATAAGAGCCATCCAGTCCAACCCCCCTGCCATGCAGGAACTCTCAATCAAAGCATCCCCAACAGATGGCCATCCAGCCTCTGTTTAAAGACCTCCAAGGAAGGAGACTCCACTAGACTCTGAGGAAGTGTGTTCCACATTTGAACAGCTCTCACTGTCAGGAAGTTCCTCCTAATGTTGAGGTGGAATCTCTTTTTATGGAGCTTGCATCCATTGCTCTGGGTCCTATTCTCTGGAGCAACAGAAAACAAGCTTACTCCATCCTCAATATGACATCCCTTCAAATACTTAAAACAGGGCTATCATCATATCACCTTTTAACCATCTCTTCTCCAGGCTAAACATACCTAGCTCCCTAAGGGGGGTTGCAGACTGCCAGAAATAGTGCAAATTGAGTCCACTTTTAGGGTTAGGGTTAGGGAATCATGGGAACTGTATTTTATTGTGGTACCAGAGCTCTCTGACAGAGAAGGCTCAATGTCTCAGAAAAAAACACAAAAACAATTCCCATGATTCCCTAGCACTAACCCTAACCCTAAAAGTGGACTCAATTTGCACTATTTCTGGCAGTCTGCAACCCTCCTAAGTCTCTCCTCATAGGTCATGGTTTCCAGACCCTTCACCATTTTGGTCGCCCTTCTTTGGACACTCTCCAGCTTTAAAGGGTTACACATTTTTATAGAGATTAAATTTTAAGGTTAAGCCACCTTGGATCCCAACTTGGGAGAACAGTGGGACATAAGTGCAATAAATAAATAATGATAAATGAGTTATAATGAAAAATAAATCCAGAATCTACAGGACCTAAGCAGAGTAATGGAGGATAGGGCAGCTTGGAGATGTCTCATCCACAGGGTCGCCATGAGTCGGACCCAACTCAAAGGCAGTTAACAACACAGTTTTTCCCCTAAGCTCTGCTGTTGCACTGTGTTGTTATTGTTGTTAATAATAGTAATTCTGTTTCATGTACTCCTTTTTCTTAAAATAACAAACATGCACAGACTCAGAATCACAGAGCTGGAAGGAACCCCAAACACTGTCTAATCCAGCCTCCAGCCATACAGGGATATACAGCATCTTACACTTTAAAATTTACAGAGTTAAAAATAGCACACACCACCTTTCAGTGAGAATAAATTGAAGGGATAATTAACTGAAATTGGGCTGATAATTAAAAGGCAACCAGTTGCATCCTATCAGATGACCTGGGAGTTGAGAAATGTCATTACTCTGATTCAGAAAAGATGATCAAGGGTTTGAGCATCTCCTCCACCTGAGAGAATTTCACAAGAGAAGAGAGAACAACTGACAAGATATTCTGCTTTGTTACTATTTTCCAAGCCCCTCTTGGAGAAGTTACTCAAAAAAAGGTTTTGTTGTTTTATACAGTTCTAATATTGGCATTTTGTCATAGCGTCCATGACAGCCAGTAGGGTGTATTGGTTTGAGTAGGACTCAGAAAGATGAAGATTCAAATCCCTATTCAGTCACATAAACCCATTAAGGTCCCAAACACACTACAGAAATAATCCAGTTTGAGACCGCTTTAACTGCCCTGATTCAATGCTATGGAATTGTGGGAACTGTAGTTTTGTGAGACATTTAGCCTTCTCTATCAAAGAGCTTTGGTGCCACAATAAACAACAGTTCCCAGGATTCCCTAGCACTGAGCCAGGGCAGTTAAAATGGTCTCAAACTGGATTACTTCTGCAGTGTGTTTTGGCCCTAAGTGACCTTGAGCAAACCACACTCTCTCAGCCTTAGAGAAAGGCAATTGCAAACCTCCTCTGAATAGATCTTGCCAAGAAAACCCTAGGATCGGGTTACCATAAGTCACAGTCAATTTGAAGGCACACAACAATAATACCACATCTTATTCAAAACTCTCCCTGGGAATGCTAATTAACACTTGAGGAATAGAGACATAGGCTGCATCCACACTGAGGAAATAATCCACTTTGACACGCCTTTCACTGCCATGGCTCCATGGTATGGAATTCTGGGATTTGTAGTTTTTGGAGACACTGAGCCTTCTCTGTCAGAGAGCTGTGGTACCACAACAAGCTACAATTCCCAGAATTCCAGAGCATGGAGGCATGGCAGTGAAAGCGGTGTCAAACTGGATTATTTCTGCAATGCGGATGCAGCCATAGCTGCATTTATACTGAGTCAGATTATCAGTCCAGCTGTTATTGTTGACATTGCCTGGCAATGAATCTCTGATGTTGTCCAAGGAAGGACTGTCCAGTCCTTGGAGATGCCAAGAACTGAACCTAAGACCTTCTGTATGCAAGGCATGCATTCCTCCACTGAGCCATGATGCCTTGTTAGATATAAATTTTGAAATAAATGCATGAATTACAGATCAATTTTGATACTTACTCCCAAGGAAACATGCATAGGCTTCGGGTTTAATTCTATATTTGGGAATAAATCCCATTGAAATAGATGGGATTTACTTTTGAATAAATGTGCTTAAGAATGCACTACTAGCTTTCAAGGAAACTGCTACATATACAGTACTTCAAATGTTTCAGTCTTTCAACACTATTAATAACTAACCCCAAACCCTTTGCACAAGGGAGTAAAGCAACATTGTTTAGTCAATTAGTTAGTTAGATTGATTGATGTAGTGCAAAAAGTTTCAAAACAAAAGAAACAATTATAGCTACCATTTGAAGAAGATACTAACAAGAAGGTATTATATGAATTGTTATGGAGGGAGGAGGTTAAGGAGTTATAAATACTGTAAAATATTATTTGATTGGATGTTATATATGATAATGCTGGGAGAGTGTGTAGTTCTTAAATAAGTAAATAAATAAATAGATTGATTAACTAACTCCTTTTTAATAAAATTAAATGAGATACAAGATAATTGGACAATTTTCTTTTTTCCATGGCAGCTTTGGACCTTTAGCAAAATTCCTTTCCCTCTGAAAAAGGGCATGACTCTTCTCTTTGCTGGACTTTAGGATTTTAGAGAGTTATTTATTCCAGTCTGCACTGGGCTACTTTTAGTGGGATGTACGTTTAGCTAAATATGTTACTTGTTGCTACTATGTTACTGATTTTAACGATTTATATATTGAACAGTATTGATTTTTGGAGGGTCGTTGATATTTTGTGTGTTAGAAGTAAGTTGTAATTAACATTGTGCAAGTTTGTATCCTGTAAGATGAGCTAGAAATCTAATCTTATTTCATCATAAAATTGAATTACTTCAGTTGTACGAAAATAAGTTGACCTTATTGAGAAATTAATATTTTTAAGCATTAATATTCTTAGGTTTGGGAGGCAGGAAGTTAATTATAGTTTGTGTTATTTGTGTTAATTGGGTTTATTTTTATTGTGTTAATTGTTAAGAGTTTTATATATGGGGAATGGGGGATAATTTTGTAGGGTTAGGATTTTATATTTAATGTGTGTAATTGACTGTTTTTTACTTTGTATGTTTTATGTTTTACACTTAATAAAAATATTTTTAAAAATAAAATAAAATTGAAAGACTGTATCTTAATTCCTTGCCTGTGAAATTCATTGGGTCGCAATAATTCCACAGGTTTATAGCAATAAGTTCATTAAAAACTATTTTATTCATATGCAGATTTTACTAGATAAAACTTGTATGAGCTACCAACTAAAATCTCTTTAATCAGGCCATGGTCTGAAAAAATTAATTACAAAATTCCATTTTAAAAAAATTATATATAAAACAATCAGGCCATGGCACAGTCTTATTCCCATTCTAGAGAATGGTGATAGATAGCCAAGTCCTGATCATGTTTACTCTGAAGCAAGTGCAATTGAGTTCAGACTTACTCCAGAGTGCCCTACATATTTAACTTGGGTGTAAGTTCCAATTGAATGGAGGGATGTTCATGCACAAGTTCCATGTATCCCTAAAGTTTGAGCCTACAAAGCACACTGTCTATGGGTGTTGTTGTGTGCCTACAAATCCTTTCCAGTTCAGGTGAACTACAGCTCATCTTTGCTCCTTCTCTTCCAGTCTTTGCTTCCTACATCAAAAAGGGAAGAAAGTCAAGCACCCAACATCACTACATGCCAAAACACACTGATTCTGGAATGGATGGGTCACCTGTATGCAGTGGGCCTTTCACATTAGCGGTTTTGATTTTTTGCAGATTTGATTATTTGTGGTTTTGATTAATATGTTCTCTCTAGGAAACTCTAGATCCTCCAGTGCAACTCTGCCAGAAGTTGACCATAGAGTTGTGCTGGAAAACCTAGAAGTTCCTAGAGAAAACACTTCTCTAAGCATTTGTAGGTTCCTCCAGCATTATTCAATGATCAACGTCTGGCAGATGTTGACCATCATGTTGCACTGGAGGCATGGAGATTCCTAGGACATTATCACATGGGGAGTCGCGGGGAGAAAGTGGAAATAAACGGGCAAGAGCGGAAGTCTTTAATTTACGGGATTTGTCCCGTTCCGCCACGTCTGATAACTAAATTCAAATTTAAAAGGGGGTTAATTCAAACGAAAACCTGATCATTTCATTTTCGGGATTTTTGAGGATTTGAAAAGATCAGGTTTTCATTCGAATTAATCCCCTTTTAAATTCAAATTTAGTTATCAGACGAGGCGGAACGGGACAAATCCCGTAAATTAAAGTCTTCCGCTCGTCCCGTTTATTTCCACTTTCTCCCCGCAACTCCCCGTGTGATAACGTCCCTAGAGAGGTAAAAAGAATAGTTATTTTATTTGCAGTGTTCCCACATTGACGGGGATCCTTCACCCCTAACCCCAGCAAATGTGGAGGGACTACTGCAATTACAATATGGCACACAATAATACTTTAAAAAAAAATCTTACTGGATGATGATGATATATACAACAGTGTTTAAGTTCCCCCCTTGCTCAGTAGAGTTTAGTTCCAAGAAAGTATGTATACGCCTGTAGTCCTCCGGTTCCAGGAACCTCAGAGTTATTTTTAAGATATGGAGGCCTCAACATCCTGAGGGGCTGGTAGGTGGAGAGCAAGTTCTGTCTCCATTCCATTATCATCCAAACACCTTTCAATGGGAAGACTCTTTACAAGCACAAAGTGTACTTAGAGGTGTCCAGTGTCACTTACTCCCACGTAAATGTCCACAGGATAGATTGCTTTATTACTCCTGGAGGCCTCAGTGAGAATCACTTTCTTAACATTTCTTTGTGCTTGATCAAGTTTGTGTGGCACAGTGGTTTGAGCATTGGACTACAACTCTGGAGATCAGGGTCCGATTCCCAGCTCGGCCATGAAACCCACTGGGTGACTTTGGGCAAGTCACATATTCTCAGCCTCAGGGGAAGGCAATGGCAAACCTCTTCTGAGCAAACCTTGCCCAGAAAACCCCATGATGGGTTTGCCTTGGGGTCATCATAACTCAGAAGCAGCATGAAGACACACAAGAACAACATTTGAGGAGGCTAAATACACAGGAACCTCCAATTTTCCAGGTCATTTTGTGTCTTGGGGAGGCTCAAGTCTTCTGTTCCACTCTCCATTCCAATGCTTATGTTCAATTCTACATGATATCCACTGAACAGAAGAGAGGTGTGTGGAGATCCCATTAGTTAGTGTGTGTTTCAGCAATACACCCCATAATCCTGAGTAAGAATGTGTAACACTCACAAATCCATCACACCAGGTCTTCATCTGGTAGTGGGATTCCCATCTACTCTGTTCCGCATGCGGGTAGTTTACTTCTGGCCATTATTTCTTGCTGTCTTTTCCCCTGGCACTTGGGGTTGGTGCCAATGGGTGCATCCTGACCAACCTTTGTATGCATGCCAATGGATCTTGTAGCACTTTCAAGACTGAGCAAAAGAGGTTGCAGCATAAGCTCCCTTGGTCTACATCCTCAGATGCAAGGAGGATTTTGTAGACCAGGTCTGGGAAAGCTCATGCTATCAGCTTCTTTCTTTCAGTTAGTCTCAAAGGAGCTACAAGATCCCTTAGTATACTGGTTTTCCAAACTAACAGGGCTAGGTTTCTGAATTCTGTTGTTGTTGTGTGCCTTCAAGTTTCTGACTTATGGTGACCCTAAAGTGAAGCTATCATGGTTTTTTCTTGCCAAGATTTGTTTAGAGGGGGTTTGCCGTTATCATCCTCTGAGGCTGAGAGCATGTGACTTGCCTGAGGGTACCCAGTGGGTTTCATGGCTGAGCTGGGAATCGAACCCTGGTCTCCAGAGTCATTGTGCAACACTCAAACACATATGTTCAGTACTGAGAACCAGTGCAGTGCAGTGGTTTGAGTGATGGACTATGAATCTGGAGTCCAGGATTGGAATCCCATGTAAAACCCATTGGCTGACCTTGGGCAAGTCATACTTTCTCAGCCTGAGAGACCTCCTTTGAAGAAACCTGCCAAGAAACCCCCATGATAGGGTCATCATAAGTCAGGAATGACAGCCAGTGTGGCGTAATGGTTTGAGCACTGGACTCTAGAGACCAGGACTTGATTCCTGCTGGGTGATCTTGTGCAAGTCACAGTCTCTCAGCCTCAGGGAAGGCAATGGCAAACAAATCTTGCCACAAAAACCCCATGATAGGTTCACCTTAGGGTCGCCATATGTCAGAAACAACTTGAAGGTACACATGTTGAGGACACCTGGCGCACCACCACAACAGCAACAACCATCCTGCACTAGAAATCCAGCCCTGACTCGACAATAGATCTGGTGCAGAGGGCGAGCGATGGATTGTTTCCCTTTGGGTCGCTGTCAGAGAATCATCTCTAACCTCAGAGCACACTTGCTCACCCCACAAACTTGATGCCGGATGTCCTTACCACCAAGGAGGACAAGGCACTGTAAAATGTAGGACATAACCGGGGGGGGGGGGGGGAGAGATGTAGGCCAGGACCAAATAACAAAAAGAGCTCAAAACCCTGCTGGACCTATAAATCCCTGCTTCTTAGGAGGGCATTTTGGGATTCCTCCTGGACAGAGGGCTGAAGTGGAGAACAGGTCCTGGAAAAGGAGACCCTGGCCCAGGTTGGTTGCTTTTCTTCTTCTTCTTCTTCTTCTTCTTCTTCTTCTTCTTCTTCTTTGTGGTCCAGAGGGTTCTTTGCTGTTGCCTCCCCCTGAGGCTGAGAGAGTGTGACTTGGCCAAGGACACTCAGTGGGTTTCCATGGCTGAGGAAGAGGGACTGGACTCCAGCTGCAGGTGATCGAAAGGACCCTTTAGGTAGATCAGAGAGGAGGAGGAGGAGAAGGAAAGACTTGAGGGGGGGTTGTGGTGGGAGAGTTTAGGGTTAGACGCCTCCCGCCAATCCCACTGTGTGTGTGTGTCTGTGTGTGTCTCTCTCTCTCTCTCTGTCCCTGTGTCTGTGTGTTTGTGTCTGTGTACATCTCTCTCTGTGTGTGTCTGTGTCTCTGTGCATGTGTCCCTGTGTGTGTGTCTCTCTGTGTGCATCTCTCTGTGTGTGTGTGTCTGTGTCTCTGTGTGTTTGTGTGTCCCTGTGTGTGCGTCCCTGTGTACATCTCTGTATGTGTGTCTGTGTCTCTCTGTGTCTGTGTGTATCCCTGTGTGCATCTTTCTCTCTCTCTCTGTGTGTGTGTGTCCCTGTCTCCCTGTGTGTGTGTCCCTGTGTGTGTCCCTCTGTGGTTCCCCCTGTGTGTCTCTGTCTGTGTCCCCCTGCGTGTGTGTGTGTGTGTGTGTGTGTGTGTCTGTGACTGTGTGCCTCCATCCAGGGGCTGCTCCAGTCCTTGCAGCCTTTGCCAAGTGGGGCCCTCCTCCGAGTGAGGAGAGGAGAGAGTGGGCTCTTGGGGGTCTCTCTCTGAGTTCTTGGCCCCGGAGCCTTTAAGGGGAGGGGAGGGGAGGGGAGGGGAGGGGAGGGGAGGGGGCGCCGCTTGGCCAGGGGCTGCCTGGGGATTGGGCCGACGCCCGAGGCGGAGCGGGAGCGAAGCACGTTGGGAGCTTTAAAGAGGGAGCCAGGGGCGCCGAGGAAGAGGAGTCAGTCCCAGCCGGAGTTGGGAGGAGGAGGATGGTGGCTCTTGGCTCGAGTGCTTGGCGGCGGAGGGACTCCTGTGGCTCCCTCTTCCTCTTCCTCTTCCTCTTCCTCCTCCGCTTCCTCCTCCTGGAAGGAGCCGAGCAGAGACCGGACCCAGCGGAGGCGGCCAAGGGCTGCCAGCTCCAGAGGAAAGTAAGTAGCCCAGCAAGAGCAGGGAAGGGGCTTGGCGCTGGACCCTCTTCGGCAGGCAGGCAGGCAGCACTCGCGTCCTCCTTTTCCCGGACCCTTGCCCTCCATGTCGTCGTCGTCGTCGTCGTCGGCGGCGGCGGCGGCGGCAGCGACATTCCCATGTGGAGCAAAGTGAAGGAGCACAGTCAGGGTGACTACTAGGCTTCCTCTTTTTCCCGGACCTTTGCCCTCCATGTCAGGGGTTTAATTCCCAAAGGTCCTCCATGTGGAGCAGGGCGAAGGAGCACAGTCAGGGTGACTACTAGGCGTCCTCTTTTTCCCGGACCCTTCCCCTCCATATCTGCCTTCTAGCTAGGGAGTTAATTCCCAAAGGTCCTCCATGTGGAGCACTTCCTTTTCAGCCTTCTGTTCAGTAGGGAGGAGTTCCAGAATGTCCTCCATTTGGCGTTTGGCTAAGGAGCACATTCAGTGTTGGCGTCCTCCTTTCCTAGGACCTGTTCTCCACCTCTGCCTTCTGTCCGGGAGGACTTTTAAGAATGTCCTCCCTTTGGAACAGAGCTAAGGAGCGCCTTCAGGGTGACCAGAGTTCCTCCTCCCCCCCCCCCCACCTGTCCTCCATTTCAGCCTTGTGTCCCAAAGGTCCTCCATTTAGAGCATGGTTAAGGAGCACAGGTGGAGGTCCTCCATGTTTCCAGGACCTGTCCTCCATTTCAACCTTCTCTCCAGGAGGAATCCTCCATTCGGAGCTTGGCTAAGGAGCACATTCAGGTTCAGCGTCCTCCTCTTCCAGGACCTGTCCTCCATTCCATCCTTCTTTCCAGGAGGAATCCCAAAATGTCTTCCATTTGGAGCAGGGCTACGAAGCATATTCAGGGTGACCAGAGGGCCTCCTTTTCCAGGACCTGTCCCCCATGTCAGCCTCCTGTTCAGGAGGAATCCTAAAAGGTCCTTCATTTGGAGCAGGGCTGAGGAGCATGGATTTAACATTTCTCTTGAGTGTTTTTAGTGTTTTGTTTTGTTTTTAGCATCTTGAGTGTTTTTTCCCTTTTGCTTTCCCCTGAGGCTGAGAGAGTGTGACTTGGCCAAGGGCACTCAGGGGCTGAGGAGGGACTTGAACCCTGGTCTCCAGAGTCATAGTTAACACACAAAATTATAATATCATGCTGGATCTCTGTGAAATGACAAATGCTAACAGTGTCACTGGTTCCCAATATGTTGCTGCTGTTGTTGTGTGCCTTCACGTAGTTTCTGACTTACGGTAACCCTATCATGGAGTTTTCTTGGCAAGTTTCTTCAGAGCGGAGTTTGCCATGGCCATCCTCTCGTGTGACTGACCCAGTTGGTTTCTATGGCTGTGCAAGGACTCGAACCCAGATCTCCAGAGTTGTCATCCAGCGCTCAAACCAGCATGCTATGCTGGCTCTCTGCAAGATGACAAATGGTACCAGTGTGTCACTAGTTCCTGGGACATTGTTGTTGTGTGCCTTAAATCCATTTCCAACTTATGGTGACCCTAAGGTGGACTTATCATAGGGTTTTCTTGACCAGATTTGTTAAGAAGGGGTTTGCCATGGCCATCCTCTGAGGCTGAGAGTGTGTGACTTATGGCCATAAAGTTCCCTGGTCGCTGAGGAAATGACTCCTAACTAAGGGCCTTTGCAGACTGCTAGAAATAGTGCAATTTGAGTCCACTTTAACTGTCCTGGCTCAGTGCTAGGGAGTCATGGGAATTGTATTTTTTTCTGGGACACTGAGCCTTCTCTGTCAGAGAGCTCTGGTGCCATAATAAACTACAGTTCCCATGATTCCCTAGCACTGAGTCAGGGCAGTTAAAGTGGACTCAATTTGCACTATTTCTGGCAGTCTGCAAAGGCCCTAAACTTGCTTGGGGGTCCAGGTGGCCCATGAGTGAGTCCTTAAGATGGCCCAAGACCTATTATTGCTCTTGCTGCCATGGGGCTCCCTCTCTAGGATCTGGCCCCTAGACCCACTAGGGATGTTTGGGGAGTCCAGCCCAGCTTTCCTTGCTCCCACGTCTTTGGGACTCAGTCCTATGGAACTCTATGGGGACCAGGGCTGCACCCACACTGCCAAAATAATCCGGTTTGAGATCACTTTGAACTGCCATGGCTCAAGACTATGGAATTTTGGGATTTGTAATTTGTCGTAGCACCAGAGCTGTGCTCTGGTCTTTCATTTAGGTCTAAAACACACTGCAGAAATAATCCAATTTGAGACCGCTTAACTGCCCTGGCTAAATGCTAGGGAATTCTGGAAACTAGTTTTGTGACACACTTAGCCTTCTCTGTCAGAGTTGCCAGGATTCCCTAGCACTGAGCAAGGGCAGTTAAAGCCATCTCAAACTGCATTATTTTTGCAGTGTGTTTGGGACCTTAGTCTCAAAAGTGTTACAAGACCCCTTGACATACTGATTTTTCCAAAATGAGGCTTACAGTGTGACACCGCTTTAACTGCTATGGAATCTATGCTATGCTATGGAATCCTGGAATTTGTTGTTTGTTGTGGCATCACAGCTCTCTGACAAGGGGTGCATCCGCATTGCAGGAATAATCCAGTTTGATACCACTTTAACTGTAATGGCTCAATGCTATCAAATTATAGGAAGTGTTGACTATGACTCTGGAGACCAGGGTTCAAGTCCCTCCTCAGCCATGGAAACCACTGAGTGTCCTTGGCCAAGTCACACTCTCTCAGCCTCAGGGAAAGGCAAAAGCAAAAAACGGACAAAATCTTGCCAAGAACAAATCTCCGAACAAACTTGGCTGAAGAACTGCACTTGCCAGAATTCCATAGCATTGAGCCTATGCAGTTAAAGTGATGCCAACCCAGATTATTTCTACAGTACGGATGCAGCCTCTGAAAAGGTGTGCAGAGCAAGGACTTAAGTGTATCCCTCTAAATGAAGTTGAGACTCTATCTGAAGAAGAGGTTGCCTCCTTCAAGGGAAGCCCTTAATTCTCTCTATGGGGGGGGGGGGGGAGACACCTTTCTGGTGGTTTGAGAGTGGCTTGAAGGGGGGGGGGAGGCCTTCCATCTTCTAAGGAGGGGAGGGGAGGTGTAAATTAGCCCTTGATGGGATTTAGAGTGCCTTTAATGAGATCCAGCGGGGAAAGGAGATAAGGTTCAGTGGAGGTGCCAGCCTGCTGTTTGCTTGGGTGGGGGGTTGCAGCTTTGTTTACTTTTAACACTTCTCACTCCTATGCTAGCCTTTGCTCCACCATCATCACTATCACCCCCAGCATCCTGCTAGGAAGGGGAGAGGGGCAGGGGATTTTTGCCTTCCAAATGCACCTCATCAGGGCTTCATTTGTTCTGTTTGTTCTGTCTCCTCTTCCTATTAGGAGAGGCGTTTGCTCTTTGCACGCTTTTTAAAAATGGCAAGATTTAACTGGGCTGAAGCCTTCCTTCCTTCCTTCCTCCCCCCCCCCCCCCCTTCCACTTTTCTTTTCTTCCTCGCCTTAGATGTCTCCCAGCAGGCTACTGAGAAATCTTATCTGGCAGAAATCATACCCTTGTCTGTTTCAAGTCAGGTTGTCAAAACATCTTGGGCTAAATCCAATTGTTAGGTCTGGCTAAAGGAGACCTGTGGAATCGATGGTGATTCTTAAGTGTTGACTCAGTTTCCATTGATTAAAAGAATCTACTCCGGTTGGGACATGCACTTGGATTTACTTTTCCACTGATAGTTTTCTTTACAACGGATTGGGATGATTCTTACTCGGAAGTGTTGACTCAGTTTCCATTGATTAAAAGGATCTACTCTGGTTGGGACATGCACTTGGATTTAGTTTTCCACTCATAGTTGTCCTTACAATAGATTGGGAGGTCCAGGGGCCTCTGTGGATGACCTCTCTAATCTGATATCCTGGCATTTCTCATGTCCTAAAAATGTTGGAGAAATTTTACTGAAATGAACAGTGTGCCTCCTGATCCAATGGATGGTTACCAGGTACTATCCATTGGGGCTTATTCTCAAGTGAACACCTAGAGTTGCAGTTTAACATAGTGAGTAAAGTACCACGGAACATAATGGAGCTTTTTCTGAGTACTGGACATAGGAATAAGGCTACTTTGAAGATGTCTTTGTGTGCCATTTATTCTGAAGCTCATCGTATGTTTTGTAACGCAGTTGTTGTGTGCTTTATGTCCTTTTTGATTTATAGCCACCCATCATGCAGTTTTCTTGGCAAGAGTTATTATTCGGAGGAGATCCAATAACATCAAAGACCCACCAAACAGTGATACCTATATTGGCCAACCAAAATGCACAGTATACACTTGGCAAGCTTTCAGTGCTCCACTGGCTTCTTCAGCAAGCAAGGTGTTTGTTACAAACCATACGGGAGAAAAAAGTTTTAAGATGTTAGTCATAGGCCTGCATTTTGCTTTTTGGGTTTAGTTCAAATGGTATGGAGGGGTATTACTTGCAGGCTTGCATATCCTCCTCCTGGCCATGTGGCTTCTGGGAGATTCTCAAAGATTGTCAAAGTCAAGTTTGGAGGAGGTTTGCCATTGCCATCCTCTGAGGTTGAGAGAGTGTGACTCATCCAATGGGTTTATATAGCCAAGCCGGGATTCAAACCTTGGTCTCCAGGATCCTAGTCCAATGCTCAAACCACTACCCCACACTGGCTGTCATTACATTTGTAATGTAAGGAATATAGAAATGTTCTAGCCTTTTTCTGAAGAGCTTTGAATAAGAACTGCAAATGGAAGTATGTTAATGTCATAATTTTGTTTACACCTACTTGGAAGCCTGTGCCTTTGGAATGTTTATACCATTTTTTCCCCTCTGTGCAAATTAGATGGCTACCAGTCTTTGCACATGCCTCAAGTGCATGAGTTTGGTTTGTGTTGGTGAGAGTTTAGCCACCAAACTGTGTGAAGGATTGTAAAACATCTGAGAAGAGTAGACAAATATCTAGCCAATGTAAGGCAGAATCCAGAAAGTGACTCTTTAAATTGTTTTTTGCCAGTCTAGTCTTAAATGTTACTTTCCTTGGGAGGAGGTCTGTGCTGATTTATTGCCATGTTGTGGATCATGGTTTCAATCAGTTGAAGTCACCTAAGAAATTATTCTAAGGCAAAGTAATCCAGTTTGAGACCACTTTAACTGCCATGGGTCAGTGCAATGGAATTCTGGGAACTGTAGTTTGTTGTAGCACCTGAGCTCCCTGACAGAGAGGGCTATTTGTCTCACAACACTACAGTTCCTAGATTTCCATAGCATCAAGCCATGGCAGCTAAAGCAGTGTCAAACTGGGTTATTTCTGCAATGCAGATGCAGACTATGTCAATTTTGACTGATGCCCCAGTCCACTAAAATAGTGCTACTCAAAGTAGTGGTCTATGGATTGGTGCCAGTCTGTGAGCTATTAGCTGTAGGTCCATGGCAAAGTTGCAGGAAAGAAAGAAACATTTATAGTCAATGGGCAGAACTGTGGTGCTGGTCCCTGGCACATTGGAGGGGAAAAACCCTACTGGTCCCCTACATTAGATAACTTCAGAGTCACTGCACTAAAATATTGTTAAATATTTGTCCTTTTTTGGGTGACTTATCTGGAAACACAATTGACAAGGGCTATATCCACACTGCAGAAATAATCCAGTTTGACATCATGGCTCAATGCTGTGGAATCCCGGGAACACAGTTTGTTGTGGCACCAGAGCCCTCTGACAGAGAAGGCTAAATGTGTGTCAAAACTACATTCCCAGAATTCCATAGCATTGAGCCAGGGCAGTTAAAGTGGTGTCAAAACTGGATTATTTCTGCAGTGTGGATGCAGCCAATAAGTACTCATTTACCAAGGGCACTATAAAAATTGGGCTGCCCTGACAGAGGTTAGCTATAACTAACAGATACATCTTCTGCATCTGTATTCAAAAGTGAATCCCATTGAGTTCAGTGTGACTAACTCCTATAAAAGTATACACAAGATTGTGGCTGTATTTCCAGTGCTACTTCAACTAGTCACAAGTTCTGTACCTTTTGTTTTATGGTACTTATGGGCCACTAAGGGGGGGTTGCAGACTGCCAGAAATAGTGCAAATTGAGTCCACTGTTAGGGTTAGTGCTAGGGAATCATGGGAATTGTTTTTTTTTTCTCTGAGACATTGAGCCTTCTCCGTCAGAGAGCTTTGGTGCCACAATCAAATACAGTTCCCATTATTCCCTAACCCTAAAAGTGGACTCAATTTACACTATTTCTGGCAGTCTGCAACCCCCCCCCCAGTCTTCTTTAATTGTATCCATTGCATCCAATGCACTCTATTAATTCTAAGCATGCAGAGCATGCTGGTAGGTAGCAGTGGTGCAATCTGAAATAATGGATGCTTCAGACAGATGTTTTTGTATATGTTATATATATATTTGTAAAACCTGATTAGAAACTGTTCAGGTCTTTCAAGTAGGCAGAGGGATATTGTAGCACCTTTGAGACTGAGAGAAAGAAGACATATTCAGGGGCAGCCAATTTGGCCATGTAGCAAAGTATAATAACATCCAAAATCCACAGAACATGGATACTTTTTTGGGCCAACCAGAATGCACAAAATACATGTTGCACGGTTTCAAAGCTCCACTGGCTTCTTCCTCAGGCAAAGATGTTAAAAATCATACAGGAGCATCTCTCTTTGTCTTGCTAATGGAACTTTTTCTTTAATTTCCTGGAAGTACCCACATGGCCAAAAGGAGTATTTTCTTCTAGTACCGCCTGAACGGAGAACAGCTACATCCTGACAAAATGCAGGCGCCAGACTAACATCATCATATATTTTTTCTCCTGTATGATTTTAACAACTTTGCCTGATGAAGAAGCCGGTGGAAAGCTTGCAATGTGTATTTTGTGCATTTTGGTTGGCTGAAAAAAGGTATCACTGTTCTGTAGATTTTCATGTTATTAAAGAAGGTTGGAGCAGGGCTTTAAAAACCATATTGGATTGGACCAAAGAATAAACTCCAAGCCAATGCAGCCGATAAAATTGGGGCTCATGGTAGTAATGCTGCGACTGCAGCTTTTCACACCATTTTCAGTTTCCCCACACTTTTTCAAGGGACAGCTCCCTTTAACCAAATGTTACACAAGTCGGTAAGTCTTAACTTGTGTAACTGGGGGAAGAGCGACCTTCTCTAGGAAAGGACACAGGTGCGAAAACGTGTTTGTCAAAGGCTTCATCCACACTGCAGAAATAATCCAGGTTGACACAGTTTTAACTGCCCTGGCTCAATCCTATGGAATTCTGGGAGTTGTAGTTTTGTGAGACATTTAGCTTTCTCAGTCAGAGAGCTCTGTTGGTGCAACATATTATAATTCCCAGAATTCCATAGCATTGAGCCATGGCAGTTAAAAATGGTGCCAAACTGGATTATTTCTGTGGTACGGATGCAGCCAAAGAGAATTTCCAATAAGCCAGTGTTGTCCAGTGAGCATTCAAAATTGTGGTCCAAAGCACACTGCAGAAATAATCCAGTCTGAAACCACTTTAACTGCCCTGGCTCACTGCTAGGGAATCCTGGGAATTGTACTTTAATGTGGCATCAGAGCTCTCTGGCAGAGAAGGCTAAGTGCAGGGGTAGGCAACCTTTCCCCTTTAAGGGCCGAGGGACTTCAGCTCCCAGAATCCCAGGAGCTATTGGCCAACATAGGACTATTGGCCAATATGGCTGAGGCTTCTGGGAACTGAAGTCCATCGGCCTTTAAAGGGGAAAGGTTGCCTACCCCTGGCTAAGTGTCTCACAAAACCCTATACATAGGTACTTATAAAGGAAAAACTGAAAAGGTATTCAGTAAAGAAAACACAGCAATTTTTAAGGGAATATACACATTAATTGACTTTTCTTTTATAATTGTATTCAAGATTCCCCAGTGTACCTTGAACTCAAAGCTGTTCAGTCCTTAACTGTTGTTTTCCCTGGATAAAATTCCTTTTGAGTTCAAAACATTGAGGATCTTATATAGTCTAAATTGGTTTTTTAAAGTTTCATATAAAACCTGGTGTGGATTCAGTACCAATGCCTGGCTGCTACTGATTCTTAAGGTTCCCCGAAGATGATTGTAGGCTGGATGTGGAGTCCCCATGGAATCCATGAAATCCTCAGTCAAGGGATTTAGAGTATTTCATGAAACATAAGGAGTACCATGTAGACTAGACTGAGGACGTTTTCACACTTGGGGTCTCAAAGCCGCCTGGAGCCATTCCAGAATGGATCCTGCAGCTTCAGACCTGTGAAAGCAGCATTATTCCGGAATGGCTCCAGCAGCGGCAACTTAATATCTTTTTGAAAAAGGAATTGCAAAGACCGGGGATGATGCCGCCCAGCACCGGGGATGGCGCTGGATGGGGTGGAGCGGGGCGGGGCTTGCTGCGACGTAAGTGTGAACACTCGGAGCAAGGACCTGGACTGATGCCAGCTAGCGCCGGGGATGGCACTGGATGGGGCGGGGCTTACTGCGACGTCGTGTGAAAACTTTGCAAAGGAGCCGGACTGGGGCCGGACGGAGGTAGGATAGCCTCTGCCTTAAGCCCCGTGTGAAAACGCCCTAAGGTGCAGCACACTTGGTTGCAAACGTATCTGCTTCTCAAGTCCGTATGGCACAAGTGGATCAAAAATTGGGCTGTGAAAGAGTTTCCAGTTTGACTCTCACCTTTGCTGTGATGGCAGTAAAATTCAGAGACATAGCTTTCTAGTCTGGAATATCATGCAAAGAAATTTTGTAGCTCCTTTGAGACTAACTGGGTGAAAGAAGTTGTAGCATAAGCATTCGTAGAGGAAAGTAAACCAACTCTGAGGAAGTAGACCAAGACTATGAAAGCTTATTTATTTATTTTTATACCGCCTTTCTCCCAAAAAGGGATCCAAAAAGCTTATGCTACAACTTCCTTCATACAGTTAGTCTCAAAGGTGCTACGTTATCCCTTTGCACTTTGCCGTGAGCTCATTATGTAGCCTTAGATAAAGCCATGTTCTGCCCATCTGTAATGGGAGATAACTAACAGGAAGGCCTAAATATCCTAAAGAAACCAGATCCCATCTGATCTTGGACTGGTTAGTACTTGGATGGAAGGCCACCCACAAATACTAGGTGCCGTAGGCTATATTTCAGAGGAAGGAACTGGCAAAACCACCTCTAAGTATTCCTTGCCTAAGAAAGCCCTATGAAATTCATGGGGATCACCATAATTGATACCGACATGAAGGCACATACACAAACAACTTACAGGGATGTTGAAAAGAATGTTCAGATAACAAATGCAAAAACTGAGTAATTTTTGGAATTAGGCTCTTGTCCCATGTTAACTCAGAATGCTGTTTGGGCATGCAAACTGCACAAAATGTTGGATGTACCGTAGTTTTTGGATGTAGCTGCCATTGGACAAAAACCTGATATTTGTTTTGACTGTAAGTTTCGTAATCCGACCTCTGGTTTTCCAATTTTCACTTCGTCACATGTTTTAATATAGAAGCCAGACCTTCAAGGATGAGTATACACGATCAGAAGAAAAAGGATTAAATACCAGATCCAGACTGTCCAATCCATATAAATGGATTTAAAAGTGCCTTTGATTGGATTATTATTAGTATCATCATCCATCATCATCATCATCATCATCTCTTGCTGCAATGAAATGTACCATTTTATTCTGTACACTTTTTCCTTTGAAATTCCTTTATATGGTGACAAATCAGGTTTTGACAGGTTTTGGTTTAGTTGTGGGGCTTTATGGGTAGTCATGAGATTTGTACACCTCCTGATCAGAAAGGAATGGGAGTTAGGAGTGCTTAATTTTGGCTGGGCCAGTGCCCAGGATCCATGGGGAACAGCTTGTGGGGAGAGCTTGCCTTCCTGTCAACCTACAAATGTAGCTTTGAAACTCCATTTCATTTCCCATAGAGCCAAGGCCCTGAATGATAGCCAGAAGGGAAAATGTGTTAATGAGGGCTCATTATCTCCTGATTACTCGGCCATTAAAATGTGTGGCCACCTGTTGCTTTTCTTAGTGTTAATCTGATTCCTCCAAGTTGCCCTGAAAATGGACAAAGAGCAGCTCCTTAACTGGTGGGATCATTCCCTTTGCATCGCAATGTTACCTGGTTAGCCTGAGAAACTTAAGCATTCATTCAGTCTGTGTTTGCTCATTACTTATTACATTTTTGTCTTGACTTTTCTCTTTGTTTTTGCTTTCTTGGTGATATCAACCATGGAAGGTCATTTAGATTGTTTCTCCCCCCCCCTTTTTTTTTTTTTTTTTTTTACACATACAGAGGAAGAGAGAGAGTCTGTCATTTCGCTGCAGCCAGACTGCAGAATTAATGCCACTTGACACCGCTTTATCTGTCATGGCTCCATCCTATGGAATCCCAGGATTTGTAGTTTGTTGTGGCACTAGAGCTCTCTGGCAGGGAAGGCTAAATATCTCCCAAAATGACAGCTCCCAGAATTCTTTTTTTTAAATAATTTTTATTAATGTTTAAAAACAAACAAAAAGCATCATAATTTCCATTTGTATACATTCATACCTCTCGTATGAATTTTCTCCTTATTACCTCTTTTCAAGGACAAGCATATACTTCTAATAATTCTAGTTCCTTACTATTTTTAGTTCATTACATTCTTCTGTATTGTTACTTTCACATATTTTATAAATATTTCCTACACCTACAGATCCCAGAATTCTGTAGCATTGAGCCATGATAGTTAAAGCAGTGTCAAACTGTATACTTTCTGCACTGTAGATGCAGCCATAATGATATTTGAACCCAGGTCTACCCTAAAGGCACCAGATCTTTTCTGATCTTGGAAGCTAAGCAGGGTCAGCTTTGGTTAGGAGACCACCAATAAATGTAAGGTGTTGAAGGCTATATTTTAGAGGAAGGAACTGGCAAAACTACCTCTTGAGTATTCGTTGCCTAACGCCATAAGTCAGAGATGGCACACGACTAACAGGGAAGAAAAAAAAGAGTAGGCAAGAGGAAATTACATGCCAGAGACATAAAAAGGATCACATGCTAATACCATCACACCAGTTCTCTGTACAAGAATAGGTCAGGCAGGATTACTATTACGGTACTTTGTATTAGCAACTCTAGGTACTTCTGGCACTTGCCACCTGCACCTCTCTCGTGATGGCTGCTTGTGCGTATTCCTCCTGAATCTTTGTGTTGAGCTTACCTTCCCAAAAATGCTTGCAGCTATAGCACATAGCAGAGCTGTTTTTTTGGAAAAAATGGCAGATGAAGGGTGTCCTACTCCTGAATGAAGGTTGTATACACATGTGATCAGAACTGCTCACAGGGCAGAAGGAGGAATGGGCTACTCATGTCTTGTTGCTTTCTAGGTACAGTATAATAGTAGCAGTAATACTAATGATTACTAATGAATAAGCTAGTGTGGTGTAGTGGTTTGAGCATTGGACTATGACTCTAGGGACCAGGGTTCAAATCCTGGCTTGGCCATGTAAACTCACTGGGTGACCTTGGGCATGTCATACTCTCTCAGCCTCAGAGGATAGCAAATGGCAAACCCTGTCTGAAGAAACTTGCCAGAAAAGCTCATGACAGGATCTCCTCAGGGTCACCATAGATTGACTTGAAGGCCCACAACAACAATAATAAAACAATTAAATTGCCAAATTCCTGAGATTTATTTGTTAAAAATATTTCAGTGCTGCCTTTTTGAAAGGCATTGGGCAGAAAATTAAAAATTAACAAGTATCTAAAAATTTCACCAAAAATGTCACAAATACAGCAAACAGGTTTTTCAGAATGTTTTCTCTGGCTGGACAGGAGCAAAATCCCCTCTCATCTCTTAAATTTTGTACCATCAATCCTGGAAAAGCATTCTGGAGAACCAAGAGGTCATCACATTTGTGACAATTAGGGATGTCAGCACTTGCATCACTGAGCCCCAAGTTTTGTTTCTGTTTATGGACCACACAGCTACTCTTTGGCTGAGAAAAACAGCATTTAAAATCATGATAGTGAAACTAAAGGCCAGGTTTGAAAACTGAGTCTTGAATGCCCCTCCTCAATGAAGAGTGGATGGGAAAAGGATACTTAGAGCAGGGGTAGGCAACCTTTTTGAGCCGGGGGCCGGGTTGCTGTCCCTCAGACAATTGGGGGGCCGAAGCACCAAAAACAAACAAACAAATAAATAAATAAATAAAAATACATATTTTTTTAAAAAAATTAAAAATTGCATGCACACTCTCTCAGCCCCAGAAATGTCATGGCAAAACCCCTGTGGGGATTTTGCCAAGAAAACCCCAAGAACAAGTAATAACAACAATAATCAATATTATTATGGCGGGCGGCGGCGGCAGCGGCAGGACTGGCCTGGGGCCGGTCCAAAGGCCTCAGGGGGTCGCATCCAGCCCCCAGGCCTTAGGTTGCCTACCCCTGACTTAGAGCTTCAGGGAGAATTTGGGAGCTATGCAGGGTTTTGTAATCACAATACCACATGTTTGTTAGCAGCTTAGCTGCCACATTTTCCTCTAGTTGAAGATCCAGGATACTCTTCAAGAGTAGCTCTGTGAAGAGTATGTTGTAGTAATCTAGCCATGATGTAATTGACTTAGATCAGTCACACCCTTTACACATCATTCAAATGATCGGTTTGACAGGAGGCGAAAATATCAATCTCTTTATCATTTCATGATACACAAGGATTCCATTGCACACCAGAAAATACACTGAATTCAAAAAGAGTCAAGTGGTGGAGTTTAAGTGAATGAAAGAAAGCAAACTGCTGCTGTCCAGCAGAGCAAGCAAAAGAAGTCCGATAGTAGCTTATATTGAACTCTGTTAAATAGGTATCTACTGTATACTTAAATAGGAAGAGTCAACCACCTGGGATGGGACAAAGCACCCATAGTAAGTGATTTAATACCTACCCGAAGAAAGGGCATTTCTACTTTTGCTTAAAGGAGACAATAATAACATGTTTATTTTTTTAAAAAATCCTGCCTTCACTCAGCAGATTTGGGATGTGATAGGTTGCTCTGAAATTATTCTTGGCACAAATAGCAGCCTCACATCTTCAGATACAATTGGATGTAGAGTTTGGAAAGTTGCATCTAAGACTCAATACAGTGGACCATTCCCATCTGCAGATGGTAGAAAATGTGGACAGTTGTGCCCATATTATTCAGTGGTGGCAACGAGAGCATGGATGGGTCAGGACATCTGTGTGTACACTCCACCATTGAATATTATGAGGTGTGGTTGTCAAATCTGTGAATTGTGAGTCCACTGATATGAAGAGTCCACTTTATACTACTGTTCTTAAGCTATCTTAAACTAAGCGCTGTTAGGATAGTGCTCTTCATACAAGGTAATTCTGTAGCAAGAAGTTGATCCTGTGTTCTGTTTGAAGGTGATGACCTTTTCTTTCTTGTGTGTGAGTTGCCTTGCTCTGTGTTTGAGTTTCTGGTATTCTGAAAAGTTTTTCATTCTCGTATTTTAGCCACTAGGTATAAGAAATTAATGATGTCAGGTCGTTCTAGTGATATGTTTTTGCTCCTATGTATGCTACATCTCAGTTTTCAGTCAGGTGAGGACAGTTGTAGCATGTTTATACCTGAGTGTAAATGAATGCTGGTTCTTGGAGCAATGTATTTTTTCTTGTTCCCTATGGTTAATATGTGAAAAGAGTCTGATAATGGATATTCGTGCTGTTCTGAAGAAACAATGTGGGAAATGATAGTGAGGCAGTGACTTGTTAGAATATGTGTTTTTCATATTTTATTAGCAATATATGCAATTTTTTGCTCTTATCTCCATTAAACAGTTTTGAAATATTTTTTTTTAAAATGGAAAGCAGTTGCAGATTGCAAGGTGCATTATGTTCCCATATGTAGATGCCCAGATTCAGACAACTTGTGAGAACTGATGGGTGTTTCTCAATTATTTCTGTCAACCTGCAATACAAAATATGTCCATTAACAAAAGAAATAGGAAGTGTTTCTTTTGGGAAATGAATGTTGCTTCCTGTTTTGGCCCTATAAATATCACCTTTTCCTTTGCTGGGGTCAGGGTGGGGGGGGGCTGTCTGTGGCTATGAACTCATTGGCAAACTTTCAAAATAGCCCAAGTGAAGTTTGTGTCTATTTTTAATGTTTTAAAAATAAAACCTATTAGGAGAGGCAGGCAAAATATCTCTTCCCCCATAGGAATGAACACCTCTATGCTGCCAAAAAGGCCATATGACAGTCCACTCAGAGTCTGAGTGTAGCCAGCTTTGATAAAAGGGAGCTGTTTGTAGCTTGTTCTGTTCACTTCTGTGTGAGTTGCTGATAAATCCCATTGAATTGTGTTGAAATTCATTCCTCCAGCCAGAGAGTACCTGTGTTGGGTACGTAATCCTAGGGCCTCTTTTGTACATGAGCCTTCTAGGAGCTCATCTACACATCCCAAGTGCAACTCATTCAACGGATACTTTGCCATACAAATGTGTGTGTGCGCACGCATGCTTTCAAGTCGCCTGTTGACTTACGGTGACCCTATGAGATTCATACAGTTTTCTTGGGCAAGGAATACTCAGTGGTATACATCAGTCAAATCTGATTGCTTGCTTTCTAATTAGGAAGCATTACTTACAGGTAGAGACAATGCAAAAGCTTGTATTTATTTTTCATTTTATTGTAGTTGTGAATTTTTAATTGTATTCTTGGAGATTTATGTGTTGGATTTCTTTTAATGTGTCATATCTTTAGTTACTGAAGAGCCTGGGTAACGTTTCAAATGAATGCATTGTGAGTTGGGAAGATGCATATGGTGCTAGTGAAGCTTTGTGTGTTAAATTCTCCAAAAGTTGCTTGCTGTGTCTGATCTACTTGTTCTTGCTCTTCTCTTTGGTGGGACTGATGCGTGAAGAGGAAGAAACCATTCTCTTCTTTTTCACAAATCTTTCCTAACATGTTAAGAACCTAAAAATAGCTCTGCTAGATTTGGGCCAAAGCTTACCTGATCCAGTTCCCTACCCCCCTCAGTGGCCAATTGGATGTTTTGGGAAGCCCACAGGCCAGGCATGAAGGCAGTAATATCTTCTGGCTCATGTTCCTCAGAAATTGGCCAAGGCATATGGATATAGTCATCCTGGCTAGGAGCCCAGTTGTTACATACTGTAGTCAACTGGGTAAGTATCCATTCACAACTCTGTAATAACTTTATTAACTGTAATGTATAGCCTACACTTGTCTCTCCACATTTGCAGCTTTGACTTTTGTGGATTTGATTATTCATGGATTTTATTAATATGTTCTCTTAGGAATATCTGGCCTTCCAGCACAACTCTATAGTCAACTTAACCAAAAGTTGCACTGAAGGCCTAGAGATTCCTAGAGAGAACACTCCACTAGGCATTTGTAGCTCCTCCAGCACAATTCTGTGGTCAGTGTCTGGCAGATGTTGACCACAAGAGTTGTACAGGAGGACCTAGAGAGGTGTTCTCTCTGGTAAAAGCATAGTGTTTTTGTTTTTCCACATTCATGAGGGTCTGTGACCCTAAACCCAGAGAATGTGGAGGGAGGAGTGTACATATCTATGAATTAATGTCTTACAAAAGTGGCATGCAAAAACAGTGATAAGGACTTTTTTCCAGCAGGCCTTTGAGAATTGGTTTTTTAAAGGGGAATGGGCATGTATAATATCCTGGATTTTTATTTGTTTTTAAGGGTTTTTGTTTGTTTTTAACTGGTTTTGCTATATTTTAATGTGGATCAAATGCAACAATGTTAATTTAATTACTTTTTAGCTTTTCTATCCTGTGAATTTCTTGCTATGTTTGCTTTAGCTATTTTAAGCTGCCTTGAGTCCCAAACTGGGGAAAAGGCAGGATATAAATATGATGGTGATGATGGTAACATTTTTAAAATAATTAATCAATGGCATTGTAGGCAAATCAGTAGTAAGGCAATACAGTACAGCTGCCAGCTAGGATTGTGGAAGCAGGTGAACACATAAAATTCAGAATCTGTTTGAGCCAAAACATGTTGGCTGTGTGTTTAAAAGCAGATGAAGGGGAAGCTTGGGGAAATGCCAATCTGGCCCACAGGGGAATTAGTGGAAGCCTGGGACAAATTTGCCTAAAACTATGTGCATAAAATTGCATTTTCAATTTGATGACATGAAAAGTTTGGTAGCAATGTATCTACTTGTATTGGTTTGCTAAAAGAAGGAATTAACAACAAGTGCAATTTTCTTCTTCTTGTGTTAGTCCCTCCCTGTATGTCTATGCAAGTCAAGAGAGGAATCATTTTGCACATCAGAATGTAAGCTAGTCATTTTTTTAAAAAATGTATGTATTTATAGGGGAGCCAGCACGGTATAGTGGTTTGAGCATTGGGACTATGACTCTGGAGACCAAGGTTCAAATCCTGGCTTGGCCATGGAAACACATTGGGTGACCTCTTCTGAGGAAACTTGTCAAGAAAATGCTGTGATAGACTTGCCATAAGTTGGAAAGCACACGACTACAACTACAAATCTATTTGTAGACCAGCTGATGTTTTGTGAATCTTCATCATTATTCTTGTATTCATTATTCACTTGGAGGGTGCATTGCTCCAGTGATAATCTTTAAAATGGAGGAATATGGTACCAAATTAGAAGTTCTTAACATTAAGACTAATACTAGCAATAGTGCACCATGACAAGGGGCACCATGACAAGATTTTAAAATCAATAGCCCAAATTTGGTTGTGTGTATAACATGCTGCGGAGACTGCTTTTGTTGTTTTTCTCATTCTTTAGGGCCCTGGTTAACTGTTTTCAAAGGGTGACAAATTTGCATTGAGGTGTAGCAGGAGAGCCAACAGCAGTATTTGATCAGGTCACCTCATGCCAGTATGGGGAGGGTTTGCTGAAGGGCCAAAAGTGTTGTTATAGAGATGCATTCTCAGTTCCACAAGTTAGATTTTAGAATAGAAAAAGCTGTATGTAATGTTTCACATCACTCTTCCCACCCTATACTTATTTCAGCTCCAAGCTGTCTTGGATGAAGCTGATTATTTAGACCCATTTCAAACCGGCTTCAGGACAGGCTTTGGGGTTGAGACTGCCATTGTTGCCTTGACCGACGATCTGCGTCTATGAATCGACAGGGGTAGTGTGACCCTGTTGGTGCTCCTAGACCTCTCAGCGGCTTTTGATACAATAGATCATGGCATCCTCTTGGGCCGCCTGAGGGGGTTAGGTATCGGGGGCACTGCTCTGCAGTGGTTCCGGTCCTTCCTCTTGGGTCGGTCCCAGAGGGTGCTGCTCGGGGACTGTAGCTCCAGTAAGAGGGACCTTACTTGTGGGGTCCCTCAGGGAGCTATTTTGTCCCCAATATTATTTAACATCTATATGAAGCCGCTGGGTGAGATAATACGGAGTTATGGTGCTGGATGTTATCAGTACGCTGATGACACCCAAATCTATTTCTCCGTGTCTTGTTCGTCGGCCTCGAATTCCAGTGGCATCTCTTCTCTCAATGAATGTCTTCGGGCAGTAATGGGCTGGATGAGGAAAAACAGATTGAAGCTGAATCCAGACAAGACGGAGGTGCTCACGGTGTCGGCCCCGAAACCAAGAATTGGGTTGCAACCTCCAGTCCTGGATGGGGTCACACTCTCCTCCAGTGACTGTGTTCGCAGTCTGGGGGTGCTTCTTGACTTGTCGCTCCTGATGACAAATCAGGTAAATGTGACGGTCAGGAGCACCTGTTATCAGCTCCGGCTGATATGCCAGCTGCGCCCTTTTCTGGAAGTAAGGGATCTCAAAACCGTTGTGCATGCGCTGGTAACCTAGATTTCTGCAATGTGCTCTACATGGGGCTACCCTTGTGCTGGGTTCAGAACTGCAGTTAGTGCAGAATATGGCGGCCAGGTTGTTATCTGGGACATCTAGGAGGGATCACATCACTCCAGTTTTGAGGTCCCTCCACTGGCTGCCTATTGGTTTCCAGGCCCAGTACAAGGTGTTGGTTATTACCTTTAAAGCCCTAAATGGCTTGGGTCCAAACTATCTCAGAGACCTCCTCCTCCCATATAATCCTCCCCGTGCCCTCCGGTCCTCTGGGAGGAATCTGCTACAGCCCCAAAAGGCTAGGTTTTCGGCGACCTCCCAGAGGGCTTTTTCTGTTGTTGCTCCCAGACTCTGGAACGGCCTGCCGGATGAGATCCATCAATTAACATCTTTGCACAGCTTTAAAAAGGCTGTTAAGACGGATCTCTTCCGGCAGGCCTTTCCGGACTAGATAGCTGGCCTTGGGACCCTTCGGATTTTGGGACCTTCTTTTAGGATTTTACTATAATTCCCTCTAAAGTTGACCAGCAGGGGATTGCTGGTTTGTTGTTTTGTATTTTAAATTTTAAATTTTTATTGTATTATCACTGTTTAACTGCAGTTGTTTTAAATTGTATTTGATTTAATAACTTTTTAAGGGGGGGAGGAGGGAACGATACTGTTTAATTTGTTGTATTTTATTATTGTTGTTCACCGCCTAGATTGGTTCGCCTCAGGGGCGGTATATAAATAAATTATATTATTATTATTATTTTTCCCCTAATCTTATTAATCCACCCACAGAAACATGACTGATTTTGATAGTTAACTTTCCAATCACTGTATTTAGGGTTAAAACTTGTTTTAGTAGCCAGTTTAAGGTTCAGTGACAATTTATATGTGAAAATAGCCTCTTGTTCAAGGAATAGTATCCCTAGGGTTGGCATCACTCAGTGTGGTAACTCATAGTGTCACCACCCCATTGACTTTCTCCCATTTTGCACCATACGAAATCCTAAGTAATGCTTTTTTGAACTAATGTTTCTCATAAATTGTAATTCCCATATACCGCTGAATGTAATGCTAACAGTTGTGACATAAACAACTAGCAAAATTAAAATTATACCTTCAAATTACAATATCATATGCACAACCTAAATGTATTTATATATACATAGTGAAGATTTGGCTAAAATGTGATGTTTTTTTAAAGAAAATTTCAATATTTTTTTAAAAAATTAAAATTTTGAAATTTAAAATTTTAATTTTTAAAAATTCTGGAGTCTCTCCTTTCTCCTCCCACTGAGCTTCACCCCACTCCCACCATCTCTTAAAGCATTTTAAAGGGAAGCAGATGAATGCCACAGCATGTTTCTGCCCAAATACAGATATTTGAGGAGCAGCGGTGTCCCCCCCCCCCCAGGTGTCACCTGTTGCGGTCCACACACACCCTGCACCCCCTAATGATTCCACTGTGTTCAAGTAATCATAATGTCCATTTTAATCATAGGGCCACTAACACATCATCCCAAAGAGGAGCTGCATTGCCAAAAAAAGGGAGGGGCAAAAGAAGAAGCAGGTTAGGCTGAAGATTGGATAATAGATGAAATGTTAGAAATAACTTTTAGAACTGAAATTGAAACTGAAATACAATACATCTCACCATGGCAGAGAAGACAGAGGCCAGGTGAATTATTATTATTATTATTATTGCTGGCTGGCAACTTCAACTTAAAATTTATGGTTCCTTTTAAGTATCTTCCTACTTTCTTTACTACAATCTAGCCTTTCAGGGGAAGTGCACTGACTTTTCTGCATAATATTCCTACAGCAGCAGCAATATCAAGACTAGTGTTTGTAGCTAAGTACAGAAGCTTTCCTATTGCTGTTCTGTGCAAACCATTGTTGGTAGAAGTTGCCCTTTTTCATTGCTTTTATGGAAATCTGTTACCATGGGCGTCCTGCAGTCCTAGTGTTTCCAAGAGATCAGCAACCTTCTGCTTTTGATATAGTAGAAAAGATCTGTCTTGTTCTCTTTGAATTTGTATGCCTAAGAAGTATGTGGCATTTCCTAATTCTTTTAATTCAACTACTTTATTCAGGTGACTTAGAATTTCTGTGTAGTCTGTATCTCTTTGAGTAGCTATGATTAGGTCATCAACATATGTTAGAATGAAAGTTAAATGTCCATCTTTGGTCCTTGTGTATAGGTATTTATCTGCTTCTTGTTGAAAATCTAATTGTTTCAGCATTTCATCTAGTTTTTCATTCCAAGCTCTAGCAGCTTGTTTAAGTCCATATAGCCCCCTCTTGAGCTTGCAAACAAGGTGTGGCTTGTTCTTGTCCACAAAACCTGGAGGTTGTTTCATAAAAAGATCCATTGTAATCACACCAGGTAAATAGGCAGTTTTCACATCAACATGCCTGACATCCATCTGTTTTGAAGCAGCTAAGAAGTAATCTTATAGTGGTGTGTTTTACAACTGGTGAAAAGGTTTCACAAAGTCTTCACCATATTTTTGTGAGAAACCTTGTACAACAAGTATTGCCTTGTAGTGTTCAACTTTTCCTTCTTTGTCTCGTTTCAATTTGAATACCCATTTGGATCCTATGGCTTTCTTTCTTTCAGGTGGGAGTTCTGTAAGTGTTCATCTTTCCATTTTGTGCAATGCATCTATTTCTTCCTCTGCTGCATTTCTCCATTTATTTGCTTCATCAACAGGCATTTGTTCAATTTCCTCTATATTTGATGGTTCTCTGGGTAGTTCTGACTTTGTAAAGTAGGAAAATTGTTTAGGTCAGGGGTAGGCAACCTTTCCCCTTTAAGGGCCGAGGGACTTCAGCTCCCAGAATCCCAGGAGCTATTGGCCAACATGGGACTATTGGCCAACATGGCTGGGGCTTCTGGGAGCTGAAGTCCCTCGGCCCTTAAAGGGGAAAGGTTGTCTACCCCTAGTTTAGGTGGTATACCTTTGTTGGGTCTCAGCAAGTATCTAGGAGCTGGTCGGGAACCTGGTCTGTCTCTGCAGCATTCTCTGGTCAAGTCATCAGGTCAGCATCATCTGCATCCCCTTCTGAATGTGTAGAGATGGATTGTATGCTTTCTCTGACAGGTTCAACAATTGGTTGACCAAGGAACTCTGATGTTGCATCTTTCTCTTCTGAGAAGTCCAATGCACCATCTTGTTCATCTATGGATTCAAGAATAGTTCCTCTTTTGTCTACTTTGCTCTGTTCATCAAGATGAACCTCATGTCTAATGCTTACTTCACCAGTCTTTAAGTTCATCACCTTGTATCCTTTGGTTCCAGGCACATAGCCTATGAAAATGGTTTGCTCTGATCTGGCATCTAACTTGTGTCTTTTCTCTGTTGATATGTAAGAATATGCAAGACTGTCAAAAGTTCTAATGTGTTTCATGTTTGGCACTCTGCCATGCCACAGCAGGAATGGTGTCTGTGTAGTGCCCTTGGTTGGCAATCTATTCTGGAGATAAATTGCAGTCATGATGGCTTCACCCCAAATTTTTTAGGGAGACCTGTATCTACCAACATGCATCCTGTCAACTCCAGGAGAGATCTTAGCTTTCGTTCAGCACTGCCATTTTGACAAGGTGCTTAAGGAACTGTTTTTGTATGCTGAATTCCATTTCCCTCTAAGATTGGGTGTAGTACGAGAAGTACTCTCTTCCACTATCTGATTGGATGGCTTTAGGTGTCCTTTCAAACTTGGTTGTCACTATGCCAACATACTTCTGTAGCATCTCTTGAGTCTGGCTCTTCTGCTCTAGAAGACAGTACCTTGAAAAACCATCTATAAAAATTAATATATATTTGTTTCCACCAAGTGAAGCCTCATTTATAGGTCAACATATGTCTCTGTGTATAAGATCCAGTACTTGACAGCTTCTCTGTTCAGTACTTGGTCTAAATGAAGGACTCACTGCTTTTTGTTCAACACAAACTATGCACTTTGGGACTTGGGACTTCATCTTGATCCCAGTAGCCAAATTCTGGTTCTGTAGCTGAAGGATCATGTTGTGATGAGCAAAGTTTCTGTGCCATAGTTGAGGCTGTCTTCATCCATGCATCCTTGAAGTATATTTGCTTGTGGAGCTGAAAGACTTAACTCATAGACACCATCACATTCAAAAGCTTGTACATATGTGACATTATCTTTAGAAACTGTACATTGTCCTCCTTTAAAAGTAATTTCATTTCCTTTTTTATCTAGAGTTGACACACTGAGCATGTTCCTTGTGTAGGCTGGGACAAATAGTACCATATTTTCCATGTTATTGTTAGGTACCTTACAAAGCAGTTTAAATTTACCTTTACCAGAAATCTGCAAATTTTCAGAACCCGCGGTCTGTATAGATCCTCCCACACTTCTATCAATTTCATCAAAATAGGCTTCATAATTTGTAGAACAATTTGTGCAACCTGAATCTATAATCCATATATTTGAATCATCTTTATTTCCATTGGTTGCCAAAACTTGTGCTTTCATGAGAAGATTGTTCCCTCTCTGTTGATACCTTTTGGATGAGTCATGTTGTCTTTGCTTTGTCTCTTAAAAATCTGCAGCCTGAGTCTGCTTGGTACAGCTCTCATTGGCTGAAGAATTTTTAGGGAGGGTGCAATTCCTTGAGATATGCCCCTTTATTACATCTATAGCAGGTAACATCTGATTGGCCAGTGGGAGTGGCCTTTTTCCTGCCCTTGTTTGCTGTGAGGTAATTCAAGCTAGTACTGTTTTCATTTGGGAAACAGGAACTTTCTGCTTCATCTACACATTCTTCTCTTAGTCTGATCAAAGCATGGTTATAAGTCATGTCTGGCAGAGTATTAACCATGGTTGCAAATGAATCAAATGGTTTCCCTAATGTTCCCATAAGAAAAACAACTTTTAAGATTCCCAGATGGTTTAAAATCACACAAAGACATTGTCTCAAAAAGGCTGTTCACTTTAGCAATGGGTCTGCTTAGAATTCAGTTTCAGATTCATCAGCTCTTTCATAACAACACACAAAGTCTTATTAGTTTTCTTTCTAAAATTCTCTTCAAATCTTAAAAGCATGTCTTTTGCAGTATCATAGTCCTGCACTAAGTTAATTAATTCACTTGAGGGGGCTTCCGGTTGGTAATGGCGCCCATTAAGACGCTTCCCAGCTAGTCTCTGGAGGTCGTCTTACACCGCAGGGTAATTAGATTCCTCTAAATATTTTTAGAGGTCTAAAATTGCTTCCTGGGATCAGGTAGATCAGAGGGGGCTCAATCCAAGAGTTAGCCCTGAGAGGTCTCAATCCAAGAGTTAGCCCTGAGAGGTGGGATTCGCCTGTAGATCGATCGGGCATATCTGGTGGGATCGAAGAGCATTCCACGACCCTGCGGTTGGAGTGGATGTTTCCACACAGGAGCGCTGCCAATTTTAATTCTTTCTAATCATCTTACTTTAAAAGGCTATAAAGGTCGGCAGACTCGGAAAGGATTACAATATAACTTGAAGCAGTTACATCCAGCGCTTGTAGACCTTGGAAGATCGGCAGTAAAGAGGATAGTTTCTTTTTTTTCTTTTTTCCTCTTTGTTTTTATTTCTCTCTCGACTAGAATGATCAAACCACTGATTTGGAAGGTGCTACTTTAGGATTTTTGGTGAGTTGTGGAATTCACTTGAGAGAGATTGCTGAATAATATGCCTAACTGTAACATCTTCTTTAATCCAAACTAATTTCCCCCTTGCTTCAGTTGGCATTTCTGTCTCTAAACAATGATAAACTCCATGTGTTAAAAGGAAGACATTCAGCCTCCACCTTAATTCTGAATAATTAATTATATGGAGTTAACTTCAATTTGGAGTTTGCAGTGACATTGCTTGGTTAGCAATTAAAAAATAATAAAAATTTAAAAATCAAAAATCAGAAACTTAGCATCAAAACTTCAACAGCTCAACAAAAACTACAACTCTCTCTGGTAGACACATGTTAATCAAAGAAAGGGAGAAGTGGAAAAATACAACAAATAATAGCAACAACAATAATAAAAGCCTGAATAATCTAGTTTTAAACTATTCTCATCTGCTCACAGCATCTGGGTCCATAACCTGTTAGAATTCTGGGCTTCATGAAAAGCCCAAAATAGGAGAGATTGCTTAATCTCACCAGCAGAGTAAACTCAGAAGAATATAGGTGAGCAGAAAACTAGGTCCACCTTTGTTCTCCCAGCCTACGTGACTCCCTAATACACAATCAAGACATAGTCTTGGATTGAGAGTAATATAAAAGTAAATTTACTTACAAAATCATGTGCATATTCATACACACGCTTGGCTTCGTATTTCAAGAAAAAGGAGGTAGGAAGAATGCTTACATGCTTCTGAAGAAAGTTTTCTCAGCAAGCTAGGAAAGAACATGCTGCTCGGTGAAGAGACAAAGAAGTAAGGGTTTCCTCTAGGGACAAAGAGAAGGTGTGCTCTTAGAAAACAGAAAATGAGGGAGGGCTGTTAGTAAAACAATAAACTACCATAGACATGCATCCACATTCCTAGAAAGTCTCAGCCTGTGAAGTTGCTATACCCAACAAAGTGCTATGATTGTATAATGCAGGGGTAGGCAACCTTTTTGAGCCGGGGGCCGGGTTGCTGTCTCTCAGACAATTGGGGGGCCGAAGCACCATAAATAAATAAATAAATAAATAAATAAAAATTTAAAAAAGTTAAAAAAATATGGATGCACACTCTCTCAGCCCCAGAAAAGCCATGGCAAAACCCCTGTGGAGATTTTGCCAAGAAAACCCCAAGAACAAGCATCCGGCCCCCGGGCCTTAGGTTGCCTACCCCTGGTATAATATAAGCACACCATGAAGTCAAGATGAAGCTCCTCTCCAGTCAAATAAGCAATTGGAGACCTGGGCGATGGCTGAAAGCCCAAAGAACTCTAAAAGTTTTCTTAGGCAAGGAATACTCAGAGGTAGTTTTGCCTTCCTCTGCAATGTATCCTGGAGCATCTGGAATTTGTCTCCAATCCAAGTAACTAGCCAGATCTGACCTTGTTTAGCTTCCAAAATCAGATGAGATCTGGTGCCTGTAGGGTATTAGTCCTCATAGTAGCTTGTTCTAAACCCTGTACAGTTGGCCCTCCTTATCCACGGATTTTTTTATTCACAGATTCAAGCATCCACAACTTAAAAATATTTTTAAAAAGTATGCATTTCAAATAGCAAACCTTGATTTTCCATTTTATATAAGGGATATCATTTTGCTATGCCATTATATTTAATGCAACTTCAGCATTTACAGATTTTGTTATCCATGGGGGATCCTGGAACCAAACCCCTGTGGATAGCAAGGACCCACTGTATTACCTGAAAGGGAGATGTGGTCATGCAAAGTGAGCAAAATGAGAATGAAGTTGAACACACATCCTCAAATGTCTGTATTGGTGATACATCTACTTCATTATAATAAGTCTCCCTTTCTCAAACTGTTGCCCTCCAGATATGTTAAGACAACTCTCGTAGCCTGACATATCTGAAAGATATGAGTTTGGAGGAGGGTTTAAATGAATTGATAGTAGCTGTGTCTGCCTTCAAGTCATTTTTTAGTTATGGCAACCCTAATATAGAGTTTTCTTGGCAAGATTTGTTCAGAGGGGGTTTGCCTTTGACTTCCTCTGAGGCTGAGAGAGGATGACTTGCTCAAGGTCACCCAGTGGATTTGAACCCTGCTTTCGAGAGTCCTATGCCAACCCTGAAACCACTACATCATGCTGATGGAATTGACAGTAGCAGCCTCAAAACATGTGCAGGGGTCTCGCTGCTTTTTTGGTTTGTACACTGCCCCAGAAACTTTCAGAAAAAAGTCAAAGGAGGCTTTTAGAGTTCTTTGGGCTTTCAGCCATTGCCCAGGTCTCTGATTGCTTATTTGAGTGGAGAGCAGCTTCACCTTGACTTCATGGTGTGCTTACACTATACAATCTTAGCACTTTGTTGGGTATAACAGCTTCACATGCTGAGACCTTCTAGGAATGTGAATGCATGTCTATGGTAGTTTATTGCTTTACTAATAGCCCTCCCTCATTTCCTGTTTTGTAAAAGAGCACACCTTCTCTGTCAAGTCTTCCAGGACTGCACATTTAAAACTAAATTTTGGTGGGTGTTTTAAATTTCATGGGGTCACTATGGTTGACAGATGACTTGGAGTGTATGCAGGCACACAGACACACACAAAATAGATGCATACAGAGTGAGGAAGGATAGTACTCTGGGATGCAAGCTGGCCTCCTGCAAAACACCCACCAAAATTTAGTTTTAAATAATTCAGTCCTGGAAGACTTGACAGCTGCCACCAATGCCCTGCCTGGGATATTCATACAGATTGCAGGGCTTTGTCTCATCTTAGGTCTTTCAGTACTTTAGATCTGAAAACAGAGAGGGAGGTTAAATGAAATTCTGAACATACCAGGGGGCAGTACCTTCTTTCTTTCTGAGACGTCTTTTTGATAGACTTGGCTCCTTATGTGTGCTCTTTGTCACTTAAAGATCAGGCTTGTTTAAAACAAAGGAGTGTTGACCTTCCAACCTTCTCCATGCCTGTGGCAGATTTCAGGACTCTTTGTTTGCTTTTAAGCGGGAAGGTGACACTTCTCGCCTTTCTCTGGATTTTCGGTTATCTTCATTCATGTTATCCTCACATAAAAGAGAGTCTCTCCCCCTTCCTCAAATTGCTTTGCCTTTATCTAAGGTTGTGGGCAAGCCTCCAACTCTGTAAGAGATTTTAAAAGTAATAAAAATAGTTCGTGTGGTATTTTCTTTATTTGGAGTGCTCTGGACTTGGGGCATTTTACAAAGGCACTTACAGAAATTTGATTTATAAGTGCTTAATGTTACATGTCTTCTCTTATGCTTTAGAATTTTTATTCTAAATATTATATGTTTAAAGAAATCCATCTTTTTCACTCAGCAATCCTGTATGCACAGGCCAAATAAAACATCTTTCCCCATCTTCTCAGTAGGGAGTCCGGACAACGCATGGTGCAAACCCTGGATCTGGTGCGAACAGTCTAACCAACGTCCGGCCAGTTCAGCACCAAGCCCACTATATACCCCTTTATGATGGACTAAAATAACTTACCTTTTGCTCCAGATCTTCCCAGATGATCCAGACCCCTCTGTTGGGATGCTGGACAGCTGTTTACAGTGCGTCCCACTGATTTCATTTGGAATATGGTTCTTTTTTTCATTATCTGCCAATAAATAAGTTGAAATTTCAGGTTACCATTAGGGCCAGGATTAAAGTTAGGGATATGATTAGGAGAGCTGTTTTGATTAGATGAAATTTATTGATTTTATTACAGATTGGAGCATAATGTAGGGTGAGGGTTTGATTTGGGACATGGTTCTTTTTTCAATTTGTCAAGAAGGAAAGTGAATTTTTAGGCTGAGGCTTGGGTTAACTATCAATGAGTACATTCAAATTAAAAATTACCGTTAGGAATAGGGTTGGGTTACAATTACGAGAGCTGTTCTGAGGTCCAAATGAGGCACCCAGCAATATAATAGATGCTGGGCCCATTGTTATGACCTCAGAGCAAGCAACTCACCATGGCAGTGGCTGTGATGGATGGCACAGCAGGATACGTGTGTGAACAGCTGCCCCGAATTGCAATGAGAGTGGCCAGGTAACAGGAGGATGTGGTAGCTCCCAGGGCCATAATACTCTGGGCTGCTCTTGGAGAATTCTGGCATCTGCAGACACCACCAGTGTGTGTTGTGCTAAATATTCCATTATACCTGATTTCAGTCTGTTTTTCCTCTGGTTTTTATGAGACTGGTAGCCAGTGCTTCTGCTTATATTTACTGTTCTGTTAATTTTGCATTCTCTAAACATGCACAAAGGGATAGCCCAAGACATTTTGCTGCCTAATCAAAGCAAAGGACAAGAGCTCTCCATGTCTCATCCCCACCTAAAGAAGCCAAGTGGATGAACAGTTGAGTCCTGACAGGGTCTCCTACCATATTTGAGGGTAGCAGAGTTGAAGGGCATGCAGCCCTGTTCTCCAAGAAAAAAAGAAAAATGCAGCAGTTTCAGGAACATCCGAAGGTTTGCCAAAGACCTCCCCTCTTCCTAATGTGTAATACATGAGGTGCTTGTCTTTGTTGTGTAGCTACTGAGGGTTGATTTTCCAGTGTCTAGGAATGTTGTTATTCTGACACTCTACATTTTTTGTAAGACAGGTTTAACACAATTCAACTCTGTTATCCCATCTTTCATCCCTAAGATTTATTCTGTTGTCTTGTTGGCTTGAGTCAGCCAACAACAAAGGCTCCTGTTAATCCCCTTGTGTTTTATCAGTACATATAGTCCTGTTTATCTTCACTACTGTCTTTTCTTCCCTTCAGCAAAGTGAGCTGAATTCCTTCCTGTGGACTATAAAGAGAGACCCACCATCTTACTTCTTTGGTACCATTCATGTCCCTTATACTCGAGTCTGGGATCATATTCCTGAGAATTCAAAGAAAGCCTTCCAGCAGAGCCATATTGTCTATTTTGAGCTGGACCTTACAGATCCCTACACAATCTCTGCTTTGACAAGTTGCCAGCTCCTGCCGCAAGGTGAGAACCTTCAGGATGTACTTCCAAGGGACCTCTATCGCCGACTCAAGCGCCACTTGGAATATGTCAAGATCATGATGCCTTCCTGGATGACCCCAGACCAGCGGGGCAAAGGCCTATATGCTGACTATCTCTTCAATGCTATTGCAGGCAACTGGGAGAGGAAAAGACCCGTGTGGGTCATGCTTATGGTGAATTCCCTGACTGAAGTAGATATCAAGTCACGTGGTGTGCCTGTCTTGGATCTCTACCTCGCCCAGGAAGCTGAACGCCTCCATAAACAGACTGGGGCTGTAGAAAAAGTAGAAGAACAGTGCCACCCACTGAACGGTCTAAATTTCTCTCAGGTAAGAGACCTGAAGCTTTCTTTGTGTGCTTTATATGAAAAATGTAGTCTGTGCTTTCATAATTCTCTTGACAATCCACAAACTCCTTCCTTTTGAAGGGGCAGGTATACAGATAAAATAAAATGTTTTGATCAGCTTCTTAAATTGGTATAGAGTTTGGAAAAATTATATTTTGGACTAAAACTGCTACAGTCCTCTAGCCAACTTGACCACCAGGGATTCTGGGAGTTTTGGTCAAAGAGAACATTGCCACCTATCAAATGTTGTAGGATTATTGTGTGGAATAGTTTGTGTGAAGGACTGAGGGTCTGATACTATAAAAGAAGCAAATGTGGTCTAACAGTCTAGTCCATAAGAGTCTACTTCTATTAAGCCCCTCATCAGAGGAAACCTCTAATTATTGAACAGTGTGGGTTGGTGAATCTTTTCTATGATGCAGTATTGTTTTTATAGTTACACACATACATTAACCACTTTCAAAATCTTCAGAAAACTGGCTGCATTGATTTCTTCACTGTGAACTCTACTAGACGTACCATTTGTGTCACTCTACTGGTGGCTTTGTGATTGATAGCCTTTGTTTTTGATAATTCTGCTAATCAATAGGGTTTGGGGGCTCATTTTTTCCTACTGCTTTTGTTCCTTCTGAGACTTCAAAAAACCAACCAACCAGTGGCTTCCTCATGCAGCTCAACTACATATGGTTCATATGGGTTCATTGGTTCTTTTATGGGCATGTGCTACTTACGTTGGATATGATGTTAGATCTGAGTGTGAAATAGAAGGGGCATGTGAGGATTCAACTGGAAACAGAAGCAAAATTGAGAGTGAGGTGACAGAATTGGACATACCCACAGCTGGCATCAAAACTGGCATCACAAGTAGATTTCCCAAATGAATAGAAATATGTCACGCTGAAGAGAAAAAGGCTGGAGGGAAAAGTACCAGTGTTCACAAAGGGAAGCAGCAATTCATGTTAAACAACAGGGCATGCTGTGGCACATATCACTCAAAATTTGTGTGGGTTTTAACCTCATGTGGACAGGGATATCACTAGGGGTGTGTGGGCCACATGAAGTGACACCCTAAGGAGAGGGGACATTACGGCTCCCCCAGTCATCTTGTCTTTTGGCAGAAACAACTGTGGCATTCGCTGCATCCCTTGGAGCTCACCAGAAGTGATGATGTGAGTGGGGCAAAGCTCAGTGGGAGGAGAAAGGACAGGCCTCAGGTGTTGTTTTTTTTAAGTAATTTTTTAATTTAATTTTTTTTTAATTCTATCAGTTTTTTTAAAAAAAACCACATCTTACCAAATTTTCACTTTTAACCACATGAAACTATGTACATGTAAATATATTTCGACTGTGTGTATGATGTTGTAATTTAAAGGTATAATTTTAATTTTGCTAGATGTTTATGTCAAACTGTTGCCATTATATCCAGCTATATATATGATGTATGAGTAACATTAGTACAAAAAATAGTACTAAGGATTATGTATGGTGTGGTATGGGAGGAAATCAGTAGGGGGATGGCACCATAAGCTACCCCACCAGGTGACGCCAACCCTAATGATGGCACTGCATGTGGAAGAGCCTTTTGATTCAGTCCAGCACATTGCACATGACTTGACAGATACATTATTTCTCACTTAATAATTGGCAGCTACAAATTGCACTTTAAATTTCTGACTTAAATCAGCTATGTGATAATGTAGTCAGTAACTCTTGATAGTGAAGTGTCATGTACCCACATTAACTCCAACAATGTTAAACCAATGCAACTCTCATTCTTCCCACAAAGAATGCTGGGAACTGAAAGTTTGGTATGAATCAAAAAGATTTGTAGAACCCAGAATTCCTTGTTTGAGAGCCACATGTTTGGAATGGGTTTTAATGCTTACTGTAGATAATGCCTCCCATTTCTTTTTGATTCTGTACACTGTTAGCATCACCACTTGCTAAGACATGGAGGTACATTGAGCTTACACCATCCATGGATAGGCTGCTAAATGTCACAGTCATGCATGTTGCTTCATCACAGATTCCCATGTCTGCTAAAAAGGCTACATCAGTATCACATCTATAGTAGTGTTGTGTTTGAACAAAGTTAAATTATTATTTTCATGGATTACATACATAGTGCTATGTTGAAAATACTGAATATAGTTTAAAATGCATGATCTTTATTTCTTTAATATCTCACTTCCATGGAACAGCTAGGTTACCAATACTGGATATAGGGGTAATTTGGAGGTAATAACTCAACATTAGAGATAATAATAATAATAATAATAATAATAAGAAGTTTTACTTTTAACCTGCCCCTCTGCTCAGCAACCGGGGCAGCGTACAACAAGATTAAAACAGATAACAGTTAAAACACTCCTTCAACCCACTCCCTAACCCTCCCCCCTTAAAACTAAATTAAACTAATACAAGATTAAAATGGCAATTGATCCACAAAAATACAATCCAAAAACATCTTTAAAAACAAGAACAGGCGGTTGCAGCAACGGGGCGGGTAAGCGAACCACCTCCGGTGAGCCGGGAGACTATTCTGGGAAGGCCTGCCGGAAGAGATCCGTCTTTACTGCTTTTTTAAAGCTATCAAGAGTAGTGATAAGACGGATCCCGTCTGGCAGGTCATTCCATAGTCTGGACGTGGTCGCAGAAAAGGCCCTCTGGGAGGTCTGCGACAGCCTGGTTTTCATGGGCTGCAGCAGGTTCCTCCCAGAGGACCGGAGTATGCGGGGGGATCATATGGGGAGAGGCGGTCCCAGAGATAAGATGGACCCAAGCCATGTAGGGTTTTAAAGGTTAAAACCAACACCTTGTACTGTGCCTGGAAACTAATCGGCAGCCAGTGGAGAGATTTGAGCACAAGTGTTATGTGCTCTCCTCTAGATGTACCAGTGACTAACCTGGCTGCCATATTTTGTACTAGTTGAAGTTTCCGGGTTAGGCACAAGGGTAGCCCCATGTAGAGTGCATTACAGTAATCCAGACGTGAGGTTACCAAAGCATGTACCATAGTTTCCAGATCCCTCATATCCAGGTAAGGGCGCAGCTGGCGTATCAGCCGAAGCTGATAACAGGTACTCCTGACTGTCGCATTCACCTGACTAGTCATGTGAAGTGACGAATCTGGGAGCACCCCCAGACTGCAAACACAGTCCTTAGAGGAGAGTGTGATTCTGTCCAGGACTGGAAGTTGTATTCCGAGACCTGGTTTCAGGCCTGTGACCGTCAGTATCTCCATTTTGTCTTGATTTAGTCTCAATCTGTTTTTCCTCATCCAATCCATTACTGCCCTGAGACAGTCATTGACAGGAGATACGCCATCTGACGTCTGAGCCGATGATCTCGTCATGGAGAAATATATCTGAGTGTCATCAGCGTACTGATGACACCACGCTCCATGCCTCCGAATGATCTCATGCAGCAGCTTCATATAGATGTTAAATAGTATCGGGGACAGGGACGCCACAATTGAGCTCAATTTTGGAAGAGCAACTATCCCCGAGCCTCACCCTCTGGGATCTGCCAGAGAGAAAGGAACGGAACCACTGCAAAGCAGTGCCTCCATTTCCCTGGATCCTCAAACATCACAGACCATATGCACAGCTACACATACACACTAAGGACCAGCCTTTAAAGGTGTGTTTAAAAGCTTGTGTGTTGTGCTGTGATGTATTTTAGACGTCATGCCATAGCCCTGACTAATCATTTTGCTATAATGGTCATTTTGTGTATGGGAAACAGCAATGTGCACTAAAATTATTTATTCAACTTGAACACACAGCAATGTCCAATTTTAAAGAAAAAAACAGCTTAAACATGATCAGGATTGTTCTAGGCCCTGAAAAGCTGGTGTATGTTCTGTCTTCTCTCACAAGGCCTGCTAGCAGTGAGGCCTTCTGGACTTGCCTCTTAGAGATAGCAGACAACACAAAACAAGTCACAAAACAAGATATGTGCCCCTTTGGCCAGAGAACTAGCTTTCTCAACCCTTTTTGTGTCTTACTGATATCTTGTGTCATTTTCTCCATTTGTTTACTTATATTGTCCATTTCTTTCTTCAAATCATTTCTAATTTCATCTCTCACTTCCTTTATTTCTCCTCTAATTTCATCTCTCACCTCCTTTATCTCTCCCCTAGTCTCTTGACTTGCTTCTCTAATTTCGTCCTTCATCTCTTGTCTTAAATCTCTCATTTCTTGTCTGACTTTCCTTAATTCCTCTAGAAGCATCATATTTATCTCTGCCAATTTTGTATTTTCTTCCATTGATCCTCTCCTCTGCGTCGCCACTTGTAGCTGTGACTGGATCGTTTTCTTCCCTGATGCCATTATATATCCCTTTTCAACTATAATCACAGCATATACAAAATACACAATTATTAACTTTCTTATTCTTAACTAGATATTCCTAATACATATATCAATATCCGTGGTTTATAGGAAGTTCAATCCTTACCCTTATTCACCATACCATTAATTTCTATACCATATTCTCTTATTCTTAATTAACTTCACTTATATTAATACTACAGAAATCCCCCAGGTGAAATACCATTAGTTATCATTCTGTGTTTCCTTCTATCCTATTTACTATCAATATCAAAATTTCCCAGATTTTCAGTCTTGAATATTATCTTATATTATTTTATAATCTTTACAAATTATTATACAAAATTTTATTACAAATTAGCACTATTATTTGTTTCACTCATATACTCATTTAAACTTATTGATATGTTATTGTTGTTATTTTATATATATATTCTTCCAATCTCACACCATACAATTATTTTATCTTCTTCCCACTTTTCTAAACCTTTTATCCAAAACTTTCACCAATACCAATATTATTATCATATATTATTTGTCCAAAAAAATAAAAAAATCCTTCAAACAATAACCATGCTAAATGCCTATATTAATCTATATCTATATCTAGATAGATAGATAGATACATCTATATATCTTTACTTCTAGAGAATTAGCAAAAGGTGTAGTAGGAGGCAGGGAAATGGAATTTGCAAGTTACCTCTAACTTACTAGTTTGAGTGCTGACAAACCTTAATTTATTGTTCCTTGTTCTTTGATGGGGATGTGGTGGCTCAGCAGTTAAGATGCTGACTCTGTTGATGCAAGATCAGTAGTTTGGCAGTTCAAGGACCAAGCAGCAAGTGATGGAGTGAGCTCCTGTCACTAGCCCCAGTTTATGCCAACCTAGCAGCGCAAAAACATGTAAAAGTGCAAGTAGATAAATAAGTACCACTTCGGTGGGAAGGTAACAGCATTTTATGCAGCCATGCTGGCCACATAACCATGGAGTCTTTGATAACACTGGCTCTTCAGCTTAGTAATGGAGATGAGCACTGCCTCCTACAGTTGGACACGACCAGAGAATCTTGTCAAGGGAAAATCTTTACCTTTATTATTTGATGGAGACCAAACTTATAAGTGTATTTTTGTGAGAGTGTGTGTGTATATATATATGTATTCTTTGTATCTGTTTTAATGACTCTCACAGAGAAAACTCCATGATAGGTTCACCTTAGAGTCGCCATAAGTCAGAAATGACTTGAAGGCACACAACAGCAGCAGCAACAACAAATTAATAACATGTTTCAATTGTAAGATTAACAACAAAATGGGGTTTAAAGGTCAAAAATAAATATTAAATGCAGGTACTTTTGATGATTTTTGGCTAAAGGTTTTTGAACATTTGTTTTTTATTTTCAAGCTGTTGAAATATAGTCTGTGGAGACTGACTCTGTTTCATAGGGAGCTTCACTTGTAGCAATAAAGCTAACAACTCTCAGTTAACATGTTAAAAGTGAGCAAGCAGTCAAGATGACATAGGGGTACTTAAAAGATTCCCCCCAGCAGATATTTTTTCATACCATGTCTACTTACTTTGCTCATTTTTATCTCTTAATCAGTGCAACATATGCAGCAGTTCTATGGAACTGCAGAAAAATTGTACATGTGCAATATTATGAATGCCTTAGCTCTCATTTTAAAACAAAAATTTCTAGCCCCCACAGGCTTGCAGACATGTTATCCTGCTGAAATACAAGCTAGAGAAGTGGTCTAAGTAATGTTTCCAATGGTTAGGAAGTATTCGGCCAGTGCTCTGTATATTTCATTGTCCTGTTCCATGATAGCAAAATTAGAATAAAATAATGTGAAACAGGATAAGGAAAAAAATGCAGAATGAATTGTGCATGTGTAGTCTAAGTAATTTGTCCAGATGAACAGGTCCACTTTTCTTGCAGAATATGGACTGCCTATGAAAACAACTCTTGTTTGCCTAAGAGCAGAGAGTCCTTTTAATAATCCAGGTTTAATAATGAGCCAGTGTTGAGGGGGAGGAGACTTTTCCTCCTGTTCCTGAAATTTTGTCACATTTGTATAGTCACTGGAATAGCAGACACCAATATCATTGGTTTAATGCCTTGTTAAGGAAATAAGTAGTCTGCAGAAGATTCTTCCAGAACATAACCCAATGCAGTCAAGAGATGCTCTCAAGAGGTTAAGCCAACATATAATTTCCATGACCTCTTTGGAAGATTGTTTAACTTAATAACATTTATTAATTTGTCCAGGACATCTTGACCCCTGTCGTGTTGGTGACCTTTGCCACATTTATTTGTAATGGATTCTGTGAACCAATTGTGTGCAGAAAAATACTACTTTCCTTGAATTTGGTGTCAGTCTTCCTATCTGTCACTTCAACTACATCTCTTTAGTTAAAAGTAAATGACCAGTTTCTATTTGCTGCGTCCACACTCTTCATGCTTTTTACCATCAATTCCATTGTTATATTCCTGTTTTGGCTGACTAGTGTTGATACTTGCATAGCATAATTGGCTGTAAGTGGTATTTTGTTTCTTACTTAGTAGTCAGAGTATTTGAGAATCCTTACTTTAGAGACTGTATTGCAATATTTTGTAATGTGGGTAAAGGAGAATGACATGATGTTCAAAGTTCAAACAAATTGTCACATACAGGAGCAGTTCAGTTCACACATCCAGGCTTTTAGTAGTAAAACCAGAAAAGCTTTATTCAGAAACTATAGATCAGTCATTCCCAAAGTGGGTGGTATGCTCTCGCAGGGGGTGGTGGAAGAATCCAAGGGGGCATTGAGGGAAAAAGGGAGCAGCAGGGGGGCAGTGAAAGGGAAAGGAGGTGGCAAGGTGGTCTTCAGTCAAAGTATTGGTACACAAGAAAGTCAAGGGCAATGAGGAGGGTGAAGAGTGTTTGAAAAATGTTTTCATGGTCCCTTAAAATCATCGCACAGCCTTGCTGATCACTTGTATGGTAGTGTCTCCCACTCTTCACCTCCACACATGGGCTCACTCTCTTAGCCCCATCTTTTGGTAGTAGTAATGATTGGGAAATTCCCACAAGGCTTGGGTGCACTTCTGTGGTTATGAGTGGCACTGTTTTGGGACTGACTAACTAACTGGAGCAAGGAATTAGAGCACATAGTGGCGAGGGAGAAGTAGTGGCAAAAAGGAGCTTTCAAATTTGGGATCCTGCTTAAGCTTTGTAAGCTTTGCTGGGACTTGGCTGGCAGGTTGGAGCTGCATGGCTGCTCCTACTTTCTTTCATCGGACAGGCTGAGAGAAGGGGCAGCACAAGAAACAGTGTTGGAGGGTGCGAACACTCAAAGCTGTGTAGGGAAAAGATGTCTTTGGGGAAGAAGGAGGAGGAATATCTGGGTCAATTTTTGGAAGGAATCCCTTGCCTTGGAGTGGCTCCTGCAGTTAAAACTTCTTCTTTTCCCCATCCATGCCAGTCTCCAATCCAGGGCATGTGGTCTCTCCAAACCCCTTATGTATGCACCACCCCAAAAAAGATTTGAGAGTCCTTCCTCACTGAAAAGAGTTTCCCTTTGCACCTGTTCACCCTGGGAGCAGCAACTGAGTAGCTGGCTGAGCGGTGACCCAGAAGACTCATGCCCACTCTGGTCTTTGCCACAAGGCCAGGACAGGCACAGCCAGCTGCTTAGTTACTGCTCCCAGAGTGACCGGATGGCAAAGGGAACAGCAATCAAGATTGGTTGTTTTGAATTTACAGTAGAACAGTAGATCTAATATCAAGACATACTGGGTGGGGTGGTGGTGGCTAGGGTTGTCACCGAAGAGGAAAGGATGGTAGTCAAAAAAACGTTTGGGACCACTGCTATAGATGGTTCACCGGACATATGTTGTCAGGACTGAGAGTCCACTGTTATTACAGTATAGTTAAAGTGTACAATAATTCAAATGTTGAGTGGGCTGATACCCATTTGTCCACAAAACCCAACCCAACAAACTTCTTTCGGCCTCTTTCCTGTGATCACCCTTTCTTTTCGCTGTACTATCCATTCTCATGGAACTGACCTTGAACCTCCAGGCAGAGTCTCGCCTTCCATTTTCCCATCTGCTCATTAACCACCAAAGGAATGTGAATAACACCCGTAGTATGTATGTATGTACGCATTGGATTTATATCCCACTTTCCTCCCAAAATACGATTCAGTTAGTGCCATGTAATATGTTATAAGCAAGCAGGCTACAGTATGCAACGCAAACCTATTACCTAGTCATCATGGCAGGCAAGCCAGCTCCTGACACAAAACATACTGAGTTTCACTGTAATATCTTTCTGCTTAAAAGAGAGATTATATTCTCTGTTTCCTAGCCAGAGATTGGAAAAAAGTTTTTTAGATTATAGCTATGCTTCCTGGGTGATTGTAATCCCCAAAGTATTTTTTCCAACCACCTGTCTTGGCCTCTTTGAAAATGAATTCTGGGCTTGAGCTGTTTTGGGCTGGTGTTCTATAATTGTGTCTTGAACATATGCATCAATTTTTATATTATTGTCATAGTTTTCAAGGAGAATATTTTATTACAGTGGTGAAGTATTGTTTACAATGAACAAATTGCATGCCAGGCCATGTAACCTATTTGATGATGCTTGTCTTCTAGTCAGACTAACCACAAATAGAAAATTTACTGTAATATGCAAATCTGGGGCTCTAATTTTTTAGCTATCATTTACAAGCCATGATTCTTAATCATATAGTTCTGTTTGTAAAGTGTACAGCAAACAAGATACCAGGTTTGGACACAATGACTATCCTAAAGTGTATAGTTCCCTGTAAATGGCTTTTTCGCCCATTTTTGGGTCATTTACCAATTTAAGAATTTGATGAAAGCTGTGGACTCCAGTGGAAAGACTACAGTTTTGCCTAACGGTTCACAGTAACAGGAATAAAACTGAATGTAAAATGTAATAATTTGACTGATAGATGAAACAAGTGGGAGTGAATGCACTGTGTGTATTGTAAAATGGTTGCTCTCTCTATATGTGTATTTGTTTTAAACATCTATCTTTCTGTCTTTCTCGCCCTCATTAGAAAACAAGACTGGTGCTCAAGTAGGTGTTTAATGTGATAATATTACAGTACATGTGCATTTTGTAGTTAGCTCTTAGTACATGAGAGGGATACCATGACAGAACCGATTTTGCATCTTTTTTTCATGCTAAGTGTGTGTGTAGAGATAGGAGGAGGGGAGAATTCAGATGATAAACTCATATTTGAAAAGTATAATTGTGTTTTAAACATGTATATTTCATTCTGATATATGAATGTTCAACCAAAATACATTACAAAAAAAATCACACAAATGTTCAGTTGGGGTAAGAAACATCACTTTACCTGGTCATAAGTTACTTAAAATAATTTCAGTGATTTCAAGGGATTCCAAGAGTTACATGACTCATGTTTTGTAATACATTCTTTGTTAAAGTTGTCTTTTGTTCTTTCTTAGCAGTTATTTTCAGTTTACGGTTAAATGTTGTTTTATAATACTTTCAGGCTGGTTCTACCATTAGGCAGAATGAGTTATGAACCTGAAATGGCAGAGCACAGGGCGCAGGGAGTGGCACTGAGCTGATGGTAGATGGAGCTGTGTGAACCATATCTGTACCACCTAAGCTGGTCTGCTTCCTTCAGTTGTGTTGGAAGACAATGTTCTTTCACTAATAATACTCTAGATTTAAATGCCATTCCAGTGACTTGTGCTATATGAACTTTTGGGGGTGTGTAGATTATTTTGTCCTTCATCTTAGGTGGCAGAATATCTTGGGGTGGCTTTCAAAATGCCAGCCTGGCTGGCCTATTCTACCACACAACTCCACCCTCCCATATTTCACTTTTACTTTTCCACAGTACAGGTTGAGCATCCCTTATCTGGAATTCTGAAATTCCAAATTTCAAAATTATCTATGTGGGCAGCTGAGATAGTGATACCTTTGCTTTCTGATGGTTCAGTGTACACAAACTTTGTTTACTGCACAATAGTATTAAAACATAATGTATAAAACTACCTTCAGGCTGTGTGTGTATAAGGTGTACACAAAACATAAATGAATTTCATATTTAGACTTGGGTCCCATCTCCAAAATATCTCATTACGTATATGCAAATATTCCATAATCTGAAAAAAATCCAAAATCCAAAACACTTCTGATCCCAAGAATTTCAGATAAGGGAGGCTCAACCTGTATAAATCTTTTTTATACACCCACCCCAAGCTGCTGCTTTGTTTCCTTACTGTTGGTTATTCTGCAGAAGGAAATGGGATTTCTAATAATAACAATATCTGCATATCCTATGCAGATCACTTAGCTGTAACACCAATTTAAAGAGATTATCACACTACAATTAAGCTGAATTAAAAATAGACTTACCTTGCCCAAACTGAAGTACAATTTGGGCTTCATTCAGCATGGATTTTGCCCCCCAAACTGCCATCCGGATGCAGCCTGAATTCAGCCAGGCTGACTTAACTTGCTCTGGTGCTATTTTTCAAAGTTGGAACATTTCTGACTTAGAAAAATGACTGTTGGAGCGAGTTAAGTCACCCTGGCTGAATTAGGGCTGCATCTCAATGGCGGTTATTGGGGCAAAATCCGTGCGATAGGATCTAGATGCAGCTCAAATTTTACTTCAATTCGGGCAAGGTAAGCCTCTTTTTAATTTGTCTTAACTGAAGTGCGATAATCTAAATCAGTAGGACATTTGTGTGATTAACCAATCCAAAGGCCCCTGGTATACACAAGAAAAATAAACCAGGAACTAGTCCTTCCTTCCTTTTTCTTTATCATTGTTTGAATTCATTTTCCTTAAATCTTAAGATTTGCACCCTTCCCTCTCTCTTCATTGATAAATGTCTATCTGTCCTCTTACCTATCCCTAGCTCTTCCTTTGCTCAAGGATGAGCACCCTTTTTGCCTCTCAGAGATCTCGAGGCGGGGGGGGGGGGGGAGTGGAGAGCCTGTCCATCCAGCAGTTGTGAGGTGGCGCCTCAGGCAGTAGAAAACTAGGAGCAATGAACTAACTTACTTCCCTGTTCCTAGAGGGTTTCTCTACTTTGCCTTGCCTCCTTCTCCCTTCTTCCATGTCTTGCCTTTCCCTTTCTGCCCCTCACAACTTCACTCTGTCTCTCTTCCTTGCTGCTTACATCCTGCTGCTGCACCTTCCACCATATCTTCCCTCCTTGTTCACCTCTCACCATGCCTCCCATCCTCATCCTCCCTCCTTTCCTTCTCCCTGGGTTGCCTCAAGCTGCAATTGTGCCCATCTTTCTTTCACCTTGTGCCCACTGCTGTACTTCTCATCGTCTCTTCCTTCCTCCCATTCCTTCTCTTGCCTAGTGCTGTCATTTGCCTCCCCTCTAAAGCAGGACTAGACAACGGCACCAAAGATAGGGTGGGGACCATTTTTCACCATGGCCTCCAGACCCCTGGCAAGATGTGTTGTGCTGCTGTGCAAAAACCAGAAGTGATGTGACTTTGCTTCCAGGTTTTTTTTTGGGGGGGGGGCTCCTGAGAGGGGAGGAGAAGGGTGGGAGGAACAAATCAGTGCATGACTATTTAATGGAAATAAAATGTGGGGCCTGGGGGCTTGCAGGGGTATTCTGGGTGGCACCGAGGCTGGTGGTGGTGGTGGTAATCTCACTGCCGCATGGTGAAGAGCAGAGGAAGAAGGGAGACGGAGAGAGGCAAGGAGCTAAGGTACCAGAGGCAGCAGTGCGTGGCTGGGTGGGTGAGGCCAGTGACAAGAAGATGGCACTGTGGGACAGGGCTTTCTTCTCTTCTTTCTAGATCAGCCAGGAAGGCTGTCTTGGCTGTCCCTAATAAAATTAAATTGTAGCCAAACAGCAAACAAAGGAGTTTATTGCACAGCTTTTGAAATCAGCTTACCTCTCCTGGCTTACATTTTAATTTGGATGGCATCCTGATATTATCGCAGCAATTTTGCCACCAAATCTGCCGCCTGGGTCCATCTCAGGTCCATCCCTGCTCCCAGGAGCATTCTGGCAGGCATTTTTTTAAGCAGGAAAACTCCTGGCTTCAAAAAGAGCACGTTGGGCACCCATGGGAGTGGGGATGGACCTAGCATGGACTCGGGTGGCAGATTTGGTGGCAAAATTGCTGCGATAATATCAGGATGCCATCTGAATTAAATTTTAAGGCAGGAGAGGAAGGCAATTTTAAAAGCCGTGTGATAAGCTTCAAAGAGGAGACAAGCTCCACGTGCTCTAAGGTGGCCAACTATTTAATCAGTGTTTAAAAAATCCAATGGGTTTCGGCCTTTATCTCTATGGTTCTGTATTTTGGAGAGTGTTCATAACTCCAGTGATTTCTTTTGAAAGCCCCTGAGGAAGGCCTAGTGTGGCCAAAACGTGTTGGGCTTTTTAAACGCTGAATAAACAGTTGACCATCTTAGAGCACGTGAATCTTGTCTCCTCTTTGTTTGCTGCCTAATAACATGGAACATGATTCCCATCACCACCAGAAGTCCAATAAAAATGCATAATACTATACCCATGCCAAGTCATGCAAAAAGAAAAGAAAAGAAAAGAAAAGAAAGTAACAAATGAGCAAAATCAAAAACAAAAAACCTCCAAAATTATTTGGTACAGGCTGCGTCTTCTATGTCAGGAATTCCAAAATCTGAAATACTTCCCCAACCATGGGTGGTTGAGACAGTGACACTTTTGCTTTCTGATGGTTCGATATGCGCAAACTTTGTTTCATGCACAAAATTATTTTTAAAATACTGTATAAAATTACCTTGAATGTATGTGTATAATAAGGTGTATATGAAACATAAATGAATTTTGTGTTTAGATTTGGGTCCCATCACCAAGATATCTCACTATGTATATATGTGCAAATACAGGTATTCCAAAATCCCAAAACATCCCGAATCCAAAACACCTCTTGGTCATGAGCAGTAAAGGGTATCCCACCTGTATGTTGGTCCAGAATATAAAAAGTACCATTTGTGGTTGTTTTCATAAACTTTTTAAGAGCTGAATGTTGATAATCTCCAAATTCTGACTGGTAATAAAGTATTACATACTTATAACATTGTATGTAACATAAAATGTTTTGTTTGAATGTATACTGTACTATGATCTGTAACTCTTTCATGTCTGCATTTTGTCTGCAATTTTAAAAGTTGCAACATCTTCCCCAAGTATGTCATACTCCTTGGATTAACAACTGGCAAATGACAAAGTGTTTAATAATTCATCAGTAACTATGAGTCTGCCTAAGATTTGTGGAGGACTAAACACTTCTTAAAAGGTCAGTTGTTTTGCACTAGAAATGATGATGACTGAAGGTCAGATTGTGCAGCCAAGTATTTGGAGCACAGAATTTACTTTTTGTGACTAACAGTGTATTTTGAGCCAGGAAAAAAGTGTTTGGCAAAATGATCTATTGCAACTTAAATCCAATATATCTAATTAAAGTTGAGAGCATAACAAAGTTTAGGTTAGAGATTTGTTGTAATCATAGGCTGTCATATAATAGTGCGAGGAGAGATTTATGTAACCAGCCTTATAAATTTCCCAGAGTCTTGTTACCCTGCTATAACAAGATTAGCTAGATTGCTATGTGTGGCCAGATCTTGGATTATCTCTTTGTTGAAGGAGAACTATTTCATGATTTTGCACAGTATCTCTAGGGAGAGTAAAGACAACTATACAGCACACTTTTAAAGTGCCATTTGCATGTGCTGTATTGTCAATCCTGCTTGTTCTTGGACCTTACCCTTATCTGCAGAATGTGTTTTTCTTCCCACTTTAGCAGACAGCTCCTAAAACAAGACTCAAAATGATACTTTGTTTTGCACAGAAGATGTCAGAGAAGCTATGTTACATAGAGTCCTAAATGTGATCAATTTAAGCCACTCGTACACATCTTCATTACAGATTTGGACTGTTTGAACGGATCCCTTTTCTCTAGGGACCCCTGTGGATTCTGTATCTTGTATTTTAATAATTAATGATTAAAATATTTATTTTTGGGGAGAGGAATTATTGCTATTGGAGAATTTTTTTGTTTTCCCCCAAGATTCTTTGAGGAAGCCATGGTAAACTGGTAGGAAACTATTAGAATGGATTCTTGGTATCTGCTGGGGTTTGGTTCCAGGAGCCACCATAGATACCAAAATCCATGGAGGCTGAATTCCACATACTCTTGGACATTATTATCTTAAAATTCTTTAACTGAAAACTCTGGGGACTTGGACTTGGGACTGTCTATTTTAGAAGCATGAGCTTCTTCCTTTCCTAAAGGTTTTTCTAGTAGGATATAATAAAATTCCCTCCCATAATTTTTCTCTCTACACCTAAAAAGGAGAGCCAATGTGGTGTAATTGTTTGAACATTGGACTATGACTCTGAAGATCAGGGTTTTAGTTCCTTACTCAGTATGGAAATCCACTGGGTGACCTTGGGTGAGTCACATACTCTCAGAAAACCCTGTGATAGGGTCACCTTAGGGTCTCCACAAGTCAGAAATGATTTGAAGGCACACAAAAAACACCTAAAAATTGCTATGGATATGAGGAATGTATCGGTGCTTTTGAAGACATTTGTAAGAATTTGCAATGTTGGCAAATACCAAAAGAAATCTTTCCTACTGCCTCCTAGTGGAATAATTAGGGTTCAGTTTATCTCTACCTGTGGGAACTGGATTATTTGTTCATTTGATTGTCATTAGTTATGGATCTTCCATGTACGTTAATACTATGATGATTAGGCCCATTATGTGCTGCTTTGCACACAGCAAGAAATGTGAGAAAACATACAACCACAAGTGCACTCTTGCTGGTGTGTGTTTGTTTGTTTCTTGTTTTCTTGAGCCATAGGTGAGTAATAGAGGGTATGTGTGGACATACAGACTTGAGGCGCCCATGAACCTTTTTGTCAGTTCTGAAATGATGATACTTCACATGTATCTGTTTCTTTCTGTTGGATTTTCCTATGGGAACAGTATCTAATTTTGCTCTGTTGGTCTAATCACAGTATTTCTCCAAAGTGGCAAAATCTCTTTATTTTGAGGGGGGTAGACAATGAACACTACTGCATTTCTAAAATCCAGTAATTTTGCATAACCAACTGAAAAACTGAAAATGGCCCATCCTATTCAGAGCTCATGAGAGAGCCGTACCAACACATAATTACTTGAATTGGAACAGGCTACTTTTCTCCAAATTTGGTGCTGGCGTAAAACTCAGAGCTGCAGGACACTTGAAGGGCTAACTCAGTCCTTGTCAGTTCAATGAAACTAGTCTTCAGGAGGCATTGTTAATGGGCAGTGAAAACTGGCTTGCAAAAGTAGACCTCTCCTTTTGCAGTGTCGAGTGTGCTTGACGGAGCATTTTCTTCTATGCTTTGAATAGACTGGGAGCCAGTGGCAACTGAAGAGCAGGCCAATGCCGCCTCCATAGGCAGTGGCTAATGGTGCTAAGATTTCAGAACCATTAGGATCCTTTAAAGGGCTGCTTTGAACCTGTCAGGGAGCCTGTCAGCTTGGATTAGTAAAGACATGCCATCTGCACAGTGGCCCATAGTTCCTGCTAGCTGGAGTGTAATGTTTTCATAACTTCCAGTAATTATGAGCTTGCTCAGGGCTCCTTGATAAAGGCACTCTTGTCTCCCTCAGTTTGCCATTGGTCATGGCGTGTGATCACAAACAACTGTTAGTCAAACTTGGGATTCTTTTTCTGGCCCTCCTCCCCACATCAGTACGATCACAGGGATTAGTCATTGTGACATCTTGAGATCCTGTGATGGCTCAAAGGCTTAGGTTTGGTGCCACTCTGGAGCTGGGATACAGAGTGATAACTTCAATCATTTTGCTCCTAAAGGCTTGGAGATAGCAGACTGAACCGCCTTGCTGGAAAAGTCTATTCTTCCTTCCTGGTGATCTGGAAGCAAAGAGATCTGAAATGTCTATGTCCTTAAATTTTGCACACTGGAAGAGCATGGGTCTTACTAGAAACTTTCCAGAACTAACATGGTCCTGTTGGTATACAGGTTGAGTCTCCCCTCTCTGAAATACTTGGGACTAGAAGTGTTTTGGATTTTTTCTGAAGTTTGGAATATTTGCATATATGTACACAATATGGACTTGGGACCCAAGTCTAAACACAAACTTCATTTCTGTTTCTTACAAGTTATACATAACTTGTATGCATAGACTGAAGGTAATTTTATGCAATATTTTTAAATGTTGTGCCTGAAACAAAGTTTGTGTACACTGAACCATCAGAAAGCATAGGTGTCACTATCTCAGCCACCCATGAAAAAAGTTTTGGGTTTTGGAACATTTCGGATTTTGGAATTCTGGATAAAAGAGACTCAACCTGTATTAATACGTAGCAGTTTTTTTTTTATCACATGAGGTCTTTCTTGCAAATAATGTGACAAATAAATAAAACCATCAGTTCTCATTCAAAGTCCTTCCCAGCTGGTCTGTACACAGGACAAGTAGAAACATTGTTCTAGGTGTTTGGGAAAGGCAGCATGTGCTGAGAAGGAGAGAATGAGTTTGTTTCTGAGAAGAAGAAATGAAAAGAAGTATTCCACAATGAATTCTAGGGGGCTCAGGAGAAGGTTCAATAACTAGGTTCAACTAGCTATTCAAGAACAGTTTAGCTTTCCAAATGAAATTGGAAGTTTCATTTCCCACAGGCCAGGATACCTCTGTATGCAGTCTGTACACTTGGCTAGAGAGCAATCTGTACTTGGATCATGTGAATTACATGTAACTTGCCAACAGTCAGAGACTCTGGAGATGATGGCTGTGTTCTCATATAAGAGTAAGCCATAGTTCAGTTTTATGTGGGCAAACCCAATGTGTTCTTGAGTTTTAACTTCCCTCCTTCTCTAGTATGTCCATAGGGAGGTGTTTGGAAGCATTTGCTTCCATTATAGACTAACTGCAGCTTGTCATTAAATTTGTTTCCATATAAAGTGCACTTAGTTTTAACTAGGGATTATAGAAACAAACCAGTTTCTAACAACAACAAAATTATATATTTTATGCAGCTAACCATTGTTGAGATTAACCACAATTTAGATTCACATATATTGCTGAACTGTGTTTTATCTTAGAGAGAAGGGGTTCTAATCTCTTCACAACTGTACCAGGATATGAGGGAGTAAGTTGTCCTGAAATTCATGATACACATCCTTATATGGGCATGGAGAGAATAGATAAAAACATGTATAGGTTGCAAATTACCCGGATTCTAGATTTCCCCATATCTTAAGTATCAAATCTTATTAATGTTCAGGTAATTAAAATTTCTCTTCAAGAGCTACAGTTCAAATGTCTGCCATTGTGTGACCTATGCTTTAAATTGGAGTGTGGGTGTGGACCTGTAGCTTTCCAAATGTTGTTGGACTGCAGTGTCCATCATGTCAGTGGTTATGTTTTCTGGAGATAACAAAAACATCTGGAAGGCCAAGGCACCCAACTTCTGGTTAATTCTTGATGAAAATGCCATTTTGTATTGAGTAATCTGAATGACTTAATGGAGAAAAAAAATCTGCATATAATAATAATAATAATAAAATTTTATTTCTACCCCGCCCAATGGGTACCCAATCAGGGCGGCTTACAAATTTAAAATCATAATCCACATAAAACATATGGATTGGCTTCCTTTCTACTGGAGTGGAGGTGCTGAAGATCAGGAAGGGTTAAACACTCCATATATATTGCAGCTATGTGCTGCCATTTTTTAGATTTGCTGGGAGATCTGGGTTATCTGGATTGTCTTTCTAAATATGGTATTACAATTAAGCACTGCTGTTTGATTACTTGAGTTTTATTTACTCTTCTGTTCTGGAATAGTTAATTGTTTTATTTACTGATTTCTTTTTAAACAAACACTGAAAAATGCCACCTACTGTAGTCTGAAATGTTTGAAAACTGAATTTTCTCTTTGTGTTTTAAAAGGTAATTCTGTGTTCTTTTTAGCAAGAGGGAGGGAGAGAGAATGCCTGGAAGCATCATGGGTTTCTGATGCCATGGAAAAACACCTAGGCTGACTCCTTTTATGTTACAAAGGCTTTGTAGACATTTATGCCTGACACCTCAATATCAGCTTCATAGCACACCAAGTTCTCTGCTTTCAAGCCATCTTCTGATGCTTAGTCACTGCCACCAAGTGAGGTGTTGGGAGATTTTCTGGGCAAAGCCTGTGGTATCAAATGGCAATAGAAACAGCAAGTGGAAACAACTCTTTGGAATCTAGCTAGATATGAAACCCCAACGGATGGCATAGTTCTGTTGAGTTAATTTAAACAAGAAAACAGGTCCTTTTCTTAATTTGTGTGCTATAAAACAGGAATTGACCCCCATGTGGTGGGTAATTTTCATCTCCAACATCTCTGCCATTTGCAAGGAACGAGATGTTCTGGCCTTTTCCAGTTAATTTTCAGGACAATTTTCAGTTGTTTTGGGGTGCTTCCTGAAACAGTATGACAACACTAAATGATGCCCCCAATATGTTTTTCCAGCTGGAAAAGATGGCTTTTAGGTTTTTTAAAAGTGTGGGTGGGGTGTTAGTTTTGTGGGAGACTAGGCGGAGCCAAGAGCTACATGGGAGCCCGCTGTGCTACGCATACACTATTGGGTGCATAGTTCTTACTTCTGTGAAAGAGGCTAGTTACGTTTGGAATAATTAACAGTTGACTTGGTATTTATTTAGCTTAGTTTCATCTGTCAATTTGATGATTTAGCAGTTATATCCATATCCTACCTTTCCTGCAAGGAGCTCAAGGTGGCGCACATGATCATCTTTCCCATTCTTATCCTTTATGAGAGTAAAGTAAAATATGTGCTGATGAATTGATGGCTGGAACGAGAGTAAGGCAAGAATGCATTGTTCACCAAGCACTGAGGACTTTGGAAACATTCAGAGAAGTCACCTCTGGAGATGCTGTAAGATTTGCTTCTTCAAGAATCATAGATCTATTCTGTCAGTCCCATAGCATCTGGTAAAAAGACAGATGAATGAATTAAAGAATTTAACTGACAACTTGAACACTTTCATGTAAAACCCAAATGGCAGGAGATTCTCTTGGATAATCTCTACAATTATGTATAGTAGCAAATATGCAAAGTGTCTGAATTTTTAGTTGAGTGAAAAAAATCTTTTGTCCATCCCATTCTTGGCTCCACAACCCCACTGCTTGCCATTTTGTCTTGGCCTTGTTTATACAATTTATAAACAGGCTGACTGGGGAGCTTAGAATAGACTGGGGAGCTGACTGGGGAGCTTAGAATATCACTGTACTAATATTTAAGTACAGTACAGCATTCCAATCTACTTAATCACAAAAGAGCTGACCAATTTGCCTGCTGCACGTATCACCTGCTCACTATAGGCTTCATCCAGGGTTCACAGACTGGGATTTCCATGCCTACAGTGACACCTGCAGTATGTTAGGGAAGCAGTACTCATCTATAGTTATGACTTGAATGGATTTTCCTCACAGAATTATTGTGAGGCAGAATCTCTTGACTGGAAAACACCTGGCAGTTAGTCATAACATGATGCAGGGTACTAATACCGAAGCCAGCCTGTGCTTAGCACTGTTGACAAAACTGAGCCTTTATAAACTGCTCTTCTGGAATATTCAAAGAGTACACTGTTCCAGTCAGTAGGCCAAGTGCTTTTGGGGATTCTCCATTCCTTTTTTCCTTGTACCCAGTTTTCCATTCCTCTTTCCAGTACTTGCCACTGAGAAATGCTATGTCCTCATTGGCCTGACCCCACCCCACATAAAGGGTTTTTCACCAAACTTTTTGTTTTAAAGTCTACAGACCTTGCAACTTCACTGAGACTGCTGAGGTTTCTTGTGCTTTGATTGTGTAATTGTCTCTAAATATTATTATGTCTGAACATCAGAATTACATAAAACAAGATATGCAAGACAGTGTCCTGGAAAGAAACATTCCTGTTCATGGCTGGCTAGGTTCCTGGAACTTGCCTTCTTCCAAGACAGCCATTTCATGCCCATCACACAATTGTCATCTCACCATTCACAACTGTTAGTATTCTATGGCTGTAGCACATGCATAGTCCTAGTCTCGAGGCTGGGGAATACAGAGGCTATTTGTGGTTTCAGGGAAGGAACTATTTAACTCTTGGGTGTTACACTTGCAGGAACAGTTAAGGGCTGTCAAAAATGATGAAACAAGCAGTAAACACACTCAGAAAGACAAATCCCATCAGAAGCAACACCACACATAAAATAGGGACAGGGAATATGAGAAGCATGAGCCAAGGGAAGCTGGACATAGTAAAAATGGAAATGGAACGAATAACATAGCAGTAGTAGGGGTGAGTGAGTTAAAATGGACAGGAATCAGACAACTACACAGTGTTCTACTCAGGGACTAAAAAGACAAGAAGAGATGTATAGGAACTTCTGGCGGTAATGGCGGGTGTGAGGATTGGTACTCTAAGAAGTTCTAAGTGGTAATTGCTTGTCATGGGGACCAGTTCTGCCCTGGGGGTTGCAAGGCAGAAGAAATTTGTCCCCCAATAAAGGGGAATCAGAGGGGCCCACGATCGAGTCCAATTCTTCCTCAGCATTGTTCAGAAGGCAAAAAGAAACAGGGTGAAGGCTGAAGCCTGAAGCAACATCAAAGGACAGTGCAGAAGAAACGGGGTGGAAAAGACGTGTCGAAAGCAGTCAGAGCATACAGTGCAAAATCAGACTGAACCAGCTCAATAAGGCTCCGTGGGAAACCTATGAATATCACCATAATTCAAGTATATGCACCAACCACTGAGGCAGAACAAGAAATTGAGAGATTCTACAGAGGAGTACAGGAAGAAAATGACAACACACCAGCACAGGATGTCAAATTGATCATTGGAGATTGGAATGCAAGGGTTGGAAGCAAAGAAGAATTCAAAAACAGAAATAGAAATTTTTGTGAAGCCAACAACCTATTCATTGCAAACACATTTTTCATAGAACCAGAGAAAAGGTTATACACATGGACATCACCAGATAGATGGCCAACACAAAAACCAAATAGATAATATAATTGGAAGTAAAAGATGGCGAAGCTCCATACTGGTAGCCAACACTAGACCAGGTGCTGATTGTGGCACAGATCATGAACTACTCATATCAAAAATAAAAGTAAAGTTCAAGAAGAGAACAAAACCAGTTGTTATACCAAAATACATTTCCACAGAATTCATTGCCAATATAAGGAACAGATTTGCAGTACTAAGTATAATAGAGTATGAATTGAAACAGCTTTGGTCTGAAGCCAGGGAAATAATAAAAGAGGAATGCATGAAGACACTTCCAACAGATAAAGGAAAGTGAAGAAACCATGGATGACAGATAAAATACTACAAGCATTAAGGGAAAAAAGAGAAACAAAACAAAAAGGAAATAGGAATAAACTAAGAACCATGAACACAAAAGTACAATGGCTAGTGCACAAAGATAAGGAAGGGAAGACAACAACAAAAAGGAAAGAACAAGACACCTATTCCACAAGATTTGAGAAATCAAAGGAAAGTTCAAACCAAGGACCAGGACTCTATGACAATAAAAATAACATAATTCAAGACCAGGAAGGAATGTTGGATGCAATACAAAGAAGAGTTATATAAAAGAGATGACAACATGAAGTACACATGGGATGAAGAGTTATATGAAGAAGAACCCCAAATTCTAAAAACTGGGTGGAAGCTGCAATAAAAGAAATCGCAAAAAACAAGTCTCCAGGAACAGATGATATTCCAAAAAAAAACCAAAAAAAAACAACACTGTTGCAATCCACATTGACAGAGTCAACTCTAATGCTAGCCAACATATGGCAACAGATATGGAAAACAAAATGATGGCCAACAGATTGGAAGCAATCAATATACATCCCCATCTACAAAAAAGGAGAAACAAGAAACTGCAGCAACTATAGAACCATAGCATTAATCACCCATGCAAGCAAAATTATGCTCAAAATACTGCAACATAGACTTCAACCATACACGGAGAGAGAAATCCCGAGGTCCAAGCAGGGTTCAGGAAAGGAAGAGGCACTAGGGATCACATCGCAAATATGATGTCTATTGGAGTGTAGCAGGGAGTTCCAAAAGAAAATCAGCGTGTGCTTTATCAATTATAGTAAAGCCTTTGACTTCATAGAACATGAAAGGCTATGAAATGCCCTTAAAGACATGGGAGTACCAACACATTTGATAGTCCTAATAAGGAATCTGTACTCAGGACAAGAGGCTACTGTCAGACAGAACACGGAGAAACAGAATGGTTCCCAATTGGCAAAGGAGTCAGACAAGACTGTATCCTATCACCCTACCTGTTCAACTTATATTCAGAACATATTGTAAGGAAAGCAGGCTTGAATATGGAAGAGGGAGGAGTGAAAATAGAAGAAAGAAATATCAACAATCTAAGATATGCTGACAACCCCATAATACTAGCAGAAACCCTCCAGAGAACTTAACACACATTCAGACTAGACAATGGGGAAATAGAAATAGTAAAAGAGTTCTCATATCTGGGATCAAACATTGATAGTGGGGACTGCAGCCAGGAAATCAGAAGAAGACTTAAGAATGGGGAAGGTGGCAATGAAAGAACTAAAAAAGATCCTAAAATGCAATAACATACAACTCAGCACAAAAGTCAGAAAAATACAAGCCATTTTATTCCCTATTACTATGTATGGATGTGAGAGCTGGACGGTTAAGAAAGAAGATAAGAGGAAAATCAACTCATTTGAAATGTAGTGCTGGAGAAAAGTGCTGAGGATTCCATGGACAGCCAAAAAGACAAACAAATGGATCCTAGAGCAGATCAAGCCAGAAATATCCCTAGAAGCCAAAATGGCAAAACTTAGACTGTCATACTTTGGACACATCATGAGAAGGCATGAATTGTTGGGGGGGGGGGAAACAATGTTAGGAAAGGTAGATGGATGGACTTTATTAAAGAAACCACGAATATGAGTTTGCAGGAGCTGGGCAGAGCAGTAGAGAACAGAGAGATCAGCAGCAGGGTCGCCTGGGTTGAGATCGATGTGAAGGCAGTTAACAACAACAAAAACGGCTGTTTCAGATACATTTGGAGGACTGAGTAAATCTCTCTTGGCTATAGCTGCCAAGTAAGGTACACTTCACAGCAAAACTGGATTTGCTTCTGTGTTATCTGCAAGATGCCCTCTGTGTTCCCAGAAACATTGCTTTTTCTACCATGTTTCTGTTTGCTTTTTAGACTTGCATGGCAATCTGTCAAGTATTAAAAGTTCTGTTTTAAAATTTGTAAACCTGCTGTGGCAGGGGCTAGAGCACTGAGTGATGTTTTTTTATTAGGGAGGAGCAATGTTCAGCTTTCTATATACTGTTAGAGTGCAGCCCCCAGTAGCTTCACCATTGGCCATGCTGACTGGAGCTACTGGGGGCTGCACTCTAACAGTATATAGAAAGCTGAACATTGCTCCTGCTGGTGGCAATTTATTGGCTGAATTTGTTCCTAAAAGATAACAAATGGGTTTCAGCATTACAAGCTTTATCTCATTTTCCTTCATCTAGACCTTTTTTCCACCAGTACAAATCGTCCTCTAAAATATTATTTGGGCTATTTTTGTTGTTAGTGCCTTCAAGTCATTTCAGATTTACTATTGATCCTAAGATGAACTTTCATGAGGCTTTCTTGAAAAGATTTGTTGGGGTGTGTGTGTGTGGCTTTGCCTTCCTCTGAGGCTGTGTGTGGCTTACGCAAGGTTACCCAGTGGGTTAGTTTTACCAGCATCTAAATAAAAAGTTAGCATATTTTTCAAACAACAGATTTTTGGAATCTGGATCCTATTTCATTTAATTTCATTTCTGTTTGTTTGTTTGGTACATGGAAAGCTAATAGCATTCAACATATTTGATGTTCTATGTATATTATCAAAATATACATCACTCGGAGTTTTGATGGAAGATAATGTGTTTTTAAAAAAGAAAAGAAAAAGAAAAGAAAAGAAAAGAAAAAAGTCTCATTAAAAAAAACCTCACTTATACTAGGTAATTTTTTGGTTCATTCTCAGGTAAATCTGAAAAGGTATTTGGTTATTATCACCAGTTCCCTGAGCACTTACTCCTGCAAAAGGTATTTTATTTTGATGGTTAGCTATTTGAGTAAGAGTGTCTTTTGTAATGTGCTATTCAAAGTTTCCCTTCCTCTTTTCTTTCAAAGGAAGAAATAGCAGTTGCTGGAATCAAACTGTGTTGGAAATGGGAGAAGTGATTGACACTAGAATGTTGCTTTTAAGGAGATTGCCAGGAAAAGATGCTTGTTTACATCAGCACAGGGCAAGGGAGATGCCAATGCATCAGCTGATTTGCTGGTGAATGCTTTGAAGTGGGCTTGGTGCTAATGTCCTTGAACTATTTCTTATACACCATTTCCAATGAGGGCATGATTAAATCAAAGCTACTTTTCTTTCCATTGCTAATGCAGGATTTATTTGTAGTAACTGTGAGCTGAGTCTCTCCAGTCAGAGAAGATGTGAAGTGCTTACAGGTGCCAGAGCTGGGAGTGTGATCCATGTACAATGCTGGCCATTTATTTGGCCGGGGTGACTTTCTTAGTAGTAGGAAGTTTCCGCACTATGTAGTTGTGTGGAACCACTAGTGATTATCAACAAAGCTGCAAGCGTTTGAAATAAGAATAATTTCCCTAACAATCAAGGACTGGATCAGACTGGACAACATTTGGTCTCTCAACAAATATGGCATCCTAGAGGTGAATCTTCTACCCTTGTTCACTCTGTAGTATTTCGAGGTCAACACACCCTGGGTGTTCTGACGTCACTACAGGGTGAGTTTCCTCCCTCCCTCCGGTGGTAGCCAGTAGAGATGGAGACAGGAGCATTGATAGTGACCTGGAGCAGAGGTTGGGAAAGTTGCTTATTGGAGTACCACTCCCAGCATCTCCCAACTACCATGGTTCCACAAGTTCAAACATGGTTCCAAAAGTTAACCTTCCAAGCTCTGAACATGGTTAACATCTCTCTTGCCTCAAGAGTTATGGAATGATGGGGAAATGGATTTGGGAGTCCCATTTTTGGCATTAATCCCCTGTTCTTTGTAGAGGTGAAATATTACTTCCAATATATGTTGTGAGATGACATGGCTCATAGAGAAGCTCATAACACTTGGGAAAGTTGAAGGCAGTAGGCGGTGGAAGACCAGTGGATAGACTTACCGTATATACTCAACTATAAGTCAATCAAGTACAAGTCAAGGGCAGGTTTGGGGGCCAAAATTATGGATTTTGACTTAAGGTCATGTAATGAAGAATGTAAAGGACAAAGCAAAAGAAAAAAACAGTGCCAAAGAACTTACAAAATCCCAGCAGGCATGACTATTTGTGCTCGTACTAAAGATGACTTGGATGAGAATATAGAAGGGGGCCAGTGCTTCCAGGGTGGATTAAACTTTTTTCTTTCACCAGTGGTGGATCTATATGTATGGTAAAGTACAGTGCTTACATTGACCCATGGATCTCAAGGTTTGGGGGTCAAATTTTTAACCTACATTTCTAGACTTATACATGAGTATATACAGTAATCAAGGAAGTCATGGCTCTGAGTTTGCAAGACCTGAGCAGGGCTGTTGATAACAGAGTGACTTGGGGGCCTCTCAGTCCTAGGGTCATTGTAAGTCAAAGCAGACTTGACCACAATTAGTAAGCAACAAAGTAGAGCAGGAACACTTGCTTGGTGTTCCTACTTCTTCTGGAGCAGTGTTTGTCATTGTTATGAGCTTGTGGCTTTGGATGACAGGTCTTGCCTGGCATGTGATCCTTTTGTGAGTAGGTTAGGCTCTAACTGACTGACCAGGTTGTGAACCTAGGCTCCCCAGCTAACTGGGTGACTGTGGCCTGTGGATTAACACAGTTGTTTGGCTTGTAGACTCTTCTTGACGGACACATAAAACCAGTGTATTGGTGAACATTTCTCAATGTAAAGATTAAGATTTCGGATATTGTTGAAGTACAGCTTGTGCATAGTGGCTTTTTAAGAATCTGTCATGCTTCAGTGAAACCAAGAAATGAAATCCACAATAAGGGACAAAGTAAATAGTTTATAATCTGAAATACAGTTCAGATGGGTGTCTTTCACCCTGGTACTAAGGTCACTGTGACCCCTGGTGTACATCTTGAGTTCTTCATTTTCTTTTAGATGGATGGTATAAACATTTCAGACCTATAAGGAAAAGTGATGTGTTAAACTTGAGGCCAGTGTTGCAGTAAAGGGCAGACTCAGCCGACCTTTCCACATTCTGGGCGACCTGGCCTCTGGTCAGAGGGCTTCCATGAGAAATGCATATTGATACTTTCAAATGAAGTATTGGTATATCAGTATGCAGTATTGGTATTGGTATGAATACATACACATCATGCTGTTATAGGGCCGATGCAGACTGGCAGCAGCTCTAAGGGGGCAGCAAAAAGGAGGATCAGGGCCATGACGTGTGGTTGCCGCGGCCCCAGTCCACCACTCCCAAGGGTGGCTCTGTGCCTCCCCTTTTGGACCATCTGCATCGGCCCATAGTGAGAGTGTATATTGTCTTTTTTAAGGTTTTAATAATTGGCACTTTTTGCCTGTTAATAGATAAATATGTTTGGCCTTTAATGAGAGCAATAAACAGAGTGAATTTAAACCAGGGGTAGAATCATGTGGCCTTCCAGATGTTGCTGGACTTCAAGACCCAGTGGTCCTAGCCAGCATAGTAGATGGTGAGGAATGCTGGGAGTAGCAGCCCAACAATTTTGAGAATGTCACCCTGGATTTAAAAAAATGATGTATAGTCCACATTAATGCTGTGCCTAGTTCCTCCTCTTCTTCCTTGTCATGTGTGGTACAGAAATGCATAATGTCACCAGGTGACAAGGCAAGGCATTTGACATCAGGCCATGGCACACACACACCACCCTCCACTGCCTGATTCATTTGAGTTCGCCATCTAAACCTTTGAGTTCCTTCCTGTGTTTTGGCTGGAGAACCACCTTCACTTGTCCCTCTTCAGAAAAAGTGGAAAGGGTGCAATGGCATCTTGGCTGGGTGTTACTTTCCTTTGCATTTTCCCACTTTAGGAGGCTTTCAGGTGCTGCAATTGAGTCCATGTCACCATGCAATATATCTCCTTTGCAACTGTTGCAGTCACTGCTGCTTAACACAGAGAAGTGTACGATGTGAAAATATCACATCACACATTTCATTTGCATGTAAACACCTCAGAGCTGAGCATATGGAATTAAATCAGAAGCTTGTGGTTAGGGTGGTAGCTCTGTGCTCTTGATAATATCTACTTGAATACAAGCTTCACAATTTCTGATAGGAAATGATGCAGCCCCAAAGAGATTTGCTGGGGCTTTCTTGCTGCCTGATAACTCCTCTCCTTTTGTGGAAGGCACAAACTTTGGGATGGAAGTTCCATTTCAAATTCCACCTGAATTTGAAATGGAACTTTCAAATGATGTGAAGGCACACTTTGTACTTGATATGAAATGGATTCATTCTGGGTAGCAGGGGTACCTGCCATGTTAAGTTTAGCTCTTGAAAATTTCATTCCACTACTTATTTATATCTGCCCAGTTTTGACATTACAACTTCCGACTTACAGTGACCCTGAGATGAACCTATCATGAGATTTTCTTGGTAAGATTTGTTCTTCCTCTGAGAGAGTATGACTTGTCCAAGGTCACCCAGTGGATTTCCATGGCTAGGTAGGGGGATTTGAACCCTGGCCATGTGAATTTGCTCAAGCAGTTGGAAAGCAGATTCTTCTAGTAAGTGATGAGTTTATTGTGAAATTGTTTCAATAAAATAAATATTTCATGGCAAGTATAGGGAACCTGTAGCATTTCAGTAGTTGTTGAACTGCTGTTCGTATGATCCCTTACAATTGGCTATGTGGATCAAAGCATAATGGGATCTGCAGTCCAAGAACTTTGCAACATCACATGTTCCCTTCCCCTGCCCTATGATATGTGTGTTTAGAAATTGTTAGTTTTTTTTATCTTTTAGTCTTAATTTGTATCTTAAATGTTTCCACTGTAGTATCTGTAAATTGCCTTGCCCTTCCTGTTCCTTACTAAAAATGGGTTAAAATAAAACACAAGACAGGTTACCAGCCTACCTTCATCTCTGTATTTGGTTTACACTGAAGTTGCAGTGGGTGTTTTGTTTTAACATTGAAATATATTTCTGGAAAGCAGAAATTTCAAAGCAGGCATGCTTTCTCAGAAATCCTGATTAAGCACAAGAGAATCTTTCTTTGCTATCCATTAGGATTAACAGGAAGTACAGGAAGTATGTAAGTTCCCAGTATGTGGGATGTGATTTGAGCACTGGACTATGATTGTGGAGACCAGGGTTCAAATTCCTGCTTGCCCTCTGATGGTTTGCCTTAGGGTTGCTGTATGCCAGGAATGACTTGAAGGTACACAACAGCAACAACAATACGTTGAAGGCTTTAGTCCAGGGGTTGTTTGGAAAAGTTGCATGACCTCTTCAGAATTCAAGTGGGAAGTTTTCATTCCCACTTTGGTCATATTTCTGTCAGGTAAAAGAGCCAAGGTGGCACAATGGTTTGTGTGTTGGTCTATGACTTTGAATACCAGGGTTCAATACCATGGAACCCAACAGGGTGGGCCTAGACAAGTTACACTCTCTCAACCTCAGAGGAAGGCAATGGCAAACCTCCTCTGAACAAATATTGTCAAGAAACCCTGTGGTAGGGTCACCATAAGTCAGAAGTGATGTGAAGGCACACAGAAGCAGCAAGTATGTGTGTTTTCCACAGTGAAGGATGGATGAATGGCTCTCAAGTGAATGTCAATGGAATGGATGTTTGAGAATTGAATGTTTGACAACCACTAATGTGGTTACAGATGGAAATCCTACAGTCTTTACACCAGTGGTACAATCAGCTCTCCATATCCACAGATTCTACCATCCATGCCTTGAAAACATTCCCTGCCCAAAAATTCCACAATACAAACCTTTAATTTTGCCATTTAAAAAAAAAAATAAGGGACACCATTTTACTACCCCATTGTATATAATGAGACTTGAGCATCCATGGATTTTGATATCAATGGGTATTCCTGGAATAAAACCCCAATGAATACCAAGGGCCAACTGTATTTGCCATGTAAATGCATGAGGCTTAAGTCCAATTTTAGAGAGAAATTAGTAGCTCCTCAGCAACAATACATGACAGGATGTCCATGGGCAAACATGTTTTGGTAAATATATTGAACTGAAGATTGAATTAAGGTAACTTGCTATGGAAACACTAGTGTAGAACCCATACTAATGGGAAACAATCATTCCATAAAACAACGGCCCACTCTGAATTCTTGCCTAGCCCTTTTTGTGTATTTATGTTCAGGGTGGTTCCTCGTAGCTGCCACCGAAGAACATTCAGGTTATAGGCTTTGAGAAGAGCTTCAAAAGCAGCTGAGAGGCAGGCGTAGCACTTCTAAGGAAATATACACAGCATCTAAGCAGAGTCCTGCTTTTCTTCTCAGCTCTCCAGCACGGACCATTACCATGACAAAAGAGGATTATTGACTTTCATAGCCATGCTGCCTTTGATTCCAGGATCGCTTTGATTTGAAGCAGCAGACTCTGCTTCCAGCACACCAGAGCCCTGGTCCCCCTTGCATCAGGTGAAGAAAGAGGGAGCCAGAGAAACAGGCCAATTGTTCAAGGATCCTGAGTGTGAGCAGCTTGAGTGAGTGTGGCAGTCCAAAAAAAAAAAAAAAATAGGGCTGGGGCAATTAAAAGCTGCTGAGTCCTCCTGAAGGAAAGGATGATGTTCTCCGTAAATTCAAGGAGCTGAATGGCTCTTCAAACTGAGTGCTGAGCACACACACATACACACACACACAAACAGGGTATACCCAGAAAAAGAGAGAAAGAAGATGAGGCAAATGGACCCGAACAGATGTGGGAGCCTTTGTTGAGAGGCCTCGAAGGCTAGCGGGGTGGCGATAGGCTAATTTGAGGCACATAATGCCAGGTCTCTTTCATATGTAGAACAGTGCTTTGATCTGGCTTGGATGAAAGTGATGAAAAGTGGAGAGGATGGCTGGGGGTCTTTTGTCTTTGACAAAAAAGGCATCTGCCGGGCTCTAACTCACACACACACACACACACACACACACACTGCCCCTTAGCCTAGCAGGCTGCTCCAAGAATGCTGTTAAAAGGGACAAGTGTCTCCCCCAGCCTTTGCCCCTGACAGCTGAAGAACACTCAGCCAGGAGAATGAAGCCTGAAGCAGTACATTGACTACAAAGCTTAATCAATTTTTCCACACTACCAAAAATGTGAGTGCATGTGTGGTGTGGAAGACTGCAGTGGAAATGGAGAGTTAAACATGAATCTGTGTGTGTGTGTATGTGTGTGCGTGCGTGCGCGCTCACGGGGGGGGGGGAAGTTTTCCAATAAAGTTGTTACTTTTGTTCTTTCAGTATATCTTTTCAGAAGATGCAACAATCTTGACATGACTACAGTTTAATAGGGATGGGATGTCCTGGCGTGGCTTACATAGAACAAGAAATAGTTTGGAAGGGCTACAAATTCAGCCCAACTTTCGGAAAATCTTTCCAGGGCAGGTTTTGGAATAGCAAAATACAGTCCTGTACGAGGGAGCACAAATTGGTATTCATTGCACTTTGTTGGGGGAGCAGCAAGAATAAATACTGGTAAATCTTAACAGTGGGTCATTTTCTGGTTAGCCAATGTCACCCAGGATAGTATGTTCATCAGGAACCTCTCTGCCAGTGCATTGCATCTGTCATATGAGACTCAACTATGCATCTGTGATTCATGGTGGTGGCAGCATATGTGCCATATAGTGTTGTAAAACACTTGGCGATTTCCCTCCCTCCTGGGGGGGGAAATGTGCATGTTGCATGTACAAAGTCTATACAACAGCACTTTCATTGAACCTCAGAAAGACTTTGAGAGTTCCCAGATGCCTAGAATATAATACTATATTGCTCTAAGAGTGACTACATAATTCTCTCTGAAATCTGACATAGCGAATCTACATCAGGAGTAACCAACTTGGTCCCCTCAGATGTTTTGAACTACAACTCTGAACATCTGTTGTGATAATTGGTTATTCTGTCTGAGACACTGTGAATGAGATGTATCCAAGCCCCCTCTATCCTCAGGCCAACGGTCTCTCTGATTGAATCCATCCATCTATCATGTGGTCTTTCTCTCTTTCTACTTCCCTTCACCTTCTCCAGCATTATTGTCTTTTCAAATGTCATACCTTCTCATGATATGGCCAATCTTGGCTTCTAGGGAGAGTTCTAGCTTGATCAGTTATAGGACCCATTTGTTTGTCTTTTTAATTGTCTATGTATGGTATCCTCAGCACTTTTCTCCAGCACTACATCTCAAATGAATTAATTTCTTTAAACCTGTTGTATATTTTTGAAGAATCGAGATGTCAGCCCATCTCGAGATGCCAGCCCATCTGGAAAGTCATCTTGACACATTTTGTCTAACAGAGTTTTGAAGAAGTGCTGGCAAATAGTAGGACACCTGATCTGACAAAGAGCATTGGTGTCTGTTTATCTTCTTTAAAAATGCCTGCCAATAACTTGGAGGAGCCACTAAGCAGTATTGTAAGTAACTCTATCTCAGCTTTAACACACTCCGCACATGAGGACAGTATGGTAAGAACAGCATTACAAGGAGTAGAATTTAAAGATACAGCCAGTTAGTAGAATCAGTATGTAGAGAGATTTTTGAGACTAACTGAAAGTAAAGTTGGCAGCATGAGCTTTTGTAGACTTCAGTCTACTTCCTCAGATGCTTTTGGTGGAGTGGAAGCCAGGGACAGACATATATGCCATTGGTATGTGAGAATGTTAATTCAAATTCAAAATCCTCATGCTGCCAGCTTCTTTCTTTCAGTTAGTCTCAAAAGGTGCTACAAGATCTCTACATAGCATTACAAGAAGTTTACTTTCTTTTTTTTCCCCAGGAAGAGGACAGGTGGGAGTAATGGCAAAATCTCTCTCATGGGTGCAGCAATAAACACTGAAGAATGAATTTAAAGTATCTTTTTTTTCAAAATTACCTATTTCAAAAGTGCCTCACATCTGCTGTAGCTGTCATACAAAGTTTTATAGCTAGAATTGTATAGAAGATGAGCTATGAACTGTGAAGTCTGTAGTTAGAGCCTTGCTGGATAGGCTTCAGGCAATAAACAGTTGGTCTTCTATATCAACAGATGTTTTTTATCCACAGATTCAACCATCCATGACCTGAAAATATTCAAAAATAATATAAATTCCAAAAGCAAACCTTGTTTTGCCATTTTATATAAGGGACACCATTTCACTGTGCCATTTTATTTAATGGGATTCGGATACCATGGATTTTGGTATCCGGAGTGAGTGGGTCCTGGAACCAATCCCCAGCAGATACCAAGGGCCCACTGTACTAGTCCTCAGTACCACCTGCAACACAGGATAATAATTGATCTTCTTTTCAAAATTGTTGAAATAATATGCATGGAACACTTTGAATGCTCAAATCACTGTAGAAACCCTACAAATCAATGTGAAAAGAGTACTGTTTTCCATTTAAGCTAAATACTCAAAAGGAAACTGTGGAGTGGAAATTGCCTCACAGTGTTTATTTGGAGGGCTCATTTCTAGATAGGGATGTGTTTTATCCATTATTTCCCTTCACACACTTTTGCAACTGAACAAAAGCATTTCCACAAAGGAAAACCCTTTCTTAAAATTCACAAGTGCAGGAATTTCCCTTTTTTATGAAACCCTGGGACTGTAGGTCACCTAACTGTGTACTAAAGATAAACTTTTCACAAAGGGCGCACTGTTTGAAGCTGCACCTGGTATTGCAATTGCTTTGTGTGATAACCTGAGCTAGAAAAACTATTGGGAAGCTTTTAGGTTCTCTTTCTGGATAAAGGGATTCCATTTATAACAGCTATTAACTTTGAGTGATCCATCTGCCATAAAGGTACCACTGTTTACAGAATGTAAAAGCTCCTTGACTACAATCTTACTCATCTCCTTGATAAGCCAGAACATGGATGCCATCATTAGTTGTAGTGGCATCATGTTATGACTGTTTCTTTAACCATGGCTTTATTGGTGTTGCTCATAACACTGCAATACTGTTCATATTTGCTTGAAAGTTAATCCCATTGCGTTCTATGACACTTCTTCCCCAGAAAAAATGCATACGATTTCACACTTAGCGTCCTGTGCAGCACTAGAGGAGGGCTTCACAAAGTTGCAAAAGAATGAAGCCTATCAGTATAAGAAAACTTAAGAACAAATTGGTTGCCATACTTTCTCCATATATTGTACATATATATTGTACATCCATGATTTTCTGCATGGGAAACTACTCAATATTTATTTAGTATTAGAATAGTCAAAGCCAATATACACCAGTTTCTAGATAAGATGTTTTTCAGTAGGTGCTTCACCTTGTCTATTCTTTCAAACAGTAAACTAGTGTGAATATTAAAGCCTGGGTTAGGCTCAAATTCCCTTTTTTCCCTTTTGATTTTTTTTAATGCACAAACCAGCCAGATTCAAATCCAGAGATATAAGATTGAGTAACTGTTTTCTTGGGACCTTTCTGTCTGTCTTTCTTTTTTGCTTAATATTGGAATGGGTTTAAATTTGGAGGGAAGAGATGTTCCAAGGCACTGGGGACCCCTTCACATTGCACAGTTATAATGCTATGATTCCACTTTAACTGCCATGGCAACATCCTATGGAATTCTTGAATTCATTAGTTTAGGAAAGGGTACTCAGAATTCTCAGTCAGAGCTTTCCTCTTGCACCTCAACAAATTACAAAGCCCTTTATTCCATAGTATGTTGCCATGGCAGTTAATGTGGAAGCATAGCACTATATCACTGTGTAGTGTGAAGAGGTCCAGGGTCTCAACCAGGGAGGCTCCAGTTTTTGTTGAGTTTCAGCTCCAAGAATCCTTGTTCATTGGCCATGGATCAATAGGTCTTTGGGGAGTTGGAATCCAATAACAAATCATCCAAGGGTGAATGATCAAGCAGGCTGTTCCCTCCACCAGTACTTCATTCATATTGTACCCTGACTACCGTACCCCTTTTTAAAAAAAGGTGCAGGTGGAGGGAAGTTGCTTGGGGGGAAGCTTCACACAGCTTAGTGAAATGCACTGGCCATTACAAATAAACTGTGTGTGTGTGTGTGTGTGTGTGCGTGTGCTTCTCTTCCACTTCCAAAAAAGCTAGTCATTCTTGTAGTATACCAGCAAAGAGTTCAAATAATGTAGTTAGATGACTCTGAGACTTCCCAGTGTTAATACCAATGTTCTTCTGACATTTTAATGGTATTAGTTATATCTCTGTTTAATAGAAGTTGGGGTGAAGATGTATGGGGATAGAGCATATCAATTTTTCTCAGCTTAAAGACTGATGGGGAACTTTGCCTTTTCCTCTCCCCACCCGACCCCCTGCCTAGGTGATCTTTGCTTTGAATCAGACTCTTTTGCAGCAAGAAAATCTCCGAGCAGGCAGCCTGCAGATCCCTTATACAACCGAGGACCTGATCAAGCATTACAACTGTGGAGACCTCAACTCCATCATCTTCAATCATGACACTTCTCAAGTGAGTCTTGTCCCCATTACACTGTCAGTCAGCCTCTACTATCAACTAGCTAACCACCCAGCATTTCCAAGAGATAGAACATTTTAAAGGCATACCTTTTGTGCATTTGTATAAGCTCAAATGCTTTTCTGTTAGCTTTCCAGTCCACAGTACTACTTCTGGGAGCATTGTTGCTGTCTTTCATGACAGATTGCTTCTGATTTGCTAGGCAGACAAAGTGGAACAAGCAGATGCTAAATTTTTAGCTCTCCAGCTGTTTTTGACTTCACCTCCCAGATCTCTCAGCTGCCTTGCCCAAAGGTAAAGGATTATGGGGGTGGTAGTTTAAAACATCTGAAGGACCAACTGTTCCCCAGTCCTGCATTACAATAGGAATATGGCACATATTTTGTAATAGTATAAATGAAATGGGTATCTTTATACACAGTCCTATACTAACTTACTTCAGAGGGAGCCTCATTCAACACAATTGGAGTTGTTTCATGGAGTTGTTTCTTAAATATGCATAGAACTGCAGTTAGTTAATATACTTGGAGCTCATACTGTTTTTTCTTTTGTCCAACCATACCAAAAAGTGTTTAGAAGGATAAGATAAAGTAAGTAAACAATCCCATTTTACCTCTGCTGGCCCAAATCTTTTTCTTTTTTTTAAGAACGAAAATTATTTTCTCATTATGGGAATGCTTTTGTTGTTAACTGCTGTCAAGTGAACTTGAACATATGATAACTATTAATTAAAAATATAAATTAAAGGCCTCAAATTCATCCTATTATCAATCACCCTGCTCAGGTCTTGCAAACTCAGGGCTGTGGCTTCTTTGATTGAATCTATACGTCTTTAATGTGATTGTTGTCTTTTCCTACCTTCTGCCTTATCAAGCATCATTGTTTTTTCCAGTAAGTCATGCCTTCTCATGATACACCCAAAGTACGGCAGTCCTAGTTTAGTCATTTTGGCTTCTAGGGAGAGTTCAGGCTTGATCTGCCCTAGGACCTATTTATTTAGGACTCTCCTCCAGCACTATATATCATTGTTATCCCATCTACAAGTTTCATCTGCTCTCATTTACAATATTGCAATGTGTGACTCGCGTAAGGCTGCCTTTGAAAATGATTTGGAAACTTTTAACTAGTACAAAATGAAGTGGTGTGAATCAGAATGAATGGTACCATCAGTGAACATGTTTCTTTACAAGGAAAAGAACAAGGAAAAAAACCAGTTCCCTGCCCTCAGGCTTACAATCTAAAGACAGAAAACCTGCAGGGGTAGATGTGTTGGCCATTTAGCAAATTCAAATAAAAACCCACCAAACAGTGATATCTTTATTGGCCAACTGAAATGCACAGTATACTTGTTGAAAGCTTTCGAAGCTCCAATGGCTTCTTCCATCAGGCAAAATGTTACAAAACAAACAGGAGAAAAACAATTGGAGATATTAGCCAGATGCTTGCATTTTGTTGTTTCTGTCCTTAGTTAAGATGGTATGGGAAGGGTATCTTTTGAAGAAAGTGGATGGAAGTGGGGGGGGGGGAGAGATTAGGTCCAGCAGATACTGCCTCTTCTCTATCCCTCTGAGGCCAGGGTGAGTGGCAAGTGGGATGGAGAGAGGGCTTTTCACCTCTTAATGTCTGTATGATAGTCTTGGTCTCTGAATACCTCAAGGGACACCTTCTCTACCCATTTCAAGCTCAACAGCTTTCAAAGTAGTGTACTGTTAAGCACTATCTTTTTTTTAAAAAATGGAAATTGTTTTCCATAATCATCAGACCTTTATTTTTTAATTGTACTTTAAATGCTATTGAATTCATTCCTCTGCAAGTCTATTTACATGTCCCTTTAGCCTCTGCTTGGAGAAATGTAGAACCTTTGTTGTTCTCCTAGACCAGGGGTAGGCAACCTTTCCCCTTTAAGGGCCGAGGGACTTCAGCTCCCAGAATCCCAGGAGCTATTGGCCAACATGGCTGAGGCTTCTGGGAGCTGAAGTCCCTCGGCCCTTAAAGGGGAAAGGTTGCCTACCCCTGTCCTAGACCTTTGAGAATATCCATTATGGCTTTTGCTGAACTGCTTGCAAATCTCCTCTGAACAAATCTTGCCAAGAAAGCCCCTATGATAGCTTTGCCTTAGGGTCACCATGAAGGCACATAACAACACATTCTTTTTTTTAACCTTTTGTTTTTCAATTTTATTATTTAAAAACAATACACACTATACAATAATCAATCAACTAAAATCAAAATGGCATTGTACATTGCACATACTTTCTTACAATTCCATTCTTATCCTTCAGACAAACATAAAATTCCATTCATTCTTAACATTCATTACTTCCATAGGTGTTCCATAAACAACTATTTTTATAATATATACATTTGTATGTATATCTTGTTGTTCTTATTGTTTGATTTACCTTTGTATACTCTAATTCTTATTATCAATTACCTCTTCACTAAAATAATATTATTTTCTTACCTTGCTTTACCCTTAAAAAAAATAATAGATTAAAAAATCTTATACATTAGTTGGCAAAGGATGGTTCTAATTTCTTTTTAATTTTACTGTTTCTTTCTAGCCTTAATTCTAGCCTTAATTCTATATACTTTTCCTGTATTTTTCATTCTTTAAAGATATATTTAATTAATATTATCTTCCCCCACTTTTTCTTCATGTAATCCACAACTCTTTCTCAGTCTTTAAGTAATTCCGTATTCAATTTATAACATAAATTGTGCATATTGTATTCTTGCTGCTGGCAACATATAAAAAATTATTTTACCATATATTTTTTCCTCTTCTATATGATTTAACAAAAAAAAAAAAAAAACCACCTTCTGGTTTAAACTCCAATTCAATGTCTAGAATTTCCCTAACTGGCCATTGATTTGTTTCCTGTAATGTTTTGCTTTTCCGCAAGTCTGCCACATATGGAAGAATGTTCCAGTTTCATTATGACATTTCCAACAGAGGTTGTTTCCCATTTTATAAATTGTACGTATTTTTTTAGGTGTTAAATACCACCTATGTAGTATATTTCATTCTTTTTCCTCCAAGATCTTTCCCACTGAATAAGTTCAATTGCTTTACCACAGTTCTGTGCCCATTTAATCGTGGTTTCCTTGATTATTTCATTTTCAGTATATATATCCAATAGCTTTTTATAAAGTCTAGAAATTGGAGCTGGTTTTTTGCCTATATAGTCTCTTCTAATTCTGTCTTACTATTAGTCAAAGTGTCAAACCTTTTTGTTTATTATCTAATTTCCATATTTTCTTTTTTTTTAAATTGTCTGTACAGGAACCAACTACATAGTCATCCCTCTTTATCCATGATAAACAGCAGACTTCGTAGTAAATTTTTTAAATTTGTCAATACAACCCCCCCCCCTTTTTTATCATCTTGTAATATTTTTAATTTTTGCCAATCTTTAAAAATGTTCTCTTTTTAAATTATGGGTATTGTTTGAAACAAAAAAAACAAAAAATTTGGAAGAACATTCATTTTTATTATTTCTGTTCTGCCCAGTAATGATAAGTTTAAATCTTTCCATTTTTGTAAATCTTTTTAAATATTCATTCCAAACTTCAATGTAATTGTTGTTAAATAGATCTACGTTTTTGATTGTTAAATTTTTTCCTAGATATTTTACTTTTTTAACTTAAATTGTGATTTTATTTGTAACAAATTTACTTCTTTTTTCTTCCATGTTTTACATAATTATATTAGTTTTTTCTCTATTTTTAACCCTGGTATTCTTTCAGAATCTTTTAGTTGTTTCAACAAATCTTCAATACTGATTAAGGGGTCTTCCAATGATATTACTACATCATCTGCAAATGCTCTGATTTTGAATTGAGATCCTTTTGTTCTTGTTCCTCAGATTATTTTGTTCATTCTTTATATTATTTATTAGTTATTCCATCACTAAAATAAATAATAGGGAGAAAGAAGACATCCTTGTCTCTTGCCTTTTTTTGTATCAATAGTTTTCATCTTTTCTCCATTTATTATTACTTTTGCAGTTTGTTCATTATATATTGCTTTTACTCATCCTATAACATTTTGACTAAGACTCATATTCTCCAAAATTTCCATAATTAAAGACCAATTAACATTATTGAATGCTTTTTCTATATCAATGAAGATTAATGCCAGTTTTTTAATCATTGTGAACATTGTAGTATTTATTAAATTTAGTACCTGCCTTATATTATTTTTTAGATGTCTGTTTGGAAGAAATTCACACTGTTCTTTTTTTATTACTACTGCCAAAATTTTCTTTAATCTTTTTGCCAAAATAAGTGTAAATAATTTATAATCAGCATTCAATAATGAAATTGGCCTAAAATTAGATGGTAACAAATGATCTTTTTCTTCTTTGGGAATCAGGATGATGTTAGCTTGTTCCCACATATCCGGCATTCCATCTTCTTTTATCGTGTTCATTGTTTTCATCAATGGTTGGCACAATTCCTCTTGTAAAGTTTTATAATATAAAGCAGTAAACCCGTTAGTTTTTCCATTTTTACTTCTTTGAATTGTTTCTTTAATTTCCATCTCTGTTATATTAATGATTTAACATCTCAATTTGCTCTTCATTCAAAGTTGGAAGGTGGGTTTTTGCTAAATAATTCCTGATTTCCCCTTTATCAATCAATTGTTTCAAAAAAGTTTTTTAAAACATATTTGTAAAATATATTTTTAATTTCTTTTTGATCTGTATAAGTTTCCCCCCTTCTGAATTTTTGTATTTAAATTTATTTTTCTATTTTTTTTATTTTTTTGGGTTAGTCATTTTCCAGAAGTTCACAGTGAGGCAGCCTGCTAGCACGACTGCACCTTTCATTTTGAGACTTGATATGATTTATATCTAGATATTTGTGAGGAACTGCAACGTAGGAACTGGAGACCTTAAGGGTAGGAGGCAGGAGTTTAAGTTCTGTTTCCCAGCACAAGTCAAAGGGATAGATGACAGTGAAACTACACCATTCATAGGCTGCATCGGGTAGGCTGGTACTACATGACACCTTTAAAATCAGGAGTGGGCAACTGTGGCAGCAATTGGGGCCAGTTTTCTGCCCTGGGATCTTCTGGGGCCCCATCAACTGTAAAAAATGTGGGCGGAAACCCTGGAAGAGGCCTGAAGTCCAGTTCTGTCAACCCTAAGGTGAACTTGTCATGGGATTTTCTTGACAAGATTTGTTCAGAGGAGGTTTGCTTTTGTCTTCCTCTGAGGCTGAGAGGGCATGACTTGCACAGTCTCACCAGTGGATTTCCATGGCTGAGCAGGGTTTTGAAATCTGGTTTCCAAAGTCATAATCCAATGTTCAATTCACTGCACCATGCTAGCCCCCACCTCTACTGCTAGATGGTATAAATAAATACCCGTAACAAGAGTTTTGCTCCTGTCCACCTAGTTGTAGGGACAGTTCACACCAGTATGCAAATGTTGAAAGTGACTGCATGCATCAGCACGTACAGTCAAATCAGGTGTTCCTCCCTGCTGTGCAGATTGTGCAAGGAGGTCTCCTTAGCAACAACCATAGGCAACAAGCAGTGTGTAAAACTTGTTGTGGAGAGAGCTTGGGAAAGTTGCTTTCTTGAGTACAACTCTCAGAATCCCTCAGCCAGCATGGCCAGTGCTTTTCAGAGATTCTAGGGCTTATAGTTTTTATTGTTTATATCTCTGAGAGATCTACTTGTTGTTTATGCCAGAGGTTTCCAATCTGTGCATTTAGGATTTCATACTTCATACTGTAATACCATACTATATCTGTTTGTCTATTAATGCTTAGAGAAAGAATACTAGCCTTTACAGCAAGGATGGGGAACCTTTGGCTTACCAGATAGTTTGGATGATATCTTCCTTTACCAGTAGAATTCAAAGATATAACCATGTTAGTCTGTAGAATCAGTATATAGAGAGATCTTGTAGCACCTTTGAGACTAACTGAAAGAAAGAAGTTGGCAGCATGAGCTTTCATAGACTTCAGTCTACTTCCTCAGATGCTTCCTTTACCATTGATCATGCTAGTCCAAAACATTTGGAAAGACAAAGGTTCCACACACCCGTGCCTTATATGAATAAAACCCAACAATTTGCAAAGAAATGCAGTGTGTGGCTGAGCCATCTGTTAGTTTTGAGGGAAACTAATTCCATAACACAGTGATCCTGTGTTATATGTAATTGTGTTATAGAGCAGAAGTTATTGTGTGGGTTACATGTACCTTCCATTGGAGCTAGCAATGGTTTCTACGGCAGGTGAGCAGGAACACAGATACTGTAACTGTTGTTCACTGAGAGAACTGGCAATATGGTAGTAGTATTTATCTTTAAAATACCTGGATTGTGCTCAGTGATCCTTAGCAAATGCTACTTCACATGTAGGCCTGTCTATCTCCTCCAGTTGTCTAGGGAGAAAATGCTTCACATTTGTTCTTTTTGAAGTAAATAGAGCTGTTGCAGTGTAGAACTGAAGTAAGAGATGGAGATAGCATTAAGAAAGTAATGTAAATATGGTTAGGATATTAAGTAGAACCTTTTCTGTAGGGGTACCTGTATAGCCAGACCATTCCCTTTCATGACAGCTACTGCTTCAAAGTTACATGGCATTTCCTATCCCCCATTTCTTTTTCTTCTTTGGCTTGTAAAATCTCTCATGGTGAACTTCTTCTGTAATTCCTTCTTTTCTTGTTTAGGAAAAACAAATAATAGATCTCAGAAGGAATACTCCTGGTGTTACAGAAATACAATTTTGAATTTTGAGTAAAAAGCAGTTCATCATGTAACTTAATAACAATCATTATTTCCCCAGAACTTGGAAAAGTTACTTTTTGAGCTACTGTACCCTGAATACATTAGCCAATATGGCCAACATGATAGTGTAGGAGGTTCTGTAGTGTAAAAAAGTAATATTTCCATGCTCTGCATTTCCCTGCTCATTGCAAGTGATGACCAGAGAAAGCACTGAATTCAGTGATGTTGTGTCATATAATAACTTTGTTACACAGCTACTGTAGAGGCACTGGTTGGCAGCAGTCTCATGTTCCTTTAAGGAATGGTTAGGCTCACATATGCAATTTTAATCCTTGTTGTTTTTTAAACATTTTGTTTTACTTCTTGCATAGGTCCCAAACTTCATCAATGCCACTCTGCCGCCACATGAACGCATCACAGCTATGGAGATTGACAGCTACTTCCGACAGGAGCTTATCTACAAGCGGAACAGGCGGATGGGCAAGAGGGTGAAAGATCTGTTGGACGAATATCCTGACAAAAGTTTCTTCTTTGCATTTGGAGCTGGTGTGTATGTCTCAGGGTTTTTAAAATTTCAATTTCTCAATTGTTCACATTAGTTTTGATTCTGCTGATGCTGTATAAATATACTTTCTTGTGTGGAAGCCCTTTATAATGGATAGATAACTTGTGGCTGGTCTTTCAGACCTTGTTGGACTTCATCTCCCACCTTCCTTCCCTATTGCTATGGTGGCCAATGTTGCTGAGAGCTGGAGGCCAACAATATCTGCAGATTTAAATTTTGCTTGCTCCTGCTTTAGAAGTACTGAATTAATTACCTGCATGCCTCAAGCTTTAGCAAAAGCACATCTGTGGATCAACTAAACACTATTTTGAGGAGTTGTGTGTCGTTGGGCACCAAGTGTTGGCAAAAAGTTCAGTGGCTATCTTGTAGTATTGCTTTTACACTGTATGTTAAGAATTCTGTTAAAGCATCACTTAATTGTGAAACCAAAGCTGGAGAAATTTTGGCCTGTGGGCCACTTGTAGCCCTCTATTCCACTTTTTTGCTGCTCCCCAGGTCTCTCATATATGCCCAGTGGAAACACATAGCTCCCATTAAAATCAGATGGTGCATTCTCATAGTCACCACAATTCAATGGAAAACCACAACAGAACTTTGTAAGAGTATAGATCTTTAGTGCAGCTATGAACTCAAAGATGATCTCTCCCCACCAAGCCATAAACTCACCCCACTTCCGCTCCCCTTTATTTTATTATCCTCTCCCAACAGACTCATCTGAGTAAAGCTGGAGAGCTGAGTATAGTAAAACCACCTGGAGAGGCAGCAAAGCAAAAGAAGAGGGGAAGCAGGACATTAAAAACCACACACACACCTAAATAGATAGGTGTTAATGGAAGTTTTGCTGCCTGAGTTTGGGGTGTGATTGTAGTTGCTCAGTGATAAGGGAAAGGACATGCTGAGATGGACATTTGTTACTGTTGTTGTTTTTGTGTGCCTTGAAGTCATTTTGGCACCCCAAAGCAAGCCATGTTGTATACAACATGACTTTGTTTTAAAAAGCAGAGCACCAAAGAGTGGGATGGTTCCAAATACATGTGATTAAAGGAGGAGTGATGGGGCTAAATCATAGCAGCAACCAGTCTACTTAAAGAACAGCTCACTACCTGAGACTCACTACCTGATACAAAGAAGCAGATACTCTTAGGCTTTTTATAGTCATTTTGGTACAGAAGACTGCTAGCAAAGGTGTTCCAGTGTTATAAAGTAGCCCCTCTCTTTTAAATGAATTAGCTGAGCTTTGTCTATCTCCAAAGCATTACTCCTGGATATTTCGAAGCAGATGTTGACATTACTCTGAATTCATTATTCTGAAAAATCGAGTTGTTTTCAGAATGATACAGTGAAATACAGAATTTATCAACCTAGATTTCTTTAAAAAAAGAAAAAGAAACCAGCATGCTTTATTTTCATTAAATAAACCCAGTTGTTACTACTTCCCCCAATATGGCTTTCCCACATTTTCTGGAGGCTTTTTCTGGGTTATTGACCACATACAGAGTTTGGGTTAGAGGTTCCTCGCTGATGCCCTAAGTTTTCAATGTTGTAATTGCCTTTATCCTCAGGCAGAAGTAACAGCGGATGGGTTGTGAGTATTAGTTAACAAATACACCAGTCTCACTCTGTGCTTTATTTTGACAGGGTGTCAGTTAACAGCTGCCACTGCTTTTTCTTGCCATGTGGCACAGAGTATTTTAATATGAACTAATCCCTGTGAGCAATTAAGAAGTCCAACATACACTCAATGCCAGTGGTTTTCAGCATATGAGTTCTACAGATATCATGGACTGCTAAAAAGTCAAATAAGTCAGCACCACAATTCCAATGAGTTGATTCTCTTCCTATCAGCTTTTTTCAAAATCCACATTTCGCAATCATACATAGAATTCAGAAATACGACAGCATGAACAATCCTGACATCAGTGTTCAATGATATGCTATTATACTTGAGGATCTTGTCTAGTTCCTTCATAGCTGACCTTCCAAGTTCTAGTCCTCTTCTGATTTCGTAGTAGTGGTGGATGAATGGAAGAGGCATTTCCTGTTGATCACAGATACTGAGAGCTGGGACTCATGCTTAATAATTGTTCTGTCATACCAGGATGTAACAGAATGTTAAGAACTGATATACACACAGCAAAGGTTTACTGTTCCCTGGATGCTGAGTATAAAATAGGAACTATTCCAGTGCTCTATCATTTTGACTGATTATGTGCTTCAGACCCAGAAATCATAGCTTCATAACCTTTTTTCTTCCGAAAGAAGTCTGAGCATCAAGAGAACAAATCATTCTCACATTGTAACCTGAATATTTTCCTGTCCAGAATTGTTTTTGTTTTTTTTAATGTGTGGAGAGCTTTTATATATATACCTATTTTATTTTTCTTCACTTTTTTGCTGTCATTTTGTATGTGTATGTCTTTGATAGCTTTCCATTCTGTGAATGCTGTTCTTTTGTTGAGTTCATTGAATACTCTTTTCTTGTTGAGTTCCTATTATGGAAACAATCACCAAATGCCAAGAGGAATCAGCGCCACAATTTATTTATGCCAGTATATGGTTAAGTGAATATCTTACATGCGTAGTGTTATAACCCCCAACATGAAGCTGTCTACTAGGAGAAGCTTTTCCAGTTTTTCAATGCCAGTAGAATACTACTGGAGGTACTCTAATTTTAGCCAACCTTCTTAGGGGATCTGTAAGATTAAAGGATAATTTTATATATTTATTTCCTATTGGATCAAGGCACAGTTCCAAAGAGGCTTAACTTTGTTCCCCCAGATTCTTGTTCTTGTATTTCACTGTTCTGTGTGATTTGGCCCTTGAAAAGATAAGGAAAAACCTCCTCATATAGGTATTTGTATAGGGTGTACTGATGTATTCATTGCCAGAAAATAGAAGTTATGTGTCACCAAAAAGGAAAGGCAAAAGAGAATGCATTTTGTATACAATTTTCATTTGCTAATTTGTAGTTCAGTGGTTCTCAAACTGTGGGGCAGGACCCCTAGGGGGGCACCAGAGTAGCTCATGGGGGTGCGAGATTTGGAGACCCTGATAATCCCCCCTACCCTTCCCAAACTTTTTCTGTCCTGGAGGGGAAGAGAAAAGGAAGGAGAGTGTTTGGAGTCTTTGGCAGAGGGAGGAAGAGAGCTATTTCTTTTAAAGATTTTATAATATGAATGTACATGGAAGTGTGGAAGAAAATACACACACTACACAAACATATTTTTATTCATTTTATGCAATATTTATGTTATAATGCATCAAGAAGGGTGGGTGGGGAATGTCCAAATGTAGATATAAAAGGGATCATGAGGGCAAGAAGTTTGAGAACCACTGTGTTATTCATAATTGTGTGATTCCTCCACTTCCAGGATCAGCCCAAGAAACGGCTGTGGCTCCTTCAAGTCGGAGGAGTCAGCCCAAGGAATAGCCAAGGCTCCGACTTGAGTCAGCCCAAGGAATAGCCGAGGCTCCGACTTGAAGGAGGCCTCCTTCAAGTCGGAGCCACAGCCGTTTCTTGGGTTGATCCTGGAAGTGGAGGAATCCTCCTCTTCCAGAGTCAGCCCAAGTAATAGCCGAGACTCCAACTTGAAGGAGGTCTCCTTCAAGTCGGAGCCACAGCTGTTTCTTGGGCTGATCCTGGAAGTGGAGGAATCCTCTGCTTCCAGGATCAGCCCATAGAATAGCTGAGGCTCCGACTTGAAGGGGCTGGAAGGAGACAGCCTTCTATCTGCAGCCTCGGCTATTCTATGGGCTTGGAACGGATTAGGGCTTTTCTATGCAAAATGTACCTCTACTTACGAAATTTTCTACTTACGAAATGGGTTGTGGAATGAATTAATTTCGTAAGTAGAGGTACCACTGTATTACTATTTGAATAGAAATTCAGTGGCTTCCTCCATTGCAGGGAAAACTGTGACCAGATTGAGCCCTCCTAGTTTTCCTAATTTCAACACATAATGAAAGCTCTTATGCAGCCATCATTATTTGCCAAAGTATCTCCTGCTGTTGTTTCTCATTGGGATTGTTTGTGATTGTGCCTTCAGTACTTCATGGCTTAAAAAAACCCCATCCATCATTAACTCCCTTCTTTCCCCCCAGTATTTCTACCCATGAGGTCTCACAAAATATTTCCTTAAACTTATTGAAATCAATAGAGTCCAGAGTACACACCTTACTCTACTTAGCTTCCCCCCCCCTTTGAATAATGAAACCCATGAGGACATGGTCTCTTTGGCCCTAGTTTCCCACTATTTCCATCTCATTGCCTAGTTTTTTTCCAGGTCCTAAATAGTCATTGCTTCTTCCACATTCTGCAAAGTGGAAGTGTCAGTAAGACAAGTGAGGAATTTGTTAGTCCTTATGTTCTTGGCAGGATTTGACCTCCAGTAGATATTAGGGTAGTTGAAATATTCACTCACAGTCCATAGCTCCTCTTTCTGAATGTTTGTTAATCTCATCTAGAGAGAAATTGTTCAAGTCTTTAGGGCTGCCTTGGAGGCTTATATCAGATTACTACAGTGATGTTACTAATGTTTCTCACTTATATACATTTTTTACCCCCTCAACTCCCTTCTGTGTTTTAAAGATATGGTTCTCCTCAAATATATATGCACCTTTTACATTTAAAAAACCCTCCTTTCCTGTTCTTTAACTACATTTTAGTCAGGAGTCTTCCCACCATGTTTCAATAATGCATGTTTATTTATTTATTTATTTACTTACTTACTTTATTTATATGCTGCTTTTCTCCTAGGTTGGGACTCATAATGGCTTCCATAACAACAAATTAAAAACTTTACCAAATGTTTTAAAACCAATTTAAAAACACCACATTAAAACATTATAAAACTGATTAAAACATTTTAAAAAGTAAAAACAGATACACTATTTATATTAAGAACTTACCTGCTTAAGCATTAAAAGTTTGCTTAAATAAAAAAAATGTTTTTGCTTGTGAGCAAAAGGAAAGCAGGGAGGGGGGCAGCCTAGATGTATTTACCTTTCTGCATTAAGACTTCATGTTCATCTCATTTGTTTTCCATGCTCTATGTGTTCATATATAGACATCTGAAATCATGACTTACTTCCTCCCCCCGACCCATTGACAGATTCCCATATTATTTCCCCAGTTTCCCCCCTGCATCATTGACACTATTGTTCATGCTACTTGATTCCCCCCAGTAGCCTTGTGAGGGTTATCTTTGTTATCTGGGGAGAAGGCTCTGATAAACGGAGGGACTCCCATTTATCACAAGCCTGATAGTCACTTGCAGGCTATAGTCACAAAAGGCTGTGGCAATTAGCATGTGCTTGTACCTGCCTAAAGAATAACTCAAATGTTATTTTTAGCTACTTTATTTTTAAAAAAACAAACAAACAAAACAACAATTTGAATTCTGTAAAGCCCCTGGCATGTGGTTCTCATCCAGCCCACCTCATTGTTGCCTCAACATTCAAACAGGGCAGAGTGAGCCAGCAATTGAACTGTGTGATAATCCTCCTTCCTCTGTTTTCACCAGTGAGGACACACTCCTGCAACTATAACAGTAACTTAAACAATTACAGTTGCATTGCTAAAGGAGTGAAACTGTCCCATGTGTTACACTCACAATGCCTCATAAAATCAAGATTTGTTTTGAAGGCATTGCCACTGGTGACTAATACAATCCCTGGACAATAGTGATGGAAACTTTCTCCTCCCTAGCCCTGTTTGAATTGCTGCACAAACGTTATCATGTAAAGACTGCAGCCTTTAAAGTTTTTTTCCACATATTATAAGGCAGGGGCTGTGAGTGAGTGAATGAGTGGCTTGCTTAAAGCTAACTAGTACACTTATGACATAGGCATGACTTCAACTAAAGATTTCTGATTCAAACCCCCCTCTCTTAGGACATTACTACACACAGCTTTTAAACTGTAATTATACCAGGAAAGAAGCAGCTTTGGTAACTCACAACTGCTTCTGACTTATAGCTGCTCTGTTCCAATGCATCGATTTTCATTGGCGGGAGAAACCTGTCAATGACCTGTTGAGTGAGCAAGTCCCTAGATGTGAAATGCCACTCCCGGGACAGTTGTGCAATTGCCAGTCATGTGGTGGCAGTGTTTCCACTCCCCCTGTCCCCTCTCCCTGCCACTGTTCCCAAGTGCCCTGTTTACCTTTATTTATTTATTTATTTATTTATTTTATTTTTCTATTTCTTTTAGACTTTTAGTTTCAGTCATGATATCAGAGCTCTGGAATTGCATGAAAAAGTGTGGAATTAAAAAAAAAATAGCCTAAAGGCATGCTTGGTAGGACATAAGGCAGGGTTAAGGGAGAGTCAGGAAGAAAGTGCAGCCACCCCAGTCATGCTACTAAGTACTTCTTGTACTAAGCTTCACTGCAAGCAGTATGTCTCCCCACTTTTTCTTACTAGAATGACTGCTGTGAGAACAGGATTTGTGCAGAAGAGACCTTAATCACTATGGCACATCAGCAACTAGATTACTGTCAAAAGTATAAATTGCATTGCTCATAGTGCCATGTTTTTGTCAACGCTGTCCTCATGATATACCAAATATATATGTTTTATACATTTAAGATGATTTAGCAAAGCAAAGCAGCTTATTTATATACCGCTTCATATCACGCTATGGGATGTCTAAGCGGTTTACAACTGTGAGCTGATTTAAGGGATGTAGTGGTTAATCCCACACTTTTTCATGCAATTCCAGAACTCTGATCATTGTGACTGAAACAATAATTTGGCCCTTTCTTATACAACAACTCACTCATTCACTCACTCAACCTTCACCCTGGGCTGTTTGCAGCCTATAAACAGACTACCAAAATTCTGGTTAGGTGTGCCTGGTAAGAATTCCTGGTGACACTGCATCACTCTGAATTCTGATCTAGCTCTGACTTGTTCCATGTCCTCATCCATTCTCCTGGTCAAATCCAATTATACATCTGTCCATCTGGAGCACTCTGGATAGGTAATACCACCCTTAGAAAGCCTCGTGTCTATCCCACACTAACTTGCTTTATTCCTGAGGTCTTGTGTAAATGTGTGTGTGAACGTGTGTCTTGTATGCTTGAATAAATCCACAAATTGATTTGGAAAAACCTTGTCTCTATACATCTACTCCATATAATCTGGGTTTGTCTCCTGCTAACTATATGAACTATATTAATATTCCCTGGATATTAGCTCAGATCTGATCATTCAGACTATTAGATTATTGGCTCCAAAACCATCTTGTAGTGCTTGTAATAATTATAAATAGATCAGCATAGCAGGAAATTGGAGTAATCATTGTTGAAGCAATGGCTACTTGAAGCATTAAGAAGTCAAGCCAGGTTTGCCATCACATGCATGCTCAATGAGGAGTAGCAGACTGTCACAGATAGTCTTTCTGTGATCTGCAGGTTGTTATTGCCACTTTTCACTTTCAAATTACTAGTTATAAAACTTTTTAGACTGCAGTTATGAGATTTGCTGTGCAGGTCACTGGTCTCTCTGGTCTGATGGTGCACAATTCAGAAACCAATCTAGTCCCATTCAGTACTTGGATGGGAGACCATCTGGAAAGTTAGATCCATCCTCTTTTGTTCTTTCAAAGAAAGGTGTGGGCTCCAAATGTAGACGTTAATCTGCAAGTCACAGTTGCATAGGTATTTTTTTAAAAGTAACAGATGTTGAGGAGGGAATCAGGATCACAACTGTAGTGTGGTGAAGTGATTTAACATCGACCTGACTTAAACTGCTTCCCACATCCACATCTGCTCTTTATTTTTTATTAAGTAATCATGCTATGAGCAGTGTCCTGGTTAGTGCCATGTTTCATTTTATCTGAAGTCAATAGTGTGGTCCCCAAAGAGCCAGAATTCTGTCTTTAAAAACTGCAACAATGTTGGTTGTATTCTCCCCCCCCCCCCCATTTGACACCTGTATTAAAATTGCCCCAGGGTGTGCTGCTTCCTTCTTTTTCTCTCTGCCAATATGGGAGCAGCAACATCATCCAAAGGAAAGAGTAAGGATGTATTTTATCCCCAGTGCACTCTATGCTACACTGGTGAATGCAGAAAGAATCCTGGGTGCCTTGTTGTTGTCCAGGGAACTGATCTCTCAATGACAGGGGAAAGTGGAGGATAAGATCCTGAGAGACAGCTGCAAAAGATGATGCCTTGAGTTGAGGGCAAGTGATTTTTGTTTTGAGTTGTGGGCAAGTGATGCTGCCTGTAAGAGGGAGAATCAGTATTTTGGTGTGCAAGAGGTGAGGTTTGGCTCCAGTTTAAGGAATAAGCCAACATTAGTCCGAATTAGGGTAGGCTCATGGAATGGGGCTTGTTAGTTGCCACTTAGATGTACTCAACTCTAGTTGGTACCAACACTGGATTTAGCCTTAAATTTAGAAAGTAGTTTGTTGTTGTTGGTTGCGTGCCCTCAAATCATTTCCAACTTATGAGAACCCTAAAGCATGGGGTATCATGGGGTTTTCTTAGCAAATTCCTTCAGAGGGGGTTGTCATTGCCATCCTGTGAGGCTGAGAAAGTATGATTTGTCCAAGGTCACCCAGTGGGTTTCCGTGGCTGAGCCAGGATATGAAGCCTGCTCTCCTGAATTATAGCCCAACACTCACGTCACCATGCTGGCTCTCCTAGAGGTAGTAGGCATTTGAGAAACCAGTGGTCCAAGAAATATTGGGATGTTGATTTCTTTAAAACCTAATTTTTAGCATGATTGCAAATTTTAAAAATGAATTCAGAAATCAATACCTTGTTAGATCTGAAAGCACAAATTACTCAGACTTTCCATGGAGAATGGCTGAGGGATAAAACAGAGTCCCCAAAGAGCCTGCTCATTACAGCAGTGGCACCTTGCCACCTCTTGCTTGGGATTAAAGACCATGCCTTGTTTATTCTTTAGTAGATAATCTGGCAAAGTTGATACGTGCAAGAAGGTCCTGCTTCTCCCCTCTTTTGATTTTGGACACAGAAGGATAGAGATCAATGGCTGCCTACCCCCTGCCAGAGCAAATTGACCTCTCAAATGCATCTGTTCACCTTGTTGGTATGGGGATAATGGAGAGAGTTGAGTACAAAAAGAGGAGGAGGGCTACTTCTTTTCTCTTTGGGGGCATTCAAGTGTGCTAGGCCAAAATAGGAAACAGGTGAAAGAAGCCCTCCCCTCCTTCCTTAATATGCTTCTATGGACAGAGCCTCCCATCAAGCAGGCCTGTTTGATCTCACACTTTGGGAGGGTGAATCCTGCTCACCAGTAGGTTTTTTTTATCACTCCTTTAAAGGGGAAAAAAAGAAATGTTTTTAAGTGGGTGGATAGATCTCTTACACAGAAGTCATTCTCTGTCTGTTGGAGATCCCAGGCTGTGCCTGTGTTTTGGGAACAGAACCAAAGTATTAACTCATCACATCTTCACAAGGATTGGAGAAAAGAAGCCAAGCACTTGGTAATACAAAAGAGAAGGCCCTTGCCCAAGTTTAATGTTAATTGTTAGATTCTGGGAGTGGGGAGAGATGGGCTATCACAAGAGGGTGTAATGCACTGGGTATATAGATTGTCAAGCAAGGGTACAATGCTGAGAGAAAAACAATGCAAGACTCATTAAATGCAGTTTAAGAAATGTTGAGGCGGGGATGTGTGGGATTTCCACATATGTCCTTTTTGTGCATGCCTGCTTATTTTCTATTGTACGCAAATAATTTGTTTGTCTTGGTCCCACATTTTCCCACAGTTGTTGAGAATGTTTTTCTTTGATCTTGTAGCCTGATCAGTTACTCCCTAATATTTGTGGAGTGCTCTTGTCTTGAATGATTCCCCTCTTAAAGGAAGAGTGCAGCTGGAGTGTACAGAGTGTAGAGCACATCATAGTCCTGTTCATTTTTACTGAGACATGAGACACACTGCATGCAGTGAAGTATACTTCCACATAATGTGTATAAGTTTGTAGATGTAATGACTGTCAAAGATTACTTGGCAACCTGAATACTGTACTAAGGGCAGTCAGGGCAAATATTATGGGGCTGCCACTTAGGGGTATAATGGCAGTGGTGTGGTTCATTCCCCCCTTTCTCTACAACATAGTAATGGAAATGGGCTGTGTGTCATTACATCATGAGTACCTCCCTCCTTTGGTCTATATCTTTAGTTGCTACTGGGATGGAAATGCAGTGGTTTTATTTATTTAAATCATGGAAAAGATCTTATTCATGTGTCTGTGACCACATGTATTTTGTCCCCAGCCCACCCAAAAAAGAACAAAATAGGATATAGATCTGCTTCAGATTTGCATATATCTGTTAATGTAGATCAATATTGTTGTTGTTGTTGTGTATCTTCAAGTCATTTCCGACTTATGGCGACCCTAATATGAACCTATCATAGAGTTTTTGTGGTAAGATTTGTTCTGAAGAAGTTTGCCATTGCCTTTCCTGAAGCTGAGAACATGTGACTTTCCCAAGTTCACCTAGTGGGTTTCATGGCCAAGCTGGGAATCAAACCCTGGCCTCTAAAGTTGTAATCCAGCACTCAAACCACTATGCCACACTGGCTGTAATATAGTGTATTTCCAGTTAAATTACAGTAATTATTTCTAAATATGTATTAATATAGATCAATACATATTTAGAAATAATTACTGTAATTTAACTGGAAATATAGTATCTCAGTCAGTGGGGACAATACTGGCCAAGTAATACTGTTCGGTCTTCCATCCAGGCTCCCAACTTTTCCTTCTTATGTTTCCTAAACTAGGGTTTCCAGATGTTGTTAGACTAGAACTTTCATAATCTCTCATTGGCTTTGAAGGTTGGGGCTTCTGGGAGTTGAAGCCCCAGAACAATATTTTTACATCACTGCTTCTCATCATCATCAAAAGGTTTTGAAGACCACTATCAAAACCTAGCCTAGTATTTTTTGTTCTCCACTTCACCTGCCCAAATTAAAAGAGGTTACAAAGGCCAGAACTATCAAACAAAAAACCCCAAACAGAATGTAAAAAATGCATCCCAAGCAACAGATCTCAAAGGCTACCACTAGATCCCTCAAAAGCCAAAATTCAGATATAAAATAAGTTGAGGAGCCAAACCCATTTTAAAAATAACTCAAAGATAACTGCATTCATATTAATAGATAGGTCCATCAATAGAACCCCGTTGTTTGCGAGCATGTTGATCAAGTACAAGATTATTTTTAAAGATGATGCAGGGGAATAGCCGATAGAGGGGAACATTGCCTTGAGCAATAACAGAATGATTTTTAATACATCATGCAAGCACACACACACACCAAAAGAAAGAGGATAATTACAGTGAATCTAATAATCATCTCTTAGGTCTGAGATTATGGCTTGGAAAAGCAGATGTATCTGATTGCCTCTCCTTTCCCCCAGGTATAAAAATGTTAACATTCATCTGCTCTCCCTTCCTGAATAGGTGGAGCTCAAAATAAAATGCAAATAGTTTTTTTTTTCTCTTTCTGAAAATTAGCCCTGGCACAACCCTCCCCCCAAAGCATTAGACTGTTAATTGCCTGTGGATGGGTATTTCTCCACCTAGGTGATGATGCGGGAAGGAGATTGATTCTGACCAAATTGAATATATCGTACATTTTCCCTATTATTTGAGGCTTTTATTTCTCCTTGATTATAGGTCATTTCATGGGCAATAATACAGTGATAGATGTTTTGAGGAGAGAAGGCTATGAAGTTGAGCATACTTCTGCTGGAGAAGTCATCAACAGGTAACATATTCATCCTTCAGGTTTGACATGTTACCCCTACAAAAGCTGGAACACTCAAATGTCTTCATGGAAGGAGTGAGCAACATGTACTACCGCCCATTTTTGTGCCACCAGATTACCACTGCCTGGGAGTTTGAGGGTGGCGGTGGTGGTGGTCAGGGTTCAAAACTAGGAGAATCACACTTCTGGAAGCCTGTGGAAGGAGTGACCTTCATTCAAAGCAAAGCATATGGTCTGGTTTTACCAAAATGAAAAGTGGACTTGTTAAATTAAAAACACAAAATAACTCAACTTGTAGTCATTTTGGGTTTTAATATTTTTAAACAATGTTTTTGGAGGCTTGTGTGATCACAGAGGTCCTAGACAAATGTCCTGCAATGGCTGAAGTTTTCCACCTCTGCCATATGGAGTTAACCATCCCAGGGTTTGATCTGAGAACATAAGCTGTGATCACCACTGTGAAGATAAGCAGGTCAGGTCTGACCAATGGCAGGACAGAAGACCTCATGTACACTACCTTTAGTTTCATATTTAGATGATAAATTCCCTTACTGAAAGAGTCAATAAATAAACTCTTTTCTAAATTAGCACAACTGGTCCTTCCCCCATTCCCCCCCCTCCATTCCCTTAAAGGTTTGGAGAACCACTTGATTGCTATATACTTGGTGATTGTATAATTTTCCCCCTCTTGCTGTATTTTTGGTGGCCACTTTACATATGAACACCATATCCTGGTGTGTATTCATCAAGTGAAAATGTGAATTAGTTCCAGCTGTCATAAGAATTTGGTACTTAAGGGAAAGTGTTTATAGTGTTGAAACCTTTCTGGTTGTGGATGACATGAAACTGAAAGGTAAGAACTAGAATTTTGGAGGGGAAGTCAGGTTGTTTAAAAATTGCCCCAACTCTCCTCCTCATAGTGAATCTCATAGTGATGATTTCTGCCCCAGTTAACAAGATTGAAAACCCTCAGCGTAGAGGACTGAATTGGTCATGAAGGGTGAAATTGTATTTTGTATCTTTATAAAATGACAAACTCACAATAGATTGAAACATTGCTGGTGAAACTTGTATTGCAGAGTTTAAATGTTAAAGAATATTTAACCAATCACCATTTGATTGATTAGTCTTTAATAACAGTTGACCATAATCAAACTCTCAAAATCTTCATCATATCTGCACCATCCTAAAGTGGAAAGGGGTTCTGACCTGCTTTAAAGGAGGAGAGCTGGGGCATTATTTGTCCATGTTTCCACAGAAGACAAATGTTCTGGACAGTATTTAATCACTGAAGCAGCCTTTGCCTTCTTCCTCCTCCCTTTCCTCAGTCTCTATTTAGGATCCTAAATAATCTGCAAGAATGATTCATGAACCACTGACTTATCACTTATCATTTAACCACTTATCAAGAGTCTAGGAGAGAATCCCCATCTAAGTAATCAGGGAGTTGTATGCTTTAGGTACTTACACATAGCTGGGCTTGCCTAGAGCTGCTCCCTGTCTCAGAGTTTTTTGTTGTGGGGTTGTTGTTTTTGGGAGAAACAAATTCAGGGTCACTCTTGAGTTCACCTGTGACCTCCTAGGAGAGTCTTTCATTCTATCATCTACTCTTCTGTCTTTGATCAGTCTGTTTGAAATTTGCTTCACATTCCCACTCCCTCGTTCAGGTTCACTGAATACATTTGGATGAAAATTAAGGGCATGGATGTTCTCACTTTTTACATTTTCTCCTCCTCTGTAAACTCAGCTCAGCATCAGGGCAAAATGAAAATAATATTCGCTGTTTGTATAATGTTGCCTTTTACTTTGTGTTGCCTCTGGCAGGCATTTTAGAAGATTTGCCAGAATGATTCATGAACCACTGACTTATCACTTAGGAGAGAATCCCCATCTAAGTAATCAGGGAGTTGTATGCTTTAGGTACTTAAACATATAGCTGGGCTTGCCTAGCAGTATATGATCTCCTACCTCCTGACATTTTGTAAACTGCACTCTTCAAATCACATAATGGCAATTAACCACTACTTGAAAAATCTCTAACTTTGCATACCATGTGGGTCATCCCTTCTTTCTGATGAATTCCTGTGGATAAAATGAGGATCTGGCTTTGCGTTATTAGACCAGTAGTTCTCATCCACAACTCACCCCTTTCTAAAAACAAGAACAGAGGCACACTTTTCTCATCAAGCTCAAAGGATTTATTTTCAGAGAGTGGCTAATTCAGTTGTAATTCTGTATTATGGGGATGTGCATCTTGTGGCCCTCCAAATCATTGGGACTTCTGACTAGGGTTGTTGCGAGGCACACACACAGAACAACACACCAAGGATCATTCATACCCATGCTTGCTTATTGAGAGTGACTGAATGATCCAGTTATGGGAGCCCTGCCTCCTTTAGGCTGACTAAAAGAACACAGGATTACAATTGTGAATGATGCAGAAGTTCACACCGATGGAAGCATTCTGTGGATGTGTTTCTCTGGTGTTTTTATTCTTATTCCATTATACTGACAAAATGTATAGAGTCTTAAAAATAATACAAATGATATAACATGTAAAATAATACCTCCCCCGTACTCATGAACAAATACTAATTATAATCAGTTGTCCTAAGGCCAGTATTTATAAATTGGGTGGTCACATTGCAAATCTCGTCACATTGCAAATCTGGGAGTATTTCTCTAAGCTTGGCCAAGAGGTTTTAATATATATATTTTTAAAAAATGTATTTCCTGTGGGAGACTCATACTTTCTTGTTACATACTTGATCTGCATTGAAGAGCAGAATCACAAAAGGTATGGTCATTTGTATGCAGTGCAGTTTGAAAAGTTGTGAGTGTGCTTTGAGTTTGGAAATAGATAATAATTGAAGGCTCTGCAAAATTTGCATAGCAGGTTTTACTTTGGCAACAAATCAGTGACTTGCATCCAGAGGTGCTAGGTTGCAACTGGGAAAGTGTGGTACTCCCTCTGAGAAGAAAGAGGATGTGTGAAATATCATGTAGATGTTGGTTTTCCTTTCCCTTCCGCCTGGCTGTTTTAGCAAGGAAGACTCAAATTTGTCCTGCCAGGAGTTTGGGGGCAAGTAGATGACCATAAAAGGGGCCAACACAATGTAAATTTTTGCTTATTTCATCCCTCCATGGAAGAGCAAATAGTTTCAATAGTTTTCCCCCTGTGGGGTGAGACTAAAAGAATTTTGGTGCATTTTAAAATGATTTTTCACAATTTGGGCCCTTATTGCCCAAGAATTAGTTCATATACAAGACTAGGTTATTGCACAAAAGGACAACAGGAAATGCACAATGCTCGTAAATAAACAAGCTCAAAAAATCCTCATAGCAATTGAGACCCCACCTCAACAATTTATCAAATTTATTAGCTTGGAATACAGCTAAGTCTTGGAAGGCAAGTAAGTCCTCTATCCCTCCAATTGTCCCTCAATTTTTAAAATATAATTTCTTTTTCTTTTTGCAGTGGGAAGAATCAAAAGGCAGTGTCTGGCCTCTCATCTTCTTCCTCAGAATACCCCTCTTATGTCGTCTCCCAAGATCTCGATCCTCCCCAACAATATCCACAGGAGGAGGAAGAGGAGGAGGAGGAGGACCTGCTGCCTCATTTGCTGCTGCCAGAAAGCATCGACCTGCTTGAGAAAGTGGACAAGAAATATAAAAAGAAGAAAAAGAAGCAGCAGAAGAAACAACGTTTGCGCCAGTTCAACGACCTCTGGGTACGCATTGAGGAAAGGTAATGAGCTTGTGAAAGTGGCCAATGGTGTTTTTGTACACTGAGATGCCAGATTTCCCTTATGCCCATTGTAACTGGTTGAAGTGGGGAAATACAGTAACAAGAAATTTAGTAGAGATGGCTCAGTGGTTAGGACACTGACTCTGATGATTGCAAGATCAGCAGGTTGGCAGTTTGAGACTTGAGTGCCATATGGCGGAGTGAGCTTCTGTCACTAGTCCCAGTTTCTGCCAACATAGCTGTTTGAAAACATGTAAAAGTGCAAGTAGATAAATAGGTACCACTTTGTTGGGAAGGTAACAACATTCTGTGCAGTCATGCTGGCCACATGATCACAGAGTTGTCTTCAACAATGCTGGCTCTTCGCTTAGTAAGAAGAGTCAGACATGACTTGACAACCTTGCCAAAGGGGAAACCTTTACCTTTACCTAGTAGTAAATTTCTAAGTAGTTAAACAGGGAAAAGACTGTACATGTCTGGTAAACAAGGGATTGTATTAGTAGGCAAGTAAAGGTTGAGTCTCCCTTATCCCAAATTCTGAAATCTGAAATACTCCAGAATCCAAAATTGTTCCCTTGGGTGGCTGAGATAGTGACACCTTTGCTTTCTGATCAACGTACACAAACTGTTTCATGCACAAAATTATTATGAATATTATATATAAAATTAACTTCAGGCTATGTGTATAACGTATATATGAAACATAAATGGGTTTCCTGTTTAGACCTGGGTCCTATATGCAAATATTGCAAAATCCATACCCCCACCCCCACCCCAAAAACCTCTGAAATCTGAAAACCTCTGGTCCCAAGCATTTCAGATAAGGGAGGCTCAACCTGTACACTATTCTGAGTACAAGAAAATCTGGCAAAGCATTATCTCAATTATTTTTTGTAGTATTTCTGATTATCATTTATGATAGATAATTAAAAGTATGATGATCATAAGTTCTAGTCTTATTTATTAGTAGTAAGAGCAACTGAGGTGTTTTGTCTTGTCACTGAAAATGTAAAAAAATGACAATTTCTGGTTGATATTCCAAACTAAAGTGAAATCTTTTACATACATCTCTAAAGATAATGTGCAAAAATTTGACAGCTTATGAAGAAAACAGGGAGCTCATTAGGATCCAAACACACTGCAGAAATAATCCAGTTTGAGAGTAGGGTATCCTGGGAATTGTAGTTTATTGTGGCACTAGACCTCTCTGACAGAGAAGGTTAAATGTCTCACAAAAGTACAGTTCCCAGAATTCCCTAGCATTGAGCCAGGACAGTTAAAGTGTTCTCACAGTGGATTATTTCTGCAGTGTGTTTTGGACCTAGGTTTGGGACAGGACCTTTAATAACTTCAGGTAATGAACAAAGGAAATCCTGACTCTGATTTCTTAATGCAGTGGGTTTTACTGCGTGCTTTGGTCTGGGTTCAGTGTATGGACACATCTGTTGTCAGGGCTGCTGTTCTGTAGAATTGCAAGCTGGCTTTTTTCCTTGAACATGTGAATGTCTTATGGGGGCTTTTAGCCATGGAGAGGTAAGTGTTTAAAAGGGATAGTAATTGCTTTCAAAATCCCAAAGTGCTCCCTGTCTCTTCATGGTCTTAATGCACTTGGTCCTCAGAAAGCTGAAACAGACTGCAGTAGCTTAACTGAAATTAATATATTTTTTTATTTTGTCAGTTGGGATTTAATTTTTTTTACCTGCAACCTCAATAACATTTTGACCTAGTTGTTCTAAGTGGGAATGATAGGTAAGGATTCAGATTGTCACCTTTTTGCTTGAGCCTCCATAAGATGTACACAACACATGCTTCTGTGTGTGAGTAGTTGTTCTCCTGGGTCTTTTCTTTACATCTGAGCATTTTTTTTCGGGGGGGGGGGGGGATCTGGGACCAATTTTGTGGGCTTCATATGATTTTGTCTTTCCTCAGTCTCCCTATTTCTTACATCTCATCTTCAGTGCATCCATTTACTCATAAGACAAAATCTTGAAGTATGCCACAAGGGGATGGGTGAAGATGATGGGATGGAAGGCTTCAAATTTTAAGATTACACAGACAGAGATAGCTATGCTGCTTGAGGAAAGATCTACTCCTTAGAAAGGCTCAATGTTTAAAAAAGAAATGGTGACAATCAGAGAGAATAGCCACCTCTTTGCATGTTTTTAAACAGGCTGTTTTATTCCAGAAGGCATTCTTTAGTTGAGCCTTTGATATGGTCTTGTCTGCTGTTGCTGATAATTATTATTTCCTAATTTTCTTCTCAAAGGAAGCTACAAGTAATTTTAGAAACTTTCTTCACACTGCACTGCATTGTTTTCAAAGCCTATTTGCAATTCAGGACTTATAGAATCATCGAATCATAGAGTTGGAAGAGACCACAAGGGCCATCCAGTCCAACCCCCTGCCATGCAGGAACTCCCAATCAAAGCATCCCTGACAGATGGCCATCCAGCCTCTGCTTAAAGACCTCCAAGGAAGGAGATTCCACTACTCTGAGAGAGTGTGTTCCACTGTCGAACCGCCCTTACTGTCAGGAAGTTCCTCCTAATGTTGAGGTGGAATCTCTTTTCTTGCAGCTTGCATCCATTGTTTCGGGTCCTAGTCTCTGGAGCAGCAGAAAACAAGCTTGTTCCCTCCTCGATATGACATCCCTTCAAATATTTAAACACGGCTATCATATCACCTCTCAGCCTTCTCTTCTCCAGGCTAAACATCCCCAGACTTACTTTATGCCCAATTTGTTTGTGGTAATTTTGCACAGAAAACAGCATTTTCTGGTTGAAAATAATATCTATGTGTAGAAATACAGTATTTTCTGCACAAAAACTGACGTTCCTTGTGAAGAAATTTTTTTCTCTGAAAAATGACCATGTGAGAATTTTGCATAGAATAAATCCTGAACTGCAAAGATTCTTGTTAATGTGGCTTTCTTTTTGTTAGAGTTTCTTGACATTCCAGAAACAAGTTTTTCAACCATATCTTACATGTTTTTGAATACTCTTTCCAAAACTATTTCCACCTTTGATTTTGTGATGCTTTTTTGTTGTTGTAGTTTTTGTTTTATATGTATTCCACATCAAATTTGATTTTATCATAGAAAAATTTTCTCTGTACAGCTTTTGAAGCTAGCTGTGCTAGGACTGTTTGGAGACATGGTATTTTATCACATTTAATAAGAGAACCATTAAATCATGGGAGCCTTTTTTTGCAAGTTTGCTATGTTATTGCTCACAGTGAGAAGTAGGCCTGAGAAAGTGCCTGGTTCATAATGTTGTCTCTGTTCTGGGCCACTGATTCTTCCTAGGCAAGTCTCATAATGATGTTTGGCTGCTGTCAAACTACAGAAATAAAGCAATTTGACATCACTTTAACTTTCATGCTCAATAATATGGTCTGGGATTTGTTTTGTGAGATAGTTAACCTTCTCTGTCAGAGAGCTCTGGTGCCCCACCTATCTTCAATTCCCAGAATTCAGTAGCATTGAACTAAGATGTTAAAGTGGTATCAAACTGCTGTATTTCTGCAATGTGGCAGTAGCCTAGGTCTGCCACAACACACACATTCTCAGCAGATATAATAACATGGATGTATTTCACAGATGTAATAATAATAATAATAATAATAATAATAATAATAATAATAATATTTATTTGTATACCGCCCTGTGGTGAACCAATCCGGGCGGTTGACAACAATAAAATATGACAAGATTAAAATATAACATTAAACATTATAATCCCTCCCCCCCTTAAGAAAGTATTAAACAATATAACAAATTAAAAGCACAATATAAGAACATAAAACCATAATTAAAACCACCTAAAAACCCTGATGTCCCTCTGGAGATCCTCAACCATCACTAAAGATGGGGCCACGGGAGGAATGAGGGGATCAGGGTTTTTAGGTGGTTTTTAGGTGGCCTACCATCTATTTCTTAGGGCCTTTGCAGACTGCCAGAAAGAGTGCACATTAAATTGAGGCACTGCCCTGGCTCAGTGCTAGGGAATCATGGGAACTGTAATTTATTGTGGCACCAGAGCTCTCTGACAGAGAAGGCTCAATGTCCCAGAAAAAAATACAATTCCCATGACTCCCTAGCACTGAGCCAGGGTAGTGCCTCAATTTAATGTGCACTATTTCTGGCAGTCTGCAAAGGCCCTTACTTGAGGGAATATTTGCTTAAGAAGGATCACTATGATTCAGTACTAAGTATGGAACAGGTGACAAGACCTAATTTTAAGGATTGTTCATCCAGTGTTATGTTCTATGTAAATACTCAGCATTGGGGTTGATGTACAAGTTATGACAAACATGGAGCTGCCACTGAAAAATGCAATACATGTTGCTTTCTCCCCTTCAGTAGTGTGTCACAAAACTTTCCCCTCATTTCATAAGTCAGTGTAGTTTCTTGCCCTCATTCCATATGGATTTTTATATATATATCTCCTACCTTTCTCCCCAAACTGGGACTCAATGTGAATCACAAGATGAACTTTCAAAAGTACAGAAGTTGTATCAAAATACAGTTAAGCCAAGGTTAATATTAGTATGTAATTGAATTGTGAGCAATTAAAAGTACAGCTATATGGAAAGTACAGTACCCACCCATTTAATGCTGCTGACTCACAAACCAATGAACTACCAAAAGCCCATCTGAAATGAAAAGCTTTTTGACTGCTGATGGAAGGAGAAAAGGGAAGGGACTGGCTTTGTCTGGGAGTAACCACCAAAAAAACAAATGAGATGAGTGAGAGAAACACACAGTATGGTGGATTTGTGTGACGGTCATTTTTATTACAAATTACAAAGTATAAAGGGAGAATTTGCATTAGGGCTACCCTGTTTGCCAGACATTTTGTATTGTAGAATGTAATTCTTCCTTAGGGTTTAAACATATCTTCAGTGGTGTCATTAGAGCAATGTGGTCCACACTGGATGACATCCCTGAAAGAGGGGTGACACCCGGTCAGACCCTCCTCTTGCTGTACCCCTCCAGGCTTCATCATTCCAGCGGAGGCCTCCTCATGAGGAGACTGCCACTGCTGTGATGAAAGAGAGGGCCTAGCCTGCCCTTTCGGCCACTGCCGTGCCCCAACAGTGCCCCCCCCCCCCCCACAGGATGACACCTGAGGTTGGGATGCCAGTGCATATCTTTAAGTATGCAAACTACAGAAAAAGAGATTCCACTTCAACATTAGGAAGAACCTCCTGACAGTAAGAGCTGTTCAGCAGTGGAACACACTCCCTTAGTGTGTGGTGGAGTCTCCTTCTTTGGAGGTTTTTGGTGGAGTCTCCTTTGGAGGTTTGTAAAGAGAGGCTGGATTGCCATCCATCATAGGGAGTGCTTTGATTGTGTCTTCCTGCGTAACGGGGTTGGACTGGGTGGCCCTTGTGGTCTCTTCCAACTCTATGATTCTATGATTCTGTCTGTCTACTTTTTTTTTGCTGAACAATGTCTGATCAAAATTGTTTCTTCTGTCTTTCTTTCCTTGCAGTATGACTGATCCACCTCCTCGGATCCGTATCATCAATGGATATATCACTGTAGAACCCCAGCCACGGGGACATGGACGATCCAGTCACATTCAGGCAGACCTGAATTCCTCCAGTGGGCTGTTTTCCTACTTTTACACATTGACATTGACTTTGGTGCTGCCTACCATAGTGGTACTAATGCAGATGTGAATCTCCCACAAAGAACTGCATACTCTTATTTTTGGGGATTTTGGTGGGCAAATGAAGAATGACTTTTCTGAATGGGAGATCATCTATGTGGGTGTGTTTCTAGACTTTATCCTTTTCCTGAATCTGGATCATTTACATGATTAACTGGCTTGACTTTGCCCAATACAGGAAAAGGTATTTTTAACGAAAGCCATTTTTTATCCTTCTCTTGCAGAAGAAATATTTCATGTTATCCCATAATGATTTTGGGAGATGTATATGTACTGTAGCTGTTATTTAGCTGTATGAAACTGACTTAAATGCAATTGGTGCTGGGGGGAGCTGTCATTTCTACATTGTCTCTTGGCTGGGTGGTAGAGCAAGTTTAAGGTCCTAAAGCAAGAGCAAACTGAATGGAAATAATATTTCAGTCATAGTTATACCAGCTAGAATGTAATGCTATCTGTCCTTGACAGATTCACACAACACCTTGGTGCTTTTCTTGTGTACTTTTCAAATGCTGCACATTCCCTCTTGCTTTTCCTCAGTTCCTTGTGACAATACCTCATTCCTGGAACAGCCTTGTCTATTAAATGATGGTGTCTTTTATAGCTCTAAAGGTGGCTCCCCTCTTTGGTACAATTGGTCTATTGATTTAAGGTATCATTTTGGTGCCTGTTTGAAACAACATTTTAGTGCCTGTTTGTAATAAATAAATGAATCATGCCTCTTGTCCCTTGCATAGGGCTGCTACAACCTTGCCTGGAAATTTGTTTGTCTCACTGTTGCATTTTAGAGGTTAGACTGACATGGTTGTTTCCTAATTGAATGTTAGTATGCCAGCCATAAAGGGTCAGTCATCTCTCACTTTTCCTTTAAGTGTTGCCAAAGTGGCATGGGAAGCAGCCATGTTGTACCTATTCCCTATACTTGATATGTGATGGGTACACTAAGCTTTATTCCATGTTCACTGTTGCCTAACAATGATGATGCTGCAGTCATAATCAAGATGGTTAAAATAGCCAACTCTCCTAATCTTCTGTTGCCTTCATACACTTGAGACTGGGATTCCCATGTAATGCATAAGTTTTTTCCAGGATCCAAAGTGTACTTATCTGATGATCCAGATTGTGCTATGGCTGTGGTGCTGGTGGTGAACTGCTGTGACATTCCAGATGCTCAGTGTGCTTAAATCCATCTTTGAAAAAGAAAGGCAAATTGTTAATGGCATGAAAGCCAAAGTTGCCTCTAAAAAATTCTAAAAAAGATCTTTCAGGGTTGGGTGAATGGGTAACAAAAAGGCAAATGAGATTCAGTGCAGAGGGACTCAAAAATAAAATAAATCACAACTTCACACACATATATTTTGCCCATTTATTTAAATGATTTGTTTATTTTCCCTCATGTTGAGGCAATGCACAACAAATAAAACCAGTCTTTAAAAAACAAAACAAAACACTGATGAAATTTAGATTGGCAGATCACAACCAGAAAAGAGATTATGGTGCGAGAGTTCAATGAAAACATTGAGCAAAAAGCAATACTCTATAAGGTATTATGAGGAAAAGGACTGAAAGTGAAATGACAAATATAATACCTGTGTACAACCATGTTTGTGATTCTTTGATCTGTTCTGTTCACCCTGGCCTATGTCATAATGAATGATAAAGAGTAGGAAAAGGTAACTCAGATAAACAGGAGATTAAAGGATGTTTTCTATAAGAAAGATGGCTAACCTTGACAGGGACAGTGGTAATGGTGTCATGATAGAAGTTGTGGTGTCTAGAAAACAAGGTGAAATGTTTTTCTTAATCACTGCATTAAAATTCAAGATTCTCCAATGAAGGTGATTGGTAACAATTTTAGAAAGAGTGCTATTTCACATGTTGCAATTGCTCATGGAATTTGCTGTCAGAAGATTGGATAATAGAGAAAGCTTGGTGGCTTTAAAGGGAAAATTAGATAATTTCCTGGAGGACAGTTCTAGAAGTGACCATTACTTATCCCATAGGGATGTTCAGGTTCCCTCACAAGAGAATGCATTCAAATGCTAGGTTAAAGAGAGTTTTCATGTGGAATCACTTTGAAAGAATTTGCAGTATAATGAATCACTGCCCAAATCCCACCCTTTATAAAATTTTACCACTTTCTGCATCAAGGTTTTACAGTACAGTGGGCCCTTAGTATTCACGAATCCCCATAAATACCAAAATCTGTGGATGATAAAGTCCCATTAAATACAATGGTGTAGTAAAATTGTGTCTCTCTTCCAAGGTTTGCTATTTTGAATATTTTTGAAGTATTTTCGAACTGTGGATGGTTGAGTCATGGATAAATAAATGTATGCATTTGGAGGGCCAACTGTACTTAATGGTGGTGATGTATTGTAGGGATCAAAACACTTAGCAGGAAACAAAACATAAACGTTTGCATGTTTCTGCTTTTATTCCTCCTGGACTATAGTCACATCAGATTCAGATTCCTTTTGGGGGGGAAAAAGAGAACAAACTGAGTCCATAACTAGCAAGTAATATTAACTCGGGTTTGAGGGTTTAGGGGAGGGGGTGTTTTTGTGGGGTTATTGTTTTTACGATTAATACTGAATGGATGTAAAACACCAAAGGGGAAAAAATGACATTTTGGAAGGTATGCAGAGGGGTTTTTTGTTTTTGTTTTTTGGTTGCACTGTTTTGTTTTGTTTTCTTTCCTCAGGTCCATTTTTTTGTACTGTTTGAGGTAGAATTCTATAAGAATGTACAATAGTCTAAGAAGATGAAGGCTGATGTAGAACGTCACTTCAGACAGTAAACTAGTCTTACACTGTCTCATTTTCTTCTTCTCTGTAGAGTCTAAGCATAGTTACTTTCATGTGAAGTACACATGCTGATAGAGTTCACTAAGTTGTTATCACTTCTTTTGATCTGCTATTTATAATACAATGGCACAGTCAAGAGGATGTCACAGTCACATTGAAAACATCATTTGTAGACAAGCAGGTGGAAATTGTCATGGAATCAATGCTTAGTGTAATCGCTTGCAATCTAAGACAAGGCACGTTAGTTTCCGCTAATTTAACAATTTTAAAAGAAATGTAGGCAGAAAGAGGTTCTTATACAGGAACAAGTCTGCTAAGGCTTCCCCAACCTTGTGCCTTCCAGATGGATTGGAACACAATTCTCAGCCCAACCAATGGCCATCCAAAGGAGATTGTGGGAGTTGTTTACATGGAGTACCAATCTTGGGGGAAAGGCAGGGTATAAATAAAGTTAATAATTGTAGTAGCAACAACTACCACCACCAGCAGGGCAAAAGTCAGAGACTAGTGGGGGAGAGAATTTAGGAAGAAGCAAGACAAAACCTTCCAAGAAAGTCCTTTCCTTGCCTGGCTTGAGTGGCCTTTACTTTCCTTTTACAGTGGGCCCTTGGTATCTGCAGGGGTGGATGTTCAAGCTAGTATTTAAAATTTAAATTTGCATGCCATTGATGGCAGCCAAGCTGAGAAGTAGTCTCAGGGACACATTCTTCTTGCTTCTGCTGCAATCTGGCTCAGAAGAGGCCAATGACATGCTCCCAGGAAGGCATGGTGCTAGGGGCAATGGTGTCATTAGGGTCAGTGTCACCCAGTGTGGTAATTCATAGTGTCACCCCCCCACACACATTGACCTCCTCCCCATCCCACACCATACAGACTCCTTAGCATTGTTTTTTGTACTGATGCTACTGAGAAATTGTAATTCCTGCATGTCACTGAATATAATGGTAATAGCTGTGACATAAAACAACTAGCAAAATTAAAATGATGACCTCTAAATTACAATGTCATATGCACAGCTTCAGTACATTTACATGTAGATAGCTTTCATGTGATTTAAGTGAAAATTTGGTAAAATAATTTTAGAAATTGATATTTTTATTTTTTTAATAATTTATTTTTTTATTTTAAAAAAACCCAAACAAACCTGGGACCTCTTCTTTCTCTTCAACCTTTCAAAGGGACACAGGTATTGCCACAGCCCAAAGGCAGATGTTTGGGAACAGTGGTGTCACCCCCTCTTAGGGTGTTAACCTGGTGTGGACTGCACCCCCCGCACTCCCTAATGATGCCACTGACTAGGAACTTGCCTCCCCCTCCTCCTTGGCTGATTGAAATTGATCCCAGAAAGGAGTTAACAAGACAGCCGGAAGCATGAAGTGTTTGCCTATGCTGCCTCCCAAATCAGGAGACTGAAGTGTCAAAGGGAGACAGCAGCTTCCAGCTTCAGGAGTTGGGTGCCAGAGAAACCCAGGATTTTCTTCTTCCTCTTAACCACTGAAGTCTGTTGGTAGAATGGGAGACAGCAGCCTCCAGCTTCGGGAGTGAAGTGTAGGAGGAATCTCGAGATTCTTCCCTCTTGTAACTCCCAAAGAATGGGAGGCAGCAGCCTCTAGCTTCAGGAGTGGGATGCAGAAGAGATCCAGGGATTCCTCCTAACTCCTAAAGCAGAAGGCTGTTGCTAGATTGAAAAAAAAGCAACCACCAGCTTTGGGAGTAGGATGCAGGAGGAATCCAGGGAATCTTTCTCCTCTTAACTCCTAAACAGAAGGCTGATGCTAAAATTAAAGGTTAGTGTGTCAGTGGGAGACAGTAGCCTTCAGGGGTCCTGGTCATTGGCTATGTTACCTGGGACTAGTGGGAGATGAACTAGGTTTGGAGTGCTGAACTAGAGTAGAAAAAGGTGGATTTGGGTTGTTTCACACAACTTGAGATCATAAGTATGCACAAACAAGGGGTTCTGACCTCTATTAGTTATAGGTCCATGGTGTTACTCCATGCTTTCTCAACCCCTTTACCCTTGAGGAACCCTTGGAATAATTTTCAGATCTCGAGTAAATCCTTGTATAAAAATAATAGGATTCAGAGAACCCCTGCATAATAATTGCTATATCCATAGCTCAAAAAAGAAGGGTTTATTTTTGTTTTTGTTTTTGTTTTTTTTTTTTGGTAAATCATGATTTTTCACAGAACCCCCAGTGATCTCTTATGTAAGCTTTGGGTTCCAGGGAACCCTGCTCAAGAAACCTTGTGTTACTCTGAAATAAGTCTACTTTAACTACCGGTATATTTTAATTTTTGTACTGAAAGCTTTTTAGTTGTTTTGTGTTTTTAAATGTTGTATATCTCCTTGGATGCCATTTTGGAACAAAGGTGAGGTATAACTTAACTAAATAATTAAAATTGTGTAAAACATTAAAGTGTGATTCTGAGTAAAGGTTTGAAGAAATGAGGAAGAGTAATGAGAGACTGCTCTTGATGGGATGAACTGGGATAGAAAACAGTGATGCTGTTGGATTTTCAGGAGATAATTTGTTTTTAAACAATATGCCAGATGGCTTGCTTCCAGCAGATGAGTAAAGGGTGCTGAGTGCTGAAGTTGTAATCTCTCTTGCCAGGCCCTCCTTGTTTCATATGCTTTTGTCATCCATCAGAAATGTTTCCATCCACCCTATTGAACAGGTCTATAGGTCAGCTTATCTTTAATTTGTACTTCTCTTTTGGTCTCCTATATTAGTCTGTTGCTTCTCTCTTCACAACATGACCCAATATGGATCTTCCTCTTTGTCCCACTAGCAAAAACTCAAATCCATGCCCCAATCATCCTTTGCCTAGACTGTAGTCTCCTCTACAATCAAGGCAGAGATCCGTCATCTTATACCATACACACAAATAGTGCTATATATAAAAAATGAACAGCACTTTTCTCTCACAATCTCCCTCTACTGACTACTGATTAACTCAAGGACATTAAAATCCTGCCATGCATCTTCCCAAAATCTTCATTTAAATGTCTGTTTTGATAAACATTCTTTCCAGCTGTGCGAGTTTTAATTATTAATGCAGCATAGTTGTTATGAAAAAAGCAAGCACTGTGCTGGGAGAAAAGCAGGATATAAATAAAATACAGTCGTCCCTCCATTTTTGCAGGGGTTCTCCCCCCCCCCCCCCGCAAAAATGGAAATCTGCAAATATTCAAGCCCTATAGGCTTGAATAGCACGCAGCTCTGTGTGCATGCCATTTTAACCCTCCCTGCTTGCCAGTCCGCAAAAGAATGAAACCGTGGACCCAAGGTCTGCGAAAATGGAGGGATGAGTATATCTTTCTCCCTCTGCTAGGAAAAAGGTGAGATACCAGGTGAAGTAAAATGACTTTCTCTGTGTGCTAGAAGAAAGACTTCCTCTCTGTGCCAGGAGAAAGGTTGGATAGAAATAAAATAATAAAAATGAGTTCAGGCACCATCTTAGGAACTGGATACCCACTCACCTCCAAAGAGAATCCTCAAAGATTGCCAATTTGGTGAATGCCTTATCTAAAAAGATTTTTTTCCTCTTCACACTGAAATTTTCTTATAAAGTGGAATTATTTTATTTGCATGGATGGACACTTGTGCAAATTACTTAGCCAGTTAATTGGCTACATTTTCTTTAGTGGGTCAATAGTCTTAAGTGGCAGTTTCAATGGTTTTAATGACAATAATCTATTTACAGAGAATGAAATCAAGGTGGTTAAAGAGTAGTTTCTTCTTCATGTATTTATTGTGTACTTACTGTGGAAATGGGAATTCTAATCAGTATCATTCATGCGTACAGAATCAATGGTGGCAGACATTTTCATTGGCAGTATTTCCTGATCCTGGTGCATGTAGAAATTATCTTCATTGAAACTTATGGAGTAACAAGTTTAAACAATCTAGAGAATTGGCTAATTAAATTAACCAACTTGGAGAAACAGAGTGGGAGAGAGAGGGAGAATTAAGAGTATGTATGGACTTATAATAATAATAATAATAATAATAATAATAATAATAATAATAATAATAATTTTTATTTATAGCCCACCTCTCTGCCCAACAATCGAGGTGGGTTACAGTAATTAAAATGAGAACAATGTAAAAAGTGGGTTTTAAAATGTTACTGAACAATCCTGTAGCCCTAGGTTAGAAGACAGGTTGGATTCCTTATCCTCTCACCCCTGAAAACACTGTGCTCCTTAACTTTTCTCGGTTGGAGATCTGATAAAGAGGAGAAGGTAGGCAGTCACTGGACAGAGTGGGAGAGATGTGGAGCTATCACACAACTTCGTCCTGGAGATGAATGGATGTTGGTCTTGGAGCTGATGTAAATCATTCCCCTCCATTGCTGCCAGGAGAGGTTAAAAAAAAAAGGAAAAATCCCCTGCATCATCTTTTCCACCTTACTGAGACTATCAGGATTAGTATATATTGGAGGTTACAACATCATAGTACATATATGATCTATTTTACAAAGGAGATACATTCCTGGGCATTATTACTTTAACAGGCAATGTAATAGTAGAGGCAGAAGTAACATGACAAAAATAGAGATCTTGTAGCAACTTTGAGACTAACTGAAATGAAGAAGTTGGCACATGAGCTTTCATAGGCTTTCATAGACTTTAGTTTACATTTGTCCCTCCACATTTGTGGCTTTAACCTTTGTGGATTTGATTATTCACAGGTTTTATTAATATGTTCTCTCTAGAAATATCTAGGTCCTCCAGCGCAACTCTATGGTTAACTTTAACCTAAAGTCACACTGAAGGACCTAGAGATTCCTAGAGAGGCATTCTGTCAGGTAAAAACATAGTGTTTTTGGGCCTTTGCAGACTGCCAGAAATAGTGCACATGAAATTGAGGCACTGCCCTGGCTCAGTGCTAGGGAATCATGGGAATTGTATTTTTTTTCTGGGACATTGAGCCTTCTCTGTCAGAGAGCTCTGGTGCCACAATAAATTACAGTTCCCATGATTCCCTAGCACTGAGCCAGGGCAGTGCCTCAATTTCATGTGCACTATTTCTGGCAGTCTGCAAAGGCCCTTTGTTACTTGTGGCTTTTCCTCATTCCCAGGGATCCTGTGCCCCTAACCTCAGCGAATGTGGAGGGACGAGTCTACAAACTGAAGTCTACAAAAGCTCATGCTCATGCTGCCACCTTCTAATTTAGATAGTCTCAAAGGTGCTACAAGATCTCTCTACATACCGATTCTACAGACTAACATGGCTGTATCTTTGAATGAAAAGAATAGTGATATGTTGAGTATCCCCCCAACCCCAAACTAACAATATGCACAGGTAAAATGAAACAAGCATCCTTGTATAAGTAAATGAAAACATTATAAATTTTCTAGGTACCAGTTGCAAGCTTCCTTCAAAATGCATCAAGGGATGACTTTTCCTTTCACCAGCCTCCACTTTTCTTATGATTTCCATATTGGTGGCTGAAGTTACAGATCCATGCTTTTTTAACACACTGGAGGTAACTGGTTAGTCAGGTTTACTACTCTCCTTTTCTCTGTTTTGCTGTTAATGAATGCTCGGTAAGGGATTCTAGAAGCAAGTGCTATTTAGCTTGCCTGTTGTAGGCAGCCACACACAACTATCCCATTATTTCCCAGATTAAGCTTTATTATATTGTTTTCTGCAGACATTATGCTGCAACCAGACACTCAAAATCTGCTTTCGCAGCCCTACTTCACCATCCCCTCCAGTGCCGATACTACTAAAAAACAAACACCCTTCCAGCTGGAAATAGGATGAGGAGGAAAGGAGAGCTGTATTCACAATAAACACTTAATAAAATGCAGCTTTCCTGTCACTGGCTTTGTTAACTGTGGTATGCCTGTGTTTGGAATCAGTAGGCAAGATTATTCCATAAAGGTATGAACAATGTAGCCAAATTGTACATAAACTTTGGAATTAATTGTTATATGATATTGTGCTCTCTGTGTCTGTTGGATGGAGTATTAAGTCTTTGATACAATTAATTTAAGAAATGTGTTGATCTGACCAAATCCCCCCCCCCATACTTCTTATACTTCACCTTTCTAAGAAAAGCTGCATAATCACATGAAAAATAACTGTTTTTACATTAACCTGCCAATTAAGAAATAACCTTGGGAGAATCTACTCAATGCCATGGAGTTGTGTCAAATGAAAACAGGATGGCATTTTCAACAATGTATCATTGGCTTGACACTAGATGTCGCTCAAGTGATTAGAGTTGAAATATCTTTTGCTAGAAAAATATGTACAGGTTGAGTTTCCCTTATCTGGAATTCATAAATCCAAAATATTCCAAAATCCAAAATTATCCATTTGAATGTCTTAGGTAATGACACCTTTGCTTTCTGATAGTTCAGTGTACACAAATTTTGATTTATGCACAAAATTATTTTTAAAATTACGTATAGAATTATCTTAATACTATGTTTATAAAGCGTATATAAAATATAAACCAATTACATATTTGGACTTGGGTCCCATCTCGAAGGTATATACAAATGTTTCAAAATCTGGAAAAAAAAATCCCAAACACTTCAGTGTTATATTAGGGAAGATAACCTACACTTGGGATCAGCCTAATCCCTTCCATACTTTGAGGAAAGGGTGTAACACTTTTACATCATTGATGCAGGCATTGCAATCTAGTCCAGAACATGTTTATAAAGGCTATCAAAAACTTCTGTTTCGGTAAGGGCCAGCTTCTGTTTTGTTACCACTCGTGGACCTCACTGTCTTCCCAGGGCTAGTAAGTCATCCACAAGTTGGACAAACAAGAAGGGAGAAAGAGAACAAATGGAACAATCTCTCAACTCTCTACAAAGGAGAAAGGAAAAGGATAATCCTAAATTCTCTTTTCCATACGAAAATTGTCCTTTGCATAGCTGTAGGGTCCCATTCCCTCTCCCGCCCATAAGTCTGCAGCAGTCCACCTACTTCACAGTAAGAACCAATAGTGTCAAAGGCACTTACATTTGGGCAGTCATATAAAGGACTGCAAGTGCAGTGCAGGCCTCCACCTCTTTAGTACCATTGTTTTTCTTTCCAACTCTGCATTCTACTAAATTAGAAATACATTCTTCAATTCTCTGGGGCACCCCTTTATTGCCTACCCAGGGCAGACGGTTTGCACCACCCCAACTTTGCTACACCACTATTCAAGTAAAATAAGATACAGAATGGATTAAACAGCAGGTGCTTAAAAGTATTATGTAAAACTATAGGTTAAGGTACAGGTAAAGGTATTCCCTGTTGACAAGGTTGTCAAGTGGTGTCCAACCATAGGGGGCGGTGCTCATCTCCATTACTAAGCCAAAGAGCCAGCGTTGTCAGAGACTACTCTGTGATCCTGTGGCCAGCACTATTGCACAGAACGCTGTTTACCTTCCCACCAAAGTGGTACCTATTTATCTACTTGCATTTGCATGCTTTCAAACTGCTATGCTGGCAGAACTAGTTGTAGGAGCTCCCCCCATCATGCAGCAACCGGGCCTTGAACTACCAACCTGCCAATCTTGCAATCAACAGAGTCAGTGTCTTAACCACTTGAGCACTGCACCTCTATAGGTACATTTTCCAATATTCATTGAAAATATTGATTTTCAATATTTGCTCTATATTTATTCAATGCATTTATTTAAAATTTATTCAAAACTATTCAACAAAGAAATAGTTTCCATTTAATGTACATATGAAAACATTGCTCATTTAATGTACAGAAATATAACATAAATGCAAATAAATTAGATAAAGTGAAACTCTGCATGATATGTGTGTGTGCATGTCCCTTCAAGATGCCTATCAACTTATGGTGACCCCAACAATTTCATAGGGTTTCCTTAGGTCTTATTAGTTCCTTCCTTTGAAATGTAGCCTACAGCACCTGATGTTTGTTGGTGGTCTACCATTCAAGTACTGACTCTGCTTAGCTTCCAGGATCAATTTTTTTTATCAAATTGCTGTGGCTCAAACCAGAAAACATGGTGTAATACAGCCAAATACATCTGTCAGAAAATCATAATCTCACTATTATTCTGGAGCTTACTCAATGATTAACTTACTCCCAGGTAGGAGGGTATAAGATTGCCTTAGGCTATGCCTTGATTCAAAGTAAACAGATAATATTCGTATGCATCCTATAGCAGCCCCAGGGTAAGGAACATGCAGAACCTTGTTGTAAGGTAGGTGACTTATACATTTAATATAGAAACATAAAAGTTTCCAAGAATATTAAAATTTATAAAAGAGTATGTGGGTGTGTACAGACATTTAGTAGTTACAATCTATGCAATATATTTTAAAAGTTAGGGAGTTATGTTAAGAATTAGGACACATTTTCATATAATTTACTCCATTCTTACAGAGCAAGCAAATGAAAATAAATAAAAAATACAAATCTATGTACATCAGCATTTTACCAGACTCTTATATATATACAGAACCCAAGTAAAGAGTCCTCTGCCTTAAAATTCCTGTGAAAATAACTCTTTTCCATTTTATTCACTTGTTTTCCCTTCCTAATGCTAGCAAAAGTATTAATGTAATCATACAGAGTCTTAATAATAATTTCACTATTGATTTTGGGTGGTCTAAAGGCACCAGATCCTGTTTGATTCTGAAAGCTAAGCAGGTTCAGCCATGGTTAGAACTTGGATGGGAGACTGCCAAGGAATACCTGGTATTGTTAGCCACCTCTGAGTATTTCTTGCCTAAGAAAATCTGTGAAATTCATGGGGTCACCATAAATTTATAGGTGACCTGAAGGTACATGCATGTGCATACACACACACACACACACACACACACACTGATTTTAAAGTTGTTGCTTATAGTCATGTAAGAAAATAAACAATTTCCTGATTTGGTATTGGTATTTGGGATTACAAATCCCAAATATCCTAACAGAACAATTAAAAGTCTTACATGAGATTATGACCTGTAATTTCTCCTGTATAGTCAGAATCCTAAATTTCTTCAGTCGCAGCATGTGCCCAGTAAATATGATTTACATCATGTCTTTTTTCAAGTATATCTCCAACCCTGGATCAATCCTACACAATTTTACAGTGCAATCCTCAGAAGTAAGTCCCATTTAGTTCCATGGGATTTATTCTCAGATAAGCCTATATAGCAGGGTTGGGAAACTTGTGTCTGTCCAGATGATGTTGAACTGCAACTGCCATATTCTTTAACCACTAATTATGTTGGCTAGGACTGATGGGACTTAGAGTCCAACATTGGAGGGCCAAGGGTTCCTCACCCCTTGGTTTATAGGACTGTAGCCTGAAAGAAATAAGATACTAGCTAACTTTAAAAGATTTATTATACCAACTTACTGTCATTGGTGAGAATATATTCCAAACCCATTTTCCATTTTCTAACAAAATTATATTGATGCAACTTTTTCTTTCATTTTTTTCATAAACATTTGGATTTGTGTCTGATCCTGGCAACCTTTTTTTGCAATCTCTCAGTTCTTCAGTAATGCATTCCCTATATACCTGAAACTAGCAGTACCATAGCAAATGACCTCTTTCAATTTTCTGGGACAATAAATATCATTTCTCTGTCATACAAGTGTACTCCAGCATTTATGAAACACAACTTTTCTAGTGTAATGTTAATGTGTTTTTTTCCAGCAGCCAGAACTGAAAGCTTCCCTGAAGTTTTGGCATGCACAGTAGAGGTCCCCCCAGGCCTTTCTCTCGCTGAAGCTATAATCTTACACAATTGTTTGTTGTTGTTGTGAGCCTTCTAGTCATTTACAATTTATGGTGACCCTAAGATGCATCTGTCACGGGTTTTTCTTGGCAAGATTTGTTCAGAGGAGGTTACCCATTGCCATCCTCTGAGGCTGAGAGAGCATGACTGCCCAGGGCCACCCAGTAGGTTTCTATGATTCAAACCCAGTTCTCCAGTGTCCTAGTCCAATGCTCAAACCACTACACCATGCTGGTTCACTTAGTTAATTACAGCTGTAAAAATGGTTTCTTACTGTGCAATGTTAAAATGTATAGTCCAAATTAACCCTTTTGTTGTTGTTCTTGTTTCCCTTTAAGTCATTTCCAACTTATGGCAATCCTAAGGTGAACCTATCTCTTTAGGAATAGTTAACGTACTTACATTTAATGTGAGAGAGGATCGAAGAAGGATCAGAAGACAAGAAATCTACCACCAAATCAAGGTGATGAATGGGGATAACAGGAAGACATTGATCTAAAGAAGGTGACCTTAGGAAGATTCAAGATGATTTGGAGCACTACTAAAGCCATCAGAAGTCAAAGGGGGGATCAGACCCAAATCACTGAAATGCAACCTGCCAAGAAAGTTGCCCCCTGGCACCATGTGAAAGGCATTTTTTGCATAAGAAAGGGAATGTCCCATTGGCAGAATGGTCTATGGGTCCATCCTTGGGATTGTCAACTTCAGGTATCAGAAAATGGTCAATCAAAGCTGGTGACTGTACCACTGTTATTGCCCATTTTCTTCTTGGCTTGCTTTGCCCCAGCCCCTGGCCACTATTTTGGCACTGAATCCGAGAAAAGGGAGGCAAAATCCCTTCAGCCGATAGAGTAGGGATTAATAAAACTCCTTCAGTTTCAGAAACTATTTGTTGTTAACTGCCTCAAGTTGTCCCTGACTCAGGGCAACTAGACATCTCCAAGTCCCTCTATCGTCCTCTGCTCTGCTTAAGATTCAGGCCTGTGTCCTCCCTGATCAAGTCTACCCATCTGGCATGTGGTCTTCCTCTTTTTCTAATTCCCTTCGCCTTTCCTAGCATCATTGTCTCTTCTAATGAGTCCTGCCTTCTCATGATGTGGCCAAAGTACGGCAGCCTCTATCTAGTCGTCTTGACTTCCAGGGAGAGTTCTGGCTTGATCTGTTCTAGGACCCATTTGTTTGTCTTTTCGGCTGTCCATGGTATCCACAACACTCTTCTCCAGCACCACATCTCACAGGAGTTGATTTTCCTCTTAGCTTGTGGGATAGAAAGGATCATTACTTATGGCAGGGTAGGCAACCTAAGGCCTGAGGGCTGGATGCGCACCCCTGAGGCTTTTGGACCAGCCCCAGGCCGGTCCTGCCGCCGCCACCGCCGCCCGCTCTCCATGATGATATTGATTATTGTTGTTATTACTTGTTCTTGGAGTTTTCTTGGCAAAATCTCCACAAGGTGTTTGCCATGGCTTTTCTGGGGCTGAGAGTGTGCATGCATATTTTTTTAATTTTTTTTTAATTTTTAAATATTTATTTGTTTATTTATTTATTTATTTTTGGTGCTTCGGCCCCCCAATTGTCTGAGGGACAGCAACCCGGCCCCCGGCTCAAAAAGGTTGCCTACCCCTGACTTATGGGATTGTACTTTTATACTTTGTACTTTGATATGTTTTGTTGGTATGTTTGCTTGGTTTTCCCCCCCTTTTCTCTTTTGTATGTTGTTTGTATAACTTTTTGTCTACTTTGTTTCATTTTCTTTTTCCTTATTAGATTTGTTTTTTCTTGGGTTGTTTGTTAGGATGTGTTGGGTCTGTGTGTGTTTCTCTCCACACACACACATATAGATATATTCACACCTTTTATAAATTTTATGTAATTGTCTTGTATACTTCACTATATACATGTATTTAAAAAATTAAAGAAGATTTTCCTCTTATCTGCTTTCTTCACTGTCCAGCTCCTGCATCCCATGGTGATGGGGAATACAATGGCTTAACTTTAATATTCAGTTGTATACCTTTACACTTTAGGATCTAGTCTAGTTCTTTCATAGCTGTCCTTCCCATTCTTAGTCGTCTTCTGATTTCTTGACTGCATTCTCCTTTCAGATCAATGTTTGATCCAAGGTATGGGAACTTTTTATTTCGATTTCCTTATTGTCTAGGTTGAATCTGTGTAGATCTTCCATGGTCATTTATTTTTGTTTTCTTTATGTTCAGCATTAAGCCTATCTTTGTACTTTCTTCTTTTACCTACCTCATAAAAAAATGAGACTGTTTTTTGCTAGTAGTACAATGTCATCCTTCTTCCTATCTTCACTCTTCCTCCTTCTGAGTCTTAAACCTGTTGCTCTTATGACATTTTCTGCATACAAGTTGAACAAGTAGGGTGATAAGATGCAGCCTTGTCTGACCCCTTTGCCAATTGGGAACCATTTCCCCCCTCCATATTCTAACAGTAGCTGTTTGTCCTAAGTACAGGCTCCTAATCAAAACCATCGGATGCAGTGGTACTCACATCTCTTTATAGTCTTTCATGATCTATGCAGTCAAAGGCTTTACTAATAGCATTCTGTGCAGTCATGTTGGCCACATGATCACAGAGTAGTCTCTGACAATGTCGGCTCTTTGGCTTAGTAAAGGAGATGAGCACCACTCCCTACGGTCGGACACGACTTGACAACCTTGTCAGCGGGGAATACTTTTACCTTTTATACACGCTGATATTCTTTTGGAATTCTTTGGTGTGCTCCATTAGTCATCATATGTTTGCAGTGTGGTCCCTAGTACCTCTGCCGTTTCTAAACCACATTTGCACCTTTGGGATTTCTCTCTCCATGTATGGTTGGAGTCTATGTTGCAGAATTTTGAGCATGGTTTTGCTTGTGTGGGAAATTAATGCTATGGTCCTATAGATGCTGCAGTCTTTTGTGTTTCCTTTTTTGTAGATGGGGTGTATATTGATAATTTCCAGTCCGTTGACCACTGTTTTGTTCTCCATATTTGTTGCCATGTTTTAGGTAGCACTCGGGTTGATTCTGTCTGTCTAGATCAGGGGTAGGCAACCTTTCCCCTTTAAGGGCCGAGGGACTTCAGCTCCCAGAATCCCAAGAGCTATTGGCCAACATGGGACTATTGGCCAACATGGCTGAGGCTTCTGGGAGCTGAAGTCCCTCGGCCCTTAAAGGGGAAAGGTTGCCTACCCCTGGTCTAGATTGTAGTAATTCAATTGTAATGTCACCTGTTGCTAACTAACTATACTAGCTATAAAACATATCCTTGTAGATTCATGCCAGTGATCTCCCTAACTGAGTCTAGCTATGTTGCTGTGATGGCCATACAGCCAAGTACAATACAATTGGTCTCCTTATCCATGGATTCAACCATCCATGGCTTGAAAATATTCAAAGAATAATATAAAGTACCAAAAGCAAACCTTGATTTTCCATTTTATGTAAGGGACACAATTTCACTATGCCATTGTGTTTAATGGGACTTGAGCATCCATGGATTTTGGTATCCACAGGGGGTCCAGCTGCTATTAAGGGCCCACTGTAATATCCAAAATCCACAAAACAGTGATTCCTTTGTTGGGCTAGCCAAAATGCACAAAATACATGATGCAAGCTTTCAAAGCTCTACTGGCTTCTTCTTCAGGCAAAGGTGTTTGATAAAGACATACAGGAGAAAAGGGAAAAAATGACAAATGATATTAGAGTCACAGGCCTACATTTTGTTCAGATGTTATTATTGTTCCACAAAACAGTGGTACCTTTATTGAATGGTCTCTGCCTACATGGATATCTCTCTGTACCATCTAAACTGAGAACAAAAATAACAACCAAGAAAGGTTTCACTGTTTTGTGGATTTGGGATAATACTAGTTACTGCTAGTAACTAACTATGCTAACAACAAAACCAATAATATGAATATACAGTGACTAAAAAGCATGTTAAGGTTGCCAGACTGAAAATTAGAGAAGGCTCCTATACCATTAATTGTTGTGTAAAAAGGGGGATTTCAGAAGCTGATGTCACACAGTTAGGTAACAAGCCATACCTGCTGAAATTCCCTCTTTTATATCACTAATAATAATAATAATAATAATAAGTTTTATTTATGCGGATCAAGGCGGGTTAGAACAAATAAGAAAACCCTATAAAACTACTTAGCCTTTGTCTTAGCTACTATGGGACTCAAGAAGGAGTCAGTGTGGTGTTTTGGTTGTAATACTGCACTAGGAGTCAGGAGACCAGAGTTCGAATCCCCTCTCAGGCATGGAAACCCACTGGGTGATTTGGGGCAAGTCACACTCTCTCAACCTCAGAGGATGAGAAAGGTAAACCCCCTCTTTTCTTGGCAAGAAAAACCCATGATAGAGCCTTAGAGTCACCATACGTCAGAAACAACTTGAAGGTATGCAAATTATATCCATAGCATCCCGAAGTATGTCTTTTTCATACACCACTTATGTCAAAGGCAGCCCAAGATATTTTATTTTTTAAACCTGCTCTAAGGAAACTTGCCAAGAAAACCCTGTGATGGGTTTGCCTTAGGATCACCATAAGTGGGAAACAACTTGAAGGCACACAACAACATGAACTCCAAAAGAAAGCTTTCCAAGATGACAAGCCTGGCTGAGAATAGGATTTGTCATTCTGGATAGTCCTTTTTTTTTTTTTAAATATCTTTATTAGAAAAGTTTCTTAAAATTTTATAATCAAAACACAAACAAACACAAACAAACACATAACAAAATTAACACACTTACGAATAGTAAACAATACAATACAACAAACACTTATACTTCCACAGTTTTGGAGGGAGATACATTAGTCCTTTTAATGTTCAGTCTCAAACCTGGAGTGGAGACTCACCACCCAAAATTTCACACCAGAACTTGGAAAAGTTACTTTAGGATGAGCTACAACTCCTAGAGTGGCTTGAGTGCTGGACTGCCACTGGAGACCAGGGTTCAAATCCATGCTCAGCCATAGAAAACTACTGGGTGACCTTGGGCAAGTCACACTCTCTCAGCCTCAAAAGATGGCAAAGGCAAACCCTCTCTGAACAAATCTTGCTAAGAAAACCCCATGATAGGTTTGCCTTAGGGCTGCCATAAGGCAGACATGCCTTGAAGGCACACAGCAACAACAGTTATAGAGAGCTATAGTGTTGGACTACAACTCTGGAGACCAGGGTTCGATTTCCAGCTCAGCCATGAAACCCACTGGGGTGACCTTGGGCGAGTCACACTCTCTCAGCCTCTGGGGAAGGCAATGGCAAACCTCCTCTGAACAAATCTTGCCAAGAAAACCCCCATGATAGGTTCACCTCAGGCTTGCCATAAGTCAGAAATGACTTGGAGGCATACGACAACCACAACAACCACACAATTATAGAGAGATCTAGTGTGGCACAGTGTTTTGAGTGTTGGGCTGCGGAGAGCAGGGTTTGAGGCCTCCCATCGGCCATGTAACTTCACGGGGGTGGCCTTGGGCGAGTCACACTCTCTCAGCCTCGGGGGAAGGCAATGGCAACGCCCCTCTGAACAAATCTTGCCCAGAAAACCCCTCGGAAAGGACTTGAAGGACTAGTAGTAGTAGCCTGTAGCCAGCCTGGCAGCTGAGCCTGGGCGTTAGGGGAGCATGGGAGCTGTCCTCCAAAACCCGCCAGCCCCAAGGGAGAGCGTTGAGCAAGCAGGCGTCCGGCCCAGGGCATCATGGGAGAGGTCCGGTTGCCTGGCAACGGAGGACTCTTTGGACGGCCGTTTTGGGGAAGGGAAGCCGGAGTCCCTGAGGAGGAAGAGAAGAGATTGAGGGAAGGCCCCGCCGGCTCCAGGTGGGCAGGGAATGGCCGAAAGCCTCTTTGAATGCTGTCTGAGGTTGGGGTTGGGGTTGGGGTGACTTCAGGAACCTATCAAGGGGTTTCCTTGGGTGGTTTCTTTCAGAGAGGGGTTGCCCTGGCCTTCCTCTGAGGCTGAGAGAGTGTGATTACCATGGGATTTTCTTGGGTAGTTTCGTTCAGAGAGGGTTTGCCCTGGCCATCCTCTGAGGCGGAGAGTGTGTGACTACTATAGGCTTTCCTTGGCTATTTTCTGCAGAGGGGGTTTGCTCTGGCTGCCCTCTGAGGCTGAGAGAGTGTGACGTACCCAAGGTCACCCAGTGGGTTCACCTTCTGCCTCCATTTGACTCGTGGCGAGCCTGTCATGGGGTTTTGGGGGGGGGCTAGTTTCGTTCAGAGGGGAGGAGGTTTGCACTGGCCTTCTTCTGAGGCTGAGAGAGTGTGGCTACCATAGGGTTTCCTTGGCTATTTTCTGCAGAGGGGGTTTGCACTGACCTTCCTCTGAGGCTGAGTGCGTGTGACTATCATTGGGGTTCCCTTGGCTAGTTTCTTCCAGAGAGGGTTTGCCCTGGCTGTCCTCTGAGGCTGAGTGTAACTACTATGGGATTTCCTTGGCTAGTTTCATTCAGAGAGGGTTGACCTGGCCATCCTCTGAATCTGAGAGAGAGTGATTACCATGGTATTTCCTTGGCTAATTTTTGCATAGGGGGTTGCCATTGCCATCCTCTGAGGCTGAGAGAGTGTGACTTACCCAGAGTCATCCATTGGGTTTCCGTGAATAAGCAGGGATTTGAAACCTGCTCGCCAGAGTCGTAGTCGAGCGCTCAACCTGGATTATTTCTGCAGTGCAGATGCAGCCTTTACTCAATGAAGAGCCAAGCTCGAAAATGCCTCCAGTCTCTTGTGATTTTCTTTCACTATTTTCACTATTTTGTATCTCCTCTTTTTTCTTCTAGGACAGCAGACAAATTTGTTGTTGTTGTTGTTGTTGTATGCCTTCAAGACTGCATCTTCATCACAAAAATAATCCAGGTTGAGACCTCTTTAACTGCCATGGCTCAATGCTGTGAGAATCTGTGATTCTGACAGGGAAGGATAAATATCCCACAAAATTACAGATCCCAGGATTCCATAGCATTGGGTCATGGCACTTAAAGCCCTGTCGAACTGCATTAATTCTGCAGTGAAGATGCAGCCTGAATAGCTTTTTAAAATGAATGATGAATTGGCTGAGCCATGGCAAGTAAAGTGGTGTCAGACTGGATTATTTCTGCAGTGCAGATGCATCCCAAGCCATTTCAAACTTATGGTGACCCTAAACCTATATGTTTCATGGTTGTATAGAAAAGGGAATTTCAGCAGGTGTTGCTTGATACCTGGTGGAGCGCACGTAACACCTGGGGAAATTCCACCTTCTTTACTATCTTAAAGGTACAGCAGCTGTTGCCCATTTTTCATATTCATCAGTTTTCCATCAGATGGAATTTTCTGCAGTTGCAGTTTGTCTCCTCTCCAGTGTAACAAGCAGCACACTTCTCTCTTCAGCTATAAATAAAGTGGATGATAGATGGCAATTTTCTTTTCTTCTGCACAAGATCTATTAGTTACTGGTCATGGTCAAACTTTAGCGTCTATTTCATAATGATGACCATAATGTCAAATATATAGTTTTTTGCCACATGGGTCCAAACCATGCTGCAGAAATAATCCAGTTTGAGACTGCTTTAATTGCCCTGGCTCAGTGCTAGTGAATCCTGGGAATTGTAGTTTATTGTGGCACCAGAGCTCTCTACCAGAGAAAGCTAAATGTATCACAAAACTAGTTCCCAGAATTCCCTAGCATTGAGCTAGGGCAGTTAAAGCGGTCTCAAACTGAATTATTGCTGCAGTCTGGTTTGGACCATAGAGATGAAAATTTGCTGCTTCCACAGTTGCCCATTAGATGCCCAATTTTCTGTACAATCACAGGGTCTTTGGTATTCACTGGGGTTTAGTTCAAGGACCTTCCATGGATACCAAAATCCCATTATGTACAGTGGCATAGTAAAATGGTGTCCTTTATATGAAGTGGCAAAAATTTTTAATGTTTAAAGATGTGAAGACTTGAATCCATGGATAAAGAATCCATGAATGCAGTGGGCCGACTGTATGTACAGAATGCAGGAGCAAATTGGTTGATTGCTAACTAGTAATTAAAGTGTGGTGTAGTGGTTTGAGTGTTGGACTATGATGTTGGAGACCAGAGTTCAAATCCCCTCTCAGCCATGAAACCCACTGGGTGACCTTGGGTAAGTCACATGCTCTCAGCCTCAAGGGAAGGCAATGGCAAACCTCCTCTGAACAAATCTTGCCAAGAAAACTCCATGATAGGTTTGCCTTAGGGTGGTCATAAGTTGGAAATGACTTGAAGGCACAGAACAACCACAACAAAATTAAAGCTCATAAAATCCTCACCATTTCAGGGAAGATAAATGTGCTGCTGCATTGGTGCATGGTATCCCTGTTTATTGTGTGTGAAATTCTGGCATATCTTGTGCCAATGGTACAACATTCAAGAAAACCAGCTATGTGTACTTAAACTAAGTATCTGCAGATAAAAAATGTAAACTATTTTGAAAACTGAAACATTCTTATATTTTAAATGGCAGTAATATTTATTTTGTCCTGATTTTGTACTTGTGTCTTTAAAGCAGCTTCTAAGTAAAAATAGAACAAATGATTTAATGTAAGCATAATAGAGCAATGTAAAATTCCAACTAGAGCCTACCTATTGAATCAATTGCTGAGTGGGTAATTGAGTAGTTTTGTATATCTCATAATGGGTCTGCTGTCAGTGGGACTTGGAATTGGAATTAAGTCAAAAAGTTTAATTATAAATTATATCCCACTGTGGAAATGATGGAATGCTAAGTAGGGGGATATGAGAGGAATAGATTTGAATTGGGTATTTCTAGAATGTGGCTACTGTACAATTGTTTTGGAAGTAAATTCTATGAAGTCAGTGGAATTTTAAGTATATTTGTTAAAGGAGACTTCAGAATTGATATACCGTATGTTTTGTTTGCAGGCAATTATGTCTAAAAGGGTGTCACTGCCTTCTATCCAACCTACTTCACAACAATCAGATACTGCAGTTGGCAAAAGTGAACGAAGCAGCTCAGACGGAGAAAGTTCCTCATCAAGTGGGAAGAATTCTTCTTCAAAAAATGAATTAAGAAATAGATTGGCTAGTGTAGCTCCACAAGTAATGGCAATAAACCCTGAAGCTCTGAAATTCGAACGTAATACAAAATCACAGGAGAGAACCAGAAAGAGACAGCAGCCCATAAAACTGGAGCCTTTGGTAAGTTGATTTTAAACTACAGTGGGCCCTTAGTATCTGCCAAGGTTTGGTTCCAGGACCCCCTGTGCATATCAAAATCTATAGATGCTCAAGTCCCACCAAATACATTGGCATAGTAAAACAGTGTCCCTTATGGAAAATGAAAAAATCAAGATTTGCTTTTTAGAATGTATGTATTTTAAAAATATTTTCAAGCTGTGGATGGCTGAATCCACGGATAAAGAATGCGTGGATACAGAGGGGTGACTGTACTCAGTGAGGCTCTATTCTAGTTTTATCATGTTTCTTCTGAAATTTACTGAAAGCCTTTATACTGCAAAGGTGCATCTTCTCCAGCAGCAGATAATGACATGCTGGCCCTGGCCCTCTATCTTGAATACACATTGTCAAGAAAGTTTTACTGAAGTACTGTATAAATCCAAAGATTTTAATCAAAAAATTAACCCCCTCAAAAACTGAGTCGACTTATCCGTGGGTCAATGTAAGTACTGTACTTTAACACTCATATATTAAAAAGGAACCATCCCCTGGTGAAAGGCAAGAGGAAGCACTGACCCCCTTCTTCTACTCTCTCATCCATCCAGCTATTAGTGTGAGTACAAACAGTTGTGCGTGCTATAATTTTGTAAGTTCTTTGGTATTTATCCATGGTTCATAAAAATCCATAATTTTGACTCCCAAACCTGCCCTCGACATATACATGAGGTTGACTTATAGTCTAGTATATATGGTAGAACCATGTTTGGCATGATTGCAGGGCTTTATAGGATCAGGAACCCTGCCCTCCAAGTATACATTTTTATAATGCATGATGAAGGCAATTGATTCATGTAATTGTATAAAAATATGTGCGATGTGTGGGAGAGACAACCAGACTTGGGTGGAGCTAAGAAAACACACACATGTCAAAAAGGATGTAAAGGCAAGAGTTAAGATACAGTATTAAATCTTATCAAAAACAGGAACCATCCCCCTCTCTGAGTGGCAAAAGGAAAGAGCTTACTCTGTCACAGGAGAACTTTAAAGAAGCAGCGACCCCGTCTACTGTCTCAGCATTCCTTTGAGAGAAAGCTCCAATGGTTTGTTGCTGCTGTGATTTTCCCATCCATGCATTCAAAAAGATCCGAAAGTGGTGGCATGGTGGAGAGAGTAGCAAGGTACATCTTTTAGCGTCTCCGGAAGATACTAAGCTCTCATCTTTTGCCACTCTACTCAGATAACTCTTTTTAAATAAGAGTTAAAGTACAGTGCTTACATTGACCCATAGATCAGTCAATCCAGGCTTTTTGGTGGCAATGTTTTGACTAAAATTTCTAAACCTATACACGAACATATACAGTACTTTATACATGACTATATAGTACAGGGGTAGGCAACCTGTCCCCTTTAAGGGCCGAGGGACTTCAGATCCCAGAATCCCAGGAGCTATTGGCCAACATGGGACTATTGGCCAACATGGCTGAGGCTTCTGGGAGCTGAAGTCCCTTGGCCCTTAAAGGAGAAAGGTTGCCTACCCGTGATATAGTACCTATAATTAAAGCTAAGACTGAGAAATGTAGCTAGTGGAAAATGTAAATACAGGTTGAATTTCTCTTGTCTGAAAGGCTAGGGATCAGAAGTGTTCTGGATTCTTGAGTCTTTCTGATTTGGGAATATTTGCATATACCGTATTTTTCGCCCTATAACACGCACTTTTTCTTCCCCAAAACGTGCGTGGGGAAGTGAGTGCGCCTTATAGGGTGAAGGGCCGAGGCCGCGGGGAGAAGGAGCCCTCCTTCCCCCAGCGACCTCAGTCTTTGAATGGGCTGGCGCTGGGATCGAAGCGATCCCGGCACCAGCCCATTGAAAGGCTGAGGCCGCGTGGAGAAGGAGCCCTCCTTCCCCCAGCGACCTCAGTCTTTGAATGGGCTGGCGCTGGGATCGAAGCGATCCCGGCACCAGCCCATTCCAAGACTGAGGCCGGGGGGGAAGGAGGGCTCCTTCTCCACGCGGCCTCAGCCTTTCAATGGGCTGGTGCCGGGATCGCTTCGATCCCAGCGCCAGCCGATTCAAAGACTGAGGCCGCGGGGAGAAGGATCCTGAGGCCGCTTCGATCCCGGCACCAGCCCATTCCAAGACTGAGGCCGGGGTGGGTGGGAAGGAGGGCTCCTTCTCCCAGCGGCCTCAGTCTTTCAATGGGCTGGTGCCGGGATCGCTTCGATCCCGGCACCAGCCCATTCCAAGACTGAGGCCGGGGGGGAAGGAGGGCTCCTTCTCCCCGCGGCCTCAGTCTTTCAATGGGCTGGTGCCAGGATCGCTTCGATCCCAGCGCCAGCCGATTCAAAGACTGAGGCCGCGGGGAGAAGGATCCTTCTCCCTGCGGCCTCAGTCTTTCAATGGGCTGGTTCCGGGATCGCTTCGATCCCGGCACCAGCCCATTCCAAGACTGAGGCCGGGGGGGGGGGGGGGAAGGAGGGCTCCTTCTCCCGGCGGCCTCAGTCTTTCAATGGGCTGGTGCCGGGATCGCTTCGATCCCGGCACCAGCCCATTCCAAGACTGAGGCCGGGGGGGAAGGAGGGCTCCTTCTCCCGGCGGCCTCAGTCTTTCAATGGGCTGGTGCCGGGATCGCTTCGATCCCAGCGCCAGCCGATTCAAAGACTGAGGCCGCGGGGAGAAGGATCCTTCTCCCCGCGGCCTCAGTCTTTCAATGGGCTGGTGCCGGGATCGCTTCGATCCCGGCACCAGCCCATTCCAAGACTGAGGCCGGGGGGGGGAAGGAGGGCTCCTTCTCCCGGCGGCCTCAGTCTTGGAATGGGCTGGTGCCGGGATCGCTTCGATCCCAGCACCATCCCATTCAAAGACTGAGGTCGCGGGGGGAAGGAGCCCTCCTTCCCCCCGCGACCTCAGTTCAATGGGCTGGTGCTGGGATCGGAGAAGTTCTCCGATCCCAGCACCAGCCCATTGAACAACCGGCCTCCGGCTAAAGGGAGGAATCCTTTTTTCTTGGATTTTCCTCCTTTAAAATTGGGTGCGCCTAATATGCTGGAGCGCCTTATATGGCAAAAAATACAGTACATAACGAGATATCTTGGAGATAGGTGCCAAGTCTAAACATGAGATTCATTTATGTTTCATATACACCTTATACACATAGCCTGAAGGTAAATTTATACACAGTGTTTTAAATAATAACCTGTGCATGAAACAAAGTTTGTGTACATTGAACCATCAGAAAACGAAGGTGTCACTATCTCAGCCACCCGTGTGGACAATTTTGGATTTTGGAATATTTCAGATTTTGGAATTCCGGATATGGGGGTCTCAAACTGTAGAAGCCTTACATTCTAAGATACCTTCAGAGATGACTGTAGCAGCCAGTCCATAATGAACTGTATCAAGAGTTTATGATTTGATCAAATGCGGACTTTTGTTCAGAAAAAGAAAAAAAAATCCTAATTAAAACAGTGGGCTAGTTAAATGGGCAGGCTGTGATTATCACATTTTCCCTTCATTCTCAATCCTTTACAATAGATACATCAGAATTTGCCTAATAGTACTGTATAGAATTTGTCACTTGCACATATTATTTTATTTCATATTACCTATGTTTCTCCTCAATTGAGCCTGTGTTAAAAAAATATCAGTACCACAAGCAACCAGAATATATCTACCAGAAGAACAGGGAGAAGTTGATAGCTTCTGGAGTATTAGAACCTGCAACTTCAGCAGAAAAAAGAAAATGGCCTGCTTCTGTGGAACCAGTGTTAACTGAGATTTATGAAGAGTTGAGGGAACAGCAGGTACTGTCTCTCTCTCTATTTTTTTTTAAAAGTTACATTATTTAAATCTTGCTTTTCAAACCCTTATTTTGAAGAATGTTTGCAATGTCCTTTTAGAGCAATAACTTGGGAGTGATAAAAGTATTTTTATCCATCCCCAAGCTACAATTAGTGGTTGGGACAGTGTACATCTTTCACATTTGTCCATCTTGGATTTGAAAAAGATTTGCAACCCTGTCTGGCAATGTCTCGACAGGTCAGTTATAGGCAACTTGTAAGCCTATAGTTGTTGGACTATAACTTCCTGTGTTCACCACAATTATCTTCTGATTAGGAGTAATGGGAATAGCACCCCAACACAATCTGGAATAACTCAAGTATAGGTAGTCATTCGTGTATGTTCCTTAGCACTGAGCCAGGATAGTTAAAGTGGCCTCAAGCTGCATTATTTTTGCCAGTCTGTAAAGGCCCATTTGTTAGTTAAATCAGGACGCAAAGGTTTCTGATGTCATGGTTGTGCTGAGGAAGAGAATTCAAGTATGATAGCCTTCTCATTTTGCTACTCAATGATAGTGTCCTGTCAAAAGGGCCATTATGATAACAAGCTACCCTTGTTGGCACTCTAAATTTGCATTGAGATGCTGGGATTTTCTTATGAAATGGTGAACCAGTTGAACATAGTGAATTTGCAGTTTTAAAGTGAACAGTATGTCTAAGTTCCATTTACTTTGTCTTTACAGTTACTGAGTGCTAAGGTTCGACTCCCCACTCCTCCTAAACAGCCACGTAGTGCAGTAAAGCTCAGTGCTTGCTTACCAAGCCCTACTCCTCCGATTCGTACATTTGAAGAACCAGAAGCAGTAATTAAAGCTAATATTACTGATCCTTTGCAAATTATAAGAACAATATGTGAAAACAAAAACCTTGGATTCCTATATATGACTCCTGCAGTGTCTAGGTCATCAACTGAATATGAACCATATAATCTAAAGTGAGTTACATTGTTTGAATTTTACAGTGATCAACTTTATGATAAATAGTTCTTTTGAGTGCAATGTGAATTATAAGTTTAGTATTGTTTATACTACTAGGTGTAGAAGTAGCAGAAACAGATAAAATGTTGTGGCTGCAGCAACCAACAGAAGGCAGACAAAGCTGCCTCACCTGTTACCAGAAGAATGCTGGAAGTTCTGAGCAGCCTATTTTTTCAGTGCCTGGCTTCTAGGTGATTACTCAGAGCCACAGTGCTCTGGAAAGGCAGCTTTCAAAAAGCAAAAGAAATGAACAAACCACCTGAAATCCAGGCATTGTAGACATTGGCTATGCATTGCCAATAATCTTCTTTTCCTGACAACACAACCAAGCAAAAAATGCTGCACTAGGAAAGCAAAATAAAAGACAATCAAAGCAATAGGGAAGAATAAATCACCAGGAACAGATGGCATACCAACAGAACTGCTACAATCCACAGAGACAGAATCAAGTTCTGTTCTAACTAAACTCTGCCGACAAATATGGAAACCAAAACAGTGGCCCACAGATTGGGAGTGATCAATATACATTCCCATCCACAAAAAAGGAGATATAAAAGACTGCAGAAATTACAGGACCATTGCACTAATTTCCCATGAAAGCAAAGTCATCCTCAAAATTCTACAGCAAAGACTACTACCATATATGGAGCAAAAAAAATCCCAGAGGTGCAAGCTGTATTCAGAAAAAGAAGAAGCACTAGAGATCACATTGCAAACATATAATGGATAATGGAGCACACAATGGAATTCCAGAACAAAATTTGCATTTTTTTTTATTGATTATAGCAAAATGTTTGACTGCATAGATCACAGAAAGCTATGGCTTGCTCTTAGAGGAATGAGAGTACCATTACCTTTGATTGTCCTGATGTGTAACCTGTACTTGGGACAAAAGGCTGCTGTGAGAATGGAATATGAAGAAATATATTAGTTCCCAGTTGTAAAAGGGGTCAGGCAAAGCTGCATACTATCACCCTATTTATTTAGCCTATATGCAGAAAATATTGTATACAGAGCAGGCTTAGAACAACCTAATATGCAGATCACACAATACTACTTGCAGAAAACAACAAAGACCTAGAACAATTATTAAAGAAAGTCAAAGAAGAAAGTTGCTAAGGCAGGCTTAATGTTGAATATTAAGAAAACAAAAATAATGACCATGGAAGATCTACATGAAATAGATAATGAGAAACTTGAAATAGTCAAAGAGTTCACATACCTTGGATCAAACATTGATCAGAACAGAGAATGCAGTCAAGAAATCAGAGGACAGTAGGATTGGGAAGGACAGCTATGAAAGAACTAGACAAGATCCTAAAGTGCAAAGATATCACACTGAACACTAAAGTTAGGATCGTCCAAGCCATTGTATTCCCCATCACAATGTATGGATGTGAGAGCTGGACAGTGAAGAAAGCTTAAATTAAAAGAAAATCAACTAGTTGAGATGTGGTGTTGGAGAAGAGTGCTAAGGATACCATGGACAGCCAAAAAGACAAACAAATGGGTCCTAGAACAGATCAAGCTAGATTTCTCCCTGGAAGTCAGGATGACTAAATTGAGGCTGTCATACTTTGGCCACATCATGAGAAGGCATGACTCATTAGAAAAAGCAATGCTGCTAGGAAAGGTGGAAGGCAGCAGCAAGAGAGGAAGACATACATCAGATGGTTATACTCAATCAGAGAGGCTATGGGCTGAGCCTGCAGGACCTGAGCAGAGCAGTGGAGGACGAGGTATTGGAGATGTCTCATCCACATGGTTGCCATAAGTCGAGATCAACACCAGGGAAGTTAACAACAACAACAAACAAATCACAGTTTTTACTCATATGAATAGAAACATAGATATGTTGGAGACCAGGGTTCAAATCCCCACTCAATCATATCACTGGGTGATCCTGGGCAAGTCACACTCTCTCACCCACAGAGGATGGTAGTGGCAAACTCCCTCTGGGAGAATCTTGCCAAAAAAACCTCTGTGATAGGTTTGCCTTGGGGTCACCATAAGCTGGAAATTACCTGAAGGCATACAGCAACAAGTAACAACATACGTTGTATTGCTCTCCCCCCCCCCCCCGAAAAAAGGTGCTAGTTGTGATACTGAACACACAATAAAGAGGCATAGTATGCCATCTTAAGGCAGTCACACACATTAAAACATGAGTTTCTACCATTTTATAATTTAAAATTCTGGTACAGGTAGAAATGATAGCTGTTGACCTGATTGACCTGATAACATGAAACCTAGCATCCCTTATCTATTTGATGCAACCTACAAATATTCCAGAATTCAAACAAATTTGATAAAAAAAAAATTAAATGATTTTTATTCTAATCTTTTGAATACACTGTGATATATTTCTGTCAAAATTTGTGAAAACTACTAATATAATGTATTCACTTATACTTTTATATTGGTTTAGTGAAGTTCTTCAAATGTTTTTACAGCTTTCCTCTTCCATTAAAGCCTATGGACTAAAACTAATTGGTAATCCTGACTAAAGGAGACTGCTGAATGATTGGAATTTACAGAAAAGTTGACTTACAATGCAGGAAGTAATGCAGTAGGTCAGCTCATCCAGAACTACCAATTGGATTTGGGGCCAAGACATGAAATATCAGAACTATTATCTTGTGCATGCTCAGTTTCATTATGAAGCTAGATTTCTGCTGGCATTGCAGTGTTTTTCAGAAGGATTCAGTCCCACAGTAGATTCTATATTGTTGTTATATGCTTTCAAGTTGTTTCTGACTTATGGCAAACCTATTGTGGGGTTTTCTTGGCAAAATTTGTTCAGAGGGGATTTGCCCTTGCTTTCCTATGAGGCTAAGAGAGTGGGTTTCCATGGCCAAGGGATGATTCAGATCTTGTCTCAAGAATCATGGGCTGACACTCAAAACTACTATACCACACTGGCTCTCAGAATCTGTATATAATGTGTATTTTACTGCATAAATTGGGACCATGAAATATGGTACTATAAACCTTTCCCTCAAAGTAGGATGCTTTTTTGGTCCTAATCAGCTGACATAAAAGGTTTTTTTTTAATTTTTTTTTTTTTGTGGGGTGATTCTCAGGGAGAATGAAAGACCTGAGAGAATAAGACCATAGGGAGAATAACTGAATAAAAAGCTGTAAGTGACAGCACAAGAGAGACTCACAGCCAAATATACTGACGCAACTGGAGACTTCCGTAGAGACCCCATGTCCAATTTTAAAAGATAATTGCCCCCTTGGCACAATCTTCTGCAGGCCCCACAAAACACAAAATAACTTATTTTGCCCATTAAAGGGCAGTCCTTCAACTGAAGGGTTTTGTGAAATAATAGTGTAATCCTTACAGTGCTACATTATTCCAGCAAACAGTAGAAATAATCAATTTTGGGATCTTGAATAGGTGAGTTATTTCTTTTTTTAAAAAAATGTTACGCTGCTACTCATAAAACTACTACCTCTAATCTACACAGAAATATGTAGTTTTGTGGGGCTTGCATAGGATTGTACTCGGAAAATGTTAAAACCAAAACCATAATAAATAGAAATACTCCAGTGGAATACAATGGTTGTTAGCTCTTTTTTAATTTTGAGAGCTGGAGGAGTCGCTCTGCCATAGAAATTGATAAATAAAGAAAGGGAAATGGAAAAAAAATGTAAGTCTGCTGCAATACTATTCAGAAGCAAGATTTTCTGAACATAAATAGACATATCTAAGTGTTCATATACATCTGACCAGTTAGTGGTTTGTTTGTGTCTTTTCATGAAAAACTGTTAATAATAAATTTCCTTTTCAAAAAGCAGAGGGATTCAATGATAAAATGTTTGTGTGTTAACAGTTTAAGGCTGACTCATGTTGTCTCAAGTTCTGTAAAGCCAGGAAATTGAAAACTAAAGGTCATGTCATAACAGACATGCACCCTGAACACAAATAATGCTGTACAATGCCACAAACTCTGCTGGCTTGCAACTTATCCTCTTTATAGCCAGGCTGTTTCTTGATAATTCAGACCCAAATCCACATGGGGAAAGTGACATGCCTCACACTTACCAAATGCCTCATATTGTTTCATTCTGCATTGTTTTATGAAGTATTTGAATCTTACCATTGAGCTGTAGGAATCATCCTATGATGTGACCCATGGCAATCGGCAACCACCCAGGCATGTCACTTTTCCCTGAGTGCATTCATATGACTAACAATCTTGATCTACTGCTAACAGACTTGAATAGGAAAATGTTTATGTAACTTTCAAGAACTACAGCAATAATAGTGTACCTTTCCCAAGAAATGTTAGAAATAAATCTTGACATAGTGGAAAGTTCTATTAATTTCCCGGACTCTTTCCCCCTCCTGTTAATCAGTGAATTGGAACCAGAATATGTGCAGTGGAAGGATGGGTAATTTGGTTTTAAACAAGAAAACTGAAAATACCTGAAATAGTTCTTATTAGACTCTCCTTTCCTACAGAACAGGCACAGAAAGAAATTAATCTATTGCCACCTTGTTGAAAGGATGGCAGTTCAGTGAATTAAATTACTATGTATCCTATTAAATTAAATGTTTTCATTTATTTATAGAATTGTCAGTTATGACGGCATTAACAAAAATGACTACTACACGATTAGCCCAAATGCAATTATTCATACATGTAATGGAGAAGTTGAGTATCTGGAACTTCAACGCTGGGAGCAGGAATACCTCTATCACAGAGCACTTTCTAAAATTACTATATTTGCAATATTTCGCAAATGGAAGTCATTTAATGTATGGAGGAAGAACGTCCGCTCCAAGAAGATTAATATGTGTCGCCGAGCTTTGCAGAAGAACTTATTCATTGTTAATGCTGTATGTATTGTGCATGTTTTTATCACTGAAGTGATCTGTATGAAAAGTGTTGAAGACACTAAATCACTGTAGAATAATATTATATTCAAAGAGGCAACTTTGTAATGCTAAAGTAGATAATGAAAAGATCTGCATGTTAAATTATTGGAGTAAACAATAATTTCCTGCTGTTGAAATTAAATTATGTATGTTAAAATTAAGTTAAGATTAACATATTTGTATATATCCTGGCTTTTGAGCTTTAATCAAAATAGATAATTGCTTAAGGACATAGTCTGTATAGGACCAGTACTGTTGGGCTGTCTTCTGTTCCCAGCAAGGCACTTTCCATGAATGGAAGTGCCTTTCATCTTTCAAAGATCCCTGCTAACAGAAAGGAGATTTTTGTCATTTCTGTTCCCTATATAGCTTGTGCCACCTCCCAGGGCAGATTTTAAAAGATTTGAAGGAAGATTAAAAAAAACAAACCCTTCCCTCTCCTTACTGAGTAACCATAGGAATGACTAGCACTCATTCCATGAGTGAAATTCTGCAAGCCTATTTTTTAAAAAGTAAAACCAGTGACTCTAAGTGTGCTTTACAAGTTTCACTTTTCTTTTTCGAGCAAAATACGTTACAGATTGGTTTTCCTATGCCCAGCTCACTTATAGCATAGTAAATCATTTTTTGTTCCTTTACCTTCTTGTTTTGACTCCTCATTCATATTATCATTCTTCCCATCTTGAAAGTATGTGCATTCTTTTGCTAACCTAGGGAACATTTAACTGTTCCTCAACACTTGACAACACATTCTACATAGAGCAAAGCCCTCCTTCAACAGCTTTTCCACTAAATGCCCAGGTGTCCTCATGGTCTCCAATGAATGTGGTTACAAAGTACAACAAATGAGATATTAGTGGCTGAATCAACTTTCAGAAGAAGGTCCAAAACACACTGCAGAAATAATCCAGTTTCAGACTGCTTTAGCTACCCTGGCTCAGTGCTAGGGAATCCTGGGAATTGTAGTTTATTGTGGCACCAAGACTCTGACAGAGAAGGCTAAATGTTTCACAAAACTACAGTTCCCAGAATTCCTTAGCACTGAGCCATGTCAGTTAAAGCAGCCTCAAATTGCAGATTAATTCTACAGTTTTGGACCCTCATGATCTACAACAGATTCTTCCTTCATAATCAGACAGTTTTGATCCATTCAGGCCATCCCACCATTATTGTAAAACCCAATCTATGTATATCAGCAAAGGGGAGTTGGAATTTATCATGAAAGCATATTCTAGCTGGTGTACTGAAAGAATACAAAAGCCACCATACACTTTGTTTCAACCACTGCAACAAATCAATCGTAAGTTTTGTCTTTTCCATCTCATACGCTCCATTTCTTTATACACAAACAGTCTCATTGGGACCAGCACTCACACTTGGAAACTCTCTGCCTCTGTGCTTAACCACATGACATGTAAAGGCATTTCCCAAATATTTTCCCTTTCATACTGCAGTCTGAATCCTTTTCCTAAGTAAATGCTAATCTGTTTTCCAAAGGGATTAATCTTACACAAATTTGGCCTTGGAATGGAAGTGGGGAGCAACTGAAGCAGGAAGGGGGAAGGAACGAAAGGATCCAACCACTTAATTTCTTCCCCCTCAGCCCTGTTGGGAATATGAAACTAATCTTTATGCTCTTTTATGCCAACTATGAGAAAGCTTCAGGATAAATTCCAGTGTTTTCATTTCATCAACTGGTTCTTCCTATTTTACAGTGTCTGAGACCAGCAATTCTGAATATCCAAGAAATGTGCTACCAGATCAGTGACTTGGCACTTTGTCAAATTGAAAAGGGCTATATATACACACTGGTAGAATTCAGAGGTACTCAGTTGGATCAGCTAAAAGAAGTGAGTTTCATTGGTTGCTTGGTCTTTCAAGACTTTGTGTGTACTTTTAGGGAGGTGAAATGTAATCTCTGTTAACCTCTAACTGCATTTTAATTTTCAGGTGGCTTCTCGTCTGTCAGAGTTCAGGGAATTAGCCAAAGAAGTCGTAAGGGGTGCATGCAGAACTGCACTGCTTGAGTCAGGTTTTACCCCTGATGATTACTTTTATGCAACAGAGAGTTCAGGTACAGAATTGCTGGGCATTAGAGTAGTTAATGTTTTAAAAGGTAATATGTTATCTGATTCCTACACATTGGTTTAGATTTGTTCTTGAAATTGTTTCAGCAATGTACATTTATATTTTCTCCAGAACAGGTAACAGTGACGGCAAGACTAACTGCTGGAAGTGCTATTCTCCCTCGGGTTGACAAAGATCTTTATGGTGAACAAGCTGAAAAAATGACATACACAGAACAAGCCAACAAAAGACATCAGTGTGGAAGACTGACATGGTTGGTATTTGGCACTTTGCAGATCCACATCTAATGGTTCTTTTTCCTAATTTAGAAATATTAATGTAATTTTTTTCTGGAGGTGTTTCTTGCAAATGAATAGCCATCTGTGCACCCCCATAGGAAGTGCTTGCATAAAGGCAACTATACAGACTCACATACTTACTAGCATGATTAATATCACTTGAGTGGGAAGTGACCGTATAATGCTGGAATTCACAACTATGTGACAGGCCAAAGAAGACTATTGTCAGAAACAGACCTTGGAATTCAGAAATGCTGATTTTATTGAGCTCAGGGAAATTCAAGGTGGAATATCAGGGGTAGAGATGTAAAAGGGAAAAAAAAAACATTCAGCAAGGTTGGGAGTTCATGAAGAAGCAGTTGCAAAAAGCCCGATCACAAACAGTCCTATCGAAGAAAAAGAAAAGATACGCATCTGAAAAAGTCCATATAGCTACACAGTAAACTCAAGGATCAAGTGAAAAGGAAAACAAATTCTTTATATAATGGAAGGAAGGATGAATGACCAAGGAAGAGTGCAGGTGTGTAGCCCAGGCTTGCAAGAATATTGTTCAAAAAACTAAAACTCAGAATGAGGGAAATGGAGCAGCAGAAATGGTTCCCCTTGTCCTCCTTGTGCACCAATACTTTAACTGCAGCCCACTGCCACCACCACCCTTTCCCACTCGCTGCCCCCTCAATTGTTCCACTGCCCCTCCCGGGGGGGCATACCACCCACTTTGGGAACCACTGACCTATGGCACACTTAGCAAAACTTCAAGTACCTAAACAGTGGAGAGCCTTTACTTTGCCATTATGTCATACCCTCCCCTCAGCTTCCCTTGAAGGCCGATTTAAGACGATCCCCTTCTTAGACAAATTATGCCCCTGTGACTCAACAGAGCATGCATTACTCCAGTGCTCATACTACAGAGATGTCTGCCTCAGCCTTATTTCACATCTATTGCATAAATATCAGGGGCCCACTGGTCAATTTTACACTTCTCTGCTGCTTTCAGACATCAATCCTGGTACAACATATAATGTTGCCAGATTCTGTGCAACTGCAGTTAAAATTTGCCAAGCCAGGCCTCTGCAGTAGACTAGTATCAATCTTGTCTTGCTATAATGGAGCTGTGAAATCTGAAAGGATATTGTAAATACTGTTTTTGATCTGTGTTTTTACCTTCCTTTTTACCTTCTTTTATTCTGTATTCTTCTTTTACTTATGCTGGTCTATGACCATAATAACATTTCTATTCTATACTATGTGCTATAGCATTATAATCATAAAAAAGTAAAACAGCATTGGAAGGGAAGTGGGTACATTTTTATTCCAGTATTTCTCAGAATTCAAAAGGGCTCAATTCTACTCAAAGGTGAGAATAAAATGTTGCAGCTACTGCTGATGTTTGGGTTTTTTCTTTTTGGTCAAAAATTCTCACTGGAGTATATTGCACTTTCAGTATATATGAGGGGCTATGATATTACTTCCCCCATCAACAAAATTCTATACTACTTAAGGGATTGCCTACTTCCATATAATCCACCCCGCATCCTCAGTTCCTCTGGGAGGAATTTATTGCAGCCTATGAAGACCAGATTAACTGCAACCTCCCTGAGGACTACCACTTCTAGACTGTGGAATGGCTTGCCGGAGGAGATCCATCAACTTACCAACTTAGCTAGCTTCAAAAAAGCTGTCAAGACGGATCTCTTCTGGCAGGCCTTTCCTGAATAGAATTCTTCAGCTATAAACAAACCCCCTTACACTTGTATTGTGCTGCCTTTCTGCCCAATAGACCATTTGTTATTAATAGATTTTAACAGACTATTTTTTGAACTGTGCTAAGTTTAATTCTTTTTTAAGGGGGGGGGGTTTAAGATATATTATCATGTATTGTTATTATGTATTGTATTGGTTTGTTTTAACATGTAAGCTGCTTTGATTGCTATTATAGTAGAAAAGTGGGATACAAATAAAAGGTTGTTTTTTAAAAAAAATTACATTGCCTTGTTTTTTTCTTCCCAGCTTTATTCGTCTTGCTGACTACCTTATAGTAAATACTATGCATATTTTGGCAGTAAAATCTGTCACTGCTCTTCTGAATTACCTTACTGACAAGTTGAAAAGGACACCTCCTTCAGAGGTGATCCAGAAGTGGAATACAGAAGAAGCACCTGAAGTTCTGGAGAAGAAGGTAAAGTGGATTTAATTAGGGCCATGTTTTTTGTTTTTTGAAATGGGCAAGTCTGTCACTGTTCAGTTGCTCACGAAAATTGACACTTTTGAACAAAAGTCACTGTTTTCTGTTGATTAACACCAGTCTTCTTCATTTTGTCCTGATATAGGTCCTTATTGCATTACCAAAGAAAGATAAGAGGCAGTGAGATAGAAGTGGCTTTTTTCCTTACCTTCCCAAATGACGTCATTGTAGTTCTGTTCTCCATCCAGATGGAGTCAGTCATAAACATGTGGTTTTTCCAAACAGATTTTTCCAGCAGGACAAAAGGCACATGTTTACAATCATCTTCCTCAGCAGTAGAGTGGAAGTATTTTGTGGGTATGCGGGAAGGTAATCAGAAAGTCACTTCTGTCTCGCTGCCTCTCCTCTTTCTTTTTTAATGTGGTAAGGCCCATATATCTACTTTTATATTGGAATTTAAATTTTTCATATTCTGTTAAGATATGAAATGCTACTGAAGCCTTTTCTTAGTAGAGATCAACACACATTTCCCAGAAATATTATATATATAATTGACTTTTCATTGTACATGAAGCATCATTTAGAAAGTAGATTTCTCTTCAGATTTCATCATTAAAATGTGGCACTTTTTGACAACAACTTATTTTATTGACACAGTTTTATTTTGTTGCTTTTTAGAAGGACAAAAATAATAAAGCAGCCCACTGTATAGCTGAGGAAGAGAAGGCAGGAACCACATGCTTTACCATTATGATAAATAAATAAATAGTCTTCCGTAAGGTTTCTTTTTTGGATACCTGTTATAGTCTGGAAGAGGGAGCTGTTCAGGAACATTAAATTTAAAAGTCACAGCCTGGAAGAGAGAGCTGTTTAGGAAATTTTAAAAGCATTAAAAGTCACACAAAACCTGAGGAAGAAGTTGGTCTAATTAAAAAAAATTAACAGAAAGAAAATTGGTAGGAATGTTAAAAAGAAAAAAAAATACAGACAGTATAAATACTGGAAAAAGCAGATGCCATTTAAAAAGAATGATGAGAACAAGAAGGAACAAAAAGCTGAAGAGGTGAAAGGTAAAGAAGTAACAAGTAATACTATGATTTAAAGTTGATAAGTAGAGCTTAAAATCTAATACAAAAATTAGAAGAAAAAACCAAATTGCTCTTGGAGGATTGAAAAAGAGATCAAAATACTACCTTAATTCAAGAACTACGTTACTGGGAAAAATGCCTAAAACTTGGAGGCCTACCCAAAAAACCAAATGAGGATCTCTATGCATGTGTAATACCAGACTTAGCTGAGTTTGTAGGAATCCCAGAGACTGAACTAGACATTGAAATAGACCAATTGTTCAGAATTAATTCAAATACAGCTAGAGAAAAAAAAAATCTGCCTCAAAACATCGTAATTTGCCTAACGAGATCAAGAATGAGAGATGTGATCCTTAACAGGAGCCGTATAGATAAATGTCAAATTGAGGGAGAAAATATAAAAATATTCAAAGATATTCCAACAGCGATATTAAAAAAGAGACAAAATTACAAAACGTTGGGCCTTTGCAGACTGCCAGAAATAGTGCACATTAAATTGAGGCACTGCCCTGGCTCAGTGCTAGGGAGTCATGGGAATTGTATGTTTTTCTGGGACATTGATCCTTCTCTGTCAGAGAGCTCTGGTGCTACAATAAATTACAGTTTCCATGATTCCCTAGCACTGAGCCAGGGCAGTGCCTCAATTTAATGTGCACTATTTCTGGCAGTCTGCAAAGGCCCATTAACTCAAACACTAATTAGATTCAGAATAAAGTATACATGGGACAGAATTGATGGAATAATATTCACTTATAGACAAAAAAGATACAAAGTAAATTCTAAAGTTAAAAACAGAAGAAATAGAAAAACGGATAAACAGAGAAATGCAGAAAGAAGACTCAAATCAGGAAAGTGACCCATCAGAAAAAAGTGATAACCAAACAAAAACACAAATCACAAAAAAATAAAGCAGTGCAAATAAAGGAAAAGGAAATTGAACTAACAAAAGAAAAAGATTCCAAAGAATATTCAGAAGATGAAATACTAATTAAAGATCTGTCAGAAGAAAAAGAAGAACTTGAAAACACTCAGGATTTAGAAGAAGAAGAAACAGAAGACCCCCCCCCCTTGAGAAATTTTAGCAAAATTAAACAAATTAATAAACAAAGGAGAGTAAAATAAAAAAGATATAGATAATCAACTGAAAAATAAATAAATAAATAAATAACAATAAACATTTGCTCCTGGAATGTTAAAGGGATAAACTGTGTTTCAAAGAGGAAGAGAATCTTTCATTACCTCGAAAAAAGAAATCTGGATATCACATGTTTACAAGAAATTAAAATCAAAAAAGTGATCAAAAATACTTTAAAAACCTGAAACTGGGCCAGATGTTTGCTTCAAATAACAATATGAAAAAAGGAGGAGTGGTGCTCTATTTCCAAAAGAAATACACAGCAAGAGAATGTTTCAAAGATAATGCAGGCCCCTATATAGGCACAATGGTTAAAATACAAAACTTGAAAATATTAATCATGGGAGTATATGTGCCAATAGACAACAAAAACTAATTTGTTCAAAAAACTGCTTCAAGAGATAGAAGAACAAGAGATAGAAGATGTCCTAATAATGGGAGACTGGAATGCGGTGATAAATCCCAAACAAGATAGAACTTCTAATAAAAGAATTTTTAAAAACCAGGGGAAGCTACCAAATGCTTTTTTTCAACTAAAAGAACAGCTAAAATTAAAAGATGTATGGACAGAGTTATATGACAAGGCACCCGGTTACACTTTCTTTTCAATGCAATGCAATTCTGCATCTCGAATTGACATGTTTATGGCCTCAAGTAGAATAATAACAAAAATCAAAACAATGGAAATAACACCAAGAACTGAATCAGACCATAACCCGATTTGGTTAGAATTAAACACGCCAGCAAAACAATATTCTTGGAGATTAAATGATCTATTACTCCTAGATGAGATGTATCTTCAAAAACTAAAAAAAATAAAGTAAAAATAGAGTTATATTTCATTGAAAACACAATAAAGGATAGTAGCATTCGAACATCTGGGACGCTGGTAAAGCAGTGACAAGAGGATTGCTTATACAAAGAGGGGCAGAAATTAAGAAAAAGAATCAATAAAAAATTCAAAAGATAGAACAAGAAATAAGTCACAAAGAAATTGAATTAGAGACTAACCCAACATCAAAAGAAATTAAGAAATACTTAAAATTTCTTCAGAAAAACTTACAAGAGGAAATAACGATCCAGATGAATAAGAAGCTACAGGAGACCCGACAGAAACATTTCGAATCAGCAAACAAAACCGGGAAATGGTTGGCTAACAGACTGAGAAATGAAAGAGAGATGAGAATAATAGAGAAAATACAAGATAATGAAGAGCTAACAACATCACAAAAAGAAATAAAATGTAAATTTTCAGAATTCTGTACTTGGTTATATAAGCAACCCCCAAGAACAGAGCTTGAAGAAAGTTTATTACAAGACTTCCTTCAGACGCAAATCAGTTTTACAATTCCAGAAAATTGCTATGCAAAAACTGAATAAAGAAATCACGGAGGAAGAAATTGTTAAGACAATTCGAAATCTGAAGACTGATAAGGCTGATAAAGAAGGAATCCCAGAATCCTGGAAGTTTGCTAATACTGTATTAATTCATAAGAAGGGAAAGAAAGAATTAAAATGGACAATTATCATCCTATATCACTTCTTAACACAGATTATAAAATATTCACAGCAATATTAACAAACAGGTTTAAAAAAGTGTTAAAAGATGTAATTCATTAAGACCAGGCAGGATTCCTCCCTTCAAGACAATTAAAAGAGAATACGAGAATATTTATAGACCTTATCGAATACTATGAGAAAAATAATGGGGGGAAAAATTGCCCAGCTCCTGGTGGATGCTGAAAATAATAACATAATATTATGTTATTTCCTCTTTTGAGAACATAAAATGGGGCTGTATGTTAGGAAGATTGGAAAAGATTAAAGTGGGAGGTAACTTTCTAAACTGGGTGAAGAGTATATATAAAGAACAATATGCCTACATATTGATAAATGAAGAAAGATCAGAGCCAATCCCTGTACAAAAAGGTATAAGACAGGGATGCTCTCTATCCCGTCTTCTCTTTATCACAGTACTAGAAATGTTGAATAATAAAATAAGATCAGATCCAGAGATAACGACAACAAAAATAAAAGGTAAGGAATACTGTCTCAGAGCTTACGCAGATATTTTAGCAATATTTTTGGAAAACCCTCTTCATTGTATAGACAAGCTGATAAATAGACTCACAGATTTTGGAAAAGTATCGGGTTTCAAAATTAACAACAACAAATCAATGTTCATAGCAAGAAACATGACTACATCAGAAAAAAACTTATTACAAGAAAAATCCAAATGTAAAATAGTTAAAAAAGCAAAATATCTTGGTATTTGGCTTACCAACAAGAACACTGATTTGTTTGATAACAACTATAAAAAAATGTGGAAGACCATACAACAAGACTTGCAGAGATAGTCAAAACCTAAGCTATCTTTCTTAGGTAAGATAGATGCAATCAAAATGTCTATGTTGCCCAAATTAAATTTTCTTTTCTCAAACTTACCAATAATAACAAACAGTAAACCATTTGATGTTTGGAACAAAGAGCTTAAAAGATTTCTCTGGGAAGGTAAAAAACCAAGAGTAAGGTGGAAAACATTAACTGATATAAGACTTAATGGCGGATACAACTTACCAGATTTACAAACGTATTAGTCTACCTATCAGATTGGATTAAACTTAATAACCAAAAACTACTAAATCTTGAGGGATTTAACTTATGCTATGGGTGGCATGCCTACCTTTGGTACGGTAAAAATAAAATATACAAGAACTTTGAACATCATTCCATCTGGAAATCTATCTTCTCAGTATGGAAAAAAATCAAACCAACTTTCTATTCTAGGATACCAGGTTGACTATCTCCCTAAGAGGCACTATTAGAACGAACAAAAATAAGCACAAGATGGCTAAGATACCGGGATATCCTGAAAAAAGATAACAAACAACAATTGGTCATGAAAGCAGCAAACAAAATCCCAGAATTTGAATCTAAAAGCCAATGGCTGGTCTACTATCAATTAACGGAAAGATACAAATCAGACAAAAAATCAGACAAAAATGGTTTTGAATTGCAAAAGAATGAATTGGATAAAATCTTAGAAGAAAAAGTCACAAAACAAATAGCAAAAATCTATAAAATGCTTCTCAATAGAAATCAAGAGCAAGAAATCATCAAAGGAAACATGATAAAATGGGCCAAAGATATTGGCAGAAATATAGATCTGGAAAGTTGGCAGAAAGAAAACATTTCATTTTACAAGGTGCCAGACTGTTAGAGAGAACTACTTCAAGATGGCATATAGATGGCACCTTACTCCATCTAGATTGGCTAAAATTTACAAAAACAGAGAAAACAAATGCTGGAAATGCAACAAGGCGGTCGGTGATGGGTTCCACATGTGGTGGCAATGATCTGAGATAAAAAAAAAACTCTGGGAAGAAGTGCATACAGAAATTCAAAAAATATTAAACATAAAATTTCCAATTATGCCAGAAATTTACCTTCTAAATATGATCCACAAATAATAATAATAATAATAATAATAATAATAATAATAAATTTTATTTATAGCCCGCCCCTCTACACGGCAATCGGGGCGGGTTACAGTATTTAAACAAACAAAGTTAAAAACTTTCCCTCATCCCCTGATCCAACCCTCCCATCCCCTTAAAACATGATTAAACTTAAGAAGATTAAAATACCACAATGCAATAAAACAATAAAAACAATAAACAATAAAAAGTGCAAAAATAAGCAGCAATAGGGACAAAATAAAGAAGGATCATCTCCCTAGGGCAGAAGTTATTCCGGGAAGGCCTGGATACCAGATATAGAAGCAAAAAAAAAAAAAAAAAAAAACACTGGGAAATACTCCTATACATGATCACATCAGCCAGAATCCTTATTGCACAAAAATGGAAAACAAAGGAAGTACCTACAGTAGAAGACTAGCTATTAAAATCATTAGATAACATAGAACTAGACAGATTAACAAACATGATGGAAGGAAATCTTATAGATGTGATGAACATACACTGGGTAAAATTGAAAAAATATTGTGAAAATCAATGGTCATAAAAAATAATGATATAGCTCAAGAAACATCGTAAGAATAAAAAGACTAAAGTTACAAAAAATAAAAATTACAACCGAAAGGGATCTGTATTATATTTCTTTTAATTGCTTACAAACCATGTAATTTGATAGGAAAATCAAAGATAATATAAAACGTTTGGAAAAAGAATGGAGACATTATTTTAAAATGTATTTTTCTTTTGTGGATGTAAAATAAAATAAAAAGTATAATGAAAAAAAATATAATACAAAAATTAAGTGGAAGCCAAAGAGGTTAACAAAAGAAATGAATGACATGGAAAAATATAAAGGGATGTAGTAGCATGTATAATAGAGCAAGCAAGAAGAAATAAAGTATGACCACGATAACACACAATGTGATAATCAATATACAGTATGTAAAATGTCTTTTTATAGTGTCACAAGAAAGAAATGAACACATCATAGGACAGCTGGGCAAGAGTGTAAATTGCAAAGATAAAAATAAAGCAGGATGCCTGTTACCAACTAAATTAAAAACTTGAGACAAGGACTAGAGGAAAACCTCAGATTCTGTCTGTATCCTATGAATGTCGAGAAAATACTTAAACAAGCTGAAATAACATAGCCTAATTGTTACGGGACTATTGTCATTAAGTACATTGGACTTTTTAATCTAAGAGGTATCTTGGCAACAGGCAAACAAAACAGAATGTGTTGTTGAGCTAATATAGGTTGAGTCTCTCTTATCCAAAATGCTTGGGACCAGACGTGTTTTCGATTTTGGAATTTTTTAGATTTTGGAATATTTGTATGTATATAATAAGATAGCTTGGAAATTGGAAGGAAGTCTAAATGTGAAATTCATTTATGTTTCATATACACCTTATACACATAGCCTGAAGGTAAGTTTTTTTACACAATATTTTGAATAATTTTGTCCATGAAACAAGGTTTATGTACATTGAACAATCAGCACACAAAGGTGTCACTATATCAGTCACTGATGGGAACAGTTTTGGATTTTGTAATATTTCAGTTAAGGAAGACTCAACCTGTAGTAAACATAGCTAGAGTTAACAGTACATGTATTCCTTTATATGGCATCACTACCTAGGAAAAAACCAAAATATTCCCATCCCTTTAGAGGATTAAATATCCTTTTGCCATTTCTGGCTTCTGTTTTGTTTTTTAAGCTTCAAGCCAACCAGGTTGTATTAGATTTTTTTTAAAGGCTCATTTAATCCTTACCTTAAGGTGCTGCCTTTCACACGTAAAATGGTCTAAACTGATAAATCATGTTGCCAGGTACCATTTTCTTTACTTAGACGCAAGCTGCATTGTAAAGTGCAAGAATCAAAAAGTAGAAGATCAAAACATGAATAAGCAATGCACACAACAAAACAGAATAACAGAAACCAACTTATCTCTGTTGCCTTCTCTGAGCAATCTGGCAACTTTTAAGAAATTTTATTTGAAGCTCATGGTGACCCTATGAATGAGAGACCTCTTAAGACACCCTGTTAGTAGCAGCCCAGTCTTGGAAACTCAATGCTGTGGTTTCCATGATAACTACCTGTAATGCAGTCTTCCTTTTTCTTTACTGTTTCCTACTTCACCAAGCATTGTCATATTTTCTAATGAGTCATGTCATTTTATGTTATGTCCAAAGCTTCAGTTTAGTCATTTTGGCTTCTAGGGACAGTTCAGGCTTCATTAGCTCTAGGACCCATTGCTTTGTCTGTTTGACAATTTGTGGTTTCTGTAGAACTCTCCTCCAGCACCACATTTCAAATAAGTTGATTCTCTTCCTATCAGCTTTCTTCATTGTCCAGCTCTTAGAAGCTGTACATATGCAAACTGATCTTGGAGCACCTTTGAGACTAACTGAAAGCTTATGCTACCAACTTCTTTCTTTCTCTCAGTTTCAAAAATGGTACAGGATCCTTTTGTTTACTGATCCAGACAGTGTCATTGAATTCTAAGCCATGCATAGATATTGAAAATGCCACATGGATGATCTTGACTTTGGTTTTTAATTATATGTCTTTACACATGAACTTCATTTTGTATTTTTTTTCATTGTTAATTTTTATAGTACAGAATGTTCAGAAGTGTTTACCACTGTATCTTTCTGCAGTGTATCAACAGTAAAATTGTCACTGCTTAATCCTTAATACTTCAGCCAAAGAGTCTAAGGAATATATTCCATCAAATTTACATTAGAAATCATAGAAATGTTTGATGATTAATACTAGAATTGCATGCAGGAAATGGTTTGTATGAAGTTTCCATTCCATCTGGAATTCACTTATTCTTAGTACTGGCAAGAAAGGCTAATTTTATTGGGAGGAGAAAGGAACAAACTTTCTCTCTTGGAAGTAGTTCTTGCAGAGCAATCTCATGCATACTATGCTTGCTGGGACATATTCTCAAGAAAGTGTGCATTAGATATTGTTCATTTTGGTGACTGGGGGCTATACTGCATAAAAATTAATATTTTCTTGGCCAAATAATATTACTGACAGAAAAGAAGCATTTTTAGTAAGAAAATCTAAATTAGTTTTTTTTAAAAAAAAAAAAACTTTCATTTTTCATCCTGTAGTTTTCCCCTCCTGGATCTGCCGCCAAATATACCCTCCCCTGCAAAATTTGCAAGAGGCACACTGAAAGCAGCAGTTAGCACCTTTTCTAGCTCCTGGATGATAGAGCCTCTTGCAATAAAATAATTTACTCATTTAATTAGTTGGTTAGTTGATTTATATCCTGCCTTTCTTTCAGTACGGGATACAAAGTGGCTTATAATTTAAATTAAAACTAAATACAGGCATATCTCAATTAACAAAGCCTCTAACAAAGAAGTTTGTTTTTACAAAGTCTTTTTATGGGAGCCCAGCCCATCCACCCCCTTTTCTTGTTTCCTGGTTGGCTGGAAGGTAGGTGTGTGTGTGTGTTTTGGTAGCATTGGCATTGAGCGGATGGTGAAAGAGGGCTGGAGAAAGACAGACTCTGTGTTGGGTTGCAGCAACATGTCTGCAGTAAGCAATGTAATAAAATGTGACATGGTAAAGAATAGGATTCTAGTCTAGGTGTGAGCTTATGTCCAACAGGCAAGGAAAACAGTTGCCTCTAGGATCATTTAATAATAATAATAATAATAATAATAATAATAATTTATTTATTTATTATATCCGGCCTTTTGCCTGAGCAATCAAGGTAGCTTACAAATATAAGATACAAATTAAAAACATACATTTACTGAGCAAATGTGAAGAGCAAAGCAAAAAAAAACGGGGAAGGCAGATTAGCTTGCCTCACTAGCTGCTCTAGCATGTTGAAAAAGCATAGAGCTACAATTTTGGTCACCTAAAATGGAAATAATAAGAAAAGTGGAGCTGTAGGAGCTGAGCAGGGTAGTTGTGGACAGGGTGACATGGAAGTATGGTATCTCATTCATAGGGCTACCATGGACTGATGTTGACTTAAAGAGAACAACAACAACAACAGAAAAGTGGAGGCTCTCAAAAGAAAAAATCATCCTGGGATGCATTTTGGATTAAACTTTCAAGTGGTCTCTAGATATTCAAAATGTTTTTGTTTACTTCCACTAGGCTTAGCTGACCGGGCTGTTTTCTTTCACATGTAAATACTAAGATATAGCCATGTTAGTCTGGATCAGTATGCAAAGTGATCTTATAGCACCTTTGAGAGAAAGAAGTTGGTAGTGTGTACTTTTGTAGATTTAAATCTACTTCATCAGATATATGAAGTGAAGTGCCTAAGAACAGACTTGTGTAGCTATGAATAGCTCATATGTGTATGTATTGTATGTGTGAAAAGCAATAGAAATGCAAAATATGATGAAGTGATACATTGTGGGACAAAGGCAGGAGGAAATAAAGTGCCTAAGGCAGGGGTAGGCAACCTTTCCCCTTTAAGGGCCGAGGGACTTCGGCTCCCAGAATCCCAGGAGCTATTGGCCAACATGGGACTATTGGTCAACATGACTGAGGCTTCTGGGAGCTGAAGTCCCTCGGCCCTTAAAGGGGAAAGGTTGCCTACCCCTGGCCTAAGGGGTCTGCTATTCTGAGGTCTGTTTTTAGGCACATAACTCCATATATCCTTAAAAATAATTTGAATTAGATGCTTTGGGGATGGCCTGTGAATTAAACAGTGTCATGTTATTCCTGAATCCATCAGGTTATTTGGAATTCTGTTGCTTTGAGGGGGGCACACTACTGACAGGCCTTTGGACTATAATTTATTATCAGAAATATGCTGGAACAGAGAAAACAAGTCCTTGTTTTTAATTCAAGAATTCAGATTCATTTTCTGATTTATCGTTTTTCTCTCAGGGAACGTCAGTGATTGGGGGACTAGAAGAAGATGAGTCTTTGCCCATGTTTCTTGCAGAGCTAATTTTGGAGATCTATGCACTACTATTTGAACCAACATTGGATGAATTTCAGGTTTAAGAATTATTTTATTTAACTTAAAGTTACTGTATGAAACATAATTGTGATCATGGGCAATACAATTTTATTTTCACATGCAGAGGTGAGATTGGTGCCTTTAGACATGGCATAGTCCCTGAGATGCAGTGGGATTTCTGTATTGCTTTCTTGATTGATGTGGTGTTAATTTGCCCTGGAACCTGACCTGAAATCATAGGCAACCCAAGACAAAACAACATGAAAAAGAATTGTCCATTGTCTGTTGGATGGGTGATCCAAATATAAGTGCAGGTAAGCAGCAATGGAGCTACTAGTATAGAAGAAAGTACCATGTAAAGGAGAAAGTGAGCACTAGAGAAGTCAACATATGGAGGAACATTGTACAACAGGTAATGGATTACATGTAGGTCTCAAGACCATTTCAAAGTTCCAAAGAGCCCTCCAGCACCCCATTTTAAAATGTTTATTCTTTTAAAAACAAGAAGAAATACCCAAAGCCACTTTCTTATCCAAAAATAGCTTGGAGGGGTGAAATGTCCCACACTCCAGAGGTCTGGCTTGTCAGTCCGCTCCCTTACCCCTAGCTGCTATTGTTTACTGTTATTTTGTTATTTTGTTTTATGATTTTATTATTTGATGTCTTATCATTCTGCTGTTTTTAATACTATCTTAGTTTAATTAATTTTTAAGGGGTGGGAGGGTTAGGGGGAGTACTTGGTGATGTGTTTTACTTTTGTATTGTTTTAACCTGCTGTACGCTGCCCTGGTTGCCTAGCAGAGGGGCGGGTTAGCAATAAAATTTATTATTATTCAGATTCTGACAAAGCAACAGTGTCTTCAGTGGATGACCAAAGTGGGTCATCACCTTCAGACAATGGCCTGAAACAGGAGGGCCAAAAGGGGCATTGTCAGGCTGCATTGGAGGTGTGGCGTTTACACAATGCATGCCCCCGAACACAGCCAGAAGCTGGTTTAAAACAGTGGCTGCGGGGGGGGGGGGGATTGGGGCTGCATGTGTGTGTTTGCTAAGGTGCCAGAGTGAGCGGCACCAGGGTGGCCTCAATCCATCCTTTTTGGGTGGTCTGTTTCACCCCAATGTTTATTCTTTTGATGAAGAGGTAATGAGGATGGGTAAAGCACTGGAAACAGAGATCGAGATTCATGAACAGCAAATGATTGATTCTGCCTTAAAAAGGGTCCAAAGAGTGGGCCACAAAAAAGAATCTAGAAGGGTCCAAAATAGAGCTTAGTCTACTCCAATCAGAGTTCCTTCTCTCCTGAAAGTAATCTGTGGCTTATGGAAGACTCCATCCTCTATTTGTTAAATATTCACTGGGTGCAAGAAACTATCTCTCCAGTCCGGTTCCACTATCTAAAACTAAATTCATTAGTGGTGGATGTACTTAAACGTCTTCCCAAAAGCAGCACTTCACTTTTTTCTAATTAAGAAGGCAGAAAGCTGGATGGTTGTTGCTAGAAAATCTTATGCTTCCATCACCCTGTTATTGAGGATTGCACATAAAGAGGTAGGCATAGAAGTATTCCAATAGTATTTGTGGGAAACAGTCTTTCCCTTCTGGGTTACCTGGTGGAAAATGACAAGAAAATAGCAATTGTCTCCCAAGGCAAGACATATAGGTAATCTGCACAACAAATCACAATGACATGGCATTCAGTACACTGTAGTGCTAAGACTGTGGCACCTTACACACAATAAAAGTGAGAGATACTAGTGTTAACTGCGCACTGATTACTCTGTGGTGATCACACCAGACTTGGTTTGCCTCCTTCCTGTACCTGTCTCACAGGTAGTTCTGGTCAGATTTTCTGACAAACATTGTGGTCTAGTGTGACATCCAGGCTTCCTACCTCAAAATTGCCTTGAGGATTCTTCCTTGTCACCATTACCCTCAGGTAATGAATTCAGATTACAGAGAGGTGGGAAGAGGGCTTGAATCCATCCCAGTCCCCCCATTCCTTAAGGGGAGGTGTAGGTGGCCCTCCTTGTGTAATCCCATCACCTACAAACCCTATAATGAGACACCCTAAGTGAGACATAGGCAGGATCAGAGCATTAACAGAAAGGGAGGGAGGGAGAAATAAAGGGATATCACATTTACAAGATTAGCCAAGGACATAAGAAAGATGCCAAGACAAATAGCAGACACCCTTTGAAAGGCAAGTGGCATCCAAAGCAGCATTACCCATAAAATAGGGACTTGGAATGTGAAAATCATGAGCCAAGGGAAGCTAGACATAGTAAAAATGGAAATGCAATGTATGAACATAGCAGTACTGGGGGGTGAGTGAGTTAAAATGGACAGGAATGGGCCATTTTGAATCAGACAACAATATAGTGTTCTCAAGGAATGAAAAGATAAGAAGAAACAGGGTGGCTTTTATACTAACAAAAGATGTGTCAAAAGCAGTCAGAGGATACAATGCAAAATCAGACAGAATCATTTCAGTAAGACTCCATGGTAAACCTATTAATATCACCATAATTCAAGTATATGCACCAACCACAGAGGCAAAACAGGAAGAAATTGATAGATTCTATGAAGGAGTACAGGAAGAAATTGACAGCACACCATCACAGGATGTCAAGCTGATCATTGGAGATTGGAACACAAAAGTTGGAAGCAAAGAACAATCAAATATAGTAGGCAGATTTGGAGTAGGCAAAAGAATTAAAGCAGGTGATTATCTGATAGATTTTTGTGAAGCCAACAACCTATTAATTGCAAACACATTTTTCATACAACCAGAAAGAAGGCTACACACATAGACATCACCAGATGGTCAACACAAAAATCAAATAGATTATATAATTGGAAGTAAAAGATGGCAGAACCCTATACTGGTGGCCAAGACTAGACCAGGCACCGACTGTGGCACAGATCATGAATTACATCAAAAATAAGAGTCAAGAAGAAAACAAAAAACAGTGATTACACCAAAATATGATCTAAATAATATCTCAACAGAATTTACTGACAACATAAGAAACAGATTCACACTACTAAGCATAATAGACTGAGAACCAGAGGAACTATGGTCTGAACCAGGGACATAATAAAAGAAAAATGCAGATAAACACTTTCAATAAACAAAAAGAAAGAGAAAAAACCTTGGATGACAGAAAAAAACCACTACAAGCAATAAAGAAAAGAAAAGAAAAACCAAAAGGGAGATAGGAACAAGCTTATGAATGATGAATGCAACAGTACAATGGCTTGTGAGAAAAGAAAATTACTATGATGACCAATGCAGAGAAATGGAAAACAACAACAAAAAGGGAAGAACATTTCATAAGATCTGGGAAATCAAAGGAATATTCAAACCAAAGACTGGGATGCTTATTATAATAAAAATAACATAATTTAAGATCAGGAAGGAATAAAAAGACATTGGATGCAATATACAAAAGAGAAGACAAAATGAAGGAGAAGAGCCATATGAAGATGAATCCCAAAATCTAGAAACTGAGATGGAAGCTGCAATAAAAGAATGGCAAAAAACAAGACTCCAGAAACAGATGATATACCAATAGAACTGTTGCAATCCACACTGACAGAGTCAACTCTAGTGCTAACCAACATATGTCAACAGATATGGAAAACAAAATGATGGCCAACAAATAGGAAGTGATCATTATACATCCCCATCCACAGAAAAGGAGATACAAAAGACTGCAGCAACTATAGGACCATAGCACTGATCTCCCATGTAAGCAAAATTATGCTCAAAATTCTGCAACATAGACTCCAACCATACATGGAAAGAGAGATTCCAAGAGTCCAAGCAGGGTTCAGGAAAGGAAGAGGCACTAAGGACCACAATTGCAAACACACGATGGCTAATGGAGTGCACCAAGGAATTATAAAAGAAAATCAGCATGTGCTTTATAGACTATAGCAAATTCTTTCACTACATAGATCATGAAAGGCTATGGAATGCCCTTAAAGACATGGGAGTGCCAACACATCTGATAGTCCTGATGAGGAATCTGTACTCAGGTTAAGAGGCTACTGTTAGAACAGCACATGGAGAAACAGAATGGAGAAGTCAAAAATAGGAGGAAGGAATATTAACAATCTAAGATATGCAGATGACACCATAATACTAGCAGAAAACCTCACAGACCTGGAACACCTACTAAGGAAGATCAAAGAAGAAAGTGCAAAGGTAAGATTAATGTTGAACATAAAGAAAACAAAAATAATGATCACCAAGGACCTTCACAAGTTTAACCTAGACAATGAAGAAATAGAAATAGTAAAAGAATTTTCATATCTGGGATCAAACATTGATAGAATTGGGGACTGCAGTCAGGAAATCAGAAGATGATTAAGAATGGGGAGGGTGGCTATAAAAGAACTAGAAAGGATTCTAAAATGCAAAGATATACAACTGAGCACAAAAGTTAAAATCATATGAGCCACTGTATTTCCATATATGGATGTGAGAGCTGGACAGTTAAGAAAGGTGATAGAAAGAAAATCAATTCATTTGAGATGTGGTTCTGGAGAAGAGTGCTGGGGATCCCATGGACAGCCAAAAGGACAAATAAGTGGATCCTAGATCAGATCAAGCCGGAAACCTCCCTGGAAGCCAAGATGACCAAACTGAGGCTGTCATACTCAGGTATATCATAAGAAGGGAGTACTCACTGGAAAAGACAATAGTGCTGAAAAAGATGGAGGGAAGTAGGAAGAGAGGAAGGCCATATGCCAGATGGATGGACTCTATTAAGGAAGTCATAGGTATGAGGATGCAGGAATTAAGCAGAGCCGTGGAGGACAGAGGGTCTTGGAGATGTCTCATCCATAGGGTTGCCATGAGTCAAGATCAACTCGAGGGCACTTAATAACAACAAAAATCAATTTGGTGCTAAATCTGTCTACACATGGTTCATATATATTGAAATGGAAATCTTTGAAAAGGATCCAAGGTCTTTGTAGGCCAAAAGTTAAACATTAGCCAAAAAGTGTGATGCAGTGGCCAACAAAGTTAATGAGATTTTACACTGCATCAGCAGGAGTATAATGTCTAGATCAAAGGAAGTAATAGTACTACGTTATTGAGGTTTGGTAAGACCACATGTGTGACATTTCATCCTGTTCTGGTCACTGAAATCCAAGAAGGATACTGACAAGCTGGAATTTGTCCAGAGGAGGACAACCAAGATGGTAACATGTCTGGAAACCAAGCCCTATGAAAAATAGCTTAGGCAGCTGGTTATGTTTAACTTAGAAAAGAGAAAACTAAGAGGTGATATAATAACATTCTTCAAATATTTGAAGGAAAATGTGTAGTAGATGGACCAAGTTTAGATGGACCAAGAAATTAGGACACAAACCAGTGGATTCAAATTACAAGAAAAAAAGATTCTCCTTAAACGTTAGGAAGAACTTGTGACATTAATTGCTGTACAAGAGCGGAACAGGCTGCCTCAAAGAGTTGTGGAGCGTCTTTCTTTGGAGTTCTTTAAATGGAGAAAGGGTGCCATCTCATCATCATACAATATTGTATTTTAAAATAGTCCAATATAATTCTTTTTCAGCCTTATTAGAAATTATGTTGTTTTATAATATTTATTATTCTAATAAGTACTGAGGCATGATGCCATGTAGTGATTAAGAGAATGAAGTACAAACAAGAAAGTTTCTGACTCAAATACCATCCCTATTGAGAAAAAAAAGGTAGCTTTCAGCAAGCCATCTTCTTCATCATTAGACCCCTTTTCATCTACAATGTGGGGATAATAATAGCAACAATTGTTGTAAAGTATTTTTTTAAATTATTCAGAGACCTTTGAAAAGTGTTGTAAAAGTGTAGTATACTGTGTATACTACACAGCATACAAATGTTGTACTTTCTTCAGTCTTCTTTCAATACTACACACTTTTTAAAAAATATATTTTCTTCTGTTTTGTCCCAAAGGATGTTATAGCAGAAATTGTCACTCAGTTTCAGGCAACTGTTCTATCTGTTGCAAACCTTGTTCCTGATCGATACTTCGATGCATTCACTCGTCCAGTTATTAACAACAAAATTGAAGAAAAAACATGTGGTGAAGGACCAAGCTTATCAACAATGTTTAAAGATGATAAACATCTCCAAAATATTATCTTACAAATAAAGGTACAGCACACCTATTTTGAAAAGCTATTTACATTCTTTCACATTTTAAGGGAAATGTTTCAAAGACCATCCATTCTTTATCCTTTCCCAACCAAGTCCACCTCCAGAAATGCACAAATGAGAATATTTTGAGTGGCCTACCTATGAAGCCAGAGTGATCATAGTTCATTTTTATTAGCACTCTAAAGAACATGCACATAATATTCTGACCTATTATTGAAGTGTATTCATTCATTCATGCAAGGGATTTATATCCCGTCTTTTTCCCAAATTGGGACTTAAGGGAGCCCCAAAATGGGATTCAAGTTGGCTGTGAATATTGTGTATATTGGGAGGAACCCTGCACATGACAACTGCTTAGACTGAAAAATGATATAAGGTTATCCCATCTTCTTTAGTTTTGTGTGTGTGTGTGAGAAACAAACCAAATTTCTTGTGGCCAAATTATACACTGTCAGACAAGTTTTTATATTTAATAGGCACATTCTTTCTTCTTTAAAAATCAGATTATCTTGTTGGTGGGGGAGAGGCAGGAATTATTAATGGGATTTTACCTGACTGGCAACAATGGAAGTTTTCCTTCTAATGCTAATGGTAGCTTTAGAGAAACAGTTTTCATCCAAATTGCAGCAGGGTCTGAAAGTCTTACAGTTCCTCCCATGTGCTATGATTCCAATAATTTTAAGCCTCTCCCAAGTGACTGTTATTTGCATTTTTTTTAAAAAATGTACACATTGGAGGCTCATTTAACATTATGTATATTCTGCTCCTCAGGCTGCAGGCTACTAATATAGAGAGGGATGGTCCCACCCACTCCAGTTCAGTTAATGGTGAATAGCACCTCTAGAGGAAATGAAACAGAGCATTGTTATGGACATAGTGTTAAAATTATAAGTTTAAAAATACATTTCTCTTAATTTTTAGGAAACGGTTTCTTCAGCATTTGAAGCAGTCAATTTGTACGCAAGTACTTTTGAAAAATTTCGATTATTTTTTAAAGAAAATGAAAGCCTTGACTTGGAAGCTCTGAAAAAGGAAGAACCTGGTAAATTTTTGTTTCATATTGTGACATATATTTTGTCAACAACTAGATAGCACATATAGTCCATACACATGGCAATGAACATGTATAATGTTTGTAATAGAAAAATAATTTAGACATGGCTTTAATAATAAACTTTATTGTAAGACATTTATTTGCTCACATGGGATTGGGAGATGTTGTAATGTTGTAAATAAATTTGAGCTATACATTTGAGATCTAAGAGACATTCAACTATGAAGAGCAGGTGTGATCATAGTGTTTTTCATAGTGACTTCTATCAGTCTACTTAGATCTTCTGGCTCAAGAGCCATTTCCCCATCTACTAGTTAGAGACTTGACAGTATATTCTAGTGTGCAGTAATTATTGACAATGAGTGCTAGATAACTTTCCATTGAGGTGAAATTTCTCTCTAGATGAAGCTATCTAGAAAAGCCTTTTCTTCACTGTTGCTCAGAAACTCACTATACAAGGGTAATGAATTAGTAATCAGCAAGAAAGTTCTGTACCTTAAGGGCCAAAATCTTCTTTGGGCCAATCACTCATGGAACATGTCAGTCATACCATGAGTTGCTGAAAAGTCTTCATGGTCACACAAAAAGAGCAGTGAGGGATTAACATGACAGGCTCTGAGCTGTCATCCCATGAGTGCCTGGCTCCAGGTCAAAGAGGACCTTGAAGGCATTGAGCTAAGAGAGGCTTGGAAAATTGCCTTTACAAACTGCATCTCCTCCCATTACTGCCTTTATTGTCTTTCTGTCACTGCTGCTTTCTAGTTCTTGTTTTCCTTATTGCTGCTACTGTCATCTCCATCTCCAATATAATTAAGCTGACAAAACAATATGGTCTCAGCCTGGGCTTTTGCTGATTGTTCTCAGTGTATATTTCCAGTGTTTAGGAAGCCTTTGGCTGGCTGTTAATTATCTTTGGATGAATAATACATTTCATATTGTGGGTATACCAAAAATGGTTTTAGGTCAGTTAGATTTGTGCTGAAAAGTCTTAGTTAAAAAAAGAAAGAAATATTTTGATCTACTATTCATTATTATTCAAATATGTATTTCTTTTGAAAACATCACATTTTAATGTATATTTGCTAAAATGAGCATGCCTTAGTGACAAAATTACTTAAGATTTAACCCTTAATGGTAGAGAGGAAAGGGATACAGTATTAATTATAGCTAACCTAAGGTAACTGTAACCCCCCTTTTGTATGCTTTTGTATGCTGCCCTGGTGATGCAGTGGTTAAATGCCTGTCCTGCAGCCACTCACTCATAGACCACAAGGTTGCGAGTTCAATACTAGCCAGGGCTCAGGCTTGACTCAGGCCTGCATCCTTCCGAGGTCGCTAAAATGAGTACCCAACTGTTGGGGGGCAATGAGCTTACAGTTGTAAACCGCTTAGACATCCCATAGCGTGATATGAAGTGGTATATAAATGAAGCTGCTTTGCTTTTAAGAAATGCTTAGTAGCAGTGTGACAATTAAGAATGTGAGCTCTGATTTATGGAGAGGTATGTAATGTTACCTATGAGGTAATTTCTCTATTGAAACTGTGGAAATATGTTCTGATTTTGCAGCGAAGTGGTGCCTTGCGACCTAGAATGGGTGGGAAATGTCAGTGGTTTGGTGGGCCATTTCCATGACTTGTACCTGCCCAAGTCTATAGCTGCTATCACTGTGTATACCACCAAAATTGAGTGGTGGAAAGAAAAAAGCCCCACTTCTCATTGGGACATCCCCTCCCAGTCTCATTTTCCTATAAAACATATGGGGAGCACATCCCTTATTTTAAAGGGGAATCATGCCTCTGGATGGGTTTCCAGGATTGCAGTTCTAATTTAAAGTAAACCACCCTCTCCACACACCTTGTTCTCTTAGCCATTTTGTGACCTCCAGTGCCCCCTAGGAGCCAAAGTCTTTGCCCCTAGTGCCTTTTTGCTATGTTTTTTGTTTGTTTGATTATTTACTACGGGAGAAGTGCAGCTATCCAAGGTTGCTTGAGGGCTAAAGTGGCCCCTGACCTTCTACAGTTGCTCACTCCTGTTTCTCATTGAAAATACAGGGTGTTTTAAAAGACTGCTGCAGAACTAAAATCAGCAGAGTAGTGCTCAGCACCTGCAAAAATGAGCAGAGGCCTATGGGCTGTCTATTACCAGGTTTGTGCACTTGTCAGCTGAACAGTCTATTCTAAGTTGAATAGGAAGACTGGTAATCGAAGGAGAGCTCTTCTTTTAGATTTATGAGGGCTAGAAGTATTTGACAAAAAGAAATGTTTATACATTTAATTATTCAAGTATTTATATTCTGCCCTATATCATAAGATCACAGTGTACAGATAAATCAGTTTTAAAATAGGTCACCCAAGATGCAATCCTGTCCGATCTTAGAAGCTAAGAAGGGACAGTCCTGGTTAGTACAGCACGAGAATACCAGGTGCTATAGGCTATATTTCAGAGGAATATTCCAAACTCTGTTCAACAAACTTTATGTCTTATTTAGATGAAAAGTTATAAGGTCCAAAGTTTGTAGCCACTAGCAAAACTCCAATGCAGATTTTTAACCCAAGCCAACTTAAACATTAGCAAGCATGGCTTCTTCCAAATTATACCAGTCCCCTTTGTGATTCCATATGTTCACATTCCCAACATGCCCTTCTTGATTGTGTGGCAGGGAGTTGGACTGTAATGGCCCTTTGGCCTCTTCCAACTCTATGATTCTATGAACAAATTTCAAAATAAACAAGTTTCATCCTTTACTTTGAAGAGGGGTGCTTCAGGTTCTCTCCTGTTAGTTAGGGAGCAAGGGCTCCCATCCAGGACTATTACACTGCAGTCATAAATCCCATTCTAGAGAGCCTCCTTCACTGATGGAGTAAGGAATGTTGAAACTTACTGTGAATATTTGTTTTCATCAATGCGTCAGATCATCTAGCCTCATCTAATATGTTGTCTTGCTAATTGGTGCATAAGATGGGGCACTAGGTTGTCAGGCATGGTTAATTCAAGTTGCTAGGATCTGCATGAGTTTTCTTGATTCTCTCTAATTGTAAATGTTGCTTTTATTGAAGTTCCTTGGTCTCTGGAGTTGATTACACTTTTTTAGTATTTCAGCTTCAGGATATTCTGGAGTTAGAAGGTCTGCCACTGCATGAAAGAGACAGATCTTGCTTAAATTGCACAAGTCCTGCCTTTAAAAACAAGTGGGAAAAGAGAAGCAATTCTTGATATCCTCCATATACCAATGAAAGGAAACATTCCTTTCTGTCAATAAGAGGAGAGAAAAACTTTTGTTTTCCTTGAAAATAGCTGGTAAAATGCCTCTCTGAATGCATAACTGTATTTCAATATTCTGTATATAATAAACAGATGTCCAATTCTTTGCTGTGCAACTGGAAAAGTATCACAAACAACATAAAGAAGCTGTGGCCATAAGGCAAAAGAGAAACATAGGTTTGTTTCTCATAGATGCTAAAAAGCTGAAAGACAAATTGATTCCATCACCAAAGCGCTGTTTGGAGGTAAATCTACCAATTGTTTCACTATTGAGCTTGGCTAGTACAATAACTATCAGTTTGGAAGTGGAACTGGGCCATGTTAAAATACAGCAGTCATTTCTCTATGCTTAGATGGTGTTCCAGGTATGGAGAAGTATATTCATTTTTAAATATTTTAACAGATGTTAATGGTCTGATAAAAAGCTGTTTATAGTGATGTCCAGGATTTATGGATTATTGAAAACAGATAAAGGGTTGTTGGGGGAAGGGGGAGGTGGAATAGGGAAAATGGTATAGAAATACAGTAAGGAAGACATTTTGCAGATATATTAGGGGACTGCAGTGAATTTGCTTATCTTTTTTTTTTTTTTTTTTTTTTTGTTAAATGGAAAAAGCTGTGTCTTTAACCAGAGCTTGGAATCAGTACTGTTCTGGCCTACAGTTCCCATAATGATCATTGGCCATACTGAATGAGAGATCTGGAACTTGTATTCCAAAAAAGTAAACTTTACAAAGCTCTACATTTAACACATGATAAAAATAATATTTTGTGAGCTGTATTATCTTGAATAAATTGAACAATACCATCTCTTCCTAAATGTTCCCTTCCTGTTTTCTTTCCAGTAATGTCAATACCTTCTCTTCTTTTTTATTTTAGGTTATTAATGAAATGCTTCCCATAATCGCAAAGAAAAAAGTGACTGCCATTTTAGCTGAAGCAAATGATGCTAAGTTTAAACTTGAGTTTCTGCCAACTACAACTATGGAATATGTGTTTGCCTTAACATTCCTTGATGAAATACAAGACAGGGTAAGTTTAATGTACTGTTACTGTTTGGTAGATTTATCAATTTAGCAAATATATCTTGCAGCACTTAAGAACACCTATTGATAGCAAAGCCTTTTGTTTTCATCTTTAAATTGTGAAATTTAAATTATAATGCTTCATAGGGCTATTGAAATTGTAATTATTTGATTTTAATGTAATTGATATTAGTTTTTAAATTGTAATTGTTTAATACTGTTTTAATGGGTGGGAGGGATATATTTGTATTGTATTTTATGTTGTTAACCTCCCGGATTGGGTAACCATTGGGCGGTATACAAATAAATTTTATTATTATTATTATTATTATTATTATTATTAAATTTTGAACTATAGATTGGTTCTTTTAATATGTACTGGTCTTGTTTGTTCTTTTAAATTGATGCTATGTATTTTTAACTGATGTTATCTGTTGTACAGGGGCCCTTCTCATCTGAGGGTTCAGTTCCAGGTGCCCCCATGGATGAGAAAAATGCAAAAGCTTATGTACCATATTATCCATTGGACAACAACATGCATGCATCTGCATCAGCAGGCCCACATGCATACACTTCCATTGGATAATATGGGATGTGGCAATCTGCAGACACTCAAATCCATGGATGGGAAGCCTTCCAATACCAATGACCCACTGTATATTAATTTGCTGTTGTTCCTCACCTCAATCCATGGGAAGAGGTGGGTAAGAAAATAATAATAATAATAGTAACAACAACAACAACAACAACAACATGATGTCTTTCCTCTGATTTCTGTGTTGTTGTTGTTTAAAAAAAACCCCATACCTGTCGGGAATACTAGGGCCTGACCTTCATATTTGTTGTTTGCCAACCAATTGGCTTCAACTTGTGGTGGCCCTATGAATGTGAGACCTCCAAGGTCCCTGTGAGGTCTTGCAAACTCAGGGCCTTTATTGAATCAATACACATGTAAGATTTAATTGAAGATTATCTGTGCTTTCTGTATTTTCAAAACAAATAGAAGAATAATTGATTTCATCCGCAGATTGAAACTCTTGAAGACGAATCAAAAGTAATAACACAGATGTATCGGCTTATTGAACTCTACACAGTGCCAGCTCCTCCTGAAGATTTTGCATTGTTTTCAAGTCTCAAACCATCCATTACTGCTGTTCGAAATGCAATTGACAAAGCTGTGGGCGAAAGAGATGCCAGCATTTTTAGATTCTGTCAACTTTTAGACTTAGACATTCATGAACTAAATCAGGAAGTTAAACTTGTTAAACGTGAAGCTCAGGTATAAAAATAATGATTTTAAAAGTTACATTTTGTCAAACTACCATTATGGGTTCTTTTTATAATCACATAGTAATTGCTACTACTGATATTTTTACACTGATGTTTACTTAGAGTAGGAAACATGCAGAGCCACAGTTCATTGGTAGAGCACATTTGCTTGCAGGAGGATGCAGCTTCATGTTCTGGCATATTCACTTTAAAATATCTCTTCAGTAGCAAGTCTTTGAAATAGCCCTGCCTGAGAACAACCAGTGCCAACTAGTTTAGATAGCACATTCACTTTGCTCAACCAAGGGACTCAGTGTAAAGGTGTTTCATATATAAAGTATTCTGAAAATTCTACTGATTCTCTGGATTTTAGTGTGATTTGGTCAGATTTGACATAGTCCATATTTCTTCTGGGTTTTTTTGGGGGGGGGCACACCCGTAGTGATATGAAAGTCTTTCTACTTGGCAAACAATTTTAACAGGGGACATATTTTGAATTAAGAAAATATTTGACAGATTAGCAATTTGAGTTGTCTCCACCAGCATGTTCATGGAAAAGCAAAGTGCTCCTCAAACCCTTTGTTTCCAATGTGAAAAATGGCAACTATTAGAGTTGGCAGATCCATCCATTTGTTTGAAGTATTTTATACTGCTGTTGGTAGTATTTTATGTCACAGCCTTCAAGGCAACATGTAAGAAATGGGGGGAAATTATTTTAAAACATGATTAAAGATATGCCTTGAACCTTGTCTTAATAGCTTGTCCTGGCTATGAGGAAGGTACATCCCATTTCCAGTAAGTGGGGTGGGTGGGGAGAACTGTATTGTGTTTTTCTGAGGTGTCTGGATGTTTCGGAATGAGGATATCCTCATTATGTATTTTCCTGCAGTTTTTATAACTACCTAGATTAATAGCTAGTGAGATGGTCCTTATGGCATAGTATCACAAGGAATGGATAGTCGCTGAGTTCAGCTTTAGAGTTAATGGCAGAGAAAAGTTGAGGAGTTTGATTTGGAGGTCCTTGCTATAGGGATTTAAAATGGTACAGATTTTTTTTAAAAAATGGAGGGAACACATTTAATATAAGTCGTTCTGCATGTGAGATTCATATCCTATGCCCTACTTATTTTAATTTTATTAGTTTAATATGCTGTTCTTTTATTTTAAAACTAAATATAAAATCAATTTTATTTTGGTTTTCATAGGATCCTCAGATTTTAGATATAGATGCAGACCAAGACAGAGTGAGACAAGTTTTAGCAGAGATGCAAGCTGTTCTAGATGAGCTGCAGAAACGTGCATTCCAGTATAAATCTTATCAGAAGAATTTTAAGGTTTGTTTAGAGCAACGTGTAAGCTTTGTTTATGAAAATCTGCATTGTGATTTTTAAAATCAAGAATACTGCATGTTTTTAATGAACAGCTGTGCAGTGTTCAAGTACTGGACAAGGTTTGGGGGGGTCCAGGTTCATGTCTCAATTTTGTTCATCAAAGGTCCTGCCAGTCACAATATCTTTACATACCGTAATTTATTTCACAGGGTTGTTGTGAGAATGAAATTGAAATATCATCTCTTCCTCTTCCTTCCTATTAGATTCATTTATATCCCATCTTTTCCCCAATACTGGGACTGAAAACAATTTACAAATTATGAAAACCATCCAGTACAAATGAAACATACAAAAACCTCAGTAAATATATATGTGTATGAGTGTTTGTCATTTTAAAAAAATATTGTGTTAAAACTGTTTCAAATTAAGAAAAGGATAGACTGTAAAAATCAATAGATCAGTACACCATTAAAAGTGCATCACAGTTATTCTCTAAAACTTTGTCAGAATAAGAAAATTTTCTCCTGTTGGTGGAAGAACAGCAAGGAAGGAGTCATCCTTGCCTCCCTAGGGAGGGAGTTCCTAAGTCTGGGAAGACCCATACAGAAAGCTTACTCCCTAATTCCCACCTAATGTGCAGGGGTAGGTAGTGGTATAGAGAGAAAAGACTCTTTTGAAGATTTTAGAGCTTGAACAAGCTTACATAGGAGGACGATACTTGTGTTAGCCTGAACTGATGTTGTAGGGATTTGTTGGTCATAATTAGTACTTTGAATTTTGAAACAGAAACACGCAGACATCCAGTGGAATTGTTACAACAAGGGATCTGCAACAACAACAAATAACTGTAGTAACAATGTATACACCGCTTTCCATATCTAACAGTATTTTGAAGCAGGTGGCAAATTGATCCACTTGTTTTTATTTCACTTGTGCATATGAGGAATTAATTTGCCTCTCTGCTACAGATAACTATGGAGAGGTTAGCAACTGGGTATTTTCTTAAAGAACAACCATAATAGCTTATTTTGCAATATAAAGTCTCAGAACATGTAATTATTCTGTTTTTCCTTGAAAGGTGGAAGTGACAAAATTTGAGGCTCTGGAGGAAGTTTGTGCAGAGCTGAGACTGAAACAACTGTTATGGGATTCTCTTTGTGAATGGGCAATACTTGAAGAAGATTGGATGGAGGTAAATTACATATATTGTTCTTTAAATTATGGCATCTAAAGCATCAGGGCTACAATTATTGGCTTAAATGTTTATTTGTTTTTACAGAGAGATAAGTTATGTGTTGGCTATATCTAAGGGAGTTACATTTTCCTATTATTTTCAGCTTCCCTTTTTTCACATAGCATGAAAGCTAAGAAAAGAGTATGAAAGATAAGTCTTGTAAAATCTCAAAAGCAGAATAATAATTCAGTTCTCATGAACTGCTCTTTAAATACAAATACTAGGCCATTTGTGGAACCCATTTCCATGCTAATGCCTTGACATTTAACATTAAACCAAGATTTTGCAATAAATAAGATAGTTTTCTTATGTCAAAAAGCCAACCATATGGACCTTATAATGAATAACAATTTGCCCTCAGGATCACCCTCTGGGGACATTCCAAGCCTTTATGTCTTCCTTACTCACAACAGTAACCTTACCTGTTTATCAGCAACCAGTATCTACAACATATAGTTGAAGTGCACATAGGAATCATACATATATTCTTTCTAAGGACAAAATCCAGAAAAACAAGCAAATATCAACAATACAGCACATTATTTCCCCCTCTTCAATGAGCAATCAGTTCTCAAAGACTTGTCAAAAATCAAGTTCTTTACTATATGAGGAAGGCTATAACAAGGAGGATGCCAATGAGGCCTCTCTAGGAGGGGAGTTCTACAGCCCAGAAGTAGTTTCCTAGGAGACCTCCTTCTATTTTCCCACTAGATGTACCTGTGATGGTGATGGGACAGAGAAAAGAATCTCCTCAGAAGAACTTAAAACTCAAGGTCTTATGTGGAGATATTGTTTTTCATGTAGCATGGACATAAGCCCATAAAGGGATTCCCCACAATCTCAGCTCTTGAAGTTCTGGCAGTCTTTGCTCTTGCAATTCTTGCTGTTTATTAAATAACATAATTCCTCAGTCCAATGTCCAAGAAGTCAAGCAGGAGTCCTCATCAGCACACACAAGGCTTGCCCTTCCAGAAAGGAACAATTTTACTGTATAAAGGTACCTCAAGGTCCTATCCTAGCAAGGCAGCTCAGAAAGATACCATGGTCTATGTTACTGAAAGCAGCTGGGAGGTCTGTCAGAACCAACAGGGACCTATTCCTCCAGTCCACTCCCAGCATACATCATTCATAAAAGCAGCCAAAGTTGTTTGTTATCAATAGTTGAATTGGAACCAGAATTGAAAAGAATATAGAGACTTTGTCTCATCCAGAAGCTCCTGCAGCTGGGAGGCCTTTTTTCCTCTCCTGGGTGGGATTCTGGTGATCTTGGAGTTGTTGTGTGCCTTCATTTCTGACTTAAGGCAACTCTAAGCTAAATCTATTACAGGGTTTTCTGGGGCTGAGAGTGTGTAACTCTACCAACATCACCTAGTAAGTTTGCATGGCCAAGCGAGGAATCAAACCCTGACCTCCTGTGGTAGTCCAACACTCTAACCACTACATTGACTCTCAATCCTGGAGTAACTTACCCCAAAATGGAACATTGAAAGCTGAGCAGAAGTTCTCCAATATGGTGAGATTGAGGGAAGGCTTTCAACAATGGTCATATAACTGTACTGCAGCCACTCACTCATAGACCACAAGATTGTGAGTTCAATACTAGCCAGGGCTCAGGCTGGACTCAGGTCTTCATCCTTCTGAGGTCGCTAAAATGAGTACCCAACTGTTGGGGGGCAGTGAGCTTACAGTTGTAAACCACTTAGACATCGCATAGCGCGATATGAGGCGGTATATAAATGAAGCTGCTTTGCTTTGCTTTGCTAACTGACTCCTTTAGGAGTGACAGACATCTTTCTTGTTTTACTCCCTCTGCCCAGTCAATCAGTCAGTCAGTCAGGCTTCCTGTAGCGATTTTAATAAACCAGGAAGTGCAAGTTTCTAAGCCTTCTCCTCTCCAAGCATCCTGTCCACATCCTTGGGCTATATAGATTATATAGATTGAAAATCCCACTGAATAACCAAGGGGCAAAGTTGCACCCATTGGCTTTGTATTAATTATAGCATCCAAGTCAGAGCAGATCTGAAAATCTGAGTAATTTTATCTGCAAAGTGCTAGTCAGCTTGTTCACAATGTGCTGTGGATTGGTCTGGATTCTCCTCTTATGGGCCAATGCAAAAGATCTCTGACCACTGAAAATATCTCTGTTGGCCAGCAATTTGCAGATGCAGTGATGGCAGAGAATCTTTCTTTTCTCTCCCCACACCCTACTTTGCTATGGAATAGGTCTTGAGATAGGGTTTGTCCTGTGTTCATTAGGACCCCCTCTGACTTTTCTACAAGCACTCTAATTGCCATGTTGTTCATTGCAACCATCTCCCTGGAAAACCATTGTGCTGGTTTGCATCCACTGTGAGAAGGGATGCTCAAGAGTGCTCGATCCATAAGCTTCCTGGGGTAGACCATCTTAAATATGCTTATAAAGGTTCTGAGTCCAAGCACATTTAAAACCCATCAGCTACTGAATTGTCCATGAAAACAGAACTGTAGACAGTTCTTCTACTGTAACATCATGTCACCAAGCAGAGAAAATAAGGTCCAGAATGTGCCTAGCAGCATGAGTGGGGTCAATATCACTTGGGACAGACCCATGGTTGTCATGGCAGATATCAAGTCCTGACCCACTCTGAGCAGGGCAATCTCTACATGGATGTTGAAGTTGCTCATTAGAACAAGCCAAAAAAACTCCAACATCAGCCCCAAAACTTCGACAACTAACTCAGGAAGGGAAACTATTGAGCAGCAGAGTGGACAATAAAGCAGCAGAATCCCTAATGTGTCCTGGCCACTCACTCTCAAATACACACATTCAAACCCTGGAGCACCTGGTGAGGGAAGTGGAATCCCAATAGACCATCTTCATGTCCCCTAGATTTTGTCTGCTGCTGCACAGAGAACCCTAGCAGAGAAAACCTACATTAACGCCATCTCTCCATAACATTCAGCCAGTTCTCTGTGATATGTCAGGTCAGCATATTAATATAGGTTCAGATCTAGAATGGCAATTGTTTTACCAATCATTATTGTTGTTAACTGCCATCAAGTCAACTTTGACTTATGGTGACCCTATGAATGAGAGACCTCCAAGTCAACATAATCAAAAGTCCTGCTCAGGTCTTGTATATTCATGAGTCTATACATCTGTAATGTTGTCTTCCACTTTTTTCTACTGCCTTCTGCCTTAGCAAGCATTATTGTTTTCTCTAGTGAATCATATCTTCTAATGTCTAAAGTCTCATTAGAGCAGCTGCAAATATTGAATCATGGTTGTCCTGGCAAATTGTTTTTGCCTGCTGATGAACAGAAAATGTCAGCTCCCATTTGAGCTGCATAGTACTCAAAGCCAGCCAAGCTATTTTGACATATGGGGTGGTGTATCTCAAGAGCAACTCTCCCTAGCAGCCAAAAAGAAGAAAAAATAAAATAAATGAGTAAGGGCCAATGCAGACAGCCAGTAAGGGGTGGCTCTGTGCCACCCTGGGAGTGGCAGATTGGGGCCACGGCCCCAATCCTCCTTTTTGCTGCCCTCAAAGAGCGGGCAAATGCCATTCCTTTTTGGGGTGGCAAAAAGCCACCCTTTGACCCACCACCGTGGCTCTTTTGCACCCCTTTGGTGCAGCGTGTATGCACACTGTGCCAAGAGGACACCCTGACACCATGCGCCATGCAGTTGGGTGTGTGGCATTGAGGCAGAGTCAGGGTGGAGTCAGAGCGACCAGCGTGCAGTCGTCCCACCCCAACTCCACCCTCAGGCAGGCCTAAAGTGCCGGTCTGCATCCCCCATAACAATTTACTGCTCATTCATGCACCCCAAATATGCAGTTTAAGGTGTTTTCCTTAAGCTTCCTAATGGTAGAGTTGCCATCTGCTAAATACGTGATGTTAAATAACTAAGGAGAAGAAAGAGTGGGCCATAGGAACAACACAGCATAGCAGCACTGCTTCAGTCCTCATATATTATAAAGTTTGGGAACTGCATCTAATGTACATCTGAATACTTTCAAAATCATATCACTGATGCACTCTTACAATACCATCCTCTGGATATTATTTGCAAATCTGTCATGCTTTTCAAAGTTATATACTATAATATTTTTTAGCTTAAATAATCACATTTCTGCTTGTAGGACAATTCAGTTCTCTCTTAATTTGTATGCTGGCTTTAGGTCCAATGGCTTAGATCCAGGAAAGCAGATGTTACCTCCTGCTTTTTATTACAGCTCCTTTACCTCCTGAAAATCCAATCCATGTTATCAGGAGACCCGCAGGAGTGTATGGAGGCAAGGTAGAAGAAGCTGGCATGGAAAATTGATGGAAATTAGGGGGCCCATCTCCCTTGCATAGGAAGAAGTGCCATTGCCTCTTATAGAGTTTTTGGATGACAGCCTTTGTGTTTTTGCTGAATTTTGCCTATTCAGATGTGGCTAGAATCTTACGTATGCTTATATGGGCATAGGACTCTTTGAATGTTAGCTCGTTTCTAAGTAGATGTGGCTAGTGGTGCTCTCTGAGGTTGCAAATATATGTAAACTTACTGGAATATGTTTCACTGAATTCAGTCAGACGTCTTAGCATGCATAGCAATTATGTGACTACAGTAGAGCTAAGTATGCTTTTGGTTCCTGTTCTGGTCAGTATGGATCTTGTTTTTATACTTTTATTTTTAATTATATTTTACATTTAATTCATTAGGAGAGCTTTCTTCATAAACAATAATTTCATTTGTTTGTTTTCCACAGTGTAAATTTGATAGCCTGGATCCTGAATCATTGAATTCTCAAGTTTCCAAGTATGCTAAATTTGTGAATCAGTTGGAAAAAGGTTTGCCACCTAATAGTGTTGTACCACAGCTCAAGGATAAAGTTGAAAGAATGAAAGAAAAGGTACAAATGATTGCTTAAAGACTTAGAGATGTATTTCATGGGGAAAGGAATGTCTAATGTTTTCAAGAACCAGATTCAAATGAAAAAATTCTAATCGTTCCCCACTACTAATGAGGGATGTAAATTCTCAAGCGTTCCATCCTCATATGCAAAGACGAATAATTGCTAGTTTTCTTCCTGATGCATGAGAAACAAATATTTATGCACAGTATTTTTCTCATATTTAATTGGTCCAAAGTACTGCCGAGCATTATCCTGATTGCCATACAGTATTGTTTTATACATATGGGGGGGGGGGGGGAATTAACTTCTGTCCTGACTGTTGGGGACTCCCATAAATTGCATGAGGGAGAAGGAATGGAAGTTGTATTGCTGCTCAGAATTAAAAGCAACAGATACACACAGGCTCACATGCTACCATGATCACTAACTTTCAAGAAGTCCCTTATCAGTAGTTTGTTAATTTCCCATCCCTCTAGGAAAAAAAGTCTTATTACATTACACTTATGACATCTTCCTTTGTTTGTTTTTTTTTGTCACATGATGTTTGGTTGATGTACGTACCCCACCAGGATGTTTAGTCTGTAGACAGTGGAGATAATTCTGGGTGGACTGCATTGAAGTTACATTACTCCACTTGTTGTGATGGTGGTAGCAAGTGGCAGAGGAGAGGGTGACAGTGGAAAAACCCAGGACATAGGGTAGTAAAAAGTGGCTAGTAGGAGATTTTGCTTCTTTTCCCTCCTTCCCCCCCCGATTTCTGTCCTATGTATCCAAATCTCAGCCGCTGTTGTATTCGCTGCTGCTGTAATTATTGTAATTTGTAATTTGTGGGCATTCACCTTATTTTAAAACTGTTTTAAATTAATTGTTTAATAATTTTTAAGGGGTGGGAGGGTTGGGGTCTGGGATTGATCTTATTGTATTGTATTTTTATGTTGGAAGCCATCCCAATTGCTACGCCGAGGGGCGGGGTATAAATAAATTTTATGATGATTATTATTAAGACCAGTATCTGCCAGTGAACAAATGAGCTTTCTTAGGGGAGGAAGGCTCACTAGAAATCTGGCTTCTCAAGTGATCATGGTCAGCTACTTACACCAGGAGGTTGTGAGGACCCAAAGTTAGCAGTGGAGCAGGAGGGGAAAGAGGGAAGGGTGCAGAAACTCCTTATTCACTCATCCATCCCTTGATCTACTCTATTCTACTTAATTGTGCCACTGATGCTGCCCTTCTCTTTTTCTTCCCCGAGGGCCCTGCTTTTACGTGTCTATTTTGGGTCAGAATGAAAAGCAGTTCTCTTTTCTTCATCTGCATTTATGTGGTGTTAAGACAAGAAGGGATGGGATGAAAACAAAGTGTGCTTATTTCTCACAGTGTTCAGTAGACAGACCGAAAGGCAACACTTTGAGGACATTCAAATTGTGGAATAATACCATGAAAAAGTCTCAAGGTTGATGAGTACTCAAAATGAATAGTGAAATAAGGCTCCAGCATATCACTCAAGGTTAAATTAGACTAACTTGTTTATGTTAATATGATTATCACTGTTTGCAGTTCTGAATTTAATTTTTTTTTACCTCACTGTGTAAATCTCATCCTCACAAATGTGTACTATATCTACCTGGATTACCAAAATTGCATTCCATGCCCCTGAGCAAATGGGGTGTGATCCACAAAAGCTCATACTGTAATAAATGTTAGTCTTAAAGCTGTCATAGGACTCAGTGTTTATCTACAACTTAGGGCAGGGGTAGGCAACCTTTCCCCTTTAAGGGCCGAGGGACTTCAGCTCCCAGAATCCCAGGAGCTATTGGCCAACATGGGACTATTGGCCAACATGGCTGAGGCTTCTGGGAGCTGAAGTCCCTTGGCACTTAAAGGGGAAAGGTTGCCTACCCCTGACTTAGGGTGTGCAACCAGTTTGGAAAAATCCTCAGCTTTGAACCAAATTTGATAAATTTAGATCCAATCTGAATTGGGTCTTATTGGCTCAGTTTGGATCCAAAGCAGACTAGCCCAGTCTAAAGTGTTTTAGACCAATCCAGGAAAAAGGCATTTAAAAAAGAAATCTAGACACTGTACAGCACCATATAAGGAGAAGTACTCCTCCACAGTGGAGTAATACAGAGTGATGAAAACCTCTGGACTTGGTTTAATGACAACTTTAGCTTTCAAAGGAAGGTAAAAATCTCATCAGCACTTTGCAGTCACATTACTTGGAGGAAGTAATAACACAGTAATATAATATAATATAGTTTACAAGTAATCTACAATTATTTTATATAACTTTGTGCTGTTTTGTTTTGTTTATCTGAGCCATTACTCTTGATCTTCAGTTGTGCTCTTTTGTGTAGCTGTATTTGAACACTGAATCTTGGAGAGGTTTAGGGGCTCTAGCACAGTGCCCCTAATCCTACCAGAGCCTTGCCCACCTAGAAAATCTGCCTGACTTTCCTCCTCCTCTTTTTGTTTCCTTCCATTTCCCTTTTCTCTTGTGTCTGTGTATAGCAGGTCTGCACAACATACGGCCGCATGCGGCCTGCCAAAGGATTTCAGGTGGCCTGTGAGGATGTGGAACAATTTCAAGGCTCCTCCACTGCTTGGCCTCCTCCCGAGGAGAGTGCCATGTGCAGGAGGAGGAGGAAGGGCAAATGCTCACCCTTAAAGGCTCCTCCGCCACCTGGCTTGTTCCTGAGGAGAAGGTCAGGAGGAGGAGGAGGGGTGTGTAAAAGTTTCCCCTGCAAGGCTCCTCTACTGCTTTTGCTTTCTCCTGGGGAGAAAGCTGGGAGGAGGAGGAGGAGGAGGGGCAAACGCTTGCACCTCAAGACTTCAGAGGAGGAGGACAGGCAAACATCTGCCCTGGAAGGCTCCTCCTTTGTCCAGCTTTCTTCTGAGAAGGCCAGGCAACAGAGGAGGAAGAGGGGGAAATGTTCTCCCCTCAAGGCTCCTCAATTGCTCAGCCTTTTTGAGGAGATGTCCAGCGGAGGAGGACAGGCAAAGCTTCTCTGCCACTCACCTTTCTCCTAATGAGAGGGCTGTGAAGAGGAGGATGAGGATGGAATTAATATTAATTGATTCTAATTAATATTAATTAATATTATTAATTAATTAATATTTAATTAAAACTTATCTGCAGCCCAAAGAAGTTTAACCTATTTTAATTTTGGCCCCTATCTACTGCCAAGTTGTGCAGGTCTGGTCTATAGTGTGTGTATATGATTGTGATCTACACATACATTTAGCCTTTTACCATACAAGGAGCACATACACATTGCAGATAGTACAACTCAGAAGGCAGTATAAACTGGCAGGGCTGAACGCTGAATGGTAAATGCTTTATAAAAGTTTATTTTAAAATATAATTCTGTCTTATTAAAATGTACACAAAGTTATAAAATACACATAGAATATAAAAATAGAAAACACAAAAAATACAACAAAAATAACTTTGTAGAGCATCACAGGCAAGTGGTTTTATGAGATCCAAGGGAATGTTGTAATTCATTTTTTGAAAAAAGCAAAATTTAAAGGTGTCTACCATACTGCTCCCTGGAACTATAAATCTGCTATTTAACAGGAATTGTCTATTATTTTTAAAAATATTTTTATTAAACATAAACACAACCACAATACACTTTTAAAACATATCTATAAACAACATACATAACAACAAAACCCAACTAAACAACAAAACAAAACAAAATACTAACACTATTGACGTCCCACTCCCAAACAGATGGTTATATTCTACTACAGCAGTGATTCCGAAACTTTGGTCCTTCAGGTGTTTTGGACTTCAACTCCCAGAAGCCCCAGCCAGCTTGGCCAATCATCAGGAATTCTGGGAGCTGAAGTCCAAAACATCTGGAGAGCCAAAGTTTGGGGACCACTGCATTGCAGAATCCATAGATTCCATCTTCCACAGCTTGAAAATATTGTCCCCCTAAAATTTCCAAAAAGCATATCTTGATTTTGCCATTTTATATAAGGCAAACCATTTTACAATGCCATTGTATATAATGGGACTTGAGCATCCACAAATTTTGTTATCTACAAGGGAGCTCCAGCAGATCCCAAACACCCACTGTATTACTAAACTTCCTTTATAGGATATTATATTTATATTTCTACTACATATGCACTCTGATTAATATACAAAACCTAAACCAAATGTACAGCCCCAGTGGGAATACAAAAAAGTAATAATTCCTAATATTTCTTAAAATTGTTCAAAGATTTGTCCTTGATCAATGTTGTCAATTTATCCATGTCAGCAAGTTCAATGTTGTCAATTTATCCATGTCAGCAAGTTCAATTATCTTCAACACCCAGTCTTTTGTTGGGATAAAGATGGATTTCCATCTTTTAGCATACATAATTCTAGCCATAGTAATCATTTATTATAAAGTCCTTCTGAAGTTTTTATGGATTTGTGCATTTAACATTCCCAAAAGGAATGTATCTGGTTTCAACTGTTTTTTAACTTTAAAAATGTCTTCCAACATATTGGTCTATAATTCTTAGGGTCTTGAAAATCACAGTCTTCCTCAGGAATTAAGGTTATATTTGCTTGTTGCCATGTGCCCACTGGTTTGTCCAACAAAGAATAATTCACCAAAACATTAGGAAAAACATCTTGACAGTAAAAGCTCTTTGACAGTGGAATATGCTGCCTCAGAGTGTGGTGGAGTCACCATCTTTGGAGAGTTTTAAAGAGTGGCTGGCTGGCCATCTGTCAGGAGTGCTTTGATTGTGTATTCTTGCATAGCAGGTGGTTGTACTGGATGGACCTTGTAGTCTCTTGCAACTCTAGGATTCTATTATTCATAGTTTGCTGAAGAGGTAATAATAGTTGATCTTGAAATGTCTGATACTACTTTGCAAGTAGCCCCTCTAGGCCAGGTGCTTTACTTGTCTTCAAATTTGTTATCACTTCCACTACTTCTGCCACTGTTACTGGTTTGTCAAGTTTTTTTCCCTTTGTTCTTCAGATATTATTGGGAGATTTTGTCCTCTTAAATAACTTAAATAGTATTCATATCTTGTCTTGCCCCTAGATTAGTTCTTTCACACAATAATTAATGTGTATCATGATGCAAGAAAAATCCCTGTAACTAAAAGGGACTGCTTATATGACATGTGTTATCACTACACTTATGAATAATAGTCAGATTATTGATAAACTGCTCATTTCTTAGGGAAGAGTTTTAGTTAATCGGTAACTATATATATCTTACTCTTTCAGGTTCCTGTTATCACAGACCTTAGAAATCCTTGTTTGAAACCCAGGCACTGGGCAATTCTGGAACAAATAGTTGGTGCACAATTAGTAGACCTGGAAAATCCATTAACCTTGGAGAGACTTGTCGATATTGGTGCTTTTGACTACTCTCAGGAGATTCAAGATGTTTCTGGACAAGCTTCAGGAGAAGCATCCTTGGAAGCAATTCTCAAAAAGGTACATTTGAATAACATTTACATTTTTATAAAAACTTCTTGATCTAGACTGTTGAAAAGAAATTGTATTTACTGCACTGAGGATTCTGTTCTAAGAACACCTACTGAACTCACTAGACTCTAACAAGCTGTGATAAAAATGCAAAGGGTAAAGTTTTAAATCCTAAGAAATGGAGAGGATTGCTTCCAAGTAATTGTGTTGAGGAGTGCACTATTTGAGTAAGGAGAATGACTGCATTTTGGTGAGTATGGATGGGTTAATGTTCTGGAAAGCAGACTGGCTTTGTAAGAGTATGGTGTAATCCATTATATTGATTTTCATCTCGGATGGGCAAACTAATACTAACAAATCTATAAGAAGAATAGTACTAGAACTAAAATAAAGGTTGGCAGAATGGAAAAAAAAACTGTGCTTCGGGTTTTTTAAAACTCATAATAAACTTTGTTTGTTTTATGGAATGTCAAAGAAATATTTATTCAGTAGGGATTGAAAATATCTTTGTGTTTGAAAGTCTGTTTGCTGAAAATTACATGTATAATAATTCAGTTTATCAAACCTATTTTTAATTTTGCATGCGGTTTTTAAAATGACTGAGCCTTTTCCCACCAGGTGGAAGATGCATGGAAAACAACAGAATTCATTGTTCTTCCACATCGTGATTCAAAAGACGTTTTTATCCTTGGTGGCACAGATGATATTCAGGTTAGGAATTACTTGAAATGCTAATAAAAGTTTGTTGCTGTACAAAATTCTTTCCACTTTTATATAAGGAATTCTTAAATGTATATGTTCAAATTTTGAGTAGCCTTTTATTTTACATTCCAAATTATGATAAAGTTTTGTAAAGATAAATACCTGTATACCAAAGTCAGGATTGTCCATGTCATTGTAATTCCCATTTCTATGTATGGTTGTGAAAGTTGGACAGTGAAAAATGTAGGAAATTATTAGTATTTGTTGTGTAGAGCACAGCGTGCTCCAGTGCATCATGAGCTTAGGGTAGAAAATAGGATACTCTGGGTAAGGTTGAACACAAGACTTAGTGTATTGTTACCAAGAAATCCATCTAAATTAGGAAAGTAGATAGTCAAAAGAGAATTGTCATATGAAAATTCCTGTCATATGAAAACGTTTGGTACAAAAATCCATAGAGCTGACTCCTCTGTGTGAGGGCATTTGGGAACAGCATCCTGATGCAGAGAAGCCTCTCTCATGGATGCTTGCTTTTCTGAAGAGGGAACAAGAACAAAGGTTATAAAACTTTACACTTTTAGTGAGAAAGGAGGGAGAGAAGAAGTGACTTCTTTAACTAGGAATCACACCAACCTAGAATCAAGATGGGCAGTTAAGGAAGTTCCCTCTCTACCCCTAATTACTAAAGAAACAAGCATTGATTCTTTCTTCACTTTTAAAAATAACAACAACAACAAACTGATAGGAAGAGAATTTGAAATGTGGTACTGGGGAAGAGTTCTGTGGATAACTTGGACTGCCAAAAAGATAAATAAATGGGTCTTAGAGCAAATCAACCCTGAAGCCAAGATAACTAAACTGAGATTGTTGCACTTTGGAGATGATTCATTAGAAAAGACTGTGATGCTTGGTAAGGTAGAAGGCAGTAAGAAATGGGGGGAACAGATGGATGGACTCAATCAAGGAAGCCACCACCCTGAGTTTACAAGACCTGGGCAGGGCTGTTGATGACAGGGTGACTTGGCGGTCTCTCATTCATAGAGTTGCTGTAAGTCACAGTCAACTTTATGGCAGTTAGCAGTAACAAATTTCTGTACAGCTTTCTCTTAATATATATTTTTAGTGAAATAATTTCTTCAGTCCTCTTCTGTGACCTTTTCTGTTATGAAATTCAATTTGTTCAATCCAGCCCTACTTAAGCCATGTTTATTATTCATGAACAAAGCAGGGTTTTCTTTTTTCTTTTTTTACATAAAGAGGATCAAGGAGAGAAAGCCAGAGAAACGGTCGCTCCTGCTCTGTCTTTATTCACTGTGCTTGATAACTTCTAGCAATTAACTTCCAGCCAGACATGGGCCCCATTCACACTATGAAAATAAACGAGCTATTTCTTTGGAGTTCACATTTGCCCTGAATGCACTTGGTGCACTTTTAGAGGAGCTACCAAGAAAACCATTTAACCTGGGATATTCGATACTGGGTCTCTCCCCCCCCCCCCGAGTTTTCCTGAAAGATCTACATCCATCCACATGTTCAGCAGTGTGAATATGCTACCGAATTGATTCAGATCACTCTGTATCATTCAAGGGAATGGAGATGGCTCCATTTTATCCTGAAACAATGGCATGTGTGAATAACACAAGGGTTAAAATGACTCTGAGAAATTTGGGAACACATAACATAATGGGAACAACGATCCTGATATGCATCAGTGTGGTGATCTGTATCTCCTTGGGACAAAAAATAGAGTGTGAATGCCCTCCTGGTCTATCAAAAAACTGCCTCAAACAATTAGTTCAATTACAGCAATAAAACAATAAAGTTTCAGTGTTCATGCATGCATACTTATTTTCTTTTAAAAATGACCCACCCACTGTGTGAATGGGAAAGATAACAGGCATAAATACATATGATTGACCCATTTTTAAATCAATAGAACAGGTTTAGACATTTGCTTAATACTGGCATACCTCTGACAAAGAAGCTCTTTTTGTTTACAAATTCTTTTAATGCCCACTCAGACCCACCCCTTTTCTACTTCATTCTTTGACTAGTTGGAATTTTAGCAGTATCAGCATTGGAAAGATGATGAAGAAGGGCTGGAAAAACAGAGACTTTTGTTATTAGTTTGAAGCAGCATGTTTGCAATAAATAGTGCAATGAAGCTTGAACTGGGAGACAATTTAATTATAATCCAGTCATTCTACATGTGTGCCTGCCTACCACAAGCAAGGTAAATAGCAACTGCCCCAAGAATTCCTTGCTGAACATGCTTAAAAAGCAAAACAGAGAAAATAGGAAAGGAGATAAGCTTGCCTCGCCATGTTAAAAAAAACAGATCTGTAAGTTTGGACACTAAAATGGAAATCATAAGAAAGATGGAGATGGTGAAAGGTAGCTGCCACTAGGTTAGTGGGAGATGGACTGAATCTAAATTCTTCCTGGCTGAGTATTGGAAGTTCCTGAGACTTAACCTCATGCTGGCCTAATCCTGTGCAGGAATCCCATTTGTGTCCTTAAACGGGAGGAAGTTTGGATCTGGTATAACTCAGTTATTCCCTCTTTTAATTTCTCCCTCATTATACAACTTCCCTGGCCTTTTATGACCCTTTGCCAGTACTTCTTAATCAGCAGAGCAGTTCTGCTGGTGAATTGCTATGTCAACACATGTATGTTGAGTTGGCAGAACAGAGCTCTGCCTTGTGATTTTTGCCTTATCCTGACCCCCTACAACCCACACATCTTTGAGTTAGAATTGCACTGCCTATTTCATTAGAAAAGGATTTTATTTAATATTTTGTTTATTGCAGAAAAACTGAATAGTCCAGATCTGAATCTGCCAAATATCCTTGTAGAGTCAGTGGCTCTCCATATAGAGATGAAAGGATTTACATGCACTAACAGTTTTACAAAACTGGTTTTGTTTCATATAATTTGGAAAAGATTTTGGGTCTTGGAGTTATTTGGTAAAATAACATTTCAATTAATTATTCCAATGACTCATGTTTCTAAAGAGTTAAACACATGCCTTTTAATATTGCCCAGTAATTTGTGTACTGGGTTTGTGAGAACTATTTGTGAAAATAGTATTATGTCAAAAGTGGCCTTTTCTTCTCATAGTAAATGTTACTTTTTACTCACTGAATTATATTATATGCCATCCTGTATTATATCCTGCCGTGTAAGCCTAGAAGGATTCTTATTATTGTTAAAAATACATTATATATGGTACTTATTTGTGAATTTTAAAAAGCACTTGCTTTAAGTTTTAAATATTATGCAAATAATGCACAATACTTTAAAGAATTAGCTGACTAATGAATAAATTAAAAGGCTAATCATTATTAATCAAAGAATATTTAATTGGTACCTAGCCCTAGATGTCAGTGGGGCAAATCTATCATTATTGGTGCTTTGAATAGACCATTGAAATAAATACAACCAGATAGTCACAACTAATTTAAATTCCCTTAATTTTAGTGAGTCTTTTCTAGATTCTTCCCTCTAATGTTTACTTAACTAAAATTATGTCTTAGCATACTTTAGCCAAGATATCATTTATTGTTGGAAATTCAACCATCAAATCTCTGAATGCTGTTTTACTTTTTCTTCAAGGTCATTCTAGATGACAGTAGTATTAATGTAGCAACAATTGCCTCTTCACGATATGTAGGCCCTCTCAAGGCACGAGTTGATGAGTGGCAAAAGCAGCTATCTTTATTCAGTCAGACATTAGTGAGTATTGCGTTATGAATGTATTCTTTTTGCCTTATTGTTTGCTTTATGAGAGAGAGAACATGGAAAACCTAACCTACCTTGACCTCAATGGTTTCTAGCAATTGTAATTTTGTATTGGTTGCAGAGTGGCATGTTTGTAATAGTGCGCTGTTATATGATTCACTTGAGGTTCTTTTTTGACTTTCTATTTGAGAAAAATAACTAAGAAATCTCATTAACTTTAGAATAAGAAGTAGGTGCTTCACTTTATTATCTTAGAATACTTCAGCAGAAATGTCAATGGACTGACATTTCCAATCTAGAAAACACAATATTTCTTTGGCAAGGTAATGTTTAAATTTTATAGTTATATAAGTAGAAATTGTCTCTGATTACTACTGTATATACTCATGTACAAGTTGATCTCATGTATAAGTCAAGGGAAGGTTTCAGGGTCAAAATCATGGTTTTTAATATGACCCGTGCATAAATTGAAGGTAAAACTTAGGAGGCTATAATGAAGGAAGGAAAGAGGGAAATACCACTTCCATCAGATTGAGGAGGGAAGCAAGTGGTGTTAAATGAGGAGTTTCTTCCCTGGGAAGAGAAGCCTTGTGTTAAATAGGGAGTTTCTTCTATGGGAAGAAAGGGCTTGCAAAAGGGAGAGAAGCAAGTGGTGTTAAATGGGGAATTTCTTCTGTGGGAAGAAAGGCTTGCAAAACAGACAGGGGATAGAAGGAATTGGTGTTAAATGGAGAGTGGGGCATCAGACTTCGTTGTTTTAGGACCTTTCTAAGTAGTGCTAGTGTACTGACCTGTATATAAGTCGACCCAGGATTTTAGAGTCAATTTTGTTTTCTAGGATGAATGGCTGACATGCCAGAGAAACTGGCTGTATCTAGAAAGTATTTTCAGTGCTCCTGATATTCAGCGACAGCTACCCGCAGAAGCCAAGATGTTCTTGCAGGTGGACAAATCCTGGAAAGAAGTTATGAGAAAAGTTAATCGGCTCCCTAATGCACTCCGAGCAGCTACTCAGCCTGGTAAACACATATGTCTAAAATGTGTTTTTGCATGAACATATGACACATTTCCCTGAAAAATTAGGTAACACATACTATATCATAAACATACTAATATGATAATAAGAGGTCTGTGTTGCTTTGCCTGCATCCTCCTTTTTTTTAGACAGAGTAATTTTCATAGTCTTATTTTCTTACCTCATTTGAGTGATGATCATGTGTTTATTCCATTGTATGCTTTATCCCTGTCATTTTCTCCAGAATATATTTTCTTCATATTTTCACACAGCCCCATCATCTTACTCATTCTAAGATGGTAATCTTCCATCGTGCACAGGCTGGAATCTCTCCATATCAGTGGGACTAAAATGCTGGTGACATCACATCATTTTTTGTTGTTGTTGAGTTAGAAACTTCTATGCTGATCTAAGCGAACATGATGCACTAACCCAAGAACTTTTCTATGCTCCTTATGTTTAGTTTCACTTTTCAAAAAGGCTCAAAGTATGGTGTATAAAATTTGAAGATTTACTTTTTGTTGTAAACCATCTTGTTACCTTTTTGTGCTCACACATGCATATCTGTTTTGCTTTGCAAGTTTATTAATTATTTCTATTCTCTAACATAGGCCTTTTAGAGACCTTCCAGAATAATAATGCACTTCTTGATCAAATTCAGAAATGTCTGGAGGCCTACTTGGAGTCCAAAAGAGTTATCTTCCCTAGGTGAGTTAAGAATCTGTAAGAAGATAATTAAGCCATCTACACTGTGGATTTATTCAGCATAATTTGAAATTCCATTTTAACACTTTCAATATTATTTACAGATTTTACTTTTTGTCAAATGATGAGCTTTTGGAGATTTTGGCTCAGACTCGCAATCCTCAAGCAGTTCAGCCTCATTTAAGGAAATGTTTTGATTCAATCTCTAAACTAGAATTTGCTTATATGGCCCCAGCTGAAGGAGAAGAAAAGGTTCTCACCAATGATATTTTGGCAATGTTGTCCCCTGAAGGCGAGAGGGTAAGAAAGCATTTAATTCTAGCAAAAGGGTCCTTAACTGTCATTTGTGCATTTTTGTGTTGTTGTTGGTAGTGGTATGTTGTAAACTGTAAGCACCCCCATATGGGTAGGAGATACTGTTGTTATACCTCTCTTTATAGACACATTTATGCTTCTGTGAGTATGTCAATGTTTCCCAGTAAACCAGGAGAAAAAGATGGAAGGTGTTTTTTCCTGTCAGTGCAATGTTGGGGGGAAGCAGACGGCGCAAAGCGCCGTCTTCAGAGCAAGGAAGGGGAGGGGCAGCCACACGCTGGGCGCCCCAACCCCTTCCCGAAGACATGTTTCCCGAAGGCACACGCTGCAGCAGAAGAGATGCCGAAGGTGCGCCCCTTCCTGGGGCGGCGAAGCTGCGCTGCAGGGCTGAGGTGTGCGGATACCTTGGACCCAATCCGCAGCTTCCTGGGGTGGCCCCATGCCGCCCGTCTGCTTTTCCAAGTTGTCTCTTAAATTCAACATTTTTGTTTTTCTCATAGAAGAGAATGGTATTTAGTCACTCACGCTAGAGAAAATAAATAAACCTGCTTTCTGGTTTTGATTACCTAGGTTTTGAAAATCAAGTCCAATGCTCTCTGTACTTCCCACTGCTTTTCATGTTCATAGTTTAGGAGTGAGAATCATGTGATGGGCTTTGCAGACCTTCTGTGGGCTGTACAAATTACCAAAAATACAAATAAATAAATATGAAGTCAACAAAACTAGAAGCTCACTTCTAGGTTTTCAAAAATTTCAAAAACAGTGCAAGATGGTCTTGCAATGCATTCTAATTGTGAATCGCCATTGCTACAGGCTTCCAAGAGTGACAGTTCACCTCCCCCATTTTTGGGGGGGGGGGGAGGAAAAAGAACAATCCATAAAAGTCTGGGGAAGTCGGGTGGTTGTGTGTGGGCCTGAGTTTGCACTTTATCCACCCCTGTCCCAATCCCGTACTAGATCTAGTTTCCTGGGCTCGCCAAACTGTGACATAGTATAGAGATCAGTTGAGGAGAACTAGCTACTAGATGATTATGAGTTGTCTCAAAATAATCATACTTCTATAGAGAATCAGAAAAATCAGAAACACCTATTTAAAATGCATCCATGTATGTGGAACATTTGAAAGGATTCCTCATTGCCATTCTTTGAACAGTGGGAGGAACAATCCACATACACATGGTTTATTCTCTGAAGCCAGCATATCAAAGCATAAGGCCAAAAGTAAATAGAGAAGAGGGATATCGTGATATTGATAGCCGCATAAAAAATAAGGAGTTGAGAGGAAAACCTTGAAGTATAAGATGCAAAAAATACATTATTTAAAAGGAGTTATCTGAAATAGCTCTAATGCTGAAAGGACAGGATTGAAATAGACTGAGGAAGGGCGAGAGCAGAAAATAGATGAAATGATTGAGAATCATACAACTCCAGCTTCTGGACTGGCAGGAGAGGGGATAATTCACATATCTGTGAATTGCTTCTCTGCATTTATGCAGAATGATTTTTCATACTGAGTTCTAACTTTATGCCACAGTGAAATCTGTATGCTTGATAGCATTACTGTTAACCAACATGTCTTCCTTTATTAGGTCAATTTAGGAAAAGGGCTTAAGGCTAGAGGAAATGTTGAAGACTGGCTTGGTAAAGTTGAAGAAGCAATGTTCACTTCCCTTAGACGCCTGAGTAAAGCTGCCATCGCTGACTACCAGACCAAAGAGAGAGTGGAGTGGGTTGTTGCTGGACATCCTTCCCAGGTAACTACACTTGTTTACTGCTTTGAATTTCCAAGCACTTTGTAATTTTACCTTGGTGCTAAAGACAACATATCTGTATATTCAGGAATATAATTTCTAAAATACACTCCATTTGTAATTTATCTGACGCTGTTGCAGCTGTATAATATTGAACCAGAGCTTTTTAGACAGGTGATAAGACCCTTTTGCACAAGCCTTTTGAAATGATGGAAACAAGATTGTTGTTACAGAAGGGAGAGGGCTCATGTAGCAGCAATTCTCAGTCAATTTATGTAGTGAGAGCAGCATGTTGTTAATAAAAACCAATATCAATTCCAGTCCCAAATGTCCCTTCCTTTATTCTGTCTTGTTTTCTTTATACAGGTTGTGCTGACCATTTCTCAGTTGATGTGGTGCCGTGATCTGACTCTGTGTTTAGAAGGAGATTTTCATGATCATTTAGAAGCTTTAGAAGAATTTGAAGAGGAGAACTTTGAAGTCAGTATTAATACCTCTTAAGGGGCCTTGAGGCTTGTAAGAGGTGATACAGTTTTTTTTTCATACCAATTTTGACATGTTTTTTTTTAAAAAACAGAATGAACTATCCTAGGCTGCTGCCTCATTGCAGAATTAATGCAGTTTGACACAACTTTAATTGTCATGGCTCCATCCTATGGTGTTTGGGATTTGGCCAACTGGGATTTGGCCAACTGGTGGGTAAATGTTGCCCTTCAGAAGTTGCTAAAGTGCAGCTCCCATCACCTAATAGCCATTGGTGATAACAGGGGATTCCTGTTGAGCCACATGACTGTTAATCAGTGGGGTGCCTCAGGGTGCCATATTTTCCCCCATACTCTTCACCATGTACATGAAGCTGCTAAGTGAGGTGTTTAGGAGCTGTTTCTTCCTATTCTTGGGAGTCAGCAGGGGCTGGACCAGTTGCTGTATACTGTAATGGGCTGGATGAGGGCCAGTAAACTGGACGAGGATTCAGTAAATTGAAACTGAATCCTAATAAGATGGCATCTCTGTGGATTGGTGGTTCTTGATAATTGGTAAACATCCTGTTCTGCATGAGATTGCACTCCCCTGAAGGAGCAGATGCATAGCTTGTGAGTATTCCTGTATCCATCTTTGTCACAACAGGTGCAAGTGGACTGTAGCTTGGTGCAAGCTTCAACTGATGCTCCAGTTATAGCCTTTCCTGGCTAGAGATAACTTGGCTATAGTAGTTCATCCACTGGTGACCTTCTGATTAGGCTACTGTAATGCACTGTACATGGGGCTTCCCTTTGAAGATAACCTGGAAGCTGCAGCTAATGCAAAATGCAGCAACTTGGTTGCTGACTGGAATACCATATAGACATTGTATAATTCTAGTTCTTAAAGAATTGCAGTGGCTGTCAGTATGCTTCCAGTCTGAATTCAAGGTGCTCATGATGCCATTTAAAACCCTAAATGGCTTGGGAACTAATATTTGAGTGAGTGCCTGCCTGAAGACTGAAGTCTGCTGGGGGGCTTTCCTCTGTGTCCCACCAGTGAGGTCAATAAATTGTGTGAAGATGCAAGATGGAGTCTTCACAACCATGGCAACCCAATTGTGGAATGACCCAATTGACACCAATACTGATTTCATTTAGACACCAAGTAAAAACATGGCCCTTGGGCCTTGCTAATTTCCTTTAGATGCTTCAAATGTATTCATGTTTTAAACCTGTTTTAATTTGTTAATGTGTTTGATATGTTTTATTTTTACAGTGGGCCCTTGGTATCCACTGGGGTTCGGTTCCAGGATCCCATGTGGGTGCTTAAATCCCGTTGAATACAATGGTGTAATAAAATGGTGTCCCTTATATAAAATGGGAAAATCAAAGTTTGCTTTTTGGAATTTTTATATATTATATGTATATATAATATTTTCAAACGATGGATTGTTGAATCCATGGATAAGGAATCTATGGATACTGAGGGCCAACTGTATTATATATTTTAAAAACATTCTAGAGTTGATGTTACCTGTATGCCTCCCTGATAATTTTTGATATAGTGTAGGATATAAATATTTTAATAAATTAAATAAATTAATGATGTTGGGTGTTGCAGTTTTCCAATGCCTAGAGAGCCATACTTTATCTTTTCATTTAAAAAAGCTAGCATTTTTTTATCTACATAGTACACTGGTATGATGTGTCTTTGAAGAGTGATTTCATGAATTTCAGTAATACCTCAATCCTTTTTTTTCATTTGCCTTTTCTTATGCTTATGAAGTGCCATGCCTTCAACAGCACTGTTAAAAAATACAGCAACTATATTTCCACTGTGTTTCTAATACCATCAGAGGCAGTTATGCTGACTCAAATTTAACAAGCCAGAGTGAGAGGAAGCTGTGATGTTTTACCAATTCTATTGTAGCCAATGTTGCAGACATGTTTTGGAAAAAAAGTGTTTTTGGGCCTAAGCAGACTGCCAGAAATAGTGCACATTAAATTGAGGCACTGCCCTGGCTCAGTGCTAGGGAATCATGGGAACTGTAATTTATTGTGGCACCAGAGCTCCCTGACAGAGAAGGCTCAATGTCCAAAAAAAAAATATAGTTCCCATGATTCCCTAGCACTGAGCCAGGGCAGTGCCTCAATTTAATGTGCACTATTTCTGGCAGTCTGCTTAGGCCTTTTGACATTATGAATATCAATAACATGTGCTTGTCTGTTCTGGAATGAATTTAAGAAAAAAAAATGTGTTATTCTATTATTTTCTATGCAATTATGATGATAGCAAAAAAGTGATGTAAAGGGATTGTGTATCATTTCAATGATACTCAAAGTTTAGGCAGCTACACTGTTTCAAGAAATACAGGTATGTATTTTTTCTACATCTGAACTAGAAAGTGACTCATAGAAACAACAACTGACTTTACCTTAATGCATCTTACATCACTGACTGTATGGGATTTTAATCTGTTTCATCTTTTGAGGGGTGGTGGTGGTAGAAATATTCCAACCAACCCTTAAATAAGTGAATGATTACTTTTTCTTGAAGCTGTTCACTATAATTGTCTTTGCTAATGTCTGAAGTAACATTTCCCCCATAGTCATTGCTTTGTTTTCATTTTCAGTGAGTAAAAGATCTCATGTGAATCATCTCTGTGTAATCAGTTAGAATTGATTACACACTGATATAACAATAACAATAATATTTATTTGTATCCCGCACCTCTGCAGATGCAATTGGGGCAGCTTACAGTAATAAAACATCACAATATACAATCCTAAGACCCTCCCTCCCCTTAAAACAGTATTAAACATCTTAAATTAAAACAACCAACAAACTGTGGACAAAATTAACAGATGACAAAATTATTAAAAGTAAAGCAGACAGCCAGTGGTGGTATGGCAGGGGAATAGGGGAAGGACAAAGCTCACTCCTTAGGTCGGGACTAATCGGGAAAAGCCTGCCAGAAAAGATCCGTCTTCACAGCCTTTTTAAAGCTGTTTAGATTGGTAATCTGACGGCTCTGGTCTGGCAGGCCATTCCATAGTCTTTACAGAAAGCAAACTAAAGCTGTTCAGAATGACAGCAATACTTCCTAGATGCCCCTTTCATCCCCTTACACAATGATTCCTTAAAAGTTTTCAAAGATGTGCACCTTTAATTGATGATTAAAGCATTCAGCTTCCTCCCTTATCACTTTTTGGTTTAGCCCTCTTTATGTTAGGTGAAAAATTGATCCTTATATTCATTGGGAGGCGCTTCAGCATCTGGAGTGGGTTTTCTTCCATTTGTTATCCACGCAAGACAGGGTAATTGACATTATGCAGACAAAAGTAGTTACTCTCTAACTCCATCTCTAATTCCTTTCTTGACTTACTCAAGAGATATACGTGACCCGTAATTCTTTCAGACTTCTGCCACCTTCTATTTTCAGACACCAAATTCTTTGCTACTTCTTACCTTTTCTGTTACTGCTTCAACATCCTTCTTTTTTCTTCATTTTTGTTTAATAAGCTGGTGTTCTTCTCTACCCTTTTGTATTTTTGTATTTGCCTTCTATCTGCTTCTTCAACCCCTACCCCTTTCTAATGACTTCTGGCGAAGTGGATAAGAAGTAAACTGCTCAAAATCACAAGGTAAATAGTGTTGGAAGCAAAGAGGCATCACCATTTGTAAAGTGATTAGTGAGAGAGGGGACTCTACAGAGCACACCTGCCCTTTTGTTTCACCTCTCTGTTTCTTTCTATAAGCAAAGAGATCTTGTAGAACCTTTGAGACTAACTGAAAGAAACTGGCAGCATGAACTTTTGTAGTTGGTGGAGTGGAGCGGAAAGTCCAGAGACAGATCTATATAAGCTGGTTGTGTATGAGTATGTCAACTGAAATTCAAAATCTCATGGGTATGGAGATGAGTTGACAAGTTCAATTTTAACTATGGTTGTTGAAAAACAAAGGCAGGAGGAAGGATGTTGCCTAAAACCAAGGATAGTAGATAACCATATGAATGAATATTTGAATGTGGTGTGGGAACCAGAGAGGATAAGTGATGAACTGGTCAAGGGCAGCCTTGTGAGGATGGAGGTTTAGATAGTGTTGTAATGTGTGCCAGGAAACCATTGTCTGTTCAACCCACTGCTGATAAACTAGAGTCTGTAGATACATTCCAATTACACTATTCTATTTCCAATCTTCCTTTGTAGTTCTTTTGTTAAAGGACTGCTGTTCTGAGATCTGAGGTAGAATGCGCAGGAAGATTGAAGAGTTCTGCAACCAAACCTGTTTTTCCATTCCTAATGTCTGATTTATGTCCATTTATCCTCTGGCGCAGGGACCGGCCTGTTTGCCCATTGTCTCTAAAGTCTATGTACACAAGCCTTTTCGCTTTCTTCCTGTCTGCAGAGGTCCCTTCTCCCCTTTCTTCCAAGACATTTGTTTGTCCTTTGCCGCCCTTTGTCTGGGAAGGGTGTGTCATACCAGGCCTTATCCCACATCTCTAATTCTATTGGTTTCCCAATGTCTTGGGCCCACCTTATAGAGTGTTTTATTCTTTCATTTTCTAAATTTCTTTCTTGTAATATCCTGTAATATTTAGAGATATGCCCTTTATTTTTATCAAAAATAATTTTAGCTATTTCATTATTATTTTTTTATAATACCTGTAGTTTTACTATCAATCCTGTATCTCTCTTTTATTTGGTCATAAAGGAACCAATTTTCTTTTATTTCTTTTCATAATTGTTCTCGTTCTTTCATTGATTCTCCCTTATCTCCTTTCCAATTAATCAGCTCTCTCTATATTATTCATGATGTTTTTCGATTCTTATATCTGCCAAAAAAGGCCTCTTGAGGGGAAGTCCAGCTGGGGATTTGTGTATAAAAATCTTCCTTTATTTTCAACCAAGATTTAAGTAGGGCATTCCTTAAAAAATGATTTGAGAAATCTTTATTATATTTCAATTTATTATAGAACATATAAGCATGGAATCCATATCTCATTCCCGATCTCTCTATTTCTAAGGTTCTATCATTTTTTAAATTAACCCAATCCTCCAGACAATTCAGACAAACTGCTCTGTAATATAATTTGAGGTTCGGGAGTCCACAACCTCCTTTTAGTTTATCTTCCATTAAGAGCTTCCAACCTATTCTTGCTTTTTCCCCCTGCCATATAAACTTTAACATTTCTCTCTGCCAGATATCAAGATATTTCTCACCATTTATAATTGGTAAGTTTTGAAATAAATACATTATTTTAGGCAATATATTCATTTTAATTGCTTCTATTCTACCTAAGAAAGAAAGCTGTTTAGTTGACCAGTTAATCATATCCTTTTTGATCTTTTCCCAACAGTTTATATAATTATTCCTGAATAAATCTATATTCCTTTTAGTAAGGATAATACCTAAATACTTAACTTTTTTTTCAATTTTAAATCCTGACATTTGTTGTATCTCTCCTTCCTCTTTTGTCATCATATTTTTGGTTAGTATTACTGTTTTATCCTTGTTTATGACAAATCCTGCTATATTCCCAAATTCCTCTATTAATTCGATCAATTTATTTAAGCTTTTCCTTGGGTCTTCTAGAAAATAGATCACGCTGTCTGCAAATAATTGCATTTTATATATAAATTGTTCTATCTTAACCCCCTCAACTTCATGGTCTTCCCTTATTCTATTATTTAATACCTCTAATATAATTATAAATAACAAAGGCGAGAGGGGACAACCCTGTCTCGTCCCTTTTTCAATAGCAATTTTTTTCTGTTTTTTTCCTGATTTATATTACCTGGGCATATTGTTCTTTATATACTTCTTCTATCCACAGACAAAATGTTTCACCCATACCCATATTTTTAATCAATTCCTTCATAAAACACCAATTTACCCTGTCAAACGCTTTTTCTGCGTCCAACAAAATCAGCGCAAGTTTCTTATCACAATTAATTTCAAAGTATTCTAATATATTCAACACTATCCTCATATTATTCCTTATTTGTCTCTTCGGTACAAACCCATTCTGGTCTTCATGAATTATCATGTCCAATATTATTTTCATTCTGTTAGCTATAATTGACATAAAGATCTTATAGTCTGTATTGGTCAACGATATAGGTCTATAATTTTTCATTTCCAACCGGTTCTTATCCTCTTTGGGTATTAATGAAATCCATGCTTCCTTCCAGCTTTTGGGTATACCATGATCTTTTATGCTATTAAACAGGTCTTTCAATGGATCTACAAGGATGTCTATTAATTTTTTATAATAAATTGATGTTATACCATCTGGACCTGGGGCTTTCCTTCTTTTCAATTTACTAATTGCATCTATAATATCATTTGATGTTATCCGCTATTTAATTTTATGACATATTCATCCTTAATTTTATTAATCTTTTGTTCTTTCAAATATTTCCTTATTTTCTCTTTTCCCTCATCATTTCCTTTCTTATTTTTGTATACATTTTCATAGTACTCCTTAAATCGTAATTTTATTTCCTCTTGTTCAGTAATTCTTTTCCAATTGTAGTTTATTTCTTATAACTTTCTCTCTCTTTTCTAAGTTTATTAGCCAATATTCTACCAGCTTTATTTCCTAATTCAAAATTCTTTTGCCTTATATATTTTAATTTAGCTTCTATTTCTTTAATAGCAATTTCTTTTAATTGTTGTCGTAAATTTTCTATCTCATTCTTCAAAATCTTATCACCTGTTTCATTCCACTCTTTTTCTTTATTTTCTAGTTTTTCCCTTATTTCTTGTTCTTTCCCTTTCTCTTTCCTCCTCATTTCTGTTTGTAATTTAATAAATTTACCTCTTATAACTGCCTTGCTGGCATCCCACAGAATTTTATTTTTGATATTTTCTGTCTTGTTTTCTTTGAAATAATATTTCAAAACTGTCTTTATTCTGTCTATATTTTCTTCTTTTCTCAATAGTTCCTCATTTACTTTCCAAATATATTCTTTCTTTTTTATTCTTATGTTTATTTCTATTGGATTATGATCTGATATATACCTAGTCAATATATCCGCATTATTTACCATAGGTGCTATGTTTTTAGAAACCAAACATAAATCAATTCTTGACAAAAATTTACATATGTCTGAAACAAATGTATAACCCCTAGAATCTTTATTCGTGTGTCTCCATATATCTACTAATGCAAATTCATCAATCATTTTAAAAAAGGATACTGGAAGTTTTCCTTGATTAGATCTGATTTTCCTTCCATCTATTGATTTTCTATCTATCATAGGTTCCATTACCGCATTGAAATCACCCAAAACAATTATTGAACTATAGTTCACTTTTTTAAGGTTTTCTAATAATTTTGTATAGTATTGATCTCTATTTTCATTTGGAGCATATACTCCTACAACCAAAACTGTGAGATTTTCTAATCTGACTTCAACACCTATACATCTCCCATCATCATTACTGAAGATTTGTTTAGAATGGTATTTCTTATTCACATATATCACAGTTCCTCTCTTCCTTTTGTTTGCTGCCGATACATATGCCATACCAAGTTTTGGGTTTCTAACATATTTAACTTCATTTTGTCTTATTTTGGTTTCTTGAATACATGTAATATCACTTTTAAACCTTTCTAGTTGATGAAATACTACACTTCTCTTATATCTTGAATTAATTCCTTTCACATTCCACGTTATTATTTTAACCATATTTACTTTGTAGATTCTTGTTTTTAGCGTTGATGTTATAATTATTTTTATTGTTCCACCCCTTCCGCCCCTTAATTTATTTATTTATTATTTTTATTTTATATATTTGTAAGTAATTCCTTTGTCCTCTTTCTCTTCCTTCCTCTTCTTCTTCTTCTTCTCTTCTTGTTTTTTTTACTTTACTTAATCTGAGTCTCCTTTCCCCTCTCTCCTTCTTTCTTCTTCCTCCTCCTCTTTTCCTTCCTTCCCCTTTTAACTTAGCTTTTTCTTCCTCTGATTTCCCAACCTTGTCCTCTTGCCTCTTTTCCTTATTTTGATCAATACCCTCTTTTCTTCCTTCCTCCTTCTTTCTCTCTTTATATCTTTGAGATCTTCATTCTCTAATAAGGGTTCTATCCCCATTTTCTTCCTCCTCCTCTTTAAATTCTTCTCTAAGCTTTTGTTCTATTTCTTTAGCTTTACCTTCATTGTCTATCTTATATCTTCTTTATTTATATGAGAAAAATTAATCCTTCTATTCTATCCCATCTAAAAGGGATTCCCAGATGTTTCAGCAATTGTGTCAGATTCCGATACTTCTGTCTTTCCAGCATAATCTGCGGAGGGACATCCTTAAAAATCTTAATTTCAACATCTTCAATTATCACTTTAATATCATAACTTTTCTGTATCAATGTCTCTCTTATTCTGGTTCTAGCCCAGCATATTACAACATCTCTAGGATATTTTCTGTCTTTAGCCTGGGCAGAGTTAACTTTTTATCAACTTCTCTCTCCAACTCTACCTCAGGCATTTCAATTAATTTTGCCAAGTCCAGGATTAATCTAAGTATCAAATGTTCATTATTTTTCTCTGGTAAATCTCTTATCTTGGTACACCATTCTCCATATCTCAGTTCGTCCGTCCAGGTCATTAATTCTTGTTATTCTATTTTTTTTCCTATTTTCTTTAGAAGCATTTTCCAATAGATTGGTTCTTTCATTTACTTTAATTGTTTCCTTCTGATTCTTATTTATATCCAAAGTCATTTTTTCCATTTTCTTACCAATATTATCAAGTTCTCTCTTAATATCTTTTCTGATCTCATTTCTTATTTCCTTTATCTCTCCTCTTAGCTCTTGATTTGCATCTTTAATTTCACCTCTGATTTCTTGATTAGATTCTCTCAGATCTTCTTTCATTTCCTGCCTATTTTCCTTTATTTCCTGTCGCAAACGGCATACCTCATCCAATAACTGCATTATTGGATCTGTCACTTTTATGGAATCATCCGTGGAACCTCTTCTTTGTGCAGTTATTTGAGATTGAATCAAATTTTTATTTTGTGTAGCCATATCACACCCTTTCTCTAACTATCCTATATATATATATATATATATATATATATATATATAATAAGTGTGGAAAAGTTATCTAATTGTCAAGTTCTCCAACAATCATTTTTTCACATTACCTTGATATATTTCTTAGGGTATACTACTCCAATTTACCACTTAATAATTAAATAATATTATGTCAGTACCCCACTTTATATGATCATTCAACACCGAACTTTGCTACCGATATTGTCATTCAAAATATATCTGTATATATAAATATATGTACGTGTTTTTCAACAGTTCAGTTCTTTAAATTCTTTAAGTTCTTTAAGCTCTATATATCTGGATCTATAAATGTAAATATATTCTATGTTTTATATCTTTTCTATATCTTTTTCATTAATTAAACCAGTAATAGTATTATGGTTACAAACAAAAAGAGAACCACTTAACAGAATTTAAGATTTAGAATTCAACCCTATTCCAATATATCAGAAAATATCAAATTTCTCTTTCTCTTTCTCTTTCTCTGTTTCGTTTTAATTGTCTTGTTTCCATTAAAGAAAAAGTCACTCTTCCATGGTTTCTGAGTCAGCTATAGTTACCTTAATTCACTCCTTATTTTTATAAATATTTCACATATACCCCTATTCCCAACAACTATCCACCTTTAATCCAGTCCTTCTTTAAATCACTTGCTTTTTACCTTCCCCTTCCCCTTCTTCTTATATATCGCCCAATTTTTTCTAACTCTTTATTTATTTATTAATTCTTTTTGAGCTCTTCTCTCTAGGATTAGTTCCCCTCTATTACTTCCACCACTTGGGGCTTGCTTATTTCTTCCTTTAACCTCCACTCTTTTTATCTCAGTCTCTTTTATCTCAGTCTCTTTTCACTATTTCCCTCTTCCCAGGTTCTCCTTCTTCCACGTCTTCTCTAGCTGCCTCCTCTCACTCTTTCACCTTCTCCGTTGTTTCTCACCGCTCTCCGCCTCCCTCTTCTCTCAGTCTCTGTTACTTTCCACCTCCATTTCTTTCAGTCTCTGTTTCTCTATCTTTCCCCACCTCCACCTTTCTCCATTATTTCTCACCAATCGCCGTTTCTCTTTTCTTTCAGCCTCTGTTTCTCTTAGCCTCTGTTCCTCTCAGCCTCCGTTTCTCCCAGTCTCAGTCTCTCTGTCTCTCCTTGCCTCTGCCTTTCTCCGTTGTTTCTCGCCGCTCACTTCTTCTTTTCTCTCAGCCTCCATTTCTCTATATCTCTCAGTCTCTGTTTCTCTCAACCTCCATTTCTCTCAGCCTCCACTTCTCTTCGTCAATCATCAGTCAGTCCCTCCACTTCCACAGTCTATTTATCTCAGTTTGATTGCAAACAGTCCTTCTAGCCATCAATTATCGAACTCTATAATTGTAGTTCTTCCTTCTTCCTTCTCTCTACTTCCTGTTTTCCATATATGGGAAATGCCAGCTCTCCACTGCTATCCGTCTTGTGTTAATCCTCCAGTCCAATCCCACTTTTAAAGCGACACAGTAGGGATAAGTTATTGTTTGGCAATTCTCTCCTTCTTTTTTAACTACTTTCCATCTTTAATCTTCTATATCTTCATTTATTAATAAAGATGTGCTTGCCAAGCCCTCACTTATAAAAGAAAAAGTGAGTGCAGCAATATGAGGGTTGAAATCTTTGGACTTCTATAGGGCAAGGTATAAGGCTGAGGGAACAAAGAACCCTCACCTGCACCCCACGCCCTTGTCAGCCCCCCGACGATTTCTTCCTTGTGTCAGTCGTATTGGATGGACACAGGGCAGGTAGTTTACATCCCCGTTCCTCCAAGAACCATTGCTTCTGGACAAACAGATACTGCTAAGGACTCGTACCTCCGTCCTCCCTCGGCGCCATCACATCCGGAAGTCCGTCCCTTCTCCCCTTTCTTCCAAGACATTTGTTTATCCTTTGCCTCCCTTTGTCTGGGAAGGGTGTGCCCATGAGGCTCCAGCCTTATAATGGCTTACACCCACAAATAAGAGCCAGCCTTTAGAGACTGTTGTATTGAAGTGTAGGTAAACTTCTTTTGCCTATCTTCTTTCCTATCCCAAGATGGTTTCTTGAAACCATAAATGTAACTTTTCTTTTTACCTTTCTACCACATGTTCATATTGCACTGGGCCTGCTGCACTCTGCTTGATACAGATACCAAATATTCCTACAAATAGCCCATCTCTCTGAATGTTCCTGCAACTTAGTACTGCCCATATAATTCCACCACACCACTATAGATCTCTACCACTGAATGTCTGATTAACAAAGCAGTTGAGATTACTTCCGGCGGCGATGGCAAGGCAACCGGCCCTGTGTTTAGGGGCTCCACACAGGGCTGCCGTTCCAGAGTGTTGGGGATCATAGGATCCCCCTCAATCCTTCCTCTGGGAAGAGTAACGAGCTCAGGGGCTTGAAGGGGACCTTTGTTTAGGTCTGAAGTTCTCAGTAAGGATTGAATTGGGACAAAATGGGGCCACAGAGCAGCCGATCATGGGACGGCTGCCATGAATGGCACTTAGCCCTGCCTGCTGTTTATTTTATATGTATTTAGAGTTTTGATGTGTCGATTTTAAAGCAGAGACAACAAAAAAACCACAGTTTCTCTGCACAGTCTTAAGCTCTCTGCTCTTTAAGAAGCGGCTTGCTACAAAGTTTTTACTAATCACAACTTTTTGTGAAGAACTATCGTGGCCTGAGTTGCTGGGAAACAACTAGACCAGGCTGGGATGGAAGCATCAAAGGAGAGGAGACAAGCAGCAAATTTACAAGTATGTAAGTAAATATAAACTGAGGGATGATTAAAATTGAAGGTTGTAGAATGAAAGAAAAGAAGAGGAGCATCTGTGAAGTCAATAGAGCAGAACAAAGAAGGAACTGATAAGGGGACAGATGAGAGAGTTCAAAGACAATACAAAGATGGCAGCGGCTTAAAAAGTTGAAAAAAGGGTTAGTCGGGATAGTGAGAGTGACAGAGACAAAGGAAAAGCTTGATTAATTGGAGAGATGTGATTGAAGAATATATACATACATAAATTTAGTGCAAAGTTTTGGAAAGAAATACCTGACAGAAGGAGGACAGGAGGACGAGGCTTCAGGAGCATAAACAAAGAAAGTCAAAATCGGATCTGGAACAGAAAGGCTTGACGGAAGGAGGATGGGAGGACGGGGCATCTGGGAAGATAAGGGAGACTAAATTAGTTAAGAGGAAAGAAAGACAGGAGGACAGGAGGATGAGACATCTGAAAAGAAAGAGAGAAGAGAGAGAGAAAGGCACGATGGAAGGAGGACAGGGGGACGGGACATCAGGGATACAAGCAAAAATAGATTTGACCTATAGAATAAAAGCCAGAATGAGAGGAGGATGTGAGAAGGCTGGAATTTGAAAAGAAAGACCCAACAGAAGGAGGACAGGAGGAGGGGGCAACAGTATAAGAAAAAGACATTACAAGAGAGAAGTTATACTACTTGAGCCCAAACAGAACTATAAATAAGTGGATTGGGAATAATGATAAAGGACTATGTGCATTCTTAAGGATTAATTTTAGGATTATTAAAAAGATACTAACTAATTTGATATTAACTTGAGATTTTACACACAATATCAAAGTTATATGATTAGATTAAATTTAAAAAATATTTGAATCATTTTATCTAGATTAATTTGTTGGTATTATAACTGTCTAATTGTATTGATTTTGGACTATTGATCGAGTGTTGAAGATTTGATACACAAATGTAAGAAATTATATAAATTGGATGGGAAGGAGGGAGTGTTCTAATTAATTAATCATTTTTTAATATTGAAGGGGTTTAGACTATTATAGACTATTAATTGTTGATTATTAATTGAGGTAATTGTGCCTGATATATAAGATATCTAACTATTCTTATGAATGTAATGAACTATTTGATTTGAATAGGGGAGTGGATAAGAGAACAAATAAGTGATTCTTAATTTGATTGGTTGATAACATAAACATGGTTTTAGCGATAGATTTGGAATCTTGGGGGTACTCCTTGACTCGTCGCTTCACATGACTTGTCAGGTGAATGCGGCAGTCAGGAGTGCCTGTTATCAGCTTCGGCTGATACGCCAACTGCGCCCTTATCTGGACATGAGGGACTTGGAAACTGTGGTACATGCGCTAGTAACCCCACGTTTGGATTACTGCAACGCGCTCTACATGGGGCTACCCTTGTGCCTAACCCGGAAACTTCAATTAGTACAAAATATGGCAGCCAGATTAATTACTGGGACATCTCGGAGGGAGCATATAACACCAGTGCTTAAATCCCTCCACTGGCTGCCAATTAGTTTCCGGGCACAGTACAAGGTGTTGGTTTTAACCTTTAAAGCCCTACATGGCTTGGGTCCATCTTATCTTAGGGACCGCCTCTCCCCGTATGATCCCCCTCAAGCCCTTCGGTCCTCTGGGAGGAATCTGTTACAGCCAATAAAGACCATGCTGTCCCAGACCTCCCAGAGGGCCTTCTCCGCTACCGCCCCCAGGCTATGGAACGGCCTGCCGGACGAGATCCGTCTTATTTCTACGCTCACTGCCTTTAAGAAGGCAGTGAAGACGGATCTTTTCCGGCAGGCCTTCCCAGAATAATACACCCCGGATACTTCTGCCCTGGGGAGATTTTCGTCTGATATTTTATCGGCCTCCCTGTGATGCTTGGGTTGGTCATTTTATTGTTGTTTTATGTAATAGTTTATTGTTTTAAATTTTTCTCTTGTTTAATTCTGTTTTAAGGGGTTGGGAGGTGGGATCTAGGGTTGGGATTGTTTTACACTGTTGATTTTTAACTTGTGTAACCCGCCTCGATTGTTGGGCAGAGAGGCGGGCTATAAATAAAACTTATTATTATTATTATTATTAATCTGGAATATTAAATATTGAATATTGAATTGGAATACAAAGACTTCAAAAAAAAATGGCAACAGGTACAACTGGAATTAAAAAACCAACATCGAGTGGATCCACCTTTCAGAGAAGAGGATCCACTGACACTACAATGAAAACAGCGGATCCTATGCAAGTTCTTTCAGAAACTTAAACATGATATGCATTTGGAAATGAAGAATGAATTTTAAAAATCTAGAAAAGAAGTAAAGGAGGATTTACAGAGAGAGTTAGGAGACTTCAAGAGGAAGCTTGATAAGATATCCAATGAAGTGGAAGGTTTAAGAACGGAAGTGGAAGACTTGAAAGGTAAAACTAACAAATTGAGAATCACGACAGTGGAATTAACAGAGCAACAAAGACGGCAAAGCAACTTAAATTTGTTACAAGAGGTCCGTTACAGGGAAAAATGTCTCAGGTTAAGAGGCCTGCCAGAAGACTCGGCACTAGACTTATATGACAGAGTTACGGCTATATTAGCAGACCATATTGGAATGCCTAAGGAAGAGACAGTGAAAGATATTGACAAAGTCTTCAGGATTAGTTCGGTAGTAGAGAGAGGAAAAAACCTACCAAGATTTATAGTGGTGGCATTTATCAGAAGCAGAGTGAAAGAGCGAATTTTACAAAAGAGCTACCAAGAGGATCTTATTGTGGAAGGGAAGAATGTAAAAATATATAAAGATGTCTCACTAGCCGTTTTGAGAAGGAGACAAGATTACAGGTTTCTAACACAAGAACTGACACGAAGGCAAATAAGATATGCTTGGGACAGAATTGAAGGAGTTCTCTTATGGTATAAACAAAGAAGATACAGGATAAACTCTATCATGAAAGCAAGAGAATTTTGAGAAAACTTCAAACAGAAACATCAAGATGAACATACAGAGGAACACAGGATCAGAGCAGGAGATGACATGGAAGCAAAACAGGTGAAAACACGTGAAGAAAGAGAGGAAGATTCACAAGAAAATATAACAGGAGAATTATTCTCAAAAGAAGATAAAAATATGGAAGGATACTCCGGAGGAGGAGAAGAGGTAGAATAAATAAACAACTTAATAATTGGATATAAGACATGGTGGTCAAAATATTATCATGGAATGTGAAAGGTCTAAATTCAAAATGTAAAAGAAGTAAAGTTTTCCATTACTTAACAAAAAAGAAATTAGATGTGACTTGTTTACAAGAAATTAAGATTAAGAAAAAGGAGACAAAATATCTGAATAACCCCAAATTAGGTCAGATGTTTGTGGTAGTGAACAATAAGAAGAAAGGAGAGGTGGTACTGTATATTCATAACAAGTTTTTGGTTAAGAAAATCTTTAAAGATCAAAATGGACATTATATTGGACTTGAGATACAAATAGAAAATGTCAAACATCTTTTGATTGGGGTCTATGCTCCAACAGAGAAACTGATAGATGTTTATAAAAGACTAAAAGAAAAGATACAACAGGAAGATTATGCAAATATAATTTTAATGGGCAACTTGAATGGAGTAATTGATCCCAAGAAAGAGAGGGGTTCTAAGAAAAAGAATCAAGGGAAGCTGTTGACCTCCTTTTTTGAGCTACAAGAGCAATTGAATCTGATAGATGTATGGGAAAACGTATATCCAAATAAGGATGGTTTTACCTTTTTCTCAGAAAGTCATAAGTCATCCTCAAGAATTGATATGTTTATGATATTAGCAGAATTACCAACTAAGATTAAGGAAATGAAAATTATATCCAGCACGGTATCTGACCATAACCCAATTGTATTCAGGTTAGAAACAGCCAAAAAACAATTTCATTGGAAATTAAATGACTATCTTCTGATGGATAAAAATTTTCAGGAAAAATTAAGGAGGATATTGAAGCAATATTTTTTGGAAAATACTTTGGATTTTGTTAAAGATAAAATAATTTAGGATGCTAGCAAAGTGGTAATGAGAGGGGTTTTGATTCAAAGGGATGCAGAAGTGAAGCGACAATGAATTAAAGATACTGAAAGACTGGAAAAAGACATTTGAACTGGGGAAATAGAACTTTCTAAAGACCCTACAAGTGATAAGAAGAATAAACATCTACAATGGCTTAAAAAAACAACAAGTCAATATTTGGACAAACAACAGATTAATAAACTAACCATAGAGCAACAAAATATATTGAATTCGGAATTTACTGAGGTTGAGCTGACTCAGGCCATCAGAAAGTTGAAGAAAGATAAAGCTCCTGGACCTGACAGCTTTACAAAATATTTATAGAAAAGATAAAAACTCCTTTATTGCAAACTTTAAATAACATTGTTAAAGAAGGGATTCCTGACACCTGGAGGATACCTAAGGAAGGTAAAGATGAGAGAGAAATCGGAAATTATAGACCTATATATCTTCTGAATAACGATTACAAGATTATGGTATTGATACTGGCAGAGCAGCTTAAGAAGATACTAGTTAACCTAATTCATGACAATCAATCAGGTTTCCTACCTTCGAGGCAGCTTAAAAATAATATAAGGTTGATAATGGACATCATTGAATATTATGAACAAAATAATGATAAGAAATTGACATTAATATTCACTGATGTGGAAAAAAAAACATTTGATAATGTGAATTGGAACTTTATGAAAAAAAACTTTTTGAAAAAATGGAAATGGGACCTAAGTTTTGTGGATGGGTAAATGAAATTTATGGAGAACAATCTGCACAGCTGATAATAAATGGGAGAGCTACTGAAAAGTTTAGGATCGAGAGAGGAACAAGGCAAGGTTGTCCATCATCACCGTTGTTATTTACAACAGTGTTAGAAGTTCTAATGAATAGAATAAGGCAAAAAGATAACATAAAAGGGACTAAGATCAATGACCAGGAATATAAATTGCAAGCCTTTGCTGATGATGTGGTCATCATGATAGAGAACCCAAAACAACAAATTACAGGAACTTTTCAAATAATAGAAAAATTCGGTATGATGTCAGGATTTAAAAATAAATCGAAAGAAAACAGCTATAATGACAAAAAATATGAACAAAAAGGAAGAAGCTTATTTAGAGAAAGTGACCAGATGTCCAGTAAAAAACAAAGTTAAATATTTAGGAATTTGGTTGACCAAGAGAAATATGGATTTATTTGATAATAATTACACAATAAAATGGAAGGAAATGAGGAAGGACTTGATAAAATGGAGCAAATTGAATTTGACATTGATGGGAAGAGTTGAAGTGATTAAAATGACGGTACTTCCCAAAATGAACTTTTTGTTTCAATATATACCGATAATACATAATATTAAAGTCTTCAAAGAATGGCACAAGAACCTGAGAGATTTTATCTGGAAGGCAAAGAGAGCTAGAATTAACTGGTTAACAATGACACGGCATAAAGGAGAAGGGGGTGGAAGTGTCCCAGATCTAGAATTATATCATCAGGCTAATGCCCTCAATTGGTTATTCGATTGGATCCTACTTGAAAACATAAGAATACTGAATATTGAAGGATTTAATAATCATTTTGGCTGGCATGGATATGTGTGATATGGGAAAGTGGCAGTACATAAAGAATTTAAACACCACATGATAAGAAGAGAGTTATTAAAGGTATGGGAAGAAGCTAAGAAGAAAATGTACAGGAAAATTCCACTTTGGATATCTCCGCATGAAGCGTTTTTGTTTTTTGTTTTTTGGAAGATGGACTGCAGTAAAAAAATGGTTGAGATACAAAGATATACTCAAAAAATCGGAAGAAGACAAAATGGAAATTAAAAGAATTGAAGAGCTGGAACAACTAGATCCAAAAATGCATTGGCTTTTTTATATACAACTGAGGGAAAGATTTAAGATGGACATTAAACTAGAAGACTTTCAAGAGGACTCAAAAGACTTGGATGATTTTTTGACGAAACCCGAGAAGAAACGAACAAGTAACCTGTATAAAATGTTGATGGATAGAAGACAAGAAAGGGACTTGATTTTAGAAAATATGATCAAATGGCCAACGGATGTAGGGAACAATTGATTTGGACAGCTGGGAATATGCGAGAAGGAAAACGGAAAAATTTACCAAATCACAAGACTTGAAGGAAAACTACTGGAATATGGAGCAGAGATGGTACCTAACCCCAGCTAAGATTGCAAAAACATATAACACAAGTTCAAGCACTTGTTGGAAATGTAACCAAAACATTGGTACTTGGTTTCATATCTGGTGGAGGTGTTCGAAAATGAAATTCTATTGGAAAAAATCCACGAAGCAATTCAAGATATTCTCAAAAGCAAGTTTGAATTGAAGCCTGAAATCTACCTATTAAACATAGTAAACCATATTAACTTGATAATACAGAGAAAATTTTGGAGAATTCTTTTATATATGATCTCAGCTGCAAGATTGTTAATAGCATAAAACTGGAAAAAACAAGAACTATCAACAATAGATGACTGGTTGCACTGGCACAAAGGACACGAGCTGCCTCTTTTTGTGTTTAAACAGGCCACAACTTTTATTTTGCTGTACAGGGTCTATTTACAAGGAATAAACTTCCAACAGTTTCGTCACATGTGTGTGTGAAGTTGTGACCCACCCAGATGGGTGGTCCTTCACCTCATGTGACAAAGATGTAAACAAATAACAACAACAAATTTACAAACCCCTCCCCGCCGGAAATGACGTCATATTAATTCATATGACATCATTAAATAATGACATCATGCATTTAACTGCATACGTCACTTCCTTTAATTTAACCTTTTCCATTACCTCATTAATTTAATTAGCCAGATTAATTTTCCTGTGGGATGGGGGTCATTACCCACCCCCAATACAAAGACAAGCAAATTCTAATTTATAGACCCTACCTTAAGTTGTGACAAAGGTAATAATAACATAAAAACACATCCATTATTATCCTATAACCCATACCCAACATCAAATTACTCATTAATCTCAGGGAGGGCAAAAAACCCAGGGTAACTCCATGGGAAAAAATTCCCTCCCGGCCCCTGAAGGCAACCAGCCTAAGCCTGAGAGTAACCAACATAGCTCTTTAAATAAGGGTGGGTGGGTTGAGTCGCTTAGTTCAAGCTCTAAAATGGTTGCCGCCACGTGGCAGCGCAGAGCTATAAAGAACTCTCATCATAAGTCTACCGTGATTACGGTCACCATGAGACTTCCCAGACACAGGCAAGCAACTTGATTGGACCAAGCGCGCAGGTGCTCTAATACCCTTGCGCGCTTGACCAATCAGGCCTCTCTTGTCCTTATATGGCCAGTGCAACAAGAAACCCCTCCCGACTCGTCGGGGGGTGTCTTTGTTGAAGTTATATGAAATGAAAGAAATGGATAGGTTGACAGCTCTGTTGAACCAAGTAGATTCAGAAAAGGTAGATAAGGAATGGCCTCCTTTAGACAAATACTATAGAAGAAGAGAGCTGGATTAGAGCAAGCTATAATGTGAGAAATGTTAAGAAATTGTATTTTGGAAATGAGAAGATACTTCAAAGATAGAAGATACAGACATTATAATAAAAGTTTCTTATATACTGATTTTACTAAATGGAAATTGATTTTTTGGAAGAGAGCATAGTTATAGATGAGGAAATAAGTAAAAAGAGAAGTTGTAAGAATGGTGATAAATATGGTATTTTTGTTGTCAGAGGAACAGTATGGAAGTTTGTAGGTTTGTTTAGGTTGATATTTTTGATGCATTCAGTTATTTGTAATAGCTTTTTTAAGAATATATAATATAAATAAAATTAATTTAAAAAGTAGTTGAAACAGACTGCACAGACTGACCAGAGAGCCTGATCTTGCAAAGCTCTCATGTTTAGCTCTGACTTTGATTCATGGTAGAGTGGCACTCAGCAAAGAGGAAAGAAAACTAAAGAAAAGGATTCTTTTGTGTCTCTGTGAATTGACACAAGTGGGTTTTCATCCCTGTGTAGAACTCCTCTTCAGAACCTTTCAAAGCTGAGCACTCTTTGATGGAAACACTGCCCCCACCGTCTCCTTGTGCATATTAAAGTGTGCCCCAGCTAATATTTCCTTTTTGTCCATCACACTAGCAGCTTCTTTAGGAACTTTGTCCTCTTACTGAGAGATTTACATAACATTTGGATTGTTTCTAGGTTTAGGTTTACCAGTTTTAGTTTTCTTCAACAATTATTTTTTAAAGAAGAGGGTTTTTTTCTTTGTCTTAGTTGAATTGTTTTTCTCTGTGTGTCTTTCTCTTTTTTGATATGGACAGTAAAGCTCTTTTTAGGTTATGTAAGTCATATGAGGGAGACTCAATGTGGTGTAGTGGTTTGAGCATTGGACTACAACTGTGGAGATCAGGGTTTGATTCCCTGCTTGGCCATACAAACTCACTGGATGATCTTGGACAAGTCACACACTCTCAGCCCCAGAAAACCCCACAATAGATTTGCTTTAAGTTTGTCATAAGTCGGAAACAACTTGAAGGCATACAACAATAATTACAAATTAATGTGACACAATATTGCTCCTTCCAGTGGGCATTCTGAATTCCTTTATTGTCTTGAGAAGGACACAAAGGGCACTCCTGTTCTATTTGTAAGGAATTCTCCAAACAGGGTGTGAAGAACAGACAAACTGAGCTCAGTAACCTGGGAGGACACACTCAGCTCTGTTGATTTAGTCCCCAGAAACGTGGTGTTGAATATAGCACTTCTTCCCTTTATGAAAAGTCTGAAAGAGAACTGTTATGGCTTTAAATTTCACTTCAAGCCCTGCTTGGTTGTCACTTTCATCTACCCTTCTACCTTCTGTTTCTTCTGTTTTGATTGAGGCAACAGGAACAGTTCAAGAGCTTTCCACTATTTCTCTGCCATCAACCCTGAAACATAATGTTCTGTTTACACCCTTCCAATTTAATCCTTTTATTGATGAAGGTGATCAAAATGAGGAAGCATGAGGAAGCTCCCTGTCTTAGTCTTGTGCTCTCATTTTATTCAAAGAACACCTCTGGGGCTCAGCTTAAGCCTTCTATGGCTCAAGTACCCCCTTTTAATGAGAATTTATTTCTTTAGAGATTAATTACCTGGTGGTCACACAAATTATGGAGCACATAGAAGTACCTGGAGTCTTCCTCACTATCAGCAGAGGGTGTGGCTGACCCCTAGTGCTGTTATCTCCTCCTTGGGCTGTCATAAGAAAAGAGTTTTTCTTCAATCCATAGAGGAAAATCATACAAAACTCTCTTAAACTGTTGAACTCCCTTCTTCAGACAAATCCAACACTCTTCTACAGAAGGGTTCCTCTCTACTTATGGAAAACTGTTGGATCTTCTGCCTTTACTTTCCAAAGTGTTAACAATCTAACATCTTAACCCAGATACTCTGACTTCTTCGCCTGCTCCTTAAGCAGCCGCTTTTTCCTTGGGGAGGGGCACAGTTTTCCCACAATAAAACCAACCAACTATATTTCCTGTTTCCCTCTGTTTTTTATTAACTATGTGAAGGAGGAGTGGGATGTTCTGCAAAGAAAGCATTGGCTAACGTGTAATAGAGAATCTATTTTTTCAAACCATGCAGGATCTAAAAGTTCCTTTAGTAGATGATTTTAAAGCAACCTTCCTGTCTGTGCCCTGGCCCCTAAAGAAGAGGATTTCCCCTAAAAGACCTGAGTGAGAAAATGTCAATTTTTGCTCTCAGAAATGTACATGAATCTTTATGTTTAGCTATATGACCACCTTTACAGTCACATGACTTAAACATGAATGCTGACACTCCTTACAGAGCTAACCTGGCTACTATTTCCCTTGACATTTTGTGTGTGTGGGCCAGGAGGCAGATAAAAAGCTGGCCATGATTTCAGCTTAAAAACAGGAAGGAAAAAGGGAATTTCCAAACATCCCCATGAATCTTTTACCCCACTCTAATAAAAATGCCAATCTCTCTGCCCAGTCTAATAGAATGAGATGACAGAATTTCAGACTTTCACCTACCCAAGATTGTGTCATTTCCTCGTGGTCCAGCAAGAATTCATCATGGACATCCATAGCATTGGGCCATGGAAGTTAAAACAGTGTCAAACTGCATATTTCTGCAGTGTACTTTAGACCATTAGAATAAACAAAGGCTTGGTCACCCATATCTTGGATCCATCTTCCTAGCTGAAAGCTACCACTCTCTTTTAAGTTCTTAGGAATGGGTTCTTTTGTTCTGTCCCAGTCTCTCTCACTCCTCTTAGAGGTTGAGGAAGTCATTAGATATTCATAGAGCAATAAAAAAATTATACTTGGAAAATAAATGTATTCAGGGCTCAAACAGACTGCCAGAAATAATCCAGCTTGAGGCCACTTTAACTGCCTTGGCTCAGTGCTAGGGAATCATGGGAACTGTAGTTTATTGTGGCACCGGAGTTCTCCGACAGAGAAGGTGCATTGTCCCAGAAAAAAAATACAATTCCCATGATTCCCTAGCATTGAGCCAGGACATTAAAGTTGACTCAAGTTGCATTATTTCTGGCAGTCTGTAAAGGCCAATAATTTGGCAAAAAGGTCTCTATATACATTAATAGGGCCCCTAAAAACCTACATAACAGGATAAGGAAAAACAGTATATATATATATATATATATATATATATATATATATAATTATTATATTCATTTATATCCTGCCTTTCTCCCAGTAATGACACTCAAGGCAGCTAACAACATTTTAAAACAATACATGTCAAAAACACTACAAAATTTTTAAAACCAGCATCGTACAAATATGTTGTATTTGCTTAATTTTGTAAGCTGCCCTGAGTCTCAATTCTGGGGGGAAAGGCAGATTATAAATAAAATAAAATAAGTCTAAAATATGATTCCATTTCACAGCTGTGACCAAAAAACATGGTGCATTTCACTAGAATGGAATCCAGAGCAACCGTGCCCTCTCCCCCGTCAATGCTCCTTTAGCAGAAATTTGTAGAGTTGCTCAATGGCTGAGATTCAACGTATTTGCTAGATTCTGCTGTTTAGACCTCTTTGCTGCAGCAGGAATAGATTCTGATAGATGGGATTTACAAGCTGTAGTTGTAGACTTTTGAATAGACATTAATCACATTTACTAGGAATTTTCTCAAATGCTTTCCAGAGCACATCCCAGAAGTGGGTAAAAAGGTATTTACCATAGAGAGACCTTCTATGGAGGAAAGCATCTAACCCACCCTTAAAATACTTGATGGCAGCCTAGGTCTTTTTTCACAGTAGACTTACTTCTTAGGGAAGAGAATTCCTTGATCTGCTTTCCCTCACCATCACCTTATTGTGCCTACTGTACTTCTGACCAGCTCATTCTTCAGAAAATGTTCTAAGCATGGTTATAGGTGGAACTGGGGGTGGAGTTAGAGAGCATTTACTTTTGTTTGCACAATGTTGTTTCACCTTATCTCTACTGAGCAGTAAATGGAAAATAATCTACTCTCTCAGATGTCTCCCTTAGACCTCTCCAACAATTATCCTGATGGTAATTCAACCCTTAAAAAAGTTACTACATTGAGTAAAATAGGAAAACATTCCTAATATTTTTCTCCTTTTCATTTTACAGAGGTTAAATGCATTGGCTTCACTAGTTCGTGGCAGCCTCCCCAAGTTGCACAGAAATATCATAACAGCACTGATAACTATTGATGTACATGCAAGAGATATTGTAACTGAACTTGTAGGGCAAAAGGTACTTATGTAATTAATTAATTTTTGTAAATATTTGTTGATTTACAATGTTATAATAAATATCTAATAATTTATTTGTTTATTTATTTTATAAAGGTGGATTCTGTTGATAATTTTGATTGGCAAAGGCAACTGCGTTATTATTGGGACCTCGATCTGGATAACTGTGTGGCTAGAATGGCTTTATCTCAGTATACTTATGGCTATGAATACTTGGGGGCATGCCCCAGATTAGTGATAACTCCACTCACAGTAAGACTTTGACCTCATCTTCATGAATATACTTGGAGATATAAGAGAGAGTTTATATAGTAGAAGTGATAGTAGTAGTAGTAGTAGTAGTAGTAGTAGTTACATTTATTTATATCCTACCTTTTTTCATGGATTGTAACTCAAACATTATAAGGTAAAATGGATAAAGCTGAAATATTCATATTATACAAAACTCAAAAATATAATTAATCTAACATTAAAATTAAAAGCAGTTAAAACATGAATATAAAAAGAAAACATAACATTGTTATTGTTAAATTGTTTTCATTGTTAAATTGTTTACATTAGATTTGTTATGAATAGCATCCATCATCTTTACTTGGTTTTGTTTTCAAAGTATTTTCTGTATGAATGTGTGTTGAATTTGTAAGCAAATTATGTGGGGCAAGGATAGGACCTGCACTCAGAATTATCTTTTGTTTAAGGGTGCATATTCTACACTGTAGAAATGATGCAGTTGCATACCACTTTAACTGCCATGGCTCCATCCTACAGAATCGTGGGGTTTATAGTTTGTGAGCCACCAGCACTCTTTGGCAGTGACTGCTAAAGACCTTGTAAAATTACAAATGCCAGGATTCTATAGGATGGAGCTACAACATTTAAAGTGGTTTCAAACTGCATTATTTCCACAATGTAGATGTACCCTTAGTTTTAAACAATTTGGATTCAGGTTATCCTAGGGAGCATCTTCTTTCATATGAGTATCTTAATTAACTCAGACAAATAAAGAGTTTGGTTCACTTCCTCAGACAATCCTCCTAATTTACTCGGCATGTAACACAGAGGTAACAGTAGCTATGGTTCATACTAGTCCAAAAGGCATGCATGCATGTCACACACCTTGACCTAAAATTTACTAGGATTATTAGAACTTGGCCATATTTGTGAAAGTAGAGGTTTTTCTATTCCTGTCTGTGGCATACGGAAATAATGTCTACTAATTGTGTTCTATGCCATATGTGACAAGGTCATTTAGGGAATTCTATTGCAAATAGCTGACTCTTTTTAAGGGTCCTTTCACAGTATACAGCTATAGCAGTATGACTGCATATGAACCAGCATGGCTACATACTATGGAATCCTGGAATTTTAGTTTGACAAAACACTTCAGCTCTAATTGAGAATTGTAAATACTTCTTCCTAAACTGCACATCCCAGGATTCCATTGGGTGAAACCATGACGGTTCATGTGAAACCATAGCACCATAATTTTGTGGTGTAAAAAGCCCCTAAGAATCATATCAAACACATGCAGAGAGATCTTGTAGCGCCTTTGAGACTAATGGCCTATACAGACTGCCAGAAATAATCCAGCTTGAGGCCACTTTAACTGTCCTGCCTCTGTGCTAGGGAATCATGGGAGTTGTAGTTTTTTCTGAGACATTGAGCCTTCTCTGTCAGAGAGCTCTGGTGCCACAATAAACTATAGTTCCCATGATTCCCTAGCACTGAGCCAGGACAGTTAAAGTGGTCTCAAGCTGGATTATTTCTGGAGGTCTGTATAGGCCCTAACTGAAAGAAAAGTTGGCAGCATGAGCTTTCATAGACTTAAGTCTATTAACCACCCAGATGTGGGTGGTTTCAAGATGCTTGTCGCCGGAGCAGTTTGCATCTGGCTTCAAACTACAGCAGGATGGGAAAAGCCACCTTTTTGCAGACAAAAAAGGAGTGGATCTCTGCCACTCCTTTTTCGGCCAGATTCAAGGTGGATTGGGGCTGTGGCATGAATCCCCAATCCATCTTCATCCATCTCCATGAATCCCCAATCTATCTCCTTGCTGGTCTGTTCCAGCCCTTGGTCTCAAAGGTGCTACAAGATCTCTCTGCATACTGATTCTACAGACTAACATAGCTATAGATTTGAATATAAAACACATGTAATCAACTTGTGGCTGAATTTGCCTGTCTTTAGGAATATGATTCAGAATTAGGATTATACTGCAGTGCTTTTATAATTCTGTCATCTCTGATAGTGATATTCAGTATCCATGCACATGGTGGTTGTTTTTTTTTTTTTTTTTTTTTTTTTTAATGCTGTGACTCTTATTAGGATCGTTGCTATCTCTGCCTTATGGGAGCACTGCAACTTGATCTAGGTGGAGCCCCAGCTGGACCTGCTGGTACTGGCAAAACAGAGACGACTAAAGATCTAGCAAAAGCACTTGCCATCCAGTGTGTTGTGTTCAACTGTTCAGATGGCTTGGATTACAAGGTGTGGAGCCTAAATGGGGTAACAGAATGAGAACATGCAAGCAGTTACAATTCTGTACTGTTGCATATTAATGCATCTCTCTAGGAAGCTGCAGTTTATAATTTCTATAACAAAGAAATACTGTATCATACACAAGCCAATGGTCTTGAACAAAATAAAAAAACACCATTGGATGGGGGATTGTGAAGAGATCAACTGGTAATAGACAAATTTATGACAGGTGTGATATTCACCCAATGGCTGTTAGCTAGGTAATACTTTAAGGAAATTACTTCCTTTTTCATGACTACTCAATATCTAAAAGCAAGCAGAAAAATAGGTTACCAGTATCTTTAGTCTGTTAAAAAGGAGGTGACTGGATTGCTGCAGGAAAAGAATTAACAGGGAGTAAAAGGATAGTGCTATTTGAGAAAGATTTTTTAAGTCTGATTGTGCAATTGTATTTAATGAGCATTTGAACATTTTACTAATGCTAAGAGCAAAGATCTGCTTTTTAAATATCCATGAGCCAAAGCATCCATGATCCCTTAAAACATTTACCATGCCATTCCGCTTGGAATGGTGTAACTCCAGTCAGAGTGAAGAGGGAAATAAAGGTCTGGGAAAGCATAATGGAGTGTGTTTTAGCCATATGGTTGGCTTTCAGTCTTCTCTTAGTCCTCAGAAGGACAGTAGAGGTCTCATGACACAAAAAAGCTAGCATTAAAACAGGACAAAATGTTCAGACCTAAGGACGTGCCAGTTTATGCAAGCCAAGATTCACAAGCAGGCTTCAAAATGTAGTTTATGGCCCTGGTTGGTTGGTCACAAATAAATTATGATCAGTGAATCTGATCAGGCTCAGATACATGTACAAGCCATATATAAGCTGAAATGAGCCTGCTTCAACATTATGGCTGAGCTGAATAGGCCATAATTGCAGCAAAGTGTAATGTTATTTTAGCCATTATGATTATTTTATGTTTGACAAATTAATCATCTCCACATATAATTCCAGTAAATTATGTTACTATGGCAAGTTAGAGGGAAAAAGTATTTTCTTAAGACTTCTGCCACAAGGACTATACAATGCCATCCTCATGTGAGATGAATACATGCATATCTTTTAATCTACTTTTTAGAAATTTATTAGCTAAAATTATAGTTGATTTGAAATGGTGTGACTCAGTCATGCTAATGAGAAAATACTAATATTAATAGAATATATGAATATTGTTTCAGATGATGGGACGTTTCTTCAGTGGTTTGGCACAGTCTGGAGCCTGGTGCTGCTTTGATGAATTCAATAGAATTGATATTGAGGTTCTGTCTGTAATTGCCCAACAACTGATTACAATTAGGAATGCAAAAGCTGCAAAGGTAATACCTATGGTTTCTGGGTGACAGAAGGTATGTTCAAGTTTATAAAATTGTTAATGTAATACTTTTCCTTCTTTTTGAAACAGCTCAGTCGGTTTATGTTTGAAGGGCGTGAAATAAAATTGATTATGACTTGTGCAGCCTTCATTACAATGAATCCTGGCTATGCTGGACGAACAGAATTACCTGACAATTTAAAAGCACTCTTCAGGCCATTTTCAATGATGGTTCCCAACTATGCTTTGATTGCTGAGGTATTTTAAAAATACATTTTTTTAGTATGCCAGATATGTTTGAGAGCAGTATTATCACATGAGAATAATGCACTGTATCAGTTCTTTTGATGGGAATTATAGCCATATATTCTGGATGGCCCAGAGAATCAATCCACATAATTGCATTTATCCCTGTTGCCAGCTCATGACCAGGAGTTCCAAGTCTAAAATTCTTTTCCGTTAAAACAGTTGACTCCTGTGCCTTCACCTCAATTTTTAATTTTCCTGCCTAGCCAACTACATGTTTTCAACCTTCACTGTCAATTAAAATTAGGGGATAATTTGGTCAATGGAGGTTACACAGAAGATGAAGAGGTTGAGGATGAGATAGCTTCTGTGGAGGTGATTCTGCATGTGGGGAAAAAACCAAAAAAAAAAAGGTATAGATGAATTGGCAAAGGATTCTTCATCACTGATTGTTCCCCCTCAGCCCTCCTCCAATTAATATAAATATGAGTACTGCCCAGCCAGGGTGGAGTAATGGTTTGAGCATTGGATTATGACTCTGGAGACCAGAGTTCAAATCCTGGCTCAGCCATGGAATCTCACCTGGGTGACTTTGGGCAAGTCACACTCTCACAGCCTCAGTGGATGGCAAGAAACCTGCCAAGAATACCCCATGAAGAAACTTGCACAGAAAACTTAGCGTTGCCAGGATCAGAAATGACTTGAAGGCACACAACTACCAAGTGCCCAGATGGCCACAAACTAGTGGACTTCTGATGCTTCAAATAACAAAGGACTGAGGAAAATATTTTTTAACTATGAGTGAGAGTGATTCAGAAAGTGTTTCTCAAGTGCAATTAAATCAGCTATAAATGCAAGTAATGATAAAGAGAAAAGCAGACTAAGCAATAGTAGGCTTAAGTATGATAAAGGTTAAAATTGGGGTGGAAATAAGAGAGCAGAGTTACCTTTTCAGAAGGGGTCAAGTTCTCAACAATTTCAAGAGGAGCAATTGCCTAATGTCACTGCAAATTGCCATACTGAGAATGGATGTTCCAGTTCAGAGGGTGGAGCCAAATTGTGCAGAGAGAAGCTGGAACACTAGCATGAACTTTGAATGACAGCATGCCTGCAAGTTCCCATACTGCTGAACCCAGTAAAAGTAAAAGGAGTGATGTTTCCTTTAGCAAACATAATGAGCGAAGATAGATCTTCAAGATGTGTTTCATTCAATTTACAGCTTCAAACATTTACTTGAGTTTCTGAGAGTGGTATGAATTTATAGTTAATTAAGGAATCAGTGAGCAGGGAACTTAGCAAAATTAGTTCACAGGCTGTATGATCATTTTTTAAAAATTCAACATTTTAATTTATACAATCATTGAACCACCGAGGATGCGCGGCGGCCTCGGAGGGAGCGTACATTCGGCATATAAGACGCACGAACTTCCTCACCGCCATTTTGAGGAAGAAAATGTGCATCTTATATGCCGAAAAATACGGTAGGTTGGAAGCAGTTCTAAGACAAGATTTCCTAATAGAGAACATGATTTCAGGCTCAGAGGAGGACAGTCATTTCAGGGCTGTCGAAGAAATTGAAGAACAGAATTTCAGTGAATGTGAGATTGATTTGTAGAGTGATGATCAGGATGAAATGGCATCAAGCAGATTATGCAAGGTTGAGGATTTTAGACATATGTTAAAGAGAGTGTTATTGACTTTGGAATTGGAGAAGTGTCAGGAGGATGTACATGCTACATCAAGGAAATGAAGTAAAGAAAGTAAGGCTGCAGCGATGTTGGGGGGGGGGATCACCAGAGTAGGTTGAGATTATTTTGTCTGTCATGTTTAAGAATTTGATTGGTACTAGGAGATTTCAAAGATATAGTCAGAAGCTATATATGTTTAGGAAGAAAAAGGTGGAATTTCTTAAGGTCCCATTAGTTGATTTCTCATGATTGGTTCCTAGAGAAGGAGACTCAACTCTAAAAGACATGGATGAGCATAGGATTGAGGTGGCTCATGAGACCTCACCAATGGTGATTAGATCATCCATTGTTGTTTCTAAGGGTAGCAGTATTATGGTCACAGGAAAGTTTGGAGGCTCCAGACTTTAGCATGCAGTCATTATTGAAAGCAGTGGAGAGAATTCAAAAGACTTTTATAATTTATAGCTGATGCTCTAGACATGATTCAGCAGTGAATGCAGCTAGGACCATGACAGCAAAAACAACAGCAAGATAACCTCATTGGGAGGTAGACCAGAAGTTAAGAACAAATTTGGCATATTTGCTTTTCACAGGACAACTACTTTTTGGAGGGAAGCCATTGGAATTTTTTAAAGTGGAAAATACAGAAAAGAAAGAGGATATTTCATCAATTCACAGGAAAAGAATTGGGGGGAAAGGCAGTATAGAAACACCTTGTATTCCTTTTGAAGAGATAGAGGTTTTGAGAAACAGGCTGAGTACAGATTTGGAAGATTGGATTAGAATTAAACCAAAAGAGACAAGGTTTCCAACAAAATAAGAGAGGAGCAGGCCAATCTAATGGGGAGGCTGCTGTCAATATTGACAAGGAAGGTATTCCAATGAGAGGAAGGCTTCTGCATTATGGTGTTTTGTGGTAAGAGATAATGACAGATCAATGGGTTATACAGGTGGTCAATTGGGGATGCCAAATATGATTCAACAAGAAACATCTTCCTTCTTTGGTGTCAAGGAATCAGAAAAGCAAGCCACAGTGCACAAGGAAATAGTACATCTTTTACAGATTGTGACCATAGAGGGAAGTGTTGTGCTTGCAAATATTCAAGAGAGTGTATTCCATCTTGTTTATGATCCCCAAGAACAATGGCTCTTACAGGCTGTTTCGGATCTAAAATATTTGTATGGCTTTGTTTTATATCACATATTTGAAATGGAAATGCTTAGAACTTGGACCTCAGTTATTGACTGACCTCTATAGATTTGAAAAAAGCTTATTTCTATATACTGATGGCCTCAGTCTGCAGGTGATATTTAAGATTCAAATTCAGCAGGCATGCTATCAGTTCAGTGCTGTCCCATTTAGACTTGCATCAAGTTCTCTTGCCTTTGGTGGTTTATCTCTGGGAAAGGGGCATCTGACCTTTATCTTATCTGGACAATATTATTTTAATAGTGGGATGCAGACATAGGGCAGAATGGGATTTGAGGCAGATAGTATAAACACTTCAAAGTAATGAGTTCTCAATGAACTTTTTAAAAAGCCAACTTGAGCCAGTGTTGACACACGTGCAGGCTGAGATAGACACAACAAAAGGTCTCATGTTTCTACCTCAAGAGAGAAAGCTGATCAGGACAGAATTAAGATGATTATTTACCAAAACATCTATGGACTTCATGCAATTGTTGAAAGTTATGGGTCTACCCATATCCACATTACTGTTGGTCCTGTGGGAAAGACTGCATACCAAAATGTTGCAGTGCATTCTGAGTCCACATCAGGATTTGATAGCAACCAGTCACCATTACTTAGTAAGACTTCCTGTGACACTGAAGAGAGATTTGCTATAGTGGACAGAGGAGTTTCACCTGGGCAGAGGAGCTGACAGTAGTCACAACAGATGCAAGCCTCTCTGGACGGAAAGCACAATGCAAAGGAAGGTCTGTCCAAGGAATTTGAACAGAATGCAACATCAGCTTTTTGGATCTGAAGGCAGTGACTGGTGTACACCAGTACAACACTGGTGGAAAATCAGAATGTTCAAATTGTAAAAGACAACATGTCTGTAAAACCTAAGATTGTCAAACAAGGGGGCTCAACACTGCATAGATTTCCATCGTGAAACTTAAACTTAGTATTAAATAGACTTACACAGCTGCAATTTGAGCTATTACAGGAGTCTTCATTAAGGCAATTGACCTTTAAAGTAATTTTTTTGGTAGCAATAACATCAGCTAGTCATGTGTCAGAGATGGGGACATTGTCTACACATCGCAGTCTGTGTAAATGGAATCACAAAAAAATGACTTTGATGTTAACTCCCGCCTTTATACGAAGTATTGTTTAAATAGGAACCTGTTTCAATCAATAAATTTGCCAATTTTTTATCCAAATCCAAAGGCATATATTAAAAAGCATACATTTAAAGGTCCAAACATATTGGAAGGACTGAGGCATTGTTTGTCTTGTTTAATCGGAAGATGTTACAAAATAAAGTATCCTGAGCGACGCGGAGGCAGCGGCGGCAAGCGAGGAGGCAGCCCCACCCACCCCCCTCGCAAGTATAAAGGGCAGCCAGGGCCCCTGAGAAGCCGCGGAGCGCCGGAGGACCCAGAGGAGGAGGCAGTGAGGCGAGAGCGGCCCCTCCCTTCCTTCCTTTCTCAGATTGAGCCAGTTGGGGATATTCAGGCCCCGAGAGGCCAGGCCAGACCAGCAACGCGGAGGCAGCGGCGGCAAGCGAGAAGGCAGCCCCACCCACCCCCCTCACAATTATAAAGGGCAGCCGGGGCCCCTGGGAGGTGGCAGAGTGTGTGGAAGAAACACAGAATATATCATGAGTAAAAGAAAGAACTGCAGTGGTAGTAGCCCAGGTTCCCCTTCCTCTTTTATGTTAAAAGCAGCAAAACAACCCAAAATGGAGGATTTCTTTAAAAGGATACATAGGAGAACAGCTAACACTATGAAATCTTCTACCACCACTCCTCCGACAACGTCGAATTCAACAGATTTGATTGACTGGAACTCTCAAATTGAACTTGAAAAGCATCAGATGTCAAATCTACCTTCACCATCTCACACTTTTAGGGATGCCCTAAGAGGAAACCGAATTGAAGATACTAATGACTTCCATCCAGGAGTACCAATCCAGCTAGCTAGCTCCCCTGATCCCAAACATAATAAGTTCTATAGTGAAATACGGAAAAAGAACCTGAAAAGACTTCCTTGGGAAAACTCAACAGAATTTATGGCCGGGCAATGTTTATTAACTGCCCAAACGATCATTGCTTTATTCGATCAATTATCTGATATCAAGCTTAATCTAGATTTGTTAAAAAAAGATCTTGAATCTTTAATTTTCAAACAATCTACCGCTTTCATCAATCAAAGCACAGTGCATGTATGCAATGAAAAGACTTCAACCATAGGCCCAGATAAGAGGCAATACAATAGTAGTAATGTGAACTTAAAAAATGAACATCATCCCAAAGCTAATAACCCTATTAGGCTTAAATCTATTGATAACTCATGAAGAGTTAATTTAAGCACTGAACCCAATAATAGAACAGGGGGAAAACCTATTACCAAGCAGTCTTGTATTCTAGAAACATGGAAGATCTCACTACCGATTTATTCAAACAGGACCAACTTAGGACGCTGGAACTCCTTGAGAGCAGTAAAGCTCTCTTTAGAACAATTGCTCCATTGTCATCAAAAATGGCTAGACTTAGTTGCCATAGAGTGGCTCCCTACAATTCAAAACCATAAAAGCCTTGTACTATCATTCAAAGAATCCACTATTCCAGATGTGATATTAAGAATAAGACCATATTTAGCTTCTTTCCAAATTTTTCCATCTAGAGTGTTTCAGATGGATTCAATGATACCGTTATTTAGTCCCTCTATAACTTCAAATAGATCACCTGTTAAAGACTCAATCCAATCTACTAAACACCTTTCTCCGTGTAAAACCTCCCAAAAACATAATAGAGGAACTCAATATTATTCTCCAATAGATACCAAGAATGATTTTGATGATGACGAGATCATCACAGCGTTTAGTGTGCGGCCCAGGAATGAACAAATGGACATCCTGCATAGGTTAGAAAATCTTAAGAAAACTTTAAAGACAACGATGGTGACAGCAGAACCGCTCATTGATCTCCTATCATCATCAATAGTTTCTAATAGCAATTGTAGCAAGAATATTTTGATTGATGATAAACAACTCCTAACAATCTGTTGCCCTGGACTAAATGAAATAAACGACTCTCAGGGTGCACAAATAAAAGAGAAGACCAAATCCTCTATTTTGCTTTCTGAATTGAACCAATGCTTGGACAGAAACCCTACCATACTGAATGACTCTCAATCTCAGTGTTCACACACAATGTGCTACCCTTTATTGGAATCTTGGCAGGCCGCCTTCGATCCCCTAACCCAGCAAAATGTTGATATCTCCCTCACCTCTCATAATCATTACTCCTGACAATCGCCAAAGAATGTCCAAGCTTCCCCTAGACCAAGGAAGATGATGGGATGGCCAGATTCCCTTAATGTTCTGCACCCGCCTGATAATGTTTTGTTTTCTACATCCAACAGCTTGAAAGTCTTCTCTTCCCAAACATCTCTACTTAAATGTGTATCATGGAATGTCGCTGGGTGGATCTCTAAGATTAGAGATCCAGACCTGATAGACTACATCAATGGATTTAACGTGATTTTCCTTCAAGAGACTTGGTGTATAAACGGAATTGATCACAATGGTTATACCATATTTGACTTGCCAGCCACTCCTTCATTTGGCAAAGGGAGACCCAGTGCAGGCCTTGCAATCTTGGTCTCCATGGCGCTCAAAGTTACTGTTAAACGTTTACCACACTGTGAGACAATTGCGATGGCTTGCCTATTAGACTTTGGCACCCTTTGTCTGTTGTTGATAAATGTCTACATCCCCCCTAAGTTTCACAAAGACCGTAGTGAAAAAGTATGGGAATTATTAGAGGATTATATAGTAAACTTGGAGGGTCAATTTCTTTATGCAGTTTTGGTGCTGATGGGAGATTTTAATGCCCAAATTGGCCAGAATAATGAGGCCCTTTTTTCCTCTCCCTTCTGGGGTTTAGATGTGGTAGAGGGCTGTTTCCTGAATTCAGAAAGACACTTTAAAGACCAAGGTATAAACCGGGCAGGTATATGCTTCATTCAGATGGTGGAGCACTGAGCTCTGAGAATGCTAAATGGAAACGCCCCTTTTGATCCTTGGGGGGAGTATACATATATATCAGCTAATGGCAGCACAACCATTGATTATGTATTAGTTTCTGAGATCTTTGTTGACCAAGTAGCTAGTTTCTCTGTCGATACTAGACTTGACGGAGACCACCTTCCTCTAACTTTTTCGCTTAGGATTCCCTCGAACATACATTCTCAGTCACACATGCATCTTACTGATTCAGCTATGACTGTCAGACAGAAAAGACTTAGGTGGACTGATAATCTTCATGAGGAGATTTCCATACTCTTAAACTCATCATCGTGCCTTCACCTTAAAAATCAAATTATTGAGGCTAAGGATGCTCACTCAGCTATAGAGAATTATTCCCTTCTTCTCAGGACCTTAACAACTTTATTGACCAGCACAGAGAAGAAACCTAATAAACTTAAATGTAGAAGAATGCATCATTGGTTCGATAAGACCTGTGTTGAAGCTAGAACCCATGTAAGGAAAATGTATATTCAGTACAGGAGAGATAATTGCCAGTCACTGCCACAATTGTATTACATTACAAGAAGAAAGTACAAATTATTATTAGCTAAAAAAAGAAAGAAGCAATATATAAACAGTGGACATTATTAATTAATTTCTCTTTACAAAAAAACACCAAACTGTTCTGGGCCACGGTAACTGGGATGCTAGGAAACACTGATGGCTCTCCCCCTTGTAACATTTCCGTTAATTTTGGGAGGACTATTTTACCTCACTATATAGGGACAATGAGGAACAATCCATAGGTGTCTCTAATTTGTTAAACCAATTTTTTCCAAATTCTGTAGAAATCCCCCAGTGGCCCCCTGTCTCCATTACGGAAATTAAATCTTTAATTTCCCAAATTAAATCGGGCAAAGCCCCAGGGCCTGACTTAATCTTGCCGGAGCTTCTGAAATCTAATATTTCTTGGTGGGCCCCATTACTTGCTTCCCTGTTTACTTTAATTAATCAAACAGCTGAACTCCCCTCTAGCTGGTTAAGCGCGACCATAATTCCCATCTATAAGAAGGGTCCCAGGAATGATCCATCTAATTATCGTCCGATAAGCTTACTCTCAGTAGTGGGCAAACTGTATGGCCGTTTTCTTAATAACCGACTTGAGGAATGGACAGATAATGAGAATATCATAGGTAGTGAACAAATTGGCTTCAGAAAAGGTAAAACAACCTATGACCACTGTTTAGTCTTGAACCATCTAGCTGAAAAGTATACTATCTCTCAAGGTAATGGCCTATATGCGGCCTTTATCAATTTGAAATCAGCTTTTGATTCAATTCCTAGAGAAAAGTTATGGACAAAACTTTTCACCTCTTCTATTGATAGAAGGTTGTTATGGCTAATTATGCATCTTTACAGTAATACAACTTTACAAGTAAGATGTGGTACAAGTAAGATGTGGTACTAAAATTATGGTTTTCTCAAAAAATAAGAGGCAATCCAAGTGGATCTTTAATGGTCATATCATTGAGCAAGTTAACTCCTTTAAGTACCTAGGGGTAACTTTTCAATCTTCTTGCAGTTGGAAATTACAGAGGTCAACTGCCGCCCAGTCAGCAAATAATAACGTGAAGGCTCTGATTCGTTTTTTCTTCACTAAAGGTGGGCAATTTCTTCCAGCTGCCCTAAAGGTGTTTCAGGTTAAGATCATACCACATCTGTTATATGGAATTCCTATTTGGATCCAAGGTTTTTCTTCTAGAATTAGAACAGGTCCTTTCTGTGTACCTCCAGAAATTATTTGGTGTACCCAATTGTGTTCCAACAGCTGTTTTACGCCTTGAAGCGGGTTGCCATTCAGTTGAATGTATTGCCTGGAAATGGACCTTAAAGTACTGGTTAAAAATCTTTTATGCAGGCACTGATTCTGGTTTTCTGCATTTAATTAAGGAAGACTGCTACACAACGCTTTGGTCTAATTGTATTCAAGAGAAATTGCTGAGATTAGGTTTCTCTAGTAATTTTCTTACTACACAAGACTTGCCGAGAGCCCAGCAGATTCTAACACGTCGCATCAAAGATATTGATAATCAGTATTCTATGTCTTTGGCCCACACCTCCTGTTCTCCTATTTCCTTAGGGCTAAAATTTAATTTTGAAAGGGAAGCTTTTTACTTACAAAACCTGACCATCTCAAAATACCGGTCTGTGTTCTCCAAAGCCAGATTCAGTGTAATCCCTTCAGCTGTTCTAGAAGGTCGATATAAGGGAATCCCTTACTACGACCGGGTCTGTCCCTGTGGCGACGGTTCTGTCGAGTCTCTAGAACATGTTCTGTTTGTTTGTAATTTTTATAAAGATGAGAGGTTAAACTTAATCTCTCCTCTTTTGCTTAAGTTCCCCGGTAGATCAAACAGCTGGTATGTGGAGCACCTGTTAAATGATTCTCTAAAAAGTAAAACAGAATCAGTGGCTAAGTTTCTCTTTTCTGCAGTTAAAACACGTAAAGCTATGATTCAATCGAACTGATTAGCCTAGTCTCTCCTCCCGATTTGAGTGCCTACTTTGTAAATTTTATATAAGTTTATTTTGTAAATTTTATTGTAAACTATTTTCCAAATTTATTTATTTATTGAATTTATGTAGAAATGCTTTCAAGATTTTATATGTTTTTTTTCTTTTCTGCCTAATGGCCTATTGGCTGGAATAAAGGTATTATTATTATTATGATAAAGTATCCAAGACTGTAATTGCATGTTGGATAAAGGTGCGTATATTTCTTTGTTATGATCTGGTGAAGGTTTCTGGCCCCAGAATGTTTGGCCTCATTACACTTGACGGATGTCAATGAGCTCAGCATATGTGATGTCAGCATTCCTTGAGGATGTGTGCAATGCCACTGTGTGGAAAGAACCTTTGACATTTATATGGCATTATAAAATAGCTTGATATATTCTTCACAGGGTCACTTTTGGCACACTGTGTTTCAGTCAGTATTGCAGATGTGGCAGCCATACCCATCCTGTGATGAAAAAGGGCTTGGTTACATCCCAATCATGTGGATAGATTATCTGGGCCTTCCAGAGAATGAGGCACTGGTACTTACTAGAAAAGCAATCCACTCTTGCCTTAAAGGTGGCTGCATGTTAGAAAAGAAAAGAAATATGAATACATATATTTACATACTTACCTAATGCGGGATACAACACCAACCACAGGCTTCAGAAGAAACTAAGGTGAAGGCACGGGAGTCAAGTGTTTTAATGGAAAGACTTTTAGACTTGGAATTCCTGCGCATGAACTGGCACACAGGGATAAACCCAATCTTGTGAATTGCTTCTCTGGACTATCCAAGAATGAACCATTACAATAAGCATCAATCCCTCTTTATTATTATTTTTAAAAAACAGACTCTCTCTTTTAACATGCCTTTGTGAAACAAAAATACAAAATTTGTATTTTAACTTATTTCACAACTGGTGCAATGCATTTAGTAGAAAACCTCATCTAAAAAATATCAGCACATGATTTGGTGTAGTTGTTTGAACATTGGACTACTACTCTAGAGGCCAGTGTTCGAATCCTTGCTCAGCCATGGAAACCCACTGGCTGATCTTGGGCAGGTCACACACTCTGAACCTCTGGGAAAGGCAATGGCAAATCTCTTCTGAACAAATCTTGCCAAGAAAAAAATATGATAGGTTTGCCTTAGTGTAGCCATAAGTCACAAATGACTTGAAGGCACAACAGCAAAACACTAGGTATGGGCCTTGTTCTGCTTTTCCTCTTCAAGGGATGTGCTCCAGATAAGATCTGCAATTCTTATGCACAGAAAAGGGAAGAATAACTTGTTTTTGTATTTCTGTGTCCCACATAGAGTTGTTGACTGGCTTGAGAGGTTGTTGAATCTCCTCAATTTGTTCTATTTCTGCTATATTAAACCTTGTTTTTGTTCCATTGCTGAGCAGAAGTCACTTTTATTTAATGGAAATACTTGTGAAAATTTAATTCTGTATAGTTTGCATTTAAGCTCTTAGGAATGTTAAGAATCTAGCTCTTAAGATTTTACCTTTGGCACCGTCTGTTGTTTTCACAGACAGAAGTATATTGAATGTTTAAAAATGCATAACAAATATGAATTGTATTCTTTGCTTCAATTTATGTTACTGTGGCTTCAATTTGAGTCAGATTGTATACTGTATACCAGATTTTATACTTGTATACCAGTTTATTATACTTAAGCTGTTTTGAAAGAACAGTTAATACACTTTTTTGTTCTTCAGGTTATTTTATATTCAGAAGGATTTGAATCAAGTAAAACTCTTGCAAGGAAAATGACTCAAATGTACAAACTTTGTAGTGAACAGCTTTCTCAACAGGACCATTATGATTTTGGAATGAGAGCTGTCAAATCAGTTTTAGTCATGGCTGGGTAAGAATCTACATATTATATGAATTTTTAAAATAATAAAAAAAACACTTTATGAACTTGAAAATGAACTTACTTACTTAAACCACTATACCACAAGCTTGATAATAGCCATTGCATGCAAATTTTAGATGTAAAACTGTATGATGGACTGATACATGCTCTGGTTGTGCAGATGCTCACATGTTATCTTCATCTGCATACTCACTGTAGAAATAATCTGGTTTGACACTGCTTTAACTGCCATGGCTCCATGCTTTGGAATTCTCCAAATTGTAGTTCATTGGGGCATCAGAGTGGAGCTCACCTGCCCCAACAAACTACAGTTTCCAGAATTCCATAGCATCGAGCCATGGCAGTTAAAGAGGTGTCAAACCAGATTATTTTTGCAGTGGGGATCAGCCTTCATTGTCGGGGAAAGCTCTGTAAACTGTACATGTAGGAAAGTAATTACTTTCTGATTCAGTGGAGCTCAGTGGGTACAGTGGAGCTTCTATGTTAGGGGCAAGCAATTGTTGGGGTTAGGGGCCTACATTGTCCTGCCCCAGATCTCATAGATATGCATCCCTCACTATGCCCTGCACCTCTTGCTTTCAATTTATAATCTGTATATACAACATGTCCACCATGTTTTCTAGGTTTTTGTTTAATTTGTTGTGTTTTGGATCCCCTATTCAGTTTTTGGTCCAAGAGAAGGCTTTTTTTAAAACCAGGAAGTAAATGAGAAAGCAATTTACAGTTTAATTCTGAGTTTTAAAAAGAACTCTGTCCTGGACCAAAAACAGATTTTATATTAAGGCAAAAATAGTAAAAGTAAAAGTGCATATTTTTAGTTTAACAACAATTGTTTAACAACAATTCTTTATTGTGGCCCAGAGACTCAGCAAAATCAAATTCATCACATATAAAATATATTAAGGGACAAGGGGCGGCCGACCTGGCATGTTTTACCGAGACCTGGCTGGGAGATGCAAGCTCTGCGACCTGGGCTCAAGCTCTCCCAGCTGGGTATGTAGTTAATGAGCAGGTGAGGGAAAGTGGGCGGGGAGGCGGAGTGGCCTTGGTTCACAGAAACACCTTATCCTTGACCAGGAAGCCTGTCAGGAAAACATCCCACATCGAGTGTATGTATACCGACCACCCCGTTGCTTAACAGACTCCCTAACCGAGCTGACCTCGCTGGTCTCAGAGCTATTGCTGGAGTCGCCCAGACTTTTGGTTCTGGGCGACTTCAACATTCCTCTTGAGACCGGCTTGTCCAGTCTAACAGGCGCAGCTCGGGAGTTCATGGAAACTCTAATATAGAAGTTAGCTGTTTTCTGATCCTGATTGCCTCAGACAAAAACTTGGCAACTCCAAAGTCATACTGGGAGAAAAAATAATTGTTCAATAAAGCCATTCTTTTAAAAGGCTATTATTATTATTATTATTATTATTATTATTATTATTATTATTATTATTATAAAAAACTGTATCACCCTACTCTTAATCAATGGGTTTCTGTATATTTTTAAATAGTTTTGATTATCATAAGCCAATACAACTTGGGATAGAACAAGCAGTTCACAGCTCACTGATATTTTCTGAGGCTGGAAGCAACTCCTGCTTTTATTCCTGACCTGTTTCCTTGAAAAACAAAAGAGTTGTTGATCACCTGGCAGGTTACAATTCATTGCTAATGGGCTGTTTGCTTAGCGATCACAAGCTCTGGAAGCAGAATGGAGATATGTATACATTCAAGATCCATCACTTTTATTTCTTTCAAAGATTTGTAAAGTTAGTGTCCAAATCACAAGTAGGGAATTACTGTATTATAAACACAATTTTACAGCTCTTGGCCACTGCTTTAACTGCAAATTAGGTATTTTCTAATTTTTAGGGAGGCTGATTGTTATCTTAATTGACATAAAATTACTGTAAATAATAGCATGAATGTTATTAACTAAAGTATGCTTGAAAACTATTATTCTTCTATAATTTTAGATCACTCAAAAGAGAGAATCCAAATCTTAGTGAGGATGTTGTATTAATTAGAGCACTACGAGATTCCAACCTCCCAAAATTTCTCAAAGATGATGCTGTTTTGTTCAGGTACCTTATTATTTGTGGGATTTAAAAAAACATTAATGACATGATTTTTATTTTTCCGTCACTGTATTTGGCTATTCTGATGTTTCAATGGAACTAGTCATTATATTATTTTTGCTTTTTCTCCACTCAAGGCAACTTACAAAAGTTAAAACAAATATAGCTTAAAAATTCACACTATAGAAAAGTTAAAATAGAATTAAAGTAACAACAGAATTAAAAGTAGTTAAAAGCATGGTCATTAAAGAAAGCAACAAGTAAATAAATATTAAGTATATTATGTAGTTTAAATACTGGAAATTAGGTACAATGTCATACCAGATTAAGATAAATGCATTTCAATTAAAGAATATGTTTAGCTTGACTCTGCAGTAAGATCATTGTTTTCATTGTGTAGCTGTTTATATGTCTAAAGCTATTTTTAGGATCAGTAACAATGTGATCCTGTACATGTCTGTTCAGCTTACTCATTGGTAAGAGGATATGTAATTGCAGCCTAATATCAAGCAGTTTAGACTTTGTGTATATGTCATTTTTTGGCATTGGAACCTGTCATTTGCATTCTGAACAAAAAGCTATAGGATCACAACTGATCTCACACTTTCTTAATGAACCAGGGCTCTCTGCAGCTTCTGATGCAGGATGCTCCCTAGAAAAATCAGAGTTATCAGTGATGGATCCTTTTCCCTGTCCCAAGTTTCATTTAAAGTATTATTTGTTAAAATGCTTCTCTCTCTCTCTCTCTCTCTCTTTTTCTCTGTGTATGTGTGAACTCTCCATGATACGCTGGAGAGCTTGCAGTATCAGTAAAATACTACAATAAGACTATAAAACATGAATATAAGAAATAAGGTACACATCAAAATTCAGGCAATGGGAAACAAAGTCACTATGGTCAAAACCGACATATTACACAAAAATATATTAAAGAGCTTTTAAAATTTTCAAGTGTTTAAAAAAGATTTTAAAAACCTGGAGGAATGCAAAAGTATTTCACCTGGACAGTCACTACAGAATAGACCCTCTTTCCAGTAGCCAACTGCCAAATCTCATTTCATAGGAGCACTTGCAGAAGTCCCCCAGAAAATCACAGTCCTGAAACACGTGGGTTTCTTCAAGTAACTTAGCCCCTAACAATGTAATTCTTTAAAGGCCAAAAACAGTAGTTTAAATTGGACCCAGATATAGACTTGAAGTTGATACAGATGACAAAGTACAGGCATGAAATGATCAAGTAATCCACCTCCAGCTAGCATTCTTGCACCTTTGTCCTGGACTATTTTCAAAGAAAGCTTCATGGCAAGGTGATCTCTGTTGAGGTAGGATCACAACTAATATATCAGCCTAAGCTGGAAAAAGACACCCCAGTCACAAATACCATGTGTATTTCCATTTATATATGTAGTGGTTTGAGTGGGACTACAACTCTGGAGGCTATGAAATCCACTGAGTGACCTTGGGCAAGTCACATGCTCTCAGTCTCAGGGGAAGGCAATGGCAAAACTCCTCTGAACAAATCTTTCCAAGAAAATTCCATGTTTTCCCTGGAAAACTCCAGGGAAACAATGGCAGATCTTGGGGCCAACGTTGTGGTCTCCATGATTGACACAAAGGGATTGTTCTGTGTCTGCACAGAGCTGTTTGAACACTTGTAGAGCTAAGCTGAGCATTTGGTTGGTGCCCCACCCATTTGAGAGCCAACATAGTGTAGAGGTTTAAGTGTTGGAGACCTCCTTTGAATGCCCATTCAGCCATGGAAACCCATTGGGTGAGCTTGGACATGTCATACTTCCTTAGCCTTTGAGGAAGGCAATTGCAACCGCCTTTGAATGAATCTTGTGAAGAAGAACCTGGGAAATGGTCACCATAAGTCAGAGTCAACTTGAAGGTACCTAACTACAACAACAATATGCTCTTCTAGACTTGTACAACTTCCATCATTTCATTCAAATTGATTTCATCTGCATCTTCAGCAGCTTGTTGGGAATCTATCTGTTGTTTAGGATTGCTTTGTGAGACTTTCAGGAGAGGCCTCTTTGTTCATCCAGGGAAAGGATAGTCTGTGGAATCTGGAAAGGATGAAGGCTGCAAAAACAGTGACCTCATGACTTCACATTGCCCACCCCATCAATTACAATCAGTTGAAATAGATCTAAATTGTTTAATTAAAAGTGGCTATAATTGACAGCAGCTATCTGCTAAAATACCTTGCCAAGAAAAAAAATGTTAATCACCTTCTTATAATTACTGACTTATTTTGAGTCCATGCTAATCTTATTTAGGAGCAATGATGTTATGAAAGTACTTAAAACATAACTACTTTCAATGTCACATTAAATGTAAATATCAAGAAGGACAAGAATCAAGCATACAGAGGTTATGTGGTCTTAAACAAGCACACTCTCAGTCTTCTTAAAATAAGCCAATAAAATTGAATCAACCATGCTCTATACCAGGGGTAGGCAACCTTTTTGAGCCAGGGGCCGGGTTGCTGTCCCTCAGACAATTGGGGGGCCGAAGCAAAAAAATAAAAATAAAAATAAAAATAATTTTAAAAAATTAAAAATAAAAATAAAAATATATATGCATGCACACTCTCTCAGCCCCAGAAAAGCCATAGCAAAACCCCTGTGGAGATTTTGCCAAGAAAACTCCAAGAACAAGTAATAACAATAGTAATCATTATCATCATGGAAACGACTGGAAGGCAGGCCCACAAACAAGCAGGGATGCATGCACACTGTCTCAGCCCCAGTAAAGCCATGATGGCAAAACCCCTGTGGAGATTTTGCCAAGAAAACCTCAAGAACAAGTAATAACAACAATAATAAATATCATCTTGGACTGGGGCCGGTCCTAAGGCCTCGGGGGGGGCGCATCCGGCCCCCAGGCCGTAGGTTGCCTACCCCTGCTCTATACAAATCTCTAGACTGAACAACATTAACTGCAAAGTCCATATTGTGTCAGATGCAGGCAACATTATATTTGAAATGTCTTATTTATTTTTTATGTACTTGAATATATATTCCACCTTTCTTCCAAGATGGGATTCAAAGCAACTAGAAGTAATTTAAAGAAGGTTAGGTTAAATCATTACTTTATAAAAGTTAAAAAGAATTAATATTATTTGTTTAACTATTATTTTAAAAGAATGATTAAAAATAGTTCAAACACTAAAATATATTTAAAACATAATTTCAAGTAAAAGATTAAAAATGCAGTGCACCATGTTTCACACACACACACACACACTTACACACTTACACACACCTATTCCATAATTAAAAGTCAAAATACCTGTCTGACTAAAAATGTCTTCACCTGCTGGCAGAAAGAGAGCAGGCAGAGATGAACCAGACATCCCATGGAAGGAGATTCTATAGCTGGGAGCTCCCAAATCCTCACTAAAGCACCTGCAAAGTGAAAGCCTACTCTACAAATATTAAAGCTTGCACTGGCTTGTATAAGTAGATGAAGTCTTTCTGATACTCTAGACCCAAGTATAGCTGTGTTAGTCTGGAATATCAATATGCAAAGTGATCTTGTAGCACCTTTGAGATTAACTGTGCAAAAAGAAACATCAGTTTCATAGACCTGAGGAAATACACCAAGTCTACAAAAGTTTATGCTACAATTTCTTTTGCACAGTAGTCTCAAAGGTGCTACAAGAGCTTTGTATGTCACAATATGTTATTGAGAGTTCCACCATATCTCTCTGGGACAGATTACAGAAGGTTTTAAATGACTAAGAAAAGCAGTCTTGGACAACACTAAAAAGAAGAAATTCAATGTAAATAATTGTTTTTGTGTCACCATCACATAGTAGACTTAACTGAGGCTTGTCATGAGGATTTCTGTGCTAATTACATTCTAGCTGTCCACCCTCTTACTTCATTAACCCCACAATATATTGTGGGGCTGTATGAACACTGCTGTACAAACTCTGCTCATTGGGGAGAGTTGTTGGGAGCAATCATGCCAGCTGAGGAAGCAATCTCTGTGTCCCCAAAAGTAACAAGGGCTTCAACTTAGTGCTAACCCTACCAAGGAGAAATCCCCACTTCTCCCTAAGATGGTACCTCTGGGGGCTTGATCCACTCAGGTTCCAACTAAAATGAGTCTCAAGGATTTGCCAAAATGAAACAAAGTTACATATGCAGCAGGATGGCAAATTGTTGATTATATAAATATGACAAATGGATACATTTGTAGATTATATAAATGTGATAAACTGATGGAGAAATAATACATAAATGCAAATGATAGCCCCCACATCCTTTCAGCCAGCTGAAGCAGGCCTTCATCACAACTGACTGTCTACTTGGGTTCCCCTATAGTAGACAGGACATATTTCACAGGCCACTGATTCCAAGGCTGGAATAGCATGCATAGATCCCCTAGAGTGAGGTGAACTGGGACTACTCTTGGTCTAGTTTTAAATACTTCTCTCCCCTGTTCTAGACAGTGCCTTGAAATTTGAAGGCTGGGAGACCAGTCACCTTTCCCCATGAAAACAGGGACCCCTTTATCCATCAAGGAAAGGGCATTTTCCATAGGATAAGGGAAAAAAAAACATCTTGGTCTCAGAAAGATGAAGCAGAGCTCAAGCAGCTACAAGATTATTTATATAGGAAGCTCTATTTGCTTGTTCCAGAGGTGCAACAGGCATAGCCAGTAAAACCCTAAACCTAAGCAGGAAATGATGTGGTTACAACATATGTAATAAGTAAAAATTACTCACTATCAGATCTGCCTGTTTGGGGGCAAAAACTGAGCAAGAACATATCTTACTAAATATGTTGGCCAGTAATATATTGGTACAGCCCAAGTTGTCCTAACAGCCACCATATCTTGAGTTCCTCTGGTGCTATAGCCCAAGCAACAATATTGAAATCCTGCAGAATAATTATTGGCGTTCTTTGTAAGAAGTCTGAAAACATCTTCATGTCAGATACTAGCAAAGCCATCAATCTTTCCCCATGATACAAGCACTCAAGACTGGAATGTAAATAGACAAAAAGATGAATGAGGTGGATTACTTACAGATCATTGCACCCCAGTCTATGCTGGTTGCTGTATCAAATGCTTGAGAGGGCAGAGTTAAGAGAAACCTTTCAGTTTCATTACCAGTTTTCAGAATAAAATACAACCAGGAAGTCTTGCCAAGGCTGGCCCATTCTTCTACATCATGAATGGTAGAGATTTTCTTTTGGACTGACTTAGCATTTAGTAATAGTACCCAGAGTTCTAAGAAAAGTTGGCAACATAGCCAGAAGACAGAGCAGACATAAGATGTCTTATTGATTTTATTTCCTGGCTCATAAACATATTAATACAGTACCATTCTTAAGATAATTTGAATCTTTTTTGTTTGTTTGTTTAGAAACAGCCAGAAAATGTCAATAAAAACAATAGCAATAGAAAAAGTGTAAAAAGCAGCTACACATTTCACTCCATGCGTTCAGCATAGCCCTCGTTGAATGAACGATTCCTTTCCCTCTAGGGTCAGGTATGAAGGAGAAGTAGAGTACCCTCTGTTCTCTGGAAAAGGCCCAACACAGAAAACTGAAGAACATATAGTCTGCATCTTCTGGCTCCATCTCTAGTTACCCTTTTAAAATTGGATGCCCATTCTGAGTACTCTAGACATGATTTTCCCCAGGAAAGAAAGGAATATCACAGAGGAAGAAACAGTGAGTGAAACAGGACATGTCTTTCCAGCTAAATATCCCCTCAACTCCCTTGCAGAGGTTCTAGATTCTGAAGTAGGCAGAGGACAAAAGCTTAGCAGAAGTGAACTGAAGGAAGTTATGCCTAGTTTTCTTCAGTCTGGTCAGTGTGGTCTGGAAATGATTCTTGGTGATGATGCTTTTTAAAAAGAAGGTAAAACTGAACAGTTGACATCTGCGTTTGACAGATCTATTACACAATAGAATAAAAATTCTATGCCTAACAATTACTGCCACTGACAGATGTATTATTCCACTAGTAAATAGAACAGTACCGTACTTTCTCTGGGCAATAACTATTCATTCTTCTGATAGCAGTGGTCTTCATATTCACCTCAATGCATAAATGCTAACTTCAGGAAATCTTTGAGATTTTTTTCTACTCAATTAATTCCATTTTTTCCATGGCACTCAATTTGTGGCCCAGTAACATGAACTCTACAGAAATGGATCCTCCAAAAGAAATGAAGATGAACTTCATAAAAATTCATTTTCAAAAGCCTTTTTAGATAGTTCCTCTTGATTCTGGATATGTCCGCTAATACTATTGTTAAACACCCGGTGGCAATACTGAGATGTAGAAGCAGGAAAAACCCAATCCCATCTTGTCAGCATTACTTTTGCATAATCCAAACTCTTCAGATAATCTCAGGATATCATTTTAATGAAGACAAAAAGATGAAACGTAGGCCTTGCCTACAGTAAAGAAGAAAGAGAAGATATCCACCATGTTTAATTCTTTTTTTTAATTACAAAAGTTAGAAACATAGGAGCTTCAAAACCAGACAACAACCACTGAAACTGGATGGCAAGAGATAGTTATTCATCACCTAGTGTTACTGTTTTTCCTCCAGCTTCATTCCATAACAAATGTAAATCTTGGAAAGCTTGTTTGACTAGTGGATTGGTATCCACAGGCGACCAATCCCAGAAAGCATTTGGATCAACCAACATTAGTCAAGAGCATCCAAAAGTGATGCCTCCTCATTTTTTTTTAAGTTTCCCATAGCCATGTCCACCATAAGCCACTTTGCACTGCAGGCCTAATTTGTTCCTTCAGATCATTGTCATTACGGACAAAAGTGCATACATGTACCACCTCTAGCAGTTCAGTCAGTCAGTCATATACAAGTTACCCATTCTTAGGAATTATCTGCAGTCAGTCCACACTTTCACTAAATGTGGCATCAAATCTTTCTCTTCTGCAAATGCTACCTTTGAGAGGAGGATCATTCAGAAGGTGATGAGATTAGATTGATTAGCACTTCACACTGCTTTTCTACATTCCACTTTACAAGAATACTTCATGAGCCATAGGAAAAAAAAGGGAAGATATGAATTAACGTGTTAATCCTTCTTAATTCTGGTTCCAAGATAGGGCAATCTACCCTATCCATCTCCTGTAGAAGTATAGACAATGCAGATGAATACCTCATAGCACTTTACATTTCTATACCACTTCATAGGGGGGAAGTAGTCGGGCGGCTGTGGGCCGCCCCGGGAAGCTGCGCCACAGGGCCGAGGTATCCCCACACCTTGGCCCTGCAGCGCAGCTTCACCGCCCCTGGAAGTCACTGAAGGTGCACCGCAAAAGGCTGCTGGCGCACCTTCGGTGACTCTTCCGCTGCAGCGTGTACAGACGCTGCAGCGGGAGGTCATCCTCGGAGTGCCGCCCATGCGGAGGGCCGGCTGCTCCGAGGACGTTTTGGGGAAGGGGTTGGGGCACCCACCGTGCGGCTGCCCCTCCCCTTCCTTGCCCCCAAAACGGTGCTTTTCACCGTCTTCTTCCCCCCTTTGTGAACTAAGCACTCTCTAAGGAACTGTTTATAATGTGTAAGCCAGTCCCATGCCTGTAGAAATTTAGACGATGCAGATGAATACATGGAACAGTCTACATTGGACAGCTGTAGGTTTGGGACTTTTGAATCTAGTGTGTTTCTTTTCTGTCCTCTTACGTTTTATCTTGGTTATATTTAGTAGCTGTTCTTTAGCATTTACTCCATAGTCTAGTCATGGTCTGGAAATGAAAGGTTCTCTGCACCTCTTTCCAACTTTTAACTTTGTGTGTGACCATGGACCAGCATCCCATCTTGTAAAAACAGAGAAAGAGAATTAGCAGGTAAACTCAGATCCACTCTCCATTTGCTGTATAAAATGTTTAGTGTGTTTATTCTGTTTGTTTCAATATTGTTTTGAATGTAGGAGAGATTGGGCATAAATACTTTAAATAAACAAGCAAAGCTTTTGTTTTCTTTTTCTTTCTGTTAGTGGGATTATATCTGACCTTTTCCCTGGAGTTGTAATCCCAGAGCATGATTATGGAGTGCTACAATCAACAATAATAGATATCATGCTTTCCAAAGGATTACAGCCAGAAGATACCATGGTTCACAAAGTTATACAACTTTATGAAACTATGCTGGTAAGGCATGGTGTTATGCTTGTTGGGCCAACAGGAGGTGGAAAAACGACAGTTTACCAAATACTGGCAGACACGCTAGGTGCATTGCATAAAGCCGGTGAGCAAAATCCTTTCTACCAGCCTGTTAAAACATTTGTTCTGAATCCTAAATCAATTACAATGGGTGAACTTTATGGTGAAGTTAACAATTTAACCCTGGAATGGAAAGATGGCTTAATGGCTCTTAGTGTTCGAGCTGCAGTGGTTGACACCTCTGAAGATCATAAATGGATCATCAGTGATGGACCTGTGGATGCTTTATGGATTGAAAACCTAAACACTGTTTTGGATGATAACAAGATGCTTTGTTTGGCTAACAGTGAAAGAATCAAACTCACACCTTCTATTCATATGCTGTTTGAGGTATTTTTCTTTCTTAGCTTCAAATTGCTTTCTAACATTTCATTCAGTATATAACCACACTTCACATAGTTTGTTGTAATCCTGTTCTTGAACTCAGAAGAATCACCATTTAAACCTCCTAATTTGACTGAGAGCTAGAGAAGTTGCAAATAGAGAATCTGATTCAATATAGAATGGGTAAAATAGGTCATTTCTTTATTGTCTGCAAGATTGCTTTTTACATTCTTTCTACAAAGGATAGTCAACATAATATGGACATACGTATTCAACCTCACTCTTATTATTTTCAGTATTCTTACTTTAACAAAACCCAATTGTGTTTTCATTGTGACTTGGCCCAGATGAAGGTCGTGTTCCCCCCCCCCCCCCCCACACGCACACATTTACTAATGTGATCATTTACTGGGCTAATTGCAGTAGGACTTTTATCTCTACAGTAAAAACTTGGAAAAATTAGTGTTTTAGACCACTGCTCTCAGAATCTGCTAGCCAGCATGGTCCGTGGGAACATGCCTCTTCCCATGTTTTTTAAGATAGAACAAAATAATGGAAGCTGATGAAGTAGTATTAGGAGTTAAAGGTAACACATTCTTTATAATTTGAATTTTTAAAAAACCATGATAAGATAGGCTAAAGATACCTATGAAATGTCTATGTATCTAGGCATCTCTTTTGTCTTTTTTGCATGTGTAGAAATATGTGCAATATCCATGACTTTCAGGTTGAAGACTTAAGGGTTGCTTCACCTGCCACAGTAAGCCGATGTGGAATGGTATACATTGACCCAGAAGACCTGAAGTGGATCCCGTATGTAAAAACATGGATGGCAGGCCTTGAAGAAAAAGTAGGTTTCATGAAATCAATTTAAATACAAAAGTGTTTCAATTCTTTATTTCAATTATCAGCCGAAGCACAATATCCTCTGTCTCCTCATAACTACCTAATATGTTCAGTTCACACTGAGCTGTTTTCTGTGGGTTGTAATTTTTTTAAGCATGAAGACAGTGACCTATTAGAGGGAAAGAGATGTATGTTTTACATATAAATTAACATGTCAGATCCTTTCACCTGGAATAGATTTACATATTTTAAAGGATTATGAAAATAATACAAATATTTGCTTTTATTTTAGCTCAATGAAGAAACAAGAACATATTTATTTGAACTCTTTTGCCGTTATGTTGAAGATGGTTTAAAATATGTGCACAAAAAGTGTTCACAAGCTATACCACAAGTGGATATCAGTAAAGTTGCAGCTCTCTGTTGTTTACTGGAATCATTGCTTCTTGGAAAGGGAGGACCAAGTATGAAACTGGTAAAACTGTTTACTTTCTATGAACTATTCTTTCTGTTTATAGGATAAGGGGGAAAAAAGCTTTTCCTTTTTCCAGCCCAGAAGGCACTATAGTAGCATATAATCTTTTCCTATGTCTTTTAAATAATCGTTTCTCTGTGAGTATTTCTATATGATTTCCTTTATAACAAAATTAATGCATTATAACAAAATAAATGCATATTCATTGCTTATTTACTGAATGAGACCTAGATTGATACTTTCAACCTCTTTTTGACTCCCACATTCAATTTTGAAAGTATTGGAAAGCTGAACTAGCATAGCTTATCTGATCTGCAGTGTTGTTATCTTACAAGTGTTTATTCCATATTATTTCTGTTTGTTAAATATTGTTCATGTATTAGGGTGAATCCTAGGGAAGGGGAAAGGAAAGGGGTACCCTTTTTGGTGTGATCTTGGGCAGAGGAAGGTATGGCATTGGGGCTGAACATGACAGGTAAAGGAAAGGTGGGATAGGTGCTTGATCTTCTCCCATTCCTCAAGATTCAGGTTGCTATGTCATCTTGCCCTCTGATTGTTGGTGCTGCTCCTGATTGCCAGATCAGTCTGCAATAAAATAACTACTATTTTCATGGCAAGGTTGTGATTGCAGGGGCCAACCTTGTAGGTACAGCGTTCTTAACCAAGTTGACTTCTTCCACCTTTGTCCACCTGTATACACATTGCAGTCTTAACCTAAGTTGGAGGGTTGAGGTGCAGGAGGAGTTTCTATCATCCATAAGAATTCCATTTTCCTCATGAGGAAACCCATCTGCCCAGACACCAGTTTTGAGGGCTTGCAGCTTGCGCTGGACCAGAGAGACAGAATAGAGATGCTACTGGTGTATCACTCACCCTGTGATCTCTTTTCCTGAACTGGCCAAGATGGTCTTGGAGGTTGTGTTTTTTACTACATTAATTTTGGTATGAAAAAATAGCCACATGTCTGTCTGTCTGTCTATTTATTTATTTTACTTTACTTTGATTTTCTTTTACCTCTGTGTTTAGGAACAGTCAAGATTAAATTCACTTGTATGCCAGACTTTTGTTTTCTGTTATTTATGGTCAGTGGGTGGAAATTTAACTGAAAACTATTGGGATGGTTTTGATACATTTATAAGACAGCAGTTCGACGACAATCCTGATGCCAAGGTATGAAACACATATTGCTAAAACTTTTTTATATGTAGTATTGGTAGGAACCAATGGGCATGGTCACAACATAAGGAAGAAAGAAAAAAATTCTACTCAATTCCAGATGAACAAAGACACTTCCAAAGGTTTTCCTTGATTCAGACAAGTCCCCCAGACAAGTCCTTGCTTTAAATGCCCTTTTTCTCTGCAAATATTTAATTCTGGAACTAAAGATTATCAAAAATTGCTCAACCCAACCCTTTGTAACCTACAATACTTTCAGTGTATCTCAGGTATGAAGCTGTAGCTGTGTAGTTAATAGGGAAGGGCATTGATTTATATCTTTACTCAGCATGATTAAAACTGGCCCCAGGATCGCACCCTGACTGTCTCTCATTGTGCCCTTTATTAAAGCAAACTAGCTATGATCCTTCTATTGTGATACAAAATGTCCTTTGTGGTATACAGTATGGAGAACAGTCACCCCTCCGTTCTCGTGGACTTGTGGTCCGCAGTTTTGCATATTCATGGAATAGGTGACCTCCGTTTAAATCAATGGGGCATGCTCCATTCAAGCCTATGGGACTTGAATATTTGCAAATCTTCATGGGGGTGGTGGTGTCCAGAATGAATCCCCTGTGAAAACAAAGGGCCAACTGTATTTATCTTGTGTGAAATCCTTTCGTTTCAGAAAAATGTTCTAATGATCATGCTTGTTGGGAAGTATCTAAGAATATATTGACAGGTTCTGCTAATATTTTAGGGATTGAAGAGAATCTGAATAGGGGATGCCTTTATTCAGAATTATTTATGTAGAATTGTTCCAAACTCTTACATGCCTGCAAGAGAAAAATGTTTGCCCATCTAGCCATGGGCTTCTCTATTTTGCCAGCCTTTCTTTCCAGTCATTGCCAAAAATGAAAGTGATTATTTTATCATTGTAGCTTCCAAGCTCTGGTGATCTGTGGAGTGTTTTCATTGATTTTGAAACAAAGCGCCTTGATCCTTGGGAACGAATTATACCTACGTTTAAATATAGTCATACCATACCGTTTTTTGAAATGCTTGTTCCCACAACTGATACTGTGCGCTATGGCTTTCTAATGGAAAAAATGCTTGCTGTCAAACATTCTGTGTTGTTCACAGGAATAACTGGAGTTGGCAAGGTAAGAATTCTGTGACTGCATGACTAAATAATGGACTCTTTTGGAGGGTGGGAGAAACAGGTATATCTACTTCATGCGAAATTATTAAATAGGAAATCTAGGCACCAATCATTCTAGTTGTTATTTTGTATAAGGTTCTTGTATTTTGTATATGGCTCTTGTTACACAGGTTTTTGTCAGATAGGATTTGTTTGTTTGCTTGTTTGACTAAATCATCAACACAGCCCTGAATCAAGATTGTGTTGTGTGGGAGGAGAAGTCTTTCATCTCTTGCTTCCACTGAAGTCCTAATTGTTTTCATTCTGTGCACTGCTCTATTTCACTTGCAATGGTGGCAATGCAAAGTCAGAGCCCTTCACATCATATTTCAGATCTGGCTTGCTCCACCCCAGATTAGCTATTTACTAAACAAAGAATAGCTGTGCAATGCCAAAGTGTGTGTTACAAGTCACAACTAGTTTGGCCTACAGAGATTTCTAAAGATGACGGAAGGAGAGATGGACAGTGTTTCAGAGAGTTCATTCTTTTTACCCTTAGGGAAAGTTAGTTAGTTAAACTATTTCTATAATATAAATCTTGATCATACTTATTTATAAAGGCTATTTATCCCAGGATCAGGCCAGATCCTTTGGATCCATGTGTGGTTTTGTAGGATCAGGGTTTTGGCCTGCATCATCTGATGCAGAGGTGGGTGGGGGGGAACCTGGGCCTTTTGGCCCATTCAGGCAAGTCCTATAAGAGGAATCTCCCCCTGCAGTAAATTAACATATTTTGTTGTTTCTGTTCCTATTTGATAGCAGCATTCCATATCAGATAGTAATGAAAACATAGCATATATTACAAAGTATTCTTGTGCAGTGGCATCCCTAGGGTTGGTGTCACCCAGTGCGATAACTTATGGTGTCACCCCCCTCCCACACCATTGGCTTCCTCCAATTTCACACCATACAGAATCTTTAGTAATGCTTTTTTGCACTAATGTTACTTGTAAATCATAATTCCCATATATCACTGAATGCAATGCTAATAGTTGTGACATAAAACAATTAGCAAAATTAAAACTACACCTTCAAATTACAATAGCATTATGCATAACCTAAATGTATTTACATATACATAATGAAGATTTGGTTAAAATGTAAATTATTAAAGAATTTTTTTAAAAAAAATTAAAAAATTAAAAATTTCAAAAAAATTTTTTTAAAAAAATTAAAAATTTGAATTTTTAATTTTAAAAAATTCTGGGGTCTCTCCTTTCTCTTCCCATTGAGCTTCACTCCACCATCTCTTAAAGCATTTTAAAAATATACAGACAATTGCCACAGCCCCTTTCTGCCAAAAGGTAGATATTTGAGAAGTGGTGTCACACACCCCTTAGGGTGTCACCTGGTGCACTATGATGTCACTGTTCTTATGTACCTAAAGCATTCTGTTATGTACACCTTTGCATTCTTTCTCTTAAGTCTGTAGTTGCAAAGGCACTATTAAACCGTATACAAGAAGAAGCTGGCTATGTTCCTGTTTATATAAATTTCTCTGCTCAGACTTCTTCATCAAGAACACAAGAGATTATTGAATCCAAATTAGAAAAGAAAAGAAAAAATATTCTAGGTAAGGAAGTTTAATGCTCTTTTGGGGGATCTTGAATTGTGCTGGTTGTATGCCTTGGCTTACAGTTTTGTTTTTGGGTTTCTTTCTTTCTTTTTTCCTCCTCCTCCTCCTCCTCCTCTCATTCAAGGAGCACTTTAGAACAGATGCTATCCTTGTTCAGATAACAGAAGATAAACTTCATTCAGTTACCTCTACAATGATGGGACAGTTAATAAGCATTCTTCTACAGTGCAGAGATTAAAATGCCAGATAATTACAACAGGAAGCTGGATTGGGGGCAGGAGGTGGAGGGAAGCTAAAATGTTATTCTCTTTTAAAGTGGTTAATACACACTCAAATGAAATGTTAATGTAGGTTATAATCTGATGTAGTTTATCCAGTTTTACACAGGAGGGCAGCCTTGACTTTTGAGAAATGTATTATCTTAGCACACCAAAATGAGAAAGAAATTACTTTAACCTGCAGTTACTATTTACTATGGGCATATTTCAGTCTTTCTCCTTACATTCTCCCACATATGTGGCTTCATGCACAGAAATGTTCTGTTGTGGACAGAAATAGATGGCCCCACTATCTATACCTTGTGTTTGTGTTTGTGTGTATCTCTGTGTATGTGCATATGTGTTTTTTTCTCCCTGGCACTCCCATGAAATGTACAACAATATACAATTTGGAAAACAATATAACATTTGTGTCACTTAAGAGGTAAATCCAATCAAGTGAATTCTGTAAGAATACAATCACATCAGATATATTAACCATCCATACCAATGTCAGCTGAGGTAATAGTAATTACTAGGGTTGCTGATTAATGTTGCCTTATAGTGAATTTGGATCAAAATATAGGTTTCCAGTGAATAAAACTCTTTTATGTAATGGAAAATAAACCTAAATATAATCCATTTTAATCTAAATATCGACTATTTATCTAGAAAGAATTCTGCTACTTTTAGCAGCAGAGCAAATATATATATATATAATATTTATACTTAATCTTATAATTACTCTTCTGATAGTTTAAATGCTTTGTGGTAGTCTTGTTCAGATCCAGTTTATATTTTAGTAAACTGAATTTTAGATGGAAAAAGTCAGTCCTGAATTTGCTTTTATTCTTATATAATCTTTTGCACGTTTTTGTACCAAAACCATCCTGAAAATCAACTATAATGCAATGTGACCAAGAACTATAAAGTCATTTGAGAGAAGCAGCCTTAAGATCACCGAATTCGTGGTGAAGTAAAGCCATAACTGAAATATGCTTATCTAAAAATGTCCCTGTACTTATTAATTAGAACACACAGAGAACTGAAACTTCAAATGTTAATGTGCAAACAGATTTACCAGGGAAACATGTTGAGCTGGCCTGGAGAAATATTCTTCAGAATAGTTACCACTTTTTGAACAAGAAGCAAATCCATTCACTTAATGTATTCAAAAGGAGTTTGTTTGGATTTCACCTTTTTTCTGCTTGTCTAGTTTCAGTGGTATGTGATGCTTCAAGGGAAAGAAGAAAATGTAATTCTCCTCCTTTTGCCTTCCTCCCACATTCTTTGACAAATTAAATTCCTTCATAAGTAACAATTTTTGTCAGGTACAACAAAGCTTAAGTCCTGAGGAACAAATATCCAATGAAAATAAAGACATTATGCTCAGACAGCTAAAATAAAAAGTTTGGGAGAGCTTAGCCAAAATGTCATGTAATAATGATGAACCAGCCATTAGTTCTTGTACTGCATCCATTGCATCTAAGCTTTCAAGGTTTTTGCTCTTATTCAGTCTGAGTAACATATTTCTAAGAAAAGAGGAAGCTGCTCTACTACACCTGTTAGGACTATCCGTCTATCTGCCTTTATGCCTCTTAGCTTGGTTTGTCTGCCTTCCTATTGTGCCTAAACGTTTCACATATAGACTTTCACCCTGAGTTTTGGCCTTGAATCTTCCAGTGGACATCATAACAGCGTTCATATCTTCTAACTCTAAATAGGAGATAAATCCAGCCATATTTTCTGTATCCCAAAAATAAAAGAAAAAAGAACTGAAGCCTCTACCATTCCTGGTGTTACCAAGTCATGCCATACAGAACATGTATCAAGTTCTGTTCCAAAACCAAGTAATGACTTGCTCCCTTAGTTGTTCTGAGGAGGTAATATGGTTATTTTATCTTGGTGCAAAATCATAGTTTCTGCCTGAAGTATATCAGATTCCTGTTTCATCACTGCTAAGCAGGAGCCTGGTGATGCAGCATATGCCACTGCCTTCAGTGTGACAGGTTAGGGAAAAATTGATACCAGACAGATCCCTCATCAGCTAGATGCTGCATGTCAGCAATACCTCTAATTTATAGAAGATTCTGTTATGAATGTCATGGTATACATAGAGGCATACACTTGGATGAGCTGCCAAAAAGTAAAACATGGAAAAAAGAAAAGAAAAAAAAACTATAGAAGAACAAGTGTCTGGGAATGTACTTTCACCAGGAAGAAGCAAGAAAGTATGATAGTTACCAAAAACAGACAACATATGATTTAGAATGCTTTCTTGTCCTAATAAATAAATAAATTCTGTTATTGTTTCATTAAAAATAAGCATTGAAAGCCTGTCGGTGGCTAGCATTTGCAGTTAAAGTTCCTGAAAGATAAGTTTAAGTAACCTAGAATTAGAGTATGAAAAAGAATAGGACAGATCTAGAACTATCAGGCTAAATAGCAGCATGCAGATTAATAGTCCAAACTTCAGACAGCAATTCAAGGAAGGCAGAAAGTTGAACCATGAGTTCTGCAGAGAGTACAAATTTGACATTTTATTGGGGCTGAGCTCTCCAGAAACTGAAATCTTATTTGAAAATTTTGATATTACTGTTTGTGGAAACAACATTACAGACCAGAACAATGTATTATTTATGAATATTTAGCTGTGCCAAATATAAATGAGTAGACTTGAAATAGTGCTCTATACTTTTAACTTAGGAACGTACTTAACAAAGGCAGTTGACTAAGCTTTGAAGTATAAATGGTCAATACTTAATGTATATGGATTTCTTACCTTGCATAAGCTTACCAACACTGATTTGTATTTTTTTTTATTGCTCAGGTGCACCAGGGAAAAAAAGAGTTGTCATTTTTGTGGATGATCTAAACATGCCTAAATTGGATCGTTATGGCTCTCAGCCCCCTATTGAGCTACTTAGACAATACCAGGACTTTGGAGGGTTCTATGACAGAGAGAAACTGTTTTGGAAGGAAATACATGTAAGGCTACTTTCAATTTACCTGTGTCTTGGAATTTTATAATCTCACTAATCTCCCTTTTGATGTAAGCAAACCAGAAAGAAGGTTAATTGGCCCCTAAAATCTAGAATATTGCCCTTCATATGACAAGTGCTGGGGTATTTTATAAATCCAGACCAACAGCTCCCTTCCACTCACAAAAATATAATAAAATAAAGTAACAATATAAAAACTGCTTTAAATGCAATGTGGAAGACTCCCCTGTGCTGAAAGTTGTTCATTTGGACAGCTCACAAGTGGATCTGGTGGGTCTTTTAAGAAACAACAACAACAAACTAATAAAATCTGCCTTTACCTGTACATGGAAAGACTTCCAGATTATATTCTGTTGCATTAATGTGCAATAGAAAGCACAATAGATCACAGGGAGAAATGAGGAATGTGACTTATGGGAATGTGAACATTGTGCCTTCAATGACTTTTTTTTTCCAATATGGCAACCATGCTGCTATGTAATCATTGCAAGAGACAATCCATTAGAGAACATCAGCATTCTGATTAAGATTCTCTTGGCACAGTCAAAATGTAAAGAGTTGTTCATATGCACTTTGTGCTTCCTGGGAATTCTCTTGCACCTGAGGGCCATGGATGATATAGAATATGTAGAACGAGAAGAACCTCAAGACATCACAGATATTTTAGCCTTAGTTGAGCTATCTTAATTTTTATAATGTATATGATTTTTATAATTAAATTCGATTACAAAGTAAAACTAGGAATAGGAAATCAGTCATGTTGGGTGAGCAGCAGGTTGTTATTTTCCAGATGTTTAAGAAACAGGGTTTTATAGGCTTAAAGACATTACTGAGTATTATGTTCTGACACAAATTTTCTGTGATCTTTTCCCTTTAGGATGTAACTATTTGTTCAGCCTGTGCACCTCCAGGTGGTGGACGTAATCCAGTTACACCACGTTTCATAAGACACTTTGCCATGCTGTGTCTTCCAACACCCTCTGAGCATAGCCTTAAACAAATTTTTAAGGTCAGTAACAACATTGTCATAGTTACAAGGGACAAAAAATAGATTCTTCTTACACTGTCATAGCACATTGCTCTGTGGTGCTGGATTTAGATTCTTAGTAGCACATGTCACTCTCTGAACTGTTCAAAGTTTTTGATGTGCATTTATGTTTCTTACTGAAGATTAGCAGCAATTGTTCACAATTAGTTTCAGTGTACTTTCATGCAACTCCGTAGAGACATGATTATTAATTCTCTATCATTGAATGATTAAACAACATTAACTTTCCAAAACATGTTCCAATTAATTTGTTATTCATATACTTTTTATAAGGTAGGTAAAAAGGTAAAGGTATTCCCCATTGACAAGGTCCGACCATAGGGGGCGGTGCTCATCTGCGTTACTAAGCCAAAGAGCCAGCGTTGTCAGAGACTACTCTGTGATTATGTGGCCAGCATAATTGCACAGAATGCTGTTTACCTTCCTACTGAAGTGATACTTATTTATCTACTTGCATTTGCATGCATTCGAACTGCTAGGTTGGCAGAAGCTGGGACTAGTGATGGGAGCTCACCCCATCATGCAGCACCTGGGCCTCAAACTGCCAACTTGCTAATCTTGCAATCAAGATCTTTTTATATGTCGTCTTAATACAGTTGTTCCCTCCATTTTCACAGGGGATCCATTCTGGACCCCTCCCCCCATGAAAATGGGGGGGGGAAGCAAATATTCAAGCCCCATCGGCTTGAATGGGTGTGCGCTCCTGCGCACCTCGGCTCAGGCATGCATGCCATTATTTACCTCTTGGCTTCCCATCTGCGAAAATTCAAGACCTTGGATGGGAAGTCTGTGAAATAGGAGGGACGACTGTAGGTCAGTTGATGCATACTTTATCATATGTAAGTTCCATTGGGTTCAGTGAGAAGTCAGTTTTCTTCAACACAATTTTATAAATTTAAATTTAAATTAGGTTAGTGATTAGCAACTATATTTGTAAGTAGGGCAGAAAACAGGAGGTGAGTGACATATCTCCTCATTTTCATATTCATGAATGAGAACTAAATCTCTAGAATGACATGTGCACTTTGTAGTAAAGGGGGGGGGGGGGAGGAATCTGCAGGAGATGCCTTTCTGTTAATTTCTTTTTCCACTGTGGAGCCAAAGATGAAGACACTGACCTCAGCTAAGAGTTCAGCTTTCTTTACAAAAGAGTACCCAGGAGAATGTGGGACAAACATAGCTGTCTCTAGGCTTCGTTTGGCCCAAGACCTCTCAGTTGCCTACCGCTGAATTAACTAACATGGATATAAATTACTAGAGTCTCTGATGCACACTGAAGCAAGTACTCCATGCCCCAGTACATATCATGCTAAAAGTATTTCTTCTGAAATTATGATGATGATGAAGAAAGCCCTCCCTTAGAGGAATATTACATATATATAATTGCAGGTGTTGATACATAATGGAATACTGATCTAGGCATGTCAGCCTTAGGTTCAAATTGACTCTGAGAATGTTAAAAGAATTACTGGAAGCTTTCAAGTGTTTGAAGATGTGGAGAAATTTTCTGGATATGTGACAGAGCACTCATGCACAGAGTAGATCAATAAATGAAGCTATTGCCTTGTACAAACATAGTTGGTTCTTTTTCCCTTCTTTTCTTTTCATTTTTTTCTTTCATCCCCTTTTGGCGTTTGATTTTATAGTAGCTGACCTTGCCTGAAGAAGAGAGGGAGAGAAAAACTTTAATTTTACATTACATTTAAATATCTTTTGTGTCATTTTCTCTTGGTCCAGGCTATTTTAAAAGGGTTTTTGGCTGAGTTTTCTCAAGCAGTAAAGCAGACTGCAAAAAGCATAGTGGAAGCTGCAGTTGAAATATACCAAAGAATGAGCATTGATCTTCTCCCAACACCAGCAAAATCCCATTATGTGTTTAATTTACGTGATTTGTCAAAATGTGTGCAAGGTAAGGTGTATGCTTTATATATGGAACATTTTGTGTTCCAGGTTTGCGCTTACATTTTCACTAATTTTTTTTCTAATAATTTCTTAGTGGTCGTCATGCAGTTCCTAATTTGAGTATTATGTGTTTTATACATCAGTGCAATGTCTGCATAATATTTGACCTTTAAATAACATTATTTATGATTGGTGCACTGCTATGCAGAAGTAGTACATTATATGGTTTTTGCTTTATTATACTTTTTCAAATAAAGAAAAAGGGGGCTAAGAAATTAGGAAAATACATTTGAAATAGACAGGGGAATTATTCCTAAACAGAGGAAGAAATCCATGGCAGCATCAATACCATATCTAGCCCATGAAGTTTTAGAATTTAGTGTAACCCTTTGGTCACATCTAGAGCTGGGTTCTGTTTCTATGAATTATTATTTGTTTATTTTAATTCTAGCTCAAGTCCTACCAGGTAGTGAGGGGCTAAATTGGAGGTCTCAGTATAAATGGTATTTATTCAGGTTTACCATCAACAAAAGATACACAGAAGACAATCATCAACAGATATCTATTACCGGTAGTTCAATGATATACACTTACCCCTTAATCAGAGTTAGTCTAAGGAAGCACTTGCCATGTAGGATTCTCATAAATGTTTTCCAAAGGGAGGTGCAGTTGCCTTGAATCCCATAAATCAGGGGTAGGCAACCTTTCCCCTTTAAGGGCCGAGGGACTTCAGCTCCCAGAATCCCAGGAGCTATTGGCCAACATGGGACTATTGGCCAACATGGCTGAGGCTTCTGGGAGCTGAAGTCTCTCGGCCCTTAAAGGGGAAAGGTTGCCTACCCCTGCCATAAATAGTTTGAGAGTATTGCAGCAGGTGTTGCAACCACTATTGGGGTAAACTGCAACAAAGAGTCCATCCAGAAATTGTCAATAAGAGATCTATTTGGAGGATTTAAGAACATTACAATATCATCTTCATCGTACCTCAACACTTGGTGTATGTTGCAATAAGGGCTGTGAGATATGCTATAAAGTATGTAGATGACACCATACTACTAGCAGCAAATATCAAAGACTTGGAATGATTACTGAAGAAAGTCAAGGAAGAAAGTGCAAATATAGATTTATAGCTAAATGTTAAGAAAACAAAAATAGTGACCACAGATGATTTACATAACTCTGAACCAGATGAAGAAGACATTGAAATAGTTCAAGGTTTTCTATAACTTTGTTCAGTCATTAAGCAGAATGAAATTGTAGTCTAGAAATTGGAAGAAGACTAGAACTTGGAAAGGCAGCTATGAAAGAACTAGACAAAATCCTCAAGTATAGCAATCTCTCAATGCATACCAAAGTCAGGTCCATGCGATCATACTTCCAATTACTATGTATGGTTGTGAAAGCTGGACAGTGAAGAAACCTGGGGGGAAGAAGATCAACTCATTTGAAATATGGTGCTGGGAAAGAGTTCTGTGGATACTGCCAACTGCTAAAAAGTCAAATAAATGAATCCTGGAACAAATCAAGCCTGAACTCTCCTAGAAACCAATGAGTTTATCGCACCCTTAAATCCTGCTGGGAGAGATGTGGGATCTAAAAGACTAAAATGAGTATTATCATATTTACCCATGCCCGGACTGTAGGCAGCCCATATCCTCCCGGGTGGCCCATCTGCAACACGAACTTCTGCTGCAGCTTTTTTAAGAACAAGAAAATCTCATTCTTGAGTCTGTCATATTTGGCCATATCATGAGTAGACATGAATCGCTAGAAAATACAGTAATTCTTGCTAAGATAGTAGGAACAGAGGACACCACATTGCAGATAGACAGAATCAATCAAAGGAAGCCACAGTCCTGAGTCTGCAAGATCTGTACACGGTGTGAAGTTGAAGGCTTTCATGGCTGGCATCCATGGGTTTTTGTGGGCTTTTCGGGCTGTAAGGCCATGTTCTAGAAGAATTTCTTCCTGACAATTCGCCTGCATCTGTGGCTGGCATCTTCAGAGAAGATGTACAGAGCAATTGATAATAGGGTAACTTGAAGGTCTCTCATTCATACGATCACAATATGTCAAAGCCAACTTGATGGCAGTTAACAACAACAACTTCATCCCAGAACCAGAGCCTGCTATTAGTAATTGCTAGTCAATAATGACTGAGCATGAGATTGCTATAGCTGGCAATTACCTCTCAATAAGAGTAATTCAGCACTTCTTCAAATAGCCCCTTTGTCTCCCCCCCCCTTTTTTTTTGCACTCTATGCTTTAATAAATGAAGTGTGGATCTCTAAAGGTATAGGATGGCAGTGCACTCTAAAATAATAGTAGCATTATTTTATTTGAAAATAAAATAATTATTTGGTATTTTATATGTGGCAATCTTTGGAATTCTTAGTTGCAGGAATTGTCATCTGCAATACATTACCATAGCTAGCAGCACAATTTTACTGCTAGTCATAACTATCCATTTTAAGTGTGCATAAGAAATAAAATCTCATGGCATAAAGAGATTGCTTTATAGAGTCCATTTGGACTCTACAATATTATGCAACAGGTTTAGTAAATATGGATATGAGTCTTTTTAGAAGTTTTCCTCATGTTGAAGACAGGATATTAAATTTAATGAACTAAATTTCATTTAACTTTTTGATATGTTTGTCTATATTCCACCACCTTGGTTGTAAAGCACAGACATAGTATTTGATAGCCATGTGTTAGACTGGGATTGCAACAGCCATACATAATGAGAGAAAATTACAAACTCTTTGCTTAATATACATTCTGTAGCTCTGTTAATGCTTGCTATCAGCTGGTACATAGCTATATTTATATTTGGAATCAAGGAATATTTCTGATTCTTTTTGGATTCAACATGTAATATAAAAGCCATTTCAGTCCTTTTGCTATTTATCTATTCAGCTAAACCATTTATAGCTGGTGTTTCTTCCAGAAAGCTTGAGGCTTCCATTGTCTGTACTGCATGTATGAATAAGTACACGATTACCTCAGGACTTTATCACACCAGCCTGCTGTCTCCCAAAATCCAGCCAGTTTAAAAATAGGAGCATACCTGTTTGGCAATATTTCTTATCACACTTTCCCCTACAATAATGTTTTTGGCAATTCATTGTTGTGTAATCTGTTTTCCACACTGCCAAAAGCCATCTTCTGCTTGGGGGATAAGTAGATGTGGAAGCCAACCACCCTCTAAAGCTGACAGCAGCCAGCTTCAAGATGTTGGCACCTGGCATCACTTCTCCTGCTTCCTCCCAAAGTGTGGGGCTGCTGTGTGACCACTTTGCAATTTACAGTGTTTTTGAAAAGATGGGGATTTGGATGCTTGGGACATTTTCAGGGCTCAGTGTTGTCCCCAATGCTATTTAACATACATGAAACTGCTGTGAGAGGTCATCTAGCATTTTGGGGTGCCATGCCACCAATATACAGGTGACACCCAACTCTACTACTCCTTTCCACCTTAATCCAAGGGGGCTGTCCTGGTTCTAAACCAGTGTCTGTCATCAGTAATGGGCTGGATGAGGGCAAACAAGTTGAAACTTAATCCAGACAAGAAAGAGGTGCTCCTAGTCAGTCGGAAGGCAGATCAGGGAATAGGGATACAACCTGTATTAGATGGGGTTACACTCTCCCTGAAGATGCAGGTTTGCAATTTGGGGATACTCAGCTTTGAACCTGGGGTCCCAGGTTTCTGCAATGGCCAAGAGTGCTTTTGTACATTTAAAGTTTTTGCGCTAACTGTGCCCATTCCTTGAGATGTCAGATCTGGCCACAATGGTACATGCCTTCGTTACATCCTGTTTGGACTATTGTAACATGCTCTACTTGGGACTGCTTTTGAAGAGTGTTCAGAAACTTCAGCTGTTTTAAAGAGCTGCAGCCAGGCTGTTAACTGGAACAGATTACAGAGACCACAAAATGCCCTCTTGAAACAGCTCCACTGGCTGCCAGTTTGTCTCCAGGCACAATTCAAAGTGTTGGTCATGACCTATAAAGCCCTATATGATCACCAGCCATGGGGCATTTTCAACTAATCTGTTGAGGCAATTGACTTTTCAGGGGCATCCTTTTCACCCCTTCATATTGAGGGGTATGGGAGTTTGAGGAATTGGGATATGTGGGGAACCATGAAAAAGGATTTGAGATAACATGCAATTATGTGCCATTTTTCCCCACTTTCCCCACTTTCATTATCATCATCATCACCATCATTGTTGTTGCTGTTGTTAAAATGCATACTTAAAAATGGGGAAATGTCCAAAAATGACATTCACATGTTTTAGAACTATTGTGTGCATGTTACCTACTACAGTTAAAAAAAAATAATGATATCACCAGTTGTTATATGGTTATTGTGTTGTCTTCAAATAATTTCTGACTTATGGTGAATCTATCAGAGGTTTTTTTGGGGGGGTTCAAGATTTGCTTGGGGGAGGGTTGCCTTTGCCTGCCTTGGAGGCTGAGAAATAGTGACATGCCTAAGGTCATCCAATGAGTTTCTATGGCTGAGTGGGGATTTGAACCCTGGTCTCCAGAGTCATTATCTAACACTCAAACCACTACACTAGACTTCCTCTCAATTGTTACATTACTTGGAAAATAAATAAATGTATGGTCTTGTTATGCCATAAAATGACACACTACAGGTAATTTTTGTCCTTGTGATGCATTTTTCCTAGATTCTGTTCCTGCTCTTTACTGATGTGTTTTAATAGTTTTGTCTTTTTATTTATGTTTTGTATTATATATTATTCACCATTTAGGAAAAAATGTAGCTTAGAAATATTTTAAAATAAATAGAGAAATAAAGAAGTATAAATTAAAATTTGAAGTATTTTTAAGGATTTTGATTTGATTTGATTTTTATTTTTTGTTACTAAAAATAAGATTTATTTTATTAAATAAATTTTTATTAAATTTTATTAAATGTTATTTAATAAAAATAACATTTATTTTGCAAATGACAGCCTCCTTCATGTTTTTTCTACACAGGCATATTGCAATGTGACCCTGTGTCAGTTCGAGATCAGGCACAGGTATTCAGACTATTCTGTCATGAATGCCAAAGAGTTTTTCATGATCGACTCATCTGTAGTGAAGATAAACAATACTTCTACTCCATGTTATCTGACATGGCCAGTAAGGATTCTTACATTACTAGTTGCATGCAAGTGTGATATATACAATGTCAGGTAGCATAACTTATCTTTTTTTTTTTTTTTAGGCAAACATTTTAGTGTTTCTGTTGACCCAGATTCATTTGTGCAGAAGCCAATATTATTTGGGGACTATATCAAGGTGAGTGTTTGATCTAATACAAACTTGTATTGAATGGTGCTTATATGATTCAACTTTTACAGAATCTAGTTCTTATTCCTGAGATAGGAAGATAAAATAAACAACATGGTTTCTAAAAGCAACTTAATTCTTTAGTTCAAATAGCAAAAGAGAACAGAGAAAAATCAAGAGTGATGTTTTTTAAAAGTATCTAATTAAATTATTTAGCTTTAAATTTATTACATTTGAAATGAGGAAATTAAAAAATAACACAATAAAGGATGGCCTTTTTATGGCCATAGTTAGTTTGATTCTTATCACTGACATTTAAAAAACCCAAATTTACAGCACTGTATTAAAAATAATCTAATAACCAAAGCATATATCTCACTACAAATATATCAACAGAGATTTTATTACATTGATAGCAAACAGGTTTCACCATGAAGACAGGTGTTGTTGTTTTTTAAAAAAAATACACACTTTCCTTTCATCTAATTCTGGTCTCCTTGAGCAAGCTTGATACTCTCAGGACTAATGCAAATTCTTCATATGTTACCTTGAGTTCCTTGAGGGAGAGGTGGAATATTACTACTGTACAACAAATAAATAGTGTTCATTTAGGGTTGCTTTCAGATTTAACAACATAGACTCATATTAGGACTGTGGCAAGAAAAGTAGAGCAATGTCCTCCCCCCCATCAGAATTGAGATCTGGATCAAGTCTTCTGTATCTTTCAATCACACAATTGCTAATTGAAGAAATGGTGTCATTTCTAGCTTGTCTCTTCGTTCCTGACTATATTGACTCTCTGTTTTTGAAAATGCACTGATGATGACATAAAAAGTTATTTCTTTTTTTAAAGGAAGCAGTGATGATGCTTTCCCCCCAGTGTGTCTGTGGGTGCTACATAGTCGCCCCATGTCTAAAACCTCACATTTGGCTGAGTAGAAAAGCTAAGACAAAGGCACACATTATTCCAGAAAATATTTTTAAAAGAAAGAATCATAAAGGTGTGTTGGAAATACTGTATTTCATTGAAGCCCAAAATATCTGATGTCAAATATTTCCTCAGGGAGAACTGAAATTATTTCTTGAAAATGAGGTACTTGAAACAGACATGCACTAAATGTAACAGAGTCTCTAACATATCTCAAGAAATTCCATTAGTTTTAGTTTCCCTTAAGGAAGAGAGTGGATATGCTTTCACAACAACAAAGAGTCTCTTTGAGTCCTAAAGACCAACAAGTTGATTTTTGGTGATAAGATTTTGTGGACTCCTGCCCATTTCATCAAATGCATTGGTCCTCTGTAAATGGTACTCTTTTCTGTTTAGCATTGAGGTGCCTTCTCTTTTTTGATAGCAGAAAATCTTGAGCCTCTGAAGAAGTGTAAGGCCTGGACTAGTAGTTGTAAATGAAGTGTGAATATGAGTAGTATTGAGAGCGCTGTCATCTGCTCAATAAAGGAACAGCCAGTCTGAACTAAGAAATTTATTAAACTGGTCAGTTTCCTCTATCATGCTCTGCAGCAAGTGTGTATAGTTGGCGATGGCCAACCTAAATGGCTTCATTTCTAGAACTTCAGCCATTAGCTCTAGGATTTGGATGTCCATCATAAATTGTGGAAGCAGCTAGTCCAGACTGATTTTTTTTAAAAATTACAAAATTCTTGATGTTGATGCCTTTACTGAGGAGATGGAGCATTCTCAAATTTGAATGTCAGTTAGATTGTAAGGAACTGTCATATTCAGGAATAAGTTCTCAACCAAGTTCAGAGCTGACAGGTCAAATAAATGCAGAAAGCCAACAGCTGGTCAGCAGATGGCCATGGCACAGGCATATGGATTGGACTTATTGATGTTTTTTTCCTGCTTCCTTGTGTTGAAATATTTCCTAGAGCAATCTCCAAGGCCTTAACAGATAAACCTCAGTAAATCTGTTTGCCAGATACTGATTTTCATAAATGACTCTTGTGTTCCTTAAAGTGTATCCCCCCAACTTACGTTGACAAAGGAAAAGTGCTCAGTATCAAGTGATCTACCATCCTTAGTACTGTACAATTAATCATTCAAATTATAATAAGTGATCATTACTATTCTCTTAGTCATAGAAAGGGTGGACGTGATCCCCAGTAACTCTCATTAGGCTTACTTCTTAGAAAAGCAGCTATCAGTGTTACACATGATTTCTGTCAAGGAAAACAAGACATGTTTGCCAGATTATTTATAATTCCACCAGCATGTTAAAACCTTCTTATGCAGGCAGGGTTTTAAAACAGAATGTTTTTAAAGGACTGGTGTTTTAAACAATATTAACTTTTTAACTATATTTTTATTCTTTTAATAAGCAATCTTATTTTAACATGTAACAATTTAATTCTGTTTTAATGCATCACTTTTCTATGGTTTTAATTGTATTGTTCTTTTACTATTGTGAGCCACTCTGGATCCCAGCTCTGGGAAAGGAGTGGGATAATAGTAGCTAACACTACCAAGGAATAGAACTTGGGGTGGAGCTATTAGATGGTAAATCATTGTTATAAATGGCAAACAACTTTGAATACATTGGTAGCCATTTCTCTCCCCCAATCTCTCTCTCTCTCTCTCTCTCTCTGTGTGAGAAAGAGAAAGAGAGAGAGAAGATTAAATACTGTATAATGATTTTGATGAGACCTGTTTTCACTCATACCTTATGGCCAGTTAGCATAGTGTAGCATACTTAAACTATTCCGGGAAGTCTTGTAACTGAAAGTTGGGTTATAACTTTTCAGAGTAAGAATTACAAATGAATAAATGCTATACCTAACTTCTACTGTGGCATCCAATTTATCCCTTCAGTTTTTGCACTGAGCTGTTGCTTTTCTTTAAAAAGCTCTGTATACAAGCAATACATACTCTAGAGCAGGGACCGGCAACCTACGGCCCGGGGGCCGGTTAAGGCCCCGGGCCCTGGACTTACCGGCCCAGGCCGGAGGTTGCCGCCGTTGCCGCCGGAGCGCGCTGCCGTGCGCCGCCACCACCGGAGTGCGTTTTCGGGTGCACTCGCGGTGATCGGCATTTTGAAAGTCAGAATGGCGGTCGTGATGCGTTTGCGCATGCGCAAGACTACTGCGCATGCGCAAACGCGTCGCGATCACCATTTTGACTTTCAAAATGGCGATTGGCACGAGCGCACCCCAAACGCGCTCTGGCGGCGGTGCGCAGCGGCGGCGGCTACCTTCGGCCGCCGCTCGCCGCCGTCAGAGAGCATTTTCAGCCGTGCTTGCAGCGATCGTCATTTTGGGAGTCAAAATGGCGGGCGCGACGCATTTGCGCATGCGCAGTAGTCTTGCGCATGCGCAAACACGTCGCGACCGCCATTTTGACTTCCAAAATGGCGGCCATGACATGCGCCGTGGCGGCTGGAGCCACGTGCGCTACGACAGCAGCTGCGGTAGCGGCTGCGGCGGTGATGTGTGCGGGGGGGGTCATGCGTGGTGGAGGAGGGTGCGTGTGCGTGCACGCTCCGCCATTCCCCCCCGGCCCAGACGAGACCTGGGCGACAGCAGACCGGCCCAGGTCTGAAAAAGGTTGCCTGTCGCTGCTCTAGAGCAGTGGTTACCAACCTTTTCTAGCTCTCACACCTCTAGGTAATGTTTAATAATGGTCACACCCCCTACAAAAGTAATATAACATTTGAAAATGAAGAAGTGTAATTTCTAATTTTTGAATCACAAATTGAACCATATACAGTACTGCAGGTGAACAAACTGAACCTAAAATAACAAGCTTTTAACTCAATCCATAAAATGCAAATCTAAGTTGAGAATTAGATTCTAATTTATTTAGAAAAAAAGTCAGAAAAGATTGAGTGATGATTTGTGACTTATCACTCAAGGACCCAAGCCACTCTTTGTTGTTCACCACAACAAGCAGTCACTCTCACACACAGACACACACACATTAAAAATTCCATCTCGCACTCCCTGGGGATATGGGCATCCCAGATTGGGCAACCCTGCTCTAAAGCATATGTATTTGGGAAGGAGAAGATGGCTTAATAAAAATCAATGAGTTTTAGTGACCTGTGTGTTGTGGTATTTCCTATGGTTGGTTAAATGAAAATCAGCTGGGAGAAAGAAGAGAAAAGAGGATTCAACTGAACTATATTGCAGCCTCCTCCTACAGATATACCTGCATCACACAGATGTGCATATGCAAGCACACTTCCCCATAATGTTTAATGTTAACTGTTTTCTCCAAGATGACAAGTTATTTCTCCCCAACACCATTAAGATAGGGCCTTTGCAGACTGCCAGAAATAGTGCAAATTGAGTCCACTTTAAGGGTTAGGGTTAGGGAATCATGGGAACTGTATTTTATTGTGGCACCAGAGCTCTCTGACAGAGAAGGCTCGATGTCTCAGGAAAAAAAAACAATTCCCATGATTCCTTAGCACTAACCGTAACCCTTAAAGTGGACTCAATTTGCACTATTTCTGGCAGTCTGCAAAGGCCCATAGGTTTTTCTGCAGTTAGCATCTGCTGGGATATAATGATATTGCCATAACATCTGTTTGTTTGTTTGCTTAAAACAGCAACAGGCAACCTTTTTCAGACCTGGGCTGGTCTGCCATCGCCCAGGTCTCGGCTGGGCCGAGGGGGGTGGGAATGGCGGAGTGAAAACGCTCTCTGATGGCGGTGAGCAAGACTACTGCGTATGCGCAAACGCGTCACGACCGCCATTTTGACTTTCGAAATGGCGATTGCCGCAAGCGCACCCGAAAACGCATTCCAGCAGTAGCGGTGTGCGGTGGCGGCGGCAACCTCCGGCCTGGGCCAGTAAGTCTGGGGCCCGGGGCCTTAACCGGCCCCCGGGCCGTAGGTTGCCGGTCCCTGGTTTAAAACATTTTTATTCCACTCTGCAGCCAAGGAGACTCCTGAAGTAGGCTGCATATAATTAACAAAAAAGAGACAGTCTTTGCCTACAGGCTTATATCTGAAAGGACACAGCACAAAAGAAAAAGTGGATAGAGAGGGCAGAGGGAAAAAGCAAGAAGTCTTTCAGCAGGGCTGGTGGAATGGTCTAACTTCTTAGCTTACTTTTCTGCTACAGGCTTTTGGAACAACATTCAATTTCTTTTTTTGCTCAATATTTCTATTTAGATTGGAGTTGAGAAAGCTGATCGACTTTATGAAGAGCTACCTGACATGGAAAAGATTATGGGGGTTTTACAAGACTATCTGGATGATTACAACATAGTAAGCTCTAAAGAGGTAAAGCTGGTATTCTTCCAAGATGCCATTGAACATGTTTCAAGGTAAATATTTTCCCCTCCATTAACTGGATACAAATATTAGCAATAGATTGTTGCTTAATTAAAATAGAAATATTATATTAATACAGCATTCGTAGAGTTTGAATTATAAATATTTAACATAAAGCATATTTCTGTAAAAAATTTCATTTATAAGTAACTGAGTTGGTTGCACCTATGTTGCTACACTTTTCTTGTAATTAAGATTTATGTTTGATGCATTTTCCTTTGTTGTATTGCTGGTATGTTCACCACAACAAGCAGTCTCTCTCTGTCTCTCTCTCACACACACACACATTAAAAATTCATGCAGTGATCCAATTGATGTGATGGAGAGATGGGCATTCCTCTGCCCTCAAAGCACCAAATATTTTATTATGAATGCCATCAGCCTGTGCCAGCCATATCCACTGCAGGTTAATAGCTTAGAATGGGTGGTTTACATGTCCAGCATAGTAGCTCCCCAGTTGTGGTAACTGAGATACCATTCTAGAATCCCTAGGAAATGAGACTGGGAACAGTGGTTCATCCTGCCCACTCCAGCTAAGATATCATTTTTTATGCTTTGTCTGTGCGCATGTGCATGGTGGGGAGTAGGAAGAGGCAGAAGCTAAAAGACAGAGAAAGGAAAACAAGCTAATTTGGGGTGCAGGTCTCTCTTGCTCAGGATGGGTAGTCATAATGAGGCAGCTGCCTTCTAAGAGTTGCCTCCAACACAGGATGACCAGATGTCATAACTGCAAAGGAGGACAAGGCACCATGAAATGCAGGACATTCAAGACAAATGTAGGATTTTACATAGGAAAAGCTAAAAACACTAATATAAATATAAATTCACCTTATATGTTTTATTTACAGCTATATTCCATCTACAGTGTTTTATTATATACTCAATTATATTTTTTCTGATGAATTTATCTTCATTAAAATGCCTTGTTGGCTTGCAATATACTTACAGAACTCTGAACAAGACAAATGCTTAAAATTGTACCAACAAGCCCTTGGCCAAATCTACATTTAAATGATTCCTTTCATATATCCTTTGTGCTGATGTTAAGGGGAAAATCCCTTTCAACATTTACATTGTGTCCTTAAGCAGCCCATTACCCAACATGTTTGTTGTTCTTCCCTCCCCCCTCCCAGAAACAAACATGCCCAGATGTTTGAAGTTTTGTTTGATACTGCTCTTTGGGAAAAAAAGAAGTTTAGAAGGATCCATCCTAAACCCTTATTTGCTTGGTAGTGAGGACAGGCTAGCAAGTAGACAAATTTCTTGAAGGGGAACAGTACATGTGATGTTACTCAATGTACTTAGTCTTGCTCAACATGGAGGACATTTTAGAATTCCTCCTGGACAGAAGGTTGAAATATAGGTTGTGTCCTGGAAAAAGAATATGTCTGGTTACCCTGCTGCAATGTTTCTAATGGTATATTTGCAAGTAAATGAAATATTACAAAAATACATGTATTATTTCCTGGCATAGGAAGCCAAACTGGAGTAGCACTGCTCCTTGAACATTTTGCTGCTCCGGGAAGCTAGGAGCATATAACAGCTTTGTGTGTGATGTAGATACTCCAGTGCCTATACAGACTTACAAATGATTCATGAAATATCCATACACCTACTTTGGGGGGATATTTTATAATCTGGATTTCTACATCCAAATTATATTTATATAGCTATGAGGCCATAGGGTTATATCATTGTTCAATGTGTATAGTAACATCCTGATATCTTCCTTACTTGTGAAAAGGGAGTTTTTCCTCTTCTCCAGGATTTCCAAATACAAATTTGGGAAGCCAAAGAGATATGCCACGATGTAGTCGCAGTTTGAGTAGTTTGCGCTCTAGCAGACAAGTAGAAATGCCTATGTGTCTGAATGTCATGATCCTTTCGCTCAGGCACAGTATGGCAAAGGGAAAATTCCTCCTTGTTTAATGCTCTATTAGGCCTCATTCCAATTGTTAACCCCAAACATCCAAATTGTTATCTCCTACTGTTGAGTAGACCCAACAATAACTTGATAAGTCAACATTTATTAAATTTTTGGCCTTTCTCTACAGATGGAAATAAAGTTTATGAAATGTAAATTCCATTTACCCTGCTGGCAGAGTGGTACAGTGGTTAAATGCTGGTACTGCAGCCACAATGTTGTAAGTTTGATCCTAGAGGAGGGCTCCAAGGTCCACTCAGCCTTCTCTCCTTTCATAGGCTGGTAACATGAGTACCCAGCTTGTTGGGGACAATTGGCTTATAAACCATTTAGGGAGTGCTATAATTATAAACCATTTAGGGAGTGCTAGTTCACTGATAAGTGGTATAGAAATGTACTTGCAATTGCTATATTGCTATTTATTCAATAAGCCTATTCTTGTTGGACCTAGCAATTGTATTTAGACTTATTCTTTGTGGTCTCTGCGAATCACATAAATGGGTTATGTCTGCGCCTGCGCAGCTAGCTCGGAAAGTTCTAATATTACTGGGCAAATCTTCGATTGCAACTTTTTGGCGGTAGCTCAGCCCACCCCTATAAAGCCCCTGGCGTTCCTGCTTTTTCCTCAGTTCCTTTCGTCCACCGTGTTAGCAGCTAACAAGGAACTTCGCTTGTGAGAGTCGCTTGTTTCACTATTGACCTAATGGCTTTTGATTGAAATTTTGGCTTTATGACTACTCTTTTGGACTGTGTACTGGTGATTATTGGCAAATCGATCAATTCAGACTGTTTTTTTCTTTTAAGATTTTTTATATTAATATTCAAATTTAAAAACATTACAACCAAACCAAACACAAATTACATTCATAAGCATACATATACATTCATAAACATTCATATATAAACACGTCCAAGTCTTTCTTCACATATTACTTAACAATATATTCTTGATGCTAAATTAACTTCCCGGTTAAGTCACCTTATCTTTTCTGTATTTATCAATACTCTTTATACTTGCTTATTTCTTGTTAACTACTATATCTTCTTCCTTTTCTACATTTTTCATAAGTTCCTCACTTATTTTACTTTCTTTTTCTTCCACCTCTTTATTATTGAAATCAATATTTAACCAGAATATATATTCCATTTTCATTTTCATTTCTTTTTTCCCTTTATATCATAATTGTCTCTTATTTTCAATCATTATTTATTAATCACTTATTCAGATATCTTTCTACTATGGACCATTCCTCTTCTACTTTGTCTGTTGATTTATTTCATAATGATGCTGTCAGAATATCCATGTTGCTCGTCTCTCTTATTTTAATTATCCATTCTTCAATTACTGGTGTTTCTGTCCTTCTCCAATATTTTGCATAGACAATCCTATTTAATAACAATTCAAACTGTTTGTTGACCTCGCTTTTGTCTGCTCCTTCTGACTTGTTGAATGGAAAAAATGGCATTGTTCAAGCGCTGCTCCAAGTGTGGTGCGAAGATCCCCACCTCGGACCACCATGACCAGTGTGTGCTTTGCCTCGGCAAAGCACATAATCCAAAGGCTTGCCCTCTTTGTAAGGGCATGACAACTCAGGCCCTGAAGAATAGGTACCTGAAGCTTAAGGCTGTGTTGTGGGAACAAGCCCTCAGACCAGCCTCTCCACCCGCCTGTACTTCCCCAGGTGAAGGAACTTCCACCTCCATCATGGAAAAAGATAAAGAGAGAGGCAGGACTAAGGAAAGGACCAAAGACAAATCTTCCAGAGACAGGAAGGTCTCTAAGATCGATAAAGACCGTGCTGAAGGTGGGGGGAGGGGGGGAAGAACAGCTAATAAGAACCATCTTGAGCCGGGTAAGGAGAGGTCACCTGATCATCCGGCTCCAAAAAGGGCTCAGTCCATCTCTCCTAAGAGACAGGCTTGCGGGAAGCCTTCTGAGCTAGCCAAAACCCCTCCGCCCTCCCTTGGTTCTGAACTGGTTCTGGCTACTCCGGTTGTGAGGTCTCCATCACCTCCAGTGGAGTCTGAGTCGGAGGGTGAAATTCGAGAGACGGAGCTGCCATCATTTACTCCCTATCAAATGGAAAGGCTGGTTGTGAGCACCTCTCAGGCCCAAGAGAGTCCATCTGCCCATCGACACCGAGAGACCACCTCCCTCGGTCTTGAGGCGGACCAGGTCGGGATGGAGGACAGACAGGTTCAAATGGACCATTTCCTTCAACAATATCCTGACTTGCTTTACAATGCCCAGACTGGGTAATACTGTCTGCCGGTGTCACCTGACCAGCTGCAACAGGGCTGGTATCAAGTTGAGGCCAAACCATCCCGAGAGTTCTCACCACCACTCCTCCAGTTCCACCTCAACATGTATCGTTGTTCACTGGTAGGCTGCTTCTGAGGTCTCTGGAGGACTCACCAGTCTCGAGTCATTCTACGGCCTGATCCCTCTCTCCCACACCTGAGTCTAGAGTGGAGAGGTCACCCAGCCCAGCACCAATGGTCAACTTGGCATTGTCATCCCCCACTGACAATGTCAAGTCTTTTTCAGACCAGGTGATACAGATGGTGAACGCCCTAGAGTTGGAAGTGGCCAAGGCTGATGAAGAAGCTCTCAACCCCATAGAAATACAAATTCATGGAAAGGTACCGACACCACCAGCCATTCCTTACCTTCCCTCCTTAGAAAAGATTGCTAGAAGATCCTGGACTGCTTCAGCCACTGTGCCCTCGACCTCCCTGAGGATCGAAAACTTCTATAGAGTGTCTGCTTCTGGCCCATCCTAGCTGTTTGAGCACTCCCAACAGAATTTAGCCATTGTCGAAGGTGCCCAGCTGGCGTTTACACTGAGAACCTCCTCCTCTTCTACCGACAAGGAAAACAAAAAACTCAATGCCGTTGCTGGCTAAGGGCATCGGACTTGTCCTTGCAAGCGAAGACCGCTGTAGAAGACATACCCTTCGATGATTCCGGTCTCTTTAACAAAGAGACGAATGAGAAGTTAAATTTCCGATACCGCATGAAAACAGCAGCTAGGAAACATGGCATATCTTCTACCTTCCAATCACCTAAGCATGGCTTTGTGGGTCAACGGTCCTGGTACCAGCCGCATCAGCATTCATACCTGCAGCAGGAACATCAGCCACAATTGCAAGGTCAGTCAAGACAGCCCCAACCCTTTCATTCCTCCTCTTTGTCCTCGGGCTGTCGCCAGCAACCTCAGGCTTGGTACAGCTAGGATTTTAAGAAGAAGCCCTCTGACTCGGGCAAGAGGAGGTTATGAGATGGGGCTGCGCACTTCAACAAGCCTCCTTTCGGTGTCAGGCTAGAGGCCTATTTCAACACTTGGGCCTCAATCACCTCCGACTCCTGGGTCCCAGATATTGTTTGTAGGGGCTATGACCTTGAGTTTGAAGAACTCCCTACCACTGGAGTTGTCCTGTTTACCAGCCCCTCAGACACCCTACTCGCCAAAGTGTGTGCCTTGATTGGAAAAGGTGCCATCGAGCCCATTGACCCCCCTCAGGCCCGGCATTGTTACTTTTCTTGCTATTTTACTGTTTCCAAGAAGGACTCAGGCATCAGGCCCATCCTAGACTTAAGAGGTTTGAACTCTTATATTTGCTTCTGTTTTATCTCTCCTGCAGAAGGGACACTGGTTTGCGACCATCGATCAGCATCCAAAGAGATCACAGGAGGTTTCTCGCCTTCGCCATCGGGACTGAGATCTACCAGTACAGGGTCTTCCCGTTCAGCCTCTCCACCACACCGAGGGTCTTCACCAAGTGCATGGCGCCAGTGACAGCCTACCTCCATCAACGGGGAATCACGGTCTTCCCTTACTCAGATGACTGGCACTTCATGGCTTCAACCAGTCAACAACTGCAGCGAGACATCCAGTTTGCCCTTTCTCTCTTGGACTCCCTCAGGCTCATAGTCAACAGAGAGAAATCAAACTTGACCCCAACAAAATGAGTCAGGTTCATCGGGGCAGTCCTAGACTCCCAAGAGTTCAAGGTCTTCCTTCCACAGAACAGATTTCAAGCCCTGGTTGCAGCCATTAGAGACTGCCTTTGACACAGGTGCATCAGAGCCCACACCATCCAAGTGGTGCTGGGACATTTGGCGTCAACCATGTTTGTTACCCTGTGGGCGAGGCTTCGCCTCCGACCAGTACAGTCTTGGTCATTGCCAAGATGAGGACAGACGGAACGGACAACATCCTCATCACTGCTGGTGGCTGAGACAGCCATGGTTTGCTCCTCTGGTCCATCTTGCTCGGGAGCAATATCGCTGCCTCGAGTTTTGTCCCAACCTCCTCTCAATGCACAACGGACGGACTTGACACCCAGATATGGAGTCCCTTCCCCTTGGAGGATCCATCCTTAACATCACTACCTACCTCGGAACAGACAGTGATTCAGGCTGCACAGGAGACCTCCACCATAAAATCCTACATGCTTAAGTGGAATAAGTTCTGCCTCCATCCTGTGTCTCAGTACCGACAGTCTTGGAATTTCTGATGTCTCTGGTCGACTCAGGTTTATACCTTAACTCAGTCACGTGCTATTTGTCTGCCGTCTATTCATACTACCAGCTCGAAAGCAGGCCTTCCTTCTTTGTGGATCCATTGATAAAGAGATTCCTCAAGGGTCTTAACAACCTCCACCCTCCATCCTTAATACTGACTCCAGCATGTAGCCTAGACTTGATACTCTCCTATCTTTCTACCAAGCCGTTTTAGCCTTTGGCCACCACGGACTTAAGATTGCTGACCTGGAAAACAGCTTTCTTAGTGGCCATCACCTCAGCCCACCATGTGGGCAAACTTTGTGCCTTGCGGGTGGACCAACCATACCTCCGTTTCCACAGGGACAAGGTGGTCCTCCGTACCGACATCACGTTTTCACCTAAGGTGATGTCGGCCTTCCACATTAACCAGGACATTGTGCTTCCCACCCTGGCCCCCAACCCAACTACTAATACTGAACATAGACTACACACTCTAGATGTGCGAAGGGCATAGGCCTTTTACCTTGAAAGGACCTCGGGTTCGAGGCGCTCTGAGAGGCTGTTCATATGTTTCTCAGAGGCTAAAAAGCGACTAGCTGTTACACCCCAGAGATTTTCCAAATGGGTGTCATCAACCATTCACCTTTTTTATGAACTGGCAGGCAGAGTCCCTCCGGGCCGGGTGTGGGCACATTTAACTAGGGCAGTAGCTGCACCCTCTGCATTTTTGACTGGGGTGCCTTTAAAGGATGTGTGCAAGGCTGCTGTCTGGTCCCAGCCACTGACTTTTATTAAGCACTATATGCTGGACACAAAGGCCAGACAAGAAGCCTCTTTTGGGAGGGCAGTGTTACTTTCTGGTTTGCACTAATTCCTTTACACTGTTCTATTGCATACTTGAATTCATTACAAATGCATTTGAGGTTTATAGCTACAATTTATTGTTGTTAATAAACCTCATCTTGTTTCAACTTACAAGAATGGTGTCCGAACACTCCCTCCACTGACCGAAGCTTGTCAGTCTAACCCATTTGTATGATTTACAGAGACCATGAAGAAGAAGGACAGGTTGCTTACCTGTAACGGTATTTCTTCGAGTGGCCATCTGCGAATTCACACAAATCCCGCGCATCCTCCCCCCAGTTGTGTCCTGCTCATTAATAAATTTCCTGCTGTCGCTGCTTGCCGGCATACTCTTTGGAACTGAGCAAAGAGTAGGAACGCCAGGGGCTTTATAGGGTTGGGCAGAGCTATCGCCAAAAAGTTGCAATCGAAAAGTTGCCCGGTGATACTAGAACTTTCCTTTTTTTCCACTTTATTCTTTATTAGTGTTTATAAAAAATATAACATAAAATATAACATACAATTACAAAAACTAAAACACATTTAAAACAAATACCAAATATGACATACAATAACAGATATAACATAACATTTTTAACAACTTAAAATATGACTTCCTAATGCCTAATTTTATGACATAATTAATTGTATCCAGTTTCATCAAACTTAATATTCACACAAATACATCTACATACATACATATAAACCACTTTCTTGGACCTTTGATGATTTTATAATCTGCTTTGATAATATAATCGTGTATTATCAAAATAGATTATATTTGTAAATTATCATTTCATTTTCTTTTATATAGGTTCTATTTCACCTTATGAAACCTGAGAGTTAATTTTCCCTTATTATTTAACTATAATTATATATTTTATTCATAATTTTATCTATTATCTTTCCCCATTTATTATCAAATTGAGAATTCATCTTATTTCTTAACATATATGTTAATTCATCCATTTCTATATATTCCACAAGTTTCCAAAGCCATTGTATGATCGACGGGGTCTTATCCTGTTTCCAAGTTGTGGCATAGGTTACTCTAGCAGCTGTTAGCATAAAAAAAAAAAATCTCCTTTCCAAATTTCTTATCTAATTGTTCCTCGGTTATTCCTAATAGAAATAACTTCGGTTCTTTGTCAAGTTTCGTTTGGAGGATGTCCTGAATTTGTTTATGTATATCATCCCAGTATCTTTTAGCTAGTGGGCAACACCACCACATATGATAGTAAGTACCTTTATATTTATGGCATTTCCAACATCTATCCTTGTTTGCTTTATTTAATTTAGCTAATTTAACAGGAGTGAAATACCACCTAAACAGAAGCTTATAAAAGCTCTCTTTCATTCCGTAATTTAATGTATACTTTAATTTAGAGTTCCAGATCTTTTCCCATTCATTCATATTGTTTGATATGCCAATGTCTTGTGCCCATCGGATCATATATTCTTTTACCTGCTCATCCTCCATCTCCCATTGATATTAGATGGTCTTTTTCCTTTAATAGTATTTTCTCTATGTCGCTCTCTGTAGATATTATGTCATATGCTTTGTTATCAGTTATAAACCTTTCTGTAAGTTGTCTATGTAGAAACCAATTACATCTAACATCTTCATTCTTTAGTTCCTCCATCTTTTTTAGTCTCCATTTCCCCTTTTCTTTTATCAGTAGTTCTCTATATGTGGCCCATTTATTTTCTATCATCTCATCATTTCTATGAAATGCTTCATTTGGGGACACATATAATGGAATACCTTTATTTATCCTAGCCTTATACTTCTCCCAAATTCTTATGAGTGAGTTTCTGACATAATGATTTTTAAAATCTTTGTTGGCTTTTGTCTTCTCATAATATAGATAAGCGTGAAAACCAAATACGTTATCTATCCCTTCTAGATATAATAATCTTCTATCTTTTAATCTAATCCATTCTTTTACCTAGTCCAATATGCAAGCATGGTAATATATCTGCAAGTTAGGTAATCTGAGACCTCCTCTAGATGGTGAATCCTGAAGTACTTTGGCTTTTATTCTAGATTTTCTTCCAGCCCATATAAAATTTGCTATATCTCTTTGCCAACTTTTGAAGGGTATGTCATTTAATATTACCGGTATGGACTGGAATAAAAAATTCATTTTAGAAAGAACGTATGTTTTTATCACTGATATTCTACCTAAGAGTGATAGTTGTAAATTACTCCAGTTCTTCAGATTCATTTTTTATTTTATTCCATGCGTTTTGATAATTATTTTTAAATAGATCCGAATTCTTTGTGGAGATAGTGACTCCCAAATACCTAACCCTTTTTTCTATTTTAAATCCTGACTTAATTTGGAAAAGTTCTTTTTCTCTGCAGGTCATGTTCATTGTTAAAACTTTTATTTTCCCTTTATTTATTCTAAATCCTGAATATCATCCATATTTATTAATGATCTCTAACAGTTGTTGTATGTTTTCCAGAGGATCAAATAAATAGATGACCATGTCATCTGCATAGGCTCTAAGTTTTATTTCTTGCCCTTTGGTCTTAATTCCTGTAATTTTCTTTTCATTTCTTATTACTTGACATAATGTTTCTAAAGATAGTATAAACAACAGCGTGGAGAGAGGACAGCCTTGGTGTGTACCCTTTCTAATATTACATTGCTTTGTTCTTTCTCCGTTGATCACAACATGGGCTTTCTGCTCTTTGTATATTGCTTTGACCCATTTGTAATATGAACCTTCTCCTACTGTTCTCTTCAAAATTTCCAACATAAAGTCCCATTTAAGATTATCAAAGGCCTTTTCAGGATACTAGAACTTTCCAAGCTAGCTGTGCAGGCGCAGAAATAACCCATTTGTGTGAATTTGCAGACGACCACTTGAAGAAATACCGTTACAGGTAAGCAACCTGTCCTTATCAGCAAAAGACTACGTGTTCAAAAACAGATGAAAATGTGGATTTCTAGAATGAAAAAAAAAAAACCTCTTATTTGAACCTCTTATAATGATGTTACTATCCTGATTCAAATGGAGCTATGCACCAATAGCCTTCCAAAATTCTCCATTCTGTTTCTGGCCAAAGAAACTGGAAACACTTCACCAAATCTAGGAACAGAAGAAACGTTCCAACAATGTGTGGTGTTGGAGGGTACCATAAACAGTGTCTGTCTTTCCTATTGTATTCTATCCTATACTGCCCCCCTCCACCCCTGCTCAGTGTTAACACTGTGCAAGAAGATGAGAAAGATAGTGTAAAATGCTCTGTGCATTTATGAATTTTGGAAACTATAGATTTATGTTCAGTTTTCCTTACAGAATTGCTCGGATGATTCGCCAAGAAAGAGGAAATGCTCTGCTTGTTGGAGTTGGAGGCACAGGCAAGCAGTCTCTAACTAGACTTGCCTCTCATATATGTGGATATAAATGTTTTCAAATAGAACTAAGCCGTGGTTATAATTATGACAGTTTTCATGAAGACCTTAGGAAGCTATATAAAATGGCAGGGGTGGAAGACAAAGATATGGTTTTCCTTTTCACAGACACACAGGTATGAAAAGCTAAAATAAAAATGTAATTAATTTTACAGTTAAAATGTTACCTATGTAATAAAATGCTGTGTGATTTATGCCCTGTTATTTATACATTTGAAGTGCTTCCAGAGAAGAGGCATTGGCTTCATTAAATTAGTTCAAGGTAGTAATAGAAATAATAGATAATTCTGAGTATCAAGAAATAGCCTTATCGGTATAACACTAGATTTTGAATGACACTTACTAGTTAAATGAAATTGTTGTTGTTAGGAAGGAATCCCAGGGGAAAATGTACAATATGAGGAATAGCAGCAGCCATGATGATGCAGCGTTTGACTATTCCTGAGTCATGCTGTGTCATGGGAAGTGACATCATGCAGATGGTCACCTGGTGCTGGAAAGCACAGACAACTGCTGCAAAACTGCAGAGTCACTCAGGTGAGTGACAGGTGTTAGCAGGAAGAGGCAGGGCCAGAGGGCCACATGGAGCCCTGGCTATATAAAGCAGATGCCTCTGGACACATGTGGATGTGGTTGTTCAGTTGGAGGTTGTTGTTGTTGCTGTATATAGCCTTGTACATAGAGGAACTAAGATTAAAGCCTCATCTGAGAAATGTCTATCTGTAGAGTCTCTTTACTATGTCTGGAAGGGGAGAGGTACTTCTCCAGCTGACAAGCTACTGCTTGCATCTAAGAAGATCGTGTTCCTGGTGCTGCACGTTGACATGGATCATCATGCGCTGCGTAACCACACAAGTTTAGCAAATGATAAACTTACTGCTTCTCATAGATTTATGCTCACCAATCAGACAAATTTTGAGTGTAGGATTCGTTTAAAGACAAGTACATCCATTCTATCTCCTTCTAAGATGTATTTTTTCCTAGATACATGGATGGATTTCGGTGTTTAAATCTTTCCAAGAATCATAGAATTATAGAGTTGGAAGAGACCACAAGGGCCATCCAGTCCAACCCCCTGCCATGCAGGAACTCCCAATTAAAGCATCCCTGACAGATGGCCATCCAGCCTCTGTTTAAAAACCTCCAAGGAAGGAGACTCCACCACACTCCGAGGGAGTGTGTTCCACTGTCAAACAGCCCTTACTGTCAGGAAGTGCCTCCTAATGTTGAGGTGGAGTCTCTTTTCCTGTAACCTGCACCCACTGCTCCGAGTCCTATTCTCTGGAGCAGCAGAAAACAAGCCTGCTCCCTTCTCAATATGACACCGCTTCTAATACTTAAACAGGGCTATCATAGCACCTCTCAACTGTCTCTTCTCCTGGCTAAACATACCCAGTTCCCCAAGTTGTTCTTCATAGGATATGGTTTCCAGACCCTTCACCATTTTAGTTGCCTTCCTTTGGATACGCTCCAGTTTCCAGTTTCTCCACATCCTTTTTGAATTGTGGTGCCCAGAACAGGACACAGTATTCCAGGTGGGGCCTGACCAAAGCGGAATACAGAGGCACTATTACTTCCCTTGATCTAGATATTAAACTTCTATTGATGCAGCCTAAAATTGCATTGGCCTTTTTTAGCTGCTGCATCACACTGTTGACTCATGTTCAACTTGTGGTCTACTAGGACTCCTAGATCCCTTTCACACATAGTCTTGTTAAGCCAGGTGTTCCCCATCCTATATCTATGCATTTCATTTTTCCACTCTAAGTGCAGTACCTTACATTTCTTCTTCGTGGTCTCTGCAAATCACACAAATGGGTTACATCTGCACCTGTGCAGCTAGCTTGGAAAGTTCTGGTATCACTGGACAAATTTCCAATTGCAACTTTTTGGCGGTAGCTCCACCCTCCTCTATATAGCTTCCGGTGTTCCTGCTCTTTCCTCAGTTCCTTTCGTCCACTGCATTTGCAGCTAGCGAGGAACTTCACTCATCAGAGTCGCTCATTTCTTAGTGAAATAGTATTGACCTATGGTTTTTTGACAAAGTTTTCTGGCTTAACTATTCTTCTGGCCTTTGTCATTGGTGTTGTTTGCTGATCGATTGACTTCAGAACGTTTTTTACTTTGAATTTGCGTTGCGGTTTCAACTTGTCGCTGGAAATGGCTTCCTTCAAGCTCTGCAGTCAGTGCAACTCTAAAATTCCTATAACTGACCGGCATAACCGCTGTGTTCTTTGCCTTGGTGAGGCTCACAATTCCAAGGCTTGCCAGCTTTGCAAGGGGATGACGGCCCAGGCCTTGAAGAACCACGACCTTAAACTGAAGGCTGCCCTTTGAGAAAAGGCTCTCAGGCCAGCCTTGGCTCTGACTCAGGCCGCTCCATCGGATCTACCCTCCACCTCCAGCAAGGAGAGGGAAAAAGAATCATAGAATTATAGAATTATAGAGTTGGAAGAGACCACAAGGGCCATCCAGTCCAACCCCCTGCCATGCAGCAACCCCCAATTAAAGCATCCCCAACAGATGGCTATCCAGCCTCTGCTTAAAGATCTCCAAGGAAGGAGACTCCACCACACTCCGAGGGAGTGTGTTCCACTGTCGAACAGCCCTTACTGTCAGGAAGTTTCTCCTAATGTTAAGGTGGAATCTCTTTTCCTGGAGCTTGCACCCATTGTTCCGGGTCCTAGTCTCTCAAGCAGCAGAAAACAAGCTTGTTCCCTCCTCAATATGACATCCCTTCAAATATTTAAACAAGGCTATCATATCACCTCTTAACCTTCTCTTCTCCAGGCTAAACATTCCCAGCTCCCTAAGTTGTTCCTCATAGGGCTTGGTTTCCAGACCCTTCACCATTTTAGTTGCCCTCCTTTGGACACGCTCTAGTTTCTCCACATCCTTTTTGAATTGTGGTGCCCAGAACTGCACACAGTATTCCAGGTGAGGCCTGACCAAAGCAGAATAGAGTGGCACTATTACTTCTCTTGATCTAGAGAAGAACAAGGAAGATCCAAGGAAGATCTTCAGGCAAGTCCCCCAGGGACAAAAAGGCCTCTCATTCTGACAAGGACCGGGGTGAATCTTCACACAAGAAATCCTCCAAAAGGAAGCATTTGGAGCTGGGAGCGGGAGATTCTTCCCACAAAAGGGCCCGATCGGCCTCTCCCAAGAGGTCTGTATGGGAAAGGCCCGTGGAAGTCATCAAAACTCCTCCTCCGACATATCCCGCTGCTCAGGTACTGCTAAACCATGACGCAGAACCACTCACTGCGATTGTTCAGGTCGATTCGGAGTCTAAGAGTGAGATTGAGGAGCCCATTCCATCCTTTACTCTGTACGGTACCAAGGATCTGATTCCAAGCACTTCTCGGGCTCAAGAGTGCTCTCTTGGGCTTGAAGCTGATGAGGCGAGAGTACGAGTTGGGCAGCCTACCCAGGACTTACTGCTGTGACAGTACCCAGACCTATTCTTTAACTCTGAGACAGGTCAGTACTATCTCCCTGTGGAACCTGAGCAGTTGCAAAAGGGTTGGCATTAGATCAAGATTCAGGAGTCCTTGATTTTGACCACTTGTCCTCCTTCTGTTCCACCACGACATGTCTCTCTGTTTGCGGACAGACCTCTCCTGCAATCACCTGTGGAGGCCCACGCTGCTAGCCACTTGATGTCTTGGTCTCGGTCCCGATCTCCTGAATCCAAGATAGAGACGTCACCAAGCCCTCCGGAATTTCCTGCCCAAGCATCCGCTTCTCCCACAGATGATGTTCAGTGCTTCATGGACCAGATTGTGAGGATGGCCAACGCCTTGGGCATTGAGATGGCTGGATCCAATGAGGAGGCTGCAGATCCTAATGAGGAGAGGGTGCATGGGAAGGTGCCCACGCCACCAGCGATTGCTTACTTACCTTCCTTGGATAAGATTGCCAAGCGATCCTGGACAGCTCCTGCCACCATCCCATCCACTTCAAGGAAGATAGAAAATCTTTACAGAATCTCCCCCTCGGGTCCGTCGTGGCCTTTTCAACACCCCAGACAGAACTTGGCCATCATGGATGGCTCTCAAACTACCTTTACTCTGCGGTCATCCTCTTATCCCTCCGATAGAGAAGGGAAAAAATTGGATGCAGTCGCCAAAAAGATTTATGCTGCGTCCATCCTCGATCTGAAAGTGGCCAATTATGCGGCCTGGATAGGCGCATATGTACAGCACTTGATGGAGGGCTTGGAACCATTGCTCCAATCGGTTTCGGAGGACAAAAAAGCCTTGGCCATGGCCATCCAAGGAGAAGCCCACGCACTTGGAGGCCAGCAAATTATTTCTGCAAGGCACTCTATGGATTGTGCAGCCAAAATCTTGTCCGGCTCTGTAGCCCTCCACTGCCATGCCTGGCTTCAGTTATCAGACCTTACTTTCTAGGCCAAGACCGCTATTGAGGACATGCCCTTTGATGACTCCGGCCTCTTTAACAAAGAGATGGACGAGAAATTATATTTCAGATATCGGATGAAGGCTGCTGCCAGGAAAAATGGAATGTCCTCATCCACATTCCAATCACCCACGCATCATTTTGGAAGCCACAGACCATGGTTCCAGCCCTACCAACAGCGGACCTACCAACAGCCGGACCAACAGCACAACCCCAAGATCAATCTCGCTAGTGCTGTCCCTCTCAATCCTCTACCTCATCGTCGGGTCACCATCAACACCAGTCTTGGTACCGACAAGACTTTGGGAAGAGGGCCTCCGGTTCCAGCAAAAGGAGGTTATGATGTGAGGTGGCGCACTTTGGCGAACTTCCATTCGGGGACAAGCTAGAGGCCTTTTATTCCACCTGGGCCTCTATCATCTCCGACTCCTGGGTCTTAGATATTGTTTCTAGGGGCTATGCCCTCGAGGTCGAGGAGCTCCAGGCCACCGGAGCTTTTCTGTCCACCAACCCCTCAAACACCCTACTCAACGCATTGCATGCCTTGATGGACAAAGGTGCTATCGAGCCCATAGATCCCTCTAGGGCCTTAAGCCCATCTTGGACTTGAGAGGTCTTAATTCACATATTTGATACCGATGGTTTCAAATGGTAATCCTTGCCTCCATTTTGACACTTTTACAGAGAGGCCACTGGTTTGCAATCATCAGTCTCAAGGACGCTTACTTTCACATCAGCATCCGAAGAGATCACTGGAGGTTTCTCCCTTCGCGGTCAGCACTGAGATCTTCCAGTACAGGGTTCTGCCATTTGGCCTGTCTTCGGCACCAAGAGTCTTCACAAAGTGTATGGCTCTGGTTGTGGCCTATCTCCAACAGAAGGGAATCACAGTCTTCCCTTATCTGGACAACTGGCTCTTCATGGCCCCAATCAGCCAGCAACTTCAACGAGACGTCCACTTTGCCCTCACTCTTCTGAACTCTTTCAGTCTGAGAGTCAACATGGAGAAGTCCAGTTTGACTCCATCCAGATGGGCTCATAGGGGCAATACTTGACTCCAAGGAGTTCAAGGCCTATCTCCCATGGGACAGATTCCAAGCCCTGTCCACTGCCATCAGGGACTGCCTTTGACACAGACGCATGAGGGCCCATACCATTCAAGTAGTCTTGGGACACTTGACATCAGTTACCTTCGTGACTCCCTGGGCGAGACTTCAACCTCAGCCCATTCAGTCCTGGTTCCTGTCTGTGTTCAATCCCGTGTGCGATCGACCTTCCAAGTGGCTGACCGAGGCCTGTAGCCAGGTCATTATGTTGGTGGCTCGATCCGAGCAAATTTTGCACCGGGATGCCCTTTCTGACTCCTCAACCAGAGGTAAACTTGACAACAGATGCGCCTCTGGAAGGATGGGGAGCACACACATAGGAGCTGACTGTCAAGGGTCAATGATCCACATCGGAGAGAGGGCTCCACATCAACGCCCTCAAAATGCTGGCTGTGGAGGACTGTCTTGTCAGGCAGGGTAGTGCTCCTTCTCATGGACAATACCACCGTGATGTTCTACCTGAACAAACAGGGAGGCACACAGTCCCAGACGCTGTTGCAGATTACAATTCGTATCTGCAATTGGTGTATCAACAACAACATACTCCTACAGTCGGTGCACCTGCCTGGAGAGGACAATGACCTTGTTGACGAGCTGAGCAGATCATCCAACCCGTATCACGAGTGGCACCTCCACCCGCAAATAGTCTCTGATCTCTTCTCCACCTGGGGCTGCCCGGAGACCGACCTCTTCGCGACCAGAGATAACACTCATTGTACAGAGTTCTGCTCTCGGATTCCAGCTCTGGGGTCGTGAGGAGATGCCTTCCAGTACAGGTGGTCCGGGAGGATGTTCTACGCTTTCTCCCGTTTCCACTGATAATGAAGGTCATCACCAAGATGAGAATGGAAAGGACGGATGCCATTCTCATCACACCTTGGTGGCCGAGGCAACCATGGTTCACCCCATTGCTACAGCTTGCTCAAAGGCGTTACCAGTGCCTCGAGTTCCACCCCGACCTACTTTCAATGCATGGTGGTCGGGTTCGACACCCGGACCTGGACTCTCTCCCACTAGCAGCCTGGAGAATTCATCCTTCACATCGTTGCCTGCTTCTGTACAGACTGTGATTCGGACTGCACAGAAACCATCTACCAGAAAATCCTATGCAATTAAGTTGAGCAAATTTCTGGAGTTTTTGTCCTCTAAGGACCTGCCTCCATCCTGAGTCTTGGTACCGATAGTCCTGGAATTCTTAATGTCTTTGGCTGATTCTGGCTTATGCCTTAACTCTGTGAAGTGCTATCTTTCTGCCATCTGTTCATACTACCAGCTTCAAGGCAGACCATCTTTCTCTGTGGATCCCTTGGTAAAGAGGTTCCTCAAGGGTTTGAACAACCTACAACCTCCATTCTCAGTACCGACCTTGGCTTGGAGTCTAGACTTAGTGCTTTCCTATCTCTCCACCAAACCGTTTGAACCCTTGGCCACCAGGGACTTAAGATTACTAACTTGGAAGACAGCATTCTTAGTGGCCATTACCTCAGCCCGGTGTGCAGGCGAACGGTGTGCCTTGCGGATGGACCAACCATTTCTCCACTTCCACAGGGAAAAAGTGGTCCTTCATACCGACATCACTTTTCTGCCCAAGGTAGTGTTGGCTTTTCACATCAACCAGGACATTGTGTTGCCCACCCTGGCCCCCAGCCCGACTACTGATACCGAACGTAGACTGCTCTCCTTAGAAGTTTGGAGAGCCTTGGCATTCTACTTGGAAAGGACATTGGGTTCAAGGCGCTCTGAGAGACTTTTTGTATGCTACTCAGAGGCTAAGAAGGGGCTGCCTGTTACAGCCCAGACACTGTCCAAATGGGTTTCATCAACCATTCATCTTTGTTATGAACTTTTGTACTATGGCAGGCAAAACCCCACCAGGCTGGGTGCATGAACATTCAACCAGGGCGGTGGCTGCATGCTCTGCATTTTTGACTGGGGTACTCTAGAGGATGTTTGCAAAGCTGCTGTCTGGTCACAGCCAATGACTTTTGTTACGCACTATAGGCTGGACACAAGGGCTAGACAAGAAGCCTCTTTTGGGAGGGCAGTATTGTTATCTGGATTACACTGATTATTTGCACTGCTTTATTGCATACTTGAATTCAATGAAGTGACACTTGAATGTACTTGCAGTTTGAGGTTTACAGTTTATTGTTGTTAATAAAAATTTCTTCTTTAAAACTTACCAGATTGGTGTCAGGACACTCCCTCCTCCACTGACTGAAGCTTGTCAGTCTAGATAACCCATTTGTGTGATTCACAGAGACCACAAAGAAGAAGGACAGGTTGCTTACCTCTAACAGTATTTCTTCGAGTGGTCATCTGCGAATTCACACAAATCCCGCCCATCATCCTCTCAGTCATGTCCTGCTCATTACTTAAAATTCTCGCTGTCACTCCTTGGCAGCATACATTTTGGAACTGAGGAAAGAGCGGAAACGCCAGGGGCTATATAGAGGAGGGTGGAGCTACTGCCAAAAAGTTGCAATTGGAAATTTGCCCAGTGATACCAGAACTTTCCGAGCTATCTGCGCAGGTGCAGGTGTAACCCATTTGTGTGAATTCGCAGTGTCCACTCAAAGAAATACTGTTACAGGTAAGCAACCTGTCCTTCTCTGTATTGAAATTCATTTTGTTAGCTTTGGCCCAGCTTTCTAATCTAATAAGGTCTTCTTGAATTTTGATCCTGTCCTCTGGGGTATTAGTTACTCCTCCTAATTTGGTGCCATCTGCAAATTTGATAAGCATGCCTTCTATTCCTTCATCCAAGTCATTGATAAAGATGTTGAATAGCACTGGGCCCAGGACAGAACCCTGTGGCACCCCACTGGTCACGTCTCTCCAGGATGAAAAGGAGCCATTGCTGAACACCCTTTGGGTTTGGCCATTCAACCAATTACAAATCCATGTAACAGTTACCTTGTCTAGCTCACATTTTACTAGCATGTTTGCCAGAATGTCATGGGGAACCTTGTCAAAGGTCTTACTGAAATCAAGATATGCTATAGCCAAAGCATTTCCTTATTCACCAAGCTGGTAATTCTATCAAAAAAAGGGATCAGTTTTGTCTGGCATGACTTATTTTTGAGAAACCCATGTTGACTTTTAGTGATTATGACATTCCCTTCTAAATGTTCACACACTCTCTGTTTAATGATCTGTTCCAGAATTTTTCCTGGTATTAATGTCAGACTAACTGGACAATAGTTGTTGGGATCCTCTTTTTTCCCTTTTTGAAGATGGGGGCAACGTTTTCCCTCCTCCAGTCTGCTGGGACTTCTCCTGTTCTCCAAGAGTTCTCAAAGATTATTGCCAGTGGCTCTGATATTACATTTGCCAATTCTTTTAATACCCTTGGAAGAGCTTGAGCAAAATCCACATCTTATCCTAATCAAAGCAGAAGGGAGGCTCATTATGAAATGTGTAATCAGACTGTGCAAAGTCACACATCATCTAATTGTGTGTGATGAAATGGATCGCATACATCTATTAGTGAAAGAACTGAATAGCAAGGCCAACGTTTTAAGAATTAGTCACACAAAGGGAAAATTATTTGTCAGAATGCAATGCAACAATATCTCTACTGAATCCATACCACAAATTCTTACTGAAAAGTGGGATTTTTGTATGTACTTTAAAATCTTCTTGGCATGAAGTTTAATCCTTTAACACTATGTTCAACCTACACTCTAAAAGGGAGACTGTATATACAACATAAGACATTGGCATGATCTTGTTCACTGAAAGTAGACTAGGAGAAAATGGGGAAAAAAACCACACAGAGACTCAAAGGAACATATCATTTATTTATATCTCACCTTTCTCTCAGTATGGGAACCAATGGGACTTACAGTGTAAGTTAAAACAAAATATGGTTAAAGATACATAGTACAAAAGTTGAAAAACCATTAAATAAACAATCCTCTTAAAATATTTAAAACTGTTTAAAATATATTTAAAATGTAATAGAGGAAAAAGTATAGCACGTCCTATTAAAAATAACCTTTTGCCGCACCCTTGTAAAAAATTAAAATTGCTACTCACAAAAAAGCATACTATCTACTCATCCCTTTTGTTGATGTGCAGAATTCTTAACATTCAATACTGTTATCTAGTTATTTGCCTATATGCTTCATCTCATCCAATTATTCTTCCCTCTCTCTGCTCAGCCAAAGTCATTTGAAAGAACAAAAAATTGTGACACCTCCAAAAGGGAAAAATGTTATGGCATAAATGTTTGTTGACTAGAAAGTCTGCTTCATCAGATGGTTGGAGTATTAACAAAGGTTGCTAGATAAACATGAGAAAATTGTAAGCAGTAAGGTCAGAATGAAATGTAACATTTTTAAAGCTTGTGTTGTTCACTCATAAAGCAATGTTGGTAATATATATATATATATATATATATATATATATATATATATGGTCATGTTGTTCCCTCAAAAGCAAATCAGTTAAAATCACTGGGACTGCTCCAAAATAAATATATCCTTAGAAAACATTGTTGCAATTTTGTCTTTGCTATAATATATTATGTGTGACTGTGAGTTTAGTGTTGAAATTTTAAGTGTATTTTTATGCAAGTGTTTAGCCAGTGTGGACTGCTGAAGGTCAGTATACAGATTAGTCAAAATGAGTAATACAATAATTGGTAAAGCTGTTTTGGGATGTACTGCTACAGAAGACTCCACACCAGGAGAAAAGTCTTTTACCATACTGTTTTTGCAGATGTGGTTGTTTTCCTTGTGATCATTTCTATGCATTCATTTGTTTCTTTTTTAATAGGGGAATATTCATTTCTGTACCTGTTGCCTGAAATAAAAAGCTTTCATTTAGAAAAAGGGTTGTCTCTTGAGTCTCCATTCTTTAGAGTGCCTAATCTGGTCCTAGATATCTTAAGGAATTCAGGAAAAATATATTTACACTTGGAAAGCAGTGGAGTCCTGCTGAAAGGAGGTTCATCAGATGGATGGCCCCATTTACAAAGTTTATTTAAACCTCCTTGTTTTACCAGTCATTTCAAGAAGATAAGCTAGTGCTGTCTAAAAAATTTTGTAATGTATATCCTGCTTTTTGTTAACCAGAAATCTCAAAATGAATAATGTTAAAAACAGAGTAAGCACGCTATAATCTATACGTCTGGTTAATATTAAGCACTATTGTGTTAAATTGGACTTACTTCCTGGGAAATGTGTATGGAGCTGCAGCCCACATCAATAAAACAACAACAAAAAGAATGAATGCTATAAAAATAGTTCAGTAGTGTAGACAGCAAGTCAGTGGGTGAAAAAACATTAATTTAAAACAAAACAAAATCCCAGAAGCAGTAGGCAGCATGTTTCCATTATGCTATTAATTTATTAATTATTTTGGCAAATTTATGTTCCCTTTCATTTTAAGAGACACACAGAACACACTGCTAGCTATGTATGTCAATACAGTAAGCCCTTGGGTATCTGCTAGGGTTTGGTTCAAGGTCCTGCTTTGGATACCAGAATTAGGGGGTGCTCAAAGTCCCGTTATATACAATGGGGTATTAAAATAGTGTCTGTTATATAACATGGCAAAATCAAAGTTTGTTTTTTGGAATTTGTATGTTTTTAAAATATTTTCAAGCCATGGATAGTTGAATCAGTGGATAAAGAATCTGTGGCTACATAATATCAGTGTAACTTACCTAGGGTGCTATGTCCTGCAAGCAGCAAAGCTGAGTAGAAAAAAAGTTATTTTTAAACAAATACAATTTTTCTTATGTTACATTTCTGTTAGTTTTAAGTTGTATGTTTTTTAAAAACTATCTCTTCTTGTTTTGACATGTTTATAAAATCTATAGATTGTTGTTGAAGAATTTCTAGAAGATATAAACAATATTCTGAATTCTGGAGAGGTACCTAATCTTTTTGAAAAGGATGAACTGGAGTTTGTTATGGCAGCTACCCGACCCAAAGCAAAAGAAGCCGGCATAGCAGAGGGCAACAGGGATGAGGTAAAGCCTTGTAAATGTTATTTTAAATGCATTGCTTGAGTTGTGTGTGTGTGTGTGTTTTTTTTAATCACAGGCAATAACATGCAAATTATAGCGCTTAGGCTTAGATATGTCACACAATTATCAGCTCTGAAAAGACGAGAAAATTATTTTTGATGTTGTGGTTCTCAGACAGTATTAAAGATTAATCACATAGGGTACAAACATAGCCCATTAAGTCATCTAGACTGCTGCTTGCTGTTTATAAGAGTTCTTGGTGTTCTGTAGATTTTTAAAAAAACTGACAGTACCTGTACTTGAATTAACACTTGTGACTGCCTTAGGTATTTCAATACTTTATTAACCGAGTTCGCCAGAAACTACACATTGTTCTGTGCATGAGCCCTGTAGGAGATGCTTTCCGAGCACGATGCCGAATGTTTCCATCACTTGTGAACTGCTGCACTATCGACTGGTTTGTACAGGTAACTAGCTTCAGTTGAAGAGTTCTGCAGAAATCGGGGCGGCTTACAATCATAAAACATCACAGCAATAAAACATCAATGTCAACACACTAACCCACCCTCCCCTTAAAAAAGTAATTAGACTAATCAATTTTAAAAACATAGTGAAACAATAACAAAAAGAAAGAATGTATCCAATACAGTTTCGCGGCAGATTGGGTATTCAGTGGCAGCATAAGAAAGGGGGAAATTATTTAAAACTTTAGGCCGGGAGAATCATTCTGAATCAGAATCAGAAATAGGAAGATAACTCAAAGTTCTTATATAAGTTGTGACTTCCTCTACTCAGCCCTGCTTCTGTGTCAGTTTATGATTATTTCTTCTATTCAGAAACATAATGTGTAGGTTCTGACTTAAAGAAAAGCTGGTATAATTTTGCTAATATTGAAATAGTAACAATGTTGGCTCTTGGCCTCTCTCTCAGTCCAAACCCTCTCCCTTTGCATCCTAGAATAAATAATATTTATCTCTTATATTCTAAATTAAATATGTGCAGAATTTACCTAGGATAATTTTATTAATACTATTTTAATAGCTTTATTAATACTGGTAACACTGTTTTTGCTTCCCTTAAAATTACTTGGAACTTCACAAGTCCACCCAGTGGCATCACCGGGAGGATGCAGGGGCTGTGGACTGCACCGGCAGACACCCAGAAGGGGGGTGAGACTTCAAGGCAGGATGGGTGCACATGTGCCCTGGCGAGCTGCTCTGGTCCTGAGCTTCCTCTCCAGGGAGAAAGCCCAGGACAAGAGGAGCAAGAGGAGTGCATGTGCTCCTGTCCTGTTTTGCACTTGGAAGGCTACGCAAACCCTCAGTCCAGAGTCTCAGCATTTCAAGCACTGAGAGAGCGCCCTTGATGGCTGTTCAAGCTCTGGGCTTCCTATCCAGGGAGAAAGCTCGGGACTGGAGGGGCACATGCACACCCTTGATGGCTGCTCTGACCCTGGGTTTCCTTTCAGAGGAAAAAGTTCGGGCCAGAGGAGCAGGAGGGGCACATGCTGCAGCAAAGCCTGGAAAGCCAGCTTGCCCTTTTGGCCACTGCTGCTGCCCCCCATTCCCCCACACTGGGTGATGCTCAGCATGGTGACGCCACTGAGTCCACCTCAGCATTTCACTTTATGATCTTTTTTTTTACCCATGTGGAGTCTTACCAAATGTCCAGTCCTTCACTAGGACCAAACTAAAAGCTCTTATCCTGTGTAAGGATTAAAGTTTGTTCTCCACATAGCTTGGCTAATAAACTATGGTAGTAAAGCTCCTGCCTTGATTTCTACATCATGTGAGCATTAAGCATGTTCTACAGTTTCACGTGCAGTGCTAACCAGCAACTTAGCCATATGCACATACACATTTCCTTGCTAAAAATATTGTATTTTTTTCTAAATAAAGCTTCATTGTTGCTGATTGTGAAAAATCAGGATATTAAGATTGAAAACCAATTCTGCTAATCAACAGAATTGATCCTTTTGCTGAAACAAACTAATGTTACTACCCTTTGAAAGCTGCTCAAATTCTGCTATAGCAATTATTTTCAAGTAAAATGCTTGGGGCACTGGCTATAGTATGGGTGAAACATGATTCAAATAACCTTTTTATCTTTTTTCAGTGGCCCAGGGAAGCACTTCTTTCTGTATCAAGGACTTTTTTTATGAACGTTGACCTTGGAAGTGATCGCATGAAAGAGGAACTTTCCAAAATGTGTGTAGATATTCACATGAGTGTGACAGAGATGGCAGAGCAATACTATGCTGAACTCCGGCGGCGCTACTATACGACACCCACTTCCTATTTAGAGTTAATCAATCTTTACTTGTCCATGCTAAGTGAAAAAAGGAAGCAACTGGTTTCAGTAGGTTGAATTTTGTTAACAAAAAGTTATGAACTATGTATAGAAATGTACTTTGTTTCACTCTCATATTATTAATAGTGTAAATGTTTCATACATTTTTTCCTATTAAGAAATGGGTTTAAAATGAGTTTTTTCTCATCGAAATCTAAATTGCATGTATCTTTATGGGACATCCAAAAGACAACATTCATTGTTTGTTTCCTGTATTATTTGAATGACACCAACAGTAAAAGAACTTAAAATCATATAATTTAATTGGTTTTAGTGTTGCTACTTACTAAATCAGGATGGAAATACTTTGTTCTTTTCAGATGATTTAAGCTACAGTCCCACAATCCTTCAGGAGTTGATGCTGAAAACATTAGCATACCTAGATGTCCCCTACCCTTGTGCTAAAAATTGTAATGCAGCCATTCTTTATGAAAATATTAGTGACCAGGAATATGATGAGAGATAAATGAACATTTCAATATATATTAGAAAGAAAACAATTGTAAGAAGTGGAAATATAGTTCATGAGCAGGGGCTGTCCACACAACCCAAAAGGTCCATGTTCCCCAGGACTTGTAGTATCCTGTTTGGATGACACAAGTCATTAGCCCTGGGCTGGGATCAGATGGATCTGGCAGACTAGATGCAGATTTGATGGATCCAGCCTGATCCTGGAGCAAAGAGGCATTAACGTAGGTCAATATGCTGCAGAGTTTCCCCAAAACTTCATGGAAAACCCCATGCAGACCAGATGGCCCACATACCCCTTACCTTACTACTCCATTGTGGCTAGTGAGAAACCCCCCATCTCCAACTGTTTCAATGTTAGAGGTGGCAATGAGTTGTTCTCATTAGCCACAATGGAAGAGTAAGGTAAGGGATGCACAGTGTTAGTGGGTCTGTGGTGTAGGGACAGACGAGTATATAAACACCCACCTGTTCTCGCACCAGTCCAGGGACTAATATGGGTTGGGACCTGGGCTAGGAAAGCAGACATTCAGACCATGTTTTCCTGGCCCATCTGCTCAGCCCCTAAGAAAACATGTACATATTTAATCACTAGATTCTAGTTTTTGTGTCCTGACACCTAATTTGTAGCATGTTCCATGACACAAGAAGAACATTTTGAATAAGATTTGAAAGCGTGCATGGAAAAATGCATAATTTCCAAAAAGTGTACGTAATACTTTAGAGTGAATGTTGACAAACAAAATGAACTTTTACAGGTATAAAAAAAAAGTAGACAGTGTCTTTCTAGTCCAAAAAAAATCTGCACAGAATCAATACAGAACTGACTTGGATATGGAAAAAGTAGATTTTCTGTCCAAACAGACCAGGTGCTTGCAGAGAAGAGTGCTTACATGATGGGAGCATTTGTGTTATCTTTTTCAACTTCAAATTGTGAAAACTGATGACACATCAGACTAGAAATAGGATGTACGTGGGAGTGAGGGCCTCTGCATGAGGAGTGCCATGTGCTCTTGCCAGTTGTAACCTACAAAACTAAGTGGCATGGTGATGAAAAGTAGTGTCACTTTCATATTAAAATGACGGACTTCCTTTAAAGAGAGTGTGTACTCTCTTCAAAAGTTTTTTGCAGGTAGATTTGTCCTGATGGAAGCCAAACAGCAAACACTGGAAATGGAAAACAATGTTTCATTAAACAGTAATATTTGCTATTTTTCAGGCTCGGGATCGTGTAAAGAATGGCTTAACCAAGCTATTAGAGACTAATGAACTTGTTGATAAAATGAAATTAGAGCTCTCAGCTTTAGAGCCAGTCCTAAAGGAGAAATCAGTGGACGTTGAAGCTTTGATGGAAAAATTAGCAGTAGATCAGGAAAATGCAGATCAGGTACAAAATATTTCATGTTCTTGGTTATGAAACATTTCATTATTTAATTTTAGTAGTTTTAACAGTACAACTCCATGCTATTCCCTGAGGTTGTCAGATTGCCTTTTATCACTCACGAATTCATAGGTGAAGCAGCGAACTTAAAAAATAATTTGTCCATCAATCATACAATGAAAGAGAACCAAAGTCGATAGGAAACAGATTGAAAAACAGATTTGTTGTTCTGTTTATCCTTTTGATCATGCTGAGTTTTTCCCCTGGCTGAACAGAAAAGAGTCCATCTTTGCAGTTTTCCATTAAAAGCCTCTATGGGTGCATCTAGAAATAATGCAGTTTGACACAACTTTAACTGCCATGGCTCCATCCTAGAGAATCCTGGGGTTTGTAGTTTTGTAAGATCCCACCACTCTTTGGCAGAGAAGGCTGAAATCTTATAAAACTTCAAATTCCAGGATTCCATAGGATGGAGGCTCATCACTTAAAGTGATGTCAAACTGCTTTATTTCTGCAGTCTAGATGTACCCTATGTCTCCCCAGTCTGCTAAGGCATGTTGGAGACCCTCTAGAAATGTTGGGGAAGTGGCACTTGTCAAGGCTGGTGATGGTGGAACTAGTGAATACCACTTTGCTCCTACTTTCATGTTAGTGAGAGTGTTCTGTAGCAGAACATGATTCAAGGATACTCTGCGAAGCAGAATAAAACTCTGGACCCAACTCTGTATAGCTAATTCAGAATTGTTAATGGCAGAAATATAAAATATGGGGAAGCATATAAAAGAGAGAAAGTTAAAAAAATAAAATGTAATACATTGGGGGGGTTGTCAGTGATTTATATTGATTGTGTGTTGTGTGTATATATTAAATATAATTTAATATTTATTATAGGTTCGGCGAATTGTTCAGGAAGATGAAGCCATTGCAAAAGTAAAAGCAGAGGACACTCAGGCAATAGCAGATGACGCTCAGCGTGATTTGGATGAGGCCCTGCCAGCTTTAGAAGCTGCCAACAAAGCTCTTGATTCTTTAGATAAAGCAGATATTTCTGAAATTAGAGTTTTCACTAAACCACCTGATCTTGTCATGACAGTGATGGAAGCTATATGTATTCTTCTAAATGCCAAGTAAGTAGCTATACCTTATATCTGAACATCATTTATATTTATTTCTAGCATTGATTTCATGTAAAATGGTGCCCATTTTCAAAAGCTTATTCCAGTATATCTTGATGTGAGTGTGCTATTATAAATCCCCTCACCTTTACAAGAGGCAGCCAGTGAAGTGAAGCTTGGATGAAGAAACCATGAGCATTACACGATCACTGTTCTATTACTCAGTATTATAAGTTAGAGAGAAGCAAGCGTGGGACAGCTGATTCAGCAACCTCCACCATCTTCTTTAACTTCTGGTTCTGGGCTTATTCTTAAATCTACTAGCAAATATGAAAAATACACTATATGTGTGTATGTGTCTGTGTGTGCATGTGTGAATGTGCAGAGAGGGAGGGGGAAAGAGAAAAAATGAATTAGTAGGGGAAAATAAAATGAAATATTTTAAAATTAAAAATGAAAGATTTCAATGTAATTGATGACAGACTATGATAATAGTTTTGAAGTGTAGAAATAGTCAAAGGTCCCTAATGGTAAAACATTTTTCTTCAGATAGTACTTGTATCAGGTTTGTACTTCTCCCCAAAAATAAGTTAATTATTATAGAACTAGATAATTACATGGTTTGCTTTAGGCAAAATCAGATCCTAATTAATATCCTAAAGGATTTTAAAGTTGCTTGCATAACATCATGTTCATTTATCAGAAAGCAAATGGAAATTGCCATATACATATTATATTTATAAGGACAAATAATCCAGTTTTTGATATGAAATAAAATAAGTATGACTTTTTTTTACTCTTTCAAGGGTTTCCAAACTGGGTTTCCCAGAGTAGCATAAAATTGGTAAATTAATCACACAATCTAAGATACATTTAGACAAAAACGGTTTTCAGGATTTTTTTTCTATGTAAAGATTACCAGGATTTTTGAAACAATCTAAAGAACAATTTTAAAAAAACCAACAATGAAAATAAAGTTCACAGTTCCAGAAGCCAAAAACCACTAGGCATCCAATGACTAGGTGAGCATCCAAATTTTAATTGGTATTGAAATGAAGCCAGTGTTGTCACATCCATAAAGTCCTATCCTGTGTCTCCATATGCCAGGGGTAGGCAACCTTTCCCCTTTAAGGGCCGAGGGACTTCAGCTCCCAGAATCCCAGGAGCTATTGGCCAACATGGGACTATTGGCCAACATGGCTGAGGCTTCTGGGAGCTGAAGTCCCTCGGCCCTTAAAGGGGAAAGGTTGCCTACCCCTGCCATATGCTATATTGTTTGCAGTGATGAACCATAGAAGAACCTACCCCTACCCTAGCAGACCCTAATGACTGGGGAGGTATATGTATGAAGAGTCCTTATAAGGCACTACAATATCATGAAAAATGATATAATCAAAACATCTTCAAGAAGTATACTTCACCATGAGCAAAGTATAGTTCAGAAGAGCTTGGTGGTGCAGTGGTTAAATGCCTGTACTGCAACCACTCATTCGCAAACCATAAGGTTGCAAGTTCAATACCAGCCAGGGGCTCAGGCTCAACTCAGGCTTTCATCCTTCCAAGGTCACTAAAATGTATACCCAGCTTGTTGGGGGCAATTACCTAACACATTATAAACCGCATAGGGAGTGCTTAAGTGCACTATACTCGTTATTGGTATTTCTAGTTCTTGGGATTGCTTTGGAGTCACACACTGACATAGAATAGCACACCAGCAATAGCCTGTGCTGTTGAACTTACAGTAGTTTCTATATCACTATGAACTCCTGGAGCAGCTGGTGAAGCCAATGGACCATTTTTTTCAGAGCAGTCAGTTCTTTGTTCTGGCTTGACCCCTGCTCTATGGTGCTGCCTTACTGTTTGTTGCAGCAGAACAGCAGCTTTGACAAGAGCCTCCAAATTGAGTGATAAGTGTTTCTCAGGATGGATTGATCTGTCAGGACCAATTGGGAAGATTGTAATTTCCTGGAACAACAGCCACGTCAATTGGAGATTTTGCTGATCTAGCTTGCATGTTATTACCATGCTACAGAGTTGGAGCAAGTAGCTTTGGCAAGTTCTATACATTGGGAAGGCACAATGGAAAGGGACATTTTCTTAAACACCTCCACTTGGTGATGTGTTCTTTCTGAGAAGCTGCCAATAATCAGTGATCATAGACTGTGGCTTGCCTAGATATTGTGTGTCTGTGTGTGTGTGTGAGAGAGAGAGAGAGAGAGAGATGGGTCAATTATGGGCAAGGGGGTGAGATATAGGCCTATGTGAGGGGAACTAGGGGTTCTAAATCAGAGTGAATGCTTGGCCAGAGGGATAGTGAATGCTTGTGCTATGTTGTCATCTAAACTCTTTTAGTTTGATAATTGCGGTGGCATAGCAAGAGCATTGGCATGGGAACTATTCAACCCTGTGTATACACAGTAAGAGTGTGCAAAACAAAAATGTTTCCTCCCTTTTCCTTGCGTAAGGGAAGCAAATCAGAGAACTCTGTGAAGGCGTAGCCAGGGCAACTGGACATTGAGATTCCTCACTGCTTGGGCTGAAGGGGAGGCCATGCCAAGGCTGCAGCTAACATGGAGGGGGAATTGTGGCAATGCCAGGACAGGAAGTGCCTTGAGGAGTACCCAACATCAAGAGACCCCTTACACTTGGAGGAACTGTTTATTCTCCCACTTCTCTCTTACAGTTGTGGGAAGTAGAGAAAATAATATACTGTAGGTCATGAAGGACCAAGAGAAGAATGGCTCTCTGCCAGCCCTCCACCACCCCCAGCCTGGCCCTGCTTACACCAGCTTCAATCCCAGGAGATGGGCCAGTGCAGTGACCAGTGAAAAACCCCTCTTGTCCCCAGTTCATGTGCCTCCACTAAAGAGACTTGGCCTCCCAGGAAGATTGGCCCAACACATTTTGCTGCCTGAGGTGGAGCAAGAAGCCACACCCTCTCCCCAAAGAAAGCTATATTATTTTGACAAAGGAAATCTGTCCCTACCTCAGCTCTGGCTGTCACATATGCTAGGTATGCCACTTTGTAATTATATTCATTCTCAAGCACCTGGTTGCTTTCTTATAATACCAGGTCAGTCCATAATAGGTTTTCACTCATCCATGATCAAATCATGGATGAGGCAGCCAACCTAGGATGAGTAGCCTATAGCACTATGAAGTCATCTAAGTTTGCACAATTCTCAATGGTGCATACCTTTCATGAGATGCTAACCCTGGTGGCGCAGTGGTTACATGCCTGTACTGCAGCCACTCCCTCACAAACCACAAGGTTGTGAGTTCAGTACCAGCCAGGGGCTCGGGCTTGACTCAGCCTGGCATCCTTCCAAGGTTGCTAAAATGAGTACCCAGCTTGTTGGGTGCAATTAGCTTACACATTGTAAACTGCTTAGGGAGTGCTTAAGTGAAATGTACACTCATCCCTCCACATTCACTGAGGTTAGGGCCACAGGACCCCAGTGAATGTGGAAAAACCACAAATAACAAAAACACTATGTTTTTACCTGAGAGAACACCTCTCTAGGAATCTGTAGGTCTTTCAGTGTGACTTTTGATTAAAGTTGACCACAGAGTTGCGCTGGAGGACCTTGATATTCCTTGAGAGAACATATTAATAAAATCCGTGAATAAACAAATCTGCAAAAGTCAAATCCGCAAATGTGGAGGGACAAGTGTACTTGCTATTGCTATTTAGCTTGAAGTTGGCTCTGCTCTTATTAACACCTGTTGCATGTTCCAGTAATTATGTGAGCATTAATTGGTCTCCATGCAGATATATTTCTTTAAACCAAGGTCATGACTAAACTAGTTCTTAGCTGGACATTCCTTGTAATCAGTTTTGTCAAGGCTGATCTTAAGAAAACTTAGCTAGTTTTCACCAAACACTGGAAATTATATAACTATACCTGGTGTGATTCAGCTAGAATGTTAGTATTAGCAACTTAGAGAGCTCAGGAGTGGTAGTTTTGGCAAGGTGTTGTGCAATTGTATCTAAGCATTAGATGAACTCCATAGAGATAAAAACTTGAAATTCAGTTTACATTACCACAAAATATTAGTTAAAACATTAGACATCACAGCTCTGTTTCCTTTGTAGGTTGTTCCCTATCTTCCTCCTCAGGCAGCTGTCTTTCAGTGTCCATTACTTTAAATTTCTTCTCTTCTCCATACTGAGGTTATTTATACAAGCTGTAGAAATGTTACCCATGCACAGTTTGACACATTTCATCCTAATACTGATTTAAAAAAATGGAAATTTCAAAAATATATGAAACTATGCTTGTTGATAAATTCTCTGGGGCAGATTTCTAAATTCCACCACTTTTTAAAATCTTTCAGGCCTGACTGGGCAACAGCAAAACAGCTTCTGGGAGACTCTACTTTCCTGAAAAAGCTTTTAGAGTATGATAAAGAAAATATAAAGAGTCAAGTATTACTTAAGCTTCAGAAATATATAAACAACCCTGATTTTGTGCCAGAAAAAGTGGAGAAAGTATCAAAGGCATGCAAGTCTATGTGTATGTGGGTGAGAGCTATGGATTTATATTCACGAGTTGTCAAAATTGTGGAACCAAAAAGGCAGAAGCTAAATGCTGCACAGGTGCTTGTGTTTCTTTTTCCAGAAATCTTTCCTATGCTGATCAATTATTGAATGAAATCCCCTAATCAAATGCCTTTCATGTGGAAAATTGCCTCCTTTTCTCAGTCTTCTTGTGCAAACTACTTTGTTAATGAGGAAATTTTCTCTAAGAAAGACAAAGTTTATTGTTCATCTCTAAGGATTGCCGCATCATGTAGCTCAGGGGTTGGCAACCTATGGCCCACGGGCCGGGGCCGGCCCCCCGAGGCCTTTGGACCGGCCACCACTGCCCCCCATCGTCGCTGCATGCGCTGCTGTGGCCGCCATTTTGTTTTCCAAAATGGCAGCCGCTGCTTGTTTGCGCGGTGGCGGCGATTGGCGGCAGTGGCAGCGGTAGTGGCGCGCGCATGTAAGCCCACGCGCTGCCATTTCCCACCACCACCCTCAGCCCACGGAAGACCTGGAGGCCAGCAGACTGACCCCAGGTAAGAAAAACTTGCCGACCCCTGTTGTAGCTGAAGGAGGGTCAGCCCACTGTTTGACTAGTGGTTTGGTGAAGCTTCAGAATGAACTTCATTAAGCCTGCTGTTTTCTCCCCACTTCATTATCTCTTTTCTTTTCCTAACATACATGACTTGGGCAAGGGAACTGGTCCTTCATATGTATGGGAATAAAACCATTTGGCAACTCTTCATGGACTTTTACATACATACACCCTAATCAAGCTGACTGAGGTAGAGAAAATTCGGCTTCTTTAGCAAACAGAGGAATCTCAAAACTTCAGTGGCTCAGGAGTACAACAAAAGTAATTCCATTCTTTTGGTCTTGCCAGAAATTTTCCCCTAGACGAGATTGGCACAATCTTAGCTGTAGATGGGCATGTAGGCATAAGCCAAAGTTGTTTGATTAGATTGCAGGTAATGCAATATACATTCACCTTTTCTTATTTCCATCTGTCTTCCTAACCTGCATGGAAGGATCTGTAGGGCAGCATTGTCCAGGGGGGGACTAATATTATTCTGAGGTTCATGGTATATCAGTGCTGGCAGACATTATTTTGTTGTTCTTTCATTTAAAAAAAACAAAACAGTTTTGCTCTTGCCTGAGGTTGTAGGAAAAATCTATCCAGGGTCCATCACCCCTGTCCCTCCCTCAGGTACTTCAGCATGGAGTGCTGCTGTGTGACAAACTAGCATCATTCCAATAGTACTTGAGGTCAGAATGCTAGTCACAAGCCATCATATACCAAATGGAACTTTGCTACTGCTTCAGGAAATTAAAGAAAATTGAAAACAGGGAGGGTTGTCCTTGTTGCAGCTGCTAGGGGCAACCCTCTTTCTCCATGAATGTTTCTAAAATTCCTCCTGAAAATTGTTGATATGACTCTTTTATTTTTTGCTCCCTGGAAATGGGGAAAGACTTGAGGTTATTTTACCTCAAGCCTAATACCTATTAGTTGTTACATTAAATATTAAAAGAGTCAGTGCACTCTCATAGTTACAGAGCTGGCTATAGGGCCTGAACAGACTGCCGGAAATAATGCAGCTTGAGTCCACTTTAACTGCCCTGACTCAGTGCTAGGAAATCATGGGAACTGTAGTTTATTGTGGGACCAGAGCTCTCTGACAGAGAAGGCTCAATGTCTCAGAAAAAATACAATTCCCATGATTCCCTAGCATTGAGTCAGGACAGTTAAAGTGGTCACAAGTTGGATTATTTCTGGCAGTCTGTTCAGGCCCATAGACAAATGTGGCTTAGTCTAAAGTTCAGAGAGAAGGTGTTGACTGGTCTTGATAAACCCAGAGGACTCTAACATGAAGGTCCATGTAAAACATATTTTACTGTCCATTGTGTAGCATAAAAAAACATTTCCCCACAGAGCTGTTGTAGAATAAAACAATACAAAGCATTTGGCACAGTAATGATAAACAATTGTAATACTGGTTAGGCAGAGCTTGATGCGACTTTGGCTACCCTTCGTGATAAACAGAAGAAATTGAGACAAGTAGAAGAACAAATACAGGAGTTACAAGACCAATATGAAAAAAGTGTGGGTGAGAAAGAGAGCCTTGGTAAGTGGTTTGTTTGTTTTTTTAAAAAGATTTCAAATAGGATTCTTGAGTAATGATGCAAAGACAGATTTTTGCTATAGAAACACTCATATGGTCTGTACTGTTAATAAATAATACCCAATAATTTATTCAAACCCTAGATACGATAGTAGGTGGAGATGAACTGGAAGCCTTTTGTTATCATACTCTTATTAATAAGATGATGAACATCTGGCAAGCTTCTATCTCTGAAATTGCACAGAACACACAAAGTGTCAATTTTCAAAAGAAAAGCTGGGAGGAATCTTGGAAGATCTTAATGACTAATGGATTTATTTTGGCATGAATTTTCTTTTTTTTTAATCTTTATTAGTCTTGTTTCTTAAAGTGACATAAATGTACATTCCTCATACTTTCAAATCAACACTCCATAACAACATTGAATCTCATATTAGACAATACAGTACAGATTACTACACTAACATTACAACATACATCTACATTCATACCAACATCACTCCAAAGTTAAAATAAGCTTCCTCAAGACTATAATGAAAGTATTCTGTGTTAAATTTATGTCTCTAGTATTTTGCTAACAAAACGGATCTTCTCCTAACTTAAAGCCTTCATATCGCGATTTTGCTTACTAATCATATCATCAACTGTATTTTATTTACTGATGAATTGTTTCTACATGTCCCTTTGTTTTAAATGCAAAATACATGAGTTTTTTTAACTATCATTTATCTATATTCTCTATCTGTTTATGCATCTATGATACCACCTATACTTATTTTATTTCTTATATCATTAAATTAAATAAGTACCGCATCTAACTCCCAGTTCACTTAATACTTAATTGCTTCATTGTCTTCTGAGTTCTTTAAATATCCATTCATGATTATATTTTGTGTTGGATCCATTCGATTAGGTCCCTCTATTCCTTATTAACTTTCTCGTTTGTGTTATTTCTTAACATTTGAGTTAATCTGTCCATTTCAATATATTCTAATAGCCTCGAATACCATTCTGTTATTTCTGGTACTTTATTTTGCTTCCAGTTAGCAGCGTATGTTATTCTTGCCGCTGATATCATGTAAAAGATTTTTTCCCATGTTTCTTTTCAAGCTCGTCCTCTGTTATTCCTAGCAAGAATAGTTTGGAATCTTTTTCTAGTTTGTATTGAAGTATTTTCTGCATTTTATCATGTATGTCTCCCCAAAAGCTGTTTGCAAGTGGGTAAGACCACCACATGTGGAAGAAGGTGCCCTTATATTTTTGGCACTTCCAGCACTTATCATTTTGGTCTTTTTTAAGCTTTGCTAATTGAACTGGAGTGAAGTACCATCTGTATAATAATTTGTAAAAGTTCTCTCTGAGGTTATAACTCAATGTATGTTTAACTTTTATTTTCCACAACTTCTCCCATTCTTCCAGCTGAACCGAACTTCCCAAATCCTGCTCCAAACAAATCATGCATTCTTTTATTTGTTCCTCTTCTGTATCCCACTGCAATAATATCTTATATATTTTAGATATTATATGATCTGTTTCCTTTAATAATATTTTTTCTATTAGGCTGTCCATTGATGTTATATCGTAGCTTTTTTGGTCAGCAATAAATCTATCTTTTAGTTGTAAATATAGAAACCAGTTATTTTTTATGCCTTCTTTTCCAAGCTCTTCCCTTGTTTTCAATCTCCATTTAGAATTTTCTTTTATTAATAGATCTCCATACGCTAACCATTTTTTCTCTAACATTTCATCATTTCTATGAAAAGCCTCGTTGGGTGACAGATATAACGGTATTCCCTTATTGATTCTTAATTTATATCTTTCCCAAACTTTCCATAGAGCGTTTCTTACATAATGGTTATTGAACTCTTTGTTCACTCTTATCTTGTCATAATACATGTAGGCATGGAATCCATAAATATTATTTACCCCTTCCAAATACAATAATCTTCTGTCCGTAAGTCTTAGCCGTTCTTTTGCCCAATCCAGGGCGCATGCATGGAAATAAAGCTGTAAATTTGGGAGTCCTAAGCCCCCCCTCTCCGAAGCATCTTGCAGAATTTTAGCTTTAATCCTTGGCTTTCTTCTGGCCCAAATAAAGTTAGTCAGCTCTTTTTGCCACTTTTTGAATGGCTTGCTATTTGCGATTATTGGGACAGTTTGAAAAAGGAACATCAGTTTGGGCAAAACATACATTTTTGTATTTTGGCATGAATTTTCATGATTTCAATCCATTTCTACCATTTACTCTGATGTACAATATTAAAACCACAGGTATTTAATATATTGTACTCTGATGTACAATATTAAAGCCACAGGTATTTGAGTAGTTACACAGTTGTAGGGGTTGTAGCCCATTGTCTCAAACACTGGAATCTTCACTGTCAGGTCATCAGGATATACGAGTTCAATTCTCAGACCATATGCCATCAATATTGAGGCATTATACCTCAATTTATCTGAGGTATACCACTGATTTCCTGAGGAAACTACAGTTTACCCACAATCTCCCTATACTTTGCCTACAGGAAGCAAGTGCCAGGAGAAGCAAGCTATATAGGGAGAAGCAGTTACATGTCAAGCATTCCAGGCTGTACTCAGATATTCGAGAGAATTTACTGAGGTTGAAGGTAGGTGCAGTAATAGGGTCTCACCCATTACAGAATTCATGGTGCAGTTCCTCTTGGTGAAGGTTCCACATTTCCCCTTGGTGCTAAGCATGTCTTGGCTCACCCGACATGACCCTCATATTTTGTGGTCTCACCAGGAGGTACTCTTTGACTCTGAGTATTGCCAGGAGTATTGCTGGCCTGAGCAACTGCTGCCCCAGAAGTATTTGCAGATGTGTTTGATAAAAAGGAGGCAGACTGTTTACCTCCCTATCAGGTCTATGACTGTGCCATTGACTTAGTTCCAGGGGGCCCTATTCCAGTGGGGCAGATTTATTCTATCTCAGAGCCTGAGTTGGTGGACTTCCAGGAGAAAAACTTTAAGTCATGGCTTCATCCACCCATCCACTTCTCCTGCTGGGGCTCCCATGCTTTTTGTATGCAAGAAGTGTGGAGAGCTCTGTCTCTGCAACAGTTACTGGGTGTTGAATCGGATTATGATCTGGAATCGTTACCCGTTGCCACTCATCCCGGAACTGCTAAAAAGGTTGCGACATGCCTGAGTGTTCACCAAACTAGACCTCCTAGGGGCTTATAATTTGGTGAGGATCTGACCCAGGATGAATGGAAGACAGCCTTCTAGATGAGGTATGGCCACTGTGAGTACACAGTGATGCACTTTGACCTGTGTAATGCACCTGCTGTCTTCCAGCACTTCATCAACAGTGTCTTCTGTGACTACCAGGACCACTTCATCATGATCTGTCTGGATGACTTCTTGATCTACTCACCCAACCAGGTAGCTCATGATGCTCATGTCCAGGCGATGTTGCCATGTTGCCATGAACATCGGCCTTATGCCAAGTTAGAGAAGTGCACTTTTGACCTCACCACTGTGGACTTTCTGAGCTATCGGATCTAATTACAGGGAATCGAGATGGACCCCACTAAGCCATATAAATTGAAGCCATGACCTCCTGGCAGCCTCCCAGAAACTGGAAAGAGGTCCAGCAGTTTCTAGGATTTGCCAACTTCTATCAAGTTCATTCCAAACTATGCGGACCAGATGGCTCCTATTGCCCAGCTACTCCATGGAAAGGGTCCTTTCAGGTGGACCCTGGTGGCACAGCAGGCCTTCCAGCAGCTGAAGCAGCAGTTTACATTGGCACCACTCCTTCAGCATCTGGATCCCAAGACACTTTTTGCTGTGGAGATGGATGCCTCTGATGTCACCGTAGGAGATCCTTCTACAGCCCACGCCCTTGGGACCAGGACTGCTGCCCTGTGCATTCTACTCACAGCAGTTGAAGTCTGCTGTGGTGCTTGGAACAGGTCTGGGAGAAGGAGTTACTGGCCATAAAAGCAGCCTTTGAGGTTTGGCAGCACCTGCTGGAAGGAGCTGGAGTTACTGGCCATAAAAGCAGCCTTTGAGGTTTGGCAGCATCTGCTGAAAGGAGCTGCTCATCCAGTGGAGGTCCACACAGACCACCGGATCCTGGAGTACCTCCAAACCACAAAGAAACTAACTCAGAGGCAGAAGCGATGGTCCCTCTTCTTTGCCCGTTTCAACTTCCGCCTGACCTACATTCCTCAGGCCCAGAACCAACAGGCCAATGCCCTCTCCCAAAAACCTGAATATGCGTCATCTCCTAAAGCAGACCTGCCCTCTACAATTCTACAGTCAGAGAATTTTGCCGCTTCAAGAGAGACTCAGACCCTACGGGACTGGATTCTGGAAGAACAAAGTCAGGAATCCATGGTGAGGGCCCACCAGAAGGATGACCCATCACCCCCCCTATGTCGGGCAGGAGGGACTTCTTTACCACTGGAGCCAGCTCTATGTCCCAGTGGGAGCCTGCCAGGAGAAGGTATTATATCTACACCATGACAGCTGTCCCACAGATCACTTTGGTGTTCAAAAGACTACACCCCCTGACCTGAGAATTCTGGTGGCTTTGCATCCAAGCTGAGGTGTCTCGCTACCTCAGCTTGTGTCCTGTCTGTCACTGGGCCAAGGATCAGCCTGCGATACCCACCAGTCTTTTGCAACCACTGGAAACTCCATCAGGGCCCTGAAAATAGGATCTACATGGAGTTCATCACAGACTTGCCCCTCTATGGTGGACATATTTTCAAAGATGGCACACTTCATCCCATGCACAAGTGTGCCTTCTGCCAAGGACACCACTCTCCTGTTCCTGCACCATATATTCCAACTCCATGGCCTACCAGAGGGGGGCATGTCAGATCGTGGACCACAGTTCACAGCACAGTTCTGGTGCAGTTTGTTATATCAGCTGGGGATCCAGGCCCAGTTGTCCTCAGCGTACCACCCCAAAACTGATGTACAGATGGAGAGAATGAAAGTTACTCTAGAACAGTATCTTCGGTGCTACACTAATTAGCAGCAGGACAATTGGGTGGAATTACTCTCCCTGGCATTTGCCTACAATAATGCCCTGCATTCCTCCATTCTTTGCCAACTATGGTTTCTACCCTCTCCTGTTTCCTGCAGTGGCCTCTTCATCTCTGGTCCCCACAGCAGATCAATAGGTGCAAGAATTGCATGCACTGCAGGAACTACTCAAGGAACATTTGGAACAGGTAAAGCAGGCCTACAGTGTGCAGATTGGAAACATTAGCCAGGCATCCCTCTGAGAGTCGGTGATCAGGTTTGGCTCTCCACACATCATCTGCCACTCCAGCATCCCTGCTGGAAGCTAGATACCCACTTAGTCTGAACAAGAAGAAGTGCCTTCCCTCCATCCACCATCATCGAGGGTGAAATGGCAGGCCAGCTCCATCGGGTCTAGCCTGAACAAGAAGAAGGCCCCTCCCTCTATCCACCATCATCGAGGGAGAGAAAGCAGGCCAGCTCCATTGGGCCTAGCCTGAACAAGAAGAAGGGCCCTCCCTCCAGTCCATCTGCCTTGGTCCAAGCTTTAGAGCAGGGGTAGGCAACCTTTCCCCTTTAAGGGCCGAGGGACTTCAGCTCCCAGAAGCCTCAGCCATGTTGGCCAATAGTCCCATGTTGGCCAATAGCTCCTGGGATTCTGGGAGCTGAAGTCCCTCGGCCCTTAAAGGGGAAAGGTTGCCTACCCCTGCTTTAGAGGGAGAGAAGATTTGCTGGAGTTATTCCCCTTCCCCACCACCATTCCCTTCTCCTTTTGTGTCTCATCTTTTTAGATTGTAAGCCTGAGGGCAGGGAACTGTCTAATTAATCCATTTGTAAGCCACTCTGATAGCCTTTTGGCTGAAGAGCGGGGTATAAATACTTCATCATCATCATCATTTGTAGGTCCATACCTGATAACAGCACAGATCAATCCAGTGGCATTCAGATTGCTACTTCCTCAGTCCCTTTGGATACATCCAGTGTTCCATCGTTCCCTCCTGGTTCCTGCCACAGATGTCCACCTGGATGCTGGCTCAATGCCTCCTCCGTCTCCAGTCCTGGTCCATGGGGAGGATGAATTTGAAGTTGTCCAGCTCTTGGACTCCCAGAAACAGTGTGGTTGGCTACAGTACCTGATTGACTGGGCAGAGTATGGGCCAGAGGAATGCTCCTGGGAAGACACCTATGCAGTCCATGCTCCTGACTTGGTCCGAGCTTTCCAGCACCATTATCCTGCTAAATTGGGTCCCCTGTTGTCCGGGGGCGAAGAGGATGATAGGAGGGGGAGTGGTGTCATGGATTGCCCTGGGTCTCACTTTGCTTTAGAGGCAGAGGCAGACTCTGAGGAGGAGACAGATCTGGGGTTACCTGGGGGGCTCTGTAGTCTCAGAGAAGACGCAGCAGACCGCAGAGGAAGAGACAGACTCTGTGTTTCCAGGACTAGGACCTGTGGAGTGAAGACAAGCCAAGGAATCCTTGGGGTGTTCATCTAAGCTAGAAACCAAAAGGAAAGCTAATCGTGATCAGCTGAGGCATGCTAAGGCTTTTTAAAAAAGGCTCCAGCTGATATGATTCCCTGCAGCTGACAATCAGTCTTGTAGGCTCACTAGTAGTTATGTATCCTGTTCTCTGCTATTGGACTCCTATTTTCTGACATCTAGAACTGCCTTGTGACTATGCTTCTGCTTCTCCCTTTGCTGTTAATTACTGGATTCTTTGGTGTGTAACATTTGGAACAGACTCTTGACTACTCCTTTGCTTAATCCTCTGTAGTGCTGTCTTTGGAAGAGGTAAATAGGACACCTTATATAAAATAGCAAAAACAAGGTTTGCTTTTTGGAATTTATGCATTTTTGGAATATTTTCAAGTCATGGATAGTTGAATCTGTTGGTAAATCACCAGATCTATTGTTTACAGCCAAGCCATCTAGTAAAAACAAATTCCTGCAAAACAGGTATGGAAAGGCATAGACTTTCTGAAGCATTTCCAAGTAAGTATAATGCCTATGTAATAGGTGGTGGGGAGGGAGGAAAACAAATTTAACAAGAACAATCTACTACAAGATTGATCAAAAGCAGGAAATGACAAGATCACTATTTGTTATCTACACGTGAGACCATGCAAAACCATAACCAACAAGCTACAGCCGATTGGAGAACATTGCCCTCTCACAGGCTTTGGGTGGCAGTTCTTCACTAGCTTACTAACAGCCTCCCAACCTTAAAGAACTTCCCACCTACAACTGTATATATAGCAAAGATGGGGATATGGGAACAAGACCCTGCTACAAACCCAAGTGCCAACTCTGTACCCACATCTAGTGTAGCAGCAACATAACATATCCTAATAATGTCAGACACCGTTTCAGAGGTGCATTTATTTGCTCATTCTCCAGTGTGATATATGCCATCCTTTATAAGCAATACCCTTCTGCACACTACATCTGACATACAGGACATCTATACATAAGGGAATGAGTAGATGCAAATCTGATTACAAAAAGCAGCTTCAGCAACAGTCTCCCTGGACACTCAGCCACTAATTTTCAAACAAAATATGGAAGTTTTTCAGGAGCAACATCTGAATTGGGATATATTCACAAATTCCAATAAGAGAGATAATGGCTTCTTGGTATGCCACATATATTAATATGTAGGTTTTCAGCAAAGTTATATATTTAACAAAATAGTACTCAGAAAAGTTTTGTACTGTGAGGGAAATGATTTTTGGGTAAGCACAATGCATTGCTTTGACACTTGAAGACTAATAGGCCAGCTGCTTGTCAGATTTGTATAATCTTATACAATTCTTTGAAAGTTTATGGCCAGCTTTACATTCTGCATCTTTCTATATCCTATAACTTTCTTATCCTACCCCCCACATTAAGTGCCTGTGGTTTTAATACTGTTATCCACCTGAGACAATAGATTGAAATCCATGCAAGCTCATGGTAAAATGAATCAGAAAAGTGCTGTTAGATTTTTCCCTCTCCACTTTTTAAATAAATTTGATCACCAACAAATACCAGGTTCTTTCTTCCAGAGGAAGAAACTGGCAAAACCACCTCTGAGTATTTCTTGCCTAAGAAAACCCTATGAAAAATTCATGGTTCACCATAAATTTATAAGTGACTTGAATGCACATGCACATTCCTCACTGTAGCTCACAATCCAATTCATCAGATCATCCTGTTCTCTATATTATCTCTCTCCCTCTCCTTGATTGTATGTTTTGAGAAGTATCATTACACAAGTGTGTAATGGATGCTTCGTTGCACAGCATCCAAAATAGATATGCTGGCATAATTTGTATTTGTGCTAGCATAGGTCATCAAGAGGATTCCAGAGTACTACCATATCTATTATTTGAGGAACCTTAGGCTTGAGTAGCTTATTCAGTTTGCAGATGGAGAGAGAAATTGAAAAACAGGATAGTGTTTTAAGGAACTAGGGAGGAAGTTGTGAACAACAAATTTACTTGCCATAATCAGCTTTTCTTAATATAAATCGACTATGAAAAGTTGCCCTGTGAATGTTTTTGCATAATTGAACTTTGGCTATGGAATCTTTTATTAACCAAAAAAAAAAAAACCCAGCATATTGAATTGTTTTTAAATAAATAATGACAATGGTTGAGTAATGTTATCACTATTCAGCAAGGACCATGGCACTGACTCAAGCTCGTCTTACTCGAGCTGGAAAACTTACAGCTGCATTAGGAGATGAACAGGTCCGGTGGGAGGAAAGTATTTTGAATTTCGAGGCAGAGATTTCAAACATCACTGGAAATGTGTTCATAGCCTCAGCTTGCGTGGCCTATTATGGAGCTTTTACAGCACATTATAGACAGCTGGTGAGTGTTAACAAAACATTTCTCTATACCATGCATTATATCTATGAATCTGGGGTTTTTTGTTTTCATTGTAACAAAGGTATAGTTTAAAGAAGTATTTTTACATGTTATGGTAAAACAAAGCTGAAATAAATACAAAATAGTTTTCACATGTTTGGAGAACTTGGATCATTCTGCAGAACATCTGAAAAATCAAAAATCAAACCCTTCATATTTTTTCCCAGTTGGAACAAGATATTGCCCCCTCTATTCATAGGCCATATAAGACATTTCTATCTCATAATGTGCTTTGATGTCATTATAGATAGTTTTTGAGGGTTGGTAAGATTGCAGTTTCATTATGAATCCTTAAAATTAACCATTCGGAAATACTATAACAGAAATGACTCTTCTTTTTTTGTTCCTTCTGTTTATCTCAGTTAATAGATCACTGGATCAAACAATGTCAGGATCTAGAAATTCCTATAAGTTCCGATTTCAGCCTTATAAATATTTTGGGAGACCCCTATGAAATTCGACAATGGAACACTGATGGATTACCACGTGACTATGTTTCCACTGAGAATGGCATTCTTGTTACACGAGGGAGACGCTGGCCACTCATGATTGATCCCCAAGATCAAGTAAAAACTGATTTATAAGTACTGTGTTTTATTTAGTTTTTAATCAATTATTCACAAGGCATATGAGTATACTACAATTATTACATAGCATTTCCCAGAAAACATGAGTATTACATAAAGGAATGAAACAAACAATTTCCACATTTTTTTCCACAGTGTAATTTTCTCTCCATAGTGCAGTCTCCATAGTGCAGTTTTCATCTGGCATTCACTCATCACTAGTATTTTTGAGAAATTATTCTGTAATGAAGTGAATGTGTGTTGTTTTTTGCAAAAATTAAAGGGCTTTGTGCCAAAAAATAATAAATACGTTTCACACATACAAAACTCTTTTCCCTTCTTACTTAAATTTTCTATCACAAAACTCTTTACAAAAACTTTCTAGTTGTGTAACAATGGTATGTGGGATTTTTTTGCGGGGGAGCAGGGGTTATTTTTACCAAAAGCATTTCTTAGGGAAAAACATTTGCACCCTACCCCTCCCCCCCAGTTTCCATGCAATCCTTCCCCTTGTTTCTATAAAAACATGGATATTATGCACAAAATCCAGCAGTTTTTCACAAGAAGCATGTGTTTCGAGAACATTTTTGTTTGTGTGGAAGTGTTTTAAACAGAAAACCCATGTGTTTTTTGCACAAAAATCCATAATTCTTCTGCCCAAAACAACAACATATTTACATGCAGAATAATTTCCTGAAAATCTTCAGGAGGTGCAAATGACAGACAAAACTCACAAAATTCTTCCCTCTGTGTTATTTTCTGAGTATTAGGAAACCTTTTTTTTTTACAGCCAGGAAATGAATAAATCAACTATTCTTTCCAGCCTGAAGTATTATAGGGTATTATTTGGAAATAGTCTGGATGACTATGGTTAATGATAGTCTCTGCCTGATTTTTTCTCTTAGGATATGAAATATCCTAATAATAATAATAATAATAATAATAATAATAATAATAATAATGATGATGATGATGATGTTTTATTTATAACCCACCCCTCTGCTCGGCAATCGGGGCGGCGTACAACAAATTAAAAATACAGCAAGTAAAAACATTCCATCTTCCCACCCCTAACCCTCCCACCCCTTAAAACAGGATTAAACTATCGTAGAATTAAAATCAAATTACACAAATAAAATACAGTACAATACTGCCAGATTTGGCCTATCTGTCAGAATGGTGGGAGAGATGGATATCGGATCCTAGACTAATTTGCTTTACATAAATTCTTAGTGTACAATTTTATCTATGCAACACATGGAAATGTGCAAAAATTTCAGATCCAGATCTCTTCACCAGGCAAGATCTTACAAAGTGCAAGCTGAGACTTGTGTAGAGGAAACAGAGAAAATAGGCTAACTTGATGGTAATGTCATAGTGTCTGTGTCATTGCAATCTTAAAATTAAATGAAGAAGTAGAGTGTGAAAACTTTCAAATTAAGCATTACCTATGAACAATAAAACAAACAAAATATCATTGACCCCTCCCATATTTCTGAGAATTTGAATTTTAAAAAATCCAAACATTTTTGTTTAAGATTTGATATTCACTGTCATGCTTAACTATACTTTGATGCACAGGCAAACCGCTGGATAAGAAACAAAGAAGCAAAAACTGGTTTAAAAATAATTAAGCTTACTGACTCTGGTTTCCTGCGCACTTTGGAGAATGCTATTCGTCTGGGTTTAGCTGTTCTTCTTGAAGAGGTTTGGATTTAATTTTATATTTGTTGTTCTTATAATTGTTAGACATGGTGTCTATAATTGTTAGACACAGTTCCTACTCTCTGGTTGACTACCAAAAGACTACAATCTGCAGATTCTTCCCTGTTCTTCTTCATGGTCTCTGTCATTCATACATATGGGCTGTGAATATTTTTTAATGCTGAGCAAAGCAAAGCCCACCCCACTGTATATTTTCAGGCAGGGCTCCTGCCTTTTCCCTCAGTGCCTTTTCATCTATCAGTGATTTGCATGATATAAACAGGAATAGAAGAATCCAGGTGACAATATTCTTCATTCACCTAAAAATCCTTAGGACTGGCAGCTGAGTTGCTGAAGATGGGAAGAAGTTGGTTTAGCCTCTTTCCATCTGTGTTAGGCGCTAACAGCTGCCTCATGGCTCCTAGCTTATCTTGAATTCTTTGGATTTATCTGGGTATTCACTTATTATTTTTTACTCTATTCCTCCATAAATCCTCTGCTTAATCCTGACTAACTATGAAGAGCCCTATCCTAGTTGTACTTCCCTCTGTAAATACAGACATATGAACTAGGAAGAAGGTTTAGAACCAGTGTTTAAAGATTCTTTGATTAAGCCTTGCTTGATTCAGGTCAGAGAGCTTCCAAACTGCTCTCAGGTCTCAGGAGTGAGCTATACATTGGGCTAGTTCATGGACTGCACTGGTTTCTGAACACCTAAAAGTTAATTATTTAGGATTCAGGACTTTGGATTTTCATGCCATTTGCTTAACGTTTCACAAAAAGTAATAAGATCAAGATTCCCCAGCAGGAGGAATAATTGAAAAGGGTAAATACTGAATTATGAACCAACAGTCAGAACTGATCAGAAAATATTTTTTCCCCTCTTTATCCCAGAGGATAACCCCAAATCCTTTCCATAAAGAATTTAAGACTCTTTTGAAAGCTCCTCTGAATTAGAGTAATAAAAGGGCAATAGAGAACTTTTCAAATCAGTACCTACAACCCACCATATGTTACTGCAGCAGTAGTATCCGCGGCCATTTTGTTTTGTTGTTCTGTCGTCTGTCTATGTATGTTATGTATTGTCATTTTAAAGGAGGAATTTTACCTCCTTTATGGTCTTAATTGTACTGAGTTTAATTATATTTTAAGGGGGGGAGGGGGTGGTAATTGTTCTTAACTATTGTTGGATTTTTATGATGTAAGCCGCCCCGATTGTTTTCAGAGGGGCGGGGTATCAAATAAAAATTATTATTATTATTATTATTAGTAGCAGTCTGAAAAATAGGTAAGCAACCTGTTCCGAATGGGGTTCAGCTCTGGAGGATCAAGTCTTGGAGGATCTAAACTGAGTGTACTGAAACCATCTTTATCACTGAAGGATCAGGTAGCTTAGTAGAGGTCCAGATGGCTTTCTCAGTGACTGCCTCAGGCTCTGGAATTTCCTTTCTAGGGAAACTACAGTGGATCTCTCCTTGCTATATAAAATATTTTTATATAACAAAACTGATTTATAAATTATTTGTGTGTGTTTTAAATTGTATTTAATGTTACTGATAGTGTTGTTGTTGTTGTTGTTGTTGTGTGCCTTCAAGTCATTTCAACTTCTGGTGACCTTAAGGCCTAGGTTCTATCATGGGGTTTTTTGGGGTCAAGATTATGTGATTCATCCAAGGTCACCTAGTGGGTTTCCATGGCCGAGTAGGGATTCAAACCGCCGTCTCCAGGACTGTAGTCTCATGCTCAGATCACTACACCACACTGATTTAGTTTCATTTCAATGTTGACTTTCACTATGTTTTAACTGTATTGTATTGGTTTGAATTGGTAAGCCACTCTGAGTCTGTTAACCTCAGCACTGGGCTATTGCAGTGCATCCTGTAAGGGGCTACCATTCTAGCATTAAAAGGATGAGGGCTGGTGGGTTTTTGTTTTTTGTTTTGGGTTTTTTTTTTTTATGAAGACAAGGTATAGGGATGGTGGAAGAGAAAACAAGATCAGTAGCCTAAGGGCTGCGTGTAATAAAGGGAGTGGCAAAAGAAACATTAAATTGGGTGGGAGAAGCATGGTAATACTGTGTTATTTCAGCTATGTTTAGCTTTGTGTACTTATTAAACTCTAAAGCAGGGGTAGGCAACCTAAGGCTCAGGGGCCGGATGCGACCCCCTGAGGACTTTGGACCAGCCCCAGGCCGGTCCTGCTGCCACCGCCACCGCCACCGCCCCCCTGGCCACCGCCGCCGCCCACCATGATGATATTGATTATTGTTGTTATTACTTGTTCTTTGGGTTTTCTTGGCAAAATCTCCACAGGGGTTTTGCCATGGCTTTTCTGGGGCTGAGAGAGTGTGCATGCATATGTTTTCATTTTTTTAAATATTTATTTATTTATTTATTTATTTATTTATTGTGCTTCGGCCCCCCAATTGTCTGAGGGACAGCAACCCGGCCCCCGGCTCAAAAAGGTTGCCTACCCCTGCTCTAAAGACATATAGGATTAGATTGAACAGGACATTTTTGTATGTGTTATGTCTTCCATTCATAAGGGCTGCCTTGTGCATTGTATTGATGCACAAGAAGAATGTGGAAGCTAAATCCAAAAATGTTCTTCCATTTGTACAACATAAGAACCTCTATAGAACCTGCATATTGTAGAATGGTGGAAACTCTGCACAAACCTGTGCACATGTGTATGTAGAATAGTACTAGCAGCTGTTTTTCTTCTGCTCTCATTTCTTTGGATCCAAGCCATAGTCCTGTTAGTGAATAAATAAATAAATGCTCATCACAATTCAATCAGCAGGTAATGAAAAGGCACAGAAGAATACTAGTCCATGATTCAACAGCATTATAAATTTCTATGTGTGTCTGCACTTTAACTTGTTTTTGCTAGCCATAATATGTGGTTTTCATCACATCTCTTTTCCTCATTTTAATAGCTTAGAGAAACACTTGACCCAGCTCTAGAACCCATTCTTCTGAAGCAAACTTTTGTTTCTGGTGGAAGACTGCTCATTCGTCTTGGTGATTCTGATATAGATTATGACAGGAACTTCAGGTTCTACATGACAACAAAAATGCCAAATCCACACTACTTACCTGAGGTATAATTATACACTTAACAATATCTGTATATATAGCCAGATCAGTAATAAGGTTCAGATCTTGTACACAGTTACTTGAAAGTCACACAAAACAGATAAGGGTGTCAAGTTTGTCAGTTGATGTTTGCCCTTATGTTAGTATAGTCACACCCAAATTCAGGACTCTTTATCCTTTTTACACCCTGTTATTTCTTCAAGAAATGGGAAAAAGTGAAGCCATGACCATTGTAAAACATAAGCTGGATACAACAGTTAAAGACTCATACAGGAAACGGGGGCCACTAGTTGCACAAGGCCACATCTAACAGTGCCCCTGAGTCTTCCATATAGAAGCTTGATTTATAATATAAATATGGGATGAATGCAAAATACACCCCCTTCCCTGTTATTGGGTAGCCCAGCCTCTGACAAAGAACCCAAACTGCCCAGGGCCACATCACATGCACACACTATTGAGGTATTTAAAATGTAAATGACATTTGTCTACAAGTTGCAAATAAATCTTAACTACATTTAAACTAGGGGTTTAAATGTCATTATGCTAGCACAGTCATATAGGGGGGAAGCCCGGGAAGCTGCGCTGCGGGGCCGAGGTATCCGCACATCTCGCCCCTGCGGCACAGCTTCGCCGCCCCTGGAAGGAGCGCTAAAATAGCGCTCCTTCCACAAGTCGCCGAAGGTGCGCCGCAAAAGGCTGGCAGCGCACCTTCGGCGACTCTTCCGCCGCAGCATGTGCGAACGCTGCGGCGGGAAGGCATCGTCAGAGCACCGGCCATGCGGAGGGGCCGGCGCTCCGACAATGCCTTCAGGAAGGGGTTGGGGCACCCACCGTGCGGTTGCCCCTCCCCTTCCTTGCCCCCAAAACGGCCCTTTTAGCCGTCTGCTTCCCCCCATAGTCACACACATTGGTTTAAATGTCAAGGATTGGAAGCGGTATTGCTCTCTTCATGTGTTCTTTCTCTCCCCACCACCACAGAGCCTTGACCCTCAGAATTTAATTTTTTATAATGGAAAGAATAGGTCACTGGGAAGTTACATGCTGCGTGTGGTCTGGACTCCCCACACCAGATTTAAACCATGAAGTTTCATAATTGTGAAAATGATGAAGCTGAGAAGAAGCACCCCAAGGCCACTCGTTGAGCTTTCTAACTGAGTAGGGATTTGTGAATGAATTTCCTACATTGAGGTTGTCACACTAGATGTTACCTAACCAAGGGAGGAGTAAATCTATGTTACAGGTGACATGGGGATGCTGATGAAAACAGGACTTCAACATTCACTCTGTTCTTTCATCTTTGTAATGGGTAGCAAGTATTTTCTTGCTGTGATGTTATGTACTGCTACTGCTAGTAGCAGACTATAATTTGGAGCAGAACAAAGAAATATACAAGATGATGACATACTGTATATACTCATGTATAAGTCTAGAAAGTAAAAAAAATAGTCAAAAAATTAACTCAAAAAAGCTGAATAGACTTATCCACTGGTCAGTGTAAGTACTGTACTTTAACTCTTATTTAAAAAGGAACTTTCCCCTGGTGAAAGGCAAGAGCATAATCTGTCCTAGAAGCATTGACCCTCCTCTACTCTCTCATCCACCCAGCCTTTAGGGTGAGCACAAACAGTTACAGCTGCTGAAATTTTATAAGTTTTGGGGCATTTTTTCCCTTTGCTTCATACTTAGGTCCTTTGTTACATCTCCCTAAGTTTTACCCTCAATGCCTTCATGAGTCATATCAAAATCCGTAATTTGGGGGGGATGCAGATGAGCTAAAAGGGTTGTTTTGGGGTTGACCTGAAGGCATGGTCTTTACATGACGCATGCTGAAAAAGCGCCCCGTACCTGTCTCTTCCTGTGAAAGTGCGCTTCAAAAAGGAGCCGCTTTTTACTGCTCCTTCCAGAAACATGCGCACCTTCGACGGTACATCGGGATGCAGCAACGGAGGTGCAGCAGAAATAAGGACTCCTGAGCACAAAAGACGCTGGTGTAAATGCATGTGTACGGGTGCACCTCATTTAGAGCTGCCCTTGGGGAGCATGCGCTCATTGAAAAAAGCTTCAAATTAAAGCATTTTTAGGGTTCAGGTGTGGGTGAAGGTGCACTTGTTTCAGAACCCTAGCCCCAATTTCCACAGTGCGCATGCGCCAGAGCGGGAAGGTGAAACTGTTGCTACCAGATGTTACATTGTGTTAGAGATAAAAGGGAAAGTTTCACTTTTAAGCTGGACCCCCACACATATTCCAGCACCATTTCCCAGTGCAACTTTGCCAGCTGCAGACCTCCACAGCAGTCCACTTCGGGAATCCTCTGTGGTCATGGCCACACATTTTGGAGAAATTGAGTAATTCCTTCTGGAATGCTGACACATTTAAGGAGTTGGCACAAGCCATGAGGATGAAGATGCACCAACGCACCTGGGAGGAATGTCGTCGGAAGACCCAAAACCTCACGACAGTTCACCCACTGATCAACCAGGTCCAGGCTGCACATGGTAAATTCCCTGTCATGACAAAAAATGCATTCTGTTGCATGTACACTTGCACCCCCAAAAAGCAAAGCAATTTGTATGGCTTTTGTGACTTTTTTGCATAGGTTTGCAGATTTCTCTCCCCCCCCCCCCGGCATGCCGGTTTCACACCTTAGCATGGGGGGGGGCGCTGGAGGAACATTTGTCTGTGTGTCCCATTCACCATGTCCCTCGCATGACCACCACCTGCATGTATCCAGTGTGCCTACACAAACCTCCCTGGCATGTATCTCTCCCCTCCTCCTGATATGTGCAGGAGATGTTGTGTGTGCAAATGGTGCCCTCTGCCATATATGTCCCTAGAACGAGAAGTAGCATGACAGAGAGAGGAGGAGGAGAAGGAGAATGAAACAGCTAATGTCAGAGCTGCAATGCCACTGGCAGCCCGCCTGACTGACATCAGAGGGAAGAGGTCATGTCGCTCAGAAGCCGGAACAAATACGAGTGCCCAGCAGGAGTTCATGGAACGGAGCATTGCCAACTACTCCCCATCTATGCCTACCTCACTGCTTGCCACCCCCTTTGCATAAAATGTCAGACACCATTTAAAAATGGAAAGTTCATTCATAAAAACCGGCAATTGCTGAACCTGCGCACATGCGCAGATTCCGTCATAAATTTTTTAAAAATATTTTTTTCTTTTGATAAAAATAACAACTATTTACAACAATTTACGAATGGGGAAGGGGAGGGGAGTATTTACAGAGGGGAGAGGAAGTTACAATGGGGGAAGAAGGGGAGGGAGGAGGTGGGAAGCATGTAGAAGGGGAAGGGGAGGGGAAAGTGCTTCAGGGATGCGGGGGTTCGGGGAAGGCCCAGGTGGTGTGCAGGATGACACAGGAGGCGATGATGGGGATGACATTCTCCTCTGCCACAAGGAGTGGGGCAGTGAGGCACCTCCACCAAGTCTTCATCTGCCCGAAGGCCGTTCCACCACATTCCTGGCACGATTGAGCCTCCTGTTGAATCCTTTCTGCCTGGCATTGGTGGTGCCCTGGTAGGGCTTCATGAGCCACTTCCAAATGGGGTAGGTGCTGTTGGCAAGCAGGAGGGGGGCCGATCTGCTGGCCCCTCCGGGTGATGGTGGGGTTCCCTGGCACGTAGATGCTGGCCTCCATGGCCTGAAAGATGATGGAATTCTGGTGGCACGATCAGACAGTGGCACCCCTCTACGGCACCCACTACTTGGGGGAAGCCGAGGTCAGTGAATCCGTGCATTATCTGTGGATGAAAAGAATGTGGAGAAGCGGAGGATGAATGATAAACAGTCGTGGCATTTGTCAACTGATGATGTTTTCCACGTAGCTGCGCAGGTACGATGGCACCAGCAGTTGAATCCATACAGTAGGACCCACACTGTATGTCGACTCATGATGTTTTAGGCGAACCTGCGCAGGAACAACAGCCCTACCAGCTGAATCCATACAATAGAAGCCACACTGTATGCCGAGTCATGACGTTTTAGGCGAACCTGTGCAGGTTTAATGGCCCTAGCAGCCGAGGATACAGTAGGAACCAAACTGCATGCCGAGTCATGACATTTTAGGCATCCCTGCACAGGTTCAACGGCATACGCTACGGAATATACAATATGAGCTACACTATATGTCGAGTCATAAGGTAACCCTAACCCTAACCCCTAACTCTAACCCTAACCCTGCACAGGTACAACGGCCAAAGCTGCAGTCTCCATACAGTAGGAGCCACACTGTATGCCAAGGCATGACCTACTAGGCATCCCTGCACAGGTTCATTGTGCTTAGCTGCCGAGGATACAGTAGTAGGTGTATGTCGAGCCATGATGTTTTAGGCGTACCTGCGCAGGTTCAACGGCCTAAGCAGCCGACTCTGTACAGTGACAGCCGCACTGTATGCTAGGTCATGACGCGTTCTGCGCAGGAGTGAAAAGTGACGAGTGTGTGTGACTGTCCTTACCTGACCGGCATCCCCCAGGTACACTGTCTGTGGCATGAGCAGCTTCTCCATGGTGAGGCCGAACTCCACCAATGCGTCTTGCGGCACAACCCGCTCTGACAGGTCTCACTTCTGGGTCCTCCAAGTCATCACTGCCATCTTGCATGAATGCATTTGCAGCAGGGACCATGGCGGAGGCTCCTGTGGCTGTGCATTGCAGGCTGAGTACCAGTGCGGACCACTCGATTGCCGTGGCATCCATGATGTCTCTAAAGCACATGGTGTGCAGGTCCTTAGCAATGCTGACATTTCTGCTGTGTTATATCTGCGCATGTGCGCATGCGCTGCAGAGAACGAAAAAATTTTTTAAAGCCGCTGCTAGCGGTCCATGTGGTTACTGCATTCCTATTTGGGGCAACTTCGGGGCCAGCAGTGCAGTTGATGAGGCTTCAATACAGCCTCAGAAAAGCTGCATTAACTGGCCCCCAGTGTGGTTGCTCCGTCCCCATTTAGGGCAACCTGAGGGCACGCAGTGTGGTTGCTGCAGTTTTGGGAAAAGGCAAATTCAGGTCGTCCGTCCTTTCTGCATAGCCCCTATGGCTCCAAAACCTGCCTTCGACTTATACATGAGGTTAAATTATATTTGAGTATATATGGTAATTATTCCTATATGTTATGGGATGAGAATAGACCAAGAGATGAAGGAATGTTTGGACTTGGTGTGCTCTAGTCTGCTGGTGAATTAGGAAAAAGACTTGGAAGAGGCATCACAGGCTCCCCCCCTGCATAGTTACAAGCCCTCCAAGAAATTTAGCAGAAATCATTGGGATCAATAGACAATCGGCCTTTGCAGACTGCCAGAAATAGTGCAAATTGAGTCCACTTTAAGGGTTAGGGTTAGGGAATCATGGGAACTGTATTTTATTGAGGCACCAGAGCTCTCTGACAGAGAAGGCTCAATGTCTCGGGGGGGGGGGGGGGGGGAACAATTCCCATGATTCCCTAGCACTAACCCTAACCCTTAAAGTGGACTCAATTTGCACTATTTCTGGCAGTCTGCAAAGGCCCAATGTTTACAGAGCTACAGACAGTGTGGAAAGGGCCCCTGGCAAGGAGAAGCTGGGGATTATTGAAGGTATCATAGACTGTACTTACCTCTTCATGTGACACTATAACATGAGTTAATGGGTCTTACATATTTTGTGATTTTGAAAAAGTAGATTAATAAATGTAAGCATTCTCACTGGAGTGATCTCTAGGAATCCTATAGAACAATGAAAGGAGTGCTCAGGAGTGCTTCCTTAAACGAGACACCCCATGGCACATCTTGATGTCTTTTTAATGTTATTTTACTATGACTTGAAACATCTAGTTTAGCATTTCAATAGCACTTTAAGGCAATATTTATTGGAGTCTCATAGTTTCTGTGACAATACATGTCTATATGCTTTTTCTTTCTTAGGTTACAGGATGAAATCACAGCTAGTGTGGTTCTAGTTTTCAGCTGTTCCCAGACCGGCTGAGATTTGAGGGGTGGGAATGTGATAAATGGGATTCATTCCTATTATCAGAGCCATCTCCCTAAATAACAAAGGGTTAAATGTGGGAGGAGATAAAATTACATTTTAGTCAGGTTCAGTGCCACAGATGATGAGATAGCAATTGCCCAAAAGGGTGATCAGATGGGCAGATGCACAAGCATTTGAGATATTTCTGAACAGAGGTTATAAAAAAGCCTAAAACAGTACGAGATCACTTTCTCTCATCTCTGGCTGTCTCTAATCACTCCATGAGATGAGCTCTAACAAGAGGCTTTGGGGGATGGATGCTCCTGGCCCCATGAGTAACTGGTCAAAGCTGGACAAGGGATTCCAGACCCCCAGTTGCACTCTAAAGATCAAGGACCACAAATCCAATCTGATCTGTGAGTAGAATTAGAAGAGTGTATTAGCTAGTCATGTCAGGGTATTTTTAAGTTCTTTTTTCCTCATTTGGTTGAAATTATTTAATCTGTTTTTAATTTGTAATTTCTAAACTGTACCTGAAGAACAAGATGGTTCTACATATAGAGAGATATCCTTTTGCTATAGAAATTCCTTCCTTAGAATGAAGTCCATTTCTGTAATTGTACTCTGTGCCTCTTGCACTCCTTTCATGTCCCTTAGCTCGGTCAAGCTCTTGCCTATAGTTGGCAAGGGAAGTGCCAGTAGAATCCCAGCAACATCCCATTTTGTTGCTAAAGAGGGAGGATTCAAATCATTGGGGGGTGAGGGTTAATTAGATAAGAAAGATGGTCTCAAGGGGTCCCATCCAGTTTAGGCAAAAGCAGGACGGGGACCCAAAGAACCCTCACAGCTCCACTATAAAATAAGAGAAATCAATTTCAGCTCATGGTCTCTGTATGACTTTTCAGAATTAATGAGAAACATAACTGCAGTTGAAACTAGTAGGAAGATTGTTAGTGCTCCTGAATGTCAAACACCGTCAAATTACATTAACTTGGTTGGTTTGGCAATGAACTGAGAAGCGTTAGCAGAATTTAACCTGGCTGTTGTGCAGAATCTAGTGGTATTTTAAAGCAAACACACTTCTGTCCTATAAATACTTGCACTGGCCCTCTTTCTAAAATGTACTCTAAAATTTTTATTTAGTTTTTGTTGCTGAAAATAAGGACCCAAGTCCAATTGCTCATCTTAACTGAAGCAGACCCATTGAATCAAAGCCATTAGACTAAACGTTGACTTCAACATTCAGCAGCGAGTTCAATAGGTCTACTTGGATTGGATTTAGACCAAGTAAGGGGGGAAGCAGACGAGGGTGTCCAGGACGCCCTGGGTCGGTGCGCCGCGGGGCCGCAGCCTCCGCACCTCGGCGCACCGGCGTCATCCCTGGAAGGAGCGCTAAATCAGCGCTCCTTCCTCAAGACAGCGAAAGTGCGCCCTAAAAGCGGCGGGCGCACTTTCGCTGTCTTTTCCGCCGCGGCGCGTCCGGTCGCCACGGCGTGAGGTCATCCCCGGAGCCCCGGCCGTGCGGAGGGCCGGCGACTCCGAGGGCGACCTCAGGGAGAGGAAGGGGCGCCACTCGTGCGGCTGCCCCTCCTCTTCCAAGCCTCCAAGACGACTCTATTAGTCGTCTGCCGAGGCCCTAATTTTATTTTATAGTGAAGAAAATGTAGCTTTTAAAGTTTTTAATCCTGTACATTTACTGATTCAGTGTGAATTCTCAGAAAACACTGCCTTTCTCTTATCTCCAACTTTAAAGTTTTGCTTTTTAAAAAGTAATATGAAATGTCTTTCTTATTTGGAAAGTTTATAATTTAACTGCTTTTGAATGACTCTACAATCATATATGAATCTTGAATTTCCTTTTCTTCCAAAATATGTGGTATTTAAGCCACGTTTTCTCATGTGTTTCTCCTATAGGTGTGCATCAAAGTAACAATAATCAATTTCACTGTTACGAGATCTGGCTTGGAAGACCAACTGCTAAGGTATTGACCCCATTTTTTCATTTCATTACTTTTAAATATAACACTCCTCTTTTCTTAAATTTTCTATGGCAGATGTAGGAGCCATTATTAAGAACAGCTGTTCCTAATATATGGCTTTGTGGAGCTTCTTATGGTTATGATTAGTACATCCTGAATAGTCTAATCTTTAGTTTCTTCTGTCTTGTTTTCTAACACTATACGTACTTCACTGTTGAGTGGACCTCATGGGCATACTAACATCTCCATGTTACCTATATTAACTTAATAATGTCAGAATAGGATATGGCCTGTAGTAAGAATAGGAATTGGGTCTGTAGTAAGAGTTTAGTCAGGAACATATGTTTCATAGGATATACAAGCACCTACCTCATGCCTCTCAAGCACTTGAAATACTACCAGAGCAGAATATGAGAAGGAAATCTATGTTCTAAAGTTATTTGACAAAAAATTTGGAAATCATTTGTTCCAGATACTTTTAGAAATGGTCAAATAATATTTACTAATAACATACCTTTTGCTAGAATGTGATTTTTTTCATTCATATGCACTGCAGGGCATATCTTGGACATTAAAAATGTTCTGTGCTAAACAGAAAGATGGGGTTGAGAGGATAGTCAGATGAGGAAACACTGGCTGATACTTGCATCGGGCTTTCATTTTGTAGAAAAGGAGGAAAAAAATATTTCTACTCTAGGGATATGAAGAAGTCCTGTCACTGTTTGTCAAACATGGGATTTTTCTTCTTCAGTCGTCTTTTATGAGCTGTGACTGTGAAACTTGGCACCTTCTTGACCAAGGTGTGAGAATTTTAATTTTGCATCATTTGCAAATGAAGTGATGTGGCAAGAACTTCAAAGGAAAATTCAATGTGCAGGGTTATATGCTTTACATAAACAACCATTCAAATAGGATCTTAAAACCAGGGGGAACCCTGCTGTTAATTCTACTTCACTGATCACTATGGGGCAAAGCAGACCGGCAGCTTCATATCCTGACACTGCCCCCAAGCTGGAGTCATGCCACTTGTCTGACCACATGGTGGGCAGTGTTGCAGTGTTCCGACAATGTGGCGTTTATACACCACATACCACAGCAGCACTGAAAAGCTGTTGCCATGATGGAAAAGCCACCTTTTTGCCATTGCAAAAAAGAGTGGGTTTTGCCATTGCATAAAGGAGTGGCTTTTTGCAGTGACAAAACACCAGAGTGGGGTCGCAGTGTGTGGTTGCCATGGTACCCACCCAGCTTTTTTAGGGGCAGTGTCACGCTGCCCCTTTGGGCCAGTCTGTTTCGGTCCTATGTTACCCTTTTTGAGTCTCTAGAATGTGTGTAAAAAAATGAAATCTTATTTACACCTGGCCGGGGGGGGGGGGGGGGAATCAGTCCCATTGTGCTTATCATCTTCACAATGCAATTCCTCAGCTCCCCCTTTTAGTTCCCTGAACTAGAAGGATGTGTAAATAAATAGTCCTGTTTACTCCAAAATAAACCTCACCACAGGCAATTCTTATGAGTAAACATTACAAAGACCTGTCTGCACACTGGTCTACTCAGAATAAAGCCTCAGGACTTTGCTTACTTCTGAGTAAGCCTTTTAAGATTGTATTGTACTATAATGTGAAACAGAGCAGCCTGGAAAGTCACACTCCCTCAGCCTCAGAAGAAGGCAAAGGCAACCCCGCTCTGAATTAATCTTGCAAAAGGTTTTACAGATACATCTGTCTGAACCTGCAATGAGAATGCCAGAATGGAAAGTGCAACTTGGACAACCTCCCTATAAAACTGGAGTGGGGGGAGGAATTTGAAGAAAATTGGCACAACTTAACAAAGTTACTTTCAAAGTTTTGGGAGGCATTGCACAGCATTCGTAAGATAAAGCTTTCTAGATGTTATTCTTGGAAGCAGTTATATAACACATAATAATTTATGAATAATTTTATAGATGTTCACATTGTTATACCTAGGAGATTAGATTCTCAAATCACTGAACCCATCAAATCTCAGTAGATGTTAGATGCCTGCTATTGGTTATTCAAGAAACTATTAAAGAAACATGGCAAATTTGCTTAGAGGCCTTCAGCTGTGGGACCATACATGCATTAGATGGGGAAATGAAACATTCAGTACAAGTGGATATAGTTTAGTGAAATTTGCTGCTGTTAGAAATGGTGGCTAAGTGATTCTGAGGCAGTATCTTGAACTTGATTGTCCATGTAGCATAATAACCTGAAAGAACACATCTATTTATTTGTCTTAATATGAAGTTATAAGTAGGCATAATGCTATCTGGTATAAATTTGTATTTAAAGTATATAGATGATAAAGTGAATGTTGAAATATTTGCAGATAATCCCCTGTGAACTGAGGGGTAAATTATAAACCTACTTGGAATGTAAAGACATGAGTAAAATTAAATGTTAGAAACGACCTAGTAACCATAGATTTTTGTGGATTTTTTGGGCTATGTGGCCATGTTCTAGAAGAGTTTATTCCTGACGTTTCACCAGCATCTGTGGTTGGCATATTCAGAGAATGCTGGCATGGAAGTGAGTGGTGTGTGTGTGTGTATACACACTATGTGACACTTAGTTGAGAGGATGTGATTTGCATGTTAATCTGTATTGGTCTGTTGCTGAGTGGCAAGGCCCCAGGGTGGGAGGATATGTGAGAAGGATTAGTGTCTACAAAGATGCTGTCGAAATATCAAGAATAAACTTTTCTAGAACATGGCCCGAAAAACCCACAAAAACTATGGATGCTGGCCATGAAAGCCTTTGACTTCACAACCTAGTAACCACCGCAGATTCCTTAATATGTGTGCAATATGAATGGCCATCTTGGGCATATCTGAAGTCAATCAAAAGCATTCTTCTACTATCCTATCTTCCTCCAAACCCAATATATATTATGTGTCGATCACTATTTTAATTGCCCATTACTTACACTTCCAGAGTGTTTCAACAACATTCTCTGGATTGACAAGGAGGTACAATCCATGCATTCTCAGGTTGTTCCCCAGATGCCAGCTGACTAGGCAGGAGTCCAATATTCGTTTTCTTTTATGTCTGTTGACTAACTTTCCTTCTCTGTTAGTTTTTTGTTTCCTGCCTTGCTAGCCAGATGTGTTTTTCCTTCACTCACACACATTAAATTAGGTTAAGAGTATTTAGAAATGGAGGGAAGTCATAAAAAGAGAAGCACTATAGATGATGAGGCAAATGAAGGGGACACAGCTTTCCATTAGCAAAAGAAAAGACAAAGCTCACCAGATCTGGTAACAGTCTAGCTCACTGACTGGCTTCCAGCAAATTGTGAGTCCAGAAAATAATAATATTGCCCCTAATCAGATGGCCTTAACCCAGCAATCTCAGAAATTAAAGGGGACTGAATATTAAAAAGAATTTTTGTTACTTCAAGTGAGAGTGAGTTGGAGGGCTCGGTAGTGCTTTCTCTTCTTCACAAACAGAAAATGGAAAGAGTAGAAAGGTTGGCAGAGAATGAGGCACTTAAAAATATGAAAAAATATTGACAGATATATTAGCTAGGAAATTGAAAGGAGAAGAGAAGAGACAAGAAAAAGATGAATAGAAAGAAGTAATAAGATATATGAAAAGAAAATGGTCGAATCTCCTGATTGAAGAATTCATTATAATGTAATGAAGTTTGGGGATTAAAGATTAATAGTACTGTATATGTGTGTGTGTGTATTATATTATACATGATGTATAAATAAAAATGCTAAGATAAGATGTATTGATAAAACGTAGATAAATTGTGCAGATGAAATAAATAAATGAATAGAAAATATTAGGTTAAATTTAGGTTATATGGTAAATGGAATATATATATAGGATATAATATATATTGTCTGATTTGTGATAATCTGCCAGGTAAACATGGATATATAATTCAGGAATTGAATATCAGATAAACGATAAGATATGGGAATAAGAAGAAATTAGCTGGTAAAATGAAGGGAAAAGGAAGTTTTTTTATTTTTTCGAGTGTGACCAGTATGCGAGGAGAATGCAAGATGTTTTATGTAGTAGTGATAGTTTGTTTGTTGTTTGTTCTATTGTTATTGCCATTGTTTATTTGTTATTGTGAGTATGAATGTATATATATGAATAAATAAATAATTATAAAAAATATGAAAAAATAATAATATTTAAATATTTTTTTAAAACTGAGTTATCGCATAGGACAGAGCCAGGGGCTCTGGATTCTATACAGGAGAAAACATTGTCAGTTGCTTCAAGTGATCATGTTGGGAATGAAGGTTACAAAACAGGATGGTACAGATGGAGACTAAAGCAAGTCAGAATAGTGATGTGAGCAGAGCTTCTGCACAGTTGCTAGGAAAGATTGGCAGTTCAGAGCAACACCAGAAAAGAGGAATGGCATACTCCACCATCCTTAAGATACAACTTTCCTTCATAGTGTATTTATAAACAGTTCTGACAAGCATACCACTAGCTTCGCAGTCAGCTTTGCTGTATCAACACCTAAGTAATGTTGCAGCTTATGAGCAGCATCAATGCATAATTTTTTTTTACAAGTCATGATTAAAGAAGCTGTAAACCAGGGGTAGGCAACTTTTTTGCGACCTGGGCCGGTCCCCACTGGGCTGAGGGGGGGGGAATGGTGGCGCGCACGCTCACGCGCTCACGCGCGCCCTGTGTTGCCGCACGCCGCCGCCGCCGCGCCGCATGTCGCAGCTGCCATTTTGAAAATCAAAATGGCGGCCGTGATGCGTTTGTGCATGCGCAGGAGTACTGCGTATGCGCAAGCGAGTTGTGGCCACCATTTTTTTTTCCAAAATGCAGTCGTGACTCGTTTGGGCATGCGCAGTACTTTTCAAAATGGCAGCCGCAGCATGCACGGCCACATGGAAGAGAAAATGCGCCGCAGCGGTGGCGGCAGCAGGGATCGGCCTGGGCCAGTAAGTCCGGTGGCCTGGGCCTTAACCAGCCCGGGGGGCATAGGTTGCCGGTCCCTGCTGTAAACAGTTCAGTTTGAATGCCACACAATGAATTGCAGTTTAACTCAGTGGGTTAGGCATCAAATAAACTCCAAATAATTTAACAAATTACTTAATGCAGCTTGATTTTAAAAACTTGATCCAACCACTTAATTTATTTCCAATAAATTGTAACAATTATTTTCAAAAATTGATGAATTCAGTATCAGACAGAATAGAGTGCAAGAATAAGTAAATTAGTGGAATCAAACAAAAAGGAAGAACAAGAATAATAAGGACCAGAACAGAAAGTCATCAATGTTACTTAGAGAAGAAGAAATTAGTAAAGAGGTAAATGCACACTAAATAAATAAATAAATCAAAGCACTTAGGTGATGATGGAAACTTTTCAGAGTCATAAATGGAATATGTCACGTAGAGGAAAGGGAAGAAAAGCATCATTTACAAAATAGCAGTGAAGAAGATGATTCAACAAACACTGATGAAAATATAAACATTATTTCACATAGGCTATTTGCACAGGAGGAACATAAGAGCCTGTTAAAAAGAGTAGTCCAAACATTAGGCTTAGAGCTGGGTAAAAATGCATCACAGAATGATAAAGAAGGAAGCAATGACTATAGAAGGGCATCAATTTTTAAAAGGCTATTGCCAAATCAATAGAAATTTTATTGACAGGTGTTAGGGAGGTGATAGACTTAGAATGGGATACCACAGTAAACACTAAAAAATTCATAGGTTACAGTCAAATCTACAGTTGTATAAAAAGACAGCTATGACATTTTTTAAAATGCCCTAGAGGATGGCCCAGGCATGGTACTTAGTATGGAGACCATTGTCCTTAAGGAGAGGGACACAGTTCTAAAAGAAGTGGATATAGATCTTGGGCAATGCTCAAAAAGGCAGGCGAGGCTTCAGCTGTAGTACTTAGGAGTTCCACTGCAACATCAATGTTTGCTAGGGCACCTGTACCTCATTTATACAGCATTGTAATATAGATAAGTTAAAATTTGCACAGGAAGCTTTTGGTTACATGTTGCTGTAAACAATGAAGTGAATGATTGACAGCCACTCCCACCCTAGGAAATGGGACTTGTGTAAATCCCAAGAGTGCATGTGGATTGTTCCTCTTGCCATCCAAGAATGAATTTTCATGCTATGTACCAGTGTCTCATTCTCAGCTCAGAAGATTAATCAGAATCCATTAACCTAATTTATATTTTAAGAGGAAACCCACAAATTTAAATATAGTTAAATGTGAATTTTTACATAGATTCCATTTTTTTTCAGTTGAGTGTAGAAGCAGAATGGAGGAGACAGATGAATGAATGAAAGTGAAAGTGACATGGCCATGAAGTGAAGTTCATTAGCCATGTCTCTGATTCAGAACATTCAGGCCTAAGACCAATTGTTAACCCCAGCTGGAGTAGGGCATTTATTCAGTGGAACTTGATAAGTCAAGTTTTGTTGATTAGTTGATTCTGTATTTGGGGCTAATGACTAAACTTAGGCCTTAAGAACTGAGACCACTTTACATTCTCTTCTTCCTTAAATATGTTTCTTTTACTACTAGAACAGTGGTCCCCAAGCATTTTCAGGCTACTATCCCCTTTTGTCTTGGGCATCAAACCTAGAGCCCCCCCCCATGCCTATTTTTTGGTATTATGTCTATTGTTTGTGCAGTAGCCAGTCAGCCAGTGATGTCTGCCTCAGCCATGCCCAGCTTGCCACCATCTCTTCCTCTGCCTCAGCTTCTCATATGTGAATATAGCAGCAGCAGTGGCCCATGCTGGCTCCTTCCTCTTGCCCATGCTGGCCTTACAGCAAAAGGAAGGCCCACTGGTTGCCAAAGGGAGCAACAACTGAGCAGCCAGTTGAGCAGCTTCTCATCCATACCATCCTTGCAATAAATGCCAGCATTAGCAAAATTTCTCAGCTGCTGCTCAACTAGCTGCTGAATTGCTGCTCCCTTTGCACCCAGTCATCCAGGCAGTAGCAACCAAGCAGCTGGCTAAGCAGCAACTGAGAAGCCTCTCACTCCTGCCAGCCTTGTGGCAAAGGCCACCATGGACAAGAGGCTTCTCAGTCACTTCTCAACCAGATGACCGGTTGATGCTCCCAAGGTGATCGTGTGCAAAGAGAGAGGTTTCTACCTGCCAAGGAGGGACTCTTTGCCAGGCCAGAGAGGGACACAGTCAGCTTCCCACTTTTCTCCCCAGCAAGGATGGACTCTCAACCCAAGAGAGATGCAGCACTCTGTTGAAGAATTGACCCAGGATACTCCTCCTCCCTCCCTCCCTGGAGACATGCCTTCTCCATATAGCTTTAAGTAACCTCCCTCCCCACCACAAACTTTGTTTCTTCTACAGCCTCTTCTCTCAGCATGTCCAACAAAAGAAAGCAGGAACAGCAGTGCAGCTAAGTCATGTCAAATCTCACAACACTTAAACAGGGTCTGAAATAAGAAAGTTTCTTATTTTCAGCTGCTTTTCCCATGCTGCCACATGCTCTAACACCTCATCCCCACAATGGTCCTAAAGGCCACTGGTTCCTCTTATCTTTTTGTGTACTTTGACTGAAGGTCCCGTTGCAGCTCCCTTTCCCCTCATTGCCCCCCTGGATCTTTCTATCAGTCCCAGGGGGCAGTACCACTCTCTTTGGGAATCATAGCACTAAAGTATTGCATATTGAAATTGTATTAATCTTCCATTTTTCTCTGCAGTTATTAGAGGAGGTGCTAATTCATTGTCTTTATGTATTTTGCTATGTTTAAAAATGACTTTTCCTTACAATTTTATAACATTCTATGTACCTTAGATGGTTCTCATCTCGCATTTACTTCAGTACAGAAAGGAGAAGTTACAACCAAGGAGGACCAGTTCATGATGCTAGAATGATGGAAACTGGGTAGAATAAATAGGGGCCCATGTTGTGGAGAGCTTCTGTTCAGAGTTCTGTTCACATGTTTTCCAGTTGTCCTACACATTTCTGCCAGTATTCTGTACCCAGTAAGATGAATAGTCTTCAATGTGCGTTTTGGGAATGGTGTCTTCCTTCTTTGTAGGGAGTAGGGTGGGACACCACACTGGTACCCAATCACAGCAACTTTAAAATCTTGGATTTCTCTATAAATCTGTTACACTTTTTATTAACAAAATCATGACATTTACATATACATAAACTCATACAATATCCACAAATATACTCAGTTCAATTATATTTCTTAACAATAATAAAGTATCCCTCTCAGCCATCTTGCTTTCATATTTTTCAATAGAATAACTCCCTCTTTTATTTTTTCCTTTCTCTTCACATCCTCTTATATACTTTTTTACCCTGTCACATACTTTACCATCCATACACACTTCCTTGTTGCCAGAATTGTCCATTTACCTCTTTTCTTCTGTTAACTATCTTGGGAAGTTTATATTATTGAGACATTATTGCTTTCCAATTCTTTCTTAAACATAAATATACATTTAACCTTTGTAAATTAAAATTGTTATTTTAGGGAAACCCTTTTGCAATTTTTTAAAATTTGAGATATTTAAAACTATCAATTTATACATCTTTAAATCCCAGAACTTCCAACATTCCCCATCTTTCCTCTAGAAACTTCCACTGTTTATTATAGTTTTCTAATGTTCCATATTTGATTAACTGGGTCAACTTGTCCATTTCCATTGTATCATATATTTTTACCAGCCATTCCTCCTGCGTCAGGATACACTCCTCTTTCCATTTATGAGCATTCCCTCCTTTGGGACTTGACCTCTCAAAAGTTCCTGGTGCCTTCCTACATTTATATCTTTCGTTGTCTTTATTTTTGTATATTTTAGAGATTCTGTCCAGGGCAAGATACATTGGTAATTTTCTCTTAGATTCTGAGAGACCAAATACATTTATTTCCCTTTCTCCATGTTTTTTTCCATTGAGTCATTTGCATCGGGTGTCCCAAATTTTGAACCCGTTTAATCATGGGATCGTTTATAATTTCTTCTTCTAATTCTATTCTCAGTATATTCTTATACAGGTTTGTAGTAATTTACTTCATTCTCTCACACAATATCTTTCTTCTTCATGGTCTCTGCAAATCACACAAATAGGTTACATCTGTGCCTGCGCAGCTAGCTTGGAAAGTTCAAGTATTACTGGGCAAAACTTCAGTTGCACCATTTTGGCGGTAGCTCCACCCATCCCTATAAGATCCCTGGCGTTCCCGCTCTTTCCTCAGTTCCTTTCATCTGCCGCATTAGCAGCTAGCAAGGAACTTCACTCATTAGAGTCACTCATTTTCTCTGGAAAAAACCTTGACCTATGGTTTTTGACAAATTTTTCGGACTTGACTACTCTTTTTGGACTGCGCTATTTGTGATTGTTGCAAATCGATCAATCTCAGACTGTCTGACTTTGTTTCTGCTTACTGGCTTCAACTTGTCCTTTTTGTGAGATGGCGTCTTTCAAATGCTGTGGTCAGTGTAATTCCAAGATTCCCACCACTAACCACCATGACCGCTGTGTCCTTTGCCTTGGTGAGGCACGTAACCCGAAGGTGTGCCAACTTTGTAAGGACTGCTCAGGCCTTGAAGAACTGCAGCCTCAAACTTAAGGCCGCGATGTGGGAGCAGGCCTTAAGACCAGCCTCAGCACCTACTCAGACCACCCCAACTGACCAACCCTTCACCTCCAGTAAAGAATGGAAAAAGGAGAAGGGGAGGTCTAAGGAGAGGTCTAGAGAAAAGTCCTCTAAGGACAAGAAAACCTCTCACTCCGAAAAGGATCGTGGAGAGACCTCTGGCAAATGGTCTTCAAAAAGAAAGCATTTGGAGACTGAAGATGGAGATTCGACCCAAAAAGGCTCAGTCGGCTTCTCCAAGGAGATCGATATGGGAGAGGCCTATGGAGTTGATTAAAACTCCCCACCTTCATTTCCATCTCAACAAGTCCCTACCGACCAAACCCTGCAGCCACTGACTCCAGTAGTGCAGGTTGATTCGACATCAGAAGGGGAAATTAGGGAGTCAATTCCACTGTCTCTGACTCCGTATGGAACCGAGGAGCTGGTCCCTAGCACTTCTCGGGTGCGAGAGTGCAACCTCGGGATCAAGGCCAATGAGGACAGGATGGAAGATAGGCAGCAGGATCCGTTAATGCAGCAATACCCGGACGTGTTTTTCAATACCGAGACAGGCCAGTATTATCTACCCGTCGAACCCAAGCAGCTGAGACAAGATTGGCATCAGACTGTGGTCCAGCAATCTTGTGTTCTCATTACCTGTCCTCCTCAGGTTCTACCTCGACATGCCTCGCTTTTTGTAGACAGGCCACTTCCACGCTCCCCTGTTGGGTCTCCCACCTCTAGTCACTCTGCTTCTTGGTCCTGGTCTACTAATCCTGAATCTGATGTTGGGAGGTCTTCCAGTCCATCTCCATTTGTCAATTTGGCTTCAGCATCTCCCACTGACGACGTTCGGTCATTCACTGACCAAATGGTGAGAATAGCCAATGCTTTGGGAATTGAGATGGCTGAGACCGATGAAGAGGCTGCTGTGCATATTGAGAAGAGGGTGCACGGGAAGGTGCCCACTCCACCAGCGATTGCCTACCTGTCATCTCAAAAGAAAATTGCCAAACGCTCCTGGGCAGCTCCTGCCACCGTCCCATCAACCTCGAGGAAAATTTAAAATTTGTACAGGATCTCCTCCTCAGGACCGTTGTGGCTCTTCGAAAACCCCAGGCAGAATTTGGCCATTGTTGATGGCTTGCAGTCTACCTTCACTCCAAGATCCTCTTCTTGTCTATCTGATAGATAGGGGGGAAAATTGGATGCAGTCTCTAAGAAAATTTATGCCATGGCCATCCTCAATCCCAAAGTGGCTAACTATGAGGCCTGCATGGGTGCATACATCCAGCACCTCATGGAGCGAATGGAACCGTTACTCCAGTCGGTCTCAGAGGAGAACAAGGCCTTAGTGATGGCCATCCAAGGGGAGGCACATGCACTTGGAGGCCAACAGAATTATATCGGTTTGGCATTCTACTGACTATGCCACTAAAATTCTGTCTGGTTTGATGGCTCTCTGTCGTCATGCCTGGCTTCAGTCGTCTGCTCTCACTTTCTAAGCCAAAACAGCTATCGAGGACATGCCCTTTGATGACTCCGTGCTCTTCAACAAAGAGACGGATGAGAAGTTGAACTTTAGGTACCATATGAAGAAGGCGACCAAGAAACACAGCATGTCCTCGTCCACCTTCCAATCTCCCAGATGCCGGTAGGGAGGCCACAGACTATGGTTCCAGCCCTACCACCAGCAGGCCTACCAGCAACCAGACCATCAAGCTCAACCCCAAGGTCAGTCCTGTCAGTGCCATTCTTCTCAGGCCTCTTCCTCATCTTTGGGCTACCGTCAACATCAACCTCAGTACCGGTAAGATTTTGGGAAGAAGGCCTCTGATTCTGGCAAGAGGAGGTTATGATGTGGGATGGCGCACTTTGGTGAACATCCCTTTGGGGACAGACTAGAGGCCTTTTATACCACCTGGGCGTTAATCACCTCTGACTCCTGGGTCTTAGATATTGTTTGTAGGGGCTACACCCTTGAGTTTGAGTAGCTCCCGGTCACCGGAGCCTTTCTGTCCACCAGCCCCTCAGACTCCCTACTCAATGAAGTGTGTGCCTTGATGGAAAAAGGTGCCATCGAGCCCATAGACCCTCTCGGGCCCAACACTGTTTTTTCTCTCATAATTTTACTGTTCCCAAAAAGGACTCAAGCATTAGGCCCATCTTGGACTTAAGAGGTCTTAATTCCCATATCTGGTACCGACAGTTTTGAATGGTAACACTTGGCTCTATTTTACCACTTCTACAGAGAGGACACTGGTTCGCAACCATCGCTCTCAAGGACGCTTACTTCCATGTCAACATCCGAAGAGATCGCAGGAAGTTCCTCGCCTTCACTGCCAGGACTGAGATCTTCCAGTACAGAGTTCTTCCGTTTGGCCTGTCCTCAGCACCGAGAGTCTTCACAAAGTGTATAGCTCCAGTCACAGCTTACCTCCATCAGAAGGGGATCATGGTCTTCCCCTACTTGGACAACTGGCACTTCACGGCCCCGACCAATCAGCAACTTCAACGTGACCATCAATTTCATCCTCTCCCTGCTTGATTCTCTCGGCTTGATGGTCAACAGGGAGAAGTCCAGCTTGACTCCATCCAGGTGGGTGAAATTCACTGGAGCAATCCTCGACTCCCAAGAGTTCAAGGCCTTCCTTCTACAGGACAGGTTCCAGGCTCTGTCTGCTGCCATCAGGGACTGTCTTCATACAGACGTGTAAGAGCCCACATTATCCAGGTAGCGTTGGGGCATCTGGCATCGATCACGTTTGTGACTCCGTGGGCAAGACTTCGGCTCCAACCCGTACAATCTTGGTTCCTGTCTGTGTTCAACCCCGTGTGCGACAGCCCTTCCAAATAGCTAATGGTACCGAGGCCTGTAGCCAGATCATTATGCTGGTGACTCGAGTGAGCAATGTCTATACCGGTATGCCCTTCCTGATCCCACAACCGGAGGTCAACTTAACTACGGATGCTTCCCTAGAAGGATGGGGAGCGCACACGCAGGAACTGACTGTCAAGGGTCGGTGGTCCTCAACAGAGAGAGGTCTCCACATCAGCGCCCTTGAAATGTTGGCTGTGGAGAAGGCCCTTTGGGCGTTCCAGACTGTAGTGTCAGGCAAAGCAGTACTCCTCCTCATGGACAACACCACTGTGATGTTCTACCTGAACAAACAGGGAGGCACACGGTCTCAGATGCTCTTGCAGATCACAATCCACACCTGCAACTAGTGCATCGACAACACTTGCCTGGGGAGGACAATGGCCTTGCGGACAAGCTCAGCCGATCATCCAACCCATGTCACGAGTGGCATGTCCACCTGGATATGGTCTCCGACCTCTTCTCCACCTGGGGCCATCTGGAGACCGACCTCTTCTCGACCAAAGCAAACACCCATTGTATAAAATTCTGCTCTCGGATTCCAGCTCCGGGGTCGGGAGGAGATGTCTCCCAGTACAAGTGGTCCGGGAGGATGTTTTACGCTTTCCTGCTGTTCCCACTCATTACAAAGGTCATTGTCAAGATGAGGACAGACAGGACGGATGCCATCCTCATCACCCCTTGGTGACTGAGGCAACCGTGGTTCTCCCCCTTGCTCCATCTAGCTCAGGGATGATACCGGTGCCTCGATGCACAATGGTCGGGTTCAACACCCAGACTTGGACTCTCTCCCACTGGAAGCCTGGAGAATCCATCCTTGACATCTCTTTCTGCCTCGGTACAGACTGATTCAGGCCCTTGACCAGGAAATCCTATGCACTTAAGTGGAACAAGTTCTTGGACTTTCTGTCTACGAAAGTGTCTCGGTACTGATAGTCCTGGAATTTCTGATGTCCCTGGCAGACTCGGGCCTATGTCTTAATTCAGTGAAGTTTTATCTCTCTGCCATCTGTTCGCATTACCAGCTTGAAGGCAGACCTTCCTTCTTCGTAGACCCATTGGTGAAAAGATTCCTCAAGGGACTGAACAATCTTCATCCTCCATCCCCAGTACCAACCTCGTCTTGGAGCTTGGACTTGGTGCTTTCTTACCTCTCCACCAAACCATTTGAACCTTTGGCCACCACAGACTTAAGATTGCTGACCTGAAAAACAGCATTCGTAGTGGCCATCACCTCTGCCCAGTGCGCGGGTGAACTTTGTGCCTTGCGGATGAACCAATCATACCTCCGCTTCCATAGGGACAAGGTGGTTCTCCGTACCGATATCACCTTTCTGCCCAACGTGGTATCGACTATCCACATCAACCAGGACATTGTGCTACCCATCCTGGCCCCCAACCCGACTACTGATACTGAATGTAGACTGCATTCTTTAGACGTTCCGAGAGCCTTGGCCTTTTATTTGGAAAGGACTTATGTGTTCGAGGTGCTCTGAAAGACTGTTTGTGTGTTATTCAGAGGCTAAGAAAATGCTGCCTGTTACACCCCAGACTATCCAAATGGGTATCATCAACCATTCATCTTTTGTTATGAACTGACAGGCAAAAGCCCACTGGGCTGGGTGCATGCACACTCAACCAGGGTGGTAGCTGCATCCTCTGCATTTTTTACTGAGGTGGGGCCTCTAGAGGAAGTTTACAAGGCTGCTGTCTGGTCACAGCCAATGACTTTTGTTAAGCATTATAAGCTGGACACAAGGGCCAGACAAGATGCCTCTTTTGGAAGGGCAGTATTACTATCTGGTTTGCACTAATTATTTGCACTGTTTTGTTGCATACTTGAATTCAATGAATGTACAATTGAATGCACTTACAATTTAAAATTTACAGTTTATTGAAATTGATACTTTTTCTTGTTTAAAACTTGCAAGGTTTGTGTCAGGACACTCCCTCCTCCACTGACCAAAGCTTGTCAGTCTGTATAATCCATTTGTTGATTTGCAGAGACCACGAAGAAGGACAGGTTGCTTACCTGTAACAGTATTTCTTCGAGTTGTCATCTGTGAATCCCACCCTCCCCTCAGTCCCACCCAAATCCCACCCATCCTCCCCTCAGCTGTGTCCTGCTCATTACTTGAAATTCTCGCTGTTGCTGCTGGCGGCGTATGCTTTGGAACTGAGGAAAGAGTGGGAACACCAGGGGTCTTATAGAGATGGGCTGAGCTACCACCAAAAAGTTGCAATTGAAGTTTTGCCCAGTGATACTAGAACTTTCCAAGCTAGCTGCGCAGGCGCAGATGTAACTCATTTGTGTGAATTCGCAGATGACCACTCGAAGAAATACTGTTACAGGTAAGCAACCTGTCCTTTCTACCTCTGATTTATTTGCTTCAAATCCCAGAATTTTTAGAAACATTTTATATCTCTCATAAATTTTTCTGTAGGGGTACCACTGAATCTTTAATCCTCCATTTAATTCCTCCTGTGATTTCATGAAGTATTTTCCATCTTGCTTTTTGGAAAGATCCTCATAAGTAAGCCATTTTTCCCCCAGTGTCATCTCTTTTCTGTGGAAGGCTTCCTGTGGTGATATCCAAAGGGGAGTTTTGGAAATTATGCTGGATTTATGAGGTTTTCCCCCCATACTCTGAGCACAATTATTATTAAACTCTTTGCTTATCTTATCTCTCTCAAATCCTAAGTAGGCATGCCTTCAAATTCTAAGAGTCTTCTGTTTTCTAGAGTTAACCATTCTTTTATCCAGGAAAGACAACATGCCTCACAATCTACCTTAATTGGAACTCCTAGGCCTCCCCTTTCTTTGGCATCTTGTAATGCCTTTAATTGTATTTTCAGCTTCTGTCCTCTCCAATGAATGCAGAGAGATATGTGTGCCATCCATTAAATGGTAAATCCATTGTAAGTATGAGAATCCTTTGGGACAGAAATATGTTGGGCAATACTGTCATCTTAATGGTCTATAAGTCTGTGAATAGGATAAGTAAACCAAATTTTTTTTAGTGTGACTTGATCTCTCTGCACAATGATACAGTTCTCTCTATCCTTTTTATATCTTTCTGTGTCTTCTTGTATCCTCCTTTCCCAGTCACTGTGTGCTATTCCCCTTCCCAGACAGTTTCCTGGGCTTCCCTCCCATCACCAGTGTGCATTTTTGCCCCTGTTAAGTTCTTGTTGAGTATTTTGGGTCTTTGCTCCACCTGTTAGGTTTTCCCCACCCCTTGAAGGTCTTTTTAATTCAAGAAAACTTCAGCACTCTCTCAAGCCTTCTGATGTCTTTTGTGCAGCTGTTATGGCTTCGGCTAAATAAACAAAGGCACTCTTTCCTAAAGCTAGGAAATAAGCTCTAAGAGTATCAGTTGGTAAATGGAATTAAAAGTTGAGGCATTAAGGATACATTACATCTGGTATTCATCTTGTCAGCTAAACATTTCCTTTTTGTTTTAGTGATGTTGTGCGACTAGAGAGGCCTGAACTAGAGGATCAAAGAAACCAGCTTATTGTGAGAATAAATGCTGATAAGAATCAGCTGAAAGCCATTGAAGACAAAATTCTAAAAATGCTTTTCACATCAGAAGGGAATATTCTGGACAAGGAAGAACTCATCAACACCCTTCAAGAATCAAAGGTAGGGGGCACTTGTATACATAAGTTTCTATCTCAGTGTAGTCATAGTCCTATTGCTTAGGATAGCCCCATTGAAATATATGGGACCATTTTTTCAGTGGGTCCATTCTAAGCCCTAGTTAAATTTAGGTCCAGCTGATATTGCTGTGATGAAAACATTGACTATAGACCTGGGACCCTGTGGAATATTTTTAAAGATGTACATGGGATTTTGAGTTTTGTGTTCACAGTAAAGGATGTGTGGAGATGGATTTACTAACCTCAAAGTTAATTGCAAGATCATAAACCATATCATGCCAAATTTTGCACTGATATCATTACAGATACAGCACACAGATGCAGATATGAATCTGAATAATACAGAATTTCAGTCTCCACATATTAATTCACAAGCTGCTAGCACTTAATGCAATGAGCCCAATGTATAACTACAGTCTTATATCTAAAAGCTTGCAGATAATAATCTTTCCCATCATTATGTGATGTTAACTCATAACACTTCAATTTACAAGTCACAACATCTCCACCTATAAGTTATGCTTGCCATGTTTTCCTCTGTCACTTAAAATGTCAGTTCCCAGCTAGGTTGAAGATGATAAGGAAGATACATATCATGCAATCTTTTGTTCTAGTGATTATCAAGCAGAGGGAAGATCTGATTGTTGGAATGTTCCATATCAGATAAAGTCTCAACAAGGCCAGATTAAACATTGTGAAAACATGACATATAGTTTTCAGCAGATCATGAAAATTCAAGAGTTCTTGCTTATGATAATACTGAAATATAGTATGATACATAAGTTGTTCTTATAGTAACAGGTCTGCAAAACCAGGAAGGAAAATAGTCTCTTTGTAAAGGTTTGCTGTATCATAATCTCATCAGTTATCATCTTATTAATGTAATAAATTTACAAATAAATTATGTCATTTAGATTTTTTAAAAGTATGTAAGTAGTAGTTATTTATTTATTTATTTATTTATTTATTTAATTGATTCCTTAGAGTGGTTTAGGAGACATTCAAAACCATTAACATTATTTTATGATTTTATGGGATAGATGTTAAATAGGCTACTTCTTATTTCTGGGCTTTTATTTATTTATTTATTTGGAGTATTTATACCCCACATTTCAGCTATAAAGGCTCTCAGAGCAGCTTACAAATGGTTAATTAGACGGTTCCCTGCCTTCAGGCTTACAGTCTAAAAAGACATGACACAAAAGGAGAAGGGAATTGCAGTGTGGGAAAGGGATCAGGTCCAGCAGTTCTTCTCTCCCTCTGAGGCCTGGACTATGGCAGATGGACTGGAGGGAGGGCTCTCCTTAATTCAGGCTAGGCCCAATGGAGCTGGCCTGCACCCTGGGCCATTCTTTGAATTAATTTAAATTAATTTTTTTTTAATTAATAATTAATGCCATTGTTAACTTCAAAAACCACAGTATGTTTTTATTGTGTTTCTTATCTTGTGATTCACTATAACATTTTCATGAAATGGTGATTATAAGTGCCCACAATATGCTGCAAAACACTGAAAATTGGTTATATGTTTGTGCTTGTTCAGAGTTGAATATTGATGGTGAGAAATTTGTTCTGTGTTTTTAAGTTACTCAGTTTCATATGTGATGATCTGGATTTTATGTTTTTAGATTACATCTGCTGCCATTAAAGTAAGGCTTGTAGAAGCAGAAACCACAGAAGAAAAAATAAATGTAGCCCGTGAAAAATATCGTCCTGTTGCCACTCGAGGATCAGTTATGTATTTTGTGATTGCAAGCCTGTCGGAGATAGATCCAATGTATCAATTTTCTTTAAAATATTTCAAACAGGTTTGATTTGTTGATTCTCTTTCTCAGTTCCTCTCTTTCTACCACCTCTGCTCCTTTCTTTTGAGCAATTTCAAGAAGCAAATAATCATATATTCGTAAGGCTGCATCCTTTTTATAGTCACAGCTTAGAAAAGAGTTTGGCTGTAGTTGGGGGATTCTGGAAGGTATATCCCTAAAAAGTCACTTCTTCAAGCTCTATGTGAAATCAGTATTAGGGATTTAAAGAGCTACTTAAGATATCCAGTGAGTATTTTATTTTATTTTTTCTTTCCCTATCAGTTCTAGAAGGTGTCACCCCATCCCATAATTCCTGTCATATCATGAATTGTCTGTGATCTCCCATTAAGTTTAAGAAATGATTCACTATGTGTCATGAGTGACTGTTGTTTAAGAACTCAAGGACATAACTTCATTATATAGTTTCTTGGATCCTGGCCATTGGACTCTGCAGATACACAATGTCTGAAGGACTTCTGCCATATCATATAAATAATTGCACATTAGAAGTCTGCCAATAAGAATGTTAACCTTTTAGTTTTGGGAAGGCTATGAATACCCCTGGTTTAAGTGTTACAAGAACACATAATCCAAATTGAACATTATTTATATTACTTGAAGAAGTAATCCATTTCATTTCAAATGTGAGACATTTGTAAATTATTTAGAAGAGTTCTAAATATAGATTGAGCACAGTCTTGCATTGCCTGCCCATAGGCCAGTGGAAACATCACTGGAGGCTTAGTAAATTCAAAGTGAGGTTAATAATTCCTGTATCACATTTGCCTCACTCTGGATAGGTAGTGGCAGAAAATATGGGCAAGTAACCATACCTTCTGCGTGGCTACAGCCACTCCATTTTAGCAGCTTTCTGCTGCACACAGTAGTTGTGAGAGAGGCTGCTGTTGTAACATTAAGGCATTGGGAGGCTGTTACTTAAACAAGTAGACTTCTTGTGCAATTTAAAATTGGGGTCTGTCAGGATTTAAAATCTTCAGGGCAGCTTACACAAAAAAAACAGGCTAATAGCTACCAGTGTTCACACTTGAACATGTGAAGGCCACTGGTGCCAATGATAAGGAGGCAGAGCTGGCATTCCCATTTCCACTCTTTCTTGCAGTTCTAATTAATAGGGAATATGAATGTGAATATCCCTATGAGGCTGTGGTGTCAATTCAAGCACAGTACTTTTCAGAGGGGACAATTCAGACAAATAAGGTGTTAAGAAATCAAGCAAGTGACATATATGTGTGGACCAGCCCAATGACATGCTAGTGGACCAACTAAGCAAGGTCTTTTTCTTGCAGCTTTTTAATGCAACTATTGAAACATCTGAAAAAAATGATGTTCTGGAACTGCGATTGGCTATACTCCTTAGTCAGACCCTCTATGCAACTTATACCAATGTTTCCAGAGGCCTTTTTGAACAGCACAAACTCATCTATAGCTTTATGCTGTGTATTGAGATCATGCGACAGAAAGAAGAACTTACAGATGATGAGTGGAATTTCTTCCTCCGTGGAGCTGCTGGTTTAGATAAGGTAAAGAGAGGGGAGGGAATTAGGAGTTCAAGATTTCATATCTCTGTGTCCTTTTGGTGACTGTGTAAAAGGGTTAGAATCTAAGTTACCATTTAGAACCTAGTACTGTGCCCAGTCAAGCTACTTGTTATTGTACCAATGAGCTACCATGTTTGGGGAAAACAATTCAATGGAGTAGAAGCCTTTCAGAAGTGGGATTTGAAGGACTGGGCCAGTGTAGACTTTTTTTACCAACATCCGTCTTCAAAGTGGCTTACAACAGAAAAGCAAAGGAGATACACTTTTAGAGATAGATGAATTTTTTAAATAATAATTTCTTCTTCATGACCTTTGTGACTCACATAGATGAATCACTTGTGCCTATGCAGTGCATCTTTTGGCACCTTCTATTACTGAAAATTAGCATTTTGGCAGGAACCCTGCCCCTCTTTGGTGTGCATGATGTAGCTTTCTCCCTGCTTGATTATTCAGTTCTTTTTCATTCACGGCAGTAGCAACATTGAGAGGAACATGCTCTTCTTAAGTTTTTCTTCTAGTCTTAGCAGAGTGTTCTGTTACATACTTTTCAATAGGGATTGGCTTTGACTTGTAATCCTTTTAGTGTTCTGAATTCATTTTCTTTGGCGATCCAACAGATTTGACTTGGACTGTGTTTGATTACTCTTCATCTGTGAGATTTGCCTTAGTCCTTTGGGAATTTATGGCTGCTAGTGGGTTTTTCAAGAGGTCATCTTTTTAGGGGAAAATACCTAATAAGAATGGAAACACAATGTGGGGAACTGTTTACACTACCAGACATTCACTTCCCAGGCAGTCTTGTAGGCTCCCAGTCTTGGGAGAAAGCCCTTCAGACCACTGAACACAGTGATGAAAATAAGTTTCTGCATGTATTTGGCCTCATTTGGCATTCTCCCACAACCTTCTCCTCCATTGACCACCCAGCACAGCTTGACATCAGTATTGGCAAATTCAGGTTCAGCATGGGGTCCTTCTTCAAATCAACTGATATCAAGATCAGCGCAAATGTCTCCGATCCCTCTTGAGGGATCTGACTATCAAGGCTCCATATCCACTGCTCCAGTTCAGAAGCCCCATACTCTGCATAGGAACCTTTATATTCAAAAGATTAATACAGTGGGGCATGTGGCCAACTGCAATGCCACAGGTATGACCAGTACTATAAATGGCTCCTCTTTTCAGGTTTGTCTTAGCAGGCAAGATCCAGTGTTGAAGCGCTCCAATTTGATGAACAGGACCTCTTTAACACTACCACTGATGTAAAGCTGAAGCACATTTAGAATTTGTGTTCTGTAGCCAAGATGTTTGGTATACAGTCCCTAAATGAAGAGATCTTCTGTCAATACTCTTACAAACCCACTTAGTCTATTCAGGACTAGTGTAATCTTACTTTCTAATCCCCAGAGTAGAGTGGCTCCTCTTCCACCTTTCTTGTCACTGTTGTCTAAGAAGAGGCACCAGAATTCCAGCATGTGCTGTATTTGATTTCTACTGATGTCACCACCACATCTCTCATGTGCTCCCCTTTTATGACAGATCAACTATATGCTGATAGGCTTGGGAATCCATTACTGTGAATTTGTGGGTCCTGGACATCATAAGGAGGGGTTATGCCAGGGGTAGGCAACCTTTTTGAGCCGGGGGCCGGGTTGCTGTCCCTCAGACAATTGGGGGGCCGAAGCACCAAAAATAAATAAATAAATAAATAAATATAAAAATTAAAAAAATAAAAAAAATTAAAAAATTTAAAAAATATGCATGCACACTCTCTCAGCCCCAGAAAAGCCATGGCAAAATCCCTGTGGAGATTTTGCGAAGAAAACCCCAAGAACAGGTAATAACAACAATAATCAATATCATCATGGTGGGCGGCAGCGGCGGCGGTGGTCCAAAGGCCTCAGGGGACCGCATCCAGCCCCCGGGCCTTAGGTTGCCTACCCCTGGGTTATGCAGTAGAATTTTGACATCTCCTACTTTTTAATATTTTTGCAGTACCCTTCCATCTTGGGTACTCAATGAAGGGATCCGTACTGTTTTGCTCAAAGGGACAATATATCCCTTTCCTTCCACTGTGCTCCATCAGGGATTTTTCTGGGATTTTACTTCTGTTTTAAGGGGGGGACGGGGTCTGTTCATATTGTATGTTTTATTGTGAACTGTATGTTTTAACTGTAAGCCCCCCGGATTGGATTACCAATGGGCGGGATACAAATAAATATTATTATTATTATTGTTATTATTATTATTATTATTATTATTATTATTAATATTAATATATTAAAGAAGGATACAGCCTTTGCCTGATTCTAGACCTTTGGGATGCCAACTCTTATGTGGAGTCCAAGTGATTCAGGATGATTACTTTCCGTTCTGTTCTTCCTTTGCTGAAAAGGGGTCACTGGTTCCCCTCTCTTGAATTAAAAGATGAATATTTCCAAATCACAATCAGGCTGAATCATCACCATTTCTTCTGCTTATCACTTTTGTTTTCTCCTCTATTATCCTTCATGTATAGCCATGGTGGTGGCATGGCTTCGTATGCAGGAAATTGTGATTTTTCTGTTCAGAGGGAATAGGGTTGTTGGGAGATGCATTCCTGTTCCACTGGAGAGGACCTGCCATGTATGCTTTCATCCTTTCTAGGGTCAAAATGTATTCTCATCACACCTTGGTGGTTGAGGCAGCCCTGGTTTTCCACACTTCTTCACCTGTCACACAAAACATTTTACAGGGGTCCATCCCAGACAAACCACCTCAGCTCTTCACAATTAAGTCTTGGCGTGGAGGGTGTATCCATCACTATTCATTCATGTGGCCACTCAGACACACACTGGAGATTGCAACAAGCTGACTACACAGCACTCATATGTATATAAATTGAGTAAATTTCTTGCCCTCATGTCTTTGCAAGTAATCACAGCTGCTCAGCTGCAATGATCCATGTTTTGGATGTTTGCTTGGTGTTAAGAGACAAAGCTGCAATGATCCATGTTTTGGATGTTTGCTTGGTGTTAAGAGACAAAGGCTTCTCCTTTCTTGAAGTGCTATTTGACTTCAATTTCATGGAATTTTCAGAAAATGAATAAGGATTTTCAGCACCCCTTGATTAAAAGATTCCTCAAGGGAATTTCTTTCCCCTAGTTTCTGGTTTTACTGCACCCCGGAGTTTAGAACTAGTGCTTTTCCTGATTTTTAGAAATCACTTTGAACCTCTGGCCTCTTGTGATCTTTACCTAGTTACTTGGAAATCATCTTTATGGTGTCCATTACACCTGCTAGAAAGACATCATTATGTCTACTGTGAAGAAGGATGCCATCTCTGAACCTGAGCAGACCCTGGACTCTCTGGATATCCACCAGGACCTATTTTGCAAGACATTGTGTTTGTTTGTTTGTTTGTTACCACAAATCCAAGTTGGGTTTGCCAGTTTCTACGCAAAGATTTTCTAAGTGGGCAGTGTCCACTATTCAGTTGGTCAACCATTTGGCTAAGAAAGAGCCTCCAGTTTCTATCTGTGGTCACTCTAGCTGCAACCTCTACAACTTTCCTCAGCCATTCTTCTTTCTTTCTATAGTGTCCTGCTGACCCTTGGCTTCCGTAGTCTGCTACTGTGATGGCCTAAGACCTGAGGAACTGAGTGGGAATCATACTAGATCAGGGGTAGGCAACCTGTCCCCTTTAAGGGCTGAGGGACTTCAGCTCCCAGAAGCCCCAGCCATGTTGGCCAATAGTCCCATGTTGGCCAATAGCTCCTGGGATTCTGGGAGCTGAAGTCCCTCGGCCCTTAAAGGGGAAAGGTTGCCTACCCCTGTACTAGATCATGGGCAATGGGAAGGGGTGGGGCTCCCACTAAAACAGTAACTTTCTCAGTTCTAGAAGGTTCTAAAAGATGTATTGTGCAGGTGCAAGTGATCTATCTGTGTGAGTTCACAGATGACCATTTGAAGAACCAGTAAGAACCAGTGAAGGTTACAGTAAGCAACCTATTCTTCTGGACCTTTGCAGTTAATGCCATATTCCATAAAGAGAAACTGGCAGAGAATGGGTGAGAAACAGAAAGCATACTAAATACAGCATCCCATAGCTTGCACTAGTTAAAATTGCAGCACGGAAACAGTTTGTAGAATTTCTATGTTACTTTTTTATTGTTTAAACTCAGAAAGCATCAGATATTTGGAAAACATCTAACTTTTAGTTACTTTTCCACTGTATCCAAGAATACAATATTGCAGCTGTAGGATCTTTTGTTTTTGTTTTGTTTCTTTTTTCAGTGACCTGGATTAGAAATGAAATCACACTGAAAGTCATAATTAAGTAATAAAATGAATATTTTGTCAATCCTGACTACCACTAATTGCAACCTGGTTTAAAAGATATACAGATAGAATTAGGTGCATATATAGAATTAATACAATTAATATCCACAAAGCTCATGCTAAAATAACACTCAGAGGGTGCTCCTTGATTCCTTTTCCATTTTAAATAGAATTAAAGAATTCTGAATTTGTTTGGAGTACCCAGACTGAGTAGTAATCCCAGTCTTTGAATATGTGAATACACTCCTGGTTACCACAGATGTCCTTCTCTTTAGCAATATGATTTAGGTGGTATAATGCTCTTGCTGTGTTAAAGAACTGGAAGTTATACTTCCTTACTTATCTACTGCAGATTACCCAGAAATCTACCAGTAGGTGTAGATAAGTGGTCCCCAAAGTTTTTCGGGTTACCAACCCCTTTCCTCTTGGGTGACAACCGTAGTCATTGTCCCCAAACAATATGTATATATGTATATGTGTATCCAAGAATACGATAGATAGATAGATAGATAGATAGATAGGTAGATAGATAGGTAGATAGATAGATAGATAGTTTGGGGACAATATATATATATCATTATATATAATAATAATATTAATTAGGTCTGTGTGCAGCAGCCAGCTTGCCAGTGACATCTGTCTCAGCCATACCCTGATTGTCATCACCTCCTCTGCCTCAGCCTGTCATGTGTGAATAAAACAGTAGCAGTGACCCAGGCCTGCTTCTCCCTCTTGCCCATGCCAGCCTTTCAGCAAAATGAAGGTTGGCTGACCAGCTGCTCAGTTACTGCTCTCAGGTTGTTTGGGTGCAAAAGGAGCAGTGACAAGCAGACATCAAGCAGTGATCAAAAAGCTTGCCGAGCAGTGACCGAGAGGCTTCTTCTCTGTGCTGGCTTTTGCTGCAAGTCTGGCACAGGCAAGAAGCTTCTTGGTCATTGTTTGACCAGCTGCTTGGTTGCTGCTCCTAAGGTGATTGGGTGCAAAGGGAGAAGTTTCTCCCCAGTGAGGAAGGACTCTCAGTCTTTCTACACTGTGGTGTAGAGACACACAGCTGGCTCACTTTTCTCCACAAGGAAGGACTCTCAATCTAAAAGAGGCAAGAGAGGTGAAAGACTTTTTCAAAGTATAGAAACCAGATACTCCTTCCTTTCTTTCCCCAGATATTTCCCTTCCCCAAACAAAGGCAGCCACCTAACTCGGCCAGGTTGCAGGGAGGGAGCCGACAGTGCTGTGGTGCCTCGCTGGCATGATCGGGAGACCGGCCCGCTCCCAGAGGGTGTTGAGGTGGCCTGGCAGCTGGGCTGAATCAGGACTTCCGACACAGTACAGGGACCACAAGTCCCAATGGGCTGTGTGGCCTCCCTGATTGGCAGGGAGACTGAGGACGGGCAGGTCTTCCTCCTGGCACTGGCCCCCCATTGACCAACAGGCCTGTTTAGTGCCACATGGCCGGGGTGGCCTGTGCCATTGCTAGCCGGAGCTCACAGGAAAAGGAGCTCGGACTGAGAGCTCTTCCCTTCCTCCTGCCCTTGATGGATTCAGTGTCGTCATGGGGTGTTGTCACAACTTTTGGGGGTGGTAGCATGGGCCGGGGATCTGGTGAGCATGGTTCCCTAGGCTGTGGAGAGACGCAGGGGTGCTGGGAGTGGAGAGGTGTTACCAGTACAGGGGCAACTCCTGAACAGCGTCCCCCGGTGACAAAGGGGTTGAGAGGTGAATTTGAGACCAGTTGGTCACCCCTTCTGTCATCCTGAAGTCCGCCCCTGCCCGGGTCTTTGGGTTCATCGAACAACAGATGAATTGGGCGATGGCAGATCCAGGCCCATGTATTCGCGCCAACCCCTACCTGTTAGCTGTATTCAATAAAGTTGTGGCTTTTTTCTGTCAGTTGTTCATGTCATTCATTCTGCATCAGCTTCCCCTTCCCATGCAACTTCAAGTTATCCCCACACAGAAACATTGTTTCTTCTGCTTCTGCTTCTCTCAGCATGTCCAACAAAAGAAAGCAGGCGCAGTAGTGCAACTCCAACCTGCCAGACAAATCCCAGCAAAGTTCACAAAACTTAAGTAGGGTCCCAAATGCGAAAGCTCCTTTTTGCCACCACTTCCTTACCTCTGTCACATGCTCTCACTCCTCATCCCCACCATGGTCCTAAAGGCCACTTCTTCCCTGTCTTTCTTGTACACCAGTACTTTAAAACTGAAGATTCCCTTTGCTATCTTCTTTTTCCTCACTGTCTTCCTGGATCTTTCCACTTCTCCTGGGGGGGGGGGGGAATACTGCCCACTTTAGGAATCACTGTTTAGACCTATACAATTGTTCTGCACATTACCTGATGCAGTCTTATCTTTTTTTATAATAGAGCCGGCCTCCCAAACCTGAAATTCCATGGCTGGAAGAAAATACTTGGTTCATGTGTTGTGACTTAGAAGAAGTACTTCCATGTTTTGAGGGGATACAAGATGACCTGTTACATGAGCACATTGTCATTACATTGGGTAATATGATAAAAATGGAGAAGATTTGTAAAAAGTTTTTCCTATCATGTATTTACTGTACATATGAGAGGGTTTTATGTTCTGTGATGCATTCTATCTTTTGGAGTTTTCATGTTATTTAATTTTATGTTCCACTATTGGGTTTTAAAAATTCAACTTGAATTTTGTATATGTCTCTTTAATTATTTTTCCAGGGTTGATAAGAAATAGTTGTTATACAGGGTGTTTGTACTCCGCATAATATCTCATACAAATAATATTTATACAGGATATATTGAAATGTTACCAAGTTTGAAATATTCTACCTAGTTTGCAGTAGATACCTTGTAAATCCACTTCCACACAAAATAAAACTAGAAGTGGAAATTCTCAAATCTTACAGAAAAATGTTCCTATCCAATAATAGTGCTTTTGTTATCCTATTTTATAAATGTCATAACTGTTACTCCATTGTCCAGATAGCTATATTACTCCAAACCTATAACATTATTATCATATTAATGAACGGATTGTTATACTATATAGATGTCCAACCCATTTATCTATTCATTCAAAACACTTCGGGAAGACTCCAGAGATGGTCTTCCACTACTGTAACATGGGATTTCTGCTAGTGGATTCTAAGGAAATCAGAAGAAAAGCTATTCTCTCTCTACATTGTGGCCCCACATGCACCCCCACAATTGGCTCTAGAAAGCTAAGAAACCCCCCAGAGTGGGCTTTAAGAAAGCATAGGGGGCTGCAGGAGGAGGGGAAAAGAAGCAACTGCAGAAGAACATTGAGTTTCCTTATCTAAGCAAACCCTATGAAATTCGAGATCTCCATAAGTCAATAGGCAACTTGAAGGTGCATGTGTACACACAGAGACAAACACTTTCTGCTTTAAGCAAAGACACACTGAATTACCAATTAATTATTTGTAGTTATCTGCTAGCTAGTAAAACATTGCATACCTTGCCAATTTTTAAATGTTTTATTATAGATTGATTGAAGTATTTATACCCCACCCATTATCTAAAGAGCTTAGGGCAGTGTACAATAAAATCAGCTTCGCCATCTTAAAATAATGCAAACAGTAAAGTGATTTCAAAATGCTAAATTTTAAAATAATTAAAATAGATTAAAATTATTTAAAACATGGATATATGTAGATTTATCTAAAGCCAATTAGACCCTGAACGGTTTGGTAAATGACCATGTATTTTATTTCACATGGGAACAGCAGCAAACTATCAGGCCTCTTGTGAGGCAATTGGGACACCACAGCAGAGAAGTCCCTCTCCCACATCTTTCCATAATGTATTGCCTGAACTGGTGGGACACAAAGGATGGTTCTTTTAGAAGCATTCAGACCTCAAGCATATATATATAATATATGTGTGTGAGAGAGTTTGTGTGTATGGTAAAGGTATTCCCTGTTGACAAGGTTGTCAAGTTGTGTCTGACCATAGGGGGCAGTGCTCATCTCCGTTACTAAGCCAAAGAGCCAGCATTGTCAGAGACTACTCTGTGATCATGTGGCCAGCATGATCGCACAGGACGCTGTTTACCTTCCCACTAAAGTGGTACCAATTTATCTACTTACATTTGTATGCTTTTGAACTGCTAGTTGGCAGAAGCTGGGACTAGTGATGGGAACTCACCCATCATGCAGCACCTGGGCCTTGAACTGCCAACTTGCCGATTTCGTGATCAATAGAGCCAGCATTTCCTGAAAACTCTAGGGTTCCTCAGCTATTACTGTGCAAACCCTTGCTTCTTGCACTGCAAACCTGTCAGGTTTCCTCCTAATTCTGTGAGTTCTCTGTGGAATTATTACTTTTGTTCTCCCTGCCTCATCTTCACTTTCACTACTTGTCTGTATACCTGTCTCTATTACAGATCTCTGCTCTAGCTGAGCTTTTGGAGTTTATGTCTGAATTGTAGTGTTTGTGTCTTGTGCTGTTTTTGCACCATTCTCAGCCCCTGACAAATCCACCTCTTCATTTTTGATGTTTGGTGAAGCATTTCCCAATGGCACAAAAACATCATAATTGCAGTGGATTTTGTCTCAGCCTGAGTGTTTCTCAAAGTTTGCACTTCTTGAGAATATCATTCTGTCATGATCCAATGAAAACCTGTACCTGTTCCTCTTGTAACCAACAAATCATAATCTTCTCCATTTTGTTTCATCTTTCTTTCTGAACTGAGGTGGAATCAGTACATTTGCAAATTACCCAAAGATCCTGAGATAACGCAAGTTGGGTGCTCTCCGATACAATAGGTAATATGGAGTTTGATGTATTGCACTACTCCACATCCTATTTATGACATGGCATGCTGTTCTGGTAGCCTCTCCCCACAAACTAGGAGGTGCTCCTGCATCTAACATCATGCAGTTCCGCATTTGGTTTATCATGCCATTGCGCCATTCAGCCAAACCGTCTTCGGCAGGACAAGCTGGATTAGTCGTATGGTGACATATGCCCTTCTCCTTAAACCAATGCTGCAATTTCTGGGTGAGAAATTCACCTTTCCTGTCAGTGATTAAGGTGCCAACCTTATATTGGAATTCTCTCTCTATGGCACTTACTCATTGCTGAAATTTCACAGCAGCATCGCTTTTGGCCTTAAGCAGAGCCACATATCCGAACCTGGTGTGTCTGTCCACCAGCACCATGACATATTTATTACCTCCTTCACTCTCCACCTGATGTGGACCAGATAAATCTGCATGTACTACCTAAAATGGCCTCACAGTGGTGCATTTACTTTCTTTGGGGATTGGATAAGCCTTTAACTTTACCTTCTTGTACACAGAACAATCAAAGTATTTGTTGCAGTTGTTCATTTTTAGTTCTGGGCAAACCTTCTCTAAGGGCCTTTGCAGACTGCCAGAAATAGTGCACATTAAATTGAGGCACTGCCCTGGCTCAGTGCTAGGAAATCATGGGAACTGTAATTTATTGTGGCACCAGAGCTCTCTGACAGAGAAGGCTCAATGTCCCAGAAAAAAATACAATTCCCATGACTCCCTAGCACTGAGCCAGGGCAGTGCCTCAATTTAATGTGCACTATTTCTGGCAGTCTGCAAAGGCCCTAAATTTGCCAAGCTTTTGAAGCTTGCATGCCCCATTACTCTGTGTAAATAATGTGTACAATCATCATGTAAAAGTTTGTTGGACACATTTGCACATTTCACATTTGAAACCATGTGGTATACCTTGTTTTTCTTCACAGCCTCACCTCATATTGTCCCATTTTCAGAAAATAAACACTCATCCCCCTTAAAGAATACTTCATAGCCATCTGCCATCAGGGATGACACACAAGTATTATCATTATTATAGCATTCTCACTCGGAGATAAGGACATCTGGGTATGTTGCACTGGGATTCGGCTAGCTCTCTCCACTTCCTTTGATTTGACCTCAAAGTCTGCCTCTGGATTTCCTCCAAAATCCTTGAAGCAACAAACTCTGGTCTCAGGTCTGTCCCAGCAACTCCTTGCAAACTGTATGTTAGGAAGTCCCGATCTTTGGTCAAGCTTCCTAAAAGAATATAGGTCTTCTGGCAATCTTCTGTCACCACTCCTCTGCTCTCCACTTGGTCAAACAGATCCTGCATTCTCTTTAAATGCTCCATTACAGACTCTCAGTCTCGTAACTTGCAACTGCACAGTATTTAGACTGATGAACTTCATGCAGGGCTTTCCCCATCTCAAAAGCAGTTTGCTTCCCCCTGACATGATTTAGTTGACAGGGCTCTAAAGTCAACAAAATTGACACTCTTACCTTTCTTTCGTCCTCCTATGGGGATTGATCTGGTAATACCTCTACCATTTTCCAGAGGTCTTGCTTGACTAACAGGGATTCTACATAGATAGACTAGGCCCCGTAATTACCATCTTTCAGTTTTTCAAATCTTACTTGCATTCAGCCTTCAGAGACAAATGGATTTTTGGCAAATGGCCAACTCTGTCCAGGCAGACAGCCAACTCACTCGGCTTGCTGATAAGGCTCTCTGAGACACCCAGTTAGGCATTAACTCAGTAACTGCCAAAACACCAGAGTTCACAGTGGAACTTTTGCAAACCTTGCACACTTCCAGAACTCACGCGACCATCTGAGCACTGTTCTTGTGCATACTGGGCTCATAACCCTTGTTGGAGCATGTGTGATCTGGGATCAACATGCAGAAAACTTACACCAGGAACAAAATGCCACACAAAAGTCTCAACTGTGAAGTTCAGTGTAGGCTACAGAGAAAAAATCCTCCCATGCAGAAGCTGTCGGCAAGACAAAAACTGCTGGACTGCTGAGTTCTCACGTAGAAGCCTTTATTCTTGAGTACAGTTATATACATCAGACTGACCAAATGCTATGCCAGGCTCCTATTTAAATGCAACCACACTGAACAATCAGCTCATTCACTTATATACAATATCTCCCCCTGGGATTTGAGTCCAGCCCACTACTGGTATGTCACCCAGTTTCCTGTCACCTGATAACCGTGACTCTGCAGAAATGAAGCTTGCTGACTTCATCTCCTGCCCTTCTGCCATCAGCTTCCTGTGACTCAGGACTCTTCAAATGATGAGTTATCATGTCTTCCAACTGAATTCAGGTTACCTTTTAACCTTTGCTCCAGTTTCATGCCATAGCCACATCTATGACATTTTCTACCCAGAGTGCAATTTACTCTGACACCTTTCCCCTACCTTGAACACAAAAAGAAAAATCCTTCCTGACTTTCATATCTTAATTAACTTATTTTCCTCTAACTTTTCAGATTTACAACTTCTATTTATGCCTCTCTCTCTTATTAATGTTACTTTTCATTGGCATTTCTCCCCCCATTCATTATTACTATAACACAGTAATATATCAGTTCTTTCTGTTTCATATATCTTATTCTGTTAGACCAATTATACTCCCCCCCTCCCCCATAGTGTAAACTGACAAGTACTAAGCCCTGTATGTTCTGAAATGTTGCATGTCTCTTAGGATGGATGCTGGTGTGGTGCACTCTAAATTAATACATTTATTCTCGAAAGATGTTAAATGGAAATGGTTTTGAATTATAATACTCTTTTGTTAGGACAACTTGAAATGCATGTCAACCCAGAGGAATGGGAAGGTTATAAGTCAGAAGCAGAAAAAAGCAAAAGAAAAGATGTCATAGCAGACATTCCTTGGGATGCTAGGCTGACCATGTTTCAAAAATTAATTGCAGTGAAATGCTTCATGGAAGAAAAGGTAAGCTTTCTACCAACAACTACAGCCCTGCCCACAATTATTTTAGGATGAAGCTGCAGCATAAACAAGAGTGTCCATCCCATCAGGAATATAGATATTTAGAAAGAGAAGAACTAATCTGCTTAATTCATAATTATGTACAAAGATAATGGGCAAAAATGCTCATATTTGTGTATTTCTAGTTGTGTGTGTGACTGATTGTGGTTATGATTATAAAATAAAAACTGCAGTAAGATTTTTTCCAACATCAGCCATAACTGTCCCCATCGTATGTCAGCTACCAATCATTACACTTTATTCAGTGTATCTTGTAAATTAATTAAGCTAGGTTTATAATTATATAGCTTTTGTGAACGTGGACAAAAATGCTTAACTTGTTTAATTTAAAGAAGAGGGTGGAGCATTTTTTTAAGACTATAGATGTTTTTGTTTATGCATATTATATTAACTGTTTATGCATATTATATTAAATTTAATACAATTACATTTCTTTTTCTCTAATGTTCTTGCACCTAACTGTAAATCGGTTGTGTTACTGTTTATAGATTGTTACTGCACTTACTGAATTTGTAATTGAAAACCTTGGGAAGCAATTCATAGAGAATCCACCAGTTGATCTTGCAACTCTTTACCAAGATATGTCTCCTTCTACACCGCTTGTGTTCATCTTGAGTACAGGCTCTGATCCCATGGGGGCATTCCAGCGATTTGCAAAGGAGAGAGGATATTCAGAACGGTATAAACTACATATTTTCATTATATGTACTATTGGATATTGACTTCCATATGACATGTAGCATTTGGGTTGAATTAGAGGATTTACTTGCATCACTCTTTGACTTTCCAGCTTTTATCATTTAACTTTGTTTTTATTCTTTTTAAAGTATATTATGACAAAAACATGTGTTACTAATTTATGGTGTACTGATATATACCAAGCATGAGGACCTCGTGTATCTGAGGAAGTAGGCTCAAATCTACAAAAGCTGATGCTACCAGCTTCTTTTTTTCAGTTAGTCTCAAAGGTGTTACAAGAACATTTTGCATACTGATATATAGTGAACAGCATTGCTGTTTAACTGTCAATGGCATGTCACCTGCACCTGTGTTATATATACCAAGGGAAACACACCTACCATATACAGTGACCCTCGGATGCTTGAAAATTTTTCTGGTTTTGCTGCCTGCAGAGCCAGTATGGCATAGTAGTTTGAGTGTTAGACTAGGACTCTGGAGACCAGAGTTCAATTCCCCGCTTGGCCATTAAACCCATTGGGTGACTTTGGGAACATGCTCTCAGCCTCAGAGGAAGGCAATGGCAACAGTAATGTGTGTACTTGAAGGCACACAACAACAATGGACCACATGCTAGCGTAAGTCAACAGGATTCCAGCCCAAGGATGAACCAAGTGCTGGTTTCAATGGGTGGTGGAAGGATGCTCACTGTGGATTTTTTCCCCCCATTGTGTATGAGGACTACAACAGTCTCTTTGATTTGATGTAGTATTGGATCTCAGGGTTCACAAAAGACTGTATGGAATTTTATGAATAATTTAGATTTCACTTTAATATTTCCTTCATTTTATGCACTGCAACTTGTATCTTTCATAGGGTAATGACATGAAATCTATAACAGAATCATGCTCTTTTTAAAAGAAAAAGTCAGTAGTATCTGAACAGAAGTTCACTTGACAATGAAGAGTCACATCTCTAGCCTGCAGGATTTTCTGCTGTAAAATTTCAAAGGTCTGCAGCTGTTCCTATCAGAGGAGGTAGCTTTTAGGAAAATGTCATACTAATCATTTCTTTTAAAATTAGAGACAAGGTTAACTTTAAATGTGGAATATATTTGGTTATAAAATACTATAGAGGAGGTGTACCCCAAAATACAATAGACAGCAATACACATGACTTTGACTTTAGTGGGGATATGGATGTAAAACATATGTGAAGGTTGGGAGTTTTTTTAGATGCCTTAAAAATAGGCAACACTCTAGACATTAAGCATCAAAAGTGTTTGAATAATGTATTACAAATATATGTAATGCAGCTACTGAAAAAATACTTTGACTTTCAGAGTGCAGTCAATTTCATTAGGACAAGGGCAAGGACCTATTGCAGAAAAAATGATTAAGGATGCAATGAACACAGGAAATTGGGTGTTTCTGCAGAACTGTCATCTAGCTGTTTCATGGATGTTACCAATGGAAGAGCTTATAAAAACTTTTACAGAGCCAAGTATGTCTTTTTCTTTCATTCTTCGGTATGGTATACCTCATAGTAGAGCAATTTCAGAATTTAACTTTTTCAGGAAGGTTTTTTTTTTTAAATCCTCATCAATCCAGTGTTTGTTTAGTCTAAATATTTGTAGTTATTCATTATTATAATAAATAAATGTTTAACATTTATAGAGATTTTTAGCATTTTTAAAATGCTTCATGTGTATTACCCCAATTATCCTTACAACATCTCCTTAAAGTGGCTATGCATTATCAGCATATTGCATATGGATTCCAATATAGTTTGCCTAGGCTCCCCTGCTGACAGGAGGCAAGATTTGTATCAGGGACTTCCTAAATATTATGAGGTAGACATTTACATCATTCTGTCCATTCACAAGTAACAGCAGGAATGGAAGTGGGTTTGTTATTTACAGGAAAGAATTATATGGGAGAGGCAGAAGATGGTCGACCACCACCCCTTGCCTCATGATCCACTGCTTTTCTTTCAAACGAACTCTAATACTTTATATGGCAGTGACAAAGATACATATCATATCTACTTTGGTCTTTACTTCTGTGCTAGCTTCATGAATTCTTAGCTTTTTAACAGAAGTAAACAATGTTTGTTCAGGAATCCCTGGTGGTACAGTGGTTAAATGCAGCACCTCACTCATAGCCACAAGATTTGAATTTGAGTCCAGCCAGGGGCTCCAGGGTCAACTTAGCCTGACATCCTTCTAAGGTCACTAAAATGAATACCCAGCTTGTTGGGGGCAATTAGTTCACATGTTGTAAACTGCTTAGAGAATGCTTAGTTCAGTATGAAGGAGTATAGAAATGTAGCTGCTATTGCTATGTTAACTTTGTTTTATGTACGTAATATTTGTTTTGCCATATCTTAACCCAAACCTGCAATGTTATGTCTTGCTGCTGTGCCACTTTTTATATGCCATCATTCATTCTGTCTCTTTAAACACCATCACTGTTTTAAAAATTATTCTCCATATATTAGAAAATGTTCTACTGAACGTATTGAAGTGAATGTATTGAAGTGAACTGAAATCAATAGGACAACCAATTGGTCAATAGTACTCATGATATTTTAAAACAATTTTTGCTGTGAAACAACTTCATCTTACACTGAAATATAATTTACCTTACATAATAGTAACAGTATAAAATTCTATTTTGCAGGTGTCTCTATCCATGAAAGCTTTCGACTCTATTTGAGTTCCATGCCATGTAATACCTTCCCTGTTACTGTCCTTCAAAATTCTGTCAAGGTAGTATCTTTTGAACATAGGTGAATATGCATTCAGAGTAAATGATGATTAACAGGTAGTTCTGCTGTTGTGGTGCGTTCATTGAGACAGCAGCCAATAGTCTCCACTGGTGTTTCATCTTAAGAAATAGAAAAAATCTGGAATAACTGTCTGAATGTCCATATGAGTAGGCAGATGAGCTTCAGTCTATCTGCTTTCATTGATGCCCTCACAAGCAAAAAGCCAAAGGCAGCTCATGTTGCGTTGTTCCCGTCTACAGTGTAACAGATGACAGGACAATATAATGGGACGAGAGAAGAAAATGGCAAGGGTGACAGTGAATGAATTTACATCCATGCAGTTGTGTGTTTAGGTTGCATTTCAATTAATGTTGGAGACTGAGGGGACTGAAATGGAGGAGAAGAGGTTACAAGTATAGCACAGGAATGAAGAATGGGCAGAGAATATGTTGTGAAATGAGGGCAGAAACACAAAGGATGTTTATGTGTGTACTGTGCCTTCAAGTTGTTTCTGACTTACAACAATCCTAAGACTTGGGGTTTTCTTGGCAAGATTTGTTCAGAGGAGATTAGCCATTGTCATCTCTTGAGGCATGTGACTTGCCCAGGTTCATCCTTAATGCCATGGTTTTTGTTGTTGTTAACTGCCTTCGCATCGGTCTTGACCCATGGCAACCCTATGGATTAGACATCTCCAGGCCCTCCTGTCCTCTACTGCTCTGCCCAGCTCCTGCAAACTCTTATTCGTGGTTTCTTTAATAAAGTCCATCCATCTATCATGTGGCCTTCCTCTCTTTCTACTTCCCTCCACCTTTCCTAACATTATTATCTTTTCCAATGATTCATGACTTCTCATCATGTGTCCAAAGTATGACAGTCTATGTCTTGTCATCTTGGCTTCTAGGGATATTTCTACCTTGATCTGCTCTAGGACCCATTTGTTTGTCCTTTTGGCTGTCCATGGAATCCTCAGCACTTTTCTCCAACACCACATCTTAAATGTGTTGATATTCCTCCTATCTTCTTTCTTAACTGTCCAGCTCTCACATCCATACATAGTAATAGGGAATACAATGGCTTGTATGATTCTGACTTTTGTGCTGAGTTGCATGTCTTTGCATTTTAGAATCTTTTCTAGTTCTTTCATAGCCACCCTCCCCATCCTTAATCTTCTCCTGATTTCCTGGCTGCAGTCCCCATTCTGATCAATGTTTGATCCCAGATATGAGAATTCTTTTACTATTTCTATTTCTTCATTGTCTAATTTGAATGTGTGTAAGTTCTCTGTGGTCATTATTATTTTTTTCTTTATGTTCAACAGTAAACCTGCCTTTGCACTTTCCTCTTTGATCTTCCTCAGTAGTTGCTCTAGGTCTGTGAGGTTTTCTGCTAGTATTATGGTGTCATCAGCATATCTCAGATTCTTGCTATTTCTTCCTCCTATTTTCACCCCTCCCTCTTCCATGTCCAAGCCTGCTTTCCTTACAATATGTTGAATAGGTAGGGTGATAGGATGCAGCTTTGTTTGACTCTTGCCAATTGGGAACCATTCTGTTTCTCCGTGTTCTGTCTGACAGTAGCCTCTTATCCTGAGCACAGATTCCTCATCAGGACTATCAGATGTGCTGGCACTCCTGTGTCTTTAAGGGCATTCCATAGCCTTTCATGATCTGTGCAGTCAAAGGCTTTACTATAAAGCACATGCTGATTTTCTTTTGGAACTCCCTGCTACACTCCATTAGCCATCATATATTTGCAATGTGATCCCTGGTGCCTCCTCCTTTCCTGAACCCTGCTTGGACCTCTGGGATTTCTCTCTCCATGTGTGGTTGGAGTCTATGTTGCAGTATTTTGAGCATAATTTTGCTTGCATGGGAGGTTAGTGCTATGGTTTTGTAGTTGCTGCAGTCTCTTGTGTCTCCTTTTTTGTGGATGGGGATGTATCTTAATCACTTCCAATCTGTTGGTCATCATTTTGTTTTCCATATCTGTTGTCATATGTTGATTAGCACTAGAGTTGACTCTGTTAGTGTGGATTGCAACAGTTCTATTGGTATATCATCTGTTCCTGGAGTCTTGTTTTTTGCCATTTCATTTAATGCAGCTTCCACCTCAGTTTTTAGAATTTGGGGTTTATCTTCATATGGCTCTTCACTCCATGTGTCCTTCATTTTGTCATCTCTTTTGTATAGTTCTTCTGTGTATTGCATACAACATCTTGTTATTCCTTCCTGGTCTTGAATTATCTTATTATTATTGTTGTAGAGTGTACCGGTCCTTGGTTTGAACTTTCCTTTGATTTCTCGAATCTTGTGGAATAGTTCTCTCATTCTTCCTTTTTTGTTGTCTTCTATTTCTCTACATTTGTCATTTTAATAATTTTCCTTATCATTGCACATTGCCATTGTATTGTTGTGTATATGGTTCTTAGTTTATTGCTATCTCCTTTTTGTTTTGTTTCTCTTCTTTCCTTTATTGCTTGTAGCATTTTATCTGTCATCCATGGTTTCTTCACTTTCTTTTTGACTGTTGGAAGTGTCTTTATGCATTCTTCTTTTATTATGTCCCTGGCTTCAGATCAGATCTCTTCCAGTTCACAATCTTTTATCCTTAGTACTTCAAATCTGTTCCTTATATTGTCAATGAATTCTGTGGAAATGTTGTTTAAATCGTAATTTGGTGTGATGACTGGTTTTGTTCTCTTCTTGGTTTATGCATGGTTTATCCTCTTCCTTTTGCCTTCACTTCCTTTTACTTTCTAATTGTTTCTTTGCTTTTGAGATCATTTCTCTTTTGAGATAATGAGATTAATAGTAGGAATGGGTGAACTGACTCCATTTTCTTCTTTGTGCTCTCAAGGTTGGCCCCATACATTACTATTTCTTTAACCATTCTGAATTTGTTGATGAGATCTACATCTCCATAGCATAGATTCCAAACAAGCACTTTCCCTTTCTTCTGAATCACTGAGATGATTTATCCCTGCATTTCTGCAAAATGCAGTGGTTTCTGTGAAAAGAAGCATGTCTTACCATGAATTCCACCACCTCTGGTGATTTTATTAAGCTTTAAAATTATTAGTGTGGTTAAAATTTTCTCCACTCAGTAGGGCCTATCAACACAGATCTGGCAGTTTAACTGACATTTTAAAACAAAAACCATAAGAGGTCTGCTTCACTATCTTTCTTCTTACTTAAATTGTTCTCACTGCATATTTTTTCTCTCTCTTGTGTAAACACATTTCTTTTTCATTTTTTTCTGCTCCAAATTTCTTCATTCATTCAATATAGCTTTAGATTTCCATATGCTTCCTGGGGTAAGCAATCAGTTTATTAACTTTGTTAAATGCCTGGAGTTTTCCTCTGAGTGGAGAATATAATTTGCATACAGATAGCTACTAATTCTTGCATTAATTTGACAGCACAGTGAAGACTGGAAGAGAAATCTATAAAGCCTAGTTCCTACAGTAAATAAATGTAAGGGAGGTGTAATTTTGGTTCTTTAGAGAATTCTGTTACTATGAATAATTATTGATCAGTCTTAATAAACTTAAATTATTAAGTTTATAACACTTAATTTTTCAGGTAACCAATGAACCTCCTAAAGGTCTACGTGCAAATATCAGACGAGCATTCACAGAAATGACAGCTTCATTTTTTGAAGAAAATATTCTGGGGAAAACCTGGAGAAAAATAATTTTTGGCATTTGTTTCTTCCATGCAATCATTCAGGTAGCCTTTGTTATTCAAAGAAAATAAATATAGCAATAATCACTTAAATACATGTTTAGAAACCATATATGTGTAGCCATAACAGTATAGTTATAAGTGTAGCCATAAAGCCATAACATTTGTTGTGTGCCTTTGAGTCACTTCCAGCTTACAGGAACTCCAAGGCAAACCTATCACAGAGTTTTCCTGGCATAATTTGATCACAGGGGGTTTACCATTGCCTTTTCCTGAGGCTGAGAGTGTGTGACTTATCAAAGGTCATAGTGGGATGCTTCTGTCACTATTGCGCAATTGTATGAAGATTATCAGATGATGTTGTGCGGCATCATGATAATGGCATTATTATCCTGTGAATAAAGAGGATTTTTGGCATTGTTTTTCATTTGCAGGAAAGTCCTATGAATAAAAAGCAGTGCTAGAATTCCCCTTTGTTTGTGGGATAATGATGCGATTATCACAACATTACGCGACGTCATGTGATAATCTTTGTGCCATTGTGTAATAGTGACAGGAGCTTCCCGCTATGCTCCCATCACTTTTGGCCATGTGAAAATCTTCTAAGTCTCATTCCCTGACATCTCTGGAGAGGGGGTCATACCCAGTTTCTGAACTTGTTTATTCCATCCAAATGTAAGCTGGTCCATAGATGGGCTTTCTATCCTTCAAAACCGCGTTATGGACCAACTTCAAGGATCTGCAGTGACTGCCTCAGTGAACCATTTCATCCCTGGCAGTTATCTTAGCAGGTTGGGAGGTGTGACAGGTAGGTGGAAGTTGTTTTATGTAGGGATTTTGAAGTCTCAGCTGCTGTCTTCAAGACTGCCACCATCTATTTTTTTGTTTGAACTGTGTTCCATTGGACAGAGGAATTAATAGGTGTAAAGACCACAGCATAGTAATCTAGGACATCCTCAAGAAGATTGCTTTATCCACATGTATTGTGATACATTCGTCCGTGGATAACATCCAAACTAAGTAACACATAGAAATATATATCTTTGGAACTGGAAAGTGGATCAGACTAGCCAGATCCTCTTTTGAGTGAGCCAGGTTGTTTTGCCAAGCCCTGGAATCAGTCCAATTCAAAGATAAAAGGAAGTGTTTCTTATTATTAAAAGAAGGATGCAAACCAAAGCCCAAATTCATTGTCCATGATTCCAATAAATACAAATAATGTCTATTAACTTCAAACTTCAATGAGACTGTGGTGCCCGGGCATCAAATAAACAGGGCATTCCTCACTCCAAGAACACTGCCTTCCCTTGATCCAAGAATCCAGCAAAGAATGAGCCTCTTTCCCAGACATACTGGACCTCTGAGCCTCTTTCCCAGACATACTTCTATTCTTAGATATATTTCACACGCACACACCTGCCAAATTAAAATGGAAACATTGCAACTATCTTGGACCTCAAAGGGCTGAAGACACAACTGCAGAAGAAGCACCTCAACAGGCAGATCAGTGGATTTTCTACCTCTGTTTGTCTTTTAGAAGCATACTTGCACATACCCAAAATGAAAAACAAACGAACACCAGCTTACATGTGCTTCTTATATACCAACAGGGAGTATTCAGATTGTATGCTCCTATTTTGTCTAATATTTGTTCTTCATGACTTGATGAAGATATTATGAGCCTGGCTGGACCCAAGCCATCTACCCACACCTCTCTTTAAATGACACACTGATCAACTGTTGTGCATGGACACAGAGTCTAAGGGACATCCAAACAAATCTATCTTGCCTCTAGTCAGACCCACTTGAGAATGGATCAGCATTGAATCACTTGCCAGGTGTATCTGTTGGAGAAGAGATGCCTTGTGTCTTATGGCCCTCACAACTAGCTGGTTTCGTGCTGGCCATTTTTGTTGCCAAAACTTGATGACTTGGACATGGCTCCATTTCTAGCCCCTGTAATAACTTCCTCCTCTTCAAGGATTGGAATGCCTTGGACTTGCACCTCTAACCCTCCCCTGCCTTGAAAAGGACCTTTTGAAGATGATTAATGAAGAGGGAAGTGTCTCTTTCTGTGGTGCATCACCACAGAGCTGGTGGAAACCATAAACCAAGTGGAATGTGCTTCCATTGGAGACCTGACTGGCACCAACATTATTTTTATTTTATTTTTAGCACCAGGTCAGGACATGGCTTTTAATTAAAGCTTTGAGGGCCTAATTTACTTTAAGGAAGCCTTTTGAAAGGACTTACTCTGGTTTGAATTATTTAATGTGTTTTATCTTGTTTTAACTATTTATTGATTTTAATTTGATTTTAATTTGAAATTATTTAAATTATATTGTTTTATCTGTTTGCTACCATGTGAAGTGGCATCATAAAAGGGTGGTATAAACTATTTAAATAAATAGATAATAACCTCTGCAGAAACATGCTGAACCCAACTTCAAGCCATTTTTCTCGCAGATCAGAAATTATTGCTAAAATCATACTGTTGCCCTGTGAAATGCTCAGAGAACAGTGATCAGACTAATGTAATCTCATTGTCTCTTATTATTCAAGGAAAGGAAGAAATTTGGACCACTTGGTTGGAACATATGTTATGAATTTAATGACAGTGACAGAGAGTGTGCCCTATTGAACCTCAATCTTTATTGTCAAGAGGGGAAGGTACCCTGGGATGCTCTTACTTACATAACAGGTAAAACATATTGACAACTTAATGCTAACTGTGACATGAATTCTTACCAGTGAATAGCATTAGACTGTAAATTATTAATGAAATAAAGACTAGGATCCAAAGTACTACTTATAAGAGTCCAAGCTCTTTTGATTACCCAAAGCCATTTTGATGTTGTTGTTGGAAGATCCTTGTATTCTCTTTTCCCCTCCTTAGATAGATAGAGATTTCTGCTTGGAAACCCCTCCCTTCTCTCTCTCATTCAAAGTAACCATGTGACATAGGACACACTCTTTTTGAGACTAACAGTATTTCTCTCACGATTTTCATCTGAGCTGCTCTACCTTCCTGCTCTCTCAACTTTGTTTGGAAAGATGGTGAGATAAGTATTTCTCTCTACCTGAACTATTCACTAGTTAGATTAGGATATAGCCTCTTTTATGTAGATATAAATTAAAGCCATTGTTTTTTAAACTACAGAATATGTGTTTGTTGTTTTTTGAGTCAGTCTTAGTTCTTTAGGGAAGCATATGTAGAGAGATCTTGTAGCACCTTTGAGACTAACTGAAAGAAATAAATTGGCAGCATGAGCTTTTGTAGACTTCAGTCTACTTCCTCAGATACATTTGGTGGAGAGGAGGCCAGGCACAGACATATATATGTGAGGATGTCAATTCAAATTACAAATCCTTTGTGTATGGAAATGAAGTGGCAGGTCCAGTCTTAACAATGGTCATTAGTGCACAAAGACATAGGAAACTGGTCTTTGTGTATGGGGCTGATCTGGCAGATCCAGTTTTGTAATGGGACTAGCCTGTGGTGAGAGGAATAGAATGTAGGGCACCCCTATGAGAATGGAGTCAGATATTGTTGAAGGACGTGTAGTGAGTAAGCAACCCATTGTCTTTGTTCAATCCATTGCTGAGGGACTGTAGTTTATGGATAAATTCCAATTCTGCTGTTTCTCTTTCCAATCTATCTTCTGTTGAAGGACCGCTGTTCTGAGGTCTGAGATGGAATGCCTATGGAGATTGAAATGTTCTGCCCCTGGTTTTTGTGTATTCCCATTCCTAATATCTGATTTATTTCCATTTATCCTCTGGCACAGGGACTGGCCTGCTTGCTCAATGTAGAGTACTGAAGGGCATTGTTGACACAGTATAGCATAGATCACATTGGAGGATGAACATGTGAAGACCCCCCACTAATATTGTGGATGAAGCCATTAGGTCTTGTGATGACATTTCCTGGATAAATGTGTGAGCAAAGTTGGCATCTTGGTTTGTGGCAAGGCTTAGTACCTGTGTCCCCATCTGTGTTGTATTCCATCCTGTAGGTGAGTACCTGTTTGAGGTTTGGAAATTGTATGTAGACAAGTAGAGGTCTGCCAGCAAGAGCCCTTGAAAGAGTGGCATTACTGTCCAGAATGGGTTGTAGTTCCTTGATCATGCACCTGAGTGGTCCCAGTGGGAGCTGTATGTGACCACTAGTGGGGTTCTGTCATTTTCTGTAATAGGTCAGTCCTGGGTACACTTCTTGCCTTGTTTATTTATTTTTTCACTTCATATGGTGGGTACTGTAGTTTGAAGAATGCTTGTTGTAATTCCTTGAGTTTGGCATCCCTGTCCTGTGGGTCTGAGCGGATGCGATTGTATTGGAGGGCTTGGCTGTAGACTATGAATCTAGTGGTGTGTCCAGGGTGGAAACTGGAGGCCTGTAAGTATGTGTAGTGGTCCATGGGTTTGCAATATAGTGTGGTGCTTATCCGTCCATTTTGTAGCTGTACTGTGATGTCCAGAAAGTGAACTTGTTCAGTAGATAGTTCCAGGCTGAGGTTGAGGGCAGGGTAGAAATTGTTGAAACTCTGGTGGAATGTCTTCAGTGAATCTTCTCTATGAGTTCAAATTATGAAGATGTATAGTTAATGTACCTCAGATAGAGGAGCAGTTTCTGGGTACAGGAGTGAAGGAAGCATTGTTCTAGGTCTGCCATGAAGATATTGGCATATTGTGGCACCATGTGCATGCCCATGGCAGTGCCTTTAACTTGAAGGTATATGTTGTTATCAAAGGTGAAGTAACTGTGGGTGAGAACAAACTGGCAGACCTTAGTGGCTAGGTCTGATAGGTTCCCATATGGAATGATGTTCATGATGGCTTGTAGTCTATCTTTGTGTGTGATGTTGGTGTACAGGGATTCTACATCCATAGTGGCTAAGATGGTATTTCTTGGAAGGTTATGGATGGATTGTATCTTCTATAGGAGGTCTGTCATGTCCTTCACATAGCTGGAAGTGTTGGTGGCATATGGTTTAAGGATGTTGTCCATATATTTGGAGGCAACAACTGTAAGTGTTCCAGTGCTGGGAATAATAGATCGTCCAGAGTTGCCCTATTTATGTTTTTTGGGCAATAGTTAGAAAGTGCCTGGTCAGGGCTTCTGGGGTGTGTCAATAAGGATTTGATGTTAGGGAAGCATAGTTAGGCAAAGTCACATTTGTGCTGTTCTGCTAATGAAAACCAGACTCTAACACAGGCGTAGGCAACCTTTTTCAGCCGGTTGCCGGTCCGCTGAAGTCCTCCCTTCCGGCGGGCCGGGGGGGGGGGATGGCGGTGTGCGCGACCCCCGCCACCGTGTGCGACCCCCCCGTGCGTGCCGCCGCCATGTGCGCTGCCACAGTCACCACCACGCATGTTGCGCCCGCCATTTTGTTTTCCAAAATGGTGGCCGCAACGCCTTTGCCCATGTGCAGGAGTACTGCGCATGCGCAAACGCGTTGCAGCTGTCATTTTGTTTTGCCAAAATGGTGGCCGCGACTCGTTTGCACATGTGCAGTACTCCTACGCATGCGCAAACATGTTGCAGCCATGCGGTGGCCAAAACCCGCAGCGGCAGTGGCAGGCGGCAGCGGCAGTGGCAGGAGTCGGCAGGGGGCCCAGGGCCAGAACCAGCCCACAGGCCGTAGGTTGCCGACCCCTGCTCTAACAGGTTTAGCTTTCATATTTATATATTTTTGTTTCCTTTAAAAAGGGTTGAAGCCCTGGGAAACTTAATTTACCCCACAGTTTTACTTTTTAAAAAATCAGCAGATGTTGTACCAGAAGTTAGCATACTAAATCACTACTTGCACTTTCTGTCTGTCCTGGGCTCAATTCAAAGTGCCAGTTTTAAAATTTAAAGCAGGGATGGGACAATTGTGAGCATGGGCAGCCCTCAACTCTATTTCCCTCAGTTGCACAGCACACTGCATTTTTTTTTTTTTTGGAAAGTTGCCTTTGAGTACATTGTGAGCTATTTTGCTGTGTATTTTTGGGGAGGGGAGGCTGGCTGTTTAAGTTGATGGGCTTTCCCCCCCCCCCTTATTTCTTCTTTTAAAAAGATTCTCTTAAGCCTAAAATGATTCATGGGGAGAAGATATGGAGAAATTGTCCCTCCCTTCCCTCTGAGGGACTTTAGGAAATGTTTTAAGCAAGTAAGAAAAAGGAAAAAACCAAAGAAAAGCAAAAAGAAAAATCCTCCCACAGAAGCCCTCTAAGTGGTGTGTGTGGGTGTGTGGGTGTGTGGTAGGTGAGCAATATACTTTCCATCCCTGCTTTAATGCCTCCTACTCTTTAATGCCTCCTACTCTTACCCCTAAGGTTATAATCTGAGAACTTTCACTAGATGAATAAAGGCTAGTGGCTACAAGAAAAAGGGCCTTTAGGGTATCCTCCCCAGAAAGATTCACCTTGCTTCTATTTTGGTGTGTGTGTGTGTGTGTATATGTGTTCAGATCTTAACACTCTTGCTTCTGATTTTTTATGCTTTATATGCTGTAACAATTTATCATTCTTTGTTGCTGGTGTGATCATGATTTTTATATGACCTATCTTCAGTCTCTCTCTCTCTCTCTCTCTCTCTCTCTCTCTCTGTGTATGTTGAGAAAGAGAGAGTTCATATTATATATATATATATATATATATATATATATATATAAAATTACCCAGAGAATTCTGGTTATTGGGTGGTCAAAAAGTGCAATACATAAATCAGTACTTTTCCAATAATACAAGATTTTGAAATACTATTAAGTGAAACGTGGCAATATGAATTGGGGTGTGTGTTCCTTCAAGTGATTTGTCTACTAATAGCTATCCCATGAATCTTGTAAGGTCTTTTAGGCAAGGAATACTCGGAGGTGGTTTTGCCACTCCCTTCCTCTGAAATATAGCCCACATCACCTTGGCAATCTCCCATCTAAGTAGTAACTAGAGCTGATGCTCCTTAGTTTCCAAGACCAGATGGGATTTGTTGCCTTTAGGGTATTTAGAGCCAGTCTTTTCCAGTTTCTTCTAGCAATTACTGTTGCTTCTGCCTGTGGTGTGGTGAATATTTTAGTTCAAATTGATTGATTAATAATATGTTAATATTGCAGTAGTATTATATATAAAGTTTTATATAATTATAATGTAAATGCATGAGTGCTTAGAAAGCTTTCTTCTTTTTCTCTTATTCCATTCCCATTTCCTGCTCTATAAACAGTGCCTCAAGAATACTTAGGTCAGTGTGAATAAACGTGGACAGTTTTAAGTATATTAAAAATTCATGATTAAATCTAATAGTCTTGGGTTTTTTTTTACATTCTCTAAATCTTCATAATACATCTTAAATTAATTTGAAATCCCTTGTGGTGTTCTGGCTGTTTTATTTTCATATGCTGTTCACAATCACGCAGCCTATCAAACACACACACACACACACACACACACGCTTGGAAACCTTTGTGGATTTCTAGGGTGCAAAAGTAGGACTCAATCACATGTGGCCCAGAGGCCACTTTCCCAACCCCTATTTTAAATCCTTAAAGTCCTTTGATATCTTCCATCTTACTGATCCTGCTTTTTAAAAGCTTTTATTTTCCTTGCCGCTGTTTCCCCAAAGCTATCATTTTAGCTACAGACTGTTAAATTTTTGTTGTTATTTACTGTTAAATCAACTGCAACTTATGGTGATTTTGGAAATGAATACCTCTAAGACCCCCTGTCACCAACAGCCCTACTCAGGTCCTGCAAACTAATGACTGTGGCTTTCTTTGTTAAGTCCATCCATCTGTAATGTAGTCTTCTTCCTTTACTACTGCCTTCTACTTTTCTCAACATACTGTTTTCACAATGAGTCATGTCATCTCTTTATATTTCCAAAGTAATATAGCCTCAGTTTGGTTGTTTTGATTTCTAGTGAGAATTCAAGATTGATTTACTCACTTACTCATTGATTTACCAGGATCCATTAATTGTCTTCTGAGCAGTGCATATCTCTAGAACTCTCCTCCAGCACCATATTTCAAATGAGCTGATTCTCTTCTTGTCAGATTTTTTTCTGTCCAGCTTTCATATCCATAAATAGAAATCCGAAATACTATAGTATGGATAAGTCTGACTTGGTTATTTAATATGGCTTTGCACTTGAGGATCTTATCTAGTTCTTCATAGCTGCCTTTCCAAGTCTTGACCTTCTTGGGATTTCTTGATTTTGTTATTGTTAATTGCTGTAAAGTTGACTGTGATTTAAACATAAGACTGCCAAGTCTTTTTGTGTTCAAGTCCTGCAAACTCAGGATTGTGGCTTTCTTGCTATCCATCTGTAATGTGATCTTCCTCTTTTCTTGCTGCTTTCCACTTCACCAAGCATTTTGTCCCTGCACAGTGCTTCTTTAGGAGTGTTATAAAGCATTCTGAAGAATTTTGGTAGTAGCCTTGCCCACCTCCAGCAGTCCTATATAAGGGGCTTCTCACTGAAAATACCAATTTCTTTTTGGACAGCGCTGCAGCTGCCTCATCAGCAACAGCATTTACATACTCAAATTGGAAGAGGTCTTCTGAGGATCAATTATTGGCATGGACTTTCTATCCATGCTAACCCTTGGAGCTTTCTCAGTACTACTGCTTCTTTTAAGAAGTGCATCAAATATGGTGCTAAGATTCTGGGCCAAGATGAGCATCTGAGATGCTTGTGTTTTGGGTGAGTCCCATTTCGTTGCCTCATATTTGCATTGTGTGGCATTCACACTGCAGGCAAGACTCAACAGAGAGGGATGCCTTAGAGCTCTTCTGTAGAAGCAGGCCTTGAAACCACAAGAGCCTGTGTGTCATTAGCATTCTTTGACTCTGGGAGATGAAGTGGGCCCTTGACATTGATCCTTGGCTTTGAAGGAGTATGGGGAAGGAAGTCTCAGCAAACCAACAAAAGTCCCTACAGCCAGAAAACCCAAGATCTATGATCAAAAAACCAAACTGAAGGGTTCTGCCAAAAATATATTGGATTGTTGCTTTTGAATTGAACAGAGTCACATTGTGTGAGCTGAGGAGTTGTTATCTCTCTCTCTCTTTTGAATGCTTGTAGGCCACTGAGGAAGACTGTTGTCGAAATGCATCTGGCCTTGAGTTTTTACTATTCACTATTATTATATTATTTTATTTTCTGCATTTGCACACTTTTCAGTGGGGTATTGTTATCCTTTTAGAAATTTTACTGACTTATCTACTTCAGGGTTCAGATTTTTTTGGCCTTGAGTTTTGAAATTACCATTGTAATATTTACTTTTTGCATTTGCATACTTTTCAGTGGGGTATTTTTACCCTTTCAGAAATTCTATTGGCTTTTCTGCTCCAGGGTTTAGCTATTCTTTTATTTCTCCATATTGTTGCTTTTTTGTAATTGGAAGTGGGATTGTTTTATCCTGGTTATATTTTTTGGCAGAACCCTTCAGTTTGATTTTTTGAAGGTAGTGTCAGTCCTGACCAATGTCAGTACCTCTAAACAAAGGGCCCCAAGTATGTTGGTAGAGACTATCTCGAGAAGTTATCGGGACAAGTTGTCTCATCGTCCATCAACCTTGGGTAGATCTCTTGAAACTGAAGTGCAGACTGGCCTGAAGTACAATCATAAGAAGAAGAGATGGAAAGAACACTCTTCGTCTCAGCATTCTTCTTTGGCTAAAGCTATGACTGTAGCTGAGCCATCTACTCCTTTTCTGGAAGTTGCCTCAGAGATGGTATCTTCCTTGCCAGCTTCTCCAAAACAATGTACTGTGATGACAGAGATCATCTCTATCCAGGACAAAAAGTTAGATAACTATGTTTCAGAGAGAGAGAAATACATTTTTCCCATTTTTTTCATTTATTATCATTTATTATGATCAACAGATCCAATATATCCAATAGAAAACTCAAACATAAAATTGAAAACAACATCCAAAAGGAATAAATAGTACAGTAAAACCAATAAAATGATTGCTATCAGCTTTATCTAAAACACATAGAGCAATAATCCTCTTTGCCTCTGAAAGAAATTTTGCAACAGCCAATGTTACATTTGGGGACTTATCTTCCACCAAGAACCTGATATGAAATTGGGCAGAACATCCAACAGATTTTCTCAGTAGTGGGATAATCAGATTCTGACATGCTCATTGTAAAAGCTGCAGGACAAAAAATATGCTTCATTGACTCAACGTCCATATTAAGAGCACTTCTCTCTAAGGAAGGGACCCCAGCAAATCTGCCTTGGAGCAATTCGGTGGAAAAATGTTGCATCTGGCCTGAGAAAAAAGTTTGTGATACTTTGGCACTGTCAAATTTATAATGTAGTCAGCTGATTGGAAAGGCCCAGTGTGATGTTCATTCAATGCACTAGGTGAGCAGCTTACATAGGAGCGTACCACAGATTGCAAAAAGCTATGTCCCATAGTCTCTGCTTGAGAGATTTAAAGGCCATCACCAATCTCAAGTTAGAAAGGAGCGAAGAAGAAAGACCAATCGAGGCTGCTTATTTTGCCAGAAGTTTGTGCCAACTACTTACACAATTGTCTGGGGGCAGATATATAGACAAACCTGAACCAATCCCAAAGACACCAACTTGCAGCCAGAGCTTTAAAGCATACCACTAGGTCCTTATCAAGAGAGGGCTTTGGCCTGTCTCCAGGTGGCACTCCCCCAATCCAAATGCTAGAAGCATATAAAAGTTGTGCAACAGACTTAGCATTAAACACTTTCAAGGCAGATAGAACATATAGGCCCCCCCCTTAGTAAAAAAGAAACATGTTATTGCAGCTGAGCTGCCTGATGCTTTTTGAATAGCAGTCTATCTGTGAGTATTCCATGACAAGGAGTGATGGAATGATATGCCTGGACATAGAGATTTCATCAGTAGGCTGTCCCTGTGGGCCACATCTAACTTGTAGCTTTCTGTCACTATATAATGCCCTGATGAGATAGAAGAGTCTTTTGTCAACCAAGATCTTGTCTAGCTTTTCCCAAAGCTTGATTCTGGGGACACAGTCAAATGTGGATTTCAGATCCATAAAAGCAACATATAGTTTGCTGCAGAAAAAAATTGAGATGTTTCTCCTCTAAATGAAAAAAGATCAAGCAGTGATCAACCATGGAATAGTTCTTTCTGAAAGCTGCCTCCAAAAAGTTGGTAAGCCTTTGGGATAAATATCTAGCATAGAGCTCACCCATCATCGATAGTAACCTAATGGGCCTGAAATTCTCCAGATCACTGAGCTGTCCCTTCTTATATATTGGCACCACAATAGCATGTTTCTAACTGATGGGAATTTTGCCAGATTGGTTTATGGCGGTGAAAAGAGCAGTTAGCAGAAGGGCCCACTAATCTTGGTTATTTTTTAATAAATTCAGCTGAAATGAAATCTATTCCAGGGTCTTTGCCTCCTTTAAGCAGGTGAATTAACTCAATCACTTCCTCCTAGAAACAGGATTCCAAGCGGGAGGGGGAAGGAAAACGTTATATCCTGAAGATTAACAGGGAATAATTGTGTTATATTTGGGTCTGTAAAAATGGATCTAAAGTGATCTTCGCAGACCTAGGCTGGAATGACACTACTCAGAGCTTGAGAATTGGAATGCAACCCCCCAACACAATCTGTCAGGACATTTTTGAATCATTATCCAAGGAGGCAGTTAGCAACATGGACCAGGAATTATGTTCAAACTGACGTCTTTTGTGGAATAATAAGATCTTGTATTCATTTTCCTAACTGGAAATAAGCTGCAGGGAGATGTTTTGAGCCAGATTTCCTATAGATCAAGTAGGAATCACTTATTGCTTTTTTTTTCAGATAGCATTTTTTGTCAAACCAAGTGGGGGCCTCAGAGGTAGTAGAGACAATGCTATCTGACCTAGACCTAACTGCATGGGTTAAATCATCCTGAAAAAGATGGATTAAATCTTCATAAGCTTTTATAGTACATGCAGCTTGGGTCTCAGATAAAAGCATAGATCTTAGGCATTTATTTATTTATTTATTTATTTAGAGTATTTATACCCCGCTCTTCAGCTACAAAGGCTCTCAGAGCAGCTTACAAATTACAATGGTTAATTAGATGGTTCCCTGCCCTCAAGTTTACAATCTAAAAAGACATGACACAAAAGGAGAAGAGAATGGCAGTGGAGATAGAGATCAAGTCCAGCGGCTCTTCTCTCCCTCTGAGGCCTGGACCAAGGCAGATGGAGTGGAGGGAGGGCTCTTCCTCTTAGAATAGGCCCGATGGAGCTGGAGCTGCATCTCTCCCACATATGATGCCAGATGGAGTGGAGGGAGGGCTCTTCCTCTTAGTCTAGGCCCGATGAAGCTGGGCCTGCATCTCTCCCTCAGACAACACCAGATGTGAGTAAAGGGAGGGCTCTTCCTCTTAGTCTAGGCCTGATTGAGCTGGGCCTGCATCTCTCCCCCAGATGACGCCAGGTGGGAGTAGAGGGAGGGCTCTTCTTCCTTCTTCCTAATTTGAGAGAATAGATAATTTTCCACTTTGTACCATACTTTCTTGATTTGCTCTTTGGGATTAGTTGGAGGGACACAGATTGACACAAAGAGAAAATGACTTGCTTTGAATTCTAAGTATATACCGCAAGCTAATTGCTCACAACTATCTAGCACAATAACCTTAGCTAACAAAGAAGTGGACACCAAGATTGCAATGCCACCCTTGGGGCAGCCTTTCTTATTAACCTGAGAAGCATTTAGTCCATAAGAAGCAAAGCCATTTACCACAATAGTGTACATGGCCCATGTTTCCTGCAATAAAATCAGGGAAACAGGAGTTTCTGTTGTTACAGTTTCTCTTCCTTAGGCTTGAGTTTCAATTTCAGAGAAACCTCTTTGGGCAATTCCATCTCCACATCAACACTGACGTCCCATTTCAGGTTACCCTCTTTTCCCAGTTCAGACACTGATTTGGCTTCTTCCTGTTGGTATTACCAAAATAAACAACACCATCAGTCCCATCCATGGCCTGTCCATAGCTGATAATACCATGGCTATTATAGATATATTATACAAACCCCCTTCTTGGGATTCCTGGTATTCTGAGATCAGTTCTTCCACTGGCGAATGTTCTGGATTCTATACTTGCCACTCCAGAAGTGAGGCTTCCTCATCACAACACTTGAGACATAAGAGTTGCCATTCAGACCACAAACACTATGCTGTTCTGGCCTCTGTTCAAGAAGGTTAAGCATCTATTGATTGGAATCCTTCTAAAAGTACTATGTCTAATGACTAGGCCATGTTTCAGCCAACTCAAACCCAAGATACTATGTCCTGTACAACAGAAAAATTGACTCCTTCTACTTCCAGTGTTGCAGTTGCTAGCCAGACCATCCATCTTTCATTGATGTCTGGGACCTCCAGATCTGGATCTGATACTAATTTTGTGGTCATACTGACTAGAAAGTCTCCTCCAATTGAGTTAGGCATCATGGACACTTCATTCCCAGCTGATGAAGTCATTCAGAAGTCTTGGTTGACACTGTCATCCATTCTTTCTACTTCCAGTAAGAGACTCTCAACTGGGTAGATGATTTAGCTATTCCTTCTCTAAGGCAGCATCTGAAACCTAATTCCATCATTGCGAATGCTGTCCATTCAAGAGCTTAACTCTGTGTGCATTCTACACCTGTGGACAAGGAGGGCAAGAAACTCAAAGTTCTACTTTTTGGCTGCTCTCATGTCCAAGATCTCAACTACTTAGTTTGCATGGGGGCTTACAGCCAACTCCTTTGGAAGAAAATGACACCATTCTTAAACAATCTTGGGAATGAAGACTGAAGAAAGGCTTCTCTCCTGCAGTCAGAGGCACACAAGTTGGCAGGTCATCAGATCATGACTGCTCATCATATCACTAACTGTAGAGGCAAGGCAATGGCTGGGCGGTAGCTCTCCATTGCCGTGCTTAATTTTGATCATCAATTGTTTTTTACCAAGCGTGAGTGGTCATAGAAAATCTTTTATTCAATCACATTGGTCTACTTAATTTGGGGACTGACTGAAACACACTCATGAGCTATGGTCCACAGTGAAGAAGTTTGGCTTCAATCCTCTTGTCCAGTTTTCCTCCAGATTTCAGTATGGAGACTACAAGTATGGACAATACTCAAAACAGTCATACAGTCCACTGAGATCTCAGTTTTAATGCGGTTACCAACCAGCTGCATAGATTGCTGAGGAATCCATTGCTTCAGGGCAAAAGTGCAAGTCTGGGCAGATGAAGAAAAAGGCCAGTGATACCTCCAAGTGCTAATTTTGACTTTCTGTCAGACAGCACCTTGATGGCTGAGTCTCCACAGTCCACACCCACTTTCTGTCTTGAACAACCTGGAGCCTTCATCCATTAGATCAGCAATGCTTCCATCTCTGAGACCTCTTTCCTTCTTGAAGGTCTTGGATCATCTACCCACTATTCCATCAATGCCTTCTCCTCCATTCCATGATCAATATTGTGAGGAGAGACTACACCATCAAACAGCAAAACTAAGGCAAGGTATAATCAAATACAGTTTTTACCAAAGTAAATGAGATGCAGTGACTTAGTAGTTAAGATACCAATTCTGATGATTGTAAGGTCAGGAGGCCCAAGTGCCGCATGATGGGGCGAGCTCCCGTCACTAGTCCCAGCTTCTGCCAACCTAGCAGTTCAAAAGTATGCAAATTCAAGTAGATAAATAGGTACCACTTCTCAGTGGGAAGGTAATAGCATTTGGTGCAGTCATGATGGCCACATGACCACTGGAGTCGTCTTTGGACAACACTGACTCTTTGGCTTAGTAACAAAGATGAGAACTGCCCCCTACAGTCAGTTACAATTAGACATTCATGTCAAGGGAAAACCTTTACCTTTACCTTACCCAAATAAATTAATTATATGGGTCTCAACAATCAACTCCTACTACCCACATTAAAATAATTAATACATTCCTGTATTGTGAAACTCTGAAAGCCCTACTGCTTTTAGCTGCTGGGCTAGAAGTAGTCTCAAGGCAGAGGGAGGAAGTTTGCTTCTATCTCATCATCATGGAAGTGGGCAGAGTGTTTAGATTAGCACTGTAAGAGAAATTAACTGAAGGTATGAGAATTCAGTGAAGGGGGGAGAAATGAGACCATTCTGGAGAAGTTATATTATGCCAGCAAAGAATTCTTTTCCCTACCTCTTCTCAACAACATTTCCAATTCTGGTGTGTGTGTGTGTGTGTGTGTGTGTGTGAGAGAGAGAGAGAGAGAGAGAGAGAGAGAGTGATGAAACAAGAAGACAGAACAGAAAGACTGTAGTACCAGAAATGAAGTAGACTCAATTGCATTGCCATAATGACTGACACATATGTGATATGCAAAATCAAGAAGTTTTAATACCTAGTAAACCTTATGATGAGACACCCCAAGTGAGACACAGACAGGATCAATGCATTAACAGAAAGGGAAGGAGGGAGAAATAAAGGGATATCCCATTGGCAAGATTAGCCAAGAGCATAAGAAAGATGCCAAGACAAATAGTAGAAACCCTTAGGAAGGGAAATTGCATCCAAAGTAGAGTTACACATAAAATAGGAACATGGAATGTGAGAAGCATTAGCCAAGGGAAGCTAGACATGGTAGAAATGGAAATGGAAAATATGAACATAGCAGTACTGGGGGTGAGTGAGTTAAAATTGTCAGGAATGGGCCACTTTGAATCAGACAACCATACAGTGTTCTAATCAGGGAATGAAAAGACAAGAAGAAATGGGGCGGTTTTCATACTAAGAAAAGATGTGGCAAGAGCAGTTAGAGGATACAATGCAAAATCAGACAGAATCATTTCAGTACGACTCCATGGTAAACCTATTAATATCACCATAATTCAAGTATATGCACCAACCACAGAGGCAAAACAGGAAGAAATTGATAGATTCTAAGAAGGAGTACAGGAAGAAATTGACAGCACACCATCACAGGATGTCAGGCTGATCATTGGAGATTGGAAGCAAAGAAGAATCAAAAACAGTAGGCAGATTTGGATTAGGCAAAAGAAATGAAACAGGTGAGCATCTGATAGAATTTTGTGAAGTCAACAACCTATTCATTGCAAACACATTTTTATATAACCAGAAAGAAGGCTATACACATGGACATCACCAGATGGTCAACACAAAAATCAAATACATTATATAATTGGAAGTAAAAGATGGCAGAACTCTATTCTGATGGACAAGCCTACACCAGTCACTGTCTGTGGCACAGATCATGAATTACTCATATCAAAAATAAGAGTAAGACTCAAGAAGAAAATAAAACCAGTGATTATACCAAAATATGATACAAGTAATATCTCAACAGAATTTACTGACAACATAAGAAACAGATTCGCACTACTGAGCATAATAGACCGAGAACCAAAGGAATTATGGTCTGAAGCCAGGGACATAATGAAAGAAGAATGCAGACAGACACTTTCAATAAACAAAAAGAAAGAGAGACATGGATGACATAAAAAAACACTATAAGCAATAAAGAAAAGAAAAGAAGAAAATCAAAAGGGAGAAAGGAACAAATTAAGAAATATGAATGCAACAGTACAATGGCCTGTGTGGAAACATAAAGAAAATTACTACAATGACCAATGCAGAGCAATAGAAGACAACAACAGAAAGAGAAGAACAAGAGATCTGTTTCACAAGATCTGCGAAATCAAAGGAAAATTCAAACCAAGGACTGGGATGATCTATGACAATAAAAATAACATAATTCAAGACCAAGAAGGAATAAAAGACGTTGGATACAATACAAAGAAGAAATATACAAAAGAGATGATGAAATGAAGGACAGATGGAATGAAGAGCCATATAAAGATGAACCCCAAATTCTAAAAAATCAAAGTGGAAACTACAATAAGAGAAATAGCAAAAAACAAATCACCAGGAACAGAAGATATTCCAATTGAACTGCTGCAATCCATTGGCCCTAAGAATGAGGAGGGTGACTATGAAAGAACTAGAAAAGATTCTAAGATGGAAAGATACACAACTCAGCACAAAAGTTAGAATCATACAAGCTATTGTATTCCCTGATACCATGTATGCATGTGAGAGCTGGACAGAACAATGATAGGAAGAAAACCAATTGACAGAGTCAACTCTAGTACTAACCAACGTAAGTCAACAAATATGGATAACAAAACTATGGCCAGCAGATTGGAAGCAATCAACATACATCCCCATCCACAAAAAAGGAGACAAGAGGCTGCTGCAACTGTAGGACCATAGCACTGTTCTTCCACACAAGTAAAATCATGCTCAAATTTCTGCAACATAAACTCCAACCACACATGGAGAGAGAAATCCCAGAGGTTCAAGCAGGGCGCAGGAAAGGAAGAGACACTAAGGACCACATTGCAAACATACGATGGCTAATGGAGTGTAGCAGGGAGTTCCAAAAGAAAATCAGCATGTGCTTTATAGACAATAGCAAAGCCTTTGACTGTATAGATCATGAAAGGCCATGGAAGGCCCTTAAAGACATGGGAGTGCCAACATATCTGATAGTCTTGATGAGGAATCTGTACTCAGGAAAAGAGGCTACTGTCAGAATAGAACACGGAGAAGCAGAATGGTTCCCAATTGGCAAAGGAGTCAGACAAGGCTGCATGCTATCACCCTACCTATTCAACTTATAAGCAGAACATACTTGGGCACAGAAGGAGGAGCACAGGCTTGGGCACAGAAGGAGGAGGAGTGGAAATAGGAGGAATGAATATCAACAATCTAAGATATCCAGATGACACCATAGTACTAGCAGAAAATCTCACAGACCTGGAACATCTACTAAGGAAGATCAAAGAAGAAAGCGCAATGCAGGCTTAATGCTGAACATAAAGAAAACAAAAATAATGACCACCGAGGACTTTCACAAGTTCAACCTAGACAATGAAGAAATAGAAATAGTAAAAGAATTCCCATATCTGGGATCAACGATTGATAGAAATTGGGACTGCGGTCAGGAAATCAGAAGACTAAGGGCCAATGCAGACCGGCACTATAGGCTGGCCTGGGGGTGGAGTTGGGGCAGGACAACTGCATGCCGGCCACCCCGACTCTACCCAGATGCCACGTGCCTGTCTGTACAGCATGTGGCATCAGGGCGCCCTTTTGGCGCAGCGTGCACACATGCTGCGCCAAAAGGGTGCAAAAGAGCTGTGGCACTGACTCTTTGGGCAGCCTTTTGCTGCCCCCAAAAGGAGCGGCAAAAAGGAGAATTGGGGCTGCAGTGTGTGGATGCTGCAGTCCCAATCCACCACTCTCAGGATGGCCCAGAGCTGCCCCAAATGGGCCATCTACATTGGCCCTAAGAATGAGGAGGGTGGCTATGAAAGAACTAGAAAAGATTCTAAAATGGAAAGATACACAACTCAGCACAAAAGTTAGAATCATACAAGCCATTGTATTCCCTGATACCATGTATGCATGTGAGAGCTGGACAGAACAATGATAGGAAGAAAACCAATTCATTTGAGATGTGGTGCTGGAGAAGAGTGCTGAGGATGCCATGGACTGCCAAAAGGACCAACATGTGGGTCCTGGAGCAGATCAAACTAGAAACCTCCCTAGAAGCCAAGATGACCAAACTGAGACTGTCATACTTCAGACATACCATGAGAAGAGAGGACTTTTTTGAAACAACAACAACAATAATAAAATATTTATATCCTGCCCATCTGCAGATGCAATCAGGGTGGCTTACAACAATAAAACAGCATAAATATACAATCCCAAAACCCACCCACCCCTTAAAATAGTATTAATCAACATAAAGTTAAAACAACAATAAAACAGTGAACAACTAAGACAGGGGTAGGCAACCTTTCCCCTTTAAGGGCCGAGGGACTTCAGCTCCCAGAAGCCTCAGCCATGTTGGCCAATAGCTCCTGGGATTCTGGGAGCTGAAGTCCCTTGGCCCTTAAAGGAGAAAGGTTGCCTACCCCTGAACTAAGATAATCACCATGGCAGAGCGGACAGCCAGCCACAAATGTGGCAAAGAGTAGGAGAAGAGATGGACAAGCTCTTAAGGCTGGGAGATCTAATCAGGAAAGGCCTGCCAGAAGAAATCCGCCTTAACAGCTTTTTTAAAGCTGCTTAGGGTAGTAATATGACGGATCTTGTCTGGCAGGCCATTCCATAGTCTGGGAGCGGTTGCTGAAAAGACCCTCTGGGAGGCTGCAGTCAGTCTAGTTTTTATAGGCTGAAGCAAGTTCCTCCCAGAGGACCAGAGTGCGGGGTGGGTTATATGGAAGGAGGCGGTCCTAGATATGTTGGACCCAAGCCATTAAGGCAGGGCTAGGCAACCTTTCCCCTTTAAGGGCTGAGGGACTTCAACTCCCAGAAGCCTCAGCCATGTTGGCCAATAGCTCCTGGGATTCTGGGAGCTGAAGTCCCTTGGCCCTTAAAGGGAAAGGTTGCCTACCCCTGCATTAAGGGCTTTAAAGGTAATAACCAACACCTTATACTGAGCCCGGAAACTGATAGGCAGCCAGTGGAGTGATTTTAAGACAGGTGTTATATGGTCTCTCCTTGATGTACCTGAGACCAACCTGGCTGGCATGTTCTGTACTTGTTGAAGTTTCCAGACTAAGCACGAGGGTAGCCCCATGTAGAGTGCATTGCAGAAATCAAGACGAGAGGTTACCAGCACGTGCACCACAGTTTCAAGGTCCCTTACTTCCAGAAAAGGGCACAGCTGGCGTATCAGCCAAAGCTGATAACAGTCACTCCTGAGCGTTGCATTTACATGATTAGTCATCTGGAGCGACGGATCCAGGAGCACCCAGACTGTGAACACAGTCCTTAGCGGAGAGTGTGACCTCATCCAGGACTGGAGGTTGTATCCCAATACCTAGTTTCAGGGCTGCTACCGCAAGCACCTCCATTTTATCTGGATTCAGTCTCAATCTGTTTTTCCTCATCCAGCCCATTACTGCCTTAAGACAGTCATTGAGGGGAGAGACACCATCTGAAGTCATAGCTGATGACCGAGACATGGAGAAATATATCTGGGTGTCATTAGCGTACTGATAACACCCTGCCCCATGACTCTGGATAATCTCTCCTAGTGGCCTCATATATATGTTGAACAGCATCAGGGACAGCATGGTGCCCTGAGGGACACCACAAGTAAGCTCTTTCCCGGTGGAGCAACTGTCCCTGAGCAACACCCTCTGGAATCTGCCCAAGAAGAAGGAACAGAACCACTGCAATGCAGTGCCTCCAATTCCTAATCTTCTCAGGCAATCCAAGAGGATGTTGTGATCTATTGTGTCAAATGCCGCTGAGAGGTCTAAGAGCACCAGCAGGGTCACACTTCCCTGTCAATGCTCAGACGGAGGTCATAAGCCAAGGCAACCATGGCAGTCTCAACTCCAAATCCTGTCCTAAAGCCAGTTTGAAATGGGTTTAGATCATAGGTTTCCTCCAAGGCAGCTTGGAGTTAAAGAGCAACCGCCCTCTCGATCACTTTGCTTAGAAAAGATAGTAAGGATACCAGCCTATAATTGTTCATATCCAGGGGGTCCAGGGAAGGTTTTTTCAGAAGTGGCCTAACCACCGCTTCCTTCAAAGAAGATGGAACATGACCTTCCCAGAGGGATGCATTGACGATGTCCCTCAAGGCATCCCCTCTCCCCGGACGGCCAGCCACAATGGGCAAGGATCAAGGGAGCAGGTCGTCTTCCTCACTCTACCAAGGAGCTTGTCCACGTCAGCGGTACTCACAGATTGAAAATGATCCAGTATAATTTCATTACCGGAGTTGCTAGACACCTCACCAATTGATTCCATTACATCTAAGTCAGCTCTTATCTTAGAGATTTTATCTGCAAAAAAGTTGTTAAATGCATCACAGCAGGCTGTTGTCAGGTTAAGTAGTGGGTTCTGCACAGGTGGCACCTACATTAGCTCCCCAGCCACCCTAAACAGTTCCACTGGATGGGACTCTGCAGACGCAATATGTGCAGAGAAGAAAAATCTCTGCGCTGCACGTATTGCCTCTCGATAGGAACAAAGAAAGTTCCTATGATGAGTCTTGTCAGATAGAAGTCGAGTTTTCTGCCAGATCTGCTCCAGTCATTGTCCAACCCACTTTGTCTTCCCAAGCTCTCCCGTATACCAAGGCTTCTGGTTTGAAGTGAGTTGGAAAGGACGCTTAGGAGCGATTGTGTCGATAGCCCTGGCAAGATCAGTATTCCAGGTATTCACCAGGGCTTCGACAGAATCACCGGCTTTACCAATTATTAAACCCTCCAAGGCTTTCTCGAATCCAATAGGTTCCATTAACCTTCAAGGGCGGATCATTCTAATGGGTCCACCACCCCTGGAGTGGCGGACAGTGGTTCTTAGTTCAGCCTTGATCAGGAAATGATCCGTCCTTGACAATGTGGAGGTATTTATTATCTCCGCCCATGGATATTCCTGTTCGGTACTGAAGACCGCATCGAGGGTATGACCTGCACAATGAGTGGGCCCAATGACCAATTGGGATAGGCCCATGTTTGTCATGATGATGATGATGATGATGATGATGATGATGATGTATTTATACCCCGCTCTTCAGCCAAAGGCTATCAGAGTGGCTTACAAATGGATTAATTAGACAGTTCCCTGCCCTCAGGCTTACATTCTAAAAAGATGAGACACAAAAGGAGAAGGGAATGGTGGTGGGGAAGGGGAATAACTCCAGCAAATTTTCTCGCCCTCTAAAGCCTGGACCAAAGCAGATGGACTGGAGGGAGGGCCATTCTTCTTGTTCAGGCTAGGCCCGATGGAGCTGGCCTGCTTTCTCTCCCTCAATGATGGTGGACCTGTTAGACTTGACAAACTGGTCTCGAGTGGAATGTTGAAACCACCAAAGACTAGGAGTCTGGGGACTCCAACAACTCTGAGTCTAGCTGTGTCAGCTTGGTTAGCGAATCTGCTAGAAAATAGGGTGGTCGCTAGACTAGCAGAATCCCCCAACTATCCTTGGTCCCCAGGCTCAGGTACATACACTCGAAGTGGACTGTGTTCTGGACAGGTATCCTGGTCAAGGTTAGGTTGTTCTTGTGAATCAGAGCCACTCCCCTTACCTGCTCACTGACCGAGTACCTGGCCGGGAGCGCTATCCTCTCCCAGCCAGGGCTCTGTAAAGCAAACCAGGTCGGCATCCTCATCTATGAGGAGGTCATAGATAATATGGGCCTTATTCTTAACTGACATGGCATTGCAAAGGAGCAAGGTAAGGTTCTGTGGAATGGTTGGTGTGCTCTCTAAACCATTCTGGGAAACAAAGTGAACTGAAGGCGGGATAGCTTTCAAACATCGATCCCACCTTCTTTTGTAACAAGCCTTCACTCTGTTGCCGCCATACCTTCCAACCTCAATGTCCTCTCCCAGATCATTCCCAGCCACTATAAAAGGTAGAGATTTTAAGGAGCCAAAGTAACTTCCATCCCCGCATTCTCTTGGCCATTCAGAAAGAGGAAAACCCTCGGTGGCCAGCTCGGAGGGGGGGTGTGTCTGTTTGCTGTTAAAGGCAGGAGGGGGGGGGCTGAGAAGTCTCCACCCAGACCTAGTGCTTGGCCTGGCTCCTGGCATCAGTTCCACAGCTGCTGCTGCTGGTGGAAGGGCTGGGCGGGCTAGATGGAAACTCCTGTCCAGAACCCTGTTCTCGGGCTCGCCCCTGCCATCCCTGTTGAGGCGAAGGAATGGGTGGGCTAGATAGCCTCTACCCGAGTCTGTCTTGGTCCTGCTGCCACTGCTACTGCCTCGCTGCCTGAAGGTGGTAATAATTGGGCGGCTACAAGGCTCCACCCGGGCCTCTCTTGGCCTTGTCACCACTGCTGCTGACACACTGCCGGGAGGTGGTGGTGGTTGGGTGGGTGGGCTTTTGAGCCTCTACCCAGGCCTCTCTCGGCCCCACCGCTGTCACCGCGCTGCTGGGAGGTGGTGGTGGTTGGGCAGGCTTTTGAGCCTCCACCCAGGCCTCTCTCTGCCCCGCCGCTGCCGCAGCACTGCTGGGAGGTGATGGTGGTTGGGCAGGCTTTTGAGCCTCTGCCCGGGCCTCTCTCAGCCCCGCTGCCACCACTGCCGCTGCGCTACTGGGAGGTGGTGGTGGTTGGGTGGGCTTTTGAGCCTCTGCCCGGGCCTCTCTCAGCCCTGCCGCCGCCACCGCCACCGCGCTGCTGGGAGGTGGTGATGGTTGGGTGGGCTTTTGAGCCTTCGCCCAGGCCTCTCTCGACCTCATCACTGCTGCTGAAGCAATTTGACACCAAATAGATGTTCAGAGTATGCCTACTATAATTGAAGCTGTCCGCGGCAATTTAACCCACTTCACATTCACATTAATTTTTGAACTGATTCAGAATGGCAATTGGAGCTGTTATATTTTTTAAAAAACTGTCAATCAATTGATGTGCACTTTTGTCACTGTGAAGTATCACAGATCTGGTTCAATAATAAATAGCCACAAATCCACCCATGCCAGGAGAGAATGCCCCATGACACCCATGGATCCACCATGCCAGGGGAGAATCCCCCATGGCACCCATGAACTGCCACTGCAAAGCCACACAAATGCAATGGTGGACAGAATCCGTCAAAGTTAAAAAAAAAACACCGCACCATGGCCCCCCAAGGTACACCCCCAACTACCCCTGGCCAAGAGGGAAGAAGGAACCAATTCGCCTGCAGAAACAGAAAACAGCTGCATGGTGATTTAAAGGGATCACTTGACAGAGCTGGGAAATTTGAATTTAAAGAGATGGTATCTTCGCCCACAGAACTGACAGGGGGAAAACAATGATAGTTTGCCAAGCCCTGTGGGATGGGTATGTTCTTTCCCTCTGACCACCCTCTGCCCATTGCCCCTCTCTCCTGTGTGCCCCAAATGGGATCAGCTGCGCATTCCCATTGGTGGCTCCCTAAAATAACCCTGTTCTTTTGAAAAGACCCGGTAAATGCCTCAGTTTCAAAAGAACTGGATTAAGGGGGATTCCCCCCCCCCCCCGAAGTTCAGGTTAGAGAAAACTGGAGCACATGTGAACCACCCCCTTATAAACCGCTTTCTAAACTAGTTCAAAATGTAGTGTGAATGAGGCCTTTATAGCCCTTTGCTGTGTGGCCTTAGTGTAGTGTAGCCTCCAGCTGCTCCTGTTTAAATGCAGGGGAGGGTAATTGAGCTATATCTCTGGAGGAGATACAGGTGTTTTTTCCTCGCTGGGTACCTGGAGCCATGTCTTACCACCATTCTTTCAGACTAATGAGGGAAGTCAGTAGTCAAAAGTCTCTTCTCAAAACTTCAGCTTCATTACCACTGAGGTGGCTGTTCTCTGTAAGAATAAAATATATTACAAAAAAGATAAGTATATATGAGGAGTCATGAAGAGTAGAATATGTATTAACTTAAAATGTATGGTTAAATAGATAGCAACAGAAACCTGCTTATCTTGGATTAGGCAGTGCATATTACCTTTTTGTTCATTTGCATACATTATAGAGACTTTTACTTAATATTTTGTTTAAACAAATGTTATTTGACTTGCCCAAAGGCTTGCATTTTCTCTTTGAAGAAGTAATAACTTTTCAAAGCCTTGAATGTTCTCTTTCAAGAAGTAATAACATGTCAAGTTAAATTTAAGTATCATGTTTACACATTTACTTTTGGAGGCTTTTTTAAAAAAACTTTTCCCCCATTAGTTACTTGTGCCACAGACTAAAATATCTCCCTCCAGTGTAAATGGCAAATCAGTCCCATTATTCTGTTCAGTGTTCTACCAAGCTGAAGATTAAAATTACTGCAAATTCTTTGAGCTGAATACAACTGCTTTCAAGGTTGCTTGCTAAGTGAAGGTTGTTCAGTGGGCACAAATTGCAACTGAAAGTACTCTATCAGTATGAGTTGTAAAGATTTGGTTAACCATCAAACATTTGTTTACAGCTAATTTATTTTACTTCAGTGTCAGCCTCACAGAGGCTCCTTATAAGTTATATAGGACCCATTTTTATACCAATTTGTTTTTTATTATATGTATGTGCTTACACAAATATTATTTCTTACTCACCTCTCCCCATGGATTGAGGCAGGGAACAATAATAGATTAACAAATTTTGTTGTCGTTGTTGTTAACTGCTTGCGTTGATTTCAACCATGGCTACCCTATGGATGAGACATCTCCAGGCCCTCCTGTACTCTACTGCTCTGCCCAGCTCCTACAAACTCATGTTCATGGTCTTTTTACTAAAGTCCATCTATCTAGCATGTGACCTTCCCCTCTTTCCACTTCCCTCCACCTTTCCTAACATTATTGTATTTTCCAATGATTCATGTCTTCTCATCATGTGTCCAAAGTATGACAGTCTATGTCTTGTCATCTTGGCTTCTAGGGATATCTCTGGCCTGATCTGCTCTAGGACCCATTTGTTTGTCCTTTTGGCTGTCCATGGAATCCTCAGCACTTTTCTCCAACACCACATCTTAAATGTGTTGATATTCCTCCTATCTTCTTTCTTAACTGTCCAGCTCTCACATCCATACTTGGTAATAGGGAATACAATGGCTTGTATGATTCTGACTTTTGTGCTGAGTTGTATGTCTTTGTATTTTAGGATCTTATCTAGTTTTTTCATAGCTGCCCTCCCCATTCTTTATCTTTTCCTGATTTCCTGGCTGTAGTTCCCATTCCGATTAAAGTTTGATCCCAGATATGAGAACTCTTTTACTATTTCTATTTCTTCATTGTCTAGTTTGAAAGTGTGTAAGTTCTCTGTGGTCATTATGTTTGTTTTCTTTATGTTGAACAGTAAACTTGCCTTTGCACTTTCTTCTTTGATCTTCCTTAGTAGGTGTTCCAGGCCTGTGAGGTTTTCTACTAGTATCTCAAATTGTCGCTATTTCTTCCTCCTATTTTCACTCCTCCCTCTTCCATGTCCAAGCCTGCTTTCCTAACAATATGTTCTGCATATACACTGAATAGGTAGCTTTGTCTGACTCCTTTGCCAATTGGGAACCATTCTGTTTCTCCATGTTCTGTTCTGACTGTAGCCTCTTGTCCTGACTACAGATTCCACATCAGGACTCTGAGATGTGTTGGCACTCCCATGTCTTTAAGGGCGTTCCATAACCTTTCATGATCTATGCAGTCAAAGGGTGCCTCTTCCTTTCCTGAACCCTGCTTGGATCTCTGGGATTTCATAAATAAATAAACAAATCAGACATTTTGTTTAAACAAACCCTGCATTTATCAAAACTCATTCAGCTTATTTCACAGTAGCTCTCAGGACAGAAAGAGTTTATGAACAACGCTAACTATGGGGGGATGCAGACAGGTGGCCCTGGGCCACCCTGGGAAGCGGAGAATCAAGGCCGAGGCTGTTGGACAGCGCAGCCTCAAGCCTCCCTTTTGCCGGCCCGGAAAAGAGTGGCAAAATGCTGCTCCTTTCAGAGCCAGCAAAAAGGATGCCCCAAGAGCTGCCGCGTGGCTCTTCTGCACCCCTTCCGGCAGAGCGCGTCAACACTGCGCCGGGAGGATGTTCTGACACTGTGCACCATGCATAATGGTGCGTGGCATCAGGACATCCTCAGGGAGGGGTTGTGACGGCTGGCATGCAGCTGCTCCTCCCCATCCTTGCCTTGAGGATGCCGCAAAGGGCCCATCTGCAGAGGCCCTGTATCATCTGAGCCTAACTTGCCTTGCTTCTGAACAGTTGTTCAGCAGGAAGACAGTCTAATTTTTCAGGGACTGAGAGTTCCAGTGAATCCCAGTTTGAAGAGATTCTGCAAAGGCCAGAATAAAGGAATTCTAATTCAGAAGACTGTACAGTCATGCCAGGATTACATAATATATTCTGCGTTTCAAAACTTCTTGGAAGTGCCCATGCACAGCAAGGCCTGATTCAGCCTTTATTCATTTATTTAGAGTGTTCTACTCTGACTTTACACGCACACACACACACACCATTCAGTGTGCCTTTTTCATTAAACAATAGAACAATTTTAAAAATCAAACAGTCAAATGGTGGTAACAAATCTATATGCCATTGATTCATCACTTGCCACTGATGAGAAGCTGGGGGGAGGGGGGAATCAAAGAATCTGCCATTGACATACTTAAAAACAAACAAGTAGTGATGGAAGGTTGGATGAAACTATCCCTGGGACATCTCTGTGCTCCACCTCATTGCACATGCATGATTGTCTCTGGATGTTATCACACGGTGTCTAAAGCAGTCCCATCCCTGCGCCATCCCTGCACCATCGCCGATCCTTGTCCCGTGTTTTCACATGACGTCGCAGAGAAACCCCGCCCATCCCTGCTCCATCCCTGCACCATTCCGGCATCACCTGGCATCATCCCCGTTCTTTTGAATGCCGGGTTCTTTTAGGAATTACTTTGCTGATGCCGGAATGATGCAGCTTTCTATACCGCAAGGGAAAAGGAACCGCGGTGGCGCAGGGATAGGACTGCTTTAGACCCCCATGTGATAACGTCCTCTGATGTGTCACAAGCTCAGTTGCATTAGCAACTTGTTGATATATTGCAATCCTTTCTGCATCGTGGCCAGTATCTTTAATACTCAGAGATTGATGGCATAGCTGATCCTGCAATATATCAGAGGGCTTCCAAGTGAATTGAGGTCTTAGCAAATTTGGGTTCTCCTTGGGTCATTATGGTCATCAGTGTTTAGAAATCTTCCAGTGCATTGCAATGTCAGTGATATCACCAGACCTGTGATGCATCAAGACCTTGGAGTGTATGCCACCTGGAAAATCTAAAAATAGATCTGCTGCAGAATCTTGCCAGATGTAGTAAATTGTTATATCATTTCAAACAGAGTATCTACTTGAAACAGAACCCTAAAATTTGTTATGAATAAATGCCATAAACATTAGTGTCATCTTTTCAGTTGAACAGTTTCAGGTTACTATTTCCTGGAAAGACAAGTAAATTGGTCAATAAGCAGGAAGAGGTTATAGGAGCTATGGTTACATCTACTCACATAATCTATTCTAATTGTAATTTTTGTGATGCTGCTGCAAGAAGACAGTGTGTCCTGGGGTAATGAAGTAGAGAAAATATAACATAAGAGCAATGTAATGATGCATATATATTCCATAATACAAGAGCCAGTGTGGACTAATGGTTGGAGCATTGGACTACAAATCTGTAGCCCAAGGTTTGAGTCCCTGCTTGGCCATGGAAACCCACTGGGTGTTCTTGGGGAAGTCACATTCTCTCAGCCTCAGAGGAAGGCAAAGGTAAGTCCTCTGGCAGCAAATCTTGGCAAGAAAACCTGATGATAGGGTTGCCATAAGTAGGAAACTACTTGAAGTCACACAACAACAACAAGATTATAAAATTTGGAAAATGTTTATTTTAATATTTTTATTATTATATAATGGTTGTTGATAGTAAAACAGAATAAAATATCCTATACGTGATCCTGTATGTGCATTATTTTACAATGCAGAAATTTATTGGATTCTTACAAGTGAGTAATCTGTGAATTCAAGTTAGAATCAGTTCACTTGATCTGAAGATGAATTATGGCTTAGCAGTCGGTATTCCTTCTAGCCTAATATAAATTCTGATCCTACCACAATACAATTGTACTCTAAATAATGAAAATTAGATTGCTTTAGAGATTAAAGTTTATGCACAGAACTATGTTAAAAGAACAACTACATTTTAAAATGTTAATTTTTAGTTTTTGTAAAACAAAGACTTCGGCTTAATCTTACATACCAGTTTAGCACAAAAGCTTCTCTACTTCTGCAAAAGGGAATTGCAACTTTGGAATGAGAACAAGATCTATAAAACAAGAAACATTCAATTATTTGTGACTATTGTTTTGAAATGTTTGCCTTGGTGTTCTTTTTCATGCCATTTCAAAATAATGTATTTCTTTGATGAACAGCCTATTTTTAAAGAAGTTCACATTGGAGCTGCTATATGAACAATATACATTTAAATACTTATGTGGTTCTAACAGAGGTGGCAATCATGTGGCCCTGCAAATAATGTTAGACTGCAACTCCCAGCATTCCTCACCATTGGTTATCTGACTAGATCTACTGGGGCTTGAAACTGTATACAAAATCTGGTCTGATTTGGTCTGTTTTTTAAGCAATTCTTAAATCTACCTTGACAGCTTGTAGTCATTGCTTTGTGGAAGTGCTTAGAAACCAAAATTATGTGTTTAGTGCCTGCAATCAAGGAAGAAATCAATCACAGAAAGGAATACATATTACTACAGGGCTCACCGTGGCATGTCTAGTTTGCACATGCTATGTCTTTATTAAATACTAAATTGATTAATTATGCAGCAGTACACAAGCTATCAAAATTTGAGTAGTAACTGCATGTTAAAATTTGGAAGACTGCAGCCACTTCCTCCCTCAACATCTCAGTACAATATGCAGTCTGCATGACTTCAAGCCAAAGTTTTCCCTCCTGTCCTGTTTTCCCCTCTCTGCCTTTTTGTAACATCTTTTACTGATAAAGGGGCCTGATGGATTTCTTAAGTTTGAACAATTTTAGTGTCTTTTGTGTTGTCCTCATAAAAGATATTGCCACAATATAGATTTTGAAATTTGTAATATGACCAGAATGGGATCCCCTACATTATGTTTAAATTAGTAGTGCAATCAAATGCATAATTTGTTTAGCAATCTACTATTTTTGTAATTTCTATTAAGGCAGTCTGGATGTATGGTAACATCACAGTTTGTTAAACATTATTAATTCTCATTTCAACCATGTAAATATATATATACTCCAGAGAAGGTATAACTAAAATTATGTTATATTTCACAAATGAATTATGAGATCGTAACCTGTAAAACTAATTTTGCAGGGGAGATTACATATGGAGGGCGAGTTACAGATGCTTGGGATCAGAGATGTCTTCGCACAGTCCTGAGGAGGTTTTTTTCTCCTGAAACATTAGAAGATGACTATAAATATTCTGAATCAGGTAAGGATAGTTTAAGTTGTAGAGGTCACACACATTGATAGTATTTCCATTTAAATAATTGTAGCCATTTTGTGACTGAAGAATATCTTTCAGAACTCTGATATTAAATTGCTAATACTATTTTCCTCCCTTGAAATCAATTAGCAAAATTTCTATTTAGTTTCTTATATAGATATCTTATTGTACTCTATTATGGACATTTAGCTTGTTCAAAATAGGGCATGGAGCTGTAATTCTTTCTTGAAAGAAGCAATCAGTAATTTTAGTGATTTTTTTCCCCACTGTGTGAAAGTCTTTGAAAATTAAACATTCTTGAACCCATTGTCATCTTGCCTGAGGGATTCTAATTCACCGGATCAAAATATGTATTGTGTGTTCATGAACTGATGAATGTCTTTATGGAAGGCTGTCTCTGACCACTGAGGTACACCTTGGAGAGGAACTTCTGCATTTTGGCATCCTTTCAACAAAGTAATTCACTAAATTCTAAAAGTTTGCGGGAAAGTGGAAAATCAAAGTTTCATTAGTGAATTTTCAGCTACTACTTCTTGGACTGCTGCAGATGACAAGATGCATTTATCCTTTCATCTAACATAAAGCACTGCTTACTTTCTCAAAAGCAAGTGGCAGAAGAAGTCTTTCCTATACAACTGATAATATTGTCTTTGGACAACAAGTATGTTCTTTGTAGAACAAAGCAACCCACAGCCCACTGAAACCATTCTGGCTATCCACAAAGCAAGGAATGCCAGAATGCCAGTTAAAATTTAGAGGACAAGCTGTGTTTGCCATATCAGTGTAAGGTGAGGTGTCTATGGAATTTTCAGAGGCTGAGGATGAAAACATCTAGAAACAGATTCATTTATATACACACACACACTCCTTTCTGTAATCTAATAGGAAACCATATAGGAGGGGAAACTCTGTTCTCTAGTTGGTGGTGCAGAGAATAATTTCTCACTTGCAAGGCAGGATTGAAAAAACTGAGAGAGAGGCAGGAGAGAGAGGCAGTGGATTCAATTGCAGGTGGGGGAATGGTATCATCGCTTCTGCTCTGGACCTGGCACATGGTGATATAATCCAAAGGACTCTACACATCCAAGAATGACTGCTCACATTGTGTACCATTTCCTTGAGAGCCAATGTGGTATATTGGTTTGGGTGCTGGACTATGACTCTGGAGACCAGGATTCAAATCCCTGCTTATCCATAGAAACCGACCTGTTGACCTTGGGCAAATCACACTTTCTCAGCCTCAGAGGAAAGCAAAGGCAAATCTTGCCTCTGTGAACAAATGTAGCCAGGAAACCCCCATGGTAGGTTTGCTGTAGGGTCACCGTAAGCCAAACAGCAACAACCATTACCTTATTTTGCTTTGATGTGTAAACTGGACACATCTACTCTGGAAACAGCTGAAGAAAAATACACATACTTTACTGTGCTATTTTTATATAGTTGCCTTTCCGTTGGAGCTGCATGTTAAAGTTCTTAACAGAAATGTCTCAGTTCAAGGATTTAGGAGGCCTGCAGGCTTTACAGATTCTGAAGCGATCACTGCATATTTTATAAGCTTTACAAGGACTCTTTAAAGTCTTTATCAGATCATCTGAGTTTAAAGTTTAACATACCTTTTAAAGCTACAAGAACTTTTATTAGGTTCTCTGTGAGTCTTTGAATCCCACTGGGTACATTACATGTACATCTTTTTTGACTGACAAATATAAGTAATAATCGGAAGTTTAATATTTGTGTGCCCCATTGGTTTGCTTACACTGGGAAAATACAAAGACCGATCTTTCTGAGTCTTTATTTTCCCCAACTGCCTGGTATAAACCTGTGCACACTGCTGTTTTGTAACTCATTCTTTCTGATCTGAGCAGACAGGAGTAAAGAGGAACACTGAGAGTGCTGCTGTGTGTTTTGGTTTTTCCTTGGTTCTCCTACTACAGTTTAGATTCTTTCAACCACAATTGGAAAGCCTTAGGCTATGTGGGGTCAAAAAAGCAGGGGGGAGGAGGTGTATGCTATCCTGGATGCAAAACATAAAGGGGTGTAATCACTTGGCTCCCCCACATACACACACACACTGAGGCACCAGAAAAGAAAGGAAAAGGGCTTGGATGCTAAGAATGTGACCTGCCATAAGCAGTGGTATCACTAAGGTTGGCATCACACCGTGGGTAATTCATGGTGTCAACCCCCCATTGACCTCCTCTCATACCACATCATACAGAATCCTTAGTAATGCTTTTTGTACCAATGTTACTCCTAAATCGTACTTCCCATATATCACTGAATTTAATGGCAAGTTATGACATAATCAACTAGCAAAATTAAAATTATACCTTTAAATTACAATATCATACACATAGCCTAAATGTCCATAGTTTCATGTTGCTAAAGTAAAAACTTGATAAGATGTGATGTTTTAAAAGAAAATTGGTGGCAACAGAGTGAAAAAATGTTACAAAAGAAGAAGAGATCGATGCTTAATATCTATCCCTTCTTCAGTTCACTCTGTTGCCCAGGATAACTTGGAGAGCGCACCTTCCATTCCACAGGCCCTTACTCTGCTCCTTTGCAATGCCAGGTCGGTCAAGAATAAGACCCACATAATTCATGACTTGCTACTGGATGAGGCAGCCAACCTGGCATGCTTTACTGAGACCTGGTTGGGAGATGCCAGTGCTGCGACTTGGGCGCAGGCTCTCCCAGCTGGGCATACGGTCAGTGAGCAGATAAGGAAAAGTGGGGGGGGGGCGCAGTGTGGCCTTAGTTCACAGAAACAACTTAACCTTGACCAGGAAGCCTATGCAGAAAACAACCTACATCGAGTGTATGCAGCCTGAAAACCCGGGATAGTTTGGGGATTCTGTTGATATACCGGCCACCCCGTAACCTAACAGACTCCCTAACCGAGCTGACCTCCCTGGTCTCTGAGTTGCTGTTGGAGTTGCCCAGACTCTTGGTTTTGGGTGACTTCAACATCCCACTCGAGACCAGCTTGCAAGATCTAACTGGCACAGCTCGGGAGTTCATGGATACCATGACAAACATGGGCCTATCCCAACTGGTCGACGGGCTCTCACATTGTGCTGGTCATACCCTTGATGCAGTCTTTAGTACGAAACAGGAATATCCGTGGGCGGAGGTCATAAAAACCTCTGCACTGTCATCGAAGGATCATTTCCTGGTCAAGGCGGAGCTAAGAGCCACTATCTGCCCTCCCCAGGGGTGGCAGACCCATTAGTATGGTCTGCTCTCAAAGGCTAATGGAACCAATTGGTTTTCAGAAGGCCTTAGAGGGTTTAATGATTGGTGACGCTGGGGATTCTGTCGAAGCCTTGGTGAATACTGTTAAAATAATGTTGTAGGAGTGTTGAAAACAGTCCTTTAAAACCAAACATCCAAACCTGGAACTTTCAGCAAAGCTTCTTTATTGTAAAAGAACAAAAGCAAAAAACAAATAATAATAATAACATTTCCACTTTAGCCAAAACTGGCTAAGCAGGAATAAAATCTATCTGCTACATGATTCAAGATGTGTTAGTAGCATCACCAAAAGAATGGTTTTATTAGTTCATTATAGTTCAAAAGCCAAAAAGCAAGTGAGTAGCTTTCTGATTCTCAGCCCTCAGTCCCACAAGACTCCACCTTTCTGGGTGTAACCTTTACAAGCTGATTGGGTGATATTACGTGACGTGTACTAGTCCAACCCTTAATTACAATAACAAATCATGTGACTACATTTCCCATAACAAAAATGTGTTTACATAAACCATAATATAAACAAACCTTCTTTCCCATAGAATGGAGTCCTGTTAGCCTCCTGTTTTGGCTAAATCACACCTGGGACTGATAAACTATGAATCTAGCTCTCAGAAAAAACAACTTTTCACAGCATGGAAAAATACAGACACACATCTTTTACATTTCAACATTTTAACATTGACTCTATATCCCATTTAAACCTAACACCGATCTCACCAGAGCTATCGACACAATCGCTCCCAAGCGTCCTTTCCAGCCCGCTTCTAATGCTAAGCCCTGGTATACAGAGGAGCTTAGGAGGATGAAGCGAGCTGGACAACGACTAGAGTGCAAATGGCGGAAGACTCGGCTCTTATCCGACAGAACTTGCCATAGGAAGCACCTTGATTCCTATCGGGAGGCTTTACGTGCAGCGCAGAGATCTTTCTGTTCTGCACGTATCGCGTCTGCAGAGTCTCATCCGGCAGAGCTCTTTAGCGTGGTGGGGGAGCTGACGAAGGTTTCACCTGCGCCAAACCCTCTACTTAACCCAACGATGGCCTGCTGTGACTCATTTAACATCCACTTTGCAGATAAAATCTCTTGGATAAGAGCCGACTTGGATGCCAGTGTTCTGGCAGAATCCGTAGATGAGGTATCCAACAACTCCGTTGATGGCAATTTATTGGATCACTTTCAATCTGTGAGTACCGATGATGTGGACAAGCTCCTTGGAAGGGTGAGGAAGACGACTTGCCCCCTCGATCTGTGTCCATCTTGGCTGGTTGTCCGGGGGTGGGGGGGAACGTGCTGAAAGTGTTCCTCCGGGATACAATCAATGCATCCTTTAGGGAGGGTTCTGTACTATCTTGTTTAAAGGAGGTGGTGGTTAGGCCACTCCTGAAAAAACCCTCCCTAGACCCCCTGGATAGAAACAACTATAGACCAGTCTCCTTGCTACCTTTTTTAAGCAAGGTGATCGAGAGGGCGGTTGCTTCCCAACTCCAAGAGGTCTTGGATGAAATCGATTATCTCGATCCATTTCAAACTGGCTTCAGGACAGGATATGGAGTTGAGACTACCATGGTTGCTCTGACCGACGACCTCTGCCTGGGCATCGACAGGGGTAGTGTGACCCTGCTGGTGCTCTTGGATCTCTCAGCAGCTTTTGACACGATAGATCATTCCATCCTCTTGGATCGCCTGAGAGAGTTAGGAATCGGAGGCACTGCTCTGCAGTGGTTCGGCTCCTTCCTCTCGGGCAGATCCCAGAGGGTGAGTTGCTCGTCCAAAATAGAGCTTAATTGTGGCATCCCTCAGGGCGCCATTCTGTCCCCGATGTTATTTAACATTTATATGGAGCGCACTGTCATTAGTACGCTGACGACACCCAGATATACTTCTCCATGACCAGATCATCAGCTCAGACTTCAGATGGCGTCTCTCCTCTCAATGACTGTCTCAGAGCGGTAATGGATTGGATGAGGAAAAACAGATTGAAGCTGAATCCAGACAAAATGGAGGTACTGACAGTCACGGGACCGAAACCAGATTTGGGAATACAGTCTCCAGTCCTGGATGGAGTCACACTCTCTTCTAAGGACTGTGTTCGCAGCTTGGGGGTACTCCTAGATTCGTCACTTCACATGACTAGTCAGGTGAATGCGGCGGTCAGGAGTGCCTGTTATCAGCTTCGGCTGATACGCCAACTGCGCACTTATCTGGATATGAGGGATCTGGAAACTGTGGTACACGCTTTGGTAACCTCACGTCTGGATTACTGCAACACACTCTACATGGGGCTACCCTTGTGCCTAACCCGGAAACTGCAACTGGTACAAAATATGGCAGCCAGGTTAATTACTGGAACATCTAGGAGGGAGCATATAACACCTGTGCTTAAATCCCTCCACTGGCTGCCGATTAGTTACCAGGCACAGTACAAGGTGTTGGTTTTAACCTTTAAAGCCCTACATGGCTTGGGTCCATCTTATCTCAGGGACCACCTCTTCCCGTATGATCCCCCGCATGCCCTTAGGTCCTCTGGGAGGAACCTGCTGCAGCCCATGAAGACCAGGCTCTCTCAGACCTCCCAGAGGGCCTTCTCTGCGACCGCTCCCAGACTCTGGAACGGCCTGCCGGATGAGATCCGTCTTATTACCACTCTTGCTGCTTTTAAGAAAGCAGTAAAGACGGATCTCTTCCGGCAGCCCTTCCCGGAATAACTTTCCGGCAATGGCGGAGGTTGCTACCCACTCCCCAATCTGCCACTGTTTGCATACTGCCCAAAAATATTGTTATTTGTATTTATGTTTAAATTCATTTTAATTCTTTCTTGGTTTAATCTAGTTTTAAGGGGTGAGAGGGTTAGGGTGTGGGATTTGGGAATGTTTTAATTGCTTACTGTTTTTATAAGGTTGTATGCTGCCCCGATTGCTGAGAAGAGGGGCGGGTTAAAAATAAAACTACTTCTTCTTCTTCTTCTTCTTCTTCTTCTTCTTCTTCTATATTTTTTTTTTAATTTAAATTGTAATTAAAAAACAAACAAACTAGGGCATCTCCTTTCTCCTCCCACTAAGCCCTGTCCCACTTAAACCTGCTCTTCATTATTTTAAAGGGGTGCAAGTGAACACCACAGCTTATTTCTGCCATAAGGCAGATGTTTGGGAAGCAGTGGTGTCACCTCCCCCTTAGGGGATTACCTGGTGTGACCCACACACACCTCTGCACCCTCTAGTAACACCCCTGGTCACAAAGCAAGCTGATCTCCCCCTCCCTCCCCTTCCCCTTGGAATTTTCTTGAATAAGGCAGAAAAGAAGTGAGGGGATCAGAGGTTGGGATCTGGAGCAATGGTAGGCACCACTTCTTTTTGAAAATGAAACGATAGATCCTGAATAAAGTAATCTTGCTAGTCTGTGTTGCAGCAGAACGAAAAATGGAGGGGGAGAAAAATGGAATCTAGCACGCCCTTTAAGACTAAGGGACCATTCCCACTTACATTTAAATAGATTTGCAAATCGTGTTGACACCGGGTGACTGAAACAATTGAGGCCGAGGCGCAGTTCCCACTATGGAAATGAATTGCAGCAATGGCAGTAGTAGTTCCCACTATGCCATTTATGACACTTTTGGGGCGGGGGACCAGCTCTGGGATGGGAGGTACCCAATCCAGGCCCCTCTGGGTGGCAGGGGCAATGGAGGCTGAGCAACTGGGCTTTCCCACCCACTGGCAGCCCTGCTCACGCTCTCACTCACCCATTGACTCTCTCGCCTGCCCGCCCACCTGCTCACGCTCTCTCGCACTGGCAATAAAGAGCCCCTGGAGCTCTTCTTTCTGCAGGATGAGAAGGATGAGGATGAGCAGCCCCTCCAGTAAAATGTAAAATGCAATTCAGGTCCATTGTTCACAATTGTTGAACATGGTTCTGAATTGATTTGTTCCAAAAAAACCGCCAGAAAACTACTCTTCAAAAAGTGCAGGGTTTTTTTTGGATTTGTAGCAGTTCAAAGTGACTCTGAATGATCGGAGTTGCTTCTGAAACCGTTTACAGTGAGAACAAGGCACATATACAGCAAATCACAATTCACTGTAAATCGTAGTGGGAATGGCCCCTAAGTGGTTTTTATTTTAATAGAAGCATTTGTGGATATCAATCCACTACCACCCATGCAATGATAGAGGAAGTAGATTGCTATCCAAAAGAGTTCATGCTAAAATAGAAACCAGTTAGTCTTAAAAGGGTTATAGATTCCTTTCTACCCTCCCCTTTCCTTTTCATTCAATCTCAAATGGGAGTTAGTTTTCCTTATTAAGCATCTTTTCTTCACTGCAGAATAGTGATTACTGTAAAGATTGCAAAAGTTTGGGTTGGAGCACAGATCCCATCTGCTCTTGGAAGCTAAGCAGGCTCAGCTCTGGTTAGTCCTTGGATGGGAAACTGCCAACAAATACCTGGTGCTGTGGGCTATATTTCAAAGGAAGAAACTGGCAAATACCACCTCTGAGTATTCCTTGCCTAAGAAAACCTTATGAACTTCATGGGGTCCCCATAAGTCAACAGGCACCTTGAAGGGACATACACACACATATTATCCAAACCTCATATAGTAAGGCTACCATATGACTGGACTGGCTAGATTAAAACCAAATTCTGTGCATTTTCGCCAATGCCCGTTAGGGCCATTAGATAGCCTGGATCAGGCCAGATATTTCCCTGGAAGACGAGATGACAAAACTGAGGCTGTTGTACTTTGGACACATCATGAGAAGGTACAACTCATTGGGGGGGGGGAAACCACAATAATGCTGGGAAAGGTGGAGGGAAGTAGAGAGAAAGGTGGCATGCTAGATGGATTAACTTTATTAGGGAGGTAATTGGTATGGGTTTGCAGGAACTAAACAGAACAGTAGAGGATAGGGAGTCTTGGAGATGTCTCATTCACAGGGTCGCCATGGGTTAAGATTGGCTTGAGGGCAGTAAACAACAACAACAAAAAGGACAATATAAACATAATCCAGGATTATGTCCCACCCACAGAGGGAGAAGAAAGAGAAATTGAGAGATTATGTTGTGACGTTCAGGGAGAAACTGATCACACCCCCAAACAGGATAAGTTGATAATCATAGGGGGTTGGAATGCAAAAGCAGGAACCAGAGCATAACCAGAAATTTGTAGAGAATTTGGCCTGAAATCAAGAAAAGAAGCAGGAGAGAAACTGATTGAATTTTGTGAGGCCAGCAGTTTGTTCACTGCAAACACATCCAAAGAAACAACTGTATATATGGCCAATATACAAATCAAATCGACTACAAGGGGTATTGTAAAGTTTTAATTATGATTCATTTTAATCACCTTAAAAAGTTTTTGACAGAAAGTTTGTTTTGATTTGTAGTTGTTAACTTTTCTCTACATAGTCACCATCCAGATTTACACATTTTCCCCAGCGTTTCTTGACCCATTAAATACCGTTATTGTAGAAGTCTGCAGATTGTGTCTTAAACCACTCTTCCACCTCATGAATGATGTCATTTGTGTTGTTAGATCAGCAACCCCACAATAGATTTTTCATTTCTGGGAACAAGAAAAAGTCACTTGGTGTGAGGTCGGGAGAATAAGGCAGATGCTGCAAAATCTCAGAGCCACATGCCCTTGCTTTGTTAACTGAAACTTGAGATGAGTGAACTGGTGAATTGTTAGCTAGGTGATGAATGCCTCTGGAGATCATGCTGACAAGCATTTCTTTTTCAGAGCATCTTGTAACTTGTCTAGAAGATTGCTGTAGTATGTGCCAGTGATAGTTTGTCCCTTTGCAAGGTAATCTGTGAGAATGATTCCATGACTGTCCCAAAAAACTGAGAGCATGACCTTCCCAGTTGACTTCTGCACCTTTGCCTTTTTTGGAGGAGGGGAATTGGCTTGCTTCTACTCCATGCTCATGGTTTTGGCCTCTGGATCATACTGATAGATCCAGATTCATCCATGGTTACTAGAAAACCAAAAAAAAAAAAAAAAGAATCCTCTTCATCCTGTTCCAACAGTGTAAGCATCTGTCTTGAAAGGTCACTCTGTGGAACCCAGGGTGCAGACAGCTTGGACATGTGCACTTTGTCATGAATAATTTTCCACACACTACCATAACTGAGACCAGTTTCATTCATTCATGATTATTTGGATGGTTGCTCATCTGTCTTCCAGGATTAAACACTCCACTTTCTTCACTGTGGCTGCATCGTCCATCAGTGATGGTCTTCCAGGTCTTGGCTCGTCTGTGAGGGAGATGTGACCAGTTTGGAAATTCCTTTTCCACCTCACAATAGTGTAATAAGATGGGTAATCATTTCCATAAACTACCATCTTATCATTAATTTGCTGGGCACTATTATCCTTCAAATGCAAGAACTTTATCATGTTGTGAGCCTCAGTCTTCTCCATCTTACACTTTAGTCACTTCTGGTACAACCTGTAACAAAAATAAAGGGCACAATGAGCTGATTTTATCAACATCATGCACTTAGGAATCAATGATGACACTGACAAAATTTCATCAATATACCATAATAACGTCCAGATGATAATTTTTATTTTACAATACCCCCTCCTAAATAATTGGAAACAGAAAATGGAGAAGCTCCACTCTCTCTGCATAAACAAGACCAGGAACAGATTGTGGCACAGACCATGAACTGCTAACATCAAAAATTACAGTACAGCTAAAGAAGAACACTAAACCAACCATTATGCCAAAATGCAACCTGAAGAACATCGCTGGATAATTTAAAGATAATGTAAAAAATAGATTTGTACTATTAAGCCTGATGGACACTATTAAGTCCAGAGACATTCTAGACTTAAATCAAAAACACCGTGAAGGGAGAATGCAAAAATGATACTTTCTACAGCCAAAAAGAAAGAAAAACCCAATTGGACAACAGTTTAAACTCTTCAAGAAGCTAAGACAGGGGTAGGCAACCTTTCCCCTTTAAGGGCCGAGGGACTTCAGCTCCCAGAAGCCTCAGCCATGTTGGCCAATAGTCCCGTGTTGGCCAATAGCTCCTGGGATTCTGGGAGCTGAAGTCCCTCGACCCTTAACGGGGAAAGGTTGCCTACCCCTGAGCTAAGGGTATCCAAGGAAAAGGAAAAGGTGAAAGAAGTAGGATCAGAATCCTGAACACAACTGTTTGGCAACTTGTGTGCTGGGACAAAGAGAACTGCTATAACAGTTAATGCAGAGAAATAGAAGACAACAGAAAGGTATAACAAATAGTCCCTCCTGTAAGTTCTGGATAGTCAAAGGGAAATTTAAACCAAGAGTGGGGATGCTTTGTGACCGACAGGAATACACACTGCATGATCAAGAAGAAATTTTAAAAAAGATGAAACAATACACTGAACTATATAAAAGAGTTGAAAGGAGGACAGACTCATTCAAGAAAGAATAATTTGAAAATGAATCCACAATTTTGGAAAGTGGGGTAGAAGCTGCACTGAAGGCACTTGGGAGAAATAAATCACCAAGAACAAATACCAGTAGGCTGTTTTAAGCTAAAGAGATAGAATCCACTAAATTTCTAACTAAAATCTCCCCAAAAATATGGAAAATAAAGCAATGGTCCACAGACTGGAAACACTCAATATACAATCCATTCCCCAAGAAACAGTAACCATTAGACCACTGCATTAATCTCCAATGCAAGTAAAGTGATACTTTAAAAGATTAGAGAGACTGTTACCAAATATGGAATGAAAGATACCAGATTTCCAAACTGGGTTCAGAAAAGAAGCACTAGTGATCTTGTTGCAAAGATATATTGGATAATGGAGCACATCAAAGAATTTCAGAAGAAAATCAGCCTATGCTTTAGAGATTATAGCAAATCTTTTGATTGTGTCATTCAGGAAAAAAAATATGGATTGGTCTTAAAGAAATGAGTGTGCTGCAATGTTTGTAATTTTCCTGGTGTTTAACCTATACTCAGAATAAGATGCCACTGTCAAGTCATAACACAGAGAAACAAAACAGTTTGCCTTTGGCAAGTGGGTCAGGCAAGGCTGCATTTTATCACACCATCTAATTTATATCCTAAACATACCATACAGAAAGATGGATTAGATTTGGAGGGAGGAGACATGAAATTTGGAGGAAAAAAATCAAGGTATGCAGATGACACTGTTCTACTAGCAAAAATTAGCAAAGACTTGAATGACTGTTGAAGAAAGGATAAAGGCAGAGTTTATTTATTTATTTATTTATTTGTACATACATACATACATACATACTGGTATGATTGTATATGCAAAGTTAGTATAAGAATTTTCACTGTCTGTATTTCTTTTCTGGCTATTATTATTTGTATCATTTCATGATTATTACTGGAAATAATTTTGCTGTGGGGGTTATTCAGAGGTATTTTTGCCAGTTCCTTCACCTGAAATATAGTCCACAACATCTGGGATTCATTGAGAGTCTCTCATCTAAATACTAACCAGAGCTAGTCCTGCTTAGCTTCCAAGATCACATGGGTTCTGGTGGCTTTAGGATATTTAGGCCCATGTAGAGAGGAGGGTGGCATTAAAACTTGATCCACACCGGGTGTCAAATATGCTAGGTACATCACTGGCCTTAGTCTGTAAATCCAGGGAATTGGTTTATTTTTCAGAGAGTTGATGACAGAGCCATAATGGCTCAGGACAGAGGGCCAGAGCCATCTTTCAGCTATTTCCAGTGTAAACAACAGTACACCCAGTTTTGTCTCTGTTAAGCTTCTGTAATATATTTGTCCATACACTTTGTGTCTATGCATTTCAATATGGTATGAATTTTTCAAACCCTCAATATCCATAGCCCACTTGATGATGAGGTACTGATACAGTGCTTTTAAATTTATTTCCTGTTTTCGCAACTGTGCACCAACAATCTTCAGAAGTTAATCTCTTCTGTAAACAACAGAATAATGTCTTGGTTCCATATCTTATGCAGAATCCTAGAAAAGTATATTTTGAGGGCAGGTTATGTAAAAATGGGACATTCCTTTCAAAAGCAAATCTAAGCAGTTAGCATATGCATAACAGGGTTTTTACACTCATCCCAGACCATTGTGGAAGAACAACTCATGAACAACGTTATAAATAAAAGTTGTATTTGTTCCAAGGCGTCTTCATGAGTATGTTGTTCTAATCCCTTATGCGTGATGTCAGATTCATTTTATGATCAATCAGTCAATCCATTTTATGTAAATTATTCATATCTTCATGTAACATTTCTATTTTATATAGTTTTAAATTATAGTGTGTCATTTGCTTTATTGTTGCAACATGTTTTGTACATAGTTATTTACTTATAATAATGATTTTAAAAACTTTGGGGGAAAATTATAGTGTGTCAAGCTGAATTCATTGACCTAATTAAAGATTGGTTGATTTTATTCATGTCTGTATTTGTTGGTGAAATCTCTTACCTTCAGTGGCAGGGAAGGAGATGCTTCTTGTGAACTGATCTTCTCTGTCAAGCCAAACATTCTGACTTGCTTGCGGATGTGCACAGCCGTTGGAGGGGTCGCATCATTGATCTAACCCCTCCTTCCACTAGGGCTTGCAGATTCGTAGAAATTGCACTGCCTGCTCCCATCCCTCTTTACACTACAGTTCCTGCAAAAGCACATGCACAAAGTATCAACCACATTGATAGTGTGGACTAAGTTGTATAGTGCCCTATTATCTTAAAGATGGAAAGGAACCTACTCTGCGTCAAATAGCTGTGGCATCTCCATCCTCACAAAACATGTCTCCAATGAAAGTTGAATGTTTAGTGGCTTTGACTTTTGCTAACAACAGTACCAGGTACAACATGTAGAAAAGAAACCCTACAACAGAGTATTTGTTGTCTTGGATAAACTCTCTGATATAAATATCCAGATGATTTTTACACAGTGAAATTTAAATTATGAATTTAAAATGTAGATTGTTTTAATATGTGCGTATCTTGTCCTTTTAAATTGTTGTGTATTTTAACTGATGTGCTTTACTGAGGTGGTGTGTCTATTAATTGTTGTTGTTCCCCGCCTCGATCTATGAGCCGGTAAGAAATCATCATCATCATCATTATATTAAAAGTGGGCTGTAGTTCCTTGCCCTCCTCTTCCACTGACAGTCCAAAGACTCCTTTCTGTCTTCTGCCCTGACCTAAGGCACTTTTTCTAAGTCCCCAGCAATGCAGATCCTCCCAAGGCCACTTAAGCAGAGGTATATTGGTCTTTCCAGGGCCAGCACTCGTTCATTTTTCCTTGGCCCTCCCAGCTGCCCATCTACTATGTCACCTAGTCCCTGCTCTTTCTTTCCAAAGAAAATGGAATCTAACTGGGCCTATTTAAGGCTCACTGGTATGTTTGCCTGTCTACAAATCTAGCTAGCCTTTCTGCCAAGTTTCACCTTACTTTCCTAAAACATGCTTAGGTAATGTGCTTTTAGGTTGCTACTAGCCATTGTTTGGCCACTCAGCAGTATCAGTTTGCCATAGGGCAGGGATGGGGAACCTCTGGCCCTCCAGGTATGGATGAACTACTGCAATCATCATACCTCACCATTGGCCAAACTGGCTAAGGCTGATAATAATAGGATTTCAACAACATTTGAAGGACCACAGATTCACCATTCTTGCCAAAGAGCCTCACATATGCATGCCTACATCCATTTACAGTTTGAAAAGGTATGACAAGTCTCATTTGTTTTCATGATGCATTATGGTTTTTGACTCTTTGCATATTATTCTCACCTTCCTAGCTCAGACATCTGCTAGCACTCCTACCAGCAGCTTGCTCAGATGAATCAGCATAGCACCTGGCTCTTTGTAATATTCTTTTTCCTGCCCGGAGAATGTAAACCTGTTTGGCTCTTATATTGTCTCTGCCTGGTACATTCACTTTCTGCCAAGAGACATAAGTGTCTTTTCATGTTCTCTCATGGGAAACCTATTCTCAGCTAAGTGAATAGTATTCTTGTCTACTTGTTGATTCAGGAGGCATTTGTACATGCCTATCTATCACAGATGCTGTTCTTACTGTCAGATGTCAGAGAGTCATGCATTCACTGTAGAGAGCTTTACTGATTATACCAAAACTAATTCAGACACAGATAAATCAGTGGGAGACATGGAAAGATTTAGGTGGCAACAGACAACGACTGATGCATATATGTCTCAAAAAAGGCTGTCCACTCGAAGCAGGTACTATCTGTTTTTTTACTTACACAAATGTTACTTTAAAACCAGAGCTCTTGTATGAGTTTATTATATTCTTTGGTGAGAGGGAAGCAAAAGAGCTGGGAAGGTAATTCATTGTCCCTGTCTAGAACAGCCATTTCATAATGCTGTCAAGCAGGAATTACTTCTGACCAGCAGCTGTAATCTCAGCTGCACAAATGTTTCCTTCTCCTTGCTAGCCTGGTAGTTCTCCTATCAACCCATGGAAATTAAGAGTCTAATTTTGTCCCAGTTATATCTACCTGCAAACTGCTGAACACTCCCCAAAGGAAAAGAAATGAATACAGGTTTGTCTTAAAATTGCTTACTCTCTGTGAGGTTATCTTACTAGCAGGACTTTTCTGGAGACAGTTCATGGAGAGGGCACAAAGATCATCCATCAGAGGAGCTCTTCTCCAAGTGTCCTTGGAGACTGAGATCTAGAAGATGACAATAGGGGAGTTGCCCTTTCAAAAATGGCACCCTACCTGTGGAATATTCTCCCCAGGTCGCTTAACAAAGTGCCTGTTTTTAAGTGCCAGCCAGAGTCCTTTTTCTTTTCCCAGGCCTTTTAAACAACCTTGAACTTTATACTGATTAGTTTTAAGGTGTCTTTGTTTGCCATTCTAATTCTTTTTGTTCTTTTTATTTTATTTTATTTTATTTTATCATATGGTTCATTATAATTGATGCTTACCAAGTTTTAGGTCAGTAAAATTGCTTTCCTTTCAAATGAAGTTTGTTCCAAAGCACTGTTCCATGCAAATGTATCTTCTGCTCTATTTCCTGAGGCAACAAATACTCTGTTGTAGGGATTTCTTTTCCACAGAAAAAAAGGAGAAATTCATTTGTGTCAAAACTTTTTATTCTTCTGAAATGCCAAGACACGTAAATGCTAAAATAGTTATTTATTCTGACATTTTTCAGCATTTGTTGCACTGTCACTCCAGGCATTCTTAATCTCCCACATGTATATCACTCCCTGCTTGAAAAAGAAGGGGGATACATTTTTGAAAACTATACCTTGATACGTGTTTGTTGTTGTGCTTGGGCCTGGAACCAGATAATAAAGAATCTATTGTTTACTAGGTTTGTTATTGGTTTTGGATCCATGTAAAAGTCTACTTGTGTGAAACGCATGCCTAAAATATTGCCATTCTTTTTTTATTTTAAGTGGAGAAAAAAATATATGCTTTTGTCTTTTGATATAACAGGTGTCTATTTTGCTCCAGTGGCTGACAGTCTGCAAGTTTTTAAAGACTATATTGAAAACCTTCCTTTGATTGATGATCCAGAAATATTTGGAATGCATGAGAATGCCAATTTAGCATTCCAGGTTTGTGAATATATTTAACATATGAGCCAAATGAACTAAGATAAGTATTTCATAGTTTAACACTGAAGGGGGAATTTGATATAATGATTGTAATCTGTTGAACAGGAATAACAAGCACCGATTGCTAAGCAATCTACACATGGCTGATGAAGATGTATTCATCCCAACATAAGTGTTGAGAGAATACATCTTTTAAGCTGTTTTCTTTTTAAAAAAATGTCTTCTGATTTATGCTATGCTCACCTATCATTATCATCACTAGGATCATTAGGTGTTCATGTTCTAATAAGGGCTTTCAAATTCTAATTAGAGGATGAATAAAGTTTCATTCTCAACTTGTTCCTAACTAGCACATTTGTGTCACTTAAGTCCTGTACCATTTCTTCAAAGAAAATTTTTCTCTGGAAAGCAGTTTTTAAAATATCCTTATTAAAAGGTTATTTTAATAAATATGTGAAGTTAATATTCTCACTGCAATAAGTTTACACAAGAACCCCATTTGCAACCCAAAGTGTTTGTGTTTGACCATATTCCTGGAAATGTCTAATGGGCTGCATTGAAACATTATCCAGGGTTTCAATAAACAATAGATTATGAATTCATAGGTAAATGCCATGCCCATGGGATTCTCCTCTCATCTTGTCACACTTCAGCTTCAGTAGAGAGATCTTTGTTTGCATTAAAGTAGAGCTCTCTGCTATGAGCTCCATTTTAATGTTAAACAAATAAACATTAGGCCAGAATGTCACAGTTCAGATACAGTGATAAATTCTGTCTTCATGAAAACCAAAATCTCTTCATCCAAGCTGCCAGCATTCAACAGAAAGAGGGGAGATGTAAAGTAGGAGTGTCTGAAGTCAGGAACGACCATCTGAATGCACCCATTGTCTTGTTCAAGATAGTTTGCTATTAGCAAACCCAGAGATTAGGGTTTTGCTTTTGTAATGTTAGTTATTCATGAGTAGCCCTATATAGCTTGGATCCGGGCTATTTGAAGGAGCATATCTCCCTGTAGGAGCCCACCAGAGTGTGGAGATCATCCAGAGAGGGCCTTCTCTCTGTCCCACCACCTTCTCAGGCATGTTTGGTGGGAACAAGAAAGAGGGCCTTCTCAGTGGCTGCTCTCTGGCTCTATCCCTGCTAGCCTTTTGGCGTCAGGTAAAGACGTTCTTGTGCCTGCAGGCCTTTGCAAATCAGTAAGGTCTGGGAATGTTGGCTATTTAAATTTAAATTCTAAGGTTAGTATTTTTAACATACTCTATTTTAATTCATAACTATTTTAACTTTTAATTTTTTTTATATTTATACATTTTAATGTACTATTTATAAATTGTATTGTTTTAAATCTGCTGTTCACCTCCTTGAGTCCCTATATTGGAGAAAGGCAGAAAATAATAATAATAATAATAATAATAATAATAATAATAATAATAATAATATAGCCACTATTGCATTATTGCAAAGCCACCGCTCCATAACCACACATTTAATTGTTCTTTTTCATGGTTTCTATAACTCACACAAATTTTGCACCTGTTGGCCAGCTACTGTTGGGTAGCTTTTTGACAAGATCCTTCCATTCATTCTGCACCTTAATTCCAGTGAATATCCTTGACCCTTGATACTTCTGCCTACACTTCAGTTTACTTGAGCTGAAGAGCACCCTTCCTCAGTTAAGGACTTAGGTGGGAGTTCTTGCTCGGAAAGGGAAACAAATGATAATTCTCTTTCTCCCTCTTATGCCAGCCACTTCTGCCCTGCTGCCTAGAACACCAAGTGCATAATCTACAATCAGCCATGGCCCTTGAGGACTAAATAAAATATTTTATTTCTTCCTCTAGCAAGATAATTATTTCAAATAATTAAATGTTCATTCTGTTCTTGTCATTATACCTATATTTGATAATGCATTTTAGAAGCTTCAGTGGATTCAGTTAGAAATATGTAGGAGCAATTGCCTGTTATGTCCAATGAAAACACTTAAAGTGGTTGTTGGCTTTCTACAGATCAATGAGGAGGTCATCAACTACTTTCACACAATTTTAACTTTTTGTTTCAAAAGTGGAAATGGTAGTCAAGTGTCAAGAATGTGCTATCTATAAGCTTTTACAGATCATTTCAAATGCTGAAGGCAGTAAAATTTATTACCACTATACTATATGATGATTTTTCATGTAGAACAGTTTCTGATGAAGTACAGTTTTATTCAATATAAAGTGTGTGTGTTTTCTTTTTAAAGGGAGAATTAAAAATATAAACCAATTTCTAGCAGAAAATGGTGATGATTTAAATGTTAATAGTATTTTTAAAAATAACACCTTCAAATTAATATGTTCCATAAGATTTTTTTTTTTCCATACCTTCATTAAAGCGTAAAGAAACTAGTACCTTAATCAATACAATTCTTGACGTACAACCACGATCAACTACCCAAGGATCTGGAAAAAGCAATGATGAGATTGTTGAAGAGCTTGCTACCTCGATCCTGTCGAAAATTCCTGGTATGGAAGACACTGTCAATTTTCTTTTCTCATTTTCTTTTCTATCAGGGCTGGTAGCTAGGCAGATAGTTCCTTACCTTTCTTACCTAGAAAATAGTTTGTTGTTAAAATTGTTGTAAATAATCTAGTTTCTTATACAAACATTCATTTAAAATATTTGTCTTTGTGTAAACCATTTGAAGGTAGGTCGTGCCACAATCCATGTGCATTGTACTATGGGAAGCACTGCTATTTTTAGTGATTTATTGGAGAGCAGGTTGTTGTCATTGTAGTTTTTTTAAAAAAACAACAGTGATTGAAAAAGTGTGAGGGAAGATTAATGTCATAGCGTCCTCCCTGTGGCTGTTCCCAAACTCTGGAACCGCCTTTCTAGGGAGGCCTTCCTTCCTGTCCTTCCATCAACAGGTGAAGAACTTTCTATTTCAGCAGGCTTCGGGGAACTGTTTTACATATAAATAACTTTTTATTTAGTGTCATTTTATTTCATGTCTTTAAATTACTGTTTTATATGGTTTCAGTTCTATTGACATTTTAATGCTATTTTAATCTTAATGTTTTGTACATTTTAGCTACATGTTGTTTTATGTGTGTTTTTATCTTGTAAACTGCCATTAATCATAATCTTTAGGGAAAGATGGAGTATAAAGTGATTGATTGACTAAGTGAGTACATGAGATATGTAACCAACATTGTCAAGTGAGTCACAACAGGCTCATTGCCCATACAATCAACCTATTTTGGAACCTAGCTTATATACATGCCAGGTGATGTTTGCCTTTATATCTGTCACTTTCCCGAATGATTTGAGGATTTGTATCTTTGTATTGACACCAGGGAGCCCTGGTGGTGCAGTGGTTAAATGCCAGTACTACAGCCACAAGGTTGTGAGTTCAATCCCAGGGGCTCCAATACTGACTCAGCCTTCCATCCTTTCAGTAAAACGAGTGCCGAGTTTATTGGGGGCAGTTGACTTACAGATTGTAAACTGTAGAGAGTGCTCAGATGACTGATAAACTGTGTCGAAATGTGCATGCTATTGCTATTGCTTTTGTAAAGCAAAGAGGCAATATAATATAGTGGTCTGAATGGTGGACTGGAACGCTTGGAGACCTGGGTTCTCCTTTTACTACATCTTTCTTAACTATTAATTTCTTCTTAGATTGGCATTTCCTGATTAAAATGCTGTGTAATTATCTGATTGAAAATTCCATATTCCTTTAGCACGCTTACCCCAAGTATTATAATGTTTATGCATTCCATTTTGTTTGACAATGTCGAGTTTCCCATGATTAATGTTTCCCACATTCTGTGTCTGTATAATACGTGTTATGCAGCTTTGGAATTTCCTTTCACTTCTGAGCAGGTTAACAGCTGAACATCCTTTTTAGCTTGAGTCCATGTGGATCAAGATAGCCTTTTACCTCACAAGAGCAGGCAGTCCCACCATAGAAAGGTAGAGCCATGGTAGATGTCTAGTGTTACATTTGCATAGATCCTCATACTGGAATCTGTACTGTTGTGAAGGATGTGCAAGTATGTTGCTGAATAAGTTCTCGATATTATAGCAGATGTCAACATTGTTGCTGAGTTGGAGTAATTTCAGGGAAATCAACTCTATTTGCTTTAGAATTTGGGATACCAAAGGAGTTAAAATATGTAACAAATAAACGGCCCTGTGATTCATATATCAGTGGAATTAAATGGTGTAGCTTTTAAATGAAAATAAAACACAACTTTAGGGATTGTTTGGTAGGAATCTGAAAGTATATCTGAATATATTGGCATCCTTTTCACATTGCTGTAGCTGTAGCATAAGCCATTTCTATGTCTGTTTTATATAAATCAAGTTTGAATAGGATGTTTCACACACACAAAATTCAGAATAAACTCTATTGAGAAAGAGAATGTTCTGTTTTCTTTCCAGAAAACAAAGGAGGCTTCTTAGCAAAGTAAATGCCTTTTGTTGCTCTCCTACCATCTCAAATAAATTGGTTGGGTAGAAAACAACAATCCTCTAAACAATTATGACAGCAAAAATCAATTTAAAACAGAAATATTCTCCAGCACACACCATTATGCAGTTAAAACACAAACAAACAAGTCAAGATGAATCATTTGCATGCTGTATTTTTTTCTGAACTCCAACCCCAAAAGGGTATGCTGTTGTGACTAAAAAGTCTTGATATACTTGGTCACTGTAAGAGTTTAAATGTGTTTCTACATATTGTTTTTGTTTGAAAAGCACTACTAAATAAACTCAGAGATGTCAGTTTTCCATTTCAATTAAATTAAACTGTCTTGACTTAAATGAAATATATCTGGAAAACAGTAATGCTCATTTGGAAAAAATAAAATGTAGATAATAAGTTTAGGGATAGTTATAAGATTATCTACTTGTAATGTTGCAGTGTTGTATATTGCATTCTCCTTACAGAACAACATCTAATCCAAAAGACAGAGACCTCAGTTTATGTCAGTTAATATTAGCCCAGTTTTCTAACAGGAAGGATCATACTTGTTGTGGATGATTTTTTGATATAATTTATAGGAACACTCCACTAAACACAGAATGACACTTGGCCAGAACTCTTGATTTTTTTAAAAAAAACTGCTTCTTCGTGGTCTCTGTAAATCACACAATTGGGTTATCTGTATCTGTGCAATGCATCATTCAGAACCTTCTGGAAGAGTTATACAAGCTATTTGATGGTATCTCTTCCCATCCTCAGTTCTGTTCTTCACTGTTTGTGGTTATTTACCTAAGTTCCAAAGGACACCACTACAGCAGCATCCCAAGGACCAAGGATACAGGACACTGAGAGAGGAGGATGGGCAGATTTGTGTGAGTTCATAGTTGACCATTGAAAGAACTACATTTACAAGTATGCAACCTGTCCTCCTCCTTCATGGTCTCTGACTTGCATAATTGGGAAACTAGCAAGCTACTTACTGTAGGAAATAGGAGTGTTATGCCACAGACAAAAAAATTTAACAATGAAAGCTATTTTATTTGAACACAAATAACACTATCCATACCTAGCATCAGTAATACTAACTTTATTTCGAACAGGAAAAAAAAGACTGCTCTCCCAAAGGCAGCATCAGATCTGGATCGAGCATAAGGTCTATAATGAAAAGAAAAGTTAGGGACTGTGACTACAAAGTTGCCCTGCAGACATCGTTCAACGGTATACCTCTCAGAAGGCAGAGTACGCAATTACCGCTATGGTGGAATGAGCTCAATCTGGAACAGGTAGCTCTTGCTTAATCAGTTCATATGTCAGGAGGATTGTCAAGCCACCCACTTTGAGAATCGTTCTGCCAATATCGCCAATCCAGGTTTCAAGTGGGTACAGCAGACAAAATGTCTATTACTCTTGCCCAATTTTGAAATCCTATTGACATAGAACACAAGGGCTCTATGGAAGTTGAGTGCATGAAAAGTCCTTCCAAATTCAGTGGACAGGTTATGCATAAAAGCTGACAGAACAATGTCCCAATTAATATGGAAGGTGAACACAACCTCTGGCAAGAAGGATATGTCTGTACAAAGGACAACCTTATCACAGTGGAAGCGTAGCTAAGGTTAGTCAACACATAGCGCACCCACTCTCCTAGCAGAGATGATTGCAACCAAACAATCTTCCAGGTATGTAACTTCAGGTCACCGGATGCCATAGTTTCAAAAGGTCTCCAGAGGAGCTGAGATAACACCCCATGTGGGGGCCATATCTGAAATCGATGGTCAGAGATTCCTGTACTCCTTCAGAAAGTTCTTCACCAGAGGATCCTGGAAACTGGACTGGAAACAATAGGAAGTAGTTGCCAGGTGGCACTTTAGTGCCAAAAATGAGAGACCTGCCTCTGAAAGTGACAGGAGGAATTCAAGGGCATGTTGAATTCAAGCATAGGATGGAGAAAGCTTGCTTGTTGATAGGAAGGAATTGAACTTATTCTACTTGTATGTAAGATCTTTGAGTTGAAGCCTTATGGGCAACACCAATGATGTTCTGGAGTGTGTCAGGTAACAATCCTAAGGTTGTATCCTCCAAACTATCAGCCTGAGAGTCTCCTGATCTGGGTGATGAACCTGACCATTGTGGATGCTGAGCAGATTCTGTTGAAGAGGAAAGCAGATGTAGGTCTTCTGAGCCACGTGGAGGAGTGGTGCAAACCGTGGGAGCCTTGGCCACCATGGCGTTATTAGGATGGTGTTTGCCTTGTTGATCTGCAGCTTTGATACTAATCTGGTGACCAACAGGAACAGTGGAAAGACATATGCTACTCTTCTAGTTAAAGAGGAAGGTGGTATAATGCAATCAGTTTTGGAAACGAAGAGAAGTGAAAACAATGTTCTGCGAGCTGATGAAGAGGTTCACTTGTGGAATACCCCAGAGTCAAAGTGGCATGAATTCAACAACCTGCTTAGTTCATCTGCTAGGGTATTCTCCTCTCTGAGTAAGTGGATTGCATGCAGAGATATACTCAGAATGCGCCAATCCCAGATTTGCAACATCAGATAAAGCAATGCTGCTTGTTTAGGTAATACATTTCCATGGTGTAGTCGGTAATGATCTGGATGGTGTTGCCTTGCAGGAAGGATTTGAAAGCACAGAGAGCTTTCTCCATGGTTAACATCTCCAGGGCATTGATGAGAAGTTTGGCCTCTTCACTCAACCACATGCCCTTGATGAAGAGTATGTTTGAGTGCATGCCCCAGCCCTCCAGAAATGCTTCTGTCAGCTGAGGAGAAAGAAAGGGCATGCCTACTTTGATCTTTATGGGATTGAGTCAACATCCCAAAGAGCAATGAATTCTTCTCAGAATGGTTAAACACATGTAGGATGAGTTCATCAGTGGATAGAAGACACTGAGGCACCATGACTGCAGAAGACTAAACTGAAGGTGAGCAAATGGGGTGACTCCGGTGGTGGATGCCATAAGACTGAGCAGGACCTGGAAACTGTGTGGGAGCACCAGCATCTTTGAATGGTGCACATCAATGTCTGAAAACTCTCCTCTGGAAGATATGCTAAAGCCAAAGTGAAGGCAAGGATGATACCAAATGAACTTCAACTGTTGAGATGAATTCAGGCAGGATGAATTCAGGCAGTTATATATGTGTCATTTAGTTAAATTAAGCAATTTATTTTAAATAGCCATAAAAATCTCCTTCGTTAATCAAATAATCAAGGAAAGCTAAGGGTTGATTGTCAAAAGAAACCTTTAATTGCTTGCCAGCTCTACTAAATAACTTGTCAGCCATTCTGACAGTAATATCAATCTCAAGCTATTGCGGAGTAGAAATGAAGAGTGCTATTTTTCACTTCCTTCCACATTTACTTAGACATCCCATTGAGTTTGGTGGGTCTTATTCACAGATAGGATTGTACATTTAATTTTTTAGTGGCCCCAGAATATGCCAGTAGTAATTATCTATATCAAAGATATTCCTAAAATTGCTTTGATACATGATCTGAGAAGGGAAGTTGGTTCATGTGACACATCTGCCTCAGAAGTGATTCTTTGAATCTGGTCTAATGTGTTTGCTCTAGATTGGTTCCATTTGGTGTGGTATTTATTGGGCACGTTTGATAGAGTACCATTTCATAATGATCACCTGTCACTTCTTCCTGTGCTTTTGCATTACAGTCACATCCTGTTGTTTCACATACTGGATTATTTTGTGCTAATTAGACTAACCCTAGAAGAAATTGCAAAATGTGATCCTATAATAGAAAAGGCTTTGTCATAATCTTTGATTTTTACTACAAAACATGATACATTACAGAGTGAACCCTTCTCTCTTGTGTTGTGATACCCACTTTGCGAATTTCCTTCCTGGGAGAGGAGCTTGGCCCCATTCTCTGTCTATAGGCTTTTTGTTCACTGATCCTTCAAGAAGAATTTTCTCCTTCTACCCTCCCCACAAATTAGGGCCATGCCCACAGCATTCCTAGACATCTGCAATTCATTTTTGACTTTTTTAAAAGCTCAGTGCCTGTACCATTTATTATTGGAAGCACAAGGGAAATTAAATTGGTATAATGTACACAATTGGTCAATAGGAAATAAATCTTCTGAGTTTTTATTAACAGTGAGTACAAAGACACTAAAATGATTGGCAAGCATGGCATTTGTATGTTTCTATGTAAATGTGTATGTGAGTAGGTATTATCTATCTGTACACACACATACATATATACACACACGATTACTTTATACATGGTAACAGAATTTTGAAATGTTAAAAAATGAGGCCACCCATCTCACCAACCAGCCTTGTTGCCTCTGGGGGTGAAGCTGTGAGCCGGAGTGTTTATCCCTGGCCGGCTGTGTCCCAGCAGATGCTGCGCTAGGGCTGCTGGGCTCCTATTGGCTGGCAAGGAGGAGGGAGGGCAATACTTCCAGCCCCAGCATTGGGACTAGAACTCCCGACATGCTTCAGAGCCAGAAGTGCCATCCATTGGACGGCGGCTGGAGAAAAGGGTTTGGGGGATTGGCCAGGAGGCTCGAATGGGTGGGAGCTTCCAGGCCTCCTGGGTTCTCGTTGGCTGTTGGGCCTGTTTTAGGCCACGTGGCACCAGAGGTCAGCACCAGTCCATCTCAACTCTCCCCAGCCACCCTCCTGTTCAGGGATGTAGTTGTGCTGTCACAACTTTACAGGACTTGGATCTGGTGGCCATTGGTTTATGGTGCTGTGGAGCACTGTATTGGGAGTTCATCAGGGACCTGGGGGTGCTGATTGCGTACAGTGTTTCCATTGCAGGGGCAACGCCAGATCAGCGTCCCCCAGTGACAAAGGGTAGAGATGCAAATTGGTTATGTGAGTTGCAAATGGGCGATTAACTGGTTACCCCTTTGTTATCCTGAGGCTTGGCCATGACCAAGCAAATTGCACTTTCAGGGCAACCCTAGCTATAAGCTGTTTTAATAAAGCTGTGGCCTTTTCCTCCAGCTGAGTGTATGGTGTCTTTACTCGCAGCGCCTCCCCTCCATGGCAATAAGAGACTACTTGAGTTCTGGCTTCTCTGTTAACTGTTTTGAAATGCAAAGCTGGTATTATATTCTTTTAAGATGCTGAATTATTAAATGTATGGAAAGCTTTCCAAATATTAGGTTTCTTTTCTTCTATACTGTGTTGATATTTTCTTTTCTTATTTTTATAATATCTCAGTAAACTGCTCATTTGGGGTTTCTGCTTTGCATAATAAAATCACTGCCCAGAAACTTTGCCCATGTTTGCCATTTCCATTGCACACTTAAGAGTGAAGAGCAGGGTCAGGCAGCTCAAAGAGGCTGAGCTGAATGTTCCTCAATGGGAACAGGACACAGTAGTTGCCATGCCTGCAGAGTGCTCTCTGTTCTTCATGGTCTTGGTGACTCACACAAATGGATTTACCTGTATCTGAGTAGTGACTCTTTCAGAACACACTATAGTGTTCCAAAGCATTTTGGTGGTAGCCCCCTCCACCTCTGACATCTCTTATCACATCATACCATTGCCAAAGAGGCCCCTTCTGTCAGAGGAATGAGAATAGAGGTAGCAATAACCTAGCTGAATTTAAACAAGAGTTTAAATTGGATTACATTCTAGAACCAATGTGCATCCTAATCTTCACAGCAGTTGAATTGCCTAAAAATGGTTCTACCAAAGTGACTAGATCCTCTTGCATTGGGGTGGGAAAGAGTTAAATTGCCCTTTGCCTTTTTCTAGATATACATGGGACTTAGTCCATGTGTAGTCCCTGCTTCACTGCTTGCTAGTACTAGTACATTTATAAACACAACTGTTCTTTAAAAATGATAGACTACATGGCTGTAGGTTCAAAGTTGTATGGTAATAATATATTGAACAATGAACAAGCTTTTTCTAAGGTATCAAAACAATATCTATTTTTCAGAGAAACTTGACATGGATGCTGCTACAGAGACACTTTTCCACAAGGATGACAAAGGGAGGGTAGACTCCTTGACTACAGTCCTTGGACAAGAAGTGGATCGTTTTAACAGCCTCCTCAGTCTTCTAAGGGTATAACTAAAATTCAGCTCCTTCTCCCCCAACTCACATTAATAGTGGTGTTATTGATTTACTTATAGTTGTCTTTAGGAGCTACAGGTATGGAAAGGAATTATTATGATAAAAAAAGCTTTTCTGATAATAAACCACAGGTGAATGTGACAGAAAATGTTGAGGGGGTAGTGGAACAATACATTAGACATATAAGGCCAAGCACTATTTCAGATCAACAGTCTTGTGTGTCAGCAAAACATCATTTTGGACAGTTATTGCTTACTTTTCCATTCAGTATTTCCAGATGTGACTTCTTTTAAACAAATATGCCCACATTTTGGAAAATATCAAGACATTAAGGAAAACCATTTGATATTTTATTATTTCAGGGAACATACATCCTGTTCTGAAAGGCCTACATACATACAGTCTTTCATGCATAAGGTCTCTAATGGCTAGGCAAAAAATTCTTGTCCAGATGTGTGTTACCAAAAATTGAAAGAGAGCATTACTTTTAAAAAATTGTTTTAATGTACAGTATTTTAAATAAATGTGATTGTTTAAATATATTTCAGGTTATCTAGGATTTATTTAAAAGAGGTGGAATACACATTTTGAAGTAAATCTATAAATAATAGGGACCTTTCAAAATATTTACATTCAGGATCACTCAGAATGACTGCATTGGTGCCATGTTACCCTTGCTTCTCTATATTTTTATTCCATCCCCTTCTTTTCTTTCTCACTGTTGGAGAAGATAGCTTCTTACAAAACAGGAAGCTGCTTTCTGCTTGTTGCCATTGTTAGCTGCCCTTGAATTGATCCTGACTCATGGTGACCCTGTGGATGAGACATCTCCCAGAACCCCTATCTTTCACTGCTCTGCTCAGGTCCTGCAAATTCATTCCTGTGACATCCCTGACTGAGTCTATCCATCTGGCATATGATCTTCCTGCCCTTCTTCTGCCCTCTACCTTTCTTAGCATAATTGTTTTTTTCTAGTGATCTGTGCCTTCTCATTATGTGGCCAAAGTATGACAGCCTCAATTTGTTCATTTTGGCTTGCAAGAGGATTTCAGGCGTGATCGGTTTAAGGACCCATTTGTTTGTCTATTTGGCTGTCCACAGTATCCTAAGCACTCTTCTCCAGCAACCCATCTCAAAAGAATTGATTTTCTTCTTGTCAGCTTTTTTTACTGTCCAGCTCTTGCATCCATACATGGTGATGGAAATACGATGACTTGGATGATTCTAACTTTAGTGGTCAGTTGTACTCTTTGGGATATTTTCTAGTTCCTTCCTAGCTGTCCTTCCCATTCCTAGTCTTCTTCTTATTTCTTGACTGCTGTCACCATTCTGATCTATGTTTGATCTTAGGTATGGGAATTCTTTATTTTGATTTTCTCATTGTCTAGGTTGAATGTATGTATTTCTTATGTGGTCATTATTTTTTGGTTTTTGTTTATGTTCAGCATTAAGCCTACCTTTGCACTTTAACCCTTGACCTTTCTTAGTAATTGTTCCAAGTCTGTGATGTCTTCCACCAATATTATGGTGTCCCTAAAATGAATGAATTGTATACTTTGATGTTTATAAATAACCTAGTAGATGGAGGGTGTCGGGAGAGCGCTGAGGTAGGCAACGGGAGGAGCGGCAATTGAAGTCATATGGTGCAGAGGAAGATACGGTGATAGCAGAGTGGAATCCTGTTACAAAAGAAGGAGGGTTCAATGTTTAAAAGTGATCCCACCTTCACTTCACTCTGTTGCCCAGAGTAAGTTGGGGAGCTTACCAACCTTGCTACAGAACCTTACCCTGCTCCTTTGTAATGCCAGGTCGATGAAAAATAAAACTCACATTATCCATGATCTTCTCATGGATGAAGATGCCGACCTGGCTTGTCTCACAGAAACCTGGCTGGGGGAGGATAATGCTATTACTTGGAACCAAGCTCTCCCAGCCAGGTACTCTGTTAGTGAGCAGGTAAGGGAAAGTGGATGGGGGGGGGAGTGGCTCTGGTTCACAAAGACACCCTCTCCTTGACTAGGATTCCTATCCAGAAAACAGACCACTTTGAGAATATGTACCTGAACCTGAAAACCCGGGATAGTATAGGGATTCTGTTGGTATACCGTCCATCCCGTTGCTTAACAGACTCCCTATCCGAGCTGATGCTGCTGGTCTTGGAGCTGTTGCTGGAGTCACCTAGACTTTTAGCAACTTCAACATCCCTCTTGAGACCAGTTTAACAGGTGCGTCTCAGCAGTTCATGGATTCCATGACAGACATGGGCGTATCCCAATTGGTTTCTGGGCCAACGCATTTGACGGGTCATACTCTCGATGCAGTCTTTAGTACGGAGCAGGTATATCCATGGGCAGAGGTAAAGAATACCTCTGCACTGTCATGGATGGATCATTTCCTGGTCAAGGTTGAACTAAGAGCCACTCTCCAACCCACCAGGGGTGGAGGACCTATTAGAATGGTCCACCCTCAAAAGCTAATGGAGCCAATTGGATTCCAGAAAGCTTTGGAGGGTCTCTTGGTTCGGAAAGCCGGGGACCCTGTCGAAGCCCTGGTTAATACTTGGAACACCAATTTGACTAGGGCTATTGACACGATCGCTCCCAAGCGTCCTTTCCAACCCACTTCAAATCACCACCCCAGTTCACAGAGGAACTCAGAAATATGAAGTGGGCTGGACAATGACTAGAGCGCACCTGGCAGAAAACTTGAATTTCGTCATAGGAAATTTCTTTATTCCTATCAAGAGGCAATACGTGCAGTGCAGAAATCTTACTCCTCTGCACATATTGCATCTGTGGAGTCTCATCCAGCAGAGCTGTTTAGGGTGGTGGGGGAGCTGACACGGGCTCTACCTGTGCAGAATCCTCTACTTAATCTGACAACAGCCTGCTGTGATGCTTTTAACAACTACTTCGCAGATAAACTCTCTCAGATAAGAGCCAACTTGGACACCGGGATGACAAGAGAACTGACTGATGGAGGTGTCCAGTAAACCCGTTTGTGAGATTAGACTGGATCGATTTAAGCCAGTGAGTACCGATGATGTGGTCAAAATCCTTGGAAAAGTGAGGAAGACAATGTGCTCCCTCGATCCCTGCCCTACATGGCTGGTCGTCCAGGGGGATGATGCCTTGATGGCCTTTTTGGAAGGGGTCATCAATGCATCCTTTAGGGAAGGATTTGTTCCTTCTAGTTTAAAGGAGGCAGTCATTAAATCTCTCCTGAAAAAACCTTCCCTGGATCCCCTGGATTTGAAAAATTATAGACCAGTCTCCCAGCTACCATTTTTGAGCAAGGTGATCAAGCGAGCTGTTGCCTTTCAACTTCAAGTGACCTTGGATGAAACCGATTTTCTAGATCCATTTCAAACCAGCTTCAGACCTGGATATGGGGTGGAGACGGCCATGGTCACTCTGGTAGATGACCTGCGTCTTAACACCGACAGGGGAAGCGTGACCCAGTTGGTGCTTTTGGACCTCTCAGCAGCTTTTGATACAATAGATCATGACATCCTCTTGGAGCACTTAAGAGAGTTGGGAGTGGAAGGCACTGTTCTTCAATGGTTCCGCTTCTTCCTCTCAGGCAGGTTCCAGAGGGTGTCACTCGGGGACAGCTGCTCCACAAAAACGGAGCTAAAATGTGGTGTTCCACAAGGCACCATCCTGTCCCCGATGTTATTCAATATCTATATGAAGCCGCTGGGAGAGATCATCAGGAGACATGGAGCAAGATGTTATCAATATGCTGATGACACCCAAATATACTGCTCCATGTCTCAGTCAGATGCTTTGATGGCAGATGGTGGTTCTCCCCTCAGTCAATGTCTCGAAGCGGTAATGGACTGGATGAGGAAAAACCGACTCAAGCTGAATCCAGACAAAACGGAGGTACTTACAGTAGGGCCCCCCAAACTAGGTATTGGGTTGTGACCCAATAGTCTCGACCTCATTCTTGGGATAGCCATTCTTATTATTTCATGGACTTTTTTCAGTGTTCTGGCTGGGCAGAAGATGATTTCTAGCTCCATGAACACCCATACCATCTCATTTGGGACAAAAACATTTATTATGATGATTGCCAACATCTTTGTTTTTTGTCTTACCATACTTGTAATCTGTTGCATACTTCAGTTTCATTGGTTATTCTTGCCAAACTCTTTTGTCTTAATGCCAGAGCCCTTTGATTTTCCAGAGAATAATTCTAATTTCATGAAGCAAGTTAGCCACATGGGAAATTCTTGTGTTTGGAAGTAAGGCTTCCTCAAGAATCAATTAATGTTCCTGTTTACAAACATAAACAGTCCAGTTCTGCTAACGTTTCCAGTGTAATCAGCTAAGTCTTCCTAGTCCAGGTCTTCCATGGTTTCTCTATCTTCACAGCATTTAGAGAACATTCATAAAGTGCAGGGTGGACTTTTTGACTTCCCTTTCCATTACCCTATCCTGATCTCTACAATTATTGAAGCCTCTCAACCAAACAAAACCACAAGATACATCCTATGCCACTGTAGAAGGAAAGATGCAAACTAGATGCAGTGGGCTGCCACTTTTATTCCATTGTGGTATTAGGATGTGTATTTCTAACTATGAAGCCTGTATGGCTGATTGCCAGCCCTTCCGATGAGAGAGGATTGGTGCTTTCTTGGATAATTTGACATCTGATCAGCACAACTTGTCAAAGCTTTTCCTGCATTAAGCTCTCATCTTGGCTGAAGAGAAAATCATAACACTAGACATATGACAGACAGCAATGCTAAGTTTTTGGTACACTCTGTTTCTTTAAGATGTCATCTGTGTCTTCATTTGACTGATTTCTCACATGAAGGTTGTACCCAGGCGGAAGATCTTCCATGTGATGGGAGCTTACTTTTTATTGAAAAAAGAGATGATGCTCTCAGTAGGGTGCAGAAAATAAAAGTCAGACCCATAACATGGGCGTTAATTACCAGCCCTCCTATTGTAGCAAGTTTTGAAGCCATAATTCTTATTATAGATGCCTTCCTTGTTTCCTCACATTGCCTGCTGAACAACAGCCTCCTTATCACTAATCTTCAAATTATACTCTTTCATCTTAAGTCATGTTCTCATGCTGCTTCATTTATTCCAGATTTATCTTCTGATTTTTCATTTAATCCAGGACATAGTTGTGCTTGCTTGCTTTCACCCCCCCCCCTTTTTTTTTGTCAAATCTATCTACTGGACAGGAAAGGTCATTGCATTTCCTTGACACCGCTGGTTTTTTTCACAACAATTTGTTTTTGAAGCAACTGCTCTTTTGTGTCTTACTAAGGGAAGACTTTGGGGCCACTCTTCTTTTGGCCAGCCTTTCAAAATGAACACTTTCTAGGGCCCTTGTCCTTTGCATATTTCCTCCCTTAGCATATACCTTTATTAGATGCTTTGCTTCCTCAATTCTTTTCAGTTTCAACATGGATGATTTATTCCTTTCTGCTTGCTTCTTCCCAGCATCACAGTTTGGGTTTGGAACATGATACGTTTATGGATATGGGACAAAATACAGTAGTCCCTGGCATCTACAGTAGCTGCATTGGAAAATGTTACTTTCATAGAATGGTTCCCTGCAGCCTTAAGAACCACTGTACTTTTTTTAAAAAAAATAGTATCATACTGCTGTTTTTAAATTTAATTTTTTTTTCAATCTTTATTAGTGTCATAGCTGAAACTGCTCAATAAATAGCCTTAGAGGAGAAGAGTGACAAAACAGGAAAACAGCTCTAAGAATATCTCTCTATTTTCCAAGGCCGAAAAATTTTCCTGACAGAGAATTTTCACCCTTATTTTTCAGCATATTTGGTTGTGTCATGTTTGATTATATATAATCCCTCATGCCAGTCAAGTGGGGTTTAGTGCTTTCATTTAGATGAAGCATTTTGAAACAAGAAACTAACATTATGCACCTAATGCTAGTATCTTTCCCCCCTGACTTTTTGCCTTTCTAAGCAAGTTTTAGTTTGGGTTATTTTAATTTGGGTCATATCTTGTACCCATAGGAAGAATAATATTAGGATGGTTAAAACAGTTGAATGCGTAATGCTAGATGTTCAAAGCTATTTACTTCAATCAACTAAAGTTTCACTGAAACAGAATCAATGTCTTCAGGATTCAGGTGTAAAACAGAGTGGCCTTTGTCTGGATTCAGTACAGAATCACAATTCAGTGCTATGTGAATGAGCCTCGAAATCATGTTTTTCTTCCTAGCCTTTCCTCCTATGTTATGGATTCCTGTTACTGGTTTATTCAGATAAACCATAAAGTAGCAACAGTACTCTGTCCAGACTTACCTTGGTTGATAGAAAAAAGAAGCATGTGATTTTCATCAAAGTTGGTACACTGAAAGATGGAGAAGAGAAGTGATCAGACTCATGAAAGTAACACTACAGTGGTTTAGTTGTACCTCTAAACCCAAACAATATGAAATCAGCCTTAGAGGTTTTTTTTGCAAATGCCTCTACCTTGTGAAGTAATGTGGCTGTTAAGTGGAGAACTATCTCCCCAGAGAGACTTAGGTTGCATCCACACTGCAGAAATAATCCAGTTTGACACCATTTTAATTATTATTAATTTTAAAAAATTAAATTATTTTTTTTTTAAAAAAATGGTTTTATTTCACCAGGCCTTCATATATTGACATGGATGCTGTTTTGTTTTTGTTTCTGTTTTTGTTTTAAAGAGTTTTAAATTTTAAGTGTTAATAATGTAATGTTTTTAATAGTTTGAATTGTTTATTGTTTTTTTAACTTTGTATTTTTAATGTTTTATACTGTTTTAACTTGGACTGTTTTAAATTTGTTGGCCGACTTGAGTCCCTGTACTGACAGGAAGGCGGGATGATGATGATGATGATGATGATTATGATGATGATGATGATGATGATGATTTTATCTGGTTCAATGCTGTGGAATTCTGGGAATTGTTTGTTGGAGCACCAGAGCTCTCTGACAGAGGATGGCTAACAGTCTCACAAAACTACAATTCCCAGGATTCCATAACATTGAGCCATGGCAGTTAAAGTGGTTTCAAACTTGATTATTTCTGCAGCGCAGATACAGCCTCATCCAGCACTGACCATTTTCTCTTTCCATCACAAGGTAGAGATTTTGTATTTACCCAGGCTGGGGAGATGGTGTTCTACATGTGTTTTACTTTAACTGAAGGATTAGGTCCACACTCCACAGTATCAGATAACCCATTGGGTACCTTTTACTTATACCACTGTGACCTCTCCTAGAAAGAAATAGCTGGGCAACATTTATCTATATCCTAAAAATGTCTAGACAGCACTACTGCAATGTGCTGTGTATGATGAGATTGCTTTCAAAGACTGTTCAGAAACATAATTTAATACAGAATAAAGACACTAAGGAACACTGTTAGGAAAGCCAGATGGGCTGTACAAAACAGGTTTCAAAAGTTCTTAAACAACTACTTTGTTTGCTATTCCATTTCTGGACACAAAAGTAATGGCCATTACCTTTAAAAAAGTGTAAACAGCTTAGCCTTAGAGGTTGCCCACATGAAGTGCCACTTTCTACCACACAGGCCTTATGATCTTCATATATGGATTCCTTTCCAAGTCATTCTACTTGTCTTCCTTCCCCATCTGTTGTAGGGTAAAGTTTCAGTCCAATTCAGGAGGTGAGGCATAAACAGGACTGGGCAGAGAACAGATGGGGGCAAGCAGGCAATTCATTTTCTCTCTAGGGTGCAAACAGGCAATTCTAACCATAGAGGATGTACTAGATGTGGAGACAGCGTCAATAGTTCTTTTACACAGCTATGGAAAATGATACTGCAGCACTGAGCTGCATATACTGATATACATGTTTTATCTCTGCAGTAGTTCTTTCAGAGCTACCTAGAGCAGAATAGTGCTTTACAATCAGAAAAGGAGGAGAATCCAGTCTGAAAGTGAAACTTTCTTTGTTAAACTTCCAGACCTCTCTAAAAACACTAAACAAAGCAATTGCAGGCTTTGTGGTGATGTCAGAAGAAATGGAGATGGTGTACCACAGTTTTCTTAACAACCAGGTTCCAGCACTGTGGGCCAATGCTGCATATCCATCACTGAAACCTCTGGGAGGATGGGTGAAAGATCTTGTTCTAAGGATTGCCTTTTTAGATGTAAGTATAAATGCTATTCATATAGGATCTATACAGTATATTAAGTTTTTAGAGAGTTCCTGCTGATCTGTCAGCTGTGGAATATGTTAGAAATATTATTAAAGAATTCAATCCAAGTTCACAATTCAAACTGAATGCTTTACTTAAAAGTCATGTGTGCTAACAGCATGTATATTAATAGTAGTAGTAGTAATAATCTTATTAGTGTAACTTTATGGAATAACAAGCAAAAAGAAAAATCTAGCCTAGACTCCAAATGTTAGCTGAGCAGGAGCAAACTGAGGAAGGAGAGAAAGAAAGAATAATGAGAGAAGTAGCAACAGTTACATGTGTGTGTGTGTGTGTTGTGTGCCTTCAAGTTATTTCCATCTTATGGCAATCCTAAGGTGAATCTATCATGGGGTTTTCTTGGCAAGATTTGTTCAGAGGAGGTTTGCCATTGCCTTCTCCTGAAGCTGAGAGCACATGATTTGCCCAAGGTAGTGGATTTCATGGCCAAGCAGAAATTGAACCCTGGTCTCCAGAGTAGTAGTCCAATGTTGAAACCACTGTGCTACACTGTCTCTCTTACTTTGTATCTATTTGAATGAAGGGACAGAGGGCCAAAAGGTTGGATGAAAAGAACAGCAGATTCTGAGGAGGGCTTTGAAGAAATAGAGGCGGCACTGTGACTAATTTTAGGGCCCATTGGGGTATAAAGAAAGAGCAGTTAGAGTCATTTAAGGGACTTTAGAGGCCTTCAGGCAGCAGAGGATGGTAAAGTAGAGAGAATGAAGGTTGTCAGCAGGGTCATTAACAAGGAAAAATAAGAGGAAAACATAAATGCTGAAAATGAGAGTGAAATAGAAAAGAGTATGTAAAATCCTGGCTCTTACCATTTACTACATCTTGGGTCCCATCTTGCTTAAACTAGTAAATGCCAAATATGAGTCACAACAGATAATCAAACCAGGGAACTGTTCTTGCTTTACACTTGGCAAACTGAAGCCAGTATTCCCTTTTCTTGGCATTCTCCTTAATGCAGCACTTTAAATAATAACAATAATAATGTTATTACTTCCCCCTCTTGGAGTAACTGATTATTTACAGTAGAGAGACAGTTTTCATACAAAAATCATTAAAATGAAGTGCCTTCTGTATTTGCAAAAGGCATTTTCCCATACTTATTTTTGTTGTCATAATTTGATACTGCATTAATACACAACTTTGAAAACTTCCATTGACGAAGACAGTTCTACAGTTTTATTGCAGCTGTTAAAATAATGAGCTGCTGGTATTCTGTTAGGTGAAAATTCCCTAGACTTGACTTTAAATAAATTCAGAGGCAATGAATTGTACATTAAAAACAGCCTTTCCTACCTGGGTCAGCTAGAAGGAAGGCACCAACAGACTGCTGAATACTAGAAGTCAATTTCTAGATGATAGGGAAGGCTAGGAGCAACAACAGCAGAAAGGGAGTTTCCTCATGCCACTTAACAAAATCAGCAGCTTGTTATTTGGAGGAGTTAATGCCTAGGCAGAAGGTGGCCCTCCATTTTCTCCAGGTTAAGAAGTTATTATCTCTGATCAATCTGTGAGAAGGACAGACACCACCATTATTAAACAGCTTCCTCCTGCACTCAAGGTTTTTCTGGACTAGAGCCAAAAGAAAAATAAAAGAAATCCTATCTACTTAAAATTAAAATTTAGAATTCTGGCCAAACCCAATTCTGTTACCCGTCATACAAATCAAATGAGGCCAGGCCTTCATTTTTAAATAAATAACTGGTATATGAGGGATGCAGTGGCTTAGTGGTTAAGATGCCAATTTTGATGATCGGAAGGTTGGAAGGTTGGCAGTTCGAAGGGGTGAGCTCCTGTCACTAGTTCCATCTTCTGCCAACCTAGCAGTTTGAAAGCATGCAAATGCAAGTAGATAAATAGGTATCATTTTGGTAGGAAAGAGCCACGTTCGGCGCAATCACGCTGGCCACATGATCACAGAGTAGTGTCTGACAACGCTGTCTCTTTGGCTTAGTAACGGAAATGAGCACCACCACCTATAGTCAGTTACGACTAGACTGACTTTACATTTTACCTTTATATCAGGTTTGTGCTTAACCTATGCCAATTTTTTTCCCTTTCAGTTCTGGCTCAAAAGAGGTCCACCTAGATCATTCTGGATCTCGGGTTTCTTTTTTCCACAAGGATTTTTAACAGGTAAATAATAACCATTCCCTCTGTTGCTAATATTCAGGCATGATTGCTGTTGTTTATGTGGTTAAAATGGCAACCTCCATCGACAAACATGCACAAGAAGGGAGATATCATGGAAAAACTCAAGCTTCACAGGAAGCACAACAAATTTCTATGGGGGAAACCTAAAAAGTCCCCATTCCAAGCAACATTATGGAAATTAACATGCTCAGTGTCCACAGAATGACAAATGGCTGTGAAGGAGAATAGAATCTTTGCTGATGGACTAGACCACTAAGCTATATTATACATTTTATTGTTAACTGCCTTCGAGTTGATCTCGACTCATGGCAACCCTATGGATGAGACATCTCCAAGACCCTTCTTTCCTCCACTGCTCTGCTTAATTTTCTCAACCCCTTAATACCCGTGACATCCATCTGGCATGTGGCCTTCCTCTCATCCTACTTCCCTCCACCTTCCCCAGCATTATTGTCTTTTCTAATGAGTCTTCTCTTCTCATGATTTGTCTAAAGTACGACAGCCTCAGTTTGGGCATTTAGCTTCCAGGGAAGTTTCTGGCTTGATCTGCTCTAGGACCCATTTGTTTGTCCTTTTGTCTGTCCATGGGATCCTCAGCACTCTTCTCCAGCACCACATTATCTCAAAGGAGTTGATTTCCTTCCTATCTTCTTTCTTAACTGTCCTGCTCTCACATCCATACATGCTAATAGGGAATACAATGGCTTGTATGATTCTAACTTTTGTGCTGAGTTGTATATCTTTGCATTTTAGGATCTTTTCTAGTTCTTCCATAGCCACCCTCCCCATTCTTAGTCTTCTTTTGAATTCCTAACTTCAGTCCCCATTTCTATCAATGTTTGATCCTAGATATGGGGATTCTTTTATTATTTCTAATTGTTCATTGTCTAGGTTGTACTTGTGAAGATTCTCAGTGGTCATTATTTTTGTTTTCTTTATGTTCAGCATTAAGCCTGCCTTTGCATTTTCTTCTTTGATCTTCCTTAGTATGTATATTATACATATACATAAGCTTACATAGCATCCAGATTTAATGTTTAAAATTTCCCTAAGGGGTCTATGGAGTAATGCAGACTCTAAACCAGAACCCAACATGAACTCAGTTTTCACATTGCCAGCTATAATTCATGGAACTCAGCTCTTTCTCTCATTGAGAAAACATTGAGAGTAATGTTAAGCAGGCGGCTTTCCTGGATTGCAGCTGGCACTAAGCCCTGTTTAGGCTTTCAGGAACCATTTAACCTAATTCGTGACCAGGGAATATGCCATACTGCATAGCTCCACCTCTGGCATCATCTGACATTGGTCCCCTACCCAGACATTGTACATTCCACATGAATATCTGTAGAAAGAGGTATGCATGTACAACTGGGCATGCAGTGGCCTGTATTTGAGCCAAAACCTCAACAGTGTCCTATGTCTTTCACATGTGATATCAAAGTATGGATCTTCACAGCACAGTCCTACTTGTGTCTTGTTAAGGGAAGTGATTTCTTAAGTGTCTAAATAGGGGTTTAGTCACTATTATTAGGTTCTCACTACTGCAACATCAAGTAACTCCATAGTCTTTTAATATATTATTCTTTACTGTGTCCATGGAATGCAGGGATGTGTGTGTTAGGGTTAAACAAGCTGCACTTCACAGGCCACATGTAATTCTCGGCCATCCCATATGGCCCATGCCAATATAAGCATATTCTAAAGAAAGAATGTATGTAAGAAACTAGTGTGTGTCAGAATTATGAAGTCTGAAGATTATATGAACAACCTTTATTTTCAATTCTATAGTAACAAAAATAATACAATATAAATGATATAGATAAAGCAACCTCAAATTAACCAATATAATGAAGCCACAATAACTCTATTTGTGTCTACTCCAAAATGGTATGCTTTCATTTCTTTTTGTTTAAAAGTAGTTGCTTCAGCATAGTAGTACTGTTTACAATGATGCATTGTTCTAAGAAAAGTCTGAAATCATGAACTTTCAACTATTACCTATTTTTTTTGCCCTTTACCAAACCTAAAGTTGAATAATAAGCCTAAATTCCAGTTCCTTTCTCTTTCAACAAGTGTCTGTTGTGTTGTGTTTTACATTCTGTACATATTGTGCTTGTAGGAACTCTTCAGAATCATGCTAGAAAATATAACTTACCAATTGATGAGCTCAGTTTTAGCTATAACATCATTCCTATCTATCGTGATCAAGTGCATGTTGCTGAAGCTGCTAAAACATCTCTCTTTGGACAACAATTACCGATGGATGCTGAGGTACTTAAGCTCCTGTGTTTTTGGTCAACATTCAGTCACAGAGAGGGGGAAACATATCTCTTTTATAAAGTTAGGAAAGATATCTATCACTCTTTGTTGCCATATATCATGAGAGGATATATTAATCCAAGATGAGACATATTATTCCCACTAGGTGCATAGTTAGATCAGCATTGATTAATCCATTCTTCTTGGTTGGTATCCGTGTGTGAATGTTGTTGAGCTTTTTCACCTTTTAATTTTTATTTCAGCTACCATCTCCTGAAGATGGTGTCCTGGTCCACGGGATGTTTATGGACGCTAGTCGCTGGGATGATGAAGACATGGTTATAGAAGATGCTCTGCCTAGGCAAATGAACCCAGTACTACCAGTAGTCCATTTTGAGCCCCACCAAAATTATGAACCAAACCCATCGCTGTATCATGCGCCACTCTATAAAACTGGTGCCAGAGCAGGAACACTTTCCACCACAGGTAACCATTTTCCCCCATTAAACTGGCAGTAAGTAGATATTTTTAATCAGACTTATACATAGTATGAAAACAATTACTTTATATGAACAATCCAGACATGCACTTATCTAAGCTATTGCGAAAAGCCGTTTTCTCTCAGGAATTTGAAATCTTAGGGCATTATTTAAAAATGTTGAACTTCACAGGTTTCATTCAAATTCAGACCATCAATCTGAGTAAAAATGGAGAATGCTCAGGGAGGGGAAAAGTTAACATACAGACCCAAGCATTCTAACTTTGCTCATAATTGTCCCATACATGCTGATGAGCTTTTTGGGGACATTTGGTGGCTGCAACTTCTTCTCCTCTATGGCTCTTTGACCAAAATGGGTGGTGAGGTGGGGTGTCTTTGTTTCTGTGTGTCCCTTTCACCACTTTCCCTGGTTCCTAAAATGCTAGGAAAAGTAGTTTTCCAGGGACATCTGAAATTATCAGCTAACCCTGGGAAATTAGTATTTCCCCATGTTTCAGGTGCTAGGAAGGGAGCAAGAACAAGGAGAAAGGGGCAATATGTACTGTACTTGGGATGTACTGTACTTTTAACTATTGTTAGCCACCCCGATTGATCTCAGAGGGGTGGGGTATACATTATTATTATTATTATTATTATTATTATTATTATTATTATTATTCTGTCTCTCCTACCTGGAACTATTCTGACTCTTCTGAGGTAATTAGCAGAATATTTATTGGTGACAATACACACATCAATTTTTTTTCTCTGTATATGGTAGAGGTGTATCATAAAACCTTTACTCAGTGGCAGTGTTACGAGTAGTACATAGAACTTGTGCATGGTGTATGATGGGTTTACCAGGCTCATGTTCTTCAACTCACACTGTTGCAAGCACTTGCCAGAAACATGTAGGAGAAAAGAGTTGTTATCCTTTCCCGAAGAGGTGCAGAAGTGTTTGAGCAAATTCCCCTCAGTTTGCCAGAACCGGCTTGGCATGTATGAACGAACTACTTCTATGAGCATTTGGCACAGAAACGTACATGTCTATCCAAGAGTTCTCTTCTCAGAATTTTGCCATTAGTGGGCCACACATGGGCATTGATCCCATGGGGGAGATACCAAGGATGGAAAGAATGTTCCAAAATATTAGAAAATTTATATGTTTCTCAAGTGTTGGAAAATCCTGGAGTGATGATGTTCTCAATTGAAGGCTTCTTTTATGCCAAATCAACACGTGGCATTTTTGCACCCCAAACAGCCTTTTTTGTGCAGGAAACATTTTCTGTGCAGGAAATGACATTTTCAATGCAAATATAGTATTTTTGTGCACCAATATTATTTTTCTATGCTTAATATGCTATTATCTATACAGAAAATGCTATTTTCTGAGCAAAAGTCTCACATGCCAGTTTTGTGTAAGTCCCAAAACTTGAAGACTTTCTTGCCATAGGAAGAATATTGCTAAAATGAGTCATTGCTTCCTTTGATAATGAAATTAGCTAGGAATTCCATCCCTAAAAGATCTGATCTAGAGAAATATGCTTAATCTGGCAGTGTTCATCAGACAGTAGAGAAGAGTTTATCATGCAGTCTTCTAGGTTTCTAGGTCCACGATGTGTTCAATGAAAGATCTGGAGAAAGACCCCAGGGCTTGCATAGGATCTATCTTCCAAAGAGTTCAGTTGTTAGTGACACAGACATTTCAGGGCATGGGTTTTTAAAATAATATCCACAGCATAAAATACTATTAAATGTACTCTTTTGCCATAAGATTTCATCTTCAAATTCTTCAAAATAAATTCATATTCCCAGGTTTGCTGGAAATATAAACTGCAATGACTTAATTCCATGAATTCTTCTCTATTTCCCATTTTCATCCCAGATGAAGTATTCGTGTCTTCTCTCCCTCTCAGTCTCTCCTCCAGCAGTTATGCTCATCCTTCACCCTTTCTTGCCACCAAGTGGGATGGTAATGCCATGTCACAGGGAAAAGAAAGAGCTGGGGCGAGATTCCTCTCCCCATTGCACCAGCAGTTGAAGTGTTTAAGAGATATTGGGAAGGAAATGATGCTTCTACTTTCCAGAAGCCATCTGGCCTGGCACACCGCTGTGCAGAGCAACAGGGGTCAGAAAGAAGAAGAGACTTCCCTCTCTTCTTTGCTGCAGCACTGCACCAGAGCAGGAGCTGGAAGAAGATGCTTCTTGGCCTTCCTGCTCTCTACTGACTAGTGGGCAGTGGGCTATCACTGAACTGGCCCAGTCAATGGGATAGGAAGGGAAAAAGTGGGAGAGCATTTGGGAGTGTGTAGGATCATTCTGGATGTGTGGAACAATATGACCTCTGTTGAAAATTGAAATGCAGCTTGCCTTATTTTCTGAGCCGAGTTAATGCAAACCTGAGGGAAGTGCCTAATGTTTAATTGTAAATCACCTTCACTAGATGTATATCACTTGTTGGACTGGTGTATATTATTTTAACTAGCAGCATCAGCCAAAGTACTTTGTTCTTGGAATATTGTATTCTTTTGTATGGTACTGATCACTCTGTATTCTTTTGTATGGTGCTGATCACTTGTCTTCTTGCACAGTGCTCAGTGACAGTTTTTAAGGTACTATAGCACTTGAACAAAGCAAAACATGTTCTATGCATTCAAAACTTTGATTCTGGTAGCTGCATTCTGAAGACCCACAAAAACATTGAGCCCCAAGTCTATAAGCCTCTTCCCCTTTCCGAGAAACTAGCCAATATCCCACCACCTTGTATTATGAGACAACCAGGTCTACTAGGAGCTAAGCACACATATTCGGATTGCATTTAGGTGGCATCTACAGTACAAAATTAATGCAATTTGACATCATTTAACTACCATGAATGCTATGGAATCGTGGGATTTTTAGTTTTATGAGATATTTAGCCACCTCTCTCAGTGAGCTCTGATGTCACACAAACTACAAATCCCAGGACCCCATAGGATGGAGCCATGACAATGAAAGCAGTGTCACACTGCATTAACGCTGCAGTGTGGCAACAGTCTTAGTCTTAATGAGATTAATTGTAATGAGTTGCTAATGTTTCATTCATTTTAGTTTTGTTCTGCTTTATATATTATTTTAATGATTGCTGCTTTAGGAGTAACAACTTTTTCCTCACTTTTTGAATTAGGTCATTCTACCAATTTTGTTGTTACCGTCTTATTGCCTTCAAAAAGACCAAGTGACTACTGGATATCCAAAGGATCTGCATTGCTTTGCCAGTTGAACGAATAATAAGGGCATGTTGCTGTCCGTCAGCCAGATGTCTACATTGTGTTCACATTGTCTTCCAGGTGCCAAGTTGTAACATTACATTAACGTCATGCCCATTGTATCATTTTCCTGTGTGATTACACTGTCAGAAGAACATCCTTCACTTCCAAATTATTTTTTTAAACAAAAATATTTGCATTAGACTTTATAAACAAGGTAGATGTAGTGTCCTTTTTCCATTTCTCCCTTTTTCGTGTTATGTGTTTACTAACAGCTTCTGTGCTTTATGCATCAGTAATATGGTGTGTTTTAAAAATTTTAAAAAATCTAAAATTGCATGTTTCAAGCAAAGGAAACACGACTTGAATCAAAATGGTGAATTGCTATGGATTCTGTGCTGCTAGGTTTTATATTTCATTTGCTTTGTGAATGCAAATTGCTTATAATAGAAAATGTTTCTGATAAAATAAATATTAGCAGTCAGCTGTTGAATGTTTGATTCTGTTTTATCTCTAAAATGTGAGCAATAAATGGTTCATGCACATGCACATCCACACACCCAAATAATATTTATGGGAATTTTATATAAGAAATGCTGTCATCAATATGACTTGGCAACTTGCAAGAGAGTTGAAAACTTGTACATTCTACAATAGATCAAATAACCATAATAATACTCCTTTATATATATATGTACAGACGTTAACATTTTCTTACAGATGAGATAATTTGATATAAGTTGTGATAAAGTGGGTTTAATAATACTCGGTAGATGTAGCTTGTGATTAGGGATACAGAACTTTACATATTTTATAGTAGCATGTAAGAACAAATAATTTCAAATAATTTCTGTTTACTAGCCACAATTTTACACATTGTTAATGATTTTTCACATTTAAGGACTTTTTAAAAAAACCTCATTTCTCCAGAAACTGGTTTTGTGCAAAAAACATTTTTGTATAAAAAAGGTTTTTGTGCAGACGACAATGTGTTTTGTACAAAAGGTTTTTTGCACAACCATGTTTTTTGGCAATAAAAATCCCAAATTATGAAGAATTTCACAGTGGTTGGCCATTATCTAAATTGGGTATCTCAGTCTGCCAAGACACTGTTTCTCATTGAGGATGAGAAAATTTGGATTTTTATATATTTCTACTTTCAATGGGAGATAAACTCCTTACATAGATTATCAATCTCTTAACTGGTTATATTATTCCCTCCCAAACTCATTACTGTGTAAACAGCCTTCCATGATGACTACAGTCAAGTTGTTTCAACAAGATATTAATCTTCAGTAAGGTTCACAAGAGTGCCAGTGGAAACAAGAGTGCCAGTGGAAACATGTTTTCTATTCAAAGAAATATGGTGCAGATGCACTGAATCTTGCTTCAGTGCATATTTAGATACTCATCTGAATATGCCTTAGATGTGTATCAGTTGTTCTCAATCCAGCAAGTGACCCATGTGCTGCTTTCATGCATTTTCAGGCCTGCTATAGAATTCTACCAAAAACAAAAATGGATGAGTAACTGTTAATGCAGTGCAATTTAAAGAACTGGAATTATATACAAATAAATTTGAAGGCAAGAGTAATACTGTGCAGCTGCAACACTCCGTTTAGGGAAAGTGGCCGCTCATATTCCTATAATAGAAAAACCTGAATATTAAACAGGAAATATTTTTGACATATTAGAAAAAGACTACTGCATTGACTTTACATCAGTATCAACTGATGAAGTATTTCAGACTATCACAGTGATAATAAAAGCTAAAACTCACTATTTATTTGGCAAACTGTAACTAACAATGTAATTCAAGGCTGAAGTGATACATTACCATAAATGAAACCTGTGTTAATGAAAGATTCGAAACAAAAATACTGAAAATGATACATTTAACGAAGAACATGTTTCTAGGAAGGATTTACCAATGTAGCAAATTGTTCACCTAGTAGTACACATACTTTAATAGTTACTTGGTAATGCTTATGCTGTATATCTGATTGCTTACCTAATATTTATCAGAGATATTGACCACAAGTACAGGAAGAAGACACTGTTTAAGAAACAAGTAACAGAACCAGGTATTTAATCCTGTACCTATCATCTCGAACAGATGGGGGGGGGGCACAATTTGATGTTGAAACTTATTTCAACTAGTTTCTGCTATTGGCGTCAGCACAGAAAGTACACTTTCCCATTTTATATCTTATCATTTAGCAAAATTAATGGCATGAATTCATAATCCCGTTACACTTTGGAGCTGTTTTTTGTTCATTTCTGAGATCCTTATGTAAAATCTTTTGTAACAGCTTCGATAAAATTTGGAGCAGACATTAGTATTGTGAGTGTACAGATGATGGCAAAGAGTGAAAATGCCACAAGGCATAATCTGTCTATGACGGCAGCTGCAAACTTCCATTCACTGCAAACTTCTTCCCCTTCATCCTGTTTTCGGAAGCGGGCTGCAATGAATTGAACTTCTTCGAGGATTTTCACAATCACAGGGATAGTATCCATTAAAGCTTTCCTTTGGCTGATTTCATTATCTTCAAGTGAAGAGTCAGGGCCCTTCCCATTCTTGTTGCCTGCGTCACTGTTCTGTGGACAACAGGGATTTTCCATGGCATTGTAGTTGTAGATCGCATTGCCATTGCTCGATTGGTGTCCCGGTAAAACATTCATTTCTACACTGCTGACACTTGACTGGTGCCTAGAATGGCTGTATTTACAAGAAAGGGGCCTTATGCTCTCTCCAGGTTTTTTCATTCTCAAAAACCAAGCACACCAGTTCAGCAAGACGACACGGACCTGGAAAACAGAGAAACAATTGACACATTTTGTAGAGGCTTTGAATGACTAAGGGCCTTTACAGACTGCCAGAAATAGTGTGAATTGAGACCACTTTAACTGTCCTGGCTCAGTGCTAAGGAATCATGGGAACTGTAGTTTATTGTGGCACCAGAGCTCTCTGGCAGAGAAGGCTCAATGTCCCAGAAAAAAATACAATTCCCATGACTCCCTAGCACTGAGCCAAGACAGTTAAAGTGGCTTCAATTTGCACTATTTCTGGCAGTCTGTAAAGGCCCTAAGTTTACACCAAATAATCATTGCCCAAGGAACAAGAGGCTATTTATGTTTGACAAAGTGATATCACAACTCTGCAAGTTGCTATAGGAAACATCACAACTCGCTATCTAGAATAAAATAAAGATGCTAGACAAAAGCATTTTTCTGTCATCTGGGCTTTTGCTAGTCCTTTCCATCTCAGCTTATTCATCTGAAGAATAACTGCCTTACAGGTATGTCATGAGACTTCTTTTTATTGTTCTCATAGGAGTACTTGCTATCCCATTATTGCTTGACATCTTTTGGAATAAAAATTGTGTGTGGTATTCTAAAAACATTTGAGTGCACCCAAGAAATTGAAATTTTTCACGATATGACAATTGAAAAGTCACTAATTAAATTATTGAAATCAAAGAACTGAAAGGTAACAAAATGGAGAAATCCAGCTGGTAATGGTGCCATAGCCAACCTGTACATTCTAATTTCTGTTTACACCACTTCCCAATTTATTCTTGCTTTTGAACACAAAGAACCCCAGGTGATTTCACAGCAGGTCACAAACAACAACTCCATGAGACTCCTTTTTCCTTTTTGTCAAATTTGCATATGTAACCCTGAAACAAGCAGCTGGGCTCCTGAAGGTTCCCCTTTGTGCTCTCAAAACTGCTAAACAAAATCGTAGTTCAAAATTTAAAAACTTTATTAAGGTCAGGGATAGAGATACAACCGAAGATGGGACAATCTTACAGAAGTAGCAGCAAAGAACTATTCACTACTCAAAGCTAAACAGTGTAATCATGGACTCTTAAAATGCCCTGGAAGAAGGAAGCATCAGTTCAGCAGGTAACTTTTTTTTATATAGGGAATAATTTCCATTTTGAACCCCTTCAACCCAGGGGAAAGAGTTACAGGGGAGTTGTTGAAACTGTAAACCTGGACATAATTTGGACAAGTTTAGAACATATTCAAGGAACCTCCAGGGAGATGGACCACTGTTGTGTCTAGAAAGGCAGAGGTGAAAACGGGGAGATGTTTCTACTCTTATTGGTATTCCAAACCAGGAGAGATGGATTGGGTTTCCTGTCTGTGTGCATGGAAGATGCTGGAAACTTGAAACATTACAATAAAGAAATTAGGCCATTTTGCCAGACATGCTGGATTTACAAAAACATGAGTCCTTTTTCCCCCTCTCCACATTGTTAATAAATGGGAAGTAGCATCTCTTTACAAAGAAGGGCAGAAAAAATATTTAAGAGGGCTGATTTCAAAAAACAACAACCTAGCTTTATACACTACAGTCTATAAAAACAGTCTGGCCTTTCTCAAGGGCTGTCTTGGCATTTACATGAACTGTGCTGAAGCCAGTGAGTTAATACATATTGAACTCTCTTTTTTTCCTCACGAGCAAAACTGTTGGCCTTTTTTCTGATCTTTGTCAAAACTGGGGACAGTCTCTTTATTTCTACAGATCTGTATGGATGAGGAAGCAGCATTTTCAACAGACCAAATATATTTGGACGAGCCATCCCAAATAAATAAAAATTAACTGATCTTAGCCAAAAGAAAAAGACCAACACCCCTACAAAGTTTTTTAAACAAATATTTTTAAAACTAAGGGGGATTTTTATTGCAGAGAAAATAGTCAACAAATTACAAATTTAGCTAATTCACACCTATTCAAACATAGACAGATATCTGAAGGGGAAAGTGGCTCAGGTGAGTCATCACAGCTCTAGAAATTAGAACAAATTTTGCTAATGCCATTCTCTTTCCAATAAATGCAAATCTTCACATTAGTCAAGATACAAAGAATCAGTTATGTGAGCTTTCATCTTAGTTCTTGAATTTTGTGGTCATAGGGTAGACACTCTTTAGCTCAGGAGTAGGCAACTTGTCCCCTTTAAGGGCCGAGGGACTTCAGCTCCCAGAAGCCTCAGCCATGTTGGCCAATAGTCCCATGTTGGCCAATAGCTCCTGGGATTCTGGGAGCTGAAGTCCCTCGGCCCTTAAAGGGGAAAGGTTGCTTACACCTGCTTTAGCTCATTCCTTTGTTCTCCTGCAGTTTAAGAGACGTTTAGTACTTCCTAACTCTGGTAATACCTGCCTCCCTATAACCAGCAGGTGACAGTCCATTGTAGCACTACCTAATTCCTTGGCAGATTGTCTTTCCCAGGTAATCCAATTTTAGTGTGAGAATCCATATGACTTGTTCTGTTCTATCAGAAAAAAAGATCTCAAGGAGACCTCTCATTCCATTGGGATGAGGGAGGAAAATGTCCGTCACACATTCCTCTTCTGTTTGCAAAGTGTACCAGCAATTGAGGTCTCTCTCTCTCTCTCTTTTTAAAAGAAATGAATCAACACTAAAAACTCAGCAAGAATAGATATATGGCCCCACCAATGCAAGGGTGCCCAGTGGTATGCATTTGCTTCTGTTTTCATCCTTGTATGATTCTTATAAGACTGAACAGACAGTGGAGAGATTGCTGCTTTTAAGTTTCCAAGAAGAGCTGTATAGCCATGGGATAGATGGATCCTTTTGCTCTTCCATGTAATTCACTCTTCCCAAGTTACTAGTTTTTTTCCAGGGCTCCAGTCCCTTGCATGCCTGGTTAAGAGCTTGTTTGTATGCTAAGAAAGCTGTGAGCTCCTTCAGAGTGAATTGGGCAAGAGTTAATGAAGAGACCTGAGCCTGAAGGAGAGTAGCAAACAGGGTAAGATGAGGTTCATATCCTCAGTGTCTACCTTCTGAACTTTCCCAAAATACGTGACTTTGAAATGAACCCTACTCCAAATAATATTTAGGAGCTTTTTATTCAGATTCCCACAAGGGCCTCCTACTGTAATACTCCTACTGCATGTAATAGATTGATACTTCCAGCAATAACTCTTAGCACTTCTGCCTGGAGTTATTTATGGCATCACAAAATTCTGCTCCCAGGACATACATGGAGATTATTTAACAAGCACAATGAAGCACTAATGTATCCCTGATGGTGAATTTTTAATGTGAAAAAATTACATAATATAGTAACACAGGAATAGGATGAAGCAGCTGGTGGGGCAACAACACAATATGAGGGTCACTGATTATTCCAGAAGATATTTATGTGATTAAAGCTATCAGTGTCTTGCAGACTGAAAACAGAAGAAAAAATCTGAAGCTTTGAAAGAGGATTTGTCTTAAGATTCTGAAATCCTTCCTGACAGGATCAGATTTACTACTAGACAGACTAGGCATGTGTCTTTATGTCCTCAATGTTTTAGGGCCATGCAGTCTTTTACACTGCCAAACAGAATGGTCTTAGATTAAAAAAAAAATCAGCACAGCAAATGCACCCTTAAGTGCCCTGGATTTTAATATGAGAGTTGTAGTTAAAGTGGAAATCTCCTATTGAAATTAAAGGTGACTGTCACTAGATATTATATCTGTTGTGGTGCAATGGTTTGAGCATTGGACAGTGACGCTGCAGGTCAAAGTTCAAATCCTAATTCAGCCTTGGAAACCCATGTGATTTTGGCCAAGCCACATTCTCTGAGCCTCAGAGGAAGGTAAAGGCAACCACCCTCTGAACAAATCTTGCCAAGAAAACCCTATGATAGGGTCACCTTAGAGTCACTGTAATTCAGAAACGACTTGAAGGCACATAACAAGAAATCACTAGATATTAGGTACACAGAATTAAGTTGCCATGCATTACAATATTCCAATTGGTGCATTTCAGCCATGAGAAGAAAGGACTCACTAGAAAAGACTACAAAGCTTGGTAAAGTAGAGGAAAATAGAAAAAGAGGAAGAAAGCATTCCAGATCGATAGACTGAATCCACAGCCATGAATCTGCATGAATCTGAGGATGGGGTTACTTGGAAGTCTCTCATTCATAGGGTTACCAATGGGCCAAAATTGACTCAAGGGCAGTTAACAACAACAACAACCTTCATTACTTTCTCTTCTTCAGAATCCTGATCCTAAATATTCACGCTACTACTGCTATGCTACGACTCTACAATGGTGACATACTTGCTAATATCACACTACAGGTTGAGTAGCCCTTATCCAGAAATGCAAAATCCAAGATACTCTAAAACCCCAAATTGTCCAAATGGGTGGCTCAGATAGTGACACTTTTGCTTTCTGATGGTTCAATGAACACAAACTTTGTTTTGTGCACAAAATATTAAAAATATTGGTTATAAAATTATCTTCAGGTTATGTATATGAAGCGTATATGAAACATAAATGAATGCCATGTTTAGACTTGGATCTTATCTCCAATCTATCTCTTTATGTTTAGGCAAATATTCCAAAATCCCCCCCCCCCAAAAAAATCTAAAATCTAAAGCATATTCAGCCCCAAGCATTCTGAATAGGAATACCCAACCTCTGGTTGAACAGCTAATAAGTCCCATCTTGGACTAAAGAATTTTGTTTAGTTTCCTGCAGCAAGTTTAGCAACTTATATCATGAACAGTAGACTAAACAGCAGTCTACCTGTACATGCGCAGATAACACTGGTGTGTTCAAATGTTCAGATAGTTCCAAAATAATGGTTCTAATGTAAACCATATTGTTTTACTACCTAATGCCACTGTTCTTGATGCCTGCAGAAGAGACAGGTTCTTACTTCATGCAAAACAAAACATGCTTTTCCAAATTGTTCAACATGGCAATAAGAAGCTGATGTTGTAATGTGCAGTACCGTAACCAATACTATCAAGCCCATATTTCTTCACAGACGGAAATAATGCTTGTTCATTTGTCTGGCATAAAAGCAATCTTACAAAAGTTTCCGGAACAACACAAAATAAGTGTAGCATGAAAAACAAGATAGCTGGAACGGTTTCATAAACTAATTCTTGGAGGCCTTCTTAAAATGTCACCCTTGTAATTCAAACACATGATTACTGGCATATTTACTCAAAAGTAAACTCTATTGTGTTCAATAAGCCTTGCTGCCAAGTAAATGGGATAGTTTTACAGCCCTAAAGAATAGGTGAGGGGAAACTGGGTATTGCTTACTCTTCGTGTTGTATCCAGGCAGGTTCATGTAACAGTAGTGAAAGAACAATCAACATGCTGATTGAGATTCCACCTCAATGGTAGGAAGAACCTCCTGACTGTAAGAGCTGTTTGACAGTGGAAGACGCTCCCTCGGAGAGTGGTGGAGTCTCCTTCTTTGGAGGCTTTTAAACAGAGGCTGGTTGGCCATCTGTCAGGATTGTGACTTCCTGCATGGCGGGGTTGGATTGGGTGGCCTTGTGGTCTCTTCCAACTCTATGATTCTATGTTTCTATGAATTTTGAATCTAAAACTTCATTTTCAAAAATATTATTACAGCAAATACATGTAAATAGTTGCCTTTATTAACGGTATATTAACAAAAGCTCCTCTGCTGAGTCAGCTCCCTAAACTCTGATGCATAACCACTTCTGCCAACTGCCTTCATTGCATGCCCCTTGCTAACAAATGCTCTAAGATGCATAAGGGAAGATTACTATCAAGGTCACAATAAACATCCATGCTGGATTGTAAGGACAGTACAGTAACTGGAGAAGAGTGGCTATGGTGAAAGGCAAAAGTGAAGTGCTAGGAGGTGAAGTAAGTTCCTGGATTGATAGCTACATCTCTATTGTATACAATATTAACTGGAGATAGCAAGTAGATGGAGTTACTCCTGCCCAAATCAGGCATGTGGAAACTTTCAGGATATACTGAAATTTGCAGGAATGACAATTTCCATGGTGAAATTCTCACTAGAGAACTAAAATATACTCCTTGACCAGAGATCTGTCTTGTTGTTGTTGTGTGCCTTCAATTCATTTCCAACTTAAAATGACCCTAAGATGAACCTATTGCAGGGTATTCTTGGCAAGATCTGATCAGAGAGGAGAGCATGAGTAAATAATGTCAATAATTTTGCCTCCCTCTGAGGTTGAGAGAGTGTAATTTGCCCAAGGTCTCCCAGTGGGTTTCCATGGCAAAACTGGGATTTGTACCTTGGCCTCCAGAGTCATACTAACACCAAACAGCTCATAAGTCTGTATTAGGTTACCCCAAATGGGTAAGATCACTGTATGTAGAGAGGCAAGTAGAAGGTGCAAGTGAATATAGAATATATGTAACCTTATCCCCTTATTTTAACAGGAGATGGAATATATGTGACCTTATCCTCTTATTTTAACAGGAGATGGTTTTAAAGATTTTGTGTACTGTAATAGAAATTTTCTGCTGTTGTTTTTGTGTTATGATCCATTTTGCTGAGTTTTTCATTACTAAAACCAGATGGATATATTTTATTTTGTCCACACAGTTCATGAAACCCCTGCTGACAGTCATGTTTGCTTGGTGTAAAATACAGGTGCAATTGGAAGGAAATACAGTCCCATGCTATGGTCTACATATCTTTTTTCACAACATTTACTTTAAAAGTATTTCACACAAAGTAAACAAGAATAATAATGGATGATGCACTTTATTATAAACAGAATTGCCTTTGAAGTATTTGCTAAGTAATTTTCCTGGTTTCAAAATATATATAATTAAAGTCTGATTCCTAAGTATACTTCCTGAATAGCTGCACTGAATGCAGCAAGACTTATTTCACAGTCAGTATCCACACATTGGACTGGACTGAGATCTAGAAATCTAGAAAGAAAATTACATGGAACCTGATCTGCCATAGTTCAGCAGTGATTCACTTTAGAATGGGGTGGGAAACGTCAAGCCAGAAGGCAAAAGTGGAGCCCCCACCAAGGCTCTTCACTCTTCTAGACTCTCACCAGGCATTGTCCCTACTCCTAAAATAATGTCCAAACACTGATCCTGTTCAGAGTTATTTGTCAGGAACGCATTAGGTTAATGCTTTCCTGCCAGAATGGAGTTGATAAAATTGTTAAAGGAGATGTGTTATAAAATATGCTGAAGGGGTTAATGACTGCAAAGCTGAAAAGGTGCTGGTTGAAAAGTGGAAAGCTTTGAGAGCTGAGAGCTGGAATGTGGGGGAGTTGCCGGCCTTGGCCGCTGTAGAGAATTGGATTCAAACCTTCATGGTTAATTGGTTAAATGTTTAATTGTATAGTGCCCGAAACATAAATGGATTGGTTTGATAATGAATGAGTAATGGAACATGGTGCCTAAGTTAGTCTCATAGCTGTGTTGACTTTGATAGCCATGGGTTCCTAGTCTCAGGCTTCATAGTTCATAAACAAAAGCACCATCAAAGAGCAGATGTGGGATTCACAGTTGTTTGGTCTAAGGCCGATGGGAAACTGTAGATTCACACGCACCTGGCTCTTTGTTGGATTTTCCGGACAGTAGGACATTACATCATGTGAAGAGCCAAGGCGCGGTAAACTTGGACCAATCACAGTTTGCCACTTGACTATGGGAAGGGACTTTGTTCTATTCTATAAAAGTGTGTTAATGTTCTGTGCCTTTAGATTCATCAAAGAAGTCAAGACCTGTCTGCACTGTTTTCTTTTCTGCAATAAAGCTGTCCTTTTTGACTTAATGTCTGGGGGCTGTCTTTATGTCTGAAAGAGGACTGGTGGGCATGCTGATTCTGACATTATTGACATTATTTACTCATGCTCTGTCCCTAGTTACAAGTCTAAGGAAGGGAACTTTACACAAGCAGGAGAAGAATGCAGGGATTCAAATGCCTTTTGAGTTGGGAGTCAACCAAAGGCAGAGGTTTTTGTTTTGGGGGGTTTTTTTGGGTTTTTTTGGTGTGTTTTTTTTTTTAAATCAGTGTTATGAATTAAAAAATCCCTGAATCCTACAACTAGTGGCCATACTGTTTGGGGGAGTCTGGGAGTTATAGCCCTAAAGGCAAACTTGTCTAAGCTCTGGGTAAGATTCACACCCATAAATCTCTGTTCCCCTTGCCCACCAGTGAATGCAGACTTTTGAAAGGTTCTAGCTCCAGATCCTTGTTTGCTCTTAGCTGTCCCATAAGTTTCTTTTTCTTCTCTCCCTTTCATCCCTGGTTTGTAGTAGTAGTTGGTATTCCATCTTTTCCCAATCTGGGACTCAGGGTGACCTCCAAACCAAGTGGAAGAATGGGGGCTACTAACGTGCCTTGAAACAAAAAACTACACCGCACTAAACTGACAGGAAAAAGGGAGAAGGAAGGGTGGGCAGTCTGGCATCTGCTGCTACCAAAGGGTCCCAGACCACCCAGAACCCCTCAAGAAAACAAAAATTAAAGGAATAAACTGCCCCTGCAGAGCATGGCCAACAAGGGAGCAATGAAGTAGTCCAGCTGCCCTTTCCCCTGTGACCCATGCACCCTGCAAAAGTTAGCCAGGTAAATGAAGAGTTCAGTGTGTCTGCTCACCATGAGGTTGTTCATGTAAAGAAGTACATGGAGGGGCAGGCAGCCCTTTCATTGCCTTTAACTCCACCCAGCCCCTGAGGCAAAGCCCTCTAATCTTTCTCCATGGAGGCCATCAAAGGTGCCCCCCACCACAGTCCTGTGCCCCACAGGGGTCCAGGACCCCATAACATAAAACATAATTTCAATTATTCTATGAAACCATTAAGGAAGAGCAAAAAGAACAAAGAAAAACCTCCCAAGCAGCTGAAACATTAATCAAAATGATAATGTTTCTATCATAAAAATATAGTTAAAAGCATATATTGCAATATATGTGTACACTGGGTCCAGCTTTCAGGGTAATTTCTAAGCTTACTTGTTACTGGACTTCTTTTCTGAACTTTAATCAAAAATCAACTTTCAACCATATATTCCTGGAACTTCTTACCCAATCTTCTGCACCATAGTTCCACATTTTCTCCCTTTTTTGCAAGCTCAAGTCATGCCATTATGGTCGATCTATTACATTCTTCTTAATTATCTTTATTTACTAAGGCAGCTAGGCCACTTTAAAAGATCCCTGCCAGACACAAAGCAAAGATGCAGTCTTTATAGATGCAATAGTTTCCACTATTCCTCTTCAGAGCTCAGAATCATTTCAAAACTCCACAACGCAGGCTTATCATCTGCTCTTACAGCTGAGCAGCTTTAGTGTGTGTCTGTTGTTCCTCTACTAACCTTCACTGGTACGAGGTGCCAATTATAAAGAACCTTACATAATGGTTTACCCTCAGATTGGTTGCTACAGGGTGCCTAAACTTGTAAAAGAAAATTGGTTCCATTTTTGATTTTATCCATAGCTTTTTAGCTTCTGACTTTTCCTTTGCCTTTCAATAATAACTTTTACGTTGTTAGCCTTTAAGGCACCAAAAACTCTTTTGTGTTTTTGCTGTCACAGACTAACACAGCTCCTCTTCTGGAAATTATAGAAGTTGGACAAGAACAGTTATTTTGCTGCCCTTAGATCTACCATACATTTTTCAAATGGCATGAGATTCCTTTTAGTACTATATTGACTTGTTTTCCCATATCACTTTAATCTTGGTTTATACATCACAATGCAGATAAATAGCATGTGGGTATATATAGCCTGTTCCATCTTGCTTTGATACTAATTTTATGTGAGTAGGCAAACTGGGGAGTGAAGAGTTTTACATTATTTCCAAAGGTGGGATTATAGTTTGTGCCCCCCTAAAAAGCCAGAATTTGCTAGTCAAGAACAATAACAACAAAATCCTTAAAGTTGCTTTACAATAAATTCTGGCTTATTTGGTTACAACACACCATAACCCTGGGTTAGACATAATATAAACCTCTCATCTTCCAAGTTTGTTCACCCACTTGCATGAAGAGAGGTACAAAACAAGAACAATTGGGTTCTGCATATGAGCAAGTTGCTAGTTTATACTGTATTTTCCAGCATATAAGACGACCGGGCATATAAGACGACCCCCAACTGTTCCAGTTAAAATACAGAGTTTGGGATATACTTGCTGTATAAGACTTTGCCCCTCTTCCAACGCACACCAAATAAAAATTTTAAAAACATCAGATTTGATTTCAATATGGTAATTTTAATTCAAATGCTTATGACATGCAGGTACTGAGCAGGAAAACCGTCACTTATAAACACAACAAACTACAGCTCCCATGTTCCCTAGCATTTATTTCTGCAGTGTGTTTTGGACTTTACTTTTAAAAAAATAGTCCAGATTTAAATGCTGCTTTAAAAATTATTTCCATCTTCCAGCTATCAGATGGTTGGGGGGAAATGAGAAAGTGTTGTTGGGGGGAAGGACTTCCAATATTCTAGGTGATGCATTCTGCGTTATGTACAATTTGTGGCCAAGTAAGTGACCCTGGGCTTGTTACACACTCTCAGCCTCAGAGGATGGTAATGGCAACCCCCATTTGAAGAAACATGCCAAGAAAACCCCATGATAAGGTTGCCTTAGGGTTGCCATATGTTGGAAAGGACTTGAAGACACACAAGAACATCAAAAAAGTCTGCAATTGTTTCATAGGTAGTACATGGGAATAGGAGTCAGCATGGTGTAGTGGTTTGAATGTTGGACTACCACTCTAGAGATGTGGGTTTGATTCCCCACTCTGCTATGAAACCCACTGGGTGAACTTGGACAAGTCACACACTCTCAGCTTCAGGGAAAGGCAATGACAAACCTCCTCTGAACCAGTCTTGCCAAGAAAATCCCAGGAGGGGATCGCCTTAGGGTTCCTCCCGTCCTCCTCCTCCTCCTCTCTCCTGGCTTCTTCCTGCCTCACTACCTCCGTCCTCCTTGTCCTCCATGTGCTCTTGTCTGGCTTCTTCCCTCCTTTCTCCTGGCTTCTTCCTGCCTTGCCACCCTAGTCTTCCTCCTTGTCCTTGTCCTCCTCCTCTTGCCTGGCTTCTTCCCTACTCTCGCTTCTGTCCTCCTCCTCGTTTTTATATCCAGCGTATAAGACGACCCCCAACTTTAACCCAGATTTTCCTGGGTTTAAAAGTTGTCTTATATGCCAGAAAATGCGGTATGTTAAAATGTGAAACAGTCTTAGCTTAAAGCAGTACTTCTCAAATAGTGGGGTGCGCCCCCAAGGGGGGGTGCGAGGCTCCGTAAATGGGCGTGCGAGGTTCCGTAAAGAGGGGCTCGTTTGACCTCAGCAAATACTGTCATATTAGATTTCTAGATCGGATCTTCCGACTCACTCGCAAGCGGCATCCCACACGGCATTGGTTGCCTAGCAACTCTACAGCTGGAGAGAGGGAGCAGCGCGGTGCGAACACTGGAGATTGTCCCAGCGCAGCCCCAGTAGCAGCCCGACGCGGAGGACCACGTGACCGCCAACACACGTGACACATGCAAAGGACCAATTGGATAGACATGATGCTCTATCCTAATTGGCCAAACCCGCCCGTGTGACTTTTAGACCCGGAAATTGGTCCTCTGTACAGAAAAACGCCTAAAATAAAGGAGTTGAGACTAAAGGCCTAAGCAGACTGCCAGAAATAGTGCACATTAAATTGAGGCACTGCCCTGGCTCAGTGCTAGGGAATCATGGGAATTGCATTTTTTTCTGAGACACTGAACCTTCTCTGTCAGAGAGCTCTGGTGCCACAATAAATTACAGTTCCCATGATTCCCTAGCACTGAGCCAGGGCAGTGCCTCAATTTAATGTGCACTATTTCTGGCAGTCTGCTTAGGCCCTAAGTTTCACATCCCAGACACTGAGTGAGTCTGGCTGAGTGTGGAGAAGCAATATCTACTCTTAGGACAAAGAGCTGTGCACATTCTTCTTCCATTTGCAACTTCTTACTTGTGTGAGATTGGCTTCTCTGCTGTTGCTGCTCTGAAAAGCAAATACAGGTCTCGGCTACACATTGAGAGGGAGCTGAGAGTTGCTATGTCCTGCTTCAAACCCTGCTTCGAAAAGCTATGCATTGCAAAACGTGCTCATTGTAGCCATTAATCCAGACATCACCTCTGATTAAAAAATCAGCTCAAATTATTTTATATATTTTTGTTTTTCAGGTTAAAGTTTTTTTTAATATTGTGCTCCTTTAAATCCTGTGCTCCTTTAAATCTTTTCAGCTACAGTTAATAAAGCTATTCTTTGTTGTAAATTGATCCACATTTCTTTCCTTTTTTATTCTCATATACGTTAATAAGGATACAGTGTTATGCAGAGGTGTACTTATAACAATTTTATAGACAAATGATACTATTTACAGTCGCGCGGGGGGCGTGAAATGTTTTCTTCTTCCTAGGTGGGGCATGACAGAAAATAATTGAGAAGCACTGGCTTAAAGTGACATGCATATATGTCGATTGTCTGATAAGGTACATAAAAAAGCCCAATATGGAAATATTGAGAGAGCACATTGAACATAATTTCTGTAAGGATCTCCTTAAAACATATGCCCATATACATATACATGCACAAATGAAATGGCCCATGTTAGTTAGAAAATTCATTTGCTCAACTGTTTTGTAGGAATAATTGTGTGGTTTTTAACTTCCATATTCCAAAAGTTGGTGACTGGCATTCACAATCACAATTATGCTTGTGTTACATAGTCAGAAATGATTCATATTCAGAATCCCTATGTATTCAATAGTGTGGGGAATACGTAGGGATCATAAAAGCCCCCCAATCCTGCTTCTGACTGTTGCACTGGAGATTGCTTGTCAGAATTGGTGGAAACATTCTGATGAGTCCCAAATGACAGGAGAGCAAACTCCCATAGCTTGCAGTGGCTGATTTCCAGTAAGGTCCAAAACACACTGCAGAAATAATCCAGTTTGAGACTGCTTTAACTGCTCTGGCTCAAAGCTAGGGAGTTCTGGGATCTGTAGTTTTATGAGACATTTAGCCTTCTCTGTCAGAGAGCTCTGGTGCCACAATAAACTATAATTCCCAGGATTCCCCAGCACTGAGCCAGGGCAGTTGAAGCAGTCTCAAACTGGATTATTTCCGCAGTGTTTTTTGGGCCTACGTCAGGATGGGTATGGAGGGAATTGTGCGAGGAGATGCAACTTAGGACCTTTGCAGACTGCCAGAAATAGTGCAAATTGAGTCCACTTTAACTGCCCTGGCTCAGTGCTAGGGAATCATGGGAATTGTATTTTTTTCTGAGACATTGAACCTTCTCTGTCAGAGAGCTCTAGTGCCACAATAAACTACAGTTCCCATGATTCCCTAGTACTGAGTCAGGGCAGTTAAAGTGGACTCAATTTGCACTATTTCTGGCAGTCTGCAAAGGCCCTTAATTAAGTATACTTAACTCAGTAGTTGATTTAGAATCTTTGACCTCGATTTTAATTTTGCTTACATTATGTGATCTTAAAAATCATATACAGACTTCACGGCTTATAAAAGTGAGATAGGGTTTATATCCCAAATAGCTTTTAAAAAAAAATACTCACGAGCACCCATTCCATTTGTAGGCAGGGCCAAATGTAAAGGGCTGGGACCAAAATAGCAGCATGTTTTATCTTAGAGCTTTTCCTGCCAGCAATTGAGACTTAGGAGAGCTATTTCAACTGCTTAGAATGGAGGGGTAAATACCATTCTTAAAACCATTAAGATTCTCCATCCCACAATATGGCTGGACTTCATATAGACATCCTGATTACTACTGCAGTTATTTCTGCACTTTATCACATTATTTATTTGGTTCATAAGAAGAGGTAGGTGATTCTCTCTTTGAGATACAATAAGGAGGCCTCAGGTAAAAAAGGATTTGAGGAAATGCATCAAATGCTGACCGGCTTGTTGTTCTAATTTACCTGCAACCTCATGAATTTTAGAACAAGAGAATAGCAAAGGAGAGAAATAGTGAGCCAGTGACTGGAATGGAGGAATGGAGGCATGGAAAGAGGGGAGGGAGAGAGAAGTTTCTCAGACAGTTGGGACTCCTTCAGAATACCAGGCCTTTTAGAACTGAAGACTACTTCCATAAATTTATTGCCCTTCGGAGAAGTCACTAGAGTCTTCCTTGGTGGTGCTGGACGGATGCTTTAACTTTCTTCAGTTTCCTCCTATTTTTATTGATTTTATTACAGTTTCTATTATATATTATTATTTGATGAGAGCTACAATGAACCCCTTTGTATTCCTTTAGTGTGTTTACTGGTCACACAGTGCTGAGCACTTGGCTACTTATTTGAAATTTTTTCCTCATTAGTACCCCAACGTCTCCTCTCTTGGCTTCTCTCCATCCCTACCCAACCTTTTGCTTTTCATCCATCACCTTCTTCAGCAGGTGACATACATCTCTGAAATCCCATGGCTTGCTGATTAATGCAAGTCAGTGATGCTGGTAAATTTAAATCTAAACAGCCACTAATTAAGAATTGGGTTGGAGGGGATTTCTTAGTGCATAGTACTTGACACAGCTGTTCCCTGAAAATTAGTTCTTTTCAAGGCAGGAAATAATTGCATAGCAATATGCAATTAATTATAAACTGAGAGATAAAATTAGAAGATGTTCCTACACCATAGGAGAGAATATTTATTAATGGGGAGGGGGGAATCCATTGAGCTAGGGTGAACAGAAAACAAGAGTTGTAGGAAGCCGTTCAGTTTTCTCTGTAATCATCCCCTAACAGATTTCCTTTCTTCCTATGCAAAGAACCACAGGCATGCCTATGAAAGAAAAATGTAACACAGTTTGCAAGAGACTTAGAGAAAGAATAACAGTGCTGATGTGATGAGAATCACAAGAGCAACAGTGCTTCCAGTTTTATTGGTCTGTGTGAAAGCTGTGACTTCTCAGTATTCAACAGAGGTAAACAGCTAGAGAGATGAGTCTACGTTGTACCTCTCCTGAGCCAACCCTGTATTCAAAACTGTATGTCTCATTTAGCATGTTCCTTGCACATTTCAAGCAACATACTATGCAAATATCACTGTATTCCTAGCTGCATTAGGACAGCAACCTCAAAATTTCTACACAACCTTCTTGGCTTTTACAATATAACTGCAAATATGTCAGGACAAATTGCTATCTTTTTTTATTTGAACTGGAATGCACATAGATAGATATCTGAAAGATCCATATAATAAGTTAGTAACAAAAGATTACAAAAGTGGAATAATTTGACAGAAGATCATTTCAATGGAAGCCATCCCCTGTGATGTTAGAGCAGGGGTAGGCAACCTAAGGCCCGGGGGCCGGATGCAGGCCCCCGAGGCCTTTGGACCGGCCAGGCCGGTCCTGCCGCCGCCGCCGCTGCCCACCATGATGATATTGATTATTGTTGTTATTACTTGTTCTTGGGGGGGGGGGTTGGCAAAATCTCCACAGGGGTTTTGCCATGACTTTTCTGGGGCTGAGAGAGTGTGCATTCATATTTTTTTTAAAAAAAAAATTAAAAAAAATTATTTATTTATTTATTTATGGTGCTTCGGCCCCCCAATTGTCTGAGGGACAGCAACCCGGTCCCCAGCTCAAAAAGGTTGCCTACCCCTGTGTTAGAGCAAACCTGTTAGAGCAAACAAAATTCTAGGAATGTTCTTGCCAGAAAGCTCATTACATTATTCTGGATTTTAAGATGTGTTTGGTGTGGCTTATGGACACGAATGAACACGCAAAGGGTTCTTGCTTGAAGTTTTGTATCAGAGATCAGCTCCTTTCCCTTAGCCATCTGTCAGTGTCTGAGAGCCTGGCTACATGTTACACTTATCACAAAGATATATAGCTGCCACCTGTAAGCCAAGATTGGCTATTGAAATTTTTGGGTCTGCTTTGGAAACAGACAAAAAAAGCTGGAAATGATAGTACACTGAGCAGTCGGCTGCCTTTTTTTGTCCATTCTCTAGTTTGCACTATTCTTCTCTCTCCTTTATCAGCTAACTGTCCTAGTTGTTTTCCCTCCCAACTCATTAAGGACAAAGGAAAGAGAAAAGAAACAATGGCTGGAAACAGACAGACTACAGCTTCTCCTCATGCCCCAGCTAGCCAACATTTGAGAAATATATTTTCTCTCTCTAATCCACTGATAGATCCACTCTCTCTAATCCACTGATAGAACTGTCTTCACTGTTCATGCTGTTGCTTTTCCTTGGGTACTCTACAGGCAAGCTTAAAATTGGTTCATTCCCAACCACAGAACAAATTTCCACAACTTTTGACCTACCACAAGTGCCATGCAATAAGATGGAAGGAGGCAGGAAGGATGACTGAGCTACCGTATTTGTGAACTTCAGGCTATACTTGTTGTTGTTTGTGCCTTCAAGTGGTTTCTAATTTATGATATAGGTTACAGGTCAGAAAAATGGCCTTTAATAGTGATGGTATGGGCCACATGTGCCCCTGCCTGTTTTTTCATACACTCCTCCCCCCCCCCCCCCAGTGTGTTGCTGCTACAAAAATTTACTGCCATGCTCCTGAAATTTGGCAGCACAGCACTAGAAAACAAGTATCTTTCCTTTAAAACCAAGCATACAAGAGTATGTACCTTATTAAATTACAGCATGCTCCCAGAGGTGTGATCCAGCTCAGAGACCATTTGTGTGTTATTATTTGAAAGCAAGAGTGCTCTTTTTTCCTCTTTGACAGCAGGGTAGTGGGAGGGTTCAATAGAAGGTTCGATGTGGTTCACTAATTTATAGCAGTTACACAACATAGTCTATAGGAAGTAGAAAAAACTCTCCCTTTGTATTGTTGTTGTTGCCATTGCTGTTGTTATTTATGTTGTCACTGTTGTTGTTGTGTGCCTTCAAGTCATTTCTGATTTATGGCAACCCTGAGGTGACCCTATCTTGGCAAGATTTGTTCAAAGGCTTTTGACTTCCTATGAAGGTGAGAGGGTGTGACATGCCTAAGGTCATATTCCCTTTAACGTTCCCTTTAAGATGTTCCATTCTTCCTATTATCTCTCAAATAAGTAAATATAAAAATTGTTGGAGTATTAGCATCAATGCTTCTGTGTAGCTCTATGTTTTCTGTTGAGAAGGGGCAGTGTATTCTACACAGAAACTGATTTATCTCTATGGGCATTTGGTCAATGTTGCTTGTGAAGAGGTCACTTCCCATACCCCTCCTCTTCCTGGGGGATTCTTCCTAATAGTAATAAAATTTTATGATTCTTTGGTCTCTCCAGAGTGAGCTCTGCCTGCCTTCTTGCAAGCATGGGTGCAGATCCATGCTGTGCTCCTAAAGATGTTTTTCTTCTTACTTACACACATGGAGGTCAGCTATTTAGGGACCTCTGTTCCAAAGTATAGTTTCCTCTACTGATTAGTTATTTTTGTAGAACCTAGATGTAACAATAAAGTAAGTTTCTTTTAAATACTTATGTATCCTGTTTATTTACTAAAAGCTCAGATCTAGCCTTTTACCAAATACCTGTGGAGCACACGCTTGTTGCTGTTGTTGCTGCTAAATTGATTTAATCACAAATAACCAAACCATAATTCTAACAGGTTATGGACCCCAGATAGTCTCCACAAGGTAATTTTTTGGGGTTATGGCTTTGGAAGCCAGACATTTTTGAATTTTGATAGAAGTGAGGATGCAGTGCATTTTTTTCCCTGAGCTTTATAAACAGGAGGTTTTGTTTTGTGTGTGCAGAGATAGCTCAAGCATCACTGGCATATGGCCAGTCCCTGATAGCTCAACTAACTGAGGATAATTTTAATATTTGGTTTCAATGAATGAAACTTCAGGTGGATGAAGAAGGAATCCTATATATATCTTGGAAATGGAATGTCCAGAAGGAGAAAGAGAGAGAAGGACCTGGGACATCCATCATGCAAAGGTGGCCTGTTTTATTGCCCAGACTTTGGGAGATGATCAATATATTCATATAAAGATGAAAATAATGCTAAAAATATGATAAAACCTTAAAGAAACACTATGACAAAGCAGACATTAAACATCAAACAGAGTACTACAAAGATCTGTTTGCATTGCAGTTTCCCAGTAACTGGAATTATTTGATGCATATTCAAACCATGAAAACACTCTTAGGGCCTTACAGACTGCCAGAAATAATGCAGCTTGAGGCCACTTTAACTGTCGTGGCTCAGGGCTAAGGAATCATGAGAACTGTAATTTATTGTGGCACCAGAGCTCTCTGACAGAGAAGGCTCAATGTCCCAGAAAAAAATACAATTCCCAAGATTCCCTAGCACTGAGCCAGGGCAGTTAAAGTGACCTCAATCTGCATTATTTCTGGCAATCTGTAAAGGCCCTTAGATAAGCTTTATTTACCTGGTGGTCATCTAGATAATCAACAGAAAATTGCAGTGCTATTAGGATCTTTGCCACAAGAATCTGGTCCTTTTGTAACTGGAGGTGGAATTTTACAACAATCCATGCAAGAAAATCTGATGTTTGATGATGTATTGTGTAGATTTAAGTCAGAAGTGGACCAGATTCAAAGTTTGCAAAGAAAGGGAGAGAGCAGCTTCTCTTAGCTAGATCTGATGCAGTCTGGATGAAATTTCACTGCTAGAGCTCAGCAGAGGCAGACATTTGCATATGAAGTACCAAAAGGCTCATTAGCAAAAAAAGCAGACTTTCATTACTTTCTGTGAGGCTGGAGAGGGCATTTTCAGAGGGACTATAGAGCCAATCAGAAGTCACAGATGCCAACCAATGGTAGCTCTCACCCATGGCAATTTACAAGCCAGCAAAGGCAGGAACAGAGAGCAAATGATTTCAAGAATATTGAAAACCATACAAGTTTATTAGCAACAATACACAAACCTAATAGTGACAATTTTGTTTTTATAGACTCTGGAGCCAGTAAACACATGGCAGGAAATTCAAATTTATTGAGTAACTTGAGTCCAATTGATCAGTGAGGTTGTGAAAACTGTAGTTTGGACATTTTTGCAAGCTATGTCTGAAGGAGATTGTTTGTTAAGATGCAATACAGACAATGGCGCAAATTTAATCACATGACTTATTTTATTTTGTACCAGGGTTAAATGAAACCATGCTAAGTGTGTCAGTCATAACTAACAAAGGGTATAATTTACATTTCTGTACCAATCTAGGCTCAATAAGTCATGATGGAGAACTGTGGGACAGAGCATTTAAAAAAATGGTGTTTATGAACTGCACTGTACCAGAGAGCAGGTCAACATGAGGAGATCCTGTACAAATGCAAATGCAGACTGTTTTCACTTATGGCACAGAAGATTAGGTCATTATCACATGTAAGGGATAAGAAATTTGAAGAGAGATGATTTGACTAAAGATCTGAAATTACAAGAATGTAAATTTGATACCTCAAGATGTGTGCATTGCATGAAGGCAAAAGGTACTAGATCTTCCATTTCTATAAATCTGTGAGTATAAAACTTCAAGGATTGTACAGATAGTTCATTCAGACTTATGTGGACCAATCCAAACTGTATCTAGAGCTGGAAATCATTATTTGCTGACCTTTATAGATACTGTGTAACATACTTATTAAAGGAAAAGAGTCAGGTCTGTGGGCTACTAAAGTAATGTGTAGCCATGGTTAGTACCAGATTTGGAAAATGACCTGAGTGTCATGGCCAGCCATGAGGAGGACTTGGAGGATGAGGAGGAGGATGGGTCTCCTCCAGAGAAGGAAGAGATACAGGCTTCACCTGGCTCTCATTCTGCTCTGCCTGAACCAAGCCCTGTTCTCCCAGCCCCAGAGCAGCCAGGTCCTAGTGCTACTCCTATGGAGGCTCAGCTGCCTAGTGGGGAGAATCAGGAAGATACAGCAGGGCCAGTACCTTCCTTTAGGCAGAGAAGAGCTGAGAGTGCTGGCGTTCGCAGGTCCATGAGGCTGGCTGAAAAGCAGCTGCTCAACAAGCCTCAGCTGGCACTGAGGTAGGATTTGGCTATTTAAACATCTGCAAAAGGCTTCCTCAGTGTCAAGATTTATTGTAGTTTCTTTGTGAGACTATGGTTGGTGTGGCTCCTTGTTTCCTGCTTTATGCCTCTTGCCTTGTGGAACCCTGTTGCCTTGACCTCGGACCGGACTGGACTTCTGTTGATTGTTGCCTGCCCTGACCTTAGACTGACTGACTTTGAATTCTGGACTCTGCTTTGTTTGTGCTTCAACTACAGGAAGGTTTGTAGCTGGCTCTGCTGTTTGTTGCTCATCCTCACCATCCCTAGCAGCAGTTGTTGGAACTGAGGCTGGCTGTAGTCCAGGACACTGAGACAAATCTGGAGCATATCTTTCACATGAGTGCAGACATACTTGAGAGAACATAGAATTGAACACAGACATTACATACCTATGTGCATGAACAGAATGGGATTGCTGAAAGAAAAAACAGATCCCTGATAGAGATGGTCAGATGCATGGATGCTAGATTTCCCAATCAATTTTGGGGAGAGGCTGTGATAGCTGCAGCATATTTTCAAGACAAACTGCCAATGAAGGCAACCAATAAAACCTCATTTGAACTATGGCACAATAGAAAGCCAAGTATGGACCATATCAAAGTTTTTGGTTCATTAGTATATGCTCATGTTCCACAAGAGAGAAAGTTTAGACAAGATAATAAAGTGGAAGAAGGCATAATGGTGGAGTACGAGGCTAGAAGTAGACAATATAGAATCCTCAATCCCCAAACAAGAAAAAAATCACAGTGAGAAGTGTTATATCACTTCCCAAACCTCTCCTCTTCCTGGGGAATTCTTCCTGATAGTAATAAAGTTTTATGATTCTTTGTTCTCTCCAGAGTGAGTTCTGCCTGCCTTCTTGCAAGCATGGGTGCGGAAACCATGCTGTGCTCCTAAAGATGTTTTTCTTCTTACTTGCACATATGGAGGTCAGCTACCTAGGGACATCTATACCAAAGTATAGTTTTCTCTACTGATTAGTTATTTTGTAGAACCTAGATGGAACAATAAAGTAAGTTTCTTTTACCTACTTATGTATCCTGTTTATTTACCAGAAGCTCAGATCGAGCCTTTTACCAAATATTTGTGGAGTACACACTTGTTACTGTTGTTGCTGCAGCTGCTAAACTGATTTAACCACAAATAACCAAACCATAATTCTAGCAAAAGTATCTCCATTTACAATTTTAGAGATATGTTTGTATTGGCCACTTACCCACTGCGGCATCTTTCCTGCTTGAGGGTCATGATGATGAAACTGAAGAACCAAGACTGTCACCACCACTGATAAGCCAACAATTACCATGATGCTTGCAAAATACTGAGCTGTAAAATAAAAAGGGAAAGGGGTGGGAAGTAAAAATAATAAATGATTAATGTTTTGAGACACTTAGAACAACTGATGGCTGGTTCAGTTTTTACAGCGTTCACAACATAAAAGAGGGGTAAGAATCCGAAGAATATTCTACATTCCAAAACTGAAGCTCTAAAACATTTGTGAATTTATTGTACATTTTAAACAATAAAAAACAGGAAATAAAGTAAAATGTCCACCCTGTTCCTGATTTAAATTGATGTTACATTTTTCAAAATCATTGATTGTGCTACAGCAACCTTCCCCAACTGAGTACCTATAAATGTATTGGACTATAACTGCCATCATCCTCTGTCAAGATGGCCACTGAGGCATGACTATTTGCTTCCAACAGTAATCACCCAGGGAACAAGGGGAAGCATGTGAAGCAGGGAGGTGGCTGAGAATATGGGGAAGAAAGGGAATAAGTAAAGGGGAGAGACTGTGAAGATTATCAGATGGAGGGAAAAGCCAGGAGTTAAGGGCATACTCTCAGCATAATCCCGTGATTGTGCTCAAGATTTTCAGACACATTGCGCTCATCCAGGACTTATCCCATGAAGTTCCAGGAATGCTCTATCAAGTGTTGTTGACCATGCTGGCTGGAGGTAATAGGAGCTGGGGATGGTGTGAGCTTATTTTCTGCTGCTCCAATGGGAAGGACTCAGATCAATGGATTCAAAAGACAAGAAATGAAATACAGGATCAAATAACCATTAGGAAGAACCTTCTGACAGCAAGAGCTGTCTGACAGCAGAACAAAGTACCTCAGAAGGTGGTGGTTTTCCTTCACTGGAAAGAAAACTTTAAGCAGAGGCTGGAAATTTAGGGGTACCTTAGCAACTGATTCCTGCACAGGCAGGGGTTAGACTAGATATCCTTTGGCATCCCTTCTAACTCTGTGATTCTATGAGTCCAACAGCATCCTGACTTGACAATTGGGATGGCCAATTGACAGGACATGGGCTGTATCCATGTCTTCCAACCCCCTGTCTTACAGGGTGGTTTTCTCATTTAAAATAGTTTGAGCATTGGACTACAACTCTGGACAGCAGGGTTCCGATCCCAGCTCTGCCATGTAAACCCATTGGGTAACCTTGGGCAAGTCACATTCTCTCAACCTCAGAGGATGGCCATGGCAACCCCCCTCTGAAGAACCTGCCAGGAAAACACTATGATAGGATTGCCTTAGGGTCACCAGGTCAAAAATGACTCAGTGACACCCAACAACACTAAAGAAAACAATAGTCAGAAGTCGGAAATGACTTGAAGGCACGCAGCAGCAACAACAACAACATGCAATGAAAAAGAAGTGAGCTCTTATGCTCCCCAAGTCACCTGTCAGGTAACAAGCAACACAGCACATGTTGCTTTGCCAAACATATACCTAAACATGTTCATCACATTCCCCCAGAAGCTCTTCTCTCCTGTAGAAATTCACACCATCTTACTCTCCCATCCGATTTCAAACTCTAAGAAGATAAGGTTCAACATATAGTGAACCTTATACAATACCAAAGTCTACTTGAAATAATTGCAGCTATGAAGGTTTTCTGAGCAGTTTCTTGATATATTTTAGGAACAAATTATACATATTTAGAGAAGAAAGATTGAGTACTTTACCTGCTTTTAAATATAAGCCTCTTTTCTTTTGAAAAACATCAAATTTGTAGCATTTTAAAAAACCCTGATGCAACCATTTTATTTCTCTGCCTCCATGTTGACTTGATCTCTTAGGGCCGATGTGACCACATGCCTGATGCTGCTGTCTTGCTGCATGCCCAACCACACAGTGCGTTGCATCAGGGCACCCCATTGGTGCAGCGTTTAGACACGCTGCACCAAAGGGACGGAAAAGAGCCACAGCGGATGTGCTAAGGGCAGCTTTATGCCACCCCCAAAAGGAGCAGCAAAAAGCCAGATTGGGGCAATGTTGTGTGGCTGTCACAGCCCCGATCCGGTGCTCCCAGGGGCGGAACAGAGCCACCCCTTAGGGGCCATCTGCATTGGCCCTTAGTCAAATCAAAAGGTCCATGCAGCTGATCCTACATCAGCCAGGAAAGGCATAATGCTCTGCCTGCACAGTTCTGTATTCTGTCCTTGCCCTGTCAACTCTGATATTGGGGTGAAGGATAAGGAGGGTGCTCTTGTGAATAGAGTGCATCCTACTTATTGTTTCCCCAGAGACCAGACCAGCTGTGTCTTCATCATAAAAAGTGCCTCTTCACTTCCTCCTCTCCCCACCAGTAAACTCCAACAATAGTAGCCCCTCCCAGAGTGTGAATGCTTCTGGGAATGAGAGTTTTGGTGGTTCACAAACAGCTATAGAATAGCCCTGGCGCCTTATCCAAAAATAGATATACAAGTGCATAAGCTACACTTACATCCAACATACCCTCTAACATGTCACAGATACAAACTAGGATATATATTTAGCCAAGCCACATCTGAGCATGGTCAAAAAGATACAGCTAGGCAGCAAGAGGACAGAGTTATTAAAGAGGAAAAACACACAAAACTACCATTTTAAGCAGAGAAACCCTGAAATCAATACACTGAGTTTAGGAAAGGCAAGACTCCACACTCTCCTCTCCTTTCTCTTGGTGGTGAACTGACTGTGAACTATGTCTGCACTTTGAATTCAATCTGTAGCAACTGAAACTGAAGACAAAATGGGGAAGGTGGGTGGAAGAGAGAGAAATCGGGACATTTTAAGGCTATCTGAGAAAGTCGGGTAACAGAGGATTAATAGGGACAGTCCCTGCCAAGCCAGAAGAGTTGGAAGGCAGGGGAGTCACTAAGGGGGTGCAGGTGGTATGGACTGCACCAGGTGACACCCTCAGAAGAGTTACACCACTGCTCCCAAAACTTCTGTCTTATGGCAGAAACAGGCATTAGCATTTGCCTGAATCCCTTTAAAACACTGGAGCTCAGTGGAAGAAATGATATGAGTTGGGTGAAGCTCAGTGGGAAAAGAAAGGAGAGCCCTTAGTTTTTTAAAATAAATATGCCCCTGGTGGCAGTGGCAGCGGGACTCCATCTGGGCCGTCCTCAGCCCCAACACCACGCTTTGCCCGGCGCGGAGGAGGAGGAGGGCGGAACCACCTGGGCTTTTAAGGCCCCATTGAGCCTTGTCTCCCCCCCCCCCCCCGGCGGCAGCGGCAGTGGTAGTGGGACTCCATCTGGGCTGTCCTCGGCCCCAACGCCACGCTTTGCCCGGCGCAGAGGAGGAGGAGGGCAGAACCACATAGGCTTTTAAGGCCCCATTGAGCCTTGTCTCCCTCCCAGCGGCAGCGGCAGCGGTAGCGGGACTCCATCTGGCCCGTCCTCAGCCCCAACACCACGCTTTGCCCGGCACGGAGGAGGAGGAGGGTAGAACCACCTGGGCTTTTAAGGCCCCATTGAGCCTTGTCTTTCCCCTGGCGGCGGCGGCAGCGGTAGCGGGACTCCATCAGGGCTGTCCTTGGCCCCAACGCCACGCTTTGCCTGGCGCGGAGGAGGAGGAGGGCGGAACCACCTGGGCCTTAAGGCCCCGCTGAGCCTTGTCTCCCTCCCAGCGGCAGCGGTAGCGGGACTCCATCTGGGCCGTCCTCAGCCCCAATGCCACGCTTTGCCCGGCGCGGAGGAGGAGGAGGGTGGAACCACCTGGGCTTTTAAGGCCCCATTGAGCCTTGTCTTTCCCCCGGCGGCAGCGGCAGCGGGACTCCATCAGGGCCGTCCTTGGCCCCAATGCCACGCTTTGCCCGGCGCGGAGGAGGAGGAGGGCGGAACCACCTGGGCTTTTAAGGCCCCATTGAGCCTTGTCTCCCCCCCCCCCGGCGGCAGCGGCAATGGTAGCGGGACTCCATCTGGGCCGTCCTTGGCCCCAACGCCACGCTTTGCCCGGCGCGGAGGAGGAGGAGAGCGGAACCACCTGGGCTTTTAAGGCCCCATTGAGCCTTGTCTCCCCCCCCCCTGGCGGCAGCGGCAGCGGCAGCGGGACTCCATCTGGGCTGTCCTCGCCCCCAACGCCACGCTTTGCCCGGCGCGGAGGAGGAGGAGGGCGGTACCACCTGGGCCTTAAGGCCCCGCTGAGCCTTGTCCCCCCCTCCCCTATGGCAGGTTAGATGGCCTTGAGGGACCATCTCCCTTCTACACTTTTTTTGCCATCCATGCAGCTGCTGCTCCAATTAAAGACTGGAGTCAGCTGGGTACTCATCCCTCCCTCTGCATGTTGGAGTTGACCATAATCTGGGAGTGGACATTCAGGTTGTGTGAGGGAGGGGAAGGTATAGCGGTAACAGAGCCAACAGATGTTACAAAAGAAGGAGGGATCGATGTTTGATATCTATCCCTCCTTCAGTTGTCCCTGTTTCCCATGATAACTTGGAGAGCATGCCAACCATTCCATTGACCCTCAGCCTGCTCCTTTGCAATGCCAGGTCGGTCAAAAATAAGACCCATATCATCCACGACCTCTTGGTGGATGAAGTGGCCAACCTGGCATGCTTCACTGAGACCTGGCTGGGGGATGCCAGCTCTGCGACTTGGGCGCAGGCTCTCCCAGCTGGGTATTCAGTTAGTGAGCAGGTGAGGGAGAGTGGGTGGGGGGTGGTATAGCCTTGGTTTATAGGAACACCTTAACCGTGATCAGAAAGCCTATCCGGAAAACGATGCACATTGAGTGTATGTACCTTAGCCTGAAGACCAGGGATAGTTTGGGGATTCTGTTGGTATACCGGCCACTCCATTGCTTAACAGACTCCCTAATCGAGCTGACCGCCCTGGTTTCTGAGTTGTTGCTGGAATCGCCCAGACTTTTGGTTCTGGGTGATTTCAACATCCCACTCGAAACCAGTTTGCAAGATCTAACCGGCGCAGCTTGGGAGTTCATGGATACCATGACTAACATGGGCCTATCCCAGTTGGTCAATGGGCCCACGCATTGTGCTGGTCATACCCTCGATGCGGTCTTTAGTACGGAGCAGGAATATCCATGGGCGGAGATTAAGGAAACCTCCGCACTGTCATGGATGGATCATTTTCTGATCAGGGCAGAACTAAAGGCTACTATCCACCCTCCCGGGGGTGGCAGACCCATTAGAACGGTCCGGCCTCGAAGGCTAATGGAACCAACTGGTTTCCAGAAAGCCTTAGAGGGGCTAATGGTTGGTAACGCTGGTGATTCTGTCGAAGCCCTGGTGGATATTTGGAACACCGATCTCACCAGGGCTATTGACACAATTGCTCCCAAGCGTCCTTTCCAGCCCGCCTCAAACCGTAAGCCCTGGTATACAGAGGAACTTAGGAGGATGAAGCGAGCTAGACAACGACTAGAGTGCGAATGGCGAAGGACTCATCTCTCATCCGACAGAACTCGCTTTAGGAAACATCTTGATTCCTACAGGGAGGCTTTGCATGCAGCACGGAAATCTTTCTGTTCTGCACGCATTGCGTCTGTCCCGCCCGGCAGAGCTGTTTAGGGTGGTGGGGGAGTTGACAAAGGTTTCTCCTGCGCCGAACCCCCTACTTAACCCAACGACAGCCTGCTGTGAGGCTTTTAATATCCACTTTGCAGATAAAATCTCTTGAATAAGAGCCGACTTGGACGCCATTGTTTTGGCAGAATCCGTAGACGAGGCATCCAGGAACTCCATTGATGGCATTTTACTGGATCAACTACAATCTGTGAGTACCGATGACGTGGACAAGCTTCTTGGAAGTGTGAAAAAGACAACTTGCCCCCTCGATCCTTGTCTATCCTGGCTGGTTGTCCGGTGGGGGGGACGCGTTGAGGGTGTTCCTTCGGGACACAATCAATGCGTCATTCAGGGAAGGTAATGTACCATCTTGTTTAAAGGAGGAGGCGGTTAGGTCACTCCTGAAAAAGCCTTCCCTGGATCCCCTGGATAGAAACAACTATAGACCAGTCTCCTTGCTCCCGTTTTTGAGCAAGGTGATCGAGAGGGCAGTTGCTTCCCAACTCCAAGCTGTCTTGGATGAAACTGATTATCTTGATCCATTTCAAACCGGCTTCAGGACTGAATATGGAGTTGAGACTGCCATGGTTGCTCTGATCGATGACCTCCGCCTGAGTATTGACAGGGGTAGTGTGACCTTGTTGGTGCTCTTGGATCTATCAGCGGCCTTTGACACCATAGATCATGCCATCCTCTTAGATCGCCTGAGAGAGTTAGGAATCAGAGGCACTGCTTTGCAGTGGTTCCGTTCCTTCCTCTTGGGCAGATCTCAGAGGGTGAGGCTCGGGGACAGTTGCTCATCCAAAATTGAGCTTAATTGTGGCGTCCCTCAGGGCGCCATCCTGTCCCCAATGTTTAATATCTATATGAAGCCGCTGGGGGAGATCATTCGGAGGCATGGAGCGCGGTGTCTTCAGTACGCTGATGACACCCAGATATATCTCTCCATGACCAGATCATCGTCTCAGACTTCAGATGACGTCTCTCATCTTAATGACTGTCTCAGAGCGGTAATGGGTTGGATGAGGAAAAACAGATTGAAGTTGAATCCCGACAAAACGGAGGTACTCACAGTTACAGGCCCGAAACCAGATCTGGGAATACAGTCTCCAGTCCTGGATGGAGTCACACTCTCCTCTAAGGACTGTGTTCGCAGTCTGGGGGTACTCCTTGATTCGTCGCTTCACATGACTAGTCAGGTGAATGCGGCGGTCAGGAGTGCCTGTTATCAGCTTCGGCTGATACGCCAACTGCGCCCTTATCTGGATGTGAGGGATCTGGAAGCTGTGGTACATGCCCTGGTAACCTCACATCTGGATTACTGCAACGCGCTCTACATGGGGCTACCCTTGTGCCTAACCCGGAAGCTTCAATTGGTACAGAATATGGCAGCCAGGCTGATCACAGGAACATCTAGGAGGGAGCACATAACACCTGTGCTGAAATCCCTCCACTGGCCGCCGATTAGTTTCCGGGCACAGTACAAGGTGTTGGTTTTAACCTTTAAAGCCCTACATGGCTTGGGTCCATCTTATCGTAGGGACCGCCTTTCCCCATATGATCCCCCCCGTGCCCTCCAGTCCTCTGGGAGGAATCTGCTACAGCCAATAAAAACTAGGCTGTCCCAGACCTCCCAGAGGGCCTTCTCTGCAACCACTCCCAGACTTTGGAATGGCCTGCCAGACGAGATCCGTCTTATTACCACCCTTGCTGCTTTTAAGAAAGCAGTAAAGACGGATCTCTTTCGGCAGACCTTCCCGGAATAATCGTCGACTTAGAGATGGGTCCCTGATATGTTAAATGTGATTCCTCATGTTATGTTGTTGTTTAATTTATTTAATATTCTATTTTAATTGGTTTGATGTTTAATCCTGTTTTAAGGGATGGGAGGGTGGGACTATGCGCTGAGGGAATGTTTTAACTTTGTTCTATTTTAACATTGTTGTACCCCGCCCCGATTGCCGCGCAGAGGGGTGGGCTATAAATTATTATTATTATTATTATTATTATTAAAATATTAGAATTATATTTTTTCAAAAATTATTGGTTTTTTTAATTTTCTTTAAAAACATCACATCTTATCAAATTTTCACTTTAACCACATGAAATTACTTAGGTACATGTAAATACATTTAGGCTATGTGTATGATAGTGTGATTTAAAAGTATGGTTTTAATTTTTCTAGTTTTTTATGTCACAGCTATTGCCATTACCTTCAGTGATATACAGGAATTATGATTTATGAGTAATATTAGTACAAAAAACATTAGTATAAGGATTCTATATGGTGTAGTTTGGAAGGAGGTCAGTGAGGGGAGTTAACATCATGAGTTACTGCACCGGGTGATGCCAACTCTAGTGATGCCATGGTTGGGGGCATGCCAGTTCCCAGAACTACTGCATCTTTTGTAACCTGCCCCTTAGAGGCATTCTAACCTTTTAGTTATAAGCCAGATGGCTCTCTCATTTCATGGTACTACTGGGTAGCTGAACACATTGCTAGCCATAGTCCTCTATTTCAAATTTAACTCTGTTTCAAATTTTATATTTGTAATCTTTATATATTTTTTTACCGTTTTAATTGTACTCTTGTTTAATTGTTGTTTTAATATGTTTTAAATATGTTGTTAGCTGTCTTGAGTTCCACTTTGGGAGAAAAGCAGGATAAAAATAAAACAAATAAATAAAATAGTCCCCATCTCAAATGAGGGGATGACGGTGCTGGTAACAATAAGAACAGCAACAAGAATAATGAAATGCATGCAATAAGTACTGCTTTTTCATATTGTGGTACATAGATTATCTAGAATCTACCAAACCTATATAAAGAAATAGGAAGAGCCATGCTATACACAAACAGCAAAGCATTACAGTTAGTATAATGCCTATATATTGATTCTTTCTATTTTGATGGAAAAATTAGAAACACAGGCTTTGAGTGAGACAAGGCAAAAGTCCCAATTATCTAGAATCTTTAAAGACCTCCTCAGCCATTTTCTTCCAATAACAATCTTTCATCTTCACCAGATGCTTCATGGTTTCATTCTCTGCAACTAATTCCCTCTACAGTTTTGATGGATTATAATATTTAAATTTTGTGTTCTCGACTGTTGTTTGCTCTTGATTGGCCCATCTGAATCCTTTAGAGTTTCCTATTTCAATTATGAGCAAAATTCTCTCTTAGCTATGTGAAGCCTACAAATGTTATCAATGCAAAAATTATACATCTGGTGATGATAATGCATCATTACAAATATTTCATACTTTCAGTTCTGTTGCATCTGATAATTTATCAGCAACATGAGGTTTTATTGCTTTTTATGTTGCTGAGTTCATTAACTGATCAATTGAGCTTGACTCTTAACATTGTGGGACTCCCTAGAGGAAGTATAGAAGGTTGTTTAATTTCCCAAAGTAGAGAAAGCAAGGAAATAAATAAGCATTAACTGCCAACTCTGACAGTATTTAATTTTTGCTTTCCAGTGCTTGCTTGCCTGCCTGTCTTTGACCAGAAGCCATGTCTCCTGGTACTCAATGGTATGAATCCAACACAAAAGGGGGTTGCAGACTGCCAGAAATAGTGCAAATTGAGTCCACTTTTAGGGTTAGGGTTAGTGCTAGGGAATCATAGGAATTGTTGTTGTTTTTTCTGAGACATTGAGCCTTCTCTGTCAGAGAGCTCTGGTGCCACAATAAGATGCAGTTCCTATGATTCCCTAACCCTAACCCTAACCCTAAAAGTGGACTCAATTTGCACTATTTCTGGCAATCTGCAACCCCACAAAGTTTGGTATGTTTAAACGCAGTACCTAGACAAGCAGTGATGAGGGAGGATCATCATAAGAACTGTTCACAAAGTACTATTAAATCACTAGTCAAATACTCTACCTCCTTTCAGCCATAAACTATGAGAACACCACCCAGCAACCAGATGTTTGTTGTTGTTGTTGTTGTTGTTGTTGTTGTTGTTGTTGTTTGTGCGTCTTCAAGTCATCTCTGACTTAAGGTGATAAGGCTACCCTATCATTAGGTTTTCTTAGTGAGATTTGTTCAGAGGGGGTTTGCCATGGCACTTTTCTGAGGCTGAGAGAGTGGTCTTATCCAAGGTCACCCAGTGGGTTTCCATTTTAATGCTGTGTTCACATTTTACTTCCTTCACACTATTCATTATCTTTGACACGTGTATCATGTCCTCACCCCTCATGCACAGTTTAGATCACGGCATCCTCTTGGACCGCCTGAGAGAGTTAGGTATCAGAGGCACTGCTTTGCAGTGGTTCCAGTCCTTCCTCTCGGGAAGGTCCCAGAGGTTGCTGCTCAGGGACAGTAGCTCCAGTAAAAGGGAGCTCACCTGTGGGGTTCCACAGGGTGCTATTCTGTCCCCAATGTTATTCAACATCTATATGAAGCCGCTGGGTGAGATTATACAGGGTTATGGAGCTGGGTGCTATCAGTATGCTGATGACACCCAGATCTATTTCTCCGTGTCTCGTTCGTTGGCCTCGAATTCCAATGGCGTCTCTTCTCTCAATGAATGTCTTCGGGCAATAATGGGCTGGATGAGGAAAAACAGATTGAAACTGAATCCAGACAAGACGGAGGTGTTCACGGTAACGGCCCCGAAACCAAGAATTGGGTTGCAACCTCCAGTCCTGGATGGGGTCACACTCTCCTCCAGTGACTGTGTTCGCAGTCTGGGGGTGCTCCTTGACTCGTCGCTCCTGATGACAAATCAGGTAAATGCGACAGTCAGGAGCGCCTGTTATCAGCTTCGGCTGATACGCCAGCTGCGCCCTTTTCTGGAAGTAAAGGAGACTGTTGTGCACGCGCTGGTAACCTCATGTCTTGATTTCTGCAATGCACTCTACATGGGGCTACCCTTGTTCTTGGTTCGGAAACTACAGTTAGTACAGAATATGGCAGACAGATTAGTGTCTGGAACATCCAGGAGGGACCATATTACTCCAGTTTTAAGGTCCCTCCACTGGCTGCCCATAAGTTTCTGGGCCCAGTACAAGGTGTTAGTTATCACCTTTAAAGCCCTAAATGGCTTGGGTCCAAACTATCTCAGGGACCGCCTTCTCCCATATAATCCTGCCCACACACTCCGGTCCTCCGGGAGGAACTTGCTACAGCCTCAAAAAGCTAGGCTGTCGGCTACCTCCCAGAGGGCCTTTTCAGTTGTCACCCCTAGATTGTGGAATGGCCTGCTGGACGAGATCCGTCAATTGACATCTTTAGACAGCTTTAAAAAGGCTGTCAAAACGTATCTCTTCCGGCAGGCCTTTCTGGGATAGAAATATCTGGCCTCAGGAAATTCCCTTCTTTGAAGTCCTCCTGTTCCCCCTTGAATTGTTACTAGAGTCTCTAACTACTGTTGTGACACTGTCGCTGTATTTTAATTGTTGTTGTAATTTTAATCTGTTGTTTTAATATGCAATTGATTTAATGGTTTTTTAAGGGGGGGAGTATATTGTCTTTGTATTATTTTTAATGCTGTTGGGATTACCAAAGGGCGGTATATAAATAAATTTTATTATTATTATTATTATTAGTCATGGTGGTTGTGGGAATCTGACAGTGCAGTGTAGAAAAAGTAACTTTTCCATGTTTTAATGCTGGCTTAGCAAGGGTCCACTTGATTAAGTGCAAACTAGGCTCTAAAATACCTTAGTTCTCTGCATATGCAAAAATCTTCCATGTGTGTTTTAGCCTTCATGGAAACACAAACTGCAGCTCTGGCATCTGGTTACAAAGATGGGCTGCTGTCTAAAGTTTGGAAATGTTTCTTTTTTGGACTACAGTTCCCAGCATCCCACAGCCAGCATCCTTGAAGTCCAAAAGAGTAACCTTTCCAAGTATGGCCTACCAGATGGGTTTTTCTGCCACTGGCAATTTCTGCCAGGATTTGTTAGGCAAACAAGAGAGCTTGCCCACCATCACGCTCTGTAGCTCAAGGTGGCCCTTTGGACTGAACATGGCTCCTCCAGATCACTGGAGTGTTTAGATCTGACAGATTCTCAGACTTCACAAATCGGTTTTGCTTTGGTGGCCAACTGACAACCTTAAGGGTGCCATGGGCTGCAACTGGTGCTTTGTTCATGTTGTAGCTGCTATCCCCAATTTAACAGAAGCATCATTTGGCCTGGCTTGGCCCTATTTGCCATCTGGATTTTTCACTATAGCTAAACAGTTGGCTTCCTAGCTGTCTGACCCAGGCATCCTGCCAGAAGTCTCCAATGATTATGTAGCACCCTGGTTCATTTGTAGCCTTTCCAACTGTCATGAATTGGACAACATAAGGGCACATGTCAGTGAAATATGTCTGGCTAAGGAATCAGAATGAATTAGGCTTTTGCTTTACAACAAAGGCAGTGAGCTGCTCACACATTTGTGCCTTGCTTTTAAACAAGTTAATGAGAGGACTTGACAGTCAGCTCATGATTTACAGGTTAGGCCCTCAATCAGGCTGCCTGTAAGGACGCCTCTGCTTCTCTCTCTCTCTCCCTCTCCCCCCCTCCCTTCTTTCTCTATCTCTCAATCTCATTCCATCACCCCACCCCCATCCTAGATTCATAGTACAAAATGGAAAAGCTGTAATAGCGATTACAGCTTTCATAAATCCATTCTTTCTTTCTCATTCTCTCTTGCAGATGCTCATGGGCACATGAGTACAGGTCACGAATCTCGGGTGGAGAGCAACAGCTGCAAAGCCACAGATTGAAAAAAGAAAGGAGGGCAAATGCCAGCAAGGCACAAGATGGAAGTCACTTTGGTAAACAGAGGGTACTGGATGGGCACAGTATCCTTTGGCTGACATACAAACTGCTGTAGAAATGATGGAAAGAAGACCTAATGCTGGATAAATTAAAAAGGAAAGCAAACAAGATTTTTAATTAGCCTTGGACTGTGTCAAACCAGCCTGCCAGGGAGCATTACATTCAAATGTGGCAATCAGGGCATATACGCAAATGAAAATCTGTGGCTTTATCCCCAAGCAGTAACGTTAAAGTGAAGAAGTCAAAAGTTTTAATGATGGCGTGGAAGGAAGTTATGCTACTACCCTGCACATAGCAATTACATAATCATAAGGAAGCTATGAAACCTGCACTGGGGAAAAAACACCCATTAAACTAATGAACAGCTTATGCTTTAATGCAAATATGGGCAAAGGGGATCGCCAAGCCCCCTGTTGCTGTATTTTACAAACCCTCTAACATCACAGATAAAAACCAGGACACATATGGTCAAGCAACATCAGACTGTGGTCAGAATGTCTGAAGTTATTAATAAGGAAGAACAGACAAGCTGGGAGCGGCTGCAGCAATTTGCTTTTTGGGAAAGGACAAGATTCTGCTCTCTCCTCTCCTCTCCTCATTATTCAGCAAGTTGCTTGTGCACTTTCAGTTTTACAACAGAAATAAGTCAAGGATAAAGGAGGAAAGTGGGAGGAGTAGAGAGAAACTAAGGGCCTTTTCAGACTGCTAGAAATAGTGCAAATTTAGTCCACTTTAAATTGAGGCAATGCCCTGGCTCAGTGTTAGGGAATCATGGGAATTGTATTTTTTTCTAAGACATTGAGCCTTCTCTGTCAGAGAGCTCTGGTGCCACAATAAATTACAGTTCCCATAATTCCCTAGCACTGAGCCAAGGCAGTGCCTCAATTTAAAGTGGACTCAATTTGCACTATTTCTGGCAGTCTGCAAAGGCCCTAAGACATTTTAAAAGCAACTGAGGGGGGGTTGCAGACTGCCAGAAATAGTGCACATTAAATTGACGCACTGCCCTGGCTCAGTGCTAGGGAGTCATGGGAATTGTATTTTTTTCTGAGACATTGAGCCTTCTCTGTCAGAGAGCTCTGGTGCCACAATAAAATACAGTTCCCATGATTCCCTAGCACTAACCCTAACCCTAAAAGTGGACTCAATTTGCACTATTTCTGGCAGTCTGCAACCCCCCTGAGGAAGTGAGACAATAGAAGATTAATTGGGACTATTCATGCCAAATCAAGACAGTAAGAGTTTATCACACACACACACACACACACACACACACACACACACACATCCCCAGCACTTTACAGAAACAAAAATTAAAAAGTTCTGCCTTTCAGCACTTGGTCATCCTAAAAATGTGGCCCCCAGCCCTGTGACAGACATACTGGTTTCATACCACCCTGGTTTCAGACTATGCAAACTTTTTCCTGAAAGATAAGGGGAGAAATGTTTTGCCTACAAGAGATATTGTTCTTCACAGGAGTATGCATGATAAACCAGAGCATTTCTCAAAGCACAAAGAAAGCTCTGATGAGGTGAATGACCTTGGCAGTTTATTACAGATACAGATTTATCCTTTCATTAGTTTAATCCTAAAGTTATACGTAAGTTTAATACTAAACTTAGTTCAAGTTTAAGGGCACTTCTGCCTTTTGAGGAAGATAAACTTTAGCCCTTTATCAAGACAGAACACTAAGATGTTAAGAAAAGATCCAAACCACATATTATGCAGAGGTAAAAGGCCTCTGTCTTTCTGTATCCTTTGGTGACAGAATGTGGAAGAGTGGTGATACAAGAATGAATGCAACAAAATGCAAAAGGTAGAGGACAGAAGAGGTGTCGCCTTACTTGCAGACTTGTTCTACCTGCAACCAAGTACCTCAGATTGACTTGTTTCTCCCTGCTGCCCATTCAAAGCAGTGCCACTCAAGACTAGCTTACACAAACAGACAATGACATGACCTAACTATTTCTGGACTGTATCCCTTCTGAGAGATAGCGTAATTTTGTTCCATATGAGGAGGAGGAGGAAGAGTAATATCTTGCACATAGGCAACTATGTGTTACTAGCCTTCACTTTGATGTTTATCCTAATGTATATTTGTAATGCATAAAATTTGATGGGTCCTCCTCCCCTCTTATTTACTAGAAAGTATTCAGTGTCATGCTCGTGCATCTGCAGACCTGAATATTCAGCATCAGAATTCAGAAAAGTGAAGTTTCATTTCACCGCTAAAACAAATATTCCCTTTTCTTCCAACATCAGTTTCCTTCACTGAGATCTATGTCTCTTGATAGGGCGAAAAAAATCAAAGCACTCTGAATTTATCAGAGTTCAGCATGCATGTTCATTTCAGTGCAAGTACAACTGAGCAGCTATCTAGGCAGCATATTCCTGCTTGGAAGAAAGTTCATGCCCCACTTCCAAATAATACAGTACATATTCCTCTCCCTGCAAGGATCTTGATCTGCATGATGCAAAATGGAGCTTTTTAAGAGGCTCTGAGGACATGCTCCGAGAACACTTTTCTCTGAAGACATAAAGGGCAGCCCCTGTGTATCAGGCAGTCTATCTATAGCTCACCAGGCATCTTTAATTAACAAACACGACTCCTAAAGAAGCTGCACAAATATTAATGTTAAAGGGACAGAAATAAAGAGATTTTGGCATGAGAAACCCTAAGCAAACCTTGAAGTCAAATTAACACAAAGATACTTATTTCCCCACTTTCTGTTTGTATAACTGCTTTAGCAAAATGAGGATTAGTGATGTTTTTCCTCCAATTTTTCCAGTGTGGCAGGGACAGCCCCAATTAATTTGTCATTCCACTTTTTCAACTGCTTTTAAAATATCCAAGTTTCCCTCACCTACTCTCACTTTTCCAATTTGTCTTCAGCTTACTGTGATTGCTGCAAAGGATAAACATATAATTTGTTTCCTTCTTGCCATCCCTCATTGGGCGATAGCATAAAACTGGAAGACTGTCTGCCTGCTCATGCGGAGCTGGTAGCAAAGCATCTGAAACACATTAGTAATGGGAAAGCTATCAGACAGGATTAACAGCTCTACTTTGTGTCAGACTCTTTTCAAGGAGAAATGGTTTCCCTTTTTGTATTTTGTTAATTATTTTATTCCTTCACCAAAGTCTCAACTTTTGTATTTATGCGATGACGTAGTTTCCCAATCTGACCCATCCACTTCAAGACATACATTGTAGACATGAACCTTTAACTTCCCTTAATGGATTAACAACCTCCATAACAGCACTACTCTGATGGTTTTATATTACACCTTTTCAGTTAAGGTTACATAGTAACTTCTCAAATTTTTCTATTTTGTTTTAATAAAAGAAACAAATGAATAAATGAAAAATGCTCATTCCACCCCTGTTCAAAGATCTCTAAAACTGGAGATTCCACCACCCTTTTAGGTAATCTATTCCACTATTTCATAGCTCTTACAGTAAAATAATTCCCATTGTTTAGTTGGAATCTCTTTCTGTATAATTTGGACCCATTCATTCATGTTCTAGTCTCTGGAGAAGCAGAAAACAAGCTTACTCTATATGACATACCTAAGATACTTTCTCTATCTTCTATATGACATACTGGGTTATTGCAAAAGATACTCCATTATGCAGCAGAGACTCTCACCACATAAGAGCACTGTGAAATGTGGAGACATTTTTCCAGCCAGGCATGGTAATTGAATTCCCACTGCCCTTGGTTCTGGATTATCAATGCCCTTTGGCTCTGCTGGGGGCCTTTGCTCCCCCTCCTTGCTCTGTCATTGCACAAGGACAGTCTGCCTCACAAAGTGCTATACCGTTGTACATCATATTTGTTGCACAATGGCCACATTGCCTGCTCTGCTTGTGTAATGGTTCTGATGGTGCAGCTGTGACAATGACTCCCTCCCCTCACCCAGAATATGACTGTTATGCAATTCTAAATTGCATAATTGTAACCTGGTTCACAATGTCATAAATTTCAAATAAGGCATCAGTTGTGTTTTCTTTGCAAAACTTTGTATAAAAAGCAATTGCAATAGCATTTACATTTCTATACTGCTTAATAGTGAACTCAGCACTCTCTAAGAGGTTTACAATCTGTAAGCCAATTGCCCCCAATGAACTGGGTACTCATTTTTCCAACCTACAAAAGGCTGGAAGGCTGCATCAACCTTGGAGTCCTGGGATCAAACTCACAACCTTGTGGCTGAAGTATCAGCATTTAATCACTGCACCACCAGGTTTTTTTTTTTGTTTTTCACCAAAAAAAAGCCTTAAAATGCCAAAACATGGGAAGGAGAGAATGCATAAAACCTCTCTTACCTATGAAGATAAACGTTTAAAGTTCTTTATTCTTGCATATGAACATGAAATAGTGAAAGATTTATATTCCTATTTAAAACTAGCACTAGTACTGCACTAGCTATCCATTGGGTGGATACATATTTGGATTCTGATATTCATCCAAGCCTTACTACACCAAACAGATACATAAATGTTTCAAGTAATTCTATTCATCTCCATCTGTAGTTACTAGTTGTTGCATCGGCACAAAGGACACCAACGCGATTAGTTTTGGGTCAAACATTGGCCACAACTTTTATTTTGTACAGGGTCTTAATAACAATCAATTAAACATTTAAATACCAATTTAATTAACCATTTAATTAACAATTTAAATAAGCATTTCTTAATAAGAATTTGTTTGACACATGCATACGTGTATTTAAGCGCAAGCGCTATTGAATAATTATTTCTAACACGGCATGCGTCAAATCCTTTAACTTATGTAATATAACAATATCTAACCCCTCCCCTAACCAGATATGACGTCAAAAGCATTTCATGACATCATAATATCATGTCATCAATAAGTTTAATATGATGTCATATAAATTTGTTTAATCTAATGACATATACCAAAATTCTTTATTATTTTATCCCAATTAATAATTTCAATTAACCTAAAGAATTCCCTAAAGGGGGGAGGGTCCCTGCCTGCTAACAAGTTATTTCCTCCCTAACAATAACAAAATAGACCCAAAACCTCCAGTTGTGACAAAACTATAATTTATCTAAATTGAAATTTTTAACAATTACCATAACAACAATTAATTATGTTTCCATCCCTAATAACTCTCACCCAACGTTTTTTGTAAAAAAAATTGTTCCAACTAATAATTGGTAATGTCATTATTCTCAGGGAGGGCGAAAAACCCAATTTGAGACTTTGGGAAAATTCCCTCCCGGCCCCCAAAGGCGACCAGCCGCAGCCTGAATGTCCATAACATGTTTACCAATTAATTAAGGGTGGGAGGGATGGGTTGCTCGTCCAACTCAAAATGGCTGCCAACACGTGGCTGTGCAGGGCTATATAGCCCCGAAAATCTCACACCCTATTGTCCCGAGATTTAAACTCTCACGAGACCAAGGAGCGAGACCTCTCTCTCATTGGCCAAGCAGACCGGCAAGGGCAGGCCTTCCGGTCTGCTTAGCCAATCGCACGTCGGTGCCCTTATTTGGGCCGACACAACAGAAGGCCCCTCCCAACTTGTCGGGGGGGGTGTCTTTGTATGCAAACAATTACATGTGAGCAGAGCTTGACGCCAGTAGAATTTATCTATTCCACTGTTAGATTTTCAGTCTGACTTGCTCTCAAAAAATGAGACTGAAGGTGGCTCACAATAAAACCAATTAAAATGGAATTAGAACATGAAACAGTTTAATTAAATAAGACAAGTTAGAAACAGTCAAAGCACATCAATAAATGATGTTTTAAAAGAACCCACCCAGCTAGAGTCCTCTTCTGCAGTGACCCTGTGCATGTCTGAAAAACCTGAGAGCTAGGGCTGTTTTACTTTTAAAGCATAAATTTTAAGGAGGAAGTTCTGTAATGATGATGATTAGGTTTTAGGATTGATTTGAGTTTATAAGAACAATGTTTTCAGATGATTTTACCCCTATAATGTAATGTAATGCACTTGTTATGTATCTAACCTTTGTTTTTTATTTGGTTTCTTTTTTGTAATGACTTATACTGCACAAATAAATTTGGTTACTTACTTATTACTGAGAGCTAGGGACTACCCCTTGTGATGTCACAGGGGCTGAAAGGCAAGTGATATTTTATTGCCAACTTTATGCATTGGGAGTCACCTATAGAGCATATGATACATATAACATAAGACTTAAGACAGGCAATTAGGCAGGCAGTGAGACAGAATGCCTATCTTCTTTTATGTTATGTGAGAAATTGGTTTTAGTTCTAGTCTAGTCTGGGGAAAATAGAAGAATCTCAGTAGAAAGTAAATAAGATAGGGAAAATGCCTGTGCAATTTACTCAAGAGGTGAAAGCACTGAGGCTACCAGCTTTAGCCTGTAAACAAAGGATAATAAGGAATAACCACGTGAGTCACTACATTAGATGGCCCTAGATGACGACTCACTGTGACAGGCAAAAAATGACATCTAAACATACAGTGATCACTAGATAATGACATTTCTAACGTACCTGACATGGAGTCCTAGATAAGAATCTTTGTTCTGATTGGTTAATTGATAAATTGAGTGGGTATCAGCACAGAATAAAAGAGCTAAGGTACTACCAGCTCCAAGATCAGACTGCCTTTGAGCAAGTCTATCCCATATAAACCATGTTGCCTTTGAGACCTGCTGTTCCTGGTGAGATAATAATGTAATAATTTGTCTGACATGCATCCTCTGATTTATACTGATACTGGTAAGATGAACATGTTGGGTATATTATGAATAGAGACATGTTTATGTGTTAGTAAAGCTGGTAAGATTTAGCAGTGCTCAGGAGATTAACCCTTGAATGCCAGTGTTATCAAAGAAGCCTGTTAGAGCTGTGTGATTCCGCAAACAGATGAGAATGTAGACCGAAATGGATTATAGGCTAAGTCGTACAGTTAAGAGGGCTATGGATCTGATAGAAGGGACAAAAGCTGTATGTAAGAAAGACTCTATAAACATCTGCATAATCCTTAGCAGACATGATGAGAACCCATGGAAAGAACTTGATTATGGATAAAAACTATATTAAATCGTGTATAAGGGTCATGCTATAAGTATTGACATGTGTTAAGTTATTACCAAGCCTGTTAAAGAGCTGAATAGAGAGATAAAGCCTTTATGAAATGTCCTGATGGAAGGATGACTTTTTGATGGCCAAATGATGTGATGTGCTGAATATATGATGCCTTACATGGAATGTCTTACATGGAATGTTATGTTATATAATGAGGCTAAGTGCCCAGACATTGCTAGCAAGGATTCTCAATCCCTCAGTCCAAGAGATGAGAGTGAAAAGCCAAACCTTTTTCATTCTCATTATTACATGGGGTGGACCTTAATGATATCATCAAGCACAAATCTTAAGCATCAATCACAGTAGTAGGACTATGCTTTTCAAACCAGAAACACCAACTCTAACAAACGAGGAAAATATATTTGTTGTTGTGTGCCTTCAGGTCATTTCTGATTTATTGCAACCCTAAAGCGAACCTATCAAAGGGATTTCTTGGCAGGAATTGTTCGGAGGGGATTGAGCCATTGCTTCTTTTGAGGGTCACAAAGTGCAACTTGTCCAAGGTCACCCAGTAGGTCTCCATGGCTGAATAGGAATTTCAACCCTGGAACCACTGCACCACACTGACTGTGAGATTCCTCCCCCTTGCCCAGAGAATTAGAGAAGATGGTCCAGGCCCTGAAATCTGGGAACTCTACAGCCTAGTCTTCCTTAGCAGAGGATTCCACCGCCTGGGACGTACCCCTGAAAAAGTTGTTTTGGGATTGAGTTGGCTATGTTTTGAGGTGATGTTTAATGGCTTATGCTACTTCATGTTGTGGAGATCACATTTTAATGCTCCCATATTGACCTTCCCCATCTTAGCTTATCAAAGAAACAATTTCTTACAGAACGTTTACACTTAGAGAGGAAATTATCAATGTTATAGCAAATATGAGAAATGAGAAGTCTCCCAGCCCTGATAGGCTTTCAGTTGAATGGTATGCTTTTTCCAGTCTGTAAGGTCCAAATTACACTGCAAAAATAATCCAGTTTGAGATGGCTATAAGTGCCCTGGCTCAGTGCTAGGGAATCCTGGGAATTGTAGTTTATTGAGGTACCAGAGCTCTCTGATAGAGAAGTCTAAATGTCTCACAAAACTACAGTTCCTGGAATTCCCCAGCACTGAGCCAGGGCAGTTAAAGTGGTCTCAAACTGGATTATTTCTGCAGTGTGTCTTGGACCTTAGAATCTAGCTCCCTCTCTTCATCATTAAACAATGCTTATATTACCCTGACTGTCCTATATCCTTAGTTAATGCTGATATCAAAATACTGACAGCCATTTCAGCTAATAGATTACAAAAAGTCATTTCATCTTTGGTAAGTCCTTACCAAATGGGATTTATCAAAAGCATGAAGGGAGCTGATAATACCCAATTGGTTGTGGGCGTGATTGCTTTAAACCTGGATAGAACTGATCAGCCAGCCATTACTTCTTTAGATGCTGAGAAGACTTTTGATAAAATTTATTGCCTATTTGTTTTCATGGTATTTGCTAATTTTGGGTTTCTTAAAATATTTTTGAAGTGGACAAAAATTGTATATTCAACAACAAGGGCTCCCCCCCCCCTTTAGCCTTTGTTTACATTAAAATAGGGATGTCCATTGTCTCCTTTAATATTAAATTTGTGCTTGGAAAACTTAGCACATTTTATTAAACAAAATTCTAGGATCAATGGATTTGAACATGTTGGTTTAGATTTTTTATTTTATTTTATTTTATTTTATTTTATTTTATTGCAAATGATCTTTTGTTGCTCATTTCAAAGCCCACACAGTTAACCCCTGTTTTGATGAAGTTGATTAATAATTTTGGTAAAATATCTATGTATTCAATTAACTGGTCCAAGTCAGAAATACTGCCAGTAGGAGACAAGATACACTCTAGCATATTCAAAGCATGACAGTTTAGATCAGGGGTAGGCAGCCTTTCCCCTTTAAGGGCTGAGGGACTTCAGCTCCCAGAAACCTCAGCCATGTAGGCCAATAGTCCCATGTTGGCCAATAGCTCCTGGGATTCTGGGAGCTGAAGTCCCTCGGCCCTTAAAGGGGAAAGGTTGCCTACCCCTACCCCTGCCCTAGACACTTACCTCAGATTATTATTCTTACTTAATATAAGTAACATGATGAAAGATATTGCACAAGATTTAGAGAGATAGGAGGTTTAAAGATGAGTCTGTAGGGTAAGGTAAACATGATTTATGTTATTTGTAGAATTTCTTTACATATATCTTGCAATATTTTCAAAGCTAAAAGCATTGTTTAGGACAAGGGTAGGCAACCTTTCCCCTTTAAGGGCCGAGGGACTTCAGCTCCCAGAAGCCTCAGCCATGTTGGCCAATAGTCCCATGTTGGCCAATAGCTCCTGGGATTCTGGGAGCTGAAGTCCCTTGGCCCTTAAAGGGGAAAGGTTGCCTACCCCTGGTTTAGGACATGAGGGGGGCTAATATCCTTCTAGAATTTCGATGAAAAGGATGCAAATTCCAATTAAAGAGGCAGGGCTTGGCCTTCCAGATCTTCTTACATATCATTGGGCATATCTGTTAATTTGTATTAATTCTTGGACATATACATTTAAAGAAAGCAATCCACCATGATCAGCTTTGGAGTCTTCATTTCTGGCACTTCTATTTAAATAGACTTTACTTGCTTCTCATTTTATTAAAAAAGGCAGTGTTTTGCCAACAATTTCAGCACTGAAAAAGAACTGTGTGGCAAATTTTGTCTCATCAGTTGCAACTTGATCCATACACCCATGCCAAATTGATTTTATGGGGGAATGTAGATTTGAAAATTGGTAAAGAACTATTTTTATGGAAGGTATGGGCCAACAATGGGATTGTTATCTTCAATCAGATATTTGGTGTTGATGATGAGAGGTTTTTGCCCCCTTTTCAATTTTACAAGAGCAGTTCAAACAACCCCTGTCAGCTAAATGGCAATATCTACAACTGAAACATTTGTTACAACCCAAATTTGGCACCGCAGCTTTAAATGCATCCAATGTTTCCTTAATATTAATGACATTAATTGATGACAACCAATTTCCAAAACAACTATATATCTGTGTGTGTGTGTGTGTGTGTGTGTGCGTGTGTATGTGTCTATATCTATATCTATATATCTGTTATCTATAAATGAATAGAGCATGAGCAAGTAAGGAATAGAGAACTGGAATATCCAATTCTGACTAATCAATGGCCATCAGTTTTAACATCTATACCTAATATGGCTATATCTCGCTGACTGTGTCTTATACAGTAGAAATTGTTCTTTTGAGTATATTGGTCACTATATCTATTCAAAAAAAGCCTTTCTAAATCAACAAATTGTCGGAGATGTAATACTGCTAATGCTTCCTTAAAGCATATGTTTTGGAGTTCATCCATTGTAGCTACATTTTGGGAGGAAATAATCACATTAGTAAATTTGGTTTTGGAAAGCTCCTTGATATTCAGGGATGTGCATGTTCTTTATCTGTTTCTTGGAAATTAACAAATGGCAAATGGAAGTGGATTTTTCATGCCGTTTGACTGCTTAAAGATTAATACTTCATTACTGGAAATATATATATATTTTCCCAACCTGTGATCCAACAGATAGAAGATATAACAATACTTGCAACATTTGAAAAAAATATGTATAGAGGAAATTTACAAATGCACTTATATTTGAACATTTGGTCAGCTTTTATAGAAACTTGCAACAAATGTTATTTTTCCCTCTTTTGTGTTTGGATTTTCCTCCTTTTGTTATACTTGAACATTATTGTAAATAAGAAAAGAAAAGGGAAAATATTTTAATGCTCCCAACAACAGTTGCAAATAGCAGGGTATATGCTGTGGGGGTAAAGCCTATTTCCTTCATATGCTACTGCTACTCAGATTTTTTTTAAACATGGCAAAGTGGTTTAAAAGGTTATGGTCTCCCTCGTCTGCAGTCTGACACACTCCCTCCTATCAGCTCAGCTCAGCTCATTCTTCTGCATATATAGACCTGCCCCTTGTTAGTGTTGTTAAAGTAATTGATACCCTGTGGGACATTTTTATTAATACAGGGACACATCTGTAATGAGGAGGTCTTATTATTTGGCATAATGAGACGCATACAGTTTGGTGTTGAAATCTTGCCATGACAGGGAAAGAATACCAGCCACATTACCTTTGGGATGTCATCCAAATGCAATATTCAGTAAAGAGAGTTCAGCAGTTTGAGTATCTGGCAATTACAGCCCTAAATGGAAAGTAAATTCTGTTTCTCTGTGCACCCTTTGAAAGTTAAGTGGTTTGGTACATACACTGCACATTGCAAATGCTCAGAAAGCAAATGCCAGCACATACAAAGGCCTACATGCAATTGTTATTCTCAAGTAGAGTAGAATCAACTAGAATGAATGAGAACTTAGTAAATCAACACTTACATAAATTTCACTGATTTGTTGGGTCTACTCCACTTGAGAGTGCTAGTGTGGTGTAGTGGTTTGAGTGTTGGAATATGACTCTAGAGACCAGGATTCGATTCCCAGCTCAGCCAAGAAACCTACTGGGGGACCCTGGGCAAGTCACATGCTCTCAGCCTCAGGGATGGCCATGGCAAACTCTCTCCAAACAATCTTGCCAAGAAACCCATAGGCTCACCGCAAGTCAGAAATGATTTGAAGGCAAGCAACAACTCTAATTGAAGATTAGCAACTGCATTTAGGTCAGAGGCTTCTACCATGACTGATGGCTGTGTGAAACGGCAAGTCTTAAGCGTGACCCTCCAGATTATAGATCTGAGTCAACTATTAAATGGTTGTTATTATTAGCTGTTATTTTTAAATATTAATTTGCATGGACTATAGTTTAGAGGCAGAACTTGCAAGCAGAACATACCAAGTGAAATCCCCAGTATGTTTGCTGGGATGGCTTAAAAAAGACTCCTACCTACATTCATAGTGAAATTCCTGCAATACTGGACCAATGGACTCAGTTGAAGGCATCCTCCTCCTGCAGTTTTCAGAAACAGCTTCAGTCTAAACCAAATATATGTTTTCCATGAATCTTGTAACCTACGACTCTGCCTTAAGACAGAATGTTCACTTAATGTAACATATTTTAGTATACTCTTTCTTCCCTAAAACATGAATGTTGGCATGTGCTAGTGAGTGAAGAAGTGTGAGGCAAAATTCAGAAGAGTGTGTATCTCGAAGTATAACTGCATCTCAGTTTGCAGTTTTGGTTTGGAAACTAGGAGATAAGTATGTTCATTCTCAAATGTGAAGTGAATTTATTTCTCTTCCATCCCTACTTGGGAGCCCATAAACTAGCTTGTTGTGAATTTGGCTTTTGCAGCAGCAGCATGTGTGAGAACTGGAACTTATGCATATATGGGAAGAAAGGGCATATATGGTCACCCTGATTTCTAACCACTAATCAGTGGTGGTTGGTGGCCCCAATGTCAGTGGAATGATGAATCCATTCTGTGTTCTAGTACAAACTTTAAAGGAGCTGTCAAGCGTGGGGAAGATATTCAGAGATAGGGTTCAGCACCTTGGATTGTTGTTGTTGTTGCATGCTTTCAAGTTGTTTCCCACTTATGATGCCCCTAAGATGAACCTATCATGGGACTTTCTTGATGAAATATGTTCAAAGGAGGGTTGCCATTGCTTTCATCTAGGGCTGTAAGTATGTGACTTGCCCAAGGACTCCTAGTAGGTTTCTATGGCTGAGCAGGGATTTGAACTTTGTTCTCCAGACTCCTAGTCCAACATTCAAACCACTACACCATGCTGGCTCTCAATGCCTTGGATTACTCCTTTAAATTTAGGCTAAAACCCAGAGGAAATTCACAGCCCCCACATTGATATGGGAGCCAGGAGCGCCCACTGAACACCAACACAGATTGCATAGGGGATATTGACATACAAATTTGCCCTAATATTCTATTTATTGGATGGACTGGAAACAGATGATAGAAATAAGCAAAAAACCATGTATTTTTAAAAAATATTCCTCCAAAATCACAAAATCTGTGCTTAGTCCTTTTGCCTTCCTGGCTTTATTTTAACCAAACTGGCAAACCTGAGTCTGGCTTGCACCACTTCAGACTGCTGGAAGGAGTCACAACTGACTACTCATCTACACAAAAGCAAAATATAATTGTTAAAAAAATCTTCCATAAAAGAAATTAGGTGTTAAAGAGAAGGGTTCTTGTTTAGCCTGTGGACTGAAATATGACACAAAAAATCAAGGTACTAGCAGAAAGGGAGAGATTTGTCCAGCTTAACACCTCCCCCACTGAAACAGAGTCAGAACAATAAAGCAAAAGGGAAATTTATAGGGAGAGAGATACCAGTGGTGGTGGCAGCAGCAGAACAACGATGGTGAGTTGAAGAGAGCACAATCAGGGGATGTGTCATGCTTTTCCTGCCTCTAGCCAGTACCACTCAAAGCACATATTTTCTCTTGTAAAGAATATGTATGACTCTAGATGTCAGCCAGACACAGGTCTCCTAATTCCCTCAGGTAGTTTTTGCACTCATGGAGGGTCACACTGCAAGAAATTATACAAAATGGCTATTGTGAGACTGATATTTTTTGTGTTGTCAGTCACTCTATGATGATCATGGGAGACACTAAGGAAACATGCATATGCATGTGATAAGTCTTATATATATTCCCTATTATAGGCTTAGAAATGTTTCAAGTGTAGTGCTCAGAAAAGTACTAAACAGCCCAAGGGGCTACTGGGTGCTGTATTTATAGAGGAAATAGCACATGGGGGGGGGGGGGACATTCCCCTAGCACCATCATCCTAACTGTATTCACCCCTATTACCCCATGGCAACCATTGAATTTTAGAAAGAGAAGAAGCAGGAGGTCTGAGCATGGGTTTTCTGATAACACTTGTAATTTCATCCTTAAATGCAGGTCAAAAAGAAGGAAGGCTCCAGAGGAGTTGGAATGTTAGTCTATTACTGCAAAACCTGCAAAGTTTCTTGTAGAACTAATAGATTTATTGTAGGACAATAAAGCTGGTAGACCTCAGTGTGCCACAACATCCTTTTGCTGTTTTAATCAGTACCAACAGAATCACTTCCGCACTCCACCCTGAGACAAACAGGAACAGAGATCAGCTAAAATGTATTTCCTTTGGTTCTGACATTTGGGGCAGCGCCACCAAACATTTCCTTTTTATGATGATAAATGGCAAAACATTTACCACTCATGCACATTTCTGTTCCTTATTCTTATTCTCAACTGATTTCACCTGCCCTTGCAGCTTACATTTATCATATAATATCATGACATCATCCTTTTCACTAGTTGATTTTTGAATTTCTGAAAGAGGAAGAAGCAGAAGCCAGGATAGAAATGTTCTCCAAGAAAGTGGTCAGCAGAAACAATAGCTCTTTGTAGGATGTTAGAAAGGTGAGTATTGACACACAAGGATTTTCAGGAAACATTTCTATCTCACTGACATATTTATTTGGGCCCAAATCTCAGATCCAAGAAATATTTGGCACAACATATAGAGAGATGGGACCAGTACTTATGGCTCCTCAGCTGGCCAAATGGTGCTGGCCAGAGCCATCCACTGTCTCCCTCTCTCATTATGACATATACTATGTCTTTGTGCAAAATAATTTGTCTGATCCTCAAGGGACACAGCCTACAGAGAAGTTATTATTTGTGGAAAATACTAAAAGTGCTATGCTATTGGTTAGCATCACTTGCAATGAGCTTCCTGAATAAGTCAATCTCAAGCAATTGTGAGGGACGTCACAGACAGATATTCTCATTGGCTCCACTGCCTGCAACATGGAAACAAAACTTATCTTATGAAGTTTCAGTCTCACCTCGGTCTTGCTGCAATAGCATTATTAAAAGAGAATGAAGGCATACCGGTTTTGGAGCTTTTATTACCATACCTTTCTTCAATAGTGCAACAAGGGCTTTTTGTGCCATTGACTGTCCCCGTGTGCTCTTTCTCTCATCCTCCCTTAACCCCAACTTTCTGTCCTATGCCCTACCCAGATTTTTTTCCACTTTCAAAAATTGTATTGGTATTTGTAATGCAATTTCAGAGTTACAGGAATGTGATTTGGTAAGAAAGAGAAGGAGGCAGCAGCAGCAGAGAAGCGGGAAGAGGAGCAGGAGAAAGGAAGAGACTGACACCGGTGTGAAGTTGCTTAATATTGGGACTGCTATGGACTATCGCTATCATACCTGTGAAGTAATGGGGTGGCAACACAATTGGCTGCTTATTGACAAGTTTTCCCATCAGTGAAAAGATGCCCTCTAACAATGCTTCAGAGGCACATCAGCAATGGATCAGGGGCAGTGTTGTATGATAGATACTGCCAAAGGTGCTATTTTCTTGATAAAATTGTGGTTTAAAGTACACCTGTGATAAGGTCAATCATCCAGTTGTTCGTAGAGAGTGACAGACCTAAAGACATCATGGAAGAATTTTCTATATATTTTATGCCCCTTACATATTAATAGGAGAGTCAGTGTGACACAGTGGTTTGAGTGTTGGACTATGACTCTGGAGATCAGGATCCTTGCTTGGCCATGGAAACCAACTGATCAGGTCACACATTCACAGACCTAGAAAACCATATGACAGGCTTACCTTAGTGTCTCCATAAGTCGGAAATGACTTGAAGACACACAACAACACATTAATATACATCATACAACCTCATATACTCTTGTTGAAGGATGACACATTTGTGCCACTCTTGGAAAGGAAAGAAACACTCTAAGTCACAAATGATGAAAGGAACTGTATGTTCATAAGCTGACATTGCACAAAAACAAACTGCCAGTTTTTTGTGGGTTTTTCGGGCTGTGTGGCCATGTTCTAGAAGAGTTTCTGACGTTTCGCCAGCATCTGTGGCTAGCATCTTCAGAGAAAGATGCTAGCCACAGATGCTGGCAAAACGTCAGAAAGAAACTCTTCTAGAACATGGCCACACAGCCCAAAAAACCCACAAAAAACTATGGATGCCGGCCATAAAAGCCTACAACTTCACAAACTGCCAGTTCTTTCTCGCTCGCTCTCTCCTCCACACACGTAATGAAAGTGACCCTGGAAAGCTGCCCCAGAATTTTCTTCCACTGAGGGTAAGGAGTGTGGAATAATATTATAGAAATTAGGTATTCAGAAAGTAAACCTCTGGCAGGCTGCCTCCACTGTTGCGTAATCTGAGTCTAAAGGTTTCTGCAAGGGCTATGCTCTATTGTCAGCCACTGAGGGGAGCAGAGTTCCTCTCATTTGATCACAGATGGCTGGAGTTGGCTCTGACCAAGTCATTGTCACTGAGACACTATTCTAGAATCAAATGTGACTGTTAATGAAGAGGCTTTTAACTATACATGCAGCCAGCTCTGTGGGTTTTTTCAATTGTGCAGATTGCACTTGAAACTGCAGTAGCTGTGGCAGCCTTCATTTTAGCCTATGTTCTTTCTTTTTGTGTATCTGTTGATGGTATTGTATGTCTTCATGTCATTTCTGACTCATAGCAACCCTAAGGCCAACATATCATGGGGCTTTCTTGACAGAATTTGTTCAGAGGGGGTTTGCCATTGCCTTCCTCTGAAGCTGTATGATGTGCCCAGTGGGTTTCCATGGCTGAGTGGGGATTCGAACCCTAGTCTCCCAATGTCCTAGGCCAGCACTCAAACCATGACACTAGTCAGGCTCTCCGTGCACCTGTTAGTAGTTCCTTTTTCCTTCTAAGGGAAGATGTGAGCTTTTTTTTACAGATTGATCTGTAGAGTTCCAAGCTTGCTCTCGATTGCTTTGGTGTATACTGGTGATGTTCAAAGGATTTACCTCAAAAATAATTTGGTATGCTTTCCCTTGTACTCCCTCCACCCTGTTGGGTTCAATTTTCTCCACAGTATGACATATTTAATTATTGAAAAATTTTAATGCTGCAATTTCTGAGCTAAAGGAGACTATCACAAAAGAAGCATTTTATTTTTAAAAAAACCACCCTCAACATTTAAGTTTAAAACAATCAACTCACAACAGCAAGTTGTTTTAATAAAACTACCCAGCACAGTAGATCTCAGTAACTAAAATGCTTTTGAGAATGTTCTGCCACCCTTCCCAGAAAGAGACAATGAAGCAGAAAAGTTTCCACAACAACAGCAGCAGGGCAGCATCTCTTGTGCTGATTATGTCCTTTCCTAGTCAGCAAAGCTATCCCAAACAAGGCTGGAATTGCAAGGGAGCTTATACTGATGATATTGATGGTATGTGGATCTGAGGGCTCAAGGACTTTAAAGTTAAGCAGTGTATTGCTCCAAAAGCCAGTCTCTAAATTAGGAGGGGAAAGGCACCCAGCACTCCGAATAATCTTCCCTCTCTCCCATAACAGGCAGCAAACATTCATATTTTGGGGCATACACTGAAGACACATTTATTTATGCAAGCGTTCCTCGTGTCATTTAACCAGCCATGCTTTTTTATTCTCAGGGGATATGTAAATACAATATATATTCATTTTATATGTTTCCATATTTAAGTTTTATGACATAAATATATGCTTTTATATTACATATGTTTATTTTTTTGTTTTTATATATTTTAACTTTATTTTATATGCTCATGTATGCCTGCATATTTGTTTTAATGACTTGAATCCACTGGTTTGAAATCTGCAGATGTCAGTGGACTAGAAATTCTAAGAATTCTAAGAAAGAAATTGCCAAATACATTTTAAACCAACCTAGCTATCCAAAACCAAAAGTTAAAAAAAAAAACCAACACATTGGGTCATACTGCATCAATATTTCTTTCACAAGTGTGCAGTTAAAAAAAAAAGAGCCTTATTACAATGTTTGATCTGCAGTAGAGAAGACATAAGAACATAAGGAAGGTCATACTAGATCAGATCAAAAGCTCATCTGGTCCAGCATTCTGTTCACTCAGTGCCCAATTGGTTGCTTAAGGGAATCCTATAAGCAGGACTTGAGCTGAACAACACCCTCTTACATCTGCTAGCACACAATGTAAATATAGATGCATCTCCTTCCCAATGGCCTCTTCATACTGTTGCTGCTTAGCAATTCCCACACCTGTCTGACCAACTCACATCCAGCTTATTATTTGTTTCATAATTGCCAAAAGTGGAATATATGCAGAAGAAGAACCTGTACTCTTCACACAAAGCAAGGCTACCAGCTTCTGCTTCCAGGTTGTGAAAACTAACCAGTAGACTGGCCAGATTCCTGTTGGGCAGTTACAAATGTGTAACTAGAGTTATACACCCAAGATTCAAAGTCTCTATGAGGCCCCTAGTTTAGAGGATACATAGGAACTGTAAAACTCCCTATCTTCACTTTCCAGGCAGCAGCAATGTCAGTCAAAGGAGGTCTGTTCTTCTATTGATTGGAAAGCAGCTGGATGATGGTCCAACCCTAACCCCTTGTGTGAGCAATCTCTGGCATGGAGGGGAATTGCAATGGGGCCCCGTTACTGTCTGATGCACCAGAGATCATTCACAGGTGGGGGTGGAAATGCCAGTTAGCTATGTCCTGAGCAACGGGGAATAGACAGCACTGATATGTGGATACTACCTGGTAATTGGGCATCGGAGGGATTGGGATGGGATTCGTAACTCTCCAACAGGATTCCAGCCACTGCTTTACTTTTCCTCATGGATCTACATGAAACTGATGTTCACCAAGTCAAATTAATGCTCCATCATGTTAGCCTTGTCTAGTCTTACCAGTAACAACTTTGAGCTCCTCAAGCATATATCTTTCCTTGTACTAATCTCCAAGGTCCACTAACTCTGAGACAGACAACTTCAGAAGGCCTAAGGGAAACCTTACCAAACACTGGAGCCATATTCTCTCCCTACCACTGCTGCCAGAATAAGAAGTGGTTGGAAACCCACTTCCAATTTCAAAATCTCTTATTTTTCATTTATCTTTTAACAAAACAAAGGACATAGGGGTTGTCCTCAGTGGACAATAAGAGAATCATATTTCTTGGAATATAATTCTCATTATTACAACCAAAATTATTGGAGGGGGGCCAGTATGACTATAAAATGAGAGCACCACATGCAGCCCAACAGTCACATTTTGCCATTCCCTGCTCTAACAAGAGTGTCAATAATTAAACCCAGGGGCCTTCAGATGCTTTACCATGGACCTATATGACCTCTACCACAGGTCTTAAATCATTTACTTATATAAAAAAGGCCAAGTATAGGGAGACATCATATCACCATGCCACTCTGAACAAAGCCAGTCTCATCTGATACTGGAAGCTAAACAGAGTGAGGCCTGGTTAAAATCACCAAAGATACTCTGAGGGATCTCCAGGAAAGGCTGCCTGAAACTCTGCAGAACTACTGATGCCAGTCAGAGTTGATCACACTGAACTAGAAAGACCACTGTTTCCTGTATTCTTATGTTCTTCTCCATGAGAGAGCAACTGACCTTCAAGTGAGGCAAAGGCTTTTGTCCCATAGGACTTTATGAAAGGCACTGTGCTAGATCTTTCTCCTCATATCTCCATCATGGAATCCATTTTGTGGTCACGTTTCAGAGGGACGTTGCTGTTTATTGATATTTTATCACCCCCATCATGGAAAGCCTGTTACAGTTATAACAGAGGAGGCTTACTTTGAGCTCTTTGCCTGCCTCTTTCATGTAGAGAGTATCCTAGGTGTGGTCTTTTTATCCTGCTGTGGCATTTCGGCAAGGAAAATGAAATCTTCTAAGCAGACAAAAGAAACAACATGCCTTTGATCTAGATGGATGCTTTACAAAATGCATTTCAAATATATTTGATATGCTCTAATTATTTAGGCTTTACATGAAAAATATTGCAAAAGTGTTAATGAGGGTTTTTTTAGATATACTTTGTCTAGAGAATCTCAAAATATGGGCTGTGGATCCCTCATTTTAAAAAAGGATGCTTTATGTGTGACTAATCTAAATTTGTGGAACACTTCATTAGAAGGTGGTTGACTTATAGTAAACATCTCAATATTTTCAGTATTGTCTTGCTGAATTTATTTTGATAAAGACTTGATCATAAATTCCCTGAGTTCTTCTACACAACCTACTTTTTAAAAAGCATCTTTCTTTGAAATCCCCACGTGCTTTTCTCCTTTTTCTTGGATGGTTAGTTTTGAATAAAACCCACAGGGCTATCTTAATTACAATACTTTACCTTCCCACTGCTCTGTTTTATTTGTTTCATCAGTTCTGTGAAAAACAGTCCCAATGGATTCTGAATTTTTTTGGGAATAAAGAAAAGCTTCAGAACCAAAATGCAAATACTTTGAATTCTTTTTACAGGTATGGGATTGGAATTGGTTTTTGTTTTTGTTTATCTTTCTATCTGAGGGAGCTATAGTAGAAGGTTTTATATTATTATTATTATAGTTTATTTCTAAAGCGCTGTCAATATACACAGTGCTATACAGAGAGAAAAATCAACATAAAATAGAATAAAAACCTGCCGGAGGTGTACAATCTAATACAAACAGTAGGCAAAATAATAAAAGTCAATTAAAACAAAAAACAATACAACAATTAATTCACAACATCCACTGTCTACCCAAATGACAGGAAAGTATATGTAAATGTATATCAAACAGTGTCTGGGAATGCCTCCCTGAACAAGGTGGTCTTTAACTCAGATTTAAAAGTAGACAGAGAAGTAATAACCCGTGTTTGAGCGGGAAGAAGGTTCCAGGAGTGAGGGGCAGCAAACGAGAAGGGGTGAATCCAGGATGGAGATCCTAGGTTGGGACAACAGGCCTTGAGTCCTAGAACGGAGGGTACGGATGGGAGTGTAAGGAGAAAGAAGTTCAGATAAGTAAAGAGGGGCTAGCCCGTGCAGGGCTTTGAAAGTTAACAACTGAAGCTTATATTGGATATGGAAGAGAAAGGGGAGCCAGTGAAGAGAAGATAACAAGGGGGAAACATGATCAAAGCGGTGAGTGGAAGTAATGATGCGAGCGGCTGAATGTTGGACAGAAATTAAAGGGCGAAGATGAGAGAGGGGAAGCCCAGCTAGAACGAGATTGCAATAATCTAATCAGGAGACCACCAAAGCGTGGACCAGAGTCTTGGCAGTGGAGGCCGAAAGAAAGGGACAGATTTTGGCAATGTTATAAAGGAAAAATCTGCAGGCTTTGGCTGTGGCCTGGATATGGGGAATAAAAGACAGAGAGGAGTCGAAAAGGAAACTGAGGCTACGGGCTTCCTGGACCGGACGAATAGAAGTGTTGTCAACAAAAACAGAGAAAGAGGGTTGAGGGGAGGACTTAGGTAGAAAGACAAGAAGCTCTGTCTTGGACATGTTGAGCTTCAAATGCCGATGACGCATCCAGAGAGAGACAGCTGAGAGACATGATGAAACTTGCTGTTCAAGCTCTCGAGAGAGGTCAGGGGTAGAAAGATACAGTTGGGTGTCATCGGCGTACAGATGATAGAAAAAACCAAAAGAACTAATAAGTTTTCCTAAAGACAAGGTGTAAAGAGAGAACAATAGGGGACCCAAAACAGAACCCTGGGGAACTCCAACAGATAAGGGAACATAAAGTAGAATAATTTTATGAAAGCCTAAAGTCTGACCACCTGTGACCACTGCAAAAGATCTATCTGACAGATAAGATTTAAACCAGTCAAGAACTGAGTTTGAGAACCCAATGTCAGAGAGTATATCAATTAGAAGACAGTGATCCACGGTGTCAAATGTCACAGATAAATCAAGGAGGATGAGCACAGAATAGAGACCATTTGCCTTTTATATAGGTTTTATAGAGGTATATTGATTTCAGGCATAATGTTATACCATGATGGTAAACTAGCCATATACCACCATCCCTGACTTATCAAACAGCCTCTGAAGCCCTCCACCCAGCCATTCTTTTTCTTCACAGGAAGTGGGCAGGAGTGCAGAAACATCTGGCTACATCCCTGTAGTCAGATGCAAAAAGATTACAGCAGCACTGAATCCCTCAAAGGTAGACACATGCAGCCCATTTCACATTTTGCTATGTGCAGATGATTTTGCAATCCTGTCTGTTTCTCACAAAGCAGAAAATGGCCCTAGGGGGAGCTTCAGAGATTGCTCAGTAAGGGGGGGGGGCTATAGGGATATAGCCAGATGTTTCTCAGATGCCACTCACTCTCCACCAGCCACTAAATGACTGTTGATTGGGGCTTCAGCAGTCAAAAGGTAAGTCGTGGATGTGGTGAGAGGGAAAATGTATTGTAGACAAAGCTTCCTTATGGAACTTTACAATATGTTTCTTGATGCAGGATCACAGCCACTAATGAAAGTTTCCAGAAACCCCTCCAGTTGCATCAACCCATGATGCCATACAGCACAGAGTTACAAAACTGTTGTGTGTCAGGAAACATGGAATTAACTGTTGGAAACATTGGGAGACTTATGATTAGCTCAGGAATATATGAGTTTCTTTACTGAGTGGGATTTGTTTTTAAAATACTGTTATTACTTTAATGATGAGAAAGATTAAGCTCAAACCTTTTGTATTTTTTAAAAAGTTAAAAAGCAATAACTGATCTATGTAATAAAAAAGTTCTCATTGAAAATTCATTGGTAGCAGCAAAGGTTATAGTTGCAAAACACAGGAAATTTAATGGTCCATTATTACACACCATAGAATGGTTTAGGAAAACATTTTCAGTGGCTGCAAAAGCCAAGTTATTTGCATTAATGCACCTTTTAAATAGAAATGTAACAAACTTTACAGAGATGAGTCCTTTTTAAAATATACATACATAACAGTCCAAGGCACTGTACTCCCCATTACTATGTACAGATATGAGAGCTGGACAGTAAAGAAAGCAGACAGGAAGAAAATTACTTCATTTGAGATGTGGTGCTGGAGAAGAATGCCGAGGATACTATGGATGGCCAAAAAGACAAACAATTGAGTCCTACAACAGATCAAGCCTGAACTCTCCCTGGAAGCCAAGATAACTAAATTGAGGCTGAAGCAGTTTGGTCACAACATGAGAAGGCACAACTCATTAGAAAAGACAATGATGCTGGGGAAGAGGGCAGTAGAAAGAAAGGAAGATCACATGCCAGATGGATAGACTCAATCAGGGAGACCATGGGCCTGAGCCTATAGGACCTGAGCAGAGAGGTAGACGATAGAGGGGCTTGGAGTAGTATCACTCACAGGGTCATAATGAATTAAGGTTGACTCAGAGGCAGCTAACAACAAACATAATAGAATAATTACTAAACATTCTTGGTTAGTGGATCATCTGCTCTCTGTTTAGTAATGTACAGTGATGATGATAGCATAGCCAAGAAATATGTTCAGTGAGCCTCAGTAATGAAAGCTTCGTCTGAATAAATTGCACCAAGTCATGTGGATCAGTATCACTCACATGTGAGTAATGCTCCTTCCCATTTATCACTCTCCAGAAGTCATGAAAACTCTTAAGTATTTTTCTGGCAACTGGCGCATCACAAGTTGCTAGAAAATTCATCACTGACAGCATCATACAAAGGCTGTTGTAAACTCAGAGGATACAGGGATGTCTGAGAGGGATGATAGATTACATCACTCTCCCTGATAGTTATAAACAATCTGGCCTTTGGACTCTGTGACTCTAACAATGGGTGTTAATAAAGGCTACTGTCAGAACAGAACATTGAGAAACAGAGTGGTTCTCAACTGGCAAAGGGGTCAGACAAGGCTGCATCCTTTCACCCTATATGTTCAACTTGTATGCAGAACATATTATAAGAAAAGCAGGCTTGGACACAAAAGAAGGAGGATTGAAAATAGGAAGAAGGAATATCAACAATCTAAGATATGCAGATGACACCAAAATACTAGCAGAAAACCTCACAGATCTGGAACACCTACTAAGGAAGATCAAAGAAGAAAGTGCAAAAGCAGGCTTAATGTTGAACATAAAGAAAACAAAAATAATGACCACTGAGGACCTTCACAATTTCAACCTACACAATATGAAGAAATAGAAATAGTAAAAGAATTCCCATACCTGGGATCAAACATTGATAGAAATGGGGACTGCAGTCAGGAAATCAGAAGAAGACTAAGAATGGGGAGGGTGGCTATGAAAGAACTAGAAAAGATTCTAAAATGCAAAGATATACAACTCTGCACAAAAGTTAGAATCATACAAGCTATTGTATTCCCTATTACCATGTATGGATTTGAGAGCTGGACAGTTGAGAAAGATGATAGGAAGAAAATCAATTCATTTGAGATGTGGTGCTGGAGAAGGGTGCTAAGGATTCCATGGACAGCCAAAAGGACAAACAAATGGGTCCTAAAGCAGATCAAACCAGAAACCTCCCTGGAAGCCAAGATGACCAAACTGAGACTGCCATACTTCAAACACATCATGAGAAGAGAGGACTCTTTGGAAAAAACAATGATGCTGAGGAAGGTAGAGAGAAGTAGGAAGAGAGGAAGGCCACATGCCAGATGGCACAGGTATTAAGGGGTTGCAAGAATTAAACAGAGCCGTGGAGGACAGAGGGTCTTGGAGATGTCTCATCCATAGGGTCACCATGAGTTTAGATCGACTTGAGGGCAGTTAACAACAAAACAATGGGTGGCCAGTGGATCTGTGTCATGGGGGCTGCAATTCCACTGCTGGTTTTACAGAAGCTATTCCCACAGCTGCTCCAGATTGAGTGGGAGCTATCCATGTACTTGACTGTATTCCTGATGAACATTAGAAACAAGGAAAGTTCATATACAATCACAATTCGGTATGGGAGGAGCTCCTGTAAACCTAAGTAGATTTACCCACCATTCTGTAAAAATAAGTAGATTTACCCACGATCACCAGCATGTTTGTCTTTCTATCACTCATCCACAATTATGCCACTCATGTTATAGCCCACTGATCCCCTGAAATATCCATCTTTTTCTGACTTCTCATTTCCAGTTTCTCTCATTCTTACAGGAATTGTTTCTCCTCACAAAACACAAAGGAAAGTTGTTATTTACAGGCCAGTTCCAAGAAAAGTCTTGAGGTCTGGGTTCCAATATGAAAAAACTATTTTAAAAAAAATCTTCCCTCCACCCAACATCCATTCCTGCTCATGAACATGATCTAAACAAAGTTAAGCATTTTAATTCTGATTCATTTCAACATATGAGTCTTGCATATGCGTAGCCTGCTAATGAAATCAAGGACATTTAAAAGTACTACACCTTTGCTAAGTTGTGAGAAAATGGTGCCTTCATCAACATACCTATTAAGGGAACAGAATCTGAAGTGGCAGGCATTATCTCTGCTACAAGCAACATGAAAACCGTCAAGGAGAGGAGAACCGTAATGCCTGCAAAAGAATTGAGAAGGAGGCAAAAGGTGAGCCAGGTAATGAATTCTTGAGTGCTTTCCATTTTAAAAATCATGAAGGATGTGTATTCCATTTATTATGTATGCAATTAAATATTACATACTTTTCTTCAGGGTTCATTTTAGAAATCATCACTGGTTCAAGGATTAAGAGGAATGCACACTGCATAGCCTAAATCTGAGCTGCTCCACACATTATGTAAAATATTCTGACAGTCTCCACATAGTTGCAGAACCTCTAGCCCAGGGGCCAGCAACCTACGGCCCCCGGGCTGGTTAGGGCCCAGGCTGCCGGACTTACCGGCTCAGGCCGATCCCTGCTGCCGCCGCAGCGCATTTCCTGCTCTGTGCAGCCGCGCACGCCGCGGCCGCCATTTTGAAAATCAAAATGGCGGCCGCAACGTGTTTGCACATGCGCAGGGGTACTGCGCATGCGCAAACGCATCACAGCCGCCATTTTGATTTTCAAAATGGAGGCCGTGACATGCGCCACGGCAGCTGCGGCCGCGCATGCTGCGGCGGTGGGAGTGTGTGCGGGGGGGTCGTGTGCGGAGGTGGAGGGCGTGCACGCGCGCCGCCATTCCCCCCCCCCTCGGCCCAGTGGAGACCTGGGCTTCAGGGGACCGGCCCAGGTCTGAAAAAGGTTGCCGGTCCCTGCTCTAGCCTCTATTCTCTGCATACCAACATTCTCCTGGTTCTGAGAAGGTGACACTGGCATAAGGAGGAAGCATAGAGTGAACCTTTTCCACTATGCATTCTTATTGCCAGAAGAAGCTGGGCTGCCATTGTATCCAGCTTCTCAGGTAACATAGGAAAAGGTCTTGAGGAGGTAAAACTGCAATGAAGATGGTAAAATTCTAGAGGGAACCACTGCAGAAAGTAGGAGAGGGTATCATATATTTAAACATTCCCTCACATCTCTTAAGTAACATATTTGTGAGGCATTTATGCCCAGCCTTCTCTCTGATGTGATAGTTCTTGTGTGTGTGTATGTGCCTTCAAATCACCTACTGGATTATGGTGCCATTATTATTATTATTATTATTATTATTATTATTATTATTATTATTACCCTTTTCATCAAAAGCCAGAACATCAGACATACACAATCAATAACAAAACAATAAAACACAACATTATAATATATTAAAAACAAAATCCTCTACAGCCCACCAGTTGCTACCCATCTAGCCACTTTAGGCCAAGCACTGCTTAGGTCAGCAACCTTCCCTTTTACAAATGGAGAAGAGGAGTTAGATCCCTGTTTCTCCATGGTTAATTCAGTGATTTTGCAATTTTTGCCCTTTAACTATCCCTTAGTGTATTTGCCCCATTGAATCTCAAAAACAACTGGGAATATTATAGGTTTTCTTAGGGGGTGTGCAGACGGGTGGCTCTGGGACACCCCAGGAAGTGGCAGATTGGAGCCATGACTACCCCATGCCATGGCCCTGATCCTTCTTTTTGCCACCCCGAAAAGAGCGGCAAAATGCCACCCTAAAAGCCAGTGCGTGGCTCTTCCTCACCCTTTCCAGAGCAGCATGTCAGAACTCTGCACCGGGAGGATGTCCTGACACCATGCGCTGTGCGTAACAGTGTGCAGTGTCAGGACAGCATCGGCATGGGGTTGGGGTGGCCGGCGTGTGGCTGCCCCACCCCAACTCTGCCTCTAGGTTGGCCCTTTGGTCTGCAGAGGCCCTTAGTCAAGGAATACTCAGAGGTGGGTTTTGCCAGTTCCTTCCTCTGAAATATAGCCTACAGCACCTAGTATTCATTGGCAATCTCTCATCCACGTACTAACCAGGGCTGACCCTGCTTAGCCTCCAAGATCAGATGGGATCTGGTACCTTCAGGACAGTGATTCCCAAACTTTGACCCTCCAGGTGTTTTGGACTTCAGCTACCAGACACCCTAGCTGACTTAGCCAACAGACCAAAACATCTGGAAGACCAAAGTTTGGAAACCACTGCTTTAGGGTATTTAGGCCCTCCTCAGCTCTTACCCAAAGATATTTTCTCTCCAGAGTCAGCCGGCAGCAAGAAAACAAGCAATGCTAAGCCTGATATAAGGACACAGGGAATCAGTAAATTCAATCCATAGTAGAGGGTACGGCGCCGCATTGTTACAGTGTAAGTCACATCTGGATATGGCTCTTTACAGCACTCGTAGTACAGCTCATTCCTTTTTCCTGGGACACCTGCACAGAAGCAAATTGGAGATGTAAGATGGGGAGGACTATTTGAGAGAGCCTTGTCATCCCAAGTGCTGAATGCTTACTAAAGGCCTAAGCAGACTGCCAGAAATAGTGCACATTAAATTGAGGCACTGCCCTGGCTCAGTGCTAGGGAATCATGGGAAGTGTATTTTTTTCTGGGACATTGAGCCTTCTCTGTCAGAGAGCTCTGGTGCCACAATAAATTACAGTTCCCATGATTCCCTAGCACTGAGCCAGGGCAGTGCCTCAATTTAATGTGCACTATTTCTGGCAGTCTGCTTAGGCCCTAAGTCACCCATTGTTACAACAATTTCTCAGCTGATGAGGTCAGTGATCTGCCTCTTCAATCTGACCTCTCATTCTCCATTAAAATGTAGGGTCATTGAAGAAGGCACACCAGACTACAGCTTGCAAAGCTTAACCTGGGATTGCTGCTGTTGATGTTTTGCTGACATCTTAGTAGAAACATTGAGGAGTTTTTTTTTTAAAAAAAACCCCACATCTGGATTGTCTTGAGATAAGGCAGTGAACCAGAAAGTGACATTGTTGTCTGAAGCCAGTTTGCCAAATAGATAAATTGTAGTGTTGATCATCACTCCAGTCCTGAGGCCACCGTGCCTTAGCAATGGGAGACATGAACAGAGGGGAAAGGAAAGCACCAAAGACCTCACTGAAGATTCCTTAAACATCCTACCCTTCCTCCCTCCCTTCCTTAAAAATGACTACTCACAGGCTCAGTCTTTTTGCCTATTTGTCTGTGTTTGTATTTACTTAGCTGTGTTTCTCAGGTCCAAAACACACTGCAGAAATAATCCAGTTTGAGACCACTTTAACTGCCCTGGCTCAATGCTAGAGAATTCTGGGAACTGTAGTTTTGTGAGACATTTACCCTTCTCTGTCAGACAGCTCTGGTGCCATAATAAGTTACAATTCCTAGAATTCCCTACCATTGAGCCAGGGCAGTTAAAGTGGTCTCAAACTCGATTACTTCTGCAGTGTATTTTGGACCTTAGGAGCTGAATACAGTGTTAGTCTTACTAAAGAAAATCAATTGAAGCAATGTGGTTTCCATAAATGCTGACTTTTTTCATGTTTTCATTGAGTAAATTGTTCAAGTAGCACCTAATTTTTGAGCAATAGGAGACAGCCAAGTAGCTCTCCACCAATAGTATAATTTCTTGATGCTGTCAGACCTAACAGGGTAATTAATTCCATAGATCCCAGCAACTTTCTTCCCCTTTTACTTTCTTCCCTGATTCCCATTCATCTTTCAGTGACTTCACGATTTTGCCCTTTAACTTTCTCTTAGTGTATTTGCCCCATTGATTCTCAAAAACTTCTGGAAATACATTAAATTCTGCTGTTTTGAAAAGTAAGGTGAATTCAACCCCTGGTGATGGATATTTAGCTCTCTCATGGGGCTAATATAACATACTGGGCATTTGACTGTATACACATACCGAGGAAAAATCTTTATAAATCAGGCCTGTAATGAAATAATGATCTTGGCTGAAAATGTCTACTGGAAAACATTCCATTCTAACCATCATCAGCATTCCTTAAGAATTGTCATAAAAATATAGTATCCACCACTCCTCCGGGCAATTTCATTATCAGCACTGTAATTGTTAATTCTTGTTTAATTCTTCAAACAACAATCAATAGTTATTATAATGTTCAGTATATAGCATGATGGGCTGCAGTTTTCTTGAGGTGTTGATAATTCAGCTAGAGCTAAAATGATTTACACTTCTGTTTTTACACAGAACAAACATCAGGTCTGTTTTTCATAAGTTTTATGGCACCTCTTTCTAAAAACTTTTGTTAATTTATACCAAGGCTATGACCTAAAAGAACATGCTTAGAGAAGTTCACTAGCCTTGACTGAAATTGCTGCACAGTCTGAATAAAAGCCCTAAAAGGCCAAGCATGGGGAAGCTCTAAAGCCTTAGCTCAAAAAGTGGTACACTTGCTAACTGTGCCTTTAAAAACATTGCACCCTGGAAGAACCTGCCCAGCTTTGAGGAAATTTTCTACAATGCAAATTTTCAATGTGGAAATAAAAGAAAATACAAATGCTTGGTTTTGTTGGTGGCAATAATAGGTTCTCACAATGTGGAGGGAAAATGAGACTTCCTCCATTCAGCTCAGCAAAAGCACTGAGTATAAGGAATCAATTCTAGACTTTATCATTGTAAAATGGTCCATACACAGGAAGTCCAAGGCAGTGATGCTACACCTGGCCCATTTCACAGTACACAGCTATGATCCCACTTTAACTGAGATGGCAACATCCTATGGAATCCTGGGATTTCTAATTTATGAGGGACTACTTACAATTCCTAGCCAGAGAACTATAATGCATCACTGAACTACAAACCTCCAGATTCCATAGGAAGTATCTATGGCAGTTGGAAGCACAATGTTGTGACTGTATAGTGCAATACATTTTCATGCCTATGACGTTCCATGAAAAAGAATTTAACTTAATTCTTAGATCACTTTTGCATTTCCATGTTTCTACAGGTGGTTCTGTGCTCTGTGGATCACCAGCTCTGTGGTGAAGCCTCAATACAAAATACAAATGGTGCAATTTCACTGCCACCATTTAGGAAAGGATCAGAATAACATCAATGCAAGATCCTCTCATGCACTGCCTTTCCTTTGTACTGATTTTTCTCACAACCCCTCCTTCTGTGTTAAAACAACAGGTCTGATACACTCATAACTGCCATAGAGGATTCTGGCCAATGTTTTTGCCCAAGTAAATTTTCTTTAAGATGTCACAAACTGAAAAATAATCAGAAATCTGCAGAACTCTCATAGAAACTAAATCTTGTTGGTAGTTCCAACTGTAGTAGATTCAGTAAATCAATGGGATCAGCATAACTGACAGTGGAACACTGCTCAGCAATTCATTCAATCAGTCTGCTTAAGCTGGAGTCTCTAACAGGACTCAGCCCAAAATTTGACCTGAAGGTGAGAAAACCTTTGAAGATTGGACTTCATTAATGTGCAAGAATGAAATGAGCATAGATTTAGCCTAGTGTATGCTCTTCAATGTGACTTGTGAAAATTATTGGGAGGTGCTCTTCTATCATTGTACTTTAATAGCCACATTGTCATTTGTGTTATTGTTTCTGGAATGCTAAACAAAATGAGAAGGAAGGTGTGTTGATCCACATGGGGGGGAAAAACCCAAAGCTAGTCACTATGGCAATGAAAGTATCACATAAATAGTCAGCAAGCTTTCCACTGTTCCAGAACCTTTTCAACAGGCTTGGTGTTAATAGCAATAGCAATAGCAAGTACATTTCTATACCGCTTATCAGTGAACTAGACTCCCTAAGTGGTTTACAATGTGTAAGGCAATTGCTCCCAACAAGCTGGGTACTCATTTTACCAACCTACGAAAGGATGGAAGGCTGAGTGGACCTTGGAGCCCTGCAACACTGTGGCTGCAACACTGGCATTTAACCACTACACCACCAGGGCTCCTGTTAAACAAAACAGAGGGTTAATGTGGCGAGGAGGAAAAAACTGCCCAAATGTTGCAGCCATCAACAAAATGTGACAGCATGTAGACAAGTTTCTTCTTTCCCTACTAGCCTGCTTTGCTTAACATCTAGCCTGACAGAGAACTCTGAATCTTAGCCACTCTTCTGCAGAGCCTCGAAATGTTGCCTTTTGTTCTCCAGCTCCGAGAATCCCATGTTGGCTGGGAGATTCTGGGCGTTGTAATAAAATATAAATAAATAAAATAACACTCCTAAACTGTGCCCTTTTGTGGCATTTGGTCCTAATAAAGGTATTATCCAACTGTGGGTTTTGAATGATTATATGATTCTCTCACACCTGATGCTGAAACACACAGGATGCATCTACCCTGTAGAAGTAATGCAGTTTGATACCACTACCATGGCTCCATCCTAAAGAATCCTGGGATTTATAGTTTTGTGAAGTGCCAGCACTCTTTGACAGAGAAGGCTAAAGACCTTGTAAAACTACAAATCCCAGAAGCTACAGCACTTAAAGTGATGTCAAACTGCATTATTTCTTACAGTGTAGATGCACCTGTAGAAGTGATTGTTCTGTTCAGCTTTAGCCCAAGCAAGAAGCATCTGTAGTAGAGCATGTGGAAAGGAAATGCAGGAGAGGTGAGTTGCCCTCTTCTGCTGTGCTGCAGGCTAAGCATTTTAAAGGAGATTCTTAGTGGGTAATTCAGAAAAGAAAATAGATTTTACTATTTTCCTCAACTAACAGGATTTTAGAAAGATCCTCTAGACTCATTCAAATTCTTCAAAAAAAAACAAACAAACAATGCCAGCTTACCCACTAAATCCCATTCACCATTTGATATGTAATTGGAAATATCAGCTTCAAGCATCTGTAGATCAAGCAGCCAGCCATTATGTGTCCATGAACCAAACTTCAAATCGCATTTCTGCACATCGAAAGGAAACCAGCGGACATCAATGTAACATGTGCTCTTCAAGATGCCTGTAATTAGAAATCTGTTTATGGACTTTTCTAAGGGGGAAAAGTATGATATTTAAGGCATGAATGAAATGGGATGCAATTGCACTTGTATTTGCCTGTTACCAAGAGTTCAAAGGAGCAGACAGCTTTGAAATGCATCCCAAATTGATCTGCTAACAAATAGTGCCTATTAATTTTAAGTTTCAGACATGGTGTTCAAAAGTATTATCAGATGAGAAAGATGGGGGAAAATACCTAGAGCCTTATTAAGCTGAATGGTGCTCATGCATCCAATATACAGATTTCTGTTTCCCTTCTTTTCCCTTTAGCTATTTGCATCTAGGTGAGAGATTGATGATATTACCGATCACGCTGCTGCAAGCAAAACTGATTGCAACAGCAGAATTGCTTCTTGTGATGTTGAAGTTACTCATACTGCTGATTTTCTCACACCAGTGTCTCATGTCTCCCTCATCGCTGGGCAGTGTGATGTTTACTGGCTCTCTTTCCTTCTGAAGAGACACTGCTGCCAACACTTGTTGTTCTAGTTCGCTGAGCAAAACTGAGGCCTTTGGTTCAACATGACTGTTCAGTATTTTGTATTCTCCTGTCAAATTGTGCAGGGCTGAAACCAGTGTTCTCTAACATTTCACAGTGGCATCCTAGTCTTCAAGCTGTTGGGTCTACTGTCCAGAAGACAAACTACAGGCATCCTCTTTATTGAACAATGCATACCGGTAGTTTCCCTGGTCTTGCAATGCTACTACTTTCCCTTGCTGCGGGTCATTTGTCATTGGGGAAGGGCCCCCTCATGAGGTTCCCCCTCTGTGCTACCAGGCTACATATCCTCAGTGAGACTGCTGTCCAAGGCATAGCTTGGAAATGTTAGCACTTACAATAGTTTGTTGAAGTTAATTAAATAATAATAACTTTAAACAACACATGATGTTAATTCATTCTGTTAATCATTAATAATGTGTTGGTAACATGTTATCTTAAAATCAATTGAAATGATTAGAAATGGCCAAGAAGGCAAAAAAGTAATAAATTGAAATACTATAAAATGTTAATCATTTAACCTTGTTGAAAATAATCACTTGCAAAATCAGTGTTAAAATTGCTAACAAATTTGTCATTGTGTGCCTTCAGAGACTCCATCTGTTCTGCATTGTGTACACAATTGGTTTTTGTTTTTTTTTATGTACCAGCTTCCACCGGCTGCTCTAAACTTACATGGATTTAATTACATCAGAATATTTTGTTGCTGTTCTTAACTGCCCTTGGGTTGGTCTCGACTCATGCCGACCCTATGGATGAGACATCTCCAAGACCCTCTGTCCTCCACTGCTCTGCTTAATTCCTGCAACCCCTTAATGCCCATAGTGACCTTCTTAATAGAGTCCATCCATCTGGCATGTGGCCTTCCTCTCTTCTTACTTCCCATTACCTTTCCCAGCATTATTGTTTTTTCTAATGAGTCCTTCCTTCTCATAATCTGTCTGAAGTACAACAGCCTCAATTTGGTCATCTTGGCTTCCATGGAGGTTTCTGGTTTCATCTGCTCCAGGACCCATTTGCTTGTCCTTTTGGCTGTCCATGGGATCCTTAGCACTCTTCTCCAGGCCCACATCTCAAATGCATTGATTTTCTTCCTATCATCTTTCTTGATTGTCCAGCTCTCACATCCATACATGGTAATAGAAAATACAATGGCTTGTATGATTCTAACTTTTGTGCTGAGTTGTATATCTTTGCATTTTAGAATCTCTTCTAGTTCTTTCATAGCCACCCTCCCCATTCTTAGTCTTCTGATTTCCGGACTGCAGTCCCCATTTCTATCAATGTTTGATCCCAGGTATGGGAATTATTTTACTATTTCTATTTCTTCATTGTCTAGGTTGAAGTTGTGAAGGTCCTCCAACAAATTGGTCCATCACAGCTTACTTAGCCCTGCAATATGGACCATACAGGGGAGCAGAAAGGTAGTTTTGCATGGCTCCTATGTATTTCCTTCCCTCTTCCGCACCCTTCTCTCTTCCACGCAATGGCAGAATACTGGCTGAAGGGCCTAGAAGCTAAGGGAACATCTCTCCTACCACTTTCTAATCCTCAGTCCTTCATCCAAGCCACTGAAGCAGACAGAAGAGCCAACACCTTGCTTGAAGTGCTGGGGGACAGTGTAGAAAGGAGAAGGCAAACGACCTCCTACCTTTCCCCAGCAATCAAACTGAGTAGACACACCAGTAGATCGAGAAATCTCCTTCTTTAACAGTAGGTCACATCTATTTAAAATGCGGAGGGGGCAAGGAGGGGACAAGGGATTATTTGCTTTAACATCTGTCTTGCCCCTCCTCAGGATTTCAGACAGACACTTCTCTCTAGAGATTTTCTGCCCCCAAAGTTGATGTGAAAAAGCCTCAATTCTATGTTTAAAAAATTAGCTACATTTTTAGGAGTTTTTCACACAACTAAAAAAAACAGCTTACCTTTCCCAGTTTGAATCCTCTTCTCGGATGCAGTCAGGTATTATCATACTGAAAAACTTCCAAATTTGCCTCCGATTTCACTGGCCAAGTGTAGGCCGGATGCAGCCCAAGTCCCAACACCCCTTTTCAAAGCTGGAAAGCTCCCAGCTTTGAAAAATGGCCACCAGAGTGTGGCTGGGACCCGGGCTACACTCAACCAGCAGAATCAGCAGCAAATTTGGGAGTTTTTCAGTGTGATAGTACCCAGCTGCATCCCGGAAGAGGATTCAAATCCAGAAAGGTAAGCCAGGTTTTTTAGCTGTGCAAAAAACTCCTTAGTTCCTTCTAAAAGGTAGCTAGTTATCATTGTACTTTCAGCTTTTAAAACATGAATCCTCTTTTTCTTTCTCACAAAAATAACTAGGATAATTACCATTAGTTCCTTTAAAAACATTTGAATGCTTTCATTCATTTTCATCATTTACTCATACTAAAAAGTAAATGTTACAAAACAGCCTGAATACACTAAAGGCACCAGATCCTGTCTGAACTTGGAAGCTAAACAGGGTCATCCCTGGTTAGTACTTGGAAGGGAGACCACCAAGGAATATCAGGTGCTGTAGGCTACATTTCAGAGAAGGAACTGATATTCTTTGCCTAAGAAAATCCTATGAAATTCAGGGGGTTGTCATGAATCGACAAGCAATTTGAAGGCACACACACACATGCACACACACACACACCACAAAAGGCATGAGTGTATACTTTGTTCAGTTACACCCATGATGTAATGCAACTACTAACTTGAGTCTACATCACAAGGTGGGGCTATATAGACTGAAAGAGACTTAGGGCCTTTACAGACTGCCAGAAATAATGCAGCTTGAGACCACTTTAACTGTCCTGGCTCAGTGCTAGGGAGTCATGGGAACTGTAGTTTATTGTGGCACCACAACTACGTTATCACACGGGGGTCTAAAGCAGTCCCATCCCTGCGCCATCCCTGCGCCATCGTGGTTCCTTTTCCTTTGCGGTATAGAAAGCTGCATCATTCCGGCATCAGCAAAGTAATTCCCAAAAGAACCCGGCATTCAAAAGAATGGGGATGATGCCGGGTGATGCTGTAATGGCGCAGGGATGGCGCAGGGATAGATGGGGTTTCTCTGCAATGTTGTGTGGAAACACGGGACAAGGATCCGTGATGGTGCAGGGATGGCGCAGGGATGGGCGGGGTTTCTCTGCGACGCCATGTGGAAACACGGAAAAAAACGCGATGGCGCAGGGATGGGACTGCTTTAGACCCCGTGTGATAAGGCCCTCTGACAGAGCAGGCTCAATGTCTCAGAAAAAACTACAATTCCCATGATTTCCTAGCATTGAGCCAAGACAGTTAAAGTGGTCTCAAGCTGCATTATTTCTGACAGTCTGTAAAAGCCTGTACAGACTGTCTAAAAGGGCCAGCCTGGGAGTGGAGTCGGGGTGCTCCCTTGGCACAGTGTACAGACACGCTGCACTAAAGGAGTGCAGAAAAGCCACCACCATGGCAGCAAGGGCAGCTTTTTGCTGCTCCAAAAAGGAGTGGCAAAGTTCCAGACCGGGGCTGTGGCATGCGGTTGCTGCAACCCTGATCTGGTGCTCCCAGGAGCAGCACGGAGCTGCCCCTTAGAGCCCTTTAATTCCCTGCATCTCCCCTTAAATTCTATGAGACAAAGCAAAGGGACAAATACGTGAAAATGAGGGAGACTGCCAATGAATACCAGGTGCTGTATGCTATATTTCAGAGGAAGGAACTGTAAAAAAAACCCCTTTGAATCTAAACTGAATTGAACAGTTTAACAGCAACTGTTGTTAAATTCACAGGGTCACCATAATTTTGTGTTGCATGTCTGTGTATGAGTGTGTTAATTTATTGTAATACTTTTATTATTATATATTAGCAAACAAAACAAAACAATGTGCAATATGCATACACAGTTACAATACTAACAATACTATACTACCCCAATCTACCCACCCCCTTCCCCTAAATAAAAAAAATGTAAAAGAATTGACTTCCCACCTCCCAAATCAAAGACAATATAATAAAAGTAAGACAAACTTCTCTATACTATTAGACAATACTTATAACTTATAACTTAGATTCTTGGAGAAAAGGAAAAAAACTCAGTGTTATTATTTGATATGAAATGTGTAGTGTATTAAAGTGGGGGGTTGGGGCATACTAAAATTAGTATTAAATTCATGTTAACATTTTTGTTATGGAAAGTAAAACAAATATGAAAATTAAAAACAGAGTATGATACATGCCATCAGTCAATGAGATAGATTTATAGATGTGGTAATCTTATTATAAGCTAAATAAATTGACAGGCAACTTGAAGGCACACACATATACACACACACACACACACACAAACTTTTAATTTTGGGAGATCTTAGCTAGATAGTCTCTCTTCTCATGCTGTTAAGCATTTTGCTAGCATATCGTATGCCATGTCAGCTCTCTACTACCCACCTTATTAGTTACCATTTTTATCAGTAATGTGTTATTTGTTACTTGCTAGTGGTAAATGTATTTTTGTCACTAGCAAGTAACAAATAATGACACTGTATATTTTTAAAACCTAACACACACAAATGGTTCTTTAACATTGTCAGATCCTCCCCCATAAGGTTTATGCCATGATGAATAGATATTTTTTGTTATGCAAAAAATTGTTTGCCTCTTTTCCACTAAAACTTTTCAAAGAAACCATGTTGTTCTTAGTTACTTTTACTTTATACTTTGTACACCAAGTGATACTGTTTTCCTAATTAACAATCTTGTCTTTTATTGATTGCATGCTGTGCTTATGGATTTAGAGTTTTGTGCCTACAGAAATGCACTAAGCTTTGATGATGAACATATTATTTTGGTTTACGTGAGACAGTACGGCATTCTCAAATGTGCACAGAGTTAATGAAAAGCCTGACCAGGGGTGTGAAGTCTGGAGAAAAATTGCTATCATCCTTAACTTGTGATATTTCATATCATAATTGAATTTAAAGTAAAGCTTTCTGTGACTGTTGTTAGGCACAGAAAACTCCACTTTAAACTCAATTTTAAATTGTATACTTTAATGCTCTGCTTTAAATCTATCGTTTCTCACAATAAATATAAAATGGTGCCCTATGCTCCATTATCCATATTTTTGTCTACAAAATAGCATCTCTTCTCTCTGTGTAGAGCAAGACAGACCCTCAGTACAAGCCAGTCAAAATTAAACTCTTTTAAACTTGTAAGCCGCCTTGACACCCATGGCTAAAGGCAGGGTATAAATTATTATTATTATTATTATTATTATTATTAACTTTTTAAAGATTGCTTCAGAAGTTGTGAGGTCACTGATGTCATGCCCTGTTTTCATCTTCAATAAAAAGGTTTGACAGAACTTTCTGAAACTTGCAACTGCTGTTAAATCAGAGGTGTCAGTGGAACAAAGCATGTACATAAATGTTGGGGAGCTATACTTCTCTTGCAATGTGACAGATCACCTAATCACTGGTGCACAATGTGGATTCTATTTACCCCTATAAATGCTTAAGATAAAACAGCCTGATAACCACTTGCTTCCAGTTAAAAGGCAGTAAAAGTTAAAATAGCCATTCACCTATAGCCAAAGTATCTCTCCCAAACCAAAACATTACTTCCAAAGAGTATTTCTGCCATCCCCCCATCGCTGATTGACCCTATCATGGCCTACCTTCCAACAGTTTACCTAAACCTATCTGCCCATAACAATACAGGCTGTCACACATCAGGACTGACTCTCCCTACAAATCATTTCCAGCTTCCTTAAAACCTATTGCCTGCTTCCATCCTTAATTAGATGAGAAATGTCCAGACATGTGTATACAGCTGGATCCCATGCACACATATCTCAGAATGAGTCCCACAAAGGTGAGTAGGACTTACTTCTGAGTAGACATGCACTGTTAGCTTTTCAGTAGAGCGTTTATGTGCTTTACTTCAGCAGGATTGTGCTATGAATCATTACACCTTAGGTCCAAAACATTTTGCAGAAATAATCCACTTTGAGACTACTTTAACTGCCCTGGTTCAATGGTAGGGAGTTCTGGGAGCTGTAGTTTTGTGAGACATTTAGCCTTCTCTGTCAGAGAGCTCTGATGCCACAATAAATTACAATTCACGGGTTACCCTAGCACTAAGCCAGGGCAGTTAAAACAGTCTCAAACTAGATTACTTTTGCAGTGTGTTCTGGACCTTGGACTACAATCTTATACACTTTTACCCAATAACACGTGCTAGTGACTTCAGTAATTACTTTTGAATAAATAGCAATACAAATCCCTGGCTTGTTCAGTTAACATTTTTCTCTTATTACTGAAGTAGTAAGAAACATACATAGAACATAATTATATAGCAGGTTATGGTAACAAAATAATAACTAAGTGTTCCAAGTTCAAAGGGTATTTGCTTGGGCTGTATGATAAGTTCACAAAGAAACTTCACAACATAAGATATGTGTAAAGATCCAGCCTTCCTAATATTCTTAAACAAGAACTCCACTGAATTTGTATGCCACATTAATTAAAACACATGCTAGCAATAACATAACATTGCATAATGGAAGCCTTATAAACCATATTCATGTATATTGATTCATTTTCTAGGCAACATTTTTTAATCTATTAAAATAAATGTTTAAAGCCGTCTCCTACCTGGTGGTATATACTGACAAGATCCTGAGTAGTTTACGAGAACATTTGTGTGAAATGTCGCATCAAATCTCTCGTCTGCACTACAAAATACAGCAGAAAGGATTCACTGAGCATTGTATAGTGATTGAATAACTGCTAAGGATCATATCTATCATCATCATCACCATCATCTTTGTCAGATTGAAAAACTTTATGGGTTTTTTTTTAAAGAATCTAATCTTTAGTCAATGTATTAGAATTTTCAAAATTATTGGCCACACATAAATATCACAAATACTGAGTAAACACTAATTAAAAGGGAATTTAACTACACGTGCTGAAGTAAAATTACTTGTACAAAATCCATTGTCAGGTACATTTTTTGTATTTGTAGGCTGTTCGTATAGAATTAATTTTGAAAGTTGGATTCAAAATGGCTCTTCTGAATTTGAAATTTACTTTCTCTTTACTCTCTTTAGCCAGTTTTGTTCAGGAGTGGCTAATACATCTAGGTTAAGATTACTGAATATGAGGCTGTTCTGATTCTGGTGTTCTGTAATTCCTGTAAGCTCTATGCAGCATAAGCAATTGTGAGAGATGATGTGAAATGTGGTCCAACAATATTTGGGAGTCACATGTTCCACATCTCTGATTTGAGTGCTGAACAACATAATCAGACCAAATTGCATAACTTTTTTTTCAGGACTGGCTAATACACCACCATTTCTTTTTTTCTTTTTTTTTAAACTTATATTTTCTTATGATGCAAGCCGTGTTGATTTGGTGCCCAGCTTTGAGGCCTGGAAATATAACTAATAAGGTGTTATACATATAGAGTACAGAGCATAAGATATAGAATATGACATATAGAGTACAGTGGGCCTTCGGTATTCACTGAGGCTTGATTCACGAATCCCCCCATGGATACCGAAATCCATGGACGCTCAAGCCCTATTATATGCAATGGCCTAGTAAAATGGTGTTCCTTATATAAAATGGCAAAAATCAAGGTTTGCTTTTGGGGGGTTGTTTGTTTGAATATTTTCAAGCAATGAATGGTTGAAACATGGATGCAAAACTCATGGATACAGAGGGCCAACTATATAAGCTTTGTGAATCAGAGAATATAAATGCTTTACTGAGAACATAGCAAAAGCCCAGTTCCAGTTATAATGCCTACTCAACTGTACACAAGATAAGAAAACTCATAAGTGCCACAATGGCTGATGCAATCAGCTGACTGATGTAATGGGATAGAAGGTAATCAAAAGCCAAGATCTAACTACTCCCCCAGGTTGTTTATATTAGCTCCAGAATCTGATTGGAAGAGAGAACTGTTGACATAAATGAGATTCACTAGAGGTCTCTTATCTCATTCAACCAGATAGGACAGCTGATAGGCTAAGCAAAGGCTGGGGAAAAATAATAAAATAAGTCATGAGGAGACAGAAATCAGACTATGATGCCAGTCTCTACCATTTGATAGCAGCTGCACTATTTTTAGCAAATCCCCCAGACATGCTGATGCAAATGAATGCTGCTGGTGAGAAAAACAATTAGGTTATGCTAAAAGTTAAAGTTTGCCCCATGACATGAATGTGTCTAGTCATAACTGACTGTAGGGGACAGTGCTCATTTCGGTTACTAAGCCAAAGAGCCAGCATTGTCCAAAGACTACCACGGTGGTCATATAGCCAGCATGACTACATGGAATGTGTTAACAGCTATAATTCCCATTATGAGTGTAACAGACCACATTATAAATGTTTTTAGATATGTAGTGGATGCTGCTGGATATAGCAAGGACATTAACCCTTAGAAGTCTTTGTGTTCACAGATGCCTGTTTACAGATGTACAAGGGGGTATCATAAAGTTTTAATTATCATCTTTAAAAACATTTGACAGAAAGTTTGTTTTGATTTATAGTTGTTAACTTTTATCTATGTAGTCACCATCCAGATTTAAACATTTTTCCCAGTGTTTCTTGACCCTCTGAATACCATTATTGTAGAAGTCTGCAGATTGTTCCTTAAACCACTCTTCCATTTCATGAATGATGTCATTTGTGTTGTCAAATCAGCACCCCCACAATAGATTTTTCATTTCTGGGAACAAGAAAAAGTAACTTGGTGTGAGGTCGGGAAAATAAAGCGGATGCTTCAACATCTCAAAGCCACATGCCCTTGCGTTGTTAACTGCAGCTTGAGATGAGTGAGCTTGTGCATTGTCAGCTAGAGATAAATGCCTTTGGAGAGCATACTGAAGAGCATTTCTTTTTCAGAGCATCTTGTAACTTGTCCAGAAGATTGCTGAAGTATGTGACAGTAATGGTTTGTCCCTTTGTCCCATTGTGAGAATGATTCTATGACAGTCCCAAAAATCTGAGAGCATGACCTTTCCTGCTGACTTTTGCAACTTTGCCTTTTTGGGGGGAGGGGAATTGGCATGCTTCTACTCCATGCTCATGGTTTTGATCTCTGGATCATACTGATAGATCCAAGATTCACCCATGGTTACCAGAAGATCAAAAAAATCCTCTTCATCCTGTTTCAACAGTGCCAACATCTGTCTTGAAAGGTCACACTGTGTTTGCTTCTGGAAAGCAGTTAGCAAACGTGGAACGCAGGGTGCAGACACCTTAGACATGTGCAGTTCATCATAAATAATTTTCCACACACTACCATAACTGAGAGCAGTTTCATTCATTATCATTTGGATGGTTGCTTGTCTGTCTTCCAGGATTAAACACTCCACTTTCTTCACTGTGGCCACATTGTCCATCAGTGATGGTCTTCCAGGTCTTGTCTTGTCTGTGAGGAGATGTGACCAGTTTGGAAATTCCTTTTCCACCTCACAATAGTGTCATAAGATGGGCAATCATTTCCATAAACTACCATCATCTCATCATGAATTTGTCAGGCACTGTTACCCTTCAAATGCAGGAACTTTATCATGCTGCGAACCTCAATCTTCTCCATCTGACAAAATTTCATCAATATACCATAATTACTTCCAGGTGATAATTATTACTTTACGATACCCCCTCATATAGTTGTATAGTTCCTCAACAGATGAGATGGTATTTTTTAATGGATAAATTGAACATTCCAATTGAACTACTACAATCCATACTGATTGAATCAACTCCAATCCTAACCAATATATACCAACAGATATGGAAAACAAAATGATGGTCAACTGATTGGAAAGGATCACAAAAGACTGCAGCAACTATAGGACCATAGCACTAACCTCACATGCAAGCAAAATCATGCTCAAAATTCTGCAACATAGAATTTCCATACATGGAAAGAGAAATCTCAGAGGCTGTAAGCAGGGTTCAGGAAAAGCAAGGCACTAGAGGTCACGTTGCAAACCTATGATGGCTAATGGAGCACAACAAGGAACTCCAAAAGAAGATCAGTATGTGTTTTATAGACTTTAGCAAAGCCTTTGATTGCATAGATCATGAAAAGCTATGGAATGCCCTTAAAGACATGAGTGTGCCAACACATCTAATAGTACTGATGAGGAATCTGTACTCAGGACAAGAAACTGTTAGAACAGAACATGGAGAAACAGAATGGTTCCCAGTTGGCAAAACGGTCAGGCAAGGCTGCATCCTTTCACTCCATCTGTTCAACTTATATGCAGAAAATATTATACGAAAAGCAGGTTTGGACACAGAAGTGGGAGTTGCGAAAACAATAGGAAGGAATATCAACAATCTAAGATATACAGATGATACCATATTACTAGTATAAAACATCACAAACCTGGAGCAACTACTGAGGAAGGTGAAGGAAGAAAGTGCAAAGACAGGCTGTTGAACATAAAGAAAACAAAAATAATGACCATGGAAGATATTCATAAATTCAACCTAGACAATGAGGAAATAGAAATAGTAAAAGAGTTCCTATACCTTGGTTCAAACATTGATCAGAATGGAGACTGCAGTCAAGAAATCAGAAGAAATCTAAGAATGGGGAGGGCAGCTATGCAAGAACTAGAAAAGGCCCTAAAGAGCACAGACATACAACTAAGCATGAAAGTCAGAATCGTACAAGCAATTGTTTTCCCCATTACCATGCATGGATGCAAGAGCTGGACAAAAGAAAATAAGAAAATGGACAAAAAGAAAATAAATTCTTTCAAGATATGGTGCTAGAAAAGAGTGCTGAGGATACCATGATTTGCCAAAAAACAAACAAACAAACAAATGGGTCCTAGAACAGATCAGGCCCGAGAGCTCCCTGGAAACCAAGATGATTAAACTGAGGCTGTCATACTTTGGGCTGTGTCATGAGAAGACACAACTCATTAGAAAAGATCATAATGCTAAGAAAGGTGGAAGGAAAGAGAAAGAGAGGAAGACCACACACTAGACCAGGGACAGGCAACCTTTTTGAGACCTGGGCCGGTCTCCCGTAGCCCAGGTCTCAGCTGGGCCAAGGTGGGGGGGGATGGCGGTGCGCACGTGCACGCGCGCACACACACCCTCCACCGCCGTGCGCGACCCCCCCGCGCACCCCGCGGCCTTTGTTGCTGGGGGGCCGGGGGAGGGGGGGGAAATGGTGTGGGGGCTGGATTCCCTCGATGGCTACGGGCCTCCTGGAAGCCCATAGCCACCGAGGGAGGCCTCCCAAGGGGGATCCTCGGTGGCGACGGGCTTCCAGGAGGCCCGTAGCCACCGAGGGAAGCCTCCCAAGGGGGATCCTCGGTGGCGACGGGCCTCCTGGAAGCCCGTAGCCACTGAGGGTCGCCCCGAGGAGGCTTCCCACGGTGGCTACGGGCCTCCTGGAAGCCCGTAGCCACTGAGGGAGGCCTCCCAAGGGGGATCCTCGGTGGCGACGTGCTTCCAGGAGGCCCGTAGCCACCGAGGGAGGCCTCCCAAGGGGGATCCTCGGTGGCGACGGGCCTCCTGGAAGCCCGTCGCCACCGAGGGTCGCCCCGAGGAGGCTTCCCTCGGTGGCTACGGGCCTCCTGGAAGCCCGTAGCCACCGAGGGAGGCCTCCCAAGGGTGATCCTCAGTGGCTACGGGCCTCCTGGAAGCCCGTCGCCACCGACGGTCCCCCCTTGGGAGTATTCCCTCGGCAGGGACAGGCCTCCTCAGGGCACCGCTCGCGCTCCCAGTGCCGCGACCGCCATTTTGAACCCCAAAATGGCGGTTGCAAACGCGTTTGCGCATGCGCAGTAATCCTGCGCATGCGCAAACACATTATGGCCGCCATTTTGGGGTCCAAAATGGCGGTTGCGTTGCGCGCGGCCGGGCCGCGGCTGAATCGGGCGGCGACGGCGGCAGGGTTCCGCCTGGGCCGGTAAGTCCGCCGACCTGGGCCGGAAACGGCCCGCGGGCCGTAGGTTGCTGACCCCTGCACTAGATGGACGGACTCCATTAAGGAGGCCACGGATATGAATCTGCAAGAATTAAGGGAAGTAGTAGAGGATAGAGAGTCTTGGAAATGTCAGAGACTCCTCCCTGCCTCTTTCACCTGTGGCGGGTGCGGAGCCTTCTAGAGCCCTCTTTGGCTGCAACTCCACCAGTGGCAGAGGGACCAGGCTGCCGTCCAGAGACTCCTCCCTGCCTCTTTCACCTGTGGCGGGTGCAGAGCCTTCAAGAGCCCTCCTTGGCTGCAACTCCACCAGCGGCAGAGGGACCAGGCTGCCGGCCAGAGACTCCTCCCTGCCTCTTTCACCTGTGGTGGGTGCGGAGCCTTCAAGAGCCCTCCTTGGCTGTAACTCCACCAGCGGCAGAGGGACCAGAGAATCCTCCCTGCCTCTTTCACCTGTGGCGGGAGCAGAGCCCTTAAGAGCCTCTTTCGCAGTCGCAACTCCACCAGCAGCACAAGTGGCAGAGGGACCAGGGACCTGAGGCTGGAAATGGGACGGGAGCGGCTATCGGAGTCGTGCTGGGGAAAGGGAGGTATGGCTGGAACCATGGGAACCAATGTTGCAAAAGAAGACGGGATCGCTGGTTGAAAGCCATCCCATCTTCAGTTCCCTATGTTGCTCTGAATGATTTGGGGAGCAGACCAACCATACCACTGAACCTCACTCTGCTCCTCTGCAACGCCAGGTCGGTTAAAAATAAGACCCACATCATCCAGGACCTCCTCCTGGATGAGGATGCCGACCTGGCTTGCTTCACAGAAACCTGGCTGGGGGAGGATAGCACCGCCATATGGGTGCAGGCCCTCCCAGCCGGGTACTCTGTCAGTGAGCAGGTGAGGGGAAGTGGGCGGGGGGGTGGAGTGGCTCTAGTTCATAAGAACCATTTGACCTTGGCCAGGATACCTGTCCGGAACACAGTCCACTTCAAGTGTATGTACCTCAGCCTGAAGACTAGGGATAGTTTAGGGATTCTGCTAGTCTACCGACCACCCCGTTGTCTAGCAGACTCCCTGACTGAGCTGACGCAGCTGGTCTCTGAGCTGCTGTTGGAGACCCCCAGACTATTAGTTCTGGGGGACTTCAACATTCCGCTCAAGACCAGTTTAACAGGTGCGGCTCGGGAGTTCATGGAGACCATGACAAACATGGGCCTATCCCAATTGGTCAACGGGCCCAAGCATTGTGCAGGTCATACACTCGATGCGGTCTTCAGTACGGAACAGGAATATCCGTGAGCGGAGGTGGAAAATACCTCCGCGTTGTCATGGATGGATCATTTCCTGGTTAAGTTGAAACTGAGAGCCAATATCTGCCCCACCGGGGGTGGTGGACCCATTAGAATGGTCTGCCCTCGAAGGCTAATGGAGCCTATCGGATTCCGGAAAGCCTTGGAGGGTTCATTGGTTGGGAATGCCGGTGATCCTGTCGACGCTCTGGTCGATACTTGGAACATCGATCTTACCAGGGCTATCGACACGATCGCTCCCAAGCATCCTTGTCAACCCGCTCCTAACCGTAGGTCATGGTATACACCTGAACTTAGGAGAATGAAGCGGGCTGGACAACGACTAGAGCGCAAGTGGCAGAAGACTCAACTCTTATCTGACAGAATTCACCATAAGAACTTCCTTTGTTCTTATCGGGAGGCGATACGTGCAACGAGGAGAGTTTTCTCCTCGGCACGTATTGCGTCTGCAGAGTCTCGTCCAGCAGAGCTGTTTAGGGTGGTGAGGGAAATGACGCAGGTGCCCCCGGCGCCAAATCCCTTACTTAACCCGATGACAGCCTGCTGTGACGCATTTAACAACTTCTTTGCAGACAAAATCTCTCAGATAAGAGCCGACTTGGATGCCAATATTGAAACAGAGTCAATAGGCGAGGTGTCCAACAACTCCGTCGATGTAGTTATACTGGATCAGTGGCAATCTGTGAGTACCGAGGACGTGGACAAGCTGCTTGGTAAGGTGAGGAAGACGACTTGCCCTCTCGACCCTTGCCCATCATGGCTGGCCGTCCAGGGGGGGGACGCATTGGTGAGACTCCTTACGGATATCATCAATGCGTCCTTCAGGGAAGGACATCTTCCATCCTGTCTTAAGGAAGCGGCTGTTAGGCCGCTTCTGAAAAAAACCTTCTCTGGACCCCCTGGATATGAAAAACTACAGGCCGGTGTCATTACTGCCATTTTTGAGCAAGGTGATCGAGAGGGCGGTTGCTCTTCAGCTCCAAGCTGTCTTGGATGAAACCGTTTATCTAGACCCATTTCAAACCGGCTTCAGGACAGGCTTTGGGGTCGAGACTGCCATGGTTGCCTTGACCAACGATCTGCGTCTGAGCATCGACAGGGGTAGTGTGACCCTGTTGGTGCTCCTAGACCTCTCAGCGGCTTTTGACACGATAGATCACGGCATCCTCTTGGGCCGCCTGAGAAGGTTAGGTATCGGGGGCACTGCTTTGCAGTGGTTCCGGTCCTTCCTCTCGGGTCGGTCCCAGAGGGTGCTGCTCGGGGACTGTAACTCTGGTAAGAGAGACCTCACTTGTGGGGTCCCTCAGGGAGCTATTTTGTCCCCGATGTTGTTTAACATCTATATGAAGCCGCTGGGTGAGATAATACGGAGTTATGGTGCTGGGTGTGTCTCATTCGTCGGCCTCGAATTCCAATGGCATCTCCTCTCTCAATGAATGTCTTCGGGCGGTAATAGGCTGGATGAGGAAAAATAGATTGAAGCTGAATTCAGACAAGACGGAGGTGCTCACGGTATCGGCCCCAAAACCAAGAATTGGGTTGCAACCTCCAGTCCTGGATGGGGTCACACTCTCCTCCAGTGACTGTGTTCGCAGTCTGGGGGTGCTCCTTGATTCGTCACTCCTGATGACAAATCAGGTGAATGTGACGGTCAGGAGCGCCTGTTATCAGCTTCGGCTGATACGCCAGCTGCGCCCTTTTCTGGAAGTAAGGGATCTCGAAACTGTTGTGCACGCACTGGTAACCTCATGCCTAGACTTCTGTAACGCACTCTACATGGGGCTACCCTCGTGCTTGACTCGGAAACTACAGTTAGTGCAGAATATGGCGGCCAGGTTGTTATCTGGGTCATCTAGAAGGGATCACATCACTCCGGTCCTGAGATCCCTCCACTGGCTGCCTATTGGTTTCCGGGCCCAGTACAAGGTGTTGGTTATTACCTTTAAAGCCCTAAATGGCTTGGGCCCAAACTATCTCAGAGACCGCCTCCTCCCATATAATCCTCCCCATGCCCTCCGGTCCTCTGGGAGGAATTTGCTGCAGCCCCAAAAAGCTAGGCTTGCGGCGACCTTCCAGAGGGCTTTTTCTGTCATCGCTCCCAGACTCTGGAACGGCCTGCCGGATGAGATCCGTCAATTAACATCATTGCACAGCTTTAAAAAGGCTGTTAAGACAGATCTCTTCTGGCAGGCCTTTCCGGACTAGATAGCCAGCCTTGGGACCCACTTAATCCTGGTTCTCTTCAGCCAGATTTATTACATTCCCCTTTAATCTGACCATCAGGGGATTGTTGTGGTGTTGTTTTAAAACTGAATTTTAAGTCTCATTGTATAATTACTGCTTAATCACAGTTGTTTTAATTTGTATTTGATTTAATTAATTTTTAAGGGGGGGGAGGAGGGATGGATATTGTTTTACTTGATGTATTTTATTATTGTTGTTCACCGCCTAGATTGGCTTCCCACTGGGGCGGTATATAAATAAACTATATTATTACTATTATTATTATTATTATTATTATTATTATTATCATCCACAGGGCAGCCATGAGTCGAGATTGACTCGACAGTTGTTAACAACAACAAATAGATAAATGGTTGAGTTATATTGCCCCTATTTGTTAACTGTAGAGAAACCTGCTGGAGAGATGCAGAGGTTCGAAGTGGTTATTCACTGGCCAGAATATTCCAGGCTGCTCCCAGAGTATTCTAGTCCCAGAGCTGCCCTGAATTCCCTCCACTACCTCCACATTCCAGAGTGATGCTGAGCATCTGTCCACATATGTGTCCTGCTGAGTTGCCACGTGCCATTGCCACTGGGGCAAATTGATCTCTGAAAGTGAAAACAAAGTGCCCAGTGCTGATAACATGGTTGGGTGCTTTGTTGTGACCTCAGAGGGAGTGACTTGCACCAGCAGTGGCAGCACCAGGTGGCATAAGCTGAAAACATGTGTAAATAGCCACCTGGCATCGTTCCGGATTGCTTGGATTTTTGTGGATAATCCAGAGCAAGAGGTAAATCTTTTTAATCCAGTTTAAAGGACAGAAGGGTCAGATTCAGTGCAGAACTGACCTTATATCATGAAGACAGTCTATTCTCAAATTGGGAATTTGGCTCTGCATTGTGAAGACAGGTGCCATGAGGGCAAAGAAAATAGGTTCATATGGCCTATGCAGACATGCCCAAATCTTTTTATGAAAGTGTAACATCTTACTTGCCATATATTGGAATGACCTGAATGTATGATGTTTTACATGCATTGTAGTGTAATGTGATGGAAGCAAGGTGCCCATATATTAATTTGTCTGTTCTTCTCCCTAAGGAGAGTTTATGTTTGTCTGTCTATGATTGCATAGAGTCTGTTCACTCTCACATGTAAATATCCTGAGATTTCAGTATGTAAGAATGCTTAAGTGGAGTGTTAATCTTAAATCTGTTATCTAGATTTCACCACCATCATAAGTTGGAAGTCTAGGTGGCACAGGGAACAGTGACATCACTAAGCTTGGTGACACCCGTTGAGAGGGGGGCTACCAAGGCAGGGTGGCAGTTGCCTGCCTCACTCCTGCCACTCTGCTGCTCACCCGTGATGGTTTCAGCACCAGCTGAAGGGAGAAAGCTGGGCCAGTGACAAAGCCATAAGGGCCACACTTGCTGCTCCACTGCCACCTCAGAGAGAGAGCTGGGCTGCAAAGAAGCCACAAGGGGCACACTCACCCATCCATCACAGAGGGAGGAGGACACCTAGTGACACCGCTGACAAGGACCCCAGACAGAAACAGATTAGCTGATAATTGGCAAAAGACACTCCATACCTAAGTCTAAGGAACCTTGCCTGTTTCACCTATTTACCTTTTCCTTTGGCTAATGGCCCCAAAAGTTAGAACAATCAAATGTAGAATTTCAGTTGTAGTAAAGTGTTGGATACAAGAGGCCAAGCATAATGCTTCTGTCATATTTTTTTTTAGTTTAATATAATTTTAAAAGGAAAAGAGGCACAGCTTATTACATTCTGCCATTTTTTAAATTTATTTTTTATTTTTAACAAATTTTATTAATAGCTTTGCAAACATTCAGTATAATCAACACAAAATATATTCTATGAGCCTTGGGGGTCAACAGAAAGAGTTTTAAAGGAAGATTATTTATCCTGGGATAGTGAAAACACTTGGAGTTCAAGTGTCATCTCGCTCCATGGCAGCTGGTGGAACCGAGTCCAGAGTGTCTCTCCTAAAGATAGTCTGATGGGTTGGAGGTCAAATATTGTTCATGTTGTTGTTAATATATTCAATAAAACAAGACCAAACCTCAAAAACATTGTGCGCCTTTTTTTGTCCATTACAAAACTTGAAGGTATAGGAGAGTTTTTCTGACATCCATGTGTCCCAAATCCTCTTCCACCAGTTGCTCAGTTGAACATCTCCTCTTTTCCAACATCTCACAATTTCAGCTCTGGCCACTGAGATGAGGAATGTGACAAGTTTTTGATTTTTCAGTGGCTATTGTCCTTGCTGTAAATTGATAGCATGGGCAAAATCGTACAGGTTGTTTTACAATATCAGAAAGTTGGGTTATAACAACATTCCAGAAAGCTCTAACCACATGTGTAAATAGGAACCAAGAGTCTTACAACCTCTCCAGCATTTTGGGGAGTGTCTTTTGGCATTTTTGATAATTTTATGGGTGTTAAATACCATCTGTATATGACGTTTAAGGTTCCTAACCTCATCAATGTTGACTGTGATTTATACTGGGGGAAGTCCAAATGCATGACCAGGTGGTTTCAGAGATATCCATGTTTATATTGGATTGCCAAATTATCCTGGCAGATTGACTCATGCCATAGGTGGATTGTATTAGGCTGCCCCACCTTTAGATCTTTGTCCTTTTGCTATACAAATGTGTTCATAAAAGGCTAAGGGATAGGAGCAACCATCCTTTATCAATTCGCTTTTTGCAAAGGAGAGCACTTGCAGTACTTGGAACCAGGAGGATTAGGCATGTCCCAAGGTATTGAGCAAATTATGTGTTGTATTGGGCTTACCATGTTCAAATAAATTCATAATTCTGTATAGGCCACACTCCTTCCAACATTTGAATTGAACTAATTTATCCACTTCATTAAAATGGTGGTGTACTAGGAATGGGCAAATAGGGGAAAGGATCAAGATCTAATACGCGAACCCATTGCTTCCAAACAAGGAGGGAGTTGTAGAGAAATGTGTTTCGAATCTCCTTCAACACTCTCTGTATCCTTATAGAGAAAAGAAAATTAAGTTTAGCCAAACTATAACTATCTAGTTCCATGGATACGCACTTGGTGAAATATTGCTCCATGACAAGTTGTAAGAGCTGGTTTAGTTGGAAGGCATGATAATAGAGTTTGACATCTGGGATCGCCAACCCTCCTTCCCCAGTGTTAGTATATCTAACAGTTTTAGGGAATCTGGGTCTTTTTCTGTTGAATATATAGTAATTATTCATATTTTGCCAGAATTTGAATTTGAGAGGAGTTGGACAAATAGGTATAGATTGCAAAAGAAAAAAAAAAGTGTGGGACAAGAAACATCTTTACAATGGAAATCCTCCCAAGAATGGAGAGGTTTGAGTGTTTCCGCTCTCTTATTTTTACTTTCATCCATTTAGTGATAGGGTTATAGCTCCTGGGCATGAATTGAGATAAATCTTTTGTGATATGAATGCCTAGATATGTGAATCCAGAGCAGGATAGTTGTAATCCAGAGACTTTTGTCAGCTTGTCCTGGTCTGAAGGTGGAGCATTCCGATACATCAGTTTAGATTTTTGACAATTGATCTTAAGCCCTGAGTGCTTCCCAAAGGTGTCCAATATCTTTTTTTTATTTCAGGAAATGATGTTTCAGATTTTTGTACTGCAAGCAGAATGTCATCCACATACAGCATTACTTTGTGATGGTGGCCATTGATACAGGGCCCCACAATATTTGGGTTTGAGCTAACTAGTTCAGCTAGGGGCTCAATAAAAAAACTGAATAATATTGGTGAGAGGGGACAGCCCGGCTTAGTGCCTCTGTGTAAGTTGAAGTGATATGAGTCTACCCCATTAACCAACACCGTCGCTTCTGAGTGTTTGTATAGATGTTCTAGGGTAGATATAAATCCATTGCCAAAATTAATTTCCTTTAGTACGCTGAATAGGAAATGCTATTCAACCTTTAATGCATCAAGTGAGAAAAGTGCCAAAGGAGCTTTTGTCTGGGATGAATGGTGAATCAGGTTAAGAACTCTACAGATCAAATCTAACATTCTCCTACCTGGCATAAAGCCTACTTGATCTGGGTGGATATAATCCAGGATAAATTCATTTAGTCTGTTTGCCATGATAGACGTGAATATATTCTGCCATTTGATACAACATTCTTGAGTAATTGAAATAATTATGCTGAAACTCAATAGAATTACACCAATTTCCAGCCTTTTGCTTGGTTTTGAAAAGCTAGTTTCATACATTGCTTCCTTACCTATTGTACAGAAGAATGTCAGGCACCCAAATCTGGTCAGATGGAAATCTTAAATTCTGTACTCCAGGATATTCATATTGATCCCATGACAAATATGCATCAATCCAGGACTGCAGAGAAAGAGAATTATGTTAATAAAGTTCAAGATGCCAGGGAAATCTGTTCCTATACTTGTCAAAATAACTAGTACAGTTTGGATATTGTTGCAATATGAATGAGTAATAACAAAGATGGAAAGATTATGTCCTGCCAGGAATGTATTGTCATGGGAAGGAGGAGGTTATCATTGAGATGTATACTTGGATGAACTCAGGCACAGAAACCAAAAGTTTCAGGTATCACTACTCTAGCTATCAAGGTGTCCCTACCTCTAAGCCAAGTGAGGCAGTTGCTTCAGAAAAGGATGCTGGGGAGTAGAGTATCAAGGGAATTAAGTACAGATGGACTGCCCTCCACCCACTAAGCTAGCCAGCTGAATTTAGTGGTAGAGAACGAAGTACAATCATGAGTGTAGAAGTAATATTCAATTGCAAGGCATGGTAGGTTTTGTACATGGACTAGGGAGGAACTCTTTGGCTCAGGTAGAAAAATGTCTTGGGCCAGCCTTACTGCATATAAATAATTTTTGAGACAGTATTCTCACCTCCTCAGGATTACAGAAACATCAAAGTGACATCAATGTGACACCACTCCAATGTTAGTGGGATAGGCTTTTGAGTTCCTTCAAAGTTCTAAATGTCAGGACTTTTCCCCAACCCATTTAACTTTGGTGCTATTAACTGGAACTACGTGTAATCACAGAAATATACAGTATATGGGAGGTCCAGGCACCAAATCTATGTTTTACAATACCACTAGCAGCAGGATACCTGACATTCCCATTGATGAAAGAACATAACAGAGCTTGGAAAAGTAAGGGAGAGGTTGAACTTCACTCCCAGAATATTGCAGCCAAATCTTGAATTTTTTGTTGATCAAAGGAGCAACATTTCCAAGCTTTGCAAAATCAGGACCGGAAGAGAAAGCTCACTAGAGTAGAGAAGTTCACCAGATCTCACTTCCAACAACTGAAAGCTACCAGGTTCATGGAACATTTGGGGGAAAGCTTCCTTTTATTGGGGGAAAAACTATGGCTCTCATTGACAACTGCACACATTACAGACCTCTGGTAGCAGTTTTGATATTCCCTTCTCCATTCACACCATGCACATGTATGTATGCATGTTCACACACACCTCCAAGAATTTGTGGTGTTGTTGTTGTTGTTGAGTGCTTTCAAGTTGTTTCCATCTCATGGGAACCCTAAAGCAAATCTATCACGGAATTTTCTTGGCAAGATTTGTTCGGGGGGGGGGGGGGGGATTCAACTTTGTCTTGCTTTGAGGTTAAGAGAGAATGACATGCCCAAGGGTTACTCAGTGGTTTTCCATGGGTGAGTAAGGATTTGAACCCTGGTCTTCAGGGTTGCTATTGTTAGATAATTGGGAGTCCAAAACCCTTGCTAATCCCTTTAGCAGAGAATTCTAAGTACCCCATCGAGCTAAACATTCCAGAATTTCACAGGATGACAAGATGATAGAGAAAGGGATATCAAATTGGTATAAATTGGGTACTATAGATACAAGGGACCCTTTCCATCCACAGGGGTTAGGTTCCTCCCTCCCCCCACTGCCCTCAATAGGAAAAAATGCAAACACTCTAGCCCCATATTATTCAATGGCATATGTGTGTCCACATCAGGACATCTATGAGCACATGCTCCCATTGTATAATAGGGGGCATGGTGAGCCATGGATGCTCCAATCTGCTGATAGCTAACCAGCTGATACAGTGGGCCCACTGTAAATATCATTTTAAAAAATCATTGTGCATGCTTTGGTAACCTCTCGTCTTGATTTCTGTAATGCGCTCTACATGGGACTACCCTTGTACATGATCGGGAAACTTCAACTAGTATAGAATATGGCAGCCAGGTTGGTCTCAGGAACAACGAGAAGAGACCATATAACTCCGATCCTAAGATCACTTCACTGGCTGCCCATTAATTTCCGGGCCCAGTAAAAGGTATTGATTATCACCTTTAAAGCCCTAAATGGCTTGGGTCCAACCTATATTTGGGACTGCCTCCTCCAGTATAATTCACTCCATGCACTTAGGTCCTCTGAGAGGAATTTGTTACAGCCGATAAAAACTAGATTGTCGGCGACCGCCGAGACAACCTTTTCAGCTACCGCTCCCAGATTGTGGAATGGCCTGCCAGATGAGATCTGTCATATTACCATCTTAGGGCCTTTGCAGACTGCCAGAAATAGCGCACATTAAATTGAGGCACTGCCCTGGTTCAGTGCTAGGGAATCATGGGAAATGTATTTTTTTCTGGGACATTGAGCCTTCTCTGTCAGAGAACTCTGGTGCCACAATAAATTACAGTTCCCATGATTCCCTAGCACTGAGCCAGGGCAGTGCCTCAATTTAATGTGCACTATTTCTGGCAGTCTGCAAAGGCCCTTTGACAGCTTTAAAAAGACTATTAAGACGGATGTCTTCCGGCAGGCCTTTCCCGAATAGATATACTGGCTATCAAAAGACAGCCATCCTACTCATCCCTGATTCGGCTGCAGCTATCATTATTTGTTTCTTGTTTCTTGTGTTATTATTTTAAATGTGTTTTGAATCATTATTATTTAATTGTATTTTAAGGGGGGGTGGGATTGTGGGATATGGATGTATATTTTAAAGTTGTAAGCTGCCCCAGTTGCGTTATGCAGAGATGCGGGATAAAAATAAATTTTTATCATCATCATCATCATCATCATCATCATCATCATAGCCAAATATCACTTTTAAATATTCCAGGATTAATTTGCTTATTCCTTATACATCATGTTCTTCATATGACAACTTGTTTCTTGTCAATTAATTTATTTTCAGTAATAACATATTCACCATTTTATGCTGAAAAATGGCAATACTACTTACCATCTGTAGCCAGGCATTTGTAATCAAGACCTGATTCTTTTCATCCTTTAAAAAAATGTGGTAGGAAAAATAATTAAAAAGTTTTCTTCAAAGTATAATTTCATTCACATTTTCCCTCAGGCTGGTTCTTAGGAAGATACATTCAAAATCAAAAGCTTGTGATGTAAAATATATGTGCATTACATACAAATAATACCTCCAATGAAATACTGCAATATGGACTGCTCCTGTTCAGGGTTCCAATTGCTCCATTTCATTCTCTGTATTGTTTCTGTACCCACTCAACCCAGTCACCATTTCATGGCCAAGGAGCACAACCAGTCCTCATTTTGGAGACGTTCCTGCAGGTGAGGGGGGTTTGCTTTTTAGAAAAAGAAATTTAATCTGAAAAGTTGGTTGCCTTAAGCCTGCATTCCCCACTGTGATGGATGGTTCTTTTCTACTTTATAACAACAGATAAGAACCAATATCATTATCCAGAGATTGGAAAGGCTACTCTTTAGACTACAACCCACAGATTCCCCACATTCTGTGACTTGCAGTCTAAAAACTCTAGCTTTTCCAAGCTTTGAGATTAGTATATATAGTAGAGACACAAATATTACTGGGTAGAATATAGAATTACTCAAGCCGGTTTATGAAATGTAAAACAATCTTCAAATGTTGACTGCAGTTTTCTCATGGCCTGATTAAATATATATAACCATACAATTCATTTCGAGTGTTGGAGCATTTTTATGACATGAAATCCGGTCAATATTTATTAAGAGCTTAGCTGTAGGCTATTACACCACAAAATATCAAAATAAAAGGAAAAAATGAAACTAATAACATAGCATCTGAATGCAAAATATGAGCACAATTCAGTTCTAGTTAAGTACTTCTTAGCGGGCACTGATTTCAATGGAAGAATCAGGATGCATTAAATCCTTCCCCTTGAAATCAGGAAAATATAAAAATGCTCAGCTTTGGCTGCAGCAAGCAATTGCCATTTAGTTTTAACAGAGAAGTAAAGGTAAAATCTGCAACATCTTTCACATTTAGTGGGAGGGGATACAATCTTAATTTCCCCCCTCAGACTCTATTTTCAGCTCCACTGGCAAGTGTATAGACTTCAGTCTCACTGGGAGGTCTGTGCACATCTCCTCTACATGAAATCAGTGGTTCTAGTCCTCAAGATGAAGTAAAGAAGCACATAGACCATTATAAGAGGGGTTAGGGTTAGCAAACCCAAACATGAAAAACATGTGTGAGCTTTGATTCATGTAGTTGGCTGAGTCTGCTAAAATGTGTTCAGCTGGACAAATCTACCATGAAGGAGAAGTAGGATATTGATGTTCAAGGTTTAGGAAAGTCTTTTCAACATATTCAGCTCTGTGAGGTTGTGATGAATCAATCTTCCAATATTAATCTTCAAACAATGTTTTAGGAAACACAGGCACATGCACACATATATTGTATAGAATAATATACTACTAATCATCTTTAAGAAAAGATGAACCATTATACACCAATAATAGGACTATTTTAGGGTCACCATAAGCTGGAAATGACTTGAAGGCACACAACAACAACAAAATACGGTACTAATTTTATTTCTGCCTTCTTTTGTTGCAAATAAGTACTTATTCCAAAAAACAAACAAACAAACAAACAAAATGCCAGCTCTCCTGCAGTTCTATTTATAAATATTTAGATTTAGATTAAGTCAATGAAACATTAAGAAATGGGACACATTTCAGTGCTCATGGGACCATACTGCCTAAGAATGTGAACTCGAGTCAAGATTGTATCTTCAACTTCAAAAAGAATGAATAATCCTTGAAAACTGAAAACAAAGCATTATGTGACATCTTTTTATGCATATTCTTCTGATGCATCCTATAGGAGTACTATGAGATTCTTTCATAAATGTTTGAAAATTCTGATTCCATTCTTCAATATACTGTGGCATTTCAATGTTCTATGCCTCACTGCTATTATGGGAATCAAAGTTGAAATAAACAAGAGACCCATATTGTTAATTATAAATTATCATTTAAAAAATGAGCTGTAGATTGAACTCACACCCTCAAAATCAACAACAACCATTACTGTCAATTCAGTATGAGGGATTTAAGGAATGGGTTAACAGAACAATCTGATGCAAGTTTCCTAAGGAGTAAACTGCAAAGGATTGCAATTAAACTCTTGTACTGAAACCAAACTAGCTGGATTATGTCAGTGGCATCTCCCAGTGCACCCACCACACATTCCTCAACCCTTCTGAAATTATCTATTGGAATAATCCTGATACCAGAGCTGTATTTGAGGGTTTGTTTTTCTAACTGTGGACAAGAATAATGGGACATGTGCTCCACCCTTGCCTGGTCCAAATCTGACCTCCATGTGTTAACAGGGAAGAATTGCAAAGAAGAGTAACTATCACTGAGTGAAGAGCTCTGTGTGACTCCTCTGAAGAACTTCATCAACCACAGGGAGGCTTTAAGAAAATATTGTCATGGTAGCTTCTGCTTTGCTTTTGTTTCATATTTGCTTTCCTCTTTAAAGTGCCACTTAACATAGTGTGTGCTTTATGTATCTCAAAAGCCAGCATCTAATGAAAGAAGTGAGCCCTGAAGGTCAGGGAGAAATCCAGAAGCCCCCATGGCCTGTGTTTGTTTGGAAGGCAGGAGTTTGCCAAATAAGGGAAACTGGGAGAAGAGTTATTAAAGAGCTATGGTTTATTTTGTGTAAGCAGACAGATTCAATCATTTGAAGCTGCAGGCTATGTTTCAGAGGAAGGAACTGGCAAAACAACCTCTGAGGATTCCTTGCCTCAGAAAACCCTATAAAATTATTGAGGGTACTATAAGTCAACAGACGACTTGAAGGCAAATGCATACAAACACTCAGTTTTCTTCATTGTCTTGTGACCCCAAAACTAAATTGCACATATACAACATAGACAAGACATGGATATGCGTGTGTTTATGAGTGTATACACACATATGTATGTGTGTGCATGATCACACATATACACATACATCTTTGTTGTTGTGTGCCTTCATGTTGTTTCTGACTTATGACAACCCTTAGGTGACCCTACCATAGGGTTTTCTTGGCAAGTTTTTTTCAAAGTGTATTGGCATTGCCATCCTCTGAGGCTCAGAGACTGTGACTTGCCCAAGGTCAGCCTGTGGGTTTCCCTGGATGAGCTGAGGTTCAAACCCTGGTCTCCCTGTGTCCTAGTCCAGTGCTCAAACCACTACACCACACTGGCTATATACATGTAAATAGGCTTAAATTGGGGTTGAATAGGAGAAATCTCTGCACATAGAATTACTGGTCTGTGCTATGCACCCCTTGTGGTGAATGGCAAGTTATGCAATTAAAAGCACACCCAAATGTGCATATGCTTCCATGCATACCACATGCACAATAGTCCTACTCTGCACATGCAGTCTTGAGCTGAATGAGGCCATTGCCCATTGCACAATAAAATGCCCAATGTTTCTGCCCTGGTGGTGCAGTGGTTAAATGTCTGTACTGTAGCCTGTACTACAGGCACTCACTCACAAACCATAAGGTTGTGAGTTCAATAACAGCCAGGGGCTCAGGCTCAACTCAGGCTTGCATCCTTCCAAGGTTGCTAAAATGAGTACCCAGCTGGTTGGGGGCAATTAGCTTACACATTGTGAACCACTTAGGGCAGGGGCAGGCAAACTGTCCCCTTTAAGGGCTGAGGGACGTCAGCTCCCAGAATCCCAGACTATTGGCCAACATGGCTGAGGCTTATGGGAGCTGAAGTCCAAAATCCCTAAGAGGGCCGAGTTTGCCTGCCCCTGATAGGGAGTGCTTAAGTGCACTGATAAGCAGTATAGAAATGTATTTGCTATTGCTATTGCTATATTCTGCAGGGGAACTTACCTACATACTCATAAAAAACTGGTAGAATTCTGGCCACTGTGTGTATATTTTAAATAAATATTACATGAACGCAACTGTTAGGTGGATTTGTCATTGGTTGACCAACCAAACCAAAAGGGGACTCAATAATAGCTCCTCTTCATCCTGGAAAAAAGTGACCAGTAGGATTCACTGGGGTCCTGGGCCCAATGCTATTCAACATCTTCATCAATGACTTGAGCAAGCAGATTTATGAATGTATGAATAAATTTCAACAGGATCAAAAGTAACTTATTACACTTAGGTAGAAAAAAAATGAAAGACTCAGACATAGGATGGGTGACAACTAGATTGACAATGGTAAATGTGAAAGAGATCTAGGAGTCTTAGGGCCTTTGCAGACTGCCAGAAATAGTGCAAGTTGAGTCCATTGTAACTGCCCTGGCTCAGTGCTAGAGAATAATGGGAATTGTATTTTTTTCTGAGATATTGAGCCTTCTCTGTCAGAGAGCTCTGATGCCACAATAAACTACAGTTCCCATGATTCCCTAGCACTGAGTCAGGGCAGTTAAAGTGGACTCAATTTGCACTATTTCTGGCAGTCTGCAAAGGCCCTTAGTAGACCACACAAGCTGAACATGGGTCCACAGTGTGATGCAGCAGCTAAAAAAAGCCAATGTGATTCTAGGCTGGATCAACAGGAGTTCAGAGTCGAGATCAAGGGAAGTAATAGTACTACTCTATTCTGTTTTGGTCAGATCTCATCTAGAATACCCTGCCCAATTCTGGGCACCACAAAGCTGGAGTGTATCCAGGGGAGAACAACTAAAATGGTGAAATGACGTATGGAGAGTGGTCTAGAGAGCTGGGCGTGTTTAGCCTGGGGGAGAGAAGATTAAGAGGTGAATTGATAGCAATGTTTAAATATTTGAAGGGATTTCATATTGAAAATAACAGAAGTTTGTTTTCTGCTGCTCCCTGACTAGGATACAGAGCAATGGAAGCAAGCTATGGGAAACGAGATTCCGCCTAAACATTAGGAAGAACTTCCTGATGGAAGAGCAGCTTGATAGTGGAATACACTGACTCAGAATGTGGTGGAGTCTCCTTCTTTGGAGGTTTTTAAGCAGAGGCTGGATGGCCATCTGTCGGGAGTGCTTTGATTGTGTCTTACTGTATGGCAGCAGGTTGGACTGAATGGCCCTTGTGGTTTCTTCAAACTCTATGATTCTATGATTCTATTAACTGCAGTGACAATGCTTCTGTCAGTGAAAATGGGAGGATGGTGATTCTCTCTTCCTCTGCAGTCCATTACAAGAGCAGATGTCTGCTCTTGTGATATTGGATTATTCACACTTTAGCCAAGATCCTGCATCATCAGGCATAACTACGATCATAGTGTTCTGTCATCGTAGTTTCATCTACCTACCACAAAAACAAACAAACAAACAAAACTACCTTTTCAGCCTGGCAGTGTTTCCAAAGTGCTGCAGATTAGAGCACTGGGAAATGATATCAGCAATCATCTCCCATTCATGAGGTCCATCAAGAACAGGCAGTTGAAGAGACCCTCTCAGGGTCCTGCCACAACTACTTCTTTCAATGCACCCTGTGACTAGGAGACCACTGCAAAATCTTTTCCCAAAGCCCTGATCTGTAGTGCCCTTCATCTGGGACACTGTCAGGCTGGTTTTTGGGGTCATGTTCAGTTGTTAATAACAACAAAGAAGAATCCACAGCAGTTATGCGATCATAAATCTAGTTTACAATCTTGTAACTATTGGATAGGATACCACTTTTTATTTATTTCCATGTCTTGAGCACACAAGCCTTTTAATTTCTGCAGTTTAATAATATTTTTAAATTCCTTCTTTTGCATGTATTCATTTCAATGGAATTTTAATATTGTGGCCAATTATCACTTGTTTTTCCCATTGGTATTTCTTGCCTTGATTTCAATTTTCATAGTTTTGGAAAAACTTCAAAACGTATGTGGGCTTATTCACATGTTCAATTACTTTGGCTTTATTAAGCATTAATTCACTCTGGCACCACTTTCATTTATAATGCAAGCATGGCTCAAAGGTTTATGTACTTCTGCTACAGCTGCCACTAATCCCACACTTTACAACAAAATCCTTTTAAGAATCTTTCCCAGCATCCCTCCTTTCATAAATAGAAGTCCATGTATCCCCGTGATTGGCAATTTCAAAGTAGTAAGGGAATTTCAGAACACAAGAACTTGGAAATATAGACCTAGATAGTTCTCACCATTGTGGTAATCCTGTTTCTGAATTGATTAATTTTCAGTCCTTCAGCTGGGAGCAAGCACAGAATAGAACGTGCTTCCATACAAACAAATAATAACCTGTATAATGTACACATGAATTATATTACATTGCTACACAATCTTTTCTTAAAACACATGAAAAATGGCCAAAAAACCCCTGTAAAATATACAGTAAAAAAAAGTAAGCACTGTAAAAAAAAAAAATCTACAAATCAAATGTCAGGCTACAAAACAGCCTGTAGCCAGCTAAACATAATTAAATTAAAATGCAGGTTAAACATAGCACAGCAGAGAAAATAAGTTCAATAGGCCAAGTGTCTGTTTCAATTGAAAAAAATTTCCAGCCACCAGGCAGCCATTAATTAGGAGTATCAGATTGCAGGATTGCAGGACTTAGGGTGCCAACAGAAGTCTTGGGGAATTGCTATATTTTTCTGACTACCCAGGCAGGGAGACAAGTCTCGACGCAAGTGGCACTGGAGAAAGCTTGGTTTGTGCATGTGAGGTGACATAAAGCCTGGGCATGCTATCCTCATGCATTCTCACCTGGTGCAAGGTCTCTCTGGTGCAGTGTGAAGTTGTGTGTGTGTCATGCTTGTCCATTCTCAGTATATCAAACAGACAGGAGTGAAGGGAGAGAAATGGTAGACGCATGTACTAGGGCTCATTGTATGCTATTTGGAGTCAGGCTGAGACTGGAGTTCCAGTGTTGCAACTGAAAAGCCTTCTTGTTTCAACAGCCCTGGCAGCAATCACGCAGAGCCTGGGGGTGTAGACTCCCCAAGGCCAGGTAGTAAATCTTCCACAATACCACCACCAAAGCAGTAGCACAAGGTCTGGCAAAACTCCCCATATGCTCTGTGTGTTGTAGTGGGAATGGCTGCATTTGTAACACCTAACTGAGCACACTTTGCCACCTGCATGTGTTTGTTTTTTTTTTAAAAAAAACCCTTTAGGATGTTCTCCACTGGGTCTAGATCAGGGGTAGGCAACTTTTCCCCTTTAAGGGCCGAGGGACTTCAGCTCCCAGAAGCCTCAGCCATGTTGGCCAATAGTCCCATGTTGGCCAATAGCTCCTGGGATTCTGGGAGCTGAAGTCCCTCGGCCCTTAAAGGGGAAAGGTTGCCTACCCCTGGTCTAGATTGTCACTGTGCTCATGCCTGTTTCCATAGTCATTTGTCCCAGAAGGGGTTCTAGCAGCCAGCCAACCCTTTCCTGTCCTAGCTCTGTAACATCACAAGGATCACAAGCATCATTACAGAACCACAAATGCCCACCTCCTAGTTTCAGGTTTGGGTCAAGGAGTGGGCTTCTGCTTGCCTGTCAACCACAAAATGTATTTGTCTCCATAATCTTGGTGCAGCACTATTAGCATGCATCATTGTGAAGGCCGTTACTCAAGTTCCTTGCAAACATGCATTGAATTTTGGAAGGATAAAGGGAAGAGCCTCTTAGGAGGTTCCCAACACACATGCTCATATGGAGAAAGCATCTGGTAACCTAGTCCTAATTCATTTATAGCTTACAGTGGTAGGCAGACCTTTAAGGGCCGAGAGACTTCAGCTCCCAGAAGCCTCACCTTTAGATACTTGAGATATCTGCTGAAAAAAATATGGAAAAATAGTACCAGAAGAGGTTGCCAAGTTCTTCCTCTTGACTATTAAAACTCATAGGGCTATACTACATAGTTGACAGTATTATTGGGAGCAGATAAGGATTAACAGTATTAGATCTCTAAACAAGGGACTTTCTCTGTAGAATAAATGGAGCCCTTTAGCAGCTAGTTTACATAGCACCATGGCAGCATAGAATCGTAGAGTTGGAAAAGACCTCAAAGACCATCCAGTCCAACCCCCAGCCATGCAGGAACACAGAACCTCCAAAGAAAGAGACTCCGCCACATTCCAAGGGAGTGTGTTCCACTGTCAAACAGCTCTTACCATTTTTGTTATTAACTGCCTTTCAGTTGAGTTTGACTCATGGTGACCCTGTGAATGAGACATCTCCATGACCCCTATGCTCAAATCTTACAGGTTCATGTCTGTGACCTCGTTGATTCAGACTAGCCATCCTGCATGCAATCTTCCTCTCTTTTCTACTGCCCTCTACCTTCCCCAGCATTATTGTTTTTTCTAATGAGTTATGCCTTCTCATTACATGTCCAAAGTATGACAACTTCAGTTTAATCATCGTGACTTCCAGGGAGAGTTCTACCTTGATTCATTCTAATACCCATCTGTTTGTTCTTTTGGTTGTCTATGGTATCCTCAACACTCTTCTCCAGCACCATGCCTCAAATGAGTTAATTTTCCTCCTATCCACTTTCTTCACTGACAAGCTCTCACATTAAAATAAAATAAATGTTTTAAATATATATTTAATACATTCTATATTGTGTATTAATTTCTATATTAATATTTATATTTTATTGCATAGTTGCATATTTATATGTTATTTTAATATTGTTAATAAATAACAATAACAATAACAATAACAATAACAATAATAATAATAATAAGTTTTATTTATAGCCCGCCCCTCTGCACGGCAATAGGGGTGGGTTACAACATTTTAAAGTATCACAAATTAAAACATTCCCTCCTCACATAATCCACCCACCCAACCCCTTAAAACAAGATTAAACCAAGAAAATATTAAAACAACAATAAAGTTAAAATTGTGAACCAGCAATTAAGAATCAGCAGACCAATGAAGCAAGTCTCCACCCCCAACGGACAGATATTATTCTGGGAAGGCCTACCGGAAGAGATCCGTCTTCACTGCCTTTTTGAAAGCAGCAAGAGTAGTAATCAGACGGATCTCGTCCGGCAGGCCATTCCATAGTCTGGGAGCGGTAGCAGAAAAGGCTCTCTGGGAGGTCTGGGACAGCCTAGTTTTTATTGGCTGTAACAGGTTCCTCCCAGAGGACCGCAGGGTGCGGGGGGGATTGTACGGGGAGAGGCGGTCCCTAAGATAAGATGGACCCAAGCCATGTAGGGCTTTAAAGGTCAAAACCAACACCTTGTACTGCGCCCGGAAACTAATCGGCAGCCAGTGGAGGGATCTCAGCACTGGTGTTATGTGCTCCCTCCTAGATGTTCCCGTAATTAATCTGGCTGCCATATTTTGCACCAGTTGAAGTTTCCGGGTTAGGCACAAGAATAAGGATAATTGTTATGTTCAATTATTTTTTGCCTCATGATTTGTGGACTGTAATAATGGCATTGATTGACTGATTGATTGATTGATTACTTTAAAGGTAACTATCAACACTTTGAATAGAGCCTGGGAATAGACTGGCAGCCAGCATAGGGGGACACCTGGCTGAATGAGACTACGTATAAGGGATCTAGGAGTCCAGATATACCACAAGTTGAACATGAGTCAACAGTGCGATGCAGCAGCTAAAAAGGTTAATGCACTTTTAGGCTGCATCAATAGAAGTATAGTGTCTAGATCAAGAGAAGTAATAGTGCCACTCTATTCTGCTTTGGTCAGGCCTCACCTGGAATACTGTGTCCAGTTCTGGGCACCACAATTCAAAAAGGATGTGGAGAAACTGGAGCGTGTCCAAAGGAGGGCAACTAAAATGGTGAAGGGTCTGGAAACCAAGCCCTATGAGGAATGACTTAAGGAGCTGGGGATGTTTAGCTTGGAGAAGAGAAAGTTAAGAGGTGATATGATAGCCTTGTTTAAATATTTGAAGCGATGTCATATTGAGGAGGGAACAAGCTTGTTTTCTGCTGCTCCAGAGATTAGGACCCGGAACAGTGAGTGCAAGCTCAAGGAAAAGAGATTCCACCTCAACATTAGGAGGAACTTCCTGACAGCAAGGACTGTTCGACAGTGGAACAGACTCCCTCGGAGTGTGGTGGAGTCGCCTTCCTTGGAGGTCTTTTAAAAAAATAAAAATAAAGTTTTATTGGGTTAAAAAAAAACAGTACTTATTTACATATACTTTACACACATACACACATACACACATACATATGACATACTCAATATATAACATAAAACAATGACACCTGACATCCTAAAAAGACAAAACATTTAAAAAAAAAGAAAAGAAAAGAAAGAAAAGAAATGGCACACACAAAAAACAAAAACGACTTCCTGGATCCTTTGCCAAGTCCTTTCCTATATCTTTTAGCATTAACTACCTCTCTTCTTAATTTTAAGATAGACTAAGATATAATGTACTTTTCATTATATATAAGCTATGCTCTAACCGAATACCTCAAAACCTAAAATTTACTACATTCAATCATTGAATAAATGTGTATATCAGATTATAAAATTTGTCATATATAATTACAATATTAGTCATCTCTCTTTATTTTACCTTTTATTTTATTTCTTCATTTTTTTCTCAATGTAATTGAGTAGTGGTTCCCAAATTTTTTCATTCTTTTCCCAGTCTTGTCCTTTTAACATAATAGTTAATTTGTCCATCTGCATTAAATCAATTAATTTATATAAACATTCTTCTCGATGCAGAGTCATTTCGTTTTTCCATTTACCTGCATACACAATTCTAGCACTGGTGATCATGTGAAAAGAAAGTTTCCCATATTTACATTCTATCTCCTTGTCTACATATATATTTAACAAATAAATTTTAGGATCCATTTCCAATTGGGTTAACAAAATTTCTTCAATGGTTTTATGTACCATAGTCCAATTTTTCTTTGCTTTTTTACAGGTCCACCATTGATGATAATGGGTCCCTTTTTCCCGTTTACATTTCCAACATTTCTCAGATAATCCTTTTTAAATCCTAGCTAACTTTACTGGGGTAATATACCACCTGTGATACATTTTAATGAGGTTTTCTCTAAGATCATAACTGTTGGTATAATGTAAAGTTTTATTCCAGGTCCTTTCCCACTGTTCTAAATCAATCTGTTGTTTGAGATCCTGGGCCCATTTAACCATATAATCTTTTACTACTTCCTCTTCTAATTCCATGTCCATCAAACATCTATAAAACAAAGCTGTCTTGTTCGGATTGTCAGACATCATACTAACTGAATTGGGTCTTCTCGATTCTTATTCCTGTTGTTATTGAGTCTATTATAAATTTCTCTCTCAGCTGTCTAAATACAAACCATCCCATTGTGTATCCTTCCTTTAATAGTTGTTCTAAACTTTTAAGTTCTATGTTCTTGTTAATTGGGTTAATAGTTGTTAGGTCTTGATATGTTATCCATTTATCTTGCATTATCGTTTCCCTGTTGTGGAAAGCTTCATGAACTGACGTCCATAACGGTATTTTAGGACATATCCTTTCCTTGTATTTAAACCATACCCTCAAGAGGTATTTTCTTATAAAATGATGCATGAAATCTCTATGAATTTTTTGTTTATGGTAAAATAGATATGCGTGTAGCCCGGAGGTCTTTAAGCAGAAGCTGGATGGCCATCTGTCGAGGATGCTTTAATTGGGAGTTCCTGCATGGCAGGGGGTTGGACTGGATGGCCCTTGTGGTCTCTTCCAACTCAATAAGTCAGTAATTTTATGATTCTATAGCTGTTGGAGACTAAGAAGTACTTTCTCTGTATAATTAACCTGATCAACATCTGGCTGCCACATCCTGAACTGGATGAGGTTCAAAGGCAGCCCTACGTACAGATATCATCATAATCCAGTAGTTCCCTTCATTTGGTTGTCAGGAAGCCCCAGACAGCACACTCAATTAGCAAAGATTATATGAGTGGAAGTCAAAATCATCTAGAGGACCAAAAGCTGAGAAATCCTGCACTAATCAAGAAGGTCAAGGAGAAAGTTTTTTTCACTTCTCTTCCCTCCCCACTTTGTAATTCTGCTTAACATCCAGCTTGAAAAAGAGTTCTGTTGACTCCAAAACTTCTTCACTATTTTTTACCAGTTGGTTATAACACGCTATTGCTACTGTTTATGTATTAAACACCAGATATTTTCCCCTGATAGAACAGAATAACTGCTAAGCTTGCTCCCTCCTCCAACCATTCTCTTTATTGTTTCCTCCAGTTTAAGATGAAGTAGCACAATGACTCTAGCCCATCACTGCCAGCACAGCAGATGTGTGTGGATAACATTAAGTCCTCTAGCTCAAAATCACTGCTGGAGCTGAACATTAAAGCAAAAACAAACAAAAGCTGCCAGAATCCTCAACACAAGAGTTATTTTCTGTAACCCTCAGCTCTTCTGCTGCCTTGCACACGTTGTAATCTGAATAGAACTACCTGTCATTAAAAAAATGCTAATCCGAGCCCAGAAATCACACCTGGGTTTTAGGATGGCTTAAGTCTCACTCAGGGAATAAAACCACAGTTGTGTATGCACCTGACAACTGGATGAATACCATCTAATGTACAACCAACCTGCTCTTGACAGGCTGACGCAACTGGCAGAATGTCCAGTGTTTCCTCCATGTTCACCCCAACGGAGCAAAAGCAGAATTTACTACAAAGGGACACTATTGAAACACTTAAGAGCTATACACAATTGGAGACGAAAAAAAGTTCCTTTTAGGCCTGCCCCCGAGTACAATATATAGCATCTGTTTAGCACTGTAAGAGTGTTCAAACAGATTCGATGCCATCTTCCAGCCCACCAACTGTGAAGAACTCCAATACTGAGGTGCATGCAAGTGCACAATATTGAAAGGTCTTAGCCTACCAGTGGCCAAGGGAAGAGAGAACATGATAGGCGCAACAGCAGGAAAGAGAATATGATAGGCATAACTTGGCGCATGCACTCCAGGCTTTTGTCTACAACACAACCACATAAAGGGCACAATGAATAATATTGCCTACCACCATTATTTTCAAAGAAAATAATTCATAAGTTGTTTGGGGCTACTTAAAAGTGATATGAGGAAACAAAGCAGCTGTGATCCCTTGGGGAGGTACTAAGCTATCTCAGAAAAGACACCACCATACTTGTAAAATCCATAGAGAATAAGGCTAACAATAGCTGTTAATTCCTTTGGTCATATACTGCTTCTAGTGAGAGCCAACGTAGTGTAGTGGTTTGAGTGCTGGACTATGACTCTGGCAACCAGAATTCAATTCCCTGCTTGACCATGGACGTTATCACACGGGGTCTAAAGCAGTCCCATCCCCGTCGCATCCCCGTCCCATTGCGCTTCCTTTTCCCCTGTGTTCACACGACGTCGCAGAGAAACCCCGCCCATCCCCGTTGCATCCCCGTCCCATTGCGCTTCCTTTCCCCGTGTCGTCACACGACGTCACACCCATCCCCGTTGCATCCCCGTCCCATTGCGGCATCACCCGGCATCATCCTCGCTCTTTTGAATGCCGGTTTCTTTGGGAATTACATTTTGCCGTGACCAGAATGATACCGGAATGATGCTGCTTTCTGTATGCCGGTAAGTTCTGGATTGAAAAGGAACCGCAATGGGACGGGGATGCGACGGGGATGGGACTGCTTTAGGCCCTGTGTGATAACGTCCTATGAAACCCACTGGGTGATCTTAGGCATGTCACATCTTCTCAACCTCAGTGGAAGGCAATGGAAAACCTCCTCTGACCATTTCTTAAAAGAAAATCCCCATTGCCATAAGTCGGAAATGACTTGAAGGAACATAACAATAACATCAACCATTTCTAGTATCACAGGCAATGTGCTTCTGTCTGTATATTAGTTACTTTCCCATTTGGGTATACTTAACCCAAATTCCCTTCAAACCTGCAAAACAGAAATAGGGAAGTGCTATTGTATTCATGTCCTATTTATGGGCTTTCTTTTGAGGTATTTGGTTTGTCATGGTAAAAAAAATAGGATGCTGGATGACATGGCCCTTGGCCCTGATATAACAGGGCTCTTTTAATGTTCTTACATTGCCCAAAGTCTGCATTGGACTTGTATAGTGTAAATATTTGCACGCTGAGCTATACCTGGATTGTACTAACCTCTTAGGCGATTTTTTCCACCTGAGCTACCTACATTAATGGTTGGCAAATGAGTGACTGCAGCAGGTTTGTGGTCCAATTTTATACAGCTGAAACTACCCAGAAATGACCCAGATGGCTAAAATGTGGGGGGAAATGAACAAAAACACCTGAGGTGGCTGATTTCTGGCCACTTCTGGTGGTTTTGTTCGTTTTATGGTTTAAAACAGTGCAGGGAGACCCTGCAACCTATTTCAAAAAGAAATTGCTCTTCCTAGTGGTTTCCAGGGGAGGCCATTCACCCTCCCTCACTTTTGACCAGAAAAAAGTGACCAGTGAGTATGAAGGGGTTGAGGGCCACAAAAATTGTGGCAGGGGCTACATGGGGCATTTCCTCCACCTTGGATCTTGATGAATTCACATCTCCCTCCCTCTCTCTCCCCAACTTTTCTTTTTAGGGATGGTGATCTGGCATTCTTGGGCAGGTCTGTGAACTGTGGCAGGACTCACTGCTGATGCCTGGACAGCATTGTTCTTGAGGACTGTGGGAGACTGAAAAATTGGGTAGACACAGCTTCCCATCACTGCTAGGAACTCTGTCATTGTTTCCACAGCAGCCTCCCAAGACGGTCTACTGACAGAAGAGGGGCACAATTCTCTTCAGATTTGGATCCAGTTCTCCTTCCTCTAAATTCCTCCTCAAAGAGTACTTAACTACCTCTATCCTGTTTTTCTAACTGAAATGATGTCAAAGCAGATGTAATGGCATTTGTCTGTATTCATCTCTTTCTGCCTGCCCTTGCTTTTTCCATTTTATTCATTTCATTTCATTGATTGGTGGTGGTGATGAAGGGTTGCACGCTTTCTCTCACTTTTCCAAATTTTTATCTCCCATTTCTGAAATCTAGATTGTAAGTTTCTTTGGTCTGGAAACTGTTTTCCTTCTGAACCCTGTATGAAACATTGAGAGTATAAAGGAACAAATGGGTTCAGAAATCCAAGCTTTCAGTTGCAAAACCAATAAAGATTTATTCTAAAACTACAGATGTTACCATGGACATGTGTTGTCAGGACTAAAACTAGCATTAACAATGCGTCATTAAAGCACACACAAATTCAAAATTTCAGCAGGATCCAATTTCATTTGTCATTAAACCAAAGCAGTCTCCTTTCCCCCTTTCCCATGAAACACCATCCATTCTCATGAGATTGACCTTGTGTCTCCAGGCATAGCCTCAACTCCCTTCCCACCTGCTCATTAACTACATAGGAATGTGGGCAACAGTTTTAGAAATTAAAACATTACTTACTACATGTCCCAACTATTTAGCAGCATTATTCTAGAATACACTGCGTGCAAGCAAAGCTATGACAAGCAAATCAAACTCTCTTGACCATGGCAGGCAAGCTGAAAGACTGTGACATGTGACAGCAGCTGGCTTGGGGTGGGAACCTAAGGATTTTCAGTATTACAACAACAACAACAAATTCCTAATGGACAGGGAGGATTGAAAAAGCTGAGTGAGTAAATGAGCATGTTCAGTGGGCATGGAATACTGACTGTTTGGGGTGGGGAAATAAAACTCAATGAATGAGGGGTGGAATGGCACATCCTGGAAAGGAGGGACTGAGTAGCTGGTTGACTGAAATCTGGAAGGGAAGAAGATAATCCATGTATATATAAGAGACCACACAGAGATGCCATGGAGTCACTATGATTCTACAATATAAAGATTATCCCTCTACATGCACCAGATTATCTCTCCACACCCACTATTATAGGGCAGAAATAGACATTCTGTCAGGGATGCACAGCAGTTGCCAAAAGCAGCATACCTTTGTCTCCTTCAATCTGCCTGATGTCACGCTATGAAATAAAAGAAATGGCACAACATTCAAATGTACTGAGCAGCTCCATCTCAACTTCACTGGCAGCTGCTTGGCATGGGTGGGGGCGAGAGACTCAGAGCACACTGATGCCAAATCAATTGGTTTGTTTTGCTGTGGAAACAAAGAAAAAGAAGAGACACATATCTGCTACCTAAGAAGGAAGTCATGCATTTACTCATTACTTCCCAAACAGTGAGTATAGGACACTTTGTAGAATGTTGGTCCATTTTTCAATTAAGTATATTTTTGCAAACAACCACAAAAAAATTAATGACCTGTAAAGCCATATTTGGCTTAGATCCAGGCTATGTGACAGAGCGTATTTTCCAATATGAGGCTGCCCAGAACTGAAGTCCACAGGAGAGGCCCTTGTCTCACTCCTGCCACCTCCACAGGTATGGCTGGTGGGAACTTGGGAGAGGGACTGCTCAGCATCTGCACCTATACTTTGGGACTCCCTTCCTAGTGAGGCTTGAATGGGCCCTTTCTTGCTATACTTTCATTGGCAAGTGAAGACTTTTTTTTATTTATATAGTCTTTTAGAATTTAAAGTTTTTAAGGAAAGGGCTGTAAGTGCTCCATTGTTTTAAACTGCATTGTTTATTGCTTTAAAAACCTTTTTACAGTATATGTTTTTAATATGGTTCATAGTTTAACTTCATTTTAATGTTGCTTTTTGTATATTTTTAATTGTAATCTTTTTTAATGTGTGAGCTGCCTTGAGTTTCAGCCTTTGGGAAATGGCGTGATAGAAATAAAGTTAGTAACAACAGCAACAACAGCAACAACAACAACAACAACAGCTAGTGTTAAAAAAAGTGGACCCTTCCCATCCATGGAGATTTGGTTTTGGGGGCCTCACAAATGGAAAAAAAAAACATAAAAGTCTGTGTCCCATATTATTCCATGGACATCAACATGCATGTGTTTGTGTCAGCTTATCTGTGCACATGCACTGCCATTGAATAATATGGGGTATGGTGATCTGTGGGCTGTTGAATCACTTGTCTAACAATGCAACAGGCCCACTGTAATGTTAATTAATTGTTCTTTTTTAAAGGGGGGAAAAGGTAATGGAAAATCCTATCTGGATGTGCAACATGTCTCTGTCTCTTCTGTTACAAATATTATTTTATTTAGACTAATAGTCCCCAACATGGCATTACCATTGTTGAACTTTGGCTCAGCGACCGAGTGATTCTGGGAACACTCAGGATTCCACAACAATTGGGAAATCATAGGTTGAAAGCCACTGCTTTAGACAACACTCCTACTTCATAAGCAGAGCTGCCTTTAAGCTTTCCTGTCATGTAGTGACTATTCTGTTAAAAGCAATATGGACATTCCAATTTAAATACTTAAGAAGGCTGGAAAAGGAGGTGGAGGACTGATATCTTTGCTGTGACTTCTAGCAGTTCCACACCTAATGGTAGCATCCCCTGAATAAGTAGACCAGCTGTTGAATTCCTATGTGTTGAAAAGCTTCTTTGCATCCAATGATCTGATCGGATGTGAAAATTAAACATGACACCAGATTTTTACACCTTTTCTTTCTGGTCACTCCTCTGATCCTTTGCATACATCAAGTGCTTTACCAAGGCCAGTAGACTCTGCCCTGTGCTCACACAGATACCCTTGAGCTGACCAGGTTACATGCATAATTGCATAGTATGTGGCAGGTTGTCAAAATGATTCAAAAGGTCCACATCTTCTTGCCAAAGGCAGCTGTTTTTCCCTTCATATATTTAAGGAAATAGCCAACCTTGGAAATAATAATTCAGTGATATATACAGGGTAAGTCTATAAGTTTCTGAAATGCCACCAAGGCAAAACTCTTAAATAGAAGAATCTTAGAACACTGAAGATTGGCTAGCAAGGTGTAGTTTGCTTGGATTATGTGTGGATTAATCATACTTAAGAGAAGGCCAGGCAATAGCCAGTGCAATGTAACTAGACATAAATTTAGATGGGAAAGAGAAGGTGTTTCAAGATCAAGCATTCTCTCTCTCACACACACATGACCCTTTATTGCTGTTACAGCAATTGGGAATTAGATAACATAAAGGGCCCTGTATTCCGATACTCGTTCTGATTTCTTTAGCTCAGTTTTCTGTTTCTTCCTCTGCCTATTGCAATGCATGATCATAAATAGTTTGTGTATCTGAGCAACCAAACCATGTGAGCCAAGAAATTTCTAGGGTTGGTGGTCATATGAAAACTCCCTCATTTCAATTTATTTTCTCTCTTTGCTCTTTCTCTCTCTCTCTCTCCCTCTCACTCTCTCTTTGTTCTCAGTCTGACAAGATGGTGAGCTGAAAGCACAGTGGAGCTCTTTCTTTTAACTAACTTTTCACTAGTTCATCAGGATGTGGGCACTTCAAGTGTATGTGCATTTTAAAAACAATTAGTAAAGTTATTTAGTTTGTGTCATGGCCAGCCATGAGGAGGACGAGGAGGAGGATGGGTCTCCTCCAGAGAAGGGAGAGATACAGGCTCCACCTGGCTCTCATTCTGATCTGCCTGAGCCAAGCCCGGTTCTCAGCCCCAGAGCAGCCAGGTCCTAGTGCTCCTTCCTTGGAGGCTCAGCTGCCTAGTGGGGAGAATCAGGAAGATACAGCAGAGCCAGTACCTTCCTTTAGGCAGAGGAGAGCTGAGAGTGCTGGCAGTCGCAGGTCCAGGAGACTGGCTGAAAAGCAGCTGCTTAACAAGCCTCAGCTGGCACTGAGGTAGGATTTGACTATTTAAGGAGTGGCAAGAGGCTTCCTCAGTGTCAAGACTTATTGTAGTTTCCTTGGGAGACTACGGTCAGTGTGGCTCCTGGTTTCCTGCTGTGTGCCTCTCGCTTTTGCCTTGTGGAACTCTGTTGCCTTGACCCTGGACCGGACTGGACTTTTGCTGATTGCTGCCTGCCCTGACCTTAGACTGATTGATGCTGATTTCTGGACTCTGTTTTGCTGGTGTTTCGACTATGGAAGGTTTGTGGCTGGCTTTGCTGTTTGCAGCTCACCCTTTCCATCCCTAGCAGCTGTGGGAACTGAGGCTGGCTGTAGTCCAGGACAGTTTGTAACTTGAAGCTGCCTGCTTGTTTTTTTACTCAAGCAGCCAGAGAAGAACTGAAGACAGAGGCTGCTGCCACACTGCAGAAAAAAGCAGTTATGACACCAGTTTAACTTACATGGATCAATGCTATAGAATTCTGGGATTTGCAGTTTAGTGGAGAGCCAGAGCTCTCTAACAGGGAAGGCTAAATATCTCACCAAACTACAAATCCCAGAATTCCATAGCATTGCATCATAGCAGTTAAAGTGGTGTCAAACTGCTTTATCTCTGCAGTGTGGCAGCAGCCTCAGGCATGTTACTTCTGCTAAATTCTGCATAAATTTATAAATTTGCCACAAAGGACTAATGCCCCAGGGCATACTTCTTTTTTCTTGCAGAAGGTAAACATGGCATGTGAGTCTATGGGGACCTCTACTTGTCCCACCACTGCCACCACTGGTGATATCCCCCTTCTGGTTACCTAAGCTGCTACCACCTTCTGTGACTGCCCAGCTTAAACAGCTGCAGTTACCTCTTGTAACGGTCGCTCCACACTCTTCATCAGAGATACCAACCACAATTGTGTATCTGCTGCCACTGAAGGCAAAACTCAGAAATTAGAGGAAAAGAAAAGAAATTAGAAGAGCTCCATCCAGTATACTGTGGGGCTGAAGCACTGAGATGCATATTTCAGCACCCTGGAGAGCAATCAGACTAAAAGGGAGTAGACCTGATACTCTTTAGTAATAATCCTAGAAACCCCCAGCTGTTTTAAGATTTCTCTTTAGAGAGGCCATAGGTTTTGAATTCAAAGTGAACAAAGCACAGCCATGTCATCAGTAGATGACAGAATTCCCTGAGACTAGAAATAACCATGCGAAGCTTAGCACATCAGAGATACTGTTGCAGCTGCAGAACAGCTAGGAACTGTGGTTCCCATTGCTAAATGTATCCTTCTCTGTTACATTTAAGCAACATGGGGCAGACACTGGAGAAATGATGAATGTTCTATTGTTGATTGCTAACAACTAACACAGCAGGTATTTCCATCCAATAAAATCATGAGAACCTCTATGCTGTATACATGTACTCATAATGTGCTGAAGTATAAACATTCTTGACACATGTTAATAGTGTTCTTCTTTGCTCCTGATATAGACTATCAGACTTTCTGTAGAGGAGGAGAAAGAACATCTTTAGCCAAAGAAAATAATTTTTCCACACAGATTCAAGATCTGACCCACAGTCCGCATTTCAACTCAGGGTTGATGAGCTGGGGCTGATATCTCAGTTCTCCCCCACTACTAACACCACCACAAAAATCACCATGTCTAACTTAATCCCAGAGCAGCAACTCCAAAGGGTATACATGTATATAAACAAAATAATGTATTCAACAGAAGATGATGAAACTATTCATAATTCTTGTTCAAATGCATACAGTTATAATACAATGTTGCAGCTTAGTTGTTACAATTACATATACTCTTACATACTTATTCTAATTATTGTTGTTGTGTGCCTTAAAGTCATTTAAGCAGCTTCATTTATATACTGCTTCATATCGCGCTATGGGATGTCTAAGCGGTTTACAACTGTAAGCCCCCCAACAGTTGGGTACTCATTTTAGTGACCTTGGAAGGATATAGGCCTGAGTCAAGCCTGAGCCCTGGCTAGTATTGAACTTGCAACCTTGTGGTCTATGAGTGAGTGGCTGCCGTACAGGCATTTAACCACTGAGCCACCAGGACATAAATTTAACATTTATGGTGATGCTAAAGCAAACTTATCCCAGGGTTTTCTGGAGCTGAGTGTGTGTGTGTGACTCACCCAATGTCACCCAGCAGACTTCCATGGCTGAGTGGGGAATTGAACCCTGATCTTCAGAGTCATAGTCAACACTCAAACCACTACACCACATTGTCTCTAATTTAATTATTCTAACATACTCACATGTTCAATTGTATAGTTAAAGTACCACATACCTCCAACATTTTATGTTCTCACCCCTTCCCAAGGGACCACATATCTTAATATCTCTAATATACATACAATGCTCAACAATACTTTATTTCTTCTAATATGCATTCAATAACATATTTAAAGAGGTCCAGAACATCAGAGTCCTGCTACTTTTGTCCCCAACATCTAGTATTCAAGGGAGAAGCCTAAAATCCACAACTGGTGGCAATACGGGCTGGAGAATTCTATGTTTTCTACTCCAAAAAGAAACTTTTCCAAGCTCTGCTTCAGGGACATGCTGATTTTAAATAGTAGTTTTATGGGAGCAAAATAACCAGCTGACAATGTTTACCTCCATGCTGTGAAAGCCTTCACTCATTGACATCTGTGTATCAAGATTAAAACAAGAACAAGCAATGTTTTTTTTTTTCCTGGCCAATTGGCAACCCTAGGCATCTAATGAGACCTTCAATTGGACTGTAGCTGTTATGTCCTTGGGTACCATCCCATTTGCCTTGCAAGTCATGTAAAGATGCACCACCCTGGTTGCATGCTACATCTCATTGTGTGCAACCATATCTGGAAAAAAGACAGCTCACAGAATGGAATGTCCTCTTGTTGACCCTATATACTAGCAAAAGTAGTCAGTTCCTGAGTAAAGTCTCAGCGAACACAAACTAGTAACCTGTTTTATAGGAAAGAATAATCACCTGTAAAGAGGGATGGGATTATAGAAAAATATAGCTGAGAAATTCATACCATGCAGCAAGCAATAAGAGGGAGGGGGAGCTTTTTTCTTCTTCTAGTGAATCCAGTGACTCCTTCTCTCCCTCTCAGTTTTCATTATATAGCCTAGCCATCACACTTAGTTGCAAAGAAATAGCAGAAAGAGAAAGCAGGAATCCAGAAATTAAAGAAATTATCTACAAGACATAAATATAGTTCACCCTCATTATTCCTAACTTCAAAGCAAAGTAGATTGCTTGTCTGTACATCCAAGAATGACTATTCATGGTGAATACCAACATCTTAGGGCCTAAATATTCTAAAAGCACCAGATCCCATCTGATCTTGGAAACTAAGCAGGGTCATCCCTGTTTAATACTTGGATGAGAGATTGCTAAGGAATACAGGTGCTGTAGGCTATATTTCAGAGGAAAGAACTGGCAAACTACCTCTGAATATTTGTTGCTGGAAAAGAAACCCTACAAAATTCATGGGGGCATCATAACTCAACAGGCGATTTGAAGGCATGTATATACACATACTTCAACTATGGTTGGAGCAGAGGAGCAATCACAATCCTCTGGGATGTACCCAAGCCATTATATACTGCATGTGGCAGGCTGCTTCTGTTTGAAGTACAGCTTGCTGAGCTCTTTTTTTTAAAGGCTGCTTCTACAGCTTTGAATTTAGCCCTTTATGAATGTTGATGCTTCCTTCATCCTGCAGCCCTGCACATATCATCTCATGAAGTGTTTAAATTATAAGCTCTTGTTGTGTCCATTGCCCTAGCTGAATGTGCCCAAACATATAGAGGTCTAAGAAGATTTCTAATAGCATAACACACAAATATGCATGTCTTGATCCAACTTTAAAGCATCTGTGCAGAAGCCTTCATCGCTAAAGTTTGTGGATTATATGACACAAACATGGCCTCTCTACATCTCAATTGTTTTGGTTGTCTACCTAAATCTGCATTGTTCTGCACACATTTAAAGTATGACACTATCAAGTGACTGAGATGTTTGGGGCAGAATACAGAGAGATGTAAGACCCTAGATATAGGAGATATTGATAATGTTTTTAGAATAAAAGTTGGATACAGATTTATGCTCAAATTGGCACACTTTCTCATTAACTGATCATGCTCCTTACTCTCAAACTCTGTGCAGATATTATTGCCACCAGAAATAAAACTTTTAGTCATAGAAGACAAAAGGCATGTTTTTTGGTGCTCAAATGGCTGGTTAACACATTTAAAACCAAATTCAAGGCTCCTGAAGGAAATCTGTGCCATGTCAATAAACATTGCAAAGTGGCTCCCTTCAAAAATCTCTTCACATACAGATGTGTTGGCAGTCTCTGACCCTTTAATGTAATCACTAATGCCAGTGCTGCTATTTGTCTTTTCAGTGTATTGGGAGTCAAGCCCTTGTCTAAATCTGTCTGAAGAATGTATATTCTGTAAATTCACATTGTTCATTTCCTAAAAGCATACCATGTGATATCATATATCCTTTTATTGGTAGATCTCCTTGATACTAACAGAGTTTTTGTTAACGTCCATTAATTCCTTTATTCTACAAATGTACCCACTCAGTTTCCAGGCAGTCAAGCATAGCCAGTGTCAATTGGAATGATGTTGTACTTGTATGTAGAAGATCTTTCCTCAGTGCCAACTAAATTGCTTGTTTTGTTGGTAATTACATGAAAATTAGAAACCATGGCTTCCTTGGCCAATGTGCAGCAATCAGTACAACTTCTGCTCTTTCCAGTTGCATTTTCCTCAATCATTGTTGTGTCTTCAAGTCATTTCCAACTTATGGCCAACCTAAAGCATACCTATCATAAGGTTTTCTTGGCAAGATGTGTTCAGAGGGGGGTTCCTTTTTCCTTCCTCTGAGGCTGAGTGTGACTTGACCAAGGCTACTCAGTGGGTTTCCATGGCCAAGTGGGGATTCAAACCCTGGTCTCCAGAATTGCAGGCCAATGCTCAAACCGCTATAGCATGCTGGCTCTCAAGAAAATTCACTTTTTTTCATCCTGGACAAGAAGAGGCCTCTTGACATAATGAGGCATCCTCTCAAGAAGGAAAATGTCCGGCTTCAAAAAGACTGTTTGTATTTTGAAACTTTTTTCATGAAAAAATTGTTCATGCAAAAGAACTGTGGATTTTCTTCAAAACACACTGTTCTCCCTGCAAAATAAATTGTGTGGTTTGCCCATAATCATGTTTTTGGGACAAACCCCCAGTGTTTTGCACAAATTTTCACAAAAAAAGTCCCAAGATGGAAAAAAAATATTAAAATATCGTGCAAAAACTATTGTAATTTCATCTAATTAGGAAACAACTTTTGAAATTATTTATTCTTGCAAAGGAAAAGGAAATAAGCAAATATTTACATCCCTGCTTCTGACATCATTGTGTAAAACCACTCTCTGTGTAATTGTTCGAATTCTCCCATTGCTAAATATCACCAAAAAAACATAAACCCCAAAGTGAAAACACAAGATTGAAAGGCACTGTATGGGGAATGAGCAGCCATTTCCCAGTTGTATAAATGTACAAACAAAAAAGCCAAAAAAAAAAAAAGCTGTTATATATGAGAGGATGTGATCTATCATATGCAGATGGAATGACTGGGCTCCCCACAGTGAATGCAGAGTTATCTTCTAATGCCTAAATTCTCAAACTGTGAGGGCAGGACTTCCCGCTGAATTTGCTGCTCCTTCTGCTGCTGGAAGCCAAATAGCAGCTGGGGGTCTCCAGTCCTTCCCACCCCATCTACCATCCTTTTGTCTTGAAGTAAGAACTCTTTATGCAATTGCTGAAGAAAACTGCTCAGTTAGTTCCTCTCTTCTAGGTCAATCCTTCCAGAAGCCAGGCTGACTCAGTTACCACAGACAAGAGAGAAGGGGTGACTGGGATGAGATTAAAGGGGTTGTACTTCTTAAATATTAGTTTTATATCCCATTTGCACAGCCAGATCCATATTTATTTGCATGCACAGTTTCTATAAACTTATCCACTAAACAGAGATACTCCCTGGAAAGCAGAGAAATCTAGGAAGGGCCAAGACATTGCATTTAAGGCAACAGTTAATATACCATACCCTCCAGTTGAACCATTTCAGCAGCAATGGTCCCAGTTAACTCATTTGCTGTCCCACTTGTTCAGCTGCTTTTAAAATGTCCTAGGGCCTGAACAGAGTGCCAGAAATAATCCAGTTTGAGATTACTTTAACTCCCCTGGTTCAGTACTAGGGAATCATGCGACCTGTAGTTTATTGTGGCACCAGAATACTTTGACAGAGAAGGCTTAACGTCTCAGAAAAAACTACAATTCCCATGATTCCCTAGCATTGAGCCAGGACAGTTAAAGTGGCCTCAAGATGGATTATTTCTGGTAGTCTGTTCAAGCCCTCAGTCTTTTTCCCCCTCATCCTTCCACTTTTCTTTGGGCCTGAACAGACTGCCAGAAATAATCCATCTTGAGACCACTTTAACTGTCCTGGCTCAATGCTAGGGAATCATGGGAATTGTAGCTTTTCTGAGACATTAAGTCAAAGTGCTCTGGTGCCACAATAAACTACAGGTCCCATGATTCCCTAGCACTGAGCCAGGACAGTTAAAGTGATCTCAAAATGGATTATTTCTGGCCATTTGTCCCTGGGTTACTTCATTTGCTGCAAACTGAGCTGAAAGTGCAAAAGTACTTTGTACTCAGTTGACTCAGCAGAAGGGCAAGAAGGAATAGTCTTGCATATCACCGTAGGTTCATGTGTATGTTTTCAGTTTTCAGACTTTCCGAAATTCAATACATCGATAACAGGATTTTGCTGCTTAAAATGTTTTGCATATTCTTCCCTCTTAAAAGGGTTTACCCTCTTTTTGCCTGGCCATACCCTTTTGACCACACTGCAATATTTCTTGGACACACATATTTCAGTCTTCATCTGTGAGATGCTGAAAGGCATAGGGAGCACTGAGCTGCCTAAATACCCTAAAGGCATCAGATCCTGTCAGATCTTGGAAACTAAGCAGGGTACACTTGGTAAGTACTTGGATGGGTCATTGCCAATGAACACCAGGTATTGTAGGCTATATTTCAGAGGAAGGAAATGGTAAACCCACCTCTGTGTATTCCTTCCTTAAGAAAGGAATATGGGGTTGCCATATGTCCACAGGCAACTTGAAGGCAGGTATATATACACACACAACATTAATGTGGCTGGATTTGTTCTCCAGGCCTAGTTCACTGTAACATCAGATAAGCTAGTAGCCTTGTCTCAATTCATTCAAAGCACAGGGAACTTTGGCAGTCCTAGGGCCATATTTAGCCCCCAACTTATACTGAAGGTCACAATCCAATTGTGTTAAAAGAGAATATCTGTTGAACTAGCTGCTGTTTGGACATCTCCCTTCTAGTACTGATTCACTCATGCATGTTCTTCATGCATGCCCTCAGCATGGAGGAATGACTTGCATAAAGCACCATCAAGGAATGAAAATCACAATCAGACATAACATGTTTTGAATTTAGTGTTCTTCAGTGGAAATTGTTTACCATTTGGCTGCAAATCATCAACTGAAAAGTCACTAAAATGATGAAAGCCTGAGTGGCATAATGAGGGATAAATGAATAAGCTTTTAGTCAAAGCACAGAACTTGTCAGTACAACAAGACTTCACAGGTGGGTCCTCAAAATGAACAAAACTCTTAAGAAGTATTTCTGGAACATTTTACTTGGGTACCCAGTGGGAAGTCTGTGGTTGCTGATCTGCATCACCCACTCAATGACTAAAGGCTCTAAACATGGTCAGCTGAATGTTACACATATACTCTGCCAGTGACTCGTATACTTATTTCCCTAGCGTGACTTGTCATCTTAAGTATTCAGTGGTACATTTCACACCAAAATTTGCAGGTGCTGCAATAAAGAGAATGAAACACCAGCTGTTATTTCTAAAGTATTCATTATTCATCATTACTGCTCCACCACATGCAAACATCAAGATGAGAGGACAAGGGTGAAGATTAAAAGCTAAAACAATTGGATTAGCAGTTTTCAGATATGGAAATGGGACAGTAAGCAATTGCTGTGTGTGTTCAAGGACAAAAAGTGGAGGGACATAAGCTGGAGGGGTTTAAATATGAAGAACATTCTAAAGATAGGCAGAGTCAGGAAATGGAGAAAATTGCTAGAGGAAACTGAAATCACATCACTTGGGGTTTTTTTAGAAAATGAATTTTTTTAGAAAATGGCAGACAAGCATCTGCCAAGAAAGGTGTGGGTATTATGAATTGATTAAATGGCCACGTAAGTCATTTCCAGCCCTGAACTGTGTTCTGCTGCCTCACTGGTAGGCATGCTGGCTGAGAGGATTCTGGCAATTGTAGGACAAAACCTAACTTTTCCCAGCTTAGAACCATAGTGTATTTTGTCTCACAGAAGCTACATATATTTGAGGACTGCATGGACCCATAAAAGATATAGAGCCATGTAAGTATGCAGTAGAGATCAAAATTCAAAAGGGCCCTGGGCAATCAAGATGAGACAGCAATATTTCCAGGGATGTCAATGAATTAGTGTATTATCTGAGACTACACATTATTATCCCCTGATAATATTAGCAGAGAAAGCTCACAGTATGCCTGCAGCTGCAGATGACTGATCATACACTAATACATGTGCCTCTATATGTTTATAGGAAAAGGTTGTATCTCAGTCACAAAGCACATGCTTTGAATACAAAATATGCCAGAATCAATCCCTGACAGCTTCAGATACAGCTGGGGAAGTCTCTTCTCTGAAATCTTGGAGCACTGCTGTCAAACAACAATCTTCATCAATATCTACATCTACTTTTATATGCTGTTTTTCATTCCAAAACCAGGACTCAGGGTAGCTAAAAATACAATATACTCATCCCTCCACATTCATGGGTGTTGGGGCACAGGGCCCCCATGAATGTGGAAAACAAAAACACTATGTTTTTACCTGAGAGAACATCTCTCTAGGAATCTCTAGGTCCTCCAGTGTGACTCTGTGGTCAACATCTGCCAGACATTCACCATAGAATTGCACTGGAGGAGCTACAAATGCCTAGCAAAGTGTTCTCTCTAGGAATATCTAGGCCCTTCAGTGTGACTTTTGGTTAAAGCTGACCACAGAGTTGCACTGGAGAATCTAGATATTCCTAGAGAGAACATATTAATAAAATCTGTGAATAATCAAATCCGCAAATGTGGAGGGACAAGTGTACATTTTAAACATACATAAAACTATTCAATAATGCTGACCTAATAGGACTAATGCTATAACTGACTTGGCATAAGGTGGTTTCATCTTCACCCATCTTCCAAAACTATAAGCACAGTTGGCACAAGTTGTCCCAAGTGACTGTACATCACATGATTCAAGAAGCACATTCCAGCATCCTCATCCCTTGCAAGATGGGTGCAATGTTGCAGAATGTGTGCAACTGCTTGTTGCACAAGCTCCTGAGGTACCCCTAAGATGATACAGGCACCTGGGGCTTCAAGTGCACATAGCTGCTCTTTGTACATGGGGAGCACAGCTCAGTGACATTACACATGCAGAAGATCCTACACTGAGTTCTGGTATACCCAATTAAAATGTTGTCAAGCAGCACAGCAAAGAAAAACCTGTGCCCTAGAGAACTATCGACAATCATGGTAGATAACAATGAACTAAACTAAGGGTGGAGAACTGTGGCTGTCCAGATGTATTTTGCATTTCAATGCCCATAATGTCTCTCTCTTGCCTACACTGACTTGGTCTGATGGGAGTTGTAGCCCCTGCATGGGCAACCCCGGAAGACATAGGGTCTTTACAGAGTGCCAGAAATAATGCATCTTGAGTCCACTTTAACTGCCCTGGCTCAGTACTAGGGGATCATGGGAACTGTAGTTTATTGTGGCACCAGAGCTCTCTGACAGAGAAGGCTCAATGTCTCAGAAAAAACTACAGTTCCCATGATTCCCTAGCACTGAACCAGGGCAGTTAAAGTGGACTCAAGCTCCATTATTTCTGGCAATCTATAAAGGTCCATAGTGTATCTTGAGGAGGTGTAGTGGCCTATTTTTGTTCTCCTCCATGTTACCAAAATGGAGCCTCTTTTCATTTCTTTCAGCAAAACCTTGCTTTGATTCTGCTAAATCATGTGTCTTACTAATGCCTATTAAAGATAACATATAGAAGTCTAAACCAGGGGTAGGCAACCTTTCCCCTTTAAGGGCCGAGGGACTTCAGCTCCCAGAATCCCAGGAACTATTGGCCAACATGGGACTATTGGCCAACATGGCTGAGGCTTCTGGGAGCTGAAGTCCTTCGGCCCTTAAAGGGGAAAGGTTGCCTACCCCTGGTTTAAACACTTAAAAGAGATAGCAAGCTGACCTAGACCAGGGGTAGGCAACCTTTCCCCTTTAAGCGCCGAGGGACTTCAACTCCCAGAATCCCAGGAGCTATTGGCCAACATGGGACTATTGGCCAACATGGCTGAGGCTTCTGGGAGCTGAAGTCCCTTGGCCCTTAAAGGGGAAAGGTTGCCTACCCCTGCCTAGACGAAAAGATAATATTATATAGGTGAGAAAATACATGGAGGAATCCAACCACCTAGAGAAGCTTATGCAGCTGATCCAGACAAAGACATATCATGCAGCTGGAAATGCATAGGGAGAAATCTAAAGATAGCAGACTTTGAAGTGATGTCAGGCCTATGGCTAACACCTGTAAAAACAATCATCTCATCAATGATCGGGGGGTGGGGTATGATCTAGGAGTGAAATGATCTTGGAGAAAACTATAAAACTCCTAAGAAATTGGCTCAAGGTTAAAGCTTCAGCATGGATGACCAGGCCTGGGGTGCCATGTCTGGATGGATACATGAGGGATCCACTCCACTGCCATCCTTCCAGATCTACCTGCAGCTGAACAGAGGTCTTTGCTTGGTATCATTTATGCATATTCCTTTGTATAACTAACTGACTGTAGTGTTTGTGTGGTATGATTTATTCATATTCCTTTGTATAACTAACTGACTGTAGAATAAATCACAAGGCTTTTGCAACTACAACAGGTGTTCTGCATTGCTTCTGAATCACAGAAAAAAAAATCTCTTTGCCTTTGGCAGGACAACCCCCAAACATCTGTAGGTCCACAGTTGGCTCCCCTGATAGATGAGTATGAAACTTAAGTATGATTGCAGCAGAAAATCATTTACAGTTAGGTAGACACATACAGAGAGAGCCTGAATCAATATTCTAGGCACATCTCCACATTAGTAATAACTCATGCAGAGATGCATTGAACAACCCCGCTGTGGATGGGCAATTCTGCTGCATAGTTCTGTATCCATGGTCATTTCAGCCACATCAAAGGAAAAGAGTGGACAAAATCACCTTCATCCAGTAATGGCAGAGTGGAAGAACCAAAACCCAAAGCCCTGAATAATAATACATCAGGGCAGTCTCCCATGTAGGCAAATATTTTGGCCTCATGGGACCATTTAATTCATTTATTTATTTTTTTACATTGGTATGTTCTCTGCTCAGCCATGAAACCCCCTGGGTGACCCTCTCTCAGCCTTGGAGAAAGGCAATGGCAAACCTCCTCTAAACAAATCTTACAAAGAAAACCCCATGATAGGGTCACCATATGTTGGAAATGGCTTGAAAGCACACAACAACAACAACAAATGCCCAACAAAAGGAAACCAACTCTAAATTATTGCTGTGGTGCAATTCCTCTAGCTTTCAAGGATTTTGTTTATGGGAGAATCTGACAGCAAGAAAAGTTAAAACTATGTTTTTGCTGTTGCCATTTAATCTATGCATGCTGTCCCATGCTTTATAGATTTCTATAAAACAACTTAGTGATATTGCAAGAGGAACAGATTCACAATTATGGACAAAGAGGGAGTATTCTCATCACCCCCACCCCCACAGCATTTCCTTTTATCTTTTTATAGCCCCTTTCCATTAATACTTTATAAATGAAAAATGCTTACTTGATGCTTAATCCTTTCATTATTGTAGCTTTCTGTATCATGTTTTCTGTATGCTTCAATCTTGACAGTCAAGCTTACACAGTGGAAGTTAACTGGTTGGAAAAGATTTGAACAGGATGTACTATAAGGATTATGGTTTTATCTCATGAATCCAGATGTTATATGGGGCATAATGGGCTGACCACTGTATATTACAACATATTTAGATGAGTTTGTTGTTTCACTGGACCTTGAAAATCTTGATGTAGTATACTATATAATCAAGAACACACTTCTAACTCATAAGTATATTATCTGTCCTGGTGTATAAAGATGACAGAAAACCTTCAACCTGGACCTGGACTTAAACCCAAAGGTGCCCTTTCACTGAGGACAAGCTGTTTATGACTGAGTAAATTAATACTGTGTGACAACAGTGAGTTCACTGGCAGAAAAATTTCCTCCATTTGCAAAAAAACACTTTTGTGAGAGAAGTTCACAAGTCCATTCTCAAGCCCTAGTCATGATGGTTAATTGCAATTTACACTCTACAGGCTGCACTTTTCTTATTCGCTGTTTCTCATGCAGTAATTCAACTCCTGGTACATTTTGGCTTTGCACTATAAAAGGCCTTCTGCAGATCTCAGAAAAATTACAGTTTGGGCTACCCTTCCCAAAAATTTTCAGCCAACAGCAGAAGGTATACCCACTTTCCATCCAAAAGTAACTTTCCCAAGTTCTGGTCATCTAGCTCAGTGGGAATTATGAGGCCCTCTAGATGTCACTGGACTGGAATGCCCAGCATTCCTCACCATTTGGCTACCTAGGGTTGCTGGGAATTGCAGCAACATCTATAGCAGGGGTTGGCAAACTATGGCCATCGAGCTGGGTGCGGCTCACGGAGGCCCTGGGGCCGGCTGGTGGCCAGTCCTGCAGCTGCCGCCGCCACCACCACCACCATGCTGCATGCACTGCTGTGCTGCACATTAGCGCAGCTGCCATTTTGGCTTCAAAAATGGTGCCCACGCTCACACACACGGTTCGGCTTTTCAAAGGCCCAGGGAAGGTATCCCCCGCGCCTACGCTGGATGAATTCACCTGCCGCAGGTGCGGGAGGCCTTCCAAAATGACGCCTGCATCACGTGCGCATGTACACGACGGTGTCATCATGCGCATGCGTGCACATGCAAGTGCAAGCGCATGCACGCCTGGCCAGCCCCCAGCCCCATCCCCCCCCCCCCGGCCCCCCGGCAACAAAGGTTGCCGGCCCCTGATCTACAGCTTCTGGCAGGCTATGTCACTCCCACCCCTGCACAAGAGTTTATTGAACAATTAATGATGCATTTTTTTCCTGGTCACTGTACTTTAGATCCAAAGCATTTTGTTTATTCCAGATGAACAATTGCCCACAGAATAAAATGGTATACAAAAATGTATTTCATTATGAACATTCAGTCTTGCCTCTAGATCTGCCTCTTCTTCTTTGACAATTTGTGTGCCATTTCATCTTAGAAATGAAAATTTTGTGCCTGGAAGCAAAGGTGTCATTTTCATGTTGGAGCAATCATGTTCCCAAGTAGCCCTATGAAAAATAACACAGTATTGTGTCAACATGAAAGAGGACTGTGCAATGAGGAAAAAATATATTTTTGTCAGTTCAACCAGTTCAGCTGTTCTTCTGAAAGGGAGTCAATATTTTGAACCATACAGGAATTTAGGTCTAGGAAATTAATGAATCTTTTTAACCTTACTGCCCAGTACGTGCAATCTTTAGTAGAACTGAATGCTATGATTATTGGAATCTTCAAAGAAATTTCTTTACACAGCAAAGTTTTAATGAAGCTATGAACTCTGCATAAAAATGCCACACAATGGGTTCTGAAATATTTATTTTTACATTCTAGTTAGTTGCTCTCCCATTCCTAAAAGGCTAACACATAGCACAGATGTAAGGAATCTACCTTCACATCGTACAATATTAAACTAAAGAGTGAGTCTTGTTTGGAAGGCAACTAAAGGACAGAGTGTTTTTTCTGAATATCTTCTTAAATATTCACATTTAGAGATAAACATGGTATATCTGAGGAAAGAAAAAGAACTTTTTTTCCACCTTAGGAGTGGATTTTCTGGCCCGAATGCTCTATGCTACTTGTTCTAAATATCTTAAGTATTTATGAACTAAATATCTTGTGTAAGGAAGTATCCAATACCTTCTTTATGCAATGGTTTTGCCAGGCCTTTTCAATTGCCGCTCCTGGATTATGGAATGGCCTGCTGGAGGAGATCCATAACATTACCACTCTAGAAGCGTTTAGAAAGGCTGTTAAGCCGGATCTCTTCTGACAGGCCTTTCCAGATTAGCCTCTGCTCCACTGATATTGAAAACCCCTGTCTACCCCAAGAAAGATAGATACCTGGCCTCCAACTACCTCTAATTTTAGCTAATTTGTTATTTCTTCCACCATAAAATTACTATTTTATATTACTATTCATTTTATATTGTTATTATTTTAGTTTGCTTCCTTTTTTTGATTGGGAAGGGGTAGAGGATTATTTAGAAATGTGGTTTTTAATTGTATGTTGCATTTTATTGTTATTCTTACTTGTTGTAACCCACCTCGATCCGCAGGGAGAGGCAAGCTATAAATAAAATGTATTATTATTATTATTATTATTATTATTATTATTATTATTATTATTATTATTTAGGGGATATGGGGCATGTGAGGGGTATGGATTGCACCAGGTGATACCCTAAGCGGGTGTGTGACACCACTGCTTCCCAAACAGCTGACTTTGGGCAGAAAGAAGCTGGGACATTTGCTTGCATCCCTTTAAAATGTTGAAGTGATGGTGTGACTGGGGCAAGGCTCAGTGGGAAGAGAAAGGAGAGGCCCCAGGTTTTTTAAAACAAATACAAATTATTTTTTAATTTTTTTAAAATTTAAAAAGAACTGAAAATTCTTTTAATTTTTTTAAAAAAGTATCCCATCTTCCCAGATATTCACTTGAACCACATGAAACGATGTACATGCAAATTCATTGAAACTGTGCATATGACATTATAATTTAAATGTATAATTTTAATTTTGTTAGTTGTTTATGTCACAACTATTGCCATTACATTCAATGATATAAGGGAATTATGATTTAAGAGTAATATTAGTACAAAAAGCATTATTAAGGATTCTGTATGGTGTGATATGGGAAGAATTTAAGGGGGGGGGTTGACACCATGAGTTACTGCAACAGGTAATGACAACCCTTCTTCACGAAAACCCTTCTTCACAAGCTCATTCTTCTGTTTCCCTTTTTCCGTAGCCAGAGTTTCTAGCATTAAGTCCTACACTAGAAACACTTGCCTATAGGAAAAGAGAAATAAAAGAATCAGGTCATGAAGAAGGGTTTTCCTGAAATGTGTCAGCAGGACAAATAAAAGCCTTTTTTTAACAACAGCACAACTTAACGTTTTGTTCCACACAAAAAACCAGTTGTTGTACATTTCTCATTTTCCAGCATTTCACTGTGTTTTCTCCCCTTCGACCTTTACTGTCCACCAGCTTCAAATAGGATCTTGGCTTCCATTTCTAGAATTTGTCTAACTCATAATTTATGCCATCATGTGGTATCAAATACCTATAATGTCCCACCACATCAGTCCAACCCCATTTGTATTGGTCTGTGCAGATGAAGAGAGGGGAATCAGGATCATATTGTTCTGCATGTGCCCTTTGCTGGCATTCACAGTACTGGACATTACACCTGTGTAGCTTCCAAAATGCAGAAATCCAAAGGCCCAAAGAATTCATTCCATGAAAATTTTGATACTTACTGATCTGAGCCAACAAGACAAGTTTGAACTTCTCTCCTTGCACCATTTACAATGTCTTAATGGAACCCATTATGACATAACGTGGGGTGCCTACACCTATGTCACCAACAGAGGAGCTAGCGCAATATTATATATTACAGTTTCTGCCAATCTGCATTCATAGATTTGAAGTTAACAACAGGATTGAAAGCTATCATTTCCCCTTGTCACTGCTATTCAGTTTTGAAATGTCTCACATACATCCCATGTCCTCCTCAAAATCTAAATGGAATTCATGTGGGAGAACAGAGAATATGGTGATCAATCAATTTGGGCACCTTCATTCTTCACTTATTTGTAAGTATTACTTTTAAAGACTTCTGTCAAGACATTTTAGACTCTGATTTAGATATCATACATGCTAATCAAACCATTATTCAAAATCTTAAGACTCAAATTGGTTTGTAGCAAACAATTTAATCCCAATAGGGTGGTAACCAACAGATGGTATGATCTTGAATTCAGAGGTGCCCAAAAAGCATCACTCTAGAAAGGCACAAACAATTCTACTTCTGACATTTTAGCTTATATGAGGTTATCTTATAAGACTTTTTCAAAATAGAAAAAATACACATGTTACACACAATGGAAACAATTAGTCTTAGCTGTAATGGGAAAGAATGAGAAGCAGTTTGGGGGTATTATTTCTTCTGGCATTCACATGATCAAATTGTTGGGCAAATTTTGTCACAGAAATGGTACACTTATTTCAGCAGGCTTTGCAGAGTTATGCTCTCAGGGAATACCTCTTTTATTGTTTCCAAAACTATTTGCTTGGCTTATTGGTCCTCTGTGTCAGTGTCTGAGATAAAGACGTTGATCACAGCTCTCTGTCTGAGCAAGGCCCCAGGGGAAAATCTGAAGCCCCCAGAAATATTTAAATACTTTCCTGAGTGGCGGACACCACTATTAGCCAAAGTGTTTACTCAAATTGACAACACAGGTATAATTCCAGTGGGCTGAAAACAGAGTGTATTTGTTCCCATTCACTAAAATGGTCTATCAAAGATCACCAGATTGAACAATACTGGAATTTAAATACCTTGGCATTCATTTTAATCTCTCCCAGAAGCCCCATATAGCACCTATCAGAGCAGTAGCCCTGAGATCTATTGGAACAATCCTTAATTTTAGCAGGGGGCACCTGGTTGTTCCAGCCCTGAAAATATTTCAGAGCAAAGTCATTGCCCAGATTATGTATGGTGCTGCTGTTTAGGGATAGATGACTCTCAGGTGGCTAAACTGGAGCCCTTCAGAATACATTTCTTAAGAAATTCTTAATACTTCCATGTGGTACTCCCAAAGCCCTGGTCCAGGCAGAGGTTGATTTTATTTCCATTAGATCTTGTCAAATTGCTAAATTTGGAGTTCAAGATATCCCAAATTGCTTGAAACATATCCTACTCTACTTGATAATTTTTTTAACTTGAATTCAAAAAGAGAAGTTTTGTGGATACATTTTTTACCATGATGCTTAACTGGACAGACCGGCTATTAACAAATCAAGATTTCCAAAATGGTATGGATTTGATAAATTTGACCATCAAATTCCCAAAATGTAAGCAAGCTCTTACAGCCCTTTGTTTCAAATCATGCCTACAGCTATGAATGAGCTATGGCAGATATTCTCACACCCCTTTGGCCCTACATCTGTGTATTTGTGGGGCCCCAGAAATTATTTGTTCTCCTGTTCATTATATTCTGAACCTAGAACCAAATTTCTGGGATCTATTCTGCCCTTATCTATATTCTAAGGGCCTCTGCAGATGGCATAAAGCACTGTTTTGGAGGCAGGGGCGGCCGGCGTGCCCCCCCTGAGGATGTCATCAGGGCACTCACCGTTACACACGGCGAGTGCCCTGATGACATCCTCTTGATGCAGCATCTTCACGCGCTGTGTCAGAAGAGATGCGGAAGAGACGTGTATCAGCTCTTCCAGCACCCTTTCCACGGCTTGAGAAAGGAGCACTATTTCAGCGCTCCTTTCCCAGTTGCCAAAAGGGTGGATTGGGGCCAAGGCATGGGACAGCCTCGGCCCCAACCCTCCCCTTCCTAGAGCGGCCCACAGCTGCCCATCTGCATTCCCCTTAAGATTGTTTCAGAAAAGATTTTTTTTTTAATCTCCTGTCTGATGTTGACTCTACGGTAACTCACAAGTTTTCTTTTTTTGCCCTGGCAGCAATGAAATTTCAAGCAAGATTTATTACTGATATTGCAGTTGATTGCTCTGGGAACGCTCTTATCTAATTATAGTATTGTTGTTTGTACTCTGTGTGTTTTAATTATATTGAATTTTAATATTTTTATGTGCAAGATTTATATGCTATTTATTTTATGTAGTACTTTTGTATCATTGTACATTTATGTTCTATTTATTTATTTTGTATGCAAATAGCCCAAGCATTAAGAAATTCTACAATTCCAACTCCAGTACTGACCTGAACAAAATCTTCTGGATTAATGTAAAGATTGTAATGTATTTAACCTGAGGATTTTGCATTTCTCTGAATTTTGTGGTGCATGATTTAATTTTTAAAAAATGAACACCTGTACTTTAGGATAAAATATATTAAGAAATGTGTACTGTGTCTAAGCACTCTAAAGGCACCAGATCCTGTCTGACTTTGGAAGCTAAACAGGGTCAGCTCTGGTTATTACTTGAATGGGAGACTGGCAAGGGATACCAAATGCTGTAGGCTACATTTCAGAGGAAGGAACTGGCAAAACCACGTGTGAGTATTCCTTGTCTATGAAAAAAACCTATGAAATTCATGGGGTCACCATATGTTAACAGGTGGCTTAAAGGCACATACCGAGACCCTCTGTTTACAAATATGAATTCAGAAATTTTCATTGCATGCAAAAATATATTCAAAACTAGTTAACTGTGCATTTAAATGCACATTTAAAAATAGATTAATTCAAACATAGAATGTAACAGATTTAGGAATGAACACGGGCCAGAAATAGACTGCTCTCATGGGCATAGATGAAGAGAAGGAATGTAGGTACAATGAGACTGGTTTTGTTTCTTTTTCATTAAGTTGGAACTTCCAACTCTGATATTTTTCAACATGTCTAGCTGGTTATTGTATATGCCCCCAGTACTGACAGTCTTTCAGCAGCTACATAGCACACAAATACAAAAGGTACAGTCTAATTTGATTTATGACATCAATTTAAATGAAATATTAAATCCTTTAATAGAACTGGTCAGGTCAGACACCAGTCCAGATCTAGAGGTTTAATGCAGTCATTCATCACTGACCTCAGGCTACTAGATATATGGGGGCTGACACATCCTATAACAAGAGAGTAAATGTTTTGTTCCTCAGGTATATCATACTGAGAGATTGGACACCATGTGTTATGTTAAACTATATTTGGTTATGTGGGATAATAATTTAAGTCTGTACATATCTTTTCATTAAATGATAATCTAATTTGGGGTAATATTTATCACTCATGTAAGATCTGATTTTCTATTGTGGGGTATTCTTGATAGGCTTTAGTTGATATTTAGAGAAAGATTTTTCTTTTATGTATTCTATGTTTGTGTCTCTGCCTGCCTGCCTGCCTTTCCTCTTAACCTCACTCATTCCTTTTTGAAACAGGCATAGTTCTGCACTTCATCTCTTTTATCTGATGGAATGGAATACTTTGCCCTTTGTCAGCTAACCTGTATCTATCTGGAGTTACTTCTAGTCACCTTCCAGTTACTTGGACTTCTAATTTATGTGCAACACTATTATACAGATTGACAGATTAGCATCAATACTTCTGTTAAGTAAACTTAAGCATTGGAGATGGCTGGGAATCATGTGATATCATTTGGCCTCACTAGGTTTGGCAAAGCGAGGGTGATCCCTGATGCATTGGTACAGGCCATAGAAGAGTAAACAGGGAGATATGAAATGCCTTGAAAAGAGAGTTGTGTCACTTTCTTCCTCATCCAGCTATAGATTTTCAGCTGCCCAAGCCCTACAGAACTGACTTCATCCATTTATCAGAGGAAGGTAATATGTTGTTCTTACATGATTTGCAATAGAAAGTAAGGACTCCATTGCCATCCTGATGGGGGAAAGGGACTAAGCAAATGCTTGGCCTTTGTCTGTGGCATGTAATAGCAGAAGAAAACAAGAGTATAATGAACACTTTGGCAGCTTTTTGGTGAAGGGAGGGCCTCTGGAACTTCCTTTTTTAGGTCCCGAGACTTAAGGAGACTACGCTTGGGACAGCCCTGGGGGATCTGGCCTCATTATAAGTCCTGCGATGGTGACTAACTTCTCTTTCGATATACAGGCTTCAGGACCTCACATTTTGCAAAATATAACCAAATATAGTCTCCAGCCTGTAACAAGCCCCGATATGTACCAAATTTATGGCTCTGATGTAGTGCCTATATAACATGTCTTGTTTTAACTTTTGTATCTTGTGAATTTTTAACAATATATTTTTTTAATTATTGTAAGCTGCTTAGAGTCCTGAAATGGGGAAAAGGCAGGATATATAATAATAATAATCAGCATCAGCATCAGCATCATCAATACAATGTTACACTGCAGGCCTTTTTAAAGAAATAGTTGAGCGTGATAGTGAAAAATTGAGTTTTCCAAGATACAGGCTGTTATTTCCTTCTCTGTCAGGCCTGAAACAAGGAGCAAGGTGCAAAATCAGGGAAGGAATTTTTCACCTGCATTCAGGCAAAGTTTTTAGTGTAACAGAATTTTAAAACATTTTTATTAGAGAAAATAGAATTTCTTCTACTTCAATTATAGAGTATACTTGCTTTCTATATTGGTCATCTGTGATATCTCCACATACAGTTGACTATTTGTTTGCCTAAAGAATATGTTTACAATAAACAAACTGTTGGCCTCACAAAATTCAGTATATCACTCTCCTTTTTCATTTCTTGATCCTAGGCCAAATTGATCCTAGGCCAAATTCTCCAACACACTTTGGTTCTGTTCAGTTTCCTATTTTTACATTATAATCATCTATGATTCACATCATATCCTGTTTGGGTCTGTGATCAATTTTCTCCTGGATGATTGTGTAGAATCTCTTTTCCCCTCATCTGTCTCTGTGATTGGAGCATATACTTGGATCTTGGTTATACTGATAGCTTTTCCTTGGCACCTTACTGATATCATTCAGTCAAATTTCGTGTTGTATTCCCTTACTGCTTTTGCTACATCTCAACTCAGTATTAATGCCAAACCTTTTCTTCTTTGATTTTCATTTCCAGAGTAAAACACTGTGTAAGTATCTGATTGAAAATGTCCCATTCTTCTTCACTTTAGCTCACTCACAGCATTTATGACTATGGCTATGCATTCCATTATTGTTTTACGATTTCCAGGTTTTCCTTGTTGGAAGATTTTTGCATTCTCTTTCCCCTTCCTTAATAGATAGGGATTTCCTTCATGCAAACTCCTCTCTCTCATTCAAACTAATCATGTGATTTAGGTCACCCCCCCCCCTTTGTGACTAACTGACACTCTCTCAAAGATTTTCATCTGAACTGCATATTTTCCATCTTCCTCCTCTCTCAACTCTCTTTGGAAAGATGGTGAGATAAATATTACTTTTCTACCTGAACTATTCATTAGCTAGTTTAATATATAGCCTCTATGCATATATAGATTAAAGCTATTAGTAAACTTTTGTTTGAACTTCAAGCTACTTGTGTTGTTTCTGAGTCAGTCTCAGTTCTGGGAAGTATAGTTAGACAAGAACATGTTTTCAGCTACTCTGCTGATTTAAGGCTAGACCCTAATGGGCTAGGTTTAATATTTTTGATATTTAAATATTTTTGTTTCCTATCCAAACTCAAACTGCCCTACATTCCTGACTCAAGCTTCTCACATTCCATGTTCCCATTACATAAATGTAAGATACGCTTTTTAGATTTTTAGTGTAAACATAAATGTTGGTGGTGGTGCCTTCAACTTGTTTCCAACTTATGAAGACCCTAAGGCAAACCTATAATGGGGTTTTCAGAGACAGAGTGTGTGACTTGCTCAAGATCACCCAGTGAGTTTCAATGGCCAAGCAGTGATTCAAACCCTGGTCTCCAGAGTCATAGTCCACAGCTCAAACCACTATGCCACACTTGCTCTGACAAAAATAGTGGAATTTTTTAAATTAACTTTCCTGTGTCTGATCATACTGGCACATGCACACATTTTTGGTCCTCAAATTGTTCAAAGTGGCAACTTATAATACCACAGGCCCTTTGATTATTTCAGTTCATGCACTGTGTGCTGAACTCTTCAGCCAAGTTCTGCTCCCAAGTCAGTTATACTATGAAATAGTAACTTAATAATTCATTGCTTTATGATTCTTTCTTTTTTTTTACTACAGTGGGCAAAGGGCTTGTGTACATGATTAAAATATTTCTCATTCTTTTTGAATAGCTGCAATGTGACCATACATGATTCAGAGGAATCTGGGATTTTGGGGGGGGAGGCAAAAAACTCCATAAACTCTGCAGAAAAAGCAATCATTTTTTAACAGAGTATCCACAAGGATGCTCATTATCGAACATGGGGCTGTCCACTTCTCATGGCTACTGATAGCTACATATTTTTGACAGAGGGAGGGCAGATGGACAGAACAAACCATTACATGATTGCTTCCCATGAGGAAACATAACTATCTAAGTGGTAGGTGACAATGGAAGCAGATGTACATCTAAAATAATTAATGCACAGCAGCCACTTACATGTGACAGCAAATCATTTGGATAAACTTTCTTCCTGGGCTCTATTTTAATTAGCAGTGACATCACAATGGTGTTGCATGTGTCCACTGAAAAATGAATAGATGCAAATTGGCACAGGAGAAGTGAAGACAATTAAGCATTGGTATGAATGTGTGAAAATCCACAGCAGTTCACATAATACACTTATGCGTAGACTAGCCCCAAGAAGTTGGTAACTTTTAATGTGTAACTTTTAGTAACACATTTAAAGTGTGTACGAGAGGACAGTTTATTTCCTATGCTGCTAATGAAACAGAAAAGAAAGTGCCAAACAGTTGTGAAGTCAAAGGCTTTCACAGCCGGCATCCATACTTTTTTGTGGGTTTTTCGGGCTATGTGGCCGTGTTCTGGAAGAATTTATTCCTGACGTTTCACCTGCATTTGTGGCTAGCATCTTCAGAGAATGGAGGCATGGAAGTGATTGGGGTACATATACTGAGTGACCTTTGGTTGGGAGGAAATGATTTACATGTTAATCTGTGTGTTTGTTGAATCTGTGTGTTTGTTGGTCTGGTATTGAATGGCAAAGCCTCAGGACTTTGCCAAACAGTTGTGGAAAAACGAATTATTGCTTTACAATTTTTTGTTAAAATATAATACTAACCATATGCCTTTTAACTATTCACCATCTTGACCCCTGTGCAAGGAGAAAGGCAGGATATAAATTAAATAAATATTCAAAAGTAGCAAAACTACAATATGAGGCAAACACAATGCATGCCAACAAAACAGATTTTGTTAGGCCAGCATTTCTCAAATTATTAGATGTAGCAGACCAGCAGTTCTCCCCCTTCCTCCACATATGTCAGAGACTGAAAGGAAATACAAAATACCATAGCTTTATTTGCAGACAATGGGTTACTATTTATTTCAAATCTGCAGAGCTCTACACTAAATGTGATGTCAGTACTGGTCAAGTTTCATGTTATAATATCAACTGGCAAAAATCCAACATTATATCATCATTTGTAGAGTTGCCAGCTAATCTTTGTTTTACAGATTCACCTTCACTTGGAGACCTAAATATTAGCCAAGTGTGTGCAGTGGTTACAGATCCTGATAAAAGAGGAAAGACGCCAACAGCTTAGAGAACAAACTAAAGTCTTTATTTAGGAAATCCATACTAAGATGGGAAGTTACTCAGGGAGCTATTCAGTTCAGTTCATCGATATTATGATCATTGACCAGCACAGGTAAAAAGGGGATACAGAATAAAAGATGATAATGGTAAAAACAATGGTAAAATCAAGGTAAAAACAGGGTAAAAACCAGGTAAAAACACAGATTTAAAACAGCATGGCCTCAACAGGATTTCCCCATTTGATGTTGGGGATACAGAATAAAAGAAAGTAATGGTGAAAGCAAGGTAAAAACAAAATAAAAGCCCGGTAAAAACAGTATTTCCTTTTAAAATCTGGTGTGGCAGGGCAAGATTAATTCTAGTCTAATGCAGAGGTCATTGCCTGATAGATTTTAACTGCAGCTGCACAGAATCTGGCAACATTATATGTTATATCTGGATTGGTGTCCAAAAGCAATAAGGAAGTGTAGAATTGACTGGTATGTCCTTGGTGTTTATACAATAGAGAAGAGATAAGGCTGAGGTGGATGTCCCTGTAGTATGAGCACTGGAGTAATACATGCTGTGTTGTTTCTATTTGGCCAGAGTCACAAGGGCATAGTCTATTTAAGAAGAGGATCTTATATTGGCCTTCAAGAACAGCTGAGGGGAGGGCATGGCATCATGCCAAAGTAAAAGTTCTCCAGTGTTTAGTACTTCAGGTTTTGCTTAATATGCCACAGGTAATGCCAATATCTGACAATAAAAGTTGGGGTGCTAGTTAGGTCTAGCTGTCACTCTGTATCTATCACCTGTTGTTTGATGGTCGCTTTGACCTTTTCATATCCCATACTGAGCAAAAGATCTGGAGAGAAACCCAGTGACGAAATTTTAGTCATCACTATCTGTTTCCACATAGACTGGAATTCATCAGTCAGGGTAAGTGGAACAAGGCCGACGGGAAAGAAGGATCATCTGAACCAATAGTATAGTCACCCATACTCTGGCCCCCATTTTCATAAAGTCTGACTCCAGTCTCAGAATTGCATTAGAGATACATTTTGGGGCTTGTGATAGTATTCTTAGAAATTTGGATTGCACAAGTTCTAATGGTTCAGAGTTGGGAGAGGGGTCCCAGCTGGGATCCATAAAGCAGTTGTGCAACTGATTTGGCTTCAAAGAGTTTGAGTGCTGCCGGAATACAATGACCTCCTCTTGTCATAAGAATGTTGAGGATGTCTGTTGAACTCCTCTGCATGTTACTGGCAGCATAGTACCCATGCACTTTCCTATTACCAGTAGCGTTAAAGATATCTGAAACAAGATACCTGTTCGATCTTGTGACTATCTATAATCCAGTTTTTGGTTCTTAGGCCTTTTAGCAAATGCCATCATTCTGGTTTTTTGGTAGTTAAGCTCTAGCTGATCCTCTTTGCAATACTGTGGGCCTTTGCAGACTGCCAGAAATAGTGCACATTAAATTGAGGCACTGCCCTGGCTCAGTGCTAGGGAATCATGGGAACTGTAATTTATTGTGGCACCAGAGCTCTCTGACAGAGAAGGCTCAATGTCCCAGAAAAAAATACAATTCCCATGACTCCCTAGCACTGAGCCAGGGCAGTGCCTCAATTTAATGTGCACTATTTCTGGCAGTCTGCAAAGGCCCTGTGTTAGTATTCTTAGTGCTCTTTTTAGACCAATAGGTGTTCTTGAAATTACTGCTGCATCATCCTCATAAAGCAAAGCAGAGATATGCCATCCCTCTAGCTTTGGAGGATGGAAATTTGTGTTGTTGAGATGATCCACCATGTCACTGATGTAAAAGTTGAACAGAAGTGGAGCTAGAATGCATTATTGCTTGACACCCTTCTCAGTGGCAATGGCATTGGTGAGATGACCCTGGAGTTTGCATCTTGCTTTGAGTAAGATTCCTTCATGCAGCATACAAATTACACATAGTAGTCAATCAAGGAAGCCTCCATAGTTTGGTTCTAGATACAGAGTCAAAAGCTGCTTTGAAGTCTATAAAAGCAACATAGAGACTGTGTTGCAGGTGGCATACTTTTTGATGAAGTGTTGGAGTACAAGGAAGAAAGTTTAGGATTGGCCTTCCCTAAAGCCAGCTTGTTCCTCTACAGGTATGCTTTCTTGTTCCATCCAATCTTCGTAAGTGTCTTGTATACAGCTTGCTGATTGTGTTCAGGAGACTAATTGGTCTATAGTTGTCAGGATCATTATGGGGACAATGATAGCAAGCCCCCAGCCCCTAGGTGCTCTACTGTAATTGTTGTCAATGCAGGTAATGCCCCCTACTTGGGGCTGCCTTTGAAGAGTATTCAGAAACTTCAATTGGTCCAAAGAGCTACATCCAGGCTGATAACTGGGGCAGGTTATAGAGATCACACAACACCCCTCTTGAAACATTTCCACTGGCTGTCAGTTTGTTTCTGGGCACAATTCAAAGTGCTGGTTATGACCTATAAAGCCCTATGTAGCCCAGGTCCAGGCTATTTGGCAGACCATATTTCCCTATATGAGCCAGCCCAGGCTCAGAGATCCTCGGGGAAGGCCCTTCTCTCCATGCCACCACCATCACAAGCATGGTTGGTGGGGACACAAGAGGGGGCCTTTTCTATGGCTGCCCCTATACTGTGAAACTCCCTTCCCAGGGAGACCAGAATAGCCCCTTCCTTGATGGCCTTCTGCTGACAGGCAAAGACCTTCCTCTTCACACAGGCATTCAAAACAGAACATTTTAAAAGAACGGGCTGGGGTGTTATATTGTTTTATTGTGTTTAAAACATTTTTATCCTTTTAAACTATTTGATATTTTAATATGCAATTTGTTTTAGCTATTGTAGCAATTTAATTCTGTTTTAATGTACTATTTTTGTATGCTTATAACTTTACTGTTTTTTAATATTGTAAGCCAGTCTTGGGAGAAGGACAAGATGTAAATAAATATAATCATAATATTAGGGTCCAAAATAAGGCTAAGCCTCACCAATTAGTTAGGTTTACCAATGAATATATGCAGTAAAATAAGTATTTTTAAAATGAAAAGATTTTTTCATTAATAAAATGAAAATATTTTCTAAACTCGAAAGCATTCTGCTTTTGTGAAGTCGTAGGCTTTCATGGCTGGCATCCATTGTGTGAGACCCTGGGTAGGGAGGAGTGGTTCCCAGGTGAATATATAGTATATATATATATATCACATTATATATAGACCCATTCCCTTCCATTCCAGTTTTCTCTGAAGATGCCAGCCACAGATGCTGGTGAAACGTCAGAAAGAAACTCTTCGAGAACATGGCCACACAGCCCAAAAAACCCACAAAAAAACATTCTGCTTTTATTGTTTCATAGTCTTAGAGGCCTTCCTCCTACAATTCCTCAAAAAATGCTTCAGACAAGGTGATCAAATTTCCAGGAAAATTTAAACCTGCATATCACACATACTAAATTGCAATTATTCATATTGCAAAGTGGTTTAATTCTTCCTAATCTTCGAGCCTATTATAATCCGTATATAGTATTGCAGGCTAAGTAGTGTCATGCTGAAGTAGGAAAGAAAATCCCTGCATGATCTAAAACAGAAACAATTACAGGAGCTTTACTATAGAAAATTTGGTAGCAGTGACGCAAAAATGGGTGTAATTCATCTTTCTTGTCCTCATATTATAATTCTACAGTGATGCCCACTAGAAGGACATAGAAATCATTTTTATATCAGCTGAGTTTAGATACATTTACACATATAACAAATACATTTACATACGAGCTTGCTTGAAAATCCTGAACTCCTAAATTAAAATCTGTTAAGGGCAGATGGAAAACTGTACTGAGTACCAGCTAAAAATTCCATACTGGACACTTCTTTTACAATCAGTCAAATTATCTACATTACATATTCAGCTGAGGCTTATATAACAAAAATATGTTTAAAATATATTGGGCACCAGTTCTTTTTCAATTATTGGTTTCAGCTCTTAAAGATTGGTGCTGGAGATACATGTAACTGAAATGCAATCTTGCACTTCTTTTATGGTCATGTCAAGCTGACCACTGAGAGCCAGCGTGGTGTAGTGATTTGAGCATTGTACTGTGACTCTGAAGATCAGGGTTCGATTCTCCACTTGGCCATAAAAATCCACTGGGTGATCTTGGATGAGTCACACACTCTTATCCCCAGAAAGGCATTAACAACAGCAACAAGTTATTACCCTTTAGTGGACACAAATGAACACAAACAGTCATTACCATACTTGATAAAGTATTGTTGGGGGAATAGTTTTCAAGAACTAGACTGATGACTAAACGTACAATTTTTGCAAAACCAAAAATCTAAGAACACCCCAAATATCAATATCTGGATTCCAGATCTTCTAACACTGGCCACTCAGGAAAAAAATACTTCACACACAGTTATAATAAACATTTCAACCAATTTGGCATAGTTTTATCAAATGCTATGTGGAGTAAAAATATGTCTTTACACTGTTGTACAGAGAGAGGCAATGGCAAACTACCTGTGAGTATTCCTTGACTAAAGGCCTTTGCAGACTGCTAGAAATAGTGCAAATTGAGTCCACTTTAAGGGTTAGGGTTAGGGAATCATGGGAACTGTATTTTATTGTGACACCAGAGCTCTCTGAGAGAGAAGGCTCAATGTCTCAGAAAAAAACAATTCCCATGATTCCCTAGCACTAACCCTAACCCTTAAAGTGGACTCAATTTGCACTATTTCTGGCAATCTGCAAAGGCCCTAAGAAAACCCTATGAACTTCCCAATGTAAGTCTTCTTCTGACTTCTTGACTGCAGTTCCATTCTGATCAATATTTGATCCAAGGTATGAGAACTCTTTGACTATTTCAGTTTTCTTGTATTCTTCTAAATCTTTCATGGTCATTATTGTTGTTTTCTTTAATTATCAGCATTAAGCCTACCTTGGCACATCCCTCATCAAGCACAGGCCCTGATATCTGTATCCAAAAGTCTATTATGGAGAATTTTATTTAGCTCAAATTGAGAGGGGGTCAGCTACAAGGACTCTGCGAGACCATCTCCCACGTGTATACCAAGAGGCCGAGGGATCTGAGAATTGATGCAAAGACAGAATTCTCCAATTAAAGTATTATTTCTTAAAGGGGCAAATCACACAGAAATTAACATACACACACACACACTCATTCAAGGCTCAGGAAGTCAGGGGTTAGCTTGGAAAAGTTTTCAAGGCAAACCTACGGGTGATAATCACTACAAATGAGGCTTTCTCTGGGATCCAATTGGTTAAGTGGTGTGAGACACAACAGTTCCAAGAGCATTGGTTTGAATGGAGGTGCCGGTACCTAGACTAGAGAGCACAGTGACGTAGTGTCCCCATGAATTCCAAATTAGTGACACTGAAGGGGAAAAATCCAGGGTTTTTTAGCTGCAGGGCAAAGGTGTTAGATTGCATGGGTGGGGTAATCCGGTCTGGCAATATTCAAGGTGAATGGGAAAGGATTAAGTTGTTAGCTGGCCCATCAGGTGAGACAGCTAGGCCATTATTGCCCATTCTTCTGATTATGGAGGTGATGATGGTCCATTTGCAACTCCCACACTATCTGCTTGGCTTTGGAATGGGTTTTTTTCCCAGTCTTCCAAGTGACCTTGGTGTGATCTGCCTGTCATTGCCTAGGTGGCACTTGGGGTCAATTGCAGTGTACATTTGGGGTTATGTGGAATTCATACACACACCAAAATTCAGAAAAAATATACTTTGGCTAACATATAAGAGAACCCTAGAAACTATTTGTTGTTTGTTATTATGTGCTTTCAAGTAGTTTCTGACTTATGGCAACCCTAAGATGAACCTATGACTGGATTTTCTTCGCAATATTTGTTTAAAGGGGGTTTGCCTTTGCCTTTGCCTTACTCTGAGGCTGAGAGAGTGTTACTTCTCCAAGGTCACATTGTGGGTTTCCATGGTCAAGTGGGATTTGAACCTTGGTCTCCAGAATCCTAGTTCAATGCCCAAACCATTCCCTCTTCATAATGAGACTAGAAGCCATAATTAGGCTCTGAAGAGCTCCAATTCATGTTCAGTACACCCTTGTATCAGAGTCTACAGCAAATCAGAGACACCTGTCTCCACATTTGAGGGGAAATTAGACGTGCATATCATTACTTTTTACATTTTTAAAAAAATCTATAGTTGCCATTAAATTTTAATAAAACAATATGAATTTTTAAAACCTGGGAAAAGGTAAATAAAATAGAACTAGATTCAAATGCAACAACAGCACTCCTTTCGTGTGGGATTCTATTTCATTCTTATAAATGTCAAACAGAGTCAAAGCTCAGAATACACTAGATCACAGCACCTGTACATCTCCTATTGGAAAGACTTTGCTTTTTTTCAAGTGCAGCCTAAATATGCTAAAGGCACCAGATCCTATTTGATCTTGGAAGCTAAGCAGGGTCAACTCTGCTTAGTGCTTGGGCTAGGAGACTGCCAATGAATACCAGGTGCTGTGGGCTCTATTTCAGAGGAAGGAATGTGCAAAACCACCTCTGAGTATTTCTAACCCAAGAAAACTCTTTGAAATTAATGAGGTTCCCTAAATCGACAAGCACCTTTTAGGTACATACTGTCAGAACTCACAAGGGTTTTAGTTCTGCCATTATGTATGAAGCTGGGAAATGTATATATAAATCCTGTATTGGTTTATGTTATACGTATATACATATAGAATGTGTTATCTGTATTAGGCAAGTTTAAATTTTGATGCAGATTTCAAAGAACAGTTGGGAGTTTTACTACAGTTGCCGAGCAGAAATCAGAAGGTTACATCACAGTTACTAGGCAGAAAAACAAAAGGTTATGGTAAAGTCACCAGGCAGACATAGAAATCACTGGGCAGAAGTCAAATTTTTACAATGTAGACAGGTGGGCCTAGGTAACTCCAATCTATATATAGGGACAATAAGGCAAAGAAGCACTGACTGATCACTACTGTCCTTGGTCTGCAATAAAGTCTTTTTATTCTTTCACCAAGATTATTGTCTGAATCCTTGGAACAGAGTTGACTAATCCTGACAGTGAGAAGCTTTTGCTGTAAAATGGGCTCTACAAACTTGGTGGCAGTTTTTGGAAGGCACACCGCATCCTTTTGAGGTCTGGATGGACCATTGTAATCTAGAGACTTTGCAGACCCCGAGAAAGTTAAGCCCCAAACAAAACAGGTGGGCCAAGTTCTTCTGCCTGTTCAATTCAAGCTGAAATTCATTCCAGAAAAGCAAAATGTTTTAGCTGATGCCTTATCAAGGCTCCCACCGCATGATAGTAGTAGACAAGCCCCTATAGAGATAGTGTTCAGGCCACAACAATTGGGTCTAGCTGTAACCACTAAAGGCAGTCCCATGGGGAGGGAATGGGAGATCTCAACCCCAGACCCAATACACCAAAGGTTTATTGAGACAGCTGTGAAGGACCAGTGGCTTAAAGAGCATCTAAATACACTGGTACCCAGGGGAGAGGCTATGGTACAAAGGGGACAGAATCTATGCTCCTGAGGAACTGAGACTGAAAATTCTTCAATTGTGTCATGACACCAAAGCAGTGGGTCACTGGGGTTTTCTGAGAACCTGGCACACAGTACACAGACAGTACTGGTGGGATGGTATCAGACAAGATGTTGAAACATATATAAAGGGGGGTGTTCAGTGTGTGCCAAAGCCAAGCCAGTTGGAGAACCTCCCCCCCCGAGGACTGTTGCAACCTTTGCCCACCCGTTAGCCCCTGGAAACACATAGCAATGGACTTCATCCCCAATTTACCTGACAGCCATGGGAGAAACAACATTTGGGTGGTAACAGATCTATTCTCCAAACAGGTGCATTTTGTAGGCTGCAAAGGCCTGCCAACTGTGGCCAAATTAGCTGATCTATTCATCTCCCATTTATACTGGCTCCATGGTTTACTTTCTAGAATTGTGAGTGATTGAGGTAGCCAGTTCACCTCCAAATTTTGGAGGTTATTGCACAAAAAGCTGGGGGTCGAACCTACGCTGAGTACCTCTCATCACCCCCAATTGGATGGACAGATGGAGAGAAAAACTCAACTCTGGAGCAATACTTAAGGTGTTATGGCAGTTACTTACAAGATAACTGGTTTGATTTATTGCAACATGCAGAGGTTGCTTTTAATGGGATGATTAATCAGAGTACAGGGCATTCCCCTTTTGAAATAGTCTATGGGTATGAACCAAAGATGCTGCCCTCATTAATGGTAGAGCCTACAGATCCTGTGCCACTAATGCAGTGGATTACAAAAATAAAGGAGGCGTGGCCTCTGATAGTGATTGCTTTAGACAAGGCTAAGCGGGAATGCAAAAAGTTTGCTGACAGCAAGTGCAGCAGGGAATGGAATTTAACTCCTGGGAGCAAAGTCTACCCTACCAAACATCTAAAGACTCCACAACCAGCTAAAAAGCTGGGACCCAGATTTGTTGGACCTTTTACTGTAAAGAGACTGATTAATGATGTAACTGCTGAATTGGACTTGCCGAAGTCCTACAGACATTTGTATCTGGTATTTCATTTTAGCCTCCTGAAACCAGCCCTGTCAACGGACCCATGGCTGGCTGAACCAGACTCACCCCCAACCTTGGTGGTTGAAGTTGAACAACATTTCAAGGTGGCTAAAATCTTGGACTCATGAATCCACAGAAGCAAGCAGCAATATTCAATTTGCTGGAAACACTTCCCTGGGTCTGAGAATGAATGGGTGTACGGCCACCATGTTGACACCCCAAAATTAATTTGCTGTTTTCATCAGGCCCACCCAGACAAACTTGGGAATAATGGAGAATGCTAAGCCTAGGGTGGCAGGATGTCAGTACCCAAAAGGGTTTTGGTTCTGCCATTATGTATGAAGTTGGGAAATGTATATATAAATCCTGTATTGGTTTGTGTTGAATGTATATATACAAATAGAATGTGTTATCTGTATTAGGTGATTTTAAATTTTGGCGCTGATTCTAAAGAACAGTTGGGAGGAGTTTTACTTTAGTTGCCGAGCAGAAATCAAAAGGTTACATCACAGTTACTAGGCAGAAATCAAGTGGTTACATAGAAGTCACTTGGCAGAGGTCAAATTGTTACATTGCAAACAGGTGGGCCTAGGTATGTCCCGTCTTTATATATACGGACAATAAGGCAGACAAGGGCAGTATCAACCTAAATGCTAGCTGATCACTACTGTCCTTGGTCTGCAATAAAGTCTTTTTGTTCTTTCACCAAGGTTATTGTCCAAATCCTTGGAACAGAGCTGACTAATCCTGACACATACACACACATATAAAGAGGCATGCAACACCTCTTTATCCCAGACGTTTCTCCAATCATTGCTGCTCAAGTGTACAGGGGGACAACTCCTCTCACACATCTAAGCCAAGGCAAGCCACAGCAAGCTAAGCCAATACTGTTTGGCCTGTAGATTGCACCAGGAAGTTCCCATCCAGATGCTAGAAATGCAAGCCATGCCGCTGTCAGGCTGACCATCCCTGTCCTCCCTCTCCAACAGTTTTCATTTTCAGAGTACTACATAAATACAAGACGTCCAACTCTATCACAGTTAAATACGATCTTGGCCATAATATGTAGCTGAGCCAATTAAGTATTTGCTGCTCTAGAATTGTGGTGCTAATCAAATTATTTTTCTACTTGGGAGTTTGGGGGAGAGGAAAAGAAAAGGAGTTAATAATCTAAATTAGATTGATTAAAGTTGTAGGCCAAACCTGCCTACTGTCAAATGGTCTTCTTTAAGGAATAAGGAGAAAACATAAGTACTAAAATTAATCCTGGTCTGGAGATTACATGTTTACTGATCAGTTGACTCTTTGGCTGAATCTGTACTGCAGAATTAATGAAGTCCAACACTACTTTAACTGTCATGGCTCAGTGTTATGGAATTCTGGGATTTGTAATTTTATGAAATATTTAGCCTTCTCTGTCAGAGAGTCCTAGTGCCACAACAAACTACAAATCTTATGATTCCATGGGATGCAGTTAAAGTAGTGTCAAACGGCAAAAATTCTACATTGTAACAGTGGCCTTTGTCAGTGTTGATGTCCTCCCCATGTATTACACCATAATTGCCACCTTTACCTTCCTTTTAAAAAATCTGAAATTAAAGATACAGTCTTTCCACTGTTGTTGTTGTGTCTTCAAGTCATTTCCAACTTATAATATCCGTAAAGTGAACCTAAGGGTTTGCCATTGCCTTCTCTGAGGCTGAGAGAATGTGACTTGCCCAAGGTCATCACCTAGTGGGGTTTCATGGCCTGCAGTCAACTAGAAACCAAAGTTTATGATCAATTTGAAAAAAAGTGGCTGACCTAGATTCCAGAAGACCTATAAAAGTAAAGTAAGAAAGCCTCTACAAGACATTAACACACTGTTCTTCATGCTGGAATGTGGCTTCAAATGTTCTGACCTTTTAGAATGTTGAGCTGAGCAAAATGGGATGAATTCTCTTTTTAAATTAATTATTACTCTAAACTATGGCAAGCTGACCAACTGTGTTATTCTAAATCCTATCCTCTCCCACTGGGAACTACTTTTGACCAAACTGAGAATTTGTCCATCATGTAAAGCTCAAAGGATCTGAGCAAACTAGAACCCATCTATAATTAATTTATGATGCAATCATGAAGTAGTGAACTAAGTGCAGTTCCCTACGTTGCCTTCTTAATGAACATCTGTGTATCTACAGTACCTTCTCCTGTGCCAGCTTCATGAAGGAAAGAATAAATATAGCCCAAAACATTTTGCTGCCTGAGACATGGCAGCCAATGGAGCCCCCATTTGCTCACAACAATGTTCACAACATCCGAACACTAGGTGTGTTACTTTAGTACATGAGACATAAAATCCCACAAGCACTTTTTCCTGTCTCTGGCAATAACAATTCAATAACAACAATGGAAGATTTAACAATGTGTGGTCCTTTCAGGACAATCCAAACCTGCTGCCTGAAAGTGATGCTTCCTTTGCTTAATGGTAGGCATATCCTCAGAAAGAAATTTCATCTTGGTGACCAAAGTTTGGAAAAAAGATTTGAGAACACTAAAAGCAGTTGACAAAGAATAATTCACCATTGCTACACAACCCCTAGCACAAAGCAGCATTTCAGACCATCTATTTTATTTTCGAGGGAAGGTTTAACCTGTTTGCTCTTGCAATTTATTTATTTCATTTATAAGCTGCCAACGGATACTAGGTGTTGTGGGCTCTGTTTGAAATTTTGGATATTTAAATCAAAACAAAAGAAAAGAGTTACAGTAAAATAAACATGTTAATAAAAGAGTGATTCGTATAAATGCTTATTTGAAAACAAATGTCTTTTTTTATTATTTATTTTATTTCCAGGATTTATATCCTGCCTTTCTACCACAATGGGATTCAAGGTGGGTTACAATATTTTAAAAAGACAGAGCTAAAACACTGATTACAAAGTTTAAAAAATAATTAAATTTTAAATTAAATTAAAGCTTAAAACATAGGTTGAAAACAGCATAGTTAAAACAGTAAAAGCCATTAAAACAGTAAAACAGCACACCACATTATTCAAAGAAGATTCACCCACCAAATGCCTGCCTAAATAAAAATGTCTTCAGCTGCTGGCGGAAAGAGAACAGGGAGGGGACCGACCTGACCTGCTATGGCAGGAGGTCCACAGTCTGGGAGAAGCCATGGAGAAGGCTCTCTCCCGACTTTTCACCAACCGTACCTGCGGAGATGGTGGGACTGAGAGAAAGCCTTCTCCTGTTGATCTTAGTGCTCTAACTGGCATGCATATGGCAATACAGTCCTTTAGATAGTTTGGACCCAAGCCATTTAGGGCTTTAAAGGTCAAAACCAGCACCTTGAATTCTGCCCGGAAATGGACCGGTAGCTAGTACAACTATTTCAGCAAGGGAGTGATATGACAAACTATCGAGGTATAACACTGCTCTCTATTGCTGGAAAAATCCTTGCAAGGATACTCCTGAACAGATTAGTTCCTGCTATTGCAGAAGAACTCCTTCCTGAAAGCCAGTGTGGCTTCAGAGCCAATAGGAGTACTACAGATATGGTATTTGCCCTTAGACAACTGCAAGAGAAATGGAGAGAGCAGAACAAGGGACTCTATGTAACATTTGTTGACCTCACCAAAGCCTTCGACACTGTGAGTAGAAAAGGTCTATGGCAGATCCTGGAAAGACTAGGATGCCACCCCAAATTCCTCAAAATGATTATCTTGCTACATGAGGGCCAGCATGGTCAAGTCAAATACGGCGATGCTCTTTCAGAGCCCTTTCTAATAACTAATGGAGTGAAGCAAGGTTGTGTTCTTGCTCCAACTTTATTTACAATCTTCTTCAGCATGATGCTCCAAAGGGCTGCAGCAGAGCTCAAAGAAGAAGACGGCATCTATATACGTTACTGTGTTGATGGTAGCTTGTTTAACTTAAGCCGTCTGAGGGCTCACACTAAGACTCTAAACTATCTAGTCCGTGAGCTGCTCTTTGCTGACGATGCTGCCCTTGTTGCCCATACAGAAGCAGCTCTGCAGCGGCTAACATCCTGCTTCGCAACAGCTGCAGAAATGTTTGGGCTGGAAGTCAACCTGAAGAAAACGGAAGTTCTCTACCAGCCTGCACCACAGGACAAACACCACGATCCCCACATCACTGTAGGCAAATCTGTGCTTAAGTCCGTTCAGCAGTTCACCTACCTGGGAAGCATCATCTCCTCAGATGCCAAGATTGACAAAGAGATCGATCACAGATTAGCAAAGGCATATAGCGCATTTGGAAGACTTTACAAAAGAGTCTGGAGAAACAAACACCTGAGGCGGAGCACAAAAATCAGTGTGTATAGAGCCATTGTACTGTCTATTCTCCTTTATGGGTCTGAAACATGGGTCACCTATCGCCAACACTTACGACTCCTCAAACGCTTTCATCAGAGCTGTATACACACAATCCTAAATATACACTGGACTGACTATGTGACGAATGTTGCTGTCCTTGTGCAAGCAGGGATCACCAGCATTGAGGCCATGCTATTGAAAACGCAGCTGCGCTGAGCAGGGCACATTTCTAGGATGGAGGACCATCGCCTCCCCAAAATAGTACTCTACGGTGAACTTGCCACGGGTCAGCATAAGAGGGGCGCTCCAAAAAAGCGATACAAGGACTCCCTGAAACAACATCTCAGGCTCGGCCAAATTGATCACCAACAATGGTCCACCCTGGCCTCACATCGGGAGGCATGGAGACGTACTATCCACAATGCTGCAGCCTTATTTGAGAAGTCACGCCGAACAAGTCTCAAAGAGAAATGACAACGCAGAAAGAATCACAACCCGGAAACATCACCCAAGGAGATCTTCTGCTGTGCTTTCTGCAACCGGACTTGTTTATCTCAGATTGGCCTTTTTAGTCATCAGCGCACTTGCAAAAAGCGTGGGATGAGTCCTTCCTGAATCTTCGTTTGCGAAGAAAAGCCAGAGAGAGAGAGAGATGACCCCTCTAGCCAACCCCAGTCAACATCCTGGCCACAGCATTCTGCCCCCACTACAGTTTCCAAACAGTTCCAAGGGCAGCCCCATGTATAGTACATTACAATAGTCCAAATGGGATGTAACCAAAGCATGTGTTACCATAGCCAGATCCAACTTCTCAAGGAACAGATGCAGGTGGCACACTAGTTCTAACTGTGCAAATGCACTTCTGGCAAAAGCCAAAACCTGGGTATCCAGGGTCAGATATGAATCCAGGAGCCTGAGATTTCAGGAGAAGTGTAACCCCATCCAGCAGAGGCAAAGTCCCTATTTCATTATCTGCCTTACGACTGACCAAGAGCACCTCTGTCTTGCCTGGATTAAGTTTCATTTTCCTCACCCTCATTCAGTCCATTACTGACAGCAGACACTGGTTTAGTACAGAGACAGCTTCCCTAGAGTCAGTTGGAAAGGAGAGATAGAGTTAGGTGACATCAGCATATTGGTGACACCACAACCCAAAACTCTTCAATGGAAATGAAAAAACAGGGAAGTGTTAGAAGGTGCATGTCTAACCTTAGTCACAAGAACATGGAGGGGGGAATCAGCATCTTAAAGACCCTGCCACTAATGCAGATCCACATGGAATATCTGCTTTTATATAATCAGCTTTTAATGCATTGTTGTTAAAATGTTAGGCGAAGCTAAGGATATAAGCCTTTGCTTATGCAAGAATGAAACTTTTCAAAAATTGTCTCCTTGTTGGGCAAGATTCTCTCTCTCTCTCTCTCTCTCTCTCTCTCTCATTTTCTTAATATTTTTCATAGTTCAGGATTATTATTTTGGGAGGTGGAATTGTGCAAAATACTCTTTTTGTTCAGAAGACATTGGCTGCATCCACACAGCAGAAATAATCCAATTTCATACCACTTTAACTGCCATGGCTCAATACTATGGAATTTTGGGAATTGTAGTTTTGTGAAACATTCAACCTTCTCTGTCAAAGAGCACTGGTGCCACAACAAACTGCAATTCCCAGTATTCCATAGCATTATAAGTGGTGTGAAACTGGATTTTGCAGGGTGGATGCAGCCATTATTTTATGCCCCACAAAAAAGTGTGCAAAACCTTCCCAAACTTAAAAAAAAATGACATGAATGGTTTTGGAGTAATGGTTAACATCTAAGCTGGAATGCTGTTACTGTCTTATGCACACATAAATTCCTCTATAGAAAAGATTGGAAATTTTTGTTTGATGCAGAATAGCCATATTTATTTAGCTCAAGACTGCAGAAGTGGAATTACACATGTGGCACCACTGTACAGAATGGCACACTGCACATTGATGCACATATGCTTGCACACTGATGTTCACACATTGTGCATCCAGATGTGCATATAAATTTATCAATTCACTAATGAGGTGGGGTTGCACAAACACTGTGTAATTCCATCAGTGTAAAGTTACATGCCATCTTCTTGATGTACAATCTTGGCTTTCATATTACTTTCATTCATTCATTTTTCCCATGTTAATTTGGGAGAAGGTTGGACATCTTTACTAATTTGAAATAACTATTTAAAATTTAACAATTTAACAATTAAAGAATTAATGAATTGTTTTATAAGGTTTGCATCCTAGGGGTGTAAATAATATTCACATTTTTCTTTCCTCTTCTGTGACAAGGAAGGGTGTTTCATAATGTCTAGACACCCCATTAACTTTTTGTTTCACTTCATTACATTTCATTTCCTTTTTGTGTGTGCTGTGTGTACTTCTTGTATCCAAAAAGGATATAAGACAATATTTACATCATCGGAGTAAGCATTATAGATAGATTTTTGCAATTGACCAGTAATGTGTCATTATATTAAATCTTTGTTACATAGTGTGGAACCAACATATGAATTCCAGCTCTGGCTGATTTCCAGAAGAAAAATGTCTCACTAGCATGTCACAGTCCTAGTATGGAAACAACTCAGATTACATCAGAACTCTAACTGGGGTCATCAGGGGATAATGATTTCTGGAATATATAAAGTACTCTGCTCTTCAGATTCTCTGAAAGTTGTAGCTGTGTGAGCTTTAGCTGAGATTTGGGAGCATTTTCCATGATATTCAATATAGCAATTGCGTGTTTCATTGTGTGCCCCATCTCTGATATATTTTTCAAATACATTTCAAAGGATTTTATTCGCTATCTTCAAGACACTTCCAAGTAAAAAATAACAATAATTTCTCACACACCAGGCAAACAAACAGACAGGTTAATCCAAATAAACCAGGGTTTACATTTTACTTTTTCTATTGAGAAAATGAACCATATCTTAGCTGTATCTCAGTATCAGTCATAAAAGAAGCAAAATGATTTATATTTGTGTTGCCTTAATCCTCTTTTCCTTTCTGTGAGGGCAGGGAGATTGCATGGTATCTGAAGTATAGAGCATCCAGCATATTTAAGCACTGACCTAAGTGGCAGCCATTGGTATGGTGAATCTGCTCTGGTGAATCTTGCTTAAAACATTAGAGACAAGCTACCCAAAGTACTGACCTATGCGCAAGACAAATTCAGCACCTTTGATGGTTCCTTTAACATTCCAACTAAAACCGCAAGCAGATTCATTTTCTCACTGACATGGAAGCCATAAGATACTTCAGATGAACTGGACAGGCTCTCTCCCTCTCTGGAGCCTGCCTAGTGGCAAAAGTCTCCACCCTTGGCATGTGGAAAGCTCTGACCTCACTAGAAAATGATGAGCAACTTCAATATACTTGTAATTTATCTTCAAAGCATACGTAGTTTTCCATTCCCAATCCAAGAAGCCAAGGCCCTGTGTTTCTAGCACCTTAATACCAGGGCATCTGTGGTGTGCAAGACAGAGGTAAGGAAAGCAGCTGTTTCATAACCCTGCACCATTGCAAAGGTTGCTCATGACACTACTGATTAGCCTCATGCAACCATCAGCGGATTTCCAGCAGGCCAGCTAAACTGCCCGTGCATTTGAAAGGCAAGTAGCCATGCACAACAGTCATAATTATAGCTTTGCACAAAACCCTGAGAACAGCATCTGATGAATCATTTATAGGAACACATGGCTCATAATTTCTTTCAATATACAACATGTAACTGCGTAAAATTGTTATAAAGTTTCATAATAAACAACAAATTACTTGTGGAACATCAGGGACATCTGTGCATTTCAGTGTCGCCTTTAGTATTCCAAAGTGACAAACCCCATATGTTCTGGGAAAGACCTAGTGGTTAGGTCCTAATCAAAGCCTTCTGATCCTCAGTTAACAGCCTAGTTAAGAGACAGAATTCAGGCACATACATCTCACAGCTGAGATCAAGTAATCAGATCACATTCTTTCAACAAGAGCATACTCCTGGATAGGTCTAATATGAGGTAGGAGTGGCAGAAAGGAGAACGTGAAGCTCCCACATTTACAGCATCCTTAAGGCACCCCTGAGTATCCTACTCAGAAGGTTCACTTTGATTGAGAGAGCAGACTGCAACTCCAGAAGTCTCTGATAGGAACCCGTGAAGAAGGCCAATTGGTGATAAGGCTGAAATGCATTGGGCATTTTAAGAAATAAATGTTTTTGGAGCATCACATAGCATGTGGGACTGTGAATAATGTTTTCCAGGTTTTTGTTCTGTTCCTACGTGGGTGGGTGATCTCATTCCACAGTGGTGGGGTGAGTGATATGCACATACTTGCCTGGACCATGGTCTGCTAATTCTTTCAGTACATGGCATCTTGAAGCTAACGTTCACAGGAAATTAGTACCTTAATAATAAATAATAATAATAATAATAAAATTTATTTCTATACCGCCCAATGGTTACCCAATCCGGGCGGTTTACAAGTTAAAAACAAATTACAGTAATAAGATATCCCTCCCCCCCTTAAAACAATATTAAACAGTAATACAATTAAAACATCAAGAATATAAAAGAATAAATGTAAAAACTAACAATGGGCAGTTAGCAATTGTAGCAAGCAAACCTTACCTGTCTGGAGCAATGTTTTCACTGAGGATGAATCTACACTTTAGAAATAATGTAGCTGGACACCAGTTTAAATGCTGTAGCTCCATCCTATGGAATCCTGGGATTTGTAGTTTTACAACTAAAAGCCTTCTCTGCCAAAGAGTGCCAGTGCCTCATAAAACTATGAACCCCAGGATTCTGCAGGATGGAGTCAAAACAGTTAAAATAAATGGGAGAACTAGAACTTGTCTTTTCACTGGACAGTTGAATTCCTGCACTGTTGATTGGACATGGGCAGTTGAACATGGAAGTATCTACTTAGGAAATCACAATGTCTTATCTAGACATTCTTTGAGTGCCACATAGCTCATTTGCTGGGTATGTGGGTATGGGTTTGGTACCATTGCTTCTAGTGACTGGACAGACCTGCACCAGCACTGGACCTCCCCCTGCCTCCAATTTATGGGGACTACTTTATAGTTCTCATGAAGACTTTGAAATGTAATTTAAAAAGCCCAAAAGCCTTTAGTACTTTCAGTAATATAATCAGAACAAAGCCTGTGCCTAAATCAGAGATCAGAACTATGGAGGCCTCCAGATGCTGCTGGCCTGCAACTCCGCTCACCCTTCCCTAGCTGAGAGTCCATCAACCACTCAAGGGCCATATATTCTCCCTCCAGGGTTGCCATGTCAGGACTATCCCTGATCCTAAGATTTAAGTGCCAAAACCTGAGACCTTTGACAACTCCTCATGGACATGGCCTGGTAGTGTTACAAGGCTGACATCACAAGGCTGATATTGCATGCTTGACCTCAGGCTTGCAGCTTGGATGTACTCCTGGATTCATCCCTGAGCCTGGATGCCCAGGTTTTAGCAATGGCCAGGAGCATGCTAGCTCTGTCCACTCCTAGAAAAATCAGATCTGCCTATGACGACACATAACCTTCAGGGGGTCCAAATTGTTGCAGCCAGGCTGCTAACTGGGGCACGTTAGAGAGAACACATATGACTCCCTTATTGAAACAGCTTCACTGGCCACCAGTTATTTTCCAGGAACAATTCAAAGTGCTGGTTATGATCTATAAAAGCTCTATACAGTTTAGACCCAGACTATCTGAAAGACCATATTTACCTGTATGAACCTGATAGAGTTTTAGGATCCTCAGGTAAAGATTTCTCAGTCCCACCACCATCACAGTCCTGCCTGATGAGGACATAGAAGAGAGCCTTCTCAATGTCTGCTCCCATGCTGGGGAATTACTTAAGGTGGGCAAGGCTGCACACCCACACCCACACCTATGCTCTCCTTTTGCCAGCAGGCAGAGGCATTTTATTCAAACAGGCATTTTAATGATTACAGGTATACCTCACTTAATGAAATAGATGCATTCTTGGGTATTCTTTAAGAGAAAATTTGTTATCAGAGGCAGAGATAATATGGAAATAATTGAGAGATTCCTGTTGTTGTTGATGTTGTTGTTATTGTTGTATGCCTTCAAGCCATTTCTGACTTTTGGTAACCCGGTCATAGGGTTTGCTTGGCAACATTTGTTCAGAGAGGCTTGTTATTGCCTTCCCCTGAAGCTGAGAGCATGTGACTTGCCCAAGATCACCCAGAGTGTTTCACCCAGTGGATGGGAGCTTCCTACACCACCACCAAACCCCTGCCCCACCAAAACAACTGTTCAACATGTTTCAACCAACTTCTCCCCCCCCAAAAAAACCCACTAACAATATGCACATAAGAAAAGCAAACAAAAGCATTTTGAATCTTCTAGAGAGCAACAGAGTCAATAGGGGATGCAGAGAATACACACTGCACAGGGTGATACCATCAGAGGGGTTGACACCATCACAGAAATAACTATCTATAAAACAGCTTCCCTCTCCTCTGCACCACCTCCCCAGTGTTTGGTACTGGTAGATGATCAGCTCAAAAGGAACAATGAAAGAAACAGTTCACAGATCCACCCATCCACCCACTTCTCCAAGTTGGGACCTTGCCATCCTGCCTGCCACATTCACCGCTTTCTCTCACTGGTGGAGCAAGGTGGCACTGGGTCCATGAGAGTGCACAGGATGCTATGCTTTCTGTCTGGCCCAATGCTAGGCAGAACCTACTGCCAGCCTTTGCCAGAGCTGGGGCCCCCTCCAACCACTGTAGTTGGCAATAGCAGCAGATCCTGCTGTTGCAGTGGACAGCCATCATTGGAGAGTGGTGACCAGTGGAGAGAAGGGAGAGACTGGTGAGTACCATCACCCTCATATTCCCTCTGGCCGGCCCACATCTCTATTTGGGGCTTTGGTGAGTCATATTTGTGAATCAATAGGGGGTGGAGCTACCCAATTAGCTCTATACAACTCCTCCCAGAGGCTTCCAGGTCAGTTTCTGCCAGGAAGGAGAAGGAGGCTTTCCAGGTCAGTTTCTGCCAGGAAGGGAGAAGGAGAATAGTTTCTGAGCAGCTATATTGAGTGGGTGAGTGTTTAAATTCTTTTTAAAAACACTTGGGGAGAATATGACTGTTGCTGAGTGGGAGGGGCTTTGGTGAGTCACATTTGTGAATCAATAGGCGGTGGAGGTTTTTGTTTTTTTGCTCAGAGGGAGAGAGACAGAGACTTGCCTCCAGAATAAGGTAGCATCCAGGAGCTCTCTGTAGAGTTAGAAAACCAGTTGATTGAGCTCGCTGACAGAGCGTGGTGAAAAGACCAAGAGAACAAGGGCCCTTTATGTGGGTCTTTACCAGGGGACTTTTTCAGGGAAAAGCCCACAGTCCCGTTTCAGTGCTTACTTAAGATTTCTCAAGATGGACACTGAGGGAGTTGCTACAGTCACCTGCAACACTTGTGGGATGTTTGCCTTCTTACCAAGAGATGTGGGGAACTTCACCTGCACTAAGTGCAAGTTCGTAGCCCTCCTGGAAGAGAAAGTCAAGCATCTGGAGGCCCGGGTAGCTACACTTCAGCACATTAGGGAGAAAGAGGTTTTCCTGGACAGAGCGGAACAAACAGTCTTGGATGGGGACCACACAGAGGAAGTTGTTGAGGAGGAGGTCATTTCATGCACACAGGAGGTGGACACCTGGAGGAATATCACACACAGAAGTAGGAAAACCAGGGATTGTTCTGTGAGCTTGCAGCTACAGAATCAATTTGAAGCTCTCTCCCTTATCAAGGATGAAGAGGAAGAGCAGCAGGGACAGTCCTCAGAGAGACCCTAAGAGTACCACTGCAGGGAACAGCCACTGCTAAGCCTTGGAGGAAGAATGTGGTGGTGGTTGGTGGTTGTTGAGGGATACAGAAGCAGTGGTTTGTGGGCCTGACAAGATGTCCTGGGAAGTGTGTTGTCTCCCTGGGGCAAAAATCCATGATGTGACAGCGAGGCTGACAAGACTTGTCAAGCCTACTGACCATTACCCCTTCCTCTTGGTCCATGTGGGAACCAATGATACTGCAAGGCACAGTCTTCTGAATATCAGAAGGGATTATGAGGCTTTGAGTAGGAAGCTAAAAGAGCTGGATGCACAAGTTTTATCTCATCTCTTGTTGAAGGGCATGGTCCAGGAAGGGAGAGGAAGATAGCAGATGTGAATAACTGGCTCCGCAGATGGTGCTGCCAAGAATGATTTGGATTTTTAGATCACGGGCTGCGTTTCGTTGAGGGTGGACTTCTAGGAAGAGATGGGCTGCATCTCACACCAGTTGGCAGAAGCAGTTTTACCAATAGTCTCAAATATTTGATCAGGAGGGCTTTAAACTGAGTCATGTTGGGGAGGGAGACAGTATCTTGGAAGGTATCTTGGAAGGCAGGAGTACATCATGGGCTGGAAATAATAGTCAAAGTGTTATAGAGGGAACAAGGCAAATGATGCAAGGGTCCAACAGTGGGAGGAAAAAACCTCACACAGGCATCAAGTGGGGAAGACACATGCTCTTAGATGTGTCTACACTAATGCACAGAGCATGGGAAATAAAAAAAATGAATTTGAACTCCTAGCACAACAAAGCAAATACGATATAAAAGGCATCACTGAAACCTGGTGGGATGAGGCTCACGATTAGAATGTAGGAATAGAGGAGTATAACTTTTTTAAGAGAAGTAGGCCAAACAGGAAAAGAGGAGGAATAGCATTATATGTCAGGGATGTTTATACCTGTGAAGAGATCCAGGACTTAAATCCTGGAAATTAGGTGGAGAGCATCTGGATAAAAATTAAAGGGGAAGGAAACAACAGGGATGTTATTGTGGGACTCTACTACAGACCCCCAAGTCAGACTGAGGAATTGGATAATCTCTTTATAGAACAGATGACCACTCACTCAGAAAGGAGAGATGTAGTAGTGATGGGTGACTTCAACTATCCTGATATTTGCTGGAAGTCAAACTCAGCCAATAGGTCTAGCAAATTCCTCACTTGCCTTAAAGACGATTTCTTTGTCCAAAAGGTGGAAGAGGCTACAAGGGGATCAGCTATTTTAGATATGATCCTAATCAACAGGGATGATCTGGTCAATGGGGTACAAGTGGTGGGATCCTTAGGTGGGAGTGATCATGTTCTCCTGGAATTTCTTATACAGTGGAAAGGAAAAGCTAGGCATAGTCAAACACTCATTCTAGACTTTAGGAGAGCTGATTTCAACAAACTTAGGGAAACACTGGGAGTGATCCCATGGTTAGGAATACTAAAGGAGAAGGGAGTTCAGGATGGATGGGAGTTTCTCAAAAGGGAGATACTGAAGGCACAATCTCAAACTGTTCCAATAAGAAGGAAAAATGGGAGGTGTCTCAAGAAACCAGGATGGTTGACAAAAGAACTTTCAACTGAACTAAGGTTTAAATGGGAGATGAATAAGAAATGGAAAAAGGGTGAAATCACTAAAGAGGAATTCAAACAAATAGCTAGCACATGTAGGGGTAAAGTCAGGAAAGCCAAAGCACAGAATGAACTCAGGCTTGCTAGAGGGGTTAAGGACAAAAAAAGGGCTTTTGGGGGTATGATCGTAGCAAAAGAAGGAAAAAGGAAATAGTAGGACCACTACGTGGAGAAGATGGTAAAATGCTAACAGAGGACAGAGACAAGGCAGACCTACTCAACACCTTCTTTGCCTCAGTCTTTTCAGAAAAGGAAAAGGGTGCGCAACCTGAGGAAAATGGAGCAGAGGACACAATAGGGGAAATGCAGCACGGAATAAGTAAAGAGGTAGTACAGGAATACCTGGTTAACCTAAATAAACTTAAGTCTCCAGGACCAGATGAACTACATCCAAGGATATTAAAAGAACTGGCAAATGTAATCTCAGAGCCACTGGCAATAATCTTTGAAAACTAGAAAACAGGAGAGGTCCCAGCAGATTGGAGGAGGGCAAATATTGTCCCCCATCTTCAAAAAGGGGGGAAAAGAGGATCACAACAACTATCATCCAGTTAGTCTGACATCAATACTGGGAAAGATTCTAGAAGAGATCATTAAACAGAGAGCCTGTGAACATTTAGAAAGGAATGCCATAATCACAAAAAGTCAACATGGGTTCCTCAAAAACAAGTCATGCCAGACTAAACTAATCTCTTTTTCTTTTTTTCTTTTTTTTGGTTGACAAAATTCCCAGCTTGGTAGATGAAGGGAGTATGGTAGACATAGAATATCATGATTTCAGTAAGGCTTTTGACAAGGTCCCCCATGATATTCCTGTAAACGAGATAAAAAAATGTGGGCTAGACAATACAACTGTTAGGTAGATTAGTAATTGGTTTACTGACCAAACCCAAAGGGTGCTCAGCAAGGGCTCCTCTTCATCCTGGAGAGAAGTTACCAGTGGGGTGCCACAGGGTTCTGTCGTAGACGCAGTGCTATTCAACATCTTTATCAATGACTTGGATGAAAGAATAGGGGGCATGCTTCTCAAATTTGCAGATGACACCAAATCAGGAGGAATAGCTAATACCCCAGAAGACAGGATGAAAATTCAAAATGGCCTTAATAGATTAGAAAGCTGGGCCAAAGCTAACAAAATGAATTTCAACATGGAGAAATGTAAGGTACTGCACTTAGGGCAAAAAAATGAAATGCATAGATATAAGATGGGGGCATCTGGCTTAATAAGACTATGTGTGAAAGGGATCTAGGAGTCCTAATAGACCACAAGTTGAACACGAGTCAACAGTGTGATGCCGCAGCTAAAAAGGCCAATGCAATTTTAGGCTGCATTAATAGAAGTATAGTATCTTGATCAAGATTAGTAATAGTGCCATTGTATTATGCTTTGGTCAGGCTCCACCTGGAATACTGTGTCCAGTTCTGGGCACCACAATTCAAAAAGGATGTTGAAAAACTGGAGCGTGTCCAGAGGAGGGTGACTTAAATGGTGGAGGGTCTAGAAACCATGCCCTATGAGGAACGACTTAGAGCACTGAGTATGTTTAGCCTGAAGAAGAGGTGATATGATATCCCTGTTTAAATATTTGAAGAGATGTCATATTGAGGAGGGTGCTAGCTTGTTTTCTGCTGCTCCAGAGAACAGGACCGGGAACAATGGATGCAAGCTACAGGAAAAGAGATTCCACCTCAGCATTAGGAGGCACTTCCTGACAGTGAGAGCTGTTCAACAGTGGAACACACTCCTTCGGAGTGTGGTAGAGTCTCCTTCTTTGGAGGTCTTTAAACAGAGGCTGGATGGCCATCTGTTGGGGATGCTTTGATATTGAGTTCCTGCATGGCAGGGGGTTGGACTGGATGGACCTTGTGGTCTCTTCCAATTCTATGATTCTATGATTCTATGATAATTAGGGACAAATTAACATGATTATTTCTGACAGTCAATATTATCCACACATAATTCTCTAATGATTCAGCTTTATATTCATCCATCCATCCATCAACCTTTATTAGGCATCTTAATAATCAATACAATGAACCATACAGTACAAAATTTAACTAAAAATACTGAGCAAGGATACATTAAAATTTATCATTCTTAAATCATCTAACACCAAACTCTAACCATTATTTAGTTTGTGCCAGATTTTTGTTGCCTCCATTAGAAAATTGGCCATCAAGCGTGTAATCTGTGCATTACAATCCTCCAATAGATGTACTAGAGTTATATCAGTTAAACAGTAATCCATTTCTGTTAGTTTCTTTAACAATTTTGCTCTAGGTTTTTGATACAATGGGCAAAGAAATATAATATGTTGGAGCGTATCTGGAGATAAATCACAAATACACATTCTATTTGCAAAAGGAATCCTCAAATATCTACCCCTGGTGACACAAGAAGGGTGAATATTCAGCCTTGCGAAGAGAAAGGCTTTCCTTGAAGCCTGTAGGGACAATGATTGGAAGTACTTTGGCATCTCTTCCCCATAGGGGGGAATGCCAAATACAGAAGGGGAACATACTCTGGGAGAGATGGGATAAGTCATCTTATAGTCCCAATTCAATAAACAGTCCTTAATTTTCTTGAAGCATTCCTTCTCACTCAGTAGGAGTAGAGAGTCCAAGCTTAGGCCTTTAATTTTTAATTTATCTTCATAGATTTTTGACCAAGTAATATAATAATTATCAGATAGAAGGAAGCTTTATATTGAAATCACTCACACATAATTAGATGTAGAATCATCTACATCAGGATTTTTTTTTTCACCATGTTCTCTTCTATGTGTACTACACATTTTAATTATTATGGTATACTTTTAATTCTTTGGGGGGGGCTGTTTTTACATTTATTGTTACTTCCCAAAATGTTGTGATTCATTATCATTTTGAGTTACTCTTAAATGCACATGAAACTTGTGGTTGTCCTGATATGGTGGGACTAGATCCCATGAACCCTAGCCACCATTAGTAAGGGACGAGTCACAATCTGACACCATAGATAGATCTGGCCACATGTGACAACATTTACAAGAAAAATTAACTGTGCAGTAAGTATCTCTGCATTGTGATATGGAGACTTTTGCCTGTCAACAATTTAACTTAATATTATTGAAATTCTACTCCAGACATAAACAAGCCTGGCAAAACTGGAAAAAAGACATGATTCTGCCATTCTTTAAGTACCTTGTAATAATAAGATGTTAACAGGTATTATGAGACAACTGTTCTGTTTTCAATTAGTCAAGAGAGAGATAGAGAGAGACCACTTGTTCAGATGGACTTAACAATAGAACAATGCTGTATATCAATATTATTTTGCTATTTTATACCAATATAAAATTTGCTTTACTGACACTTTGCTCAGGAAAAGGAAACCATGTTATAACCTACTTACCACATCAATTATCTGCAGCAATGATAGTTGCAGCTCCACTACAAGAGGTTGTGAGTCATTCACGACAGGCCGTTCCAGACGATTATAGTTTTTCAGTAATTCTCTGTACAGTCGCCTTTGGTTTTCACCTTGCTGGGAGACTGTGAGAAGGAAAGGAAGAAATTCTTTTAGGTATATACCTATTGTTCAGATTTTATCAACTACTCTGTTATGGCTTATTAGCTACATGTTCCTGTGCAAGTTGTGTTTTTCTGAAAATCTATATTGCAATGATAATTCAAGGTCTAGAAACTCTGGAGGAGTTAACCTAACTTAACCTAATATTCTTAAAAGGAATGAAAAGGAATAAGGTGTCATAAAATACCAGTTCTTAATTGTGAAGAAGTTGTGTTTCTCTGATTTGTCGTAAAATTGATGGAAGCCCATGGGGAAAGAAAGGCTTGTAACTTAGGGCCTCGGCAGACGACTAATAGAGTCGTCTTGGAGGCTTGGAAGAGGAGGGGCAGCCGCACGAGCGGTGCCCCTTCCTCTCCCCGAGGTCGCCCTCGGAGTCACCGGCCCTCCGCACGGCCGGCGCTCCGGGGATGACCTCACGCCGCGGCGACCAGACGCGCCGCGGCGAAAAAGACAGCGAAAGTGCGCCCGCTGCTTTTAGTGCGCACTTTCGCTGTCTTGAGGAAGGAGCGCTGATTTAGCGCTCCTTCCAGGGACGCCGCCAGTGCGCCGAGGTGCGGAGGCTGGGGCCCCGCGGCGCGCCGGCCCAGGGCGTCCTGGACGCCCTCGTCTGCTTCCCCCCACAGTTTGTTTGTTGTTGTTTTTCCTAACTAATGGTGGTAATGTTAACAGCGTAGACCTGGGTTCTTCAAATCCTCATGTTTAAATGTCCTTGGGTAGGAAAGATCTGACAGTTGTGCCTTGCTGGATACCTGCCGAAGTTCATGCAACTGAGGAACCCATCTGGCAATGCATCGCCAACTCAAATGAGAAAAAGAAAAGCCAACTCTACTTGCTTCTTTGTAAGGTCTGCCATGCTAATTGGACATGGAGAAAGAAGACCAGTGGTACAAAAGAAGAGGGTACAGTTTTGCAGGAGAGCAATGAAAACATCTTCCTCAAGGACCCTGAAATCTAAAGAAAGCCCTGTCCTTTGGTATGCACTACGCCCCAGCTCAAGCTGCTTCTACAGGTATCTTAAAGGTTAAAATAGAACAACAACTCCTACACTCACTGGTGCAGTGGTAAATTTTTGACATCCGGGTATGCATCATGACAATAGCCATAGTGATACCCCTATTAAAAGCAACAAAATACAGGCAACAATGCAGACACGTATTAACAAATCATTTCTAGTCATTTGGGGCCTAAATCCAATTGTCCCATGTAATCAATTGAACATTACATAAGTGATGACGTACCAGGTTCCTATTGATTCAATGGTCTACCCTAGTAGGTGCTAATCACTGACTTTAGGAATGTATCCACACTGCAGAAATAAAGCAGTCTGACACCACTTTAATTCAATCATGCCATGATTCAATCCTACAGAATTATGAGATTTGTAGTTTGGTGAGGCCCCAGAGTTCTCTGACAGACCTCACCAAACTATAAATCCCAGGATTCCTTAAAATGGAACAATGACAATTAAAGTGGTGTGGAAACCTCTTTATTTCAGCAGTGTGGATAGACTGCAGGTTTCCATTTCTACCACAAACAGAGCTATTTATTGCAAAGCTAATACATCTCAATTGCCAATTCAAAATCAAGCCAACCCAAAATATTTTGCATGAGAACAGGGACACTTCACAGTAATAATATATTGTTTTCAGGGAAACACACACACACATTCCACATTACTGTGAAGATTGTAATTAAGTTAAGAGGGGACAAGGGAGCTCAAGGACATATAATTGACACTAGTAAACCAAAAGTCTGCTCTGCCCTGCAAAATTCTGAGTTCACTGACCAGGAGCTCCTTGAAGAGAGAACGGGATACAAATGTAATAGATATTGTTAGTTTTCATTGTATTTTATCACCATATCTGTTTGATTTGTATGCTGAATATATCATACATAAAGCAGGATTAGACTCGGAGGAAAGAGGCATGAAAACTGGAGGAAGGGACATGAACAATTTAAAGTATGCGCATGATACCATACTACTAGCAGCAAATAGCAAAGAACATTACTGAAGAAAGTCAAATAAGTAAGTGTAAATGCAGGTTTACTATTTGTACATTAAGAAAACAAAAATAATGGCCACAGATGAGTTAACTTTAAAGGAGACGATGAAGACATTGAAATATTTCAAGATTTTCCACACCTTGGCTCAGTCATTAATCAGAATGGAGACTATGTCAGTGTGGTTACACAGTGCGTGAAGATCCACGTAGACATGCAGCACCAGAGATCACGCAGCAGGTAGCTCTCCCCTTCCAGACAGAGTAAAGAGAGTCCACAGACAGATGTCTCTCAGATGAGGCTTTAATCTTACTTCCTCTACGTACAAGGCTATTTACAGCAATCATCCAACGTGATCCACAGCAATCCACTATACAACCAACGACAACTCACTATGACAACACCAACAACATGTGTCCAGAGGCTTCTGTCTTATATAGTCATGGTTCCACGTGGCTTTCTGGCCTTGCCTCTTCCTGCTGGACACCTGTCACCCACCTGAGTGACTCTGCAGTTTTGTAGCAGTTTTGTGTGCTTTCCAGCACCAGGTGACCATCCCCATGATGTCACATCCTATGACACAGCATGAGTCAGCTATTCCGCACATTGTACATTTTACTCCTGGGACTCCATCCTAACAATCCCCTCCAAAATGTACAATGTGTACACAATGCTTAACTTGGAGTGTTTGTGTGTGAACTTCCCTGTTCCCTTCTGCCGATGTTTTCCTGCTGGCACCCAGTGCTCTGGTACCCTGTCTGTGCCACTGTCAACCTGACCTGACTCAGAACCTCATTCTGCTATCCCCAGCAGCACCTTCCTTGATATGCACACACCTTCTGGAAACTTGTCCACCACTCCCGGCCCATCACTTCTAGTGCGTCCGCACTCTGGCCTAGATGTTCTGCCACTCTGCACATGCCCTTGGCTGAACCTACCATCCTCCTAGGATCTAGAGCCTTGAGCTTCCGCTGTCGCTCCTGATGCCAAGCCCAACTCCACCAACATTCGCTCATGCCTATCCACCTGTAGAGCTTTCGAGGATGTCTGCCACATTATCCTCCGAACAGATGTAAGACAGACTCAGAACACCATTCTGGACCAACTCCCTCACATTCCAGTAATGGACTCCGATGTACTTAGTCCTGTTCCTACAGTTCTCTGCCTCCGACATGGCAATTCAGGCCTGAGAATCTTCATGCACCACAGCTGGACCTGTACACTCCTCATCAAGATCCGACAGAAGCTGCCTCACCCACTGCACTCCCCCTGCCATTTCCGACAAAGCTGCAAACTCTGCTTCTGAAGTGCTAAGGGCTACGCAACTCTGTTTCCTGCTCCTCTACACCACAGACTGTCAGCATACCTGATGAGCAATCCTGTGACCACTTTACTGTCGTGCAGCTCTGAAGCAAAGGAGCTATCAACAAAGCAATCTAGCTGGACTTCAGATCCCTGTAACACCAGCTTCCGCTCCGTGCTGCCCTTCAGGTACCTCAAAAGCCTCTTGACAGCTGTCCAGTCCTCAAGCTTAGGACTGCTGACCCGTCTGCTCAGCACGTCCACGGCAAATGCAATGTCTGGCCTGGTGTTGTTGGCAATGAACATCAGACTGCCAATGACCAATCTATACAGATCTGGATACTCGAACACCTTGTCAGACTCAGAACTGCTGGTAAACCCTGGAGAAGGCAGGCTAGCTCCATAGGGCCTAGCCACAGTAAGAAGAAGGGCCTTCCATCCATCCACCATCATCTGGAGGGAGAGAAGGCAGGCCAGCTCCATTGGGCCTAGCTGGAAAAAAGAAGGGCCCTCCCTCCATCCACCTTCATCTGGAGGGAGAGAAGGCAGGCCGGCTCTATTGGGCCTTAGCTTGAAAAGAAGAAGGCCCTCCCTCCATCCACCATCATCTGGAGGGAGAGAAGGCAGGCCAGCTCCATAGGGCCTAGCCATAGTAAGAAGAAGGGCCCTCCCTCCAACCACCATCATCTGGAGGGAGAGAAGGCAGGCCGGCTCCATAGGTCCTAGCCTAAAAAGAAAAAGGCCCTCCCTTCATCCACCATCATCTGGAGGGAAAGAAGGCAGGCTGGTTCCATAGGGCCTAGCTACAGCAAGAAGAAGGACCCTCCCTCTAGTCCAGGGGTAGGCAACCTTTCCCCTTTAAGGGCCGAGGGACTTCAGCTCCCAGAAGCCTCAGCCATGTTGGGCAATAGTCCCATGTTGGCCAATAGCTCCTGGGATTCTGGGAGCTGAAGTCCCTCGGCCCTTAAAGTGGAAAGGTTGCCTACCCCTGCTCTAGTCCATCTGCCTTGGTCCAGGCTTCAGAGGGAGAGAAGATCTGCTGACCATATTCCCCTTCCCCACCACCATTCCCTTCTCCTTTTGTGTCTTGTTTTTTTAGATTGTAAGCCTGATGGAAATGTCTAATTAGTCCATTTGTAAGCCACTCTGATAGCTTTTTGGCTGAAGAGCGGGGTATAAATACTTCATAATTAATAATAATAATAATTAAATAATAATAATAGTTATGGGGCTCTTTACTACTTTGGCATTCTCCAAGCCACACTTCTCCAGCAACCTCTCTATCTTTTTCATCTGACTCAGCATCACTTTGCCATCCACAGTCCTCTCAATCTCAATACCTAATTATGCTTTGAGGTTCCCTAGGTCTTTCAGCACAAATTTCTTGGCCAACTCTGCCTGTACTGCCTTCACCTCCTGTTCAGTCTGAGCAGCCACACAAAGGTCATCCACATAGATCACTAAAGTGACCCCTCCTTTCCTGTATACAGAGGCATCTGCAACACTGCATTTGTATCCCAGCCGAACCAGCTCCTCATGGATACACAAGTTCCAACAGTGTGCACTTTGCTTAAGCCCATAAAGGGCTTTCTTAAGTCTGTAGACTTTGCCCTCCTTGGCATGATCAAAGCCTGGTGCCTGTTCCATACAGACCTCCTCCTCTGGCTTGGCATTCAGGTAGGCCGTTTCAAAATCAAAATACCTCACTATCTGACCATTCCTGGCAGCCAATGCTAGCACCAACCTTAGGCTCTCTGGCTTCTCTGTAGGTGAGAAGGTTTTATCAAAGCTCTCAAAGTACTGTTGAGAGAAGCCCCTTGCTACCAATCTCGCTTTGTATTTGTGGGTCCCATCAGGCATCTCCTTTTTCTTGAAGACCCACTTACAGCCTATGACCTTCCAGTCACCTGGCCTGCTCACCACCTCAAATACCTCCCTTTTCACCAGTGAAGAAAACTCACTCTCCATAGCTTTAAAATCACTTCTCCTGTTCTTCCCTGGGAAAAGTGAGAAGTTTGTGGTAGCTTTCTGGCACACACCCTAGCATTTTGCACTACAAAGCACTCAGGTGGCCTCTTGACTCTCTGAGTCCTCCTAGGTGTGATTACCTTGGTCCTGCCTCTCTCATCCTCACTATCACTACTCATCTGTACTCCCATCTCTGTGTATGAAGGGGTCTCAAACTTTCCTTTGGTGATGGGTGAGGTCTGTATACCAGTTGGCTCGCTGGAGGTGCTGGGTTGGCTTTCTGGTGCGGCCTTAGGTGTTTCCACCCCTCCAGTCCTAGTACTACCTCCCTGTTGTCCCAGTCTTACAAACACCTCATGGTTTGAGTGAATCTTCTCCCACCCAGAGTGTTTTTCAAAATTTGCACTCCTGGACAACAGGATGCATCCACTACCAAGGTAGAACCTATAGCTATTCCACTTATACCCCACAAACATCAGTCTGCACCACTTGGGATCATCCTTTTTCCTGAAATTTTGGGGAACTAGAACGTTGGCGTACTGCCCAAACACCTTCAGGTAGCTAAGATTGGGTGGTCTCCCATACAGCATGTAGTAAGGGGTCTGTTTGACTGCTGAGTTCCACACCCTGTTGCTGATGTGGAATGTAGTCAGGATTGCCTCCACCCAAAGACCCTCTGGGCCCCTTGCATTCAGCAGCATGCAGTCTTTTATCTGCGTAAGCACCCTGATCTTCCTCTCTGCCAGGCCATCTTCCTGCGGGGTGGCTGGGTTGGTGGTATTATGGCGGATGCCCTTCAGCTTCAACCAGTTCCCCAGAGTTTCAGATAAAAATTCACCTCCAAGGTCTGTCACCAAGGCTCCTACTTTATAATCAAACTCCCTCTCCACCATCTCCACCCAGGTTTTGAATGTGGTAGCAGCCTGATTTTTCTCCTTTAGGGGTGAAGGCATTGGTGAATCTCATATGGCGATCTATGACCATCATTAAATACCTACTCCCCCCTACTGATTTGGAATAAGGGCCTGATAGATCCACATGCACTACTTGGAACAGCCTCTGTGTGGTGCACTTGCTCCTCTTTGCAACAGGATAAGCCCTCAGCTTAATCCTGCTACACACAGAGCATTCCAAGTGGTTCCTGCACTCATTCCACTTCAGTCCTGGGCACACACTTTTCAGTTTTTCCAGACCTGTGAACCCAGTGTGTCCCAACACCCTGTGAAGATAGTGTGCACAGTTTGAATGCAGTGGCATGTTGCCAACTGTGGCACACTCTGCCTGGGCATCCAGGTAATAAAGCCTGTTGTGCTTACGAGCTTTTGCACAAATCTGCCCCCCTCTGGTGATCATATACTCATCCCCCTCAAAATGCAGGGCATACCTGTCTGTAGTCAGTGATGACACACTGACCAGACAGTTCTGTAAAACTGGGGAGCACACAGTACATTCTCAAAGTCCTTTTCAAACCCTGGGAAATGCACAGTCCCCATGTCCCTTATTTGGCTTGAACCCCCATCAGTCAAGCCCACTGAATCAACACAGGAGGGCTTCCTGCCCTTCGCAGGGACCTCTGGTTTACAAGGTGGTGAGTTGCACCACTGTAGGTCATCCACTGATGTCTGGGAGCAACAGCAAGATGGGCTTGGGAGTCACTGTCCTTCACTGTCAAAACAACTCCTTTTTTGTTCCCAGGAGACCGGCGTTGTTGTTTCCTTCTGGCAGCAGGTGGCTTCATGCAGTCCTTCTGAAAATGCCCTGGCTGACTTCAATTAAAACATCTTTTCACCTTGCAGACAGCTGCACTCTCAGTCCGTAGAACTGCCTCTGGTGGTGTGTTTGTTGTTGGCTCGGCTCGTTGTCGTCTCTAAATGCCAGTCTCAAAACGCTGTCTCTGGCATTCTTCCAGGACACATGTTGACACCAACTCCATTGTGAGCTGACAGTCTGGCACCACCTGCAGGCTGTACAATATGTGATCAAAGTCACTAGACAAACTGCCCAACAGGACGTAAGCCTTTTGTTCTTTTGCGAGGGTTATTCCCTTGGACTCCACCTCCAAGAACAAATGCTTCACTGTGGCCAGATGCTCCTCTGGAGACTGTCCTTTCTGCATTTTGCAGACATACAGCCTTTTGCTACAAAGGATTTTTGTCAGTGTAAAGTCAGACTGGTGTACATTTTTCAAAGCAAACCAGACCTCCTGAGCAGATCTTTTATCTTGCATGTGATCCAGCTGGCCTGGGTCCAAACTGAGACAGACATTCGCACATGCTTTCCTATCAAGTATTCTTGGCTGAGGGCCCTTCTTTAATCGGGTCCCAGAGACCCTCCCTCCTAGGATTGCCTCGGCATACACTGCCCACTGGGAGTAATTCTAGTCATTCAGCCTCGGGAACTTTGCAAATTCCATGCTGGCAAACAAACAAAACAAGTGCACAGTGTTGGCAGCCTTTCCAGCTTTCACTATCTTCTGTAGATAAGGAGCATAGCTAAACAGCTCAGCTTCTTGACTCTTTGCCTTCCAGCACTCAGACAGCAAAAAGCAACCCTTCTGGATTTCTGACACAAACAGCTACTCACACTGTCATCTAGTCAGAGCCGCTGGTGCAGACTGGGCCCATAACCCATATTAGCATGGTTACGCAGCACGTGAAGATCCACGTAGACATGCAGCACCAGAGATCACTATCTTCTCAGATGCAGCAGGTAGCTTGTCAGCTGGAGGATCACCTCTCCCCTTCTAGACAGAGTAAAGAGACTCCACAGACAGATGTCTCTCAGATGAGGCTTTGATCTTAGTTCCTCTATGTACAGGGCTATTTACAGCAATCATCCAATGCAATCCACAGAAATCCACTATACAACCAACGACAACCCACTACGACAACACCAACCACAACATGTGTGTCCAGAGGCTTCTGCCTTATTTAGCCATGGCTCCACATGGCTTTCTGGCCCTGCCTCTTCCTTCTGGACACCTGTCACCCACCTGAGTGACTCTGCAGGTTTGCAGCAGTTTTGTGTGCTTTCCAGCACTAGGTGACCATCCCCATGATGTCACATCCTGTGACACAGCATGAGTCAGCATGACTCAGCAGTGATCGAATGCTGTGTCATCATGGCTGCTGCTATTCCCCACATTGTACATTTTACCCCTGGGACTCCATCCTAACAGACTGTAGTTAAGAAATCACAAGAAAACTCAGACTTGGAAGGGGAGCTATGAAAGAACGAGAAAAAGATTCTGAAGTGTCAAGATATATCATTGAATACTAAAGTTAGGATGGTCCATACAACCGTATTTCCTATTTCTATGTATGGTTGTGAAACCTGGATAGTGAAGAAAGCTGAAAGGAAGAAAATCAACTCATTTCAGATGTGCTGCTGGAGACGAGTTCTATGGATACTGTGGATTGCTAAAAAAAACCAAATAAATGGGTCCTGGAGCAAATCAAGCCTGAACTCTAATCTAGTAGCCACGATGACTGACTGAGACTGGCATACTTTGGCCAGATCACGAGAAGCCATAACTCACTAGAAAAGACCATAATGATTGGTAAGGTAGAAGACAAGAGAAAAAGTGGAAGACTATATTCCAGATGGACACACTCAATCAAGGAAGCAACACCCCTGCTGATGATAGTGTGACTTGGAGGTCTCTCATTCATGGGTTTGCCATAAGTCAAAGCTGACTTGACAGCAGTTAAGAACAACAAAAGTTTTTATTGTTAGATCACAGGAAATTACAAATGTACCCCCCAAGCCCCTATATTAGTCCTTGATAATCCCTCTCCATATGTCACGATTCTAGAATTTAGTCACAAAATATGCATTCTCAAACTATTTGTTTTGCTAGAAGGCACAAAAGGCCTTATCCTGCCCCAAACAGGGGCCTTGTCTCAAACAGGGGACGCTGTGTGCCAATTTAGACTGTGACTTAGAATAATAGAATCATAGAGTTGGAAGAGACCCCAAGGGCCATCCATTCCAACCCCCTGCCATGCAGTAACTCCCAAACTTGCTGCGAGGCATGATGGCTAGTTAAACATAAGTTAAACTAACAAGGCTGTTTTGGATTATAGTTGCCTTTAAGGGCTACAACCCTTCAGATAGCAATAAAATTAGAAAAACAGCCCCAATGACATAAATGAGCCCCAATAAAATTAAATGTAGTGGGCCCTAATAAGCACAGTGTGTGTGTGTGTGTGTGTGTGTATGGCTCAGGGTTAAAGTGTTCCAATTGAGGACTATACCCCGAGGGAACAACCCCCCTCAAAAAAAGGGGGCAGAGTAACAGGGAAAACAGGCCATGCCAGGCTGCAGGCCTCCCAAAAACATGGGGCCACCCTCCCTGAGGACTTGAAATGTCACCCAGGCCACACCAGGCCTATTAAACAGGGCACCCCTGCCCACACCAGGCCTTGCTGTGCCTATAAACTGAGTGAGGCCTGGGAAAAGCAGGGCCTTACCACACCGGCCATGCCTTGCTTGACTGCCCCAGCAAAAATGGCTGCAGCCACATGGCAGCCAAGGGCTACATAGCCCACAAATCTCACAGGCAATCTCATGAGATCCAAAGATCCTCAGTGTGCTGGGGGAATCTCACGAGATCCCCCTGATTGGCTGGGCAGAACAGGAAGGGCGGGACTTCCTGCCCACCCAGCCAACTGCAGCGTCGGCCTCTTAAAATGGCCGGTGCAACAGAGAGCCCCTCCCGACGCGTCGGGGGGGGGGTCTTTCTCAAACTATTTGTTTTGCTAGAAGTTAAATCATTAAATTAATGCATCAGTTTGTGGAGCTGTGCTCAGTCCTCTTTATATTCCATAGCAAGTAAACTTGTCATTATATTTTAGTGGATTTCAACACAGCTTAAAAATTCCAAGTGTTTAGTGAGGCATTTCTCATCAAGCTATACTTTAATGTGAATTTTCTTCATGGAATGGAAGATAAGGAGAATGCTTTTCATGAGCATTGCAAATTGGACTGATTTTGCATCCTCCAGTTTTTCAGAGTGTTCTGAAGTAGTTGTCTGTTATTCTCACAATCAAAAGATGGGGCTGTTTATCCCACCTATTGTTTTTAGCATGACAAATGGTGTTTCATCTCTGTATGTTTGCATCTAGATTTAATTTTTTTGTTTATAAAATTATGCAAATTCCTATGCAAGCATAGCTGTTGGATTCCTGGCAAGGCGGCAAGGCAGCTGTTGGCGTCATACATGATTGGCCTATCTAATCAAACTATCTGTTGTTCTCCTTGTGACAGCCCCAGAGCAAAAGTAGTTGTGAAACAAAGAAAATATATGAGGGGAGGCAGAACAAAAATCTAAGTAAAAGGGGAAAGGGGGCCCAAACACCCCAAAATTCACATATGTAATGTTCTATTCAGTCTGTCAACTTAAAAGCCATTTCTCAAATTTCTGTCATTTCACAGCATGATTAAAGAGACAAGCTGTGTAAGCTCTGTGCCATCCAATTAAGAGAAACTAGGATGGGACAATGCAAATAGGAGCAGTTTTCATTTTCAATTACTCCCATTAACCATTATGGTAAATTAACTGCTAGCAATCTGTCCTACATTTAAGAAGGAGTTGCCAAGATCAGAGCTTGCAAACGTTTCTTTGGGGATTACCAATGGCTTTGCTGGGGATTCTTGGAACTGAAGTCTGCAAAAGTTAACTTTCCACAAGTTCTGGCTTCAAAGAGATATTTGGTAATAATTTTACTTTCAACACAAGGAAGAAGAATTCACATTTTTTGTGAATAAATTGGTCAGTAACTCTTGATTACTGATTATTAACTGGAACCATGATTCACCACAGAGCTAGCAACTATTATATTCAATCAAATCCATGGGCCTAGGCATCCTTAATTCTTGTATTCCGTGCTAGTCCTTGCATTAAAACCTTTTCAATTCTCATTAAACCTTGTCCCCTACCCTAGTTATTCAAGCTCACTTCAGCAGTCTGCCATAGGGCAGATTCAATTGGGGAGAATATAGAAGCCCAACCTTCTGACCTCAGAAAACTTTTCCACAACTTAACTGGCAGCAGAGCATGGGTTCTTCATTATAGGACATTACCTTATGTGTCTTGGTCTTTCTCATATCCCTTGTTTTTCATCTGTTTTTGCACATACACAAAAGATGTGCTTGCCAATATATATTAGGACAGCTGTTTCCCAGATTTCCACCATATTTCAGTTGCCTATACATCTTCACTGCGGCCACCTTACTTGGCCCTGATTTTAGCAAGCACTGCTGTTAATTTAATCTCTTTGCATTGGTTTCAGTTTCATTCTGCAGGGCATGTTTCTCAAGTCCAGGTAGTGAATTCCCAAATATATTTATACAAATCCCTAATCTTCTAGGTTAATCATTTTCCAAGCATGCATAAATGCAAGCATTCATTCATCCTATTTCCATCTTACCTTTTCTTGAAGGTACTTAAGGTACCATACATGCTTCATCTTATTCCCTCTTTTATTTTCACAGCAACATATTCAGGTAGGTTATGCTGAAAGCCAACTGATCCAAGCTTAGCCAGTGACATTTGGGAATGAGTGGTGATTGGAGAGATACTGTGATGTATTACAGTGTAATTAGAATATTGGATTGGGGATTTGCGCATCTACAGCTGAGTCCTTACTCAGCCTTCAAACTCATTTGATGACCTTGGGGCACTGTCTGTCTCAGGTTGGCCTACTATGGAGCATTATGTTGAGAATAAAATTGAGGGCATCGGAGGAATAAAATAGAGCTCATCAGAGGAAAAGCAAGATGAACCACTTCTCTTACACTGTTCATTTCATGTCCCCCAATGGGGACAAATGCAGTACCAGTCCCTGGCACACTAGGAAAAGAAAAGATTGCCAGTCTCTGCCATCAGACAGGCTGAGCAGCTCTGCCTTCAATTGATTTTGGCTTTGCACAGTCTACAGGATTTAACTGTAATTGGTGTATTGTTTATTTATTTCTGTACCATCTGTTTTCAGAAACATATTTCCTTTACCTAAATATTTTCCTTGCAAATAAGAATTGTTGGGTGTGCTTAGACTGAGGCATTTGTTTGCTTGCTTTATTGAATTTATGTCCCATTTTTCCACTAAAAAGTATGTTCAAGGTGGCTAAGGAATAGCCATGCAAATAAGCATTGCAAATATTGTAATGCTCTAAGGGCCTCGGCAGACGGCTTATTGAGCCGTCTTGGAGGCCCAGAAGAGGAGGAGCCACCGCACGAGCGGCGCTCCTTCCTCTTCCTGAGGTCGCCCTGGGAGCTGCCAGCCCTCCGCATGGCCGGCGCTTCCAGGGCAACCTCCCGCCACAGTGACCGGACGCGCTGCGGAGGAAAAGGCAGGGAAAGTGCGCCCTACGCTTTTAGGGCGCACTTTCCCTGTCTTGTGGAAGGAGCGCTGATTTTGCGCTCCTTCCAGGGACACCGCAGGAGCGCCGTGGTCCGGCTGCCGAGGTCCTGTGGCGCTCCGGACCAGGGCATCCCCGACGCCCTGGTCTGCATCCCCCCTAAGAGATTTTTGGTGGTCTTCATGCACATAGAATTGTCCCTACCGTAAAATTATAGGTTGTTGTTGTTTGTTTTGTTTTGACTTGTCTTGTCTCTGTATGAGATCATGCATTCAAATGAAAGCAATCTCACCACACTACCTACTTCACACATTGGCTGTACATGCTTTGGCCATCATCTCAACAGGGCTGTCACCTGCAGCTACAAAGATGCAGAAAGCTAAAATCAGATCTTTGAAAATTTACTCTTTTGGGCTACAGTTCCAAGCTCTGGCTAAAATTAATAATGATTTGAAATAACCTCTTAAATAACTTTGTTCAGCCCTACCCCCCCAAAAAAAATTAACTTAGAAAGCACCTACAAGAACAAATTAGAATTATGAAATAAAATGACTGAGGGCAGTTTTATCATCTAAGACCACTACAGAACTTCAAAACAGATTTTAAAGGGCTCCTAAATGGAGCCTACAAGAGGATCAATATAATCAACAAAGAAGACCAATGATTTCAGCAAACAAGAATAGAATCTCAGTGCACACAGTCCTACATTTTCTTCCTACAAAAACTTGCCACATGTCTGGAAGAAATGTGCAGTGGCCTTGTATGTGGGAAGACACCATGCTGATATAGCAGACAATGCAGGAAGAGCCTCTGCCAGTTTACTTAGAGGTAAATCTTGCTTTGCTCAGTTGGCTTTAATTCCATGTTAAATATGTACAGCACAAGTACCCCCACTATTGATTTTACTACCAGCCCTCCTGCAACTGCTCTGAGCTGGGAGGGAACTCTTCTGGTCCTAGATCAGAGATTCAGCCCTGGCAGAGTTCCCATTCAACTCAGAGTAGCTGCAGGAAGAGTGGCAGTAAAATCAGGAGTGTGTTCACTGCCCCTGCAGCAGATCCACCAGCCACCCTTGGTGCAAGGGATTGCATTGGGACTATAAAGCATCAATCTATGTTTACTGTTCTGTCAGGTAGTTTCCTTTACACCTGTGGGAGTGCTCTGAAGCACAAGCATAGCTAGCTGCAGCCTAAATGGCTTTACCAAAATGCAGGATATTTCATCCTCTTTGGCAGATATGTGCAAGCTTTTTGTGTGTTTTATCCAGATTTTCGAGAATGTAAAGCGTGTGATCGCCATATGTCATTAATCCCTACAGATATAAATGTGTTCCATCTGGTTTTGTTCTTTGATGCAGCAAGAACTGAGGCATTTGTTTACAACTCCAAGTGCTTGTATAAATATCCTTAACACAATTTCTGTTTTTAACGTTGGCAAGAGAGATTGATGAATTCTACAAATATCCTTTTCTGAGAGAATAAGGCTGTGATAATGCATTTAACACAGCTTTCAAAAATGTTCTGTTCTGTATTTAAACATTCCTTGTCTTTCATCAGAAATTCATCTTTCATTCATCTAGATTACTTATCGAAGAATTTGATTTTAATTCTAACCTTCAGAAATCATTTTCTTTTCCTTTTTTTAAAAAAAGAAATAATTTACTTTTCCTTTGATTAATCTAACCTTCATGCCCCAATGGATATTTATGAAGAATGAGTGAGACAAACAGTCTATTTCATTTCTTGATATTAAAGCATCAACATTTGGCAAAAAAAAAAAAGCTGGCCCAGTTGAGGCCAGATTGCCAGCAACCAGTGTTAAAGGTCAGTTAAGGCTGCCACTAAAGGCACAAGTCCAATGGAGATATTACATACAATGAAGCAACTCCACACACAAACATACACACACACACGGATAATATAGGTTGTTACATAATGCAAAGTCTGGCAAATGATGCAGGAATATAGCTATTCTGGTGCAGATGGTCATAACTGCTAGCAACATAACTTTCAATATAAATTAAAATGTGCATAATAATATTGTTGGTGACTGCATTCCTTACAGAAGAGACTGCCATTTCATTTTTTCCAAGTTACTAATGATTACCTTCTATGAAGGCTTTCATGTTAATTAAGACATCGGATACAGAAACTTCCTTTAGATAAAAGATAAGCTATATTAACTATTCCCTAAGTGAGAGACAGATTCTGTAACATTAGGGCAAATGATCCCTACAATATTTCTATCCACTTAAAAAAACAAAAAACAGTTTGACTAGAATGGGCTTCTTCTCAAGCATCCTGGGAATTACAGCCAGCAGTGAGTGCTCAGATCACACTTCTTTATTAAAAGACACATGTTCCAGGGCTTGGGAAAGTTCCCTTCTTTTGTGGAAGAGAGGACTACCACTGTTGGCACCTCGAGACAGGACAAATGTGATGAAAGGTTGCTGAAGGTTCAATTGTTCATTGCTGTAGTTCTTGGATTCATTTTCAAGTATCCAGATGATGTTTCTTTTGTCCCAGACTATTTTCTGGCAATTCCTAGCACCAGCTGTCACATTTTATTCCCACTCTTAAGTGAGTTTCTTTTTAATTCCAAAACATATTGGTACAAGAAAACATAATTCTCTCCTCCTGCTTTCTCTCTTTATGATGTGTGCGTGTGCATGCGCACATTATAGTGAAATGGCATTTTTGCACTATAAATCTAAGAAAAAAATACTGAAGAGAAAATTTGCCTTTCAGACCATAAGACCAGCTCAGCAAATTATGCCCCAGGTTTATTTTTATTTTAAAAGTTTGGAAGAGGCCTTGTACAGATCCAATAGAAGCCTCCCAAAAGAAAGGAACATGTATATGCATAGGTGACAGCAACTGGGAAAACCTGGGAAAACACAAAGAATTCTAACACAAGATTTCATACTTTTAAGACTGTGTTGGAAGAGTCCTCTGCAAGCTGAAGTTCTGTAAAGAGGGAAATGGGCAAAGGTTGGTAAAATTGCTTTTGGGGGGCTATAGTTCTCAGAATCCTGCAGCCAGCATAGTCAGTGGCCATTTTGGATGGGAATTTTTGAAGTTATAGCCCAAAGAACAACCTTCCCAATCTCATCCTATTTTCACCTCTCTTTTCTAGTACCTTAGGAAAAGAGCACAGTTAGTTATGCTGCAGATACATCTACTAGGAACCAAGCTCAATCATGCATAGTGGGGACTTATTCCTGAATAAATATGCAAAAACAGTGCACTAAATCACTTTCTGACTAGTTCAGCTCTGGTTATTGTTTTCTTTAGTGTTGCTGGGTGTCTCAGAGTCATTTTTGACTTATGGTGACATGGTTTGACTAAAGCAAACCTATCATAGGGTTTTCCTGGCAAGCTTCTTCTGAGGGGGGTTGCCATTGCCACCACCGCCACCACCCCGAGACTGATAAAGTATGGCTTGCCCAAGGTCATCAAGTGGGTTTTAATGCTCAAGCATGGACTCTGATCTCCAGAGTTGTAGTACAACACTGAAACCACTACACCAGGTTGGCTTTCAGGGGTTACTGAAAACATAGATTCCTAATTGCATTGAAATGAAGGGGCTAATAAAAGAGAGGTGAAGAAATAGCAATATGCCAGAGAAGAGGGTTTCCTAGTCCTTTCCTTGTTATGGACAATGTTATGGACAAAAAGTTTTTCTAACATGCAATTTCCTTTATGCATTTCTGGACTGGCACTGTCCTGACTGTGCTCTTTCTTAACAGTTGAATTGGTCTGAAGACATAACAAGATACAACATGGGGCACTTTGCAGAGCTGTAAACTTTGTCTCGTTCCAAGGGTAAACATGGTCATTGCCCAAGATGGGACATTAACAGTGAAAATAACCAGAAGGTGAAAAATAATAATTGCATGACCTTGATGAATACTCAATGTTTAACTGCAGCATTTGGGGAACAACAGGAGTGTGGATTGTGTTGATGCTACATTTAAGTGGGAGGAGAGACCCCCCCCCCCCCATTTCATCTCATATATCATAATTCTTCAGAAACATATCTGGTTATTGAGAACATCCTTGTTCATTAGATACAAAAAGTGTAAACCTGAATTTATTCTTGAAAGTATCTAACAGCAGGCCTTTAGATCTTGAAGTGAGCCTATTCAGACATCTCCAAGCTCCCCTAAACTCCACTGCTCTGCTTAGGTATTGTAGATTCAGGCCTGTGACATCCTTAATTGAGTCTAGCCATCTGGCATGCAGTCTTCCTCTCTTTCTACTGCCTTCCACTTTTCCCAGCATCATTGTATTTTCCAATGATACATGTCTTATGATGTGGCCAAAGTACAAGAGCTTCAGCTTGATCATCTTGGCTTCCAGAGAGAGTTCAGGCTTGATCAGTTCAAGGACCCATTTGTTTGTCTTTTTGGCCATCCATGATATCCTCAGCACTCTCCTCCATCACCACATCTCAAATGGGTTGGTTTTGTTTATATCCACTTTCTTCACTGTCCAGTTCTTGCACCTACACATGGTGATGGGGAATACAATGTCTTGGACGACTCTAACTTGAGTGCTCAGTTTGTATCTTTACTCTTTAGGATCTTGTCTAGATTCTTCATGGCTGCCCTTCCCATTCTTAATCTTCATCTGATTTCTTGACTGCAGTCTGTTCTGATCAATGTTTGATCCAAGGTATGGGCGATCTTTAACTATTTTGATTTCCTCATTGTCTAGGTTAAATTTAGATAGATCATTATTTTGTTGTGTTCACCAACAAGCCTGCCTTTGCACTTTCTTCCTTGACCTTTCTTAATAATTGTTCCAAGTCCACTAGTAGTATGGTGTCATCCACATACCTTAGATTGTTGATATTCTTCCTTCCTTCTTCCTCCTCCCTCTTCTGAGTCAAAACATGTTATTCCTATTATATTTTCTGCAGACAAGTTGAACAAGTAGGGTGATAGAATGCAGCCTTGCCTGACCCCTTTGCCAATTGGGAACCATTCTGTTTCTCCATATTCCGTTCTAACAGTAGCCTCTTGTCCTAAGTGATCCTACCTCATCATTTTCACCACTGCAATCTGAAATAATGACTTGCTAGATCTTTTTGTCACAAAATAGCAGACAGGCATGTGTGTGTGCATACATATGCATACACGTGGAAAAAACCCAAGTCTCGCTGTAGGATAAGAACTGTGTTCCATTTGCTTTTTGTTAGAAACAATACAAAACTCAAAATTATTAGAGGCATTTAAAAAAAAGGAAAGTGGAAGAAATTGAAACTGATAGGTTTTTTCAGAGGTAGGCAAAGTATACCCAGTGAACTTCATGCAGCCTGGCAGGACCTTCAGCATGAGCCCTGACACCTACCTTGCTGGAGGGGAAATTGGATTTAAAAATCACCTGCCCCAAAGCCTGCAGGGAGCAGATGCAAAGGTTATTTTGCATCCCAGGACAGTTTTTGATTAAAAAAAAACTTGTTCTGTTTTTTTAAAGGTGGGCTGTTCCAAGCCTAAAACAATCAAGAGGGAATCAAATACAACCTATTTATTTGTTTGTTTGTTTATATGCCACCTTTCTCCCCGAAGTGACCCAAAACAGCTCACAGACCCATTTACTTCACTTCAGAAGGTTCACAATATTGATATTTTTCAGGTAATTGGGGTTTTGAAAAATAGGCAGGCAGGTGAGAGCCAGTAGTAGGTTGAGCTCAGACTGACTTTGACTTTGGAGACCAGGGTTTGAATCCCCTCTCAGCCATAGGAGCCCACTGGGTGACTTTAGGTAAGTCATATCTCTCAGCCTCAGGCAAAAGCAAACTCTCTCTGAATAAATCTTGCCAAAAAAAAAAAAGACCTGTGATAGGTTCACCTTAGTGTTGCCATAAATTGGAACTTGAAGGCAAACAACAACAACACAACTTTGTCAATACCTGAGGGATAGCAAAAACAGTTCTCTGGACCTGCTGAAGTTGCCCACCATTCATCTAGGCAGAGGAGGGCTTTGGATACTCAGGTATTCAAAGCCTGACCTTGAATCACTGTGTATTCAGCCATGTTTGGGGTAATACTAAATTGGTTCTTCTCACCTCTAATAGGCACCTTTCACAACTACAAGGCAGGCAGTTACAGCTGGTAGCTCCCATGTTAGTCAAGCAATAAATCCAGTCTGGCTTTGAAAGAGCTATCCAATGTCTTGAAACTATTTTGGTGACTGGGTTCAGGACCTTGGACATCTCCTTTAAATTTTAGAATAAAACTCAAGAGTGGACTGACTGCTCCAATGACATAGCATCCACCATACATGATAATCTCCACATTAGGCACAGTTCTACCTATTGAATTTAACTAGTGCACATTGGGGAGAATTTGAATGGGTCTAACTAGAGTTTATCAAAAATGAACATAAAGAGAACAGAAACTCTTAGAACTTTTTTAAAAATGCAAATACAGGATAAAGCAGAACTGGCAGGTCTGTCCACTTCTAGGCTGCATCTACATTGCATAATTAATGCAGTTTGACACCGCTTTAACGGCCTTGGCTTAGTGCTGTCGAATTCTGGGACTTATAGTTTTATGAGCTATTTAGCCCTGTCTGTCAAAGAGCTCTGGTACCACAACAAACTTTAAATCCTAGGATTCCATAGGATGGATCCATGACAGTTAAAGCAGTGTCAGACTACATTAATTCTTGAGTGTGGCAGCAGCCTGGCTCATCCTAGAGACCTACCACATTGCAGAAATAAAGCAGTTTGACACCGCTGTATCTGTCATGACTCCATCCTGTGGAATTCTGGGATTTATAGTTTTGGGAGGTATTCAGCCTGGCTTGTCAAAGAGCTGTGGTGCCCACCAAACTACAAATCCCAGGATTCCATAGGATGGAGCCATTACAGTTAAAGCTGTACTAATTCTGCAGTGGGGCAACAGCTCTAGCCTCACTTAACAACCCTTCTTGCCACTTTTTCAGGAATGCCTGCTGAGACTCTGAGAACATGGGAAAGCCAACTTGTAGGACATAAAGCAAAGTTTGGGAACTTTGAAAAGGAGCAGAGATATTCTCATGGGCATGGGCATGGGCATGGGCATGGTCTGGAGTAAGGTTTATGCACTTGTGCCTACCTCTCCCATCTGCACTCTCATCTGCACTACTGAAGGAGCCCGGGTGGTGCAGTGGTTAAATGCCTGTACTGCAGCCACTCACAAACCACAAGGTTGTGAGTTCAATAAAAGCCAGGGCTCAGGCTCGACTCAGGCTTGCATCCTTCCAAGGTTGCTAAAATGAGTACCCAGCTTGTTGGGGGCAATTAGCTTACAGTTGTAAACTACTTAGAAACTGCATAGCATGGTATGAATTGGTATATCAATGAAGCTGCTATTGCTATTACTACTTTCCCTCCAGTATTTCACAGATAATAACAGAGATTGCATTTCTTATCTTAGAGCAGCGTTTGGCAAAATTAACAGGGATATCCTCTGATCCAAACTGGCAGAATTGAATATGGAGCCAAGACTCCTTTATCTGCTTAAGGCTCTACACACAGATACCTGCCTTAAAGAGTGCATTGGAGCCAACGGTGCATTGGCCAAGAAAGTCAATGTGCATAGACAAGTTAGACAGGGATGTATATTGTCCACTACTTTATTCAATTTATATGTCAATGACATCTTAGGCATCCTTTTCTCAACATCAGTCCATACACCAAGTGTCATACAGGCAGGACAAGAGCACTAACAGAGAGAAAGATAGAAACTAAAGGAAAACACACATGCAAGAGCAGGTAAGGGCATTCAAAAATGATGAAGCAAGCAGGAAACACTCTCAGAAAGACAAACCCCATCAGAAGCAGCACCACACATAAAACAGGGACAGGGAATGTGAGAAGCATGAGCCAAGGGAAGCTAGACACAGTGAAAATGGAAATGTAACACATGAAAATAGCAGTACTGGAGGTGAGTGAGTTAAAATGAACAGGAGTAGGCCACTTTGAATCAGACAACTACACAGTGTACTACTCAGGGAATGAAAAGATAATAATAATAATAATAATAATAATAATAATGTTTATTTATATATCCCGCCTCTCCCTGCTGATCAAGGCAGGAGTACAAAAGTGTAAAAAAAAAAAAAAAACAAAGCTAAAGCTTAACAATAAAACCCAACAAATAAAAATAATAAAGATAGAAACATAGCAGCAGTAATTAATACAACTGTGTTATTAAAATTGCAATAAAATTGCAAAATTATTATTAACTATTAAAAATTACAATTACAATAAAATTAGAAATACAAGTCTATGCTGTGGGAGGTAATTGTTCTTTCTTCACCCAGGAGGTCCTTAATCTTGTGTTCAGTTAGGGAGATCAGATGGGTAAGCCCACCGGAAGAGTTCCGTTTTGAGTGCCTTCTTGAAGGCCTCTAGCATGGGGATGATACGAATCTCTTCCGGCAGGCTGTTCCATAATTTAGGGGCCGCAGCCGTGAATGACTTTTGGGAAGTGGATGTCAACTTACCGTTATAATAATTCAATAAATTCTTCCCTGATGTTCTGAGCGTGCGGGGCAGATTGTGTGGGGAGAGGCATTCCTTCAAGTAACTTGGACCCAAGCCATATAAGGCTTTATAGGTAATACTTTGTATTGCGCCCAGAAGCTAATCGGCAGCCAGTGAAGAGCTTTTAGTACCAATGTAATATGGTCTGCTCTAGATGTTCCAGCGACCAACCTGGCTGCCGCATTTTGAACCAACTGAAGCTTCCGAAATTGGTACAAAGGTAGCCTCATTTAGATAACAAGAAACAGGGTGGCTTTCATACTAAGAAAAGATGATACAATGCAAAATCAGACTGAATCATTTCAGTAAGGCTCCATGGGAAACCTATGGATATCACCATAATTCAAGTATATGCACCAACCATATTGAACCATATTGTTCTTCTAAGGCAGAACAAGAAGAAATTGATAGATTTTACAAAGGAGTACAGGAAGAATTTGACAACACACCAACACAGGATGTCAAGCTGATTATTGGAGATTGGAACTCAAAGGCTGGAAATAAAGAAGAATCAAAAAGGGTAGGCAGATTTGGACTAGGCAAGAGGAATGAAGCAGGTGAGCGTCTGATAAGTTTTTGTAAAACCAACAACCTATTCATTGCAAACACATTTTTCATACAACCTGAGAAAAGGTTATACACATGGATATCACCAGATAGCCAAGACAAAAACCAAATAGATTACATAATTGGAAGAAAAAGATGGTGAAGCTCCATACTAGTGGCCATAACTAGACCAGGAGCTGATTGTGGCATAAATCATGAACTACTCATATCAAAAATAAAAGTAAAATTCAAGAAGAGAACAAAAACAGTCATCATAACAAAATATGATTTAAACAACATTTCCACAGAATTCATTCACAATATAATGAACAGATTTGCAGTACTAAGTATAACAGATTGTGAAGAAGAATGCATAAAGACACTTCCAACAGACAAAAGGAAAGTAAAGAAACCATAGATGACAGACAATACACTACAAGCAATAAAGGGAAAAAAAGAAACAAAACAAAAAGGAGATAGGAATAAACTAAGAAACATGAACACAACAGTACAACAGCTAGTGTACAAAGATAAGGGAAATTATTACAACAACAAATGTAGAGAAACAGAAGACAACAACAAAAAGGGAAGATTCAAGAAATCAAGGGAAAGTTCAAACCAGGGACCAGGATACTCTACGACAATAAAAATAACATAATTCAAGACCAGGAAGAAATGAAATGATGTTGGATGCAATACACAGAAGAACTATACAAAAGAGATGACAAAATGAAAGACACATGGAGTGAAGAGCCATATGTAGATGAACCCCAAATTCTAAAAATTGAGGTGGAAGCTGCAATAAAAGAAATGGCAAAAAACAAGACTCCAAGGAATGGGAAACAAAACAATGGCCAACATATTGGAAGTGATCAATATACATCCCCATCCACAAAAAAGGAGACACAAGAGAATGCAGCAACTATAGGACCATAGCACTAATTTCCCATGCAAGCAAAATTATGCTCAAAATACTGCAACATAGACTCCAACCACACATGGAGAGAGAAATCCCAGAGGTCCAAGCAGGGTTCAGGAAAGGAAGAGGCACCAAGGATCACATTGCAAATATATGATAGATAATGAAGCATAGCAGGGAGTTCCAAAAGAAAATCAGCATGTGCTTTATAGCAAAGCCTTTGATCATGCATAGATCATGAAAGGCTATGAAATGCCCTTAAAGACATGAGAGTACCAACACATCTCATAATCCTAATCAGGAATCTGTACTCAGGACAAGAGGCTACTGTCAGACAGAACACGGAGAAACAGAATGGTTCCCAATTGGCAAAGGAGTAAGACAAGGCTGCATCCAATCACCCTAGCTATTGTAAGGAAAGCAGGCTTGGACATAGAAGAGGGAGGAGTGAAAATAGGAGGATGAAATATCAGCAATATGAGATATGCTGACAACAACATAATACTAGCAGAAAACCTTACAGACTTGGAACAACTACTAAGGAAGACCAAAGAAGAAAGTGAAAAGGCAGGCTTACTGTTGAACATAAAGAAAACAAAAATAATGACCACAGAGAACTTACACACATCCAAACTAGAAATTAAGAAATAGAAATAGTAAAAGAGTTCTCATATCTGGGATGAAACACTGATTGGAATGGGGACGGCAGCCAGGAAATCAGGAGAAGCTTAAGAATGGGGAGGGAGGCTATGAACAAACTAGAAAAGATCCTAAAATGCAAACACATACAACTCAGTACAAAAGTCAGAATCATATAAGACATTGTATTCCCTGTTACCATGTATGGATGTGAGAGCTGGACAATCAAGAAAGAAGATAGGAGGAAAATCAATGCATTTGAGATGTGGTGCTGGAGAAGAATGCTGAGGATCTCACAGACAGCCAAAAGGACAAACAAATGGGTCCTAGAGCAGATCAAGCCAGAGATATCTCTAAAAGCCAAGATGACTGTCATACTTTGGACACATGATGAGAAGGCATGAATTGTTGGAAAAGACATTAATGTTAGGAAAGGTGGAGGGAAGTAGAAAGAGAGGAAGGCTACATGCTAAATGGAAGGACTTTATTAAACAGACCATGAATATGAGTTTGCAGGAGCTGGGCAGAGCAGTAGAGGACAGGAGGGCCTGAAGATGTCTCATCCATAGGGTCGCCATGGGTCAAGACCAATGTGAAGGCAGTTAATAACAACAAAAGGATTCTTAAAATAGATCCTAGGAGATTTTCCCAAATTCTGCCTAGAGGAACAGTTTGATCTCCGGCAACCAAACTTTTGGGTGTGCCAGCTGTTCCAACTAATGTACCAGCTAGGCTTCTCACCTTTTTATCTACTTTCTTCTGGTCATATAGCCCAGGAAGAGTTTTGAACATCAGTGCCCAGACATAGCTTTTTTGACCAGCTCTAAGTCTCTTTGTTGACCAGCTCTAAGTCTCTAGATTTGAGCAACCAAATTATATGGTAAGAACAAGATGGCTTCAAAAACTACTCTATCACAAAAGAACATGTATCTGTGGTGTACCAACCATAGAGGACACGGTACATATCCTATTTGACTGTTGCACATATGCTAAGGTGAGAGCCTAATATTTACAACCACTTTTGGACTGAATGACTAATTGGGATCCAACTGTTAAATTGTCCTGTTTCCTTTTGAGGGAAAATTTACATTTAGTCCATTGCGTTGCAAAATTTATTATAAAAGCTGCACACAAAACAGGGGCCCCTGCCATGGTGATGAGCTTATTTAAACACTCTAATTGAAATTTTATATTTGTTACTTCATGCCCCCTGTCTTATCTTGTAACTTACACCCTTATCAAATTTACTATTTATTCAAGTTTTATTCTTATACGAGTTTTAGGTTAGTGATTTGTGTCTATTTGTGTATGTATTTTTGTATTTTGAATTTTATTGTTGATATGGTCAGTGGACTAATCAATAAACATTGTTATGTGATGTTATAACAGAGACTGTCTCGTGCACTTGTACTAGGGATTACTGCCTGGATTCCACTGCCTCCCACCCCAACCAACAACTACTTACTGCTGAAGGCTCTTCTCTGTTTTCTGCATATTATAATCATTTAGTCTGCAGTTGTCTGTCCTGCACTGATTAAAACCAAAGTGTATACTTGGTCATTTACTAGAAACATGGAATTGCACTATGATACATGAGTAATTGTTCAAACTGAAGTTTGCCCACTGCTGTTTTATGAAATGTAGGTTCTGCACTATAAAGAGCCTGTGTTGTGTAGTGGTTAGAGTTTAGGATTTGAACTTTTGAGGTCCAGATTCTAGTCCAAATTGATCCAGTTTACTCAGTAACTAAGGGCCACTGCAGACAGGCAGCCATGGGCTGCCCTGAGAAGTGGTGGATTGGGGCCAAGGCTGCCCCACGCCTCGGCCCCAATCCACTCTTTTTCCACCCCTGGAAGGAGCGCTAAAATAGCACTTCTTCCACAAGGCACAGAAAGGATGCCGCAAGAGGTGGCGCGCGCCTCTTTGGTGCCTCTTTCGGCTCAGCGTGTCTGGATGCTGAGCCGGAAGGACGTCATTGGAGCGCCCACCATGTGCAAGGGCCTAACTTTGGACCAGTCCCTCACTGCAACTTGATTTTAAAGACTGTAGTGAAGATAAAGAGAGCAAAGCAAAGAGTGACCAGATGTTGTCTTTTTCCAGAACATGCCCTACGTTTCAGTCTTCTGCCCAGGAGGAATTCCAAAATGTCCTCCATTTTGAGCATGACTAAGAAACATGGATTTATCTTTATATTAGTGTTTTTAGCTTTTATTTTGTAATGCCCTACATTTTACTTTAAAGTCCTACTTTTTGTGGTTCCTTGTCCTCCTTCATGGTTGTGACATCTGGTCACCCTTGCAAAGAGACATATATACCATCTTGAAGAAGGTGAGATATAAGCGTAACAAATCAGATACAGCTTTAGTGTTCTTCGGACTACAATTGGAGTACAGCATGAAGCAGTGATTTGTGGCACACTTATCAAAAATATTGGTCTCCAATTGCTATCAAGAAAGGAAAGAGAGCCTATGACCTAAAGTGATTAATAACAAATCCCACCAGCCCCACATAGCATTGCCAATAATCAAAGGTGATGGGCACTGTGGTCTTGCCAAGTTTCCATCAGCCCTAACAAACATAGCCAGTGATGAGGGATGATGGGAGCTACCATCATCTGGAGGGCTACAGGTTCCCCATCACTAGGCAAAGGTTTGGTCCTTCAGCCATCAACCAAAATTGAGCAAAACTGGGTGAATGAATGATGGAGAGTAGTTTTACAACTGATGTAAAAACTGAGAACTGGTGGCCCAGTTTTGTATGCAGGGAGCTCCAGAAAAGGTATTGGAGATAATAACTGATCAGTGTCACTGCTCTGAGTGTGTAGTTAATGGGGATAATGGCTGGGCCTAGCCTGGATTAGAGATGCTCATCTGGATCTGGCAATGGTACTTTCCATCTCATTTCCCAGCTGGCAGGCACTCAGGAATACAACATCAGAGTGCCAGCATGGCAGAGTACAATCCAAAACATTTGTTCTTGAAGACCTGGGAAGTTCCTGAGTGGAATGCTAAAATAAGACACATTGTGGTGGTGCTTTGCTGTGAAATAGCAGCTTACCCACATTTAATTCTCTACATCCATTCATATGTGCAGAGTTTGGAATGTTGTTTTTAAAAGGTAGATAGCCACTCATTACATGTACCGTATAGTACCGTAACCCATTAACTACTTATTAGTTGCAGAATAATGGGAATGAAGTAGGAGTGAAGAATTGGAATGAAGAATAGCATATTAATTGCATGTTGTTGGCATGTTTATTGTTAGTTGATTTTTTAAAGACACTTTAAAATACAAAATGGCCAAGAGGCACTCTAAATGCCCCCAAAATCAAAAATTTAGGAGTATAAAAAAGGGTCTAAATTACCAATTATTTTTAGAGAATAACATTTCGTTTGTAAAAACTTTTAATTAAGAACTAAATAATTTTTTAAAATAATAATATTGTTGCACCTTTTTTTATCCCACTCCTCCACATAAAACAATACAATTAAAAACTTTACTTGTAATGCATTCTATCTGAGCTCTGTGTGCATGTTAACTGGTAATGTTTTAAGGGTGAGAAGTAAAGCTTTGAGATGAAATTTTGGAAGAGCAGCTGCATTTATCAGGTGACTGATGCAAGACAAAGGGTTAATCTGCCTACAGTCCTGATCCAAATTTCAATGCATGGATGTTATTTGTAACAATTTAAAGAGACCGGTGGTGCATATACACTGTAGAAATAATGCAGTTTGACACCATTTTAAGTGCTGTAGCTCCATCCTATGGAATCCCATCATTTGTATTTTTACAAGGCCATTAGCCTTTTCTGCCAAAAAAAGGGGGCAGTGCTTACAAAACTACAAATCCCATCTGTAAAACAGATCCCTGGCAATTAAAGTGGTGTCAAACTGTATTATTTCTGAACTGTAGATGCACTCTGGATTATTTATCCAGTTTGACCCTTAGCTCAGTGCTAAAGGCAGACTGCACCATAATCATCAGCAAGATGCTATAAAATACAGCCTCGCTCTGGTAGAAATACTAACTCTTAATATCTGCAGTATCTTTAATGCACTCCATTTAACAACTGATTCGTAAGAAGTAGAGATTTTCAGATTTCACTAGCTACTTGAAATTTGTTTGTGAACTTCAGCTCTATGGCCATTATTGGCCTTGTACATTTCTTGTACATACATGGAAAGAGAAATTCCAGCGGTCCAAGCAGGATCCAGAAAAGGAAGAGGCCCTAGGGACCACACTGCAAACATCAGATGGCTAATGGAGTACACCAAAGAATTCCAAAAAAGAATCAGCATGTTTCATAGACTACAGAAAAGCATTTGATTGTATAGATCATGCAAAATTATGGAATGCACTCAAAGACATGGGGGTGCCAAAATATTTGCAAATATTTTATAATTGTTATTAAGAACAGAAATAGGCCTATAGTTCTTAGGATGTTTCTTATCTTTATTTTCCTTTGGAATAAGGGTGATATTAGCTTGAGTCCACATTTTTGGAATAGAGCCCTCCAAAATTCCATTCATGGTTTCGAGCAGAGGTACAGCCAATTGGGAACTACATTTTTTATAGTATTCCGATAGAAATCCATCGGGACCAGGATTAGATTAATCCATTTAGATTAAAAATAGATTTTAAAAAATGGCTTACTACTTGGATTCATAGGGATCAGGCAGGTTTTTTTACCAGAAAGAATGATAAAGGACAATACTAGACACTTAATCAATTTGATAGAGTACTTTAATAAAAATATTGATAAGAAAGTGGCTTTTTTATTTTTAGATATAGAAAAAGCCTTTGACAACCTAAATTGGTTATTTATGTGCAATTTAATAGAGAAATTAGATATGGGCGAGAATTTCTTAAAATGGGTCGAATCAATTTATTATAAACAAGAGGCTAAATTATTGGTTAATAACGAATCTTCTAAACCATTTCCTATACAAAAAGGAGTTAGACAGGGGTGTCCCTTATCCCCTTTGTTATTCATATTAAACTTTGAAATATTGATGAATCAAATTAGAGAAATATACATGGAATTAAGCTTAAAGGTGAGGAATTTTAAAAAAGCATTTGCCGATGATTTAATTATATCTCTCTCAAAACCTGAGGAAGACATAGACTCTCTTTTGAAAGTATTAGGAAGACAAAGAGAAAACATCAATGTTATTAATGAATATGACCAAAGAAGAAAAGCGGATTCTGAAATAGAAATCTAACTTCCAAGAAGTAAAAACTGTCAAATATTTAGGCATAAACTTTACAACTAAAAATTCTGATTCATATAAAAACAATTATGAGAAGAAATGGGCAGAAATTAAGACAGATTTAAAGAGATGGCAAAGTATGAATATATCTTGGATGGGTAGAATTGCTACAATCAAAATGAGCATGCTCCCTAAAATGATTTACTTATTTCAAAATGCCCCTATTTTATTAAACGATTAACCCTTCACGCAAAGGAATCGTGATTCATCTAATTTTATATGGGCTGGTCGTAGACCCTGGATTAAAATGAAATATTTGCAAGATACAATAGAGAGAGGGGGATTAGGCCTACCAAATCTTAAAATTTATTTCTACGGATGTATATTATTTTGGTTATTGGATTGGATTGAATTAAAAAATGAAAGAAATTTGAAATTAGAGGGTTTTGATAATGTATATGGGTGGCATAGTTATTTGTTATATGACAAAATCAAGTGTCACAAAAACTTTAACTATCATTATCTAAGGTGCTCTTTATTAAGAGTCTGGATGAAAATTAAACAAAAATGGTTCGATGTCCTACCTAAATGGACTGCTATAGGGGAAGTAGTTTCCAAAGAAAACAAGATGGGAAATGATAAGTGGTTGACATATAATGAGTTATTGACTGGTAAAGTACCTAATATCTCAATCAAATCCCAAGAACAATTAAATTCTGAAGGCTATATGTGTAATTGGTTTATGTATAGACAAATAAGAGAACATTTTTAATGGATAAAAAACCCAAACCAATTGGAACTTTAAATAAAGAATTTGAGGATATTTTGTTATCGCACAATAAGCATAAAATAGCAAAATTTTATAAAATGTTGTTAACAATTGAATTGGAACAAGATCAAATTAAATCACCAATGGTAAGTTGGGCTCAAGACTTTGGTCATAATATAGACTTAGAACAGTGGGAAAAATGCTGGACTAAGAGACTTAAATATACACTAAATTGTAATATTAAATAAAATTTTTATAAAATTCAATATCGATGGTATTTGACACCGCTTAAACTTTTCAAGATTAATAGGTCTTTTTCTAATTTATGTTGAAAGTGTGAGGAAAAGGTAGGATCTCAATATCACCTTTGGTGGAAATGTAAGATGGCGAAGCAATACTGGGAAGGTATAAATACCACTATGAATGCAATGTTAAAAATTAATTTGAGTTTTAACCCTCAGACATTTCTCCTGGGTATAATTATAGATGAAAATCTTGGAAAAAAGTTTGGGAAAATAATTTTTCATCTTATCTCGGTGGCAAGTTTAACTTATGCTTCGAAATGGAAAAATAAAGGTACTCCAACAATCCAAGACTGGTTCAAGAGAATTATGGATATAATTGAAATGGACAGATTGACTGGCTTAATTAGAGGATTTAGTTATGATACCTTTAAAAAGGACTGGGAACCAGTTATTGAATATTGGCATCAATTGGGGGAATTAGGGTGTACTACTGCATTTACTTAAAAGAAATTTTGTGATTGTTTTAGACTCGTACACTGTAGAAATATCTATAAAATAATAATTAATTCTTGAACAGTATTAAGGTAAGTTATATTAGGATAATTGTAATAGTGTTTTTTTGTTTGTTTTTTTGTTTTATTTTTTTACACACTGCTACTAGAAAAGAAATCATTTTCTATCAGATGGTATAAAACTTTATTACTTTTTGACTTAAAGAAGTTAAAGATCTCCGGCTAAATTGCAAGATGTATCTAGTAAGGAAGTCATTTTTTAATGTTAAGTTTGTTGGTGTGATAATTGTTGGTTTTGTCTTTTTGTTTGATTGTTTGTTTTTGGTTTTTTAAACCAATAAAATTATATTCTAAAAAAAAAAAAAAGACATGGGGTGCCACTATATCTGATAGTCCTGATGAGGAATGTACCAAGGACAAGAGGCCACTGTCAGAACAGAATTTGGGGAAACAAAGTGGTTACCAATAGGCAAAGCAGTCAGGCAAGGATACATCCTATCACCCTACTTGTTTAATTTATATGCTAAAAACATCATAAGAAAAGCAGAATTAGAATCAGAAAAAGGAGGAGTGAAGATAGGAGGATGGAACATTAACAACCTAAGATATGTGGACGACACCATAATATTAGCAGAAGACATTAAAGAATTGGAACAGTTAATAAGGAAGTGCAAAGATGAAAGTGCAAAGGCAGGTCTGATCTGGAGCATAAAGAAAACAAAACAAAACAAAAAAATGACCACAGAAGAAATTCACAAATTCAATCTAGACAATGAGGATACTGAAATAGTTAGAGAATTCCCATATCTAGAATCAAACATTGACCAAAATGGAAACTGCAGTCAAGAAATAAGACGACTAGGAATAGGAAGGACAGCTATGAAAAAACTGGAAAAGATACTGAAGAGCAAAGACATAGAACTGAGCACTAAAGTCAGAATTGTTCAGGCCAGGGGTCGGCAACCTACGCCCCGCGGGTCACACCTGGCCCACGGCCCCCCGCCGCCCGGCCCCCACAGACCACCGCCTCCGCCGCCAACCGCGGCCATCATTTTGCTTCCCAAAATGGCGGCTGTGACTCATTCGTGCATGCACAGTACTCCTGCGCATGCGCAAATGAGCCGCGGGCGCCATTTTGGAAAGGAAAATGGCAGCCACAGTGCGCGCGGCCAAAATGGCGCCCCAAAGGAGGGCCGTTGCCGCCGAGGGAAGCCTCCCCAGGGGGACCCGCAGTGGCGCTGGGCCTCTAGGAGGCCCATCGCCACCGAGGGAAGCCTTCTGGGGGGCACCGGCAGCGGCGCTGGGCCTTGGAGGGAGCCCTCCTGGGGGGGGCACTGCTATGCGCATGCGCACACGGGGGGCGGCCTCCATTTTTTTCAAAATGGTGGCACGTGCGCATGCAGGGGGAGCGCGTGCCCACTGGCCCCCAATGCCATCTCCCCCCTCCCCCCGGCCCGTTGGCAAAAAAGGTTGCCGCCCCCTGGTTCAGGCCATTGTATTCCCAATTACCATGTGCAGATGTGAGAGCTGGACAGTGAAGGAAGCAGACAGAAAGAAAATCAACTTATTTGAAATGTGGTACTGGAGAAGAGTACTTAGGATACCATGGACAGCCAAGAAGACAAACAAATGAGTTCCTGAACAAATCAGACCAGGGCTCTCCTTGGAAGGAAAGATGCTCATGTTGAGACTATTGTACTTTGACCACATAATGAGAAGGCACAGATCACTAGAAAAAACAATAATGCTAGGAAAGGTAGAGGGTAGAAGAAAGAGAGGAAGACCACAGACCAGATGGATATACTCAGGTTTCAGAGGGATTATGGAGAAGGGCTTGCAGGATCTGGGCAAGGCAGTGGAGAATTAGGGATTCTTGGAGACATCTTATCCAAAGGGTCTCCATGTGTCAGTGTCAACTGGGGGCAGCTAACAACAACAGCAAACATTTCTGCTGGGCTTGTTCTGTTTTCATTTCCCCCTCAGTTTTGTTCACATAAGTGGGGTGTTTATTTTCTGCTTTTACTGACTTTGAGAAACAGGATTGAGACTACAGGAAAAATGTCTACTGTGGAAATTATGTCAGTGAACATGAGTGATTTCAGGAAAGAACAACACTGAAGGGAATGAAAATATGCAGAACTGACACTTGGAGCAGGGATGGGAAAACATGAATGACTAAAACAGGGGGAGGCAACTGTGTAGGAGGCAGGGGTCAATTCTCCCTCCCCAATTCCCCTGTGAATCACAGATAGCAAGCTTCAGGAGCCACAAAAGTGGGATCCAGGGACCAAATACAGCTCATCAGTTGCACTTTGTCCATCCCTGGACCAAAGCTTATGCTAATCATCTACCATGCCTTCCAAGTGTTACTGGACTGAAGTTCCTAGAGCCTGGCACTTTAAGAAACCAGCATGTTAATATACAAAGGGATTGTGTTGAAACCAGCTATTCAATGTTTATTATTATTATTATTATTATTCACACATTGGTAGATATATATTATTTTATGAGTATTGCATGCATAACATATTTCTAATGATAGCAGTACAGTGTGTTGTGTTTTAATTCGCTCCTTTTAAAAAATAGGAAAATGGCCAAAGACCTCGACAAACAATCCTCCAATGATGTTTACCACCACTGTTAGCTCCACGTTTTATTTCAATTAGCCAGCAGACATCTGTAAATATCTTGAAAGAGAGTTATAATTTTAAAATTATATGTTTGGCTGGGAACATTGTTGGTGACATGTGCAGGCATAAGGATATGAGTAATTTTTTAGTGGGGTGTAGGAGCAAGAGGAAAAAGGCAGTGACGTACTCCTCTTCCAGGACATGTCCTACATTTCAACCTTATGTCCATGAGGAATTCAAAATGTCCTCCATTTTGAGCATGGTTAAGAAGCATGAATTCATATTTACATGAGTGATTTTAGATTTTATTTGGTCATGCGCTACATTTTTCTTGGATGTCCTACATTTTATGGTGCCTTGTCCTCCTTTGTGGTTAGGACATCTGGTCCTAACTAGCTGAACAGCCCAGGTTTCTGAATGTCAGTTTATCTCCTGATGGAGATGGTTTGTTTTGGAAATTACAAACAAGCATAAATTGTCACACCCAAATGTAATGGTGTTACCAGCCATTACATTATTTTATAAAAGGATTGTTGTTATGTTCCATTTATTTTTTGTAAATGTACTAAAGGTATTGTAATGGTAACATAACAGAGCCAGCATAGTGTAGTGGTTTAAGTGTTGGAGTAGGACTCTGGAAGACCAGGGTTCAAACCCCTAATGGCCATGAAAAGCCATTAGGGCTGTATAGACACTGAGAAATAATGCAGTTTGATACTGCTTAAACTGCCACAGCTCAGTGCTGTGGAATTCTAGGATATATAGGTATGTGAGACATTTATCCTCCTGTCAGATGGCTCTGGTGCCACAACAAACTACAAATCCCATTATTCCATAAGATGGAGCCATGGCACTTAAAGAGGTGTCAAACTGAATTATTTTCACTATGCAGATGCAGGTGAGTTTAAGCAAGTCATGCTCTCTCACCCTTAGAAGAAGGCAACAGTAAACCTGTTTTGAACCAATCTTGCAAAAAAAATTCATGAGACTTGCTTTGGGATCACCATAAATCAGAAATGACACAAAGATACACAACAGCAATGGTAACCTAATGGGTTATTTCAAGCCCAGGCAAACTGCAAAATCCCTCACCATATGTTGTCTATAGCTGATGGGAATTGGAGTCCAACAAACAGTGCACACACATACAGCCAAATCCCTGGTTTAAAGGCTCAAATTTTAAATCTGCAGGTTTCCTGCTCAGCAGCTAAGACCAGTCAAGTCCTGAGATGGGCAAATATGTCACTTTTGCTTTCTCCCACATTTAAACATTTGAAAATTTTGGAAACATTTGGATAGAAACTCAACAGGGTGAAATGTCTCAGCCATTTCTGCTACAGTTAAAAGAACCAGGCTCTGAGGACCATGTGAAGTTTCTAGGCTGAATGTCTATGAGCAAACCTCATAATTGCAATGTTTTAAGAATTGTTCCAGTAGAAAGAATTCTAACCTTGCCTGTCTGTCAAATTATGTTACTATCTGAAAAACAAGGCTTGGAAAGAACATTTCAATAAATTTTGGTAATCCTCTAGCCCCCATTTCTAACTGAAATGAACCATAAGCATGTTTCCCTTAACCCCAAAAAGCTAATGTTACAGTCCATCAAAGGAGTTCCTTATGCATAAAAAGAAGAAACACATCACTACAGCAATGCTCATTTTGGCCCTTATTCACCAGCTGGATTTACATATGGGGATGTGCTGCATGTCTATCAGGTCTACTAATTGATATGTGTGACGTGTTGACTGTGGTCCAAAACACACTGCAGTTCCTAGAATTCCCTAGCATTGAGTCAGGGCAATTAAAGCAGTCTCAAACTGGATTATTTCTGCAGTGTGTTTTGGACCAATGACTTCAGATGCACTAGGAACATTGTTCATATTACCGTACTTGCTCATGTTCATTCTTCTTGCCCATGGCATTCCCTTCCCTTGCATTGGGTCCCTTGTTGTCAATAGATTCCTCAGGATGGGAAGTATATTTTTTGTTATGTAATTCTTTAAAGTTCTAGAAACAATAACCAATGACAAAGATAATTGCTATTAGCTGGTGAGTAGGGAATTTGCAGACTTAAAATGTTAAGACTGTATTTTTATCCTTTCACAGCCAAGAGTAGCTGGATGGGGTGGGGGTATCAGGGGAATTATAGGAGGAAAGGATTAACATCACAAATCATGATCCATATGGAGGCTCACCTGCTTTTAAGAAAAGATACTTGTTCTGCAGGCTCACAACCATACATAGAAATGGGCTGCAGGCTCAACACACAATACTCAACACACAATACTTGTAGCCTGATCCTGAGTTATGTAGCCAGAAACCAAACAATCTATATTTGAAGAAAATGTAATTAACAATTGATACAATTCCTTGATTGTATAGCAGCCTTTGGCTTTCTTTCTTTCTGTTTCTTCTTTCTAGTTAGCATATTGCAGGGGTCGGCAACCTTTTTTGCTGACGGGCCGGGGGGGGGGGGAAATGGCACGTGCACACCACCATTTTGAAAAACAAAATGGTGGCCATGGCCCTCCCTGCATTGCACGCGCATGCGCATGACGGCAGGTGCCCCCAGGAGGCCTCCCTCGGCCACGCTTTTGCAGCTGCAGGGCTCCTCTGGGGCACCATTTTGGACTCCAAATCCCAAATGGCACCCCGGAGAAGCCCCGCAGCCACAAAAGCCAGCGGTGGCAGCAGGACCGGGCATCCGGCCCGAGGGCCATAGGTTGCCAACCCCTGGCATAATGTATACTCCTGAACCCTATCCCCATCCTGCAACAGAAAATGATACTCATACAAAAGGAGGAGCACATGTGATCCCATCAGTAATAAGCAAAGCAGTGGGATTGAAGAAGTGGCAAGCGCAGCTGAACCACCCCCATTCCAGTAGTCCACTAATGTCTCAGCCATTTTAAAAATACTACCCACCAGCATAGCCATGAAACTAAATATACTGAGCCCAAAACAAAAGTGAGAATCATGTGCTCTCCCTCATGAGGCTTTCTGCAGTCTCTGGCTTTCCCGAATACCCCAGCGCAGCCCAGCCCAGCCCTGGTTCCTCCAAAAGTTTCTTTTTTAATTTTTAGGAATGTGTTTTTCAGTATCAGATTGCTCAATCACTACTACTGGAGTTCTTCAGAAAAGGTGGAGCACATCACCTGTCTGAAAAGGTTAAAAGCAAGGTGTCAAAGATGAGCTCTCAGCACATTCACCTAACAGCAGGGCATGAGCTAAACACTTCACATTATTTCAGTTCAAGTAAAGCATGTACTTAAGAAAAGAAGAGAGGAAAGGAGAGGAAGAAAGTGAAAAGACATATTCACAGTTGAACATTAAGAACAGAAAAATAATGACCACAGATTATTTACATTTAAAGGAGGTTATGAAGACACTGAAACAGTACAAGATTTTCCATACATTGGCTCAATCATTAATTAGAAGAAATAATGCATTCAAGAAATCATAAGAAGATTAGGACTTGGAAGGGCAGCTGTGAATGAGCTACACAAGATCCTGAAGCATCAAGATATATCATTGAATACTAAAGTTTGGATGGTCTGTGGTACCATATTTCCCATTTTTATGTATGTTTGTGAAAGCTGGACAGTGAAGAAAGAGGATAGGAAGAGAAATATTTGAAATATGCTGGAGAAGTGTTCTAAGAATACCTTGTATTGCTAAAAAGACAAATAAATGGATCTTAGAGCACATAAAGCCTGTACTCTCCCTAGAAGTCAAGATGACCATACTGAGGCTGTCTTACTTTGGCTATATCATGACAAGACATGACTCATTAGAAAAGATTATGATGCTTGGTAAGGCGGAGTGCAGTAGGAAAAGGGGAAGACTGCAAGACCTGAGCAGGGCTATTGAGGACAGAGTGGCTTGGAGGTCTTTTATTCATAGGGTTGACATAAGGTGAAATCATCTTGAAGGCAGTTAGCAACAACAAAGCATTTAATGAATCTTTCAAATGAAAGCACATAATTAAACTGTGGTATTTACTATCACAAGATTTAGTTATATTTGCCAGTTTGAGCAGCTTTAGGAAGGAAAAAAGATTACCAATATTATTATCTATATATGTTACCAATAGTATCAGAAGTCATAACAAGAATATACTGTGTAACATAGTGTAGTGGTTTCAGTGTTGTACAAGGACTCTAGGTGACCAGGTTTGAATCCCTGCTCAGCTATGGACAACCACTTGGTGACTCTCAGACTCAGGCAATGACAAATTCCTTCAGAACAAATCTTGTCAAGGGGGGCGGGAAGGGTTTGCCATAGAATAGCCAGAAATAACTTGAAGGCACACAACAACAAAAGAATGTCTCTAAATCAGAGATGGACAACTACTTGGGTTAGGGGGCCATATCATGTCTCCAAGGGACCATGGAAGCCCATCTGCCACTTCCCCCATTAAAACATTTGCCCCCAAATGTTCCCAAATTAGAATACTGGAGTAAATAGGCCTTTTTAGTCTGATCCTGCATGGTTCTGCTTATCAGAGTTTTAAAATGAGCTTTAGTTTAGTTTAGTTTAGTTGTGTCCTTACCTTTAAAAAAAAAGTATCAGAATTCTTATTAAAAAGCTGACAATATTTAAAAAAACAAATAGAAGGAGAACTCACTAAACAAACTGAAAAAAAGTTTTAAAAACCAGACAAAATTGGAAAGTGGCTAGTAAACAAATTTTAAAAAGAAAGAAAATAAAATCTAATAGAAAAAATACAAGATAATGGAGAAACAGTATGGACACAAGAAAAAATAAAACATACATTTACAAAATACTATGAAAAGCTTTATAAAGAAAAAGTACAAGAACAAGAAAAGAAGACATATCAATACTCTTAGAGAAACAAAAATGGCAAAAAATTGAATTGGGTTAATTAGAAGAATTAAATGCAGACTTTACAACTGAAGAAATAACTACCGCCATTTGAAATTTAAAACCAGACAAGGCTCCTGGACCAGATGGCTTCACCGCCCCCCCCCCCCGTTTTTACAAAAAGTAGAAAATGAAATAAAAAATACCACTAAGAGATATCATTACCTCATACTAAGGGAAGGATCCCAGAAACTTGCAAAGTTGCTAACATTGTCCTAATTCATAAAGGAGGAAAAGACAAATCAAAAATGGAGAATTGCAGACCAATATCCCTCCTTAACACTGACTACAAAATATTTACAGCTACAATAACTAAAAAATTTTAAAATATAATCAAAGATTTGATCATAGAATCATAGAGTTGGAAGAGACCTCAAGGGCCATCCAGTCCAACCCCCTGCCATGCAGGAACTCAAAATCAAAGCATCCCAACAGATGGCCATCCAGACTTTATTTAAAGACCTCCAAAGAAGGAGACTCCACCACTCTCAAAGGGAGTGTGTGCCACTGTCAAACAGCTCTCACTGTCAGGAAGCTCCTCTTGATGTTGAGGTGGAATCTCTTTTCCTGTAGCTTGCATCCATTGTTCCGGGTCCTATTCTCTGGAGCAGCAGAAAATAAGCTAGCTTCCTCCTCAATATGACATCCCTTCAAATATTTAAACAGGGTTATCATATCCCCTCTTAACCATCTCTTCTTCATGCTAAACATAACCAGTTCTCTAAGCTGTTCCTCATAGGGCTTGGTTTCCAGACCCTTCACCATTTTAGTCGCCCTTCTCTGGACACACTCCAGTTTTTCAACATCCTTTTTGAATTGTGGTGCCCAGAACTGGACCAAAGCAGAATACAGTGACACTATTACTTCCCTTGATCTAGATACTTTACTTCTATTAATGCAGCCTAAAATTGTATTGGCCTTTTTAGCTACAGCATCACACTGTTGATTTATTTGACAACAATTACAATGACACCTGGAGAAATATTTTAAAAATGCAAAAATGGTCACAATTAAAGCTTTCATTCTCAGGAAGAATAGCAGCTATGAAAATGTCCATATTTCCTAAATTCAACTTCCTGTTAACCAATCTACCAATAATTGTGAATAAAAAACCCTTCATCACATGGAATGCTGAATTTTTAAAAAAAGTATGGTATCTGGGAGGGGGGGAAATGTGCAAGATGGAAAACACTGACAGATTTCAGAATTAATGGTGGCTGTAATCTCCCTGACTTAGAAACCTACTATCAGGTGAACATACCTTCTTATATCATTGACTGGATCAAACAAAAATAAAAAAAATGTTAAATCTTGAGAGTTTTAATCTCCATTTTGGATGGCATGCCTACATATGGTATAGGAAAACAAGCATCCACACAGAATTTACTCATCACTTTGTACAAAAGGCCATCATAAAAATATGGGAAGAGGTCAAAACACCTATTCTACAGAGAAATACCAGGATGGGTTTCCCTACAGGAAGCATTCTTTGGAAGAGGTTGCTGAGATAACGAATGGTTAATATATAAAGACAGAATAAGGAAAAATAAATCACGATCAATGGGAAATAAAACCAATTCAAGAAAGTCAAACACCACTGGTTTCTTCTAAAACAACTTCAAAAAAGATTTTTAAAAGACTTGGAAGAAGGTTTTACACTTACTCAAAATGAAATGGATACAATTCTGACAGAAAGTAAAGAGAAAATAACTTCCAAACTTTATAAACTATTGTGAGAAAGAAAATTAGAAAAAGAGGCTATAAAACAATTTTTTGTATCATGGGCAAAAGATATAGGGAGACCACTGAAATTACAAAGCTGGCATTTAGCAAGAACAAGAATTTATCAGTTCACAAAATGTCAAAGAATCTATAAATACTACTTTAAAATGGTTTATTGATGGCATCTAACACCAGAAAAAAAAATAGCAAAAATCTATAAAAATAACCAACATAACTATTAGAAGTGTGGAAAGGTAAAAGCTTCTTGGATTCAAGTTCAAGTTTATTTGTCTGTGGCATAACATCCACTACTCTTGTATTCACTGCCCAAAAACAAAATAATTCTGGAAAAACATCAATTTCAACATAAGATCCTAAAAATAAATTATAAAATGACCCCAGAAATATATTTGTTAAACATGGCAGATTTATAATCTTCAAGCAAAGAAAAGATGGAAACAAATCCTATATATTACTATAGAAATAATCAATTTTGCAAAAAGAGAATGAGAGAGAGAGAGAGAGAGATCTCCAAGCATTGATGGAAGGTTATCAGAATTATTGGAAGTTATTGAGATGGATAAATTAACATGCTCAATAAATAAAAAAATCTTCAGAAAAATTTGAAAAAGAATGGGAAGAAGTAATAAACTTCTATAAGAATAGTTGGAAATAAACTAGAATAACAAATGGTACAAACAATAGAATATGTCAAGTAGCTAACACTCAAATCTCAATTCAAAATAAGAAAGTGTAAAACACTGAAGAATTACTTTATTACATCATCAAATAAAGAAGTAGCTAAGCATAAGAAATTATGTCTCACCCTTCAGACCAATCCAAGGAAGTCACAAAAGAAGAAAATAAAAAACCAATGGCTCAAAAAGTTCTACAATTAAACTAAATCTCAATATTATCAATATTAACATTTTTATATCTAAGGTATAATATTGAATAATTAACAGGATTACTTTTGTAACAATTAGATTTATATTGAAGCAACACCAATGTACATGGCTGAATATTCTTAAAATCATAAAAACTTTATTCAAATACTGTGATTGAAATATGTCATAAGAAAATCTTTATGAATAAAAAAATAAAGATTTTAAAAAGGTATCAGAATTCTCAGGGTCCTTGCCATGTTTTTTATCATATTAACAAAATGCCAAATAGTACAGAACAGTTTTATAAAACCCAATTAATCCTTGCTTCATCTTTCCCCCCTCCCCCATTAATCCTTACTTCACATACCTCCTCATGATATAGGAAATGAAATGAAATTATAAGTTCTGGCACTGTAAGAAAAAGGAAAGGGTGTTTGGTTTTTTTAAAATAAAAGGTTAGTTCTAAAGATCTGACAAACTAGCACAGTAGACTTCCCACATAGTTTTTGTGATGCCTGAATGTGAAATTTTGAATATAAATCTTTTCCTTTGCTGTTTCCCCTTAATACTGCAATCATATGCCTACTTATGTCGGAATAAATGCACTCGAAGTTCAATGAGACTTTGTTCTGAGTCCACTGGTATAGGGCTGTGGTGTAGTTGGTTTTCATCTTTCATCTTTTGGTATCTACTCTTCTACTTCCATTTTCTTGTCCTGTGGGAGAATGTCAATGTGCCTATGACTTTTTCTCAAACCTGCTCTCAGATGTACAGGGAGATATCATCTCTCTCTCTCTCTCTCTCTCTCTCTCTCTCCCCTACCCTGTAAAACTGAAACTTCAAGTGCATTGAAAATAGCACTTCACATCTATTTAGCCAAAGGGCCCTTGGGAATGATATATGCCTTTCCTTACATTTCCTTCAGACTGACATTAAAATGTTCCTAGTATCATGTAAGTACATTGATTTGTGTAATGTTCTTTTTAAATATCTGCATCTCAACTCACTTACCCCATCTTATGTCCAGTCTACCAAGAAAACAGTCCATTCAAATGGGGAAAACAAGAAGTTGTAGCTTTAGAGCTGGGGTGTACAAAAGGAGTCCATGAGCTGCATGGAGCCCTCTGAGCCATTTTTGTAGCCCCGAGGGGCCCATCTGGTGTCAGAAAATACACTTTTTCCTTCCAAAAAGGGTTACCACTTAACTCAAGTGATAAACATGAGGGTCGGTGAGTATGTAGTGGTAAGGCAATAGCATTCCTTCTACGTGGACCTCTCCTGTGAGGTGAATAAATAAATAGTGTCTTAATGTATAATGTCAACATTTGAAGACCATCTCCATATTTCTTTACCATTTCTACTTCCTGCTTGTGGTACTCATGAAATGTAATGCCTCTCTGTAATCTTTAATGAGTCAGATAAAAATGTTCTAGTAGATAAGAATGGAAAAAAATTCCAAAAATATTCAAAAATTGTGTGAAAAACATGTTTCTTGAGTTTCAGGGAACTCTGAAAAGGACAATCCCAGATTGATGATAGTCTTTATAGTTTGGGCCTATTTCTAAACAAAATGTGGGGCTTTTTTACACACAGTAAACAACATTTTCCTCAAAGGAAGCATAATAGAAATATTATTTAGTATAGAAAATATTGTTTTCTGAACAAAAGTGTGATTTTTATTCAGAATAACTCCCAAACTATAACAAAAATCCATCAGTGATATCTTTAATGGCCAACCAAAATGCACAATATACTTGTTGCAAGCTTTTGAAGCTCCACGGGCTTCTTCATCAGGCAAGATGTTACAAACCAAACAGGAGAAAAACAATTGGAGATGTTCGCCAGATGCCTACATGTTGTTTCAGTCCTCTCCATTATATACCATCTTAACTAAAGACTGAAACAACTTTACTGATGAAGAAGCCCATGGAGCTTCGGAAGCTTGCAACAAGTATATTGTGCATTTTGGTTGGCCAATAATGGTATCACTGATGGATTTTTGTTTGAATTTGCTAAATGGCCAACACAGCTACCCTTGAACCTTTCCCAAACGATAGTCTTCAAAGCCTGAATAGTTTTGAAAGAATTTCACTTAGCAGGAAGAAAATTGCTAAAATTATTTGTTGCTTTCAGTGAAGAATTAAATCTCTATTCAAGCCATTTCTGTCCTGGTTCACCAAACACCCACACAGGCTGGCTGGGAGTGAACTACCGACTAATAATATAGGCAGAGGCAGTGAATTACAAGCAGCTAGAACATGTCCTTGCCTGTGAGAGTCCATTAAGAGAACGGCATTGGTCAAGTAGTCTGAGTCAAGGGAGGCAACAGGAATCAAGGTCAACATGGTCCAAGGGTCAAAGAAGCCAGCAAGTCTGAAGTAGGAAATGCAGGAATCTAGAAACAGGTATCAGGAACAGGAATGCTGGCCAGAAAACAGACAAGTTGGTTCCAGCATTGTCTGAAGCAAACCTAGCACTTAAATAGTCTGATACCACCTGGTTCTAATCAGAGCTGGCTTGTTGCTGCTTGGCCTGCAGCCTGGCTGAGTGTCTTTGTTGTATCCTTTGTTTATTCTTTTGTCCCTCCTCCTCCATTAAGGACTTAAGACTCCAGCTGTGTCCTCTGTCTCATCAGGAGATGAGTCTTCCCCTTGTCCTGCTGGCTGAGACTGCACTTCCACAGGTTGAGCTGGCTGAGGCTCTTCAGCAGGGAAAGCTGGCTGCTCTGCAATAGGGGGAGCTGCAGGATGGTCCCTGTCTGGAAGACTTGCCTGAGTTGCTTCCTCAGCCTCTTCCTCCATGTCCCAGTCCTGCAGCTCCTGGCCCATGACACTTTCTGACTTAAGGCAAACCTATCATAGGACATTATCACACGGGGGCAAATCTGCTGGTTAATCCACACAAAACCCAAACAGAAACTGGATTAGTGCCCCGTGTTTTCACATGACGTCGCACAGAAACTGGACAGAAAGTGGATAGAAACTGGTGTTAACCGAGATCTTTTGAAATTTGGTTGTTTGGAGGAAATGCAAATGCGCAATTAAGGTAAATTCGCCGTAATGTGAAAAGCAAATGCGCATTTGGAAGCATTTTCCCGCATTTTCCCATGGTTCCGCGGGGTCCTGGAGGCAGCATAAGTGTCTCCTTCCCCCTCAGCAGACGGCTAACTGAGCCGTCTTGGGGGCAGGGAATTGGAGGGGCAGGTGCATGATCGGCGCCCCAACCCCTTCCCCAGGTCGTCCTTGGAGCGCCGACCCTCTGCACGGCCAGCGCTCCAAGGAGGACCTCCTCGGAGCGCCGACCCTCCGCATGGCTGGCACTCCTAGGAGGACCTCCTCGGAGCACCGACCCTCCGCACGGCCGGTGCTCCAAGGAGGACCTCCCACCGCAGCATTTGCACGCACTGCGGCGGAGGAGTCAGCGAAGGTCCGCCGCAGCCTTTTTCAGCGCACCTTTGGCAACTAGAAGGACGGGCAGCCATGGGCCACCCAGGGAAGCTGCGCTGCGGGGCCGAGGTATCCCCACACCTCGGCCCCGCAGCGCAGCTTCGCCGCCCCTGAAAGGAGTGCTAAAGTGGCACTCCTTTCAAAGTCGCTGAAGGTGCGCCGAAAAAGGCTGCGGTGCATCTTCGGTGACTCTTCTGCCACAGCGTGTGCGAACGGTGCGGCGGGAGGTCCTCCTCAGAGTGCCGGCTGTGCTGAGGGCCGGCTGCTCCGAGGATGACCTGGGGAAGGGGTGACAGCCGCGGCAAGTGACAGCCACGGCGAGCATAGTGCACATGTGCTAGAAGATCATTTCTAGTACATGTACGGGATTTTTTCACTTGTGTGTAAACGTTAAATGCGGTTTCAGCGGGAGCTTCCCTTAATTGCGCAATTAAGGTAATTATGTGTGAAAAACATTTGCGGAATCAAGGTTTATTTTCGGTTTATTTTCAGAATTTGTCATTTCCAGTTTATTATCGCTTTGTGGCCCACGTGTGATAACGTCCATAGGGTTTTCTGGGTGTGAGAGTATGTGACTTGCCCAAGGTGATCCAGTGGGTTTCTGTGACTCATCAGGGAATCAAATCTGGTCTCTAGGGTCATAGTTCAGTGTTCAGACCATTATACCATGCTGACTCTTAAACAACTGTAATTCACTTTATGTGGAACAGAGAGTACAAAATACAGCAACTAGACCACTGACAGAAATGCCTTATAAAACCATACTGCAGTTATAAACAAAGTGCAGTGATTACCAATACACTCAGGGGCAGTGAATAAATCCATTGCTGTGGAGGTGATAGATCTCTTCTCAGTTTTACAGCCACTCCTTCTGCTATTGCTCTGGATTGTACAAGACTTCTCCCAGTGGTGATGTTCTGTTAGAAGTAAGATCTAGCTCAGTGATTCCCAAACCTTACTCCTCCAGATGTTCTGGACTTCAGCTCCCAGAATTTCTGACTGTTGACCAAGCTGGCTGGGGCTTCTGGGAGCTGAAGTCCAAAAAACACTTGGAAGACCAACATTTGGGAATCCCTGGTCTAGCTCCTATACAACCCATAAAAGTTAGGAGGTGTAGCCATAAAACCAAGAATAGATTTGTCATTGTTGTAGCAATGAATCCACCAGCAATCCCTGGACATGCTCGTTGTTTTGTTGTGGTTGTTATCCAGCCTCGAGTTGATCTCGACCTATGGCAAGGTGGGGCATATCCAAGATTTCCTGTCCTTCACTGCTCTGCTCAGTTCCTGAAAATTCATACCCATGACCTCTTTTATGAAGTCCATCCATCTAGCATGCGGCCTTCCTCTCTTTCAGCTTCTCTCTATCTTTCTTAACATTATTGCTTTTTCCAGTGAGCCGTGCCTTCTCATGATGTGACCAGGGTACAACAGCTTTTGTCATCTTGGCTTTCAGGGAGATTTCTGGCTTGATCTGTTCTAGGACCCATTTGTTTATCTTTTTGGCTGTCCACAATGCCTTCTGCACTCTTCTCTAGCACTGCATTTTGAATGAATTTATTTTTTTTCCTATCCACTTTCTTAACTGTCCAGCTCTCACATCCATACATGGTAATAGGGAATACAATGACTTGTATGATTCTAACTTTCATGCTCAGTTGTATATCTTTACATTTTAGGATCTTTTCTAGTTCTTTCATAGCTGGCCTCCCCATTCTTAATCTTCTTCTGATTTCCGGACTGCAGTCCCCATTCCAATCAATGTTTGATCCTAGGTATGATAATTCTTTTACTATTTCTAATTGCCTAGGTTGAATTTGTATAAATTCTCTGTGGACATTATCTTTGTTTTCTTTATGTTCAACAATAATACTGCCTTTGTACTTTCTTCCTTGATCTTCCTTAGGAGTTGCTCTAAGTCTATGATGTTTTCTGCTAGTAGTATTGTGTTGTCTGCATACCTTAGATTGTTGATATTCCTTCCTCCTATTTTTCAGTCCCCCTTCTTCTGTGTTCAAACCTGCTTTTCGTATATGTTCCGCATACAAATTGAACAGATAGGGTGAAAGGATACAGCAGGGGTAGGCAACCTAAGGCCCGGGGGCCGGATGCGGTCCCCCGAGGCCTTTGGGCCGGCCCCAGGCTCCTCCTGCTGCCACCGCCGCCGCCCGCCATGATGATATTGATTATTATTGTTGTTACTTGTTCTTGGGGTTTTCTTGGCAAAATCTCCACAGGGGTTTTGCCATGGCTTTTCTGGGGCTGAGAGAGTGTGCATGCATATATATTTTTATATTTTTAAAAAACAATAAATTCTTTATCTTATTTATTTATTTATTTATTTATTTTTGGTGCTTCGGCCCCCCAATTGTCTGAGGGACAGAAACCCGGCCCCCGGCTCAAAAAGGTTGCCTACCCCTGGGATACAGCCTTGCCTGACCCCATTGCCAATTGGGAACCATTCTGTTTCTTCATATTCTGTTCTGACAGCAGCCTCTTGTCCTAAGTACAGATTTCTTTATCTGAATTCAGGATGTTAGTGATGACATTTAAAGGCTTAAAGGGCTTGGTACCTGACTGCTTAAAGAAATGGTTCTTCCTCTATACTTCAACCTGAGGTCAGATGTACTGGAGGAGATCTCTGCGTCTGACAGACACATGGAACCAAGTCACTGCAAGGTGATACAGGAAAATGGTCTCCTCTGCTTTGGTGCCCTGGTTATAGAATGCCCTCCACTTTTAGGCACAATTAACATTGGCCTCTTTCTGATTAAAACAAGAGTGTTTATCAGAACCTTTGGTATCTAATGATTTCACCCAAATCTGAACATGTACATGATTTTAAACTGTTATAACTTGTTTTAAGAGAGCCAGTGTGGTGAAGTGGTTTGGGTGTTGGACTAGGACCCCTAGAGACCAGGGTTCAAATCCCTGCTTTGCTCATGAAAACCCACTGGATGTGACCTTCAGCGAGTCTCTCAGCCTCAGAGGAAAACACTGGTAACCCCCATGTGCCTTCCAAGAAAATCTAGCAACAAGTTCACCTTAGGTTTGCCTTATGTTGGCAATGCCTTGAATGACGACTTGTTTTAAACTGCTAAATTGTTTAATATGACTCCGGAGATTGTCCCTTATTGTGCTTTTAAAATATTTAAAATGTTTTCTATTATTTACATTGACTTCATTGGTATGCTGCCCTGAAATCTTCTGATATAGGCCACAATATACACATTTTAATTACTAAATTAAAAATACATGTTTCAGCATATGTTCTCTGTTGTGCACAAATTCTCCAGGTATGCAAATAAAAAATGGCAAAATGCCTCCTTCTTCTACTACATATGTGTCAAGGGTAGAGGAAGTTTCTTTTCATTTGACATATCCTGAAGTGCTTGCTTCTCCAACTGCTCAAAATTATGTAAGCCATGCTGCCTCCTACAGTATTATCAAGATTGTTGATGTTCTCTCTCTGGTACCACATGTCTTTAGTCTTCATGAGATCATTATGTAGCTACCTCACATGTCCCCAACTGCTCTGGGACTCTCATGGAGAGGAAGGTTTTTGTTTTGTTTTGTTTTTGTTTGTTTGTTTTGTTTTTTTGCTACTTTTCTGTTTTTGAAAGATGTAGGATACCTCTGTGTAACAGTGAAAACTGAGAGGCTGTTGTTGAAAAAAAAATTAATTTTTTTTGAAGATTTACTTTGAATTCTTTCACAACCCTTAATCTTAAAGAAAAAAACCAAATTGGTCTATAATTACAGAGTGTGTTAATTGTACTCTAGTGTGCCTTTAAAACTAGAACTGTGATCCTGTGTGTAATGGTGGCAATGATAAAGTCTTGGGTATTTTATAACAGTTGAGTAGATACTGGTGTGGAACCAGGAATAATTTTAGTTTGTTTGTTTGTTTTGTCTGTTTAGTAAGAAATAAGTATTAATAGTCTCTGTGAATTTGTTTTATGGATGTAATTTTTATAAGCTAAATAGAGGTTCCTATTAATCCTAACTAAATGTGGTATTTGTTTCAGAATTAATTAATTGGTCTATGAAGGATTTCCCTTTTAATGCAGAAAGGCTTTTTACAGCCCTTTAATCATATCCTTGTAAAGAGATTGAGAGAAATTACTTCAAAGCTGGTATTCCTCCTTGCTCCCCATTTTGACAACTTACCATTTTATTGTTGGTCACAACAGTTCACAAAAAAAATGTGGGTTTTTTCCCCCCATAGTGTCCCCCCCCCCCCCCCGTAATGAAATTCTGTGTACTGGAAATCAGTGTATTGTTATAATTCTATCATCTCTGTCTTAGATAAGATTAAACTGGATGACAGTTACAACAAGACTTAAACCACAAAATGCAGCAACAGTTACAAAGAAAACAATCAATAGAAAAACCTAAAATATAGGATATAAACACAGTACTTTTGGATGAAATAAGAAAGATTAAACTGGAAATCTGTTGATTTGTTTATTTATTTATTTATTGGTATTCTTAATAATATGGCTATGCTATTTTTGAAAACAGATTTATAGCCAATAAATATTTGCATCATATTCAGGATGTGTGCCAGTGCTTCTTTTCTTTGGTTTGTAGCATTTATATTGCTGATGTTTATATAAGATCTTCTGTTTGAGCCTACCATCCAGCTCACCCTCTTGTATACTACACACATTGAAAATTGTTAACATTGGGGGGATGCAGACGGGCAGCCTTGGGCCACCCTGGAAAGCGGAGGATTGGGGCTGAGGCTGCCTCATGCCTCGGCCCCAATCCTCCCTTTTGCCAGCCCGGAAAAGAGCAGCAAAATGCTGCTCCTTTCAGAGCCGGCAAAAAGGACGCCCCAGGAGCTGCCACGCAGCTCTTCTGAGCCCCTTCCGGTGCAGCGCATCAAGATGCTGCACCAGGAGGACGTCCTGATGCCGTGTGCCATGCATAACGGCACGTGGTGTCAGGACATCCTCAGGGAGGGGTTGGGGTGGCCGCCGTGTGGCTGCCCCTCCCCATCCCTGCCTTGAGGACACCGCAAAGGGACCATCTGCAGAGGCCCATTGTTGCACCACAGCAGCAGGAACTAATGGAAAGCATTATATTCATGATATAGGATTCTGTTTCAACAGCTCAAGCCAAAGTACTGATGTAGCATTTTAAAAGCCCACAGCCACATGAGTGAGGTCAGTTGTGAGAAACCTTAACACTAAATGTATGTCCTGTCTGGGTTTCAGAGTAAAAAATTCATACTAAGGATCAATGCCAGTTGTTGGCTTCCATGTTTTTTAGAGGAGCTATTCAAGGTACTAAACCAATGGGATAGGATAGGGTTTAGCCCCTTAGATAACTTCTTTAAAGTTGAAGCTACAAACCAGAGCAGATTCACCATGGTCCTGCCAAGCCTTATGCTTATTGCTGTGTTTGAACGCATGTGTGTAAATGTGGAATGATAGGTTACGATAGCCTATTGGTGAAGTTGGGAGAAGTCTAGATTATGATCAGGCATAGCTTGGGATAATGAGCAAATGTGTGAGAGAATGTATCTGTTGACAATCGCCAACTCATTTACGTTCTCATGGTAATCATAGGCCTCTTACAAAGGGAAAATAAGGAGAGGCCAGATCTGGGAAAAGAATATGTTTTGAATTGTTGACAAATGGTGTGAAGTGTTTTGTAATGGATGAATTGTCTGAACTCAAAGTATACTAGTGTAATTGGGGGAACTTCCTCAGTCCTGACAACAATGGTGTAACATGTTTTATTCTGCTTGCTGAATAAAGCTTTTCTTAATCTTCTGAAGCAGGGGTAGGCAACCTTTCCCCTTTAAGGGCCGAGGGACTTCAGCTCCCAGAAGCCTCAGCCATGTTGGCCAATAGTCCCATGTTGGCCAATAGCTCCTGGGATTCTGGGAGCTGAAGTCCCTCAGCCCTTAAAGGGGAAAGGTTGCCTACCCCTGTTCAGAAGGCTTGTGTTCCTGAGGTAGAGGTCCAAAACACACTGCAGAAATAATCCAGTTTGTGATCACTTTAACTGCATTGGCTCAGTGCTAGGGAATTTTGGGAACTGTAGTTTTCAGAGACATTTTGCCTTCTCTGTCAGAGAGCCCTGGTGCCACAATAAAGTACAATTCCCAGGATTTCCTAGCCCTGAGCCAGGGTAGTTAAAGCAGTCTCAAACTGGATTATTTCTGCAGTGTGTTTTGGACTGGAGTTAGGCTGCACATTACACACACTGACATGTAAGGAACCAACTGCTACTGTTAAGCACCTGCACGTTTGCAGGTTGCCCAGCCTGTGCAGCTGCACAATTTTAAATGCCAACTGTGGGATGATGCCATGGAAATGTGGCTTCCATAGTGCCACTTTCCTGTTAAATTTCCGAAGGGATAGTTGTGTTTGTCTGTTGCTGCAGTAACAATAAAAATTTTGGTCTGGCATCTTAAAGACTAACAAATGTATTGTAACATGGACCTTCAGGGACTAGTGGCCACTATCCCCCTGTGCAGGAAGTATTATCCACAATTAATTCAAATTGAAAGTGTAATGCAATGTGCTGTGAAGGATTGAATGGGCATTATCAAAAATCTGTTTTTGAAAACAGTAAAATGCAAATAAAAATAAATACATTGCAATATTTATAAATAGATGGATAAACAGGAATAAGTGTGGGAACACTTCAGCCCTCCAGGGAATTCTGGGGCCTCTGAGGAGAAAAGAAATTCCAGAGAGATAAAGGAGCAAGAGGCTACTGCTTTATAACAATTCATTAGGGAGTTTCAGTCAGCCACCAGAAGCTTGAGTCAAGATGACAGTTATTACACTACATGGGTTAATTCACCAACCTAGTGCAAAAATGTTTGTGATATCAGCAATGGAATTTGTGAATGACAAATAAACTTAATGTAATTATCACCATCTGTACCCTTCACATTTAATTTCTCTCTTCTCTCATTATGACAGCCCCTCCTCCCACCCCTAATAATATGCACTGTACATATGCCGGAAAATCTGGATAACAATTTGTGCATCTCATCAAGTGGGCTGTAAAATCCACAGCAGCTTATGCCATAATACATTTGTTAGTTTTTAAAGCACTCTGTGGTGTTTTTTTAATAGTACAGCACTGTATGATTTTTTAAAGTTAACTACAGGGAGTCCATCTACCTAGTTGCCATTGTTAAGTATTGCAGTCTATCTCATGTTTTTTTAAACATATTCTTTCTGGTATTCTATTTATGGCTCAGGGCAAAGTTCTAACATCCGCTCCTACTGCTGCACCTGACAGGACAGCTGTGTTTGAAGCTGGTGGGTTCTAGATATGTTCTCAGCTGAGATCCCTGATATACTACAGAGTAAGACCAGGATTCTCCAAGTCATCATATCTGTAGTGATGAAATTGACCCAGGTGTTTCAGTCTATTAAGTTAATAGGTGAGCTGTATTATGCTCAGTGCTTAAACAGAGTTTGCTATTAGCCATTCCTAAAGCACTAAAACAGGGGTGGGTGACTATGTGGGGGCAGGGGCCATCCCATCTTTCCATGCCTAGTTGATCCCACCAGCACATTTTAGTGCACCTAAAGAGACACAGCATCACTTCTGGCCACCATATTCACGTTTTTGTTTGAGGCTTGGTGGGGTTGAACAGCAGTGGAAGGTTAGGAAAATCAAACTGTCATATTTTCAAGTGGTTTTAGCAACTTTCAGAGGTTTTTTTTGGGGGGGGGGGGACAACCACTCAAAATTTGCTTCCCAAAAATTAAATTGGGGGGACTGAGAGTCTTAAGGACCACACAGGGATTCCAGGGGCTCTGTGTCACCCACAGGCCAAACGTTGCCTACATCTGCTCTAAAGGGACTGTGTAAAGTAGTGCACTCCCAGCCTATGCCTTCTTTTAAGCAATGAGGCAGCTAAGTCAGGCCATGCATGTTGTGTGTCATAAAAGGGCTGTGAATTATTTGTTACTTACTTCATTACTACTATTATTATTTTTAACAACATAGAATAGGAAGAAGCATTTATGGCATTGTTGTACCTCCCATATCAAAGTAACACGACTGGCTTTCGGTACTGACAGAAGGGCAGACAATTGTTCTGCCTCAAACAGCAAAATAGTTCGGGCTGTCTCTGATCAGCCCTTATGACCAAACAAGCAAAAGATTTCATAGGTAGAGCATAAGTGCTCTGACATTTATTTTAGGACTCCTGAAATTTGTATAGGGACTGGTTTTCATTTTACATTTTGTATTCAGAGATGCCCCAATACAAAATATATGAGCCTTTTGTCAAGTCTGCATGGTGCATGTGAATAAAATATGAAGCATGTCCCTTTAAAATATTCAAAAGTGGCAATCACAGAGATACAGACCATAGCTCATAAGTATCTTAGAGGGACATGCACCTAATTTTACACATGTGTGAGCTTTGCACTTAATGCTAGACCTTTATATTTCATTTTGAAGGATTTGGAACTAGAATAGTGATTTTAATTTAGGATGGGCTGCCACTCACCTCATGCATGACAAAATACCCAGAGAGTTATAGATTGCAAATAGAAATATGTGGTAGGGACTGTACTTGCACATGGTGTAATCTATACATGCATGTACTGCCTTCTTTGGAGGATTTTAAGCAGAGGTTGGATAGCCATCTGTCGGGAATTCTTTGACTGTGTCTTCCTGCATGGCAGGGGGTTGGACTGGATGATCCTTGTAGTCTCTTCCAACTCTATGATTCTACGTGAGGTCACCATTCAAAGCAATCAAAATTTTAATTTTAAGTGGATTGTTCCACAAATGATACTTTGGTTACGAAAAACATCACTGTACCTGGAGATAACAGCTTTCTTCATCAGCTTTCCACAAGTTGGTATCTTTCAGATGTATGAGATTACAGCTCTCAACATACCCAGCTATGACATAGTGAATGCACTGCTATTCCACACATCTGGAGTCCACTAGCTTGGGAAACCATTTGTCACAATTTCATTCTTTAAAAAAACTACAGTTTGGAGGTAGGGGCATATATTATTTGTTCATGCTGACTGCTGCAGTGCCCTTTTATTTACTGCGGAATATTACACCAGAATAACTCAGCTTCTCAAAGGAGTTGAGCTGGAGGTCATCCACATCTTCCCTCCAGTCCAAAGACAAGAAGCAATTCATATGCCTTATCTTTTCCTCACAGCCCTACTAGCTTAGCTCTGAGTCTGAGGCAGAAAATAGTTGTGTTATCTATAGCAGTGAATTTGTCCTCGCTTGCTGCACCGATGTTGATGCTGCTACTGCCACTACAACTACCAGCATCCTTTTAACCACAAAAATAGACTGAGTTGTATATTCCTCACACAAATGTTAGAAAGACTACATTAGAGTACATTAGACAGACATTGCATGTCTCAGTGGCTGCTTCATTGATTCGAAGTCAGAGAAGATTGTTGTTCATCTACCTTCCAGCATGCTGGGGTCAGGTAATGATGGCTTGCTCCCCATACATCACCATCTGAGGTAAGGAAAGGGATTACAAAGGAGAGGACCTTCTCTGCACTATTTAGAAAATACAGACATATCTCTGTATTTCCTTTCTGTAAAAGGAAAATTGCAATAAGAAAGTTTAGTGAGAGAAAGCACGCACCATAAAATGTATTTTTAAAAAAGAAATCTTTTTAGCTTGTTTGCAACCCAAATCTTGGCAAGTTACTTTAAAATTAATTACCATTATAGTACTTGGCCCCCAAAGTAGTTAGTTGGTATTATAACATAAGATTTCAGTTTAAAAGTTACTCTTTGATTTCCTGCTTCTCAAAGAAACTTATAGATACCTTAAAAATTCAAGGAAAATAAAAAGGGAAAACTACCTGGAAAGGACTCACTGTTTGTACCTAACCCTGTAAAAAAAAATTTTACAAAACAGAACAAAACACATGTTGGAAATACCAACAGGCAGTAAGGTTTTGGTATCATATTCAGTGGAATTGCCCACTGGTGAAAAAATTCTGGAAAAAGAATACATATTACAATAAAGGAGATCTTGAAAATCAGTTACCAAGATGGACCAGAGATATATTTACTGAATATGATGGACAACATTACAAAACACAATGAAAAGAAACATTGGAGAACCCTGCAATACTGTACATTGTTTCAGCAGCCAGGATATTACTAGGGCAAAAAAATTGAAAACAAATCCCAGCTAAAGAAGATTGGTTAATGAAACTAACAGACATGATTGAACTAGATAAATGAAGAAACTAGTTAAACTTTAGAAAAACCCAAAATACTTGATAAAGACTGACCACCCCTCATGGAATACTATAAAAACAGGTGGAGAGACAATAGTAAGATCAGAATTTAAGTTAGAAGTGGGGAAAATTAAAGGAAAGTGTCTTACAGAATCAGATAAACAAATGGAAGTACAGAATTAAGGATATGTAACAAGTAGGAGATAGACAAACAAACTAAAAATGGGTAATAACAAAGGAAATTAAGCATATAATGTACAAAATTACTGTTTTGTTCTTTATTTATTTAATGTTTTCCTTTGTTATAAAAATATTTTTAAAAAATAAAATAAAAATTATCTAAATGCAGCAACACAAGACACAATAGAATCAAGCACTTGAATCATGAGCTCCTTCTTCTCCGCCAGCATTTACTGAGGACACACTCCCCAGAATTATGCAATTAACTAATTGTTACACTTATTCAGCAAGAGTGATGTAATGTAGCTTATACTTTCATTATTGAAAAAGAGGACTAATTACAAGTAACTTATTATTTGTGACTTGTTGCTTCCATACCATGCTCAGACTGCATTACTCTGACATGATCAACAAAAATAATGTTAGTCAACATTAACATGTCTTAAGGGTCAGTTCACAGAACTACATATTCCAGTCTATGTATCTGTAATGTATATCTATAATGTCGGTTTTAGGCTGCCACTGGAATAAGAAGCAGAAAGAAAATAGGGACATTAAGAGCATGCATTTTTATATAAACTATGTAAAAAGAGCCAGTGCAGTGTTGTAGTTTGAGCATCAGACTATGACTCTGAAGACCAGGGTTTGATTCCCAGCTCATCCATGGAAAGCCACTGCATGGCCTTGGACTAATCACACTCTCTCAGCCTCAGAGGGCAACAAAGGCAACAACTTGAAAAACCTTGCCAAGAAAACCCCTTGATAAGTTCACCTTAGGGTTGCCATAAGACAGAAACAACTTGAAAGCACACAAAAACAACAAAAACAACAACAACAAACAAGCAAATTACACAGAATTTGGTGAAGCCCAAAGCTTGGAAGATATACTATTATAAGGCTCTGATGGAATAATGGTCTTCATATTATTCTTAATTCATGCATCATGCCAGTACTATATGAACTGTTATTGTAATGCAACCTGTTGTCACTTCAGTAACACATTACAGATTACACCCCACACCCCACTGACTTATCAGCTTCTACAGTGCAGAAAATGAATGGATATAAATATATGATGGCTAATGGAGTGTAGCAGGGAGTTCCAAAAGAAAATCAACATGTGCTTTATAGACTATAGCAAAGCCTTTGACTGCATAGATCATGAAAGGCTATGGAACGCACTTAATACATGGAAGTGCCAACACATTTGATAGTCCTAATGTGGAATCTGTACTCAGGACAAGAGGCTACTGTCAGAACAGAACACAGAGAAACAGAATGGTTCCCAATTGGCAAAGGAGTCAGACAAGGCTGCATCCTATCACCCTACCTATTCAACCTATATGCAGAACATATTGTAAGGAAAGCAGGCTTGGACACGGAAGAGTGAAGAGTTAAAATAGGAGGAAGAAATAACAATCTGAGATATACTGATGACACCATAATACTAGCAGAAAACCTCACAGACCTGAAACAACTACTAAGGAAGATCAAAGAAGAAAGTGCAAAGGCAGGCTTACTGTTGAACATAAAGAAAACAAAAATAATGACCAAAGAGAACTTACATACATTCAAACTAGACAATGAGGAAACAGAAATAGCAAAAGAGTTCTCATCTCAAGGATTGATCGGAACAGGGACAGCAGCCAGGAAATCAGGAGAATATTAAGAATGGGGAGGGCAGCCATGAAAGAACTAGAAAAGATCCTAAAATTCAAAGACATACAACTCAGCACAAAAGTCAGAATCATACAAGCCATTGTATTCCCTATTACCAAGTATGGATGTGATAGCTGGACAGTCAAGAAAGAAGACAGGAAGAAAATCAATACATTTGAGATGTGGTGCTGGAGAAGAGTGCTGAAGATATCATGGACAGCCAAAAGGGCAAACAAATGGTACCTAGAGAAGATCAAGTCACAAATATCTCTAGAAGCCAAGATGACAAGATTTTGACTGTCATACTTTGGACACATCATGAGAAGGCATGAATCGTTGGAAAAGACAATAATGTTAGGAAAGGTGGAGGGAAGTAGAAAGAGAGGAAGTCCACTTGCTAGATGGATGGCCTCTATTAAAGAGACTATGAATATGAGTTTGCAGGAGCTGGGCAGAGCAGGAGAGGATGGTGGGGGGAGGGGGGCTGGAGATGTCTCATCCATAGGGTTGCCATGGGTCGAGATCAACGCAAAGGCAGTTAACAACAACATTAAAAGAGAACATCCTCCAAAAGGATAATCATAACATTAGGCAAAGTGAGGTTTCTGCCTCAGGCAGCAGATTGTGGTTGTAACGAAAAGGCAGCAATGCTGTTATTTAACATTATTATTATTTGATTTTTATTGCCAAGAAGAGGTAAAAGTACTTATGAGATTTTCTGCCTCAGGAACTAAAATAATTTGACTGGGCTAAAGCCTTTAAGAGTTCAAGGCACTGTTTCCTCACTACCTTAAACAGAAAAACCCAATAAGGATGGCTCTTGTCTCTCATGTGCTTCTGAGACCAATGGGCTGGGGTTACTGCCACCAGCTGCAGTTTAGAGGCACGCAAGTGAAGAGGTCACAACATTTATATTATTGTCTCAGTCTTGTGCTTGAGTTCAGTGGCTTAAGTAAGCCATTCTAACAAGGAGTGTTTTCCTACAATGCTGAAAATGATTAGAGAAGAAGTTGCTCTCTAAATAGTTATTCTAAATGAAATACAATATTAATTTGGCTCTTTTAGACATTACCTCACTTTCCAAATATCTTAGCAACAATTTTAGCTTTTTTGGGAGGGGTCCTCTGCCCTTAAAGTAATTAGAAAGAAACCACTGCGAGATATATTAAATTTCCCAGAAAACCAAAATAAATGTGCAATAAAGTTAGTAATGCAACCTTTTACTCTTAATCAAAGCCAAAGGCAACATCTATTTTCTGCTCAAAAATCTCCTTACCTACCTACTATTAGTATTTGACCTTATGTGGGTTTTGCTGGTGGGTACATAACATACTATTTTCCATTGTAACTTAGTATGTTGCAACACAATTTTTTAATGTCTTTCAATGTCCCTAAAAGATTACTTGTCTGGTATTACCAGTTTCCTCCCAGAATAAGAAGCTTCGGACTCATCTGTCTTTCTACCAGACCCAGTGATTATTCACATCAAACTATTTATATTAATAACAAGTACATTGGCTTAAGCATGGTAGACATAGTGCATGCTAAAGGCACAAATCCCTTGAAAATAAAAAGAGTATTACTATTTGAACTGTGGTGATAACATTAATGACAATACATAGATCTTGTAGTACCTTTGAGATTAACTGAAAGAAAGAAATTGGCAACATGAGCTTTCTTAGACTTCAGTCTATTTCCTCAGATGCATTTGCACCTGAGAAAGTAGACTGAAGTCTATGAAAGCTCATGCTGTCAATTTCTTAACACGGTTATATTTTTGAATTAATGACAATAATACTTAGCATGTATACAGCACTTTTGCAGGACTCAGGCAGGCTTTGTGGGGTCTGGAGGATAGAAAACAGTATTTGCATCCACCTATGGACCATAACTGCATCTAGATTTAGAGCATACACCTGATATTTCAGGGGAGTACAATCCTTCATCATCTCCTGGATCAGACAATCCAGCTACCAACAGTATCCCTGTCTTGTCATACTTCAGCTTCAGTTTGTTGTCCCCCATCCAGTTTACTACCATTATTTTCAAGCACCAATGCAGCATATCTTCACCTTCACCTCTATTCCCCTGGAGGAGGCTATGGCTGAAAGATAGAGGGTTGCTAAATCCACTGACAGTTTATGGCTGAAGTGTTTCTGTTATCCAGGGTCTTTGCCAGAGTATATCAGACCAGTTCTCAAGCACTTCTAGAGATATAATTATAATATTGCAAGAGTGATTATCCTATATACACACACATATATATATATAGCTAACAAACTTTTTGAAGGCACATACACAAAGACAATGCTCTTAATGCATAATATTTTTCTGGAATGCACTGTTGGTTTTTTGAAATCCCAAAGCTTGCTTTCTCACCTTGCTGAGAATCTTGTCCTCACCTCTTGCATAAGTTGCATTCTTCACATACCTCTTACTGAAATCTAAAAAGGTACCCTTTTAAGCAGCTGCAGCATTCTATACACACTCTGCCCCTTGCCTGATGGGCTGCACCTGCTAGAATTATCGCCCTTACACTACTGTTAAAGTTCAGAGACAAAGTTGTGTTAGTCTGGCATATCAGTATGCAATGTGATCTTTTGCAAACTGTGCAAAAGAAGTTGTAGCATAAGCTTTCATAGGACGTTATCACACGTGGGCCACAAAGCGATAATAAACTGGAAATGACAAATTCCGAAAATAAACCGAAAATAAACCTTGATTCTCCAAATGTTTTTCACACGTAATTACCTTAATTGCGCAATTAAGGGAAGCTCCCACTGAAACCGCATTTAACGTTCACACACAAGTGAAAAAATCCTGTACATGTACTAGAAATGATCTTCTAGCACATGCGCACTATGCTTGCCACGGCGGCTGTCACTTGCCGCAGCTGTCACCCCTTCCCCAGGTCATCCTCAGAGCGCTGGCCATGCGGAGGGTCGGCGCTCTGAGGACGACCTGGGGAAGGGGTTGGGGCGCCGATCGTGCGGCTGCCCCTCCCCTTCCCTGCCTCCAAGACGGCTCAATTAGCTGTCTGCTGAGGGGGAAGGAGACACTTACGCTGCCTCCAGGACCCTGTGGAACCATGGGAAAATGCAGGGAAATTCTTCCAAATGCGCATTTGCTTTTCACATTACAGAGAATTTACCTTAATTGCGCATTTGCATTTTCTCCAAATCTCGGTTAACACCAGTTTCTCTCCACTTTCTGTCCAGTTTCTGTGCGACGTCGTGTGAAAACACGGGGCACTAATCCAGTTTCAGTTTGGGTTTTGTGTGGATTAACCAGCAGATTTGCCCCCGTGTGATAACGTCCATAGACTTGGTCTACTTCCTCAGATGCATCTCATAGGACTAGTCTACAAAACCTTATGCTACAACCGCTTTTACACAGCTAGTCTCAAAGATACTGCATGATTCCTTTGCGTACCACTGTTAAAGGCACAGGATGCCTTGCTTTTCCTCATAGCAGAATGTTATATAGTGTCACTTTAAAAAAAACCAACACATGGCTCATTACTTACAAGTATCATTATTAATTAGTGACATGTTATCAATACACTCAGCCCTCTGTATCTTTATCCACAGATTCAAGCAGCCACAGCTTGAAAATACATTTTAAAAATTTACATTCTAAAAAGCAAAGCTTGATTTTGCCATTTTATATCAGGGGCACTATTTTGCTATCCCAGTACTTATAATTGTGCATTCACAGATTTTGGTATCTGCGGGGGGACCTGGAACCAAACCCCAGGGGATACCAAGGGTCTACTCTACTGTGTAAGTTGCTGAGTAGCAGTGTTGACTGTAAAACAAGATAACAAAATCCAGAATCATCTTGAAGAGATAACCCAACCAGAAAATGCAAATTATATCATGCAAGCCTAAAACATACCGGCTTTTTCATTAGGTAAAGATGAAAAAATAGCATGCAGGGGAAGGGAAAATTGGAGTTGGGGGTCACAGCATCTACATATTTGCTTTGCAAAGTGTCTGTGCAGATGAAAAGTAAGGGTACATCCCTTCATGACCATGAGCTGACTGGAGGAAAAGACAGTAAAACAGAGGCAATAAAGTTTGGCTTCTCTATCTGAAGCGACAAAGAGAGCCATTAAAATATGTTATTTAAAAAAAATGAATGCCTTTAAAATACCAAAAGTTTTTTGTTTTTATTTATTTTTGTTTGTTTGTTTTTTGTTTTTTTTAAAAAAAGAAATCCCCCAGTGCCCCCAAATGATTCTCCCCATAAGGTTTTTGTATAATGAGTAAATCTGTCTGGCCACATCGGAAAGCCTGCTGTGAGTCATTACATAGCTTCTTAAAGCAACATCATTAATCTCCCCCTTCAAAAAAAAGTGTTACAAGAAAGCCATTTGTTACTTGTGTAAACCATTTCGGTCCACAGAGCTTAGCAGTATTGTTACTTATAGCAAATTGCTTCTAGGCTCTGCTTCACTAGTCCTAGGGTGATCAGGTGCACCCGAGGCTCCTTTGTGGATATAAATGGTGTACATGCCATTGACTAGGTGGTTCAGCACATCCCTTACTTGGTTTGCCAAATCAGTGCCTGAGGCATGTTTTGAAAATCCCTCCTCAGCTTTGCAGAAGAGCTATTCACAGGCTTGACTGCTAAACTGGCACATTCTTACTGACGCTGTACAGAAGCTGTCACATTAATGAATCTTTTCCTTCACTGTTCTCCTGTATTACACCCTAAACAGAAGTACAGCATTAAAAATACAGGGGAAACAGTATTAAGTAAAGACATGCCACTAACTCTTCTGTCACCAAAGGAAATTGTCTCACACAGGACGTTTTCACACGCGGGTCTCTAGCAACTAGCATCATTCCGGAATGAACGAAAGCAGCATCATTCCGGTATGCTTCTGGTCGCGCAAATGTAATTCCCTATGGACGTTATCACACGGGGTCTAAAGCAAACAGAACCCCGTCGCATCCCCGTCCCATTGCGGTTCCTTTGCCCCTGTGTTCACATGACGTTGCACAGAACCCCGCCCATCCTCGTTGCATCCCCGTCCCATTGCAGATCCTTTGCCCCTGTGTTCACACGACGTCACAGAGAACCCCCTCCCATCCCCGCCCCATTGCGGCATCATCCCCGTTCTTTTGCATGCCGGTTTCATTGGGAATTACATTTGCGCAACCAGAAGCATACCGGAATGATGCTGCTTTCGTTCATTCCAGAATGATGCTAGTTGCTAGAGACCCGCGTGTGATAACGTCCAATGAAACCGGCATGCAAAAGAACGGGGATGATGCCGCAATGGGCCAGGGATGGGGGGGGATGGGAGGGCGTGCTCTGTGACGTCGTGTGAACACAGGGGCAAAGGATCCGCAATGGGACGGGGATGGGACGGGGATGGGCGGGGTTCTGTGCAACGTCATGTGAACACAGGGGCAAAGGAACCGCAATGGGACGGGGATGGGACGGGGTTCTGTCTGCTTTAGACCCCGTGTGATAACGTCCATAGTTTCCCCCACCCCTTTTTTTGGTGAAGCACAAGGGTGTGTTGCCAGACTTGTTAAGTGTGTTATTCTGCATAACCTGCCCTTTAGCACCCTTTGTGTAAGGCTGTCAGTCCCACCTCCCAACCCACACTGCCCTTGGTCACCCACTCTTATCAACCCAAATAAGGCCTGCACAATTGTGGTCAGCCTTGTCGAGCAGCCCATGAGGCTTTATGTAAGCCTTTTGTTTTTATTGCCTGCCTGGGACCATACAAACTGAGGGTCCATTAAGCACCTGGCAGGCTCACAAATCAGCCAGATGCATTCAGCTTGGCAGCTCACAAGGGTCACCCAGTGGGTTTCCATGGCCAAGCTAATAAGTGTATTGCACTGCACTTTCAGGAACAGGAGCTGAACAGAACAGAACAGCATGGAACAGGGTGAGAACGCAAGTTATCACACAGGAGAACACTGCTGATGCCGCTGGGAGTTCCCAAGCTGTTCCCCAGCCATTCCTGGCAGCCAATTTTGAAGAATGGTTCAAAATGGTTCAAAATCGGCTGCCATAGCATGGATGGGGAACAGCTTGGGGACTCCCGGAGGCAGTAATGTGCATTCTCACCCTGTTCTGTGTCATTCCTTTCTGTTCAGTTCCCGTTCCTGAAAGTGCTGTGCAATAAACTTATAAGATTTGAACTCTGTTCTCCAGTCATAGGGCCTTTGCAGACTGATAGAAATAGTGCAAACTGAGTCCACTTTAACTGCCCTGGCTCAGTGCTAGGAAATGATGGGAATTGTATTTTTTTCTGAGACATTGAACCTTCTCTGTCAGAGAGCTCTGGTGCCACAATAAACTACAGTTCCCATGATTCGCTAGCACTGAGCCAGGACAGTTAAAGTGGACTCAATTTGCATTATTTCTGGCAGTCTGCAAAGGCCCATAGTGTTCAAACCACTACACTAGGCTAGCTCTCATCAAATCTGGGGTACACTCCTCTTAAAATGAATTTTTAATAAAATTCCTGTTTGCTCTAGAACTTCCCAGACAATCTACAGCCCCCAGTTCCAATGCTGGGTGGCTATTTAAAATATGCTTCATTGTGTCACCCAGTGCAGCAGCAGCAGTAGCGAGCTGCTTGCTCTGACATCAGAACAAAGTGCCCAGCCATGCCTTGTTCTGACTTCTGCAGTGAGTGACTCACTGACATGGCAGGCAGCACAGTGGGACATGTGTGTGAACAGCCACCCAGCATCAGAATGGAGGGCCTCAAGTAATGGGAGGAGGTAGGGGAGTTCTGAGGCCAGGATACTCCAGGCTGCTCCCAGAGTATCCTGGCCTGTGCAGACAAGATAAGACAAGACCATCATTGAGTGCAAACTACTACTGCACTTTGAATTCTGTTTGCAGAAATTCAAATAAGCCAGAGACAAAGGAGAAAGTAAGAGGCGGGGAGAAAAAATTGGTACATTTTGAAAGCAGCTGAAAAAGTGACATTAAAAAGTATTAACTGGGATTGTCCATGCCAGGGGTAGGCAACCTTTCCCCTTTAAGGGCCGAGGGACTTCATCTCCCAGAAGCCTCAGCCATGTTGGCCAATAGTCCAGGTTGCCTACCCCTGGTCCATGCCAAACTGGGACAGTTGGAGGGCATGGAAGTCTACCCCTGAAATCAGAACACCCTTCATGGAATGTGAAAGGGTGAGCTTGAGGAAAGCTGCCTTTCTCTGGAGATTCACAACTACATCACTTCCAGGACCTTTCATCCTAGCAATGAGGTGGATTAGAGTTGCTTCAAAAGAAAAGTACTGCAAAAGCCCTTGCCCCCATAAAGCACTTGGCCACTGTGGAGTATTACAGGCACTGCACATCAAACAGACAGACTTTCCTTTGAGGAAAGCCCCTCTCACAGAACTTTCACAAACCTTAACCTACACTTTCCATTAGCCTCCTGATTGCTAGAAGAATGACAGGATGCAAGGACTGGTGATCTTACTGGATCTTGGGAACAACTGAGTAAACCCTTCAAAGTCCATGGGTCCTGAGCCTTACTTCATCAGTTGGTTTTGCCACTTCTGTAAGTTGTCTTGGTATGGGTCCCCAAAAGAGACAGATCAAGACATTTTGCTGTCTGAGACAAAGCAACAATTGATGCCCTTTCCACTCAGATCACTGCTCATAGTATCCAAAGGTGGTCAGGTTATTTTTGTTGTCTGAAATAAAAGAAAATTGCATAAAAACACCTCCTCCTTCCTGCCTGGCATTAAAACACATTAAAAGCAAAGTAAATAACTAAAAATTTGTTCCTGTTTCATGTCAGCCAAATTCTGTTGCCTTATGTGGCTACTTCTCTCTATCTAGTAATAGAGCTGACCATCACAAATTTGAGATTGTCCAAGATATACAAATAATGTCTTTCATAATAGGCAACCAATAATCTCAAACTAAATAATTGTACTACGTACTGCACTGGAAACAATCTAAAGGCACATGACACACACACACACATTGCCACTTTAATGTACATTATAACTGGCAATCAAAGATGACTACCTCACCCTGTCTAATGGTGTGTGTGTGTCTGCACGTCTGTGTGTTATGTACCTTCAAGTCACATGAAATTCACAGGGCTTGCCAAATCAGATTAGGTTAATGTGAGAAAGGACAGGCCTTTGAAAGTTACTCTTACGTTAGTAATTTGTTGCAATTATAACTCAAAGCTCCCCAGTATTTACTTATCATAGAATCACAGAGTTAGAAGAGACCATAAGGGCTGTCCAGTCCTACCCCCTGCCATTCAGGAATACACAATCAAAGCACTCCTGACAGATGGCCATCCAGCCTCTGTTTAAAAACCTTCAAAGATGGAGACTCCATCACACTCTGAGGCAATGTTTTCCACTAAGAGGTGTTTGACATTGTTAGAGTTACTTTTTAAAAAGAGAGAATCTTTATTTTCTTATCAAAAAGTAACTACAATAGTTCCCTTTAACAAAATGGACTACTATATGCCACTAGCTTATTTTATAAAATATACCTAGGCCACACATTAACTGTAACTATGTGTAAAGAACAATTAAACTGCTAAAAGCATGAAGCTATTTCTCCTTAATCTTACAGTCAAAATGGAACATATGAATATTGCAAAAATAATAAATCACAATACACTTGAGATTTGCAGGTAAGTTGCAGGTGCTCTGGGAAAGGCAAGATGATTCCCATGATTCACATTCAGCACCAGAATCACTGCATTCATTGCTTTGTCTTCCTTTAGCATCTGGCCCTCCATCATTCCTTATGGGCCAGCTGTTCCTGAAGAGCAGAAGCACAGTGTGCTCCAAAAGAGAGATGGAAAAGGAAAGATTCCTTTTGCAAAATTCATCTTAGGCAGCCACCTAATAACCATCAACATTAATCAATGAAAACCTGCGAGAGCCATTTTGCAGATCCATTAGGAATGAGATTGCTATGACCTGTTACTATTCTCTTTCAGGCCTGAAATTGAACTCTTCTCAGCTTCCAGAGGACTTTGGAATACCTTTCATGAATACCTACAGTGGCAGCATTGGCTAATACCTGTAGAGGCAGCAGTAGGGGAGACAACTTGTGGCTTTCCACATGTTTCGGACTAAAACTCCCACAGTCTCTTACAATTGTCTGTGTGAGTGTTGCTGATGGGAACTGATGAGATCTGGAGGGCCAAAGGTTCTGCATCTTTAAATCCTAGTCTAGTTAGGTTGGGTAAGAAGAGTCTGAGCCCAACAACAGGCCTTTAAAATCTGTACAGTGGCCTGGAGCATTCCAGAGCCTGGAGGGAAAGGCTGACTGGAAAACCTGGGGAATTGTATTCTTTTAAAAAGTAACCTTTACAAGCTGTGAAACATGCCCATTGCACCCAATCAAATCACACTGACCATTAAGAGAACTAGAGTTCCCATATGTCTCTACACTATTAAATGCACCATGCATCAGAAATATTCATGGCTTTTGGGTAGGTTGTAGCCTATAGGAAAGGGAGGGGCAGTGCAAGTGTTACCCATAGTGCCCTTGTTGTCAAAAATATAAACTCCATAAAATTCCATGATGACCTCCAGATGAACTCTGGCAGTGGAATTGGAGGCAAAGGTCCTCTGTGCCCATGGCCTGGGCAAACCACCCTTAATCCTTAATGCATACATAACGCCCAGATAGTCCAGGAGAGTTGCAGATGGGATTTCCCTGATGAGATCATCCAGACCATTGGAAAGGTGTATTGTGTCACCCAGTCACAAGCACCCTCAGCCATCAAAGGTGTAATGTTTGTATTGTGCCACCCAGTCTCACACGCCCCCACCCATCGGAAGGTGCATTGTGCCACCTAGTCAAACATTCCCCCAGGAAATGGGCCCCTCGGATTAAGACCACCAAACACAATGTAACCCTATACAGCAAGGTGCCATCATCGCAATTATCGCCTTTCGCCCCAGGGCCCGTTTGGCCCTATATAAACCCTAGATTTTGGCCAGTCAGTGTGCTATCTTCTTGGTCTAAACGACTCCACGTCACTCTGACCTTTGAAGCTAGTTACCGGCAAGTCTGCTCGAACCCAGGCTGCAGAGCAAGACTTGTCTCCCACCATCTCGCATCCCATTTGCTTCCCGGAGGAAGACTACATCTCGGTAAGCATCACCCTTAGTAACGCCTGCATTCTGTTCCCAAACTCCAACCCTGATTTTCCTGAGCCTTGAGTGTGTGTGTGAGTGTATGTTCTGTGAGTGTGTTTCCCCTATTTCAATAAATTAGACGTCTAGTTACCAACATCTGTCTCAGCTTCATTCCTTGGAACCCCCTGGTCTCTTGGTATAAACATTGGGAGGGCGATCTTGTTGGGCTCTTGTAGCCGGCCCCTCTTGCAAATAATAATAACAATAATAAAATTCCCCTAAGGATTCTAGGCTACACAAGGTATTGTCCTCCAGATGTTGAACTGTAATTTCCAGCATTCCTTATCACAGATGTACTGGACATGGCTCCTGACTTCAGGCCAATGGTTTTTAGAATCCTTGTCAGCATCATAGCCAAATATTCAAAACTGTTAGGCAGCACTGAAAGGGTAGTTTTGTATTTAATAGGCCCTACTAGATAGTTTCAATTTAGTTTGGCAGTTCAAGGCTGGAAGGAAATGGCAACTGGGAATGGAGGGCAGTAATAAACCTTCCCATAAACAATCTGCTTGTACAATTCTCATAGCTCCTAAGATGGCTGATGGTCATGCCTGTGCACTTCAATTTATTTTGTTTGCTACTGTACTACATAAACTTTCCATCAGCTTTGCCTAGGGACCCTATTAGCTAGCAAGGAGGAGATTGTCAGCCATGAGATAGTTTGAGTAGAAATACTGTAGTTGCTTAGTTGCCACTTGCTGTCAGACCCATACACTGATGGGTTGTGATGCATTCTCTGCTAAAGACCTTCTGCTGCATCATTCACCAACCAACAAGGTTTGTTTTAAAACAGTGATATGTGCCACTGCCAGTGTCAAACAAAGTCTTGGGGAGTTTGGGAACTTCAATCCATTCCAGGTCAGAAAATTGTGTTATGCTGATTGGAGCTGAGGTGAGTCACAGCACAAGACCCATCTGGAGAGTGGCAACATGCCCACTGCTGCTGTAGCACATGGATGTGTGTTTCCTCCTGGCCCCCTGGTTGATATTCCCAAGATGGAACTATGCCCAGTTTATAGTATATTAAGCAAGCTGTAGGCTGCCAAGAAACCTCTGGGAGTTGGCACATAATGATGACATCACCTGCATGCTATAGTATATAAGACATTCTGAAGAAATCAGGGGGGTTGGTGTGCACTGTGTTAATTTTTCTGAAACATCTACAGAGGAGTTTTGCATTAATTTCTAGCTTTACTGGATTGCAGGATACAATTCCATTATACACTTCTCTGGAAGGAAATTCCACTCAATGCAGTGTAATTTGCTTCTGCATCACTGTGGAGAGGATTGCACTGCACATGCTGCATATGGTAATTGCTATCATAAATAATAGTAATGTAGCTCAAATGCTTCATACAATCCAGTAAAATGGGGTGGAATTATTAACTTCATAATGCAGCATTTGGATAGAAACAAGTCTTGGTCATCCAATGAGTTCATGGTTCTGATTAGATTCAAAGTGAGAGCTTCTAGCTAATGTTTTTACCCACTATAGTACACATAACTAAGTGTTATGGTGGGATTCATTTATTACCACATATACTTGACTATAAGTCAGTCTTAACAGCAAGCGTGGTGTAATGGTTTGAGTGTTGGACTAAGGGCCTTTGCAGACTGCCAGAAATAGTGCACATTAAATTGAGGCACTGCCCTGGCTCAGTGCTAGGGAATCATGGGAACTGTAATTTATTGTGGCACCAGAGCTCTCTGACAGAGAAGGTTCAGCATCTCAGAAAAAAAATACAATTCCCATGATTCCCTAACACTGAGCCAGGGCAGTGCCTCAATTTAATGTGCACTATTTCTGGCAGTCTGCTTAGGCCCTAAGACTCCAGAGATCAGCATTTGATCAACTCAACCATGAAATCCACTACAAGACCTTGGGCATGTCACACATTCTCAGCCTCAGGGGAAGACAATGACAAACCTCCTCTGAACAAATCTTGCCTAGAAAACCCCGTGAAAGGTTGACCTTAGGCTTCCCGTAAGTCAGAAATTACTTGAAGACACACATCAACAAGTCAAACTCATGTATAATTCGAAGACAGGTTTGGGGGCCAAAATTATGGATTTTGATATGATCCGTGGATATCTAGGGTAAAACCTAGAGGCATCTAGCAAAGGATCTAAAGGATGAAGTAAAGGAAAACAATGCCAAAGAACTTACAAAATTCCAGCAGGAATAGCTGTGCTCATACTAAAAACTGGGTGGATGAGAGAATGGGGGGGGGGGTGTCAGTGCTTCCAGGATAGATTACACTCCTGCCTTTCAACAGGGAATGGTTCCTTGTTTTATAAGAGTTAAAGTATGTTAGTTTCATTGGCCCATCAGTAAGTTGTCTCAGGTTTTTGGGGTCAATTTTTTTTACTCATTTCTAGACTTATACATAAGTATATACAGTATATTTGGTATTGTTAAAGGAGAAACTGGTAAGAGACTACCAGTTTACACATTAGTATAACATGTTATACAGATAAAGTAAAACCCTTATCTGAAATTTATTGTGAGAGAGAACTGAAAGATGGAAGAAACCTCTTTAATTTACATAATTCGCACACCACGTTTTGCTTGCTCAATTCCTTGATATTTAGAAGGATCTGACTTTGTTTCTTTGAATGTGGTCAAATATCGCTTACAGTTATTTAACATGCTACTTCTGATGTTTATACAACACATTGTAGCACCATACATCTGGTCATTAAAGATTGTTCAGACAACCCATGAACAAGGGGGCTAATAACATGGGTATTGTAATTCATTGGTTCTTGGCTTTAGATCCTTTGAGTGTGTTTTGAAACTCAACACACAGCTCTCAGAATTGGAAGCACTGACCATGCTGTTTGAAGCTTCTGGCAGCTGAAGTCCAAAACATCTTGAGAAGTAAAGATTAAGAGCAATTGCTGTATGTAAAGCTTGTGTTCTGGGCAGAAGGCAGGGTGTTCTTTAAAGAGGCCCTATGGCAGGACATTATGTATCTTCCTGGGCCACAGTCCTATGCACACTCATCTTTAAATCCCATTTAAAGAAATGATTCAAGAAAACATGCACAGAGTTTGGAGACTGAACTCACAAACAGCTATTAAAAAAAAACACTATAACCATAGGGGATCACTGGATGAAAGACTCTGAAGCACTTAAGAGAAAGCACTGTATATAAACTCAAGAATCACGATGAGGGATCTGCCAAATCAATCTAAGCTGAACCTGGACCATTTCACAGGTAGAAAGAATCTCAGGCCCTCTTATAAGGTACAGTGAGGCAGCTGTCTCAGACAGCAGATTTTGACTGTCATGAAAATACACCAATAATGAATAATTTGTTATTCCTGTATTTTATTGGAGGGGAGGGGAAGTATTTGTGGAGTGGTGGTGGTGACAACATAACTTGGATGACAGTATTGGGGGCATAGTTATCAAATTTGCAGACGACACCAAATTAGAAGGAGTAGCTAATACCCCAGAAGACAGGATCAAATTCAAAATGACTTGAACAGACTAGAAAGATGGGCCAAAGCTAACAAAATGAAATTCAACACAGAGAAATGTAAGGTACTGCACTTAGGGCGGAAAAACGAAAAGCACAGATATACGATGGGGGACACCTGGCTGAATGAGACTACGTGTGAAAGGGATCTAGGAGTCCAGGTAGATCACAAGTTGAACATGAGTCAACAGTGTGATGCAGCAGCTAAAAAGGCCAATGCAATTTTAGGCTGCATTAACAGAAGTATAGTGTCTCTAGATCAGGGGCAGGCAACCTTTTTGAGCCGGGGGCCGGGTTGCTGTCCCTCAGACAATTGGGGGGCCGAAGCACAAATAAATAAATAAATAAATATAAAAATAAAAATGTTTTTTAAAAAATTAAAAAATTAAAAAGATATGCATGCACATTCTCTAAGCCCCAGAAAAGCCATGGCAACCCCCCTGTGGAGATTTTGCCAAGCAAACTCCAAGAACAAGTAATAACAACAATAATCAATATCATCATGGCGGGGGTGGCGGCGGGGGCAGGACCGGCCTGGGGCCGATCCAAAGGCCTTGGGGGGCCGCATCCAGCCCCCGGGCCTTAGGTTGCCTATCCCTGCTCTAGATCAAGAGAAGTAATAGTGCCACTCTATTCTGCTTTGGTCCGGCCTCACCTGGAATACTGTGTCCAGTTCTGGGCACCACAATTCAAAAAGGATGTGGAGAAACTGGAGCGTGTCCAAAGAAGGGCAACTGAAATGGTGAAGGGTCTGGAAACCAAGCCCTATGAGGAACGACTTAGGAAGCTGGGGATGTTTAGCCTGGAGAAGAGAAGGTTAAGAGGTGATATGATAGCCTTGTTTAAATATTTGAAGGGATGTCATATTGAGGAGGGAACAAGCTTGTTTTCTGCTGCTCCAGAGACTAGGACCCGAAACAATGGATGCAAGCTGCAAGAAAAGAGATTCCACCTCAACATTAGGAGGAACTTCCTGACAGTAAGGGCGGTTCGACAGTGGAACTCACTCCCTCGGAGAGTAGTGGAGTCTCCTTCCTTGGAGGTCTTTAAGCAGAAGCTGGATGGCCATGTGTCGGGGATGCTTTGATTGGGAGTTCCTGCATGGCAGGGGGTTGGACTGGATGGCCCTTGTGGTCTCTTCCCACTCTATGATTCTAGGATTCTATGATTCCTTCCTTGGAGGTCTTTAATCAGAGGCTGGATGGCCATCTGTCGGGGATGCTTTGATTCTGAGTTCCTGCATGGCAGGGGGTTGGACTGGATGGCCCTTGTGGTCTCTTCCAACTCTATAATTCTATGATTCTATGAACTTGCCCTGGATGCTATGCACTTGCACTGCTGTAGGGTGTATGTGAAAAATTGTGTTGGACCAAACCTGTTAGCTACACACACTTTAGATTAGGAGAAAAGGCATACCCTGCCTTCAGATTTCTACAACTTTTGCAGTCCTGTCTAGATTTCTCTAGGCATCACAGCTCTCTAACCAACTGACTGGAACTGTCTGCACAGATAACAGCAATGACTTATTAGGTTTGGAAGGAGAGTATGAATGTTATTCCAGCATCCCACAGAAGAAGAGAGTGGAGCTGCCAGAGCTGACAGCACTGAGCAACAGTTTTTCCAAGAGTGCATGCATGACCCAACACAGAAAAAGGAAACTATACATCAATGCACAGGACTGAGGGTTGAATAGATATGCCACCAACACCCAAACCAACACTTCTCCAGTCCAAGTGAAAAGTTATTTCCACATATTACAAGGATCATGTACCCCTTCCCTACTACCTATCTCTCTGTGTTCATCTTAATATTTACGGACACACTAAACATGGGCAACTATATGCATCCAGGGCTTTTCCTCATATGCTTTTCTTCGTTCTCTTCATTTTCCATGTTCCTCATAATACAGAAGAAACCTGACAGATCTACACTTCTTTGTGCATAGGTTTTCTGCATACACTGAGCTATGTGCATGGAGGTCGGGAGTAGAAATGGTGCATCCTACTCTCTCACACTCAATGCATTCAAGGTAAGAAATGTTACCTATAGTTATCTATTTAAAAAAATTAAGTATGTGGATGTAATCTTGATATTCTAGTTTCAATGAGGTTTTCCCTCAAAAACAAGTTAAGCCAAGTTTCTCATGTAAACAGGGTTTTGTCCATCTGTGTTGCATGGGTGCCTATCTGGGGAGAGTTTTAAAAAGTTTATTATGGTCTACTAAATTAATGTTATAGGCCAGTCGTTCTTTTAGGACTTACTCTGGCTTTAATTTTTCTATTAAAAAAAAACCCAAAATCAACCAATCCTGTTCAGATTCCTGTCTTATTGCAACTATAAATCATGGGATTACATTTATAGATTCATTTTTACGTATCTCTCTTATGTAATAGATTCATATCCACTCTGTTTCAACAAATAAAGTTAAGCCAAAACCTATTTAGACCACTTGGCATGATTGGAATATATAAGATTAAATCCAGTATCGTATCAGCTATAAAGCGATTCAGGCTTCTTTTCTAATGTTCTTACTTTTTTAAAAAATCTTGATTTTTGAATCTCATATAAATTGGGGGGAGGAAAAAGCTAGAAACATATATTTTAATTTCCCTTCTCCATATATGCCATCCAATAAGGTAATTTCTGAATCCTCTGAAAGGTCTCCTGTCTTTAATTTCCCTCCTCTGTATATACAATCCAATAAATCAATTTTTGAATCCTCTGAAATCTCCCCTATCTTTATGGTGTCATTTCTGAGAATATAAGTGTATGCCATTTTCACAATTGTACACATCACAATCTCTTCTTTCTATATCTATTACTATTAACTAGGAAAAAGTTGTCAGAGCTGGGTGGGTAATACAGTCCAGTACATTTCCATAATAATTTAAACAATACTCTTCTTCCAGTCCATTTTTTAAGGGTTAGAAATGCTAAGAGCTATCAATTTCCAGTTTTGAACAGACACCTCTCTATTGTAGCCCATTTTAGCCCATGGTTTGATTTTTCCAAGCCTGCATGCATTACCCAACACAGCATGCAGCTCTATACATGTGGCTTTTTCCCTGGGGGGACAAACTTTCTCCCTGAACTGCACCCACAATGCAGAAATAATCCAGTTTGACACCACTTTAACTGCCATGGCTCAATGGCATGGAATTTTGGGAACTGTGGTGTCAACCTGGATTATTTCTGAAGCGCAGTCACAGCCTACAAGTCTTCATTTTCCAAGACTTCCTTCACCATCATCTCAGTACTGATGCTGCTAAAAAATATTGCTATGGAATTCTGGGAGCTGTCATTTGCGCCACAACAACAAACTACAGTTCCCAGAACTCCACAGCCTTGAGCCATGGCAGTTAAAGTGGTGTCAACCCGGATTATTTCTGAAGCGCAGTCGCAGCCTCCAAGTCTTCGTTTTCCAAGACTTCCTTCACCATCATCCCAATACCGATGCTGCCAAAATGACTGCTATGGAATCTTGGGAGCTGTAGTTTGGCTGGCAGAGAGGGATGCCAAGGTGGCAGCCAGTTCCCAGAACTCCACAGCCTTGAGCCATAGCAATCAAAGTGGTGTCCAAACTGGATTATTTCTGCAGTGTGGATACACAGACAGCCCTGGAAATCCCAGCAGCTCAGGTGTAGAGGACCAAAACTATGAGAGCAAGCAGAGCTATAAAGATTCAGAACTTACCTTTCAAGAAGGAGAGGAAGAAAGATGCCCAGAGGTACCAGGCAGAGCAGACTAATCCCAGACACCTCTCTGTGAGCATTGTCACAAGCCACAACAAGCCAGGACTCTCCAAGCAGACACCAGACAACCCGAAGCAGCAACAACAGCAGCAACAGCAAGTTCTCTTGTCAGCAGCAGCAGCAGCTCTGAAGGATGAAGGGGATGAAGGTCTGGCAAAGAGGGAGGGATGCCAAGGTGCCAGCCAGCCTGCTTGCCACCCTGGAGGGAAGAAAAAGCACATGGGTCCCAGTTACATCTCAAGGAAGAACAAACTCCAACCCAGGGGCCGTGCTGGAGGCGTCTGTGGTGTGTGTTGTGTGTGTGTCAGGATGTTGTGTTGCCTTCCTCCTCACCTCACAAAAGGCGCTGCGCCTTGGCTTGTGCCAGACAGGAGGCAGGAAAAAGGGGGGAAAGGAGAGGGAGCTAATCTTGTGCCTCTGAAAGGGGAGGAGAGAAAGAGAGACAAGGGACATGGCTCCCTGAGAGGGAAAGGGTGTGCGTGGTTGTCTGGGTGTGGGTGGTTTTTCCTTTTATCCCCTCCTTTTCCCCTCTTTTCCTCACCCATTCCCTCCCTGCCCCTCAGCGCCAAAGCGTCAGCCATGGGGAACAGATGTCCTCAGCACAAAGGAGGAGAAAGGAACCCTAAAAAATAAAGGACTTTGGAGAGGGGGGGGGACACACAACATCACCACCCAGCAAAAAAAAAGCAACACAAAACTCCAAAACACTCGTGTCCTGGCAATATGAATCCCTACTTCTGAGTCCTGCTCAAAAGGGAATTCCTTTTGGGAATTCCTCCTGGAGAGAAGGTGGATGTGGAGGACGCGTCCTGGAAAAGGAGGGCCTCTGGTCACCTTGAATGTGCTTCTTAGCCAAATGGAGGACCTTTTGGGATCTCTCCTGGTCAGAAGCTGGAAATAGAGGACGCGTCCTGGAAAAGGAGGACCTCTGGTCACCTTGAAAGTGCTTCTTAGCCAAATGGAGGACCTTTTGGAATCCCTCTTGGTCAGAAGGTGGAAAAGGAGGACGCGTCCTGGAAAAGGAGGACCTAGTCTGGCCACCCTGTTTGCTATGCTAGTCAGGCAGCATGAGGTGAGGGCAACTCTCTTGCTGTTCTCTTTCCTGCACATTGCCTCCTGCCTTTATTATTATTATTATTATTATTATTATTTTAAACCTTGCCTCTGGAGCACAATTTTTCAGTCAGAAAAATTACCTCACGTTTTTGCAGGATGCTGTCTGTAATCTAATGGCAAAGGGCTGGTGAGGAAGGAGTCTGGAGAAGTGGTTGAGAAAATGTAGGGATCAAAACAAGATCCTAACATCCTAAAGACTCTGGACACTAAACATCCAACTCTGAAGGAAGTAGGCTCAAGTCTTTTGCTGTTGTGTGCTTCAGGTTGTTTCCCACTCATGGCAACCCTAAGGTTGGGGTTTTCTTGGCAAGTTTCTTCAGAGGGAGTTTGCCATTGCCATCCTCTGTGGCTGAGAGAGTGTGACTTGCCCAAGGTCACTCAGTGGGTTTCATAGCCAAGCTGGGATCGAACCCTCGTCTCCAGAGTTGCAGAGTACATAGTTGGATGGGACACTTCCGTCTACAACTGTAGATGCATTTGGCTTTTTCTCGTTGTTGTTGTGCACCAAGTCATTTCATGGAGTTTTCTTGGCAAGTTTCTTCAGAGGAGGCTGAGAGTCTGTGACTTGTCCAAGGTCACCCAGTGGGTTTACATGGCCAAGCTGGAATTTGAACCCTGGTCTCCAGAGTCCTAGTCCAACACTCAAACCACTTTACCACATTGGCTCTAGGCTCAAGTCTACGAAAGCTCATGCTACTAATTTCTTTCTTTTATGATTTTTAATATTGTTGCCTGAGGAAGAAGCCAGTGGAGCTTCGAAAGCTTGCAACCTGTATTTTGTGCATTTGTGTTGACCAATAAAGGTATCACTATTTTGTGGATTTGGGGTGTTGCTGTTCTTCCTTTCAATTAGTCTCAAAGCTGCTACAAGATCCCTTTGTATTCTGAACAAGAAGTGAGGCTCATTCAAGCCATTGTGTTCCCCATCACCAAGTACAGATGTGAAAGACGGACAGTAAAAATAAAAAAAAGCCGATAGGAAGGAAATCAACTCCAAGAAAGCTTTTTCGCACCTCAAAAATAAAAGAAAAAGTTAGCATATTATGTGACTTGTTATTTGTTACTTGTTATACTTGAAAGTATATTTTCTAGTATAACAAGTAACAAATGACAAGTTACACATTTTATGTGTAACAAGTAGAATATGCTAAAATTTTCCTTTGCTGCCTTTTCTAATTATACATTTGCAAACAATCAAACGCTGGCTTCAAATCCAGCCAAATGCTTATATTATGTTGTGTTGTTGGTGTTGCGTGCCTTCAAGTTATTTTTCCGACTTATGGAAACCTAAGACCCTATGACAGGGGTTTTCTTGGCAAGATTTGTCCAGAGGAGGTTTGACATTGCCTTCCCCTGAGGTTGAGAGAGTGTGACTTGCCCATGGTTACCCAGTGGGTTTCAGGGCTGAGCAGGAATCGAACTCTGGGCTCTAGAGTCATAGTCCAGCACCCTAACAGCTCCACCACACTAGTACCTAAATTCAGCTTGATTCAATGTTCTCCCAACAGCAGTACTGGAAGGGAAATACAGGGGAATTCATTCCTCCTTGTGATACTAGTGCTATGGAAACTACAGCTCATTTATTTGTGTATTGCCAGTTTTGTAAGGACATTCACCAGCAGCTGATTACCCCCCTTTTAACTAAATTTCTAGGACACTCTGATGCTTTTTATTTATTTACTTCCACTATCTGTTGGATAATCAGGACCAAAGTGTTATACTTAGTAGCAAAATTTTGCTACATTGTGTGTAAGATGCATCTTCAAATGGTTAATACTCACTGATGTTAGATGGCAGAGGTTAATCTTCCTCCTGGTCTTAATGACTGTATTCGTTATTTATATGCTGGTCAATGATCAAAATAAATGGTTGTTGTACTTGAAACAAGTAATACTTGACATATCACTTGTTACACATAAAAAGTAGCAACTTTTACTATTCATTACTTCTTTTTCTTCCTCTTCTTAAAAGAAAGTTTCTTTCTTTAACACTGTTAATTCTAATGCCTTACTTCCAAGCTTTGCTCTTGGTTCCCCGTCAGCAAAAATATGAAGGGCTTTGCGGTGTTAATCATTTTCTGCATACAAATTGTGCAAAATTTAAACTATGAGAAGAACTGGTGGAACTTATGTTTAAATGAAATACTATTTATAATGCCTATTTATGCTTACTTATGCTTATTTATTTCTAACGATATGGGTTATAAAAGGAGATACCAGGGAACCAAGTAAATTTGAATAGTACATTCAGGGTACAGTTCTAAAGACACTGATTGGGAAACATTGATTGGGAAACCATAGGACACAAGAGGGTTTGTTTAAGAGTAAAGATATTAAGGATTAACTACTGTGCAGAGGACAACATAAAGTTGTCTGGATCACCCAGGAATAGAGGCAATGAATACAACTGAATATAAATGAAGGGAGTGGAATCTTACCTTTGTTAGCTGTTTCTTATATTATTTGAATTGTTACATTTTCTTCCTCCCTCAATATTTTTGTTGCTTGTGCTCTGTACTGCCTTGTTAAAAGGCAAGCTCATATAATTTCAAGTGCTGGCAGGCTTTTAGTTGAATGTTTTGAATTCGGGGCAGAAACTAGCATTGTACCTGGATCTGCATCACCTTCTAGGGCTGGGAGCAGATGAAAAGTAAAAGCCAGCTTACCCCTGGGGTTTTCTGATTCATGATGAGAACCCACTGACTGCACTGCCAACTCCCACAATGGCACAACAACTGCACTGCCCCCCCTCCCGCTGCAAGGAAAGACCCGCCAAAATGGAGCATTTGTGGATACAAGCTGTCCCATGCCATTATTTTTTCCATTTTGTAGCAAACACATGTACATGAGCGCATAGACACTCCACCAACAGCTCCCAGTGCCCCTCCCATCTCACCCAGCTACCAACCCATTGGATGCCCAGTGCTACTGGTTTCTCAATCGCATGATTGACCAATTGCCCGTATGGTGCATCAGTGTGCCTAGCCACACATGATTGGCACAGCATGATCATGGTGCCCCCCTGTACATATCTCCTTTCTCCTCTATGGCTTCCTGATGGACTGACCAGTTTGTTAATGTCTTTATTAAATACATTGTATTGTATGTAACCTGATATGTTTGTCATTTCACTCCATAGGGTGTGCAATGGGTTGATGGTGCAGCTGCCCTCTCATGCACTTGTGCAATAGGTTCACGGGTGGGTGACAAAAAAATAATTATGGCCAACAACGGTGCTGGTGGCTAGCCTGCTTCTGACCATTTCCTGACTGGTGTGTAGTCTGTACATAGTTCACACTTTCCAACTTGGAGCAGAGCAAACCAGAATGTTTTTCGTTTGATGTTTAGTCCCGGAGTGTAGGTTGCTTCCATTTTCCTCTCATTTTGGCCATGTGCATCATTGGAACAGGTAGGTTTTGTACAGGGATGACGCTGTTTCTTTTAAGCTGTTTGGACAGCCCCCTGAAACCAGGACAATTGTTGTTGTTGTTGTTGTTGTTCTGCCCTTTTCACAAACTGGGACTCAGAATATTGCTCTGTCTCCCAGGAAGGTTTTCCTTCCCCTCCCTCTTTTTTTTTAAGAGAAGTAGTGTTGCTTGAAGATTACCAAGTGTAGGTCTGTTTCCCACATTCAAAGCTTCAGCAGTGAACATGTAAATAGCTTCCTTTGTTGGTTGAACAAATATTCCTAAACACACCTGCACAGAAAATGACTTGCTTCAGATTTCTTCAACAGTGACATCAGGCAGCATCTGGCATCCTCTGCCCACTGTAGTCACTACAGTTCTGCTCTTCTAGTCTTCAACTGATCTGTGAAAGCTGCTTTAGTTCAACCATCTATTCAATTTGCTAATGGAAATAAAATCTCTGTCCTTTATTGTGGGGTTCAAGTTAGGATAAGTTTACACCAACAGTTCTGATGAGGAAATGTCGCCATTCTAAGGACATCTTCCTCTCCTACCAAACTGCTTGTCCTCTGCTGTTCCTCTACTGAGGCTCTCTGATGGAGATGTGGTAGACGACTTTCAGGGATAAAGGGTTTGTTGTTGTTGTTGTGATGCTCACATTCTGGAATAACCTCCAGAAAGGGTCATACATGGTCCTATTGCCTACTTTTGGAACAGCAGTACAAATGGCACTGTCCCAGTAAGATCTAGCTAAATACCCTCATGCTTAAGTATACTACCCAACACTACACATGGAGAATAGCAAGATTGTACAACACATGCCAATGATTGGGTGCCATTGCAAATGTGCATTGGAATGTGAAAGTGCAGTGTGCAATACACAATGAGAAACTGCAACATGCTATCACAATACAGAACCACAATGGACAATTGCAATGCACAATGTTGCTTTATGTGTAACTTCACTTCCAATGCAATCAACAGAATTTAATGGTAAATAATTTGCCTCATATGCATTGTATGACTTATGCATGTGTGTTTCACTAATGAGATGACATCCCTATTTTTGGTTAAATAGCTATTTTTTTTTTATTCATCTCTGATGTTGATTATATTTTATATATTGCAAGTTGCACTGAATACATTGTAAACAAGTATATAAATGGATTAACTATTCAAGCCAAGCCAAGCTATGAGGTGACCATTTTCTGTCATTCTTCTGTTATTACTCTTTTCATAAATGTGCCACTTTCCCAATTTTGATTCTGTAATTCCTCCCCTTATATCACTGATTTTGAATTTGTACTGTTGAAAAACTTGGATTTCATTTGAACTCCCTTTGGAGAGTTACCATCAATAACTTTCCTAACTCTCTGATAGGACTTTGTTTGTTAAGACCTTGGCTCTGTTTCCTGGACCTCATCTTTGAAGTCTCTACCTGATGTGCCTGCTGGGTGTATGAATTTTACTGGTACTGTATTTGAACTACTTGACTTTGTCACTGGGACTTGTCCTCTGGGAATTGGGACATCTACTCACCTGTAAAGGAGCTTGTCATCATGTCACATGACAACAGCTTAACTTCCTTCCATATTACAGTTGCCCCACCATATCCACAAATTCCTTATCCATGGATTCAACCATCCACAGCTTGAAAATATATAAATTCCAAAAAGCAAAATATATAAATTCCAAAAAGCAAACCTTAATTTTTCCATTTTATATGAAGGACACCATTTTACTACACCACTGTATTTAATAGGACTTGAGCATCCACAGATTTTAGTAGCCATGGGGGTCCTGGAACCAAATCCCAACAGATACCAAAGACCGACTGTACTCCTTTGCCTCTCTAGATTGTCTATTATGGAGCTTTGACAGTTTGCTCCCAGGGGCTGAATTTGGCCAAGGAACCAAGAGTTGCCAACTCTCATCAGCTATACTGCTTTTGCAGCCACTCAAAGCTCATCCATAGAACGGAGCACCTATGAAACCATAATGGAATACTTCATGGGAAATGATGCCTAATTCAGCCCAACCTGTGCTTTGACTAGGGGGCTTTACAGACTGCCAGAAATAGTGCAGCTTGAGGCCACTTTAACTGTCCTGGCTCAGTCTAAGGAATCATGGAAACTGTAGTTTATTGTGGCACCAGAGCTCTCTGACAGAGAAGGCTCAATGTCCCAGAAAAAAATACAGTTCCCATGATTCCCTAGCAATGAGCTAGGACAGTTAAAGTGGCCTCAAGCTGCACTATTTCTGCAGTCTGTAAAGGCCCTGGGTCAGCAAAATGCAGCAGTTTGAAATTTGATTGTTTATTGCAGTAGAAAGTTGTTAATAGAGTTGCTCAACCTCATGAGTTTTTAAAATCCAGCTAATCATACGTCTCTTTTCCCATTTAATTTTAATAGCCAACTACTGTCATCATGATACATCACAAAAGAAGCATTGGCAAAAGAGCCTCAGTTTTTCATGGTATGCTGATACTTCACTTGAACCCAACAGTAATCATAATTAAGATTATAATTCTCATTATCTATAGTGACATTTCAGCAATTAACTTTTCTCCAGAGTAATTATTTCGCTTCTTTTATAAATGATTTCTGTTCTCCACACTTTACTCTTCCTGGCCCTGCCTGTGCAGGCACATAACTGAAAAGATATAAATCATCCTTTGCATTATTATTTTTAAAAGGATTGACCCAGACGATTAAGATTAAGAAATCTGATAACCTCTAGTTGACAGTATCTAAACAGTGAATGTGAAAATAAAGATTGGAAAAGCTGTCACAGTTATTTTGCCAGATATTCAGATTCCTTGCTGAGGTTCCAGTGATTGTGGATGAAGAATAAGTTTTATGGTAGGGGGTGAAGTTCATTTTTAAAATGTTATTTTGGTTAGTGGGAAGGGAGAATTAAGGGGCAAGCTATGGTCATACAGTTCACCTGGAAGTGATTGCTAGCTTCCATTTTGGCAAATTGAAAAATCTGCTCTGCGTTTCAGCCTGTCATTTAAAGGAGTTGTCCAAAGTGCTGAAACCTATCCACAAAATAGATCCAGCACTTTGATTTGCTCCTTTACAATTGAGAGTAAAACTAGAGTAGATTCACTGTACCACTGAAACAAGAGCCACCTGATGCTTCTGCTTACATCCATGGCCTCTTACGCGATATGAACTGGAAGCACAGTAAACCTACAGAAGGTGATACAAGTTTTTAAATTCTGCTTCCTAAGAATAACCAATTTCTTTGTTTCCTCTTTATAAGAAAAACAGGAATGGCAGATATCCTTTAAATACTCCAGAACAAAGGAAACTAGTCAAAAACTGCTGAAAGAGGAAAGCAGAACCTACACATGGTTTCATTTTTGGCTAATAGGTAGAGGTCCATTATGGGGGGAAGGAAATGGAAAGAAATCATACAGGTTTGTTGCCTACACACTATGTGGTTACCCATGTTTGTTCTATAGTGGCTGAGAGCTTCTCTCCAAGGCTCAGAAGGATGATTTTCTCAGCTCTGGATATACCAAGAACTGGATCTAAGATTTTCTTAATTCAAAGCATATGTTCTACTACTAGGTTAAAACTGGAAGGAGAGAAACTGGATGGCCATCTCATGCTTACTGACAGTATACCAGAAAAGCAACATTCCCATGCTCTTTCATGAGAAGCAGTTGAATGAATTGATTACACTTGGTGCACCAGCATTACCTCTTTTCAGCAGAGACTAATATCTGAAGAAGATAGTGCCTGAACAGGGATGCATGCATAGATATCATTTTGTAGATATGTACCAAGGCTGTCCCAAGTTAAGGAAATGTCTTTTCTAAATCAAGATTCTCTTTCCAGCTATACACATATAGCACTTTGATACTACTTTAAGTGCCATGGCCACATCCTACGGATTCCTGGAATTTGGAGTTTGGTGAAACAGTAGAACTCGATGATGATGATGATGATGATGATGATGATGATGATGATGATGATTTCCTGCCTTTCTCTTAATAATGAGACTCAAGGCAGCTAATAGTATTTTTTTTAAAAAAAGAGAGAGATTGACACTATACAAAAGATTCAATAAATGTATACATATAAACATTATGTTAAAAACAATTAAATCATTGATAAAGATAAGTAACATTGACAAAGTAAAATACATCAACGTTCCTTAAAAAGGATGACACAAACCTTTAAAAAGGCACCACACAGCACAGCATTAAAAGCTCATTCCAGTCAGTTTTTGAAAGCCTGATGGTGTATTTTAAATTGCTGACAAAAGGAGAACAAGAATGGGACCATTCTGGTTCTGGTACAAAGTTCAAAGTGCGAGCAACCACTGAGAAGGCCCTTTCCTTTGTTCCCACCAAAGAAATCTGAGAAGGTGGTAGATAGAGAAGGGCCTCTCCAGATGATCTTAGAGTTTTAATGGGCTCATAAAGGGTGATATGGTCCTTCAGAGATGAGATTTGAATTTGATTTAATTTTGATATTTGTTCTGATGTTTTGAAATCCTGTACGCCGCCCCGATTGCCTAGCAGAGGGGCGGGATATAAAAAATATTATTATTATTATTATTATTATTATTATTATTATTCAAATAGCTTGGATCCAAGCTGGATCCAAGATTCCATAGGATGCAGCCATTGCGGTTAAAGTGGTATCGAAGTGTTATAACTGTGCAGTGCCATGGTGTCCCTAGGGTTGGTGTCAACTGGTGTAGTCACTAAACGGGAGGGGCAGGGAAAGGGGTGGGGAGGGCTGGAGAAGCCCTGTGCACCTCGGAGAAAGGCCAGGGAGGGCCAGAGAAGCCCCATGCACCCACAGAGAGCAGGGGAGGCCCTGCAGGGGGTGGGGGCCCAGCCAGGTGTCACCTCTCCCTTCTGGGGGGGTCACCTGGTGTGGTCCGCACCCCTCGCACCCACCCAATGAGGCTACTGGTGTAGCGTGAAAAAGAATTGTGACTTTATAAAATGGTATTTCCTTGTCTATCTGCGGCAGAAAAAATGCTTAGCTTTAGAGGTCAAAAACAGCACTTTCAATTGTGCTCAGAAATGAACCAACAGCCAGTGGTGTTCTTGCAACAAGATGGTTGTGTGCTCCCTGTAGCCAGCCTCAGTTAACAATCTGGTTGTAGCTCTTTGGGCCAACTGAATTTTCTGAGCACTTTTCAAAGGAAGCCCCACACAGACCATATTATAGTAATCCAAACAGGATGTTACCAAGGCATGTGTTACCATCGCCAGATCTGACTTCCAAATAATAAAAATAATGATGATGATAATAATAATAATAGGTTACTTTGCCTAATGGCAGAGGTGATCCTTTCCAGGCAATATTTGACTCACAAGTGCTTAACATTTCTCATACCCAACAATTTGGGAAAACTGCTTGTAGAAATACATACAAAGACAGCCTTCTGTTACTGACTAGATAAAATGTTTTGAGTTCAAAACAATTGCTATGAAACATGTCACATGAAGTGTCAGATTGGTAATGTATCAAATGCCATTTCTGTAAGATCTGACAAAACATGATGTGAAAAGCCTGTTGGGAAGAAAAAACACAAGTCTCAATGTCAGGCAAAATGCACCTTACAAAAGAGAATGGGGATATGTGTCATCAAGTTGCATCATGGAAAAGGAAAGACAATTGCCTTCACTGACCAAAAAGTAGCTGCTACAAAAGGCAACTGAAGCCTCTGAAAGTGGGTGTCATGTAAGACTTTTATCAAAGTAATAGAAACCAAAGAGATATGCAAGCAAGCTGAAGGATCCTTCAAGCAGCACAGCTTGTTGTGACAGAAACAGAAAGAAAGAGACCATATGCAGAAATTGTTTATGACAAGAATGGGCAGACAAAACTAAGCTGATGAATAAATGAAGGAACAATATGGAGGGAGAACACACCGTGGGGAAAATCAGCTGTTACAGACATAGCAACAAAGAAAGCTGTCCAGCCCAGAAATCTGTCCTAAGGACAACCATGTTCACTATTTAAAAGACCAGATTTCCATCAAATGATCTAAAGAAGGCTTCAAGTGTGAATCATGCTGTCCTCCAGGTATCATTGGAGCATTCCCCTACAATGGCTATGCTAATGCTGCTGGGATCTGCAGTCCAACATCATCTAGAGGAGCACACAATTATCATCTCTCTTTTACATCCATCATAAGAAGCTGCTCTATACCAGATCAAGCTGTTTGCCCACTTCCAGCCGTCAGTAGAGTTAGGTCAACAGAGGCTGAATGGCCATCTGTCAGACAGGTTGAGGTTGAACTGACACTTCAGATTCTGCCCTGTGTAGGGGACTAGATGAGCTCAAGGTTCATTCCAAGTCTTATGATTCAAAACCAATACTCTGATTGGCAGCAATTCTTCAAAGTCTCTGGCATAGGTCTTCTACATCACCAACAAAGAACTCCCATGATGTTTTCTTTTACATGCAAAGGCTGTGTTCTGTCAATATATTCCATGGTATCTAAGAAAAGATGAGACCACCAGTAGGGCTAACCCTATGAATAGACCAGGGTGGACAACTGCACTGGAAGCAGGGTCCATTTTTCACATACACACACATACACACATCCTGCCATACTGAAATGAAATCAGAAATGATGCAATGTCACTTCCACTTTCATTTGGGGTTGGTTCCCCGCCCCCCTGCTCCCAATTTTGTGCATTTTGGTTTTCTTTTGGGTTGGATGATGGGGAAAACTGTTGCATCTTGTTGCCATTTTGCATAGCTACAGACTATCTGGGGACAAACATTTCCCTGTGGGTTTTTTTTAAAGATAAGTCTGGGGCCTTGCAGAATGTCATTGGGAGGAGCTTAGGTGCCACACTTTCCCTACCTCTGTATTAGACAGAATGTGTAGGCTTTATCAGGCAGCACAGTTTGGGAGGTGACAACCAGGCATTGGAGGAGAGAATGGTATGCCAGATGTTCTGCCCTGAATCCCTTTATATAACCTGTTACCTTCAGATACTTTGGAGGACATTGTTGTGTCACCAGTGTTCAAGAAAATTTCAGCTGCCAGTCTAGTTGACTTCTGCTCATGGGGTGGTAAAGAGGTTCCATTTTGGACATAAGCAACCAAATCATAGAATCATAGTATCATCCACAAGGGCCATCCAGTCCAACCCCCTGCCATGCAGGAATGTCTCAGGCCAGACAGTGGAGTTCACCAGCCATGTTTGCTGTGCTTGTTTATTCTCTCTGCCCCTATTTTTGCAGATTTGGGGAAAGTGTCAGAAAGTAAATATGTTTTTTTTCAACCCCTGCTGCATCATCATATATGTCTGGCAGACCACTGAACATTGGGTGGACTACAACTAAGGATGTGAACATTTCTCAGTCTTATTGCATTTTTATTAATCCCACCTGCATTTTTCTGTCATTTTTTTAAAATTGGGCTGTGATACTGGGCTTTTATTCACATGGAAATTTATGAGGCTATTTAATAATGTATCCATTTACTTATGCATTTTACCCAATTTATGCATTTTCCCCACTGACTAAAATGTGTATTTCTTCTAATAGTAAAGATGTGTAGCCATACAAACATATGAATAGGTTTGTGTATACTTTATTATTTCTCTGAAATGCTTGGCAAACCTTGCAAATGTGTGAAAAATTCAAGGCAAGGCTGATTTCTTCTTTCAACAACTTTCATGAGATGCAAAAATCTGGCTTCACTGAGACTATCAAATCCAATGGAATTATTTTCCATCCCTAAACACAAACCTGGCCTTTAAAAGTACACAAAGCACCCTGAATATGTGAACTGCATTTTCTTGAAAGAACCTTGATATGGTGGATGAAATAGGCTGAAGACAGGCAATTAAGATCCCCCCCCCATAAGCTATTCAAAGTAACATGATTAGACAATATGCTATAATATGCACATGTATCCCATCAACACAATCTCTGATGTAGTCTCTCGTTCTCAAGTCTTTGACATGTTTTTACATTTCCTTCTTTGACCCATCACCAGTGGGAGAAGATGATGAGTGTTCATACTCCTTGCAGCAATATTTCTGTTGTGCTGCTAATATTAAAATAAATCCACCTCTCACTTTAGATGCTCATATAAACAACCATGCACCAATGGGGATAAAGAAATGTCATCCATGTTGCACATAAATTGCAGATACACTCCTATAAGAATAATGGAGCATTGTCAAGGGTTTTTAAATCTTGGAAGCAGGCTTGTATATAATACATCATCCATAGATTTTCTCTCATCCTTCCCAAGCAAACTGACTTATAATTATTCACCCCTTCATGCACTTAATGCCAGATTAGATGTGATCCATGATCAGATGTTCCAATATCTTTGTGCAAAACAGCTCTATTGAGCCGAGTGTTGGACAAAAGCCATGGGACTAGGGAAGCATTCCTACATTTTTCTATTCCATGCCACAGCCCTGATACAGCTTGCCTCCATCTTACTGCTGTTAGCCATGGAAGAGAAAACATAAGGGCATAAAACAAATACTTGTACATTTCCCCCTCTACAGCTAACAGCAGTTCTATGGGAGGGAGCAATTTCTATCAGGTAACCTAAACCGCTTTAGACACCACATCCCAAATTGGATGTTCCCTTAACAATGCTTAGGGAAAATAAAATGCATTGGAAGATGTAGGCTGATGCAGACAGCCTGGGAGTGGTGGATCGGAGATGCAGCAACCACACACTGTGGCCCCAATCCTCCTTTGAGATACCGCCACAGCTCATTTGTGCCCTTTTGGCACAGCATGTGTGCACGCTGCACCAGGAAGGCGTCCGGACTCTGCACGCAGTGAGGATGGGTGTGTGGCAGCAGGGTGGCATTGCGGTGGAGTCGAGGCAGCCGATGTGCAGATCTGCCCCAACTCCACCCCCAGGCTAGCCTATAGTGCTGGTCTGCATCGGCCTGTAGTCATGGATCTCCAATGTAAAATGGAGTTGGCCGTAAAAGGGCTGATGTCACAGCTAAGAACCTAAAAAAATGTTGGGATATACTGTTTAATTATTTAGTGAGCCAGCATGGCATAGTGATTTTGAGTGTTGGACTACAACTCTGGAGATTAGTGTTCAATTCCCAGCTCAGCCATAAAAACCACTAGGTAACCTTGGGCAAGTTGCACTCTTTCAGTCTTAGAGGAAGGCAATGGCAAACCTCCTCTGAATAAATCTTGCCCCCCAAAAAAACATGATAGGTTCGTTTTAGGGTCACCATAACTCTGAAATGACTTGGAGGCACACAACAACAAACAAAGTACAGATCCAAGCACTATAAACAGTCCCCAAATGAATGCAACAGCTACAACTGTAGGTAACAGCAACTGTCAAAACTCAAAGAGCTGTATCACAAGAACTCATGCTTATTAGACTCGTCAAAACTGAGATAAAGTCTAGAGCAGAGCTTAGAAATAACTACTTATAAAAATATTACTTTATAACTAATTGCTTGCAACAGATTTTTAATAACAAGCATTTTATTACTCTAAGTAGTATGAGATAATGTCACTCCTTCTGCAATGCAGGTTTAAAGTTTCTTTTATACTTATAGAGTGTGGCCTCACTAAATTGTGAAGGACGGTATTCCATCATTCAAGCACTGAGTCATACTGCACTTCATGATGCTGTCTTGCACTGTGTTGTGGAGTGTTGAGCTGATGACAAGGAATATAGGAGAAGAGTATCTTTTACAACCAGTTCTTCAGTTTATAACATTCAGATTTTAAAAAAATAACTGAAAGTATTTATTTCACTAGGGTTTAAATACCCCAAATGCACCAATTCTGATCTGATCTTGGAAACTAAGCAGGGTCAGCCCTGGTTAGTACTTAGATGGGAGACAGCCAACAAATACCTGGTGTTATAGGTTATATTTCAGAAGAAGGAACTGGCAAAATCAACTCTGAGTACTACTTGCCTAAGAGAACTCTGAAATTCATGGGATGCCCATAGGTCAACAGGTGACTTGAGAGCACATATATACACACACATACACAGTTAAGAGCATTACACAAATTTTTACAAATGATTAAAAAGAAGAAGAAGAAGAATTAAAATGATCTGAAAAGCCAATTCTGCTTTTAAACACTAAATGTAATGCAAAACAATGCAGTCTTGGCTGCCTGATGGAAACTTAGCGAGAATGGGGCCAGACTGATTTCCTTTGGAAATCACAACCTGAAAGGCGTTTCACAACCTTTCAGCTCTCACAATGTCATGTGAAATCATAGGACCTTATCACACGGGGTCTAAAGCAGTCCCATCCCCGTCCCAATTCGCTTCTAGCAGCATCATCCCAGTATCATTCCGGTCGCGGGAAATGTAATTCCCATTTAGACCAGGAATTCAAAAGAACGGGGATGATGCTGGATAATGCAGCATGATGCCGCATTGGGACGGGGATGCGACAGGGATGCGACGGGGTTTCTCTGCGACGTCGTTTGATCACCCAGGGAAAGGAAGTGCGATGGGATGGGGATGCGACCGGGGTGCGACGGGGATGGGCGAGGTTTCTCTGCAACGTCGTTTGATCACCCGGGGAAAGGAAGCGCGATGGGACGGGGATGCCACGGGGATGGGACTGCTTCAGACCCCCGTGTGATAAGGTCCATAGTTGTACTTGGTCACATGGCAAGCCTTGATTTAAAAGGTCACATTTCTGAGATGAGTTCAGATTCTCCTGGGAATTTAGAGAGCAATGTTTTTTGTTGTTTTTAACTGCCTTCAGGTGAACTTCAACTAAAAACAACCTTATAAATGATAGCATCACCCTGTTATCAACAGCCCTGCTCAGATCTTGCAGACTCAAGGTCATGGCTTCTCTGATGGAATCTATCCATCTAGAATACAGTCTTCCTCTTTTCCTACTTCCTTTCACTATACCAAGCATCATTGTTTTTTCTACTGCCCCATGTCTTTTCATGATATGGTCAAAGTACACCAGCCTCAATTTAGTCATCTTCACTTCTAGGGAGAGTTCATGCTTGGTTTGCTCTAGGACCCATTTATTTGTCTTTCCAGCACGGTATTCATGAAACTCTTCTCCACCACCACATTTCAAATGAATTTATTTTCTTCCTATCAATATTCTTCACTGCCCAGCTTTCACAGCCATACACAGTAATTGGAAATATGGTTGCATAGACCATCCTAACTTTAGTATTTAGTGATATATTTTATACCTCAGGATCTTATCTAGTTCCTTCATATCTGCCCTTCCATGTTCTAGTGTTTGGAGATTATTGCGGTGCTAATAAAACCGGCTTACCCGAGCAGGCTTAAAATTTAAAACAGCCAGCATCTAGATCTTATCACAAGGATTTAGCCACTGAAATTGCCACCCAGGTCCATCCTGGGTCCATCCCTCCTCCCAGGGCTGCTCCAGCAGCCATTTCCTTAAGCCAGAAAACTCCCAGCTTCAAAAAGGAGTGCGCTAAGCACCTCTGTGAGCAGGGATCAACTCGGGCTGCGATTCTGGTGGCTAAATCCTTCTGATAACATCAGGATGCCACCCGTTTTAAATTTTAAACTGGCTCAGGTAAGCCAGTTTTATTAGCGCTGCGATAGTCTTCTTCTAAACTGAAATCTGGTTACTGATTGAGCCAAGATATTAAAAGTCTTGAACTATTTCTTCATTGTCTATGTCATGCCTCCCCTTGAGAATTCATCTTCCTCTGAAGACCAAGCAACTTTCCACATCTTGAGCACATGCCTGATAGCCAGCCGGATGGCCAACCAGATCTTTTTGCTGAACTGGAGGAGGATCTGGCTGCCCATCAGGCTGGCCATCAGGCATGTGCTCAAGCTGTGAAGAGATGGAATAAAGACTCCCTAAGACATGGGAAAGATGATGACTCTGGGTCCTGGCACAGACCCTCCCCTACTGATGCAGTGAAAGGCTATGCACTCAGCGCTGTGAAACACACTCCATAAATGCTATCTGGCATGTGGTCATTGGCTGAGCCAGCTGTCTTTAAAAATAGGTTCAAGCTACTGGAAGCAAACTTTCAGTTCACCCCTCAGCTGGGCTACGTTGAGTGTTTCGTTATGACCCTTGGACTGTTTACTGACTCTGACTCTGTTTGGACACTGTTCTGTTTGACCTCTTGGTGCTACAGCTTCTGAACTTTGGGCACTCTGAATTCTGGTTCAGTGTGAGAGCAGGACAGTCTACTTTAAAGCTATGTAAATCATATGTGGACATTATTTTTGTTTTCTTAATGTCCAACTGTAAACCTGCCTTTGCATTTTCTGCCTTAACTTTCTTCAATAACTGTTCTGTCTTTGCTGTTTTCCATAGTAGTATGGTATCATCTATATATCTGTTGATTGTTGATGCTCCTTCATCCAATTTTCATGTGTTCTTCCTCCAAATCTAATGCTGCTTTGTGTATGATATTTTTGGCATACAAGTTAAACAAATAAGGCATACAAGTTAAACAAAAAAGGGGAAAAAAGAGGATCCCAACAATTATCGTCCAGTTAGTCTGACATCAATACCCGGAAAGATTCTGGAGCAGATCATTAAACAGAGAGTCTGTGAACATCTGGAAGATAATTTCATAATCACAAAAAGTCAACATGGGTTTCAGAGAAACAGGTCATGCCAGACAAATCTGATCTCTTTTTTTGATAAAATTACCAGTTTGGTAGATGAAGGGAATGCTGTGGATATAGTATATCTTGATTTCAGTAAGGCCTTTGACAAGGTTCCCCATGACATTCTTGCAAGCAAGTTGATAAAATGTGGGCTAGACAAAGTAACTGTTACATGGATTTGTAATTGGTTATCTGGTCGAACACAAAGGGTGCTCAACAATGGCTCCTTTTCAACCTGCAAAGAAGTGACCAGTGGGGTGCCACAGGGCTCTGTCCTGGGCCCAGTGCTATTCAATATCTTTATTAATGACTTGGATGACGGTATTGGGGGCATAGTTATCAAATTTGCAGACGACACCAAATTAGGAGGAGTAGCTAATACCCCAGAGGACAGGATCAAAATTCAAAATGACTTGAGCAGACTAGAAAGTTGGGCCAAAGCTAACAAAATGAAATTCAACACAGAGAAATGTAAGGTACTGCACTTAGGGCGGAAAAACAAAAAGTACAGATATACGATGGGGGACACTTGGCTGAATGAGACTACGTGTGAAAGGGATCTAGGAATCCAGGTGGACCACAAGTTGAACATGAGTCAACAGTGCGATGCAGTAGCTAAAAAGGCCAATGCAATTTTAGGCTGCATCAGTAGAAGTATAGTGTCTAGATCAAGAGAAGTAATAGTGCCACTATATTCTGCTTTGGTCCGGCCTCACCTGGAATACTGTGTCCAGTTCTGGGCACCACAATTCAAAAAGGATGTGGAGAAACTGGAGCGTGTCCAAAGGAGGGCAACTAAAATGGTGAAGGGTCTGGAAAGCAAGCCCTATGAGGAACGACTTAGGGAGCTGGGGATGTTTAGCCTGGAGAAGAGAAGGCTGAGAGGTGATATGATAGCCGTGTTTAAATATTTGAAGGGATGTCATATCGAGGAGGGAACAAGCTTGTTTTCTGCTGCTCCAGAGACTAGGACCCGAAACAATGGATGCAAGCTGCAAGAAAAGAGATTCCACCTCAACATTAGGAGGAACTTCCTGACAGTAAGGGCGGTTCGACAGTGGAACACACTCCCTCGGAGAGTAGTGGAGTCTCCTTCCTTGGAGGTCTTTAAGCAGAGGCTGGATGGCCATCTGTCGGGGATGCTTTGATTGGGAGTTCCTGCATGGCAGGGGGTTGGACTGGATGGCCCTTGTGGTCTCTTCCAACTCTATGATTCTATGATTCTATGATTCTATGATTCTATGATTCTATGAAATAGGCTGGTAAAATGAAGATTGTCTATTAGAAACCATTACATCCTAGCAGTAGCCTCTTGTCCTGAGTACAGGCAAACCCATTTCTTTGAGAGCAAAGCTTTGCTATAATCCGTAAAGCAGTTGCTGGTTTTCTTTTGAAAATGTGTAATGCATTCCATTATCCAGCATATGTTTGCAATGTGATCCCTAGTGCTTCTTCCTTTCCACAGTTTAGCTTGGACAGCTGGCATTTCTTGTTCCATATATGGTGAAAGTCTTCATTAGAATTTTGAGCATCATTTTGCTTGCATGGGCTAGTGCAATGGTCCTGTGGTTATGCAACTCCTAGTGTCCCTTTTCTTGCAAACTGGAATATATAGCAATAGCAAGTAGCAATAGCAAGTACATTTCTATACTGCTTATCAGCGCACTTATGCACTCCCTAAGTGGTTTACAATGTGTAGACTAATTGCCCCAATAATCTGGGTACTCATTTTAGCAACCTTGAAAGGATGCAAGGCTGAGTCGATCTTGAGCCCCTGGGTGGTATTGAACTCACAACCATGTGGTTTGTGAGTGAGTGGCTGCAGTACAGGGATTTAACAACTGCACCACCAGGGCTCCTCAAATATACATTGAGGATTTCCAATCCATTGTTTTGTTTTCCATATTTATTGACAATTTCAGTTAGAATTAGAGTAGATTCTGTCTCTGTAGATTGAAGGAGCTCTATTGGTATGCCACTTGTTCCTGGAGTTTTATTTCTTTCAAGCTTCCACTTCACTTTCTAAAATTGGAAGTAACTATGGTCCCATGTGGTTAATATGGAAATGTCCAATACTGCATTAATGCCTGCTGGAATAATACCCACTCTAGAAGTCTCTGAGGCCTCTTGGGATTGTTTTGCATTCTTTTGCTGGATTTCCTCCTCTTCTCTTTCTGCTATCTTTTTTCTCCTTTCTTTCTTTCTTTCTTTCTTTCTTTCTCTTCCCTTCTTCAATTTTTCACTATTTTTTCTCTCCCCTCCTTTTCCCATTCTTTTTCTCTTGCCTGCCTACCTTTCTTTTTCTTTCTTTCCCCTTTCTCTTCCCTTTGATCTTTCTTTGTTCTCTTTGGTCCCTTTCTTTTTCATTTCTTTCTTTTTCTTCACCTTCTCTCTCCTTCCTCTTTCTTTCTCTCTCTCCCTTTCTCTCTATCTTTCCTTTACTTTTTCTTTCTCTCTCCTTCATTCTCTCCCCCCCCCCACACACACACACTCTTTCTCCTTCTTTCCTTTCCTTCCACAAAGATTAATTGAGGGGATGCCCACCCACTTTTTAATCAGACAGTGTCCGAGTTAGACCCAAATTGGCTCTGTCTGATATAACCACCTTCTCATCTTCCTTTCAACATTAGAAAAGAATGCCATAATCACAAAAAGTCAACATGGGTTTCTCACAAACAAGTCATGCCAGAGTAATCTGATCTCTCTCTCTCTCTCTCTCTCTCTCTCTCTCTCTCTTTTTTTTTTTTTGGATAAAATTACCAGCTTGATAGATGAAGGGAATGTGGTAGACATAGCATATCTTGATTTCAGTAAGGCTTTTGACAAGGTTCCCCCCATGATACTCTTGCAAACAAGATAATAAAATATGGGCTAGACAATGTAACTGTTAGGTGGATTAGTAATTGGTTGACTGACAGAACCCAAAGGGTGCTTAGCAATGGCTCCTCTTCATTCAGTGGGGTGCCACAGGGTTCTGTTCTGGGCCCAGTGCTATTCAACATCTTTATCAATGACTTGGATGAAATAATAGGAGGCATGCTTCTCAGATGTGCAGATGACACCAAATTAGGAGGGATAGTTAATACCCCAGAGGACAGGATGAAAATTCAAAATGACCTTAATAGATTAGAAAGCTGGGCCAAAGCTAACAAAATGAATTTCAACACAGAGAAATGTAAAGTATTGCACTTGGGCAGAAAAAATGAAATGAACAGATATAGGATGGGGGACACCTGGCATAATGAGCCTACGTGTGAAAGGAATCTAGGAATCCTAGTAGACCACAAGTTGAACATGAGTCTACAATGTGATACAGCAACTAAAAAGGCCAATGAGATTTTAGGCTACATCAGTAGAAGTATAGTGTCTAGTTCAAGGGAAGTAATAGTGCCACTGTATTCTGCTTTGGTCAGGCCCCACCTGGACTACTGTGTCCAGTTCTGGGCACCACAATTCAAAAAGGATGTTGAAAAACTGGAGCGTGTCCAGAGAAGGGTGACTAAAATGGTTAAGGGTCTGGAAACCATGGCCTATGAGAAATGACTTAGGGAACTGGGTATGTTTAGCCTGGAGAAGAGACGGTTAAGAGGGGATATGATCACCCTATTTAAATATTTGAAGAAATGTTATACTGAGGAGGGAACTAGCTTGTTTTCTGCTGCTCCAGAGAACAGGACCCTGATAATCCCTGATAATCATAATCCCTGTTTGCTATTATGGTTTTTAGATGTTATTGTTGATTGTTTTTAATGTTTTATTGTTTAAATGCCTGATGTTTAATGCTATTTTAAGGGGTGGGAGGGTTTTTTTTGGGGATTGTATATTGTAATATTTTAAATCTGTAAGCCTCCTCGATTGCTTCGGCAGAGGGGCGGGATAGAAATAAATTATATTATTATTACTATTATAAACACCTAGTATATTTTTATTTGCTGGGTTTGCATTCCTTGGCACTTGTGACTGCTCCTGTTCATTGATTAATATATTGAACTATATTTCTAAAGGTTTAAGTTACTTTAATGCTAGAAATTTGAAGACTGAAAGAAAATTTAATGGAGAGTTCAGAATTCATATTTGGGAGGGGCAACACTTTCATTTTGCATCATTGCCTGAACCCTAATGAAAGTCCAACTTTAAGGCAGAATAATTGTACAGGAAAAGTGCATGCAGGTTGACACCCTGGTATTTCCATCCTGGGCACCCTTACCTGGGAGCAAGATCTACTGAACACAGTGGAATTTATTTCTAAATAAACTATTGGGTTGAATCACCATGGCCTCATTCATATTGTGGGAATTTAAGTTATTGCTTTTTATGTGTGTTCAAGTCATCTCAGACTTACAGTGATCATATCATAGGAGAATATTCTGGGCAAGATTTATTCAGAGGAGGTTTACCATTGCCTTCCTCTTGAGGCTGAGAGAATGTGAATTGCCCAAGGCCACACAGAGGGTTTCCATGACTGAGCAGGGTTTTGGACCCTGCTCTCCCTGAATGCTAGTCCAACACTCAAAACTCAAACTACTACACTTTAGTTATCCTATCTGATTATTAGAACCTCTGCTTACTTATGGAAGAGTCCTGTATGAAAGAGAAGGCTGGAAACAAAGATCTTTCCTACTACATTTCATCCCACTTCCAAAACTGTGTAATGCTTTATAACCTGAGGCCTGAATATCACTCTGTACCTGGATATAATCAGAAGAAACAGGTTTATATCCAAGAAAGCTCGTGCTAAAATAAAAACCAGTCTTAAAGGTGCTGCTACATTCCTTCTTTTTTCCTCTGTTCCCTTCCTCCTTTTTAAATGAAAAGAACATTTGTCTGGTCACAGCTGATGGATTCCATATCATTGGAGGGGTGTACCAGGAAAAGAGGAGAAGAGAGAGAGAGAGAGAATGAGAATCTACTCCAGATTTTACAATGGGTCCTTAGTATGTGCTGAGGTTTGATTCCAGGACATCTTGTGGATAACAAAATCTGTGGATGCTCAAGTCCCATTAAATACAGGGACATAGTAAAATGGTGTCCCTTATATAAAGCAGTAAAATCAAAGTTTGCTTTTTGGAATTTATATATATATATATATATATATATATATATATTAAAATCATGGCAGGGTGGCTTTTATATGGGGTGTGTGTTTTACTTATGTTTTTAACTTCTGTATGTTTTAATGTTAATTTTATATTGTTGTGACTCAGTTATTTTAATTGTTTTAAATTTTTTCTTGTAAAGTTTTTAAATTGTTTTTATCTTGTGAGCTGCCATGGGTCCCTTTCTGGGGGGGAAAATGACACATAAATAAAATAAAATAAAATAAAATAATATTTTCAAGCAGTAGATGGTTGAATTTATGGATACAGAATTAGTGGATACAGAAGGCTGACTGTATTAATATGAACTCCCAAGGAATCCACATTTTTTTAATCCTAGTGGTAAAGTTCAACATCTTGGATAGCTCCTTGAATGTTTGAACTCGTCAGATTACACCCAGAGCAGAGTCACTGCCCAGCAGATTCAGAAGCCATTATCTGCCATTGGTTGTGTAATCTGACGAGTATCAGACAAGTATGGCAAAGCAAGATTTGCTAGAGTGGCCTGATGGATTTTTTTTTTTTTACTTTAAAGAAAAGCTTTATTCTAACTAAAGAGTTCTAGAGCAAATGATATTATTATATGTAGGACCCCTTGTTCTACAGGCACAAGAAAAATGTGAATATAGTCATTTCAGCCAAGCCAGTAAAATAACCAAAAATCCTAATGCCACTAATTAGTTCATGTTCCTAATATTACTACAGCTCAGATGGGATTTGTAGTCCTTGGTGTTTCAGGACAGCTGGGAGCCTGGACTCCATTAAGGAGCAAACTCCATGATTTCTAATGCAAAGCAACTTTTGTATTCCTTATAAGAAAGAGGCAGGCAACTGTCACCCTCTAGATGGCTTTTTGGTCTAAAACTACCTTCAGAGGAATTATGGAAGTTGAAGTCCAAAAAACCCTAGAGTGCCATAGGTAGCCCATCCCTGCATTAGGGTTTGGTGAGAATTTAATTTAATTTTTATATATATATAACAACTTTTCAAAACTCACACATTTCTTTGTGAATCTGATGGAAAGAATACCAGGTTTTTAAAAAGAAAAGTGTGTGGGGGAGAACAAAACTGACATATTTGCCAATCTAAGCAGAAGCCCTCTAGTGCTTAGCTTGTAATAAGTCTATTTGAATCCTTGTATTCAGCCATGTTTGCAAAGCTGAGTAAGGATTGCCACCTAATTTTTTCTGACAGGTTCCTCATCTTTAACATTTACATGGCAAGCAGGTCTAACAGCAAAGTTCTCCCCATGATGAGAATAACTGTACCTGTTGCATTTGGACTGGGGCAGATGGTTGAGAATTTTATTCAGTTTCCAAGAACTTATCAAAAATTCACCAAAAATATATATTTGTCAGAAAGAATTTGACAGAAAGTGATGTTGACAGAATTGTCCATCCCTACTCCTTTCTGTGGGTACCAGATTCCATCTGATTTTGGAAGCTAAGCAGAGTAAGCCCCAGTTAATACCTGGATGGAAAATTGCCAATGAATACTAGGTGCTGTAGGCTACATTTCAGAGAATGGAACTAGCAAAACCACTCCTGAGTATTCCTTGCCTAAGATAACCCTATGGAATTCATGCTTGCTTGCTGGTTATCCCTTGAATCTTGAAATTAATAGAGAAGACAATTCCAATTCCTATAAGCCTTATAAGTTGATAGGCAACCTGAAAGCACAAACATACATGCACCTTTCTGCTATACAAATATATTCAAAGGAAAATAGTAAAGCTGTAACTAGTTCTCACTAAGGAAAAGGAGATCTTCTGATACTGGATTTTTTACAAAGTTTTAGAAAATAGAAGTCCTCTTCCACCCAGTTGCTGGGTGGTCTCTTGGGAGATGATAGTGAGGGAGACAACATTTTCAAGGGAATTCCTTGTGTGTGTGTCCCCCCCCCAATTTAAAAACCAAACTCAGAACCTATCAGACAGTCACACCACTATCTGAGCTCCAGACAATAATCTGATGACAAGAATGCCAAATTTCTAGCTGAGGAAAACAAGACAGGTAGCTAGATACCATATCTGCTTGATGCTCTAGGGAAAAGGACATGGGAATGGAAGAGCATAAAAATGAAGGTGGCATAGGGCACCAATGCAGTACTACTAGCAAGAGGTGAACTTCCTCTGTTTCTCAGGAGACTTCTAAATCTATGGAAGACAAGTTGGCACCCTCCAGATCAGGGGTAGGCAACCTGTCCCCTTTAAAGGCCAAGGGATTTCAGCTCCCAGAAGCCTCAGCCATGTTAGCCAATAGTCCCATATTGGCCAATAGCTCCTGGGATTCTGGGAGCTGAAGTCCTTCGGCCCTTAAAGGGGACAGGTTGCCTACCCCTGCTCCAGATGCTTTGGACTATTGTTGCCCATTGGTCGTATGCTGGTTGGGGCTTTTAAGAGTTGGAATTGTCTTCTCCTCTATTAGTTTCAAGATCCAAAAAATAACCAGCAAGCAAGGAAGAACCAAGATACCAAAGGCTAGAAAGATCCAGATAAGCTACCCAATGCCTATGAAATCATGGTAGCTAAATAATAAGACCATTATGGTTCATATAAGGGTAGTCACTATACTTCCTCACTGCAACTGCAAAGTGACAAATGAAGATCTGGGAGGACCTCATTCACAAAGTATGTGTGATGGACAGTGCAGTGGCCTATAGCAACCTATATAGATAAAAACCTTGACCACTCTCTCCAGGTTCACTCTGGCAGTCCCAGCCCTTGGGCTCTTGTCATTCACCTTCCCACTTTTCCCCTCAAGATCCCTACCTGGATTGGACACTTGGGCCTCAAGGTGATCTCTAGGTAAACTAATGAATGTGTTCTTCTGTTGGTTCCCTGTGATAAGCATGACCAGACACTCTAGCGTGACTAGACTTAATAGGAACAGCCAGACACAATTGTTACCAAAAAAATCAAGAAGTTTATTAAAGAGACCTTATTATTTGTCCAGCAAGAAGGGAGCTGAGAATTTGAATGCACTCTCTGCTGTCTTATTTGTGATCCCCTCTTGCTGGGATCCTGCTGTATCTAATACTTTCCATCACTGCACAGGGGGCTGTGGACCTCCATCTGTCCTGCCACTGCCCCTGTCACAAAATGTGAAGACCTTATAGATGTCCTTGTGGTTCCTGTGTGAGACTTTATTCCTATAATTCGACCACTAGACATCCTTGGCATTGAACTACTGCTGTCATCCCAGACCCTGTGTCTGAACTCAACCAGCCTCATAGCACTTTTGTAGCATTCCCAGAGGCATATGTAAAATCCAAAAATAATTTATTAAAATTAAGTTTAAGATACAGTTACCAATTACTTGGTGTACCAAAGTTTATGATTACAGAATTTCAAGGTTTAATTGTTACAGTTGCTTACTTAATGCATCTGACTCCTAATAGACTCTAATACATCTCCTTAATTCTTTCACTATCGTAATTGTAGCTGAGCCTAACAAACTCTCCTGAGTCTAATTAATCCCTATCTTTCCCCCAACTCCTTTTAAACTCCCTTCAAGCCAATTACCAGTCATCTCCAACAACAGTCTATGATCTCCCCACCTCAACTGAATAGTTATCTTATTACATACAGTATACATCACACAGAGAGCCAATATGGTATAGTGGTTAGACTACAACTCTGGAGACCAGGGTTCAAATCCCAGCTTGGCCATGGAAACCCACTGGGTGACCTTGGGTGAGTCACACTCTATCAGCCTCAGAGGGTGGCAATGGCAACTATCCTCTGAAGTAACTTGCCAAGAAAACCCAAGGAGCTGGCAAGGTCATCTGCCAGGCATCCACTCCTTGGGCTTCCAAAGTAGGCAGTTGACAGGATCTCAAGGAGGAGAGAAGCACACAGAATATGTGCCTGGTGGCGTGGCCCCACTGTGCAGTCACCCCATCTGAACTGCCACATAAATGTGCACCCAACAGCCATAAGCCTCAGGAGGGGGAGCACAAAGAATGCAAGCCTAGGAGCCAAGCCATGCCATTGCCTTTCCCCCCAAATCCTAAGACTGTTGCATGAATGTGCATGCAATGGCCTCAAGCTTCATGAGGAGGGGCAGCAACAGTAAGGCCCAGCCAGAGTGGTGTCACTAGAGAGTGGGGGAGCACAGCCCACACCAGGTGACACCCCAGAAGAGGGGTGGCACCTGCTCAGGTCCTCCTCCCACTGAAGGTTGAGGAGAGCTGAGCACAACCCTCCCAGTTTTACTGGGCTAGTGGAAGCCTCCTCACAAGGAGACCTCTACTGCTGTTACAAAGGAGAGGGCTGAGTGTATGGTGGCAGTGGAGGCCTCTTCACAAGGAGACCTTTACCGCTGTGGTGAAGGAGGGGCCCAAGTGTGCCCTCTCAGCTTTGCCATGGTGGCACAGGCTTTCTCACAAGTAAGTGTGCCAGCGCTGCAGCAAAGGAGAGGGCCAAGCATCCCCTTTTGGCCACTGCTGCCCCCTCCAGCAGCCCACCCACTAGTTGACACCAGGAATGATAACACCACTGCCCCAGCCACTAGGCATGCTCCTCATGCTCCTTAGCCCATAGTGATAGGAATACAGACTGAGCCAAGGTTGCGGGATGGGGATGGGGCTTAACTCTGTCTGCATTCCTATCGCATTGGGCTAAGGAACCCAGGTGAAGCACCACTTCCATCATGAAAAGTGAGAGGAAAGAGGTTGCAGTGGGATGATGTCAAAATCAAGAATAACTGAATCCATGGAAGTTAAACCCACAAAAATTGAAAGTGAACTGTATATCACCTGATGTCTGTGCATTTCAGCACTGTGCAAGTCAGGGCTTGGGGGATTTGTGATCCTCTAGATGATTCTAGACTACAGTGTGATCATAGTCAATGGATTTTGAGGAAATGTAGTCCAAAGAGGACCAGACCACTAGTATAAGTGATGACTGGCAGGTAAGTGTGTGAGCTGACTCTACTGTGGGGATGAGAAACTTTGATCTGTGCTGTTTACATATAGTAGAGCCATTCACAAAGTTGCGGACATCAAGTGGTGAACATGCATATATGAATCCAAATGTGTCTCTAGTGCACAGGTAAAGTTACTATTTGGACAACAACTCCCAGAATTTCTCAGTCACAGTGCTTGGTAATTTTATGTAATTATCTGCTGGGGCATTAATAAGGAGCACCTCAAAAGATTTGAAGGCATGCACATGCACACATGTGCACAAACACAAACCATAAATGTTTATTTTATCCATATGCAATAGGCCTTTCTTACTGCAATTTCTCTATACATATCTTTATATATCTTTATGCTGCTTTGAGCTCCAACTTTGGGGAAAAGCGGGCTATAAATAGATATAACAATAATGTTGTAATAATAATAATAATAATAATAATAATTTAACAATAGTAATGCCAGTTTGGGGAACATTAGGGAATATGTTGTGGTCAAGATGAAGAAAATTGGTGTTATTTAGAATTACAAACTGCTTGGATGTTTCTATGAAGATAAAATGTATTTTTATTTGCTTTCAACATGCTCTATATTCTAATTTTATTGAACGAATTTAAAAAACCTAGAAATGTTTATTTTATCCATACACAGTAAGCCCATTTCAATATAATAGTAGAAATGTTTAACAACAACAACATGCAACTCACACATTTGTTACAAGCAAACCTGGGTTTTTCCTCCCCCTTACTTTGGATTATAGCTTTGGTCAGCAATGCTTTGACGATTGCCACATTACTCTTGATGCTGAACTTTTAAGATCTGTAAATAATTACAAACCATCAGGAGTAATTTAGGGAGTGATTTATAATAGTTGCAGCTTAATGGTCTGTCACAATACACTTAGCCACTGTCAGATAAATAGCAGGATGGCCACTGCAGGATTCTGCTGCCATCTACTGTTCTGATATTTGCATTCAAGATCTCTTAGGAACTTTGTTCCTACTTAGGGAATTCGTGCAAGAAATTAAGCATTGAAAGTTTCACTAAAATGCAGAACAATCCCCAGATGGTAGCAGAAAAATGACAGCAGGATAGTCAAGTTCTGACAAGTGGCTGATTCATACAGTAACCATTTTGTTTCTTTCTTTCTTCGTTTGTTAACTGCCTTCGCATCAATCTCGACCCATGGAGACTCTATGGATGAGACATCTCCAGGCCCTCTCCACTGCTCTGCCCAGCTCCTGCAAACTCATATTTAATAAAGTCTATCCATCTAGCATGTGGCCTTTCTCCCTTTCTACTTCCCTCCACCTTTCCTAACATTATTGTCTTTTCCATCAATTCATGCCTTCTCATCATGTGTCCAAAGAATGACAGTCTAAGGCTAAGCCTTGTCATCTTAGCTTCTAGGGATATTTCTGGCTTGATCTGCTCTAGGACCCATTTGTTTGTTCTTTTGGCTGTCCATGGAATTCTCAGCACTCTTCTCCAGCACCACATTATCTCATTTTCTCATTTGATTTTCCTCCTATCTTCTTTCTTGACTGTCCAGCTCTCACATCCATACATAGTAATCAGAAATACAATAGCTTGTATGATTCTGACTTTTGTGCTGAGTTGTATGTCTTTGCATTTTAGGATCTTTTCTAGTTCTTTCATAGCCATCCTCCCCATTCTTAATCTTCTTCTGATTTCCTGGCTGCAGTCCCCATTCTGGTCAATGTTTGATCCCAGATATGAGAACTCTTTTACTATTTCTATTTCCTCATAGTCTAGTTTGAATGTGTGTAAGTTCTCTGTGGTCATTATTTTTGTTTTTCTTTATGTTCAACAGTAAGCCTGCCTTTGCACTTTCTTCTTTGATCTTCTCTAGTAGTTGTTCCAGATCTGTGATTAACCATGAGTAACAGTAACCATGCTGTGATGCTAAAAATTGAAGTGCATCTGTACAATCTTTGTAGCAACACCCACAAATTCAGGATCTGAAACGATTTTCACTTCTACCAGAAAGAGGTATTTTGTAAAGCCTTGTACACTTTGGATTACATCATGGATAACTCTTAACAATATACTTTTGCTTAGGAAAATCCATTTCCTCTCCAATTACTGTTGGAGTTCAAGCTAAACTTGGAGGAGACAGGGGAGTCTAGGTGTGTGTCATGCTGTGCACGAGATCACGTTCCTTGCTTATCAAAAAGTTCAAAGTTTTGGCCTTGTGAGTCCTGGGTCCACTACGCTACTACACAAGTATGTTCTTGGTTGGTTTAAATTACTCACCTGGTGGCGCAGTGGTTAAATGCCTGTACTGCAGCCACTCACTCATAGACCACAAGGTTGCGAGTTCAATACCAGCCAGGGCTGAGGCTCGACTCAGGCCTGCATCCTTCCGAGGTCGCTAAAATGAGTACCCAGCTTGTTGGGGGGCAATCAGCTCACAATTGTAAACCGCTTAGACATCCCATAGCGCGATATGAAGCGGTATATAAATGAAGCTGCTTTGCTTTTGCTTTTGGATATTTCCCATCACATATATTTAACATCACAGACATTTCTCTCATATTGCTTCACTTTGCCACTGGCTTTTCACACATAGGTAGTTTGCACACTCATGTTTATAATTTCATTTGTCTATATAATTGTTGCATACTTATTTGTAAATGGAAGTGTAAATTGTGTCCAACAGGAAGGATTGTGTCTGGGGACTTGCTAAGCCAGAGTCCATGGGACCTGGACCCTGTATCTATTTCCTGTTAAATGTCAATAATACTCTTGCATACAATAGCAATAGCAAGTACATTCCTATACCACTGATCAGTGCACTTAAGCACTTCCTAAGTGGTTTGCAATGTGTAAGCTAATCGCCCCCATCAAGCTGGGTACTCATTTTAGTGACTTCAGAAGGATGCCAGGCTGAGTAGACCCTGAGCCCCTGGCTGGTATTGAACTCACAATCTTGTGGTTTGTGAGTGAGTGGCTGCAGTACAGGCATTTAACCACTGTGCCACCAGGGCTCCACACACATTTTACTCCAGAGCCTGCAAATAACTACTTGGAAAAACATGTAATTAATTCCCTTTTGAAATAGCTAAGGTGTATCTAAGTTGTAACAGAATTGTAATAACTTGGGTTAATGTCATTCTTTTTGTATTGTAACAGCAACTGTTCAGCATTCTAATTTTTTGTAAAAGGAACTAAAGCAGAAATTATTTAGGCAATGTGTTGCCTAAAAAAACTGTGACAGTAAATAGTTGGTTGTGAGAGTCCTGTAACTGTAGGTGTAACAAATTGCTGTTTAAAAAACTAACCTCCAGGTTCTAGTTTATGAAGTTCAGTGTCCTGTGGGTTCTTTTAATCTTTTAAATGCTTAACAGCATTTCTGATGCACAACGTGGAGACATAAAACCTCTTCTTTTCTTTTTTCTTTTTTGTATTTTCTCTCTCTCTTTTAAAGTTATACCTGATTTCCCTATTACTTGCTGCGGATATCATCAGTATAAGATTATCAGAGTAAAATGAAGAATTACTTACTATATTGAGAGGTGGGGAGCACTTTTTGTTTTAACTACAGCTCCCAAAATTCCCCAGCCAACATGGCTAGTAATCATATTTAACCTTCTACTGGGTCAACTTTATTAATAAGATACACCTAAAAAGCTGAAGCTAATGAAGTGTTGGCTATGAGATGAGCAATGTTTTGACCTACAACCTAGAACAGATGGAAAGAAAACTAGCCCAAGCTCTGCCAGGTGCTTGAAACCCCCTGGGCCAATCCAAAGTACCTCTTTGAATCACAGGCTTCATTGGAAGAGATCAGCTCACAAAATGTATATTGAAAAACATCTGTAGTGTGTCTCTCTCTGTGTGTGGGTATTTGTCCAGGAGGTGGCACCTGGACACTGGAAATGGATTCTGCATGCTTTCAAAAAAATTAACCATATTTTATAACCATATTGCTTGTGCATTTCTTCTTCTGTGCCTTATTAACACAGATATTTCTTCTTTTGTGTATTGTTATTTTCATCCCAGAAAAGGAACAGTTTTTGTTTCAGTTGGATGGACCTAAATTTAGAGTGACCAACTGAAGAAGAGGACAGGTTGTATTACCTCTGTTTTTTGACCCTTTGAGAGGAACATCAGCCTATTGTGGTCTGGACAGGAAAATGTTCCCTTATTTTTGAATACCAATATATTATTGAATACTCTGTAGTATTTTTAATACCAATATAGTACTGGCTCATGTCCTGAGCCAGTGTTGCCAGTATGCATCCAGCAAACACCCTTAAATTATTACACCAGGAATGTGAATCAGATTCTGAATGAAAACAACAGCATTTGGAACTGAGATTCCTAAGTAGAAGTAGAGAAAGGAGTTTGAAATTATAGGTATAGAAAAAGGACTGAAAGGGCATTGTGCAATTCACCCATCTGGATGGCTTCGAGGATAGGACAAAAAGTCACCAACAGTGCATCACAAGGTCTTTCATCCCCATTGAAAGTTATAGTTTTTCTATAAGTGACATGTTAGGACTCTTGACTTTTACAGCCTATACATTAGAGTAGGTAGAGTGATAGAGCTGCATTTGAGAGTTCGAATTTGCAGTTAAATATAATTAAAATTTAGTGAGTTATTTTGGGTGGGGGTGAGAAATGTGCCACACTTCCAGATGTTATTAGACTGCAACTTCCAGAAGCCCTAGCCAGTAAAGCCAGTGGTGAGGAATGATGGGAGTTACAGTTCAACCATATGTGGAGGGTAGCATAAATCCAATTCCTACTTTAGGGCCAGGAGAGCCACCATGGCATAGTGATTTGTGAATTGGACTACAACTTGGGAGACCAGGGTTCAATTCCCAGCTGAAACCCACTGGATGACCTTGGGCAAGCCGCATGATCTCAGACTCAGGGGAAGGCATTGACAAATCTCTGAACAAATCTTGCCAAGAAAACCCCATGATAGCTTTACCTTAGAGTTGCCATAAGTTGAAAATGGCTTGAAGGCACACAACAACAACAAAAAACAATTTAGGGCCACCAACCATCACAACCAAAACCCTGAAGCCCTTTCACATTACAGCTATAGTGCTATGTTCCCACTTTAACTGCCACAGCTTTATCCTGAGGAATCCTGTGGTCTGTGGTTTGTGAGGCACTATAACTCTAATGCGAAATGCCCCTCCCAGGATTCCATAGGATGAAAGCACACTCACCAACATTTCAATGATGAAAACTGGGACATTGGCATCAGAATGTGATCAAGATGGCAAAAGTTATTAGTGAGGAGCAACAGACAGGCTTGGAGAGTCTGCAGCACTCTGCTCTTGTTTGAGCCTACTGGGAAGAGCAAGACTATGACCACTGCTCTCCTCTCCATCCTACTGAGGTAATTAATTGGCACTCTGATGTCCGTTTGCAGCAATTGAAGTAAACTGAGGATAAGGGAGGATAGTGAGAGAATGAGAAAGAGAGATATTTTAAAAACAGCTGGAAAAGTGGGATGCTCAAGGATTAATCAGGACTGTCTCTGCCAAATTAAGACAGTTGGGGGGTATGTGAACCCATGGTAGTTAAAGTGGGATCATAGTGCAATGATTGTGTAGCTCCCTTCTATGAATCATAGAATGATGAATCTATGATTCTATGAAATGGGATTCCCAAAGAAGCTTTAAAAACTTCTTTTTGGGGACATGAATGTATTCATCCAAATTCTTCCCATACAACCATAATTGCCATTAACACTTTTTTTTAGAAACATGTAAGATTATGGATTTTCCATATAACATATAGTTCAGTTAATTCATTTTACAGGGTTGTAGTTTAAACAGTTAAAAAAAATGAGATATGTATGCACACACTCACATTCCTGCACTTCTAAGAGAAAGGTCAAAGTAAAAATGTGCTAAATAAATTTTTCAAACAGTTGCTTGGCATCAAAATTCATAGCGGCTCAAGGGAAATGAATATCGGAATCTGATTTATAAATATAAAAGGGCTGTTCACTTAAGCATCAAACTGGGTGCTTTTCTCTCTTTTTCTCACTCATGTTTCACCTGAGGAAGGAAGCACTCCATGTATTTTTAAATAGCATTTTTTCTCAGTTCCATCTACCAGAGAAGAGACATTCTGCATCAGTGTCCTGTGGGGCTTCCAGCAGCCTCTTATTTTAAAGTGTGCTCTGTGTTTCTTATAATATGCCCACCCCCTCACTTCAGCCTAGTACAAACAACATTGGTTCACAGTCAGTTTTATTTTGGAAACTAAAGGTCTTTCTTGATGGTGTTTCTCCTTCACTCAACAGTATTTAATTGATTTTGTGGAAGTTGCATTTCCCTAGCAATTAAGCTACTGCATTTACATAAGGGGGAAAAACACTTTCAGGGGTTAGCATATGTTAGGGCTCTCTGTTACACAGTGGTCCATAACATTAGTTGCATTGCTACTAGCTGCTGTACTTCTCTTATTACAAGCTAAATATTACCCTGAGACTAGGGACATTCATTCAGACTTATAAAATATTAGAAAGAGTGGTCAATTCCAATGCAGCTACATTCTCCTGCCCTACATATACTCCCTCAACCCTTGTATCTCTGGAAGAGGTCATGTTATTTTGGCCTCACAGGAACTACAACAAAGTAGGCTGCACCTTTCCTGCTTTACTTGGTAAGGAAAATTCCATACATGTAGTAATCACAAGTCAGTAGATCCCAGTAAGTAGGATCTTCCTAGTTCTCTCAGTCCTAATTCCTTCATTGCTGATAAAGAACTTTAGTCTTACTTGAGAGGTAAACCATGGGTAACAGAAAAACACTACAAGCAATAAAGAAAAGAAGGAAAGAAAAACAAAAGGGAGATGGGAACAAACTAAGAATTATGAATGCAACAGTACAATGGCATGTGTGGAAAGAAAGAAAATTACTACAATGACCAATGAAGAGAAATAGAAGACAACAACAAAAAGGGAAGAACAAGAGATCTATTTCACAAAATCAAAGGAAAATTCAAACCAAGGACTGGGGCAATCTATGACAATAAAAAATAACATAATTCAAGACCAGGAAGGAGTAAAAAGATGTTGGATGCAATACACAGAAGAATTATACAAAAGAGATGACAAAAGGAAGGGCACATGGAATGAAGAGCCATATGTAGATGAACCCCAAATTCTAAAAACTGAGGTGAAAACTGCAATAAGAGAAATAGTGAAAAACAAATCACCAGAAACAGATGATATTCCAATTGAACTGCAGCAATCCACACTGACAGAGTCAACTCAAGTGCTAACCAACATATGTCAACAGATATGGAAAACAAAATGAAGGCCAACAGATTGGAAGTGATCAATATACACCTCCAACCACAAAAAGGGAGACACAAGAGTCTGCAACAACTATAGGACCATAGCACTGATCTCCCACACAAGCAAAATCATGCTCAAAATTCTGCAAGATAGACTCCAACCATACATGGACAGAGAAATCCCCGAGGTCCAAGTGGAGTTCAGGAAAGGAAGAGACATGAGGGACCACATTGCAAATATACAATGGCTAATGGAGTGCACCAGGGAACTCCAAAAGAAAATCAGCATGTGCTTTATAGACTATAGCAAAGCCTTTGACTGTATAGATCATGAAAGGCTATGGAATGCCCTTAAAAACATGGGGGTGCCAACACATCTACAGTCCTGATGAGGAATCTGCACAAGAGGCAACTGTCAGAACAGAACATAGAGAAACAGAATGGTTCCCAATTGGCAAAGGGGTCAGACAAGGCTGCATCCTTTCACCCTATCTGTTCAACTTGTATGCCGAACATATTATAAGAAAAACAGGCTTGGACACAGAAGGAGGAGGAGTGAAAATAGGAGGAAGGAATATCAACAATTGAAGATATGTTGATGACACCATAGTACTAGTAGAAAACCTCGCAGACCTGGAACACCTACTAAGGAAGATCAAAGAAGAAAGTGCTAAGGCTGGCTTAATGTTGAACATAAAAAAAAACACAAAAATAATGACCTCCGAGGACCTTCAGAAGTTCAACCTAAACAATGAAGAAATAGAAATAGTAAAAGAATTGCCATACCTGGGTTCAAACATTGATAGAAATGGGGACTACAATCAGGAAAATCAGAAGATTAAGAATTAATTAAGATTAAAGATGATTGGAGGAAAATCAATGCATTAGAGATGTGGTGCTGGAGAAGAGAGCTGAGGATCCCATAGACAGCCAAAAAAACAAGCAAATGGGTCCTAGAGCAGATCAAGCCCGAAACCTCCTTGGAAGCCAAGATAACCAAACTGAGGCTGTCGTACTTTGGACTCATCATGAGAAGGGAGGACTCTTTGGAAAAAAACAATAATGCTGGGAAAGGTGGAAGGAAGTAGAAAGAAAGGAAGGCCACATGCCAGATGGATGGACTCTATTAAGGAGGTCACGGGTATGGGTTTGCAGGAATTAAGCAGAGCAGTGGAGGACAGAGGGTCTTGGAGATGTCTCATCCATAGGGTTACCATGAGTCAAGATTGACTCCAGGGCAGTTAACAACAAGATAATCATAAGTCAGTAGATCTCAGCTAGTAGGATCTTCCTGTTTCTCTCAGTCCTAATTCCCTCATTGCTGGTAAAAGAACTTTAGTCTAACTTGAGAGGTATCCAGTTAAACAATCCTGTATGAGTTGAGAAGTATTCAGTTAAACACTTAGCATACATCCTCTCTTCAGAGAAGGCTACAGATCAGTGCTTCCCAAACTTTGATCCTCCAGATGTTTTGGACCTCAGCTCCCAGAATTGACTGTTGGCCAATCTGGCTAGGACTTCTGGGAATTAAAGTCCAAAACAACTGGAGGACCAAAGTTTGGGAACCAATGCTAGATGAACCATTTTCAAACCTAGCACCCAATAGAAATGTTGTACTACAGATCCCATCATGCACACTTCATGTATCCCTCAGTATTTCCAGTTGTGGTACCTGGGAGTGATGGATGTTATAATATTCTGGAAGACATCAGTTTGTGGGAAGGCTGCTGTAAATGGATTCTCCCTGCTGATGGGTGAATCCCCTGAGGAAATTGGCCAAAGATCCAACTCCAGAGAGTTCCTCAGGACTAAAACATAGCCAAGTCTCTTCTTCCATCACTTTTCTCATGAGCACAGCATTATGTGTGTTTGGATACCAGAAAGTAGATGCAAAAAAAATTATGCATTTTTATTTTAAAGAAATAAAACTTTATTGAGTACAGCCTTCTACTAAAATTACAAATTGAGCAAAGTTTTATGTATCCCCAGCAACAATGGGAAAAATTAACAAGACATATTAGTGCTGCTTTGTCATATACATAACATGGTCCTTAAAAAAATGTGTATTAGAACACTTTCTCATTTGGTTTTCATCTTGTACCGCTAATATCCCCCACCATATCCAGATGTTTCAAAAAGCAGGATCCTTTATTTTAAGTTCCAGTTAATTCTCTTTTCTAAAGCTTTGTCTTTTGTTAGGATTTGGAAACCAGAAAGTTAAACTTCTCAAATCTCTAAAATGTATATCTATAACAAAACCATTTGCCCCCCTCCCACAACCAGAAGATCTCTCTAAACAAAGAAGATGCACAGACATATGTGGGTACCAAATTTTGTACTTCTCCACATGTGAGGCTTCATTCCCACTGGTAGGATCCAAGACTAGATGATGGTAGTACAAGTCAGATACATCCAAGAAGGATGCTGGAAATGGAGGAACGTACAATTATAATTGCACGAGTAAGTAAACACCTCCACCCCTATGGTTGCCAGGTTTCAGGGCCCTGGCTGAAGTCTCAGGGGAATGCTGAGTTCCTCCGGGTGGGAAACACTGGTGGAGGAGAAGGGGGACATCTGATTTATTATGTAAGCTGGCTTTGAAGCCCGGAAACCCGTCTCTTCTTAGCAACACAAATGAAGAAGTGTAATACCAGTTAAAGCTGGTAATTTCTCTGTCACATTAACTATTTTAAGTGACAGTAAATTTAGACAGAATTTGGAAAAATCAATTTTAAAAATGATTAGTTACAGTTATAGTTCCAATTTTTATTATTTTATTATTTTGTTCATTTTTATCCTGTGTTTCTCTTGATGGTGGGACTCAAGATGGCTTGCACCATATTTAAAATAATACAAGTTAAAAATGACACAAAAACATTAATAAAAGTATATGTATTGATCTATAAAATATATATTTTAAAACAATTAAACAATTTATGAAGTTAAAACACTAAACATTAAAAATATTAAAGTGTATTGAAAAACTATATACCAACCTTAAAACAGAACTACACAGCATTAAAAGCCCAACCATAGTTAGTACGTAAAAGTCTGAGAGCACAAAAAAAATTTTACCTGACAGTGAAAGAAGAGCAGGGACAGGACATCCTGGCCTCTCTAGTGAGGGAGTTCCAGAGCCTGGGAGCAGCCACCAAGAAGGCTCTCTCTCTTGTTTCCACTAAGCGACTCTGGGAAGGGTCTCTCCTGACCATCTTAGAGTTCTAATGGACTCATAAAGGGAGACGTTGTTTGTTGTTGTTAGCTCCCTCACCTCAGTCCCAACTCATGGCAACTCTGTGGATGAGACATTCCAAGACCCCATATCCTCCACTGCTCTACTTAAGTCCTGTAGATTCATGCCTGTGACTTCCCTGATTGAGTCTAGCCACCTGGTTTGTGGTCTTCCTCTTTTTCTACTACCCTCCACTTTTCAAAGCATTTGTTCATCTCTTCTCATAATGTGGCCAAAGTATGACAACCTGAGTTTCATCATCTTGGCTTCTGGTTTGATCTGTTCAAGGACCCATTTGTTTGTCTTTTTGGCTGTCTACAGTATCTTTAATGCTCTTCTCCAGTACCATATCTCAAATGAGTTAATTTTCTTCCTATCTGCTTTCTTCACTGTCCAGCTCTCACATCCATACATGATGATGGGGAATATAATAGCTTGGATGACTCTAACTTTAGTATTCAGTGTTGTATCTTTTCAGTTTAAGATCTTGTCTAGTTCTTTTATAGCTACCCTTCTCATCCCTAGTCGTTTATTTATTTCTTGGCTGCAATTTCTATTCTGATCAATGTTTAAAGGGAGATAGTGTATCATAAAGGGAGATACGGTCCTTCAAATAACCTGGACACAAGCCATATAGGGGTTTTTCAAAAGTGGCATTTTGAATTGTACAGTGTAGATGTACCCTTGGACAGATGGCAAGGGCTCTTGACTTTCTAACCTACTCTGTCCAATAGCCTCCCACCACCCAGCAATTTTGTCAAGCCCTGGGAGAGGCACCTGGCTGCTGTCACTTACAGGTGGGAAAGAAAGGGAGAGGAAAGCAAGGCAGATCATGAAGATCCAGTTGCTTTGAGCTCCTAGAGGAAGGAAAAGGTGGATACACTCAGTCTGTGAGGCAACCTCATTTCCTCCCCACAATCAAACCGAGGCAAGCTGCTTCTTTATTATCACCGCTCCCTCTCTCCTTTTGCCATCTGTAAGCAATAGCAACAGGGGTCACTTTTAGGACTTGAAGGCTACTGGGTTGTGGGAGGATGCTGAACTGCACATGTGGAGCATGCCCTAGTGTAGGATCTAAGCCATAATATGATCTCATTTTAGTGGAGAGAAATTAATTAAAAACAAACTACTTATTTATTAACTATAAATAACTAGAGTAACTAGTTATGGATTAACTATAAAGAGTTACTTTCAAGCTCTGGATTTAGAACTCTGACTTTCCAAGAGATGAGATGAGAGGAACAGTGGCAGGGCTACTGCTCTCATCCCCAGCTTTTTTCATCTTGTGCAGAACATAGACTGGTATTTGTCCTTGGGATGGATTGGAATTCTATTTTTAACTTTCTCCAGACTATGACCTCTTTAGCTTTCCTATCTTCTTTGCCTTCCCTTAGAGTTATAACCAAGAGGCTGTATCTGCTTGCCACAGCATGTGGCTGACCCATCTCTCTTTAATTTTCATGAAGATGATGGTGATGATAGCTTTATTTGCTCTCTTGGGTCAGTTCAGAAAGCAGCAGAACTTGATAATAAACTGCAGCTTGCACTCTCTCAAGGAAATTGTTTTTCAGTAACTATTACACCATGCTGGACCTAGCTGTAACCTGCCAAGCTCCAATTTCATTTCCTCCTATTATTTGAATTACCTGACTACTAATAAAAAGATATGCTCTGCAAGATCAGGAGATTCTCATAGAAAACTCTTGATAGGACTTGTATTGGGGCTGTTGCTTTTAAAATGTTTGTGCCCTGCCTTTCATCCAAAGGACTCCACAAGGTGGTGTAAATTGCTTTTTTTCCCTCCATTTTTTGTCCTCACAACAGCCAAGAGAGGAGGCTGAGCCTGAAAGAACATGGTTGGCCAAAGGCCATCCAGTCACACAGCCACAATGGAATTTGAACCTGGATTTGTCTCATAGCCACATGGGGATCTGAACCTGAGTTTCCCCCACTTCTAGTCCAATAAGAAAGCAATATCACCTGAAAATCCCATTGGCAATCATGGTTTTTCCCCCTAATTTTAGTGACAAACAAAACAACCAGTATGCTAAATCTGAGGGTGCCATAGAAAAACAAACAAGAGCTTTAGATCTTCCCCTTGATAACAATGTGGAGAATTCACCTTTGTTCTTAATGTGCCTTTAAGTCAAATCTAACTTATGGTGATCCAATCCTAGGATTTATTTATATTTTGTAAGACTTATTCAAGGTTGGGTTGACATTGCCTTCCTCTTAGGCTGAGAGAGTGGGACTTACTAAAGGCCACTGTTACGATGACTGATTTCATGTAAAGGCCCCTTTTGGGTCCCTGCCATGGCCCTAGACTGGGAGAAGCCCCAATCACCATAGACCCAAGGCAAGCACATCACGTAGGCACCTGAAAGGTCACATCTGCACTTACAACAATCTGCAGATCAAAAGAGCCAAGCCTAGGAGCTGCTGTGCAGGACATTCACACCTAGAAGATTTATGAATGCCAGCCAGGATGTGTCCGGCTGAAGATAAGATAACATTAACATCCCATCTCCTCTCCTTGGAAATTGTTTACTTCAAAGAGTAGGAATCCAGAATCCTTTGATATACAATAGCAACTCTTCGCCTCAGACTAGGTTTAAGGGTAAAAAAGATCCCCAAAATCCCAGGCACATTGGGTCTGGTTAGATTTCATGGTGACACTGCACCTCTGTGAACTCTGACTTGGATCCCGGCTCTTTCCGTTGTCCTTTCCCTTTTCATAACAGTTGAGTTTATCCATCTTCATTCATCATTGCAGCAGCCTCCTTCAAGTAATTATCACCATTAGAATGCCTTGTGTTTCCTCTCCAAGCTAACTACTTTATTCTTGAGTTCTTGTGTGTATGAGTGTATGGCAGAGTGTCTTTGTAAGTCTGAATCCCCAAATAAATTACAGTTCATTGGAAAGCTTTGTCTCTATAAGTCTATTCCCTAGCCACCTCCATAAACATAGGATAAAAGATCCCATAGAAGACTTGGACTTTAGTAATTCCCCAAGTTCAAGCCCCTCTTTACACCACCCAGGAGTTTTCTGTGGCTGAGTGTAATTCCTGGTCTCCTGGTCTCCTAGTCCAACACTAAAACCACTACACCACTCTGGCTCTCAACAGAATTTACCTAGCCACTATGTAACATAGGGCCAATACAGATGGCCCGAAAGGGGCAGCACAGAACCGCCCCTGGGAGCAGCGGATCAGGGCCATGGCAACCGCACGCTGTGGCCCTGATCCTCCTTTGTGCCACCCCCCAAAGAGCGGCAAAATGCCTCTCCTTTGGGGGGCAGCAAAAGGCCACACTTTCAGCCACAGCAGTGGCTTTTTTGTGCCCTTGTGGCACAGCATTTGCGCACGCTGAGCCAAGAGGGTGTCCTGATGCCACACGCCATGTGAACAGGCACACGGCATCAGGACAGGGTCAGGGTGGAATCAGGGTGGCCGGTCTGCATCAGCCCTAAGTCTTTGGTCTTCTAGAAGAAGTCTACCAGCCAATCTTGGGTGAGGTGGCTTTCTTCCCTTCCTCTATATAGCCCCTTTGCATTCTCAGTGCCTGCTCCAGAGGACTGGCAAACCCTCCACAGCAGAGTTTTGAGTGACCTGAAAGGCTGCAAGATGGAGAGGGATAGAAGGAGAACATCTCAGTGATGACATGAGGGGGCACCTAGGGATGGAAAAAATGGCTTCAGGTCTCATCTGTACTGCAGAAATAATGCAGTTTGACACAGCTTTAATTGCCATGGCTTAATGTTGTGGAATTCTGGAATTTGAAGTTTGTTGTATCACCAGAGCTCTATGACAGAGTAGTTTAAACGTCTCCCAAAACTACATCACATGAAGCCCCATAAGTTTTCAGAAGCTTACTCATAACATTCTTATTTTGAACTCAGCCTAAGAGTTCTGAGGCAAAGGTATAGCCCAGCAGCATGGCCCCAGTGAGTTTCCTACATAATAATGACATGTGTACCCCCACTAATGGTCAGGGTTTTAATCCAAACTTTCAGGGACTAAAGATGTCATGTCCCTCTTTGAGACTTCTTCTTCATTGGAAGATTGAACTAGACTTACTGGTAGAGGAGTCACAGCAGAGGCTGACTGCCAGCCAAGTCCAGCTTTGGTTTGACAGATCAGGTTGGGTTCAGAGCAGGAAAAGGCCCTCCAGTTCCAGAGAAAGGTGGGGACTCAGGCATCTGTCCCTGACCACAGGTATGTGAGAGTCTGCAATCATGGCATCAGGTGGAGTACATCATTGGAAGGCTCTCCTTAAATACTGCCTGAAATTTGGGCTTGGCTGAACAAGCCACCTTTAAAAGGCAATTATGAACACTAGCTATCTTGCTGAGAACAACCTCAGTCTTCCTCTTTGAGTGCTCTGCTTATTAAACTGATGATGATGATTGATGATGATGGATTTATGATCTCTGGGCTGTTTAACTGCTTGGCCACATCTACTCCCTGGAATCCTGACTCTGATAATTGGTTTTCTTCACCCTGGGTTGTTTGACATCCTTGGCTAGCAATGGCTTACAGACTCTGGCCTTCTGTATCTTGTTCACAGTTAAGAGCAGGACAAAAGATTAACACAAGAGCCAGTGTGGCATAGTGGTCTGAGCGCTGGACTATGACATTGGAGACCAGGCTTCAATTCCCCATGAAACTCACTGGGAAACCTTGGACAAGTCACATTCTCTCAGCCTCAGGGGAAGGCAGTGGCAAACCTCCTCTTTCCAAGAAAACCCTCTGATAAATTCACCTTAGTTGGATAGATTCACCATAAGTCAGAAACAAAGTGAAGGCACACAACAGCAATTTTAGTACTTGGATGAGAGACCGCCAACAAATGCCACATGTTGTAGGCGCTATTTCAGAGGAAGGAACTGGCAAAACCATCTCTGCATATTTCTTACCTAAGGAAATCCTATAAAATTCATGGGATCAGAGTAAGTCGACAGTTGACTTGAAGGCATATACATACATAAAAGGCCAAACCTCTTTAGGGCACAGAGTTCAGAAATTTGGATACCTCCTTTAAAGTTTAGGAGATTATTGCAGGCACAATAGGTGCAGGATGTAAATGTAGAGAAACTAATTCTATCACACAGCCCCCATCCCTGGACAGTACTCATCCCATATCTGATCCAGTCTTCTCCTGGACCTTTTAAAGAATGGGAGAAAAGACTCTCCTTAAACTAATAATCTCCTTAAACTAGAACAACAAAAGAGTCATCACCCCACTGATATTAGAGTCAACTGCTTCTATGCCTTTATGAATTTCTGAAGCAGTCAATTACATGGAGAGAGCAGGAAAATCTTTCAAGCTTCTAGAGAGCTTCTAAGACCTTTTTATTCCATTTTTATTAATGTGGATTAAAGCCTTTATCTTCTTCCTTTTGAGATGAATGGTTTTAACCTGTGGTTTGTTTTATTATATAATACCTAGCTGAATCATTGTTGGTCTGCTATATCTGTTCCATGCATTTTAGGAACCTCACATGCTGTTTTGGGTGTTTTTATATTTTAAAAAGCAGAGTAGAAAAAATGATATATAAATGAAATGGGCAGCTGGGGAGGGGTTTGAGAACTTTTTCTCTGGCTCACAGTAAAATCCAAACAAGGAGGGGGAAACCTTTTAGGAGTGTGGTGTTCATTCTTATCTGAGACATACAGTTTAAGTCATTAGTATCCATTATCCAAATAAAAAAATACAAACCTTAATGATATCACTAGAAAGGATGGTAGAGACCCTAGGAGGATCAGCAATAGCAAGACACTGAGGGTGTATCCACACTGCACAAGTATAGCACTTTGATACATCTTTATCTGCCATGGCTCTGTCCCATAGAATCCTGGGACTGGTAGTTTTGTGAGGTACTTAGAATTATACAGCCACCCAGCATTGCTACAGAGTGCTTTTGATTTTATTGCAAAATCTAAAGCAAAAGATTAGAGTTTTTACACTGGTTTAAGTGAGGGATAGGGCAAATTCAGTGCAGAACTACCCTAGCATAGTGAAGACAGTCCACAATTGAATTTAAAATTTGGCTCTGCATCATGTAGGCAGGTTGTGGTGTGGGCAAGGGGGAAACCAGTTTAATTGGCCAATGTAGACATGCCTTAGATACCTCACCAAACTACAAATCTCAGGATTCTATAGGATAGATCTATGGCAGTTAAAGTGGTATCAAGATGCTAGAACTGTATAGTGTGAATACTCCTTGAGTATAAAAAAGGAAAAAGGGGAGGAGAGGCTAGAAAAGAAAAAAGGGAATGTAGCAGCACCTTTAAGATGAACTGATTTTTATTTTAGCATGGGCTTTCATGGAAATCAATCCACTTTGTAGATGGCCGCTGTACTGTGAGCCCAAACAAGACTCAGACTTCACAAATGCTGAAGAAGGGCCAGAATGAAGCATCCACCTCAGGTAGCTCATCTTGAATGTCGTGGGCAAAGCATGAAAAAATCACTACTACTACTATCCACCAACCTCCACCCAACATGGTGGCTGGGGAATCCTGGGAGCTGGGAGCCTTTAAAACAACTTTGCCCAGCTCTGGTAGGGTGTGATATTTTATTCTTACCTGCTGAGTAACAGGTACATTACTCCTCTATCAAGCTACATTAACAGGTACATTGCTCCTCTATCAATGCTAGGATATATGGTGTGTGTGTTTTAGTTATGTCTTTAGCTTTTTGCATATTTTATGTTAATTTTATACTGTTTTAATTAGATGTTTTAATTGTTTTTCAATTCTTATTGTAAAGTTTTTAAAAATGTTTTTATCTTGTGAGCCACCATGGGTCCCTTTCTGGAAGAAAGATGGCATAAAATGAAATAAATATATATATTCCACTTCCTATGAAAGAGAATTTGTTTTTGTTTTAAAAAAAAACTGCCCAAGAAAGTGGCAAATTCAAATGGAGGTCTAATAATGCAGGGATCATGCTGTTTTCTGCTTGCTTGAAAATGTTCTTGGAAAGCTAAAGAGATTTCACAGGTACAAGACCAATGATCCACTACTATAACTTTTCACTGTTGTGATAGTTCCAGTGTGGCTGTTTTAACAAGCTGGATGGAGGCCAAAAAATTGAAGCTGATTCCCAGTGAAATGGAGGCTAACTTGATAAGCAAACTGCCCTAGATGGAACTACACTCCTCCTGAAGGAGCTGATGTGAAGATTGGCAGTAATCCCAGATCCATCTCTGTCTCTAGAGATATTCAAGGGGACTCTGTGGCTTGGAGTACTGGCCCACTATGTACAACCTTTCCAAGGCAGGGATAACCTGGATGTGTTAGTTCATGCACTGTTAACTTCTGGATTAGACGACTGCAGACTACTGTGTGGAACTATCCTTGAAGATATCTCCAAAGCTATAGCTAAAGCAAAATGCAACAGCTATATTGCTGACCAAACAATATAATACAAACCATTTTTAAAAATTGTGTTTAATGCATTCACTTCCAGTATGCTTCCAGTCCAAAGCGTTCACTGCCAGTATGCTTCCAGTCCCAATTCAAGTGCTGTTGATAACATTAAAAGCCCAAAATGGCTTGGGATATCAGATATTCATACTGAAAGGAGCTCCTCTCCCTAAATGTGCCTGGCCAAGGATTGGGTTCTCTAGTGTCTAATGACTATACAGCTTGTACATGTGCATGGCTTTAACTATTTTAACTTGTTTAAAATTGGTGGGTGGGGTGTTTTAGATAGATAGATAGATAGATAGATAGATAGATAGATAGATAGATAATGTTTTTATACATTATCTTTTCCCATTGTAAATTTTGATTGTTTTAAATTGTTTAAACTGATTTTATTGTACACTGTCCTGGATTCTTTGAGTATAGGGTGAATATAAATATTTAAATAAATAACTATTATATATAATTTCATCAGGATTAATATTAGAATTCAGGCTTACCTGCCCTGCTGGTTATGGGACACCACTTATCTGGAAGCAAGATGGCATGTCTTTGCATGTGGTTTATGTTCTTTGCCATGTTGCAGTCCTGGATTTGCCTGTTCCTTTCAAGATTCTCTTTATTCTCTTGTACTGAAATTGGGGTATTAACTTGATTTATATGACTAACCCTTCTCTTCCTTTCCTTTTTTTTCCTCACTCTGCCATTCAGCAAAGTTAGCCCCACCATTAGACAGATTTGGGCAGCAGATTGGGGGTATTATGAACAAGTAGCAAAGGGTTATTATTTCAATTATTTTGCATTTTTACTGCTAGAGATAAGGAGAGGTGCTTGACAGATTTTCTGCCTCCTGTGCCAATTTAACATCGTTTGTTTTAAGCACTTTAACTTGAGATACAGAGGAGCATGTCAGATATCAAAATGTCTTGAGTTGGTCCAGCCATTTTGTTTGCATTCTATTCATTGAACAATGATATAAAATTAGTAAAATATTAGAAAAAGCAGATCAAATTATGCAAACCTCTGAAAAATTATGCAAATTTGCCAGACTTGCATATACTTCTGTAGTGGGTCATTTTGAGTGAGTTTTCGTTGATATAAGATTTGGAATACACATACCCCTGCTTATGACATTCAAATTATGCACAGAAAAAGACTATAATGCTTGATAAAGTTGAGGGAAATAGGAAAAACGGAAGACTGCATTTCATATGAATCTGCATGAATCTGCAAGAGCTGGGCAGATTGGTTGAAGTGAGGATAGGGTGATTTTGAGGTCTCTCATTCATGGGGTTGCCATAGGTTGAAGTCAGCTTGAAGGGAGTTAACAACAACAACAACAACAACAAAAATTATATAATTGAATACAGATGTCAGGCGTGTTCATGCCAATGGACAATCCTATTTCCAAATTGGTATTTCCAAATTCTGTGTGAAAACTGGGCAGTGGAGAAAGTTGAGAGGAAGAAAGCTGGTAGGAAGAGAATTCATTTCAGATGTGATGCTGGAAGAGAATTCTACAGAGATGGGCTGCCAAAAAGACAAATATATGGGTCTTAGGGCAAATCAATCCTCAGCTCTCCCTAGAAACCAAGATGACTAAACTGAGATGGTTGTACTTGAGAAATACAGTAAAAACAATAGTGTTTACTGAGGCAGAAGGCAGTAGAAAGACAGGAAGACCACATTATAGGTGGATATACTTCATGAAAGGAACCACAGTCCTAACCTTGCAAGATGTGAGTAGGTCTGTTGATGACAGAGTGATTTGGAGATCTCTCATTCATAGAGTCATCATAAATCAGTCAATTTGATGCAACTTAACCATTCATGGGGTCACTATAAGTCAACAGGCGACTTCAAGACACATACACATAGAGAAAAACAAAATTCAATCTCTCTGACTGTCTTTTGGCAATGGGAAACTCCTAACGCGTATATGTCCATCCAAGCTTACTTGGATCTGGAGCTTTTCCCCTCTGGGATCTCACTTCACTCCTATTCAAGCATCCAGTTCTCCACAAATACCTCATGATGACCTCAGAAGGCAGCAGCATTTCAAATACCGTACCTTTCCAGTCAGCCATTCTGTTAATAATTGAGAAGAAGCACTTCCCTTATATTGTTTGTGTGAGCTAAATGGAAGAGATGACTGAAGAGGAACAAAAAAGAATGTTTTCATCTGTCAATTCATTATTTTTCCAATGTGATTTTTTTTCTTTTGAGTATAATGAACCATGATGCCAAAGTTCAAACACCATAACAAACGTAGGGGGGGGGGGAACCAAAAGCTTTTGCTTCATCTTCATTCTGGCAAATCGACAGTGTGTTGCTAATCCTTTTTTATATTCATCTTGTGTAATCCCTAATTAATGTTTAATGCCTATACCAAAGTCTTCCATTATAGCCCTGCTTTATTTCTGGAAGCTTTCTGGAAAGCACGGGGCCATCACAACTACCATGTCTCATTTATGTGACAGTTTTATGGTTCACTTGGAACAATTTGCAAAGCTGTCCATCATCTTCAGCCTAGCGACTTTGTGGCTCTGCTATTTTAATCCCAAGCTACAGAAGAGTGAAGCCTGAGAGCCCCTTAAGTGAGACTTCTAAACTGGAAGGCAGAGTTCAGAGGAGTACCACGTATCACAAAACACCTCCCACAAAATAAAATGGTTAGGGGCTTATAATAAAGCTTTCAGATTGTGTGTCATAAGGGTCCAAATGCTAGTAAGTTTGTCATGTTTTCTTTCCCTCTTACTTTGGTTAACTCATCTTTACTGTGAGATTTGCATGAGGGAAACTAGGAGTGTAACTACCTGGGGGTGTGCAAAATGAGGACATTGTCTCTCCCAAATAAGGGGGAAACCTGAGGGGTGGGGATTATATACTCTAAATAAATAAATAAACAAACAAAAATCTGTTCCCCTCAATGAAATTTTCCTTCAGTTCCCAAATTCCTAGCATTGTATTTGGAAATACAGTTTAGGCATCAAAGGGGCTACCAAGGGAATGCAAATGCAGCCATTGTAAGCATTGTAAACTCTTGTATAAGAATTGTAGTTTATTGTCTCATTCTCTGCAATGCTAAAATTTTTAGCATTGAACGGAAATTTCATTGGGGGGCAGAATTTTTATTTGGAAGAGGGGCAAAGTCATAATTTTGCTCCCATACCTAGAAACCTTTTTTAAAAAAAATTATTTATTAAAACACTATACATATAGAAACACAATAAACATATACATACTCAGCTATTCTAAACATCCATTCCTATTCTATTAAAAACACATAAAACAAACATAAAATGATTTCCTCTCCTTTACTATGAATATTTTAAATACATCTCATTCAATTCTGACTTTCTGATATTCATTTAAACTTCTTACTATACAAATCATACTTCTATAATTTCATCCCAAATTTCAATTATATTGCAGTATAATTCAATATGTTCTTTTTCCCTCCCCCTTTTTGATCCCACGCTGTAGTACACATTCATAGACATTCCCTAGTTCTTTAACTAAAACAGTAAAATAATTGACATCCAATAATTAAACATTTCACAATATTTTCTGATTTTATTCTACTAGAGCTATTATACCTTCCCTCCCACCTTGGTGAGAGGTATTTAGTTATTAATGACCATTCTTTCTCATATTTGTTTCTTGTTTCATCTCTCAACAGACATGTTAATTTATCTAATTCCATTACATCATATAATTTTATCAACCATTCACTTATAGTTGGTTCCTCTTTTCCATTTTTTCACCAGTACAGATCTTGCAGATGTAGAAGATAATCTTTCCAAATTTTCTTTCTTTCCATCCCTAAAAGATATGTGGTTGGTTCAATATTCATCTTAATACTTTAAAAAACCTCTATTTCAGTATGTATTTGTTTCCAATAATTTTTTACTCTTTTACACTCCCACCATATATGCATTAGTGTACCTTGTTTTTCTAAACAATTCCAACATTCACTTTTGTTATTCTTGTAAATGTTTGATAATTTCTCCGACGTTAGGTACCACCTATATTGAATTTTATAATAATTTTCTTTTATATCATAACTTAATGTGTGTTTTAATCTTTTTTTCCAATTTTTCTCCCATTCCTCCAAAAATATTGGTTTGCCAATATCTTGTGCCCAATTAATCATATATTGTTTCACTGTTCCCTCCTCCATTTCCAAATTTAGTAAGAATTTATAGTTTTGAAATTATATGTTGGATATCATAAAGCATCAGTTTCCCAAATTCAATTTCTTCCTTTTCTATCTGGTATATTTTTTTATCCATTTTAAATCTCTCTGTAATTTGTTTGTAAAGGAACCAATTATATTTTAATCTTTATTTAGCAGTTCATCCATCACTTCCATTCTATGTTTTCCTCTTTCCAAGTTTAATAGTTCATTATATGTTCTCCTTCTTTCATCCTTTCTCTTCTATAAAATGCTTCTTTTACTGAGGTCCATTTTGGAATTTTCTGCATAAGTTTTAGTTTATATTTCTGCCATACTCTCAGTAAAGACTTCATAATGTAGTGATTGTTGAATTCCTTGTTTACTTTTATCTTGTCATAAATCACATATGCGTGCCAGCCAAATGGGATGCCATATCCTTCTAGTTGTAGTAGTCTTTCATCTTTAATTTTGACCCATTCCCTGACCCATTCTAGACTACAGGCATGATCATATATTTTTAAATTTGGGATGCTGAGTCCAGCTTTTTCTTTATTATCTTGCATAATTTCCATTTTTATTCTTGGTTTCTTTTTGTTCCAGATAAACGTCAATAATTCTTTTCCCCATTCTTTGAAGGGACTGTCATTAGTTATGATGGGTAAGGATTGGAAAAGAAATGACATTTTTGGTGTCATGTTCATTTTGATTGTTCAGATTCTTTCTAGCCAGGATAGATTTATATTGGACCACCTCTGTAAGTCTCTTCTTATTTCCTGCCATGTGTTGCTGTAATTGTTTTTGAATAGATCTGAATTTTTTGTTGTAATATATATTCCCAAATATTTTAGCTTTTTCTTTATTTTATATCCTGATAGTTGTAGTAATTTCTCTTTTTCAGTCTTTGTCATACTTATCATTAACATATTTGTCTTTTTTCATTTATTTTCAAACTTGCATATTTACCATATTCATTGATTGTTTCTAATAATGGTGAGATGCTTTCCAATGGATTAGATAAAGTTACTTCCATGTTGTCCGCATATGTCTTTATCTTATATTTAAAAATTTTAATCTTTATTCCGATGATTGTTTCTTCCATTCTGATTTTATTATTTAGTATTTCTAACACTGTTATAAATAACAGAGGGGACAAGGGGCAGCCTTGTCTAGTTCCTTTCTGAATTTTTCAAATTTCTGTTTTTTCTCTGTTTATCAGTATTCTGGCAGTAGTTTGGGCCTATTTCCATTTTTTTAATGTCGCTATTAAAAATTCCCAATTAACATTATCAAAGTCCTTCTCCATGTCTAAAAATATTAGTGCTGCTGTTTATCTAGCCTTTTATCATGGTACTCTATAATATTAATTATATTTCTTATGTTTTCTTTCATGTGTCTGTTGGGTAAAAATCCAGTTTGGTCTCTGTTTATCAAATTAGTTAATATTTGCTTGAGTTTTTCTGCCAAAATTGATGAAAAAAAATTATAATCTGTATTAAGCAGTGTGACTGGTCTAAAACTTTTAACATCCTGTATCTCCTTATCTTCTTTTGGTATTAGTGTTATGTATGATGATTTCCAGGTCTCTGGTATCTCACCATCTAAAATCTTGTTCATTGTCAAATGTAATAATAATAATAATAATAATAAAATTTATTTTTATCCCGCCCCTCTGCATAACGCAACCAGGGTGACTTACAACTTTAAAATATACATTCATATTCCACAATCCCACTCCCCCTTAAAATACAATTAAATAATGATGATTTAAAACACATTTAAAATAACACAAAGAACAAAGAAACAAATAACAATAGCTACAGCCGAATCAGGGATGAGCAGAATGGCTGTCTTTTGATGGCAGGGATATCTGTTTGGAAAAGGCCTGCCAGAAGAGATCTGTCTTAACAGCCTTTTTAAAGCTGTCTCAGCTGATAATATGATGGATCTCATCCACCAGGCCATTCCATAATCTGAGAGCAGTAGCCGAAAAGGTCCTCTGGGAGGTTGCAGACAGTCTAGTTGTTATCAGCTGCAACAAATTCCTCATAGAGGACCTAAGTGTGTGGGTGTGATGAATAGAATGCACAGCTGGCCAATCAGGAGGCAGCTGAGAGCCAGCCAATGGGATTCTAGCTGGGAGCATTTAAAAAGCCCAGGCTGACAGTTGGTGGACAGTTAGAATTTGTGTTGAGAGGAGGAGGGTGTTGAAAAAGTTAAGTCAGAGAGGGCTGTGTTTTAGGGTGTTTCTGAGGGAACTGTATTTTGGGGAGATAGAATCTAAAAAGGAGAGACTCTGAACACTCACAGAGCTCTAAAGAAGAGAGTTGCTGCGGTGTTCTCTCCAGATAGATATTGTTAGCCAGTGTGGCTGAGGTACTGTAAGTGAATTAGAAGCAAACATTATAATTTTGTAACCAAGAAAGACTGTAGTAGCAAGTTCTGATGCAAGTTACATTTATTACATGCTGTTTTAAAATAAACTTTTCTTCTTGTTCCAACATTGCTTGGCCTATGTTTTAGTCACAAAACACACTACTAATATTTGGAGGGGGACATCATACAAAAGACAGTGTGGGTCCTGTACACTTCATTAGGTGGCAAGGGTGGAGATAAAAATTTCCCACAGGACTGCCAGCTGTGTAAAAGGAGAAAGGTAGCAGTAGTGTGTGCCACAGCGGGGTGGATTATATGGGAGGAGGCGGTCCCAAAGATAGGTTGGACTCAAGCCATTTAGGGCTTTAAATGTGATAACCAACACCTTGTACTCGGCCGAGACACTAATGGGCAGCCAGTGAAGTGATCTTAGGATCGGTGTTATATGGTCTCTTCTCATTGTTCCTGAGACCAACCTGGTTGCCATATTCTGTACTAGTTGAAGTTTCTGGACCATGTACAAGGGTAGCCCCATGTACAGCACATTACAGAAATCAAGACAAGAGGTTACCAGAGCATGCACCACAGTTTCAAGGTCCCTAACTTCCAGAAAAGGGTGCAGCTGGCATATCAGCCAAAGCTCATAACAGGCACTCCTGACTGCCACATGTACTTGATTTATCATCTGAAGTGACAGGTCCAGGAGCATCCCCAGACTGCAAAAACAGTCCTTAGAGGAGAGTGTGAACCCATCAAGATTGCAACCCAATACCTGGATTCGGGGATGCTACTGTAAGTACCTGCTTTTTGCCTGGATTCAGTCTCAATCTGTTTTTCCTCATCCAGTCTATTACTGCCCTAAGATGGTCAGTGAGAGGAGAGATGCCATCTGAAGTCAAAGCTGAAGACCGAGACATGGAGAAATATATCTGGGTGTAATCAGCGTACTGATAACACCCTGCCCCATGTCTCCGGATGATCTCTCCCAGTGGCTACATATATATACATATATATATATTTTAAATAGCATCGGGGATAGGATGGCGCCTTGCGGGATGCCACAATTGTACTGGTCCAGCTATACAATTCATGATTTTTTAATAATATAAAGCTAGGAGTCTATCAGGGCCTGGCGTTTTCACTGTTGCACTCTTCTTATTGCTTGGATCATTTCTGTAATTGTGATTTCTTTTTTATTTAATTCTCCCCTTTGTTCTTCATTTATTATTTGTATTTTTTTATAAAAGCATTCTTTAATTTCTTCTTTCTTTATTGTTTTCTGTGCAAATAGTTCTTCAATATATCTGTGAAATAATTTTTTAATTTGGTTTTGATCTGTAAATATTCTTGAACCTTCCTTTATTCTCCAAATTGTTTTTCTCTCTATTCTTTTTTAGTTTCCAAGCAAGCCATTTACCAGGTTTGTTGGCAAATTCAAATTGTTTTTGTTTTGTGTATCTGATTTTTTTCTCCATTTCATCCACCATTATTATTGAAATTTGTTTTTGCATTATTTGTATTTCTTCCATCAGATCTTTTTTCTATGCATCTCTTTTTAATTGATTTTCTTTCCTTTTTATGTCTTGTAGCAGTTGATCCATTTTTATTCCTCTTTTTTTCTTTTTCTCCAAATTTTTTTGAATGAAGAAGCCGTGCATCATGGGTTTTGATGTGTCCCATACTTTTTGATGCTTTACTTCTTTATTTAAATTTCCTCAAAAGAATAATTCAAAATATTCTTGTACTTGTTTCAATATTTCTTCATCTTTTAATAATGATTCATTCAGATGCCATTGAATTCTCTTGATCTGTTTCTAATTTCCATTGTTATTGGGTTGTGGTCAGACATGATTTTTTTGTAAAATGTCCATTTTATCAATCTTAGGGGCCAGTTGTATCAATATCAAGAATATATTGATCCTCAACGATGATTTGTGCATTTCCAAGTAGAATGTAAAGTCCTTTGCATTTCCTTATTTTATTCTCCAAATGTCCATTAGAGATAACACATTTTTCATGTCAAAAAGTGTTTTTGGAAGTTTCCCCTGTCTCTTCTTGATTGATTTTTTTGATTTCCTGTCAATTTCTGGGTCAATAAACCATTCCAATCTCCTAATATGCTCATATTTTCATATTCATATTGGCTCAAAATTCTTGTTAATTTTTTTAAATAACTTGTCCTTTTTCTGTTGGAGCATATAGTCCTATTAGTAGTTTTTTTTTCTGTTTGCCAATCTAATTACAGTCCTAGATAATGTCCATTTGGATCATTGAATAATTCCATATTATTTTTTTCATTTATGTATATTATGACCCCTTTTTTCCCCTTTATCCCCTACTGTGATAAATTCTTTACCTAATTTATGATTGATCAAATAGTTCATTTCACTTTTTTTAATTAATATGGGTTTCCTGAAGGGAGAGGACATCGTATTTAAATTTTCCCAAATAATGGTAAATTTTCTTTCTCTTCTGAGGGCTATTTAGTCCTTTCACATTCCATGAAAGACATTTTATAGTTCTATACATCGTTGTATTCTTTTTCTTGTGTCTGTTGCAGTTCTCCTTCTTCACTTTCTGATTCCAACATTCTTTCATCTCTTGGTTTCTTTTCTATATTCTGGACATTCAGTTCTTGTTCTTCTTCTGATTGTTGCTCTAAATCAGGGGCCGGCAACCTACGGCCTGTGGGCCGGTTAAGGCCCAAGTCCCCATACTTACCGGCCCAGGCAGACTGCCACTGCCGTCGCGCGTTTTGGCCACTGTGAGGCCGCACGTGCCACGGCTGCCATTTTGATTTCCAAAATGGCAGTCACAACGCATTTGCACATGCGCAGGAGTACTGCGCATGTGCAAACAAGTCATGGCTGCCATTTTGGAAATCAAAATGGCGACTGCGACATGCGCGGAGGAGGCTGCGCGGAGGCGGCAGTGGCAGCGGCGGCGTGCGCGCGGGGGCCATGCATGGCAGGGGGTGCGCACGCGCACCGCCATTCCCCTCCCTCAGCCCAGTGGAGGGGAGGACTTCGCGGGACCAGCCCCAGTTCAAAAAGGTTGCCTACCCCTGTTCTAAATCTTTAGAGAAATTCTCCAAGAACATCGCACTTTGTATTCAATCACATTTAATTCTCTTTTGTCTATATCTGAATGATATTCTTTCTGGGTTTTCCCATCTATATCTTATTCCAATTTCTCATAATTTCTTTGTTATTAAGACAGTTTCTTTTCTTTTCCTCAGCAAAGGTCCTGAGATATCTTTCATAAGTTGCAATTCCACTCCTTCTACAGTCAGTCTTTTTTTAAAATGTTGCTACAATATTAATTCCTTCATTTGTATCCTCCCAAAATAAATTACAATATCTCTTGGTAATTTGTTTTGTTTTGTTTTGCAATCCAGGAGTTAACCCAGAATATTTTGTATATTTCCAATTCCATAATTTATTTGTCTCTTCCTCTAAAGTCTGCCAGTATTGTAACCATATATTCATAGAGATTTTCATTTTCTAATTCTAGTAATCTCCTTATTTTCAGACATCTCTCTCTCATTTTATGCTCTCAACTTAATCTTTCTTCTTGCAGTTTGTTCCTTTTTTTTCAATTTCCTACATCAACTTCCCTTCCAAATCTTGATTTTTCCTCTCCAAATCTTTCACTTTTGATTTTACTGTCTTATATCCATTGAGATTGTTTTTATACTTTCTGTTAATTCTCTCAGGTCTGATCTTATTTCTTGTTTTATCTTGCCTTTTATCTTTTCCATATTCTGTCTTAATTCATCCTTGTCTTTCTTCATATCTTGTCTCATCTGCCTTATTTCATCCAAAAGTACTGTGTTTATATCCTATGTTTTAGGTTTTTCTGTTGATTGTCTTCTTTGTAACTGCTGTTGCATTTTTGTGGTTTGTAGTCTTGTTGTAACAGTCATCTTATTACTCACTTCACTTTTTGATATATTTACAATTCAAATATCAATTCAATAAACAGATTTATCAAAATATTATTTTATATAACTAGAATAATCAATAATCAATAATCAATGGCTAATTAATTCCTCTTTTTCTTCCCCTTCCCCTTCTTTAACATCAATTCTATTTAATCCTTAAGAAAATTCAAACAAATCAATTCCTTAAATTCATGTACTGAAATATCAATAGAATGAATTAATCTAAATGTTTAACAGATACATTTAATATTTAAAATAATACTAATTTATTTTGTTAACTAATTCTAAATCTGTACCTATCCAATTACTAATTTATTGATTGATTTAATAAATATCTGCTGAGGATTAAATAATATATTAGGTCTAATGGGGATATATATCTGAAACCTAAAAAACTAGTGTTGTAATATATCCAATTCCAAAGACTCTTTTTGATATATTCTTCCCACACATACTCCTTTCAGTTGTCCACTAGATGTCACTGTTTTATATTGTCTGAGTCTCAAATTGTCTGATGGGGGTTGCAGACTGCCAGAAATAGTGCAAATTGAGTCCACTTTTAGGGTTAGGGTTAGGGAATCATGGGAATTGTATTTTATTGTGGCACCAGAGCTCTCTGACAGAGAAGGCTCACTGTTTCAGAAAAAAAAAAAAACAATTCCCATGATTCCCTAGCACTAATCCTAACCCTAAAAGTGGACTCAATTTGTACTATTTCTGGCAGTCTGCAACCCCCCTGAGTTTCTCTTTTAGATTTTCAATCCAGTTCTTGTCTATCCACGTCAGCAATTCAATATCCTTCCTGTAATTTCACTTCCTCCTACTGCGTGTTCAATGACCTTGAAAATGCCAACTTAACAGACAGAAGTAACTTGAATTTTACTTTACTTTTTTCAATTTTTTCTCACTATCTATTCTTCTTCAGCAATGCAACACATTCACTCCCTCTAGTATTTCATTCAATCTCTCTTTCCTCTCTTTTCAATTACAGTACTTTCTTTTCTCCACTCTTATTTTTCTCTCAAACTTCTGTCTCTCTCAGTCTTTTTCCTCTTACTTCCAAGCCTTTCACCAACTCCAGCTCCAGTCACCCTCCTTCTATCTCTGATCTCCACTCTATCTCCAATCTCCTCTCCATCTCTGGTCTCTGCTCTATCTCTGGTCTCTGCTCTGTATCCAAAACTGCTCTCTATCTCCAGTCTCCAGTCTCCTCTCTGTCTCTGGTCTCCAATCTCCTCTGTCCCTGGTCTATTTCCTTTCCATCTCTGGTCTCCCTCCGTCTCCAAACACCTCTCCGGTCTCCAGTGTCCAAACTGCTCTCTGTCTCTGATCTCCTCTCTGTCTCTGGTCTCTCCTCTCTCTTAGCTCATGTATTTTGAACCTAGCTTTGCTTCTTTGTCTATCTACATTTTATTTTATTCTGTTAAATTCATCAGAATGATGTTGCTCTTTAATTCATTAGTCTTTTAGATAGTTCTTACATTTCAGGTCTTTCCGTGATTATTTTAGTCAGAATATTCTTCCTGTCAAAAGTTGATGTATCATAAGTAAAGGTTTTCAAGATTAATAATGATTCTTGTTTCAACTATTATTAGTTAATGGCGACTGTGAGCCATCCATAATGGCGGCACAGATGTGGTTGTATATAGTTCTTCAGTCCCCTTCACTCCTTACCAGGCAGACAGTGTAGCAGTTGTTTCTTCTTTCTGCTGTACAGGAGCAGGATCCAGACCTCTGTAGAACACCTCTGAGTCCCCTATGTCAAGGGAACAAATTCAGGCTGTTTTTCTTTTAAAAAAACAGCCTCTTGCCACATCTGGCAAATGGTTCTTAGCAGAGATAATAAGAATCCACCCGGTTAAAGCAAAACAAAGCAGCTTCATTTATATACCGCTTCATCCGCGCTATGGGGTGTCTAAGCAGTTTACAACTGTAAGCTCATTACCCCCCCCCCCAGCAGTTGGGTACTCATTTTAGCAACCTTGGAAGGATGCAGGCCTGAGTGTAGCCTGAGCCCTGGCTAGTATTGAACTCGCAACCTTATGGTCTATGAATGAGTGGCTGCAGTACAGGCATTTAACCACTGTGCCACCAGGGCTCCTTCTTAACCGGAAGTCCCCTATACCTAGAAACCTGAGGGAAATATAATGCCAGAGAATTTGTTCCACCTCTGCAGGTGGAGCTCTACTATGTTGTTAATAGCTTCACGGGTTCCCCCCACCACATCCACAAAAAGGAGGAGGAATAAAGAACTAACCATGACTGCTAAAAAGATTTATGAACCCCAAAGCAAATATAAATCTTGCACCTACATTTTGAAATTCAACAATACTGTTCTTGGTCTTCTTGGCTCCAGTTGTCTCCTCCTATTAACTAGAAACTTCTCCTGCCATGTTTAATTCAGCTTCTCCACCTGAACAATATCAGTGAAAAAATTTCACATTTATTTGAAATCTTTCCATTTCTCCACTCCCCTTTGATTGTTGTTATTGTTACTGTGTACCTTCAAGTCATTTTTGACTTATACTAACCCTAAAGTGAATCCATCATGGGTTTTTCTTGGCAAGATTTGTTCAGCGGGGCTTTGTGATTGACTTTTTCTTTTTTTTTTAATATTTTATTTTATTTTATTTACAAGCATACATACCTTCTATATATACATACACTTATATTCATACAAAAACATAATAATATCATGCATTCAACCATACAACGATACTCATAATACCTCATACAAACCCCATACAACAAAACAACTATACTTCAGTCATAAGCTTCATTGTTCAGTTCTTAAGAAAACTATTTTGACTTCCTAAATGAGTATTTACCCTTTTTCTTACCAGTAAACTTTAACACTTTCCCTTCTTAACCAGTAGTAAATGTATTTTCACAAATATAGTTTAATTTGAACCTAATTCATTTATACCAATTATAATTCAGAAATGATTTCCATTCTTCCCAGTATTCCTTTCTATCTTCCTCTTTATCCTAACATTAATAATTATTATAACATAGCTATTATTCCTTGTTTTCCTTATTCCAGTATTTTTTAAAGCACAGCCAGTCTTCCTCTACCTCTTCTTCTAATTTTCCATTTATTAACACTGTAAAGATATTGTCATGGCCAGCCAAGAACAGGTCTCAGAGGATGAGGAGGAGGATGGGGCTCCTGCAGAGGTAATTGAGGCTACACCAGGTGTTAATCCTGCTCTGCCAGAGCCCAGCCCTGATCTCCCAACCCCAGAGGAGAAGGCTCAGCCAAGTCCTAGTACTGATGGGATTCCTCTGGTGGTACAGCAGCCTAGTGGTAACTCTGGGGAGGAATCAGGCTTGAAGGTTCCCTCCTTCAGACAGCACAGGGCTGAAAGTGCTGGCAGACGCAGATCCCAGAGAATTGCTGTGAGGCAATTAGCTAACCAGCCTCATCTGGTACGGGGGAGGGGGGTCCCCTATTTAGGAAGCAGAGAGACACCAACTCAATGCCAGGGTTTATTGCATGATCCTTTGGTGTGATTGCTGCCCGCACTGGCTCCTTGCATCTCAACTCCTTCTTGTATTTTATATCTATTCCACTAATCATATTTAATAGAAAAAAGGTTGGAGCCCATGGAATGTTCACTTCTAATATTCCAACTATCAGTTTATGTATTCTCTTCTAGTATTCCTGGGCCTTATTACATTTCCACCAAAGGTGGAAAAAAGTTCCATCTTGATTACCGCATTTCCAACAGTCTTGTTTTCCTGTCTTGTATAGCTTATTAATTTTTTCTGGGGATAGGTACCACCTATAAACTATTTTAATATGTTTTTCTTTATAATCCTGACAGCATGTAAAAGATTTAGTATCCTTCCAAGCTTTTTTCCATTTTTCTAATTTTATTGGTTTACCAGTGTCTTGCGCCCATTTTATCATTGAATGTTTAATTTTATCTTGTTCAAGGTGTCTTTCTCTTAAGATTTTATAGGATCTAGCAATATGTCATTTTTCTTATCCCAAAATATTACATCTATTTCATTCTTCTCATTTGTAATTCCATAATTCCTTTTATCTAATTTAAATCTATCCTTTAATTGATGGTATAGAAACCAATTCCTCTTTATTTCTTTTTCCAGTTGTTCCATTGTTTTAAGATTGCCTGTTTCTGATCCTTCCCAATGCAATAAATCTTTATATGATAACCACGATATTCTTTCATTTTTAGAACTTTTAAAGAAGGCTTCTTGTGGCGATGCCCAACTAAGGATTTGTTTATAGAACTGATTTTTAACTCTCTTCCATGTTTTAAATAATGCATTTCTAAGAAAATGGTGAGAAAAGTCTTTATTATATTTTAATTTATTGAACCATAGAAAGGCATGAAACCCATATCTCATTTTAGTACTTTCTAGATCTAACATTCTATCATTTTCTAATCTCACCCAATCTTCTAACCAATTTAGACAGGCCGCACAGTAGTAAAGTTTAATGTTGGGTAACCCACACCCTCCTTTTACCTTTTCTTCTGTCAAAAGTTTCCAACTAATTCTGGGTCGTTTTCCTTCCCAAATAAATTTAGATAAATCTCTTTGCCACTTGTCCAAATATTTGTCATCACTAATTATTGATATGTTTTGAAACAAGTACATTAATTTGGGTAATACATTCAATTTTATTGTTTCAATTCTCCCCAAAAATGCGATATGTTTTTTGTCCATCTAACCAAGTCTTTCGTGATTTCTTCCCAAACTTTTTGGTAGTTGTTTTTAAACAAATCAACATTCCTCTTTGTCAAATATATCCCTAGATACTTTACTTTATTTCCTATCTTAAATCCTGTTATCTCTTTTAATTCTTCTTCTTCTATTGCATACATGTTCTTTGTTAATATCACTGTTTTCTCTTTGTTTGTGTAAAAACCAGCCACTTTCCCAAATTCTATTATCACCTCTATTAATTTCTTGATACTTCTCTTCAGATTCTCTAGAAAACAAATGATATCATTTAAAAGCCAACAAACGCTTTTAAATATATGATGTTTAATTTGAACTCCTCCTATATCAGACTCATCTCCTATTTTATTATTTAAGATCTCTAATACTAATATGAATAGTAATGGTGAAAGAGGGCACCCTTGTCTTGTTCCTCTTTCAATTTTAATTTGTTCTGTCTTTTCATTGTTTATAATTATTTGTGCCCATTGTTCTTTATATATAGCATTTACCCATTTAGAGAACATCTCCCCCATACCCATCTGTTTAATCAACTCTAGCATAAAGCACCAATTAACTCGATCAAAAGCTTTTTCGGCATCAAATAGAATCATGGCTAGTTTTTTTTTATTGTGAAATTCAAAATGTTCAATTATATTCAATACTGTTCTTATATTATTTTTGATCTGCCTTTAAGGTATAAATCCATTTTGATCTTTATGAATTATGTTTTCTAATAACCTTTTCATCCTCGTAGCTATTATAGAGGTAAATATCTTATAATCAGTATTTGTTAATGATATCGGCCTGTAGTCTTTCAGCCCATATTTGGTTTTATTTCCTTTCGGAATTAGGGAGATGTAAGCTTTCTTCCATGACTCAGGTATCCCTTTAACCGGTATATCTTTTATCACATCTTTAAATGGTTCCCATAATATTTCCGATATTTGTTTATAATATATAGCCGTTAGTCCATCTGAACCTGGTGATTTCCCCTGCTTCAAATTTCCAATAGCTTCTTGAATTTCTTTCATTGTAATAGGTTGCTTTAAATTTTGCTCTTCTTCCTTAGTTAATTTAACAATTTTTTGTTCCATTAAGTATTTTTCTTTTTTCCTCTTTTATGTTTTGTATATTCTTATATATATTCTCATAATATTCTTTACATTCTCTTTTCATTTCCCTTTCATTTGTAATCACTATCCCTTCTTTGTGTATTTCTGAAATTATTTTCTTTTCTTTTTTCTTCTTAATTTACTTGCCAATAATTTTCCTGCTTTATTTCCTAATTCAAAATATTTTTGTTTTAACTGTTTTAATTTCTTTTCTATTTCTTTAACTGCCAATATTTTCAATTGTTGTTGCAGATTTTCAATTTTGTCTTTTGACTCTTTATCTCCCCTCTTTTTCTATTTCTCCTCCGTCTTCCTTAGTTCCTCTTTAATGTCTTGTTCTTTCTTGATTTCCTTTCTTTTTTGTTCTACTTGTAATTTAATAAACACACCTCTAATAACTGCCTTGCTGGCATCCCAAATTATTTTATTTTCCATTCCTTCTGTCTTATTTTCTTTAAAATATTGTCTTAATGTTTCTTTTATATTTTCCTCTTTTTTAAGTAAGTCTTCATTTAATCTCCATGTGTATTCTTTTTTTCTTTCTACCATTTCTATCCTTATAGGATTATTATCAGATGTATATTTTGTTAGTATATCCATAGATCTTATCATTGGTATAGTAGCTTCCGTTACCAGAAATAGATCAATTCTCAAGAAAGAGTCATGTGATTCAGAGAAAAAGGTAAATCCTTTAGATTCTTTATACTTGTGTCTCCATACATCCACTTTTTCTGATTGACTTTGGGAACATTACATTTTCCCAGCTTAAGAAAAAGTCAATCAGTGGGCTTCCGTGGCTAAGTGGGATTCAAACCCTGATTCCATGGAATCCTAGATCAACACTCAAACTACTACACCATGTTCCCTTTTCTCCTTGTGATTATCTAATTATTTATTGGCAGTTCATTTCATATTCTTCAGTATTACAAATTTACAGAGGGGAGCAGTCCTCTCTTTGAAAATGACCTTATCTGAAGGGCTACTCAGTGTTGTTTAAGAATGGGGGGAAATGCCTTGGATTTGCCCACCAAGGAAGAACAAGTTGCCCAACAAGTTTAGCACCTGGACACAGACAGGTTTCGTGGTCACCATGACATAATGGTGGTCACCATGAGATAAAAGATCTCACCATGAGATAAAAGTTCCATGAAATTATAGCAATTATTTCCAACTTTGCATCTAAACATATAAATCAGCATGAACAAAAATTGTATGCAAAACACTGTTGTTGTTGTTTTGGTGATGAATTTCCTCTTTTTTGACAGCATAAAAGTGCCCATCCTAATGACCAAACCTTTCCCTACCCAAGTATGGCCAAGGAAGCCTTCTTCCAAGTCAGGAATGAGAACATATAGCCCTCCAGATTTTGGTGAACCACATATCCCACAACTCTCACCTCTGGCATGGCTGGCAAACGCTGATGGGAACTATACTTTTCCCATCCTGGCTCAATACCTTTCCACCTTAAAATCTTGCAGCCCAAAATCCTGAAATGAAGCTTAAATACATATAATTGCACTTGTTGACCTTGTGAACCTATCATCTCCTTCTTTTTTGCCTCCTACAATTAAGTATACTAACTATAACTAAATAGCTGATTACAGAATACTGGCCTTATATTTTTCTTCAGGGAACTGGTGAGGAGGGATTCTAATGGATTGTATTTTCTTCCAGGTTTCTTGATTCAGCTTCTGAAGTTGTTTATTGTTTATTTTCTTGTACATTCCTTCTGTAATGTGCATGTGTTTTAATATATGTTTGTGTAGTTTACTTTTCTTGGCTCTGAGCCTTTGACTGGTAATACATGTTCTCATTGATGGAAGTTTGATTATTTAGTGTGAACCTTTAAAGCATGTGGACATAAAGATAACATTTGTGTTTTGTAAGATGTTTATGATTTCTATACAAGGGATCCTTCATGATTAGAGCCCAAACAATAACACAACTTTTCCAAACTCTGTAGAGGAACACTTTATTTTATTCATTCATTCATGAAATTATTTCTATCCTACACTATATTTTAAGATCTCAGGACAGCATACAGATAAAGGCTGGCATTCAATATTACATTTACAGATTCATACCTTAAAGTTATAAGTCTGTAATTGCTCTGTATTCAATGACTATGTAAATGCCACCCCAGCTCACTTTAACAGCCAGCAGCCAATCAGAAGAAGGAAGTCTATTCAGCTTCTGGTCAGGGTGCAAGAGGAAGATATTTCTAACTTCTTCCCACTAGCAAGTCAGGCTATGACAAAGGACCCCTGTCATAAGTCCTTCTTGCAGTCTTGCTCACTAGTGGAGCAGGGGTGGTGATGGAAAGAAATATCACTCTTCTTGCACTCCAGCAGGCAGCTGAATGGACCTCTTTCACTTGAAGCAGCTGCTGTCTGTTAAGATGGCTGGGGAAGGGGCTGAGCCAGGAGATGTTACATAGTTAAAAAGGTAAAGGTTTTCCCTTTACATGAATGACTAGTCATAACCAACAGTAGGGACGGTGCTCATCTCTGTTACTAAGCCAAAAAGCCAGTGTTGTCCAAGCATGACTTCTCCGAATACTGTTACCTTCCCATCGAAGTGGTATCTATTTATCTACTTGCATTTGCATGCTTTTGAACTGCTAGGTTGGCAGAAGCTGGGACTAGTGACAGAAGCTAACCTCATCATGGGCCTTGAACTGCCAACCTTCTGACCTTATGATTGTCTGAACTGGCATCTTACCCACTAAGGGCCTTTGCAGACTGCCAGAAATAGTGCACATTAAATTGAGGCACTGCCCTGGCTCAGTGCTAGGGAATCATGGGAACTGTAATTTATTACGGCACCAGAGCTCTCTGACAGAGAAGGCTCAATGTCCCAGACAAAAATACAATTCCCATGACTCCCTAGCACTGAGCCAGGGCAGTACCTCAATTTAATGTGCACTATTTCTGGCAGTCTGCAAAGGCCCTAAGACACTACATCACTGTGTTACTTATTTACACAACTGTAAATAAGTAGCCAATGTAGAATATCAATGAACTTTGATTTAAAACACTGGTGGGATAGAAAGGCAGGACCCACCAGTAGGGCATAACATAAATGATGTGATCCCTCCATGTAAGAAAGTACATTTATCTTCTCCAGTGGAGGCCCATAGGTTCTCCACAATGGCTTTAGAATATTGCCACACAGCTGTTACATGAGTCTTGAATGGTGGCCCAGTTTAAATGGAAATTGCCAAAGTAAATGTTATGAAATCAAAACTGCCAACTATAGACGAGGTAGATTTTATCATTAAAAGGAAAGGATCACTCCACTCCAATCTTGCCACAAGCGTTATATGTTGTAGCTAGAACCCCTTGCTTATTGGGCTGGATAATTAACTCTCTCTTTCTCTTTCAGGGCCTGTATGGATTTCCACTTCCACCATATGCTCTCAAGCTCTTCCAAGCAAGACACACACAGGTTTCCTTCTAATCCTAATGATGTCAGAATTACTACTTAATTCTCTCTCTCTCTCTCTCTCTCTCTAACTAGAGGCATGCAAAGCACAGAAGGCTTTTGATGTCCCAGAAATGTCTGAACACATGATGTTCAGAGAGCATGCACAAAGGCTTCTTGCCCTGTCTTGCCATTAACCTTGAAGGTTCATTTGTGACTTGTAGATTACCAAACACACATGCACACACACATGCATACCCACCATCTTGTTTTGTTCTTTCCCAACTCAACTTAAGAGAAACATTTGATCACCTTTTCTACATAGAGACATCACAGCAGTGTACAACAAAACAACATACAAAAACAATATAGAAATCAAAAGAAAAGAGAAAATGAACCATAACAGAGATATCATAACAGCTCCTTGTAGCTGAATGTGTGAACTGATTCTAATGAAAAGCATTGTGATGGAAGGTGGAAAACGCAATCCAGGGCTTTTGATTTGTGGTGACTGTTCCACACATGCACAAGATGCTACTTGGTTCTTCCCTTGCTGAGTGATGGACATCCATATGTGGCATTATCCTTAACTGCTGGCCATGTACTGTCAAGCTATCAAATGATGACATGCATAAATCCTATCCAGGCATTCTAGCTACAAAGGTAGAGGAACACATGTACAAGAGAGGGGGAATACATATGCTAGCCTCACACCTAGTATCCCCAATCACCCCCTATTTAGCTGAGAGGCCAGAAGTGGAATGAGAGCCAGTGTGGTTAGAGCATTGGACTATGACTTTGACGGTCAGGGTTTGATTCCCCATTTGGACATGGAAACAGAAAACCCAATGATAGGTTTTGCCTTAGGGTAATCATAAGTCAGAAATGACTTTAAGGAACATAACAACAACAACAACAACAGCAAAGTGGAATCCTTTGCACAATCAAGAACTCTGATAAAGTGCTGTTGCCAATTGCACAACTAGAAAATTAATGCACCTACTCATGTTGGTTAATTTGTTTGACTTGCTTCTTTGTTAGATACATTTATATACTACTTTTTTCCTCCAATGAGCTCTAGGAGGCAAACATGGTCTGTTTGTCCTCACAGCAACCACAATGTGAAGTAAATCAGTCTTAAGAGTGAATGAATAACTGGCCTAAAGCCACTTAGTGGGGGTTCTTCCAAGTTGGTCTTAACATGTATGTGTTCTCACACTGTTTCTCCTTGGTGTTTACCAGTTGTTGGCACCTCCACATTCATGCCCATTCTTGGTGAGAGGCTGTTTGTAGAGAATTCTTGGATCTACAGTGAGGCTCCACCAAAGGTTTTATTATTGTTATTATTATTAAAAAATAAACTCTGAAGCGTGTTTTACTGAGGAGGTGCTATGGTCTGAAAATACTGTCCTTTCTGGGGGGGGGGGGTTAATTAGTTTTGGTGTTATAGAGCAAGAGTGCCATTTCACTAATGCACTGATGAACTATAACAACAACAACAAAAATGTTAAGCAGTTAGAAAAGAAGAGGAGACTTTTTCTTTTCATGTCTCAAATTAAAAAAAAATTGCCCTGAGGGTGGGAATAAAATGTTTCAGCTGATGGCAGTAATTACCACAAAATAGTCTGGGACAACAGAAACTAATTTGGACAATTTAAAAAACTGAAAGCAACAGCAGCTAATACTGCAACCTATTCATCTGCAACCTCCGTCCAGAGGGGACTCATCAGCTATGAGCCTGCACAGAGCTGCTCCCATGGGGGCAGGGGAGGCAGCAGTAGCAGTAGCAGTAGCAGCAGCAGCAGCTTGTGGGGCGACATCTTCAGCGCCTCCTCTTCCTCTCCTCATCTTCCTCTTCCTCTGCGGGTGAGTCTCCCGTGGCTGTAGCTCCTGGAGGTGCCGGGCACCCAGCCTTCCCAAATGTTTCCCCAAGATGTATTCAGAAGGTATTTGCCTTTGCCATCATCTGAGGCTGAGAGGGTGTGACTTGCTCAAGGTCAGGCAGTGGGTTTCCCTGGTTGAGCAGGGATTCAAGTTAGCATATGATGTTGTATGTATCTTGTCTGCTGTGTAAGCCCCAGTTCACACTGTTGTGATCTCTGAGCTGTGCAAGTTCAGCCATATGCTTTTTTAAGGTAGTGTGAACTGGAAAGGTGGTGGAGGAACCAGCTCAGTCTGTGAGGACTGGCAAGGCTGCATTGATGAACACTGATCAGATGTCACTGATGGGCAGTGCAGTCTGTATGTCTCTGCATGGGAAATTTTATTGCGCTGTGTAGTAAATCACTGAAGTGGGACTCTGTTATGAAAACTGTGGTATCTTGTGTTAACTTCATCAGAGCTAATGCATTAAACCACAGACAATTTCAGGAATTTCTGTCTGAGGTACATGCTGCCTGTGAAGATGTTCTCTACCATACAGAAGTCTGTTGGCTGAGTCAAGGGAGAGTTTTGAGACGTTTCTATGACTTACTTCCACAGATTACAGCTTTTCTGCTTTCAAAACACAAAGCAGTACCAGAGCTCAATGATGCAGAATGGAAATGGCACCTTGCCTTTCTGACAGATGTAACAGAGTTCCTTAACAGTGAAAGCATTTGAAGTAAAATTAGGCCTCCTCATCAAACAAGTGAAGGAGGAAAATTTCTGCCATCTCCCCACAACTCAAAATCTGTTAGAGGAAAAACCATTGGTTGCATTCCCAAAAAAAACATGAGTGGATTCACTGGAGTTCCAACTAAGATTTAAAGAGCTTCATCTCTATGAACAGAACATACAGCTTTTCCGTAATCCATTTTCTATTGACATTGAAATTGTGGATTCAGTTTACCAAATGGGACTGGCTGACCTGCAGAATTGTGACTCTCTGAAAGACGCATTCAAGTCAAGCAGCCTTCTTAATTTCTATGCATCTCTCCCCTCTGAGACATATCCTAATCTCAGGAACCATGCACTCAAAATGGCAACCATCTTTGGCAGCATTTATGTCTGTGAACAGACTTTTCCAGAATGAAACATCTGAAATCTCCAACCAGATCTAGACTAACTGATGCACACTTGCATCACTTGTTACGACTAGCAGTGACAAATATGGAACCAGACATTGACCATCTCATTAGCCAGAAACAGGCCCATAGTTCCCATTGAAATACCGGTAAGTTTTTTTATTTAACTTTACTTGTTCTTCATTTTAAATATTGTATTTGTTCCCATTTTGTTTTGTTTTTAACTTCAAAATATGATATGTGCAGTGTACATAGGAATTTGTTCATAGTTTTTTTGTGTGTGTTGTTGTTGTTGTTGTTTTTTTACTCCGGCCCTCCAATGGTCTGAGGGACAGTGAACCTGCCCCCTGTTCAAAAAGTTTGAGGACCCCTGTACTAGAGCATTCTGGCTGATAATTCTAAATGCCCCTCCCTAAACTGTAAATTCCAGAAGAGTCTACAGGATGTTGCCATGGCAATTAAAGTGTAATCATAGTGCTATAACTGCATAGTGCAAATTGGTCCAAAAAAATGTTCTCATGTCCTTTTGGATCAAAAATCTTAAGTGGAGATTTTTCTCTGGTCTGCATTGGATGTTACATTCTTCCCTTAATGCCAAAAGGGTCTTCAGGTTCTTAGGTAAGGCACCAGTGTTTTCCCTTCCCAAGGTCAAGACAAAGGGAAACTCTCACAGGTCCACACCTTGTCTGATATACCCTGGCAGGGTTAACTCTGTAGAAGCTTAGAGATCATGGCAGTTTTCCCCTCCTCTTTCTCCTTCTGATACTGAAAGTGGAAGAAGACTCCTACTCTCCCAAGAGAAGCATTCTTATCAGAACCTTGTCTCTCATAAGCTGAATCTCTAATCATATTTATTTATTTATTTATTTTATACCCCACCCTTCAGGCAAAAAGATTCCTAGGATGGCTCACAAATAATCTATTTAACAGTTTGATTACTTTTGGATGAATTTGTGAAAGAGACCTCACTGAAAAATGTGTGACAGCCAATTATAAAACCACTATCAGCAGTATTTGATCTTCCTTTCACACTTGAAAGAAAGTCATCACTTGATGCGGTAGTCATCACACAATAAGCAGAGCCAATGGGGGATTTCAGATATTGCCTATCCATATAGGTATCTTGGGAATTAAATGCACATTGTACAGCAAATCCATTCCTGGTCTTATTCCAGACATTAAAAGTGCCATCCAAAATGTTTAATGACACAGTTCAGTACAGTGGCTAGCTCTTTCAAAGTCTGGAATAAAATCCAAAGTATATTCACCACATCCCTGACTACATAGAAAGAGTGTTTATCATTATGTTTCCCAGATGATAAAGAAGTTACCCAATACTTAGGAAACCTCATCAGGAAAAAAACACAGAGGCAGCTAGAAGTCTGCCATAATATTCTTAGGCTTACAGTCTAAATAAGGTGTGACTCATAAGGAAAAAGGAATGGCAATGGGGAAAGGTATTACATCCAGCAGATGCTGGATGTTCTTCTCTCCCTCAGAGCCATGGCAAGTAGAACATGGAAGCAGAAGTTCTTACCAGCCATTGAGCAAGGACATGATGGAGCTGTGCCTGGCTGCTCTTCTCTCCTTCATACAGCAGTTGAAACATGGAGGGAGAAGCTCTCACCAATTGCTGGAGCAAGGCATGATGGAGCTCTGACTGTCTGATATTCCCTTTCTTAGAGACTAGAACAATGAACCACAAAGAACAATGTAGCTATGAAGCAGTCAACTGTGGCTCTAAAGCAAGCTGTCAGTATGCTAGATAGATTATGATAGACATACAGTGGACCCTTGGTAGCCACTGGGTTTGGTTGCAGGATTACCCCATGGATACCAAAATCCATGGATGCTCAAGTACCATTAAATACAATGGTATAATAAAATCCATGGATTAAATCCATGGATATAGAGGGCCAACTGTATATGAGTAAGAGAACAATGCGTATGAAGAATGAAAAGCTCAGGTATTAACTCCTCTCTGTTCTTCCACAAACACAACTCACTAGAATTGTTGCCACCACAACTGTAATCCACAGCTGCTGCTGAGTTTTCCAATGGAACCACTGTTGCAGCTGAAATCTGGTGGCCACTGCAGTGGATCTCAGTGGTGCAGATTGTTCTGCCAGTCTGCAAGGCAGAGGATCTGCTAAAAGCAACATCAAAGGAAAGCAAGTAAACAAACATACACACACACTGCTGCAATTTCAGTATTATAGAGGGATGAGGGAATCTACAGCAGCAGGGCAGCCAAAGTCCCTGCAAAAGGGGAGGATGCAAGGGCCTTTGGTAGCCCACCCTCACTTCAGAACCTGTGTTCTGCATCCAAGGATCCATATAAACTGAATGTTTTATAGGCAAGATGGACCTTGAATGTTTAAGGAGGGTAAGAGTAAGGAGGGGGGAAATAAAATGTTTACTCATGCAGAAGAGCTAGGTAAAATATTGTGACTGCAGCAAGTAATGAGTATAATCCATTTATGTCCTCTTAAGCTCTGTTGGCTTCTGTGAAATTTTCATGCAAGCAACTGTGTGCAGAATTTCAGCCAATGGATCACACAAGAAGCCCACTCAACAGATATTTGAGTTGTTAAATGAAACTTTTAAATCTTGTCTCTAGGATTACACATTAAAGATACCAGCAAGATATCCTACTGGGATTCATCTTAGTTTAATTTTTAATGGTGTGTAATGGATCAGATTCAGCTGCAGTACAAAGAAACATTCACAAAAAATATATGAGTTGTTGTTATCGGTGTAGTATAAATACAAAGTTAGATGTTTGTAGAAGTTTACAGGGAAGTTGCTATATATTTGAATAGGAAATACTTTAAAAACATGTTGTGTTCTGTTCTTCATGTACAATTTCACTCATATTATCTTAATATATTTCAGCACCAAGCTCCCAAGGAAGCTAGAAAAAACTGAAAACAGAGTGCCAAATTCATTAAGGAACTGGCCTTGTCCAAGGTTTAAAGCAGGAAAAGAGTCCTTCCTAGTGTACCTGGAGTTCCCAGGGGTTCAACCTGGTACCACTGTCTTGTATATAGCATGCACTTTAGCACTCTGCTATGACCCTTTACTGTGAATTGATCTGATGAACTTATTACACATGCAGGTTTCTACGAGAGCCAGTGGTTTTTCAGATACCCTGATTCTAATCTTGTTGTTTTACCTGGCTTAGCAGGTAAACAACAGCATCAGCACTCTGATGCTGCATATACACTGCTGAATTAATGCAGTTTAACACCACTTTAACAGTCCCAGCTCAATGCTGTGGAATTTTGAGAGTTGTAGTTTTATTTAGCTTTTGCTGTCAGAGAGTTCTGGTGCCACAACAAACTACAAATGCCAGGGTTTCACAGGATGGGGCCATGTCAGTTGACTGCATTCATTCTGCAGTGCGGCAGCAGCCTGAGTCTAGGGACCTTATCACATGGGGTCTAGAGCAGAGCTAATCCAAAGGGTACCTGCAGCTAATACATATTATTTCCCCGTGTTTACACACGACGCTGCCCTAGAACACGGAGCTAATCTGTATTGTTTCCCCACGTGTACACACGACGCTGCCCCGAAACTCCACAGAACCCGAAGCTAATCCGTAGCGAGTAGGGAGATTTTGACATTCAGTTTGTTGGGGAAGTACAAGCGGAGCCTTCGTATTCATTGCGCAATGGTGGGCGGGGCGGGGAAGCAGGGAGAGCTCTCCCAAGCAGAAAATCCCGGCGAGGGGAAGGGATTGGCGAAAGGCAAACCGGATTGAGAAAGAGGAGGAGAAGGAGAGGAGGAGGGAAGAGGGAGGCGATCTCTCTCTCTCCATCTCTCTCGCATTTTTCCCCACCAACACCCCTTCCCTCCTCCAGTCCTCCAGCCCTCCTCCTCCTCCTCAGTCCCCTTGGCTGCCTTTCCTCCCGACTCCTTCATCCCATCCTTGCCATCCACAGAAGCGCCTTCTGCGACGCTGGCTTTTTGGGTGGCGGGAAGGGAGAGAGAGAGAGAGAGAGAGAGAAGAAAATGTGTGTGTGTGTGTGTTTTCCTTCTTCCCACGTGAACCGCATCCCGCGGCGCCTGATCGCTAAATCCCCTTTGGAGCCTTTGTATTCATTGCGCTATGGCCGCCAGGGCGAAATTCAGTTCGTTTCGGTATAGAACTGAATTTATTCTCACTTCGGTTACTTTTCTGTTACTTTTCGCTTCGTGGCCAGCGTTTGATAAGGTCCTAGGAAACCTTACCCTGAAAAATCCAATAGAAATAGTAGTAACAAGAGCAGCAGCAGTAGCAACAACAAAAATAGAAATTAATGTTGCCACCAAACTTCCAAACACTGGGGGCAAATTGATCCAGCTCCCAAAACATTCAAGATCCATTTTGCACCCATTGTCCAATCCTAGACAAACTCTACAACTGAAAATCTTGTTACATAAGGTCACTGTCAGTGCAATCAGGCATGTTATCTCTTGCTAATGGATGGCTAAATGAAATGAAGCAAATGATTTTAAGAAATACTTCTCTATTGGAGTGTGTTCCTTTGCTGGCTAGAAAATAATTGCACAACCCATCCTCAAAACATACTGTTGCCCAAAGAGTTAATGACCTACATTCTAGCAAACAACTTCTTCTTCTTCTTCTGCTTCTTCTTCTTCTTATTTGCCTTTTACAAAGAACAGTACTATGCTTTATGTCCCAGCCTATTTAGGTATCATATTCCTCTGAGTCAACACTTTCTTTTCTTTGATTCTATTTTCTTTTCCCAAGTTAGTTGAAGCTAACAAAAGAGTATTTCTAAAGAGATCCTTCAGATTTAGACAATGTACAAGGCCTTTCCTTATGGATAACCTGACCTACAGTAGGTTTCCCATTCAGTATTCTATGGGATACCAGACAAATGCATATACCGAAGAGCCCTCAGTGTTGGGGAAAACCTTTGCACAACAGTGAGAACTCTTGGTTTTGGTGATAAGAGGAGAAGAATAATCAGTCATAGGGTTACAATCTGGAGAACATAAACAACTGGATAAACAAATATCAACCTAACATAAAGTGCTGTGAAAGCCATATGTTTGGACACCTTAGGCAAAACAGTTGGCCCTGAAAGCCTTCCAGAACAATTTCAATGAGCCTTGAGGACCTCTAGGTTTTGCCTATTAAAAACCTACGATTTTGAATTGTACGTGTACAAAGATCACAGTCCAAAGAGTTATGAACAGATCAGAAAATCACAGTTTTGTTATGCTCATTTCCCACTGTAGAAATGAGGCTGTGCAACTAATGTCTTTCATTGCTTTGATCAGTAGGGATCTTTTCACACTAAAGAGTCATAACACTATGATTCTGCTTTAACTGCAATCTAGTGGAACTCTGAGTTTTGGGAGTGATATTTCCAAATTTCAATAAGAGAGCTCTAGTTTGTTGTTGTTGCATAGTTTCAAATCATTTCTGACTTATGGTGACCCTAAGGAGACCCTGTTGTGGGATTTTCTTGGCAAGATTTCTTCAGAGGTTTGCCATTGCCTTCCCTTGAGGAGAGAGCTTTAGTTGGGTTTGTAATCTGTTGAAATACTAGAGAACTTTAGTACTTCAACAGATTACAAACCCAAGAATTCCACAAGGTGCAGCCATGGTAGTTAAAGTGAAATGATAGTGTTATAACTGTATAGTGTGAAAGAACTCCAGGTGGAGGGACAGGTTTTTACTTCCTGAAAAGACACACTAAGCCTCTTTGTCATATTTCACTTCCCTGGCAAAGGTTGCTGTTGTTTTAAATCATTTATCCATTTGGAAATGGATTAATTGTTGTTGTTTTACTTTATACTTGCATGTATGCAGGTGGAATATTTTAGACATATGTCTTCAAGTAATAATATCTGGAGTTGACAGTGATGAAGCTTCTTGAAGCACATATTACTGTTTAGGCTGAAAAGAAGAGTGTGTCTATGGTGAGATTCAGCAACTTCCTACTCATTTCATAGAACAGCACAATGAGATTAATTTGAGGAAGGGAAATGAAACTGCCTTGCCACTTCCCATTTTCAAGGAGGCAATTTGTCAGGCAAAAGGCACTGGAACCCGCCACCCCAAATATTAAACAATGAAGTCATGGCCTCAGACAGCTGAGTTTTAGATATTGTGCAAAGGCAGCAAATGATTATTTATTTATTAGCTTTATTATTTTATTGCCATGGTGAAGGCTTGTGTGAGGTTTTCAGACTCAAGTGCCATAATAATTTGATTGTTCTTTGAAACTGACAGGACCACCAATAGACAGAGCACAGAGGGAGAAAAACATACATGCAAGTTAAGGTTCATAAGGCATAATACCAGCCAAATTAGTTTTGCCCATGAGGTAAACAATTCTATAAACATTTTCCCAGTTGCTATCAGTGAAAATTAATAATTAAATTAAATAGATAACCATTTGCTGATCTTTCATGACACTCAAAATGAGCTACCTGAGGCTATTGCCTCATTCTACATAACGTTCAAACCAACTCTGGCACCTTAGCTGGAGTGAGAGGCACCATTTACTAATCCTCCCTGGGAAGCAAGATGTCTATGGGTCGCCTTGGATGGAGCTGCCATTTTGTTGTACTTGGAATGCCCTGGGGTAGAGGACTAGTCCCTCCACCTCTGACAGATGGTCAAGTGCATAATCCAGTTTTCCAAGCATCAATCTATTGTATTCTGGCTGCAGCAAAACAACATGTAAGGAGTGGTGAGAATCATGTGTTCCTCCAGGTGTTGAACTGCAAGTCCCAAGTGTCCCAATCAGCATAGCCAATGCTGTGGCATGCTGGGAGTTGGAACATCTGGAGGGCTCCATGATTCACACTCCTGGTGTAAATGGAAGTTTTAAACTTTTTCCACAGGTATTGCTTGGACACAGAAAAAGGAGGAGTGAAAAAAGGAGGATGGAATATCAACATTCTAAGATATGTAGATGACACCATGCTACTAGCAGAAAAGATCACAGACCTGGAACAACTACTAAGTTGGATCAGTGCAAAGGTAGGCTTACTGCTGAATATAAAGAAAACCAAAAAAAAATGACCATGGAAGATTTACATAAATTCAGCCTAGATAATAAAAGGTAAAGGTATTCCCTGTTGACAAGGTTGTCAAGTTGTGTCCGACCGTAGAGGGCGGTGCTCATCTCCGTTACTAAGCCAAAGAGCCAGCGTTGTCAGAGTACTCTGTGATCATATGGCCAGAATGATTGCACAGAATGCTGTTTACCTTCCCACTGAAGTGGTGCATATTTATCTACTTGCATTTGCATGCTTTCAAACTGCTAGGCTGGCAGAAGCTGGGACTAGTGACAGGAGCTCACCCCATCATGCAGCATCTGGGCCTTGAACTGCAAACCTGCTGATCTTGCAATCAACAGAGTCAGCATCTTAACCACTTGAGCCACTGCATCCCCAGTGATTAATGGTTTTATAAAATGATTTTATAAAATCATATTATTTTATCATATATTTATCATATAAAAGGATGATTTTATAAAATTTTAATGACATTTCCATCAAGGCAGCAGATTAATTATTTCCAGATAACACGGAAATCAAAATAGAGAGTTCCCATACCTTGGATCAAACATTGACCAGAACGGGGACTGCAGTCAAGAATAAGAAGGCTAGGAATGGGAAGGGTAGGCATCAAAGAACTAGACAAGATCCTAAAGAGTAAAGATATACACTGAGCTAGTTAGAATCATACAAGCCATTGTATTTCCCATTACCATGCATGGATGCGAGAACTGGACAGTCATAACAGTGGATAAGATGAAAATTTTGAAATGTGGTGCTGGAGAAAAGTGCTGAAGATACTGTGGACAGTTAAAAAGAGAAACAAATGGTCCTAGAACAGATCAAACCTGAAATCTCCCTGGAAGCCAATATGATAAAGTTGAGGCTGTTGTACTTTGGCCACATCATGAGAAGGCATGGCCCATTAGAAAAGACAATAATGCTAGGAAAGATGGAGGGCTGTAGAAAGAGAGGAAGACCACATGTTAGATGGGTGGACTCTATTAAGGATATGATTATTATGGATATGAATTTGCAGGACCTAAGCAGAGCAGTGGAGGATAGGGAGTCTTGGAGATGTCTCATCCACATGGTTGCCAAGAGTTGGGATTGACTCAAAGGTGGTTAACAGCAACAAAAATTGTTGACTCTGGATTGAAAAACAGGAGGTCTGTCTGCTGGTGTGCACATGATGCCTGTACTGCCAAGTTACAGCTTGCATGTGTGACCAAGCTGTCAGAGATCAAACACAGCAAACATAATTTATGTACCACATCATATGCTGTGTGAAGTGTCCAGAGAGTTCCAGAGAGTCCACCCAGTTGCCATGAATCAAGGATGCTGTTACCAAATGTGAAGAGAGCATGAACATGTGTCTGAAACAACAACAGCATACTTCCTAGGATGATTTTATAAAATGATAATGACATTTCCATCAAGGCAGCAGATTAATCATTCACATTGTCATAAGAATACAGGTCAAATGAGTCTTAATAAGGAATACATGACTGCAGGCCAACCCTCTGGGCCTGAATTCTATTGGTAGTCCAAAATAGAGTACATAGAGTACATTTCTTGAATCAATGAGGTTTATATAAATATTGTTTAATTAATTGATTCAGCACCATCACAAATCTGCCCTTTGGCATTTATTTTCAAAAACAGCAACCTGGGGAAGGGCTGATTTGGATCTGACCCATGGCACTGGAGGGAAGAGTTAATCCCTTCCCTGTACCATTTTTCTGATGAGAATCCCTCTCTACTCAGTGGTGCTGCTATTTATACCAGAGGAAAAACATATGGGTACCACATATGTTTCTCCTCCTTGGGCAAAAAGCAAAAAGCAAACTCCTTCCCTTCCTACTACAGTTTCAATCTTAGATTCAGGGTATAGGCAGTTTTTTTACCCTCAAAAGTCCAAAAGAAATATTAAAATACAGACACACTTTTATCACCTTGCTTGGCTCTGACCCTCTGTAATAAACTAGAATAATAGAATAAACTAGAATCCTTCTGAAGTGAAATTACATTAAGGCAACTCATGGTCCTCCAAATGTTGTTGTTTTATAACTTCCAACATTTTCTGGAAGGCAGTGCATCCCCCACTCCAAATTTTGCCTTGTATGATTCATTGATTATTCAAAGTGTGTGTGTGTGTACATGCGCTTTCAGGTCAACTGTCAACTTATGGTGACCCCATGACTTTCATAGGGATTTCTTAGACAAGGAATCTTCAGATGTAGTTCTGCCAGTTTCTTCCTCTGAAATATTGCCTACAGCATTTGGTATTCATTGGCGGTCCCCCATCCAGGTACTAACCACAGCTGACCTTGCTTAGCTTCCAAGATCAGACAGAATTTGGTGCCTTTGGCATATTTAAACCCTCTGTATACATGTGTGTGTGTGTGTGTGTGTGTGACTTGTCATATGTATAAAATTACATTGCTGAGGACAAGAGTAACCAGCCGTTCTGATGTGATTGCGTCAGTGAATTCACTATAGGTTTTATTCTAAATTTCAAAGGAGCTATCCAAGTGCTGAACAGATTCTGGGAATAGGATTTCATACCTTGGGTAGCTCCTCTAAAATTTGGAGAGGATTTACTGGCACACTGATACTGTAGCCAGTACTGGAGATACTGGTGGATGTAGGGAGTATATTGTACAGTACCAGCATAAGACCTTTACTCCATTGACACATGGTCTATATGAATAAATTAACTGAGTCACACAATTACACTTTTCATTTGGCATTAAGACAAAATCATTATTCTGTGTTGCATACTGGTTACAATGTTACATGCTGAGCAAGATATTGAAACTGGAACAAAGAAATTGTGAGGTTCAAATTTTTAATCAGCCATGTGTTGTCTTTCACAAGTAATTATATCTCTTCATAGGATTGTTGTTAAAGATAGAAAGGAGCAATTTGTGTGTGCTATTCTAAGCTCTTTGTTGAAAAGATTGATAATGCATAGGAATGGAAAAAACTGTGAAAATATAGCACATACCGGTAGTTAATTTGATATTTGAGGTTTGCAGCACCTGTGAAGAGAGGAACACTGGCATAGGTGGCTATTAAGGTTTGGATTGCTTGGACTCTGCATTTTAAAATGTATGGAGAGTTAGCTCTGGTTTGCCTGTTTGCTTTTCCATACCCCTCAGCTATCAAAGGTTAGTGCCCCAGCTGTTCTTTGCTTACATAAGACCCAACAGAAGGCTGCTTTGGTCTCTCTGATTATGGATTAGTGTAATAACAATTGTGCATGCAAGAATGTGACAGCTGTGTACTGCTTTCCAGGGCCATCTCAGACTTGTTGTAAAACTACCTAGCCCAGCCATGTAATCTGCTGCTCATTCCTCACAAACTGCCTGGCAGAACAATCCTGCAATTTAAAGCTTTCATCCACAATCTAGAACAGAGCTTGGAAAAGTTCTTTTGGAGGGCTACAACTCACGGAACCCTGTGGCTGTCCTGATTGGTGAATTCTAGGGGGTGTAGTCTTAAAAAGTAACTATTCCAAGTTTGGTTTTGCCCTATACTTTGGGCAAGCATAACCTGATTGCGGATTCAAATAAAAAACCTGAAGGTCACACAGTGATTCAAGCAGGGACTCTTAACCTGTTGTTCATAGACCCCTAAGAGTAAAAGGGAGTCTGTGAACCAAGCATCAAAAAAGGGGAGGAGAGATTGATTCATTTTCCTCCCATTAATTTGAAAATTGCATATCTGGGCATTTTTTCCTGGGCAGGGAATCCATAGATTTCTTTAAATTCTCAAAATTAATAACTTTCAGGTTGAAGGAGTGATCAATGCTGCAATGCTTTTCCATTTGGAATTATCAAGCATGTTTTTATAGCATTTTGTGGGGATGAGCAAGGGCAGCATAATGGTGAGCAATTTTTGCAAACAATGGGATGTTTTGCAGATAGCCTTTGTATGAAGTGTCAATTTGTTCAAATAGTGCTGCTGTGAGATGCAGAATGATGCTAATCCTGGCAAACTTGCTAGAATTTGAACAGGTTAGTCCCTTCCTTCCTTCCTTCCTTCCTTCCTTCCTTCCTTCCTTCCTTCCTTCCTTCCTTCCTCTACACCCAGAGCCATACGGTGACTCTGATGTCAGAGACTTGTGAGCTCAGTTCTGTTTTAGTCCTAGCTCTAATGGAACAGTTCTACAGAATTAAGAGATATAGCCATGTTAATCTGGAATATCAGTATGCAGAGGAATCTTGTAGCACCTTCGAGACTGAGGAAAAGACATTGTCGCATAAGCTTCTGTAGACTTGGTCTGAAGTAGGCCCAGTGTACATATCATATTTTAGTCTAGGGATAGTTTTTTAAAAGACTAGGTTAGAACTCACAGCCCATTCACCTCTACACTAACATGGCAGTCATCAGCTACCATTGACTACAGCGCCCAGAATCCTCCAGCCACCATGCCCATGGTGTTCCAGGTAAGAGAATGCTGGTAGATGTAATGTTTAAAAAAAAAACTCTTCTCCTCCCTAGGCATATCCATTTTTATGCAGAACAATTTCTGGAAAGGTCTCCAGACTAAAGCTATCTTATATAAAGATAGTAACCGAATTTCAGGAAGATGTAGTATCACAAGAACCCAGCTCAAGCTTTGAGCATCTAACAATAGCAAGTACATTTCTATACTGCTTATCAGTGCACTTAAGCACTTCCTAAATGGTTTTACAATGTGTAAGCCAATTGCTCCAACAAGCTGGGTACTCATTTTAGCGACCTATGGAAGGATGCAAGGCTCAGTGGACCCTGGAGCCCTGCCTGGGATCGAACTCACAACCTTGTGGCTGTGAATGGCTGCAGTACCAGCATTTAACTGCTGCGCCACCAGGGCTCCCTGACTATAGCACAAGAGAGCAAACGTCTTCCCGCCATGCATTCTTTCTCTTGGGCCACATACCAGGGGCAGGAAGGCTGAAGCCAGTGGCAGGGGATGGCTCCCAGGTCAGTAGAGCAGTGATATCCATTCTGACTTTTAGTCTGAACTTTAAGAAACCTATACAAGAGGCTGACCCCTACTCCCAAAATAGATGCAGGCTCTTGAATAGCTCCTGAAACTCAACAGAGATGTGCTGTCCCATTGAGAGAGGAGCCACCAGGGAGTGGAGAAGCAGTCAAAAATGTGAGGAGTGGATCCATTCTTTCTCTCTGTCTGTGTCTGTCTGTCTGTCATTGCTTTTCTCTGCCTTGAAGGAATTTTATGTATTTATTTCATTTATTTCATTTATATCCCTCCTTTCTCCCAAAAGGGTATCCAAGTTGGCTTACAATAGTTTAAAAAACAAAGAGTTCAACACTTTGATTACTGAAGCTAAAACTGAATGAAATATCATAGCCAAAGTGATGTAGTGGTTTGAGTGTTGGACTATGGACCTTATCACACGCGGGCCACAAAGTGATAAGAATGCGATAAAGGAATAAATCCTGAACTAAACCGATAGAAACCCCACAATACGCAAATGGCTATCACACGCAATTACTTTCATTGCGCTTTTATCGCGCTTTTTAGAAAGCACTCCTGGGAACCGTATCTGCTGTCCACACACAAGTGAGAAGATCCCGTACATGTACAAGCAATGGTGTTCTTGCACATGCGCACTATGCTCGCCGCGGCTGTCACTCACTCACCGTGGCTGTCACCCTTTCCCAGGTCATCCTCGGTGCAGCCAGCCCTCCGCACGGCCGGCGCTCCGAGGAGGACCTCCCGCCGCAGCATTCACTGAGGAGGTCCTCCTTGGAGCGCCGGCCGTGCGGAGGGCCGGCTGCACCGAGGACGACCTGGAAAAGGGTGACAGCCGCACGAGTGACAGCTCTGACGCAGGGCCAGTGCTCCAAGGGGGAGCCCCTTGGAGCATCGAACCGATGCAGGGCCAGCTCTCCAAGGGGTCCCCCTTGAAGCGCCGGCCCTGCGTCGGATTGGCGCTCCAAGGAGGTCCTCCTTGGAGCGTCAGCCCTGCCTCGGCACGGGGCTCCGAGGAGGTCTCCTTGGAGAGGCGCCGCTACGGGAAAATGCTCCCCAATACGTATTTGGCGATACGTATTGGGTGACCATACTTATGGCAAAAGCGATATTAATCCCGTTGCGCAATTGTACTTCCTGAAGAAACCGAAATTCAAAAGAACTCGGATCATGCTGCATTGTGTCGGGGTTCTGTCGGGGTTCTGTGCGACGTCGTGTGTAAACACGGAAAAATAATACGTATTAGGTCGGGATTTCTTTTGGATTCTGTCAGGATTTGGCCCCGTGTGATAAGGTCCTATGACTCTGGGAATCAAGGTTTGATTCCCCCACTTGACCATGAAACCCACTGGCTCACCTTGGGCAAGTCATTTGCTCTCAGCCTCAGGAGAAGGCAATAGCAAACATCCTCTGAACAAATCTTGCCAAGCCAACCCCATGATAGGGTCTCCTTATGGTCGCCATAAGTCGGGAACAACTTGAAGGCACACAACAACAGCACACTTATTTTTTAAAAAAATATGGTTAAAATAGTTAAAACCACTTAAAACATATTTTCAGCATATTTTCATTAAAAAATTAAAAACACAGCAGAGCACATTACACTACAACACACTACAACTCCATAGTTAAAATCCAAAAGGCCAGCCTAAATAAACCTGCCAGTGGAAAGACAGGAGGGAGGGAGCCATCTGGACCTCCTGTAGAAGAGAGTTCCACAATTCAGTTCTGAGACAAGTGGGCATCTTAAATTTGGGCCAAGGGCTGCATATATCTCTATGGCTACGTGTTGCCTACCCCTGGAATACACCATGCCTGGTAGCCATCAAATAATGGAAATTGCATAATGAAGATAAGCAGGGAATGGAAAATGCATGCTCTGTACAGAGGTGTTGTTGCAGTGGCATCACTAGAGTTGGTGTCACCCACTGCAGTAAACCATGGTGTCGCCCCCCCCTGCCCCCATTGACTGCCTCCCATATGACACTATACAGAATCCTTAGTAACGTTTTTGTACTAATGTTACTCATAAATCATAATTCCCCTATATTAATGGATGTATGTTGCTAGTTGCAATATAAACTAGCAAAATTAAAATTACACCTTTAAATTCCAAAATCATATGCACAACCTAAATGTATTTGCAGGTACATAGTTTCATGTGGTTAAAGTAAAAATTTGGTATATGTGACTCTTTTAAAGAAAAATTGAAAATCATATTTTTAAAAAAATAAAAAATAATTTTTAATTTTAAAAAATGAAATTAAGTCTTTTTTTAAAACCTAGGGCCTCTGTTTTCTCCTTCCACTAAGCCTTTCCCCACTCACACCATCTCTTTAGTGTTTTAAAGAGACATAGGCAAACACCACAGCCCATTTCTTCCCAAAGGTAAATATTTGGGGAGCAATGGTGTCACCCCCCTTAGAGTGTCACCTGGTGCAGTTTGCACTCCCTGCACCTCCCTAGTGATGCCCCTGTATAGTTGCCAACTTTTTAAGACAGAAGATGCAACTATGAAGTGGACTCTCTCCTAGGCTTATTCTTTTTTCATCATTCACTTCTTCCCAATATGTCTAGCTTCTGATACAGGCACAGGAGCCAAACCAGTAATAAAGGGGGCCATTGGTACCCTGTAGCAGAAGAGTTGGAAAGATTCAGAGCAACACTGCAGAGCTGCACACAAGCCTCTGAGGAGGACCTGGGATGTGCTCTTGCACTACCCAGCCCTCTCTGCTGTGCAGTTTTTTTCCCTCTCTCATTCATACATGCCCCCCTCCACACACATACACACACATAGACACACACACTTGTGCAATGTGAGGAGTCTCCTGACATTGGTCTCTTTCGCCTCCTCTTAACTTGCAGATGGTAAAACTCTTTCATCCCTGAAAGGTTTCTTCTTTTTCTTCAAGAGGCTGCTACATTATTTAAAGGCCATCAACTGGGGGTATCTGCAGCTCTGGATGGGAAACCAAAATAGTCACTGCAGCAGTACCGGCAATCAGGGGGTCTCATTATTCACCTCCCGGTCTTTTGTTTGGTTCTTCCAAAGCACATTTCTTTTCTCTCTTGAAAGAGAAGGGAGCTGTACGCTTTGCTCTTGACGATGCTTTCACAGAAATGGTTGGGGGTGCTTTACTTCACTTTCTACTTATGGGCTAATATATCCTTCTTCTTCCATCAAGGTAAGTTCCTTATATTTTTATCCATACAACCCCCATCACCGCCACCATATCTATCCATTTCTACATTTGTTATATTCGTTGCTTAATCCTTTCAGCTCCAGCTTAAAAGAAAAGATTTGTGTGTGCTTTTATTATTCTGAATGATGTTTAGGTAGGTGACCCACATACTCTCTCCAAAGGGGCTGCTTTCTTTGTCCAAGCTAAGTATGAGGTTGCTATATTTAAGAACTAGTTGGCTTGCTTTGCTGCAGTTTAAATGGAAAGCTTTACCTTGCGGGAGAGCAATTGCACAGCTTGTAATAAAACATCAAATGGAGTATGTTATTTGAAAAGATAAAGTCACTTTAGATTAGAAGGTATGGTCATGTTGGCCTCTGTTCTGCACATCCCAATAAACCTGTGCACACTTACTTGGGCGTAAAATCTACCAAAATTGGTCGAACCTATTTCTGAGTCACCTTGCATAGCACTTGGCTGTCAATTGCAATTCCCAAATAATTGCCATGCTCAGAGAACAAGGGAATTGCAAGGACTGGAAGGGATATCTACAGACATCCTCACAACTGCTATCAGTTTTGTTGGACAAACTATAGCATCTCTCCATTTGTGGTTACATTTCAAAGGAAATTGTTTTAGTTGGGGCTGCTAGCATTTTTACTGTCCTTGCTCCTGTGCCTTTAGCAAAAGACTAACATGAAAATAATTAAGCCTTCAAAGTTTTTTTTCCTCTTAGCAGTGCAGGAAAAGTGATGGGGGGGGATTTGTCTGCTGAAATTCACCTTGTTAGACTGTAGCTAAACACACAAGATCAGAGCTGGTAAAAACAACAACAACATGACAACTTGTGGCTCATGTTTGCAAGTCAGTAATTGCCAAACTTTTCTACCAAGAAGGAAATAACTCAGCTGTCCGTGCCAACCCCTGTCTGACCAAGATGTAGAATTGCCAGCATTTCCTCCCTTGAGATTCCTGTGGTTTTCTTAAAGCTATTAGTTATCCTCACCTGGCTTGTCAATTGACAAGGAGGAAGAGGAAGAAGATGTTGTTGATTGGTCTGCTTCTGTGACTTCAGTGGTACAATTATGTGGAAAAACCAGGAGTGGAAGCATTTCACACCATGGAGATCAATATTAATCCCTGTTATATGGAAGAAATGAGGATGACATATATGGACATGCAGTGGCTCAAGTGGTTGAGACACTGACACTGTTGATTGCAAGATCGGCAGGTTGGCAGTTTGAGGCCCGGGTGCTGCATGATGGGGGGAGCTACTGTCACTAGTCCCAGCTTCTGCCAGCTTGGCAGTTCGAAAGCATGCAAATGCAAGTAGATAAATAGGTGCCACTTGAGTGGGAAGGTAAACAGCATTCTATGCAAACATGCTGGCCACATAATCACAGGGTAGTCTCTGACATGGTCGGACACAACTTGACAACCTTGTCAACAGGGAATACCTTTACCTTTTTAAACTCCACTTATGCATTATAACAAAGGTAAGGAATCATAGCCCTCCAGATGTCACTGGACTGCACCTCCCATTATTCCTCACTAACAGCTAACTTGGTTTGGGCTGCTGTGAGTTGCAACTGAAGGACATGTTCACCATCCCTGTACTACAAGGCCCAAAAAGTGCATCCCCTTCCATATGCAGAACTATGCACAGTGAATTATTTCCACATAATTGGGACCCAAGCATTTCCAAGCACATAGATAGAACGAGCATGGCATAGTGGTTTAAGTGTTGGACTACAACTCTGGAGACCAAGGTTCAATTCCCAGCTTGGCCATGAAATTGGGTGACCTTGGGCAAGTCACATACTCTCAGCTCAGGCAATGGCAAACCTCCTCTGAAGAAACTTGTCAAGAAAAATACATGATAGGTTTGCCTCAGGTTTGTCACCACAAGTCAGAAATGACTTGAAGGTGCACAACAACAAGAAGAAAAAGCCAAATGCAAATACAGTTTTAGATGGAAATGTCCCATCCAATCTTACAAGGAATACAAGGAAGATGTATGTGTGTGTTTCCTTTCTCTCCGTTCAGGCATTCATGTGATATCTGACTACCACTTGGAGTATGCATACTAATGCTACAGTATCCATCTTTGGGATTTTTGTTTCTAGAAAAAAAAACCTACGAATAATTGCATATAACTGGGATATCATTAGCCACCTATCTTTTCTCTCATGATTCAAAAGTGAATTTGAGCCTTCACAAAAAGAACCACACAAAAAAGTTTCTTTTTGTGGGACAGCAAACAAAGTGGTACCACATACATATATAAAACAACTAATGGGGAGAGTACCAAACAAAGGAGTAAAGAATGGTTGCATTCATTGCATCAGTCAGTCGGCCACGTCCTTTCCCAGAATACTCTGTTCATCTCCCTGTAGTTTCCCCTCATAAGTCAGGGTTCTGTTTGCTGAGCACAAATGGTTCTCATTGTGCTATCTGCAGGGTTATCCTTTCCTCCTAAAGATTGTCACCTCAAGACTACTGTTACCTTCCATCTTGGAATAAGGGTACATTTTGGCTACATAAACAAAGGCATTCATTCCTGAACATTGGAAATATAAAGAATGAGTAATGTATGTACTGATGTATCTGCCTTCAAGTGGCATGTCAACTTATGGCAACCATGAATTTCATAAGGTTTTCTTAGGCAAGAAATACTCAGAAGTGATTTTGCCAGTTCCAGCCTCTGAAATATAGCCTCTGGCATCTGGGATTTACTGGCAGTCTCCCATCCAAGTACGAACCAGGGCTGACTCATATTAGCTTCCAGAATCTGGTGCATTTTAGGGTATTTAATCCTCTGAGTAAATTATACTATCTGGCAAATTATAAGAGCTGAGCAGCCTAAAACAGTATAGCTTTAAACAGAGTTTATAATGAGAGTTTGAAGTTTCTAAAACAATCTTTTATAGCAGCACAAATGTCAGAGTTTCAAAATCTTGGGAAATGAAAGTGTTCCCTGCCATTGGAATGTCACAGATATAACTAGAAAGCAAGCATCACAAGTAAGAGTGTTCCAGAAGTAGGATACCAAGAGCAAATAGTGTCTGCTAAGTTACCACATGTATAAAAGAGGAAGAGGACCTGAACAAGGGATTCCACAGATCATCTAGATGACCAGGCTGTTTGGCATGAACACAGTTACATGTGTCACAAAGCATGTAGAAATTTTTAGGTAAAGGTCAATGGAAACTGAGATTTAGGGGGGAAATGGAACATCAACTCTCAGAATCTCATAGCCAACATAGCCACTGGCTCTGCTGGTTGTATCCCAAATAGTAACTTTCCCAGGATCTAGAAATAGGGTGGGTGACAGTAAAGTTGGACAGGTATAGTCAGGGCCTAAGCAGCCGGGCAGCCATGGGCTGCCCCGGGAAGCAGCAAGAGGCCTTGGGTGCACCTTCAGCGTCTCTTCCTCTGCAGCTTGTGCGGATGCTGCGGCGGAAGTATGTTATTGGAGCGACGATCGTGCGGAGCGACGGGTGCTCCAATGACGTGTTCAGGAAGGGGTTGGGGTGCCCAATGTGAAGCTGCCCCTCCCCTTCCTTGCCTCGAAGACGGCACAAAGCGCCGTCTGCTTAGGCCCTCAGGTAGGTTTCCAGCACCTGGCCCAAATCAACAGCCCTGCAACTGTGTTTTGTAATAACTGCTTGTGGTATAGTGGTTTGAATATTGGACTACAACTTTGGAGACCATGGTTCGAGTCCCAACTCGGCCATGAAACCCACTGGGTGACTTTGAACAAGTCACACGCTCTCAGCCTCATGGGAAAGCAATAGCAAACCTCCTCTGAACAAATCTTACCAAGAAAAATTCATGATAGAGTCTTAGAAATGACTTGAAGGCACACAAGTACAAACAAAAGCAGTTTCTGGGTAGTTGCCTAAGGCAGCTCAATGTACAGCACATCACAGCATTTTATCAGATCAGGGATAACTGTGGTCAGGCTATTTCAATTTCTAAGAGGGACCACAGCTGCAGAAGCAGCTGATAGAAAGCAAAACTAGTCACCACTTGTCATTAAAGCCTCTTGCACCTCCAGCAGAAAGGCTGTATTAAGGAATATTCCCAGATTGTGACCAAGATCCAGTATTTGGAGAAGTTAGTTTTTGGACTACAACTCCCAGAATTCCCTAGCCCCAATTTACACTGACCAAGCAGAATGGGAGAACTCTAAGAGTGTTAGCCCAGAAAAATAATGCTCTGGTTGTTTACAAGGAGTACAATCCCACTGAAAGCAAGTTGCACACCACCTTTCTGAGCAAAAGTAATCCATTCCCATATGCAAGCCATCATCAAATAAGGTCCAATTTATATGCATGTGTGAATCAGGACATAATCCAACCAGCCAAGTCTGTAGCCTTGCCACTGTTGATAATGTTAATGCTGTATAAATTGTATATTGATACTATAAATTCCTATACCAATTGCCATTTTTCTTGTAGGAATCCTACAACCAGACATCTTACTATTGAAGAATAAGTTGATGGTTCCTCAATTATCAATTTAGCATGCAGCATTTAGCATTATAGTGGTATACAAATAAATGTCTAATTATTTGGATACTGATCTTTTTTCCATTCTATTTTCTTGCCTTGTCTACACTGACAACTTCTTACTATGTTCCTTTTTCCCAACACAGGTTGTTTGGCATGTAAATCCGAAGAAAGGCTGTTTCATAAACTCTTCTCTCGTTATAACCAGTATATCAGACCTGTGGAAAATGTGTCTGATCCAGTTACAGTGCATTTTGAGGTGGCGATTACCCAACTTGCAAATGTGGTAAGGCTAAAGTTAGAGGGCCACTCAAGTATTGCTGGGGTTGAAGTGCAGGACCCCCATGAAATTGGAAAAACCTCACTTATAAAAACAATTTTTTTTAACCTGAAAAAACACCTCTCTAGCAACCTCTAGGTCAGGGGTAGGCAACCTTTCCCCTTTAAGGGCCGAGGGACTTCAGCTCCCAGAAGCCTCAGCCATGTTGGCCAATAGTCCCATGTTGGCCAATAGCTCCTGGGATTCTGGGAGCTGAAGTCCCTCGGCCCTTAAAGGGGAAAGGTTGCCTACCCCTGCTCTAGGTCCTCCAGTGCAACTCTATAGTCAGCCTCTGGCAGAAGTTGATCATAGAATCACACTGGAGGACCTACAAATGCCTAGAAAAGTGTGTTTTTCTAGAAATCTCTAGGTCTGCCAGCTTGACTCTATGGTCAACTTCTGGCAGAGTTGTGCTGGAAGACCTAGAGATTCCTAGAGAGAACATATTAATCAAATCCACAAATAAATAATCAAATGTCAAAGCCACAAATGTGGAGAGACAACATTAATCACATTAATTATCTCCCATCTTAAGAGAGAACAGGAGACCCCCACGTGCATGGAGCTCTGTGTTTGCAGTTGAGTTCCTGAGGAACTTTTGATTATTATGTCTATGTTTAGAAACCCTTTATGTGTAACCTATTCACTTTTTATATTGTGCAGAAGAAGAAAAAATTCTACTAGGCAACATGACCAGTATTACGATTTTTACTGTTCTTCGCTATTTAAGGTGGTTGTGAAGAACTCTTCTATATTGTCACTATGGCTTCTTCCCATCCCCTCTCACTGCAATAGAACCTTATAACCTTACACCGGTCCTTCACACTTTTTCATTGTGCTCCTGATAATTAGCTGGAAAAGATGGATGGAGATACTGAAGTACACAGATCTATGAAGTCACTGAAGTATATCGGTTCTTCAGAAGTTCACTTATGGTCATCTCTAATCAGTGGGCTTAGAGGTTAATGAAATTATCTTCTAAAAAGAGGGAAACAAATATAATTTGAAAATACAATGATATATGACTACTTTGTATGGATTCCATTATGAATCAATGACATGATAGATGGTTTTTATGGCAATACTGGCTGTAGTCCAACGTATCTAGAGGCTACCAGATTAGAGAAGATTGATGTATAGCATCTACACTGGAGAATGTTGGCCTCTAGCCTGTGGAGGGTCCACATCTCCTCCTCTCTTCTGATGCCCTTTCTCAAACTCCCACTGCCCCCCAGTCTGATTACTTTATATCCTACAGGAAAGTATGGAATAACCCTATAACAATTCTGCAGGACTACAATATTGGCTTTTTTCTACCCATAGGATGAAGTCAACCAGATTATGGAAACCAACCTGTGGCTGCGACATGTAAGTGAAGCCTTGTCCACAGTACTGATGGGCTTTACAAGTATGGCTATGATAGGAATTATTGTCCTAAAAGAGAAAAGTAAAGGGAAGCAGTGATCCATCTAGAGATGGTCAGTATATACATAATAAAATAACTAAAATATAACTTTTTTCTTGGCTCTACACCAGAAATTGGCTGGGCCCTTACCACACATTTGTATCTGTACAATTTGTGTGCCTAATTTCTGTAAAGAGGCCTTCATATGGTTACAGTCAGGAAGCATTTCTTGTTAACTTTCATTGCATCTGTGAATGGGATACTTTTTTGCATGAACCCACTTTCTATTTATTGTTTGCCATACTGGGAAATCTATTTCAGTCCAAGAATTGAACTGATGTGCAGAAAACAATCTCAGGGGCTACATTCCAGCTATGAGCTAGACAAAGGGCCTTTACAGACTGCCAGAAATAATGCAGCTTGAGGCCACTTTAACTGTCCCAGCTCAGTGCTAGGGAATCATGGGAACTGTATTTTTTCTGGGACATTGAGCCTTCTCTGTCAGAGAGCTCTGGTGCCACAATAAATGACAGTTCCCATGATTCCTTAGCACTGAGCCAGGACAGTTAAAGTGGCCTCAAGCTGCATTATTTCTGGCAGTCTGTAAAGGCCCAAAGAGAAAAGAGTAGGATTAAAAAATACCAGCATATATAACTTTAAAGTTCTTACTACCAGCAGTTAAATATTAGGAGAGGCATCTCAACCATTTGTAACAAAATGGGGACTTGTACAAAAGCCAAACCATGGACTCATAGGAAAGGAGGTACAACCATCTTGTTTCTCTTGTTGTTGTTGTGTGCCTTCAAGTTGTTTCTGACAATTTATCATACCCCTAAGGCAACCCTATTATGATTTTTCTTGGCAAAATTTGTTCAGAGGGGATTTACTATTGCCCTCCTTTGAGGCTGAAGCAATGTGGCTTGCCTAGAATCAGTCAATGGGTTTCCATAGTTGAGAGGGGATTTGAATTCTAGGAGGACAGGATTCAGCCCCAGGCTCAAAGGTTCACTATCCCTACTTTAGAATGACCAAGTAACAGGACATAGAGCAGGTTGTTCAAGTGCATGAGAAATAACTCCTTCAGGGGCAAATAAAAGCTTAGGTAGATTACTCTCAGCAGGAAACCAGCATCTGTGTACTGTGTTCCTGTTCTGGTTTGCAGCTCCTTAGGGCTACTTTTCATTCAGAAGGAAACTAGCAGCATTCAGCACATTTTTAAAAGAAAAAAGAAAAAACTTGCCAATCTTTGTCCATTAAACTTGCTTAATGTTCTCCTTGTTAGGAGATGCCAGGAAGGGAGGTTTTCCAGGCCAAGAACCAGATTTGTAAAAGTAACTTTTTGTTGGATTAAAAGTGAAATCCCATAAAGTGCCAACCATCATGGCGATGATGGCTGGAGATCTGGGACTTATAGTACAAGAAAGTAATTGTTCCAAATTCACCTCAGGATCATTCTCATTCTCATCAAATAAAGAGAGTTGGAATGAGAAAAGAAGCATTTTCTGAAAAGCCCTGAGAATCATGGTGAATTTCTAGAACTGATGTGCCCATGGTTGTTGTTTTTCTTCCCTTTTTAGATTTGGAATGACTATAAACTGAGGTGGAATCCCATGGAATATGAGGGGATTGAGTTTGTCCGGGTGCCAGCAGATAAAATTTGGAGACCTGATATTGTGCTGTACAACAAGTAAGAACTGGTTTCAAAGCATTTTTTTTACAATGTTGTTGTGTTTGTGTTGCACAGCACAATCTAAGTCTGCCTTGTGTTTCTATTTCCAGTGCTGTTGGAGATTTCCAGGTGGAAGGACGGACCAAAGCTCTTCTTAAATACGATGGCACGATCACATGGACACCACCTGCCATCTTTAAAAGCTCCTGCCCTATGGATATTACCTTCTTCCCCTTTGACCACCAGAACTGCTCACTTAAATTTGGATCCTGGACTTATGACAAAGCTAAAATTGACCTTCTAATTATTGGTTCCAAAGTAGATATGAATGATTTTTGGGAGAATAGCGAATGGGAAATAGTTGATGCCTCTGGCTACAAGCATGACATCAAATACAACTGCTGTGAGGAAATCTATACTGATATAACTTATTCCTTTTATATCCGAAGGCTGCCCATGTTTTACACTATTAATCTGATCATCCCCTGCCTGTTTATTTCATTCCTGACTGTATTAGTTTTTTACCTGCCATCTGACTGTGGAGAGAAGGTGACCCTCTGCATCTCTGTCCTACTTTCCTTAACTGTTTTCCTCTTGGTAATCACAGAGACAATTCCCTCTACTTCTCTGGTAATCCCACTAGTGGGAGAATACCTGCTGTTCACCATGATATTTGTGACGCTCTCCATCGTTGTCACTGTGTTTGTGCTGAACATCCACTACAGGACTCCGACAACACACTCTATGCCTAAGTGGGTCAAAACCGTTTTCCTTCGTCTTCTGCCCAAAGTTCTGATGATGAAGAGACCCATACAGAAACACATTGAGACCCAACCTGAAAAAAACAAAAAGGGCAGTGATCCAAAGGCCACAAAATCTAGCAAGCAAAAAGCTGATAACTCAGGAGAAGTGAAAGTCTCCAGTGAGCACAGGTGCTGCCACTGTGACAAACTCAGTGAACCAGCTACGAGTAAGAAAAGGAGAGCAAGCCACCAGTCTGCAAAGTGGGTGGCCGAGCAAATTGAATATTCCCCTGAGGTCAAAGAAGTCATTAGCAGTGTTCAGTTCATTGCAGAAAACATGCGGAGTCAGAATGAGACCAAAGAGGTGAGTCAGAATGATACTAAAGAGGTCCAGTGTCTGACAATGAATTTGGACTGCAGAGGAATTTTACTGATTCTTAATTCAATGAGCCAAGGGCTGGTCAAGGCCCTGGAGGAATTTTGGAATAAAGTTTTCTGTTTATTCTAGGAATGGTGACTAGGGTTGCTGTCACACTACAGAATTAATGTAGTTTGACACCAGCTTAACTGTCATGGCTCCATCGTATGGGATCCTGGAATTTGTAATCTTCTGAAGCATCAGCATTCTTTGGCAAAGAAGGCTAAATATATCACAAAACAACATTCCCAGAATTCCATAGCATTGGGCCTTGGCAATTAAAGTGGTATCAAGCTGCATTAAATCTGCAGTGTAGATGCAGCCATGTTGCTGTTGCTGCTGCTGCTGTTGTTCTGTGCCTTCAAGTCATTTCTGATTTATAATGACCCTAAGGCAAACCTATCATGGGGCTTTTTTGGCAAGATTTGTTCAAAGGGGGTTTGCCATGGCCATCCCCTGAGGCTGAGAGTATATGGCAGGGGTAGGCAACCTTTCCCCGAGGGACTTCAGCTCCCAGAAGCCTCAGCCATGTTGGCCAATAGTCCCATGTTGGCCAATAGCTCCTGTGATTCTGGGAGCTGAAGTCCCTCGGCCCTTAAAGGGGAAAGGTTGCCTACCCCTGGTATATGGCTTGCCTAGGGTTACCTGATGGGTTTCATGGGTGAGCTTGGAATCAAGCCCTGATCTCCAAAGTCATAGTCCAACACACAAACCACTATGCCATGGAACAGCCAAAAGATCTTCATGGGTGGACCCATGTTCAGCTCTGCAACTTCTGTGAGACTAATAGCTTCATCCTATGTTTTCACTTAATAAGCCAAGTAACACATAAAATATTAATGATAACAGAAGCATCAAGAGATCCAGGAAGTGTCCTGAGAAGAAGAGGAATCAAGCTATACCTTTTTCTTCCAGCACTCAGCCCTTAGTCAGTGAGAGCCCTGGAGCCATTACAACAGCTGAACCCTTGAAAATCCAGCCTTGAATGGACCTAAATCCAATTGCTAATCCCAGCTATCATAGGACGTTATCACACGGGGAGTTGCGGGGAGAAAGTGGAAATAAACGGGACGAGCGGAAGACTTTAATTTACGGGATTTGTCCCGTTCCGCCTCGTCTGATAACTAAATTCGAATTTAAAAGGGGGTTAATTCGAACAAAAACCTGATCTTTTCAAATCCTCAAAAATCCCAAAAATGAAAAGATCAGGTTTTCATTCGAATTAACCCCTTTTTAAATTTGAATTTAGTTATCAGACGAGGCAGAACAGGACAAATCCCGTAAATTAAAGACTTCCGCTCGTGCCCGTTTATTTTCACTTTCTCCCCGCAACTCCCCCTGTGATAACATCCATAGACCAATTGAACCAATTGCTGAAGGGTAAATTAACAGTTACATAAATTCCATTGATTCATTGGGCCTACTCCAGATGGGACTAGCAATTGGATTTAGGCCTTTTCCTGCACTGGAGATGCTCGGGATTGAACCTGAGACCTCTTGCAGATACTATATTTTTGCAGGGGAAATGGGTACCATCTTACACCATCTCCCATCTGCCGTGTTTTTAAACAAGAAGCACTTGGTGTTTTATGTTTCCTTGAAGTTTATATCGAATGTGGCATAACTGGGACTTAACTTCAGCGGTATTCATGAATAGTTGTTGTAATGTAAATAATGCAATTATTCTGTGAGCTGCTGGATAGAGAACTTCCTATGGTTTCAACAGAAATAAAGGATGCACCTCGGGGAGAAAGACTGTGAATTTATGTAAGCAGTCATACCAGGAAAGCTTTTCCATTTTAGAAAAAAAATTGCTTAAGGGTAAGCAGTCAACAAGCTTTTCATGAGTTGTTCCCTTTTTCTCTACCCTCCTAGACTTTGGGTTCTCTGATCCTTAAGGTTCTTATCTTTTAGGATTATTCTAAAAGTTGGCAGGGCTTGGGGAAGTTACCTTTACAACTCTTAAAGTCCTCCCAGCCAGCACTGTCAATCCCAAAGTGCAAAGGTCCCTTCCTGCAAAGCTTGTGCTGTAAACACTATGTTGATAACAAGTTTCCTTAGCATTTGGGTTGTTCATGGGTACCAGATGAACCAGTCACTGATAGAGACTTCATTTGAAATGTGTGATACAATATCAGGAGCCAACCTTCAGCAAAGGTGCTATAAGCAGAAGGCTGAATGGCTGAAAAGGTTGGGCAGCCCTATTTTAAAGCTTTTCATTAGAGTAGCCACCTGGAAAAGAAGGTGAGCTCCTCCATCTTTAACTGTTCTGTAAAGAAGATAATTTCAGCACCTATATCATGTATGACAAGCTGCCCCTTCTGAAATTCTCACTTCTACACAACTTATTGAAGCTACAGGAGCCTTTTGCTCTTCTCCTTCTGGCCTTCCTACCTCCCATCCAAAATACTTCCTGCCAATACAATAGCTGAATGAACTTGAACATTTGGACAATTTTGGTTTTCCAAAAGAAGACTATTGGTGCGCCATATGTACTCAAGCTACCATTTATAAATGGAAATTTAGAATAATATGGATTCACCAGGCTGTAAACCAATTCTATGTTTTGATTTGCCAGTAATGAGTAACGATGGGTGAGAATTTTGTTTCAGTTCATTTTTTATCAGTTTATTAAATTAAAAAAAATCAAATGTGGGAGAAAGCAAAACAGGTGGATTTACCCATCTCCATTCTTCTTATGTAATAGGGTTGCCAGAGTAAAAACTGAAGACAGCTCTTGTACCTTTAATAATTGTGTGAAAAAAGGAATTTCAGCAGGTTTTGGCTGTGATGCAACCAGATAATAATAATAATAATAATAATAATAATAATAATAATAATAATTTTTTATTTATATCCCGCCCCTCTGCACAGCAATCGAGGCGGCGTACAGTGATTTAAAAAGAACAGTTAAAACATCCATCCCACACCCTAACCCTCCCACCCATTAAAACAGAATTAAAGTAGATTAGAATTAAAATCAACAACATAGTTAATAGAATAAAACAACATAGGGTAACACGCCATGATGGCCAGGGGAGTGAATAAAAGATCGCCTCCAATTAGCCGGGAAGTTGTTCCGGGAAGGCCTGATGGAAAAGATACGTCTTTACTGCCTTTTTAAAGGCAGCAAGAGTGGTAATGTGACGGATCTCGTCCGGCAGGCCATTCCAGAGTCTGGGAGTGGTCGCAGAAAAGGCCCTCTGGGAGGTCTGCGAGAGCCTGGTCTTCATAGGTTGCAGTAGATTCCTCCCAGAGGACCGAAGTGCATGGGGGGGATCATACGGGGAGAGGCGGTCCCGAAGATAAGATGGACCCAAGCCATGTAGGGCTTTAAAGGTCAAAACCAACACCTTGTACTGTGCCCAGAAACTAATCAGCAGCCAGTGGAGGGATTTAAGCACCGGTGTTATATGCTCCCTCCTAGATGTTCTGGCAATTAATCTGGCTGCCATGTTTTGTACCAATTGAAGTTTTCGGGTTAAGCACAAGGGTAGCCCCATGTAGAGTGCATTGCAGTAGTCCAGACACGAGGTTACCAGAGCGTGTACCACAGTTTCCAGATCCCTCATGTCCAGATAAGGGCGCAGTTGTCGTATCAGCCGAAGCTGATAACAGGCACTCCTGACCACCACATTCACCTGATTTGTCATGTGAAGCGACGAATCTAGGAGCACCCCCAGACTGCGAACACAGTCCTTGGAGGAGAGTGTGACTCCATCCAGGACTGGAGACTGTATTCCCAGATCTGATTTCGGGCCTGTGACTGTCAGTACCTCCGTTTTGTCTGGATTTAGCTTCAATCTGTTTTTCCTCATCCAATCCATTACCGCTCTGAGACAGCCATTAAGAGGAGAGATGGCATCTGAAGTCTGAACTGATGATCTGGTCATGGAGAAGTATATCTGGGTGTCATCAGCATACTGAAGACACCGCGCTCCATGCTTCCGAATGATCTCACCCAGCGGCTTCATATAGATGTTAAATAGCATCGGGGACAGGACGGCGCCTTGTGGGATGTCACAATTAAGCTCAAGTTTGGAAGAGCAAGTGTCCCCGAGCCTCACCCTCTGGTATCTGCCCGAGAGGAAGGAACAGAACCACTGCAAAACAGTGCCCCCAATTCCCAAATCTCTCAGGCGATCCAAGAGGATGGAGTGGTCTATTGTATCAAAAGCCGCTGAGAGATCCAAGAGCACCAACAGGGCCACACTACCCCTGTCGATACCCAGACGGAGGTCATCGGTCAGAGCAACTATGGCAGTCTCCACTCCATATCCTGTCCTGAAGCCAGTTTGAAATAGATCAAGATAATCGGTTTCATCCAAGACTGCTTGGAGCTGGGAAGCAACTGCCCTCTCGATCATCTTGCTTAAGAAAGGTAGCAAGGAGACTGGTCTATAATTATTTCTATCCAGGGGGTCTAGGGAAGGTTTTTTCAGGAGTGGCCTGACAGCCGCCTCCTTCAAACATGATGGTAGCATGCCTTCCCTGAAGGATGCATTGATTGTATCCTGCAAGAATACTCTCAGCACGTCCCCCCCCCGGATGACCAGCCAAGATGGACATGGATCGAGAGGGCAAGTCGTCTTCCTCATTTTTCCAAGGAGCTTGTCCACGTCATCAGTACTCACAGATTGAAACTGATCCAGTAAATCGCCATCAACGGAGTTGCTGGACACCTCGTCTATGGATTCTGTCGAAACAATGGCATCTAAGTCTGCTCTTATCTGAGAGATTTTATCTGCAAAGTAGATGTTAAATGCATCACAGCAGGCTGTCATCGAGTTGAGTAGGGGATTTGGCACCAGGGGAACCTTCGTCAACTCCCCCACCACCCTAAACAGCTCTACTGGATGGGACTCTGCAGATGCAATACGTGCAGAACAGAAAAATTTCTGCGCTACACGTAAAGCCTCCCGATAGGCATCAAGATGCTTCCTATGGCGAGTTCTGTTGGATGAGAGCCGAGTTATCCACCATTTGCACTCTAGTCATTGTCCAACTCGCTTCATCCTCCTAAGCTCCTCTGTATACCAGGGCCTACGATTTGAAGCGGGCTGGAAAGGACGCTTGGGAGCGATTGTGTCGATAGCTCTGGTGAGATCGGTATTCCAGGTATTAACCAAGGCTTCAACAGAATCACCAGCATCACCAACCATTAAACCCTCTAGGGCCTTCTGGAAATGAATAGGTTCCATTAGCCTTCGAAGGTGGACCATTTTAATAGGTCCGCCACCCCCGGGGGGGCAGATAGTGGCCTTTAGCTCTATCTTGACCAGGAAATGATCTGTCCATGACAATGTGGAGGCTTTTATAACCTCCGCCCATGGATATTCCTGTTCTGTACTAAAAACCCCATCGAGGGTATGACCAGCACAATGTGTGGGCCTGTCAACCAATTGGGATAGGCCCATGTTTGTCATGGTCTCCATGAACTCCCGAGCTGCAGCGGTTAGATTGGGCAAGCTGGTCTCGAGTGGGATGTTGAAGTCGCCCAGTATCAGAAGTCTGGGCAACTCCAACAGCAACTCTGAGACCAGCTGCGTCAGCTCGGTTAGAGAGTCTGTTAAGCAACGGGGTGGCCGGTATACCAACAGAATTCCTAAGCTATCCCTGGTTTTCAGACTGAGGTACATGCACTTGATGTAGGTTGTTTTCTGGATAGGCTTCCTGGTCAAGATTAGGTTGTTTCTATGAACCAAGGCCGCACCGCCCCCCCCGCCCACTTTCCCTTATCTGCTCACTAATCGTGTACCCAGCTGGGAGGGCCTGCGCCCATGTGGCAGTGCTGGCGTCTCCCAGCCAGGTCTCGGTAAAGCATGCCAGGTCGGCCGCCTCATCCAATAAGAGGTTGTGGATAATATGGGTCTTATTCTTAACTGACCTGGCATTGCAAAGGAGCAGAGTAAGGGTCTGTGGAATGGATGGTGTGCTCTCCAAGTTATCCTGGGAAACAGAGTGAACTGAAGAAGGGATAGATATTACACATTGATCCCTTCTTCTTTTGTAACATTTCTTCACTCTGTTGCTGCCATACCTACCCTGCCCCCACACAACCTCAATGCCTGATCTCAGACTGTTCCCGGCTCCATTGCAAGGTGACAATGACAGGCAATCCAGCTAATCCCGTTCCATGATAAGTAGGCAGTGTCTTATAAGCAGTAGGCAAAAGGGCAGAGGAGATCTTCCTAGTTATAATTTCTCCCAGTCCTGGTAATTCCCTGTATTCACGTTGTGGAGGGGTCAAGAATGCATATATCATTGCTAATACAGTACTAACAATAGCTGTATTGGCCCCACCCCCGACCCAGGGATAGTCCTAAAGCTGGTCGCAGTTCCCGTGGCCCCAAACACCACTGCCGCCACCGTGTGTTCGCTGGAGGAGAGATGGACTTGGGGGGGGGTGTTATCCCCCGCCGATGCTCCTCCTGACTGGCACAGCTGCGGCAGGGACAGGCCGCGTCTAGATGGTCCCAGGGCTGTCCCAGGCTGGCTACAGTCCTCCGCAGCCCCAAACGCCACCACCGCGTGTTTGCCGGAGGAGAGATGGACTGGGGGGGGGGTTATCGCCCACCGATGCTCCTCCTGGCTGGCACAGCTGCGGCAGGGACAGGCCGCATCTAGATGGTCCCAGGGCTATCCCAGGCTGGCTGCAGTCCTCCGCAGCCCCAAACACCACCACCGCGTATTCGCCGGAGGAGAGATGGACTCGGGGGGGGGGGTTATCCCCTGCTGCTGCTCCTCCCGGCTGGCACAGCTGCGGCAGGGACAGGCCGCATCTAGATGGTCCCAGAAGCAACACCTGCTGAAATTCTCTCTTCTGTACAGACATAAAAGATACAAGAACAGTCTCCAGTTTCAGTCTGACTCATGTCTATCTCCCTTAGATTTCTGCTATTTTCTGGTATTTCTGCAAGAGTGAGGAAAGGGATGACTTGTGGTTTGCATATGATTCACTCCAAGACACCCCTTGGAGGTGCCTACCTCTGCACCTACCATCATTTCCCCCCCACAAAAATTGCATTTAAGGGCATGCAGGTAATTTTGTCTTATTTGTGTCCCTTGGGTGTTTTAGGCCTAGAAGAGCTATGTATGGAACTAGGCAGTAAACTGGAACTTCAGGTTCACGTCTTGGTTAAATAAAGATCTTTTCTGGGCCTAAAGCAGCCCAGAGGAAGCTAGACATCTATGGGGACAGGTGGGGCATTTTTCAGTTTAAAAACCAGAAGAACAAGCTCAAACATCTGAAGAGGGCAGCTTCAGCTAGGGGTCAGTGTCCTATTTCCCTAGATTTGTTCCTCCAGATTTCAAAAAACTCAGTGCAACATCCTAACCATTTTGCCACACTGGATCTTATTGCATACCTTCCAATATTTCCATATCTTCCAACTGCCCTCTTTTGGAAGGGACATTATCAAACAATCATCTGCACTATCACTTTCTAAACTACTTTTATGTCCCAGTTTTTCTCTCTTCCTCCCATTTTTCTTCTTTGTCCTCAACTTACTTCAATTGAACTCAGTTTACAGCAACTGAAGTTACATATTTGTAATGGGCCCTTTTTGGTGCATGGTTCTTAGCAGGTGCCTGGAAGTGCTGATCCCAAGGCTGACATTGCCTGGCAGCAAAAGGATAAAGAGGGAAGATGGGCACATATAATGGAAAGTAGCAGCTAGCAAAGCTTCTTCATAAGTGTTCATATCATTTGGTGAGCACTTTGCTAGTCAAAGCACAGTGTGTCATGGGACTATATTTAGAAGTAAACAATGGGAACAATGTTTTTTAAAATGATACCCAGCGACTGTGCTAATGCTTTAGAGATAATAACTAAATATTTCATATTTGGGCAGGGAGGGGGCCTTAACTTAGGCACTAATTCTTAGGAGTTCTGCAGGGACTAAGGCTTTCATCTCAATATGGTGTTCAATCAGTGAAGCTCTATTGAGTTCTGTAGAGATATGATGATGGTAGGAAGTATCCCAACAGACAGCTGAAAGTGCAGCTTTAGAGCCAAGTCTGGATTATGATTCATAATAGTAAACTGTAATGCAGGCGCCCAGCAAGATTGAGATCTTTGCAATACTGACATTACTGGAAGTTTTCCTAATGCAGGGATGGTGACCATTTTGCTCTGTACAACAAACTCTTTAAAAAGCAACAAATTACTGTAAAACAAGGGAACAGAAGAGACTGTATTCTCTGCAAGAGGAAAACTGAAAATATCACTATCCTAAGTGTAATGTATGGGAGGTCAGGGCATGGTAGGAATAAGTGAAACCTTAATTCACAGACCTACCTCACAAAAGAATTCTGACAGATCTCTGTGAGACATTTTAAATCAAGAGTCAGCATCTGGAGGCCTATTTGACCAAATGTGGACCCCAGATTTATTCCCTTTGTGTCACCAATCACCAACTCTAAAAATGAACATGAATAAACCAGTGGGATGTGAATACAGATGTTTTTGCTGTGGAGCATAAAGTTTTAACCAGCCATTTCTCAGCCACTTTATTATAGAACCAGTGTGGTATTGTGGCTGGTGTAGTGGACTAGGATTTCAGAATACTGGTGTTTGAATCCCTGCTCAGCCATAGAAATCTAATGGATGTCCTCAAATCACATTTTCTCACCTTCAGAGGAAGGCAAAGACAAAAAAAAAAGCCTCTGAACAAATTGTGCCAAGAAAACTTCATGATAGGGTCACTTTGAAGTCTCTGTAAGTCAGAAAGAACTTTAAAGCATATAACAACAACAAACTCTATGATAGGGTTGCCATAAATCGTTGCCATAAACAGTCATCTTAAGAGTACATAGCAACAACATACGTTAGCCTTTAAGTTGCTGGTCTGCTAATATTTGTGTGTGCGCATTTAATGACTCACATCAAAATTGCTCTCTCCTTAAAATAATTGCCAACTGGGTTTTAGAATAATGTCCTTTATATATCAGAGAGACAGAGTTCCAAATACATGATTCAGCATAATGTAAAGTAGTGCTGGGGATTTTCTACCCCTCCAGGTATTATTGAACTCCAATTCAAATCAACATAAGCCAGACTGACCAGTAGTGAGGGGTGATGGGAATACAGGTCTATCAACATCTGGAGAGGTTCAGATTCTCCAATTTTGCTATAAACCAAATCTCTAAAAGAATGTCCAGTCTTCGTTTCCTAACTTTATTTGGAGTTCTGAATTAAACACATAGCCACACAACTTTTGAAGATGGAAAACCTATGTTTAAAATATATGGGTTTAAACATTCTCTAATTTAATCATTTTCAAATGGGGGAACTGCTGGTACTGCAATTCACCATGATTTCAGCAAAGTTTGCTAAATTCCTCCTAGCAAGTGATACCAAAATATATGGATTTATCCAGTGTCACAATTCCACATAATTCTTCCCAAGACTGCAATTTAATATATCAGCCTACAGTGGGCATGCTCTCTCAATATATTGTTTTACTATTTGCAAACAATTGGATTTACTCTGTCTCTACTAAATAGAATATTATCTGTCTTCTTGTGTATTGCAGGTGGAGGATGACTGGAAATATGTTGCCATGGTAATTGACAGAGTGTTCCTGTGGGTGTTCATCATTCTCTGTGTATTTGGAACTGCAGGATTATTCCTACAGCCATTGATAGCAAACACATAATTTGCTTTTATTTGGTCACTTCAAATTAAACTGCTGCCCTCACACATTTTCCAATCTTATGTTCAAGCCACCCATGTGCAACAATTATAGAGCAGAGCTGGAGAAACTGCGGTTCCCCACATGTTGCTCAACTCCAGATCCCATCAGTCCTAGTCAGTCCCATCAGTCCTAGTCAGCCTAGTCATAGTGAGGTACAATGGGAGTAGAAGTTCATCAATAAGTGGAGGGCATATCTTTTATAGAATCTGTTTTTCTGCCTTGTATCCAGAGAGCATTTTTTTTTGTCTCTTCACAATGCATTAAGTCATTCTCCTCACAACCTAGCACACTCCAGATATATTGGACTGCAACCTCCATAATCCTTAGCCAGCATGGAGGATGGTGAAAACTGGCGTCCAACACACCTGAAGAGTGGTAGGTTAAGGAAGGCTGCGTTAAGCCTCTAGCTTCCAAATTGTTGACTCTTAAGAACCCACAAGGAACTCCTTCGACACTGAATTGTTTACTGAGGAGCTCCAGGACAGTGAGGCATATCGGAAGATACAGATGGGAGATACCCCCATGAATTGGAAGTATGGTCTAGAGCAATCCAGTGCTCCCCTGTAGCTGCATCTACAACCTGGTTGAATAGCACCTGATAAGTTTCCAGGGAACTCAGTTAAAAAACAAATGTGATGCGCCAGTCAAAATTATTCGAGAGGGTTGGTCCACACAGTTTCACTAGCCAAGATACTTCTCTTCCTAAAAAAAGTGACTTAGGCTGTGTCCACATGAAGGAAAAGAAATGTCCCTACCCTGTTTCCACCCTGACTCATTTAGATGATGCATGGGCCAAAACAGGCAGAACATGGATCCAATCCATGCTCCAGGGCAATTCTCTAGAGTAAAAGTAGTCCCCATTTGCCCCGAATCACGCCAGAAACTCGAGAGAATCCCCTGGGTATGTGAACTGCATGCTGGTACAGGGATTGGGGGGAGAAGTGCCAGTGGGCAGAAGAGATCAGAAGGCAATGCCTTGAGCAGGGCAAACTGCTGACCCGATGGCAGCATTGGTCCATTGTGGGTACCAGTTGTGCGGGCAGTTTGTCCTTCCCATGGATCTGGAAATCCCAACAGTAAGCTGGTGTTTCCCAAAAGTGCAGACACAGTCTTAGATGGGAAAAGATATACTCATAAATAAGCAGCAGTTCTTTAATAGTTTGAAGAGGGAAATAATCAGATCAAGGGGGATGAGCTAAAGAGAAAAAGAACCTAAAAATAAGAACCAACTAAAGCCAGCATGGCCAAAATACTTCAAGGAGTTTCATATTCCCAAACATTTTGTGAGGAGATGTGTTCTTTGGCTGGGAAATAAGATTGGTCCATAAGATTGGTCAATAAATTGTTGATTGGCTTAGGAAACCTACCCACAATATTTATTGTTCATTTTTGTATCCTAGTTAGATCATGTTAAAATGCCATTGCATTCCTCAAGCCGATATCCCTCCAAATGTTTTGGACTGTGACCCCCATAATAGGTTGATGTTGATGGGAGCTGCAACTGAATACATTGGAAATGTGCTAGATTAGGACTATGTGTTCCATGAGCAAATGTTCTGTGCTGGCCTAATGGCACTATGAGAGATGATAATGATACAAGTTTCAATCTAGGAGAATCAGACAAGAGTAAAAATCCATCATATCTCTGTTTATCCGTGTCCTCTAAATTTATTTCTGTATGCCCCTTAGCCATAATTCATGTGAATTTAACATTAATGATTGAAATATAATTTATTCATGAACTCTCATCATGCTACAGTTGACTGTAGTTTATTTTAGTTAGGGTGACAGTTCATATAAAGAAATAATTGAAATGTAAGTCACTTACTCTCAGCCTCAGGGGAAGGCAATGCCAAACTCCTCTGAACAAATCTTGCCAATAAAACCGGTTTGCCTTAGGGTTGCCATAAATTGGAAATGACTTGACGGCACACAACAAGAATAATTCATCTTGCTATATGTTTGCTGAATGCCCCTGTTTTTTTAATAAAACAAAACAAATACCCGATCCCCCCCCCACCTCAAAGCATTATGAAATTTGTGAAGTAACTTTAAAACAACAACCCAGGATCAGTTTCCTTTTGAAAGAAAGAGCATTGGGGAGTTGATGTCATTTTTCTTGGAAGCAGCTTTCCTCAACACGGGCATCTCTTCCCCAAGGCTTCAGGTGGGGTTATCTCCTCACCCAGGAATCCCTGTTGTTTCCTCCCTGGAGGCCTCACAACTTCATGCCACGCTGACTGGGGATGATGGGACAGTTAGTCCAGCTGATATGGAGGTCACCAGATGATAGGCTAGCTTAGATTTTATTGGAAGCCAGGGATGTAGCAATGGGGGGGGGGCAAAATAAGGACATTGCCCCCCAAAAAAGAATCCTGCACCCCCAATGAAATTTTCCTTTAGACCCCAAATTTGTAGTGTTGCAGTTACTTAAAACTTCAGTTGAGCATTTAGAAATACAGTTTAGTTATCCAAAGAAAGAGGGCAGGCAAAGCTGCCAAGAGAATGCAAACAAAGCAAGTATAAAACATCTAGATGTGAATGATTTTCAGTGTCTCACTCTATGCAATGGTAAAAATTTGGGGAATAAAAGAAGATCTCATTTGGGAGAGCAGAATTCTTATTTGAAGAGCAGTGTCCTAATTTCTCCCCTCTGTAGCTTCATTACTGTTTGCAAGGAAGTGAGTTCTGAAAACAGACATGACAACCACAAGCAAAAAAAGTAGTTAAAAGATTCAATAAATAGTTGCAAATTATTACTCTTGAACTCTAACCAGATTCAAGACAGTTTATTTTTAAGATACATTACTGGATCACCTCCAGCTGTTAGCTCCTTCTGAGGAAATATCATCCCTGTCTATTAGCATACACCCAAACAAACAAGAGACTTCTTTTTAACAACAACAGCATATACATTTCAAGTTGAAAATCATCCCTAAGCAAAAACCATCCTCAATTGCCAACAGCTGGTTTTTGCTGTAAGCACTAGATCCCAACTGATCTTGAAAGCTAAATCCATGAGGTCGCCCAGTGCTTCCCAAACTTTGGTCTTCCAGGAGTTTTGAACTTCAGTTCCCAGAAGCTCCAGCCAACTTGACCAACAGTCAGGAAATCTGGGAGCTAAAGTCCAAAGCACCACTGCAAATCAATAGGTGACTTGAAGGTAGATGTACACACACACACACACACACACACAAAATGCTCAAGAATTCTGAAGAAAGTGTTTGCAACAGCAAGTGTGGGCAGAAGGTACAACTGAATCTGTTGGTAGATCACTGAATGGATTGCAGTGCGTTGAAGCAGATGTGGCTTCCTTTTTTTTAAATAACAATACTATCCCCATATTAGGCTTGTAGAATTCACAATCAGTAGTAATTCAGAAATAAATTTATATATTAGTGTATAAGTCATTAGTGTTTCCAGAGTCAGCGTGGCATAGTGTTTTGCATGTTGGACAACAAATCTGAAGAGCAGGTTCAATTTCCAGCTAGGCCATGAAACCCACTAGGTGACCTTGTGCAAGTCGCATGCTCTCAGCCTCAGGGAAAGGCAATGGCAAATCTCCTCTGAACCAGTCTTGCCAAGAAAACCCAATGATAGGTTCGTCTTAGGGTCACCATAAGTTTGAAAAGACTTGAAGGAACACAGTAACTAAAACAACATCCCAACATGTAATTAATGGGATGGATGCTGTAGGGAACTGGCTTCACCTATTGAGTCATTATTTTGCATCTAGTTCTCGATGGTGTAGCATTCAGAGCTAATAAGAACATGGACACACAGGTAGGTCTCATAAGTGGAAATCTCCTTGCATCTGCTGTAAGGGGGGGGGGGGGGACTCTGCCTTACATTGAGTCAGACCATTGTTCTCCATACCCCTAACTGTCCAGACTTGTCAGAAATAGTCCCAATTACTTCTCTATCCCGTTTTTCCAGCTGTTTTTCAAATGTCACAGTTTCCCTGCTCCTCCCACTTTCCCCCTTTGTTCTTGACTTATTTCAATTGCAGTAAACTGAGTTCAAACTGCAAAAGTAGTTAACTCATTGGGATGAGAGGTGGGGTAAAATCTTGCCCTTCCCAATAGGTTCAAACAAAAGCAAACTGCTACAGCCATTTCTAGCCTTCTGTTCTTTCTCATTAATAACTTTTGTCATCTTGACCACACTCTAATGTCACTTGTCCATGCATGTCCCAGTTTTCATCAGTCAAATGTTGGCGGGTATGTAGCTCAGTATTTTTAACTCTGACTGGCATCCTCCCTTTCCTGGGTTTCAGGGAAGATGGTTTTTCCCTAGCTTTACCCAGCAATCCTTACTGTTTCCTTTCTGGAGATCTCCAAATACTACTAAGGTCTGACCTTGCTTAGCTTCCAACAGCAGCAAGATCCATTGTGTTCAGGGCGATTGTGGTAGAATGGTAGATAGAGATTATAAATATAGGGCAACGTGTAGATAGCATTCCCTTCACTTTGTTTATTTTTGCAAGTTAATTACTATGACGCTAGCAACTTGGCTTGCTCATGCAAAGAAACATGTTTGTGAACAATAATATGCATGTGATATGCATCTTTCTTTCTATTATATAGACACAAAGAATGGCAACACTCCAACACAGTTAGATGTACATAAACCCACTGAAACTCTAGAGCTGGAAGTTGCCAAATAATGAACTGGATTTTTCTGACCCAGTGCAAAGCAACATTTGTCATTTTATTCAGAATGTTTGTACATTTTGACAATGTAAGACATTTTAAGGTGTTTCAAATAAAATTAATAAAGAGTCATTTTTAAAAAGCAAATCAGTGAGTTTCAGCTCTATTGAAAAATATATGTGTCAGCCTCTGCTTTAAAAATCAAAAGGTGAATCCAAGGACAATATCTTTTTTCATGCAATTTGACACTGAGATACTATAAAATGTTCATAATATATTGCAAAAGCATTCACAGTCCAAATAGGAAATTACCATTAGAGTTCCACATCTGGGTGGGGGACCTCTTCTACAAAACATTGACTTTTATTTAAATAAGATTGGATTTGTTCCATTGGTCTACAACAGCCACCACAACATGTTCAGATGTTTCAGAATGCAACCTGCCTTTAGCCCCAGCTAGAAAGTGTTGTCCTGGGACTCTGGGCAGCCAGGGTTTGAATCAGCCATGGAAGCCCACTGGGTGACTTCAGGCAAATCACACACTCTCAGCTTCAGGGGAAGGCAATGTCAAACCCCTACTGAACAAATCTTGCCAAGAAAACACATGATAGGGTTACAATAAGTCAGAAACAACTTGAAGGCACAAGACAACAAAGTATTTTTTTAAGGGATGCCAGTTTTCCCAGAGCCCTACATGCAGCAACCTGGTCTGATAATACACAGACTTATCTTGATTTTAGAGTTCAGAGACATAGCCGTATTAGTCTAGAATATAAGTATGCAAAGTGATTTTGTAGCACCTTTGAAACTAACTGTGTGAAAGAAGTTGTAGCAGAAGCTTTCATAGACTTGATCTATTTTCTCAGATGTGCTACAAGATCCCTTTGCATACTTGCATTGATTTTGTATAAGCAAGTAGTTATTTTTCCACACAATCTTGGGAGATGTGGTTGATGAATGTACTGAGACTCAAATGTTATAGATTCTTAGATCTGCTGCTGTTCTGATAGAACTATATGCTGGCTTATGTGTACAGTGGAACAAGGAAGCAGAATGCAAAGCTGAAAGCAGGGGGTATTGTTTGTTTTCTACTTCTCATTCAAAAATGAGATTCATCATTTGTCAGTGAAGGTTGACAGTCAACTTTAATGAATCTATTCAAAGTGCTGAACCTATTATATTGGATTCACTGCCCCACTGACATTGGAGCTGTCTGGAATGCTAGAGTCCTTTCTCCAATCTCAGCTTTCTGCCTTTTCATTCTACTCAGCTACTTTTTGTGTAGGTGTGAATCTGAAACATCTTTAGAAGAATCTGTGGCTAAACAGTGTATTACCAACCTAAATTTGTTTCCTAGTTGGAGTGTGTTAAGTGGCAGTGGGCCATGCAGAACAGGAATTATTATTATTATTATTATTATTTATATCCCGCCTCTCTGTAAAATAGAACTGAGGCAGCTTACATGATAAAAAGAACAATCCCATCCCCCAATAGCCCACCCCCCTAAAATATATTTAAACAATCAAAATTTTTATTTTTTTATTTTTTAATAAATTTTATTGATTAAAAACATTATTGATTCCATTCGTTAACAAACAAACAAAAAATCACAAAAGTATATTAAACATATAGTACATCAAATTATTAAAAATAATAAAAAAGAAAGAAAAATTAAACAAATACTGTTATATAACATTCAGATCCTCTGAAAAAGAGAAAAAAAAAAGACTTCCTGTGTCTATTACATCTTGTGCTTTAGCCTGTTGTTTTGACCTCAACATGAGCTCCTGTATTGGAGTACTAGATGGCCATGCAGTGTAATTGTCAATAAATTATACAAGGTTTAATTAAACTAGTAGCTTCCCTATCAAAAACTCAAGTTAAAGCAAATACAGAATTGAAGAAATAAAAAAAAAACAACAAAAAACTAAAGCCTACTAGTAACATATCTATATTGACACATATATAGTAATTTGTTAGCAAATTAACCATGTGTTTTCCGAATAAACCCTCATCAGTAATACCTTTAGACATTTCATCTATATCCTTAATTTAATATCCCGCAGTGCAAAGTGCTGAATCCAGGGTTGCCAATCCTCTTTAAACCATTCATAGTCCGTTCCTCTGATCAAACCCGTCAATCTGTCCAATTCCATAACCTCAATAATTTTCGAAAGCCAATCTCGCAATAACGGAATGTCTTTTCTTTTCCATTTAGCAGCATAAAGTATTCTAGCAGCGGAGAGAGAATAAAAAATCAACTTTCCATAATTTTTCTCTAAAGTTTCGTCCAAATTTATTCCCAACAAAAATATTTGTGGTTCCAAATTGATATTAAAATTTAATACTTCACTAAGTGTAGCCCTAACAATTTCCCAAAAACTTTGTGCTTTTTTGCATTTCCACCATAGGTGGTAAAAAGATCCAATTTCTTTTTTGCACTTCCAACAACTATTTGGATATGACTTATAAATTTTTGCAAGACGGGTTGGTGTGAGATGCCATCTATACATCATCTTATAAAAATTTTCTTTTAGATTATAACTAAGAGTGTAACTCAGTCTCCTGGTCCAACATTTTTCCCACTGTAATAATTCCACGGGTTTTCCAAAATCCTGGGCCCATTTGACCATTGAGGGTTTAATAACTTCAGATTCCATCTCAATTGTTTGCAAAACCTTATAAAATTTAGAGATTTTATGCTTCTCTTTACTCCAAATAGTATCCTCTAATTGCTGATCTAGTTGTCCTATCTTCCTACTTCTTTGATCTAATTTAAACCGTTCTTTTAATTGTCTATAGGAAAACCAATTAAAGTTATATCCCTCTTGATTCAATTGCAGTTGCGTTTTAATTTCAAAGTTTGATGTTTTTTCTATCAATAGTTCCTTATACATTATCCATTTAGAATTGCTGAATTTATTTTCTTTATTCACAACCTCTCCAATTGCAGTCCACAGTGGGAGTACATCTCGCCAATTATTTTTAACTTTATTCCAAACTCTTAAGAGGGCTCTTCTTATATAATGGTCATTAAATTGTTGATGGCATTTTATTTTCTCATAAAATAGATAACCGTGCCATCCATACACGTTATCATATCCCTCTAATTTAAGATTTTTTTCATTTTCTAATTTAAACCAATCTATGAGCCAAAAGAAGGTACAAGCATAATAATAATTTTTCAAATTTGGGAGGCCAAGGCCTCCCCGTTCAATCGAATCCTGTAGGAGCTTAAATTTCACTCTTGGTTTTTTCCCCGCCCAAATAAATTTTGAAATTTCCCTATTCCAATTATTAAATGGTTTGTCATTAAGAATCACCGGGATATTTTGAAACAAATACATTAATTTGGGAAGAATCATCATTTTAATGACCGAAATTCGACCCATCCATGATATTCTTAGTTTATTCCATTTTTTAAAGTCTTCTTTTATCTCTCCCCATTTCTTGTCATAATTATTTTTAAATAAATCTCCATTTCTAATTGTAAAATTTATTCCTAGATATCTCACCATTTTTTTCTCTTGGAGTTTAGATAACCGTCCAAATTCTTCTTTCTCTTTGGAAGTTAAATTCATAAGAAGCACCTCAGTTTTATCTCTATTGATCTTTAACCCAGCCGCCTTCCCAAACATAGTTAATTCTTTAAATAAGCATGTTATATTTTCACATGGGCTCGACAATGATATCATCAAGTCATCAGCAAACGCCCTGACTTTGTACTCCTCCCCTTTAATTTTTACACCCTGTATTTCTCCATTTGCTCTAAGTCTATTCAATAAGATCTCAAAATTCATAATAAAAAGAAGGGGTGACAAGGGGCAGCCTTGTCTAACCCCTTTTTCTATCTTTATCGGTTTAGAGGTCTCCCCATTTATTATAATTTTAGCCTCCTGTTCCTGATAGATAGCTGATATCCATTTTCTCATATTTTCCCCCGGATCCAATCTTCCTACTAAATTTTCCATAAACTTCCAACTTAAACTATCGAAGGCCTTTTCTATATCTAAGAAGACTAATGCCAATTGCCTATTAATCATTTTATTATGAAATTCAATGAGGTTAATCAAATGGCGAGTATTATCTTTAATCATGCGACCAGGAAGAAAACCCGCCAGGTCGTCTGAAATCCATGTTACTAGCCAATTTCTAAATCTCTTTGCTAAAATTGATGCGAATATTTTATAATCATTGTTGAGTAATGATATAGGCCTGTAATTCCTAGGGTCCGTTTTATCTTTGTTGTCTTTTGGGATTAAGATAATATTGACATCCTGCCAAGATTTAGGAATCTTCCCTTCAAGCATCCCATTCATCGTTTGTTGTAAGGGTACTACTAATTGATTACAACATTTTTTGTAATAATTCGCTATAAAACCATCAGGGCCAGGGGCCTTACCTGTTTTTAGTAATTTAATTGCCTCAATTATCTCATGGGTTTCAATCTTTTTACTTAATTGCAATATAGGAGGGTTTCATTTGACCAAACTAAATATGCAGATTCTAACCCAAATTTGTTGGATGAAATTCGTAAATGCATTCGACAGGAGATGCTAGAGATTAAAGCTGAGGTCCGACAGGAAATCAGGGCAGAGCTTCAAGAGATCAATCAATCTATTGATAAATTAACAGGAGAGATTTCGGCAGTGAAGCATAGAATTGGTACCCTGGAATATAGAGATGATAGACTGGCTGAGGAATTAGAAGATATTAGAAAACTAAGAGAATTAGACCTAGATGATAGAGCTGTTTGGGAACAAAAATTGAGAGAAAAATGTATCAAAATTAGAGGCCTGCCCGAACTTAAAAGCGAGAATCTTATGGAATCACTTGTACCTAAATTGGCTAAGTTTTTAAACAAAAAAGAAGAATGGCTTTATCCTGAGGTGGATAGAATCTTTCGGTTGAATTCTATTGCGGCTAAAAAGAAAAACCTACCAAGAGATATAGTTATATATTTTGTTAAGAGACAGACTAGGGACTTGATTCTTAAAATACAAAATGACTCCCCTCTGATAATTGATGGAACTGAGGTGCAGATTTTGAAGGATATTCCCGTTAGACTGCTGAAGAAAAGAAAGGATTACGCATTCTTAACGGTCTATCTGAGACAACAGGGTATTTCATATAGGTGGAGTTCTCCCGAAGGCCTCGTTTTTTGGTGGGGCAAAAGAAGAGTGGTACTCAGGAATGTAGCAGAAGCCCATAGATTCTGGGACTTAGAGGAAAAGAAAAAGAGTCGGAAAGATAAGGATAAACGTCCACACGACTCGCAACCTTCTGGTAGCAATGGGACTCAAGAAAGGAAAGGGGAACGAGATAAATTAATTGATTCAGAGGAGGAAAGCCGACGACCAGAAAAGGATAGAAAAGATAGTGATCAGGAAGAGGAAGAATCAAGTGAGGAAGGAATATTAAGTGATCCAGAAAGCAGCCTGCTAAACCAAGGTGGAGGGACAGATGGAGACCCGGAGAAAGACTTGACAGACGCATAGCAAAGTAAGTTATACCTCCTCTAAACTGTTTAAACTATAGATTCTTTCTCAGTGAACTGTAATAAGAAATAAAATATGAATCACCTAAAGATATTAACATGGAATGTCCGCGGCTTAAATACCCCTCAAAAAAGGAAAAAAGTTTACCATTATGTTCAAAAACTGAAAACAGATGTATCATGTCTTCAGGAGACGCATATTAGGTTGAAAGATACTAAATATTTAGAAAATAAAAAATTAGGTAAAGCTTATATCGCAGCAACAACTAAGAAAAAAAAAGGGGTAGTGATATATGTTTCTAATAAATATGACTCTAAATTGATAAAATCGGATCCAAATGGTCACTATGTAATTGTGGAGGCCAATATTAAAGGGGAAACAATGTTGATGGTGGGGATATATGCCCCACTAACTAACAAAGCAAAGTTCTTTGACCATTTAACAGAAGTTGTCTATTCAACAAATCATGATAATATTATCTGTTTAGGTGACTGGAACGGAGTAATTAACCCCCAAATAGATAGAGCGCCATTAAGAAAAAGGAGAAGTCAAGGCAAATTACCTAAAAGCTTTTTTGATTTTCAAGACTCCTTTGCTTTAAAAGATGTATGGAGGTTGTTGTACTCTAACTCAAAGGATTATACTTATTTCTCCCACGTACACCTATCATGGTCGAGAATTGATATGTTTTTTGTTTCTTCTCAACTATGTAATCGGGTCTCTACTATCGAATCCCTACCTGCAGTTTGGTCGGATCACAACCCTGTAGTCATGAGATTGAATTGTGGAATTAAAGAGTTTAGATGGAGGCTAAACGATTTTCTGTTAAATAATGAAGAGACTCTTAAAGAAGCACAAGATCAGCTTAAATTGTTCTTTCAAGAAAACACAAGTATGGAGACACCAATTAGCGTAGTCTGGGATGTGTCGAAAGCGTACATGAGGGGTTTTTTCATTAAAAAAAATCATGAATATAAAGCAATAAAAAGAAAAAAATAAAAGAATTAGAAGATGAATTGAAAAAACAGGAGGATCAACTTAAGATTAACCCTAAGTTTAAAAAAATAAGAGAAAATATTAAAAGAATAAAGAGTCAGATTTCTACAATAACTATGGAAGAAATAGCAAAGAAAATTAAATTTGCTAAACAGAGATATTTCGAATCTTCGAATAAACCTGGAAAACTCTTAGCAAATATTCTTAAAAAAGAGCGTGAGAAACAAATAATAGTGGCATTACGAGAAGGAGATCATACATTTACAACCCAAGACCAAATAAAAAGAATTATTACTACTTACTATACTAATCTATATAAAAGGAACCAAGAGAATGGTAAAATTATCAAGAAATATCTAGATGAGTCAATTTTTAACAAAATCCCAGATATGCAAAAAAACAATCAAAATTTAAAAACATACTTAAAGATAACAAACTATAAAAACAATACAATAAATGACAAGTAAATTAAAATAAAAATAGCTGTAGCAGGAATCAGGGACAGGCATAACTATTTTCGGTTCTCTACTCAGGAAAGGCCTGCCAGAAGAGATCCATCTTAACAGCTTTTTAAAAGCTGTTTAAAGTGGTCAAGTGATGGATCTCATCTGGCAGGCCATTCCAAAGTCTGGGAGCGATAGCCCAAAAGGTCCTCTGGGCAGTTGCAGATAATCTAGTTTTTATAGGTAGCAATATGTTCTTCCCAGAGGACCTTAGTGCATGGGGTGGATTATACGGAAGGAGGTGGTTGCAAAGATAGGTTGGACCCAAGCCATTTAGGGCTTTAAAGGTAATAACCAACACCTTGTACTGTGCCCAGAAACTGATAGGCAGCCAGTGAAGCAATCTTAGGATAGGTGTTATGTGGTCTCTTCTTCTTTTACCTGAGACCAGCCCGGCTGCCATATTCTGTACCAATTGAAGTTTCCAAACTAGACACAAGGGTAGCCCCATGTAGAGTGCATTGCAGAAATTGAGACAAGAAGTTACCAGCGTATATACCACAGTTTCAAGACCCCCAACCTCCAGGAAACGGCACAGTTGGTGTATCAGCCGAAGCTGATAACAGGTGTTCCTGACCACCGCATTCACCTGATTTGTCATCTGAAGCGACGGATCTAGGAGCATCCCCAGGCTGCAAACACAGTCCTTTGAGGAGAGTGTGACCCCATCTAGGACTGGAGATTGTGTTCCAATACCTGGGTTCGGGGCCGTTACACCGGGTTTGCCTGGATTCAGTTTCAATCTGGTTTTTCCTCATCCAGTCCATTAAGACATTCATTGAGATGAGAGATGCCATCTGAAGTCAGAGCTGTAGACTGAGACATGGAGTGATATATCTGAGTGTCATGAGTGCACTGATATCACCCCACCCCATATCTCCGGATGATCTCTCCCAGCGGCTTCATATATATGTTAAATAGCATCGGGGACAGGATGGTGCCCTGAGGGATGCCACAATTAAGTTCCTTTTTCACTGAGCAACTGTCCCCAAGCATCATCCTCTGGAATCTGCCCAAGAGAGAGGAACGGGACCATTGCAATGCAATGCCTCCGATTCCTAATTCTCTCAGGTGTTCCAAGAGGATGTCATGGTCTATTGCAGGGGTAGGCAAACTTTTTGAGCCGGGGGCCTGGTTGCTGTCCCTCAGACAATTGGGGGGGCGAGGCACCAAAAATAAATAAATAAATAAATAAATAAATAATTTTTTAAAAATTAAAAATTAAAAAAATATGCATGCACACTCTCTCAACCCCAGAAAAGCCATGGCAAAACCCCTGTGGAGATTTTGCCAAGAAAACCCCAAGAACAAGTAATAACAACAATAATCAATATCATCATGGCGGGCGGCGGCGGCAACAGGACCCTAACCCTAACCCTAACCCCGGGCCTTAGGTTGCCTACCCCTGGTCTATTGTGTCAAAGGTCGCTGAGAAGTCCAGTAGCACCAACAGGGTCACACTACCCCTGTCAATGCCCAAACAAAGGTCATCAGCTAAGGCAGCCATGGAAGTGTCCACTCCATATCCTGTCCTAAAGCCAGTTTGAAATGGATCAAGATAATCGATTTCCTCCAAGACAGCTTGGAGCTGAAGAGCAACAGCCATCTTGATCACCTTGCTCAAAAAAGGCAGCAAAGAGACTGGCCTATAGCTGTTCATATCCAAAGGGTCAAGGGAAGGTTTTTTCAGAAGTGGCCTAACCACCACTTCCTTCAAAGAGGATGGAACATAACCTTCCCCAAGGGATGCATTGATGATGTCCCTAAGGAACATCCTCAAGACATCTCCTCCCTGGACAGCCAGTCACAAAGGGCAAGGTTCAAGAGGGCAAGTTGTCTTCCTCAGTCTACCAAGGAGCTTGTCCACGTCATCGGTACTCACCAGTTGGAACTGATCCAGTATAATCTCATAAACAGTTACTGGATACCTCATCTATCAATTCTACTATAACACCGGTGTCCAAGTCGGCTCTTCTCTGAGAGATTTTATCTGCAAAGATGTAGTTAAACGCATCACAACAGGCCATTGTCAGGTTAAGTAATGGGTTCTGCATAGGTGGAACCTGTGTCAGTTTCCTTACCACCTTAAACAGCTCTGTTGGACGGGGCTTTGCAAATGCAATACGTGCAGAGAGGAAAGATTTCCTTGCTTCATGTATTGCCTCTCTATAGGAACAAAGAAATTTCCTTTGACGAGTTCTATCAGATAAGAGTCATGTTTTCTGCCAGACGCACTCTAGTCGCTGTTCAACCCACTTCATCTTCCTGAGTTCTTCTATATACCATAGTTGACTATTAGAAGCGGGTTGGAAAGGACGCTTGGGAGCAATCGTGTCGAAAGCCTTGGCAAGATCGGTGTTCCAGGTATTAATCAAAGCTTCAACAGAATCACCAGTGTTATCAACCATTAAACCCTCTAAGGCTTTCTGGAATCCAATTGGTTTCATTAGCCTTCAAGGGTGGACCATTCTAATGGGTCCACCACCCCTGACAGGATGGACAGTGGTTCTAAGTTCAGCCTTGATCAGGAAATGATTCGTTCATGAGAATGCAGAGGTTTTTATTACCTCCACCCACAGATATTCCTGTTCCGTAATGAAGACTGTATCAAGGGTATAACCTGCACAATGCGTGGGCCCAGCGACCAATTGGGATAGGCCCATGTTTGTCATGGACTCCATGAACTCCCGAGCCGCACCTGTTACATTTGACAAACTGGTCTTGAGTGAAATGTTGAAGTCACCCAAAACTAGAAGTCTGGGCGACTCTAACAGCAACTCTGAGGCCAGCTGTGTCAGCTTGGTTAGAGCGTCTGCTAGACAATGGGGTGGACAGTATACTAGCAGAATCCCCAAACTATCCTTGGTCCTCAGGCTCAGGTACATACACTCGAAGTGGACTGTTTTCCAGACAGGTATCCTGGTTAAGGTCAGGTTATTCTTATGAACTAGGGCCACTCTGCTCCCTCACCCACTTCCCCTTACCTGCTCACTGATAGAGTACCTAGCTGGGAGGGCCTGTACCCAAGTTATAGTGTTGCCTTCTCCCAGTCAAGTCTCTGTAAGGCCAAGTCAGCATCTTCATCTAGAAGAAGATCATAAATAATCTGAGTCTTGTTTTTGACCAACCTGGCATTGCAAAGGAGCAAGTTAAGGTTCTGTGGAATATGGTGTGCTTTCCAATCCATTCAGGGAAACAGAGTGAATTGAAGGCAGGATAGCTTTCAGACATCGATCCCGCCTTCCTTTGTAACAGACTTTCATCCTGTTCCCACCATACCTTCCTTTCCCCCACACAACCTGGATTTCCACCCCCAGATCACAACCGGCCACACATGCCTGTCCCTTATTCACAGATCCCTCCAAGTCCCCTCAAGTTACTGCTGGGCAGCAAAGCCTCCAGCAGTCTTGGAGGGCCTTGAGAGCCATCTATATACATTAGTCCTGAGGTTCTTGAGCTGCCTCCGCATCCTCCGGCAGGCTGGCTGGCTGTTGTTCCTGGGGGTGGGGGAGTGACTTTTAAAACCAACCACTCCTGGCCATGCCCCCTCTCCCTGCTTCAGATGTCCCAGTTGCCTTTGGAATGGGGGAAAAGGAAAGCTGCTTTGGCATCCTCCAAGTCCTCCAGCAGGCTGGATGGCTGGGTAGCTCTGGAACTCTGAAAATCTGTATTATAAGATCTTATAACTATTATAAGAAATGGTTCCATGTTGAGTCATTGATTCAGCCTTCCCAATTACACATAGAAATCAATGCAGTATTAGTTAACTCTGGAACCTCATTAATGAACCACTAGAATCCTGTTAGTGACATCTGCAGGCATAATGTGACATTTTGCCTGCATAAGTTCTTTTATGGTCATTACGTAAATGGCTGTCCAGCACCTCCATCCACAATGACTCTTTGCCCATGTAACCTACCTATCTGCCACTAGGTCACCCAGTCCCACCACTATTTGGTGGCTTGAGGAGGGCAGGGATAACCAGGCAGCATCTGGCTATTTTTCTCCAGCCAAAGGCATGAAGATGATCACCTGGAGGCCCTAGAATAGTGATAGTGAACCCTTTAGGGACCCAGTGCCCAAACTCAAGGACATTCCAGCACTGGGTGTTACCCGGTGCTGGGGGGGGGGCATCTGGGGGCAGGACATCCCTGGAGACAGCTAAAGGCCTGGGAAAGCGGGGAGCATGTGCCTGTTCCTCCTCTTTCCCTGCCTTACCATCTCTCCGTGTGTTCTCCAAAATGGCTTCACGTGCCAGTGAGGGCATGCATGCCATAGGTTTGTCACCACGGCCCTAGAACATAAAACAGCTGGACATTGCCTGGCTCCTCCTGCCGTCCCCAGCAATAAAATGCCTATGAAGCACTGTAATGACAGAAAGGCAAGTTGTGTATGCAAGGAAAAGAGATGGGAGTGGAGCTACATTTGCCAGAACATTGTCCTCCACCAGATCAATGTAGGATCCCAATCCTATTCTTGTATTATTTCAAAGAGAAAAGTTGCTATTCATATTGCTGCATGTTCCCTATTTTCTGAAATACAGCCCTCCATAACCACAGATTTTTTTTACCCACACATTCAAGCATCCATGTTTTTAAAATATTCTAAAAATATATAAATTCCAAAAAAAGCAAATCTTGATTTTGCCATTTTATATAAGGGGCACCATTTTACTATGCCATTATATTTAATGGGACTTCAGCATCAATGGATTCTGGTATCCACTGGGGGGTCTTGGAACCAAACCCTAGCAGATAACAAGGGTCTACTGTAGAAGGACACCCAATGAACAATTTTCTTGACATTAGTGTGGAGAGTATGCTTATTCACCTATGTATAGCAACCGTTTCTATATAACCCATTTAGGTTTATATCACTTAAAAACCTGAGTGTTGTGTGTGTGTGTTTGGAAATATACAAATCAGGAAAGGGAAAACAAATAGGCAGGCAGATTGGCAAGGCTAGTCTTGAAGTAGCAACAGTTCCCCATTCAAAACAGCAGGGCTCTGTCTGTACTATACAGTTAAATAAGCTTCATACTATTTTCGCTGCCATACCTCCACCCTATGGAATCTTGGGATTTTTAGTTTGGTGATGTCCTTAGAATACTTTGGAAATAGGCACTAAAGGTCTTTAGCAGAGAATTTTGAACAATTGACCAGACTACAAATCCTGGGATTCCATTGTATGAAGCAGTTAAATTGATATGAAACTGATGTACATTTTCAATGCAGATATACCTTTACAGACACATTTAGTTGCATCTTGGCAATCAGCACAAATCTCAATGGATTTATTTGTTTCCTGCCCTGAATGCCAATTGCCAACCTGTTTCCATTGTCTGTCACCACCACATAGAGTGTATGCATCTCAAATTCCTATAGCTTAGAATGGCCAATTTCCACCAAAGGCATTAAGCACTAATTGGTTTACATAAAAGTCTAGACCAGTGATTCCCAAGGTAGGTGGTACACCCCCCGGGGGGCAGTCGAATGATCCAGGCAGGTGGTGAGGTGGAAAGGGGGCATAAGAGGGGTAGTGAGGGGAAAGGGGGGTGTCAGGGGAGCCTTCAGTCAAAGTATTAATGTGCAGGAAAGACAAGGGGAACCAGTGATCTGGTAGGGATGAGGATTACATTAAAATTCTTTTCAGGGTCCTCAAAAAAACACTACACACAGCGTTGCTGATCATTTTGTGTGGTAGTGCCTCCCGCTCTTTGCCTGTCCATGTGAGTTCACTCCCTTACCAGCGTCTTTCACTAGTAGTGGCAACTGGGAAATTCTTGTGAGGCTTGGGCATAGGGCATTGCCTCTGTGGCTTGGAGCAGCACCATTTTGGTACAGACTGGAGCAAAGAGTTAGAGCACATGGTAGTGGCAGAGAAGTTATTGAAAAAAGGAGCTTTCAAATTTGGGAACCCACTTAAGCTTTATGAGCTTTGCTGGGACTTAGCTGGCAGGTTGAAGTTGCACTGATGCTCCTGTTTTCTTTCATCAGACAGGCTGAGAGAAGAAGTAGCAGAAGCAGCTATTTTTTATTTTTTTATTTTTTTTTGTGGGAGAGTGGACACTTGAAACTGTGTGGGGGAAATATGTATCTGGGAAAGGAGTATCTGTGCTCAATTCCTGGAGAGTCCTTTGTCTTGGAGAGACTCCTGTAGTTAAAATCTCTCTCTTTCCAGCCCACACCAATCGCCAGTCCAGAGCATAAGGCCTCTGTAAACCCCCTACATACACACCAGCTGCACCTTCTCTGCCCAAATGATGGATTAAGAGTGCCTCCTCTCTAGGGAGAAGCTTCTCCCTTGTACCTGGTCATCCTGGGAGCAGCAACTGAGCAGCTGGCTGAGCAGCAACCAAGAGGCCTCTTGACTGAACTGGTCTTTGCTGCAACACTGGCATGGGTGAGAGGTCATGGCCATGGCTTCCCTGACTGAGTCTATCCATCTAGAATGTGATTGTCCTCTTTTCCTACTCCCAGGATAACAGAGCACAAAGGGAGCAGCAACCGAGCAACCAGTCAAATAGCAACTAAGAAGCCTCTTGCCTGTGCCAGCCTTAGCTTCTTGGTCACTGCTCAGACAGCTGTTTGGCTGCTGCACCTAAGGTTACTTGGGTGCAAAGGGAGCAGCAACCAAGATTAGCTGTTTTGAATTTGCAGTAGAAAAGGTAAAGGTAAAGATTTTCCCTTGACAAGATTATCTAGTCATGTCTGACTGTAGGGGACAGTGTTCATCTCTGTTACTAAGATGAGGGAGCCAGTATTGTCAGAGACGATTCCATGGTCATGTGGCCAGCAAGACTACACAGAGAACAGGAGACCTAATGTATAAAAGTATGCATGGGGGGCATGTGCTAGGTTTGCCTTCCAAAAGGAAAGGGGGGCGGTAGCTCAAAAATGTTTAGGAACCCCTGGTCTAGACAGAAGGAAATAAAGGGTGATAGTCCAATTGTTAGTTCAAGTAGAGTAGACCCAGTCCATCCATGGGATTTACACAAGTATTGATTTACCAAGCTTCCATTTATTCCACGGTCCTACTTTGTTTGGGAGTAACAATTCAGTTTAGGTCTGGGAATATCATCACAACAATGGATTCTTTTTATCAGTGCTTGCCTGCAAGCAAAGAACATAAAAGAACCAGACAGCTGTAAGTTAAGATATTTTGAGGAGATGGCACAAGATGAATGGTCTTTAAAATGTAAAACCATGACCGTAAATTAGATTAATTCATTGATTAATTGTCCCTAGCCTTATCATTAAATTACTGCTGATTGCTAGCAGATTTTTTTACAATTTCTCATAAATTAAATTAAGATATTAAGGAACAATTTCACACTCTACTGCTATTTCATAAAGATTTTTTGAAATAAACACTCCTTTGCCATAATGTTCTATGTGTACAGCTCAATATTGTTTTGTGTATTTTGGTGGTGTGCTTTGCATCTATCCTAGTCAAGGCTTAACTGCTGAAATTTAAGAGCTCATACTTGTATATAGGAGGAAATATAGGGAAGCTTGCTTAGTTATGAATGCATTCCACCTTTCCTCCAATGAGTTGAAGTCAGCATACAAGGCTACCTTCTCCCCACTTTATCCTCTTTATCCTCAAAATAACTCTGTAAGATAGATCAGACTGAGAGAGTGTGATTGATGGTACACCTGTTGAGGTTTGTGATCTAGTGGGGACTAGAGCAGGGGTAGGCAACCTAAGGCCCAGGGGCCGGATGTGGCCCCCTGAGGCCTTTGGACCGGCCCCAGGCCGGTCCTGCCGCCGCCGCTGCCGCCCGCCATGATGATATTGATTATTGTTGTTATTACTTGTTCTTGGGGTTTTCTTGGCAAAATCTCCACAGGGGGTTTGCCATGGCTTTTCTGGGGCTGAGAGTGTGTGCATGCATATATTTTAATTTTTTTTAAAAAAAATATTTATTTATTTATTTATTTATTTTTGGTGCTTCGGCCCCCCAATTGTCTGAGGGACAGCAACCCGGCCCCTGGCTCAAAAAGTTTGCCTACCCCTGGACTAGAGCCTCCAAAGTCCCAGTCCAGCTGAGGAGTGAGCAGCTACTAGTGATTGGAGGCCACATGAGTCTCCAGAGTCGTAATCCTACACTCAAACCGCTATGCCACACTGGCTCACCAGAATGTTACAAGCAATTAACTATAGCTGTTAACTGCCATCAAGTTGACTTTGACCTATGGTGACCCCATGTATAAAAGACCTCCAAATCATCCTATCATCAATAGTTTTGCTTAGGTCTTGCAGATTCATGGCCATGGCTTCCCTGACTGAGTCTATCCATCTGGAATGTGATCTTCCTCTTTTCCTACTGCCAAGCATTCTTGTCTTTTCTAGTGAGTCATGTCTTCCTATGATATGTTCAAAGTATAACAGTCCCAGTTTAATCATCTTGGCTTCTGGGGAAAGTTCAGGCATGATTTGCCCAAGGACAATTTAATTTGTCTCTCTGGCAGTCCATGGTATCTGTAGATCTCTCCTCCAGTACCATTTCAAATGTATTGGTTTTCTTCCAATCGGCTTTCTTCACTATACAGCTTTCACAACCATACATAGAAATCAGAAATATGATAGCATGGACAAACCTTACTTTGGTATTCACGTTGCACTTGAGGATCTTTGCTCTTGAGGATCTTGTCTAGTCCCTTCATAGCTGCCCTTCCAAGTCCTAGTCTTCTTCCAATTTCTTGACTGCAGTCTCCATTCTGAAAATCAACTCATTTGAGATGTGGTGCTAGAGTAGAATTCTAACAATACCGTGGATTGATAAAAAGACCAATGGGTAGTTCCTAGAGCAGATCAGGCCCAAATTCCCTGGCAGCAAAGATGACCAAACTGAGGTTGTCTTATTTTTAGGCATTTCATGAGAAGAAAAATTTCACTAGAAAAGACTATGATGCTTGGTGAAGTTGAGGGCAATAGGAAAAGAGGAAGACCACATTCCAGATGGATACACTCAGGGTAGCCACAGCCTTGAATCCTCAAGAGCTGAGCAGGGGAGGATACGGTGACTTGGATGTCTCTCATCCATAGGGTTGCCATTGGTCAAAGTCAACTTGAAGGTACTCAACAACAAAGTTAGTACAATAGGATGTTGAAGCTAAAATATGCTGGAATTTTTGTCCCATTCCTTTGTTTTTGGCCCTGCCTATCACTGGGAGAGCCAGCATGGTGTAGTAGTTTGAGCATTAGACTACAACTCTGGAGATCAGGGTTCAATTCCAAGTTCAGCCATGGAAACACACTGGGTCACCTTGGGTGAGTCACATGCTCTCAGCCACAGAAAACCTCTTGATAGGTTTACCATAAATCAGAAATGACTTCAAACCACACAACAATTATCACTGGGATGCAGCCCCCACCCTCAAAGATCCTCTCTGAAAGAGGTCCTTTTTTTTTGGTCTGTACTGAGTGGTAGGGTCTCTACAGTTTCACACTGGGATACTTCTTACTCCTTCCTGGAGAAGCAAGGGCCTGGGCCTGGAACTTTTTGTACTCAAAGCAAATGCTTAGCTACAATTTTATCCAATAGTTGCTGCTTCTTGTGCTTCAAAACATTAGTTAAGGAGGGAATTGCATTTTATTAAAGCTAAGGAACAAACTGCTTTTTTAAAAGTGTGCTCTAGTTTTTGTATTTCAAAAAAAAAAAAAGGTTGGGTTATAACTCATAGAAAAGGGTAACATAAATACAACTGATACATTAAATTATTAGCAACCAGGTTCTTTCCAGTGGTGCAAAAACTGAGGTGCTGTCTAAACTGTATACATGCGTTATCAAATGAGAAAAGCAAACATGGCATGATGGGATGTAAGACTATTACATTTTGCTCACACTGCAGCTCCACAAGGACAAACAAAAATATTTGTACCGTAACTAGCTCTGAGCATCCAACTTTTTTGCTCATCCCTTTCCCCTCTTTTTAGGACTCCAAACTTTGTCCCAAGGCTAAGCCTTTTTCTCTCTCCCTTGCCACTTCTTTATCAATAAATGAAAAACCATCCTCTGACTCAGGGTTTATTTATTTATTATTGCCTTTATTAATGGTGTTTACACCCAAGTGCAGTTCTTGTCTGCAATAACCTAATGCCATTACAGGCTGATAACATTCAAAGCAGTGTTATGTTCACATACAGTACAGATAGGTATTGTAGCATTTTGCAAGCTGTTTACATCCTATGCTAGAGTTGAGCCTAGGGGATGCAGACTGAACAAAAGCAAAATGCCATCTTGCAAGCTACCATGGGAAGCACTCTATGGAATGGAGCAAATAAGGGAGAATCAGGCTTTTAGCATGCACATTTGGTTAACCAATTCCTGAGAATACAATCCGCCCATCCCATACGTGGGTTTACCATACACAGACTTGAGCTCAGGCAGATGGCAAGCCTGGGAGGGACAAAATGGCATGCGTGCCCATGGCGAATGCACAGCGCCATATGCAGGAGCACACTGCCATTAAAATCAATGGGACTTGAGGTACCACCGTTTTTTCCATACTGGGGGGGGGGGGGCGTGTCCGGAATGGATCCCTTGCGTATACAAAGAGCCCACTGTATTTGCATTCTCCAGTCTACAAGCAAAGACCCATGGAGGACCTACTGACCAATGATTAGAGTAAGAATATAGAAAATACCTTTATGACCTGGTAACAAGGATCAGCAGGCAAACAACTGGGCACCCCATAACACATTTTGGAAGTCTGGAGTTTGGGATCACAAGCAGAGTATCAGGACCCTGAGGCAAGGCTAAGGTGAAACAGATGGGCAAAATAAGCAGGTTTCCGTCCGGCTTCGAGGCAGGGCATTTAGATGATGCAAGCCTTGAAGCCAGCCGGAAACCATTCCCAAGACATACTGTGAGACTCAAAAGGAGCTGGATTTTTCTGCTTCTTTCCAGAAAATGCGCACCTTCACATGTATGTATAAATGCACCAATGCCAGAGCAGCTCTAGAGGGGCGCTCTTTCCAAACCCTAACCCTAATTGTACATGTAAATACCTTGTTGCAGGAGTGCATTTAGAAAGGACAGAGCTGCCGTACCCAAGCGGTGAAGGTGGCAATGCCCAAAAGAGAAACTGTGACACCTCTCATAAAGATGAGTACAACATACATAAACTTGACAGTCAAAAGAGGGGCATGGGGTGAAGGGAGGCACGATTGTTCCTTGCTGACATCTGCATGGGCACATCTCTGCACTGATGCCCTGTCCCAGTGGAGGACTGCACATGCAACTGTGTGCAGGTTCACATGGAAGGCCATGCAATGGGATAGCAGTTGCCAGTAATTCACTTCTGCAAAGGTGCACTGGGATGGGGGGGGGGGCAGTAAAAAAAAAAAAAGGACCCAGCAATGGTGTGGTCATGACATGCACACTGCAGCCACCTTGGGAGCAGGCAGTGCAATTGATGGGGCATCAAAGTGGCTTCAGAAAATGTAGTTTCAAGCTGCTTTTTCCTGCCTGTCTGTTTCACCCCTGAGTTGCTTCAGCAATGACCAGAACTCTACTAAGAACTTAAAATATGGCTGCAAGAAGATGCATTGTTTGGGCCTTACTTTCTTGGATAAAATCAGCCTAGTTAACAAGTGTAGAATTCAGCAACACTGGCAAAACTCCTGACCTATCTACTGTTTCTTCTAGAACTAGTACAGGAGCTTCTGGGAAGACATATCCAAATTTTTCAAAAGGGGGTTCTTCTTAAGAGTGAAGCAGAGTTCCTGAAGGCTCTTGTTCACTGACTATAGGGGCCTCTGGAAAAGTTTCCTAGCAGGTGCTTCTTGCTAATGAGTCTCCACAAACCAAGAATCCTGCACTGTCCCAGGGTACCTTGCAATTTTTTATTATACGAGTGACTTATTATTTATAAAGTGTTGTAAATGTCTCTAGCTACTAATCCAAAGAGTTCCTGAAAGGAATGTGACTCTTCACTTGTTTCTCTCTTACATGCAAGTAAAACTAATTTAAAAAGTCTTCACCCTACTTGTGGGATTACAAGAGGTTTTGCACTTTTTTCAACATTTTTTTACATTTCAGGACTTTTTTTTCTACCAAAAATTTTGCTTTTTGCAAAGTAAACTGTATTGAGCACAAAATACATGTTTTCTTTAGCAAAAATCTTTTTACCTAGAAGGAATTCATACATGAAGTTTTACCCAACATTCCCAAATTCAAAAAATTCTTCCATAGTTGGCCTCTTTTTTTAATGGGGTGTGACCGGGAGGAGGAGAGGAGATCGGGGAGATCAGTTGGAGAGGCATCCAAAGACAGAGAGTGGGATAAGCAAAAACTGGAGGAAAAAAGAACACTGCAGAAGAAGAAGAGAGGGATAAGAGGTGAGGGACAGATGGACACAAGGAGGAGACACAGAAGAGGTGAGCAGAGTAAGTTGTCTGGGAGAAGGGAAAGACCAGTAGAGTGGAGTCCAAGGAGCAAGGAATGGCTGGCAGGCTTACAAAGAGGCTGAGGATGCCCAGGAATAAGAACCCACTCTCTTGTGAAGGTGAGACCCCAGTTGAGAGGGTGAATTAGAAGAAATGTCTCATCTAGAAGGACATCCTCCTCATGCTGCAGGAAAGGATTCTACAGGAAGGTGTCTGGTGGGATAGCCGAGGCCAATGTTGGGAGCACGGACCGGGGCCTGAGTTGTTGGAAAAGGCTGATTGGGAACCAGCAGAGAAGTGTTTCCCCACCTCCATTAATGTGTGGCAAGAGACCCATCATAAGGGAAGAGGAAACTCTATTTAAGTTAAGTTTGTTACCTAAGTTGGAGCAAAACTCAGTTGGGGACATTTAAATGAGTTCTTGTTTCTAAATAAAGTTAGTTTGTTGAAGCATCCAAAACCCAAGGCTGCAGCATTTGTATAAATATGGAGACCCATGGCACACTGCTCAACCTAGGAGAAGAGGATGCAGTTTCAGAGGGGGCTTCTCAAAAATGTACAGAAGACATGAAAATTTGGGAGCATTTTTTACAAGATAGGTCTACAGCATACAGGATCAGGTGGATAGCCATAATAACAAAATGTACATGCATCCATTTAATTCTTAGAAAATATGTTATGTCTCAAATAATAATAATAATAATAATAATAATAATTTATTTCCCTCCCCCTGCGGGGCAATCGGGGCGGCTTACAAGACCTGGTATGACTTAATCCTATGACAATCTCATTTCAAAAAAAATAATAAAGTGGAATTTGGCTTCAGCTCCCTTCAACAGAAAATTTATCAGAATAATTAGCCATTCTGTAGTAAGAAATCATTCATAGTATCACCAGGTTCATAGTTATATAGTTGGCCCTCTGTATCCACGGATTCTTTATCCAAGGATTCAAGCATCCATGGCTTGAAAATATTAAATATTCAATCAGTCAATCTCTCTTTCTCTCTCTCTCTCTCTCTCTCTCTATATATATATATATATATATATTCCAAACAGTGAACCTTGATTTTGCTAAGAAAGAGGGAGGGGATGGTGGAGAAGGAGACAAAGAGAGAACATTTATTTTCCATTGAGAAAAAGTTAGTATTTGGCATTTTGTTCTCATTTAAAACAAATTGGGGGGAAATGTACATTTCACTGAAGCATTCTAGTTCTCCAGTTCTCCAGTCTTTGCTCTTTCATGTCCACCTAAGATCCCATCACCACAAATTGTCTGTGAGTATGAACATGGTGCATGAATGTTTATGAGCCTGTGGTCTGCTTGAGCTTCAATGTGTAAAGGTTTATACACTGTTGCAGCAGTTGGTGTTCCTTGTATGTCAAATACTGAACAATGTGAGGAGACACCCAGAAACCTCGAAAAAGGAAGGGAAAATTTTGCTTCTCATCAAGGTCCCTGGACTTACCGGCCACCATTTTAATTTTCAAAATGGCGGTCGCGACTCGTTTGCGCATGCGCAGTAATACTGCGCATGCGCAAATGTGTTGCAACCGCCATTTTGATTTCCAAAATGGCGGTCGCAGTGCGTGCAGCCGCACAGTGGCAAAACACACGCGGTGGCGGCGGTGGCAACCTTCCGCCTGGGCCGGTAAGTCCAGGGACCTGGGCCGTAACCAGCCCCCGGGCCGTAGGTTGCCGGTCCCTGGTATAAGAAGACATTGGGCCTTTACAGCCTGCCAGAAATAGTGCAGCTTGAGGCCACTTTAACTGTCCTGGCTCAGTGCTAAGGAATCATGGGAACTGTCATTTATTGTGGCACCAGAGCTCTCTGACAGAGAAGGCTCAATGTCCCAGAAAAAAATACAATTCCCATGATTTCCTAGCACTGAGCCAGGATAGTTAAAGTGGCTTCAAGCTGCACTATTTCTGGCAGTCTGTAAAGGCCCATTAACATGTAAGCTCCACAGCTTTGACATCCCCAGCTCTGAGAAGCCATAATCTATTCACTCCAAAGAAGGGATGGTAAATCTCGATTTTCCATGTCCTGGGAGATGTTGAGAACAACTAAGTAGTCTTTCATCCTATAGCTTCAAGATACTCAGGAATTCATCCTCTCCCCCCCCCCCCCGCCTCTTCCAGTGATGTGAAACTATGCAGCATTTTCCCAAAAGCTGCTCAGCCTGGCCAGAAAACTGTGGTTTTCTGTAAACCGCACGGGAAATTGTTCAACATTCAGATTGTGCTTTTTGCACTAAAAAGGACTATTTCCAGGCAGCCATATGTGTTTTTGAGCAACATTGCCATTTTTTACATAAAAACAGCAATGTTGTTCAACAAAAATGTTGCATGACAAAAATTTTGTGCAGAGAACAGCAATGTTGCACAACAAAACCACATGCCTTTTTTTGGCAGCATTGCCAGATTTTCTGCAACATTTTTGTTGGGCAACTTGCTGTTTTCTACACTAAAAAACCCAGCATTCTTACCCAACAAAAATCTTGCAATGTTGCACAACACCACCATGTGTGGCTGCAGTTTCAGTCAGCCAGAGTTTCTTTTTCTGCTGTGTGACATTTTGATTGTGAAACTTTCAAATCAGCAAAGGCTGCAGGCACAATGTCAGACCCATCATTGTGTTGTTTGAATAGGGATATAGTGTGCTGTTTAGTTTTGCATTTTGTTAATTTTTCCCAAGTACATAGTGAAGAACCATGTAAGGAAGTGGGTTGCTGATGATGTTTTTTCTCAGAAAGCTGCAGTGTAGGTTTTGACTGCAAAGCTACACAGCTTCTCAAACTCTTGCAAAGTTCTCAAAAAATAAGCAGAAAAAAGTGCCACAAAATCTCTTTGTGCAGTTATGTGGTGCTGGGAACCAAAAAAAGTTTCTGCAATTTTTCAGAAACTTTCAACAGGCTATTTTGATTTCTACATACGTTTCTCAAGGGGTTGGGAACTCCAAATTCAACCCTAGTTAGGAAACTGATAAATTTCCATGCCAACCCTATTCCAAAGTAAATACCACTGGATTTCATGGGATTTACTTCTTAGATTCAGACTGCATTCCTTAAAAGGGACTGGTAGTAAATCTATAAGGGTGAAAGATTCCAAGCAGCGATATTCAGTGACATGAAAAACTTTTCAAACACTCCAAAAGCTTTCCAAGAGCTGAGAAGTACCATTAGTGGGTGAGATTTTGCCAAACCAAAGAGGGAACTGAGAAAGGCTTTCAAAAATGAAAACAAATATGAGATGTCATCCACACTGGATGAGTCATTGTGCACAGTGCGCATATATATATATATATATATATATATATATATATATATATATTCAGCTATTGTTAGATTAAAATATAAAGTATCTGTGCTTATTTTACTTACCCTTCATAAGGTTTATGCACATGCCCTATGCCTTTATATATTATTAAACATTTGTTTTGAAAAAATAGTCCAACAAATACACAAGGATATCAACTTTCTGTAGACAATTTTCATCAAATATTTACATCTGAGTGAAAAAAATTGGGAATTTGACTGAATAAATTTATATAAGGTCCACTTAATGTAGACCTTTATATTATTATTGTTATTATTGCCAATGATCATAATAGATTCTTATAAAATCTTTCCAGTGTCACAGGAATATTGCTAAATTAGTAATTCTGAGAATGACTGAGATAAAAATAAAGCTATAAAAATAGGATGTATCTACACACCACAAACTAATTTAATTTTCTCCTCTTAGGTTTTTTGGTCCTTATCAAAAATATTATGGAAATTTCAGTAATTCTTTCCAGAGAATCATCAACAAACTTCACAAGCTCTAACAATTCTTTGGGGGAAAGCCATAAGTATTTAAACTAGTGATGGGCAACAGATGAACTTCCAAATGGTGTTGGACTACAACTCCCATCATCCCTGACCACTGGCCAGACCAGCCTGGGCTGCGTGTAACTGGATTCCAACATCATTTGGGGGTCCATAGGTACTCCACACCCAGTATAAAATGGGCACAAAATAAATATAAGTTTTTAGCTTAGATATATCTGGTTTATGTGCTTACTCCATATAAGCATACTGCTTATCTTTTTTTCCAGTGCATCTAAGTTAGCATATATATACCTACAAATATAACAGATATGGACACTGAGGCCTTCATTTGTGCAACAATTCAAAAAATTACTGGTGCGATCCTATACATGTATACTCAGAAGTAAGTCCCTTGTCATTTGAATAAGGCTTACTCCCAGGTCAGCAAGCACAAGATTCAGTCTTAAAACTTAAGCAAGGTGTACACTCATCATCAACATAAATTTCCTGCAAATGGCAATGACATTTTGAGTCCTCTCTGTAAGCATTTGAACGTTAGCTACTCATCAACTTTGGCACTCTGCTTCCTTCCTTCTTTCAGCAGATTCTCACATAAGGAGACATTGTGATCTACACACCACTGTGCAACCACATCTTCAAAGCAGGAGTAAATATAAGAACGGAACCCATCACAGATACCACCAAAAACAGCCACAGGAAGATGCGATCGAGGACCTGAGCAACAAACTTCCAGTCTTGAACAACCTAGAAAAGAAAATGATAACCTTGGGTTTCTTTCATTCTTATTTTATTCCCGAGCTGGACAATTTGTGACCCTCCAGATCTTGTTAGAATTTAGTTCTCAACATTCTTCACTATTAGCTATGTTGGCTAGGGTTGCTGGGAACTGCAATCCAACATCATCTGGAGGCCCATATAATCATGATAAATATCATGCTGAGATTTTTAAATACTGAAAAAATACAATTGAAAGTGTTTTTAATTTGAAAATATATTTAAAAGCAATTGGATTTGTGTAGTGGACAAGTGATCTCAGTTCTGGTTTGAGGTTGCCCAGTTCAAGACACAGCACCATCTGCCTCCTTATGGCTCCCCAGTGCCTTCTGGGTTGGCTGTCTTTTCTGCTCATCTAGATATCTGGCTCAGGCATAATATCGATATATGGCATCTAAGATGCTTGTAAGTGAGTGAGTGGGTGCTATAGATACATGCATTATTTTCAGGGCTTTAAATCTGTCCTCAATGTATATATGAAGTCGATACTTCTTATCATTCCTGATGTACTGATGCAGCAACAGCCACTTAACAGATGTAAGTGTACTACTAAATCAAGTCTGGGCAACTACATGGGGGGGGGGAGGCAATTCTCATCCCTCCACGCAGACCCTGCAGGTAACACCACACACATTTTGGATGCATCAAAAGTAACATGACATCATTTCTATCTGCCATTTCGGGCAGATTGGGGCTATTTTTCAAGAACTTGGTGGATGTTGTTGGCCTCTGAGGCCAAAAAAATTAAATTGGAGTTGGTGCGGGGCTTCATGGTCTGAAAAATGGGGTTCAGGAAGTTGCCGGCACCCCATGCCTGCTTGTGCTTTCCCAACCCTGACCTAAATCAATGAAGAGAAAGTAATCTTTAAAATTATACAAACTATGCCCTCCTGCAAATTGTAAACTAATCTGCTATTGCTGTAAATTAACATATAGTCATCCCTCCATATCCACGGATTTTTCAATCCACAGATTCAATAATCCATGCTTGAAAATATCCCCCAAAAATATAAATTCCAAAAAGCAAATTTTGATTTTGTCATTTTATATAAAGGACACAATTTTACTATGCCTCTGTATTTAATGGGACTTGGGAATCCATGGATTTTGGTATCCACAGGGGGGTCCTGGGGGGAAAACCCACAGACACCAAGGGATCACTGTATTTTAGTGATCATATTTCCATCATTGGTCAAAAAAGCATGAAGAAGTATTAGGGCATAAAAACCCTCCCGGGACATCTCCCCCAGCAACCTGTGGAGGCGGAGGCAGCGTCTGGGGCCATTTGGAGGACTCCTCAAGCCCAATCACCACTTTAGCAGCCACGGAGGCAGCGCTTGGGCCTAATTTTAAGAGGACTCCCCGCCCACTACTTCTATCTGGGCAGCCCTACAGCACCTTAGCAGTGACGAGAGCTGGGAATATGGGATAATAGACCCCGGAATATTGATTGGATTACCATTGGGCAGGGTATAAATAAAATTATTATTATTATTATTATTATATATCTTCCCTGACTCCTGCCTCCGACAGTTTGGAACATATTGCCCTTCCCAAGGCCGGGAATGACCTGGGGGCGACTATCGGAGTTGTGCTGGGGAAAGGAAGGTATGGTTGTAACAAACGGAACAGATGTTACAAAAGAAGGCGGGATCGCTGCTTGAAAGCTATCCCGCCTTCAGTTCCCGCTGTTTCTCAGAATGGTTTGGAGAGCAGTCCAACCATGTGCAATGCCAACCATGTGCAATGCTCCTGTGCAATGCCAGGTCGGTAAAAAACAAGACCCACATCATCCAGGACCTCCTCCTGGATGAGGATGCCGACCTGGCTTGCTTCATAGAGACCTGGCTGGGAGAGGACAGCACTGCCACATGGGCGCAGGCCCTCCCAGCCAGGTACTCTGTTAGTGATCAGGTGAGGGGAAGTGGGCGGGGGGGGCGGAGTGGCTCTAGTTCATAAGAACACCTTGACCTTGACCAGGATACCTGTCCGGAACACAACCCACTTCGAGTGCATGTACCTTAGCCTGAAGACCAGGGATAGAGTGGGGATTCTGCTAGTCTACCAGCCACCCCATTGACTCCCTGACTGAGCTGACACAGCTGGTCTCTGAGCTGTTGTTGGAGACCCCCAGACTTTTAGTCCTGGGGGACTTCAACATTCCGCTCGAGACCAGTTTAACAGGCGCGGCTCGGGAGTTCATGGAGACCATGACAAACATGGGCCTATCCCAATTGGTCAACGGGCCCACGCATTGCGCAGGTCATACACTCGATGCGGTCTTCAGTACGGAACAGGAATATCCATGGGTGGAGGCGGTAAGTACCTCCGCATTGTCATGGATGGATCATTTCCTGGTCAAGACTGAACTTAAAGCCTACGTCTGCCCCCCCGGGGTGGTGGACCCATTCGAATGGTCCGCCCTCGAAGGCTGATGGAGCCAATAGGATTCCAGAGAGCCTTGGAGGGTTTAATGGTTGGGAATGCCGGCGATCCTGTCGAAGCTCTGGTCAACACTTGGAACACCGATCTTACCAGGGCTATTGACATGATCGCTCCCAAGCGCCCTTGCCATCCCGCTTCAAATCGTAGGCCTTGGTACACATCAGAGCTGAGGAGGATGAAGCGGTTTGGACAACGGCTAGAGCGCAGGTGGCGGAAGACTCGACTCTTATCTGACAGAACTCGCCATAGGACCTTTCTTCATTCCTATCGGGAGGCAATACATGCAGTGAAGAGAGTCTTCTCCTCTGCACGTATTGTGTCTGCAGAGTCCCGTCCAGCAGAGCTGTTTAGGGTGGTGAGGGAGATGACGCAGGTGCCTCCTGCACCAAATCCCTTGCTTAACCCGACGACAGCCTGCTGTGGCGCATTTAACAACTTCTTTGCAGATAAAATCTCTCAGATGAGAGACGACTTAGATGCCACTGTTGAAACAGAGTCGATAGGCGAGGCGTCCAGCGACTCCGCTGATGTAGTTATACTGGATCAGCTCCAATCTGTGAGTACCGAGGACGTGGACAAACTGCTTGGTAAGGTGAGGAAGACAACCTGCCCTCTCGACCCTTGCCCATCATGGCTGGCCGTCCGGGGGGGATGCATTGATGAGATTCCTTACAGATATCGTCTTGCATCCTTCAGGGAAGGACACGTTCCATCCTGTTTGAAGGAAGCGGCGGTTAGGCCGCTTCTGAAAAAACCTTCCCTGGACCCCCTGGTTATGAGTAATTATAGGCCTGTGTCATTGCTGCCATTTTTGAGCAAGGTGATCGAGAGAGCGGTTGCTCTTCAGCTCCAAGCAGTCTTGGATGAAGCCGATTATCTAGACCCATTTCAAACCGGCTTCAGGACAGGCTTTGGGGTTGAGACTGCCATTGTTGCCTTGACCGACAATCTGAATCTGAGCATCGACAGGGGTAGTGTGACCCTGTTGGTGCTCCTAGACCTCTCAGCAGCTTTCGATACAACAGACCACAGCATCCTCTTGGACCGCCTGAGGGAGTTAGGTATCGGGGGCACTGCTCTGCAGTGGTTCCGGTCCTTCCTCTTGGGTAGGTCTCAGAGGGTGCTGCTCGGGGACTGTAGCTCCAATAAGAGGGACCTCACTTGTGGGGTCCCTCAGGGAGCTATTTTATCCCCGAAGTTATTCAACATCTATATGAAGCCGCTGGGTGAGATAATACGGAGTTATGGTGCTGGGTGTTATCAGTACGCTGATGACACCCAAATCTATTTCTCCATGTCTCGTTCGTTGCCCTCGAATTCCAATGGCATCTCCTCTCTCAATGAATGTCTTCGAGCGGTAATGGGCTGGATGAGGAAAAACAGATTGAAACTGAATCCAGACAAGATGGAGGTGCTCATGGTAGCAGCCCCGAAACCAAGAATTGGGTTGCAACCTCCAGTCCTGGATGGGGTCACACTCTCCTCCAGTGACTGTGTTCGCAGCCTGGGGGTGCTTTTTGACTCATCGCTCCTGATGACGAATCAGGTTAATGCGACGGTCAAGAGCGCCTGTTATCAGTTTCGGCTGATACGCCAGCTGCGCCCTTTTCTGGAAGTAAGGGATCTCGAGACCGTTGTGCATGCACTGGTAACCTCACGCCTTGACTTCTGTAAGGCACTCTACATGGGGCTACCCCTGTACTTGGTTTGGAAGCTTCAATTAGTCCAAAACATGGCAGCCAGACTTATCTCTGGAACATCTAGGAGGGACCACATTACTCCTGTTTTGAGGTCCCTCCACTGGCTGCCTATCAGCTTCCGGGCCTAGTACAAGGTGTTGGTTATTACCTTTAAAGCCCTAAATGGCTTGGGTCCAAGCTATCTCAGGGAACACCTCCTTCCATATAATCCTCCCTGCGCTCTCCGGTCCTCTGGGAGGAATTTGCTGCATCCTCAAAAATCTAGGCTGGCGGCGACCTCCCAGAGGGCCTTTTCTATCATCGCCCCCAAACTCTGGACAAGATCCGTCAGCTGACATCTTTAGACAGCTTCAAGAAAGCTGTCAAGACGGATCTCTTCCGGCAGGCCTTTCCAGATTAATTCTCCTGGCCTTGGGCTCTTTGATCCCTGCGCTCCCCCCGTGGCCCCATCAATTGCTGATGGATGGGGAGCGCAGTTGGGTCTAATCAGGGCATTTTTATATTTTTACATTTTTATATTTTTATATTTTCATGTTTGTTTTATTTGTGTTGGAATGTTTATATTCCTGTTTTAATTATTTTGCCATTTAATACTGTTTTAAGGGGGTGGATTCGGATATGAATTTTGTTGTATGGGGTTTTAACTGATGTAAGCCACTTAGATTGTCTTCATTTAAGCGGGGTATAAATAAATTTTATTATTATTATTATTATTATTATTATTAGGGGAATCTTTATTTAAATCAATAATTTACATTAGGGTGTTTTCCTGGTAATTTAACCCAATGACTTAAAACAGTCTTGACTGAGATCAATCCATTGTGTTGCTCCATCAGCAATCAACAGACTTGACTACTTTGTGGTTACTGCTGCTTTTTCCTGGTCTGTAAATTAGACTTTATAGAGTAAGGGGGGATGCAGACCAGGGCGTCAGAGACGCCCTGGTCCGGAGCTCCGGCGGAGTTCAGCCTCCGGACCGCGGCGCTCCTGCGGCGCATCTAAAAGGAACACCAAATTGGCGCTCCTTTTAGATTTAAGGGAAAGTGCACCCCAAAAGCGGCGGGCGCACTTTCCCTGGCTCAAACGGCGCAGCGCATGTGGGCGCTGTGCCGTGAGGTCATCCCCGGTGCGCCGGCCGTGCGGACGGCCGGCGCTTCTGGGGGCGACCTCGGGGAGAGGAAGGGGCGCCGCTCGTGCGGCTGCCCCTCCTCTTCCCTGCCCGGAAGACGACTCTTTTAGTCGTCTGCCGAGGCCCTAAGTTGGCTATGTGATTATTTAGGTAGTGCTGTCCAGCATCAATGATTGTTGATCACCACCTATACTAAGGAGCTGATTAATTATAATCCCCTAATTTGCAGTGATAAGCACTGATGGCAATTTGAATCATCTGTTCAAGGCAGAAAAGCCCATTTAGGCTGCTGCCACACAGCAAAAATAATGCAGTATGACACCACTTTAACTGCCATGGCTCCATGCTATGGAATTCTAGGATTTGTAATTTGTGGGGCACCAGAGTTCTCTGAAAAGGAAGGCTAAACATCTCAAAATGCTACAAATCCCAAAATTCCATAGCATGGAGCCATGGCAGTTAAAGTGGTGTCAAACTGCATTATGGTTGCAGTGCGGCGGTAGCCTTAGAGACATGAAATATATTCATTCATATATATGGAGCCATGAAATATCAAAAACTTGATGGCAGATTCAGGAGATCTATTAGCCTTATCTTGTTTAAGTCGGGGGGAGGGTTTAATGAAGGGAAATCAATATGGGGTGACCAGAATGTAGACCATGGTTCAGTAATTAATTTTGGCCAGTTTCCAATGGATGATCTAAAACTAGGGCAGGGATGGACAACACATGTTCCCTCCCAGATTGTGCAGCTCTTATTATGATTCTCACAGCCACCAAGCCTACCCAAATTCAATGACACAGTGACTATATTTTTGCTTTAAAACTGTCAACGTGGGCAGCTCACACTTTGTTTTAAAGCATATGTTTACCCTGGATACATGATTTAAAACAGGTTGCCCACTTCCTATGCACTTTATTTTAAAACAAAAGTGATTTTTCCCTCTGCTGCCACACCAACATATTTTGGCCACAGTGGCAAGAAGCCTAGTCCTGACTCTATGTCAAGGGCACCTTGTTCAGAGGGATTAAAGCTGCTCACCCCTTGATCAAGTAGATTCTGGACTCAGAAAATCTTGACTTGATTCTGCAACACACATCTTAAATTATTAAACAAGAAGTGCTTTCAAAAGATCACTTTGCACTGTTCAGTTATGCCTTAGCAACGGCAAGATCCTAAGTGTGCATGCTTGCTGTCTAAATTTAAAACATATTAGCAAACCATAGTGATTCTAATCTGAAAAGGATAGACTATGAAAGGTTGGAGTCAGCCTATACTTGATCTCTGACATACCTGCCTGATAAAGTGTTCTTTTTTAACATGCCTGGAGATATACTTGATGGAATCCGCAGCCTTTTCCAAAAATGCAATCACAATTTTTTCTCCATCTTTGAATTGCTTGTGTTTATGTTTTCTTGCCATCTTTTGTTTCAGCGTTCCTTCAGGCTCGGAAAATGAATAGCGATCGACATGCCCTTTCATGCAGAGCAACCTTGGAAGTTTTTGAAGGAAAAGTCTTTTCACCCAGGGAGCCATCGGATGGTAGGTTGAGGAAGAGCGATGGTGCACATTAATTACAAAAACAGTTACGATGATGGAAAGGGTTACAAAAATCATGATGAACAACAAATACTCGCCAATCAAGGGTATGACTTTGGAAGAGGAAGGGATGATTTCTTCAATGACTAGGAGAAAAACAGTGAGGGAGACCAGAACAGAGGTTGAGAGGGAAAGTTTCTCTCCCTCATCGGAAGGCAAGTAAAAAACCAGCACCGTTAAAAAAGACAACCCAAGGCATGGGATTATTAAGAAGAGAGTGTAAAAGAGAGGCAGGCGTCTCAAAACAAAAGAGTAGGTAATGAAAGGGTAGGAATACAGTCCGTCTTTTCGATTTCCCTTCATCCCCTTTGCATTTAGGATTTCCCATTCCCCATTGTCAAAGAAGTCTGTCCTGTCCACATTTTCGTCTACTAGGATTAAGTCAACCATATTGCCATCGTACGTCCATGATCCGAATTTCATGGAGCAGTTCTGCCTATCAAATGGGAAGAAGGTCACGTCCATAGTGCAGGAACTTTTGTAACTGGCTGGAGGAGTCCAGACCACTATCCCGTTGTAGTTGACAATTGCTTTTGTCATCAGTGAACCTTCAAAGCGGCCATCAGCACTGGAATAGGGAGGCAGGAAGAATAAAAAGTTTTGGAATATGTTTCAAGATATCTTAACATTATGAATATTCTTTCCTTAGCTTTTGCAAGTGGTTTGAGTGTTGGACTGTGACTCTAGAGACCAGGATTCAAATCCCCACTCAGCCATGGAAACCCACTAGGTGACCTTGAAGTCACACTATCTCAGCTTCAGAGGAAGGCAAAGGCAAACCCCCACCCCCAAACAAATCTTGCCAAGAAAACCCCATGGGAGCTTCATCTTAGGGTCACCATAAGTCAGAAACATTTAAAGACACACCACAACAAGCAGCAGCTTTGGGAATGGCAGACAGGCATCCAGTTATAAACAATCTGTAATAAATTATATCGAGGTTCATTAGCCTTTAACATCAATTCTTTCTGAATTCAAATCATGTAGAAATTCTTCTGTGTCTGTGCTCTAGAAATTCAGAAATATTGGATAGCAAAGCTTCAAGATACCCAACAAATACTGGTTTTGGTGCAAGATTCTTATACTCACTTTTCAAACAAAACAATGTCTGGGAGCCACAGAGATTCAGATGGGACTCGAATGGCAGTAATGCCACCATAGTCTTCAGGATTCCAGCACAATTTGTGGTCAATCCACTCCTGCAGCAATCCAAAAAAGCAGTTCACTTGCAGCTTTACAATTACAGCAGACAGTTAGCAACAGATGTGGCTCAGTCCATGGCAATATGGTTAAAAAGCCACACAAGACTAATAAATAAATAGCAATTTATATATGCTTAATCATGTATGTGACTCAAACCTCAAACCAACTAGCCAACTTCTTTATTTTTTAGAAATACTAGCGATCGCCTAAAGCAGCCTTCTCCAATCCAGAACTCTTCAGATGTATTTGGTCTTCAATTCCCATAATCCTCTTGAAGCATGTGAAGGATTGTGGGTGTGTACCAGATGGGACAAATGTACCAAGAAGTTACAGGATTTTTGAAGTAGTTCCCAGGATCTCTAAAATATCCAGTAATATTTGTGTTGCCTCTGACTATTTTCTGGCAATTCCTGGCACCAGCTGCCAAATTTTATTTCTACCCTCAAAGGGTTTTTCAAAAAAAATACTGAGACATTTTTAGTACTGAGACATACAGAACAACCTCTCTGTTCTTCTTTCTTTTATTTTTTTATAGTTAAAGTGCTGTAGTGCATTAGTGAAATAGCAGTTCTACACCATAACATTTTTGACTCTACAAATGTTTAGTTTAGTTTAGTTTAGTTTAGTTCATGGATTTATATCCCACCTTTCTCCCACAATCCCACAATGAGATTCAATGTTGAGAGGAGAAGATTTGCCCTTCATACCATAGGACCACCTCAGCAAACCAATTTAAGAAAAAACGTAAAGAATCCCAATGCAGATCCAAGAAATCACTACAAACACACACACAAACACCAAAAAAAGAATGGCACTAGTGGATGCAGAGGTGACAGCAGCTGCATCTGCACTACAGAAACTATCCAGTTTGACACCACTTTAACTACCATGGCTCAATGCTATGGAATTTTGGGATGTATAGTTTTGTGAGACATTTCCCCTTCTCTGTCTGAGAGCTCTGGTGCCACAATAAACTACAGATCCTGGAATTCCACAGCATTGAGCCATGGCAGTTAAAGTAGCATCAAACTATTATTTCTGGAGTGTTGATGCAGCCAACAACAGGCAAAACTCAACAAACCCCAAGAAGCTGTATCAGAAGAAATTTATGTTTCTTTAGACTGCTCTATAAGGACAAACTTGACCTTTAAAAAAAAGCAGACTTAACTGCAGCTCCCTTCCCAAAGTGCAAGGCACAGAAATCCATCAGTGCAATGGAGCTTTTGAATGGTTTTTGAGGGCAGGGAGGATATAATGTGTTGCATTAAGAGGTGGATGAGTGTGTGTATGTTTAAGGTGCCTTTAAAAGCAGCTTGATCTCTGCAAACATTCGCAAGAAATAATAATTATTTCTGCCTCATTCAAAGTCTCCTCTGTTGATTTCTAGAGATTTAGCTGCCCTTAAAGCAAAACAACAGCTGGCCAAATTGCTTTCTTTTCCCTGGTCATCTGACAGGCTAATGTTGCCTTCATACTGCAGCGCACCAGTCAAATCATCTCAGCATGGCAACTTGCTTACAGTAATAGAAAGAAGAGAGAGTACCTCTCCATTTATATGTATTATTTATATGTTTTTAGGTTGCCCCCTGGGAAGGCAAATGAAGAATGAGTGTGCTACCTAAAATCAATGTCAGCAATGAAAGCATCTTCTTGTAGAGAATTCAGGCACAGGACTCTTACAAAAGCCAAGTCCCTCTTTGCATCTCCAGCGCACGCTAGGGATTTTTCATATAATCCTCTCTTTGCATTGCACTTGTATCATGCATTGCAAAAATGAAATAGAATTAAATATGTGCCCTTCTTTTGCTTGCTTGCTTGCTTGCTTCAGCAGCAAGACAATTGGCAGCTTGCATGACAAACAGTGAAAAATGAGAAATAGCCAGGGGCCCTTTCACACTACAGAATTGTAACACTATTATTTCACTTTAACTGTCATGGTTCTGTCCTAGGGAATCCTGGGATTTGCAGTTTAGGGATGGCTGATTAGAATTATCATCCAGGGAGCTCTAGTGCCTCCTCAAACTATAGACCCCAGGCTTCCATGGGATGCAACCATGACACTTAAGTGTTATAATTTTGTAATATGAAAGAGCCTCTAATTTAGAAGCTTATTGCATGGCTTTTAAAACCGTCTTATCTTTCCCGACTTAAATTTTAATTTGGCTGTCATCCAGACCCTATCGCAGAGATTTTGCTGCCGAATCCACCGCCCGGGTCCATCTCAGGTCCATCCCCGCTCCCAGGGGTGCTCAGTGTGCCTCTTTTCGAAACCAGGAGTTTTCCAGCTTAAGAAAATGACCACCAGAGTGCTCCTGGGAACAGGGATGGACCCTGCATGGATCCAGGCAGTGGATTTGGTGGCAAAATCCCTGCAATAGCGTCTGGATGCCAGTCAAATTAAAATTTAAGTCAGGAAAGGTAAGACGGTTTTAAAAAACATGCATTAAGCTCTGTATTTACCTTTGCTGTCTTTGCATTCCCTTGGTAACATTGCCTGCCCCCTTTTCTTTGGATTGCTTTTCTTGATTTACAAATAAACCCCATGAACCACTGTCTTTAATGTTCTTCAGAACTCTTTTCCACCCAGCCACCATTCCTCTGCTTGTCACACACTCACAAAAGACCCCTCCCCAATACACATACACATGTCTCAAAAAGGTATGGTTGCCAGTTTGGGATCATCTCAGGTCTTAAGGTCCCTGGACCAAAACCTGAGACCCAGGGACAGTTCTTGGTGATGTCATTAAGCATTGTGCATGAAGTACCAACCACAGTTGCTCACAGCTTGCCATTCAAACACGCGCGCGCACATGCACATATGCACACACAAACACACACATTTCTTGTTCCGAAATTGAGACTAATCTTAACTAAAGGGGTGCTCCCAGATCAGAGAAAGAATTATTCTTTCTTGTTCGTGAAGGGGACAGAAGATAAGAAAGATTTAACCTAGTCTACTTCCTCCCAGTGTGGCATTGTGGTCTGAGTGTTGGACTACAACTCTGGAGACCAGAGTTCAATTCCCTGCTGGCCATGGAAACCCACTGGGTGACATTGGGTGAGTTACATACTCTCAGCCTCAAGGGAAGGCAATGGCAAACCTCCTCTCAACAAATCTTGCCATGAAAACACCATAATAGGGTCACCTTAGGGTTGCCATAAGTCAGAAATGACTTGAAGGCACACAACAACAGCAACAACAACAACAACATGCTTCTAGCCAGAGGTTGCATGCAGAGTAGGGTGGAAAGTGAGAACTGGTGCCATGACAACTGGAAGAAAAGGAAGATGATAACTAAGTACATACTTAGTCTTTGCAAATTGCAACAAGAAATCAATTAAGTCTTGCAATTTGTTGCAAGCTGCTGCTCTCCTAGATGAACTGGAGATCTGCACACAGTCCTTTCCTCTTGCCTACAGTTGAATCTACCCAAACTGGAAAAACTGCACCCTCATCTCCTGCCTGAAGATTGGCCATGAAAATATGGAGACTCAGGGCCAATCCTTGAAATCCGGCAACCCTAGTTTACTTACATTTTGATCCACATGGGGACAGAAGATAAGTAGGGTACAATTTGAAGTACAGAAATGGCAAGTGAGGAAGAGAGTTAAGGCTCCCTCCCTCACTTCTTCTCCACTTAAATCCCCACCTTCAGATGTTCTTTTTAAAGACACATTGGGGCTCTGTAACACAGATTTGCACATCATGTATAGTTGGACCTTTAGCTTCTTAATTTCATTTAGTTATTCCTAGTTAAGCTGCTCTGTATAATGTACTAAAGCGTTCTTCCTTCTCTTTGATGCTTATACGCTTCAGATACTAATAATCAATTATAGCCTGCAAGCAAGTGATGCATGCTTAATACTTTCCACTACTTTTTATTATGCCACTTTCTCCAAGCCCTCTGAATGTGTTTTTGTGCCCTTCTGTATAGGTGAGTTCACCCACATCATTAGCCTCAGAAGATAGGAAAGAGCGCAACAAAGTATTGCAAGTAAATATTTAAACTGTTTTAATTGTTACTGGTTCCATGGTTTAATTTTTAAAAGGTATATTTTAAGACTTACTAAATGATTTTTCATTGTTTTAAATTTAAATGATTCAAAATTGTTTTTAAATCAGATTTTCACTTTATAGCCCGCTGAGATCCTGCAATATAGGTCAGGATACAAACATTTTAATAAAAAGTAGTTAAGTATGGCTCTATCCTGTCCCAAAGATTCTTCCAAGTATGTGAACCTGGTCATTCCAAGGACTGTGGTTTGCCAAACAAGTTAAAGCTCTTGAAAGCCTCTCCCATTCCTCCTCAGGACTCCAGAACATGAGCCAGTGGCGTCACTAAGGGAGGGGTGCAGACCGCACTAGGTGACACCATCAGAGGGGATCACACTGGGAAGCTATGAAGCATCCCAAGGCCCCTGCCCCAGAAAGAAAAGGAGAGTTTTCTGCTCCCTTTTGCAGGCCATGAGGACAGGGGGTAAAGCCTTTCTCTCTGCTCCCCTCCCTTAGAGTCTCCCCTTCTCAATCTGTTGGCTCCTTTACACTGTTGTCCTGGATGGAGCAGACTGTTTGCTGTTTCTTCCTCTTCCCTTGAGGGTCGAGATATTTTTGTCATTAAAAAACTGTTCTAGCTCAGGGGAGCATCCCATCTTTGCTATCTCAGATGAGAGAAGATGCTGGGTTCCCCAAGGTAAGACCTTCCTCCCCATCCGCACCTCTATCACAGGAGATCTATAGGGTGACACCATGAGTTACTGCCCTGGGTGACACTGAAAGGAGCCCTGTCCTATTTTGCATCTGACCACCCTGAGAGCAGCACAACCTGCAGCCAATGTAAAACAAGAACAAGATTCAGTTAGTCATCTTTGGTTTGCTGGTTGTTGGGTTTTTTATGTCTTTCTACATTGACTGAAGAAAGCTCAAGGCTATGGAATGGTATTGCTAATCACCTTCCAAGAGAGAACTAATAGTCTCCAAGGTCTGCTACAGCTTGCTTTGCCAAAAGAGTTAAGCAAAGGATGCTTTTACATGCCTGATCCTGCAATACAAGTCATTTAGAAAGAGAACTTTTCTTTGACTTCAAATTCAATGGCCCATCTTAGCTCCAGCTCAGCAAGCCTACAGCCAGAAATTTGGGAGTGTGTTGGGCAGGCTTTATCACCCAGGGCCTTATCACACCAGCCTATTCTTTTACATCGTTGCACTTGAAAAAGGTTTCCCCTTGGAAAGCTAGCAAGAAGACAATGTTATATTTTGCATCATTATAGCAATGCCAGATCAAAAGGGCATTAGTTTTTATATTTGCCCTTTTGCACTTGAATGTCAAAAACAGCCTTTACCTTAATGCAGGGGTCGGCAACCTACGGCCCGCGGGCCAGAAACGGCCCCGTTCGCCGGACTTACCGGCCCAGGCCGTTGGTTGCCGCCGTTGCCGCCGCCGCGCGCCACCGCGCGCCACCACCCGCGCACGTTTTTGGCCGCGCGCTTGCTGCAGCCGCCATTTTGGATGACATCACAGCCGCGATTTTGGACTACAAAAATGGAGGCCGCGCATGCGTCGTGGCCGCTGAGGCTGCAAGCGCCCCAGCGGTGGCGGCGGCGGCGGCGGCGGCGGCGGCGTGTTCGGGGGGGTCATGCGTGGAGGAAGAGGGTACCCTCCTCCTCCGCGCACGACCCCCCCGAACACGCCGCCGCCGCCGCCGCCGGGGCGCTTGCAGCCTCAGCGGCCACGACGCATGCGCGGCCTCCATTTTTGTAGTCCAAATCGCGGCCGTGATGTCACGGCCGCGATTTGGACTACAAAAATGGCGGCCGCGCGTGCAGGGGGAGGGCAAGCGCGGCGGCGTGAGTGCGCGCGTGCGTGAGCAAGCGCGGCGGCGTGAGTGCGCGCGCGCGTGAGCAAGCGCGCCGCCATTCCCCCCCCCCCCGGCCCAGCTGAGACCTGGGCAACGGGAGACCGGCCCAGGTCTCAAAAAGGTTGCCTACCCCTGCCTTAATGGCTATGGCTCATTCCATGGACTTCTGGAAATTGTAGTTTTGCAAGACACTTAGGGCCTCTACAGACGGGCCCTTTGGGCTGTCCTGGAGGCAGAGATGGGGAGGGCAGCCGCACGCCAGCTGCCTCAACCCCTCCCCGAAGATGTCCTGATGCCACATGTCATTACGCATGGCACATGGCATCAGGACATCCTTCCGGTGCAGCCTTTTGATGCACTGTACCGGAAGGGGTGCCAAAAAGCTGCACAGCAGCTCTTAGGGCACGCTTTTGCCAGCTCTGAAAGGAGCGGCATTTTGCCATTCTTTTCCGGGCCAGCAAAAGGGAAGATTGGGGCCGATGCATCCGGCAGCTTCAGCCCCAATCCTCTGTTTCCTGGAGTGGCCCAGGACTGCCCGTCTGCATCCCCCTGAGTCTTCTCTATCTCTGATGCCACAACAAACTACAGTTCCTAGAATTCCATAGCATTGACCTATGGCAGTTAAAGAGGTGCCAAACTGAATTATTTCTGCATTGCAGTGGCAGCCATAATGAAACAATGCCTTTTAGTGCAGCAGAACCAAGAGAAGAGGCATCCTGGTGAAAGGAAGAGACCTTCTCTATATGGCACAGCCCATCTCCTGTTTCTTTTTCCTTGGCAAACACCAGCAGCAGAGGGTCCAGCCTCTGCATTTTACAGAGTGCAGAGGCAGTACATTTGGCTCACTCCTCTTGAGTGGGAAGAAATTAGTTTGGTGCAAGCTCTTGTAATGAGTCAATGTGATCATGTGTTCCTTGCTTTGAAGATATGTTTATGTATGTTGAACAAAATCTGACTGCAGCATTCTCAGAGACAGCAAGGACAACAGTTACTGACATTATAACAGCATTTTCATAGTTTCTGCACCAACATATCTGTAACTTGAACATGTTGCCATGGAGCCCTATACCTCATGGAAAATTCAGGAATGTTCAGTCGATTTCCTAGGAGTACAGACCAGACCTAGTGGGCCTGTTTCTTGCTCTGTATTAATGGAGAATGCTATCCAGTTAGGGCACACCCTACACACACTCTGAAGATGTGCTATGCTGAGAAATCTCAGGTCAGATTGGTTAGAGCAAAACTTTTCTTCTGCAACCAAGCTTCTGGCAGAACAACTGAGAAGCACAATTTGGAAACTGCTGAATTAGATAAATCACTTTCCCATCCCGAATGTATCTGTTGTTTTACCAATTCACTAAATTTATTTCCATAGACCATAAATTAGCATTATCCTCAAGTTGTAACCCAATCAGGCCATTGCATCTGGGATATAAACCAGTTTATATCCCCTTGGGCTCAACGGGGCTTTATTTCCTTTAATTCAGGAACCTCTGTCTCTATACAGTTGTCAAATCTTTGTAGACATCATCAAATACCAGATTCATGGCAATGGCATTCACAACAAAACCATTTAAAATTATACAGTGCCATTTATAATTTACCTGTTTCAACCATACATTAGTTGTCATCAGCTGATTCTTCTCATCCTATGGAGGGGCAGGAAAGAAGAGAAGCAGAAGTCATCAATTTCTTCTGAAGGAAACAAAACCTCCCAACATCCCCCTCAGCCTAAGAGCAAACAACCCTTTCAGAGTTGTCCAGGTCACCCAGAAGAGTTCCTAGTATATAAGGTAAGTTGTAATGTAAATTAACTAATCCCTTAATTCAGAAATATAGCTATGTTGGTCTGGAATATAATAATAATAATAATAATAATAATAATAATAATAATAATACTTTATTTATACCCCGCCTTTAGCCAAGGCTGTCAAGGCAGCTTACAGTTAAAAAATACACCCATACAATCAATAACAAATACCCCCCCCTTAAAATATATTAAATCATCATACAAATTAAAATCTCATAAGCAATAAAACATTAACCTCTACATAAATGAACAGCGGCGCTGTAGCCATCTCAAGAGGAGCTGTCTAGTGGCAGGAGGGAGAATGTGTCATTCCGGGAATGCCTGCCGGAAGAGATCCATCTTCATGGCTCTTTTAAAGCCATCTAAGGGCCTTTGCAGACTGCTAGAAATAGTGCAAATTGAGTCCACTTTAAGGGTTAAGGTTAGGGTTAGGGAATCATGGGAATTGTATTTTATTGTGGCACCAGAGCTCTCTGACAGAGAAGGCTCAATGTCTCAGAAAAAAAAACAATTTCCCATGATTTCCTAGCACTAACCCTAACCCTTAAAGTGGACTCAATTTGCACTATTTGTGGCAGTCTGCAAAGGACCTAAGTTGGTTATTTGACAGATCTCTTCCGGCAGAGCATTCCATAATCTGGGGGCCATGGCTGAAAAGGTCCTCCGGACTCGCCAGCCTAGTTCTTATTGGTTGAAGCAACTTCCTCCCAGAGGACCTAAGGGCGTGGGGCGGATTATATGGAAACAGGCGATTCCCTAGGTAAGATGGGCCCAGGCCATGTAGGGCTTTAAAGGCCAATACCAACACCTTATACTGTGCCCGGAAACTAATTGGCAGCAAATGCAATGATTTCAAGATGGGAGTAATATGATCATCTTTTGATGTTCCGGTGATCAGTCTGGCTGCCATGTTTTGCACTAATTGCAGTTTCCGAGTTAGGTATAAGGGTAGCCCCATGTAGAGTATGTTACAGAAGTCGAGTTGTGAGATTACCAGTGCGTGTACTATGGTTTCTAGGTCCCTTACTTCCAGGAAAGGGCGCAGCTGGCGTATCAGCCGAAACTGATAACAGGCACTCCTGATTGCCACATTCACCTGATCTGTCATGTGAAGCAACAAGTCCAGGAGCACCCCCAGACTGCGGACACAGTCCTTGGTGGAGAGCGTGACCCCATCCAAGACTGGCGGTCGCAACCCAATCTCTGGTTTGGGGGCCCCTACCATAAGTACCTCCATTTTGTCTGGATTCAATTTGAGATGGTTTTTCCTCATCCAGTCCATTACCGCTTCGAGACATTGATTGAGGGAAGAACCGCCATCTGCCGTCATGGCACCTGACCGAGACATGGAGCAGAATATTTGGGTATCATCCGCATATTGATAACATACCGCTCCATGTCTCCTGATGATCTCTCCCAGCGGCTTCATGTAAATGTTGAATAACATCGGGGACAGAATGGCTCCTTGAGGAACGCCATATTTTAGCTCGGTTTTTTGATGAGCAACTGTCCCCGAGTACCACCCCCTGGAATCTGCCCGACAGAAAAGAGCAGAACCACTGAAGGATAGTGCCTCCCACTCCTAATTCTCTCAGGCGTTCCAGTAAGATGTCATGATCTATAGTATCAAAGGCCGCTGAGAGGTCCAGAAGCACCAACTGGGTCACGCTTCCCCTGTCGGTGCAAAGGCATCTTGTATCACCTTTGAGACTAACTGTGCAAAAGAAGTTGTAGCATAAGCTTTCATAGATTTGGTCTACTTCCTCAGATGTACAGTCAGTCTCAAAGGTGCTACAACATTGCCATTTATATTTAATGGTGAGAGGAGAGGTATAGACCTACTTAGAAATTACTACACTTGCTCTTCCGCTTGAGTTATAGCCCCTGGGAGCTGTTCTTGAGCCTTTTATAGCTGCATGATTGAAAGGAACCCAGCTGTTCTGGTTTTGCCTTTCAGCATGGTTACGGGGGACTCTACTTCTCAAAAACTTCATGGTCCAGGGCTGGTACAGAACCAAGTGAGCTATCTATGTCTTCCCTAAGCACAGAAAGAAATAGGGGTGAGCAGCATTGCCCTCTGCAAGTGATAAAACAGTATAATGTCTCTGGGTCCAGCTGGGCAGGGGCTTCGCTGGGTATTTCCTGCCCTTGGTATTTTTTTTTTCTTTTAGTTGTAGTAGATCTCTTTCTTTTCCCCACACAAACTCTGCTCTATTTATTCCCATCCTATGATTACCAGGCCTATTTGTAGGTTGATATATATAGGAGATGGGGATGATGGCATTGCTGCCCAATAACAATTCTGCCCATCCCTTCAATCCCCAAATTTCTAGCACTGTAGTCATTTAAAACTTCAGATGAGTGTTTCAAAATACAGTTTAGGCATCCAAAGAAAAAGGGGCAGGCAAAGTTCCCAAGGGGATGCAAACACAGTAAATATAAGGCTTCTAGGTGTGAACCATTTTCAGTGTCTCTGGGCCTCTGCAGACCATCCCAAAGGGCTGGCCTGGAGGTAGAGTTGGGGCAGGGCAACTGCACGCCAGCCACCCCAACCCCACGCTGACGCTGTCATGATGCCGTGCCCCGTTACGCACGGGGCGCGGTGTCATGACACTCTCCCAGTGCAGTGTTCTGACACGCTGCACCGAAAAGGGCAAGGAAGAGCCATGCGGCGGCTCTTAGGGTGGCCTTTTGCACCCCTAAAAGGAGTGGCATTTTGCCGCTCTTTTCGGGATGGCAAAAGGGAGGATAGGGGGTGCAGCGTTGGGTTGCCGCAGCCCCAATCCACCGCTTCCCGGGGCGACCTACAGCCACCCGTCTGCAGAGGCCCTCTCTCTCTGCAATGCTAACATTTGGGTACTAAAGGAAAAATGTATTAGGGGAAGCAAAATTCTTATTGGAGACAATGCCCTGATTTTGAAAAAGGTGGACAGAGGGAGAAACTGTTTCTGCCTCAGTCTGTTTCTGTCTGATAAAATGTTCAGGGAGAGGGACTGGGGGAATGGTAGGGTGAATACTGAGATTACCTTGATTGCTTTGTTTCTCCCAACACAGCCCTTTTTTCCCCAGACAGTGGCCTTCAAAATGGCTCCAAACACATGCACTTGCCACTACCTCTGTTTCCCAGAGTGCCTCTTTGACCTAGAAGGATGTGCAGGGTGGTGGCGGCAGGTATGGTAAGGTGTGGCAGGTAAACTCAGAAGAGAAGCTGACCTTGTGATAAATGGGCGTCCCTCCATTTATCAGAACCTTCGATCCCAATAACAAAGGGTTAAATGTGGGAGGAGATACATTTTAATAAGGGTTTATATCACAGACGATTAGATGGCAACTGTCCAATGAGATGGGCAGTTGGGGAGAAGTGCGAATCTTAAAGATGGTTCTGAGAGAGAGGTTTTAAAAAGCCTGGATGCAACATGAGGCTTTTGTCTGTCCATCTGCCAGCTGACTTTTGTCTCTGACTCTTGTGAGGCAGACCCTGAGGAAGCTGGTGGAGCTGGACAATGGAGTCCAGGCTCCCAACTATCCAGAAACATCAAGGACTCCAAATGCCACCTGAGCTGTGAGTAAGGTTAGGAACATGTACCAGTCAATGTTGTTAGGATTTTTATTTGATTTACTACAGTTGGCCCTCCGTTTTCGCAGGGATCCTGTGAAGACACACCCAACTAAAGGTGGTGGCAAATACGGGTGTGCAACGCCAGTACCCTGGTGAGATCAATCTCTAACCCAAAAAAGGCTCCAAAGCTGAGTGTAAAGTCCAAAAAGAGGGAAATTTATTAAAGAAAAACAAAAGAAAAGGGTTTCTCCTCCCAAGCTCTAATAGACTTAAAATAAAAGGTACTTTACAGTTCAGGTTTGTGATCTTCAGTGTTGTCATCTCTCTGGGTTTGTTCATGGATTGATCTCCTTCTCAATGAAGCTGGTGCAGGGTCTTTCAGCTTCTGGTGCTATTGTCTTCTTTGATGTTGATGTTTACTAAAATTAACTGCTACAGGTAACTAAATTGGCTGAAGTGGTACATAAGTAGGCTAAATGGTAAATAATTTGGCTGCAGGTGAGTTGGCTAAATGGTGTAAGAAATGCCCTTTCCCTCTGCCTGTGACTGTTTTTGCCACCAAACAAATGAAGCCAAGCCTGCCTAAGAAAAACTAAAAAATCCCAAGCCAGAGCAGAGCTTGCTAGGAAGGAGCAAACCAAAAAACTAGAAACATGCAGGGGATTCCTACAGCTCCTCCCACAAACTAATACAGTGGAACATTCCTATGCTCAAACAATCTAAGGACTGAACTAAATGAGGGAAAATGCAGGGGAGAATTTAAACAGTCCAGGCTAGACATCACAGATCCATTCCAGACCACCACCACCGTGCGAAAATGGAGATTCGCAAATATTGAAGCATGCATGGGGGCACGCCCTATTGATTTAAATTGAGATCGCCCCTCTGTGAATATGCAAAACAGCAGACTTCAAGTCCACAAGAACAGAGGGGAGACTGTAGTTTGACCGAAATAACTGTGCTCTGTAACTTACACTTTCTGTTTGTGTCTGGAGGACAAGCTTGTCATTCATGTAGTGATAACCTTTTGCTATAGAACCCCTTTAGTTAGAATAAAGCTTTTCTTTAAAGTACTCTGTCTCTTTGCACTCCTCTTCATGTCCCTTAGCTTGGCTAGTTCCTGACTGGGTTTGCAAATACCAGTGGAATCCCTGGCAATGTCCGAGTGCATTGCTAAGGTGCAATAGGTTATTCATTGGGTGGTGGCAGCAAGGTTTGTTTTTAAATTAAAAGGTGGTCTCAAGGGGTTCCATCCAGCTCAGCATGAGTGGAGGGGGACTGTAGAGAACCTTCACAGACTTGTTGTTTTCTTTTCTAGTTGGGAGAGTCAGCAATCCCAACTGTATACCCTTCTGGCCCTGGCCTAATTCAGACCTGATAGAAGAAAAAGAAACATGCTGGACCATATGAAAGACCTACCACGTCTACCAGCTGGGAGATCTTCAATCCAAAGTACACCTTTATGGTATCGTTGGAATGTCTCACCGGTCTGATCCATTTCTGATACCCATGAAATAAGTGCCGCAAAAGAGCATCTTCATTCTCAGCAAATGAGCTGAACACAGTAAAAGCTGAATTGGAGATGAGAAAAGAGAAGAAGGAAAATGTGAATCAATACAGAGATACTTGTACCACCCAGTAAAATCAAAGCCTGAAGCAAAAGTCTGCTTTTTGGCCAATAAGATGAACAAGGGGGGAATCACCAAGATGATAGAGTCATGGATCTTCCTTTACTAATCCCAGTGGGGAAAAACTGCACCATCTTTGACTTGAATATGCATGTAAGGTTATGAATATGCAGTTTTAAATACTTACAATTGAATCACTATTATAGGTGTGAAGAATAAGGCCATGTGGAAATTAAAATGGTGGCTCACTGTCTTGGAATTAAAATGAAAGGATGAAGTGGACAACAGACAGGTGTGACAGAAGGGGGACGCCTATATGAATAGGAAGGAAAAGACTGCACCAATATATCCAGAAAACTTGTAAAACCTGCCCAAGGCAAGTAGAATTTGAACAGATTTTCTCAGAGTACTTGTCCAAAACACTGTTTCCTTTGCTATCCCCAGCTAGAAGCAACTTTTGCTAGAGGACAAGGGCAAGGATTTCTCCATTCTTATGTTTCAAACCACATTGTAATACTGCCTCGACTGATCAGGATAATAGGCTGTCCTACATCAAACAGGTATATCGAAGAGGGGGGGAATAGCAGGTGATCCTGGATGCACTTGCCCAAACTCCCTACTACACAACTGTTGACAACTTGGCACTAAGGAGCACTTCCCCTGCATCTGAGGAGGACTTGCACATCACTGATCAAAGCCTGGAAAGTTATCTCCAAGCAAAATGGATATAGCAACATGATGACATCTTCGATAACTGAGCATTGGTACAGTCAAAGATTGGAAGTAACATATTAAAAGTAACACTACTCATATAACAAGTTGATGTTGGTGTTGTTTTAAGGATAGTAACAAATGACAACATTGTTACTTTTTTAGAGTTTGAATGAGAAGAATAGAAACCTTTTTTTAATTGCATAATCTTACTTATTTGGGGAAAGGAATGATCTTGTGGTGGCCTTTTTTAGGTTTTTTTATTATTATTATTATAACCATAACACTAGGACTCTGGAGAACAAGGTTCAAATCCTAGTTCATTCATAGAAACCCACTGGGTGACTTGGGCAAGTCGTACTCTCTCAGCCTAGGAGGATGGCAATGCAAACCCCCTCTGAAGAAATTTGCCAAGAAAACCCCATGATAGGTTTGCCTTAAGTCGTCATAAGCTCAAAATGACTTGAAGGCACACAACAACAACAACAACAACAACAACAACAACATAATACTAACATTAATAATGCATTGCGTTATAGATTGCTCATAAGTAGCAACTGATATATGAATCATAAAACCCCAATGAACAAGTAACATTTTAAAATAAAAATAATAAAGTTTCTAAGTATTGGACAGGATGAATGTCTTGGTTCTAGACCACCAACAGGCAAACTAAGGCTGCATCTATATTGCAGAATTAATGCAATTTGACATGGTTCAATGCTATGGAATTCTGGGATTTGTAGTTTTGTGAGATATTTAGCTTTCTCTATCAGAGAGCTCCGGTGCTACAACAACCCACAACTCCCAGAATCCCATAGGATGACAATTAAAGTGGTGTCAAACTGCTTTAATTCTTCAGTATGGCAGCAGCCTAAGGGCCTCTGCAGACTGCCAGAAATAGTGCAAATTGAGTCCACTTTAAGGGTTAGGGTTAGGGTTAGGGAATCATGGCAACTGTATTTTATTGTGGCACCAGAGCTCTCTGACAGAGAAGGCTCAATGTCTCAGAAAAAAAACAATTCCCATGATTCCCTAGCACTAACCCTAACCCTAAAAGTGGACTCAATTTGCACTATTTCTGGCAGTCTGCAAAGGCCCTTATGCTCCAGTGGTGTAACATGCATGGTTTAGTTTTTGTGGAATTCATTATGCCACCACATTAAGAACAATAAATACTGGGATTAATGCATTTGATGTCAGATGAACAGATGTTTGAAGGAATACTAGTATGGCTAATTATATCCAAACCTGGTATGGAAGTACTTGTGTATAATTTTATGATTCCAAACTGGATCTGGATTAAGTGGTGTAAAGCTAAAGAGGAAGACAAATGAGGAAGCTATTAGGCCAAGAAAGGAGAGCTTATCTCATAAGCCATATAAAATAAAGAAATGTATTTGAGTTATGTCATTTGATATAATCATTGTATAGAGTTGGATAATTTTTAAAATGTATTAAAGAAGCATCCCAAAGGCACTAATCCTTTGGTTAAAAAATAAATTAACAGGGGAGAGAAGAGAAAAAGGATGACTGCCCTGTGCTGATAACAGTGTTTTTAAAATTAAGAGGCACAAAAAGATAGAGAAAATGACAATAAATGTACTTAACGTTCTCTTCTGTTTCATAGACTTTAATTGTGAGTGGGTCTGAGAATAGCTATTCAGTGCTGACGGTGTCCTGCCTGCAAAGGAAAATCTAAAATGGAGTTCAAGGAAGGTTTTTAGCCTGGTAGTAAGCAGTAGGCTAACAATGTCATCTGCAATGTTTTCTCCAGAATGTTACAAATGACTAATTATTAAAAAATCCAATGTTATATACATGGATAAACTGGTCTGTCTTCGAATTATTACCCCACTGTGCTATTCACCACACCAGAATCTCTGACATGGAAAGCGGCTGTGGTATTGTGCTAATGGATATTGTTTAATAAGCCAGAAGGGCCGATCCATTAATTCTGTTAAAGCTACTATCTGATGGTACAACATATGCTGTTGGTTGAGAGAAATGCAACCCCTTTTGCAACGAGTCTTTACCGGAGTGGATTTCCCAGCAGAAAAAGCAAAAGTGCTATAGTTAGAATTTATTTTCACCCTACAGTGAAAAAATATAAGAAGTTGTCCAGAAATAATCCAATGACCTATATAGTCCAGTAATTCATCCCCTCAGTGGCTAGATGCATATGGAAAGCTCAGAAGCAGGTTATGATTGCAAGGACATGTTTCCCAGCAACTTATATTCAGAGGGATGTTGCCCTGATACTGCAGATCAAGAGTAGACATTATGGGGCCAATAAGCCAATTCCATGCAACCCTTGCCCTTCCCCAGTCTCCAACCAACCCTCCAACAGTTCCTTTTTCAATTGTGTTTTTTAAAGTGGCCAAAAAGAGCGGGCAGGTTTGCATTCTAATTTCAGGAGGAAAAAGTGCCCCAAAAGTCAAATAAAATTTCCATCAAAATTGCCTGGAAGTGACATCTGTTTTCTGGGATGTCACTTCCAGCTCCCATTAATGGCAGCCACATGGATTGTATGTTTCTCCTATTGGAGAAAAGAAGCAAGACAATATCTAAATTATATGAGATTTACTAAAATGAGAGTTGGAACAAGAAACCATCAATGATATAATGGAGCCAACTTATACACCAACTTATACACCATAACAAAGAAGAACACTGGGGGAAAATTGTGGAACAAGACACACAAGTTCACCTCATGCCAAAATCTTAAAGAAAATTTCTTACCTAACACCACTGAAACTTGCTAAAGTATGCAGACAATCAGATGTTAAATGTTGAAAATGTCAAGAGAAAAAGGGCTCCTACTTTCATATGTGATGGAACTGTAAGTTAGCTAGAAATTATTGGAAAAGACTTCATATGGCCCTGATGGAAATCCTTGGAAATACTTTTCCCCATGAAACCAGAACTCTACCTTTTAAATATGACACATGTGATAGGTAAAGAAATAGAGAGAAAATACTGGAAACTAACATTATATATAATCACCGCTACAAGGTTATTATATGCCCAAAATTGAAAACTTAAATCAAATTTCCTCAACTGAAGAATGACTAGCCAAGCTAATGGACGTGCAAGAATTAGATAGACTTTCACAAAGAATTAATGAAAACGTACACATAAAAATTAAAGATGACTGGGATTTCATAATAAAATATTGGAGAAAGAAACATAAAAGAACTCAACTCTAGGCCAATTTAACATATACAGATAAAGGAGAATATATCATCTCACATTATTTAGAAGAAAAACTGGGGACAGTATTCTAGAAGAGAAAATAAAATTTAAGCAAGGAAATTAAGGAAATGACTTGTTTTCTGGGATGTCACTTCCAGCTTCCGTTAATGGCAGCCATGTGTGGGTTTGGAAGGAGCCAGAAATCACCCTCCAATAAATGACTAAATGCTCACTCTTGTTATAGATAATAAATAGATATTATGGCCAGTAGCCATTGGTACATACCTTCCAATTCACCTGATCTGGCAAGGAAAAATTAATTGTCTGCCATCCCACTTGAAAAAGGAAACAGCTGCACCGTCTCCAAGTTTAATAATAATAATAATAATAATAATAATAATAATAATAAATTTTATTTATATCCTGCCCCTCTGTCACGCAATCGAGGCGGCTGAAAGTTCCTCACTAATAACTTTTTCCATCTTAACCACATGTTGCTTGGCCATGTATGTCCTGTGAAATGTTGGAGGACACACTGGTAGTCTTATCCTCCAAATGAGAACTGATAAAAAAATATGTTTGAAGTGGAAAACTGTTTCCACAATAATGGAAACATTATTGATGATTTTCAGAATTTGCTGAAATCGCACCTGCAGCTCAAATCTCACTTCTGCCATTACCTCACTAGGAGGCCTAGGCAAGTCATTATTTCTCTGCTTCAGTCTCTCCCTCAGGCAGACTACTTGTGGGATCATAATACTGACATACTTACAAGTTTTCTGGAAATAAGGGATTACAGAGATAATGTATGAGAGCAGTTTGAAGTCATTAAAAATACACTATGACTGTGAAGTGTTGTTACTATGAGATCCCGTGTGTTACAATGGTTTGAATGTTGGACAAGGACACTGGGAGAGCAGAGTTCAAATCCCCACTCCACCATGGAAACCCACTGGGTGATCTTGGGCAAGTCACACTCTCTCAGCCTCAGAGGGAGGCAAAGGCAAACCCTGTATGAACAAACTTTACCAAGAAAGCCCCATGATATAAGTCAAAAATAACTTGAAGGCACACAATAATGTTGCATTTATTATCTTATCCGGCTAGAAAAAATTGCAGACAACGCAATCTTTTGCACATTTATTCATAGACATGTCCTGCTCAGCAATTATTTTTTTTCTCCAGGAAAATATATATTTAGGATTCCAACTACAGGGAGCTTTCTGTCACTTCTTGAATGTTTATGTATTGTATTTTGTGGCTAGTTGTTTTAGACCACTGGTGGACAACACAGCCAGTGGGGCACATGTGGCCGCCATATGGGTCCCCATAGATCCCATGCTTCTAAGGTTCCTAGATCTCAGGACCTGGATCCTCTTCTCCAGCTTTCAGGGCTGAGGAGGAAATCTCAGGGTGAGAGCAATGACTTCAAAATTATACACATGTGTTCTTAGTCCTTTGTTACCACAGTTGCATGAGAGCAGCTACTTTATTAACTGCCCTCAAATCAATCTTGACTCCTGGTGACCCTATGAATGAGACATCTCCAAGACCCTCTGTCCTCCACTGCTCTACTTAACTTCTGCAACTCCTTAATACCCATGACCTCCTTAATAGAGTCCATCCATCTGGCATGTGGCCTTCCTCTTTTCCTTCTTCCCTCCATCTTTCTCAGCACTATTGTCTTTTTCCAAAGAGTCCTCCCTTCTCATGATACGTCCAAAGTACGACAGTCTCACTTTGGTCATCTTGGCTTCCAGGGAGCTTTTGGACTTGATCTGCTCTAGGACCCACTTGTTTGTCCTTTTAGCTGTCCATGGGATCCTCAGCACTCTTCTCCAGCACCACATCTCAAATGCATTGATTTTCTTTCTATCATCTTTCTTGACTGTCCAGCTCTCACATCCATACATGGTAATAGGGAATATAATGGCTTTTGTGCAGAGTTGTATATCTTTGCATTTTAGAATCTTTCTAGTTCTTTCACAGCCATTTCAGAGCAGCTACTATGAAGAGTTTAATGTGGAAAACAAAGCGTAGACAATGTTCTTTGGTTCGACTACAACTTCCATGTGCTCTTAAAAGTAATGTTTATAAAGTTAAAAACAAAGTACCAGAAATCTGTCCCCATTTCAGTGCAGAGCTTAGAAAAACTTGATTTCCAACCAGAGAAATATTTTCACGTTTGCTAGACTTGGTGTTTATTATTTGAATTACATGTGCTGAGCAATTGTACTTGATGTATCACATCTAAGCACCTCAACAGTGAGTATCTCCAGAACTCAGGTTTTGGTCCTGAAATCCCAAGGCCTAGGATGCTCCTAGTCTGGCCGTGCAATCTGCCTCCATCCATCCTGATTTTAAAAAAGAAAAATGAAAAAAAATGTATTTTTCTCCTCTAAGAGCACCATTTTCTCTTAGAAGCCAAACAGGCATAGGAGTTTTTCACACGGGGGAAATCCTGTGCGGAAACGGGGCTTTAAATTAAACAAAACCCGCAAAAGCGGGTGTTTTTTCAGACGATGTCGCTGTTAAAAGGAGGTTACTCTGAACAGAAATTAGACAAAAACTGCTTCTTTTTACTTTCAGAAGATCCCAAAAGTAAAAAGAAGCAGTTTTTGTCTAATTTCTATTCGGATTAACCTCCTTTTAACAGCACTGGAGTTTATCACACGGAGAAATCCCGTTGATAAATTGCTTCCGCTTTTGTGTTGTTGTTTTTTTCCTCTTTAAAGTACCACTTCTGCATGGGGCTCCCCATGTGATAAACTCCATAGTCCTTTGTTTACAAGCATTTGCCTCTTCTGGGTCCATATGAAAGGGTATCCATGTTAAAAACTAAATATAAAACTTAAACCAAAATCTATGGAGTAGTGTGGAAGCTGTTTACAAAAAAAAAAGAAAAACAGATCTACGAATCTATGTAGACTGTATACCAGGGGTAGGCAACCTTTCCCCTTTAAGGGCTGAGGGACTTCAGCTCCCAGAAGCCTCAGCCATGTTGGCCAATAGTCCCATGTTGGCCAATAGCTCCTGGGATTCTGGGAGCTGAAGTCCCTCGGCCCTTAAAGGAGAAAGGTTGCCTACCCCTGCTGTATACACTGAAGACAGGTGGAATTTAGTTGAGTTCTTGCTTTTGTATATTTTTATGTGATTTTATGCTGTTCTTAGATTATTTTAATTGTTTTAAATAAATAGCAATAGCAGCTTCATTTATATACTGCTTCATACCACACTATGCAGTCTCTAAGCAGTTTACAACTGTAAGCTAATTGCCCCCAACAAACTGGTTGTCATTTTAGCAACCTCAAAAGGATGCAAGCCTGAGTTGAGCCTGAGTCCTTGGCTGGTATTGAACTCGCAACCTTATGATTTGTGAGTGAGCGGCTGCAGTACAGGCATTTAACCACTGCGCCACCACTGGTTTAGCTCTGAGCCGCCTCAGGTCTCTTCTGGGAGAAAGGTGGCATGCAAATGAAATAAATAAAATGCATTTACATCCAAGGTCAGTGTGATCTAGTGGTCTGAGCATTGGACTATGACTCTGGAGACTTGGGTTTGATTCCCTGCTGAAGCACAAAAACCCAGTGGGTGACCTTGGGCAAGTCCCATTCTCTCAGCCTCAGAGGACAGCAATGACAGCACCCCTCTGAAGAAACTTACCAAGAAACCCCTATGCCTTAGGGTTTCCATAAGTCAAAATGACTTGGAGGCACATAACAACAACAACAACAACAACTCACAGAGAATTGTTTTGTAAGCATTTAGTGCTCTCTGCCTCACAAGACAAACTTGTAAAACTCTGCCTTTGGGGCTTCCTAACGCTCAAGAAAGAACAACAAACAATATTATATCCTTCCAAGCTTTTAGGGGGGAAAACGTTATTTTAGCTTGGCTGAGGTGGAAAGGTGGAGAAAGAAAGGAATTAAAAGTAAATAGAGAACACTTTGGGAAGTTTTGTGAGGTGCACTCACATGTAGCACAAATGTTCATAATGGACATTAGTGTTTTACAATTTCTGCTTAAAGCTAAGTGTTTCTACTAGCCTGCATAGATCTCCTTAACAAAAAGCAAACCTTTCTCACTCACAAACATTTGATCAATGACAGGTGAAGATCTGAGAAGAAAGCAATGATGACCCTTTAAATTGTATTTGCTTGTGTTTATCCTTCATTACCCTTGTCTCTCCTTCTCCTTCTCTTTCACTCCCTTTCTTCCTCCTTCATCCAAATTTAGGATGCAACTCAATAGGACTTTCTTCTGAGCAGTCAAGCATAGGATAGCATTGCACTATGAGACTGTGAGCTACTTTGGGTAGAGATTTGTCTTTTGCTGATGTTTCTCAGCAATGCACTATGTATATAAACTTTGTGAAATAAATTAATAGCAAACTCCAGTTGTTTTTATTATGAGTTATGTGCTAAAATGAAAGTGGAGATCTTAATATCACAATTATCAGAAATCTTCTCGAAAAGAAGACACTTGGAAGATGAAATGCAAGACAGCAGTACTGAAGGGCAGTACTCTTGGCTATCAAGTACAGTTTATATTTTCTTCATGGGTGCATATTTATGTATGTAGGTGCATATAGCGCTCTCTCGCTCTCTCTATATATATATGTCCATATGTGCACAAGTGCATACTCACACATAAGTATGTCAAATAAGCTTCAGCGGTGAGAGCCAGTGGCTTAATTTTTGCACATATACACATCACTGTGTGTTTTGCAAGCAGTCGAAGATCTGTCACATTCCCCCCCCCCCCATTTTTAACTTGAAAAAATTGCACTTACCTGAACTGTGAGCACAAAGGAGGAGAGAGACTGTAATAACACCTAGTAACCCCATTATCACGGCCACATCTCTCACTAGATTTCTTGGTTTTCTTTTCATAGGCAAACCATTTCCATCTGCGAAAGGAAATACAGCAAAATAATTCTAAACCATGAGGGTTAATAGACTGGAAGCAGGGAGAATAGCTTTTGAACCTTATCTTGTGCCACTGTGAAGCTTCTTAAAGTACACTTCATTGATTTTCGGTCAGCTGTCACAGGCTGCAAGCCAAAAAGAAAAAGAAAAAACATACACACAAAAATAATCCCTGGGTCCTAAACTCTGTCTTGTTCATCCGGTACCCAGGATACTGTTAAAAGTTAAAGTTATGTGAACACCTAAGACAGAGATAACTAGTGGGAACCCATATTGAATTGCATCAATGTGTACCCCTAATCTCTGTGTCATATGGTAAACAATGAGAAACATTTATCTGCCTTTTCATAAGTGATCAGTAAAGCAAATCTTTCAGTTCTCTTTTCAAAAACATAGCTGTGATAGCCATTCAGTAAAAAGAAGAAGAAAAAGAACCATCTTTTGGGCATCTTCCTCTTTTTTCTTTCAATCCTCTGTCTTTCAGAAGTATTTCCGCCATAAACCAATGTGAAATAAATCAATTCTAGCAACTAACCAATGTCATGAGAGGGCACTGTTTGCCTGCTTATAAATTTTATCATTCACACTATGTTATAACCAGGGTTACAAAGCGGTTTACAGGGGAGTCGTTTACAGTGGAATCAGTTTGCAAATCAGTTTAAACATGGGTCATTCATACTGGAATCGGTTTTTTCCAACCCAAATTGGGGTGGGCCAGTGTCAAATCCCCCTTAATCCAGGTTTTTCAGAAACGATTTTTCTCCCATGTTTTTTGCAAAACACCAGTTTTTTTCTGGGTGCCACCAATGTGAAGTTGCTCCTGATCAGATTCAGGGCTTGCTGAAGGGAGGGATCAATGGGCAGAGGGTGGGCAGAGGGACTGAACATGCCTATCCCATCTACAGAGTGGCAAGCACCATTTCTGTGCTAGCGCTTAGTTGCCAGCTCTGAGTGTTTTCAAATTTCCTGCTGGTGTGCCCTTTAAGCAACTATTCAGCTGTTTTCCTTTTCTGCTCTTTTCCCCCTATGATACCATTGCCAGATGCTTGGACCACCAAAGCTGGGAAAGGGGACTCTTCTGGGAACATTTATTTTTATTATTATTATTATTATTTTTGACAGAGTGTGTGATGCATTGCATTTGCGTGGCTTCAATGTGGAGGGTGGTTCATTCTGTTTTTGTGTTCCCCAATGATGCCATTGCAAGGAGTGGGTGGGTAGAGGGATGGATGGGGGAAAGAGGAGGGAGGAGAACAGAGGGAAGGGGGAGGGATGGAGGGATGGAGCAGCCTTCACCAGCCAGCCTTGGCACCATCATCCCATCCCTGCCAGGAGCTCAGAGGAGATCTGATGCTCCCACCACTGCCAGCTCTGTGGGGTAAAATGCATGTTTCTCAGATAGGCTCCAAAGGGAGAGCATTTGGACATTTTTCCTGGACAGGAGGATGAAATGAAGGACAGGTCCTGGGAAAGAAGGATGCTCTGGTCACCCTGTCCCCATCCCAGGGTGACCAGATAGATGTCATCCCCGCCAGGGGGGAGGGGGACAAAGTACCGCAAAATGGAGGAGGTGCAAGGGAAATGAAGGACATGCCCCAATAAAAGCTCATAGAAATACAGAATGTGTGCTTCTTAGTCCTGTTCAAAATGGAGGACATTTTGGACATTGTTCCTGGGCAGAAGGCGAAAATAGAGGACACATCATCCACGTGTTAATTCCTCCCCCCCCCCCCCCCGGATACAAAGCAACATCACTAACAATGACAACAGAAGTGAAATGACATAGATGTGCATCATTTGATTGACAGGGACAAAAAAATACCCAAAAATGACCAAATGTGATCAATAGGGAGGATCCATTTTGAATCAGTACTTTCATTAGTGTGAACCTCCAGAGGGTTATATTGTGCCAGACAGATTCGATTGGGGTAAACATAGTGTGAACTTCACATCGGGTCAGATTCAGTATTGCATGAACGAATGCATTATCGAATCTCCCCAGATCTAGCCAGCACAAAGCGGTAGTGTGAATGGCCCCAGAATAGACCACTTTTTTAAAAGGAAATTTTGCAAAGAATTTGGTTGTTTAAGTGCAAAGCTTGGAAATGTTCTGGGGTTTATTGCGTGATTGACTGATGTTGGCATAATGGCCATGCTGACTGGGGAATTCTGGGAAGTGTAATCCAAAAAGGTAACTTTTTAAAGCTCTGTGTATTTACCTAGTATAGGCTTATCTTATGAACATGGTTACACAGAGGTTTTTCTTCATCCAGGGCAGGCTTTCCCAGATTAATTATGTCAAAACAATTGCTGGCTATTTTCTCCCTCCCTGTATGTGTGTGTGTATAAATTTTAAATGATTTTAATATTTTTGCTATATGCATGCAACTTTGATAACATTCCTTTTGTTACGTTCTATATAATACCATGTATAATAAGTGGTATATAAGACATCCAGCAAGAAGAAATTCAACAAAGACAAAAGTTCTTTAGATGTGGAAGACATTTGGCATATCCTCTAACATTTCACAAGTGAACACCAGGACATGTGTGGCCAAGCAACACTGGAGTACAGTCATGATGGAAGACGTTATTAAGGAAGAAGTATTTGCAAGCTGGAAGAGAAGCGGCAGCAGTTTTCATTTGCCTGAGACTACTGGGAAAGGGCAAGATTCTGCCCATCCTCTCCTCTCCCTCCTACTGAAGTAACTGAGTCCAAACTACTTTTGCACTTTGAATTCAATTTGCAGCAATCGAAGTGAGCCAGGGACAAAGTGGGAAGAGGAGAGACAAATTTAGACATTTTAAAGGCAGCTGAAAAAGTGAAGGCTGCGATAAGAGAGGGAAGCCAATTGATCCTGTGGGACTGGGCACTACAAAGTTTAGGTGAAAAGACCCTTTCTCTTGTTTCTGCCAAAGCAGGTCACATACTGGTGAGACATACAACAGGATCTCTTGTGAGGCACTTAGGGAGTGGGGAAAATCGCAGTTTGGAAGTGTGATGGATTTCTGAGTCCCCACTTCTGCTGACCCCCTGAAACTCCTTATGAACTAAGCTGCCACCACCTACTGAATTAGTCCCTCTTTTTTTCTTGTAACTCAGTAGTAAGTTATTTTGGGGTCACTTTCCCTCTCTGATGCTGTAAAGACATTCCTCCTCCCCCCCCGCAATCCTGGAGAGATGAAACTGAGCAAAGGGTCATGAAAGAAGGGTGTGAGAGAGGGAGTACTTTCAAGAGAATAGTTTTATTCTAAGTAAGAAATCTCTGTAACAAAATGATCTCTCTTACAGAGTCAGTCATTCCAGGCAAATCAGGAAAAGAATAAAAAGACTCTAATGCAACTAGTTAATACGTTCCCTAATGCTACTCACAGAACAGATAGGATTTGTAGTCCTTGATGTTCATGGGATTAGTTGAAAGCCTGGACTCCATGGTCCGGCTCCAACAGCCCAGGGTGACCAGACAGGCTCAAGACATGTACTACATTTTAGCCATTTGTCCAGGAAGAATCCCAAAATGTCTTCCATTTTGTGCATGACTAAGAAGCATGAATTTATATTTATATTAGTGTTTTTGGCTTTTATTTTGTAATGTATTTTGTAATTTTTCTTGAATACCCTACATTTTGCAGTGCCTTGTTCTCCTTTGCAGTTATGACATCTGGTCACTCTGTACCAGCCTCCTCCCATGGAGACTCTGTTCCAGATATTCCTTAGTTTAAAAACTTCTCCTCATGATCCTTCCCCAGCTTTTTATAATCTCTGCTCAGAACCATCTCAAATGTTTGTGCTTCTGCCCAACTGGCCATCCCATTGGACAACTGCTGGCCCATTCCCTGTGACATTGACCCTCATTGAAATGTAATTGTATCTCCTCCCACATTTAATCCTTTGTTATCTGGGAAGAAAGCTCTTATAAATGGAAGGACTCCTATTTATCACAGGAAGAAAGAAATCACAAGTAATGGCATGACTTTGTTGAACATGCTATGTTCAAGGCCATATCAACATTCCTTTTGCAAATAAGGTTTCTCTGAATAACAAGTATTACTCCTAGTTATTTTTCCAAGTTCCTTTCTCCATGCAATAGGTAACATTTACTCTTTTTTCTTGTTATTTTAGCAGCTAAAATGTATTCTTAAGGCATTTTGATATGCTGCTGATGTCGATGATCATGACTAGTATTACTAAATTTATCCTGCCTCATAAGAGCCTGTGCCTTTTTCTCACTGTTTTTAGATGTATTCTGCTGTCTCCCCAATTGGAAAGAAGTATTTAAAAATGCAACGAGGACCTAATTTTTTCATAATGATATCAGCCATAAATTACTTTGGGGGACTTTGCAAAAAGTTACACAATTACTTTAGTACCTTTCTGAGCTCTAGGACAGATTCATATGGAAGTGAACCTTTGGGTATTCTGATTGTGGGGCAGTTAAAGTTGAAGCAACATTTCTATTGCTCTAAAAAGAAATGTTGAGTAAGCACTGTTGGAATAACCGGCTCTTTGAACTGAACCCTTGAATGAAGCAGGAGTCAAAGCTCTGACTGATGGTATCTTAGAAGCTGTGCTTATCTTTTGGTCATTTCATCTGTCCTGCATGTATGATGCTTCCAAAGACTCACTACTAGTAAAATAAATTGCAGTGCTGCACATTTGGAAGCTATTGTTTTCACTTACAATTGAACACCTAAGTGATGACTATTTTTATTTCTCTCTTTAAAAAAAAGATCCTCCTTATCTGTTGCAGGAAAATTATCTGGGGAGAAAAGTCCGTGCATTTGGAAGAAATTTCTAGAAAAGTTTTCTGAGCATTGTTCCCTTGTCTGGATTGCATTCATTTGGCAAAGGAAGGTCTCTCTCACACACGCACTTTTTATGTTTTGTTTTGTTTCCTCCTTGGCTTAAACACTCTATGCTCCTTTTTTAATCATTATACTCAGTTAGGTGTGTTTAGAAAGAGGATTTTCAGAGGGAGATTCTGCTTATTCGACAGATAATAATACGGCTGGCTTTTACTGATAATACCGTAGAAATTTATGTTAATCTCCTGCTAGAACTGAATAAAAATGCTAATATCAAAAATAGCTGGGCTGTCTCTGTGATTTCTAACCAAGGCTGGTCCCAGATATTTGATCACCTGGCACAAAGGGTGTGATAGCATGTATCTCTTGATCCCGTCCTCTCACTCCCCAGTTCCACACACACAAACTGGTTCAACTGGTAGCTGACTCTTTCTTTCTTCAGCACTGATGAAAGGATAGCATCCTCCACTGCATCTGAAAGCAGCAAGCTAACTTATGGGGTGCTGAATAGGGCTGAACATGCTATGTTTACAGGTAACAAAGTCATATCAACATTCATTTTGCAAATAAAATTTCCCCTGTATAACAAGTATTACTCCTTCTCATTGTTTTTCCAGATTCCTTTCTCCATGCAACAGATAACATTTATTCTTTTTTTCCTTGCAGCTAAAATGCATTCTTAGGACATTTGGAGATGCTGATGTTGATGCTGGCGACGGATGTTATTAAATTTATCCTTCTCATCCTCATAATAGCTTGTGTCTTTTCTCACTGTTTCCAGATGTATTCCGCTGTCTCCTCAAAAGGAAAGAAGCAGTATCAAGAAATGCAATGAAGAGCTGAATTTCTCTGAAACCTTGCCACTGCTCTGCCTTCCCACAGCCTTACTCTGCCTAATAGTAGGGCTGACCCTGCCCCAAGCTAACAATGTTCTTTTATTCCATCCATGACCTTCTGTGCTGTACTGTTCTCAGGAAAACAGTGCCTATATTTGGTGTCCTTGTGGAAATCTATTTAAAACAAAGATTTATCTTTCCCATTTCACACCCACAGACTGTAATACTGATCCATCTTCTTGTCAAACTTTTCCTATATCACTTTGAAATGCAGTTTTATAGCAATTAGGGCATGTCTCTTTTACACTTGGTACAGATGAAGCTTTGGCTTGAGTTGTTTCAAGCCACCACTGATTTAAAGAAGCAGTCTGGCTTGCTGATCCTAATAGTAGGTTATTGCCTTAAGATGTAGATTGCCAACTAGAACCGTGATGGCAAATCTATGGCACGGGTGCCAGAGATGGCACACAAAGCCATTTTCACCAGCACATGGAGTGTGGGGAGGAGGAGAAAGAGGTGCACACCTCTTCCTCTCCCTTCAAGACCCTCCCCGGCCTTCAGCTGCCTCTCCAGAGGCAGCTGAAGGCTGGGGATGGAAGAGGAAGAGGTGCATGCCTGTTCCTCTTCTTCCCCCCCCCCATCCCCCTGGGCTTTCAGCTGTCTCTGGAGAGGCAACTGAAGGCCTGGGGAGGTGGGGGAAAGAAGTCCCACCCCTGGAGGGTGGAAGTCCTGCCCCCAGCACTGGGTAACTCCTGGTGCCAGGAGGCCTTTTAGTTTGGGCACTTGGCCCCTAAAAGGTTCGTCATCACTGAACTAGAACATGGGTGGTAAATTTTGGCATTCTAGATGTTTTAGGGTGCATCTACACTGTAGGAATAATACAATTTGACATCACTTTAAGTGCTGTAGCTCCGTCCTATGGAATTGTGAGATCTGCAGTTTTACAAGATCTTTAGTCTTTTCTGCCAAAGTGTGCTGGTGCCTCACAAAACTGCAAATCCCAGTATTCTGTAGGATTGAGGCATGCATTATTTCTACATGTGGCGTAGTGGTTGGAGTGTTGGGAGATGACTCTGGAGAACAGGGTTCGATTCCCAGCTTGGCTGTGAAACCCACTGGGTGACCTTAGGCAAATGGCATGCTCTCAGCCTCAGGGGGAGGCAATGGCAAACCTCCTCTGAATAAATCAGAAAAGAAAACCTCATGACAGGTTCACCTTAGGGTATTCATAAGTTGGAAACGTCATGACACAATAACAGCAAGATGTACCCTTAGACTACAACTCCCATAATCCCTTATTGTCAGCCAGACTCCGTGGGGAGTCTAGATGAAAGTTCACTTATGAGAAACACCAGCTGGATGTTATAGGGTCCATACTCAGATCAATTTAGGCATTCTGCTCTGCTTTATGCAGAAAATGAATGACAACAACAAGAAAATGAACTGAATTGTGTGGACTTTTCAGCCCCTGTGGTGCTTAGCAGAATTCCCCACTGGGAGAAAGGCTTTGACAGATTCCTGGTACCACTGGTCTATTCTCCACTTCCAGCCTGGCTTGACAGCACGGACTGCCCATAATCTTACAGCAGTCAACTTGGGACAGACAGCAGGAGAACTCTCTTGACACATCTCATATTTACTCTCTACATGAGCATGACATCCAAAGTCAGTTTTCTGAGGATGGTATGGGACACCAGCCAACCTGTGTCTTATTACATGGTGATGAATGCTTTGATTCTGGGCATTTTATTGCTGTTTTTAAGAAAAGGTGAAAGTAATAGTTTGAGTACTGGACTAGGACATGGGAGACCAGGGTTCAAATCCCAGCTCAGCCATGAAACCCACTGAGTGACCTTGACCAAGTCACATGCTCTCAGCATCAGAGGAAGGCAAGGGCAAACCCGCTCTGAATGAATCTTGCCAGGAAAACCCTTGGTAGCTTCACCTTAGGGTTGTTATAATTTGGAAAGTACTTGAAGACATACAACAACAATTGATTTCTGCTGCAACTTGCAAAGTCTCTTTAGAGGGTGTCTATGAATTTAGTTAGCTTTCACTTCCTTCCTAGTCACTGTTGTGCCATGGCTTACCCTCCACTCTGCTTTGCATCCACCTTCTGGCTAGGAACAAATGGGCTAGATAAATCTCCTTTATCCCATGTCTCTCATTTGGTGAGAAAGGAAAAAAAAAAACATTTCACCTTGATGTGGAAAAAGCCCTTTTAGCTAAGACTTCTGTCTCAATTTCTAAGCAGGGAAATACACCTCTTCCCACATGTTTTGAATGAGAAGCTGTGAGCAAGTGTGGTAGGTACTTTGTGCATAGTTCATGATTATGCTAAGGGCCAATCCTAGGTTTTAGGTTTAGCCTGGAAATCTCGGGGCCTGGGTTGATTCCTAACTGACAACCCTACTAGTGACTTACAGCTACTGCTAAGCCCTAAACTCCCAGCCAGAAACAGGTGTTAACTAGGATTGTTAGACTTAGAGCCTAGACCCTGTTCTCAATTCCAGGGGTATGTGTACATGTGGGCATTTCTGTATATTCCTCATTCATTAGTCTTGGTATGTTTTCATAGAATCATAGTCATAGAGTTGGAAGAGACCACAAGGGCCATTCAGTCCAACCCCCTGCCATGCAGGAAGACACAATCAAAGTACCCCTGACAGATGACCATCCAGGCTCTGTTTAAAGACCTCCAAAGGAGACTCTAACACACTCCAAGGGAGCATATTCCATTGCCAAACAACTCTTACTGTCAGGAAGTTCTTCCTAATGTTTAGGTGGAATCTCTTTTCCTGTAGTTTGCATCCATTGGTCCATCCGTGTCTTAGTCTTTCAAGCATCAGAAAACAAGCTTGCTCCATCCTCAACATGACATCCCTTCAAATATTTAAACAGGGCTATCATATCACCTCTTAACCTTCTCTCCTCCAGGCTAAACATACCCATCTCCCTAAGTTGCTCCTCAAAGAGGATGGTTTCCAGACTCTTCACTAGTTTGGTCACCCTCCCCTGGACACGCTCTAGCGTTTTATTTGAATGAGATATACTGTGCAACTGTGATTGATCCTTGCTGTATCATGCTTAATGGCACCATTAGGGGCTGTCCCTTGTAACATCACACTAGTAATGTCACAAGTGACTAACTTCTGTGACATTACAAGTACGATCCCTAGGTCTCAGGTTTTGGCATTGAAATCTTAGAGCCTGGGATAGTCCTGACATGGTAACCCTAGATAACTCTACATCTAAGAATGTTATTGTTTAGAAACTCAGTGTTAATTGTATGTTCATTTGTTGTTCCTTATGCTTTCCTCTTTCCCTTTTCTCCCTCCATGGAATAAATCGAAATTCCTGCTTTACATCCCCCACTAAATTGCTCAGTGGTGGTGGTTGTTTTTCTCTGGGAGCAGCAGTTCAAACAAGTGGGACCCACTGTGTCAAACATTATCTCCCCCCTTTACCCATTCCACTATCAGATGAACCCAGGTCCACGATACCAACCACTATACAGGGTGCTGATAGGAAAAATGGATTACACAAGCGTCATCCAAAAGAGTACTTCTTTGTCAATCAACTGGCAAATGCTGTCTTCCTGAATTGCTCATATTCCTGTTATTTCCTCACGCCACTGCCCTTGCTCATCTTTCCCACACCTCTCGCATTTGTTTCTCTGTCTTCTCCTATTCAGGTCTTCTCCCCCCAATGAATGTTGCAATATAGCAGGAAACACTGCTCACAACACAAAAAACAAAGTCTTCTGACATTTTAAAGTTTAACAAACCCATTTTTTAGGGGCTTAAGAGTTTGATGCAGGAACTCTTAAGCCAAAAGCTTAGCATAGACACAACTAGAAAAGAAAATGGGGACACCTAGTGGAGTTTTGAAACATTCGCAGCATCTCTCTGTGATCCAAGGAGCATGGCAACCCATCACCTATTTCTACTGGAACCATCCTACCTGACTGGAAATCTCAGAACCGTGTAATGTTAAGAATTGGAAAGGGTTTTGAACATCATCTAATCCAACTTCCTGCCCAATGTAAGGGATCTGGACAATTCAGAGTCTGCATTCCTGCTGTTTACACCTCTCCTAAAAGAGTCTGCCACCTCTCAAGGCAGTCTGTTCCACAACTGAACATCTTTCATTGTCAGGAAATTTCTTCTAATGTTTAGCTGAAATCTGTTTCTGTGCCATTTTTTCCTATTAATTCTAGGTCTGTCATTTGGACAGACAAGGAACAAGTCAGCTCCGTTTTCTGCCTTCAATTCTCCATGTATCTGAAGATAGCTATAACCTCTTCTGTAAATCTGCTCATCTTCAAGCTAATCATACCCAGCTCTTTCAACTAAGCTATGCAGGACTGGAGAATTGCTTCTCGGCCTTTTGGCTAAGATCAAATGTAGGACTGGAGATGACTGAGGCTATGTCATTTCTGTAGTATACATTATATTAAAAGATACATAGAGACTGAGAGGTGAAGGCTCATAACATTACTGTGCCAACAGATACCTGTGCCTCATCAAATTTCTAGCAAAGCCCATAGTGCCATCAGATTTCTCAGAGAAAGCAATGCTTTTCAAAACCAATTCCACCACAGACTGGTTTTGTGCTACACAGAGAGACCTCCCTTGAGGTCAGAGGGAAGAAAGTTGAGACTTTTACTAATCATACCTCCTTGGACCAACCTTGCTTCCATTGAAACAAGTCATCTGAATGTTAACAGCAATTAACTATATTTAGTCATATCTTAATAGGCATTGCCTCAGGGCATCCACACTGTTAGTTTCAAATGCAGAAGTTGTAGTGTCAAGAATCACAATTTCATAAGCGATTCATTGGGGGCAATGTTTTGACAGATCCCCATAATTTAAGAGTCCCATGGTAATCATCTGGTTTCAGGTCTGGTTACTTCCCTCTGACTGAATGTCTTATCTCTATTACAGCTTCCCCCTACCTCTGGGCTATCTTTTCCCTCTCTCTATGCCATCTCAAAATTGAGACTACAGTCAAGAAATCATAAGAAGATTAGGAATGGGAAGGGCAACCATGAAAGAGCTAGATAAGATCCTAAAGAGTAAAGATATACAACTGAGCACTAAAGTAAGAATCATCCAAGCTATTGTATTCCTCATCACCATGTATGGCAGATAAGAAGAAAATCAACTCATTTGAGATGTGGTGCTGGAGAAGAGTGCTAAGGATACCATGGACACCAAAAAGGCAAATAAATGGGTCCTTGAACAGATCAAGCCTGAAATTTCCATGAAAGTCAAGATGATCAAACTGAGGTCATCATACTTCAGACACATCATGAGAAGGCATGATTCATTAGAAAAGGCAATAATGCAAGGGAGGATGGAGAGCAATAGAAAGAGTGAAAGACCAGACTCAATTATGGAGGTCACAAGTATGAATTTACAGGACCTAGGCAGAGCGGTGGCGGGTCTTGGAGATGTCTCATACACAGGACCTAGGCAAAGCAGTGGAGAACAGCAGGTATGGATATGTCTCATACACAGGATCGCTATGAGTTGAGATTGACTCAAGGGCAGTTAACAATAACATGCTATCTTTAACAATCTCCCTTTGTCAGAGATAAGCTTCAGCTTTTTATCCTTTCTCTCTCATAGCCCCCTTTAACAGCATTCCCTGAACTGGGCTTGGCTGGCACCAACCAGGCTTACCTAGCTTCTTCCTTCACAGATGGGTTGGATCAACTTGGTGGACAATATATGCTGGGAAGCAAACAAAGAAGTGTGTCCCAGTTGGTTCTGCTGGACATTTTGATAACTTCAGTGCCATCAGCCATGCTAGTCTTCTAGGCTGCCTCTTCTGGAATGAAACTCAGAAGTTCTGTTTTACAGTGGCTCTGGTACTTCGTGGAGAATTAACCTAGAAGGTAATATTGGGGGATGTCTGTTCCATGAAGTGGCCATTAGCCTTTGAGTTCCCTTGGGGCTCTGCCTTGTCCCACATGCTGTTTAACATATACGTGATAATGCTGGGGAAGACTGTGTGGAACTGGGGAGGCTCAATGCTATCAGTATACAGATGGGACCTGACTCTGTCCTTTCCACTGAAGTCCAGGGAATCTGTTCTAGTTCTACAGCAGTGATTGATGTCAGTATTGGACTTGAGGACAAACTGAAACTTAATCCAGACAAGGGATTCAGTCTGTCCCAAATGGGCCTGCACTCTCCTAAACTCATGTTTGGAGTTTGGGTGTTTTCTTGGAATCAGCCCTGGATGTCCCATCTCAGCAATGGTATTTACACTACTAAGCCTAGTGCACCAGTTTCCAGAAATGTGTAATCCAAGCATGAAGAATTGTGCCTTCAGATTCCTGTAACATGTTCCATATGGAGCCCTAGTGACACAGTGGTTAAATGCCTGTACTGCAGCCACAACGTTGTGAATTCAACCCTGATGGGCTCCAAGGTCAACTCAGCCTTCCATCCTTTCATAGGCCAGTAAAATGAGTACCCAGCTTTTTGGGGGCAATTGTCTAACACATTGTAAACCATTTAGATTGCTTAGTTCAGTATGAAGTGGTGTAGAAATGTAAATGCTCTTACTATTGCTTTTGAAACACATTCTGAAACTTCATCTAGTCTAAAATGTTGCAACCTGGTTCAATCCAGGTTACTTACAAGGACTCCCTCATTGCTACAGTCTCACTGTTTAATTCCAGGAACACTTTGAAGTGTTCTAGGTTCTAAAATTTTCAGCAGAAGCTCTTTTGTGACTGCTTCCACCTTTTATGCCAAGGCTTCCTTGGTAGTCATTCCCACACTCTGGAGCTCTCCACCAAGTAATATTAGGCTGGCTTCTCACCCATCCCACCAGCTTCCATGACTTTCCATAGACAGGCCAAGAACTAATTGACTTTGGTTGCTGTGGAAGGGGCTTTTTAACTGGGTAGGTGCCATATTTTCATTTATTGGTATATTTTGGCATTGTATTTTAAATATTTATGCTTTTATTCATTTTATCATTGTACTTGTTCTAACCATAAACTACCCTGAGTTCCATTCTTGGGAGAAAGGCTAGACATAAATCAAATCAATAAATAATTTCAGTATATATAAATGGATAATGGCTGCACTTGACTTTGTGGGACAAAGCTTGTTCAGACCCGCTAAATACCATTATTCTCTACACAATATATTTGTACTCTATCCATTCTTAAAGGAAGTCAGGGTGGCACAGATCTGGAGAAAATATGGCACAGGTACTGGGAAAAAATAATGTTTTTGGAGTAGAACTGCTTGAGTCCCATAGCCAAGATTCTGAGAGTTGTAGTTTAAAAAAAGTAATTTTCTCAAGTTCTGGGACTGCATCTATGAAATTATCTTAGTTTAAGCCTTACAACAACCATGTAAAGGCTGGGGCCCTTGGTGAGCTCTAGGCTGCCCACAAGCCAAACAGTCCCTATACCAGGTGTGGACAGACCAATTTATCACACAAGGCTATAACAGCAGAAGTTTAATATGATAAAAGTGTCTTTAGTCAGCATGTATCACACAACATTGTGTCCATCCTGCTGCTGTCTTGTATTCCAATCATTACCAGAGAGCACCTTTTAAGTGACAGGCAAAACCTGTCAATAAGCTCTCAATCTCATTGCTATTCCATTACTGCCTTCATGCGATAGGTCCCTTCTGCTGCAGTTCCACTTCTAAGGAATCATGTGGTGTGAGTGTGAGTGACTAATGACTAATATGCATCTACAAACACAGTTCAGTTTATGTAAAATGTCTTAGAATTTCCTTTACTAGACATCTCTGTTTTTACTTCTTCTTTTCAGTTTTTGAGAGGACGCCCTTTTCCTTCTTCACATTGACATGAATAAGAATCTGAGATGGTATTGAAGCACCTTCACTTTCAACTGTGTAGACAGCCTGTGTGCCTCTGCTCATGTCTCTCTGAAATCCCTGGACCACACCTTTAGGGCTCAATACCTGTATGCATATGTTTGGCTTTTGCGAAGAAGCTGGCATGCCCTTCACCACCGTACTTATGTTAATATTTCTAATTCGTGGTGCCTTTCTAAATGCAAACCTTGGAAAGATCTGTTGGATTTCATGTGACTCAACAGTACTTCTTGACAATGCATGTTTCCAACAGGTTTTTTTTATGGTGAAGTTAGAAGTAAAAGATCTCATGGGCGTTTCCACTACAGCTGTCATAGGCCTTGCTTTCTGTCTGATTTGGTACCCCCTCCATGCTGCTTGGATTGTAGTGGCAGCATCCTGATATCTTTGGGTCTGTACCCTTGGGGCAAAAACATTTAAAGAAGTGTATGTGAACACTTCCCTATTGGGCCTGAGGGCTGACTTGATCTCAAAGAAGGATACTTTGGGATTCAAAAGAGGATAGTCATCTATGATGTGTTTGGAACAGCTTCTTGGTTTGCTGTTTGGGAGGAAGATGTTCTGCTTTTCCGTGTGTGTTCCAGATGCCAACCCAAATTGCTGAAGGCAATTTAGGAGTGCTGGAAAACACTTGCTTTCATTTTCAGCTCTTATTTTCTTCTTTAATTTTTGTCGGTCAGTCCTGCCATACCCACACAGCCCCAAGGGCAGTTCCTTCCGTGTCATGTAGCCTCGGAAAGCTGCCTGAATTTGGGTAGCTGCTTCATTCATTTTGTCAATATCTCTTCTAACTTGATAACCTCTCCAGGCAGACTGAATTGTAATGGCTGCCTCCTTTTCCCGTCGAAACTGTTGGCGTGTTTTTCTCTGGTAGATGGGTAGCAGGTTTAAAACATCATCCACACTCACACTACTGACACTTCGAGTGTAGTATGGATAGCGCTGTTCACGAACCAAACGTGTTGCGCTGTGGGTGTGAGGCTTCATTCTTTGAGAGGACCTGGTCCTTAGGTCATCTCTACAAGAACAAATTGAGGTGGGAAGGTACATGGCTGCATCTCTAGCCCTCAGATATTCTGCATTATCTTCTGTAGAAACATTAGCTTTTTTATGGGAACCATTTTGTTCACCTCCACTGTCATGAGAAAACACATCAGATTCTTCACTTGAACACTCGAGATCACAAGAATCTTCTTCCATCATACTGTTTGTATTTGATCTTCCTTTCCTTTCTTCCCACTCTGGGACAAAGAAGCCAAACTGTTGTTATAAATGTCTCTTCCACACTTTCTCTGCAAGTTCTTTGAATGAGAAAGAAAACAATTTTTACTGTCTATTTTTTTTTCCTCTTACAAAAGAGTACCTTCCCTGGCAAGGCTATAGGAGTTTATCACAGAAGGACCATATGTACCTCCATCCTGATAATGATTAAAGTGGCCGCAACCCGTAAAAGTGTACAATGTGCGAATGACTTTCACATGCAGAACACAATAACGCATTAGAACCTCATTACTAAAGTGAGAAAGAGGGTAGAATGTGCATTTGGTTTTCACACAGATGTGTGTAAATCCTGATAATAGTTTGGGAATCACTTTTTTTGTGCACGTGCTCAGAAGAAGTAGCTGTGTCACCAGAAATCACCCAGAGAAATAAACAATGTTATTTACACAATTTTCTTTATAAAAATATACTGTACTGTCCCTTACTTTCCAAGAAATGGTATCCAACCTAAGTAAAAATAACAAAATGTTACCCAAAGAAGTAGGACAGGTAGAAAAACAGCATAAAAAGCTGCATCCCTCTCGGCAACCAGTGTCCCTGCCTTCCCTGAGCAGCTGTTCCTTTAAGAGCCCCAGCTAATGGGGAAAGGACATTCACAGAAACTAGGGAGGAACAAGCTTTTTCTCTGTGTCCCTGCCTTTGCCTCAGCAACTGTTCCTTTAAGAGCCCTGGCTACTCACCCCAAAGAAACATGGGAAATCGGGCAACAAATACACAAACAGGGAGAATCCCACAAATGACTTTCACACTAGAGCAATTGCGCAAAAAAAGCAAATTCGTGAATGAAACGGAAATGAATTTATGGTATTTTTTAAAATGCCTATTTGCTGGTTCATGTCACTTTCCTGTCGGATTCCAAGCATTTGTGCACAATGTCATGTGAAAATCTTTTGCGCAATTGAGCCTAATACGCTGGACAACCACAAGTTCTGAACCACGGTTTCTGAGCATTTAAACTTCCAATTTTTCCCATGCGATAAACTCCATAGTCTGATGTTCATGTTGATGAGAAAATGGCACAGGCGACAAGATAGCCAGATTAATCAAACAGGAGGGCCTTTACAGACTGCCAGAAATAATGCAGCTAGAGGCCACTTTAACTGTCCTGGCTCAGTACTAAGGAATCATGGGAACTGTAGTTTATTGTGGCACCAGTTATCTGACAGAGATAATAATAATAATAATAAATAATAATAAAATTTATTTATATCCCGCCCTTTGGGGACCCAATCAGGGCGGCTTACAACAATAAAACGATACAATATATCCCAAAACATAATCCCTCCCCTCCTTTAAACAGTATTAAATGAAATGAAAATTAAAACTACAATAATAATAAAATATCCCAGAAAAAAAAATACAATTCCCATGATTCCCTAGCACTGATCCTCAAGCTGCATTATTTCTGGCAGTCTGTAAATCCCGGAGTCAAATTTTATTGGTGAAATGAAATTTTAACATTAGGGCACAGTTATAGGTTTCCTTTTTTTGTATTGGTTTTTTTTTTTAAAAAATCGGTACTGTCTTGTTAACATAATAGGAAATTTTTAAAAAAATCCATATGCAACAAACTGCTCTTCTCAAAATTACCACTGCAGGCACCATTAACCAGTAGCTTTTGTTCATTCAATAGTAATTAAAAGTACTGGAGGAACATGAGAGTATATCATTCTAACCGCACTTTCATATGGGTCACTTAACATCGTATATGTTCTGTTCTCTGGTAGTCCCATTGTTTCTTCTGTGGTGAAATCATTAACAAGGACTTTCTATGCCTCTCTGGAGAAAACTTCCCAATGCACTTTAAGCACAGTGCCAATTCTTGTTTTTTTGAAGTAAGGCCAAAATGGTGCCTTGTGGTCTCAATGACCAGCTTTGCTACACCAAGTCTTGCTACACCATTCAGACACTAGTTTCTGCCATAATTTTCCTCTCTTCACGGTGCTACCAAAATCAGGAATCTTTATCTTGCTGGATGATAGGACCCACCCTGCTTTAAAAAATACAGGTCTGTGCAGGAGCAGTTGCTGAAGCCAGTGCAGGTCTGAAACCTGTGAACACACTTACCTTATCAACAACTCCTCAAAATGATCCTTATTGTAAAAGATCTTCTTCCAAGAATGTTCAGCAACACTGAGCTGGAGAGTAAAAGGGGTTAAAACTTACATTTTGTATTAAAGAGCTGTTGGATGAGATTCATCCACTGTGGGAACCCAACTTTCTCCTAGCCTCACCATTTGCATGGTGTATGAAGTGGGACGCTGGGCCATTTATGAATCTTGTCCTTATACTTCAAATGGGTTATTCATCTTCCTCGTTCCACAAGTACCACAAGTACAAAGCTTTACATGTTTCTCCTGTTCACTTTAAAAAACAACAACATGTTTTTAGAACTGGCCATAGAGTGGTGTCTTAGCAACATCGTGTGCACACAATTGGTACTATCTGGAAGTTACTTCTGCTGAAACATAAAGAAGCTTTTTTCCCTCAGAGCTAGAATTTGGAAAGAAGAAAGCAAGTTTTCCCAATACAGTGTGGGCACTTAGAAATTGACTCCATTACTCTTCAATGCCTGAATCTGTCTCTTTCCTTGGTTGCTGACCTGATCAGAGCTAGTAGCTCTTTATTGGTAATCACCATGTAATTTATTGCACTTACTACAGGAGTGGGAATCATGCATCCCTCCCAATGCTGTTCATCTGCAAATCCCAGCAACCCTAGCCACTTTACTCAGTGGTGAGGAATGCTCATGGTTACAATTCAACACCTGGAGAGCACCTGATTCCCACCCTGACTTACTACTACCTTCGCAACACTCACTAGTGTAAACCAGACAGGCATTTTCTCCCCTATGTTCACCTTTTGTTGTGGGATCATCAATTTACAGTGGTTAGTTGGTGCCTTCTCCTCTGTGTATATATATTGAATAATATACTGAAAATATAGTCAACATAAGTGTACATTTAGCTACAATCAATTCACAAAGCTGTTTGTTTCCACTTAACAAAGGGGGGTTGCAGACTGCCAGAAATAGTGCAAATTGAATCCACTTTTAGGGTTAGGGTTAGGGAATCATGGGAACTGCATTTTATGTGGCACCAGAGCTCTCTGACAGAGAAGGCTCAATGTCTCAGAACAATAACAATTCCCATGATTCCCTAGCACTAACCCTAACCCTAAAAGTGGACTCAATTTGCACTATTTCTGGCAGTCTGCAACCCCCCAAAGTGTTTCTTTAAAACTCTGTTGCAGGAACCAGTAGAGATTAGCTTCAGAGCATAAACAATATTATAGTAAATAAAGAATACCAGGAAATCAAGGATATAACTGAGCAAACCAGAGAATACGTCATCCCCAGAACTGGCATAAAGAGGAACAGAACAGCCGCCCTGAGGACATCTGTTCCACCTCCAACATCCACATAGCAGATGTTGAAATATCCTCTTCTCATGTAGACAACTACTACATATTTAGACATAAAGATCAAGTCATCATTTGACCAAAGGGAAAAAATGATAATCAACCATTCAATTTAGGCCCATACACTTCAAATTCTATTCCTACGTTTTGTATTTACATATGGCATTGTTGCTCATGTCCCACTCCACAACAGGCCAGATCTGTCAAAATTGTAGTCACATCCTCTGCTGAGGGAGAAGAAATCCAATCATTCTGGAGATGATGTAGTTTTGCTGCTACTCTTCACATAAATGCTGCTCCATTCATGGAGTTTTTCAGACAGTTACAATCCCATATGTGCAACTAATCTTTATGCCAATAATTTATAACCAGTGAGAACATTAGTCACATAATTTTGTGTTTTTGTATTTACTGCCCTAATATATAGTTAACTCAACCTAATAGTATTCATATTAATGTTCCTTGCATTCTCTTATAGGTAAAAAATGCTATTTGTGTATCAAATGGCAAAGTATATTGTGTATTTAATATGTATGTACTTAGCTAGCCATGGTCCCATGGCAGGAAAAAGGCACTGAACTGAATAAATATCAGTTATCTGTATCTCATGCAACCATTTCAGCCAGTGTACCTCATTTGATGTGGGAGGCTGGCAATTTCCAGCCTATGTGTACCATATTTTGGCTCATGGTCACAGCTTTCATTCTTTCTTTCCTGGACAGCTGTCAGCTACACACAGCCAATGGCACAAGGACTAGCACTGGTCCATGGACTACCACTTTGAGCAGCACTGCTTTAAAGTACAGGGGGGCTTTATCTTAATCAGGATGGCTTATGAAGAGCTTTCCCATACATGCTGGCATTAACTTATTGAAAATTAGACTGCAGGACAAGTATGATATCACTGACTAATGTGGGCATCTAAATAGTAATTTTGTTTTGACTCCTTTTTTTGCCAAAATCTCCAAATTCATCAGTTTGGTGTTGGCTGAATGCCTCTAAAAGAGAGGCTTTTCAAAGGCAAAGAGCCTTCCACCCCTAAAATGAAGAAGACTGAATTTAATGAAGCCGCAATGTATGTTTCAAAGGATGTTGATGGTTTGATGAAAAATGTACAATGGTTCACTAGTCTGTGAGGTGGTCACAGAGGGCAGTAAGAATATTCCTCATCTTCATCATACTCAAGAGCTTGCCTAATTTTGACCTGCCCTTTCTTTTTCCAAGGTGTATATGAAACTGCTGGGAAAATTGTATGCCAGTGTGATGTCATCATTATGCTGAAAAATGACTTTCCATCAAGTGACACAGATCCTGAAGTGCTGGTACTTACCTGAAATCTGCCTAACTATGAGTACCCAATGGAGGATAATCTGGCTATAATTTGAGAGGATTCTGATTGATGAGTCTTATCACCTGATATGGACATCCATTGCATATGGTGTTCCACCTCTCCAATTGGCAACTTTGTGATGCTTCAGGATCTGCAGCAGTACCTAATGTGTCTTTCACAACCCTATGATCCTAACAATCTGATTAGGACCTAGCAAGCATCATTCATACCTTCATAATCTTGCAAGCTAGACTTATATTTTACATGGGACTGCACTTGGCAGTTGTCCCAAAGCTTCAGGTACAGACACAGCAGCCCTTCTTGACAGATGGGCTAATTATAAGCACATTATACCATTGCTCTAGCATCTATACTGAAGTCCTGTTATTTCCTGGACACTACTACTGGAGCTAATTTTGACTTCACTGGCTTAAGCCTTACATATTACTGACACTTTCTTTTCTCCTTTGTTCCATCATGTCTTTAAAGACCAATCATGGGAGTTTGAGTGTATCAGCCTTGCATCAAAACTGAACAGCAAGGCCAAAGAAAGTCATTTCAGTGAATGAGATAGTGACTTCTGGAAACTATTCAAGTCAGTCTATCAAGGTAAAAATTTAAACCTAGAATTTAATCACTACCAGATTATAGCTACCACTTTACATCACACCAGTTCCCATTAATACCATACTATAAGTTCAATATTCTGTTTTAGATATATAAATATTAAAAATTGCTACCCGCCATGAATTGCAAAAGGCAAAATAGATAATGAAATAAATCAGTATCATTACTGTGGATGAAGAGTTATTCTTTCGTTGCATTCTGGTTCTACATTTTAAAATCAATAGGTCGATCCTATGCATTTCTACTCATAAATAAGCCCCCCTTCAATGTGGCTTACTCAGAAGTCACTACAGGGCGGCACCTTCCATATTATTTCACATAAATACTTTCACATTTACTTGAAAGTAAGCTCCACAGCATACAAAGAATTGTATTTATGAGTAACAAGCACAGAATTAAGATATATGTGGAATATGCTACTATCAGTTGTCCTCTTCACGTAAAGCACTGGGTTTTTAAAAAAATACCAAGAAGTCACAATGACAAAAAATTATATAGCAATTTTTATTATCCTTCTGTTGGGGTGAAATATTTTATACACAGAACTAGAGAGCATTGCATTTTTAAACTGAACTTCTGAGTTAATTTGATAAGGCTAAATTTGGCAGTGCCTCATAAATATAAATCTTAGCCTCCTAGGCAGGTACTTCTACAATTTCAAAATAGTCATTAGGCAGAATCACATAGCCACCTTTGCCCGACAACATGTCTTTTTCTTTCTGAAACTGAACAAGCTCTCGCAGTTTTTCAATCTGTTTCTCTTGACGCCTACATCGCTGCTGTGCAGTTTTAAGCTTCTTCCTCAGTTTATCCACCTGCTCTTCCAGTTGCTGAATTCTTTTTCGCTGATGTACTGTATCCTCTACGGTGTAGTTGTGATCACAAAAAACAGCGATATTATTGGGGGTGTGAAGTGGTGGCATTAACAATCCAATGCTTGGATCTACAAGTCTTGGATCAGTTTGTGGCGGTGGTGGAGGTGAAGGAGAAGGGGGAGTTGGTATTTCAAGTGGTTCTTGGATGCCTTCAGACTAAAACAGCAAGACAAGAGTATATATTTAAATTTATTATATAAAAGGGATGGGGGGGGGGAAGCAACCACCATAGCAGTTTGCTCCTTCAACATAGCCTGTGACAAAAATTGCAATACTACAGCTTTCAGTATCAGATTTTTTCCATTATGGCACACTGGAAATTCTAACAGGATTGTAAATGTTATTGATGTTACATCTAAAACTCTTTTATCTTATTAATTGGTCGTTATTTCTCTAGCCTGAATTCAACCCAATTTTTTTTAAAGATATGTGTTTTTTTACAAAATAAATACCTATTGGTTTCATAACATGGTATACAATCTACAGCAAATAAACAGTAAAGCGAGTTTTACCCCTTATTTTTAAAATGGAAAAGATATATCAATGTCACCAAGTCTCAGACAAATACTTTCTGTAACACGAGATTAAATCTCTTCAACAGGCCTTCTTTCCCATCTGGGCTACTATTCTTCTGAATATCTGCATAGAAATCAATTCCACATGAAATTACTTAAAAGAGGGGTAATAGATTCTTTTTATACATTGAGCCTGAGTTTAAAACATAAACACTTGGAACAACAACCTTTCAGGATTCGATGCAGAATTTTATTTACTTATTTCCTATAGGAGCTTAATTTTTACTTCAGTGACAGCAGTTTCTATACTACAGGTTGAGTACCTCCTATCTGAAATGTTTTGGACCAAAAGTGTTTTGGATTTCAGAGGATTTTGGAAAATGTGTATATACATAATGAGATATCTTGGAGATGGGACCCAAGTCTAAACATGAAAATAATTTATGTTTCATATACACCATATACACATAGCCTGAATGTACTTTTATACACAATACTTTTTAAGTAATTTTGTGCAGAAACAAAATTAGTGTACAGTCCACCCTCCATATCCATGGACTTGATATCTGTGGATTTTAGCATCTGCGGACGACAAACTCGCATGCAGGGGCAGCAGAGGAAGAGAAGGAGCAAGAAAGAGGAGAAGGTGGCAGCAGCGGGAAGAGGAGGAAGGAAGAGATGGAGGAAAAGGAGGCAGAGGTGGCGGAAGAGGAAGAGGAGGAGGAAGGAAGAGGAGGAGGAGGAGGAAGGAGGAAGAGGCAGCAATGGGAGAAGGAGGAGGAGGAGGGAACAGCAGTGGTGGGACAGCAGGGGAAGAGGAGGAAGAGCAGCAGCAGTGGTGGTGAAGAGGAGAAGGAGGAAGGGGAGGAGGAGCAAGAAAGAAGAGGAGAGAGGAGGAAGAGCGGCAGCGGCAAGGGTAAGAAGAGGAGGAAGTGGAGGAACCGGAGGAGGAGGAAAGGAAGCAGCAGCCTGCCGCAGCAAGGCGGGCATCAGGGGGAGAGTTGGCCATGCCACACCATTGAGGGCAATGGGACGAGCATCTGCAGATACCGAGAGCCCACTGTACAATGAGCCATGAGAAACCAAAGGTGTCACTATCTCAGCCACTCATATGGACAATTTTTTATTATTTCAGATTTCCGGAGAAGGGAACGCAACCTGTATTTACAATGAAACTTTACAAGCAACATCCTGAAAACTCTGAATGCCAGGGTGACATCCTAACCACTACAGTAATCCATACTGAGGGGTTAGGAGTACACTCCCATTTATTAGATTAAAAATAATAATAAATGTAAGTTAATACAATGAGATTTTTTTTTTACTTTAAGATTAGAAAAAGAGTACAGATTATTTTCTGTTGCTGCTATATAGCTTGTCTAGTGTATATACTTAACATGGATCAGTACAGAATGAAAGTGGATTTCAATCATTTTCATATTAGAAAAAGCATCAGGAAACAGTATTCATGTCTTCAACATGCTCATATAGGTTAAATTCAACCTTTTGAAGGGAGCTACTTGTTTCTCAGAATCTCCCAAATCAGCCTAATGAAAGAATGGTAAAAGAGCTGAGTACTGTGGTGCTACTGTGTTGCCAACGGAGTGATTAACAAGCACATTTTTAAAATCTTTGTTCAGTTTTTTTAAAAAAAATGGAGCAAGATCTTTTCCAATTCCACACACTGAATGAGGAAATATATCCTTTTTATCTTTCTTTAACCATTTTCAGTGTTACAGTCCAAAAAGGAACTTTCACAAGCCCTGCTCCCACATGGCACTGTTTCCTCCCACCACTAAAACATTTCTGAAATCTAACAATGAATGGGTCAGGATGGGACAGAGGTGGAAAGCGTTTTTTAAAAAAAGATTGCTATTTGTGCCAATGTGGGATGATGGCAGAAAATCTATGCAGGAATTCCTCTTCACATCTCTTCCTTTCCTTTCCTTTCCTTTCCTTTCCTTTCCTTTCCTTTCCTTTCCTATGCCACCTTTCTCCCTGAGTAGGACCCAAGGCAGCTCAGATAAAATTGGTTAAAACTTGACAATAAAAATTTAAAACCAATTGAAATCATTTCATTAAAGCAACATAAAATTACATACAAAAGTTTAAAAACATAAATAGAACACACACCCAATATAAATGCTTCCCTGACAATGATTACATATTAAAAGCCCACTTGAACGAAAACATATTTGCTTGCTGACAAACTTACAAGAAGCTGCTAAGTAGGTATGGCAGTGCCTCTCAAGATTCAGAGTGAGAGAGAGGACAGGTCATCCTACCTAATGTCCCCTGAAAAGAGGGACTCAAGGATTGGAGCAGCCACCACTTTTAGTAATCATGACTTGTGATGAGGTTCTTTGCAGATCTATAACTGGCCAACATTTGGCACTTTTGCAACCGTGGGAGGAAAATGGGATACAATGCTGGAGCAGAAGTACTGATCCCAGCTCATCGGCTCCCTCCAAGCTCTTCTGAACGCCTTTGTTTATCAGGTCTTAAAGTATATTTGATACTTTGCCAACTTAGCAGTTCAAAAGCATGCAAATGCAAGTAGATAAATAGGTACCACTTTGCAGGAAGGTGAATAGCGTTCTGTGCAATCATGCTGGCCACACGATCAGAGTAGTCTCTGACAACACTGGCTCTTTGGCTTAGTAACGGAGATGAGCACCATCCCCTACGGTCAGACACAACTTGACAACCTTGTCAACAGGGAATACCTTTACTTTTAAAGTATCTTTAAGGACCTAAATATCTTAAACGCACCAGATCCCATCTGATCTTGGCTGTAAAGCATAGTCAGTTCTGATTAGTACTTGGATGGGAGAATGCCAGTGCACACCAGGTGCTCTATTTCAGAGGACGAAACTGGCAAAACCACCCCTGAGGATTTCTTGCCTATGAAAACATGAAATGCATGGGGTCACCATAAATCGAGACAAGTGTATACAAAGTATCCTTGGCAAGAGGTGAGAGTATTTAAGGATAATAATACTTTCCCAGTTTCTGCCTAACTGCTGGGCCTCTTTCATGTTTTACGTCTCTTATGTTTCATATTTGAAGGCACAACAAAAAGTCCTTGGTTAATGAGAGAAAATAGCAGGGTAATTATGTCTAAATACCTTAAAGGCACCAGATCCCATCTGATCTTGGAAGCTAAACAGGGTCAGACCTGGTTAGTACTTGGGTGAGAGACAGGGTGACTAGATGTCCTAACCACAAAGGAAGTCAAGGCACCATAAAATGTACAATATTAAAGAAAAATGTAGGATGTTACCAAATAAAAGCTAAAAACACTCATATAAAGATAAATAGTTATGTCTTAGTCATGCTCAAAATGGAGGACATTTGGAAGTTCTCCTGGACAGAAAGTAGGACATGTCCTGGAAAAGAAGGACATCTAGTCACCCTGATGAGAAACCTCCAATACATACCAGGTGCTGTACTCAATATTTCAGATGAAGGAACTAGCAAAACTGCCTGCCAATATTCCTTGCCTAAGAAAACTGTATGATATTTTCATGGGGTTGCAATAAATTGACAGGCAGGTTGAAGGCATATACACACACACAATTAGGTTAGCATGTCAAGAAGGAGATCTGTGATAATATCTGTTGCTCAGAAATAATAATCTGTTGGTTATACATAAACAGGCATATCTGGGAATAACAGCTTTTAAAATCCACACACTTTGCTTACCTTCACATTTGGTTCTGTGTGGCAAAATATTGTCGGCACAGCGTTGTCTTTTAGGAGCTTATTGTTGCATTCCCTTTTGAAGCAATCTGGAGTAAAGTGTTCAGAACAAATGCTACTATATTTTGTTGGCTTGAAATTTTTTCTTCTAACAGCAGCTTCCCATTTCTTGCAGAGATCAGGTCTTGTGAGAGGAAACCTGCAAGCAAAATGTACCTTGAGCATCCTTTTAATTACTACCAACACTTCCACCAAATGACATGGGTGGCACAGAGACTCCTTGTTTTATAAAGAATACTGGAGGAACACTACTACATTTGGAGAAATGCTGCACATTCTCATGGAGTCCCTTGATACCCCATAATGTATCAGACAGGTGATGTAGATATATTTTCTCTTTCCCTTATTACAGCTTATCCTGTTAAGGACTGAGTTCATGGTTCTTATTATGCCTTTAAGGGAACTACAGGAGCTCTCTTTGAAGTCAGACAATTCAGAATATATGCCAGTCTGGTACAGTGGTATAAATGTTCGACTAGGATTCTGGGAAACCAGGGTTCAAATCTTCACTCAGCCATGGCAGCCCACTGAGTTACCATATATACTCAACTATAAGTCAACCTCGTGTATAAGTCAAGGACAAGTTTGGGGGTCCCAATTATAGATTTTGATATGAGCCGTGGATACAGGCAGTATCAAGGGTATTAACTTAGGGAAATGTAACAAAGGTCCTAAAGGACGAAGCAAAGAATAACAGTGCCAAAAACTTACAAAAATCTAGCAGAAATATCTATTTGTGCTCACACTAAGGGCTGGATGAGAGAGCAATGCTTCCAGGACAAATTACACTCTTGTCTTTCACCAGAGGATGGTTCCTTTTGTATATAAGAGTTAAAATACAGTACTTGCATTGATCCGTGGTTAAGGCGACTCAGGTTTTTTGGGTCAATTTTTTGATTAGAATTTCTTGACTTATATACATGAGTATATACAGTACCTTGGGCAAGTCAGACTGTCTCAGTCTAAGAGGAAGGCAATAACAAGCATCCTCTGAGTAAATCTTGTCAAGAAAACCCTATGACAGGATCACAGTAAGTTGTAGTCAATTTGAAGGCACATAACAATTCAGAATATATCAGATCCCTAATGATTCTTTATTTGATTATCCAGATTGTTGGAAAATGTGCCCCAGCCAAGCATTCTCTTTAGCCCCCTTCCTACCTTTGCTATTAAGACAGTAAGGGTTCCTGCATTTCCCTACCCTATACTCGCTGTCTCTAGAACTTTTCCCATTTGCTCAGTCACCCATTATGGGAATGTACCCAAGCAACCACATCAGGTGGCCAGAGGACCTTCCAGGTGTGTTTGCAAGCACATAAAAGACTCCTCCTCCAAGAAGGTGTGTGCAGGCTCTGCTAAACTGTTCCTCCTCATGACTTTTTCCTCTCGTTAGCCAGGGCTTAGGCATTCCATGTAAATATGTCTGAACGCACTTTAATTAGTGAAGCTTATATCTATGAAACTTGCATAGTGCCTGTTTGCCTTTTCTAAAACTAGTCTCAGATTGCTTTCACTTGTGAATTCTGCTAAAAAAAAGACTGAGCGCCTTTACAGACTGCCAGAAATAATGCAATTTGAGTCCGCTTTGACTATCCTGGATCAATGCTAAGGAATCATGGGAACTGTATTTTTTTTTCTGAGACATTGAGCCTTTTCTGTCAGAGAGCTCTGATGCCACAATAAACTACAGTTCCTATGATTAAAGTGGACTCAAGTTGCATTATTTCTGGCAGTCTGTAAAGGCCCTGAGTGTCAACTGAACCAGTCAGCTTTCCCAAAAAAGGGGCTAATCTCCTGGGAATCTGCTTCTAATCCAAAACAAAATTGATTGTGCATAACAGAAATGTGTATGAATACCCCCTACCTTTTACCAGCACAAAGTCCTATATATTTTATGCATCCAAAAACCTATGGCAGCATAGTTATATTCTATCCCATGGCTCTGCAACCATCACTTACCTTTTCACCTGTGGTAATTAAAATTTCCTAAGGCTTCAGCCTTTTTAATACTTAAACATCAAATAACAAAAATATTTAAATATCAAAAATACCAAAGCCAAGCCTGTTACAGTCTGGCTTTAAAACAGCAGAGTAGCAGAACGGTGCTTTTGTCTAGCATTACACTTCCCTAAGAACTGAGATTGACTCAAAAATAACATAAGTAACTTGTAGTTTAAAACAAAGTTTACTAATGGCTTTATCTATATTTACATAGAAAGCTATATCCTAATCGAGCTAATGAATAGTTCAGGTAGAGAGAAATACTTATCATCTTTCCAAACAAAGTTGAGAGAACAGGAAGACCAACAGTTCAGTTGAAAATCTTGAGTCAGAATATCTGTTAGTCCCAAAGAGGAAGTGACCTAAGTCACATGATTAGTTTGAATGATGAGGCGGGAGTTTGCATGCAGGAATTCCCTATCTATCTAAGGAGGGGGAAAGAGAATGCAAAAATCTTCCAACAGCACCCACCAAACGCAAAGTGAGAGGATTGCATGTGTGTTTGCAGAATGACTGGATGCATCAGGGATTGCATTTACAGAGCCTGGGAAATGGAAAATATTTGAGCAATAGTTTTTAAACTGGCATAATGTCCTAACAAGATTCCATCACAAATATTTTTAGTATTACCCAGACTGAATTCTACATTTTAGCAGCTGTTGTTGTGTACCTTAAAGTCGTTTCCAACTTATAGTAACCCTAAGGCAGTGAACCTGTCATGGAGTTTTCTTGGTAAGTTTCTTCAGGGGAGTTTGCAAATGCCATCTTCTGAGGGTGAGAGTGTGTGATTTGCCCAAGTTCACCCATGGATTTCCATGGCCAAGCCAGGATTCAAACCCTGATCTCCAGAGTCCTAGTCCAATGCTCAAACCACTACACCAGGCTGGCTTTAGCCATACATGTATGGGCCCAGTGCTATTCAACATCAATAACTTGGATGATGGAATAGGGGGCATGTTTACCAAATTTGCAGATGACACCAAATTAGGAGGGGTAGCCAATACCACAGAGGAGAGGACCAGAATTCAAAATAATAGATTAGATAGCTGGGTCAAAACTAACAAAATGAATTTCAGCAGGGACAAATGCAAAGTACTACACTTAAGCAGAAAAAAAATGCACAGATATAGGATGGGTGACATTTGGCTTGACAATATATGTGAAAGGGATCTAGGGGTCTTGGTAGACCAAAAACTAAACGTGAGTCAACAGTGTGATGGAGTAGCTAAAAAAGCCAGTATGATACTAGGCTGAATCAATGGAAGTATGGTGTGTAGATCGAGGGAAGTAATAGTGCCACTCTATTGTGCTTTGGTCAGACCTCACTGCATCTGGGCATAATTCAAGTTAAGGGCACAATTCAAGAGGTATATTGACAAGCTGGAGTGTGTCCAGAGGAAGGCGGCCAAAAGGGTAAAAGGTCTGGAAACCACCAAGCCCTATGAGAAGCGGCTTAGGGAGCTGGATATGTTTAGCCTGGAGAAAAGAAGGTTAAGAGGTGACATGATATTTAAATATTTAAAGAGACGTCATACTGAAGATGGAGCAAGTTTGTTTTCTGCTGCTCCAGAGAAAAGGACCAGGAGCAATGGATTCAAACTACAGATAAAAAGAGTCCACCTAAACATTAGGAGCAACTTCCTGGCAGTAAGAGCTGTTCAACAGTCGGACCCACTGCCTCGGAGTGTGGCGGAGTCTCTTCTTTGGAGGTTTTTAAACAGAGGCTGGATGGGGTGCTTTGATTGTGTATTCCTGCATGGAAGAATGGAGTTGGAATAGATGGCTCTTGGTGGTCTCTTCCAACTCTATGATTCTAGGACAGTGATTGATAAACTTTAGTCCTCTGGGTGTTTTGGACCTTCAGCACCCAGAAGCCCCAGCCAACTTGGCCAACAGTCAGGAATTCTGGGAGCTGATGTCCAAAATATCTGGAGGACCAACGTTTGGGAACCACTGTTCTTTAACATAAGTTATATGGAAATAAATTTAATGAAATTGTGAGTGAGCTGGCTGGAATCATACAAGTGCTTCATTCTAATTCTAGCAAAAAGGCTGCTTCTTGTAATGAAAAGTCAAGTTAGAAGTCTAAAGTTTGTTTTAGAAGCCCTTTTTTCATGGTTTCCCTCTTCCCAGTTTTATTCTGAATGAGTTTTCTCTCACACTGACGGTTGTAAAAAATTCTGGAGTTTCCAAAGAAAAAAAAAGGGATTTGGGATATTTGTGAATACAGTCGGCCCTCTCTTTTTGTGGGGGATCCATTCAGGATGCCCACCCCCATGCAAAAACGGAGACTCGCCAATATTCAAGCCCCATAAATGGGGCATGCTGCACTGATTTCAATGGAGGTTGCCCCTCTGTAAATATTCAAAGCCACAGACCTCAAGTCCATGAAAACGGAGGGCTGACTGTATAACAAAGACAAAAGCAGAGAACATAAGCCACAGGTGGGCAAAACGTGATCCTCCAGAGACTGTTGGACTACAGTTTCCATCAGCCCTAGTCAGCACAGTCACTGATGGGGAAAGATGGAAGAGGCAGTCCAACATCTGCAGAACCATATGTTCCTCAACCGTGCAGTCATCTAATGTACCGTATGTGTTTTACTTACAAGGTTTGTAAGAATTGCAAAGAATATGATTTTTCAAAACTTAGGATCCTGCCTCTTCTCAGGCAAATTAATTCTACCCAGTTGCAGAACACAAAGGAAGATTTCACTACCTGTTCAAAGGACAGGATCTACCCAAGAGAAGTTGTTATAGGGCTGTTCCAAGGAACAGTAGAAAGTTTGCTGTGGGTTTTCCAGGCTATGTGACCACTTCGGGGGGGGGGGGTAATGTGTGTCTATTAAATTAGTGTCTATTAATGGTGTTCATTTGCATGTGTTGTGTCTTGATTTTGGTGTTCTTCAGGACTGGTAGCCAAACTTTGGGCCTCTGAAGACAGGCAGCAGAGAGCCGCCCCGGGGAGTGATAGATCAGGGGCGCGGCAACCCTACACCGTGGCCCCGATCCTCCATTTTGCCGCCCTGAAAAGAGCGGCAAAATGTCGCTCCTTTTAGGGGCAGCAAATGGCCGCCGTAAGAGCCGGCACGCGGCTCTTCCTCGCCCTTTCTAGTGCAGCATGTTGGAACGCTGCGCTGGAAGGGCGTCCTGATGCCATGCACCGTGCGTAATGGTGCGCAGCGTCAGGACATCGTCGGCGTGGGGTTGGGGCAGCCAGTGTGCTGCTGCCCCACCCCAACTCTGCCTCCGGGCCGGTCTGCAGAGGCCCTGTTTCTTCTTTCCTGTTGAAGTTGTCCAGGTGTTTGTGGATTTCAAGACACAACACATGTAAATGAACACCACCCAGGGTCAGAGGGATTCCCACAATCAATGGATTGCTAATTTAATAGACACACATATCCTCCCACCCTGAGGCCTTGCCATTCAACAACAGACCAACACAGAGATTAACATCATTTCCTTCCAACCAAGGGACACACAAGTATACATACTCCACTCACTTCCATGCCTGCATTCTCTGAAGATGCCAGCCACAGATGCAGGCAAAACTTTTAGGTATAAACTCTTCCAGAATGTGGCCACACTGCCCAAAAAAACCCACAGAAAACTATGGCTGCTGGCTGTGAAAGCCTTCGACTTCACAACAGTGGAAAGCATTCCCAGCCAGAATGAGAGATCTTACATAAAATCTTAAGAAATTGAAGATGTATCGGCCTTTGCAGACTGCCAGAAATACAAAAGTGCAAATTGAGTCCACTTTAAGGGTTAGGGAAAGTTCTATCCCTACAGTTACTTTTATCATCATTTTATTATTATATTAGAAAACTCAAGATTAGATGGAACTCATGAATGAAACTCTGTAAAAAACCTAAAACAATCATAAAGGATGAGTCTCCCTTATCCAAAATGCTTGGGACTAGAAGAATTTTGGAGTTCTTTGGACTTTAGAATATTTGCATATACACAACACGGTATCTTGGAGATGGGACTTAAGTCTAAATATGAAATTAATTTATATTTTGCATATAGCTTATACACATAGCCTGAAGGTCATTTTATGCACAATATTTTAAAAATAATTTTATGAAGGAAACAAAAGTTTGTGTACATTGAACCATCAGAAAGCAAAAGTGTCACTATCTCAGCCAATCATGAAAAAGTCTATATTTGAGGTGATCTCCATATATAGAGATGTCTTGGAGATACGACCCAAGTCTATATATGAAATTCATTTATATTTTGTATACACTATATTGTAATAATTTTCTGCAGGAAACAAAGTTTGCGTACACTGAACCGTCAGAAAGCAAAAGTGTCACTATCTCAGCCACTGGGGCCATTTGGGCTTTTTAAATACGGTATCTTTTCAATTTTGGAATGAGGGACAAGAAATTACAATTTTATTATTTTATTTAAAGAGCCAGTGTGGTGTAGTGGCTTGACTATGACTTTGGGGACCAGGGTTCGAATCCTAGATCGTCCATAGAAAGCCACTGGGCAAGTCACACTCTCTCAGCCTCAGGGGAAAGCAATAGCAAACTCCCTCTGACAAAAAAAACTCGGCGATAGGGTTACCTTAAGTCGGAAACAACTTGAAGGCACTCAGCAACATTATTTTATTGTATTATTTATAATATTTATTGTATTATTTATTTGTATCATTTATTTTTATTGTATTAAAGTATTATTACACGGCGAAGCCTCTGGCTTTACAACGTGACCAAAACAAAAAAAAAAATCGGTCTTCCGTGATTAAAACAGTCATGAGGCAACAATCTTTAAAAATTAATAAAACTGTCCTTCAACGTCTGTGCTCGCGCTCACCGCCCAGCAACAGTTAAAAAGGCGCGCAAAACACCCTCCAGTAAAAGACGCCTCGCGACGGTTTTTATATGCAGGGCTGGAAGGCGAGCGCATGCGCGACTCCTTCAGCCGCCTCTCCTCCTCTCTTCAGTTAGAGGCCGCTCCCTTGAAGGAAAACTTTCTCCTCCGCGCGAGTGCGCATGCGCGATTGATTCTCTCAGCCGCCTCTCCTACTAGAGGCCGCTCCCTAGAACGAACCCCGCCCGCGCATGCGCTTTGGCTCCTCCCTCCCCCGCCCCTCCTCACTTGTGGAAAGAGATGGGCTTCTCTTTGTCGTATCGATTCCGGCAGCGGTAGGCAGAGCAGGACTGCACCATCCTCTCCGCGCCGTTCGCCGCCGGTTCTCCACCGAAATATCTCAGGAGTCGGTAGACTCAGTACCTCACGGAGTCCTTCGCGTCCCTGTATAAAAATAAATTAAAAAAAAAACCCTGAGGAACGACATAAGCTGGATGCGGCCTCTCCCTACTCCAACATGGCGGTGCCAGCTTCAGGCCCTGAAGTCTCGCGATAACTCCTGGTGCCGCCCCGCAGTGTTTTGGTTGCGCAGCGTTTCTTTCTCAGACCGGCCAATGGGAAGAGCGGCTCCGGGGCCTGACGCGCGGGTTTTGACAGCTGGGCCCCGTCAACGCTACTGCGCCTGCGCGCTGGCTTTTTGACCTGTTGGTTCCTTATGTAGTATCCCGCCTTTCTTATAATAGAAGGGCTCAAGGCGGCCAACGGTAAATTTAGAACAGTACCGTTTAAAAGCAATACAAAAGTATTAAAAGGCATACATATAAAATTTAAGGAACCTATTCAAGAGTTAAAAGTTGTGTTAAAACTCAGAGGTTGTGGTGTACCTTCATGTCGGTGTCAAACTGCATTAATTCTTCAGTGTAGCTGCCTGTTGATGGTCTAGAACCAAGACATCCATCCTGTCCAATATTTGGAAACTTTTAATTTAGTTAAATGTTACTTATTATTTGGGGTTTTATAATGAATACATCAGTTGCTACATATGAGCAATATATAATGTAATGTATTATTCATGTTAGTATTTTATTATTATTATTTCTGACTTATGGCAACCTAAGGCAAACCTATCCTGGGCTTTTCTTGGCAAGTTTCTTCAGAGGGGGTTTACCATTGCCTTCCCCTGAAGCTGAGAGAGTGTCACTTGCCCAAGGTCACCTAGTGGGTTTCTGTGGTCAAGCCGGGATTCGAACCCTGGTCCCCCAGGGTCCTAGTCCAACACTCCAGCCATGCTGGCTCTGTTAAAAACTCTACAAACCTTCCAATTTAAATTTCGAAAGAGTTGGTTGGTGGGAGACCAATGTCCAGACCTCGGTTTTGGGAAGAGTGACCAGAGGTCCTCCGTCTCCAGTACTCAGTCTGCATCCACACTGCAGAAATAATCCCATTTGACATCACTTTAACAGCCATGGCTCAATGCTATGGAATTCTGGGAACTGTAGTTTGCTTTGGCACCAGAGGTCTCTGACAGAGAAGGCTAAATGTCTCACAAAACTACAGATCCCAGAATTCCATAGCATTGAGCCCTGGCAGTTAAAGCGGTGTCAAACTGGATTACTTCTGCAGTGTGGATGTAGCCCCAGGTTTTGGGGGTGAATTTTTTGACTAAAATTTCTAAACTTAAATATGAATACAGTCAGGCCTCATTATCCATGGAAAGTGGTGTCAACCTGGATTATTTCCGCAGGGTGGCTGCAGCTAAAGACGCAGCTGTAATTTGATATGACTTTGACTGCCATGGCTCCATCCTTGTAATCGGGATTTCTAATTTGGCAAAGGACTTGGAATTCACTGCAAGAGAAATCTAGTTTATAGTTCAGGGGACTTGAATGGAACTGTCTAGCAAAGGATTCAAAGATCTTGACTAGACTACAAATGAGGTTTCCATAAAATGGAGCCAAGACAGTTAAAGTACTGTCATACTTGTGCAGTGTAAATATATTTTTGGTCTCATATGGTGTCCAGATAAGTCACTACTGTTAATACAACAGGGTTGGACTTTTGAGTTCATTTATGTGAGAGAGCCAGTGTGGTATAATATAGTGGTTTCAGTGCTAAAGAATCTAGAGCTGCATCCACACGGTAGAAATAATCCAGTTTGATACTGCTTTAACGACCTTGGTTCCATGCAATGGAATTCTGGGAAGTGTAGTTTATTGTGGCACCAGAGCTCCACTCGGGTGCCACAACAAACTACACTTCCCAGAAGTCCATTACATAAAACCATGGCTGTTAAAGCAGTGTCAAAGCGGATTATTTCTGCAGTGCGGATGCAGCCCTGGAGACTGGGTTTGAGTTCCCATTCAGCCATGGAAAACACTTGGGTGACATTTGGCAAGTCACACTCTCAGCAGTGAGCGGAAGCCATTGGCAAACCAAGAAAATCCTATAAAAGGATGGTTATAAATTGGAATCAACTTGAAGCACACAACAAAAGAGTCCCAGTATTTACAGCAGGGGTAGGCAACCTTTCCCCTCTAAGGGCCGAGGGACTTCAGCTCCCAGAATCCCAGGAGTTATTGGCCAACATGGGACTATTGGCCAACATGGCTGAGGCTTCTGGGAGCTGAAGTCCCTCGGCCCTTAAAGGGGAAAGGTTCCAAATTTCAGAGGTTCTGGGGTGTGCATTCCTGTGGTGGGGGGCATAAAATGCCAGTACAGTGGGCCCTTTGTATCTGCTGGGGTTAGATCCCAGGAACCCCCATGGATACCAAAATCCATGGATGCTCAAGTCCTATTCTGTACAACGACATAGTAAAATAATGTCCCTTATATAAAATGGCAAAGCCAAGGTTTGTTTTTTGGAATTTGCATATTTAAAATAATATATTTTCAAGCCATGGATGGTTGAATCCGTGGATAAAAAAAATCCATGGATATGGTGGGCTGAGTGTATCTTTGAGTATAGATCTTTTGTTACCATTAAGAGGCATTTTAAGTTTGCAAAATCTGTGTAAGGTTGCCCTCTCCTGGTTTTCAATGACATTTACCTATGAGTATACCTGGAGACCAGGGTTCGATTCACAGCTCAGCCAAGAAACTCACTGGGTGATCTTGGGCAAGTCACACTCTCTCAGCTGCAGGGGAAGGCAATGGCAAACCTCTGAAGAAATTTTGCCAATAAATCCCCATTTCATACAATCATAGAATCATAGGAGTTTATCACACGGGACGAATCCCATGCAGAAACTAGATTTAAAGTGAAAACAACCTGCTTTTTTCATGTGACGTTCAGGTGAACCCGAACAGAAAGTAGATAAAACCCGCAATTGCAGGTTGTTTTTCAGGTGACGTTTGCGTGAAAGAGAAATAATGTGAAAATAACCCAAATGGAAAGCCAACAAAACCCACTCCAAAGTAAAAAGAAGCGGGTTTGGGCAACTTTCCGTTTGGGTTAATGTTGTGTTATTTCTCCTTTTCACAAATACAGCTGAAGAACAAGCCACTTTTGCAGGATTTTTCGGATTTTTAAATCCCATTTCTGCACAGGATTTAAACAATTTGCCTCCATGTGATAAGGTCCATAGTGTTGGAAGAGACCACAAGAGCCATCCAGTCTAACCCCCTGCCATGCAGGAACTCAAAATCAAAGCATCCCCGACAGATGGCCATCCAGCCTCTGTTTAAAGACCTCCAAAGGAGACTCTAACACACTCCAAGGGAGCATATTCCACTGCTGAACAGCTCTGTTAGGAAGTTCCTCCTAATATTGTGGTGGAATCTCTTTTCCTGGAGCTTGCATCCATTGTTCTGGGTCCTATTCTCTGGAGCAGCAGAAAACAAGCTTGCTCCAGCCTCAATATGACACCCCTTCAAATACTCATTTAAAGCTGTTTCTGTACATTTAGGCATAAATAAGAATGAGCTGAGAACCAGTGTGGTGTAGTGGTTGAAGTGCTGGACTACGACTTGGAGTAAGTGCTGGATTACAACTTGGAGTTATACTAGGAACAAAGTAGTGTATGGTCCAAAACACACTGCAGAAATAATCCAGTTTAAGGCTGCTTTAACTGCCCTGGCTCAGTGCTAGGGACTTCTGGGAATTGTAGTTTATGGGGGCACCAGTGCTCCCTGACAGAGAAGGCTAAATGGCTCACAAAATTAGTTTCTAGAATTCCCTAGCATTGAGCCAGAGCAATTAAAGCACTTTCAAACTGGATTATTTCTGCAGTGTGCTTTGGACCTATGTGACTCTCTCATACCCATTCTCCTTGCCTTAAAGAGACAGGTTGCAAACAGCTGTCTGGTTTGGAAGATGGGAGTTGCAACAAACTTTCCCAAGCCAGAATGAAATAAAATGCAGCTGGTGAAAATAGGAACACACACATGATGAGCTTAACCACTTCTTGCACCTGCAGCATGGCATGTACTGACATTGCTCTTCCCTAAGGGCTGCAGACACACTAGAATGATATTTCAGCAGCAAACACACCAGATATGTGTGTGGCTTAATATAGCCTAGAAAGAAGTACTATTGGTCAATTGAGTTGCTGGACACAGCTCAAAGGGATCAGGTTTGTTCTAGTTTAGGAATGTTTTTAGATCCACGGTTGTTCTTGGAGACCAAGGCTGCATCCACACTGGAGAAATAATCCAGTTTGACACCATTTTAACTGCCATGGCTCAATACTATGGCACATTTTTGGAAGTGTAGTTTGTTGTGACACACACTACACTTTCCAGAATGCTATAGCATATAGCCATGGCAGTTAAAGCAGTGTCAAACCAGATTATTTCTCCAGTGTGAATGCAGCCCAAGTTAGCTGCGGTGGCCAGAATTGCCTTTGCTCAACTTTGCTGTGAAGTCAATTTCCTTGAACAATAAATCTGACCACTTAATCATTGGACACACATTCCTTAGTACTTATTCATATAATAAGTTTTATTAAACATTTTAACACATATAAAACACTAACACATACATATAAAATGCATACAAACATGTTAAAACAATATCAATATAAAACCCATATATCTGTATTCCACTCGCATGATAAGATGTGTATCAATATTATGTTGTGTATCAATATTGACACTCAAATTTCATTACCTCCAACTTATTATATTTTAATCCAACCTGCATTGTGCTTCCAGTCCAACTTTCTCATATTACCTTGCACTCTCCCAAACGCTCTTCCTTAATGAATTAAATTAATTAATTAAAATATTTCTAAATCATCCTACATTCAATAGATGGCAACTAACTTAAATTCCACTGATTGCAATATATGATGAAGGCTGCACCCACACTGCAGAAATAAAACGGCCATGGCTCCGTGCTATGGAATTCTGGGAACTGTAGTTTGTGGGCATTTTGAGTGTTTTATAGCAAGGCAGGCTATAAGCATGGAAAATCAATGCCATGTTCCTTCAGGCATCCAGGGCTGCATCTACACTGCAGAAATAATCCAGTTTGACTCCACTTTGATTGCCATGGCTCAATACTGTGGAATTTGTGGAAGGATAGTTTTGGGAGACATGTAGCCTTCTCTGTCAGAGAGCGCTGGTGCCACAATAAACTATAATACCCAGAATTCTATAGCATTGAGCCATGGCCGGTAAAGGCCCAAAATACACTGCGTAAATAATCCAGTTTGAGACTGCTTTAACTGCCCTGGCTCAGTGCTAGGGTATCTTGAGAATTGTAGTTTATTGTGGCCTCAGAGCTATCTGACAGAGAAGGCTAAACATCTCACGAAACTAGTTTCCAGAATTTCCTAGCATTGAGCCAGGGAAGTTAAAGCGGTCTCAAAGTGGGTTATTTCTGCAGTGTGTTTTGGCCCCAAGTGGTGTCAAACTGGATTATTTTTGCAGTGTGGATGCAGCCCCAATCTATCTAACCCAGTAGAAAATACACAAAATTTATATGTATTACAATAATGTCCTTCACTGGAGTTACAGAGAAGCAGAAAAAGCAATCATCATCATCATCATCTCAAATTCCCTTTACATTTAAGGCCTCTCAGTGCACACATAACACCTCCACTGAGGAAGGTGCTTACAAAAAATGAACGCCATGCCCAAAGTTTTAAAGCAGGGGTGGGCTGGTATTGAAGCAGGCACTTCAGATATTAGGCTCTAAAGACATTTAGGCCTTTAATAGTTGCAAAGCAGCTGGAAGGGGGCTTGCAAGAGAATAGGCAGCCCATATAGTTCTTTCAAAATGGGAATCGTGTGGCTCCACCTCACTAAGCAAGCAAAGCAAAGCAGCTTATTTATATACCGCTTCATATCATGCTATAGGATGTCTAAGCAGTTTACAACTGTGAGCTGATTGCCCCCCAACAATCTGGGTACACATTTTAGTGACCTCGGAAGGATGCAGGCCTGAGTCGAGCCTCAGCCCTGGCTGGTATTGAACTCGCAACCTTGTGGTTTATGAGTGAGTGGCTGCAGTACAGGCATTTAACCACTGCGCCATTTAACCACTGCTAGACCAGTTAATATTCTGTTAGACAAGTTCTGCAATAGTTGAAGCTTCTGAGTCATTTTCAAAGGCAGTCCCACAAATAATTCCAGTAATCCAACTGGGAGGTTAAAAAATCCTGATAACTGGCCAGGTTAGAGCTGCCCAAGAATGTCTGCAGCCAACAAACAAAGAAATCTGGTAAAGAGTATTCTGCACCAAGTACACCTGGGGCTCAGGTAACAAAGGTAGATGATGGAACATCATCATGACAAAGTATCTGCTCTTTCTGACAACATAGCTGCTGTTTCAGTGCAGATGCTGCTATCTTGGGCTGCATCCGCACTGCAGAAATAATCCAGTTTGACACCACTACAACTGCTATGGCTCAAGGCCATGGAATTCTGGGAAGTGTACTTTGTTGTGGCCCCAGAACTCCATTACTGTTATGAATCCAATAATCCTACTAAAATTACTATATAACCATAGCCACAGATGCTGGCATTGACTACATCTGCACTGCAGAAATACTCCAGTTTGTCACCACCTTAACTATCCTGGCTCCATGCTTTAAAAAAACAAAAATGACCACCGAGGACTTTCACAAGTTCAACGTAGACAATGAAGGAATAGAAATAATAAAAGAGTTCCCATACCTGGGATCAAACATTGATAGAAATGGGGACTGCAGTCAGGAAATCGGAAAAAGACTAAGAATGGGGAGGGTGGCCATGAAAGAACTAGAAAAGATCCTAAAATGCAAAGATATACAACTGAGCACAAAAGTCAGAATCATACAAGCCATCGTATTCCCTATTATCACTTATGGATGTGAGAGCTGGACAGTTAAGAAAGATGATAGGAAGAACATCAATGCATTTGAGATAATGTGGGCTGGAGAAGAGTGCTGAGGATCCCATGGACAGCTAAAAGGATAAACAAATGGCTCCTAGAGCAGATCAAGCCAGAGATATCCCTAGAAGCCAAGATGACCAAACTGAGGCTGTCGTACTTCAGACACATCATGAGAAGATGGGACTCTTTGGAAAAGACAATAATGCTGGGAAAGATGGAGGGAAGTAGGAAGAGAGGAAGGCCACATGCCAGATGGATGGACTCTATTAAGGAGGTCACGGGTATGAATTTGCAGGACCTGAGCAAAGCAATGGAAGATAGGGAGCCTTGGAGAGGTCTCATCCATAGGGCCGCCATGGGTTGAGATCGACTCAAGGGCAGTTAACAACAACAAACTCCATCCCTCCCTCTCACACTGTAGTCCACACTTTAGAAATAATCCAGTTTGATATCACTTTGACTGCCCTGGCTCAGTGCTAGGGAATCCTGGGGACAGTAGTGTATAATGGCACCAGAGCTCTCTCTGACAGACACGTCTAAATGTCTCTCAAAACTACAGTTCCCAGAATTCCCTAACATTGAGCCAGGGCAGCTAAAGCCAAACTGGATTATTTCTGCACTGGGGATGCAACCTGGAATTCATTTCCCATGACTTCTTCCTCCCTCCCTCCCTCTAAGGGTCTGCCCACCCTTTAGAAATACAGTAATCCAGTTTGACACCACTTTAACTGCCCTGGCTCCATGCTATGGAATGCTGGGAAGTGTAGTTTTGCAAGACATTTTCCACAATTCCACACTACACTCTTAGTAGTGCTGCTATTCCACTATTAGTACTCTGGCTGCCTCCTGTTGCATTCTGGGATTTGCAGTTAAGGAAGGGGCATTTAGAATTTTCAGACAGGGAGCTTAGGCCTCACTGTACTACAAATCCCAGAATGCAACAGGAGGCAGACAGGGAAGTAATAGTGAAATAGCAACGCTATAAGAGTGTAATGTGGAAATTTACTTAGCCATCTCATCAGAGGCAGCTCTGAGGCCACAATAAACTATTCCCAGAAACATGCAGGAGTAACCGTGTAAGTCCACCAAACAGTGATACCTTTATTGGCCAACTGAAATGCACAATATACTTGTTGCAAGCTTTTGAAGCTCCATGGGCATCTTCTTCATCAGGCAAGATGTTACAAATCAAACAGGAGAAAAACAATCATAGATGTTAAGTCAGATGCCTACATGTTGTTGTTTCTGTCCTTAGTTAAGATGGTAAGTGGTTTGTAACATCTTACCTGATGAAGAAGAAGCCCATGGAGCTTCGAAAGCTTGCCACAAGTATATTGTGCATTTTGGTTGGCCAATAAACGTATTACTGTTTGGTGGATTTTTATCTGAATTTGCTATTCCCAGAGTTGGTTAGCATTGCACTTATTTAAAAAGTGGTGTGAAACTGGATTGTTTCTACAGTGCGGATGCAGCCTCTCTACACATGGAGGACCACCGACTGTGTTCCTTTTCCCAGACTTTCCCTCCCTCTGGGAGAAGCCTCATCTTCATCTTTCCTTATGCCCCAGCACGCATTCATCCTGCTATAATATACACACAAGAGCATAACGGGGGCAGAACAAGGCCAGGCCTCCTCCTCCTCCTTCCTTCCTTCCCTCCTTCTTTCTTTCTTTTCCCCTTCCTTCCTTCTCTCTCTCCTTCTTTCCCTCTTCCTTTCCTTCCTTCTGTCCCTTCTTCTTTCTTTCTTTCCTTCCTTCTTTCTTTCCTTCCTTCCTTCATTCCTTCCTTCCCTCCTTCTTTCCTTCCTTCCTTCCCTCCCTCCTTCTTTCTTTCCTTCCTTCCCTCCTTCCTTCTTCCCTTCCCTCCTTCTTTCATTTCCTCCTCCCTCCCTCCTTCCTTCTTTGCTTCCCTCCTTCCTTCTTCCCCTCCTTCCTTCTTTTCTTTCCTCCCTTCCTCCCTCTTTCCTTCCTTCCTTCCTTCCCTTCCTCCCTCCTTCTTCCCTCCTTCTTTCTTTCTTTCCTCCCCTCCTTCCTTCTTCCCCTCTTTCCTTCTTTCCTTTCCTCCCTCCCTCCCTCATTCCTTCCTTTTTCCCCTCCTTCCTTCCTTCTTTCTTCCTTTCCTTTCTTCCCTCCTTCATTACTTCATTCTTTCCCTCCTTTCTTTCTTTCCTTCTTTCCCTCTTTCTTTCTTTCCTTCCTTCCTTCCTTCCTCCTTCCTTTCTTCCCTCCATCTCTTCTTCCTTCCTTCCTTCCTTCCCTCCTTCCTTCCTTCCTTCTTTCCATCCATCCTTCCTTCCTTCCCTCTTTCTCTCCTTCCTTCCTTCCTTCCTTCCTTCCTTCCTTCCCTCCCTCCCTCCATCCATCCTTCCTTCCTTCCCTCTTTCTCTCCTTCCTTCCTTCCTTCCTTCCTTCCTTCCCTCCTTCCTTCCTTCCTTCCTCCCTTCATTCCTCCCTCCCTCCTTCCTTCCTTCCCTCCATCTCTTCTTCCTTCCTTCCTTCCCTCCCTCCCTCCTTCCTTCCTTCCTTCCCTCCATCTCTTCTTCCTCCCTCCCTCCCTCCCTCCCTCCCTCCTTCCTTCCTTCTTTCTTTCCATCCATCCTTCCTTCCTTCCCTCTTTCTCTCCTTCCTTCCTTCCTTCCTTCCCTCCTTCCTTCCTTCTCTCTCTCCTTCTTTCCCTTTTCCTTTCCTTCCTTCTGTCCCTTCTTCTTTCTTTCCTTCCTTCCTTCCCTCCTTCCTTCTTCCCTTCCCTCCTTCTTTCATTTCCTCCCTCCCTCCCTCCTTCCTTCTTTGCTTCCCTCCTTCCTTCTTCCCCTCCTTCCTTCTTTTCTTTCCTTCCTTCCTCCCTCTTTCCTTCCTTCCTTCCTTCCCTTCCTCCCTCCTTCTTTCCCTCCTTCCTTCTTTCTTTCTTTCCTCCCCTCCTTCCTTCTTCCCCTCTTTCCTTCTTTCCTTTCCTCCCTCCCTCCCTCATTCCTTCCTTTTCCCCTGCTTCCTTCTTTCTTTCTTTCCTTTCCTCCCTCCTTCATTACTTCCTTCTTTCCCTCCTTTCTTTCTTTCCCTCTTTCCTTCCTTCCTTCCTTCCCTCCATCTCTTCTTCCTTCCTTCCTTCCCTCCCTCCTTCCCTCTTTCCTTCCTTCCTTCCTTCCTTCCTTCCCTCCTTCCTTCCTTCCTCCCTCCCTCCTTCCTTCCTTCCCTCCATCTCCTCTTCCTTCCTTCCTTCCTTCCTTCCTTCCTTCCTTCCTTCCTTCCTTCCCTCCTTCCTTCCTTCCTCCCTCCCTCCCTCCTTCCTTCCTTCCCTCCATCTCCTCTTCCTTCCTTCCTTCCTTCCCTCCTTCCTTCCTTCCTCCCTCCCTCCTTCCTTCCTTCCCTCCATCTCCTCTTCCTTCCTTCCTTCCTTCCTTCCTTCCTTCCTTCCTTCCTTCCTTCCTCCCTCCCTCCCTCCTTCCTTCCTTCCTCCATCTCCTCTTCCTTCCTTCCTTCCTTCCTTCCTTCCTTCCTTCCTTCCTTCCCTCCTTCCTTCCTTCCTCCCTCCCTCCCTCCTTCCTTCCTTCCCTCCATCTCCTCTTCCTTCCTTCCTTCCTTCCCTCCTTCCTTCCTTCCTCCCTCCCTCCTTCCTTCCTTCCCTCCATCTCCTCTTCCTTCCTTCCTTCCTTCCTTCCTTCCTTCCTTCCTTCCTTCCTTCCTCCTAGAGGGCAGTGTGGCGGCCTCAGCCAGGGAAGGCGGAGCGGCAGGAGCAACGGCGGCTGAGGCGCTTTGACATCAGTTCCTCCGCCTCAGTCGGAGGGAGAAGGAAGGAAGGGAGGAAGGGAGGGAGGAAGGGGAGACTCTTTTCCCCTCAGAAATGCCTCCAGCCCGGAGCCCAGAGGGAGAAGGGGGATAAACGGTGAGGAATACGCCCCTCCCTCAGACGACGGCGACGGCGACGGCGACGGCGAAGCCGCCACAGAAGCGCCCCTATTTCTCTCCTCAGAGCCTGGAGCCGGCTTCCCTGGCTCCCAGTATGAGCAGCCCAGGCGGCGGCGTTGGGGGTCGCCCCCGAGTGGCCGTCGTCAAGATGGAGGTGGGCCCTTTCTACCCCGAGGAAGGGCTGGAGCTGCTCCCGGACTTCGTCCAGCTGCAGAGCTTTGGGGCTCCCGCCAACGCCGAGGGGCCCCCCGAGGACGGCAGCCCGGACCTCCCCCACAAGATGATGCTGGTCGGGGGCAAGAAGGCGGGCGCCCTCCTCCAGGGCCCAGGGGCGGCCTCCCCTCCGCCGCCGCCTCCGGGGCCTTTCCCGCCGCCCTCCCTGCGCCCCCCTCCTCCTCCTCCTCCTCGCGGGGTCCACCGCCTCCTTCTCCCCCCAGAGAGCCCCCTCCAAGGGCCCGGCGGTGGGTCGGAGGTCTCCCCTTCCTCAGGGGTGGTCCTCCAGCCCCCTCTCCTCAAGCTGCCCCCCGCCTCCGACTTGGAGCAGCTCCTCATCCAGGCAGGGAGCCCCTCCAGCCCCACTGCTGGGGGGCCTATTCCTCCTCCTCCTCCTCCTCCTTCTTCTTCTTCCTCAGGGCCGACCGGGGGGCCCTTCTTATACCGGCCCCCTCCACCTTCCTCGGCCTCAGGCCAGGGGGCTTCGTCGGTGGGGGTCACCCAGGAGCAAGAAGGCTTCGCCGACGGCTTCGTCAAGGCCCTGGCCGACCTCCACAAACAGAACCAGCTTTTGGGGGTCCCGCCTCCCCCTCCGGCCCCCCTCTCGCCGGCCCAGCAGCACCCTTGTTGCCCCCCGGCGAGGCAACCGGAGCCCCCCGCCGTCTATACCACCCTGGGGGGCTACAACCCCGGGAGCCCCTCGGGCGGCGGGACTTTCTACGGCCGGGCTTTGGAGGAGCCGCAGACGGTGCCCGAGACGTCCGGGGTAGGGGTCGTGGGGGTCTCGGTGGGCCCTCCGCCGACACTTTCCTCTGGGGAGTCGCCGCCGCCGCCACAGCCTCCGCCATCTTCATCTTCTTTGTCCCCCCTCGACGCCGAGAGCCAAGAGAGGCTCAAAGCTGAGCGGAAGCGGCTCCGGAACCGGATCGCGGCCTCCAAGTGTCGGCGCCGCAAACTGGAGCGCATCGCCCGCCTGGAAGAGAAGGTCAAGGCCCTCAAGGGGCAAAATGCCGAGCTGGCGGCCACCGCCACCCTCCTCCGAGCACAGGTCACTCAGCTCCAAGGAAGGGTCCGGAGCCACCTCTCCAGTGGGTGCCACATCAACACCTCAGCCCCAGCCCCATCATCAGCATCATCTCATACCCCTGGGGTGCAGCCCCCCTGCAGGGAGGGACCCCCTGAACCGGAGAGCAGCACCTGCTGAAGAAGCCCCTCTGTTGGGAAAGAGATCCAAACCCCCCTTGCCTCACCTGACAGAGGGAGGGATGGAGGAGGAGAACCACGACTTGGCCCAGGATGCGGAGAAGGACCAGAGCCACCTCCTGAAGTCCCATCCTCCCCTGCTCTTGAAGGGGGCCTCCACTCGTCTGTGAAGTTGTGGGAGGCAGGAGAGAAGAGGTACCTGGACCTCCACACACTCCTCTCTGCACCCTCTTTCTCACGTCCTCCAGGAGGTCACAAGAGACCCCCCCCCCCCAAGCTGGCCAGCTGGAAACAAAAACTTTGGTTAGCCAAAGACAGAAACTTGGAGACAAACTTGGTTAGCCAGAGACTGAAAATTGGTGTCATTTGTGGCAGGGAGGATTGGTTGAGATCAAGTCTCTGGCCTCAGAGTGCAAAAGAAGAGATTGGTTGAGATTAATAGTCTCTGGGCCTCAACGGGCAAAAGACATTATCTTATTTTTATTTTTTTACAACTAGAGGTGTGTCATTCATTCCAGAAAGGACAAGAGCATCCCCAAATCCACAAAACCTTTATGGGGCTGACTGAAGATGTACAAGATACATATTGCAACCTTGTGAAGTTCCTCTGGCTTCTTCATTAGGTGTTCAAATAGGAGGAGGAAAAACAGAAAGGATTTTTTTAAAGATGGGTGTTAGTCTCAAACCTGCATTTTGTCAAGATGTGGCTGTTCTCGGTTCAAGTGGTATTGGAGGTATATTCATACAGGCCGGCCCTTCCTCCTTCTGGCCATGTAGGTCTCCAGGAAATAAAAAAAAGTTTTAAGTTCAGTTTGCAAGGCAAAAAGAGATGCTCCTCTTGAGATCCAAGTTGCCTCCATCCTTTGGGAAACTAGAAGCAACTCTTTCCACATACTGTTCATCAATCAAACTGCAATCTTTTCTAGCATCTCCCAAGAAATCCCTTGGATGTCCTGCCAGCTCAGATAATCACAGTGACACTGAAGTGATTGATAACCAGATTGTGGTGATGGTGGTGTGTTGTATTTCTTTGCAGAAGCATCTGGCAAATGCAAACATTTCCAGGGGGAAAGGTGAGGTGTGGGTATCAAGCGACACCCAATGGATGCCATTCAAATAGTCCTCAGCTATGTATGTCAGTGTAGATTCTGAAGCTTGGGATCTTAAAAAAAAAGCTCCAATTTGGAAATGTGCTCACTGTTTTTCATTGCCTACCTTAAAAATACTTTTAATGGAAAAACTTTGCTGATCAGACACACAAGAAATTGCATATTGTTTCTGAAAGTCCAAAGCTTGCTTTAGAGGTCCCACCTGAGCTAATGGTCTGAATAGAAGTTATCTTTGTTGAAGACTTCTTACATTTTAGAGATTCCACATTTTTTTTTTATTTTTTTTTTTGGTGGAAGGAGGGTAGATGATAAGGTCTTTGTGGGTTTTTTTTTTTTTCTTTTGGCAAAAATTACCAGGGATTGTTGAAAACTCCAGTATTTGGAGGGCTGCAGTCTTTATTTATTTTTATTTTAAATAAATGGGTAGATTTTTGAAGACAGGATGTTAAGTGTCTGATAAGGTACTTGTATATCATGCATATTGCTAGGCTTTTCAATAGATCATTAATATTTTTAGAGATAACAATCTCTGCAGTTTTGCATTTGGATAGATTTGTGAAATGTTTTTCAAGAATCTAAGAGTTCTAACTAATCCAGGGCTAAATCAATCTAGTGTACAGAGAGAGGTGTTATTTTCCTGCTATAGATTTTTCTAAAGTTGCTCAAGGCTTGAGACCCAGTGTTTCAAACTTTTAGGAATTGCTTGTATATATTATAGAAGATGTGGCACTGCAGTTTTTCTATGCTGGGGCAGTGGGAAGCCTGAAAGTGATAAGCTGCAGTGTGAATGTTTTAAACTGCAGCTGGATTTCGGTTTTCTGAATTTGTTTCTTAAGAATGAGAAATGCTAACAGCAACAGAAATGGGTGTGCCACATAAATAATATTTATTTAACAGTTAGTGTTGTTTGAAAATGTTTTTTCCCCTTAGATTGATAACCTCCATGTTTTTGTTTGTGTGTGTGTGTGTGTGTGTGTGCGCACCAGCACAACTTTGGGGAGCTTTTAGGCTTATTTATTTAAATTTTAGAATGTCTCCTTTTTATTTTTATAAAATGCAAGATGATTTTTTAAAATGGTTTTCAAAGAACTGGTATCAGTTGTTTTATCCTTCACGGTGTACATTCCAGCTTAAATTGCTCTCTCTTTGTGAAGTTACAGTGACTTTTGTGCTATGCAGAAAAAGGCTCAGATTGACTTTTCAGGATTAAACAGTTAATTCTATTGTAATATGTTTTGAATAACTCATAGAAATGTGGATAATTGTATTTTTTCAGAAGAACTCCATATAAGCTATTTTCTTCTCTCAATTGTAAAGTATTCTATAGTTCTCAGGTGGGAGGTTAGAAAGGGAAAATTTAGCATTGTTTTAAGAAGCAGTTGGGTTGAAAGTGCTGCCTGGGTTTTAATTTCAAGTGGAATCAGAAAAGGAACTGTTGTCTATAATATAGTTTGAGAGTTTAGACGGTATTCTGCACACCTGTGACAAAGTGTGTCAAGAGTGATATCCCTCCTCCCACTTCACTGTACAGAAGTAGAGTATAATTCAGATGCTTCTCCAAAAGCAGTTTTATTATGTCCTGTGATTTGTTTCCAGTTTTCCCTCTAAAGGTCCATGCAACAACAGTACTTGCTTGGAAATATGCAGAGTCTGTGGCTGAGTGAATGCACATTTTATAAGGCAGTACAGAGGCAGAATATATATTTGAAACAAATACATGAATTATACTATCCTGTTTCTAAGTCTGTGAGAAATTTGATGTACTTTCCAATAGAACTCATAACTAAGATATTTTTTTTGTACTAGGAATCATATCACTTGAAACATTTCAAATAATCCATCTTAGCCATTTAGGAATAGAGAAGTAAAACTCTGTGAAGACAATTCAAGACACACTGATCAGGGCAGGTTCTATTAACTGAAAATTATTCATTTATAGTATTTTAATTCTAATTTGTTAAACAAATTTTATTTGTTTTTGTTTTTTGTATTACTTTTCTCATGGGAGGGGTAAGGACCTCACTTTTCTTTTCATCTTTCTTTCATTCTGAGAGTAAACTGCATTCATTGTGTGGTTGGAAAAAAGACATTTTAAAAACTCCAGATTGCAAATTTCTGTAGAAGACATCCTACAAAAGACATGCCTGGTATATCAGCGTAGCTCCTTTTTTTCTGATCCCTTTTTTCTGATCCTGTTTGATAATTTTCTAATTCATAATATTCTCTTGAGGCCAGGGAGAAATGTTGAGGTTCAAAACATAGGTTAAGTCTCAAATGAAAGTGTAACAAGGGTGGTGACCTTCATAATCTCAAATCTCATACTTGAACCGTGATGCAAAGTAGATAATGAGTTATATTAAAAGGCACCCCCCTGTGTGGGACCAAAGCAGCTACTACATTCTTATACCGTCAAGAAGACTTGGTTAGCATTCTGTTCTGTATTAAATCTCAGAAAACAAGCTTGGGTTTAGAGATGTCCCTGTACTTCCTTCTCAGATGTGTCTGGGAGTTGATTCAAACAGCAGTTTGTTTGTTAATTTCTCTGATATGGAACAGAATAACTATAGTATCCCAGCGCTGGAACTCAGACAATTCTTTTTGCTTGATAATTATGTCTGTTGCAATTGGCAGGACTGCATCCTGCATCATTTGGGCCCAAAGCATCTTGTGTTTCTGGAAATATCTGCAGTGTTCTAGGTTGCTTGCCCTTTCCACAGCCTTTTCTACTAGCCTTGCCAATAACGTTGCATTTCCTGTCTTTTTCTCCAGTCATTTTTCCAAAGTATACTTTACAGAATTTTCTGAACATAGTTGGTTCCTTTGGTTTCAATTTCTTAATATGTTACTTTCTGTAGCTTTCTCATAGTAACAGCCCTGTGTCGTTGAAGTCCCTATTTAAAGGTTGCATCACTTGTGGCTCAACATTTTAATTTCTCATCAGCCAATAATCTTTTTTGCTTCTTGTTCCCCAGGCTAATGAGCATTCAGACTCATTCAATGTTGTGGTCTGAAACACCCACCCATACAATTCTGGGTGTGTCTTGGAAACACAAGTTAATATTTGATTAATCATTCCTTTAAAGAGGTATATTTACCAACCTGTGTTCCTCTTTTCAGATCCTTCTGGTTGCCTTTTTAGTGTGCTCATAAATCCTTGCTGCAGAACTCTTGGGTTTTGGCTCATTGTTTGCTGTACTTTAGATATTCCCTTTAAGTAATTTTAAAAGCAACACACATACAGAGAAAACCTAGGCTTGAATATTACTCACCTCCCTCAGCACTTCATTAGGCAAATATCCCATGGTTTCTGGTGATGTAGGTGGTTCAGGTGATATCCCTTGTTGAAGCCTTCTAACAGTGAAACAGGTTGTCCTTGTGGGGTTTGAAATCTTTTTGTGAAGTAGTGAGAACTGTCCATTGGCAGCTGGCTTCCTTGTACATTTGTACAGCCCATATGAACACTCAGGTATTCACATGGCTGTGTGGTTGAAGGGGCTGACTAATTTGTTGCTAACTTGGTGAGTGATGATGTGTCACAACTCCTACCCGATGCCTCTTTTAAACATACTGATGGGATAGTTTTGGCTCTCCTAGAAGGTTTCAGTCATTGGGTGGAAGCCTAGGTTCAGGTATGGACTAACTTACTGAAGATATAAATATAACTTACTGAAGATATATATATGTATATATATATTTGGTAGGGTTAGATGCAAGTGATTCATTTAAAATTATTTGTAGGCCACTGTTGAGGGTGGTACTTGCTTTCATAGCATGTGGGTGCTTCAGCTATAAGAAATGAATGGTTGGCTTTAAGATTTCAGCTAACTTTAGAAATGCTTTCCCTTTTTAACCAGTACTGAACTGTTTACAGGAGTGGAAGATGCAGGTTGTGGTGTTTTTAATTTGGAAGAACTTGAAAGCAGATCAGTACTAAAAGACTTCTTTAGGCACTGGAGCAAGAGCCAGCTAGATCCAAGCATTTTTAAGTCCCGCTGATTTCAGTCTGAAGGTTTTAAACATGTGCTTAACTCAGCCATTGAAATCAGTGGGAAAGAAAAGTGTTTAATTTTCACCAGAACATCCTCTGGCTCTTTATATTACAGCCAGAATGCATTTTAATAACACTTTTCTGGAGAGGAAGGAGATGTGAAGCTCACATGGACATAAGACAAGCTTATTATAATTTCTTACTTTGGACCCATTGCTCATTAAACAGTGTTAATACTGGTTAAGACTGCTATTGAATATTGAGATTATCCTGGAAGCAATGGCACAGCTCACTAGCTGCGTGTTTAAAATCGTAATCTCTAATGGTTCAGTTTAACTGTTACATATATTAAAAATCTTTTTTAGTAATTTATACTGTAAGTAGACACCTGTCTCTTTGATGCATTTATTTTTTATCACTAACCATAATTGATTACTGAGGCATGTTTCTAATCCAACATTTGGATTCTGTCATACAAATAATGACATGCACCTGTTATTTTTAAATGATATAGTGAAGTGGGAAGATTATTGTTTTTGATCTAAGACTGTGTAATTTCTGTGAATACTTAATCCTAGAAATTTTGAGTTGGCAAAGTTTTAGCTTCTTATAATAAGGCATTTGTGGGGTCAGTTGGATGGTTCTATTAGACTTGTGGAACTGGAAAACTTGAGATGGAGGTCAGATAAGTATTTAACTTTGCTGGGATAAGCTTGGAGAAAATGCTTTGTTTATTCAAGTTACCTGTAAAGTTTAGCTCCCCCCTCCTCATTTTTCTGTGCTGATATCTTGAGCACCGCAGTTTATGTCTGCTCATTGTAAGTCATACATTTCAAATACATTCCACCAATTGCAGTCATTACAAATATACTTTTAAGTTACTTGCAAGAGTAGCTTGGATTTTATCTCTATGCATTATACAGTATTGCAACAGGATTTCCATTTGCTGTGCAAGCTTAATTTTAATTTGCATAAAGAAATCCATCCAGGAGTTGCTATAGATACTTCATGACAAATAGTTCTAAATATCATTTAAGACTTTACATGCTGGCATTTGCCTGAAATGTTGCCTTATCACAGCTTATGTGCTGGCATAGTAGGTAGGTAGTATGTCTCTCTTTTAGAACTGGAAAGTTTACAGTAAGTTTTAGGATTAGGCTCTTAAGGAGGCACAGTTTTGTAAGATTGAGCAAAATCAGGTGGTAAAACATTTTAAGGATTATATTATTCCACATTGCAAATAGGCAATTTCTTAACATGCATCCTGTAGGAGGAAAAGCATTCTTCACCTTTAAAAGACCTTGTAGGTTAAGCCAAGAGATTGTGACTGCCAAGGTCACCTAGTGAGATGGGATTGAAACCTAATTCAAGACTACCCCATGTTGTGTTTCATCTTGAATATGTAAGAACAACTGGTGAATCTTACTTAACCTTATTTATTTATTTGTTATTTATTTACAACACTTATATACCACTCAAAGGAAAATCTCTTCTTCCTGAATTAACAGCTTTCCCCCTTTGTCCTGTTTTCTTAATGTTTGGGCCTTACTTTTTCAGAAGAGAAAGTAGTTAGGCTTACGTAGAAGCTGCATGGTGTGCAGTTTGAATACTTGTGCTTCTCTTAACATAAAATTTGCCTCTGTTTCTTCCCCCTTTACTAAACGGGCCAGTGCTAACTATGTGCAATCCTTAAACAGAGGAAGTGTTATTTTTATCTTTTATTGAAATTTTAGAATAGTGATCTATGTGTCCATCGTGTGGTTTAAAATCCTGTTTCATAATTTCAGAGGTTCATCTACCAGTGCAAAAGAGAGATTGGAAATTTCCCAAGGGGAAACTAAAATGTCATATGAAATTGTAGTTGAGTCTAAAAATCAAGCTTGGGGTGAGAGACTTCTAGACAGTCAACTGTGATGTGTGTATCCCTTGCTAGATTTTTATAAAGGTCACTGAGAAATAGTTCTAAAAGCAGAAAAATCCCCATTTTAGAGGGACAGCCATTTAAGAAAGAGTGAAACATCTTGTTTGGGTTGGATTCAAACTTAAGCTGCATCTGCAGTTGTAGTTGCACTACAGAAATAATGCAATCTGGCACCGCTTTAACTGCCATGACTCAATGCTTTGGAATCCTGGGATTTGTAATTTATTGTGTCACCAGAATTCTCTGACATAAAAAGGTAGATGTCTCCCAAAACTACAAATCCCAGGATTCCATAGCATCGACCCATAGCACTTAAAGCGGTGTCAAACTGCATTATTTCTGCAGTGCATAGACAGCCTCAGTCAGCAAGTAGAGTAGGTCTGTTGAAGTCAGTTAGACTTTAGTTAGTCCCATTGAGTTAGTATGACAAAGTCTGGATCCAATCTGATGATTGTAATTATTTTTTGGGGGGGGGGGATCTTGTATATGGTACTCTTTTAGATGTTGCTTGTGTGCTATGATGGACTTCAGTGGATGTGAAGACCAAGAGCTAGAAAGAAAGTGCTTTGTCGTGCCCCAGAATTCAGGAGGATAAATTACTTGTTTAGTCATGTGTTTCTCACTCCCACCCCAGTTTCCATTCAAGACATGAATGGAACCATCTTTGCGTTGGGGCGGGATATAAATAAAATTATTATTATTATTATTATTATTATTATTATTATTATTATTATCTTGACAGGTTCCCAAAAGCAGGTGTTTCCGTAAACCAAGTTTTGAATGTCAAACATCATGTATCAGATTTGACCTCCAGGAGACAAGTTGAACTCAAGGCTAGTTTTTAGATGGAGGATGAGTGATCCAGTCACCATGTACAACTGAATATAGAGAAACCAAGTTTCAGACTCTGCCACTCTGCATCTTGATGTCTAAAATATGAGTGATGCTTTGATTTAGTCCTAAAAATTTAAGATGCAAACTGTTTTTATTTTTAAAAAACGGGGGGTTGGGTTTTGTTTATATGGCAGAGGATAGTCATTGTAATTGACATCTTCACTTATTCTTTTTGACCAGTGACTCCACCTTGTTATGGCTTGACTGCTGGTGATTTTGTAGTGTTTACCTAAAGGCATAGAAACCTCACACTGAAATGAAGACAAGTGATGTTTCGTGCAAGTGCTGTAATGATGCTGCTACTTTATTATTTATAGCAAAGCCTAGACTGGGGATAAGCCCTGTACTTTTAAGAAAGATACATGTCTTTCTGCTGTAACATTTACCTTCAGAGCTAATCTTCAGTAAAGGCAGAATGCTGATACAATTTCTTTAGTCTTATCATAAGGCAGAAAGTACTGGATTCATTATTTTCATATTAAACGTTTTATAGCTGCCAGTTAGATTGCATAGCCCACAGATGGAGAACTTGTGGCCTCCAGATGTTGTTGGACTTTGCAAGGCCCATCACTCGTCATCAGTAACTGTACTGTACTAAGGCAGATAGGAGATGAAAGCTAAAAATATCTGGAGGGTCACAAGTTGGTCACCCAACCAAACAACATTGGTCCAAAAACTAATGGGTGCTGAGGGACTATGATCCTACTCTGGAGAGGGCAAATTAGTTTCTTAAGAGGTGGCAGCGGGTTTGCTTCTCAACTGCCCAGTGTTGAGTTGTCTTGGCATGGCAATAGCTGGTCATGGCTCCAAATTTAGCAACCATATTAAAGAAGGAATTAAGAGAAAAGATCCTCTTACAGGTGGTTAAAGAAGAACAAGCTGACAATAAGGACAAATGGTCAGTTGTCTCAATGGAAGGATGTGAACAGTAGGATCTATATTGGGACCAGAGGTGTGCGTTTTTAAGCTTCTCCACATCTGGACTTGGGAATTAGCGGTGAGGTCAAGGTTGCTGATGGCACAAAATTATTTAGAATGGGATTAAAATGGATTCCCAACTGCTCTCTCTAAATTGGGAGGAATAGGTATTAAAATGTTAAATACAGTTCAACATAAGTAAATCACATTCATGATTTCTGCATTGTATCATTGTTGATTTTCAGCAAGTTCTCATGTTGAACATTTTGAAGGGGGATGGAATATGGCACACACAAAACACAGGACTTAATAAAAGTATACCTGGGACGTGCCCATTGTGAATTTCCAGCACGGCTTTGATGATGCATAGAGCTAGAAGATATTAAAAGTAATTGTTGCTGTCGTAAAAGAGGTATTTTAGAAAATACAGATACTTCAACTCAGCTAAATGTACAGTTTGATTTTGTGCTGTGTATGTGATTAAGGAGGTAAAGTGTCATGCCTCTTAACTTGACTAGTGATTGAAATCCATATTTACAAAAATACTACCAACTTCTACTGCCAGACAGCAGTCAAATTTTGTTTACGTATTAGCTGAACTTGTGGATTTTTTTGTGCAGTACAGCAGTTGGAGATCTTGAGATGTTAATTTCAGTCCTGCTACCATTGAAAACTAGGATGCGCACTTTATGAGACAATAGGTTCAGATCTCCAAATCTTGGTGTTAAGCAGTTATGACTAAAAGGCGACTTGCCTTGTATGTGTGTTCAGCAGGGTGCCCCAGTGTGCAGTGGCTAACGTGGACATTTTCTTGTTTTTTCACTTGGTAACTAGGACATTTAATGGAGACTGAGATGAAATGAAAATTCTTAAACGGGGGTATAGGTGTTCTGGAATGTAGAACATTCTCGTGCTGAAATTGTTTACATGAAAATAAAGATTACATTTATGACTTTGTAATCTGCTATGTGCAATTTTGTACATGTTGTGTTAAACTAAGTTTATAAGATACTGTATGTATAAATACTTGACGGAGTATTTGATATAAATATCGGAACATTAAAATGGCTTTATATTCATAACATTTTTGTTGTTGTCACTCATTTTGTCTTCTTAAGGTGAAAATAGTGAAGTAAATGTATACTTTTGTAAATCATTGCCAGAAGAAATGCACAGAATACTATCAAATTCACTATGATTATCCCTTTAGAAGTCAATAATATTTAATTATAGAACTGGTTTCAATAAAACATCATAAATATGGATCCTTTAAAGGTTTTTAAATTGTTTCATATCTGGTCAAATTGGGATTTTTAAGATACTCATTTTTAATTTGTATGAAATATACACCTGATTTTTTTCAAGTCAAACTAAGCATCTCTTAATAAAGGTCTTAAGAACTGCAATAACTAAATAATAAACATGGATCAGGTTGGAATGGCCGTTTCTTTTTGGGGTCCTCCAGGGAATGGATTTTGGAGATGGCTTCATAGGAGCACTTTGCCTTATCTATGAGAAATCAGAGGCGATAGTGTTGGTCAATGGCCTCGACTCAATACCTTTTCACTTTCCAGGGGCACCAGACAAGGATGCCCATTGTCACCCCTCCTATTTGCACTGACAATAGAGCCCTTGGCTAACATGATTTAGCATAATGCTGATATCACTGGATTTTGCATCAACAACCAACACCGTAAAGTTGTGCTTTATGCTGATGATGTGTTGATTTTTTTATCGTGCCCAGAATTATCATTTCTGCCTCTAAAAAAAGACAATTGAGTCCTTTGGTAGTTATTCAGGTCTTAAAACTAACTTTAACAAATCCATATTAATGACTCTAAACACTTCATACCAACAGCAAAAATCCTGGCAGGACCTAATGGGCCTGCAACTTCATCCCTCAGTTTTTTTCCTATTTGGGAATAATCATCATGAAAGACATCCAGCAGGTCATATCCCGAAATTATAACCCAGTAGACACATGGATGCTATGTAAATCTAAAGAATGGAAGGCTGTAAATCTTTCCATCCTTGGCAGTATTGTATTAGTCAAGATGTTCATGATCCCTTGGCTCTTTTTCCTGTTTCAAACAGTCCCATTGACTCCTCCCCCATCTAGATTCAAGAAATGGCAAAAATTAATTGATCAGTTTATTTTCAATAAAAAGAGACCTAGATTTCCCAAATCCACTAGACACATCACTTTCAGGAACGGTGGTCTGGCAGTCCCAGATATTGCACTATATTTCCAGGCTTTCCAACTCAGTCAAACTGTTCAATTAATTAAGGACAACAGTGCTACTAGATGGGTAAATTTAGAGGTTGATAATATGAAGTCCATTGAATTTACTTGCGTCTATACTAAAACTTAGAAACTCAAATTGGTTTTTATCTTGCTCCCTACTCATCTGGCAGAAATGGAAATACTTGCTAGCTCTGAACCCCTCTCCCATTAACCCTCTCTCTTTTTTTTTTCATCCTCTTTCTCACTTAGATGATCAATTCCCACTAATAAGGTTATTGAGAAGATGTGGACTCTACCGCACCTTAGACCTGTTCTTTGGTGGATTACCAAAGCCCACCAACACCATAAAAACTTCCCTACAACAAATTAACATTCCCTGGCTTCAAATACACCAAATTGCTTCCTTTACATCACATCTAGCCTCAGCAGGAGAATCTCCATGCCTGCTCTCCTTTTTTTGAAAACTTTTGTTTGAATTCCACTTTTCATACTAAAGGGATGGCAGCAGCTATCTACAAACATCTCCTGGAACACATGTATGGGAAAGGCCAACATATGCACTAATTTTGGCAATAAGTATTGAAAAACCACGATTTCAGACACTGCACGAGCTTAGATTTGGTCTTCACCCCCATACAAATCCTGTTCAGCATCTGTGAGGGAGAATAGTTTGAAAACCATCCATAGGTGGTATCTCATACCTGTAACACTGTCTAAAATGGTTAAAATGCTCTCTCTGGATTGTTGGAGGGGTTGTAAATCTAGAGGTTCTTCTATGCATATGTGGACTGAATGTCCTAAAGTGAGAAAATTCTGGGATGCAGTTCTCTATCAAATTCCATGTATGACTGATCAAACTAAATTTCTGTCCAATTTTGCTTTTGCTTTCTATATTTCTTAAAAGTAATTCTAGCTTGAAACATAGGAAACTGATAATTTTTCTTATTACTGCTGCCAGATTAGAAGTAGCCAGAACTGGTGGTCTAGAATTTGGGATATGTGGTTGATGGAGAAATGGTCTACTGTGACAAGGTTTTGCATTGGCCACAAAGGGACTGACACATTTCAAGAAGACTGGATGATCTTTATTGACTATCTTAATCATCACTCCCACCGGATCCAACCTCCTGCTTCACAGAAGGCTCTTTGGACAGACACACTATACCTTGACAAGCCAGACTCTCTGGCTCTTGCTGAGAACTAATTTTTTGATTCTGTTGCAGAATAACTACTCATCAGATACATACCTTGGACCTTGTAGTTAATTGTTGTTGTTGTTCTTTTTGTCATTGTTCTACAGACTTTATGTGTTTTATTGTAAAAACTCAATAAAAATTTAATTAGAAAAATAATAATAAACATGGATCCTGGAATTGAAAACCAAGAGACCCTATTGTTAAGAGAGTAACTGCCAGCATTCCTCACTCTTGCTATGCTGGCTACTGCTGCTGGGATTTGAAGTCCAACTACATATGGAAGGCTGCATGATTTCCACCCAAGCTAGGCATCTCTATCCTTAAAATGGCTCACTTTTATTTTGTCTGTTATATCCTCAGCCACCTTCCTCTAAGGAGCTTAAAGCAGTTTATATATGATTCCCAGGGAGCTACTTGTCAGCTTCCCAGCCCAAACCTGCTTGCCTTTAGCAGTACATGTCCAACTTGTGATTTGACTGTCCTCTTGGCTCAGAACATACCATTGCTCTGGGTTAAAGTACCAGGAAGACAAAAACTGTAGAGAGGAGACAAATATATTTGTATGGTACTCTTCCACAGCTTAATAAATGTTAGGATGAGATCTGGGAGGTATATATCCTCAGAATACAAAGGATAAGAAAACTGTTTAGTATTTGAACAGAGCCAGTTTAACAATAAAATATATGAACAGCTGGACAGCCTCCTCAGAGATGGTAGTTCCTGAGATACCTTTGTCCCATACATTTAGGAGTTTTAAGGTCAAGGAAGTTGATCTTAAATTGGGTCCCAAAGTAACTTAGTAGCTAGTAAAGCTATTTCAATACTGGCACTATATGTTTGCAGCAGCCAGTCCCCAGTCCAATGCATGAATAGTAATCTAACCTGGATAAGAGGATGAGTCATTGTGTTCCAGTTTTTGCATAAACCAAAGCACATTCTACTTGTGCAACTAGTAGACACACACAACTTGTAACTCACCAAGCCAAAGGCAACCCACCAGCCATTACAGTGACATTCCCCTCTTTTTACCAATTTGGACCACAAAGGCTACCATACATGGTTGTGGTGAGCTTGGTGGAGTTTATGTTCTGTAATGTTCCACTTCTACTTTTCATGCCCCCCTAGTTCTATTCATAGCTAACTGCTTTCTTTAGAAATGCTGTCATGCTTTTAATCTTGTCACTTGCTGGATTCAGAAGCACCCACTCAGATTGACATATAGATAGAGATATCAAAATAGAAAGATTGTTTTGCCAATCTCTCATAACATCAGGAGGTATAAAGCATTGGGTTCCACAAGGCTGGAAGAACAGCAGGTTTGATTTGGGTCAGAAACACAAGATGAACATCTTGGTTATGCTTTTGTTTACATTTGGAAAAGATATTGGAACACCTTTCAGGCACATTCTCAGTATTAATTTGGGAGAAGAAAGCAGATGGTTGTTCAATACAAGTACAACCTTCTGGATTTGTAAAGGCCCACTTTCCTGTGCTGCTCTCTTCTGGGTGACCTTTGCACACTAGACTTTTCACATTGTCTCCACCCTCAATTTTCAATTTGTCATGTCATCCTTGGCACAGCACAATAGCATCATGAGGACTAATAACTTCGTGCTCTTATTCCCATGGCCAGATTCACTTATAGCTAGGAGTGCTGGCAGTGCGAATGCAAACAGGATCCAGTGCTTTATCTCTTTTCCTCCTCAACACAATCCGGTCAGGGATGGGAAACCAATGTCCCCCCCCTAGATATTTTGGCTTAGCATTCCCACTATGCCTTGGCACTGAGAAAGCTGGCTAGGGATCCTGTGGGCTGAAATCCAAAAGTTCTAGGGTGCATCTACACTGTAGAAATAATGCAGTTTGGCACCACTTTAACAGCCATGGCTCCATCCTACAGAATCCTGGGGTTTGTAGTTTTGTGCAACACCAGTAGAGAAGGCTAAAGCCTTTGTAAAACTACAAATCCCTAGATTCCCTAGGATGGAGCTACAGCACTCAGAGTGGCGTCAAACTGCATTATTTCTACAGTGTACATGCACCCCTGGAGGCCAAAGGTCTTTGTTGTTATGTGCCTTCAAGCTGTTTCTGACTTATGGCAACCCTAAGGTGAGCCTGTCATGGGGTTTTCTTGCCAAGTTTCTTCAGAGGGGCTTTGCCATTGCCATCCTCTAAGGCTGAGAGTGTGTGACTTTTCATGGCTGAGAGGGAATTCAAACCCTAGTCTCCAGAGTCACAGTGCAATGCTCAAACCACTACACTATGCTGGCTTAGCCAAAGACTCCCAAATGTGAATTAGAGGCAAGATCATTTCAGAGTGATAGCCTTCTTTGACTGTTAATAGCATTACTGCACAAAGTGTTGTCTTTGGCAGATGTATCCCTAGGGCCAAAAAGCCACAAAACCCCAGATGCCAAGTTAAGCAGAATGACGAAGATAATTGTAATGACCACTTGCTACAACCGAAGTTGTCCTTGGGTCTTGCCATGCTAATTTAACACCTGTAGTAGGCGAGTGAGTGCTGTGGTCTCCATGGAGTCCTAAAATAATAGAATAAAGTGTCACAAAATGCACATGGTAATCGACACACAGGGGGTTGTTTTGCTAAATCCTAAAATTTGCATTAAAGCACCTCAGGATGTTGATGGACTAAACACAATATTCAAAGCACTGGGTTAAGATCTTGGGCAAACAGGAATGAGGTAGTGTCTGGGACTGCAGAACAAATATTTACCCACAAAGTACTTTGGCAGATAATTGCAGGGTGTCCTGGGCAGGGTGGAGATGTAGTTTGCGAGGAGACAAGGCTCTGCTTGTAGAGGCAGTGAGAATTAACCCAGTCCTGGAAAAGTCATTTGCAAAGGAGACACATCCAAGACAGCACAATCTTGAGTGGAAACATATTGACTGATCTGAGACCAGGTCCCAAACTCTGGAGTGAGACCATATTTCTGTTTATAAATTATTCTCGTATATTGGTGGGAAGTCAGTGGATATATGAAACAGAGTCAGTTTCTGTACTCTGTGCGGCTGGGAACTTTTAGCTCCCTTGTCTATAATAAAAAAAAAACCTGACACTGTAATGTTATGTGATATTATTTTATGATAAAGAATATAGGCTTTCATAGTATTTGTATGATTGTTTTGGACCTAATAATGCTAAAATTGTTAAGAATGTTGCTATAGTTAGCTATGTTTTAAATTGTAATTGTGTCACTGTTTAATAGTATTTTAAGGGGTGGGTGGGATATGAATTGTATACTTTTAATGTTGTAAGCTGCCCTGGTTGCGTTACACAGAAGGGCGGGATAAAAATAAATTATTATTATTATTATTATTATTATTATTATTATTATTGATTATGATTAGGTAAATAGATGTATTTCAGCTTTATATGTTTATATGTTCATTTATTCTATTTGTACACTCATTACACCCCAGTGGGGTGCTTTTTGTGTGTGTGTGTGTTCATTGTTATAACAAAAAGCCAGCACAGTGTGGTGGTTCGAGCATTGGACTAGGATGCAGCGTGGTTATAAAATATTGCTCAATCTCAGAAAGCTAATATTGAAAATATTTATATGAATGTATACATGTCGTTAAAAACTCTCAAATCACCAAAGAATGCAATCAAATATGTTGAACTGTCCCAAGAATATACAATCAGAATATACAAGAAGATTATTGCCTTTCTAGAGACTAGAGGTCTCCCCACAGGACCTTGGTTCCTTTTATTGTATATTCTTTGGATTCCTTGGTGATTTGAGAGTTTTTTAGCGGCAGATATACATGCATATAAATATCTTAAATATTAATTTTCATAGATTGCACAATATTTTATAACCCCTAACTTTATTTCTTTTTTAATAATAATAAATAATAATAAAATGTATTTATACCCCGCCCCTCTGTGCACAATTGGGGTGGCTAACAACAATTAAAAATACATAGAATACAAATCCAAAAAACCCAATACCCCCCTTTAAAAAGTATTAAATCAGACACTGATTTTTTTTTCCTTTTGTAATGGTTAGGTTTTAATTCCCCTTTTGATGTTTTTTGCTAGGATTCCTGCTCAGTCATAGAAGCCTACTGCGTAGCCTTAGGCAAGTCCCATTGTCTATCTTAGAAGAAGGAAATGCAAACTTTTGAATAAATCTTTCCAATAAAACCCTACAATCAGGTTGCCATATGTTGGAGTCAATCTGGAGGGTCACATAAGAACAACTGCCATCGCCACCGCCACCACCTAGCAATGGGGGTTCACACACATGGATCATATATATGCACTTGGATGATACTAGGCCAGTATCGATTTGAAGCAAAATTGCTTTCTCCAAATGGTCCTTTCCATTTTGAAGTGGTGTACGAGAGCACTGTAATGAAACTGAAAGCTTCAGCTTTAAAAACCTTTCATCATATCTGATTATAATTTGGTCAGGCTGCTACTTTGAATAAGCTACTTTATGGACTCGATTCACTTGCTTGTTGCCAATGTATGTAATTTGTCAGATTGCTGGCTGGAGTTAAATCTAGAATAGATGTATATTAGAAGTGTATGTAGGAGTATGGCCATATCCTAAAAACAAGTGAAAAAACTTCTTGGACAGGGTGGGGGAATGTGTACCCATCCAGATCTTGTTGGACTGTAACTTTCCTTTGCCATAGACAGCACCAACAATGATGAAGGAAAATGGGAAATTTGGTTCACCAGCATTTAAAGATCACACATTCCCTATCCTTGGTCTTGGTGAATTCATTAAAAAGGATTCAGCGTGTGCCTGTTGTCCCTATATCTTTCCTGAGGTTGCTTGTATTTACTAAAATATTGCACCAATATTAACACCATCTGGCTTACCGCTCTTCCTAAAAGAGTGTCAATAACTGAAATATTATTAGACTTAGCTTTCTGTCAGCTGACTATACCCAAGGGACAGAAAAATAACATTTTGAAAATATAAGTTATGCAACTTGTTCCAAAAAGAGACCCATTGCCATTATGGCTTCTTTTTTTTTGGGGGGGGGGGTAACTTATTGCATTTCTCATTACTCATTACTCATGTTATTTCTGGCAGTGAGGGAAGAGGATTGATATGAGAATGGAATAAAAATTGAAAGATTCCACATAAAATGCCTTGAAAGGTGCCCTAAAAAGTAAGTAGAGAATATTTCTCTCTACACACCCACATTTACATCATTCCCCCCACATTATGTTAGCTTTCACATGTAACTTCACTATGCCCTCATTCCCTTTCAGAGGATAACTTGTTACAAGTCACTATATTATCTATGATCTGCAACTTTCCAAGAACTGGATCAGAATAAATTTAACTTTCTCCAAGCCTTTTAAAGCCTGATGCAGAAAGCCCAGTGGCTTTCAAATTAGGTGAAAACTTGCAAGACTTTCCCTTTGCCTCATGCTAGAACCAACTGTCAAAATCACAACTAATTTGGACCTAACTTTTACAGAAAAATACCCCAAAATTTTGTTTCAGAGGGCAGCTAATGTTAGCAAGGCTTCAGCTAATGCCTTCCACAATTTTGGGATGTCTAATTAGCTAAACTCACTTATCTTTAGCTACTGTTGCTGTTGTCTGGATGAAACTGAAGATCTCCCCAGCTATTTGTTCAGTTGTCATTTGTCAAAGAAGATTAGAGAAAAATACCTTATGGGATTGTTATCTATTAAAAACAATTGGTCTATCTGCAAAAAATATAATATTTGCTTTTTAATGAAAATTCTAGTATTATTAAGTGAGGTGCAGCTTTTTAAATGGCATTAGCTAAAGCCCTTGCGAGTAATTATAAAGTCCTCCAAGTAAGAAGACTCCATGTCATGCCCAGCCAGCTGGAGGATTTAAACAGAGGGTGGATGGTGTCAGGCCCAGCCTGGCTGAGAACTCAGGGGAGGACTCTGAGTCTGAGTTTGAGCCTCTCTGCCTGAGGCTGTCTCAGCCTGGCCCTGAGAACTCCAGCAGAGGCTGTGGTTCCAGAAGACAACCAGGAGCCAAACCTCCAGGCAGCGGGCTTTCTAGTACTGTGGGCAGGAAAGAAGAGGATGAAGAAAAGAATCACGTTCCTACCTTCAGCCAGAGAAGATCAGAAAGGGCATGTCTCCGGAGGACTCAGAGGAGGCTGAGCCAGAACCTTAAATGGGATCCATGTCTGAAGCTGCAGTGGTGCCTGACCCTGAGCTTGGCCCTAGTGTGCCTCTGCCAGCTCCAGAGTCTGTGGCCTCCCAGGCAGAGCCTTCAGGTGTGGAGGACACAGTACCTACCTTCAGCCGTCATCGAGCAGAAAGGGAGGGCCTCCGGCATTTGAGGAGGCTTTATGAGAAATGCTGAAGCAATCAGGATCAGCTGGCTCTTGCATCTTGGGCATTTAAACAGGTGCAGGATGACCAGCTTGGCATCAGAGATTGTCTGAGCTTCTTGATGACCTCCCTTGTTTCCTGGCTGGAACTTTGCTCCTTGGATTGCTGATTGCTTTGTCTCCCTGAACTCTTTGACCTTCGGATTTTGCCTACATGTCTCATTGCTCTCTGGAACCCCGGACTTGGACCATTGACTACTCTCTCTCTGGTTGTGCTCTCTGGCTTGGACCTTTTGCTTTGGAACTGCACAGATCTTTGTTCCTTCACTTGTTTTGGGATGTTATTTAGTTTGGTGTGTGTGCTATCAGCATACTTGGCCGCTTTCCCAGGACATTCCACCATACTCCAAGGGAGCGTGTTCCACTGTTGAACAGCTCTTACTGTCAGGAAGTCCCTCCTAATGTTGAGATAGAATCTCTTTTCCTGTAGCCTGCATCACTTGTTCTGGGTCCTATTCTCTGGAGCAGCAGAAAACAAGGTTGCTCCATCTTCAATATGACATATCTTCAAATATTTAAACAGGGCTATCATATCACCTCTTAACCAGCTCTTCTCCAGGCTAAACATACCCAGTTCCCTAAGTTGTTTCTCATAGGGCATGGTTTCCAGAGCCTTCATCATTTTTGTTGCCCTTCTCTGAACACGCTCCAGCTTCTCAACATCCTTTTTGAATTGTGGTGCCCAGAACTGGACACAGAATTATCCCAGGTGAGGCCTGACCAAAGCAGAATACAGTGGCACTATTACTTCCCTTGATCTAAACACTATACTTCTATTGATGCAGCCTAAAATTGCACTGACCTTTTTTAGCTGCCACATCACACTGTTATCTCATGTTCAACTTGTGGTCTACTAGGACTCCTAGATTTCTTTCACACATAATCTCATTATGCCAGGTGTCCCCCATGCTATATCTATGCATTTCATTTTACCATCCTAAGTGCAGTACCTTACATTTCTCTGTGTTGAAATTCATTTTGTTAGCTTTGGTCCAGCCTTCTAATCTATTACAGTCATTTTGAATTTTGATTCTCTCCTCTGGGGTATTAGCTACTCCTCCTAATTTGGTGTCATCTGAAAATTTGATAAGCATGCCCTCTATTCTTTCATCCAAGTCATTGATAAAGATGTTGAATAGCACTGGGCCCAGGACAGAACCCTGTGACACCCCACTGGTCACTTCTTTCCAGGATAAAGAGGAGCCATTCATGAGTACCCTTTGGGTTCAGCTGGTCAACCAATTACAAAAACAATTTAACAGTTGTATTGTCTAGCCCATATTTTACTAGCTTGTTTGCAAGAATGTCATGGGAAACCTTGTCAAGGCTTATTGAAATTAAGATATGCTATGTCTACAGCATTCCCTTCATCTACCAAAATCTGAATAACATTTCAAATGAATTCAAGGAGAGTGTAAGAAACAGATTTGAACTATTGAGTATAATCAACTGGGAACCTGAAGAACTGTGGACAGAAGTCAAAGACATATTAAGGACGAATGCAAGAAAACACTAATAGTGGCCAAAAAGAAAGATAAGAAACAATGGGTGACAGATGAAACACTTCATGCAATAAAAGAAAGATGAAAAGTAAAAGCAAAGGGAGTTATGAACAAAGCTAGGAGTATGAACACAATTGTCCAACATCTGACATGCAGGGGTAAGGAGAAATACTACAATGACCAATGCAGAGAAATAGAAGACAACAACAAAAAGGGAAGAACGGGAGACCTCTATCAAAAAATCTGAGAAATTAAAGCCAAGTTCAAACTGAGGGCAGGATTGCTCTATGAAGAAAAAAGAACACAATACAGGAACAAGAAGAAATAATAAGAAGCTGGAGGCAATACACAGAAGAGTTATACAAAAGAGATGAGGGAATTTTTGTCTTTTCCGGTATTTTTCCTGTTTTTCATCTTTTTTAGCCTATCATGTTGTCTCATACATCCTGATCATATAGTAACTCATCCTTTCTTTCATCTTGTTTCAATTCTTGTTCTTTATTTTCTGATCCCTTTTCTGGAGTTCTACTATTTTTTCCCTCCTGTTCATTTTCGTAGTTCTTTTTGGCTCTCCATTCTTTTCTACGGTATGATCTCTCTAAATTTTCTTCATCAGAATCTCTGTTCTCTGTCCCCAAATTCTAATAAGTGAAGTCGACTCTGCAATAAAGGAAATTGGAAAAAATAAATCACTGGGAACAGATGATATCCCAATTGAACTGCTACAGTGCCTACAGACAGATGCAACTTTAGTGCGAACTGAAATATGACAACAAATATGGAAAACAAAGTGGTGGCCAACAGACTGGAAATGGACGATATACATACCAATCCACAAGAAAGGAGGTACAAAAGACTGCTGCAACTAGAGGACAATAGTACTAATCTCACATGCAAGCAAAATAATGCTCAAAACTCTGCAGCATAGACTGCAACCATACATGGAGAGAGAAATTCCAGAAGTGCAAGCAAGCAGGATTCAGAAATGGAAGGGGCACTAGGGACTGCATTGCAAACATATGATGGCTAATGGACCGCATCAAAGAATTCCAAAAAGAATCAGCATGTTTTTCATAGACAACAGCAAAGCATTTGATTGTATAGATTATGAAAAACTACAGGATGCACTCAAAGACATGGGAGTGCCACTATATCTGATAGTACGGAGGAGGAATCTGTACCAAGGGCAAGAGGCCACCATCAGAACAGAATTAGGGGAAACAGAGTGGTGGGTCCCAATAGGCAAAGGGGTCAGGTTTAATTTATATGCTGAAAACATCATAAGAAAAGCAGAGTTAGAAACAGAAAAAGGAGGAGTTAAGATAGGAGGCAGCAACATTAACAACCTAAGATATGCGGATGACACTATAATATTAGCAGAAGGAGTCCAGAAATTGAAATAGTTAATAAGAAAAGTCAAAGATGAAAGTGCAAAGGCAGGTCTGATGCTGAACATAAAGAAAACAAAAATAATGACCACAGAAGAAATACACAAATTCAATCTAGGCAACGAGGAAACTGAAATAGTTAGAGAATTCCCATATCTAGAATCAAACATTGACCAAAATGGAGACTGCAGTCAAGAAATAAGAAGACTAGGAATAGGAAGGATAGCTATGAAAAAACTGGAAAAGATACTGAAGAGCAAAGACATAGAACTGAGCGCTAAAATCAGAATTGTCCAGGCCATTGTATTCCCAATTACCATGTGCAGGTGTGAGAGCTGGACAGTGAAGGAAGCAGACAGAAAGAAAATAAACTTATTTGAAATGTGGTGCTGGAGAAGAGTACTTAGGATATCATGGACAGCCAAGAAGACAAACAAATGGGTTCCTGAACAGATCAGACCGGGGCTCTCCTTGGAAGGAAAGATGCTCATGTTGAGACTATTGTACCGGTACTTTGACCACATAATGAGAAGGCACGGATCACTAGAAAAAACACTAATGCTAGGAAAGGTAGAGGGTGGAAGAAAGAGAGGAAGACCACAAACCAGATGGATAGACTCTATCAGGGGGGTTATGGGGAAGGGTTTGCAGAATCTGGGCAAGTCAGCAGAACATAGGGATTCTTGGAGATGTCTCATCCACAGGGTTGCCATGAGTCAACAACAACAACAACCAAACTGGTAATTTCATCCAAAAAAGAGATCAGATTAGTCTGGCTTGTTTCTCTGAAACTATGGGGGGTTGCAGACTGCCAGAAATAGTGCAAATTGAGTCCACTTTAAGGGTTAGGGTTAGTGCTAGGGAATCAAGGAAATTGTTTTTTCTTTTTTTCTGAGATATTGAGCCTTCTCCGTCAGAGAGCTCTGGTGCCACAATAAAATACAGTCCCCATGATTCCCTAACCCTAACCCTAACCCTTAAAGTGGACTTAATTGGAACTATTTCTGGCAGTCTGCAACCCTCCCTATGTTGACTTTTTGTGATTATGCCGTTGCCTTCTAAATGTTCACAGACTAATGATCTGTTCTAGAATCTTTCCTGGTATTGATGGAAATCCTGGTATCTTGTCTAGTTCCTTCATAGCTGTCCTTCCAAATCCTAGCTGTCTTCTGATTTCTTGACTGCAGTCTCTTTTCTGATGGATGACTGAGCTGTGATAATACATAATAATATAAAAAGCAATTTAGAATATCACCATTCTACCTATTCTCCCACCATTTGAAAATGGCAGTCAGGTGAAGCAGGGGCAGAAGCTGGTGAAATTATCTTTTTGGACAACTTCCAGCCCTTTCCCCCAGCATGGTCAGTGGTCATGCTGGCTGGAAGATTCTTGGAATTGTGGTTCCCAAATTAATTCTTTATCAGCTTTGAGGTTGGGCATATCCACTGTGCAATGACTTCACATCAGTACCTTCCTACTTGTTATTATAAAGAAGAAACAAAATGAGGTGCCGTTTCCATGACAGGCAGCCACATATCCTGCCTCCACTAAGAATAAATTCAGTGCCCCTATGCCAACAAAACTGGAGTTAAAATAGAGCCAATACAAAAAAAGGGGGGGACTATTAGCATGGACAGCCTCAAAGTTTGCAGAAGTCAAACAAATTTTTAAAATGCAAAGGGTCAACCCCTCCAATAAATGACCCTATAAAGACTGAGCATGCTCAAATTTGCTATGAATTATGCCATGCTTACTATCATTTGGAAAAGATAAGCAGAAAACTGATGGGGGAAAGTAAATTGGTTACTTCATAACAGTTTATAGTATCCTCGTGAAAGGGTTGACTGGAAGAAATTCTGAGTAAGAGCATTTCTCTTTGGTAGTGATGATTTACGCAGGACCCAGCATGGTGTAGTGCTTTGAGTGTTGGACTATGAATCTGGAGACCATGGTTCAAATCCTGGCTCAGCCATGTAAACCCACTGGGGTGATCTTGGACAAGTCAAGCTCTCTCAGTCTCAGAGGACAGCAATAGGAAATCCCTTTTGAGGAAACAAGAAAATCCCGAGATAGGGTTAGAGTTGCCATAAGTCAGAAACAACTTGAAGGCACAAAACAACAACAATAACAGTGATGATATACAGTGAGCCCTCAGTATCTGTTGGGGCTTGGGTCCAGAACCAAACCCTGCCATGGATACCAAAATCTGTGGATGCTCAAATCCCATTAAATATATTTTGCATAGTAAAATCATGTCCCTTAACAGCAAAATCAAGGCCTGCTTTTTTTAACAGTATGTTTTCAAATCGTGGATGAAAATATTATTTTCAAATGGTGGATGGTTGAATCCATGGCTAAGGAATCAGTTAATTTGGAGACCTGACCGTATTAAAATATTTTGTTGCTGATCCCATCCGTAAAACCCAGGATTTTTTTTTAAAAAAACATAAAAACAATTGAGGGAAAGATGGAATGTCTATGCCATGTCTTGTTACCAATACAGCTAGGTGGTGTCTGAGGAGACCTCTTTAGCTCCAGTTTTTACAAAATAAGCTTTCTGTATCATGAGTCTGATTAATGATACTCGGAAAAAGGTAAAGGTGAAACTATTCACCATTGACAAGGCTGTCAAGTCATGTCCAACCATAGGGGGTGGTGCTCATCTCCGTTACTAAGCCAAAGAGCCAGCATTGTCAGAGACTACTCTATGATCATGTGGCCAGCATGAACAGAATGTACTGAAGTTGTACCTATTTATCTACTTGCATTTGCATGATTTCAAACTGATAGGTTGGCAAAAGCTGGGACTAGTGACAGGAGCTCACCACATCATGCAGCACCTGGGCCTCGAACTGCCAAACTACCAATCTTGCAATCAACAGAGATAGCGTCTTGACCACTTGAGACACTGCATCCCTTACTGCAATACCCCCAAAATCCTGAATGACTGCTTGCAAAATAGGTGTGGAGCTTATTACGGTGGACAAAATAACTGTATCAAATCAGATTACCCAGATGACTCATTTTCTCTCCTATTTTATCACTATGTCCTCAAGTGGTTCATGGTTCTCTTTGCAAATGTGGATGATAAATTGGCTGAGAAAGTAAATATTCTGCAAATATTTGATAATGCATATTGGGATTTAATGCCTATCTTTGGGGGGGGGTGTATGTTGCTCCAACTCACCTTGGGGAACTGTTTTCAGCCTGTGGGGTAGTGCAGAACAGTGGGAAGCTTCTTCTGGTCTCCTTCTCAGAAGCCTATATGGAATACTGTGGGCCTCTGGTGTCTCGGCTGGCCAGGAGACTGGTTAGGTCTTGGTCTGTATTTTCCAATGACACTGTAGGAACGATATTGATAACTTGTTAATATTGGTAACTTGTTAATTAAATAGACACTAATCCTCCTCCCATATTCTCCCACCCTGAGGCCTTGCCTCAGCAGAACAATACACAGATTTACATGCCAGTCTTCTCAACCGAGGGTCATACAGTATATATAACTCACACACCTCATGCCACCATTCTCTGAAGATGCCAGCCACAGATGCAGGTAAAACGTCACGAATACATTTTTCTAGAGCATGGCCTCACAGCCCGAAAAACCCACAAAAACCTATGGATGCCGGCTGTGAAAGCCTTCGACTTTGCATTGTTAATAAGAGGTAACTCAGTAAGCTAGTTTTCTGAACTGCAGTAACACAACACTCAATGACTTATTGAGTGATCAGAGAAATGAATGAAGGGACTTGTTCCTCTTTAGAAGCAACACTGCAAGTTCTCATCAAAGTTTTTCCACCTCAAGTTATACTGACTGGCAGTGACTCTCCAAGGCTTTGTTCAGAGCAGGGTGAGCAGATGTCCTAACCGCAAAAGAGGACAAAGTATCACAAAATGTAGGACATTCAAGAAAAATGTAGTATATTCCAAAATAAAAGCACTAATAAAAATAAATAAAATACCAATATAAGTTCATTTTGTATGGTATATTTTATTATGTATTCAGCTGTATTTTTCGGATGAATTTATCATTGGTCCAAAATACACTGCAGAAATAATCCAGTTTGAGACCCCTTTAACTGCCCTGGATCACTGCTAGGGAATCTTGGAAACTGTAATTTTGTGAGATGTTTAACCTCCACAAGAGAGCTCTGGCACCACAATAAGCTATATTCCCTAGCACTGAGCCAGGGCAATTAAAGCAGCCCCAAACTGGATTCTTTCTGCAGTATGTTTGGACCTTAATCTTTATTTAAATCATTCCTTTCATTTCTCTGTTTTTCTGAAATTAAGGGGGGGAGCCCATCAACATTCAGCTTGTGCCCTCAAGCAGCTCATTGCTAAACACGTTTGTTGTCCTTTTCCCCACTGAGAAATTAATGTGCCCTGAACTCTGGGGGCAAGTCTTGTCTACTGTTGGAAAAAAGAACTTTAGAAGGATCCATCCTTTCCTTCAGACAAATTTCTCAAAGAGGAACAGCAAACGTGGTGTTACTCAATGGTATACTTAGTCATGCCCAAAATGGAGGACATTTTGGAATCCCTCCTAGACAGAAGGTCAAAATGTAGGAGGTGTCCTGGAAAAGGAAGACATCTGGTCACCCTATTTCGGAGAGGGGTCTTTCTTAGTCCTGTCTGAAGATGCCAGGGATTAAACTCTGGACCTTCCATATCCACGGCATGTATTCTACCGCTGAACAACAGATAGACCTTCCCCATACATCAAGCGCTTCTTAGAGATAAGCAGCCTTCTACAAACCTGATTCACACAAGAAAGCCTGTAACTCAGCTTTTTATTCCTGGATGACTTGCAGATGAATCTGAACCATTTTCCTTGGAAAAAAGCTTGCTATTGCAAGCGCCTTTCTCCTTGAGTCATGGTAGCTATTTCATATCTGATATTGGTTGGCCAATATGGGAATCTTTGTAGAGATTAAGGAGGATTGTTCCTGAAAAGAGGAACAAATTTCTACCAAAAGTTTTGGAAAATGTTTCTTTCTGTTCCATGAGTATCTTAAGGACTGAGGAGAACTGACTTTCCCTATGACAGATGGAGTACTCACATGGCATACTGTAAACAATGTGTCATCTATTTACATCTTTTTTTTAAAAAAAAATTATCCACAGATGGGTTGGCACATATTTAAAAATATTAACAAACACACAGTTTTTACCTTTTAACTTTTCTGATTCTGCATTTATACAGTCACTCTTCCATTTTCATGGGGGATCCATTCTGGACCCCTCAGCAAAATATTCAAGCCCCATAAGCTTGAATGGTGGCACCACCCCCATTTTGACCCCCTCCGTTTGTTGCCTGCGAACGGTGAGGGATGTGGACTTCATGTCCACGAAAACAGAGGGGCGACTGTATTTTGAGACCAAGAGACTTCTAACCTGAGCTCTCAATGGCCAGAAAGATAATCAGACTCTTATAACTATAATCCTTCTATTCTATTTAAGTTTTTAATTAGTTTAACTGTTAGATTAATTATGCCAAATCTGGGCTGATTATTGAGCACAAAACAATTTTAGTACGAAGGGGACAATTTTAACCAGAGAAACTGATACTTTAAGGGCACGATGTTTGATGTGTGCTTAGTGTAAAAGGTAATGAAATATAAAATTTTCACACTGTTTTCCTTCTAGCAGTGACTGGAAAGTTGCACTTTAGTAAAGAGAGACATTGCTCCTTTCCTGCAGAAGAAAAGAAAGGGACCAACAATTTTAAAGATCATTCATCCAAACATAATAGATTAATTAAAATAATAAGAATTGCCCTCCTATAATCATAGACGAACAGCTCTTTCACTTTTCAGCAGCATCTCAAACAGAGTATGCAGGTAATGTCTAGTGCACCTGGTACTTCTAAAGTTTAATTTATTTATCATTATTGGCTAAGTAAACATCAATGTATGGAGTGTTTTTTGTTCAGGATTCCCGACATTCAGTTCCCGACATTCAGTTCAGTTCCCTTTTCTTCCTCCAACAGGCAATATTTTGTGCCCAACGAATGTGCCCAATCCTTATTGTCCTGTTTTGAGTCCTTCCCTGATTCTGCTATTTTATTTTTGGAGGGAGGGCTCTGGGATGAATAATCTTGTGTCCAACCTGACACAATAAAATATTTGATTCCTTCATTGATGTGTGTGGACACCTGTCCCCAGGCAGTGGCATTACTCCCTTTGTTGTCACCTGGTGTGGGTCCTAGAAAGGGCTGCCAGGGAAGGCATACTGTCTCTCCTTCCCTCCCGCTGCCTCGCTTGCCAGGCAAGCCCACAACCTGGCCAGACCGTTGCTGGGAAGGAGATGGTGCCAGTGGTGTCACTAGGATTGGTGTCACCCGGCGTGGTAACTCATGGTGTCACCACCCCCCACTGACCTCCTCCCATACCACACCATACAGAATCCTTTGTAATTTTTTTTTGCACTAATTATAAATTATAATTCCCATATATCACTGAATGTAATGGTAAGTGGTAAGTGTGGCATAAACAACTAGCAAAATTAAAATAATACCTTCAAATTACAGTATCATACAAAAAAAAATAAATGTGTTTACATACACATATGTAGAAGTTAAAAACTGGTAAAATGTGAAAAAAATATTACATTTTGAAATTTTGAAATTTTAATTAAAAACAACAGCAACTTGGGGCCTCTCCTTTCTCCTCCCACTGTGCCTTACCCAAACACACCATCTCTTCAGCATTTTAAAGAGATACAGGCAAATGCCACAGCTCATTTTGGCCAAAATGCAGATGTTTGCGCAGCAGTGGTGTCACTCCCCCTTAGGCTGTCACTTGGTGCAATCTGTACCCCTGCACGTCCTAGTGATGCCACTGGCTGGTGCCATTGCCTCTGGAGGTCCCATTCAGAGTCTCATGTGGCTGCCACTCCAGCTCTGAATGGAAGACACCCCTCCAACAATGGCCATTGCAGAATGGGGTGGTCCTGCATCCTCTGGAGGACCCATTTAGACATTGGCACAGCTGCTGGGTGAGCAAAAAAGGGAGGTGGTGCTCTTTCTCACTCACTTAGCATCTGTATCAGTCCCACCAGGTGTCCTGCCTCATCAGGTGTATACCCCCATCTGATGTGTCATCCAGTGTGGTCTGCACCACCAGCACCCTCTAATGATGCCTCTGTTCCCAGGGAAACTTAAAAACATCCCCTCAGTTTGAGATAGGAAATAGTCTATTGAGGCAACGAGGCGTTTTACTCTGAACCTGTTCTATACCTAGGTTTCTTTTCCTGCCCCCCTCCTAAAGCCTTCCATTTCCATTCACTCTCCCACTTGGTTGGTTTTTTTTTCTTTTGCCCCATTGCCACCATTCTGTACCAGCTTTTTTTTTTCTGGGGGGGGGGGGTTTGAAGAAATCAATGCAACTGAGGATAGAAGAGGCAGGGCTAAGGGTGACCAGTGCATCCATCGGCATGAGTATTTCCAGTTTTTCAGACAGCAATACAAGATTGGCCAGCACTTGTGAGGCTGACCAATGTAAAGCCCACCTTGAGTCTTACAAGAGGAATTCCTCTTATGAGATTTGCTTATGCCTGTTGGAAAAACTCCAGCATTTTCCCCTGCCCCCTTGCTGAGATTTAGATAGGACAGCATTTCCTGCATATGAAATCCGTCTGTTTCTCCTCATCTAAACCATCCTATTTGCTCTTATTATCCTTTGAAGCACATAGTCACAAATACTTTTTGTAACCAAGCAAATAGACCAGGGGTAGGCAACCTAAGGCCTGGGGGCCTGATGCGGCCCCCTGAAGCCTTTGGACTGGCCCCAGGCCGGTCCTGCCACCACTGCCCCCCCCCCCCCATGATGATATTGATTATTGTTGTTATTACTTGTTCTTGGGGTTTTCTTGGCAAAATCTCCACAGGGGTTTTGCCATGGCTTTTCTGGGGCTGAGAGTGTGTGCGTGCATATTTGTTTAATTTTTAATTTTTTAAATATTTATTTATTTATTTATTTATTTATTTATTTTTGGTGCTTCGGCCCCCCAATTGTCTGAGGGACAGAAACTCGGCCCCCAGCTCAAAAAGGTTGCCTACCCCTGAAATAGACCATGTGGCCCAGGACACTTTCTTGAGATATTCGTCACCAAGAGATTCCCCCTTTTTAGTCTCACTTCTCCTATTCCTCTACTTTTCAAAATCACCAGGATGGTGAGTTAAAGATTCAAGCTCTTTCTTTTACCTAATCTGTTCATTAGGTAGTTAGGACGTAGGCTCCCCCATGCATAGGTAAGTGCAAATGTTTCAAAATTTGTATCCTGAAGCTTCCTGCCTTGTTTATTTTCAGTCAGTTTTCAGTTCTCAGGTAAGCATCACCAGACAGGCATGTTTTTCTGCTACTATGCTAAAGAAAATTATCCGTGAGTTGCCATGTGTCCCTTTCTGGAAGAAAGGCAGCATAAAATAAAATGAAATGTTTAAAAAAAGTTTTAGCTTTGATATTTTTAATATTTTGTTTCTCAAACAAAGGCTGACACCCTAGGAAGCTTTAATTCCCAACAATACCTTGCTCAAGCACTAACCTCTTCATCGTCTCATTTGAATAGGGGAAAACAGGTACCAGCCATGCTCACAACAAACTGACTCTAGAGCATTTGGTATGCAGTAAAATGGCCTCAGAAGGCATCCACTCTAGCTAACTTCAGCTATACTGCCCTAGCTGGATTGAGGTAAGTGGCATGTGAGCCATGATTTGGAGCTGCTTTGCCTGGCCAGCCAGAGAGAAGGAAGAAGAAGAGTGCCATAGCTGCCCAGTGGACAGATGCCCAGCATTTCATATGTACTGTAAGGCCTGATTTCTGCATACCAAAATACAATGGACTCTTGCTATCCGCTGGGGTATCCACTCCTGTGGATACCAAAATCCGTGGATGCTCAAGTCCCATTAAATACAAGGGGGTAGAAAAATGGTGGCCCTTATATAAAATGGCAATATCAAGGTTTGCTTTTTGGAATGGATATCTTTTAAAAATCTTTTCAAGCTGAGGATGGTTGAATCTGTGGATAAGGAATCCATGGATACAGAGGCCCAGCTGTATCAAGGTTGCTCTTTTGGGAGCATGGCTGGGAAACACTCAACAAAGCAAAAAATATGAGATTTGGTCCACTCCAAATGGCTCCAATATAGGGCCAGATTTCAAGCTCCCATATGAGATATCCTGTGAACCCTAGTTATCACAGGGGTGGCTAATCCACTCTTGGTTTTACAGCTATTCCATGCATAGCTGTTCAGAGTTGTATGGTATGTCTTGGTACCAAACATCTGTCAGGGATAGGTTGCAGCAGTGGGATAACTCCTGTGCAATTTGAAATAGGAGGAGGTAGAGGTGGATTTCAAAAGTGGATTCTCAAGCAACAGATCCATTGGCCACCTCTTGGCAGAGCTAGTGCTCATCTCTTCACAAGTTGATTCAACAAGCTTGATAAATGGGTGAACAGGGCTAATGATTAGGCATGAATTAGAGAGACAAAATTGTGAGGAAACTATGGGAAGGACAGAGAGTGCCGTCATAAACTGCTTTGTTTCTTGGAAGAAAGACTGGATAAAAACAATCGGCATGTGTCCTTCCCAACATCTGGCTGAACATAAGGAGCTACATGACATCATTATGCTGTGACTGGCCCTAGCCTCACTATCCCATGATGTGAAGCAGGGGAATGGACCAACTGTTGATGTCATATCACATGTTGCTTTCAGTGAGCCAGCGAGGGACGGAGGAGGAGAAGCAGTTCTGTTAATGTGCCTTTTTCATATGTGTCATCTATTGGACCTTGAGTCAGCAGGATAAGGGAAGAATAATATTACCAGAGAGGTATGGTTCAACAGATGGAATTAAATTTAAGATGTTAAATGGCAAGAAGACCTTCCCAAACACTTGCGACTACACTTTGTCCAACTCAGCCCTAGAAGGCTAATATAATCGACACAGAGAACTTTAAATTCTGGTGCCTCACATAACTTCTTGTCCTCCCTGTTGAGAGACGTCCAGCCCAGCATTCCTGCACTGATGATCCTAGAATTGCTTCCAGGTATGTAGTGTTGCCAGATATCCTATACTATAAGGGATGTCTATTGTTTGAACTGTGAACTTGTCCCTCAAAACACATGTCTCCTGTTATAATGAACGTGCCCTATTTGAGGGATGAATTTTTTTTCTTTTATATAGACTGAACAAGATGTCAAGAAATCTCATATTTGGGGGATGGGCTAAGATTGCTAGGTGTCCCTTATTAAGGGATGCTCCTTATCTGAGGTCTGGAAGAAAACTCCTTTTATACAGATTGAACAAGATGCCAATAAATTGAACAAGATGCCAAAAAGTTCCTTTATATGTCATGTGGGGCCTTCATAAAGACAGAAATGTTTGCATCATGAAATTTATTAATGTGAGCAAGGTGTTAATTTTACATAGATACAGATGACAAAGTTAACTAAAATCAATACTTTCATTTGGTAGTTTGGTAGAACACAAACTTATTAATAATTGCTTCCTGATTATCAACCCTTCATATCATGAATTTTGACTGTTCCTTAATGCTATTTTGAAAACCTGAAAACATTAAGGTACAATGACAAGTCTGATCCAAGACATTTTATTACCAGAGGTAAAGTAGTTTGAGAATTGAACCCTGCTCAGTCATGAAACTCACTGAGGGCTGCGGCAGACGGCTATATAGAGCCGTCTCCGAGACAGGGAAGAGGAGGGGCAGCCGCACGCTCGGTGCCCCTTCCTCCTTCTGAGGTTGCCCTCGGAGCAGCCGGCCCTCCACACAGCCGGCGCTCCCAGGGCAACCTCCCGCCGCAGCGTCCGGACATGCTGCGGCGGAAAAGTCAGTGAAAGTGCGCCCTACGCTTTTGGGGTGCACTTTCACTGACTTCTGAAAGGAGCGCTGATTTAGCGCTCCTTTCAGGGGCGCCGACGGTGCGCCACGGTGCGGATGCCTCGCTCCCACGGCGCACCGTCCCACGGCGTCCTGGAAGCTCTCGTCTGCTTCCCCCCTGAGTGACCTTGAGCAAGTCACATGCTGTCAGCCTCAGGGGAAGGACAGTAGCCTCACACTGTCTCCTTGTGTAGCAGACACTATATTTTCAGTATTTTAGTGAAGACATGGGACTATTTGTGAATTACAGTCAGCCCTCCTTATCCATGGATTTTTTATCCATGGATTCAAGCATCCACAGCTTGAAAATTCTTTAAAAATATAAAAATTCCCATAGGCAAACCTTTTATATAAGGAACACCATTTTACTATGCCACTGTATTCAATGGGACTTGACCATTCACAGATTTTGGTATCCACGGGGGGTCCTGGAACCAAACCCCAGTGGATACCAAGTGCCCACTGTATGTGGGATTTGTTAAAAAGAAAGGTAATGTCACAAGGATAAAGAGGGAACTAAAGCTGAATGTACATAGGCTAAATAATGCATCCTTATCTTGTTCCCAGTCCTGTTGGAACACAGAACTCTTTCCATTGTGAAAACTCTTTAATGCCTGAGGGCTCTAAGGTGATTGTAAAAAAACTCCGCTTTCCTCTGCTTTTTTGGGAATTGGGATTGCAGTAGAATTGGGACTGGGAGATAGCAGATGTTGGGACCATGTTTGTGGGTGGCCATCTAGGTCAAGTAGTCACTTAGGTCACATAGCCATTTCCATGGAAGGGTAGCTCCCTTGTTTGTATCTGCATCCTGTGTTGCCTTTTTCCCCTGGTTTTCCTTTGGACTGATGTTTGTATGCGAAGCTTTGCAAACATACCATTGGACACATTTGTAGGTCCCCTTTCACCTCCCCCTTCTCTACAGGCTTCACTTTAAAGTCCTGAAGGTGGACAATCAAAATGAAGGGAAAACAAAGACTATTCGATTATGTAAATATGCAAATATGTGCATGTATTGTAGGAATAACCCTCCTGCAGCTAATGTGGTCATATGAGATAAGCTGATATGGTGAACATATGCACACAGTAGAAACACCCACTGGCTCTGATGTGGCTATATAATGGGGTTCCTGTGTAGGTTTCCAAACCAATTTCAGTTTGGATTAAAAGAGGTGTGTGTGGCAGTAAAGGAGTCAAACCAGGACAGGAATATTATGCAGTGAAGCTGGGATACAGCCCTCATGTAGATTCAGCCTAAGGGTGTGCATTTAAAAGAAGATAGGTGGGACTACAAGGCTGGACAAAATTTGGAAGATATGCGTCTCTGTTTAGACTGGACATATTGGGTTGGATTTGGAGTCATACATAGAGTAGATCTATTGAAATCAGTGGGACCTTTTTGTGGTTGTCCTGAAACTATGGAATTCTTACCATTCTGAGGTTCATCTGACACATCAATTGTATGCTCTTTGTTGGCAGGTTAAGGCTCCTTATTCAGGTCTTTGAAGGGGGTCAAAAGAGAAGATTGTGTTTTCATTCTAGATAAACTTTGTATTGTATGCGTATTTTGATCTTCTGATGGTGGTTTTAAATTGCTGTTTGATATTATAGCCGGCCCTCCATATCTACACATTCCTTATCCATGAATTCAACCATGCACGGGTTGAAAATATTCCAAAAAGATAACAATTCCAAAAAGCAAACCTTGATTTGGCTATTTTATATAAAGGATACCATTTCACTACGCTATTGTATATAATGGGTATTGAGCATCCACAGATTTTGGTATCCACAGGGGGTCCTGGAACCAAACCCCAGCAGATACCAAGGGCCCACAGTATTTTATCAGATAATTTATGTACCTTATGATAGAACCCTAAGATTAATAAATGGAAAAGTATGACTAAGTCTGGATGTAACCTAATGTTGAATGGTGAACTATTCATATTCAGAACAATTATCAGAACATTCCTGTCTCCTCTGTGAGGATGTGTTTTAATCTGAGTGTCCTTGAACATTCTTCAGGCAAACAGAAAAGGATAACCTGTAATTGCAGAAAATCTGGTAAGAAGCCAGTCGTTTTATCCCTTGTTTCCTTCTTAGCAAGAAAAGCATCTCTTGCTATGGGTGGGATGGTGGGTGGACTCCAAAGTAGTTTACATTTTTAGTCTCATTCAACGCCTCTCCAAAGCCCACTCATTCCATGACTAATCTCCAGTTTGATTCACCTTTTCCATCTTGATTGCTTTATTATTATCAGATTGCCAATATTTCTTGGAATTTGACCATAGGAGGCTTGTATGGAATTCATTACTTGCTGTTACTACTAGAAATTTTTTAATTTCTAGCATGTTCTGGTAGCATCTCCTTTTGACTAAAGCAATGTGCTATATGTGAATACCCCTTTAACAACACTCAGAAACTATAGCAGAGTGCAGCAGCCTGTGTCTCACTGAAGTCAGGGGCCAGGCTACCAGTTTGTCTGGCAAATTTCAAATTCAATAATTACAAAAAGCCATAATGGTCTACATCCAAGCAATCCAAAAGAGTACCTTGCTCCACATTCCTCACCCTCTTCCTAACAACTTCTTACCCAAAATGCTAGGGTCCAAGGAGGTAAAGGTAAAGGTATTCCCCATTGACAAGGTTGTCAAGTCGTATCCGACCTTAGGGGACGGTGCTCATCTGTTACTAAGCCAAAGAGCCAGTATTGTCAGAGACTATTCTGTGATCATGTGGCCAGCATGATTGCACAGAACGCTGTTTACCTTCCCAACAAAGTGGTACCTATTTATCTACTTGCATTTGCATGCTTTCGAACTGCTACAGAACTGGGACTAGTGACAGGAGCTCACCGCATCAAACAGCACCCGGGTCTCGAACTGCCAACCTGCCGATCTTGCAGTCAACAGAGTCAGCGTCTTAACCACCTGAGCCACTGCAGGAGGACACCCACAAATCAAATATGTTTAGGGGAATTTTAATAGCTCAAATGAAATTGTATTTTGGTTGGGGCAACAGTCAGCAATGGAGCACTTTCTCCCAGTTGTTGCCATCCCCTCCCCAGCTGAGACCAGCCATGAGATCAATGGTGAGAGGGGATTGGGCTACCTCTTTACTTTTGCTGACTTTGGAGCAACTTTGCTTGCAGGGCTTTGCTGGAGAGGGAGTGGCAGCAACCAGGCTGAAGCACTCCATGGCCAGCAATTGCAATGGAGGATATGGGCAGCTTCCGCTCTGTGTGTCTGTGTGTGTGTCAGGAGACATTAAAAAACACATTTGAAAAAATAATTCAAGAAAGTCAGCAGGGGGAAAGAAGACATTTAGACTTCCTGCCCTTGCTTAGGAGATTATCGCACTACCTTTAAAACACATTAAAAAGAGACTTACCTTGCCATAATTGAAGTAAAATTCGGGCTGCATCCGGATACTATCACATGGATTCCCTCCCCCCCCCCAAAAAAAAAACACCATCCGAATGCAGCCCAAAATCAGCTAGGCTGACCTAACTCACTTCAGCAGCCATTTTTCTAAGTTGTCTGACTTAGAAGAATGGCCACTGAAGCGAGTTTAAGTCAGCCTGGCTGAATTTGGGCTGTATTCGAATGGCAGTTTTCTGGGAAAATCCATGCGATAGCATCTGGATGCAGCCCAAATTTATTTCAGTTTGGGTGAGGTAAGTCTCTTTTTAATTGCGTTTTAAAGGTAGTGCAATAATCTCCTAATTGTCACTCACTGGGATGTCAAGGGTGGAAGAGGATTGAATGAAGGAGGCAACCAATGAGAGTGTAAGCTGGCAAAATTGATTGATAAACAATAAGGCTGTTGGTTGATAGGTTTTGGCATCCTGGGAAGAAAAATAAGTGAATCCCTTTTGCCCCTTTTAAATTTGGGCACAGGAAATGTGTGGCAGTCAGTACAACTTTAGTTTGGTTTACTCTGAACAGCTGTGGCATAGTGGGGTCACTGAGGACAAGGAACATGTGAGGTAAAGCTGAATTTTTTTCATCGGTGCAGACAACTCTTCAGAGAGGGTTTTGAACCCAGGGAAAATGACTTTTGGTAAGCAGATATATCACCCTGACACATCAAAATAAACTGAGCATTGTAAAGATCTGAAATACAGTGGTACCTCGACATACGAGTTTAATTCGTTCCGTAACCTTGCTCGTATGTCAAATTGCTCGTATCTCAAAGCATCTCAATTTTCCCCATTGAAATTAATTGAAATGTAGTGTGCGGTGTAGTGTGCGATTCCTCGTATCTCAAATCTTGCTCTCATCTCAAAGCAAAACATCGCTCGCTCGGCGGCTCGTATCTCAAAACACTCGTATATCAGGGCACTCGTATGTTGAGGTACCACTGTACATTATCCTTTGAAAATTCAGGGCAAGGGTCATGATTTGTACTTTTCTGGATCCTACTACATTCTATACCAGCTTTATATCCATGAAAGCTAATGCTGAAATAAAAACTGGTTAGTCTTAAATAGGGCTGCCATTTGTCCTGGAAAACCCTGGATTGAAAGAACTTTTTTAAAAAAGTCCCAGCCTGCTGGGCTAGTTGCAGCAGTAAATCTCAGATTTCTCTTTCATTGCAGGTTGATAGATAGGTCAAAATGCAGCGGTGGCAATGAACCAGAAAACTGTGCAAGAAGACTGGGACTGGCAGGAGCCTTATCCCACCCTACAGGCTCCGGTTGCTACTGTGCAGGTATAGCACTACCACTTTATTCTTCCATTCCCTCCCCAGTTCCTCCAACAGGCCCAAAAGAGGGAAAGGAAAGAAGGCAAACAGAGATGGCCTTGTGTTGTGTGGTGATTGTGTTAGTGGCTTGAGCCTAGGGCTAGGCAGCAGAGTGGAACATTGCTTCCAAACAGCCGCAAGAGAGTAGAGGGAGTCCTTTTGCTCTCTGAGGCTGCTTGCAAGGCTCCCTCTCTTCAGATCAGCTGGGGGAGAGGGGGGAGAAGGGAAAAAAAAGAGCTTTAACTTGCTATTGGTACTGACGTTGAACCATAATGGTAGAAAAAGTGTAATGATTAAAATGTTGAATTTGCATGATCAGAATGCACATTCATAATATGCATAATTATAATAATTTGCATAATAGCCAAATTAAGTGCCCAGATCAGTAGCATCAATGGGGGTGGGGGGTGCAGGGAATGTGGATCGCGCTGGGTGACACCCCAGAAGAGGGGGTGACACCCAGCCAGTCCCATGCCTCTTGAGGGGTGTCTCTGCGGCCACAGGCCTTTCCTCAGGATGCACGGGGCATTTCCAGCCCTCCCTGGGTCTACAGAAGTGCACCAGAAGTCCTGTCCCCATAAGTTCCCCCCCCCCCCGTGAGTGACCGCACTGGGTGACACCAATCCTAGGGACCCCAGATATGTGGGACTGGAATATGACAATCCTTGTCTTAAAAGTGTTGCCACATTTTTTCCCCCTCTCTCCTTCCCTCCCTCCCTCCCTCCTTCCTTTTTATGCAATAAGGTAAGTGATCCATTGGGAGGAGTAAAAGCATGGAGTGTTTGATTTAACTGGCTTGAATGGGATTTTTTAAGGCTAGGCTGTCCATGCAAAGCATTTTTAAAAGAAGGAACAGAAGCAGTGCTGCAGATTTTTAACCTGGTGGAGATGGAAAAGTTTGTTCACCCCAGGTGGATTTTCCAGGAAAGTGTGCTGTGAAATAGTTTACTGTCAGTTGCAAGATTGGTTAAGGCTGTTGTTTGCAACTAGCATTGATTTTGTGCTTATAATACTTACAGTATTATAATACAAAAACTTTTGAATTGCGAGTCAAGACATTCAGGAAGAGTTTTACAAATGTGCCATGCTTCCAGCCCAGCTCTAGTAGCATTCCCAGGATGCAGTATCCCAAAACACTGTTGCACATCCGGACCAGAAAAAGGGACCAACAAGTCAGGTGAGAAGGGCTGTGATGAGGATAACAATGGAATGTGAACATACACCCAGACATGTACATTTACATTAGCCTGCTTCTCCACATGGACATCTCCCCAATTGTTGAATCAGGGCATGGAAGTTTCCATTGAAGTCCTCTGGCCCTCCCTTTCTAGGAAGCAAAAGCATGTTACTGCAACTGATGAAAGAGAAGCAGCTTCAAAGGATTGTAGCACAAAGTGATGAAATTACCATCTCTCTGGCTGTTTGTGTGGCTTGATAGCTAAAGGCGGTTTTTAATGGACACTTAATGGATCATGATGACTGCTTAGGCAACGTTTCTGAGCTGATGCCCTACAGCTCCCATTATCCCCAGCCAACAAATCTAAAGGAAGGCATCCAGTTAGGGATAGCTGTCCTAGACCATGGATCAGATTTACTTATGGACAGAGAATCAATTGCTAGCATTTGAATCTAGTGAGAAGGAATTGAGTTTGTAAAGCTGGCTTGAAAGAAATAGAATTACCTCTAAAATACTAATCCTACCTGAAGACTAGCAGTAACTTTTTGATCTTCTCTCCCTGTCAATCCAGGCTTGAGGGGAGTGCTTCAGATGAGGTCTCAGCAATGCAGAGTACTATTAAAGCTCTTCTCTCTCTTTTTAAATTCCATTTTCACTAATAACGCAAACCACCAAAGCAATATTTTTGCATTTATGTGTTAATCAAAGGAGAAATACAATCTTCAAATTAAAACAACCAGTCCTTGCAATGGTAGTTTAAACTCTGTGCAAAAAGAAACAAACCATCAGATTGTAATCAAATCAAAATATACCACAGAAGTAGAAACTAATCCAAATAGTTCTTCTGCATATCTCCACAGGAAGCAAGCATTTTTCACCATTCATTGTCCTCATGACTGGCAAAACTAATTTAAAAAAATGCTAGATAACACTGGAATTGTCCATGTTTATTTGATCTTATAAGCCTCTGAGCTGTGGAGTAAATCTTTCAGACAATGCTAGGTTCCAGATTCTTTTGTTATGTAGGAGAGGCACACGCTGAAGTTTGGAGGGAAATTTTTGGCAGGCTGCACCAACATACCCAATAACACTCAGAAGTTACACTCAGGCCATCAGAAGTTATTTCTGGACACTTTCTGGTGGTTTATTTCATTTTTATTTATTTTTGCAGTTTTGCACAAGACACTTACGGCAGCACTAAGGGCACTTACCAGCCAAAACAAACCTGCTGGATTTCATTTCCATATGTTTTGCAGGTTTGGGAAGGATTATGCAGGACAAGGTCCTCCATCACCCCCTCCCCTAGGTCTGCACACGGTCTCAGTGGTGTCACTAGTGGTGGTGTGACCAGGTGCAGTAACGCATCGTGTCTTGCCCCTTCCCATTAACCTCAATCCATACCCACCATACAGAATCCTTTAGTAATGTGTTTGTATTAATGATACTCATAAATCATAATTCCTATATATCACTGAATGTGATGGCAATAGTTGTACCATAAACAACTAGCAAAATTAAAATTTAAAACCTTTAAATTAGAATAGCACACACACACACACACACACACACACACACAGCCTAAAGGTACCTTTACATGGTTTAATGTGGTTAAAGTGATTTTGGTAATTTTAAAAGAGTAATTAAAGAACACAAAAACAAAACTGGGGCTTCTCCTTTCTCCTCCCAATGAACCTCATCACACTCACACCACCTCTTCTGCTGAACTCCAGGGATGCAGGTGAACACAGCCCATGAAACAGTCCATTTCTGCCTAAGAGCATATGTTTGGGGAGCTGTAGTATCATCCCCTTAGGGTGCCTACCTGTTGCAGTCTGCAATCCTCACATCCCCTAGCGATACTCCTGCAAGGCCTGTGGAATGCACAGTTTCAAACCCTGTTTAACACTAATTCTCTAGACAAAATGCAGAACCCTCACTCAACCTTTTAGCAATTTCCATTCTTACTGAAAGGAGGAAGGTTATTAGCTCCTGGTGTCAGATGTTATGATTTTGTTCCTGAGAAGATATTTAGCAATGCCAGAGTTCAACATTATCAGTGATCCATAATTTTGCCCCTTGACTCTTGAAAACAGTTCTTCCACTTAAATGGGAGAATCTCTTTGCATGAGGAAGCAACCTGTTCCTTGAACAGTGATGAGCCTGAGACATTGAGGGGAGCACAACACAGATTTTGAAATTTTGTATCAGGACCTCACACAAGGAGACTGGGAATGCTGAAATGGGCTGTTGGTCCAAAGAGATGCAGTTCTGTGAGATGTTGTAAGAAGAAACCAGCCTTGATTCTTGTCTCTAAATATATAATCTACAATCTACAATCTCCACTCACACACCCTCCAACTGCCTATCTGCCTGCCTGTATGTGTGCTGCTACACACACATTTGCCAAAGATTCCTTACATTGGGTTGTGGGCCTAGAAAATGGTTTTAAATTTAAAAGGGGAAAGTGAACTTTGTGGGAAATGCTCAAGAAGCACTAAGATATAATTGAATGGGAAAGACTTAAATTCAAAATCCCTGTAAAGCCGACACTTACCCTTGGACAAGTCCCCATGTCTCAAAAGGTGACTGCTAAGGTAACAATGAGAGAACCTTTTGTACTCTATGAACCCCTGATTTTGTTAGAGAAGTGGAGGGAGAAACATGTAGCCAACAAAATCATTTGTCTGCCTGCTATCATCTATGAATCTTACATCCTCATCACCTTGTAGAATAATTCCAGAACCGTGAAACCTTCCAAATATAGTGTAGCCCAAATTCAAGGAAAGACGGAGCTGCTTTACCCTGAATACTTGATTAGAGGAGGGAACCTCAGCAACTATACCTTGCCGTACACTACTATTTATGTTCAGGAGCCCTGCCTTCTTTCATATCTTGCCATTCATCTTCTTATATAAAATGCAGATGCACATTTAGGGTTTTGTTTTTGCTTTGATAGTGGTGCTGCTGCAAATTGTACTGGATATCTGGGCAGCCCCATTGTTTCAGTGACTAGAGGACAGGAGAGCCAAGATAACAAAGCAGGAAAGGTTTCTACATATTCTTCCTGTGTTTTCCCATGGGAATTCTTGATTTTTTTTTCTGATATAAAACACTAGTTTTAAAAATCATGCATATGTATGTCCAAGACCAAATAATGGACCATGCTCCCTAATGCACTGATGCTTTGAACCTCTACCCCTTTCTCCCTGTGTTTGATTTCTATCCTACCTTTCCTCTGGCTCAAGGTGGTGTACATTACTGTCCACCCCACTTTAACCTTAAAACCCTGTGATGGAGGTTAGACTGTAGATGAGTGACTATCTTAGGGTCACCTCGTGAGCTTCATGTCTCTTCAGTGGGACTAGAATCCAGATCCTTTAAGTCTCAATCTAACCCACTACACCAGGGGTAGGCAACCTTTCTCCTTTAAGGGCCGAGGGACTTCAGCTCCCAGATTCCCAGGAGCTATTGGCCAACATGGGACTATTGGCCAACATGGCTGAGGCTTCTGGGAGCTGAAGTCCCTCGGCCCTTAAAGGGGAAAGGTTGCCTACCCCTGCACTACACCATACTAGTTCCCTGAGATGACAATCTTTGGTTGTGATCTTCTGCAAACTGAGCTTGCTGTTCAAAGTACTGGGCTGGGTTTTTATTCTTGGTCATTTGACAACTCATAGGCAGAACCCATTTGTTGACTGCAGCCTAAATTTGCAGGGAAGAGTGGGAGAAATAAGATTTGCTATCTGAAGCACAACATATGTTTTGAGCAGAGCACAACAGCTTTCTGTGCCACGGATTTGAGCCAAGCTCTTAGTAACACCTGATATACCCACTACTACTCATTAGTCACCTGCCAGCGATGAGCCATTCCATTAGCATTCACACTTGCTTTTCTCTTCCCTCTCCTGATCTGCCACCAATTAAGCATCTGTTCACCAGGCAAAAACAGATCATCTCCTTATGAAACAAGGCACAAACATTTCATTTTTAGATGAAATGAAATCTGCTGTAAATAATTATGAGATGCGTTAAAAAATAAAATGGGGAAAAATGATTGTCATCCATGTCCCTAAAAAAATGTTTCTGTTGAGTTGGGGAATGTTCCCTTCTGGGATAGACAATCTAGTCAGCTATGTGACTCATGGTTTTTCTTTGAGATTGGGCAGAGGGCATTTGCAAAGCCCTGGTTTCTGAAGAGCTTCTTACCTGAGTTTACTCAGCCATAACAAAATTTTATTCATCCCAATTCTCCCTGAAGAGGTATAGGGCTGCATGGATGGGGTTATCACATTATACCCTCATAAGAATCCTGTTAGGTAGGTTAGGTGGAGACATGACACGCCAAAGGCAATCCAAGTACTCCTAGGAATTATCTACTTAGATGGTACATTAACTTCAGGGTGACTTATGGCCATGTGAGTTTAGGATTGCATCCCCTGTGAATTTTATGGATGAGCAAGGATTTGAACCATGATCATCAGTCTGAATATTGAACCAGTGTTTCAAGGTTTTCCTGCCAGCCACATCTTTTCAAATGTAGGCATAAAAGTTATTGTGACTTTAGGCGCATCAATAGAACTATAGGTTCCAATTTTATGTGACACAAAATTTCCCCTTGGCTTTGGATTAGTCAAAATTCATCCAAAGCACTGTGTCCAGTTCTGAGTACTGCAGTTTAAAGAAGAAAAACTCAACTATGGGTTCAGAGGTATGAAAAACAGCTCCTCTGAGGAAAAGTTGAAAGAACTGGTTAAAGTTGACCTAGAGGAGACATGGATGGGAAAGTACATTATTGTAATAATAGAACCTGTAATTTAGTGGCATCCTGTTAGTGTTGAGGAACTGATATTCTGAGGAATATTCTCCCTGAATAGGGTGGCCAAAAGCTCTCTGCAGTTTTGTACAGGAGGGTCTTGAAGGGCCTTCAGGTAAAAATAATTTTTGGCTTACTCTTCATTCCTCTGGCCTGTTTGGAACCCTAAAAATTTACAAGAATAGCAGTCTTAAAATACATGAAGAGGATTAAGACTTACTTTTTGCTGCCCTATAGGTCCAGACTCAATTTAAGGGACTTGAGACACAGGAGGATATATTTCTGTTGAATGTTAGAAATGTGTAGACTAGTAAAAATAGTTGAGCAATGGAACTAGCTATCTAGTAGGATGATAGCGGTCTCAATAGCAAGGGGATTTCCTGAATCAAGAAGAGTTTCACTAAATAGCCTACAAAACCAGCACAACACAGTTATTATAGGATTACCCTATCCATTTCTGATTGTTCTCTTATTTTTTTGTTTTAGAGATGGGATACCTTACATTACGGTTACTTTTCAACATTTTTGCTGTATGATCATTTTCTAGATGGTTTAATATAGTTTCATTATTCCACTGGATGTTCAAATTGTAATAAACACGTGTAATTTATGAGTTTATTAAGTTTTAGCATTATTGTTAAATAAGTACCAGACTTTCCTGGTTAGTCTTTTTTGTCACTCAGTTTAGAGACCTCCTGAGTGTAAGGGCACACTTCCCTATATTTCCCTTTTGATTTTCCAGTACACAACCTGAGAAAGGCCACCTTACATATACATTTTTTGGGGGAGGGAATGGTCCAGAATATACCTTGTGGACTGTATAAGCAGACAAGGTAAAGGGGATGTTGGAACACCATCCTTCCAGAAAGAAAAGAAACTATGAAGAGAGTGCTGGGTACTACTAATTAAATGATTATTTATGGATAACAAATTAATTAAAACAAAGTTACTGTTTCTTTGGGTAAAGTTCCAGTTCTTCATGTACATCTGCTAAACCACCTGAAGTAGGAATCATATCATTAAGAGTACAGTCCATATGAAGTACAGTAGGGGTGGGAATTATGGGGTCTTTCAGATGCTGTTGGACTGCAAATCCCAGCAGCCCTTCCCACTATAATATTATCCCACCCCTCTGCGTAATGCAACTTACATTACATTACAATATACATTAAATATCCCACAATCCCACCCACCCCTTAAAATACTATTAAACAATGACAATTTAAAAACACACTTAATATAATAATACAAATAAACAAATACAAAAAAAAAACTGCAGCAGAATCAGGGGAGCAGGTTGGGCTGTCTCTTGATGGCCGGGATATTTATTCAGGAAAGGCCTGCTGGAAGAGATCCATCTTAACAGCTATAGCCAACAGTGAGAAATACTGAGAAATGCAGTCCAACAACATCTGCAGGGAATCCTGATTGGCATCCTTCACCTACAGAATTAAATTTAATGCATTTATATCTTGCTTTTTTAATACAAAATAGTCAAAGGAAGAGTGTCCCTCTTCTTAAGAGCATTTCTGGCCAGTATTGGATATTTGTGGATGCTTGTGCTTAAGTAAGGATATAAGTAAGTGGAAAGAAAGTGTTAAGTAAAACAAGATTAGAAAAACTTCCTGACAGTAAGAACCCTTTAGCAGTGGAACAGACTGCCTCAGAGGATGCTGGACTCTCTTTCTTTGAAAAAGATGTTGGATGAGTGTTGGGGCTATGACTATGTAAACCAGAGTTCGATTCCTTGCTCAGCCATGAAACCCACTGGGCGACCTTGTGCAAGTGACACCCTCTCAGCCTCTGGGGAAGGCGACAGCAAACCTCCGCTGAACAAATTTTGCCAAGAAAACCCCATAACAGATTTGTCTTAGGGTTGCCATAAATCAGGAATGACTTGAAGGCATACAGCAACAACAATGGCAATCTCTCAGGAGTGCTTTAGTTGTGTATTCCTGTATGGCAGGGGATTGAACTATATGGCAATTTGGGGTCCCTAACAACTATGATACCATGTTTATGTTTATTATTGGGGGGGGACAGCCTGAAAATAGTACAGTTGGGATGCTACTGCTAGCCATGTGGCTATGGGAGAGGGAAAAAGTTATATCACCCCTATAATATCAAGTCTAAGTAAAAGAAGACAAAGAAAGGACACTATGGATAATCCTGTCTATATCCCTAGTGCCCTCTGCTGGCATCTATTACAATACAGTGGCACTCCACTTCCAAGAGTTCAGTGGTACAGCTGTAAACTGATTTTAAAGAGGGTGACAGGATGGATATGAGCCCTTTTTTATCCCAAGATTTTCTTGCTTAAATCAAGACTGGAGGCTCCTCAGATGTTACTGGAGTGCAATGGAATAACCATGGGCTATTCTTGCTACAGTTGATGGGAGTCAAAGGACACCCTACTGTATTATTGAACTAATATTCAAACATTATCAGTTGTTTTAAAAGGAAAGCATCCTTATATATTGTAAACATTAATGTTTTAAAACATATTTTAAGGAATAGAACAAGATGTTAGTGTAACAAAGACAGAGAAAGAAAGATTATCTTATTTCAGATGTTGTTTATTAGTAAAAGCAATAAGTTTATATTCTGTAGAAAAGAGCTATAGTACCATGCACTATACAACCCCACAGACCTTTGGAAGCCATTTCACACTAACTTCAGTCATTAACAATGCTGTTCTATGCATGTCATTCAGAAACATGTATTCTTTTTCAGTGGAATTTACTCCAAAGAAAAGTATTATAAGATTCCAGCCTAATGCTTTCTCATATGAAAGTCCAGCATTGACAGTTTCTACATAGTAAGTGCAAGAAAGCAATTAGTAGGTGGCAACATTGCTTTAAGTTATTTTGTATATAGTAGGAAGCATAATGTCATGATGTATATATTGATTATTATATAGAACTGCAATAACTGAGAAAACTGGATAAGGGAAAATAGATGTTTCCTCTTGCCAAAACATATATAGCCATTTTTTTCTAGAAAATATATCTGCCATCCCCAAATCCATTATTATTTAAATCCAGTGTTTTTTTATATGAGATTGATTAAAAAACAGTATAGTTTCTGATTGGAAAAAAACATGTAAACGTTAATATTGGAAAATAATCGGAATGAGAAGTATCTTGAAATAAATCCAAACAGCTGCATTATCTGATTGTAATAATGTATCTGATGACTGAGATGAAAAAAATCCCTGTGGGTTCAACTTGTATTAGGAATTAATGAAATGGGAGAGGTTAGATACCATTCTGAGCAGCATATTATAATATACAGGCAATAAGTATGGTGATGTGTGTGCAGTACATTCATCTGACTCATGTGCAGCACCAAAGCTTATCCATCAAGGCCTGGAAGGGGAATTTCCTTCCAGATCAAAAACTAAAACACAGATTTGAAAAAAGACTGGAGACAGTATTCATTGACTGTTTTCCACAGTTCCTTGTTGGAGTTTATACAGAGATCATATGACCATTTCCATATTAAAAATGTAAGACACTGATTTGTCCAGTCATTAAAAAGAAATACAGAGCCTTTATGACATTCAACATCAAATAAAGAGAAAGGTGAACAAGGTATATTTTGTATATGTAGGTAAATGTAAGAACAGGTTGCTTACCTGTAACTGTGGTTCTTCAAGTGGTCATCTGTGCCCTCACATAATAGGGTTTTGCACCTGCACAGAGACTCCATTTGGAAAGCTGGAAAGCTGAGCAGATTGGCGGGAAGCCCCAACCACTCCCAGGTACTAAGCATGCCCAATCCCGCCAATCTAGCTCCTCCTTCAGTTCAGGTCCACTGCAAAGAACTACAGGGACCTAACTGAGGGGAGGTAGGGCAGGTTTGTGTGAGGGCACTGATGACCACTCGAAGAACCACAGTTACAGGTAAGCAGCCTGTTCTTCTTCTTCGTGGTCTCTGTGCCTCACACAATAGGGTGACTAAAAAGCTTACCTGTGGCAAGTGGGAAGGTCACTCTAGAATAAAAGAGGCCAAAACTGGCATCCCAACGGGACCTGGAATCAAGCTGGCAATGCCGAACAAACGTGTAAAGTTGAGACCATGTAGCTGTCTCGCAGACATCCGGCAGAGGAACACCTCGAAGGAAGGCAGCCAAGGAGGAGACAGCCCTGTTGAGTGTGGGCATGCACCAACTGGAGGAGGGCGTTTAGTCAATTCATAGGCTAAGAGAATAATTTGAGCAATCTGCTTTGCCAAGTATTGTGAAGAAACAGGGTGGTCCTTCCTGGGTCCACCGTACCAAATAAACAACTTGTTAGTCAACCAGAACTCAGCAAAACATTGAACATAGAAGGCCAAAGCATGGCGAACGTCAAGGATGTGCATCGTCTTTTCAAGAGGAGTAGAAGGATCTGGGTAAAAAGTAGGGAAAATGATGTCTTGAGAAAGATGGAATAAGGATACCACCTTAGGAAGAAGGTGTGTAACAAGGGCAGCTCAAGAAAAAAATAAAAAGAACAATAAAATGGTAATCTACTATACACAAGAGGAAAACTCAGTGACAGAGCAATCTGAGCAGCTTCTCTTGTGGCGGACAAAAGAGAACTGGAGGAGCTAGATTGGCGGGATTGGGCATGCTCAGTACATGGGAGTGGTTGGGGCTTCCCGTCAATCTGCTCAGCTTTCCACCTTTCCGAATGGACTCTCTGAGCAAGCGCAAAACCCTATTGTGTGAGGGCACAGAGACCACGAAGAAGAAATTAATATTGAGGGGAAATGTATGTTTCAAAAAAGCAAAAGGTTCCAACAATGAAAGATGTGTGAGAGTGCAGAGCAAGGGTTGGAAACAAACACAGAATAAGCCTTCTTGATTTATGCTATTTTCACAAGGGGCAGATATACTTGCAAAATGTCTCTGCAGTGGAGTACTGAATAGTAACAGAGCACAGGGGTGTGAAGTTGACTTCTCAAGTCATCACCAACGGTGGTTTGGGTGAAGTTTTGAAGTACAAGTGCTCATCATGAGTTTCCACATTCAGTTGTGTTACTCCACTTTTCCTAGCAGTTTTAATCTTTACCAGGAGCAGCCATTTTGCAAATCTAATGGATTTTAATTGGTCATTTAAAACCCTACCACCACCACCCAAATACCGTATTTTCCGGCGTATAAGACGACTGGGCGTATAAGACGACTCCCCAACTTTTCCAGCTAAAATATAGATTTTGGGATATACTCGCCGTATAAGACCACCCCCTCTTCCAACGAACTCCAAATAAAAATTAAAAAACATCAGATTGTCTGCAATTGTTTCCTAGGCAGTACATGGGAATAGGAGCCAGCATGGTGTAGTGGTTTGAGTGTTGGACTCTGCCATGAAACCCACTGGGTGAACTCTGACAAGTCACACACTCTCAGCCTCAGGGGAAGGCAATGGCAAACCTGCTCTGAACCAGTCTTGCCAAGAAAAACCCATGATAAGCTTGCTTTAGGGTTGCCATAAGTCAGAAAGGACTTGAAGACCCACAAGAACAACAAAAAAGTCTGCAACTGTTTCCTAGGTAGTACATGGGAATAGGAGCCAGCATGGTGTAGTGCAGGGGTAGGCAACCTTTCCCCTTTAAGGGCCGAGGGACTTCAGCTCCCAGAATCCCAGGAGCTATTGGCCAACACGGGACTATTGGCCAACATGGCTGAGGCTTCTGGGAGCTGAAGTCCCTCGGACCTTAAAGGGGAAAGGTTGCCTACCCCTGGTGTAGTGGTTTGAGTGTTGGACTCTGCCATGAAACCCACTGGGTGAACTCTGACAAGTCACACACTCTCAGCCTCAGGGGAAGGCAATGGCAAACCTCCTCTGAACCAGTCTTGCCAAGAAAAACCCAGGAGAGGATCGCCTTAGGGTTCTCCTCCTCTCACCTGGATTCCTTTGCCCTCCCCTTCTCCTCGTGCTGGTGGCTTCCTTCTCCTCCCGCTTTGAGCCTCTGTTCTCTTGCTCCGCCTCTTCCTTTTCTCAGGGAGTTCCCGCCATTAACATTTGCCTCATCCAATCGCAAGAGGCAAGTCCCTGGGAAGGGAGCAGAGAGGCTGAGGGAGGAAGGAGGTGGGGAAAGCCAGAGACGATGGAGAAAGAGGTCCCTGGGAAGAAAGAGGAGGAGGATGATGACGCAGCAAGGAAAAGAGAGGCAATCCTCCTCCTCTTTCCCCCCAAGGACCTCTTTCTCCGTCGTCTCTGGCTTTCCCCACCTCCTTCCTCCCTCAGCCTCTGTGCTCCCTGGGAGGAAAGAGGAGGAGGATGACGAGGCGGCAAGGAAAAGAGAGAAAGGCAATCCTCCTCCTCTTTCCTCCCAGGGAGCAGAGAGGCTGAGGGAGGAAGGAGGTGGGGAAAGCCAGAGACGACGCAGAAAGAGGTGCCTGGGAGGAAAGAGGAGGAGGATGACGACGCGGCAAGGAAAAGAGAGAGAGACAATCTTCCTCCTCTTTCCCCCCAAGGACCTCTTTCTCTGTCGTCTCTGGCTTTCCCCACCTCCTTTCTCCCTCAGCTTCTGTGCTCCCTGGGAGGAAAGAGGATTGTCTCTCTCTCTTTTCCTTGCCGCGTCGTCACCCTCCTCCCATTTATATCCGACGTATTAGACGACCCCCCCACTTTGGAGACACTCCTCCAGGGTTCAAAAACCGTCTAATACGCCGGAAAATACGGTACTATGAATTGCAAAACAGGGATGACTCATAAAAATACATTGTTGCTGGGAAAATCTTTTCTGCATCTTGCTCCAGCAATGGATGTGGATTTTAATTAAATCAGGGGGATGGGAATTAAACTAGGGGGATGGGACCTTTCCCTCTGCTAAATTAGAAAATCCTAGTGGTTCAACCCTGCAATCTCTAGTTCTACTATCCCAGGAGCCAGCAAAAATGGGCCATATGGGACCTCATCAAGCTCTTTTTACAGCCTCTCTACCTGAAAAGTTCTCCTGGCTCCATGGTATTTATCCTTCCCTTTACTACATCACTGACTCACCAGTAGCAGAGAAAACACTTCTGTCTATATGCACCCATGCCCAGGGTATAGGAGACATCCAAAGCTTTGCTGATGATTTTGGTATAACCCAAAACATATCCATGTAGGTAGGATGTAGGCACCTAAAGAGTTCTAGTTACTGTATTCAGCCGAAATCCATTTGCTTAAAGCGTAGATATCTCTGTGTATGAATATTCAGTCATCAGAAAATACAAATGGCAATACATTGTAAGTTTAGCCTGATCTTTACTTTTGCAACTCTTTCAGATGTACAAAAAAGGCTTTGGAAGAATATCAAGGACTAAAACAGCCCTTTGTGCAAATGTATATACTTGATTGAGAGTCTCTGTTTTTTAACCTGTGCTAATCCCTTTGTACTTTCTCTTAAAACTCCAAAGAAATATTTGGGTTGGCCAAACACCAAGCAAGACTTAAGAGAATGAAGTGACATCATCTGGTATTTCACTTGAGGTAGCCGATATATTACTATCATCTACTAGTGATGACAAGACCAAAAGAGAGCAGAAGTCATAAAAGGCGTTAGAGGCAGGCTAAAAAAAACAATACAACCCCATCAAGAATATAAATTCTTTCTCTTTATCATTCTCCCTTTCATTAAAAAAAAATCAGATCAAATATGGATAGAATAAACTACCATAAGCTTCAGACTGAGCTAGCACATTCAAACCTTTTCCCCAAACCAATTATTTAAAATTTACAGATTTAAGACTACATTTACAGGAATACTTTACATTGAGAATGGAAGCTGTTGTGCATTTTAAGAGAAGCCTGGCCTTGTTCATACAGAATAAGACCTTAAGCAGAAAACAGAAACACATAGGGCCTTTGCAGACTGCCAGAAATAGTGCAAATTGAGTCCACTTTAAGGGTTAGGGTTAGTGCTAGGGAATCATGGGAATTGTTTTTTTTCCCCTGAGACACTGAGCCTTCTCTGTCAGAGAGCTCTGGTGCCACAATATAATACAGTTCCCATGATTCCCTAACCCTAACCCTTAAAGTGGACTCAATTTGCACTATTTCTAGCAGTCTGCAAAGGCCCATAGTCACTTTTAAAATGTTATTACTTAAATGCACTTAACATGCCCATTTGAACACTCACATGTCTACATTGGCACTCAGAAACCTTATGTCAAAATAGATGCATGGATGACAAAAGATTACAAAAAAGGTCTTTGACATGAATATATAAAGGACCAAATACCGTATTTTCAAGTAGTTTTTTATAAGGAAAAAAAAAGAGCTGCTTTGTGTGGGGGGATATTTGTTTACTTTGGCAATGGTTTAATCAAATTGAAAATCTTGTTGCTGGTTTTTTTTAAGCTAGCATGGAAAGACCAGTGCACATATTACTGTCCTTTTCTTAAACAAGGTTATATCCTTTACAGCACACAAACCACAGACCTCTACCAACATAAACCTTCAGTATATCAGAGGAGAAGGACCCTGTGTCTCTTCTACAAAAGCTCATTAACTACAATAGGCCTTTGGTATCTGCTGGTGTTTATCTGCTGGTTCCAGGGCCCCCCATGGACACCAAAATCCATAAATGGTCATGTCTCATTATATACAATGGCATAATAAAATGGTGTCCCTTATATAAAATGGCAAAACCAAGATTTGCTTTTTTAAATATTTATTTAAAAAGTATTTTCAAGCTGTGGGTGGTAGAATTTGTGGACATGGAGGGCTGGCTGTATCTCTTAATAAGCCCTTTGAACGTGCATCCTAATAGCAAGTTAAATCCTCTTTCTCTCCTCTGTAAATACTTCAAGTCAGATATCAAGAACTAAATAAGGACTTTATGGTTAATAAAAAAGTAGAAGCATTATATACCAGTCTCAAGTGATACATCTATTCTTATTTTGAAAGTACGTCTTGTAAACCTTGTACACAGCATCTTAAGAGTGAAATATTTATATCCTTATCTCCTCTTTCCCTAGGGTACTCAATAAACTGGTGTCATATCCTTTGTATGTCTGAGTAGATAAATAAGTGGGAAGCTGATTGCAGGTTAGTGCATGCCCACTGTGTTTTCAGCTGCGATTGCTTCCTTTAGCCACCATTTAAATCTGACTAGTTAAATGACTCAAACAATGCTTTTCATAATTCTTCAGAACAACCATGTGGTATAAGCTTAGGAGGCATGCAGCCTGATCCTATGCATATTCAAACAGAAGCAAATTTCTAAGAAAACATGCATAGGCTTCTCTCAAGTAAGACTTTCTGATAGATTTCCATAGTCCCACTACCACTGTCCTTTCAAGCATATTCAACCTAAAATTCAGTTTTAGATTTCTGTTAACTTCTATATCAACCACAGCTGATCTCTCATTTAATACTGCACATGATTAGAAAGCCCTGTTATGGGTTAAATGAATAGTGTGCCAACAATCTGTGGCACTCTAGTTCTGCAGACTTAGCCTATTTTCCTGGTTACTGGATGGTAAGATCTGTGGACTCTTAGATATTTTTGGACAATAACTCTCCACATTTGCACACCTCTTGCTGTGAGACCCTGTATCTCATTAAACTAGCTTTAATTTTTCCAAAACACATTCAATCATGCAATGTTAAATCATAACATATGTTATCATAAACCATGGAGTGGACAGTGTTCAAGATCTCTCTCTTAGCAATGGAAAGTCCACATTCCATTACACAAAAGACAGATGGAGAGAGAAATTTATATAATTTTACATAGCTGGAGTTGAAGCAATACTTTGCTTACCACATTTGTGCAATATTATGTTACAGCCCAAGGTTATTTATGAAAACTGTATTGCTTGAACATTAGCTGTTCTGCAGAGATGCTGAACTATTTTATTAAAAAACAAATAATCCCCCCACACCCAAAGTGAAACATGAAACAGTCTTTGAAAGTGTACACTGAATATGAACAGTGCCTTAAGTATGTATCCAGCTCATTCAAATACATTTTTTGTTAAACATTTCCCAAAGAAATCCCTTTTATAACTAGTGGCACCTTGAATAACATACAAGTATTCATCTGTTGTAAACATATGTAGGCATGTATTATATCTTGAATTAAATCTCTTTTATATAACACACACTGAAATTCCAGTTCACTAATCATCATGATTTCAATTCCTCATGCTTGCATAAGATGTTTGGCTAGAAGCTATTGAACAGCAGAAACTGAAAGTGTGTCAAGATGCTTTTCTTCATAATGGCTCATTTAGTGAAACATCCTCCTTAATGGTCCTGAATATTAGTCATTGACACTTGCCTTCATCTATTCAGCCTCTGAGTTACAACCTCTCGGTACATGATAGATATATATATGAGTAGCAGAAAGACCACAAAGAAATCATCTAAAAATCCCAGAATTCCAAACAGGGCTTCAGGTAGAAAATCCAGGGGAGATGCCAGATACAACAAAGCTCCCAGCAGACAGAGGAATATTCTGATGCGGAACATCCAGAAGAGACCTCCAACGGAAAACATTTCTCTGAATGCATGACGCAATAGTGTGGGCAAATCCATAATCCTTTCCATAATCTGAAGAAGATGTATAAAAATCAAATTTTCGGTTTATGTTACACACAGTGCACAGTTTATCAGTTGATTCTAACTGATTTTTAGTTCACAAGAAGGATCTTAAACACACATACAAGGTAATTAATGCAGACAACAACTGCAACTGCATACATAACATGGCTATAGCAGTTTCAGGTCAAACTGGATCCATGAGCCCATTTCCTCACACTTAAAAGTCTGTATCAAGAATGGACAACTGTGGAAGTGTAGAGGGCTGAAGTGTAGGGAGCCACATTAGCCCCCAAGAGACTTTGGAGGAGTACCCCCCCCCCGAGAGCACCCACTCCTGCAATAAATAAACAAATTCCCCCCTTCAAATGGCCTCTAGGGGACATTTTGACCATGTTTTACGGCCTTCCTAAGCAGTTGGCCTTTTTAAAGAACAGAAACTGTGTATAAGTCACTTTCTGTATATTTCCTGTTTTTTAAAAAAGGCACCTCTTGGATCTAAATTGGCCCAGGGTGAGACCAAAACATGGTGGAAATGCCCTTCACATCCTCTAGAGCACGGGGTGGACAAAGTACAGTCCCCCAGCCCATTTGTGTGGCACTTCAGGGCTACAAACAAATCTTTCCCTCCTATTTTTGCTCCTCTAATTTTAGTCCCTAAATGCCCTGGGGCCATGGGGCATTTTTGCCTTTTCTCTCTTGTCAGCCTGTTTATATTGTAAAACTTCAAAATGTGTGTGTAGAAAGCCATTTGTGCAAGAGCTGGATAAATGGTGAGAAAATCAGGAAAAAAACCCTGCAGTTATCTACAACACCTGTGTGCCTACAGCATGCTTTAAGAGTGCTAGTGGACAGGACATACACTGAGGATACTGTGAGATGAAAGTCCTGTGTTATTGAGATAGTAGAAAGGCTGAATCATTAAAAAGTATGGCGGATAAAGAGCAAGAGGTATGCTTTCCAGTTCCCACACCTCCAATAGGTAGGGTCTTGTACCTACATCTTTCAAAGGAAGCAAGGGAAGGGCAAACCAAAGATTAATCTAGGACTGTGAGGCACAGTCAATTCAGTGAGTGATCTCCAGCTTGGAATGACAGTGGGTGTGTGAATTAACTGCATCGATGTGCTGCCCTAGCACAAAGAAAAGAACAATCTTCAGCCTTTCCCTATTTCCAAAGATGGAAGAAGAAGTGGTCTTGTCCTGGACTGCATCCACACTGCAGAAATAATCCAGTTTTATAGCACTTTAACTGCCATGGCTCAAGCTATGGAATTCTGGGAGTTGTTGTTTGTTGTGGCCCCAGAGCTCTCTAACAGAGAAGGCTAAATATCTCATAAAACTAAAATCCCCAGAATTCCATACCATTGAGTCATGGCAGTTAAAATTGTGTCAAACTGGATTATTTCTGCAGCGCAGATGCCACCTTGGAAGCACACCTATAAAAAGATAATTCTTGGAAGGTCAGAGTTTGTCTTTTTGTCTCCACTGTCACATCATGAAGGCTATATGCCAGTGAAGCGTAAACTCTGGCAAGTTCTACCAACCTGCTAAGGATTGGAGTGCAGCCTGAGCAGCAAACTACATATCTTTTGTACAATGATCCTCCCAGCCAAGTATGGAAGTACTTATTATCAGAAAGATGCCAACTAGTTGATGAACTGTCCATAAAAACTATGAGCAGAATAGCTGTGATTTGTATTGATAGAAATACCTGCATCAATGTAATCCTAGATCTTCACAAAACTTCTAAGGCACTTTGAATGTTTTTGAAGCACAGGAACAAGTAAGTTCAACCTCCCTCATGACCTTATAGCTGAGGATGAGGAGGAGAATAAATCCTACAGCTGTACTGCACTGTGATTCTGAAGTGTACTTCAGGAACTTACCTCCTCCTCCTCATCTTCAGGTTCCAGTGAAGTGCTGGGATTTGCCATGCTCACCATAGGGCACTGTGGCACGTCACTATAAGTAGAATAATAGTCTGAATTCTTGTTGACCCCCTCCCCATACTTACTGATCTTGGCTGTCCTGAGAATCTTCTGTTGTAATCACTGACATCCTGAACCACCTGTACTGCATCCTCTTGCCCCTCATTGAAGAGTGGTAAAAATAAAGTTACCTGAATACAGAAGAAAATCATCAAAACAAGAGTAGAAAACCAATGGTTTAATGTACGCATAAAACAGACTTTTGAAAGGTTGAGCCTAAAAGTTAAACCCAGGCTCTAGGCTGGAAGCAACAGTGGAGCCATTCCTGCCAGGTATCTCCAACAACCATAAGGGTTATAGATATTGTTGAGCTCAAAAATATTTGGGAGTTTAGTTATTTGTTTAGTTTAGTTATTCAGTTATTTGTTGGATCTGTAGCTGTTTGATTAGTCTACACCTTCAATAAATGAAAACAACAACAACAAATAAAACAGCATTGGTTAAAATATCCACAAAAACAACACAAGAAAATAAATAATAGCACTGGGAGCTAAAAGCACTGAAATATATTATAAAGTTCCTAGGTAAATAAAAAGGCCTTCACCTGCTGCTGAAAAGACCACCTATGGGCAATCAGTGAGATTCTTTGAGGAGGTAATTTATAAATTGGAAGTGTGAGGAAGATGACTTGCCCTCTTGATCCTTGCCCGTCTTGGCTGGCTGGCCGTCCAGAGGGGGGGGGGGGAGGGGGGGGGGAAGAATGCATTGAGGCTTTTCCTTAGGGATATTGTCAATGCATCCCTCAGGGAAGGTTATATTCCCTCTTGCTTGAAAAAGCCTTCCCTGGACTCCCTGGATATGAACAACTACAGGCCAGTCTCTTTATTACCATTCTAAGCAAGTGAGCGAGAGAGCAGTCGCTCTTCAACTCCAAGCTGTCTTGAAGGAAACTGATTATCTAGATCCATTTCAAACTGGCTTTAGGACAGGATTTGGAGTTGAGACTGCCATGGTGGCTTTGGCTGATGACCTTCGTTTGAGCATCAATAGGGGTAGTGTGACCCTGTTGGTGCTCTTAGACCTCTCAGCGGCTTTTGATACAATAGATCACAACATCCTCTTGGATTGCCTGAGGGGGTTAGGATTTGGAGGCACTGCGTTGCAGTGGTTCCATTCCTTCCTCTTGGGCAGATTCCAGAGGGTATTGCTCGGGGACAGTTGCTCCATAAAAAAGGAGTTTAACTGTGGCGTCCCGCAAGGCGCCATCCTGTCCCCAATGTTATTCAATATATATATGAAGCCGCTGGGAGAGATCATCTGGAGGCAGGGGGCTGGGTGTTATCAGTATGCTGATGACACCCAGATATATTTCTCCATGCCTCGGTCGTCGGCCATGGCTTCAGATGGCGTCTCTCCTCTCAATGACTGTCTTAGAGCGGTAATGGGCTGGATGAGGAAAAACAGATTGAAACTGAATCCAGAAAAAATGGAGGTACTAACAATAGCGGCTCCAAAACTAGGTATTGGGATACAACCTCTGGTCCTTGACGGGGTCACACTCTCCATGAAGGACTGTGTTCACAGTCTGGGGGTACTCCTGGATCCGTCGCTCCAGATGTCAAATCAGGTAAATGCAACGGTCAGGAGTGCCTGTTATCAGCTTTGGCTGATCTGCCAGCTGCACCCTTTCCTGGAAGTAAGGGATTTCGAAACTGTGGTACATGCGCTGGTGACCTATCGTCTTGATTTCTGTAATGCGCTTTACATGGGGCTACCCTCATGCTTAGTCCAGAAACTTCAAGTAGTACAGAATATGACAGCCAGACTGGTCTCCGGCGCATCCAGGTTAGACCATATATCACCAGTGTTGAAAAGACTTCACTGGCTGCCGATCAGTTTCCGCGCTCAGTACAAGGTGTTGGTTATGACCTTTAAAGCCCTACATGGCTTGGGTCCAACCTATCTCCGGGACCGCCTCCTTCCGTATGATCCACCCCGCGCACTTCAGTCTTCTGGGAGGAATTTGCTTCAGACTGTTAAAACTAGGCTGTCTGCTACTTCCCAGAGGGCCTTCTCTGCAACTGTTCCCAGATTGTGGAAGGGCCTACCAGACGAGATCCGTCAGATTACCACTTTAAACAGCTTCAAAAAGGCTGTAAAGACGGATCTCTTCTGGCAGGCCTTTCCAGACTATTTTTTCACAACCTAAGGAGTGAGCTCACCCTATCTCTACCCTCTGTTGCATTCATAATCTGTTGCCTGCCTGCTATTATGCTCTGGATTCTCCAGGTTCTTTTTGTTACAGCAGTTAATGTAACACTTGGAATGAAAAATGATCTCCAGCAGCAGATGTAAAGCAAACTCTTATCTACCATAGGCATAAATTGTACCATTTTGTGATATACATAAGTGGAGAAAGCAGATATATCTATTTCCTAAACATTAAACAATAAGCATAAGAGCAAACTCTGTTAGTTCCAACAAGAACAGAAAGATTAAATCAATGGAATCTTGTTAAGTCAGCACTTATGTAAGCCCTATTGATTCAGTGGATCTACTCTAGTTGGAACAAACAACTGAATTTTGACCCTACTGTTTTTAAAACCATACGTTCAAAAAACAGCAAAATCCATCATCAAACTATTAAATGTAAAACTATAGACAATGTTTGTATGACTATGGACTGAATTTGATGTCAGAATAGCAACTTTTTACCGTCTGTCTGCAGATGGGGCAATGTATCGCACCTAGCCATGATCCACATCTCCAATATGCAATAATGCAGGGACCTAAAGAAGATATCACCATTATTAGGCATGAAAAATGAACAATAAGTAAAGATAAGGACCTCTCAAAAAAGAGGAGCTGATCAAAATGGCTTGAGACTGGGAATGGAGCAGGAGTGGTAGGAAAACATGGTAGGAAGGCTAAACTTCCCACAAGACATTAAATCACTGGGACAAAGCAGCATTGTCAGAAATCTTTACAGACAACATTGAAACAGGTGTTCCTTCAGGCCAAAAAGAATTAAACATCAACAGACCACCCTGACTAAAATTGTATGAAACAAACCTGTATGACATTGACATTATAAGAGTAGTCCTTGTAGGGAAATATGCAAAATATAATTAATATAAAGCTAGAAATGGGTATGATTACAAGTAGACAGTAATTTTATCTGAAGAAACTTGCCAAGAAAACCCCATGATATATTTGCCTTGGGGTCACCATAACTCAGAAACGACTTGAAGGCACATAGCAACAACATGTTATTTCAGATAACAACCTTATACTTTATAAAAATCATAGTATGTATATGAATAATAATAAAATTTATTTTTACCCTGCCCCTCTATTAAAAACAAAAAAGACCTAGTATCAACTACAGAAAATTAGTGTAAACAATTTAAAAAAGTGGACTTTGATTCTTGTGCAAAAGAATCCACATTTTCAAAAGGACCCCTACTCTACACTGCACTGTGCTGCCTTTCCTCAGCCAATCTTAACATTCTCATCTTGATGGTATAAAAGAAGTGATATACAGTTGCCCCTCCCAATTCATGAGGGATCCGTTCCTGACCCCCCGCGAAAATGGCGGCTTGCTAATATTCAAGCGTTTGTGGCCATTTTAGGTATAGCTGTCCCCCCTCTACACACACAAAGAGCGAGACCATGGACTCAAGTCCGCGAACGGGGAGGGACAACTGTAGAAGCATTTGTGTTTTTTGCTTACCACAGAAAAGATGCCCACAGTTTGTTTCAATAGGAAATGTAGCCTGTTGTAGACACACTGGGCAGGACATATCAGTGTAGAAACGCTGTCTGTCATCAACTGCATTCTCCTGGAAGAAATGGGAAATGGCAGATGTTCAAGTGGAACACATTATTTTACTTGCCAGAAGCTGCAAAATTATCCAGTCTCTACAATCAGATAAAAGTTTTTCAAGATAATAGTATTTTCTCCTATGTGTTGTTGTTAATAGCCTTTGCGTCAATCTCGACCCACGGCGACCCTGCTGATGACAGATTTAATAAACTTAAGGACAGATTTAATAAAGACAAGAGATATGCAGCCATAGAGGTTATAGAAAAAAAAAAGAGTTTTAGAATTGTGTAAAGACAATGACCATATAATTTTAAAAAGTGTATAAATGGTTTCTGCAACTAGAGAGAGAAGATGAGCCTGTAAAAGAGTACATGATAAGGTGGGTCCAAAATTTTTGGTATAATGTCCATAAGGATGTCTAGGGGAAAATGTGGTACAAAGATACATTTACTTTGTGAGGTAATAATAATAATAATAAATAAACTTTATTTTTATATCCCGCCTTTTGCCAAAGCAATCAAGGCGGCTTACATCATAAAAACAATTTAAATAAAACATACCTTATATTAAATAATAACAATAATAACAATTAACCCCCTCCTTTTTAAAATGAATACAATATTAAGATAAAACATAAAATTTAAAAACTGCCTGCATTCTAGAATACCAACAGACGTATAGAAAGGGTGTATAGCGAGGGAGGTACACAGATTGAACTGGAGCGATCTAGTCTGGGAAGGCTGCCGGAAGAGATCCGTCTTGACAGCTTTTTTCAAGCTGTCCAAGTTGGTTATTTGACGGATCTCCTCCGGTAAGGCGTTCCACAATCTGGGGGCGGCAACAGAGAACATTCTCGGGGAGGTTGCCGCTAATCTAGTTTTTATTGGTTGCACCAGATTCCTCCCAGAGGACCTGAGGGTGCGGGGTGGATTGTATGGAAGAAGGCGATCCCTTAGATAGGCTGGGCCCAGGTCATGTAGGGCTTTAAAGGTAATCACCAACACCTTATACTGTGCTCGGAAACCAATAGGCAGCCAATGCAGAGATTTCAACACAGGTGGATATGATCACTCTTGGATTTACTGGTGATCAGCCTGGCTGCCATATTTTGTACTAATTGTAGTTTCCGAGCTAGGTATAAGGGTAGCCCCATGTAGAGTGCATTGCAGAAATCAAGTTGTGAGGTTACCAGTGCATGTACTATAGTTTCTAAGTCCCTTACATCCAGGTAAGGGCACAGCTGGCATTATAAGCCGAAGCTGATAACAGGCACTCCTGATTGTCGCATTTGCCTGATCTAACAGGTGAAGCGACGGGTCTAGGAGCACCCACAGACTGCGAACACAGTCCTGAGTGGAGAGCGTGACCCCGTTCAGGACTGAGGATTGTAATCCAATACCTGGTTTAGGGGCCCCTACTGTAAGTACCTCCGTTCTATCTGGATTCAGCTTGAATTGGTTTTTCCTCATCCAATCCATTACCGCCTCAAGACATTGATTGAGGGGAGAAATGCCATCTGTCGTCATGGCTGCTGACCGAGACACGGAGAAATATATTTGGGTGTCATCGGCAAATTGATAACACCCCGCCCCATGTCTCCGGATGATTTCCCCCAGCGGCTTCATATAGATGTTAAATAGCATCAGGGACAGGATGGCACCCTGAAGGATGCCACATTTAAGCTCGTTTTTGAAGAGCAACTGTCCCCGAGCATCACCCTCTGGAATCTACCTGAGAGGAAGGAACGGAACCACTGAATTACAGTGTCTCCAATTCCTGACTCTCCCAGGCGTTCCATGAGGATGTCATGATTTATCGTGTCAAAAGCCGCTGAGAGATCCAAAAGCACTAACTGGGTCACACTTCCCCGGTCAATGCTTAAGCACAGGTCATCTACCAGGACAACCATGGCAGTCTCCACCCCATATCCAGGTCTGAAGCTGGTTTGAAATGGATTTAGAAAATCGGTATCATCCAAGATGGCTTGGAGTTGAAAGGCGACGACGGCCCACTCGATAAACTTGCTCAGAAATGGCAGATGAGATACCGGTCTGTAGTTTTTCAAGTCCAGAGGGTCCAGAGAAGGTTTCTTCAGGAGCAGTCTAATGACCGCTTCCTTTAAGCATGTTGGAACAGATCCTTCCCTGAGCAATGCATTGATGACTCCTTTAAGAAAGGCCATCAAGGCATCACCACCCGGATGACCAGCCATGATGGGCAGGGTTTGAGGGGGCACGTCGTCTTTTTCATTTTAACAAGGATCTTGTCCACGTCATCGGTACTCACTGATTCAAACCAATCCAATTTAATCTCAAAAATGGGTTTATTGGACACCTCATCCATTGGTTCTGCTATAATCCTGGTGTCTAAGTCGGCTCCTATTTGAGAGATTTTATCTGAAAAATAGTTGTTAAATGGGTCACAGCAGGCTGTTGTTGGGTTAAGTAAAGGGTTCCACACAGGTGGAACCAGTGTCAGTTCCCTCACCACCCTAAACAGCTCTGCTGGACTGGATTCTGCAGACACAATATGTGCAGAAGAGAAAGATTTCTGCACTGCACGCATTGCCTCTCAATAGGAACGAAGAAACTTCCTATGACGAGTCTTGTCAGACAGGAATTGAGTTTTCCGCCAGGTGTGCTCTAGTCGTTGTCCAACCCACTTATTCTTCCTAAGTTTTTCTGTGAACCAGGGTTGATGATTTGGAGTGGGTTGGAAAGGACACTTGGAAGCAATTGTGTCAATAGCCCTAGTAAGATCGGTGTTCCAGGTTTTGACGAGGGCTTCGACAGGGTCACTGGCATTACCAGCCAAGGAACCCTCTAGCTTTCTGGAGTCCGAGGGCAGACCATTCTAATAGGTCCTCCACCCCTGGTAGGGTGGACAGTGGCTCTTAGTTCAACCTTGACCAGGAAATGATCCATCCATGACAGTGCGGTGGTACTTATTACCTCCGCCCACGGATATGCCTGCTCCATACTAAAGACCGCATCGAGGGTATGACCCGCAGAGTGCGTTGGCCCAATAACCAATTGAGATAGGCCCATGCCTGTCATGGCATCCATGAACTGCCAAGCTGCACCTGTTAAACTGGTCTTGAGAGGGATGTTGAAGTCACCCAGAACTAAAAGTATGGGCGACTCTAACAGCAGTTCCGAGACCAGCTGTGTCAGCTCAGATAGGGAGTCTGTTAAGCAATGGGATGGATGGTATACTAACAGAATCCCTATACTATCTCTGATCTTCAGGCTTAGGTACATGCACTCGAAGTGGTCTATTTTCCAGATAGGTATCCTGGTCAAGGTGAGATTATCTCTATGAACCAGAGCTACTCCACCCCCCCGCCCACTTTCCCTTACCTGCTCACTGACAGAGTACCCGGCTGGGAGAGCTTGATTCCAAGTGATGGCGCAATCTTCTCCCAGACAGGTTTCTGTGAAACAAGCCAGGTCGATTTCATCCATGAGATTGTGGATGAAATTAGTTTTGCTTTTTACCGACCTGGCATTGCAGAGGAGCAAGGTAAGGTTCTGTGGCAAGGTTGGTAAGCTCCCCAACTTACTTTGGGTAACAAAGTGAACTGAAGGTGAGAACGCTTCCAAACATCAAGCCCGCCTTCTTTTGTAACAAAATTCCACTTTGTTAACACCATATATTCCTCTGACCTGCACAACCTCAATCACCACTCCCTGTGCTTCCTCTACTGGGCCTCCCCTGTTACCCTCCACCTAAATGGTTGTATATCAATCCCAGAACGCACAGACAAAGCCTCCGGGGAAGACTCAGCTTCCGCTGCTGCTGCAGGCTCAGTCCCAATGGAAGGGGAGGGAGGGCTTTAAGGCCTCCGCCCAGGGAAGACTCAACCCCTGTCGCTACTGCAGGTTCAGTCCCAATGAAGGGGAGGGAGGGCTTTAAGGCCTCCACCCGGGGAAGGCTCAGCCCCCGCCAATGGTGCAGACTCAGTCCTGGTGGAAGGGGAGGGCAGGCTTTAAAGCCCCTGCCCGGGGAAAGCTCAATCCCCATCGCTGCTGCAGATTCAGTTCCAGTGCAAGGGGAGGGCGGGCTTTAAGGCTTCCGTCCGGGGAAGTCTCAGCCTCTGCCACTGCTGCAGACTGAGTCCCGCTGAAAGGGGAGGGCGGGCTTTAAGGCCTCCGCCTGGGGAAAGCTCACTCCCCACCGCTGCTGCAGACTCAGTCCCAGTGGAAGGAGAGGGCGGGCTTTAAGGCCTCTGCCCGGGGAAGACTCAGCCCCTGCCGCTGCTGTAGGCTCCGATAAGCACCAATTATAATATTTAAAAGAAAACACAATATGAGATGATGTATAGATGGTATCTGAGCCCAAATAAGCTGTTGGGAATGGCCTAGAATGTTTCAAATCCATGTTGGGGACTTCAAGACAAATCCCTAACCTTTTTTTATAACGGATGGACTTGTAAGAAGATGAAAAGTTACTGGTCTAAGATTTCAATGTTAATCCAAAATTAAAGCTAGATTTTGTAATGTTTTCATAAATGTTTTTGTTGGGCATTATGGCTAAAGAAAAGGGTAAATAATATGAATCACTTCTTGGGTATGTGACAACAGCAGCAAGAATATTGTTTACTTAAACTTGAAAATGGATTATAGCACCAATGATGGAAAATGGATTGCTACAGCTCCTGAGTTAGCCCAAATGGCCAATTTAACATAGGTTCTAGAGCAGGGGTAGGCAACCTTTCCCCTTTAAGGGCCGAGGGACTTCAGTTCCCAGAATCCCAGGAGCTATTGGCCAACATGGGACTATTGGCCAACATGGCTGAGGCTTCTGGGAGCTGAAGTCCCTCGGCCCTTAAAGGGGAAAGGTTGCCTACCCCTGTTCTAGAGGATAAGCCAAGTGAAGACTTTTTTGAAAGCCTGGAAACTGTTTATGGACTTTTTGAGCAATAAGAAATCTAACAATGGCAGCATCTACAATGGAGAAATAATCCAGGTTGACATCACTTTAACTGCCATGACTCAATACTATGCTATTCTGGAGATTATAGTTTATTGTGACACCAGATCTCTCTGATAGAGAAGGTGAATGTCTCACAAAACTACAAATCCCAGAATTCCATAGCACTGAGCCATGGCAGTTAAAGTGATGTCAACCTGTGGCTGTGGTTATTACTAATTTTAGTAGGATTATTTAGCTGTATCTGTAATGGTAGCATTTTTCCCCTTTTTCTTTTCATTACAGACAGGATGGGGGGTGGGTGAGAACCCTATGGTGTTTTATTTGTTTGTCTTCTTTTTCCCCCTCCCTTTCTTTTCATTTGTTTTCTTTTTCTTTTCCTTTCTTCTTCTTCCCCTCCAGCTCCTTTATCTTTGATCATATACTATTTTGAGTGTAAACTAGATAGTTTTAAATATGAATAAAAATTAATCTAAAAAAGAGAATTATTTATTACAACAAAATGCTCTCTGTGCGTATGTGCACACATACACACAATAAAAGTCTCTGAAATGGCTGATCAGGCCACGCCAATCCATCCCTTCAATGCTGTAGTTCCTCAGGTGGGAAGGCTGCCAAGATCAGGAAGGTCTCTCTGACTGCAGAGGGACAGATTTCAATGTTTTTACTGTCTTCTTCCCCTCTCTTTTGCACATGCAAACAGTCATCTGTCTGGATGCAGGTTCACCCAGTCTTCTGTGACAAGTTCTGTTCTTTTAAATGCTTCTTCACATAGAACTGGTAAGGGCTCCCTATGTTTTATGTACCTCTGAGAAGCTCACAGTCTCCTCAAGCCTCCTGATATCTTCAGTTTGCATGCAGAGGGTGCCATTTTGTATACACAAGACTGGCACTCATACCTAAAATTACGGAACAGAGGGGGCAATTGTCTTAAATGCTTTCAGTTAGCTTATTAGGTATGATTTCCCTTCTCCAGCATCCATGCACGAGAACCAGATCTGATCCTAGAACAAGAAGCTACGCAATACAAAAACCACTATACATTTAATTGTCTGCATTGAAACAAATGTTACATGGAAACAAATGTTCTGAGAGATCACATGCAACAAATGCAGTTTATGGGGGAAAAAAGAAAATAAATATAAAACAGAATGAATACTACACCTGTTCTGATTGTATTTGTTGTCTAACTGCTCTCACAAGCTCCTGATTTTCTGGATGAATATCTGGATGCCCATTTCTGTTAAGAAAAAAAATACTGAATGAGAAATGATACTAATAACAAAACACTTTTAGAGCACAATCAGACCCAACGATCTGTCCACTGAATTCAGAATCCCAATACATTCTAATTTGGGGAATTACTAAGGTGTTCTACAAAGTGCTGTCTCACTTGGACTAAAGCATAGAGCAAAATCCCACTCATAAGAAAAATGGTATATAGATTTAAAAAACAAAAAACAAATACCATTAGAACACACAAAAATTAAATATCAGTTTTAAAAAACCACTAAACTATGAGTGCCTAATATCATCATTATCTTTTTCTTCACAGTAACAAAGCCTTATCTCCAGTAACACATTTGGTATCAAGTTTTCTTCATTGAGAATAAATTCAGTGCTATTCTAAAGATAAAGTTGCATTTGAGTGTTTAGCAACATTCATAAAAATATAAAATAGAGTTTGTCAATATAATGGTTTCATTATTTTAAGTAGCTAATCTAAGGGAAAAGGAAATTGTTTTAACTGACGTTTTTCTGTTCGTTGATGTTGTTCCCTGTCTTGATCCATGGGGAGAGGCAGGTAAGAAATAATAATTAGGAGTGTTATAATATAAATAATGTTTATTTTTATTAAAGTTTTATGACTAATTATTCAGGTTAGGATGCTGATTTCTGTTAAAAGATCCACCTCTTTCCCTAATTATCTATGATTTTAAACATGGTTGGTATGGGTCTCATTATATGCTTGTGCATGCAGAGGAATGTTAATCCCAATTTATACTAACAATCCTGTGATATATTTCAGGCTAAGTGTGTGACTGGTCCAAGGTCAGAAAGCACTTTGATTAAATAAAAATTTGAACTTACCTTAAGTATACACATTTTACATGTCACAAAAAATTCTCTGTCACATTTTACCCACATCTTACCTTAAAAGCATATATGCCAGTGCAGCAATGAATGTGAAGCTGAGCACTACTGCCAACAGAACTTGGTCACTTATTCCTTCTATCATTGAATCATTATATAGTATCAGATTCTGAGCTTCTGCTTTCTGGCTGGCCATTCCAGAGCTAAAATAAAAACACAGGACTGTAAATTTATGTATGCATAAAAACAGCATTTTTGCTTTACTTGCAGTCTCTAAGTAAAAGAACAAACAAAGGAGAGAAATCTTCACAGGTCTTCAAATACTGAAGTCAAACTGTGCTCTATCAATATGTAGAGAGATCTTGTAGCACCTTTGAGACTTCTTTCTTTAGCTAGTCTCAAAGGTGCTACAAGATCTCTCTATATACTGATTCTACAGACTAACATGGCTATATATTTGCATTCTATCAGTACCACTCAGTTGTGATGCAGGGACCGGTGCCGGTTCACAAGCCATTGGCTGCCAGATCCTGGCAAGTTTCCAGGAAAGAAGCAACTGTAGCCAATGGGCACAAATATGTTACCATTCCCTGGCACACTGGAAAATAATAATAATTCTCCCCCCACCCCCCAAATTAGTCAACTTGGGATGCACTGGTGTGCTATCATATTTTGACACACAGTATAACTTTCACATCAGCAAGATTAGCCACAAGGATTCCATACCATCACACTCATCTGCATTTCACAAATTATAGTAGGAACACTTTGGTACCTGAACAAAAGGTTGTGGCACACTTTGATATCCCAGTAATGTGACTGACACAATCTGGATTCAAATGTGATATTATTGGAAAGTGGGAATTAAAAATGCATATGCAGAGGTAGATAGGCAGTGCATCCAAGAAGTATTCATATTCCCATTCCTCCCAATCTGCTGCCAGAGACAAGTGGCTCACTATGACTCAAGACAGAGCACACCCTGACCTAGCTTAACTGTGATGGTGGGGGGACTGTGGGGAGGGGGACAAGGTTCAATACTATGCCTCCACCAAACCTTAGAATATATTAGGGCCATCTTGCCTGCAAAAATTACTTCTGAGGTAATTATTCCAGTCTCAAATGGCATAACTAAGAAAATGCCTAGAGATAAAAAATCTTTGGTTTAGTTCAGGGGTAGGCAACCTTTTTGAGCCGGGGGCCGGGTTGCTGTCCCTCAGACAATTGGGGGGCCGAAGCACCAAAAATAAATAAATAAATAAATAAATATAAAAATATATTTTTTTAAAAATTAAAAAATATGCATGCACACTCTCAGCCCCAGAAAAGCCATGGCAAAACCTCTGTGGAGATTTTGCCAAGAAAAGCCCAAGAACAAGTAATAACAACAATAATCATTATCATCATGGTGGGTGGCGGCGGTGGCGGCGGCGGCAGGACCGGCCTGGGAGCGGTCCAAAGGCCTCAGGGGGCCGCATCCGGCCCCCGGGCCTTAGGTTGCCTACCCCTGGTTTAGTTAGTGTAATGATTCTGGTAACATCAATTTCTTCTATTTACCTCAGCTGGAATTGAGAAGACTCAGCACCATATCATCAGCCAATTCTCTTCCAAACCACAGGAAATGTTTTTCACACTAGGAAACTCTGGCATGTACTCTAGAAGAAAGAGACATTTCCATGTTACTTCTTGATCCACAATTCAGCATAGCATTTATTTAAATTATTTTCACATCTGAAGATAGAAGCTTCAAAGCTCACATGAAGTAAAGTACAGCAAGACATAAATCAAAGCGGGAGGGAAAACACCATTAAATCATCTTTATCCTTGGAAATGAAACTGTTATGGTTAAGAAAGTGACATAAATTTGTACTAATTTTGGAAAGGACTGACACCTAAAATTATTAAACTGGACTCTTGTTTCTTTTCACCGAGGGATATAAAACAAAATTATAACCATATAAACAATAAAAATTATTTACAAACAAAACAACCAGATATGCACTTAGTTTATTCATGTTTTGCTTGCTCTTCCAGAAAAAAACAACTACTATGCTAGGGTGTTTCAGCTTAAGAGAATATACAGTACACCCTGTAACATCTTTGAAACTGAGAAAAACAAATTTCTAGCATAAGCTTTTGTGGACTGTATACTGTCATGGGAATGAAACTGTCCCTTCCTCAGCTGGTTTGCATGGATCAGGTAAATCAGCAGAGACAGAATGTTGCATGTAACAATTGTGTGCACAAGACAGAATTGTGTATGAATGAATGGTGTATATGAGAGGAGGCAGCTGGAGGTGAGGCCACATGTCAGGAGTGGCTTCACCCTTTGATCATTAATCCCACCCTCTGCTGACATGCAGGTCCTGACACACAGTTTAGAGCCAATCTATCCTTCCATTCATTTCTCACCCCACCATACATAGTTCCTTCTGAAGTACAAATTCTCTCTCCTGGGTCTAATGATATTTTAATAGTTATGCTGGAAGAAATGGTACACCATGCTTTGGACTAACCCAGATTGGCTTAAACTGGCAAAGCCATACTTGTTAGGTAAAAGTCCTAATTAAGTCTGAGCTCCAATCTACTTAGTGTTAATACTGATGTAACATAAGCTGTAAATAGGCCTAGTAGGGGGATTTGCACTCAAAAATAATGGTATGTAGAGAAAGGATCTATTTCTGATTGTTTAATAAGAAACAGGCAACACCATGATTTGATTAAAATACAGTACGCACACATGGTAGGGCAGCAGAGATTAGCAGCAATGGTATCTCAAGTACATATACATAATCAGATTATTGAGTGTTGATAAGAGCAAGGAAAAATAGTTAGATGTGGACACAGTGTCATTAGAATTTACTGCCATCAACACATTAGGTAGCAAAGTGGAAAAAGGATTTTTAAAGACTGATTCTCAGGCAGAAAACTCTCCACAAGCAATACTTCTGACTTCTACTGCTTCTTGCCTAAGAAGCAAGTCCCACAAAGCAACTACATTTTAATTACAACAGAGGCTTTTATTCATATGAGTAAAGCTTTTAGAAAGAGCATTAAATTTTAACTCACAAAGGAACATGTTAGTGCAGATGCATTATCTGACTAAGCTTTTGAATAGATAGCTAATAAGAAAGACATTGTAAAGACCTTGTTAAATGTTTCTCATGTGGCAAAACCTGGAACTCTGCCACATGGCAAAGTTCAAAAAGATTGTCTTCCAGTGCTTGATTGAATACTACAAATAATTGGAATGGGCCAGTCAAAATCCTTAATTGCATCTCCTTGGATATTAGTAAATTTCAAAATAAGTGTTACTTAATCCACTAATCTTTCTTTCCTTCCAGAGTAACCACAACCACTGTCTGTTTCTCTACCATTATGCAGAAGATAAGCAAGTGGCCCTGCACAGTTATACAGGACTACTGTTGTTGTTGTGTGCCTTCAAGTAATTTCCAATTTATGGCAACCCTAAGGTGTGTTCTTGGCAAGATTTGTTCAGAGGAGGTTTGCCATTCCCTTCCTCTGAGGCTGAGAGCATATGACTTGCCCAGGGTCACCCAGTGGGTTTCATAGTCGAGCTGGGAATCAAAACCTGGTGTCCACAGTTATAGTCCAGCACTCAAACCACTATGCCAAAGGGCTAAGCCGGATAGAATTCAATATGTTTACATCTGAGAAGACATGCATGGGATTGCACTGTTAGACCGGTACAGCAAAACCACAGCTTCTTTTCCTCATGTAGAATGGACAGGGGAATTTGACATATTCATTATTTCATTATACGTCACCATTTTGTAGAGCTCCCTTGGAGATCTGTTGGCTCTTGATCTGCTATTATATCCCCTGGGTAATACATGGATTATGAAAAATGTAACAAAACAGTTTGAGATTATATATAGTAGATTTATACCAAAGTTTTTGAATCAGTCAAGACAAAACCTCATAACAATTCTTAAAAAACAAAAATTAGTTTTCTTCCAAATTCTCCTCCCCACAAAATAGTAAACTGGCTGACTGTCTCTTATGTCAACAGGAACCATTCGTCACTACTAAACCAAGGAAATTACTGTAGAAGTTCAAATATGTATAACCAAATATCTACTATAGTTTGTTCTTGCCAAAGAAATCACTGGTGCTATTAAAGTAAACAGAAGTGATCTAATAGGTGCAGTCTGGAGAATGACTCACTAAGCCATTTGGTTATATCAGGGGTAGGCAACCTTTCCCCTTTAAGGGCCGAGGGACTTCAGCTCCCAGAATCCCAGGAGCTATTGGCCAACATGGGACTATTGGCCAACATGGCTGAGGCTTCTGGGAGCTGAAGTCCCTCGGCCCTTAAAGGGGAAAGGTTGCCTACCCCTGGGTTATACAGTCGCCCCTCCATTCTCACAAACTTGAAGTCTGCGGTTTTGCATATTCACAGAGGGGCGACCTCCGTTGAAATCAATGGGGCATGAACCTGTGGCTGTGTGCCCGCGGGAGCACGCCCCATTCAAGCCTATGGGGCTTGAATATTGGCGAGTCTCCGTTTCATGGGGGCAGGGTCCAGAATGGATCTCCCACAAAAACGGAGGGCCAACTTATTACATATTATAAGGAAAAGATGTCAAAGGAACGTTCTCCTGAGCCAAAAGAGCAGTAACATCAACAGTACAATTCACTGTAAAATGCCTCATTATTTATGATATTTATAATACCAGATAACAATAAAATGTGATTCAAAACAACTCAGTTAAATCAAATGAAGCGGCACAATATGTTAACAACAATAAAAAAGCCACCAAGAATGTGTTACGCTCACTCAGCATGTGCACTCTTCTCCATAGTCCAAAACACACTGCAGAAATACTCCACTTTGAGACCATTTTAACTGCCCTGGCTCAGTGCTAGGGAATCCTGAGAACTGTAGTTTATTATAGCTCTCTGACAGAGGCGGCTGTCTCAGAAAACTACAGTTCCCAGAATTCCATAGCATTGAGCCAGGACAGTTAAAGTGGTCTCAAACTGGATTATTTTTGCAGTGTGTTTTGGATCACGGTTAATGCTGTGGGATTCTGGGATTAGTAGTCTTGTGAGGTATCCACCTCCAGCACTCTTGGGCAGGGAATGCTGAATTCTACAGATCCCAGGATTGCCTAGAGTGGAGCTAAAGGATTTGAAAGTGGTATCCAACCAGAGTGACCAGAGGTCCTCCTTTTCCAGGACATTTCAGCCTTTCAGGAATGTCAAGAAGGTAGCTATGCTAATCTACTGGAGAGAGAGAGAGAGAGAGAGAGAGAGAGAGAGAGAGAATGAGAGTGCTGTGTATCTTAAAGACTAAGGAATGTATTATGTCATAAACCAGGGACCAGCAACCTATGGCCCGGAGGCCGGTTAAGGCCCCGGGCCCCAGACTTACCGGCCCAGGCCGTAGGCTGCCACCGCTGCGTGCTGCAGTTGGGGCACGTTTTTGGCCACGCTTGCTGCGGCCGCCATTTTGGAAGTCAAAATGGCGGCCGCGACGCGTTTGCGCATGCGCAGTACTCTTGCGCATGCGCAAATGCGTCACAACCGCCATTTTGACTTCCAAAATGGCGGCTGCGACATGCGCTGTGGTGGCTGCGGCCGCGCGCACTACAGCAGTGGCTGCGGTAGTAGCGGCGGCGTGCGGGGGGGTTGCGCGCGGCGGTGGAGAACGTGCACGCGCATGTGAGAGACCGGCCCAGGTCACAAAAAGGTTGCCTGTCCCTGCCATAAACCTTTCTGGAATAAAGTCACTCTGCCTGACACAGAAATGACCTAGCATGTTAGACCTAGCATATAGATGCTATAAACCAAGATGAAAACATATTTTAAAAAACCCAAACTATAAAAAGCAAGAGATTTAAACTGTATGCATCCAAATCGTGTGAAGAATATCTATGAATTCCTAGTCATGTGAACAGATCAGAAATCCTTATTCCCCATTAATTACTATCTCATTGAAGACATGTTCTTACTGTTGGCTCTTCAGAGAGTTGAGTTCCAAGTCCAACACTCAAAACCACTACACCACAATAGCTTTCTTGATAATATTATTTAATCTACAGGTTACTCTGTTTCATTTATGACCGCAATAAAGGACACATGGTAAAGATACTTTTGACCATTACGTCAGACTCAAAATCTAGGTGGTAAAAAAGTACTATGTATTTTCTCAACATGCTTTTATTAACATAGCATGATCTGTGTAGCTGGTGATTTATAGAGTAATATAATCTAAAGATGAAGCTCTATCAGAAAATATTAAAATCAATTTAATGAGAGAGGGAGGAGAACCAGCATTGTGCAGTGGTTTGGGGATTGAACTACAGCTCTGGAGACCAGGGTTTGTTTTCCAGCTCAGCCATAGAAACCCACTGGGTGACCTTGGGCAAGTCACATGCTCTCAGCTTCAGGGTAAGGCAATGGCAAACCTCCTCTGAAGAAATCTTGCTAAGAAAACCCCAGGATAGGTTCAGCTTAGGGTTGCCATAAGTCAGAAACAACTTGAAGGCACACAACAACGAGAAAGGTTGGTTCTGCAGGTTGGGAGACAGGGTTATTTACTTTTGAACTGGCCCTTGAAACTACTTTAACAGCAATTCACAGATGGTTAAGTTTCAATTCAAGCAATATAAAGGTCACCACAGAGGAACAGATCAAGGTAGGGCTGCCACCTGGCCAGAAAAGAACTTGGAAGTCCTTCTATCTAACTTCAACTGAAATAAATTGGAAGCTAAGCAAGATAATAATCCAGTGGAGCATGTGCAGAACAAGTTTTCCAACCAATTGTGCTCTGAGGCAGACCACACATACTGCATGCAACAGCTCCCAGGTTCAGTTTCAGCCATTTCTAGTTAAAATCCTCAGGTGAGAAAGACCTCTACCTGTGACTAGACAGCTGCTGCCACCAGTCAGAGTGGGAGATACTGGGCTAGATAAGCAAGTAGCAAGAATTATTTTATTTATATCCCGCCTTTCTCCCAAAATGAGATCTGAGGTTCTTACAATGTAAGGGATTCAGACTATGAAACAGCAGCTGGACTCAGCGCAGGAAGAAGGGAAGAGTCAGAATAAGACTGTGGAGTTGTTGTTGTGTGTCTTCGAGTCGTTTCCAACTTCTGGCAACCAAAAGGTGAATCTATCATGGGGTTTTCTTGGCAAGATTTCTTCAGAAGAGGTTTGGCACTGCTTTCCCCTGAGACTGAGCGCATGTGACTTGCCCAATGTCACCCAGTGGGTTCTTATGGCAGAGCTGGTATTTGAACCCTGGTCTCCAGAGTCCTAGTCCAATGCTGAAAGCACTACACCACGTTGCCTCCTCCAAGACTGTGAGGTGAGGGTTTCAATTTGGATTTTCAACCTTGGAGAGAGTAACAAAAGATAAATATTATATAAGAAAAAATGTTAATGATTTAAAACAAAGTATATGTATTCAAGATTAATCCACAATACAAGTTTCACTGATGGTGATACACCTTAAGGTAGGAATAGTGACCCTGTGGCCCACAAATGTTGGTGGACTACAGGTTCCAAAGTCTCTCACAATGACCACTCTCTATAACTATTAGGACTCACAAGTGCTGGACTCTGACAACATCTGGAGTTGTTCCTGAAGGAGAAGACTCTGACTCAGTGGCAGAGAACATATTAACATGCTTAAGGTCCCAGATTCAATCCTTGACATCCCCAGGTAGAAATGGGAAGTACCCATGGCTGAAATCTCACAGACATGCAGCTAGCTTGTAGATCAACCAATGGCCTCACTCAATATAAGGGAGACTCTCATACTAATATCCCCAAAGTAGTGCCTCCTAACATGACTGCATAGATCATGAAAGGCTATGGAATGACCTTAAAGACATGGGAGCGGCAACACATCTGATAGTCCTGATGAGGAATCTGTACTCAAGACAAGAGACTACTGTCAGAACAGAACATGGATGTTATGAGAGAAGAACTGAATAACCAATAGATGTGATGTGTTATTTAGAGAGGCAACTTTACTGGAATGATTACTAGGAATCATTTGTATAATTAAAAGAATTGCTGGTATACAGTAAGTTTGTACAAACATTAGAATGTATGTATGTGTGTAAGAATGTTTTAAATTTTTTCTCCAATAATTTGAACAATGAACAGAACATGGAGAAACAGAATGGTTCCCAATTGGCAAAGGGGTCAGACAAGGCTGTCTGTATCCTTTCACCCTATCTGTTCAGCTTGTATGCAGAACATATTATAAGAAAAGCAGGCTTGGACACAGAAGAAGGAGGAGTGAAAATAGGAGGAAGGAGTATCAACAATTTAAGATATGCAGATGACACCATAATACTAGCAAAAATCCTCACAGACCTGGAACACCTACTAAGGAAGATCAAAGAAGAAAGTGCAAAGGCACGTTTGATGCTGAACATAAAGAAAACAAAAATAATGACCTCCGAGGACCTTCACAAGTTCAACCTAGACAATGAAGAAATAGAAATAGTAAATGAATTCCCATACCTGGGATCAAACATTGATAGAAATGGGGACTGCAGTCAGGAAATCAGAAGAAAAAAAGAATGGGGAGGGCAGCTATGAAAGAACTAGAAAAGATCCTAAAATGCAGACATACAATTCAGCACAAAAGTCAGAATCATACAAGCCATTGTATTCCCTATTACCATGTATGGATGTGAGAGCTGGACAGTTAAGAAAGATGATAGTAAGAAAATCAATTCTTTTGATATGTGGTGCTGGAGAAGAGTGCTGAGGATCCCATGGACAGCCAAAAGGATAAATAAGTGAGTCCTAGAGCAGATCAAGCCAGAAAACTCCCTGGAAGCCAAAATGACCAAACTGAGGCTGTCATACTTCAGACACATCATGAGAAGAGTCTCCTTCTTTGGAGGTCTTTAAAAAGAGGCTGGATGGCCATCTGTTGGGTATGCTTTGATTTTGAGTTCCTGCATGGCGGGGGGGGGGTTGGACTGGATTGCCCTTGTGGTCACTTCCAACTCTATGATTCTAAGTATGGGAAATCTTGGACTATTTCTCTTCACCGTTTACTTTAAAATTACATAGATAATCTGTTGGCATAATTTTCTTGATGTTCAGCTGTAAACCTGCCTTTGCAGGTCACTATAACCCTGAAACTACTTGAGACACACAACAACATACCTGAGTGGGTATATTTACACCTCAACCCCATACACACATTGTGGTATACAAAACATTGGCCAAGAAAACCCCATGATAGCGTTGCCATAAGTGAGAAACGACCGAAGGCACACAACAACAATATACTCCAACACCCAGCAGTTCACTTCCAAGCATCCTCACCTACCAGGGCACCATATTCTCAGTCTGGTGGAGTGCTGCTGGAGTAAACCAGAGCTATCTACAAGGCCTCAGGTGGCCAGCGTAGTGTCCTGGTTTGAGCATTGGACTAGGACTCTGGTTACGCTCTCTCAGCCTCAGAGGATGGCAATGGCAAACCCCCTCTGAAGAAACCTGCCCAGAAAACTCCATGATAGGTTCACCTTAGGCTCACCACAAGTTGGCAATGACTTGAAGCCACACAAGAACTACCTGTAAGGAGAGATACGAAGGAAACCCAACGGAGTTATGGTTTGCTGCCCTTCCTCCACCTTTTCTCAAGAGCCAGTATGGCATAGGCAGGGGTAGGCAACCTTTCCCCTTTAAGGGCCGAGGGACTTCAGCTCCCAGAATCCCAGGAGCTATTGGCCAACATGGGACTATTGGCCAACATGGCTGAGGCTTCTGGGAGCTGAGGTCCCTTGGCCCTTAAAGGGGAAAGGTTGCCTACCCCTGGAGTGGGAGACCAGAGTTCAAATCCCCACTCCACCATGGAACCACACTAGGTGACCTTAGGCGAGTCACACTCTGCCTTAAGAGGAAGACCATGGCAAAAGGGCTCTGAATTTGTATTTCTATCAAGGCTGTTGTTTAGCTTTGTGCCCCCCTTCTGCTGGAACGCCCTCCATTTTGAGGTGCCTCATCCTCCTTTGAGGACCTCTGGCCACCCTGGCTAAGGGAAAAGAGTGGCGAGGAAGCTTCCCTCACAGATGCAGACAGGAACAGGGTGACTAGAGGTCCTCCTTTTTCAAGACATGTCCTCCATTTCAATCTTCCATCCAGGAGGAATCTCAAAATATCCTCCATTTAATAGATCATGGCTAAGAAGAGCCATGACTATAAGATCCAGCATGGCGTAGTGTTTTGAGTGTTGGACTACGGAGACCAGGGTTCAATTCCTGGTTTGGCCACAAAACCCACTGGGCGACCTTGGGCAAGCCACACTCTCTCAGCCACAGGCGAAGGCCATGGCAAATCTCCTCTGAGGAAATCTTGCCAAGAAAACCCCAGGATAGGTTTGCCATAAGTCAGGGAACGACTTGAAGGCAGACTACTACCACAACAAAGGGCCTTTGTAGACTGCTAGAAATAGTGCAAACTGAGTCCACTTTAACTGCCCTGACTCAGTGCTAGGGAATCATGGGAACTGTAGTTTATTGTGGCACCAGAGCTCTCTGACAGAGAAGGCTCAATGTCTCAGAAAAAAAAAAAAATTCCCATGATTCACTAGCACTAACCCTAACCCTTAAAGTGGACTCAATTTGCACTATTTCTGGCAGTCTGCAAAGGCCCTAAATTTGTATATGATCTCCACAGCCAGAATACTATTAGCTCAAAAATGGAAAAGAGCAGAAGCCCCTTCAACTGAAGATTGGATGCTTAAAACAACAGAAGTAATAGAAATGGACACATTGACGATTTCAATCGATGGTGATGATTTCAAAAAACATAGACGAGAATGGCAAATATTTTTAGAATATTGTAAAAACAACTGGCACTGTGAGAAACATTCAGGGTGACCAGAGGTCCTCCTTTTCCAGGACACATCCTCCATTTCAACCTTCTGTGAGAAACGACACAATAATTGATTAAGGGAACATTTATCTGAACAATAAAGCAAAAATTACAGTACTTCTTAGGAGAATATTGAAGCTAATGAAATTTGAAGGGACATTCAACCATAAAATACTGAGTAGTGACAATACCACAAATCCTTCCTATCAAACAGACAAAGTAAAAGGAAGAAGGAAAGAATAGAACTCATTAATAACAACAATTACAAATGCAATGAAGTTACACAAATATTGCATGTAATGAAACTGGGAGGGAAGGGAAGGGGGAAGAAAGGGTACTAAACTTCGAATGTAACTGTACAATGTAATGCATCTCTTATAAATTTAATGTAATAAAATTTAATTTTTTTAAAAAAAATAGAAGAAGAAGAAACATGAATTTATATATTTATATCAGGATTGTTGTTTAGCTTCGTGCCCTCCCTTCTGCTGGAAACGCCCTCCATTTTGAGGCGCCTCCTTTAGGGACCTCAAAGCTTCCCTCACAGTGTGTGTGTGAAGGGGGGAATAAAACTGAAATAAAGGGAGTGAGGTTTCTGGGAAGGAAGGAAGGAAGGAAGGAAGGAGAGGGAGAAGCAACCGCCACCATCTTCCTCTTAGAGGAAGGAGCAGCCAAAGAGGGCGCGACAGCAACGACGACGGCGTTTCCCCTTGAAGTAGTACCTCAGTTCCCGGAGGGCCCAAAGGAAGGAGGCCTCTCTCTCAGTGGCGCCTGCGCTCGCTTGGCCGAGGGAGCGGGCGGATCCCGGCGGGGCCTCCGGTGACGTGTCCGCGCAGAGACCGCCGCCCGGCCCGGCTTCTCAGGGGAAGGAAGGAAGGAAGGAAGGAAGGAAGGAAGAAGGCCGGGCGTGACGGGGAGGCGCCTCCGACAGACAGACAGAGAGAGCGAGCGAGCGAGCGAGAGAGAAAGGGAGGCTTCTTCTGAGGCGTCAGAAAGAGAGGAGGCCTCCTCGGTTGTCGTCGCCGTCGCCGTCGTGGTCCTTCAGCCTCGGCCTGCGCCATGTTCAGCGTGGAGAGCCTGGAGCGGGCCGAGCTCGGAGAGAGCTTGCTCACCTGGGTAAGTCGGGAAGGTAGCAGGGGCTCCTCCATTTTGAGCATTAGTAGTATTATTAGTGTTAGTGGTTATACATTTATTATTATTATTATTATCATCATCATCATCATCGTCATTATTTTATATATTTATTATTATCATTTATTAATTTTATTTTACTATTATAAATTATTATTTTATTATTTTTATTATTATTTATGTTTGTTATTATTTATTTTATTTTCTATAGTTACTATTTTTATTAATTTTATTATAAATTAGTATTGTGATTATTTTAGTTATTATTTCATTATTGTTGATTGTATTATAAGTTGCTATTAATTATTTATTAACTATTATTATTTTATTATAAATTAGTATTGTTATTATTTTATTATTATTTATTTATATATATATAATTTATTATTTATTAATTTTATTATTGTATTATACATTATTTTATTATTATTTATTTTAATATATATAATTTGTTATTAATTTTATCATTATTTTATTGCAAATTAGTATTCTTATTTTATTATTTATTTTATTATATATTGTTATTAATTTTATTTTATTATTATAAATTATTATAGTTATTATTTTATTATTATTTATTTTAGTATATATATAATTTATTATTTATTAATTTTATTATTTTATTTATAGATTAGTACTATTATTTTATTATTATTTATTTTGTTATATATTGTTATTGATTTTATTATTATAAATTATTATAGTTATTATTTTATTATATATATATACAATTTATTATTTATTAATTTTATTATTTTATTTATAAATTAGTACTATTTTTTATTATTATTTATTTTACTATATATTGTTATTTTTATTATTTTATTATTATAAATTATTATAGTTATTATTTTATTATTTTTTATTTTATATAGCTATTATTTACTATTGTTATTGTTATTTATTATTATTATCATCATCATCATCATCATCATCCCTGGAGCCCTGGTTGCACAGTGGTTAAATGCCTGTACTGCAGCCACTCACTCGCAAACCATAAGATTGTGAGTTCAGTCCCAGCCAAGGGCTCAGGCTCAACTCAGGCTTGCATCCTTCCAAGTTTGCTAAAATGAGTACCCAGCTTGTTGGGGACAATTAGCTTACCCACATTGTAAACTGCTTAGAAACTGCATAGTGTGGTATGAAGCGGTATATAAATGAAGCTGCTGTTGCTATCCCACCTTCCTCCCAGTACAGGGACTCAAGGCAGCTGTGGATTTATGTTTAGAGGAGCTCCTTAAATTTTTTCAACACCCTACATTCCCCCCGCTCCCGCCCCCGTCCCCGGACTGTCGTACATGTTGTGCAGTCTAGCCACATCTAGGGGCACTTCCTCCTCCGCTCTCTAGGCCTTGCTGACTGGCAGCCGTCCTCTCTCTCAGGTCCAACCCACACTGCAGAAATAATCTGGTTTGAAGCCGCTTTAACTGCCCTGACATAGGGGGGTTGCAGACTGCCAGAAATAGTGTGAATTCAGTCCACTTTTAGGGTTAGAGTTAGGGAACCATGGGAACTGTATTTTATTGCGGCATCAGAGTTGTCTGACAGAGAAGGCTCAATGTCTCAGAAAAATAACAGTTCCCATGACTCCCTAGCACTAACCCTAACCCTTAAAGTGGACTGAATTCACACTATTTCTGGCAGTCTGCAACCCCCCATAGTGAATCCTGGGGATTGTAGTTTATTGTGGCACCAGAGCTCTCTCTGACAGAGAAGGCTAAATGTCTCACAAAACTACACTTCCCAGGATTCCCTAGCATAGAGGCAGGGCAGCTAAAGCGGTCTCAAACTGGGTTGTTTCTGCAGGGTCTTTTGGACCTCTGAGGCATCCCCAAACTCCCTGCTCTCTTTGCTGCTTCTTCTTTTCTCTCTGAGTCTTTAATGGGCCTCATCAGGCCTTCATTGTGTTTCTGGGTGCATCTACAGCAGTGGTAGGCAACCTTTCCCCTTTAAGGGCCGAGGGACTTCAGCTCCCAGAATCCCAGGAGCTATTGGCCAACATGGGACTATTGGCCAACATGGCTGAGGCTTCTGGGAGCTGAAGTCCCTCGCCCCTTGCCTACCCCTGATCTACACTGTAGGAATAATGAAGTTTGACACCGATTTCGTTGCTGTGGTTAATGCTATGGGATCCTAGGATTGGTAATCTTGTGAGGCACAGAAGGCTAAAGGCCTTGTGAGACTACAGTTCCCAAAAACAGAGCTACAGAACTTAAAGTCGTGTCCAGATGCATTGCTTCTACAGGGCAGATGCACCCTTTGAAGGCTGAAAGCCTTGTAAAACTACAGATCCCAGGATTCCCAAGGGTGAAGTCCATCCAGAGTAACCACAGGTTCTCCCTTTCCAGGACATGTCCAACATTTGGAAGAATTCCCAAATGTCCTCCACTTCGAGCATGACTAAGAAGCATGATTTTATATTTCTATCAGTTTCTAGGGTTGTTTTTGTTTTCGATAAGGTCCTCAGTTTTTCTGGAATGTCCTACATTTTAGGTGCCTAGTCCTTCTTTGCAGTCATGACATCTGGTCACCCTGCCCCTCACTCCCTACTCTCTTTCCTTCCTCCTCCCCCCTTTTATGAGCCTCCTTGGCCCTCCATTGTGTCTGCAGTGTGTCTACACTGTAGGAATAACGCAGTTTGACACGACTTTCATTGCCATGGTTAATATTGCAGAATCCTGGAACTGGTAGTCTTGTGAGGCACCATTAACACCAGCACTCTTGGGCAGACAAGGCTGAAGGCCCTGTGAGACTACAGAATCTCTAGGATGGAGCTACAGAGCTTAAAATGGTGTCCAACCAGGGTGATCGGATGTCCTCCTTTTCCAGGACATGTCTTCCATTTCAGCCTTCTGTCTAGGAGGAATTCCAAAACATCCTCCATTTTGAGCATGAATAAGGGCTTTTGCAGACTGCCAGAAATAGTGCAAATTGAGTCCACTTTAACTGCCTTGGCTCAGTGCTAGGGAATCATGGGAACTGTAGTTTATTGTGGCACCAGAGCTCTCTGACAGAGAAGGCTCAATGTCTCAGAAAAAAATAAAATTCCCATGGTTCCCTAGCACTGAGCCAGGGCAGTTACAGTGGACTCAATTTGCACTATTTCTGACAGTCTGCAAAGGCTCTAAGAAGCATGAATTTACATTTACAGGAATTTAGATTTATATTCTGTATGCTGTCAGGTACTACATTTTTCTTGAGTATCTTACATTTTGCAGTGCCTTGTTATGTCTGGTTATGACATCTGGTCACTCTGGGGGTGCTTCCTTTCTCTTGGGCTATTGTTGTTATTTGCCTTCAAGTCATTTCCGACTTATGGCCACTCTAAGGTGAACTTATTTGTGAGGTTTCCTTGGCAAGTTTCTTCAGAGAGGGTTTGCCATTGTCATCCCCTGAGGCTGAGAGCATGTGACCTGCCCAAGGTCATCCAGTGGGTTTCATGGCCGTGGTGGGAATCAGAGTCTAAGACTCACACCACTACCCCACACTGGATCTTCCTTGGGCTCCTTCCTATCAAGCACCTCTCGACTCGGGTGCGCTGTGAGCCATCCTCTGGGGCACCACCTCACTCCCTCCTCTCTTTTCTTCTTCTCTCCTCCTGCCCTTTAATGGGTCTCCTCAGGCCTCCATTGCGTCTGTAGTGGGTGCGTCTACACTGTAGGAATAATGCAGTTTGACACTGCTTTGGCTGCCATGGCTCCATCCTACAGGATCCTCGTCTTGTGAGGCACCACCAGCACTCTTGGACGGAGAAGACTGAAGGCCTTGTGAAACTACATATCCCACGATGGCGTGACAGCACTTGAAAGTGGTATCCAAACTGCATTGTTTCGACAGGGTAGATGCACCCTTTGACCAGGGTAACAATATGTCACAAACACAAAGGAGGACAAGGCATCACAAAACGTAGGACATTCAAGAAAAATAAAAGCTAAAAACACTGATTTAAGTGTACATTTATGGTTCTTAGTTATGCTCAAAATAAAGGACATTTTTAAATTTCTCCTGGACCAAAGAGTGAAATGTAGGACATGCTTGGAAAAGGGGGACGTCTGGTCAGCCTGCCTTTGGCTGAGAAGGCTAAAGACCTTGTAAAAACTACTAATCCCAGGATTCCTTAGGGTGGAGTGGCAGCAATTGAAAGTGGTGTCCAGTTACACTATTTCAGCAGTGTAGTAGATGCACCCTTAGTGTTTCAGTCCTCCTGGGTCTGTCTACTCAGAAGTAAGCCCCGCTGAATTCAGTGGAAGTAACATGCAAAGCCTCTGAAAAACAGGGGTGTTAGACTGGTCTGCTTCTCAAAGAAGTGGGGTTAGCTGCAGATGGTTCCCTCTGGGTTTCTTGCTCTGTTGTGTGTGATTCAGGCATAGAGTATGGTTCAGCTGTGATGACTGCATCCATCTTTCTGTCCTGTTAGATGATAGATCCCTTTCAAAGGCCTAACCTTGTCATTTCGCAGGCTTTCCCTGTGCAAAGCTGCTCCAAATGTCTCCTCTACCTTTCTTTAAATGTGTTTGGTTTCTCTAAATCAAATCATTCTTCTTCCACCTTTCAAGTGTTTATACAAATCTGGGAAGTAAATGATTAGTATTGTAATTTATATTTAAGCCTGTATTTCTTGGGTTCCGCTGTAGAATTAGACATAGAGCAACATGACAAGTCCCTGGAAAGTAGCTATATGGCCAACATGGCTACCCCTGAATATATAGCCCATGGACATTATTGCTTAGATAGAATGTGGTCCAAAACACACTGCAGAAATAATCCACTTTGAGAACACTTTAACTGCCCTGCCTCAGTGCTAAGAAATCCTGGGAATTGTAGTTTATTGTGGGACCAGAGTTCTCTGACAGAGAAGGCTAAATATCACATAAAACTACAGTTCCCAAAATTCCCTAGCATTGAGCCAGGGCAAACTGGATTGTTTCTGCAGTATGTTTTCGACCTGTATTAATCTGGGGAAGGCAAAACACTTGTATAGTTAGTTTGAGATCTTCTCCGAGCCTCTTAAATTGGGGAATGGAAATCTACCACCACACCCATGTTGTGGCATAGTTTAAATAAAGTCAGTAGGTCTGCTGCATTCCATTTTGGAGAGGCATTGTATGGATATTTTTGACTGGGGGGGGGGAGTTATTTCCAAAGAGCCACTTCTTACCATGTCATGCAGAGGGATCCTGAAGATATAGGGATAATATTGTGATGAGATTGTGCTTCTTCATATATTTTAGAGGACTGTGCATAAAATCCCAGTATTGTCGTGGCTGTTCCAGTCTGCACATGTAGCGCACGGTGTGTGGACATGCAAGGAGTAGAGTCCTGTAGCTGATTTCTTGTGCTGCTGTGCATGGGTCCTTGTTGAAAAATGTATAGGGGCATCATGGGGTGCGCATGGCAATTGCTGTGAACCTGCACACATTCGCATATGCAGCACTTCACCAAGACAGGGCATCAGAGCAGAGGTGTGCCAATGCAGATGCCAGCAAGGTACAATCATGTCTTCCTTCACCCTATGTTCCCTCTTTGACTGTCTGTTTTGTGTATGTTGTACTCCTCTCCATGAGAGGTTCCATGGTTTCTTTTTTGGGAATTGCCACCCCCACCACTTGTGTACTGCAGCTCTGTTCCTTTTAAATGCGCTCCTGCGACAGGGCATTTACATGCACAGTTAGGGTTAGGGTTTGGAAAGAGCGCCCCTTTAGAGCATCACTGGCGTCGGTGCATTTATATGCACATGCGAAGCAGGAAGAAAGCAGCTTCTTTTTGAAGTGGCTTTTCTCCCCATAAGACAGCTAGAGGGCGATTTCCGGCCAGCTTCAAAGCATGTGTCATCTAAACGCCCCACCTTGAAGCTGGCCTAAAACCTGCTTATTTTGCCTGTCTGCTTCACCCCATAGCTGTATCAGTATAAAAAAGGGATCTTGTAGCAACTTTGAGTCTGAGAGAAAGAAATTCTGAAGTGCATCTGATGAAGCAGACTGAGGGGGGTTGCAGTCTGCCAGAAATAGTGCAAATTGAGTCCACTTTTAGGGTTAGGGTTAGTGCTAGGGAATCATGGGAATTGTTTTTTTTTCTGAGACATTGAGCCTTCTCTGTCAGAGAGCTCTGGTGCCACAATAAACTACAGTTCCCATGATTCCCTAACCCTAACCCTAAATGTGGACTCAATTTGCACTATTTCTGGCAGTCTGCAACCCCCCTCAGTCTCAAAGGTGCTTCAATCAACCACATGAAATCAGTTTTGTTATTAAAGCTTCACTATCTCAGGGTTGTCTATAAAACATTGGACTTTAGCGGCATAGTATATTCAGAAGTGCATAGATCATTACTGAAATCCCATTAGTAATTAATAGACATAGGTTTGTTTGCTGTCCTCTGGATTCTGCACTTAGTTATGCCATAATACTTTAGTTCAAGAAGCCTGATACATGGGTGCCTACTGGGTACTTTGGTTTTCCATTTGGCTGATTTGTTTGAGGTACAGTTTTTAAGAGTTTCTCTTTTAACTCTGGGAGGACTTTATTATGTAAAGTAGGCTGGGAACTTCTTTCTTGAACTCTGAATCTACAGATCTGCTGTGGATACAGTGTGGCTATAGTTAAAATCTACTTATGCCAAGTTCTGCAAGGCCATATGTTTGAGCTTTCATTTTTAAAACCTGTATATTTGGTATGCTAGGCTCTGTAATTTTACCTTCAAGCCAGAGCTTATGGTGAATTGCTTCTTTACAGGCCAGGATTCTGTGACTTCCCAGTTTATTTACTCCGGTGTGTGAAGAGAGAGGGGCAAAGTGGGAATACTCATCATGGCTTATTCAGTGAGAATTGATAGCTTGGTGTGATGTATAAATGCAGTAAATGTATTTGTTAAAGCTGGCTGTTGCCAGTGCATAATATTAAGTGCATTAATGCAACATCTTGGGATATTTTGCAATGTTTCAGAGTTTAATACAGCTTGATCATTCTAGTGCACTCTTTTACCATGCTGCCTCTGAAACTGTAAATTTTCATTGCAAGATTTTGCTACTTGCCTTTTGATATATTCTAGTTAGTATGCTCATGTGCTGCTTATTCTGAAATCTACTGCCAATTCATTTACAACTCCTGGTTGTAAATCTCCTGGTTGTACAACTCCTGCTACTTCTGAAAAATGTTTGGTATAAAGTTTTACTGTCTTTGGGGAAGTAACATTCTGCATTTCAGAGATTGCCATAGGGATTATTTTTGTAATCTTAATTTCTTCATACTTTAAGAAGGTACATTTTTAATCCTGGAGGTGGTAAAATTTAGGATGAATGATCACACATCTCTAAATCTTTCAGGTATATTGAGTTCCATTCTAACACTTATTCAGCACTTTGAAAGGGAGCAGAGTCAGTTCAGACATTAGATAAAAGCAAGGTAATGTGTTTCTCAGGGCCCACCATGGCTAAAGTCATTACTAAAGATAGATCCATGGGGTACAGTTACATAGGCATGCATAATATTTGGCAATGTGCAGGTCTGAAATTGAAAGTTTTGAAGATTATACTGTCTTTCCTGTAGTGAACCTAAACAATTGAAATAACTGGATCTTTTAGATACTTTATATATTTGTAAATAGTCAATGACTTTGATTGGTTAGCTGATGCTACATATTACTACTCCATTAATTAAACTGACAGGTTTTGACATGACCTCAGTGTTTCCTATAACTGACTCATCATTGTAATTAAAATCTCTACAGAGAGCTACTGGTTACTGCTATTTGTACAGAATTGGAGCATTTAGAAAAGGCAAGCGTTTGTAGACCTTCTTTCTCTATTATAAATCTCACACAAACCAATGTATGTATTATTTACAAAATTGGTGCATTCTAATTGCTAAAGGCCATTGGGAAAACAGCTTATTTATTTTTGGAACATAATTAGTTTAGTAATTAACAACAATCCATGAGGAATACTTTTATTCGGAATATGGTTATTCGGTTGAGATTTGGTGTCCTGAATATCTGAACCATAACACTGGTTTGAGCTGAAGCATAATGTTTGGAAAAAGTTTCTCTAACTTATTTGACAGTATTAAAATTCATTTTAAAAGTATATGTAAGTTTCAGTTAAAGCAGTTAAACTATATTTAAAGAGCAATTAAACTTAAATATACAAAAGCTTTATAGCCTTCTGATGTATAAATTGATTGGGAGAATGTAATTTTAAATTTTAATACATTGGGGAAAGTTGAATAAATATTAACAATTTAGTAAGAGATCATTGTTTTTGGGGGAGGTTAGGCCAGCTGTGAGGATTACAAAAAGTAATCTGTATAGCCTTGCTTTGTAGCAATCAGCCTGAATCATTTGATTTCTGGCATGGTCCTTTAATTCCCAAGTACTGCTCGGGCTTGACCAGTGCAGACTTTTTTTTTCTTGTTTCATTGCTATGCCTATTTTGGAAATTGATTGGGATCCAAAGAGGCAGATGACATGAATATACAGTAGAGTTTTCTTCTGAACTTTGTATTTACCCCACTACATACTTAGTCAGTGTGCTTCTGCAATACATTTTTTAAAAGCTTGAAGGTTGTCTTTTACAATAGTTTACTGGTTAAAAAGAGAAGGGCCCTTTATGTGTTGCAGAAGACCAGAGGCTCATTTCACAGTCTGATAAACCCTGGTTTCTATGACAAAATGATTCTTATATTTGTGTGCTCCCTTCTCTTTAATAACTTAGCACTTTTAATCAGTGCATAATTTGCTGTAGTAACTGGAATAAAGGGTTTAAATCAGGGGTAGGCAACCTTTCCCCTTTAAGGGCCGAGGGACTTCAGCTCCCAGAATCCCAGGAGCTATTGGCCAACATGGGACTACTGGCCAACATGGCTGAGGCTTCTGGTAGCTGAAGTCCCTCGGCCCTTAAAGGGGAAAGGTTGCCTACCCCTGGTTTAAATAATCCCTGCAAACCATGGTATTGAACCATGGCTTGATTTTATATTCTTTGGAGTGACTAAAATCATACCTTTTGATTCAGAGCACACAAGAAACTGTGGTTTAATCAGGAGATGCTGAAATAACCAATACAAGGAGAGGGGAGAATCCTGTGAATGTGGTGAGAAATTGTACATTATTGTACTAAGTTTGCAATGTGTGAATATGCCCAGTAAGAAAAGGCATGCACGAGGGGATTGGATTGCTGGATGCACCAAAATGATCAGGGAGATAGCAAACATTATATGTCAAATGATAATATATTTTAAAACATAATCCATATCCTGAGAAACATGCAGCTACCAGCAAATAACAGAAATAACTTAAAATCAAAATTGCTGTGACTGTTTATCTGTTACAGCAAAAACAACAAAACAGATTTTTTTATACATACAAGCCCACTTCATCGGATCTAGTCCAACTGATAAAAGAGCAACAGACTTTTAGGCGCATCTGTATTGTTAAGTTTAAGTAATTTTATCATTGTCAAAAGTGAACAACTGGAAGGAAGTTTCCAATGTTATATTTTTGTCTAAGGTGTGGTGTACGTACAAGGGGTTATCATAAAGTTTGAATTATCTTCTTTAAAAAAATTGATAGGAAATTTGTTTTGATTTGTAGTTGTTAACTTATCTCTACATAGTCACCATCCAGATTTACACATTTTTCCCAGCATTTCTTGACCCTCGAAATAGCATTATTGTAGAAGTCTGCAGATTGTGCCTTAAACCACTCTTCCACTTTATGAATGACATCATCTGTGTTGTCAAATCGGCGACAATGCAACAGATTTTTCATTTTAGGGAAGAGTAAAAGTCACTTGGTGATGATGACACTGACAAAATTTCATCAATATACCATAATAACTTCCGGGTAATAATTATTACTTTACGATACCCCCTCGTACCTCTCCATCTTACACTTTAGTCACTTCTGGCACAACTTGTAACAAAAATAAAGGACACAATGAACTGATTTTCTCAACATCATGCACTTAGAGACTAAAGATGACACTGACAAAATTTCATCAATATACCATAATAACTTCTGGGTGATAATTATTACTTTACAATGCCCTCTCGTAATTAGGGTAGGGTGGGTCTTTAAAACATCTAAAGATTTTCCTTTTTTATTACTTAGGCAAGACATGAGTTAAGCTTATATTTACTTGGACTGCTGGTGAAACATTTCATGTCCACCCAAGTGCTCTAACTTGTTTGTGAACATTTTGAGAACTGGTTAGGGTGGATTAAATGATTATAGGTCTACAGACTTGCTCAGCTAAAACTGTTTCCATACTAAACAATTTAGCATCCGGGTGAAAATGGGCAGGCTGAAGTTGTGTTCCCATTCTTTTTCCAGGGTATTAACTTCCCTGGTGGCGCAGTGGTTAAATGCCTGTACTGCAGCCACTCACTCATAGACCACAAGGTTGCGAGTTCAATACCAGCCAGGGCTGAGGCTCCACTCAGGCCTGCATCCTTCCGAGGTCGCTAAAATGAGTACCCAGCTTGTTGGGGGGCAATCAGCTCACAGTTGTAAACCGCTTAGACATCCCATAGAGTGATATGAAGCGGTATATAAATGAAGCTGCTTTGCTGTTTGAAAGGAAGGATTGGTGAAATACTTTTACTTTCCGGGTTAAATACTTTTACTTTCCAGGGTGGAAAATCTTGGATCTGGAGACATTGCCTGTCATTGCTTAAAAAAACCTTGAAGAGGAATACATTTATTACACTGATACTTTATCCAAAAGTAGATTTCAGTTTCTGAAATAGAAAGCTGTTCTTTTAGTTCTATGTTCAAAGGAGCCACTTGATTAACAGAATAACACGGGATGGTATACCTCCAGTTTTATAAATTCTCAAATGAGAGTTGCTGGTATCTGTTCTGTGTGAGGGGAGGAAGCCAGTAACCCTTAAGATCCTGCAGGTACTTCCCATTAATTTAGAGTCAAATAAGACCAGTATGAAACTAGACTTTAAAAAAACAAAAAACAAAAAAAACAGGTACTGCCAAACAGCATAAGAAACATAAGAACCCATAGTGGGTTCAAGAGTGGGAAGCTTGGCAAAGTACTTACCTGTAAAGTGCTTCCATTTTTGTAAACACCCCACTACTAATCTCCGAACTTAAGTGCCCCCCCCCCCCCCGGTATTGAAGATAATTTTTCAAAATCACAGGATCTGTCACCATAGAAGCAGTGTGGATGGAGTATTGTAAAGTTTTTGTTTGTTTGTTTTTTGTTAAAGGTTATAAAAAAAAAATGGGAGCCCTGGACAGGCACCACATGTTCTGGAGCCCTGACATCTGTCTGCAGATATTAGTCACCAATGCCAGTACTAAGAACCTTCCTGGTTCACAGCCACTATACCTACCTGCTTTTTAATTATAGTTTTGGTTACCAGTTATCATACTGCATTTATTCTTTGGGACTAAAGTGTTTACTTTTGTAATATCCCTGTACTGTGTTTTATAGTTGAGGAATACCTTGTACCGTTATTGAAATCTCACAATGTCCTGGCATAATGCTGTGGATGTATCCTGACTAAATATATGTGTTCTTCCTCAGATCCAAACATTTAACGTTGAAGCACCATGCCAGACTGTAGAAGATTTAACCAGTGGAGTTGTGATGGCTCAAGTCCTTCAGAAGATGTAAGAGAACATTTTGTACATCACTGTAAATAAGTCATTGTATTTAGATTTCTTAGACTCCCCCACCCGCGCAAAAAAATCCAAAAGGCATGAGCAAATGGTATTTTTTTAATCTTAAGTACACTTGGTAGTCAATACTACATTTCATTTCATGATAAAATGTCCATTTATTTCTTGACTGTGTTTATTCAGATTTTAACATATGTTTTTGATCATAGAAAACCAGTACAAATGTCAGTGTGCCTTCATAGAGGAAAAATGCAATTTGGAAAGGTGTTTATCTTAACACTGAATTTTAGTAAGTGGGCTGTAGGGAAAATTCAATGTTTATTGAGATATTTCGACTACATCAGTTTAACAGTAAACTAAATAACTATGCCTGGTAGTCTTTAAAAATAATTATAGAGCAAAAGTAATATATAAGGTATCTTCTGGTATAACATACACAAGTAAAGAAAAAGCTGCATGAAAATGTGAAATAGCCTACAGTTTGACACAGGAGAAAGCAATGGAAGGGAAGAATGGCTTCTTATCCCCTTGGGGCCAGTTATTCAAACCATCCATAATAAAGATAGATCTGCGTATTCAGTAAATGATGCTGTAGTGGAGGAATCACAGGATGGGTGTGACTTGAATATCTGTACAGTAATTGTACTGTATCTCCATATAGCTACTCTTCTAAAATAGTGTGGGTAATGACTTCCTTTATTGAAGGCAGTGTTTGACTCTCAGTGTCATGGCTCTGTCAAGGCAATGTTGGAGAAAGTGCTGTTGCTTGCGTAATGTGCATTCTGTTACAAACAGAGAGGCTCTGTTTCCTGCAGTGTTACATCTAGTTGTTTTGAGGACATTAAATTGCTTGAGGATAACTAAATAGTTCATCTTCCATGTTTTATGATGAGGTTGTGAATGTTGATGTTGAGGGTATAAATTTTAAAGGATCTATCTAGTAGAAATACTCAGAAAAGATTCTATATGTCACTTCCTGATCTGCCCACTTTCTTATCCTAAGTAGCTTTGCATAGAGAAAGTCTAAAATCAAAAGGAGAGAGAAAAACTAATACAAGTTCAGTCTCCCTTATCTGAAATGCTTGGGACTAGAAATGTTTTGGATTTTGGATTTTTTCGGATTTTGGGATATTTGCATATCCATAATCTTGGAGATGGAATTCAAGTCTGAACATGAACTTCACTTATGTCTTGTATACACTTTGTAAACATAGCCTGAAGGTAATTTTAAACATAATATTTTAATAAGCTTGTGCATGAAACCAGGGTTGCGTACATTGAACCATCCGAAAGCAAAGGTGTAACTCAGCAACCCAGTTTTGGATTTTGGAGTTTGAAATTCCAGATAAAGGATACTCAGCTTGTAGACTGTGATGGTTCTGCAACATAATCCCTATAAGTGAGTTCATTTAAAATGCCTTGTCATCTCAAACTGCATTGAGGAATCACTCAGAATTCCCTTGTTTCCAAGGATGACTGGTGTCTTTGTGACAAGCAGTTGCTGTCTTCCGCTGACACCATTTTGCTAAATATGCAATTGGATACCTAAGTAAAAGGGCAGAGAAGTCACAGATGGAGGCTCTGTTGTTCACACTGTTCTTCTTCCTGGGTTACTCAGGCACATGGATAAGATACAATTGAATAAGACTGAAAAATGGAAGTATGCAGCTATAATTAGGGTGTAGATGAGATAGAAGAAGAGTGAAAGGAAGCCGGGGCCAATGTAAAATAAAATGGAACAAACTTGCTTAGGAAGAGAAGGTACAGTTACCATATATGCATCCACTCAGCAACAGTGCAACTTTGGAGCTATTGTTCTATTCACAAATCCTCCATTTTGTAAACATATTGCATGAAGGCTATATGCATTTGTGTAAGAATGCAGAATTTACTAACAGCATCTGAGAATATGTTTTTGCTAAAGTATTCCTCAAATGGGGATCAAGCTAGCCCATTCACTCTTTAAACTAACCAAACCAGTCTTGGGAGTTGTTTCTTCCTGACATCTCATCTGTGATCTCCATTTCAGCCATCTGATTACTCGGATTACCACTGAAAACTGATCTATGCTTCACTAGTTGGGGCTGAACAGACTGCCCCTTTGGAGTGATGTCCCGCCACTCCTTTCATTGCGGGATCGGGACCGTGGCAACCGTACGCTGCAGCCCCGATCTGGCGCTTTGCTGGCCCAAAAAACGCTGGCAAAATGCCGCTTCTTTTTAAAGGTGAAAAGCCATCCTTGCCACAGTGGTGGCTTTGCGGGTTTCTTTGGCGCAGCACATCATCATGTCCCCACTCTGCCCTGATGAGAACTCTTTTGCTACATCTGTTTCTTCATTGTCTACGTTGAATTTGTCTAGAATCTCCATCGTCATTATCTTTGTTTTCTCTATGTTCAACAGCAGGCCTGCCTTTGCACTTTCTGCCTTGATCTTTCTCAGTAGTCGTTCCAGGTCTGTGAGGATTTTTGCTAGTATCATGGTGTCATCTGCTTATCTTAGATTCTGTGAATTGGGAAAAATCGCAAATATCGGGGGCCCATGCGCCAGGGCGCATGCACCATTGTAACTCTCCCTGCTTGCTGGTCTGCAAACAGGGAGGGATGAGTGTATTCTTTCTAGAAGAAGTTGGTGATCTGCGTGCTGGAGATTTTTAAGCCTCCTCTTAACATTGTTGGATTTTAGCCATTTTTGTTCAAGAATGATCTGCCCTTCAAAAGGAAGGATTCTTGGGAACTATTGTGGTTTTTCTTGGTAGTATGGCTGCTGCTCCTTTCTGTGCCCTGGTCCCTCTGTGACATGGAGATGAGTTGAGTAACTTGGGGAGATCATTCCTACATGTCTTCTCTCAATAAATACAGTTTGGCTGACCCCTTGGTTTACCAGACAGTTGGGAGGGGTAAAGTAGATCGGCTAACAGCTGATGGAAAACTCAAAAGTGTGCCCAATTCAATGTGTGGATGCTTTATTCAGTAATAATGTTGGTAGGAATGCTTTTTGGCTACCATTGTGTCCTTGAAGTGCCATTCTGCAGATTGTTTCTGTGACTGCCTTCAGCATGGCCACCAAGAGAGCGTACTGGGGCACATTTGCTAGATATTCTGAGGATAAAATTGATCACACCCTCAGAAACTTGGATATTGCTTCTTCAGCAGTAGCATCAACCATAAAGCATGCAGATTAATTAATTAATTAATTAATTTATAATCAACAGTTATATCCCACCTTTATTCCAATAATGTGGCCAAGGGCAGCTAATAACATGCTTAACACAAGTTAAAACCATACAAAAATAAAAATAAAAATATTAGACAAGATATAAGAAACAATTACATCATTTGAGTTAAAACATTAACTGTTAATGCCTGGAAGTTTGCTGCATGAGAGAGACTTAGATGAAGAAATGTGTTCTGTGAGATCTTATAGCAGAGGAGGCACCATGTATCAAGTCAGTGTTGCAAATTCTGACCTCCACATGATGACTGTATACAAACACATAAGTTTGAACTTACTGTGTGAGGTGTAAACTTGGAATGGGATGTATGCTCATATTCTTCACACACACAAAATGAGAGACAGAAGAAAATATACATTCAGTATTCATGCTGTTGACTTGTATATTCATTGATTTATTTTGATTTGGCCTCAACCAAAAGGTTACAGTTGGTGCACAGAGCATACAAAAATATTTTATATAGAAGCCTTAAATGATGCTTACTTATGTTTGTTATTGTTGTGTTTCTTTGTTTGTTATTGTTGTGTTCCTTGAAGTCATTTCTTACTTATTATGGTGACCCTAAGGTGACCCTGTCACAGGGTTTTCTTGGGAGAATTTGTTCAGAGCAGGCTTGGACATGCCTTCCTCTGAGACTGATGTCCCCAACACATCGCAGAAATAATCCATTTTGAGACTTCTTTAACTGCCCTGGCTCAGTGCAATATACAATGTTGAGAATTCCCTAGCATTGAGTTAAAGCAGTCTCAAACTGGGTGATTGCTGCATTGTGTTTTAGATCTGAGAGAGTGTAACCCAGTGGGTTTTCATGGGTGAGCAAGGATTCAATGACCTAGTCCAACACTCAAACCACTATACCATGCTGCCTCTCACAGATTGCACTAGACACACACACACACAAACAAAATAGAAATAGAATAAAATTACTTCTTTAAATGTGTTGAAGATTGAATAGGTCTTCACTTGGTGCCCAAAAGAACATAATGGGGCACTAAATACGCCTTTGTAGGGAACACATTCCATAGACTGGTTGCCACTGTAGAAACCCTTCTTTCTCATAGCAGTCTGCTCCACCTAAATTTACATGGACACATGGAGGAAGGTCTGAGATGAAATGTACCCAAGTACTTTTTGGAGGAGGGATTCCTTTGGGTACCCTAGTTCAAAAACATTTAGGACTTTAATGATTAAAATTAACCATTTGAATTGGATCTGGAAACAGACTGAAATCCAGTCCAGATAGCAAAGTGCTCGGATAATGTGATCATATTGAACAGTATTGCTTAGATCCTTTCTTAGGAACATGACATAGTTATGAACCTGTAAGACTTAATAGTTATATAGATATTAAAATTAATAATCATTGCATAAGTGAATTTCAGAGAAGCCATTAGCATAAGTTTATTATGTTACTTTGAAAGTCCCAGTTTGTGTAATTAGAGAGTACGTTCAGTACTTTCCCTTTCAGATAATTAGAGTATTTGTTGTTGTTAACTGCCTTTGTGTCAGTCTTGACCCATGGCAACGCTATGGATGAGACATCTCCAGGCCCCCCTGTCCTCTACTGCTCTCCCCAGCTTCCACAAACTCATATTTGTTGTCTCTTTAATAAAGTCCATTCATCTAGTATGTGGCCTTCCTCTCTTTCTACTTCCTTCCACCTTTCCTGATATTATTGTCTTTTCCAATGATTCATGCCTTCTCATGAAGTGTCCAAAGTATGACAGTCTAAGTCTTGTCATCTTGGCTTCTAGGGATATTTCTGGCTTGATCTGCTCTATTTCCCTCACCCTTTTGGCTGTCAATGGAATCCTCAGCACTCTTCTCCAGCACCTAATAATAATAATAATAATAATAGACAAAAAATGAATTAGAGTATACTGAATTCATTTTTGAAGGTGAAACTGCTGTCTAACAAATTTCTAAATTCACAGAATATTTCAAATATTTCTAACCCCAATACCCATAGCAAAAAGGGGTTGTTTTCAATGCTGCATATGTGGAAGTACAAAGACCACATTTTGTTTTATGTATAGAAAATGCATATGCATACACACAGATGAACAAATTCTGGGTACCTTCTTGGCTAACATTTTTCTTTTGTTAACCGGGAGATATCCTTGCCTTAAAGCAGGGGTAGGCAACCTTTCCCCTTTAAGGGCCGAGGGACTTCGGCTCCCAGAATCCCAGGAGCTATTGGCCAACATGGGACTATTGGCCAATACGGCTGAGGCTTCTGGGAGCTGAAGTCCCTCGGCCCTTAAAGGGGAAAGGTTGCCTACCCCTGCCTTAAAGGGTAGGATATTGGCAAATATACTGTGTCACTGAAATGTGATAGGAGGTCATGTTTATTCCCATTTATCTGACACAGAAGAGGTGGGGTGTTTTTGATCTTGGTAAGCAATGATACTTAGGATGGGAGGTTGAATTACAGAAGACAAACTATGTGGCAAAAAAAATATTTTAGATTGTTTTGTGTATGTATATATTTTCTGTTTGTGAATTACATTTATAATGATTTCTTTCTGTTTATCTTTCTTCCTTTCCTGGTAGTATGGCAGATGTGGAGATGAAACAGAATTGTCACATCTCTTTCCATTTCTCTCATCTGCTGCTGTTTGTTTCCTTTTTCTTCCATGTGCAAAGCTCCTTCTTCCCTACAGTTCCTTTTGCTCACCACATGAAACAATATCTTCCTGCTGCTCAGCAGACCAGTCTGCATCCTTCACCCTAAGAATATATTCCTTCCAAATGCATCCAGTCAATAAGGGCCTAAGCAGACGGCGCAAAGCGCCGTGTTCAGGGCAAGGAAGGGGAGGGGCAGCCACATGCTGGGCGCCCCAAACCCTTCCCGAAGACGTCGTCGGAGCGCCGGACCCTCTGCATGTCCAGCGCTCCGAGGATGCCTATCCACCGCAGCGTCCACACGCTGCGGCAGAAAAGGCGCCGAAGGTGTGCCGGCAGCCTTTTGCGGCGCACCTTCGGTGATTTGTGGAAGGAGCGCTATTTTAGCGCTCCTTCCTGGGGCGGCGAAGCTGCGCCGCGGGGCCGAGGAATGCGGATATCTCGGCCCCAATACATAGCTTTCTGGGGCGGCCCCGTGCTGCCCGTCTGCTTCCCCTGTAAGTTACTATGCCACTTCATTCCAACTGCTGTAGGATATCTTAAGAACAAGAAGTTACTTTGTGAACTGATTAACTGAATGAATGGTAAAAGGCAGGTCTAATTTGAAATTTCCCTTTTATTTCCCTCACCCTTTCTCTATTTTCCAGCCCCATTTGTAGACAAATCTTTCTCTTACTTTCCATACCAGAGTTGTTGTGTACATTCAAGTCATTTTTGACACATGACAACCTGAAGGAAAATAAATGACAGGGTTTTCTTGGCAAGATTAGTTCAGAGGGGTTTGCCTTGACTTTCTCTGCGGCCAAGGAAGGTCACCCTTTGTAGATTTCCCAAGGTCACCCTTTGTAGATCTCCATGGTTGAATGAGGATTTGAAACCTGGGCTCCCAGAGTTCTAGTGTAACACTCAAGACACTACACTATGCTGACACTCTTCACACCAGAGAGACCCCTTCCAAAGGAAGCCCTCCCTCCAAATTTGTTTTGATCTCTGGAGGCAAGAATTCTTAAGAAGCAACATCAGACTTGGTTTTGAAAACAGCTGCTTCAGGGAAGAAAGAAAAAAATCTGAAATTGATTTCCTTGAGAGGAAGAGACTTCCTCTTAGCCTTTTTCTTTTGCCTTGGGCTTGAAACAGAAGGCAAGGAACTGAGGGCAATGTTCAGTTTGCAGAAAGAAGATTGCAGGGGACTTCAGCTTATGGAGAACAATACATTCTGTGCTGTTTGCACCTTTCCTAGATTCTGTTTCTTGATTCTGTAACTTGTTGTTTTCAGAGGCATTTTACTTGCTACATTACTTTAGGTTATTTTGTTCATCCATAAACAAATGCGAATGTTGTTGTTGTTATGTGCCTTCATCATCTTCAGAAGTGGAGTAAAGAAAAACCCATCTGCCAGCCTCTCCCAAAATGCGCTGCCATGTGAATAATCTGATATCCACATGTTGGATAATGCACATCCTTCCATATACTACTGTAAAAAGGGTGATTCCTTTCCTTATTTGGAATTCGAGGACTTTTTCACTCCCCCCACTCCAAAATAGGACAAATACGATCAAATTGCACATGGCCAGATCACATTCTACTCGCATTCTACCAAGATAGTTTTCATCATGTAGACTGGCCATTAGTCAAGAGTTTAGGCAAGCAAGAAGAGTTTTCTAAGCAAAGGAGAGAGTGACCAGGAGATTGGTAGCTCCATCCATCCTATTTCTGGGAGTAGAAAGGTATGACACAAGGAAGGCAGGTGTTAGACCAGTAATCTGTGACATGTTTGCCAGGCTGTGTTAGCATGCCAATAGAAATAAATTTTAAAATTTTATTTGAATTTGCAGCTACAGAAGAGGCTGTTTGGTATATTTCTGAATAAGACAGTGCTCTGATCTTGCCCCATGCTGTCACACTGATCAGTGGTTTATGCAGAAATAAAGCAGGGGGACAGGACTCTTCAGTGAGTGAATTACTGAAAGTGAACTTTTCTCAGTGTGAGGGAAGTGTGCTTTTAATTTTAATTAAAGAGAAAAAGTGTGAAGATGAAGGCTTTCATGGCTGGCATCCATAGTTTTTTTTTTTGGTGAGTTTTTTTGGGCTGTGTGACTGTGTTCTGGAAGAATTTATTCCTAAAGTTTCGTCTGCATCTGTGGCTGGCATCTTCAGAGAATGGAGGCATGGAAGTGAGTGGGTATATATACTGTGTGACCCTTGGTTGAGAGGAAGTGATTTAGATGTTAATCTGTGTGTTGGCCTGTTGGTGAATGACAAGGCCTCAGGGTGATAGGACATGCAATGGGGATTTGTTTCTATTTAGTTAGTGATCCACTGTCTGCTGGGAAACCCTCTGACCCTGGGTGACGTTCGTTTGCATGTGCTGAGTCTTGCTTTTGGTGTTTTTCAGGACTAGTAGCCAAACTTTTTTAACTTTCAGTGTTTCTTTCCTGTTGAAGTTGTCCAGGTGTTTGTGGGGTACCTACCCAATTCACCCTCTAAGGTATATCAGGACCAGCATGGGGTCCAGGAATGTCCTTAAAAAAGTGAATATAGTATATGACAATAAGCTAAGTGTTTCACAGGCATCCAGTGTGAGAGCATGCAACTTTGTTGAATATTATCAAAAGTGCCCATGGCTGCTATATTGGGAACCCTTGTGTTAATTCCTTGAGCATAGGATTGTACTTCTTTAGAGAGAGAAAGTTAAGAAGGCTTATTTGATACAGTATCATTAACCAGTTGCATAGAAATTTCATTCTGTACAGTGGGCCTTTCATATCTGCTGGGGTTTAGTTGCAGGTCCCACCAGGGATATCAAAATCCATGGCAACCCTCTCTCTCAAAAAAAACTCCTAGGTCTATAATTTTGACCACCAAAATGGAAACCATAAGAAAAGTGGAGGGTTATGAAAGAAAAGCCATTCTTGGATGCATTTTAGAAGAAGCTTTCAGGTGGTCTCTAGAAGGTTCAAAATGTTGTGTTTGCTTGTGGAAGGTTTCGTGAATCTGGGTGTTTCATTTCACATGTGCATATTGCTAGTTTTGAATAAAAAGTTTATTCAAATATGTTGAAGTGCTTCCCCCCCTTTTTTTCCCTTCTTTTTTCTTTTTCTTTTGGTGGTGTAGCAACCTATCCCATTTTTTCCAATGTTGTTTCTGCTAAGTAATGTTCAGGAACACACCTTCTTCATTAACTGAAGTACACTGATATTCATAATCTCCCCCAAAGAATATAAACATTTTGGATAGATTCTGAAATTTATACATCTAAAAATAGTCCTGATATGGAGAAATGAAGTCCAAAACACTGCAGAAATAATCCAGTCTGAGACCGCTTTAACTGCCTGGCTCAATGCTAGGAAAGTCTGAGAACTTTAGTTTTGTGAGACATTTAGCCTTCTCTGTCAGAGAGCTCTGATGCCATAATAAACTACAATTCCCAGGATTCCCTATCACTGAGCCGGGCAGTTAAAGTCATCTCAAACTGGATTATTTCTGCAGTATGTTTTGGGCCTGAATTTCAGTAATTTACATAATCCATCTGTTTATTGTCGTCAACAGTAAGGATAAAATTATTCAGTTAATTTAAGAAGATTGATAAGTTACTGCCACTTTTGCAGTTTACTTGCTGCAGATAACCTCTATAATGCCTTTAAAAGAATGAGAACTTAATTGGCAAAACTGGACACGTTGTGGGATTATGGCTAGATAAGATTCTGATTTCTAGGAGAAAAAGAGAGCATCTGAAATAACTTCAAAATGTTAAGTCAATCTCTTCTGTAAAACTACTTCAATAACAACAGAGTGACTGACTCCAGCACTTGCTGGCTTTATATTGAAAAGTATATGCAAAACATGTGTTTGAAAGTCAGCAGAAGAGATGCATTTCTGGTGAACTTAGGGCTGGCAGTCTGTTCAGGCCCTTGATTTTGGCAGTTCTGTAGGATCCCATTTCAGTGAACGTGGCTCTTCCTTTGGTCATGTATGTCTCCTAATGGTGAGGGGAGTAACCAAAGGAACGGCCTCACAATTCTTCCCTGGCAATGTAATATATCACATTGTGGAATTAATGGATCATATGAAAATGGTCTTTGTGATTAGGTCTTGCTGAAAGAAACATGGATTATTCTGCCTGTGTCGTATGTTGAAACGTGATTCTATGGAATTTCCCACCGCAGGACTATGAAACCTATGGTTCCTTTTCTGACTTTGCCTCCTTCCATTCATTATCTGTTGAACACTTGCAGGAGGGACAGGGTGTGGTAACTCAGCTACTGCTCTGCATCATATAGTAGGATCTCTAGTAACTCCCAGTGAAGAGACACAGTAAAATTGCTTGCTTTTAAGTGTGGCTGCCCACTGCATCTCTGTATGAGTCCCTATGCTTTGGTTGCCTCTTTCCAAACATAAGACACGCCCAGATTACATTGATCAGGTTCCACAAACAATAGTTAATTCTTCAAATGGTTCTTTGAATTTCAACTTAGTGAAAGAATTCCTTTTTCTAAAACATATGTGTGTGTTTTCTTAAGGAAAATCAGTTGGGATAAATGTTGGTGGTAGTTTTAAATGTGTGGCTACATCAAAACTAATTAAAATCAGGGGCAGCCCTCTGGATGATGTAAGACAGTAACTCCCAGCATGCTTCACAATTAACTATGGTTGTTTGGGCTGCTGTGAGTTGCAGTCCAAGAGCATGGGGTGGTGGTGGTTTGCATGAGTTCTGATTTAAATTCCTTGTCTAAATCCTATTATTAGTCCTAACTAGCATAGAATGATGGAGTGAGTTGGAATTTGTTCATGTAAGTTCCATTGATTCAGCGAGTTTACTCTAATTGCTGTTAACAGTTGGATTTTGTTCTATGAATTTGGACTGGACTGTTTACATTTTTGCATGAAGACTACAGAAATTAATGTTTATACTTAATGCTGTACAGTGATAAGCACAGGCATATATATTCTTTCCATGAACGATGCCTCAGGAGGAAAAATTATACGAGCTACAATTTGATATTTCAGGGAGGACATTTGGAAATATTTATATTATAAATGGAGGCATCCGAATTAAGGCATTTATTAGATAGTCTGAAAAATTAATGTTGAAAATAAGTTGTAGTATCCACACATTTGCACAGCACTTAATATTGCTCTCTGATTGCTTCTCTGTATTTACAAAAATCTTCTTCCAAAAAGAGGCTCCTAAGTTTTGCTGGTATTTTGATCACCTGTATGTAGCTATTTATAAACCTGTGATATCTCTGTGAAATTATTATAACTATTTATTTATTTATTTATAACCCACCTTTCCCCCAAAACTGGGACTCAGTTTTTTACTGATTAGAAATGTCTTTTGAAACTCCTCTAAAGTTTGTAAGTATTTCACCATAAGGTGTGGGAGGAGAGAGAGCTGAAGCTACTTTTCAAGAAGTACAAGTCTGACTGAATTAGTTGCATAGTACTTTGAATTCTGTACATTGTTTCAGAAAGAAAATAATTATTGAGATAGATAGTGAAGTGTGAAGGTACTCTAATACAGTATACCATTCTTTCTAATAGTTTCACAGTTAATGGAATGAGACAGGAAGACTCTTGAAACTTAAAAATGCATGATTTTTTAAAAAAGCTTTTATGACATTGTTTCAGTGCATTTCTGAATCTGAGAATGAGTTTGCACATATCATGAAAACCCTCATTTCTTGTATTGTGTGACGTTAGCATGATTTATGGTTTTTGTACTTTGCAATAGAGATTGGGAATGTAAGACTCTATGTCAGGGGTAGGCAACCTTTTTGAGCTGGGGGCCGGGTTGCTGTCCCTCAGACAATTGTGGGGGCCGAAACACCAAAACTAAATAAATAAATAAATAAATAAAATTTTAAAAAAATTAAATATGCATGCACATTCTCTCAGTCCCAGAAAAGCCATGGCAAAACCTCTGTGGAGATTTTGCCAAGAAAACCCCAAGAACAAGTAATAACAACAATAATAAATATCATCATGGCGGGCGGTGGCGGGGGGGCGGCGGCGGGACCGGCCTGGGGCCGGTCCAAAGGCCTCGAGGGGCCACATCCGGCCCCCGGGCCTTAGGTTGCCTACCCCTGCTCTATGTAATTAGATTGAGTCTCCGCTGGCTGAGAGTGCAGATTAACAATATGTGAAGGACTACACATCCCAAAGCCCCGTTTTATAGTTTCTGAAACACTTTTTACATCAACTTTTCTGCTTTTTAAAAAACCATCTTATTTGTCCTCAATAGAAACTCAGCATAGTAGAGGATTTTGGGAAGTGTTCCAGGGCAAACTTGGGTGTTGGCCAGGCCAGCAGAGCTTCCTCAGCCCTTCTCCTGGAAATAACATGTCCTGAAAACACACACAGTATTTCTCTGCTCCAGTGCATTGCAGGAGAACCTCAGATTTGTGGACATTCATATATTTAAGGATATTATTGCTGATCTTGTAATTGAGTAATGCATGATAAGCTCGCTGAGGAAACCCCAGCATTCCTTGGAAGACAGTTTGAAAACAATTGCTATAGTTAATAGAGAAATTATAGGATATTAGTTAAGAATCTAATACTTTTGGAGGAAGTTTAAATGTTTAATACATAATACATAGTAAGTATTCCAGGAAATAGGAAAAAGTGCAGAATAGTTTTAAGCAGTAGTTGTTGACTTTAAGTTTGAATCTGCAAGTTTGTTTGGCAAAATATTGTTCAACATTTTTCTCTTTTTTCCCAGAGATCCAACATACTTTGATGAAAACTGGTTAAACAGAATCAAAACAGAAGTAGGAGACAATTGGAGGCTGAAGGTATTTTAATTGCCTAATCATATTTTTTATCATTTAAGTCACTAATCATTTCAATTTATATGTGTATGTGGGGTTTTAGCCTGCCCTTTTTGAAGGGCCAGGGAGGGCTACAGATTGAAATAACTATTATTATACATAGTAATTAATTCCTTCTTAAGCTCCCTATGTTTTGAGGATCTTTTCTCCCTAACAATGCCATTTCATATTTCATCTATTCTCTGCCTATAATTGGTTTGCTGTGGCATTTCAGTGTCATTCACCTATATTGCACTTCTATTAATCTGATGGTTTAATGCAGGGGTAGGCAACCTTTCCCCTTTAAGGGCCGAGGGACTTCAGCTCCCAGAATCCCAGGAGCTCTTGGCCAACATGGGACTATTGGCCAACATGGCTGAGGCTTCTGGGAGTTGAAGTCCCTCGGCCCTTAAAGGGGAAAGGTTGCCTACCCCTGGTTTAATGGGTGTGCACCTTCAGAATGTTTCGGTGGTCCTTGACTACGCAGTTCGTGAGGGGGTCTTAGACAGAAAATTGGCCCAAGAACTGCTGTAGAGTCCCATCCTGGCTTTAATGAAGCTGTACTGAGGCCATTGCCAAAGTTTACTCATTTCTCCAACTAAACTAAAATCTACTTGGTATCTTATTTTTTAAAAGCCCTTTCTCATCAACCAGACAGGCCTAAACAAAATAATATCCCTTCTTTACCTAAAGAGGCAGATATTTTAGATATAGTGATATGTGGACTTGGTTGTACTTCCCAATTTCTTCCTCAAACAGTTTTAAATTTGCCAGAATGGCCAAAGATTCCAGGACAGGCTTGCTCTACCTAAGTTAAACTGGTTCAAGCTAGAGTTGACTTCATTTGCAGACTGAAGATAGAAGATGGTGTATATTTTACTGATGTGAAACCCTGAGTGAAAAACACCTGGAAAATGCAGAGAAAATATTTCTATTCTGTTTGGAATGGTGGAAGAGAAAAATGCCTTTCCCTGAGGTCTTCATTTCAAAGTATGATCAAAGACGCCTTTCTCAACCATGGTTCTTGAGGCTAAAGACATACAGAACCAATAATTATCTTATCAAAATGGCATGCCTTTTCCAGTGGTGCTTGGTTTATGCCATCAGCAGGATCCAGATGAGGTTTTGAAAACATTATAAATAGGTTTTGTGGGTTTTTCAGGCTGTGAGGCCGTGTTCTAGAAGAATGTATTCCTGATGTTTTGCCTGCATCTGTGGCTGGCATCTTCAGAGAATGATGGCATGGAGGTGTGTGGGGAATATACACCTTGTGACCCTTGGTTGAGAGGATCAGCATGTAAATCTGTGTATTGTTCTGTTGAGGCAAGGCCTCTGGGTGGAAGGATATGCGAGGAGGATTAGTGTCTATTTAATTAATGGTCCACTGTCTGCTGGGAAAACCCCTGACCCTGGGTGAAGTTCATTTGCATTTGTTGAGTCCTGATTTTGGTGTTTTTGAAGGGTGGTAGCCAAACTTTGTTTACTTTCAGGGTTTCTTCTTTCCTGTTGAAATTGTCAAAGTGTTTGTGGATTTCAATGGCTTCCCTGTGTGTTCTGACCCAATAGTTGTTGGCATGGTCCAGAATTTCAATGTTTTCAAATAGCATTTTGTACCCAGGTTGGTTTATAATGTGTTCTACTACTGCTGTTTGTTCAGACTGGCCCAGTCTGCAGTGTCTCTCATGTTCCTTGATTCACGTTTGAACACTGCATTTTGTGGTCCCTATATAGACTTGTCCACAGCTGCATGGTATGTGGTAAACTCCTGCAGCCATGGGAGGGTCTGGCCTATCCTTTACTGAGCACAGCATTTCCTGGATTTTCTTGGTTGGTCTGTAGATCATTTGAAGGTTGTGTTTCCTCATCAGTTTCCCTATTCTGTCTCTGACTCCTTTGATGTATGGTAAGAATACCTTCCCTTTGGGTGGTTGTTTTTCTTCACTCCTGTGGTTTTTTCTGGGCCTGGCCACTCTTCTGATGTCTGAGCTGGAGTAACCATTAGCTTGTAGATCCCAGTTTAGGTGATTCAGTTCATCTTCCAGGTAGTGGGGTTCACAGATCCTTTTTGCACGGTCTACCAGTATTTTTATTGTGCTTATTAATGGACCATTAATTAAATAGATACTACTACTCTTCACATATCCTTCCACCAGGAGGCCTTGTCTCAACAGAACAGTACACAGATTTACATGCTAATCCTCTCAACCAAGAGTCACACAGTATATATACCCCACACACCTCCATGCCACCATTCTCTGAAGACGCCAGCTACAGATGCAGGCGAAATGTCAGGAATACATTCTTCTAGAACACGGCCTCACAGCCCGAAAAACCCACAAAAACCTATGGATGCCGGCCATGAAAGCCTACGACTTCACATTATAGTCAATGTTTTAAATGTTGTCTGTAGGTGAATCACATTCCTAAGATTCTACTCTGTGGGTTAGCAGAGATAGCCTGTGGTGGTTAACTGTTACTCAGTTATAGAACTGTAATCTTTATTCTTTTTTCTTAAGATTGGGTATTTCTGGTTTAAAAATTTTCTGTTGGCTTAATGCTAGTGGCTTAATATCTTGTCCTGTGGATTTAATGAGAAGAATTTAGTTTCTTATGTCAATTGCAGTATGAGTTAGAAGCAAAGTAGAGGTTGATGATCATAGCTACATGCTAGTTATTTCCATTTAGTGGTGTGTGTGCATCACACTCTGCATCAACATCTGAAGGCCTAAATTCCAAATTTCTTTTCCCAATCCAAACACCCTATTGGACCCAATTGCCAACCAAGAGGAAGCAGCTCTGTTGTGTGGAGATAATCCTTTCTTGCCACCTTCCATTTCTCCCATTAAGTGGCCATTTCATACTTTTTTGTTGTTTTTTGATGACTATCACGGTGTATCATAGGCACAAAGACTGAATTAATCTTCTTTATGTTTACAGTGGATTTTTGCAGAATGGTAAGGCCAAAATTTCTTTCCATTGGAGTATCCCCCCCCCCACTGGAGTCTAATAACCTAGTGATCTGGAACTCCCCCTTCGAATCCCAGATTTCTCTTGGCCACTTAAAATCAAGCAATGAGAAGGACTGCTGCACTTATAAATGTCATCTTTCCATATTTATTGGCTTTAAAAGCCTCAAAGGTGCTTGCTGAAATCTTTGCTCAATTGTTGTATTGTTGTCACAGATTACTTAATACATTATTAATTGCTTTTTTGTTTGCCTCTGAATGATCTGGCCTTGTGGTGAGTCACGGTTGATCTACAGTATTCTTGATAGTTATTGTCTACATGCCCTAAATGTCTCTGTCCTTGAAAGAGATAATGTAAATGCAGCTTGAAAAAGAAATGCTACTGATAATGGAGATATGTTTTTAATGCTGGCCATCCCTTAATAAAATCAAAATGCATAGCTCAGATAGATGCTTCTGCTCCTTATATGTTCCAAAGGTGACTTGTAAACATTCACTTCTGTATTTGAGGGTATTTAAGTAGGTAATTTAAGGGTATTTAAATAGGTAAAAAATTGTATTTGTTTCCCATCAAACGAAGATATTCATAACACAAAGTATTATAGGTTCCTTGTAGAATCACAGAAGTAGTGTTGCCAGTAGGTCACTCCAAGGTATTTTGTTCAGTCTTAGATTCACACAGCAGGATCTGCCAGTGGAATTAATACCCAGGCAGTGTGTTGCATTGCTTACTAATGTGCTAGCTTGTGTTTTTCCCCCCTTTTTAGAGAACGGAGGCAATGAAAAAATGAATATGCTACCGCCAAAATGTATTTTAAAAATGTTTTTAAAATTTGAAGTATTAGAATTGAAATTAACATGGCTGAATAGCATCCCCTTGCCCTGAAAAGTATAATGTATGGGACAGCAATGCTCCCATTGGATATCATGGATGACCAGGACTTCCATTGCTGTCTGAGAACATATACTATGTTGGTACCAATTTCAGTTTAGTGATTAGCATTACAGTCGCCCTTCTGTTCTCGTGGACTTCATGTCCGCGGTTTTACAGTGACTGCTGTTTAAAACAATGGGGTGCGGTCCTGAGGGCGTGCACTCCATTCAAGCTTGAATATTTATGAAGCTCCGTTTTGCGGGGGGGGGGGAGGTCCAGAACAGATCCCCTATGAAAGTGGGCGGCTAACTATATATTATACAGTATGTAGAGAGATCTTGTAGCACCTTTAAGACTAAATGAAAGAAATTGGCAGCATGAGCTTTTGTAGAATTCATTCTACTTCCTCAGATGCATTAAGTCTACAAAAGCTCATGCTGCCAATTTCTTTCTTTCAGTTAGTCTCAAAGGTGCTACAAGATCTCTCTACATATTGATTCTCCAGACTAGCATGGCTATATCTTTGTATATTATACAATTAATTTTTCAGATTTTAGCTACTCTATCTTGTTTCTTTGGGACAAAATTATCATCTAGATAGCGAATGGTATAAAATTCTCAGTAAATCATGTTCCTGTTGAGCTGTGCGCCTTAAATTCTGCTTGACAGTTCTGTGAATTTGATAATGAATCTTCACCTCTTGTGTTTATACCTGAATGCATATGCTCAACAATGTTTGCACTTATTTTCATAGCATATGAAACATTTTATTATATCACTGCCAAAATGATATTGCTTTTCTGTTTTCCCACCTAGGCATTCAAAAAGGCCAGAGAGAGTAAATGGGGAGTTCAGTGCTTATTTTAGGTTATCTCAAGATGGACTAAGCTCTTGCCTTTTACCACTCTACTCAGAGAAGGGATGGTTCCTTTTTTGATAAGCAGTACAGTCGGCTTTTCCTTTCCATGGACTTGCCATCTGTGGATTGGAGTATCTATGGATGGCCTTGCCCCATTCTCAGTGACAGTGCATGCATGCGGTTGCACCAACATGGTTGAATGCACATTGTGTGCCATTGAGGAGAATGGGATTTGAGGTCCCGCAGAATTTGCTATCCAGAACAGAACTCCCACAGATATGGACCAGCTGTATTGTACTTACATTGACCCATGGATAAGTCGACCCAGGCCAATTTTGGACTAAAATTTCTAGACTTATACACGAGTATATATGGTATTCAAGGAAGAAAGCAAGGTTAAATGATGGTTATTATTGACTGATGAGAAAATCCTAAAAGTTGAGGGTGAAGGGGAATGGCATTTTTACTTTTAAATTGCAAAACCACAAAATTGAATTATTTATTTAGGAAGGTCTGAATAATTTTAATAAAATGAATAGAAATGACATTAATTTAGATGTAGTATTAAGCCTGTGGTGATGTAGTAATATGGTTTCAGGCACATATAGTGTTTATGTGTATAGGAACTTGTTGCTCTTCTCACTCTCAAGCTGAAACAGTTCCTTCTACTGTGTCAGAAGCTGCTTCTGAAGCTGTGTAAAGTTGAACGAGTGGATACTGCCTAGAAAGGGCTCAGATATTGTGCTTTTGTACACATAGTTCACAGTGTAATCATCATTACATATGGGAAGCATGTGAGAATGTAGATCCAACTCACAAATCCATTTGTGTAAGTAGTCCCCATGTCTGTTAGGGTTTTTTTGGTATTCCCATGAATATAAGAAATCTGAAAATCAGAAAATGATTTAATTACAGAATCATAATTTTGTGATCTTCATGATTGGCTGCTTTAGACAGCAGGGCTCCTGCTTCTAGCTATAAATGATAACTCTTGCAGACTTCATTGTGTGATTGAGCTTCTGTGTGATCTTTTACCACAGTTTTGGTACATTTATTTGTTTCCCCTTCTTCCCTTCTAAAAGGTGAGCAACCTGAAGAAAATATTAAAAGGAATTTTGGATTACAACCATGAGGTAAGGGCTTTTACTTAGTGCTGTAAATTGATGTTAGCATTCTATTTCATTGTGATTACCATTGTTCTATTGAACAAGGCCCAGATTTTTAGTGCAACAAACTGATCTATAAAGATTTTAGATACTCTTTTTAAAGTCTTTCTCTTAATTTATAATAATATAGAAAGGGACTCTATCCCCAACTATGCTTTCATTGTTTATAAAGTCCTGGTGAGCTTTGTTGACAGGCTTTTCTGTTTTTGAACAGCTTCATTCATCACATACTTTCCTCATCAGATAAATTTCATTTATAGTCTTAACACTTCTGGAAAATCTTTTAATAATATATGTGTGGCTTTAGTTATCTTTGGCGATGACTGTGGCCAGGATCCAGTAGTGTAATTCCAATGGATCTTGCTAGTTTCACCAGAATCAGCCATCTGGGAATGACATGATTAGTAACTGTGTCTACTACCTACTTCAGTGAGAGAGGGAGGGATCAGAGGTCAACCCCCAGCTGAAAGATGGAGTGGATTGCAGAATAAAATGTGCAGGCAAGTGATGGTTTATCTGTTACCGCCTTCTGTTCCACCATAGATAAACACCATCCCTTACCATGGCTTAATCCTATTGCTGTATATGTGCCCACTCAACCCCCCCCCCCAAAAAAATTCTCACCATTGGCCATTCTAACTGCAGCTACTGGGAGCTAAAGTCTAGAGGGCCACCCAGTCCTTACGCTTTATCTACTTTGGATCTCAAACTTGGAAACTTGCCAGATATTGGCAATGTGTACTCACTAAACTGTGTGCAGTATCTGCATTTTGGTTTCACTGTTATCTTGGTCTTTGCAGATTTTGGGGCAGCAAATAAATGATTTTATCCTTCCTGATGTCAACCTGATTGGGGAGCACTCAGATACTGCTGAACTTGGAAGAATGCTTCAGCTTATTTTGGGCTGTGCTGTAAACTGCGAGCAAAAACAAGGTAAATGTAGCTTTAAATTAAAGGATTTGTTCAGGCTGGACAAACAAAATATTGAGATCATGTTGACATGAGTAGATGCAACATTGCTTTTCAGGTGTCTTTGAGAATATTGCCTGGAAATTAGCAAGGCTCTTTGTATCAACTCTTTTAGTGGGATGCAACCTTTGCTATCTTAAAAGGTGTCCTGTTCATTTTTAGGATATTTATTTTACAGAAACTGAAAAATAAATGTAAAATAGGGCAAATAATAATATTATATGAGAGTTCATCCTCTCCCTGACCTTTTAAGTAACACCAGGAAGACTGGAGGTCCAGGTTTGTTACCTAGCTGTCATAAGAGATTAGATGTGGATGACTAAACTGAGAGTCAAAGTAACAAAATAGTAGACCTCTTAGTAAAAAGGCTGACGTGTTTGGGAGTATAGCTTGCTCTGAAGTTGAATTCTCACCGCAAGATCAAACAGCTTACTCTGTTTCTGTTAGTTTTCCATTATAAAAAAAATATTTCTAACCACTTTGACATTTACCTGTAAGACAGTTTAGTACCACAGAGTTATGCTTTGTCTCTGAATACACAGAAAACTAGACTTGCAAGATAGGATTTTATGACATTGTCATCTCAAAAGAGTTTTAAATAGTGTCCCCAAGACTCAGCCAACTGCCTTGTACAGTTACGTGTTTATAGATAAAAACCTGTATTTTGCCACTGGGGTACTTTTTGAACATTGGGGCAAAAATATTTCCAGAAAAAATGGTGAGAGTGCTCAGAGGAAAAACAACCCCCTCCCCCTGCTCAAAGGAGAGAGGGCAACTAGTATATACTCAGTTGATCCCATGCAGAAAGGATCCAGTGGGAATATTGATGTGGGTGGAAGGACCTGGTGCAAATGTTCAAGACATCTGTAGAGCGGCCAGAGATATCATTTGGAAATGTCCAGAACTAAATGAGGATACAGATAAAGAAACAATGCTAGAAACTTTGAATGGCTCTTCACCTAGAGTATTCTTTACCACATAATTAAGCAAATAGAGATATGGCGTGTATTCAGGGTATAGAACAAAAAGCACTCTACCAAAGTATGGAAGCCTCTTGATTCACTGAGCTGAAGGTGTTCATTAGCCAATTATTTGGGCATGGGCACTTCATGGACAACATGAAGCCTTGGAGGAAATGTGACATCCAGTCTCAGAGCAATTATGAATTTGAAGAGCCTTTGTACAATCACAAGGTACAGTTGGCCCTCTGTTTCAGCAGACTAGCCATCTATGGATTGGAGCATCCATGAATGGCCTTATCTCTTAGTGTCAATGGTAGTGTGTCCCCGCAGCCACTCCAGTGCAGTCACAAGCACTTCAGCATCCATTGACGATAATGGGACTTGAGGTCCTGTGATTTTTGTATCTGTGGGCGAGGGGGGATCTGGAGCCGAGCCCCCGCCAATATGGAGGGCTGACTATACTTGAGGTTAGACAACAAGGAAACAAGAGCAGTGGATAGAGTTTCTGAAGATCATGGCTGCCTTTCAGGACATGTGGACTATGCTTGTTGAGCAGCTTGAAATGGGATATACATTGATGGATAGTTGGTTGAGTTCAGAGGTAAATATGCAGGCCAGCAGTGCATGCCAAGTAAACCAGGACAGTAAAATGTAAAAGTGTGATGGTTCTGTGATACTGAGACATCATATTTACCTCTGCAGGCTTCCTTGTGTACCATATGAAGCCCAGCCTGGTCACATAATGGTGACAACACTAGTTGAACCATTTTTCCACACTAGACAAAATGTGGCAGAAGGCAATCTTTTCAGCGGTTTTGGTCTGACAGAAAATCTCTTACAGAGAGACTTAACATGATCTGGCATTATTTCCTCCCACTGCTGCTCTAGGAAAACTAGCAGATGAGGTACCAAGTGTGAGAAAATTTCAAGGAGCACTACAACATTGAAGTAACATGCTCTTCTTGTCTCTAGATGTCTGAGACACAAAATGGACCTTAAGTGGGGAACATTTTATTCAGAAAAGACAGATTTGCTGTCAGGGTAGACCAGTGGTTCCCAAACTTCAGTTCTCCAGATCTTTTGGACTTCATCTCCTAGAATCATTGATGACTGGGCATGCTGACTGGATCTTCTGGGAGCTGAAGTCCAAAACAAAGGGAGGCCCAAAGTTTGGGAATCACTGGGATAGATAATTACACATTAATACTAGGTTTTCCTTCAAATAAGTGGAAACAGCCCCCCCCCCCCCATGTCATTCTGTTTCTTTCCTAATTTGTGGATATCAGAGGTTTGGGGGTTCGTAAGTTTTATTTTTCTTTTAGTTGGAAATAACAGCGGTAGTATTTTTATGACACAGAAAATATGTTTATTACTTTTGCAGTAAAGAGGATGGGTTAGTTTCTCTAAAAAATGTTCTGCCTCAAAGGACCATGGTGTGTGTATATTTTGTTGCTCTGAGGGCCTGGATATTGTGAGAAATACTTCATTCTATACCCACAAACACTCCTGTGGGACCAGGCTTTTTAAAAAATTCTGAAATATATTGGAATTCCTGTAATGTCAGAAAATGCCTCAGGGGTTGCTGAAGCGGAAATTTTAAAAATCCACCTGGATGAGTTATATCACTCATAATTTCATAGGAAACCTGAATCTAAGTTTGTGTTTTATTGATTTCCATGATGGTCACTGCAAATTTTAGCTAAAATAAGCTTTAAAGTTAAGGTCTCTTAGCGTGTATCCACACTGCAGAATTAAAGCAGTTTGATACAGCTTTTAATACTATTCTGACTATCCTTCAGACTCTTGGGATTTGTATTTTGGTGAGGCATACAGCCTGGTCTGTCAAAGAGCTCTGGTGCCTTGCCAACAAATCCCAGGATTCTGTATGATAGAGTTGTGGCAGTGAAAGATGGGGTCAAATTGCTTTAATTCTGAAGTGTGGATACACCCTTACTTAGGCTGCACAAACTTACAGTTTTACAGAAAATTGAGGAAAGCATTGTGTCACAGTATACAGTCAGCCCTCTGTATCCATGGATTTTTTTTTATCCATGGATTCAACCATCAATGGCTAGAAAGTATTTTTTAAAAAATATAAGTTCTAATTGATTTTGATTTTGCTATTTTATAAAGTGGACATCATTTTACTATTGTATTTAATGAGACTTGAGCATCCATGGATTTAGGTATCCACAGGGGGTCTTGGAACTAAACTCCAGCAGATACCAAAGGCCCACTGTACAGACTTTTCTTTCTGTACAGACTTTTCTTTTGTTGTTGGTCAGACTGATTTTGCAACGTTGCACTTCAGTCTGTTTTGGAACTAGTCCTCCAAATCATGACAGCACTGCTGCTGTAGGTAAGGGAATGTGAAATGACTGCTGCAGACACTAATTTGGTAGAGCACCTTGTGAGTTTTTGAACTGCTTTTATTTCCAAAAGTTTTTTTCTAAGTTTTCAAAATTTGTATTTCTGTGTTAAAAGAGTGAGTGCTTAACCACATGATAGTCACATTCTTTCCAGATCTGGGATGTGTAAAGATCTCTTCCATCTCAGCAATACTGTTTAGGGCTGTTTTCCACCACTGTATATTTTGAAGACTGAATTCACTTGCTTTCAGGAAGCTTCTGCCTAGTTAGCTTCTATTCCTTTCTCCTCTTTTTTCATAAACTTTAATGAGTTTTTTCATAAACTCTTTACTAAGGGGCTATGTAGATGGGCAGGAAAAGGTGACCTGAAGTTGCCTTTTCCCTAAACTGCAGCAACCGCATCACCTGCCCTGAGGATTCCCTAAATGGGGACGGAGCAATCGCAATGGGGGGAGTCAATGCAGCTTTTCCAAGGCTGTACTGAAGCCCCAGCAACTGCACCGCCAGCCCCAAGGATGCCGCGGGAGACAGAGCAACTGCATGGGCCAGCAGCGGCTGCTTTAATTTTTTTGTTTTTGTTCTCAAACACCTACGCATCTGTGCAGGAAAACATCCCTGTGCACCTGCACAGGACCTGTCATAGGCTCGTATACAATATGTCACTCTGTGTACAAAGGTGACTAAAGTTTGGCATCTCTGTGCACCTGCACAGGACCTGTTATAGAGTGGTATACAGTCTGTCACTCTGTGTGTACAAAGGTGACTGAAGTTCGGCATCCCTGTGCACCTGCACAAGATCTGTCATACACCCACATATCATGCAAGGATTCGCTGACCTACGCGTCCCCCCAAGGAGTGGATGCAGTAGATAGGTGCCACTATTTGATTGTGCCACCCTTGGGGTGAAGGAACAGGTTTGTCAACTGAAAAGACACTCCATCGTCCTCCACAAAACATGTCCCACACACATCAGAGGGGAGTGGAGAGGTATATGCAAGGCAGGTTTGTGTGGACAGACTGGATACATGTAGCTGGTGGTCATGCAAGAGACATGGTCAACAGGACACACGGACAAACGTTACCCCACCCCCATCATGCCAGGAAGTGGCTGCAGTTCTCTCACAATTAAACAGTGTTTATCTCCTGTAGCAAGGTTCTCATTCTTGTATTTGATGCATGTATTTATCAAGCTGAGAGCCAGCATGGCGTAGTGGTTTGAGTGTTGGACTACAGCTCTGGAGACTAGGGTTCTATTCCGCCCTCGGCCATGAAACCCATTGGGTGACTTAGGGCAAGTCACATGTTCTCAGCTTCAAGGGGAAGCAATGACAAACTTCCTCTGAAGAAACTTGCCAAGGAAAGCCCCTGATAGGTTTGCCTTGATGTCACCATAAGTTGGACATGACTTGAAGGCACACAACAACATCAGCAACATCAACAATTTATCAAGCTGCTAATACTGAATCAAGGATAGTACCACATTGTGTTGTGGGGAAGTCACTTCCACTGACATGCAGAAAGACATCTTCTTTACATAGCTTTGGACTTATTTACAGTTGGAAAGAAAAGTGCTGCATTAATACATAAAAATGAATGTTTTCATGTTTTGAGAAGTTAGGATTGTTTATCTTTTGGAAGCAACTGTGAATGATTGCTTGCTATAAATGTCTCTTACAGAATATATCCAGACCATCATGATGATGGAGGAGTCTGTTCAACATGTTGTCATGACAGCAATTCAGGAGGTAAGGAGTTGGGGAAAAGCCTATTGAAGAAATATAGCATTCATTGCAATTGCTTCTTTCATTTTAGCAGAAAGAAACAATTTGCAGAAAAGATTTGATATGTGATATAAGACATTTTATAGCTCTCTGGCTGGGCAAAATAGCATTTTTAAACCACAGGACAGAGATTTAATCAAATTTTCCACTTTTCTTTAAATCTAGAAGATTAACACTTCTGGATATGATACTAGGTTCCCTTCTTGTCATTCCTCCCCTGTGGTTCCCACAGTACTTCGGGATTATTGGTTAGTTAGCAGTAGAGGGTTTAAGTATAGACTTTTAGTTCCATTAAAGACAACAGCTGAAGTGAGTCTCCCCAACCTTAGACACCCTTACCTAGAAGTAAACTCCATTGAATGCAGTGGGTGAAGAATAAAAAATTAGTAATAAGACAATGATTATACTGTTTCATTGAAATGAGTAGGAAAATGAGAGGCCCAGTACAAACCAAGCTAAGTACTTTTAATTTCCACTAATTTAAGTAGGAGGTTAAACATATGCTTAATCTCTGTTAATGACATTAATAGGACTGAAAAGTGCTCAAGTTTGGCTGTCTCAGATCCCAGTTTTTACGATGTTTAGAAGCCTAATACATTGATCCTGTTGAGATGGGGTTGCAGTGGAGGGGAGATAGGAAGGTGGGGAAAAATGGTCAGTGTCTTGTTAAGATGACTGTCAGGCACATCTGAGGAAGATACAATTGTTTATTTTAAGGCATAATTTTAATCCTTCTTTTGCTGGTATGTTAAATAAAAGTTTATTTGAATCCTGATGAAGTTTGAAGTTTAGGAGACACCGGAAAAGAAACCTCATTTATCATTTCACTGCACCATTTTGGTAGTTTCTTATAGCTGAAACAGATTTCATGACTGTCTGGTTAGTGCTGCATAGGTTTTACTGGGAAGGCCAGGTAATTTAATGTATATTTTGTAAGCCTTAAATCAAATGATTCCATAGAATACGTCCAGGTTCTCATTTTTCTTCTTATTATTTACTTTCATTTATATCTTGGTTTTTTCCCTCAGAACTGGAACTCAAAGTAACTCTTTTTAAATTAACCATCATAGCCCCATTTTGCATCCCTAGAGAACAATGTGAACCTTAGGACACTGTTATGTGGCACACAGAGATGAAGGCAAGGACTCCAGGTATGCACTAGAGCAGGGGTAGGCAACCTTTCCCCTTTAAGGGCCGAGGGACTTCAGCTCCCAGAATCCCAGGAGCTATTGGCCAACATGGGACTATTGGCCAAGATGGCTGAGGCTTCTGGGAGCTGAAGTCCCTCGGCCCTTAAAGGGGAAAGGTTGCCTACCCCTGCACTAGAGCCTTCAGATTGTCTGAAGCATTCCTTTCCAGCAGTCAATTAGAAATGGAAAAGTAGAGGTGCCACGTAGCATTTAACACAAAGCAGGAATGGACAACAGTTGGGGGTTAGGGGGCTGCATTGCTCCCCTTGGGACCTTCAAGGGTACACTCTCCCCACACCTCATCTTGCCTTGTTTTTGGCTCAGCATGAGCCATTTTATGCTCAGGAGAGGTCTTTTTTCCCAACTGGAATTAACATGAAGGTGGCCATTTGAGTCACTTCCTGTTGAAAAATCAGCTTTGCCTGGGCCTAAAGTAGTCTGAGGAGGGCAAAAACATAGCACAATATCACCTGTGTTTGTGGCAATTTTTTCCTGAGAGGCCCTAGGGGCCACCTGCAAACTATAGTCCACACTTTCCCCACCTGTGCTATATGGCAATAGTACCCACCAATGTCTTTCCCCATTTTTCTTTAATATCTATCTATTTACAAATAAGTTCTAATCAGGAAAGATATTTAGTGATTCCAATAGAAATCCTCCTGTTTGCAAGTTGATCCTCTGTTTATTGCTGCTTCTCAGTCCAGGCCAAGGAATTAATTACACAGCCTCTGATTTGTGCCTTTGTCTATCTGAATTGACCTAACAATTTTCTTTTTCTTGGGGAGGAGGATTTAATTTCCAATTTCATTTCTTTTGTTTCTCTATATTATTTTGCCATTAAAAATGTAAGAAATTAAGGGAAAAAAACCCAGTAATTTAAGTCTTTTAAAAAGTTAAAAATCAGGGGGGGGGGGGAAGATTGAGTAGCCCTTACCTGAAATGCTTGAGACCAGAAATGTTCCGTATTTTGTTTTTTTGTTCATTTGTTTTTGTTTTTACATTTTGGAATACCTATTTGCATATACATAATGAGGCTGGAAAAAGACTGAATATCTGTGAAATGGCAGGTATACAAGCATAGTGCTTGGCACTAATCCACACTTTCTGCCATTTCACAGGTGTTCATGTCTCTTCCAGCCTCACAAATGCAACATGGACACATAGCTCAAAAAGTTTTGGATTTTGGAATATTCCAAATTCAGAATTTCAGATAAGGGATACTCAACCTATAATAAAAGCCTCATCTAAAAGAGAAACTGACATTAAGGTAACTTACAGCAGTTATTCATGATCATGTTTTCACTCCAGAACACAGGAATCAAGCCAATAAATTATACTTGCAGAAAGGGAAGCAGACAACTTAACAGCATAAAGCCCTGAAAAGTTATGCTAGCTCTTTGCCTGTCCACGCTATAGAGGTTGGTTCTGCATTTGAATTTTGTTAGGGGGGAAAATCACCACAAATGAGGCCCTGGGGACATGATAATGCTACATGGCAGAGTAATAATATTAGAGCCCTGGGGAGACACATGTAAGAAGTAATAATAGAATTCAAATTAGAATTGGAAGGTATCTCAAAGGTCTTTAAGTCCAGTGTCTTGCTAATGTGGAATCTATTGCTATCCTGTGGCATAATTGTACGGAAAACAATAGGAAATAACCATGACATAATGTGCATTCTCGTAAAAGTTGAGTGGTCAAAGGATGGCAGTCACAGAAAAAACATTTTAGTGGAAACATTTTAGGTGCCATGAAACTAATCTTGGTATTGCTGAGAACATTGTTGAATAATGACACAGTAAGGACCTTCTCTCTCTCCTTGGCTTTTGTCCAGCATGAGAGTGAGGCATGTAATGGGTGGAAAAAAACTAGTGTCTTATGTCTTCCATGTTGCTTGCTTCATAGCACTTGGGGTTCTTCTACATTTTGGCTGGGAAGGAAACATTCTGAAACACATTTGATGGTGGAAAAAGTGTGTAAAACAGTAAAAGTGCTTTTCAATATTTTGCTTTTAAAGGACTGTTCTTCCATTTTGTGTTCAAGGTTGTCATCCACAGCTGTACAATTCAGAAAAGTTAAAACTGGGAAGCAGGAAGTTTAGGAAATGCCTTACTTTTTGAGGGAAATGAAATGAAACAGGCAGCATGAATTGCAGCTCCCAACAAAGTGCAGTGAACCTTAAAAAGGTGCTGAGAAATTTATTCAATCATAAACATATCAGAAGACGAGAAAAGCTCATTGTTTGGGATGAAAGAATTGATATTAATGAAACTAGCCAGGCATAACATATTTTTGAATTGCTTCCATTATATAGTAAAAAAAAAAGTAGTGAATAATGTAACCGTTTTGGGTCCTGTGCAAGGAGAAAGGTGGGATATAAATTAAAGCAGACAGTTAAGCAAGAAAGAACAGCTACAGCATGGCGGAGTCTTTTATACAAAATTTCTTGTATGACTGACTAGAATAAATATAGACTAGAAATCTTGGTGTAATGCAGACATTTAATAAAATACTGAAAATATCTTGCATTAGGTAATCTCAATAGTAGCAGTACCTTTTTTAAAAAGTTACAAATATGCACTACCAATCAGAGAAGTGTATTTCATGTCATTGGCACACTACATTCTGAATAGTTTTGAGATATACATTTGTTCAATAGCCTTGGACAAGAAACTCTGAAAGGGCCCAGTGTTAAAGACCTTATGAAACTAAGGGGCGAAACATATGGTCAAAATAAACAGGTTTCTGCTGGCTTCCAGGTGAGGCATTTAGACGATGCACGCCTTGAAGCCAGACAGAAAGCACACCAGGAGCCCTGGTGGCGCAGTGGTTAAATGCCTGTACTGCAGTCATTCTCATAGACCACAAGGTTGCGAGTTTAATACTAGCCAGGGCTCAGGCTAGACTCAGGCCTGCATCCTTCCAAGGTTGCTAAAATGAGTACCCAACTGTTGGGGGCAATGATCTTACAGTTTAAACTGCTTAGACACCCCATAGCGCGGTATGAAGTGGTATATAAATGAAGCTGCTTTGCTTTTGCTTTGCGCTATGGGGAGAAAAGCTTGACTAAAAAGGAAGTGGATTTTTCTGCTTCTTCCTGGAAAGTGCACACTTTCGCATGTACATATAAATGCACTGATGCCAGGGCAGCTCTAAAGGGGCCTAACCGTAACTGTGCATGTAAATACTCAGGAGCACATTTAAAAGGGTTGGACCTGCCGTACCCAAGTGGTGACGGGGCAATGTTCAGAAGAGAAACTGTGACACCTCTCATCGAGATGAATACAACATACACAAAACAGACAGTCAGAGAAGGGGAATGGGGTGAAGAGAGGGTGAAGGGCAGGCATGATTATACCTTGCTGATATCTGCATGGGCACATTTCTGCTCCGATGCCCTGTCTTGCTGAAGTGCTTCACATGCTCCACATGCGAATATATGGAAGTTCACAGGGACAGCCATCCAATGGGATGGCCGTCGCCTGCGGTTCAGTCCTACGAAAGTGTGCAGGGATGGTGGGGGGAAACAGTTTTTTAAAAAAAGTACCCAGCAGCACAGCTTGAAGCCATGCCATGTGGCCATGACATGCACACTCCAGCTGCCTTGGAAAGAGGCAGTACGGTTGGTGAGGTTTCAATGCGGCTTCAGAAAAGGCAACTTCAAGCCACTTTTTCCTGCCCATCTGTTTCGCCCCTCAGTCTGTGTCTGCTTTAGCAGCAGTTCATATACCCTTGGGATAATGTACACATGATAAGAGGGTACAGTATACATCATATCTTTGAATCAGCCACTGTTTGACTTCTGTTTCTCTTTTACTCTTTTACTTGTGTAAAATCAAGTATAAAAGGTTTCAAAGCATTTTGCACAATGTATGCACAGAATTTCACACTTCACATCTTCCTGGCCTGTGTGTTTCACTATTGGAATCATTGCTTTTTTAAATGTATATGTCATCACATTTGTACATTCATTCACCAATATATGTTATAAGTTGCCAACTTGTGTTTGCTAACAGAACCTGACAGCCTCATTGTCCAAAAGTTTTAAAATGTGTCTTAACTTATGATCTTGTCCCTAAGGTTCTATTCACTTTTGATCAGCACACTACATAAAATCAGGAATGTGTATAAGTACATGCAGTGTCTTGTTTAGATACAGAAATTCAGCATTGATTATTTTTAATACACTTGCATGCATGCACACACACACACACACACTTTTGAGCATTCAGTGTTCAGAGAAGGATGTGTATCTGTATATGAAAAAATATACAAAGCTAGTTTAAGAATAGCAAGGAACTAAAACATGACATGAAATGCAAGAAGGATGTTGAGAGTTTCTAACATTAAAAACAGAGGTGTCACTCCTTTCCACCATCCTCAGTTCCCCAGAAATGTGTGCAAAAGATTGCCTGTACTTGTGGAATCAACTAGCAAATGTAAGTTGCTTTCTTGATTGATTAGTTCTGCCTTTTCCTGTTTTCTGATATATATATATATATATATATATATATATATATATATTTGGTATACATGAATTTTCCCTAAGCTTCCTTGTATTTTAGATTGCCCTGTTTCATAAACGAATACAAATAAACCTTTTGCTTTCTCTAATCCAGTGTAATCTAATTGCAGTTGATGAGTAAAGAATCTCCAGTCTCTGCTGGAAATGATGCTTACGTTGATCTTGATCGTCAGGTATCTAACACCAGATGTTTCTTCTTCCTTTCATTAGTGGAGCTCAAGTGTGCAGTTTTCCTAAACAATTGTAATTGAACTAGAACTTTTTTCCCCTTTGCGTTTTCACATTCATATCTGTAGAGTATTGGGAAACTTCAGGGTAAGAAGCAAGCAAATATGAGTGTATCATTCTTACTGGCTTGTAAACTTTCATGTAAACTATAAAAGGTTCAAAGGTTCTGCCAATGAGAGAGTAGCATCAACAAATTACCACACCATTTTTAGCAACCTTATCAGTGTTATACAGTCTTTTGGTACTTTAAGCCTGATTTCCAAAGTTGTGGCCAAAGTGCAGCATGTTCTGCTTTCCAATGCTAAAAGGAGAGGGTCAATAAAAAAGACAAAGGTGGAAATGCAGATATAGAAAAACTGAGAGGATATTACATTTTAAAAGTAATATTTATTCATACTGAGCCAGTCAAATTTCTGACTTCACCCATTGCACTTTCCCCTTCTCTCCCAGCTGAACAAGCAAGTTGGCTCTGTCAAAAGTTATTAACACCCTGTAAGCTAGCAAGCCTCAACAAATGTGTCTCTCATAAAATGTGTGTAAATGTACACTTGCTTGTTATAAAGAAATGTAGCTTATGTTGCTTAATAAACATGTTTACAAAGAATTGAATATGGTAGTCTTCTAGGCTATGTCTTTTGGTTAATATTTCAGTCCTTAATTTTAATCTTAATCTTAATTTAATCTTAATTTAATTTAATTTAATCTTAATTTAATTTAATCTTAATATTTCAGTCCTTAATCTCCCTCACAACTACAAATATTATTTGATACCTGAAAAGAAAGTACACTTGGATCTAAATACTGTATGCCTTCATTTCTGAGTGAAATAAATAAATCAAACCAGTTATGACATTATGAAATATTTTCTGGGCCATCACACTTAGCCAGCTTTTGGATGCAATGTATCAGTACTCATTCTGACTGTCATTATCCGTTCTCAGGTCATTTTTGCTAATGGCTCCTATAACTACACTAAACGTTGCTCCTTTATAGAAGTACATACATGTTCTGACAGTCTACATTCATTTGGGGAGAACCTGGTAGCTTGGTGGTAGACAGTGTGCCAATTTCAGTTTTTGATGTCTTCAAGTAAAAAGGGATCGGGTACCAGGTGATAGAGAAGATCACTTTCTTGAAACACTAGAGAGCTGCCACTGTTAGAGGAACCCTTATTGAGCCAGATGGATGGATAATGCAAATTGGATTAAAGTAGTTGGGCCTTTACAGACTGCCAGAAATAATGCAGCTTGAGGCCACTTTAACTGTCCTGGCTCAGTGCTAGGGGATCATGGGAACTGTATTTTTTTCTGGGACATTGAGCCTTCTCTGTCAGAGAGCTCTGGTGCCACAATAAACTACACTTCCCATGATTCCTTAGCACTGACCCAGGACAGTTAAAGTGGTCTCAGGCTGCATTATTTCTGGCAGTCTGTAAAGGTCCGTTGTCTCTGCCTCTAAAAATAATCTGCATAACATTATACCTCATAGGAATAGAACCATGGAGCTTGTCAGGTTTTACCTTTGTTGTGTGATCCTTGTGTTTCATTTCCCAGTCTTTTGTGTTGTATGGGGGGGAAAACTGTTGAAATGTTGGAAATGTGCATTCCTTGCATTCATAAAGAAAAGTGGGTTTGAAAAACTTTAAAAAGTGTGCAAAATATTATTTCTGGTATTTACAGTTTTTGGTGCTCATTTTGTTGTATTTAAGCTATTTCTTTTTTATATATTACATTTGTGGTTGTGCCATGGCAATAGTTGCTCTTACAGTTGTGTGCTATAATCCAAAGAAATCATTCAGTTATGAGTAAGGGATGGCATGCACCTAGTGGTTTCATATATTTCTCTTCAATAATTGTCAGCACCTAAGAGGTAAATTTATCTGCAAATGTTTTGCCTCTTTGGAACTGAGAGAATTTGCAAATAAATTGTCAGTGTGCACTTCCTTTCCTCATACAAGAATTATTTTGTTGGATCACAGCTCAAGAAAAATTGGTCATTGTGTGATTTTAGTAAATGAAATTGCATTATGTTTTGAAACACAGTTGAAGAAAACAACAGAAGAATTAAATGAAGCCTTAGCAACCAAAGAAGAAATTGCTCAGAGATGCCATGAACTGGATATGCAGGTAAGAAGAGTGTTGTACAGTAAATTTGAAATATGATTTGCAACTTGGTATTCTGAATCTGAATGTAGAGCATAAGGTTTGTGTAGAACAGCCAAAGAAATTGATTTCTCATTTAATGTTCACAGTTGTAAGATAAGTGTTCATATGAGCAGTAACGTTCATTAAACAGTAGTTTAGCCCAGTGGTTCTCAAATGGTGGGGTGGGACCCATGGGGAGGCACGAGAGTTGCTCAAGGGAAGTGCAAGGCTTAGAGGTTCTCATCCCTGCTCCTCTTCCCAAACTTTTTTATGTGTAACATTTACATGTGTTGAGTTAAAGAGGCAGTCAGGGAGGAAGGAGCGTTCAGAAAATCCTTGGTTACATTTCAAATCCCAGCCCGTGTTGCTCCTATCTATCCACTCATTACTAGTAACTTAAAGTTTATACATTGATTAAATAACTTAAAATATATACATTTTAATTACATTATCAGTTAAAGTGTATACATTGCTATATATCTTGTTTCACCTGGGTGTTTGTATAAGTTGCATTTACTTTTATTTATTTATACAAGTTTAGAAGAGTTTCTCTATACACTTGCCGCCTCATTTTTTCCACCTATTGTACTTTGTTCATTGTCCCATTGCTCAGCTGTCTATGTACTAATTGAATCCAGCCTGTGCTCTATAGATATGTTGGAGTACAACTCACATTATCCAGCCAGCAGTGCCATTGGACATGCTGACGTGTGATGATACATGTAATCTAACACATCTGGCAGGCATCAGGTTTGGGGAAGCTTAAATACGAGGGGGTATTGTAAAATTTTAATTATCACCTTTTAAAAAATGTGACAGAAAGTTTGTTTTAATTTGTAGTTGTTAACTTTTCTCTACGTAGTCACCATCCAGATTTACACATTTTTCCCAGCGTTTCTTGACCCTCCGAATACCATTATTGTAGAAGTCTGCAGATTGCACTTTAAACCACTCTTCCACTTCATGAATGATGCCATTTGTGTTGTCAATCGGTGATCCTGCAACGGATTTTTCATTTCTGGGAACAAGAAAAAGTCACTTGGTGTGAGGTCGGAAGAATAAGACGGATTCTGCAAGATCTCAAAGCCACATGCCCTTGCTTTGTTAACTGCAACATGAGATGAGTGAGTTGTGCATTGTCAGCTAGGAGACGAATGCCTCTGGAAAGCGTTTCTTTTTCAGAGCATCTCGCAACTTGTCCAGAAGATTGCTGTAGTATGTGCCAGTGATGGTTTATCCCTTTGCAAGGTAATCTGTGAGAATGACTCCACAACAGTCCCAAAAAACTGAGAGCATGACCTTCCCTGCTGACTTTTGCACTTTTGCCCTTTTGGGGGGGAGGGGAATCAGCATGCTTCCACTCCATGCTCATGGTTTTGGTCTCTGGATCATATTGATAGATCCAAGATTCATCCATGGTTACCAGACGACCAAAGAAACCCTCTTCATCCTGTTCCAACAGCATCAACATCTGTCTTGAAAGGTCACGTTGTGTTTGTCTCTGGAAAGGGGTTAGCAAATGTGGAACCCAGTGTGCAGACACCTTAGACATGTGCAGTTTGTCATGAATAATTTTCCACACACTACCATAACCGAGACCAGTTTCATTCATGATCATTTCGATGGTTGCTCATCTGTCTTCCAGGATTAAACTGCATCGTCCGTCAATGATGGTCTTCCAGGTCTTGGCTTGTCTGTGAGGGGCATGTGACCAGTTTGGAAATTCCTTTTCCACTTCACAATAGTGTCATAAAATGGGCAATCATTTCCATAAACTACCATCATCTCATTATGAATTCTTTGGGCACTATTACCCTTCAAATGCAGGGACTTTATCACACTATGAGCCTCAGTCTTTTCCATCTTACACTTTAGTCACTTCTGGCACAACCTGTAAGAAAAAGGACACAATGAGCTGATTTTCTCAACATCATGCACTTAGGGATCAAAGATGTCACTGACAAAATTTCATCACTATACAGTAATAACTTCCGGGTGATTATTATTACTTTACAATACCCCCTCGTAAATTTTAAGTTTTATTTATGGTGCCAATGTACCTTCTCAGTCATATATTGTCAATTGTTGCATTTTGGTAGGTTGCCGCACTGCAAGAGGAAAAGAGTAGTTTGCTAGCAGAGAATCAGGTTTTGATGGAACGTTTGAATCAATCTGATTCCATAGAAGATCCTAACAGCCCAGCTGGACGTAGACATTTGCAACTACAGTCACAATTAGAACAGCTCCAAGAGGAAACTTTTAGGTAAGAGTTCTGTGGCAGATTAAAATAGTAATCTTTCAGGTATCTCTGTTTCCTAGTTATACTTAATTCATTTCTGCTGATCATTAAAGTTAATTAGATCTGTCTGCCATAAAAGTAGGAGCTAAAAGTGATCGGCAGTTGCTAGGGAATGGGTGGGCTGATTAGGGAATTTGTAGAATTGCAGTGTATTGTCATCCTGTGCTCTGCCCCAAACCCACTGTTTTTTTAATGGTCCCAAATGGCTGTCTCCTAGCCACTGAGGCTTAAAAGAGACTGGGAAGGCAAAATACAATGTGAAATTACCCCCAAAATCTGTTACCCAAAATCCTAGGGTCCCGGGAGAGCACACACAATTTGAATTCAGTAGAGAAATTCATTTACTGCAGTAAGGAACTGCAGGTTCCAAATTAGTTTAGTTATTCATAAAAAGGAGAATCAGTGCACACGCAAACCACTCACACACATACCCAGACCCAGGAACTAAGGGCCTGAACAGACTGCCAGAAATAATCCAGTTTGAGGCCACTTTAATTGCCCTGGCTCAGTGCTAGGGAATCATGGGAACTGTAGTTATTGTGGCACCAGAGCTCTCTGACAGAGAAGGCTCAATGCCCCAGAAAAAAATACAATTCCCATGATTTCCCTAGCATTGAGCCAGGACAGTCAAAGTGGTCTCAAACTGGATTATTTCTGGCAGTCTGTTCAAGCCCTAAGATACATAAAAAGGTCATAATGGATAGCAATTTAAGGATTGCAGTGAGCAATGCTTACCAGTTCCAGAACTCAGGCTCCACCTCGGGGAGAGCTGAGAGTTGAATGGGACTTAGTCAGTTGCTGTGTGCCACAGACAGCAGTACTGAGGGGCCATGCTTGAATCTGACAGAATTTCTGCCTGATTCTAAACTGAACCAAAGTTGGAGGATCCAAAGTCGGCATGTTTATGGGCCAAACATGTCTTGAGGCAGTTTAAGTTGATTTTCCAGGAATCCCAGAAACTGGGTTTCCCAGCTGGTTAATGGTTTTGACTTCAGAGTTACAAAAGGAATATTTTTGGTTGATGGCACTGACTTTGATTTAATGAAGCAGTGATAAAATCAGGACAACCCCAGGGAGTATGGGATAAAATGGTGTGTTGGAAAATACAATGCTTTAGGCTGACTGACTTCTTCATCTTTGACCTTCAAGAGGAAATGCACATGGCAGGGGTTGGAAAGAACCAATATTCGCAACCATTAAGTTGCATGGGTTCTTTACACATGCCCTCAGGTCTGTGTGACCACTCATGAGATGTTCACTTAAAGGTCATCATGACTTTTTCAGGTTCTTTTTTTTTTTTTTTTTACACCTCTCTGCAACTGCTATTATAACAAAATATAACAAAATATTTGTACCCCAAAATAACATGGGGTATGCAGGGTGTGCTAACAATGCCTTATTTTTTAAAAAAATGTTTTATGGAATCTGTAGGGTTTTTTGTGGGGGCTGCATGTGGTTTATCAGCCCATCCATCCATCACTTTATTTATATTCCAGCCTTTCTCCCAGGCTGGAACACAAGGCGGCTTACAAAAAGACAGACAATATAATAAAACATATATAGTTTTAAAAATGTACAAAATCAAGAGTAAAACAATATTGAATAACAGCATTAAAACCATTAGAACCTTACTTTAAAACATATTAAAAACAGTACAGCACCTAAAAGCCATTTTTGTTAAAACTGATTTCCAAATGCTTTCTGGAAAAGAAAGGTTTTAACCTGTTGCTGGAAAGAAAACAAAGGAGCCACAACTTCCTTAGTGAGAAGATCCAAAATGGGGGAACAGCCACAGGGAAGGCCTATTCCTGCATTCCCACCAGCCTTGCCTGTGAAGGTAGTGGAATAGAGATAAGTGCTTCTCCTGCAGTTCTTAGAGCTTGGACAGGCTGATGTGAGAAGATATGGTCCTTTAAATATGGGTTGCACTTTCCCCACCCCAACCTGTAACATGGAGAATACAAGGATTTCAGCCTTTCGTTGCTATTCATATCAGAGATAATGAAATCTTTCCGAGTTGCAAATGATTTTAGTAATAAAAATAATTGAACTCTCCCATAAAACATGATATAGATATGAAATTGACAATAATCTCAATTAACTCTTGTCAACCTTGAAAACAGTGCATTTACGGGTTCTTCAGAATGTCATTTCTGATACCTTGCATTTCTTCTCACTTGTTATAGACTTGTTATGAAGCTATAGGGTAGCCAGCTGAAAGCTCATTAGTTGATATGGACCACTGAGTAGTTGTATCACTCCTCTCATCTTTCTTCACTATAAAGAACATGTGACAGAAATTATACACTTTAATGTTATAACATACCTTCAGATTTGTATGTAATGACTGAGTACATGCTTCCATAGCTGTGAAACTATGGTTCCTATAGTCTTTGCTAGAGACAGCCCTGTAGTGAAGTATTTTGAGTTTTGACCACAGTAGCTTAAGGTTTGTTTGCTTGTTTGTTTTTAAACACAGCTGTTACCAAAATAGTATCTTCAAGCACAGTGCTACATCAGTTGTATTGTGTTCATTCTGTTTTCATTACCTTAATGTATGTAGCAAAGAACTAAGATTTGTGGTTCCTGGTCAGAAGTAGCTATATTTGTTTAATTTCTTCTGGTATTCTCTTACAGATTAGAGGCAGCAAAAGATGATTATCGAATTCGTTGTGAAGAGCTAGAAAAGGAGATTGTAGAATTGCGGCAACAAAACGAAGAATTAACAAATCTGGCTGAAGAAGCTCAGACTCTAAAAGATGAGATGGATGTGCTAAGGTAAGCTATTTGATTATTTATAATGCGTGTCTTTTGTTTCTCACAAAGATTTCAACTATGTATTTATATCTATAGATCTCTCTATATATAGTGTATATGTGGAGAGAGAGAGAGAGAGAGAAAGAGATTCTGTCCCTCTTCTGTTGCAGTATCACAAAGCATCTGTTATGTTACGAAGAAACATTTTTATGAGAATATTTATGAGAATATTTTTCTATTAGCTTCATTAACCTCCTACACCTTATATCAGGGGTTGGCAACCTGCGGGCCGTACCTGGCCAGCCGACCCCCGCCACGCGCTACCGACGCGTGGCCGCCATGCGTGTCGTGCCTGCCATTTTGTTTGCCAAAATGGCGTCCATGGCTCATTTGCTCATGCGCAGTACTCCTGCGCATGCGCGAATGAACAGCGGCCGCCATTTTGGAAAACAAAATGGCAGCTGCGATGTGCGCGGGGGCTGGCGGTGGTGGTGGCCGCGCACACACCGCCATCCTCCCCCCCCCCGGCCCGGCGGAAGACCTGGGGACCAGCAACCGGCCTCAGGTAAGTAAATCCTGGCGACCCTTGCCTTATGTGAACACTGTGTAAAACATCCATAATCAATGAAGTTGTCTGTTTACATAATATTAGACTTTTCCCCTTGTCTTAAGTCTCAGCTTACTGTTTCAGTCTTTCTTGTTTTCCTGGCACAAAATGATAGGTAGATGTATCTTTTTAAACAGTTAGTCAAAGGTGCTGTTCATTTGTAGCATGCACCTTTTATGCAAAAGCAAGTCCCAGAAACTTTAAGTTTCCTGAATGATTATGGGAGAAAAGGAGAAGATGATTTGTTTGAAGGGAAAAAAACAGCTGAGTGGTAACAGTTACTCATATGGTCCTCTGTCACTTGACTTACGACCCTATATGTGTTTAATTTCCATCTTGCATTCTTGGATATATATATCTTCCATCAACATGTCTGTTCAGTAACAGTACTAGATTCAATTTAATTAAAGCATTGTACAAGTAGTAAATTTTTAGAGCAAGCTGGGTATATTTGTAACAGAGAATTTGAGATTGTTTATAATAGTTGGTAGCTGTCTGTTTAGGGATGAATCATAATCTGCATTTCTCTCTCTTTCTCTCTCTGTATGCATTTACAAGTATGATAAGGGAATAAAATAAAAAAATCTGACAGTAAATACAAACGACATGAATTACAAATGAAAATAGAATGATTATTTGAAAATGGATGAATCTGTATAAGTCTGTGTATGTGGACAAAATATAAGTGCATTTTGAAAAGAATATTTGCTGAATTTCTGCAACAACTTCTTCCTCTAGGCATTCCTCTGATAAAGTAGCCAAGTTAGAAAGCCAGGTGGATTCATACAAAAAGAAACTGGAAGATCTTGGGGATCTACGGAGGCAAGTGAAACTCCTGGAAGAGAAGAACACAATGTACATGCAAAACACTGTAAGCTTAGAAGAAGAGTTGAGGAAAGCCAATGCAGCCCGCAGTCAGCTGGAGACATACAAAAGACAGGTGAGCACAGAAATCAAATCACTGAATTTTCCAACATTCAGAGATTACACATGCTGGTTGTCACTTTACAGTTTCTTCTATTCCCTGTCTAGGCAAATGGCCAGAAAATTCCTCTTGATGCTTGTTCAAAAACTATACATACATATGCATTAAAACATTTCCCAAGTACACTCCGTGTGATGTAATGTTTTGAGAATTGGCTACTTGTGCTGTTATGATTTTGGTTCCCAGACCTGTAAAGTTCACTTGAGTGGCCATAAACTCCAAAAGTATGATGTGCAAGTGCATACCACATACATGCTATTGGTGAGTTTCTTGGAGAAATGAATGGATTAAAATATAAATAAAATAAAAAGGCATCACAAATCAACATAATTACAAAAATTATAACCAAATTAAATCCAAAATTACCTATTTTGTTAGAATAATTGGTTGATTTATAGTCTTTCCTGTAGTTCTTTTAATCAGCATGTGAACCTGCTTTGGCTTCACCTGCAAGGAGTTGGAAAGTGATCTGCTATAAAGAACTTTGAACAGATATTTTACTTCATTTTCCTCCAGGTTTTGAATTGTTTTTCTTTATCTTTTACTAACTATTTTTGTTGGCATTCATTCATTCATTTATGAGGCACCATCAGTGTTCAGAAATAAAACAAAACATATTTCCCTGTCAAAGGCATAAAATTTATTTTAAAAAGGTAATATAGGAGAAGAAATGACTGAGACAAAAGCTGAGGTACACATAATTTGAATATACAAAATTGTAAAGGTAAAATTTAACTGGATTCGAAAGGCTATAAAAAATAATAGTAATTGAAGGAGCAGTCCACATATATGCATCAAAATATTTTCATGAGTATGGGAAGGCATGGGAGAAAAGACAAAGTTGAGCTTTCAAGCAAAAGTCCTAGGTTGAATAAGAAATATAGAGTTAAAATAATGAAGATCCTAAGCAGGGCAATAGTGAGAAATGAAGACTGAAAGATGAAGAATGCTAAATTTAGAAGGGTTTTAAAAGTTAAAACATGAACCTTACATTGGATCCTTAAAAAGGTAAAACAGCCAGTGAAGGACCTTGGCAGTGCAATGATAGAATTAACAGCACAATATTGGATACCAACTGGGGCACGAAGATGAGTCAGTGGAAAACAGGTCAACAGAATATTGCCATAGAGATTATGATGCTGCTTTCCTCTCTTTTCTAGTGCAGTCCAGAAACTTGGATCTTATTCCAAAAAACCTTCCATTGTTCCACATTTTCAGACCAGTCTCCTATAGTTATTTTGAGGAAATGGCACCATTTTTGCTTATATGTCTCTGATACATCTGCACAGTCTTACAGTTTATTTATAAAGATCAGTTGTGAAAGCAGCTCATAGTCTAATAGAGTGAGTTGAGGAGACCTGATGATGAATTGAGATAGAACTGAAGATATGTAAGTGTATGTGGGAAACAATTTGTAGGTTATAGGTTGAATTGCATGAAGGGGACTGTAAGTTGGATACCAATTTCCTGTCCATGAATGATATTTTCTTTGTCTCTCCCTATATTATTACTAGTGAGTCAACACTGAGTAGTAATTAGAATTTATTTCAGTTTAGTAATTTCAGTTAGTTAGAATGACTAACTTCACTTAGTAAATAAATGAAAATGAAACACAGCTGTATTAAGTGATTACATAATGGCATTATCAGGATTATACTGGTGATTTCTTATAATCATCATCATCATTACCACTTGAGTATCCCTTATCCAGAATGCTGAAATCCAAAATACACCAAAATCCAAAATTGTCCACATGGGTGGCTGAGATAGTGACACCTTTGCTTTCCAGTGGTTCATTGTTCATAAACTTTGTTTCATGCACAAAATTATTAAAAATATTATGTATAAACTAACCTTCAGGCTACGTGTATGAGGTGTATATGATGAATAAATGAATTTCGTATTTAGACTTGTGGCCCATCTCCAAGATATGTATATGCAAATATTCTAAAATCTGAAAAAAATCAAAATCCAAACCACTTCTGCTCCCAAGCATTTTGGATAAGGGAGACTCAACTTGTGTATCATAATTTAGACAGCAAAATAAATGTCAGTTTTAATTTAATATGTCTTTCAGTTAGTGGCTTCAGCTTTGTTTTAACATAACAATGATAATTTATTGCTACAAGAGTGAACCCAAGTCAACTTCTGGCTCATACAGGCCCCCTCCACTTCTCTTGATATGAACTGCTTTAGATTAACAATAATTTAGTTTATATTTGAATCCAGATAAACCCTGGTTAGTTGAAATTAGACAATTTTGGAACAGTTAGTTGTGAAACTAACATGTTTCAACTAATCATAGTTGAAAAAAAGTTGATTTAGGTTTTCATCATACTTAACTGTCCTAAGTTGAAATTATCAGTAAAAACTGTTTTAAATCATTGTTTCTCATGTAATTCAAATCTAACAAAGATTTTGCCAGAAGAGGAGTCAGGAAGGTAGACTATGATTGTCTAGTTTTATTTATACTATTTATAACGATAAACCATTGCTTATTTTTATGTCTAAATAGTGCTGTTGGCTTATTCTTGTATTGGTGATTTGTGAGCCCATCTTGTTCTTTCAGGTAGTTGAACTCCAGAGTAGATTGTCTGAAGAATCCAAGAAAGCAGACAAATTAGAATTTGAGTACAAGATGCTGAAGGAAAAAGTAGACAGTCTACAAAAAGAGAAAGATGTATGTATGTCAGTATTGCTTTTCTTATTTTTAACAGAAGTAATGTTTATATCGTGACATTGATGTCATCTTTGTGGGATGTCTGGATGAGGACTATGGTGAGTTGAGAACTCTGCTTCGTGCTCCGAAGCAGAGAAAGCTAAGCAGCAGAATAACTAGCTAGCTACAGTTAATTAACCATCAAGAACTCCCTCCGGACAAGGAAGAGAGCATGACATTGCCCACAACCACTCAGGATTGCTGCTTCTCGCGAGGAAACCAGTGAATTTGAGCATACACAGATTTGGTATCCGGGGGAGGGGGGGTCCGGAATGGATCCCTGCGGATATGAAGGTCCGACTGTAACTGTATGCATTTATAAATATTATAAGAAAGTCATCTTTTTCTTCTTTTTTCCTTTTCTCTTTTCTTTTTCTTTTTTGTGTTCCTTTTCTTTCAACTTTTAATTTCTGTAAGCTTTATTGTATCTTTTAAAAATTATAATAATTATATAAAAAAAGAATTTGATGTCATCTTTCAAAATTTAGATGAAATGTCTCTAGCCTGTTATGTTTGTGTATTATCTGACTAGTTCCAAGCGTGTTTTCTGAGCTTTTAAGGAAAATATGAAAGTTTCCAAATTTATCATTCGTACTGTTTTACTTACTTCCTCTCCCTCTTAAAGCTTCCATGATCCAGTTCTTACACTGTTTTCTGTCTCTTAAGTGTTTGGTAGTTCTTGGTACTTCATTTTCCCTGTTCATTCCTGTGACGTTCTATCACTTACATGTCAGTTCACGTATAATGTCAGTATGGTGGAGTGATTTGAGCATTGAACTACAACTCTGGAGACCAGGGCTCAAATCCCCGTCTAGCCATAGAAACCCACTGAGTGACCTTAGGCAAGTCACATACTCTCAACCTCAGGGGAAGGTAATGGCAAACCTCCTCTGAACAAATCTTGCCAAGAAATCTCCATCATAGGTTCACCTTAGGATCACCATAAGTTGGAAATGACTTGAAGGCACACAATAACAATGCATATTGTGTCCATAGTATTATTATTATTATTATTATTATTATTAAAGTTTATTTCTAGAGCGCTGTCAGTGTATACATTGTCCATATTATTAGTCTTGTGATAATGGAAAGTGCTGTGACTGATTTTGAGGGATTCCCCACTTCTGTGCACTACAGTTTACTTCATTCAGCAGGATCCTCCAAGTCTCTGTGTTGCATGGGTAGAAAGAAGCAGACTCTGCTTCTGCTAGCACAATTGCTCATGCTTCAGTCAGTGAAGTGTGTTTCCAAAGCAGTATAATTAAACTCTTTATACCATATTATTGTTTCTACTGTAACTCAAAGATTAATGGCCCACATTGAATCAATTGCTGGATGGTAAATCAGCACTTAGGTCAATCTTACTAATGCTATGGACCTACTGTATTTTGGTTTAGCAATTGAATTTAGGTTTAGGATAATAATATTTTCATAGAATCATAGAGTTGGAAGAGACCACAAGGGCCATCCAGTCCAACCCCCTGCCATACAGGAACTCACAATCAAAGCACCCCAACACATGGCCATCCAGCCTCTGTTTAAAAACCTCCAAAGAAGGAGACTCCACCACTCTCCGAGGGAGAATGTTCCACTGTCGAACAGCCCTTATTGTCAGGAAGTGCCTCCTAATGTTGAGGTGGAATCTCTTTGCCTGTAGCTTGCATCCATTGCTCCAGGTCGTATTCTCTGGAGCAGCAGAAAACAAGCCTGCTCCCCTCAGATCTCTGAATTTTTTTTCTTTTTTCAGATAAGATAAATACCCTGGTAATACCCAATCCAGGATAAATTAAACTAGTTGCTATAGAGGGGAGTCCAACAAGGTTCTGTAGTTTTTGACAGAAGCCCCACAACTGCATAATTTGCAGTTTAGTATTGGGATTCCAACAAGTATAAGAACTGGATTGGAAGTCTTGGACTAATGGACACCTTCATCCATTCATTTTTTCCTTTTTTCTAGATTTCACAAAGCATCTAGGGAGAGGAGGGCATAATACTCTTCTTTACCAAAGTATTAGGTATGGTCAGTTTTAAACCACCTGTCACCCCAGCATTACTCTGAGGATAATAGCTTATTAATATCTTATTTCAAAGCAGTGCTGCTATTTCTACCTCACCCCACCCATCATACACCTTGTATTGTTGTTGTTTTTCCTAAGTGTATCACATTGCCTTGTCCACTTCCTCATGTCTTTCTGGAATTGTTAATGGAATTTCTTAAGTCAGTGGAAATAACACCAGGGAAAGCAGATTGGTATCAGATTGAAATTTGGTATCAGATTGAAATATGTCTCTTCACTCAAGCTTTTGTGGTCCACTGGCTCTGCCTTGGCTTTGCCCTGTTTGGAATCTGAGAATTTTTCCTTTGAGTATATCCAGTTGTTTTAAATATTCAGTTATTTTTTTTAAAAAAAGTAAAGTTCTTTTTATAGTTTGTACCTCATCCTGAGGGTGTGTTAGAAACATTTTAAATCAATAATTGGCACTGGTACCTGCTTTGAACTAATCAGAGTCCTACACAATATTGTTTGGTTTGAGATTTGAGAAGTTTGTGAAGTGGTTGTTTCACATTGGAGATACATACTCATAATGACATCTGTTAGCATCATTACTTCTGCATCGTGAATTTGACTAATAATACTTCCTTTTCCTCTCTCTGTAGAGGTTGAGAACAGAAAGAGATTCCTTAAAAGAAACCATTGAAGAGATTCGATGTGTGCAAGCGCAAGAGGGGCAGCTTACTACGTCAGGTAAAGAAAATGAAGTCTATAGTCTCTTTCCTTTAAAAACCTGTGAAGAAAGAATATCAGAGCTGTAGGGTCTGAAAAATCACTTCAGGCCTTTGCAGACTGCCAGAAATAGTGCAACTTGAGTCCACTTTAAGGGTTAGGGTTAGGGTTAGGGAATCATGGAAACTGTATTTTATTGTGGCACCAGAGCTCTCTGACAGAGAAGGCTCAATGTCTCAGAAAAAAACCAATTCCCATGATTCCCTAGCACTAACCCTAACCCTAAAAGTGGACTTAATTTGCACTAATGGTTATGGCTTCCAACTTAGTGTCTGTTCTGTGTTGTTTGTCTGATTCTTTAATTGCATGTATTGCTCTTTGCACCAATTGGCTCATACTGGAATAAATGAATAAAAGAAAAGGACTAAATTGCTTTAATTATCCCAGAATAGGAGTGGGCAAGGTGTGGCCTTGAGGCATCCCCTGACCTGTAGGCTGATCTTGCAGTCCTTGACCCTTTTAGATTCCCCAGAATACATTTTGCCATGTTCCCCCTTCCCCCATTCTGTTTTAAGCCCAAGAGATGCATTTTTCAACCAGGAAGTTGAAAACTGCCAGTTTACTTTCAGGTGGAAGTAAAAAATCTCCTGGGCCTAATTGTTGCTTACTCTGTTAAAAAACATGCAAACCCCAAAACCCATAGATGTTCCAGTCAGACATAAGAACTTCTGGTTCTCACTGCTTTTTATAAGCATGGTAAGCTTGTTCTTTCCTTTCTTAAAATCAGTGGTATTTTAAAGTGCTTAATTTTAGTTCAGTCATGGCCTGTTATAGCCATACACTGTTTAAAACATTTTTCTCTCTTATTCCCAAAACAGGATTGTTGCCACTGGGAGGTCAGGAGTCATCTGACAGTTTAGCAGCAGAAATTGTTACCCCTGAAATCAAGTAAGCTTAAACATATAATCCTCTCTGCCTGGGCATGCATGAATTGTATTTCATTTAGTGTGTTGTTGTTACCAAGATTAACAATTATGGTACCGTATTTTTCGGCATATAGGACGCACTTTTTCTTCCCCAAAATGGGGGTGGGGAAGCTGGTGCGTCCTATATGTTGAATGTACGCTCCCTCCGAGGCGGGTAGAAGGAGCGTCGCTTTCCCTGGGACCATGCTAGGGTCGGAGGACTCCTCCGACCCAGCATCACCCCATGGAAAGCAACGTTTTTTTCCTTGGGGCAGTGCTGGGGTCGGAGGACGCCACCGGCCCCAGCATTGCCCCATGGAAAGCAACGGTTTTTTCCTTGGGACAATGCTGGGGTCGATGGATGCCTCCTACCCCAGCATTGCCCCATGGAAAGCAACTTTTTTTTCCTTGGGGCAGTGCTGGGGTCGGAGGATGCCTCCGACTCCAGCTTTGCCCCATGGAAAGCAACGGTTTTTTCCTTGGGACAGTGCTGGGGTCGGAGGATGCCTCCTACCCCAGCATTGCCCCATGGAAAGCAACTTTTTTTTCCTTGGGGCAGTGCTGGGGTCGGAAGATGCCTCTGACCCCAGCTTTGCCCCATGGAAAGCAACGTTTTTTTCCTTGGGGCGATGATGGGGTCGGAGGACGCCTCTGGCCCCAGCACTGCCCCATGGAAAGCAACTTTTTTTTCCTTGGGGCAATGCTGGGGTCGGAGGACGGCTCCGACCCCAACATCGGCCCAAGGAAAGCGTCCTGGAAAGCGTTGCTTTCTGTGGGCCAACCCTGGAGAGGGAGGCATCCTCCGACCCCAGGATCGCTCTAAGGAAAGCCTCATTGCTTTCCTTGGGCGGATGCCTGGGTCGGAGGTGTCCTCCGACTGTATTTGGTTAAGAATCTTTTTTTTCCTAGATTTTCCTCCGTTCAAATTGGGTGCGTCTTATATGCCGAAAAATACGGCATATCATACTCACCTCAGTAAATTATTTTTCTTTCCTAAAATCTCATAAAGTAATTTCAGGCACTCGTAATCCAGTGGAGATGTGGCCCCCAAGTAGCTGTCTAAAATATCTGTAAAATGGGTTTTTATGGGTTTTTCAAGCTGTGAGGTCGTGTTCTAGAAGAATGTCTTCCTGATGTTTCACCTGCATCTGTGGCTGGCATCTTCAGAGAATGTAAAATGGTTTTAGTGCACAATTTCATTCTCTGTCTTCTTTTCAGCCATGGTCAGGTCAGTTTCCCCATGGTATTTTAAAGCAGAGAAGGAAAAATAATGTAGGATTTTCTCTTTATCATACATTTTTCTGTTGGTTTTTTTTTTGTGTGTGTTTGGGGGGTTATATCATTTAAAGATCACAGCAGAAGGTCTTTTCCTATATTTTTAAAGAAAGTGTTGTATGTTCCAGTGTGTTCACTGTGACAAAGAACTAGGGTCCATGAACTCAGTTTACCCTAGGGAGTAAATTCCTCTCCACTTTTATCTTGACATGTACACTTAGAAAACGAATTTCTTTTTTACTGTGTTCTTTTGTGAAATAACCCTATTAGGTTATTGGGATACACTAGACCCCTTCCTATTATTTAGTGCGAACCCAGTCTTTTCACCCTAAACATATCATCCATTATGTTTTGATTGTTTTCTATTCAGTTTTATTTGCCAGGACTTCCTGATTGCTTAACAAGGATTGCATTTGGTGCATTTTGGTGTTAATTGAATATTTGAATATTTCATTATTTAAGCTTTGTAGGGTCCATTGTATGCAAATGGTTTTTGAGTTAGACAAAATTTCTGGATATACTTTCAATAAAATATTTTTGAATATATTAATTAAAATCATTTTTAAAAAATCTTTAATTCCAACTAGGACTTTAAACAGACAGTTGGTTATAGGAGGGTTAAAATATTCTTTATGCTTTGTGTGATAATAGCACTAGCTCGTAATAGATACTTTATAATGGTTCTTATTGTGATCTTCTAGGGAAAAACTTATTCGTCTTCAACATGAAAATAAGATGCTAAAGCTTAACCAAGAAGGATCTGATAATGAGAAGATTGCCTTGTTGCAGAGCCTTTTGGATGATGCCAATCTTAGAAAGAATGAACTAGAGACAGAAAACAGGTAGGAAAGGGCTGTTTTCGTTCTCAACATAATACTTAGTGGGCCTCATTCCATCTGTTTGTTAGCACTGTTTGCCCTTTGGCAAACAATGTGAGCTCCGCTTTAGGTAAGAAGAAACAAACTCCTTTAAGGCTATATACTATAATCATTCACAGATCACATGACATGAAAATATATTTGTTTCTTCCAGTAAATTCCACATTGTTTGTTTCAAGGAAGACATATGATAATATCATAACATTTGAATGGAAATATGCCAACAGTGAAATATTTGAAGGGAGGCCATTGTGTCTGCAAATATTTGTGAAGGTGTTTAGGTACTGTGGCTAACAATCCCTGGCATGTGGTTTTACACGATTGCAGATATTTATGTCTTTTCTTCAAAGCTTGTCTATTTGTTAGGGGACTACAGAGTTGACATATAGCCTTCACTTATGTTTGTACTGTATAATGGCCCCCTCCAGTTGCATAAAGTAGATCTATAACCCTACTGTATCATCTGTATTTTCTAATCTAGTTCTAAAATTCTGTAAATTAACATCCCAGTTCTATTTTCTACTGTCTATTCTTCGAAATACTGCTGTATCTGGTGAAGCTGTATTCATAATGTAGCATTCCAGAAAGCCCTTTGACCATAGGATTCATCCCAGGTTGCTCAAATGGATGCTTTATGGGAAGACTAACTTATTGTGTTGCAGGCCAGGCCTCAGGGGGCTGAGTTTGATTGTACTCTAGGTGTGAGAATGGGATTCTACAGAGGTGTGGTAGAGGAGATTATTATTTGAATTAGAGGAATTTTTATTTGCTAGGTTGATATTTCCCCAGCTCTTTATGTAGTGGTTTTGCTTTAGTACTATTAGGTAATGTGTGGTATTCAGCCAAGTATTGGAACTTGTGATATTTAAAGTTTTCAGGTGTGGAAATACTACTTTTTCTCTTCCAGTACTGTATTTGATTGGAAAAGGGGAAAGGACATTTTCTGTAGCCTTGACAAAACTTTGGTACTCCCCTGTCTCTTACTTGTTGGCCTTTTGCAGCAGTATTGACCTTCATACATAGGAAGGCTTTAGCCATTTTTGAAGCAGCACTGCACTTCTTGGCCTTCCTATAATTGTCTCTTGTCATCAGCATTTTCTACTTTTCTTGTTTTTTTATATCTTGTTTGCCAGCTTGCTTTATTTAATTTTTTTTAAAAAAAAATCTGTTACATCTCTTGCAATTTACATGAAAAGGTTGTATATAAGTAAATAGTATAAGTAAATAAATATTATACCTCTTGTTTGAATGATATCTAATTTAGGAGCATAGTGGATCATCTATATTTATATAAAACTTGAAGAATTTGACTGCAGTAAAATTAAGTTTTGGGGATTGAAATAAGACTAGCAATTGAAAGGTAACATGTTGTTCATTATTTACAGGCTTGTAAATCAGAGACTGCTTGAAGTACAATCTCAAGTTGAAGAATTGCAGAAATCATTACAGGAGCAAGGTTCAAAAGCAGAAGATGTAAGCAGAAACAAAAATATAAGCAGCTTTTTTGCAATTCTATAAATTCTAATTCCTGCTGTTCTAATGCCGACTACACTATTTTTTTCTGTCAAGTTTCACTACCTTCAAATGTAAAAGTGTAATAATAGTTCACATTATTTTTAGTGACAATAGCTTTCCCCAAAAATGGCAAATGAAAGATTAAATCATGCACTCAGGTCTCCCATTTTATTTATATCCCACCCTTTTCCCAATTTGGGACCCAAGTTAGCTAGTGCTACTACTTCCCTTAATGATATAAAAATAATCAGAAGAGTACTGTAGTGGTGCAGCAGATCATTAGGTGGCAAAATGACCATCTTCTGAATAGCTGGTAACCCATTTGATGTAAAAGCTAGTCTTTTGATTTGCACATAGTTGGCATAATACCTCTGTTATGTATTTTCCTTGGAACATCTCTAAGATTGTATAGTGTGAAGGGGCACTATTGGCTAACCTGGTAGAATTACTGTAATTCCTTTAACATGAACGTTACTCTGCAAGTTCACCCCAAAGCATTAGAATGAAGGTAGATGTGGTGGACTCTGAGAGAATCAATTCATCCACTTAGTTGAGGGAAAACGAACAGAGAATATTTAGTTGAGACAGTTCTCTCTCCTTCTAAGAAGATGATTAGAGCAAATGGGACTGATCATCTATTTTGTGAATACACTATACAGACGCACCATAGGCACCTAGAAGTGATGAATATAAACTTCCTCTTTTTTGTGCAGATATATTTTTTGTGCAGATATAATTTGAAAAATTAATGCCCAACCCCACCTCACCCCAAAATCTGGGTCAGCTTATACACGGGCCAGAGCGATACCTCTGTCCACCACAGCACTGTTTCTAGCCTTTCTTAATGCGTGCTCAAAAACATGGTGGTAGCAGCGGTGGGAGCTCTTTGGCATTTACTTGCTGTGATGGGGAGAGCAGAGGGGATGGGTGCTTCTTCCAGGCTCTCTCATCATGAACTAAGCTCCAAGAGTCTGAGATCTTAGTCCATGCCAGGAGACGCTGAAGGAGACCCCCCATCCTCTCTGCTGTCTCTCCAGTGGCTCTTTGCGGTGGGGAGAGCAGAGGATGGGTGGCTGCTTCTTTCAGGCTCTCTCGGACTAACTTCTGAGAGCTTAGTCCATGGTGGGACAGCCTGAAGGAAACCCCACCTCTTATGCTGTCTTTACTGCAACAGTATGTAGAGAGATCTTGTAGCACCTTTGAGACCAACTGTAAGAAAGAAGTTGGCAGCATGAGCTTTCATAGACTTCAGTCTGCTTCCTCAGATGTTTTTGGTGGAGTGGAAGCCAGGGACAGACATATATATGTTCTTGGTATGTGAGAATGTCAATTCAAATTCAAAACCCTTTGTGTATGCAAATGAAATAGCAAGTCCAGTTTTAACAATGGTCATTTGTGGACAAAGACATGGCCATTGGGTATGGAAATGAGGGGGCAACACGAAAAGCTCTTTGCCAGCTCATCTGGGGTTTCTCCTCTGCATCAGAGAGAGCAGAAGTACTCAGGAGAAGCTGAAAAAGCCCAAATCTGCTCTGATTTCTCTACTGTTGTAGCAGTATCTCTTTGGTACTTCCCTGCCAGGATGGGGAGATTGGAGCAGGTTGGGAGAAACTGGAAAAAGCCCCAATCCCCCCTGCTCTTCCCACCATGGTGGCAGCTTTTTGACGCTTCCCCTCTGGGGCAGGGAAAGTGGATGTGCTTCTTTTAGGTTCTTCATGGGTGGACTGAGTTCTTGCCTTAAAGGAAGCACTGACCCGTTCTACACTGTCTGGCAAACTTTTACAATGTCTGGATGGGAAAATGGCAGCAGCGACCTGGAGGTGATGCTGCCACTTTTGCTTCTCTGCAAAATAGATCCAAGGGGTGCTGTGCTGACCTCAAAAGTTTTACCCTTAGCTTATTTGCAGGTTATATCAAAATCCATAATTTTTGCTCCCAAATCTGCCTGCAACTTAGGTTAACAAGTATATATTAGGTTATGGACATGTTTTGGAGTGTATGTACTGTACAAGCAATCACTGTTGATTGTAATATTCAGAGGCTATCATTTAATAATAATGTATGATGCAAATAAGAATTTGATGACTTGAGTCAAATAGGCTATGTTCTGTTTATTGGTATCAGTGTCAGGATAGGTGTAGGTGTTAAGGTGTAACAATCTTAACTACTTTTGGTAGCTTTTCCATATATTCCTATCAAAATCCTATCCTGATTGTTGCAGGAAACTGTAATGTGCAAAGGCCATCTGCTTATAATTATTACAACCTTCCCATTTTGAAATTCTAGGCTAAGGTTGTGTATTTTATTTTAAACATTATCTTGTTTATAGCATTCATTCACATACTTCAAGCACATTTGCCATAGCTTTTTGAAACTCTCTAGAAGATGAAACAGAAGAAATTCTAGAGAGCATAGAAAGAGATGAAAATGTGCATGCTTTGTGAGAATGCCTTGCTTTAAATGTGTTTCCCTCAGAAATATACTAGTTTCTTCTGTTGGCTGCTGTTTTGCTTCGTACTAATCTGTTGCCTTTGTCTCTTGGCATGGGTTTCTGCTCAAGGCTATTGTGAGTATGGCTTCCTATTTACTTTACCCTGTTCTGAATCAGTCAGTACCCATTTGTGGCTCTGACTTTTTCAGAGACATTTAAATGGATAAAGTTTTAGTTCTTATTCATGTTACATTTTCACATACTATGTGCTATCCATTTGTTTAGCAAATGGTTGGGGACACAAATGTGCCAACTATTTAATTTATTTTAGTGTTGTCCTTGTCACAGTGTTTCAGGCAAGTTTGTTGCACACTCTCTTAAAAATAGGTGAAATCATTTGCAAGACTGTTTCAATTGCTATTCAGTCATCCCTCTGTTCTCACGGGGGATCTGTTCCGGGACAACCCCCCCCCCCACGAAAATAGAAAATCATAGATATTCAAGCCCCATTGGCTTGAATGGAGGTGCACACCCACGTGCCGTGGGCACGCACCCCATTGTGTTCCCCTCCGTTCACTGCCCAGGAACGGGCGAAGGACGCGGACTTGAAGTCTGCGGAAATGGAGGGGCAACTGTACATTTTTATCGGTAGTTAATGCATTGTAATTCTTCCATTAATCCTTTTTCTGTTTTCTTATTCCTTTACTATTTCATTTATATGCCACCTTTCTCTTGGAAAGGGACCCAAGGGGGCTCACAGATATTTTCATAAAATGATTTATGACAGTCTAGGTGCTAAACTTCACATTGTTTGTTTATTTATTTAGTTGGATGTTCTCACAAATTATTCTTGTAAACAAAAATTATGACATAAACTATAAACCTGTATTGATTTTGCTAGTCAAGTTGGGGCTTGTCTTCATTGCTTATAAGCACCAAATTCCCCCTGGGCTTACTGTGTGCTCTTTATATAATGCAGGCCCCAAACTGAAAATTGGGTCTGGGCTCTTTACACAACACCTGGACCCAATTCAAGCATTCCACCCCTTGTCCTGCATTAAAAAGATTTACCTTTTGCTCTGGTTTTCCAGAAAACCCAGAACAAAACATGGTGACAGTGGGTGGCTGCCTGTGGGCATGAGTTGTTTGGAGGTCAGAATAAGGCTTGGCACCTCATTCTGACCTCAGAGCGACTCATATCCTTAGTGGCAGCAACAGCCAGCTTACAGGGACAGCATGAGAAGGCAGCCACCCATAGTTCACCAAAAACCCACAGCAGGTAAGGGGTGATTCAGGACCAGCATATGCCAGGGCCAGCCCAGAGTATTCTGGCAAATGTAAACGAGCCCTTGGTTTCATAGGTTTCATTTCATACAAATTTCCAAAATCAATGCACTTTTGTATAGAAATTGCCACAGAACCAATATGCAGATAGCTGTCTGTGTATAAGGCAATCATGTATGCAGGTTTTCCCTCAAGGATTCATTTTGTGGGAGCGGTTACTAGTCGTCATTGTGTGCAGATATAACAAAAAAGCCCATATGTGAATGTTGCATATAGTAATGTCTAAGTTTTTATGTTCAATTCTCATGTGGGGATTGTGTAATGTGTGAAGCAGACTTTAGGTAAAAATATTCAGAGACTTTGAAAGTCTTTTTGGCAAATGCCTTGTCTTACACTTACAGATTTTAAAACCAAACCTCCTTTGCCTTCATTGTGCAACTGCCAGCCATAGCTGGGAATCCCTGTCCTGACCCTGTAACAATATGCCCAGCTAGAAAAGAGCTGCTACCATTACCTGAATAATGCTACCATTGCTGTACTTCTAAAGACATAAATTAGGAACAGGGTACATGTGGACCTCCAGATATAACTGGACTGCAAGTCCATCAGCTCTTGCCAGCACATCAGTGATGAAGAATAATGGGAGTTGCAATGCAGCAACATCTTGAGGGTCACATGTTACCCCCTCCATGGAATATAGGATTCCTCCGCCCTGTCAGGTGGGTTACTAAAGATGCAAGATGGTCCAGTATATGTAGGGCCTTGTTTAGAAGCTGGAATGCAGAACAGACCTCAAATGAAATTCCTGAAGATGTTCAGGTGTGCATTAAGTGTATTTAAGAAAGAAAATAAAATACAACAATTTTTTAAAAGGGAATGTTTTGTTAAACTGTAAAACACTTACTTCTGTTTATTTAAACAATGCAAAATGTTTATTAAATATAAGATACAATATAATCGGATATATATAATTATGTAATATATGCACTATAATATATATGCCGTACATTATTTACACATAGTAGTATCTTATAATATAGCATTTAATGCTCATCATTTATAAATCATGTAAATGTATACATTTGCAAATGTCTGCAATAATCCCCAGTGGCTGTTCTTAAAGGAAAACTACTTTGGAAGAGAGTAGAGACAGGGGAAGTACTTAACTCTTTCTGTAAGCAAAGTTCCAGATGAATATTTATCCTTGCAAACAAATGTGGCATAGCGTGGGAAGAAAGCAGCTGGATTTTTTGTCTTTCTGTCTGTGTGAGAGAAAGGGAGGGAAAGCACCTCATTCTCTCCGCACACACTCTGTTTCATCTCTTCTTACATCTTTTCAGAAGTGGTCACTGGGTCTTTTTGCATGCATTTGCTTGAAACTTTTTATTCCATCCTTAGCATTGTCAACCTATACCAGTAGGAATATTTCAAATAATTCTTTCTTTCTTCCATTTCTAGTCAGTAATTCTGAAAAAGAAACTTGATGAACATCTGTAAGTATTAAAATCTTCCCCACTGTTAACATACTGTGGCATAAAAGAGCCTAAAAATAACTTATTAGAATTGCAATTTTAAACATTTTTATTGAGAATATAGAGTTTTTAAAATCGAGAATATACTAGTTCTTTGATTCTTATTTTCTGGTAAATCTGTTTGAATGAATTTCACCTTCATTTTCACCTAGGTATCGGACTATATATATATATATATATATATATATATATTAATAGTTAGATATTGTTTTAAAATTGCACTTTCCTTTTCATTAGAAGTAATCAACAAATACTAGTAGTGTTTTGCTGATTAAACAATAATACCTTTCTAAGAGAGTAATATGAGAGCCAACATGGTGAAGGCAAAAAATAATAACTGCTTATATTGTGGATTTAACATTTTTTCACAGTGAAAAACTACATGAAGCTAATAATGAGCTCCAAAAGAAACGAGCCATCATTGAAGATTTAGAGCCTCGATATAATAATAGCTGTGAGTAGTTTTCTGTTTTATATCTAAAAATATAATCACAACTGATTTCATCTGAGAATTTCAAAAGCATTTAATTTTTAAATAACTAGCATAGCTGCCAATTTGAAGCTCTGGATTTTGTTGTCCGTGTGTGGAGCATCAACCCATGAAAGACTTAAATGCCTCACCTAAAGTTGCTGATAGAATAATCTTAAGCTAATATGTGCTGGGTTTTTTAGTCCTAATTTTTTGCCTTTGGATCTACCTGCCACTGGAGTGTGTCCCTTAAGAACTTACCTGAACTTGAGCATGGCCATTGGACTGAAAAAGGTTCCCCACCTCTGACATAGTGTATACTTACTTTATTTGAAATGAGATAAAATCTTGTTAATTGTGGGGAGCGTAGTGTCATACCTTTTTTTAAAACACACACACACACACAACTGTTCTAACTAGCAAAGTGAAATATTTTGGTATAGTTAACCTCTATCTCATTCACACAGTGTGACCACTTTTTACCTGGTGTCTAAGTAACAGTTTAGGTGGCTAGGCAAATATGAGGTTCTGAAGAAATCAATGAAGCAAACGTCTAAACTCTGTGTGACTGATGTAAAGATGAATTTAGTTGTGCAAGGTACTCAGAAGTAGTGGGTTTATTCCATTTTCTAATTAAATCAAAAAGCTCTCACTGATATTTGAGCAGATGAGTTTCACTTCAGCCCTTTGAGTTCCTTTTGATTACTGCTGGAAGAGAGCCAGCTTGGTGTAGTGATTTGAGTGTTGGACACGACTCTGGAGACCAGGGTTCAAATCCTTCAGCCATGGAAACCCACTGTGAGACCTTGCATGAGTCACATTCTCTCAGCCTCAGAGAAAGGCAAAGGCAAACCCTCTGCACAAATCATGCCAAGAAAACTGCTTGATAGGGTCACCTTAGAGTCACCACAAATTGGAAACAAATTGAAGGTACTCAACAACAAATTGCTTGGGGGGAAAACCTGGTTTTATACTGGTATCTTTCAATGGAATGTCTAATTAGCTTAGAAAAAGGTTGGCACTTAACTGATATAGTGATCTGAAAGGAGAGATGTTTCATGCTGCTAAAATCTGGCTAGTGGGGTAAGGGAGATTCTCCGTTAATAAAAATATGATGCAGCCCATATAAAAACATGATGTTTTTCTTGGCAGGGAGGGACATGATTGCAAACCAGGGACTCTCCCACTGTATTTTTTTTAATTCCCTTACAAAATACTGACACTTCTGTGCAAAATAATCTAAATTGGCCCATAAATAAATCCAGTTTCTCAAGCTTGCACCTTGGCAGTATTCTGAAATATGGAATTTTCTCTTTATAAAGCACTCAGAATAGAAGAACTACAAGAAGCTTTACGTAAAAAAGAAGAGGAAATGAAGCAAATGGAGGAACGATACAAAAAATATTTGGAAAAAGCTAAAAGTGTAAGTATCTTGCACACTGCATTATGCTAGGGCTGACAGTTGTCCTCCATCTGCAGCCTCATAAATTGTTCAGGTTGTAATAATATAATGTGAGCTTCAGCTTTCAACGGGGCTGTATGCTTGTTCCCTTCCCATTGTTATTTCTAATTTGTGGTGAAATTGAGAGTGGGTTGTGTTCTTTTTCTTCTCTTGCCACATTATCTAGGTCCAAGGGAGAACTGGTATTTAAAAAAAAAAAAAAGCAAAAAAAAAAAAAAAAGCACAGAAGCTCCTGACATTGTCATTTAGTTGCCTATGTAGTGAAGAAGGGAACATAGAAATTAGGCCTAGGAAGGGAGCTTGCAAGTCCAGGACCACTATGTTGTAGTATTTTGAATGTTGAAAATTAGGAGATTTGGGGTCAATTTAGCTGTGAAGTTGAGGATTTATTTATGAATAGCCAATGCTAGAAATAAATGAGAGTACATTATGTCCTGTTCATAACCTTCTAAGGTCTTCTACTTCACTGTTTTGAAGAGATTGCTGTGGTAGTTGCAAATAACTGAGTGAGCTATCAGTAATGTTAGTATTGTGTAAAAAAACACAACCCACATTTTTAAAAAGAAAGCTCTTCCAAAGGCATGAAACTTAATACAAATACAAAAAGAAAGAAAAAGAAGACAGGTAGTCCAGATACATATAATTTAAATGTACAAAACCAAAAGGGTTAAATTAAACTGTCATTGCAAAGGCTTTAGAAAACAATTTTTTAAACTTAGATTGAGAACAATAATTGAAGAAGCTGTTGGCAGATATTTAAGGAGACAATTCCAAGGGTGTAGGGCAACAAGCGCCAACGACCAAGCCCAAACTGAGGAGCGAACTTTAGCACGTCTGTATACCTGTACCTTGTTAAGGTTGCCATAGGTCAGCGCAGAACACAGGTTTTGCACCTAGAAGATCACAGGATCAATTCTTGCCACCAGCTCTTAGAAGGAATGTCATCTGGCGGAGTTGGGAAAGACTGTTGGCTGCCTAAGATCCTGAAGAATTGCCACTAATATCGGGCAGTCAGCATCAGTGTCAGTATCACCCCTGTTATCACACTTTCCTTCCAAAAAGTGAGACTCAAAATGATTTACAAATTAAAACAAATACAGTATAGCTAAAACATTCTCAATGTTTTCATTAACATTAACTTTCTTTCTTTCTTTAATTTATATCCCACCTTTGTCTGAGAGTGAGATTCAAGGCAGCCTACAATACTTTTAAAAAGGTCTAGTTACAACATTACAAAAGTTAAAAAGTTAAAAGAAATTGAATATCACTATTTTTAAAAGCTTGATTAAAGGCAACTAAAAACATTTAAAACATAGTTTCAGTAAATCATGCAGAGAGAGAGAGAGAGAGCACACCACTTTACACACACTACAGCCCTATAATTAAAATTCAAGCATTGCCTAAATAAAAACATCTTTACCTGTGGCAGAAAGAGAATAGGGAGAGGATCAGCCAGACCTCTGTGGAAGGAAATACCACAGCCTAGGGGCAGCCACAGAGAAGGCTTTCTCACGAATCCTAACCAGTTGCACCTATGAAGGTGATGCAGCGGAAAGAAAGCCCTACCCTCCAGATTTTAAAGCTCACACTGTCCTTCATATTGTCTGGACCCAAGCCATGTAGGGCTTTAAAGGTCAAAAACAGCACTTTGAATTCTGCCCAGAAATACAGGAGTCACACGATCCCTTTACCCATCCCCAGTCAACAGCTTGGCTTCAGCATTTTGGACCCACAGGAGTTTCCAAACAGTTTCCAAAGGCAGCCCCATGTAACGTGTTGCAGAAGTGCAAACAGGATATAATCAAGGCATGTGTCACTGTAGCCAGATTTAGCCACTCAAGGAGCAGGTGCAGTTGGCACAACAGTTTTAACTGCAGATGCATTCCTGGCCACAGCTGAAACCTGAGCATCCAGGCTCAAATCTGAGTCCAGGAGCACACCTAGGCTGTGACCTGAAATTTCAGGGAAGTGTAACCCCATAAGCTGAACCTCTATTCCCTGATCTGCCTTCCTCCTGAGCAGGAGCACCTCTGTCTATTCTGGATTAAGTTTCAAATTGTTCACCCTCATCAAGTCTATTACTGACAGTAGGCACTGGTTTAGCACAGAAACAGCTTCATTAGAATGAGATGGAAAGGAGAGATAGAGCTGTGTGTCATCAGCACATTGATGACACTAAGACCCAAAACTCCAGATGATCTCTCCCAGTGGTTTCATGTAAGTATTAAACAGCATAAGGGACAGAACTGAGCCCTGAAGAACTTGACAGGATAATAGCCAGGGTGTCAAACAGGTATCCCCACTTTCTGAGTCCACCCCTCCAAGAAAGACCAGAGCCACTGTAAAATACTGCCCCTGGCCCCCATCCCAGAGAGGCAACCCAGAAGGATACTATAGTTGATGGTATTGAAAGCTGCTGAGAAATCCAGCAGAACCAATATGGACACACACTCCAAGTTTAGTTCCCTGTGTAGACCAACTACTAAGGTGACCAAAGCTGTCTCTGTCCCACAGTTAGGCCTGAAGCCAGATTGAAATGGATCTAGACAATCTGTTTCATCCAGAACTCCTGGAGCTGGGAGGCCACCACACACTCCAGTACCTTGCCCCGCAAAAGGGATATTGGAGACTGGTTGATAGTTCTCCAGTATGATGGGATCCAGGGAGGATTTTTTCAATAATGGCTTCACTACAGCCTCTATTAAAGAAGATGGAAACCTGCCTTGCTGCCGTGAAGCATTCAGTACTCCCCTTAGCCAATCTCCCAGTCCCCCTCATGCTGCTTTCAGCAGACAGGAAAAGTATAGGTCTGGTGCACATGTGGTGAGTCGGTTAATGTAATTAAACTTGTAAGAATACTAAGAACATTTTGAACAAACAAAATATAACAAAATGCCATTTAAAAATACAGTTAAAATCAATACTCCACCCTATTAAAATTTCTTTCTTTGAAAACATTCTGTTCTCAGAATCCTCTTAGATTAAAAAGAAAAGTCTGCCTGCCAACAGAAGGACAGCAAGGAGAGGGCCATTCTAGACTGCCTAGAGAGGGATTTGGAGGGTCTGGTTGTTTATGCACTACTTAAACAATTAATCTGACCTGTTACAAGGAAGCTTGTTCATATGTTACTAGAGTTGTATACTTAGTGTATGTCTTGCTCCTCACAGGTTATCCGTACCTTAGATCCCAAGCAGAACCAGGGGTCTGCACCTGAGATTCAAGCACTGAAGAATCAACTACAAGAACGTGAAAGGATGTTCCATTCTTTAGAGGTAATTTCAATGCAGTCCTGTGCAGGATTATTTAGAAATATGCCCTCCTGATTTTCAGTGGGGCTTTCAGGTAAGCGTGCACAGGATTACATCCTTATTATCATGGATATTCATACAATCTGTAAACGTCCTTCCTGGGCATCAGTTCACTCCATTCATCTGAGGAAGTAGAACTGAGTCTGCAAAAGCTCATGCTACAACTTACTTGGACAGTTGGTGTCAAAGGTGCTGCAAGATCCCTTTGCATCCTTATTAATAGTTAGCTTGTGGTTTTGAAGGTCAGTTAATTTGTACATAAGTAGACTTAAGTTAAACATACGCAATCTTGTGCCATGTGACCCTCAAATTAATAACAATCGTCATCTTGTGACCACTGATTACATATATGCTTCATCTTTAATCTAGTCAAACAGGGAATCAGATGTTTGCAGTTTGCAGTTCCAGCTTAAGTTCCCACAGCAAAGCGAATGCAAATTTTGTGCACTTGATCATGCAACACTGCATAAAAGCCTGTAGTATGCATGTAAAATAAAAGCATTTGCTGTGCTTTTCTTAATCAGAAAGAATATGAAAAAACCAAGAGTCAAAGAGAAATGGAGGAGAAATACATTGTCAGTGCCTGGTACAATATGGTAAGTGAGCTAGTAAACCTTAAAATGTTACTTTATTTATTTATTTATTTTTTCCAGAACAAATGTAACTCTGAAACCTAAGAGATAGTAAACATCCAGGAGATTGGTGTGAATAGTTTTCTTACCACTCAGCAAACAATTATGTCAAAATCTTGGTTATCCTCTAAAATAAGGGGAATGGCTTGGGCAATTATCACAAGTGCTACTGAGTGTCCTCTCCTAATTAATAAAACCAAACAAACTCCCTAGCTTTCTGTTCTTCTTTTTGTTTTGGTTTTTTTAAAAAACTAAACCTTTCCCACTATAATTGATATGCCCAGTCTCCAGTATTCCATTCTTGGACAAGTTGCTGGAGCATGTGTTGTATTTCTGATGTCTCCGGATAGATGGCTATCTTAATCTTTTTCACTCTGGGTTCAGGCTGGACAGAAACACCTTTAGTCACCTTGGTAAATGGTCTGTGGTAGGAACTGGATGGGGGCATGCATCACTACTGGTTCTGCTGGACATCTCAGCAGCTTTTGATACCATTGACTGTGGTATGTTTCTGGGTCACCCTGCTGGGACGGGGCTTAGAGGTGCTGTTTAGCTGCAGCCTGGTCTTGCCTGGTGAGGCAAGCTCACAGGGTAGCGTTGTGGCATTCCTGTTCAATACTCTGACGTTGACCTGTGCAATTCTTTGGTGTTTTGCCTTTTGCCACGTGAAACCACTTATAGAGATCATCCAAAGTGTTGGGGTTTGGAGCTAATAGGCTTCTGATGTCAGCCACTGGTGTCTCTGCTTTGCATCTAAATCAGACATGGGAAGGTGTTCCATTTATAAACCAGTGCTTCTGTCAGTTAACTGGATGAATGAGGCTGAATAAACTGAAACTTAATCAAAATGTGCTCTTTGTTAGTTCAAGGGCAAATCATGGAATAGTGATTCAATTTGTCTAGATCAGGGGTGGGCAGAGAGCAGAGGGGAGCTTTGCCATGGAACTGTGGGCCATTTAGTGTTAAAGCATGTTATAGGTACCACAAGCACTATTCTGTGCCATTCAGACTTTCATGCATGAAAAGTAGGCACACACGCACACACACATGCATTCTCTACTTAGTGCACTCCTTAATGCCCTGGGTATCCACTGGGGTTTAGTTCCAAGAACTGCTGTAGATACCAAAATCAGTGGATGTTCAGGTCCCATTACATATAATGCCATACATCAGGGGTAGGCAACCTTTTTGAGCCAGGGGGCAGGTTGCTGTCCCTCAGACAATTGGGGGGCCGAAGCACCAAAAATAAATAAATAAATAAATAAATAAAAATTAAAAAGATATGCATGCACACTCTCTCAGCTCCAGAAAAGCCATGGCAAAACCCCTGTGGAGATTTTGCCAAGAAAACCCCAAGAACAAGGAATAACAGCAATAATCAATATCATCATGGCAGGCGGCGGCGGCGGCGGGCGGCGGCGGCGGCGGCGGCGGTGACAGGACCGGCCTGGGGCCGGTCCAAAGGCCTGGGGGGCAGGGCGCATCCAGCCCCCAGGCCTTAGGTTGCCTACCCCTGCCATACATAGTAAAATGATGTAACTTACTGGTATAGAAAATGGCAAAATCAAGGTTGTTCAATCCGTGGATGGTTGACTTTGTGGACACAGAACCCATGGATATGGAGGGCTGAATGTATATAAATACACATGACTGCCTTTTCATATCTAGTTTGATTCTTGGATTACAAGGAAGTGACATGTAGGTGGTTAAACATTTAGCAACATAGCAAAACTAAAGTGGGTAATTCTGGTGAATGTCATGTCAATACTGTTGTACCATTAGATGTATAGCTTCCTTTTCTTTCCTTCTGAATCCCACCCGGCTTCAAAATATACTAGCAGCAAGGGGAATGAGTTCTGTGGAAGTTGGCAGTATCAAAAGAAGTGTGGTGGAGTAGCAGTGATAGGAGGGGTATCCAGAAGCACCTGCTCATTTTTCTCTGGAGACCATGGAGGAGACTTGCCTGTATTCTTGCTTTAATTGAGATGTTTTGTTGTGAATAAATGGTGGCAAGTTTCTGATGTCACTACCACTGCCATCATTCAAGACCGAGTTCTTTATTATTTTGCATCAGTCATACAGTACAGAGAAAAGGCAGTGCTGAGGATTAAGCTCTGTGCCATGGCATACTTTTATTTTCTTCTATGCAATCCATGATTTGGGGTTGGGTCACCTTTGTCTATGTTCAAATGGCGATAGCTAGGTCATGTGCCCTGTGCAGACCTTTGGAGAGGGCCTTTCTGCCATATGATTGCTCATCGGTGGAGAATGGATAGGGGTCCTAAGAGCCGGTGTGGTGGAGTAGCTAAAGTTGTGATCTAGAAGAGTTCATCTCATGCTGTTTGATGTGGGAAACCGGTGATTGTTCTTTTTTAATGGTCCAGGGACCAATACCATATATGCACCCATTGGCAACAACTGTTTCTTTGTTTTCTGGAAAAGACTGGCACCACTCTATGGATCACCACCTTAAGTAGCACTAATTTAGGAAGTCACCAATTCCATTACTATCTCAACCCTCCTTTCATCTATTGGATGGCCTTGGGCAAGCCAGTGTATCTTGCTTTCAGCCTCTCTTATCTGTAATTTGTAGACCATAGGTGGACATTGTGTCACTCTCCAGGTGTTACTGCATTGCAGCTTCTGTCATTCTTCATCATTGTCCTTGTTGGCTGGGGCTGATGGGAGCAGGAGTCCAACATCCTCTGTAGGACTGCAAATTCCCTACCCTTAATGAAGCTTGTCATGGTGGTCAAGGTTGCAGGATGGTCTTAGAGATGCTCAGAGATAATACACATGATGTACTTTGAATTCTTGAAATGTGCTATATAAATGATGATGAGTAAAGTTTGTGTTATCCTTGGCCCTCAACACTGTGCATACCTTTATTTCTAAGGATGATGGCTCATCCCAGTGAAAAGAACTGAGTAAAGTGAACCTAATATATGTTGTTTTTTCCCTCTCCACAGGGGATGACTCTTCATAAAAAAGCAGCAGAGGACAGACTTGCTAGTACAGGTTCAGGACAGTCCTTCCTGGCTAGACAAAGGCAAGCCACCAGCACAAGGAGAGCATATCCTGGCCATGTCCAGCCAGCTACAGCGAGGTAAAGGCAGACCTTGCCTTGCCTTTTGAAAGGAAGCCATCCTGGGATCAAGACCTTCATCTGTTACAAGTTACAGCGTTTCAGGAAACTTAGCCAGCATCCTTTCTCTATCTCTGTCCTTGCAGTTAACTTCTTATTTCAGGAAGGGTTTTTTTAAAAGAAAAGTTTTTCAATGTTTTAAATTCCCTTCGGTCTTATTTTTTGGAGTCTTCCTTTTGCCTTTTAATGTGCCAAAATGTTGGAAAACACCTAGTGAAGTGCAGAAATGGAATCTTCCCCTCCTCTGCTCCATTCGTACGAATTGTCATCTTTCACCTGAAATCTGAGGATGGCTAGGTATCAGACTTAAAATGTCCTATCAGTGAATGAGGTTGCCATCCTTTCCAAGGCTGCCATTGTATAAAGGGAATTACTCTTCTTTCTTACTCCTGTCTGAACTGTTTAAATTATGTAATGCAGTTTGCAGCAGTGACAATTGTGAAATGTATTAATTGCAAAGGTCTGGATGCTGGCCGAGGTTGCACGTACCTGATTCAGCATGATCACAAGTTTGCCTTGGATTGTGGTTACTCTTTGTTTTAGCTTTAATTAGAGAGGCAGGTTATTTTTGTCTTTGTTTGCCCACACCCCTCCCTCTCCCCCCCCTTTCTTTCTCTTTTTAAAAACTTCTCCAGGTTTAAACCATTTGAAGATCTGGTTCCATTCTTGGTATGGTTTATGGTCAAAAGTGGCAACCGTTTTTTCATGGCTAGTGTTTCTTTTCTTTCCCTGTTGCACCCTAACCAGGTGAAAAACTTAACACACTCCTCCAACTGCTAGAAAATCTTTGGAAATGTGACCATAGTATTTGATTCAGTATATATCCACATCCTACAAATGAAAAAAAGTATAACATGAGCATCCATGTAAAAAATGGTTTTCTGTTTCCGTCCCCTGAGATATCAGGTTGAGTTTGGTCAAACATCTTTGATGGATGCTGTCTTTAGGTTGCTGGCTACCACTGAAGACTTTTTGATAGGTCAGTAAGGAGGACTCTGTTAATTGCCTTTCAGATGGTATTGGTGCCTCCAGACAAACTGCTTCTGACATGAAAACCTGCTGTCTCTTTGTGCCAAATCTTTATGCATACCTGTGCAATTACAGATCTCTCTTATGAAGCAAGGTTAGCATTTTCCTTCAGGTTCTGATCTTTCCAAGTATTGAGCTCCGTATACTGAACCATTAATGTTTGAGAAGTGTGCGATTACTCAAGATATTTCCATATGGATTCACTGTTAACAGTAACTGGAAGGATTTGTTGAAAATTGTCATATTTAAAAATATTTTTGGTATGTCTAACTTTCCAGAAAACTTGTATATCCTTCCAAATGTAGATCATGTTGACTTTTAGAAATTATTCCAAGAACCTTTTAAGAGGAAAGGGCAGCAGAGATGCCTTTCACTTAGAAGTTCACCTGGAATATGTTATCACATTTAGATGTAAAATGTTTAACTTCTCACCTTTATTTTTTGCAAGAATGCACATTACTACTTGTTAATTAAAAAAAAAAAGTAATTTGTCCTTATCACTACCACATAAAAGAAGCTTTTGATTCCAGCCATTTAAAAAGCAGCGATTAAAGTAACATGTGTAACTTTTGGCCCTCTGTAGTGTGGTTTCAGTGTTTGATGAGGTAGGCCACCTTTCACTCTAGCATGCAGATGGAGAATAATTTTTTTTAATCCTAATTTGGCATTTCCCTCCTGTAATAGCAAATTAAGAGCAGGAGACTGAGAAGACTGAAAGTATCTGTGAGTACAGTAGCAATATTGGTAGATGGGCATCCTGTCCTTCTATTTAAATTGAATTGGTTATCAAGGAGTACACTGTTTGCAGAGGAACAGCTGCTAATCTTAACTGTCATCTACAAGGGTCTTCTTCTTTTTAAAAAAATGCATTGAAGGTGTTGTGGGAATTTTCTGATCCCAATACATTTTCCAGTGATCAACTGGAAGACATTTCGATTTTCCCCAAATGGGGCCAACCTGCTGACAACAAGAGCATTTCAGTTCAGCTTCTGAAACAAAAAAGCAGTAGATTTGTTGTGACATTTTGGTCCCCTCTCTTTTGTTTTTGTTTTTGTTTTTTTAAATGAGAAAACTCAGTACGTAGCAAATGGGTGAACTTTGGGGGCATAGTTTGCAACCGTTCTGGTATAAAGCTGCAGAATGCCTACATTGTAGGCTAGTATTGTATAGATCCAGCAATGAAATGTGACATGAAGACACATGAAAGTTAAATTTATTTTAGAGTAATGGCAACTGCTGTTCCAAGAACTGATTTAGCTCTTCTTGTATTAAAAGGTGTGCTAGTCTTAATTTTTCCAGTTGCATGCTTTTTTACAAAAAACCCAGAAATTAATTTTTTAGCCATAGGCATATAATATCTTTTCCTCCAGTCCATTGTACTGATCTAACAAAACAATTCTTACTGTTTTAGTTCTTTGCCTAGAAAAGACTGAAATACAACTTTCTTTCTTTCTTTTTTTTCCAGATGTCTTCCTCATATTTTTTCTTTTCTTTTCTGGCTTTCTTTTCAGTGTTGGCTGGCAATTATTTTCTCTGCTTTATATGTCTTATTTTGGTTTATCCTTCTTCTGTGTTTCTCACTTAATATTCAAGCAGATTGTTTTTCCACTTTGGATTGTTAATTGCGTACACTGAAGTGGTAGGGGATCTTATTACAACATCTAGCATTGTGAAATGTCAAGGCCTCTCCACTTCAATGCTCTATTTTTTATTTTTTATTTTAATGATTTGAGAAATGGACTGTATTCTTATAGATCATAAAAAGTGGGAATCAGCTTTCCACATTATCCATTTCAAGAAGAAATCCAGAAAAAGTTTATTGTATTTTAAAGACCTAGTGAAATTAATAGGAAGTTATTTGTTACTAATTAAGTGCCATTAATTTCCAATTAATTTCATTGGGATGATGGTGCTTTTCTTTGCTGATTTTTTGACAAAGACAAGAGAGGAAAAACCTTCAGAAAGGTTATTCTTGGATGGAATAGAAACAATCCATGGATACTTAAGTCTACAAATTTTATAAGGAATTCCACAACATTTTTTTCTGATAGAGCTGTGGTTCACATCCTTTGATTTTCCAGATGTTTTGGACTTCAGTCCCCAGAATTCCTGTGTCCTGGGCAAGTTGACTGGGACTTCTGGGAGGTGACATCTAAAATACCTGGAGAACCGAAGTTTTGGGAGCACTGTGATAGAGCATTGCTAGTGGCTGGTTTGTACTTTTTGTCAAAAGCGTGCATTTTGACAAGGATGGCCAAGTCTGTCAAAGCTTGATTTCATTTCTTATTTCTTGTGTCTACACTAGTGTTTGTTTTTTAATTTGCTCAATAATGTGTACAGATTTTGGTTCATGCACTCCGAAGAGAAGAAATTTTTAAAAAGCATGCTGTGTGCACTTTTGCAAATGTATACATTTGCTTTTGTTTCTTAACTGAATAAAATATTTCTGTATTTTTCCCTCAACTATATACATCACAAACAAAAATCTGTAGATTTCAGTGGCAAACCGGATTCTGATCTGTCTTTAGGTATGAGAAATGTAGATTTGGTAAATTAACTTGAAAATGCAAACCCAACAAATTTTTCCCTAGTTCTAACTGTAAGTTAAAACAGACCAGGCAGTGCAACGGCTAGTCTTGTAAAAGTAGAGAATTTTTTATTATTTTTTCTGACTCAAATATTTAGGAGCATATTCTCTCAGCAATCCTAGATATGTTTAAATGTATGCCTTCAGTTGAACAGAATTGTTGTTTATACAGGTCTTGGTTACCTGCCTTCAGTGGTCTATTGTAGTTTGCATTTGGATTTTCTGTATGACAAGCAGGCTCAGTACTCCTGTACTTACGCAAAGTAAATTTACTTTACGTATGTTAGCTAAGAACACACGAAGGTTCTGAAACCCTAAAATATGATATCTTTAAAATTCTGTAAATATTCCTTTCTGTTCTTCACAATTTTCCTTTCCTACTTGTATTTATCTCCCAGTTCACTACTTCAGTAAATGTCATCATTTTGTCCCACTGAATAAGATCTTTAATGAGTCAAATATAATTAACACATTTAACATCCAGATTATGTACTTCTGCTGGGTCCCTCTGCTTCCATCAGAATTGACAACCCCATCTTCACCCTGCAGCCTCTTTTGAACCCTAAAAACAGACTCTGAATGAAGCATTTTTAATGATATGGAGACCAGTTGCGGGGGTAGGGGGGCAAGAAAGTAATTCCTATTTCCACTGGTGTTGATTACAGACATATAATGGCATAACTAACTATGGTATCACCCCGTGCAGGAAGGTTAAACGTTTGCCCCTCTGCTTCTCCTGCACTGGGCTTTCTTCCCTAGGAGGCAGCCCAGGGACAGAGCAGCTGGCAAGGGTGCCTCCTGCCCTAAATGGCAAGGAGAACCCAACTGGCTGTTGGCCCTCTTTTGGGTGTCACCCGGTGTGGTCCACACCCTCCGTCAACCCCCCCCCCCCAGTGACACCACTATAGACATAGCATTTGGCCGTAATTACAATTGGGTGTTGGAAATTAAAATAAACAGTATATTTATGAAATCAAAACAATCAAGGCTGCAATCCTGCACTGGGGACAAAGCTATAAGATGAACTACAATAGTCTCCCTGTCCAATCCTGCCCCCAATTCCACCTTTTCTCAGGTGTTTCACCTCAAACCTGGCCATTTCAAAGTCAGTGGAGAATAGGAGAGAGCAGCAGACAAGCATCCCAGTGTTTTCCTACAACTGGAAGCACAGCAACACGCATCCACAAGTACTTCCAGAGGTACCTGCAGATGTCCTTGCTTTCTATCCAGCTGTAGGAAAATAGCTAGATGCTGGTCTGCTGCTCCCCTTGTTTGCCACTGACCAGAAAATAGCCAGATTTGGAGGGCTGCAGCTGAGAAAAGGTAAGTGTGGCTCATGGTGTGGTCTGTAGTGCATTCAGCTTCTGTAACAACCAAAAAAGTGAGTTGCATAAATCAGATGTGTATGTATCTGTGCCTTCAAGTTGCCCGTCGACTTACGGCAACTCCATAAATTTCATAGGGTTTTCTTAGACAAGACATACTTAGAGGTGGTTTTTCCACTTCCTTCCTCTGAAATCTAGCCTACAGCACCTGGTATTCATAGGCCCTCATAATTGACCAACGTGGTGCCAGCTGATAGTATTTTACAAATTGCTAGCACACTAAAGGTGTGATATTTCTGATTGTGTTCTTTAATATGCCTTAATATGGCCCCTGTGCTAGGAGAAGGGAGGGATAGAAATGAAATGCAATCAAAAAGAAGGTTGAATTAGGTAGAGGAAAATCTTAAATCTTTTAACCCTTGGACCAGATGGTATTAAAAGAATAATTTAGTTTGGATTAATATTTGCAGCATGCCATGCCCATGTTTTGTCTGGCTGTGAGGCTGGAATGGGAGCACCCAGTACATAAGGCTATGTCTTGTACCTGTGTTCCTCATGCAGGTATGGCAAATTGGTGGGCAGATGGTGTATCTCACCTTTTTCCTTGCAAAGAGAATTGCAGCCAGCAATTGTGATGGATGCTCATTTTCAGCCTGATCTTAAATATTAAGGGGTTTCAGCCAACATTTATCTCATGATGTTCTTCAGCTCCCCTCCCTAGTAGTGCTAACTTCATTGATAACACAGATGGTTTCTAAATACGAGATTCTGGCTTGAAGCCCAACTTGATCTGTAAGGTGTTTCCGTCCCATACATTGATTTCCTAATGTGGATCAACTTGAACCATACTAGTCACTTTGTTTCTTGATTTAGAATAAAAAGGTGAGATATAAATTCAGTAAATAAATAAATAGCCTATGAAAGCCCTAACCATAATAAACCTCTTTATATTTCAGTTCCCATTCTCCTGTGTGGTGCAAGGTAACAGAGTTATTCTCAAAATGCAGCAAATGCTAATTTGATCTAGACCTTATAAAACTTTAGCTGGGCAGATCACTCGCTTGAGATAAAGGCCTGAATGCAGCTAGAAGAGGCAGTGTTTGTTGGTATAGATGTGGGAGAAGCACAACATGAGCCACAGGACATCTTAACACTCTACTCAAATGTGATTTTTAACTTTTTCTGTCTCTTCAAGATACAGTGGACCTTTGGTATCTGCTGGAGTTTGATTCCAGGACCCCTTGTGGATACCAACATTCACGGATGCTCAAGTCCCATTAAACACAGTGGCATAGTAAAATGGTGTCCCTTATATAAAATGGCAAAATAAAGCTTTGCTTTTGGAATTTATACATATTTTTAATACTTTCAAGTGTGAATGGCTGAATCCATGGATAAAAAAATCTCTGGATATGGAGAGCCGACTGGATGTCAAAGTTCTTTTGGTACATTAAAGTGGGCTTGCAAAATGTTTACTAGTGGTAAGAATTCCCTCCCAGCAACCAGGCAAGAAGATTTAAATTGGATGGCCCTTTGTGCTACCTGCCGTAGGGGCATACAGTTATCCAGGCTATAAAATATTACATGACCTGATCATTTATGTGAATTTATTTGCAAAGTTGTTTTCAATTCTTAGTGCATTCATTTACGTTGCTTGAATTTTTTCCATTACCATCAGAAATCTACAGCTTATAAAAGTTGCTGATTGGTAGTCAGATACCATAGATTGTACAAATTTGCTAAACAGCATTGAATGATTTTGAACAGGATTGGTATTCTCTCTTTCTTTCTTTCTTTCTTTCTCATCTAAACAGCAATGAATGCAACTTTACCTCCCTTGAATTTTAACCTGTAGTGATGTGGCTGTCTTCCCTGTCACTCTGTTTATCAAACAAGGGCTGTTCAGTCCATGCCTTATTTTCTGCAGAAGGATAAATTGTCATTGCAAAATTCCTGTCTAAGAGACAAGTTGCTAGCAAAGAAACTTAGGTCGGGGTGCAACCTTGCTGCCTCTCCTTTCCCCCCTCCAAAGTAATAAACCTCCTCATATTTCTCAGGCAGCAAGTTAGTGAGTATTCATATTCATACATTTTCGAAAAAGGTGTTGGGTGGGTTGTGAAGCTCCTATAGCACTTAATATTATAACTTTTATTGCTGCTGCTGTTACCCTCCTCACGCATTTTCCCCAACAGTATTAACATGCAAGCCTTGCAACAACTTCTTTTTGCTAAGCTAGAAACATTTAAACTTAACATGTTTTATTAATGCACCTTTGTTTACTGCTATGATTTTAAAAGTGCACTAGAGGAGCCATGTTGTTCAATGCTATATGTATGTATGTATGTATGTATGTGTATGTATGTGTATGTATGTATGTATTCTTTCTTCCCCCCCCCCAAAAATTTTTTTTTTGTTTCAGAGAAACATATAGGGAGTGATGCCTGACCCCCGCCACTTTTTTAAATTTAAAATGCCAAGCCTTGACACCTATGCAATATTTTATTTATTGATGTTGCATAATGTCTTAATGTGTATAAATTCCTTTTTGCATTTTCCCTATCTCCTCTAACAGACTTGTGCATTGCCTTTAGCCATTTCTTTTTCCTCTTTTATAAATGTATACAAGCAGCTTTTAAAAGGATCATAAATGGAGATTACTAATACAAAAGGAGCATTCTTCCTTGACTTCAGTGTTATACCTGGTATCTTTTTAGATTGCTATTTGAGTCATCCATATTTATCTCTTAATTTTCTTTCAGATTGCACTAATGCGTCTTTCTTTACATTATGAAATGTTATTATTCATATACAATATGTTGACAGTATAACTTGGAATGCTGTGTACTCCCTTTTAAAAAATTTAAAGCTGCTGTTTTTCCATTATACTTTTTATGTATCTGCTTGCGCTGGTGTAGGTTCAGTTTTGTGTTAAGGCAGATGTAGGAAATGTGGCAGTATGATAGACAGCTTGGATATTGTTTTGTGAACCTGTTTGTATCATTACTATTATGTTTCCCTCCCCACAGTGTTAGGAAGGAGCCTTTTAAAACCTCTATGAAAGAACTGCACTGAGAAAAAGCTGGGAGGTAGCAAGCCAGCCTTCGCCCCTAATCCTTCCAAAATGGCAGCCAGTCTTTCTGTCACAGCCACCACACACACACAACTCCTGCATGTGCCTTGTCTCTGTAGTGGCAGCTGAGATTGCGCTGGAGTGGCAAGGAGGACAAGTCTGGAGTTTCCTTGGAAGCACTGGCTTCTACTTTTAAGCCATAGGAATCATATTGAGGCTGAAGAATCTTTGGCTTGACAGTTGTTGAACTATCCGACAACTCCTGCAAGCCTGGTCAAAGGTGAGGAGAAATTGGAGCTGTAGAGTTTCAAGATCTGGAGGGCCACAGATCCTCCGCCCTTGGACCAAATACTCACGAAAATGAAAGAACTGGAACCAAGCACTGTGGTTTGAGTAGCAGACCTTTTCTAGTGAAGCCTTACACTTTTGGTTGTGCAGTCGTACCTTTGTCTGTCTTAAACAAATGGGGCAGGAGGGAATATAGTTGGCAGGATGAAGCCTTTTGCTCTTGTTGCGAGTTAATGGTGGGATGGAATTCAGAAGGATAACCTTCATAATGTTAAGCACTTGTAGGTGTCTAACTCTAGACAAGCTTCTCGTGACCTGGATTTGACGATTTCAAAAAGGAAGACTATGGTCCAAACTCACTGCAGAAATAATCCCATTTGAGACTGCTTGAACTGCCCTGGCTCAATGCGAGGAAATTCTGGGAACTGTCGTTTTGTGAGATAATTAGTCGGAGAGCTCTGGTGCCACCACAAACTACAATTCCTAGGATTCCCAGGGTAGTTATGGTCTCAAATGGGATTATTTCTGTGGTGTGTTTTGGACCTTTTTATCCTTGCAGAATCAATTCTTAATGTCTTCTTGGGTGTCACCTGGTGCTGTTTGCAATCCCTGCATCCTCTAGCGATGCCACTGTCTTAAACAGCTCCAAGATAGCACTGAACAGCTCTGAGCAAATCCCTCACTGCCGTGCAGATCGGACTATTGCAAACATCTTTGCCCCTGTTCCCCTACACGCCTCGCCCAGCGGCAGGGAGGAAGGAGCAAGGCCAGGAACAGTTTTGGTTCTGCTGCTAGCTCAGGTTGAATGTGGAGTCAGGGATAATAGCCATTACTGCCTAGACCGTAGGGATGCCTCTTTGAGATGGAGATGTTTAATTTGGGGAGAAGTTTGCTAGTGGGATAGCTGGGTGGGGGTTGCCTCGGTTATATCTGAGCATTGGGCAGCTGCACTTGGTTGGACCTGGCAACTGGCAAAGGTTAGAGTTTGACATCCAGCTCCCTTTCTGCTTTGTTTGGCTGTGTCGAAAGTCCCAGACTCTCACAAGAGAGTGGAGCCGGGGAGATGTCTGCTGCCTTCATTGTTCAGGCTACCTCCAATTGCAAATTATCAAAAGCCACCCCACGCTTTTGCTTCCCCTGCCTGAATATTTCTGTTAGTTGTTGGCAAGGCATTGCGTTGTAGCTGTCCTGTGTGGCTGTGCTGGAGGTATTTGGCGTGTGTGTGTGCGTTTGCCTGAGTGGAGCACATGTGGCCTGATGTTAGAGTTGGCCTGAAGTTGGGGGCTTTTTCTGTCTGCCTGCCCAAACATTGTAGACCGCTAGGTGGAGTAGAAGAAGGTGAGATTGTGGCTTACAACGTCCAGTAGGTGTTGCCAGCTGTCTTCGAAGGTTTAGGTTTTGTTTTTAGCATCACTGTAGTGTGGTGCAACTTTCTGAGATGCTAAGCATGTTTTCAACATATCAATTACTGTGTGTTTCTGTAGTATTCAGCCCCCCCCTTTCATTTTGCAATAGCAACTTGTTTGATTGTCCTCAACTAGGTGTTGATTGGTTACCAAAATTACTGTTTGTGAAATTGCCAGTGATATATTTTTTTTCCTTGTAAGAGTATAAATTCCTAAGAGTACCAAATATTAACCCCCCTCCTACTCCTTGCATTTAATTTCTTACCATATCACCACAGTAGTGGTTTTAATACTTATTTGTATATACACCAAAAAAAAAGTGATAATGGTTTTAAGTTTAAACATTTTGGTTCCCCTCCCCTCCGGTTTTAAAGACAATAATGCTTCCGAGGCAACAAAACTAGTGTACAGTTGTTAAACAAGTTGTAAATAAAGGCTTATATAAAACTGGTGTTTGCTTTTTATTACACAATGTCGCTCTTGCTGCTTATTGTTTTCCTCATACATGCAGAAGGATTTCCCATTTTTCCTCTCAACAGCCCTGTGAAGAAGGGCCACTGGAAAGGCTTCAGGGACAAGGAGTTTGAATCCTGGTGTCTATAGAACAAGTGTGACCCTTTCTGCTACACTTTAATACATCTTTCAAAGCTAAACTTGTTCCTGAGCTCACTGCTTATCACAGAGCATCAGCAATCAGATGAAAAAAGATGCATCTCTAGAAATGTATTTTTAATAGGAAACTGGAGGGAACTGCAGTTTCTAATTTTGCCTTGGTTAATGCAACCTTTAGGCCACGAGCATCAAATTGCGGACTCCTTAATCCAGGGGTAGGCAACCTTTCCCCTTTAAGGGCCGAGGGACTTCAGCTCCCAGAATCCCAGGAGCTATTGGCCAATATGGGACTATTGGCCAACATGACTGAGGCTTCTGGGAGCTGAAGTCCCTCGGCCCTTAAAGGGGAAAGGTTGCCTACCCCTGCCTTAATATGTTAGCTTCCCTAATTTTAACATTTATTTACAAAATGTTAATTCATTTTTTAAGAGTAAAATGGCAGGCATTTGTAAACCAGAAGCTGCAAATGACCGTCTCTGTATTGTTCTGCACATGTGGATGTCCACCTCTCAAGAGCAAAAAAGTAAGTTTGGTTGTCCCAACATGTGAACCATGTTAATTTATGTTTACTCCAGAGGAAAGAACCTAATGTAACCCATTTTTTCACTTATCCTTTGCTCAAACAAGACCCCCACATTAAAAAAACCTTCATTGGAGGCAGGGATTCTTTGCCTAATGGGGGAAAAAATTGCAGTATCACAGGCTTCCTAATTCCATCTTGCATTCACCTTCCACACTGAATTAGTTCCTCTGAATTGGAAAATGCCTTTTATAGCAGATTCCGTGGTAAACTTACTTGGAAGTATGTAAATCTAATCTAATTATATATGTATGTAAATCTAATCTGATTATACTATTTTAGAACTTTGCAAAACGCACCCTGTTCCTCTTGTACCAGAGTTGGATGACAGGTTACTTTTCGCTATGTATACTTGATATATATATATATAAAGTAGCAACGTAAAAATATAAAAATCTTATGTAACTTTAATGAACTTCACAGCTGCTAAGTAAGCAAATACCCATTTTACCTTATTCTTTCAGTGAATGACTTGAGGCAATCTTGGTTTTCATTCCATTATGCTAAAGAGTAAGATTGCGCTTATCTGGTTCTTCGGATCCCATCTAATAATTAGGCATTAATTTTGTGAGTTTTTACTTTCCCAAACATGTATTTGGACGGGTCATAGCTAAATATTAAAGGAAGGGTTTAATGGCATGGAGATTGTCTTAGACAATCATAAAACAATGCAATCTATTTGAATACTGACCTTTTTTTTAAAAAAAAGAAAAAAGCATGATGGCCAAGCTTCAAAAAAGGAAGTAAAGCCTTGTAGGTAAAATTGGTTCTCTTTCAAATGTCCATGGCCTCAATGTTGTATTAACAGTTCAACAGTGTGAACCGAAGCTATCCAAATTATATGAATTTTTCATCAATTGCCCAAATTTAAATATGAGCAACAGGCTAAGACAGAGATGGCCTGTCAATGTAAAACCTGGCAGTAGGAGGTGTGGCACTGTTTTATTGTTTCTCCTTGGAATGATTAAGATTTCAGCAGTGAAAAGGTTAGCTAGAAGCAAACCATTGCACAATATTGAAGTAATTGACTGGTCTTAGACTGTCCTCTAATTGTTACCGATTTTTAAAAAGATAATCATATTTTACCATCTAGCACTGTCCTGGGTGTATGTCTTCAAGTTGCCTGTTGACTTGTGGAAACCTCATAAACTTCAGACTCTTTTTGGGTAAGGAATACGCAAGCGGTGGTTTTGCCTGTTCCTTCCTCTGAAATATAGCCTACAGCACCAGGTATTGCTGTCTCCCTTCTCAAGTACTACCAGGGCTGACCCTGCTTAGCTTCCAAGATCAGACAGGATCTGGTGCCTTTAGGATATTTAGACTATCCCTTGTCATTCCAAATTTCCCCCGTCCTAGCTCCACCTAAAATGGTAATGAGTGATATGTAAACTGTATGGTGTAGTGGTTTGAGTATTGGACTAGGACACTGGGAGACCAGGGTTGGAATCCCGTCGGCCATGGAAACCCTTTGGGTGACCTTGTGCAAGTCACACTCTCTCAGACTCTGAGGGAGGCAAAGGCAAACCCCCACTGAACAAATTCTGCCAGTAAAACCCCAACAGGCACACATTTAAATTATAATGGATTCTAGTAACATCTGTTACAAGGATAATACAAATAGAAATTGTACAGATTTAAAAATATTTAAAGTGTTTGGACCTAAATCTTCAAAAATTGTATGTACCGTTTTCATTATCCAATTTTTCTGCAAGCAAATAGTAACACTGGCCAAGCATCTGCTAATATCAGACCTGTTCTACATATTACTTAACAATAAAATGTGGGTATCATGTTAGTAAAAAGCAATCGATACACTTACAAAACTTGGAGGGAGCATCCAGAGGATCCCTAAATCCATCACTTTCTGTAAGTTTGTGTTGTCCAAGTGTACTGAAATGCTTCCCATTACCTCTAGTGACCATAGCCATTGCAGCCCAGGTCCAACAGCTGGACCAGTTGGAAACCCTAAAGTATCTGCACATTTCCCTATCCTTCCTATACAACGATGTCCCAGCAGTCCAATTTCTGTATAAAACATATCGGTGTTAAATTGCTCAAGATCAGGACTGAGAAAGTTGGGAACTGTTGTGGCTTTCAACATTTCCTGGCATACAATTCCAAGTTACTCTCATCTTGTGGTATCCTTATTTCTTTCCAAAAGCAGCAGGCGCATTCATGTGCCCAGAACATGGCATATGGATCATTTGCAGATGCACTATGGATGTAGATTTATTGGCAGATTTACTCCCCTTCACAGTCCATTTAAATAGGCCTGAACAGCACCTAATAGTAGCCTGCAATATAGTACATTCTTCAGCACAAGATGTTGGTTTGGGCCCACCCGCATGATGTTTATTGTCCCTTTCTGAGATTAGGTGGGTGATGACTATAGTAATGCTTTAGGACTATTAGTATTAGGACTATTTGAAACTCTCTCCTTTGGAGAGGCTCATTCGTCCATTGCCCGTTTTCTGGCTTTTCCAACAGATGAATCCAGTTTTAGACTGCTACTGTGATGGGTCATCTGCTTTTATTCTTAATTACAATGTTACATGTTTCTTCATTTGCAGAGTTTTGTTTGCTGATTATTAAACTTAAAGGAGGAAGGAAGAGAGGGGAGAGGAAGAAATGTGGCACCACGTTTAAGACTCATCGGTTTTTATGTTAGCACAAGCTTTTGTGGATATAAACCCACTTCTTCCAATGCTGTTTTAGATCAAGCTAGAATCAAAGCCAATTACTGTATATAAGTCTAGAAATTATGGTCAAAACATTGACCTCAAAAACCTGAGTCGACTTACCCATGGGTCAATGTAAGTAGTGTACTTTAACTCTTATTTAAAAAGGAACTATCCCCTGGTGAAAGGCAAATGTGTGATCTGTCTTGGAACCCCTCTACTCTCTCATCTATCCAACCTTTTGGGGAACACAAACAGTTATACCTGCTGGAATTTTGCAAGTTCTTTTGCATTGTTTTCCTTTGCTTTATCCTTTAGATCCTTTGTTGCATGCCTCTAAAATTTATTCCCGACTTATCCACAGATCATATCAAAATTCATAATTTTGGCCCCCAACCTGCCCTTGACTTATGCATGAGATTGACTTATAGTTAAGTATATATGGTTAAGTCTTAATGGTGCTGCCAGTTCTTTATGCTGCAAGAGACTAACATGGCTACTACTTCTTTGAAAACTCCTGTAAACCTTATGAGCCACGGTTGCTAATGGAGAATACTTCCTACTATCAATACTGATGCCTCGTTTCCCAAGGCTAGGACTGCAGCTAGGTTTCTCCTCCTTTTTCACAGTGTAGAAGTTAAAGGAACAAGGGATGGGGCCTGAATGTCTCCAGTGTAAAATGTTATTAAAACCACTGAAGTGAGTACCTGGAGTCAATTAGTCCGGATAACACACCAACAACAAAGAAGAATCAAGTGAACAACAGTCTTGAAAATGCTTTATTGAACTGTGTCTCTTATTGTAATGTGCAGGTGTGTTTGAAAAGACTACAGTTTGAAAACTGGTTTTGTAAATCCTCAACAATTTAAAAAAAAAAAATCCCTACCAGGATTTAACTCCACAAATAACCAGAGGGTTGGTGAAGGATCTTTCTCCCTCCCTCCCCCTTCAAACATTCGGTTGCAGAGACCAAAAAGAAAATAATAATAACCTAGTCTTGTATTTTATATAGAAATGAATGGAGTCAAATTAAAAGTTGCAGGTGGGTTTTTAAACCATCTTAGAGGCGCATCCATGTCAAAGTCCCATTAAAACCCCACCCTGCAGTTCCAAGTATGAAATTTTATTCCAAGATGCTTGCAATGTGGCAGAAGTGGAAGGATACAGAGGAAAAAGGAGTGAAAAGAGTGAGAACCAGAGAGAAACATGATTATGGTCTAAAGCCTAGTTTAGATTGAATCAGAAGCTGTGTGCAATTTTGTCTTTATAGTCTAACTTTACATTCCCTCCCCCCGCACCCGACCCCCCAAAACAAAACCCCTCCTGTCCCTGCCTTGGGGCTATTATGAAAGTCTATGCACAAAAACACTGTACATTTTTATACATACAGGATTAATAGTATAGGCATGTAGGTGGCATGATTCGATTAAAAGGCTTTTTTTACTTTTTTTTATGCCAGAAAAAAAAATCAAGAAGAAATAATAAATAAAAAGGTGCTAGAGTTATCATTAAGAATGCAGTTGTAATATACTGACAAGTTTGGGAAGTCGCCTTCTCAAGCTCTCCTGATACTGACAAGTCTCTGCAAACTAGGAAGCAAATACATAAATAACTCAAACATATGATTGAGACTGTGAAGGTTTTAAAACTAAGACAACATAATCCAGATTAACTTTTGTTTTCTTTTAAGACAATGAATCAATGAATCATCTACACCTGAATAAAACATGTTTTAACAGTTTGAAAATGTTTTTTTTTTTTAAACAACCACAAAAAAGAAAAATCTTTAAACAAAGTCGAACAAGTATTTTTGATTATAGGGCACACAAAAGCCCCTTTGCCAGAAGGTTTTGGCAGTGGCCTTACTTTTGTGTCTCCTAGAGATGCATAAAAAGCAGGCTGAAACGCTACATGGATGTGCGACGATGGTTAAAGAGAGCAACATAAGGGCCACACCGAGCAAAACACCACACCTGGAAACGACAAACTGTCCCACTGCAGAGCTTGTCGCATGATGTGCTCACAGCACATACAAAAAGGTGGTTCAGAGAGACATTATTCAAAAGCTACTTGATGGCCACACGCTGCTAAGGAAGGACTAACTTCTTTTGTCTTGTAACCTTTGAATAATTGGAAAGCTTTTTTGGGGGGGGAAGAGGGAATTGTTTATAGTTTTATCCTTGTATTTAATTTTTTTTTTTAAATGACAAGGTCACTAAAACTCATGCACGCTGCAAAAAACCTCATGCAGTAAAGGTAAACCATCCAAGCAGTTTTTATTCATTAATATTCATAAATACACACAGCAGCTTCATTAGAGATTTCATATTTTTTTTCCTCTTCAGTTTGAATGTGGAGTATTAGGAGAGCCTTTTTGCATGTCAAAAGTACAGGGCACAGAGGAGTCTCCTCTGCACTGAAACCTACATTTACCTGCTAGAAGTAAAAATTATTTTTAAGTGGAAATGATTATCATATATATCTTTTTTTTCTCTCTCTCTCTCTTCCTTTGAATGTACACAATGTAACAAGAGTGACAGACCTGAAATTACAATCACCAAAACAAACCCAAGATAGTTGTTGTCCACTTTCATTGGCAAATACAGCACAGAGGACATTGTCTGCGAAGTGGGATGTCATCAAAGAGGAGGTGGAGGAGGCTCATTTCCTTTATTACTCTCTTTTAAATTTAGATTTTCTAAAGCAACATCTAAAGGCATAATATCTACACAGCCCATAGCACCAAAATCAGCAACCTCCCCACGCTCGTCCTCATCAGAGGAGGAGCTTTCTTCCCGCATCAAAGTGGACAGTAGAAGCTCTTGCACAAACAGGCTGCGGTCGGCCCGCTCACTCTCCATTGACTGACGCTCCACTTCAGACATCTTGGGATCATTCAACCTACACAGGAAGGAAAGATGGAAGAGAATGTAGCGAACATATATAAAGCACAAGGACACTGTCCACACAATCTTTGCGTCGTTCTATAAGAAATGGGAGGATGCCAGATCGCAGTGCTAAACTTTTGCATTTGCTCCACACACTTCTTACTAGTGAGAAAGTTAACAAAGTTACCAGAAGTCAACATCCTATTCCCATGCCTGAAATTCATATGACTTTTAAGGGGAAAGGATAATAACCCCAGGTGATAAATTCGTTATTTATAAAAACACAGAGTCACTAGTACTGATCTCTACTGCACCAATGCTTCTTCCATGCTATAAAATTTGCAATTTGCTGACAAATATGACTTGTGCAAACGTGTGTATAAATGGGAAGGATCACAGGGTAACGTCTGCACATGCTATCTAAATACAGCATCTCAGTGAAAGGGCTTCAGTAGATAATATTAAGGCTGATGGCTCTGTCATACATGAGGCAACCATCAGGGAGCTAAATTAAAAGTATTATTTTTACTTAAGAGTAAGATTGCTACCTGTCCTATATTTGTCCAAAATATTCTGGTGATAGAATTTTGACATTTTGGTCTTGAATTCTGTTTTTTTGGTGGTAGTATAAACAGAAAGGTGCTGAAAATGATACAGCGGGCCCTTGGTATCTGCTGAAGTTTGGCTGCAGGACCCCCTATGGATAACAAAGATGCTCAAGCCCCATTAAATACAATGGCATAGTAAAATGGCATCCCTTATATAAAATGGCAAAATCAAGGTTTGCTTTTTTGGAATTTATATTTAAAAAAAATGTTTTCAAGCCACAGATGGTTGACTCTGTGGATACAGAGGGCTGACTGTACTTTACATCTGCGGCACTTTACAGACAGATTATGGCACAATTTTTCACATTCTAAAATCCATTTCAAGACACATGCACAAACTTAAAAACTGTAGGCACCCAGGTCATGGGGCAATGAAGTGCAAAAAGCAGTGTTTGTGTTCACTAAAGTTGGCCAGACAGTTGCTGTTCTTCAAGAAATGAATGGTAAAGGAGATTCCCCTATCAACTGCTGCTTTCAAACACAAATCTTAGTTGGCAAGCACCATCTCCATCAACCATTCCTAGGTTTGCTAAGTTCATTTACTCTTCTATTGGAACAGGAAAACACTTGTCTCAGTTTTCAAGACCAGAATAAAAATATTAAAACTTCTCAATGAGCTCCGTTTCAGCAGTTTGCACTAGAGTCTTTAAAACTTTTCTCTTAAAGAATTGCAACTTTCAGGTCAGCTGCAGTGTCCTGGAACACCACAACTGAGCTCTCTGCCCTAGACAGAATCCCGAAGGGCACTAGCAAGAACAGGGAGGGAACAAGTAACGTAGTCTCCATCTGCCCTCAACAGGACTTCTTCTTTCTTTCCTCCACCCACCTCCCATCTTAAGCAGATCTTGAAGGAATACAAAGGTTGCATGAACTGTCTCCATATAGTTCTGCTGATAGAGCTGCTTGCATCAGCAGATGTACATTGATGCATCTTGTTGAAAATAGGCTATCTAACATATATGTGAGCTGTTGGGAGAGATCATATATGTAGTATTCTATATGACCTATACCATATATTCTATATTCATATATGACTGGAATATGTGGTTGACTTGCTCTGCTATACCGACTATAGATGAATGTCGATGTAAAATATGCCAGTTTTGAGTGTTGGCCTAGGACTTTAGGAGACCAGGGTTCTAATCCCTGCTGGGCCAAGAAAAATCCACTGGGTAACCTTGTCACACCATCACAGCCCAAGAAGAAGCTCCTCTGAATAAATCTTGCCAAGAAAACCCCTGGATACATTGATGACTAGAAATGGAGGCCATGCAGGGCGAGCAAAGGTCCCCCTCCTTTTCCAGGACCTGTCCTCCATTTCCAGCTTCTGTCTAGGAGGGGTCCCCAAAGGTCCTCCAGAAGCATGGCTCCACATTTCCATGAGTGTTTTGAGCTTTCCTTTGGTCACCATGCCCTCAGAAATGACTAGAAGGACCACATTTTGTTAGTTTCAGCTCTACATACCACATTGGTCTTTCTTTTAGGCTCTCCTAGCTATTTAAGACAATAAACTAATAATCTACAGTTGGTCATGTTTAGAGTCCACCCACTGACATTACTCACACAAATCAGTCACAGATAACTTTTTAGCAAGTCTAAACATGGCTTTTTTCCTCAAATCTAATGGAAATCTTTATCATCACTTGAAAGCCTTGGGAAGATGTCAGAAAGGGGGGGGGGGGGCAATTGATATACATCAAAACCATCTCATTGAAGTTCTGTTATACACATTTCCTCTTTAATCCTCTATTACACACATGGTATTTCTACTTTAAAATTGATTCAAAAATGTGATCAAAAGTTATCAAAACCCAGAAATAATTTCAATCACACACCACTGGCAGGCTTGTTAGTGTTTTTGAAAACGCCATTAAACTAAATGACTCCACACTGCTCAGTCAACTTGCACATTTACCCATATGAATGAAACAAGAGTGTCTGTTCCACTTCTCTTTGGAACATAAGCCAGCAGTTTCTAAATAGCAGGTGGAAATAAATGTATACCGACTATATACCTGAGCTACATCAGCACCACTGAAGGAGATGAATGAAATGTTGCCTGTAAGAAGCAGCAGCATGCTATTAGAACATGCAGACTGTAAATGCCAGAAATGAAAAAACAAACAAACCAAGAGTACCAAAAGGGACCAACCCTTTAGACTGAGTTACCTTGTAAGGAGGAACTGAGAGTTTTGGATAGCCTGCTGACTGTTTTCTGCATTAGATGTGTTGGTTGTTGCTGTAGATTGTGTAATAGTGGTGGTGACGCTGCTAGTGTTGGTGCGCCTTGTCGCGTTCCGCGCAGTCTCCAGTTGTTGCCGTGCTGCCTGTGCATGTTGTCGCTCTAACTGCAGTTGCATCTGCAGCTGCTGTAACTGAGACGCAGAAGGGCCAGAGGAATTGAGCTGTCCCCCTGCAGAACGCCTCACGCCAGACAACTGAGATAAAAGCTCTGTCAACATTGAAAAAAGAACCAGGAATTACAGTGAAATCCAGTATCACAAACTCAGCACTCTGTAAAGCACCTTCTCATTACCACAATAAATTCTTCCTAGAATTCTTCTAACTTTAATGTTCCTGTTTGCCTTCCAAGTCATTTCTGACTTATGGAGACCCTAAGGCAAACCTATCACATGGTTTTCTTGGCAGAATTTGATCAGATGGGTCTTGTCTTTGCCTCCCTTTGAGGCTCAGAGTGTGTGACTCGAGCAAAGTCACCCAGTGGCCAAGTGGGAATTCAAAGTCTGGTCTCCCAGTGTCCTAGTCCAATACTCAAACCACTATACTATATGGGTCTCTCTAATTTTACTAGTATTTCAGAAAACAGGCATAAGTCTCAACACTGCCTTAGGGTCCCATGGTAATTTAGCATAACATATTGGGAGAACAAAACAGTGATTTATGCAGGAAAAAATATTCAGACTTTTTGAACTAGCTACAAGCTTACCTTAAGGTGTTCGGGAATTGCCAATTTGAAAGGGAATATTGTGGTTGGTTCAAGAACTCCCATTATTTTAGGGACAATGAACCCAAATAGATCAGTACTGTCAGAGCTAATTATGAGTGGTACGAATATGAATACACATGAAGGTAATACTTTCTGCAGAGTATTCTAAAGCAGGGATGGAGAATATGGAGCCTCCAGATATCCTTGGATAGCAACTCCCATCAGCCCTAGACAGTATAGACAATGGTGGGAATGAAAGGAGTTGTAGTTCCACACAATCTGGAGGGACGTATGTTTCCTATCCCTGTTCCAGAAGAAACAGACTAAATTAAAGTACAAACACCCCTAGTTTTAGCACAGCAGAATGCATTATGCTTGAATCACAGAAACAAAGGAATACACCGATATTTATAAGCCTTACCAGCTATAGGATCCATGGCTTCCCTATTGCTTGGAGAATACGAACTCTGTGAAGATGAAAACCCACCAGTGGAACTGCTAGTAAAGTGCATGTTTGATCTACGTGCGCGAGGACCACCCAGGCCTCGGCCTGGGTGAAACATTCTACGTACATGCCGAACACCGCTGGATTCATCCTAACCAACAAGTTAAGGAGAAGTCTCAACATGAAAGGTGAAAACTATTGCACACAGGAAAACCGTAGAGACTTTAAAAAGAATAGACATGCTTGGATCAGTAGCAGATGTTATACAATATACACAATTTCTTGAGTTCATTTTTAGCTTCAAAGTTAGAATTACAGGGTTTAAAGCAGACCTATAAATTGCAGAACTAGCATGAAAAACCTAGCCCATGATGCCCATTTCTTGAGAGAGAGTCACAAGAAGCTGCCTTGTGGACATTCAGACTCTGCTTTCCATATAGTTGCTATTAAATACAAATTGAGGTTTGAATTCACTGTTTTGCAACACTTGAGTTTTCCTTCTGAATATCCTGCAGTGGGGTCCAAGCAGAATCCTATTAATGAGTAAAGGTCATCAAATTACTGTAGTCATTCAAGAGCCTCTGTAACAAAATTAGCCTACACCACTCAAGAGAGTTGTGTCCCAGGCAGAATGAACATAGCAATATATATTGTTCAAAAGAATACACTACCAAACAGAACCACAACTACTGGAATTTATTCCTGTGAGTACAGTCGTCCTTCCCTGTTCACGGGGGATACGTTCCAGACACACACACACACACCACAAAACAGAAAAACACGGATTTTCAAGCCCCATTGACTATAATGGTGGCATGCTCCTGTGCATGTGCCATTTGTCCCTCCTAGCTTGCCATCCGCAGAAACTCAAAATTGCAAAGGGGAAGTCCGCAAACAGGGAGGGACGGCTGGATTTCCCTAGTACGGTTATCCCCCACTAGGTGGGGTGAGGCTTATTAAGGAAAGCAATTAATTTCCAGATTTTTCTTTAAATAAAGGAAAATAAGCTCCACTAAAAGGTTGAGTCTCTCTTATCCAGAATGCCAAAATTCAGAATATTCCAAACAGCAAAACATTTTTCATGGGTGGCTGAGACAGTGACATCTTTACTTTCAATGTACACAAACTGTTTCACGCACAAAAGTATTTTAAAAAATTGTATAAACTTACTTTCGGGCTATGTGGAAGCAAAATAAATTTTGTGTTTAGACTTGGTTCCCATGTCCAAGAGAGTTCATTCTGTACGTATATGCAAAATCCAAAGAATCCCAAATCCCAAACACTTCTGGTCCCAAGCATTTTGGATGAGAGAGACTCAACCTGTACTGTTGCTGGTGCAGATAATTAAGTGCTCAAATGAAGCTACTTGGCATATGTAACTATTCAAACAAAAGCAGTTATTTCAGAATCAACACGTGTAGCTACATAAAGCAAAAACTATGCTCAGGAAAGGATATTAAATCTCTAGGAGCTCTATGTTCCAGTGTGAGATGAGCTGCAAAGTCATCTGTAACATGATTGGGATCTCCACCAGGTAATGCTGCACATATTGGACAAATCTGAAATAATAAAAGGCAGAAAATCAATTTGAGCAAAAATCTTCAACAGCAACAGGTGACCAATAGGGAATAAACATATCTGAGAACACAAAATACTCTTTGCAGCCAGAGTGAGAATCAGTGGATTTCCTTCAGTTTCATCCTTCAGATCATGATGATGATCAGGGTCAGCCTTACAATAAATAAGGGGCAGTCAATCCCCAATTGCTCAACCATTCATCAGATCTTTCCTCTTGCTACAGTACCTTATTCCTCCCTACTATCCAGACCCTGGGTACAGTGGCACAGTGCCAGACTGTAGCACAGATCATGAATTACTCATAGCAAAAATAAAAGAAGAAAACAAAACCAGTGATTATACCAAAATATGATGAACTAAATAATATCTCAACAGAATTTCCTGATAACGTAAGAAACAGATTCACACTACTAAGCATAAAAGACCAAGAACCAGAGGAACTATGGTCTGAAGCCAGGACATAAAAAAAGAATGCAGACAGACACTATCAATAAACAATAAGAAAGAGACAAAAAATGTATGACAGAAAAAATACTACAAACAATAAAGAAAAAAAAGGGAAGAAAAACAAAAGGGAGATGGAAACAAACTAAGAATTATGAATGTAACAGTATGACGGATTGTCTGGAGAGATTAAAAAAAAATGACAACAACAACCAATGCAGAGAAATAGAAGACAACAACAAAAAGAGAAGAACAAGAAATATATTTCACAAGATCCTGGAAATCAAAGGAAAAATCAAACCAAGGACTGGGACAATCTATGATAATAAAAATAACATAATTCAAGACCAGGAAGCCATATGAAGATGAACCCCAAATCCTAAAAAGTAAGGTAGAAACTGCAATAAGAGAAATCACCAGGAACACCAGGAACAGGCGATATTCCAACTGAATTGCTGCAATCCACATTGACAGTCAACTCTAGTGCTAACCAACGTATGTCAACAGATATGGAAAACAAAATGATGGCCAACAGATTGGAAACGATCAATATACATCCCATCCACAAAAAGGGAGACACAAGAGACTGTAGCAACTATAGAACCACAGCACTAATCTCCCATGCAAGCAAAATTATGCTCAATATTCTGCAACATAGACTTCAACCATTCATGGAGAGAAAAATCCCAGAGGTCCAAGCAGGGTTCAGGAAAGGAAGAGGAATTAGAGATCACATTGCAAACATACAATGGCTAATGGAGCGCACCAGGGAATTCCAAAAGAAAATCAGCATGTGCTATACAGACTATAGCAATGCCTTTGACTGCACAGAGTATGAATGCCCTTAAAGACATGGAAGTGCCAGCACATCTGATAGTTCTGATGAGGAATCTGTACTCAGGACAAGGGGCTACTGTCAGAACAGAACATGGAGAAACAGAACAGTTTCCAATTGGCAAAGAGATCAGACAAGGCTCCATCCTATCACCCTACCTGTTCAACTTGTATGCAGAACATATTATTAAAAAAGCAGGCTTGGACACAGAAGGAGGAGGAGTGAAAATAGGACGAAGGAATATCAACAATCTAAGATATGCAGATGACACCATAATACTAGCAGAAAACCTAACAGACCTGGAACACCTACTAAGGAAGATCAAAGAAGAAAATGCAAAGGCACGCTTAATGCTGAACATCAAGAAAACAAAAATAATGACCACCAAGAACCTTCAGAAGTTCATCCTAGATAATGAAGAAATAGAAATAGTAAAAGAATTCCCATACCTGGGATCAAACACTGATAGAAATGGGGACTGCAGTCAGGAAATCAGAAGAAGACTAAGAATGGGGAGGGTGGCTATGAAAGAACTAGAAAAGATTCTAAAATGCAAAGATATACAACTCAGAACAAGTTAAAATCACACGAGCCATTGTATTCTCTATTGCCATGTATGGATGTCAGAGCTGGACAGTTAAGATAGATGATAGGAAGAAAATCAATGCATTTGAGATATGATGCTGGAGAAGAGTGCTGAGGATCCCATGGACAGCCAAAAGGACAAACAAGCGGGTCCTAGAGCAGATCAAACTGGAAATCTCCCTGGAAGCCAAGATGACCAAACTGAGGCTGTAGTAATTTGGACACATCATGAGAAGGAAGGAAAAACCAATAATGCCATGGAAGGTGGAGGGAAGTAGGAAGAGGGGAAGGCCACATGCTAGATGGATAGACTCTAATAAGGAGGTCACAGGAATTAAGGGGTTGCAGGAACTAAGCAGAGCAGTGGAGGGCAGAGGGTCTTGGAGATGTCTCATCCATAGGGTCGCCATGAGTTGAAATCAATTCAAGCACAGTTAACAACAACAAACCCAGACACAGGGAGGACGCTACTATGATATGCAGACACATCACTGCCTTTTATATATTGGACTATATCTGGATAATCTGTTTTGTAACTGTGTATTTTTTAATTTTATTTCCATTACTCCATCTTTCCCCTGTGTGTGCCTGTGTGTGCCTTCGACTGTAAGCCTTTGATTGGGCTGGCTGTTCTTTCTTGCTGTTTTACTTGTAAAGCACCAGTACATCTACGATGCTATATAAATAAGCAACAACAATAATACAATAATTCTAAAGAAGGGAGACAATGAGTCAACTGTGAGTATTCCTTTATTTCTTCATACCACAATGTCTAATTTCAGGGGTACCTTTTCCAATTCCAGGATAGCACAATGAAGGCCTTATTAACAGAGCTGCTTTATCATTTTCTATGTTCATCAGAATCTGAAGAATCATAGAATCATAGAGTTGGAAGAGACCACAAGGGCCATCCAGTCCAACCCCCTGCCATGCAGGAACTCTCAATCAAAGCATCCCTGACAGATGGCCATCCAGCCTCTGTTTAAAGACCTCCAAGGAAGGAGACTCCACTACTCTCTGAGAGAGTGTGTTCCACTGTCGAACCGCCCTTACTGTCAGGAAGTTCCTCCTAATGTTGAGGTGGAATCTCTTTTCCTGCAGCTTGCATCCATTGTTTCGGGTCCTAGTCTCTGGAGCAGCAGAAAACAAGCTTTCTGTTTGCTATGCTTTGCCACAGGAAAAGCTTTCAACTTTATCCTGCTGCAAATCGAGCATTCTAGGTGATTTGAACAGGGTGACATTTTAAAATCTGGACAAATTTTCTTCAGCTACACAAGACTCTTAAAACCAACATGGTCCATTATTCTGTGAAAATAATGAACACAGTTTGAATGCAAAGGCACATTTTGTACAACCATACATTCTGCCTTGTCTGCCATGTAATACATTCTGTCTTTCTTTAAAGCTTTTGCACAAACTTCCCCATCTTTGGAAATTATGCATTCATCCCCCACAAATTGAAGAGAAGGAATGAAATATGAGAGTGTCTATCCACTAGCAGAACAGACAATATGAAAAAGTTGATATGAAGATATGAAAAGGGAAAAGGTTTTCCCTTCTCCTCTGCCCATCCTAGATCTGTTCTGAAGATGGGGATCACCTGGAAGGAGCAGAAAGAAAAGAATCCGTACTGCATAAGTGCAATACAGCAGATGTAACCAGACAGAAGATCAATTCAGACAACTGGGACACACCCTTTTGAATATAGCCTTCAATGTCAGAGGCAGCACATGAAATAATTTTCCCCACCCTGCTCCAGGTAAGCAAAGAAACATGCAGCCTTCAGAGGGGAAGGTCTTCATTCTAGAAGCAACACATTCAAGCTGCTTCTCATTTCCATGAGCAGATGAAAACAGAAGCAAACTCCTTATGCCTTCTAATATTACTGGGCTACTAAGCATGGAAGCCTATTCTTTTCATGTACCTGTAGCAAAGAATGCAAAGGAAATTTAAGTCAAACTGAAGTATGGATCAGATCTTCCATGTTTCTAGAATTGTGGCCTGCTGAAAGCCTTCCATGCACACTCTCTCAGCCCCAGAAAAGCCATGGCAAAACCCCTGTGGAGGTTTTGCCAAGAAAACCCCAAGAACATGTAATAACAACAATAATCAATATCATCATGGCGGGCGGCGGCGGCGGGCGGTGGCGGCGGGCAGCGGCGGTGGCAGGACCACATCCAGCCCCCCAGGCGTTAGGCCTACCCCTGCTCTAGAGCTTACTTGAAGTCTTTTTCCAGAATGCAATCAGAGATAACTTTTTCTTTTACCAGTCTCCACTTTTCATATGATTTCCATTTTTGTGGTGAAAGGTGCATATCCATGCTTCCCTAACGTGGCTTACCCCCCTCCCCCAGTTTTGCTGTTCATACATACCCAGTATGGGATTCTGGCAGCAGCTGTTGTTTACACCTTGCCTATTGTAGGCAGGCACATGCAACTACAACAGAATCAGCTAGAACAGAATCTCATTTTTCCCTACTCAAGCTTTATTGCATTATTTACTACAGACATGCTGCTGAAACCTGACACCAAATGTTTCTCAAGCCTTCCTTCACCATCCTCTCAGTGCTAACAGTGCTAAAAAAAACTTCCAGCTAGACAAAGGATGAAGAGCAAAATAGGGGCTAGGCAAGCAGAAAAAGACTTTGTAAAGGGAGCTCTTTCCTCGGAGGCTTTGTTAACTGAAGTATGCCTACACTGGTTTAAGTGATTGTAATGACAGATGACATGTCTTTGAGATATGTCTGCTATTAATCCAACCACTGACAGTACAAGCAGTATCATTGATGACAGTTGTGTATTTTCAATAGGTAGTTTTATTTTAGTGGAGATGGAAAGTAGTGGTACTGAGACAGTAGAGCTCACTCAAGGAAGCCTTTCATTCAGCCTATTATAAGGATGCTTTTGGCATCAAGACAGAGAATGGCTGGAAATAAATCTGGATTGTAGGACAGGTGACTATATCTTATCTGGAGAGTATCCGTTGTAGGACACACTTCATCTATGCCTCTGGGCTCATGGGGAGTGCTCACAGTAGTCTTCTGGGTAGCAGTTAATCCAGACTACTGTGACTGATGTAATAAGATGAGGAGTGGGAGCTATCAGACCAACACTTATGATCTCTGTAAGTATAACACTGGCTTTGGTGGCTATCTACCCTCAGTGAGCTAGATAAATGATGGTGGTGGTCTCAGTTATCAAAAGGCTTCACAGTACACATATGGAGAATTGTAATAAGAATAATGTAACCAATGAGTGCATGTAGATGTGCAAATTCTTGTCTGGAAGGAGATTTCCTTGAGGGTACAACACTCTGCTGGTCCTGTTGGCTGTTTGTGGTGTGCTGTTCAGGGCATACTGGATCGCCTATCATTTCACTTTCTGAAAATGAGCCCTCTAGCTAGTTGTTGGGTGAAAAAGCATGACACATGAGGCGCAAAGTTCTGTAGCAAATATGTCTAATGACAAAATGCCTAGCATCACTGGTAGATCTTTTGCAGGAACTTGCTCAGCTAGAAGCCGAGAACACCTCTTTTGCTACTGCTTCATATGATGACTACCATGTTTAGGAACATGTTTATTCTCACAAACCCTCTCTTGATGAGCAGAATGAAAGGATTTCAATACAGACAGAGATGGCAGGACTGGTACAAAAGCAATGCAATTTAAAACAATACAGCACTCTCTTAAAAGTCCTTTTCTTAAAAACCTTCAGTTCTAAAAGACTGTTGTAAAAAAAAAGTCCTAGCAAAAGAAAAAAAGTGTCCCTTTCTCTAGCACAACCCTTCACATTGCTTCCATATCTTCTTCTGCCATTCTGTAGTTCATGAATATAAAGCAAAACGCATACAGAATAAGCACTAAGAGTTTTGTTTCCCAATTATTCTAGTGTTCATTACTGTAATGTAACCGTTTTTGTGTATTGCTAAATACAAAGTGTTTGTATGATGATCATCCAGTGAGAGTGACACCTACAGAAAAGTGACTTTCAACTTTTTATCTATCACAGTAAAAATCACTGCAAACATTTGACAAGTACAAATGTGAACAAATGTGTACATCAGCTCAAATTTATAAGGCAGCAATTTAACAACCTTGCCCTTTTCAGCTCTCTTCTTTGTTGTTCTCTAAATGCCTTTGCCAAACATTGGTGGATGCCCGCAAGTGTTCTGTAAGGCTAAAGGAGGATGTGGCTATCTAATGCCTCTCTCAACAATTTCTAAAAATGGCTGTTTGCTACTGGAATGCATCAGGACCAACTAATGCAGGAACAATACCATAGAGAGCAGAACATTTGACTAAGCACAACTACAAAAACAGTAATACAAATGTGCACAATATTTTACATCTATGGAACATTACTGCCATCCAGTGGAGTTAACCAGAACTGTATCACTACTGAGCAGTGTGGCTGCAAGAATTAAATGGTAAATTAGTCGATTCAAGTATTAGCTGAGTAATCAGGAAAAACAAAAAACAAAATCTATAGAGATTCCCTTTAAGAGCACAAATGTGTGACCATGTGTTTTAGGCTATTCTGGCATGCTTTTATTATAATTTTATACATGTGCACATATTTTTTATTAAATAAAAGACAAAAACCTGAAGACAAAAGTTCAGAAAAGACGAACAACCACAAATTCCAATAATGCCTCTACTGACACTTAAAAGATGAACATGTTTATTTGGAATAACATTTTACACCCACTTCTTGTTTAAGAAGGTACAGGACTTGTATCTGCTGAAACAAACTGTCCACTAACAAACAAACAGTCATGGAATAAATTCTAATGTGTTACGAGAGAAATTTTGTCAAGGATTTACTATAAAACAATTCCTTCTCATCTTATAATTACTGTACCTGCATACTAAATGTTTGTGTGTGTATGCGCCTTCAAGTTGCTTCTCGATTTATGCCAAACCCATGAATTTCATAGTTTTCTTAGGCAAGGAAAACTCAGAGGTGGTTTTGCCATTTCCTTCCTCTAAAATAGTTGGCTCTCCACATTCACAGCTTTGACACTCGGAGTTTTGATGATTTGCGATGTCAAGGTCGCATGCCAGCGCACTCCTCCTCCTTTATTCTCCTGGGCTTTTCTCCTTGGGAAGCAAAAAGCCTCAAAGGAAGGTAGCAGCTGGGAAGGGTGTGTGCTGCAACCCTGTGCCTTTCCCACTGGGATAGGTGTCTTTCCCAGTCAGCTATCCCAATAGGAAAAGGGGGAGGAAGATCGATCCCCAGGCAGCTATCCCACTGGGAAAGGGGCGGGGAGCCGGTTAAAGGGACAAGACGGTGGGGGAAGATTGGCTATGGCATGGGAGGGGGGAGTTATTTGTGGTTTTTCCACATTCGTCGGGGTCTTGTTCCCCTAACTCCCGCGAATATGGAGGGCCAACTGTATAGCCTATAGTAATTGGCTTACACTGACAGTCTCCTATCCAAATACTGATCAGGGCTGGCCCTGCTTAGCTTCCAAGATCAGATGTGATCTGGGGCCTTTAAGTCTCCCTTTAAAGAAAGCGTGGGCAAATTGCAGCCCACCAAATGCTGCTGGACTACAGCTCCCAGCAATGGATAAAGCTAATGAGAGTTGACATCTAACATCATCTGAATTAGGCTATCTATCCTAACCACAGTCTCACTGCTAACATGTTTACAATCAAAACTACCTATCCCATGGCTTCATAGAACTAAAAGGGGGTCCATATTAAGCTGGTATCTAGTACTATCATGGTATTCCAATTTTCTTTTCCTGTTTTACCATCCTATCACTACTATAACAATTCTCATCTATCTATCTATCTATCTATCTATCTATCTATCTATCTATTAAAGAATATTTATACCACTTTTTCATTTCATTTTTTAAACATCTCACAGCAGTTTACAATAAAAGACTACTGAATACATTTTACCATAAAGTTTATACAGTCATCCCTCCGGATTTTCTGACTTCCCATTTGCGATCTTGAGCTTCCAGGGAAGGGAAGCCAGGAGGGACAAAATGGCTCTCGCGCTGGTGCATGCTGCCATTTTATTCAACAGTACTTGAATATGTGCGTTTTTCCTGATTCGCGGAGGCATCCGAAATGGATCCCCCATGAATCAGGAGGGATGGCTATGTATTTCTTTAGGAGTATGTTGCCTTCTAAAACTGAGGTAGGTAACTGTGGCTTTCCAGATGTCCCCCCCCCCCATAATTCTCATTAGCCCCAGCCATCGCAGCCAGTGATAAGATATTATGGCAGATGCAGTCCAGCACTAACTACCCCTGGTCTAAAGCATCTTATGGTTTTCTTTGAGTTTTATATCCATATGGAGATAAAGAGTACATTAAAGTAAATAAAATATATTTCCATATACATTTCTACCTTTTTGTTACCACTTTAAATTGAGTTTAGAATTTAAGATGACAACCCAAGGAGAGGCAGATTTCAGGATGAAGGGAGATCTACTTTAGTTTTTACTAATACAGAGATTAGCCAAACAGATCCAGATACAAAATGAGCGCCACATCAATTATCTACTGCATCCCATGGAAGTACCAATACACACACTGTGGATTTACTAGAAGTAAGGGAATCTAACAGCACTCTACAAATGTTCAGGAAAATTAACATTGATCTGAGCAAAGGCAACAAAACAGTATTCTAATTTTAAAGATTTGGAACACTTCAGTGGATACTCAATTAGAACAAGACAAGCCATGCCAGAGATTTTCCCCTTGAAAATGTAACTTTCTCTCTATCAAGTACTCTTGAAAATCTACTGAAAATTATAAGGGCTCTACCAGTGGGTCTCAGTCTATCTTTTGCCTATAGCTGTTAAAATTTTGACTTCTGACCACTCAATATTTTTTTAAGATTATAATAAGGGGACTCCCCTATGCGGTGCCTGCCGGGTTTTCTGCACTTCCTGGTTTTAATTTTTATCAAACTTTCAGGAAGATTGGCAAGCTGTAAAGCAAAATACTGTCTTCCAAAAGCATCTTACTTTCAAGAATGCCTGTGGGTAACAGGTAGCCACAGAGGCATTCTTAGGAAATGAAAATGGTGGACATCTGTACCCATGAAACAAGTAAAGTGAGGATTAGGGAAGCATCCTGGGCAGATGGACAGAGGACGGCAGAGAAAAGGCTTCCTTTCCTGTATTATGTCTGTGCATATACCTACTGTCTGTTGTTACTTTGAGTTTGTTTGGGGGGGGGCATATTATGTCATTTCCTATGTTTGATGGTATAACTTGAGTATTTCTTATACAAAATGGTTGGGACCAGAAGTGTTCCATGTTTTGGATTTTTTCAATTTTGGAATACACTTGTATTTGCGTGTATACATAATGAGATTGGAAAAAGACTGAGGATCTGTGAAATGGCTGGAGGCATGGATTTCCACTGTTTCACAGATCCTCATGTCTCTCACCAGCATCGCAAATACAATATAGTACGTACACGCTCATGCTACAGCTCAGAAAGTTTTGGATTTTGGAGTACTTTGGATTTTAGAATCTCAAATAAGGGATATTCAACCTGTACCATTTACTCCTATTTTCATACAACTGCCTGTATCAAGGTTAAGAGTGAATCATTTCTGTGCTCAAGTTTGTGATGAGATGGCACAATTAGGGATCTCCAAGTTAAGATAGCAAAGTAACTGAGTTATCTTCTGAATGTCTCCATGCACAAAAAATCACGAATGTTCCAAAATGTTGTTATTAAAATAATATACATTTTGTATTAAAATAATCTAAAAATAAGCTTTTTAAACATGCAAAGATTCACTATAATATTCTTCTTGATGTACCAATATTCCTCAAATATTATACAATGCCTCATACACAATCTATATTCTAGAAGAATCTGGAATTCATTCCTTAATGCAAAAAGGAATAACATCTTTCCGTAATGCAAAAAACAAAACAAAACTGCATGTGCCCATGTGTATGTAGATGAGTGAAACATGTATTTCTAAAGCATGCTAAATTTAAATTTTATATTACTATCTGTACAAGGTGAGAAAAGCAAAACAAAACTGGGAAATAATACTGTTAATGACAACACAATGATTTCTGAGCCTAACCAAGTATTTTAATATTAATTTAGTATGCATGAATGGTATTTCAGTTTTTGAAAAACATGACAGGCAGAATTTCAAACCTCACATTCATTTCTGGTCTTGTTGAGAAGCAAGGCTGGTGCTTACCACTTCTGTTGATGTTTCTGCATGTTCTGAAGTAACATGTTCTTGAAGAGATGTTTCCGTATAACCCATTTTTCCACAATAAGGACAAGTAAAAGACTGTGGCTGCTCTACAGAGAAAGCTTCTCCACCATAGTACAAATCTGGAAGGAAAAACAAACAAACAAGTGAGAACTCCATTCACAAGCAGTAATTATAGCTACAAATATTGGAAACATAGAAACATTCTCTCAGCACTTGATGTCTTCCAGATGTATGGCACTACAAGTCCCATCAGCTACAGTAAACATGGCCAACAGATTATGGAAGTTGTAATCCCATGCAGGCCTTTAGAAAGTACCTGGTACCCTAACTCTGTTTTAAATAGCTGTTAACATGACATTTGGAGGAATGTGTAAGTCAATACATATATAAAATCACTCAGAATACAGTATTATTACATTTTATGCTAAGAGAAATAAAAATCTCCTCTATATACATTTTAACTTCATATCACTAAACCTTTTCATTTGCTCAGTTCTCTCCATTGCTAGTCCCATATTTTATTCAAATAAAGATTGAAAAACTATATTAATTTAGGAAAGAAACCAGAAGTGGTATTTAGGTCCTGGATTCTTATTCTGCACAAAATAATCCTAATGATATTATGCTTAAGAAGGCTAATAATATGTTAAGACTTTTCTACATCTGCTAGAGTGGAAACCAGGCAAGTATTAGCAACCTTTACAACATCTTGAAGACATAACATGTATCTTTACTTCAAGCTCAAGCAATAATAAGCACAGTTTTCCTTTCCTGCTTTTACATGTGCTGTGTTTATACAAAGTAACCATATTTAAAAAATAGTGAAATAAACCCATTAAAAAAATTACAAGCCTGAAAAACAAAGTAACTGTCCTTTATAATAACAGTACAGTGACAGTAAACTATTGCTTCCAGTTTGTGTAGAAAAAACAGCACATGCTCATCAAAAAAACATTATTTTCTTAACTCCCACAAATATCCTAAAATGAAATTAATGTCGAACAGCAGCATGTTCAGTGGGCTAAGGCCAAAAAGTAAGGTCATATATACCTTCCACTGGACTGAGCAAGCTAGCTCTGAGGAAATGTATCACACCACTCCCAATCACTCACTCCTTGCCTTTTAAATGTGCCATAGCAGTCAGTTTGTTAGGACCAATATCAACACCACAGTTACAGCTACCCAACAAGTCCCTTAATTCCTGTTACAACCAAAGAGTTTCAATACAGAGGGGCATTTTCCTGCTGCATTCTCCTGACTTTGATTCCTCATTAGCTTACCATGGAACAAAAAGTATTGGCTGATATCCTGTTGAGTATTTACGATGACATAAGCTGAACCTACAACATCCTAACTTTTGGAATTCACTTTTATAGTCATTGCACAATGCAAAGGCCAGAAGCGCCCCCCCCCCCAACCCGTATTAGAAGAGGTGGTGAATAAAGAAGCATCCACCCTTCTCCCCACAGCAAGGCACTTTGCAACAAGCAGTTGCGAAAGGACCCTGCAGTACTCCATCATTAATTTAGGATCTCCTGATTTAGGATCTTGGCCTTTGTCTATAACTGCTAAGAAGGCTGAAGAATCCTGACTTCTTAATAATAGTGTTGGCTCCAATATAAGAAAGACTGAGTAAAAGAGGCAAGCACAGCAACTCCTTCTCAAAATACCAACCTTCCTAAGAGCCTGCTGTACACAGAGATCTAAGAACACTCACAAATGATGTCTTTTAGAGTCAAACACTAACTACTACAAGGCCTCACAGAAAACATGAGAAATAAAACAATACTTCAGGAATGTGTCTGCTTCTCTTTAGATCAGTAACATTTATGTCATTTTAAGGATGACACATAAGCAACAGCTAAGGAATAACTTACGTAAGTTTCAAGGCAAAGTATAATTAAAATTATATGCATAAAATGCATATTTTTTAAATTTAAATTAAACATCACAAGATTCAGGCGTAAAGTAAACCTACAGCACCTTGTTTTTCCTTTCCTTTCCTCTCTTCTTGTTTCTCTCCTCCATCCCTTCGAAACAATCAATTTTATAGGAGAGGTGAGGGGGGAGAAAATTGAAAGAGAGAGAAGGAGACAGGATGACTACTCAAGAACTGCTGCTATGATTCTCCCCCTCAAGAGTATACTTAACCTTAGTCTGGGGAACAAAATTGCTGGGTTTGGAAAGGTTAGGCTGGTTTTACAATTTGCACTCTAAAAACTAGTTGTTAAAGAATATGCTATCATGCTTCTGTCTTGATTATGGTATTCCCACAGGTATCTGGTTGGCTCTTCTAGAAACTGGAAAACATACTAAACAGGTCTTTGATTGATAGACAGGCTTTTCCTACATATCTCAAAAGAAAGGAAGGGAGAGACAAGTTTTTCAAAAATTTCTCTAAAGTGAAACTATCCTGCTATGTGAAACATCATCTCCTTGTTTTTGTTTTGCTTCCATGTGCAAGTAGATTCTCATGGCAGGATGCATTTGAATAAAAGATTTCACCATGTACATTACAGATTTGCCTCATTTATATAGAAGACTATGTGCACTTGAATGCATGCTTAGATAGGCAGAAAGATTGTGTGAGGATTTTATATTGCATATTGGATAGGCAACTTGACCAAGAAAACTGCTTGAATCCATCTCTGAGCTATGGCGGGATTCGTTTGGTTCCCCAATGAAAACTACAAACAGTTGGGAATGTGTGTTTAATTTAGTATATGTGGCCCACCTCAATACATTTGTTATCTAACTAAGTAAAGATTTAAATAAAATACACTTGGTGTGGAAAAAGAAAAGCACACTAAATTTGCTTATGAACAGGGAGAACCATGTCACACAATGTTGCAATTGTTAGGATATCTTTAGGACATACACAACCTTCTTAGGTAAAGTTTAAGTCAGCATTCCAGTTACCCATAGATTGTATTCGGTCTCCCTCAGGCAGGATCAAGGGGCATTCCTAATTAACATGAAGTGTCCCACCAAAGGGTTTTGTCTTGGAAAAAAGCCATCTAAACCAGTGATCCCCAAACATTGTTCCTCCATGTGTTTTGGACCTCAGCACCCAGAAGCCCTAGCCAGCTTGGCCAGCAATCAGAAATTCTGGGAGCTGAAGTCCAAAACACCTGCAGGATGAAAGTTCAGGAACCACTGATCTAAACAAACAGTTAAGACAAGTCACACACAAGCACAGCTACTATTTTTTTCTTATTTCAGCCACCTTTAAGGAAGATGGTACTGCATCCATATCTGAGAAGGACAGGTTGCTTACCTGTAACAGTATTTCTTCGAGTGGTTATCTGCGAATTCACACAAATGGGTATTCACTGCGCATGCGCAGCAACTTCGGATCCTTCTAGAATCGCTAGGCAGATCTTAAAGTTGCAACTTTCCGTTAGGCTGGGCTTAAGTTGCAACTTTTTGGCGGTAGCGCTGCCCATCCCTATATAGGCTCCGTGCCGGTACCGCCCCCTTCAGTTCGCCGCCATCTGTGAAATAAACAGAAACATAAGCAGGCACAGTGAGGGGAGGATGGGCGGGATTTGTGTGAATTCGCAGATGACCACTCGAAGAAATACTGTTACAGGTAAGCAACCTGTCCTTCTTCTTTGTGGTCTCTGCGAATCACACAAATGGGTAGGACTGACAAGCTTAGGTGACAGGAGGGGGGAGTGCCCTGCCAGAACACGGTACCGGCACACACGATGCCGTAAGGATCAGGGAAACACAACACTCACTGTGTCCAGTCGATGGCTGGCATCGATCACTTAGTGTAACCCCGACAGCAGGACTGCCCTCCCGAAGGCTGCCTCATGTCTGGCTCTTGCATCCATCCTGTAGTGCTTGACAAATGTCAAGGGTTGAGACCAGACTGCAGCCTTGCAGATGTCTTCTAGTGGCACCCCCGATAAGAAAGAGGAGGATGCTGCCACAGCCCGAGTTGAGTGGGCTCTCACTCCAGCTGGGAATTCCTTGTTGGCGAGCTCGTAGCAGAGCCGGATCGTGGCTGTTATCCATTTGGAGAATCTCTGTGAAGAGACCTGCAGGCCCTTCTTTGGCTCCCCATAGCAGACGAAAAGGCGACTGGATCGTCTCCAGCTCGATGTCCTATCTACATAGAAGGCTAGGGCTCGTCGCACATCAAGGAGGTGTAGCCGTCTCTCCTCCACAGTAGTAGGATTCGGGGCCAGTGTCGGGAGCACAATGTCCTGATTCAAGTGAAATGCAGACACCACCTTAGGTAGAAAGGTGATGTCTGGTCTCAAGACCACCTTGTCCTTGTGGAAGATGAGAAACAGTTGGTCCGCTCTCAAGGCACAGAGTTCACTGACCCTGTGGGCCGAGGTAATCGCTACCAAAAAGGCCGCCTTCCACGATAACAGTCTGAGATCCGTGGTGGCCAGGGGCTCAAACGGAGCTGCTGAAAGCCTGGAGAGAACGATACCGAGGTCCCACCCCGGTGTCGGTACCGTTGCGGGAGGATGCAGGTTGGAAAGTCCTCTAAGAAAAGCCTTCACAAGGGGCTCCTTGAAGAATGATGGCACTCCACGGAGGTGGTAGAATGAACAGATTGCTGATAAATAGCATTTTATGGATTGGGTGCCAAGCCCACTGTCAGCTAGGGACATCAAGAAGTCCAGAACCGTCTCCACAGAAACTCGGGATGAGGACAACCCTCTAGAGTCCAGGAAGCGTTGAAACTTAGCCCACTTTAAGGCATAAGATTTTCTGGTAGACGGTTTCAGGGAAGCTCTGATAACAGCCCGGACCGGAGATGGTAGCCTGTTTAGGGCAGGATCCTCCAAGCGACTAGCTGGAGAGAATCCATGTCCGGATGGAGAACTCGGCCCCCGTGCAGCGATAACAAGTCCTGTCGGGGATCGAGGCGGAGAAAGTTCCCTCTGGAGAGGTTCAAGAGCGGGACGTACCATGGTTGTCTGGGCCACCAAGGGGTGATTAAGATGACATTCGCCCGGTCCCGCCTGATCTTGGCCACCACTCTGGTGATTAGCGGGATGGGGGAAACATATACAGGAATTCCCCCGCCCACTGGTAAAGGAAGGCGTCTCCCAGCGAGTTCGGGGCTCTGAGCCTGGAGCAGTAGCGTCGACAGTGAGTGTTTAGGTGAGTTGCGAAGACGTCGATCTCCGGCTCTCCCCACAGCTGGAATATGTAAGCCACTGACTCCGGGTGGAGACGCCATTCGTGACACGAGTCCTTGGTCCTGCTGAGCTGGTCAGCGAGCTCGTTGTCTTCCCCTGGAAGGTGGATTGCCTGCAGGGTGATGTTCCTTTCTATGCACCAGTTCCAAATCTGCAGGGTAGACTGGAGTAGGGAGCGGGACTTCGTCCCCCCTTGTTTGTTGATGTAGTACATCACGGTAGTGTTGTCTGTGGAGAGCAACACTACCTTGTCCCGAAGCTCGGGCTCGAAGGCCCGGAGGGCTTTCTGGACCGCGAGCATCTCGAGCTCGTTGATGTGAAGTAGTCTTTCGCTGGTGTTCCAATGGCCCTGAACAGTGAGTTCGTTGACGTGAGCTCCCCATCCTTCCATGGAAGCGTCTGTAGTCAGAGACAACTCTGGCTGAGGCGGAAGGAAGGGCATTCCGGAACACACATTCCTGGGCTCGAGCCACCATCGGAGGGAGCGCGCCACTGCTCTCGGTATCGGCAAACGGCGGGATGGAGGGTCTCGAAGGGCGTCGAAGACCGATAGGAACCAGGCTTGGAGGGGCCTGAAATGTAGACGGGCCCATCGTGTTACAAAGGTAGTTGACGCCATGTAGCCTAAGGCAACTTGTACGGCGTGTGCCGAGACGCGTCTCCTGCTGAGGCATTCCCGCACAGCAGTCCTCAGTGCCTCGTAGCGATCCGATGGTAGGAAAGCCATGGAGAGGGTGGAGTCCAGGGTAGCCCCAATGAATCTGCATACCTTCGATGGGATGAGATTGGACTTGTCTAGATTGACCATGAGTCCAAGAGAGCGAAGGAGATCCATGGTAAAGTTGATGTCTTGTAAAAGTTGGTCACGGGATGGAGCCACCAGAAGCCAGTCGTCCAGGTATGGGTAGACAGCTATAGCCCGTTGATGCAGAAAAGCCACGGCGGGAGCCATGCATTTCGTGAAGACCCGTGGGGCGGTGGACAGGCCGAAGGGCAAGACTTTGTAGCGGAAAGCCTGGTCGCCCACAGCAAACGATAGGAATCTTCTGTGGTCCTCCCTGATCCCGATATGAAAGTAGGCGTCCTTGAGGTTCAGGGTCGCCATCCACAAGTTCTCCTGCAATAGTGGTAAAATAGAAGCCAGGGTTACCATGCGGAACCGCTTGTAGGACAAAAACTTGTTAAGATGTCGGAGGTCCAAGATTGGTCTCAAGCCCCCATCCCGCTTCGGTACCGTGAAGTAACGGGAGAAGAAGGAGGATGAGTGAACAGACGGGTCCACTGGTTCTATGGCACCCTTGTCCAGTAACGAGCGCACTTCGTCGAGCAAGTTGGGGGAGGGGTCAGTGGAGAGGAGGTTTCCTGTGGGGGGAAGCTCTGAGAATTCAAGAGCATAACCACCGGCAACAATGGAAAGGACCCAAGAATCAGATGTAATTTGAGACCAAGAGGTGAGAAACGGTCTCAATCTGTCCCCAAACAGGAAGGGGCCGGCGAAGTGAGCTCCAACATATCACTGTGTCTTTTTAGGCTTGTCACCGCCCTTTTTGAACTGGCGGTATCTAGACTGGGGCTGCGGCCGGCGTCCCGAGGAAGAGGAAGATTGGGATTGTTCCCTCTGCCTGGGTTGGTCAGATCTGTCCTGGTAGTAGCGCTGGTGTTGCTGCGGATACCAGGGTCTAGAGCACCCGAAACGGCGGCGAGGATGTTGCGAAGACGAAGACGTACCATGTTTCTTGGCAGCGAGCTTCATCTTATACTAAGTATTAAGCTTCTCATCTGTGTTCTTATTGAAGAGGCCAGAGTCGTCGAAGGGAAGATCCTCAATCATAGTTTTGGCGCTGGTTGTTAGATCCGACGACCTCAGCCAGGCAAAACATCTCAGGGCGATCGAGCCCGCAATCAACTTGGCGGAGCAGTCCGCCGCATGGCGTGCCGACACGATCTGCTGTGATCCGATAGAGTGGGATTCGGATTGCAGGGCAACGGCCAGTGCCTTTTTATCATCCGGCAGGTCCTCCAGGAGGGGCAGGAGACGCTCCATTATATGTTGTTGGTACGCCCCCATACACGCAGCATAGTTTGCCACCTTCATATTCAGGACTGCGGCAGCGTAACACTTTTTAGCCAGACCGTCTATTTTCTTCCCATCCTTATCCACCGGTGAGGTGAATTTGGAGGACGATACCGTCTGCGCTCCCTCCACGATGTCAGAGTTGGGGCGGGGGTGCTCGAAGAGCCACGAAGCCTGGGAGGGGGCGATCCGGTACAGATTTTCTATCTTCCAAGATGTGGAAGAGACGGAGGCCGGGGCTGACCAAGAGCGTTCAGCTATGTCCTGAAGAGACGGTAAGAACCCCAGGGCTGGAGGAGTGGGGACCTTGCCGTGCACTCTACGCTCGACTGAGTCCTTAGGTTGGCTATCCAAGCGTACAAGCTCGACCTCGAGAGCTTCTGCCATCCTAGTGAGTTGTTCAGAGAAGCACCTCACGTCGTCCGTTGGGGAAGCAGGATGGTGTTCAACGAGGGTACTCGGCTTTCTTTGCGAAGAAGAACCCGAGGAAGAGGCCGATCGGATAGACAACACTGAAGGAGATCTTGAAGGCGGTGACGGAGACCTGGAGCGGGAACGATCCCGTCGGGTGCGGTGATGTTCTTGAGCCCGAGGCGGAGTATGAGAGCGGGATCGAGAGACGACTTGGCGAGAGCGGGACCCATAGCGCGGAGGCGAAGGCGAAACGGCCCTGGGAGCTTGAATCTGGGCCCGTGGAGGTGGTGGACAGGCGAGGAACGTCTTCGGATCAATCCTCATCAGGAACTGGTTAGCGAAGGAGTCGTAAACCAGATTCGGATTGTCCTGGAGGATCTTTTCCGTCTCCGGATCAAGTGGAGTAACCTCAGCTTCCGTGCCCAAGCTCGCACGATCCCTATGAAGGGTGGAAGGTCCTGGAGTGGGCGCAAGGACGTCCTCTCTAATTTCACCCTCCGACTCGGACCCAGACACCAAAAAGTGCGGTGGTTGACGGGGAGGAGACGACAAAGCAGCCTCCAGGACGGGAGGGCTGCGGAGTGACGGTCCCGCCGATGGAGAGGGCGATTTGGAGCGGGTCGGAGGAGACGACTCGAGCCCGTGGCGTTCCTTCGACTTCTCAGGTCGAATTTTAGATCTTTTCGTCGGTTCCTCCCTCGCAAGCTCATCCTCCCTATCCAGGGAATGATGCCGCTTGGTAGAGGATTTGGTCTTCTTGGGACCCGGTGAATGGCCCCTTTCAGAATGCGCCTTCTTGGAGGTTTTAGAGGCCTCCTCAGGTGCAGAAGTCGGAGCGACGACCTTCTTTTTTGGTTTAGAAGGAGCTCCGGTGGAGGTCTCTCCCGCTGAAGCATCCTTGGAAGGTGGACGCAAAGCCTCCTCGTAAAGGGCCGCTTTTAGTCGCTTGTCCCTATTTCTTAGGGCTTGCGAGGTCATAGACTTGCAATCCGAGCAGGCCTTCGGATTATGGGCCTGGCCCAAACACAACAAGCAGAGCGAGTGTGGATCCGAATTAGGGATCTTGTTAGTACATTTTGGGCACTGCTTGAAGGATTTCGAGGACATCCTGATCAGAGTAGTCGACAATCCGGTTCACCAACAGCAGACAACAATAACGTAGAGGCCAAAAACAAAGTCAAAGTCAGTCCGAGGTCAAAAACACGAGCGATTCCAAAGCTGAGATTGCAAGCAAAGCAAGCAAAGGTTCCTCCGAAGCTGCTAACGCGGCGGACAAAAGGAACTGAGGGGGGCGGTACCGGCACGGAGCCTATATAGGGATGGGCGGCGCTACCGCCAAAAAGTTGCAACTTAAGCCCAGCCTAACGGAAAGTTGCAACTTTAAGATCTGCCTAGCGATTCTAGAACGATCCAAAGTTGCTGCGCATGCGCAGTGAATACCCATTTGTGTGATTCGCAGAGACCACGAAGAAGAAAACTAATAAGACTAAGTTTGAAGAGAAACAGAAGTACTGAGTGGAAAAACAATGCAGTCAACAACAATGACATCACACACAACAACCTTCAGCATATATCTTGGTTCAGACCCAGAAGATAGGACAATTTATGTGTAGACAGGCTAGGACATTTTAAAATATATAAACTTATCACTCCCTAACTGACTGATCTGAAGGAGTTCCAGTACAAGTGTTCTCCAGCTGATACAGTATAATAAGAAGTAAATAAGAAGTTACATAATTAAAGAAATAATATAAATAACATAAACAATAATAAGAAGTAAATAAGAAGTTGCATAATTAAAGAAATGCATAAATACCGTATTTTTCGGCATATAAGACGCTCCGGCATATAAGACACACCCAATTTTAAAGGAGGAAAATCTAGGAAAAAAAGATTCTTAATAAAATACAGTCAGAGGACGCCTCCGACCCAGGCATCCGCCCAAGGAAAGCAACCAGGCTTTCCTTGGAGGGATCCTGGGGTTTGAGGCGTCCTCCGGCCCACGGAGGACGCCTCAGACCCTAGGATCCCTGCAGGGAAAGCAGCCAGGCTTTCCTTGGAGGGACCCTGGGGTCTGAGGCGTCCTCCGGCCCACGGAGGACGCCTCAGACCCTAGGATCCCTGCAGGGAAAGCAGCCAGGCTTTCCTTGGAGGGACCCTGGGGTCTGAGGCATCCTCCGGCCCACGGAGGACGCCTCAGACCCTAGGATCCCTGCAGGGAAAGCAGCCAGGCTTTCCTTGGAGGGACCCTGGGGTCTGAGGCGTCCTCCGGCCCACGGAGGACGCCTCAGACCCTAGGATCCCTCCAGGGAAAGCCTGGTTGCTTTCCTTGGGTGGATGCCTGGGTCGGAGGCGTCCTCCGACCCAAGCATCTGCCCAAGGAAAGCAACGTTGCTTTCCTTGGGGCAATGCTGGGGTTGGAGGCGCCCTCCGACCCCAGGATCGCCCCAAGGAAGCTTTCCATGGGGCGATGCTGGAGTCAGAGGCGTCCTCCGGCTCCAGCATTGCCCCATGGAAAGCAACGTTTTTTTCCTTGGGGTGATCCTGGGGTCGGAGGAGTCCTCCGACCCCAGGATCGCCCCAAGGAAGCTTTCCATGGGGCGATGCTGGAGTCAGAGGCGTCCTCCGGCTCCAGCATTGCCCCATGGAAAGCAACGTTTTTTTCCTTGGGGTGATCCTGGGGTCGGAGGAGTCCTCCGACCCCAGGATCGCCCCAAGGAAGCTTTCCATGGGGCGATGCTGGAGTCACAGGCGTCCTCCGGCTCCAGCATTGCCCCATGGAAAGCAACGTTTTTTTCCTTGGGGTGATCCTGGGGTCGGAGGAGTCCTCCGACCCCAGGATCGCCCCAAGGAAGCTTTCCATGGGGCGATGCTGGAATCAGAGGCGTCCTCCGACTCCAGCATTGCCCCATGGAAAGCAACGTTTTTTTCCTTGGGGTGATCCTGGGGTCGGAGGAGTCCTCCGACCCCAGGATCGCCCCAAGGAAGCTTTCCATGGGGCGATGCTGGAGTCAGAGGCGTCCTCCGGCTCCAGCATTGCCCCATGGAAAGCAACGTTTTTTTCCTTGGGGTGATCCTGGGGTTGGAGGAGTCCTCCGACCCCAGGATCGCCCCAAGGAAGCTTTCCATGGGGCGATGCTGGAGTCAGAGGCGTCCTCCGGCTCCAGCATTGCCCCATGGAAAGCAACGTTTTTTTCCTTGGGGTGATCCTGGGGTCGGAGGAGTCCTCCGACCCCAGGATCGCCCCAAGGAAGCTTTCCATGGGGCGATGCTGGAGTCAGAGGCGTCCTCCGGCTCCAGCATTGCCCCATGGAAAGCAACGTTTTTTTCCTTGGGGTGATCCTGGGGTCGGAGGAGTCCTCCGACCCCAGGATCGCCCCAAGGAAGCTTTCCATGGGGCGATGCTGGAGTCAGAGGCGTCCTCCGACTCCAGCATTGCCCCATGGAAAGCAACGTTTTTTTCCTTGGGGTGATCCTGGGGTCGGAGGAGTCCTCCGACCCCAGCATGGTCCCAGGGAAAGCAACGCTCCTTCCCCCTGCGTCCTCGGTGGTTCAATGGGCTGCTCGGCCTCCGATCCCAGGAGCAGCCCATTGAACCACCGAGGACGAGCGGCGGCCTCGGAGGGGCGCTACATTCGGTCTATTAGACGCACCAACTTCCCCACCACCATTTTGGGGAAGAAAAAGTGCGTCTAATATGCCGAAAAATACGGTAACATAATTCAAGACCAGGAAGGAATAAAAAGACATTGGATGCAATACACAGAATTATACAAAAGAGATGACAAAATGAAGGACACATGGAATGAAGAGACATATGAAGATGAACACCAAATCCTAAAAAGTGAGGTGGAAGCTGCAATAAAAGAAATAGTGAAAAACAAATCACCAGGAACAGATGATATTCCAATTGAACTGGTGCAATCCACACTGACACCACACTAGTGCTAACCAACATATGTCAATAGATATGGAAAACAAAACGATGGCCAACAGATATACATCCTATCCACAAAAAGGGAGACACAAGAGACTGCAGCAACTATAGAACCGTAGCACTGACTTCCCATGCAAGCAAAATCATGCTCAAAATTCTGCAACACAGACTCCAACCATTCATGGAGGGAGAAATCCCAGAAGTCCAAGTCAGGTTCAGGAAAGGAAGAGGCACATGGGACCACATTGCAAACACACGATGGTTAGTGAAGCACACCAGGGAATTCCAAAAGAAGATCAGCATGTGCTTTATAGACTATAACAAAGCCTTTGACTGCACAGAGCATGAAAGGCTATGGAATGCCCTTAAAGACATGGGAGTGCCAACACATCTGATAGTCCTGATGAGGAATCTGTACTAAGGACAAGAGGCTACTATCAGAACAGAACATGGAGAAACAGAATGGTTCCCAATTGGCAAAGGAGTAAGATGAGGCTGCATCCTATCACCCTACCTGTTCAACTTATATGCATAACATATTATTTAAAAAGCAGGCTTGGGAACAGAAGGAGGAGGAAGAAAATGGGAGGAAGGAATATCAACAATCTAAGACGGGGTAGGCAACCTTTTTGAGCCGGGGGCTGGGTTGCTGTCCCTCAGACAATTGGGGGGCCGAAGCACCAAAAATAAATAAATAAATAAATAAATAAATATTTTTTAAAAATTAAAAATTAAAAAAAATATGCATGCACACTCTCTCAGCCCCAGAAAAGCCATGGCAAAACCCCTGTGAAGATTTTGCCAAGAAAACCCCAAGAACAAGTAATAACAATAATCAATATCATCATGGCAGGCGGTGGCGGCGGCGGCGGCAGGACCAGCCTGGGGCCGGTCCAAAGGCCTCAGGGGGCCGCATCCCCCCCCGGGCCTTAGGTTGCCTACCCCGATCTAAGATATGCAGATGACACCATAGTACTAGAAGAAAACCTCACAGGCCTGGAACACCTACTAAGGAAGATGAAAGAAGAAAGTGCAAAGTCAAGCTTAATGTTGAACATAAAGAAAACAAAAATAATGACCACCAAGGATCTTCACAAGTTCAACCTAGACAATGAACAATTAGAAATAATAAAAGAATTCCCATACCTGGGATCAAACATTGATAAAAATGGGGACTGCAGTCGGGAAATCAGAAAAAAACTAAGAATGGGGATGGTGGCTATGAAAGAACTAGAAGAGATTCTAAAATGCATAGATACACAATTTAGCACAAAAGTTAGAATCATACGGGCCATTGTATGGTGGCGCAGTGGTTAAATGCCAGTACTGCAACCACTCACTCATAGACCACAAGGTTGCGAGTTCAATACTAGTCAGAGCTCAGGCTAGACTCAGGCCTGCATCCTTCTGAGGTCGCTAAAATGAGTACCCAACTGTTGGGGGGCAATGAGCTTACAGATGTAAACCGCTTAGACATCCCATAGCGCAATATGAAACGGTATATAAATGAAGCTGCTTTGCTATTACCAAGTATGGATGTGAGAGCTGGACAGTTAAGATAGATGATAGGAAGAAAATCAATGCATTTGAGATATGATGCTGGAGAAGAGTGCTGAGGATCCCATGGACAGCCAAAAGGACAAACAAATGGCTCCTAGAGCAGATCAAGCCTCAAACCTCCCTGGAAGCTAAGATGACCAGACTGAGACTGTCGTACATTGGACACATCACGAGAAGAGAGGACTCACTGGAAAAGACAATAATGCTGGGGAAGATGGAGGGAAGTAGGAAGAGAGGAAGGCCACATGCCAGATGGATGGACTCCATTAAGGAGTTCACAGGTATTAAGGGGTTGAAGGAATTATGAAGAGCAGTGAAGGGCAGAGGGTCTTGGAGATGTCTCATCCATAGGGCCGCCATGAGTTGAGATCGACTCGAGGCAGTTAACAACAACAAAAGACGTTACTATTTCCCAGAAATTTCACTGGTCTAGCTGCCCACATGTATTTCCATTAACCAGTGTGGTATGCTTAAGGCCTAAAAAGAGGATGCTTGCCTGCATAAAACAGACCAAATGAGCTCTCTTCTAATTTATAGTCCTATCTGGCTTGCTGTTGTTGTTGTATGCCTTCAAGTTTTTTCAGACTTATGGTGGCCCTGACATGGTGTATTCTTGACAAGATTTGTTCAGAGGAGGTTTGCCATTGCATTCCCCTGAGGCTGAGAGAATGTGACTTGCCGAAGGTGGGTTTCATAGCTGAGCAGGGAATCAAACCCTAATCTTGTAGACCAGAGTCATAATCGAACACTCAAATCACTGTGCCTCAAACCACTACAGCTTAGTCCCCTGGAAAAGATTTTCATTTGCATGGGACAGATGAGAAATTACTATCTGCAGGCCTGCAATACTCACACTGCTAAAAAGACCAAAAAGAATGAGATTACATTCCTAACAGTTTAACAAAGTAGGATGGAATGGAATTCTGACAGTACTTTATAAACTGCAAAAAACTCTGATTTAGTGTACGGTGCTTTTACAAAGAAAAAATATTTGAATATAAGGATGTCTATTACTCAATTTAACAAGAGATACAAGGACAAACACAAAATCAGTGACCAATATACTCATATTTACTCTCCCAAATGAAAAATAATAGAAGTTTTGTCCATGCTACTAATTATTATTTTGAGAATTTTTTTTAGCACTAGGATTTCAGATTTAATTCGCTGTTGCTGTTGTTGTGTATCTTCAAGTTGCTTCTGATTTATGGCAAGCCTAGGGTTTTCTTATCATGTGGTTTTCTTGGCAAGGTTTATTTTCTTCTGAGGCTGAGAGTTTGACTTGGAGGCAGGTTCAAAAATTCACTTTTTATCTTGTGATAGAATTGTTCATGCCGCTCACTGCTGCACTAAAAACCTCTTATTTTAAAATGAAATGCAAACCAAAGTAGATATGTCAAAAGCCTAAGAAAGGCTCCACATATTTAGGTGTCCCACAGGCAAACTGCACATTTTAGGAATACTGTATAAACACAAAAGATGACTGGTGGAACTCATTATATATTTTGTTACGCAAAATGTTTTGATACTAAATATGTACAACATATCCATAAAGCCCTGTCATGAGTATGTAGAAGAACTGTGTTGTCTCTGCAGAAATGCATAGCATGAGAGCAGTGGCCAAGAACAATGAGCGCTGAAGCTGGAAGACCACTTGTTCAAATCTCATTACATTCATTAATTCACTAGATGGGTGAATTCACTAGATGACTTTTTGGCAAACTGCTCTTCCCCATATCCTCTCTGCAACAGTCCTGTAAAAGTTAGATTATAATGACAGTCATCCTCACATCTTCACTGTAGGGATTATACTACCAAGCATGTTTATAGTGTTGATGTAAGAAATAGTATGAAATTAAGTGCATATGGCAAAAGGAATGCTGATAAAATATAAAAATATGATTTTGCCTGAATCAGGCTTGAGGGTCTATAGAACTAACTTACTTTATTGGAGGCCAGTTATGTCTTGCTCTACTTTTAGTTTTCTAAAACTCATGCAGTCCATATTCTCTAGTACTGGGATTCCACCTTTCTGCTGGATGGGTGGACTGGCATGGGGGCTTACTATGCCGTCTCACCTTTGATTACAGATATTACAAGTGCTTCGTGGAACCATGACATGCAGCAACCACCACACTCCCAGTCTGGATCAAGCAGGTTGTTTAAAATAAAAGGAAGATTTCCTTTATTTCATTTTTATCCCATTTTATCTTTACAACAACCTAGGCTCAGAGAAGCTAACTTACCTGGTGTCACCAACTGCATTATATGGCTGCATGGAGACACCAACTTGGCTCTCTCTCACCCTTAATCCAACACTGTAAGCATCCACCACCCACGCAGATTCTTCCTTCTCAGAAGCAACACTGGACACATGGACCAGAGGTAGATAAGCAGAGGGGATAGGGAAAACTACAGATGTCCCACAGCAAACAAATCTCCACTTTATGAATGTGGAAAGGATGAGTAAACACAATATGCAAAAAAGAGAATACAGAAGACAAACTCAGCTCATGACTAGTTAGGAAAAAGCACACTATAATGAATGCTGGTGAAGAAACTGTTGGTTTGGCTTCTCTAATAAACCAAAGAAAAGGATGATTGATAAATCACACTGTATTATCCTGTTCTTGACAGGATTACTGCACACCCATTTATGTAGTGAAGGGTGTTCACCTCTTAAAATTTAAGCATCTGTATTTGCTCAGAGAACCAGAATGCCTGCTAATAGTTGAAGTTCAAACTGGACTTTAGAACAAAATCTTGTCACGAAAGATTCATCTCAGTCAAACAACAGTTATATACGCAAGTGTTTCTCTTATATGTACACATAACGATGTATACACATGACTGTATGTTTACACACATACAAAAATACAAACAACCCTCACATGACAACAGCCTTCAGTAATTTTACAGGATACTTATTTGTGCCACATCTTTCACATATCATCAACATAAACACAGCAACTGATAGCAATAGAAACAGTTTAATAGTAAAGTCACACAACACATGGTAGATAAGAACCGTAAAATCAGGAAGCCTGTTTGGCCCAGTGGAAGATCTCTAGTATCTATCTAGCTCTGCCAAGTAATAATGTGGCCTAAAGAATGCAGAGTGTGCCTTTAAATCACTTGTAAATTTATAGCAAACCACGAATTTCATAGGGTTTTCACAGGCAAAGAATACTCAAAGGTAGTTTGCCATTGCCTTCCTCTGAAATATAACCTAGAGCAACTGGTACCTATTGGCAGTCTCCATTCATGTGATAATCAGGGCAGATTCTGCTTAGCTTCCTAGACTGGATCTTGATGCCTTTAGGGTACTGGAAAGATTTCAGTGCTTTTCATGGTAACAAATAACTAAGGAAATCCCACAGCAATCTCTGGTTTTCTTTGGGAAAATGACAATACATTTCTGAAATGTACTATTTTGTCAATAGATTGGTTTTTCTTTGTTCTCTCATAACCTTAAGCACTGAATCTTCCAACTCTATGATTCTATGAATCAATTTTTACCGTTAGCTTTCTACTTCTACCTGCCACATTTTCTTTCCCTTTCTAAAAGGGGGCAAGCTATCGTTTCTCTCTCAACATTCCTTTTACATCTTTTTGAAAATTAAAAAAATAATCACCACTCAAGAATAAGAAAACAGGAAGAGAAGTAAGTCCATCATTTTTGCATTTTTAAGTAGGTACAGTGCTTTGCAAATGATTGCATCTTCTTACAAAATTATCTTCTCTCCCTTTCCATCTTTCTAAGCATATTGACTCAGAATTCTGAGTTCAATCAAGCTTAATTCCAACTAAATTCCATCAGATGGCCACCTTAAACCATAACCCACCAAAAAGTAACTTAATTTTTAAAAACTTTCTGTGCAGCACTGATTTGTTTGCCTAGGTCAGTGATGGCGTACCTTTTAGAGACTGAGTGCCCAAACTGCAACCCAAAACCCACTTATTTATTGCAAAGTGCCATGTCTCCCTGGCTTTCTAGTAATGAACTCTGGCAAACTCTGTGCTGGGGCGACAGCGCATGTGTTCACAGAGAGGGCTCCGAGTGCCACCTCTGGCACATGTGCCATAGTTTCACCACCATTAGCCTAGGTGTTCAAATTAATTTCAAAACTAAATGGAGATAAGCAAAAGTAAGTAAAAATATCAGATTTAAACATGCTCACTACAAATAAACAAGGTTAGTTTGATAAAAGTCTGAAATTATATCCTGCAAATTCACGACACAATCAACATTATTATATAAACACAAGAATCACTTACCAAAATCTACCCTTGTTAGTATGCACTGCATTGGATGGTCAGTTGTATGCCTTGTTGTCGTTGCACCACTTTCATAACAAGATGCACACAGATCGTAATCGTAGCAAATTAAACACTTGTATCTGCGACCTCGAAAATTTCCTTTTAAACATGCATCGCAGCTGACACCTGTAACCAAACAAAAGTTCATTAATTACAAATTATACATTTCTGTGAGAAGCTTTGTGCTTGGCAATACATAAAAGTTTTTAATAGGTTTAACTGCAATTTTAATCTTTTGTCCTGTTAGCTATCTAGAATTACTAGTGATAATGGAAGCAATTTAAATGGAATGAAAAAGCAATCAAATTTCAATGTCACTATCATATGCTTTTTTAAAAAAAAGCCAGTTTTGACTTGTTTAATCATGTTTTCTTCTTTAACTTCATATTTCCCTATGGGTCTGATTCATTTTAAACTTACTATTTTAAGATACACTCTCCTACAACATTATGATTTAAAAAAAAAAAACACTGCACAAGGACAACTGCATCTGGTTCCTATGAGAAATTTTATTCTGGGTATAAAATTGTACATAACATAGACCTAACATGAAGACCAAAAATATACACATGCACCCTTCATGCATAAATCCCTAACACTACCAGAAACATGTTGACTGTTCATTTACATTTTTTAAAGTAGAACATACTTAAAGCTATTTACAATTGCTTCATACTTCACCGGCAAAATTTCAATGCTGTTACCCTTACCAAATACATAATCCTGTTTTCCACTAATAACAACATGAAGTTGCCTGTACTATTAAAAACAGTACAATGTCCTTGTTTTGATTTAGTTAGTGGAATGAAGTAGGTCCTGAAAGAACATAACTATCAAGAAAGACAATTCTGGCATCCTGAAAAAACAATGAACCATCTAGCCACACAAGAAATGCATTTGTAAATTAAATTAATTTGCAAATTAAATGTAAATTCAATGTATTTGTAGTGTGCATACACGTATGTGTACACAGACACCAATAGTGTATGCTTTTTGGAAATTTTTCTGCTACTCTAAAGACTAAATTATTCTGTTACATTTAAGTAAACCACAACTAATATCATGTGACCTAGCAAGCCTACAATCACCACCACGGGACTGAGATTAACTGCTGAGTTCTAGAACTTAAAATGTCTAGCCAAATTTTTGTACTTCTATGCTTCCTTTTGGCCCATCCAAATTTTTTATCATCTAGCCTAATGAAGAGTTCTAGAGAACTTGAAAGCTGGAACACTTTTGTGGAATTGCACTGTTGCATGCTGATTTCAGATTTGATTTTATTCTTATGGAGCAACATGGCAACCTTCATATTTTCAAAGCAAAAAAAAAAAAAAAAAAAAAGCATTTCATGACAATTTTATTGACTGAAAAAATAAATTAAGATAAATAAATAACAACAAGTGGTTGAACTGAAATATTTGATTATGGAGAAATCAATAAAGTGTACTTTTAATGTCATAGTATGTACATCTGTCCATGTATTCAAGAATAAATCCCACTGAGTTTAAAGAGAATTATTTTGAGATAAAGATATTTTATATAGCAGTGCAAGTAACATCTAATTGTAAAGCTTAGAATTACTACTATTACTACTACTATTACTACTACTAATAATAATAGTAATAATAATACTTGAGTACACAGAGGTATTTTATGACTACTCAATAGCACACATTTTAATAAAATTATTCAGATGAGGTGTGATGGAAGTCATTGGAACACTGTTAAACAGAATAATTTTAGTATGGCTGAAGAGCTATGTACATAAAATATTTGTGCTTCCAATGAATAATCATCTGAAAATATTACAACCTTGATTTCAGATTTGACAATTATTGTACCTCTTCCAACTGCCCAATCTGCCATGTACTGTGTGCATTCACTATATTCCTAATAGATTTATCAAATAATGAATTTCTAAACCTGGAAATGTGACTGCAGAAAAATACAGTAGCAGAAAATTGTCCCCTCCTCATCTCTGATGCATACACAAGCTGCACTACATTAGGTTTTGTTAGCCAAGCAGTAACAAATTAGCCTAGTATCAAGATGTCATACAACCTGAAGTAGCACCCACTTTGTTGGGTGTTAATTTAAGCCAGGGGTAAGCAACCTAAGACCCGGGGGCCGTATGCGTCCCCCCGAGGCCTTTGGACCGGCCCCAGGCCGGTCCTGCCGCCGCCGCCGCCGCCGCCACCACCACCACCGCCGTTTGCGATGGTGATATTTATTATTGTTGCTATTACTTGTTCTTGGGGTTTTCTTGGCAAAATCTCCACAGGGGGGTTGCCATGGCTTTTCTGGGACTGAGAGTGTGTGCATGCATATTTTTAATTTTTTTTTAAATTTTTTAATTTTTTATTTATTTATTTATTTTTGGTGCTTCGGCCCCCCAATTATCTGAGGGACAGCAACCCAGCCCCCGGCTCAAAAAGGTTGCCTAGCCCTGATTTAAGCCATTTAGATCTTTCTGGCAGTTCAGCATTCCAGAAATCATCCTTCTACAACTCTGAACAAGTTCCCATTTTCTCCTGTAAAGTTTCTCCAATCCAGATAAGTAAATTATTTGCAACAAAACTAGCAGACTAACAACACTTCCACCTTCTCTGCATAACAGAAATTTTATTCATATATCTCTCAGAGACAGAAATTCCAGAACCAAGCCTCTTTAAGTGACTGTTTTGAAATACATTTTAAAAGGTTCTAATTATTATTTCAAATGCATGTTTATTTCCAAGAACAATATGTCATAATTGCAATATAATTTACTGTACCCATTAACTGCCACTCTCTGCAGAGCTTCAAAACAACCCCCACAAGTGGGAATTTAACTTAAATATAATGAGCATCTCACTCTAAATCAAGTTCATCAATTTCACAAGACCAGTAGCTGGTTCTATATTGGTTATTTTTCGATGCAAAGCTAAGCTATATCTTAGCATTATAGGAACAAATAACAAATCTTAGATTTACATGCCCCCAGCCCCATCTTCTTGCTTGTTGTTGTGTGCCTTCAAGTCACTTCCAACTTATGGCAACCCTATCATGGGGTTTTCTTGGCAAGATCTGTTCAGAGGAGACATGCCATTGCCTTCCCCTGAGGCTGAGAGAGTGTGAATTGCCCAAGGACACCCAGTGGGTTTCATGACCAAACTGGAAATCAAATCCTGGCCTCCAAAGTCAAACCGCTACACCACACTGCCTCTCATCCTCTTGCTTAGCTGTGAGGATATCAGAAACTTTTACTTCCCTTTTAGATTAACCAGTACAACATCTCATTCAGAATTGAAAATCTGTTTAATTTTACCTATGGCCAATAGAAACCAAATGAGCTGCACAAATTATCATTTAAAACTGAGTTGTTCCCACTAACAATACCTAAGATCAACCAGGTTTGGAAAACATCCTATAACCATCATCAACGTAAAATGAAAGCAAAAGTTTCTACATTTTTCCTCACAGCCATGCCAGGGGAGGATGGGGGGGGGGGGGGATATAGGAACATGGGGCCTGCTACACCTCTTTGTAAAGTTAGTTTGGTTTTGCACGATGGCTGAACCAAATGAAACCAGAGAGCAGCACAGCAAAACTCTAGCAAAGGTGATCCCCTAATAAAGGCTGTGGAGCAGCGGTTCCCCAAACTTTGTTCCTCCAGTTGCTTTGGACTTCAACTCCCAGAAGCCCCGATCAGCTTGGCCAAAAGTCAGGGATTCTGGGAGCTGAAGTCCAAAACATCTGGAGGACCAAAGTTTGGGAATCACTGCTGTAGAGGAAGCAACAGCTCTGATGGAATTAACATGGGTCACTCCATGAAAAGTGTGTGCATGGGCAGAGGAGCAGCCAGCTCAAAGCAAAACTGTACAGTTGCTGGCATTGCTTCCTTGTACACTAATTTGTGGGAGAAGAACAGGTATCTTACCTGTAACTGTGGTTCTTCGAGTGGTCATCTGTGCCCTCACACATTAGGGTTTTGTGCTTGTGCAAGCTGAGCAGATTGGTGGGAAGCCGCACTCACTCCCGTGTACTGAGCATGCCCAATCCCACCAATCTAGCTCAGTTCAACTTCAGTTCAAGTCCACTGTTAGGAAAGAATCACAGCAGGGACCTGACAGAATGGAGGTAGGACAGGCATGTGTGAGGGCACAGATGACCACTCGAAGAACCATAGTTACAGGTAAGAAACCTGTTCTTCTCCCACAGATTAGTGTACCAACCAGGTTTGGAAAACATCCCATAACCATCATCAATCTAAAATGACAGCAAAAGTTTCCACATTTTTCCTCACAGCCATGCCAGGGAAGGATTGGGGGGAAAACCTGTTCGTCTTCTTCGTGATCTCTGTGCCTCACACATTATGGGTGATTAAAAAGTTTACCTATGGCCACTGGGCAGGTTACTGCTGAACTGAAGAAAGGACAGCCCAACCAAAGTTGGCATCATGATGTGACCTGGGATCAAGCCTGTAGTGTTGGATGAATGTAGATGGTTGAGACCATGTTGCTGCCTTACGTAGGTCTGGAAGAGAGACACCTCTGAGGAAGGTAGCTGATGAGGACACTACTCTGGTAGAGTGAGGACATATTGCAGTAGAGGAGTATGCTTAACAAGGTCATAAGCAAGGAGAATAGTTTGATCAATCCACTTCACAAACCATTGCAAAGAAACAGGATGACCCTTTTGAGGGCCACCATAACAAACAAACAACTTGTTAGATAATCAGAACTCAGACGAACAGTATATATAAAAGGCCAAAGCACAGCAAACATCTAAGATATGTAAACTTTTTTTTGCAGAGGAGATGATGGATCTAGATCAGGGGTAGGCAACCTTTCCCCTTTAAGGGCCGAGGGACTTCAGCTCCCAGAATCCCAGGAGCTATTGGCCAACATGATACTATTTGCCAACATGGTTGAGGCTTCTGGGAGCTGAAGTCCCTTGGCCCTTAAAGGGGAAAGGTTGCCTACCCCTGATCTAGATAACAGATGGGTAGAACTATGTCGTGAAAGATAGGAGGAGGATACCACCTTAGGCAAGAACATGATGTCTGGTCTCAATACCGCCTTATCCTTATGGAATATCAGATAGGGCTCATCAGACCGCAAAGCAGTGAGTTCTGAAGACCTCCTAGTGGAGGTAATAACAACTAAGGCCACCTTTAGAGAGAGTAACTTGAGGGAAGCCAATCCCAGAGGTTCAAAAGGGGGCTTGGTCAGTTGAGTAAGGACCAGAGAGAGAGAGAGAGACCACAAAGGAGCCAGAGGTGGAATTGGTGGGTATACGTGTTGGAGACCTTTGAAAAATCTTTTGACTGCCTCTGGAGAGAACAGCTTAGAGGATGGTGAGCCAAAGAGCTGGTTAGCAACAGTAGCTGACAGGTAAACTTTTAGAGACAAAAAGGCGAGGCCCTGCTCTCAAAGGTGTAGAGGGAAGTGTAGCACTGTGGAGAGTTGCACAGGAGAGGATGGCTCAGACCTGACCTCTGCAAACATACGGAAAAGCTTAGTGAAGGCTTTATGTGCAGGCAATAGTATACTGAGGAGATCACGGGATCAAGATGAAGAACTCTTCTATTGGAGTGCGAGAGAAGGTTTGTCTTGGCCAGAAGCTGGAAGCATTGGAGCAGAGGGGTGAACCATGGCTGTCTTGGCCAGTATGGAGCCATCAGCATGGCGTTCATTTTGTATGTGGACATTTGAACCACCACCTTCGACAGGAGCGGAGGGGAAGGCATACAGAACGCTGGTGGACCAATCGAGGAGAAGAGCGTCCCTGATGGAATTTTGTCTCCATGTGTACAGAACATTGGACACTTGTGTTCTGCGGCGAGGTGAAGCAGTCCACCTGTGATGAGAGTGAAGGCATCTTCCAATAAGGACCACTCATGTTGGAGATTTCTGGCATGACTCAAGGAGTCTGCAAGGGTGTTCTCTTCTCCAGCCAGGGTGAATCAAGCGAGTGGTCACCATCTCCAAAATTGGAGGGCAAGGTGAAGAAGAGGTTGAGTGTGTGTCCTGCTTGCTTGTTTATGTAACAAGCTGGTCATATTGTCTGTGACTACCTGGACCACTTTGTGGAGAAGGTGATCCTGGAAAATTCTGAAGGCTAGGAGCTCTAATGCACTGACGTGCATCTGGGATTCTGTTAACATCCAGTGGCCCTGCACAAGCAGGTCGCTGAGATAAACACCCCAACCCATCATGGAGGTAGACGTGGTGACCATAAGGGAGGGTTGTGGCAGTTGAAAGGGCATCCCTTGTAGGACGTTGCGAGGGTTCATCTACCAAAAGAGAGACACTCTCACCTCTATTGGAAGAATTAGTCTCATAGACTGATGGTTGGATAGATGGTTGAAAACTGAGAGGAACCAGCTTTGGAAAGGCCTGAGCTTCATGCAAGCTAGGTAAGTCAAAGCTGTGGTCAATGCCAGCAAGCCGAGAAGCCACTGAATATCTCTCACCATCGGGTGAGAGGTGTGTAGGACAGCATGTATCTGGGACCAGTTGGAGACTGCCCTCCTTTCAAGAAGGTAAGCTCGAGCAGTGAGAAAGTACAAGAATGCTCCTAGGTATTCTATCATCCTAACAGGCTAGAGGACGGATTTGGGTAGGTTGATTGTCTGGCCCAAGTCTATGAGCAGCAACAGAGTGGAGTGAATACCGCTGAAGAGTTGAGTACAGAGGACGATACTAGCAGCCAATTGTTCAGGTATGAGAAGATCTTTATACCTTGAAGGTGAAGATGAGAAATCACCGCTGCCACACATTTCTTGAAGACCCATGGGGCAGTGGAAAGACCTCTGCTAACAGGAAACCGAATCATTTGTGATGATGAAGACGAATTCCAGTGTGAAAGTAGGGATCCTTCAGGTTGATGGGTGTGAACCAATCTCCTTGACAAAGGAATGGAAGAATCGACTGCGGGGTCACAATCTTGAACTTGCATGAGCCTGTGTAATGGTTGACACCTCTTAGGTCCACATGAGATGGATCAAGGTCTAGAGTAGGTGGAAGAAGTACACCTAGAATGCTATTGTGGGCAATATGGGTGGTATCGATTTCTTTGGCCCATGAGGCCAAGCTTTTTACCAATAAGGCGGGTTTTGCACAAATGGTCCACGTTGTCATCAGTCCTAGAATTGAAGAGACCATCACCCTCAAAGGGAAGGTCCTCACTACACCATCAAGCCTCATCTGACAGGTCAGTGGAATTCAGCCAGGCATAGCAACGGAGGGCAACAGCCCCAGAAATGACCTTAGAAGCAGAGTCCACTTTGTGACTTGCAGAGTAGATCTGCTGGCTGACTAAGGATAACGCTTCATTGTAGAAGGCTAAGGGATAAATGAAGCCATCTTATCCCAAAGGAATTTTTGATAGGCTGACATGCATACCTGCATGTTTCCAACCTTGACCAACAAGGCAACCGAAGAATAAAAGCAGCAACCAAAGATGTCTAGGCATCTGCTGTCTTTATCCACAGGTGCAGAATGCTTTGCCAGAAGATTTTTAAATTGACTCAACCACCAAAGAATTGGGTACCGGGTGCGTAAAGAGGCAAGGTGTGATACTTGGCTGACCCCTGTACAGATGGAGGTACAGACACCAGTTTAATCCAAGACTACTCCATGACCTCTGACAAAGCAGGTAGAAGTGTTAGAATTGCAGGTATAGTCAGTTTCGAATGGACAATCTGGAAAATAGGGTCTGGAGTAGGCTTTAGAGGGGACTGGATTTGAATGCCCGAGGCCTACACAAAGTGGCTGTGGTTCGCGGTGGTGGAGACGGGACCTGTCAAGACCTAGGTCGTAAGAGGAGGTGTAGGTGGAAAACTCATAGTATATTGCACAGAGACCATGACAACAATTTGTTACTGAAATGCTTTGCACTTATATAGCACTTTGTTCTTGCAGATATTATCTCAATAACCATTCGAACAACCCTGTATGCCACATGAGTAATGCAAATGAACGAGGAAAGCTGATGTTGAGAAACTGTGGCAGCTGGCTGTGCAGCACTTATAACAGGCATGCATCATATTATTTTCTTTCAGACTACCCGGCTAAACAACAGTAATGAGGAGATCTTCCTTCCTGGCATTTCCAGTCCTAGTAAATTATTGATAAGTGAATATGTATCACTGGCAATTCAGCATAACAGCATTCCAAAACAAAGTCACATCCACAATTTCAGTTAATATCTCTCATCAATAGCAGGCTTCAAGATGGTTTATCAGGTAATAAATAAAACTCTCCTGCCATTTTAGCAGACTGAAACAATTTTTAGGAGTGCTCTAGAACCATGTGTCCCTGAATTTCAACCAAGGCCCGTGTTGGTGAATGTATGGCACACATGCCACCTCTGGCACATGAAGCCATTTTGGAGGGCATGTGGAGAGATGGGAGGGCAGGGGAAGAGGAGGAAGAGGTACACGCCTGTTCCTCCTCTTCCCCTTGCCCTCCTGTGCCTTTTAACTGCCTCCCTGGAGACAACTGAAGGCCTGGGAGAGCGGGGAGGGGGGAAGAGGAGGAACAGGTGCATGCCTCTTCCCCCTTTTCCCTGCTGTCCCAGGCCTTCAGCTGTCTCCAGAAAGGCAGCTGACGGCCCAGGAGGACAGAGGGGGAAGAGGAGGAAGTCCCCCTGGAAGTCCCACCCCCAGAAGACAGAAGTCCTGCCCCCAGAAGTCCTGTTCCTCTGGAGGTCCCACCCCCAGCACCAGCTGACAGCCAGTAGGGGAACGTCTTTGCATTTAGGCACTCGGAGTCGAAAAGGTTCGCCATCACTGACCTAGGCTATTTCTCCCTTCCTCCATCTTTTAATCCCCCAACAGAGTTCAAACAGAAATTGAAAAGGGGGGAAAAAAGACAAAAATATTAGACTGCCACCCGAGGACACAGCATCAAGATAATCATGACTTAATTCTGAATTATCTTTATTTAAACTTCCAGCATTGTTTTTAAAAAGCTTTGCATTTCTTGAAATGAACCAGAAATGCTAAAACAATTAAAAGCAATAGCTACAGAGCGGTGATTATACATGACAGGGCTTTCTTTGTACCAGCCCCTCAGCTGTGGAAGTTCCTCCCAAGGGTAGCTGGCTTCATTGCTTTTAAGTTTCCAGCAACCAGTTACGATAGCATTATTTCATATGGCAGTTGGTCTGTAAAACCAGAGGTGACTTCTCTGGCTGCTGTAACTCTGCATGGATTTTTAAGTGTTTTAAATACTCTATATTTAATATTTTAAATAACATTTTTGACTTTTGTCTATCACCTCAGCACCTCAGAGGACTAAGAGGCAATCCATAAATAAATGAATAGGCATCAAGTTTCATACAAAGACAGACAACAAGAATTCTTACCACGAAAGCCTGCAAGAATAAGCCAAAACAAACTTCATACAATTTAAATGTTGAAATCAGAGGCTACCAATAAGCATTTATTTTCATATAATTATTTAGCAGAACCACATGCAAGAGCTCCTTCTTACATTAGTTCCATTTTTGAAAGTACAACTACCACAACAACAATTTGTAAAATGGGCATTTTGTTGTAGAGCTCAGACAATCTATCTATACCAATTCAAGTCTTGTACAGACCCCAATATAAACAACTGACTGTTAGGTTCAGTTCCAGGACCATCCACAGATGCAGAAAAAATGTGAATAATTGTGCCACATATGATCAAATTTGAGGATTTAAATCCCGTGGATTAAAAGGGCCAACTGTATATATAAATTAATATCAATTTTTCTCTTGTATAGCCAAACCTCTATCAGCCACACAGAAAAGGAGCTATTGACAGACTCAGAATAATCTTGGTTTACAAAACTTCATGAGAGAGAGAGAGAGAGAGAGAGAGAGAGAGAGAAGACAAAAAAAAAAAAATAATAACAACTCAGTACTATGGCATATTTTCAATTTTATTTTGTATTCCTTTCTTAATGACCTCAAGCGTGAAATTCACATTTTTGCAGCCACTGCATACTTGGTTAACATTTTCATTAAGGTATTCAGAATCCTAAAATCCTTTCCTAGTCAGCCACTGACTGATCAGATCACTTTAGCATATATCATCACCCAATGGATATCACTTTGCACTTCACAGTTCTCCACTAACTCCAGATCATTCATGAAAAAATTTAAAAGCATCAGTCTTCATTTGTGGCCTCAGGGACTCCACTGCGAAACTGATAAGGGATCTCTACTTTCTATCTTCTCTTTAGCCAATTACTAATCAATAATCAATAACAATGTGTAATATAGCATGAAAGCAGTTGATATGGAGGCTACCCCTATTATATAGGCCTTACATGGTAAAGAGTCGCCTCCATATTGACCGCTTTCATGCCATATTGCATATTATTATTGATTAGCAGTGGTTAAGGAGGAAACAGAAAGTAGGAATAAGTGGTCAGTCTTACAGTGGAGTGGACACCTGCTAGACAGGAACTTGAGTGATGATAACAGGGCAGTCAAAGACAACATTTACAAGGTTACAATCCCCTACATTCATTCGGCAGCCCAAGCTCAGCTCAGTTGTGTGCCAAGGCACTTTGTGTCTGTTTTATTGTTATTCCTGCTTTTCTTTGTTGTGATGACGTATTTTGGAGCTTTTATTGTTTCCATTAAATCTTAATCAAATTAAATTAACCTGAGCTAGGTTGGTGAGTCGACAACATGCAGTTTTCTCTGTACCAATATCCCTGATTGGTGGGACAAATCCCCAAGGGAAATCAAGCTACCTCCATTCTCATAGTCAAAACTGTTATTTTGTCATGCCTTTAGCTTTTAAAACAGATTTTGGTCTGTTTTACATCATACTGTGCTTCTGTGCAGCTGTTACATTGTGATTTTATTATACAGCACTTTAGTTTCCATAAAAATAACTTATAAATACCTGTATGTTTAACAACAATACATTTGGTTTAATGACAAAATTTGTATACCTTGCTGGTATTTAGAAGGATAAAAGGTGGTTTTAAGGAGTTTTATAGTAAATAAATCTTTATTTCAGGCTCTGTTTAAATGAATAATTTGTTATAACTGAGATAGTTATAGCATCCTTAACCATCACTATATATGGTTATATAAGGATGAGATAGCATCCTTAACCATCACTATATATGCTCACAAAATTTCATCAATGAAGATAATAATGTCCCCATCCATTACTCACTCAGTACATAATTTTTCTGTGTAGAAAGCTTCAAGTGGTCCATCTCTGACCTCAATTTAGAACCTAGTTCCAATTTAAAATTAACTGCATCATAACTGATCTTAAATAATTCATATTGGACATTTTTTTAAACTTCAGGTATTTTGCAGGCTTAGATTCTCATTTTGTCCCCAAGATGAATCATTATAAATTTGCTTTTATCTTTGTTTGATTTGTATGTAACCTGAAACACAAAACTCCTGAATTATCTCCTTAGTATTTCTCAGTAAAGCAACAGTACATTTCAGATATAATATATAACAAAGCAAAGCAGCTTCATTTATATACCGCTCCATACCGCGCTATGGAGTGTCAAGCGGTTTACAACTGTAAGCTCATTGCCCCCCAACAGCTGGGTACTCATTTTAGCGACCTCGGAAGGATGCAAGCCTGAGTCGAGCCTCAGCCCTGGCTGGTATTGAACTCGCAACCTTGTGGTCTATGAGTGAGTGGCTGCAGTACAGGCATTTAACCACTGTGCCACCGGGGCTCTGGCATAAAGTGAATTAAAACTTGCAAAGAAGTTGAAATTATACTTTATGGCCTGAATCCTGTTGTTTAGTTTCAAGAAGACTAGGACCACTTACTCAACTTCTGAATGGTGAGTCAACACATAAATTCAATGGCTGGGGCTAAGAGGATTCAAACCTACATCTTACAATCTGACTTGAATGCCTTTTAACTAAGGTCCAAAACACACTAGAAATAATCCAGTCTGAGACTGCTTTAACTGTCCTGGCTCAGTGCTAGGGAATCCTGGGAATTGTAGTTGATTGAGGCACCAGTGCTCTCTGACAGAGAAGATTAAATATCTCACAAAAGGATAGTTCCCAGAATTCCCTAGCATGGAGCCAGGGCAGTTAAAGTGGTCTCAAACTGGATTATTTCTGCAGGGTGTTTTGGACCCCAGTGTTCATTTTCTTTTAACAAAGCTCATCTAGCCTGCAGTCCTGCTTAAAGGAGATTATGAAAACAAGTAACAGACACAGAGATTCACAATCATAGTGCCTAATTGTTTAAATCAGTTCAGTATTCATAGAATAAATATTCCTTTTTAGCACTGGTACAAATTTAACAGCAGAAAAACAGAAGTGTAATAAATTGTTCCTTGATATAATACTGAATTAATTAATCACTGTAACTCTGGCCTTCTAATACTACTACTACTACATTAGGTACAAAGCCAGTCTAGAAATATCATGAAATTGTTCCATTGGTTACAACACTGATAGAGGGAAAACATCAATTTAACTCAGCTAGTTAAACTGGAGTTCTGTGCTAAATCATATCACTTATTTCAAAACGGTCGTTTTCTGAAGGTACAAATTCCTGAATGTCTGTTTACTGATAAAAGGTATTATGGAAATATGAATTACAAGGAAAGCCTGAAGAAATAATGTATGATTGTCTCAAATGAAGTGCCCACTATCTGTTGGGAGTGCTTTGTGTATTCCTGCATGGCAGGGGGTTGCATTGGATGGCTCTTCCAACTCTATGATTCTATTATTCTAATTCAAGACGGTACCTGACTAAGCAGCACCACACAGATATGCATTCAACAGGGGATGAAGAACAGTAATAATATTTGTTGATGGGTGCCTTCAAGTCATTTCTGACTTTTGGTGACCTTTGGTGAAATTATGATGTGGTTTTCTTGGCAAGATTTGTTCAGAGAGGGTTTGCCGTTGCTTTCCCCTGCGACTGAGAGAGTGTGACTTGCCCAAGGTCACCCAGTAGGTTTCCATGGCCAAGTGGGGATTCCAGAGTCATAGTCCAACGTTCAAACCACTACACCATGCTGACTGTCAAGTTATCATATAGCAACAGAATTTATACTGAGTATGGACTTAGCCTCTGGGCCCCTGTACAAAAGAGGGGGCAATGTATCAGCACTGCAAAATATTGGGAATGGCGGCAAAAATATTTGTAGAAAATATTGCACACAGACTGTGCACGCACAGGCACTCGCACACACACATCTCTAAACTATGTTGTTGGAAAGTATACACTGGTGTTTCTATCCAAACTGCTAAATAGGAGCCACTGCAATTCTGAACAGATTCTGAGGAAAACAGCATAGAAGTAATGTAATTTTCTTCTCTGTAGGCAATGCAGAAATCAAGTACACACAGAGACAACATGACTCTCAGTGAGACAGCTAAGAATTGCACCTCACCCATTAAAATGGTCTTCTATGAAGAAAAAGGCAGCACAGAATTCCCTACAGGGAACTGAGAAAGTTGATGGAGGAGAAACAATGACACCATGAGCATTCCTAGCATCCACACTTGCTGTGAAGGAATGACTTTATGGCTTCCTTTCTTAGTAACTTGCTTGCCACAGTCAGATCATAGTCTGTTGATGTTTAGAAAAACTGGTGACTTTTGCACTCTGCAAGGTTGATGGACTTCTATCAGAGCTCCATCCCACTCAGACTAATGGAATCTGAAAGATTACTGAAGACCCTTCACTTTTCCCCGTTCCACTGTAAAATGAGGAGACAAAAACAGTAGCTATCAGAACAGGGTGACCAAATGTCCTAACTGCAAAAGAGGACTAGGCACTGTAAAATATAGGGCATTAAAAAAAATGTAGGACATTGTGAAATAAAAGCTAAAAACACTCATATAAATAGCAATAGCATTTACACTTCTATACCACTTAATCGTGAACTCACCACTCTCAAAGCGGTTTACAATCTGTAAGCCAATTGCCCCCAACAAGCTGGGTACTCATTTTACTGACTGACAAAAGGATGGAAGGCTGAGTCAGCCTTGGAGCCCTGGGATCGCACTCACAACTTTGTGGCTGCAGGATCGGCATTTAACCACTGCACCACCAGGGCTTTAAATATAAATATATATAAATTCGTGCTTCTTAGTCATGCTCAAAATGGAGAACACTTTAGAATTCCTCCTGGGCAGAAGGCATGAAATGTAGGACATGTCCTGGAAAAGGAGGACATCTGGTCACCCTGTATCAGAAGCATTGCTAGCACCCTTTCATGCTTAGCAGACTCGGCATGCACCTGAGCTGGTAATGATAATACAGCAAGCTGGGAAACTGTTTAGAGGCAAGTGGCAGAATATGGCAGGGAGAGTCTGACTTAGTGTTGATCTTAGTGTAGTAAGGCAGCAATGACGAAAAAGGCATCTTCACCATCATCAGCACTAAAACCACACAGTGACATTCAGCAAACTTCTCCATATTGTTTGGTTATCTGCAACCTGTCTTAGTGAGAGATGAAGGAACCTTTGACAGCATGTTGTGATATATCTGCAAGGCATTTTATAAAAGCACTCACATCATCACAACTTAGCTGACACTGTTGGATTAAGTCAGTCAGTGGAGGTGTCTACATGACTTTTGATGCGTGGACATTAGAGAGTCTGAAAATATGAACAAGGTGCTTGATTGAATCCACCAGACCTGACCATCTATATGTTAAACCCTTGAATTTTATAACACGAAAAGAAGTAGCAGTTTCTATATATCTTCAGGTTTCTATTTTATGTTCTATTTTTAAAATGTGCCTTATATTCTCTTTATGTATGCCACCCTAGTACTGAACTCTCTTCACACACATACACAAACAAATACACACCCTTTATTTACCTTTGCATCACTTCAACTAAGACAGTAATTTCACACAAAATTCTACACTAGACTGGGAAACTGTATTTCCCAAATGATCACAGGATAGCCTTAGCTTTCACAAGCACTTGGACCACATGTAAGATGGAAACAGCAACAAGGTAAAACTGCATTATAATCTCAAAGCAATTGCTTAAATGAAAATACATAGTAGAGATACATTTCAGTTACGGCAACTGTCCATTTCAAATCAGATGAAAGCAATCCAAGGAATATATTTATTGTTCTCTTGTATGTTTCAGACTTCTGAACACACAAAAACCACACTGTTTTTTTCTTTACCTTTCATTTCAAGACAACTGCAAGTCAACTCCCACTGCAAAGCTGTCAATGTTTTCTCACTTGCTGCTTCTGCTTAATCATGAGCCTCCTAAATATCGCGATGAACAGTATGCCTATTCTGTCCTTATCTTCAGGTATTTCTGCACCCCCATCATGAATTACACTTTATGAGATTTACCAACAAATGCTTTGGAAAAAGAGACCTGACACTAGACATCAAGTACGGTAGGTCCAATTGAAACAGCTGCATATTCTCCCCATTTACCACAACTTCATTTCCCTTTGCTTCTGCTGTTGACTCCCATGTGTCTACTCAAGCTTATAAGCCCTTGGGGCAGGGAACTGTCCTCACATTCTTTTTAAAAGCAGCCAAAATATTGATGATCCTATAGCAGTGACAATAATTTGGTGTGACACTTCACTTGTACAGTCTGCTGAAGACAAAGAAATCAGTTTTAAGCATTCTTCGTATCTTGAAGAAGCACTAACTGAATTCATAAAAACAAATCCTCTGAGAGTAGAACAGTGTTCAAGAAGAAAGTGATGAAAACCCCAGCAAATTCATAATTTACCATCACTACAGAATGAAGCTTCCACTCTCCATACATACAGGTTGAGGCTCTCTTATCTGAAATGCTTGGAACCAGAAGTATATTGGATTTTTTCAGATTTTGGAATATTTGCAGCTATATAATGAGATATCTTGGGAAATGGGACCCAAGTCTAATTTCATTTATGTTTCATATACACCTTATAAACATAGACTAAAGCTAATTTTAAATACAGCATTTTTTAATAATTTTGTGCATGAAACAATGTTTTGTACACTGAAACCATCAGAAAGCAAAGGCGTCACTATCTCAGCCATCTATGTGACAATTTTGGAGGATTTCAGATTTCTGGATAAGGACTACTCAACCTGTATACAATCCATATAACTGAATTATCTCAAATCTCAATAGCTAGGTTTTTTTTAAAAAAAAATCTGCAACAACTTATATCTACAATCTTAACCCAAACGATTAAAAAATCTCAAAGTTTAAGTATATAAAGAATGATTTAATAGAACATACAGTTTTTAACTAAAATATTAGCCTACTTTTAAGATCATTACACAAAATGCCAAGTAATTAAGCCTCTGATAGTGATTGGCTAAAATGCCCACATATGACAGAGCATCTTTAGTTGTTAATGGCTGGGCTGCTGAAATGTCAAAAAGGTGGATGAGGGACCTAAAGAAATAACCATGTTAGTCTGGGGAATCAGTGTGCAAAAGGATTTTGTAGCACCTTTGAGACTAACTGAAAGAAAGATGCTGGTAGCATGCTTTCCTAGATTTTAGTCTACCTCCTCAAATGCACCCCATGCACTGAGGCAGGAGTAGGCAACCTTTCCCCTTTAAGGGCCGAGGGACTTCAGCTCCCAGAATCCCAGGAGCTATTGCCCAACATGGGAGTATTGGCCAACATGGCTGAGGCTTCTGGGAGCTGAAGTCCCTCGGCCCTTAAAGGGGAAAGGTTGCCTACCCCTGCACTGAGGTCTACGAAGGCTCATGCTACCAGCTACTTTCTTTCAGTTAGTCTTGAAGGTGCTGCAAGGTCCCTTTGCACACTCATTTGCTTCCACAGTTTTCTACAGATCTTGCAGCCTCCCAAAACTACACAGAAACAGGTTCCACTTGAAACTAGATTGCTATACTGTTGTCTGTTCTTTTCAGCAAACAGAGCAGCAATAAGCTTAATGTAAACTGAATTTTGGACAGAACTGTAGTTTGCATCTCCAAATTTTGAACATGGAAGTGAGGAATCTACTTTCAAGTAATGAGGTATATGAAAAACATTAATAATAGACAAGATGGATCAGACCAAAAAGACCTGTCTAGTCCAAAACTGTGTCTGCGCAGTGGTCAGATTCCTATGGCAAGGCCATAAGGCAGACATGAGTACACCAGAAGCCTTCTGCTCATGCTTGCCAGCTACCACAGTACAGAAGAATATTGCCTCTAATAATAAACATAAAGTACAGTTATCATAATTAATAAATATTCCAGGAAGCCTTTAAAAAAAAAAGTTGTCCAAGTCGCTGTCCATCACTACATCTTGTGATAATGAATTCCACAGTTTAAGCCAGGGGTAGGCAACCTTTCCCCTTTAAGGGCCGAGGGACTTCAGCTCCCAGAAGCCTCAGCCATGTTGGCCAATAGTCCCATGTTGGCCAATAGTTCCTGGGATTCTGGGAGCTGAAATCCCTCGGCCCTTAAAGGGGAAAGGTTGCCTACCCCTGGTTTAAGCGATGCACTAAAGCTATGCACTCCTTTTGTTTTTCCTGAAATTCCTGCCATTTAGTTTCATTGAATGATCATGGGTTCTAGTGTCATGATACTCTGAGACAAAGTTCTCTCCATGCACTATTTCCACTCCTTGCTTAATTTTATACACCTTTCTCATATCCTCCCTTACCTGCTTTTTTCCTAATCTTAACAGCCCCAAATATGTAACATCTCCCCATTTGGGAATTGCTCCATCCCTTTGATCATTTTGGTTGCACTGTTCTGTACCTTTTCCAGCTCTACAACATCCACTTGGTGGTGATTTGTCCAGAAAATTAAATCACTGTCCCTTATTACTATTTTTACTTTTATTTATATCCCACCTTTCTCTTAATATAGGGAGTCAAGGCAGCAAAAACAAAACTTAAAACAATACAAATTAAAAACAATACAAAACTGTTACAAGTATAAAGCTTTTAAAACAATTAAACAGATTATAAAATTAAAAACATTAACCAGTTAAGATATTAAAATGTATTAAAAACTCTATATAAATCTTAAAATTTGAGTCACACAGCACTGCATCAGTCAGAAAAAGCCGAACAGAACAAAAATGTTTTAACCTGCCGCCAAATGGAGACCAGGGATAGGGCCATCCTGGCCTCTCTAGAAAAGCAGTTTCAAAGTCTGGGAAAAGCTGCCAAGAATGCCTTCTCCCTTGTTCCCACCAAACAAGTCTGAGAGGGTGGTGGGACCAAGAGAAAGAGCAAAACAAGGCTCATGAAGCGAGATGACGTCCTTCAAATAACCTGGACCCATGCCAGGATCCCCTAGAAACAGGCTGACTAAAAACATATCACTGCAGTTTCTGTATTTAGTTCAGTGCCACAATTTTAAACTACAAAATCTATTTTAAAATACCCTGCACACAAGTGAAGGTAGGGGGGAAAAAATCAGAATGAGAACCTATGTTTTCTGACAAGGCTTCCCTGATGAAGAAATTTTGTTCCAGGAAGGAGAATCTGGCCAAAATACTCAAGCTGTAAGACAAGAGTATTTCAATACAGTATGTAATAATTATGTCTCCAAAACCTTCTGTCAAATTACAATGAAATTTAGTGTTTATCTATTTGAAAGGAAGTCTCAATGAGTTCAATGATATTTATTCCAAAGTAAGAATGTACAGGATTGCAGCTTCAATATGTTTGGGGGGGGGGAGGGAATCCCAGTTTTGAAATACAAATATTTGGAGTACCCCATTCCAGTTTGTGCTGCATTTGGATCACAACAGTTTCTCTTGTCAATCAAGCTCAGCGCTGGATTGCCCACACACTGTTTATAAACATATAGTCACAGTATTCTTAGCAGCTCCCACCATCTAGTTTTATTGCATAAGTCAATGTAATTTCATTGACATACAACAGGGCTCATTCCCATATGCATTTAAATTGGTTTGCGAGTTACACTGACACTAAGGGCCTTCGCAGACTGCCAGAAATAGTGCAAATTGAGTCCACTTTTAGAGTTAGGGTTAGTGCTAGGGAATCATGGCAATTGTTTTTTTTTCCTGAGACATTGAGCCTTCTCTGTCAGAGAGCTCTGGTGCCACAATAAAATACAGTTCCCATGATTCCCTAACCCTTAAAGTGGACTCAATTTGCACTATTTCTAGCAGTCTGCAAAGGCCCTAAATCGATTCAGGCCAATGCGTAGTTCCCGCTATGGAAGTGTATTATTTCATTATTCCATTAATTTGTGTCCTTTTTTGACATGATTGTCGTTCCCACTGGATCTGCACTGCTGTCAATCAAATTGCATCATCGGGGGGGGGGCGAGGTCTCTGTGGTGCTCATGGATGCCTCCGAGGGGACAATGCTGCTCCTCTCCTCCTCCTTGGCAGAGGGAGAGCCTGGGCTGGGGGCACCCCCCTGGAAGCACAAAAGCCCCCTCTTCTGAGGGAGCGGGCATCGCCTGCCAGCCTCACCCTGGAGGCCAATGAACGCAGCACCTGGGAGCTCCGTCATGACTGAGGGCCTTGGGTCTCTGGGCCCCTTCCCTTGCCCTGGTAGGTGGGTGCCCTCCAGTCTCCCTGTCAACCTGTGGAGACCCCAATTTCAAAGGGTTTTCTCAAGCAAGGAACCCTCAGAGGTAAGTTTGCCAGTTCCTTCCTCTGGAATGAAGCCTAGTCCTTCCCAACAAGCCATTGCTGGCTCTGCGGAGGGAAAGAGAAGGCAGGGGTTCCGAAGAAGAGAATTATGTCAGACTGAAGGGCAGCCTTGGTCCAGGTCTCAGGGAAGAAGAGCCCTCCACTCTGCCCTTGGCCACAGAGACAAGGGCTGCTCTCTAGTCAAAGCCCTCACAACCGAGGAGGCTTCACCGGGAAAGTGGAGAAAGAAGCCCAAAAGGCTGGAAGGAAGGAAGGCCGGGGAAGGAAGAGTCTCCCTCTTCCTCTTTCATCGGGATCCTCCTCCTCCTCCTCTTTCCTGGTAGAGGAGCAGCGCCTCCCACCTGGCAGCTGGGCTTCTCCTGCCCCTTCAGCCAGGACAGGCCCGCAGGAGGAGGAGGAGGAGGAGGAGGAGGAGGAGGAGAGCACCTCCTTCTCGGTGCTGGACATCCTGGCCCACAACAAGTTCAACAGCCGGAGAGGTTTTCAGGGTGACCAGGCATCCTATTTTCCTTGGACATGTCCTACATTTCAGCCTTTGGTCCAGGAGGAGTACCACTATGTCTTCTATTTTGAGCAGGGCTGAAAAGCATGCATGAGTGTTTTTTTAGTTTTGATTTGGCCACGTCCTCCCTTTTCCTGGACTCTCCTCCATTTTGTGGGGCCTTGTCCTCCTTGGCAGCAAGGACACATCTGCTCCCCTCCCTGGACTTCTTCCTGCTCTCCCAAACCAGGAGAAGTGCTCCATCTGGGCTTCTCGGTTCATCCTCTGGCCGGCCGTCGCTTCTGGGCTTCCCTATTCCTTCGCCTGCTGATGGGGATGGGTGGGAAGGGCCAAGGGGTCCCCAGAAGGAGCCCCACAGAACTTGGGGGGAGGGTTTCCTTCTTTTCTCAGGCAGCGGGGAAGCGGGGAGCCTGGAGGCAGCTGCTTCATCCTTCGATGGGTTACACCCTCTGCCATTAGTCCCTCCCCTCCAGTGCGATGCGATTCAGGTACATTGTTCATACTTGTTGAACACACTTGCTAATAATTATTTTCAAAAGAACCACCAAAAAACTAGTCTTTGAAAAGAGCCATTTTTTGCATTTGTTTCACTTCAAAGCAAGTCAGAACAATCGTGTCTGAAACCATTTCCAGTGTGAACGAGGCACTTATAAAGCAATCAGCAAATCGCTTTAAATCATAGTGCGAATGAGCCCTAAGAGTGCTATCTTCCCAGTACAAGCTGGACTGTGGAGAAAACACTGAGTTTGGAATCTTCTCTATCTTGATTTTGTCATATCCAAAATACGTACAAAGCAATGTAGTCTATCACCACTGTGTTTACTTCCTTTCAGCTATTGAATGCTTATGCCCTTTTCCCTTAAAAGAAAAATGTTTAAATGTAAACTTTCCCAACCTTGTAACTTTACCATTTTTGAAATCTGATATAAAAATATATATAAAAAACACTGTGCTTTGCCTCATCATTGGCTGCCATATAAATTTGTAAATTAGATCAACACGTTCTCTGTAGGACTCTCTAAGTCCTCCAGCGCATCTCTGCCAGAAGTTGACCATAGAGTTGTGCTGGAAAACTTAGAAGTTCCTCAAGAAAATAGTTCTCTAGACAGGTCATCCAGCATGATTCTATGGTCAAATTCTAGCAGATGTTGACCACAGAGTTGCACTGGAGGACCTGGAGATTCCCAAAGAGGTGTTCTCTGAGGTAAAAAGAAGTTTTTTTTTATTTGCCATTTTTTCACATTCATGGGGGCCCTTCACCCCTAATCCCAGCAAATGTGGAGGGACCACTGTGGCTCCATCAAGCTCTCTCAACTCGAAACAGCAAATATTTTTAATTAGGTGGCATGTCTTTCAATATTATTATACTTTTATCCCACCAGTCTCCACAGAGCCCAAGATGGCATCCTCTTCCTGAAATACATTAAATGAAAGCACAGTAAACTCATTCCTGAAAATGAATCAATTCCACAACCAACATGCTCACAACCAACATGCTATTCCACTGTTTCTGGTCACTCTTGTCTTTCTTGCAAAAGCACACGCAGCTTAACAAATCAGAAACTCATCAACAAGGAAAATCTTAGCATTTTGTCTGAAGTGAACTTCTGGCTTGTTGCTTCAGAAGTCAAGAACCAGAAATCCTGGGTTCAAAGGCACCAGTAACCTTATCGGCTCAGCAGGGATCTGAACCAGGATCTTCCTCGTTTACATTTCACTCTAGCTGCTTTATCACAATGATTTTCAAGGATGGTATTTTTAAAATTCCCGAGAGCTTATTTAAGTGTAGAAATATTGGACTATTGAAAAAATGTTTCAACAGAGAAGAAGTGCCAGGTAAAAAACTGTATCCTCATTGTGACCAAGCATCTGTTTCCAGCATTTTGTCTCTAGTTCTGTAGTAAATAAATACAATTTCATGTCTCCAGGGAAGGAGGGGGGGAAGAACAATTTTCAAAATGAAATTAGATACAAGAGCTGTGTTATCTTGAACTTCCATTCCTTCAATTGCCAATGAAAATCATACGGTGCCTTCTCCAAAGTTCAAAGGCCACATTTAATGGCCATGGTGGTGCATGCTTTAGGTCCAAAACACACTGCAAAAATAATCCAGTTTGAGACTCCTTTAACTGTCCTGGCTCAGTGCTAAGGAATCCTGGGAATTGTAGTTGATTGTGGCACCGGTGCTCTCTGACAGAGAAGGCTAAAAGTCTCACAAAACTAGTTCCCAGAATTCTCTAGCATGGAGCCAGGGCAGTTAAGAGTCTTACACTGGATTATTTCTGGAGGGTATTTTGGACCTTAGTTATATCATGTTTGGACTACTGTTTAAAGAGCTGCAGCTATAATGTTATTCGTGGCAGGTTACAGGCACTAGGCTACTCCCCTGTTGAAACAGCTGTAATGGCTGCCAGGTTGTTTTGGACACAATTCAAAGTGCGGGCTATGACCTATAAAGCCCTAGGTCTCAGGTCCAGGCTACTTGGCAGACCGCATTTCCCCATATGACTCTTCCCAGGCTCTGATATCATCAAGAATAGTTGCTGGAAACGCAAGACAAGGGCTTCCCAGTGGTTACCCCTAGATAGACACTAGAAGTCCCCTGTCCTTCTGTCAGCAGGCAAAACCCTTTTTATTCTGGTAGGCTTTTAAAACAGAAGAGTTTTTAAAGAATGGGCATGGGGGGTACTGTATAGTTTTAAACTTTACTGTTTAAACAGCGTATTCTTTAATTGCATTTTATTCTTTTAAGTGTAGTCTTAATTGTTTTAATACTGTAAATAATTTTATTATAATGTTTACTTTTTGTACATATTTAGCTATACTGTTCTTTTTAAACTATAACCTGTCGTGAGCCTTAATTTTGGGATAAAGGTAGAACACAAATAAATAGTACTTGTAGTAGTAGAAGACAAAGTCAAAGTAGTAATAGCAGCACAAGCAATCAGGATATTAAACCACAATCTGAGTAATTTGGGTTAATATCCCACCTTATTCTTAAAAGTGTTGAACAATGATTTCCTGGATTGAAAGAACAGTAAACGATGGCCAATAAAAATGTCCTGCTTTTTCAGTTTATACAAACAGTCCATAGTCAAAGGCTCATCTGCATCTCAGCATAGTAAGCAGATATACTGATTACCCAAACCAGGTTTGTGCTTCTGGATTGAAATTATTTTTTGTGTAGTAAAGTTGAAAATGTTTCAAGAGGATATTATACTTTAAGCAAATTTATTCTTATGTATTACCATAACAGCAACCAACTATCTATACAAACATTCCAGTACTTGAGCTACCTCCGTTTCAGGCTAACTGAAATTTGTTATCAGGGTGTGGAACCTCTTTCAGGTCCTGGCTAAGAGGGAGCCCTAGCTAGCCTAAATAAATAATGATTAACAGAAACTTTGGTACCAGAGGCAGAAATAACATGGACAGAAAAAAGAAGGCCGGCTTAAACAAATTTCAGTGTACCTTTTATTCAGAACTATGCATATGTGAAATGAAAACCACCAGAGAAGATAATCACTGTATGAGTAAACAAAAACTTTTGGAATCTTCGAGAGACAGCTTTAAACCTTCTTCCAAAGTATATCCAAGGATTTTTTATTTCTCTGGTAGCACCCACTTTTCTTATGGTTTCCATTTCATTGGCCAAACCATCTATCCTAAATCTATGCTTTATAATATGTTAGGGGTAGCTGGTGAGACTTATGTACACTTGTCCCTCCACATTTGCTGGGGTTAGGGGCACAGGACCCCCATGAATGTGGGAAAACCGCAAATAATAAAAACACTATGTTTTTACCTGAGAGAACACCTCTCTAGGAATCTCTAGGTCCTCCAGTGCGACTCTGTGGTCAACATCTGCCAGATATTAACCACAGAATTGTGCTGGAGGAGTTACAAATGCCTAGTGGAGTGTTCTCTCTAGGAATCTCTACGTCCTTCGGTGCGACGTTTGGTTAAAGTTGACAACAGAGTTGCGCTGGAGGACTTAAATATTCCTAGAGATAACATATTAATAAAATCTGTGAATAATCAAATCCGCAAAAGTGAAAGCTATAAATGTGCAGGAACACGTGTACTCTCCTCGTGTCTTTCTTTTGCCATTCATGTATGCTCAATAAGGGATTCAAAAGGTAGCCACTGTTTACTTACCTATTGTAAGGAGGTACACATGGCTACAGCTGGATGGGCTGGAGTAGACTCTTGTCCTTTCCCTGCTGAAGCTTCATTGTATTGTTTACTACAGACATGCTACTGCAACCCAACACTAAAAGCTTAGTTTTTGCAGCCCTCCTTCACCATTCTCTCAGTATTGATTCTGCAAAAAACTTCTACTTAGACAGGGGACAAAAAAAGAAATAGGGACTATATTATAAGCATTTGTAAAAATAAGCTTCTTTCTCAGAGGCTTTGTTAAATGAGGTTTGCCTGTAGTTGAATATATGTAAGTAGACATTTTTGTTTGAGGGGAAGAATGGCATAATTCCACAGCACCAATCTCTCTTCATCTTGTGATTACAATCAAGAAATTAAGTAGCATTATATCTGCACCAACACATATTGAAAAGAAATGGGGAGAAATCCCTATGATACTGAGACCAAACCTCTTCGTTTTTAATTTGAAAACTGTAAAATCATAAACACTTATAAATTAAATGTATTTATATAATCTAAAATATTTAAAGAAGTTATTCCATATTATACAAGCATTTCTTGGGCTATCTGAGCCAGGGAACAAGATGGAACTTGAGGTCCCACATTTTTTCCCATACATGGGGGTGGGGGGGGGTCCAGAACGGATCCCTGCGTATACAAAGAGTCCACTGTATTATACATGCTCAGGTGTAAGTTAACCTCAGTCAAGGGCTGGTTTGGGGACCAAAATTTTGGATTTTGATATGACCCGTGGAAAAGCTGAGGGTAGAACTGCCACCATCTCCCTGCCCAGGGTTTTTGCCACTCTGCTTAGAGAAGTGATAGTTCCTTTTTTGAAAGTGTTAAGGTACATTTACATGTATACCCTGCTTTTGGAAGACCCACTCTTTTGACTCTTCTAAATTGCTATCCACTACCATATATAGCATAGATGTGGTGCTGAAGAAGAGTGCTGAAGATTCCATGGGCAGCCAAAAGGACAAACAAATGGGTCCTAGAGCAGATCAAACCAGAGATACCCCTAGAAGCCAAAATGACAAGACAGACTGTCGTACTTTGGACACATCATGAAAAGGCATTAAATTGTTGGAAATGACAATAATGTTAGGAAAGGTGGTAGGAACGTTAGGAAGTAGAAAGACATGTTGGACTTTATTAAAGAGACCATGGACATGAGTTTGCAGGAGCTGGGCAAAGCAGTAGAGGATAGGGGGGGCTGGAGATGTCTCATCCACAGGGTCGCCATAGGTCAAGATCAACACAAAAGCAGTTAACAAAAACAACAACCCGTATATTTGATCTGTGGTCCACTCTTTCAACCACATGATGTACTAAAATGTTCTGGCTACATATAGGAGAGAAGGATAAGGACTTTGCCAGGTCTTTGGGCACAACAACTTGGCCTTCAAGGGAGGTTGGGTAGGTTAAGATGGGAGGGAAATATAGGAGGAAAGCTGGGGGAAGGGGGGGGGGAATTACCTCTATGACAGCACTGTCCCGAGTCCCAAGGAGATAACACTACAGAGTGAGGAGAAGCAGGAAGAGCAGCACTCATTCATGGTCCATGCACACCTTCAAATATAAACATGCCAAAGGAGAAAAGTGTTTGGTGGGGACCTGCTGCCACTGGGACATGCGAGAAAGAGTTGCGGGGCAGGGCGGGGGAGGACTGCAGGGAATAGCAAATGTGAGAGAGAGGGAAGAGGGAAGTGACAACAGCCAGTATCAAATGGGATGGGCATTCTCCCACCTATAGCACTGGCTGTTGCAGCTCTGGGGCCTGGGCAGCAACAGCACCAACAGACAGCAAGAGCAGCCCAAGCAAGGAACCAGCCCCAAAAGCCACAACAACATGGCGCCAGGAGCAGAACAGGGTCTTGCATTATTTCTGAGGCACTGCCTGTCTTTGTGTTCTCCGTCCCTCTGAGTGTGGGTCTGGCGGCTCCTTGGATGGAGTGTGCCACTGCCTCTCACTCTTCTCATGTGTGTACACTTAAGTTTACAATCTAAAAAAAAACAAAATTGTACCTAAATACACACGGCTGAACCCCCCCCCCAAAAAAAACCCACACATTCCCCCTAATGCTCAACGTTAGGCTGGCTGACTGCCCTCCAAAACTTGCTTCACAGCCTTCCTGGGGCTATATTGCTTCTTAAACCAATCACAAAGCTTTAAAACATTGGAGTAAGGATTGGATGATGGGTGGCCAATTTCTATCCCACCCCCATTCAAAAATGGCATGCTGGGACCATGCACTATTATTTAAAGACAAATTGTGTTTCTTGTGGGTTTCCAGGAACATGATCTTTTTTTTTTTTTTTAAAGGTCTAGTGGGCACATATGTTGCCCTACCCCATCACGGCCCTTTGGGCTGGGAGGTGATAAAAATATACTTTAAATACATTTTAATGATAATAATAATAATACAAAACTAAAAGACAGAGAGGTCTGCAGGAATTCAAACAGGTGAGATTACAGCATGCCCTTCCCATCCAGTGAGGTTCAGTTCTGCCCACCCTAGATTAGAAAAATGCACATGCTCAAGCCCCATTATAGTCAATGGGCAGCAACATGAGTGTGGCCACATAGGTGCAACCATGTGTGTGCAATGCTACTGACAATAATTGAGCACGCAATCCATGGGTGCTCATGTCTGTGGATGGCTAGCTCACTGGTACAGCAGGCCACTGTATACTGTTTTTACTGGTATCATATTAAACTTTTCTTCAGCATTCAGGCACATAGTTTCAAAAATAAGGCTGTGCTGTTGCTTTTAAAAAGCTTCTCACTTGCATTTCATATTTGCATGTATGCACAGTTGTGTACCAAGTATTTTAAACTTGGTCTGTAGCACTGATTCACAGCCTGTGCTGAATCACACCAGTGGGCTTGAATGGAAATAGTTTGATGACATGTTAGTATGTAAACATGACCCCAAATTATCCTCCTAAAAAGAAGCCACTCACTGTGCAACTACATAATTCACTTGTCTCATCTTGTTTCCTTCAAAACACCTTTTCACTACAGGTTGGTCATTCAACCTCCTGTCAAAAAAATCCACTCTAAAATGTGAGAGACCAGATGATACAAAGCAAACTGAAACTCTGATTCTGAGAAGACTGAAGTATTGTAAGCAAAAGAAGCACCAAACTTGGAATTGAGTGCACAAATTGTCTTCAGTGGGACTGATTTCCTTCGGAAAGTTTGGGTTCATATTTGGGTGTTCCTTGATCAGGCATTCATGCTAAAGATACACAGGTAGAATTGATGCAAGGCAGAAACTTTTCCAGCTTCAGCTAATTTCTCATCTACAACCACTCTGGATAGACTTGGGGGGGGGGGGGGGGGGGAGAATCCAGAAATTGCAGTTGGTATAAACTTTGGGGCGAAACAGACCAGCAGCTTCAGCCAGCTTGGGGGCGGTGTGGGGTTTGGATGATGCACGCCACGACAACACCCCCAAACCAGCATCACCCTGCCCAAACAAACACACAGCAGGCAGCACTGCTATGCTCCAATGGCACGCCACAGGTTTATATGCCACACGCCACAGGAACGCCGAAAAGCCGCTCCCGTGGAAAAGCCACCTTTTGCCTCCTCAAAAAGCTGGATTGGGGGCATGGTGTGCGGTTGCTGCAGCCCCAACCCAGTGATCAAAGGGGAGGTGTGACACCGCTCCTTTGGGGTGGTCTGTTTTGCCCCTTTGTCAGCTAGGCTGCTGATAGCAGTTAGGTATTTTGATCATGCTATTCCTATTCCTAAAATCAATTCAAGATGCTGGCATTAACATTTAATGGAGCAAATGTAACTGGCTAACTCAAAGATGGCCCTCTTCTATTCCTCCCCACACAGTCCAGAGATTATTTGGGGGACTATTTCAGAAACTCCAGTCACATGAAACCATGTCTTCAGTGCTGCCAGCGGTATTCCACTTTTTGGAATAACTTGTCATCACATCTGACAGGTTTCCATACTGCTGCTTTATGCAGTGTATAAAATTTTATTTTGTTTTTTAACAAAGGAATTTCACTAAGTGCGTGTACACTCATCCCTCCACGTTCGTGGACTTGGGAGTCCGCGGTTTCCATCCTTTATGGACGGCAAGCAGGGAGGGACAAAATGGCGCGCACACCTGCACCACACACACTGCTATTGAAATCAATGGGACTTGGATATTTGCTATTTACCCAATTCGCAGGGGGAGGGGGGTCTGGAACAGATCCCCAGCAAATTGGGAGGGACGATTGTACTTCAATCCTTATGCAGAACCTGTTGTATTTGTAAGATTATTATTATTCACTGAATAACAAAAAGGTCACATAATATTATTTTTGTTTACCACCCTGAATTCACTCACACATATGCAGGTAGGATATATGCTTTTTAAATGACCGCAACTTTAGCCATCACAGTTATAGAAGGTATGACTGAAATTTAGAAATATGACTAGACTACTAACAGAAAATACTATCAAAGTGTTCATTTTGTATTTCATTTCACAGACTTCCCTTAACGTATTTATTTAATATGCCTAATTTGCAAAGGTTAGGTGCACAATATCAGCAGTATTTCTCAGAGTCAGGCTTCTATTTCTTTCTCGGGTATAAATCAGGCACTCAGGAAAGACATTAGACAACACTGAATGAAATTAAAATTATAATTTGTTTTGAACAGATTATAACAAATGTGTTTCTTGTATAGCTCTCAAACCAGCAACTCAGAAAATACAGTGGTCCCTCCAGATTCGCGAGGGATATGTTCTGCCCCCCCTCCCCATGAATCCAAAATTTCACAAATAGTTAAGTGCCATTGTCCCCAATGGTATCATTGGGGACAATGGGACTTGACTATTTGTGAAATTCCCTCCCTCCCTTCCCTTCCCTCCCTCCCTTACCAGCATCTTTGCCCCCCTCCCCCGGTGCCGGGGATTTTAATCAGAGCCTGGGCCGCTGGGGCTTGTATTCGGCCCCGGCAGCCATCAGGACTCGCTTTCCCAGCAGTGCTAGAGATTCAGCATGCGCACGCCCTGCCCCCTCCACTGCAGCCAAGTGACGTATTGTGTGCCAATTGGCTGCATTGGAGGGGCATGTGCATGCCGTGTCCCGAGCGCTGCTAGGAAAGCGAGTCCTGATGGCTTCTGGGGCCGAATAATAATAATAATAATAATAATAATAATAATAATAATAATTTATTTATATCCCGCTTCTCTGCATAGCAATCGAAGCGGTGTACATCAATTAAAAAGAACAAGTTAAAATCACAACCCTGACCCCAACCCTCGCCCCATAAAACAGAATTAAACTAATTTCGAGTTAAAACATGAATATAGCAGTTAAAACAAAAACAAACAAAATTTGACAGGGGGATACGTCATGGCGGTCAAGGATAAAGCCAGAGTCACTATTTATAGATCTGGGAGATGTTCCGGGAAGGCCTGCCAGAAAAGATCCGTCTTTACTGCCTTTTTAAAGGCAGCCAAGGTAGTAATATGACGGATCTCATCCGGCAGGCCATTCCAAAATCTGGGAGCAGTTGCGAAAAAGGTCCTCTGGGAGGTCTGCGAGAGCCTGGTCTTTATTGGCTGCGGTAGATTCCTCCCAGAGGACCGAATTGCACGGGGGGATCATACGGGGAGAGGCGGTCCCGAAGATAGGATGGACCCAAGCCATGTAGGGCTTTAAAGGTTAAAACCAACACCTTGTACTGCGCCCAGAAACTAACTGGCAGCCAGTGGAGGGATTTAAGCACTGGTGTTATGTGCTCCCTCCTCGATGTTCCAGTAATTAGTCTGGCTGCCATATTTTGAACCAGTTGAAGTTTCTGAGTTAAGCATGAGGGTAGCCCCATGTAGAGCGCATTACAGAAATCCAAACGAGAGGTTACCAGCGCGTGCACAACAGTTTCCAGATCCCTCATATCCAGATAAGGGCGCAGCTGGCGTATCAGCCGAAGCTGATAACAGGCACTCCTGACCACCGCATTCACCTGACTAGTCATATGAAGCGATGAATCAAGGAGCACCCCCAAACTGCGAACACAGTCCTTTACGGAGAGTGTGACTCCATCCAGGACTGGAGATTGTATTCCCAAACCTGGTTTCGGGCCCATGACTGTCAGTACCTCCGTTTTGTCTGGATTCAGCCTCAATCTGTTTTTCCTCATCCAATCCATTACCGCTCTGAGACAGTCATTAAGAGGAGAGAATACAAGCCTCGGCGTTCCAGGCTCTGATTAAAGTTCCCAGCGCCGAGGTAGAAGATGCTGGTAAGGCAGGAGAGGGAGGGAGCCATGGCCTTGGCCTCGCGAATGATCGAAACTGCAAGTGCCAAGGTCGCAAATCTGGAGGGATCACTGTATAATGGTGTAAACCAAAATCTCTTCAGCTACTGATAAAAAGAATTCACAAATAGTATTTACTGCTAATCCATACTGAATCAAAAACATATAGACACTGTATGTATTTCAGTATATAATGCCCACATCTTGGTAGAACACATACAAGTAGAGTCTCCTTTATCCAAAATTCCAAACTACTCCAAAAACTAAAAATTTTTTCATGGATGGCTGAGATAGTGACACCTTTACTTTCTTATAATTCAGCGTACACAAACTTTGTTTCATGCACAAAATTATTAAAAATATTATCTATAAAATTACCTTCAGGCCATGTGTATATAAAATAAATGAATTTTATGTTAACTTAGGTGCCATCTCCAAGATACCTTATTATATATATGCATATATTCAAAGATCTGAAAAACTCCAAAATTCAAAACACTGGCCCCAAAAATTTCAGATATGAGAGATTCAACCTGTACATACACGTAGCCATGGCTGCTTTGTGACAAAAGATGCAAAAAGTAAATCTGTCCTACTAAAGGCTTTCATGCCATGTGCTAATTGAGAAAAGCCAAGCCAAGAGGGGTCTACTTGATAAAGACATACGATATATAGAAAAACCTGTAAGCTTAATTATTTATTCCTTTCATACCCAGCTTTCCTCCCAATATGCAACCCACAGCTGGCTTACAGTATAAGATTAAAACAAAATACAGTCAAAGCCATATATGGCACAAAAGTTTTTTTAAAGTATTAAACAGGCAACTGTACTAAAAATATAAAACAGTTTAAAATACATACATAAAAGATATTGGTATAACACACACCATTTGAAGATCCTTCTGCTACACCCAGTTAAAGACTGAAGGCATCTTTAAACAAAAAGGTCTTTGACTGTTGGTGAAAACAGATCACAGGAAGAACAACCTAGCCACATATAGGAGGGAAGTGCAAAGCATAAGAGCAGCTGCCAAGAAGGCTCTCTTCCATGTCCTTACAAGCCATACTTATGCTGGTACAGGCTGAGCATCTCTAATCTGAAATGCTTAGATTTAGTATAACCCAATACTTCTTTACAATGTAAAATATGAAAAGATTGGCTTGTAACATATGTATGTGTGTATGTTGTGTTCCCTCAAGTCATTTCTGACTTATGCTGAACCTATAATGAGGTTTTTGTGGCAAGATTTATTCCAAGGAAGTTTGCCTAAAGTCACCCAGTGGGCTTCATGGCTGAGTTGGGAATCAAACCCTGGTCTCCAAGGTCATATCCCAACACTCAAACCACTACACTAAAGTGGCTCTTTCTAACATATGTAAAAGGTAAAAGGTAAAGGTAGACCCTTGACATGAATGTCTAGTTGTAACCGACTGTAGGGGGTGGTGCTCATCTCCCTTACTAAGCAAAGAGCTAGAACTGTCTGAAGATAAATCCGGTGGTCATGTGGCCAGCATGACTACACCAAACGCTGTTACCTTCCCACCGAAGTGGTACCTATCTATCTACTTGCATTTGTATACTTTTGAACTGCTAGGTTGGCAGAAGCTAGGACTAATGACAGGAGCTCACCCCATCATGAAGCACCTGGGCCTCGAACTGCCAACCTTCTGATCGTCCAATCATCAGAATTGGTGTCTTAACCACTAAGCCACCATAAAACTTGCAGCGAAAACCAATTTTTTTAACCAAAGGACAGGGATTGAGGGGTGGAGATTCCAACATAAAGTAGCAAACAAACAATGAGGGGAGCAAATATGGAATAGCTGTTGGTTTATCCACCAGTACTGTGTGGTCCCCACTCTGTCCGCTTCAATATCAGCTTAAAACTGACTCTCTATGGTTCAAAATACACTGCAGAAATAATCCAGTTTCTGCTTTAATTGCCCTGGCTCAATGCTTGGGTATTCTGGGAATTGTAGTTTTGTGAGATATTTAGCCTTCTCTGTCAGAGAACTCAGATGCCACAATAAAGTGCAAATCCCAGAATTCCCTAGCACTGAGCCAGGGCAGTTAACGTGGTCCCAAACTGGATTATTTCTGCAATGTGTTTTGGACCTTCATATCAAATAAATTAGTGGAAAATGATCTGAAGCACAGTTCCAGGATATGTGCTTTGCATACACAAAATTTCAGGTGTAGTCTTCAGCATCTCCAGGAAGGACATGGGGAGAATTATATCTGAAATCCAGGAAAGCCTGCCTACAACAATACTGGCTAGAAGGATTGGCTCAGGTTATAAAGAAATTTGTGGATTTTTGTATACAGAATAATATGTTGCTGAAACAATCAACAGGAAGTCTTACTTCACCAGTCCCTTATGGTTCTATGAAAGTGACCAAGAACATAAACAATATTGAGATTATATGCTTGAAATTTCAAAGAAGACTTTGACAAAATGCCTTGCTAAAGGCTGTTAAGCAAACCTAGCAGTGGTGAGATGCGAAGGATGCACCTTCTTACAGATCAGTAGGTAGATTTTTAAAAAGAACAATACACAGGGTAGACTAAAGGAATAGTTTCCTCAATGGAGAATGGTAAATAATGTGGAGTCCCCTCAGGCTCTACTGGGGCAGTGGTATTTTTTAAAATTCATTTGTTTATCCATTCACAGTAGAGACAGATCTGTAATGACATCTAATGACTGAGAATTTGCTCTATCTGCTAATTTCCAAGCAGATTGAAAAAGTCCAATAAGATCTTTCCAAAATGTGCCACAGACAACAGAACAGAAATAGAGATTTGATTTAAATGCAAAGAACCTCAAATCTAACTGTATATGCACACTGAAATGGAGGTACGAGATCTTGTCAAAGCTCAGTGAAATATGTTAAAATATCTATGTAAGATTAAGGCAGGGGAAGACAAATTCAATGTTAGTGGTTCAGAAAAGGAACTGAAAACAAAGCCGGGAGTACAACTCCCTGATTTCAGTGGTAAATAGAAAGAAATTATGGGTTCAAGCCCATTCAATACAGATGTAACAACTGTATGCATTGAGATATCCCTACCGGAAATAACAGCTTGATTCTCTCACTCCTTTCCCTTCTGATCATACTTCACACAAGGCTATGTTGGTTAGAATTGCTGGTAGCTGCCTTCTGACCACATCCAGAGGACCCTATATTACCCACCCTGACCTAAATGATACTCAAGGTGAAGGTCACCATTATGTGGACGATATACAGGTGTCCCTCCTGATTTGCAGGGGATCTGTTCTGGAACTCACCCACCCATGAATCTGGAGAAATGCAAATATTGAAGTCCCCACTGGTTACAATGGGGGCACGCTCCTGTGTGCTGTGCTGCGTGCACATCTCGGGCACACCCACCATTTTGTCCCTCCCCACTTGCCATCCGCTAACAAGCAAGACCGCAGACTTCAAGTCCGCGAATGGGGAGGGACACCTCTATTTCCACCTGTTGCCATTTTTCCAATTAGGCAGCAGAGGTGAGAAGCCGAGTGAGCAATTGACAGGTATATTATTACCTCAGGTAAGAGGTACCCTTGGTCAGAAGTTTCAGAAATCTGGCTAAAGATATTTAATCTCTTTAGGACAAGGTTACACACCCTCCTTAACCAACCAGTATGCAGTTTTAGTATACTCCTTGATCCATCACTGTCCCTGGATACACAAGTGGCAGAAAACAATGGCTTCCTTGGCTGTTCACTTGACTCCAGCCTTTATCAGAGAAAATGGACATGGCATCAATTATCCATGCCTCAGTTATTTCCACATGAGATTACTACTAATGTACTTTATGGGGGGAGGGGGTGTCTAGTTTTTTGTTTTTTTAAAAATCAGGAAATTTTAGTTGATAGAAAATGCCGATACCAAATTGATGCACACACACAAATATATTATTCCACTGAAAATATCCACCCACGGTTCCTGGCTCACTTTGAAGGACTGATACTAACCTACAAAATCCTAGACAATTTAGCATCAAGTTTCCCCAAGGAGTACCAGGTCCCACATTAATCTGTGCAGTGTTTAGGATCAGCTTCAGATGCACTGGTCTCTGACAACTATCTAATAAAGTAATCTAAACTAAATGCCTGACAGCTCTCTCTATTCCACTAGCCTCATTCTCAACTAAAGTCCAAAACATACTGCAGAAATAATCCATTGAGACCGCTTTAACTGCCCTGGCTCAATGTTAGGGAATCCTGGGAAATGTAGTTTATTGGGGCACCAGAGCTTTCTGACAGAGGCTAAATGTCTCACAAAACTACAGTTCCCAGAATTCCCTAGCACTAAGTCAGTTAAAGCGGTCTCAAACTAGATTATTTCTGCAATGTGTTTTGGACCTAAGTGAAGGAAGAGGACTAGATCAGGAAGTGAAAGATGTAGAAAGGCCTTCATTTCTAAAATCCTTTATGGCTTCCTGTTCACTCTCACATACTGTAGACTTACCTTCAGTGTTATTATATACAGATGCACAGTCCTGGCCACAACCTTTGGTCCTCTCTCTCTGTCTTCCCAAAACCACCACCACCACCTCTTACTCCCCTCTCTCCCCCACTTGATTGGATTTAACCATTTTCCCCTCAAGCTACCTTTCACAACAACTGCACAGTGCTAACACTTTCTTCCTTCATCTCTCTCTTCAGAACACAAGTTTTCTGTAAACATTTCAGCACAACCTCATCTCCACATGCTATTACAGTTCTGTAAACAAGCCTACCTGGGTAAAACTAAAATAATACATATTACAGTGTTTCCATTTACTCCTGCATTCTCTTCTTTTCCTCTGTTGTCTCTCCCGGAGTGAATTGCTGACTGCAAGCTCTTGGTGCAGTGACCTCTCCTCTCGCACTCTGTAGATCACTATGTACATTGGTGGCACTATATAAACAAACAATTGTCTCCTACTCCTTGTAACAGTCTAGTAACTGAGTATGTTTTTTTTTGGGGGGGGGGGGAAGCCGCTCCATTATGTACTACACTTCCAGTAGACTTTCTTTCTTTCAAACAAACTTTATTTCTTTCAATATGCTAAAATTTGGTATGAAAGATCAGGGCCAGCAAAAGGAAATCATTACTCCAAAATCTGGTAGCCACTAGATCAACAGCTTTACAGAAGAATTAGAGGAATTTGTGAAGTAAAGGTCTTTCATTAATCATTCATTGTAAGAACTAAAATGAAACCTCTCTGCTCAGATGAAGCATACCTGTGCATGCGAAGGATTCATTTTCCACATCATACCTTGTCTGTGAGCTTTCCAAGGTGATCTAGCTAGCCACTGTTAAAAACAATGCCACTGGATTAAATGGATTTTTGGTTTGATACTGTATATTAATTGACTTAATGTAGATACTAAAAGATGAGCCCTCAAGTTGTTCAACATTTGGAAGGACATACCAGCCTGTTCCATTTTTATTTTTGATTTACACATCCTACACAAGGGCCAAAATAGCACACAATCTAAAAAGACTCTGCAAATGGATCTCAGGGATCTTGTAGCACCTTTGAGATGAACTGGATAAAAGAAATTGCAGCGAAGGGTTGGAACAATCCTTGCCAATGGAACCAGCCACATCAGAGCTTCTATGAAATAAGATCTCAATGGGAAGGATGAGAATTTATCATGAGATTCTGTCAGCCAACTTACTGGGAAACATGTGCTTTTACAAACCTGCAGCCAGAGTCCACAGCCCAAGATGGCAGCCCACCAAACTTTGATCCAATCATGAGACTGCAGCCTGAGTAAATGAATTACATCAATGTAGGTTAAGTATACACCTCCCATTCATAGGAGCAAAGCAGCTTTGCTGAAAGGGGGAAAAGATTCCACACAACCAGTCATAGAAACAAAGCCTCTCTACTAAATCACCAGCAGAGGATTTGAGTAGCTAGACAACATGTTGTCAACCTACTGTAGCATTTGCTAGTGTAATGTTATACACTGGAACACAGCAACTGGAATGAGAAAGTATAGCCCTCAAGATACTGGACTGCAACTCACATCAGCCCTACCCATCCAGCTAATATTTAGGAAGGCTGGGAGCTATAGTTCAACAACATCTGGACAGCCAGACCTCACCACCCTGACCTACAAACTAACTTAGCTGCCTTATTAAGACCTAAGCTTTCATCATCCAGGAGAATCCAAAGGCTTTGCTGTCTGTTACAATTCACTCAACAGTCTCTTAAGTAGTGGGACTCTGGTACCCATGTCTTCCCACATTATTAATACTGAGTCCCCTGGAGCCAACTCAAAACTTCAGTTGACTAATAAACAGAAAACTTCTAGCCTTAGCAGAGACATTTCTATCACCTACTCATTTGATGGTGAGGCATGCTCGACAGACAGGATACAGACATCTACTTGTGAAAATTAAAGTTACCTATAATTCAAATTCCTTATTAGAAGAATTCTGCATCTTATATAGAGCCAGCATGGTACAGTGGTTTGAACCAGGAGTAGGCAACCTTTCCCCTTTAAGGGCCGAGGGACTTCAGCTCCCAGAATCCCAGGAGCTATTGGCCAACATGGCTGAGGCTTCTGGGAGCTGAAGTCCCTCGGCCCTTAAAGGGGAAAGGTTGCCTATCCCTGGTTTGAATGCTGGGCTACAATTTTGGAGACCAGGGTTTGATTCCCCGCTTGGCCATGGAAACCCACTGGATGACCTTGGGAGAGTCATACACTCTCAGCCCCAGAAAATACCATGATAGGTTCCACCTTAGGATTGCCATAAGTTGGAAATGACTTGAAGGCACACAATGTTGATTACTTAGTAGATAAAAAATTACATAGAATAAGCACCAAAACTAATAATATTGAATCATATTTTAGCATTCTCCTTTCAGAGAGAAAACACACGCCAAAATACTTACCGTGTTTCTCTGAAAATAAGACATACCCATAAAATAAGTCGTAGCAGGATTTCTAAGCATTTGCGCAATATAAGCCATACCCCGAAAATAAGACATAGTGATAGGCATGGCTAAGCAGCGCACCAGCGCGGAGCGGTAAAGAAGATGGGCAGCTCTTCTCATCTGCCCCATCGTTCTGTGCGTGCTGCAAGCTGAGGCATAGAGGGAGACATAGAAAGTCAAAGTCTCCTCAGTGAAGTGAGGAGCAGGACGCTTTAGGTATTGTGCGTCCTCAGGGGGAGGAAAGAAGTAAAGCTGTGGCTGCCATTTTACTTAGCACCGTGGGTCTCTTTCCCCCAGCACCAACCAACCGGGCGAATTATGACAATGTTCCAGAAGAAGATAACTTAACTATATTTGAATAAATGTAGATTGTTGTACCATACTTAATAAAGATAAGACATCCCCTGAAAATAAGCCATAGTGTGTCTTTCTCAGTAAAAATAAATATAAGACAATGTCTTATTTTGGGGGAAACACGGGTACATGTAAAATGCTAAAGCAAAACTCTAGAGCAGGGGTAGGCAACCTTTTTGAGCCGGGGGCCGGGTTGCCGTCCCTCAGACAATGGGGGGGCCGAAGCACCAAAAATAAATAAATAAATAAATAAATAAATAAATTTAAAAAATTTTTTAAAATCAAAAAATATGCATGCACACTCTCTCAGCCCCAGAAAAGCCATGGCAAAACTCCTGTGGAGATTTTGCCAAGAAAACCCCAAGAACAAGTAATAACAACAATAATCAATATAATCATGGCGGGCGGCAGCAGCAGTGGCAGGACCGGCGGCGGTGGCAGGACCAGCCTGGGGCCGGTCCAAAGGCCTCGGGGGCTGCATCTGCCGCGGCACCCCCCCCCCCGAGGCCTTAGGTTGCCTACCCCTACTCTAGAGTCTAGGACTCTAGATGAATCATTTGAAGACCTATAAAAAAAATTGTTAAATTACTTTTCTTAAAACATTCCAGATTAAGTGCAGCCTAGTTAAAAGTACTCTCTCTTTTAATTTATATCCTAAGAATGAAGGCCAGCTTGGGGCCTTTAAGTAAATATGTACAGAATCTTGCTATAAAATGATAGAAAATCACAAGATATGATACCAACTTCACACTATGCTTCCAGTTGATTCCATGCTCATTGTGTGTCCAAAATCCCATTCACAACAACGCTTTATAAATCAGTTATTACTGCCATTTACAAGGAAAGCTCTCAGACTTTGAAGAGTTGGCATCTACAAGATACATATAAACCTCAGGAGCACTTGGCATATCTCCTCTATAATTTTAATCAGCATAACTATAATAGATCTTTATTCTGCTAGTATACGTTAAGCCTGCACACAAGTTGATTACAAGCCTTAAAAAACAATTTAAGAACCATTCGTCTTCAAAAAGACAACAGTAAAATAATGCGATGTTCACCAAGAACCTACCAGTGACTCTACTATATCAGACCAAGGATTCAGCTAGCCTTTCCCAACAGAGGCCAATGAAATGCTCCCAGGTGCCAACAATAAGACATGAGGACAAGCGTTCTTCCCTGTTGTTTAGCCACTAGCATATGGTACACTGCGGCATACCCTCTCTGAACAGAGAGGTTCCCATTTAGCTATCAGCATGGATAATAACTATGACATAAAGGGCAGTCCCTTTTGAACATATCAAATCCCCATGTTAAGCTATTTAAGCTAGTGGCCATCAGCACATTCCAGTGTTTAATGGAATTCCAACCTTCAAAATGCACTAAGAAATACCATGCACAGCCAACCATATTCACGGACTTTTTATCCACGGATTCAACCATCCACTGTTTGAAAATATTTCAACATATACATTCTAAAAAACAAACAAACAAACCTTTAATTTGTTGTCTTATATAAGGGATACCATTTCACTATGCCATTATATTTAATAGGACTTAACCATCCACTGATTTTTGTATCCACAAGAGATCCTAGAATCAAATTTCAACAGATACCAAGGGCCCACACTGTCTGTTGACTTATGGTGATCCCATGAATTTCATAGTGTTTCTTAGGCAAGGAATACTCAGAAGTGTTTTGCCAGTTCCCTCCTCTGAAATACAGCTAACAGCATTTAACATTAGTTGGTGGTCTCCCATCTGAGTACTAACTAGGGCTGACCCTGCTTAACTTCCAAGATCAAATGGGATCTGGTGTCTTAAGGTTATAATCTTTTCTCATGTGAAAAGGGTACTTAATCATAATTTGGAAATGAAACTGCTGGGTTATCCTACATTTGGACAGAGAAACTTGTAGCCTTCCAGATTTTGTTGAGACTCACTACTCTTACCAGCCTCAGTCAGCATGTTAAGGAGGACAGGAGCTATAGTGCAAAACTATCTAGAGGAACATAAGTTCCCCACACCTTTCCTAGACCTTTCATTTCTCACAGTCACTATCTTATGCGCAAATATTTTAACAACATTTCACATCATTCAGACAATAAATCTATACTTCATCCATTTTTGAGCTTGATGATATCCTGTTAAAAAGATTATGAGATAGCTTCTGCTGATCTTCTCCTTAGTAAACTATCATATATAATACCAAAAAAGGAGAAACGATCCACAAGTCATACATGCTTTCAGTTTTTTACTATTATTCACACTCCTTCTGACTTTTCATTTCCTCTCACTCTTGATTCCTGATCATTTGCTTAATTCAGCACCAGCAATAAAGAATATACAAGGGGAATTGAACTACCTTTTACGCTGCCTGTAACACTGCAAGCTGTGAGATGCAAAATACTGAGAGCATTACATATTGAGGTAAACAGAAAAACCTTATGCACCCATATGTCGAAAGTAAGCTTGTTGAGCACATATAAAAACATCATCCATGGTGAAATGTGTGCTCAAGTGTCTAAATTACATTTTTAACTTACCTACTTAATATTTTTAACCTGCCTAACTTCAAATCTCACTCAGGTTTCTAGTAAATACATATGGAAATGTAACAGGTCCAAAACAGACTGCAGAAATAATCCAGTTCGAGGCAACTTTAACTGCCCTCGCTAAATGCTAGGCAATTCTGTGAACTGTAGTTTTGGGAGACATTTAGCTTTCTCTGTCAGAGAGCTCTGGTGCCAGAATAAACTACAAGTCCCAGGATTCCCTAGCACCAAGCCAAGGCAGTTAAAGCAGTCTCAAACTACTGTAGATTATTTCTGCAGTCTGTTTTTGACCAAAGATTACAGCATACCACACAAACCAACCAACCATATCAGTCATTAGGATCCTGCATGTTGCTTCTCCCTTGTGTCCCTTTCTCAGTTTCAAATGATCCTCCACACCACTTTTTCTTTTCTCAATAAAAATCTCCATGCCTTCCCTGAAGCATATGTTAAACCTCATCCCAACCCTAAAGTGCTGGCACTGTCAACTTCCTCTTTGAAACTCACTTCCTGCTACATGCGCCCTTTACTCTAACACAACTATGTACACACCTTTCCCTGCCCTGTTCTCATGTACACAAAGTGCTCTCTGTGCACTTTTCAGGTCTCTGGTCTCCCTCCATTAAACTCCTCCAGAGGTATTGCTGCCACAATCCAGCTCCATCCGGTCCTCTTACCTTTACCCCACCCATAGCTTTGGTCCTCCATTCTCCTCCAAGAGCACAATGTCAGCTAGTCCATCTACCCCAGAGTGACTGGATATGATCCTTTTCCAGGACATGGCCTCCATTTCAACCTTCAGTCCAGGAGGAATCCCAATATTTTCTCCATCTGGAGCATGGTGAAGAAGCATGCCTTTATATTTATATTAGTCTTTTATTTGGTCATGCTCTACATTTTTCTTGAATGCCCTGCATTTTATGGTGCCTTGTCCTCCTTTGCAGTGAGGACATCTGGTCACTCTGATCTGTCCCCACCCAGTCTTAACCCCCACTTTACCCAGTCAACAAACTCATTTTCAATGTGATTCACCAAACTTTTCCTTTATATTGCTGATGTTGTGTGCCTTTCAAGTCTTTTCTGACTTAGGGCAAACCTAAGAGAGCCAGTGAAGTGTACTGGTTTGAGTGCTGGACTATGTTTCTGCAGAACAGGGTTCAAATCCAGGCTCAGATATAAAACCCACTGGGTGACTTTGGGCAAGTCACACCCTCTCAGCCTCAGGGGAAGGCAATGGCAAACCTCCTCTGAACCAATCTTGCCAAGAAAGCCCCATGATAGGTTTGCCTTAATGTCACTGTAAATCAGAAACAACTTGAATGCACACAACAGCAAAAGATGGGGTTTTCTTGTCAATTTTCTTCAGATGGGTTTTGTCTTTGCCATGCTCTGAGGCTGAGAGAGTGTGGCTTGCCCAGGGTCACCCACTGGGTTTCCATAGCTGAGCTGGGATTCAAACCCTGGTCTCCAAGTATCGTAGTCCAACACTCAAACCACTACACCAGGCTGACACCCTTTCCTTTATCATTGTTGTGTGCCTTCTTCAAATTGTTCCTGGCTATCATGGGGTTTTCTTGGCAAGTTTCTCCAGAGGGGGGTTTGCTATGGCCATCCTGTGAGGCTGAGAGTGTGTGACTTGCCTACAGGGCACTCAATGGGTTTCCATGGCTGAGTGAGGATTCAAAGTCTCCAGAGTCGTAGTCCAACACTCAACCTTGTACTCCAAGCTGGCTCTTTAATCCCCCCCCCAAAAAATATACAAAATGAGGCTGGAAATTACAGCAGCCAATCAGGGCTTCTTTTGACATGAACTTCTGCCTTTCCTTTGCACCACCCTCCAAGGCTGAGAGAGTGTGACTAGTCCAAGGTTACCCAGTGGGGGTTTCAGGGCTGAGCTGGAATTCAAGTAAGTCTAAGGTCCAAAACACACTTCAGAAATAATCTAGTCTGAGACCAATTTAACTGCCCTGTCTCAATACTAGGGAATCCTGTGAATTGTAGTTGTACTGTGGCAACATAGCTTTATGAGAGAGAAGGCTAAATCAATCACAAAACTACAGTTCCCAGAATTGTCTAGCATTGAGCCAAGGCACTTAAAGTGGTCTCAAACTGGACTATTTTTGCAGTGTGTTTTGGACTTTAGTCCAAGGTTGCATTCACACTGGAGAAATAATGTTGTTTGACCACGGCTCAGTGCTATGGAATTCTGGGAAGTGTAGTTTGTTGGGATTCCCAGAATTCCATAGCAGAGGCTGGGCACTTAGGAGTGAGGTCAAACCGCATTATTTCTCCAATGTGGATGCAGCCCAAGGCTCAAATCACTACGCCACGCTTCCGAAAAGACACCTAACCCTCTCCCATCTCCGTGCCTGAAAAACCCGCTTCTAACGTGTACATTCTCCATTCTCACGTGCCACAAATAACACCAGTTCACTCCCTTACAAAAAAACAACACACACACACACACCACCATTTCCCTTCCCAAACCATGTCCTTCCCCTCCTTCCTCCCTCAAGGCTTCAAACCGTCCCCCAAATCCCCAACGAGGCGGCTCTCTCCATCCACACCGGAGGAAACAATCCGGGTCGACCCCACTTTCAACAGATTTGTCGTGGCAGTCTCAAACCTCTCTGGAGGTGACAGAGAAGGCTGAACCCCTTTCTCTCGGGTTCTCTCCCCAAACTACAAATCCCATCATGAGGAGCCCATGGGGGGTGGGGGAGGAGGAGGGTGTCCGCCGGCGGTTAAAGCGTTGTCAACCCGGGTTATTCCTGAGGTGTGGATGCGGCTGCTGAATCCCTTGCCCGTCTCTCCCAGGGCGGAGCCGCCCAACCAAGCCGGGCCCCGCTCGGTGCTAGGCCTCACTCCTCCGAGTAACGGACACACAGGCACAGACACAGGCCCCATGACGAGGCAAAGCGGGTCGGAGGCGCTTGGAAAAACCACCATCACCACCACCACCACCACAGCGGCGCCATGATGATGATGATAATGATGATCCTCCTCAGAGTCTCCCTCCTTTCCCTTTCCCCTACTCTCTCTCTGTTCCAGGCCTCTCACTCACCTTCATGTCGGGACATCCTAGTTCAAGAAGAAGAGGAGGCAGCGACGGCGGAGGCCCAGGCCCGGCCCAGGCCCCTCCCGGGCTCCAGTTCCCTTCCCCCGCCGCTTCCCTCCCAGCCTCCCCGGTCTTGGCTTGGGCCTTTTTTCCCTCCTCCCTCCCTCCCGAGCAGGGCCTGTCCGGGCCTAGCTTGGGTTCCCGAGTCAGTGGCGGGGATGGCGAGGCCTCTCTCAGGAGGAGGAGGAGGAGGAGGAGGAGGAAGAGGTAGAGGTGGCGGCGGCTTCGGTTTCCCTCCCCCGCTTTGGAGGGCGGGCGGGTACCGCCGCCGCCGTGACACGGTGACTCTGGAAGGCCGCTCAGGCCCCGCCACGAACAAGCGCCGCCTCCCGCTCGACGACGAGGACGAGGACGACGACTGAGGACGGCCGCCGCGGCCTCCCTTCCCACAGACACGCAAACTCGGCCTCCTCCTCCTCCTCCTTCTCCCTTTCCTCCTCCTCCTCTTTCCCAGCCTCAGAAGCGGCCTCCCCTTCTCGCTTTCTCCCCGCCCGCTTAGAGGAAGAGGAAATAGGACAGAAAGGGCCGAGAAGGAAAGAGAACCGGCTCTCCTCCTCCTCCTTCTTCTTATTCCCCTCTCCTCCTCAGGCTCTTTCGCCACTCTTCTTCTAATGGCTTCTTCCCTCCCTCAGAGAGAGAAATGAGAGTCTTCTGGGCCTTCCGCGCCTCACCTAACGCACTTTCGCCCCTCCTCAGGCTCCATGTGGGGGCAACAACCGCCTTTTTTGAAAACAAACAAGATGGGGGCCTGAGAGGAACAGGAGGGTTAAATTAACAACAACAAACACACACCCCTCCGCGCGCCATTTTGAGACCCCGCTTTCAGGGCTGAGGGGGTTTGGGGGCCTGACTCGGCCCCAGAGGAACATGAAGGCACCATCCTTCATCACCCCCAAAAATAATGGATTTTGCTCTCCTGGGGTAACCCTGAGGTAACCGTCTTGGCTACCTATAGTGCAATAGTATCCAAAATCTACAAAAATACCACAACATCCAAAATCCACCAAAACAGTGATACCTTTATTGAATACCTTTTCTCCCCCCAACCCAAATCTGTTTTGGTACCTTTATTGGATTGAGACCTTTGATGCCTCCATTGGATACCTTTTCTTCCCCCTTTTTTCTAACCAAAATCTGTTTTGATACCTCTATTGGATTGAGACCTTTGATGCCTCCATTGGGTACCTTTTCACCCCCGCTTTTCCCAAACCAAATTGTTTAATATCTTTATTGGACTGAGACCTTCATTGGATATCTTTTCTCCACCCTCCCCTTTTTCCCCAACCCAAATCTGTTTTGATACCTTTATTGGATTGAGACCTTTGATACCTTCATTGGATACTTTTTCTTCCCCCTTTTTTCTAACCAAAATCTGTTTTGATACCTTTATTGGATTGAGATCTTTGATACCTTCATTGGATACCTTTTCTTCCCCCTTTTTTCTAACCAAAATCTGTTTTGATACCTTTATTGGATTGAGACCTTTGATACCTTCATTGGATACTTTTTCTTCCCTTTTTTTTCCAACCCAAATATGTTTCAATACCTTTATCCTGTTTGGTTTGTAACATCTTGCTTGATGAAGAAGCCCATGGAGCTTTGAAAGCTTGCAACAAGTATATTGTGCATTTTGGTTAGCCAATAAAGGTATCACTGATGGGTTTTTGTTTGAATTTGCTAAATGGACAACACAGCTTACTCCTGAATGTTTTCTCCCCCTTTTTTTCCAACCCAAATCTGTTTTGATAATCTTTATTGGACTGAGACCTTCATTGGATACCTTTTCATCTGCCCTTTTTTCCAAACCAAACTTTGGACTGAGACCTTTGACACCTTTATTGGATACATGGATTTTGTGCATTTTGGTTGTCCCAATAAAGGTACTGCTGCTCTGTGGATTTTGAATGGTGTTGTACCCTGCCATAGTGAGAATAGGATTTGCATGGATATAGGAGAAAGGCAATGGGAATTCTGGTTTCAGAATAAAGATGCAGGAAGGCTTGGGTTTCTGGTTTCTCCTGTCAGACTCATATTATCCTGATATCTTTTCTCTCCCTTGTTTTACAAACCAAAGAGCACCCAAAAGAGATGCTTCTCTCTCTGAGGGGGGTTGCAGACTGCCAGAAATAGTGCAAATTGAGTCCACTTTTAGGGTTAGGGTTAGTGCTAGGGAATCATGGGAATTGTTTTTGTTTTTTTCTGAGACATTGAGCCTTCTCTGTCAGAGAGCTCTGGTGCCACAATAAAATACAGTTCCCATGATTCCCTAACCCTAACCCTTAAAGTGGACTCAATGTGCACTATTTCTGTCAGTCTGCAACCCCCCTGAGTTACCTTGCCTTAATGAGAATAGGATTTGCACAAATATAGGAGGCAGGCAGGGAGAAGTATGAATTCCAAGTAAAGATGCAGGAAGGCTTGCACTTCTGGTTTCCCCTCTAAAAATCATCTTCTGATATCTTTTTTTCCAAACCAAAGAGCATCCAAAGGAGACTTTTATCTCCCTAAATTACATAGTGGTTTGAGCATTGGGTTCTGGAGATCAGGGTTCAATTCCCAGCTCAGCCATGAAACCCACTGGGTGACCTTGGTAGGTCACACTGTCTCACCCTCAGAGGGTGGCAATGGCATACCTTCTTTGAAGAAACCTGTCAAGAAAACCCCACGATAGGTTCACCTTACAGTTGCCATAATTTGGAAAGGACTTGAAGGCACACAACTACAACAGATGAGAATAGGATTTTCACAGATGACATAACTGTTGGTCTGGAAAATCAGAATGCAACGGATTCTCGTAACACCTTTGAGATTAATAAGGGTTGCAGATTGCCAGAAATAGTGCAAATTGAGTCCACTTTAAGGGTTAGGGTTAGGGAATCATGGGAACTGTATTTTATTGTGGCACCAGAGCTCTCTGACACAGAAGGCTCAATGTCTCAGAAAAAAAACAATTCCCATGATTCCCTAGCACTAACCCTAACCCTAAAAGTGGACTCAATTTGCACTATTTCTGGCAGTCTGCAACCCCCCTAACTGAAAGATGAGTTAAGTGCTACAAGATCTCTTTACACACTCATATTATCTTGATAGTCTTTCTGCCCTTTTTTCCCCCAAACCAAAAAGCACCCAAAGGAGACACTTCTCCCCCTGAATTAACTTGCCTTAATGAGAATAGAATTTTCACGGATATTGGAGAAAGGCAGTGGGAATTCTGATTTCCAAGTAAAGATGCAGAAAGGCTTGGGCTTCTGGTTTCCTCTCTCAAACTCATTATCTTGGTAGTCTTTCTGCCCTTTTATCCCCAAACCAAAAATCACCCAAAGGAGACATTTCTCTTTGAATTACCCTGCCTTAGCAAGAATAGAATTTGCACAGATATATGAAGCATGCAATGGGAATTCTGGTTTCCAAGTAAAGATGCAGAAAGGCTTGGGCTTCTAGTTTTCCTTCTCAAACTCATGCTGATATCTTTTCTTCCCCCCTTTTCCCCCAAACCAAAGAGCACCCAAAGGAGACATTTCTGTCCTTGAATTACGCTGCCTTAGTGTGAATAGGATTTGCACAGATATAAAGAAAGGCAGTGGGAATTCTGATTTTCAAGTAAAGATGCAGAAAGGCTTGAATGTCTGGTTCCCCCTCTCAAACATATAATATGCTGATATTTTTTCTGCCCCCTTCTTTCTCTCCAAAACAGAGCACCCAAAGGGGCCATTTCTCCCTGAATTCACTATCAGAATCTCTCACTCTGAGAACTGGAGGAGTACTGTATTTATATCTATTAAGCCTTCTCTTAATACACTATGGTATATTATTGCTGAGAGCTACACTGGAAATATCTCTCTCCCTAGTATATCCTCAGAAGAGTAGGACTCCCCAAAGTTATACTGAAATCCCAGTAGATTTATTTGAGCTAACAATATAGAAATCTCATTCTTGGATATGCTTCTGTAGACTATACCATTTGTGGTCCAGAATCTCCTTAAATCTAGAAACAAGTTCATTCTTAAACACTGTAAGAACCCAGCTTAAAACATAGTACTAACTGTAAAAAGAGGGACAAAATAAAATGTATCATCCAAACAGGGATAATTGAGGCCCAGGAGATGCTTTGCATCTCTTTGGAGTTATTCAGATGGTGAAAATAATCTAGGTAGAATCTGGGTTGAATCTCGAGTTTATCGCATTCCCTTTTTTGCCCAATCTGGGAACAGACTGGGGATGCACGTGCACAAGGGGAAATGGATTTTATCACACTCAAAACAGTTGGCAAGCCATTGCCATGCTGTTGCCCAGCCAACACCCATCCCCAAGTTGCGCTAAGCTGGCCTATTTTTCATGGATGGAAGTTTTCTGGCTGAGCAAAATCAGCTGGCTCAGTGCAGTTTAGGGACAGGTGGTGGTCAGGCGACAGCATGGCGATGGCTTACCGACTGTTTCAAGTGCGATAAAATCCATTTCTCCTCATTCACGCGCATCCCCAGATCAGGCAAATAAGGGAATGCAATAAACTCTATTGTTCACATGTATTTTGAATGCACCTGAGTAAGCTTGGGAGAGGGGCTGCCAAAAAAACACTTAATCCGTGTTAATCGATGTCAGGTTTTCCCCCTCGAGTTTTCCTAAAAGATTTGCATTGTTGGCTGTGTGAATAACTGATGTGAAACAGATCTGGGATAAATTGGGATAAAACTCTGCATGTCTTAGGGATCATTCAGACATTGGGTTTTTTAGTGGAACAATGTGAATAACCTCACTCATGCATTCCAGGTTTGCTGTTCACACTATGGAACTGCATCTTTGCACATCTCCGTGGGTTTAGTTGCTCACACATGGCAACTCTCGAATAAATGTGGAATCGATTATGCAAATGTATTCGAAACGTGTTCAAGCTATGCACAGTTTCTCCCAGGTATATTTATTTGCATTGGTTATTCACAATGCTGACATCTTTATTCAAATGCTGACATATGTGAGCAACCATGTGCATAGATGCAGTTCAATAGTGTGAACGACAAACCCAGAATGTCTGAGTGAGATTATTTGCATAGTTGCACTAAAAACAACAGCGTGTGAATGTTCCCTTTGTTCCTGACACAATTTTACTGTTGACAGGCCCTAATCTCTCAGCTCCATCACCAACAATCAAGTCTTGTACCGTTGTCCCTCCATTTTTGTGGTCTTGAAGTCTGCGACCCTCGCTTATCTGTAAGGGATGAACGGAGGGACATAAAATAGGGCACGCTCCTGCGGTGCATACCTGCACCCCCCCTGCAGGCACACACCTCCATTCATGCCAATAGGGCTTGAATATTTGCGTTTTCCCTTTTTCTCAGAAGGTCCAGAACGGATCCCTCACCAAAAAGGAGAGGCGACTATATTTACTGAAATAAGAATAAATGGGATCTGTTGAAATTTCATATGCTTTTCAGTAGTATGGCTTGTAACGGCTTGCAATGAAGACTTCACCAAAAGGAAATGAAAGTGCAAATTAATCAGGAAGAACAAGACTCATACCTTTTAATTAGTTTGTTTATACCTGAACGCAGTAACTAGAGGCTCTTGTTCCAAATGTGATAGCCTTATTCCCTCCATGATTGCTAACAACATAGCCACAAAAGATCTGGACATAAACGTATGGTGACAAAACACTCGAGTGTTTTAGAGAGTGGGGACTGAGTTGCTGGTTTATCTTTCCTCAGTTCTCAAAGTGCATCCCCAGAAAAACTAGTTGCTGACAAATGACATCCACAGCCAAAACAACTGGTTACATTTCCTTACCTTTTATTTCTGGTATTTGAATGGCTACTGCAACTTCTGGGTTGCTCTAAAATACTTTTGGAATAGGAAACTTTAAATCAAAACAATACCATTTTTTATGTCTCTTATATAGCAAACCATATTCCATATATCAAATTTTATTTGCCACATGAGAGGAAAGAAGAAAAAAGGGTGGCCCATCACCAGCTCCAGTGGGTTTGACCTCACTCACCCTGGTGTGCAATCCCCTGAGATTTTCTGGGAATTAACACAGCCCACATAACTAGGATACACAGCTGTCCCCATAACATCCATAGTATAAAGCAGGGAAGGACAACTTGTGGATCGCCAGATAATGATGATGATGATGATGATAAAAATAATAATTTTACCCCACCCCTCTGCAGAGCAATCGTTGGACTGTAGTGCACATCAGCCCTTAGCATACTTGGATGTATGTTGATAAATGCAGTTCAGATATAAGTCTGGAAAGCCACACATTGCCCACCCCTCATAAAGGGAATTTTTAAAAAGCCTTCTTCACTAGAGAGTGATAGAAGCTGTAGTCCAACATATTTGGAGAACACTCAAAGGAAGGCAATGGCAAACCTCTGAACAAATCTTGCCAAGAAAACTCCAGGATAAGATGACCTAAGGGTTGCCATAAGTCTGAAACGACTTGAGGGCACACAACAACAACAACAGATTGAGAAAAGGGGTAAATATAACAGGCAGAGAAGAGACCAAGGCTATGATCTGAGAAATTCCTAGTTCAAATCTCAATGAAGTGATAATAAACTACTGAGATAATATGTATGTATAATAATATGTATGAAGTACTTTGAGCACTCTAAATGTTAACTATCCGTGTTTTTCCACAGCAATTTCTAGTTTCGTTTTGCATTATTTGATTCATTCATCATCACTTATCATAATAACATCTCTGATCCCACAGCACCCAGACTTAAAAAGCAATTTTTAATTCTATGAAGGCAAAAATTGCCTACTAATATTTTAAACAGAATGCTGATTATTGACCGATGTTACTGCTATGAGTATATATGCCTTCAAGTTGCCTATCGACTTATGGCAATTCCATGAATTTCATAGGGTTTTCTCAGGCAAGGAATATTCAGTGGTGGTTTTGCCAGTTCATTCCTCTGAAATATAGTCTACAAAACATGGCGTTCCTTGGCAGTCTCCTTTCCACTTACTAGGGCTGACGCTGCTTAGCTTCCAAGATCAGACAGGATCTGGTGCCTTTAGGATATTTAGGTCTAAGACCCATTATTTGTTTTGTTGGCATTCTATGCCATCCATATAATTCTCCTTCACATTTCAGACAAGTTGATTCTCTTCCTGTCAGCTCTCTTCACTGTCAAGCTTTCACAACTAAACATGGATATTGGAAATATGATGGCATGGACAATCCTAAGGTTGGTATTCAATGATGCCTCTTTACATTTAAGCTTCTTAGACAGTTCTTTCATAGCTGCCCTTCTAAGTCCTAATCTGGTTTCTTCACTACAGTTTCCATTTTGATTTACTGAGACAAGTTATAAAAAGTCTTTGACTATTTCTTTTTTATTATTATTATTTAATATCTTTATTTATAAAATTTAAACATTCAACAAACATAACAACACAAACTACACACATTAACAACACAAACATATAAACATATAGACAAATAAAAATGACTTCCGAGATCAACCTTGTCCGCCGTAACTACTTGATTACAATTTTATACTCCAGTTTTCCTTATCTAATAAGTTCTAATGTCACACCTCGCATTATAGCATCCCCCAATTATCTCTAATAAAAATATGGTACTCTTTGTATCTTTCCTATTAGTCAAACTTCTTTAACACAGCTCTACCTACTCTTAACTATATTACTTCATGTCAATTATAAAACAGACCTCCTTCCCACTATTCCAGTAATCTATCAATATAAAGTCTTTGACTATTTCAAAATACAATAAAATGCAAAATTTGCAAAAGAGTGATACCTTTATTGGTCAACCATTGGCCAATAAAGGCATCACTCTTTTGTGGATTTTGGAGCATTTACATTTTTGTACCGCTTCATAGTCATTCTCTAAGTGGTTTACAATCTGTAAGCCAATTGCCCCCAACAAGCCAGGTACTTATTTTTGCTGATCTATGAAAGGAGGGGAGGCAGAGTCAACCTTGGAGCCCTGGGATCAAACTCACAACGTTGTGGCTACAGTACTGGCATTTAACCACTGTGCCACCAGGGCTCCTTGTGTAATACAATTTTATGTTAGTCTCCTGTAATATAAACTAGCTAGATGTTTCTTTTTATCTGTAAATATTTTTATCTGCACGAATGACAAAATTCTATGATTTTATCCAAGTTAATATCTATTTATAAACTACAATCTGTATTTTATAAAGTTTATGAAGCTTACACACTTAAGTTTTATAACAATCCTATTATGCAATTATTGAGATACCCATGATAATCATACCACTGTTTTCCTTTAAAAGAGCATATACTGTATATTGAATGTTTGTTCCTCTAATAATTGCTATTATGCTGTTATTGGGAAACTCATGATAATCATACTGCTCTTTTCCTTTAAAATAGCAAATATAATGAATGTTTGTTTCTCTACACTCATGGGGGAGAACCTTTGGCTCTCCAGTTTTGGACTACAGAAGCCCCCACAGACTAGGACCTCTATGAATTAAAGTCCAAAACATCTGGTGGGTCAAAGGCTTCCCATCTCAACTCCTGTTCTATATTACCCGGTTCTTAAACATTTATTTCAGTGGGATTGTCATCCAGGCTAATCTGTTCCAAGTTAGCTTTAGAAAATTCTCATAATTTCAAAATAAACCCAAAGGAAGGAAAATAGACATTGTAATTTATAAAGCTGTAATAAGATATACTTTCTAAGTTTTAGTGCCATGCACCCTTCCATTCTTATTATACCTGATTCTTTTTTCCTTGTACAACCCAGCGGTTTCTTCATGCTTCTTAGACTGGAAATGCATCATGTTGTTTTACCTTCTCCATATCCTCTAATCTGCATCCTTTTCTCCATTTCTTCTAAGCTACATCCTTCTTAGGTACCTATTTATTTATTTATTTAATTTTCATGCTTCCTTTCTCCCAGAAGGGATCCAAGTCAGTTCACAGACAAAAAAAACCCCTAAAAAAACCACATTACAATATAAAAATTCAAAACAGTTAAAATCATCTAAAACCCGCATAAAACCACATTAAAATATATCAAAGCTAAAAGGCACAACCAATAAATAAACAAACAAACAAATAAATAAACAATTCCTAGGCACTCCTGAATCCTGTTAAACTTAGCAATACACATTTCCTTTTAATTTCTTTCTCCTCCTCCTCTGTTATACCACTACTAGTACCACTTATGCCCTGCAGGTGGCGCTCTGCCCAGTTTGATAACCATAGAGTATAGAAGGCAGCCATCTTGCTTGAGGGCAAGCCTGCTTCAATCTCCCTCAGGACAACAAAAAAGTGTCCATCTCTATTACTGGCAGTGTGACCTCATACCAAGATAATGGCAGAGTGTCACCGTTTTTGCCTGGCTTCACTGTCATTCCAAACGCTGTAAAGTTATCTCTTTGAAGGAAAAAAGTTTTGAAAATTATATTGTCGAAAGTTGAAAGTACTCCCACATTCCAAATCCAAAGTACAATAACATCCCAGATCCACAAAACAGTGCTACCTTTATTCCACCAACCAAAATGCACAAAAATATATGAGGCATTGTGCATTTTGGTTAGTAGAATAAAGGTATCACTGTTTTATGGATTTTGTTATGTTCTTTTAATATATTTTTATTAAATATATGCAGGTCATACAAAAAGACAAAAAACTACACAGAAAAAAATAAAAGGCAAAAAGAAAACCATATTTATATCATTATATAAATATATAAAGTCACTGGTATTACCATACTAGTTTCCATTTTTCAAAATCTCTAAGCCATACATCCTCTTTACCTGTAATCTTCTAGATCTCTTCCTTGATTCCTTCTTACTTTTTCCTACTCGTTCCTTCATATATTTCCATTTTATCACTCCTGGTAATCTTTAATCTACTTGCTCATCCCCTTCCTTCTCACTTTCTCATGCCTTCTCATCAATGTCCTTCATCCTTCGTTACTTTTCCCTACTCGTTCCTTCATATCTGCCTTTCCCTTTTTATCATTCCTGGTAATCTACTTGCTCATCACTTTTCTTCTCACTTTCTCATGCCTTCTCATCAATGCCCTTCGTTACTTTTTCCTACTCGTTCCTTCATATTTATCTTTCCCTTTTTATCCTTCCTGGTAATCTTAATCTACATGCTCATCACCTTCCTTTTTTTTCTTTTTCTTTTTCTTTTTTGGTGGATATTGGATGTTATTGTACTTTGCTATATGGCCAACATGGCTACCCAGAATATGACTCCAAATCAAGTTCTCTTTTTTGTGTGTGGTTTTATTACTGTAAGTATCAGGGTGGTGCAATTAATAATACTCTCACGAAATTAGATTTGCAAAACAGAATAGACAGACATTATTGCTACTAAAATGGCCATTCACTGGGTGACCCTAAGTCACCCATCTTCACCATAACATACCTTTGCAGACTGCCATCTTTGTCTCCAGCAAATTGATAGTAAACTGCACTGTTATTTTGTCGGGCTTAGTTTGGGGATCCACACTGAACATCTTAGAAACTCACTTTATTTAGGGTCAGCCATCTCCACCCTAACTTAGGACGTTATCACACGTGGGCCAGAAAGCGAAAATAAAAGTGGAAATGAGGCATTACGAAAATAAACCGAAAATAAACTTGTTTCCGCAAACGTCATTACCTTAATTGCAAATTTACAGCAAGTGCAAAGAACGTCCACACACAAGCGAAAATATCCCGTAAATGTAGTAGAAATGAGCCTCTTGCACATGCGCAGATAGAGGAATGAGCCTCTTACACATGCGCAGATAGAGGAATGCTCGCAGGAACCATGGGTAATGACGGGGAAATGCTCCCCAATACGTATTTGGCGATCACATTTGCGGTAAATGCGGAATCACCCTCATCGCGCAACTGCATTTCCTGAAGAAACCGAAATTCAAAAGATCTCGGATCTTTCCACTTTCTGTCGGGGTTCTGTGCGACGTCGTGTGAAAACACGGGCCAATAATCTGGTATCGTTCAGGATTTCGTGTGGATTTTGTTTGGATTGGGCCCTGTGTGATAACGTCCTTAATCGTTGTCTCCAGCAGGTTAACAATAGACTGCACTGTTATGTTTTTGGCCCATGTTACACTTTCATCTTTCCATTCTGAATGTTCCTTCTCTCTAGGATTGAAATAGTCAACCAAAACATTCAAGAACATGAGGAAAACCTGGTGAGGTGAGTAAAGAATTGGATCTTATTAGAAGTAGGAGCAATGAGCCCGCGGACTGTAGTGGCTTGAGTGTTGGACTATGGTCCAAAACACACTGGAGGTATAATCCAGTTTGAGACCGCTTTAACTGCCCTGGTTGAATGCTAGAGAATTCTGGCAGTTGTAGTTTATTGTGGCACCAGAGCTCTCTGACAGAGAAGGCTAAATGTCTCACAAATCTACAGTTCCCAGAATTCCCTAGCATTGAGCCAGGGCAGTTAAAGCAGTCTCAAAAGGGATTATTTCTGCAGTGTGTTTGGGACCTATGTCTCTGGAGACCAGGGTTCAATTCCTAACTTGAGCAGAAAAACTCATCGGGTGACCTTGGAAAAGCCACACTCTCTCAGCCTCAGAAGATGGCAATGACAAGCCTCTGAGGAAACTTTCCAAGAAAACCTCTATGATAAGGTCGTTTTAGGGTTGCCATAAGTTAAAAATGACTTGAAGGCACATAAAAACAACAAGAAGAATTAGCTATAGTGTTTTTTGTTTTTTTGGTCTTCTTGTCTTATTCCTGGCTTGTTTTGAACACGTTACTAAACTCAGTGCTTGGCAGAAGCATGTGAAACCAGGGAGGCATAAGTTTATTGTGATGTCTAAACTCAGGAACTCTGAGTTTGTTGTTCCCAAGAAAGTCAGGATAGCATAGCCTCCTGTTGCCTTGATTTGGCAGGGACCAACCTGATTAATTCTCTGCTGTCCAACTTTCTCAGCTGGTTTTAAAATGTGTAATATTTATCTCCTCATCTCACTTCTCCCTTTGCCTTCAGTTTCCTTCAGTTGCTGCAAACTGAGTTCAAAGTGCCAAAAGCAGTTGATATTCAATTAACTCAGCAGAAGGGAGGTTCGGGCCAAAGCAAACTGCTGCAGCTTCTTCTAGCTTGTGAGTTCTTCCTTGTAATCTTTTGCCTCCTTTACCACATTGTGATATTGACCATCCAGTTGTGTCCCAGTTTTCATCCTTGAAATGTTGGAGGGCATGGGATTGTAGGCAACACTAGCTCAGGCTTTGTTGCTTGGCTGATACGTAAACCCAGGCTTGTATGGAGCTGACAAATCAGGAACTTGGGTTCAGACATCACAGTAAACTATTTCTTCCTGGGTTTTCTGGCTTGTGCTAAGCAGGAACAGACAACTTGTTTGCACCAGCAAGAGTAAGCAAGGAATTATATACCAGATTATACATGAATGCAGCCATTGAAGATGTCAAGCATATTTTGATTGATTTTTTCCCCCAGAACATGTCTCAGTGATGTATTCTGATATGGTTCAGCGTTTTAATGAAGTTTTAGGCTCCTTCCTTGGCACATCATTCAAAATTCTTCTTTATGCTGATAACAGAGAAAACTCTTCTCTGCTATCTGGATCAGAATACTTAAAAGCCGATATTAAAGCAGCACTGAATACTGAAGCTCCTCTAAACAGGCGTCACACATATTAAAATGCCCAGGACAAATATTCATTTATTAAACTCTGCTAAACCTGCTTCATCTTCAAATTCTTCTATATTTGGCAACCATTTCAATGCATGAAATGACTCTGCTGAAAAAGCATTATGGTTCAAGGTAATATAAAAGTGCTGTAAACATATTCAGGGTAGCCATGTTGGCCAGCAAAATACAATAACATCCCAAATTTACAAAACAGATACATTTATAGGACCAACCAAAAATGTGCAAAATACATCACACAAGCTTTGAAAGCTCCACTCACTTCTTCAACAGGCTAAGATGTTAAAATCATATGGAAGGGGTGTGTGTGATGATTTTAGAGACACAGGCCTATATTTTGTAGTACTGTTTACAGAATAATAGAAATGAAATGAAGCCGCAACTGAAGCATCCTTGAGAGGTGGCCATATAGCCTCTGTTTTTGTTTTGTTTTTAAACCTTCAGGTGTAAAAGTCCATAGCCATTTTTAACAGTCAGACAGATCTTACCATTAGTACATTATTCCTAATGTGTAGTCCTTGGCCCAGTGTTGTTCAATGTCTTTATAAATGATTTAGATGATGGAATAAAAGGAATGCTTATCAAATTTGCAAATGATACCAAATGAAGGGAGAGGTAGCTAATACTTCAGAGGACAGAATCAGTATTTAAAATGATATTAAGAGGTTGGTGAGCCCAGCCTAAATTAACAAAACAAATTTCAACAGGGATAAATGTAAGGCACTATATCTGGACAGGAAAAATGATGCACAAATACAGGATGAGTGACACCTGGCTTGAAAGCAGTATATGTGAAAAGGACCCAGGTATCTTAGTAGACCACAGGCTAAACATGTCAACAATGTGATGTGGCAGCCAAAAAAGCCAATTGAGTTCAGTTCTGGGGCTCATTGCAGTTATAGTGCTATTATTCAATTTTGACTGCCATAGTTTTGTCCCAAGGAATCCTGTGATTTGTAGTTTCGGAGAGACATATGTAATTCTCAGGCAGAGTGTTCTAGTGCCTCAAGGTAAAGGTTGTCAAGTCGTGTCTGACCATAGGGGGCGGTACTCATCTCTGTTACTAAGCTAAAGAGCCAGTGACTATTCTGTGGTCATCTGGTCAGCATGACTGCACAGAATGCTGTTTACCTTCCCACCAAAGTGGTACCTATTTATCTACTTGCATTTGCATGCTTTCAAACTTCTAGGTTGACAGAAGCTGGGACTAGTGACAGGGGTTCACTCCATCATGCAGCACCTGGGCCTTGAACTGCCAACCTGCCGATCTTGCAATCAACAGTCAGCGTTTTAACTACTTGAGCTACTGCATCCCTTCTAATGCCTCACCAGACTCCAAACCCCAGGATTCTATGGGATACATAGGATTCTATAGAATACAACCATGGCAGTGGAATAATAGTGCTATAATTTTGTACTGTGAATGGGCCCCTGGATAGTTCAATAAGAATATTGACAAGCTGCCCAGCACTGTTCAAGATGATCAAAGGTCTGGAATCAGTATGTAGAGAGATCTTGTGGCACCTTTGAGATTTACTGAAGGAAAGAAATTGGCAGCAAAGGTCTGGAAACCAAGCTTTATTAGGAATGACTTAGGGAGTTGGGTATGTTTAGCTCAGAGAAGAGAAGACTGAGAGGTGACATGGTAGCCATTTTTAAATATCTGAAGGGATGTCATGTAGAAGATGGAGCAAGTTTGTTTTCTGCTGTTCTATGCTTTTAGTCCAAATCCTCTTTCTTGTAATTTGAATTCATTAGTTAAATCCTGTCCTCTGAAGCAACCAGGAGTGGACTTCCTACATCTTCCAAAATACAGTCCTTCAGATATTCACCTTGAAAGCAACCCAAATAGGAGCAGAAAAGATCCGCTCCTATTTGGGCCAGGAAAGAGCTACCTTTCCTGGCCCTGCTGCAGCCCCAGGGCAGCCTCAATATGCTCCAGCCACGAGCGGCATGTAAATGCCATGCTGCCGGAGCATCTTGAAGCTGTCCATGTCTGGGCAGTTGGGCAGCTTCCAGAGGTCTTCATAGCGTGCGGCGTATAAATGCCACACTCCCAAGACACCCAGAAGTGGGCTTTAAAGGACCATCTGTTTCAGCCCTTAGTCACCCTTCTCTATATATGTTCCATTCTGACGATATCCTTCCTAAACTGTGGTGTCCACAACTGGACATAATACTTCACTAAGTTTTAAACAAAGCAGGATAGAGTTGGTTCTGTTACTTTCCCTGATCTGAACACTGCACCTCTTTTGATGCAGCATAGAACTGCGTTGTTTGTTGTCACATCCCATTGTTGACTGATGTTTAGCTTTTGGACTAGCAAGACCTCTAGATCTTTTACACATTCACTGCTGTTGTGCCAAATGTCATCCATCCTATATTTGTAAATCTGATACCCTCCTCCTTTGTAGTACCGTACATTTATCCAAGACAAAAATGCTTTTGTTATTTTCAGCAGTGTTAACCAATCTATTAAGGTCATCTTGAATTTTGATTCTGTCTCCTAAAGAGTTAGCTGCCTGGTCCACTTTGGTGTCATCAGCAAATCGGATGAGCATACTCTGTTCCTTCATCCAAGTAATTAAATATTAATAAACAATAAATATCTTGAACAACACTAGGCCCAGGGTAGAACCCTGCAGCACCCCACTTGCTACTCTTCTCCAGAATAATGAGGAATCGCTAGTGAACACTGTTTGGTTTGGTCCATTAACCAACTATAAATCCATTTAACACTAGCATTGTCTAATTCCAACTTGTTTGCAAGAGTATCATAGGGGACCTTGCCAAAAGCCATACAGAAGTCAATATACACTATATCCACAGTATTCATGTGATCTCCCAAGCTTGTAACATCAGCGTCATAGAAATAAGATTAGTCTGGCCTGACTTGTTTTGAGAAATCCATCCTAGTTCTTACTAATCACAACATTCTTTTCTAATTGCTCACAGACCAACACTTTGATGATCTGTCCTCCAATTTTTCATTCTCATTTAATGATTTGTAATTATGCCTTCAGGCCATGAAGCATTTGGATGGAAAACTGGAATGATGGTGAAGAAGGACTTGGGATGAATCTGATCAAACATGGGTTAGGACCATTTAGGGCACGCTGTGCACTGCTGAGGGCAGAGAAGAGGTTGCTCTCTGCTGCTTCCATTGCATTAACATGATCTTTGGTAGCAGCGGCCCTCTATTTAAGGGGCTATTACAGTATAAACTCCAGACAAGAAACCCAGTCTAATGAATTTCAAAACATTTTGCGGAAAAAATCATCTTGGAATAATTTGAAAAAATCAAATTATTCCAAGATGGACTCCACACCAAAAGTAAATTCTAAGGAAATAACTGAGGTAAGTACTTGTCCAGATTGGATGGATGAGTTTCAAATTGTTTACCCTTGGAGAAATGAAACTAACCATTTGCTTATTAGTCTTGAGCCCACTCTGGTTAGTAAGAGCTACCAGAGCAGGTTGGCCAATTTGTTGATGGAAGTTTTGACTGATTATGGGAGTTGTTTTCCAATCTCTCTGAAATATGCAATTTCAAGACCTTTGTTGAAGAACTCTTCATTGGATCCCACTATCCTAGCTAACTATTAGCTAGTACCTATCAGCTTTATTTTTTGGGTAGGGTCTTGGAGAAACTAGAGAGCCAGTGTGGTGTAGTAGTATGAGCATTGGAGATCAGAGTTTGAATCCCGGCTTGACCATGGAAATCCTCTGGCTGACCTTGGGCAAGTCACACTGTCTCAGCCTCAGAGGGAGGCAAATACAAACAACCATTGAACAAATGTTGCCAGGAAAACCCCATGATACGTTTGCCTTAGTGTTGCCATAAGTCAGGAACAACTTGAAGTCACACTCGGAGAAACTGGTGGTAGCAGAACTTCAAACTTTCTTGGATGAAGCTGGTGATTGGGATCTATTCCAATCTGGGTGCAGCCCTGGTCTAGGAACAGAATCAGCCCAGATCACCATAGTGGAAGATCTATGTCAGGAACTGGACTGTGAGAATATATTCCTCTGAGTATATCCAACTCAGTGGTTAAATACCTGTACTGCTGCCACTCACTCATAGACCACAAAGTTGCGAGTTCAATATTAGCCAGGGCTCAGGCTAGACTCAGGCCTGCATCCTTCCGAGGTCCCTAAAATGAGTACCCAACTGTTGGGGGGCAATGAGCTTACAGTTGTAAACCGCTTAGACAGTTTTGCTTTGCTTTGCTTAAACTGCTTTGCTTTGCTTTAATGGCATTTGGTATCATTAATCATGCTATCCTCCTGGACTGTTCGGCTGCTGTTGTATTCAGTAGCATTGTCTTGTGGTGGTTCTTGTCCTATCTGGCCTCATGGCCATTTTGATTTCCTCACGCTCAGTATTGCCGACTTATGCTTTTTTTTCTTTTGCATGAAGTTGTGGGGTATGTTGATGATATACAGCTGTTTCTTTGTTAAATTATACCAAAACAGTTTGTAGAAGTCTTGAATTGCTATATGGCTCAGAAAAGGTCTGGATATAGGCAAGCAAATTGAGATTCAGTTCAAACCAGTTATGTTAACCAGCAGAAAAGCTAGTCAGCCACTGAAATCAAAACTTGTTCTGGATAGGGCAGTATTACCTCTAAAGGTTCAGAGCTTGGGTGTGTTTTTGTACCCATTATTGCTCCTGGAAGGCAATGAGGCTGCTATGACTAGGAGTGCCTATGGCCACAGGATGCAGCCATATAGTGGTACCTCTTCCTAGGGAAGGCAGATTTGGCTAGTGATCTATGAATTAATTGCCTGTCAATTATCCTCTTGTATATGTGTTCTATGCCAGGCTACGCTTCAGAAGCTAGAGCAAAACATGCTGACCAGGCTAATATCTGGCATGTATTTAAGACACCATGTGTAACCAGTCTGGAACCAACTACACAGGTTTCCAATTTGTTTGGGTTCAATTCAAGTTGCTGGTTTTTAACCTACAAAGCTTGAACAGCTTGCGGCTAGAATATCTGAAAGACACGAGGCTGCCAGGATACTGAGGAGGCTCTCTTGTTTCTCCCGCCATGCTAGTAGCATTTGATCAGTATGTAAGACAGGACTTTGTCTGTTGCAGTACCTCAGTTGTTGAACTCCTCCCAAAGGAAGTCAAACTGACTCCATGTTTGCTGAACTTCAAGCAGGCAGCAAAAAATAGTACCTAAGGTCTCTAATGCTGAAAATGGTTTATCTGTTTTACAGTACAGTGCTTTGGAAACATTGGTGGGCAGAAAAAGAAACTGGAAACTACTTTTAGACAAAACTACACATAGTGTGAGAGATGCCAGGGACTACAAATCTATTTTAGATATGTTTCCTGTGGATCGGGGTGGGCACCATCCAGTGTTCAGAGGGCAATAGGTTTGGTTTCTTTGATCCCCTGGTGGGCTGCAATAGCTCACCTGACAATACCCCAAAGTGACCAAAACAGCACATTTAGGTGTCCTCCCCACTGTTTTGGGGTAAGAGATTGCTAAATAGTATTTAGTGAGATAAATGGGCCCACAGGAGTCAATTTCTGGTCAAAAAAGCTGTGTCAGCTGATTTATTTTAAATTAGGCGGATACAAGGCCTCTAGAAGGGGAGGCCTGTACGGGACCCTTCAAAGGACCAAATGCTCATGGGCTGCACAATTCTCAGTCTGATCTAGATATTTAAAAAGGTCAGTATCAAAACACACAGTCCTTGTGCAAGTATCTATATCTTTATTACAAATTATTGGTGGCATTAGTTGGGTACAATGAAAACACAGTGTTGCATAGCTCCTCCAGTACACAACTACATACCCTCCTTACAGTAACTAAAATTAAGTTACTCTATATACTCACTGTACACAAGGTCTCTACAATCCAACTCAAATACATTCAGAATCTTACATGCGCTTGCTTTATGAGAACAGGGGCCACTTTATGGAGGCCAAGGCTGGGAACTGATTTAGGGCATTAATTTTGCTAGTACAGCATTATTTATATACTGTTAAGAAACAATTCCTTTATTTGGTACAATTCAAGTAATTACTAAGTGTTTTTCAAATGCACAGTGCTTTGGACCACCCCATAACTAACCTTTATAGCAGCAGAAACCACAGGTCAATTTGTTACATAGAATGCTGTGCATTCTCTGTGTAGTTAGAAGCAATACCTCTGCAGTAATGTATAGTTACAACATATTTTGGGAGAAGGGGACAACACTCTGTTTAACTGTCTGCCTAGGAATCCCCACTCAAATTTTTTGTAATACACACAGAACTGAATGTCATGTTTTTTCCTCCTAATATGAAGTTATTGCTGCTCAGCTTCAGTTGGCACATTCTGTTCCTCATTTGGGCTGTGTTTACTCTTAAGGGATCTTCCAATGTATCGCCAGTATTCCTTCCGTATTATATCCTTTTCTTTAGCCAAGATTTCACATAACTATAGAAAAGAATTACAAGTTTGTTTAAAACACTGTATAGTTCTCCTCTATTTACTATAGAGTTACACAAATGCTCAGTTATACTATTTTTATCATATAGTATTCTTTGTGTACATATACTCTGTTTATAATAAATTACCCTCAATGTTTTACAGACAACAAAAGTTTTTAAAAGAACACAAGTTTGTGTGCTAAGGATGTTACAATAGAGCAAGGAACAACATTGGTTTGAATAAAACAGGAAAAGTACTGCCTTTATTTTTTCACTGCTCGGTAGTGGAATCCGGTTTTCAGGGAAAACATATGTTGTTGTGTGACTTCAGGTAGTTTCTGACTTATGGCAACCGTAAGGTAAATTTATCACGGGGTTTTCTTGGCAAGATTTGTTCAGAGGAGGTTTGCCTTTATCTTCCTCTGAGGCCAGAGGAATTTGCCCAAATTCATCCAGTGGGTTTCCATGGCTCGGCGGAAATTGGAACCCTAGTCTTCAGAGTTATAATCCAACACTCAAGCCACTCCACCACACTGACCTTCAGGGAAAGCATACACACTTTAATTCACTGGTTCTCAAACTTACCCTTCTGAACCTCTTTACATCTGTATGGAGACGTAGTGCCCCCCTCGACATAGTGTAAGATTTTTTTTGTCTAGTTTGTATATTTTAATCCACACATTCATGTATATTCATATTTTAACATATTATAGGGAAATAGTTTTCCTCCTCCCTAAGGGAGAGACTCCAAGTACCCTTGCCTTTCTCTTTCCCTCCAGGACAGAAAAAGTTTGGGAGGGGCGGGGAATCAAGGCCTCCATCTTGCATCCCCCCTTCAGCGACCCTCAGGGGTCCCACCCCACAGTTTGAGAACTACTGCCTTATTTAAGTACATGGTTTTACTTATTAAACATGCACCCTTATTTCTTTCACTATGCAACCACGTTTGGAGAAATAAATCCTCTGGAAAAACACAATAGTGCCCTCAGAAAGGCTGCTGCAGTAGTTATGTTGGACACTGCTAGTACTCACAGTGCTTTTATTTTAACCAGAGATGAAGAGATTCAGAGAACAGAGTTACCAAATTCAGTCTGGATTCCATTTCATTGTCTGCAAATCACAATGAGACCTATTAGGGTAGAGAGTCAGCATGATGTGATCCATTTATTTCTATCTATTGCCTTTGACCACTCCCATCATCCCCATCTAACATAGCTGGGGATGATGGGAATGATGTTCCTGCACATCTGTAAGGTGCCAGGTTAGGGAAACTGGATTAATGGACAGAGAGCCAGGACAACCCCAGGGTAAAGCCATACTCTGATAAAGAGGAAGTTAATTGGATGGTTTAAGCAAGTTACAGTCTGTTAATATAAGCAGCCTCACAGTGCTGTCAAGAGATCAACACCATGTATTCGTTTTTAGGAGCTTGCCATAGGAAGGACAGGGCAGAAACATCATGAAATATGACAAGCAACCCAATCATGTGTTACCAGGATTATATTTTCGTGACTGTAGCCTTTTTGCTACATGGTCAGAGCAATTCTACACATTATGGAAAATGAAGGGCAGAACTATGAGTGGTATACCTGCAGACTCTGGGGATGGGCTCAGATTTCTGAATGCTCCTCCTTCAACAAAAACAAACATGTTAATAGACTAGTACATCAGAAACAAATGCTTAGTTTATTCTTATTTTTGATGTACTAGTTTAATCAGCAGAAAGCTTTTATATGGCCCACACATTCAAAAATTTGACCCCATCCCATCTATTACGGTATACCACCTCTTAGTCTTCATATCCTACAATAAATAAATCTAAGTACACTCGTCCCTCACCATTTGTGGACATGTTGTTCGTGTCCTTTGGTTGAGCGCCGATGGACAAAATGATGCTCATGTCTGGGAGCATGCACCCATTATACCCTATGGGACTTCAATATTTACGGTATTTCTGATTTGTGGGGGAGGGGGTCCGGAATGGATCCCCTGCAAATCGGGAGGGACGAGTGTATGTGTAATCGAAATAACAAGAGCCAGCATGGTATAGTGGTTTGAACATTGGACTATGACTCTGGAGGCCAGGTTTCGAATCTCCACTCAGCCATGGAAATCCACTGGGTGACCCTGGGCAAGTCACACACTCTCAGTCTCAGGGGAAAGCCACGACCAACCCCCTCTGAACAAACCTTGATAAAAAAATCCCATAATAGGGTTGCCATAAATTGGAAATGACTTGAAGGCACACAACACAATTAAAATAACTGCATGTTCTTCCCTCATTTAAATCTTTACTCCATGTTCCTCCCTTTCCTTATATCCCTTTTGTTTACTTCTAGACTGATTCCCTTGAAGGCAGAAATCTGTCCCTTCATTACTTGTACATGGAGAGAAGGAATAATATTTGTGGACTGCAAGGTAAGTTAAAGTAGAGGTTTATCAGTGCATATCTGGGCTTCCCACTTCTTAATGTAGAACATCCTCCTCAGATCAGAGTATCTCTGCCTGGCTTTTAAGATTTGGCACAGTAAGGAAAATACAGAATTATCTGCATAGCAGGATAAAATGCAAACCGAATCCTCTTAATGGGCACTACATAAATATAGGATTCTAACTTGTCCTGGTTGCTTCCTTTCTTAAGCAAGGAATGTCTCTGGAAAAAAGCCCACAGATGTTATTACTAAATATTATAAAAGATTATGATTTGGAAAAAATGTTTGGCAAATTACTTTTTAATCTTATTATCGCAGCAAGAATAACGTACGCCTCTGAGTGGAAACAAAGGGATATTCCGTCTGTTCAGAAATGGATGTTGAAAGTTATGGACATAATTGAAATGGACAAATTGACAAATTTGATAAGAGGAGAAAGTGAAGAAAATTTCAAGGAGACTTGGAAACCGGTGGTGGATTATTGGGAAAAAAGTAGGGAGTTAGTTACGACAATAGGTCTGTTAAAGAAATGTATGTATAGATATAAACGTATAAGAAGTGTATAGTAAGTATAACTTGTAAGGTTGTTAAAGAATTAGTATAAGTATATTAATCGATTTTGTATAATAGACAGCAATGGGTTATGCGTTCTAATTTGTTCATTTATCATGTATGGTGTGGAATGAAATAATACATGGTAATAGAAGTTAAAAAAAAGGGCTAAGCACAAGGAAAGTCTAGCTTAGGAAGTGTTTTAATTTATGTAGTACTATATGTTAGTGGATTTTTCTTGTTTGTTAAGTCTGTTTGTTATTTTTGTTTTTATGTATGTATGTATGTATGTATTGTATTGCATGTATATGTATTGTAATTGTGGAGTTAATAATTGCTGAATAATTTTTGTAATAACGATTTTTTTTAATAATAAAATTTTCTAAAAAAAAAAAAATAGTATCTCTGCCTGGCTTTTAAGATTTGGCAGAGTAAGGAAAATACAGAATTATCTGCATAGCAGGATAAAATGCAAACTGAATCCTCTTAATGGGCACTACATAAATATAGGATTCTAACTTGTCCTGGTTGCTTCCTTTCTTAAGCAAGGAATGTGCCTTACCTGACGTACCACAACTTATTGTCAAGACTAAAAAATAAGCCATTTTTGTCAAAGTATTAATTAGCAAACACAGGGCTCAATCTAAGGAGGCAGCATGTTACCTTTGGAAACCCTGGTACTCATATGTAAAAGCAGACACTAACTAACTAGAAACTGTGAGCTCTTACATTATATTATGCATAATATGAAAATCAGAGGTAACTCAAAATGTGTGAAGTAGCATATGGAGACAGAGGTAAAAATGTATGCAGCAATAATAGCCTTGAACTAAACTGATAAACATAATGCACTTGCATAGTAGCAAACATTAAGCATTGATAATTGGCAAGTATGAAACCAAAAAGGGCAGCAACTGTATGATGTAGTGTATTACTATTCCCACGCTTTAACTAACATTTCCCTCAATACTGTAACTATAGTATTTTTGGCTTAAGTCATTTTCCTTAATTTTTCTTTTCTTACAACCAATGAAAATATCTGGCTTTGCAATGCTTGAGTAGCATTTAGTTTAATACACCAAAGTCTTCCAATAGTTATCAAATGTCCAAGTTAGACCCCCTGCACTATCTGAGTAAAGCCATGATTGCTAACATCCCTGGGCCAACACATAAAAAGGAGTCTAGCCACCCCATAGGTGGGTAACTTTATAACTGGCCAACAGAAAACTCTCCTTACCCAGCTTCAGATTATCAACTGTAATATTATGTGAACATTAAGAAAGTTTCCCCACCTGGTGAGTGAAGATGGCTTGAAACACAGGTACATTTAAATCAATTCATACACTTAAAAAAAAACCCTAATCATTGCTAGATGAAAATTCCTAGGGTCTCTTTAGAAAGCATGATAAATTTCACATTTCATAGTTTTGGATTTACATCTATGACAGACACACTCTTTTATTATTGTAGATTCTGTGAGAGTGTATCTGGTGATATAATTTCAAAAATTGCCTATTTGTTTTATATATCAAAATTTAATGTAATCACAGTAAAGTGATAGCCTGTTTCTCAATTTCAATGATTCAATTCTATGAGAGAATAGAGAATGAGCTAAAACATGCTATAAAGGCCAGCTAAGCTACTTGTAAAATAACTAACCTCTAATGCTTTGTTGAGAGTTTCTTCCTTGTTTTCACACTGGTTTTCTAGCATGTCTTCATATATATCCACCAAGAAGGCAATCAGGTAGGGAGAGCTGTGACTTGGTTGCAATTCCAGCAGCTGTTCTAAGAGGTTTGGGTATTTTGAAAGGCCACGATCTTGCAAAATCCTGGAACAAAACAGAACTATGAACATTACAATGAACTTGCATACCTTCATCACCATAGTCATAATGTCATCATTTCCTACAGAAGATGGAGTTCTCCTACCAGAAAAAAAACTATCACTGTTAGGTAGAATTTCTGTAATAAAAATGGATTTGAAACTGATACAAATTAAAGTTTCAAGACACCTTTGTGGATATCACCACAGGAAGTTTTTCATATAAAAGAAACAGCATTAAAATAAAAAAATAACATATAAAGACTTTTTAATATTAGATAAAGGTCAGTGATGAGTAAAGACAAATGAAGAACTGGAACCAGAAGGTTTTAGTTTTATGGTTTTCGTACAGGTAGACATATGGGTTTTAAACTCTCTAAGTCTGAGTTGAAATTCAACTGTGTACTGATGACAAACATTTAATTTTTTAAAATGTATTAAGCTATTGCTGAGAATGGAAATGGAAGAGGAGCAGATTAAAGAATATACGATAAAATGGGTGCAAAATGTGGGGCATAGTATACAACTATATCACTGGGAGAGATGTGGTTGAAGGAACTGATATTTACTTTGTGTTGTAATCTAAGGGATATTGAAAAGACAGAGCCTCTCTTAGTCTGAGAAAAAAAAATCTTTCCATCTGAATGAGACACTTTTAAAATATAATTACCCATATTTCAGTTTATAAGCATGGGTCTATCTTTCTTTTTTTTTTTTTAATTTGTAAACTATATGTTCTTTATTATTTCAAAAGAGATGTGGGAAGACTGGTGCCTGTGTGGTACAGTGCACAATTTTGTGTGTGTTGCTCCATGTTCAAATCCCAACACCTTTTATTTATTTATAGTTTTTAATGGATTTTATTAATAGTTTTGCAAACAATCAATATAATCAACACAAAATACATTCTATGAGCCTTGTGGATCAACAAAAAGTTTTACAGGAAGATAATTTATCCTAGGATAGCAGTAACACTCAGAGTCCAGGATGCCATCTCACTCGGTGGCAACTGGTGAGACTGAATCCAGAGTGTCTCTCCAAAAGATAGTTTGATGGGTTGGAGGTCCAATAATGTTCATGTTGCTATTAATATATTCAATAAGAATAGACCAATCCTTAAAAAATATCTGGGCCTTCTTGTCCATTGCAAAACCTGAAGGTGTAGGAGAGCTTTTCTGACAACCATGTGCCCCAAATCCTCTCCCACCATTTGCTCTGTTGAACATCACCTGTTTTCCACAATTTCAGCTCTGGCCACTGAGATGAGAAATGTGATAAGTTTCCAATTTTTCAGGTGGCTATTGTCCTTGCTGTAAACTGATAGCATTAGAAGACCTGTGCAAAATCGTACATGTTTCACAATATCAGAAATTTGGGTCAAAACAGCATTTCAGAAAACTCTAACCTTGGGACAATCCAACTACATGTGTAAATAGGAACCTAGAGTCTTACAACTTCTCCAGCATTTTAGGGAGGCATCTTTTGCCATTTTTAATAATCTTATAGGTGTTAAATACCATCTATTTATGGCCTTTAAGGTTCCCTCCCTCATCAATGTTGACCATGATTTATTGGGGGGGGGGCAAGAGGAGTCCAAATGCGTGGTTTCAAAGATATCCATGTTCAGATCAGATTGCCTGGCAGGTTGACTCTTGCCATAGGTAGATTATATTAGATTTTTATATATAAGGGCTGCCCCACCTTTAGATCTTTGTCCTTTTACTATACAACTGTGTTTGTAAAAGGTCAAGGAACAGGGGCAACCGTCTTATCAATTTGCTTCTTGCAAAGGAGGGCACTTGCAGCCTTTGGAAGCAGGAGGATTTGGTGTGTCCCAAGGCACTGAGCAAATTATGTCATTTTGAGCTTTCCATGTGCAAATAAATCCCTAATTCTTTGTAGGCCACACTCCTTCCAACATCTGAATTAATTTATCCACTACATAAAAATGGGGGTGTAATAGAAATGGGCAAATAGGGGAAGAATCCAGAGCTAGTATGTGAACCCATTGCTTCCAAATAAGGAGGGAGTTGTAGAGAAACGGGTTTCAAATCTCCTTCAACACCCTCCGTGTCTTTACAGAGAAATGATGATTAAGTTCAGCTAAAGTATAACTATCTAGTTCCATGGGTGCCTATGCGGTGGAATATTGCTCCATGACAAGTTGGGAAAGTTGGTTTAGTTGGAAGGCATGATAACAGAATTTGAAATCTGGGATCGCTAACCCTCCTTTCCCAGTGTTAACATATCTAACAGATTTAGGGAATCTGGGTCTTTTTCTGTTGAATATATAGTCATTAATCATCTTTTGCCAGAATTTGAATTTGAGGGGAGTTGGACAAAAAAAATAAATAAATCACTTTTGGTCCTATCATTTGCATAACCACATTCATCCAAAACTGCTGGACCAAAACCCACATATGATATAGAGTACCTAATGTATTACAGCCCCTCCAACTGAATGGTGCCACATTGGAATAAATTTTACCTTTTCTTGTTGGGGTGCAATGCCATTTAGATATAATTCTAATGTGGATTCTCTTATATTTGCAGAGGCTGGTTCTGATTCTCACAGAAGTAAAGTATAAATTTTAGCTCCGTTTGGGCCAGTCACCCTCTCTGTGCCTAAGCTATCTCATGGGAATGTTGTGGTAGTAAAAGTGGGGAGGAAGAGAGCTATATATGCCTTCTTGAGCACACAGGAGAAAAAGTAAAATATAAATATAACACTAATAACCAAATAATTTATTACATTTTACACAATGTCTTTCTAGCTTGGCTACTCATCACGAAAGGCAAGGCACCTTAACCACAGGAAAACCTGCTTAATATCCATGATGATTTCTACAAGTCTGGAAATTTTAGTCAAAAAATTGACCCATAAAATCTATAAAATCTATGTCGACTTATCCACAGGTTAATGTACTATACTTTAACTCTTATTTTAAAAGGAACCATACCCTAGTGGAAAGCAGGTGGGTAATCTGTCCTGGAAACATTGAACCCTCCTCGAGCCTTAAGTGTAGGGGTAGGCATCCATCGAGCCTTAAGTGTAGGGGTAGGCAAACTGTCCCCTTTAAGGGCCGAAGGACTTCAGCTCCCAGAATTCCAGACTATTGGCCAACATGGCTGAGGCTTCTGGGAGCTGAAGTCCCTCGGCCCTTAAAGGGGACAGTTTGCCTACCCCTGATTTAGTGCGAGCCCAAACAGTTATGCCTGCTGGAATTTTGTAAATTCTTTGGCATTGCTTTCTTTTGCTTCATCCTTTATATTCTTTGTTATATGCCCTAAGTTTTACCCTCGACTTATAAACAGGTCATATCAAAATCCATAATTTAGGTCCCAAAATTTGCCCTTGACTTATACATGATGTTGACTTATAGGTAAATATATACGGTATATGATGTCAACTTATATACGGTAAATATAATTCACAACTTTGAAAAATATCTTTTGGAAGTCAAAAGGACGAGAAGCTTATTTTAAAGTTTAAAGGCTGGATCTAGGAAATTGTCTATTATTCTCAGTACCACATTATGCACTATTTTCTGTGCTTTAGAGTGGCTAACACATATTCTCTCACCCTTTCAAATAGTTCCAAGCACTTTCATTATGAGGCACCATCTTGATCATTTCTAGGGTGTACCTGAAAAGGAGAACAAAGTGTTTGATAAAGAAATAGTCTGTATACTATGAGGGTCAATTCCAAATGGTTGGCAGAAGGGCAGACAGAACAGTTATCACAAGCACTAGTATATGCCCACAATTTATGCAATACATTTTAAAAATGCAATAGATACAATTCTATAATGCAAACAAACTCTTCCTAAATATAGTAGGCCAAACCCAAAGCTAATATTGAATGCAAGATAACACTAAAAATGTTTGTTTTTAAAAAGAAAAATATTCAGCTTTGCATTTTCATGCTTTCGTCTAATTACAATGATCTGTCTACACAAACAAAAGAGAAAAAGAAACAATTAAGACCGTAACATAATACTAGTATAGGGCACTTTTATTCATGATTCCAGACTCCATTCCATTTCTTCTTTTCATCTAACCCAGTGCAAAAGTAGGTCAGTTTTCTGTGTCTGCCGCTTGTGCACCACATTCACAGGATGTTTTTGAAGGCTGCCCTGTCCACCAAGGTTTTTCTCCGACAGACATTTTTTGTAGTTTTGCCAATTTAGAGTTCCTCCATATTTTCTGACACCTCTTCTACTAAGTGTGGGAAGTGGAATTTGTACTATGTAAGAGTTAGCACTTGGAGAATTGAGAATTTATTATTATGCAAGAACACAGTCTATCATTCAGGCTATGAAGAGATACTGTATAAGAAGATGCACGATGCATGTCTTTTTTGCCTCTGAAAGAGTAAATGTCTTTAGATGAAGCCAAGTAGAAGTTTACTTACTGGACTTCTCTCTCTAGGACAGAAGGATCATTGTAACCAGTTGTATTTGAAATTACGAAGTATCTTTGGTTCCACACAGAATTGTTTCTAACATCTTCTTTCAAGAGCTGTTCAACATACTCCAGTTCATCATCCCATAGCTTAAATTCCTAGGCATCCAAAATAAGGGGAAATGCTAAAAGAGGAAGTACATTAGGAAAACTCTCATTTTCACATGTTAACTGTAACTGAAATAACTCTAATATTAAGAGGCAGAAAGAGCAATTCAAGCAGAATCTGAGAACAGAAAACAAACCAATCTTTTTGAAGCAGGAGATGAAAAGTATGAGAAGTAACTATATGGAAATGAGAAAAACATATGAAAGAACATCTTAGAGGCCATGCTTAGGACAATACATCATGTGAAGGGATTGACAAAATGATCTGGCTTGAAATATTTTATAATAATATAATAATAATAAATTTTTATTTGTAGCCCGCCCCTCTGCAAGGCAATCGGGGCGGGGAACAGCAACATTTAAAACAGAACAACGTTAAAACATTCTCTCTCCCCATAATCCCTTCCTCCCCCCACCCCAACCCCTTAAAATAGAATTAAACCATAGAATAATTAAAATACTATATTAATTAAATTATTAAGTTAAAAGCAAAATTTTAACAGAGGAGTCAGACAAATAGGGGCCCCTTTATGGGCTGACAGTTATTCTGGGAAGGCCTGCCGAAAGAGATCCGTCTTTACTGCTTTCTTAAAAGCAGCAAGCGTGGTAATAAGACGGATCTCGTCCGGCAGGCCATTCCAGAGTCTGGGAGCGGTTGCTGAGAAGGCCCTCTGGGAGGTCTGAGACAGCCTAGTTCTTATTGGCTGTAACAGATTCCTCCCAGAGGACCGCAGGGCGCAGGGGGGATCATATGGGGAGAGGCGGTCCCTAAGATAAGATGGACCCAAGCCATGTAGGGCTTTAAAGGTCAAAACCAACACCTTGTACTGCGCCCGGAAACTAATTGGCAGCCAGTGGAGGGATTTCAGCACTGGTGTTATGTGCTCCCTCCTTGATGTTCCCGTAATTAACCTGGCTGCCATATTCTGTACCAGTTGAAGTTTCCGGGTTAGGCACAAGGGTAGCCCCATGTAGAGTGCATTGCAGAAATCCAGATGTGAGGTTACCAGGGCGTGTACCACAGCTTCCAGGTCCCTTCTATCCAGATAAGGGCGCAGCTGGCGCATCAGCCGAAGCTGATAACAAGCGCTCCTGACCACCGCATTCACATGACTAGTCATGTGAAGCGATGAATCTAGAAGCACCCCCAGACTGCGAACACAGTCCTTTACGGAGAGTGTGACTCCATCCAGGACTGGAGACTGTATTCCCAAATCTGGTTTCGGGCCGAGTACCTCCGTTTTGTCTGGATTCAATTTCAATCTGTTTTTCCTCATCCAACCCATTACCGCTCTGAGACAGTCATTAAGAGGGGAGGCGCCATCTGAAGTCTGGGACGATGATCTGGTCATGGAGAGGTATATCTGGGTGTCATCAGCGTACTGAAGACACCGAGCTTTTGAAATAATCTCTTATTCCCAACATTCTCTCTCTCTCTCTCTCTCTCCCAATCTCATGACCAAGAAATAGAAATTAGAATCTGGGGTACAGACAATTTCCAAGCACTTTGCTTTCTTAGCAGGTAGCTGAAATGTTTGCTCTATCAGAAAATAAGTGATACAGAAAATACAACTCAGACTGACATCTGTCGGAGAGAGAGGAATGTTGTCTACCTACCAGACTATCAATGCCTGACACTTCCCAGAAGACATTATGTTATCACTTAATCTTCTCAGGGCTCCTGGCAATACAGAAGCCTTCCTTTCGTACATGTATCCCATCCAGGACAATGATGACCACTTCATCAAAATACCTGAATCACCCACTGCCTATGCTGCCACGCATGGTAGTTTTTGGCATCCTGATTAAGAATGTCTGCTATAAATTCAAGTTCTTGAGATGGATCCTTCAACCACTCCACCAGCACCCGTCTGTGATGCCTAAAATTTTAAGAAATAGTTTGTTGTCATTTCTTTAAGAAAAACAACACAATACTTATTTAGTTGCTGTTTTGTTTTTTAAAAAACATTAGAATACTCTCCTAGGGAGGATGACTGCATTTACTAGAAAACCAAAGAGCTTAAGAAATGATACTTGAAGAGTGATGCTACATCAATTTGTGGAATTATGTCTGACTCTTTTCTATGTTATTCCACTGCACATTGTTTCCTTCTCACATGTTAGAGTGAAACATCAGTCCAACATCTGGAAAGTTGAACATTGCCCATCCCTGCTCTATGGGTTTGCTTACTAAATATGGCGTAACTTTCACCTCATACTCCTTAGCAATGCTCAGCCATATCACCTAAATCCACTGAATCCAAGTCAAATTTCAAGGGTTTTCTTATTGTTGTTTACACACGTATTCAACTTTCCTCTCCTACTTTCCCATCTTTGTTTTTCTTTCTAACAGACCATGAAATATTGCACTCTCTTAAATTTCCTATGTATATCAATGTTCATCAATATAAAATCAATTATTCCAATAAATTTTTGCCACATGTAATTATGGCAAACTATTTACAGTACTCTCACAAGTGACAATGTTGTTCCTCTAGTTCGGAAAAGAACATCATCATTATTATTATTATTATTATTATTTTTAACCCGCCCCTCTGCTCAGCAATCGGGGCGGCGTACAACCTTGTGTCATCAGAAGAAGTCAGACTTTACCAGACTTGATAATTCTTTGGTTGATCTTCAATGATAGCTGTGATGTAATTGAGTTCTTCATGTAGGTCTTTCTTCAAGGACTGTAGAAGAACCCTACGGAAATGCCTAAAAAAAAATGAGGGGGAGGGGAATCCAATTTTTAAGCTTAGCTGCTCCATCCTTTCTTCATGTACCAGTATAGAACAAAATTCAGCAAATAATTTAAATTTACTAAGCAAAATTTTAAACAATAGCTTGGACAGGGCATTTTTCCATGGAAATTAATTTATGTCAAATAAAATATCCCCTGCCAAAAAAGGAGGGGGGTAATAGACAATGGAATGTTGTAATAGTCAATGTTTGTCTGTTTGTCTTGCACAGTCTCTTTGACCTGAAAAATAAACCCAATGCAGTCCAATGAACAGGACTCAAAAGATACAATCCAGAAAAGGACTCCCACTGATATTCAGTGGGATGTCAGTACATTCAAAACTTTACTTGGCTCACCCATGGTGCAAGAACTCAGAAAAACCGAATCTCAGAGTTATTAGATATCTTTGAGCAACATGATTAGCCAAGGATTAGGCAACATCCAATACAGCACCCTTCATCTATGCAACAGAAATATTCTGTTTAAAAGACTGAGTAGCGTGTTCCGGAAAATCATCAGCCTACAAGGTTCCAAAAATATTAGCATGGCTTTCTAGCCTCACCTCTATTTGTCCTTACTAATAACTCCACCACTCCCAAAGCCTCTGACAAATGTAAAGAGTTTGAGAGAGAATTTCTCCCATTTGCACTGTGATAGAAAGAAGATAAGAAACAACAGAAGATGCTTCTGTTGTTTCTTTTCTTCTCCAAACTGCTTCACATGGGAAAAGAACTCTGCCTCTCCCCAAGCCTTCCAGCAAGTGCAGAGACCTTGGAAGAGAGGCAGAGCCTTTTCCTACATGCATAAAACCTTGAATACCAAAAGGATCAGTAGAGATACAAGTGGAAAAATTGTCTCTGGCTAGTGGAGGTAGGGACAACTGTATTTGTTTTCATTTGTTTGGTTTTATTAATCCCCATTACACTCTCAGAGCAGTTTACATCTTACAAGTATACTTTATTTCAGAAAAACTGAAAACAAAAAAGATATGCTGTAAAGGAGTGTTGAAACACATGAACTAAACCAAGTTATACAGCTTTAAAATTAACTCTTAAAATAAGATGGTCATCAGAAACATTCTGATGGTTGGAATAACCAAGTTAGTCCTCTTGGAGAAGATCTCCAAAATTACTACTAGACACTGAATCAGAAATGGGCAACAGGTCTCCAGATGCTGTTGGAAAGACAATTCCCATAAACTTTAAGCACTTTAACACAGCTGTAGAACTAGCTCATCTCTACCCTGGATTTTCTTATCTCAGTTTATGAAGGACCTCTTCAGCAGATTATAAAATCCCAAGAGATATCAAACAAGGAGATGAACTCAACATACTTGGACCTGAGCTACTTAGGGCTTTACATGTGAACAGCTCTCTTAAACTGGATCAAGAAATAAAGTGGCAGTCACCAGTTCTTCAATGGAATATATCATCTTAACTGCTGCCATCTTGGCCTCAGAGGAAAAGAGGAAGGGGCACAAAGAGCTCCACCATGCCTAGCCCCAGAGGCAGATGGAGGACCCTCCTTCCATTCCATCTGTCACTGGCCTGGCCTGGCCTGGCCTGGAGGGAATGAAGAACCGGCAGTATCTGCTGGACTCGGTCCCTTCCTCACTGTCATTCCCTTCTCCTTTTGTGTCATATCATTTTGGATTGTAAACCTGAGGGCAGGGAAGTGTCAAATTTTCAATCTGCAAGCACTTATAAGGGCCTGCGGTTGAGCAGCAGGGCATAAGTACTTTAAATAAATAAATATCATTCTAAATAAATAAATATCATTCCTCTAGCTTGCTCCATAAGATTGTTTGGCTGTTACATTTTAGGTCAGGAAGAGTTTGATCACTCATTAAAGGCAAACAAACAGAGGAGCCATTTGGGAAACTGTTCAAATAAAAGCTGCCCAAATACCACAAGCGGCAAGTTTGCCTTATTAGTCTTTTCCAGTTTTATGGGCACATATGCACTAAGGAATTCTTGTTTGTTTTTTAATATATCAAAACTAATAATATAATAAAAACAAATATAATATGAGAACATACCACACTGTGTAGTTTGCAGCATTTAGATCAATAGCATCCCCTGTTAACTTGAAAGCTCTTTCACTTCTCTCGTCACGTTGCAGAACAGCTCGGAAGTAATCATATACATCTTTAACTAGATTAAAAAAATTGCATTATAGTAAAACACTCTTTGGCTTTGCTTTATTACATCTTGGTTCTTTCACCTCTATCCAAAACTCTAGTTAAAATCACTGACATCTCTAGTCACTTGGATGTTGGGATGACTCTTCCTGATCCTTATAATGGCTCCCATTTAGCATACACTTCTTGCGTTCCTAGCTTAGTGCTTTCCATAACTTCGGCTCATTGTGTCTGCCTCATGTTGTACTGCATGTCTTCTGGTAACATTTTCTTCGCTAACTCTTGCACTCTCTGATGTTTTAAAGTTGAATAGTTTCTAGAGTTTAACCCTATAATACTCATCCTCTAAGTTGGGGACAGAATTTGTTCAAATTTATCCCATGTTACCTTTGCCTTCTGTCCTTTCTATCCTATCAATTCTAAGCCATAGAGGCAGAGTCCTGTCTTTCCTCCCCTGTTGCTTCTATTATGCATGAAAAGCACAATAGTACAGAACTGTAATAACAACCACCACCTTTAAATGCTGCTGGAATTGAATTTTAAAAGCATGTATCATTTTGATGTTTCTGTAGTTATTTATTTTATATCTTGCCTTGACAGCCTAGGGGCCATAGTAGCTCACAGCACACATTAAAACAATGGGCAACCATTGGGCGGTATATAAATAAATATTATTATTATTATTATTATTATTATTATTATTATTATTATTATTATTATTATTATTATTATCATCATCATCATCATCTGTATCAAATAGCAAAGTGCATGGTTGTGGTTGATTTCTGCTTCCTGATACAGGAGCAATAAATCTAGCAAACCTAAATTACCTACTGAAGAAAACCCTGACATCTTTCTTTGCAAATGTATTCTAAGTTTTCAAATCAATTGATTTTTAGTACAAGTTCTCTGATAAGCATAAATAGTTATGATTGTTAAACCCATTTTATTGCTAAATCACGTTATTCTAATCTCATTGCTTCTTTCCTGTCCCAAATAATCTAATGAGCCTTTCCCTATCTCCAAATTCCTCAAAAGAGAACAACACTGAAGAATCCTACATTCCCTTTTCAAAAAGATATGATCCTTTGCATATTTACACAGAGGTTAGTCCAAATGTGTTCAGTAAGGTTTATTTTTACAAAAGTATACACAGAGCTGTAGCATAAAATTAACATAATATTGTTAATGACAAATTCCTTTATTATGGGAATACAGCATAACTAATTTCTGGCAAGAGACAAAGATTCCAGACAGCAAGTGAAAAGCTGCTAAGAGAACAGAGAGTGAGACAACATCAGCTGGAAGGTTGGCTGATGCTGGCCCATCTATTCAGGTAAAATCTATTTTTGTAGAAATATTTCAACATATACGGCTACTGTTTGGTGGGCATCCCACCTGTTCAGTGAAAACACTGCACAACTTACATTTTTCACTATATATTATTTGAACAACTGGATGTGGCCCATCATCTTGAGGAACTGGTTCAAGGTCAGCCCATTCCTTCCTGTCTCTGTAAAAACCAAAATTTAATAGAATATTAATGACTGAAGAAAAGAACCTATTCCCTAGAGATCAGGAGCTGGTTCACACATCTGGGATCCCAGAATAATTCCTTTCAGACAGGTTTTTCCCCCTGCTCAGCTTCATTTGTACTTTGCACCTATGTTCAAAAAGTTATGGGTAAACCAGAAATCTATTACCGTAATTTCAACCAGCTCTAAAAGATACTTTATAGTAAGGGAAATGGCAGAAACCCTCTCAAGTTACATAAGCATGTACAGTACTGCCAGATGAGACTACCTCCATGTAATCATAGGCAAGACACACTAGGGATGAACACCCAGAAAGAATGTCATGGTGTCCTGCATATCGCAATTAGTGCTAGACTTTCACATTATCATGCATAGTATCAGCATGACAGAGCTTATGTAAAATACAGAGAACCAGAATTGTTGTTTGATACACTAGTAATACACACACACACACACACACACACCATATTTTCCGGCATATAAGACGACCCCCCCCCATTTTCCCAGTCAAAATATAGAGCTTGGGATATACTCGCCGTATAAGACTTTCCAACACACACCAAATAAAAAATTTAAAAAATTAGATTTGATTTCAATATGGTAATGTTAATTCAAATGCTTATGACATGCAGGTACTTAGCAGGAAAACTGTCACTTATAAACACAACAAACTACAGATCCCTAGCATTTCTTTCTGCAGTGTGTTTTGGACCTTACTTTAAAAAAATAGTTTCCACCTCTCAGCTATGAGATGTTTGGGGGAAAATGAGAAAGTGTTGGGGGGAAGGACTGCCAATATACTAGGTGATCCATTCTTGGGTATGTACAATTTGCAGCCAAGTATGTGACCCTGGGCATGTCACACATTCTCAGCCTCAGAGGATGGTAATGGCAACCCCCATTTGAAGAAACATACCATTCTTTAATGATAAGGTTGCCTTAGGGTCACCATAAGTCGGAAAGGACTTGAAGACACACAAGAACAACAAAAAGTCTGCAGTTGTTTCATTGGTAGTACATGGGATTAGGAGCCAGCATGGTGTAGTGGTTTGAGTGTTGGACTACCACTCAGGAGACCTGGGTTTGATTCCCCAATCTGCCATGAAATCCACTGGGTGAACTTGGACAAGTCACACACTCTCAGCCTCAGGGGAAGATGGCAATGGCAAAGCTCTTCTTGAGAGAATCTTGCCAAGAAAACCCCATCATCACCATTAAGTCAGGAACAATTTGAAGGCACACAAAATATACATATACCCTCCAAGTAAGGAACTGGGTTCTTCTTTAGATAAATCTTCAAGGGTACACTTTCTTTCTCTCTCATTGTGCAGAATTTTTTGTTAAAGAAGCCATGCCCAAGCAACACATCAAATTTGGCTGTGTCTGCATTGCAGAAATTTATTAAAGCAATTTGACAATGCTTTAACTGCCCTGACTCAAGACTATGGAATTCTGGGATTTGAGGTTTTGTGAGATATTTAGCCTTTTCTGTCAGAGAGCTCTAGCACCACAAAGCAAACTGCAGATCCTTGGAGTCCATAGGATGGAGCCATGGCAGTTAAAGCAGTGTCAAACTGCATTATTTCTGCAGTGCAGATTCAGGCTGCACCCATACTGTAGAACTGATGCAGTTTGACACAGCTTTAACTGCCTTGGCTTCATATTATGAGAGCTCTTGGATTTGTAGTTCAATGGGCTACTTAGCCTTCTCTTTTCCAGGACATGTCCTCCATGTCAACCCTCTCTCTAAGCATGGCTAAGAAGCATGGATTTACATGTATATTAGTGTTTTTAGCTTTCTCTACATTTTTTTCTTGTATGTCCTTCATTTTTTGTAGTGACTTGTCCTCCTTTGCATTGAACACATTTGGTCACCCTGTCTGAGTATTGGAGTATGACTCTGGAGGTGAGGGTTCGAGTCCCTGTTCAGCCATGAAACCCACTGAATGACCTTGGGCAAGTCACACTCTCTCAGCCTCAGAAGAAGGCAATGGCAAACTCCCTCTGAAGAAACCTTGCCAAGAAAACAACATGACAGGACAGCCTTAGGGTTGCTGTAAATTGGAAACAACTCAAAGGCATACAACAACAACAATCTTAGAAGTCACACTTTCTCAGCCTCAGAGGGTGGCAAAGGTAATTCCTGTCTGAAAAAAAAAACACATAGGCAAGACATGATAGGTTCATGATAGGTTTGCCTTAGTGAAATGACTCAAAGGCATACAAAAACAACAATCTTAGAAGTCACACTTTCTCGGCCTCAGAGGGTGGCAAAGGTAATCCCTGTCTGAAAAAAACAAACACATAGGCAAGACATGATAGGTTCATGATAGGTTTGCCTTAGTGAAATGACTCAAAGGCATACACAAACAACAATCTTAGAAGTCACACTTTCTCAGCCTCAGAGGGTGGCAAAGGTACCGTAAACCCTGTCTGAAAAAAGAAGAAAGCTGGAAAGGTGCTTGGGGGGGGCGATGGGGCCAGGAGGGAAAGCCTGGGAAGATGCTTGGGGGGGCGATGGGGGCAGGAGGGAAAGCCTGGGGAAAGCTGGGAAGGCGGTGAGGGGAGCGATGGGGACAGGAGCGATGGGGAAAAGAAGAAAGCTGGGAACGGGAGGGAGATAGCGATGGGGGAAAAAAGAAAGCCCCTGAGGACAGGAGGAAAGCTGGGAGGAGGGGAAAAAAGGCGTGGAGAGAAGAAGGAGGACCTCCTTTTCCTTCTGGTCTTCGTCCTTCTCTCCCCGGCTCCTTCCTGCCTTGCACCTCTATCTTCCTCCTCCTCCTCTTCATACCCGGCGCTCCTTATATCCGGCGTATAAGACCACCACCCCACTTTAGCCCCAGCTTTTCCAGGTTAAAAAGTTGTCTAATACGCCGGAAAACATGGTATTATATCAACTAACTGTAGCATTACATGCTCATTTTCTTCTTCACAATGCCACACCTCCCTAACAATCAGTGCAAGTGTTGGTGGCTATAAACTGGGAATCCTTCTGCTGTATGAAGATATTACAGAAAAATGGAAAATGCACTTTTAAACATTAAATTATTAGTGTCACTGACTCCTTGACAAATGAATACTTGGACTGTGTCCCGCAGTTTTGTATGAGTTCTTGGAATATATGCACTTTATTTAACTGCAGAACTGGGATAGGCCCTGAGAAGGAACTTAATATTCAAGCAAAAGCAAAACAGAATCTCTACAAACAAATAAAAACAATTCGTCTGCTTCCTATTTTTACACTGTTCACTCATAAACCTCAAAAAGAACATGTAAGAGTCAAGCTTAAGCTACCCTAAGATACTTCAAGTATAGGAAGTTGATGAAGTTTAGCACACTAGTAAAATTTGTCAATACTTCTTTTTTTGCTTCACTTTGTAAAAGCCCAAAGCAGCCTTGAATAATTTGCAGGGAAAAAACCTGAATTTACATGCTCTGTGCAGGTAGAGTTGGTTGCTACCAGTTATACCAGTTAAGGTGGTTTTTACCTGCAAGTGTTTGAACAAATAAACCCTGGATTTAATTTCTACAAATATTCAACACAAACAGGTGTAGTTAATGCAAGTTATCATCCACAGGACATATGAAGTCAGAATAGATGAGGTGCCTGTGAACAAGTTATAAAATTGACTTTCCCCATACTGAATAAACCCCAACATCTGGGATTAAGAGGAAGGGCTTCTGGCTACTTAGCCTCCAGAATTTCCCCCCATCTATTTTCTTTAAGGAAAAGTAACAGTGTTCTTAATGGATTTTGTACTAGCTTCAGAATCCATTTTCAGCACTGGTCTTTACTCTCCCAGTATGACAAAGACTACACAAATGTGTGCTCCTTGAGCATATCCAGAGTGCTTTGCATGGAAGGTTAAAAAATCACAAATCTGCCCATCGCCTTCCATTAGGGCTGGAGATGCTCTGGAGAAGAAGGCATGACTATATATCCCAGCAGATCAGAAACCCCTGCACTTCTTCCTTTAGAAAGAACTACAGAAGTGAGGATTTAAAAACAAAAAAACAACAGGATTTACACTCAGTATTTCTACAATAAAATAAAATTGAGTTTATAGCAAACTTTTTTTAAAAGGTATAACAGAGCAACAAGCAAAACTAGCAATTAAAATGAGTTGCAGGCCAAAACACCTAGATGACCAAAGTTCGAGAAACACTGTCTTAGGGCCTTTGCAGACTGCCAGAAACAGTGCAAATTGAGTCCACTTTAACTGCCCTGGCTCAGTGCTAGGGAATCATGGGAAGTGTAGTTTATTGTGGCACCAGAGCTCTCTGACAGAGAAGGCTCAATGACTCAGAAAAAAAATACAATTCCCATGATTCCCTAGCACTGAGCCAGGACAGTTAAAGTGGACTTAACTTGCACTATTTCTGGCAGTCTGCAAAGGCCCTCTGATTGTTGATACTTCTTCCTCCGATCTTCACGACTCCTTCCTCTGAGTCAAAGGGTGGCTCTACACTGTAGAAACAATGCACTTTAAAGTGCTATGGCTCTATCCTAGGGAATCCTGGGATTGGTAATTTCACAAGGTCTTTAGCCTTCTTTGTCAAAGAGTGCTGGTGCCTCACAAAGTACAAATCCCAAGATCCTACCTATAGGATGGAGCTGTGTCAGTTAAAGTGGTTTCAAACTGTATTATTTCTACAATGCAGACGCATCCTCAATGCTATGGAATTCTGGGATTTGTAGTTCTACAAGGTCTCTAGCCTCTGCCAGAGAGGGCTAGTGCCACACAAAAGTACAAATCCCAGGATTCTGTAGGATGGAGTCGTGGCAGTTAAAGTGGTGTCGAACTGCACTATTTCTACAGTGTAGATGCACCCTGAGCCTGGTATAATGGTTTGAGCAAGACTCTAGGAGACCTGGGTTCGAATCCCAACTCAGCCATGGAAACCCACTGGGTGATCTTGGGTAAGTAACACTCTCTCAGCCTCAGGGAACAGCAATGGCAAACCTCCTCTGAACAAATCTTGCCAAGAAAACCCCATGATAGCGTCCCCTCAGGGTTGGATTTCACTAAAACAACACAACACAACACACAAGTCTAGTAATCAGGAGTGAGAAGGCGATGTTTCAGCAGGGTGACCAGATGTCCTCACTGCAAAAGAGGACAAGACACAGCAAAATGTGGGACATTTGAGAAAAATGTAGCACAAGACAACAAATAAAAGCTGAAAACTGCTAATATAAATGTAAATTCATGCTACTTAGTCATGTTTAAAATGGAAGACCTTTTGGAATTCCTCCTTGACTGAAATGGAGGACCTGTCTCGGAAAAGGAGGACGTCTGGTCACCCTGGATGCGAAATGTCATTATTATTTGCATTATTGTCTTTTCTAATGAGCCCAGGGCATGACAACCTATAAAAGTTAAAAACACTAAACATAAATGTAAATTCATGCTTCTTAGTCATGTCCAAAATGGAGGACATTCAAGAAAAATGGAGAACATGACAACCTATGAAAGCAATATATATATATATATATATATATATATATATATATATAAAATATAAGTTCATGCTTCTTTGTTGTGCCCAAAATGGAGGGCCTTCAAGTAAAATGGAGGACATGACAAATTATAAAAGCTAAAAACAGTAAATATAAATGTAAATCCATGCATCTTGGTTAGGCTCAAAATGGAGGACCTTCAAGAAAAATGGAGAACATGACAACCTATGAAAGCTAAAAATATTAAATATAAGTTCATACTTAGCTATGCTCAAAATAGAGGACTTTCAAGAAAAAATGGAGGGCATGACAACCTGTAGAAGCTAAAAATATTAAATATAAGTTCATACTTCTTAGCTATGCCTAAAATAGAGGACTTTAAAAAAATGGAGGACATGATAACCTGTGAAAGCTACAAATATTAAATATAAGTTCATACTTCTTAGCTATGCCCAAAATAAAGACTTTCCAGAAAAATGGAGGGCATGACAACCTACAAAAGCTGACGTTTCATAGTTTTCAATAAAAGCTAAAAGCACTAAACATAGATGTAAATGGTCATGCTCAAAATGGAGGACAGCTTGGAATTCCTCCTCCTGGACAGGAGGCTGGAATGGAGGACACGTCCAGGTAAAAGAGGACGCCTGGTCGCCCTACACCAACAACACAACACACGCTGACACGAACCTGTACAACACGTAGCCGTGGTTTTCCAAAGGGAGCCCGTCCCCGCACTCCAGGAGCTCGCTGTCCCCAGCAGCCTCAGCCTCCGTCTCTCGAAGAAGGAAAGGAGCACCAGCCTCGGGCTCCAGGCGCCCTTCCTCGTCCGCCATCTTGGCTCGGGAGCCTCCCGCCCCCCGGAAGAAAGCCGGCCTATGAAAGGACAATAGGAGACCATCGCCCAGCACCACAGAGTCCCAAGGCGAAAGCCTAGCGCGGCTCTCACAGCGAGGCGGAAACGCCGCCCCACAGTGAGCCCGCCTCTTCCGGCACATTCCCCTCTGGGCTAGAAACAGATCATAGACATAGAAAGATAAACGTCTCAGTGGAGAAGCCCTAAAGGGGTTCGGTCGTATAGCATTTCTATAAACAATTCCGGTATCTTCGTTGTTAAAGCCTTTCTCAGTTGAGATGTAGTAAAGGGGTTTGGTCATATTTCATTTCCATTCATATTTCCGGTATCAGGTCGAACGCTCTTGACTATTATTTTAAAGGCAGCCTCAGCGGAGATGCCGTAAAGGGGTTCGGTTATGTTGTGTTTCTACATACATTTCCGGGGTCAGGTCGACCTGTTATTTTAAAGGCCGCATCCGCACTGGAGGAATAATTCATTTTGACCCCGCTTTAACTGCCCTGGCTCTCAGTGCTGTGGAATTATGGGAACTGTAGATTTGGGAGAGTTTAATCTTCTCTGTCAGAGAGCTCAGGTGGCACATCAAAGTACAGTTCCCAGGATTCCATAGTATTGAAACATGGAAGTTAAAGTGATGTTAAACTGGATTTTTTTCTGCAGTGTAGATGCAGCCGTAGTTGAGGGATATAAGTTGAGAGAGCCAGAGGGGCCTAGTGGCTGGAACTGCGTTGGACTATAGGACTCTGGAGACCAGGGTTCAAATCTCCACTCAGCCATGGAACCCCACTGGGTGACCCTGTGCAAGTCACACTCTCTCACCCTCAGGGGATGGCAAAGGCAAACCCCCTCTGAACCAAGATTGCCAAGAAAACTCTGTGAGGAGTTCACCTTAGGGTTACCATAAGTCTAAAATGACACCCACTGGGTGACCTTGGGCAAGTCACACTCTCTCAGCCTCAGGAGATGGCAATGACAAATCCCCTCTGCACAGATCTTGCGAAGAAACCCCTGTGATAGGTTCAATAACTTAAACAAGACTCCTGAGGCATACAGTCTACTTCATCTCTTCACTTTGCATTCAAATGGCCATAGAGATTGGGGTGATTACTGTGAAATATATATTGCACTAATATGTCTATGATTTAAAAACCATGTTTTCTGGTCATTCAGAGAAGAGGTGAGGAATATTTTTCAACTGGAGAAAACCCATAATAACAAAATACTTTGCCAACTGCCCCTTTTCCCCAGACCTATGGGATATTTGGAGACAAAGAATAGTCACAAAAGAGGAGGGAGCAGCTCTAAAAATATAGAATTAAGAAGAACAAGCACAAGCCAATATACTTTTACTGCTTGAAGTGGGACTGGAAATAGCACCCTAATCTCCCTCCCCAAAGTCCAGGTAATAGCACTAATTTCTATTCAAGTTGGTGCAGCACCTGAAGCAGGAAAATGTTTGAATTCTTTTTCCCCTTCCTGAAAATAAAAATGGAAATAATAATAAGTAACAGCATAGCATAGTGGTTTGAGCATTGGACTATGACTCTGGACACCAGGATTCAGTTTCCCCACTCAGCCATGGAAACCCACTGGGTGACCCTGGGCAAGTCACACTCTCTCAGCCTCACTGCCATGGCAATGGCAAACCTCCTCTGAACAAATCTTGCCAAGAAAACCCCAAGCTGCTGCCTTTTCATGTCGCGCCAAATCGGCTTCCTGAGCCACCTTACTCATCATAGTCTTACAAGAATCGATATTCAGTATTGCCATCAGATACCTAAGTGGTTTGTTGTCACTATGTATTTTGCAGTTATATATTGCCTGCAACAATACTATGGAGAAGAGTTCACAGTTTACAGATTTTAATGTCTTCCATGAGTCGTATTTCCCCCCCAAAATTGCAGTAACCATTTGATTCCTTTGGATGGCACAGCAGGTCAAGTAACTTTGATTATATCCCATATCAAAATCACACCATCACTATAATAATATATCGAATAATAACAACCATTCAACAATCAGCAGTGTATCATTCCCCCCCCTTTTTTTTTCTTACAGAAATTTCTTTTCTATGAATGGAGACCAGGATTTATAACTTATTAATAAATGTTCCAGAAGAGAGATAAGGAGTGTAGTTACATGTTTGTGGATGACACATACGACAATGAAATCCCAAATATTACTATCTTCAGCATGATAAGCAACCAAATGGTATGCAGCATAGTTGTTTATTATAGCCTCTCTCATTTTCCACTGAAAAAAATAGTGATCAAGGCAGCTAACAAGCAACCTTAAACCATTACAATTGTTATAAGAATCAAAATGACTGAAAACTGAAATTGAGATTGAAAAGATGAGCTTTCACACCCTTTGAAAAAGTATTAAAACTCTTAACGGATCATAACTTCAAGGGGAATGCATCTCACAGTCTAGGAGCAATGTAAGTGTTATACAAGCAAGACTTACATCTAAATGCCAAGTACAGTATCCAAAATCCACAAAACAGTGATATCTTAATTGAGGCAACCAAAATGTGCATTATACATGTTGCAAGCTTTTGGAGCTCCACTGGCTTCTTCATCAGGCAAAGATATTAAAAATGATACAGAAGAAAGAAAGAATAACAATGGTCCAAAACACACTGCAGAAATAATATCCAGGTTGACACCACTTTAACTGCTATGGCTCAACACTAAGGCACTCTGGGAACTGTAGTTTTGTGCGACAATTGCCTTCTCTGTCAGAGAGCTATGATGCAACAATAAGCTACAGTTCCCAAGATTCCCTAATACTGAGCCAGGGCAGTTTTAATGGTCTCAAACTGGATTATTTCTGCAGTGTGTTTTGGACCAATGGTAGTCATAGCCCTCCATTTGGTCTAGATGTTGTGGTTGTTGTCCTCAGTTCAGATGGTATGCTGCCTTTGAGATCCAGTTTGTCTCAAATCCTTTGTGAGGCTACAAGCCCCTTTGTTAGGAAGAGAACACCGAATTTTCTACAAGTAACTAATTACTTTTTGTAATGAGTTATTTCAACATTCTGGGGCTTCCAACTCTTAAGATTCTATGACTGTGTATTACTTTGCACATACTTTCTATTAAATTGGTATGTTTTACCTTAACAACAGCTAAAAGTTTTCCTGTTGCAAAAATTCCTGATGCAAAAATTCAGGAAGCCTCTGCTTTTGCATCAGGAAAACTTTTTGGTGTTGTTAAGGTAAAACATGCCAATGTAGTCCCAATTTAAAAGGAAATAAGTGTAAAATAGTACACATTCATAGAATCTGAAGAGTTGGAAGCCTCGGAAGGGTGAAATGATTCACTACGAAATAATTACAAAATAAAGGAGCCCTGGTGGCATGGTGGTTAAATGCCTGTACTGCAGCCATTCACAACCACAAGGTTGTGAGTTCAATCTCAGGGCTCCAGGGTCGACTCAGCCTTGCATCTTTCCGGGGTCACTAAAATGAGTCCCCAGCTTATTGGGGGCAATTGGCTTATACATTGTAAACCACAGTCATAAGTGCACTGATAAGCGGCATAGATATGTACTTGCTATTGTTATAATAACTATTACTTCACACGGAAGTAAGCAGTTGAATAATCTAGTCACCTGCTACACATGAACTTTTCTGAGTAACAAGGGTAGAATGATGTCATATTTCAAAAGTAACATAACAAGTGGGGACAAAGTTACTTTTCGGATATAACAAGCAATAATTATTGCCTACATTGAAAGGATATTATTGAGGCATGTGCAAGGACTTTTTCTAAGATTTATATAATCTTCTTACCAACGCTAAGTCCCCCACCCAAGTTAATGTCCACATTATCTGATAATGTAACAACTTACTTTGTGAAAGCATTGTGACAAGTAGGAATGAGTTACACCGCCACAAAAATATAAGGAATTAATTTATTTGAAAAAAGTAATTTTGCAAGCTCTGTTAATTTACATTACAACTGTTTTGTGGTGAGGTATCAAACATTGATGAGAATGGGGACTGCAGTCATGAAATCAGGAGAAGACTAGGAATGGGAAGGGCAACTAGACAAGATCCTAAAGAGTAAAGATATACAAATTTGCTTTAAATTTGCTTATTGTTTAAATTAGGTTTTAACTGAGACTTGTATTTAATGTATTTTTAATGGGGGTTATCATGCTTGTTTACATTACTTAGTTGTTATTGTCTGGGTTTTGTATTTGTTTTTAGTTGTAAGCCGCCTTGATTGCTACGGCAAAAGGTGGGGTAATAATAATAATAATAACTGAGCACCAAAGTTAGAATCATCAATGCCATTGCATTCCCCATCACCATGTACAGAAGAGAGCATATAAGAAGAAAATCAACTCCTTTGAGATAATGTGGTGCGGGAGAAGAGTGCTGAGAATCCCATGGACAGCCAAAAAGACAAACAAATGGGTCCTAGAGCAGATCAAGCTGGAAACCTCCCTGGAAGTCAGGATGATAAAGTTGAGGTTGTCATACTTTGGCCACATCATGAGAAGGCATGACTCACTTGAAAAGACAATAATGCTGGGAAAGGTAGAAGGAAGAAGAAACAGAGATACCAGAAGTCTGTATTTCTTCTTTACATGGTTTCTTTCTCCCTTTTAATCACGACCTTTGCTGAGAGGCAAATATGGGTCAGGACCACATGGTAAAATTCATGACCAAGGACCAACCTGAATTTTGGTCTCCCTGTTCCAGTTTGAGCACTTTAAACATTATTCTATACTGGTTATTTCACTGGTTAATGGGAAGATAAAGTGATAGGAAAAATGCAATAATTAATTGCATAAATAATATGCATAATTAGAATGCAAATTAGAATACTATACATAGACATAATAATTACCATAATACAGAAATTAGGTGCTAGGATTTAAATAGCTAGTTAATACATACTATTAAGTAGTGTGTGTCCTCATTAAGAAGTGTACTGTGAAAGGAAGAGCTAGGCAAGCCTAGTTGGAGCCATACAATCACAGCTCAGGGGATGCTGTGAAGAAGGGCATGTGGGGGAGAAATGATGCAAAGCAGAGGTCAAATCCACATTGCAAAAATAATCTAGTTTGACACTGCTTTAACTGCCCTGATTCAGTGCTACAGAATCCTGGGAACTGTAGTTTATTGTGGCACCAGATTCTCTGACAGAGAAGGCCAAATGTCTCACAAAACTACAGGTCCCAAAATTCCCTAACATTGAGCCAGTGCAGTTAAAGCGGTGTCAAACTGGTTTATTTCTGTAATGCAGAGACTTGTCTCTGACAGAAGGCAGATGGAGAAAGATGGCCTAGGCTGCATCTGCACTGCAGAAAAATACCACTTTAATTGCCATGACTCAATACTATGGAATTCTGGGAATTGTAATTTTGTGAGACAGGTAGCCTTCTCGGTCAGAGAGAGCTCTGGTGCCACAAGAAACTACGATTCCCGGAATTCCATAGCATTCAGCCATGACAGTTAAAGTACATTATTTCTGCAGTGCAGAGGTAGCCTTAGACAGATAGGGAAAGCATTGCAGAAAGATAGGAAAAAGATGGCCTAGAAATAGGGGAAAGATAGCATAGAGATAAAAGAAAGATGGCATAGTAACAGGGGAAAGCTGTAATGGAGATAGGCTAGTCAGTCAGAATGAAGAACTGAATAGACTTTTGGGGATCAGTGAATGATTAAATAGTTCAGGGATTAATGTTTGATCTAATTGTGTATTAATAAACTTCCATGTATTTATTCATTTTTACAACAGTGTCTGGCTATTCCTGTTAAGTTTTGATAGAAAGTCTGGTCACACTTACTGCAGTGAAGCTGCAAAACAACCTATCCACCGGCCCATATAGGGATCACCTTCAGGCCCAAGTACCCAATCCAGGGAGGGATCTTGAGGGGGAAATGGGACAAGGTCAGTGACAGGAGAGGGAATCCATCACAATTCCTTTTAAAAGTTTTTTTATATATATAAAAAGAAAACAAAGTGTTTCTAAAAAGCAACTACAATGGTATCTAATTGGGAATGAAACTATAGTGCAACTAATCTCTACCAAGCTCTGTGCTTGGGCTACACTCTCTTGCTTAGGGTGATTACAGGACTGATGTCTGAGCAGAAATTTATAGGATTCTGTGATCAGTTTAGGAAATTATTGGCAAAGGCATTGAAAATAAAATCTGCAAGTATCATAATACATTTATACTCCACACCGCATCGGGCTTTGGAAGCTAAGCAGGGGCAGCCCTGGTTAGTATTTAGGAGTTTATCACAAGGCAAAAGCTTCTGTTCCTGTCAGGGAAATTTAGGGGATTGGGGGAGCTATATTGTGTTCAGTAGGAATGCTGCCATTCCTGGAAACTCCCAGAAGCAGAAAACACATGAAAACATTTCTTGGGCAGAGGCACAGGAAGTCCTCAGTCTTCAAAAGGTCTGCTGTTAGGGCAGGATTGCAATACTTAGATACAAAATACAGGATTTCCCCATTTTTAATAATACTGTCATCTTGGGACGTTATCACACGTGGGCCACAAAGCGATAATAACTCGCCGTGGCTGTCACCCCTTCCCCAGGTCGTCCTCGGAGCAGCCGGCCCTCCTCACGGCCGGCGCTCCGAGGAGGACCTCCCGCTGCAGCGTTCACACACGCTGCGGCGAAAGAGTCGCTGAAGGTGCGCTGCAGCCTTTTGCGGCGCACCTTCAGCGACTTGTGAAAGGAGCGCCAATTTAGCGCTCCTTTCAGGGGTGGCGAAGCTGCACTGCGGGGCCGAGGTGTGGGGATACCTCGGCCCCGCGGTGCAGCTTCCCGGGCGGCCCAAGTCCGCCCTTCCTTCAAGCCGCCGAAGGTGCGCCGCAAAAGGCTGCGGCACACCTTTGCCGACTCCTCCACCGCAGCGTGTGCAAATGCTGCGGCGGGAGGTCCTCCTCGGAGCGCTGGAGTGCTGGCCGTGCGGAGGGCCGGCTGCTCCGAGGACGACCTGGGGAAGGGGTTGGGACGTCAATCGTGCGGCTGCCCCTCCCCTTCCCTGCCCCCAAGACGGCCCTTTAAGCCATCTGCTGAGGGGGAAGGAGATGCTTCCACTGCCTCGAGGACCCCGCGGAACCATGGGAAAATGCGGGGAAATGCTTCCAAATGCGCATTTGCTTTTCACATTACGGCAAATGCGAAATTATCTTAATTGCGCATTTGCATTTTCTCAAAACAACCGAATTTCAAAAGCTCTCCATTAACACCAGTTTCTGTCCACTTTCTGTCCAGTTTCTGTGCGACGTCATGTGAAAACACGAGGCACTAATCCAGTTTCTTTTTGGGTTTTGTGTGGATTAACCAGCAGATTTGCCCCCGTGTGATAACGTCCTTGGATATGGATGGGGCAGTTTTGGCTGCTGAGGCCTTATGTGCACTGGCTGTATGACTAGGACCAGACAGGAGTATTAAGCTCCAGAACTGGTCCTGGACTGGCCGCAATGGGGGCTGCATGCATTGGGCCAAACCCAATGTGACACAGCTTGTGTGTTCAGACCAGCTGGGCAAACACTGCATTGCCATAGCTGGTCTATTCCCTGTCCCCAAAGCCACCACAGCTGCCTCTCGTACCTGCAGGAGCTTTGTGAACTGCTTCTCTGGAGGGTGGGCTTGCTTGTGCAACTAATGAGGAAATAGGGGATAGGGAACCCCTGTTCACAGGGCTGAGATCTTCGGTAAGAAGGAGGATGGCACAGGGCCTGGCATGTGAACAGCTGGCCAGCCCAAAATGCAAGACCCTGCATTAACTCCAGTATTTTGAAGAAAGACTGGAGCTCTTCCTATGACTTTGCTAACTCTAGGACAAAGTTGGGTTAACCAGGGGAAGTTGCAGTGTGCCATGGAAACAGACAGCACCAGCATCGGGGTGAGCACAGGGTTTTTCACCTGTGCAGAAAAGGCCTTAAAGATCCATATGGGCGAATGAGTTAGCTGTAAGTATGTAGTATAAACAAAAGTGGAGTGAACAGTCATAAGCAATATGACTGCTTGGGGTTAATTGCAAATTGCAAAGCTTGTTGTAATAACTAGCTTACTCTGTGCCTGGCCCGTACATTTGCAAAATCATGCCCTTGAAACACATGCTGAATTAATCCAAAATGACTGCAGTCTGCTGGTTCTCTCGCAGTCACTGCCAATGAAATCTCATTCCACCCAGAGCATACTCGTATATGGAAAAGCTGGGGAAATTTTCTGCTGCATATTCACCACTCTTTAACTGACTGCTGCATTTTCCATGGGTAAGTTGCTCTAGTGTACTGGTTGAAAAGGTTGGTTGTAAAATTGTAGAAAGGTGTTGTTTTTTTCCTCACTTTTTAAAAGACACCCTTAAAGGTGAAAACATGAGTAATATCTAAGGTCAATTTAGGGCCTTTGCAGACTGCCAGAAATAGTGCAAATTGAGCCCTCTTTAACTGCCCTGACTCAGTGCTAGGGAATCATGGGAACTGTAGTTTATTGTGGTACCAGAGCTCTCTGACAGAGAAGGCTCAATGTCTCAGAAAAAAATACAATTCCCATGATTCCCTAGCACTGAGCCAGGGCAGTTAAAGTGGACTCAATTTGCACTATTTCTGGCAGTCTATAAAGGCTTTTAAACTGTGGTGTCCTACCTGACCCTGCCAAAAGTCACAGAAAGGTATTATTGTGTGGCAACACACAACATGTGTGGCATGCATAAAATTTCGTAATTGTGAGACATTATAGGTAAGACCTCTGAACTTTTTGAAAATTGCGTATTTCATTGAAGTCCTGTTCTGGAGACCACATTTAGACTGCTAGCAGCCTGTGGTCAAGGGGGCAGACAGTTATCCCCACCACTGTGGGGTGAGATGTCCTCAGACCGTAGGCCAGGGACTGGCAACCTATGGCCCGGAGGCCGGTTAAGGCCCCGGGCCCCAGACTTACTGGCCCAGGCTGAAGGTTGCCACGGTTGTCGCCGCTGCCGCGCACTGCCATTGGGGTGCGTTTTTGCTGCTCTGCGGCCGCGCTCACTGCGATCGCCATTTTGGAAATCAAAATGGCGGCTGCGACACGTTTGCGCATGCACAATACTCTTGCGCATGTGCAAACGTGTCGCGGCCATGATTTGGACTTCCAAAATGGCGGCTGCGACATGCGCCGTGGTGGCTGCGGCTATGTGCGCTACGGCGGCGGCTGTGGTAGCGGCCGCGCCGGCCGCGTGTGCAGGGGGCCGTGCGCGGCAGAGGAGGGTGTGCGCGCACGCCGCCATTCCCCCCCCCCCCTCGGCCCAGCCGAGACCTGGGCTACTGGAGACCGGCCCAGGTCTCAAAAAGGTTGCCTGCCCCTGCCGTAGGCCATTACACCATATTGATTGTATGTGGTGTCTTCTTTTTTTTCATTGTCATTGATATTGGTAATTGTTTATATTATATTTACAATGTTTACATTCCTCTAATACACTCCTAACCAATCTGAGCACAATCCAATGGAAAATAAGCAAACTCTTGAATGAAGGACAGCTTCCCCCTTCATACAACAGAATTATATTTGGAACCATGGTGGCATATCATAAATCAGTTACGTTTTTCAGAGGCTGAGTGAGTTAATTTTTGGAATGCAAGACACAGAATCCTCCAGCAAGCATGGCCACTGAGAGCTGTAGTCCAGAAAAGTTATGTTTCAAAGTTCCTCCCCCCCCCCCCCAATATCTGGTATGGAAAAGAAACCTAGTTCTAGGATTTAAAACAGGAAAGGATACTGCAGAGGAAATGTTATACATTGCAGAACTAGTGCCTTCTGGTGGTTTGAGTGTGGGACAATGACTCTGGAGATACCAAATTTGCACTGGGCCATGGAAACCCATTCAGTGACCTTGACTTTGAGTCCTCTCAGCCTCAGGGGAAGGCAAAGCCCCTCTGAACAAATTTCGCCAAGAAAACCCCATAATGGGGTTGCCATATGTTGGAAATGACTTGAAGGCACACAAACCTCAATCAAGCCTTGCCTAATGGAGAGGGGGAAGCCACAGGAGAGACAGTGTGTGTGTGTATTTAATATTGTTTTCTGTGCCTCAAGGGCCGGCCATATCATTAGACAGAGTGAGAGGCAGTTTCCTGTGGTGACTGATATTGAAAAGTGGCAACAAGGTGCCTGCCTTGTGCCCCTTAGCTAGCCTGCTGCCTTCTGAAATTGGTCCAGACGTTTAAACCGTTGCATTGAAGAAAGATGTACCTGTCAATTCAATTGGATTTTGTACATGGAATGAGAAGGGGGTTGACACCTTTTTCTCAGGCAGCAGTGTGCTGGGCCTTCTTTTCAGCTGTGAAATGTTAGTGGTGATGTGGTGTTTTGTTGGAGGGTTAGAATTGGTCCTCCACTCCAACACTGTTGAATTCCTTCTTGTTGTACTTGTTGAGAGAGAGAGAGAGAGATGTATAGCATATGCGTTTTACACACACACACAGAGTTGGCCCTCCTTATCAATAAATTATTTATCCATGGATTCAACCACCTACACTACAACTTGAAAATATTCCAAAGAAAATATAAATTCCAAAAAGCAAACCTTGATTTTGCCATTTTATATAAGGGACACCATTTTACTACACCACTGCATATAATGGGACTTCAGCATCCATGGATTTTGGCATTCATGGAGGGTCCTGAAATCAGACCCCAGAGAATACCAAGGGCCCACTGTATATACTGTCTATCTCTATGGAGCTTACCGCTCAGGCAAAAGAGGTGTCTTACCTCTTCCGGGTTCAATCCTCGATTGGGGATACACCTGGATGTTATCACACATAATTCACCACCGATTCTGCTGCGATGCCACCGGCTGGATGGAGCATGGGTCAAAGCTGTTTTCAAAAATGGTAGTTTTCCTACTTTAAAAATTGGCCGGCTGAGCAGTCCTTGGACTCAGGCTGGGTTTGGCTGGTGGCATTGCGGCAGAATCAGTGGCAAATTATGTGTGATAACATCCGGGTGTATCCCCAATCGAGGATTGAACCTGGAAGAGGTAAGATGCCTCTTTTGCCTGAGCGATAAGCTCCTATATCAGATACACACACACACAGGTTCAATATCCCTTATCCAGAATACTGAAATACAAAATATTCCAAAAATGTCCCTACTGGTGGCTGAGATAATTCTTGTGTGTGTTTTAGTTATGTTTTTAATTTTTGTATGTTTATAACTTTTATGCTTTTTTAAAGCTTGTTTTGGAGATATTTAGGCAGGCAGAGAGAAACCCTGACAACATCCAATCAGGATGGGTCAAGCATTACTCAGAGTAGAGTTAGGAGTAGGTATAAATAGAGCAGGAGATTGGATAGAAAAGGGCATTTGTTGGTGTTGGTGTTATTAGTGGGTTAGGGACAGAACTCAAAGTGAGAGTTTAGTACAACCTGAGGAGTTGAAGAGCTGAGAGGCTAGATTATACTGTAGAACAGGGGTCAGCAATCTTTGTTGCCAGGGGGCTGGGGGGGGGGAATGGCGCGGGGGGCCGGGTCGGCGGGTGCATGCTTGCATGCCCACATTTGCCACTGCCACTTCCCTGGGCCCAGCGCCACTGTGAGAGGCCCCCGAGAGGCCCAGCGCTGCCGCGGCCCCCCCAGGAGGCTTCCCTCGGCAGTGACAGGCCTCCAAGAGGCCCAGCACTGCCGCAGGGCTCTTCCGGGGTGCCATTTTGGCCATGTTGCTGCCATGGCTGCCATTTTGTTTGTCAAAATGGTGGCTGCAGCTTGTTTGCACATGCGTAGGAGTACTGTGCATGTGCAAACGAGTCGCGGCTGCCATTTTGGCAAACAAAATGGCAGCGGTGACGCGCATGGCGGGGGGCAGTGGGGGCCAGTCAGCGGGGTTCCGCAGGCCGGGTGCGGCCCGCGGGCCATAGGTTGCCAGCCCCTGCTGTAGAAAGAGGCAGTTAAAAGTTTAAAAAGCCCCAAGAAAGGACTAAGAGTGTCCTGGAGGAAAATAAAGTATAAGTCTTTGAGGAGAATAGTAGGACTTTATCACACGGGGAAAATTCTGAGCAGAAACGGGATTCAAAAGCTGGGGAAAACCCGTGAAAGCAGGTTGATTTCACACACATCGTTGTTAAACTGTTGTTAACCAAATGGAGTCAAAAGCTGCTCTTTTCTACTTTTGGGATTTTCCAAAAGTAAAAAGGAGCAGCTTTTGACTACTTTCTGTTTGGGTTAAGAACAGTTTAACAGTGATGTCGTGTGAAAATCAACCTGCTTTTGTGTGTTTTTTCCAATTTAAAACCCCATTTCTGCACGGGATTTCCCCTGTCTAATAAAGTCTGTAGATAATGAAACGTGAGACACAGGGGGGAAGCAGACAGCCAAAAGGGCCGTTTTGGGGGCAAGGAAGGGGAGGGGCAGCTGCAAGTTGGCCGCCCCAACCCCTTCCCCAGGTCGTCCTTGGAGCACTGGCCCCTCCGCACGGCCGGTGCTCCGAGGAGGACCTCCCGCCGCAGCGTTCGCACACGCTGCGGCGGAAGAGTTGCCGAAGGTGCGCCACCAGCCTTTTGCAGCACACCTTCGGCGACTTGTGAAAGGAGCGCTATTTTAGCGCTCCTTCCAGGGGCGGCAAAGCTGTGCCACGGGGCCGAGGTGTGGGGATACCTCGGCCCCGCGGCGCAGCTTCCTGGAGCGGCCCATGGCCGCCCATCTGCTTCCCCCCATAGTTAATAAAAGTGTAAGAACCAAGAGTATAATAAAGGTTTTGAATGGTTTTAGGTTACTGTAACAAACAAGTATAAGGACAAGAAACCACAAATGTAATACAGCGTAACAGATAAAGTATGCCAATAATGTATCAAATGTGAACAACATCCCACAGAAGTGATATTGTATTTAAGTTAACCGGCAAATAAACTTATAACATTGTTTCAATAAATGACTGTTTGGGTACTTTCAAAGATACAGTAACACACTACCAGCATTGAGGATAACATTTTATTATTAAGCACCTTGAATAATGGGGGGGGGGGGGGGGAGTAGGTCTTCGTCAGAGATTGGTGGCAACTGTGGCACAAGGGGTTTGTTGTCGTTAACTGCCCTCAAATCAATCTTGACTCCTGGCAACCCTATGGATGTGACATCTCCAAGAGCCCCTGTCCTCCCCTGCTCTGCTTAATTCCCGCAACCCCTTAATACCCAAAGTGACCTCCTTAATAGAGTCCATCCATCTGGCATGTGGCCTTCCTTTCTTCCTACTTCCCTCCACCTTTCCCAGCATTATTGTTTTTTTCCAAATAGTCCCTTCATGATGTGTCCAAAGTAGGACAGCCTCAGTTTGGTCATCTTGGCTTCCAGGGAGTTTCTGCCTTGATCTGTTCTAGGACCCATTTGTTTGTTTTTTCGCTGTCCACAGGATCCTCAATACTCTTTTCCAGCACCACATCTCAAATGAATTGATTTTCTTGCTATCATCTTTCTTAACTATCCAACTCTCACATCCATACATAGTAACAGTGAGTTGTACATCTTTGCATTTTAGAATTTTTTCTAGTTCTTTCATAGCCACCCTCCCCATTCTTAGTTTTCTTCTGATTTCCTGACTGCAGTCCCATTTCTATCAATGTTTGATCCCAGGTATGGGAATTCTTTTACTATTTCTATTTCTTCATTGTTTAGGTTGAACTGTGAAGGTCCTCAGTGGTCACTGTTTTTGTTTTCTTTATGTTCAACATTAAACCTGCGTTTGCACTTTCTTCTTTGATCTTCCTTAGTAGGTGTTCCAGGTCTGTGAGGTTTTCTGCTAGTACTATGGTGTCATCTGCATATCTTAGATTGTTGGTATTCCTTCCTCCTATTTTCACTCCTCCTTCTTCTGTGTCCAAGCCTGTTTTCTTATAATATGTTCTGCATACAAGTTAAACAGATAGGGTGAAAGGATACAGCCTTGTCTGACCCCTTTGCCAATTGGGAACCATTCTGTTTCTCCATACACAAGGGGACACAAGAGTAAAAGGTTGTTTAAAAAAGGAAAATAAAGAGGTTTTGGGCAGTGCCACATTGTCACCGTCACACTCATTGGTTTTAATTGTCTCTTAAATTCTGATTGTAAAGATTGCAAATGGTTTTATTTATAAGCCGCCTTAGGTCCCTCTCTGGGATAAAGGTGGCATAGAAATGAAATGAAATAAAATAAATCCTGCTGCTTCAGTGCACACAAACTTTGGGGGGTTGCAGACTGCCAGTAATAGTGTGAATTCAGTCCACTTTTAGGGTTAGGGTTAGTGCTAGGGAATCATGGGAACTGTTATTTTTCTGAGACATTGAACCTTCTCTGTCAGACAACTCTGATGCCACAATAAAATACAGTTCCCATGGTTCCCTAACTCTAACCCTAACCCTAAAAGTGGACTGAATTCACACTATTTCTGGCAGTCTGCAACCCCCCTTTGTTTCATGTATAAAATTGTCCAAAAGATTATGTCTCAAATGACCACCAGGTGATGTATACAAGGTGCAAACGAAACAATAAATGAATTCTGTGTTTACCTCCCAGACAGCTCCTGAGGGATATGGAAATATTCCAGAATCAGGAAAATAAAATCCAAAATCCAAAACCCTGCTGGTCCCAAACGTTTGGGATAAGGGAGGCCCAACCTTTCTCTCTTCTCCCTGCCCTCTGAATATTGCAAACTGTGTAAACCATTTTTAAAGTAAGTAGACATGAAAGGCAAAGATGCTGAGAAATAATGGAAGTGATCCCTTTTTTTTCCTGAGCCAGCTGCTCTTTGCGTATTTGCGCTTTTGACGCAGCTGAGGCTCAACCTGGTTTAGCATAATGCAGTAGACTAGGATCACAGCCACTGGCTTCTTGAATGCCTTCTTTAAAGGACAAAAACCATCCCCAAAAATCTCAGATTATTTAATCTATTGAATCTACTTTCCTCTCTCTGTCCATCCCGGCCTTTCCCCTTCTATTTTCCTGAAATCCTCTTGCAAAAGACTTCCAGAAAAGGATGCCTCTCCACTAAAAATGGTGACACTTTTAATGCTATTATTTTAACTTTCTTTTAGAAAAACCTAAAAGGATGGGTTTATTTTTCTGTGGAATCCCCCCCCCAAATTCTTGGCTCTTGCTTTGCTTTTCTGAAATGGGATATAGAAAAACATGGAAAGGGAAAGGGATGGACTGGTTCTCTTAGCTGGCTTCAGAAAGGGATGCTTTTGGCACAGGGACTGCGCAAAGCTCTCCAGGTTTTGCCATGATCCTGGAAAGGGGGAAAAAAAGAGAGAGTGTACAAAGTGAAAGTTAAAATAAAACAAATCAACAACACCCCCCCCCCATCCTAGCAACATCAAGAGAGAGGAACAGTTATCTGGGGTGAGTTTGTTTGTTTGTTTTAAAAGAAAAACCCAACAAGAGACAGATGTCACTGAAAGTCTCTTGTGAGTCTAAGATGGAAAGAATCCGCTTGTAGCTTTTGTAGATTTTTTTGTAGGGGGAGAAGAAAAGAGACTTTGTGTGTGTCCTTTGGAAACCCCCAAGTCTGCCCTTGTCAAAAGGGCCGCATAGATCTGTAAAGGAACAGTAAATAAATCAATTAAAAGGGTATCAATAAAAGAGGGGGGAGCATGACACAGAGGTTTTAAGATATACAGACCTTTGGGAATTGAGGTGATGATCCACTTTGTTCCTGCCTCTTCTTCTTCTTTCTCTTGGCTCCTTTGCCAAAAGCGGATGGGGAAAAGCGCTGCCTTTTGTTTGATCCTTGTAGTAGGGTGCATCCGCACTGCAGGGATAATCCAGTTTGGCACCGCTTTAACTGCCCTGGCTCAGGGCTATGGAATTCTGGGAACTGTAGTGGGTTGTGGCTCTAGACGTCTGCTCTAGTAGTTTGAGTGTTTTACTATGGCCGTCCAAAACACACTGCAGACATAATCCAGTTTGAGACTGCTTTAACTGCCCTGACTCAATGCTAGGCAATTCTGGCAACTGTACTTTTATGAGATGTTTAGCTTTCTCTATCAGAGAGCTCTAGTGCTACAATAAACCACAATTCCCAGGATTTCCTAGCACTGAGCCAGGCAGTTAAAGCGGTCTCAGAGTGGATTATTTCTGCAGTGTGTTTTGGACCTATGACTCTAGAGATGAGAGGGTTTAATTCCCCACTTGGCCATGAAACCCACTGGGTGCCCTTGGACAAGTCACATACTCTCAGCCTCAGAGGAAGGCAATGGCAAACCTCCTCTGAACAAATCTTGCCAAGAAAACCCTCTGATAGGTTTGCCTTAGGGTCACCATAAGTCGGGAATGACTTGAAGGTACACAACAACAACAGTTGTTATATTATTAATTTGTATCCTGCCTTTCTCCCAGTGATGGGACTCAAGGCAGGTAGCAATATATCTAATCATCATCATCATCATCATCATCATCATCTTTGATAGAAGTGTAGATATACACTTTTTAAAGTAATTAAACAAATTATAACATTTAAACATTAAATGCATTGAAAAGATTATACAATCCATAAAACAGCACAGCAGATAATTAAAAGCCCATTCCATTCAATTTCTAAAGCCTAGGGCAGGGGTAGGCAACCTAAGGCCCAGGGGCTGGATGCGGCCTCCTGAGGCCTTTGGACTGGCCCCAGGCCGGTCCTGCTGCGGCCGCTACCATGATGATATTGATTATTTTGGTTATTACTTGTTCTTGGGTTTTTCTTGGCAAAATCTCCACAGGGGTTTTGCCATGGCTTTTCTGGGGCTGAGAGAGTGTGCATGCATATTTTTTAAATTTTTTAAAATTTATTTATTTATTTATTTATTGTGCTTCGGCCCTCCAATTGTCTGAGGGACAGCAACTCGGCCCCCGGCTCAAAACGTTTGCCTACCCCTGGCCTAGGGACACAAAAATGTTTTTTAGTTGCTGAGAAAAGGAGGACAAGGAGGGTGCCTTCCTGGTCTATCTAGGGAGGGAGTTCCAAAGACTGGGAGCAGCCACCAAGAAGGCCTTTGTTCCCACCAAACAAGCTTGAGAAGGTGGTAGGACAGAGAGAAGGCCCTCTCCAGAAAATCTCAGAGATCTAATGGATTCATAAAAGGAGATATGGCCCTTCAAACAGCCTGGATCCAACCCATATAGGGCTAAAGCCAAACTGAAACTGCAGCCTATATGAGCCTGTCTAGAGCTCACAGGAAAGGTCCTTTCAGGGCCTAAGCAGACTGCCAGAAATAGTGCACATTAAATTGAGGCACTGCCCTGGCTCAGTGCTAGGGAATCATGGGAACTGTAATTTATTGTGGCACCAGAGCTCTCTGACAGAGAAGGCTCAATGTCTCACAAAATATAATAATAATAAAAATACAATAATGTGATTCCCTAGCACTGAGCCAGGGCAGTGCCTCAATTTAATGTGCACTATTTCTGGCAGTCTGCTTAGGCAGTCAGTTCCACCACCTTTACAGATACTGTTAGTGGGAACACAAGACAGGGCATTCCTGGTGGGTGCCCCTAGGTTTTGGGACCTATTCCCAAGGGAGACTAGATTGGTACCCTCCTTGCTATCTTTCCATCAGCAGGCAATTTCTTTTTTATTCAGACAGACTTTTAAAACTGAAGGAATTAAGGAAAGGGCTTGTAAGAGTGTACTGTACTGTTTTAAATGGTACAATTTTAACTGCTTTCTATCCTTTTAAGTGTATCTTTTAATTATTTAAAATATTGTTAATAGGTTAATTTTGTTTTAATGTTATATGTTTTTAACTATATTGTAATCATTGTCATTTGTAAGCTGCCTTGACTTCCAATCTTGGGGTGGGGGTGGGGGTTGGGCAATAAATAAATATCATGGTGATGGTGATTGGATTATTTTATTCATTTATTATATGGGGGAACTAGAGGTTCCTCAACAGCACCAGGGTCTTTAAAACTTGCCTCTGACTTATGTGTTTTGATTTAGTGGATGTATTCACTTCCAAGAAATCTTTGGTTGAAGGGACTACGCTGATACAAACTGAAAAGGTGATCCAAGTCTATCTCACTGTCCGGATGACTTTTTCTTCCCATTACTGATGGCACTGAGAAAGGACCAGAGCATAAAGCGAAACTGCAGTAGGATCATTTGTGGAACATGCTAAATAACCCAAACAAGCAGCATGCGCCTTGTATGCTGGGACAGCAGGCATGAATGCAATCAGAAAGAAGAGATTTTGGGCATCCTGTTTCTGCCTTATGGCCATCTTTTTTCTTCTGGTCACTCTCCAGGTACTGTGGATTCTCAGATTATCAAATATGAGTTGAAAGAAGATGATAAGTAGTGTTGGAAGAAAGGGAAAGAGTCAAAGATTGCTGTATACAATACCTGGCTTTGAGGGAAGTGTCTGTGTGCACATGGCCACTCAGAACACATCAGAACAGAAAAGTTTTCCTTTCTTTTTCTTCTATATATCCTCTTTATGAGCTGCCAGAATCTATGGTGATTTTTGTTTTGCTTTTTCATTTTAGAAATTGGGGATATTATTTTTTTGGATAGCAGCCAGGCAGTGTGGCTTGCAGGGTTCTGGGGGTCATAGTCCAAAAAGTAACTTGCCCAAACTCTGGTTCTTCACCTACTACCCCCAGGTCTCAGTTCCTTGCTGATGGTCTTCTCCCACTGTTGCGTTTTCATTGATAAAGGACATCAATGCACTATCTACAAAGAAAATATAAACAGTGGTTCATTTCCCTAGTGAGGACACAGGAATATTTACACCAAAGGCCCTCCAGATGTTGCTGGAAGACCACTAGCCCTAGCCAATATAGCCATGGTGAGGTATGATAGGAACTGCAGTCCAATAACAGCCACCTCCTTGTTTAAAAGCGTATAGATCTGTGATTCTGAATTATTCTTTCTTGTCACATTCTAGTTTAGCTTCTTTCATTAGGTGAGTTGATGCGACAAGAAAGGACAAGCTGTGGTAGCAGATCAGAGGTAATCCTGTTGTGAATGTCAAATTACCATGTGGGAAAATTGTGTTTTCAGATATGATTATGAATATAATACAGATTTAGCCTGAAAGAGTCCCCAGTGATATAGTTTTGTATCTAGAATTAGATACTTACAATATGCCTGGCAGAAGTAGGCTTTTCACCTCTTCTTCCCCACAGCAGCCCTACGTCTGCCAGTGCAAGTATCTAATGCTAGATACAAATCTATAACACTACTTGGCCATGGAAATTCACTGGGTGACCTTGGGCTAGTCATATGTTCTCACCCTCAAGGGAAGGCAATGGCAAACTTCTTCTGAACAAACCTTGCTAAGAAAACCTGGTCGTAGGTTCGCCTTAGTTGGCGCCTTAGTTGCCTAAGTTGATAAAGTCTTGGAGGCACACAACAACAACAAAACCAGCAACAATAACAACAAAAAGATCTGAGTATACTGTAGGAAGTAGAATGTTGCAGGTAACTATATATTCTTTCCAGAATAAAAAAAAGAATAAAATGCAAATTTGAATGGCCATGACTGAAAGTGACAGAGAGAATCATGGCACTCTCTGACTTAAAAGAAATCTTAGTCAAGTAGTCAGATGACTTTTAGTTGATTACATTTGCTTATGTCTGTACATAAAGAAACCACTTCCAGTGGAAAAAAAATGCATACTTTATTTCTTTTAACCCTGCATGCTTATATCACAGTGATACATCATTATGTCTCCTATGGTGTATAAACTTATGTATACATCTAGAAATTTTAGTCTAAAAATTTACCCCAAATTTACCTCCCAAATCTGGGTTGACTTATTTACAAGTCAGTGTAGGTACTGTACCTTAACTCTTATCAGAAAAGGAACCATCCCCTTCTCTAAGTAGAGTGACAAAAGGCAAGAGCTTAGTCCATACTGGGAGCACCTGAAAGAAGCACTGATTCTCTGCTTTGTTGCCACTCCTGACTTTTTTGAATGCCTGGGTAGGAAAATGGTGGTGGTGGCGGCAGCTCTTTGTTGCTTCCTCTCAAAGGAACACAGAGAGGAATTGGGCTTTGAAGGATTTAAATAAGACATTTGTTTATGTTTGCCGCCTTTCCTGGGTTTAAATCAGGCAAATTAGCACATTAACGTTAAAGGCTATAATCACCGCTAATGTAGTTGCCATTTTCTTTGCTTTCCCTTTTCGTCCTTTTTGACATGTATTCATTACTCAGCCTTACCCATGCCTGGTTGCCTTCTCCCCACATCGCATAGCCATAGTCCTCACCCATCCAGCCTTTAGGGTGGCACAATTATGTCAGCCAAATTTTTGTAGTTCTTTGGCATCATTTTCCTTTGCTTCATCCAATAATAATAATAATAATAATAATAATAATAATAATAATAATGTTTTATTTTTAACCCGCCCCTCTCCTCAGCAACCGGGGCGGGGTACAGCATGATTACAACAAACAACAGTTAAAACAAACCATCAACCCACTTTCTCCTCCTCCCACCCCTTAAAACTAAATTAAACTAATTCAAGATTTAAAAACACTTAATACATAAAATATGATAAAAACCAAGTGGGGCAACAGGCAATGGCAGAAAGGGGGCGGGTAGCAATCACCTCCAGTTGAGCCGGGGTTATTCCGGGAAGGCCTGCTGGAAGAGATCTGTCTTTACTGCTTTTTTAAAGCTAGCAAGAGTGGTAATCAGACGGATCTCGTCTGGCAGGCCATTCCATAGTCTGGGAGCGGTTGCAGAAAAGGCCCTCTGGGAGGTCTGAGACAGCCTAGTTTTCATAGGCTGCAGCAGGTTCCTCCCAGAGGACATAAGTGTGAGGGGGGGGATCGTACAGGAAGAGGTGGTCCCGGAGATAAGATGGGCCCAAGCCATGTAGGGCTTTAAAGGTTAAAACCAACACCTTGTACTGTGCTCGGAAACTAATCGGCAGCCAGTGGAGAGATTTAAGCACAGGAGTTATGTGCTTTACATCCTTTATTGTATGCCCCTAAGTTTTACCCTCGACTTATCCATGGGCCATATCAAAATCCATAATTTTGGCCCCCAAACCTTCCCTTTACTAACACATGAGATCAATTTATAGTTGAGTATATATGGTACTATTATATCCACACAAAGGGATATATCATCACCTTTGTATGCCATGTACAATTTTCCTATTTTTCAAAAATTTAAAATTAACTTTTTAAAAAATTGCAGCCCAAGTTAGTCAATCAAAAAGTTTTTAATAAATTTGTTTAACCAATTAAAAATAATTTACTTTGATAATAAGGTCTTTGGATAAATCAGAGCAGGGGTTCCTTTGACCATCCAGATACAGTATTTTTGACTACAACTTTCATGATCCTTTACTGTTGACCAAATCGGTTGAGGCTTCTAAGAGCTGAAGTTGAAAACATCTAGAAGGTCAAATAGTACCGAACTATAGCACTGTTTAGTTATTTAATTTACATCCCGCCTTTCTCCCAGCATAGGATCCAAGACGGCATACAACCACTGTTGAGATAAGGTGAAATCAGGCATAAATAAAAACCAAAATACACATAAAGCAAGTCAGCCTGTTAAAATGAGTGTGCCTAGACTTGTTGAAATTGTTTTGTTTTTGTTTTTTAAAGAAAAAGCAACAGTCTTATGATGAAACTCTAGCTGCCATCCCTTTGTCCTTGAAGATGCTCTTGGTGACTGACTAAAAAAAAGTTGACAGTCTCAATTACAATTTATTATGAGAACAATTTTCCAGCCAATTCAACACAGTAAATCATAAATGACCAATATTGCCACAATCTTGGAATACTATAACCATTGCAATCCTATTTGTTGGAGTAGAACTAAATGCTGAATAGTCTGGGGCTTATTTTTTTCTGCATGTTAAACTGCACAAAGAACAATTCGTGCCAAATCTATTAAACCTTTAGTAATGGTGGATTTCTTTTCCTTTCCTCCAAAAGGTGGTTGTAGAACTTGGTAAGTCTGAAAAGATGATGATGAAAAGCTCACTTTCACAAAATAATGCTTTCAGAAAGGAAGAGCTGGAGAAATATGTCCATTTGTTTGTAAAGAACCCAGAACTTTACAGTAATACAGAAGAAATTTTAAACCAAGACAGATATCCTATCTTGCTGTGGTGGTCTCCATTGACGGGAGAGACTGGGCGACTTGGTCAGTGTGGACAAGAAACTTGCTTCTTTACTATCAACAGGACCTATCAGAGCAATCCTATGACGAAAGCCTTTCTCTTTTATGGTAGGCTACTTGCTTTTATTTTTCAAGTTACTGCATGACTTTTTACTACCACTTCTCTCAGACAGTGTATATTAAGAAGTCAATTTCCCTTCTATCTTGGTTTTCTGTATGCCCCCACCTCAATAGCTCATACTCCCTATTTCCATGTTGCGGACACCGTGCCCTACTGTAAGTTAAGCTTTTTTCTTATTTTTTTCATTTCTGCAAAAAGTGGGGTTTCCTCAACTCTACTTATGCCTCCTTCTAATGTGTGGGTTAGTACAGTTCCTGTTACCTATGCAATGATGCTCAGAGCCTAAACATTGGAATGACACATGTACAAGTTGACGTGTACATCTGGAATTCTGAAATTCGAAATACTCCAAAATCCAAAATTGTCCACATGAGTGACTGAGATAGTGACATCTTTGCTTTCTGGTAGTTCTGCGCACACACACTTTGTTTCATGCACAACATTATGAAAAATATTGTGTATAAAATTATCTTGAGGCTATGTGTGTAAGGTGTATGCAAAATATAAATGTTTCGACTTGGGTCCCATTTCCAAGATATCTCATTATGTTTATGCAAATATTCCAAAATCCAGAACACTTGTGGTCATAAGAATTTCAGATAAGGAAGGCTCAACTGTCTTCAGCTTTAAAAGAGGTAGTTACATTATGGTGCAGTTCTAGCTCAAGCATGGGCCATCTGTAAGGGGTTAGGATTAAGTACAATCCTCTTCTCCTATCTGATCCCATAAATTTGTTGACTGAGTGGTGTATGGCAGAACTATTCTGATGAAAATCCCAGAATAGTCCAAAAAATGGGGAGTAAAGGAGTGAAGCAGAAGCTCATTTATGCTTGATCCAAACCTGGTCCAGCCCAGGGATGCAATACTGGCACAAAGTTAGGCCAGGGTAAAATCATATCTCAGTAATTTCCAGCATCCTTAAGCTGAGAGGTATTTGGACTCTGCACTGCTTCTATTAGCCTAGTGTCACTTCAGCTGGCCTTGGACATCTTGGTCATTGAGGATTACACTTTTAGTATCCAGCAGCAAAAGGAAGAATGCCTGTGGAACCTTAAAGTCCAGAAGATGTATAATGGCATAGGCTTTTATGGACTTCAATCCACCTCATTGGGTGCTTGGAGTGCTACAGTTTTGTATATAAATGTGTGCACAAAGGTATATCGGTTTTGTGTGTCATAAATATTGATGTAAAGTATCAATGTATCAAGTGTCAAAGTAGGCAAATCTCAGCCTCAGAGGAAGGCCATGGCAAAACCCCTCTGAAGAAACTTTTCAAGAAAACCCCAAGATAGGGTTAGAAGTGACCCTAAGGCAAACCTATCATTGGGTTTCCATGGCAAGATTTGTTCAGAGAAGGTTTGCCATTGCCTTCCCCTGAGGCTAAGAGATTGTGACTTGCCCAAGGTGACCCAGTGGGTTTCATGGCTGAGCTGGGAATCAACACTTGTCTACAGAATCATAGTCCAACACTCAAATCACTATGCCACACTATGCACACAGGCCTGCAAAAATGAGGATCATAAACACTTTTTAAGAAATGTATGTTGGTCTTATAGAAACTTAGCATTCTAACTCCAAAAAAATGCAAAAAATTACCTTGCAAAGAGTAAGGAGATTATCACAGCGTTAATTAAAGTGGGTTTCCTGAGCTGTCTTAAAATTTAAAATGGGAGGCATCCTGATGTTATCACAAGGATTTAGCCACCAAAATTGCCACCCGGGTGTAGCCTGGGTCCATTCCCATTCCCAGGGGCGCTCAGCGCAGCTTTTTTCAAAGCCAGGAGTCTTCCAGCTTAAGAAAATGGCCGCTGGAGCGGCCCTGGGAACAGGCATGGACCCGGGCTATACCTGGGTGGTGATTTTGGCGGCAAAATCCTTGTGATAACATCAGGATGCTGCCCGTTTTAAATTTTAAGCCGGCTCAGGTAAGCCACTTTAATTAGCCCTGCGATAATCTCCTGAGAAAAGGGTTAAAGTCTTCTAACATACTTTCAAAACACTTTAATTTGCTGATATGAAACACAAAAATCCATCCAAAGCACTAAGACAAATCACACTGGAACATCAGCATCCACACTTAATGAAAGCTGAGTAACAGCTTTGTTAAAATATCGAATTTGTAAAAAAACTCTGTGGTGTGGTGTGATATTTTTATTGTGTTTTTGAATTCAGCTCCCAAAAAGTTTTCTCACTGCAGGCCTGCGTAATCAATACTGGGCCAAATCTAATAATCCCAGATACTTGTTGATAAAATCTTGTTTGAAAAGGAGCACTACCCATGAACATGGTGAGCTTTTTTATACCCAGGTGGAGTTCTCTGTAAGTTTGTTGTTCTGTGGCTTCAAATCATTTCCAACCCTAAGGTGAACCTGTCATGGGCTTTTCTTGGCAAGCTTTGTTCAGAGGGAGTTTGCCTTTGTCTTCCTCTAAAGCTGAGAGAGTGTGACTTGCCCAAGGTCACCCAGTGGGTTGCCATGGCTGAGTGGGGATTTGAACCCTGGTCTCCAGAGTCCTAGTTCAGTGCTCAAACTATTGCACTGGCTCTGTAAGTACAGTTGTTCCTCCAAATTTGCTGACTTCCCATTCGCAGTTTTGAATTTCCGGCGGATGGGAAGCCAGGAGGGACAAAATGGTGAGTGCACGAAAGCACACCGCCATTATTTTCAAAGGGGCTCGAATATTTGTGGTTTTCCATTTTTGTGGGGAGGGGGGGTCTGGAATGGATCCCCTGTGAATTGGGAGGAACGTCTGTATAGCACCCTAAAAAACAGGGCACTCTAAACAAGCCTCATATCACAGCCAATAGATTTGGGCTACCTTTCACTGGATTTTTGCTTCCATGTTTTGTCATTTTTGATCTACAATTTTGAATGCCTGTTTGCCACAATAACTCCTTCCCACTCCCCAAAACTTGTGTAGACAGGGGAGAGGAAAAAATTATTTCAGGTATGCAGTGTGTCACCCATCCCTGATCCATCGTTTATTATTTTATTTATTTTAACACTTTCAATTTTTTGAAAGCATTTCCCCCCAAATATGCTTGCAATTGCAATCTTTTTGTGCCTGCTCTCCATCATAATCCTATTAAAGCTTCTTTATCTTAATTCTTGTCTGAGGGATATTCTTATCATCTCCGGAAAGTCTTATATTCTATCAGTCAAGATTAACTGTGTCATATCAAATCAATCAGTCATCTCAGCACTTTCACCTTGAAAGTATGTACATCTTTAGACTTCCATCTGCATATTCTTTATCTTCATTAGACAACTCAGGCTTCCTACTTTCTTTTTTCACCAAGAACTTTACTTTTTCAATTTTTAATATCACCTAAAAACAAAAATGTCCATTCCAGAGAAAGCAGGTTTTCTGAGTTTAAGATATTTTTCTGTATTACATTTCTCTGCTCTGTGCTCTGTAGATTTTGCTGTATTGGTTTGTTTTATAAAAGCTCTAGTTTCTGGAATTTAAGTCAAAACATGCAAAGGACATAGCACAATACTATATCTCTCTACTCACAAGTAGAGTTCAAATGGTCTTACTCTCAGGTAAGTGGCCTCAGGCTTTTAGGCTTACTCTTGTTAATATTAAATAGATAGATGCAGCTCAGAAGAATTTTTTAAAAAACAGCAGTAGGGCATACATAGATAAGAAAAGTAGAAAAGCAGAACTGTATTTTGAAGCTTGAAGGTTTTGAAATCAGTTTATATGATTCCCTTGGAGGTGATGATTTTGGGCTGAATTATTTGAGTTGTCAGCCACAAACGTGCTGTGATATATCTCTTTTTAGAGATGTAATGAAAATATTATTTTCATAATATTTGTCTGAAGAACTTCCCTTCGTACACAAAACCACATAGATATTCATTATTTGGATAGACCTGAATATTGGATGTCTAAAGTTTTATTGTATCTTTCCCCAAGGACATATAGCATCCTTTTAATATATCAGACTAAAAGTAACCATCACAACATTTTGTGTCTTACAGTGTTTTATGACATACACAAAAATATGAAACTTGCACACTCTTCTTAATTATAGCCTAAATTCAATGTAATGCCAGCGAAATGAAAGTCCTTATTAGCACAATTATCCTGGATTATATCTTTGTGCATCCAGTTATGCAAAATAGTTGTGAAGTCAGTTTGCACTAGCAGTTGTACAATTCCTTTGCACAGCCTTTTGCACAGTTGCTTTCTATGACTTCCTGCAAATGAAAATGGTACTGGATATCACCTTTGTGCTAACTCTGAAAACAGACAATCACTGTGCAACAGATCTTGCCCTAGCACAATGACACATAGGCTGAGGGTTTATAGTACCTATAGTATGATCCTCTTGCATATTTACCCAGAAGTAAGCTCAACTTGAGTTGCATGAGGCTTGCTCTGAGATAAGTATGTATAGAATTACATGGGTTAGCGTGATTTTTCTGTAACTGATGTGATACAGCAGATACTACATAAACACTCTTCTGTGTACATTTTCACATGCCTACATTATGATTTACAGTCAGTCTCCAGTACTCATGAATTTGGCATCCATGGATTCAACCAATCATTGCTTGAAAATAGTCCACACACAGAGATAATTTCCCCCCCAAAAGCAAACCTCGATTGTGCCATTTTTGAAATGAGAGATGCCATTTTACTCCATGGTTATATATTATGGGACTTGAGCATCCACATATTTTGGTATCCACAGGGAATAATGGGGACAAAGGGATGCAGTGGCTCAAGTGGTTAAGACTATGACTCTGTTGACTGTAAGATCGGCAGGTTGGCAGTTCAAGGACCTGGTGCTGCATGATGGGGTGGGTGAGTTCCTGTCACTAGTCCCAGCTTCTGCCAGCTTGGCAGTTCGAAAGCATGCAAATGCAAGTAGATAAATAGGTACTACTTTGGTGGGAAGGTAAACAGCATTCTGTGCAATCATGCTGGCCACATGATCACACGATAGTCTCTGACAACGCTGGCTCTTCGGCTTAGTAATGGAGATGAGCACCACCCTCTATGGTCGAACATGACTTGACAACCTTGTCAATGGGGAATACTCCATTTACCTTTTAATGGAGACAAATCCTAATGGATACCTAAAGGTGTCTGTTGTGTGCCTTCAAGTCAATTCTGATCTGACCTATGGCAACCCTAAGGTCTTGGATTTTTTTTTGGGGGGGGCAGGATTTATTCAGAGGATGTTTGCCATTGCCTTCCCCTGAGGCTTCCCCTGAGGATTTCATGGCCAAGTAGGGAATCGAACCCTGGTCTGCAAAGTCCTAATCCAACACTCAAAACACTTTGCCATGCTGGCTGTCAAGGGCCCACTGCATTTTCATGCCATCTTGGTAATGTGGGAGACTCTGGATTCTGGTTGTGCTGATCAGGGCTTGATCATTACATCTGATCATATGATTATCAGCAACCTAGAAGGTCCAGTTTCTATATGCTGATTGCAGCCTCATTCTCCGAATGAGAATCTTTATATAACCACCACAACAGTGTCCACGCCCAAGAGGAAGATATGAATGGGGGATCTCTAGAATTTGCAGAAGTATAAAGAATGTTTTTAAATCAAAATAGTAGTAGGGAAACCCAAAACATCCCAATGACAACAGGGCATGCTGAAGTGATCACAGAATGGTGAATGAATTGGGAGGTGGAGGATGAAGACTGGAGGGTGAAGGAAAGGGAGAATTTTGGGAAAGGACACAGCTGATTTCTTAAACAGGAATGCTTTGTACTGCAGCATTTTGTTGCAAGCTCACCATTTTCTTACATTACTCAAGGGCTATGGAACAGTGTGGTGCAGTGATTTGAGTGTTGGACTACGATTCCAGGTGACTCGGATTTGAATTTCTGCTCAACCATGGAAGCCCAGTGGTGAGCTAGAGCAAATCCTACTCTCTCAACCTCAGAGGAAAGCAATGGTTAACTTCTCCTAAACAAATCTTGCCAAGAAAACCTTGTGATAAGGTTTGCCTTTGGGTAGCTATAAATTGGAAATAACTTGAAGGTACACACCACACCACATATGGAACTGAGCTGGCATGGCTTTTTCCCCCCTTTTGTTTGGAGGGACATTTGACTGTCACACTTCTTGGTAGTACGCAATTCATGCCATTTGGGAAAAGGCAGCCAAGTTGAATAAGATTTTCTTAACTAAGTTGAATAAGATTTTCCTTAACTAAGAGGACAACTATTCTTCATTTGTAGGTACTGATTTCAGCATAGACAGGTTGCCTCTGCCTCGCAAAGTTGACCATGATTGGGCCCTTTTCCACGAGGAGTCTCCCAAAAACAATTACAAGCTCTTCCAGAGTGCCACTATCACTCTGTTCAACCACACAGCCACGTTCAGTCGCCACTCACACCTCCCACTTACCACCCAGTACCTCGAAAGTATCGAGGCCTTAAAGTCATTGAGGTATGTGATTTCTTTGCCAAAAAAGAACAGCCTGAGGAAGAGGCTTGCACCACTTGTGTATGTCCAGTCAGACTGTGATCCGCCGTCTGACCGGGACACTTACGTAAAGGAGCTTATGGCTCACATTGAGGTGGACTCCTATGGGGACTGCTTACACAACCGAGATTTTCCTGAGCATCTCAGGAACCCTGCCTCCATGGAAAGCGATGTGTTCTACAAGATCCTTGCTCAGTACAAATTTGTTTTGGCATTTGAAAATGCTGTATGTGAAGATTATATCACTGAAAAACTCTGGAGGCCACTGAAGTTGGGAGTTGTGCCGGTATATTTTGGTTCCCCCAGCATTGAAGATTGGCTTCCAAGTAACAAGAGTGCTATTCTGGTCACTGGATTTTCACACCCCAAGGACCTGGCACAATACATCAAATCATTGGACAAAGATGACAAGGAGTATGAGACCTATCTTGAGTGGAAACTGAAGGGAGACGTGTCCAACCAACGACTGCTTGCTGCCATTAAAGAGCGCACCTGGGGAGTGCAAGATATCATGAAGGACAATTACATCGATGCATTTGAGTGCATGGTGTGCAATAGAATTTGGGGAAACATCCGTCAGCAAGCAAAGGTAATTATAAGGGGGCCTGTCTTGCTTCAGTTAGGCTCATGGGGTCCCTAATTGAAACCAGCCAAACCATGATTTGAATCCTGTTGGTTAGACCTATTGATTCACTTGCTGAATGGTGAGTCAATAATTACATAAATCCAGTTGAGAATTTCTCCAGACTAGAAAAAAGTCTCTGAAATGCTTTGTTCCTGCACAAGCTGATTTTATTTTGGAGATCTACCTGATATTTTCCCTATCCCAAAGTATTCCTAGGGAACACCTGGCATTATCAAAGATTTTTCATTCCCACTCACATGTCAGTTTAAATTAACCCACTGTCTACCTAAATGAGATGTCTGTCTGTCTCTCTGTGTTATACCAGAAATATCTAAGATGGTCACTGCCAAGATACAGTGATTTTTCTTCCAGAATGCAGATTCAGCAGGGATGAAGCAAGGGAAAGAAGAATGCTAGCACAAAAAAAAAAAAGAGAAAATTATCATTATGTTTAACACTGGCTATAACTCCTGAATAATAATTATAAAAGGACTCTGTGGAAATTGATGAAAGTCATTTTCTGAAACATTGCCTGAATCTACATGTGATCAGTTGGATAGGGAAGAGGAAGAACACGAAGGACAGAGAAATAAGAGATATTTCAAGAAAGAGCATGGATGCAAAACCATGTACATGCAGGAAAAATCAAATCCCCCCTCCACTGAAAGTCTTAATACCTCTAGGGACTCTTTTCCTTTTTGGATAAACCCTGATTCAATGAGGCTATTCTACCTGGGACATTGGTTGCTGCCACACTGCAGAATTAATGCAGTTTGATATCGCTTTTAATGCCATGGCTCCATCCTATGGAATCCTGGGATCTGTGGTTTGTTGTGGCACCAGATAAATAGAATCTTTATTACAGCCATAGACCATTGTGGCACCAGAGCTCTCTGAAAGAGAAGGCTAAATATCTCAAAAAACTACAAATAATAATAATAATAATAATAATAATAAAATTTATTTATACCCCGCCCCCTGGAATACCAATCTGGGCAGCTTACAATTTAAAAACATTTACATATCCATAAAACACATATATACAACAACCCCCCTCCCCCCCTTAAAACAGTATTAAATCAAATAATTTTTAAAATGACAGACACAATAATAACGCAACTAATTAAGATACGAACCCAGAGTATGTGCCCAGCCACAATAATCCTAACCATCGATGATGGGGCCACGTAAGGATCACTGGGGAGGGATATTTTTACCCAAGGCCGGGTAATTAGTCTGGAAAGGCCTGCCGGAAGAGATCCGTCTTGACAGCTTTTTTGAAGCTGTCAAGTGATGTTAACTGATGGATCTCGTCTGGCAGGTCGTTCCAGAGTCTAGGGGCAACAACTGAAAAAGCCCCCCGGGAGGTAGCCGCAAGCCTCGATTTTGGGGGTTGGAGCAAATTCCTCCCGGAGGATCGGAGAGTGCGGGGAGGATTGTATGGGAGAAGGCGGTCCTGAGATAGCTTGGACCCAAGCCATTTAGGGCTTTAAAGGTAATAACCAACACCTTGTACCTGGCCCGGAAGCTGATAGGCAGCCAGTAGAGGGACCTCAGAACTGGAGTAATGTGGTCCCTCTGAGATGTTCCCGAAACAAGCCTGGCTGCCATGTTCTGTACCAGCTGTAATTTCCGAACCAGGCACAAGGGTAGCCCCATGTAGAGTGCATTGCAGAAGTCAAGGCGCGAGGTTACCAGCGTGTGCACAACAGTCTCAAGGTCCCTTACTTCCAGAAAAGGGCGCAGCTGGCGTATCAGCCGAAGCTGATAACAGGCGCTCCTGACCGTCGCATTAACCTGATTCGTCATCAGGAGCGACAAGTCAAGGAGCACCCCTAGACTGCGAACACAGTCACTGGAGGAGAGTGTGATCCCATCCAGGACTGGAGGTTGCAACCCGATTCTTGGTTTCGGAAATCCCTGAATTCCATAGCATTGAGCCATGGCAGTTAATGAGGTGTCAAACTGCAGTGTAGATGCAGTTAGTTCTGCAGTGTAGATGCAGGTAATAACTAAGATTCAGGCCAATGTCTGTTCTTAGGGGTCTCCTAAGACAGCAAGCAAAGACAATGATAACCCCTCCTTGGGGTCTGTTATCCAGGTTACCATCAGGTTACTTGGTTGCCATCAGTACTTAATTTCTAGAGTTCTACAAGCAGGGCTGGTAGAATGTACATTAATAAATCTCTGATTGGTAGATCTGGAAGGATGTCTAACTCTCAGTTGTTTAAGAATGGTAAAAAAACAGCACACAATCCTGCTGAAATGGGAAAAAAAGCTAGGAATGATTTTTTATATGGACACCTTTAAGTACAGTTGGGCTTCCATTTTCATAGGGAATCTGTTCCAGACCTCCCCGCCCCCCCCCATGGAAATGGAGACTCACCAATATTCAAGCCCCATAAGCTTGAATGGGGCGCACACCCCATTGAAGTTAAAGGAGGTTGCCCTTCTGTGAATATTTAAGTCTGCGGATCTCAAGTCTGTGAGAACGGAGGGGTGACTGTCCTATTCTGTTTTCATTCTCTCATCTCAAAGTTCTTTTAAGTTTAAGAACTTGAAGAAATTATTTAATTTAGTGCTTAGTTTAGACTGGTGGATATTGGGGTTCTTGAAAAATACACCTTGCAAGCTTGAAGCCTGGCCATTACTGTTCAGGATCAGATGTTCCTAGGCCATTCATTCACTGGTATTGGAGAACAGAAGATAAAACTGCACCCTGTATTATAGATTGCAAGTCCTAGGCCTAAGAAATTAAAGATGGCTTTACAATTTTAATGTAAAGGAGAAATAGCTTAATTACCACAACTTAAATATAACAATGTGATTACTAAAACTGGTTGTGTTTATATATTTTTTCCCCCAGGGACTGTTACCAAAAAGGTGGAATGCAGAAGCTAGCCACTTGAGCTGCCCCAAACCTCAGGCATTTGTTTTTTCTACTCCAAACGTGGAAAATACAGCTCTGCGGGAGATGTGGATACCAAGCTTTGAACAATCCAAGAGAGAAGCACATGCGCTGCGGCAGCTAGTTGAAAGGAACAGAAATTTCACAGCTCAGGAGTTTTGGACTCTGGTGTTTAGAGACTGATTTTTAGAAGACAAATGGGCCCCTTGACTCATGATGGAAAAAAAAAAAAGACAGATCACTCAGAAAAGAGCCATCCACAAATGAGCTGGTGCAGGGCCATTGTTTGTAGATTGTCTTAATAAGAGAGTAGGGAGCAGTTTTAACAACTGGACATAAAATGTGAAAACATGGTATTCAGTGAATACTAATCAAGAAGAGGAATGACCCCATTGGGTCATCTTACAATATGTTTTAATACTAATATTTAGTATAAATTATTAATATAGATTATTTGTATGATTAATATTTGGACATTAGCCCCCTGAATGCCATAAGGTCATCGTTAGTATGTGAAGACCACCACTCTTGTCCCATGCAGTTGAGCTTTTGACTTATTTACCAATGTCTCAAGAAACTAACTTTATCCATGGGACTGGACATTGGTTCTTCTGTCATTTGTTTACATGTGAGGAAGTCTTGAATATGAATCTCAGATCACTATATGGGCAGATGGTCAACATAGTCATGGAAATGTTTTAGAAGAGGGATTTGCAACATCAATTCATCCCATTGTTACAAAACTGTAGACACACTAGTCCAAAAAATCCAGGGCCAAAGATTCTCTATCCCTGTAATGAAAGGAACTCCTTACCCAAGCTTGAGCTGGCTCAGTCATTTTACTTGAAGTACAGTGGGCCCTTAAAATATGCTGGGATTTGGTTCCAGGGGCCCTGTGGATACCAACATCTGTGGTCATATTAACTTCAATGGCATAGTAAAGTGGTGTCCCTTATATAAAATGGCAAGATCAAGATTTGCTTTTTAGAATGTATGTATTTAAAAATATTTAAAGGTGTGGATGCTTTAATCTGTGGATAAAAAAATCTGTGGTTATGGAAGGCTGATTGTATTTTCATGTGACTTGATGCCATACCATTCTGGCATGTAGTTTGGATGACTGGTTTGTTTTCATTGCTGTGGAAAAGAACCATATCATTTTCCTGATCCATAATGCTTAACTGCTCTGAGGTCATGAGAACTGGCTGTGGAGAGGTAGCAGCTACATCAGTAGAAGGAACATATGACCTTCTATAATATGGTGTTGGATTGCAAAGTTCATAGTCTCTCACTATCAAATGATGCTGCCTTGGGCTGATGTGATTTGCAGTCTGATAGCAACAGCAAGATCACACATTTCCCCATCCTGTTCTATAGGCCGTTATACTCTTTGAATGGAGTATTGTTATTAGTTCATGCCTACAAGTCATTTCCAACTTATGGTGACCCTAAGGTGAGCCTATTATGGGGTTTTCTTGGCAAGATTTGTTTAGAGGAGGTTTGCCATCACCTTCCCCTGAGAGTTGTGATTTGCTCAAGGTCAACCAGTGGGTTTCATGACCAAGTGGGAAACAGAACCCTGGTTTCCAGATTTGTAGTCCAACCCTCAAACCACTGTGCCTTGCTGGCTCTCAATTGTTAGTCCAAAAAAAGAGAAGTAACATTTCGAAAGTTTGAAGAACAAACATTGCACTGTCCACAGCCTAGCTCTGACCCATCTTGACAAGCAGAAATGAAGCCAGTTCAGCCATTCATGGCATGACGATTACTGGCAGGGCAAGGGGAGGGGGAAATTTAATGAATTTATGCTTTGCTACCCAGCTCTATTTTTTATGAACACAAGAGCTGTGCCAGTAATGAAATGGGCAAATGCAGACATATTTAGAGGCTCGGTGTTCACATGCTCCCATCAAGGTACATAGAAGTAGGGACATTTAGGGAGCATACTCTTGCAGCATGAAAAACCAGATAGACTCACATGCCAAAAGCTGGATGCCTGTTTAAATGGAAGTTTGCTTTTGATCATGTGTTTTGTTTGAGGAAAGCTGCTTTCTCCTGACAGCCTCCTTGGATGGTGTCTACACTGATATCTCCTGCAGCTCTGACCTCTGTGACAGGACACCCCTCAGACAGGTGGACAGATAGGTCTGAGCACTTTTGTTGCTCAGCACGTTTCTACATCACCAGTCCCCTTGGTGTCAGCAGTTTTAGCTGAAACTTGGCAGCCTGAAAGTTCCTGATACTGAGGAAGAATGTAAAATGCATTAGCATTTGGCACTTGTACAGTGATGGCCAGAGACAGATTTAAAAGGAAAAGTCGTGGTTAAAATTTACCCATTGTGCATTGTTTAAAAATATAATGTTAAAAGGCAGATGCTGTATTCCACATCCTGGGGAAATGTCCCCCTCCAAGAATAATCATTGTACTCTGAGAGGTGCTAAAGTCTTTCCTTGTGTTGCTGCACGCAAGAGCAAAGGATTTCACATGTTTTTGGTTAAGATTGTGAGACTTTTTGCACATTTTCTAATGATTTTGGGGATGTTTTGTGAAAAAAAATTGTGCAAACCCTTTTGTTTGTGCAAAGCCATGCCTTTCACACAATATAAGCTATTTTCTACACAAAAAATGTTTGTGTAACCATGGGGATTTTGGTGCAAGCATTTCCCCCCTTTCTCCAAATGTAAAGTAAAAATGTAGTAGAGATTGTGCAGCCATTTTCTGAACAGTTTTTCTGGTTGAGGAGAAGAAAATTCATGAGTATTCTGTGCATCCGTACTTTTTCCCATTGTTCAGTAGCACATTTACAGTTGCTAATCCAGTGCATATCTACTTTAGTATTCACTCTGCTCAGTGGAACTTATTACTAAATCAGCCTGTATAAGACTGTAGCTTTAATTTCCCCCCCATTAGCATGAAGTTGTATAACTTGTGAACCGTCCAAACCAAAAATGGTCTTGAGTGTGATGTGGTGCCCTCAGATTAGCAGTTTGTCCTCAAATATGTTTGATATGGCCTTGCTTAGAAAGTAGATTTCTTGGATAGTTGCACTGAAAATACATTAAGGGTGGAGTACTAGGACTAGACAATAAGGATACAGAAATAGTAAAAGAGTTCCTATACCTTGGATCAAACATTGATCAGAATGGGGACTGCAGTTAAGAAATCAGAAGGTGACAAAGAACTAAGCTATGAACTAGAAAATCTCCTAAAGAGCAAAGATATACAACTAAGCACGAAAGTTAGAATCATACAAGGAATTGTACTTCCCATTACCATGTATGGATGTGAGAGTTGGACAGTTAAGAAAACAGAAAAAAGAGAATGCATTCATTTGAGATGTGGTGCTGGATAAGAGTGCTGAGGATACCATGGACAGCAAAAAGAATAAATAAATGTGTCCTAGAACAACAGATCAAACCTGGAATTTCCCTGGAGGCAGAGATAACTAAACTGAAGCCATTATACTTTGGCCACATCATGAGAAGGCATGAATCATTAGAAAAGACAATAATGCTAGGAAAGGTGGAGGGAAGTAGAAAGAAAGGAAGATCACATGCTAGATGGATGGACTCAAATAGGTCACCGGTATGAATCTGCAAGAACTTAGAACAGGGGTCCCCACACTTTTTGATCTGGGGGCCGGTTTGCTGGCCCCCAGATATTCGGGGGGCTGGAGACGCAAGCACATGCGTGTGACTCGGACGCCATTTTGGAAGACAAAATGGTGGCTGGCGGCATGTGTAAGCAGCGACAGTGGCGGCGGTGGTGGCAGGACCGGCCGCGGGCTGCTAAGAAGGCCTCAACGGGCTGGGGCTGGCCCGCGGGCTGTAGTTTGGTTACCCCTGACTTAGAAAAATAGTGGAGGGTAGGGAAGCTTGGAGATGTCTCATCCACAGGGTCGCCATGAATTGAGATAGGCTCGAGGGCCATTAACAACAACTAGGACCTAATTCTCAAGCCCTAAAATGTCCCGCTAGCTAAATTTTGTCCCATGGATTCAAATGCCTTTACCTGCCTCTTCTGTCTCATGGCAATAATGAGGATGTGGGTTGATTTACCCCAGAAGCCTCCAACTGTCTAATTCCTCCTCTATAATGAAAGCTTTGATAAACAGTCACTATTGGATGCTGTGAGGAGATATGTAACTAATTACCAAGATTGGTTTTATCCAAATATTAAAAACCTACTGCTCAGATTTTTATTGTATAACACTAACATTCATCATGCCTTAAACCAAAGGGACCAGCATCCTGAACTTAAATATGTTTACCTACAATCAAGGCCCACTGCTTAAGCTTGGCAAATTTTGTTTCCTGATTCTATGAAAAACACTTGTTTAGAAGAAGACTTTAGTCCCAAGTAAGTTTGTACACAGCAGGATTTAATCAATGGGAATTACAGCACAATCCTATACTTGCCTATTCAAAAGTAAACCCTACTGGGTTAAGTAAGGCTTATTCTCAGGTAAACAGGCATAAGATTGCAGCTCTTGGCACATTTAACGTGCAGCCCAGAGCAGTGTGGTGCTATCTGAAATGAATGTACCTTGGGCATTTAACTCTATATGTAGTCAAGCTGTTGGAGGTCTCATCATATACATCTGAGTAAAGACGAGCATCAGGCTGTTAGCATTTTAAATGCAAGCATGCTGATTTAAGTGGTTTTTGTACTGCAACATGAAAGCATTGAGGTATAAGCTTTATAGTCCTTGTAAACCATAGCTTACTAACCTTAATCATGGCTGTTATGTATATTGATACAAGAGTCTGTGTCCTTCCAGCCTCCTTGATATCACCTGAGGAAGTTCCATAAACCACTAACTGCCTGCATTATTTTACAAACAACTCTTTTTTTCGGTCTTCATCTTATGAAGGATGACCTATTGATCAATAGCATATGACTTTAAAACAGTTATTAAAGCAATAATTAAAAAAGCTTTTGGAACAGAATTGAGTGAGATGTCATTATTTATTTATAAGGCTACATTAATTGCTTTTCTACCCAGAATTTTAGGTAAGATTTATAGTGATCTGGGAAGAGAAGAGTTTAATGGAATTTACCAATGGAAATAATTTTCATAGGGTTGCCTGTATCACAACAAAAGAAAATTGCTGTATGGCATCTTAAAGATTAACAAATTTATTATGAAATTGTTTTTAACTTGTGAGCTGTAAGTTCAGGCTATGATGAATTTATTTCTCTTTTAGCAAGGCATAGGTATCTTTAAAGTTTTTACTAATGGAAATGTTTCCAATAAGAGTAATATGAAGAAAATATGAGTACCTGGGGACTGTGCATGTATGTTGCTGTTGTATGCCTTAAGGTCATTTCTGACATATGGTGACTCTAAGGAGTTTTCTTGGTAAGATTTGTTCAGAGGAGGTTTGCCACTGCTTTCCTCTGAGGCTGAGAGAGTGTAACTTGCCCAAGATCACCCAGTGGGTTTCCATGACCGAGCAAGGATTTGAACCCTGGCCTTGAGAGTTGTAGGCCAATGCTCAAACCACTACACCACTCTGGCTCTCTTAGGGGAGTTGCAGACTGCCAGAAATAGTGCAAATTGAGTCCACTTTTAGGGTTAGGGTTAGGGAATCATGGGAACTGTATTTTATTGTGGCACCAGAGCTCTCTGACAGAGAAGGCTCAATGTCTCAGAAAAAAACAATTCCCATGATCCCCTAGCACTAACCCTAACCCTTAAAGTGGACTCAATTTGCACTATTTCTGGCAGTCTGCAACCCTCCTTATAGTGTATGTACATGTGTATATATCTATATTTCCTTCCCAAAGTTCTTGGTAATATTGGCAAGGATCTTGAAAGCCAAGCCACATGCCATGTTTTACAAGTATACCAAGATGTTGAAGTCTTCCTTTCTTACTAATACTTCTTTCACCCCCTCCACTTAAAAGGCACTCTTAAAGTTCAAGGGACACTCTAGAGTGGGATTAGGTAAAGTAAAGGGACTTTTGGCTGTGTTCATATTGTATTGTAATTTATCTACATGGTAACTTCAATGCTGTAAGCTGCCCCGATTGCTCTGCAGAGTGGCGGTATATAAATAATTTATTGTTGTTGTTGTTGTTATTATTATTATTATTATTATTATTATTATTATTATTATTATTATTATTTCTTCAGCTGGAAAAATTAGCTGCCCTCTGTGTGTGCACACAAACAATTTCTGCACATGAAAGCTGGCTTCTTTGAATCCTAGCCCACAGATTTTTTCCACTATTTTGAATTTCACATAATTGAATTCTCAATCCATGATTTTTTTAAAGTTAGTGCACCAAGCCATCTGAGACATCAGTGGACTTTCTTTTAATGCATTTTGAGCCCTCTTGGGCTTCTATCAGACTACTTTACTGCATTTTCCAGATTTGTTTAATCTGATGTTTATTGACAATGACTTCCTTTTTGACCTGGACATTGACTTCTCTCTGATACTCAAAAATAAGCAAGCAAACATAATCCTTCGCAAGGGACTTGTTATAAATTGAATCAGAATGAAAGCTATCCTTTGGTTGGCATGCTTCTCAAATAAAATGTTCATACAATTGTAAAAATCTAGAAATCTATAGAGGGAGGGACTGTGAACCACTTTCACTGAAAGATCTCTTAAGATGTTCCAAGGAATGTGGATTGTTTCACATGAGATCATCCCAAACACTTTTATCATATTTGCAGTCTCCACAGAGCTTGGAAAGTTACTTTTAAAAAAGCAATTTGCTGTTACAGTTAAAAGTTCCAAGGCCCCCAACTAATGCCAGTGCCCATTAGAGTTGCCATTAAAAAAAATTCATTACTTTTCCTGTTACTCAAAAGTAACCAAAATACTTACCTTTCTGTTACTTTGAAAGAAGTGTTTCATGGACCAGCACCAAATTTGCACCCATTGGCTACAGCACTTTCTTTCATTCCTGGAAATTTGCCATGGACTAGCGGCCTACAGCTCATGAACCACCACTAGTTCACGGATCACCACTTTGAGATGCACTATCCTGTATTACAAAATACATTCCTCTTGTTTACTTCAGTATGATCTCATAATCCATAGCATGGCATGAGGCACACACACAATCTAGCAATTGAATCAAGTACTGCATCCATCAGGAAAAGCTATGGAATGCTCTCAAAGACATGGGAGTGTGAATACACTTGATAGTTCTGTTGAAAAAGCTATACTCAGAACAAGAGGCCACTGTCAGAACAGAATATGGAGAAACAAAACAGTTCCCAGTTGGCAAAGGAGTCAGGCAAGGGTGCATATTATCACTCTACTTGTTCAACTTGTACACAGAAAACATCATACAAAGAGCAATAATAATAATAATAATAATAATAATAATAATAATAATAATAATTTGTATCTGAGAACAATCGGGGCAGCTAACAACAATTTAAAATTACAAAATGTATGACTCCACAAAGACCCCAAAACCCACCCACCCCTTAAAAAAGTATTAAACCAAGGAACTATTAAAACATCTAGTTAAAAAGACATAGAATAAAACTAATTACAAATAACAATAGAATAATAGAATAAACAATCAGTGCTAGACTTACTATTATTGCACCACCAATTTGCCTGTGGAATAGACATGTGATTTAACAGTCAAAGACAGATTTTATCGCACTGCCCTGTAACCAGACAGTATGCAACCTGTATGCAATCCGTGCTTCTCTGAGCTTCTCAAGCAGTTTTTCAAGAACAGGAAAACTGCACGAGAAGCCTGGAGAAGCACAGATTGCATACTGCCCAGCTACAGGGCAGTGTGATAAATCTGCTTTTGACTGTTAAATCTCTCGCGTCTATCCCATGGGCGAATTGTGGTGCAACAATCTCCTTAGAAGAAGGAAGAGTGAAGACAGGAGGAAGGAACATTAACAATCTGAGATATTACTAGTGGAAAACATCATGAATTTAGTACAATTAGTAAGGAAGTTCAAGGAAGAAAGGGCAAAGGCAGACTTGCTGATGAACATAAAGAAAACAAAAATAATAATCATGAAGGACCTAAATGAATTCAAATTAGACAATGAGGAAATTGAAATATTTAAAGATTTCTCGTATCTTGGATCAAACATTGTTCAGAACAGAAACTGCAGTCAAGAGAGAAGACGACGACTAGGAATGGGAAGGGTAGCCATGAAAGAGCTAGAGAAGATCCTAAAGGGTAAAGGTATACAACTGAGCACTAAAGTTAGAATCATCCAAGCCATGGTTTCCCCTATCACTGTGTACAGATGTGAGAGCTCGACAGTGAAAAAAGTGGATAAAAAGAAAATCAACTCATTTAAGATGTGGTGCTGGAGAAGAGTGCTAAGGACGCCATAGACAGCAAAAAAGACAAACAAATGGGTCCCTGAACAGATCGAGCCTGAAATACTCCTAAAAGCCAAGATGATCAAATTGAGCCTGTCATACTTTTTCCCATCATGAAAACGCATGACTCATTGGATAAGACAATAATGCTAGGAAAGTTTGTGTGTAGAAGACAAATTGCACACCAGATGGCTAGATTCAATTTGGGTGGTCATGGGCATGAGTATGTAAAACTTAAGCAGAGCAGAAGAAGACAGGGAGTCTTGGAGATGTTTCATCCACAGGGTTGCCATAAGTCGAGGTTGACTCGAGGGAAGTTAACAACAACAACAGTTTAAAAGTTAACATCAAAAAAGGAATAATATAATTTGTATTGGGAAAAGGAAATAATTACAGTTTCCTAGCACAAGCTTTCAAAAGCTGTTCCTAAATGCAACAAGAAGACTACAAACTTATTTTTTCCTCAGCTCCTTCATATGCCTTGCATGATCAGCCAATGTTTAAGTTAAAGTTTGAGAGGAGGAAAGTAGTAGTTTCCTGACTGGCCCAAGACCAATCATTTGGCACTGTGAAAATATAGTTTTTATTTTAAGCCAGAAGGCTTAGATCAGGGCCCGGCAACCTATGGCACGTGGGCCGGTTCTGGCCCAGGGCCCCGCACTTACTGGCCCAGGCGGACCCCTGCCGCCTCCTCCTGCCACCGCTGCCACGCGTTTTGCTTACCGCGCGGCCGCGCACGCCGTGGCCACCATTTTGTTTTCCAAAATGGTGGCTGCAATGCGTTTGCGCATGTGCAGGAGTACTGCGCATGCACAAACGTGTCGCGGCCGCCATTTTGGAAAACAAAATGGCGGCGGCGATGGCGACATACACGGAGGTGGCGGCGGCGGCGGCAGCAGCGCGCACACACAGGGGACTGTGCACGGCAGCGGTTGCGCGCATGCACCGCCATTACCCCCCCAGGCCCGCCGGAGAGGAGGACTTCGGGGGAATGGCCCCCGGCTCACAAAGGTTGCCTACCCATGGCTTAGATTGTCCAGTCTTAAAATAAGGTTGTATGTAAAGTGAGTCTGCTACTGCAGCAGTCTTATTTCTGAAATGATGCCTCTCTTTACTCATGTCTAGTGTTACAAATATATAGACCCCAAAGGCTACTTGCATACGAGCCACACCTTTTCAGATTTCTCACTTCAAATGATCTCTCTTGCATCATGGCTTGGTAACATAGGCCCTAACATATGTATGAAAGCTCTTTCCCATATTTTATTATCAAAACATTAAGTGGCACATCACTTGAAATCATTAAAATTGTATTATGAACTCCCCCCCCCCATTAATGGTGGAAATGTAAAAGAGTGAAGAAATACTGGCCTAACATTAATAAGAGAATAGAAAAAAATGGGATTCACAATTGGCTTGAGACCAGAATTATATTTACTAAATATGATAAACTTAGAGGATAAAAAGGAAATGAAGTACAGAAACCTGATAAGCTGCTTAGTAATGGCAGCAAGATTTGTTCTTGTGAGGAATTCCAACATGTTTGGATTGGTTTGAAAAAGTAATGGGAATGGCTCAGTTAGAGAAACTAATTTGGTGAGAAGAAAACAAATAGATGCTTTTATAGAAAACTGGAAACCATTTATAGAACATGTTAAACAACTAAAGGGAGATATTGGTGTTATTGAATTTGATAGCTAGGTAGTTACATCCCTTGCCCTCCTCCTATTCTTTTTAAAAACTTTTTTCCCTTGCGTGTATAGATGTGTTAATGAAAGGAATGTGGTTTGATATTATTGATATTATAGTAAATAATTAGAAGAGGAAAATAGAAAAATAAAGAGGCAGAAATCATGTTATTTAGGAAATCAATTAGAGGATAGGCAAGAAGTCTCTTTGTTTTTTTAAGAGTGAGGAGGAAAGGGGAAGGGTGTCTTATTGCCTGTGGGTGTCTTATTGTTTGTTTTGGCTGTTTGTGTGCTTATGTTCTTGTTGTTGTAGTTGTTTAATTTTGAATAAAAACTTAATTTAAAAGCAATTGCATCATGAAACATATTACAGTGGTGAGTAAACAACATGTGGCATATTTGCAACTTTGAGGGACCCCTCACAGGCTCTTGTTAGGATCCAATCAATCCTTGTTCATTTCTTTTCTGAAAAAATATTCTTCTAGTTCTCATAATTTCATATGAGTAAGTGATGGGGGTCAGCATTGACTCCCTGGACTCAGCAAAGGAGAATGTCCTTGATACTCAATATTCTTATTCTGGCCTACAGACTAGAGCAACAAGGGAGAGAATTTACAACGCACCTTCATGTTCCAGCCAAAGATTCTTCAGGGTTGTCCCCAGTGCATGCTTTCCTATACTCCGGCTATTGTCTCCTGTCCTTTGCTAATCTAGACCACATGCAATTTACAGCCTTGGCCAGCCTTCCCATCTAGCTGTCCTTTCCATTCTCCCACCTGAGGCTGGTTCACTACTTAGCAGTTTTGCCAAAAACTTCCCACTCTTTTGGCCTGAGCTACTGGAGAGACTAGTCCTGTTCTGTGACTCATCTCTAAGAGCTTTGGCTATCAACTCATTTTAAATGGGTGTGGTAATGGTCATTAACATTGGTTCAGAGATCTGAAAAGTTACTTTTTTGGCTTGTCACTTTCAAAATCCCCCAGCCAGTATGGTCAGTAGCTATGTTGGCTGGAAGATTGTGGGGCCTGTAGTAATTGTTTGGAGCTCTGCTCCCATTCAAACTAAAACATAAGCAATGAGTTCCATAATTCACTCTACAACCAGATCCCCTACTTCTGGAATTTTGGATGCTGAGTTGCCATTTTGGTTTGCACACAGGAATGAGCTGCTGAAATGTGGAAGAGAACTCACAGAACTTTTACTACTGTTTGCACTGAGAGAACTTGGTTTTAAGGACTGTAGTTGGGAAGAAATTAAGAGGTATCTGCAATGCTGACTTCTTTATTATAGGTTGATCATTTATTTACTTCCTTTCTCAGGCTTACCACTTTGTTTTCTAGTTAAATGGGCCAGTCCCTTAGTCTAAAGAGATAGGAGTGAGGAAGTAAACCTATTTCAAGTTTCAAGTGACACCCCAGATGGACACAAACTGTTGATATCATCCTGAAGAGAGAGTTGTTGGATCTGCAGCTAAACCCTAACTTCTTAGAATTCAGAGACATAGCCATGTTATTCTGGCATATCAGTAGGCAAAGGGACTTTGTAGCACCTTTGAGACTAACTGAGCAAAAGATGTAGTAGCATAAGCTTTTGCGGACTTGGTCTACTTCCTGTTGGGAAACAAGCCTAATTTTGGGGAATTTATAATTAGCTCAAATGTGAGAGTGAAGCGCCCAACTTCACTTCGGAGATCTTGTCCAAATGTATACCAGAGGTATAAGAGTTCTGGCAAGGAATGACACTGAAACGGACCAAACTCCAATTAAAGTCTAAAATATTTATTTAACAAAATAAGCAAACCTCCAAATACCACACACACACACACACACACACACACTAGAAGGCAAGCGAGAAAGAGTGAGAGCGGGGGAGGCAAAGAGGGAAACCAGGATAGAGGGGGATATACTCACACTTGAGAGACTCCTCCAGACTTCTGGTGAACGCGAATGGGTTCCGTGGAAGTATGTAATCACTGACATCCATTCTTTCTCTATTTCCTCCTCCGGTTTATCATGTATCATACTTGTAAGTTGGTCCATCTCTATCATGTCTTGTAATTTTAATAGCCATTCATCTGTTGTTGGTAGAGTGTCCGTTTTCCATTTTTGTGCTATCAGTAATCTTCCTGCTGTTACCATATATAGTATTTTTTTCCAATTTTGAGATTCCACTTTTTTAGGTAGTTTATCTGTCATGTTAAGGAGATATAGTTCGGGGGTCATGTCATATTTAACTTTCAACATTCTTTCTATCTCAGTGTGGATATGCTTCCAAAAGATTTTTATTTTGGGGCATTCCCACCATACATGAATCCATGTACCCCTCGCCGAATGACACTTCCAGCAAGCATTTTTTGCTTCCTTATAGATTTTTGCAATTTTCACCGGTGTGAGGTGCCATCTGGTTTCCATCTTCAGGTAGTTCTCATGTAGATTTTGTCTTCTTGTAAATTTTTGGGTTCTTTTCCTGGCCGTTTGCCAACTATCCAGACTGGTCTCTCTGCCTATATTTTTTGCCCACTGAATCATGGAATCTTTTATTACGTCTTTTTCTAATTTCTTTTGTTGCAGAAGTTTATAAAATTTTGATGTTAATTTCTTATTTTCTTTCATTAGTAAGTTATCTAATTCATTTTTTTCCATTTCGAAATTATTCTGATTCTGGTCTTTTTAAAATCTCTCAGTAAGCTGATGATAAAGGAACCAGTGTTTTTGAATTTCTATCATTTCTATTTTTTCGATAGGTAACAGTACAAAGTTGTTTTGGGAATTCTTATGTAAAATGTCCTTGTATCTTAGCCATTTTGTTAAAGGAGTCCTGTTAAAGAAGGCTTCGTGTGGAGAGATCCAGCCTGGAATTTTCCTGTAGAATATCTGTTTTATTTTATTCCAGTTATTTAGAATGGCTCTACAAACAAAATGGTGGTCAAAGTCTCTGTTAATTTTCTTTTTTTCATACCAAAGGTATGCATGCCACCCAAAATGTATGTTATGTCCTTCCAGATTCAGCAATTTGGTGTTATGTAAGCTCACTCACTCTCTAATCCAAATCAAGCAATTGGCTTGAAAGTAAAGTAAAAGGTCAGGAAGATTATAACCGCCATTTATATTGGTATCGGTAAGCGTTTTCCATTTTATTCTGGGTTTTTTTCTTACCCCACAAGAATTTCCTTAGGTCTCTATTCCAAATTTCAAAAAAATTATTATTGGATATGATTGGGATATTAGTGAAAAGGTAGTTAATTTTTGGGAGAACTGACATTTTGATTGCTGCTACTTTGCCAAGCAGCGACAATTTTAATTTGGACCAGTTTTCCAGATCCTGTTTAATTTTTTTCCATGTGAGAATATAGTTATTTTCAAAAAGTTCTGTATTTCTCTTCGTAATCCATATTCCCAGATATTTGGTCTTTTTAACTATTTTACAGTTCGTTGTTTTTTGCAGTTCCATCTCTTCTCTTGGTGACATATTTTTAGTTATAATCACAGATTTTTGTGTATTCATTTTAAAGCCTGCTGCCTTGCCAAAATTGTTGATGGTTTCTATAACATTATGTACACTTTTAGCTGGATCTTCTAGAAAAATGACCAAGTCATCTGCGTAGGCTTTGAGTTTATACTCATATTTTTTGATCTTTACACCAATTATCTCAGGATCCTCTCTTATTTTATTGTTGATGACTTCTAAGACCATTATGAAGAGTAGAGGTGAGAGGGGGCAGCCCTGTCCCTTTTTGAATGTCAAATTGTTTAGTCGTCTCTCCATTGATAATAAGTTGTGCTGCTTGTTCTCTATATATGTTCTGTATCCAACCTAAGTATCTGTCACCTATCCCTAATTTATCCAAAGTTTGTAACATATAATCCCAGTTAAGATTATCAAACGCTTTCTGAGCATCTACAAAAAAACATCCCATTTTTTTGGTGATTATTTTTTTCAAAATATTCAATTAGATTCAGCATAACTCTTATATTGTCTTCTAATTGTCTGGTGGGTAAGAAACCAGTCTGATCTTCCTTGATTTGTTTAATTAAAACTGGTTTTAGGCGTTCTGCCAGTATAAATGCAAAGATTTTATAATCTAAATTGAGCAGGGAGATTGGCCTGTAATTATCTAATTTGGTGTTATCCTTGTCTTCTTTAGGTATCAATGTTATGTTTGCCAGTTTCCATGAATTTGGTATACCTTCAGATAATATAGTGTTGAATGTATCTTTTAGTGGTTGGATTAAAATTTCTCCCAGCTTTTTGTAATATCCCACCGAGAAACCATCAGGTCCTGGGGACTTGTTAGGTTTGAGGTTTGTTATTGCCTTTTTTATTTCTTCCTCTGTAATTTCTGCATTAAGTCTGTTGAAATCATCTTCTGAGATCTTATCCCATTTTTGTTCAGATATTGTTGCCGTTAACTTGTTGTTTTCAAGGTCTTGGGAATCTTTTTTTATATAGTTTTGTGTAATACTGCAAGAATTTGGTTTTAATCTTATCTTGTGTTGTTACCGTTTCTGTGTCATCTTGGATTTTTTCAATTTGATTCCTTCTTCTCTTGTTTTTTAACCTTAGCACCAGCCATTTTCCTGTCTTGTTAGCATGCTCAAAATTCTTTTGCCTGGCCATCTTTAAGCTTTTCTCTATTTGTCTTGTTAACTCTGTTCTCAATTGATTTTGCAGAAGTTTCAATTGATTTCTTAGATTTTTCGACGTTGGGTTTTGCTTCAATTAATTTTCTTTTTGTTGTATCTCTTCTTCAATTTTTTCTTGTATCCTCGCTCTTTCTTTTTTCTTAATAGCTCCTCTTTGTATGAGAAGGCCACATGCGAAAGCTTTACTTGCATCCCATGTTATGTTCATTTTCATTTCTGCCGTTTTATTTTCTTTAAAGAATTGTTTAAGCTGTTTTTTTCATCTTATCAATAAATTCTTCATCTGTTAATAATTGCTCATTCAATCTCCAATTGTATTGAACTTTTTAAACTTTTAACTCTATACAAATGGGGTTGTGGTCTGATTCTGTTTTAGGGAGAATGTCCATGTTTTCAATTCTTGAAAGAACATTTTTCATTGATAAGAACATATCTATATGGGAGGCCAAATTGTATTGGTCAGAATGAAACATGAACCCAGGAACATTTCCATACAGCCTTGTCCATGTGTCTTCTAGGTCAAAGTGTTCACATAAATTAAAAAAAGATTTGGGTAGTTTCTCTTGATTTTTCGAGTGGATTTCCTGTCTCGTAATGGTTCCATGACCCCATTCCAATCCCCTGCTAATAGAATGTTAGGGATGTTCTGTTTTTCAATCATTTTTTTTAAAAGTTTCATAGAATAGAGGTTTGTTATCAATTGGAGCATATATCCCTACTAGTAGGATGTCTGCTTCTTGTATTTTTACTTTGACCCCTATATAATGACCCTTCTCATATTTAAAACATTTTTTAGCTAAGAAATTGTTTTGTACATATAACGTCACCCCTCCCTTCCTCTTTTCATTGTTTGCACTAAAAGCTTGTCCTAATTTCCAATTTCTTAGATATCTGGCATCTTTCTGTTTGATCTTAGTTTCTTGTAAACACAAAATATCAAAATGTTTTTTTTCTAAATAATGAAAAATACGTCTCCTTTTGTAAGTTGCATTAAGTCCTTTAATATTCCACAAACATATTTTAATATTCATTACGAAATTTAAAAGTGTCTATATCACAATAATTCACTATTTTCCTCTTCTTCCAACCTTGTCTTGTTGCCTTGTAATTCCTCTTCTTTCTCTGAATCACTGCCTGCCTCTGGATCCATTCTTCTCATTTCTTCTTCCGATTCCTCTGATCTTTTTCTATTTTTCTGTCTTTTTTATTTACTTTTTGATCTCGTTTCCATACTGTCTGTTTTTTGTTTTCTTTCTTGTTTATCTTTTTTTCCATCTTTCTTTTCTTGCTTCATCTTCTTCTGCTTGCTCTTTCAAAAGCTTTTTGGTAAAACTGTCCAGTTTTTCTTTAGAGTTTATTTTAAATCTTTTATGTTTGTAGGTAAAAATCACACCTTCTAATCTGTCCCAAGTGTAGTTTATTTTATGTTGTGTAAATGGTTTGTATTCTTGTCTCCTTTTTAAAATTGTCATCGGTATGTCCTTAAAAATTCCTATCATTTTCCCATCTATCACAAATTTTTCTTTGTAGCTTTTCTGTAATATTTCTTTTCTTGTTCTAGTTTTAATTAGACAGATAACTATATCTCTAGGGAGTTGTCTTTCCTTAGCCAATTGAGAGTTTATTCTAAAGATCTTATCAACATCATTACTCAGTTCACTCTCCATTATCCCAATATATTTAGCAAGTTGTGGGATCAAATCGTTATATAGATTCTCGTGTGTTGACTCCAGCACTCCCCTAATTTTTAAGCATTTCTCACGATATCTCAATTCTTGTACTAGGGCGATGTTCTCTTTTAATCTTTGTCTGTCCAAAATAGTCTTTACATTTTCCTCCAAAGTTCCGGTCTTTGTTTTTAATTCTGCTGCATCCTTCTTCAACATTGTAATTTCAGCAGTAATTGAATCTAGGTTTTTTTCCCCAATTTTTTTGAGTCCTTTGTTGAGGTTTTCATTGGTTTCTTTTCCGTTATCTTGTAGCTCTTGCCTAATTTCGGATTTAAAGTTCCTCATTTCCTCTATAAGAATTTGTAGGGGATCCATTTGTTTTGTTGTTTCTATTGATCCTCTTCTGTTCACTGTGTTTGTCTGTACTTTTGTTTGTTGTGTTTTGTTGTAACTGGCCATATTCCTTTTCTTTGTCTTATTTCCTTTAAACTGTCTACTCGGCTCAGTATACTTCAAATGTTAAGCTATTATGTTATACAATTATTTAATATCCCTATATAAACACACCATATATTAGCTATTTAACTATTCGGTCTATTCAATTCACACAACTTATCGTCAAAATCAATAATCAAAATTAGTTCAAGGTCTCTCTCTAAGGAAGAAAATCTTTTATACAAATCAGACACCAGTATCTACCACTTAAATCTTAATTTTCTATTTTAAATCCAAATCCGGCTGTTCCCTTTTTCTGCTTAGATCATTTGTTATAATTTCAAAATAATAATAATAATAATAATAATAATAATAATAATAAGATTAAGTCCCAATTAAGCTTCATATATACTTGTTGTTCGTTTATTGTTGCTTGCTTAAGAGATGTTATATTTCCTGAATTGTTAATTAATAATGTCTTAATAAAATCTATTCCCCATGATATTGCTTAACAGGACTATCTCAATAGTCTGGAAAGCTTTACTAACTAATTCAATTTGTATCTCTTTATTTCTCTATGTCGGTGTTTCTTTAAATGTGAAGCTTAAATCTTATTTGCTTGCTTTTTATCAGTTGTTATAATCACAAAAATAATTTGCTGTGTTTACAGATAAAAAAAGCTATCTACAATTGTTTCTTTCTTTTCAAAAGTCCATCCATCATCAGATCACAGTTTTAGCTTGTAACAAATAATATTATCTTACAGTAATGAAATGATAACAGAATAGGAGAGAAGCAAGAGAGAGAATTTATAAGCTTTTCAAAGTAAGGTCAATATAAAATTATTAATTCAGTTGTCCATTCTTATAACTTGTTTACATAATATACAGAAAGCTATAAATGTATTAACATATTACAGGTTGACCAATTATATATATCTAGATGTAGTTCAAGTCTTTTTAATTAGAGTAATTCTCCTTCTTGTTGATGTTAAGTTAAAGTACTTTCACTTGATAAATTTCAATCTCTCATTTGTTTCACGACCTACTTTCCAAGTCCTTCTATAAGGTTTTCAAGTTTACAAGCTTTCTTTCTTTTGTAAACGTATAGTCTTTCCTTTAATGCTGCTCAGAAAGAGAAACAAAAAAACAAAACAAAAAAAGAATTGTTCTTTGGGTCTTGATGCTTTAAGCTTTAAGCTTTCCTGTTGCCCAGCTCTTTAACAGTTCCAGCAGAACAGATCAGTCAGTCATTAGGCAATCAACTTAGGTAATCAGCTGTTAATTGGTCGCTATATTGTGTCTTTTCTTTCTACAGTCTCAGTTGCTTGCTGTCAAACTAACTGTTCTCATTCTTTTTTTACCTTGTTTATCCTTGTTAATGTGATAATAAGCACAGTTCAAAAAAAAAAGGAAATTTGTCTTGTTTCATTCAAAGTAAGAAGTTAAAAAACAAGAAGTTTTACACACAGAGTACACAAATGTTCCCATTTCACGTTGCTTGTGTCTACTCCAAAAAAAAAAAAAGAAAAAAAAAAGGAGGGACAAGATAGAACAGAAAAAAAGGTCACATGGAGGCTACTGCCCTTTCCACTTGCGTTTCCAGGGCGACCTTCCAAGCCAGCCTGGTTGCCCTTCGGTTCCTTGCTCTAAGAGCCCTGGAATCCTCCTTCAGGCCCTGGTTTCCAGACACCTTCTCTAGGGTCTGGGTTTGGCATTTGGGGCATTCCGCTGCCACTGGCGGGATGTCAGTTACCGTGGCTGTGGCCGGGCTATAACAATCCGGTCCTTGTCGTCTCCGCAGCTGGGACACGCCGAAGGCAAGCGAGAAAGAGCGAGAGCAGGGGAGGCAAAGAGGGAAACCAGGATAGAGGGGGATATACTCACACCTGAGAGACTCCTCCAGACTTCTGGTGAATGCGGATGGGTTCCATGGAAGGGGCATGACCGGCAAGGGGGGGGGGGTCATGGGAACTATCTCAGAGCACAGACCGACAGAGATTCAACATGCACTTCCAAGGTAGCACATGGTCTGCCAAAATCCAGGGGTTCTTATAGGGAATTTCTGCTTTCTGGCCATGAGTCAAACAATAGGTGGACAAAGGCTTGATGGGTTTACCATTGTTTACCTAAATCTGGGCATAGTCTAAACAATGCATTTGGTTTCAAAACTATCAAGTAAGGGAAGCTAGAGAAAGGGGTGCAATCAAATCTGATCACTGTCCCATTAAGTGTGAGACTAAGACAAACAAACACCATTGTGCATCTTTTCCAGTATAATGGGACATTCCCAAGGGCAACTCCCCAAACCTGCCTGTCTGGGAAATCTTTTGTGGTCTTGAACAACTTCAGCTTGCTTACCTGACCTTACATTTAGGGGATTGTGGTTGCCATCTCCCAAGGGTCAGGATGGGGTCATAGGGAACTCCACATGGCTAAAATATATAAGAAAAATGGAGGACGTCTGCTAACATTCCTCAGATGAATGTATGATGAATCGTCGATGAATCTGAGGAAGAAGACCAAGTTTATGAAAGCTAACATTTCTTTCCCTAACTTCTTATATATTCTTTTAACAAGCTGTAGAGAAAATGCTAAATATATTTTATTCTTACAAAAAATAATTACTGTGCAAAGGGATCTTGTAGCACCTTTGAGACTAACTGAAAGAAGTAGTTAGCATGAGCTTTCTTAGATTTGCGCCTACTTCCAAACATGCATCTGAGGAAGCAGGCTGAAGTCTACAAAAGTTCAGGCTTTTTGAAGGTGTTTTGGAATTCCTCCTGGACAGAAGGTTGGAATGTAGGACAGGTCCTGGGAAAGGAGGGGGGAAATGGCAGATTTTCCCCAAAACTAATGAAGGATGGGATACACCCCTGTACCAACCCACTGCCCCAGTAATCCCTCCCCTCCAGATTGATGTGATTCAGGTTTGTTGTTCCCACTTGCTGAACATGCTTGCTAATCACTTATTTTCAAAAGAACCGCCAAAAAACTAGTGTCAGGAAAGGGTGGTTCTTTTGCATGTGCCTTGCTTCATCGGGATTGAAATGGAGTGTGGTTGGTTTGGAACCGGTTTCAAGTGGGAATGACAGACATATAATCTGATCAGCAATTTGTTTTAAATCATAGTGGGAACGAGGCCCAGCTGGAATTGTGGAAAAGCAGAAACTGAAAAAGTGAGTGCAATCTGCTTGCTGGTGAAACCACAGCCCACATCTCCAGACATCATGTCAACTTCAATTTACAAGTATCACTATATCACTCCTCCTGAAGATGTCCATGAAGGCCAGACATTTGAATAACCCTAGGATAACTAAATTTGCTTCAGTTAAAAGGTCATCTGTCCTGCTTTCTCTCTTGCCATTTTCTGAGACAAGCCAAGAGAGCTCAAATGTTGCTGTTACTGAGAACAATGAGCTTTTCTTTATTTATTTCAGCTGGTTCTTCTAAAAAATTATACCTTTTCAAGAACACCAAGAACTAGCTACATAATATTCGTTTTTGTGCCATCTGTCCTACAAGTTACTAGTCCTGGTGCCAAATTTTGAAATAGTGACAAGCTAAATATAAAAATAAATGAATGAATAAATAAATTGTATAGAATTTTTGGTTTTCTGTATAAGAACAAAGTAAAATGCTGACTGGGTTAGATCCAGAGTTCAGGGAAATTACTTTTTTTCACAGCAGCTCACAGTATCCCCTACCTACCAGCATGGCCACTGACTTTGGACTTATGTTTCCTAAACTGGTTAAGCCAAAGTTCTTCTAGATCAGTATTCTCTGGGCAATGGTGGCTAGGCACATGCTTCCAAGAAGGCCACTAACAAAGTGGGCATCAAGCTCCAGTATGGTGTAGTTTGAACATTGGACTACGACTCTGGAGATCAGGGTTAGGTTCCCTGCTTGAACAAAAAACCCACTGGGTGACCTTAGGCAAGTCATACTGTCTCAGCCTCAGAAGATGGCAATGGCAACCCCCTCTGAAGAAACTTGCCAAGAAAACCCTAAGATAGGTTCCCTAGGATCACCATGAGTCAAAAATGACCTGGAGGCACACAACAACAACTAATTGTTTATCCCCAGCAAATTTGATAGCTAGCCCAGGCTACTTGGGGTGAAACATCAAACAGTGATATCCCTTGACAGTAATAGAAATGTGGAAGATGAGTGAAACAGCATACAGTAGTCACATCTCTCATGCCTGACTACAGGCCATTGCAGACCGGCCCAAAGGGCTGGCCTGGGGGTAAAGTTGGGGCGGGGCAGCTGCATGCATGCCGGCCACCCCAACCCCACCCTGATGCTGCACGGCTGTATGCATGGCATGTGGCTTTAGGACACCCTTCCAGTGCAGTGTGCAGATGCGCTGTGCCAAAAGAGTGCAGAAGAGTCGCAGTGCCTGCTCTTAGGGCAGCCTTTTGCCACCCCTAAAAGGAGCGGCATTTTGCTGCTCTTTTAGGGGCAGCAAAAGGAAGGATCGGGGCCACGGTGTGGGGTTGCTGCGGCCCCGATCTGCCACTCCCCAGGGCAGCTCTCTACCGCCCCAAACAGGCCATCTACATCAGCCCTACCTAAACCTGGATCTTTTTTAGAGAGCCAGCATGGTGAAATGGTTTCAGTGCTGGACTAGGATTCCTAGATAGCAGGGTTTGAATCCCAGCTTGGCCATGGAAACCCACTGTGTGACCTATCTCAGCCTCAAAGAAAGGGCGACCCCCTCTGAACAAATCTTGCCAACAACACCCTGTGATAAGGTTGACTCATAAGTCAAAAGCTACTTAAAAGCACACAGCAGCAGCAGGATCCTTTATGATTCTTGTAGTTTCCTAGGAAGTAAGCTACATGCTCAGGATCATCTTAGGCAACATTCCAAGACTGGCCATCTGGCAGGGGAAGTTTGGGAAAGTCATGTAGCTATCTGGATCGGCTGCCTGCCAGCTAATTATTTATTGATCTAAGGCTAGACATTTGACCTTGGTAAGGTATTGATCTCATCAAGGCCAGGTGTTAAAATGCGAACATCAGGACATTATAAGTCCTAGAAACATCCTGGGCAAATGAACAGCAGACCAGGAGTGAACAACTACAGAGGGCCAGGGACCAATTTTCACATCCCCACACCCCCCTCTATACCATCACACCAAATGCTCCAGACTCTGTAAATATATGGGTTTTTAAATAAAAAACCTGGGTAGTGTTTTTAACCCTTTTTCTCTCTTCAAAATAGTTCAAGCCACTGCAAAACATCAATCTTGTTCCCCAACCTCCCCATATTGTATAAACCAGAAACTCCCCAAATTCCAGCCCAAACTGGCCAAAATTGATACAGGAAGTGAGTGATGCCACTATCACAACTCTTTTGGGAAGGGTTTAGGTGAAAACATGCCCAGATTTCTTTTATTTTTATTTGTTCACTTATTTACTTATGTATTTATTCATGTATTTTAATTTTTTAAGGGGGGGCTTTGGGATGCTCCAGGACCATACTTTATCCAACCTGAGTTAGCTGGATGTTAGTGAAAGTGCCAACCCTGATTCGCTCCTGTGATCCAAACTTTTAGTCAAAACTTAAAAAAGTTATCCAATGTGATGAACCTATTTTGGGGATTGTGTTCAGCATCTTGGTCAGCTCCTTTAAAGATTGGACTGAAACCCAGAGCAGATTCACCTCCTCTCCTTCCACATGGAAGCAATAGGGTGCCACTAAGCAGAGCTAAATTCAGAATTCCAGGTGTGCCCTGTGCTATTTTTATTGGGGCTCTATTCTGTCAATGGTGCTATAAGATCTCTCTATATTCTGTCAATGGGTTTGCTTATCTACAGGAATACCATTCATGTCCTCAGCATAGCTTAGACAGGTTTAAAAGTAATTAGACACATTTATAGTTAGTTTTCCCCACTAGTTAACTACCACTAAAGTTCCATTTTGAAAATATAGCTACACCCTGAAGGCAGCAGATCCCATCTGATCTTACAAGCTAAGCAAGGCCAAGCCTAGTTAGTACTTGGATAGGGACTGTCAAGGAATACCAGGGGCTGTAGACTATATTATGGAGGAAGGCAATGGCAAACCACCTCTGAGTTTCTCTTCCCTAAGAAAATCCTATGAAATCCATGGTGTCATCATAACTCAACAGCTGACATGAAGGCACATACCTTATATTGTTGTTGTTAACTGACCTTGAGTCAACCCCAACTAATGGAAACCCTGTGGATGAGATATCTCCAATTCCTTTTATTCTCTACTATTCTGCTCAGGCCCTGCAGATTAAAGCCTGTGACTTTCCTGAGTGTGTCTATTCATCTAGCATGTGGTTTTCGCCTCTTTCTACTAACTTCTGCCTTCCATAACGTTATTGTCTTTTCCAATGAGTCATGCCTTCTCATGATGTTGCCAAAATATGATAGCCTCAGTTTCATCATCATGGCTTCCAGGAAAAGGTCAGGACTGATCTGTTCTAAGATTCATTTGTTTATCTTCTTGGTTGCTCACAGTATCTTCAGCATTCTTCTCCAGCACCACATCTCAAATGGGTCGACTTTCTTCACTGTCCAGCTCTTGTATCTGTACATAGTGATGTGGAAAATAGAATTTGGCAATTCTAACTTTGGTGCTCAGTTGTAAATCTTTACATTTTAGGATCTTGTCTAGTTCTTTCATGGCTGCTGTTCCCATTCCTAGTCTTCTTATTTCTTGACTGCAGAATCCATTCTGATCAATGTTTGGTTATATTTGAAAACATTATATTACATGACACTTTAATGATGCACTGAGAATGTAACATACAGTACATTGGGCAGCTTCCTAAAAATAAAACAACTTTTCTGCAACATCTTCCCCATGCCTTCTTGTTCTTTCTTCTGTATATCAGGGCCATTCTCCTTTTTGCAGAAATGGAATGACTAGACTTGTCTAACATTACCCTTATTTTGACCCAATAAAGCAAATCTTATTTTGGGGTGTGTGTGCTGGGGGTGGATCCAAATTACAATCTTGTTAATTTTATTTGGCACAATCTTTGTCACAATTCTATCTACGTCCTACACTGCAGTGCCACATTGAGCAATAGTTAAATGGGCCTCTGTAAGAAAATCTGTATTTCATTCCATTATGAATCTGAGCCTTTGTAACAACACAGAAAATCTTTCTTGAAGGACCGTTTCAAGAATATCAACCTACCTCTTGGGAGTAGTACTCAGGTGGAAGCCTTGTGGTAATCTTAGGCATAGACATCCGCATAGACGAAATTAGATTCCTACCCTTTGACTCAGCCAAAATGGCAGAGTTATTGCTCTGGAAGAAAAGAAAGCCACAAGGAGCTTAAAATGCAAACAACTACTAAGAGAGCACATTAGGGCATGAATAATTTATTGTCCATGAAAAATTGAATTCTATTGAAGGGGAGGTTTTGTGACACACTTATGATTTGGAAACCTGATATCCTGTTGTCAGAACTGAAGGATCAGAAGAGGCAATACAAAAAAAGGTCAGGAAAGAGCTGTTTGATAAACTGGATAAAACTCCATGCCCCAACAGGCAGCATCATCCAGAGGTCAGCTTTATCATTAGGCAGACTAAGGCAGATCTCAGTCAGCAGATTTGAAGGTGGCATGAAAAGGTGATAAATGTTTAGCTATTTAATTTATTGGAAGCTGGGATGGGAGATAGAAACTATTGGGACTTTCTGCTTCAAGTATCCACATAATTTGGCTAGCTTGGGGTAATGTTAATCCTGACTCAAATGAGTGGAAGACTATTTGCTACTCTACCTTAGGCAGCAACATGTCTTGGGATGGTCCTGGCAGGATCATGCCCCTCCCTCACATCACTGGAAATCTCCACATGTTTTCTGTACAGGTCTAATGTAAAAAAACAAACAAACATCAAGAGATCTTGTTTTTTAAAATGCCCTCTCCTACTCTCCCTTTTTAAAAACCCTGCCCAGGCACCATCTCCTCAGCAGAAAGGCAGCGGAGGATGTTTGAAGGACGTGGGGCCTTGCTTGGAGATATCCCTCCCCCCTCCCACTGGTGCTTACCAGCTGCACCTGAGCCTAAGGCTGCAGAGGACTGGGTTGGAGATAAAAACCCTGCCCAGGCACCATCTCCTCAGTGGGGAGGTGGGTGGTGCTTAGCAGGCCCAAGACTATTTCCCCAACATAGCAGCATTCTTGGCTCTGGATTAGGACAGAGGCTGCATTTCATCCCTCCCACCAACGGAGCAGCTGCGGCGACAACATGAGCAGGAGGCCGAGGCGGAGGCCCTAGGGCTGCCAGGGACCAACACCTTCCCCTCCAACACACCTGTGGCTGGAGCGTGGCCGGAGAGACCGGGAAGAGTTTAAAACCCTTCTCCAGCAACATCTTTCCCAGCAACAATGCAATAATGTATTTAAATTGTATATTGCATATTTTATATTGCATATTGTATATTTTTAACAATTGTTTTTTATATTGTTTTGTTTGATTTGTTTTGACGGGTGGGTGTGGGTGGGGGTGGGAAGGAGGGATGGGATCTGATTTGATGTTATTTGTTTTGATGTCTTGAATGTTGTACGCCGCCCCGATTGCTTGGCAGAGGGGCGGGATATAAATAAAAATTATTATTATTATTATTATTATTATTATTATTTGATTCCTGTACTTGGAAACTCCTTCCTTAGGTATTTTAACTCAGTTTAATCTTGGCTGAATTGATCATATTAATTTTACCATGTTTTTAGTACATGTTTTACATCGTTTAGTATGTATGCTCTTACATTTGTTTTATTCTGTTTGACATTTTGTAAGCTCTGTGTGGTTAATTATTGTTGCTGGCAACAGCTACTTGTTCACACTCATCTTTTGTTATTTTCATTTCTCCCATCCCCCTCCTTTCTATGTGATTTGTTACCCTCATCTCATCAGCTTCAGCTCTCTCTTTAGGCAGAGTAAGGCAACTGCCTCAAACAGCAGAAGTTCAGGGCAGCAACAACATTCCCATAGCTGTTGCTCCTAAGTCCTGTGACAATCCCTCTGCACCAGAAGACAGAGCTGTGTTGGCCACATTTTGTTATTAGCTGCCAACAAGTTGGACATCAACTTATGATGATCCTATAATGAGAGACCTCTAGATCACCTTAATATTATACCTTCCAATTATGATATCATACTCATAACCTAAATGTATTTACATATACATAGTGAAGATTTGGTTAAAATGTAATATTTTTAAACAAGATTTTAAAAAGAATATTGTTTAAAAATTCAATTTAAAAAAAATAAATTTTTGAAATTTGAAATTTTAATTTTAAAAAATTCTGGGGCCCCTCTTTTCTTCTTCCACTGAGCTTCACCTCACTTCCACCATCTCTTAAAGCATGTTATAGAGATACAGGCAAGTGCCACAATGTTTCTGCTAAAATACAGGTGTTTTAGCAGCAATAGTGTCATCCCCCTTAGGGTGTCACCTGGTGTGGTCCGCACCCCCCTAGTGACCCCACTGCCATGAGCTTTCATAGATTTGAGCCTCCCTGAAGTTTTAAGCTATGCTAGAAATTTGAGGACTGGAGAAAAATTCATTGGGGATGGCAGAGTTCTTATCTGAGGGACAATGCCCTCATTTTGCACCTTCCAGGTTATATCCCTGATGGGGGGGAGATTGTATACTCTGTTCAAGTCCTTTTCTTTTTTGAGAATACACAGTTCCATACCCACCACAAAATGTACTCTGTTTAAAGTCTATGCTTCTACAATGGGAATGTAAAATCTTTATTTCCTGGAAGGTACTTTTAACTTTAAATGAAAAATAAAGCTCTTTCATTTTCTATCTAATGTTAATTATATTTATATGTGCACCTTGATTGTTAATAAATGCTTTTAGTCACACAGAAGGAAATTATCTCAACACACATGGATCTTTCAGTGGTATGGAGTTAACCCTTCCCTACAGTAAGGTTTTCCAAACTTTCCACATTGGTCTGTCTGTCTGATGATCGATCAATTGATTGTGGTGTATCCTGCCTTGGAAACAGGGGTATGCTGTATGTGCTTCCCTTTGACAAAATCAAAAGTGGACACCATATGACCCTCAGATGTTGTTGGACTGAAACCCTCATTAGCCCTTGGGAGTATAGACAGTAGTTACGAATGATGGGAGTTCATATCCTAAATCCAGTTTTCCTCCCAGCTAGAGCAGACCCATTGAATCAATTGATATTTGATAGAACAACACTTACATAGATTCATTTTGTTCAGTGAATCAGTCGTAGTTGGGAATAACATGTGGATTTAGGACAGAGGTGGGATTTGGAGGCCCTCCAGGTATTGTTGAACTATGAGCCCCAGCAGTCTTGGTTATAATGGACTTACAGCCCAAGAGCTGGTGAGGAATGCAGGAAGTTGTTGTCCATATGATTCCCAACCCTGATTTAGGCCATAGTCCAACAGTATGTAGTGAACTACAAATTGCTAGTCCCTAGCATACCTGCAGTGCTGGCTTCTCAAGCCTATGTGGCTGATGTATTACTCTACAAGAATTGAAAATGTTCTTGGTGTTACACTCAACACACCTCTTGGGTTGTGCATTGTTAGAGAAGAATACCAGCAATGACCAGCACTCTGTCTTCCAAGTGAGCTTGTTCATATATCTTCTAATAGAAGACCCCCTCAGAAACTTTTGAGGAAGCTGAGTTCCTGAGACACCACTGTGAGCTGATGTGTAAATTTCCTAGAGACATGTGGCTGGGTGAGGCTACAATCCTATATCCCAAGGAAAGTAAATATCTGGTCCTGCAACTGATTTGGACAGAAGCCTCAGTTACCATGGCCAGTAGGAAAGGATTGTGGGAGTTGTAGTAAAACAAATCTGGAGGACTAAAGGTTCCCTACCACTATTGTATGCACTTACCTGGGAGCAAGCTTTATTGATGTCAATGGGCCTTTCTTTTGAGTAGATGTTTACACTTTGAGTGGTCCATTACTGAATGCAGAAAGTTTTAGTGTAGGGCAGGAATGGGTTATGCAGCTACCCAGATATTGCTGGACTGCACACCCCATCAGTCAGCATAGTCAGTGTTGGGAGCTGCAGCTCAAAAACATCTGGAGTTTGTTTATTTATCTATTTTATTTGATTCATACCCCACTTTTCTCCTGGCACAGAATCCAAGTAGCTGGCAACAAATTACAACTAAACCTGTTTGATATAAAAAAATTTAAATTAAAAAACTATTAAAATCTAAACCAAAACAGTTTAGAAACATATGAAAACACAGTAAAAAGGGGCAGAGGGAGGAGCCTCACACACCTATTGAATGACCCTTCTGCCACAGTAAGTGACCAGTCAAAGACTTGCCTAACCAAAAAGGCTTTGCCTGCTGGTGAAAGAGAGCAGATCACACAGACAATAAGGCAACTGAGTCTCCTGTGGGAGGGAGTTCCATGACCTGGAGCAGCCACCAAAAAGGTTCTCTTCTATCCTCCCCTGCAGACACACCTGTGATGGGAGTGGGATGGAACAAAAGGCCAGTTGTGCAAAGAGTTGCAGAATTTTCTTTTTGGTCAACACTTTCCCTTTGGTCAACACAAGATGATTCTTCTTTTCAACTTGGAAGGAGTCTTCAGCAGTGAAGACCTGAGGAAATGCAGTGGAGCATGTAGTGGAGTGTGGTGTAATGGCTTGAGGGTTGGACTACAACTCTGGAGACCAAGGTTTGATTCTCTGATTGGTCATGAAAACTCACTGGGTGACCTTGGCTGAGTCACACACTCAGCTCCAGAAAACCCTATGATAGGGTCTCCTTAGAATCACCATAGTTTGGAAATGACTTGAAGGTACACAAGAACAACAATTGTTCATGAGTTGTTACCGCATATAAATTAGAGATGATGAACTTTAGGCCAATAGATGGCCAATGGCATATTCCTCATGTCACCTTCATTTCAGCTTTTGTAGGGTCCTTCCCCTTCACATTTTAAAAGGCTGAAGTAACTCTGTTAAACATTAACTACTGGCAGTAATAGCTTTAAGCTAAAAGATGCTGGTATGTTTGGTCCCACTGTTTTGCCCCCATGACTCAGGATGAAAAAGGTTCTCCACACTCTTGATATAGATGGTGATGTTTATGTAGCATGCTTTGCCCTTCATCCTGTGCTGTGATTATCAGAAAGTGGAAGAACAAAGCAGTAAGTAAAAGGGATTTATGGCTGGTGTTCCAACATGAATCATTGTGAGTCAGTAGAGTAATTAAAGCCAACCATTGCAGGCATGTGCCTATAGATTTCTGGAGACTGAAGACCTTTATAATATAACAAAGGGTTGAATACAGACTTTTATCTTGTCTCCATGGAGAATGAGTGGCTTCAGTGATAGTTGCCTGAAAACTAAGATCGCCATTTCTTTTTAGGACTTTTCATGATTGTATAGAAGAGGGTATTTCAGCACATATTGTTTGCAATCTGGTTGTGTGACACATGAAAATTGGAGAAAGCTCCTATATCATTCATGGTTCTGTAGATGAGGAAATTTCAGCAAGTGTAATCACTTGAAATTTCCTCATTTACACAACCATGAATGGTATAGGAGCCCTCTCTAGTTTTCAGTCTTGCAGCCCTTACCATACCTTGGCCTGCACCTTAACCATAAAAAGTTAACTTTTCTTAAAAGAAATTGTTGCTGTTAATACATTACTCACTTTTTCTTATCATATAAGCTGTTTTTTGTTCTCCTTATCTTATTTTTTTTAAATCCTTCGGAAAAAAACAAGAAATGACCTAAGATTTTGAATTTTTAAAAACTGCTCAAGTTGCCTCCTTGCAATAAATAAGGAAATATAATGTGTAAATATTACTCCCTACAGAAATATGTAAAGGCATACAAATGTTTAATTTCCAAAAGGAATATTCTTATGGTCTCATAACCAGACAGCACCATGTTACAGCTATCTGTATAAGGAACCAATTCCAAACTAATTCCAAGCTGGGTCTATGCCATTTTTGGTCTCGAATGTCTTTCATTCTAAGTTCAGGTTTGGAAAAAGAAGGCCTCACCTCATTCTCCAGGTACCGAGGTTCGTGGAGATGCAGCAGCAGCAGTAGGAGCCAGTATGATGCAATGGTTTGAGTGGACTACGATGTTGGAGATCAGGATTCAAATCCCCACCCAGTCATGGAAGCCCATTAGATGACAATGGGCAATCACACTCTCAGCTTCAGAGGAAGGCAATGGCAAAACGCTTCTGAACAAATTCTGTCAAGAAAACTCTGTGACAGATTCATCTTAGGGCTGCCATGAGTTGGAAATGACTTGAAAGCACAGAACAACAAAATAGTAGTAGTTACAGTAGTAGATGTGTGCCTTCTAATAATTTTTGACTTACAGTGACTATAAGGTAAACCTGTCATGGGGCTTTGTTAGCACACCCTGCATACCTTGCACTGGATTTGGGGTCCTCGTATTTCATATCTGGAGCCAGCATGTTCTTGAGAGGTCACAATGACCTTTAGGAACACTAGGTTAGGAGAAAAAAAACAAGACCCGAGGCATGTGGACAATCCAACTAATAATACAATAAAAGCTGCTAATTGTTCCTTCTTTTCCCCACATCATGTACATTTCCTTTTGCACCTTGAAACAAAGGATCTTGTAGCACCCAAAGCCAACCTCTCTGCCTGCCCCCTGCCATATTCCCAGCCACGTCATCCTGTTTAGTCACCCTGAGTTGTCTCAATCCACTGTTTTTGTAACTCCAAAGTTAAAGCCATTAACCAGCCTGGAATTCTTGGGAAAGCCATCAGGTCTTTGTTATAGTGCTAAAGATCATCAAGCACACCCCCAGAGGCTAGTAATCAGGTATTAAATATTGGCCTCAAAACCTAGCCTCTTTGCACACAGCCAGCATACACTGCTGCACACATAGTATGCATATAGTTGTCCCAGGCTGCACTCCATGTATATTCTGTGTTGTCCTCAGACCCCAGTCTTGAGCCACTGTCTCTTTCCACAGCCAACTCTTTGGACAAGTAAATATTGCCCTCTAAACCCTCAAAAGCTATTATCCCATTTCCATATTTCCATTTTGGTTAGGTCTGAGAACTCTATGTGAATTACTATTGTGTGTGTGTGTGTGTGATTGCACTCTGCATTTTTCTAAATAAAATCCTTTTAATTCATCCAAACCTGGAACTCTCCTTAGTTACTGGTATATACAGGTGCAAATGGTCCTAAAGGTTGCCCAGCCTCTTGCAAAGCTATTTTCCCCATCATTTAAAGTAATGTTGATGGTTGGTAGGGACCCGCCAGCCCCCTATCTATTTTGGTGAGTGTGTGACTTAGCCCAAGGTCACCACTATACCATGCTAGCTGTTGCTGTTGTTGCTGCTATTATTATTTGATGCTGTTATTTCTTTATGTCCTTTGGGATGTCAATTTGCTTTTTGAAGAGACATGTTAATGCAAGGTGGTGGATGAACTGACAACTTTATGATAGACTGAAAGTGACAAATAATCAAATATACCCGAAAAGAGATAGAAAAAAAATCAGTTAAGGAAGAACTTTACCATTCTAGTTACTAATGCAATAAGAATTGTTACCTTGTCTTGTATGGTGTATGGAGGAGGGAAAAGAAGGGGAAAACTTTAAAAAAATATTGTTTATACTGTGAAGTGAAAAATAGTAATAAAAAACCCCTTCATTTCTCATGTACTTCATACTTGATATCTAAGATGTTCCTGCTGCGTGTTCCATATGTGTGTTTGCAACACAATCTCCTGTCTTCCAGGAGACCAAAGTGCTGTTAGGGGGAGGCAAGGGTATGGTGCCTTTATGGATGCTTCTCGGAACTGTTTGGTGGCTTTCTGCTGACCTTCTCTGAAGTGTGATGTGGCATCTGGAAAAAGCCAATGTGATTCTTGGTTGTATCAAGAGAAGTATAGTGTCTAGATTGAGAGAAGTAATGGCATCACTCTGTTCTGCTTTGGTTAGACTTCACCTGGAATACTGTGTCCAGTTCTGGGCACCATAATTCAAGAAGGATATAGACAAGCTGGAATATGTGCAACGGAGGGCAACCCACTTGGTAAAAGGTCTGGAAACCATGCCTTATGAGGAGTGCTTAGGGAGCTGGGTATGTTTAGCTTGAAGAAACGAAGGTTAAGAGGTGATGTGATAACCATGTTTAAATTTTTGAAGAAATGTCATACCAAGGATGGAGCAAACTTGTTTTCTGCTGCTCCAGAGATGAGAGCAGAACAGTGGATTCAAGCTACAAGAAAAGAGTTTCCACCTTAACATTAGGAAGAACTTTCTGATGGCAAGAGCTATTTGACAGTGGAACATGCTGCCTCTGAATATGGTAGTCTTCTTCTGCAGAGGTTTTTAAACAGAGGCTGGATGGCCATCTGTCAAGAATACTTTGATTGTGAGTTCCTGCATGTCAGGAGATTGACTGGATGGCCCTTGTGGTCCCTTCCAATTCTATGATTCTATGAATGCAGGGAGAGGAGGTTCAACAACATCTAAAGGGCTGCATAATTCCTACACCTGCATTATCTTATTATTCATTCCATATATGAAACTTAGGCATATGGCAAGCATATTTTTCTTTTTGATTGAATGGCAGTACTTAACACTAGCATGTCTACTGAATGAAAGTTGTTTCCCAGAGGTTTATATATGTGATCTGGTCTACATTGTATAGCATACATGATTAATATTTTGCAATTTCACTGTATAACACTGGACTGTTGGCTTAGCGTACAATACATATCTTCATTAGCACATGGCAATAATAACTCCTGATTATGGGATTTTGCATAGAATTAGAATGTCATTAGATATTCTTCCATATTATCTTTAAAGTGACAGCTTCAAGTGGATAGAAAATTTCCATCTTCTGGTTCTGTCATTAATGTTAATCTTTGATTTTCTTCCTTGCCATTTTCCCAGTCTACTACTGCCTTGGCAGTATAGCAATGAATTGTTGTTATTCTCCCTTGAAATGAATGATCACAGCCAGTCAGGGATAATATAAATGGGAGTAGTATGTCAGGATGCTAATATAAGTGATCCGACCTGGCTGTGTGATGAAGTCAGTAAGATGAGCCTTTGCAGACTGCTAGAAATAGTGCAAATTGAGTCCACTTTAAGGGTTAGGGTTAGGGTTAGGGAATCATGGGAACTATATTTTATTGTGGCACCAGAGCTCTCTGACAGAGAAGGCTCAATGTCTCAGAAAACAAACAAACAAACAAACAAACAAACAAACAAACAAACAAACAATTACCACGATTCCCTAGCACTAACCCTAGCCCTTAAAGTGGACTCAATTTGCACTATTTCTGGCAGTCTGCAAAGACCAAAAGATAGTTAAGAGTGAGGACTATACTTCTGATTAAGAAGATAACTGCTTACAGCAATCAGAAGGAAGGAAGGAAGGAAGGAAGGAAGGAAGGAAGGAAGGAAGAAAGAAAGAAAGAAAGAGAGGGAGGGAGGGAGGGAGTGCCTTTATACACTGTGTAAAAATATTTGCTTATTGTATTTTTTAAAATTCAGGGCAGCTGGAGGGCTCAGGGTAGGGTAGGAGACAAGACCGACATCAGACCCTTTTAAAGAACAGCCATGCAGTTAGTAGGCTGCACAATTTCCACCCCTTTTGAAAGATGAGAACATGTCCTTGTTGAAAGTGGCATGCCTTTAAAGTGCAAGTACACTTATTCACAGTTCCAGAGACTCAGCACTAATCCTGAAGTGAAGTCATAATGCTGATAAAGCCATAGCTAAAACAGAACGTCACTCAGTACTAGTGTATTAGCAGCAGCACTATCACCATCTTTTATGAAAAGTGTAGAGTGTGAAAAGCAATATTTTAATCCCAGAGTTTTATTAGCTCTTACACTAGACTCTTCCAGTACTTTCTGACCGCATCCTCAGAATCAATAGTGAAATATAATTGTCATCGCCTTTCTCTCCCTGACAGCTCCCACCCTCCATCCTCTAAATGTCTTCAGGGCAGATAAGGTTTCCTAGGCCTCCGTAACACAAAAGCCTTGACCACCAGATGTCACTGCAGTGTCAAGCATGATTAAAGGTAATTTCCACAAGAACTTTTATCTGCTTCGGTTTTCCAAAGGTTATTGCTTTAGCATTCATGCACTGATTATTTCTATCTGTCTGTCGATCAATTGATTGATCAATGGATCAATCAATCTTTTCTTAGTCCAGAAGCTTTTATTCAGCTCTCCTGTAAAATGAAAGAATTGGAATGGCGCGTCTGAAACTTTCATTCTACGTGACATCCATCCCAGTCTCACCAATTAGTCTACAATGGATGATTCCAGAGCAATCTGGACAGTGTGTAATTGGCTTCTGCTTGGATGCAACATTAGTAGGAAGGTCACTGACCCATGAGTTACTTTAGACTGGAATTCCTTCTCTCCCCATCAAGGAAGTCTTTCACAGAAAGTCATGAGCGTTAAGGAAGCTGGCAAGATATTTGCGGTTGGCTTTTATCTCCTCTGTGAATAAACAGGCAGAGGGTTTAGATTTCCTTAGCTATCAATCCAACATCTTTCACATGGCCAAAGACTCGTGTTTTAAAGTAGAAGAGGCTGCTTGCATGTCACTCTTCAAAATACTCTTATGTTGCAAAAGCTGCAGTCAGTAGAACTTGGCCTAATGCTTTTTTATAGGGAGTATGTTCTACTAGACTAGAGAGCCAGTGTAGCATAGTGGTTTGAACACTAGACTACTGACTCTGGAGACCAGGGTTCGATTCCCTGCTTGGCCATGTAAACCCACCTTGGGCAAGTCACACTCTCTCAGCCTCAGAGGATGGCAATGGCAAACCCTCTCTGAAGAAATCTTGCCATGAAAACCCCATGATAGATTTGCCTTAGTGTTGCCGTAAGTCAGAAACAACTCAGAGGTGCACAACAACAAATGTCCTACTATGTCCTGCTGAGGTTATAGTGGACAGTTAAAAAGATAAACAAATGGATCCTAGAACAGATCAAGCCTGAAATCTCCCTGGAAGCCAAGATGCACAACTCATTGGAAAAGACAATAATGCTAGGAAAGGTGGAGGGAAGTAGAAAGAAAGGAAGGCTGCATGCTAAATAGATGGACTCTGTTAAGGAGGCCATGGATATGAATTTACCAACTCAAAAGTGGTTAACAACAAGAAATGTCGCTTTCCCCCCAAAAAATAATGTTTGCGAGATTTGACTTTCCACTGATGGTTTTGTGAAAAGTTAGTTTCTGTTCCATTGTGGAGGTGTGATCAGACTGTTGGACAAGGATGGGTTTGTGTGTCCTGGGTTCAAGTCCTCACTCAAGGGACGTTATCACATGGGGTCTAAAGCAGTCCCATCCCATTCCGGATCCTTTGCCCCTGTCTTCAAACGACGTCGCAGCAAACCCCGCCCCATCCAGTGCCATCCCCGGCGCATTGCAGCATCATCCCCGTTCTTTGCAATTCCTCTTCATCTGAGGAATTACATCTGCCGCAACCAGAACCATACCGGAATGATGCTGCTTTCTTGTCTGAAGCTACGGGGTCTATTCTGGTATGGTTCTGGATTGATTCCATGCCGCTTTCTTGCCGCCGCATGTGATAACGCCCTGAGACAAGAGACATGCATTGCCCTGTCCTTAAAGCAGGAATGGGTAAAGTGTGGCCTGACTCCCTGAACCACTCTTTTTTTTTTTTTTTTACCAAAACAGATGGGAAGGGATGCATTTTTATTATCCCCGTGACCCCCCCCCCCAAGGGTTCCAAGGACAGAAAATTTGTCCCTGCCTGCTTAAAGTGTGTGCCAGTGTCTTAAAGAGTGCTCCAGGTGATACTGCATTTAGGGCCTTTGCAGACTGCCAGAAATAGTGCAAATTGAGTCCATTTTAAATTGAGGCACTGCCCTGGCTCAGTGCTAGGGAATTATGGGAACTGTAATTTATTGTGGCACCAGAGCTCTCTGACAGAGAAGGCTCAATGTCTTAGAAAAAAATACAATTCCCATGATTCCCTAGCACTGAGCCAGGGCAGTGCCTCAATTTAAAGTGGACTCAATTTGCACTATTTCTGGCAGTCTGCAAAGGCCCTACTTTGCTCCACAGAATTCAGTGAGAACCCATTGAAAAGCAATACACTACACCACTTCTGTATTTCAACCGTTTGGCTTGTGTTGATTTCAGATATATGAAAAGGAAATGGAATCAAAGGGCATGTCTACATGGGCTAAATAAACCAGTTTTCCTCCACCCTTGCCATGACCTGTCTTCACAACACAGAAACAAAGCCCTGATTCAACTGTGGTCTGTCTTCTCAATGTGAGGCCAGTTCTGCATCAAAGCCAGGCCATCTCTGCCTTACACTGGTTTTTAAAGTCTTACCTTTTCCTTGGGTTTTCCAGGAAAATCTGGAACACTCTGGAACTACACTGGGAATTCAGGCAGCTTTGGGGTCAGAAATGTAGACCCACCCATAGAATTTTGTGTGATGAAGAAACAAAGTGTTGGTTAATTGCTTTTTAACAACTTTTATCTATTCTTAATTTATTACTTTACTTTTTCCTACTACTGGGACCCAAGGTAGCTCACAACATGATGTAAAAAAACAGATATACCTAAAAACACAAGTCTAGATCCTGTTGTTGCTCCTGACTAGACTAGGGAGATTATTGCATTAATTTTAAAACCAGCTTACCTGATCTGGTTTAAAATTTAAAGCGGGCAGCATCTTGATATCATCAGAAGTATTTAGCCCCCGAAATCGCTTCCCGGGTCCAGCCCAGGTCCAGTCCCACTCCCAGGGCTACTCCAGTGGCCATTTTCTTAAGTCGGAAAACTCTCGGCTTCAAAAAGAGGCACACTGAGCATCCCTGGGAGCAGGGATGGACCTGGGCAGTGATTTTGGTGACTAAATCCTTCTGATAATATCAGGATGCCACCCGCTTTAAATTTTAAACTGGATCAAGTAAGCTGGTTTTAAAATTAATGTGATAATCTCCTAGGTTCAGTCAGTCAGTGGGAGCATCCTATGCGTTGAGACTCACCATTCAACAATTGATTGAATAGGTCTACTCTAGTTAGGACTAACCAACAGGATGCCAGCCACAATACGTTTAAATGTTAAAACAGAATAAAGCAAATTTTATATTAAAATGACATCCCAATCAAAAGCAATATAAAAGATCATTTAAAAGGGGGAAGTACAGCATTTCCAAAAATAAATGTAGCACCTTCCACTATACACTGTCTTTAGAGGTTTTGTTCTGAGGAAGACTAAAGTATGACAACTGCAATAGAGAAGAAGGCTGGAGAAGCAAGCCTAGGTTGACCAACATTCACAGCCACAATATACTGCATAGACAGGTTATGAGAATGAACCCGGAGTGGAAATTTAAGTGGAATGTATGGATGGAACAATTAGATTCATCCTCTTCTTAGGTCATGGCCTGATCCAAATTTGGGATGTGTTGTTGTTTTTCAGGCCTGGGAGGGGGGGGAGACATTATATAAGGTGATCCAGTCATCCAATTCCCAATTTGTCCCTTGCCAATCTGGCCTTTGTTTGTGAGTGCTGGGAAAGGAATTGATCAGAAGACTCTTTCTCCAATTCCCCATAATTTATCTTTTTCCCCAGATTTGGAGGCAAAGATGCAGCCAGTCACTTTATACAGTCAGCCCTCCATATCCACAGATTCTGCATCCATGGATTCAACCATTTTACAGCTTGAAAATATCCCCCACCTCACCCCCAAACATTTTTTAAAAACTTGATTTTACCATTTTATATAAGGGGCAGCATTTTTACTATCTCATTGAATGTAGTGGAACTTGAGCACTCCAAATGTTGGTATCCATGGGAGGTTCTGGAACCAAACCTCAGCAAATGTCAAGTGCCCACTGTAGAACATAGTCATTCTTTTAAGGATTTATCTTGCTGGATGCTGGAGAAACTAGAATGGAAAGACTTTGATGAGAAGGGAAAAGGGTTGGGTCTTGAGTGTTGGTACTCTAGCCACCCATGGTCTTGGAGTTCAGCCATCTACTTTAGAATTCAGTGCTGGAATCCTAGTTTGGCTACTTAGTTAAGGACTAAATAAGATCTCCGGTCCTGAACCCCCCCTCCTCCCATTCACTTAAGAGCCAGTAGCCAGATTAGGCAAAGGAAGTCTATTCGGCTGGCAATCCAGGTCAAGGAGGATGGCATTTCCATCCCCCTCCCAGCAGTAAGCAAGGCTGCAACAAGGAATTGTGACAAGGATTCTATTTGTGATTATTGCAAGCTCAGCTGTTTGTAAGGAAGGGGTAGAAATATTGTCCTCCTTTTGCCCAGATCACCAGCTGAATGATCACCCCACCCAATCTAGTCCACTTTAAGGGTTAGGGTTAGTGCTAGGGAATCATGGGAATTGTTGTTTTTTTCTGAGACATTGAGCCTTCTCTGTCAGAGAGCTCTGGCGCCACAATAAAATACAGTTCCCATGATTCCCTAACCCTAACCCTTAAAGTGGACTCAATTTGCACTATTTCTAGCAGTCTGCAAAGTTGTTTTGACTCTTAAAGTAGGCTGGGGCTGGCTGGCTGTAAGACAGGCTGTAACTATGGAGGGTTACTTAATAATATGGAACTGTAACTCTAGGTTATGAATCTGCAAAATTGAATCTGCCCAGGTTTTTACATATTCTATAAGCTCCCTTCCTGCCACCGAGTAGTTATGACTAGGACAAACTTGATACCCTGGGGGGGGGGGGGGGAGTTGGAAAAGATATCATGTTTTGGCCTTGTCTACATGGGCTCCTACATTCTGTTTACACAAGGCAGGGTCAAAACCCCAAATAAGATCAGGACTGTCTTCAAGATGCCTGTCCTGATTCAAGGCTTCTTCCCTCTAATCTGAATTTTAATAACTCATTATTTTCTGTGGGTTTTTGGCTGGTTTTCAGCAACAACAATGGCTACCTTTTCACTTGTGGTCTCTGCAAGTTGCATGGTGGTGGTGGTGCTGCTGCTGGCATAAGTTGCTCTGAGGTTAGAATAAGGTGCCCAGCATCAATGATGTTGCTGAGCACTTCATTCTGACCTCAGCAGTGGTGCCAGGTGACAAATGGGGGTCCCATGGGAAGGCAGCTACCCATTAGCACCAGAAAGAGAGCCAAAAATCTGTAAAGTAGGGGGAAAATCAGGGCCAGAATATTCCCGGGACAACCCAGAGTAAGTGTAGACGAGCCCACCTATTTCAAGAACCACCAGTTAGCAGACATGAGCTTTGGAGAGACTTATTTGAAAACCTTGCAGATTGATTTTCAAATTGTTCTGTAGTATTGTTTTATATGTGTGCACTCTTATTTGCTTTAATGTGCTGTTTCTGAATTGGTGTGTTTTTATTTAATTTGACATTTTTGCACATGGATATTTTTGTAATTCTTTGGTCTATGCTTTGCCTATAATTGTATCTGTATTGCATCCTCCCCTTTTATTTTATAATCCCTAAAGAAGCCAATGCAATTATTTCTTGGTGGAAATATGTTGAGCTAATTTGAGGATTAAATTTCTTTTACATATCATGAGACTCTATCTCTCTTATACATGGAAATCTTTAGGTGTTTCCAGTTCCTTCAACTTTAGAAGTGATAACAAAGCAGTGGAGTCTTCTTTGTTGATGATTACCTTGAACCTGTGGGAAGTTTTAGCTATTTTTTTTAAAAAAATAATCATGACATTATAGTTTGAGAACTGCTGGATTAAAGAGAAAAACACTTTTGCGTAGCTCTAAAGACATTGGTGGGAATTCACCAATGCAGTTATGAATGAGTAACCCAGATATAGACATTTGTGACTTATTTGTATTTATGATCCCTGCATATTCACTGGTTTAGGGAATGTTCTGGGACCGTGAAATCCTGGCTTACTGGGCAGCAGCTGCTGCCAGAGACAGGGATCTTTTCGCCTGTCAATTGGGAAGCAGCTGACTGACATTTCTGCCCCACTCCCACAATGATCTCTGGCCCAAGGGGGAATTATAACAGGGACCCTGCTTCTGACTGTTGCACTGAAGATCATGTATGGGAGGGGGCGGAAACGTCAATCAGCTGTTTTCCTATTAACAGGAGAACTGCTGCCTGGTAAATGAGGACAGGGAGGGAGTGGGCCAGTAGACACTACATAGCTACATAACTAAGAAAGTTAATGAATTGTGGCCTAAGCTTGCAGTTTAGCTTAATAATCAACTTTAGAGTTTATCACATTAGCTTTGCTGCTGGGATAGACCTGGGATGTAACTTTCTTAAGGTGGAGCTTATCACATTCACCCATCACTATATTCAGTATGCAGCCCATATGCAACCCAGGCTTCTCTCGCAGCTTTTCAAGGATAGGATTTTCCCATTCTTGAAAAGATGCAGGACAAGCCCAGAGAAGATCTACGTTAAGAAAGTTATATCTGGGTCTATCCCTGCAGTGAAGCTAATACAATAATCTCCTTTCTCTTTTGTTTTTTCCTCATACTGAAGGGTGGGAATTATGCAACCATTCAGATGTTTGACTGCAGCTCCCATCAGCAATAATCAGCACAACCAGTGGTGTAAAGTGCTGGAGATTTCAGTCCAGCAACATCTCAAAGGCCATACCATTTCCACGACTATCAAGGTGACTTGTAATTGAAACATGTAGTGCTATATTTTATCTTTAAACTCAGGAATACAAGTTTTCCAATGTATTTTTATTTGAAACGGGGAAATGTGATGACAATCACTTGATGACAGTTTTATGTCCTTCAGTTCTCCCCATTCCATCTGCCAGTCATGTGTCTTGTAAACACCAATGGAAGTAAAAAGTGAACTGTGGCGAAATGTTATGATCAGGATCCACATTTTTACAGGCAACCGTGAGGGTTCCTGAGGGCTAACTTTGACTCATAAAATTCTTGGCAGAGTAGAGATGGATCACCTGCAGTGATGATTATAACAGTGAAGTTTGATCTTCAACTGATGTGAGCAGAAGTTAATGGAGATATGCCAGTTTACCTCAGCCTTGTCCTATAAAGTGCACATGAACAAAAACATCATAGAATGTACAGGCTGACATAATAATAATAATAATAATAATAATAATAATAAGTATTTATATCCCGCTCCTCTGCAGAGCAATGGACGTTATCACACCAGGGGTCTCAAAGCAGCAAGAAAAGCAGCATGGAATAAATCCAGAACCATACCAGAATGATTCTGGTCGTGCAGCCGTAATTCCTCTTTGAAAGAGGAATTACAAAGAGCTGGAATGATGCAGCAATGCGCCAGGGATGATGCAGGGATGGGCGGGGTTTGCTGCGACGTCGTCTGATCACAGGGGCAAAGGATCCAGAATGATGCAGGGATGATGCAGGGATGGGCGGGGTTTGCTGCGACGTCGTCTGATCACAGGGGCAAAGGATCCAGAATGATGCAGCGACGGTGCAGGCATGGGGCTGCTTTAGACCCCGTGTGATAACATCCTCAGAAACAGCATTCACTACAGACAGGGTGGACCAATGCCCTTCCTGAATGCACCCAGTCAGCTGGGAGGTGCACTATAGGTATTATCTTTCATCTAACCTACCTCACAGGGCTGTTGTGAGATTAATACAGTGCAGGGAATACCATGCATGATGCATTCTTTGTAACAGCATTTTCCTAAAGATTGGAAATGGTCTTCCCAATGGGTGTCCCAGCTGCCACAACCAGAGATCACAGGAGGACCAGATACCACGCTATGGTGTACAGGGAGGCTTGCACATTCCCTGTGGCTATTCTGCATGGTGTTCACAGAAACATGGTGCCTCTCCAAAAGAGGCTCACTAGGGCTGTATCTTCGCTGCAGAATTAATGCAGTTTGACACTGCTTTAATTGCCATGGTTCAATGCTATGGAATTCTGGGAGGTGTAGTTTTGTGAGATATTTAGCCTTCTCTGGCCTCATTCCCACTATGATTTAAAGCAAATTGCTGATTGGGTTATAAGACCATCGTTCCCACTTGAAACCAGTTCCGATCCTATTGAGCTCAGTTGCAATTGTGATGAAGTGAGGCAAACACAAAAATCCTGCTGTTTCCTGACACTAGGTTTTTGGTGGTTCTTATAAAAAGAATCAATTCCTAAGTGTGTTCAACAAGTGGGAATGACAGATCTGAATCACATCATTCTGGAGGGGAGGGACTAATGGCAGAGGGGTATTTACCATCCCTCCTCAGTTTTTGGGAAATCAGCCATTCTCCCCCCCCCCTCCGCGCGCTGCCTTTGTGCTTGTGGTGTGATATATATTGACAGGATATGAGATCCATTGTATTTGCAACTATTTGCAATTACAGGTGGACTGCAGCTCAGTAAGGTAAGTAGTTGCAAAACCAATGGATCGCATATCCTATCAATTTTTTTTTAAAATATAGTTCCCAAGCCAGGCTGCTCAAAAGGGAAATGGTGTGCTTGAGCAACCTGGGTTGCTGAGAGGCAGAGGAAGGCTCAGTTACTAAAGTTGCCCTGCTTGGCACCTGGAATGGCCCCATCCTCACCGCATTGCTGCTTGCATCACTGATGATGCACAGACGATTGATATGCATTTTGAAGCGGCACAAACTAGTGGGAATGACAATTGTGCCAAAAAAGAAGTGATTACAAGGGAATAATGAAAAGATCCGCTTTCATAGTGGGAATGACAGACCTTTTGGAATCGATTCACTGACACGGAGTGAAGGTGAATTGCAAACCGGTTTAAATGTAAGTGGGAATGAGCCCTCTCTCAGAGAGGTCTGGTGCCACAACAAACTTCAAATTTTTGAATTCCATAGCATTGAGCCATGGTAGTTAAAGCGATGTTAAGCTGCATTAATTCTGCAGTGTTGCAGCAGCCTAGGTTAAACTAAGAGACTTGCTTTATTATGACCCTCTGAGAAACGTTGGAGCCTTTGTGCTTAGTCAACCTTGGATCCCTTTTCTCAGTCCACTGTAGTATATTTCCATTCCTTCATTGTCCTGATGCTGCTCTATAACAAGACATTTGAGGACACCCTTCCTAACTGCCTGAACTAAAATGTCTGTTTTGGTAGCTTGCTGCACCTGTTATAGCAATTGGGGTCAGGTGAGGGTGTTTCCCCCCCTCAGCACTCTCATGAACCCAAAAAGGTTGTGTAAAAATGAACAGCTGCTGCTGGGCACACACTGAGTTCAGCCCTGACTGGCTGTTAGCACTTTTATCACAACAACAGCTTCTTGGAGCTGTTGCAATACATCATCTGTATTTTCAAGAATTGACATTTGACTCCTGCACAGATAACCTCAGACCTCCTAGCTAGGTGAAAACCTTATTTTTGAGCCTGATCAATGGAGTGAGGGAGGCAACGACCCAAGGACAGAAATTAAAAGGATCAGAGAAGGAAGGGCAGTACCTGCAGATGGGTTAAAAATATCTCAGGAAGTATTGAGATTTTCTGATTCTTTTTGTTTTGATTATGCCTGCATATTTATTCCTCTGCCCATTCTTTATTACTACAGATTCCTCAATGTCTCCATTTGTGTTGGCTAGCTGTTCATGGTTGGCTCCAACGCATTTTGCTGCCTGAAGCAGAAGAAAATATATTGCTTAGGCATTTGTTCCATCAAAAGCTTAAGGGGCTGCAAATTGACTCTTCCTTGAATTCTGGTGATGGAACAATGTCTATGATCTATGTCCATGATGGCGGACCTATGGCACACACACCAGAGATGGCACACAAAGCCATTTCCCCCAGCATGAGGAGGGTGGGGAGGAGGAAGAAGAGGTGTGCACCTGTTCTTCCTTCTTCCTGGCTGTCCCAGGCCTTCAGCTGCCTCTCCGGAGGCAGCTGAAGGCTGGGAATGGTGCTGGGGCAGGAGGAGGAACAGGTGTGCGCCTGCTCCTCTTCTTATTTCCTTGCCCCCCCCGGCCTTCAGCTGTCTCTGGAGAGGCAGCTGAAGGCCTGGGAGGGTGGGGGGAAGATGTCCCACCTTGGAGGGTGGAAGTCCCGCCCTTGGAGGGCAGAAGTCCTGCCCCTACACTGGGTAACACCCTGTGCTGGAAGGCCTTTTAGTTTGGGCACTTGGCTCCTAAAAGGTTTGCCATCACTGATCTATGTAGTATGTACTACTTTGTCCTCCAGTGGAGAGGAATTCTATGGAGGAAGAGTGCAGGAAGAATATTTGGGGGTTGCCTGTACTGGCCCTATCTTAGCATCTGCAGTCTCAGATGGCCACTCCACTTTGCCAATGTTAGGACCGGCCTTGAATGTATTGTCATCATTCATCCAATGACTACTTAGTCATTGAGTGGTCTCCCAATTTCCTTCTGCCCACACTATCACAGGCTAACAAAACTGCCAGAGATTGAAAAAGTTCATTTCTGAACTATAACTCCAAGTATTTTCCATCCAGGATGGCTGGGATGTTTTTTGTGTGTTAGGAATTTACACTCAGCCTCTGTATCTGTGGGGATTCCATTCCAGACCTGGATAGCAAAAAACATAGCACCTCAGGACCCATCATTATCAATGGAGGTGTGATGTGTGTTCCAATCCATAGATGGCTAGCCCACTGATACGGAAGGCCAATTGTATTCCAGAAAGGAACTTTGCCAGGCTCTGAAACTTCCTACTTCCCTACATGTTCCTTCCTATTAAAAAAAAAAAAAAAAGTCAGAGGACATTTCCTTGTCACAGTAAAGAGAATTCATTTCATCATCCCTTTAGTTTTGTTTTTACACTAATTCTATCACCCATTTAGTAAATGATTACAGGAGATATTAAAGAATAAGTCTTAATAATTTCATGCCATAATAATCTATATTCCAGTTGTATTTCTCCCCACCCTCAAACTGATTAGTTATTTAAAGGAGAGACATGTTCCTTCTGGAGTACATCTAACCTTTATCTGGGTTTGGCTATTTGTTACTGTGAGCCAAGCATAGTGTTTCATTTATAGCTCTCTGACTGCCCCTCCCCGCATGTCTTCTTTTTAAAAAAGCAAATGTTCAGGCACATATTTGCTGCTATCATCTCACAATGCCATCATTTCAACTGCAAGGCAAGTACTTTAATAGCATGAGTCTGATTTCCAAAAATAGCTGCAACAAGAAAAAGGAAGGCACAATAATGTAATATACCCTGCAAGTAACAGAAGCATTAACCTCGAGGACATGACACAAAAGGGCAGAAATGCACACTGCTGCACTCAATTGATTTGTTTCATATTAGAAGCTGACATCTGATGACTCTGCAGTTCAAGGCGTGCTCAGGGGCATGCAAAGACGATGCAGGCCAGACTGAGTAGAACAGGGAGATGCTCAGTAAATGATTCGCCAGGTGTCATAGGCACTATTCAGGTGGCCATGCGAAATGGACACCAACAAAGACCCCCCCCCGACGCGTTGGGAGGGGCTCGCAGTTGCGCCGGCCATTTTAAAAGGCCGATGCAGCGATTGGTTGGGAGGGCTGGGAGTCCCACCCTCCCTTCACCTCTCAACCAATCAGGGGGATCTCGTGAGATCCACCAGCAGCCTGCATAATCTCACAAGATTTGAAAATCTTACGAGATTTCGGGCGGGATTTGGGGATTATATAATCCCCACTGCCATGTGGAGGCAGCCATTCTGAGCTTCAACAGCCGAGAGATACAACCCACCCACCCTCAGCTTGAATGTTGTTTCTTACCCTCAGGCTTTGGCTCGTCGCCTTCGGGGGCCGGGAGGGAATTTCCCCATAGTTATTGTAGCATGGGTTTTTCGCCCTTCCTGAGGATACTGCAGGTCTGGTTTAGAATATGAGATAATTGGTATGGTCATTTATCTGTTAATGATTCATGCATATCTGTTGGTTGTATGTTTCTTGATCACTGATTTTGTCACAACTTGGAACAGGGTCTTTTAGTTAATTATTGTACAATTGCCTTGTTTCCGCTTGGGCAGGGCAGGGACCCCCCTCCCCCCGGTGATAATTGGATATCTGAATTTACAATATTTGGCCAGTTAAGAGGGATGAAGGCTTTACATCATCAGCTTAAAATTTTATTACATCATCAATCTTAGTGATAACGTCAAAACTTGGATGGGGGGATGATTTGTTTATATGTTTAGCAACTTGTATGAGAACCTTCTTGACATATGTTTTGTGGTAGGCGTGACTTATCCCTGATGGCTTGACTTGATTAAGATGAAAATTACATCAGGTGTTATGGCATATGCACATACACAGGTATCAAGAAGGAAATTATAATCAAGTTAAGAATTTTGGATGGAAAGTTATTGTTTTAGACCCTGTACAGATGGATAAAGTTGTGGCCATTTTGTTATCCATAAAACAGCGTTTGAACTTCTTTGTGGTGGTGCAATTGTGGGATATGTTGACAGTTTTTGAGATAACATTAAATTATGTTATTTTCCCTCCCTTGACATGGGACATTTGGGTTTGTTTTCAACACAGGCAATAGTTTGCTGGGAGGCTGAATGGGGACACTTGATTGGGCAACATGGCCATCAACCACACTAGGCAGTAAATTGCAATTGGAGCAGGATAATCATATCTTTGTCACATGATGTTGGCCCTCTTCTGTTGTTCTCTCAGTGGGAGACAGTTTGGAAAGTGTTTCTTTTTAATAACACAAAAACTCCATTAATGACTTCCTTTCTCGCTACTGTTATGCTACCATTTGCAGTGCAATGATTCAGTTCTGCTTTAATACTGATTTGGGTGGTCAGTGTATGGGCTTTACATGGGCTTAGATGCTCTTTGCTTACCAGTGATCGGGGAGAAGGAGAAGGGGACATTTCCATTTGATTTCCTTTCAATTGGCAAAGTAAGTGAGATACATTTATCTGACTATTTTTTTATTGGAACTGCACCTCTGCGCATCTCTGAGTTCTGTTGCTCACACATATCAGCACTGTGAATAAAGACAGAGTCGATGATGCGAATGTATTTGAAACATGTTCAAGGCATACAGAGTTGTGTCCCAGTTTATCCTGGGTCTATTTGCTTTGGTTATTTACACAGCTGACAATATGAATCTTTTAGAGAAACTACTGAGCCTCTTCCCACTCACACCAGAGATTAGTGCACCAGCTTTTATTCCCTTGCTAGGTGCAGGATGTAAATGCACAAGGAAGGATTCTATCACACAGCTCCATGTACACATCCTGTACCAAACTGGGCTTCTCCTGGACCCTTTAAGAATCGGATTTTCCTGTTCTTTAAAAGGTCTGGGAGAAACCTGGGTCAGGTATGGGATGAGTACCGCCTGGGGATGAAGCTGTGCAATAGAATCGATCCCTGTGTGTTTACATCCTGTGCCTAGTGTGGGAATAAAAGATGGTGTGCTAATCTCCATAATCTCTACAACATTTTAAAGGGACGCAGGTGGATGCCACAGCTCATTTCTGTCAAAAGGCAGATGTTTGGGAACTAATGGTGTCACCCCCAACAGGACGACACCTGGTGCAGTCCGCACCTCTCCATCCCCCTAGAGTGATACCTCTAGGTTGAAGAAAAGCTACATTCTGATTGTTCTGGCATGGAATGTTAAGTCAAGTGTTGATCTTCACTTTGGATGCATTACAAGTGAATTTGCGTCTCTAGTAGAAACAGAAAAATATGTTACCAGTGGCTACATTCCAATTACCTAAACAATTCCCAAAGGACATAAACAATCAACCTTTTCCAGAAAGTGCCTTGAAATTTTGGGGGCACGAATGGAGAACTACACAAAAGTTGTTCAGAGCCAAAAGAAAGAAGTGTTATATTGTTTGCCACATCATCTTTTCTGGCACATCACTAGTGCTTCAGCTTCAAAGTCTGCACTAGCATCCCTTGAAGGTTGGATAGCTAGTGTAAAGTAGCAAAACCTCAGTGTTAGGGTCGCAGAACATGAAAGGAGCAATATAGCTTGGAGAGAACTTCAAAGACTTCTTTCATCTGAGAAAGGAGCTGTCACTTTATTAGAGGTAACAATCAAACCAAAGCAGTGAAATGGTGCAATGTTTTGAAGAGTATACTTGATGTTCTTTTGGGAGGGGAACATCATTTTGAGTTTAGTGGATCATCACATTGAACTGGGGATCCAAACAATGGAAATTTCTTAGGTCTGATAGAACTGCTGTCAAGATAGGATCCTATTCTCCAAGAGTATGTACTATGAGTAGAAGAATACCAGAAAAAGGGCGACTGCCTTCGAGTTCACTACCTATCACCTGACAATACTGCCTAGGCTGCTACACCAGGGGCCTCATGTGTTGGGAAATGTGAGAGATAGTAGTGGATCCCTCTAGCAGTGTAGTCACACAAGCAAAGCAGATGCTGAACAACAACTAGTTCCACCCACAGGGTCTAGCAGAGAAAGAAATATCCCAGGCATCATTACAAAGATATCTAAAAGTAGTTTCACTTACAAATTACTTGTACACAGGTTGCAAGAATTAATGCAGTTTGACACCACTTTATCTGCCTTGGCTCAATGCTATGAATTCTGGAATGTATAGTTTTGTGAGAGATTTAGCTTTTTCTGTTAGAGAGCCCTGGTACCACAAGAAACTACAAATCCTATTATTCCATAGGATGGAGACATGGTAGTTAAAGCAGTGTCAAACTGCATTAATTCTACAGTGTGGCAGCTCCCTAAGTGAAGCTACAAAGTCTTATGGTGAAGAGGGAGAGAGAAGAGAAAGTGGCTGCAGTTTAGAGTGATGCAGGAAAGGGAGAGCGTATGGAAAATCAAACACACAAGAAAACTGTAAACATGGAAACTAGCAGTTAGTGATTATAAGCATGCAAAGTTTGTCACAGAATGAATTTATATCAGAATAAACTAACCTTGTGAAGCAACATATTTTGCTGAAAAGAAAAGCTTAGAAATATTTCACAGACTCTAACTTCATGTCCTGTAGTACTTGCTTGCCAGTATAAACAATAGACACCTAGGGCATGCACAAAAGACTGTCGACCAGAAGACTATAGGACTGTGTACTCAAAGTGGTAATCTTCCCCTTATGGAGGTATAGCCTCAATTACCCTAAAGACAAAATGTTGAAAAAGTGTTTCTTGATGATGGCCTACATCTCCTACAAATCTGTAGCTAAGTAACATCTGGCCTGAACCCAAAACTTCCTTTACAAGGCAGCAGACAATCCACAAGACAAAGGTCTATCCAGCTGATGACTGGAGTGCAAGAGGATGACTTTTCCATGACTCTTCTACCAGTGAGTCAGGTTGTGACAATCAGAAGTAAGACTCCTGTTGCCAATCCTTGTTGCAGTCTTGCTTGATTGCCAGATGAACAGACATTTATCTCTTGGTGTGCCTGCTGCCTGGCTTGCCAAGTAGGTTTGGCAAGACGTTTATGATCATGGCTATAGTGCACAATAATAATCACATAATTTGGTGGATGTGGAGCAATTACAAATCTTTAACTGTATGGAGATTATCATACAGGGGAAATAAGCCGGGAGTAAAAGGCATACTCCTGGCAAAGTAGTGCAATTGTACTGAAGATTTTCAGACACATCACACTTATGCAGGACTTAACCCATGAAGAACCAGCAATGCTCCAGCAACAAACCATTAATGGGTTTTCCATTGCTGGTTCTTCATGGGTTAAGTCCTGGATAAGTGTGACATCATCTGAAAATCTTCAGCACAATCGCGCTACTTTGCCGAGAGTATGTGTCCCCCCAATCCCCCCCCCCCTTTGATAATCTCCTAGGTTATGAAACTGTAACTGCAGTACTGAATGCCAGCCATTATTTGTGTGGTTGGCACAACATAAACAGCAGGCCTGGGAAATGGGTGGCCCTCCAGATCTTGTTGGACTACAGTTTCCATAAACTTTAGCATACCCAGAGACAGAAATTATGGGAAATGGAGTCCAACACATGTAAAGGGTTACATATCTCCCATTATTGAAACAGAAAATGACCCTTTCTGAATAATATAGTTTCCCTCTTTCTGGATATCAGGCAAAATCTCATTAAAATGTCTGTTCACATGTATTTTCATATCTATGTATACACAGCTGCAAACAGAGTTTGTGGCATGTAGAGATACTAGACATTCCTGGACCACTTAAAGCTTTCAAGACTTCAAAGCCTTATAACTGAGGATGCAGGCCAGCAGTAAAGTTGATGCTGCTTCTTTCATTGGTGAGACTTTTACAATTTGTGCAGTGGTGGTGGAAGGGGAGTCAACTCTATTGTTACGTACTACATTAATACGGTTCCTGTGACATAGGACTGCAGTGCTGGTGATTTTTTTAAAAGGCAAGTATTGCAGATCAATCAAAGTAACAACCTACACAAGCATGCACTCTGACATGACAAAGATATCTGGCACCAGAGGGCCGTAAAAAGAGATTGCTTTTGAATTTAGGAGTAGGTCGCTTGAAAGCAGCAGTGAGATCATTTTATATCAGTGCCAGCAAGTGAGGTGCTGAATATACTGAGGCTTGAAGTCAAATACCATATCATTCTTCTTCTTTCAGTGTAGGGGAGATGAGGTGTCAGCTTTTCCCTTCAGGGACGCCAGAACCAGAACTATAAACTCAGCTGTTTATGGGGGGTTCCCAGACCTGTGTTTGCCTCTCATGTGTGGGATGTGTATGTACTTTTTGGGGAAAGTGATAGAACAATTAATTCTTCCAGCAACCAGTGTTTTTCCTCTGCAACCTCTCTCCCCAATAGGGATTTGAGAAATTCCTGCATTTGGTTTCTTTAAACCTCATGATCTTTCTGCTCTGAATGTGCAACCTGGAAATTTTAGTAGTTTAAAAACCAAACAAAAATGACATTCTTTTTCACCTTTGCAAGGCAAATTCAGTAAAATCACCTTTCAATTTGGTCTCTCCCCATCAGACATTCTCTTTTTTTCTTTCCTTATTTTTGCTCTGCCCCAGAGCGCCTACTGTTTTAATTGTTGTAATTTGCTTATCGTTTTTAATTTTGTTTATTGTTTAAATTAGGTTTTAACTGAGACTTGTATTTAATGTATTTTTAATGGGGGGGTCATCATGTTTGTTTACATTACTTAGTTGTTATTGTCAGGATTTTGTATTTGTTTTTAGTTGTAAGCCACCTTGATTGCTATAGCAAAAGGCAGGGTATAAATAAACTTCTTCTTCTTCTTCTTATTATTATTATTTAGAATTTGAGGTTCATTTTCATATGGCTCTTCGCTCCATGTGTCCTTCATTTTGTCATCTCTTTTGTATAGTTCTGTGTATTGCATCCAATGTCTTTTTATCCCTTCCTGGTCTTGAATTATGTTATTTTTATTGTCATAGAATGTCCCAGTCCTTGATTTGAACTTTCCATTGATTTCTCGAATCTTGTGGAATAGGTCTCTTGTTCTTCCCTTTTTGTTGTTGTCTTCTGTTTCTCTACATTTGTCATTGTAATAATTTTCCTTATCTTTGCGCACTAGCCGTTATACTGTTGTGTTCATGTTTCTTAGTTTATTCCTATCTCCTTTTTGTTTTGTTTCTCTTCTTTCCTTTATATTGCTTGTAGCATTTTATCTGTCATCTATGGTTTCTTCACTTTTCTTTTGCCTGTTGGAATGGTCTTTATGCATTCTTCTTCATGATCTATTATACTTAGTATTGCAAAACTGTTCCTTATATTGTCAATGAATTCTGTGGAAATGTTGTTTAAATCTTATTTTGGTATGATGACTTTGTTCTCTTCTTGAGTTTCACTTTTATTTTTAAAATGAGTAGTTTGTGATCTGTGCCACAATCAGCACCTGGTCTAGTCTTGGCCACCAGTATGGAGCTTTGCTATCTTTTACTTCCAATTATGTAATCTATTTGGTTTTTGTGTTGGCCATCTGTTGATGTCCATGTGTATAACCTTTTCTCTGGTTGTATGAAAAATGTGTTTGCAATGAATAGGTTATTGGCTTCACAAAAATCTATCAGATGCTCACCTGCTTCATTCCTTTTGCCTAATCCAAATCTGCCTACCATTTTTTATTCTTCTTTACTTCCAACCTTTGCGTTCCAAAATCCAGTGATCAGCTTGACATCCTGTGTTGGTGTATTGTCAATTTCTTCCTGTACTCTTTTATAAAATCTATCAATTTCTTCTTGTTCTGCCTCAGTGGTTGGTGCATATACTTGAATTATGGTGATATTAATAGGTTTCCCGTGAAGCCTTATTGAGATTATTCAGTCTGATTTTGCATTGTATCCTCTGATTGCTTTTGCAACATCTTTTCTTAGTACGAAAGCCACCCCATTTCTTCTTGTCTTTTCATTCCTTGAGTAGAACACTGTGTGGGTGTCTGATTCAAAGTGGCCCATTCCTATCCATTTTAACTCACTCACCCCCAGTACTGCTATATTCATGTGTTGCATTTCTATTTTCACTATGTCTAGCTTCCCTTGGCTCATGCTTCTCACATTCCATGTCCCTATTTTATGTGTAATGCTGCTTTGGATGCAATTTGCCTTCCTAAAGGTGTCTGCTATTTGTCTTGGCATCTTTCTTGTGCCCTTGGCTAATCTTACAAATGTGATATCCCATAATAATAATAGTAATAATAATAATAATAATAATAATAATAAATTTTATTTATAGCCCGCCCCTCTGCACAGCAATCGGGGCGGGTTACAGCATTTAAAACACTCAGAGTTAAGAAATTCCCTCATCCCACACCCCAACCCTCCCATCCCCTTAAAACAAAATTAAACCAAGAGAGAGTTAAAAACAACAATACCATAAAATGATAAAACAATGCTACAAGGAGTCAGCAATAATAAAACAGAAGAAAGACTCATCTCCTATCTAGCAGCACTTATTCTGGGAAGGCCTGCAGGAAGAGATCCGTCTTTACTGCTTTTTTAAAAGCAGCAAGAGTAGTAATGAGACGGATCTCATCTGGCAGGCCATTCCAAAGTCTGGGAGCGGTAACTGAGAAGGCCCTCTGGGAGGTCTGAGACAGCCTGGTTTTTATTGGCTGTAGCAGATTCCTCCCAGAGGACCGGAGGGCGCGTGGGGGGTCATATGGGGAGAGGTGGTCCCTAAGATAAGATGGACCCAAGCCATGTAGGGCTTTAAAGGTCAAAACCAACACCTTGTACTGTGCCCGGAAACTAATTGGCAGCCAGTGGAGGGATTTGAGCACAGGTGTTATATGCTCCCTCCTCGATGTTCCTGTAATTAGCCTGGCTGCCATGCTTTGTACCAATTGCAGTTTCCGGGTCAGGCACAAGGGTAGCCCCATGTAGAGTCCTCTCCTTCCCTTTCTGTTAATGCTCCATGCCCAGATTGTTACCATCCTGTTCTTCTCCTGTCCTTAGATTAAAACTCTTCTTTTCCATAATGGGAGACCCGATTGCGGACGGGATGGTAATGATCTGGGCAAGGAGCTGTGCAATAAGACACGGTCTCAGCCCTGTCTCAGTCCATGCCCAGATTGGAAGAAAGGCAGTGCAATAATCTGAGCTTGTTCCCACTTACATTTAAACTGGTTTATGATTCACCTTTGCTCCATGTTGGTGTATCGATTCCAAAAAGCCCGTCATTCCCACTATAAAAGCAGATCTTTTCATTATTTCCTTGTAATCACTTCTTTTTTGGTATGATTGCCATTCCCACTAGTTTGTGCTGCTTCAAAATGCATGCCAATCATCTGTGCATCATTGGTGATGAAAGCAGCAACATGATGAGGATGGGGCCATTTCAGGCACTGAGCAGGGTGACTTTAGCAACTGAGCCTTCTTCTGCCCCTCAGCAACCCAGGCTGCTCAAGCACACCATTTCCCCTTTGAGCAGCCTGGCTTGGGAATTATTTTTTTAAAAAAATTGACAGTATATGCAATCCATTGGTTTTACAACTACTTTCTTTGCTGAGCTGCAATCCACCCATAATTGCAAGTAGTTGCAAACACGATGGATTGCGCAGAGCTGGGAGGGGGGGAATGGCTGATTTCTCAAAAACTGAGGAGGGATGGTAAACATCCCTCTGCCATTAGTTCCTCCCCTTCAGTATGATCCAATTCAGATCCATCCGTCCCACTTGTTGAACATGCTTCGGAATCGATTCTTTTCAAAAGTACCGCCAAAAAACTAGTGTCGGGAAACAGCGTGTTCTTTGCATTTGCCTCACTTAATCACAATTGAAACCAAGGTCAATAGGATCGGAACCGGTTTCAAGTGGGAATGACAGTCATATAACCCCATCAGCAATTCTGTTTAAATCATAGTGGGAATGAGGCCTAAGTCTCCTAACTGTGCAGATGAGGTTGTAGGGTAAGCTTTGGAAGTAGAGGTCTATAAAAGCTTGTGCTACAATATCTTCTGCACAGTGAGTCTCAAAGATACTATAAAATCCCTTTGTATACCAGCTATCAGTGTTCATTTAAGCCACTATTTTTCTAGCCATTAATGCCAGTTAAAGAGACACCCTCACCTATTATTGTACAGTTCTGCAGCTATTGCAAGGCCCTTGGTAGCTAGCACAGTCAAGGATGAGGAATGCTGGGAACTGTAGTTAATGAGATCTAGGATGTGTTCTTACTCCTGGTCTAGAAAAAAAGGCATTTCACTTTGCATGATGGTTACATGTCTAAAATTTGCTAAACTAAAATTTGCTTTTCTATCTCATTTCCAAATTGTTGCAGTGCTGATCTCTTTTTCACTGCCAAGTCACAGAATGGAGCAGTGTAAATCAGTATACTCCTCTGAAATCAAAAATATTTTATGCAGGCAGCCTATTGCCTGAAAGGTGCCAGTTCTTCAGTCTTTATCAGTTCAATAAATAGTAACCTTTTGACAAAGTGATGCAGTGCTCCACAGTAGTGCAAATCTTTGTGTAAATACCTGTAAACAAATTATGTACAAGGACCAAGGGCATGGAAAAATAATGAGCAGTGCTTATAGGTCTAAAGAAAGGAAAAGGAATAACACCAGACTCCTTTAGTTACTCCAAAATGGTTTCATCAGTCTTCAGAGGAATATATTAGATCTTATTTTATAGAGATTTGGAAAGGTTTCCATGGGGATTTGAACCCTGGTCTTCAGAGTCATAGTCCAGCACTCAAACCACTATACTATACTGGGTCTCCATAGTAATAAATAGTAGCAGAAATTACTAGAATTGAATATTTGTCATTCAGAAGGAATGGAATGTTACTTTAAGCAAGGAATTTCCTGTTACTGATTCCAGAATACCCCAAAGTAATTCATTTATGTTGCTGTCACAAAGAAAAGTAATCTTTCTTACCTCCCCTCACTATTAATATGGATATTGTTATTGGGCAGCTTCATTTGGTGGTAACAGGGAATGTCCTCAAGGGAAGTCAAGTGGATATGTTTACTTATCTGTACGAAAACCAATTGCCAACATTCTGTTTCATTCTTCACTCACACTTTGCTATTTTATGAATCCATAAGACAATTATGAAAGGCTTGTGTAGTTAAAGGCAGACTTGATTAATAAGGATTGGGGAGAACAGGGGGAGGAAACAGATTTAGCCCTCACTTCAGTGCGGACTCTTAAGTGCATCCTTCACATTTTATGGGGAAAATTAATGGAGGTGACTGTGGACACTGTTCTCCACCATGGCTCTCAATGGCCTAGACAATGGCCCTGTGGACATGGGATATGTCTTTGCAGAGAAACAAATGAACAGCTCCTCCAAGGGTCTTTGCAATATTTAAACTCCCAATTTACATGTGTGCATCATCTGTCCTCATGACAGGTATCTTGCCAGTTAATAACAATCAGGATACTGAAGAGATTATTGAGCACCCTTTTCATGCACGCATTTGTTCATCATCTGGTGACAGTCATGATGTGTTAGGTGCATCCACATGAGGTGCCTTTGCCCCTTTGTCTGCTGGCTTTTCAGGGAAATTGCTTTATTTCCCATTTCTTTGCTTTTTTGCCTAGCACCTTCAGGCTTCTGAGGAATGGCTCATCCTCTGAGAGGATGACATTCTGCTTGATGGCCTTTCTTCCGCCTTTCATACTTCACAAAGCAGATGCAATATTAGATTCTCTGCGTTTAAAGATGGGGAACAAAGCTGCAGCAGCTTCACAGCAGGAAGATTAATGGGAAAGAATTACCATGTGATTAATGAGAACGTTACAGGAAGCTTTTAATGAAATTAAAATACAGTCTCTGCTGGTGCTTATCCTTCTCTCACCTACCCATGCCCTTGCACCTCTCCACAGATGCCAGCTTACTTTCTGCAACAATGCAATAAGAAAATCAATGATGCAGAACCTGTGGTTTCTGAAAGTTAGTAAGTCTTACTCACCACAGGTTGAAAAGGCTGAGGGGAAGGATAAAGTGATAAGACAGTTTACAGAACTTGCACACTTTGGTTGGAAAAGTCAATCTCTGCTGAAATATCCCACACTAGAATGGATCTACTTTTACTTATCTTGTAGAAATCATTTGCAAAAAATCATCTGATGCCTTTGTGACATCACCAGTCATTAACATAAATTCTATCCTATCTATTTGCAAGCATAGCAACCAAGGCAGTGGCGTCACTAGGGGACTATGGAGTGTGTGGTGACACAATCAGGACAGGTGTCACACCAACCATAGTGATGCCACTGGCCCAAACCTGCTCATGCTCCATTGGGGTAGCAGATGGAAAAGAAGCCTCTTCTACTAACCAGGGTGATGTGGGAGCAGTGGCGGTAGGGGGAGGAGGGAATTCCTCCTCTTTGCAATGTGTACTCAACATGTAAATTGTTTGACATGTAAAAGATACCACCTTTTCACTTTCCTGCCCTGAATTTTCACAAAGTGTCACCATCCGTCTCCCCCTCCCCTCTGCCTACCCCCCAAAGGTGATGCCAAGAATCCTCTGCTTGGCTAATGTACCCCAGTCTAGTGGGGCCATATCTGCCAGCATCCAACCACAATCACATCCAGCTGGTTATCTGGATAGCGACACCACCCACCCACACTGGCAACCCATCAGATCCAGTCTTTCTGCTTCTTTGCTGGTTGCCCCCCTCATAGCCCTGTGACAAGAAGTCCTGCTCCTCCTTGCTTGCTGCTCAGAGGCACTGCAAGCCAAGCACAGTACCATCCCCTGAAGGAGGAGTAAAGGAATGGAACGTGGACAAAGGGAGGGGTGGGCTCACCATGGCTGCTACTACTGCAGCATCCCAGGACCTCTGGCAACAGCCTGGTCATGGCCAGTCTCCCCAGTCCTCCTTCCCTCTGGTGGCACCCTTCAGGCAAGACATCCAACCTAGCCTGAGGAAGGGGACTGGGAGTGAGAGGCTCAGTCCCCAGATAGTCAGCCAGCCAACCAGACAGCCAGACAGCTAAACAACAAAGCAGCACTCTTCTTCTGGCTGCCCCTGTCTCTGTTGCACTAATCTGACCCACCCCCAAGTTGGCTGATCACAGCTACCTCACCTCCCTCACCAGTCTCCACCCTCGGCTGCCATTGCACCATACACATACACACACACACAGTTAACCCCCCAAAGTGAAGAGTGTCTCCCTTCCAAGTGCCCCTATTGGCTCTCCACCTCCCCCCCACCCATTTATAGCAACAGCAGTGCCTCCCCACAACAGATGACACTATGGGTTACACACTGGGTGACACCAACCCTAGTGATGCCAGTGACTAAAGGACAACTGTTTGCTTATTTAACAGGCATGGGAAAGTTACTTTTTGGTTTACACCATCAGGAACAACTCAACCACAATCTGGTTGGGGGATTCTGGGACTTGTAGCACAAAAAGTAACCTTCCTTGGTTCTGCAAAGCAAGAGTAAATGTGAATATAAAGGGCTGGTTGGGGGAACCAACAGAAATTTTACTTAAACTAGACAACTGAGTACAAGGCAATCACTGCCATATAAACGTGAATATAATTGCACCTTGTATGTTATCAGTTGACTGTTTTTACCCAGAGTTAATGGGTTCTAACATCTCCTTCAACAGTAGGCAACTTCACCAGGTTTGGGGACCACTTGTATCTTTTGCAACTGGCTAGGCTGTGCCATCCCCACCACCCCATGGCCCTCAATGTAATGACATGAAACTGGCCACTTATGACTTTCGCAGACACCTCTGGTAGTTGTAATAGGCCATTTAAATGCTACAGTCAGCCCTTAGTATCCATGGATTTTTAAATACATGGATTCAAGCATCCATGGTTTGAAAATATTCCAAAAATATATAAATTCTGAAAATCAAACCTTGTTTTGGCTATTTGATATAAGGTACACCATTTTACTATGCCATTGTATCTAATGGGACTTGAACATCCATAGATTTTGGTATCCATGGCGGGGTCGTGGAACCAAAGCCCAGTGGATACTAAGGGCCCACTGTATTTTGTCCCCCTTGGGCCTTTTAAAGGCCTAAATTAGCCTTTTCAAAACTTGGAAGTATAATTTCACTTTCATTTTTCACTTTTAAAAATGCCCCATAAAAGACAGCATGTGCCTGGTGGGTTGCATGTAATCCATATGCCACACATTGGCTGCCTCTCTTCAGGTCAAACAAGGTTACAGTTGGCCAGACAGAAAGGCATGACTTGCCATTGTGCTTTTAGAAGCAGCTAATTTAAAGAAATCCACCAGTGAAACTTTTCATGGCACAGAAATAAACACTATCATCTACTTATGGCCGGAGGTCAAATTGTTTCAAGGAACATTTGTTCAGGTGAATTTAAAATTTGGCCACTTTAGAACAAACATCACATTTACTAGGTACTAGCTGTCAAAAAGATAAATTTATGTTGGGAAGCAATGATTAGGAAAGGAAAATAGTTAATAGCATAATGCAGTTGTATAAATTTATGGCATGACCACACACAAGAGTACTATGTACAGCTTTAGTCACTAGTCCTGAAAAAAGGATCACAGAAAGCTGAAAAAAGATCAGAAAAGGTCAACCAAAATAATCAAGGTGTCATACACATTTGGGATTGCTTAGGACTATAAAATTACATGGTGTATATAATTATAATTAAAGATGATTAAGGACTGACATAAAGGGGGTATATACAACTATACATGGACAAAGTGGATAGGGAGAACTTTTCCTTTGCACAACATAATACTGGAATCTAAGGCTGCATCTACACTGCAGAATGAACACAGTTTGAGATTGCTTTAACTGCCATGGCTCAATGCTATAGAATTCTTGTCAGCTATTTAGCCTTCTCTGTCAGAGACCTCAGGTGCCACAACAAATGCAGAATGAATACAGTTTGGCAGTGCTTTAACTGTCATAACTCCATCATATGAAATTCTGGGATTTGTAGTTTGTTGTGGCACCAGAGCTCTCTGACAGAAAAGGCTACATCTCACAAAACTACAAACACCATAATTCTTTAGCATTGAGCCATGGCAGTTAAAGCAATCTCAAACTGTGTTCATTCTGCAGTGTAGATACAGCCCAAGTCTTCAGAAATAAGTTCAGTTTAATTCAGTCAGACTCATTCCAAGATAAATGGACATGGGAGTGTAGACCAAAAGTGAAATTGATGATGGATAGCAGGATAGGCACTTGGAAAGATTTTTGGAACTCTTACTCAGCTCCCTTTAGCTTTCCAAGAAATGCCAGGTAGGTTGGAAACAAATACATACCTCCTTAGGTGTTATCTTCGCTATATACGTATTTATTTTTGAAAATGACTCTCCCACTTTTCTTCCTTGCAGCTGTCCCTCAAGGAAGCTGACAATAAATGAAAACTAATACATAATAATAGGAAGGAGGAGGAGGAGATGACTTGCTCTTAAAGGTGATTTATGAAGGCTCTGAGGAGTGTGACAATGGAACAGGTTCACTCTCTAGGAGGTATCAAGTGCTGCTTTTCGTAATTTCCAGGGTTACCACAGGAAAAATAAAACAACTGGGTAGTATATATCATACCCTGATATATACTACCCAGTAGCTAAAGCCAAGTAGCACAGATTTTTTTAGGTGCCAAGTGAAAGATCAGGAGCTGCTACTCAGGCTGCAGGATAACCTGCAACTCCTGAATCATCACAGCTGTAGGAAGCAGGGCCAACAAATTTTCAGGGTGCTGGAGTATAATGGTGAAGATGATGGGAAATGTTCACTCCCCAGGCCTTTGATTAGGGTTTTAGCAACTTTGATCTGACAGATATTTTGAGTTGCATCTCTCATTGTTCCTAGCCAGTATAGGCAATGGGGTGGGATTGTGGGAGTTGAAGTCCAGTGATATGTAGAGGGCCACATTCCAGTCCAGTCTATTAAAGGATTCCAGGAATTGTAATTTGATAGTAAGGTGAGAACAGTTCTATTAGAAGTTATGTAGCTGTTTGCCTGCAAGAGAATTATAGTTCTCAGGGTTTGCTGGAAATGACTGTTAAATCAGAAAAAAGGTTGTTCTACAGACATACAGTGGGCCCTTGGTATCTGCTGTGGATTGGTTCCAGGATCTCCCCTGGATACTAAAATCCGTAGATGTTCAAGTCCCATCAAATACAATGGCATATTAAAATGGTGTCTCTTATACAAAATGGCAAAAGTAAGCTTTGCTTTTTGGAATATATATATATTCAAACCATGGATAGTTGAATCTGTGGATAAAGAATCCATGGATAAGGAGGGCTGACTGTACCTTTACAGTCTGTCTGTCTCTTGAGACTTTATGGTGACATTTAAAAACGAATTTAGATTTGAAAAGGAAGACTATTCAAAAATTATTATTGTGTGCCGTCAAGTCATTTTTGACTTATGGTGACCCTATCGTGGGTTTTCTTGGCACGATTTTTTCAGGGGGCTTGGCTTTGTCTTCCTCTGAGATGAGAGACTGAGACTTGCTCAAGGTCACCCAGTGGGTTTCCATGGCTGAGCAGGGATTTATATTTTGGCTCCAGAGACATAATCCAGTGTTCAATCCAGTACACCATGATAGGTTTCACCTAAAAATACACAGTAGTAAAATGACATCTCTGTGAAGTCTTGCATTGCAAAAGCAATGTGGCACAGTGAAGAAACTGTAGCTGGCATTTGATCAGTGAGTCAGTTCTACAGGCATGTTTATTTATTTCAGGGATTTATATTCTGCCTTTCTCTGATAATGGGGTTCAAGATATCTGGGAAAGAAGCAGTCATCCCATTTTATAATATAAAATTCCACAAACTTTGATAAAGTACTCATTTTGCTATATCTTTTCAAAAGGTGTGTGTCTGCACTGGAAGTCCTTGTAGAAGTTGCAATTGCCTCAGTCTTTTCCTCCCTGATATTTTGATCTGTTCATTGCATGCTTGTATAGCTTAAACAAATATTTTATCTTCTCCTTTCCACTGTGATTTACCACAAGGGAAGAATTATGTGATTTGAATTTGTGACTGCACCGGGTGACACTAACCCTAGGGACCCCACTCCTAAGGGTGCATCTACACTGTTGAAGTCGTTTCCTGGGGTGACCTGAGGTTTTCTTGGCAAGATTTGTTCAGAAAAAGTTTGCCATTGCCTTCCCCTGAGGCTGAGATCATGTGACTTGCCCAAGGTCACCCAGTGATTTCCATGATTAGACATGGAATTGAACCCTGGTGTCCAAAATCGTAGTCCAACATTCAAACCACTGTGCCTCATAATGCTTGTGTATGTTCCTTTTTGATTGTGGCAGAGGTTAGTGTTTCTTTTGTCCCTTCTCCCTACCTCCATAATGACCAAAACACCCTCCCAGGCGTCATCATGTTACTCCGATAGCTTCCCCCAAAACACCCATTCCATTGCTGGTGGAGAACAGCAGGGACCATAGAAGCATTCGGCTATATTGCTGTAGCAATATGCAGATTGATGACATCTATTGAGACATCCAAGCCTTGGCAGATCTTGGCAGAAAGTGTCCTCATTCTGTATATGGTTCTGGGTATTTAGCCAGGAATTCTGTCATCCCCATTGCTCTCCACAAGCCATGGAATAGTTGGGCACTGGGGTGGAGTAGCTCACAGAACAAAACAGTGGATCCTGGGGTGGTGACAGCAGCTGTAGCACAGTTCCACATTTGAACTATTATGTTCTGCACAACCATATAGGATTTCAGCCTACGTATGCAAGATTAAGGTAGTGTGATGTAAAACAGAGTGTAGCATAAACTTTGGTAATTTTCATATCACAATAATGCAGAGGCTTTCAGATAATAAACATCAAAAGGTCTTAAGAATAATCCAGTTTATATGATTCCCACTATATTATGTCATATTAAAATTAAAATGGAAACTTGAATCTTGGTTGATGTCTTGTAGCTTCAGAAGATGCAGCTTAAGGAGTTTAAGTGAGCAATGTGAAGTAATAAACTGGGTTTTATTTTGTTCATACCAGTGTCAGCCATCATGGGGGGGAAAAAAGCTTCATCTATGAAGAATACTCTGTCTTAACTTTTTGAAACAAAGAAATTGGATCTTTGACATTATGAACATAACATTTGTAATTTTTAAACTGGAGCTGTATGTTTTTTTTTTTTTTGGAAGATGAGTTTCAAGGCCATCAGCAGATGACTGGAATGAAACAGAAGTAGGAAACCATTTCTCAATTGAAGGACTGGATCCTTTTTCAGAACTTGGAGTATCTTGTTATTCATGATTTATTGAGTGTATTGCTTAGATAATATAGGATAGGGGTGGGAATCATACTGCCCCTATAGTTGTGAGTGAACTGCAACTCTCCTCAGCTGTAGCTGGCAGTATAGGTAGTGCTGAGGGATGATAGGAGCTGCAGTCCAGTGATACCTGGATAGACATAGGCTTTCTACCTCTGGTGTAGTAGCTCTTTGCAGCTCTTAATAAATTGCCCATCTCTGCTGTAAGGTATGCATGTATGTATCTATGTGTATTTGTTGTTAATGTGCCATCAACTTGGCCTAGAGATAAGATGACCCTATCACAGGGTTTTCTTAGATTTATTTAGAGAAAATTTGCTGTTGCATTCCTCTAGGACTGAGACAATGTGACTTATCCAAAGTCACCCGGTGAATTTCCATGGCTGAGCAGGGATTTGAACTATGTTATTCCAAAGTCCTAATCCAATACTCAGGCCATTGCAACACGTGGTCTCTCTATATGCATATATATGTAAATAAGTAAAGCAAACAAGTTACATACCTTCAGCTGGAAGCATTTTTTTAAAAACATCTTTAAGAGTTCCAGGAAAACCTATATACCCACTGTTACCACCAAAGTTATGGCCTGCTACCAAATGTTTCATGTGCTGATCAGGAACAATACCAATATATGGGAAATAATTTACTTAGTGCATTGTGAAGGGCCATAATGACAGGAGTAATCAATAGAACAATTTCTCCTGTCTCCTCTATTTAATCATTTCAAAGTTTTAAGGTTTAAATGACTAAGGCATGCTTAACCAATCACAGACATAGCCTGGGCAGACAGGCTGAGACAGTGTTTACTGAGGAGGTAGTGTCACCTTCTCTTGCATATAAAGCAAAAATTCACTTACCCAGAGCCCATGTTTCATTTTAGTACATATTACCTGTTTCCTATGTTGGGGGTGGGACTATGCAGTTTTCCACATGTCACTGCACTGCAAGTCCCAGACTCTTTAGCCAGTGGAAACAATGGTGTGGGATGCTGAGAGATGCAGCTCAACATCTGGAGGGCCACATGCTGTGTAGGCATATACTAGTCTAAATGTAATGATGACATAGTCAATCAAGGTGTATGAATAATGTCTTGCCTGTGGAACCCCAAAATTCAGGTATGGCTTGTGCAAAAAAGAATCTTTACAGTTCTAAACATGTAATAATGCGTATATTTGTACTTTCCTGAATTGTTCAGTTTACAGGTGGAGGGCTACTAGTACTACCTAAAGACACTAAGGGGTTATTCCATCCCTCCATCATAAATGTTTTCTTTCAAAATAAGGTGAAGAAGTGGTCAGGAATCATAGGATTACAAAAGGAAGACAATGTTGTCTAAACTCCTGTAAAATTTTGAAATACAGAAAGGTGATAACATAATAAAGTCCTTAATTTCATAGTGTGCCACATTTCTTTTTAAGGATTTTTAAAAATTTAACAATTTCCTAAGCACACATACAAATAATAGTTTAAAAATCAGAACAAAAACTACAATGTGAATATGTATACATGTAGACCTAAAACCAGTGAACACATCATGGAGATTATTCAATACATTTTTGCCCCATTGAATGAATTGGACCTCAATATACGCTGTAAAATTAATGGGACACAAGCATCTGGAACTTTTCTGAATTGTTCCTAGTGTTTATGTCATATTGCAGATTCCTGGGCTCATTTACTTTCAGAATTATTTGAAACATAGTAGAATCTAGATGTGTTTTCATGGGCAACATAAAATGATAAATGAGCTTGTTGGGAGAAGGTTAATTGTTACCCGTGCAGTACTAAGATATTTATATTCACAAAATTACAGGCTGGTGTACAGAGGGGAGTCTACAGAAAGCATTGTACACAAAAGGTTAAAATTAACTAGTGCCATTCAAAATTCAGTGTTACATACTCATAATATTAAAAGCACATTAGAAATAGGCTAGATTAGAAAACTGTATACAGTCACTCCTCCATTCTCGTGGACTTGAAGGGACGGGCAACTTCTGTTGAAATCAATGGGGCATGTGCCCATGGGCGTGTGCCCCATTGAAGCCTATGGGGCTTGAATATTGACAAGTCTTTGTTTTCACGGAGTGGTGGTGGTCTGGAATGGATCCCCTGCGAAAATGGAGGGCCAACTGTATTATTTTTGGACAACTGAAGGGATGTAGCTGAAGGGGGGGGGGAATTAGGACCTTGTCCCACTAAATAAGAATTCTGTCTCACCAATGAAATTTCTTTCAATCTTCAAATTTCTAGCATTACAGTAACTTAAAATTTTGATCGAGGTTTTAGAAATAGAGTTTAGGCATATAAAGAAAACAACAACCAGATCTTACATGAAAATATGAAAACACCACAAAGTTCTAGGTATGAACAGTTTTCACTGTCTCACTCTCTGAAATGCTAGAAATTAAGTGGCAGAAGGAAAATTTAATGAGGAGGGGACTGGAATTCGTATGGGGGCAATGCCCCCATAGCTACACCACTGAGGAACAGACATAGGAAGCAATGGTGAAGTGAAAACCAATTAAACAATGATAATTTAATCAGGATACTATTGAGCCATAATGGAGCACTTTAGAATCCTATAGATTTAAAAATGGGGAATTAAGCACGTCTGTGACCCCCCTCATTGAAACTGTGGGGTTTAAAGTGCTTAATGCTCCAATCCTATACCAGCTATAGCCTGGGCCTCAGATATTTACCAACATCTGAGGGGATGTCTTCTGTGATATGTCCTAGGTCTTTAAAATACAATAGAAAAAAAATCTGTCAGTGATCTCACTGCAAAAGCGGTAAGAGCAGAGCAGTCAGCAGTCCATAGGCTCCTTCATAACAGATGAATTACAACAGCATAATGCCATTCGCCCTCCCTCCACAAATCCAGCAGAATCATGCTGCATCACAATGTTACAATATTTCATGTTGAAACATTGAGTGAGAACTTGGCAACTGCCAGGCAAATGTTGCAGCTCACTGCTTGCAATAAGGAAGAAATCAAGAGTCGAACTAGATGATACATTTAGCACATTTTTTGTAGGGATGCTCTCACAAATGGTGAAAAATGTCTGTTTGTCAAAGCACTTGCTTTTTCTCACCTATATATTTTGCATTAATGAATTGGTTGATTGAAGGATGGTAAACCACAGGCTTAATTTATAAGCCTGGTTGCTGAGACACATATCTCTGGGAGAGAAAATGGTTAGAAGGAGGTATTGTCTTAAAGTCTAATTTGACCTTTATTTAGTTAAGAAAAATGAATGATATTGCTTATCCCAGCAAGCCCCCTGGATTTGCCATCACTTTTCAATTTTCTTCTTCGTGGTCTCTGCGAACCACACAAATGGGTTATGTATGACTTTGGTTGAAAATGGCTTCATTTAAGTGTTGCAACAAATGTGGTGCCAAAATCCCCACTACTGATCATCATGACCTTAAGTTTCAGGTCCTGGTTTTTGAGGGCCTGGGTGGTCATGACCTTACAATGTGGACAGATCTTGCAGGCACGTCTTCAGCCAGCTGGGTCGACATCGAAAACCCTCAAGCTCAAATACATGAGAGCCCTTGGGTTCAAGCCTGTGATAGGCCCCTGTGTCGGGACTGAGCCATCCTTGGGGTTGAGGGGGATGAAAAGGGTGGAGCCCTTGTTGGATTCAATCCTGGATGACAATAAGGCCCTGGCCCTGGCCATTCAGACTGAGACACATGCCTTGGGAGGCCAGCAGATTATTCCAGCACGCCATTCCACTGATTGTGCAGCCAAGATCCTCTCTGGCTCAGTGGCTCTCTGAAGACATGCCTGACTCCTTTCCTCAGACTTGACACCTCAGGCCAGAGTGGCAATTGAAGACATGCCCTTCGATGACTCGGGTCTCTTCAACAGAGAGATGGACGAGAAGTTTAACTTTCAGTACTGAATGAAGGTGGCTGCCAGGAAGCATGGCATGTCTTCATCCTCCCTTCAATCGCCCAGGCATTGATATGGAGGTCATAGCCCGTGGTACCCCTCTTATCAACAGAGGCCTTACCATCCTCAGGAGCGTCAGTACCAGCTGCAAGACCAACCCTGGCAACTCCAACCATCTCAGTCTTCCTCCTCTTCTTCTGGCCGTCGTCAACCAACCCAGTGCCAGTATTGACAGGGATACCAGAAGAAAGGCACCAAACAAGGCAAGAGGAGGTTATGAGATGGGGCAGTGCACTTCAGACCAACCCCATTTGGGGACAGACTGAGGCCCTATCTTAACACCTGGGCCTCAATCACTTCCAACTCGTGTGTCTTAGACATTGTCTTCAGGGGCTATGCCCTCAAGTTCAAAGAGCTCCCAGTCACCGGGACTGTTCTTTCCATTCTCCCCTCAGACACCTTACCTGACGAAGTGTGCACATTATTATAGAAAGGCATGATTGAGCCCATGGACCCTACTCCGGCCCATCATTCCTTCTTCTCCTGTTATTTTGCTGTCCCTAAGAAAGACTCTGGCCTCAGGCCCATTCTGGACTTGCAGCAGTTAAACACCTTCATCATTTGCCACCACTTCTGCATGGTACCCCCTTGCCTCTATTTTGCCACTTTTGCAGAAAGGACACTGGTTTGCGACCCTCAATTGCAAGGATGCCTACTTCCACATTGGAATCACAGGAGGTTCCTCACCTTTGTCATCAGGACTGAGATCTTCCAGTACAGAGTCTTCCCCTTTGGGCTCTTCACAGCACAGAGAGTCTTCATCAAGAGCATGGCTCTGGTTGCAGCTTACCTCCACCAATGCAAGATCACAGTCTTCCCATATCTAAACGACTGGCTCTTTGCTGCTCCATCCTGGGAGGAACTTCACAAGGACATACAATTTGTCCTGTCCCTTCTGGACTCTCTCAGACTGATGATCAACAGAGAGAAGTCCAACCTAACCCCATCGAAGCGAGTCAGGTTCATTGGGGCAATTCTCAACTCTGACAAATCTACTGCTTATCTATTGCCAGACAAGTTTCAATCTCTCTCCGGGGCCATCAACAACTACCTCTCACACAGGTGAATCAGGGCCCATGCTGCGCAAGTGGCCCTGGGACACATGGCCTCAATAACCTATGTGACTCCATGGGCGAGGCTCTATCTCAGACCATTTCAATCCTGGTTCCTATCCATTTTTGAACCTACACATGATCCTCCTTCCAAGTGGCTCATGGAACCGAGAACCATAGCCAAATCACTATATTGGTGACTCGAACCCAAGAATGTTTGCATCGTGTTGCCCTTCTTGCCCCTGCAACAACAGATTACCCTGACAATGGACGCATCCCTAGATGGATGAGGGGCACACACCATGGACCTCACAGTCAAGAACAAGTGGTCCACCTCAAAGAGACAGTTCCACATCAATGCACTCGAGATGCTGGCAGTGGAGAAAGCTCTTCACACATTTGAATCCCTTCTTTCAGGCAAGGCTCTTGACAGACACCACCACTATCATGTACTACCTCAACAAACAAGGAAGGACAAGATCCTGGATGCTGCTCCAGATCATTCTTCGCATCTGGGACTGGTGCATCCAGAACAAGATCCTCCTCCAGTCCGTCTAACTTCCTGGGGAGGACAACGAACTGGCAGACCAACTCAGCAGGTCTTCCAACCCGTGCCACAAATGGTGCTTCCATCCTGAGATGGTCGCCAACCTCTTTCACATTTGGGGTGAACCACTCACCGACCTGTTCACCACTCACCAAAACACTCATTGTACACAGTTTTGCTCCTGAACTTGAGCTCTGGGCTCTTGAGAGAGATGTCTTCCAGTTCGAGTGGTCCAGAAGGATGGTCTATGCCTTCTCCCCATTTCCACTTATCACAAAGATCCTAGCAAAGATGAGAATGGACTGTTCCAACACCATCCTCATCACCTCATGGTGGCCAAGACAGCCTATGGTTTGCTCTACTTCTATACCTCACCTGGGAGGGGTATCGCCACCTCGAGTTCCATCCCAACCTTCTGTCCCTACACAGAGGCCAAATCCGACATCCAGATATCGAGGCACTTCCCTGGTGGCATGGAGAATCCGTCCCTAGAGACCCTCCCAGACTCAGTATGGCTTCCTAAAAACCTTCTACAAGAATGTCCTATCTGTTCAAATGGAACAAGTTCCTGGACTTTCTTTCTACCAGAGACCTGTCTCCATCCCATGTCTCGGTCCCGACAGTCTTGGAATTTTTATTGACTCTTGCTGACTCGGGATTGTGTCTCACATCTATCAAGTGCTATTTGTCTGCCATCTGCTCATACTACCAGTTCAAGGACAGACCTTCTTTTTTCAAGGAGCCCCTTGTGAAGAGATTCCTTAAGGGGCTCAACAACCTCCACCTTCCATCCTTGGTACCAGCCCTGGCATGAAACCTGGAACTGGTGTTTTCCCACCTTTCAACCAAGCCTTTTGAGTCCATGGCCACCATGGATGTAAGATTGCTGACCTAGAAAACAGCTTTCTTAGTGGCCATCACCTCTGCTTGCTGTGCGGGCAAGCTTTGTGCCTTATGGATGGACCAGCTGCACAAGGACAAGGTGGTCCTCCATACCGACATCACTTTCCTTCCCAAAGTGGTGTCTGCTTTTCACATCAATCAGGACATTGTGTTGCCCACTCTGGCTTTGAACCCGATGATGGATGCCGAACGCCTCATGCACACCCTCGATGTTTGGAAAGCATTGGCTTTCTACCTCGACAGGATCTCGGGTTCGAGACGCTCCGAGAGACTATTTGTTTGCTACTCAGAGGCCAAGAAGGTACTACCTGTGACTGCTCAAAAGTTCTCTAAGTGGGTGGCTGGTACCATCCATTTGTGTTATGAACTTTTAGGTAGAACCCTTCCAGCCCAGGTGTGAGCACATTCAACTAGGGCGGTAGCTACATCCTTTGCTTTTCTGACTGGGGTGCCTTTGGAGGAAGTTTGCAGGGTTGCTGTCTGTTCCCAGCCATTGCCTTTTATCAAACATTATAGGCTGGACACCAGGGCCAGGTGTGATGCAGCCTTTGGGAGGGCAGTGTTGCTTTCTGGGTTACATTGAAGTTTTTACTGCATTGCATGTTTTATATGCTCTAAAACCAAGATAAATGACACTAACAAATGCACTTTCAAAGTTTTAAAGTGTTATTGTTGTTAATAAAATACATCTGTTTGAACTTTCAAATTGATGTCATGACACTCCCTCCTCCACTGACCAAAGCTTGTCTAACCCATTTGTGTAATTCACAGAGACCATGAAGAAGGAGGACAGGTTGCTTACCTGTAACTGTATTTTTTCAAGTGGTTATCTGCAAATTCACACAAATCCTGCCCATCCTCCCCTCAATCATGTCCTGCTCATTGCTAAGATTCTTCTGTCTCTGCTATGCAGCATATGCATGGAACTGGAGAAAGAGCGGGAATGCAAGAGGCTTTATAGGGATAGGTGGAGCTACCGCCAAAAGTTGCAAGTAAAGTTCTGCCTGGTGATACTAGAAGTTTCTGAACCAGCTGTGCAGGTGCAGATATAACCCGTTTGTGTGAATTTGCAGATGACCACTCAAAGAAATACAGTTACAGGTAAGCAATCTGTTCTCCTCTATAACATTACTGAAGTGCCACTGCACTTCCAAAGCCTTGATGGGACCATAGGACAGGGGTGCATTTTTGAAACCCAATAGATGGTTTTAATATTGCTTTGTATATATTTTTTGCTTATGTTTTCAAATAAAAACATATCATGTAAAGTTTTCTTACAGATGCCTTTTACTTTAAATAACGTTGTTCTGATGAACCAATGCACTTGAAATGCATTTGGAAGAAGTGCATTTTTAAGAGAGACACACATGTAAAAGAAATTTTGATGAATCTTTCTGCTATTTTCAGGGAATTAAAATTGGAATAAAAAAAAAAAGAAAGAAAAAAGAACAAGGTAGAAATTTGTCCTGACCAATTTCTCAACATTTCTTTATCATTCTAGAACAAATCATTTGGGATAGCATTCTATGGCTGGCATCCCTTTAGTGGCATATGATTTAGGTCTGCATGCATCCTCCACTGGGAAGCTTGACTGCACTTCTCTGAACTACAGCACTATTGTGGTGTTCTCTCAGTAACTCATCAAACTACCCAGCATCCCATAGGATTGAGCCATAGCAGATAAAGTGTTTATCACAACGTAGTGCGGATACACCAGGTGTAGGAATCCTGTGGCTTTTCAGATGTATTGAACTGCAGTTCTTAGCATTTCTTACTAAGGGCATCACTAGGGGTGTGTGGGGACAGGTGTATGGACCACACCAGGTGGCACACTAAGGAGGGATGACACCACTGCTCCCCAAACATCTGCCTTTTGGCAGTAACAGGCCATGGCATTCACCTGTATCATTTCAAAACACAGGAGCTCAGCCGAAGTGATGATGTGAGTGGGGCAAGACTCAGTGGGAAGAGAAAGGAGAGGCTTCAGTGTTTTTACATTTTTTAAAAAAATACTTTAAAAAAATAAATAAAAATATATCCTTTTAAAATTTTATTTAAAAACCTCATATTTTACCAAATTTTCACTTTAACCACATGAAACTATGTATGTGTAACTACATTTAGGCTGTGTTTATGATATTGTAATTTAAGTTTATAATTTTAATTTTGCTAGTTGCTTATGTCACAACTATTGCCATTATATTCAGTGATATATGGGAATTATGATTTATGAGTAACATTAGTAAAAAATTTTTTTACTAAGAATTCTACATAGTGTGGTATGGGAGGAGGTCAATGGGGAGTGACACCATGAATTACTGCACTGGCTGACACTGTTCCTTAACATTGGCTATGCTGGCTAGTGCTGCTGGGATTTATAGTCTGGAGTGCTGAAATACACCCTGGGATGCCTTGAGTTTGGAAAGCCACATATTTTTGAAGGATTTATGTAGTTTTTGGAGGATTTATGTTTTCTTCCATCAAATTTGTTGTGTCTCTTCAAGTCGTTTCTGACTTATGGTGACTATGAGGCAGGTTTTCTTGGCAAGATTTGTTCAGAGGGGGTTTGCCTTTGCTTTCCTCTGAGACTGAGAGAGTGTGACTTGCCCAAGACTACACAGTGTGCTTCCATGGTTGAGCAGGGATTTGAAACCTGGTCTCCAGAGTCATAGTCCAGTGCTCAAAGCACTAGACCATGTTGGACCTACTGGACTAAAATTATTGGTTCATCACTGTGCTGCCCTGATTTGACTTTCTCAATGAAAGTCCTTGATACAGAGCTGCATCAGCTAGTCTCAGGGCATAGGAAAGTACATATGGAGGAGATTTGTTGATCTGAGACACAGCAGGTGTAACTAGCCTTCGGTGGTTAGTTGTCAGACAGGTCATGGAGAAAAGTGGGTTTCCACACCATCATCAATCACATGTCAAGCTCTCCTTGCAAACCAGGACACAGAAGAGTGCTGCATCTGTTCAGATCTGAAATGGCTGTGCTACACTTGGGATGGAAACAACTATATTAGAAAAAGAAAAGAAAAGCTAAAATCCAGGAACTCCACCTTAAAATAAGTGGAATGAAAAATAGTTCAAGTGAAACTTCATCTGGATTCTCAAAATGGAATACAAGAACAGTTTTCACTACTAGAGGAAAGGGCAAAGGCTACTATGGAAGCACCCTTTGTCTTCAAAACAAGATGGACACAAGAGAACAAGGCTGCAATCCACACTTTACATACTATGCACATTTATCTGGGAGTAAACCCTCACTGACAACAATGTAGCTCACTTCTGATTAGACATGTATAGGATTGCACTGTAAGCTTTGATAAATGGTAGAATTTTCTATTTTAAAAAAATCTATTTACCTACCAGCTTCCAGACCATTTTATCATGCACTTTATGCTGCAGGGCTCATGCCCAAATACATTTGCTGAGTCTCTTAATGTGCTAGGAGAGATCTTGGTTATTCTTGCTGCAGGAATCATACCTGGCCAACTGTTCAGCTTTGAGAATTTTCTGTATATTCTTCACTTTCTTTAAGATGTTGGGGAGAAACCTCTTGACCTTGTTCCTTGATCTTGCTGCAGTATGAGAAAAAGGTGTGTTTGTGTGATTCACTCAGTCTGTTCTATTTTTGACAGCACTTAACAGGATGGGGAGGGGAGGGAGACCGGAGGTACTGAGTAAATGATGAGACGCCAAGAAGCGGATGGAGCACTAGAGAGACAAGGCAAAGATGAGCATTTGAATCAATGTTGAAAGAAGGTTGTGGTTTGGTTATGTGCAGAAATATGGTCAATAGAGGCAATTCTTTTAAGGATAACAGTATAATCAGGCTGGTTGTGCTTTAAATATAATTGGATGTGCTTAATGAAAACACGGTGACAGAGCAGCACTAGGTTGGAGCTGATGATTTGCAATAAGACACCTGAATATGGCATGGAAGTGACAGGTTTAATTCTGTCTGTAATGGATGTAAAGCATGAAGAAGAGGCTATAAAGCATGACAGGACACATTCTAATAGTGGACTGGTTCAAGACATAATTGAAGGGAAATTGGAAGGAAGATGAGTCAGAGGAAGGACTACTTAAAACTACATAAAGCAAATTAAAGAAAGAAAAAACATGGGAAACTGTACAAGAGCCAGAAATATGGTTGTCAGGGGTCAATCTGTGAACTGAAACATGGGGGAGATATAAAATATGAAACAAGGAGGAAACCTGTGGCACCTCAAAGACAACACATTCATTATAGTATAAACTTGCATTGACTACAGTTTGCATCATTAGATGCATGAGGAGTTATCCAGAGGTTGGATCACACATACAGTACATATGACTGGGGAGTGCAGTGGCATCATTAGGGATGTGCGGGGATAGGGACTGCACCAGGTTACACCACTGTTCCTTGCCACCGTTTTGGCAGAAACAGGCTGTGACATTTGCCTGCTCCCCTTTAAAATGCTTTAAGAGATGGTGTGAGTGGGGTTAAGCTCAGTGGAAGGATAATGGAAAGACCCCAGGATTGTTTTTTTTAAAAAATTAAATTTTAAAATTTCAATTTTTTAAAATTTAAAATTTGTTTTTTAATTTTAAATTTTAAGGTTTTTTTTTATTATTTTAAAATTTTCTTTAAAAACATCACATTTTACCAAATCTTCACTTTAAGCACATGGAACTATGTAAATACATTTAGGCTGTGCATATGATATTGTAATTTAAATGCATAATTTTAATTTTGCTCATTGTTTATGTTACAACTCTTGCCCTACAACACACACATACCCAGTGACATCACTAGGATTGGTGTCACCTGGTTGGATAACTCATGGTGTCATGCACCGCCATTGTCTTCTTCCTATATCACACCATACAGAATCTTTAGTAATGTTTTTGCACTAATGTTACTTGTAAATCGTAATTCCCATATATCACTATAGCTGGGAATTACAATTTATAAGTAACATTAGTGCAAATATATATATATATATATATATATATATATATATATATATACACTAAGGATTCTGTATGGTGTGATATGGTAGGAGGTCAATGGGGGTGTATGACACCATGAGTTACCCCACCAGGTGACACCAATCCTAGCAATGCCACTTGTTGTAGGCATGCAGGTCAGAGGAAATTAATACATAAAAGTACCAACAGTGGTAACTGCATCACTATCAAGGACCATTAGCAAACTGTTGCTGATGGGGGTGATCTTTGCCATGCGTGAGTTTACATTAAAATATATATGGCTTTTCTGGGGCTAGAGCAAGAATCCATGTTGCCCAATATTTAGTTTCCAAATGTTGCCAGAAACATACACCTGTAAAGCTAAGAAACTAGACATAACACAAATATAGTCCCCAACATTTATCACCATTGCTTATGCTGGCTGTAGTTACCAGGATTTGCAGCTCAACATCTGGAAGGCTGCATGTTTCCTAAACATGACATAAAGGGGAAAGTATAAATCCATCTCCTGGCATTTGCTCTTAGTAACTAGTATCCTTAAACATATTGCTCTTGAGCCTTTTTTGGAACACATATTCCAGTCTCCCTGAAAAGTAGAAAAAGTAGCTGAGGGATGTTGGGATTTGTAGTCCAAAAAAGTGAAATTTCCAAGTTTTGCACTGAACAGAAAGGATGTTCAGTGTCATTGGCATGGCTAACAGCTACTAATAGACAAAATCTTCATAAATGATCTAGTGCTCTTAAGGTACACGAAGGCATATTTAAAAAAATCAGTGATGGATTAAAGAAAAAATCTGAAAGATGGAAACACTTAAAAATATATATTCACAATAATTAAAAAGGATATAAAAAGATATAAACATTCAAGAAAGTTTTGAACAATTCAAAAGTGAAGGGAATAATGTGTGGGCATCCCCTCCCACAGGCATACATGAAGTGGAGCAAAGGTAATTGTTTCTGCCTAGTCACGCTGTGCAGAACAACTCTGACCTTCTGCAAAATTGCATTCCAGACATTTTCCAACACAATTACCAACATCATCGATTGCACTGATTGGTCAAAAGGATGACTCACATGATCTGAAAGATTTTCCATGTCCTGCTACTCACGTGGATCACCTCATTATTGGAACTTGTCTTGTATGGCCAAATGAAAGTGTCATCTGCTTGCTTGAACCTTGCCTTGCATTAAAAGATGAACACGTCACAAATGATATCATGTCTACTCATTAACAGCGAGGGATGCAACGGCAGGGTTTCTGGGTCAAAAGCTGTAGCTGTAACCCTGGATGAGCAAATCTGCTAATATTATCAAGGGAACTTAACAGTTCTAAAAAACTGTCAAAGAATGGCATCCTTAGAATCCATTTTGCACGTGATGGCAGCAAAGTCATTTGTTTGAACAGGGATTTGTCCACTAATGTATAAAGCAAGTGTATCCATAAGTGTACAGCCTTGTTAGAGCTGCATCATCTCTATTCCCATTGAATGCTCCCATGTTGCCTCTTTCTTCTGTTTGTTTTATAACAGGCAGGTTCAGAGCATTAGAAACCAAACTGTGGGTGGGGAGAGTGACTTTGAGGAAAAAGCTGTAGAAATAAAACAAAGTCCACAAAAGAACAATACCATTATTGGCCAACCAAAATGCACAGAACACTTTGTGCAAACTTTCAAAGCTTTACTGGCTTTTTCATCAGGCAAAGGATATTAAAAATCACTTTAGGTACCATGGCTTCACCCTATGAAATTCTAAGATTTGTAGTTTGGGGGAGGGATTTCTCTGCTTCTTTAGTTCATTTCCTTGACAACTCTGTCCCTCAACAAATTACAAATCCAAAGATTCCATAGGATGAAGCCATGTAAATTAAAGTGGTATCAAGCTGTCATACTTCTTTACTGTGGATACACCACAGTCTTGGACTTGGAACAGGAAGACCAGGGTTCAAAGAGCTGAAGACCCCTAGGTGATACTGGGCCAAGTACAACCTCTTAGCCTACCTTATGAGGAAAAGAGTGAAAGAAAAGCAGGATATTACTGCAGTCCTAGAATTAATTGAAAACAACAACTACAACAAATTTATGTTTGTCACCCAGCTGCTAAAGTCATGGAGACCTTGAGTGGGAAGAGGTCCTAAGAGTGCTTTGTGTCTCTAGTTTCTCATGCTATTAGGATCCATTTACATCTTAGGCTGCAACTTTTGTCACCATTTTTGGAACAGGACAATAAGAAGTGTCAACCATAAGATATGTTGAGGTGAGATGGGCTGGATTGCTTCCCTCAAATTGCTCTTTCTTGAGAGAGAAGAGGATGGAAAGATGCATTGTACTGCTTAAATGCACAATAGTATTGACTCATACCAATAGCTTCCCAAGATTTGTACAGTGTATTCCAGGAAGAATTATAAACAATTTCCCCTCAATACATGTCACAGCCTTGTATTATATATTGCCATACTTTTAATCAGCAGGGAAGCTAGATATTAAATATATATTAGCCTTCTGCTGACTATCAAAACATATTCACTCATTCTGAGACTAGTGTAGTTAGAAATTATAGTGTGGACACAAACCTTCCAAAATAAATCACTTTTCAATGTTAAGAATTTAATGGCAATGTTAAAATACACACACACATACAAAAGACCATCACAAATACATAAACAAAATGCCAAAGAATGTTATAGAGTATAGCAGCAATTAATAATGGAAATTATATACATATACAGCCAATATAAATAACAAATGAGCAAGAATGCAAAAATGTAGAACTGAATGAAATACCCCAAAAAGTAAACATGCAAGGGGCACTAGCCAAAGTGATATAAAATAAATAAAGGAAGCAAAATCAAGATACATGAACACTACCTCAGAGTTGCCATAAGTCAGAAACAACTTAAAGACACACAACAACGAATGACACACAACAACGAATATAATTATGTTTCATATACACCTTAAACACATAACCTTAAAGTAATGTATACAATATTTTAAAATATTTTTCTGCATAAAACAACATTTGTGTATGTACAAGGAATAATCAGAAAGAAAAGGCGTCATTATCTCAGACACTCATGAAAAAAGTTTTGGTTTTTGGAATATTTTGAATTTTGGAATTCTGAATAAAGGACACCCAACCTCTATATAAATAGGAAATCCCTCCCATACATACCCAGTTTATTATATGATAATGATAGGAGAGTGAGCTGGCAAAGGGTAGTGAAGAATACCATTCAAGCAGTTTTGCTCTCCATTAGTGGAAAAGCCCTTAAAAAAAAAAGGAAGAAAGGAGGGCAAAACTGCTTGAATGATATTCTTCGCTACCCTTTGCCAGCTCACTATCCTATCATTATCATATAATAAAATCAAGCCATTTCAAATTACTGTAAATTACAACAGGGGGAGATCACAATAGACTGAGCCCTTTCACATTGCAGGTCTATCTCATTTGACAAAGTAGATATGTTCCTGGGCATTGCTTCTTCAAAAGAAACTTTGGTATCAGAGACACAAATACATGGAAAGAACAGGGATCGTTTCCTGCACCACAAAAAAAGAAGAGCAGTTCAACATGTTCCATCAAACTTTTCTTTTGAAACTAGCAACATGCGTATGTGAAATGAAACAACAATGTTAGGTAAGCCTTGCATAAATAAGTAAAATATTTTGAATCTTCTTGAGACTACTTGAAGTCTTCTTCTCCAACCTTAATGATTATTTCTGCTTTGGTGGTCAGGTCTATGCTTTTTTTAACATGCTGGGATACTTGGAGAGGTAGGCTGGTCTCCCTTTTAATTTTTCTGTTCACACATGATCAGTAAAAGATTCTGGAAGCTGATGCGGAGTCATTAGGGGGTGCAGAGAGTGGTGCACCGGGTGACACAATAAAGTGGGTGGCACCAAATTTTTTATAAAATTTTTGTGCAGTCCAGGGCAGCCCTCACTGCTCTGGCCACTGCCTCTGACCATGCTGTATATGGGGCAGCACTGGTGAGAGCCTCCCTCGACCAGGATGGAGAAGGAAGTGACAGTGGTGGTTGCATTTCTGGACCCAGTGGGAGAGGTAGCAACATGGTGGCACTGCTCTGGCAGAAACTGGGGACTTTATCATAATGGGGGAAAAGATCGGAGCATAGCGGGATGCTCCCATCAATATTGCACGATTTTGCAAAGATTATCACATGACATCGTGTGACGTTGTGATTTTCCCATGATTATCCTGTGAATAAACAGGAATTCTAAGCATCGCTTTTTATTCACAGGATTTTTAAAGTCCAAAGTGGGGAGAGAAATAACAAGAGAGATGGAGAAGAATGGAGTCGGCCCATAGAGAGAGGTGAAAAGGTTTCCTCTCTGAGGAGTGCATCCCTTGGCTGTGTGCGGACAATAAACATGACAACATGTTTAGTAAGTTTTGCAGCAGTGGTTGAGGAAATAGTTTACAGGTGGCCAAGTCTATTTTTAACTTTTAGGAGAACTAAAAATCCCAGAATTCCCCATACAGGTCCCCTTTTCACTATATTCACGACTTCAGCTGCTAGAACTCCCTGGGAAGAGGGGGGCAGACATAACTCTCAGAATTCCCAGTTATGCATAGCCAGGCTTCTTTTCACTTTCATGGGGGTGACACCATGAGTTACTGCATTGGGTGATACCCACCCAAGTGACACCACTGTTTTTACCTTCCCTGTGATAGACATGTGTACACAACCACAGTAGGGCTAGAGCAGAATTCCATTCTTTTTCAGTTCAAGATTTATTGCACTGGTTATACAGACACACTGCTGCAACTTAACACTGAATGTCTATTTGTCCAGCCCTCCTTAATCCTCCTCTCAGTGCTGAGGCTGCTGAAGACTTTTAGCAAAGTAACAGGACCAGGAGGAAAGGCAGGCACAAAGAAGGAGCTTCTTTGTCAGAGGCTTTGTTAAGGTGTACCAAATTATAGTCCCATGATTCCAATTTGACTGTCATGGCAGCATTCTTTGGAATCCAAGATTTGTAATTCGGGGAGGCACTAGAACTCTCTGGCTAAGAATTCTAAATACTTCTCTCTAAGCTGCAAATTAGCATTGAGAAGAGATGGTTAAGAGGTGTTATGATAGCCCTGTTGAAGTATATGAGGTGTCATATTGAGGATGGAGTAAGCTTGTTTTCTGCTGCTCCAGAGAACAGGACCTGGAGCAATGGATTCTAACTGCAGGAAAAGAAATTCCACTTCAACATTAAGAGGAACTTCCTGACAGTAAGAGCTGTTTGATAGTGGAAAACACTCCCTCAGAGAATGGTGGAGTCTCTTTCTTTGGAGGTCTTTAAAGAGAGGTTGGATGGCTATCTGTCGGGGTGCTTTGATGTGATTTCCTACATGCCAGGGGGTTGGATTAGAGGGCCCTTGGGGTCTCTTCCAACTCTATCATTCCATGAATCTATGAAATTGCAGGATTCCATAGGAAGGAATCATGTCAGCTAAAGTGGGATCACAATGTTATAACTGCACACCCTCCAATAGATGGAAACTGGGACATGTGTGACGAAGGAACTTCAGAGTGTGGTCAAGATGACAACAATTACTAATGAGGAAGAACACATAGGGCCTTATCAAACGCTGGCCACGAAGCGAAAAGTAACAGAAAAGTAACCGAAGTGAGAATAAATTCAGTTCTATACCGAAACGAACTGAATTTCGCCCTGGCGGCCATAGCGCAATGAATACGAAGGCTCCAAAGGGGATTTAGCGATCAGGCGCTGCGGGATGCGGTTCATGTGGGAAGAAGGAAAACACACACACACACACTTTCTTCTCTCTCTCTCTCTCTCTCTCTCCCTTCCCGCCACCCAAAAAGCCAGCGTCGCAGAAGGCGCTTCTGTGGATGGCAAGGATGGGATGAAGGAGTCGGGAGGAAAGGCAGCCAAGGGGACCGAGGAGGAGGAGGAGGGCTGGAGGACTGGAGGAGGGAAGGGGTGTTGGTGGGGAAAAATGCGAGAGAGATGGAGAGAGAGAGATCGCCTCCCTCTTCCCTCCTCCTCTCCTTCTCCTCCTCTTTCTCAATCCGGTTTGCCTTTCGCCAATCCCTTCCCCTCGCCGGGATTTTCTGCTTGGGAGAGCTCTCCCTGCTTCCCCGCCCCGCCCACCATTGCGCAATGAATACGAAGGCTCCGCTTGTACTTCCCCAACAAACCGAATGTCAAAATCTCCCTACTCACTACGGATTAGCTTCGGGTTCTGTGGAGTTTCGGGGCAGCGTCGTGTGTACACGCGGGGAAACAATACAGATTAGCTCCGTGTTCTAGGGCAGCGTCGTGTGTAAACACGGGGAAATAATATGTATTAGCTGCAGGTACCCTTTGGATTAGCTCTGCTCTAGACCCCATGTGATAAGGTCCATAATCTGGGACAGGCTGCAGCAGTTGCTTTTCCCTAAATCTATTCAGAAGGGCAAGATTCTGCTGGCCTCAATTGAGTGCAAATTGCTTTCACATTTTGAATTCAGTTTGCAACAACTGAAGTAAGCCAATGAGAAAGAGGGAAAATGGAAGGAGAGGAGACAAACTAGGACTGAAAAAGTGGAATGCAGAGACTAGGGCCTGTACAGACTGCCAGAAATAATGCAGCTTGAGTCCACTTTAACTGTCCTGGTTCAGTGCTAGGGAATCATGGAATTGTAGTTTTTTCTGAGACATTGAGCCTTCTCTGTCAGAGCTCTGGTGCCACAATAAACTTCAGTTCCCATGATTCCTTAGCACTGAGCCAGAGCAGTTAAAGTGGACTCAAGTTGCATTATTTCTGGAAGTCTGTAAAGGCTCTTAATCAGGACTGTCATTGCCAAATGGGGACAGATGGAGGGTATATAGTTGTGTAGTATCTCTGTGATGATCCCAATTGTGCTCAAAGGAAACAAGGGAGATTCAGGGAGATGGCACATAACCCAATTGTCCTTGCTAATTAAAAAGTCCCAGCACTTTGGTCCTATGAGCTTTGGCTCCATCACATCACTGTGCAAGAAGGATGCCTGAGCATTGTTCTCTCAACCAATCCATATCTCTTGTTCTTTGATATATGGGCCTCAAGCTATGATCCAGAAAAAAGGACCCCTATCCTGGGTATTTCACTTATGACATCTGTTTTTCATAATGAAAAGTATACCATATTTAACTAAAAAATACATCTCTCTTTTACTTTGATAAAAGCATTGAAAACTCACTCTAAATAATTGTTTTGAATCATACTAGTGATATGACTGAAGGCACGATTGCTTTTCCAATTTATAGCCATGGTTACAGAGTTTTTTTTCTAAAAGAAAAAAAGGCAGTGCAGGAGAAAATAGGGAAAAACAATGTCATTGGGACTGGATTACTAAAATGTTTGGGCTAGCAGCAGATGGCACAAATCACTGCACAATGATAAAATAATTATTTGCCTGAAATTAAAGAGCTAGCCAAGGGAATAGGTGATGGATGGAGCAGCCAGCAGAAAATGGGAAAGGGTTCATGGGAAAATGGCTGACATTAACATCCAAATACCTAGTAACGGTAAACAGACAGGCAAACAAGACATAGTGGGATCCAGAATTAAGGGCACAAAAGAATGTGTGTCTAAATTGTTTTAAGCATCCACTAAGTTGATGGTGACGCTCTTTCATCTTTGCTCTAAGGCCATAAGCTGCTCCATGCTTCTTCAAGACAATGACAACTTTGACTGCCCTGCTTCTATATTTTCCAGCCATATCTTGGTACAGCTTTTAACAATAGATAAAGTTATTTATATTGAGCCAGGATGCACTGGTTTGAGTGTTGGACTAGGGCTCCATGAAACCAAGGTTCAAATTCTCTCTAAACCATGGAAATTCATTGGGTGACATTAGACATCCTCACAGCCTTAGAGGGAAGCAATGGCAAACCTCCTTTGAATCAATCTGACCAAGGGTCACCATGAGTGTAGTTGATCTGAAGACACAACAACAACAACAACAACAACAACAACATGATTCATTAAATGAACCTAACTGATAGGAAATGCCTCACTTGGTGAAATTTCTCTACCAGTTCTTCTTAAGGGCATGGAAACATAGACAGTCAAAAAAGAAAAGAAAAAGGTAACCCTATGTTTCTATGTTTTCTTCTCTTTTATCTGTTTGTAACTTGCATCAAGAGTGCACTGAGGAAGGGTAGCTCAAGACATTTTGTTGCCTGATGGAAAGTTGAAGCCCGGCAGCCACACTGTTGGATTTCATCCAGACTCCTCAGTATTGCTAGCCATCCCGCTTCCAGGTAGCAATCTGGGTAGAATCCACTCTTCAGCCTTCCCCCAACTGAAGACCCAACTCTGGAACCAGTAACCTATTTCCGTACCTTCTAAATTGCTATCAAGCTCTCACATTTTATATTATTAGTTCGGGAGGGTACAGCCGTAGTATAAATACTGAATTATAAGTCAAATTTCCTAAGAAAAGGTTAACTTGCCATTGTGACAGAGAGCCTGATTGTATTATATATGAGATGTAGATGTTGTATTGATGTCACAAATGCTTAAATGTAGACCAACGTAACTGTTTTTCATTTGATTAAGTGCTAAATCTATTGGATAGGTATAAGGGACTTTTTTTTTTTTTTTGTAATTATTATTTTACTGGTATTATGCCCATTACCATGTTTTAATAAGGAGCTATATGCCATTCAGATGTATTACTCTATTGTATTGTGTGTTATTGTGTTTTTATATATGTTTTTTATACTGGCCTAATGGCTGTAATAAAAATATTCAATTCAATTCATATTATTAGTTCTTGTATGCATGTGTGAATGAATGTCTCTAAGTGAAAGTTGATTTCCCTTTGTTGTTATAAACAACTAATTAATTTGGAATCTGTTTCTGGAGGACTTGTTTTGGAACTGATATACATAGGCTAAAAGTCTTGGCTACAGTTATCCTAGCCCTCTCACTGCTCCTTATTGAGTTAAATTAATTTCCCCATTGAATTCCAACAAGTGTGTGTCTTCTCAGGACCCTTTGCAATTTGGGTAACAAGGGGCCCCATGGCAACTCCCCATTCATGTACAGAACCCAACCAAAATGGCAGTTGGGACTACATCAACACTGGTGAGCTGCATGGCACACATAGCTCTTCTGACACCCTACTAATGCTTCCTTCCCTCTGGTGTCTGATGCCTGAAGTGGCTGCCTCAATGTATCCTGTATGTATCCTGTAGTAGGATGGATCCAAGAGCCCCACAGCCAAATATTTTCTCTGGTATGAATTGTGCACAACCATAGGAAGACAACTTTCTGACAGACTCTGTGCCCTCCCCACTAAAGGTGAGGTAAAGGTATTCCTCGTTGACAAGGTTGTCAAGTCATGTCTGACCATAAGGGGTGGTGCTCATCTGTGTTACTAAGCCGAAGAGTCAGCATTGTCAGAGACTACTCTGTGATCATGTGGCCAGCATAACTACACAGAACGCTGTTTACCTTCCCACCAAAGTGGTACCTATTTATTTACTTGCATTTGCATGCTTTCGAACTGCTAGGTTGGCAGAAGGTGGGACTAGTGATGGGAGCTCACTCCATCATTCAGCACCTGGGCCTCGAACTGCCAACCTGCTGATCTTGCAATCAACAGAGTCAGCGTCTTAACCACTTGAGCCACCTCCCCACTAGGCTATCCCTTAAACTCATGCCCACTTAGTTAATCTCCTCTGCTCTCCTTTCTTCCCTTTGCTAACTGTTAGATGATAAAATCTATCCCTAATTGTCATTCTATGCTTCCTTTGAGTTCCTTGTCTACTTAGGGTGCATCTACATTGTAGAAATAATGCAGTTTGACACCACTGGTGGCACAGTGGTTAAATGCCGGTACTGCAGCCACAAGGTTGTGAGTGATTCCAGGGCTCCAAGGTTGACTTAGCCTTCCATCCTTTCATAGGTTGGTAAAATGAGTACTCGGTTTGTTAAGGGCAATTATCTTACAGATTGTAAACTGCTTAGAGAGTGCTGAGTTCACTGATAAGCGGTATAGAAATGTAAATGCTATTGATATTGTAGCTACATCCTAAGGAATGCTGGGAATTTTAGTTTTCTAAGGTCTTTAGCTTTCCCAGAATTCTGTAGGGTGGAGCCACGGCAGTTAAGGTGATGTCAAACTGCATTATTTCTGCAGTGCAGATAAACTTTTACTTTAACATCCTATACTTTAAGTGGTACTCTTCCCTCTTCTCTACAAATTGCTCCCACTCACCCCTACAAATGTATATTTTGGCAGGGTGCCACTACCTGGTTGTCATGATATCCCAGCTGTCTGCCTTTCTCTTGTAGTGTGTGGCAAGTGTGTGTATGTGATACAGCAGCCGTTACACAGGCACATCTGTGGCATAGCCCCAACCCATGAGTAACTGGAGTGTATAGGATGGTTCTGCCTGACACTTGCTTAATTTCCCCACTAAATTAAATGGGAACTAAAACTGCTTAGGTTTGCAAAAGGCTATATATTATGCCATATATAGCCTTCCATTTATCAATAATTTCACTTTTCCTAATGTCTTGGATGTTAGCCCAGACAATTCAGATAAATGAAATTGTCCTTTAGATTTACATTGTCTTGTGATAGATGCCACATTTAAAAACCTTTTAGTCCCCATCAGGCACTCTAGCCCCTTTCATTAGTAGAGCTGTATGAGAAGTAAGCAAGGGTCATGTTACCCGACACTTCTGACCCTTCCATCACATCCTTACCACTAATCTGGACTGCCTTTGATAGGTTGGTAAAAAAAGAACAGAGTCAGAAAAGGTGTTTTTTGGCTAGGTCCCACAGCCAGCAGGGCAAGGACAACCACTGGGCCACTGGTGATAGAAATGGGCATGAGAACAGTGGGTTTGGGCATGAGAACAGTGGGTTCAGAATTTGAGTAAAACCATATCCTCCAACTATTCTGATTTTGCAGGAACACTCCCAATCAATCCTCTTTTGTTCCACTATCAGCTCCTTTTAACATGTCCTAGTTTCCCTCTCCACTTTCCACTTCCCCCTTTGTCTTCAGCTTACTTCTGTTACTACAAATTGAGTTCAAGGTGAAAAAGTAATTTGCATTCAGTTTATGTAGCAATAGCAATAGCAAGTACATTTATATACTGCTTATCAGTGAACTAGCACTCCTTAAGCAGTTTATACTGTATAAGTCAATTGCTCTCAACAAGCTGGGTACTCATTTTACCAACCTATGAAAGGATGGAAGGCTTAGTCGACCTTGGAGCCCTCCAGGATCAAACAACATTGTGGCTGCAGGACCGACATTTAACCACTGCACCATCAAGGCTCTTTATACATAAGCTGTTATACATATACATTAGCAGGGGGGAGAGGAGAAGACGGGATGGGATCTTGCCCTTCCCAGTAGGCTTGGGCAAAAGCAAACTGTTGCAGCCTCTCTCCTGCTTGTGTATCTTTTCTCGTTTCCAATCTTAACAACAAACAAACAACAGCAACAACACTGATCTTGCTTGGTTAGTTTTGTCTGTGAAAAGGAGAACATGTAAAACCAAACCAACCTGGCAAGCCAGGGAGAAGAAACAAAGCATTTTCTAAAGCTGGGTAAGTACAAAATTTTTCCCTGTAGCTGCAGCAGTTGATACCACTTTCACTAAGGCTTGCATTCCATATGGCCTTACCTATACCACCTATGACCCATGGGGAGTATTCCTGGCTTTAGACTGCTGCTGGAGCATGAGGAAGGCTCCTTGCCAACCCTTTGGGGGTTATTATTTGCTATGCCCTGCACTATTGCCAAGGCTTGTACAACAAGAGGGTTTATAAGTTGCAACACTGGCATTTCATCCTCTACTTTGCTTTATATATCAAGATAGATCATATGCACACACTCCCCATTTCTCTCCCCATTCTTCTCCCCTCCCCTCCTGGAGTGCAAAGGTGTTAAGGCACTCCATGGGCTGACTATGACTCCAACACTATTTTGCAACACCCAGCTCCCCAAGTCTGCCATTTCTGGGTGAGAAAACACCCAGGGCCCATGCATACTACAAGTTATAGGGCTTGTCTGCTCTGGTCACTTAATCCAAGGCCTGTCTGGAGCATTATGGCTCCAGGAGGCATCCAGCCATGTGATCTGATGTGTGTGTGTGTATCACTCTACCCCCTCCTCATTGATCATATGGGCACCCCATTCTGGCCTTGACAGAAGTGACAGAGCACCAGGAAGGCACTTGCAGGAAATTGCTCAGCTGGCAAGGAAGCAGGGGTGTCAGCATTGAAGTGGATCCATCCCCTCCCCTGCACTGCTTAGTGCAGGGTAGGGGGAATGGCATGGCTCCTGGTATATGGATAACTGGTTTGGCTGAATCAAACCTGATTCAGCTATCCACATAGCCAAAAGAACTGGAGGCACTCCCGGGTTTTCTGGAAACAGTGGGTTTCCCCCAACTTCGCTTACTTTGGGATAAGGGCTGAAAACCACAGATCCTCCCCAGATGTAGCCATACATTGTGGAGACTGCCAGCATGGCTTCAGGGTGAGTGCAGCATTTTTCACCAGTGTAGACAAGTCCATAGTGCCATAGGATGTTATCACACGGGGAGTTGCGGGGAGAAAGTGGAAATAAACGGGACGAGCGGAAGACTTTAATTTACAGGATTTGTCCTGTTCCGCCTCGTCTGATAACTAAATTCGAATTTAAAAGGGGGTTAATTCGAACAAAAACCTGATCTTTTCAAATCCTCAAAAATCCCGAAAATGAAAAGATCAGGTTTTCGTTCGAATTAACCCCCTTTTAAATTCGAATTTAGTTATCAGATGAGGCGGAACGGGACAAATCCCATAAATTAAAGACTTCCGCTCGTGCCCGTTTATTTCCACTTTCTCCCCGCAACTCCCCGTGTGATAACGTCCATATATAGTCCACTTTACTGCCATGACAACATCCTATTGAATCCTGGGATTTGCCATTTAGCAAGGCATTTAGAATTCTCAAACAGAAAGATCTAGTGCCTCATTAAACTATCAAACCCAGGATTTTATAGAATGTAGCCATGGCAGTTAAAGTGGAATCATTGTGCTATTGTTGTGTGGTGTGAAACAGCCCCTGCAAAAACACAGATAAAAGCTGTTTGCACTCATAGCTGTTTCCAAGAATGGCAGATTTCCTCAAAACACATTCTCTTCACAAGCTGGCCAAGCTAATTGCGATAAAGTCAGATGTTACAATGTGAAATTGCTACCAGTTGTAAAACTTTCCAGCTAATTTTGGTTAGTGTGGCCCACTGCAGGTATCAAAATCAGCTCCCACACCTGCCACAGTTACCCACCTTTGCTTTCAGGTCTTCTCAGATATAAAAATCCAACTTCTTCCTTCTCCAGCACCCTGAGATTTGCCATCCTGCTTAGAGAATCATGGCAATTCCTTGAGACTTCAGCCAAGGCTCCAAGACCTCACAAACTTAGACAAAAACTACTTGCAGAGTTGCAGATTTTTAGGACTCAGCTCTGCATGAAAACAAATAGCATAGATATAGAATTGCAATTACGTATGCCTGCATACCATGTGCACATTTGTAACCAAGAGCTTTTACTAGGTTGGCAAAAATGCAATTGGCTGTCTGATAAATATTTCATAGACATTTTCCTTGGCTAAAATTGATTTGCTGCTGTGGTCCCCCCTTTCAACGTGACCTTCTTGTCTCTAGACTGAAGTTTTGTTCAGATGACTAGCCATTAGAAGAAGCCAATATAATTTTCAAGGAATCGTCCTTTCTGTAGTCAACATGTAAGGCCACTCGAGCAGTTGTGATAAAAGCTTGATAAAAATTAGGACTGACCTTTTGGTAATCTTTCCTGTAAAGGTCAGGTTTTGCAGTAAACAATCCCCTGCTCTTGCACCAACAGATACTTCAAAGCCCATCATGAAAGAATGAGAGCACTAAATTTCAAGGTCCTGATACAATGGCAACATGAGAATTCATTATTTCAGTGAGTGATTCTGTACAAGGGTGCAAATTACATACAGGGGAAAAGATGAGAATGATTAATAGAGTCTGGCTGTACTACAAATCTTTCTTTTTGTTTCTTTTGTATGTGTGCTGAATCGGGTTTAAAGAGCTACTGACTGATGGGTATGACAAGGGATGCGAAAGCAATTGTCAAATGGATTTAAAGTGACTCATGGCTTCCCGAGAGATAAATAACATAATGATTTGTTTTGCTACTTGTTGAACTGAAATTCATAATCAGCCACTGTTTGGTTGTACGCTACAAATAGCAACTGTAATTTTTGAAATGATGTTTGCATCTCCTCATCAAGACCTGATTGTTTACCTAAAGAGAAGATCATGCACTAGACTGATGCTGGACTGTACCACTTCAGATTGCTGCTAGGAGGACAGGTGACTGCATGATGAAGTGTTTCCCTGTAAGAAAGGGGGGGGGGGAGATTCTGTATGTATAGAAGACTAGCATGAGAAGATTCAACTAGTATCCCCCTCTTTTTTATGTCATTTTTCTGCATATTGGAAGGTCTCATTCATTTTTTTTAAAAAAATATCTTTGAAGATGTAACCTTTCACCTACAGTCTGGAGGGTATTTTGAATACCATTTATTTACACAGGACAAATTAAACCCAGATACAACCAACAGGACACAATAGGGGAAATGCAGCACAGAATAAGTAAAGAGGAAGTACAGGAATACCTGGTTAACTAGATCAATGTAAGTCTCCAGGACCAGATGAACTACATCCAAGGATATTAAAAGAACTGGCAAATGTAATCTCAGAGCTACTGGCAATAATCTTTGAGAACTCCTGGAGAATAGGAGAAGTCCCAGCAGACTGGAGGAGGGCAAACATTGTCCCTATCTTCAAAAAGGGGGAAAAAGAGGATCCCAGCAACTATCGCCCAGTTAGTCTGACATCAATACAGGGAAAGATTCTAGAGCAGATCATTAAACAGAGACTCTGTGAAGATTTAGAAGGGAATGCCATAATCATTAAAAGTCAACATGGGTTTCTCAAAAACAAGTCACGCCAGACTAATATGATCTCTTTTTTTGATAAAATAACGAGCTTGGTAGATGAAGGGAATGTGGTAGACATAGCATATATTGATTTCAGTAAGGCTTTTGACAAGGTCTCCCATGATATTGTTGCAAACTAGATAATAAAATGTGGGCTAGACAATACAACTGTTAGGTGGATTAGTAACTGGTTGACTGACCAAACCCAAAGGATGCTCAGCAATGGCTCCTCTTCATCCTGGAGAGAAGTGACCAGTGGAGTGTCACAGGGTTCTGTCCTGGGCTCAGTGCTATTCAACATCTTTATCAATTATTTGGATGAAGGAATAGGGGGCATGCTTCACAAATTTGCAGATGACACCAAATTAGGAGGAATAGCTAATACCCCAGAGGACAGGATGAAAATTCAAAATGACCTTAATAGATTAGAAAGCTGGGCCAAAGCTAACAAAATGAATTTCAACACAGAGAAATGTAAGGTACTGCACTTAGGGCAAAAAAAATGAAATGCATGGATATAAAATGGGGACACATGGCTTAATGAGACTACGTGTGAAAGGGATCTAGGAGTCCTAGTAGACCACAAGTTGAACATGAGCCAACAGTGTGATGCTGCAGCTAAAAAGGCCAATGGAATTTTAGCCTGCATAAATAGAAGTATAGTATCTAGGTCAAAGGAAGTAAGTAATGGTGCTACTCTATTCTGCATTGGTCAGCCCCCCCTGGAATACTGTGTCCAGTTCTGGACACCACAATTCAAAAAGGATGTTGAAAAATTGGAGCATGTCCAGAGGAGGGCAACTAAAATGGTGAAGGGTCTGGAAACCATGACGCCCTATGAGGAATGACTTAGGGAACTGGGGATGTTTAGCCTGGAGAAGAGACAGTTAAGAGGGGATATGATAGCCCTCTTTAAATATTTGAAGGGATGTCATATTGAGGAGGGTGCTAGCTTGTTTTCTGCTGCTCCAGAGAACAGGACCTGGAACAATGGATGCAAGCTACCGGAAAAGAGATTCCACCTCAACATTAGGAGGCACCTCCTGACAGTGAGAGCTGTTTGACAGTGGAACACACTCCCTCAGAGAGTAGCGGAGTCTCCTTCTTTAGAGGTCTTTAAACAGAGGCTGGATGGCCATTTGTTGGGGATGTTTTGATTTTGAGTTCCTGCATGGCAGGAGGTTGGACTGGATGGCCCTTGTGGTCTCTTCCAACTCTCTGATTCTAAGATAAATGCTAAACTTGCTTATTGTTTCTCCTCTATGATAAGCATAGCTGGCACCCTATGTAGGTGTTCCCTGCTTATTTGACAGGTTAGGCACCAGAGCACTGTCAAAAAGCAGAAATCTTTGAAAAGTGGGACAGTATAAGCACAACAATATAACAGTATAGGTAATAAACAGTATAACAGTATAAGCGCAACAGTAGAAGCACAAATACTGTACAATAAGAATTGCCATGTTCCAGTCCATATCTGGGCATTTAATTTGCATATTATGCAAATTGTTATAATTATGCATATTTTTAATCTGCATTCTGATTATGCAAATTCGATGCATTAAACATTTCACTTTTTCTACCATTATGTTTCAGCTTCAATAACAGTACCAAGCTAAGAGCTCTTTTTGTCTTCTTCTCCTCCCTAGGTATGAAGAAAGGGAAGCTTCCAAGCAGCTTGAGCCCTAGGCTCAAGCTGCCAACATAATGACTACACAACACAAGAACATCTCTGCTTGCCTTCTTTCCTTTTCTGCATTCAGGGGAAACAGAATAGAAGAATAAAGTGGCAACACGATGCCCGTGCAACAGCAACCAGAGCCTGCAGCTCAGGCTGAGGCTCCTGCCAGTGCTAGTCTTCTAGATTTGCATGGTTTCCTGCTTCCTTGCCACTGCTTCCTTGCCACATTTTAACCTATCCATCAGCTTGTGACAAAGGAGAAATCCGGGATTTACTGCTTCAACTGGCCCAGCCAGCTGGTTTAGTCCCTTGAAACAAAATATTGTTTAGTCCCTTCAACCCAGGATTTGCCAGGTTTTCTGGAACAAATGGCAACCTTATGCACAGTACTATACAGTATTGTATAATTACCGCTCATAATCTAAGATGCACCACAAATGAATGAACAGACTGAGGCAAAAGCAGCACCAGTAGTGCTCTTCTCAGAGCCAGATGAGCTTAAATGCCCAACTTTGAGGGGTCTTTTCTTAGATCCAGTCTCATGCATAGACTGCTCTTGGACATCACCTACATAACCACAGCACAGGTGAGTTGCCTGGCTTCCTTGTCCACAATACCTTGCTCAAAAGACCATACAGAGCTAGGTCTTTGAGGCTGGGGCAGCTCTAGGTAGCTGTTTACTAGCCATTTCTCTGTTGCAACATGGCAACAACAGGAGGAGATCCTGGCACAGTACTCTCAGACATACTGATGCTCTGATCTGCAGAGCTGAGCTGACCCTAGCTCGGGGGTGGTGCAGGGATCTCTTGATGATGGTGGTGATTCACTGCCTCTTACACTCTGCAGAGAGAGTACTTTATTTCATTCTGCCTTATGAGAAGGCCAAGTCTGAAAAGTATCAGATTTCTTTGATAGTCCTTCTCTAGATTTTTTTTCTTACTTTTTGTACATTTTTAATATATTGTAGCAGAAAAAGAACTACAGCTATAGCCCTAGGTAGAGTAAGGGTGCATCTACACTGTAGAAATAATGCAGTTTGACACCACTTTAAGGGCTGTAGCTTCATTCTATGGGATCCTGAGATTTGTAGTTTTACAAGATCTTTCACCTTCTCTTCCAAAGAGTGCTGGTGCCTGACAAAACTACAGATCCCAGGATTCTGTAGGATGCAGCCATGGCAGTTAAAATGATGTCAAACTGCATTATTTCTACAGTGTAGATACCCTCTTAGGAGGGTGCCAATCCTGCTTCACTCAAATTGATTTACTTTCATGTAAGTAGGTTCAGAATCCTTCTGCATGTCAGTCCAAGGACAAAGATGTGTTATTGTTTCTAGAAATAGCTAAGGTGGTGTAATGCAATACTACTGATGGCAGTGTGCACATTTTTACTACTGGTGTGAGCCTCTTCCACGTTCATTCATTCATTCATTTCACACATGGCCACTGTTCAACCCGGGGATTCTTGAAGAGCACAAGTGGACTAGGGGAGAGGGGGAAGTACCGAGTTTCCGCACCTTGTCACAGTTCCAGTAATATGTCAGAGCAGTTGACCCCAGCATGACTTAGCCCCAATCCCAGAAGGATTGTGCTTGGCAGTCTGCTGTTGCTGGAGAAAAGCTTTTAGCAGTTGGCAGAAAAAGCAATGTCCATTTTTTTTCTTTTTTTTTTTTTTTTGCTGCAGCCTGCTTCATTCTTGCTGTGCTTTGAGGAGGCGTGAAGCTCTCTGCTGCAGAAAGGGAACTTTGAGAGTGCTTTGCATTGAAGGATACCCTCTGCATGACTGTTTTGCTCTGTCCCTTGGTCATGTGCTGGGGTCGAGATCCTATATTGCACAGTGTAAAGTAAGAATCCCACAGTTGGAACTGTGCTACCTTACTCAGTATTCACAGTTACACTGGGATCCCTCTCTTAAAAGGCCATTTTGTGGTCAGTGGAAAAAAGTAGGAGGATCAGAGAAGCATCTGACTATGCTAGCATGGGGTATAGCATAGATACCCAATCATCAGACCCAGACTAATGACATCTTCCACTGAGACTCACTGGGGTCTTGATAAATGGTATTATCAGTTTGAATCTGGTTATGGGGCATTTGTTGTTAATTGCCCTCGAGTCAATCTCGACCCATGGTGACCCTATGGATGAGACTTCTCCAAGAGTGACCCTCTGTTCTCCTTTTCTTAAATACTGCAAACCCATACCCATGACTTCCTTAATAGAGTCCATCCATGAGGCATGTGGCCTTCCTCTCTTCCTACTTCCCTCCACCTTCCCCAGCATTTTTGTTTTTTCTAATGAGTCTTCTCTTCTCATGATGTGTCCAAAGTACGACAGCAGCCAGTCATCTTGGCTTCCAGGGAGGTTTCCAGCTAGGACCCATTTGTTTGTCTTTTTGGCTATCCACAGGATCCTCAAAACTCTTCTCCAGCACTACATCTCAAAGGAGTTGATTTTCTTCCTATCTTTCTTAACTGTCCAGCTCTCACATCCATACATGGTAATAGGGAATACAATGGCTTGTATGATTCTAACTTTTGTTCTGAGTTGTATATCTTTACATTTTAGAATCTTTTCTAGTTCTTTCATAGCCACCCTCCCCATTCTTAATTTTCTTCTGATTTCCTGACTGCAGTCCCCATTTCTATCAATGTTTGATCCCAGGTATGGGAATTCTTTTACTATTTCTATTTCTTCATTGTCTAGGTTGAACTTGTGAAGGTCCTCAGTGGTCATTTTTTTTTTATGTTCAAAATTAAGCCCGTCATTGTACTTTGTTCTTTGATCTTCCTTAGTAGGTGTTCCAGGTCTGTAAGGCTTTCTGCTAATATTATGGTGTCATCCGCATATCCCAGATTGTTGATATTCCTTCCTCCTATTTTCACTCCTCCCTCTTCCATGTCCAAGCTTGCTTTCCTTACAATATGTTCTGCATATAAGTTGAATAGGTAGGGTGATAGCATGCAGCCTTGTCTGACTCCTTTGCCAATTGGGAACCATTCTGTTTCTCCATGTTCTGTTCTGACAGTAGCCTCTTGTCCTGAGTACAGATTCCTCATCAGGACTATCAGATGTGTTGGCACTCCCATGTCTTTAAGGGCGTTCCATAGCCTTTCATGATCTATGCAGTCAAAGGCTTTGCTATAGTCTATAAAGCACATGCTGATTTTCTTTTGAAATTCCCTGGTGCACTCCATTAGCCATCACATGTTTGAAATGTGGTCCCTCGTGCCTCTTCCTTTCCTGAACCCTGCTTGGACCTCTGGGATTTCTCTCTCCATGTATGGTTGGAGTCTATGTTGTAGAATTTTGAGCATGATTTTGGTTGCATGGGAGATCAATGCTGTGGTCCTATAGTTGCTGCAGTCTCTTGTGTCTCCCTTTTTGTGGATGGGGATGTACATTGATAACTTCCAATCTGTTGGCCATCATTTTGTTTTCCGTATCTGTTGACATATGTTGGTCAGCACTAAAGTTGACTCTGTCAGTGTGGATTGCAGCAGTTCAATTGGAATATCGCCTGTTCCTGGTGATTTGTTTTTTTTTTGCTATTTCTCTTATTGCAGTTTCCACCTCGTTTTTTAGAATTTGGGATTCATCTCCATATGGCTCTTCACTCCATGTATCCTTTATTTTGTCATGTCTTTTGTATAATTCTTCTGTGTATTGCATCCAATATCTTTTTATTACTTTCTGATCTTGAATTATGTTATTTTTATTGTCATAGATCATCCCAGTCCTTGGTTTGAATTTTCCTTTGATTTTTCGGATCTTGTGAAATAGATCTCTTGTTCTTCCCTTTTTGTTGTTGTCTTCTATTTCTCTGCATTGATCATTGTAGTCATTTTCATTATCTTTCCATACAAGCCATTGTACTCTTGCATGCATAATTCGTAGTTCGTTCCTATCTCCCTTTTGTTTTTCTTCTCTTCTTTTCTTTGGGGCACTGCCAGACACTTTTCCAATTCCCTGTTCTCTCCACCAGCTACATCAGGGGTAAGCAACCTTTCCCCTTTAAGGGCCGAGGGACTTCAGCTCCCAGAAGCCTCAGCCATGTTGGCCAATAGTCCCATGTTGGCCAATAGCTCCTGGGATTCTGGGAGCTGAAGTCCCTCGGCCCTTAAAGGGGAAAGGTTGCCTACCCCTGAGCTACATAATGGTGTAGCAAAATCATGAGTCGGGGAGGGTGGAAGTAAGCTCTGCATTGGCCGAAAAATTAAATAAAAACTCCCATACATAGATATAAGTTGGAATTACACTTGGGCATGTCACTAAAATGATGCCAGCCTGGGTGAACATAATGGTTATTTATTATCAAGAGCTAATACACAAGTGGCTTCCACATTGGGGTGTAGTAGTGAATCTGCTCTGGATTTTACTTGAAAGGAGTTATCCAAAATTCTGAAGCTATCATGGGGTTAGGATTTGAAGAACTCCTTTAAAATCTGGAATTAAAATTTGGAATAAAACCCAGAGTGGATTCACTGATATGAAAGCCACTGACTGCCACTGAAAAGGCCAAACTTCCCTAGGTATTTTGATTGTCTATGTCATAAGGACCTTTTCACACTTTACTGTTATGGCACTATGATTCCACTTTAACCACAATAGCAATGTACTGTGGAATCCTGGGCTTTGTGATACAGGGAAGGGGCTTTGTAATTCTTAGCCAGAGATCATAGGTACCTCCTCAGACTGCAAACACTAGAATTATAAAAGATGCAGCCATTGCAATTCCAGAGAAATCATAGTGCTATAACTGTGAAGTGTGAAAGAATCGCTGGATGTGAGGTAAAGAACATAATTTCACTACCTAGAAGTTGCAGCTGTGTTATAGATTGGTAATCTCTACCCACCAAGGAGTAATTTACTGCAGTGTGAACTTGGCAAAATGGAGCATCTATATTGCCCTCTGATTGCTTTGGAAACTTTTAACATGCAACTCAGAAATCGTGGGGAAAACAGTAAAATTCTCCTCATGACTTGGCAAGCTGGGTGCCTGTAAAATCCTACTCCTTCAGATTTCTAATTGGGTGTGGAAGTGTGATTAAATTGTTTTGGCACTTGGCAGACTGTAACACACTTAGCATATTTTTCTATACCCAGGATCCTCCCCCCCCAATCATCTGTTACCTGTACCCCTCTTCAGAAGCTACTTACCCATTGGAGGAATATACAAATGGGGAGAGGGACTGTTCCAGGTCTCAACCTCCCCCCACATACCCAGTCTGTAAAGTCCCTAAAATGCAAACACTGGCACAAACATCTGCAGTGTTAAAAGAGCATACCTCAGACTGTACCAGCAAATCTTTCTTTCTTTCTTTCTTTCTTTCTTTCTTTCTTTCTTTCTTTCTTTCTTTCTTTCTTTCTTTCTTTCCAAATCATTAATGCTGAATACATGGACATCAGGGGATAGAACGGGCTGGCTCAAGGGATACCAAAGGAAAGGGTGAGTTGGTGCAGTCACAGTTCCCATGCAGAAGTGATTCAGCACATAAACATCATTCTGCAGAGGGCTTGTGATGGTCTCATCTCTGGACTGCAATTGTGCATGTTTGGAGTTTAGTCAGGGAGCAGCCATTTAGAAATAATACAGCAATGGCTGGACTTAAATAATTTAAATCTTTATGCAGCAGTGGCAGCTGGTTTGCACTAAATCTATTTTTGACTTTTATCTGATCATTCAAAGATATATCCAAGGTGATGAACCTATTTCAAGGATAGGGCTCAGTGAATCATAAGAGTTGGAAGGGACCCCAAAGGCCATCCACCCCAACCCCCTGATATGCAGGAATATACAACTTAAGCACTCCCAAGAGATGGCCATCCAAACCATGTTAAAAGATCTCCAAAGAAGGAGAGTCCACCATCCTCAAGGGAGTTTATTGCACACAGTTTTCAGCCCGATCTACATAGTACCAAAATCGGCCGGCAGAGGCCAGATCAGAGACAGGTGATGGTCAGCAGGCAGCACAGCAGCAATTTCATGTGCAGTAAAACCCATCCCCCCCCCCTGCATTCCAGCCCCATCCCATCCTGTGCATGGATCGGGCTGAAAACTATGTGCAATAAACTCCAAAGGGTTGATTTCACTGTCAAACAGTTATTACTTTCAAAATGTTCTTTCTAATTTTAGGTGGAATCTATTTTCTTGTAATTTGAATCCCTTGATTCATATTCTGGTCTCTGAAGGAGCAGAAAACAAGCAGCTTGAATAGTTTATTTAGAATTCAGATTAAAACCCAGGGTGGATTCATCATCTCAACATGGGAATTACCACCTGCCATTAATATGTGGAATGAAGGACAGGTGAATGACATTATTAATTTGCTTGGGGACTGAAGAACAAGTGAAGGATGTGGCTATCAGTACCTACTGGTTGTCATGGCTATTTCTTTCTTTCAGTATTAGAGGTATGTGTGCCTTTGTATATCAAATGCTAGGGAGCCCAACTGCTGTACTCAGGTCATACTTGTGGACTTTCCAGAGGCATCAGGCTGACTTCTCTATGAACAGAAAGCTGCTCTGTGTTCTACTCTAGCAAGACTCTTCATGGGTTCTCAGATGTGACTGCAATGAAGCTCTACCTACCAAGGTTGACAGGTAAACCTTTGTTCACCAGAAGGAATAGTACTGAGTTGTTTACCTCTAAGTATTCCTTGCCTAAGAAAACTCTATGAAATTCATGCAGTTACCATATGGTGACAGGTGACTTGAAGACACACACACATACAAAATAAAAATTCTTTTAAAACTGATGCGTGCTGTGACCCCTGGGATAGAAAGTGTTATAAATGTAATGTTGTTGTTGCTGTTGTTGTTATGTGCCTTCAAGTCATTTCCGACTTATGATGACCCTAAAGGGGCTTTCTTGGCATGATCTGTTCAGAGAGAAGGTTTGCCATTGCCTTCCTCTGAGGCTGAGGGAGTATGACTTGCCCAAGGTTACCCAGTGGATTTCCATGGCCAAACTGGGAATCAAGCCCTGGTCTCCAGAGTCAAACCACTACACCATGCTCTTTCTATAATTGTAATTTGTTGTTGTTGTGTGCATTCAAGTCATTTCCGACTTATGGCAACCCTGAGGCAAAACTTTCATGGGGTTTCTTGGCAAATTTCTTCAGAGGGGTTTGCCATTGCCATCCTCTGAGGCTGGGAGAGTGTGACTTGCCTTAGGTCACCCAGTGGGTTTACATGGCTGAGCCAGGATTTGAACCCAGGTTTCCAGAGTCATAGTCCAATGTTCAAACCACTACATCACACTGGCTATAAATGTAATACTCATGTAATAAACTGTGGGCTTCTATTTAGGAGAACCTCATTTCTAGTGCACATGATTTGGTTCTGAATTAGAAGAGGGAAGATCAGGCATACATAAATAATTGTTAAGGGTGGACATACAGCATCTCTAACTTATAAGAAGTCTCATATACAAGAGATCTGGATCAATGAAGTTTTAATATGCAAGCTATAAACCATGGGTAAGGGAGCTTATAAAATGAGAAATACTGCATTTTTATGTGCACATTGAAAATATAGATTCTTTTAAAAAAGAAATTATAGATTCTATTAAAAATGTTATTACGGGAATGACTGGTCAGGTTCAGTGAAACATTTCAGCTGACTTGGGCCATTCCCAGCTGAGCAAATCAGGAATGATTGACTGTGCTGTCCTGCAAGCCAGAGGATGCAGGAGGAAGCAATTGAAATGCTAGAGGAAATCTGCCTCTCTGTCATTTATGCAGGGCTAGAAATTCAGTCTCTGAAGTGGAAATGAGTTGCTAAGCTTATAAAGCAGACAAAGAAACAATCTAGCACTTGACTAGAAAGAAGGACTGTCTGGCTGCTACAGGCTTCAGCTGCATCCTTTTGAGAGTGTTTGGACAATAAAGCCCTCTGTGGGAAAACAAGACAGGTTTCTCTCTTCATTAATATTTTGATCCTCCAGTGTATGGAGTTCAGTATCACCAGTGGTCGTTCCTCCAGCTCTTTTGGACTTCATCTCCCAGAAGCTCCAGCTAGTTCAGCCAATGGTCAAGGTATTCTGGGAGCTGAAACCTGAAACAACTGGAGAGCCATAGATTGATAAACATGCCCTGTTTGGGGAAGGACAGTGGAAGTTTGCCATTGTGTTCCCTGAGGCTGAAATAGTGTGACTTGTGCAAGGTCACCCAGTGGGTTTCATGGCCAAACTGGAAATCGAACCCTGGTCTCCAGAGTCATAGTCCAACACACAAACCACTATGCCATGCTGGCTAAGTAGTTACTCTCATAAACCTTATGGGCACAAAATTTGTCTTTATAGTGAAATCTTTCACAATAAACCCTCATAGAACTCAGTAGGGATGGGCACCACCGCTACAAGACAACAAAATCAAGATATTTACTGTGGGAAGTAATTGTACTGGTTCCATGGGCCTAGGGAATAAAGGGGGGTTGCAGACTGTCAAAAATAGTGTGAATTCAGTTCACTTTTAGGGTTAGGGTTAGTGCTAGGGAATCATGGGAATTGTTATTTTTCTGAGACATTGAACCTTCTTTGTCAGAGAACTCTAGTGCCACAATAAAATTCAGTTCCCATGATTCCCTAACCTTAACCCTAACCCTAAAAGTGGACTGAATTCACACTATTTTTGACAGTCTGCAACCCCCCAAAGATTTATTTTCAAAATAACAAGATGGGACTACTAAAATGTGTTCAGTTACTATCTTACTAATTAGGGATGGTAACTTCTGTAAAGTCTTCACCAGGTAAATAAATGGTGTAGTAGTTTGAGCATTGGACTGCAACTCTGGAGGTCAGGGTTTGATTCCCCACTTATTCATGGAAACCCACTGGCTAGCAACACACTTTCAGCCCCAGAAAACCCTGTGATAAGCTTGCCTTAGGGTTGCTATAAGTCAGAAATAACTTGAAGGCATACAACAACAACAACAACAACAACAACGGTAGTTGTGATGGCACTACTAGCTGCCATTTAATATTTGAAAGACCTTCTTAGGAACTAATGCACATTTGTTTATCTCCATTTAAGAGTCCAGTTTGTGGGACTGCAGAATTACTTTCTCAATGATTCTGCAACAGCTGTATTTAAATATTGTCCTCAAAAGACGGTCTTGCCCAGTCATAACCTCTTCTATGGACCCCTTCCACCCTCAGAGCTGAAAAGAAATCAGAGACGAGCTTCTCCACGCCACAGTCACCAGCAAGGAGAATTAAAAACTGCAACAGGGGAGGGAGAAGAAAGTAGAAGAGGGCAGCTCACAAGTGGGAATAACTGTTGAGACAGACAGAACAATGAGCCATGATATCTGATAGGCAAGGCACAGAAGGAGCTGGCAAGGTGGTTTGGTGTGAGCACACACACATGTGCACAAATGAAAAACCAACATACCACTGGACTGTACAAGTCTTTGCCTCTGACAGAGGAATGTGCCCTTGGATGGCATTGCCAGCATCCAGAAGTCCCAGCTGCTCTTTTTAACAACATATACAGCATCCTACAGAAGATTCAAAAACCTATGGGGGAAAAACATGGAGAATTCAGAATCCTGCTCCCACCTCCATTTATGAGAGTATACCCTCCCCCTATATTTTTCCAGGTCTTCACTTCTCAACTCTTAGTGATCTTATTCAGCAGCCATCAGTAGTCTTCAGACGTCCTTTGATCACTTACATGCAGCAGTGAAAAGTCTTGGCAAATCAGCCCTGCCTCAGTAAGGCAGTGATGCCGTCATGTCTTCATCACTATAGATCAGGGGCTGGCAACCTTTCCCCTTTAAGGGCCGAGGGACTTCAGCTCCCAGAATCCCAGAAGCTATTGGCCAACATGGGACTATTGGCCAACATGGCTGAGGCTTCTGGAAGCTGAAGTCCCTTGGCCCTTAAAGGGGAAAGATTGCCTACCCCTGCTATAGATTATTGGGGATTGGACTCTTCCCTGCCACTTTTTAGTACTGCTCCAGTATCCTGGGGAAGGTGGCTTCTATGTCAATGGGGAAGTGAAATCTCTTCTGAGTTGTTGTCTGAATTTTAAAGGAACAACCCCAACTGCTCAACCCTATCACCCAGATAATTTTAAGTGCTTTGGGAGATTATTGCATTGACTTTTCAGCCTGATCTGTGCATGGGATGGGATTGGGTTGGAATGGGACAAAATGGGTTTTATCACACACAAAATTGCTGTTGCGCTGCCAGCCGGCCATCACATATCCCTGAGCCGCGCTCTGCTGGCTGATTCCTACCAAAATCGGCCAGCAGAGTGCGGCTCAGGGATGGATGATGGTCGGCTGGCAGCGCAGCAAAAATTTTGTGTGCGATAAAACCCATTTTGCCCTGTTCCAGCCTGATCCTGTCCCGTGCAAGGATCAGGCTGAAAAGTCAATGCAATAATCTCCTTGGACAGCTTCTTGAAAAGTTGATTTGGAGTAAAAACCAGTGTGGTTTTACCACTGCTCTAACATGGAAGCCACCAGTTGCCATCGGGCCCTATATAATATAATTCAGTGAAGAATATAAAGAGAGTAACAGAGGCTTCCTCCATGTCCTGCAGGTTTACTGGACAAAGAATAGATGGAAGGATGTCCATGGCTAATTCATTTGGAAGGGGATGCAACAATTGCTTTCTTTTCATTGTAATAGAAATTTGAGGAGAGCTACATTTAAAAACAACTGTTATGATGTTCTGTGGGTTCAGAGCCAAACACTGCGACCTTGTTATGGTTCTTTGCACACAGAAGCCACTATTGAAGGTCCTTTGGATCCCCTTTCCACTCCTGCTGAGCTGGATGGGACCCCTTGAGATTACCTTTTCCCAATAGCTGCCATCACCTGGTGAATTACCTGATTTCCCCTTAGCAACACATCAGGACTTTGCTGGGAGATCTGCACTTTCCCTTTCCAACAAGCAAGAAGTAGCCAAGCCAAAGGAACATGAAAAGGAGTGTGAGAGAGGCAAGGTACTTTAAAGAAAAGCTTTATTCTAACTAAGGAATTCTAGAGCAAAGGATATAATTATATATAGGACCCCTTGTCCTACAGGCACAAGAGAAATGTCAGTTACAGAATACAGTCATTTCAGCCAAGCCAGTAAAATAACCAAAAATTCTGACACCATTAACTAGTACACATCCCTAATCTTACTTACAGTTCAGATGGGATTTGTCGTCCTTTATGTTCTGGACAGCTGGGAGCCTGGACTCCATTGTCCAGCTCTACCAGCCCCTTATGAGCAACCTCAGGGCAGACAGCCCCCAAAAGCAGGCAAAGGAGGACTCAAGCCTCGTGTTACAAGGAGGCTTTTAAAAACCTTCCCTTAGAAGCATCTCGAAAATTCCTGGTTCTGCCCAACTGCCCCATCTCATTGGCCAGTTGCCATCCCATCACCTGTGATGTAAACCCTCATTAGAATGCACCTCCCCCCAACATTTAGCCCTTTGTTGTCTGGGAGAAGTCCTCTGATAAATGGAGGACCCCATTTATCACAACAACAATAACTACCACACAATTCATGTGGTTTTGATTTGTGCCAAATCAATTGTGGAAATTATTCATGGAGATGTGGTGTGGTACAGTTGGGTGAGCTTAGACTGCCAAGTCCTGCAACCAAATCACTACTCACCCACTCAGTGGGGTTTTGGGGATGATCTTTGACCTGTTGCTAGAACTTGGTCTAATTGATCTCATATAGATATTTGTGTGACTATAAGGAGCTGCAGGACCATGTTCCTTGGGATGAGATCCTTGAAGGGTGGGTGAGACTAAAACTGATGGATGGAGTCCCCCTTTTTGCTTGCCAAATAAATGGGACTACACTTTGCAACATCTACTGCTGCAGTCAATATGGGACAAAATAAGAGCCAATCTCCCATTATTTTTGGAAGAAAAACATTTCTTAAATGAAAATGATCAGAAATATGTATTTTATCATGCTTCAGAATTTGCCCCAAACTTTGTAACCTAGGAAACTTTTCTTTGCTTTAATGGCAACCACTATACTTGTTCACTTTCATCTGTATAAAACTCAATTTCTCTTGGAGAGGAAACTGGAGAATGAACTACAATTATGAAATATGAATTGAGCTATAATTCTTTGGGACCTACATTTCAAGTGCAATGCATTGTAGCCAAAATAAATAATGATTTTACTGAAAATATCAAAATTGAACAAAATGTATCTTTTCATGTACACTAATTGCCTTAGAAGGTCTAGAGTGCATTTTTATGAGCATGTTGATGTATAAAACATAATTCAAAGAGTTTTCTCCAGATAAAAATAAGAAATCCCGCATGCATATGTACATTGTTTTTGTAGATAGTTGTATCATCACAGATAGGTACTCTAGGTACTTTTACGTTCAGCTCTTTTGTTCTACCGAATCATGAAGTGCAACAAATTCATATAGAACATGATTCACCCAATTAGAGTTTTCTCCCTCTTATCTTCTATATTTTGACAAATGTTGACTTTTATATAGAAGAAAGTGAAAGAGCAACTCAATTTACTTATTTATTTATTTATGGGATTTATATTCCCCAAAATAGGATTAAAGGCAATTTACAATAATTTGAAAAGCTAAAGCTAAAGCATTAATTACAAAAGTTAAAAAATAATACTAACATTAAACCATAAGTTAAAAAACAGCATAGTTAAAACTATTTTAAAAGTAAAATCCATTCAAACATTAAAACAGCACACCCAAAACTCACCACATAAGCAAAATCCATCCATCAAATGACTGCCTAAATAAAAATAAAAATAAATAAAAATGTCTTCAGCTGCCAGTGACTAACAACTGCCATATAAAAGGCTGGCAAATTTCTATGGGGTTATTTTTAATAAATGATATAGCACATCATCCAGTGCATTTTGATAGATTTTTCTCCCCTTGCTGCACTACAGCTAGGGGCACAAGAACTTTCACCTTTGAGAGTGATAAGAGATGCACATAAGCAATTGGAAAGCTCAAATGAAACAAATGTCTTTCTGTCTCTTGAAATTGTTGGGTTGGCTCACATGCACTGCTGAACAGAGAGGAAATCTCTGATAAGTTCATCAGCTTCCAACACAGATTGCATTGTCTGACCATTGTTAGAGAAAATATGAAACCATAAAGCTCTGTGATGATTCAGCTTACTGGCTGTCTGCTAATTCTTAGAATTACCATGTGGCTGATGTAACATATTAGCCGCTTAGCTGAGTAAACCCCAATAAACCTATTGGGGCTTGCTTCTGACTAGACACTATATAATAGTCTTGGTAAATGCTCGAGAAAGGCTTCTTCACTTCTGATTGCCCTTTGAGTACCAGGGCCATGCCACAGAATAGAGTACACACATCTGCCTTGTTTGCCTGGAAGTGCTAAATATGATCTTCCACCCTCCATTTGTTCACAGGGAATTTTAAAAAATATTTGGCTGGCATCCTATTCAGTATTTATGAGATTGTAAGCTAGTAACGTTTTGGATTTACTGACATAGCTGTGCTACTCTGGAAAATCAATATGCAAAGAGAAATATTCATATGCAAGAGAATCTTGTAGCACCTTTGGGACCAACTGTTCAAAAAAAAAAAAAAGTTGTAGCATAAACTTTCATAGACTTAGGTCTACCTCCTTAGATGCATAGAATGAATTATTGCCCAGAAAGGGCCTTTATAATCAGTCTGTATGAATAGCCAAAGGAATGCAAAACTTGTGGGCATGGTCATGAGGTGACTAGTTCAGTTTTAACTATGGTAGTTGAGGGACAAAGGCAGGAGGAAAGATGCTGGCTATGGTCAGGGTGGATGGATGACCATACACATGGTAGAGGGAGTTTTTTAATGTGGTGTATGTAGGCTGGGAACCAGAAAGGAGATATGATAAGCTGGCTAAGAGCACCCTTGTGAGGCTAAGATTCATGTTTGTGGTCATTAATGACCAAATATGACCCACAAAACCTTTGTCTCCCGCGAGCGGGAGGCTGAGGCGGAGGCGCTGGGGCCGCCAGGGACCAACACCTCCCCCACCAACACACCTGGGGCTGGAGCGCGGCTGGGAAGAACTTAAAAGCCAGCCGGCTTTCACCCCTCCCGCCTACGGACCAGCTGAGGCGGCGACGCGAGCGGGAGGCCGAGGCGGAGGTGCTGGGGCCGCCGGGGACCAACACCTCCCCCACCAACACATTTGTGACCGCAACGTGGCTGGAGAGATTGGGAAGAGCTTAAAACCCTCCACTAGTAATATCTTCCCCAGCAACAGCGTGATTATGTATTTAAATTGTATTTGCATTTTATATTGTACATTGTATATTTTTAACAATTGTTTTAAATTGCTTTGTTTGTTTTGTTTTTGAGGGGTGGGTATGGGTGGGGTTGGGAAGAAGAGATGTTTTGGGGGTGGGGGTGGGTAGGAATGAGGGACGGGATCTTAATGTTGTTATTTGTTTGATGTTCGGGGAGAAGGGAATGATATTGTTTAATTTGTTGTGATTTATTATTGTTGTTCACCACCTAGATTGGCTTGCCAGAGGGGAGGTATATAAATAAATCATATTTATTATTATTATTATTATTATTATTATTATTATTATTATTATTATTATTATTTTATTGTATTAAGTCAGACAGCACCCCAACTGAAGGGTTTCCAAGGTGCTGCAGATCTGGGGCCTGGGAAATGATATCTGCAGTGTTCTTCTGGTCATGAGGCCTGTTAGCTCTTTCCAATGCAACCTGTGACCAGGAGAGCACTACACTTGTCATTTCCCAGTGCCCCAATATTGAGTACCTCAGAAACTCTTTAGTTGAGATGCTGCCTGGCTTAACAGATAGGACCTACAAACGCCTAGAGAAGTGTTTTCTCTAGGAACTTCTATGTTCTCCAGCAGAACTCTATGGTCAACTTCTGGTAGAATTGCACTGGAGGACATAGAGATTCTTAGAGAGAACATATTAATCAAAATCACAAATAATCAAATCTGCAAAAGTAAAAAAGCTGCAAATGTGGAGGGCCAACTGTACTGACCAGTCAGTTTGATGTTGATATCAAAAAAAAGTTTTAAAATAGATTATTCAAGTCTTTGTACACTTAGAAAGGAATGTGATTACTAAGAGACGCATGAGTTTCTAAAAAATAAGTCATACCAAACTAACTTTGGGCCTTTACAGACTGTCAGAAATAATGCAGCTTGAGGCCACTTTAACTGTCCTGGCTAAGGAATTATGAGAACTGTAGTTTATTGTGGCACCAGAGCTCTCTGACAGAGAAGGTTCAATGTCTCAGAAAAAAAATCCCATGATTCCCTAGCACTAACCCTAACCCTTAAAGTGGACTCAATTTGCACTATTTCTGGCAGTCTGCAAAGGCCCAAAGTGGCCTAAGTCTGCATTATTTCTGGCAATCTGTAAAGGCTCATAATATTTTTTCTTTTTTTGACAGAGTTAGAAGCTTGGTAGATCTGTGGATGTAGTATATCTTTATTTTAACAAGGTCCCCACAACTGGTGAACAGTAGGCTAAAATGTTAGTTAGATGGATCTGCAATTGGTTGATAGATCAAACCAAAGGAGTATTTGCAATGGGTGTTCTTCACCTTGGAGAAAAGTGACAAGTGGGTGCCTCGGGGTTCTGTGCTGTTTAACATCTTTATAAATGACTTAGGGACTTTGCAGACTGCCAGAAATAGTGCAAATTGAGTCCACTTTAAAGGTTAGGGTTAGTGCTAGGGAATCATGGGAATTGCTTTTTTTCTGAGACATTGAGCCTTCTCTGTCAGAGAGGTCTGGAGCCACAATAAAATACAGTTCCCATGATTCCCTAACCCTAACCCTAACCCTTAAAGTGGACTCAATTTGCACTATTTCTGGAAGTCTGCAAAGGCCCAGAGATAGTGAAATAGATGGTATGCTTATCAGATTTGCAGATGACACCAAATGGGATGGGGGAGCAAATACAGGATCAGAATTCAAATTGACCTTGACAGATTGGAGAGCTTGGCCAAAACCAACAAAATGAATTTCATCAGGAAAAACATGTAAGGTACTGTCAGCCCACCATATCCATGCATTTTTTATCCCTGAATTTAGGCACCCACGGCTTGAAAATATTTTTAAAATATATAAATTCCAAAAAGCAAACCTTGATTTTGCCATTTTATATAAGGGCCACAATATTACCATGCCATTGTATTTAATGAGAACTAAGCATCCATGGATTTTGTTATCCATGGGGAAAGAGGTCCTGGAACCATATCTCAGCAGATAGCAAGGGTCATTGCATTACATCTAGGCAGAAAAATTGAAATGCACAAATATAGGATGGATAACACTTGGCTTGAAGACAGTATGTGTGAAAAGGATCTAGGAGTCTTAGTAGACTACAAGGCCAACATCAGTCAACACTGTAATGCAGCAGCTAAAAAGTCTGTGTCAATAGGAGTAAAGTAAAGTAAGGAGTGAGTAAAAAGGTGAATGAATACACTTTGGGGGTGTTGTGTCCTTGGCTATGCTGGCTGGGACAAAGGTGGTGGTGGTGGTGGATGCCCAGAGCTGTTCCTTTCCTTAGTCTGACACTGACTGGCTTTGGCTCCAGAGAAGGCTCCTCTCTATCCAACAGGCTACTGAAGTACAAAACCACTCCCTCCCATTGAGGGACCTTGCAGAGGTATACAAATGAGGCCCTATATTTGGAACTGGACTCTTAATCTGGCCCACCAAAGAGAATGTACAATCATGGGAGAATGTGCCCTCCCACCTCGTAATGCATGTCATAAGTATATATGCTCCAATTTGGAAAATTCTGCCTCATTTTGTGTATATGCACAGACATGCATGGAAGAAGATGAAACTTCTTGGCTGTGGTGCCCCTCTTGTCAAATGCCCTTTCTTTGGAGGCCTAACTGGTGCCAACATTGATTTTCAACACATGGCGTTTTATTCAAACCTTTGGGGCTTCATTTACTTCCAAACATGTAAATGAGTTTTTAATGTTTTCAGCCTTTTTGAGCTTTTAAATTTGTCTGAATCATGCAACTTTGTTGTTGTTGTTGTTGTTGTTGTGTGTCTTCAAGTCATTTTTGACTTATGGTGACCCTAAGGCAAATCTATCATGGGGTTTTCTTGGCAAGATTTGTTCAGGGGAGATTTGCCATTGCCTGAGGCTGAGAGCATGTGACTTGTCCAAGGTCACCCAGTAGATTTCTTGGCCGAAGGGGAAATTGAACCCTGGTCTCCAGGGTTGTAGTCCAGCACTCAAATCAGCATACTATGCTGGCTCTCTAATATGCTTTTATCATCTTTAAATTATTTTAATTTGGAGCCAAGACACTGCATCAGAGGGCATGATTCATAACTTTACGATGCTGTACCTACCTCCTTGACAGTACACACAACCCTTCTCGTGAATTAAAGGATGTATATTGGGGCATCCTGTCTGGTGCCCCATCATGCAATAGGCATTCCTGTTCTTCAATGAGTCTCATGGCATTCTGGTGCCCATTGTACCATGGGACCCCTTGTGCAATGGCCATGTTGTTGTTCCTGTTTACACAATGGTCCCAGAGATGTAACTATATCCCTGCCTGAGAATATGAGTTTTGTACAATTCATCTTTACATGACTGTAAGTCAGGCTGCATCAGCACTGCAGAAACAATGCTGTTTGACTCTGCTTTAACTGCCATGGCTCCATCCTATGGAATCCTGGGATTTGTAGCTTATTGTGGCACCAGAGCTCTCTGACAGAGAAGGCTAGATGTCAAATCCCAGAATTGCATAGCATTGAGCAATGGAAGTTAAAGTGGGGTCAAACTGCATTAATTTTGCAGTGTAGATGTAGTCTCGATTTATGATATTGTGAATAGGTTTTAATTTGGAATTTGTCTAAATTGTTTATATTGTTTTATGCATTTGCTAACCTGAGATCCCATGAAAAAAGGGCAGGATAAAAATGTTTTAATAAATAGAAAATAAATAAAGTGAATATTTTTAATTCGGCCTCAGTCATAAAAATGACCAGGATATGAATGACCTTGGGAGGTAGTTCATCATGGTGCAGTGAGGGTGTAATGTTATAAGCAGCATAGATAGCTACCTTGCTGTGTTGTAGGGAGGTCTACCCACAAGCCATTTCTGTCTTTCCAATGCATCTTTCTCCCTTTTCTGGCTGAAGTTCTGTACTCTTCCTAAGTGCCTATCCATCTACATCCATGCTAACAGCCAAACGTTCTGTCACATTCTTGTGTGACTTTCAACTAATTCTTGCAAAGCTAGCAAATCTCTCATCTGCTGGGTCTGCAAGAACTAGGCCAAAGTGGCACCAGAAAAAATAATAAAATAATGGTATTGCTTTGGACGTAACTGAACACTTTGCACATTATATGGAAAAGTGTGTGTGTGTGTGAAATTCTTAGCTCCTTTCTGATATCTTTTTTTCATGCAGGAGAAAATAGGATTGAGGTTTCCGTGTTTTGTTTTCTAAATGCAGAGTACTAAAGCATGTGAGCCTCCAGCTGATATAGCCCAGTGCAACCTCCCCCTTTGCTACTCCAGGAAGAAGTATAGGAAACACAGTGTGCACTGGGTATAGCTATGGCGGAGGACAAATTAAGGGTTTGCACCCCCATTAAATTTTCTTGTAGTCCCCAAGATTCTAGCTTTGCAGAGAATGCGACACAGATAATATAGGCCTGCAATGGATTCCAACCCCCCCCCCCCAATATTGTACCAGTTTAATGTATTTTTGGATGCTGAATTTGAAAAACACAATAAAAATATTGTACCATGCATAATTCTTTCACTGATACAATATTTGTATCAATTTAGTTGTTATTCAGCTTTAATTAAGTGCAGATGCTGATGTTCCAGTGCAATTTCTTTTAGTGTTTTTGAATGGATGTTTGTGTTTCATATCAGTGAGTTAAAGTGCTTTGAAAATCTATTAGAAGATTTTAGCCTCTTTCTTTCTCTTTGCAGGGTAATTCTTTGTAGGATAATTTCATTTAGTCCCATATTACAACGTTAAAACAACAAAGCAAGTTGTGGAAAAAAAACCCTGTACATGATGGAGCAAATTTTAGGTTATTTTAGATTTACAAAGCTAATTCCTATAAAACCAGCATACATTGTTTTAAAAACATTGTTTTATGACCCTAAATTTTGCAGCCTGGTGTAATTGCAAACATCTAGAATTCTTCTATTTGCTGTGTTTACATTCCATTTTTAACTTGGGCTGCATTCACACTGCAGAAATAATTGGGTTTGAAACCACTTTATCTGCCATGGCTCAATGCTGTGGAATTCTGGGAACTGTAGTTTGTTGTGGCACCAGAGACCTTGAGTAAGTCACACTCTCTCAGCCTCAGAGGGTGGAAATGGGAACCCCCCCCTTCTGAAGAAACTTGCCAAGAAAACCCCATGATAGGGTTGTCATAAGTCAGAAATGACGTGAAGGCACACAATACCAACAATAAGTGTCAAGTAAGTGTCAAAAGAGAAAGTGGAAAGAGATGATGGGGATGAGGGAAGAACAATTTGAGAAGCATGCAGCAGGAGTAAAATATAAAATTAAAACATTCATTTAGACAGGGCCCCTCCCTCAGCAAATTGTGCTTGAAAGGGGAACCAACAGAGGTCAGTAGCTCTGGTCACAGTGGGGTGAGGCGTCTGCTCCAGGTTTCAATATACTGTAAATTCAAAGGAACTATCCAAGGTACTTAAACTCATCCCCAAAATTGATTTAGCAATGTTAAAGTTTGGGCTGAAGCCCAAAGTGGAATTGCTGTTCTGCTGACAACAGAGTCACCAGGCTATCCTGAGGGGGGAGGCTGCATCATGATACCTCCAGAGCCAACATCTGTGCTTCAGAAAAAGCTGAATTATGGGAATACCTCTTAGAGTGGACTCATCATGGCAATGAATTTAGCCATTTCCAAGGAGGGATTAGGTAACAATGTACAATTATATCATGTGAGCTGCTAATGCCAAACAGTGCACCCATTTGCTACCATTCTGGTGACCTTTCCTGTCTTTGCATTAGCCATGCCAGGTAGGCCTCAGTCTAAATAGCTTAAGTCAGAGGTAGGCAACCTTGCTCCTTTAAGGGCCGAGGGACTTCAGCTCCCAGACGCCTCAGCCATGTTGGCCAATAGTCCCATGTTGGCCAATAGCTCCTGGGATTCTGGGAGCTGAAGTTCCTCGGCCCTTAAAGGGGAAAGGTTGCCTACCCCTGCCCTAAGCGCTCCAGATCATATCAAAATCTATAATTTTGGCCCCCAAGCCTGCTGTTGATTTATACATGAGGTCGGCTTATAGTCGAGTATATATGCTATTGGGATGGGAAACCGTCAATGAATACCAGGTGCTGTAGGCTATATTTCAAAGAAAGGAAATGGTGAAACTACCTCTGAGTATTCCTTGCCTATGAAGACCTTATGAAATTCATGGAGTCGCCATAATTGAAGGCACATACATATACACACACACAGGGGCCTTAGTCATATCCAGCTCTCTCAAGGGGCACTGAAGACAGGAAGGTGGAGAACATATAGTTTATAGCCATTCATCTCAGGCTATCTGATGTGAGTGACTGGCATTCTTTCCCCTAAAGGGCCAATGCTGGAACCATATCTGTGCCCACTGGCTACAACTGCTCTCCCTCCCTGGAAACTAACAATGGACCAGCAGCTGGTGGCTTGTGGACTGTCACTGGTTGGACCACTACTTTGAATGCCAAAGTTCATAGGTGGGAGTCCAATCCATGCTAATAATTTTAAACTTATTTACTTAGCAAAAAGTAGGTGAAAGTTTTAAAATGCTGAAATCAGGTTTACCCAGTATTTTGACAGATGCAATCAGTTTCCCGGACTCTGTATAGAAGGATATGTCTTTAAGGGTATGTCTCAAGGAACTTGCTTGAAAAACAGAAAATAGTATGCTTTCCTGTGAAATATGGTCTCTTCAGAACTACATATCGGAACTCCTTTGTACAGGTTGACATTTTCTGTGCCCTTGAAGAAGTCACAATGCAGCTAAGTGGCGAGAGGAGATGAAACAAACACAAGCATTCCCACCTAGAATGGGAGGGAGACACTTTCTTTGGTAAACTTACAGGGCTCTGGAAGGTGTGTGTGGTAGTTTTTATAAACTTTCAAAATTTTTGCGAATCTGATTTTCTATTAATTTCCTCTCCTGAATTCTAAAATCTTTGGAATACTGGTATTTTTGTGAAATTATAATCACAATTTCTTATTAAAATACATTTGTTGAGGTACTACCTTCTTGGAACAAATGTGTCTTTCAAAAATGTTAAAATGCCTCTTTGCACAACATAAAAATGCTTTTTGTTAAAAAAAAGGTTACCCTCTCCCCAATGAATGTAAATCAATTTCAAAAAGCAAAAGCAGCTTCATTTATATACTGCTTCATATTAGATGTCTAAATCAGGGGTAGGCAACCTTTCCCCTTTAAGGGCCGAGGGACTTCAGCTCCCAGAAGCCTCAGCCATGTTGGCCAATAGTCCCATGTTGGCCAATAGCTCCTGGGATTCTGGGAGCTGAAGTCCCTCGGCCCTTAAAGGGGAAAGGTTGCCAGCCCCTGGTCTAAACGGTTTACAACTGTAAGCTCATTGCCCTCCAACAGTTGGGTACTCATTTTAGCGACCTTGGAAGGATGGAGGCCTGAGTCTAGCCTGAGCCCTGGCTGGTATTGAACTCGCAACCTTGTGGTCTATGAGTGAGTGGCTGCAGTACAGGCATTTAACCACTGCACCACCAGGGCTCCTGATAATTTCCTAATAAAAAACATCCTGCCCCTTCTCCAGGAGCAGGCAATTTTCTTCTCAAACCTCTTTCTCCCTTCTACACAGCAAAGCTCCACAGTCTCAATGTCACTTGTCTTCTCAATAGCTAGGAGAGGTTTGGAAATGATGCCCTATGAGGAGTGGCTTAGCGAGCTGAGTATGTTTAGCCTGGAAAAGAGAAGTTTAAGAGGTGATATGATAGCCAGTGTAAATAACTGAATGGGTGCCATATTGAAGATGGAACAAGTTTGTTTTCTGCAGCTCCAGAGAATAGGAGCTGGAGCAATGGGTTCAAACTACAGAGACTATTGCATTATGTTATAAGCCGGCTTGCCTGAGCCGGCTTAAAATTAGAAGCAGGCAGCATCCTGATAATATAAGATACATTTAGCTGCTAAAATCACCGCCTGGGTGCAGCCCGGCTCCATTGCCCCTCCAAGGGATGCTCCTCATGCCTCTTTTCGAAGCTGGGAGTTTTCTGGCTTGAATAAAATGGCTGTTGCAGCACCTCTCTGAGCGGCAATGGAGCCGGGCTGCACCTGGGCAGTAATTTTGGTGGCTAAATGCATCTGACACTATCAGGATTGCACCCACCTCTAATTTTAAGCCAGCTCAGGTAAGCTGGTTTATAACATAATGCGATAATCTTCTACAGGAAGAGATTCCATCTCACTTTCTAAAGTAAGAGCTGTTTGACAGTGGAACACTCCCTCAGAGAGTGGTAGAGTCTCCTTCTTTGGATGTTTTTAAACAGAGGCTGGATCTGTTGGGGTTCTTTAATTGTGAGTTCCTGCATGGCAGGGGGTTGGACTGGATGGTCCTTGAGGTCTCTTCTAATTCTATGATTCTAAGTGCAGTCGACACAGCTAACCTTTCATGTTATAAATATCCAGCCGGCAACTAGTATTTTTCCTAATCAGAATTACAGGAATGAATAAATAATGTATTTATTAAGAGAGTAGTCTCTAACAGCCCCTTCTCTCTATCTCTCCATCCACACAGGTACATCTGGTGGGAATACAGGAAAAGGCCTTCTCAGTGGCTGCCCCCAGGCTCTGGAGCTCCCTCACCAGAGAAATTCAACTGGCACCCTCCCTACTTTCTTTTCACAGACAACCAAATACTTTTCTATTCCAACAGGCATTTGGTGAGTGATGATATAAAGCCCGACTTACATAATGCATTACATATTGCTAATTGCTGTGCTGGTGTGTGTATTATAATGATACAGTGGGCCCCTGGTATCTGCTGGGGATAATAATAATAATAATAATAATAATAATAATAATAATAATTTATTTGTATCCCGCCCCTCTGTCAAGCAATCAAGGCGGCTTACAACAATAAAAATTCCATACAATATATTAAAATACAATCCCAAAAATCCCAAAAAACAACTTGAAGGCACACTCTACACCAGGGGTAGGCAACCTTTTTGAGCCGGGGGCCGGGTTGCTGTCCCTCAGACAATTGTGGGGGCCGAAGCACCATAAATAAATAAATAAATAAATATTTTTTTTTTAAAAAAAATTTAAAAAATATGCATGCACACTCTTTCAATCCCAGAAAAGCCATGGCAAAACCCCTTTGGAGATTTTGCCAAGAAAACCCCAAGAACAAGTAATAACAATAATAATCAATATCATGATGGCGGGTGGCAGCGGTGGCGACAGCAGGACTGGTCTGGGGCCGGTCCAAAGGTCTCGGGGGGCCGCATCCGGCCCCCGGGCCTTAGGTTGCCTACCCCTGCTCTACATCATGGGGAAAAGCAGAGAGCCAGCATGGTGTAGTGGTCTGAGTACTGGACTATGACTCTGGAGAAAAGGGTTCAGTTCCCTGCTTGGCCACAGAAACCCATGGAGTGACCTTTGGCAAGTCACACACTTTCAGTGCCAGAAAATCCAGTGATATGTACCACCTAAAGGTCGCCGTAAGTCAGAAACAACTTGGAGGGTCATAAAAACAACAAATGGGAAAAATACACTGTAATGATGGGAGGTAATATTGGGGTAAGAGTGGTGGGGAGATCCTGGGTATCTCTCCCGATGTTAGTTATCTTGGACTCCATCAGTAGAAGCTTCAGATAACCTGGCCCCCTGAAACATGGCAGAGCCCACACTGCAGTGATGGGTGCGTGCTTTGTCTACATTTTGAGGAATCATCCAGCTCCCATTGCTTCTCCTTCAGACTGGCATTCCACCCATTTTGCCATTTAAGATGGGCAAAAAGCACCTCTAATAAACTCATGCAATTAAGTGTATGTCAAATCAGGAAGAACCAATTCCCACCCTACCCTCATTTCCCCATCTACATTTAGCTTTGCTCCATTTTCTAATCACTGCCTTTCAAAATTCTGGAATAGAAAACACATTCAGCTTTGCATGTATAATTGCATCTGTGACCCTTGACAGCTTTAATCAACATATGGAATTTAAATACATGCAGCAATTCCCCTGTGGCTTGGTAAGACTTTTAAATTCCCCTTGAAATCAATAGCCTGCATCAGCGACTAAATAAAATTAGCAATAGGCTGGAAGTGAAATTGAAACTGAGTGCTACTCTTGAGCAGTTTCTGTGGAGTCTCATTCCCCTCCAGGAAGCTGTGCCATCTGGACATATACAGTGATGAGGCGATGGATGCCATGCTGGGTGTTTCCAACTGCAACATAACAGATCTGGAGCCTTGGGAAACAAATTTTCTTTCATAATATTCATAAATGGATAGGAGAAATGAATATCTTACATTGCAATGCCATTCTGAAAGCAATATTGTTATCAAAAGCTCTTCCCACTGATGGCCACATCTGGTATCCTCTTAATCAGTTACAATGTTTTAAGTTAAGCTTGTTTTGTTTGCCTTCAAGGTGTTTCTGACTTATGACAACCATATCATAGAGTTTTCTTGACAAGCTTCTTCAGAGGCGGTTTGTCATTGCCTTCCCCTGGGGTTCAGAGAGTGTGACTTGCCCAAGGTCACTCAATGGGTTTACATGATTGAGTTGAGAGTCTTCCAGTGTTCTAGTCCAGTGCTCAAACCACTGCACCATGCTGGCTAAGTTAGACTTAGAACTTCATAACTGCTTTGTATTCTCATTTGTAATCATGATATTACTACCATGACTGCAAATTACCTCAAGCCCACCTTAAAAGCCAGTCAGCCATTCTGTGCTGTTGGTGAACAGGGTGTTGCAGGATGGCATGATCAGTCCCCTACTGCCAGCAATCAAGGCTGCAAAGAGTGGAGGGCACTGGTCCTGTGAACCTGCAGTACCCTACTTGGTAACAGCATAGAACTCTACTGCTCAAGATGGCTGGCTGGCTTTTAAGATGAGTTTCAGGGGTCAAATGAACAGTTAACACATACCTATGATATTGTGGCCAGTGGCATCCTTAGGGTTGGTGCCACCTGGTGCAGTAACTCATGGTGTCACCATTGAACTCCTCATTTCACACCATACAGAATCCTTAGTTAATGTTACTCATAAATCATAATTCCCACTGAACATCATGCTAATAGTTGTGACATAAACAACTAGCAAAATTAAAGTTATGCCTTCAAATTACAATATCATATGCATAACCTAAATGTATTTACATATACATAGTGAAGATTTGGTTAAAATGTGATATTTTTAAAGAAAGCTTAAAAAGATTTTTTTTTAAAAAAAAATCAATTTTTAAAATTTTTAATTTTTTTTTTAAATTCTGGGGGCTCTCCTTCTTCCACTGAACTTCACCTCACTTCCACCATCTCTTAAAACATTTTAAAGAGATACAGGCAAATGCCACAATGTTTTTGCCCACATACAGGTTTTTGAGCAGCAGTGGTGTCACCTCCCTTAGAGTGTCACCTGGTGTGGTCAAACCCCCCCCCCCCAAGTGACACCACTGATCATGGCTATGTGTTTGATGCAGGACTGCACCATTACTTTAAGACAGACTATGAGCTTGTCTACACTGGTCAGAATACTATTCCTGGAGTATTCTGACCCTGTAGCTGACCTGGATTCTTTGTTACCTCCATACTCCAGAGCAATCTGCGTGGCTACACATGTGTCCCGCCAAGATGCATCTGTAAACAGCAGCCTGGCATCACTCCAGGGTACTCTGGATTTTCTTGAAAAATCCAGAGCAAAAGGAGAGTTCTAAAAATCTGATTTAGGCAGAGATAGGCTGGATTTGATGCAGAACAGGCCTTCCCTTGTGAAAACAGTCCACACTTGAATTGGGGTTTTGACCCTGCATTGTATAGACAGTGTGGGTGGAGGAAATTGGTGTAATTGGCCTGTAGAACACACAACAGAGTTTCACAACAAACCACAAAAAATAGCAGGGAGAAACTGACAATGAAGCTTATTGCTTTTCAAATTAAGCCGGTTTACCTATTCTGGCTTCAGTCCTGGATCTGGGATACCCCCAGATGTTATCAGACATAAATCGCCACTGATTTAGCTGTGATGCTGCTGGCCAAATCCATCTCAGGTCAAAGCCTCACTCAGCCAGCACTTTTTCAAAATCGGGGAGCGTCAGACTTAAAAAATTTGCTGGCTCAGCGAGGCTTCAACCTGGGATGGATTCAGCCAGCGGCATCACGGCTAAATCGGTGGCGATTTATGTCTGATAATATTTGGGGTACCCTGGATCCAGGATTGAAGCCGGAAGAGGTAATCTGGCTTAATTTGGCAAGCGATAGCTCCCATGTAACAAAACTATATCACAACAATGTATAGTAGAGTGGTGGGTCACAACCCCAGATTTGCCTGTTCACTGGCCTCACCTGGAATACTGTGTCCTGTTCTGGGCACCACAAAGCTGGAGTGTATCCAGAGGAGGGTGACCAAAATGGTGAAAGGTCTGGAAAACATGCCCTGTGAGGAGCAACTTAGGGAGTTGAGTATTTTTTGCCTGGAGAAGAAAAGGTTAAAAAATGATATGATAGCCCTGTTTAAATATTTGAAGGGATCTGATACTGAGGATGGAGCTAGTTTGTTTTCTGCTGCTCCAGAGCATAGCACCCAGAGCAATGGATGCAAGCTCCAGGAAAAGAGATTCCACCTCAACATTAGGAAGAACTTCCTGATGGTCAGACCTGTTTGACAGTGGAACACCCTCCCTCAGAGTGTGGTGGAATCTCCTTTTGTTTTGTTTTTAAATAGAGGCTGGATGGCCATCTGTTAAGTGTGTTTTGACTGTGTGTTCCTGCATAGTAGGAGGTTGGACTGGATGGCCCTTGAAGTCTCTTCCAGATCTATGATTCTATGATTGATCAGAATGGAAATTGCAGTCAAGAAATAAGAAGACAGAGAATGGGAAGGGCAGCTATGAAAGAACTAGACAAGATTCATAAGTGTAAAAATATAAAACTGAGTACTAAATTTAGAATTGTCCAAGCCATTGTATTCCCCATCACCATGTAGGGATGTGACAGCTGGACAGTGAAGAAAATAGATAAAAAGAAAATCAACTCATTTGAAATGTGTTGCTGAAGAAGAGTATTGAGGATACTGTAGACAACCAAAAAGACAAACAAATGGGTCCTTGTACTCTTTCTGGAAACCAAGATGATCAAATTGAGGCTGTTGTACTTTGGCCACATCATGAGAAGGCATGACTCATTAGAAAAGACAATAATGCTGGGAAAGGTAGAAGGTAGTAGAAAGAGAGGAGGACCATATGTTAGATGGACAGACTGAATCAGAGAGGTCACAGGTCTGAATCTGCAGGACCTAAGTAGAGCAGTGGAGGACAGGGGGGCTTGGAGATGTTGGCATGAGGTGGGGTCAGTGGGGGGGGGGGCAGTTAACAACAATAACAACAAATACTTGTTAAGCATAAGGGATGCAAATTAGGGGTTTCTATAAGTCCTCTGCTAGGCTCACATCAGATTCCCAGAGAGCAGCTGTGGCAGGCAGCTCCAAAACCTGCTCCCCTTCATCCACATTCTTAGCTTCCCTTTCCTCCCCTTATTTCTGCTGCACATCTGGGCTGAAACCTTGTGCCTGGAAACAAATTGCCCACTCAGGAACACCAGCAGCCATTAAAGGAACAATGAGACTCTTTTGTAAAATCCCCTGCATATCCCCATAAATCACCTTTGGCAAAACCAAAGGGAGGAAACTTCTCAAAATAATAGCAAACACAGAGCAAACTCCTTGGCCAATTCTGCCTTCAACTGTCCCATGGTAAATGCACTGGGGAGGTGATTATATTACCTTTACCAATGGCATCTTCTTTCCCCTGTTCCATACAAGTAAGTATGGAGTGAAAGAAAGAGATTTCCCTCTTCATTCAGTTGTACTGAAGAAGGAGAAAAGGAGATGCAGTTAGGCAAACAGGAGGCACAATCAAGGATGGATTTAACATACCCCTCAACTGTCCCAATTTGGCAGGGGCAGTCCTGATTAACCCTCTGCTATTCCACTTTTTCAGCTGCTTATAAAATGTCCCAGTTTCTCTCCCCTCCTCACATTTCCCCCTTTGCTCTCAGCTCACTTCAGCTGCTGCAAACTGAGTTCAAAGTGCAGACGTAGTTTGGACCAATCAATTCAGTAGAATAGAAACCTAAGACCATTATGAAAGGGATCTTGTGCAAACTAACTGTGTGAAAGAAGTCATAACATGAGCTTTTGTAGACTCTGTGCTACTTCCTCAGATGCTGTGTCTGTGAAAGTAGGAGATTATTGTGTGCGACTTATCCTGTCTTATCCTCAATGGGATAGACATGTGTTTAATTGTCAATGACGGATCTGACTGCATTCTCCCATGGCCGGGTGTAGGTAGCCTGTATGTTACCCATGCTTGTCTTCTGGCTTTTCAAGGATGGGATTTTCCCATCCTTGAAAAGCCACAGGATAAGCTCAGGTTGCATACGGGCTGCATACACCTGGTCATGGGAGAATGCAGTAAGATCTGCCATTGATAGTTAAATATGAATGTATCCTGTAGGGGAAAAGATGGGATAAGTTGTGTGCAATAATCTCCATAGACCAGGGGTAGGCAACCTTTCCCCTTTAAGGGCTGAGGGACTTCAGCTCCCAGAAGCCTCAGCCATGTTAGCCAGTAGTCCCATGTTGGCCAATAGCTCCTGGGATTCTGGGAGCTGAAGTCCCTTGGCCCTTAAAGGGGAAAGGTTGTCTACCCCTACCATAGACTGTGTTTACAAACGCTTATGCTACAGCTCCTTTTGCACATTCTCAAAGGTGCTGCAAGATCCCTTTGCATACTGATATTCCAGACTAACATGGCTATGTTTCTGAATTCTGCCATTGAAGACCATGGTATCCTGTATGTAAGGTGAAGGCTTTTTACTAATTGCATCAGAAATGTGCATTGGAAATGTTTTAAAGTATGGCTGTAGCAATTGCTATGATGGAGCTTATCGCTCGTCAAATTAAGCCAGCTTACTTCTTCCAGCTTCAATCCTGGATTCAGGATACCCCCGGATATTATCAGACATAAATTGCTGTTGATTTAGCCACGGTGCCACTGGCTGAATCCATCACGGATTGAAGCCTCACTCAGCCAGCACCTTTTTCAAATCAGGGAGCTTCCGACTTCAAAAATTGGCTGGCTGAGTGAGGCTTTGACCCAGGATGGATTTGGCCAGCAGCATTGCAGTTAAATTGGTGGTGATTTATGTCTGATAACATCCGGGGGTATCCTGGATTGAATCTGGAAGACGCAAGCCAGCTGAATTTGGCAGGCAATAAGCTTCGATGTTAGCTTATGTGTATATATGAGAAATGGAGGGATAACAGGAGCCATCATAGACAGTGGCTGCTGTCCAACAACCTCTCAGCATAACATGAATACCTGCATGCAAGAAATATACTATGGCAGCAGTATGCAGCCTCCATGCAGAATAGCAACGTTGCATAGCACATGTCTGACTGGGTGATGTGCAATGTACAACATTGCTGTATGAGCAATTCTGATCAGCTGAATATGTCTGTTGTGCTATAATGAATAACTTTCCTGTGTAGTGAGACTTATACATGCATATATCACTATTTGTTTCCGGCCCCAGAATAAGGTGTTGGTTATGACCTTTAAAGACCTAAATGGCTTGGGTCCAACTTATCTTCAGGACCGCCTCCTCCCATACAATCCTCCCTATGTACTCCAGTCCTCTGGGAGGAATATGCTACAGCCAATGAAAACTAGGCTGTCTGCCACCTCCCAGAGGGCCTTTTCGGTAACTGCTCCCAGACTATGGAATGGCCTGCCAGATGAGATCTGTCAAATTGCGATCTTAAGCAGCTTCAAAAAGGCTGTGAAGATGGATCTCTTTCAGCAGGCCTTTCCTGACTAGAATTCCCGGCTTCAGGAGTCTATTCATTTCTACCTTTTCCATTTTCTCTTGTTGCTGCCCTTGCTTGTTTACTATTTGTTCTAGTCTGTTTATTTTATTTCTGCTGTTTTATTTTAAGTTGTTTTAATGGATATCTGGTTTATTACTTTTTAAAGGGGTGGGTGGGTTCCGGGATTTTAGAGTGTATTTTTGAGATAGGGTCTATTGTATGGAATTTTAATTGTTGTAAGACGCTCCGATTGTTCGACAGAGGGGCAGGGTATAAATAAATTATTATTATTATTATTATTATTATTATTATTATTATTATTAACAGGTTGCTGTCCAGTGTTATGGTGCTGATTGGTGAGGAAGAAAGAGACATCTCTGCTCTGCTTCCCCTTCTACCCTGCCTCCCAGTTACAGTGGTGCCAGTTGCTGGGCTTTAGTCCCCTCGAGCCTCTAAAGGTGTTGCTAATGAATGCCAGGTCAATCAAAAGGAAAGCATCCACTTTTAAATATCTCATTATGGATGAATGAACAAAGAAGGTAGTGTTATCTTTCCCCAAAACATTCACAACAGGGTATCATGATAGATGCAATCTTGGCTTTTGTGTTGACAACCTCATGGATGATGGTCATGGAGGACATAAATATCCATGTGGTGGCTGCCTTGTTTGTGCAGCTTGGTATTTTATGGCTCCTATGAGAATCACAGGCTTGTCTCAGTTGATTTTGGCCCTGACACATGTGGCTAGTGTTTTGTTCAGGAACAGAGTAGGATGACCTGCAAGCAGGAGAGCCTTTTGTGACTAATGTCCTGGATAGGTCAAGATTAACGGCCTGATCAAGTTCTTCAGGCTAGCTGTAGCCATAAGACATCTGGAGGATCAAATTTAAGGGTCTACCCCCAGAGTCTGATGAATCAAAAGGGTTTTTCTAATGTTTCTTGAACAGTTTCTTCAGTTTTAAGTGGCACTCCTGCCTAGGCCTTTGCCTTTGCCTGGAATAGAGAGTTGACTACAATTACTTTTAAATGCCCTCCGATGAACTCCGGTAGTGATGATGGTATTATCTGAAGGCAATTAAATAGTTGGATTGGTGGCTTCAGTGTAGATGGTGTAAATTTCACTGTGAACAGAACCAAGCACAAATAAGAGCCCATTTATATATAGATGTTTGTGATATTGGTATTGGTGGCAAAGCTATCCAGTACTTTGTCATCAGCAATATGTCTACACAATGTCAACCAGAGGATCCATTTAAGGTGGCTAACAGTTTTGGCAGAAGCCTTGAAGAGGAGAGTGCAGAGTGCTCAGAGGCCTGCTGTAATTAGTTGGCTTTACATTACCAAGCTCCTACTTTTTAGTAAATCGTTCTCAGAAAGTTAATTTCGATTACATCCTATGGTTATTGTAAAGTTTATAGAGTGTCTCAAAGTTCTATCTTGTCCTACATACTAGGTAGTTCTATGTGGAACTGCTGAGCGCTGCCTTTGAAAGTTTTAGCATATGGTCCTGCTAATATGAAGGCAACACTTAGGTTTCACTTCCATTTATAGATCTCAGGATGGCAGTAGAAACTCTGAACTGGTTCTGGAGATGGTTTTGGGATAGATGGGGGTAAACAACCTGAAGCTTAATTAGGACAAAGTATAAGTGCTTTGGTTGGAAATGTAAGCAGTCTGGATGAATGAAGTCTACTCTCTTTGGATGGGGCTCCACTCTCCCTGATGGATCAAGTGCATAGTTTCATGGGATGGAGTAGGGATTCTCCTGCCCTTGGGCATGTCTATGGAAGCACAGCTGGTATTGGTGGCAGGTGAAGTGCAGCCCTGGTGCTGCATGAATTAGTGATGTAAACACTTAACTATTTCATCCTTACTTGCAAGCATGAGTAATTAAAGTAGTTTTCTTCTCACTGCAGGAGAAAATGAATATTCCTCCACAGTATTCTTCCTGTATTTGACATTCCTGAAATGTTGTGCAGGAATTATTTTGCAGATAGGCAATTGCCATTCCCTGAGGCTGAGAGTGTGTTACTTGCTCAAGGTTCCCCAGTGGGTTTCCATAACTGAGCAGGGATTTGAACCCTGGCCTCCAGAGTCATAGTTCAACACTTAAACCATTATATCACTCTGGCAGTCTACAATATTCCAGATTAGAATAATGTAATTAACTATACACAGGGCTAAAATCATGCAGTATATATTGCCTGAAGACCATCTAAAATGTGGCCATTGGGATCTTGGTGGTGGCTGGGCAAATGAAACATGTGAATATAATTCTGTATCAGTTGTAGTGTTTGTCAGTGTGTTCCTTGGCTTCAAAGTGATTCAAAGTGCTGGTTTGGGTTCTTAAATCCCTTAATTATTGAAGATCAGTTATCTGACAGTTTGCATTCCTATACGTGTATGAACATACCTGGTCATTAAGATTTTCTTCAGAAGCTTTGTTAGTAGGCTTGCCGGTAAGATCTGTTTAGATAGGAAGCAGAATAGACTAGACTTTTCCAGTGGATTTTCCCAGATTGTGGAATTCCCTTTTCAGTAAGGTATATGGAACTTCACCAATTTAAAAATTGATTTATTTCAGGATACTTTCTTGCAAACAATTTTAAAATTAAAATATCACAGGAAAGTGTATAAATTCATATGTCTTTAAAAATGCTATTGTTATTGTCCTTTAATTGTTCTGTTCTATAAATATATTTTTTTATTTCTTGGATTCTGCTCTCTGGTTTTACTGAATTTGGGAATCAGTGTCTTTTGTTTTATTACTGTAAGCAACCTTTTAAGGACTATGGCTGAGAGCCAGCGTGGTGCAGTGGTTTTGAGGATTGGAGTATGACTCTGGAGACCAGGGTTTGAATCCCTGCTTGGCCATGGAAACTGACTGGGTGACCCTGGGCAAGTCACACTCTCTCAGCCTCAGGGGAAGGCAAAGGCAAAGGCAAAACCCCTCTGAACAAATCCTGCCAAGAAAAAAACCCATGATATGTTCACACACAATCCTAGTCCCAGAAAATCTGTGATAGGTTCACTTTACGATTACCATGAGTCAGAAACTACTCGAAGGCACACAACAACAACATTTCCCCATAAAATTAAGGTGTTGTCCACATCTACACATTACATGATGCAGACATCTTATCTTTACAAAGGGCCTACCCTCAAAAATGCAAGAATACTTGATGTCTTGTTCCATCTTCGTAAGAATCCCCCCCCCCCACCCACCCATAGCAAGAAGACATGTTTTATAATAAGGGATGCCAGCCCTATGATGGATGAATTTTCTGGCCCTCAAATAAAGGATACCTCTTATAATAAGAGATACCTGATGACCTTAGTGATGGCATTGTGAAGTGCTAGAGGGTAGAGTAAAGAAATTCTTTCTTCCTTTCCTCTTGGCATAATTTCCTGCTGCTAACCCAGCTCACTGATGGGAAGAAATCAGGATTAGGGGGAATTTGTGAAGTGCCAGAAAGAGTGGGCTGTCTCAATCTTAATTTATACTGGCCTGGAAAGAAAGTAAACTGTCTCCATTTTGTGGAGACACATTCAAGTTTATTTTCATGCCAGTAACAGGTGCAGAACACCTGGCTCTAGAGCCGGCATGGCATAGTGGTTTGAGCATTGGACTACGACTCTGGAGACCAGGGTTCAGTTCCCAGCTCAGCCATGAAATCCACTGGGTGACCTTGGGCAAGTCACACTCTTGCAGCCTCATGGCCATGGCAATGACAAACCTCCTTTGAACAGAACTAGCCAAGAAAATCCCAAGATAAGGTTGCCATAAGTTGGAAATGTCTCAAAGGCACGCAAGAACAACCACAATCCCTTAGCACTGGTAGTAGCGGCTGGAACTTGTGCAAGTCCAAGGCTGCATCTACACTGTAGAAATAATGCAGTTGGACACCATTTAAATTGCCATGGCTCCACCCTACAGAATCCTGGGATTTACAGTTTTGTGAGGCAACCTCACTGTTTGGCAGAGAAGGCTAAAGACCTTTAAAAATACCAGTCACAGAATTCTATAGGATGGGGCTACAAAACTAAAGTGGTGTTAAAATGCATTATTTCTATAGTGTAGATGAATCCCAAAATCTTGGAGGTCTAAAAGCTATAAAAAGACCCTCTTAATGGATGAAAGCTTGTTCTTGGGATTCAGCAAAACTTAAATAAAACAGGGCCAGATTGCAAGAATTTATGATTTCCCCCCATAGGAAGACAGAGCTCTTGGGGGAAAGATTAAAAATGGTCTAATAAAGATAATTGCATCCTGATTAACCATTGGCAAGGAGCACAGGTGAGAGTTTATTGCCGCAAATTTTGTAGCAGAGCAATGTCTGAAATAAGGCAGCTGCATTCCATCCCTACCTCTTGAGAAGGAATTAGCCCACTGCTTTTCTAGCATATAATATTGCAATGTATATAGCAAAGTATGGTTATTTAGTTGTGCTGGACTAGAAAAAGTTTGCAGAGCATCATCAGAGACTAGTTCAAGTGATCCAGCCTGCACCACACAAATCAAATCGAATCTTTGCATTTAAAGTTCTTGCTGTGATAGTTACTGTGATTGAATGGGCTGATTTTGGCTAAAGATAAAAACATACATTGTTTTTTAAAAGGGAGTTTAGGTTGCTCTGAGACAAACTGACTTGGAATGTAAGAAAAAGTTATTTATTTGCATTTCTTTTTTGGTTTTTGTTGTTGGCTTAAAAAGATGATTGTGAAACCCTATTGGTGTGTTCCAAGTTCCAAACAGATGTATCTTGGCAACATCCTAGGAAGGAGATACTAGTGGGAAGCATTTTGTAGTAGGAGTTAAATCTATTTGCTGTACGTTAGCTATCCCACTAGATGTCTCTCTGTGCTGTATGTACAGATATGGACACGCCATTGGTCTTTTGTTTTTCAAAGGTATAGGAACAAAAAGGGCCTAAAGGCACCAGATCTCATCTGATCTTGGTTGTTAAGCAGGGTCAGCTCTGGTTAGTACTTAGATGGGAGACTGCCAACTAATATCAGGTCCTGTAGGCTATATTTCAGAGGAAGGAACTGGAAAACCATTCCTTGCCTAACAAAAACTTATGAAATTCATGGTGTTGCAAAATGTTGACAGGCGACTTGAAGGTACACTCATACATACGTAGGAACAGAACTGATTTTTTTGTTTTTAAAAAATTCATTGTTCAAAGACACATGGATTTGTTGTAGACTGACCATATTTCCTTGGGACAAAAACAAGACATTGGGATGGCAAAACCAGGATGGGGTTATGTAATGATTTGTGTTCATGAAAAAGTAAGACGATAACAAAAGTTTTATTACATGAACATATTGAACAGTTATTCTTCAGTAACAGAACTCATACAAAACCTTAGGTAGACATAAAGGGAGACTGTATTTCACTATGACTGTACCATTAATATATCTCCAATGAAGTAATCTTACACAGCAAATTTTGGTCTTTCAACACCTTATCATAAAATGTCTCACACTCCATGACACCTTTTTTTTTGACAACCACAATTTCAAACAGGGATCTTCAAACTATTTTTGCAACATAACAGGGCATTTTTCTTGAAAACGGGCCAAAATTGACATTTATATTAAAATGACAAGATGGTCTGGAAATAGGAACAAAATGGTACTGTCCCATTTAAAATTATATATATGGTCAGCCTAATCTGTTGCCATTATCTACAGCCAATGGAAGTCACTAAAGTAAACAGCTACACTTATATGTAAGTTGCAATGTACCAGTTTTCAGGGCCATTGCAGGGAGGATTCTGTAACTTGCAGTTGTGGACTAAATGAATTGTAATCCACGTTTGCTTCAATATTAGTCCTTTTCTCTGTAATTGCTATCCCCCATTTTTAGACCTCAGAAAATAAAGAAAGAGAAAGAAAAAGAAAAGGAGGGAAATAATTAACCTCCACCCTCAGAAAAGAAACCAAGATGCAACTCATGAGTAACCCCGTAGCCACAGTGAACATAAAGCAACAAATCTATTTTTTGTTGTTAACTGCCCTTGAGTTGATCTCGACTCATGGCGACCCTATGGATGAGACATCTGCAAGACCCCCTGTCCTCCACTGCTCTGCTTAATTCCTGCAACCCCATACCCGTGATCTCCTTAATAGAGTCAATTCATCTAGTGCAGGGGTAGGCAACCTTTCCCTTTAAGGGCCGAGGGACTTCAGCTCCCAGAAGCCTCAGCCATGTTGGCCAATAGTCCCATGTTGGCCAATAGCTCCTGGGATTCTGGGAGCTGAAGTCCCTCGGCCCTTAAAGGGGAAAGGTTGCCTACCTCTGATCTAGCATGTGGCCTTCTTCTCTCTACTTTCCTCCACCTTTCCAAGCATTATTGTTTTTCTTCCCAAAGAGTCCTCCCTTCTCATGATGTGTCCAAAGTACGACAGCCTCAGTTGGCTTCCAGGGAGGTTTCCTGCTTGATTTGCTCTAGGACCCATTTGTTTGTCCTTTTGGCTATCCATGGGATCCTCAGCATTCTTCTCCAGCACCACGTCTCAAATGAATTGATTTTCTTCCTATCATTCTTAACTGTCCAGCTCTCACATCCATACATGGTAATAGGGAATACAGTGGTTTGTAGGATTCTAACTTTTGTGCTGAGTTGTATATCTTTGCATTTTAGAATCTTTTCTAGTCCTTTCATAGCTACCCTCCCCACTCTTAATCTTCTTCTGATTTCCTGACTGCAGTCCCCATTTATATCAATGTTTGATCCCAGGTATGGGAATTCTTTTATTATTTCTATTTCTTCATTGTCTAGGTTGAACTTGTGAAGGTCCTCGGTGGTCATTATTTTTGTTTTCTTTATGTTCAATATTAAGCCTGCCTTTGCACTTTCTTCTTTGATCTTCCTTAGTAGTTGTTCCAGGTCTGTGAGGTTTTCTGCTAATACTATGGTGTCATCTGCATATCTTAGATTATTGGTATTCCTTCCTCCTTCTCATGTGTCCAAGCCTGCTTTTCTTATAATATGTTCTGCATACAAGTTGAACAAATAGAGTGAAAGAATGCAGCCTTGTCTGACTCCCTTGCCAATTGGGAACCATTCTGTTTCTCCATGTTCTGTTTTGACAGTCACCTCTTGTCCTGAGTACAGATTCCTCATCAGGACTATCAGATGTGTTGGCATTCCCATGTCTTTAAGAGCATTCTATAGGTTTTCATGATCCATGAAGTCAAAAGCTTTGCTATAGTCTCTAAAGCACATGCTGATTTTCTTTTGGAATTCCCTGGTGCACTCCATTAGCCATTGTATGTTTGCAATGTGGTCCCTAATGCCTCTTCTTTTCCTGAACTCCTCTTGAACCTCTGGGTTTTCTCTCTCCATGTATGGTTTGAGTCTGTGTTGCAGAATTTTGAGCATGATTTTGCTTGCGAGGCAGATCAGTGCTATGGTCCTATAGTTGCTGCAGTCTCTTGTATCTCCCTTTTTGTGGACGGGGATGTATATTGATCACTTCCAATCTGTTGGCCATCATTTTGTTTTCCATATCTGTTGACATATGTTGGTTAGCACTAGAATTGATTCTGTCAATGTGGACTGCAGCAGTTCAATTGGAATATCATCTGTTCCTAGTGATTTGTTTTTTGCTATTCCTCTTAATTGCAGTTTCCACCTCACTTTTTAGAATTTGGGGTTGATCTTCATATGGCTTTGTTCCATGTGTCCTTCATTTTGTTACTTACTTTGTATAATTGTTGTGTGTATTGCATCCAACATCTTATTCCTTTGTGGTCTTGAATTATGTTATTTTTATTGTCATAAAGCATCCTAGTCCTTGGTTTGAATTTTCCTTTGATTTCCTGGATCTTGTGAAATAGATCTCTTGTTCTTCCCTTTTTGCTGTTGTCTTCTATTTCTCTGCATTGGTCATTGCAGTAATTTTCTTTATCTTTCCGCACAAGCCGTTGTATTGTCGCATTCATAATTTTTAGTTTGACTCTCTTGCCTGTCTCCCTTTTGTTTTTTTCCTCTTCTTTTCTTTATTGCTTGTAGTGTAATTTCTGTCATCCATGTTTTTTTCTTTTTCTTTTTGTTTATTGTAAGTGTTTGTCTGCATTGTTCTTTTATTATGTCCCTGGCTTCAGACCATAGTTCCTCTGGTTCTCAGTCTATTATGCTTAGTAATGCAAATCTGTTTCTTCTGTTGTCAGTAAATTCTGTTGAGAGATTATTTAGATCATATTTTGGTATAATTCTTCTTGAGCCTTACTCTTATTTTTGATATGAGTAATTCATGAGCTGTGCCACAATTCGGCACCTGTTCTAGTCTTGGCCACCAGTATGGAGTTCTGCCATTTTTTACTCCTAATTATATAATCTATTTGATTTTTGTGTTGACCATCTGGTGATGTCCATGTGTATAGTCTTCTTTCTGGTTGTATGGAAAATGTGTTTGCAATGAATAGGTTGTTGGCTTCACAAAAATCTATCAGACACTCACCTGCTTTGTTTCTTTAGTCTAATCCAAAACTGCCTGGTTTTTATTCGTCTTTGTTTCCAGCTTTTGCATTCCAATCTCCAATGATCAGCTTGACATGGTGTGCTGTCAATTTCTTCCTCTTCTGCCTCTGTGGTTGATGCATATACTTGAATTATGGTGATATCCATAAGTTTCCCAGGGAGCCTTACTGAAATGATTCACTCTGATTTTGCATTGTATCCTCTGACTGCTTTTGCCACATTTTTTCTTAGTATGAAAGCCGCCCTGTGTCTTCTTGTCTTTTCATTGCCTGAGTAGAACACTGTGTGGTTGTCTGATTCAAGGTGGCCCATTTCTGTCCATTTTAATTCACTCACCCCCAGTACTGCTATGTTCATGTGTTCCACTTCCATTTTTACTGTGTTTAACTTCCCTTGACTCATGCTTCTCACATTTCACGTCCCTATTTTATGTGTAATGCTGTTTTGGATGCCATTTGCCTTCCTATGGGTGTCTGCTATTTGTTTTGGCATCTTTTTATGCCTTGGCTAATCTTGCAAATGTGTTATCCCTTTATCTCTCCTTCCTTCCCTTTCTGTTAATGCTCTGATCCTGCCTGTGCCTCACTTGAGGTGTCTCATCATAGGGTTTACTAGGTGATGGGGTTACACAAGGAGGGCTACCTATTCAGCTGCTTCTTAGACAAGGTGTAGAAATCCATTAGAAAGAAAGTATTATGAAGATATGCACAGGGACTCAAAATATTGAATAATATTAGGATTGTCACCCAATTTTAAAGCTCCTTAAGGAGCTAAATGAAGCCCAATCTGGGGACTCAGCTGAAATCTTGAAGGGCTATCTGAACATGCTGCCAGTTTTTCACATCCTTTCCAAAAGCTTCAACACAAAACCTTTCAGTCTGCAAAGCAGAGCTCCTATTCAGTGTAAAAGCCAACAGTCTGCAAAGCAGAGCCCAGGGCTTCAGCCATCCAGGGATCCAAAGTGGAGCGCATTTCCACTCAAAACATTCCCAGACTTGTAATAGATTGTTCTCTTCAATATCTAATCACTGACTAGAAATGAAGGTAGAAGGAGCTCTGAAGGCCAAAGAGACAAACTCAGTGGGCCAGACGAGGCTTGTATAAGAAGGTTCTCTGCTCTTACTATTAATAATTGAGAAAAGGAATTAGCAAGGGATGTGGGAAGGGAACTCTTTTACTATTTCAATTTCTGCTTTGTCTAGATTGAATTTGTGTAGATTGTCCCTGCTCCAAAGCTTGGAATTTCTAGCCAGCATGAGATTCTGGAAATTGCCTGAAATGTTGAATTCAGGGTGTGTAATCCAAGCTCTGAATTTGCAGGACTTAAGCAGAGCAGTGAAGCGTAGGAGTTTGGGAGGTAACTCATCCATAGGATGCCCATAAGTCAGGACCAACTCAAAGTTGGTTAACAATAACAGTTATTTTAGGCTGAAGACTAATTGAACCTTTCTCAAATAGGGGAGCTATCTTGGATAGGTTCAAGAGTCTGGGTGCCTTACAGTCTCTAGTTTTTGGCTTTCTGGTGCTGAGGCTTCTATCATTAAAATCATTGCCTACTACCCATTGTGTGTGCTATTGTATGCGAGGAGTATAGTAACACATCCAACCCACCAGGAATCACACTGTGACTGCCACTGAAATCAGCAGCCAGCCATATTCCTGCTACTGTTGTAGGTGCTGAAGTTTGGTGGCAACTGGGTGGCTCTCTGCAGTGAAGGAGAGTGTTAGAGTGGTCTCTTGAAGTATAGATCAGAGTAATATGTACAGCAGCATTATGCTCTATATATGTAAATTAGGCAGCAGTAGTATGCTGTAATGGTTTAAGCATTGGACTCTGGAGACCAGGGTTCGATTCCCCACTCAGCCATGGAAAGAAACTCACTGGGTGATCTTGGGCAAATCACACATTCTCAACTCTAGAAAATCCCATGATAGGTTCACCTTAGGGTGCACACAACAACAGGTAGTAGCTTAGCCAGTTTCAGTCACAATAGTCAATGAGGGCAATGGCACAAAACAGGCCACAGTTAAATTCCTCATTCCTATTTATGACGAATGAGAGTATATAATTCTTTAAGATTATTGCTTCTGGGAGATATTGGGCAGGTCAACACATAAGCGTGTTATGCAAATTGATGCAGATTTTTGCACTTTTGAATCCATGTTCAATTGTCTTCACTTTTCCAGAGCACATTCCTCCCTATTCACATCTATGTGTATTCTGTCGGCCACATGCACCACCACTGCAAATTGAAATGGTGGGCGGGAAGGAAGTGTCTGCAAATGACTTGCACCCACAAGGAATGGGCTGTTGTACATTGTTATTATTTTTGTCTGATTGTAAATCTTGGGTCGGCATATGAACTTGTGCTTCCATTGTCACCTATTCCACCTGATGTCATATGAACACAGCTTTAAATAAATTGATTAAAAGACCTATAGTGTTAGTCTTTTCTACCATAATAACAACAACAACAAAATGTGAAGCCTTCAGTGGTGTTGTCTCTCTCCTCCTTTTGAAGAAACCTTGAAGAACCGAGGCAGGCTTTTCATATAATTAGTCCTCTGTTCTTGCAGGCAATGGGGGAGAGAAGAGGAAACAATGGTCACCAGAAAGGCTTCTCAAGATACCTTCTGAGCTAAAGGGGCTGGCAGAGGAGTCGGGGTGGTGGTGGTGGTCATTGCTTGGGGTGTGTGTGCTTGTGTTGGAAAAAAGTGAACATTAATTTCTTTGCTCAGGCCCAGAGAACCAGCATCTCGAGAGGTTTAATGAAGATAGATATAGTTCATAACTTGGGGGGGGGGGGAAGGAGGAAATGTTGCTGGTAGAGCTTCAGATCCCTTTGCCAAGCCTGTCAATGTGAGGGAGCCAAAGGACAACTTGCATATTTCCTCCATAGCTAGACAGATTAACTATTTCCATGACCATCACCCGTGGGAGTGGGGTAAAGAAAGTGGAAAGTGAATATCTGTGTCAAATGGCCAGTTTCAATCTGATTTTTTTTTTTAAAAAAAAGCTGTAAAATGCCAAGGAGAATAGGCAAACCTTATATGTACCTATGCCCAAACAAATCTGTTAGTAGTAACACCCATCTGCCTGCCCAGTGCTGAAATCCACTGCCATGCGAAGGCATGTAAATTGTACAATCACACATCCAATAATGCTGATAAAAACTGTAATTCCATTTTTCTTGAAATTTGTGGACTTTTTGCCCCCTATCCCCCAAATAGAGTGAATATATTTCAATCACATTTGGCCAGATTGCATTCTGCTCCCATTCTAACAGGATAATTTTCATCATGTAGACTGGCCCCATAACATGGTAAATACCTTTATCCTTCTATGCTAATGGCCCTGCATCACAAATACTTTGGCAATGCTTCCTAAACCAACAGAGCTCTTTTGATGACAATAAAGGTGGCCTAGTACATAGTAGCTCAGTCACAGCAACTGAATGTGTGAAATCATGTCGATTGGAGGCATTTACTGCTTCAAATCCATGTAACTTCTCCATACTTCTATCTAAAGCTGTAATGACAGACTATAAATTATATGGGTGCCAAAGCATGCCAGCACATCAAGGTTTTAAGAATGAAAATGTCACCAGAGGAAGCTTCTATCTGAGTAAGGCTGAACAAGAAGAAGTTGTAAATCCTGATGTGGTGTCAGGTTTGCATCTTACCCAGATGGGTTGGAAAGCTTGTAAAAAATTTACAGGCGGCATTTGTGAGCAGTAGATTATGTGCACAGACTTCTCTTGAGACTTTTCTGTAATGCTCTTTTATTTTGCTTTTTTAATCTAGTCAGGTGGTAGCAAACTTGTTTCTAAAAGTGTTGCTATGCACTAATAAATACAGCTTGCAATTTCACAAACATAGGTATGTTCCAGACTACTGTGGCTGCTGCCTTTTTCAAAGAGTTTTTTTTAAAGTAGTAGGGAAGGGAAGGAGAAAGGAGTCTGTCAGTGTTTGGCAAGTTCCCAGTCTTTAAGGCAGAGGATATTATTTCTGTGCTAGATTTTAGTGACAATATATAGTTAAGTCCAGAATACACATGGAAGAAATGAAATCCACATGGAAGAGTCTGAAATCCAACTCAGATATGTGCCAATATGTTCAGAAAGTCATAGAATCATAGAATCAAAGTTGGAAGAGACCCCAAGGGCCATCTAGTTCAACCCCCTGCCATGTAGGAACACAGAATCAAAGCATCCCCGACAGATGGCCATCCAGCCTTTGTTTAAAGGCCTCTAAAGAAGGAGACTCCATCACACTCCGAGGGAATCTGTTCCACTCTCCAACAGCCTCGAACAGTCAGGACGTACCTCCTAATGTTTACGTGGAATCTCTTTTCCTGTAGCTTGCATCCACTGTTCTGGTCCTGTTCTCTGGAGCAGCAGAAAACAAGTTTGCTCCATCCTCAATATGACACCCTTTCAAATACTTAAACAGGGCTATCATATTATCTCTTAACCATCTTTTCTCCAGGCTAAATATACCCAGTTCCCTAAGTCTTTCCTCATAGGGCATGGGTTCCAGACCCTTCACCATTTTGATCATTTTAGCATAAGCCATCTTCAGACATTCTCGAAGATGTAGAGACAAAGATAGAACAACACATACTGACCCAACTCTGAACATCTCTTACCCTGCATTCCTTCACTCCTCATCCTCATCATTTATAGCGAGCAAGGTCTGAATTGGACACAACTGCAACATTTTACAGGCCTGTTTTCTTAACAGGGTCCCCAATTATGCAGAGTTGTGTTCAGCTGAATGGAAGTATAACTTTTATTTATTTAATCACACCACGTTCAGCTGCAAGAAGAGAGCTGGATGTGTCTCTGCTCATCAATCTCCAGCAAAATGGAAATGATTGTGTTGTGTGTGGAAAGGGGTATTGTGATGCCAGAAAAGTAGGTTTGGTAAGTTCATTGTGTGTTCAATGACCATAAAAGTAAATTGTGATAGCATGGGCAGACTTGTGTGTGTTGTGTGCCTTCAAGTCATTTCCAACTTATGGCAACCCTAAGGTGAACCATAATTACTGCCCAGAATGCCACCCATAATATTACATTACATATGATCATGGATGTATTGGGCCCTTGAATGTTAGCTATAATTTTTTAACTGACTGCTTAAAAGTTATTTAAAAATTTCATCCTTTGTTCACTTGTCCAGTGAATGATCAGTGAAACAACAAACATATCACCCAACAAATGGTTTTCTTAGCAAGATTTATTCAGAAGATGTCTGTCATTATTGCCTTTCTCTGAGGCTGAGAGAGTGTAACATGCCCAAGACCATTCAGTGGGCTTCCATGGCTGAACAGGGATTTCAACCCTGGTCTTCCTTAGCCATAGTTCAACGTCTTAACTATGGCCTTAGTCATAGTTCAGCCATAGTTAAACTAGTATAGCCTGTTGGCATTGTTGTTGCTGTGTGCCTTCAAGTAATTTCTATCTTATGGTGATTCAAAAGTGACTCTGTCATGGGGTTTTCTTGGCAAGATTTGTTCTGAGGGGGTTTGCCTTTGCCTTCCTCTGAAGCTGAGAGAGTGTGACTTCCCCAAAGTCACCCACTGGGTTTCCATGCCTGAGCAAGGATTTGAACCCTGGTCTTCAGATTCCTGGTCCCACATCACATTCAAACCACCCCATCATGCTGGCAATGTACCAATGTAATAATGATATCATGCAGTGTGATGTTATGTATTTATGTCTTGCCCTTCTGTAACTTTATATAGCACCCTAAAGAAAGCCTGAAGAGTACACGTAGGCTGAAATGCTTCTAGCTTTTCTACCAGCAAACAAATATCTTTTGAGCATCATGAGAAGAGACTCTTGGTTCTTCTGCAGGTGCCAGCAAATCCACTATGGAATCTACAGGTAATGGATTTTCTTTGTTCCGAAACAGCTGCACCTTTGTGATGGCAGGGGTCTTGCCTCAATGGAATCTGTGGTTGGGAGACAAGAGCTACTGCTCTAGAAATGTATCAAGATATTTTCACCTCTACTTGTTGATAATGTCACCTTACTTTTGAAAATGAGGAATGATGATGAAAGAGATGTAAATAAAAGAGAAGGAAACAGCAGCACATTGTTGCATATAAGTGGATTTGTATTAATGTATACAAATACTTTTATAAAAATATATATTATTTTGTGTATTATTTTCTGACCAACATCAGCTAGTATAAAAACATATCCAGAAAACATTTTGTAGAGTGGAGGAGAGCACTTGGTCTATTGAAGCATGTGTAGGTTTGATGATCTACTTCTGGCTTTCATATTTTTATTTTTATTTTTAAAAAAAGCAGTGTTAAACATTATAGGGGCTACTTGCAACCTAGTTACAAGAGCTGGCTTTCTGTATTGCAGTTACAGATTTATAACCTAGATTTACAGATCAAGTAAGGGGTACTAATAAATTTTATTATTATTTCGGTGGGTTTTGGGCTTCGGGGGATTTATATTGTATGTAATTTTTATTGTTGTTAGCCACCTCAATTGTTCCCAGAGGGGGGCGGGGGGGGGGAAATGGTGGGGGGGCGCACGTGCATTTGCCCCCCCACACATGCGCACTATGATGTCATATGCAAGCACCATTTTGAAAGGCCCAACAGCACCTGCGGTGGGTGAAGTCACCCATCGCAGGTGCGGGGGGGCTTCCCTGGGCCTTGGAAAGCCCCCCCCATGCCCGCGGTGGGCAAATTCTCCTGGTGCAACCGCGGGGGGCTTCCCTGGGCCTTGGAAAGCCCCCCCGTGCCTGTGGTGGGCGAATTCGCCTGGCACAGCCATGGGGGGGCTTCCCTGGGCCTTGGAAAGCCCCCCCCGTGCCCGCGGCGGGTGAATTTGCCTGCCGCAGCCTCCTGGTCCAACTGCGGGTTTCCCTGGGTTTTGGAAAGCCCCCCCCGCACCTGCGCCGGGTGAATTCGCCTGATGCAGCTGTCGTGTGCATGCACGCACAGCGTGCTGCCACAATTTTGGAAGCCAAAATGGCGCTCGTGCTCAGCGCGCTGGCGCTGACAGCAGGACCAGCCATGGGCCACACCTGGCCCGCGGGCCATAGGTTGCCGACCCCTCCTTAAGGTATCACCTAGTGCTGTCCACATCCCCCCCCCACCCCTGGGAGTTGTAATTTTACAAGATACAGAGGCTGACTGGCCATCTATTGGGGGCGCTTTGATTGTGTATTTCTGTATGGCAGGGGGATGAACTTGATGGTTCCTGAAGTCTCTTTTAATGCTATGCTTCTAAGGCCTTTTACTTTCTCTGCTAAAATGTGTCAGTGCCTCTCAAAACTACAAATGTCAGGATTCTGTAGGATAGTACTACAGCAGTTAAAATGGTGTCAAACTGTATTATTTCTACAGTGTAGATGCAGCCACAGTTAGACACTTGAAATTAAGTAGCTGATGTAGAAAACTGTCAAAGGTGAATTTCCACTCCTGGAAGCTTCCAAGAGATGCAATTTACACCTACGGTATTCTTTTTATGGGCAGAAGCTTTTCTGTAGAGTCTGGAGGGAGAGAGGGACTCAAAAATAGCACTGGGGCTCCATGTCTTCATGTTGCTCATCTCTGGTTGTTGTTAACTGCCTTTGAGTTTATCTCAATTCATGATGACCCTTTTAATGAGACATCTCCAAAAACCCCAGCCTCTCTGCTAAGGTCCTACAGGTTCAGACCTGTGGTCTCCCTGATTGAGCATGACCATCTGGCATGCAGCAGTCTTCCTCTCTTTCTGCTTTCTTCTACTTTTCCTAGCATTGTTGTCTTTTCAAATAAGTCATGCCTTCTCATGATGTGGCCCAGGTATGACAGCCCTCAATTTAGTTATCTTGGCTTCCAGGGAGAGTTCAGGCTTGACCTGCTCCATTTGTTTGTCTTTTTGGCCACCCACATTATCCTCAACCCTCTTCTCCAGCACCACATCTCAAATGAGTAGATTTTTTTCTTAACAGTTTGTTTCACCCTCCAGCTCTCAAAACTGTATATGGTAATGGGGAATACTATAACTTGGATGATTCAAACTTTAAGGTTCAGTTGTGTAGCTTTACGTTTTACAAACTTGTCAAGTTCTTTCATAGCTGACCTTCTCATTCCTAGTCTTTCTCTGACTTCTTACTGCAGTCTTCTTTCTGATCAATGTTTGATCCAAGGTATGGGAAATCTTTAATTATTTTGATTCCCTTGTTATTTAGGTTGAATTTATGTACAGTCTCCATGGTCATTATTTTTCTTTTCTTTATGATCAATAGTAAGCCTAACTTAGTGTGTGGGAAAGTGAGCAGATCAGATCAGAGTCAGGATCAAGTATGTGTGAAACAAAAATACACATATACGGTGTGTGTGACCACAATCTCAACACTATTAAGATAAAAATGAAATGAAGATGTTTATTTGTTTATACAGTATTTGTTTTTTATGTATAGACTGTCCTTCCTTAAAGGTCTTGGCACTTTAAAGCTGGATACTTGGATCTTATAAATCACCCACAATGTCAGAAGTGGAGGGGGGCGGTTAGAGAAAAGGCCAAACAGTCCCAACTTTGAATCACATCACTCTAAAACTATTGGCAGGATCATACTTATAATTTCCTGCAGAGGCCAAGGTGAGCATCCATCTTTCAGTTGGTTATTGCTCAGGGAAGGTGGGAATTTCCACCCTGTCATCTGTCAGTTGCATCTTCTGGCCAGCCAGCCCAGCTAGATGGGAAAATAACAGGCTTGTGTATGATACGTTCTGGCTCTGAGATGTCCCAGAGGCCATCTGCTTGCTAGTGGTAGATGAGTCCCCTGCCAAAAAAGGCACTTGAGCTGTTAGAATGATCATTGAATGGCACTCAATTTCAACATTAAGCGATTGCAAGTTTCATCAAAGCCAGCAGAAGCAGGGCCTTTGCCAGCAGATGTTAGGGACAAACTTAGCACTTGATTTATGAAGTATCTGCTTGCATCAGCAAAGTGGTTCCAGTATAGTTTTTTTTAAATGCCCAAACCTTGTCATGCACAGTGCTTTCCCCTTTCAAGTAAAATACTAACACTACTAATACTAAAATACAGCCCCACTATCAGGGGTTCATTTTTCATCCAGAGGCACTCAATGTTTGTGCACTCTGGTCATATCCTTGAGATTCTGCACTTCATTGCTAACTCTCATTTCTTTCTGAAACCATGTGTTTCTTCAGACGCCATGTTCCACTGGAGTCTCTGACAGCTTTCATTTTGTGCATACCCCTTTTGGTCAGGGTTAGAGTACCTACTCAATGCTTCTGTGCTCCAGTGAGATCTCTTCTTAGGTTAGGACTGAGCAGGCAATGGCAAGTTGGTAAATGATTTATTCATAGAAGAAAATATGGAAACATAACTTAAAGGTAGCAAAATAAAGCAACTTATGCAGAATCACAAAATAAAGCAACTTATGCAGAATGCCCTAGTTACATCCCATTTCAATTACTGTAACACTCTCTGTGTGGGGCTTCCTTTGAGGAGTGTTCAGAAACTTCAGCTGGTTTGAAGAACTGCAGAAGATTATCACATAATGATACAAAGCGGCTTACCTGACCCAGCTTAAAATTAGAAGTGGGTGGCATCCTGATATTATCAGATGCATTTAGCCACCAAAATTGCTGCCCGGGTGCAGCCTGACTCCATCACTGATCAAAGGGGCCATTTTTTTCAAGCTGGAAAACTCCCGGCTTTGAAAAGAGGTGCAAGGAGCACAGTGGCGATGGAGCGGGGCTGCATCCAGGTAGCAATTTTGGCAGTTAAATGCATCTGATAATATTAGGATGCCACCCGCTTCTAATTTTAAGCCAGCTCAGGTAAGCTACTTTATATCATTATGCGATAGTCTCTGCAGTCAGATTGTTAAGTGGGGCTGGCTACAGGGAGCACACAACTTCCTTGTTGCAACAGCTCCTGACTCCTGATCTGTTTCCAGCCACAATTTCAAGTGCTGGTTATGACTTATGAAGCCCAATGTGGCTTGAGTCCAAGTTATCTGAACTTGAACACCATATGAACTTACTCATTTCTTGAGACCTTTTGAGACCTTTACATCTGATGGTAACATGGGAGAGGGCCTTTTTGGTGGCTGTTCCTAATCTCTGGTATTCCCTTCCTAGAGTTTTTTTCTAGCACCCTCCTTGCTATCCTTTCATAGGCAGGTGACCCCCACTTTTTTTTGGCAGACACTCAACTGCTGACTGCTCAGGGAAAAGGGCCTTTCATGGACACTGGTGCTTATGTTTGTTGTTCTTTTTAATTGTTATGCTTTTAATTGCTTACAAATTTATTGATAGTTTAATTCCATTTCTAATGTTGTGTGATGTAAATTATTTAGCTGTTTTTTGGACTGGGGAAAAGGTGGAATATAGATGATGATGATGATGATGATGATGATGATGATGATGATACAGGCTTCCACTTGCTCCCTCCTGGGAAGAAAGATATAACAAAGAAGACCCAAAATACAGTGGGACTAAACCACACCTGGCAAATATCTAAGGGAAAATAAGGCTGTATGACAGGCCTCTTCTGATAAATATACCCTCATGTTTCTCTCCTTTCCTGCTCTGTCTTTCTGTAGCCTGTGCCATCATAACCATAATCATAATCATTAATTTACACCATCACTTTACACAGTGCTTTACAAGTAAAAAACAAAACAAAACAGTTCCTTGCCTTCAGTTTTACAATCTAATTAAGACATGACACATATAGGTTTATCGCACGGTGTTCTCGTAATGTACTGGGTAGGTAATGTGAACGGAATGGAACAAATTTTATCACATGGTATGATCCTCATTGAGTTCCCATTCTATGCTCTGACAGTCCCTAGCCTGTTTCAACAGGAGAACACACAGCCAGCAAGAACTCTTACAGACTGTTCCAGATTATGTCTGTTTGATAATCCCACCCAGTCTCAATCCATCCTCGTGTTCTCATTAGCTAAGACAACCTCCTCTCCTCCCATCCTAGAATGTCCACAAGCTCAACTCTTCTTCCGGTGTTGACGTAAGGAGGGTGCCACAGGTAATTTACAAAATATTTTCCTTTATTTTTATAGATGGAATTGCGTTGTGTTTATGAGGAAAAAACAACAATGAATGCTCACAACTTAAACCTCTTGGTAGCATTCTTTCCAATGCAGACATAGGGGCTTTTGGCATAATTATAAATATTTTTTTACATACAACCTCGCCCCAACAGTACGCATGTGCCAAAGAAGGACAGCTGAGGAACAATCTGAGCACCAGTACCAGTACAACAGTAAATGCAGTGTGATATGTGTTCTCATAACATTATCATTACATTATCACTAGTCTAATGCAGTAACACCCATTCCCATATTGTTACGTTTCCAGGACTCAGTGGGAACGTTACAGGTACTGGTGTGATAAACTTAAAAAGTAAAAGGGGAGAACAGTGTAGGAAGGGATTAAGTCCAGCAGATACTGCCACTTCCTCTCTCCCTCCAAGGCCAGGGTAGTGGCAGTTGGGAGGGAAGGAGGGCCTTTCATCAACATATTTTTCCAAAAAGGGACTGTTCCCAGATAAAGGTGAAATGATGTAGTCTGAAAAACTCTCAAAAAACTGTGAAATGAGATGCTTAGTAACTTAGCCTACTTACATCTATCCAGAGGATGAATGTAGAGCTGAGAGGAGAATGAACTGTTGGAGCTTATCACATTGCTTTTAAAGCACCTTATCCCCAACAGGATAAAGGCACATTAAATTTTAAAACCCGGTGTTAGTGCACTCACCAGTGGCTGGGCGAATGCAACCCATATGCAGCCCTGATCCCAGCTGCGCTTATCCAGCAGCTTTTCAAAAATGGCAAAATCTCATTTTTCAAAAGCCGCTAGATAAGTGTGGCTGGGATCCGGGCTGCATACGGGTTGTTTTCGTCCAGTCACCGGTGAGTGCAATAACACCTGATTTTAAAATGAAATGCATCTTTATCCCATAGGGGAGAAGTAATTTTAAAAGCAATGAGATAATTTCCCTGGTGCTACAATTGGAAGGGAAGGAGGAAGCTAAGTACATAGATTGTCCCAGAGAATATTTGCAAGTTGCAGCAATAAATTGGCAAAGCCTTTCAGATTGTAGCAACCTGCTGTTGTATGTGTGTAGGAAATTTGTACGCAGCCCTTTCCTCTGGCCTGAAATTGGGTCCACCAACTGGAGAATTTTCCACCTCATCTCCTACCTGGAGATAACAACAGTGTGGTCTAGAAGTCCAGAACTGAAGACAAAGTTTCTTTCTTCTCTGGTAAGAGCAGGTTCATTCTGTCTCATGATCATGATGGAAATAGGGATCTTCCTTTTTATGTCACCCCCTAAGATGCATTACTCAGATCTTCTCATGTCCATACTTCTAGGCTTCATCCCCCAAGAGTGCTTGTCTATTTGCAGATGTTCTCCCATCTGCATAACCATCTACTCTCTCTGCCTGTTGCAGGTGCTTTCAGATGGATTCACTTAGCAAAGGGGCAGAATCTCTCCCCCTTTTTAAGAAAGCTGGCCATGCCATCTGGTCAGGGTGAGGAATGGGATTCAGCTGTGCAATCATTGCTTGAAGTTAGAAACAAATAGGGACCAATGGACAACAGGCATAGTACTGGTGTCATGTGGTCCAAAAACCCAGCCTGCACCCTGGCAACTGCATTGCTGACCACATGCCAATTCTGAACTAACTAAATTTCTTTTCATTTTTAGCCCCTTTAACATTCAGCTATAGAACTTCACAAGGAGACTCCAAGCACTGATCTTTGGAAAAGTGGAGAAAAATTTCTCTCTAGCGCAGAGGCTTTGTTCTCTCCTCATTCTCAGGAACTCCTGTATAGGACTTACGCAGCTTACTTTAGGGACTTCTGAATTAATTCAATATTTGGTAATATGTTGTTTCCTGGAATCATATGCTCTTATTATTTCCTCAGCCAGGGCACCTCCACTTCTCTATTTCTCTTTTTAGCTAGAGCTGTTTTTCATGTGGATTTGGAAGTTTGCCATTTGTTGCAAAACTAATAGGCATTTTTGTGTAAGCCTTATATGAGAGTAGACGGCATGGGGGGGGGGTACTGTGTTAAGATAAAAAAAAAGTCTCATTCTCATTCTCTCTTTCTCTTTCTTTAAGCAAAGGTTCAAAACCCTAACATCGTGGATGAAACTAAGTGTGATGATCTCATCCCAACCCCTGGGTGGATATTAATCCCCCTCACAGAATCAACAATGCAGCTTGGCAGGGTTGCAAGTCCTTCTTTGGGGGATGCTGAGCAATAACAGGTGTGTATGCGTGGGGCACAATGGGGAAGGGGAAAGGCCTGCAGGTGTACTAGTCAAAGAGCACCTCCCCTCAGATCATGCTTGTCTGAAACTGATGCAATTAATAATCCCCCTTGCTTTTCATCAGATTAACCCCTCCAAATGTGCATGAGAGGGGGAGTTTCCCATATATAAGCAACTTTTGAGCATTTTTCCTTTACTCCCTTTTCCAAATATTCTCCTGAGGGTGGAATTTGTCACGAGCTTGCCAACAGCTGAGTCCTGTTTTAGTGCTGAAGTGTCACCCTGAAGTGCAAAGCTAGGCATCATTTCCCCAAAGACTGCAGATTTGAGGATTTCCTATTGGCTCCATGTTGTGCCCACCCAAGAGGCTATATCTGGCAGCTGAAAGGGACATCCTCATTATTAATTTGGTATGATTTATTGCATTGCTTTTCCACAGGGGGAGAAATGGGATTCACCTTATAAAAATATGACTATAATAAAACTTTACTTTGCTTAACTTAATAAAACCAGAGCAAGTTAATAAACAGTAACAGAAAGAAGCCAGGAAATGGCAGCTTCACTGGCTTCAACAGCTTCTTGCAGCAGCTTCAACAGCTGCCACTTCATTTCTGGGCACAATTCAAAGTTTTGGTTATGACTTTTAAAGCCTGACACTCTGGTCTAGGTTATCTGAATCTCATTTTCCTATATGAGCCTGCTTGTGCTTTAAGATCCTCTGTGGAGTGCCTTCTTTCTGTCCCATAACCTTCACAGATATACCTGGTTTGAATACAGTAGAGGGCCTTCTTGGTAGCTGCTCCCAAGCTCTGGAACTCTCTTCCCAGAGAACTTAGACTAGCACTTTCCTTGTTATCTTTCTGCAGCCTGGTTAATACCTAAAAAAAACCTGGCAGGCTTTTGAGGACTGGGAACTGGGCCTTGCACAAGTGTGCTGCACTGTCTAGCTATGTTTTGATATTATTGTGTTTTGTTTCTTAGTTTATTAATTGTGTCTATCTGTGATTTGTGTATTAGTAGTTCAATAATTATGTGAGCTATTCTATATTGTGGTCTACATTGTGTAGGCATAGTTAGTCACACAGTGGAGTTGGTAAGGAACTCTCCTAGTGATTTTCAAAGATGCGTATCTGGGCACCAGCGAGACTGTCCCAATGCACATCAGGCTCTACCAATGTGTATTAGTGCTTCTTAGCTGATGTTCTCTTGTGCATTGGTCCCACTGCACATTGGTCACCTTGTTGTCTCCCCTATATGATAACATTACCACAATTCCTTGCTGAATATGGATGTAGCAAAATTGCTCAGTTCTATTTCCTGCTGACATAAGTTCACTTATCAAGACACGAGTCCTTTACTGAATTCTGGTTGAAAATTTTAACTGCTTTTAATGATCAGGATAGTTTAATGCTATTTTAAGCTTTCACATCTGGTATATCATTAAGCTATGTTTCTTTTAACTGCCTTGAGTCACAAACTGGGATAAAGTTGGAATAGAAATATAATAGCAGCAGCAGAAATAAATAATATAGTTGTAGTAGTAGAGAGCCACTGTAGCATAGTTGTTTGAGTGTTGGACTATGACTCTGGATCCCAGGGTTCAAATCCCAATTCAGCCATGGGTGACCCACTGGGTGACCTTGGGTAAGTCACACCCTCTCAGCCTCAGAGGATGGCAATGGCAAACCCCTCTGAAGAAGTTTGCCCCCAAAATCCTATGATAAGTTTCCTTTAGAGTCGCCATAAGTAAAAAAAAAATGACTTGGTGGTACACAATAAGGGCCCCTTGGGATGGAGTTGGTCTGGAACTGCCAGATTGTGTCTGACCTGGCTGATCCAGTCTGGGCTATTGGTCTGCCTTTTGGTTGTATGTTCAGCTCCTCAGTCCTGTAGTCCCATCGCCATTGCCAGAGCGGGACTTGCCCAAGGTCACCCAGTGGATTTCAGTGGCTGAACAGAGATTCAGACTCTGGCCTCAAAGGGTCCCTATCCAGCATTCAGACCACTACATCATGCTGGCTCTTGCTACTCCTCATTCAGATTGGTTTTCCTTGTCCATTATGGAGAGTTTTAAATTTTTTTGTTAGGAAACTTGTCATTTAAGCCTCTTGTAACCAATTCATATTTATAGGATTCAAAGTATTTCTAAGTGTAGTGAGGTACATGGGCTTGTCTTAAATCTCTTTTTTATTAAATTATTCCTAACACACCTTTTAATTTCCAGTCTTTTTGTTCATTTGCACAGGCTTGCCTGGAATTTCTAAACATTGTTTTCTTTTTCAAATCACTGACCTAGGACAAACCAGGAGACAATTTATATTTCCCCCCTATTACAATGACTGTTTCTTATCAGAGGAAATGTCCCTGGAGTCAAGATTTGTTGGTTTTTTTAAAAGGAGCTTTATCTATGAAACAAATTCCATTCAGTGAAACCGAGAGCCAAAAATTGTAAGATCTACATTCTTAGAGAATGACTGTTTGGGTACATGGAGTAGGAATCTGACCTGATCATAAGCAGACAAAATACTTAATTGGCTCCTTTAAATAAGCAGTGTCAGCTCTGGCTAGTAGCTGGATGGAAGACCGCCAACGAATGCCAGGTGCTGTAAGCTATATTTCAGAGGAAGGAATTGGCAAAACGACCTCTGTGTATACCTTGCCTAAGAAAACTCTATGAAGTTCATGGGGTCATCAGAAGTGAACAGGTGACTTGAAGGCAGATGTGTTTGTGTGTATGTGCTTTCACATTACCTGTTGATGTATGGTGAACCCATGAATTCATAGGGTTTTCTTAGGTAGGGAATATTCAGAGATGGTTTTACCAGCAAAATTATTTGAGATTCTTCAAAGTATTCCAAATGGCATACCTCTCCCCCCATTTTATTGTCTCAGCAACCCAATGAAGTAGAGAAAATGGCTGGGCCGAAGTGGGTATTCCAGCTAGAGTCCTTTTCCCATTGCACAATTGTAGTGCTATAATTTCCCTTTAAATGCCATGGTTCCTTCCCATAGAAGCCTGGGATTTGCAGTTTATTGGGTAAATTTGGAATTCATCACCAACTTTGGTGCCTCACTGAATTATAAAACCTACGATTCCATAGGAACAGGTTAATTCTATTTATTTATTTATTCCTATTTTTCTTTTTGTACATTTTTAATTGTATTGTTCTTTAAAATTGTTAGCTGTTTTCAATCCCGGTTTTGGGGGAAAGTGGGATATAAATTGTAATGATGATGATGATGATGATGATGTAGTTGTTGTTGCTGCCATGGCAGTTACAGAGGAATCATAGTGTAATATAATTGTGTGGAAAGACCCCAAGTTGAGACTCAGTCCACTTCATTCTGCTACTGGGTACAATGTTCATATCATTTTTTTGGTAGATTGGCTAAACTGGTGGGAGGGGGATGGTTTTTTGAAAGACTGTATAACTCTTGAGCTAACACTTGGAATGAGGTCCAATGTCTAGGGGTTATTTTCTTTTATTTATATTAAGGTTTGGCTTGAGCCACAATGCAGGGAAACTGGATCCTAGTTTGGTCATATCATAGTATCTCCCCTCCCCAATACACACATACCTAAGATACAGGAAGACAATGGTATTTAGTTGATAAACAAGAGTGCATCAACGAGAGATTAGCAGCACAGACAAAACCACAAAGAAAACCTTTAAATCCAAAACTTCCCAGCAATGTCTAAAGGTGCTAATGCAAATCTCTATCCTTTTCCCTTGCAGTGGATTCAAGGGGGCAGTCAATGAGTGAGAGACTTTTGTAGGATCCACCAAAATGCAGAAATGTGAGCATTTTGGAATATTCCTCCTGCTTCTGGAATGGGCAGGCCAAGTGGAGTTCCTCCTGGCTTCTGCTGCTCATAAAGCTCTTGGTATGTGTACAATCCCAACACACCCCAACTTTTTCTGGAAGAAATGGAGAGAGAGAGAGAGAGAGAGAGAGTACCATAGTTCTCCAAAGTAAAAAAAATGTGTTCACAATGTACAGGTTTTTTATTTAAAAATCAGAGCAACTTTCAGGTCACTCAATTTAAAGAATACATTTTTAAAGAATACATTTTCTGTGTGTGAAGATGCAACTGCCACTAGTTCCCAGGGTAGTGGGAATTAAAAATGGGCTGTGGACCTTGGGTGTATCCACATTACACAATTAAAGCATTTTAATACCATTGCAATAGCCTTTACAATGGCCATGGCACCATCTTATGGAATGCATGAAGTAATTTAGAATCTTCTGCCAGGCTGCTTCCATGTTGGGAGAAAGGCAGGATATAGATTAACTAAATAAACAAAAAGTTGTGCTAGTTGAAGGAGAATGGACTGTAAAATTGAAAATAACAATTCCCAAAGTACATGTTCCAAGATTTTATAGGACAAAACCATGGTAGTAAAGTGTTACCAAAGTTCTATAAAATGTGTACTATGGATATACCATATATACTTGGCTTTAAGCTGACCTCATGTGTCTATCTAGTGAACCATATCCATGTGTATAATCTTCCCTATGCTTAAATGAAAAATGTGTTTTGTCATGAATAAGTTGTTGGCCTCATAAAAATCTATTTGATGCTCTCCTGCTTCATTTCTTACACCTAAACTGAATCTTCTGACTGTTTCTGATTCTTCTTTGCTTCCTATTTTGGCGTTCCAATTGCCTACAATCAGCTTGATGTCCTGTATTGATGTGTTGTCAATTTCTTTCATAGAATATCTCAATTTCTTCTTCTTTTGCTTCTGTGGTAGGTGAATATACTTTGATTATGATGATATGTATGGATTTTCTATGGAGACTTATTGACACGATTCGGTCTGACTTAGCATTGTGTCCTTTGACTGCTTTTGCAGTCTTTCCTTAGTATGAAGGCCAGCCCATTTCTTTTTGTGTTTTTGTTTCCTGAGTAGAACACCATGAGTATATGCAGCATATGCCTTGATGACTTTTGTTGCCCTAAAAGATTCCAGCCAACAGAAAGGTTTTTGTTCATATGAACTTCAGGGCAAGGAGTGCTGGGGGTACATTGTAAAAACTGGAAAGGAGCAAGCTAGCAATGTCCTAAAAAAACAACAACAAACAAAAACAAAAACAAAACAAACAACAACAAAACAGACAAACAAACAAACAACAACAACAACAAAAACGCCCCAAGCACTGAGCATCAGAGCTTAACATTTCTGTGGCTGTTTTCACACCATGAAAGACATAGGTGTGGAGGGACTGCCTAGAGGCATTAGTTGGCTACAGGGCTACAAACAGCTACTGGGCAGTAGCTGTACTGGTGGGTGTCACTGACAGGAGTGAATTGTGATACCATAGCTAACATTGGTTGGCACTGCACACTGGGAGGATTAGGCGGCCATCTTTGTGTAACCCCATCACCTAGTAAACCCTATGATGAGACACCCCAAGTGAGACACAGGCAGGATGAGAGCATTAACAGAAAGGGAAGGAAGGAGAGATAAAGGGATATCTCATTTGCAAGAATAGCCAAGGGCATAAGAAAGATGACAGGACAAACAGCAGATACCCTTAGAAAGGTAAATAGCATCCAAAGCAGCATTACACATAAGATAGGGAATGTGAGGAGGATGAGCCAAAGGAAGCTAGATATAGTAAAAATGGAAATGCAACATATGAACGTAGCAGTACTGGGGGTGAGTGAGTTAAAATGGACAGAAATTGGCTACTTTAAATCAGACAACTACACAGTGCTCTACTCGGGGAATGAAAAGACAAGAAGAAATGGGGTGGCTTTCATACTAAGAAAAGATGTGGCAAAAGCAGCCAGCAGATACAATGCAAAATCAGAGTGAATCATTTCAGTAAGGCCCCATGGGAGACCTATGAATATCACCATAATACAAATATATGCACCAAGCACAGAGGCAGAAGAGGGAGAAATTGATAGATTCTATGAAGGAGTACAAGAAGAAACTGACAACACACCAACACAGGATGTCAGTCTGATCATTGGAGCTTGGAACACAAAAGTTGAAAGCAAAGAAGAATCAAAAACAGTAGAGATTTAGATTAGGCAAAAGAAATGAAGCAGGTGAGCATCTGATAGATTTTTGTGAAGCCAATAACCTATTCACTGCAAACACATTCTTCATATAGCCAGAAAAAAGACTATACAGACGGACATCACCAGATGGTCAACACAAAAATTAAATAGATTATATAATTGGAAGTAAAAGATGGCAGAACTCTATACTGATGGCCAGGACTAGACTAGGCACTGACTGTGGCACAGATCATGAATTTCTCATATCAAAAATAAGAGTAAGACTCAAGAAGAAAACAAAACCAGTAATTATACCAAAATATGATCTAAATAATATTTCAACAGAATTTACTGACAACATAAGAAACAGATTCACACTACCAAGCATAATAGACCGAGAGCCAGAGGAACTATGGTCTGAAGCCAGGGAGCTAATAAAATAAGAATGCAGACAGACACTTTCAATAAACACAAAAAAGAGAGAAAAAAACATGGATGACAGAAAAAACACTATAAGCAATAAAGAAAAGAAAAGAAGAAAAACAAAAGGGAGATAGGAACAAATTTAGAATTATCAATGCAACAGTACAATGGCTTGTGCAGAAACATAAAGAATATTACTACAATGACCAATGCTGAGAAACAGAAGACAACAACAAAAAGGGAAGAACAAAAGATCTATTTCACAAGATCTGGGAAATCAAAGGAAAATTCAAACCAAGGACTAGGATGCTCTATGACAATAAAAATAACATAATTCAAGATTAGGAAGAAATAAGAAGACGTTGGATGCAATACACAGAAGAATTACACAAAAGAGATGACAAAAAGAAGGACACATGGAACAAAGAGCCATATGAAGATGAATCCCAAATTCTAAAAAGTGAGGTGGAAACTGCAATAAGAGAAATAGCAAAAAACAAATCACCAGGAACAGATGATATGCCAACTGAACTGCTGCAATCCATATTGACAGAGTCAACTCTAGTGCTAACCAACATATGTCAACAGATATGGAAAACAAAGCAATGGCCAACAGATTGGAAGTGATCAATGTACATCCCCCTCTACAAAAAGGGAGACACAAGAGACTGCAGCAATTATAGAATCATAGCACTAATCTCCCATGCAAGGAAAACCATGCTCAAAATTCTGCAACATAGACTCCAACCACACATGGAGAGAGAAATCTCAGAGATCCAAATGGGGTTCAGGAAAGGAAGAAGCACTAGGGGTCACATTGCAAACATACAATGGCTAATGAAGTGCACCAGGAAATTCCAAAAGAAAGCATGTGCTTTATAGACTATAGCAAAGCCTTTGAATTCATAGATCATGAAAGGCTATGGAATACTTTTAAAGACATCAGGGTGCCAACACATCTGATAGTCCTGATGAGGAATCTGTACTCAGGACAAGAGGCTACTGTCAGAACAGAACATGGAGAAACAGAGTGGTTCCCCATTGGCAAGGGAGTCAGACAAGGCTGCATCCTTTCACCCTATCTGTTCAACTTGTATGCAGAACATATTATAAGAAAAGTAGGCTTGGACACAGAAGGAGGAGGAGTGAAAATAAGAGGAAGCAATATCAACAATCTGAGATATGCAGATGACACCATAGTACTAGCAGAAAACCTCACAGACCTGGAATACGTAATAAAGAAGATCAAAGAAGAAAGTACAAAGGTAGTCTTACTGTTGAACATAAAGAAAACCAAAATAATGACCACCGAGGATCTTCACAAGTTCATCCTAGACAATGAAGAAATAGAAATAGTAAAAGAATTCCCATACCTAGGATCAAACCGTGATATAAATGGGGACTGCAGTCAGGAAATAAGAAGAAGACTAAGAGTGGGGAGGGTGGCTATGAAAGAACTAGAAAAGATTCTAAAATGCAAAGATATACAACTCAGAACAAAAGTTAGAATCATACAAGCCATTGTATTCCCTATTACCAAGTATGGATGTGAGAGCTGGACAGTTAAGAAAGATGATAGGAAGAAAATCAATTCATTAGATATTTGGTGCTGGTGAAGAGTGCTGAGGATCCCATGGACAGTCAAAAGGACAAACAAGTGGGTCCTAGAGCAGATCAAATTGGAAACCTCCTTGGAAGCCAAGATGACCAAACTGAGACTAGACATATCATGAGAAGAGGACTCTTGGAAAAAACAATAATGCTGGGGAAGGTGGAGGGAAGTAAGAAGAGAGGAAGGCCACATGCCAGATGGATGGACTCTATTAAGGAGGTCATGGGTATTAAGGGGTTGCAGGAATTAAGCAGAGCAGAGGAGGACAAAGGGTCTTGGAGATGTCTCATCCATAGGGTCACAATGAGTGGAGATCGATTCGAGGGCAGTTAACAACAAAATTAGTTGGCTGGGCCAGTTTTGACAGGGGCAGTTTCTCAAGTCAGAGCAACTCTGCAACATGGCATCAGCTATTTACCTCAAAGCAGCTCTTGCACAGCTAGCAACTGTAGAAATCCTCCTGTGTATTGCATTTCCTGAAAACTGAAGGGGGGGAAAATATATATTCTGTTTAAATAAAACCACCTTGGATAAACAAAGGAGATCCAAAAGAAAGAACAAAAGCCCACCACACAGGGGTTTTTAGAACATGGCAATCCCACCATGATGTTTTCTTTTCAGTCCAAAGAAAGAAAGAAAGATTCTTTCATCTGTTATTAAAGGTTACACTGTCACTGAAAGGCTAGCCACATGCAGGGACTGTAAATGGATCCCATTAGAGTCAGATTGAGGGCTCACACTGCAGAGAGATTAATACTCTACTTATCTGCAAGATGGCAGGGATATTGGCTTATTCCACATGGCAGGAGGCTGTTCGGAGTTTTTGAAAAATGGCTTTCCTCTTTCTGACATAACATGTTCATTTGTGTTTCTCCCTCCCTCCCTCAATTTTTTTTTATTAAATGTTATGATTTGCTTCTGCTTGGGAACTATTAGCTACTGCTCGGAAAGAGTGAGTTTCCAATTCCTTTGTTTGATTGAAGGAGCACAACTGTTTTAGATCACAGCCCTATTCCCAACAATATCATGATGGGTATGAACTCAGTTCATAGTTTTCTTATTAGCTTCTATTCATGAATCAGGCAGGCAACCATTTCCATGCCATCATTAAAAAAGCATTCTGGACTCCAAAGAGGCTGGATCTTAAAGGGTGTTCAGCTGCCTTTTCTGAGACATGAACAAGCTGGACAAGGCAAAGTGACCTGCAGAGGGTAAAACTCATCCATCATGACATAGAGATTTCCAACACCTGCCAGAAAATGATTTCTCTTTCTGTAACTCTGTTTCGCAAAAACTTAAAAAGCACGCTCAGTATTGCTGAGTATTTACTAGGTACTAGGATCTCCATGGGCCAGTGTGGTTCAGTGGTTTGAGCATTGGACTATGACTCTGGAGACCAGGGTTTCAACTCTCGGCTCATCCATGTAAACCCACTGATACTTGGGCAAGTCATACTCTCTCAGCCTGAGAGGATGGTAATGGCAAACCCCTGAAGAAATATGTTAAGAAAACCCCGGGTAGGTTTGCCTTAGGATTGCCATAAGTTGGGAACAACTTGAAGGCCCACAACAACAACAGGATTTCCATGCATCTGAGGAATTAGACCAAGTCTGTGAAAGCTTATGCTATAATATCTTTCAATCAATTAGTCTCAAAAGTGCTACAAAATCTCTTGGCATACTGATATTCCAGACCAGCATGGCTATGTCTCTGAATTACTGTCTCAAGTTATGCAAAATCATGTCAGCTCCATGCCACCTTAAACAATAATAATTGTTTTGTGGTGCTATGAGCTTTTACACTTTCCCCATTCATTCCCATGGTTCCATTTTGTCACTGTTGTGTGTCTTCAAGTCATTTCTGACTAGGCAAGGATAAATTTTCATGGGGTTTTCTTGGCAGAAATGATTCAGAGGGGGTTTGCCATTGGGCTGAGGGAATGTGACCTGTCCAAGGTCACCCAGTGGGTTTCCATGGCCAAGTGGGGATTTGAACCCTGGTCTCCTAGTTCATCACTCGGACCACACCACCATTCTGACTCATGGTTCCATTGTTTTCTGTGAAATCTTATATAATAATAATAATAATAATAATAATAATAATAATAATAAATTTTTATTTATAACCCGCCCCTCTGCAACAGCAATCAGGGCGGCTCACAACAGTTAAAATACAATAGTTAAAAAACAGTCCAATATCCCAATCTCTCCACCCACGTCCCCTCCCACACCCCTAAAAAAGAATTAAACTTGAAGAAAAATTAAGAACAGAGTAAAACTGGTATAAAATAAATAAATAACAACAATGATAGGATACCACAGTCGACGGAGAGCTTGGGGAGGAGAGAATCCAATATTCATCTCTGTAAGGAGATTATTCTGGGAAGGCCTGCTGGAAGAGATCCATCTTAACTGCTTTCTTAAAAGCAGTGAGTGTTGTATTGAGACGGATCTCGTCCGGCAGGCCATTCCATAGTTTAGGGGCAATAACAGAAAATGCCCTCTGTGAGGTCTGTGTGGACTTCGTCTTTGACTGTTGAAGCAGGTTCTTTCCAGCTGACCGAAGGGCACGGGGGGCTCATACGGGAAGAGGCGGTCCCTGAGGTAAGATGGACTCAAGACATGTAGGGCTTTAAAGGTCAAAACCAACACCTTGTACTGTGCCCAGAAACTAATTGGCAGCCAGTGGAGGGTTTTCAGCACAGGTGTTATGTGCTCCCTCCTAGATGTTCCGGTGATTAATCTGGCTGCCATATTTTATACCAACTGAAGTTTCCGAGTTAGGCACAAGGGTAGCCCCATGTAGAGTGCATTGCAGTAATCTAGGTGTGAGGTTACCAGTGCATGCACCACGGTTTCCAGGTCTTTCTTATCTAGGTATGGGCGCAGCTGGCATATCAGCTGAAGCTGATAACTTGCACTCCTGACTGTCGCACTCACCTGACTAGTCATGTGAAGCGACGAGTCAAGGAGTACCCCCAGACTGCACACAAGGTGGAGAGTGTGACCCCATCCAGGACTGGGGGTTGTAATCCCGGACCCGGATTCGGACCTGTGACCGTGAGCACCTCCGTTTTGTCTGGATTCAACTTCAATCTGTTTTTCCTCATCCAATCCATTACCGCTCTAAGACAGTCATTGAGAGGGGAGATGCCATCAGAAGTCTGAGACGATGATCTGGTTATGGAGAAGTATATCTGGGTGTCATCAGCGTACTGAAGACACTGCGCTCCATGCCTCCGAATGATCTCACCCAGCGGCTTCATGTAAATGTTAAATAACATCGGAGACAGGATGGCGCCCTGCAGGACGCCACAATTAAGCTCTATTTTAGAAGAGCAACTGTCCCCGAGCCTCACCCTCTGGGATCTACCCGAGAGGAAGGAACGGAACCACTGCAATGCAGTGCCTCCTATTCCTAACTCTCCCAGGCGATCCAAGAGGATGGCATGATCTATAGTATCAAAGGCCGCTGAGAGATCGAAGAGCACCAGCAGGGTCACACTACCCCTGTCGATGCTCAGGCGGAGGTCATCGGTCAGAGCAACCATGGCAGTCTCAACTCCAAATCCCGTCTTAAAGCCGGTTTGAAATGGATCGAGATAATCGGTTTCATCCAAGATAGCTTGGAGCTGGGGGGCAATTCCCTCTGAATAACCTTGCTTAAGAATGGTAACAGAGAGACTGGTCTATAGTTATTTCTGTCCAGGGGATCCAGGGAAGGCTTTTTTAGGAGTGGCCTAACTGTCGCCTCCTTCAGACAAGATGGTATATTGCCTTCCCTGAAGGACGCATTGATTGTGTCTCAAAGGAACACTCTCAACGCGTCCCCACCCTGGACGACCAGCCACGATGGACAAGGATCGAGAGGGCAAGTTGTTCTCCTCATCCTTTCAAGTAACTTGTCCACGTCCTTGGTACTCACAGATTGTAATTGATCCAGTAAAATGCCATCAACGGAGTTACTGGAGGCCTCATTTACAGATTCTGCTAAAACACTGGCGTCCAAGTTGGCTCTTATCCGAGATATTTTATCTGCAAAGTGAGTATTAAATGCCTCACAGCAGGCTGTCGTTGGGTTAAGTAGAGGGTTTGGCAAAGGAGATATCCTTGTCAAGTCCCCTACCACCCTAAACAGTGCTGCCGGGCGAGACTCTGCAGACACAATATGGGCAGAACAGAAAGATTTCTGCGCTGCCCGTAAAGCCTCCCTATAGGAGTCAAGATGCTTCCTAAGGCGAGTTCTGTCGGATGGGAGATGAGTCTTTCGCCATTCGCACTCCAATTGTTGTCCAACCCGCTTCATCCTTCTAAGCTCTTCTGTATACCATGGCTTGCAATTTGAAGCGGGTTGGAAAGGACGCTTGGGAGCGATTGTGTCGATAGCCTTGGTAAGATCGGTGTTCTTAGTTAGGAGCTGTGCATAACAGACCTCAGCTGGAGTTTCCCTCAGAAATGTAATACAGAGCCAAGGAGTTGAGAGAAGATGGATTTATATTTGCATTAATAAAATCTAAAGGACAAAAAGTCAATCATCAGTATGAGACACCATTCACAAGATGCAACACACTAAAAGGCAATAGCAAATGGAGAACCATGACTGCATATTTTGCCCGATTATCTTTATTCCTAGAAAGGTTAGAGAGCTTTTTCTTTTTAAAATGAAAGCTTGGAAATCTGGAGCAGCTGATGGTATAAATAGGCACCAGGTGGTATACTTAGAATTTGATTAAAAGCCTATCCAGCTGGGTAAGACAGCAATATTATACAAACCCTATTACATGCATACCCTTCCCCCCGGCTTCAAAAACTCTGTGGTTTTATCCCTTGTATAACAGAAATAAATTTTGGAATATGCAGTTTCTGGTCATTATCAAATGACCAGAAAATAAAAGTCTAGTATGTCTTTAACAGCAGCTTCAGCAGTCAAAATACTGTAACTATCTAGTGTCTGAACACTATGTTCATATTAAAGGCATTTCTATAGAAATTTGTTGAGAAGTTGGTTGTCCTACAGTTGTTGCTGCTGTTGCTGTGTCCTTTCAAGTTGTTGTGTCCTTTCAAATTGTTTTTGACGTATGGTGACCCTAAGGTGACTATCATGGGGTTTTCTTGGCAGGATTTGTTCAGAGGAGGATTACCATTGCTGTTTCTTGAGGCTGAGAGCATGTGACTTACCCAAGGTCACCCAGTAGATTTCATGGCCAAGCAGAATTGAACCCTGATCTCCAAAGTCAGAGTTCAGTTCTCAAACCGCTATGCCACAGTAGTTTTCCCATTTAATTTTGTTGTTAGCGTCATGTTGATTTCAACTTACGGCTACCCTATGAATTTAAGTCTCACTGTCAACAACAGCCCGGTTCAGGTCTTGCAGACTCAGGGCTATGGCTTCCTTGATTGAGTCTATCCATCTGGAATGTGGTCTTCCTCTTTTTCAAATGCCTTCTACTTTACCAAGCATTATTATCTTTCTAGCAAGTCATATCTTCTCACAATATGTCCAATATACAACAGTCCGAGTTTGGTTATCTTGGTTTCTAGTTGGACACTGCTTTAACTGGTTTTTTTTTCCTTTGCTGGTTCATAATTGTGTACCTCAGTGCCTTTGTCTGTCCTCATGACTAGTGGAAACAAAACTGGAAAAAAGGGGGAAATTATAGAAGACATTCCACAGTAAAAGGAAAGAATGCTAGTATGCATGTTGCATAGTTTCTCCAGATTCCAGAATTTAGCACTTTTTGTTGCAGAATGTGGCATATATTGATGCAAAATTTGATTGTTTTCTTTTTCATGGAGCACACAAATAAGCCACATGTTATTTTGCCTAATGGAAACATGATTGAAACATAACTGTGACTCACAGAGAAACTTAAAGAAGATCTTTTCACTGGAACACAAAAGCCAGCAATTCTAGCTGTTTAATGATCTTTTCATTGTATCACCTGAAGATATTGAACCACTGCTACAGATGGAGTTAATTGACTTGAACTACTCACAGCTGCTGATGAATAACCCACCCTCCTGGCTAGAGTTTGGGCCAACTAAGCTGTGGGGAACTTGATCAAATAAACATTTCAACCACCATCTCAATTTGCCATAAAATTACAGGCCTGTAAGTATACTACTAGTTTAGTTATCTTTGATTGGGAGTTGCTTTGGGAGTTTGATTAGGAGATGCTTTGATTGGGAGTTCCTGCATGGCAGGGGGTTGGACTGGATGGCCCTTGTGGTCTCTTCCAACTCTATGATTCTATGATCTTCATTCTGAGGTTGTGGCTGTCTATCAACTTGTAACATGATGTTAATTTGGGATTAATTAAGGACTTTATTGCATTGCTTTTTAAACTGACTTACCTCTCCCGATTTAAATTTTAATTCGGGCAGTATCCTGATGTTGCCAGAAGGATTTTGCTGCTGAATCTGCCACCCAAATACAGCCCAGGTCCATCCCCACTCACAGGGATGCTCCGGCAGCCATTTTCTTAAGCTGGGAGTTTTCTGGCTTCGAAAATTGCTGTGATGAGCACCCCTGTGAGTGGGCATGGACTTGGGCTGTACCGTATTTGGGTGGCAGATTCAGTGGCAAAATCATTCTGATAACATCAGGATGCTGCCCAAATTAAAATTTAAATTGAGAAAGGTAAGTCAATTTAAAAACCGGTGCAATAAAGTCCTAGGATAGATTTTGAATCAAGGTTTACCAGTTGTACACTCCCAGGTTAAATACAATTGTTAGTCCCAATTATGGTAGCTGCATTGAATCAGTGGGATTTATGCAAGTGTTGATTGAAAAAATATTCATTCAATGAGTCTGCTTTGTTGGACTGTAACTCCCAGCCTCCATAGGTAACATAGTCAATACTGGAGGAATGCTGGGAGTTACAATCCAACAACTTCTGGAGGAAATATGATTCCTACCCCTGCTCTGTTTGTATTCTCATTTACTTGGAGGTACAGTTGGTCCTTCTTATCCACGGATTCTTTATCCATGGATTCAACCATCCATGGTTTGAAAATATTCAAAAACATATAAATTCCAAAAAGCAAACCTGATTTTGCCATTTTTATATAAGAGGTACGATTTTACAATGCCATTGTATTTAATGGGACTTGAGCATCCAAGGATGTTGTTATCTGTGGGGGCTCCTAGAATAAAACCCCAGCAGATGTCAAGGGCCCATGGTACAAACTACTGGAAGGCCTAAATATCCTAACAACACCAGATTCTGTCTGATATTAGAAGCTAAGCAGGGTCAGAACTGTGTATTACATGGATGGGAGACAGCAAGCAAATAGCATTTGCTATAGGCTATATTTCAGAGGAAGGCAAAACCACCTTTGAGTATGGCTGCGTCTACAATGTAGAACTAATATAGCTTAATACTGCTTTAACTGCCATGGCTCAATGTTATAGAATTCTGGAGTTTGTCATTTTGTAAATACTTAGCCTTCTCTGTCAGAGAGCTCTGGTGCCATGACAAACCACATATCCCAGGATTGCATAGGATGGAGCTATGACAGTTAAAGCAGTGCCAAACTGCATTAATGCTACAGTGTGGCAGTAGCTGATGAAAACCCTATGAAAAATTCATGCGGTTACCACAAGTTGACATAACTATCGTACAAAGTGAGCTGAAAAGACATCCATAGGATTGCATTGTTAGCTTCATGAATATACAAAATTGAAGCTGCCTCTCTGTTACTCCAGCCATGATTTTGGATGCAGGCAGCCTCCCTATGCACATGAAATGGATAACTGTCACAGGTTTACCATTCTGAGAGTTTCTTCTGTGTTGTTATTTTAAAAATCAGATTTTGTAGCCTTTAGGAGTTAGTTAGATGTGACCTTAAACCAAAATGACAACTGCAAAGAAAACAAATCAACCCCTAAGCCAGAGGGAAAAGAGTAAGATTTGTACTATTCAGGAAGCAGAACCCTAGCCTTTGCCCAGCAAAAGAAAAGAAATAATAGAGCCAGTGTGGCGTAGTGGTTTGAGTGTTGGCCTATGGTTCTGGAGACTATAGTTGGATTCCCCACTTGGCCATGAAACCCACCGGGTGAACTCGGGCAAGTCACATGCTCTCAGCCTCAAGGGAAGGCAATGGCAAACCTCCTCTGAACAAATCTTGCAACAAAAAAAAACCATGATAGGTTTGCATTTGGGTCACCACAAGTTGGGAACCACTTGAAGTCACACAACAACAATTGCAAAAGTAACACCAATATACAAATGTAAATAGAGAAATCTAAGAAGGTCTTCCTTTTTGGCTTTTTGGGGTATTTCCCCATGTCCATTTCACTAGTCGTGTCAGCATCTGTCCCATCCATTCTTCTGGTAAAGCTTTGGGGGACGAATCCATTTAAAAAAAAAAAAAAGCAATTTGTGTGAAGGAATTATCATTTTCCTTTTGCCTAAGGGAAACTGCCATCAAGGAAATAGCCCCTTCCAATCTTGTATCATGATGGCAGCTTTGGAATTGAAATGACATTCCTCTCTTATTCAGCAGACTCTCCCTTGAATTGAGTGGCAACGGAGGTCACCATCCATTTCAAGCTGCTTTGTCCTTCAATCGGCCTCACACTGGGCTAATTTCTCCATAAGTACATTTGGAGCAGTTCTACACAATGGTCTGAAATGGAAGAGTAAATACAGTGGTCCTTCCTCCCACCCTTGCAACATCATTCAGTTGCCTTATTGATTGAGAGAATGCAGAGATGCAGTAGAGTTTCCCCCACCCACACTTTCTCTTTTTTGTCTAGTAATTGAGATTGTTTCCTAGGCAGCTGCCCTTGTTAAACAGAGAGAGCAGGCGGGGAAATTACTGTGATTTCAAGGTTGGGAGGTACAGCTGCTTTCCGTGAAATAGCAAACTCAGAGGAAATGGAAAGAGATGCAGACTGAAGCATCCCAGCCACCTTCTTGAGATGCTCGAAAGCAAGGGCTTTGAGGACCTGATCACAAAGGAACACTGCATCCCTAAGAATTGCATCTCAAATTCCAGCAGAGTTTAGAGCCACTTACATTAAGACTTCTGGGAAGATTAACAGTACAATCCACATGCATTTTTATGTGGAAGTAAGCCTTTAACAAACATTCAGCCCGTGAAGCATTTCCTGTCAAATTTACATTTGTCAAAAAAGCTTAAAGGCACAGGGGCTTTAACAACAAACAAGTTGGTATCTCTAACCCTGGGCTGTACTAGTCCACTGTTTGGGTAAGCCTTAATTGGTTATTCTTCAAATACTAACTTCCCCATCAGATTTCCGCTTGTCCATCCCATCTCATAGAAATTTATATTTGTAAAGGTCAGAAGACAATTCTGCCCCCCAACCAGCAATGAGCATTTTGCAATTAGTGCGCTCTCCATTTGCATTTGATAATTAGCCCCTACACAAACACAATTAGCTATACAGATTAACATTTTGTGTTCTTATTAGATAAGAGGCATTTCTTTAGTAGAGCAAGCTGCAAGGTCTGGAGTTGACATTTATAGATCCATTTTGTGTTGGTGCCAATTAGTAGCATTACGCGGAAACAGTAGAAAAGAAGCCTGCTAATGCTCTTAATATGGAAGGCAATAGCAGTGACATAATGCTGTCTCATCACACTGTGTATCTCTGGTGGTATTTCTTGTCTGCAAGAAAAAGAGTACATTCACTCCTTAAGGCAAGACTGTGGCTTAATTTTATAGGACCCAGCCACCTCCTCTGAGAGAGTGTGTGTGTGGGATCTAAATAACAAGACCCATATGCAGTGGGACTAAACTACACTGGAAAATACTGAAGGAGGAATCAGGCTGAATGACAAATCCCTTCAGACAAATATACAGTACCACCATTGCCTGTCTTATCTTTCTGTGGCCTATTTCTTTTCTTTATGTTGGACAAAAAAAATAGAGAGAGTGCCTTCTGGGCCAAGAGTAATATTGATTGATTGATTGATTGATTGATTGTATTTCTATCCCATTTTTCTCTGGGCCATGACTAGGGGGTGCATCAAATGACACCGTAAGGGTGTGTGTGACACTAATGCTTCCCAAACATCTGTATTTTGGCAGAAATGGGCTGCGGCTTTCTCCTGCATCCCTTTGAAATGCTGAAGAGATGGCATGAATGGGGTGAGGCTCATTGGGAGAAGAAAGGAGAGGCCCCAGGTTTTTAAAAAAGTAATATTAATCAATTTTTTAAACATTTTTAATGTTTGTCCAAAACATCACGTGTTACCAAATTGTTAACTTTACCCATATGAATCTATATACATGTAAATAGGCTATGTGTATGATACTGAAATTTAAAGATATCATTTTAATTTTGCTAGTTGTTTATGTTGCCACTGTTACCATTACATTCAGTGACATACAGGAATTACGATTTATGAGTAACATTAGTGCAAAAAACATTACTTAGGATTCTGTATAGTGTAGTATAGGAGGAGGTCAATTGAGGGCATGTGACATGGTGGTACCACACCAGGTGACACTAACCCTAGTGACATCACTGTCTTTCTCTCAGGATGAGATCCAGGACAGCTATGGTGGCATGGTTTTCCCCCTGTAATGCTGCATAGGGCTGTGCAGAAAAGCAGTGAAGCATTTGTTTGGACAAATGAACCTGCAGAGCTTAGTCCCAGTCAGGTCCAGGGAGCCCTGGTGATGAAGTGGTTAAATGCTTGTACTGCAGCCACTCACTCATAGACCACAAGATTGTGAGTTCAATACTAGGCAGGGCTCAGGCTTGACTCAGGCCTGCATCCTTCCGAGGTCGCTAAAATGAGTACCCAACTGTTGGGGGCAATGAGCTTACAGTTGTAAACCGCTTAGACACTGCATAGCACGATATAAAGCTGTATATAAATGAAGCTGCTTTGCTTTTGCTTTGTCCATTTCAGGGGAAGGATAGGCAGTAAACTTCATGAGTCAGAGGACCAGACCCAGAAATGAGGGCATAGTCACCATTTTTCTTGGCCTCCAAGAGCTACTTTGGACATTAGATCCACTGTAGGCTGCATGCTCTAGGCATCCAAAACTTTATCCTTCCCCTAGATCCGGAAATTCTCTAGCTGATGCAAGGTATTGCAACAAATATGTGCTGCATAGGTGCACAGTAATGGCAGCGGGTGCAGGGGAGGGGGGCAAAACAGATGACCGTCTAGGACCAAGTGAGATCTGAGAAAGTGATGAGAATGTGGCAGAGTAATCCCAGACCTTGGCTGATCACATGTCCTCCAACATTTCATAGCTGACACATGTGGCCAAGTAACATCAGAGTGTGGTCAAAATGACAAAAGTTACTAATGTGGAAGAACAGACAATCTAGGAGAGACTGTAGCAGTTTGCTTTTGCCTGAGCCTACTGGGAAGGGTAAGACTTTGCCTCGCTGAGTTAATGGAGTGCAAACTACTTTTGCACCTTGACCTCAGTTTGCAGCAATTGAAGTAAGTTGACAAGAAAGAGGTAAAGTGAGAAGAAGAAGAGAGAGAAAGGACATTTTAAAAGCAGCAGAAAAAAATGGGACAACAGAGGATCAATCAGGAGTGTTCCCACCTAATTGGGACAGTTGGAGGGTGTAGAGTCAGTAGCTGTTTAAGTTGGGATGAAACATGTTCTTTTGTTAATTTTGGTTGGCTAAATAAAGGTATCATTGTTGTGTGGATTTTGGATGTTACTGTACTTTGCTATATGGACAACATGTGAATATGTGTCTGGTACGGCCTGTCAGACGATGTGCAGATTACAGAAAACAATGGTGTAAGGAGATACTGGATAACTTCTTATGCAACTTGGGAGTTTAGCACATGGGGGCAAACTGCAAAAATCTCGTGCAGAAATGGGATTTAAAAGCCGGAAAAAAACACACAAAAGCAGTTAGTTTTTCACACATGACAGGGTTAATGTGACATTAACCCAAACAGAAAATAGACAAAACTCGCCCCTTTTTACTTGAGGGATTTTCTGAAAGTAAAAAGGAGTGGGTTTTGTCTAGTTCTGTTTGGGTTAACCCCAAATGTCATCTGAAAATTTTCCCATTTTTGCGGGGTTTTTTTCCAGTTTAAATCCAGTTTCGGCATGGGATCTGTCCCATGTGATAAACTCCATTGTTTAGACTAGAATATGTTAGCAAGAGTTTAGCTTATGTGTGTGGAATTTGGCAGTGCACAGATTCTGCAGTGGTTCTGAAGGGGGCATGTTTGTACTTAACCCTTTCTGTCTGTTTGTTAGTTTATTTACTTTCCATACATATAAGTCTCTCTGTGTGTGCGCATGAACATGCCTTTAAGTTGCTTGTCAAACTTATGGTGACCCCGTAAATTTTTCCTAGGGTTTCCTTAGGCAAGGAATACTCAGAGAGGTAGTATTGTAAAAAAAACAACAACAACACACGACGGTTACTTGTCTTGTTCCCGAAGGGGCAGGTGGGATTTTTTTTTTAACTCTTCCTGCTCTTCACAGAATGAGATATTTTGAGATGATCATCCCTTCCTCCCAGGAAAAGATCACAAAGAATTTCTGACAAATTCCCTGAAAGATCAGAAGTGAACAAGTGAAGTGTCCACAGAAGTGAACATTTGCTGAAATTATCTGTGTGGGAGCTAATTCTATTTGCATTATCCTGTACTTGCATCCTACAGCTTTGATTCCCCCCCCCTACTTTTTAACCTCTAATTCAAAGCCAAATACTATTTTAAGGGGTGGGTGGGTGGGTCTGGGATTGTACATTGTGGTATTTTATTGTTGATTGCTTCTGCAGAGGGGCAGGATAGAAATAAATTACTATTATTATTATCATTATTATTATTAAAGGTACTTGAGCAGTTATCTCAATCTCATACTTTTCCAAACTTTGCTGTTCTTCCGACTATGACTCCCACAATCCTAAACAACCAAACTGTCTGAGGATGAAGGGAGCTGTAGTTCAACACAATTAGGGTTTCAAGGAATACTCAGGAGTTCTCTTGACAGTTCCTTCCTCTGAAATAGAACCTCCAGCACCTGATATTCCTTGGCAGTTTCCCATCCAAGTATTAGCCAGGGCTGATCCTCTTTACTGGGTTTGTTTCTCTCAAAACCACTTCTGAATATTTCTTGCCTCAGAAACCCTACTTGTGTTCAACTACAAGTCCCTTCATCCTCAGATAGATTACTTCAGAGGAAGGTTGGCTTTGCCTTCCTCTGAAGCTGAGAGAGCATGACTTGCCAAAGGTCACCCCGTGGGTTTTCATGGCCAAGTGGGGATTCAAACCCTGGTCTCTAGAGGCTACTGCAGTCAAACACTCAAGCCACTCCACCAGTAAATATATTTATATATTTACACAGAAACCTTTCTAAAGATTCAGGGAATGGAATATTAAGGTTAAAATCCAAATTTCACCTGAAGATCATGTCCTTAGCTTGAGCCAATTGCTCTTACAGCTTAAACTGCCTACTTGTTAGGAAAGAAAGACAGTCTTTACATGGAAGCCAAAACCAGAGTTTTCCCCTCAGCCAGCAGGGCTAGCACCATAAGAAAGCAACAGAAATAACGAATAAGTTTGCACCCCCTAGTAAAACCTTGTCTGAATGGTGGTTTCTGTACAGTACCGTATTTTCTGGCGTATAAGACGACCCGCGTATAAGACGACCCCCCACATTTTTCCAGTCAAAATATAGAGTTTTAGCACCTCTATCCTCATTATCCTTATATCCGGCATATAAGACAACCCCCCCCACTTTAGCCACAGATTTTGCAGGTTAAAAAGTAGTCTTATACGCAGGAAAATAAGGTATGTAACCCTGCAGATCGAATTCTCATTTGAAATTCTCATCCCTTCACTTCATTTGCAAATGATGTAAAATTAAAATTTTCACCCTCTGGTCATGAAGTGCCAAGTTTCACAGCTCATTAAAGACTATTGAAGCATCCAGAAACCAATATTCTGTATGTTTAACGAACAGTGATGAGACTTCATCATATCCCTGCTCTTCCTCTGAAATACAGCCTACAGCTGTATTCATTGGTAGTCGTCTGTCCAAGTACTAAACAGGGATGACCCTGCTTAGCTTCCAAGATCAGATGGGATTTGGTACCTTTAGGATATTATGTGTAAACTCCTGAAATGGAGCTTGGCAGAGCTTGGAATAAAACAACAGCCTCTTCACAAGTGATGAGAGGGTTGAAATTAATTCCACATTTTGTGTAATAAGTTAGAGATAATTTGGTTGCATTATCACTGTGACATAACGAATGTCAACCTCAGTTTTGGAGATGTGTGACATAATTTAATGGTTTTAGTTACTTTTATCGCAACTTTCTGGCTTGTCCCTTGTAACATTAGGACGGTTTTTTAAAATTAAAAATGTAACTAAAAATAGCTATTTAAGTACTTTTGAATAATGGCATAACAAAAGAATTGGTTTTAGAAAATTCCTGCATAATGGTTACTGACTATGAGATGGGCAGACTTGGAACTATGCCTGCAACTCTAATGTTTCCAAGCGTAGAGGGCTTGTGCTGCCCTTAGGCTGGGTGAAAGCACTATGAGGCTAGAAGTGGCAAAATTGGTGCTTCTCTCACCTTGCCAGGGATGGCTCTTTGGAAAACTGCCACTCCTCATCCTTCAGGTGCCCACCACCCTGGAGAGCTACTCCTGTCCTAGAAGAAGGGGTCAACTGTGGAAGACTAGGGGGCCACATTCCTTTGAAAGGCTGCACATCCTTATAGCACCTGCTCCCACAAACCTGTCACTTATGTGCTCAAACACCCTGTAGGGGACTTAGGGGGCATTCCCACCATGTTTTTTGGCCCTCCAGGGCCATTTTAGATCCAGGATAAGTTTTTCAAAAAAATAACAGGAAATGAGTAGACATTACTTCCTTAAAAAAAAAGAAAAGACCTCCAACCTCTACTACAGATAAATTGGCCCATGGGGATTCATGGTGGTAATATCCTCCTACACCTCCAGAGGGCAATTTGGGCAAAAAAAGAGGAAATATGTAGTTGTGCCTATGTGCCTATGGTCTTCTCACTAGGCATGAAGGTACAGTGGCAGCACCCCCCTCCCAACAAAGCAGAGAACTTGATTGCTGGTGTTCCCACTATGCCAGAGGCATTATGGACAAATCTCATTCTCCTGCAGGGGAGATTTATGGTGCTGCCTGTTCACAGGACCATCACACTTGAGTCCTCTGCCTCCTCCTTCAGAGGAAGTACCACTTCTTCCCAGTGGCATCGCTGAGGTTGGTGTCATCCAGTGTGGGGGGCCTGAACAGCCTATACTCCCCTGGCTGGCTGCTCACCTGGCTAGACTACTGCTGAGGGGGACAGTGCTGCAGCCTCTGGCGTTTCCATTCAGGGGCTGGCTACACTGGACCTTGAAGGCATCTCTGCTCCCGGAAAGGCCTTCAGAATTTGGCAGCAGTGCTTGGACCCTGAAGGCATCCACCTCTCTCCCCCCCCGCCCCCGAAAAGGACTTCAGAGTCTTGGTGCTTGGAGAGTAATGTGGCAGACCCTGAAGGCATTGCCCCACCTGGAAAAGCTTTCAGAGTCTGGCACAGGTGTTTGGTAAACAGCCATGGTAGACCTTGAAGGCACTGCTTCCCTAGCAACTGCCACTACTGAGTGGGGTGGCACTGCAGCTTTTGGAGGACCCATTTAGAATCCAGTGCAGCTACTGGGTGAGCAGGCAATGCCCTTTCCTGCTTGCCCAGTAGTCCCTTTGGGTGTACAGCTTCATCAGGTAACTTTGAGGTGTCATCCATTGTGTTCCTCGTCCCCCCAATACCTCCTTAGTGATGCCTCTGCTTCTCTGGGGGAGGAATGGCTGTTCTGGCTGTATTCTTCTCCTGTGGTTTGGCAAGAGGCATGGGCAATGGTGCCAAGTCCTATTCCACTTGTGTGGGTGATGGAAGTGGGAACCATTCTTGCTGCCATATTGTTGTCCCACCTCCTTCTGGGGAGGGGGGATATGTAGTGGGTGCCTTCTTCAAGATTCACAGCCTGGAGACTACTTCAGGACAAGCAGCCCTTCTTTGGTGGGAGAATTTGGGTGATGCTATGCATCTGCACTCCCTCTTCTTTTTTTCTCCTGCTCCAGCTGCTTCTGTGGATGCCAGCACTGCATGATTATATAGTGCTGTTGCTGCACTTCCTGCTTCAGGCAGCAGGAATCTTGAGCCAACTCTCCTCTGATGTACACTTATGTGTATCCCTGCCAGAGACACTACTGTGGCTGATCTTGTTATTCAGAAGATGTGTGTGGCAAAATTGATGGAATGGGGATAGATGGGTTTGACTAAGAATTAGGCTTGCCAATTTTTCTACTACATTCTGGAGCAGTTTCTTTAATAGCAATATGCTGCTTGCAGATATCAGCAGGTGATAATGTTTCTCTCCATCCTGTGAAAAAGCTTAACCTGCTGATTTTAACAGATCAAGAAGATAGTAAATGCACAAAAGATCCTCCCCACCCCCTGGTCATTTGGCTTAGTTTAAAATGAACAAATTGGATTTCCTTCTTAATCCAGTCCTCTGGGTTATGGACAAACATAGTATTGGCAGATGGATCTTATTCTCAGGCCCAGTCTGCATAAACTGTAGATCTCCCTGGATTACGCCATTTGTGGCAGATGTGTGTGGTGGGTAGGAATGTGAAGAATAGCAATAGCAATAGCATTTACATTTATATACCGCTTATCAATGAACTCAGTAAGTGATTTACAGTCTGTAAGCCAATTGCCCTCAACAAGCTGGGTACTCATTTTAGCAACCTTGAGTCAGCCTTGGAGCCCTGGGATCGAACTCACAACCTTGTGGCTGCAGTACCGGCATTTAACACTGTGTCACCCAATTGCTCATTCTCAATAAGAGAGGCTCTTGAGAGGGCCTGCTGAGAAACCACCAGCCTCTGTGTGAGTTCTTGCCTCCAGCATGAGAATGAGACAGAGTGCTTTTGCTTTTCATTGAAGTTTCTGTAATTTCTAAAACCATGTCTGAGCACAATTCCAGTTCCCTTCTGAGGCAGATCACACACATATTCCCAGAAGGCATAGAAGAATGGGCTGTCTATGCCACAAGGAAAGTCGGTGCCACAAGGAAGCAGCACCAGTAGTTTAGATATGCAGGTTGTCAGTAACTAGCCTGCTTCATTCATGGGGGGGGGGGGGGAGGGGAGGGATTCTCTATGAGAACTCTCACTAGAGTCTAACAAAAAAAGATCTTACCTGTTTTGCAGAGGTGGAAGCTCTGGGAAGTTCCATTTCTTGCACACAAGAGCAAGCAGAACTAGGATTTACATTTCTGTGCAGTGCGTGTGTTTGATCTGTTCCCTATGACTGTATGCTGGTGGCTTCAATGTCCATGGTGCAGTGAATCAAGGTTTTGTCCTGAACTTGAAAGGAGCTATCCAATGTGCTGAGTCCAGTTTTTAACTAAGGTTTAGCACCTTGGTTGGTTCGTTTTAAATTCAGGCTAAAACCTGAAGTAGATTCATCACCCATTGACATGAAAGCCTCCAGCCACCACTAAATGTCATGATTTACTACATGAAATGCTGTTTCTGTAGCAAGGGCTTCACTCAATCACTGTAAATGCAAATGGCCAATTGCTCTGGGGTTTATGGTTGTCAACAGATACTCTTGTTCAGGGTCCATACCTCCATCACACAGGCAAGGAGGTCAGGAATCATGACCTAATCCCATTATGCAAATCTCATCAATCTTCCTGGGTTTGTTTTTATTTTATTTTTATTTTTTTACAATTCAGACAATGTGCTGTTATACTACTGCTTCCATGAGCCCTCACTTTTGGCCAAACTCATGGCAACCAGAGTCTGGTGATTGCTGGAAGACTACAGATTCCCCAGGACTGGTATAATCTTTAACTGAATCCAGGAAACAAGCTGGATCTCCAAAGCTATTTATGGAGTTGACTACTACTTAATGAAGCAGACTAGCTACTGACATTTTGCAAGTGCCCAGGCCCCTCTTAACACCTGTGGAGCCAGGAAGCACTGGAGGTTAATCATTCCATATCTTTTGGCTGTAGTAGATGCTTCTAGACTGCATCAATAGTATATCTCAAGATTGAGGGAAGTAATAGTGCCACTCTATTCTGCTTTGGACAAATCTCACCTGGAATACTGTGTCCAGTTCTGGGCACCATGATTCAAGAGGGATGTTTACAAGCTGGAGTATGTCCAGAGGAGGGCAATCAAAGTGGTTAAAGGCCTGGAAAACCATGCCCTATGAGAAGAGGCCTAGGGAGCTGAGTATGTTTAGCCTGGAGAAAGAAGATTAAGAGGTGATATGATAGCTCTGTTTAAATATTTGTCTTATTGAGGATGGAGCAAGCATGTTTTCTGATGCTTCAGAGACTAGGACATGGAGCAATGTATTTAAACTCTGGGTTCTACCTAAACATTAGGAAGAACTTCCAGACAGTGTGTTTGACAGTGGAACACACTGCCTCAGAGAGTGGTGGAGTCCCCTTCTTTGCAGGTTTTTAGAGGCTGGTTGACCATCTCTTGGGAGTGTTTTGATGGTGTCTTCCTGAATGGCAGGGGCTTGAACTGAATGGCCCTTGTGGTCTCTTCCAACCCTGATTCTTCATATACTCAGCGTCCATACTTTCTAGATAGGGTTTACAAGGCTACTGTTGTGACCAGTCACCATATTCCATAGTGATTTCCACCACTATTTCTCCTTTTTTTTTAAAAGAAGGTGGAAGGGGAATGAGTTGCAGGGATGCCATCATAAGCTAGGTCCAATATCTAGCTTTGCAACAGCCTTCATGTTACAAGTTCCCCCTTTGCCAAATCATTTATGACATCAGAAGCAGAACTAGAGTCACAGACCATGGAACAGGGAGGCAGGAGGATTCAATCCCCCGAGGTAGGTATGAGGGGCCGAAGGCCGGGCAAAATTGGACTCCTATGAAGTTGCCTCCTCAGGAATTAAGTGCCATTAAACACATGGAGGGCACCTCTAAGTACATGTTGCGCTTGCAAAAGTTTTCATATTTAAGGAAGTTTCAGTGATAATGTCTGGAGAAAATAATTTGCCCTCCCTCTGCAAGTAATTGCAAATAGGCAAAAATTAATAAGAATGTGCCTGCCAATAAGGAGCCCCCCCCAACCTAAAAAAATAGTTCTGGGTTCTTGATTAAAATGTTGAGGTTGCTGCATGCGTTACTTTTAATTATATTGCTTTTAATTTAATTTGGTGTTGTTTTTTTTATTAGAAAGATGCCTAAACTTAACAAGGCTACTTCCTACCTTCCATCTTAGGCAAGATCCCCCCAGGAGGCATACTAACTAAAATTTAATGTTTTAAGCAGCAAAAGAAATGCTTATCCCTTTACCCATTGTGTAATAACAGCTTTTCAGGTAAGAAGGCAATTAGTGGTAATTTTCAGTATATCACACTGTTGGCTTTTTCTCTGAACAATCTGGTAAGTCCACGAAGAAGCCTGATTTTGGGCTGCTTTGTTCCAAATTCTTATTCAAAGCTTTTGAGCTGTATGTAGACAGCCAGAAAAATAAGGTACAAATTGGATGAAACATTTTGGTAGGTTTGACTCTTGGTCAGAAGCAGAGCTGGGTCTCTTGTCAACTAGTATAATGCCATAGATGTCCTATCAAAATTGTATCCCACTACACTAAATGGGTCTTACTCTGAGGAGTGCATAAATAATAGAGGCCAAGATTACCATCCTAGGCATACTTACTTGTAGCCAGGGGATTGTATATGGAGTGTCTTGGAGAGGAGCTACTGAACATTAACTAGGGAGCAGTCATGGCTATGCATGTCAAAGTGGCCGAGCTTAAATATTTATGTATTTGTAATGGTATCAATTTAATGGTATCAGTGAGCAAGTTCATGTGTGAACTTTTGGGATCTTTTAGGTACAAGCAAATGTATTAATTTCCAATGTGCATTTTACTTTAATCTGTCGTTATAACTCAAGAAGAGCTCCCACAGCTTTAAATCCGTTGCTGGGAGAATTTAGTGCATTCAGTTTTGTAACATATGATCCAAGATGAAGTGTGGGATTCTGTTGTTCGAGGGCACAGGACATACAAGCTGGGTCTGATTGTATTCAATGAAAATACAATCTAACAAGGCACAAAATTCACATAAATTCTCTAAATAGACAAATAATTGTTTTAACAGTTCTATTCCCAAATCCATGGATCCCAGTAAGTTGGCATGTAGTGTCCAAATGGAAAACATTTGAAGACCAAGGGGTAATACCGGTGCAGCAGATTCCCTTGTTACAGCTGACAAGGAATAATAATTTTGTGTGTCCCCAGAAATGGCATCTATCTTTTGTCTAGTTTCCACAACATTGTGTAACCACAATGTCCCAAGTCTTCAAGTTGTTAACACAAATTCTGTTGCTTGTTCCATGTGCAACTGTGTTGCAAGCCTGCCACAAGAACATATCACAAATGTGTCTTTCAAGAGATTTTCCTTTTAAAATCCTCACAAATTATACTATATGTTTGGATTCATACATTCCCTGGCAAACCAGTTTGCATGTGGACTTTTGTGGGGATAAGACACCCTTTGTCACCTGAAGATTCAGTGATAAATGATCAATGGCATGTGTGCTATAAGCTTTGAGCACAAGGCCCAGAGTGAAATAAAGTGATATTACCTGGAGCACAGGTGTGTCACATACTGGAGTTAAATTTCAGGAAGGGATGCCATTGTCACAGTAAAAATTGCCAGAATATGAATATGACTTACTGACTTCCATAGTCAAAAAAATTATTATTATTATTATTATTATTATTATTATTAAATCTATTTGTTTCTTACAATATGAAGCAATTTTGTTCATAGAGTTTCACAACTGGCTTATTTAGACATTATTTTTTCAGGTGCACTGCACTCCTAATTTTATTTTATAAATGTGCCCTCAGTGGAAAACCTGGTTTTACCTTATGTGTGACCAATGGGAAATAAAATAACTCTGCAGTCTCCATGCATTCACTTTTTCTGGATATGTTGAGACCTTTTGTTGGGGAAATCTATGATGAATTTGTTTAGTCTTCCACCTTCCTGCCACGATCACTGCCACGACTTACCTCCCGTACTACTTCAATATGAAGTTTCAATTAGCAACAGTAAGGTCATGTAACATGTCACCGGATTATTGTTTTTGCTTTTTTTATTGAACCCTGGTTAATGCAAAACTGCTCAGCAGCAATTAAGATGTGTGATCTCTAAGAACACAGGCAACAAGTAGCAGACTGGATGGCCAAGTCCCCTCCAGATAAAAAAAGACAAAAACAGAGAAAACTGAGCAGGGAAGGGGAATTGACAACAGGGAATCAAATATTTGCCAAACAGATGCCTGAATATAGATGGCACTGGAACTGACCCATTATATCTGGACACGGACCCCAAGGAATGGATGAGGTAGATGGCTGGGAGGGGGGGATCTAATGGATTGAAATGGTCTGCAGGGCAACTGTGCTGATACTACACAGTAGCAATTTATTCCAGCACCTCTTTTACTGAAAAACAGCAAAACCTTAAATAAATCAACAATTGCTTATTGCTTCATATTTAGGATGATAGATTCTTTAGTTTATCAGTACCTTATGGCCTTCCACTGTGTGTTCTTTTACATTTTCCATTACAGATACATTCTCTCCAGACCAATAAATTATAATTCTTTTAAAAAGAAAAAAATGAAGAATACATTACAGTTTTGAAAGGGGTGGGAAAAGTATCACCAAACATTTTTGACATATATCTTAAAATAAGATGACTTTCTTTAACTCTCTTAAATGTCTAAATATAAATAATAAAGAACATTATGTTATTTACAGTGTTATAACTGATATATAACTCATAAAGACAATAAATGATTGTGGGGAAACATCCAAGTATGTACAAGATGTATTTACAAAAAGAATAGTATACTCAAAATGATATGTGGCCATTTCATTTGTCTGCATTTCTCTGCAGCATTTCATATAAGGGTGTTCTGTTTGGTGTCAAGTGGCTGACAGAGATTAGAGCCGGTGATGAACAAGGTGAGAGCAGACTTGGCTTAGAGCTCCAGTAAAAGATTGTACATTATTATTATTATTTTTTGCCAGGCATCAGTTAAGCTTGCTGAATACTCAGCCATTCTTTATTTGCTTTGATGCAGGCCCTGGAGGAAAATATGGACATGGTGCTTTAAGATGAAGACATAAGAGAATAAGGAGAACATACATTGGTTATCCACCAGAGGTTGAAGTGAGATGGATTTTGGGATATACCATGAAGATGCAGACAGATTGCAAGCTGGTAGTAATTTACTTGCACAGAAAATTCCAATGCACTGCAGCAGTCCTAGAGCTGGGTCTGCCATATAAACTTCCATTTGGAGCTTTGGCAGTGTAGAATCCCACCCACCCTCCGCCAAACTATTTATTACCATCTGAGATCCACTGCCACAGGAGAGCATCAAGTACATTTAGACCCACAGTTCTTTATTCTGACTGCTGTTTAACTCAGGATACATTTTTAGCAAATACTAAGTGGGAGGAAGAATGGATGCTACACTTAATAAATTTGGGATGACACGACTGCATAAAAGGAGGCTGCCCTGAGAGCTGATGTTCCCTTTTGTTCATTTTTCTTTTTTTTAGCTTGCATTTATGGGAGGAGACCCATTTAGTTGGATGTCATTTTTCATAACCATGGCTGCATCTGACACAATTGTATCAGTTAATTTATTCATGCATGTTCATCTATCATTGATGCAGTACTCTGTAAATGAGCCAAGATAGTTAATAACCCAGATGGAATGTTCTCACCATCCAAAATCAACTAGAACGCAATACAATCATCTAACTGTAAGTCAGCTAGCAATGGATTTCAAGCAATATTCATGTAGGTATGAACTAATAAACTTTGTTAATGAGAATATTTTGTTACCTTTGTTTGTACCTTTCCTCCTTATGCTTCCTCACATATTTGGCTATGACTGTTATCAGGGACAGGATATTAAACTGATGGTCTTGATGGGGGCCAGGATCCCCATTAGATGTACGTCTAGTATGTATCTTTATTTCCTTTAGCAGCTGTCTGCTGAAATGTGCCTTTTAAGTGATGTAGGCATTTCTACAGCTGATGGAGCTAAGTGAAATGTATCCAGCCATTTTTGTGAAGCTAGATGTGCTTCAACAGATATCTGCAGGGAGCTCCAGAGGTCCTTGGGAGATCTCTCTACATGATCTCCTTGCAGCATGTCCAGGGGCAGGAAAACAACTGGATGCATCCCCTATGAATTCCCTGCTCTCTGACAGCATGGAAATAGCTGCACATATCTCAAATAATCCCATGCAGTCTAGAATCCTCTTTCGCTTAAAGGGATAAAAGACCACTCTATGTTTTATTGATGGATATCCATTATAGGTTGCAAGATAGCAATTTGAGGGGAAACACTCCAATTCAACCACTCTAATTCAATTTAACATTAGTTTTTAATTGAATTTTAGCTACTTCAGAAATTCCTGTCTAGCATTTCGAACCACATGAGCAAATTGGCTGCTTTCAAATTTAATTCCAGCTCCTCCTTTAATGTCAGTACTCCATTCTTATTTTCTGGTCTTTGAGGAATCAGTGGTTGTAGCCTTTTGGGTTGGAGAAATGTGAATATCCAACCCAGGGAGAAAATGCTTTAAACTAAAACCTTATGGGCTAATATCATGTTAGAAAGGTTTCTCTCATGTCTGTACGTGTCTCAAAACTGAAGGATTCAAAACAAACAAAAAGAGACAATGTGATGCATTTCGGAACATGGTGGTTAAAATACAGTAACTTTGTTGCATTTTATAAGCAAGAATAGTGTGATGACCAGGTAACCAATTTTTATGAACATACTAATTAACAATAGATGCAATAATATCTAAGGCAACCTCCAGAACAGCCTTAGGTGATGTCGGAATAGATGTCGTCATTGTAATCTTTCTATAAACATTTGATATACTTCATATTTTGTTTTATTTTATCAATTCAGTGTTTCTGATCTCTCATTAGTTAACTGTAACCAACCCCAAAAGATGAAAAATCAGTGGGAATGGCCACTTTAGGATGCATAGATATTATTCTAATTTTTGTTACTGTTTCCCCATCTCTCTAGTCCATTTTCTCCATAATTCGACTTTTTAGTAACCAGTTAGTAACCTTCATTCATAATATTATTGCACAGCAGCTATAGCGACAGAGCCTTGAGGAGGTCGAGGAAATATTGTTAATCTAGAAATATAAATTAATTGATGAATGGGGATTTATGTAGCTCCTTTTCAGTGTTGTAAATGCAGATACAAAAGATAAAGCTAAACACACAAATCAATGCATTTGTACTGACATTTTATATTGATGTGAATTTATCTAACATGGTGGTTTTCAACCCTGTAGTATATATGCCATGTTAAATCTGCCCTAGAAAATTCTGCAATTAGCTGTAAGAAACTACTGCTCTTTTTACATCAGTAAAATGTCACCTTAAGAAATGGATTACCTCTGAATGTTTGCCATTTAAGTTGTTACGCTTTGTATTTAACACTTGTCAGGTGGATGAGTCACAGCTAGCATTTGGCAAAAACATTTCATCTTGCCTATATCAAGTAAGAACTTAGAAGTATATTTTAAATATTGTATTAAATACAGGCATACCCCAGTTAAGAAAGCCTCTAACCAAGAAACTCCTTTTTACAAAGTATTTTTGGGAGAACCCAACCCAGCACCCTCATTTTCTTAGCTGGATGTTTTTTGCAGCATTAGCATTGAAATGACAGTGAAGGAAGGCTGGAGAAGGATGTTTGGTTGCAGTAATGTGTCTGCAGTACACAATACAATGCAGTTTGACCTGGGAAAGAATGGGACTCTATTCTAGGTGATCCTACTGTCGTTGTGTGTGCTTATGTACAAGGTAAACAACTGCCTCTAGAATTGTTTACTGTGCATGTGTGAAGAGTAAAACAAAAGGAAAAGGGGGAAGTAGATTACTCTGCCTCACCAGCTTGACATGTTGAAAAACCTTAAATCTGTATGCATCTGAGGAATGCATCTGAGGAAGTAGACTGAAGTCTACGAAAGCTCATGTTGCCAATTTTTTTCTTTCAGTTAGTCTCAAAGGTGCTACAACATCTCTCTACATATGGATTGTACAAACTAACATGGCTATATTTTTGAATTCATAGATCTGCAAGTTTCACTACCAAAATGGAAACCATAAAAAGGAGGCTGTTAAAAGAAAAGAAAAATCTTCCCAGGATGCATTTTGGAAGCTTTTGGGTGGTCTCTAGATTCAAAATATGTATGTTACTTAAACACTACAAGGCCTACCTGACCTTGTTTCATTTCTCATGTGAATACTTTTAGTTCTGAATAAAAGGTTTGCTGAAGCATGTTGAACTATGCTGCTGCTTCTTCTTCTTCTTCTTCTTCTTCTTCTTCTTCTTCTTCTTCTTCTTCTTCTTTTTTTGTGGTGTAGGAACTTATCCCCAGTCTTTCCATGTTATTTCTATCTCTGGTACCAAAGTTTCTGTTAAAGAAATAAAGTCCAGGAACGCTTCTATTTTGTTAACTGAGGCATACTTGTGTTTAACAGTTTCCCCATTTTTATCTTTTTAATAGGCAGATTCTAGTAATGACTCATCAACCATGAAAAAGGGCTAAAGTGGAAGAACATGGTCTCCTTGCCTAGAGGTCATCACGGCAGAGTGAGAATTTGCAACAGACAGTAGAAATGTCAGTCTTCACCCCCCCCCCCAGATCTTGCAGAAATCTATATAGTAAATGTGGGGGAAATTCTGAAATTAAGCATTAATGAGAGGGGAGGTGCAGGTGCAGATCACTTTTGTACTGGTACCATTTTGTTTTCTTTTGCAGTTTTGGTAGTGTTCTCAGCACAGAATGGGGAGCAATTGGAACATATTTTATAACCATGCCACTAGGAACAGTGAAGAGAAAAATCATGGCTTAGTGAACTTGAAACTGATGCAGGAAAAGAGTGAATTACCTGGTACAGAAATGGAGCAACTAATACATCTAGGAGGAAGGTACATGCAGAGAAGCATATTGGGAGTATTGGTAATATTTCTGAAAAGTTAGCTATTTGCTTTTTTAACTGTGTGCTTGGTAATATTATATCTGCTGTCCCAAGTCCAAAAATCTACCATGAAGTCTGTCTAGCCCCAACTTAGACCCAAGGTGATTCATTTTCAAGTTAGAGTATGCCCCCCTTCCCTGAATCATATGCTTATGTGGTTACACACATGTTATGATAGTGCTAGAAAACCTTTTGCTTCAGTACCTACAAAAGCATGGGAAACTGAAGATGGATTAATGGAAAAGGTATGACTTGATAGGGTTTAGGTTCAACATTACAGATTGGCTATTTTTTACAAGATCTTACTCTTCACTGCCCAAATTCATGCAGAAAAAGAATGGCCCCTGCTCCTTCCTCATGTTGTTATACTATATGAGGCAAACAGTTCCTATAACATAGAACTTTCCGTAAGATATTTAGCCTCAGGAGCAAGGGTCATGGAGGACCTCTGAGAAACAAAGCAATATAGGAATGCCTTCTTCCTTTGAAAAAGCAGATACTCACTAGCAAATGAAGTATCATTGACCCCCAAGATGCTAGGAAACTAATGCCTGAAAACATTGTTTTTAGGTTGTGAACAAGCAGCCAGTATTTAGCAACACAGTTAAACATGCACTTGAAGTCAATAAGATAAAATGGAAACTTCAAGCTTGTATACATGTGAACTGCATAATTGGAAAGCAGTTGATTGGTGGTTCTGTAGTGCTAACTTCATCAACACCTGTACCATGATTTTAAGCAGGTTATGCAGAAGTAAATCCCACTGAGTAAGTTTTCCTGATACATAGGATTAGGGTTGCATCCTACAGTGCTCAAGTTACATTCTCCAGATCAGACCCTCTGGGAGTTTTGAGGAACTCAGCCTCAGATGGATATGTATCACTGTTAACTGACTTCAAACAACCAGCCATGAACTGAAAACAGATTTGTTTTCCTAAAAGATTCTTCTGGGGATCAGTAACAGCAGTACAACCAGTGATTTTTTCATTCATAAAAAGAGCATCCATAGGATGTGTCTCCTCCAGTCCCTAGGCTATGCTGAAGATGGCAATATATTAATTAAGGTCAAGTGTACCTTTCATCCACATTCAGGTTCAAAAAGTGAGGTTGACTTGTGAATGAGCTGCAATAATCCTGCTGCTGGTGGCAAAAGGTCAGACTAGAAGATAGTAGACATGTTTGTTTAAATCACGATCTTCCTCAGTTATGCATTCAGCAGAGTGGGAAGTTTTGGGGCAAAATGGGTATATGGATAGGAGTGCTCACCATGCCTCAACCAGCATCATACACCCATGTTCTAAAAAGAATACCTCTCACAAACTCTTTGAGGCTTACCTGAGTTTAAACAAACAGATCTGCTACTTCCACATTCTGGTTTGATCCACTTGCAACAAGGCATTCAGTCAGTGGCCACATGCATGCACATAACAAAAACCCATGCATGATTGGGATCCTGGCAAATGTAACATGCTTGTCTTATAAATATTGAAATAAAAAACAAAACTGATCACCAGATACACACTTAATAACTTAATATTTAGCTTTCCCCCATAAATCTTATTTTAGCACATTTTGGTTCCATTTTATATGTAATCTATATTAGTGCAATGGGAGAGATGACCCACCAAAGAATAGTTGGATATTCCCCTCCCCCTTACTATGAAATATTCCTTTATCTAAAAATAAAGGTTCAAAATTACTGTCGTTCTTCTCAGTGGCATTGCAGTTTCTCCCATTATTTAGTCACCTTCTTATGCGGTTACTAAAATACTTGGGAACTGCAATTATCTTAACCTGGATATAATCCAGTAGGAGGTTTTCCTACTGGCTAAAATAACATGCTGTTTTCCTACATGCTAAAATAAATAGGTGCTGAACAAAAGGCCAGTTGTGATCCTGTGCAGATTGCATTCATTTCAAAGATTACCTTCCTGCTGGATTGTGTCCTATTACTTTTTGTGATCCAGCAGTCCTAAACTTATGTATTACAGAGACAAAATCATTGTTCCTAGGTAAGTTCAAGCAAATTCTTGGGCTGATTACATTAAATGTAAAATCACAATATTTCTGTCAAAATTTAATATAGCACTACCTTTTTTTTTTGTATGCATTGTCTTGCTGTTTTATTTTATTGATTTAATTGATGCCTTGCCTTTCTATCAAAAAAGGTGCTTAGGATGGCTACTTAGTAACAGCATGCTCTTGGATCTATCATCTCCTCAAGGCTCCCAAAGCAAACCTTATTTCTGCCAGTGTAAAGAGCAATTAATATAGGGTAAGCAAATAAACAGGGCTTTTTTTTGAATCAGGGTACAACAAGCAAACACAGGGACTGTTGCAATTTTTGCAAACTGTACAGCCAGTCACCAGTAATGCAATGCACAAAAAGAAAATGAGCCAGGAATGGGGGCAGGGTGGGCAGGTACAAGTTAGGAAGAAATAACCCCGAATGTGTTCAGAGAGTTCGGCGAAATACTGTAGGAACAGCAATCACTTGTAACTTTTACAAAACTTGCTCTCAACATAACATAACATAAAGGCACCATTGATATTGTTCTCATTTTTGAAATACTGTAAAAAATTGCTACATATGGCACATAACACTTTTGTATATACATTATATATTTAATTTATAAAAGTTTTTTTTCCTGTGTTTTTCTTAATCCTAATAGCAGAACTGCTAAAATAAAATAAATTGTTTTAATTTAAAGGTGGAGTACTTCATTATATAAAATAAAGTTTTACATGTGAATCTATGTGGGTTTTTAAAGTTTTTTTTTTTTTTTTTATACAGGGATGGGATCTTGGTTAGCTATTACACTGGACAATCTGGCTTGCAATTCTTCCTGTGTTGAGAACCGGCTGGTTTGGTTAGTCCTGGTGTCAGCCAACCGATATGCAGAAGCTGATTCTAGATCAGCTGCCATGGGGTTTTGTATGCTCAGAAAAGGCGTATCTTCACCTATTCTTTCATCTTCTGTTTCACTCTCTGAGCTACTGTTCTCACAGCTTGTGTCGGTGTCTATTTCCAATCTGTTGGAAATGTGGCCATTGGGTTTTGTTCTTTTTGCCCTCCGACTATTGACTAGTTTCTTTGGGGGCTCTTGTGTTGGTTCATACTCCTGTGTGGTTTCATATTCCTCATCTTCCACTATTCTCAGGGGACTTGGTGGTAGACTGTTGCTTTCATGGGCAGGGTTGTGGTGGTAAGATGAGTTGAACTGCTGTATATGATGCTCATATTTCTCCCGCAATCGGGGTGGTGTCACCAGAAGGAGAGGCCTCTCCTCTTCTATAAATGGACTGACTGCCACAGAAGGGACAGACATTGTTAAGCTGGAGACTTGTGGAGACATTTCTGAAACAGGTGACTTTGGAGAACTTGGAGTGTGGAAATCTACAGGTGACATTCGGGCTGGTGTGGTCATAGCTGATACATACCTAAAGAAGAACAGATAAAAATTAAGTTGGAGCAGAATTAAATGAAAGAACAGAAATATGAGAATAGTCTTCTTTTGCATGTGTGTGTGTCCCTCATTTGGCTTTTCATGGGCTTCATTAAATAGCCTTATAGCTACTGGCAAAAGTGAATTTAAAATTTAAATATCTATCCAGTTATCCATTATTCATTTTTGTGAAAACAAACTTGTATCCCATAATTGCATTTCTGTGCAATGGATATTTAAGACAGCACTTAACGTTAAATGGGAATAGGTTTTTTTGTTCATCGTCTGAAGGCTATTCATTTTTCATAGTAGTAATAACCTACCAAAAGGAACAAAATATGATATCTGTCTACCAGACCTACTGCTTCTAGTTCATGAGTCCTGGATACCTGAAATTTGGTAAATATACTAGATAGTGCCTAAAGATGTTTGTTTGGGGATTATTTTGTTTTGAAAATATACCCATTTTAATGACCTAAATCCCATTTTAGTCTTGACTACAGTTGACCCATTGATACCATATTTGGGATTATTTTGTTTTGAAAATATACCCATTTTAATGGCCTAAATCCCATTTTAGTCTTGACTACAGTCGACCCATTGATACCATTTGATTTATTTATGTGTAGACTCTCTATTCAACAGTAGATTGAATGGGTCAACTCTAGCTGGAACTAACCTACAGGATGCCAGCAAATGTGACTCTGTGTTTGAAGGCAGAGGTGACATCTCTAGATACTAGGTGAGTTCACTAGCAAGTGCACAGGATTAGTCAATAAATTTGGGGATTAGTCCAATGACAGATCCCTCTCAGGCTCCACAGTGGTGCACCATGGAAGGAAGTTTTAGTGGCTGTCACTCAGATCCAAAATACACTTCAGAAATAATGCAGTTTGAGATTGTTTTAACTGCCCTGGCTCAATGCTAGAAAATTCTGGGAACTGTAGTTTTGTGAGAAATTTCCTTGGTTCCCTAGCACTGAGTTAGGGCAGTTAAAGCAGTCTCAAACCGGATTATTTCTACAGTGAGCTTTGGACCTCAGACTGCTACATCACTTTACTTGAAGATTTTGATGTGTTAAACTAAATGCTATTCATATTCATGTGAAACTTTTGCTGGTATTGAAATGTAGAAGCATTAATATTGCTGAAGATGTGATCTATCAGCTTCTTTACACAGGTGAAAATTTAATCCTCAGTGTTGATAGAACTCAAGGCCAGGTAGGGCAAATTGACTGCATGGATGTCAAAGGAATTAAACGGTGTTATATCAAGGATCCACAGTCATCATTTACATATGAATTAAAAATTGATTCAAGGTTGAGTTGAAGTACTAAAGCACAAAAGGAGCATACTTCCTGACTAATTTACTGTCCAAGGTTTTGCATTTCAGAGTCATTTTATAGGAAAGAATTTTTTTTTTAAAAAAAATACACACCTTACACTTGTTTTTACTTATTCATTTATTCTGGGTTTTTTTTTTTTTCAGTTGCACCAGACTGGCTCTGGAGCACAGAAACCATGGGAATACACCCCAAATTTCACACTTGCTCGGCTTTCTAGAAAGGATACAGGCAGAGACCTACAGGTGAGGGACTGGTAGAGCTCCACTCTTAGGACCTTATCACACAGGGTCTAAAGCAGACAGAATCCAAACGAAACCCCGTCCTATCGCGCTTTATTTGTCCGTGTGTTCACACGACGTCGCACACAACCCAGACACAACCCTGTGCTAATGCGGAATCTTGCCCGTTCTTTTGTCTTTCGGGTTTACCAGGTATTGCATTCGCGTGATCGGAATTGTTGCGCAATAATTCCTTTTTCGCCATACATCTGATCATCAAATACGTATCCTGGAGCATTTCCCTGTCATGACCCATGGTTCCTAGCTTGATTTCCCATGGATCAAATAGCCTGGACCTCTGCCAAATAGCCTGGACCTGTGTGAACAGCAAATGCGTATCCAGGATGCGCTTCCATCGCGATTTTGACAATTGCGCTATGACTCCTGTTGCGTGTGATCACCATTTCCGTATTGTGGGGTCTATTCTGCTATAGGTCTGGATTGATTCTTATTTCGCTTTTCTACCACTTTGAGACCCCTGTGTGATAAGGTCCATATAATAGCCTCATCAAAAGTGACACATATGACAGATAGGCAGGCACATATCAATTGTAGAGAGAAAGTTGGTTGTATATGAGATTTTTTTCCTAGCTGACCACAAGGCCTACATCTTGTAAACAACAACAACAACAACAAAACAAAAAACCAAAAAACAGGGTCACATGGAAATCTGAACATAAGTCATCCCTTGAATGGGAAACTATCAACCAACAATTGACCTAAGAGTAGACCCCTATTCTCTCAGCTCTGAACCATGCCATCATCATTTTGTGCACATTCCAGGAGCTGCCATGGGGTCAAAGAGCAGGGTATGAAACTGGTAATACCTTGTGCCAAGGGCAACATCAAACAAAATCTCTAATATGTCTTCTTCTTTTTTTTCCTTTTAGATTATGTTTTTTAGATTATGTTTTAAAATTGTGTTTTAATTGTTATGATATTTAATTCTCTTTTAAGGGGGGGAGGGTTGGTACGGGGACATTTTGTACTGTTTTAATTGTAAGCCGCTTAGATTGATTTATCATATAAGTGGGATATAAATAAATAAATAAATAAATAATTGGAAAAAATGGGGTATGTACATTCTTTAGCTCAATAGTAGTCATACAGTGGCTCCTCTGTAGAAGTGGAATGAGAGACATTAGTGTTACTCAAAATTTCATCACATTGACATAAGAGGTGAGCTCTTGGTGTGAAGTGACTGGCTTTATAGCACTCTTGGCAAGAAGGTCACAGTTTTCCTTTGAAAGTACTCTTGATGGAAGAGCAGTATGGGACACTCATCAAGGTGGTTGGGTCCTAAATTCCATAGCATAGCCCCTGTTGACTATGTCAGGAACTTGGGCACTGCATGTTACTGACTGCCATGCCAAAATAAAATGATGGTGTCTCTCAGCAAATGTAGAACAGTAATGAAGATATGTTGGCTGAAGTGATAGAAAGCATTTGTTAAGAGTCTGAAAGCTGTTTCTCATAGGAAGAATGTATTTGCTCCAAGGGCAGAGCATTTTTGGTGATGATGATGATGATGATGGATATCTCGAACTGTCTACTGGATGGCAATCTGGATGACATTTTTGATGAAGGACATGTAAACTACAGTGACTCCAACTTTTGTAATAAGAGTGTATAAGTTTGAACACCATGCTTCCTTGTGGCTACTATCCCTTTTTTGATCCAAACTTTCACTAGCCTTCCCATTCAAAAGCATCTATCTGTTGAATTTGAGATCTTTAAAAGGTTTATAATCATCTTGTGACAGCAGTAGCAACTATATCCAGGCATAGCATGTCAGAGATATGGCTTCACCTATGGCTTTCCCACTGCAATCTCCAGCATGTCTGGCAGTATTGATTTGCTGACTGGCTAATTGATGGGGCTATGCTTGGAAAATTAAAGCCACCTTCCTCTTGTCTTCTGGTAGATGCTTGAAAAATGGAATTACTTCCTCCCAACCCTGACATGTGTCTATGCATGCTTCAGGATTATTAATGACAAATGAAAGGGCTGCTGCCACATACTGTTTCCTAGTCATAGTACTGACTTTCCTGCCCCACTTTATAAGCAGCTGCTATATGCTATTTCTGTGAAAAATTTCCTTGAGCAGCTTCCATGATGTTTGAGTTTGGTTTAGGGTGCTTGAAGAGAAACTGACAACTGTTCTCTTAAATGCTATACAAATGAATGCTATTTTTTAAAAAAAACAAAACTGTTCAGCATTGATTTTCTATATAGACTATATAGACTTTAAAATTATGTGGTAAGTTACTGTCTGGCTGCATGTAACAAAGAAGCAAGCATTGGAACAGCTGTGTCTGCAGGTTCAGGTTATTTCAATCCAGGTAAAGCTTTAGCCATCCCAATGACTTGTTCCATAAAAGGGTGAATATGATGGATCTTCCCACTCCTCTCTAGGATGCTAAATATAATAGAGTAAAAAACAAAAACAAAACCAAAACAACAACAAACAAACAAACAACAACAACAACAACAACAACAAAAACAGCTCCTCAAAGTGTAACAAGACCTAATTGATGAACAGGATTGACTAGGTGAACAGGATGGATGTCACCAAGAAAACTGTACTGTTGTTGTGGCATGACCATTCATGTTATGTATCCTGTTGTAAGTGAGTAGTAGTTTAAGATTTGGAGGCTAGATTCAAAAGTGAGTAGTAGTTTAAGATTTGAAGGCTGTCTCCTGGGAAGCACAGGAGCTCAGTTCATTCTCTGTGTTTAAACTACCTGGGACTCTTTCACCCTATGCACATATAGCACTGTGTTTCCATTTTAAATGCCATGGTTCCATCCCTTGGAATCCTGGGAACTACAGTTTAGGGAAGGCTATTTAGCATTCTCAGCCAGAAAGCTCTAGCTCCTCATCAAATTACAAATCCTAGGATTCCCTAGGATGCAGCCAAGGCAGGTGAAGTGGAATTATAGTGCTATAATTGTGTAGAGTGGAAGAACCCCTAGACTTGGCCCCCAAATATCTCAGTCACACATTTCCTGTTATTAGCAGTAAAATTATTATTTTTTCAGTACCTTTCACTGTGTGGAGAATCACGATAGGAGTCAGGTGTCTCTCTTGCATGCCTGAGGAAAGTATTGCTTTCTCGTGGCCCTCCAATGCCATTCAGGCGCCCGCGGTGACCAGATGGACTTGCATGCCGGCTATTTTCAACAGAGGAGCTCATGAGTGCTGAATGACTTTCAGAGATGATGCTTTCAGTCCGACCGTTACTCCAACTGATAAAGAGCCGTTGGGAAGAAAAGAAGATGACATTTTAAATTTAGACATAGGAAAGGGAAAACAAAGTATTTTCAGATAATCTTCTAGGCTGTGTGCTTTATCAATTTGCATGGCAATAAGGTTTTGCATTCATCTATGTTACTGTTCTGTCTGAATAACCGAGAGGATAATTTTTTGTTTAGAAAAAGTATTATATGCACAAAATGGAGGTGCCAAGAAACATTCCACCCTGAATGGTTGTGCTTTTCAGGATTTTATCATTATAGAAAGGAATAAACAATGAGCAGGTCTTGTCTTATTCTGTGGCAAATTATATACACAAAGAACAAATGATGTGCTCTGAGAGAATTATACAATTCAAGACAAGCATGTTTGCCTTGAGCTCATTTAGATTATCAGTGAACACATGCCCCAACTGTATTTAGCTTTTGGCTAATAGTCTTCAAGTCCCCAATCAAACATAATAATATCACATGCAATTCAAAGATAGCTGGGTGGAGGAGATAGGCTGCTGTGGGGAAGAGGAGGTATTATTTATACTGTGGGTTACCTCTTTTCAAAGAAAAAAGAAAGTAAACTTGGGCAGGGGCAGCGCATGGCAGTGATCCTATTCAGTCCAAGTGGGGAGGGAAGCTCCACTAGCATAGTTATGCTGTAGCTTCCCTCAACTCTGTGCAGAACTGTCTATTTCATCCATACCTGGCTCTAAAGGGTATTTGGAGGCTAGGTTTTCTGGGAGTGGTGTTTGGAAAATCACTGGAATACGGAGGAATAGCCAGATCTATGTAGAACCTGCCTCTGGTAAGATATACATTATGGTGGTTGCCTCCTTCTCTGGTGATGGTGGTGTGTGAAGAAAGTAATCAGCTTGTCCACCACTGTATGTTGCTGAAGTGGGATTAGAGTGCTATAATTGTAAAAACTCTTCTGCTTTTATAAGGCTATGGCTACATCTTTGTGAGAGTGCTAAAAGTGTCAAAATACCCATGCTATAGTCCCTTGCATAAGCAGTTTTATTCAGCATATTCCTGGCACATCAGTTTTAAACAAATAAAGCAAATGAAAGGTAAACTATTTGCCAAGTGAGTATGGGAGGAATTATAGTACATTCCTAAACATGGTATGTGTTCCAGGATCCTCTGTGGACACTTCTCTGGATGCTGGAGTCCCATTATATACAGTGGCACAGTAAAATGGTGTCCCTTATATAAAATAGCAAAGCCAAGGATTGTTTTTTTTAAAAAAATTCTAGGCATGGGTGATTGAATCTATAGATGCAGAATCTGTGGATACAGAGGGCCAACTGTATATGCCACTGAGTTCAATAAGATTTCCCCACAGATAGTTATTACAAGATGCTGACCAAGTATGGCACCCCTCTCGGGACACTTTTTGAAGAACTGCTAATTTTCTTTTATGTGCCTGGTACACTTGTCCCTCCACATTTGCTGGGGTTAGGGGCACAGGACCCTTGTGAATGTGGAAAAACCACAAATAACAAAAACATTGTTTTTACCTGAGAGAACACCTCTCTAGGAATCTCTAAAGTCCTCCAGTGCAACTCATTGGTCAACATCTGCCAGACATTGACCATAGAATTGTACTTCAGGAGCTACAAATGCTTAGTGGAGTGTTCTCTGTAGGAATCTCTAGGTCCTTCAGTGTGACTTTTGGTTAAAATTAACCATACAGTTGTGCTGAAGGACCTAGATATTCCTAGAAATAACATATTAATAAAATCTGTGAATAATCAAATCCACAAAAGTCAAATCTGCAAATGGGGAGGAATGAGTGTATTTCAAAATCAGGACTGTCAGACTCCTGACAAATGAGTACATATGTCTAAGACAGGGGTAGGCAACCTTTCCCCTTTAAGGGCCGAGGGACTTCAGCTCCCAGAAGCCTCAGCCATGTTGGCCAATAGTTCCATGTTGGCCAATTGCTCCTGGGTTTCTGGGAGCTGAAGTCCCTCGGCCCTTAAAGGGGAAAGGTTGCCTACCCCTGGTCTAAGAGATTGTGCTCACTTTAGGGGATCATAAGTTGTGCAGTAATGATACTGGTCATCATGATCCTACCATATACAATATCCAGAAGGTGACTGTGGTATCTCAACAACTAGTTCTATACCAGAGCAATGAATACAGAACCACATTTTCCCAAGAGCATGATATAGTTGTTTTGATGCTATCAAGGTGTGGCACTGCTGAAGAATAATGGTAACCTGAAGGAAAATATGGGGATTGGGCATACAAAGTGATAATAACTGAGTACTGAAAACATAATCTGACAAAGTCCTTATTTTGCATAACATTTCTAAATATACTTGCTTTTTCCTACATATAGCTTGTACATATACTGATGCTACACCAGTGAAGTGTAAGATGTTTTCTTTTAAAAATAAAATAAGAACTTCAAAGGTCATTTTACTAGAATCTCTATGTATTCTTTAAACATTATACACCAGAAAATTATTGTGTTCAAATAACTTTGTCCTTCAATCAGAAAAGGCTACTCATTAAAATTCTCTGGCAGTGCAACTGCACTTTTGGACAGAATCACAGAGATGGAGAAGACCTTGGAGATTATGTAGCCTGACTCCTGCTTAACAAAGTCTCTGAGTGGATGATGCAGCAAAAACAGCTGTCCAGTCGCTGCTTAAAATGTCTTTAGAAAATGAGAGCCCACTGCCAAGCAGTTCTTATTATCAAGAAGTTTTTTCAATTGTTTACCAAAATCTACTTTACAGCAATTTCCACTCCTTGGAACAATACTGAACAACTCTGATCCATCTTCAGCATGGCAGCCTTTCAGATATTTGAAAACTAACACAATGATTTCCCTTAATCTCTTCATAAAGCTAAACATACTGAGATCTTTTAACTTTGCTTATAAGACCTGGTTTCCAGTCCCCACCCCATTCTATTTATACTTCTCAGGATGTGTTCCATTTCATCAAATAAAATGTGATGGCAAGAAGTGGACCCAGTATTTCATTTGTAGGCACCACAGAACTCTGAATGTGTGCCTCTGTGATAAATGCATCAGTGATACCTTTATTGGCCAGTAAAGGTATCACTGATGGATTTTTGTTTGAATTTGCTAACACAGCCAACACAGATACCCCTGAATGTTTTCTATGATAAATGATTTGTTTCAATCATTCTTTAAGATCTTTCTAAAATTAATACTTGATTTTTTTTTAAAAAATAACTGTATTTGTTGAATGGAAACAGCAGCATACTGTTTCTTTTTCAGCCTCCTACCTGTGGCTGGGTGTCTGGGTTACGGTGGTAGAGTGGTGAGTAGTTGAGGTGTAGTGGCTTGTAGAAAATGACGTCTCTGTTTCTCTCTCAACAGCATGCTCACTGGATATTACATTTTTGGATACATATTGCTAAACAAAGCAGAGACAAAAACCCATATTTGTAACAGCTCATACTTGCGCCTCAAGCTTGCACCCTCCACTTTTATGTATAGAAAGAAGCATAACAGTCAAGAAGAGCCAGTGTGGGGTAGTGGTTTGCGTGTTGGACTAGGGCTGCTTCCACACTACAGAATTAATTGACACTGCTCTAACTGTCATGGCTCCATCCTATGGAATACTGGGATTTGTAGTTTGTTGGGGTACCAGAGCTCTTTGACACAGAAGGTTAAATATCTTACAAAACTACAAATACCAGAATTCCATAGCACTGAGCCAAGATAGTTAAAGCGGTGTCAAACTGCATTAATTCTGCAGCATAGATGCTGCCTAGGACTCCAGGAGACTAGGAATTGAATCCCAGCTCAATCATGGAAACACACTGAGTGACCTTGAGCAAACCACACTATTTCCGCCTCAGTGGAAGGTAATGGGAAGCCTCCTTTCAACAAATCTTGCCATGAAAACCCCAAGGATAGGTCCTTAGGGTCACCATAAGTTGGGGATGATGTGATGGTACATAACAAACAAACAAGGTAACAGTCAAATTCACATACTGAAGCTATACCTCTTGTTGGAGCAGGCACCAAGTATTTTCATGGAAAGATAGAGAAAACTTTGTTTAGGTCTAGAATGAATTCAAGTTAAACATAGCTGTTCCAGCAGAAACAACAGTTTTTATTATATAATGTATATTTTGAACTGGGCCAGAAAAGTTAATCTATTTTTAGTGAGATTCAGCCTCTCACCCATGGTTATTTGGTGATCTTCAGTTAAGCTCAACCTCACTAAAGGCCTTCAGATGCAGGGCTAAACTTTGGAGTAGGGGCTATCCATATGTGCAGATCCTGCATTTCAAATACACTCTCTGTATATTCAGAACTACTTGGAAGATGACAGTTGTCTGGAATTTAATGGAGGGAGCCATTCTGTCCTTCAGCTCTTTGTTCAAAATGTTGCCAATGGCATAATTTTCCTGTTTTTTTTTTAAATGAGCCAGTCGTTCAAAATGTTTAGTTTGGCTGTCATTTGAAGACTCCATAGTGATCAAGAAAAACAATGGACTATGAATTCTTGTCTTATTCTTTCCTGCTACTACTGCTACAAAAAACAAAAATGTAATTGGCAGAAGGAAAGACATGACTGTTGGGTGGCTAAGTAACAGACATAGCTTGTCTACAATTTGGCTCTCTCAGGAAATGATGTAATATGGGAAATGTCTGCATTGTTTAAACACACAAAACAGGATCTTGGAGCAGGTGATTTTTTCTGTTGAAGCTGAAGACAAAACTCTTGCTGAGTGCAAGGATCCTAAGGATTTTCCATAGGCAACAGTGGAAGTGAATTAAGCTTTAACCTACATGCATTGTCAACTATATTGTTTCCTCACTCTATTGCCATAGCAGCTTTTCCTTTTGTTTATCTTTATCCTATGGATCACTAACTGGCTAGGAAATAGATTGGGTTCATGATGGGTTCCTTCCAGTTCTCACTGTCTTGAGTGGTACCTGTCAAGTGAGTGTTGCTTTCCAAATCACCCTGGGGTTGGGGCGGGAAGGGAGGAAGGAGAGAAGATGCTTGTTCTGGTCAAATTCTCTTTATTTTTGTCCTGACTAACATGTCCACCCCATTTAGCTTCAGTGGATAGAACTACTTGGTTCAAAGGCAATGGATGAAAGATACCATTTCTCAGTTTGGCAGGAGGCACAGACCAGAAGAGAGGTCACAATATTAACATTATTGTCTGAGAATCATATGCAGCAGCTCTGCCAGACTCACAGAACTCTCCTTTTTTCTCAAGTAACTTTGGACCCTAAATACATTTTGGAAGCAGTATAAAGGCAAATGCCCCATATGGAAATGGATGCTAGCTATGCAAGAGCACACACAGCTCTTTCAGTTGAAGTAATGCAATGGTAGACATAAGAAGTGGACTAAGAAAATCTATTTACTTGCTCTAAATTGCATACAAAACTAGAAGCATGCCTGTTCATTTAATTGAGAGAAATGATCAATACAGAATCTGTATAGCTTCATAATTAGCAGGAAGAGGTTGTGTGTGCATGGAGCATGCTGCACTGCAATCATGAAAAAAGGCTTCTCATAGTCACAGAAATATTTTGTCAGGACTAAGTGGCATGTTCCTCAGATTCAAATTCTATTCTGTTAATTTATATTGTATTACAGAGTCCCAGCACATCCATGATTCAGCAGCTACAATTTTACACAGAAAACCAGATTGAATCCTACAATAAAATTACAAAATTGAACAAAATATGAAATAGCCAAAATTACTGAAAGCTCACAGTTCTAGCAGGGAGATGTGCTGTATCTGTTTATTTAAGGAGCAGGTGCTTCTTTTGCTAGGCTGCTAGGCTGTCCCTGAGTCAAATCCATGAAAGACAATTTCTTAAACTTCAGTCACCTCTACTCTGAAGTCTTCTAAAACAAAAGTCTAAAAACTAAGACTTTTAGGCCTCTCAGGCTGATGAAGTTTCTCTAAAGAAGTTCCATGAAAAGGGTACCACTATCAAAAACACCCTGCCCTTTTTTGCTATTAGTTTAATTTCAGATAAATGCAGTTTTCTTATCATGCTACATACATGATTGGTTTTGTGGTCCATAATTTAGTCTTTTTTTTTTTTAAATCTGATGGTAAGGCTTTGTTCCCTGCTATCAGCCAGCACTAGGATTCAGACTCTCTATAACTTCAATTATAGATTCACCCAGGAACTAGAAATCTGAAAATTCAAATTACTCTGAGTTACATTAGAACTCTGTAGTGGGGAAAGACTTAGAAAATGAAAATCTTAGAAGAAATGGGGTGGCATTTATAGTGAACAGAGATGTAGAAAAAGCAGTCAAGGGATATAATGCCAAATCTGACTGAATCATGGGACTTCAGGGAAAATCCATCAATATAACTAACCTTAATCTAAGTTTATAACTATAGAGACTGAAGAAGAAAAAATTGAAAGTAAGTTGGAATCAAGGAGAAAACACACCAAAACAGGACTTCCTGTCAACCATAGGCAAATGCAAAAATAGGAAACAGAGCAGTCAAAGACTATGGGAAAATTTGGCCCACAAAGCAGGAGACCAACTGATTGAATTTTGTGAAGCCAACAGCTTGTTCACCACAAACACATTCTTCAATCAACCCAAGAAGCAACTGTACACATGGACATCACCAGCTGGCCAATAAAGAAATCAGACTACATAATTGGAAGCAGAAGGTGGAGGAGCTCCATTCTGTCTGCAAAAATAAGACAAAGAGCAGAGTGTGGCACAGACCATGAACTACTAATATCAAAAATTGGAGTAAAGCTAAAGAACACCACTAAACCAAGTGTTGTGCCAGAACAGAACCCGAAGAGCATCCCAGTAGAATTTAAAGACAGTGTGAAAAATAGATCTGCACTATTAAATCTAATTGACCAGGAGTGAGAAGAACTCTGGATTGAAGCCAGGGATATTGTCATGGAGGAATTTTGCCTACTATCTGTAGCCAAAAAAAGAAAAAGAACTGTCAATGGATGACATATGAAACTGTTCATACAGTTAAGGACACATAAAAAGCAAAAGTAAAAGGTTGCAGAAATATAGTCGGAACCTGGAGGCAACTGTTCAATGACCTGTGACAAAGAGAACTACTATACTAATCAATGGGACAAAGAGAACTACTATACTAATCAATGCAGAGAAAAAGAAAATAACAAAAAAGGAAGCACAAGACACTTCTTCCACAAGATCTGAAAAATCAAAGGAAATTTAAAGCAAGAGAGGGGATGGTGTATGACCAGCAGGGCAACACATTACATGACCAAGCAGAAATAAAAAGATGATGGAAACAATGTATGGAAAAATGATATAAAAGAGATGCAAGGATGACAGATTCATTTGAGGAAAGACTATATAAAGGCAATCCTCCAATTTTAAAAAGTAAAGTGGAAGCTGCACACAAAGAACATGGGAGAAATAAATCACCAGGAACAGATGGGATACCAATAGAGCTGCTTCAAGCTAGAGAGACAAAATCTACTCCACTTCTAACTAAAATCTGTCAACAAATATGGAAACAAAACAATAGCCCACACACTGCAAATGCTCAATACACATTCTAATCCTCTAGAAAGGAGACACTAAGGATTTCATTAACCACAGGACCATTGCATTAATCTCCCATTCAAGCAAAGTGATACTCAAAATTCTACAACAAAAACTTCCTACATATGGAGTGACAGATGCTTGATGTCTAAGCTGGGTTCAGGAAAGGAAGTGGCACTAGGGATCATATAGCAATGTACGTTAGACAATGGAGTGCACCAAAGAATTTCAAAAGAAAATAACCCTGTGCTTTATAGATTATAGCAAAGCCTTCGACTGCATAGATCATATAAAACTATGGATTGCTCTTAAAGAAATGGGAGTATCACAATGTTTGATTGTCCTGATGCATAACTTGTACTCAGGACAAGAGGCTACTGCTAGGCCAGAAAATAGAGAAACAAAATGGTTCCAATTGAGAAGGGGGTCAGGCAAGGCTGCATTTTATCCCCCTGTCAGTTTAACTTGTATGCTGAACATATAATATGTAAAGCAGGATTAGACTCAGAGGAAAGAGGTGTGAAAACTGGAGGAAGGGATATCAACAATTTAAGATACGCAGATGACACCATACTACTAGCAGGAAATAGCAAACACTTGGAACAATTTGAAGTCAAAGGCTTTCATGGCTGGCATCCAGCTTTTTTGTGGTTTTGGGGGCTATACTGTATTTGGGTATAATGTACTTGGAACAATTACTGAAGAAAGTCAAGGTAGAAATTGCAAGGGCAGGTTTATATCTGAAGATTAAGAAAACAAAAATAATGACCACTGATGATTTACATTATGATGAAGACATTGAAATTGTCCAAAATGTTCCATATCTTGGCTCAGTCATTAATCGTTATGGAGACTGCAGTCAAGAAATCAGAAGAACACTTGGATTTGGAAGGGAAGCTATGAAGGAACTAGACAAGATGCTGAAGTATCAAAATATATCATTGAACACTAAAGCTAGGATTGTCCTTGTCATCATATTCCCCATTTCTATGTATAGTTATGAAAGCTCAACAGTGAAGAAAACTGATAGGAAGAAAATCAAATCATCTGAAATGTGGTGCTGGAGAAGAGTTCTATGGATACTGTGGGCTGCGAAAAAGAGAAATAAATGCATCCTAGGGCAAATCAAGCCTGAACTCTCCCTAGAAGCCAAGATGACTAAACCGAGACTGTCATATTTTGGACATATCATGAGAAGACATGACTCACTAGAAAAGACAACAATGCTTGGTAAGTTAGAAGGCAGTAGGAAAACACATTCCAGATGGATAGATTCATTCAAGGAAGCAACAGCCCTGAATCTGCAAGACCTGAGCAGGGCTGTTGGTGACCGGGTGACTTGGAGATCTCTCACTTATAGGGCTGCCATAACTCAAAGTTGATTTGATGGCAGTTAACAACAAAGTGGAGAAATAACAGCATGTTATGAGGAAAGCAAGCTTTCCTATTTGTTCTGTTTAAGGAATTAAAGGCATCTCAAATAAAAGCTAGTGTTGAATCAATCACCTGCTATTAGGTTTGCTGCTAATATAAAACTTACATTCACCAGCTGGACATTTTCTGGTGGTGGATGAGGATGGTGAGGCCCATTTGCCATGTTGACTCTGTGGTTACGTTCTGATCGAAGGCCCTGCCGGAGACGGTCATGCAACTTTTTCCTCTGTTTCCTGCATATGAAATAAGGAACAACTTTAACAGTTGCATGAATAAAATAGATTTGATCTGCAATATTACACATTAGCAAATTATCATTATGGGATATAAATCCATTCTCTGAGTGAACCAGGACTTCTGGAATGCATATTCTGAGTTTGAACATTCTCTAATTGGTAAATACTTCTGCTTCTCTTCATGTAACATACCAAATTTCACAAATGAGAATGAAGATGCAATCTATGTGATTTACCTATCCCCTTTTGTTTTCTCTCTCTGCATAGAATGGCTAACCATGGACTTCAAGTGCACTGGATGATACCTTTGTAATGCACAAGGACTTTCTGTGGAATAAGGTGAGGTTCTTGTCTTGTGTCTTTAATAGTTGGTATATAGGAAAATATTTAAGAGATGCAGGGTTTTTCTCCCTTGCCATCACTGCATACTGTAATAAATCCAGCACTTTGGAACTTTCCTTTGCTCCAGAGGCCTTGAAGCAGGTGTAGGAAATGAAAGAGATTTTTTTTTAAAAAAAACCTCCAACCATCACTTATTAAATCTCTGGCTTTTAATGCTATGTTTGGCATCCTAAAGCTATGACATGCTCAAGGCTTGCCACCATCCAGAAGACACATTGCTTTTATCACACGAGGTAGACACAGGATGTTACAAAAAGCAGACTTAGTCCAGAGATCTATGATGCATATAACCAAAGGCAAGTTATTATACCCAGAACAAATAGAATTTCCTAGAACAGTAGCTGTTTACCATTGCCTCCTTTTACTGACAGAGCACTGAAAACCCCTTCCTCATATATTTGTACTCTTTGTAGTTATGGGGACACATGAAATTCTGGAATTGTGTGCATCTAAACTTATCCTGAACCCATGTATGCCACTTTGGTATGCTGCTTGCATCCAATAATGTACAATTGTGGAACTGGATTGGATATGCTACCAGAGATTTACTAGCCTGAAAAACTACAAAATGCTCTCTTTAAAATAAACAAATCAGAAATAAAAATATAAAAGGGTTCTGATTCTTTCGTTTCAAGATATGGTTCAGTAAGAAGCAGCAACCATTGACTGAACCTTTTCCCTGATCTCCAGTCATTAGAAAGTGCTGAATCACTAACTCGCCCTTGTGCATTATAGATGAGGGAAGGATGCAAATCCAATTGCAAATTCAGCAGAATCAAGAGATCCAACTGCAGTAAGGACATGTGCTTGATGTTAGCAGAGACCATACAACCTAATATATTTACTGGCTTTACTGTACACCAATGAAGGTTGACAGTAAACATACACAAAACATTGGATTTCTCTTATTTAAAATGCCAACCATGAATGTTTGAATGAGATTTATACTTTGGCAGATTTTACTGTAAAAGTCAATTTATCAAGCCACATCTTCACTGGGTTAAACCTTGATTTATATTTCATTTGTACAACAGGGTCAAACACTGCAAACTAGAGATTTCCACTATGTTGTACAGTAGTTCAGGCTAAAGTATCCAATACCATTATTTAGGCTGCAGTCTGCATTACTGACTCTCACATGAAAATAGGACAAAGACACTAAAAGAGACCCTGTCAATGAGTCATATCCTCAATTGGCTCAAAATTAGTACATGTCTGTCAGGAACTACAGTATGGGGGTGGAATATGATTTTGCAGTTCAGTGATTCAGTTCAGAAGAAATAGGAAGTCATGACTTTCAACAACAAGGCTAGCATAGGGTGATCTTGAGGACTGCGCAGCCTCTCCTCTTTTTTGGGCTTCTGAAATGTCTACTTCCAATTTTTAGCTAATTATAATTTTCCATAATGTCCATGATCAAGGACCCATGGATTCTTTAAAGTACTGTTAATGAGAAGAAACCATATCCTAAAACCACTTTTTGATTCTGGTTTGTTCTCTGTAACCACAGTTAAATATAAATATGTGCACCAGAGATATCTGGAGTACAGTCTGCTTTTTGTAGCATTTGCTGTCCATCTCATGTGACAAGACAGAATGTGAGTAACTACCAGATGATGGCAGGCCTTGAGCATGTTGTAGCAAAATACAACATTAAAAGTCAGGGGGTCATTGAGTGATGGTTGAGGTTACAAAATGTTTCTCTTTCATTGCCTATTCCTGCTTCAATGCCTCTGGAGCAAAGAAAAGTTCTAAGTTGCTGGAATTATTTTAATATGAAATGATGAGAAGGGGGGAAAATGTTCCCTGTTTTTGGATATCATGGGGAGCTGTGGCTAACAGCTCCTCCTTGCTAGTGTGAAAAAGGAGAGGTAGTGTGTGTGTGTGTGTGTGTGGAGGAAGTGGAACCCAAAACTTACCACAATTCATTCTTGGGGTTTCTCATTATGTCTGAATCAGCTTGGTATCCTTTCCAAAGCTGAAAGTGTGTCATTCTTTCTGTATGTGAAGGGTACCCACTCACTACCCAAAACAACAAATCACTGAAGAGGAGGCAGAGAAGAAAAACTACTGTGAAAGCTAAAGGTGCACACTGTTTCTTCCAGCCATGTCTCTTCATTAAATTAATTGCAGTGCCGATAGAACATTTTGGAAGATGCACTTTTCTGCACAATATCACCTTATCACTTGCTTAACACTGTCACTGGAAGTGTCACCTTCATCTGCCTAACTCTTTTCTTATTAATCACATTAATGTCAAGAAGGAAAAGCATATAAAACAGGGGTGGGCATCAGTAGTGGATCTGTGAGCAAATATTTGCTTTGGTGGCTGAATGGACTGCCAAAAAACCAAGAAATAATGTGGAGGTGGCTGGATATTCCCTTCTGCTTTTGAAAATCAGGTATTTTTGATTCTAAATAGCTGAAAGCTCAAGGGAGTTCTAAAACCCATTTATAGCGTAAACTACTTGTCCTGGAGATTTCCAAAAGAGCAATTTTTTTGACCAGGGAAAAGATGGTCCAGGGAATTTGGAGGGGCTAAGGGCTGCAAAAACAGCTTTGAGAGATTGCATACTGCCCACTTGATACAGAAGATAATTTGTAAATATTGGCTGCCCTAATACTGCAATCACTTCTGATGCAGAGATGCAACATAATTATCCACAGGGCATAGACTGCTCTGAGCGCAAGATATTCTAATAATAATAATAATAATAATAATAATAATAATAATAATATTTATTTATATCCCGCCCTTTGGAAACCCAATCAGGGCGGCTTTCTTTCTCCTAGATGTTTTAAAAGGAAATATTTTTGGATGCCTAAATGAAGTGTACCTGCTATTTTAGTTCAGAGACAACTATGTCTCAAATATGTGATAAAATAAATAAACCAGGAAACAATGATCTATGCTTTGGGAAGCAACTGAACAATGATCCATGACATCAAAAAGTAAATAAAAGCTACCAGAGTTTAGCTATGGATGTGGTTTATAACATAATTCACTGCTCTAAAATAATTTTTTGGTCTGAAGTGCTTTTGCTGAAGCAATAGGACTTTAATTTGACAAGGCAAATATTTAAGCATTTATATCTATGATGGGATGCTTGAAATTTGACTGCAGTATTTACTGAAATAACGTTAAACCAGATTATGAAAACAAACCCAATCTCATTCTATAATCAAAATAAGAAAATCCTGTGGCTAAATCCAATGTTAGCCTTATAACTACTGGAATGTGACTAAATTTACTTCATTGGGTCATCTTTTTCTAGGACTAACAGTGGATTTAGCCCATAATACTTAAAGTGGCCAGCTCACATGGATGGCATAAATTTGGGAAACTCTATCTTAGCATGTAATTAACCTTCTGACATTTGTTTTTATTGTATCTTACCAACCGTCATATTTTACCTCTTTCACACTACTAAAAATATTAAAAGCTTAGATCTAAGCTTGATTCAAGAGTAATTATGCAACCTATTGTGGGACACAACTGAGAACCTGCAAATTTACTATTTAAATGTTACATTTTAAACAAATGGGATGTTTTTGCAGTGATTGCAGTGATCATAAATTAGATTAGAAATATGCAAGGGATCACTTCCCATAGGAAGTATTATATGATTATATACAGTGCACTTTAGTTGTACTCTAAGGGTACAGAGACATTAAGTTTGTTTAGCTGCTTAATCTTGTGTCAAACACATTTCTTAGCTTTTTGTTTTGAGAGACTCTTGATCCCTGTCACAGATAAACCCAGATATAGAAAGGAATACGAAAGTTTACTTGGTTTTGCAGTAGGCCACAACACACATGATGCCAACTACAAGGAGAGCAATGCAGATGCCAGTTATGGTCAACACCCTTTTCTGGTAGAGTTCCTCAGCTTCTAGAAAAGGAGAAAATGGAGAAGGTTACAAAATGTGCACTAGATAATAAAACAGAGACAGTAGCACCCAATGTAATGTACAGACTGTCATTTTACAGGCCCACATAATGACATTAACAGCATAATCACCATACAAATTAAATCCAGAATTTAAGATCAAAATGAAAACCCATGCTGGATGAATATTAACTTTAAAATAAATATAACACAAATGGACATGAACTGATAATACAGAATTCTTTGAAACATAAATTTTAATTTAAAATTTACAATGCTTAATATATATATATATATATATATATATATATATATACATATATACTATGCACTAATAATGTAGAAAGATAATTTCCTTTCTTGCAAAGAAAACTGGGACAAAGATAGCTTGTTAGTGTTGTCCCTCCAATCTTTCTCCTGTTTTTTTCTTGAGGCCCTTTTACACTACACAGTTTTAACACTATGATTCCACTTTAACTGCTATGGTTGCATATTATGGAATTCTGAAATTTGTAATTTAGGGAGGGATATTTAGAATTCTCAGCTTGAGAGCTTTAGTGCCTCCTTAAACTACAAGTGCCAGGATTCCCAGGACGGAACCATAGCTACTAAGAGTGAAACCACAGTGTTACAACTGTGTAGCTTGAAAGGGCCCTTGATTTTAAAATACTCTTGTACTTTTCCAGCATTGCACTGGATCGCAGCAATCTTTACATGAAAAATATTACAGGTGTAGCATGAGTTTGGCTTGCAGTTAGGTCACTGACAACACAGTTTAACTTTCAATTTCAATCCCTTCTCCTCACCCCCATCTGAAATTACAATAATTAAGAATGCATTGTATCACAGACATGATTATTCATATACCATAACTGTAGCTAAAAGGGTATTTGCATTAAGAAAATATCTGTTCCACGAAAGTGACCTCACTCAAAGATATTTTATCATTAAGTAATTCTTAGGGTAAGCAATGTTTGGATTGGAAAAGACATCACATTCCATTTGTCTGTCACACTTGGCAAAATGTAATTTGTATGTTGAACAAAGGAAATGTTACATTTAGAATACTGTTACTGAATGCTGGCTCAAGTTGCTAAAGAGAACCAGAACTTTTACCCTTTCCTCCCTGCTTCTCAGAAGGTAATTTAATTTTTAAAACATAACTAATTACCACATCATCCAGATGGAAAGATGAGTGTAAACATGGTGTGAGGAGCCAACAAGGAATTGCATTAGCTATAAGGAATGTTTTTCAGAAACATATAGAAGTTTAAATGAAATAGGATTTGGAAACTACCGGTACTTCTGTACTTCGAAACAATTGTGTTTGGCCGTTTCCTGGTCTGGTGATTTCTGTATGTTTGCAGATAAGGCATCTGGTACAACGTGCTTTGCCTTAGTCTGATCTGAGACGGATTTCTAACACTAGCCTGTGTTTGGTCCAAAATTCCACACCATTGTGGTCATTGTTGCTCCACTGAGCACAAATATTTGCTTACACATTGACCCAGCATGATAAGCAGATATCATTATACTGGGCAATGTCCAACAATTGGCAGCATCTAGTGATACACTGTGGCCTGTCATTGATACACAACAGTTTAGGAGGAAGGAACTTCCATGAAGTGTTGACAGTGTCTGGAGGAAATGTTTTCCTTTCAAGGCATTTGCAGAAATAGAAATTGTAGTCTCCATGCAAATGGTGGCATAGATGATTTTTAATAGATTTGTTTTGTAAGCTGTATGTCTCCCAGGTGCCTTTTTCTGCTTATTTCGTGCATATAGCAAAAGTGCCAAAACATGGAAACTGAGGGGATATTAGCAGGGTGCAATTGTAGTAATTTGGCCTCACTTAACTACCATGATTCCTTCCTATGGATTCTTGGGATTAGTAGTTGCAGTACACTCCCTTGGATTACACCAATATAGCTATTTGGCACAGAAGTCTAAGTATCTCATGAAATTACAAATTCCAAGATTATATATGATGGAGTCATGGCTGCTGAAGTGGTATCAAAGCATTCTAATTGTGTAGTGTGGATATTATAGCTTGAGGCTCTACTGACCAGGAAATTACTCCTACTGAACTCAGTCATGTTCTTTATGAGTATATACATATAAGATTCCTTTGTGAATGATTTTCCTTGTAATTTTCAACAACCTTAGTAGAGGACTTTATGTTACCACATATTAAATGAAGTTAGAAAATTATTCCATGGAAAAATCATTTTCCAAGCTCTCTGGCATGACTTTATTGGTAGATTTATATTCCTTGATGATCATTACATGGGGATTAACATTAGATCAGCTATTTTCTATTATCCCTTTCAGGGTCTAGTGAAGAAAGATTACCTGTGATCCCTTAAGTCACTTAACTGAATTCAGTGGGAATGAATCATTGATCTGAAGGATACTGGAAACATTTCTTGTTCCAAATGTTTATCAGAGTAACTAATGTTCCATGCATTTGTACGTCATATAGCCTTGCCCACAGTTTTGTCTCCCAGGTACTTCAACAAACACTGCAATTTGTAATTAAGAATGACTACAACCTATTTTTTTTAAAAGTGGTGTCTGTGATACAATGCATTTTATGAATGGAAATGGTGTCTTCTACAAGCCAGTCTCAATATCAACATCAGTTAACAGGCTTTTGATCATATTTAGACAAACATTAATAGTACTTCTTAATAGAGGGAAGGAAGGATCAGTTTGGTGAAAAAGTAACAACAAGAATGTTGAGTTGATTATACAAATAAAAATCCAAGAACAAGAAGTCAATGTAGAGAAGCAAACACAAATATATGAGAAAGAAGGGAGTGGGGGGGAAAGAGAGGAAGTGGGAATGGGCTGAAGGGAACAACAAGGTTAAAAGTTGAAAGTCAACTATAAGCCTGGCACAGCATGCTGGATAACTGGAAAAAAGAGTGAAGAATAATGCTTGAAAATAAGATTGAAGCGGAGTTTGAAGGGATTTAACATACAGCATAACTCCTAACCTATGCTCACCTGAAAGCACTGATTGAGCAGCCAAGCAGCTGGAATCTTATAATGTTACAATACAACAAGAGATAGAAAAGTCATGCTAAATGCAATCCAGTAAAGAGGAATTAGTGCAGTTCAAAAAGGGTTAACATAGAATTATGTTTGCAGTATCAGCCATTAAAACTCATTAAAATAATGTTTTTGCCTCCCTCCTGCCCATAATAAATTTAGTGCCAGGGCTATATCTTGTATCAATCCCAGGATGCCACAAGAGCCCCTCACTCCCTGCAATGATAAGAGAGAGGGGAACTCTTCCTTACCACATGGCCATAAGTGCCATGTAGTAAGTACTCTAGGGTGTTGCTGCACAGAGAGGTAGGATTTGACATGGAGATATCACTGTTGGTGGCAACTCTATGACCAGCTTAATCTAATCTGCTGTGACTGTGGAAAAGAAAATTGACCTTCAAAAATGCTCTATTAATGTTTTCACCAACCCCTACCTTATTAAGAAAAAGTCCCACTCTGTGGGCATATATTCAAGCATACAATAGGCTTTGTTTTGATGGATTTCATTTCCAGTGATAAATTTTTGGATGCTTATTACCATCAAAAAGCAAATAATAAAAAAATAATGTCTCTTTGGTGATTTTTATGCCCCTTTCCAAAAGGCTGCAAACATGCTCAGAAGGGAATTGTGACGGAAGGAGGAATGTATCCCCAAGGCTCTCTTGCCCCAGTCAAACTGTACTAACTGCAGATGGATTATAGGGGACTGTGGATGGGAGTGTGTATCTGGAAACACATTACCAATGGAAGTGCTGAGGACCAGGTTGAGGCCATGGGGACCCAATGTAGAGTCTCCTGGATAAAATCAGGTCTGGTGTTGCACAACTAATTAGAGGTGGGGTGACTGCAGCCTGGCTACATGAGTGGGGATAAATTCCTGCTACTGCATATGGCACAGTAAAACTGCCAATTTGGGATGGTGACATGGAGAATGTCCTGCTATTCCTGCATGAATTAAGACAATGGGGGTGGTGGCTTTGCTTGTCCTTTGTGACAGTATCCAGATATCATCACATAATCACAATGAATGTAGAATTCAAAGATATAGCCATATAGCCATATTAATTAGGACTATGAGTACACAAAAGGATCTTGCAGCACCTTTGAGACTAACTATGTGAAAGAAGTTGTAGCATAAGCATTCATTGACCTGTGCACCTGAGGAAGTAGACCAGGTCTACGAAAGCTTATGGTACAACTTTTTTTGCAGTTAGTCTCAAAGGTGCTACACGATCCCTTTGCATAGTGATAATCACAATGATTATATGATCCCTAATCATACAGAAAAGAGAGAATCTGTAAGTGGCATCGAAACATAAGCATATTATGGCTCCTAACATGAACAAGAAAACAAATCTAAGACACCAATATAATAGTTTTCTTCCCAAAAAGGAGCTTTTTTCACAACTTGAATGCCTACATTTTAACCTAAAAGTATTTAGCTGTGAAAATTTTGTGCAACACTCATCACTGCCACCTCTGTACATTTCTTTTTAACAGTAGGACTTTAGAAACAAGCATAGGAGCCCTGGTGGCGCAGTGGTTAAATGCCTGTACTGCAGCCACTCACTCATAGACCACAATGTTGCGAGCTCAATACTAGCCAGGGCTCAGGCTTGACTCAGGCCTGCATCCTTCCGAGGTCGCTAAAATGAGTACCCAGCTGTTGGGGGGCAATGAGCTTACAGCTTTAAACTGCTTAGACACTCCATAGCGCAGTATGAAGCGGTATATAAATGAAGCTGCTTTGCTTTTGCTTTGCATATCACAACCTCCTAGGCTGCCATTTCCTTAACTTCTCTGATGTTACATAAATGTTCGGTAGCCAAACATGCAAAGGATTATTGGAGACTATTTTAATTCCAAGGCTGTTGGGACACTTTTTAGTAAATTATGATCTGAATCCTATTGGGAGTCCCAACTGCTATAGACTCATTGAATCAACTGTTGAATAGTGAGTAAACACATAAATAAATCCCACCAAATCAATAGATTTACTCTAGTTGGGACTATCAATAGCATTTGGGCCAATGTCTCTTCATCTATGGAATTAAGGCATTAAACGACTTCTTGTTGGAAGAGAAGCTTTCTAGGTGTTGCATTTGTATGTGCACATAAGAAACGGACACTTGCTCATTATATACATGATCAATGAAAGATTCATGACTATTGCAGCTTGTGTGTGACATTAAATGTCTAGCCTTCACTCTGCAATTTCCTAGACTGCCTTGATAAACTTTTTCTGATGTCACACTGCCCCTGTGTTGACAGGAAATGTAGACACCATATAACTGCAATTGTCTGACATGTTCTAATATTATAGGACCTTGCTAGCTTACAGTCAGCCAACTGCTTAAAGCAAATTTAGATCTGAATTTTAAAAGTAACTTTAAATGAATAGCTTCATCTAAGGATCTACACCAATGGCTTTTGAATGATGGCATTTTCTTGGATCATGTAAGTTGCACAGCCATTCTAGTATTGTCTGGAAAACAGTTTTGGAGAACAGAATATGAATTCTGAAGTCTCCAACTAACCTATGCTGAATCAGACTCTCATATCTGTTGATGTATATCACAGATGTCTGAATGGCATAATCTTGGTACAGTAGCACTGTATGTGTCTGCATACTATTGTGCCATGTAAATCTAGTCATAGTCAAATACTTTATAGAGGTGTCATACAGCAGACACAAAGAGTACATTTTTTGTTTCATGAAATGTAGTCCTGTTTTTCACTCCCTGATGGGAATTCTTATGGAAACTAACTCCTCTGTTAAAAAAAAAGGAATTATTTTGCTCATGTGTGGTATTTCTAAGTTTGCTGAACTATCCCTGCATTTTTATGAGTGTATGAATGTATGAACCAAAGGCATTTTTCTTCATAAACTGGAGTTTTCAACTTCTGCCACATTTAGGAGGTCCCCAAGGCCTCACGGACAATTTGGGAAAAGAGGTCAAGAGGACACTGTGGAAAGGAAAAGCCCTGTTGTGTAAGTGGAGGTCTAAGCCCTCTGACCATAGGTAAGTGCTGCTGATGCTAATTCTGGGCTCATACTCAGGAAGAAGCAGTGAAAAATTCAGTCACATATAATTTCAGAAATCATATCCAGCCATTATGGAGAATACAGAGTATTTTTGTAATAGGGCCTGTGATATAATTTAATTCCTACATAAACTTCAGGTTAGGTTTCGGGACATTGTGCTGCAATTGCTCTTGGGTTTTACTACAAGCTTTGTTCACTTTCCTTGTGTCTTGCCTTATTTTACCCCCCTTTCCACATGCCCTGAACATTGCCAGGTCTAAGAGGTGCTTCAATTTTCAGACTTCAAATCCTTTATAAAAACATGTACTTAAGTGGGGTTTGTGATGGCAGAAAGATTCAGGGTTAAGGGTCCCTGTTTCTTAAACTGGGGTTCTATTATTCTGCCCCTTTCCAGAAAGGGGATTCTTTCTTTATTTTAAAAGAGATTTTCCCATCACTCAATATGGCAGAAATTTGGGTGGGTGCTTCCCAGGCAGAGCAGCAACACTAGATTGTAGCAAAATCAAATGTTAAAAAAATGTGCCAAGCAATCTATCAGAAAAGTAAATTTCCACTCTTTTAAGGCTCAAGCATATTCCACAGCAGCATATTATGTTTATGAATGCCTCGGTAAGTGCAGATAGGGAGCTGACAAAGGTTGTTATAGCTGTATGATCCCTTCTAAAGAATAAGGAAGTTGGTTAGGAATTGAAGGGGGGAGAAATAAAAAGGTTTTCATTCGCTCATGGTCTAAAGTCTGCAAGCTAAAAGGAATGATTGGTTCATACCCATAAATTCAATCCCAAGATGCTCTGCCAATGCAGAAAGTTGACATAAAAAGAAAGAAAAGGGAAAATAGTTTCAGAAAAGAGCAATGCACTGTACTGAAATAACAAATTACACATGGATATTATACCTATTTGGTGTCTGCACACTGAGACAGGATGGATGGCATGAGATTAATGTGGCATGGTTTATATAAGCTATGGCAGGCTTGTGTATCCATTTAGGAAACAATGGCTTAAAGCCAGTACTCACTGGCATCCATATATAATCTGAAACAGGGTTGAAGAATATGCAGCTCTACTGATCTTGTCGGACTGCAAGTTCAACACCCTAATCTATACGAATATAGTGAATGCACCAATGCATTTTAACCCTTAAAGATATTGCTGATAACATCATAGTTACAGGTTATCTATTTAAATGATCACTGTCACACCTTCTGCCCAACATGTGGATACAAAACCCATCTGTAAATGAAATCTGTTCAGCTCTTCATGTCTGTAACCCATGGCCTAATTCTAGGATTAATTCCAATTTGAATTCCACTTTATGTTTTTACATTTTTCATCTTACATAGGCTATATCAAATTGTCTTCAGGCACACTGAAATGATCTTTCATAGTTTCAAATTAAGCCAAGTCTAATTCTTTGACAAGTCAGTTATCAAAGAACAAAGACAATGACAACATCATGCAATAATATTGTCATCTTCGTTGTCCTTTGACAACTGACTTGCAGGACTAATTTGGTTTAATTGCTCAACAACTGTGTGCATTTATAATTTGCTTAGAGGCAACATATGAAAAACAGCAGAAACAAAGGAAGCTGCCTGCCTTTCCTTATTTCCCGTTATGAACTGGAAAACAGAAAAATAAAATGGATCCCTACTAATTGTAAAACTTAGTGGCCAAGAGTTGACAAGAAGCAACTGGAGTTGTTAGTTTCTTTTAACTGGTGCTTGTTATGCTCTGGTCCCATTTTTTATCAATCAACAAAGCATTTTTTGTTGTTGTTGGCAATGAAAATCTTGGGTGTGCAAATAGACAAACACACAATCTTCTGATTTATACTGAAATTTCTCTCTCTCTCTCTCTCATTCTCTCCATTCATCTAGCTTTCTTTCTTTCTTTCTTTCTTTCCAGCTACCTTCTCATTGATTCGTGTATACTGTGTATGTGCAGTCCCTCCTAAGGATCAGTAACATTTTAAGGGTTAAGGTCAAGTTAAAAAAGAAATTGTCTTTTGAAAGAGCCAGTATTACATGCCTACATGAACGCTACTAACAAATATATACTAGTTGCACAGAAAGCTTGGTTAAGTATCCAGTAGAATTAGTAACATGCTCATGCATTAGGCTTGGTCTGCAGATAAAGGAGACAGTTTAGAAGAAATTTAATTGCACTGAAAGTCACTCATTTCAGATAGAGTACATGTTTTTATCTGAAATAATTCAGTGGGAAGTTGGCTCTTAAAGAGAATATCTTTTGATAGGTAAATTTTAACAAAAAAACCAAACAAACCATGCAGAGGTAACATGCATTCTAACTTCAGAATAATATGCAGCTCATATTTAATATTCATGATAATGTTCTCTTAATGGCAGAAAGTCCATACATACGAGCTTCTAATGCTGTTACTGTTATGTATAGACACTGATTTAATCTACAACTGTTGTTTTATATTTCACCACTTGTGAAGGCTTAGTAAGAAAACATTACTTAAAAACCATGAACAATATCTATTCTGGTAGCCTATGCATGGGAAGATCACCACAGATTTACTCAAAAGAGCCCTGGTGGGAATCTTCTGTCAGTACACATAAAACAGCATACAATATGCACTGGGAAGGATGTCTGGGTGGCCAACAACACTAATTTGTTTGTCCAAGGAGCTGAGACTAGACAGGGATGGGTCATATTCAGTGTTTTTAATCCAGATATGGCTTCGGGTTAATTGTACTAGCAGCAGTAGTAGTAATAATAATACTTTTAATATAAGCTATTATTAAAGTTAACAAAGACTTGTATGCTACCAGCTATGTTGCTTTATATAACGTAATAAAGCCTAAATATGCATGATCAATTAAGATGTTCCATGCCATAGTGATTCCATCTACTGTCTCTTTGGGCCTTTGCCGATTGCCAGAAATAGTGCAAATTGAAGCCACTTTAACTGCCCTGACTCCGTGCTAGGGAATCATGGGAACTGTAGCTTATTGTGGCACCAGAGCTCTCTGACAGAGAAGGCGCAATGTCTCAGAAAAAATACAATTCCCATGATTCCCTAGCACTGAGCCAGGACAGTTAAAGTGGACTCAATTTGCACTATTTCTAGCAATCTGCAAAGGCTCTTTGTCCAAGAAGCCCTGTTTTGCTCCTTCAACAAATATACAAATTTTTATCAAACTGTTAGTACTCATTTGAGAACCAGCATGGTGTAGTGGTTTGAGTTTTGGACTAGGACTCTGGAGACCAAAGATCAAATCCCACTTGGCCACAGGCACCCAATAGATGATCTTGGGCAAGTCATATGCTCTCAGCCCTAGAGAAAGGCAATGCAAACCATCTCTGAACAAATCTTGCCAAGAAAACCCTGTGATAGGGTCACCTTAGGGTTGGCATAAGTAGAAAATGACTTGAAGGCACACAACAATAAAGTGGGAGCTTGGATTAATGCCTGGTTGACAATGATGTGACTCCACCTGTATGTCATGCCCAAATTTATGTTGAAGTCTCTTTAATTTGGACTACTATGACAGAATAGCAAACATAATTAATTACTCTGTCTCTATTTAAATTCCATATTTAAGTAGTATGAGTAGGTGGAGCTCAGAAAATACCCTGCACTTCTCCTCCTCCTCAGAGTAACAAAGAAACTGTGGAATGTCTCTCAAATCTGAAAGCTACGTGTTTTACAGTGATAGGTTTTCAGCATTGGATCTATTATTTGATTTTCATATACAACAACAAACATGTAAATTTTAAAAGTCTACCTGAGAAACAGTTGTAGATTGTTGAAGTGTTCTCTGTGTAATTCCCACATCAAATTAATCTAGATTCTTTCTAAAATCAGTGTCTTCTTACATTTCCTAAACAAACCTGTAGTTGCTTTGCAGTTATGATATACTATATAGCTAGGCAAAACACACACAAGCATTCAAATAATTATTCTAATCAGACAAACTTCCCGTCTAAATTTCATGTGTTCATCTATTCTTGCCCATTAAAAAAAGAAGCCTCTAAGTGCTTTCTTATTGATTTTTTTTTTTTTTTGCTGGATACATCATGAGATAACAGCAGTGATAATGGCTTAAAAAAGATTTGTGGTGCATACATTTCATATAAAAGTAAAGTAAGTCTAGGCTGGGCTTCAAATGATGTCACGGACAATAGGAATACTTTGGAAGAAAGGATTTAGGTTTGTATTTCAGGGGAACAACCCTGAGTCAGGTCAATTATTTTAATGGCTAAGACATAGAAAATCCAGCACTTAAGTAAAACCTTCAAATGATTAGGCAAGATCCCTTTGTTAACTATGTATCTATTCTAGCCAATCCAAACTACATTTTTTTAAAAGTCCAGAAAATAAGTTAGAAAACTCATATATATTTCTCATTTGGCAGTACAAATGTCAAGAAAATGTTTAATATTCTATGCTAATAAGCTTTTTAGTACTTAAGATAAACATTTAGACAATATGATGTCTGACATCCACCCCCCCCCCCAGCTGAACACTTGGGATTTGGGAGGGCAATGCTTAGAATGGTTACTATAAATTATTCATATACATTTTTTGACCATAAATATGGAAGATGGACATATATGACCAATAAATGCTATGTACTAATGGAAGTGAAATTGAGCTAGCATCCAGAGATCTTCCAGTGCTGTTGAATGAACCATCCACAAATACTTTTATCTTACGGGTGATTTTTTCCCCCAAAAGACATTTGGATGCCACTAATATATCAACTAAGGATGAAAATATAAGAAAATCTGTAGTGTTTCCTAAAATGCTACAGATCTTAGGCACATCAAAAGCAGCTCTTTTAATCCGAATGGAAAAAAAAATCACTTACCCTAATGAGGAAAAATGAGAAATAAAACACCCTCATGTAAAGCAGAGACTCTGCATGTTTCTTGTACTTCAGTGAAGCAGGATTACAAATCCAAGAAATGAATTCTAGATTCTGACGTTTATGTGTGTATGTTTGTGTGGAATTGTACTATCTCCCCCAAAATAACTAGAAAAATTGAAATATTTATGTATCTCAACCTGCATGTTTCTTTCAGACTTTTTATTAGTTGTGGTTGATAAAAGATTACCATGAGACTCATCATTCTAACTGAATTTCCTCACATCACTTGCTTTAAATACAGTATCTATACTATATTTGTATAATGCTGCATTTTATTTGGCAATTTAAGCTCATCGTTACATTGCAGTTGTCTGCTATTAACTTGAGTGGACATTAATTTTTAAATTTTCTTAATTTTGCCATCCAGTCCAGCTGAATTCCTGAAATTGCTTGTGCTATCATGTCCATGCAAACATGCAGAGGCAATCTACATTAAAGCACATATAATCCATTTAGTTACAGATAAAAATCTGAGGAAAGATGCAGCTACAAGAAAGTAGCACCCACTGAGCATGCTCCTATTCAAGCAGAGACAGAAAGAAAGTGGACGTACTGTAGAAGCTGGCCATTACGTAGTTTTGACAGCGATCACCAGTAAATTCATTTGGGCACCTGAGAGTAAAAACAAAAAAAAGAAAGGTAGAGAAAACGGAAAAAAAGAGAAGAGGTAAATACACACTAAGAAAGAGGCTCCCTTTTAGTGTGAGTGACCTGGGCTTGGTGCATTCATCTTCAGAAACTGATTCTTTTTCTTGCTGCCATAAAGGCTAAAGATTTTGAGAAATACATTGATTTACAAAGGCCAAACTGAGATGAGCTTTAGACAATACTGAAGTCACAAAACTCAGACAGAATAACAAGTGTCTCAGTTAGTGTTCTTTTTAGAGCTAACTTTGGAAAAGCTCACACCTATGGAAAAAAGCTTGCAATTTTAATACTGAAATTGCTACTAATAAAAATGTAGCAATATCAAAAATGGTACAATGATGTCATACTGCACAGATTAATGTGTACAGTATAAAGGCAAAGGCAGAAGGAAAAAAAATCCAGTTCAATCTGAAGAATAAAAACACCAAGTGACACTGATTTTGATTGCTGTAGTTGGGAGAGAAAGCAGATTTCTTATTATTTTAAAACATACTTTCTGGATATTGGATTTTCATGGGCACAACTTCAGCACATCTTGCTCCAGAGAATCCAAGTTGACACCTAGAGGGCAAAATGTGATCAGAAATTGAAAAACAGAAGATCTCAGAGAGAGAATTATACTCTGTTTCCTACGGGACATGAAACTCCTGTAAACGGCTTCTGGGAAAGAAAGTGATGAATGAAAAAGGGCAATGAAGCTAAATCCTTTTTAGTAACACTATCATTGCATGTACATCTAAACTAGTTTTTATTATAGAAAATATATATTATGAAGAAATGCACACAGTCAGAATTGACTTTCTAATGAACATTTAGCTAATTAACCATAGACTAAGGCATACTTTTTCTCTGACACAAGTGCCTGACAACAAATGAATGACCTTCACTTTGGTAATTATTTACATTGCACAGTCAGCTGAAATAATTCATCTCTTTTTCTGTCCAATCATTTGAATTCTTATTTATTTTCAAACAAAGTAAGATAGGATAAAAGCCAAAATAAAGTTTACTTTTATGCCAAATAATATTGAAACCTGATGCCCAAACATTCAAAATACATACTATAAAAGACATTATTAAATATTAATTAACAAGCACATTATATCAAGAATGCAATGAGCAATAACCACAATAAACAATAAAACCATATAATTTCAGGAGGCCAAAATAAGCAACCAGGTCATTGTAAAATTTCTAATAAAATGGTGGTTCAAAGAGTAAAATTTAATTCCTATATCTGTTGAAGATTATTTCCCCATCTTCTGTCTTCTGCTTTCCTAAGCCTGATAAACATAAATGGAAGTTGCCATTTATTCAGATCAGTAGAGAACCTCATAGTGAATAATTTAACAACAAAATCCAAATGGATATGTTAGGATATCTTCTGGCTCAAAAGGACAGGACCATGGATAAGCAACCTTTTCCCTTTAAGGGCCGAGAGACTTCAGCTCCCAGAAGCCTCAGCCATGTTGGCCAATAGTCCCATGTTGGCCAATAGCTCCTGGGATTCTGGGAGCTGAAGTCCCTCGGCCCTTAAAGGGGAAAGGTTGCCTACCCCTGGACAGGACCTTGAGGACTCTTTCATGGTACTGGTCACTACTCAAAGCAAGATGAAGAACTATCTACTTTGTGTGTTGGTACATCTCCTGTACAAGTGTTTTCATAATCCTAAACCATTTTATTCTGGAGTTTAAACCAATGACATTTAGAAAAATCACATTTGATTTATTAAAGGTCATTATTACCAGTTTTTGAAAGTTACATATATGTACCTTCATTGAAACCAGATTGCACTAAATGGATACTGCAACCCACTTGGAAATCTGCCATATTCAGACCATTGAGTAGAACACTGAACCAACCCCCACAACAATATACAATGTTAGGACCCCCCCCCCCAAATATGCTGGAGAGAGAGAGAGTATTTTATCACAGCACTAAATAAATAAGACTTGTTTTGTTAATGGATAAAATTAGGAAGGAATATATTAGATTTAATATTTTGTTATTAATATTTTGTTATTTTGTTGGTCTCCCTCCCACCCTACCAATTAGACTTACACTGTTTCAGATGCAAATGTCAAGAGCTGCAGTACTGATCACATAATATTTTCTACTGTTAAAGACTTAAAGCAGAGGTAGGCAACCTTTCCCCTTTAAGGGCCGAGGGACTTCAGCTCCCAGAATTCCAGGAGCTATTGGCCAACATGGGACTATTGGCCAACATGGCTGAGGCTTCTGGGAGCTGAAGTTCCTTGGCCCTTAAAGGGGAAAGGTTGCCTACCCCTGACTTAAAGCTTCCAAAGCATTGTTTAACTTCTTTACCAATGGCGCCAAGCTGGAGACTTATTTAGAGAATGGTTGTTTTCTAGGATGTTCTTGTAATCTGTAACTTGTAATACAGGTATAATGTTCTGTACAGTGTTCTCTACAGTGGTGTTCACTTCCTTTCTTTTTGGTACTACAACTTCTAATGTTGCAGAATTCAGAAACCTGTTCTTTTTAAGTGGCTATAAACATTTTACCTTCATGGTAGACAATGAGGTTAAACAAGTATCAGCACTTATAACTGATTTTCCTTTCCTGAAGCCTTTCAGTATGATATTTATTTATCTTTCTTAGACAAAGTGTCTCTGTGGGGAATTCTTGGGAAATAACTATTTTCACCCCTTTACATTTTAGATTGTATATTGCAGCAATATAACCCCCTCTTTAAAAAAGAACATGGAAATTTAGTTATTAGGACTCTCTCAAGACTGCTTTTAGGGGCTTAAAGATCAGCACTATATATTATTACATATCAAAGCCAGATGGTTTGATTTTTCTGTATGGTTGTGAAACCTGGACAGTCAAGAAAGCTGATAGGAAAAAAAAAAGGAACTCATTTGAAAAGTGGCATGGGAGGAAAGTCCTACTGGTACCATGGTTGGTCAAAGTACACAAACTTCCTTGGGTAAATTAACACTGTACTTTCCCTAGAAGTGTTAATGGCTAAACTTTGGCTACTGTACTTTGGACATAGCATAAGATGATGTGAATCACTGGAAAAGCTGATAATGCTGGGAAAAAGAGATAGTTTTTATTAACTGTCAATGCTTGGAAAAGATGACAACACTTGGTATAGCTAAAACCAGTAAGTAAAGAGAAAGACCATAATACAGATATATCAAATTAACAGATGGACCCAATAAGTCAGCCCTGGTGGTGCAGTGGTTAAATGCCTGTACTGCAGCCACTCACTCATAAACCACAAGGTTGCGAGTTCAATACCAGCCAGGGCTGAGGCTCGACTCAGGACTGCATCCTTCCGAGGTTGCTAAAATGAGTACCCAGCTTGTTGGGGGGCAATCAGCTCACAGTTGTAAACCGTTTAGACATCCCATAGCATGATATGAAGCGGTATATAAATGAAGCTGCTTTGCTTTGCTTTGCAATAACAGTCCTGAGTTTGCAAGACCTGAGCAGAGCTGTTGACAACTAAGGCTCACTGAGGTTTTTTCTTCATAGCCACCATAAGTCAAAACGAACTTAATGGTAAAAGACAACAGCAGTAGCAACAACAGTGACCACTTCTATGATCATGCTCAAAGTCATTCTCTATTAACTACAGTATAGGACATACACTATTCAGCCATTTGACTAAAAACCTACGTTATTGTTTTCCACTTTCTCTGGAATACTTTGAATTCTCATAGTCATCCTTCTGTTACCATTCTCAAGGTATCTTGTTCTTCAGTATCATGGGAAAACCTGAAGGCCACTATTATTTGTTGTTGTTGTTGTTGTTGTTGTTGTTGTTGTGTTAAGCTCACAGTGAAGTCTTCCTTACATGATGCTTTCAAATCTGACATCTTTTGAAGTAATAGTAGGCAATTTTGCATCAGTCAGTGTTAAAGAACCTGGCCAAACATTTTGCAAAGTTGCACTGAATCTTCGGGCCGCTTGGAGGACTCAGCCAGCCCCATTTGCCATCACCTGGGGCGGCCTTGAGCAGCTGCGGCCGGCGGGGAACCGGGGAGAGCGCCGGTGGGTTTAAAACCCTGCCCAGGACCATCTGCCCCTGGCACACGCGGCGGCGGCAGCGGCGCTTTGGGCCACTTGGAGGACTCAGCCAGCCCCAATTGCCATCACCTGGGGTGGCCATGAGCAGCTGTGGCCGGCGGGGAACCGGGGAGAGTGCCGTCGGGTTTAAAACCCCACCCAGGACCATCTGCCCCCGGCACATGCGGTGGTGGCAGCGCTTCAGGCTGCTTGGAGGACTCAGGCTGCCTGGAAGACTTGGCCAGCCCCGATTATTACCATCTGGGCGGCCTTGAGGACCATCCTCCCTTGCAGCCCTTCCTCCTTCTATGCAGTCGCTGCCCTATGTTAGGGACAGGAATTATCTGGCTTACTCATCTCCCCCTTTGCAGATCAGACGCGATTATAGCCTGGGAGCAGACATTCAGGTTGTGTGGGGGCAGGGAAGGTATGGTGGTAACAGAGTTAAGAAATGTAACAAAAGAAGGAGGGACCGATGTTTAATATCTACCTCTCCTTCAGTTTGCTCTGTTTCCCAAGATAACTTGAAGAGCGTGCCAACCATTCCACTGACCCTCAACCTGCTCCTGTGCAATGCCAGGTCGGTTAAAAACAAGACCCATATCATCCACGATCTCTTAGTGGATGAAGCAGCCAACCTGGCATGCTTTACTGAGACCTGGCTGGGGGAGGCCAGCTCCGCAACTTGGGTGCAGGCCCTCCCAGCTGGGTACTCAGTCAGTGAGCAGGTGAGGGACGGTGGGCGGGGGGGCGGCGTAGCCTTGGTCCACAGGAACACCCTAACCTTGATCAGAAAACAACCCATATCGAGTGTATGTACCTTAGCCTGAAGACCAGGGATAGTTTAGGGATTCTGTTGGTATATTGGCCACCCCGTTGCTTAACAGACTCCCTAACCGAGCTGACTGCTCTGGTTTCTGAGTTGTTGTTGGAGTAACCCAGACTTTTGGTTCTGGGCGACTTCAACATTCCACTCGAAACCAGTTTACAAGATTTAACTGGCGTGGCTCGGGAGTTCATGGATACCATGACAAACATGGGCCTATCCCAGTTGGTCAACCAGCATTGTGCTGGTCATACCCTTGATGCGGTCTTTAGTACGGAGCAGGAATATCCATGGGAGGAGGTTAAAAAAACCTCCACATTGTCATGGACGGACCATTTTATAATCAAGGTGGAACTAAAAGCTATTGCTTGCCCTCCCAGGGGTGGCGGACCCATTAGAATGGTCCGCCCTCAAAGGCTAATGGAACCTATTGGTTTCCAGAAAGCCTTAGAGGGTTTAATGGTTGGTAACGCCAGTGATTCTGTCAGTACCTTGGTGGATACTTGGAACTCTGATCTCACCAGGGCTATTGACACAATCGCTCCCAAGCGTCCTTTCTGGTCTGTTTCGAACCGTAAGCCCTGGTATACAGAGGAGGTTAGAAGGATGAAGCGGGTTGGACAATGACTAGAGTGCGAATGGTGAAGGACTCGTCTCTTATCTGACAGAACTCACCTTAGGAAGCATCTTGATTCCTACAGGGAGGCTTTACATGCAGCGGAGAAATCTTTCTGTTTTGCACGTATTGCGTCTGCAGAGTCTCGCCCGGCAGAGCTGTTTAGGGTGGTGGGGGAATTGACGAAGGTCTCCCCTGCGCCAAGTCCCCTACTTAACCCAACAACAGCCTGCTGTGAGGCATTTAATATCTACTTTGCAGATAAAATCTCTCAGATAAGAGCCGACTTGGATGCCAGTGTTCTGGCAGAATCCGCAGACGAGGCATCCAGTAACTCCATTGATGGCATTTTACTGGATCAATTGCAATCTGTGAGTACCGATAAGGTGGACAAGCTGCTTGGAAGGGTAAGGAAGATGACTTGCCCCCTCGATCCTTGTCCATCATGGCTGGTCGCCCAGGGAGGGGATGCGTTGAAGATGTTCCTTCAGGACACAACGCATCTTTCAGGGAAGGTAGTATCCCACCTTGTTTAAAGGAGGCGGCGGTCAAGCCACTCCTGAAAAAACCTTCCCTGGACCCCTGGATAGAAACACCTACAGACCAGTCTCCTTGCTACCTTTTTTAAGCAAGGTGATCGAGAAGGCAGTTGCTTCCCAACTCCAAGCAGTCTTGGATGAAACCGATTATCTTGATCCATTTCAAACCGGCTTCAGGACAGGATATGGAGTTGAGACTGCCATGGTTGCTCTGACCGATGACCTCCGCCTGGGCATCGATAGGGGTAGTGTTACCCTGTTGGTGCTCTTGGATCTCTCAGCAGCCTTTGACACTATAGATCATGCCATCCTCTTGAATCGCCTGAGAGAGTTAGAAATTGGAGGCATTGCTCTGCAGTGGTTCCGTTCCTTCCCCTCGGGCAGATACCAGAGGGTGAGGCTCGGGGACAGTTGCTCATCTAAAATTGAGCTTAATTGTGGCATCACTCAGGGCGCCATCCTGTCCCCAGTGTTGTTTAACATTTATATGAAGCCACTGGGTGAGATCATTCGGAGGCATGGAGCTTGGTGTCTTCATATACCTCTCCATGACCAGATCATCGGTTCAGACTTCAGATGGCGTCTCTCCTCTTAATGACTGTCTCAGAGTGGTAATGGATTGGATGAGGAAAAACAGATTGAAATTGAATCCAGACAAAATGGAGGTACTCACAGTCACAGGCCCAAAACCAGATTTGGGAATACAGTCTCTAGTCCTGGATGGAGTCACACTCTCCTCCAAGGACTGTGTTTGCAGTCTGGGGGTACTCCTTGACTCGTCACTTCACATGACTAGTCAGGTGAATGCGGCGGTCAGGAGTGCCTGTTATCAGCTTTGGCTCATATGCCAACTGCACCCTTATCTGGATATGAGGGACTTGGAAACTGTGGTACATGCTCGGTAACCTCACGTCTGGATTACTGCAATGCACTCTGCATGGGGCTACCCCTGTGCCTAACCCGGAAACTTCAACTGGTGCAAAACATGGCAGCCAGGTCAATCACTGGAATATCTAGGAGGGAGCACATAACACCTGTGCCTAAATCCCTCCACTGGCTGCCAATTAGTTTCCGGGCATGGTACAAGGTGTTGGTTTTGACCTTTAAAGCCCTACATGGCTTGTGTCCATCTTATCTTAGGGACCGCCTCTCCCCGTATGATCCCCCCGTGCCCTTCGGTCCTCTGGGATGAATCTGTTACAACCAATAAAAACCAGGCTGTCTCAGACCGCCCAGAGGACCTTTTCTGCGACCGCTCCCAGGCTATGGAATGGCCTGTCGGATGAGATCCGTATTATTACTACTCTTACTGCTTTTAAAAAAGCAGTGAAGACGGATCTCTTCTGGCAGGCTTTCCCGAAATAACTTCTGCCCTAGGGAGATGAGTTTTTATTTTGTCTCTATTGCTGTTTGATCCTATTTATTGTTTTATTGCTTATTGTATTGTTGCATTTTTACTTTTTCTCTAGTTTAATTCTGTTTTAAGGGGATGGGAGGGTTAGTTGTGGGAACAGGGAATGTTTTAACTTTGTCTGTTTTAAATGCTGTAACCCGGCCCGATTGCCATGCAGAGGGGCGGGCTATTAATAATAATAATAATAATAATAATAATAATAATATAAAACAATTTATCTTTTCTGCCTTTACAACCTTTCAATCTTTTATTTGATCCTGCTGTCATCTTGTCTGATCCTGTTGCTGTAGCTGAAGATAAAGGTCCTGCTATTTCTTTTGCTTGAAAATCTCTCATAAAGCTCCTTTTTCCCAATATGGGACACAAGACAGTTTTTATCTTATTTGCTCAAAACTGATTCTGTTTTTGTTGAACTCTAAGAATTATGGATGGGAGACAGAGCTCTACTATCAATCTTCCATTTTCTTTATCTGCTGGCCACACAACCTTTCACATCTTTGGCACTACTGATTTGACTAAATACTGAAATCTACAGGAAACTGCTAATTTTGTATACAGGTTATTCTACTTTTTTAAAAATTACTCTTCAAATAAATTATAGAACAGTAGCTGTCAACCAGTTGTAGCAAAAGAGATAAAAGAGACAAAATGGCATTAGCACATCAATTACTTTGTTTATAACAGGAGTGGATACTGTTGTAACACATGGACTGCAGGAGACCTTTGCACTATATTAGGCAATTCAGAATCGAATCTTAACCTTATCTAACCTTAACGTCTGACATGTTTATTGTGTCACAGATTTCCATAGGTGAGACTACATTTTCTCAGATGAATGAAAGTTCATGTCACATGAAATTTGCTGGTGTTTAGAGTGCCACATTTGACTGTTACTTTTATTCAAGAAGCTAATGGTCACACTTCTACCACTTCCATAAGTTCTTCAGACTGCATAGCATATGTAGGGGGGATCTTTTATTAGCCCAAAGGTTCCTTTATTGTCACAAGTAATTAAACAGAAGTAACAGTGAATGGATGAAAGAGCAAATGGTTAAAATTAATGCCATATTTACCATTGTTGTCAACAGATTTGTACAACATTTTATGAGCTTTTCCAAGTTATATATTACTCCAATGACCTGGTAGGTTGCACTGGTATGCTTTAGTTTTGTTTTGTTTGCAACAGTAAAAGTGATTATAAGACACCAACACCTATAAAAATGAGTTTGAGTGAGCAAGCTTTGTTTCAAGTCAATAATGAATGTGGTATCTATTCTATTCAGACCTAAGATAAATTGTTGTATCAGACATCAACTCCAAATTTATTGTAATTGTACTTGAAATTAAAACACATCTGAAAATTTTATGGGTTTTAATTAATTTCTATACATTTGCTTATCAGTTGAATTCCAAAGACATTTCAGGACTTGTGTAAGTTAACTTCACATTCGCAAAGGCACTAAGATTTCATATTAGCCTGAGTAATGCATATGGCTGCATCTTTTAAAGGACATATTTCTGTTTTTCTGCTATAGGTCTTCATCTGTGCTTAAACCATCAACAGTCCCTGAGCATTGGTGTCCTTTGTTATTATGAATGGTATACTGGGCCAGGAATACCCTGTTTGAATTGATATACTTTGCTGGAAAAAAGTCAACCAGTGGAGATTTTATGAATTTTGGAATATTTTGACAAATTATTTGTGAAGGCTTTTTTGTGGAAAACCAAATTTTTGGCTCAAAAATCCCATTATGAAAAAAATCACAATGGAAGAATATATAAAAGTTTGGCCAGCATGGAGAATGATACAATTTTCACATCCCTAGGAGGAACCTAACAAAACAGGGGTAGATGAGAGGAGAACTGGATGAACAAAGGTGAAATCAAGGAGAAAGCGAGTCTGGGGCAAAATTACAGACAGGGTCTAGAGAAAGAAAAAACTATAGTCAGCCCTTCTTATCCAGGGATTTTTTTATTCAAGCATCCATGACTTGAAAATATTCAAAACAAATATAAATTCCAAATAGCAAACCTTGATTTTCTATTTTATATAAGGCACACCATTTTACTATGCCATTGAATTGAATGCAACTTGAGTACTCACAGATTTTCCAATGGGGGGGGGGGGCTGTAACTAAATCCCAGCAGATAACAAGAACTCACTGTATATGCCACTGTATATGCCACAGGAAGGCAAGAAGTGGGTAGACAATAGAGCAAGTCCACAAGAAGGCACATGGTGATTTAGACTGGAATGTGCAATCTTGGCTGGGAAATCTGGAAGGTACACCTTCTATAATCATTACAACACACTATTGTGGCAATACAGAAGTGGCAAAGAAGACCCCTCCCCCCAAAAAAAGAGTGAGTAGTAGTAATGATTCTGAATTTTGTGTATTGATTTCACTTAAGCAGATTTTTTTTTAGTTTTCAATGTTGTTGTTTTTTAGAAATACAATTAGAATATTTTAGTTTTCTTCTAATCATTAACTGCACAATTTTGTGTCAACCCAATATTAAATGCTAATATGGATGTGTCCATAGAACTAGAAATATTATGCCTTCTTTAAGGAATGAAAAGCTTCCCTGATGACAATTTACAGGATAAAGTTTAAAAGAGGGGAAAAGATTCTGTTGTTGACTTGAAGCCCCCAAATGCAAACATAATAAAATCACAACAATTATAGAAATATCTTATTTTTGTTATAGTGCTTTTTATCTCCACTATCACTTTCCTGTTTTTCTAAACACAGTGGTTTTGTTTAACAGACAGCAGTCCTCCAATGGCAATTTTTCAAGTAAGTAAGAGAAGAGTAATTCTCATCTGGTAATCTCAATATTAGATTTATATTATCTTTTAGATTTACCTTTATCTAAAAATGTCAGTATTTTAAGCTACAGAAGAATATTATTCTTATTATCTAAACGTTTATGAGGAATTGGGAGAAATACTGATATATTGTTTTATTTTTTAAAACGAATACGAAAATTCTGTTTTTGGAACTGATAATGTCTATATGCAGGTGAGTCTAATCTATATTTGATATATCGGAGCTGAAAAAGCAAAAGGTTAGCAATCTTTTGTTTTTATGGATTTAAAGAAGAATATAGTTATGGGATAAACTGGTACCCAATCATTGTTTATTATCAATATTTCAGATCCATTTGTTTCAGTCTAATATGAATATTCATTTGGCAAGTTCTGTAAAAGATTCTTAGGTTAATTGCTTTTTTTGGTATCCCCTTTATTCATTTCACTATTGAATTCTTATACTAAAAGAGACAAATATAGTGGCCTAAATCCTGGTATGCACTGGCATTATAGTGTCAGAGTAACTGTATTTCCTCCTGTTCCACTCTCCCTTGCAGCCTTGGAGCTGGCCAGAATCTCCAGAGGGCTGGACCAGTTATCTGGAGCATGATTTTGCCATGGATGTAAGGGCTGCATTTGGAAGCAGAGGACACCTCCCCTTCCACTTTGATTGCATTCTACTCTTCAGCCACTGGAAGGTATCACTGGATCCTGCCCCAGGTGCCTAAAATTCGAAATAATGTCATTCATGTATGACACAGCTATATCACCTTTTCACCCTCTCTTGATTCAGAATTTTGTGGTGGTGAGTGAAGCCTTGCTTTCTAGCCCTGCCCTTCTGTTGTATTCCTATCACCTTGTTCTCTTGTCTTTTCTGTTGAAAGAAGGAAAGCTCAACTGGAGTTTATATTAAGAGTGGGGAGGTTTAAATTGATGAATGTGCCTCATCTCTTTTGCAAACAATGTTCTAAATTCTGCAGGTAATCTGCACAATTACAATTGATCTAGTTTACTGGATGGAAGTATTATTCATTTATCTATCAGATTTTTAAACTTTATTCTTTGTTCATTGTTTTTTATTGTTTTAATTTATTTCTTTTCTTTTATTCTATTATATGCCAATGAGGAAATTGAAATAGTTAAAGATTTCTTGTATCTTGGATCAAACATTGTTCAGAATAGAGACTGCAATCAAGAGATAAGAAGAAGAAGACAATGAATGGGATGGGCAGCCACGAAAGAGCTAGAAAAGGTCTTAAACAGTGAAGATATACAACTAAACACTAATGTTAGAATTGTCCAAGCTGTGGTATTCCCCACCAATATGTATGGATGTGAGAGGTGGACAGTTAAAAAAGCAGATAAAAAGCAAATCAACTCATTTGAGGTGTGATGCTGGAGAGGATTGCTGAGGATACTCAGTCAAAAAGACAAACAAATGAGTCCTTGAACAGATCAAGCTTGAAATACTGTGTATACTCTTATATAAGTCTAGACATTTTAGTCAAAAAATTGACCCAAAAAACCTGGGTCAACTTATGCACAGGTCAATGTAAGTACTGTACTTTAACTCTTATCAAAAAAAGAACTATCCATGGTGAAAGGTGAGAGCTTAATCCCTTCTTAGAGCATCTAAAACAAGCAACAACCCCCCTCTACTATCTCATCCATCCAGCCTTTAGGGTGAGCACAAACAGTTATGCCTGTCAATTTTTAAAAACTTCCTTAGCATCACTTTTTTTTCTTCATCCATTACATCCTTTCATCCTTTGTTACACACTGCTAAGTTTTACTCTCAACTTATCAATGTGTCATATCAAAATCCATAATTTTGGCCCTCAAACCTGCGCTCAACTTATACATGAGGCCAACTTATAATCGAGTATATACGGTACCCCTAAAAGTCAAGATGATCAAATTGAGGCTGTTGTACTTTGGCCATATTATGAGAAGGTATGATTCATTAGAAAAGACAATAATGTTGGGAAAGGAGAAGGGTAGAAGAAAGAAAGGAAGGAGCAAAACAGACCGCCCTAAAGGGGCAGCGTGATGCTGTCCCTAAAAGAGCCAGGTGGGTGCTGCAGCAACTGCATGCCATGGTCCCACTCCAACATTTAGCCAGCACAAAAAAGAAGTGGTAAATTGCTGCTCTTTTTTGCACCAGCTTTTCTGCCCTGCTGCAGCTTTTTGACATTCCTGCAGTGTAGTGCATGTAACGCCACACTGCCAGAATGCCATGAAGCCGGCGTATGTGTGGTCAGCCGTGTGGCTTCCCAGTAGTGTGGGGTGTGCACCATCTGAACATCATGCCCCCACACTGCTGGGAAGCTGGAATATTGTGCCAGTCTCTATCGGCCTGAAGATCCCATGCCAGATGGCTAAATTCAATTATGGTCTGAGTTTTGCATGAGTCTGCAAAACTCAAGCAAAGCAGTAGAAGACAGAGTCTTGGAGAAGTTTCATCCACAGGGTTGCCATGAGTTGAGATCAACTGGAGGGCAGTTTACTACTACTACTACTACTACTACAACAACAACAACAACAACAAACATTATATGCCACTTTTGAAGAACTTTTGCTAAAAGATAGCCCATGAAAGAATAAACAGTAGGTTCTAATAAAATACCTTTGAAGTTTTGCAGATTACTACATGACAAATTATTTAAAAGTTGATAGCGAACAATTATTATTTAGAATGAAAAGGCTATTGCCATCAGGAGGCAAACCCCTTTTTTTAGGCAAGAGGAGATTTCAATGGGTTGTGCTGTACTTTTTAAAAAAGTTATGTTTTAACTGTGTTTTAAACTGTATTAACTTCATGTTTTAAAGACACTTTTAATAGAATTAACAGAATTTTAATAGATTTAATTTTGTGCTATTCAATTGCTTTTAAACTTTTTTTAAATAATAGTTTTTTAAAGCTGTACTTTGCTTTAATTTGTTCTAAGCCACCTTGGGTCCCGTGCTGGGAGAAAGGCGGGAATATAAATTAAATAAATAAGTTAAAGATCCCGTGTTTCAGTTTCAGCACTGGCCGATTGCATGACTTTGGCAATAACAGGACAAGGACTTCATCCTACTCTTTGTTTCAAAAAGACTTTGAACAGGAGTGCCTTTTATGGTTCTGATAGATGTGGACATTGCTTCTTTGTTTCTGGCAACAGAAAAAAATAATTTAATCCAACAGACAAAAACTTTGCATATCTTTGCAGACACAGGAAAAATCCACAGGCAGCAGCTCCACTTCTTTAAACACTTTATGGGAAGCAGTTCTAATATATTAGACTTATGAATCAAGATCTCACATTACAGACCTTAATAGCCCCTGCCCCTGCCTGAATGCTGCTGAAATAACTCATTTTGTATGTTGGACTCCTTGTTCAATTACATTGGCTGCTCCCTTTTAACAAAAGCTAGATTCAATACCTATTACATAAGTGTCAGCCCTAATAACCTCCTTGATTATTTCCAAGCCAGCCTTGTGATCAGTAGTTAAGTAAAGACTGACGTGATGTGTATTGTAGCAAATTTTTGAAAAGAAAACTCTGAAGACCACACTAGTATAGAAAGTGTTAGTTAAAATGCATCTATTTTGCCATCAATTTGTACAGTAAATTGTTTAAAAATTTACTAGCTAAAACAGAAAAAAGTGTTTGCCTATAAATACTGCAGCTCCATTAGAAAAATTAGGTTTTCTTACCTGCATAAATATCTTGGACTTGGAAGGTCTTTGACCATGAAACACTCGCCACCATTTACACAGAAACCTTTCTTATTCACATCACATCTTGTGAGATGACTTGTCCCAGTGGTAGATGTAGATGTGGCTAGAAGAAACAAAAGGTATGTCAGTATGGTTGCACCCTTTATAAAACAGTATCAATATAAAAATGTTAGCATTCACATTTCTGGTGAAATAAGGTAATAACAACATTTAGCTTTTTTCTTACAAATAAATAACATTAATACCTTGTCCATAATGTTTTCTATGTCCAATTATTGCTATTCCTCAACCACATCATTGTACATACTACAGTTGAGCTTGACTTCCATATGGGAAAAGAAAGATGGCTTCTAATCAGCCAAGGTAGGCCTCCCAGACATGGCAAATGACCATCAAGTAGACAAAAGAAGCAGAGTAGGCAGTTTTTATCTTTTTAAAATAACTTTGCCTAATGAAAAAGCCAGTGGAGCTTTGAAATCTTGCAACATGTATTTTATGCATTTTGGTTGGCCCAATAAATGTATCACTTTTGTGGATTTTGGATGTGTTTTTACTGTTAGAGATAGGAAGGAGGACTTATATGAGATTCTGCTTCAAATGCCAAAATAACTCAGTTGACTTGTGGAGCTATGCCTCTCCAGGAATATTTGGAAAGCAACCTCAGGTAGAAAACTGTCTTAGCCACTCCTATGTTGAATCTTTCTTATGCTTGCTGATTACCTCCCTGTAGCTTCTCCAATTTTTTCCTCCCCAAGTACACATCCATAATTGAAGCTCATCAGAGGAGGAAAATAAATGGGAGAGGAGACACCAGCAACTTGCGTGCTCCTTTTAATTGGTTGATTATTAATTTTTGACCAATTAACAACATATATTCTCTCAGCAGCTTGCAGATAAGAACAAACAAAATATTTTAAATCTGCAAAATACTGTAAATTTGCATCAAAGCACCCAAGACTGCTTAAAATGATTGGCAAGTCAAATTAAAAACCATATTAAACCAGCAAGAACTCAAACAGGTCTTGGGTGAATACGAAAGGTCTTCAAGTCACAGGACAAAGAGCATAAAGACGGTACCAGATGAACTGGGGTGCCACTACCAAGAAGGCTATTTCTACAGTAGCCACTCATCCCACCTAATTTAATGCCACAGGGTAGCCATCTTTTTCATGCTACTCTATTTGCATTACAGAGCAAGGCTTCCAAAGAAGAACATGAGATTTGGATAGGTATACAGTGGGCCTTTGTTGTCCACTGGGGTTTGGTTCCAGGACCCTATGTCAATACCAAAATCCATGGATGCTCATGTCCCATTATATATAGTGGCAAAGTCAAGGCTTGCTTTTTGGAATTAAAAAATATATATAGTTTCAAGCCATGGATAGTTGAATCTGTAGATGCAGAATCCATGAATAAGGAGGGGTGACTGTATATTAGTGGTTCTTAAACTGTGGTCTGCTTGTTTCTGGGGGGAGGGTGGTAGTGTCCTTACAAGGGGCCCGCAAAGGCTTGAAAGCTGCTCAGCTCATCTCCCAGCAGCAGCCATATGACAGGAACCAAGGCAAAGGCTGGCTGGTCCTGCACATTACCTGTTACGTGTGTATTCCTGCATGGCAGGGGGGTGGCCTGGATGGCCCTTGAGGTGTCTTCCAACTCTATGACTCTATGCTTCTATGTGGCCATTCTACTGAGTGGAGGAGGTAGGTTAAGCACATGAATGACAGTGAAACAGCCAGCCAGCCAGTCTCTGCCCATATCTCTCTTTCCCTTTCTTCCTAGCCAGCAGTCCAGTCTCCTATAAGAAATGTCTCAACCTAACTTTTGCCTTCTTCATTGGGAGGGGAGGAGACCAAAACAGAAGGAAGGAAGGAAGGAAGGAGCAAGCAAGCAGGCAGACTAGCATGCAAGCAAATGGTTTGGCATCTCTCTTCAGCACTGATGTCAACAAACGCTACCAGTTCAGAGTTAACTGGGGCATTGACATATGACACTGCTCTCCACCACCACCTGCCTGGAAGTGCTCTTATGAACATTTGTAGAATGTTAAATTGTGTGAGTATGCCAGTAAATTGCTTTAACATATGTTGTAATGTTATTGTTTATTAAGGGCCCAAGGCTATATTAGTTTTAAAAGTCTAGTATGATTATACCCAATGGAATTGATATAGATAGGATAAACACATCCTTATTATAGTTCAGCAACAATGTAAATGGGATGTTCTTTTTCTTTCCAAGATTCACACACATGAACACAATTTTTTAAAACAGTGTTTATAATGTAATAACAAGTATCTGCAGAAGTATACATGCTATCTATAGCAACAGCTTCCCATAATCTGAAGAGTTTCAGATTTTTGGACTACAAGCCAAACACCACTGACTATTAGCCATACTGGTTGGACTTGGTATCGTTGTTTCTGTAAAGATCAGGTATACAAACACTATCAACGCTTTCAATCCTCATGTGAGCAGATTAAAAAAATATCCACAGAAAGCCTGAATGGGAATTCCAATGTGTTTTGACATATGAACATGTCTGCTGTCCACAGGGGTTTTTGTGGGAGCAGAATCAAGGGTATTCCACAACACCCAAACACTGTAGCAACTGAATCCAGAAAAAATACATGTTCATATTAAATGGAATGCATATTTTGGGTAGTCATCACACCTCCTTTGTTTGCCAAAACAGATGATCATAGAAATTCAGTAGATCCATTGGCAGAATTTTTTCCACAGCTATTTTGTATCTATAACATGGCGGGTGGTTGAAATGCAGGAATATTTTTTTTACAATTCTTTGGGAGAAAATGCTATAAAACAGTTACTTTGTAGGTCTCATTCTGTGTGGACTCTGCAACAAAATGTAACTCTGAGGGAATAAAATGTTCTGTCAGCCTTGATGAGGGTGAATTTAATCTATTTTACTAGCTACTCCCATCTTCAAATACAGTATACAGAGGTTGTAAAACTTTTTCAGACAGTTCTCAGAATCTTGCAGCCAGAATGGTCACTGGTCATGATGCCTAGTGGATTCTGAGAGTTGTGGTCCATAAAGTATCATTTACAAGTTCTGCATCACACAACAGAAAGCTTTTGCTAGAAGTAACTCAATTCTTCTTTAAATACATTAATGAACAATTCATATAAATAAACCACCAACAGGACTTCATTTTTTCATTCTTTATAATTTATTTACTTATTTAATATTTGTATCCTGTCCTTTATCACATACGATATCAGGAATATAAGTAGAACAGATACAAGTTTAAAATAGAAGCTTCAAGGTACAAAGGCCTATGAAAAAGTTATGCTTTCAGCTGACATGGAAATAAATAGCAGATGCATTAACCCATGCTTGAAAGAGGAAAGAACTCCATGAATCTGGTGCTACTGTTGAGAAGGCCCTGTGGTGAAGTGTGTTGGTTTGATCTAAACCTACACAAGTAATAGCATCCTTACAAGGGCCTCACTGCTGACCTCAAAGCATGGGCAAGATCATATAGGGAAATATATTTCTTCATTTATCTACTATTAATGAACCAGTAATTTCTTTGACAATGTAACACATCTCCATATGCAAAGACCTATGCTGTGCAATTCTGATACAGACTCTCAGCCTCAGTGGTGCAATGTTGTTACCTGTAATTTTGGAATAATGAGCTGGCAAAAGGATTAATTTTGCAAAGCAACAACTGGCATTTTAATTTTTTTTTAAAAGGAGACATAATAACATTTACTTGTGGCTCCTAAAAGCTTGCTTTTGAGAGCAGGTCATGTTTGGTAATTTTTGGCCACTTTTATATTTTTAAATACACTTTAAAAATAATACAGAAGTAATTAAAAGGGAATGTGCTATTAATACATTATACATTCCTCAAGTAATGAGTTACATTACTTTAAAAATGGTTAAGTAACAAATATTTTGTTAAAACACAAAGTAATCAGTTTTGCACATATGGTCTTAATAATGTTTCCTTTTACATGTTCTCTTTTATCCATGTGGCTGGGAGAATGTTGCTTTAAGTACTAATCCTATGGGAAAGAACCAGGTGCTTTTCAATGTGGATGGGCCACTTAAATGTCCTCCCAGATGTAAAGCAGGAACTGATCAAAAAGATGATGTTCCCCTGGGCCTGGAAGAATGTTTAACGGGTGCACTTAAGCATAATAGATAACAGAGAAACCAATTCCCTTTCTTCCACTCCCCGCAATCCCAAGTTCCCTACTACCTCTCTAAATCAATGGATCACAGTTTTCCAGAGAGTGATCTGCTGATCTGTCCAGCTCTCACAATGCTACTGACCGATTTCAAGCACATGTCTAAGCTCCTGGAAGAGGCAGTTTTCAGGAGATCTTCCCTGACTCTCTCTCCTCCAATAGAAACCCACATCTTAGCTCCACCAGGAACAGAGTTATAGTATTCAGGTCTGGAAAATAATGGTATGCCTACCTATTTCTTTCTCTTAAAACAACTGTGTTAACAATCTACATGCTGTGTTAAGGAATGTAAGCATGTCAAAATATTTATTGTACAAACCATCCACATTTCTTCCATTTCAAACCCCTTCCACTTTAACCCCCTAGAAAGTCTCCTCCCCACAGCAAAATATTACTCGAGACACCCTGCAGTTCTGAAAGTGAATGCATTAATTTGAAAAGAAAGGCAATATTGTCTGCTTGAGCTCCTGCAGACAAAGCTTATTACTGCCACAAAGGCTAATGGAATGGTTTAAATTGAATTACAAGGATGGTTGTAGAAGAGGCAAGCCTAAAACCATCTATGATTGCTGTGGCTATCTTGCTTCATACTTTTTCTCCCAGCAAGTGTGAGATCAAACTGATCACCCTGGAGTTTCTGAGCAACAATGGGCTCTTAGCTGATACAAAGTGTGGGCAAATCTTGACAAATGGTTTAACAGTTACTCCCTCTCTCTAAGCTTCATTGGGAACTGAGATATAAGTCAGGGACATGAGCTTTATTCCTGGTGTTAGACGGTTCACAAAGTAAAGAGTTAAGAGTACATTTTTTTTTAAAAAAATTAAAATTGATTAATTAAAACATAACCCCTGCTCCAATATTTAGCCCACACAATTTTCAAGTTGTGTTCTTTGTTTTAAAGAAGGTACCAGGTGAGCCTTTCTGAGGAGATTCTATAAAGCTGGAATGGCATCACCAACAAGGCATGTTCCTGACTGGCTACTTTAACTGGAGGTGGAGCACAAAACAAGGATTATGAAGAGGATCTTAAAAGTTTAAGTAGGCATATAATAGAGAAATAAATTTCAGGTAACCAAGGACTCTTATCATAGGAGTTTATCACACGGGGAGTCCCGTGCAGAAACGCTGCTTTAAATTGGAAAACAAAACAAAACAAAAACAAAAACAAAAAACGCAAAAGCGGAAGCAATTTATCAACGGGATTTCCCTGTGTGATAAACTCCAGCGCAGTTAAAAGGAGGTTAATCCGAATGGAAATTAGACAAAAACTGCTTCTTTTTACTTTTGGGATATTCAGAAAGTAAAAAGAAGCAGTTTTTGTCTAATTTCTGTTCGGATTAACCTCCTTTTAACAGCGACGTCGTCTGAAAAAACACCCGCTTTTGCAGGTTTTGTCTAATTTAAAGCCCCGTTTCTGCACGGGATTTCCCCCGTGTGATAAACTCCATAGGATCTATGGAGAACTATAACTGGAGAATACTATAACTGTAGAACAGTTCCCATCCCAGAGCATTTGGACAAGAAAAACCAGTATAAGTGAAATACTCATTAAAGCGACAAACCAATACAAGTTTGCATATTATCATCTCAGCTTCATAGTCTACCAAGTGTTACTGACTACACTTTTGAACAATTGATGATTTGAATTATATTCAGCAATCTAGGCATCCATGAGGTATCATTTGATAATGTTGTATGTTCCAAGTAGTGTTACTTTTGTCATTGGTCTGTTGGGATGCTATCTGTGGAGACTTGATTCAGCCAAGATTTATACAAGGGTCATATCAAAATCTATAATTTTGGCCCCAAAACCTGCCCTTGACTTATACATGAGGTTGATTTCTAGTTGAGTATATATGGTAAATCATCATCATCATCATCATCCCTTCTCACTCCTCCTTCTAGAGCTAGGACCCAATATAACTTATGAAAATTAACACACACACACACACACACACACAGACAAAACAAAAGCATACTTTTTTTTTTTTAAAAAAGTGTAAACTGTCTAAAAATTTGGAAATTGTATAAAATTGAAAACCATTTAAAACACCCATTAAAATGTAAGGGAAAATATAGCACACTACTTAAAAACCTTTTGTTTATAAAATAATCAGTTCCTCAAAGTCTTTCAGAATAAAAAAGTCATCACCTACTGATGAAAGGACGAGAAAGCGGGAGCCAGTCTAGTTTTACTTGGGAGAGAGTTCCAGAGTCTGGGAACAGCCATTCAAAAGGTCATGTCCTGCATTTGCACCAGAAATGTCTGGGAGACTGGCAGAATTTAGAGAAAAGCTTCCCCAAAAGATATCAAATTCTGGGCATGTTCATATAGGAAGATACAAGTCTTCGGATAGCCTGGATCCAAGCTATATAGAGGTTTATAGGCCATAACCATCACTCTGAATTGTGCTCAGAAGCAGACTAGTATCTAGCAGAGACGTTGTAATGAGGGACCCACATACTCCTTGTAACCAGCCCTCAATAACCATCTGGCTAAAGCTCTTTGAACTAGCTGAAATTTCTGAGCATTCAAAGGCAGCCCCAGGTAGAGCATGTAATCCACATGGGAAGCATATGTCACCATGGCCAGATCAGGCATCTCTAGGAACAGGCATAACTGCTGCACTTGTATTAACATAAATCAGCACTAGGTGATTACCTAGTTGTCATCAGAGTTAATCCCTTTGACAGATAGGTGTTATATATAACTGCTATTTCCCTTCTTAAAAAAGCTCATGCCAGAGTTCTTTCTGTATGTCAGAGTTCTTTCTGTATGTTTGTATGAGTCAGGTCATCCCAGGATGTTTTTATTTATTGCCAGCAATACATGTACAACTTTAAGAAGGACGATTATTCAGGTCTGACACTAACCAAGGACACAAGGAGGCTGCATTTCTCTCTACCAGTCGGACACTACAGTAAGAGGAAAAGTATCCTGGTTCCAGCCACCAATGAGTTTGTTTCCCTTCTCCCCCTGAACCAGAACATCACTTCAGCTTTTAATAGTTTTTGTCTGCCGAGCTGTGGGGACACTCTGCCCCTTTCTACCAGTAAGGACCCATGACTACTGGAAGGTGCGTCATGCCCACCCCAGCAAGAAAAGCTTCAAGGAAAAGATGGCCCAATGAATGAAAAGGCCTGCCAATAACTCTTTACTTATTTCTGGCACACTCCAATTGTTCTCTCTCCTCCACCTTTTCTCTTAACCCCCCCTTTCCTTATTTGTCTTATAAACTGCAAGCATAGGAGAAGGGGCATGGTGCTTTTAAAAAATGGTTTAAAACTTACTTCTACCATCTGGTTGATGTAAATCCTCACTCTTTGATGCTAGAAACAGGGGAGGATTTTATTTGGTGCATTTTTTAAAAAATAAGAACTTCTCAAAATGATTAATTTCTTCAGAAACATGTCTTAAAAAGTAACTTTTTAAGAAGACGTTTTAAGAAGTTGGAAATGGACAACTGAGATCTCTTTCATGGGGCTCCATGAGAGACAGTGTGGCAGCAGTTAAAGCGATCTCAAAATGGATTATTTCTGCAGTGTGTTTTGCACCAAAGATAGATTAAATATAGTTGTCAATTTAAGGCCTGAAGGGGTGGGTGGCACAGCAACCGCATGCCGCAGCCCCACTCCAGCATTTTTCCAGCACAAAAAGAAGTGGCAAAATGCTGGTCTTTTTGCACCAGAAAACACTGCTTTTTCTACCAGCACTGTGGCTTTTTAGTGCTCCTGCAGTGTGTGGCGTCTAAACATCATGCTGCCAGAATGCTAAAAAACTGCCACTATGTGGGCAGCAGAGTGGCATGATTCTGGCTTTGGGGCAGCATCGGGCCGTGCACTGTGCATATGCCAGGCCCCCAAGCTGCTGGGGAGTCAGCGTATTGTGCTGGTCTGTTTCAGCTCTCATTATCTGTAAAGGCTTGTGTGCAGCAAGATGAGCAGATAGAATTTGTCCTCCAGTGCCTCACTTTTGGTTGCACTCAACTGTCACAATCCCCACAAGTTTGGTGAGATTTTCAGACCACTATTGGCAATCTCCAGGGAGATAAATCACCGGTGCTATCACTGGTCTGGAGGCAAGTATTGACTGATTATTTACCTCCTCAGAGTTCACCCACAATAATCCAAAAATCTCACCAAGCTTGTGGGGACTGTGACAGTTGAGTGCAACTAAAAGTGGGGCACTGGAGGACAAATTCCATCAGCTCATCCTGCTGCACACAAGCCTTTACAGATACTAAGTTGACAACTATACTTTCTTTAATTATCTTTGGTACAAAACACACTGCAGAAAAAAATCCATTTTGAGATTGCTTTAACTGCCCTGGCTCAATGCTACGGAATTATCAGAAGCAGCAATTTTATTTTTGCTCCTGATCTGTCCTCCTTAAAGCTTTGAAAGCTAAGTGCTGATCAGTCCTGAAACATTTTGAGGCCTTTATATCTGAACTCTTTTCTCAAATAACATTTATTGTTCAAAAACTTTGGGCCTAAACATTTCTGCCTCAGTTTTTAACATAAGTCAAACTATTTTCAAAAGTTAAATCTATGTAATAATTCATAATGATATTAATAATTCATTGTTATCCATGTATTACAAAACAGTAACATTTTCCTTACCTGGGACACTGTTGACGTTTTTGTAGTTGTAGATATGGAAATGCATGCTAGTTCAATTCTTTTTCTTTTATAAAAATCCCCATTACATAGCTCGAGCTTACAAGTCCCCCTTGAGTATCTTTCATACTGCCTTTTAGTAAAAAAGGAGATGTCTTCAAAAAGAGTCCCAGTGTTCCCTGGGTACTTAGATCTGCATGAACCGAAGTACAAGAGAAACTTGTACGTATTTTAATAGAGTTTCTGCTGATGTTAGGTGTAACTTCAATTATCAGACACACAAGGTGACAGGTACGATGTCAATGCTCAATAAAGGGAAAATAAAGTGCCAGCTTCAGAGCTTATGGGTCATGAATGAGATTCCTTTGCTGAATTGTAAGTAGACAAGGATGTCTCCTTTTGTAAGAAAAGGGATGACTGAAGGAAGAAAGAGCTCACGATATCATGATTTCTGTGAGTAAGTACTCACAGTACTGTCAGTAGAGGACTGGCTGCAACGCACTGCACCACAAAAGATACAGGCAGAAATAGAAGAAAGTAATGAAAAGTAGAAAATAATATAGTTTGTAAGTATAGTCAGCTCTCCATACCCCCAAATTCTGTATCCACAGATTTATCTAGACCCATTTCAAACTGGCTTTAGGACGGGATTTGGAGTTGAGACTGCCATGGTTGCCTTGACCGACGACCTGCGTCTGAGCATCAACAGGGGTAGTGTGGCTGCATTGTCATTAGGGACAGCCCCCCGTTATCCCCATGGCAGCCCATGCACATGGTTACACTACTATTAGGGACAACAGGGCTTCAGGTGAACTCCTATTGTGCTTAATGGCGATGCAGCTGCTAAACATGCACTTCATTTCTGGTTTGTATACACCATACATTCATAGCCTGAAGGTAGTTTTATAAATAATATTTTTAATGATTTTGTGCATGAAACAAAGCCCATGTATACTGAACCATCAGAAGGCAAAGGTGTTGCTATCTCATGTGCCCAAGTTTGGATTTTGCAGTATTCTGAATTTGGAAATTCCAGATAAGGAATACTCAACTTGTAACAAGGAGGAACACACCGTTGGGATAGACCTTCCAAACTACCTAAAAAGAGTATAGTATACTATATAGTATACTATAATGAGTTTCTAAAGAGAAACAGCAGAATTGAAATTCATCCATAAACTACAGTCCCTCAGCATTGGATTAAACAGGGACAATGGCTTCCTGATTCACTACGCACATTTCAACACTATCTGACCCCATCCTTAGGGGGGCGTCCTATGCTCATCTATTTTCTTCACCTACTAGCTAGTTTCCAAAGCCAAACTGGTCTTGCCTCTTCATTTCCTTAGACATTGGCCAGTGAACAATATCTTTGTTCACTAATGACCATCGTTAAAACTGGACTTGCTACTTCATTTCCATACACAAAGGATTTTGAATTTGAATGGACATTCTCACATACCTATGACATATATATGTCTGTCCCTGATTTCCACTCCACTATATGCATCTGAGAGAGTAGACTGAAGTCTACGAAAGCGCATGCTGTCAACTTCTTTATTTCAGTGAGTCTGAAAGGTGCTCTAAGATGTCTCTACATACTGATTCTACAGACTAACATGGCTATATCTTTGAATATCTTGTGGATTTTTTTAAATATTCCATTTCATTTCATATTAGTAGGCCACAGGAAGATAAAATTTTACAGTACAGTCCTTTAAGTCTTTCTTAGGAAAGGCATGTCAAATTTTAAAACCTCCTCGTATTATCTGTATCCCACTTTGAAATGCAATTGTGAGGTTCTCTGGACAAAAGTACTAGTAATTGTCATCAGTGGTCAGGAAAGTTTATTTTTTAAAAGTTAGTACAAGTGTCCAGATTATCAGATTTTAAAAACTGTTTTTTGCTGCTTGTTTTTAGTGGTTTCTTATAATGGTTGTTGGGGTAACAAATTTATGTTCACATTTTTAAAAAAATAAATTTTCTCATCACATTCTGGGAGTCATGCCTCAGTTTCTGAACTAAGGCATTATACAGAATAGCACATTAGCAAGAAATTGCAGTTGTCTTCAATATATCAAGTTAGTGGCAAGCTTATATGAGAAATCTGTATGAGTAGTTCAACCACATTTCTTAAACAAAGTATTGTTGAATTTTCAGAGATATACAATACTGTTAACTTATTAGTATTATACAACTCACTCTAATGATCATGTCCAATTTTTAAGGGGAACAGGAAACCACTGGGATTGGAAGATAATAGGTCTCAGGAAAGAGTAAGGATATGTAAACTTTTGTTGAAACAATTTAATGTATCTTGCTGCACAATGTGACTAAAAGATAGATCTGATATCCCTTCAGAATCCCAGATGAATTAAAAAAAAATTAAGGAAACGCAAAAGACAATTGTGTCAGTTCAGTGTGCCAGATTGCCTTCTCCGGAATAGACTGACAGAGTGACCCAGTTGGCAGCAAAGCTGAAGCACCCTAAGATAGGGTCATTTATGGTGCGAGCGACATGACCAGAAACAATTTGGGTTATGTTTATTTTTAAGACAGGAGGGACAAGATTATGACATTAAAGCTTTTATGGAAAATTTATGGAAAATTTGAATAATGCTTGGTACCTAAGAGTAAAATCAGAAGGGAATGTGCACATCTTGAATAAAGAGGAGGAAGAAAGAATACAGAAAAAGAGAAAGTGATGTTTCACTTTACAATGGAATATTAAAAAGCTAAGCTAAACAAAACAACCAACATTGCTATTAGGTCATCTGTCCTTAGCTGTATAATCTAATACATGGCATAAAGAAAGTGAAAATAAGTGGACAGCATACAAACCCAGGCATCAGTTTTAGGAATTATTTCAAACACAGGGTAAAGCTTTAATCTAGATTGTAATAATATTTTGAGACATGAAATCCTTCTAGAAAATTCTAGAAATTTGCCACTATGTTATATTTTTAAAAGACACGAATGTCGTGTTGTTATGCAGGGTAACACAAATGAAAGTTTCACTGAATAGGGCACTACAAGCCACAGGTTTCAATACTTTTCACCCAACACTATCACTATTATAAAATGTATTGTATATACTTGTTATAGACCTCATGTATAAGCTGAGGGCAGATTTGGGGCCAAAATTATAGATTTTGATAAGATTTGTGGATAAGTAGAGAGGAAAACATAAAAGGCATGTAACAAAGGATGAAAAGCAAAGGAAAAGGTTGCCAAATAACTTAAAAATTCCAGTAGGCTTTACAAGCTGGACGAATGAGGAGGGAACTATAATAAATGGTGCAATGTATAGGGGAGGCAACCAGACATGGGTGGGGAAAAGAAAATGTGCACGTCAAAAAGGATGAAAAGGCAAAGCAAAGCAGATGATGACTACGTTAGCAGTGATTATAGCCTTTAATTTTAATGTCATAACTTCATCTGATTTTAACCCAGGAAAGCTGACCAATGTGCACAAATGATTTATTCAAATCCATCAAAGCTTGATTCTTCTCAGAACTCCTTTGATGAAAAGCACCAAGGAGCCACTGCCATTTCCCCACCTAGGTATTTCAAAAAGACTGGGAGCAGCAATGTGGTGTAGAGAATTGAGTGGGTCAGTGCTTCTTTTAGGTGCTCCCAGAATGGACTAAGGGGGGATGCAGATGGGTGGCCCTGGGTGGCCCCGGGAAGCTGAGGATCGAGGCCGAGGCTGCCGGACACCTCGGCCCCAATCCTCCCTTTTACCGCCTGCAAAAGGAGTGCTAAAATAGTGCTCCTTCCACAAGCCGTGAAAGGGATGCCACAAAAGGCATGGTGTGCCTCTTTGGCATCGCTTCCAGCTCAGCGTGTGTGGATGCTGAGCCAGAAGGACATCGTCGGAGTGCCCGTCGTGTGGACGGGCTGTCGCTCCGATGACATCCTCAGGAAGGGGATGTCCTATTGGGTGCCTGTTTTCTCATGTGTGTTGCTGCTGAACCATTCCATTTGCATGTTAAAACTTTGTTGCATCCGTAGTAGATTCTACTACCAAATTTAGGTTGGAAATTCTAAAACTGATACTATTTTGGAACTTGAACTCTATCGCACATTGTAAAATACACCCAGCTACAGAATCAGAGTGAAAATGCTCTCCAGAGCATTTTGAGATTATGGACCAAATTTATCCTAATGATGGGTATTTATTTTCTTAGCTGAATGTACCCTTCATACCTGAATGTACCCTTCATCATCTTTCCCATTTTCTTTTGCAGTACTGCAGTGTTGCCATCCATCAACACTTCAAACAATACTCAGGCTGCCCCTCCCCTTCCTTGCCTCCAACATGCCACAAAGGGCCCGTCTGCAGAGGCCCTAAGCTCTCACCTTTTGCCACTCTACTCAGAGATGGGGATGGTTTCTTTTTAAATAAGAGTTCAGGTACAGTACTTACATTGATCCATAGATAAGATGACTGGCTTTCTGAGGTCAATTTTTTGACTAAAATTTCTGGACTTATACAACAGTATATACAGTACATTTCCCCCCCATAGCTTTAAAAAAAGCCTCCAGGGCAGCTTATAATGCATGACATGCGTGAGAAAATAACACAATTATATCAGTAAATGCTGCAGTATTAAAACAAAAACAGTATTTGTAATAAATAACCACAGTACCCATTACCCCCACCAATATATTAATATAAGAATTTATTTTAAAAAAATTATATGGTTCCTAAAATGAAGTGCCTTCACTAGCTTCCTGAAGAATACAGTCAGGGCTTTTCAGACTGTAAGCTGCTCTGAACTCAGTGGATCTTGTTTCTGAAAAACTGCATATAGGATCAGATCGTAAGTATTATTTTGGCACATATCACTGTGCCAATGTGACTATCTGTCACACTATAAATATGCAAACTCTCTGGGGGGAAAAGTGAACAAAAATGCTAACCTGCACAGTGTCAGCCAAAGCTGAAATTTAAAATAAAATAAGGTGCAAGATGCAAATAATGATCTCAAAAATCCCTATTTTCTATTTTAGGACAGATAAGCATCTATATGCAACTAATGTCACTTCAAAAAAATCAACATATCTATCTCACTTACACTAACATCATTGTTTCAATCATTTCCACTAGCTTATTTCATATAATATGAGAGCTACACCACTCTAATGCCAGCTTAAGGAACTGCACCAGTGCAGAAGTGATTATGTTCCATTTTTCAACATCTGTAAGCAGATTTTGACTTGGCTGCAAGGCATGCTTATCTTTATTTTACACACTTATATACAACTGTTTTGGCAGATGGTTCCTATAAAGCAGTTTCAAAAATACAGAAGCCAGACTCAAGTGCTACAGATGTGGGTGGCCTCAACATGCACAGAAAGGGAGTACGCTAGTCCTAGCTTGCTTCTGCAAGCATTTCCATTGCCATATGTGTATGGAGAGCAATTTTTTTCATAGGAGTATCTCCTCTATCTGGTATCATTTCTGCTTTCCACAGATCAACTACAACTTGGAGGAGATCACTGGACGTACCTGGACATCTGGAACCCCCCCCCCCCAATTCCTAAGAATTCACTGAATACCATCAGCTTCCATGGTCAAAACACTTAAAATACAGAACCAGTTGTGCACTCAACCTGACAGGAAACAGACTGAACCTGAAAAAGGCCAGCCCAAGAGGACAGGCATTCAGTCATCTCACATATGGACTAAAAGCAAAGAGAGAATGTGGGTGCTCACACCAGCTCTTTCCCAAATGCCCCAACCCTTGATTTAATCAAGGAGCTCTGCTTTGCTTGCAGAGTTGAGAGTTTCTCTGTGATCTGATCCCCCACTTTTTATCAGGGTTTCCAATAAAGAAGAAACATTTACTTATGTTTAAATGGTCATGCTGAAGCCCCTAATAGAAGTCTCCCACAGACATTCCAACTCAACACAGAATACTTGGGAACTTTGAGGACAAGGCTTGGCTTCTGTGCACACTTATACCCTCTTCCACTCTTTTAGCTCACATATAAGCAAGCTGAAGACCTGCACAGGACTAAAACTTCCTCATTTCCCAGATTACTGAATTTATGTCTGATTGAGAACTCTGTTTCATATGACTGGTGTTCAGGTGAAGACCTTACACAGAGAAGACTATGGGCCTAAGCAGACTGCCAGAAATAGTGCACATTAAATTGAGGCACTGCCCTGGCTCAGTGCTAGGGAGTCATGGGAACTGTAATTTATTGTGGCACCAGAGCTCTCTCACAGAGAAGGCTCAATGTCTCAGAAAAAAATACAGTTCCCATGACTCCCTAGCACTGAGCCAGGGCAGTGCCTCAATTTAATGTGCATTATTTCTGGCAGTCTGCTTAGGCCTTATATCACTGAAAGAGACTGAATGGGTCCAAGGTTTGGATGCAATAAAAGGGCATATGAGGGTCAATAAACTGAGCTTGAATCCTGGTAAAACAGTGAACCGGCAGTTGGGTGGTTCCTAAGTGTGGTCATTGGACAGGCTGCCTGTTCAGGAAGGGGAACATTCTAAGGGATACTCACTGCCACTGGAGGCCAAAGTGACTTTAGTGACAAGAAGCATCTTTAATAAGCATTGGTTACTGAGAATACCACGGGCAGCCAAAAAGACAAACAAATGGGTTCTTGAACAGATCAGGCCCAAATGCTCCTTCGAAGCCAAGATGATCTGACTGAGACTGTCTACTTTGACTTGAAGGCAGCTAACAACAACACACTGTACCAGCTACAGTCATTTCTGGACAGGAGCCAATGGCACCTGATGCATTAGTATCATCACAGCTGGACTAATGTTAAGTACTGCATGGGGGCAGCCCTTAAAGAACGCATGGTCTAAAAGATGCAGTTAACCCAAAATGAAGTTGCAAGGGTGTTGTGTGACATACCTAGTTATTGCCACATAACACTATTGCTAAAACAACTACACTATCTACCAGTATGGTATTGGGCGACATATAGTATTAAGGTTTGGTACTAAACTAAAAAGTTGTAAATGACTTGGGACTGATATAACTGAACCAATATCTTCATACAGCACCACAAGGCCTTCTTGGTTGTACAAAATTCTTTTGTTTTTTTAATATTTTAATTGTATGTTTTATATTGTTTTTAGTATTGTTAATAGCCTAATTGTATTTTAAAGGTGATTTTTTTAACCATGTGGTATTTGTTTTAGTTTGTAAGCTTATTTAAGTCCTGGTTTTGAAGAAAAGGCAGGGTCTAAATCATGGGTAGGCAACCTACGGCTCGGGGTGGCCGGATGCGGCCCCCAAGGCCTTTGGACTGGCCCAAGGCCGGTCTTGCCGCCACCGCCCGCCATGATGATATTGATTATTGTTGTTATTACTTGTTCTTGGGGTTTTCTTGGCAAAATCTCCACAGGGGTTTTGCCATCATGGCTTTTCTGGGGCTGAGACAGTGTGCATGCATCCCTACTTGTTTGTGGGCCTGCCTTCCAGTCGTTTCCATGATGATAATGATTATTGTTGTTATTACTTGTTCTTGGGGTTTTCTTGGCAAAATCTCCACAGGGGTTTTGCCATGGCTTTTCTGGGGCTGAGAGAGTGTGCATGCATATTTTTTTAAAATTTTATTTATTTATTTATTTATTTATTTATTGCTTCAGCCCCCCAATTGTCTGAGGGACAGCAACCCGGCCCCTGGCTCAAAAAGGTTGCCTACCCCAAGTTTAAATATTGATAAGGAGGAGGAGGGAAGGAGATAGAAGTTGTACCAGTTCTATTGCAGCTTAAGTGCAGTTTTAAAATGTTTATATTTACTTTGGAATTTACTGATTTATAACACATATTCTTTTGTTATTTATGGTTTGTAGTATAAAATACAGCTTTTTTAATATCAAATATTTGCATTATATGTAGTAGGCTGTCATCTATATATCCTGTACATGAGAGGCAATACTTACATATTTTAATATTAACAAATAAAAATGTATTTTCCCAATTGCAAAGTAACTTGGATAACAAGGACACAATTGCACAAGGTAAAGGCAATTTTGGTGGCATGTTGAAAACTTGCTCAAGAATTATGATTGTCTCCAGAAAGACTGAGGAGCACAAGGACCATGGATTGTGGAGGGCTAAATTCACATTTGTCCATGCAAAGTGAAATGCCTTCAGGTTTGTGGAGGGAGAGATCTGTGGATCCAAACCAAAGAATTTTGGGAGTGAAGACACACAACAACAAAAACAACAGCACAGTATTCTTGAAACGGAACTGTAATGCTGAATGAAGACAAAAAAAGCAACTGAGAAACAAATACGTAATTCTTGATTAAAGGTTTTTAAAAATTGTTGTTGTTGTTGTTGTTGTTTTTAAAAAAGCCTCCACTCCCATTTCTGGTCCACAGATCCTTCATGAATTTCCCAAAGGAAAACATCTTATTCAAACATAGCAAAAATAATAAATTAGGTAACAAATGTATTAGAAACAGTTTCTTTTAAAAAAACTGAACATGTAAGACTTCACTTAAGTAAAAGGGCACAAGAAATAGCCACTCTCTGTAGATGTCACACCATGATCTAACAAATAAAAATTACTGAAATAATGTTATCTTCAATTCTATCCAAAATAACAGAATTATATCTAGCAAGAGAACAGTAATGTGTTATAATAGTTATTTTCAAAAGATTGTTTGAAGTGTTGATGGATGGCAACACTGCAGTACTGCAAAAGAAAATGGGAAAGATGATGAAGGGTACATTCAGGTATGAAGGGTACATTCAGCTAAGAAAATAAATACCCATCATTAGGATAAATTTGGTCCATAATCTCAAAATGCTCTGGAGAGCATTTTCACTCTGATTCTGTAGCTGGGTGTATTTTACAATGTGCGATAGAGTTCAAGTTCCAAAATAGTATCAGTTTTAGAATTTCCAACCTAACTTTGGTAGTAGAATCTACTACGGATGCAACAAAGTTTTAACATGCAAATGGAATGGTTCAGCAGCAACACACATGAGAAAACAGGTACCCAATAGGACATCTTGATTATAGACTGCAGAGAGACTCTGTAATAGAAACAAAACTTTCTATCATGCTTTTGTTTTACTATACTGTCAAGTCAGGACAAATTAGATTTGCTGTTTAGATGTCTCTTTCCATTTAAAATGTTGGTTTAAAAATATAAATACCTATCTACTGTGGGGCAACTGATAATTATGGGGATCACATCAGGCACAGAAGGAAAATGTAATTATTTCATCTCCTGTTGTGGTCCTGAGGGAAATCCATTCTTGGAATTTGACCCTCACAGATTTCTACTGAAAGCACACAGTGGTTTTCTAGTACTCTGCCATTTCCCACCTAGTGATTTATTGCAAGAAATATTTCACTTGAAACATAAAGACAATGTGATCTAACAGTTTAACTGTGAGGACAAGAATGAATTATTGAAACGATCTGCTAGAAAGTTGTACACAGATGAAGCAAACAATCATCAGGAATATATTCTTTAATATAATGCAATGAATGTATTCACCATTTCATTTGCAATTAAAATTATTTTAGAGATTCTATTAGATTTCTGAGGTGGATGTATGACAAACAGTAGTTGTTGGCAAGTATAGAGTACACAATAAATCTTTTAAGAATAACTGCATCAGAGAGAGAAATAAATTGCTGGTCTGATAGTTTCAGTTCAGATCCTTGTGCCAAGTTTGTCCTACTTTCTGAAGAGAAGTATGAGATATGAGAGAGATTCCTCTTAGGAAAACTACAAACTCTAGTTCTTAATCTGAAAACCACCTCTGACTGCCCCATGAGCCACTCATCTTTTCAACTGTGCACCAGATCTTCTTCGTGAGTATGTTTCACGAACTAGACTCTACTCACAGTAATTTAAAGAAAACACAACAACTCCCTTTTCTGGTAATACCCTCCCACTACTATTCATTTTGGCTACCACCTTCCTCTAGATCACATCTAAGCAGCAAAATGACATGACTGGGATTTTCCTTTTAGCCACAGAACTTCATTTCCTAAGGCCCACATACAAAGAAATTCACACTAACAAACTGAAGCTATTCATCAAGAGGAATCTTTCATCATTTATAGAGACTTCCTATTTTCCTACATATTCTTAACCTTGGGCAATGAAGTGCTAACTGCAAGCAGCATACTAAGAGCAAACTTGACAAGATCAAAGCAGAGTGCACAAGTACCATATAGGAGACCATTAAAAAGCCCAGTATAGTTAGAACTACCAGCTGCCTGGCAGTCCATTGGAGCCAGGACCTATGATGGAAGCAGATTTGATGAATGAGGAATAGCTATTGTTACTGATGACAAAGGCTATTGTATAAAGTCCCCTCCAACTATCTATGGGCAAAATAACCCTGTTGACCTGGCTATTGTACTTTGCTTTGCTCCCAGAAGTACTCTGGAGAGGTGAGTTCTGTTGGCCATCTCAAAGGCCATGATGGTTAAAACTTCTTGTTGTGTGCCTTCAAGTTGTTTCTGACTTATGGCAACCCTTAGGCAAGCCTATCATATGGATTACTTGGCAAGATTTGTTCAGAGGTTTGCAATTGCTTTCAGGGAGGCGGGTGGTGAGTTGCCTTCATCTGAGGCTGAGAGAAGTTGACATGCCCAATGTCTAAGCAAAGATTCAAACCTTGGTCACCAGAATCATAGTTTAATGCTCAAATTACTGCACCATGCTGGCTTTCCTAGTTAAAACTACCTAATGCATTTGTTCATTGCTTCTTATAAATCTACATTTAGGAGACTTTGGTGGGCAGGAGTACTTTTACACATTTAAAGCTTGTACACCAACTATGTCTGTTTCTTGAGACACTGAATCTTGTCATGGCATTATATGCTTTAGTTCCCTCCCATTTGGACTATTATAATGCACACTGCAGGGTCTAAATATCCTAAAGGCACCAGATCCCATCTGATCTTGGAAGCTAAGCAGGGTCAGCTTTAGTTAATACTTGGATGAGAGACTGCTAATGAATACCAGACACTGGGGGAAATGAATATCAGATGATAGAGGAAGGAATGGGCAAAACCACTCATTTGAGTATTTGTTACCTAACAAAATCATGCTGTTGCCGTAAATTGACAGGCTACTTGAAAGCACACATGCACATGCAAGCATGCACGCACACGTAGACACACACACTGAGCTCTATGGGGTTGCCTTTGAAGAGGGTTTGGAAACTTCAGCTGGTTCAAACAGCTGCAGCCCGAGTATTAACTGGGTCAGGTTGCAGGGATTATAATCCTCCCCTGTTATGACAGCTCCATGGGCTGCTAATTTGTTTCTGGGAACAATTCAAAGTGCTGGTCATGACCTATAAAGTCTTCTATGGCCCAGGTCTGGCTATCTGGCAGGCCATATCTCCCTGTGTGAGCTGTCCTGGGCTCTGAGATCATATAATATATAAGGTATTTGAAAGTGATGCAGAAAATCTCTTTCTCCACCTGATGAAGAGAAAATAAAGTTATCAAGATTCTCACATATGGAAAGAGATAGTGGAAATATTTTGTGATTACTTAGTTGTGTGAAACTGCCATGCATATCAGCCATCGCAAAGAGGACATTGTTATTTATTCAGATCCATTAAAATTGCCATGGTCAAATATAGCCATCTAATGATGATATCAAATGGGATGATGAACGACTCTGTGCCTTGCTGAAAAAGCTTAATAACCATGAAAGAAAATAATAAACTCCAAAGATAGGATAATATCAACTTCAATTGAATATCAGCCTACTAGGGATAAAGAAACTCTCTTAAAGATTGAACTGTTTTAATCAGCCACCTATGTGACTCTCCTCCTCCAAAGCTGGGTAGGTAAGTCTTTTTAGACATACAGTTTGACACAGAAGGTGGCTCTGATCACATGAATGCAATCAATTCCACTGAGCAGAAATAACAACTGTTCAATTATTATTACAGTTTTTAATGGTCTTCTGAACTTGCTTTTCAATCTCAGGCTAGGGAAAAAAAAGTAGCAGTTTTACTTGATAACTATATATTTCATTTATGTGCTGTTTCTCAGAGCATATCAGACAAATAAACACCCAGAGAATTAACTTTTGTTCTAAGTAATTAAATACAAGATATTACTACATGTGGCTTTTAAACTGTGATTTCACTGGGAGAAAAGTGGTTTTGGTGATACTTATCACAGAACAATGCTTCTGATGTGTAGCTGCCGCATCCCTGATCCATCCCTTTTCATTCATGGAGGAAACCTGTGAATGACCTTACAATTGCCCAAGTCCCCAGGTGCAAAATGTCACTCCTGGGGCAACTGTGTGATGGCCAGCCATGAGATAAAAAAGGAAAATCAAAATCAACCCCCTAAAGACATGCTGGGTAGTGCATAAGGCAGGGTTAAAGGAGAATCAGGAAGAGAGAATGATGGGGGCAGAAGTCTAAGTCACCAAATTGCGAGAGGAGATGAGTGCTTGGAAAGTGGTATGTTCCCATATTATTATTTCTTGCACTACTGCTGTAAGAATGAAGGTTTGTGCCAAAGAGTCCACAGGCAAAGGTCTCTTCAGTTATTCTGTGTGATTGCTTGAAACTGAAAAGAGGAGGACAATGAAAAATGTTGAAATTCTCAGCTCCCCTCCAACCCCATCTTCTGATTGAAATGATCTTTTTTTCATTTGCAGAAGCCAATAGTTATATCAGATCCTGATCAAATAACACTTTTTTGTTATCAGTTATTCTTTTTAGAATGTGTCTATAGGGTTATCAAAGTAAGATGTACAATGAACTGCTGTAAGTTCCTAACTGTAATGTTATTAACAGTACTGCAATAACAAATGTATAGCCATTTCTATCTCTTTTTCCTGACTGTTTAGCTGCCATTAACTGACCAAAATTTCAATTAATTCCTCAACTTAAATATGTTATTGGTCAAATGAATCATTAATAACCCTGAAAGCACTTTTTACAAGTGGATATAAAACTTAATACTACAGTACACAAATATGAGTGTGTGTTTATCATCAAAGTTTATCATCAAATATGAGTGTGTGTGTTTGCTCTGTGCCCTTTGCTTTATAAATCCACTATAATCTGTTCAAGTGCAAGAATGGTAATAAGCTTGAGTTTCAATCTGAAGAAAGATTACTTCAGATCCTTTGTTCTGAACAACTTCATGTTAATTCTACCAAACTCCATGGATGACAAAAATAAGTCAATTTATGGTCTTGTATTTTTTGGTTGACCACTTCTTAAAGACAGAATGGCATTTGATGCTGTCAAAACAGAGTTTATGAACAGAGGGCATAATAATTTTATTCAACACTATCCATCACCTATACCTAATTGTTGGATGTCTCAATGCTATTCTATTAAGTTTTCATTTTGAATCCTGTTTGTTGGCACTTTATAAATTTCCCCTGAGAAAAGCTTTCAGTACTCAGCATTCAAAAAGTGCTGCCTACACTCTAGATAGGCATTTTCAAGAATAGTACATTTAACCTTCACCATTATGTCTGCAGAGATGCTGAGATTGACAGTATTCCCCCCCTTATATGTTCCAGAGCTCTGTTTTAGAATGGTTTCAGCTTATGCATCCCAGTTACTGGTAGGACAACCTCTTAGGTTAAATAAACAAAAAATATTGATACCTGCTTCCAAACAGCAATAAGGTGGTTATACTGAATGCAGTTCAGAATGCATCAGCAGAATGTTAGCAATGTACAATGATATACTATAAATTGGATAACTAGTATTGTGTTATTATGGCTTTCATGGCTGATTGTCTATATTTATTGTATTCTTGTTCATAACTGATTCTTTTTTATGATGGATCTTGCAGTTGGTCATTTTTATTAGAATTTAGTTAAAACAAATGAAATTTGAATTGAAATTTGCTGTCATTACTTCCTGTATAATAATAATAATAATAATAATAATAATAATATTTTTATTTATAGCCCGTCTCTCTGCGCGGCAATCGGGGCAGGGTACAATAATATTTAAAACAAAACAAAGTTAAAAACATTCCCTTATCCCATAATCCCACCTTCCCATCCCCTTAAAACAGAATTAAACAACAAACCAATTAAAATACAATATTAAATAAATTAAAAACATCCAAGATAACATAAGGAATCAGAATAACAAATTAGGGATTCATCTCTCAGCTGACAGTTATTCCGGGAAGGCCTGCCGAAAGAGATCCGTCTTTACTGCTTTCTTAAAAGCAGCAAGCGTAGTGATAAGACGGATCTCATCCGGCAGGCCATTCCAAAGTCTGGGAGCGGTTGCGGAGAAGGCCCTCTGGGAGGTCTGGGACAGCCTAGTTTTTATTGGCTGTAGCAGATTCCTCCCAGAGGACCGAAGGGCGCGGGGGGGATCATATGGGGAGAGGCGGTCCCTAAGATAAGATGGACCCAAGCCATGTAGGGCTTTAAAGGTCAAGACCAACACCTTGTACTGTGCCCAGAAACTAATCGGCACCCAGTGGAGGGTTTTCAGCACAGGTGTTATGTGCTCCCTCCTTGATGTTCCTGTAATTACCCTTGCTGCCATATTCTGTACCAGTTGAAGTTTCCGGGTTAGGCACAAGGGTAGCCCCATGTAGAGTGCATTGCAGTAGTCCAGACGTGAGGTTACCAGGGCATGTACCACAGCTTCCAAATCCCTCACGTCCAGATAAGGGCGCAGTTGGCGTATCAACCGAAGCTGATAACAGGCGCTCCTGACCGCCGCATTCACCTGACTAGTCATGTGAAGCGACGAATCAAGGAGTACCCCCAGACTGCGAACACAGTCCTTGGAGGAGAGTGTGACTCCATCCAGGACTGGAGACTGTATTCCCAGATCTGGTTTCGGGCCTGTAACTGTGAGTACCTCCGTTTTGTCGGGATTCAACTTCAATCTGTTTTTCCTCATCCAACCCATTACCGCTCTGAGACAGTCATTAAGAGGAGAGACGCCATCTGAAGTCTGAGACGATGATCTGGTCATGGAGAGATATATCTGGGTGTCATCAGCGTACTGAAGACACCGAGCTCCATGCCTCCGAATGATCTCCCCCAGCGGCTTCATATAAATATTAAACAACATTGGGGACAGGATGGCACCCTGAGGGACGCCACAATTAAGCTCAATTTTAGACGAGTAACTGTCCCCGAGCCTCACCCTCTGGGATCTGCCTGAGAGGAAGGAACGGAACCACCGCAAAGCAGTGCCTCCAATTCCTAACTCTCTCAGGCGATCCAAGAGGATGGCATGATCTATGGTGTCAAAGGCCGCTGAGAGATCCAAGAGCACCAACAAGGTCACACTACCCCTGTCGATACTCAGGCGGAGGTGATCGGTCAGAGCAACCATGGCAGTCTCAACTCCATATCCTGTCCTGAAGCTGGTTTGAAATGGGTCGAGATAATCAGTTTCATCCAAGACTGCTTGGAGTTGGGAAGCAACTGCCCTCTTGGTCACCTTGCTCAAAAAAGAGAGCAAGGAGACTGGTCTGTAGTTGTTTCTATCCAGGGGATCCAGGGAAGGCTTTTTCAGGAGTGGCCTAACCGCCTCCTCCTTTAAACAAGATGGTACGTTACCTTCCCTGAATGATGCATTGATTGTGTCCTGAAGGAACACCTTCAACGCGTCCCCCCCGGACGACCAGCCACGATGGACAAGGATCGAGGGGGCAAGTCATCTTTCTCACACTTCTAAGAAGCTTGTCCACGTCCTCGGTACTCACAGATTGTAATTGATCCAGTAAAGTGCCATCAACGGAGTTCCTGGATGCCTCGTCTACAGATTCTTCCAAAACAATGGCGTCCAAGTCGGCTCTTATTCAAGAGATTTTATCTGCAAAGTGAATATTAAAAGCCTCACAGCAGGCTGTCGTTGGGTTAAGTAGGGGGTTTGGCGCAGGGGGAACCTTTGTCAACTCCCCCACCACCCTAAACAGCTCTGCAGGGCGGGACTCTGCAGATGCAATGCGTGCAGAGCAGAAAGATTTCCGCGCTGCCCGCAAAGCCTCCCTATAGGAATCAAGATGTTTCCTAAGGCTAGTTCTGTCGGATGAGAGACGAGTCCTTCGCCATTCGCACTCTAGTTGTTGTCCAGCTCACTTCATCCTCCTAAGCTCCTCTGTATACCAGGGCTTACGGTTTGAAGCGGGCTGGAAAGGACACTTGGGAGCGATTGTGTCAATAGCCCTGGTGAGATCGGTGTTCCAAGTGTCCACCAAGGCTTCGACAAAATCACTGGCGTTACCAACCATTAAACCCTCTAAGGCTTTCTGGAATCCAATTGGTTCCATTAGCCTTCGAGGGCGGACCGTTCTCATGGGTCCGCCACCCCCGGGAGGGTGAATACTAGCCTTTAGTTCTGCCCTGATCAGAAAATGATCCGTCGATGACAGGGCGGAGGTTATTTTAACCTCCGCCCACGGATATTCCTGCTCCGTACTAAAGACCGCATCGAGGGTATGACCAGCACAATGCGTGGGCCCGTTCACCAATTGGGATAGGCCCATGTTAGTCATGGTATCCATGAACTCCTGAGCTGCGCCAGTTAGATCTTGCAAACTGGTTTTGAGTGGGATGTTGAAATCTCCCAGAACCAAAAGTCTGGGCGACTCCAGCAACAACTCAGAAACCAGGGCAGTCAGCTCGGTTAGGGAGTCTGTTAAGCAACGGGGTGGCCGGTATACCAACAGAATCCCCAAACTATCCCTGGTCTTCAGGCTAAGGTACATACACTCGATGTGTGTCGTTTTCCGGATAGGCTTTCTGATCACGGTTAAGGTGTTCCTGTGGACCAAGGCTATACCACCCCCCCTGCCCACTTTCCCTCACCTGCTCACTAACTGAGTACCCAGCTGGGAGAGCCTGCGCCCAAATCGCGGAGCTGGCATCCCCCAGCCAGGTCTCAGTAAAGCATGCCAGGTCGGCCGCCTCATCCACCAAGAGATCGTGGATGATATGGGTCTTATTTTTGACTGACCTGGCATTGCAAAGGAGCAGGTTGAGGGTCAGTGGAATGGTTGGCACGCTCTCAAAGTTATCCTGGGAAACAGAGCGAACTGAAGGAGGGATAGATATCAAACATCGATCCCTCCTTCTTTTGTAACATCTGTTGGCTCTGTTTCCCAGGATATCTAAACATAATTGCCTATATTGTTGGGAACATTACAGACCATTTGGACTGACTAATTTGAACTATGCTTCAGTTGAGAGACTGCCAACAAATACCAGGTACTGTAGGCTATATTTCAGAGGAAGGATCTGGCAAAACCACCTCTGAGTATTCCTTGCCTATGAAAACCCTTTGAAATTGATGAAATTACCATAAATTGAAAGGCAACCAGAAGGTGCATGTACTCCTGAAGAGCAAGTCAGTTATCTTCTGTTCACTACTCCTCTTGGATAATGTACTTGAACTGGAAGAGTAAAATAGTTATACACTCGTCCGTCCACTTTTGCAGATTTGACTTTTGTGGATTTGATTATTCACAGATTTTATTAATATGTTCTCTCTAGGAATATCTAGGTCCTCCAGCACAACCCTATGGTCAACTTTAACAAAAAGTTGCACTGAAGGACCTAGATATTGCTAGAGAGAACATTCTACTAGGCATTTGTAGCTCCTACAATGCAATTCTATGGTCAATGTCTGGCAGATGCTGACCACAGAGTTGCATTGGAGGACCTGGAGAGGTCCTGTGCCCTTAACCCCAGCGAATGTGGAAAGAAGAGTGTACTAATGTAGTAGTACAGCAGTGGTCCCCAAAGTGGGTGGTAGTGCCCCCCTGGAGGAATTGGAAAGTTCCAGGGGGGTGCTGAGGTAAAAAAGAGCAGCAGGGGGGCACTGAGAAGAGAAAAGGAGGTGGCAGGGAATTATGGCAATGGGGGTTGCAAGTAGAGTTGCCATTGCTGCAGAAAAACCGTGAAAGTCCAGAACTAAAGTCTTTGGAAACCAGCATGTCTCAAATTCCAGAAGGCAGGAGTGAAACCTCAGGGGAAAAAACAAACTCATCCACATCCCACCCTTGAGGCTCTGAGTGGTACTGCACAGGCATGCCAGACCCAGAGCCCAGAGGTAGGAAGGGAAAGGAGGCAAGCAGAGGCTTGGAGCAGTGAGAAGGCTTTCTTGTGTCCTGGTAAGTGTGTAGCGATGCTGCATGCATGGTGGAACTTTCTGCTTGCTTGGGACTGGAGCTCCTCTTTCCTCCATTTCCCTACCCCATAGAAATGTGTATGTTTGAAAAAAGGGAAGGTCATATGGGATCTGGAAGACAAACAATGAAGTCCTGGAAATAAAATTTGCAAATAAGTACATTAACAACACAATGAGAAATCTTTCTTTTTCCTCTCCTGTGTGAAAATATCTGCCCCCTCCTTTGGCAGATAATATTGAATTTCTTAAGAGGTCTCTGTGTTGCTGCATCTGAAAAAAAAACTTCCAAATTCTGCTTAAAACACATCAAATGCAGTCCCATTAAACAAACAAACAAACATTGGGCTTTTGTTGGAAGTTAAGACCTCACAAATTTAAGTTTCAGCACTTTGTTCCCTCTTGTTTAGGATTCTTCTAATGTGTCTAAAATGCAGTATCTTGAAATCTAAAAAGCATATTCTGGAGTAGTTGTGTTGGCCACACTGCAAACAATAACATCCAAAATCCACAAAACAGTGATACCTTTCTTCTGTTTGATTTTTAACACCTTTGCCCAATGAAGAAGCTACAGCTGAGCTTCAAAAGTTTGTTTCATCTATTTTGTGCATTTTGGTTGGCCAATATAGGTATCACTGTTTTGTGGATTTTGGATGTTATTGTGCTGTATGGACTGGCCAGCATGGTAACCTCTGGATATGATTCCTAGAGTAGGAGTCCCTATTAGTCTTATAGCTGTTTGGGAGATTTTTCGCCCCCCCCCCAGAAATGGGGGAAAACCCACCTTTGCTAAGTTCTCTTCCAAGTGCATAGAATTCACATTTCTTGGCATGGGCTACCTAGAGAGCCACACAGCCCTTCCTTCTTCCTTCAGCAGGTTGAAATCCTACTGAGCTCACCTGCCTGCCCACCCTCTTTGCCAGGCACCCCATTTGGACAATGTTGTTCCTTCCATAGAGGGGCTGCCCTCTCTCACTTTCCCAAGCCACTCTCCAGTCTCACCTTCCTTCCCCCAAATATAAACTTGTGGGGCTCCAGGCTCCCTTTGGAATTTGGGCTCACTAGCAGCAATTGCTGTTGTTGTGTGCCTGTAAGTTGTTTTGACTCATGGTGATTCTAAGGAGAATCTATCATGGAGTTTTCTTGAAAAAAATTATTCAGAAAGGGTTTGCCATTGCCTTCCCCTGTGGCTGGGAGAGCACGACTTGCCCAGGGTCACCCAGTGGGGTTGCATGACAAGCAGGATTTCATTTACTTCATTTGCAAAACTACCCAAAAGCAGCTGCTTCCCTTGCTTAGGATGCTTTCTCTCTTCTCCCCCCCACCCCTGCTATAGAACAGTGGACCTAATACCATGAAATAGGCATGGGGGGTGCTAGGGTTGTCACCCAAGAGGAAAGAGGATGGTAGCCTGAAAAAGTTTGGGGACCACTGTAGTATAGGATGTTTTATATTATGCTAATTAAATTGCCCACTTTGGACAGTTGGCATTTTTCAAAGTAAGGGTTGAGATAAGGCAGCCATGCATATTTGTGTATACTATAAAACCAGGATATACAGAGGAAAATTATAAATGGAAGCACAGAGGGAAAATGAGTCAAAATCAACTCAAGGGCAGTTAACAACAACAACAACACACTTTCTTTGGTCAAGAGAACTGAAGAGAAAACATGGAACCTCAGTGTAAGAAATCATCAGATCTATAAAGTATTTCAACATCTACTTTTATATACTACCTAGAATTTATATTCAATTAATTGTTCTACTAGCATTCAAAATAGTTTCCAATTTAAAATAAACAAATTACAAAATAAGGAGTAAAATAGCAGACACAGTAAGTTACTGACTATTTCACAATGTGCTCTCCAATCTGAACTTCTTTGTTCTACTATAGCAGGGGTAGGCAACCTTTCCCCTTTAAGGGCCGAAGGACTTCAGTTCCCAGAATCCCAGGAGTTATTGGCCAACATGAGACTATTGGCCAACATGGCTGAGGCTTCTGGGAGCTGAAGTCCCTTGGCCCTTAAAGGGGGAAGGTTGCCTACCCCTGCACTATAGGCAATAAAACTTAAGATTTATGCTAAATAACCAATAATTGTGCATTTCTACTATATAATGCTTTGTGAACACTTCCTGACATTGACCTGGGAAGTGAATTTTTACCACACTGAAGAAATGCCATGGCCAAATTATATTCCTAGCTTGCTAATATTATTTCCTGACTCTCATCTAGTAATTTAATAATGAACAAATTATATTCAAAGTCAGCATAGAAACCTATTTTATTTATGCCTAGAGAAAGCTCTGGACTCAGCTCAAATGCTGAAATTATCTCACATTATTAGACAGATTTGGAAATGTTTCATGTTGGCTTTTATACTAGAACAGAAATCTGATTTCTAACAGATTGAATACATAAGAGAATGTTAGTCAAAACTGGAGTAAATCTGACTAAGGAAATCAACCTATATTATTGTACACATAAAATTAAAGCATTTATCAAATTATAGAATTATCCTGTGCTCATGAATAATTAGTATATATATATATATATATATATATACACAGAGGTTGGATTTTGTTAAGATAGGTCTGCACAACAGGGACAGTGTAGGTTTTGTTGATTCTACAGCCTTAAAGGTTCTACTCTTCTATGAAAATTTGTACTGCAGAATACCTAGGCCAGGATTGAATGGCCTATTTCTACTGGTTCCCATTGTTTCCACCACAACCAGTGATCTGCAGTCCTCTATACACCCTACCCCTACTCCTGGAAAACTCTTACAACAGTTTTTGGGTACCATAGAGGGCTGCACGAAGAAGGACAGTGAAATAAAGTCCAGATTCTGCACCTGATAACCATCAACATATAACTCGTAACAAGATACACCGTTGTATCTTGTTCCTAATGTTCTATATAGTGTTCTGTATTTTGTTGGCCTTTGTTTTGCCTCTGCTTCCAGTTGAAAGGCTCAACTGCCTTTCCAGGGCTTACCATGCGAGGACCTGAACATATATATGCAGTCTGGCTGGAAACAAGTAGAGTATTACTCATGATCTCCTGGAACAACAGGCATTTCAACTCATATGGACAAACTTTCAGCAGAACACGGAAGGAGTATTTGATTAAAATGATTATAATTTATTGTGTAGTTTTTTGGCCAAATAAAGAATAGATAGCAAAAGCATGATAAGCAGTTATGAACCTATAAAAGAAGTATATTTGTGAAGTATTCCTAACTGAATAAAATTATTTTTTCAATCATTATTTTTTTTGCTGATTATTTTAATAAAAGACTTGTAAATGTATTTTGATTTTAGAAATATCAAAGGTATATTTCGTTTTGCAGGAAAGCTAAAGCAATATTACTGTATCTTATATTTCCTTATTTATCACACACCCTGGTTTGCGTTCACAGCCTTTTCAAGGTCGCAGAGCACTTTACTTAATTACTTTTTATTGACTTCTTGATATTTCAATCCTGCTTTGGCTGATCCATTTTTTAAAAAATCAAAAGATGTTAAGTTAAATATATACACTGTGCTTTTGAAGATACTATATTGTCAGTATTTTCCTTGTGTTTTGTTGTATTTACTTGCTTTCAGAAAATGAGTAAAAATATTTTTTATTTGGTAAATCCTCATTTATTTTCCCTCAGTATCAGCAAAATACCTCTTCTATCTTCTATTTACAAGTGATCCAACAAAAGGAAAAGAGCAGAAAAAATATTTCAGAATCCAGAAACCTATTGGCTATCAGAGAAATATATTTCACATTATCTTTTCTCACTTCCAGTTTGGTCATGAGAGAAGTCAGTCTGCCATCAGTAAAAAATTTAATCAATGCTGCCATCCATTGAATTAGGTTATTATTTTTAAAGTGTTCTGGTTAATTCAGGAAAGTAGAACAGAATTCCTAAATTCTACAGAGAAATGTCAGTGCTTGTGTTGACCATATCACTAAGATGTCATACCCCCTCAGCCAAGATTAGGATGTACATGACTGATCTAGATCTATGATTCTCAGGAAAACCCTGAAGTCAGGTCTGCTTAGTTGTAATGCAATAGCCTGAAGAAGGAAAGATTCAGTTTACGATGTTGCCCTTACTTAATCAAATTCGATCCTATCTTCACTGACCTTGGAAAGAACCCTTTGCCCAAAGAAAGAAAATCATGCTTAGAGTGAATACAGCTACATACTGGTTTACACTCTTATATATTGGTTTAGGCGCAAAGAGTCAACTTGTCATTTGTCACTTAAACCAGGCTGGGAAAGAACACAAAAACACTAAGCAAGTTTTGATTAAAAAGAAAAAGAAAAGAAAGGACCACCCACAAAGACTTTTTAAAAAGCCAGTAGGTAAAATACATGGTGGATTTTTTCCTTGGATCAACATCATGGCCTTTAGAATTTTACTGAGGGCATGTTCTTCAATTCTTTTATAAAATTCAGTTTGTGCTGTTTTATTTTTCATATTTTTTTGCTAATGAAACCCACATCTACTACTGTATAATGAAGGCATGGCAGTTATTTCAACCTTGAGAAATAATTACTCAAACTAATTCTCAAGAATTAGAATTTCTGTTCCATAGACAGACAGGGAAGGAAACCTGAGGAAGGAACCTACAGCAAGGAAGGATGTAACTCATGGAATCAGCCTAGTAACAGGAGAGGTGAAGGTACTGGCAATGGATAAACAGGTGGACATGGCTTTGTAAACCATGATTTATAGGGAGCCATTAATGAATGTCTGAATGTGGTCACAGTATATCGTCCTTACTTTATCTCTCTCTTTCAGTATTTAGAAATCCCTACAAATGGCTTTTCAAAGTGAAAATATCTATTTTAAAACAACTAATTAGCTTTAGAGATCACAAAAAGGCAGTAAAACCAGTTCTATTGTCTCTTGCAATCCTCTTTCCTGCCTTTAGATGACAGATTATTGATTTTCCTGGGAAGATTTTTAGAGCTATTTGTCCATCTGCAGATAGTCAAAAAGAAAATGAAAAATTATGTGAAAGATTATAGCTCTTTGGAAAGCAGACAATTACTTTGGATCCTAGTATGTGCTGTAGCTTTAACTGGTGTTCAGGTGTCTCACTACTTACACATTTGATTACAAGTCACATAATTCCTCAATCTCTTCCTGCTTTGGCCCATCTGTTTCTCTTTGCTCCCCAGCAACTTAATTTAACTCTTCAGTGTCAACTGGACCTTATCTTAAGAAAGATATCCCCAATTTCCTTTTACTAATCCATTAAAACCCAAGTACCAAAGGAGAGGGCTCAATTCCTGCATGGCTTTTCTAAGGTGAAGCTGCCTTACTTCCAAGGTTTGCTCCATGGGTATGTGTTTGCTATAAAATCAAAAGGGGAGATTTGCACACAACTTTTCTATCCATCGCTGATCTTCAAAGTTAGAGGACTGGATGCATGTTCCTAGAGCTTGGGACAGATCTTACTCCCCACTGATGTATGCCTTACAAACATATCAGTAAAGTTGTACAGGAAATCTGCTACCCATCTATGTTTTGTAAAACAAGTAAATGGTATAGATTTTTATCAGTTCTGTTAGTTCCTCATAACTCTTGCCATTTGTGGACTACAGACATCCTTCCTCTAAACACAACACGTACCCTTCAAAATTTATATGAAACCTCTCATATAGATATTAGAAAGCCTGTCTAGTGAGTACCCAAGTCTTGTTGGTTGCAACTATTAGCCAAAGAGGAATAATTTCAATGTGAAAGGCATTCACACCTCTTAGCTACATAAAACTTCTTTTGGATGCAGTAGAAAGTGATGACTGGCAAATAGTTCAAATAATAATTCTGTACACAAAGAAAATGTCAGACATCTTTAGCTATAGGCAACCCCCTGGGTATCAACAGCTATGCTTCAGTGATGCTCCTGTCTTTCAAGATTTTGTCTAAACAAGATGTCATTTTCTGGGAAGAAAATAGTACAATTATTTAAAAGGGGGTGGGGAGCTCAGTCCTGCTCTTTAGATCTAAAACATCAAAGTACTCATTGTTAATTTCTCTTAAATCCTGTTTGCTCAAATGACAAGGTGCTTCTTTCCCTTTTCCTTTTCATAGCCAGCACTTAGAACTTGGAGCCAAAGTGAGCTCAGGTTTTGCAACTTTTCTAAGCCTGTTGATATATCTGTTTTAGGTTTGGCTAATTAATAATGATCCATAAACAATAACAGATTGTATAGCAGACTGATGTGGACAATATAAATATGGATTTTAATCAGGTCTTGTAATTTTAGAAGCTGTTCTGAGTGAACCATCTGCTTGTCACTCACTTCATAGGTAGTGTTTACATTAAAATCACACCCTAAGAAGCTGTTACTACTACATTTCCTTCTTTCCACCCAAGGCCAAGAGTTTCTGGGGAACAACAGGTAGAACTAAGAATGAAGAAGTTTAAAAAAAGCTACCCCCATCAAATAAAAAGACATGTATACATCAATGAGTAATCTGCCTACTGTATAACAGCAATATTAGAATACAGTATTTCTAAACTACAGAAGGCTTCTGTAGTATTGAAATAGCATAAGAGAAAGAAAGAAAGAAAACAAGCAAGCAATAATGTTTAATAAAACATTTCTTTAAGAAAAACAAAACATAAATCCCAGGAAAAAATAAAATAAAATAAGCTAGGATTCTAACACACTGACTTGGCTTAAGATATTAAATGCAACAAGCAAAGCAAAATAATTAAATATGAAAAGAAATTAATGATGGCATTATTATTAACATGAGGTTCTTTTTCCTGGGTTACATAGCACTGTGAGGGAAAGATGTTATATCAGGGGTAGGCAACCTTTCCCCTTTAAGGGCCAAGGGACTTCAGCTCCCAGAATCCCAGAAGCTATTGGCCAACATGGGACTATTGGCCAACATGGCTGAGGCTTCTGGGAGCTGAAGTCCCTCGGCCCTTAAAGGGGAAAGGTTGCCTACCCCTGTGTTATATGCTTCAAAGTCCAAGCAACCTATTTTTTCCCTGCTGGCATATTCAGGAGATGCTCAGAGCTGGAAGTGCTGTGGGAAGGCTGGCTTACAAAATTGTCTCAGTATTTGGAAGGGCAATTTTCCAAGGCAGCCTTCTTGGAGTGCTTTTATCTCTGACATCCTCTTCCCCATTGGAAGACTGGCCATGGAGAAATAGGCTGCTTAGAAACAATAGCCTTTGCTTCCTAACAACAACCAAAGGTCTGTCTGCTTTCCTTCAGGGTGCTGCACCCAAGACCTCTGCCCATAAAACTCCCTGATGCTTACTATTATCTTAATTCTGTTTGTTCATACATTTAATTCCATTTCTTGATTAAATCTTTACAATTCTCCCTTCCACTAACCTGAGTGATATCTGTACACACGTCTTTTAAGACACTTTAAAAATTGGGCAGAATATGCCAGATTCTGTGAAATCTCTACTCTATAAGCACTCACAGAATGAACACTTTATTAGCAGTTGAAACCATGGTGGTTAAATACAGCAGTGTTTTATACATTAAGCTGGCACTTACATGTATGGTTCCACTGAGAAGAAGCTACACTGGATTTCACCTCTCTACAGTGGAAGAAGAGAACCTGCAGCCCAAATGACATTTTACAGCCCCCAAGATCCCCGAATCCTTCAAAACCCCTAAATCCCTCAATTTGTAACTTCTTTCAGGCAAAATATAACCCCTAACTGCTAAAGAAATGCTACGCAGTGCAGCAGTATCATCAGCATAAGCTCAAAATCCCAGAAGTGAAAACTGGAAGTACACTTCAGAAACATCTGGGACTGATTTTTGGCCGAAAATCAGGTGTGCCTTGCTGCCAGGGTCAATATCGACTTTGCTGTAGTTGTTTGCTTGCTCTACAGTCTAGTTCACAGTGATTCACTTCCTCAGTTTACCTCATATTTTGCTACATGTTCATTCACACATCATTCTCTATTGGCTGCCCCATCATCCAGTCCTTTGATACAGTGGTTTAGTTGTTACATTTATATACTGATCAAGGAGCAAACCTTTCCCTTGTTTTTATCAGCACTACAACCTTCTGAGCTAGGTTGGGCTGAGATAGTGACTGGCCCAAAATCACTACTGAGGTTCATGATCAAGTGTGGACTTGAACCTGGTCTCCCCAGTCTTAGTACACAAGTCTAATTAATACATGCTATATGCATTCTTCACACATTTCTGCTGGGAAAAGTAAGTCCTTTCTATTTTAACTGTAACCTACACCCTTCTCATGCACTCATTTTTCTTTAGTCAAAACTTTTTTTCTCATGTCATTCCAGATCCTAAGCCTAAGACTTTAAGAAAATATATTCTCAAATATGTACATATGCAATTTTAAAGTATTATCTCAGGAACCATTTGCTTTATTGCTTCACTACAGGGTCCCCCAGTGTGCATGCATCTGGTGCAGGATTTTCTCATAGTACTAGTAATTAAAAAAACAAACAAACCCTCACATATTTAAAATTTGATCATCCCCAGATATGCCCCAAAGCTGTCCCATCAGTAAACCTAAAATATTAATGTGAATACATAAGAATCCTATATGGGATGTAAGTCTTTGAGACACTCATTTATCAATCAGTAATAACAATAACTGATATTGCTATGGGTTAACCAAAGGAATTTCAAACTTTTGTGAAAGTGCTTTTCTTCTTGCAAGGACTACTCATTCTAGCACTGCCTCTTTGATTTTGTATTATGCATTATTCACCAAAATTGTTAATATACAGAATACAGAAATCAGCCCTACTGTATCCTCTCTACTCTCAATAAATGTATGCAGAAACAGTCACTCAAGAGACAACAAAACTTGAAATGACCTAGATTCTGACAAAGTTTAACTTTCAGCAAGGAAATAATTTTAAAAATCCCTTTGATCCAACTACTTCAAGTACAGAAAAAGAGAGAAGAAAATGAAGAAGATGAAAGTCAGCTAGTCAGGGTCCTTGGAATTTTTAATGCAATAGGGAGCATAATTTTAAAGTAGGTGGGGGTATGTATAGGAAGCAGGGGGAGAAGAGTAGGGGAAGGGGAAGATAATGGAATACTATCTTTCTCCAGGTTTTACATGATACATGCCTCAGTGGTATTGTATTATCTCCCTTAGTTTAACAGCTGGCTAAGATATAAGGAACAGCATCTTTTCTTGCATCCTTTTGTTATTGACAGATATCTGAAGAAAAAAATGGCTGCAAGACAAGGAAATTGTGTACGTGTTACAGCAAATCTGTCATTAGCATGTCTACTTTCTAGCAATCAGTCTTGTATTGTGAATCATAAGGGAATATGCTAAGTGAAGGAAGACCCTCCAATTTCCTCTTCCCATCATTGATTTTCTGATTTATCATTTTCACCTTCCTGATATCCTCATTTCAGAAGAGAAAGGTTCCGGTATTGCTGTTATCCTCTCTGTAGGATTTATTTACAGATGGCTATGCTGTTCAGTATCAACTACAGACAGCAAGGTTGGGAATATAGGAATATAAGATAGAGATTATTATTATTTTTAAAAAGACCGAACTAATCACTTGGCAGGATGCCTCAAAGATTTTCAGATTTCTTGTAAATGTAACTGCATATAGTTTCTTTTAATGGAGCAAAACCAATTATTGACAACCTTTATTGAGCTGCCCTAGAAATGGGAGCCAGTTAGTCTTAAGGTGCTGCCACTTTCCCATTTTTTCCCTCCCTTCCCCTTTCTCCCTTTAATGCTGCAAGAGACTGACATGGCTACTTCTTTGAACACTAAGAAGGTGAATTCTGCAACTTTAAGTGCCAGAGTTATCATTTAAGAAAGAACATATCTGTATTGTGGGTTACTGTGTGATGCAGGGGTGATTAATGCTTGCATGGGAGATGCTTGAGTACATTATTTTAATTCAGAAACTTTTTTGTCCACTCACAGAACTTAAAAAGCTATTATTAAGAAGAATTAATGCAGTTACATGCTGAAGTCATCTATAACTAAGCAATGGCAGGATGATCTTATGAGAGCCAATGCAGTTATGGATTATATCTGTGTAGTCATTCTTAATAGTAATGTTCTATGTTCCAATTCATAAATATTCCTCTTTTAGGGACTTTTTTCTATTTGGCTGTCTGTCATAAATTTAAATATCTGGCAAAAGTTGACATTGCTGGCATAAACCATCCTCAGGCCATTCCACACATTATAGAGAGGTTAAGCTGCCTTTTTTTTTGTCAAATGTATACTCAACAGGAATCTTCAATCAATCCATCCTCCCTGATATAATACATATAATTGAAAACAAATGTTGTAACACACATTACACTGCACTGACGGGTGTATTGTTAAATATATATTTGATGCATACCTATAAAAACTGAATTGGCTGGATCCAACATGCTCTTCTGCACACAGAAGAGTGCCAACTCAAAATGCTCTTAGATCAAACTGTGGCCAATATAAGGCCTCAGTCCTTCTGGCTGTTTTTGCTTCAACTGAATTCTACACATAGTCGGCCTCATTGCAGGTTAAATACCATGGACTTATTTCAATCAATCCCTTGTGTCTTGTCTCTTTATTTCCTGGTTGGTGTGCAACGACTCCCCAAGTTAAGACAATCTCAGAATATACTGGTAGCCCACATTTTTTCAATTCTATCAGTTACTGTTGCAAATCATTTGGTGCTATGGATATTTTTGGTGTGCAGGGAACATTGGACAACAGGAAAAACAAAAAGGACAATTCACAATGATACTTTGTTGTTGTAGCTAATACATATCTGTTTGCATATGTAACCGGGGTAGGCAAACTGTCCCCTTTAAGGGCCGAGCTCCCAGAAGCCTCAGCCATGTTGGCCAATAGTCTGGGATGTTGGCCAATAGTCTGGGATTCTGGGAGCTGAAGTCCCTCGGCCCTTAAAGGGGAAAGGTTGCCTACCCCTGAGAATAACCATTCTGGTGTGCTCTCTTTAAGAGAAGAAACAGATTTGATTCTTGTTATCACATTAATCACTAGCCAAAGCAAGCTGTTTAACTAATCTAGATAGGTGTCTTTACAAGTGCTCTAATTTAATGATTCAATTTTTCTGCCATCATGGGCATGCTGGGCCCCTCCATCATTGTCACTTTCTGAACAAGAGGAAGTGAAAAGTGTTTCATTTTTAATGATGACTTAATTAAAGGCAAGGGTAGAGCAGTAAGGAAGCTTCTGTCACATGAAGCCACAGTGCTAGTGACACCTTGGGTAAACATCAAAGGACAAACTAACTGCAATAAGAATTTCAAAGGACAAGTGAACAGTCTAGGACATTGGCAATGTTTCCTGTGTAACAGAAATAAAACCAAAGTAGATGCCTGGAACATTCCTAACCAAGGAATAAATCCAGGAAATTTATATCAGAGAAATGAATTTGGGGGAATTCATGCCCACAATCATCAGGCAATATCTAGAAACAAAATTAATGAATTCATAAGTTACTGCTATTGTTCTAGCCTCTATTACTTAATATTGAACTATAGGCAAAACTGTGTCTAAATTAACAGTAACAGTTTTTCAGATCAACAGAAGCATGTTCTCAGAAGTAAGAATAGAGTACAAGTTGAGATTTTCTTATCTTGAAATCCGAAACCCAAAATACTCTAAAATCTAAAATTGTCCACAAGGGTGGCTGGGATAGTGAAACCCTTGCTTTCTGATGGTTAACTGTTCACAAACTTTGTTTCATGCACAAAATGATTAAAAATACAGTGGGCCCTCAGTATCTTCTGGGGTTTGGTTCCAGGACCTCCTGTGAATACCAAAATCCATGGCTGCTCAAGTCCCATTATATACTATAAAATGGATTCCTTTATATAAAACAGAAAAATCAAGGATTGCTTTTTGGATTTTTTTGTCTTAATATTTTTGAACCATGGTTGGTTGAATCCATGGATGTAGAATCTGTGGATAGGGAGGGCCAATCTATATTGTGTATAAAATTAACTTCAGGCTATGTGTATAAGAAGCCCTGGTAGGGCAGTGGTTAAATGCCAGTACTGCAGCCGCTCATTCAAAACCCCAAGGTTTTGAGTTCGATTCCAGCTAGGGGCTCCAGGGTTGACTCAGCCTAGCATCCTTTTGAGGTCTCTAAAATGAGTACCCAGCTTGTTGGGGGGCAATTAGCTTACACATTGTAAACCACTTAGAGACTGCTTAGTCCAGTATGAAGCAGTATAGAAATGTAGCTGCTATTGTTATATGAAACACAATATGCATTTCATGCTTAGATTTGGGTCCCATCTCCCAGATATCTCATTATTTATATGCCAAAATTCAATAAAATAAAAAAAACCCAAAATGTAGTGGAAAATACAATTTACATATGGGGAAAAATGGAATATGGAAGAGTCATTTGAGTAGAATTTTCAAGAACTGACATGTACATCTAGCCCTTCAAGACACTTTAGTCCACCATTTGTTACCATCAGGAAATTCATCCTAATGTTTAATTGGCATTGCCTTTCCTGTAATTTAAACCCACTGGCCTATCCTTTGGAAAAGCTTGCGCCATTTTCTATATGACAACCCTTCAGATATTTAAGATGTCCAATATTATATCATCTCTCATTCTTTTCCTCTCCAGCCTAACATATCCAACTCTCTGAACAATTCTTAGGGCTTGATTTCCAGAACCTGTATCATCTGTGTCATGCTCACGCTCCTTAAAGTTTATCAAATGTATATTTGCATCCACAACTAGAAATAAACTAATACTTTCAGAATACTAATAGCTAATGGTGACTTGCTGATCCTATTTTGTATACAATATACAGACTGTAAAACATTTTCAAGTCGTTTTGATAAAAGAGAAAACATTTTTCTCTTTAAAAACAAATCACAACCCAAGTTTACTTGACAGAAGAATTTCCCTGTTTTTATAGGTTCAATACATTTCTCTTACTTGACCTGACAACTAAATTGTAATGCTAAAATTGTTAGAGAACACTCATCTCTTTAGAACTCATAAACAAACATCTAGAAAAAACACACAGGCATGCATACATTGGAAGCAGACATTTAGACAGGTATTCTTTCTCTTGAAAATAACTTTCTCTGTTTGAACTGCAATCCCCTGGTCTTAATGTCTCACTTCTAACAGGTTTTCTGCATTCTCCAGCTGTTTCTTGATAATACCCCTGAAGTTGGTGAAAGCAAAAAGCATGGTGAAAGCATTTTACTAACATCTTTCCCTGTTTACCATAGCTATTGGCCTTACTACACTGAAGCTGAACAGATTGTATTACACACAAAACAAATAGTTTTAGTAAGATTAAGTAGTTTTAGTAACCTAGAGCCTCTGAGCCACCAAGCACATGGAAAATGCTTTTAGAAGAAGCAAAACGAAGATAACTTTTACTTATTACATCATTTCTTCAAAACTTCCAAGGATTTTTCAGCTGTTATGAATTTCCTCACCTGGAACAACTCCAGTATGCGATATCGCTTTGCATACTGAACAATTCCATGGAAGAATAAAAGAGGTAGCACAGAAATTACTTGTAAAAATGTTGTTGATACAGAGAAGATGGACTTCTAAAGAAAAGTTACTTAGGTCCTTTGTAGACTGCCAGAAATAGTGCAAATTGACTCCACTTTAAGGGTTAGGGTTAGTGCTAGGGAATCATGGGAATTGTTTTTTTTTCCTGAGACGTTGAGCCTTCTCTGTCAGAGAGCTCTGGTGCCACAATAAAATACAGTTCCCATGATTCCCTAACCCTAACCCTTAAAGTGGACTCAATTTGCACTATTTCTGGCAGTCTGCAAAGGCCCTTAGAGATTGAGTCTCCCTTATCCAGAATTCCAAAATCTGAAATACTCCAAAACCCACAACATTTTTCATAGGTGGCCGAGATAGTGACACTTTTACTTTCTGATGGTTCAATGTACACAAACTTTGTTTTATGCACAAAATTATTAACAATATTGTACAAAATTATCCTCAGGCCATGTGTATAAGGTGTGTAGGAAACATAAATGAATTTGGTGTTTAGACTTAGATCCCATCTCCAACATATTTCATTATGTGAGTATATGCAAATAAAGGTATTCCAAAATAAAAAAATAATAATCTCTGTTGAATTGTGTTGATGGATTTATTGCAAACAGTCCATAAAGCCAATCACCAAAATCTGGTATCTCCAGCAAGCTTCTTTTATTGTAAAACAGCATGAGCAAAAACAAATAATAATGATAATGATAATGATAATGATAATAATAATAATAATAATAATAATAATAACATCTTCACTTTAGCCAGAATGGCTAAACAGGAACAAAGCTTATCTGCTACATGGTTCAAAGTTAGTTAAGCTGCAGCATCAGGAAAATATTTTAATTAGTCCAGTTCAGCTTAAAGTTAAAAGACAAGTGTGAGACTTTTCTGGATCACAACTCTCAGCCCCCAATTCTCCACCCCTTTGGGTGTAGCCCTTTCAGACTGATTGGTTAAAGTTACATGACGTGTGTTAGCCCAACCTTTAATTACCATATTAAATCATGTGACTGCAGTTCCCATAACATTCCCATGTTTATGAAACCTCTTATTGTAAACAAAGCACTTTCTCACAGAACTGTAGCTTGTTTGGGCTAAAGCACACCTGGGCTGATAATTGTAAATCTGGCCTCAGAAAACAACTTTTCTCAACAAGAAAAAATACAGACACACATCTTTACATTTCAACATTTTAACATTGACTATATGTCCCATCAAATTCTAACAAATCTCAAATCCCAAACATTTCTGATCTCAACAATTTGGGATAAGGAAGACTCAATTTGTATGACTAATTGAATTCTCACTTTACAAGTAACCTGACATGTACAATTAATTGATATTACATCTATGATTATTCCAACAGCCCAAGTATGTATTCAGTTCCCATGATTTGGCTTGTCTATGACACAACCATGAGAATGGGAAGGGTATCTTTCCAAATATACAAGGGACAGAGGGGGAGAACCTGTCAAGACAGCAGAAAATACACTAGTGATGGCCATTTATAATGGGAGGTAGCTCCACAGACAGAAATTGTGGCTTGATTTCCATGAGTCTCTAACATTATATTGCTCAATGAAATACAATAATCAAGCGAACAGCTAGGCATGCAAATACCAGGCAAAATACAAAGATATAGCCGTGTTAGTCTGTAGAATCACTATGTAGGGAGATCTATATACATCTGAGTAAGTAGACTTTAGCCTTCGGAAGTTCATGCTGCCAAATACTAAGCAGTAACACTTCTAGACTGATGTGAATAAGGAAGGAAATTATACCTCTGAAAATTAGGTTTTAATCATCCTGTCCATATGTTTTATGCACACTAATACATACATATTTACAAGGAAGGTAAAAAATATTTTTCTTATGCAGTCTTATTATTTAATTTTAAAAATGCTTACCAAATGAAACAAGAAATAATAGGTCTTCTGCAAAGTATCATTAATTGTTTGACAATGGCTATATTAATTAACATACTGGCAGTCTAAATTATTACTCCTATTTAACTTTATACACATATTTCTGGACAAAATAAAAAGAACACTGATGACCTTACATTCTTCAGGTTACAGTGGAGAGAACATGGCTTATGCCCTATGGCATTTAAATGCATTTCTGCTTTACTGTTAATAGATCCTACTATTGTAATTTTTAAATCTGTAATACATCAGTCATCTAATATGTAAAAAAAGGTAAAAGTATTCCCCATTGACAAGGGTGTCAAGTCATATCCAACCGTAGGAGGCGGTGCTCCTCTCCATTACTAAGTTGAAGAGCCAGATTGTCAGAGACTACTCTGTGACCATGTGGCCAGCATGATTGCACAGAATGCTGTTTACCTTCCCACCGAAGTGGTACCTATCTATCTACTTGTATTTGCATGCTTTCGAACTGTTAGGCTGGCAGAAGCTGGGACTAATGACAGGAGCTCACCCCATCATGTAGCACCTGGGCCTTGAACTGCCAACCTGCCGATCTTACAATCAACAGAGTCAGTGTATTAACTACTTGAGCCACTGCATCCCTTGCTTATAAACTGCTAAGTTGGCAGAAGCTGGGACTAGTGACAGGAGCTCACCCCATCATGCAGCACCTGGGCCTTGAATTGCCAACCTGTTGATCTTGCAATCAACAGAGTCAGTGTCTTAATCACTTGAGCCACTGCAACTGTTCACATAAAAGAAAGATACCGTTCGGGGCAAAAACAGTGCTTAATTTGATTATTCATTTGAACAATACAAAATGCTTAGCAGAGTCAACCATTTTTGTTCTGTTCTGACAGTAGCCTCTTGTCCTGAGTACAGATTGCTCATCAGGACTATCAAACGTGTTGGCACGTTTGATTTTGTCCAGAAACATGTTGGCACTCTCATGTTGTTAAGGGCATTCCATAGCCTTTCATGATCTATGCAGTCGGGGATTGAGCCTGAATATTCTTCATTTGAAAGGCATGTCCTTTATCATTGGGCTACAGTACTTCTCCATTTTAGTCCTGCTTGTGGACTTCTTACAGATATCTGATTAGTGACTGCAGAAACAGATTGCTAGCCCCATTTTATGTTTTCAAAGGAATGGACAGAAACTGCACTGGGAATAAATGAAATATTTAAGTCTTCTTTTAAAAACCTTGCTGTTTTATTAGAAAGGCTTAAAGCAACATGGAATAGCCAAAATAAAATAAAATAAAAGCCTGGATATAGCAGTCAGTAAAAAGTAACCAAGCTGCAGCAGATACGTCAGGGTGACCTATTAGTAGTTCAATAGGTCAAAAGTTTGTTGTGGGGATGGCTCATGTCATAATGGAAGGCTATTGAAAAGGTAAGTGAGGGGACCAGACTTTACTAGATAAGTACAGCCTCTGAAAATGGTTTCTTCCATGTCTCAATCAAAGCAAGCAAGAAGCTAGAATGTACAGGAAAACTTCCGCAAAAGATCTGAAAGATTGGGCAAGCTTATATACAAGGAGGCAATCTTTCAGGGTATCAGTCCCAAGCCAATGAAAGCTTGAAATTAGCTTTCTGAATTAGGCAGGATGCAAATTAGAAGCCAGCGAAACAGCTGGAATAAAAGGGTTCACTTACATAGGCCAAAAACTAGTTCTCATAAGCAGAATGGCTGTAACATTCTGGATCATGTAAGGATTCCAGACATTTTTCAAAGGTGGTGCCTTATAGAGAGTGCTGCAATATTTAATCACAATGTTAACTATGGGAATCACTCCCACTGCTAGATTTTCCTTTTCCAGGAATGGTCACAGCTGGTGCATCTGTAAGCACATGAGATACTAATAATTTGTTCACATAATTCTTATGTTTATAACTTTGTAGTCAGATTATGCAGGCACACACTACTTGCACATGTTCTATACCATTTCAGTCTCCTAAATAAATGGAGGCTAGTTTATATCATACTGAGCTTAGGCAACTAATAAGAAGAAACATTTGTATGCCTCTTCTAGTTATGAAAAGGTTTATCTGCTTGAAATAAAGGGCTAATACCTACTTAAGAAACTGGACAGTGTACAAAAATTCATGAAGTGAAAAAATGTTATCACAAAGGGAAATAAGAATGCAGACCAGGATATGGATATTTTTTTTTTAAAAAAACTGTTTTACAAATTATGTGGTCATTTTTCCTCAAACTACTATAAGACTGTACAGATGTTTTGTTTTGTTTTGTAACATCATGTCCCTATGTGTATTCAAGATACCATCTTGCTTATTTTGGCTGCAATATCCTTTTTCTGGAAGACATCTGGGATGTAAGGCTTATGTTGTAGTTAAAGCTGTAGTGTCAGAACACCAGGACAGAGGAGGCAGTTGTCAATAGTACACTACAAAGTACAAGGAAAGGCAAAGCAGCTGTCAATGGAGGCTAAAAATTAGCAAACATTCATTTACACATCTTGTCACAGAAGGGAGAGAGGCACTTAAAAGGCATACAAATATGCACTCTTCTAGATGCAGATTAAGAAATGTATGTGTTTTAGGCCATTAATGCATAATTTAATTTTCCTATGCATCACTTTTTATCACCTCACACAGTCACTTTGTTGTCTCTTGATTGCGATTCTTTACTGCTATTATTTCCCCTTTTCAGCCTTATGGGAATGAACAGGAGTCATCAGCATCAGAACAGCTTTTGCTAGAGCTGCAGCTTGCCAATGACATAAATGCACTGCAAACAAACCTCCTCCAATCACTGAGGTTCACAGAATTAGAGGACCACCTGTCTTTAACAAATTTAACAAAGGGCACTATAGTAGCTTTTAATGTTAACTCCTTACAATGCCCCCTTATGCATGCTGTGTTCCTAGACTCCATTGATCTCACAGATTTATGTAGGCTGTGCTTAGTCTTTGGGAATAAATCCAACTGTTAGCGCCAGTGCATGAATGACACTTGTTACATCAGCACCTATAGAAGTGCCATCAATTCACTAAGTCTACTCTAGAATCACCGAATGGTCAGCTGAAAGGCAAAGTAAGGAATAGAGACTCAACCTGTCCTAGATGGAATCAGTCTCTTTGAAGAGACTGGTTTTAAGTCTGGCTGTACTCCCTGATTAAACACTGAAACTAGATGTTCAGATTTTGGTAGTGGCCAGGAATGTGTTTGTGCAGCCGAGGCTGGTGTGTCAAATGTGTTCATTCTTTGACACAGCTCATCTAACTATGAAGAGTCACTGGTCCCTAGTCTGTTTCCAGACACAATTCAAAGTGTTGCTAATGACCTATAAAGCCCTATACAACTTGGATCCAAGTGTCTGAAGACCAGTATCTTTCCATATGCCCCTGCCAAAGTTTTCAGAAAAAATCATACACTTCCATACAAAGCTACCCAATCTTCAGGATTTTTGCTTGGTGCTGCTAACGCAAAGACAAGCTTGGTGGGAATGTGAGAAGTATTTTTTTGTGCCCAATATTGGCCCCTTTTGCCAAGGGAGGCTAGTCTGCCGTCCTTGTTCTTCACAGGACAGCAAAAAAAATATTTTTTTTCTATTCAGAGATTCATTTCATTTGCAGCAAAAGTGGCTTTTAATTTGAAAAAGGGTTGCATTTTTAAAAAGTTGATTTCAATTGTTTCTACTACAGTTTGATGTTTTAATTAATCTTTTCTATGTTTTGGCCTGTTTCATTTTATTCATTTTATTATTAATCACCTTTAGTCCCATTTTGTGGGAAATAAGTTGTAAATAAATAAATAAATAAATAGGTTACATCTGTAAATACATTGATTTGAAATGGTATTCCATCTTTTACCACTAGTGGAAGAGTTCTATGAGTATGTCTTCTGTCCATGAATAATGCTGCTCTTTTCAATCTCCTTTGTTTAGAAGGCATGTCCTTGAAGAAGGTTCCAGCTTGTAAACTGGCATGAAAGACAGTATGTAGTGGCAGGATCAAAATACACAGGGCTGGAATAAATGGCTGTTTGAATTTAAGCATATGAACACTGCAGCAGGAAAACAAAGATAGGCTTAATTTGGTTTCTTCTCTCTCTCTCTCTCTCTCTCTCTCTGTGTGTGTGTGTGTGTGTGTGTGTGTGTAAGATTCAGGTATGGAGGGCAATACAGTTGTCTTACAATACCTTCTGTGATTCTACTTTGACATAACAGCAAATTTCAACCACAATTAAACATATAATGCTGATTTTGTGAAACTATACTTTGAAGGACTTTTTCTTGCTTAAATTGAAATAATCTGTGTATGTTTGCTTAAGCAGGATTCCTTATGTTACTGCAAGGTAACAGATGATTGCAGATGATTCTTACTTAGTTAAACTGCCACTGCCTACAGTAACTGATTTGAGTAATACAGTTGCTGCTGTTACACCAGAGAGTTGTCAGCATTTCTCTTCAGCCTATATATCTTTTGGCTCCCTGGGCAGTTTAGCACTCACTTGGGATTCCCTTTGACTTTCAAATTCTCCTGCACTAACAGTCATGCATTTTCTTTTACTACTGAATTGGATGTTTCACCTCCATGCAAGGGATTACATTCAGTTGATCTCACTGCTAATATTTTTGCTGTATTATTGTGATTTTCTCCTGGTTAAAGGCAGCACAAGCTCCCTCAATGTCTGAAGTGGGAGTTACATATAACCTTTCACTGCATCATTGGTAGACTTTTGTTGTTTTTAACTGCCCTCGAGTCTATCTTGACCCATGATGACCCTGTAGATGATACATCTTCATGACTCCCTGTCCTCTCCTGCTCTGCTTAGGTCATGTAATCTCATACCCATGTTCTCCTTAATAGAGTCCATCCATCTGGCATGTGGCCTTCCTCTCTTTCCACTTCCCTCCACCTTCCCTAGCATTATTGTTTTTTCCAGTGAGTTCTCCCTTCTCATGATCTGTCCGAAGTATGACAGCCTCAGTTTTGTTATCTTGGCTTCCAGGGAGATCTCTGGCTTGATCTGCTCCAGGACCCATTCATTTGTCTTTTTGGCTATCCATGGGATCTTTAGCACTCTTCTCCAGCGCCACATCTCAAATGCATTGATTTTCTTCCTATCCACTTTCTTCACTATCTGCTTTCTCATTGAGTTTTACTTTTATTTTTGATATGAATAATTCATGATCTGTACCACAGTCTTGGCTACCAGTATGGAGCTTCACCATCTCTTACTTTCAATTATATAATCTACAGTTGGCCCTCCGTTTTTGTGGGAGATCCATTCCAGACCCACCCACCCCCACAAAAATGGAGACTCATCAATATTCAAGCCCCATAGGCTTGAACGGGGCAAGCCCCATTGATTTTAACAGAGGTTGCCCCTCCATGAAGGTGCAAAACCACACAGTCTGTGAGAACGGAGGGGCGACTGTATTTGGTTTTTGTGTTGATCATCTGGTGATGTTCATATGTATAGCCTTCTTTCTGGTTGTATGAAAAAATGTGTTTAGCAATGAACTGGTTGTTGACGTCACAAAAATCTATCAGACACTCACCTGCTTCATTTCTTTTACCTAATCCGAATCTGCCGTTTCTGATTCTTCTTTGCTTCCAACTTTTGGGTTCCAATCTCCAATAATCAGATTGACATCCTATGTTGGTGTGCTGTCAATTTCTTCCTGTACTCCTTCACAGAATCTTTCACTTGTACTGCCTCTGTGGTTGGTGCATATACTTGAATTATGGTGATGTTTATAGGTTTTCCTTGGTGCATTATTGAAATAATTAAGTCTGATTTTGCATTGTATCCTCTGACTGTTTTTGCCACATCTTTTCTTAATATGAAAGCCACCCCATTTCTTTGTGTCTTTTCATTCCCTGAGTAGAACACTGTGTAGTTGTCTGAAACAAAGTGGCCCATTCCTGTCCATTTTAATTCAGTACTGCTAGGTTCAGGCCTTCCATTTCCATTTTTACTATGTCTAGCTTTCCTTGGCTCATGCTTCTCACATTCCACATCCCTATTTTATGTATGGTGCTGCTTTGGATAGCATCTATCTTTTTTCTCCTCATCTTTCTTATGCTTTTACCTATTCTTGCAAATGTGATTTCCCTTTATTTCTTCCTGTCTCTTTGTTAGTTCTCTGATCCTGCCTTACTTGGAATGTCTCATCATAGGGTTTTCTAGGTGAAGGGTTACACAAGGAAGGCCACCTACACCTCTTTGTGTGTAGTGCCAACAAACGTTAGCTATGGTGTCACTATTATTTTGTGATACCCACCATTGACCAGTTGACCAGTAGTTGTTTTCCTCCCTATATGGTTCCTCCCATTGTTGTTCATTTGCTTCTCTACCTGTTCTCTCATGCCTCCTTGGGTTTCTCTGATCCCCTCATAACCTCCCCCGTTTAGTTCCTCAGCTGTCTCCCAGCCTCTCTTTGTTGTTATTATAGGATCTGTCGCAGCTATGGCTTCAGGTGGGGGTGGAGTTTAGCCCTCTTTCCCACCTTTCCCTGTTGACTCTCCAAGGCTCCTTCAGGATGAGGGGGTAGATGGAGCCTTTTCCCACCAATCTCTGTTGCTTCATTAAGGCTCTTTTGAGATGGAGGGGCAGATGAAGTCTTTTCCCACCTCGCCCTGTTGCTCCACTAAGGTTCCTTTGGGATGGGGGGGTAGATGGAGTCTTTTCCCACCTCTCCCTGTTGTTTCACCAAGGCTCCTTCAGTGTGTGTGTGTGTGTGGAGTCTTCTCCCACCTCTTCTTGTTGTTCCTCTGAAGCTCCTTCAGGATGGGGGAGGGGGTAGATGGAGTCTTTCCCCTACCTCTCCCTGTTGTTCACCAAGGCTCCTTCGGGATGAGGGGGTAGATGGAGTCTTTTCCCACTTCTTTCTATTGTTTCACCGAGGCTCCTTCAGTATGGGTGTGTGTGTGTGTAGATGGGGTCTTTTCCCATCTCTCCCTGTTGTTTCTCTGAAGCCCCTTCAGGATGGGGGGGGGGTAGATGGAGTCTTTCCCCACCTCTCCCTGTTGCTTCACTGAGGCTCCTTTGGGATGAGAGGGGTAGATGGACTCTTTTCCCACCTCTCCCTGTGGTTTCCCTGAAGCCCCTTCAGTATGGGGGGGGGGGTTGATGGAGTCTTTCCCCACATCTCCCTGTTGTTTCACTGAAGTGCCTTCAGGATGGGGTGGGGGGGCTAGATGGAGTCTTTTTCCCACCTCTCCCTATTGTTTATCTGAAGCTCCTGCAGGAGGGGGGGCTAGATGGAGTCTTTGCCCACCTTTCCTTGTTGTTTCTCTGAAACTCCTTCAGGATGGTGTGGGTAGATGGAGTCTTTTCCCATCTCTCCCTGTAGTTTCTCTGAAGCTCCTTCAGGGTGGGGGCGTGTAGATGTACTTTACTGCCCCTGATTGAGGAGGAAATTTAGCAATTGTGCTTGACCTCTACCAACTTAGCACCCCCCCCCCCCCGTTCACTCTGGGGGAAGGAGGACAAACACACAGACTGCAATGCAGCAGAGTCCACTTTCCCTGAAGAAGGCAAATGAATAGTTGACAAAAGCCAAAGCATCCATGCTACTACTGCTGACAGCTACTGACTCTGTATTTTAGAGCAGGCTGTTTCCTGAATGCCAGGATCTGTAGGGAATGCAAGGGAGACTAGGAAAATTATGTATACGCCAACCAGGGGACTTTGGGCCAATGCAGACCAGCCAAAAGGGCTGGCCTGGGGGTGGAGCAACCGCACAGCGTGTAGCGGCAAAAAGTTGGACCGGGGCTGTGGCATGTGGTTGCTGCGGCCCCAATCTGGCATTCCCAGGGGTGGCACAGAACTGCCCCTTAGGGGCTTTCTGTACGCCCCCTTTGCTAATCACATCTGTCCCTCCCACATGACCTAAATCATGATTCCCATTCTAGAATCTCTATGGCCCTATAGGGCATAGAGAGCTCTGCCTTGCAATAATAATGATAATTGTTTAGTGTCATAAAATCACACTAAATAAGGCTTTAATATTTTTACACTGGCATCCAACTCTTCCTTACTGTTCAGAGGCTTCTAAGTTAGCCCCATTCCAAACAATTTAGAAGGACAGGCAATGTAGAAAGACAGGCTATTTTTATTTAGAAGGCATAATCTTCCTTCAAACCACACTTTGGGCCTTACACCAGGCTTGTTTTCACAAAAACACAGCAACAGAAGAAACATTAGTACCACATTCAATAGTTTTTTTTAAAAAAGTTTTAGCACAATACTTTATTTTACTTTGATTTATCCATGTTGTACCATCTGACAGTCCTGATGAGAAATCTGTACTTAAGATATGAGGATACTGTTAGAATAGAATATAGAGAAACAGAATGGTTCCCAATTGGCCAAAGAATCAGGCAAGGATGCATTTTATCACTCTACTTGTTAAGCTTGTACACAGAAAATATCATACAAAGAGCAGGTTTAGACTCAGAAGAAAGAAGAATGAAGATAGGAGGAAGGAACATCAACAATCTCAGATACGTGGATGACACCATACTACTAGCAGAAAATATCACAGACTTGGAACACTTACTAAGGAAGGTAAAAGAAGAAAGTGCAAAAGCAGGTTAGTGCTGAACATAAAGAAAAAATAATGACCTACACAAATTCAGCCTAGACAATGAGGAAATCAAAATACATTCATCCCTTCACATTTGTGGCTTTGACTTCTGTGGATTTGATTATTCACAGATTTTATTAATATGTTCTCTCTAGGAATATCTAGGTCCTCAAATGCAATTCTATGGTCAACTTTTTTTTTTAAAATTTTAAAAATTTTTTATTAACATTAAAAACGTACAATACATAACATGACATAACATTTAACAACAAAACAAGACTAACAAACAAATAAAATGACTTCCTTGCTGGAGACATACTGTTACAAGACACATAACAAGTTAACACTTCTATCACTAAGTAACCATAAATCTAATGTCACACGTAATATTGTGATACTCCTAATTTACCCACTTTACAAATATAAAATTTTAAACCATTATACACTAAATTCGAACTATTATACACTAAATTCAAACTAGGTCAACTTTAAACAAAAGTCGCACTGAAAGACCTAGAGATTCCTAGAGACCACACTCCACTAACCATTTATAGCTCCTTCAGTGCAATTCTATGGTCAATGTCTGTCAGATGTTGAACACAGGATTGCACTGGAGAACCTAGAGATTCCTAGAGAGGTGTTATTTCAGGTAAAAACATAGTGTTTTGTTATTTGCAGTTTTTCCACATTCATGTGGTCCTGTGCCCCTAGCCCCAGTGAATGTGAAGGGATGAGTGTAGTTTAAAGGTTCCTGTACCTTGGATCAAACATTGATCAGAATGGAGACTGCAGTCAAGAAATAAGAAGACTAGGAGTGGGAAGGGCAGCCACAACAGAACTAGGCAAGATCCTAAAGTGTAAAGATATATAACTGAGCACTAAAGTTAGAATAATCCAAACCATTATATTCCCCATTACCGTGTATGGATGTGAGAGCTGAACAGTGAAGAAAGGCAAGAGAAAGAAAATAAACCCATTTGAGATGTGGAGCTGGAGAAGAGTGCTGAGGATAGTGTAGATGGTCAAAATGACAAATGGATCTTAGAACATATCAAGCCTAAACTCCCTCTGGAAGCCAAGATGACAAAACTGAGGCTGTTGTATTTTGGCCACATTATAAGAAAGCATGACTCATTGGAAAAAAACAATAATGCTAGGGAAGGTAGAAGGTAGAAGAAAAACAGGCCACATACCAGATGGCTAGATTCTATCAGGGAGGGCATAGGCTTGAATCTGCAGGACCCAAGCAGAGCAGTGGAGGATAGGGTGTCCTGAATATATCTCATCCACAGGGTCGCCATGAGTTGAGGTTGACTAAAAGGCAGTTAACATACACCAATGGACCTGTACTAACATAATCCAGGGTTTCTAATATCAACTGAGAGAAAAACTATAAGGAACTAAAGGTCTCTAATTTTCCTTTAAGAATTTTCTTTAACATGGCACCTTCACTTCTATTTTTTGACATCATGCAGCCCTAACATTTTGAGCTCCTTCTGTGGGATTATAATGAATAAATAGGACCCAACTTTCATTAATATTTTATTGATCTTCACCACCATAATGCTACAGCTGCCAAGGCATACAACACAGTTCCTCCACTTTACCCCTCATAATATAACCAACTTTAACATTTCCCAGTGATGACCTCCAAAAATATAAGCTTCCCCCAAATTTGCATTTTTCTTCCAAGACTATAAATACTGAAGGAGCTCTGTAGTATATTTTTGCTTTCTTAATAAAAGCCACTGCTTTTAACTTTAAAGCAATTATATTCTCCACTGACCTCCACTTTCACCATATAGCAATGTTGTTTTATTTTCCTTTTATCCATAAAGTGTCATATTCAGTTATGCAGTAAAATCTATTTAGAACATTTAGAAGGACACTTTACCTAATTGATCTATTAAGAAAAATGGGACCAAACACACAAGCGGACACATATCAAAAATCACAACCACTCCCACCTGAACAGTTGCCTTTTTTCACAAGCTAAACTGTCTTAGAAGAGTGCTCACACTAATTCAAGTTGACAATAGAAGAATCAATATTAGTACTTTGTTTCTGTTATCAAAGAATGATAAAGTGTAGAACAAATTGTATTCCTTCTGTTTTTTCAAGCATTTCTGTAATTGTACTGTAAACTTCACAAAAGCTTATAAAAGTGAAAAAAGTTCACAAAAGTGAAAAATATCTAGCCCCCCAATCAAATTCTCAAACTTTTCCCTTCCATTTTTGCAAATCAATACCTCTTCCTCAAACCTAAAGTGCCTAATAGGAAAAGGGCTATACTTTTAAAAGTGTTCTTTTACAGCCAGTCTTGAGACTGCAGGTAGTTGCTGTCAATACTTTGAAAGAAGAAAGGACAAGTAAATTCCAACAAAACTCTATTTACACCCTGGTGAGCTCATAGTACTGTCCTATTGTGTTGTTATAAGGATAAATATGATAATAACAGGAGCAGAATAATAGCAAAACAACAATAAATGAAATGTTTCTCTTTTTATACATGTAAAGACTTCCATGACTTTAAAATGTGGGAAGCTCCCCTAAGCACAGAACAATGAAGAATGTTTACAAAACTAATTTTTGAAATTATACAAAGGAAAAATGAAAAAGAGATACCTGGTTACACTCCCATCCCCCACCCCCACCCCCACCCCCACCCCCAAAAAGGGGAAAGAAAGATCTTGGATTTTGTTAAGAAGAATGTCTTCCTTTGGAAAGAGTGGGACACATTCTGTCAATAGCTTTGAAAGAAGAAAGGTTGGCAATCTATTCTGAAGCACGCTATTCCCCAGACATTTTATTTAAAGATGTGTAAGGCAGCCAGACACATCATTCATCCTTGTTCCTATTCTGTTCTTTCTTTCATTACAGAATTTATTGGATGAACTAGATGGGATGTCACTACAACTTCCCATCACAGATTCACCCATTCTTCCTGCTTTGGATGCAACAGTGAGTCAGCAGCAGATGCTGATGGCTAGATTCTGCACCATAAAGTTAACTCCTGATGCAGCTGGTGTGATTTACATCAGTTACACAGATGTCAGTGGTAAGACCAACATTAGCAGTGACATCTCAACAAAATTATGGAAGATTTAAGGGTTGATACCCATGGGTACCAAACCTCTCCTGCTTTTGTCAGTGTAATGATGATGATAATGATTATCATAATCTACATATAAAACCTGAAAGGTATGAATTAGACTCTTCCATGTGTGATTAAATGCATGCATGCATGACCCCCCCCCCGAACAATCAGAAATGGGGGGAGGGAACAGAAAAGGAAACTAGGTAGATTAGGAATGAAAGGGGAATGTGTGCAGTGCACAGATATAACTGTACAGTAATAAGCAAGCAATCAATTTTCTCTTGTAAAAATGCAAGCTTTTGTAAAACCTGCATAGCACCTCAATTCCAAGCCAGCCTGAATATCCATTATGTATACACAAATGAGAAGCTATTCTGGGCCACAGTGATAGGAACTACAATGTATCAGTTTGTAGTGTGAAAATGTTTTCTCTCTCCTCCCACATATACACCCTCATTATTGCTCTGTCACACATGCTTACCAACTGCCACATTAAGAAAAAAGTATCTGAAGAAATGCCCTTAGGTTTTGCAATGAGATTCTGCCCTCATTATTGTGGCAATGAATCATCAAGAATCTGTCTTAGCTGCTTTTACATTTTCGCTATAGTGTATCCTGCTGGCAGTATGAGTAATGATAAAATAGCTAAGCTTCATATCATGATGAGAGGGCTGTCCTAAAAGTTATATCCAATATCTGTTACAGGGTGGAAATAAGCTGATATTGCTGCTGCCTTTCAAAGTGGTGAATGCTCCTAGTATGTCTTTTTATGTTTACCAACTGACGTACACAGCTATGGCTGATGGCTTCCATGTCAACGAGGGTGTGAAGTCCACTCCATATTTGGTCTAAACTTTAAAGGAGTTATCAAAATTGATGAGCCATAGTCCAAAGTCAGAACCTCCCTTAAAGTTCACTCAAGCCTGGCGCACTACTTCACTAACACGGGAGTAACTAAACATAACTGCAAATTCAATATTTTGTACAGGTTGAGTATCCCTTATCTGAAATGCCTGGGACCAGAAGTATTTCAAATACTATTTTGAAATATGTGCATATACATAATGAGTTATCTTGGAAATGGGACCCAAGTCTAAACATGAAATTCATTTATGTTTCAAAATACAACAGATACACATAGTCAATTGTAATTTTGCACAATATTTTAAATAATTTTGTTCATGGAACAAAGTTTGTGTACACTGAACCATCAGAAAGCAAAGGTGTCAAATCTCAGCCACACATGAAAAAAGTTTTATATTATGGAGCATTTTGGGTTTTTAGATTAAGGATCTTCAATCTGTATTAGTTTGATATTTTAGAAATGTCTCTTATATATAACATTTGATGAGAATGCAGCTGCTTCTGGGAGTCAGGAGACCCTCTCTGATGGTATGGGATGCTGTAGCAAGAGGGGAAAAATTGTAGAAATGAAGGAGCACCTTGAATGAACAGAAATGCTTACAACTCATGCAAGCGTGCCCAAGCTTATCCTTGTTCTTGCAGTGTGTGTGTGTGTGTGTGTGTGTGTGAGAGAGAGAGAGGGAATGTGTGTACACAGTTATACTTTCCCTAACACAATAAATATTAATGAAATGTTTTCTTTATTCATAAATAAATCACTTATTTCTCTCTTTAAATGCTACGACACAGAACAGTGTCCATATCTTCTGATTTTGACAGCAATACATATATGCATGTGTTAGCATGTCTGTTGTCTTAATACAATTTCTTTTTATTTTAATCATACATATTCTTAAAAAAAGTGAAGCACATTTATCAAAAAAGGTAGCAATCAACTGAGAATATGTCAAAATAATGGTTTCAAGCCAGGGCTGGCCCAAGACATTTTGCTGCCTGCAACAGAAGTCAAGATATCATGCCTCTCTCTGCCTCATTTCACACACAGAGGTGAACTGGTCAGGTAAACAAGTTTTACTTCAAACTTGGGGCAGTGTCTTCTGCTATACCTGAAGGTACAGGTGCAGTGGTTAAATGACCATACTGCAGCCACAGCATTGTTAGATCCCAGGGTTCCAAGGTTGACTCAGCCTTCCATCCTTTTGTAGGTTGGTAAAATGAGTACCAGCATGTTGGGGGCAATTGGCTAATACATTGTAAGCAGCTTAGAAAGTGCTGAGTTCACTGATAAGTAGTATAGAAATGTAAATGCTATTGCTATTGCTAAGGTGGAAAACTAGGGGGCATAGGACACTCTGTGTCATTGCTGTCCTTCAGCAGAATGACCCAGAGGTGCTTCACTCTGCCTAATGACAGAGCTAACCGGAAGTGGAAGAAAAGGGCTTGAGTCAAAATATCAGCTTCCCCTTTTCAATTCTAAATTTGAAATAGATATTCCTACAACTTTGGACCAATTTCTAATTCTATATCTTTAAGATTCTTCATTGTGCTTTTGCAATATGTTGTATCTGTGATACAAGAAAGAGAACAGCAAACCTCTAACAACGCAATTTTTTTTACCACTCTTTCTGTGGCTTCTGATTTGGCAAGTATAAAAGGAAAATGGTATACACCTGGGAAGTGCCAGCTGCTGCTTCCCCATGACAACTGTCAGAAAAAGACTCCAAGGCTCAAGCAATAGATATCTCTGCAGTATATCAGTTTTCAGGAGAAAGAAAAATCAAAACAGTGTAAATGGGAAGAATGGGATGTACAAGTAAAAGGACCATTATACTGCTAATGGTGTGTTACAAGATTATTTCATTCATGACTAAGGGGTGTTTTTTAAAAAAACTCACAAAGCCCTTCAGGCCCCATTCTATAAATATTAATGAAATGTTTTCTTCATTCATAAATAAATCACTAATTTTTCTCTTTAAATGCTATGACACAGAATAGTGTGCTAGTGACAACTATTCTGCAAGATTAAGATGGCTCATTACACCTTTTCCCAACTACTAATTGCTGTCTCCTATTACAAAAGTTAGTGAAGCCTCACTTAAACACATCAATTTAAAATACAGCTTTGGGGAAGCACAAAAAGAAAATGTAAAAGCCTGAAACATATTTATCACAATCAACTGAAGATGCTCAAAAAAGTTAGTCTAGAGACGAACTGCCATCTCTGCATGAGGTTATTTCATTCTTATTATACTGTAAAAGTGAAGACATCCTTTTAGGCCACTTCGTATGTCTCCTTCTAAACCCATTTCTGTGCTACCTCTAACTGACACAACAATAATACTAAAACTCTACACCTGGATAGTTTTTTACTGCCTGAATAATGAAGCTATCACTGATGGAAGCAAGACCAGTAACTTGACTTTGGATTGGATTCCTCAACAATGCCTTTAACTGGACTCTGGGGGAGCAAAACCAGACTGCTATAACTGGCCTTTTGGGATCATCTGTCTTTCCAAGTTTATTATAAAGAAATATAGAAATACTACTAGCTGAAATTTCATATATTCAACTCGACACTACTGCTACAATGCCAGAGCCTTCCTTCATCTTCTTCCTGCAGCCACTGGAGTTACCTAAAGACCAGATCTGGAGAGGTAACCAACCTCTTGGAGTTGCTTTTAGCGGAAGCTACAGGAGTAAGAGCAGATAATACCTTATTGCTTCTGCTGGATTTCACGGTTTCATCAGGAGTTTAGCTATGCCTTGTGTCCAGAGTACCCTGGATTTTGCACTTCCTGGCTCATCATGTTAGTCAGTGCTTATTTTCTACTAATTGTGAAGTTCAGTGGTGTGGGAACATGGGAACAATCTTAGCTATCTATCACAAGTTAAGCAAATCAATTATAAGTATGCAAATGTGCTTATTTTGCTTCAATATAATTGCTGTTCTATTGGGATTTCTATTTTGTAGCATCCAGAATTAGTGGCAGGAGGGAGAGATGTACTTGTTGGGAGCATTGTGAGCCATTTAGCGATGAAGGGCACAAAAACTGTAAGCAGTGATGTCTTTTGGAAGACAATGATAGCTCAAAACCAGAAAACTCTATCATCTTATTTTTGTTTCTGAAAGCTGACATTTTCAGCATTCCACATAGAGTACCCAATTCTACACTAATGAGAGGTTCTTTTATAATATAACTCAAACCTTTGTGCAGTTTTACATCCACTGAGATCCCTGTTACAGACAGAAAGTGTTAGTTTACTGAGCTCGACAAGTGCAATTGTTTGGAAAAAGCTCTGTAGAGATTTGCCAAAGAAAGAGATAGCAGTTTCCTTCCCTTCCATATCTCTCAACAACATTGCAAACCACTCCACTGTATTGTTCAGTTTCTCCTGCTTCTTCCTCTCCTGACTCCACCCCCTCCTTTGTTACAAAAAGAAAAATGACTTATGATAACAACACACAAGAAAGTAATTTTCCAAGGAGGTCTTGAACTTGTGTAAAGTACAGCTGAGAGATGGTTGAAAGACAGTATGTTGATTCTTATAAACAAGTCAGCAACCAAGAAATAATTTTGCCTAGTAAATTTAGTCTCACATCTCCTTGCTTATTTAACTCTAAGGGATTAATTCTTCTCAGCACTGAACAAAAGATATGTTCTTTTATAGATATACAATTCAGCACAAAAGTTAGAATCATGCATGCCATCGTATTTCCTATTACCATGTATAGATGTGAGAGCTGGACACTTAAGAAAGGTGATAAGAAGAAAATCTATTCATTTGAGATGTGGTGCTGGAGAAGAGTGCTGAGGATCCCATGGACAGCCAAAAGAACAAACAAGTGGGTCCTAGAACAGATCAAGCCGAAAAACTCACTGGAAGCCAAGATGACCAAATGGAGACTGTCATACTTTGGACACATCATGAGAAGAGAGGACTCACTGGAAAAGACAATAATGCTGGGAAAGGTGGATGGAAGTAGGAAAAGAGGAAGGCCACATGCTAGATGGATGGACTCTATTAAGGAGGTCACAGGTATGGGGTTGCAGGAATTAAGCAGAGCAGTGGAAGACAGGGGGTCTTGGAGATGTCGCATCCATAGAGTCGCGATGAGTCAAGATCAACTCAAGGGCTGTTAACAACAACAAAATTCTTAGAATGCGTAGTTTTTGTGGGTTTTTTTGGGCTGTGTGGCCATGTTCTAGAAGAGTTTCTTTCTGACGTTTCACTAGCATCTGTGGCTGGCATCTTCAGAAAGAAACGCTTCTAGAACATGGCCACACAGCCCGAAAAACCCACAAAAACTATGGATGCCGGCCATGAAAGCCTTCGACTTCACATTCCTAGAATGCAGAATCTCATTGAAGCAAAACAAGAGAGAATTTAGTACAGTGGATAACCATGGGTTGCCATATGCAGATTTAAGCCTCTGCAGATGGCAACCCCAATTGCTTTCAATGGGAGCACATGCACATGGCTGCATGCACACTGCACCCACCATTGAGGACAATGGGACTCAGCATCCCACATTTTTCCCTATCCACAGGAGGTCTGGAATTGATCTCCCATGGATACGAAGGGTGGACTATACTACCTGGCACAGAATTTCTAACATTTTCAGATGCCAGTATGCTGTTATAATAACTGGTATACCCCACAAATAAGGTTTTTATAGATTCCTTCTGTTGCAAATACATGTGATGCAATATCTGTAAACAACAATTGGGCAAAATCCAGCTGTCAATATGATGTGAAACTGCAACTCTCATTTGTCCTAGACAGCACAGCCAATGATGAAGCTTCCAAGGAATTGAAGTTCAACCATATATGGAGAGTCACACTTTACCCACACTATCTGTAAGCAATACTGATCTAATGAGGGAAAAAGATTCTATGTTTTCCATAATGTGCTAATTGAAATGAAGCAACTTCCTATCAAAGGTATCTTTAAACTACTTAATAGAAGTCTGAAATAATGAAGGTGTTGCTTTCTAATCTGATGTGATAATTGATTTAACAATGCACAAGATTACCTTCACTGTATAGTGTTAATTACTAGTATTCTAATATATAGTTATTACTAAATGTTTTGGGATATCTACATCTATACAGAGATAGTGAGGTCAGAAAGTATAAATGGCTATCCATGGGCAGCAGTTAAGAGTAGGGCTTAGTCTCAAGATTAATGCATTTAGGATCCCTTTTCAAGAGAAGACAAAAAACAAAACCAGATGGCAAGTATAAAGAACACAACTTTGGATTTATTTATTTATTTTCAATTCTGTTTTTTCATGATTTTGGGAGAAGTCTTGATTCCACTTAAGCATGACCTTTAATTATGAGCTAAAACATGAGTTTGTAATAAGTAACTGCATGCTCAGGTCTTCAGCTAACCGAGCTTTATTATCTTAACCTTCATTTTTGCTTAATTTATAGACTAGAAAACAAACAAACAAACAACTCTCTATGAACATATTTTTTTTTGTGGTTTTTTTGGGCTGTGTGGCCAGGTTCTAGCAGAGTTTCTTTCTGACGTTTCGCCAGCATCTGTGGCTGGCATCTTCATCTTTCTCTGAAGATGCCAGTCACAGATGCTGGTAAAACGTGAGAAAGAAACTCTTCTAGAACATGGCCACACAGCCCAAAAAAACCACAAAAAACTATGGATGCTGGCCATGAAAGCCTACGACTTCTCTATGAACAGACTGTAAAATATTTTTAGATTTTAAAAAATATATTTAAAATATGTTTTATATATTTATATGTTTATATTTTATTTAATATATCTTATTTAAAACATATTTCCCAAGAACAACCATCTTAATTATCATTAATGATGACAGTTGGTCAATGTTCATTAGTATATTGGTAAAAGAAATGAAAAGAAAGTCACCTAAATTGCCAAAACAAATGAGAACTAATGTCTAATGCTGTACCACGCAGGTGATCCGCATGAGCAAAGAACTATACCCTCAAAGCCTGGAAGTAACGAGTTATAAATTCCTAATCCTTTTTCACAATCTGAAAAGCATAGCTAACTTATGACGGTGACTCAACAACCAATTTAACTTCTTCTGTGGGGGAATTATGATTCAAAGGGTGCATTAACACTGCAGAAATAATCCGATTTGATACCGTTTTAATTGCCATGGCTCAGTAATATGAAATTCTGGGTATTGTAGTTTTGTAAGACATTTAGCTTCCTCTGTCAGAGAGCTCTGGCACCACAATGGACTGCAATTTTCAGAATTCCATAGCATGTAGCAATGGCAGTTAAAGTGGTGTCAAACCAGATTATTTCTGCAGTGTGAATGGGACCTTAGTTACTCTTGTAGTCACAAGGGTATGCCTTTATTAAATGGAAGAGGAGGAATATTACATGTTTTAGAAACTTCCATATGCTGTTTTATCATGCTGTGAATACTAAGCTGATGAAGAGGCAGACAGGTGAAATGTGTATTTTGTACCACAGACTTGTTAGAGTTATGCCTTTCATAAGAAATTAGTTCAAGTTCTAGTTCCAATTCCAGGTTCCTTCCTCAATATGCCTGTTGATGCAGTGGTTACACTTTTTTAAAAGTACCTTTCAAAGCTCTAGGTACATAAATGACAGAGTAGAGGGTGAGGCAGGAAAATAAATATTATCTTCAGCAATTTGTACTGAAACATTGTAATTGTTTCATGGGAAAATAATTTTATTAGCCATCTTGAGCATGCTAATAATAAAAAGGCAGAATATAAATCTAACACACCCACCAGTAGGCTAGCTCCCCATTTCCGTCTCAAGGCATTATGCAGACACTATAACCAACACTGTTAGTTTTTCTCCTTTATCCTAAATACTGTATATACTCATATATAGTCTCAAAATTTTGGTCAAAAATTGACCCAAAAAGCTAAGTTGACTTATCCACAGGTGAATATGATCTGTTTTGGAAGCACTGACCTCCCCTCAAATTGCTTATCCTAAATACTGTATATACTTATATATAAGTCTAGAAATTTTGGTCAAAAATTGACCCCAAAAACCTGAGTTGACTTATCCACAGGTCAATGTAAAGTAGTGTATTTTACCTCTCTTTAAAAAAGGAAGTATCTCCAGGTAAAAGGAAAGAATATGATCTGTTTTGGAAGCACTGACCTCCCCTCAGCTCGCTTATCCATACAGCATTTAGGGTGAACACAAACAGTTGTGCCTGTTGGAATTTTGTAAGTTCTTTGGCACAGTTTTCCTTTGTTTCATCCTTTAGATCCTTTGTTCTATGCCTCTAGGTTTTGCCCTCGACTTATCCAAGGGTCATATCAAAATCCATAATTTTTAGCCCCAAAACCTGCTCTCAACTTATACATGAGTTTGACTTATAGCTGAGTAGATATGGTATATAGGTCTGATTCTAAATGCATTTATTATGAAGAATAAAGTCCTGCTAGATAGGGCATATCTAGGACACTTTAAGAGAAGATTAATGCTCTCAGTAAGGCACTTTTCTTCCTGTTAGTTCTTAGCTGAAATTAGTTATTTCCATATCCAATAATTACATACAGCAGTATGTAATTTTGCCCCTGCAATGTTTAACTATCCATGTCCCCCATATTCACTGAGAAGATATATCTGAAAATGACAAAAGTCTTTATTTATATCCCATGGCACAGTAAATAGTTACTGCTACAAATCCACTCTATGCCAGTATCAGATAACTGAGATATGACAAAAACCATATATAATATGAATATACTTCAGTATGCTGTAAACTCCATGAGACTCTTTTAAAAAATCACAGAAACCATAAGTAGATGATAGAGCACTAAAAAAGAAAGAAAAAATTTCTTTATCCTAGATAATTCAGGCTGTGGTTGTAAAGCTGCTAGCATTTACCATGCTGTTTGAATATTTTTTTAACAGAACCACCTGTTCTAATCTTGAAAATCTGTCAACAGGCAGTATTCCTAGCTGTACTTTGTTCAGTAGCTTTTTAATATGTACTTAAATCATGTTCTGGGAAACATGCTAACAGAAAACAGCAAGAGGCACTTTGATGTTCCAAAGGGCTTGTAAACGGCTTTTCATCCTGCTGTAGAAATATGGTTATATCAGATGGACATCAGCCTGTGAATACATACTACTGCTAATAACCCCCAAGGGAGAAGAAATCATTATATTTTTAAAGCTATTCAATGACACACTCCTTCCTGTATTATCCCATCCCATTATCCCATTAATACATCCAGAATGTTAAATAGGGGGAACGTACAGCAAAATTACAAACTGCAGGCACAGTTCATCCCAGTATTTTTTCATCATACTCCTTTCATTGGGAGAGATTTAACTTCCTCAGTGAATCCACCGGGGCTTACATGTGCTTAATTTTAAAAGGTTTTGTCCTATCATTGTTAACACCAAGATCATATAGGAAAGAGCAATATGACAAGAAACTGGCCAACCAAAATGAACAATATACTTGTTGCAAGCTTTCAAAGATTCACTGGCTTCTTCATCAGGCAAGCGGCAACAGGATAAAAAAAAAATTGGAGATGTCAGTCAGATGCCTGTATTTTGTTGTTTCTGTCCTTAGTTAAGATGGTATGGGGAGGGCATCTCTTGCAGGCTGGCTCCTCCTCCTTCTGGCCATGTGGTAATTGAGAGATTTTCAAAGTCCAGTAAATTTAAAGTCCATTTGCATTTCAACAAGGACTCCTCTCTTGCAATCCAATCTATCTCCATTGGAGACAATGGAGACGAAGCCGCCAGTGGAGCTTCAAAAGCTTGCAACAAATATATTGTGCATTTCAGTTGGCCAATAAAGGTATGGCTGTTTGGTGGATTTTTGTTTGAATTTGCTGAATAGGCAATACAGCTATCCCTACATATTTGTTGAATGACAATGTTGTGGAAATAAACCAAGACACCAAATGTGCAACTTAATGCAGAGGAAAATACGTTTGTGTATCCATGAGCTATGCCACCACACATGCAAGTCTGCTTCTACAGCCTTGAATTGAGGTGGCAGTTCTGCATTGGACAAAAATGCCCAACTACTTCCATAGTGGAAATTATGCAAGCATAAGACAACAACAGGATCCCAAACAATGTATTTTTGTGTTATTGATAGTTTAATTCCATTTTAATGTTGACATTTTGTATATTTTGACTGTAATTTATTTGTTTTAATTTGTAAGCCACCTTGCAAAGCAAAGCAAAGCAAAGCAGCTTATTTATATACCGCTTCATATCACGCTATGGGATGTCTAAGCGGTTTACAACTGTGAGCTGATTGCCCCCCAACAATCTGGGTACTCATTTTAGCCACCTCGGAAGGATGCAGGCCTGAGTCGAGCCTCAGCCCTGGCTGGTATTGAACTCGCAACCTTGTGGTCTATGAGTGAGTGGCTGCAGTACAGGCATTTAACCACTGCGCCACCAGGGCTGGTAATTTACAGTGCCTGCAGTACAGGCATTTAACCACTGCGCCACCTTGAGTTGTAGTTTTGGGGAAAAGGAGGATGAAGATGACAATAATGAAGAGGATGAGGATGACAACAATGAAATTTCTTCTACTTAAATTTCAAGTGACCTCAGGTTTAAAACACTGGTTGAACTACCAAGACTCACAGTCAGCAATTTTCTTAGGGTACTATTAAATCTGCAATCATTCGCTGAAACTTGACTCAAGGGAAGGTTGTTTTATTTTTGGTGCTTGAAATGAGATGACTGCCAGATCTACCCATTTAGCATTTTCTATTTACAGCAGTGTAAGTACACATCTTTGAATATGTATTAATATTCAATATATCAGAGCAGTGTTAAATGATGTCCCAAACACCATTCAACACAGAACACTACTTTCAAGACAGAAGAAAACTCCAGAAATGTGAATTAGTAAAAATATTTCTTATGGATTTGACAGCTGCCTCTAGTTTCTGTCCATGGAAAGGTGGTTTGCAGGTTAATCACTGGAAGGGGATTTGACACCTATGTCTGCACTAGAGGCAGGGATCTCCTCAAGCAATGAATCAGAATTCACAGCTATGTCACCTCTGCACCCACACAAAGACACTACATAGTTTAACCTAGGGCTCTAGGCCCTTAAATTCCAGCTAGATTTTAGGTTGAATTTTTGTTAGCAAGTTGGACTTTAGCAGTTAAGAGGCTTCATTGACTAAATCCATTTTCTAGTTCTAGCTAGTGTAGACTTACTGAATCAATGGGCTTGACATAAATGTTGACTTACAATTTAGCAACTGATTCTGTGTGTCTAATTGGAATTGGATTTCGGCCTAGGAGTGGCATTGAGTTTGGATCTCTATTCAGTTTTTCAAACCAGGAATTAAACATGCACTGGGAACTGTCCCAGGTGCTGTACAGCAAAACTCAGCACTAGCCATCTAAACTTGCTACTTCCTCTCCACTGCAAAGCTTGCATACATTCATTCTCTCACAAGTCTTGCTTGAACTCATCCCTAGCTGGAATAAAGACAATTTATAATAGGAGAGCTGGCCATTTCTGTTTAAAAAATCAATTATACCTAGTGTCTCCTTTTCAAACTTTAAATTTTGAATAATATTTATGGAAGATATTAACCATTTCTCTTGTTCAGAAACATAATTCAAATCCTTCAAGCATTTTTATGCTCTTGACACAGGATGACAGACACCAGTTTTGAACTGATAAAGGACTAACAGAATATGTATACAATTCTTATGATTCTTCCAAAGCAGCAGCATAGCAAGGGACCTGACCTTTCTTGATTAGATAAATGAGTTTTGACTTTTATATTGTGAACTCACAGCCAAATTTGCTGAGAAAAGATGTGTTGGCACAACTATTCGTATGTCTGATTCTATGCTTTCTGTTCAGGGATGGAGCACTTACTTCAATTAATTCTGATCTATTATTTCTGTGTTTTCCAAAGCTGTTCTGTTATTTCCTGCTAAAGCAGAACTCACTGGTGGAGCAGTAAGGTGCAAAACCAGACAAAGAAATCTTGGGCAGAAAGAGAGATTAAGCAGGAAAAAGGGTTAACAGATTACAATTTCTGAAAACATGGGAAGTTTGTGGTAACTCTTCTAGAACATGGCCACACAGCCCAAAAAACCCACAAAAAACTTTGTGGTAAGGCTTTTTAGATCATGGACAGACATCTGGGAACAGACTACTTAGTTAACTAGAGTTAATCTTAGCTGAGTCCTTCCACACCCTCTGAGCCCAGTTGGGGTCAACTCCCTAGCTGTAGACTGCAGAGTAATCTGGATTAGAGCCAAATGCTTTCTCTAGGAATTTATGGCAGGCACACTTCATTCACTTGAAATGCATTTGGTGGCTCCTTGATGGAAAAGAGCTTGGGATTGCAATCTCTAGATGCTGGCTCCAGAATTAGAAAGCTCATGCTCATGGGTCTTGGGGCACTTCAGATTTTGAGTCAATGATGGGGCTCATGCCCAGTACTCCTAGCACCTTCATCCTGTGTCCAGGATGTTCCAGAATCATTGAGGCAGCTTCCACATCTTAATCTCCTTGATATAATATGGAAGCTGCACATGGAAAGACATGGTGATTTCATTGTCTCCAGTTTTTCAGCAGGCTAGCCAAAATGCCCAGAGTGCATTTCCACAGTACAGAGTCAAAGGACAGGACTAATCAAATCAGTTTTGAATTTCTAACTGAGGCAAGTGTTTGTGTCAGTTTTTGCTCACAGGAGCAGAAACAATGAAATGAGATGCTATGGCACCTATGATTCTGATTAAGAGGCAAACTGGCAGGAGAAGACAGGATTTTTTTAGCCTATTCTCTTCAACTTCTGCTGTACAAGTCAACATTGCAGTATACTACAGACATTAAATGTTCTGAAGTGATGTCAAGGGTGAAGCTAAGAGACATCTTCTATCAGGAGAACATTTTGAGAGAGATAGTGATGTTAGCCTGTTTCAGCATAAAAACTAATCTGAATTAAGTGGCCAATAGTAAACAAAAAAGGAGTCCTGGTGGTGCAGTGGTTAAATGCTTGTACTGCAGCCACTCACTCATCAACTACAAGGTTGTGAGTTCAAGACCAGTCAGGGTCTCAGGCTCGACTTAGGCTTGCATCCTTCTGAGATCGCTAAAATGAGTACCTAGTTTGTTGGGGGCAATTAGCTTACAGTTGTAAACCACTTAGAGACTGCATCGCATGGTATGAAGCAGTAAATAAATGAGGCTGCTATTGCTATTGCTATTGCTACACAAAAGAAAATAAGCATGTGCTTTATAGACTATAGCAAAGCCTTTGACTCCATAGATTATGAAAGCCTATGGAATGCCCTTAACAACATGAGAGTGCCAACACATCGAATAGTCCTGATGAGTAATCTGTACTCAAGACAAGAGGCTACCATCAAACAGAACATGGAAAAACAGAATAGTTTCCAATTGGCAAAGGAGTCAGACAAGGCTGTATCCTTTCATTCTATCTGTTCAACTTGTATGCAGAACATATCATACAAAGAGCAGATATGGAGTGAAGATAGGAGGAAGGAATATCACCAGTCTAAGATATGCTGATGACACCATAGTACTAGCAGAAAACCTCACAGACTTGGAACACCTACTAAGGAAGATCAAAAAAGAAAGTGCAAAGGCAGGCTTAATGTTGAACATAAAGAAAACAAAAATAATGACCACCAAGGACCTTCACAAGTTCAACCTAGACAATGAAAAAATAGAAATAGTAAAAGAATTCCCATATCTGGGATCAAACATTGATAGAAATGGAGACTGCAGTCAGGAAAGCTAATTTCAAGCTTTCATTGGCTTGGGACTGATACCCTGAAAGATTGCCTCCTTGTATATAAGCTTGCCCAATCTTTCAGATCTTTTGCGGAAGTTTTCCTGTACGTTCTAGCTTCTTGCTTGCTTTGATTGAGACATGGAAGAAACCATTTTCAGAGGCTGTACTTATCTAGTAAAGTCTGGTCCCCTCACTTACCTTTTCAATAGCCTTCCATTATGACATGAGCCATCCCCACAACAAACTTTTGACCTACTGAACTACTAATAGGTCACCCTGACGTATCTGCTGCAGCTTGGTTACTTTTTACTGACTGCTATATCCAGGCTTTTATTTTATTTTATTTTGGCTATTCCATGTTGCTTTAAGCCTTTCTAATAAAACAGCAAGGTTTTTAAAAGAAGACTTAAATATTTCATTTATTCCCAGTGCAGTTTCTGTCCATTCCTTTGAAAACATAAAATGGGGCTAGCAATCTGTTTCTGCAGTCACTAATCAGATATCTGTAAGAAGTCCACAAGCAGGACTAAAATGGAGAAGTACTGTAGCCCAATGATAAAGGACATGCCTTTCAAATGAAGAATATTCAGGCTCAATCCCCGACTGCATAGATCATGAAAGGCTATGGAATGCCCTTAACAACATGAGAGTGCCAACATGTTTGATAGTCCTGATGAGCAATCTGTATTCAGGACAAGAGGCTACTGTCAGAACAGAACATGGAGAAACAGAATGGTTTCCAATTGGCAAAGGAGTCAGACAAGGCTGTATCCTTTCACCCTATCTGTTCAACTTGTATGCAGAACATATCATACAAAGAGCAGATCTGGACAAAGGAGGAGGAGGAGTGAAGATAGGAGGAAGGAATATCAACAGTCTAAGATATGCTGATGACACCATAGTACTAGCAGAAGACCTCACAGACCTGGAACACCTACTAAGGAAGATCAAAAAAGAAAGTGCAAAGGCAGGCTTAATGTTGAGCATAAAGAAAACAAAAATAATGGCCACCAAGGACCTTCACAAGTTCAACCTAGACAATGAAAAAATAGAAATAGTAAAAGAATTCCCATACCTGGGATCAAACATTGATAGAAATGGAGACCGCAGTCAGGAAATCAAAAGAAGACTAAGAATGGGGAGGGTAGCTATAAAAGAACTAGAAAGATTCTAAAATGCAAAGATATACAACTCATTGTATTCCCTATTCCCATGTATGGATGTGAGCTGGACAGTTAAGAAAGATGATAGGAAGAAAATCAATTCATTTGAGATGTGGTGCTGGAGAAGAGTGCTGAGGATCCCATGGATAACCAAAAGGACAAACAAATGGGTCCTGGAGCAGATCAAGCTGGAAACCTCCCTGGAAGCCAAGATGACCAAACTGAGGCTGTCGTACTTTGGACACATCATGAGAAGGGAGGGCTCACTGGAAAAGACAATAACGATGGGAAGGTGGAGGGAAATAGGAAGAGAGGAAGGCCACATGCTAGATGGATGGACTCTATTAAGGAGGTCATGGGTATGGAATTAAGCTGAGCAGTGGAGGGTAGAGGGTCTCAGAGATGTCCATCCATAGGGTTGCCATGAGTCAAGATACTCGAGGGCAATTAACAAGTACACAAAAGCTTATGCTGAAGTATATTGATTATTCCTGCTCTCAATGTCTTCATGCCAAGTGAATGGGCATGCTCCTGCAAATTTCCTTTTTGACCTCTCTCTCTCAAGTTATTTCAGTTCTTAGAATTTTGTTGGGACTGGGTAAAGCAGAATTTTCTTCCTAAACTAATCTGCAAGCTAGTATCAGCCAGACAGTGCATCTGTTTGGAAGCCATTTCTCCAGTTTCCCAGATTGCTTATAATCTTAAAAGATATATAGAGATCAAACCTCAAGCCACATGCTCCCTCTCTATTTTCCAGCCCGCCTTAATGCTGTGAATAAGCAAATACAATATCATGCAATTATCTGAATGGTACATCTCCTACTTCACTTACAGATTAAATTTATGTCAATTTTCTCTCTCAGTGAAGGAAGTGTGCAGAAATCCAAAGGTAATATATTTTATGGGATGGGGTGAATAACATTTCAGCACAAGGAGAACTGTCTGTCTCCTAGTCTGCTTAATACTTGACAAGAACAAATTAGTGGAAAACGGGAAGGGCCCTGTGATAAAACCATATTTTGACCCCATATTACATACACAAAGGGAAATAGCTTGTTCTCATTGTCAATAGTTCCCAAATCTGCACAGCACAGACAACAAAACTTCATTGCTCCTTGAAATCAGAAAAAAAAGGCTCATAAAGTCTATGAACTGGGACAAAGCTGTTTGAAAGGCTGCATGCTTCCATGCAAATCTGTCCCAGTTGTAGGATCTTAAGGGGAGGCCCTTCTTTAGGTATCACCACCATTGGAGGCATATGTACTAGGGAGGAGAGAGAAGGCTTCTTGTTGGCTCCCCCCAGATACTGGAACTCCCTGCCTTGGAAGACCAGAACAATGCCTGGTCTGTTGTCTTTCCACTGGTACTCAGAAGACCTGACATTTTTTTTCAACCAGTCATTTCACTTGTAAACTGGTCTGGTACTTAAGGATTAACCAGTTGAATGCTGATTACATCTGTTATTAATGTGTTAATTATCTTTTTAACTGGTTTACTTTTATACTATGTTAAAATGTTTAAAGCAACATTTTACTGTTAGCTGCTTTGAGCATTATTTCTAGAAGACAGACAGGATATAAATTTAGTATCATTGAAGACATGGCTGATTCAGTTCCTCACCTGTGGTGAGGCTAAACCACTGTGTTTTGACTTGAGGAAAATTCTGAAGGAATTGGGCAAGCATATTTTATGTCCTGGAGTTTCTGCAAGAAACAACACCATTACAGAGTTAGTATAATGGTGTATTTATCATAATGGATAATCTAGCTCTGTCTAGCCAACAAAGCTACATGTAGTCAGGCAGAACAGAACAGTTCTGTTTGATAGAGGTAATGCTATGTTTTACAGCTCATAAGAGGGATATTTTACAACTCATAAGAGGGAAATACTTCTAACAGATTCTCGTTTAGGTTTAGATCCCCAAGCTTGTCTAGTGAATAATGTGACACTTGTTTAATTGGTGCACATGAAAGAAAGTCACTCAGTATAATTTACCACTGAAAGACAATTGTATATTCCACTGTAAGAAACTAATTAAATACCTAATAATGAAGTCCACAATCACTGCAATGGAAAAAATGATTAATCATTTCTGAAAGCACTGGCTGTTTTAAAAATAATCCTCTGATTTTTAGAAATCAATTTTGCATGATATGCCTATGAAATAATAAAACCAGATAAAATTTTTAGGAAAAGGAAGATTTCTCACCTGTCCCAAGTTTGCTGTCATGAATCAAAATGTAGACAAATTTGTGCCTTCAACAGATGAAAAAGCAAGAGTTCTAAGCACTTTGTCAATTATGGAGTTATAGCAAAATAATAGCCATGCTATGTTTTAAATCAGGGGTAGGCAACCTTTTTGAGCCGGGGGCCGGGTTGCTGTCCCTCAGACAATTGGGGGGCTGAAGCACCAAATATATATATATATATATATATATATATATATATATATATATATATATATATTAAAAATTAAAAATATATGCATGGGCACTTTCTCAGCCCCAGAAAAGCCATGCCAAAACCCACGTGGAGATTTTGCCAAGAAAACCCCAAGAACAAGTAATAACAACAATCAATGTCATCATGGCGGGCGGCGGCGGCAGCGTTAGGACTGGCCTGGGGCCGATGCAAAGGCCTCGGGGGGCCACATCCGGCCCCCGGGCCTTAGGTTGCCTACCCCTGTTTTAAATAAAGCTCTGTGAAAAATCTAAGAATCCATTACATGCAAATACTAAGAAGGAGCTGTCAATAAAGGTTAAAATCAAATGCCAAGATTTCATTTCATTTTTCATGCAGCATTTCATGCATTGCCTATCATACTGAATGTTTTCTCAAATCTGTGAAATCCTATTTTCTAGCTGTACTCATGCAGATGCGAGTGTGCACTGGAGTTACAATCTGGCTAATTTTAAACCAGCTATCTTTCAGAAAGACAGCTGATCAGTTAACTTAGGTAACTGTGCAGTGACAAGCTATTTGAGGGAACCTGACATCAAATCTCAGAGCTATTTAACTTGACTTATAGTTCTAGACCACTGGGATATTTTACAGGTAATTTCAATAGAATCATAGCAAGTCAGGGTTTTAAAAACATTGTTGGCAAGTTACTTGCACCAGGCTACTGGGAAGGGCTGTTTTGCAGTGGCCCCAGTCCTTTCTTCTGGGTGGTTCAGAATGTGATGTTCAGGAATTTCCACTTAACTTCCTGGCATCTGAGCTTTGATTTTGTTTCTTATGTTCTTCAAGTTCTTTGTCAGCCACTGTGTGTGTTCCACTCAAACTCCTACACATCCCATATATTGAATTTTTATAAATTCCCTCAGTCTTACACCATCCACTACAGAATAATAAAATAAGTAAATTAGAAGTGATTTCTGGTCACTTCTAGGTGGAGCTTACAACTATGTTTGAATTATTTGGGGGCTGCTACAGCCTTCTGGGGAATATTGGGAGAGAAACATGGCTCCCTGCTTTAGCTGCCTACCCCAATGTAGTCGAAACCAGTGTAGTGTTTCCAGGTGAAACAAGAAGCCACAATTTCACCTACTGAACTTCCCTCTCCCAATAACGATTAAAGGTACAAGAACCCTGCTCCTTATTTCACCTGGCAACTTTAGACTAGTAGGAAAGATCATTTGCAGTTGGGAAGTGGTTTTTCATCAATATGTTGATGATACTCATTCTGTCATATCCTTTCCATCATATACACTGAGGAGTTCTGAATTAGTGTTTATCATTAGGGACAGTTTGGTAAAAAAGTTAAAATTAAATCTAGAGAAGTCAAAATTGCTATTATAGGAAGCCTACTGGTTAAGGGAAAGGCTACATCACTCATCCATTGCTCATCCTTAAGACAGTGGTGAAAAGCATGCAGCCCTCCAGAAGTTGTCCGGCTGCAACTCCGGTATTTCTCATTATTGGCTATGCTGGCTAGGGCTGCTGAAGCTTGCAGCCTAACAAGATCTGGAGGGCCATATGATTCCTATCTGTGCTTTAAGAGATCAGGTTTGTAGCTTGGGAGTTCTCATGCATTCACTCTTATGAGATGCTTAGACACTGGTTGCAGCCAGGAATACTTTTGCTAAGATTATTTATTTATTTATTTATTTATTTATTTATTTCATTTATTTATTTCATTTATATGCCACCTTTCTCCCAGATAATTTTTTTAAAAATACACATTACAATAACAACTTTAAACAGTTAAAATAATCTAAAAACAGTATAAAACCACATAAAAATATACAAAAACTAAAAGGCACAACCAAAACACACACCCCACACAAAGATCACCCCGGAATGATTATATAATAAACATCTACTTAAATAAGACTCCAGTTGTCTCCAGTCATACCTAGTCAGATCTGGCCATGGTCCTACATGTATGTAGTAGTTATAGTTTGACTGGACCATTGAAACATGTTGTATATGTGATGGTTCCTGAAAATCATTCAGAAATTTGATCAGAGTAAAGTTCTGGGATCACATAATCATCTTATCATATTTATTGTACTGGACACTGCATTGTTTTTTTTGAGTGAAGAATGCTGGTTATCCCTTTAAAGCCCTAAGTAGTTTGGGACATAGCTACTTCAGCTTCATCCAAATGAATCTTAAGTACATTTTAAAAAAATAATTATTAAAAATAACCTCTTGAACAGTGATGTGGATTATTTCTAGCCCCATAGGATTCTAGAGTATTGCAGGAGATAAAAATGGCCCATCAACTAGAGAGTTTGTGGATATAGAATGAAGCGTATTCTATAATACCTATACAGCCAGTGTCAGGGATGAATTCAGGACTACTCCCAAGCTGAAAACCTGCATCTTCATGGGCAACGTAACACCATCAAACACAGGCTGAATCCCTATTCCCTGTTCTGCCATACAACTGACCAGGAGCACCTCTGACTTGCTTGGACTAAGTTTCAACATGTTTGCCCTCATCCATTCCATTACAGCTGCCAGGCATCAGTTTAGCACAGCGGTCAGCAACCTATGGCCCGGGGGCTGGATCTGCCCCCCCGAGGCCTTTGAACCGGCCCCAGCCTGGTCCTGCCACTGCCCCCGCGCACCACCCCCACGCGAGTCTCGGCTGCCATTTTGTTTTTAAAAATGGCACCGCGAGTTGTTCCCGCATGGGCCAAAGTACTCCGCATGCGCAAACGAGCCTCAGCCGCCATTTTCGAAAACAAAATGGCGGCTGTGACTCTCTCACGCATGTGCAGTACACCGGAAGTACTGCACATGCGCGAGCGAGTGTGCGTGCGTGGCGCCATTCCCCCCCCCCCCGCCGGAAGACTGTGGGACCAGTGGACCGGCCCCTGGTTTAGCACATAAACAGCTTCCTTGGAATTAGGTGGAAAGAAGTAATAATAATAAATAATAATAATAAAATTTATTTATATCCTGCCCCTTTGAGATCAATTGGGGCGGCTGGGTCACATCAGTATACTGGTGACATTTGACCCCCAAATTCTAGACAAACTCTCCCAGAGGTTTCACGTATATATTAAATAGCATTGGGGACAATACAGAACCTGGACAAACCTCTGGAGCAGGAATCTCTCAGCACTATGAGTTCTCCCCTTCAAGAAGGTCTGGGACCACTGTGGAACAGTGCCTTCAAGTGCCATCCCAGGCAGGTGGCCTAGAAGGATACCATGCTCAGAGATACTGAATGCCATTAAGAGGTCTATGAGAACCAACAGGGGCATATTCCTCTTGTCTATTTCCTGGTAACCAAAACTGTCTATCTCATGACCAAGCCTGAAGCCAGGCTGAAATGGATCCAGATAATTAGTCTCATTCAGAAACCACTGGAGGTGGAAGGCCATCACACACTCCAGTACCTTGCCCCAAAATGGGTACTGGAGACTGGCTGATACTTAAACCACAGGATAGGGGTCTAATGTGGCCTTTTATTTTTTTAAAACAACCACCACAACCACCACAACAACAAGACCAACAGCCACAACAGCAGCCTTACAACTTTAGGCAGGTTGGGACCACAACTTGCTGGAAACAGGCATTACACACTCCCATTTCCCATCTAGCCTGGCCCATTCTGACCTCTTTGATCAGGAAGGATCTAGCATACACATAGTGGCTCTCACTTAACTTCTCACTTCTCTAAGGATCCTGTCTATGTCCTCAGGCTGCACAAGTTGAAAATTAATTCTGTAAAATGATGCCAGAATATATTAGGTCTCTGGTTAGAAGACCTTCTACCAATTCTAAGATGGTGAAAAGAAATGTCTCCAAGCAATATGAGAATATGGTTCAATTAATTTTGTTACACTGTAACTATGTTGGGCTTCCCATGATGTACCAGGCCACCTGCCACTCTTCAGTATTAGCACTGTACTACCACAATCTGTCATACTTTTCTGATTTATTTTCTATATATGGCCAATTTGGGCATCTACTTCTGAACTCAACCAGTTGTTCCATTAATGGTTATATCCATCCCTGGTGTATGCTTTGCTCAAAGCTGTTCAATAAATGTACTCTATCTGTCCTCAAAGTTTATCAGTGACTTCATGCATCCCTTTTATTTCTGTGTTGTCAAAACTTAAGTACTCTGTGAGTGCACAAAATCTTGTCAGGTTCATGATCATCATTACTCTGAAGTGGCAGAGCCCTGAGACTGGATGCTGCAGTTCATGTTTTTCTTGATACATCCCTGCCAGGAGCTGCAGGCCAATGTATCCTTTAGTTCAGTTATGTGAAGGAGTTTCTACTTCTTGACTTTGATAGGGTTCAGCTCACTCCATGCTCTGGATACACACTGTGACTTTGAAACAGATTTTTGGGAGAATTTTGTCCAGATTTTTTTTTATCATAAAACAAACAAAACTGTAGATCATGCGTGGCTGAAACTTGGGGGCACATGTTTAAAATATTCAGGTGGCATGTCAAAATGTCTAGCTTATGGGCTTATGTTTGTGTGACTTTTTCAACAAAGTATGGCTCTAGGATATTAAAATGTTCTGTCTGCTAAGATCATGCTTTGTCCATGTAAGCATGCCATTCCTTTAGTTGCACCTCTCCTGTTTCTTGAGAGGCACAGTTGATGGCAAGAGGAAGAGGTAGGTCATCTTGCAACACTTTTCTTTAAACAAGCATTTGATTCTGTTCATACTTGATTGGATTTTGTTTTTTGGGGGGTGGATTTGTTTTTACTGTGCTGCAAATAAGTTTTCATGTTTTTAAATGCTTCATATATCTTGTAAGCTACCACAAAGGAACTATTTTGGGGGAGATGAAAAGGGAGGTGTACATTTTAAAATAAATAATCAGTAAATAAAACAATTAAATCAGTAATGAAGCTCCACTGTTAAGCTTGCTTTGGCTTTTCTAGAAAGTGACAGGAACAAGGAGACTGCCACTTGCCACTTGCTCTTAAATTCTTGGACAGCTACCTCCATAAAAAATCACTGGGTAGCTGATGTAGCTATGTAAACAGGCCTATTGTTATCAGATGTCTTTTTAAAGAGTTCTCCTATTTGAATTTCAATTTTCCTTATATTCTACCTTATTTTGAAAATGGGGAGGGATACCCACCATAGCAGACACTGTTATTACTTTTGTGGATATGAAATTTCTGCCACAGAAGATTTGCATCATTATTCTGTTTCCAATGATCTTGAAAAATTTCCCTCTTAGGACTAAGATATCTGATAGATCTTTCTCACTTGCACTCACAAATACGCTTAGCTATAAATCTAAACAAACCAATAATGACAATAATATTATGTCACAAGCATAAATATCATTTTCTCTACAAATGAAGGGAACAACCATAGCATCTTCCCTGCTGCTTCCAAAACAAAGATGAATAAATGCTTCTCTATCTCTGGCATTTGGGAGATATAGATAGCAGCTTAAGGGGGAGAAAATTTCACAAGGATCTCAGCATCATTTACCATGCAGCTCAAAGGACTAACTCTGCAGTGACATTTCAATCACTGAAGCTTCTTTTCCAACAGACTGAAGCCCATTAGTGTTCTAAACCCGGCTACTTCCCAATGCTCGGTTGAAGGAAGCACTTTGCTGACAGTTAGGGACCTAATAAATCTTACCGTAAAACTAAGGCCAGTATTCTCTGAGATGATTAAATAGTCCCAGGAAAAATATATCAAAGACTGCTTTTAGCCCAGCTAGCACATTAAAAAAGAAAAGAGAATGAAAAGAAAAGAAAAGAAACCTGGCAATATATCTCTTAACTCTCCCCGCCTCTTCCCATCATTGAGACCCCCTAACAGGAACTATGAAGTGTTGTCCCCCTATTACAGCCTGATGCATAATTCAGAAAGCCAACTGTATTTAGGAGCAGACAGCTTCGTCTACCCAGAGAATGTCAAGTAGCGTATGTCTCATCTTAAGGCTTTTGAGTCACGTTTGTCTAGCATCATGGGGGGGGGGGGGGAGAATAAAGCATAAAACCTGTGATGCAGAAAAATGTTGCTACATAAAATCTCAAAGAGTAATTGTTATGCCAAACCTTTATTATATGCCCCTTTTCATTGGTAAACGACTGGTAACTCCTTCTTCTATTCCAATATAATTTTCATCTTTAAAGGAGTAGGCAATAAGGCTGAACTCTGAGCTGGCTATTACTCTCAAATGACCCTTCTCCCCCATAGATCATCTCAAGACTTTACCAGACCCCTTTGATATTTCATACACATTCTTAAACATTGCCTTAATCTCACCAAAATTAACAAATTCAAATGACAGTCTATATAGGAGGGCATAGGAGAGAGGACAAAGAAGGGAGTGGTCTTGAGTACAAATTAAAGGTATTCTTTTTTTATTTGTAAGATAGGAACAACTAACTTTGCAGACTGTACAACCAGAATGAAATCTTTTGTGCTAACTACACAACTTAAATTGTGTATATTCTCTCTCAAAGTAAACTAGTAATAAATGAAATGCAACAGAAGCTTGTTCTGCTCTGCATGAAAAATGAATGTTTTTCTCATATTAGCTGGCACTACTATCAGGATTAGTCATAGTTGATTTGGAATTTAAGTAAAAAGTTATGTAGTGTAGCAGTGACTTGATTTTAAAATCCACATCTTTTGGGATAAGAGATGATTTATCTGAAGAACCATCAGTCTGTGGGGTCATACCATTCTTGGGCTGTATTACTGTCAACTACAGATAGTGAAATCACATATTTGATTGTTCTCCTATGGGGGTAGGAGGCTTCTTAGAAAATGAATTTTAAGGCAGGACGGTTGTAGCCATTTTTCACCCCAGTTCTCCTTGGGTTGCTTTGGTCCCTTCAGAATGATTAGAAGTGATGTCCCCTCATCTCCAGTTTCATTTCCAGCCAGTTTTGGGGGCAATGGAAGGGGTTAAGAAGTTTAAGTTATTTGGGCAAACCTGTCACATTATGTGGCAGTTTTGGGTTATTTGAAGCAGAAAAATGTCAGTAAATGTTTCATATAGTTGGTGTCTGAGAGTTGGGGGGGGGGGCTTCGCTGGCCATAAAAGAGGACCCCAAAGAACACATGCAGCCCAAATTCTCCCCAGACCTATTTTAAGGAGAATGCCAGAATGGCTTTCTATACAATGCATTCATAGAATATGTAATAAATTTTGTTAAAATAAGGAGAAGCATTACTTCTTGTGATTGTCAATCCACAATATGATTATTACAGTCCAGGAACAGTTTCATGACACAAAATGCTGGTTATGTATACTTTCTCTGAGATGTGATACCTTAAAATATGTCATTCTTTAATGTAAGTCTCCAAATAAAACATTTTGTGTGCAAGAAACAACATTTTCTGTGCCAAAAATGGTATTTCTGAACAGCAATATTACTTTGTGCAGAAAATACTGTTTTTCTGTGCAAAGCCATCACATTCAATTTTGTGCAGATGAATCCTGAACTGCAAATATTCTAATAAGCCCAGGACTCCTCTTGTCAGGGTTTCTTGTCAATTGAGAAAAAAAAATATCACTTTTTCCAGCCAACTACATGGCACTGCTAACTGTGCCTGATATTCCATCAGTATGTGAATTGTGTGCACAGTGCTGGAAAATACAGTCTTGTGTGTTGCTTCTCCCAAATACAGTGGGGCTAAGAGAGACAAATGAGGAAGAGGGACAGAAAAAATGTGGGTCTGAAGATAAGCAGGAAACTGAGAAAGAAGGGTTCAGAAGAAATGAAAAAAGAGCGGGGTTAATGGATGAAAATGCACAGTGATCTATACTGCAGCAAAAAGGAAGAGAATAAATGAGCTATATAGCAAAGAGAAAAGCAAAGGCATGATTATCAGAGAGCCCTGGTGTACAAAATAAAACCAATTTGTGGGGAGAAACTGAGTGGGAGACAGAAGAGATGGATTTGTAATCCTGACCAATTCTGAGTAGTCTGTGAATGGCAAACATCTTCCAGCTCCCATAAGTTCAGAGGCTGATATTTCAGTTCTTGCATTGGATGCTTAGGCTACAAAATGGTCTGGTCTGCATATTTTATTAACAAGTTTTCAAACAAGAATCATCAGGTTCTTTGAAAACAAGGAACTGTATAATAAAAAATCTGAAATTCTTCCTTTCACACATAGGCTGCAAGTACAGTAGATGTTACTGTTTTTTATATTCTTCATTCAAACACTGTTCTAAATTTCATCAAATGGCAGTTCTGCATATCTCCTTCAATTATTAGTGGTAGTAATATATGGCTTTAAATGCAGAAGAGCTGTCCAACATCTTAGGCATAATCATTTAAGGACCTCTATTACGTTCTTCCACTTTCCTTACCATTGATTATCTATCCTTCCCTTTCATGTGAAAGGGCACCATCTATCATATTGCTAATACAAAATGTGTGAATTTAACCCTCAAAGCCAATATCTATGTTGGCTAGGATGTTATATTTTATGCTCCCCTCTGCTCCATGTTTTAAGCTCTATGGGTTAATGATTTAATTTCAGCCACTCTCATAGGAAATGTTCTTTGTGGGGGAGGTGTTCTCTTCCTGAGTTACATGAATATTTGATCACATTTATTTGCAGCAATTGCATTTATTTAAGTAGTTAAGCATCCACATTGTCAAGTACCATAAAAGGGAACAAGACACACTGCATGGGTTCATCACACTTTTTTGCCATCACACCCAGATTAGTAAAACAGAAATCTCTATGGAACACTTACAGGCTGGCCTAGCTCCAAAACACACTGTAGAAATAATCCACCTTGAGATTGCTTTAACTGCCCTGGCTCAGTGCTAGGGAATCCTATGAATTGTAGTTTGTTGTGGCACCAGAGCTCTCTGACAGAGAAAGCTAAATTTCTCACAAAGGTACAGTTCCCAGAATTCCCTAGCATTGAGCCAGAGCAGTTAAAGCGGGCTCAGACTGGATTATTTCTGCACTGTTTTGGACCCCAGTCACGCTAGTAGAAACTTGAGAAACTTCAGTTGGCCCAAAGAGCTGCAGTCAGGTTGTTAACTGGAGCTGGGTACAAGGAACACATGGCTCCCCTGTAGCAACAACTCCACTGGCTGCTGGTCCATTTCTGGGCACAATTCAAAGAGCAGTTTTTGACATATACAGCTTGGGTCCTGGTTAGTTGAAGGACTGTATCTCCTTTTATGAGCCCACTAGAGTGTTATGATCATCTGGAGAGGCCCTTCTCTTTGTCCCACCACCCTCCTTTCCAGGTTTGTTTGGTGGGAACAAGGGAGAGGGCCTTCTTGGTGGCTGCTCCCAGATTTTAGAATTTCCTCCCTTGAGAGGCCAGGTTGTCCCTATCCTTGCTTTTTCTGTCACCACGTCAAAATGTTTTTATACTGCCCGGCATTTACAAACTGACTCGGGTTGGGCTTTTAATGCTATGTGCTGCCAGTTTTAGCATTTGTATATAGTGTGTTAATGAATTTTGATATTTTTAATGTCTAATGTTTTAATTTTATAAATTGTCTAATTGCTTTTTAAATCTCATATGTATATTTTTATAAATTCATTTGTGTAGTTTTTAATATATATATATATATATATATATATATTGCATATGCTGTTAGCCACCTTGAGTTGCATTACTGGGAGAAAGGCAGGATATAAATGAATAAAATAATAATAATTTCCTTTAATAGCACAGTTTATACCTGACTCTGAAATGATACATAGCTGAAAAAAGTCCATCTGCCATATATATATCCTTGGACCTTTTAACATTTGTAAATGACTTTAGTGGTATCGTTTCCATTATTGGAAAGAGGAATTTATGCATCACCTTTCAGTTAACTAGCAATGAAAAATAGACTCTGTGCACTAACATATTGATTGCCTCTTTGATCTTGAAATACTGTCTCTCTCTTGGACATAATGGAATATATCTATAAGCCATACATCACTAAAATTACATAGCTGAAGGACTTACAAATTGGGAATATTGGTATTGATATCCTGCAAAAAGGTCTATCAACAATTAAATCTGATTTGAGGCCCTGGGAGATGCTAAAGCAATGTTGGGATTTAGTAGGTTCTGACAGATATCCAGGAAACAGAAAAATTCCATATTAAAATAATATGAAAAGAATATTAATAAAAGGGGACTTCTTATCCTTGTGCTCAGTAAACCTGCTGGAACTTTATAAATGAATGTGCATAATATTCCTTTAGCAGTAGGTGTGTGAATCTAAATGTGAATTTTACAGAAGCCCACAAAATATGATTATTAGAAGATGCCTCTTTTCCTTCTACAGTATCAAGTGGATACACAATAGATAATAGAATGTCACAGTCTGGACTACAATCACTGTGAAGTATTAGCTTTGAACTTGACTACCAATGGAAAATAGAGGTGTAAAACTAGAACTAGTCTTGGTTTTAAAGCCAACCCACAATAGGCAAATTGAGAGCTTTCTTCTGGATGCCTTCCTTTTTTCTCCCATTCCAATTTTGCTTCTGCCAAATGCTAAACTTACATTCTCCTTATTGTTTTTCTGTATCTCTATGTTACCTAGCATTTACATAAAACCACCTGGGAGGTTTTACAGCATGGTTTTCAGGAGAAACATTACCAACTCCAGGCCCTGAAGAGTGTTCTACTCACACTCTGCTACAATACCAGTTGGCTGAATATTCATACTGGTGATGTACATACTACCACCAAGGCATAAGACAGAATTATTATGGATGGGGTAGGAGGAGAAAAATGAATCCCACACAGCAAATAGTGAGATTGAGTTGGCTTCACTGGGATTTCTTTTTAAAAAAAAAATGGCAAAAAGCTAGATAACCAGCATTGGAATGATATATTACAAAATCATCTATCATCTCAGGTAACCTCACTAAGGACATATTGTTATAAGCACTAACTGATAGGCTATACCCAAAACATCAGAAGTATTCCCTGGTTTGATATGTATGGTGGAAAAACTATGCAATTAGGTCTTTTAATATGGAGATTTGTTACCAGTGTTGAGCATGAGGACTTGGATTGTCCTTCATCCATATTATTGTGTTCTCATTTCTGGTTCTAAATATCTATGACCTTACCTGAGGCCGGGAATGTGACAGGGGCGACCATCGGAGTTGCGCTGGGGAATGGGAGGTATGGCTGGAACAGTAGGAACATATGTTACAAAAGAAGACGGGATCGCTGTTTAGTAGCTGTCCCGCCTTCAGTTCCTTCTGTTTCTCAGAATGGCCTGGAGGGCAGACCTACCATTCCACAGAACCTCACACTGCTCCTCTGCAATGCCAGGTCGGTTAAAAATAAGACTCACATCATCCAGGACCTGCTCCTGGATGAGGATGCCGACCTGGCTTGCTTCACAGAGACCTGGCTGGGAGAGGACAGCGCTGCTATATGGGTGCAGGCCCTCCCAGCTGGGTACTCTGTTAGTGAGCAGGTGAGGGGAAGTGGGTGGGTGGGGCGGCAGCGGTGTGGCTCTGGTTCATAAGAACCATTTGACCTTGGCCAGGATACCTGTCCGGAACACAGTCCACTTCGAGTGCATGTACCTTAGCCTGAAGACCAGGGATAGATTGGGGATCCTGCTAGTCTACAGACCACCCCGTTGTCTAGCAGACTCCCTGTCCGAGCTGACACAGCAGGTCTCTGAGCTTTTGCTGGAGTCTCCCAGACTTTTAGTTTTGGAGGACTTCAACATTCTGCTCGAGACCAGTTTAACAGATGCGGCTCGGGAGTACATGGAGACCATGACAAACATGGGCCTATCCCAATTGATCAACGGGCCCACACATTGTGCAGGTCATACACTCGATGCGGTCTTTAGTACGGAACAGGAATATCCGTGGGCGGAGGTAATAAGTACCTCCGCATTGTCATGGACGGATCATTTCCTGGTCAAGATGGAACTTAGAGCCAACATCTGCCCCACCGGGGGTGGTGGACCTATTAGAATGGTCCGTCCTCGAAGGCTAATGGATCCAATTGGATTCCAGAGAGCCTTGGAGGGTTTAATGGTAGGAAATGCCAGTGACCTTCGATGCCCTGGTTGATACCTGGAACATCAATCTTACCAGGGCTATCGACACGATCGCTCCCAAGCGTCCTTGCCATCCCGCTTCAAACCGTAGGCCTTGGTATACTCCGGGGCTGAGGAGTATGAAGCTGGTTGGTCAACGACTAGAGCACAGGTGGAAGAAGACTCAACTCTTGTCTGACAGAACTCGCCATAGGAACTTCCTTTGCTCCTATTGGGAGGCAATACTTGCAGCGAAGAAAGCTTTTTCCGCTGCACGTATTGCGTCTGCAGAGTCTCGTCCAGCAGAGCTGTTCAAGGTGGTAAGGGAGATGACGCAGGTACCTCCTGCGCCAAATCCCTTGCTTAACCCAACAACGGCCTGCTGTGACGCATTTAACAACTTCTTTGCAGATAAAATCTCTCAGATAAGAGCCGACTTAGATGCTACCATTGAATCAGAGTCTATAGGCGAGGTGTCCAGCGACTCCGTCGATGTAGTTATCCTGGATCAGTTTCAATCTGTGAGTACCAAGGACGTGGACAAGCTGCTTGCTAAGGTGAGGAAGACAACCTGCCCTCTCGACCCTTGCCCATCATGGCTGGCCGTCCGGCGGGGGGGGAGGATGCATTGAGGAGATTCCTTATGGATATCATCGGTGCATCCTTCAGGGAAGGACATGTTCCATCTTGTTTAAAGGAAGCGGCTGTTAGGCCGCTCCTGAAAAAAATCTTCCCTGGACCCCTTGGATATGAGAAATTATAGGCCTGTTTCATTGCTGCCATTTTTGAGCAAGGTGATCGTGAGGGTGGTTGCTCTTCAGCTCCAAGCGGTCTTGGATGAAACCGATTATCTAGACCCATTTCAAACCGACTTTAGGACAGGCTTTGGGGTTGAGACTGCCATGGTTGCCTTGACCAACGATCTGCGTCCGAGCATCGACAGGGGTAGTGTGACCCTGTTGGTGCTTTTAGACCTCTCAGTGGCTTTTGATACAATAGATCACAGCATCCTCTTGGCCCGCCTGAGGGGATTAGGTATCGGGGGCACTGCTTTGCAGTGGTTCCGGTCCTTCCTCTCGGGAAGGTCCCAGACGGTGCTGCTCGGGGACTGTAGTTCCAGTAAGAGGAAACTCACTTGTGGGGTCCCTCAGGGAGCTATTTTGTCCTCGACATTATTTAACATCTACATGAAGCCGCTGGGTGAGATAATACGGAGTTATGGTGCTGGGTGTTATCAGTATGCTGATGACACTCAAATCTATTTCTCCGTGTCTCATTCGTCGGCCTCGAATTCCAATGGCATCTCTTCTCTCAATGAATGTCTTCAGGCGGTAATGGGCTGGATGAGGAAAAACAGATTGAAATTGAATCCAGACAAGATGGAGGTGCTCACGGTAGCGGCCCCGAAACCAGGAATTGGGTTGCAACCTCCAGTCCTGGATGGGATCACACTCTCCTCCAGCGACTGTGTTCGCAGCTTGGGGGTGCTCCTTGACTCGTCGCTCCTGATGGCAAATCAGGTTAACGCGATGGTCAGGAGCGCCTGTTATCAGCTTCGGCTGATCCGCCAGCTGCGCCCTTTTCTGGAAGTAAGGGATCTCGAGACTGTTGTGAATGCACTGGTAACCTCACGCCTCGACTTCTGTAATGCGCTTTACATGGGGCTACCCTTGTGCTTGGTTCGGAAGCTACAGCTGGTTCAAAACATGGCAGCCAGGCTTATTTCTGGAACATCCAGGAGGGACCACATCACTCCGGTTTTGAGGTCCCTCCACTGGCTGCCTATTCGCTTCTGAGCCCAGTACAAGGTGTTGGTTATCACCTTTAAAGCCCTAAATGGCTTGGGTCCAAGCTATATCAGGGACCGCCTCCTCCCGTACAATCCCCCCCGCGTGCTCCGGTCCTCGGGGAGAAATCTCTTAGTGCCTCAAAGATCGAGGCTGTCCGCGACCTCCCAGAGGGCCTTTTCTATCGTCGCCCCTAGACTCTGGAACGGCCTGCCGGACGAGATCCGTCAGCTAACATCTTTGGACAGCTTTAAAAAAGCTGTCAAGACGGATCTCTTCCGGCAGGCCTTCCCAGATTAACTGCCCAGTTCCCGACTGTTCCCTCCTTTAGTTAATCCTGGTTCCCTGTAATGTAACAATGGGATGATTTATCTTGTCCTTTATTATTTAATTTCCTTGTATTTTGTTTTAGGACTTTTAACTATGTACTGTTTAATACTGTTTTAAGGGGGGGGGATATATTTTTTATTGTACTGATTTTTATGCTGTAAACCGCCCGGATTGGGCAACCATTGGGTGGTATAGAAATAAATTTTATTATTATTATATTATTATTTATTATGTATGTAATCAAATTGCTAAGTGGTATCTAGAGGTATTCACTAAGTAAACAACAGAATCCTTGAGTTTATCCTGAATCTCTGACTGGCATACAATATATTGCCTCCTTGTTCTAGTGCTCTTTAACCAAGTAATCAAGCTAAGCCAACATCAGTCACAATTAATTCCTCCCCCTGGAAACCAAGCTTCTATAAAAACATGTCTTTGCACATCTGGTAAGCCACTAGAAAGCTATGCTATCTATTTGTTTTAATTGTTTTAATCTAATTGTGAAGCTAGTACACTGGTTTCATATGAATGACACTGAATTAAAAGGACAGAGAGAGCCTCTGTAAATACTATATAATGATCATCTTCAGGGTAAGCCCCCCCCCCCCCCAACACAGCAAATAACATTACTGAACTTGCACTGAAATAACTAGGTTGCTTCTTTCTGGAGTCCAGAAAATCCTACCAATAAGAACAACAACAACAACAGCAACAACAACAACAAACACTAATCACTCTTGCTTTCAGTGTTGATTTGGATTTAACTCTGCCTATTTATTTCTTGCCTGTTCTTCCTCTTCTGTTCCAGACTGCTTGCCTGATTTCCACCATCTTCACATGGACTTTGCATTACAGGGAACTGGAGAATTATTTTTTAGAAAGACTCTTTATGTTCACAGCCAAAGCGCCCACTTTTATTCAAAAGTTGTGAAAAACTGTAAGGATGCCTGTAGACAGCACAGTGATTATCCTCATGACAGTGTGGTTTGAGCTTTGGACTATGACTCTGGAAACAAGGGTTTGAATCCCCACTCAGCCATGGAAAGTCACTGGGTGACCTTGGGCAAGTTACACTCTCTCAGCCTCTGAACAAGGCAAAGGCAAACCCCTTCTGAAAAAATCTTGCCAAGAAAACCCTGTGATAGGTTTGCATCAGGGTTGCCATAAGCTGGAAACCACTTGAAGCCACACAACATCTTCATGCCAGAAAAATAAAGCAATTCAAATGTATTTGTGTCTATATGTAAGTGTGTGCACCTATGTAAGAAATCTTTGAATATACTGTGTCTTTGATGTGACATCATAAGATTTAATTGACTAGTAAAAGGATAACATTCAGATTTCTTCCAGGGACTACAAAGGAAAAGACTAATCAGACTTGAGCTCTGTTTTGCATATTATATGCTGCTGACTACTAGATAATTATTGAACCATCACTGATTTCCTTTTATCTCAGAAAAAGGGATCTGTTTCCAAATTATTGAAAACCACATGCCATGAGGACCTGTTGAGACAAATCCTATACTGAAAACATATAGCTATCACAAGAGGAGAACATCAGAAAGAATGAAAAACAGTAAAATACAGATCCATTTTGTAAGGATTAAGTCACATGATGATATCAATTATCAGGATGAAGAGATGTGAGATATCAAAGAGGATGCTAATATGTCTTGTGCATTAATAACTTTCTAAGTAACAACACTAACACAAAAAGTTGAAATCAATAATGGCAAAATATCCAGGATGAGAATTCATCACTGGTGTAATGTCAACATTCACAATCAACTACAACTGTCAGTTGTAGGCCTGTATTTCCTTTGTCCAAGACAAAATACCCTTGAGCTTTCTGTCAGTATGGTCAACTGACCTTGGTAGCTCAAATGAATTTGGCATCACCTGCTTTCTTGTTTAGTGTGCAGGACAGAAAACCCATCATAGGGTAGGTTTAGGCAGTCTGACCATGAGACACGTCTTGGTTCAATTTCTTTGCATAAGAAATCACACCTGACATGGGGGTGTGTAAAGAGAGAGCACTGTACTGTAAACCTAATGGAAAATTTTAGTGTATCACACACACTGGCAGCTTGTAACAACACAAAGTGTGAAACATGTCTATGGCACCACAGAGGAAGCCAATGATATAGTAACACAAGTCTTTCTAAATATGCTACCTAGAAAAACTGAATCTTGTCATTGCAATTGTAGCCTGCAACATTTGTTCCTCTTGAACTATGGAGTGCTACAATCCTATAAGTGGTTTGTAAGCAAATATCTCACTATGCTGCTAACCCTCACCTAAGGTGGCACACCATGTAATGTCCAAATGACTTTGTCAAAGGACTCTGACCTGGAATTTTCTAACAACATATGGAATTGCAGTATTTCAAATAGATCATATCTCAAACAGATATGATATCCTCACTCTGATATTCATCATTCTTGAGGCAGTGCAAGTCTTGGATACTTTATAAGAATAGTCATAAGACACAAAATAAAGACATTAGATTTACCAAAGTACTGCTTCTTGTCATTGCAATTGTAGCCTGCAACATTTTTAATTCAGAATACATTGATTAATAGAACAGTGAAGAGTTATGCCTGCCTTTTCCATTCCCTTACATGCCATCATCTGGTCCCACCTTGGCTTTCCTAAAGAAGGAGTGATGGTCAAGACCAGGCCTGCTTTTCCAAACTTGGTAATACAACTACCCTAAACTGACCATGGCCTCCATGAACCTGCATAGCTCTCTCCTGGGATATATATATATACAGGTGTTCCTACGCTGAACCAGCTATTTCACTGCATCAATATTGATTCAGAGTTAGGTTTCTGCAGCAAAATCTACTGCATTTCCATTAGCAAGGTTGAAAATGATCAAAACATAAAAGGTTCCATTTATATCTTTCTAGCTGCATACTGCAGAGCAAATGCACAACTACACAGCAACCCAGACCTTACATTCTTGGAAACAAGATTTTGCCTTGTTGCCAACTGTTGGGAAAAACTAATCTTTTCCTGTCCCAAAAGAATAATGACTGTATTGCAAACTACAGAAAAAACTGTTTGGTACATATCTGCAGTGCACAGAAGAAAAATACTGCATCACCAGAAAAATGAAAAAGGTAATTGGAGGCAGATATTCCCACTGATTAGCTAAAATGGTGATACAATATGGGAGTGTGGTGGATAAAATGACATTTAAATGGTCTCATATGGTGTTTTACTAATTTACTTTGCTGTGCCCAATATCAACAATTCATGATAGATATAGTACTGAAAACTAACAGCTGTTAACATTGTCAAGATCATATATGTAGTCCAGGTAGACCAACTTTCAATCCTCATGTTATGCTGATATTTTGAAATCTTTCCACATACAGATGTACAGAGTTTTGTATTTAAAAGAATATACTTACTCCCCTTATTTCAAGTTAACTTTGTTTGGCATTTTGAATTTAAGCCTGTATTACAGCTTTATATTGAGACAGGACTGCAATCTGCCTATGCCTCATGGTGGTGATAGGGGATTTAAGGAAGGACAGTCCAATGCACAAATTCTACAATACTGCAGAGGCTATATGTATGCATGTGAGGTTTCTTCTTCTTCCTTCCAGGTTTAGGACTGCACTCTGCAGGCTTTGGGAAGACAGAAAGTTTCTGCCATTAGCTCTACAGAGAAGGCAGTCAAGGGAAGTGCTTACTGTCTATTTAACTCAGTCATTTAAGCTTATCACACTGTGTTCTCGGAACGTAATGAGTACATGATGAGAATGGAATGGAACACTATTAGTGCTTACTGTCTATTTAACTCAGTCATTTAAGCTTATTGCACTGTGTTCTTGGAACGTAATGAGTACGTGATGAGAATGGAATGGAACATATTTTATCGCATGGTATGATCCTCATCGAGCTCCCATTCTGTGCTCTGACTGTCCCTAGCCCGTTCCAGCAGAAGAACTGTAAAAATGCATCCTCAGCCAGCAAGAACACTTACAGATGATTCAATATGATGTGTGCGTGATAATTCTACCAAGTCTCAATCTGTCCTTGTGTTCTGATTGACTAAGACAACCTCCTCCCCTCCTGTCCTAGAACGTCCACAAACTCAACTCAACTCTTCCAGTGTTGAAGCAAGGAAGGTGCCACAGGCAATTTAAAAATATCTTTTTAATTTTGTAGACTGAACTGAATCGTGTTTACAAAACAACAACAACAATGAATGCTCGCTACCTAAACCTCTTGGTAGCATTCTTTCCAATGCAGACAGAGGGGTTTCCGCAACAGTGAGTATGCGCCAATGAAGGATGGCTGAGGAACTACTTTAGCGCTGGTACCGGTACAACAGTAAATGCAATGCAATAATATGGGTTCTCATAACGTTACTATCCCGTTATCAATAGTCTAATGTGGTAACACCTGTTCCCATATCGTTACGTTCCAGGGACTCGATGGGAACGTTACAGGTACTGGTGTGATAAGCTTACTAGTCTTATAGGTGATCCTAAGAGAGATATGAAGGAAAGGCAGCTAAAGCGAAGACTAAGAGGAAGAAGGGGAAATATGGGTGGTGACATAGTGCCAGAGGATTAGTCAAGGAGAAAAGGATAAACAGGAAAAAAGCACCCTGTGCACAATGGATAGCTACTCAAGCCAATATGAAAAAGGAAAGGAAGGGAAATGGTTTCATATTTTTTGAATGGAGGAATTGAAGGAGATGAGTTTACAGTTGGAGACTTAATTATCACTTACAAGTTGTATTTGGTCTACTGACCAAATCACCTGTTATTACTAGGGAGGGAAGCACACACAATTAAATGCTTATTCTATTGCAAAGAATGTGTCAACAAGGGAAGCTGCAGAAACACTGTAATCTGAACAAGTACATTCAACTATTGCAATCAGGAGCTAGCACCAGGTATCCAGTTATGTAGCTCTACTGTACAAGATGTTTTTGTTCCCTGGAGGACCATCCATTAAATAATACATGTGATTAGAGCAAATATGAGATTAAAGATTAGCTAAAATGGAGCAAAAAAAAAAAAAAATCAAGGGGCAGTGTGGGCTTGAGTTAAAAAATATGGCACACTTTATGGATAATCCATTATTAAACCAAAATCTTTGCAAGTTTTCATCTAGTACAACACAATTAGAATGTATGTTGTAATAGAGTTCCATTCCATAGTGAAAAGTCAGAATGGCCACTGGACTAATTGTCTACAAACACAAGTAATGCCTGTTCCACAATAATGGTGTGATATACATTTTATGGCCAGGATCCAATGGGGGTACTTCCAGAATTGGCAGTCCTATCTCCTTGCTGCAGTCTGCTGGACATCCTGAACCCCAGCTGTGTGTGGATGACAAACCCCCTGGAGCCATTTTTAAAACCTGCCATAGAAGGCTGCAGGCAAAGGCAAGACACCCTTAATTCAGGACGCACTGGAGTAGGCAATTAGATCTTGACCTATAACCCTCCATTTGAGCTTTTAATAGTGGTCACAGGAACATAAGAAGCTGCCTTATACCGATTCAGACCATTGGCCTATCTAGTTCACTACTGTCAGGTCTGACTGATAATGGCTGCACAGATTCTCAGGCAGGATTCACTGGTATTCATTGATGATCTTCCATTCAAGAAGGAACCTAATTCAGTCTCCTCACCCCAACTTTATAGTAAACCATAAAGTACAACAAATCATATGTGCTCTAGATCTGCTAAATCTTTTTTAAAAGCTACTCTGCCATCTCAAATGGCTATTTGGATCATAACAACTATTTCCTAAAACCCTGCACACTTAGATTAAGGTAGACTTTCTCTGTCAACTAATTCAAAGAGACTGGAGTCACCACTTTAAAAGGTCCGACAATGCCTTTCTGCCAACGATGCATCAAGGAGTCTCTTAAACATTGATGTTCCTTCTTTAGGGATACCTAAGCTCTGATATAGGTTTCTGAGTATTTTTATGAGCAATTACCCATATACATTTTAAAAGCCTGAGAGCATGTGAAGAAATAAACAGGAGTCAGGGCCTGGCTGGTGGAGTGGTAGACAGCATCCCTACTTATTTTGTTCAGCCAACAGAAGCCAGGGACAATTGTCTCTACTAAAACAAAAAGCATAAGAACATCTATCAGCATCTAATAGTACATTCACATAGAAAGTGAAACAGATCTCATTTCTAGTTGCAGGAAAAGACTCAAAATAAATCTCATATAAACAACTGCAATACTTTAACACAACTATCATACTAACTGAGATTCTTTCATATGATTAAGGGGAAAAAGTAAAATGCTGCCTGAGCATGACAGGTATTCTTGAGACCAACACATCTTCACAGGAAATTACAGGTTATGGCAAACCATATAAATTATGAAATGTTCAGATGGACTTATGAATGACTATTAATCTATGAAAATGTGTGATTTTTCTTATTTCATCAGAAGAATGCTGACATTTAATTTAAAATAGGGAGACATGAGAGAGAAAAGAGTCCCCCGTCCCCCCGATATTGATAAAATACAAAGTAGATGGTACTAAAAGGTAGACCGGTTCTTGAGTCTAATGCAGCAGAGACAATTACTAGGATTGCTTCTCTCCCAGACTCCAGCTCAGAGAAGAATCAATTAGCCCTCATCAGACTATGACCTTGAATGATAACGGCCCAAATATAATATGCTGAGCTGGATGGAAAGAAGAAGGGAAAGAAAATGAGATCCGCAGCCCACAAAAAAACATTCTAGATCCCAAACTGGCATGCCATTCTCAGACTGAGAACTATGAAAGCACATATTTAGCTCTGAAGAAATACTAGAATGAAGGCTCAAAAATCTCCCTAGAAATATTGACACATTTGCTTCAATATCCACCCATCTCACACAGCCCACCTTCTGCATTTTTAGAATTGTTAGTATTATTATCCTGCTCAATGACTTGCACTGCTTCAAATGCGACAGTGCACTAGGTCCACTTTCTTTTTCTCTACATATACTTCACAGCAGTATCTTGCTGGTTTGCTTTCCCATGCTGATTTTAGAAAATTTTCACAGCTCACAACTTGCACAGTTTACACAGCTAAGTAAATGTTCTTATTTTTTTTTTAAAAAAAAACAAAACCCACAACAACTGCAAGTTTATCTCTCTTTCTATAAATACCGGTATCTATTTGGAATTCAGAGTTTAAAAAACAAGCAAACAAAGAAAGAAACAATTGTTACAATCCTTCAGCAATCTTCTTGCTCCTTTTTGTTTTGTGCATGTGAGGTCACAGAACAGCAGATAATAATAATTTGCTACTAAGGCATCTTTTTTATTTTTCTACAATCCCACTAAGTGGGTGGAACATAAAGAAACATCCCTCCACAAAATATTATTGAATAAATTAAATCCTTCTGTATACTACAAAATCTTGCACACTGCAATTGTTTGGATGTGCTTTTACAGCTCTTTGACTTTTTTTCTTCCTCCTCAGGGAAGCCACTTTCTATAAATGATATTCCATTGGTCAGAAGCAGAACAGTGGCAACATCATTTTCATAGGCTCTGCCAATAATGCGACATATTTAAAAATAGAAGATGATGAGGAAAAATCTTCTTCACTAGATACTTCTGGAATAAAACTAGTAATGAAACCTGATTCTCTTATGAAAAAGTAAAGATATGTGACAAGTACCTGACTGATCTTGATTAGATCAATCAAACTAGCATTTACTGGCCCAATAGTCAGTCCCTTTTTTGACAGACTGTCTCCAAGCCAAAGATACCTGGAAGAGCTAGAAAGCTGTGCTTTTTGAAACCCCTCTCAGAAGGGCTCACATATAAACTATTACACTACTGGGCAAGATCCACAACTGCTGCAGATGGGTTCATCTCACTAAAAAGGATCTCATCTACAGAGCTCAAGCCATCTGGTGCAAGAAAGCTACAATCCTAAATGGATTTACTAAAGAAAAAGTTACCATGAATAAGTATGCTTGGGGACCATCTGTAAATGGCATCAGCAATTCAAGATAACCAGAAGTGAGCTAAACCTTACTCTGTTTGACAATCTATCTGTCATGTATGAGTATATGGTCAGTATGTGATGCTCCACAAATAATCTCTAAAGTGTTTTAGCCGAGGGAAAGGGAGAAAGAGGGAGGGAAGAAAGACTACCAATCTCTTTGTAAAAGAGTAAAACAAGCAAAGCAATATCCGATATTCATCACTGCAAGATTCCAAACACCAACTTCTCCAAACACACCCACTTTGCCTATTCGTAGACTAAAAAGTGTTATGGACAGTACTTTGTTTCAATCAGTTCATTTCAGTAAATGCTGGCAATGTGATTATCAGTTGCAAAATCTTAGTCTATTAGCATTTTAAATAACAATAGGTTGAGAATATTTTGAAAAGGGTAAGTGTTTAGTAATGCCTGGTATACAGTGAAAAATTCATTAACAAGATTTTATTCTTTTATTTATAAAATACTCCAAAGAAATAACAATGATTTATATGAGTTCAGATTTGAGCACTGTCCAGGCTAGATCTGCCACTTTAAACTAACCAGTGTGAGTTTAGGGTTAAATCACCAAACAGCCTTGTTGTATATAGGACTTGATCAGGGCTATTAATGATAGGGTATCTTGGAGGTCTCTCTTTCACAGGATCATCTAAGCCCAAGCCAACCTTATATCAATTAACAACACCAAAGCGTGGGGAGATTTTAGTGAACTTGTAGAAATATTCCCCCACAGAGAAAAAATTGTCTTCTGATCACAGATTTGTGGGACCTGGTGACAGTTACTCAAGGGCAAAGGAAGTATAATTTGCACAATCTTTATCATTAGATTGAACATCCCTAGTTTGAGCCTCTGGCAAAAAAAAAGGGGGCTGTGCTATATCAACCTACTGCTTATATTTATCCATATTCTGAAGAGATATGAACAATGTTAAGAGACACTGGACCTGAGGAAACTAGACACACAGACTGGTTATCAGGCTCTAAGCAGAAAATATGTGTGCCTAGAATTACAGCCCAATGAACTGCACTTCTCACCCACTGCAATGACTTGCTAGTTCAAGGGAGGAAGATGTGAGTGTATGTTTCCATGTACACCAGAGGATATAAATATTAAAACATACAAAAGTTAGGCTATAGATGAAGTTGAAGACATAAATCAGAGGCTGGGATGAAGCTAAAATCAAAAGGAAATCAAAGTAATATACAATTCATGCAGAAAGGAATGAGCTGAATTATTTGTGAAATAATCTGTCAAATTAACCATAATATTGTTCTTGTCATTATAATGCTAGTTATTTAGTAACTTGCCACCCTCCACACATATTTATTCCCTTTAATAACAGAACAAAACTCAAGCTGCTACCTAAGCTAACCGACTTCGGTTCAATGACCAGCAAAAGTATTTGTCCTCTCATCAGAGTACTACTCATATTACCGTTAGCATGGATTGTATAACATGCAATGGGGAGATGATATACTTACCTAGTTTTGGTGGAACTGTTTGGATATTAGTTTCAATTTCTTGTGCAACTGATGCTGTTGTGGGTGCTTTCACTTCAGCTTCTAGGCTAGATGATAGCAAGGGAGGTGCCGAAGAGGGATAGAAATGATAATCTAAGACACCTTTAGAGGGAGATGGTTTAGGGGCAGCCTCGGAGGTGACTATTAGGGGCCCATCAGGCTGCTCTGTAACCACAAATGTTGCCTCACTGGTGGGCACAGGGAAGTATGATGTATGCACCATAGATGGTACCCAAGCAGACAGTGCAGTAGGATCCCCAGAAGTGATTGGATCTTGCCCAATCCTGCCAGGATCAAGGTGTGTAGGAGAATCATACTCAAAAATCTTGTCCACAAACACCCACTTGAGGCCAGCAATGCAGAGGCAAAGGCTGATCAGGCAAGCCAAGATTGGGAGAATGCAGATCTTTTCAGAGTTGAGGCAGCCTGTCAGCCGCTCTTCTTCCAAGCACACACAGCAAGTAGCAGCGAGGCCTGCTATTCCCTGCATCCGTGCTTCCTCGGTTTGAGTCTCTGGTGTGTCCTCTTCAGCAGGGAGCCCCTCAAGTGATGCAGCAGGGCTCAGCTGTGTTGAGGGATTGGGAAAACTCTCCAGAGTGGCTTCAGACATATTTAAGCATATATTTTGCAGACGAGCTCTCCTTTACAAGGCCTTAAAAACTATGTCCATTATTATTAAGAAAGCCGAAAAAAGAGGGGGGAAAAGATCCAGAGAAATCTCACAGCATCTTGGCAGAAACTATCAGAAGTGAGTTTAAGTGTCATAACATGATCCAACTAAGGAGAAATTGCAAAGAAAAGAATCCTGCCCAATTTCAGAAAGGAAGTCCCTCATAATGATTCAGCTCCCTCTCCATCCTCACTTTAAATTTTTTTATTTATAATTCCTGGGCTCCTCTCAAGCCATCTCAGTTCTTCAGAGAGCTGAAATGAATTGTGTGAGAGAAGAGGAAAAAAGAGCTGCAATCCTAAAGTAAATTGTTTAAGTGAACCAACAGCCCAAAGTGGAAGGCTGGTTTCTCACCTTGAGCATCTGAGGCTGGTGACTGCTGGAGCAAAACAGAGCCGTCATGCAGTAGAAGCAAAAGGAAAATCAGTAAGAACGGTAGCAGCAGCAGTAGCAGCAGCAGCGGTAGCAGTGACAGTAGCAACAGCATCCTGTTGTGCAAAAGAGCTTGCAGAAAGAGGCTGAATCATTACAGAGCAGCAGGTGCCTGCTCCCTGAGCATCACTTCAAGCAATATAATTAAAGTGAGGTTTGAAAAGAAGAGAATATCAACTCTGTCCTTAGTCTGTACCACCTCCTTCCCCACCCCATCCCTCCCAATACTCTTTCCCTTCAGTGCCTTGCTTTCTTCTTTCTCTCTGTTCCTCTGGTGTATAGATTCCCTCTGTTCTCTCCTTTCTCTCCCCGCACCCGCACCCCCACCCCTCTACAGGGCTGATCTGAGTTAAATCAGCACACCCAGCAACACAGGACTGCCAGTGATTTCCTATTTTATCCAATTAGATTGCATAGAGGCCATAAAATCAAAAGGAAGCACAGAAGAGCCAGTTAAACTCCTTCCTTCTTTTTTCTCCCACTGTGTGGTCGTGAAAAGATGCTAATTGATTACAGCAATCTAACAAAGCTGCAATGAAGATAAGGGCGGGGAAGGACGTAGGTGGCAGCCTTATGGGCTGGACCTGAAGCTAAGACTGTCAGTTATCGGATCCCTCCCAAGGGACCTTGGCCTTTCAGCTGCAGTTTTTTTTTCTGCCTGCTACCTAGAGATAAAGTTTGCCTTCCCATCAATCCAGTTAAGTTAGATTCAAAATGGACTATGCAATTATGACTTTAACAGCATGTTTGTGTTTTAAAACAGACCCAAAAAAACTTGCATCCTATTGCAACTTGCATTTCTAATATATAATTTTTGTAAATGCTCTGTACTGTAATGAATATTTCTAATATAGTTCACAATTAGTCTTCCATCAATTCAAAGCATAGAAAGAAAAAAGAAATCTCACACAATGTCTGAGCAAATTTTGCTTTGAAAAATACTGAGCATTTTGCCCTGAAATTACCACTATTCATGTGAAAATGAAATAACTTTTATCCTCTTTCTGACTTGTACTGTACTGGTTGCATTTACAATCCATTTACCATTTCAGCTGATTTAGATGATATTGACTGCAGTCAACCCTCCATATCCATGGATTTTTTAAATCTATGGATTCAACCATCCATGGCTTGAAAATATTCCAAAAAGATATAAATTCCAAAAAGCAAACTCTGAATTTGCTATTTTATATAAGGGACACCATTTAACTATTCTACTGTATTTAATGGAACTTGAGCATCCATGGATTTTGATGCTGGAACCAAACCCCAGTAGATACCAAGGGTACACTGTATAAAGTAAATACTTTCAAGATCAACTGAAATCATAGAGAAAAAATATACAGTTGGACCTTCATATCCATGGGGATTTGTTCTGGACCCACCCCACTCACTGCAGATATGAAAAAATGTGGGATCTCCAATCCTGTTGCAAATGGTGGCATGAATGCACTGCCATTTGCAAGAACAGGGATTCCCATCCATAGATGCTCAGATTCATGGACTGCAAAGCCCATGGATAGCAAGGTCTGACTGTATACAATATGAGGAGTTCAAGGGCTCATCCAGGTGGGATCATTATTTCTGTCATATTTTTCTCTGATGCTTCGTGCCACTTCCAAATGCTGATTTATTAGTGCTAGATTGCCAACCCAAAATGGTGAAATGGTGAAACAAGAGGCAGCAGGGTGTACCACCACTTCAGCAGTGGAGAATACTTCTGCTCCCCCCACCTCCTCACTCACACTGCTATATTTCATTTCTCTTCCATGTGGCTCTTCTTTAAACAAACAAGCATCCCTTCTATATATTAGCACTGGATTATCTCTTATTTCATTGAAGAGGCTTTAAAAATGAAGAATCGGGGAGGTGCATGGGGGGCACAATTCCACTGTAGCTTCATAACTGGGATTGGGGAAAGTGGTAGACAGGCTAAAGTGGAAATTTAGTTGTTGTTAACTGCCCTCAAGTCGATTCTGACTCCTGGCAACCCTGTGGATGAGACATCTTCAAGACCCCCTGTACTCCACTGCTCTGCCTAGGTCCTGCAAATTCAGACCTGTGAATTCCCTGATTGAGTCTATCCATCTGGTATATGGTCTTCCTCTCTTTTTGATGCCTTCCACCTTTCCTAGCATTATTGTCTTTTCTAATGAGTCATGCCTTCTCATGATGTAGCCAAAGTATGACAACCTCAGTTTAGTCATCTTGGTTTCTAAGGGTATTTCAGGCTTGATATGTTCAAGGACCCATTTGTTTGTCTTTTTCGCTGTTCATGGTATCCTCAGCACTCTTCTCTGGCACTACATCTCAAATAAGATTCTTTTTTCCACTTTTTTTTTACTGTCTAGGTCTCACATCCATACATGGTAAGGAGGAACAGTAGCATTACTTGAGACCCACACCAGGGGACAGACACCCTAAGGGCAGGGTGATATGACTGGTCATCAAATATCTCTCTTTGGGCAGAAATGGGCTGTGATAGTCACCCGTGTCCCTTTAAAATGATGGAGAAATGGTGTGAGTGGGGTGAGGCTTAGTGGGAAGAGAAAGGAGAGGCCCCAGTTTTTAATTTTTTTTTTTAAAGTCACATTTTTCACTTCACATTTTTCACCACAAGTAACTATGTATATGTATATGTATATGTATATGTATATGTAAATAAATTCAGGCTGTGTATATGATATTGCAATTTAAAGGTGTAATTTTTAATTTAGCTAGTTGTTTATGTCACAACTATTACCATTACATTCAGTTATATACAGAGACTATAATTAAGGAGTAACATTAGTACAAATAACATTACTAAGGATTCTGTATGGTGTAGTATGGGAGGAGGTCAGCCATGAATTACCACACTGGGTGATACCAAACTAGTGATGCCACTGAGGAGAGGAATACAATGTCTTAGACTATTCTAATTTTAGTGCTCAGTTATGTATCTTTACTCTTTAGAATCTGTCTAGTTCTTTCATAGCTGCTCTTCCAAGTCCTAGTTTTCTTCTATGCTGCAATCTCCATTCTGATCAATGTTTGATCCAAGGTACAGGAACACTTTAATTATTCAATCTGCATGAGCCAAATTATTATGGCACTGATTAACAACAGAATTTCACAACTGCTGTCTTAGCACTAACACTACATAGAGTTTTAAAAATATTAAAACAGTGGCCTTTGGAAGAGAAGAGGAAGATTCCAAAACAGAAGTATGAGTGGAAACAAAGAAAATCAGGAGAGATGAGGAAATTAGAGACCCACTGGTAACATCCCAGCTCATTTCACCAATAGACATCCACACATGAACTAAAATGAACTACATTTATAAATCACGCTACCTGAACTGAACTTGGTACATATCATGGGTTTTTTAAAGCCAGTTTTCAATTGGAGCAATAAGATTCAGAAAAGAAGTGGGAAGCAGGTTGGAATTGTTCGGATCTTGGGGAGGGGGTAAGTGGTAAGCATAGTGCAGAAACCACTAGAGCAGGGGTAGGCAACCTTTTTGAGCTGGGGGCTGGGTTGCTGTCCCTCAGACAATTGGGGGGCGAAGCACCAAAAATAAATAAATAAATAAATAACTTTTTAAAAATAAAAAAAATATATATGCATGCACACTCTCTCAGTCCCAGAAAAGCCATGGCAAAACCCCTGTGGGGATTTTGCCAAGAAAACCCCAAGAACAAGTAATAACAACAATAATCAATATCATCATGGCGGGTGGCAGTGACGGCGGCAGGACCGGCCTGGGGCCAGTCCAAAGGCCTTGGGGGGCCGCATCCGGCCCCCAGGCCTTAGGTTGCCTACCCCTGCACTAGAGTAACACATTTGGTCTGTCTGGACAAACCTTATGTCAAAACAGAAACAAGGTACTACTAATCAAATGTAAAAAATAATAATATATAATTCAGATTTGGTTTCCAAATGGAGAGTGCTCAAATGTTTATTTGCTATTGTAAGGATTACAATAGGCTAATTTATTCTTGTTGCTAGTTTCAGAGTTCACAGTTTTAACATTCAAAAAATAAGCAATATAACAACATGCATGGAAAGGTTCAGAACCTGATTTCTCCAACTATAGATTGTAGAGATAATTAGTGAAAAAAACAACTACACACACCAACACCCAAGAGTCATATCTCTTCGCAAGCTTGGTATTCAAAATGCCTGAATATAATTACAGTTCTAGCCAGAATTGACATATAGACTTTTTGAAGACCCTCAGGCAAGGCACTCTCAGTTGACCCTCTGTTGTGTATGTACACTGATGGTACTTCCACACAACCTCTCATGCTCTTGAGAAGTTGGAATGTCAACATTTGTCATCTTGAGTCCTCAGCAAAGGCCAAATGAGTTAACCCCTTGCAACTGGTCCTTATCCTGGCACACTGCACATTTGTAAAATCTGTCATATATGAATTTTGAATAGTAACTTTATTGTTCTTCATTAGTATAAACCAGGGATCGGCAACCTACGGCCCGGGGGCCGGTTTAGGCCCCGGGCTCCGGACTTACCGGCCCCGGCCGGAGGTTGCCACCACCGCCGCGCCGCCACCGCCGCACGCTGCCGCCGCTGCCAGAGCGCATTTCAATGTCAAAATGGCGGTCGCGACACGTTTGCGCATGCGCGGTACTCTTGCGCATGCGCAAATGTGTTGCACCCGCCATTTTGACTCCCAAAATGGCGGCCGCGACATGTGCCGTGGTGGCTGGAGCCGCGCGCACTATGGCGGCGACCGCAGTAGCGATCGCGGCGGCTGTGTGTCCGGGGGGGTTGCGCGCGCCGGCAGCGGGTGTGTGCGTGTGCGCAAGCACGCGCGCCGCCATTTTCTCCCCCCTTGGCCCAGCCGCGACCTGGTTAACGGCAGACCGGCCCAGGTAAGAAAAAGGTTGCCTGTCGCTGGTATAAACTATAGAACTCATCACACCTTCACTGCAAGGCAAAACAGAAATGCCAGCTAAGACATCAACATATTTTGAAAAGAAAAGATATTCAAGGACACAGAGCCCATTATTAATTTCTCTATGTGTAGCCATTTACACCAAACATGACATTTTCTTTTTTAAAAAAGTGGTTGAGATGTTGGAATTTTCAGAATTTAGGCCCCCACCCATTTTATACCAGATGTGATTATTACTTTATACCATACTTATTTCCTATTATTAGTATAAAAAATAAAGACAATATCTCAAAATATACAGCAATGTCACACATACTTGCACTCATCCAAGAGCAACTCTGTTCTTTGTCTTGGCCTCAAATATTTTTTTAACCCTTCTTCATGAAATGTGCAAAAGTGATCTGATATTGAATGAGACTATATAATTGGAAAGACACCCCCCGACGAGTCGGGAGGGGTTTCTTGTGGCACTGGCCATATTAGGACATGAGAGGCCTAACTGGTTAAGCGCGCGGGGGTATTGAACACCTGCGCGCTTGGTCCAATCAAGTTGCTTTGTTCATATCCCAAAGTCTCGTGGTGCTTGTAAAATCTCCCGAGACTTGGGATGAGAGTTTGTGCTTTATAGCTCTGCGCTGCCACATGGTGGCAGCCATTTTAGAGCTTGAACTGAGCGACCCAACCCACCCATCCTTATTTTAAGAGCTTTATTTGGTTACTCTCAGGCTTTGGCTGGTCGCCTTCGGGGGCCAGGAGGGAATTTTCCCCCAGGATATTCTCCTGGGCTTTTCGCCCTCCCTGAGATTAATGCATAATTTGAAGTTGGGTAAGGGTCTTAGGTTAGTAATTGATGTATTGTTTATGTTATTATTAGCTTGTCATAACTTATGGTTTGGGTCTATAAGTTAGAATGTGCTTATTTTGTATTTAGGGGCGGGTAACGACCCCCACCCCACAGGAAAATTAATATGGTTAAATAAATTAATTGGGGTAAATTGGATAATGTTAAATTAAAAGGAAGTGACGAATGCAGTTAAATGCATGACGTCACAAATTGAATGATGTCATATGATGTGATATGACATCATTTCTGGAGGGGAGGGGTTATGTACATTTGTTGTTATTTATTTGCTTACATACTTTGTCACATGCGGTGAAGGTCCACCCACCTGGTGGGTTACACCTTCACTTACACATGTGATAAAATTGTTGGAAGTTTATTCTTGAAAATAGACCCTGTACAGCTAAATAAAAGTTATGGCCTGTTTTAACCCAAAAGAGGCATCTCGTGTCCTTTGTGCCAGTGCAAAAGCTTTATTCTTGCAGCAAAAACTAGGCTAAGCACTGACTGATATAGACCATGAACCACTTATTACTCGAAAATTACAGTAAAGCTGAAGAAGAAAACAGAAACAGTCATCATAGCAAAATATGATCTGAACAATATATCAACAGAATTTACAGACAATGTAAGAAATAGATTTGCACTACTGAGCATTATTGACTGAGAACCAGAAGAACTATGGGCAGAAGCCAACAGCATAATCAAAGAAGAATGCAAGAAGACACTAACATTGGCTAAAATGAAAGAAAAGAAACAATGGATAACAGATGGAATGCTTCAAGCAGTGAAGGAAAGAAGAGGAGCAAAAGGAAAGTGAGACAGGAACAAAATCAGAACTATGAATGCAACTGTCCAAAGACTAGTGTACAAGGACAAAGAAAACCACTATAATGATGAATGCAGAGAAATAGAAGACAACAACAGCAATAAAAGAATGAGACCCCTCTACTACAGTATCAGGGAACTCAAAGGAATGTTCAAACCAAAGGAGGTTATGCTCTGGGAATAAAAGAAGAACACAGTACAAGATCAAGAAGAAATAAAAAGATGGCAGGAGCAATATACAGAAGAGCTACATAAAAGAGATGAAAAATGAATGACATGGAATGAAGTTACATGGAGATCAACTCCAAATTCTTGAAAGTGAGGTGGAAGCTGAAATAAGACAAACTGGGAAGCACAATTCATCAGAACAGATTTCCTCACAGAAGCAATATCTTGCACAAAATTCTTCAGCACAGACTCCAAACAAACATGGAGAGGCAAATCCTAGAGTTACAAGCAGTGTTCAGGAAAGGAAGAAGCACCAAAGACCATATTACAAACATAAAATGGTTAATGGAGCAAAACCCAAGAAATTCCAGAAGAAAATTAGCATGTGCTTTATAGACTATAGCAAAACCTTTGACTGCATAGATCATACAAAGCTGTGGAATGCTCTTAAAGACATAGTAGTGCCATTATATTTGATAGTCCTAAAGAGAATTCTGTACTTAGGACAAGAGGCTGTTAGAACAGAATATGGAGGGAAAAAAATGGTTTCCAACTGGCAAAGGGGTCAGACAAGGCTGTATTTTATCTCCCATATTCAACTTGTACAAAGAAAATATCAGCAGGTTTAGGCTCAGGAGGAGGAGGAGTGACAATAGGAGGAAGGAACATCAATAACGTCACAGACTTGGAACAATTACTAAAGAAGGTCAAGGAAGAAAGTGCAAAGGTAGGCTTACTGCTGAACATAAAGAAAACAAAAATAGTGCCCATGGAGGATTTACACAAATTCAACCTAGAAAATGAGGAAATCAAAATAATTAAAGAGTTCCATCATGTTGTTGTTGTTGTTGTTGTTGCTAACTGCCTTCGTTCCATACTTTGGATCAAACATTGATCAGAACAAAGACTACAGTCAAGAAATAAGAAGATGAATAGAAATGGAAGAGCAACCATGAAAGAACTTGACAAGATCCTAAAGTGTTAGGATATGCTATTGATTACGAAAGTAAGAACCACCCAAGCAATTATATTTCCCATCACCATGTATGGATGTGAAAGCTGGACAGTGAAGAAAGTGGATAGGAATAAAATTAACTCATTTGAGATGTGGTGCTGGAGAAGAGTGCTGAGGATATCATGGTCAGCCCAAAAGACAAACAAATGAATCCTAGAACAAATCAAGCTTGAATTCTCCTTGAAAATCAAGATGACGAAACAGAGGCTATTGTATTTTGGCCACATCATGAGAAGGCGTAACTCATTAGAAAAGACAATAATGCTAGGGAAGGCAGAAGGTAGCAGAAAAAGAGGAAGACAGTACACTAGATGGCTAGACTTAATCAGGGAGGTCACAGGCCTGAACCTACAGGACTTAAGCAGAGCAGTGGAGGATAGTGGGTCTTGGAGATATCTCATCTGCAGGGTCGCCAGTAGTCAGGGTAGACTTGAGGGCAGTTAACAACAACAATAAAGCAATTTGTCTTCACTCCTTACAATGAGAAATGGGTAGCAAAGGTATCAGACCACTTTATATTTTTTTGTTAAATTCTATTTCAGTGAAATATTTAAATGCAGCTCCTTTTTATTGCTTGGTTTGGGATATTTATTACAGAAAAGTAATGTCTGAGTATGCTCATGGAAATGTAAGTAACATTTGCATAAAGCAGATTTATTGGCAGGGCAGGAGCTCCTTTGGAGATTTTGCCATCCAGTGTGTCAATATATAGTGATGGAACGTGTTATGAACCCTTAATCAGCAGCTGTTCAAGACTGAGCATTGCAAAAGAATCATTGACTTCACTACAGCTATATGAGTTGCAGTTAAGATCTTCTGGGAAAAAAGTTTTTGATGATTCGTCTACTCAATATGGAGCCTCTACAGAATCCCAAAATAAAATATGCTGTTCTATCCACGTGACTCAAAGAACTGAACAAGGTAAATGGGAAGCGATTTGAAAATCTTTGAAGTAGTAAAGATATCAGAATGGTCCATGTAGGCTGATTGGTCCATATAGACTGAATGAAATTGGTCCATGTAGCCCTCTTGTGTGAACAGCAGTAGGTGTTGCGGCAGCATTTTCTTTTACAGTACAGCTAATCATTTCAATTTCTATTGACTCATGTGGCAAAGTGAGCTGCTGAAGTCAACAACTAAGCAAGGGTTTTGTCAAAGCCTCTATTACTGTATGTAATATAGAAAGGAAGAAAATTAAACAGCCCTGCCTTCTCCCCATATTTCTATTTATGCAGAAGTGAAGCAGTGATCTAATATTGTTTGATTCCCATTTCTTCAACTTGTCAGGAGACAGACCCAGGAAATAAAATCCCTTTCCTTTTACTGTATTTACTCATGTATAAGTCTAGGAATTTTAGTCAAAAAAATCGACCCAAAACACCTGGGTCAACTTATCCACTGGTCCGTGTAAGTACTATACCTTAAATCTTATCAAAATAGGAACCATCTCCTTCTCTGAATAGAGTGGCAAACGGCAAGAACGTAGCCCAATCTAAAAGTATCAACTCCCTCTACTCTCTCCACTGCAGTGCTACTTCTGGCCTTCTTAAATGTCTGGGAGTGAAAACAGCAGCATGCTTTGACATCATTTTCCTTTCCTTCATCCTTTACATCCTTTGTTACATGCCCCTAAGTTTTACCCTCCACTTATACATGGGTAACATCAAAATCCATAATTTCCCCCTCAAAACATGTCCCCAACTTATATACATGAGGTTGACTTATAGTTGAGTCTATGTTGTGTGTATTTTTCCCTGTGTCATTTTAACTCACCTAAAGTATGTAGAAAGTACAGATCTATTTCAGTTAACAAGCTTCCAAAAAAGAAGCTATTTTTTACAGTCTTTTTATAAAAACAACAACAACAACAACAACAACAACACATTTTATTTATGTTTCCCGCCTCTCCCTACGGATCGAGGTGGGATTACACAATAGAATGTACACAGAATACAAAATATAAATAATAAAATAATAAAATCAGAACATCAATAATAAATTCTATACAAGTAGAATAAAATAAAATAAAATAAAATAAAATAAAATAAAATAAAAAAGCCAATGATTGCCAAACCTAGAAATCATTTTGAAGTAATATTATGGAGGTTCGCCAAGAAGATCAGATGGATAGGCCTGCCAGAAGAGCTCCGTCTTAAGTGCTTTCGTAAAGGCATCTAGAGTAATGATAATACGGATCTCTTCCGGCAGGCTGTTCCATAACTTGTGGGCTGCGGCTGTGAACGATCTTTGGGAAGTAGAGTTCGATCTGGTTTTGTAGTGATCTAATAAATTCTTCCCAGATGTTCTGAGAGTGCAGGGCGGATTATGTGGGGAGAGGCGTTCCTTCAAGTAACTCGGGCCCAAGCCATGTAGGGCTTTAAAGGTAATAACCAACACTTTGTACTGCGCCTGGAAGCTGATAGGCAGCCAATGAAGAGATTTAAAATAGGTGTTATATGGTCCAACCTAGATGTTCCGGTGACCAATCTGGCTGCCACATTTTGAACCAACTGAAGCTTCCGAACTTGGTACAGATGTAGCCCTATGTAGAGCGCATTACAGAAATCCAAATGAAAGATTACCAGGGCAAGTACTACTGCTTCAAGGTCCTTTTGGTCCAGGTGGGGATGCAGTTGGTGGATCAACTGAAGTTGATACCAAGCACTCCTGGCCATCACATCCACTTGAGATGACAACTGTAGAGATGAATCCAGGAGTACTCCCAAACTGTGTACTTTGTCCTTTAGGGGAAGTGTGACCCCGTCCAGGACTGGTTGACAAAACTCCCTTCCCGGACTAAAGGTACCTATCGCAAGTACCTCTGTTTTCTCTGGATTCAGCTTGAGTTTGTTTTCCCTCATCCAGTCCATTACTGACTCAAGGCAGGCATCAAAAGGAGCGATGCCATCCTTAGTCACTGCAAGAGTCGGAGACATACAGAAGTAGAGTTGGGTGTCATCAGTGTACTGATAACACCGTGCCCCATGTCTCCGGATGATCTCACCCAATGTAAATGTTAAACAGCATGTGGGATAGAACGGCACCCTGAGGGACACCATATGTCAGCTCTCTTTTAGAAGAGCTACTATCCCCCAGCATCACCATCTAGAATCTGCCCGAGAGGTAGGACCGGAACCACTAAACAGCAGAGCCTAATACCTAACTCCATCAGGTGTTCCAGAAGGATACCATGGTCTATGGTAGGGGTCGGCAACCTATGGCCCGGGTGTGGCCCCCCGAGGCCTCTGGATTAACCCCCGCCACGTGTGCTGCCGCCGCGCTGCCACCGCACGCATCGTGGCCACCATTTTGTTTTTCAAAATGGCGGCTGCGATGTGTTTGCGCATGTGCAGTACTCCTACGCATGTGTGAATGAGCCGCGGCCACCATTTTGGAAAACAAAATGGCGGTCACGACTTGTTTGCGCCTGTGCTGAGTACTGCACATGTGCAAACGAGTCGCGGCCACCATTTTGTTTGCCAAAATGGCAGCCACGAAGCACTCGTGGATGCACAGTATTCCAGAAGTATTGCGCATGCGTGAGCGAGCGTGCGCACCGCCATTCCCCCCCGGCCCGCAGAAGACCTGGGGACCAGTGACTGGCCCCAGGTCTGAAAATCTTGCCGACCCCTGGTCTATGGTATCAAATGCTGCTGAGATGTCCAAGAGCACCAACAGGATCACACTTCCCCTGTCTATCATCAACTAAGGCGACCATGACAGTCTCAACTCCGTATCCCGCCCTGAAGCTGGTTTGAAATGGGTCCAGATAATCGGCTTCTTCCAAGACAGCTTGGAGCTGGAAGGCAACTGCCCTCTCAATCACCTTGCCCAAGAATGGTAAAAGGGAGATTGGCCTATAATTATTTTTCACCAGGGGATCAAGGGAGGGTTTTTTCAAGAGCGGTTTAACCACCGCTAGTTTCAAACTAGATGGAAATTTCCCCTCCCTGAGGGATGTATTAATTATGAGTTGTAATATTATTTTTACTGCATCACCCCCCTAGATGGTCAGCCATGATGGGCAAGGATCAAGAGGGCATGTTGTCCTCCTTACACTTCCAAGAAGCTTGTCCACTTCATCGGTATTAACAAACTCAAAATGATCCAGTGTAATACAGTCCACAGAATCTCTGGATATCTCTCTTATTGGTTCTGTTATAATGTCCGCATCCAGGGGAATTTTAAAAAATTCTAGGGCCTCTCCTTTTTGCTCCCATTGGGCTTCACCCCACTCCCACCATCTCTTAAAGCATTTTAAAGGGAAGCAGATGAATGCTACAGCCCCTTTCTGCCAAGAGGTGGGGTTTGAGGAGAAGTGGTGTCACCCTCACTTAAGGTGTCACCTATTGCAGTCTGCACCCCCAGCATCTGCCACTGAAGAGCTGCAGAAATAAGGTTTGCTTCAATGATCTTAATATTAAATGGATACAAGAAAGAAGCAAAAGGCCACTTTGTTTCAACTGAGCTCCTGAGAGATGCTATTTTTCACAGAACAAGGAAAACCAACATTTCAGATTTCTCACAATAACAACACTTGGAAAAGCAATTAATAATTTGCTAAAAGAAAATGGTGTTGCTAAATCAGTACTTTGAAAGACTAATCTCTTTCATTCAAGGGACAATAGTTACATGGTCTGGGAGATGACCATCTATGCAAAATGTGAAAAGGGTAACAAAATGGAATAGCACCATAATTCAAGGCAGCTCTCTGTTCCCAAAGACCTCAGATTAATTCTGCACAAATGTTACTCAGGGTTGATCTTCCAGATTTGTTCTCGGTTCTGGGTCTTTACATTTGCATGGTTTTATCCTTCTAAAGAAAAAGCAATTTCTTAGTTCATGCTAGCAGCCTTAATTGCTAGCATAATACCTCTTTCATGTGGTCTTATGCAGCCCATGTTCCTTTCTATAAGATTCATACAGGAAAATGTCCTTTTCAGATTGTATGCTCAATGGTGACCTGGCACTTTTGGTTTCCTTACTGCTTCACAAATTTACCTTTCACAACACAAAATCTCACTGATATATATGATTAAATTCTGGAATGAGAGTTTTATGGACTGCAGCCTCTGAATCAAGCATTTGCATCATTTTGATTTGTTAACAGACTTTTAAAAGAAATATGCTTTTATGCAAGCATCTAAAAGTAAACTAATGAAAAAATTCTAAGAAAAATGGTATGGCTATATCTAATGTGCAATGAGGTATTAATTTCTAATTTTGTCGTCGTTTTTCCTGCTTTTCTTTATAAACTAACACAGCAATACTTCTGAAACTATGTTCCTGATTAAAAAATATTATAGGGAAAGCTACTGAATTTCTGGGTTGTTATATAAAGGTTATGAATACCCAAATCATTCTTAATGGATATTTATTTTAGCCTTTCAAACAAACCATGCCCACAATTAATTTTCCTATCTGTCAATGTAGGTCAGTCATTTGTGACATATATACGTATAAGTGATCTGAGAAAAAACAGAAGACATTCATTTTTAGTTTACAGGTTTCTCCACATACTCATTCAGAGGTTATTCTTTATTTTCATAGGTGACCATACCTATTCTATTTCATCAAGACCTCATAGCAACCTTTTAAGCTACAAACCTCTATATATATTTTTTTATTTTTTCAGCCCCTGCAGATTAGACATTATTTCAGTCAGTTCGTACTGAATCACTTCTACTTTGCTAACATCACTCTGGCACAGAACTGCACAGAACTGAATAGCATATGACAAGGTGCTTCTCACTACTGACAAATGGAAACAACTTTCCCTGACCATGATTGAGTGCAAAATTCAAATCTCCATGTCCACTTTAAAGCACCAATCCATGCCTGATGCATATACCACACAATGACCATTGATATTTGACACAGTCAGAAATCTTTTATTGAAAGATTTATGCAAGATTTTATAGAAATGGGAAATGTTAGAAAAGAAGCTATCATTTTACTTGAGGAATGCAATTCGTAGGAAAAAATATTTCTGTGAAATCACAAGAATCATAGGGAGACCATTATAAAATAATAAAATTAAATTAAAAAGGAGAAAGGAGAAAAGCTTTTTAATGACTGCACATAATGACTTCAGAAGGCATAAATATGCATCCTACAGTAAAGACAGTGTTGCCAAAATTAATTTAATTTAAGAGTTATCTTTTTCCAAGTTTCAATCTCTTTAATACTGTCCTTTGCTTCTAGACCAGGGGTCGGCAACCTTTGTTGCGGGGGGGCCGGGGGGGGGAAATGGCGTGGGGGGGCGGGCTGGGGCACGCGTGCACGCACACAACAACGCCGTTGTGCGCATGTGCATGTGACATGGCCACCATTTTGGAAGCCCCCCCATAAGTGGATGGGAAAACATTTGCCCACAGCGGCCACTTCCCTGGGCCTTTCCAAGCCCGCCCCCCCCCCGTGGCCGCAGCGGGCAAATTCGCCCGCCGCAGGCACAGGGAGGCCTTGTAAAGGCCCAGGGAAGCGGCCGCTGTGGGCAAATTCGCCCGCTGCAGGCGCGGGGGGGCTTTGGAAAGGTTCAGGGAAGCGGCGCAGGGCCCAATTTCAATAAGGAAAACTAACATTTTATTGATGTTAATCCAGAAGTAGGCAATCTCAGGAGTTTATCACATTGTTAAATAACTCGCCTTACCTTATCTGGCTTAAAATTAAATTTGGGCGGCATCCAGACCCTATCGCTAGGGTTTTGCCACTGAAATTGCTGCCAAAATACAGCCCACGGCCATCCCCACTCCTAGAGCTGCTCAGCACAGCTCTTTTTGAAGCCAAGAGTTTTCTGACAAGAAAAATGACTACCAGAGTGGCTCCAGGAGTGGGGCTGGCCCTGGGATGGCCCTGGGTGGCGATTTCGACTGCAAAACCCTTGCAATAGGGTCCAGATGCTGTCCAAATTTAATTTTAAGCTGGATCATGTAAGGGAAATTATTTAACAATGTGATAAGCTTGTTAAACAAACAGAGAAACAAAAACAGATGCCAGATGATCATTAAACATAAAGTATATCAATTTTGATTTGAGTCCCTCTCTGCTCCCTCCATTGTCACTTTCTTCCAACTTGTTTTATCATCTCCACCATTTTACCAATTTTTATTGTTGCTGAACTATCTTACACCGTCTTCTTCTATTTCACTCTCATGATTTACCTTACTCCCTCTTGAATGCTTAACACTTTCTATCATTCTCATGTAAGTCAATGTCTACCATGTCCAATCAACTGCCTTCAAACTAAGTTTCACTATTTTTAATGCACACACCACATATTTACCAGCAATGCTTCACTTGGGAAATGCAGTATGAGTGTGAGTGCATGAGTGTGAATGTATGAATTTCCACTATGATACCATTTTGACATTTAGAACCTGTGTTGTTCTATATGTAGATTCAAGTCAACAGCCTCCTTCCCTATCTTCTCAGAATACTCCTGCTTCCAGGTATTAGTCTTGGATACTCTCTTCCTTTCATTTGCTGCTACTGGGTTATGTAACACCTGACACCAACAGCCAGCAAGAGATCTATTTACCTGCCTTCTAGAATCAGATTTCCTGGCTCCTTCTTTCTAATAATAATAATAATAATAATAATATAATTATTATTATCGAGTCTGGATAGGCCTGCCAGAAGAGATAGGTCTTCAAATGTATTTTATATTTTGACAGCTGGTCTAGCTGTTGGATCTCTTCCAACTGGTCATTCCACAGCTTTGGGGCAGCCTATGAAAAGGTCCTCTGGGTGACGGCTGTCAGTTAAGTTCTTGCAGGCTGTAGCAGCTGCCCCCCCCTGCCCCCCAGGACCTCAGTGTTTGGGGTGGATTGTAAGGGAGAAGACAATCCTGTAGGTGACCTGGACCCAAACCATGTAGGGCTTTAAAGGACAAGACTGATACTTTGTACTTTGCCCAAAAACTAACTGGCAGCCAATGGAGTGACTTGAGTATGCGTGTAATATGTTCACTCCTGGATGTTCCTGTAACTAATCCGGCTGCCATATTTTGAACCAATTGGAGTTTCCAAACGTGGCACAAATATTATTTTCTAGTAAACATCAAACATCATTGTAGTAAATATCAGACAGCTAAAACAGCAACTAGCTCTTAAACTGGAGGTAAAACTGACCAATTAACAATTATAAACTGCTAATATAAGTCATCATGTAGTGGTTTGAGCACTGAACCATGATTCTGGATACCAGCGTTCAAATCCATGCTTGGCCAAAGAAGCCTGCTGGGGACCTTGGGCAAGTAACACACTCTCAGCCTCTGAGGAAGGCAAAAGCAAATCCTCTCTGAACAAATCTTGCCAAGAAAACTCCATGACAGGTTCATCATAGGGTTGCCATACATTTGAAATGACTTGAAGGCATACAACGACAACAAAGCACATGTACATTGATGATGCAATATAAATAAATGGTGATGATGATATTAATAATAAATCCATCATAGTCCTTGTGTTATATCTACAAGATTTGAATAATTAAATAGATAAGAGCACAATTTCCACAGCACAACATTGTGGCAATTCAGTGTTCTGCTTGAAGTCCACTCTAGTTGCTGTGTCTACTTTTCTGGAGACCACTCTTACTCAGTATATGTGATGGGCAGAGAAGTGTTACACTACAAGGTTTTATAGACAGTATATCTCTCATTCCACATAGAATCAATAATCACTGTAAAGAACATAGTGACATGTATTCTGTTATGATAGGGATTCCACTAACGATCCACCATACTAAAGGGTGGTGTAGTGGTTGAAAAGAAAATTAGACTTAACCTCAAAGATTCAGTTGGAAGGAATACTTATAGGGCTTTATTGAGAAGGGCCTTCCAATCTAATGGAAAGCATTCTAAAAAGAAAAAAAAAAACCTCTCTTTAGGAAAACTTCCAGTGCTAGGGAGAGTGCAAGAAACTTTTAATGCCATTAATCTTGTTGGCCACGTAACAGCATCCTTACTTTTTCAAAAAATTAATACAATTAGTCTTATTCTTACCACTAAGGCTGTGGGAGATTTTAATTATTCAGCTGCTGACCCTTAAATTAAATTCACCATGCTTGCCAGCAGCTTATAAATTCTGGAGAGTGGCGACCTTCTCAGAGACAAAGTATGTGCTCAAAAGCTTTGTTGTACATTACATTGGGGCATGTAGTAGGTACAAAATAAAAAAGTAAAAATTAAAGCTCTGGGACTACATTCGACCACTAGAGAAGGCCCCTGCAATTAATGGAACTTAAGTGATGATTTATCATTCAGCAATTAATTCAAAGAGTTTAATCTAGCTGGGATTTCCAAGAGGTTTAGGCCGTGAGCTTCTAACCTTGGGTACTGCCAATGCCTTCATTGCAGAAAAAGGTAAAAGAGGCATATAGGAACAAACAAAAATTATACTTCTGGCTAATTTACACATGGTATGTGTTTTTGAGTACCTGCAGACCACATTTGACCTAAAATGGTATCAATAAAGAATATGGATCCGTGCAGTATCTGTGTAGTTCGTGGAAATTGCTATGTACTTCCAAAAAACTCTCTGTATCGAAGGACACCATGAAAGGTGTAAAAGGTTTACTTATTACTTCATTTGAAATAGTTTTATCCCAAGTTTTAGCCATAGTTCTCAAGGTTTTAAAAACATTGCTAAAACTAACTAAACATAACTAAAAATCTAAATAAAAATCTAACAAAACACATCCAAAGAAAATTGATGAAAGTTGTGGCAAATTCAAATAATTAATTTCACCAAACATCTAGATAAGCCAAAAAGTTTTTACCAGGCTGCCAAGGTGATCAGTGTGTGTACCAGTCAAATGAAATCAAATTATTATACTTACTGAATGAATGAGACTTGTTAAGACAACACTTTTATAAATCTCCTTGATTCAATGGGCCAACTTATCTGGATTGTTTGTTTATTTATCAGTTCAGTGAATAAAATGAGTTCTTAACCTAGTGCTAGATCTCTATTACTTTTGAATGTAGAAAGTATCTCAAACCCAAGATTCAATCTATCACCCAAGGAAGTAAAAGACAAGCTCCAATTTATTGGAATGGTTTTACACCATACCCAAAGTACTGAAATAAAATCTAATGCATCCCAATTTAAACCCAGTTCCCACATCTAATAGAAAATGCTTAACAAATCAGAGCCTAGTAGCAGCTTTTTAATAATTTCTACCATTTTGTAATGACATATTTACATTTTTAGTCTGTATTTTCTGATAGCTTATTCCCACAGTTTTCTTTTTTTAAACTCTTAGGGATAAAGTTATTGTGTCAATCATTTCCAGCTGTTCTATATTCACTCATTTCACTGCAGTTTTTAGAAAATAAATGTATATCTGAAAATGTTAAACATATTTTAACAAAACAAACAAAAGTACAAAACAAACACATTTACTTCATATTTAGAAAATAGGAAAGCATTCTTACAATAAATATAAGTGATTAAAATCTGCAAGCTACAACTATACATATTCAAAGACAATATTTCAGAAACTGGAGGATATATAGCCATCTGCCAATGTCATCAAACTGTAATGTGTTGAAGATCCAAAGAGTCATTAAACTATACTGTCTAGTTTGACTTTTATCATGTCTATAATATATATGAACCAGGAGGTGGGGGCAGATACTCAAATCAAAATCTTGCCTCTCTGCTACCAATAACATAGCAAGAATAAACTACAAAGCACTTAAGAACATAGAGACATTTGCATGTTTCATAGCAATCATAACAGCAGCAAGGGACCAACTTTAATACCCCATTTGCAATTTCATTCACATAGCCAAGAAATGCATGCATCATCCTTTGTACAGAGGATTTCCAGCAAATAATTTAAATGCATTTACATAACTTAAATAATGAAAACCTTTCTAATTCTTTTTCTTTCTTGCTTTTCAAAGGTATACCAGACAGCTTGTTGCAGAGTTATAAATTTTCTTGAAACTGTAATATGAATGTATTCAGAATGCTGCTTGATGCATTTTCTCTGCATCTAGATTCTTGACATTTATTGCTGCATATATAAAGAAAGCCACAGTCTGGCACAGGAACAAGTACTTTCAAGTGAACAGAATCAATAGGAAGAAGGCAACCCTCCTTCTCCTGTACCATGACATTCACATTATTCGGGGACTGGCTTATTATATAGCAAGGGATGGGGGTGGGGGAGTTTATAGGCAGCTAGGAAAATAATCCTGAAGCAAATTAGGCAAGTCTGTTTATGCTGGCTGGCTTGCTCAAGAAGTAAAATGTATCGTCACATTTTGCCTCTTCTGCAGTTCATATTACTGCAAACCAAGTAGAAAACCTCTGTTTTACATCCACAGTAGATTTTTTTTTTAATGTAATCAATTATGATTGTGACTCTGGCTTTGAAAATATTAATTCATGCATGGACTCCAGCTGCTGTGAACCCACAACTGCTTTTATAATTGTATAGTTTTATTGTGTTGTTGCTGCTGCTTTAAATTATCATAGGTTATCATCAAACAAATCCTAGGTATAAGACTATATAATACAATTAGGTATCTATGCATTTTAAATTATGGCCAGCACTGTGGCAATATGTATGAAATTTATTTCCTAAAATTCTCTTGAATCATACAATCTTGCATAGTACAAAATGCAAAAAAGACAAAGGAAACCACCTTGAATTCCAAAGTGGGAAAAAGGTGGGATATAGATAAATCTAACAGCAAGTTACAATAACACTTGTTTCTACCACTATTATTGGTGGGAAGGATCCAGAACATGAGTAGCTTGGCCAGAGTCACTAACAACCTTGAGGACATCTCTCCTCAGCTGAAACATGTGTTTCCTTTTGGGAAAGAACACATGAGAAACGAATAGCATCTTCTTAATACCCCAGTTATTTACAAGTGTCCAGATGGAATATGTTTCAGCTGGAACAAAAGCTGAACTGATTTTCATCTTCTGTATCAATAAATTAAGTTTAGAAATTCTCTTAAAGTACAACTGCTCAATTCTCACAAAAATAAAAATATTGCTGAGTTATTTTAGTGCATCACATAGACAGACAAGAGTCCCTTTCAGGATTTCAACAGCAAGAACACATTATCATGCTCAACAGCAAAAGGGGTGGAGGGGGATAGCAGGAATAATCCTTTAATCTTCCTCATTTAACAAGTACCAACAATATTACAACATAGTTCTTACGAGTGGATGTGGGATAATTGAAAACATGTACCTAGCATCTGATCAGGCAGCCCTATTATAGATAACCCTTTGCATTACATTCCTTCCGCCATCTCCTCCTTACCATTCTCCACACTCCAACCAGCATCCTTCAGTACAGGAAGCTTAATATATTATGCATGTGGTTGAAGAGACTAGAAAGTCTATATATGTAATTTGCCTTTGAAATAGTAAGCTATAGTTATTGGCAGAGGGAAGCATGAGCCTGTGCATTAGGTGATGAGACAGACCTAGAGTCTTGCCAAACAGAAGAGCTAAGTAATAACAAATAATTTTGGGAAACACATAGACAAGATTTGGTGGGAATAACTGTGCCTGCAGAGCCGAGCAGACAACCTCAAATTATTCCTGTAGCAATTAGCTGATTTCAAGAGGCTTGAACATTTCCTTTGATCTATTAATATGATTAAGTGCAAGAGTATTTATTCAGCAATTTCCAGAAGGCACGTGATGAGAACAGCGACAGAGTTTAGCACCTATATGAATACAGAGTTTAGCAGCTACTGAATACATAAATACAGAAACTCGTTTTTTTAAAAAATCCGTCACTCATTATTTCAAGAAAAATGAAACGGTCATAGGTAGATCAACAACATTTTCTGGTATGCTGAGACCTAATGCTGTAATACGCATCTGTTATGTTCACACCATCATGTGCAATCATTACATATCATACACATTTTACTCTAGTAGAACAATCTTATGCATTCAATATGCTAAGACAATCTCATGTGTGCAATGTACCTTCAAGGCATAAGAAGGTTTCCCCCCCCCCTAAAGTCTTACCATGTGTTGCATTATCAAAACACACAAGACACTTTATGATGTCAAAGACTTCTCTTAAAGAACCACAATTTAATACTATAAATTTAAAACAGCTTCTTAACAATATATTAAAGAAGAGTAGCCACGTTAGTCTGTTTCAGCCAAATATGGAATTCTGCTAGAAGCAATTTCATCTTTCCAAAGTACAGCAGTTTTTAAGGAAGTGATAGAATAAACTACCCTTTTTATAGCCTCTTTTCTCATCTTATACATTGCAGTCTTTGATTCAAACTCTCATTAGCAATGTGCCATAACAGCTGGTGGTATCTCCCCAGACTTAATAGTTAGTGGATTTCCCCCCCTGTTGTCCATGTGAATCTGAGCCCATGGCAGGAAGAGCAGCAGTCTTCTATTTGAATGATGGCTCCATCTGTCCCATGTGGCCATTGATTACTAGCAACCTCTTTAGCTAGCTAGACTCTGACAGCTGACATACAGTTTTCCTACAAAAGTCCTTTGCTGTGTATGTTGTGTGTGAGAAGAGAGTATGGTTGATATGGAGATCTTTTATAATGTTTTACGTAAATCCTATTAGGGAAAAGGGCTGTTTGCTAACAAAATCAATGTGTTCATGCAACTAGAAAAAAGGGTAACTCTCTTAATTTGCTTTGTTACCATTGAATCCTGACCTCCTCCACCTCAAAAGGTTACTGAAAAATGCCACGTGGGTACACAGGTCTGCTGCAGCTTGGAGAGAGAAGTACAGTGCAATGCCCCCCCCCCCCCAAATTTAACACATACACAGACATCCCTTTATCAAATACACAAAACATTGTCTTTAGTTTATAGCTCTCTCTCTATATTTATATATTTATAGGTAGATAAAAGAAAATGGAAAACAATGAGGTGAAGGGCCATAAAAAGTTAAGAGGATTGGTAGATTAGCAAATATGTAAAAAGATACATTATTTTGCAAAGCCCAATATATACAATATATATACAATATACAAATGGATTGTTGACATTTATTAATTAAATGGCAATGCTTTTGACTTGCATTTGTTCTAGGACTTTAGAGAATCAACAGTTTTTCTGTTCCCTCCACGACTGCATTACAAGACAAAAAGAATGCCTCTCCACAAAGGCCTGTGTTAGTTAAAAGCCCTAATTTCATTTATTAATTATATTTATTAAAATATTTATATCATGTCCTGTACCCAGAGATTTCAAGGTGACATACAAGAAAACAAATCTAACAAATTTAAAACAATGAAAATAATAAAAATCAAAAAGTTGAAAATCACACTAATCAAATTTAACAAGTTAAAAAGATAGATTAAGGGGCTGTACAGACTGGCACTAAGCACTGGCTTGGGGGCGGCGTGGGGTTTGGACGACACATGCCCCAATGCCACCCCCAAGCTGGCATCACTGCATGGTGAGCTGCATGACTGCTGCCCACCTGACTGCATGGTGGGTGGCATTATGGCGCTCCTTTGGTGTGGCCACATGCAAAAAGGAGTGTGGAAAAGTGCTAGGACAAGGGCACCCCTTTTCCAGGCCAAAAAGAAGTGGCGTTGTGCTGCATCTTTTTAGCTTGGAAAAACGGTGGATAGGGGCCATGGCGTAGAGTTATTGTGGCCCCGATCTGGCAGTCAAAGGGGCGGTGCAGAGCTGCTCCTACAGGGTGGTCTGCTTCGCCCCTAAAAGAATTAAAATAATTTAAAATGAATTAAAACTATGGACATTCAAGGGCTTTTGTAAAACCTGTTAGGCCCCCAAAGCTTCCATGAACCATCATGTTTATATTTGGCTTCTGAACAACAGCAGTGTTGGCACCAACTGAACTGCCCTCTCCTATATCCTCCCAGACTGCCCTGACTGATGGGACATAGGGGAGGGTTCCTCCAGCATATCTTAAACCTTGGGCAGGAGTCATATGTGGAGAGGTACTCCTTGAAGTATTGAAGTCCCAAACTATTTAGGGCTTTAAATGTAATTACTGGTACTTTGAATTCAGACAGAAAGCATATAGGCAGCCAGTGTGATATGATCCTGTAATTCCTATCAACAGTCTATCTGCTACATTTTCTACTAGTTTGAATTTCTGAGTCATTGATAAGTGCATTGCCCTTGTGCATTGGCCCAAAAGGAGTCCTGGTGAGGCAGTGGTTAAATGCTGGTATTGCAACCACTCACAGCCACAAGGTTGTGAGTTTGATCCCAGGCAGGGCTCCAGTGTCCACTCAACCTTCCATCCTTCTGTAGGTCAGTAAAATGAGTACCCAGCTTGTTGGGGGCAATTGACTTACACATTGTAAACTGCTTAGGGAATGTTAGCGCACTGATAAGCAGTATAGAAATATACTTGCTATTGCTATTGCAATAATCTAATCAGGAAGTTACCAATGCTTGGATGACTGAGGCTGTTATCCCTTTCCAGGAAATCTCATAGTTGATGGAACAGTCAAGGCTAGTCCAAGCATGTAGTCTACTCAGTCTCCAATGACAAAGATGGGCCTAAGAGTACTTCCAAACTATACAACTGCTCTCTCAGGGAGGGTGCAACACCATCTGGCCAGGCACTTTACCCAATTCCTAGATAAGAAAACCACTAATCCACAGAGCCTTTGTCTTATCAGTTATCTGTCTCAGTTTAATGGCCCTCATCCAGCCCATTACAACATCCAGCTTCTGGTACAGAACTACATAGTCTCAGCTAACTCTGATGGAGCTGAGTGTCATCAGCATACTGAATTTGAATTGTGCCAAAAGTCTATCCTTAACAGAATCATGTTACCTGTGACCAAATATTTTTTAAAGGTTTTTGTTTTGTGTACTTGATTTTTAAAAAAAAATACATTTGGCTTGCCCAACCATTAAGAAAAGTGAGGCAGCCACTTAAGGCAGCATATTTTAGATGTCATGAAAGACCATTAAATTGTTAGTTATTTGATTTGGTGATATTCTATTTGTAGTGCCAAGGAGTAGCAAATTTTGAGAGATTTTCTGTCTCAGTTGCCAAAATAATTTGACTGATTTTTGGTACTATGCAAACTAGCCACCTTGATCCACTTTCACCATGGGAATGATTTCATGTTAATAGGGTAAATCACACCTGGATGTTTTGACATAATAGATTATCCCCAGCTGTATCTTTGAGCCCTCTTCCATAACAGGCTCAGATTGTCAAGAGTTCCCAGAGTTACACAAGAGGAATTCTATAGGAAGGTTTGGTGTACAAAATCTCACTCTAGGAAGGCTCACTGTGACAAAGTCTTAAATAAAAGCTGGTATAGGAATTCATATTTTGATAGCTGGGAAAGAGGGGGGAAACTATCAAGAGATGTAGGCAGTAGAAGGAAGTCCACCAGAAAAGGAGAAAAGCATACAAGTGATTAGATATGCATGTATTCATAGAAGTGAAACAATCACCTCTCTCAACATCCATAATCCATTAACCATACAATTTACTTGAAGGCCACATTTACTTCTTGACATTCGAAATGAGCATGTTGTCCCTGACTGCCATGCATTTTAACAGACTGAGGATACTGGACAATTACAAGTCAGTAAGCTATGTTTAATCAGCAAATACATCAGAAAAATATTATAAAAGCAAGAAAGATCTGGCATTACTGTCATGCAAAATACAAATATTTTCTGTACAAATGACAATCTCAGCACAATGAATTATAAAATAACATTTTATAAAACAGCAATCTGTTCCACAATTTTCAACATTTTACAAATGAAAAGCAAGGAAGATGCAATGTCCGCCCCCACCCCCACCCCCGTATCAAGTGAAGAAACTTCACTGAAATGAGGTTATTAAATCAATAAACATGAAGTGCAAAAGGTAATGCTGGAAGCAAAGCACTGTAGGAAAAATAACATCAACCAAGCTAAGGAGGTCTCATCCTTTGAGGTGCTCTAATACATTTATTGTCTGTTTTCTGTATTTTAAGACATAGTGCAGGCTTCAGTTTGGTGAAAGAAATACTTTTAATAAATAGCTTGTTCCCAAGGAATATTGTTTTTCTTTTTTAAAAAATTAACTATTTGTTGTTTTCATGATTAATTTTCTTGATTTTTTAAAAGCTGAAAGATAGTGTGTGTGTGTTTAAACAACCTGCTTTAAGCATACAACAAACATGTACTGAAAGAAGTACAATGCTATCAAGTATCTTAAAATACTATTGTTTGATGACAATTTTGTATAAGAACTAGAATTCCAGATTTCAATTATAGCAATCTGTTTTCTCATGCATGGTAATGCCATTTTCTTTCTCTCCCTTTTGTTAAAAAGTCCACGTGAAATAATCTTTTTGCTGTGATATGGAGACATCAAACAAGACAGTTAAGATTGTGAAGTCATAGGCTTTCATGGCTGGCATCCATAGTTTTTTGTGGGTTTTTCAGGCTGTGTGGCTATGTTCTAGAAGAGTTTCTTTCTGACGTTTCGTCAGCATCTGTGGCTGCCACAGATGCTGGTGAAATGTCACAAAGGGCCTTTGCAGACTGCTAGAAATAGTGCAAATTGAGTCCACTTTAAGGATTAGGGTTAGAGTTAGGGAATCATGGGAACTGTATTTTATTGTGGCACCAGAGTTCTCTGACAGAGAAGACTAAATGTCTCAGAAAAAAACAAAACAAAACAATTCCCATGTTTCCCTAGCACTAACCCTTAAAGTGGACTCAATTTGCATTATTTCTGGCAGTCTACAAAGGCCCAAAGAAACTCTTCTAGAACATGACCACACAGCCCGAAAAACCATAAAGATTCTCTGCAAAGCCTATATACTGTTAAATAATTCCATCCTATTATGCATCCAATTTAAAAACTCCTCATTACCTTTGAAGATCATTGTTTGCTCCTCCATCTTAAACTCTACTTCTCCAACTTTGCTTCTCTCTTAAGTGAGTGGATCCATTCTTGCTTTCTGATTATTTCCCTGACAATTTCCAGTCAAAAACATGTACATAGTACTGTTCCTCTTAGTCCTTTCAAACCTGTCCTCAATGATTGCCTGTTCAGTGAAGACATGGCTTAACACCCCACACCCAAATTTTCATTCAAATACACACTTCCAAACTGCTAACCTGATCCTTAGTCCCGTACAAATCTGCCCCCACATAGGCTCAACATTTAGAGCAATTTTTATTGCCATTCTGTATGGCTTCATCTGTCAGCCATACACTCATTCTTTACACTAAGAAAAATATGCAATAGAGAACATTCCTTAATATAAAATAAACACTACTGCAACTATATTTAATCATACATATTCTTTTACTCAATCCTCCTGTGAAGACGGCATTAACTTCTTGTTCACATGTTGTTCAGTTACCATTGTCTCTTCATCATTTTGACCTCACTGAAAAAAGCCATAAAGCTAGCTGTGTTAACAACTGTTTTATCTTAAAAGGATAATACATGCAAGATAATCCAATAAAATTAGTAACCAGGATCACAACTATTACAATATACTATTTATCATCCATGGAACAGCTAGTGGAGAGAGTATGCATTGCTCCCCTTGCCAAATTTTCTAGCCTGAATCTGTCATGTTACCAGTTCTAACAGAGTTTCAGGTAAGATTATTAAGTGAAAACAGTCTGTTTTAAAAAAGATGGTATGAATCCACATTTCATCTTAAAATGGCAGAGTCATCCTTGTGAGCAGAGACTTTCAAAGAAGGACTTACTAGTTGGGCCTGCAACTTCTGCTGTAGCTTATATCAACTAATCATGGGAAAGTTTTAAATGGATCATTGTTTCTTAGGGCCTTTGCAGACTGCCAGAAATAGTGCACATTAAATTGAGGCACTGCCCTATCTCAGTGCTAGGGAGTCATGGGAATTGTATTTTTTTCTGGGACATTGAGCCTTCTCTGTCAGAGAGCTCTGGTGCCATAATAAATTACAGTTCCCATGATTCCCTAGCACTGAGCCAGGGCAGTGCCTCAATTTAATGTGCACTATTTCTGGCAGTCTGCAAAGGCCGTTAGTGAGTCAGATTGGAGTCAGCTCTGCTTCACACTTTATCTTTTTTAGGTATTTACTCATGCAAGATATTTTAGTTGTGTACCTGAAAATGTAAAGTGGGGATAAGAGAAACAGGTAAATTTGACAAGGAGCAAAGATTTGCTGCTGTTCCCTCTTAAGCATACATTCGTATATGAATGTGTGAAATGGCTATGTGTTAATACACCAAACTTCTCCAGGATTTGTGATGGGCTTAACACAGTTTAAAAAAGATATCCTAAAGATGATTTTTTTTAATTTAAGCTATTTGCTGGACAGTCAAAATCAAACTGTTATACTTAAGGTAGCAAAATTCTGTGACATATGTAAAACACGCTCTCAGATTATTTGTAGCCACTGATGTTAGATGGCAGAGACCAATTCAGATTTCCTTTGTTTTTGTATCTGATTTGTTTTAATAATGGTACATTATTTCTTTATATATTTTATATTATATTATTTTTATATTGGTCCATGATCAAATAAATTTGTGTGATACCCTAAAGCCAAAGGCAAGCCCTGTTGGCATAATATGCAAGTCAAACTGGGTGGGCGAGCAAAACAGGAACACTCATTTCTAAAGGCTTATGGCTACAAGCAATAAACATTTTACATTGTACTGTAAAAAGGGAATTTCTCAAAACAAGAACACTACCCAGAAAGAAATTACACAAGAGAATACAGAACAATACTGAAAATTAATGCAGCTATGACAATTAATATCTGCAAAGCTCTGCTGCCCTTGGTTCTTTGCTTGAGCAGATGACATTCAGAGCTGAATTCAACATGTAGAGAGCTTCCAAAAAGGCTACAATATTGGAAGTGTGGCACCCGTGAGGACTTACAAATGGACTGGGGAGCTGCATGTAACTAGCCCATGGGCTGCAGTTACTATTGCTCAGGCAAGTTACTATTGCTCAGCCAAAATTACCATTCATGTTTGTGTGTGGGTAAACTCTGCTGCATTACAGCTTGGTAATGATGGCATTATGTTATGCACAGGAGTTTCTGGTGGTGTCATTTTATTTTTTATTTTTTTGCCATCAGGTCTTTTTTTAACATGCATATTTATGAAAATGCCACAGGAAGCACTGCTAGACTATGGAGTTTATCACATGAGGGACGGATGTCATTGTCTCGTCCCTGTCCCATCCTCCCTGTCCAATTGCGGGAAGGCCTTTCACACATAACCCATACTTGGAAGTGCCAGTAAAAGCACAAATCACTTTCATATGCAAAGTGTGCTGAACCTGACATTCAGCCACCGAGGAAACATTAGTGAAAGTTATCACGTGGATCACTTTCATATGAAAGTGAGCTTAAAGCACTTTCAGCCATCAGTAAAGTGTCATTCTGCTGTCATTTGCCATCATTTTGTATTAACAGAAGAACCTGTTAATATCATGATGGCTGAATGATAGGAAAAGCGTGCTTTCATGTTAAAATGATTTGTGTGATCACTTTCACTCAGGGTCACAGACGGGATAAGAATGGGGGAGATATCCCATGCGCATGTGATAAACTCCATAGGATCCTGCCAGCCTGCTCACATTCGAAACCTGAGTCAAGGCTGCTCAGTAATGGTGGAGAAGCACTCTGTATGTGTTCAGGAAAAGTTATGATACCCACAATGAAAAACATGCTTCAAGATTAAGTCCTGTTTCACTATTACCTCTAAAATACTGCTACACTACATCAACTCATTCTCTTCACCACTATCTAAACCCAGCCTTTTATTAACAGGAGGCACTGGAGGAGGTCCATGGTGATGACACCAACCCTAGTGATGGCACTGATTCAGGATTCTTTAAAGTGGATAACACTTGATCATAAAAACCAACTAAATGGACAATGTCATTCAAGTCTAGTTTACTACTCTTCATTCCAAACAAATCATTCATAATCAATGAATTTCAAAAAAAGCAAAATTCAGTTATTTGTTGCTGTTATATGATAAGAAGCAATCACAGATTTCAGAGGTGCTGTTTTTTATTCTCTGATTATTCAAACTATCAGTTTTCATCCTAATCACAGTAACTTCAGATGCAAGCAATTATACATTGTAAAATTACATGGATTCTGACTATAAGCTTTCTTATCCCAAATGTGTTTTCAAAGACCCACAGAAATTTCATAAAAATAAATAAAGAAGGTGAAAAACTAAATACTGTGATACGTTTCACAACAAAACTCAGTCATGGTGAATTTCTTTTCAGAAATAAGAGTTTCATTTATATAAACAGATTTCCCCTTTCAATTCTTGTGGTTGTATTACAGTTCTGAATATTTGGTACAAACATATACTGTTACAGAAGGAAAATAAAGCTTCTAAGTCCTCATGGTATCTGACACAAGTTGCATGAACACTGTGAAATAACAAACAGTGTGTATCACTCATGTGAAACTTTAATAATCATCTTGCTCCCAACCAAGGGTACCTGAAAATAAACTATTCTGAAACCCTTAAAGTCTTTTTATATGCACAATTAGAAAGGAAATTTCTTTACAGACTATTTCCACCTTTCCTGGTCTTTCAGCATATCAAACCATTTTAAAGCTGGTATCTTTGCAGTTGGTTTTTGGATATCAGATTATGCTCTCTCATTAGTTTCAAAATGTGGAACCCTAGAGATTCCTCTTACATTAGTGTAAGGCAGGGGTAGGCAACCTTTCCTCTTTAAGGGCCGAGGGACTTCAGCTCCCAGAAGCCTCAGCCATGTTGGCCAACAGTCCCATGTTGGCCAATAACTCCTGGGATTCTGGGAGCTGAAGTCCCTCAGCCCTTAAAGGGGAAAGGTTGCCTATCCCTGGTGTAAGGGAAAAGAAATTTAGCTATTTTATTGGGACATCTAGTAAATTCATCTTTCTTTTTTGCAGCTGCCAAGAAAGGTTTATTTTTGCCCCACTGCAAAACACGACTGCATGCACACATATGTAAATAGATATATACATATATTTAACAGTGTATACATTTATTAAACATTCTTGTTAAAAGAACCAAATAATGCAGAATCTTTTTTAAAAAATGCAAGTAAAACCTCTGTTCTTATTTTAAGACATGCTTTGCTCGGTTCTCCTCCCAAGTAGACAAAGATGCTTCGAGGAGAGAAATTATTTTACTTCTGCTGTAGCTACCAGTGTGAATTAAGGGCATCTATATATAGATCAACTGCAGTTTTGCACGATATGTTTTATAAAACATGGGAGCTGTCAAAATGGATAAGCCCAATGGTCTATCAGGTTTAGAAGTCTAGACATGGGCAATTGTTACAAAAAATAATTAATTAGAATTGGAAAGGGGTGATGGATTCCAAGCTCTTAAAATTATCACACTGGACTAGTCAAGTCCTGTTAGAGTTGGATTGATGGGTTACTTTTGTTAGAGCTGCTTCAGTGAAGTGTTGCTTGCATGCCATTGTCATCTCTGCTAGCAGGTAGACATCATTTTAAATAAAATTTGGCAAATGCTTCCTCCATGGATGTCATGGGTGGCACAGCTAGCCCTCTGTGTCCATGGATTATTTATCCATTGATTCAACCATTCATGTTCGAAAATATTTTAAGAAATAATAATTGCCAAAGCAAACCTTGATTTTGCCATTTTGTATAAGACACCATTTTACTATGCCATTTTATGTTATGAGACTTGATCATCCATGGATTTTGGTATCCATGGGCTGTCCTGGATTCAAGCCCCAGTGGATACCAAGGGGCCCACTGTATATGGTTTCTCCACCATTTTACCCCCAAACTAACCTTGTGAGAAGATTAGCTTGAGACAGTGATAGGCTAAAAGGGAGCTAATGAGCTGCAAGGCTAAGTGGGTGAGTCTTCCCAACCCAAATTCAGTACTCTAGCCACCACATACTATGGCTCTAGAATGTTACTGATACTACTGTCAAGGATCCAACTCTACAGTCTCAGGGGGGAAAAAATCCCTACAGCCTATACAATAAGCATATTTAGCATGTCATGTTTTATGAAGTAAGTTCTCCTCGCTACTTTAAACAGACAAGAGGAGTACAAAATATCTTTTTAACTGACCTGACTATATGCATGAGACATAAGAAACGCGATGAGAGATTACAGAGGTTAAGGGAGTGGGTACATTTAAATTCCCTGGCTTCATAGCTGATGGGCCCCTGCTACAGTTAATGGAAAAATGCCTTTACTAACCACAGACTCCCTTCCAAACTGGAATGCTTTGCATGCTCAAAGATGTTTGTAAGAACACTGGCTGTCATGGTCTCCGAGATCCCTAGACTCAGCACATGTCAATCATAGAAGACATTCCAGCTCATACAAAGCATACTTTATTTCATTCTTTGACACAGCAAAATTCTTGAACTGGAACCCTACTCATCCCTACTTGCAGCAGAAAGGAAGGGGGAGAAAGACTAAGAAGGGAGCAGGGTTTTTTCATCACTGGCATGTTTCATTTGCCATTTCGCCCTCTACCTAACGTTTAGATCCCAAAATAATTTCTAGAATGTCTCTGTGTATAGAACAAGTACCCTGGGAATCAGAGAACCAGAAAGAAAGATTTCTGTTCTTATGTACTTACAAGAAGAAGTATTTGTTCCTTCAGTTGAGGCTGGAATCTTGTCTGTAAGTTCTGCAACATACAGAAGGCAATGTGAAAACAACATGTATGACTTCTGTGCCTTCTTACTGGACTATGAAGCTTGCCATTCCAAGAAAGGAAAAACAAGACAGTCTTGAAGACTCTAGGTTAATCAAGAACAAATGTTATTTCCAGATCACCCTACAAAGGAAGTGGCTATGACAAGTGGCTATTCTGGAAATATCCATGCTAGGAATGGGGAGCCAAAATGAGAAACAAGTTATAAAATCTTAATGTGGCCTGTGCAACATCAAGAAATCTTGCATGAACTGATATTTAACTTCATTAATTTAAAAATCAAACAGTAAAATAAGATATAGACAAGTTGACAAATGAATATAAAGAACCAGAGTAGAAATCAGGATTCTTTAGGTTTCTAAAACTAATGTACAGAATAATGTACAGAATATGAACAAAAGCTCAGATGAGCACAAAATACAAGATTCCCTTAATTAAGAAAAATGATTAATCCTTGTATACATATGTATGTATGTGTAAATAGGACATATATTCATGAGGTCAAGTGTTCTTCTTGGTCCAGTTTTAATAATCTATCCCCCCCAATAGCCTTTGTAAGGTGAAAGAATCTCAGAAAAGTGAGAGTGATTTGTCATTTGTTCTACAGCTACAAAGATGTCAAATAAACAGAACATGCAGCAGCATGCAGGATAAGCATAAAAGTTCCTTCAGAGTCTGAAATTCAATTGTGTGTGGGTACCATCATAAACAGCAATTTATGTGAAACTTGCATGTAGTCTTATAAATACTCTGTGAACCCTCCCTTGAAAGGCAACATAAGTAGACACCAAAAGTACTGATCTGAAATATTTCCATGAAAAGCGAGTTTGAAAAATGCACATTTATTTCTAGAAGAAAAGCAGAACTACCATTAGCTACATACAGGGATGCAAAATCTCTAAGTCTTGATTTTGCTAAGTTTCTCCCAATCCCACATGGATTTTCCTCCTATTTTTATTTTACATCTGGTTGCTTGACTGTTTTCTTCCTGCATTAAGTTCAAGTACTGTTTTTATACATTTTATACAATTTATACATTCTTCTAAAGTGCATATTTATTTGTTCAATTTGCCTAATTAAAAAAAAAATTCCTCCCACTGACTAAAGTATGGTTCTCCATAGTGTTTTCAATCATGTTCATGTTAGTTGCTCTATGTTAAAGTATGTGGATCACTCTCTGCTCACTTTATGTCATGCAATCCTCTCAAATATGCAAATGTTCAAGAAAAGGAGCATGATTTCTCATATTAAGTCTAGGGAAGTAGACTATTGAGATCAATGAAATTTATTTCCAGGCATAGGTACAGAGGCAAAGGATCACTGACACAGATCAGATTCTTATATCCTTTTAAATGACTACATTCAGCATTGGTGTGCTGTAAGACAGCACAGGCAATTAAAGAAGAAAAAAGAGATGTCTACATCTCTTAGGCCAAAAAAAAAAAAAACAGAAGAAAAGACTTCAATGAGGAATTAGAAGAGGAGGAGAGGGGGAGGAGGAGGAAAGGATGAATACCTCCTCTGAAACTAGTAAATGATAGTCTCTAAAACTCAATAGTATCTTCTATGTGTGTCTGTTTGTTGCTGTGGAACAACTTGATGCTATCTTTAAAAATGAAAGTGGCACTAAACTCCATCTGAGATCTCACTATTGCATTAACTAAATTAAGTCAGAATTATGATTCTGCCATACTAATCTCTAAAGTGGCAAGAGAGAGAGACATAAACTATGATGATGCAGGGAAAGTTTGAGCAAAAGTCTGAATCTGTAGATTTGTTCAGAGGCAAACAATTCCACTTGACTTACGTGAAGATGCATTTGCTCCTTTTGTCAAAACTGGTATGCCAGTAGGTTCTGAAAAAAACAAAACTAAAATCAGAAGCAGTTGCACATGTCAGTGCATTGCCATGTGTATAAAAAGGCTGCTTGATGAAACTTACATGAAAACTAAGGAAAACAAAGCAAATTCCTAACATAAATCGAACTGAATTTAAATCATTAGGGATACTTGTTACAACTGTTCTCAAATATCTGAAGGCATTTCTGGTGCTGTTGCTACAAAAAGCAAAACAGCTGACAGCCATGGAGGGAAAGAAGTAAAGAAATAGTTCTGCTTGGGACAGCTAGTCTAGGAATCTTCATTCATCTCCTCGAACAAAAATCTTGGTGTACATGCCTAAATACCCTAAAGGCACCAGATCTGATCTTGGAAGCTAAGCAAGGCCAACCCTGATTAGTACTTGGATAGAAGATCGCCGAGGAAAACTAGGTGCTGTAGTTGAAGAAGATACTTGTTGAGGAAGGAACTGGCAAAATCTCCTCTGAGTATTCCTTGCCTAAGAAAACCCTATGAAAATCTTAAGTTGTCATGTGACTTGAAGGCCTCACATACACATACACTCACAAACCAGAATTATTATTGTATTTATCAAACATCTTGGTGCAACTTAAGTATAGGTTGTAGCCTCTACTGTACAGGGCCCAATGAATGAGCAACAGAAAAACAGGGATTTTTTTTTTTTTTGAGAAATAAAGGGCCTTTACAGACTGACGAAAAGTGCCGGTATTGGGATGGAGTGGGGGTGTGGAAGCCGCATGCTGCACACCCTGATTCTGCCCCGATGCCAGCGTCATGCCACCTGCCCACCCAAATGGCAAATGGTGAAAGGGAGTTTTTTTGGCACAGTGTTTAGATGCACTGCACCAAAGAAATGCCGAAAAGCTGCCACAGCAGCAGCAAAAGCAGCTTTTTGCCATTCTAAAAAGGAGTGGCATTTTGCTGCTTCTTTTTAGAGCTGGCAAAGCACTAGATCAGATCAAAGCACTAGATCTGCGGCCCTGATCTAGCAAGCAAAGGGGTAGCCAGACGCTGCTCTATTGGGGCTGTCTGTTTAGCCCTGAAGTCTTCCATGTATCTCTGTGTGATGAACAACACACAAAAAGCTTAACTTAATTCAGGACAGAGATGCACAAAACTCTTCAGTAACATAGCACAATAGCATTAATGCACTGGCCATTAATCTCAATGATGTCTAAGTGCAAAATCTTTCAATCCAATTTTTCACAGCAGAGCATTATTATACACTCTTGATGTGTGGCATGGAGAATTATCGTGTGCGTGTGTGTGTTTGCACGCATGCGTGTCTGAGCACGCATTCATCATCACTGCAGATATCTCTTTGGGTGACACTGCATATATAGTTCAACAAGAAACCTGAGAATAGGTATAGAATAATCCCATTTCAAGTACACTAAAATAATTCTGGCAGAAATAGATAGAAAAATATCTGACATTTGAAGGAACGAGTACAATAGACCAAACAAGTATGAAGATCAGAAGAGCCTTGTTGACTTAAACTCAAGGCCTATCCAACCCAGCATTCTGGTTCCACATCAACCAACCAGATGTCTGCATGGAGACTAACAGTACGAGACAATGTTAGAAGGTATACTACCTCTAATAATGGAGGCAATGTACACTCGTCCTTCCACATTTGCGGCTTTGACTTTTGCAGATTTGATTATTCACAGATTGTTTTGCTATGTTCTCTCTAGGAATATCTAGGTCCTCCAGTGTAACTCTATGGTCAACTTTAACCAAAAGTTGCACTGAAGGACACTAGAGAGAACACTTCACTAGGCATTTGTAGCTCCTCCAGTGCAATTCTGTGGTCAATGTCTGGCAAATGTTGACCACAGAGTTGCACTGGAGGACCTAGAGATTCCTAAAGAAGTGTTCTCTCAGGTAAAAACATAATGTGTTTGTTATTTGTGGTTTTTCCAGATTCGTGGGGATCCTGTGTCCCTAACGTCAGCAAATGTGGAGAGACAAATGTATAGCCATTGTGACTAAAAACATTCACAGCCTTATCCTTTGTGAATTTGTCTGATGACTTTTTAAGAGAACACCACTACAGCTTGCATCAACAAATTTCACATATTGTCTAAGCAAGTTGTGAAAATGTACTTCCTTCTGTCTGTATTGAATTTTCTACCACTGAGCTTCACTGGATAGAAGAACTCATCCCCATGTACTTTCTCAGCCCAAACGGCAACCCAGTTCTTCATCCCTGCTTTTTAATATGACTAAAAGGCAGGGTACTTGATTAACTTTGCTCATTCCATGTCACAAGAAGCCACTAGCTGGACATATATAATGTTTTATGACTTCTGTCCAATGCACTCTCCAAGGCTATTCACATTAATGTAATACTCTTCTTTATCCTCAAGCTCTATGAGAATTTGAAGAATGAGAAAACTATTGTTTGTATCTACATGCCATGTTATTTATTTATGGTTTATGAAGGGTGATAAAGGATTATGATCCCCACCACACTGCAGATTTTCCCCACAGACAGCCTATGAAAGGTTGTCACTTTTTTTTTACACTTGATGAAGCATTTAAACTCAGCCTAATTCATTTTCCATAAAAATTAGCAATATATTTGCAATTAGCAAAAAAGAAAACACACACACACAAAAAACACACACAACCCAAAACAAAAAAAGCCTAGCAATAAAATTAAGAATCTTTCATTTCATTAAGATTTGTTTTCAAAACATCTTTTGGACAGGGGGCTCCTTCTCATCCTTCTCATACCAATTAAGGTGACAAAACACAGTACTGAGCTTTTCTCAATTTAGGGATTTTATTTCCATCCCACTCTCACAACTGTGTCAATATGATTTATATCTGAGCATTTATCATCACTCTGTACTGCATCCGAAGAAGTGGGTGTACAGCCACAAAATTGTATGCAGAAATAAAAATCAGTCAGTCTTAAAGCTGCTGCCACATTTCTTTCCCCCCCCTCTCCCCTCAAAAACATTAATGAAATATTTTGCTGTTTTGTTGCTTTATTACTCTTATTTTATGGTTTTTAACAAAGTAAACTTCACAGAAACTCCTTGAAATAAAAAAGCATACAAAATGCTTTAAATAAATAAATGTGTACAACGGGATGGTAGCAACCCAAAAACCAGCCCTTCAAAAACCTTAAATTGGTCTGAAATTTAAAACAGCTTTGCAACTTTTTTTTCTGTAGGAAAAATCCTTATGAAATTGATTTACACTGAAGCGAATCTAAAATGTGCATTTTTTAAAATAAAAACACATACAAAAGTGGACATACAATGTATAGTTTTTCATGGCGATTTCCCCCATATCCTTGGCAACTACTGTTTATTGTTTGGTTTTCCTAGAAGACTTTTTGGGTTGGGAAGCTACTGAGGAAGTAGAAGGGTTCCAATGACAATGGATCATCTTTTTTGTAGCAGCTTTCACTGAAAGGATGGGTTAGTTTGTGCTATCATTTAAATACATATGATACACATTGCATTGAACAAACAAAAGAAAAAGCCTATCTCAAAGAGAACTGTCAAATTAACAATTTATAAGCTGCTCTAAGATACTTTTTTATAATAATAATAATAATAATAATTTTTATTTATATCCCGCCCCTCTGCCAGGCAATCGGGGCGGCGTACAACATTACAAAACTTAAAAACAATACATCAAATTAAATCCCGTCCCTCCTTCACCCACCCGCCCATCCCCCCAAACATACAGCTTGCATTTTGCATGCAATGTGCCCACCACCTAGAAAAACAGGTCAACATCATTAAATTCATAATATTCCAACAGAATTGGAGAATCACATAATTCCTGAGATAAGGACCTTTAAACATTATTGCATTAATGTTTTACAGTTGGTAAAAGCTGAGCATTTGACTTCATTGGGGAAAAGAAACAGGAATGGGAAAAACAGAAAACAGGAAGAAGTTACTTGAACGACTGTAACGCTTGCTCCATTGCTTGCCAAAAGGCAGATGGCAACAAAATTTCTGGAAGAAGCTGCAGTTGCTTTCTAAATAACTGCCAGGCTTGAAGAAATGCAAGGCCTGCTCCCTCCTCCTTCCCTGTTCATAATGAAAAAAGTACTACTTTTAAGAAGACACTGCATGTTTCAGTTTTTGATTGAAACTCCACAGTGTCCTCAGGAAATTAGAAATATTCTTCCCATGCTGCTGCTGCTGCTTCTTCTACAGATAAAAAGGGTGAGGGAAGGAATAAGTACATATATTAAAGGAGAAAATGAGAAAACAGATTAAAGTTGATCCCTATAGCCCAATAAATCCTCTGAACGATCAAGCCATTGGCTGCAGCTTAAATACAATATATTGTTCTAGCACACAGATCCAGCCAGTTGAGACAGAGAAATTCCCTGCTCACAGTGGTAACTCAGAAGACTTGACTCCTGGCATCAGAACAGCTCCTGTCTGTTTATGTCCTCAGATGATTTAGTGCTTAACAACAAATGCATAACAACAAATATTCATTAAAAATTATTTATGCTAGCACCACTGTTGCTTAACTTACCAACTCCAAACACTTAGGGCCGAAACAGACAGCCTGTTAAAGCCTGCTTCCGGGTGACTTGGGAGTGTGGTGTTTACATGGTGCACACTCTGCAGACACCCAGAAGCTGCCTGGAAGCCAGCTAGTTGCCCAGACATGGGCGGCTTCAAGATGCTCTGGTGGTGCCCCATTTACACATTGCACATCACTGGAGTTTCTTAAAGTCACCCTGGAACTGTGACAGGGCCAGAAAAGTCAGCCCTTGGGCCAAGTTCAGGGCGGATTGGGACTATGGCTTGTGTTTGCTGTGGCCCCAATGCATCTTTGGTGAGGGCAGTTTCAAGCTGTCCCTTCCTATCTGTCTGTTCTGGCCCTTAGTTTTATTTTATTTTTTACAGCAAAATACTATAGAACACTAATATGTTAACTTTATCTCCTTGATGTTTTCAAATAAGAAATAATCAGTCTAATAATTCTCTTAGGACATAATGCAAAGGATAAGGCTGCAGCTCTGTAAAACAACACACATCTTCTTTGCAAAAGCATCTGGGCTCAGTATCCATCTCCAGGTAGACCTTGGAAAGATCCTCACTGAAGTTACTTTTTGACAGTAATTAATTAAAATGATTGTTCTAATGCCCCACCCTCAAGTCTTTAATCATCATTACAGTGGTAATATATATTTTTAAAGTAAACTTTAAAAGCAATTATTTCGAAGAGTTATTATGTTGAATATAGGATGGGCTGTCGGCAAGTTGGTTTCTACTTCCATATGTGATGGTTATACATTATAATGAGCAGTTTCTAGCTATGTATCAAGATAGAAATTAGGGAAATTATAAAATACCTGGTAATTCTACCCCTGACTAGGTTTTATTAAGTCAACTTGCTCAATCACATTCAGATATATTTCATAGAGATCAGATAATTGCTGTCAGCAATAAACTCACACAAATGGGTTATCCTGTGTCTATGCAATGCATCATTCAGAACCTTCGAGAGTGTTTTTGGCAGTAGCCTTCCCAACTCCAGTGCCTCTATAAATGAGGCTTCCCACCAAAACTTCCAATTCTATTGGATGCCAATGGAGCAATCCAAAGAGTAGGCAGGACACAACAAGGGAAGGATGGGTGGTCACAGATGACCACTTGAAGAACTATAGTTACAGGTGTGCAACCTGTGCTTCTTCATTGTGGTCTCTATAACTCACACAAATAGGAGACTAGCAAGTCACATAAGAAAGAGGTGGCAATCAGAGGTTTACTGAACATGAAACCAATGAAATACATAAAACATGAACATAACACCCCATATCAATGCAAAACAATGTCAGCATATAGCACATTTCAGAAACAGAAGGAATCTGAAACATCAGTAAACAGAACAGAGTCTAAGTGTAGAAGGTAGAATCACCCTCAAATGGTAATAATGTAATCATGTAATGGAAGAAAGCAGTACGGATTTTCCAAATGCAGTGTCAGCCTGAGACCTCAAGTACACTCTGTAATGAGAGATAGATGTCATCAGCTGTGACTAGATAGCCGAAACAATGTCCTCAAGTGGTACACTGGCTATGAAAGCAGAGGACACAGCAATAGCCCACATGGAATGGACTTCAATTCAAGCCAGTTCATAGGTGGGATGGATGGCTGACACCACCCATTTTGAGAAACGCTGTGAAAAAAACAGGCAGCCCTTTCTTCATCGAGGAATAGCAGATGAAGAATATTTGAGAAGTCTGAAAGTCTGCAGACCTATTGACATACAAAGCCAATGCCTCCATATGTCAAGACAGTATAGAAGTAGGATCCTGCATGAAGGCAGGAAGGACAATGTCCTGGTTGCCACTGAAGGCAGACACACCTTTGCAAGAAGACACTATCAGGTTTCACGACAGCTCAGAAAAATTTACACAGATGGTCCATGTGGAGAGCACGGAGCTTGCCAGTCTGTCTAGAAGTCACAACTGTGATTAGGAAAGCAGTTTTCTAAAATAGCAACCAGAGGGATCTCAGGTAGCCATATGTTCAAATGGCTTACTGCAAAGTTGGGCCAAGATAAGATTTAGATTCCATTGTGGAGTCGGCCTCAACATCAGAGGATGGAAGTTCTTATATCCCTTCAAGAACCTCTTTATGAGAGGATCAAAGAAGCAGGAAGGCTTCTTGAACATCTGAAAGGTAACTCTGGATTGATGACAATAACAAGCTTTTGGAGGACAAGGTAAGCAGGAAATCTAGAACATGTTTGACATTAGCTTCAGAAATAGAGATGTGAAATAGTATCAACAATTCCTGAAACTTCCTTCACTTGTAAGTGTATGAGTGCCTTGTGGAGGGTGAACGAGTGGCTGCAATAATGTCTTTGACAGCAACAGTCAAGAAAGCTAATGAACAAACCTCCCAGGTGTGAGCTTGAGGGTGTCTGGGTTGGGATGCTTGACTTGGCCTTGGTAAGATCTGGTTTGCATGGAAGTTGGACATCATATCTTTCAAGATAAATGAAGAAGAGGGGCAACCTCCAAAGGGTCTGGGAGCAAAACTCTTCACAATGAGAATTTGCCTCTGACGCAAAGAGGTCTAGAACCAGAGTACCTCAAGGATGGAAGATTGTTACTAAGATGTTGGGATGCAGCATCCATTCATATGACATATTCAATACACTGCTGAGCATGTCCTGGAAACATTCTCTTCTTTGGAGAGATAGACTGCCATGACTGTGATTTCCCTGTCGATATACCAGTCCCAGAGCTATTGTGTAAGCCAAAGGAATGTATCATGTACCCCCTGGTTTGTTGAGGTAGTACATGACTGTAGTGGTGCTGACTGAGCAGCAGCATTTTAAAGAAATGGAATGCCTTCTGTACCATTGACAATTGCATGGCATTGATGTGGAAATACTTTTTCTTGATGTGGAAAGACATTGATACTTAGGCTGGGAAGGGCAGTAGGTATGTTTAGAGGTAGAGACATATCTGTACCAGGAGAACTTGGACTTTGAAGTAGGCTGATTAAACCCATACTTCTTGACAGTGGACCACATCTTCTGTGTGTGCTCCATTTTTGTCAGTGTGAACACTGAAGAATTTGCAGTCATTGAGGGACAAGTCTTCAGTGCTTGAATGTGACTGATCTGAAAGCCATCAGGACTGAAGCAAAGTATGCCTCTGTACAGCTATGGCTCCAATGAGAACTTTACCTTCACAGGTCGTAACATGACGAGAAGTCAAGATTTATTGTCCAATCAACTTATAGATCTCAGATTGCAGCAAAGAGAATATCCTATGGTCCTAATCTCCGAGTTTGTTGAAAAAGGGGAGTTAGCTTCTCAGAGTAGCTGTTGATATGCACCAATACAAACAAGATAGTTGGGGATTCTACAGAGAAGGGCAGTACAGGAATAGAACTTTTTGCCCATAGAATCCAACTTTTTACCTTCTTTATCAGCCAGTCTTGAGTGCAGATGTCGAGATGCCCAAGACTGGACCACATTGACAATAATCAAATTAAGCTGAGGGTGTTGTCCGAGCCAGGGAATGTCCAAGTCATGGATTCTGTAAAGAGTTACTATCCTATTGGATGTCAATGGTATAGAAGAGGGAGCTGCCCAAGACTTGCAGATAACCAGCAGAAGATATGGAAGCATGGGCAAGGCAGCAGCAATGATTGATTGAGTCTGGACCTGATGAAACACAGGGTCATTTATCTGTATTTGGGACTGCCTTACAGCCAAGTTTAGCAAATTTGCCATCTTCATCATTTGGTCCATAAATGCCCAAGTGTTTGGAGAAGACTTCCTGTAGGAATGACAACTGAGTCAGAGTCAGACCCATACTCAAGAGGATGAGGTAGCCAAGGGAGGAGGTTAATGGGCCCTGCTGTCAGCTGGAACTTCAACCTGCCCAGGAGCAGCTTAAGACAATTGCCTTTGTATAGACTGGATTGGCTGGGCCCTAGACAGGATAGGTTCCTGATGTGCTACTAATGAAATCTCCTGAATAACATCAGCATGCTGAGCAGAAGTTTGGACCAATGTGGCAACCGCAGGATGTTTCCAGTGATGATACCGAGCATGTTTATGGCCCTGCTGCTATTGTAGGCATGCCTCATTTTGACAGTGGCAAATATGAGGAAGACCATACTCCCACGTGTAGTGACTATAGGAGGCCAGGGAACTTAATAGGAAAAGTCTATATCTTGAATGATGTCAAAAATACCAATGGCCATGATACTGAGAATGTTGGGACTGACATCTGCTGGAACAGTGCCTTGAACCTGAGGATGAGTAAGAATCAGTAACAGAAATTGAAGAAGACTTGGATCTAGACAAAGAGCTGGAACACACTAACTCTAAATGCTGCCTTCAAGGCAGTTGTGGGCATCTTGGGATCATGGCATGAACACACCACAGGCCCCCATGTTGCCCTGAAGGTATCCAGAGTGGCCTCATGTCTGCCGGCTTCCAGGCATCTTGGGGGCATGGCAGCAGCATGGTACAAGCCCCTAACATGCTGCGAGGCCACGGAAGAGCTGGTAAAGGTGGCTATTCCATGGCCAAAAAAGGAACAGTCAAAAATGGCTGCCATGGCCTCAATCCATCTTCGGGTGGGACAGTCATGCCACCGCATCTGGGCTATCTATTTTAGCCCTGACATGACCATCAACGTGGTGAAGACAGTAGTTGAAGTAAAAAGATTTAGCTGCAGGCATACCTGAAGAAGGGGCTGTCTAGGAGAATGTGAAACCCAGACCCACAGTACAGAAAGCAGAATTTTGCCCTCTGATACATTTTCAGTGTGCGGGCAAGTGGCCAAACCCAACCTAGACAGACTGGAGAATGACATGGAGTCTGTATCACCTGAGAAGGAAGGAATGTTGTCTCCAGTGCAGCAGAGGCTGATTGGAGAATAAAGCAGCTTGAGAAGATGTCATGGAGGTAGTGGTAAGACAGTGGGGATGGCCCTTTTTCTTGGGGCACTGCTTTTTCTTGTGTTTGCATTAATGAGCTGCTGCCTCTAATTCAATTTCCAGTGAACAGCCAGGTGTAAGCACATGTTGACACACCATCATGGTACCAGAATTGATCTGTGTGACCTTAGACAGTATGGATACCAACTTTGTCCATGAATGCTTGGTAGTAGGGCAAACAGAGGATACAGGAGATGGGATTAAGGCTGAAGTCAAGACTGACTTTGACATCAATGCACTTTCAGTTGCTTCCATGCCGTTTGATCCTAAAGGCTGGGCAAATGACATTTGAGGCCTGAGGACCCATTCATACAACTGTACTTTCAGATGCAATTCTCTATTCTTTCTGGTGTAAAGGCAGTACAGTGGGCACAAGAAGCAACTACATGAGCTTTGGAAAAGCAGAGAGGACACACAGTGTCCATCCCATTTCGGGAACTTAGTGCCACATGAGACACACTTCTTGAAATATGCCAATGGAAGAAATAGCCCAAAGGGCAAGTGTATCATCAACACTGGCACCAACAAATTTCAAAGAATAGGCTTGAATCAACCAATGAAAACTGATGAATCTGAGGAGCACGGTTCCTAATGCTGCTGCTGCAACAGCAGACAAAAAAGAACTGTCAATTTTGTTTGGAAGCCTTTTATATAGAGGGATTGGAGGTGGATGGGGATATCACCACAAGTCTTATGTAATGTTCTAGAAGATTTCTGGATAGCTCACTTGTGTGAGTCACAGATCACAAAGAAGAGTTGGAGGTATGCCTCTTATTACTGTCAGTATATGAAAGCTTCATTGCTCTTTGTCACTCGTGTAATGAATATTTCGTAGGATATTTACACAATCAAGTCAGTAGTTGAGATCACTAATCAGTGCACCACAGATTTTTAATCTTCCAATCTTGTCTTCAAATGGTTCTAAATCCAAAACTGAATTATAAAAAAGGTAAAAAAGAAAATTATCCCATCTCAAAACTAGAAGGGGAAAAGTAGTTGAATTTTGCCTGGGTTCAACATGGCAACACTGAAAAGAAAGACAAACACATATCTGGGTAAAGTTCTTATTTCACTACCAGGTAGGGTGAATATTATACATACCATTTTTGAAAATTAAAAAAAAAATGGTTTCAAATTGAAAAGCAAAAGGTCAGTGGAAATTCAAAGTCCCATGACTATGTACAAGTCTAAATGCAGATTTAGATTTACTGTATTTGGTACACATATCTGAAAAAAGTTGTCCTTAATTTACATGAAATGTTATCAGTGTCCTTCATTAGAGTTTAATAAGATACTTAAAGATGACAAAACCCACAAAAAAAGGTGCAGCAACACTCTTTTGTAGAGGAAAAAGTGACAAATTAATTTGCAAAAAGCAATTAACATGAATGTACCTGGTATTTGCTATTTATATCAGAACTCCATGCACCTTTTCTGACCTCAATTACTCTCTCCTAAGGAGGTCTGTATTTTGAAATATTGCAAAGTAATATTTTTACATCCAGTATACAGAAAGAGCTCCTGGAGTTTTTAAGAACAGACAAAGCCACATAACATTAGTTTTAAGAATATTAAGAAAGCTAATAAATGTGGTCTTTAATTTTTCATTTTATTAATTGGTTTTAAAAATTACTACATTATTTACTTCAAGGTAACTTATACTAGAAATTCAGATCCCCCAGAAAGCAATTTAGCTGAAGGGTAGACCCAGGCTGCCTTCCCATGCACCAAGGTCACAATGGCTAGCAAAGAATGAGGGGGAAAAAAAGCAAACAACAATACTAGTCTTTGTAAAAAAATGTAAGGGTGAATGTGAAGCAACAATCAAAAGGCAATGATCAAAAGGTAACTGAAAGATTCACATCTATCATCAAGAAAAACAATACCAAACTTACTTTCCCCTTCTTTCTGTAATCAGGAACCAATACCATGCATATCCTCTGTACCTAATATCTACAGTAGGGGTGGACAGTACGGCAAAAGGTTATATATGGCTTTTGGACCTCACACTGTGCAACATCTGAAGCTTCCTGCCAGCACCCTAATGCTGCCTGAACCCATTTTTAAAATAAAAAATCTGGAATGATTTTTCAGGTGTTTTCACCCCCAAACCACATAGAAAGCCACCAAAATGTGTGAAAACACCCCAGACCCACAGAAAAGCCTCCTCCAACCCCCAAAACTTCTATATTTACTGGAGTTCTTCTCAAAATGGAAACAGGAAGTGACACAATGTCACCATTTTGGGAAGAAGTTGGACCAAGCTAAAGGTATTTTGTGAGCACTACAGCGGGGATGAGCTACAAAGGAGTTTGGAGGGGGGGGGAAATATCCACCTGATCCCCATGAAATTCCTAACCTAAAAGATAGAAGGATGGTGCAAGACAAAGGCTTATGGTGACTTATATTGGTATATCCATGGTTGCTCTAATATAATTACTTTTTCCAACATTGCAAGAAAGTATCCAGTCCTTCTTTGTGCGATGTTTTATCTCTAGCTATGCAATTGCAGTGGATGGTGTATAGGTGCAACTTTGTGTCCCTGACTAAAAACCACTGACTGACTGCTGCAAGGGTTCATGGACAGCTCTCTCTCTGGGTTGTCACTCAAGAAGGAGCTGTTGCCCTCCTAGACCTCTGTCTAAGAACACTGGAAGAACACACACTCTATCAGTGTCAAATACGATCTTGCCCACTCCACATCCTCAAATAAAGAAATTCTGGGGGAAAATAAGGCCAATGGAAAAATATATCCATCATTTAAAGACAGAACGTATAAATGCAAAAAGAAAGAGATTGGTAAAGACATGAAGATACATAAGGTCTTCAGTGAAATAACTTCACTGGAATGCTGCCCAGAACCTGATCTTTGGGCCTTGCCAATGTCAGCAAGAAACCTGGCAAAAGAGATTGGCTGTCCCAGTATGATTTCCTAGCAGTCAGAAGCATGTAAAGGTTGTGTGTGTATGTGCCTTCAAGGTGCCTGTTGACTTAAGAGTGATCCCATGAATTTCATAGGGTTTATTTAGGCAAGGAGGTTGCACCAATTCTTTCTTCTGAAATATAGCCTATAGCACTTGGTATTCATTGGTGGTGTCCCATTCAAGTACTCATTGCTTAGCTTACAAGATCTGATGAGATCTGGTGCCTTTAGGGTATTTAGGCCCTATTAACAGGTTAATCCCCTGCAAACCCACACAAACTTCAGACTTCTATGAACCTGGCTAGCTAGAGATTGGCAAAGGGTGAATGAAGAAGCTCTTTCTCTGTTATTTTTTCTAGAAAGCTAAAATTCATTTTCTTGTTTTTTTTATTCCACCACAGCACCCAATGATAAAATTATTTTTCCACCAAACATATAGGAGTCTGATAAGTGTAGAGAGACATGTCATCAACCAAATTCTTAGTTCTGAGGGAGGTCACCTTCTACTAACTTTGACTTAAGAGTGGTTGGGATGCACAGCATTTTTCTTGGCCTGCTGTCAATATTACTGGGTGGAGGAAATCCCAAATCTATTATTGCTTCTTCAAGCCCTCCATTTTTATTTTAAACAAAAAAGCCCTTGTACTCTCTGGGGTATGGTGTAAATTCTGCAAATTTTGACTCACTGTACCATTTTAAACCAGAAGATCTTTAAAACAACAACAACAACAAAACAAAACCCTAAATACTGGACTCTTCTAATTACATCCTATTTTGTAAAAAATTGCTCCTGAAAAAGTAAAACAACTGAGTCCATGGAATTAAAAAAAAATGTTGACTTACCAAGTTCCCATTGATTCACTGTATCTACTCTAGCCTTTACTTGGTGCTCTATATAAAGAAGACTAGATATATAATGGTAGAAAATGCTAAAAAGCCAGCATGCTGTATTGGTTTTTGACTAGGACACCAGGAGATCAAGGTTCAAATCTCTGTTCAGTTATGGAAACCCACTGTGTGACCTTTGGCAAGTCCCACATTCTCAGCCTCAGAGGAAGGCAGTGGCAAACTCCTCTGAATAAATTTTGCCAAGCAAACACCATGATAAGTTTTCCTTAAGGTCAACATAGGTAAGTCAGAAATGATTTCGAAGGACACAACTATGAGATATGTAATGGCCATGGAATAAGCCATGGAATAAGCAGGAGTGATTTAGTTATATGTACTAATTATAACCCTACCCATGACCTTCTGTAGGTGCCTTAGGATGACTTTGAACTCACTGCACATAGAGTTCATATCTGATTGTGATTGTAAATAAATGCCTATAAGAGATGTCACCAGAAAGTAGCACTGGAGATATGGAAAATACATGGTATCTAAATTGATCTTCAAAGCAAAGCAACTGTGTATTTGTATAACTGCATTCCTCTCACTTGAGACTGATGTGTGAATATAACACATGTTAGAGATGAGACTACAGATATCAGAAAAGCAATCATATTGTAATTTCCAAGGATAACTAGGAATGTTACCTTTATACAAGCAACTTCACAGAATAATACAGAGCCACTTTGGAATTACAATGGGCCCTCTGGAACTGCAGGCTCTGGATCCACATTTTTGAGCAACAGTGGATTGTCACACCCCATATTATCAAATGGCATCATTGTGAATGCATGCACTTCAGAGTGTCTGTGTTCATGCCACTGCCACTTAATAATATGGGAAAATCATCATCTGCATTTTTTCTTAGCTGCATGGCCCCCCCAGAACAAAACCCCAGTGGATCCGAAAGGCCCGCTGTACAGCATTTTGGTTTGTGACAGAATGGAATATTCCACAGTTATGTGTTCATTCTGAAGACTTGATAAGGTTGAAATGAATAGCTACAAGTAGTCCTCAGTTTTTAAAATCAATTGGTAGTTACATTTGACTGTTTTGCTACTCTCTCCAATACAAGCCTGTCTCCCAGCTGTGACTACAATTATCATTCCATTCTTCACCTGCTCAGCCCTTTACATTCTTTAGAAGGTATTGTTTCAGATTTTGTATTAAGTCCACCAACCCTTCAATGACAAACCAAAAGACATAAGTGGTATAAGAAGTACAGAGTATGCAGTGCTATTAAGGAATACTTCATTACAATATAATCCAAAAACACAACCTCTGCAATTACAACAAACACCAGTTTTGTCTCTAGATGATGACACCATATAAAATACTACTCATATAAGACTTTTTTTTTGGTATACATAATAACTATAATGCACCCATGGCACAGCAAGGTCAGTGTGACAGTTGATAAACCAGGCTCAAAGACAGTACAACCCCCCCCCCCGAAAATTAATTTCTCTTTATAATTGATGTAATCACATTGGATCTAAACCTCTCCTTACATAAATTCAATTTTGCAGGTTCCTTGAAAGTTCTGAAGTGGAAAGTGCTAAATATTATTGCTGTTAAGGTGGTAGCTATTGTGTCAGAAAGGACAGTTCACAAAACTGGAAAGTTAATGATCATTTGTTGGACCAACTTGTGAGGTCAAGATGTAAACCATCTTTTATTTAAAAAGGTAAAGGTATTTCCCATTGACAAGGTTGTCAAGTCATGTCCGAACATAGAGGGTGGTGCCCATTTCCATTACTAAGCCAAAGAGCCAGCACTGTCAGAGATTACTCTGTGATCATGTGGCCAGCATGACTGCACAGAATGCTGTTGCCTTCCCACGAAAGTGGCACCTATTTATCTACTTGCATTTGCATGCTTTCGAACTGCTAGGTTGGCAGAAGCTGGGACTAGTGACAGGAGCTCACCCCATCATGCAGCACTCAGGCCTTGAACTGCGAACCTGCCAATCTGACAATCAACAGAGTCAGTGTGTCTTAACCACTTGAGCCATTGCATCCCTTACCGAGTTTTTTTTAAAAAAAACCCAAACCTTTGAATCTTGCTATAATGGCATGTCTTTTTTAAAAATTAATATACAATATTCTCGACACTCTCAATGAGTGCTACTTAAACTAAGTCCTAATTTCAGTATAAGAAATAGTATGTAAACCTGGCTGGTATTTTAATGGCATACATTTTAGATCATGGAACAAGCTTCTTCTCCCCACACAAATACATTCTATGATTCTTTCCCTATCCATTTGGATGGAACAGGGATTCTGAGTCATTATTTAGCATAGCATGTCTGGCTGGTCTTGACTCTCTGGGATATCACTGGAAGCTGGTAAAGCTATTCCAAGTGTGAAACTTTGCAGATTTATGAGCAAACAACTCCTTTATGTATGGGAACTAAGTAACTTTACAAGAGAATCGAAAAGCCTGTTTAAGCCATTATTCCAGTACTTTTAAATCAGTACTGCAATATCACAATAATTACTATTGTAATCTGAAATTTACAATGAAAATTTTACATACTTTTTTACTTGAAAGGTATTATGCATTTCTACTGTTTCATTCTAAGTTTGATAATCATTTTAACAACGTTTCACCCTATCACTTGCAGCTTTTACAGAGTTTTATATGGGATTTACCTTTATTAATGTTTTTAGTAATACAAGTAGCAAACTGAGTCAGAACTCCCTAGCATTATCATCCTTAAGAAATCTGACCTGGAAAAAAGGAACTAATTCATACATTGCAATAGTAATGAGGGAACTGCTTCTGCATATTTGGTTCCCATGAAGCTCTTGTTAACATCCATGCAGACTGAATGACTTCCCATGTCATCTTTGCCTCTTCTCTTTAGTAATGTATCAGTTGGTTTGGAGGTTCAGAAGAGGGGTGGACTAAAATTATCACTAGTAAGCTTAAGTAATATATTGAATAACAAATAAATGGAGGCTCTGTGTAGACAGGAGTGTTGTTGCTAGTTTCTGTTTGGCTGCCTTGACTGGTGTTCTTCCTGATATGTGTATGTGTGTGAGAGGGGAGGAGAAAATCTGAAAATTTTTGAAGAATGGTAAAGAAACATTATTGTGTAGAATTAATGAAATGTTGCTTTCTGTGTAGAAAAAGCTGTCATTTTGGGGCTTTTTGTAAAATTCGAGTATGGCTGTTGTGTACAAAAAACATTTTCTGTTTTGGTACTGAAGATGGTGTCAAAATGTGTTACAATCTGGTGATATAGTATAAAAATAATGTACACTAGGAAAGTGTATTTAGGAATCTAAGCGGAGTCCAGGAAAGGGAACAGAAAGTAATATATTCTCAATTATCCAATTTCAAGGTGTCAAGTTCAGGACTGTTAAAGACTGTTAACAGAACACAGTGATAATTCTTCACTTCTTTTTTAGCTACTGAAACAAACTTCCAGTCATGATTCAAAGATGTGTACCAATAGGCATGTTCCAAAAGGCCACTATACAGTTAAAAAAAAAAAGAGAGAGAGAGAGAGAGAGAAGACCATGCGAATTATAGTGATGACAACCATTTGCATAACTGTTTTCCCCCATCTACATGGTACATCACTTGTTTTTTCTTCAGACCCTCTGAAAATGCAAATTTTCAAAGCAATTAAATTTGCAACAGTTCAGTGTACCAAAATTTACAATTGTCTTCTACTGATCTAATGGAATTTAACACAGAGTGTCACTTACACTATGCTTGAATTCATCAACATAAGGAAAAAATATGGCAACATATATACCAGGAGGCTAGTAACCAAAGAAATACTGCTATAAAGATTAAGCATACTGATAGAGTAAACAGAAATGAATGTATATGCTGAGATAACTAAAGCAGAACAAAGCTTAAAGCATATGTGTTTCTTAGTTTAGAAATACATTTTTGTCCCTAATTTTTGTTCCTCACAATCTCAAATGTAAATTACGCTACCCAAGAGAAGATAATGCCTTCAACAACCCCCCATGTCCTTCACATAACCTGTGTTGTAATGATTCATCTACTATTGGCAGCAAATTGGCCAGCCACTTCTTTGTGCAAAAGGTAAGCTTACCACAATAATCTATCTAGCCAGAAATCACGGAGATATTCAGAAAGAGGGGTGTGCAGATAAGTTGCTGAGTTAAAATGCTACACAGAAGATGACATGGATTTAAGACACAGACACTAGGAGATTTGCTTATTCATCTCTAGCAGAACAGATATGCTCAAATGCCATAGGGAAAGATTTATTCACTCCCCCTCATTATTTTGAAAATAAACAGGTGTAGTTTAAACAATTCAAAGCTGACCTGAGGTATGCAAGAAATAATTTCTCATTGCAAACATTCTGTGAACCTTTCCAGTTTAAAAAAATCAGCTATGTCTTACCATTGGTGTCTGTAACGATTACGCGAGCTTTGGTGCTGTCATTCCCAAATCTGTTGCTCGCTTTACATGTATATTCTCCAGCATCAGCCAATGAAGCTCTCGAAATGCGAAGTTCTGAGAATGTCCTAAGAGAAAATAGTTTGAATTAGTATTAAACCATTTATATATTATGCCTGCAGAAAAGTAATTTTTTCTTTACTAGCACAATAGTTGGGAGAACAAAGAAAGAGAATTTTAACAAGCTGAGCTGCAAGGTATCTATCTATCTATCCATCCATCCATCCATCAATCTAAAATCCATTTGTTGTTGCTGCTGCTGTAACATGGGAAAATGACTGGACAGTTTTTCCCCAGGATATGTTTAGGGTGACCCAACTTAAAATATAGGCTGCAAAGCATAGGTGAAATTCACTTTGGAAAGCTAAAGGTCGGCATCCCAATTCTTTTTTTTTTCCTTAAGCATATAGAGCAGTGTGGCACATCATTTGGTACATCTTCATAAGTTGAGTTCAAAAGGTTTTTATGAAGCTTTACTATAACCATCTAAATATTAAATTGCTATCTCTTCATGGAGAATGGATAACCAGTTGAACAGATTTTTGGCATATTTGAAGGGGATGTTTGGAATCGTCCTACTCTGTGAATGGACTTTCCAAACTTTTATACAGTGGACCCTTTGTATTGGTGGGTTAGCGATCTAAGGAGTTGAATGGCCATGGACTGCCAAACACCATATTATCCAATAGCATTGTATGCACACAGATGTGCTGACACATCCATGCACATGTGTGTGTGCCTAGATGGGAAGGGTCCACTGTGTGTATATATATATAATACTTGAAATTAACAGAGACAGGAAGCTATTGTCCATCGCATGTATGGGTTTACAATCCCTATGATTATTAACCATTCATCATTCATGGCTCATGCTATTTGAGGAGATTTAAATATTTAAACACAAAAAAAGCAAGTCATGGAGGCTGGGATGATGGATCAGATTATCTGATGAGGCGTTAAGAAAACAGAGTTGGAGGGGTACCTATGAAGGTCACTCACTGGCCAGAAAAATAGGCCATTTATGGCTCAAGTGTTTTTATCACAATATTTATTTGTTCTGAGAGCACCAATAAATTGTTCTTGGGACAGTTTCATTGTCTCATTTCTATTGGCTGTTCATTTTCACATTATATGTCACAGGGGGAGGATCCAGGAAGGCAGCTTATGATAGTCCCACAGCTATAAACATAATTATTGGCTTCTTGAGCAGCTGTAATAAGATCCTGGATAAACCAGGTTAACAGGATTATAAATAAATTATAAATTTACACCCTTAAGGTGCTTTTTCAAACCACTTTTTAGACTTATCTAAAATGTTTGGTTGGGTCCCAAGACCACAAGCACCACTACTGGAGAATGATTTCAGCTGTAGGGGAATGGGTTGCTGTTTATGCTTATTTGTGAGCCTGGTAACCAGGAACAATCTATAGTCTTTGATGAGTTGGCATTTCCATTAGACTTATCTCTTTTTAAAGTCATTTATTTTAGTATGAGCTTTTTTGCGTTTCAATGCACTTTATACATAACCACAATTTGGTGCTGATTTGGGGGAGGGGAAGTCCCAAATGGGGCATGTTTATTATCTATTAGTTGTTGTTGTTGTTGTTGGATATTGTATTGTTTTGTTTGGGGGTTCTCACATGGCATGTATCACTGGTGAATATGGTCAACATGGATTCCTCTGGCTGCCCATCAGTTAAAACAAGAGTAGATTGTGCATAGATAAAGTACTTCAAACAAATTGCCACCATATCAACCGATCGTCTTCCAGCATTGTGCTACCTGGAAATGTGTAAAAACTAGTTTTGGAAATCAAGCCTTCAAATTCTTTTACACAGTTATCACTTCTCTGAGTTGAACTCTGTCTTTGGCATGGATAAGAGGCAATTAAGAGACTGGCTATTCTGGATAGATTCAAGAAGAGAGTTACAGTCAATTAGGACCTCAAAATTCTCCCCATTGTTCTCTTTTTTGAAAACAGAACATTTTAGAGCCAGATATTTGACTAAACTCAAGCAGTCTATTTTAAGAATTGCCTTCACTGAACTACGATTTCAAGTAATGTCAACTGAAGTTCTAATTGGATGTTATAACAAAGTGCTATTTGAAAACAGACTATGTGTCTGCAGTCAGTGTCAGGTGGAGGACATTGTCCATTACATGCTAATTCTCCTCTGTATAGCAATCCTAGAGAGAAATTCCTAACACCCTTGCTGACAAATGGAAGTGGGAACTCTCTTGTAGATTCAGTTCTGTTTCTTTTGAGCGATACCAATGACTATGTAACACATAAAGTGGCCCTTTGTGCTTTGGCTGAAAAAAGGATTAGGAAGAGAGAGTTAAATAAAATTGCCATAAATTGTCATGGAGACTCAAAGTATTAATTATATTTTTATGATGGTAATGTAGAAGTTTATCAATATTCAGGAAAGGTGTTTATCTTATATAAGCAATAATTTAAACTACATGTTAAATGATGGAATGTCTTTTGCTCTTTGGTATTTTTGTGCCTATTGTTTTTAAATGTTTTTTTTTTTTTTGTATTTTGATAAGTTTTTTGTCATGGTCTTTGGCTAGTACAATAAACAATTTGATTGATTGAAAAAATATGGATTCCTGCTCAGCTGGTGTTCTGCTGTCCCACAGAAATCACATTCTGGTATCTCTTCCAAGCAAGCTAGTCACACTGGCAAAATTGACTGGAATGAATCTCTAGTTCCTTTCAGCAAGGCAACTGGAAGTCTAACTAAAGGCAGAAGTTGGGAGAGGGGGCAGAGATGAAGCAGATGCTTGCAAATTAGGTGATACCCAAATGAATGTCACATCTATTATGATGCTACTTCACTATGGAAACTATAGTGCATATGTTAATGCTACTGTGAAATACATGGAAACCAGAAAGTGATTGTACCTAGGACAATTTAAGTTATTGGCTTTACCAAGAATGGGTGCAATTCTGGAAATGACTGCTCCTTTGAACCACTTTAAACTACTTTAAAGCATATTTTGTATCCCTTCTGAATCTGGCCTCTCAATGATCTTTCTAAGCCATCATGTTATCCTTTTCTGATTTAGACAACTAAAAGCAATAGCAATGTAAGATTAAATGTAAACAAAGCCAGTTCCTGCCAGGAAGAAAAAGGAAAGCAGTTTATGGGCAGCCATTTTGAGTGGAGGAAGAGAGTCAGAGTCTTGCCTCCAGAATAAGGTAGCTTCCAGGATCTCACTATAGAGTTATAAACACAGTTGATCGAGCTCACTGACAGAGCCTGGTGAAAAAGGCCAAGACAACAGGGGCACTTTACGTGGGTCTTTACCATGGGACTTTTTGAGGGAGAAGCCCATAGTCCTATTTCAGTGCTTGCTTAAGATTTCTCAACATGGACTCTGCAGGACCTGTTGCAGTCACCTGCAGCACTTGTGGGATGTTTGTCTTCTTGCCTAGGGATGTGGGGAACTTCACCTGCACCAAGTTGGTAGCTCTCCTGGAAGAGAAAGTCCAGCAGTTGGAGGCCTGGGCAGTTACACTTCAGCATATTAGGGAGCAAGAGGCTTTTCTGGACAGAATAGAAAGAATGGTCCTGGATGGGGGCCACACAGAGGAAGTTGTTGGGGAGGAAGTCACTTTACACATAAAGGAGGTAGACAGCTGGAGGTACATCACACACAGAAGTAGGGAAACCAGGGATCATTCTGGGAGCTTGCAGCTACAGAATTGATTTGAAGCTCTCTCGCTTATCAAGGAAGAAGAGGAAGAGCAGCAGGGACAGTCCTCAGGGACAGTGCAAGGGACCCTGAAAGTACCACCACAGGGAACATCCACTGTTAAGCCATAAAGGAGGCATGTGGTGATGGTGGTGGACTCCTTGTTGAGGGGTATAGAAGCAGTGGTTTGTCGGCCTGACAAGATGTCGAGGGAGGGTCTTGTCTCCCTGGAATGAAAATCTGTGATGTGACAGTCAGGCTGACAAGACTTGTCAAGCCTACTGCCCATTACCCCTTCCTCTTGGTCCACGTGGGAACCAATGATTCCGGTAAGGGAGGGCTAAAGTTAATTTGTTGTAATTAATTTGCATGCTTTGTCACATGATGTGAAGGACCACCCATATGGGAAGGATACACCTTCACATACACATGTGACAAAGCAATAAGAGTTTGTTGTAATTATTTGATATTAAGAGACCCTGTACAGCAAATAAAGTTGTGGCCAGTTTATACCCAAGAAAGAGGCATCTGTTGTCCTTTGTGCTGGTGCAAAGTCATGCTTTCTCATCCTCAGTAGAAGCTAAAGACCAACCCCCTCTGAACAAATCTTGGCAAGAAACCATTGTGATAGGTTTGTCTTAGGATTGACATAAGTCCAAAATGACTTGAAGACCCACAACAAGTATTAAATAAGCCCATAAATCAAATTATCTTCTCCAGGAGCAAGTGAACAACTAGACAGATTCCCACTGAACTACTGCATCCCATCAACATTGCTCCTCTTTACCCCATCTCATTCCACCCTTAGTAGAACAAGGAACTTGGTCTGACACACAATTACTGTAAGAACACCTATGTTTACTTTTCAGAAAGCCCTTCACTTAAGCCCCACAGAACACTAGCCAAAAAAAAAAAAAAAAAAAAAAAAAGGAAAGGGAAAGGAAAAGGAAAAGGAAAAAAAAAGAAGAGAAGAGAAGATAAAAGAAAAAAGAAACAAGGATCCACTCAAAAATTGATCATTTTATGTATCACTGAAATAGGGGGACAAGCTTAAGCATTGAAAACAGTCATTGAAGCACAGGGATTGCTTTAAAATTTTAGCAGACATTAGTTACATACTTTCTGGGGCTTTTATAATCAGGAAATATAAGAATATATTATTTTTTTTAAAAACAAATGTAGACCATTATGATTACAATCTGAACTTGACAGCACAATTATCCTTGAGATGATTTCTAGATATTCTAGCTATATCAATTTCTCAGAGCTATTTCAGTTCCTCCTATATGACTCTTTCTGGGGGCCAATTGCTTAGAAACCTGGTATTTTTCAATTGATATTGCTATGCTGTTCAAGTCGTTCCACCCCTACATTAATGTCCAATAAATGAGCAAACAGGCTAAAAGACCAAAAGCAACACTCAATACCATCTGGAAGTCCACTCATCAAAGAGTTTAAAAGATGTGTGTGTGTGTGTGTGTGTGTGTGTGTGTGTTGTTTGCCAATTTATGATGCCCCATTAATTTCATAGGGTTTTCTTGGGCAAGGAATAATCAGAGGTGGTTTTGCCAGTCCCTTCCTCTGAAACATAGCCTACAGCACCTGGTTTTCATTGGCAGTCTCCCATCTAAGTACTATACAGGGCTGACCCTGCTTAGTTTTCAAGATTAGACATGATCTGGTGATTTTATAGATGGATTGTATTTGCTAACACATAGAAATGGGGGAAGCAGCACTCATCTGTAACCTGATATCTCCAAAAACTCACAAACAATGGGGTTCCTTTATCCTTCCCTCTATCTTCTTTCACAACCTTCTCCTATCACAGAAAGTTGTATTCCTTTTCTTTTCAGATTACAAACTTTTATGAAGAATTAAAATGGGAATAAGATGTCAGAGAGGTATCTCAAGAATACATACGGGTACTCCCACCCAGCAAACACCATCACTTGCCACTAGGCAAGACCCCATGAAGTTTTCAAGAGAAATAAGATCTTGAGAAACCGCCCTAAGTGACCAGCAGTTATAGATACTACCAAGAAACAGGTATTTTCCTGAAGCACTTGCTGAGTGGCTAATCAACTTTAAAGTTGCCCAAATTCACTAAGCCATTAGAAACACACACTCCAATTATTAAAATGATTAATCGGCTAGAGTATGGACACATCAAGTGAGTAGTGAATAGCTACAGTGTAGTGAAGCCTTGAGTTTTTCCCCAGACTGCTGTGTCATGACAGATGCTGGTAATAAACCTACAGTAGATTGTCAGAGAGCATATTGTTTTGTAGTCTTCCAAAACATGCCATCCTTGTATTAATGAAAAGATAGAGGATTGGAACCATGTAAACATTCACAGGGTTTATAAAATAAGAATCTTGGGCTGCCTGAATGAAACCAGATCATAATGGGGTCTAATAATGAGATTTCAAATACTGTAGGAGTCTAATAAAAGTGTCCTGAGCACTTTAAAGAGAACAAAGTTACAGAAGTCCATGTGTTGTTACAAAGAGTGATCTACTGTCATTTCAAGCATCTTAGATGAAACCTTTTCAGCTGCACTGAAACTGCTACAATTAAAACTTTTCAGGGCACTGAAAAAAAAAGGCACCAAATGTCATCTTGTCATTTTAATCTCTATCCAATTTCTAATGTGACTGTAATAGATACAATATTACAACCAGTCACTAGTTAGTGTGACATTAAACTGATTTGCTGCAGTTTATAAGCACATGAAAAGAAATAACTGCTGGCAGAAGCTCACACAGTATAGCAATTCTGTAAAGCCAAACTATTGTCTAACAATTAAACTAACAAATGAAATAAACATACATTCTGGACAAAACAACTCAAAGTGAAAAGCTGCTAATATATAATTTATCAACTAGCCCCAATGAAGTCGTTCCACCAACACAAATAATGTTCTGCTTGCAGATACTTAGTTCTGGACTATGCACACTGGGGGAATCCAGTGCAGTTTCTAGCTGCACACTGATTATGAAAACTATGAAAATTGAAAACACTACTCTCTTCCATAATCCATTATTGGAATGTCTTACAGTCCAACTAAAAGGCCTGTAAGGACATGAACAAACACTACTTCAGAACTGCACATTTACTTTAACGATTAACATTAAGCATTCTTTGAAATGCTTAAAATGCCAACTTCGGAGCATAGAAAAAGTGAAAAAGAATTGAATCAACTGTATCACATTCTAACAACATTTCAAGTTAAATAAAATGATTATTGGGGATATGTTCATAGGAACATTTTTGTTATTAGTGGTACCACACAATTTTTCAGAACAGAATAAAGGCCACCTACAACAAATATTTCATAATTAAATGTGAAATGAAAAAGTATATTCACACTTTGTTTGAAATAATTTCTTGAAGTGAATTATCACTTTGAGAAAAGGCTCACTAAGTTTAAGGAACTTATTCCAAGCTAGGCAAATATAGTGTTGCAGCTTAGATCTATCTATTTGTAACAGATAAGACAGAGTCCAAAAAGAAGAAGACAGCTAACAGCTTACATGTATGAGTTGCCACAGTAACTTTGTTCTTATGTTGGCACTTTGGGGTCTGTCAGGCGGAACAGTTGTCCATGTGAAAGAATTAAAGGGAAACCAATCTGACTATGCAAAGTGCAGGGCTATTCATATACCAAGCTTCCTGGATGGTTTCATTTCGAATGCCACTAAAACAGCACTAACAAGTGCTTGGGAAATTCTGCTTGTATGTGGGGACAGACAGAAAAAATAAACCTAGTAGTTATATACAATTTTTGGCTTATTATGGCCTATTACATTTTAAAGATAACAAATTACTTTTGCATTTAAATGCAAAAGTGTTCTGTAAAAATTCAGAACAATTATTTAATACCCACCAGCATTTCATAGAGGAAAATCAGGATGTGTGTGGCCAAGCAAAATCCAAGTGTGGTCAAGATGGTTAAGTTATTAATGAGGAAGATCATACCAGCTAGGAGAGACTGCAGCATTTTGTCTTTGGATGAGCCTACTGGGAAGGGCAAGAAACTGCTTTTGCACTTTGAGCTCAGTTTGCAGCAATTGAAGTAAGCCAAAGACAAAGAGGAAAAGTGGGAAGAGAAGAGAGAAAGTGGGATATTTCAAAAGTAATGGGAAAAGTGGGGCAGGAGACTAATCAGGACTGCCCCTGCCAAAGAGGGAGTGTTGGAGAGTATGTATGTTATTTTAAACCCCATCCTTCAATGGTTTGCAAGTTCTTTGGAGTTGAATGGATCAATAAATACCCCTTGAGAATGGGGAAAGGCTACATTGTAGATAGTTGCTCCTTTTTTAGAAACGAAAAGAGGCTCTATTGTTGCAAGGAATGTAATACCATAACCATCCCAATGATGCCAAAAATAATGAAGTGTTCAAAATTATTGTACGGAAGCAGCAGAGGACTGTAAAATAATCCAAGCAGATAAGCAATCATGATTACATATATTACTATGGAAGCAATTATTGTATGGAAGCAGAATCCAAACAGATAAGCGATCATGGTTACATATATTGCTAGCAATGCTTTTAAAAGGAATGCTTAACCTATTCTGAGTACTTGAAAAGGGCTAAATATTCCACCCTTTCCTTAATTTTCCCCTTTTTATTCCACAATGCAAAACCGAACACTGCCTCTAGCAATCAGCTGAACGTACAAATCCTAAATACTTGCAAGATAATTGCTTTAATATGTATTGCATTGACACCATTTGGGTGCCTGAACTGATATTTGGATATTAGGAATTGGAGGCACTGCGTTAGGAATTGGAGGCACTGCGTTGCAGTGGCTCTGTTCCACCCAGAGGGTGTTGCTTAGGGACGGTTGCTTTAATAGGAAAGAGCTTAGTTGTGGCATCTTTCAAGGTGCCATCCTGTCCCCGATGCTGTTCAACATATATATGAAGCTGCTAGGAGAGATAATTCAGAGTCATGGGGTGGGGTGTTATCAATATGCTGATGACACCCAGATATATTTCTTCATGTCTCGGTCTTCAGCTTTGACTTCAGATGGTGTCTCTCCCCTCAATGACTGTCTTAAGGCAGTAATGGACTGGATGAGGAAAAACAGATTGAGACTGAATCTAGAGAAAACGGAGGTACTTGCAGTAACGGCCCCAAAACTAGGTATTGGGATACAACTTCCAGTCCTGGACGGGGTCACACTTTCTGCTAAGGACTGTGTTTGCAGTCTGGGGGTGCTCCTGGATCCATCGCTTCAGATGACTAATCAGGTAAATGCAACGGTCAGGAGCACCTATCAGCTTTGGCTGATATGCCAGCTGAGCCCTTTCCTGGAAGTAAGGGACCTGGAAACTGTGGTGCACGCACTGGTAACCTCCCGTCTGGATTTCTGTAATGTGCTCTACATGGGGCTACCTTCGTGCTTGGTCCAGAAATTACAATTAGTACAGAACATGGCAGCCAGATTGGTCTCGGGTACATTAAGCAGCTTTAAAAAGGTGTCAAGATGGATCTCTTCCGGCAGGCCTTTCCTGACTAGATTTCCCAGCCTTAAGAATCAGTCATCCTCTCCTTCCCTATTCTTTGTTGCAGCTAGGATTTGTCTTTTTAATGAAATTTATTTTAGTATCTTTTAAACTGTGAAATTGTTTAATACTTAAAAAGGGTTGGTGGGTTCTGGGGTTCTTCAGGGCGGGACGGGGATTGTATTTTATGGCAATTTTAATGTTGTAAGCCACCCTGATTGCTCTGCAGAGGGGCAGGATATAAATTATTATTATTATTATTATTATTAGATATTTTTCAACCTTATTTTTCATTAAAAACAAAATGAGAGTAATAAAATATTGAATTAATACAGAAATAATTTCAAGATAATGGCTAATTTCTTCAAATCTAATATAAATACTTTTTATTACTCAAATAGAGTATGCACTGGTAATAAACACAATTAAACAAAGAAATTATTAAAACAAATTCAATTAAATATTAGTGTAAGACACTAATATTTAAAACAATTACATTCACAACATCTACATATGGCAACCAGATAAAGTTAGAATCTCAGTATAAATCCCATAAAACATGGCCTTGTGGATGTATTAAGATGGGCTTCAAATACACTGACTGATAAAGCCAGCATGATTATGAGATACTCTGATTGCATTGGGGATGCATAGATATCATGATGCAATATCACTTTTTATGTGGATCCTGCCCCCCCTTAATGTTAGTTTGAGCAGCAGTGGCTAGCATCAGACTATGTTCAAATCCCTACTTAACATTCACTACCCCTCAACATAACAGACCTCATAGGATAAAATGGGGGGCGGGGGCGGGGGGCGGCACCAATGTATGATTCAGGCTCCTTGGAGGAAAAGCAGGATAAATGCAATTACAAAGGCCGAAATCTAATTACAAGACTCTACTAGAGTATAGCCATTGAATCGACTGCTGAATGATAACACTTAAGAAAGTTCCATTAATTAATGTGTCTACTCTAGCTGGGACTAGCAATTCGATTTAGACTAATGTTGTAATCAATGGGATTTAATTAGTGGGATTTCCATAAGTATTAATTTACCATTCTGCAATTAATTCAACAGGTGTACTTTAATTGAGATTTGCAGTTGGGTTTAGGCTATTATAATTACCAAACCCCAATTACTAATCTTCTTACTGAGAAATCTCTGATAGGTTTTCAAGGGATCCCAATTACTGATCGTTTTGCTGAAAAACCTTGTAAGCTTCCTTGTAAAACCTTGTAAGCTTCCAAGGGACCACCATATTTCCTAGCTTGCTTTAAAAATAATAATAAAAATAGTAAATAGTGAAATATTCCCTAATATAAAAAATCTGATGCTTGCATAATGTGATAATGAAACACAGTGGCTTTCAACATTCTTATGGATTACAAATCAAACTTCTATAAGACCCTAGTGAACAATACAGATTCTAATAATGAAAATAACTTGTTCATAAATCAAAAATATTTCACCCTTGATTCCAAGACAACCTGAATTAACCAGGATATGAGTCACCTTCCTGGAACAGATCGGTTTATTCAGGCTTTCTATGATGATACAATAGGACCGAAGCATCCTCTGCCAGACTTTCCTGCTGAGCCGTGGACCAAAAACCTTTAAAATTATTTTGCTTCAATTGATCAGATTCAGTTTGTGGTTTAATTCTAGAACACTCTTCCATCCATCACTACCTTTAACATAATGACAGATGGGGACAACAAAGCATAAAGCATTTATATTTTCAGTGTTCTGGCATTTAATTGTAAGAAGAAGGAGAAAAAAATCTGTAACACTTAAAGGTTAAGTGTTTTCTTTGATTCTGGCTGCTGTGTGGTACTGCAGCCATGACAATAACCACAGTACACTTTCCAGGTGTCCATTGTTTAAAACAAAGCCACAAGAACTCTGTTCTCTCTCCTTCTTACCGAGAACATGCTGCCAAAATCAGCAGCGTGGAAGACACATGTGCACTGATATTTGATCCAACAGTAATCAGGCAGGGAAAACGGACTAAAACCCACCTTAAAACATATTCAGGGGAAGCCGTGCTCGTCATACAGCAAAATAAAACAAAATCCACAAAGGAGTGATACTTTTACTGGCCAGCCAAAATGCACAGAACACATATTGCAAGATTTTGAAGGGTTCGTTGTACAGTGTTCTCTGCCCAAGTAAGAGGCAAAAAGATCCCCTGAGGGGTTATTTTACTGCTGCAATGGAATTTAATTTTACTGTCCTATGTCTAAGTCCCCACATGATGTACCGAGGCATGGTCTTTGCCTACAATGAGATTGCTCCAAGTGAACTACAGCAGAGACAACATCTATACAAAATGTAGGCCTGTGACTCCAACATCATCATTTTTCCTCAACCAGTATTATTTTTTTAAAACATCTTTTGCTTGATAAAGAAGCCAATGGAACTTTGAAAGCTTGCATTTTGAGTTCTGTGTCTCTTGGGTCACCAGTAAAGTTATCCTTCGTGGATTTTGGACTTTGCTTTATTAAAATCCACCTTGTTACTTTTAACAAGGTCTCAGCCTTACAACCACTCTATGGGGCAAGTTAGATTATGGAAGATCAAGAATTCTTAGTAAGTTTCATAGCTGAATGGGGATTTGGACACATTCAAATGGGTATTTTTTTAATGTCCAAACCCATGCACCGCACAGACAACATATACATTAAAGGTCTAATCAAATTAATTAAAACTGAAGCTTATGCACAGGGACCCCATGTGCCACAAGTATTCAATATTCAGCCACGTAAACACTTGTTATAATGCTTGGGTCCATGAACTTTTATGACAACATCTGACAAGTAAACCAACAACTATTTATGTGGCAGAAATATGGGATATGCATGTACTAAAGAAAGAAAATAATAGAGGCCTCTTCAGCATCTTCTCTAAACTGTCAATTGGGTTGTAAGAGCCTCAGACACTATGAATGCAAATTTATTTGGTTAGGTTTAAAGGTGCTTTCAGTATCTGGGACTTATACAGAGGCCATCATGCTAGATATAAGATACTGTAATTATGAAGGAAAGCCTATTACTGGAACAAATATAACTCTTTTGTTTCTATGAAGCAGAATATAGCAGCAGCAACATCATAAAATCACCCAGTGAAAATAAAGTGGCAGCCTATTTCCATTAATTAACTCTTTCTGGATATTACAACACATTGTTGAGCATGCTGAGGAAATTAATACTAAGTTGTTGTCTGCACCTGGTTAAAAAATTCCACTTCATTCTCACACCTCAGGCTTTTAAATACATCACTGTATACTTACTTTTGTTTTTTGGGACTCCTGATCTTGATATTTTCTGGTCTGTTTCTTTTTGTTATTTCTTTTCCATTCTTTAACCATTTGAATTTGAGTGAGGTGTGCTCAGAACGGGCTTCACATCTGAGAACTAGTGTCTGACCCACGGCAGATTCCTGGCTTTTCATCTCCTTCAATTTAGGAGGAATGGCTAAAGAAACAAAAAAATAATAATAATGTGTAAGTGACTAGGTAGTCCTTGAAAAGGGAAAACAAAGGAAAAAGTGACATCTGGGCAATTTGGAACATTTAAGACTCATCAAGATCATTTGTTCTCTACACCAAAACTGCCAGGTTTTGCAAGTATAATAAGGAGGAGGGGTGGAAGAGCCAGGGATCAAACAGGAGTCACTAATTCATAGTGGCTATGTAGAAGTATTGATGCTTTCAAAGCAGCAATAACAATGTCACTTGCAGCCTCACTTTTGTCCACATGTTAGGTGTCATATCAATGTGAGTCTTATTTAAATGAAATGTTGATGGGAAAGGAGATACCTGTATCTCCCACGCCATTATTGCTATTCCATGGCAGTTCCTGCTTTGAGCATTAGAGGGAGGCTTTATAATCCAAGGAGGTATCTCTTGCTCCAAATCATTCCTCTCAATAGAAATTATCTATTTCAGAAATTTGCAGGAAGACATTTGAACTGTTAAATAGTTGTACCGCATACCAGCATTGGCCTTTTTCTTTTCTTCCTTCCAATTATTTTTAAAAGCCTTTTAAAGAATAGATATACATCTGAAGATAAGAATTGCCCCCTCTAGTCTGACAAACAAGTCATAAACTCTCAACTCAAGAACCCTGAATGATTTGTGATGCGCTTCATTTCTAATAGGCCTCTGAACAAAGTGAGGAAATAGCAATGTTATTGTTTACTGTTTTAGTCTTTTAATATAATTCTGGGAAGAAACACTGCAGAGCCAGCATGATATAGTGGTTTGGATGTTGGACTAGGACCCTTGAAGACCAGGATTCAAATCCCCGCTAACCCACTGGGTGACCTTGGGGAAGTCACAGTCTATCAGCCTCAGAAGAAGGCAAAGATAAACACCCTCTGAACAAATCTTACCAAGAAGACCCCATGGTAGGTTTGTCTTAGGGTCACCCTAAAACAGAAATGACTTGAATACACATAACAACAACAACAAGAAACAGTGCAAACAGACTACACTTTGAGCAGAAAGTAGGAGCTGGATTTGACTACACAAGATAAAATAAATATTAAGGAGTAGGCTCACCAACTGATGAAAGACCCTTCTTCCATCCCATCTGCAACTGTTACAGCCTCTAGGGAGGGAAGCGGAGCCAGTATGTGCTGGACTTAATCCCCAAACCCACTGCCACTCTCTTTTTCTTGTGTGTCAAGTCCCTTTAGGCATAAGGACAGGATACTGTCAAATGTATGAATCACTCATGTAAAGCCCCATGTATATTGATGGTGCTACATAAATAAATGACAATGATAATGATTATGATGATGATCATCATCATTTATATAATTATTCATATAATTATCATCATCATGATCATCCTTTTAATTCTATATCTCTAATATTACTGTAGTACATAAAATAAAAATGATATGTCTATTTTGTTATCCATGAGGACTTTCAGTGAAGAAAAACATATTTTGGTGATGCAACTCAGAGCAAAATTGAATGGTTAGTAGGCAAAGCTAGTTAATTCTGGTGTTCTTTACTAGAGATACATAAAAATATAGCTCAAAACCAGATTTGGGAATACAGTCCGAAACCAGATTTGCGAATACAGTCTCCAGTCCTGGATGGAGTCACACTCTCCTCCAAGGACTGTGTTCGCAGTTTGGGGGTGCTCCTTGATTCGCCGCTTCACATGACTAGTCAGGTGAATGCGGCGGTCAGGAGTGCCTGCTATCAGCTTCGGCTGATACGCCAACTGCGGCCTTATCTGGACATGAGGGACCTGGAAACTGTGGTACATGCTCTGGTGACCTCACGTCTGGATTTCTGCAATGCACTCTACATGGGGCTACCCTTGTGCCTAACCCAGAAACTGCAACTGGTACAGAACATGGCAGCCAGACTAATTACGGGAACATCCAGGAGGGAGCACATAACACCAGTGATTAAATCCCTCCACTGGCTGCCAATTAGTTTCTGGGCGCAGTACAAGGTGTTGGTTTTGACCTTTAAAGCCCTACATGGCTTGAGTCCATCTTATCTTAGGGACTGCCTCTCCCCATATGATCCCCCCCACGCCCTTCGGTCCTCTGGGAGGAATCTGTTACAGCCAATAAAAACTAGGCTGTCTCAGACCTCCCAGAGGGCCTTCTCCGCAACCGCTCCCAGACTTTGGAATGGCCTGCCGGACGAGATCCGTCTAATTACTACTCTTGCTGCTTTCAAAAAAGCGGTAAAGACAGATCTCTTCCAGCAGGCCTTCCCAGAATAATGCCCTGGACCGAAGGGATGGTTTCATCTGCCCCTCCCTGAAACTGCTACTATATGTTTGCTTATTGTTTTGTTTATTGAATTCTATTTTGTTTTTAATTCTTCAATAGTTTAATCTAGTTTTAAGGGGTGGGAGGGTTGGATTTGGGATAAGGAATGTTTTAAAATGTATGTTTTTATTATTGCTGTTCCCCGCCTCGATTGCGATGCAGAGAGGCGGGTTATAAATAAAATTTATAATTATTATTATTAAAAGAAGTTCTTTCCAGTCTGTTGTCAGAGAAAGCTATGCCAATTTTTAAATGCTAATAAATCTGCATTTTTTTTTCATTACTGAAGGTTAGGAAGTACACTTTAAGAGTACCCAGGCAGTTCTTCATACAATTAACAATAAGATCCAGATTCAATAAGGTTGCTATGCTTTCACATGAAGCCTTGATCCAGGAAGAAACTCAGAGAAAGCAAGGAATGCATGCAGCTTGGAAGACAGTTGGCTATGCATCATGCTGTAGGGTTGGTGGATTTAACATCACACTTTATTCCCCTGAAATATGTACTCATTTTTTTAAAATGCACTCTCTCCCCGGCATCACATGAAGTTTTAATTATGTAAAACATGCAATCAGAGTTTAAAATATTTTTTAAAGGTAGACAACTCACTTGGAACACACATCTGTGTATAAGTGTGCAAGCAAAATCATATTGGGAGAAAATGGGCTATAAATCAAACAAATAAATAAAATAACCAACTTTACACTTAAACTGGAAGTAAATATCTCAAACTAATTGCAATGCTACAATGAAGAGACACTTGGTTGTCATTGTTTTAATCCAATAACTTTAACTATTTTGTAATATAATAAATTTGTTATTTAAGATGCAACTCACTTGAACAGCAAACTAACATTTTCTGTACAAAGATGTTTGGGATTAGTTTAAGTAATTCACACTCATTTGTGAAGAAAAACCTCTAATTTTAGGTTCCATAATTCAGTATTATTTCCAGTTTTTATTAACTTTTCTGTCATTCTTATCTATTTCCGATAATACAGTGCTGACATTCAGCAATATTTCATTAAAAAATTAAGCCAGGATTATCTGTTTTTGTTTTTGTTTTTTACATTTATGCACCAATTAGTATCTGATGGCATAGAATGTATTTTCCAAAGATTAAAAGGATAACGTCCAACAATAGGCATAACTTTACAAGAAAAAAGCTTTTTTCTTAGCTTCTAGAAAAATAGCTGCTGTTAAAGCAACTGTTGTTGACAAATCAGTTTCCTTATTTGTTTTATTATGTAAATATATCACAAATATACTGCAAAGCACTTACTCTTCCCTCTACAATATAATACTGGACATTTTTAAAAATACTGTAACTTTTACATAAGATGCAATGACAAAAGGGGGGGGGGAAGCCAAAAAAAGAAAGAGTATAGTTTTTTTAAAGGGCATGTAGGATTATCTTCAAAGTATCATTGTTCATACTAAAAATACACTGGTTTATATTTTTTGCATATTTCACAGTTCACTGAAATACTATATAGTTTCACATTTAAGATAAAAACAGACAAACAGAAAAATATCCAAGTCTACCTTAGAGGTTGCTTTTTTCTCCCCTCAATAGGAGTCTCTCTGGATTTTTTAAATAAAATGATCAATTTCAAGAGATAAACTCCCAGGTTAACCAGAAAGGAATATGAGAGAAATGATGCTCCAGGTATCAGACTCAAACTTGGCAGATTGTTGTTCTGTTGCTTGATCTATAATGAGTTACTAAATGACCTTGCTGCTGTAGTTTTAATACATGGAAAGAACTGACTCATTACACTTCAAAGGAAAGACATGGGAAGAATTATGTTACAAATTAGAAAGTCAGCTGTGCTGTAGGACAAGAAAGGCACAAAAGATACTAGGGTGACAATCTCATATAGGGCAAGCTTCACAGAACTCAGCAAGACCTACCTCTGGAGAAGAGAAGGTTAAGAGGTGATACGATAGTCCTGTTTAAATTTCTGAAGGGGTTTCATACTGAGGATTGAACAAGCTTGTTTTCTGTTGCACCAGAAACTAGGACATGGAACAATGGATTCAAACTACAGGAAAACTGATTCCACCTAAACAGTAGGATGAAATTCCTGACAGTAAGAGTTGTTCGATAGTGGAACACACTCCCTTGGAAGGTAGTGGGGTCTCATTCTTTGGAGGTTTTTAAACAGAGGCTGGATGGCCACCTGTCAGGGGTGCTTTGATTGTGTATTTCTGCATGTCAGGAGCTTGAATGGGATGGCCCTTGTGGTCTCTTCCAATTCTATGATTTTATGACCCATTTGGCAGGCAAACATACATTCATGTAGCACGTAACATAACAAGCACTACCACCCCCCCTCCAATCATTAAAAGTGCGATCACATGAGGAAGGCTTACTAACACCAATCTTTCTTTCCCCCCCAACCTCCCCCCCCCCACTCCAAATACACATATATGGCATACCAGTACTTATTAAGTCATATATGCTGCATGATTTCTCCATAAAGTTCATTATCTTCCATATCTGTCTGGGAATTATGCTGCCTTTCTAAGCAAAAAATATTTCAACAATTGTACCCCACCACCACCATCCCCATCATTCTATCAGTCTCCTGAAACTTCCTTTATATTTTAATGATAGTTAAATGATATCTGTTCTTTGCATTCAAAATCCTCTAGAGTTTCTAAAAAGATTCCAAGATTTTCTGAAAATTGTGAATGCACAGCACTTGACCTGTGGAGCCAAATGCTGACCACTGTGGACTGCTTCCCCCTTTGCTGCCTATTTCCTGTCTCAAACAACAAAAAGAACACAACAACAAAACAAGAAGAGGAAACTGAGAAGCAGCTGCCATGTTAACACTGTAATGAATGAGTGAACAGGTTGCATTTGCCTTGGTAGGTCAGATATTTGAGCATATCTGCTTTACATGCCAAAATCTACAATTTAATTGAAAGCGAAGAGGAGAAAATCCAAATGTAGATCTATAAACAATCACACATAGCTCAATGCTTATTACCTAGGTGGTAGAGTTACTGGCAATTATTCTCACAGGCCAGCATTCAAAGAATTGCTGGGTTTGGCATGTGATATGAAGGCAAAGATCTACTGGGGTGGTGGAGAGACTAAACCCCCTTGGGATCCTGGAATAATTCCAGAGTTTTTTTGGATCCTGGCCACTGACACCACTTGTATACATGGAATATTCACATTCTCCTCCTCTTCTAATACATATCATTATTTTGGATATGTACTCAGATTGTCATAAAAACACCCATTGAATACATATTTCCATATTTATTCCAAAAATATGAGTGACGATTTTTATTGAATATAATGAATATCTTAATTGTTTAATCTATTAATAGAGGGTCCCAGAATAATAATCCTTTCCTACATCTTGTTGGGATAGAGACTTCTTGCTAGGTTATGAGTGGCCTATAGTTACTTGAAATAGATCTTTCATTCATGACATGTATATTCATGTTGTGTTTCCCTGGCCTTTGGAAACTCAGGCTTCAACCAGATCAAACTGGGGGTTATTTTGCTCGTGTGTTTAGCCCCAGAATGCGGCTTGGTTCTGGTTTCCTCCTATTTTGGCCATGTGTATTGTTTAAATGTGTAGGTTTCAAAACAGGGCAGAGCCTCTTCTTTTTGCATGGGCAGATAACCCTTTAGTTTTAAATACTGTCCTTGCACACTATCCACCCATTACTTTCTGGATCAGTGGAGGTTCTAAGCCTGAAAGAACTTTTAATACAAAGGGTTAGTTTTTAAGGTGCCACATAATTGAATGTAGGCATCTTTGGTAACAGCAACATAAAATCTGCCTAGTTTAACACTCTGTTTTCACTAGACAAATATAACATCTTGGGGTCACAATCACAACTAAAATAGTGGGGAAAATAGCTTTGCCCTAAAATTCACACCTAATAAGTCTCAAAATATATTTAGTTAACAAATTAGCCAAATGAAATTGACAGTTCCAATATCATGCATTAGCTGAGGGTTTGTTTGTTTGTTTTTTCTGTGCAGACACTTGCTATCTAGGAGAGTGCAGGTCAACATTAATAAGTAACATCTCAAGTTACTTATTAACCAGACAAGGATCAGCAATTGGGACAGGGGTGTATTTTTGCAATTGTGGCCCCCAAAGCACCCAGAGGTTACAATTGGAAGTTATTATCAGTTATTATTATTATCAGATTTCTGGGATTTTGATAACATTCTTGAGTGTCTGGGGCTTGGTGTGGTTTTATTGCAAATTCAGTACTAATGGTGTTTATATTTTTGCCTTTTTTGCCAATGTTTTCCCTGATGTTTTTTTGAGGGTGGCTTTGGAGGCCACAAATAAGGGGTTAAGGCCTGTATGTGGCCCATCTTACATTTCCTCCAGTACTCATCCTTCTTCTCCTTGGGCTTTCCCATCTTACTAAACTGGTCAGAAGAAGGCCCAACCACTCTAATGAATCTGTACATTTTAAAGCCAATTAACCCATTACAACATAATATTAACTTCTGCATTAATTAGGCAATCTAGCAAGTTAAGCCATAGGTAGGAAAATGAACAAATAAGTAACTTAATAAATTAATTGAATAGCAACTTCCATTTGATTATCACCCTTTTCAAATATGGGACAGATTCTGTTCCCAGTATTAATGATAATTACTTCAATTTATTTCCCCCCAATATAAGTTAAATAGGAAACAGTTTGATTTAAATCAGTTTTAAAGTGTTCACATTGGACTCCAGAAATCCATCTGAGGATTCATTTCTATCCAGGTTCTGTTCTAGCACTATAGTTGCCAGAGATGTAATATTGTTTGGATGATTCTAAAGTTGGTTCTAAGCCCACAGGTCTTTTCTTCCATTCGCTTAAACTCTAATTTGGACTAATCTCTTGATCTCTGAGAAAAATAGTAACAATGTATCAATGACAATATTCTGAAACACAGCATGTAGATAAATATGTATGGTTGGAAGGTTTTCTCCCCCTACAGGAATGTATATTGTCTTAATTTTCTTGAGGGGATACTGAGCTGCCTAAACACATTGCTGGGAATTCATGCATGTAAAAATTGTTTCTGAAAAGACAGCAAATGATGTATTTATCTACAGCAAAATATTGTAGTTCATTAGTATATCAATATGAGAGCCACTGTGAGCTCAAAGCAGTAACAAAACTGGTGCTTAACAGCTGGTGGTGAAGTGCCTAGAAACGTTTGTAATCCTATTTAGCCCATATCAGCTATTCTTCAGTAGTCTACCACATTGAAAACTCACCAAAGTAATACCTAGCAAGTGGCAGCCCATTTGCTCCACCTGCCCCTCTAAACTATAAATATTATATTATCTGAGTATGCAAATCAGGTGCAAAGTTGAACATTGCTAAAGGCTATTTTTAGCTTGTTTCAATATTCATTTCAATGAACAAATAGTTGTAAGGATGAATGGATGTAGAGGCTATTGCCTAAAAACTACCAATTGGCTGAGCAGATCTAACATGAACTTGACTATTGCAAAAATCTGCAAGAGCTATGTAGCTGCATAACTTTGTTCCAGCAAAAAGAGTAACAGCATCTGATGAAGTGGGCTGCAACTCATATAAACAAAAATGTAATTTTATTTATATAGTCAATGGAACCCTTCAAAACTACTTTTTAATTTAACTCATCATTTTTTTTTCAAATTAAAAGTCAAGTTATTCAGTATGAATGGGAAAAGAATTGGGCTGCCCCCCATGTCCCCTAAAGTGAATTTTCTATATATCATACATCTGTATTTTAAGTCAGACCATTTTAAACACGCACTACAAATTTTCTGATAATCCAAAATCCCCCAACCTCCCCCAAGTGGATTTTGTATACACAACGCAATCTAAATTTTAAGCCAGACTTTCCTAAATATACCCTCCAATTTTGGAGAAAATCCATTAAAAATTGAATTTCATGTGTGCTTCATGTAATCTAAATTTTAAGCTACACCATCCCAAACACAGCCTTAAAATTTAGTGAAAATCCATCCAGCTGTTTGTACATGACACAGTAACAAACAGGCAGAAACCTATTTATATAAATTAACACTATCAAAACATAGTGCCTGTGGGCCAAAGTAACCCAGCATTGTCTATACCAACACCCTTCCCCAATGTGTAAATGTTATAGACATCAGTTCCTACAACATTTGGCTTAGCCACGCTGGATTGGGATGACTGGATTTGTGGTCAAAAGGGTTAACAAGCATTGACTTTTCAAGGTCTCAGTGAAAGAGTTTTCCTAGATTGCATCCACACTGCAGAAATAATCTGGTTTGACACCACTTTAGCTGCCATGGCTTAATCCTATGGAATCTGGGAACTGTAGTCTGTTGTAGCACCAGAGTGGAGCATGGGGAGGAAGCTTACAAGAAAGACCATAGTTACACACCCCATCTGCATTTCTGATGGGAAACCAATAGCCAAAGGATGAGCTCTGCCAGATCAAACAAGACCAAAATTCCCAACCCCCCACACCTGTCCCCTTAGTTTTGGGACTACAGATCTTGTCTAAGTGTTGTAAAGTCCATGAAGCATCATTGATCACAATCAAACCTTCTCATTCTCCCAAACATTCAAACAAACTCTTCAGTTTAGAAACCTTCTCAGACCCCATCAGAGGTAATCAAACTTTAGGTTTTCATACAGAACTCTCATGGGTTCAGGGTATAAATATTACCCACAAAACGAAATCTTTTTGCTACAATTGTGGCAGCTTGTGTGTCCCCCCCCCCATCCACAACTGTCATCCTTTTCTCTGAACCTTTTGTTCCTGTCCTGTACTCAAGCCTCCTGGGTTCAGTCTTCATTCTTCCTGGCTTTCTGCAGACCTTTCTCCTCAAGACAGGTATCTATTGCTTCAGTTTCTGCTGTCCCCTTCCAATTCTCTGCATTTTGTTAGTTCTGTATGCTGTGATTTGAATGTGTTATATTAGTATGTATGCTACTTTCTGTTTTTCTTAATAAACATATGTATAGTTCCTCATGCCTGGGGTTTCCATAGTGTATACTGGTATCACTGGTGCCAGATCCTGTATATCACGTTACCCCCTCTCACATAGCCAAATTGAGTGTTTTCCCCCAAATTAATTCAGGTAAATTGCAACTTCTAGTGGAAGCTCTACTAGCCCCAACACATTTAGGGTAACAACAACAATTGATAAGTGTTTAAAACAAAATATCTGATTTAATTTTTTTTCTTAATTTCCTTTATGTAAGTTACAAGAAATTTGTTGATTTTGGTTCAGTACAGCTGGTCTAAATACCCTAAGGCACCAAATCTGGTCTGATCTTGGAAGCTAAGCAGAATCAGCCCTGGCTAGTACTTGGATGGGAGATTGCCAATGACTATCAGGTGATGTAGGCTATATTTCAGAGGAAGCAACTGGCAAAACCACCTCTGAGTATTTCTTGCTGAGGAAAACCCTATGAAATTCATGGGGTCACTATAAGTTGACAGATTACTTGAAGGCACACACACAAATATACACACACAGAGAGAGAATGCATATGAAATATTTGTTATGGTTTGACATTACAGTCTAATTTGTAGAAGACATTTAGAGCATTAAACAAACTCTACTACGCTTATATAGAGGCGTAGGATTAATAAAGTACTTTTTCAAATTAGCTGTGAATGAAACATGGACACAATGAAGAAGCTGTACTCTCATCATAATAACTAAGAGCTGTCAATTTCAATACCATGTCTTATTGTAAAAGGGACAGCTGATCAACGCAAAACAGATGACAGAAACTAGGTGAATTGTAAGGCACTAATGAGAGCAGAAAAGGCAAGAAACCTTCTCTGCAGATTACTTTTTGCTTAAGTTCCCTTTTAAATGAATCATTTTGCAAGTTGATTTATAATCTCTTTAAAAATAAACTGACAATTTAAAACTATTATGATAGAGAATGCAGTAACTAAATGCACTACACTTTCCCAAGCAAGGACACCAGGCAGTTTTACAGTGAACAAAAAGTAGGAAATTTCCAGAGGAGTAGCCATGTTAGTATTTTTGTAGCAAAGAAAGGGCAAAAGAATTCTGTGGCATCTGAAGAACTAATGAATTTTATTAAGGCATAATCTACTTCATTATATGCATGACATGCTATCTTAAGTTGGTAAATTTTAGATGCTTGATGGTACAGTAGATCCAGAATGGGACTGGACCTACACATAATTCAGGTACCGAAGGATGCCCACTGCCACCCAACAGAATTGATGGGGAAGCTCTGCGGGCCAGATGAGATTGACTGCTTTGAGGTTTCCCTCACCTGATATATGGAATATTGCTCTATTAATACTCTGAATAATAAAAAAAAAGCCAGCGTGCTGAATACAGGAGAAAAACAAACCAAGTGTGCTAAATATTTCAGATTAATTTCAAAAAGAATGGCTGTGAATTTATGTATTCATCCTAAGGCATTTTAGAAGCATCAGGTGTGGCCCTCCAGATATGTTGGACCAGCATTCCTTGATGTTGGCAAAAGTGTCTGAAGCTGATGGGAGTTGCTGTCTGGCAATATGGGAAGGGCTACCATTTGACCATGTCCAGATGTGAGAGCTGGACAGTGACGAAAGGTGATAAGAGGAAAATCATTTAATTTGAGATGTGGTGCTCGAGAAGGAAGCTGAAGAGATCCAAAAACACAAATAAATGGGTCCATGAACAGATCAAGCCTGAAATTTCCCTGGAAGCCAAGATGATCAAATTGAGGCTGTTTTGATTTGGCCACATCATGAGAAGGCATAACTCATTACAAAAGATTACATTGCTAGGAAAGTTAGAAGGCAGAAAAAAGAGAGGAAGGCCACATGCTAGCTCAGGGGTAGGCAACCTTTCCCCTTTAAGGGCCGAGGGACTTCAGCTCCTAGAAGCCTCAGCCATGTTGGCCAATAGTCCCATGTTGGCCAATAGCTCCTGGGATTCTGGGAGCTGAATTCCCTCGGCCCTTAAAGGGGAAAGGCTGCCTACCCCTGTGCTAGCTGGATGGACTCAATCAGGGAGAGCACAGGTATGAATTTGCAGAACCCAAGCAGAGCAGTGGAGAATAGAGGATTTTGGAGATGTCTCACTCACAGGGTTGCTATGAGTTGGAGTTAACTTGAATGCACTTAACAACAACAACAACAACAACCTAATAAAGAAGTGGAAGCTTACGTGGGACCTCAAATTCCTACATGACTCTTAACTCCTTTCCATGTTACACTTTCTCCAATTGTTTTAAGTTTCAACTACTTTAAAAAATACATTTCCTTTATATATTCATAATGTTGAGAAGCAAGAAGATATTACTCTGAGTTAACCGAGGTATATCATTATGTAGACAAGGTGGGGAGAGGGGATTCTCAAGCTCAGATCACAAGTAAAGATTCCCCTATTTCCTTGAGTTGTACCCTTTCATCATCATGGTATACACAAACTAAATTTGAAACAATGTTACAAATTCTGATCTGCAACACCTGAAGTTTACCAACTATATTTAATCTCACATGAAACAGTTATTTCTGGTGAAGAATCACCACTTCAAAAATAGAGAGATTTCTATTTTAAACAGGCCACCAATAGAATTAAAGGAAATGTGTATGTTACAGAAAAGCAGTTTCTAAGTAATAGCAATTGTTATTTTCCCCTCCACTGATCCTAACCTAGGACTCATTTCAAGGCTTAAGCAGAGCATATACATTGAAAGCAGCGGAAACATCTGGGGTTTATTATAGCACCACTTTGCTAGCCCACGGCATTGTACAAATCCCTGCAGGCCAGGAATCACCCTTGACCTGCCAAACGCGATTACTACAGTCAAGCAACTTCCTTGTGCTGCACAGCTGCTCTCCCCATAGTCAGAGAGGCTGCCATGCTTACTGGCTTCAGGAGGAAATAAGCAAAGAGTCATCGTTGCCATAGTCACTACATAAAGACTTCTTGGCTAGCTAGATAAAGTAAATTGATGATGAAGTTCCAGAGAAGAATTTTGGCTTCAGTGCAGCAGGGCAGAGCACACAAGCCCCCTGAAGAGATTTCAGACTCATCCTCCCCATACAAGCTCCCAACTCTCAGAAGTAATGTATACCTCCCACAACTATTGCTGCATTTCCAGTTTCTACTCCTGGTATTCACTTTTCCTCACTACTAATATTTTAGCTCCCACATCCTTCCCTTTGCCCTACTGGCTATTTTCAATCCTTGTTTCATCCTTCAAATTTTTCCTATGTCCCTTCCTATCCTGCAAGTCCACTCTCTTGACAATCTCTGTCATCAATCACTACCATCCTAACAACTTTTCATGGATTACTCTTGTCCCCCACATTGTCTTCACATAGGCATGATAGGGCCTTTGCAGACTGCCAGAAATAGTGCAACTTGAGTCCAATTTAACTGCCCTGACTCAGTGCTAGGGAATCATGGGAACTATAGTTTATTGTGGCACCAGAACTCTCTGACAGAGAAGTCTCAATGTCTCAGAAAAAATACAATTCCCATGATTCCCTAGCACTGAGTCAGGGCAGTTAAATTGGACTCAAGTTGCACTATTTCTGGCAGTCTGCAAAGGCCCTATCATGCCTATGTGAAGACAATGTGGGGGACAAGAGTAATATTAGTCTGGAATATCAGAATTCAAAGAGATCTTACAACACATTTGAGACAAACTGTGCAATAGAAGTTGTAGTTTGAACTTTTGTTGACTTGGTTTACTGTAGACAATACTGTAGACAAATATAGATCTACTGTTGACCATGTGTTTGAAAGCTCATGCTACAATTTCTTTCATACAGTTCACCTCAAGGGTACTGCATGATTCCTTTGCACAGATCACCATAGCAGGACCATGAACGCTACAATTTACCTCACACAGAATATGAATTATTTCTGTATTCTGTTCTTTTAAGTTAAAGAAAAAGGAAAAAACAGCCGATAGTTCAATATGCTTTTTGATGTGTACTTCACTTGAAAAGTAAACTTATACTTTTCAATAGATTCTCATCCAAGTAATAATAAAGGAGAATGAAAGAAAAGGCAAACTTCAGACTTGTTTCAGGGAGAGGCAGGAAGGAGGAATGGATGGAGGGAACACAGAAATGATATCTAAACAAGCAAAAAGTCAATCTTATTCTTCAGTTGAAAGTGTGAGCTTTTGAATGTAGAGGATAATTAGTGTGTCTAACTGAAGCTGTATGACTGAAGACATAGAATCTGATATACTGATACAGTTATTCTGTGCTCTCAATCCCTTAGCTAAATGCTCTCAGCCAGCTGAGAATTTCATTTCTAGGTCAGACATAAATTTATGGCCCTGATTAGGCTAGGAGTCCATCTACTGTTGCAAGAGAAAAAATGTCGAAGAATAACATGAAGTTGTTAAATCTACCATTTTCTGTAGAAGATGCTTCTCCAATGTAGCAATGCAGTTTCTTCAATGTAGCAAATAGGTACATGCTTCTTCATACTCAGTTATTAACATATGAGTGTGTGATTTTCCATTGGGAAAGACGAATTATTGCCCCACATTATTACAAAGATAATATAAGTTCTGTTGTATTGTCTTTAATGGATGTTTTGAATATGCAAGTACTTGACATTGTAGAGTGGTCATCAAATGACAAATATGCATTTCAACCAATCCCTACAATCTGTTTTTAAATAGCTGACTGAAGACTATAGAGGTTTATGTGAAGAAAGGTAAGGAGATCAAGATTGTCATTCAACCATAAAGGTTGAGTCTACCTTATCCGGAATTCCAAAATTCAAAATACTCCAAAAAACAAAACTTCTTTCATGGCAGGCTGAGACAGTGACACCTTTGCTTTCTCATGGTTCAGTTTAGAAAAACTTTGTTTTATGCACAAAATAATTAAAAATATTGTATAAAATTACCTTCAGGCTATGTGTATAGGGTGTATATGAAACATAAATGAGTTTTGTGTTTAGACCTGGGTCCCATCTCCAACATATCATTATGTTGGCATATGCAAATAAAGGTATTCCAAAATAAAATAAAATCTGAAATCTAAAAAACTTCTGATTCCAAGAATTTTGGATAAGTGAGACTCAACCTGTATTGCATAAAACTGCAGATTTATAGTAATGTAGAAGTTCTCCTTTGATTATCCTTTCATTTCAATATCTCTCAAATTAATTAAGTAGTACAAATACCCTGCTAAACTGTATTGCATCTATTTATTAAACATTTTTCTTCAGCTTCTACTTACCAATTAAGAAGCAAGGAGTTAACACTACCTCGATCTTAGTAGTCGGCTGTTGGAACCTTCTTGTGGATTATAATGCTCTAAAGCAGATCTTGCAATTTAATCGGAAGAAATAAATTTCTGAATATAACTGAAAAGACTTGCATTGCCTTTTTAAAGCCTTTCTTACTCAGTAGCTTTGTTAAGACCTCTATTGTGTTTGTAGCAATACACAGCATTCACTTCAGGTGTGTGGGTCAAAATGAATTCACCCATCAATTAAATAAGCTACTTGGAGTTACGCCATAGTATAATAAAAGTGCATTGAGAGAAGATGCTGAATTGATTCTCCACTGCTACCATATTAAGTAATATTCTGTAAGGTGTATTTAAATAGATTGCCAGGCCTTTTTTGACAGAAGATCTGATAGTTCAATTCCCAGAGTGAAATGAAGGACTGAAACAGTTGGCCCCAAAAGGGCAGATTGGGGCCACCCTGGGGCTATGGCAATGACATGCCGTGGCCCTGATCTACTCTGACACCAGCCCAAATAGGAGTGGAAAAGAGTCACCCAACTCTTGGTAAAGGGTCACCCGAAATCCTTCCACAGGACTTCTTTTAAGACATTTATACATAAATGTACTTTACACTGAAAGGCTCCAAATTTTACAAAGATACACTGGTTTACTATTCTAGCTTGTATGTGTGCGACTAAACAGGAGTCCCAGTTCCAATAGTATGTTAAGCTTTTTATTCCTGATTAATTTAGCCACTTCCATTGGTAGTAGAAGTGGGAGCAAAACAGTTTTGTGCAGAAGTATGCTGTTAGGGTTTTTCAGAATTTTGTCTTATTATTCCATGCAAATAACATACACCACAAACACAGCCTGTACATGCAGTCCCTGGTTCACTAGCCATAACTCTGCATTTGCAGAACCAAAATTTATTGATGTAGTGTTTCTTGGAAATGGAAACTATGTTAAAGCAATACTGAAATAGCTATTTAGCCAGGCTTGAATATCATGACAATCTAGAATTCAGCACAATTTTGGCTTGTCAAGGACACGCCAACATGCTGGCTCCCATATTACAATTGCTTCAGTGTGCAGTACAATAGTTAAAGAAACCATAGGCATTGGGTTTGTTTCTTGTGAGGTTCAAGTTAGGCAGTATTGATCTTTCTGGCTTGTTTCTCTTCCAAAATCTCTCAAAGTTCCCCATCCCACCCACAACCTGTTTCTTTAGTCCAGGGGTAGGCAACCTTTCCCCTTTAAGGGCCAACGGACTTCAGCTCCCAGAATCCCAGGAGCTATTGGCCAACATGGGACTATTGGCCAACATGGCTGAGGCTTCTGGGAGCTGAAGTCCCTCGGCCCTTAAAGGGGAAAGGTTGCCTACCCCTGCTCTAGCCTATGTGCAGAAAATAAACCTTTTTAAGTATGCAGCTCTCAAACATTTGATTAATCTGAAAAGCTGCCCCTCACACTATGGAAGATGGTGACCCCTACCCTACTGCTGTCCCAAATGGACAGGAGTAGACAGCTGCCAGCTTGTTATGAAACAAGCAGTGGGAAGCATATATTGAAATACATTTTTATCACACAAATATTGGTGAATGAAAGTTCTCAGTCAATATCAGGAGATGTAAATACATACCTCTATGGAAAATGTGGACCAATAATTGCATAAAATGTGTCTCAGATCTAAGGTAGTTTTTCAATGTGCTGGTGATGATGTTTAAAGCCCTTAACATTTAGGGATCCCAACATCTGAAGGAGTACCTCTTCTTCTATACACCTGCCTGAGCACTGAGATCTGCTGGAGGGGCTTTCTTCTATGTTGGAAACAGAAGTGGGCTATTTTTCCTGGGGTGTGGCAACTGCAGAAGCTCCCTCCACACATTTGGAAGTTCCAATTGGTGCTGACAGTTGCCTTTTGTGACTTTACGGTAAAGTGGTACCTTTACTTACGAAAGGCTCTAGTTACGATATTTCCGAGTTACGAAACGCTTCTTCTAAAAAATATTGTCTCTACATACGAATATGTATCTACATACGAATGGCTGTAGAGACATATTTGTATGTAGAGACAATATTTTTAGAAGCATTTTGTAACTCGAAAATTTCCAGCCCCAGCCTCGGCTATTCCTTGGGCTGACTCTGGAAGCGGAGGATTCCTCCACTTCCAGGATCATCCCAAGAAACGGCTGTGGCTCCGACTTGAAGTCGGAGCCACAGCCGTTTCTTGGGATGATCCTGGAAGTGGAGGAATCCTCCGCTTCCAGAGTCAGCCCAAGGAATAGCCGAGGCTCCGACTTGAAAGAGGCCTCCTTCAAGTTGGAGTCACAGCTGTTTCTTGGGCTGATCCTGGAAGTGGAGGAATCCTCCGCTTCCAGAGTCAGCCCAAGGAATAGCCAAGGCTCCGACTTGAAGGAGGCCTCCTTCAAGTCAGAGCCACAGCCATTTCTTGGGCTGATCCTGGAAGTGGAGGAATCCTCCGCTTCAAGGATTAGCCCATAGAATAGCCGATGCTGCGGCTGGAAGGGGCTGGAAGGAGGCGGCCTTCCAGCTGCAGCCTCAGCTATTCTATGGGCTTGGAACGGATTAGGGCATTTCTATGCAAAATGTACTTCTACTTACAAAATTTTCTACTTACGAAATGGTTTGTGGAACAAATTAATTTCGTACCACTGTATTTAAGGCAGCTATATGTACTGAACCAAAAACAACTGATTTCTGGTAATTTATGTCTGGTCATAAAGGAAAGTAAGAAAAAAGTAAAATATTGAAGTCAGGCATTTTGATTTAAACACCTGATCAGTATTGTATAGGCTTGGATTGAGGGGTTTGCCCCCCCCCCCCCCAAGTCTACCAGCATTAAAAGTTGAATTTGACAGTGATTATATACTATAAAAGCAGACTTCTGTGGTTTGTTTGTTGTTGTTTTTTTTGCCAAACTGGTGCACAAACAGCTTAAACTATATTGATTTATTTATAGTATATCTATAGTCTGCTTGGTTATAAAAATAATCTCTAAATGTTGCTATATTCAGATAGATGCCACATGTTTGTTTGGAGTTTTTTGCACTACAAAAATTCTAACCCAAATCCCAAGGACATGTATAACATCTACAGAATCTCTGGTTTAAAATCATTATGAATATTTTTGTTATTATTTATTTATTTAGAGCATTCATACTCTACTCTTGTGGCAAAAAGCCTCCAGAGTGGTTTACAAAATGTTAATTTCACAATTCTTTGCCCTCAGGTGTACAATCTCAAAAGGAGGAAGGAAAAGAGAATGGCAGTGGGACAGCAGATGCCAGCTACTATTCTTTTTCTCAGAGGCCACAGCAGTGGCAGTTGTGTGTGTCTATGTGTCTTCAAGTTGCCTGTCAGCTTATGGCAATCTCATGAATTTCATAGGGCTTTCTTAGGCAAGGAATACTCAGAGGTGGTTTTGCTAGTTCCTTCCTCTGAAATATAGCCTACAGCATCTGGTATTAATTGGTGGTCTTGCATCCAAGTACTAACCAGGGCCTCCAAAATCAGATGGGATCTGGGGCCTTTAGGATTTGCTAAAACATGTTTTTGTTTTGTTTTAAAATACAATGTTGGAGAGCTAAAGATCTTGTTCAATGTATAATGGTATATGTACTCATCTATGTATGTGAATTTAATCTGGTTTAAATTGATTTGTAAGTTTCTTTAATGTTTACATTGTTAAACTACTCCTTACTGTTTTAATTATAGTGTAGTCATATGTCATGCTGGTTTGATCAATAAACAAACATGTTTAAAATATTTAAAATGACACCAGTTGGAAAATGCATGAAAACTTGTAACTGTGGTCTAACGTTGTTGGGTGGGATAGAGAAAACAAAATTAGTAACACTCGTAGATATCACAGATGAATCCTGTTTATCACAAAACTTAACTGGATCACTTTTAATCAGCTTTATGACTTCAGCTTATCTGTTCAGAACTTATGCATGACAATGTTAATTAATGAATTTCAGTAGCTTCAGACATGTCTTCATATCTCCACCCTTTTCTTAAAAAGAGAAAACAACTTCAAAGTATTTTACTACTCTTGCTTGTTCTGATTCTGCTCTGGAGCTCTGACTTTTTTCCATGAAACTGATAGTCATTGCTCAGAGTAGGAGTCATTAGTCAGAAATTTACCATGAAACCAGGCAATCCTAACGATGACTGACATCTAATTTGTCAAGGGAAATCTGAATCAATTGCAGTTCAAAGGGCTGGAGGGAGGAAGGAAACCAGGTATCTGTAGAATTAGAACATTTTCCTGCTTTGAGCTCTATTGGATAATCTTCCGTATCACTGTAAAAAATGATCAGAAGGTATTTTTCAAAGTATTAATGAAGAACTAGAATATATTTGTTAGAACAAGTTTTTTTTGTTCAGTAGTGCTATTTTTCTTCATTAAAGACCATAAAATTTTCCAAATCTGTGTCATTCAGCTGTTGACAAATTTCACAGGACCATTCCCAGAGGGAGCCTACCTCACTGTAGTTGAATAAATATTAAATTAAATACGGCTTTGAAGCACACCTTCTACTTCTGTCTCTTTTTGTATTTGTTTAACTTATGACAGAATTCTATGAGGTAATTAAATTACATTCACAAAGTCTTGAGAAAAGTTTTAAATTAGCTTCTTTTGTTCTCACGTTTAGAGAAGGAGAATGATGGGGGGAGTAATACATGCAGCCTAGAAACACTAAGGGCCTTTACAGACTGCCAGAAATAATGCAACTTGAGTCCACTTTAACTGCCCTGGCTCAGTGCTAGAGAATCTGGGAACTGTAGTTTATTGTGGCACCAGAGCTCTCTGACAGAGAAGGCTTAATGTCTCAGAAAAAACTATAATTCCCATGATTCCCTAGCACTGAGCAAAGGCAGTTAAAGTGAACTCAAGTTGCATTATTTCTGGCAGTCTGTAAAGGCCCCAAGTCACCAGCAATGGGAGAGGGATTTCTCAACAGCACTTTCTTTGTAATATTGAAATAAAATATGAAGTTGAGCTGACAATTTCCTGAAACATCTTTAAAAATACATTTATATAATACATCTTGAGAGACATTTGACAGCTAAAGTAGCACACTTGAAATGCACTCTACTCTGTACTTACCCACACCTCCATGGGGTGGGAGAACACAGAAAAGAACCTTTGTTGACCTAAGTGGGAAATCTTTGGTCTTCCATAAAATATAGGGGACCAATGATCCCCCACCTTTTTGCTAAGTCATTAGGTTGATAGAAATGGGTGGAAATAGCTCTTGAGATATCCTGCCCTCAGACCATTTGGATATTAACAATTCTGACATCTGGTTAGCATTTTCTTCCACTCACCTATAGGTACACCTAAAGTAAAGGCACAGACATAAAGTGGTATTTTGGCCCTTAGGTCTCTCTGATGGAAAAGCTCTGTAAATTGACTGCACCTTTCTTGGTCTCCTGTTCTAAAATGCTAAACCAGTGAGGACAAACCTTTTAGGGGCCGAGTGCCTAAACTAAAAGTCCTTCCAGCACTGGGTGTTACCTGGTGCTGGGGGTGGGACTTCTTCTTCCCGCCCTCCCGGGCCTTTAGCTGCCTCTCCAGAGGCAGCAGAAGGCCTAGGACAGCCGTAAAGGAGAAGGAACAGGTGCATGACTCTTCCGCCTCCTCTCCACCCTCTGCGTGCCATGGAAAATGGCTTCACGTGCCATAGGTTCGCCATCACAGGGCTAAATTGTAGCCTTGTGCCAGAAAATGCATACATATAGATCCCATCACTCCAGAAATAATTATCACTACTTTTTTCCAATCAGTGTTTAACTTGTATAAGAATACTGAAGAGAATCTTTCCATGAAAAATTGTGGTAAAATTACTAGAAAAGTTATACTAGAAAAATATTTTCAAGCTGTGTATGCTTGAATCTGTGGATTAAAAAAAATCCGTAGATATGGAGGGTTGACAGTATATCCTTGAAAATAATTTTTATTTATTTATTTATTTAAAGCATTTATACCCTGCCTTTTCAAAAAAGGCTCCCAAGAGCAGCTTGCAGGTAGTTAATTCAACTGTCCTTGCCTTCAGGCTTATAATCTATTTAACATACAAATGAAAAGGGATGGGGAGGAAGCAGGAAATAGCATAATTCCGGCTCATTTGTCTAATTAGAGCCAATGCCTGAAATATCCTTCAGTTCCATTTCTGAACCTTGAATTTCTCAAAGCAGAAGCTTTACCCTCAGATCACCATGGAATGCAACCATTTTTATAAAGTAATCAGAAGATCTTTTCTATATGGGGAGGAGGTTATGTATCCACCACTGTACTAAGCAGTGCTTTTGGCCTCCTAAAGCTTCCCAAAATGTGGGGGCTCAAAGCTGAGCATCTTCATAGAGCTCATGACTGGGTTACCTTCCCTCCATTTCCCACTATTATGTCACTTTCTAATTTTGGTCCAAGAAAGTTTGAGGATACAAAATGAAGCTTAAAATAGAGAACTGACCTCTCTGTCAGGTTCTAGAAATGTGACTATTTATATATTTGATGTACCACAGCTTGTCAGAATCTAGACAAACTATACTGACTCTCAATAGATTGTTGAAAATAGCCAACTTCAAAATATAGTTGATAAAGCTGACATGTTTCTACAAATAACAATTAAAATTATTTGCTGTGTACAGTTCATTTAACACATAAAACTGTAGTTCATCTAAAATGGGAGCAGACGTTTCTAATTTCTGCTCATAAATGACACCAAAAGATGGGGAGAATATAAACCCAAGGTGCACATGTACACACACAAACTGGCTTGATAGCTTGTACTACGTTTCTGCCTGAGAGAGTTGTGCTAAATGTCTAAGGGGGAAGGATCAACTTAACTGGTCTGCCAGAAACCTTGGTTGTGGATTAAAAAAAACAAACCCTGTGAGATGCAGGGAACATGATGGCTCTCGCAAAATTACAAGGACATTTAAGGGTGAGTGTTATGCAAAGCAGAAGACAGATGCTATGATTTGTAGTGCAATAGTTCAATTCGGCTTCAATGCTGATTTTGGGTAGTCAGTGGTGGTGCTTTAGCTGTGATGTGAAGTCGAATGCTTTCATGGCCAGTATCCATAGTTTTTTGTGGGTTTTTCAGGCCATGAGGCTGTGTTTTAGAAGAGCTGTGGCTGGTGAAACGTCAGGAATAAACTCTTCTAGAACACAGCCCCATAGCCTGAAAAATCCACAAAAAACTTAGATAGCTTAATGATGAGCTGAGAAGGGGTGGAAATTTCAATTCGATTTCCTTTCAATTGGCAAAGTAAATGAAAAACATTAAAAAAATCTATATAGAAAAAAACAAAACAAAGCCATTGGCAAATGAGCACTCGTTCCCAACTGAGGCTTATCACAGAAGGCAGGAAGTCAAACCTTTCTCACTGCTCCCAACCCTGCCTCACTTTCCAGCCAAGTAGCCCAGTTCAGGAGTTTCTCTATTGTTCTGACACACACCTACCTGGAAATGTAAGTGGAAAAGAGTTTTTTTTTTAAAGCATTTATTTCATTAACATGTTCTCTCCATTTATGTTGCTTGTTGCTTCAGACTTAATTAATCACTGGCAGATAAAAACCAGCAGCTAGTTTAGTCAGGCCAGGAAGCTCCCCATACACAAAGTGGAGGGGAGGGCAGAAGCTATTATTCTTCTGTACTTGTTATGAATGCTTTTTAATAGTAAGACTATTTTCATTTAAATTTCTGTGTGTAAAACGGGTGTGAGTTTCCATGGCTTACATTAAAAAGAGAAATGATTGTAATCAGGGAGGGAGAAGTAAGGGAGACCTTCAAGGAAATGAAGCTAAATTAGGAAAAGGGGCAGAGATAGAATGAGGTAGGTAGGCAATCCCAAGTATTGTGTGCAAAAACCTTTTAGTGTGAACCAAAGCTGCAATCCTGGAATGGTTCCCAAACATATGAAAGGAAAGAAAGCAATTCCAATTGCACTGCACTTTAAGATACAATGATCTTTCAGTGAGAGAAGAGCCTTGTGTGATAAAGTCCAAAGTAAATATAAATACCAGAGGATAACTGAAAAAATAATTTGAAGAAAAAGGATGAAGGACAGCATGTTCATGAACATCCCTTTGACCTTGCAATGAACTTATTCCATAATTGTATTGCATGAGATCATATCAGAATGCAAGCTGAGACCTGCATTTCTCTGCTGATCCACCTGTGTTCATGTGAGAAAGCAAGTACATGCACATACATACACAAACAGACCTACAGAGATCTACTGAGCTTCCTAACCATTTCAAAGGCTGTTTTTCCAAGCTGACATTTTTAATAGTCTTTTCTGATGCAGTCATAAAGAACAAATAAAACTAAAGAACTGAACAGCCTTTAAAAAGCCTTTTTTCCCTAGGAAGGCTAGTTCTAAAGCACAACAGCTGTCTAGTGGAAGCAGCTGCCTCCTTACTGTCACTGTGAGCTGAAAGCCTTGGCATGTCTTGGCAATGTGATGAAGACCAAAACCCTGTAGTTGTATACACTAATGGTTTAAAAATGTTTGCTTAGCCACTTCCTTATGTAAAGAGCTAATGCTTACTAAAAAAGAAAGGGAGAAGAGTAAAAAGTCTATGTGGTAACTAGCACAGACTTCTTAGCAATCCCACAAAACAGGATATAAACTGCTGTAATAATTTATGGCCACATTCGTATAGCAGCAAATTGATTTTTTTAAAACCTCACAAACTAACAAATTTGAAGTTCCTGTATTAGATGATTGATTGCCTTAAACACTTTTCTTTCTGTGTTTTAATTATGTGAACTAGCCACAAACTTGATGTGTTTTACCCATGGTAAACATAGATTAGCACTGTAGTATAGTAGATTTAACCATGGTAAAAATACTTTTAAAAATCCATTTTGAATCAAAGACAACACCCTTACAATCCTTGTTAGGTAACAACTGCAGTGAAGAGAAAGTATCTTTTCCCACAGTGTTAAGAAGGACAATTACTCAAGCATTTCTTAATCCCCTCAAGCTAGAAAGCTGAGAAACACTTGACAACTGAACTATAGTAGTATAAATTTGGAAGATCATAACACTAACAGTTGAGCACGGGGGGAGGGGGAATATTCTGAAATACCTTCCTGGACAAATATTACATCAAGACCATGTCACCCTACTGGTGTTGGTAGATTATCATTTAATTTAATTTCAAAAGCCTAGGGCATATAGTATGGAACATACAAAGACTGGCCTTTATTCACTTTTCAGAGGAGTACAGAAAAAGCAACAAATATAGCTAGTGCTTTGGTATGTGCTGCTCTTGGAGCACCCTCTGGCGGCCAGAAAGAGGTGCCAAGGGAATTCCAACATTAAAAGATTATGTGATAGCACTTCTTCACTTGCAGGCTGGCTATCTCTATTCTTTAGAGGTCTTACTTATAAAAACCCTCTTTTATGCTATATGTATCGTTTCATATCAGGAGGCCAACTGCTATTCTGTTTCCTGTCCTGCCAGCTGAGGTGATGTTTAACATTTGTACTCTTGTACACGTCTGGAAATGGTGGGCAGCGTTCAATGATGACACACTGGGCCAAATCTTAAAACCTGGTCTGTTAAAATCATACAAGCCATTGTTTTCCCTTTTACCATGTATGGATGTGAGAGCTGGACAGTGAAGAAAACAGAAAGAAAGAAAATACGTTCATTCAAGATGTGGTGTTGGAGAAGAGCACTGAGGATCCCGTGGGCAGCCAAAAAGACAAACAAATGGTTCCTAGAATAGATCAAGCCAGAAATCTCCCTGGAAGCCAAGATGACAAAATTGAAGCTGTCATATTTCAGACACATCACGAGAAGGCAGGACTCACTGGGAAAAGCAATAATGGTAGGAAAGGTGGAGGGGAGTAGAAAGAGAGGAAGGCGGTTAGATGGATGGACTCTAGTAAGGAGGTCACAGGTATGAGTTTACATAAACTAAACAGAACAGTGGAGGACAGGGAGTCTTGGAGATGTCTCATCCACAGGACTGCCATGGGTCAAGATTGACTTGAGGGCAAAACAACAACAACAACAATCTATCAGAGGTGACAGACATACCACCGTGTTATTGGAAAAATCAGTGGGGTCACTTAGAGCTTGAAACTCACTTTTCAATAAGAAACCTGGTCCTATAACTTGAACACTAATGCAACTCGGCAAATAGCCCCACAAACATGTTACTGGCCCATCTGCTGAAACAACCTGTTCTTTCAGAGGCAGGAAGTGTTCCCCAAAGGACGTTTGTGCCCCCAAATTCTTTTTTGCAGCATCATGTCCTTCTCAACCCCCCAACTATATATATATATATATATATATATATATATATATATATATATATATATATACATACACACACACACACACACACACATAGTGACCTGTAAAATGCTCCAAAATGTCACATGGAGTAGTGTGATACATTCAAACCCACCCCATCCCCTGAGGTCAAAAAAGATTCTCAGTGCCGAAAACTAGCCCAAAACCTGTCTAGGTACCCAGAAATTTAAATCAGAATTGATTTATGAACACTTCTGGCTTGCACTTTCATTGAAAATGCAGCTACCTGGCCTGTTGTGTAGATGAACTCCACTTCTCCTTTGTAACCTGTAGAAAATAAAAAAAAACTCTTCCCTAAAGTTTTCCTGCTTGGCTGTCTGGAGGCAATTCTCACTAGTTATGGGCTACTTTGAGAGTCTGCTCAAATGTGGTTATCACTTTGGCCATTCACAAACATTATAATTTTCATATTATTTTTACAGACTTGGTAGGTACAGGGGTAGGCAACCTTTCCCCTTTAAGGGCCGAGGGACTTCAACTCCCAGAATCCCAGGAGCTATTGGCCAACATGGGACTATTGGCCAACATGGCTGAGGCCTCTGGGAGCTGAAGTCCCTCGGCCCTTAAAGAGGAAAGGTTGCCTACCCCAGTGGTAGGACATAAATAGTGGAAATTATAGACTGGTTAATGCTTAGAAGAAGTGCTATAATATTCCATTAATTTCACTTGCTATATGCTAAGCATGTCTAAGAATGATAAACGTTACTGAGAGCAACATTCATTCGAGTACAATGGTGTTCCCTTTGAAATGCATTCTACAGAAAAATATAATGTATTTATAAACAAAATATTCCCATAGGAATCAAGGCATGCACAAAGGCAGTGATAAATAAGAGGTCCATTTCTACTCTTCGGTTATTTACTCATTTTCTGATCGCTTTGGGAAATAGCAGCCTTATGCCCAGAAGAAAGTAAGAAATAATTACAACTATGCAACATTGAAAATATTTTTAAAATATTTAAAATATTAAAAACAAAGAGACAAACACACACAAATGGGATCCCTGTTTTTATTAACTAAAAAAAAAAAAAGGCAACTGGACCACAAATATGTAGCACAGCAAGAATATTTAGGCTTGTATATTAAAATGTTATATGAAACCAATAGGGTGCAATGAACAAAAAGCCCAGCTTCTCTCTTTTATAGTTCTTATCATTCTGGAAAGAGGAATATGAAGCAGGGCTCCAGACTTCATTTTACTGCAATTTTTGTTACCATGATTTCATGGAGAAACAAGATGATTCACAAAAGCACAAAATGCACTGCCAAATGCAGAAGAAAGTAAATTAGGGTTAAACAAAAATACATGTGGGGTTTTTTGGTGTTTGGTTTTTTTTTTTTTTTTTTGGTATCGCCTGAATGACTCATATAAACTACTGACACTCAGTTTGCCTTCTTGTATCGTAACGGAACATGATAAGGTATCAGCACTGTTAAGGTTACATTCAGTGTTGTTTCTTTTGGAACGTTAACAGGACAATAATTTGCTAAGAATTCATAGTATTTCCAAATCACTCAAGTACCATACTTGTTTCTTTGGAGTTCCACTGTTTCTTGTAAGCACCTGCCAGAAGAGACTGAATCTAGTCCTTTTAAATGGCTAAGCTTGTACTAAATTTTGAAAGTGCCAGAGGACAAGGTGTTTCTTTCCCTCCAAAAATGGCTTCATTTGGGAACTGTTTGGCTAGGATGTTTTTTTTATAAACAGGGACTTGTTGATGTATGTGTTTGTTGGTGGTCTTCTCTGATGCATGGAATCCTTTGGAAAAAATTAGCCACATAGCTTATAGAAATATTAAGATATTTTGATGAGTTTCCTCTTTTTTTAGTAGACACAGAAGAAAGCATGCATGAAATATTAGACTGCAAGCACTATTAGTCATCTGTGATTTAAAATTCTTGCAGAGCCAACAACTTTTAATTTTTTTACACCAGACACAAAATATGCTCTGCCTCTCTCTCCTATCAATATTTGCTCAATTTCAGAATAGTTTCTCTGCTTATTGCATAAGGACTATCTTTCTGTACACAAATACTGTTGACTGTACAACTAGGCTAAAGCAGTACTGGTATGTCCTTTATTTGCATTCCAATGGCTATAATAGAGTAGCTCTTGTCATTTCCAGGTAAAAGATGGTTGAGCAGTGACTGAAGTTAGTTCACACAAGATGATTATGTTCAAATACTTTGGGGAAGATTAATTATCAAATTGTTCTTTAAATTTTTCATGACATTTTTGAAGTCATTCATGCATTACATCTAGGTTAAAGGGTTTTATTTTCTTTCCTTTCCTTAAACAAAATACAATAGGCATGCCAGACCATGTAAATATTTTTACTAGGAAAAAAAACCCCTGAAGAGATATATTTGTTATTCAGTTCAAAAGATTATTCCCCCCCCCCCAACAACTAGTCATATCTTATTTCAAAATATGGAAACTTTTATCTATGATAATTCACAGCTTTCCTTCTCTATGCTAGATCAATTTTTCCATCTAAAATGGCACATTGATTTGCCTGGCTTTAATCAGAAATGTCCACTTATTAGTTACAACCAAAATGATACAAAGATGGTGGAAAAGAGGGGAATGAGACAAGGTTGTAATCTCACGCCTGAAATCTCCTGTTCATCTTTCATGGTCAACATAATCATTGGTACACAAGATTACCATCAGCTCTAAAGGCAAGCTGACTAACAACTATTCTGTATTTCTTATTTAAACAGCACTTGTAGGACCAAAAAATCCCAAAGAGGTAACATTATCTAACCCATCACGATAATTTTCTCTAATTTGTTGTAACACATCAAGCCGAAGATGGTCACAGGTGCATATGCATACTGATCAGACACAAACAAGCCTGTGATACACATGTGACAAAGATTCTCAAAGTTGCCTTTGAGTTGTGCATTTTCAAATTTACAACAGTTATAAAGACGAGTCAGAACTGTGGATATGAATAATGCCTTGGCACCTACCTCCTCTTCACCTTGGCTATCCTACTTCTTTGTTTTAAGTATGCATTACTATTAGCAATACAATTTTGTTATGTGAACACAGCTTTTAACCGTATGAAATTAAAAGTGATACACCCCCCAACCCCTATCAAATCTATGAGGTATACATGATCTATCTTTCTGCCTATCAAGTGCCTGGAGTCTTTGGGATAGTCCTGATCCTTTCCCCTCAGCAGCAATGGTGGTTCTTCTGGGGTTGGAAAGCCAAACTAAATAGTGTATAAATGGGCCAGATATAAAATCAGGGCTAACTCCACAATAAAAGAGCCCAGTGAATTAATAGGTGCCATGACATGCTGAGTCAACAGAACAGAATGGCTATAGTGATATAAGTGGGAAAGCACTCACTGGGGTAGCATGTCACAAATATGCCACATCTCAGACTTTGTGCACTTACCTCTCCAACAGTAGAGGTGGCTTTTCCTCATGGGCACTGACTTTCCCCAAGCTCCTTAGGATGCCAAAAACAAAACTGAATTTCCTCTACATCAAGCTTCCAGGTGTAGTGATTCCCTTTTTAAATAAGCTGCAGAGCCCTCAGCATTGTATAACATAAAAAAACACACACCCAACAACTTATTTTTCAAACCTTCAAGGGAGATGAAGGATTGACAGCTGCAAAAACAGCCTTGGGTTGCTGCATGTGGCCCCAGAACCACACTTAGCTCATCTGTCATATAGCTGCTTGCATCTTAACGCTCCATGATAGTGTAATTTTAGGAAACATTTCCATAGCAAATAAACATTGTTAAGAGTATCTTTTTCTTTTCCTGTATGATTAGAAATCAAAATAGAACCACATATTCAATAATTATTTTGTCCATAATAAGGAAAAACATTAGCTTTCCACTACATTCATTGACAGAATATGAAGTTTATATGGAATATTCTATGTGGTATTACTGTGGTGAAAAATAGGTATTACAAATCTCTCATGAGGAACAAAGCCCACGTTTCTAAACTATATAGCTGCATCTTCTAACTTTAACAATCAGTTTTCAATATCTCTGCAATTAACCTCTTTCCAATATTTCTGTTATCATTCTGTAATCACTAGACAGATCTTTATCATCTTACACAGGTCTGCCTCCCTGGTAGATATCTTGGTTGAGTCATCAAACATTTATGAAGCCCAACAGTTGCTTAGCATTAGTCAACTGAATTAATTACAAGAGTAGAGACTGAGTGGATTTGGGGATATAATACAGTGCTGATTATTTAGATTCCTCAATGTTCCTAGCTTAAATATGTTTCTATGTCTGCAGAGATTTTTGTAGTGGTCTGGACTGAAGTGCTTTCATTAAAAGGTTACAGAAGCCACATCATGATATTAAATGTATGATAACAAGGAGCTAGAGACTTCCTAACTGAATACAAGAGGTATTACACGCAAAAGAGATTATCTATATTAGGGGTAAGCATCAGGAGGATAAGGACTGAGGGGGGTTGCAGACTGCCAGAAATAGTGTGAATTCAGTCCACTTTTAGGGTTAGGGTTAGTGCTAGGGAATCATGGGAACTGTTATTTTCCTGAGACGTTGAGCCTTCTCTGTCAGACAACTCTGGTGCCACAATAAAATACAGTTCCCATGGTTCCCTAACTCTAACCCTAACCCTAAAAGTGGACTGAATTCACACTATTTCTGGCAGTCTGCAACCCCCCTGAGTTTGTCTTCCTGTTCACTTTGTGGAAGAGAGGCTGACATTAGTGGAAGTGGCTGAAATGTGCAATAGTACATGTGGAGGTAGTGGTGTTAGGAGCTATACTGTGGCCACACAGGTCATGACCAGGCAAACCAGAACAAGAAGCGGAAGAGTATGAAGTTGAGAACTTTGACAGAGTTTCTGCAGCTGTCTATCCTGGGAAGAAGGTGGTGATTTAAATAATAATAATTCATTTATATGCCACCTTTTTCCCAGAAAGAGCCCCAAGGTCACTCATGGATAAAATCAGTTAAAAACTTAACAGTAAAAACATAAAAAACAATTTAAAGCATCTTGCTAAAACAATATAAAATTGTATTTAACATATAAAAGTTTTAAATAACAACACACAAATAGAACACACACCCAATGTAACACATTCTCCCTGACATGTATGTATCCATGTTGGACAGTGGTTCAATTTTTAGTCCACTTCTTCCCTTTCAACAACCTCCAGACTCCCTTCTAAAGTTTATTCTCCTCATTTGCAAGTTTGATATAATCCTTGCAGAACTGCTTATGAATTGACTTTATGGGGGATGAAATTATATTGCAGCCTCTCCTAGCCAATGAAACAGTGAATCAAATATCACTGCAATCTTACAAATGGGGAGATATGTGATCAGAACCTACAGAACTCCATAGTTAGGCCTTCTTACATGCATTCGTGTCCTCACTTCTGCAGCTACATCCTTCCCACAGAGTATACAAATTGTCATTAGATTCTACAAACAGTGTGGATCCAGATGGGGTCTATTCCCACTTCCCTATCTGTTCACTCATCTGCTTGCAAGATGGCAGGAGCCTGAGTTTTCCTCTGTTACTGGGCTTCACATAAGTGTTTCAAGCCTTTTTGTGCATAATGTGATATGGAGAGTGGACTGGGATCTCCAACTCCAGTGGTCCATTAATCTGCACTTCCTGCATGTGCGGCTTACTCAAATGTAGCAAATGGAGATCTTGGGGGCATCATACTGTTGGAAAGGAGCCAGGAGCCTTGTGCTCAAGTTAGCATCAGGACCTTGACTCCTTTGCAACCAAGAGGAGACTTGCTGCATAGATCAGCAACTGGGAGGTGGGGTGGGGAAATGTTGGAGGAGGAGGAGTCAGGGGAAAGCTGCCTAAGGTGCTATTCTGCCTGAGATTGTCCTCACTAGGTTTTTCCATTGCGCTGAGATGAGGAAGTTGTTCTTTCCTGTTGCACAGATAGTCATGGGGGTCTGAAGTAATAAAAGCAGATCCCTTTGCCACAAGATTTCAGAACACAAAAGTGGGAATGGGGGGGGGGCAGGTGCCAATGAGGATTATTTCTAACTTTCAGAACAGTTTCAGCCAGGGCTGAAAGGAAGAAATAAAAGAGACTGCTTGAGGGTAGAAAGTACATCTTAATGTCACAAACTATTTCGCTTTGGAAAATTTCATTTCATACAAATGGAATTGTTCCAGATGAAACCATTCTAGAAACATAGCCATTGTGAATCTCCACTGCCATACAAAAATTACACACAACTGTTCAGCTTATTTACAAACTTGATTAATGTAGCAGTTTGATGATATCATTTGGAGAGAAAGAGTCATCTTCTACAGATTTGCAATCCCAAACTTCTCAGTTTTTCCACCACCTGTACTGTACTGTTCCGGATTTGAAAAACAACCACACAAAATCCATTTGTTCAAGAACATTTGAAAAACAAGAAAGTATTAGTAATAAGGAACATACAACAACAATCCCAGTTCCCACATTCAAAGTAAGGGCTGGCATTTATCTCAGTTTGCTGCTACTAATACAGAAAGGCATTTCTTCTAAAATCTTCTCTGGATTAATGCATATATTGGAGTATAGAAAATCTCCATAAGAATGTATCTGTCCTTTTGCAAAGTCCTAAGTATCTTGTATGGTCTAATCTGCATGGTAGTTTGACATTGTTTTAACTGCCATAGCTCAATGCTATGGAATTCTGGGATTTGTAGTTTTGTGAGATATTTAGTATTCTCTGTCAGGGAGCTGTAGTGCCACAACTCCAAATCCCAAAATTCAATAGCACTGAGCCATCATTGTTAAAGTGGCATCAAACTGCATTATTTCTGCAGTACAGTTTATACCTATGTCATCCAGTGCCATGTTACCTAGCATCTAGTAGTTAATTCAAGAGCTACAACTGAAATCTTTACATTTTGCTGGAACAATGAACAGCCCTATCAATGAAGTCACTGATTATATACCTCTTCCTCGAACAACTGTGGTTCTGCACACACTTGTTATTTAAAGAGACACACCACAGCATCAAATAGAGTTTCATTTTTTAGCTGTGCTAATATGCTGCAATGTAATCCCTGGTGCCTCTTACTTTCCTGAACCCTGCATAGCAGAGAGATCCAAATGAAAATCAGCATGTGCTTATAAACTACAGCAAGGCCTTTGACTGCATAGATCATGAAAGGCTATGGAATGCCCTTAAAGACATGGGAGTGCCAACACATTTGATAGTCCTAATGAGGAATCTGTATTCAGGACAAGAGGCTACTGTCAGAACAGAACATGGAGAAACAGAATGGTTCCCAATTGGCAAAGAGGTCAGACAAGGCTGCATCCTGTCACCCTATCTATTCAACTTACATGCAGAACATATTGTAAGGAAAGCAGGATAGAACATGGAAGAGGGAGGAGTGAAAATAGGAGGAAGAAATATCAACAATCTGAGATATACTGACGACACCATAATACTAGCAGAGAACCTCACAGACCTGGAACACCTATTAAGGAAGATGAAAGAAGAAAGTGCAAAGGCAACCTTACTGTTGAACATAAAGAAAACAAAAATAACGACCACAGAGAACTTACACACATTCAAACTAGACAATGAGGAAATAGAAATAGTAAAAGGGTTCTCATATCTGTGACCATACATTGATAGAAATGGGGACTGCAGTCAGGAAATCATAAGAAGACTAAGAATGGGGAGGGCGGCTATGAAAGAACTAGAAATGATCCTAAAATGCAAAGACATACAACTCAGCACAAAAGGCAGAATCATACAAGCCATTGTATTCCCTATTACCATGCACGGATGTGAGAGCTGGACAGTTAAGAAAGGAGGAATATCAACACATTTGAGATGTGGTGCTGGAGAAGAGTGCTGAGAATTCCATGGACAGCCAAAAAGACAGACAAATGGGTCCTAGAGCAGATCAAGTCACAAATATCCCTAGAAGCCAAGATGAAGAGACTTAAGACTGTCATACTTTGGACACATCATGAGAAAGCATGAATCATTGGAAAAGACAATAATGTTAGGAAAGGTGATGAGAAGTAGGAAGAGAGGAAGGCCACATGCTAGATGGATGGACTTTAGTAAATTCAGCATTATTATTTGATTACAGCACAACTCTGCTTTTTCTCATATACAAACATTTGGATATCTAGAACATGAACATTTTCCTCAGTTAAAAGAGAGAGAGAGAGAGAGTAGATCTATTGCAATAAAATAGTAATAGCAATAGCATTTATATTTCTTTACCACTTCATAGTCAACTCAGCACTCTCTAAGCAGTTTACAAGCTGTAAGCCAATTGCCCCCAACAAGCTGGTACTCAGTTTACTGACCTACGAAAGGATGGAAGGCAGAGTCAACCTGGAGCCCTCTGGGATCATAGTCGCAACTTTGTGGCTGCAGTACTAGCATTTTTAGCCACTGTGCCACCAGGGCGCAGATCAGATTTATATCCACATTGAACTGTCAGGGAACTTTAAAGTCTTTTTTCTGAACAGGTAAGAGAAATAAAATCCGTTCATTCCACATATGAAAAAACAGAACAGAAATATACAACCTATTTTACAGCATGACTATTGTTGTTATGTGCCTTTAAGTAGTTTCCAACTTATGGTTATCCTAGCATGAGCCTATCACAGGGTTTTATGATGGCTGAGAGAGTGTGACTTGCCCAAGGTTACTCAGTGAGTTTCCATGGCCAAGTGAGGGTTTGAACCCTGGTCTCCAGAGTCAGAGTGACTATATTTTTTATCTGTGAGCCACCTCGTGTCCCTGCTAGAAAGGCGTCATATAAATGAAATAAATGAACAGAAATAATAATAATAGTCCAATACTCAAACCATGACTCCAAGCTGCCTCCTGGGAACTGATAGGAAAGCAACTTAAGATGTAAAAGACTATGGGGATATCCCATGAATTGTCAGTACTATACAGATGCCTACACTGCACTGTTTGAATCAAAGAGAACCCCTTAGCACTCCCCTTTCATATGGTGTCAAGGTACAAAGCCAGAAATTGTTGTAGAGTGTGTGTATGTGCCTTCAGTGGAATCATTTTTCAGTTTGCCTCCAGGGAAGGAGATACTTTCAATGGCATAAGATAGGTCCTCTAGAACTGTGGGGTCACTCAAAGTCACATCACAACTGTGTCTTAGAAATTTTACACTGAAACCTTGGACTGTGCCCTTTACACATGCACTCTTATCTGAAGAAGGACAAGTTAAATGTAAGAGAAAGCCTTCTCAAACAGTGACATGCGTACAACAAAACAGCCAAGAACTTTGGGTTGCCTTAAACACTAACATGCTTTATGTGTTAGTCTTTAACAAATTAAACTTGTTTTGTTAAAATCTGCTAGTCTTAAAGACTTTAAGGTGGTACAAGACTACTGTGACTGTGAAATTTCTGCAGTATAAGTAATTAGCAATTTACATGTTTCATGCTTTCATTGAAACTCAAACTCCATTGAGTTGATTTTGTAGCCCTTACCTAAAGGACCAACCAATTCCAAGAACTACAAAAATGGTTTTTATTAACCATCAACTTAATTTTTTTTATATAGAAGTTAATTTTTTATAGAAGTACTACAGATGGATTCACTTGAGTTGCTTTCTGATCAACCGTGAAAAAGAGCTGTGTGGAACTTGGTCTTCTTCAAAGCACTAACACACATTTTGCTCCTTGAGCTTCTGCATGCTATATAGGAAGCCACAAATGAGTATCCAAACATTTTCACAACAGTGAACTCTTTCAGGACCTCCCAATGCAACAATATGAGAAAGGGAGTGAGTAAAAATCTAAGCATAATTTTTGAAGTTTTTTTTTTTTTTTTGCTTTTCAAGAGAACTGCTTCTCAAGAGATAAGATTAAAGAACTCTTGTATCTGCTAAAGTAATTTATAATGAAGACACAAATTAAAACAATGCTAAGAGTTGAATCTGACAAAAAGCTAACAAATCCTCTGTATAACAATATATTTAAAAAATCCAGTGCTACACCCATATAAGGATAAATTCCAATAATATCATTCTCTTTTGAAAGAATAGGGATGGAATTATTACCATTCAACCACACAATTCATCTTGTGGAGAGAGCTATGAATCAGATAGTTAAAAGAATACAAAAAGCAGTAGTTTCAACTTTTAAGAAAACCCCATAAGGATAATGGATCAAAACACAGCAAACTAAAGGAAGAAAGGAAATGCAATGTAATTAGGTGTGGTTGTGACCCAGGAAAATCTACCTGTAAACCTAAGTTCTCCCCTTTTTCCAGCACATAGCAGATCTGTTCTCTCACAAACACACACATGTACCTAACACAGCAGTGCAGACCTCTTGCAATGTTGTATGAGTGGGGGTGGAAGCCTTGTGTTAAGAAATTCCTGTTCTGACTCTTTGTGCTGGTCTATTACTGTAATAAAGATGAACTGAACTGAACCTGTTCGACTCCTTGGGCATTGACCTCTGGGTCCCTAGGGTTCAGTTTTGTCCCCTATGCTTTTTAACATCTACATGAAACTGCTGGGAGAGGCTGTCTGGAGCTTCGAAGTAAGGTGTCACCAGTATGCTGACGAGTTCCAGCTTTATCAATCCTTTCCGCCTAATTCTAAGGAAGCTGTTCCTGTGCTAAGCCAGTGTCTGGCAGCTGTAATGGACTAAATGAAGGCAAACAAATTGAAGCTTAATCCAGACAAGACAGAATTGCTCCTGGGTCAGTTGAAAGACAGATCTGGGAATAGGGACTCAGCCTGTGTTAGATGGCATTATGCTCCTCCTGAAAACACAGGTTCACAGTTTAGGGGTACTCCTGGATTCAGCTCTGAGCCTGGAGGCCCACATTTCAGCAGTGACCATGAGTGCTTTTGCACAGTTAAAGTTAATATGCCAACTGTGCTAATTCCTGGAGAAGTTGGGATCTAGCCATGTTGGTACATGCCTTGGTTACATCCTGTTTAGATTACTCAAATCTCTCTATATGCGGCTGCCTTTGAAAAGTGCTCAGAAACTACAGTTGACCCAAAGAGATGCAGCCAGCTTGTTAACTGGAACTGACTACAGGGAGCATACAACTCCCTTGTTGCAAAGTTCCGTTAGCTGTGGGGCCATTTCTGGGCATAATTAAAAGTGCTGGCCTTGACGTATAAAGCCCTATACAGCTTGGGTCTAAGTTATTTGAAGGACCATACCCCTCTTTATGAGCCCATTAGAGTGCCACAATCATCATGAGAGGCTCATGAGAGGGCCACCACCACCCCAGTTTGTCTGGGGGGAACAAGGGAGAGGGGCTTCTCGGTGTCTGTTCCCAAAAACTGGAACTTCCTCTCTTGAGAGGGCAGGACAGCCCTATGCCTGCTCTCTTTTCAGTGGCAGGTAAAAATAATCTTGTACGATCAGGCTTTTTCAAACCGACAAGGGTTGGACCTTTAAATGTTGTGCAATTGAGATGTGAAGTTTTGTTTCAAATACATTTTAATATTTTAATGTGTAATGTTTATCTTTATAAATTGTTAAATTGTTTTTAAAAACTTCATATTTATACTTTTTAATGCTTTTCATCGTTTTTAATTTGTAATATTTTAAATTTGTTGCTTATCACCTTGAGCTCCTATACTGGGAAAAAGGTGGGATATAAATTAATAACAACATATTCTACTGCACATGTGGAACCTTTTGCACAAGCATAAATGAGCTGTCAAGATGACAGCATCTATTAAAAACATTGTATGTCCAGACATATGCAATATATATACAACTTGAAACATACTGTTTCTAAGTATTGTTTTGTTCTGTGCAACTGTAGCCTACAGCCTGATCCAGCTATGTCTGTTTTCTCCTCTTCAGTTTATTAGAATGTCAGGCATTTGCAACTCCAGTGTCATATTTAATGATACTTAATCTTTTCCTCTTCCTCAAAAGAAAGAAAATAGGTTTATAGTTAAAACAGACACAGGACAAAAAAAGTTAAGCAGTTGGATGCATTTAGCCATGAAAGTTTTGGATAAAAATGAGCATTTCTTTAAAACAATAACAACATTACTGATGCAACTTAGTTCATGTTAATTAAGTTTCAATTGCTTGGCACACAATTAACAATTGTACATTGTGACTGTAAAAGAAAGGAACATGGATGTGATCCTGCAAGAGATATACATCCAACTGGCCCTATTTAATATTGGGAGAAACTGACCTTTTTGTGTGATAGCCTCACAGCTCTTCTAATCTACACAACATCTACATAATAGCCCAAACAGAATCATTCTGTTTTAGAAAGGGTTAATTTTCTATTGGAAGGAATAGGCCAAGTGTGGCCCTCCAGATGTTTTTTGGATAGCAATTTCTATCTGCCTTAACAATCAGGGATTGTGGGAGCTGCAGTTTTTGAACCCTGGTGGGGGATATCCAAACTATCCAAACACCGAGTATGGAATTGTATGCTGCAGTTCTAAGCAGATTTCATAAATTTGTTTCTACATAAGTATCTATGGCAGTAATTATTATAATACCTACTGCCATCAGCTGAAACTAAAGCCAAAATACCTATAATACAGAAGTAAATAATATTATCTATGAAAACAAAAGACTGCTTTTAATGTAGAAGGATAACACTACAGTTATCCCTGCTTAATAAAAAATTAGTATACTCTTTTATCAAAATTAATGAGGTTTTAGTTACATGTTGTTTTCAGCACCAAAATCTACTTGTCCCTGTGATTTCCTTACTGATCAATACAGTGGCATCCTTGCTTTTGCAATTTTGACATTACAGATTAAGTCTCTCTTATCCGAAATGCTTGAGACCAGAAGCATTTTGGATTCCTTTGCATTTTGGAATATTTGTATATACATAATGAGATAATCTGGAAATGGGATCCAAGTCTAAACATGAAATTCATTTAAGTTTCATCTACACCTCATACACATTGCCTGAAGGTAATTTCATACACAATATTTAAAATAATTTTGTGAGTGAAACAAGGTTTGTTTATTTTATTTAATAAACATTATTTAACATCTACATGAAGCCGCTGGAGAGATCATTCGGAGGCATGGAGTGCGGTGTCATCAGTACGCTGATGACACCCAGATATACTTCACCATGACCAGATCATTGACTCAGACTTCAGATGGCATCTCTCCTCTCAATGACTGTCTCAGAGCAGTAATGGACTGGATGAGGAAAAACAGATTGAAGTTAAATCCAGACAAAACGGAGGTACTAACAGTCACAGGCCCAAAACCAGGTTTGGGAATACAGTCTCCAGTCCTGGATGGAGTCACACTCTCCTCTAAGGACCATGTTCGCAGCTTGGGGGTACTCCTAGATTCGTCGCTTCACATGACTAGTCATGTGAGTGCAACGGTCAGGAGTGCCTATTATCAGCTTCGGCTGATACGCCAACTGCACCCTTATCTGGATATGAGGGATCTGGAAACTGTGGTGCATGCTCTGGTAACCTCACGTCTGGATTACTGTAACGCACTCTACATAGGGCTACCCTTGTGCCTAACCCGGAAACTGCAACTGGTGCAAAATATGGCAGCCAGGTTAATCACTGGAACATCGAGGAGGGAGCACATAACACCAGTGCTTAAATCCCTCCACTGGCTGTCGATTAGTTTCCGGGCAAAGTACAAGGTGTTGGTTTTAACCTTTAAAGCCCTACGTGGCTTGGGTCCAACTTATGTCAGGGACCGCCTCTTCCCGTATGAGCCCCTGCGTGCCCTTAGGTCCTCTGGGAGGAACCTGCTGCAGCCCATGAAGACCAGGCTCTCACAGACCTCCCAGAGGGCCTTCTCTGCGACCGCTCCCAGACTTTGGAACGGCCTGCTGGACGAGATCCGTCTTATTACCACCCTTGCTGCCTTTAAGAAAGCAGTAAAGACGGATCTCTTCTGGCAGGCCTTCCCAGAATAACCTCCCAGCCCAATCGGAGCGACTGCCACCCCTCTCCCTTGTATTGTTGCTGCTTCCTGTTTTTATTCTATTTTTATATTTTATTGTATTATTGTATTTTAATCTTTGCTTGTTTAATTCAGTTTTAAGGGGGGGGGGGCGGGGAGAGGGTTGAGGGAATGTTTTTTAACTGTTGCCTGTTTTAATATGTTGTACCCCGCCCCGGTTGCCTAGCAGAGGGGTGGGCTAGAAATAAATTTTATTATTATTATCATCATCATCATCATCATCATCATGTATACACTGAATCATCAGAAAGCAAAGGTGTCACTATCTCAGCCACCCATGCAGACAATTTTGGATGTTGGAATTCCAGATAAAGGAGATTCCAACCTGCATAATAGGAACAGTTTGAGAAAACAACAGGGGAGGGCAGTATTTTACAACACTCTTTTAAAAAGCTGTCCCTAAAGAGAAAACTACATTTAAAAGTTGAAGTTTTCTCTAAGTTTCTCTTACAGTGATGTAGGCAACATAACTGCACACTCTTTCTAATACTGAGCTGACATACAGTTTGGTCCTACTGCCTGTTCCAAACCACCCAAAAAAGGTCCTTATGTCTGCCATTTCAGTATTCACATCAACCAAGCACAGAGTGGTTTGCCTGAGTTAAGAGGCAAAACCAAGATTTTTTTAAATAGTCCATTCACTGACAATGGGTGATAATTGCTTAGAGGTAGGATTTGTTAGCAGCAAGCATTCACACAGAATAGAGACTGAACTTGTAAGCAAGGCACACACAAATTATTTGAGATTTCTAAAATAAAATGGTATTCATTTCACAGACCTACTTTTCTTTACAAGCTATCATGTCCCTTTGTTCTACATTATAATCTTTTGTTCACTTCCAATATTCCTCATGAAAACTAATGCTCAAGGCTAGAGTTTTCCCAGAGTTTTAAATAATAGTAAGTAGGACCACCACAGCAGTTATGAAATATAACTTTGAACATACATAAAGTTCCCATCCATTTTCAAGCTTAGCAGGCTTTACAAGATTTGTATCATTTACCTTTTAAACTTCATTATTTGTCAGTGGAAACAAGTATTCTAATTTCTCTTGCTAATTTTAAAAGAATTTAAATCAACATTATACTCAGCTGCATATTCCCAAAAGAGGCTGCAACACTTACCTGGAAAACAGGTCTTGCTGCTGATTTATTTCTGAGTAAACATGTATTGTATACAATTGAGTTATTAAAAACATTGTACATCCGGACATATGCAATAGATATGCATAGTCTAAAATATTACTTAGTTTAAGTAAGAAAAGTTATTTAAGCAAGTTCACAAACGGAGATGGTTGAATTATATATATATTTTACAACAAAACAGCTTTCTTTCCTCCTTATAGCCAACTATGCCCACAAAACATTATCTTTAGGGGCAAGGTGGGCTCTTCGGAATAATGTGAGATGGGAAACAGCTGAGAGGGGTTAAGAGTTTAATCACTCAGGCTTGGAACCTAGTTTATGAAGCTTGGGAAAGAAAGTTTTCCTTCTCCTCTGGTCCCCTGCAGTCTCCTGAGTCCCATTCCATGTGGTTCAGGTAGCTTCAACACACATGGACATGATCCCAGGAAGCTGTGGGGAGGGGAAGTACAGATGTTTCAGGGGAGAAAACCTTTCTCCAGTGAACCTCCTTGTCAATTTACTTTAAGATACAAGCCTATGAGCCTGAGAAAGTAGGAGTTTGTTCACTGGGTTAACTCTTGTTCAAAGAATACAGTACTCAAGTGAAAATAATATTTATTATTGCTATAACACACTTCAAGTGTTCGAAGTTTTCACTACCATTATTTCCATGTTACTTACAACAGCCCTGGAAGACAGGTCAGTAGTTTCTATTTCCATGTGAGCAGCTAAGGCTAAGAAAATAGTTTGCCTACTGTGACTTCATGGCTGATGTGAAATTTAATCCAGGGAATTCCCCTGCTCACATTCTTAAACACCACACCAGGTCTATCAGACTAAGCTCAAATCCTATGCCTGCTTACCGAAGAGTAATCCCATTGGATCCAATTGGATTTTCTTCTGGGTAGATATGCAGAGGATTGTTCAGCACGCTTGTGTGTACTTTCCAAGTTTTAAAACTGCTCATTTTGAGGAAATGATAAAATGCTTTCACATACTTACTTGACATAAATCCCATTGAAATTAATGGGGCAGGGTTACAAGAAAATAATGTGGCCACTTATTTTTAAGAATCATAATTTATTTTGGGTGCTGGACAACTTGAAACGTGCTACCTCTCATCCAAACACTTATTTTTTGGATAACAGCTGATAAAAACTAACAGTGCTTGCAGTAACATGCTACAGGTGTTTTGCAGCTGGAACTACTTCTGGAACAGTCCCACCAATGTAGCATTTGCACTCCTTAGCAAGAGTCCAATTTTAAATCCCAGTGCAAAGATCTGAAGCAAATGGGTATGAAAGAGGCAGAGTAATTTCTTCTATACAGAAAACAAAACACTTCAAGAATATGAAGGAATGCTGCTCCATACCTTGCTGGAGCCACATGCAGCACCTTTTTCAATATTAAGTGCACCTTAGGGATTAAACTAAAGAAAAATAAGAACAGTTTAATCCCACCAGAAGATAATCCTAGGATGCAGATACTATCACAAAAATACACATCAAGAATAGAAGAGCAATGTAAAAATAGCTTCTACGCCACTTACATAGAACCGCACCCTTCTGTTTTTGTTAATTAGTTCTTAAGAAAAATCCTCATCTGATTTCATACATGTCTATGATTGTTAGCATCTAAACTTCAACAAGAAAAATAAGCAGTGAAATAAATTTTCCACATCTTACCCATATTAACTGGCATGAATGTCACATAAGCACAATCTACACCTTTGTGTTGTTGTTGCTGTGTGCCTTTAACTTGTTTCCAATTTATAGTGAGCCCAAGGTGAACCTATCACAGGGTTTTCTTGGCAAGATTTTTTGGGGGTGGGTGGGTTGTCTTTGCCTACCTGCAGCTGAGAGAGTGTAATTTGCCCAAGGTTCCCAATGGGCCTCCATGGCTGAGCCAATATTTGAACCTTGGTCTCCAGAGTCATAGTCCAACAGACAAACCACTTACACAACACTGGCTCTCACACCTCTGTATAGCTCTGTTAATTTACATCGAAAATACCTATGATTCTGTACTTGTAATCACCAAACACCATTAGAATTCCCACTTTATGAAGTGTAAATGTAGATCGGAGGGGGAGGGTAAACAGTGTGATTTACTGGGCAATGTTGGACTAGGTTCAAATCCTCACTTAGTTACGAAACTCTGTGGGTAGCCTTGGGGTAAATATTACCATCTTCTGCCCTGACTTTGCTCCTGAGTTTTTATAAAGAGAAAATGAAGACCTCAGGTGTGTGGCCATTACCTCCTAGACAGGATGGGCTATAGATATGATAAATTTACCATTTATCTCCAGGACTATGAATACAGCAAGGAGGCCAAAGAATGTTACTAGATAATGAATCCCATTATGCATTAAACTGAGCACTATATATCCGTCAAGTGCTTGAAAGGTGTTGGAAGGTAAACAGACATCCCCAGCTTTATGACTCCTTGCCTAGTATGATCCTAAGCTTGTTTAATCAGAAGTAAATTCTACTCAGAGCAAAAAGGATCCCCTAGTACAGGGGTAGCAACCTAAGGGCCAGGGGCTGGATGCAGCCCCCCCCCCGAGGCCTTTGGACTGGCCCCAGGCTGGTCCTGCTGCTGCCGCCACCACCGCCGCCGCTCGCCATGATGATATTTATTATTGTTGCTATTACTTGTTCTTGGGGTTTTCTTGGCAAACTCTTCACAGGGGTTTTGCCATGGCTTTTCTGGGGCTGAGAGAGTGTGCATGCATATATATTTTTTAAAATTTTTTAAATTATTTATTTATTTATGGTGCTTCGGCCCCCCAATTGTCTGAGGGACAGCAACCCGGCCCCCGGCTCAAAAAGGTTGCCTACTTCTGCCCTAGTAAGTCAGCTTATACAAGTCAGCCCTCCATGTCCACAGATTCCTTATTCATGGATTCAACTGTCCACAGTCTGAATATATATATATATATATATATATTCCAAAAAACAAGCCTTGATCTTGCCATTTTATTTAAGGGGCACCATTCCTATGCCATTGTATATAATGAGACTTGAGCATTCACTGATTTTGGTACACATGGAACCAAACCCCAGCAGATACCAAGGGCCCACTGTACTTAGAAGTACAGGAAAAGGCTGGGATTGATGTGTGTGTGTGTGTGTGTGTATGTTGGAAAGCAAACACTTTTTCTGTTCACCCATCCTACATTCTGAATGAGAAAAACTTGTTTCAAGGAGGAAGTACAGACAACCACTTACCAAGCAGCAAATTGGCATGCTATACAAGTGAGCACTTGGTTAAGCCACCCATCTGTAGCAACCTGTGCCAAAGTGGTGAGGAGGAGCATTGCTTCCTTGCTTCTCTGGATTTCTGATCAGGTATAGGTTTGTCTTGGCAGGACAATCCCAGGAGAATGCTGAATCCCAGGAGAATGCTGACTTAGTAGTGACAGTGCCTACACCATGGTAGACAACTGTGACTTGGAGGGGATGTCTCTCTGTATTTTGGGCCAGCATGGGGTCATGGTTTGAGCTTTAGACTATAACTCTGGAAACCAGGGTTCCAATCCCTGGTCAACCATGGAAACCTACGTGGGCAAGCCACACTTTCTCAGGCAAACCTCCTCTGAAGAAACGTGCCATGAAAAACCTGTGACAAGGTCTCCCTTAGAGTTGCCATGAGAACCCACTTGAGAAAGCCACACACTCTCTGAGGATGGCAAGGTCAAAATCCCCTCTGAGGAACCTTGCAAAGAAGACCCTCTGACAGGTCTTCCATAGACAGGGTTGCCATGAAAACCCACTTAGGCAAGTCATGCCCTCTCAGCCTTAGAGGATGGCAATGGCAAAAGCCCCTCTGAAGAATCTTGCCAAGAAAACTCTGTGACAGGATTCCCCTTTAGGTTTGCCATAAGTGGAAAACCATGTTGAAGGCACAGAACAACAATAGACCCAACACCAATGGATGTCTGGAGTGAGAGGGACTCAGGTGTCAGGAAAGATGAGGAGGCTCCCCTCCAGGAGGGATCCAAACTCCTTGGCCCCCCCTTCCCCCCATCGAAGGGAAAAACTTTGTTGCGGTGTAGCCTTCAAATCCTTTCCGACTTGGGGTGACCTCAAGCCCATCAACTCATTTTTGACTTTCTTGATTTAACCTGGACCCTAAGGTGGTGAACCTATCCTGGGGCTTTCTTGGCACGTGTGGTTCAGAGGAGCTTTCTCCATTGCCCTCCTCTGAGGCTGAGAGAGTGTGACTTGCCCAAGTGGCTTTCCATGGTTGAGCAGGGATTCCAACCCTAGTCTCCAGAGTCATAGTCCAACACTCAAACCTCTACACACACACACCAGGTTTTACATGGGCAGGTATTCTCCAATGATTCCCTATGGGCAAGTATTGTCCTATGATTCCCTATGGTCAAGTAGTCTCCTACGTTTCTCTATGGGCAAGTGTTCTCCAATTATTCCCTATGGGCAAGTAGTTCTCCTAGGTTTCCCTATGGGCAAGTAGTTCTCCTAGGTTTCCCTATGGGCAAGTATTCTCCAATGTTTCCCTATGGGCAAGTATTTGGCAATGTTTCCCTAAGGACAAGTGTTCTAGGTTTCCCTATGGGCAAGTATTCTCCACTAATTCCCTATGGGCCAGTATTTCCCAATGATTCCTTATGGGCAAGTATTGTCCTAGGTCTCCCTATGGGCAAGTGTTTGGCAACGTTTCCCTCTGGGCAAGAGGCGACGCTCCCAGGGGCTCCTCTCTCTCTCTCTCTCTCTCTCTCTCTGTCTCTCTGCTCCTCCTCCTCGTCCTCCACCTGGGCGCCTCCATCCCTCCTGCTGCCCTCGCCTTACCTGGCCCAGGGCTCCCCTCCGGAGGCGCCTCTTTCCGAGCGGCTCCCGCTTTGCCCTTCCTCCGGACCTTCCGCTGTTGCTGCTTCTTCTCCTTCTCCTTCTCCTTCTCTTCCTCAGGCGGCAGAGGGGCCGAGGGGGCGGCAGAGAGGGAGCCGGCTGCCCCTCTCCCCTTGGCTTCCCCAGCGCCCCTGCCTGGCTCCCTCATGTCCCCCAAAGACCTTCCTTCACCTTCCCTTCCCGCTCAAGTTCCAAAGGGAGAGAAAGAAGAGAAAGCGCGAGGGAGCAAAGTTTCACTCCGGCTCTTCTTGGGAGTCCTCCTCCTCCTCCTTCTCCTCCTTCTCCTTCTCCCTTCACAGCTGCTGCCTTGGGTTCCCGCTGCTCTCCCTCCGTCCTCCTGGCTCCATCTGCTGCAGCCTTTTGGAGAGGAAACTCTGGGCAGGGCTTTTGCCTTTCCCCTCTTCTTCTTCTTCTTCTTCTTCCTCCTCTCCCCCTTTCTTTCCTTCCGAGGGGTGTTTCTTTTGCAGGCAGGCACCCACACCCGCCTAGACCCACACAGAGGCCAGGAGGAGCCTAAGCCACCCCTGGGGCAGCAGCAGCATTAGCAGCAGCATTTGCAGCAGCAGCAGCAGCAGGAGGAGGAGGAGGAGGCTGGCTCAGGCCGACCAGAGCCCAGCAGCAGAGGTCGCTTGAGAAGCAGCTCCAGCCCCAGCCCCAGCCCCAGCCTCAGCAGCCAGCCTGGGGAAAAGTTAAAGTTGCTCCACCAGCACTGAGGGAAGGACTAAAGAAGACCCTGGGGTCCAGGAAAGCCCCCACAGCAGCTGCTTGACTGTTGGCCCTCTGGAGATGCTCCAAGTTAGGACCTCCAAGAATCCCTTGCCCTCCCTCACACACACACTGGCAGGAATTGGGTTGTTGCTGTTGCTGCTGCTGTTGTTGGGTGCCTTCACGTTCCAGACATGCTAAAACAAATGGGAGTACTAGTTGCCCATTGGCAAAGCATACTTGCCCACTGAGTAACCTAGGAGAATACTTGTCCAGTGGGAAACCTAGGAGAACACTTCTCTATTGAGCAACCTAGGAGACTACTAGCCCAGAGGAAACCTAGGAGAAGACTTCTCTATTGAGTAACCTAGGAGAATATTGGCCCAGAAGGAAACTTAGGAGAACACTTCTCCATTGAGTAACCTAGGAGAATACTTGTCCAGTGGGAAACCTAGGAGAACACCTCTGTATTGAGCAACCTAGGAGAATACTAGCCCAGAGGAAACCTAGGAGAAGACTTCTCTATTGAGTAACCTAGGAGAATATTGGCCCAGAAGGAAACTTAGGAGAACACTTCTCCGTTGAGTAACCTAGGAGAATACTGGCCCAGAGGGAAAGCTAGGACTATATACCCGACCCTCCACATTAGCTGGGGTTAGGGGCACAGGAGCCCCATGAATGTGGGGGGAAGCGCAAACAACAAAAACACTATGTTTTTATCTGGGAGAACACCTCACTAGGACTCTTTAGGTCTTCCAGTACAACTCTACGGTCAACATCTGCCAGACATTGACCATAGAGTTGTGCTGAAGGAGCTGCAAATGCCTCCTCGCAGAGTGTTCTCTCTAAGAATCTCTCTGAAAGAAATAAAAATTGAATGAAATTAAAAAAATAAGAAACAAAAAGGACTGGGGTGAGTGGGTGGAGGGTGCAGACCACACCAGGTGACACCCCAGAGGAGGGTGACACCTGGTTGGGCCCCCTACCCTGATCCTTCTTGCCACGGCTCAGTTTTCCTTGGGGGAATCAGGCTACAGCAAGGAGGGGTGGGGAGGTGCGTGCAGCCAGCCCAGCTCCTTGCTATGGCCTAGTTCTCCAAGGAAAACTGAACAGCAGCAAGGAAGGGTAGGGCATGCCCTTTCCAGCCAGAAGATCACCCCCACACCTGGTGACACCAAACCCTGGGACACCACTGAGTAACACTACTCCTAAACACTATTAACTTCTAAGATATAGGGTAGGCCTCTTAGGGGCTCCGCCATAGAAATTGATTCTAAAAAGGGTTCCATGAGTCAAAAAGGTTGGGAACCCCTGCCATAGAGTAACACCGGAGAATATTTGCCCATAGGGAAGCCTAGGAAAATACTTGCCCATAGGGAAACCTAGGAGAACACTTGTCCATTGTATACACTATGTATACACACTATGGGCAAGTATTATCCTAAGTTTCCCTATGGGCAGTAGTCTCCTATGTTTCTCTATGGGCTAAAAACACTTTGTTGTTGTTGCTAACTGCCTTTATGTCAATTCCAACTCATGGTGATCCTCCACTGCTCTGCTCAGATCCTGAAAATTCATGCCCATACCTCCTTAATTGAGTCCATCCATTTGGCATGTGGTCTTCCTCTCTTTCTTCTACCTCCTTCCACCTCTCCTAGCATTATTTTCTTTTCAAATGAGTCATGCATTCTCATGATGTGGCCAAAGTTCAACAGTCTCAGTCTCATCATCTTGGCTTCAAGGAAAAAGTTCAGACTTGATCTCTTCACGGACCCATTTGTTTGTCTTTTTGGTTGTTCATGGTATCCTCAGCACTCTTTTCCGGCACCACATCTCAAATGAATTGATTTTCTTTCTTATCTGCTTTCCTCACTGTTGAGCTCTCACATCCCTACGTGGTGATGGAAAATACTATGGCTTGTACGATGCTATCTTTTGTGCTCAGTTGTATATCTCTGCTCTTTAGCATCTTTTCAGGTTCTTTCATAGCTGCCTTCCCTATTCCTAGACTTCTTAATTCTTGACTGCAGTCCCCCTTCTGAACTATGTTTCATCCAAGGTATAGCAAGTCCTTTACTATTTCAATTTCTTCATTACCTAGACTGAATTTGTGTAGTTCCTCTATGGTTGTTGTTGTTGTTGTTGTTGTTATTTTATTGAGCAGTAAGCCTGCCTTTGCACTTTCTTCTTTCATCTTTCTTAGTAGTTGTTCTAGGTCTGCAATATTTTCTGCTAGTACTATGGTGTCATCAGCATATCTTAGACTGTTGATATTCCTTCCTCCTATCTTCACTTCTCCTCCTCCTTTGTCCAGATCTACTCTTTGTATCATATTTTCTGCATAAAAGTTGAACAGATAGAGTGAAAGGATGCAGCTTTGCCTGACCCCTTTGCCAATTGGGAACCATCCAGTTTCTCCATGTTCTCTTCTGACAGGGGTCTCTTGTCCTAAGTACAGATTCCTCATCAGGATTATCAGATACTCTCATGTCTTCATGTGTGTTCCATAGCCTTTCACGATCTATGCAGCCAAAAGCCTTGCGATAGCCTATAAAACACAGACTAATTTTCTATGGAATTCTTTAGTGCACTCCATTAGCCATCGTACGCTTGCAGTGTGGTCCCTAGTGCCTCTTCCTTTCCTGAATCCCACTTATACCTCTGGAATTTCTCTTTCCATGTATGGTTGGAGTCTGTTGCAGAATTTTGAGCATGATTTTGCTTGTGTGTAGTAATAATACTATGGTCCTATAGTTGCTGCACTCTATTCTGTCTCCTTTTTTGTGGGTGGAGATATATACTGATCTTTATCCACAGATTCAAGTATCCACGGCTTGAAAATATTCAAAGCAATTATAAAGAAATCTTGATTTTGCCATTTTATATAAGGGAAACCATTTTACTATCCACTGTGTTTAATGGAACATGAGCATCCATGCATTTTGGTATCCATGGGGAGTCCTGGAACAAAACCTCAGCAGATACCAAGGACCCACTGTATAATGGTAAATTAAAAAGACACATACATCTCCCAAGCCTATTCCTTGCAAAAGGAGGGAATGCCAGCTAATGGAAGATGTACCTGAAATCTCTGTTTCCTATATTATTCAGGCACATAGGCCTGCCGTCTTGCCTAATTTACACTTAAAAAAAAAATCTACCTAGTAGAAAACATATCAAAAGGGTTTGATATTGCCTACCCAACATCTCTGTGACTGTAACAGTGCTACTCAAGGTGGTGGTCCTTGGATTGGTGCCAGGCTGCAAGCTATTAGCTCCTGGTCCACTGAGAGTTTCAGGAAAGAAAGAAACAATTGTAGCCAATGGGCACCAATAAAGTATTGGCCCTTGGCACATTAGGAGGGAAATTGCTGGTCTCCCCACATAAAAAAGTTTGAAAAGTGTCATAAGCCTTTTGTTTGCTTTTCTGGGGAAGACCATGTGTTTTTTTCATCTGCAGTCTGAAACACTGAAACAACCCAAAGACATGTTATCCAGTGGGGACCAAAGTGGATGAGATACATGATCAGATTCCTTATTTCTTTAAATGTTGGCCAATAGCTTTGGAATCTATGTTCCACTTTTCCAGAGAAAAGCTGCAGTTGGTCCCATTTGGGAAAATGTGTCCACCCATAAGTTTTTTCATAATGGAATAAGGAGGTATATGTAGAAAAAATGGTGCAAATGGAAAGTGTTGCCCCCACCCTTAATCCTAATTCAAATCCCCCATGCCCTTTAGCTGCTATTGGACAAAATATTAAAAGCATAGCTGAAGTAGATCAGAAGAACTGCACCTGCCCTCTGAGCTCTGACAGGTCAGCAGTTCAGATTATTTGATTTAAGGCAAGACTCAATCAATAAACGGAATCAGAGTAACAAGATTAGACTTTCCAGTATAAATTGGAGAGATAGTCAGTGTAACTCAATAATTTAGAAAGGGAACTGTGAATCAGAAAAGCCTTGTTTCAAATTCTAGCTTTTTGACTATACATTTGCTTGGAAACCTTTGACAGATAACTACTTTTCAAATAAGAAGCTCCCTTCCTCCTGTAATAAGAGAATAGCAATACTGTCCAACATTACAAGGTTGCTGTAAAGGAAAATAGCTATGTATTCCAGGAAGGGGTGTGTGTGTGAATCCTTTGTTCATCCATGGAAACCCTCTTCCTGACCATGGGCATGTCATGTGCCTTCAGTCAAGAAGACGGGAATGGCAAACTTCCTTTGAAAAAATCTTGCCAAGAAAATACCTGGACAGGGTTGCCATAAATCAAGAGTTGGCTCAAAGACCCATAACAGAGATTATTATTAAATGACTGCTCCACCTTAAATACAGTGCTATCTCTGTCTTACCTTGCATCTGCTACCACTCCCAAGTTTGGTAATATATTTATGCTATCATTCATATAGCAAAGTAAGTATTGCATATTTTACTCATTTTAGAAAGAAAGGTTGTCATATCGCCTATTTTACAGATAAGAAAAACTGATGACAACCACTAACCATTTATCCAAGGGAAAGGAAGTTATGTTGTTCTTAGGATTCATGTCCAGCTACCTTACTTATAGTACCTACTCAGTATTAGCTGAGAGGAAAGTCCTGTTGAGTTCAGTGGGACTTACTGCACCATTAGTGTGTATTATTTTATTTTATTTAAATATGTATATCCCAACAATTCCAGATTAAGCAAAGATAGTTTAAGCAAAATGATAGCATATTGGACAAGTCAGTAAGTTAAAACAAAATAAAAGGGCATAATAATTTAAAACCACAGACATGTATATTGAAAAGTTTAATAAAAGGACATGTTTTGAATTGCTACTAGAAAGAAACAAATGCTGATTCCAACTGGACACCCACAGAGTGGTCATTCCACAATTTGGCTGCCATGGCTGAAAAAGACCTCCTCCCACACAATATTGCCCTCACTGGTGGGACAAGAGGAGTGCCCCTATTGCAGGACACAATCTGTGAGCAGGTTAACATAAAGAAAGAAGCTCCATCATGTACTGTGGCCCAAGCCATTTAACCTCTACAACACCTTGAATTCAGACTGGACACAAACTAAGCACGTTTTTAAAGACCAGTGTTGTGTGTTGTCTACATGGTATTCCAGTCAGCAATCTTCCAGTGGCATTTTTGCACTAGCTGTAACTTCTGAGTCATCTTGAAGGGCCACATTACAGTAGTCTTACCTGAAGTGTATGGTCTGTTGTGGCTAAGTTATCCCTGACTAGGAAAGGCCATAGCTGGCACACTGATAAAAGTTTGTACATCAATCAAAGCTGGTACCAAACACTCCAAGTCACAGAATCCATTTGTGCCTCCAGTATCAGAAATGGATCTAGGAGCTTGTTGTTGTGTGCCTTCAAGTCATTTCCAATTTATGATGGCCCTAATGTGACTGTATCAAAGGTTTTCTTGGAAATTTCTTCAGAGGGGTTTTGCCATTACCATCCTCTGAGGCTAAAAAAGTGTGACTTGCCCAAAGTCATCCAGTGGATTTTCATGGCCCAGCCAGGTTTTGAATCATGGTCTCCCAGTATCTTAGTCCAGTGCTCAAACCATTACACCACACTGGCCCTTGGATCTAGGAGTACTCATAAAGTTTGCACCTGCTCCCTCCAGAGCAATTCAAACCCATCCAGGGCAGGTGGCTTACTTCGTTCCTGGACTCCAGAGCCAGTAATCCACAAAAGTTTATTGGAATTCAGCTTCAGTTCACTGATCATCAACTAGCCTGTTATATCATCTAGGCCAGGGGTAGGCAACCTAAGGCCCGGATGCGGCCCCCCGAGGCCTTTGGACTGGCCCCAGGCCAGTCCTGCTGCCGCCGCCGCCACCCGCCATGATGATATTGATCATTATTGTTATTACTTGTTCTTGGGGTTTTGCCATGGCTTTTCTGGGGCTGAGAGAGTGTGGATGCATATTTTTTATTTTTTGTAAAAAAATTAATTTTTATTTTTATTTATTTATTTATTTATGGTGCTTTGCCCCCCCAATTGTCTGAGGGACAGTAACCTGGCCCCTGGCTCAAAAAGGTTGCCTACCCCTGATCTAGGCACTTATCCAACCCCTGCACAGCCCCAACCAACCCCAGTGAGAAAGGGAAATAGAGATGAGTGTCATTAGCATAGTGATTGCACACCCAACACCCCCTCCCAAGGATTGCAGCCATGGGATATACATTTGCATGTATCAGTGGTAACATGTTTCTATGAACTTGGCAGGAAAGGCAAACAAAAGGCTGATTTCAGAAATATGTTCCTCTTAATTAGGCATTTGAATGTACCTTTATATATGCCAGAAATGCCTCAGCAAGCATGACTATCATGTATGTTTTTCTGTTGGGATTTAAGTTGTACTGTTATCACAAGAACCAATTGGAGACTGAGCAGCACAGCAAGGCATTGTATATGCCTTTCCTACAGCTATCTGTTCCATTCTGAATTCCTATCCAGTCAAAGCTAATTTTCTTCTATCTTTTCACATCCTCTCCAACACACATTATTGTGAATTAAACAAAACAGAAACAAATCCTTCTCCTTTTCCACCATGTGGAATGCCCAGCAATGCATGTGAACAGAAGCAAAACAAGAGAGAAAAATCCTGAGCTTCATTTATGTGACCATCACACTGATAACATTATTCTCTGCATAAATGTGCAGAGTTGTCCTAACAGAAGAGGAAGACAGGGATGCCTACTGTAGCTCTTAGAATCAATTATTAGAACTTGAGTATTCATACAGTCTATAAAGGTCCTTCCTGAGCATCAATTCACTCCATACATCTGAGGAATTAGACCCAGTTGTGACATTACATGCAAACACATTTATTCTGTATGTATAATATTGTAATTTAAAGGTATAATTTCAATTTTGTCACAACTATTACCATTACATTCAGTGATATATGGGAATTACGATTGATGTGTAAATTAGTAAAAAACAAAACAAAAAAAAAACACATTTTAAAGGATTCTGTATGGTGTGGTAATGGGAGGAGGTCAATGGGGCAGTGACATCATGAGTCACCACACCAGATGACACCAACCCTAGTGACGCCACTGATTAGATCAAGTCTATGAAAGCTCATACTACAACTTCTTTTGCATAGTTAGTCTCAAAGGTGCTGCAATGTTCCTTTGCATACTGATATTCCAACATGGCTATGTCTCTGAATTAGAATCAACTATGTACCACTTACCTCTGAATAAGGGGCTGGATTATAAATAGATGTGAGGTGGGGGATTCACAATCAGAATCCGCTCTGATTTTTTTCCAACTAGCCATCCCTACATTGGCATGTGAATTCCATCCACTCTTTCCTCTTGTACTTTTTTCCTCTGGGTATTTTTCCACCTGCCCCCAAAGCTCTACAGCAGATAACATATGGGCACCATAGTGGTAGATTATGAGCATAGACCCTCATGCTGGATTAGAACCAAACATCTTTATAACTACTATTATTAAAATTACTACTACAGGTTGAGTCTCCCTTATCCCTGATTCCAAAATCCAAAATGCTACAGAATCCAAAACTTTTTTCATGAGTGGCTGAGATAGTGGCACCTTTGCTTTCTCATGGTTCAATGTACACAAACTTTGTTTCATGCACAAAATTATTAAAAAAAAATTACGTATAAAATTACCTTCAGGCTATGGGTATAACATGTATACGAAACATAAATAAATTTTGTGTTTAAACTTGGGTCCCATCTCATGATGGCTAATTAAGTATATGCAAGCATTCTAAAATCTGAAAAAATCTGAAATCCAAAATTTTTTGGTGTCATTTCAGATAAGGGAAACTCAACGTGTAGTAACAGTAGGGGGATATAAATACTCTAAGTTTTTAAAAAAAAGTTAGTTTGTATGTAAATATCTACAAGGCTGTATGCTAAGGTACTTATTGTATCATGTATAGTCATACTGGAGATTCTAGATATAGATATCCTAATTCTATGAACTGAATCTGTTAACTGTAGTTAATTCTAGCCTTCCTAAACATCCCATGAACTGGACCAAATAATGCAAGTTAAAACATAGGTTTCAGTACCCTCCTAAATTTGTTTTATTATCTCATCAAAGTGTAGCTTCTGTGAGCATGAACAATAACATAAAAATCATGTGGATAGCTAGCAATGACATTTTTAGTCCAGCAAATATATAGTCACAATTACAGGTTTGTAAGTCACACTCTCTCAGCCTCAGAGGATGGCAATGACAAATCCTTTCTGAAGAAATTTGTCAAGAAAACCCCATGATAGGTTCACCTTTGGGTCACCATAAGTTGGAAATGACTTGAAGACACACAGGTACTCTATTGCTGTATTTTCTATGGTTGTTTTGTAGAAATACAAGTCCAAAGAAGCTACAAGTGGGAATGAGTCTGTTGTGCCCTTCTGCCTTCAGTATGTGCCTTCAGGTCTCTCATTGATTTATGGGGAGCACATAAATTTCATAGTGTTTTCTAAGGAAAGAAATACTCAGAGGTGTTTTTGCCAATTTCTTGCCAAAGTGTATGAGCAATTCTAGTTACAAGTTATCTGAATTCACAACCATTGTCTTCTTTCAAGGGTCTTCTCAACCCAGTTAGGTAAATAAAGACTGAAAGAAATTCACAACACTTTTTTAGAAAGGATAATAGCTTTCTAGCAACTAGTATGAAAAAGTCCTGATCTGAAATCAGTTGTAAATGGGGGTAAATATCTGAAATGCTTTGATGCCTTGATCTAATGAAATTAATTGTTTGAAAAGAATTGACCAACAGGTATACAAACACAGACATTTTCCTGGTCTCTGCTACCGGAGAATAAAAGATTGTTGTAGTTGTCTCAGGTTCCCAAGCACATGCAGCCATCCTAGGGCGCATTCCCATTATGATTTAAACCAATTTGCAGATTGGTTTCTATGTGCCTCATTCACATTGGAATCGATTTCAGACCCAACTGCATTTGGTCTGAATCATGGAGAATCAAGGTGAAGCAAGGGAAATGCAAAAGAATTGCTTTTTTTGAAGAGGGATTGTTTGGTGGTTCTTTTGAAAAGAACTGTTTTGCAAGTGTGCTCAACAAATGTGAATGACGTTCGGATCTCAATCACATCGAACTGGAGGGGAGAGACTAATGGCAGAGGGTTGGCAGAGGGGTGTAACCCATCCTGCCCCAGGTTTTTGGGAAATTCACCATTTCTCTCCCTCTCAGCACTGCCTCGGTGCTGTCTTATATATTGACTTCTGTGACCTCTGTGGATTTCATTTTTCAAAGCTGCCAAGTGATCCCTTTTAAATCACACTGGTCCTGATCTTTGTTTTTGCATTTCTTTCTGGTTCTGTCTGAATATTTTCAAGAGGTAGGACAACTTTGGGGGTGCTTTCCTTGGGGAGGTTTTTTTTTTTTTGCTTGTTTTTTTAAAGAAAATACATGATGGATTGTGTGATCACAAGAGCAACAGAGGAGGAGGAGGAGGAGGAGGAGGAGGAGGAGACAAAGTGGAGGAGACGTGGTGTGTACAGACAGCTCTTGTCCCCCATAGAAAGAGTCCTGCACCCTCTCAGCTTCTACAAGTCCATTTTTTCCACATGGAGGGAAAGTGGGGAAGAGAAAGTGGAGGAGGACAAGGACAAGGAGAGGAAGCTCATTTTCCCACACAGAGAACTGGTCCTGATCCAGTTGTTTTTGCAATTTTTCCTGGTTGTGCTGGAATATTTTCCAGAGACAGGACAACTATACTCCATTCTCAGTATCACTTAGAGAAGCCCTGCATTGACATTCCTTGGAGTGATTTTTGGGTTTTTGATTTGGGAATGTCCTCCATTTATTATTTTTTACCCTGGAAGGTCCTCCAAATAAGAACCATGTGTTGACCTTTCTAGGAGAGCTTTAGGCTTTGATTTGGGAATGTCCTCCATATAGACGTATATATATATCCCTCTGGAAGGTCCTCCATTTTGAGCAGGACTAAGAACCATGCTCTGACATTCCTATGAGAGCTTTGGCCTTTGGTTTGGAAATGTCCTCCATTTTGAGAAGGGCTAAGAGGCATGCATTGACATTCCTAGCAGTGTTTTGGGCTTTGATTTGGGGACATCCTCCATATATATATATATTTCCTGGATGGTCCCCCCAGCTCTCCCTTCCCCCTTCTTCCTCCTTCCTTGTGTCTGGGATGGATTGCTTGCATTTGATACTGAGCTTGCATTTTGTAGTGGCATAAATCTAGTGAAAATGACAATTGTGTCAAAAAAGACACTAATTCATGGAATAATGAAATAATTCACTTCCATAGTGGGAACTACGCATCGGCCTGAAATGATTCGGTGATCTGGCATCAATGTGATTTTCAAACTGGTTTAAATGCAAGTGGGAATGAACCCCTAGTTTACACAAAAATTTATGGGGTGTGACTTTTACCAGGATGCTGAGTCAGAAGTTAAAAGGCTTTCTGTCTCAATACTTTTGCTTCCCACATGTTTGAGGTTAAGAAAAGAGAAGGACTACAATTACTATCACACTTTCTGCACTAAAGATATATCTATGTCCCCTTGTTCAAGCTCCAGAATATTGGGTAGACAACCACCTTGCTGAAAAACTAATGCCACTTTTCAGCTTCCTGCTCACTTTCACCTTGTTATTTTAAACATAGATGAGACTGTTTTCTGGGCAATGGCATTGTTTCTACAATTTTCCTGTGCCTTTTTAGCCATGGTGCAGGATATATCAGGTGGGTAATGCAACCAAGTAATATGAATTTGTTCTTATCAGAAGAGCAATTTAAATTTTTGTTTTGAACATTTAATTATTAAATTTCCTTTCCTACCTATAATACATGCTTTCTCAAAAGTTTAATTGCTCTTCTGATAAGAACAAATTATCAGGGTTCGATTCCCAGGTTCACCATGGAAGCCACGGGGTGACTTTGGGCGAACTGCATCCTCTCAGCCTCAGAGGAAGGCAATGGCAAACCTCCTCTGAACAAATCTTGCCAAGAAAACCCCATGATTCTATGGAATCACCATAAACTAGAAATGACTTGAAGGCACACAACAACAATGAAGTAGTAATACCCAATTGCAAATATGAGTATTTATCTTAAGACTGGGATATGTGTGTAAGAGCATAGATACCTGTACATCATAAACACCATTTGCATTATAATGTGAAATGTGGTAATTTATATGCATAGCAACCTTCCTAACTTGTGTTATGTTTTCATATGTCACCATCTGAGTAAGAAATAGAAGTCAGACTTAGTTTGGGGATTGTGCTATTGCCAAAAATGGGGTATGAGTTACAACATATGAAACAGCCAGTTTTGCCAGGAGGAGGTTGGTACCAGTTGCTTTTTACAGGAACCTTAAAACAGTAAACCTATTTGTTTAAGGCAATAAAATAAAATAAAATACAATGGAAGCATTTTATGATGTAATCACAAATTAAGATTAAAACTGAAATTATCTTGGCTTGCTTTAGACCTCAATATTAGTCAAATATTGAACAACAGGAAAAATAAACAAGTGCATTCCAAATTAGGAGCCATTTTATTTCAGGCTCATTCTTACCAATATTATAGTGACAGTTATTTACTGTATGATGATGGAGGAGAGAAACAGCCACTTTTACATTGAATCAATCAGACTGGAAGCTATTCTGTGAATTTAGTTCAAATTACATTATTGCATATGACAATGAAGAGGGAACCAGATCGCAACTCACTTTTACAAAGAAGCAAATTATGACATAAATGTACATTTTGCAATAGCCTTTTTATGTGGGGTTTCTTGGTACATAACAGTGTGACATCCTCTTCTGAACTGTCAAGATAATCAACTAGAGAAAGGGAAGTAAACGGGGATTTAAAAATAGTTTGCAGAGAGTGCTGGATTTCCATTTTGTGATGTAGTATCTCTGTATTTCCTTAAGAGGTCAGTGCTCAGTAAGCAGCAAACATCCTTTGGCAGATTACATATATAGTTATAAACATAATTTAAAACTAGAAACAATATGAGAGTTTTCATAGTTAAATTTTGTCATGAGCTCCATTTTGGATCACACACAATAGAAATGAAGAAAAATCTTTAACTGTTATTTAAAATGAGGGGAAAATGTGAATCAATATGATAGAGCCTGGAAAAGTTGCTTTTCTGGACTGCAGCTCCCAGAATATCAAAGCCAGCATGGTCATTAGTTTCTGGGAGTTGTGCTATATAGAAAGAAACATTTCCAAGCTCTTATGACTGTACATATGGGGAAGATGGGTGTGTACATTTCAAAAGCCCTGTACAGCCCTGTTTATTTCTGTAGACAAAGGCTTATTGCATCTCCTGACCCCAAGACTTCTTTGAGTGTCTGGTAATCCAGCATTAGCATTTTGTCCTCTAGGGAGCTGTGTCCCCATTTTCAGAACTATATTTCTCCTATGCCTGTGAATGCCAATCATCCATTCATATAAGGTTTCCTGCTATAGTGCCCAGTTGTGTAATACCATCCCTTGACTGGCACCAATGCTGATCTGACATCAAGTAAAAATGTGTATGTGTATGCTTTACTAAAGCTTTTGGGAACAAATTGATTTCATCCAAATCTGCATATATGCATTGCTTGAAATAGTCTTAACCTGTTTTGACCCGTCTGGTTTAACTTGCCAGATTGTTTAATATTCTTTTTGTCTGTTTGATTTACTTTTTTGTTTACTGTTTTAAGTTATTTCAAATTGGCTAAATAGATTTTATTGCATTGTCCTGAGATCCCATGATATAGGGTAGGATGTTGATGTTGTTGTTGAAGTTGTTAATGACTTAGATCAGGGGTTGGCAAGTGTTTCTTACCTGGGGCTGGTCCGCTGGCCTCCAGGTCTTCCGCGGGCCGAGGGGGGGGGGGGAAATGGCGGCACTCACATGAATGTGTGCGCACGCGGCCCTGCCGACCCCCGCCACCACTGCACATGTTGCCGGCGCGCCGCCACCGCCATTTTTTCCCAAAATGGTGGCCGTGACTCGTTTGCGCATGTGCAGTACTCCTGTGCATGCACGAACGAGTCGCGGCTGCCATTTCGGAAAACAAAATGGTGGTTGCGACTCATTTGCAGGAGTACTGTGCATGCGCAAATGAGTTGCGGCCGCCATTTTGGAAAACAAAATGGCAGTCGTGACGCGTGCGGTGCAGGGGTGGTAGGCAGTGGCAGTGGGTGGCGGGGGCCAGTCCAAAGGCCTCAGGGGGGCCGGCCCCGGCCCGCGGGCTGTAGGTTGCCGACCCCTGACTTCGAGTCACCATAGCCAAAATCATAATCCAACCCTAAAACCATTTCACCATGCTGGTGGGATGTAAATATTTTTATAAATAAAATAAAACAAAAGAAGGAAATATGGGAGACAGGGAAAATATGGGGTTGGGAATATCATGATGGTGCTAAACCTGCTTCCTGGCCCTGCTGTTCTCTGATCTTGAAAATGAAGGCTGCTCATATAAACCTTTTCTATATTCTGTTATTTTGTTTGTTGCAGTGCTAAAATATGAAATGGCTTTTATAAAATATACATAGATTTTAAAAAATCACTTTATTCGTCAGATCAACCAAAAGGGTTTCAAAGATCCTCAGTCATTCAAAAATTGTATGTGAAGGGCTTGTGTTGATCCCAGTCACTTTGAATAGCTGGCTTTTGCTGGCTTATATTAAAGAACTACGGTACTGCAATAGCCAGAAAGCAGTTTGGTTGGATGTAGTCTCTTAGGTCTGTAAAGCCCATTGAATTAAATGAGCCTTACTTCTGACTGAACATGCATAAGGTTGCATAGCACAACTAAACATGTCTCAACTTGTGCAGTCTTTGACGGAAGACTTCCTGGGACAGCGAGTAAATATTTATAGAACTATACAAATGGTAATATGCAAACCCATTAACACCATTGTGAAATATTTGATGGTTACAATCTCCATTCTGCAGAGGAAAGGAAGAGTCACTACTTACATGACAGTCTGCTTGTTCACACCACAGATGGCTGGTGATGGAAATCATAAGAGTTTTGTCATGTTATGTAACTAAATCTACCAGTGATGGAGGGTGCGCTGTGAGGTCATATTGATAATTATCCACCATTATTTGTTGTTATTGTTGATAATTACTACTTGTTACAAGTGTATGTTCTTTGAACATTACCATCTCATATTTACATTAAACTATCCTTCAATTACTCTTCTTTAGTTTTCCAAAGTAAATTGTCTGCATGTTCCTCACATGTAGACTTAAACCTAGCAGGATTAATTCTGCATTTTCATCAGGTTATGATGTAAATCTGTGTGGCAGAATTCATTACTTCATGTGTCATCTTAGCTTGAATATACTCATATTAGTGGGCTAGATATTAACATGCTTCAAACTGTAGTGCTAACTCTCTTTCTCTTCAATAGCTTTCTAGCTTAGAAGCTGAAGATCATCATTTCTTTGTAAAGCTCTTTTGAAAAGAATCACAATTGCACTGGATTTCCCCCTATTTTTATGTAAAACATCACAAAAATAATTATGCTGTATGGATACTTTACAAATAACATTATTATTATTGTTAAATAGCTGCCCATGACAAAGCATATTTTAAACCAAATTGTGTGAACTATAGTTTTTGCTATAGCCATAAGATTTTACAGGTAGCTTATTCACATCTTAATTTGGCATATATGGAACTACTAAATGTATATTACAAAACTAATGCCATTCCCTTTGATAAGACCAGGTGAAGAGTCTTGGTAGCAGGCCAAGTATTGCAGGTGGAACCTGGTCTGAAATTCCAGATTTTTACAAGGGACAAAATAATTTTAACTATCTGGCTATTTTCCATTTTGGTTTAGATGAAGCGACTTCCACATTGAGAGGGCTCCCAACTTAAGTAGACCAAATTTTCAAGGGGTGCAGGAGAAGGTGAAAACTGGCACCATCTTCTTGCCAAGCTAGTGATAGGGGTGAAGGAGTGAGATGTCAAATGATGTGTTACAAAGCATACATAAACAGCCTTGATGGATTTAAAATGGCCAAGACTTTACTGGTTACAACTGTTAGAACAGTGGTAAAGAATTGTGCTGGGGAGGGCATTTTCTTTCACCCTGTGCCTTCCTGGTGGGCCATGCTGGGGCATTTTGGCATACCCCAAGTGATGCAATATCACTTTCAGCCACCATTTTGGCTTAATTATAGCAGATGTTTTAGATTTCTTTTGTGTTTTGAGGAGATCTGAGGGGCTTTGGAGGGTCAGGGGGAGCAAAATGCTGTAGTTTGGGCATATTGTGGGCAGGCTGGGGGCAAAAAACAGCTCAAAGGTCAACTCAATTTTTATTATATATATAATGAGTCTAATGGCTTTGGGGAGCTTCTGGACCACACCCCTGCTAGAGATTCAGCACAGCATGGGAAAATGGATAAAGGTCCTGGCTCACCTATCTGTTGACCAGTGGGCTCTGTATACTTGAAGAAAGGTCCATGATGGCACTTGTGGAAGGCCATAATTTCCAGCTATCCCAATTTTGTAGGGAAAATCCTTTGCCATCCCACTTTTTAAGCTGTTTTTAAAATGCCTCAGGTTCTCTTTCTTCCTCCTACTTTCCCCCTCTATCTTCACCTTATTTCAATTACTGTAAACTGAGTTAACAGTGCAAAAGTGGTTTGTACTCAATTACCTGGGAGGGGGGGATCACTTGACCTTCCCAATAGGTGCAGACAAAAGTTCTATAGTTTTTCCTATTGTCTGTTCTTCCAAATTACTAAGGGGGGTTGCAGACTGCCAGAAATAGTGCAAATTGAGTCCACTTTTAGGGTTAAGGTTAGTGCTAGGGAATCATGGGAATTGTTTTTTTCCCCCCCTGAGACATTGAGCCTTCTCTGTCAGAGAGCTCTGGTGCCACAATAAACTACAGTTCCCATGATACCCTAACCCTAACCCTAACCCTAAAAGTGGACTCAATTTGCACTATTTCTGGCAGTCTGCAACCCCCATAAGTTTTGCCATCTAGATCAAGCTCTGATGTTGCTTCGCAACATGTGTCTCACTTTTCATCTGTGAAATGTTGGAGTGTATGAAAAGCACACCTGGAAAGAGCCACGTCCTTTCGTTACTGTGTGTCTCCCTCTGTCTAGTGTCAGGAGTTGCCCAGACAACTTGCCTGCCATAAATGGTTGAGAATTAGGTGTGATGGGTTATATAGTAGAAGTGATATTGTTAAGTCATGGTGGTCTCAGACACAGGTGCTGAGATAGTGCAGAAAGGGAAACAAGCATGAGCCAAGCCTGTTCAAGGTCATTTCTGTGAAAGAATTTGGTAGTAACAATAAAGAAGGGAATAGTATAGGAAAGAGAGAAGTGTGTTTATTAATTATAATGAATAAGAATTAAGAAATAACAATGGGTAGAGACAGATGAGGATTTTATTTTTGGCATATTAGTATGTATATTACGTAATTTAATATTTTAGCATTTCATAGTATTGCATTTTATCTTTCTTTTTGATTGTATATGTTCTGATGTACTGCCCTTTGGTGAAAAGGGTGTTATAAATAAACGTTGTTGTTGTTGTTGTTGTTGTTGAGACTACCTGTACAGTCAGCTCTCTTTTTCCATGGGCTTGCCACCTGCAGATTGCAGCATCCATGGGTGGCCCCACCCAATTCTTCCCAATGGCGGTGCATGCACACAGCCACACGGCCATTGGCAACAATGGGATTTGAAATGTTGTGTATTTTTCTGTGTGTGGGGGGGATGGCTTGTGGTCAAAGGATGGCATGGGGATGACTTGCTAACTGTTTCGAGTGTGATAAAATCTGTTTTCTCTCAGTCATGCATATCCCCAGCCTATGCCCGAATTGTTAACAAAAGTGAGTGCGATAAACTCCATCTGGGTCTGTACCTAATGCTTCAAAAGGGTTCATTGGGCATCCATTGGGATTCCTGCTTTTCCACCACATAGTTTACATGTCACAAATCTTACAGGCAGTATCTTAGAAAGTTCTGTTCTGTTTTCCCATATTTAAAACAAAACAAAACAAACTTCAGGCATCTTGGTAGCAATGTCTTTCCTTCCTGTTTTCTTGACCTTTTTCTTCTGTCTCAGAAATCCTAGCAGCATTGCACTTTAGCACTTAGCACTTTACACTTATATACCACTTGATAGTGAACTAAGCTCTCTCTAAGCAGTTTAAAATGTGTAAGTCAAATGCCCCCAACAAGCTGGGGACTCATTTTACTGTCCTACAAAAGGATGGAAGGCTGAGTCAACGTGGAGCTCTGGAGTATTGCCTACCATAATACTCTCCTCTTTTCTAACCATTAAAAAAATCCCAATGAGTATGGCAATTCCTCTTTTCTCCCTTCTAGGTATCCCCTCCTTTGGAATTTTGACTTGAAATTGGCCAGTGCAACTTGTGTGACAACCACAGAATTATAGAATTGGAAGAGACCACAAGGACCATCCTGTCCCACCTCTTGTCAGACAGGAACACATAGCCAGAGGACTCCCAACAGATGGCCATCCAGCCTCTGTTTTTAAAACCTCCAAAGAAAGAGACTCCACCACATTCTGAGGCAGCGTATTCCACTTCTGGGCAGCTCTGACCATCAGGAAGTTCTTCCTACTGTTTCGGTGGACTCTCTTTTCCCACATTTGTCACATTTGTGTTGGCTCACTATCACAATGTAGTGCATAAAGGCACTTTGTGGTGAAGAAGAAGAAAAAGAAAAAGGTCACTGATGTACATCTATCTGGTAGGATGCATTTGTCAAGGGCTGGCACTATGAAGTTGAGGATAAAGCCCAAAAGAAGGTGGCCTTTCTGCATCCAAGCCCCATGTTTTGTCAGCAATTAAACATCTGCAAGCTTAATAAAAATATTTTACACCTACTCAGATGAATCAGTCTAATAATTGCTTTTATTCTATCAACATTTATGATGTCCCAGGTTATGATTTATATGAAATATCTAAACAGTGGTCAAAGGGAACATGGAAGAAGGGAGGGTCAGAGGGGAACCAAACTTGCAAACCCGTGACTTGGCAACTGTAATATTTGTGGTGCTGCATGACGTTTTGTTAGCATATTTTCTCCAGCAATGGCAGATTTCTCAGCTGTTTGTATATATATATTTGTATACACAAAGCTACATGTAAGAGCTAACATCATCTGATTCGTCACTGATTTTATGGTCCTGATCTGCTAAAGTTCAGTAAAATGGCACAGTGTGGGAAGAAAAGTTTTAATATTTATTATTTCTGAGTTCTTGAGGTCTTAAAAACCAGCAACTACTACTTCTCTTACCAAGCAGGAAATTGGTACATCGCAGTGAGAAGCTTTATGTGCATTTCTGGTCATTAAAAGGATTTATTAGAAATGATTTCTTTGTTTTTAAAGTTATAGCTTTATTTAACTATAATATGGGACGGTAGCTATCCAACAGATTCAGATAAACAGTTAAATGAGAATGCTACTTAGAGAAGTTAATATGACATGGACCTATCAGAAGCATAATAAAGAAATAAAATGATGCAGAGCTGGCTCTCTAGGCATTGGCATTTGGGGCCAGTTGGCACCTCTTTACCCTGCTGCTTCTCTTTCCTGATACAGCCCACTGTTACAGTGGAGCTTCAGATGTTCTGGGTGTTTGATCATCTCTATTTATTGGAGGAATTAAGTGGAAGTTGCCTAGACACTTTCCCTCAAGAATCCTATGAAAGCTTCACATGAAAGCTATGACATGAAAAACAATCCAATCTGATGTGTCTTCATCTACAGAGAGGTCAAACTTTAAACTTGCTCAGGTAACCCTGATGACTCTCTTTGTTCCAAATATGCCCCCTTGTACAAAATTGGTCAAGAACTACCCCTAAACCTTCTGTTTCATAGCTGGAACTAAACATTTGTTAACTTTTTTTCAACTAATCCTAGCTCCACCACAATGTCTCAGGGACTCAAGAAGTTGATGTTCCTCACACTGTTGTCAGTAATAGCAATAATTCTGAATTTTGACTTTCTTTATTATACTTCCTCTATATTATTTCATTGCACAAGCCTTTTTTCTCCTCTGACATCAGAGTTCCCATGCTATAGTTCCCATGGTCCTTTCCTATTTATTTATCTCCTATTTATTTTATTTTATTTATTTATCCAATTTCTTTAATATGAGTCCCAAAGTGTCTTACAGTGTAATTCAAAACAAAAAAGGCAAGACAAAAATACAGAAAGTATTAAACCAGGGGTAGGCAACCTAAGGCCCAGGGGCTGGATGCAGCCTCCCGAGGCCTTTGGACCGGCCCCAGGCCGGTCCTGCAGCCGCTGCCACCGCCCCCCCCCCCCATGGTGATATTGATTATTGTTGCTATTACTTGTTCTTGGGGTTTTCTTGGCAAAATCTCCACAGGGGGGTTGCCATGGCTTTTCTGGGGCTGAGAAAGTGTGCATGTACATTTTTTTTAATGTTTTTAAATTTTGTTAAAATTTTTTATTTTTTATATTTATTTATTTATTTTTGGTGCTTCGGCCCCCCAATTGTCTGAGGGACAGCAACCTGGCCCCCGGCTCAAAAAGGTTGCCTACCCCTGTATTAAACAATCCAGTTAAAACATCATTTTAAAACAGTTAAAAAAAACATTAAAATATCACTTATTAAGAAATAGCACATTCACTGCACATTCTTCCACCCTGACCAGTTAAAAACTGAAGGACTATTCAAGCAAAATCTCTCCCTACTATTCATTTCATATAGAATGAATGAATGAATGCCAAGAGCAACCTTGTAAAGGCAGAGAGAATGCTTTACCGGCACTGGTAAAGTGCTGTTAAGTCCCAGAGTTTAGACATGCAGGAACAATTAATTAAAAACAATGCAAAATGTGACATCACCGTGCTGTACATTGTGCTGCCTTCCCCCCGCAACCCATTTCGGGTGAGTTGAAGGCCAAATGACACAAGGTGCAATGATGTAAGCATGTGTTGTTTGCATTAAATTGCAGCTCAACTTTCTCTTGTAACAGTACTATGGCAATAAGGTCTGCATCATGAACAGAATGTGCTGGATATTCTGATGCTATATTTTAAGGACTTTATATCATGAGGCTACTAAATAGAATTATAGCAGGATGAGAGCCAGCATGACATAGTGGTTTGAACATTGGACCATGACTCTGAAGACCTGGGTTTCATTCCTAGCTTGGCCACCAAATCCACTGGGCGATCTTGGGCAAATCACATGGCTCTCAGTTTCAGGGGAAGGCAATGGCAAAACTTCTCTGAAGAAAGTTGTAAGAAAACCCCAAGATAGGTTCACCTTAGGGTCGTCATAAGTCGGGAACAACTTGAAGGCCCACCACCACCACAACAACAAGAGCAGCAGCAACAGCTTTGGCCACTGCTCATCCCACAACATCTCTCCTGTTGTCACTTTGCATTTCAATTGTTGCTGGAGCACACCATTTCAATGACAAGAAAAACCTGCCAACAGGTTCCAGTATCACTGCTTTTCCATAAGACCCTTCTGCTGCAGTTCCAATATTCCAACAATCATGTGAAGTGAATGGGTGTGTTTCTCCTCCTCTACCACTCTGTTCCCATCTCTCCTTTGCTATTCCCATGCAGACACTCATGTGCTGAGTGGGGAGAAAGTCAGGGTTAGCAAGATGATGTAGAAGAGTGAGTGCGAGACCATGGATATCTAAAGCAGTATAGTGCAAATTCTGAGAAGTGAGACAGCAATTGTTTCCAATACAATATGTTCCCATTTGCTTCAACAACATGATTTCAGTGGCTCAATAGGCTGCTGTGCATCATAAAGTCCTAAGGAAAATATTGAAAGAGTATGAGAAAGGCAAATTTTTAATGTGTTTTCCTCAAACACCAACAATCTTGGTTAAGGCATGTATTTCAACAAGTTTTCTTTTTGCCCTTCTTCCTCTTTCACAGTGCAAGCATAAAAGTATAAAACCCCGAGCTTTCCCCTCATAACGGAAAATATGCTGTGTGGGGATATCATATTATTATATGCCATGAAACGGGGATTAAAGTGAAAGTTTACCCAGGAAACTACTCATGTGTTAAATTAAAGCCGTAAAAATTTGGTCATGACAAGCCACAACATAGAATTGCCCTAAATATAACAATATATGCAGGTATCCTCATTCTCTATCTCATACATACATATTTATTGTGAACATGTTTATAGCTTCAACCCTCAGCTTAGCAAATCAAACCAATTCAAAATAGAGTTTTTGAAAACCTGAGTAAGAAGATGTCATTTAAACACACCCACTCCATAAAATCCTACTCTGCTGCTGATTGTAGAGTGGAAGTGACCTGGGGGCTCTTGAGCACAATGTTATCAGAGCACAAGCTCTGGCAGGTTATACCAAGAGGATCAAACTTGAAGTATAGCTTCAAGTAAGTCCTTGGTGGCAGACTGCACATCTTCCATCTGAGAACCTATGTACAGATATCACCAGAAGGCTGACCATCAGGTCATGAACTGGCCACAGCAAATGTAAACACAATAGCAGTATGGAACTCTTATGAGGGCCATAAGAGAGGGGCTATCTATCTATCTATCTATCTATCTCATAGATTTATTCACTGATTAGTAACAACAGATAACATATCCAGGGGTAGCTGCATTGGCCATATAGCAAGAACAGCATCATCCAAAATCCACAAGAGAGTGATACCTTTATTGGGACAACCAAAATGCACATTATCCATGTTGCAAGATTTCAAAGCTTCACTAGCTTCTTCATCAGGCAAAGATGTTAAAGATCATACAGGTAAAAGAAAAAAATTAATGATGTTAGTCATAGCCCTACATTTAGTCAAGATGTAGTTGTAGTCCTTAGTTCAGATGGTATGAAAGGATACACATGTAGGTAGGCCCCTCCACCTTCTGGCCATGTGGATTCAGTCCAGGAAACAATTTTACATTCCACTTGCAAGACAGAAAGCTACAGCTGATACAAACTGGTTATCAAAGGCAATAGCTTTTTGTCTTGCAAACAGAATTTAAAATTGTTTCCTGGATTGAATCCTCCAGCATCCACAGGTGGAGGGGCCTATATGTATATCCTTTCATACCATCTGAACTAAGGACTACAACATCTTGACCAAATGCAGGGCTATGACTATCATCATCAATTTTTTTTTCTCCTGTATCATTTTTAATACCTTTGCCTAATGGAGATGTCAGTGGAACTTTGAAAGCTTGCAACATGTATAATGAACAATACATTGACCAAGGGCTAAAGAGGCTCCTGCAGAAAGTGACAAAAAGGAGAAGAGTCTTTTAATATTATCCCAGAATGTGAACGTGATTTCCACTTATACCCATCACCTAAAATTGTAATCAAGCTTTTGCTGCTGTGTGCCTGGGAAAGAGGGTTTGAAGGTGGAACAAGTAGCTCAACTGTGTAATAGGGGGATTCTGTTGCCCAAGCTTCTGTCATATTGGAGAGGAAAGAGTATGAGAGCCACACGAGACTTGTTCACGCAAGAGAAAATGCCTGAGAAGTCTAAAGAGAGAGATAATTGGGCTTGTTAGGAGAATATGCTGAGTGCCAGAATGAAAAATCTTATGGGAGAGAGAAGAATAGAGTTGTTTAGGGTTGAGGGCTGAGAGACTCAGTTCAGATCTCAAGTGCTTACAGGAAGTTTTTTCTCCTTGTGAAAAGATCTTCCTATAAACAAAGGAAAGTGGTTGTCTAAAAGTCCTCCACTGAAAGTTGTCAATATGTCTGGTCACCCCCTGAAGTGAGTGTGCACGTTGCAAGCAAATATTTGCAGATGCAAGAAGGGTCAAAATGACCCCAAAAGCAGAATACGAATGTATTCCTCAGTGTGAACTCTACAAATAGTTAAGACTTTGTGTATGTATGTGTGTGAGTATGAGTGTGTGTGTGTGTGGGGGGGTCAGATTTAATTGGTCACAAGGAAGGCCATAGAAGGGGGTTTCTGACCCTCAATACTCACTGCTTAGAGTAATATTAAGAAATGAGTATTTTATTTATTCTAAAAACAGAATGACTTTCCCACATCCTCTCTGTTCCTTTCTTTCCCACACACACACATATGCAAAGCAAATAACAGGTTCTGAGTTAAGCATCTGTAGACATAAAGAGTGACTAATAAATGTAATCACACAATTTTGCAAAGTCACTTTGACTGCAAACAGTTTATGTAGATAGCATTTCCATTTTTCTCATTCAGTCCAACAGAAATTACCACTACTGTTGAAATAATAAAAACACTCCCCCCTTCCCCATTTCACAGAGCAATACACACCTCATCGTGCTTGAGGAGCACCTGGACCATGAAGCTGCAGAAAGCAAACACAAAAATTTGATGATCAGAGGGAAAGGGAATTTGGCCCCACCTGTCAACAGTGAATTAAATGTATTGATTTAATCAGTTGAATTAATTAAATAATATAAAAGAAGGAAGGATGTTTCCCTTTGCAAAGCTAATGACTGCTGAAAGCAACCACAACAAAACTCTTCCAAGCAGGCTGCAGGAGATCAAAATGCATAGTGCCTATATCCATAGGCAGCCCACCTTCTCCTACTGCTTGGGCCAGGAAGTAGAATGCTATGTTGCACCAAAAGTTGCACCCCTAAAGGAGGCTGTGGTGATGGCACTCATTCCCTCTGCCCGAAGAGGTGAAGAATAAAAGGCAGCAGTGGCACCCTTGTGCCCCTTTTGCCCATCCACTGCCTAAGTTGTGGTGGCAGCACCCACACACTCAGCCCCTATTCAGATGGTGAAAATAACCCAGAATGAATCTGGATTGAATCTCTGTTGTTCACATGCATCCTGAATGCGCCCAATTAAGTTTTCTGGGCACTGCCAAAAGTCCATTTCCCTGTGAAAATCAGTATTGGGGTTTTTCCCAAGTTTTAAAAAAATATTTACATCATTGGCAGTGTGAATAACCAATGCGAATAGACCCGGGATAATTTGGGATTAAACTCGGCATGCCTTGAATGCATTTCAAATACATTCACATCATTGACAGCCTTGGCAATGTCCCTGGGTGCCCCTGGTTCCCCCTCACTTCTATCCCCCCCATGACCTCTGGAAAATAAATCATCATCAGCCTCATGACCACCTCAGCCCCAAACTCTCTCCTAACAGATGTGAACCAGGACAGAAAGGTGCTTGGAGAGAAAGGATGCCCAACATTGTGCACCAACGAAGGGAAGCCAGAGCATCACATTTGTGATCCAATTCCCTGACATGGGGTGAGGGGGATGTGATCCTAAGCTTTGTGCAGACACAGTTGAGAAAGCGCTTCCCCTTCTCCCAGCAGAATGGCTGCCATTGAAAGCAGGAGGGGAGAAAAGAGGGAAAGAGAGAGGAAAAGGGGGAGAGAAAAAGGGATGCTGACCCCCTCGAGTGGTGAGAGGAGGAGCCTGTGCCTGGCTGAGAGGTCCTGGTGGGTGCAGGGACAAGAGGAGGGTGCCAGCACATGTGAGCAACAGAACTTGCAAAGATGTGGTTTGCAGAGAGATGTGGTTCCATAGTGTGAATAACAAACCTGGAATGCATGAGTGTGGTCATCCACATTGTTCTACTAAAAATAACAATGTCTAAATGACCCCCCAAATAATAGGAGGATGTACCAATGTCCCTCCTGCCTCCTTGCCTGAAAGGAAGAACATGTCACTCAAAATTCTTGTGTGAAAGTAGAAGAGGTTATATGCTTCCTGAAAGGGAGGAGACTGTGGCAATAGTAGCCTTCAGAAGAACAAGGTGGAGGGAGAAGCAGCCCATAGGCATAATGTCTGCCACTGTCAAAGGCCAGCTCTGAAAAGCTCTGCAGAATTGTGGCATCTGCTCTCCAGCACAGCAGGGAGACCTGTCATCTTTATCAAGTGGTTTAAATAGCTTCTAAGATATTTATAATGGGATTCAGATTTTACAATGAATATAGTGAGCCCTTGGAATCTGCTGGGGTTTGGTTCCAGGATCTTCATAGATATTAAAATCCATGGATGCAAAAGTCTCATTAAATACATAGTAAAATGGTGTCCCATATATAAAATAACACAATTAAGGTTTGTTTTTTGGAATTTATACATTTTTGGAATATTTTCAACCCATGGATAGTTGAATCTGTGGATAAAGAATCATTGGATATGAAGGGCTGACTATATCATCACACTAAAAAAAAACCCTAGCTAAAGCACCACAAGGCACTGACCTACTTTGTTGGTCTAAAGAAGGGGACTTTAATTGGTTGGTGAAAACAGCTTTCCGTTTTATTGCAGATTTGTACATTTTGGAATAAACTCATTGCATTTACAGATTCAAGAATTAAAAATTAATCTGTTTTATCCAAGCGAGTGTATGTTTCAAAAGTACTCTGAATCTGAGGTTTATTTTTTTTTTAAACTTTAATTACTTGATTATTCCTTTGGGGAAAATATATGCTTGAAGTATATTTGCTATGCAAGGTGGAAACCCTCTGTACTTAATATGGGTTGAGAAGTTTCAAAAAAGCATTTAAAATGCTAAAATCTTTTGCTGCACTGTGGAGGCAAAGACATATAATGCTCTGGCCCACCTGCTCATTTCATCTAGCCTATATCTATCATACAATCAATTCTCAATGTTTTGCCCAACTACTACATTGTGCTACCTTTATGTTTTTTCCATGGCTGTATAGTATCTTTAGAAATGATAATCTAATTGCAAAAAAACCAGTGCTCTATAACAATAGAAGCTTGCATCATCTATTGTTTTCCTCAGCTCACTGTTTGAAAATGGTGAAGGAGAATGAATGGCTAATTTCATAAATTTTGGAAGCAGGAATTGGAACATACAGAGAAGCTGATGGGAGGAGCAAACTGGGTTCTTCTCCAGCCATGACATCATTGTTCCAGCAATTTAGCTGCTTGGCTCAGAAGAGTGGGATTGGTCCCAGGTTTGACAAACCAATAGATACCCAATGAGAGATCACTCCAGAGACCTTGGTGGTGAAGCAGAGGCCACAAGGTGACCTATCATCTCCTGAAGGGAGAGCTCTTGGCAGTTGAAAAGTAGTGTGTAATTTGCATGCTGTTTTTGGGCAAGTCTGCACCAGGTCTTGAACTGGTACTGACTTGGCCAAAATAAGCTCTAATGTGAGGAGGCACAAGGAAGATGAGGGAAGAAACCATGAGGATGGGGGAAAAGAACCAGTTGTTACCAAGGTCCTAAGCAGATGGTGCAAAGCCATTTTCGAGGCCAGGAAGGGGAGGGGCAGCCTCACACTGGGCGTCCCAACCCCTTCCTGAAAACGTCATTGGAGCGGCTGGCCCTCCGCATGGCCGGCACTCCGACAAGGCACTTCCGCTGCAGTGTCCTCACACGCTGCAGTGGAAGAGGCACCAAAGGTGCGCTGTAGGCCTTTTGCGACGCACCTTCAGCGTCTTGCGGAAGGAGTGCTATTTTTTAGCGCTCCTGACTGGGACTGGGACGGGGCGCATTGGGGCCGAGGAGTGCGGATACCTCGGCCCCGATCCGCAACTTCCCGGGGCAGCCCCGTGCCGCTGTCTGCTTCCCCCCCAAGTGGCCAGTCTTGTTATAATTTTGGAATCTCATTGACACCAGTGGCAAAATCCCCACATTTCTCAATAGATCTGGACATAAGGCAAAAGCGTTAGGAAACACATCATGAAGGATGAACAATAGAAAACTGAACTAACAAAATGCAGAAGGTCTTGAAGCCTTTAAACAAAAAGAGAGATCAAGCAAACAGTTGTAAAAATATACACGAAAAACAACAATAGACTGTTGATTGAGACTAAGGAACTGCATCTATTCCAAAAGCCTTTTTTTAAAAAATTATTTGTCTTAGGGAATATGGTATTTATTTACTCTTCTCTCTAGTGATAGATACAAAACCTCTTTCAGTGTGTTCAGGCAAAGACAGTAGTTCTGGTCATACCTATTTCAAAGCGTTCACATTTTCCCAACTGTTTCCTAAATTCTTAGCAGTGCATGCTGCAGAGAGGGGAGGAACCAGTGTCTCACTTTATGTTGATCTTTGGAGAATAGACAGAATTCTCCTTCCCCCAAGTTCTCCATGGATGTTAAAGAGGAAAGTAATTGTCCTGAGTTGTGAGCACTGGCCCATCTAATTCAGTCTCGTTGCTCTAGGGATTCCAGATAGAACTCTTCCCAGCCCTTTTTTTTGGAGGGGGGGGGTGTATAATTTTTTTTATTAGTATTAAAACCTACATACAATAATATTTGAAAAACTTTTACATAATATTCCACATATATATGGTATCTCACATTAATTATCCATTCCTTACTACTTTATCTAAATCTAATTTGTATTAAACCATTTAATATTAATTAAATCCATAAATTAAAACAAACAAACAACCACATAAAATTGTTGTTAATATCTTCATTCTTCTTACTAATTCCACATAGGTATAATACTGTTAGTTTATCACTAATTCATTTTCCCACTTTTCTTTTCTTTTTCTCTCTCTTACTTCTCTTTATTACTTGTTCCCCATTCCCCAAGTGCTCCCCATCACCAGAGCCTGGTATCTTCATATTACTCTCCCCTCCAAAATTGTAATTCTTCCTCTGGAGGTAAAACACCTCCCTCCTTTACTAAACACCTCCCTCCTTTACTAAAGCCTTTTGTAGAAATATTTTCCAAATTGCTTCCAAATCATTTCTCTTCATTATTCTTTTTTTTACCTTAATTCCACAAGTTATCATTAATTGCTATTTTTCATATCTCTTTATATCAATCTTGTATTTGTAGATCTCCCTGATCTTTCCATTTTTTATTTTTTTATTTTTTTTGCTATGATTAATCTCACTGCTGTTAATAAATTTGTAATTAAATCCTTTCTAGCTTGAGTACTATTGATATTATCATATATAGATAATAATGCTATCTTTGGACAAAATTCTAGATCAATTTCTGTTGTTTCTTTTATTTCTTTAAATACTAATTGCCAAAATTTCTTTATGGATGTACAGCTCCACCACATATGAATATATGTACCGATTTCTTGGCATCTCCTCCAACATAGCCTTGAATAATTTTTATTTATATTGTTTAACCTTACTGGTGTTAAATACCATCTCCATATTAAGTTATAATAATTCTCCTTTATCCGTATGGGTAATTTTTTAAAAATGTTGTTGACTCCAAAATTTCCCCCATTCTTGAACATTTATTGTTTGTGCTAAATCCTCCTCCCATATTATCCTAAGATATTCTTCTTTCTCATTATATTTTAATAGTAGTTTGTATATTTCACTTGTAACTCCTTTCAAAGTTTCATTTACCTCTTTGCCTAATCATTTGTTTGAATTTAATGTATTCTCTAAATTCTATAATTTTCCTATTCCAATTTTTTGTCCATTGTTCCAGTTGAATACAACTAAACCAGGTTAATTTTAAGCTTTGTAGTTTCTCCTTTATCTTTCCTTTATCCTTCATTATCTTTATCCATTCTTTTATCCTATATATTTCTTGTTTCCTTAATTCTTTCTCTAATTCTTCCTTTAAATTTATTGGAAAGTTTTTTATCATTATAATTGGTGTTAATGGTGAGATAGCTGGCATTAATTTTTCTTTATATTTTTTCCAGATCTCTAGTATATTCTTCAGAAAGGGGTTTTCTATTTCTTTCATTTCTTTGATGGTAAAGTTTTAAAAAATATATTTTCCACTTTTTCCCCCTCCATTTCTGTTGTTTCCATCTCTAACCAATCTAACTCCTCTTTCTCTATAGTTCCATCTATAATATATCTTAATTTGATTTGCGTTATAATACCATTTTAAATTTGGGAGACCCAAGCCTCCATCTTTTTTGCATTTATACCAATTTATTTTATTAATCCTCACTTTTATTCCCGTTACAAAAGTTATTTAATAATATTTGCCAGTTTTTTATTTCCACATCTGATATTTTTATTGGTAACATCCTAAATCAAAAATTTATCTTAGGTAAAATTTTTATTTTTACTAATGCTATTCTTCCAAACCACAATAATTTAATATTTTTATATTCTTCTAATATCCTTTTAATTTTTATCCTTAATTTATTATATTTTTTTCCTCTAGTTTTTGTAAATTTTTTGTAATATTGATTCCTACTATTGTGTTGTTTGAATATAACTGATTTATTAATCCTCTAAACTTTCCCCCCATACTTAATTTCTTTAATGTTATTTTTAATGCTGGCCATTCCACACAATAAAAACTTTATATATATCTAGTGCCATTATTTCTGTCTTTTGTTTACTCTTCCCTATTATATTTATTTTATTCAGTACTCTTCCTATTAAATTTGAGATTTGTCTTCCTTGCACAAATCCACATTGGTCGTTTTGAAGATATTTATATATAAACCTATTCATTCTTTTTGCCATTAGTTTCTTGATCTATCAGGGATATAGGTTTGTATGATCCTGGGTCTGTTAAATCTTTATCTGATTTCGGAATCACTATTATCAATGAATGATCCCATGATGGTGGGATCCTTTCTCCATTTAAAATGTTATTATATAATACCTCCAATTTAGGTATTAATATCTTTTTTAAAGTTTTATAATATTCTGGTCCCAACCCATCCATTCCTGGTGATTTCCTTCCATTTAATTTATATATCACTTCTTCTATTTCTTTATTCAAAACTGGTTGCTCCATTATTTCTTTATCCTATCCCTCTATTTTTATTTTCAAATGTTTTTCAATATATTCCTCAATTTTTTCCATTGATTCTCTGCTGAATATAATTCTTTATAATATTCTTCAAATATCTTTATCTTTTCTTTCATCATCATCCAAATTTTCCCTGTTTTATCCTTTATAACACCAATCATGTTTTTCTCTTTCTTCTTTTGTGTTGATCTTGCCAACATTTTAGAATTTTTGTTGCTATATTCAAAAAACTCCCTCCATAAATATATTAAATTTTTCTGGACCTGTTCTATCTCCAATTTCTCTAGTTCCTTTTTTTTTTGCTTGTAATTCTATATATATGCTTTTACTCCTGTCCTTTATATAATCATTATCTAATTTTTAAATCTCCATTTCTAATTTTGTTTTCCTCTCTTCCTGTCATCTCTTTAAATTACATGATTCCTTAATGAAAATTCCTCTTGTAATCACTTTCATAGTACCCCATAACAGAGCTTGAGAAACTTCTCTATTATTAATAACCCAAATATTTTTCCATTCTTTTTCAATTTAACCCACTATATCTTTATTATTAAGTATTCTGGTGTCTAACCTCCATCTTTTTGCTTCTCTATAATCCTTTTTAACTATAAAATCCATATTTACTATGGCATGGTTTGTAACTCTTATTCCTTCTATTTCTGTATTTAATTCCTTTGAAACCATATTTTTAGATACAAAAATAAAATCTATTCTAGAATGGTTTTTATGAACTGCTAAATAGTAACTATAATTCTTTTCATCCCCTTTAATCAATCTCCATACGTCTTTTATTCTTTTCCATTCATTATCTTCTTCAGGGGTGTAACATTACTTAATCTATCCTTTCTTGATGGATCTGATTTGTCTTTGCATTTATCCATAACCATATTGAAGTCTCTTGCCATAATTATATAGTCTCCCTGCATATCTTCCATTTCCTTATATACTTTTTCATAAAATTATTTTTGATTTTCATTTGAAGCATACGCATATGATCAACAAATACTTTTCTCTCCCCATAATTCCTTGCATAAGAACAATTTTTCTTTTTTCATCTATCTTCACTTTTAACACATCAAAACCACATTTCTTAGATATTATGGTTGCTACCCCTCTTGCTTTTGAAGTACCATATGCTTTTTCATAAGTGGCAACCCAATTCATCTTAAGTTCATTCCTTCTTGGTTTTGCTTGATGCCTTTCCTGAAGAAAAAAAAACTGCTTTCTCTTTCTTCAACAATAATTCTATCCTTTCCCTTTTAATTACAGACCCCAATCCTTTCACATTTAATGTTGCTATCCTTATTTTATTAACCATGTTACTTTTCTAAGTTTTCTAACTAGGCTCTTCAGTGTATTACCCCTATACCCACCTTCCCTCTCCCTCCCTCCTTCCCTGTTCCCCCACCCCTCCCTTTCATCCCCTTTACCCACATATGCATTTTTACCCCCCTGCTTCCACAAAGTACCAAACCTTGCCCATGGTTTTTACTAGCCCTCCCGGGGGGGGGGGGGAAGAAGGGAGAGGAAGCCATCCCTCCCAATATATGATCAAATTTCTGCCTTTTCTTAAATTAAATTGTAATATCTTTGTCCTTATTTTTTATGGTTCTTTGGCTCCTCCAGTTGCATCCTTGTCGCTATCTTCTTCTTGCTGGTTCAGATCCATTTGCTTCAACAAATCCAGTCCTTGTTCCAAGGAATAAATCTTGTGTTGCTTCCCTTTCCATTGAAATTTCAGAAAAATGGGGTAACCCCAGCTGTAACTTATTCCATTCTTTTGCAAAACTGCAATGCAGGGCTTAATTCCTCTTCTCCAGCTGATAGTCTCTGGGCAAAAAATCATTATAGATTTCGATTGTATTGTCTCCATATTTCAGTGATCCTGAGAGTTTCCTAATTTCTTTCATTAAAATATCTTTCTTATAGAAATTTGTTACTCTCATGATCACATCTCTGGGAGCCAGTCATCTCTTAAAAATTGATGCTTTATGTAAACATTTCACTTCCTTCTCATCCCAGGTAATTTGAGGAACAATACTTTGTAATCATTTAAAAATCTCTGATTTCAGGGTTTTTGGTGTTTCATTTGACATCTCAGGAAAGCCTGAATATGAGTTATTCCTTCTATTATGATCCTGCAAGTCTATGATATTTCTTTCAAGTTGATCCAATCTTGTTGAATGTTCCAAAGTTGTCTTTTGCTGAGCTTTCTGTTCAATTTGTATTGCTTGTACTTTCTTATCCACTTGCTCAATCTCTTTTTTGATAATCTGAAAAGATTTATTCATTTCACCCATAATTTTCTTAGATATAGTTTCTGATAATATGGAATTATTTTTTTGGGACATGTTTTTAAAAATTTCGTTGTCTTTGTTTTGATGTTCAGCTAGTAGCTGGACGAGCCGTTTTCATTGCTTCTTCAGAATCTGGCTTTGTTCCCAGAACTGCTAAAGCCTGTTCTTTGGATTCTTTAGGCTTAGCTCCCATTCTGGTTTTCTGCATTGTCTCCACAGATTTTGTTTTTTTCATTATGAGTTTCAAAATTCTTTTGTGCAAATGTAAATAAGCTTTTTCTGAAGGGTGTTGTTTAGATTCCCTTTTCCAGTTTAAAACTGTTTGCCTGAATGGGTTTTTTTTTTTTTTTTTTTGGCTCTTGGACATCTGCCAACTTCTAATCAGTGTTGTATCTCTGTTACGACATACAATTTTGTATTTTCTCTCTTTATTTGTTTATACTTTAATTAATATTTCTGTATTTCAATTCTTCAAAATCACTGTCCCATATATTTAGGCTGTTTTAATTTGCTTTTATTTTGTAAATCTTAACATCCAATTAGCGTAACAGCCATCTGGCTGGCAGTGCCAATTAAGAAAATGCTGTTTATTTTTCTTTCTGCTCTTTAAAGCTTTATTTAAACAGTTCCATTCTATTCTCCTCCCATTCCAATTTATTTATTTGTAATTATTCACAGTCTTTGTTCCATTTACAGAGATTCTTTGACTTATTTACTTTAGTTTTCAAGAGAAAACGATCATAGCTGTTCACACCATCGCTCGTGGCTCTACCCCCCTCCCCAGCCCTTTCTAAATATTTTGTGGAATGAACCTTGGGACCTTTGCATGGAATGAATGTGCTTTATCACTAAGTTATAGCCCTTCCTTAGAAAATTTAGGCAAAAGTTCCTTCCTTCTTCTGAGTCCTTTGTGATGCTTGATGAATTTAGGGAAGACCATCATGTTTCTATGGTGAATAGTCAGGAGGCAGATAGTCACCATGCAATTGCTGCTGGCTACCTGGTGAGTGCCTATTTGGACTCTAGATAAATATGCCCTGACAGAGTTTGTTTTCAGACATACTGACAATAAAGAATAGTGCCTTTTCCTAGATGGCTGTTTCTTTTATCTCTTTTGTCCTTTGACTATAGCTTTTTGAATTCCTGGGAACAAATTTGCATGGATCCTATTAGTTATTATGGTGGCATCCATACTGCAGAAATAATCTGGTTTGACACCAATTTAACTGCCATGGCTAAATGCTATGGAATTCTGGGCCATATATTTTGTGAGATATTTAGCCTTTTCTGTCAGAGAGCTCTGGTGCCACAACTAACTACAGTTACCACAATTCCACAGCATTAGTGGTGTCAAATTAGATTATTTTAGCAGTGCAGATGCAGCCTGAGTATCCTAAGAATGACTTCAATAAATATATATTTAAAATACTGATATTCACATGTAATTTTAACAGATTTTGTTATAAATAAAATTCATACACTGCTACTCTCACTATCCTATCCCTTAAGTCTGAGGTTATCAAATAAAATACTTCATTAAAAGCAATGACTAAAAAGAAATACACTCTTAAGTTAAGCAGGCAAGAAGCAGTGTACCAAAGGCATTCCTCAATCTAGTTATGATGCAGCTTTGTATTGGGAATTTTTTTTTTGGTTCATATTTATAATTCTGGTGGGTAGCATTACATTCTCATTTGCTAGACTTCTGCCAAACACACAAAGTATTGCTCATGGCAATAAAATCTGGTTCATTTTCACTAAGTTATCACATTTATACTTGTCATGGTGACATGTGACTGCCCCGCTTTTTCAGTAGGACTGAACAGGAATTCAGCAAACTCATCTGTCTTTACCTCTATCTCAGTGGTTCTATGTTTGCAAACAAGTTGATACTTTGGAAGAATAATTGGCATCTGTCAATAAACAAGGGCACAAAGCCTGATGTGATCTCCACCTGCACTGAAATAATATATTATAATGTTCCCTGCACTGTACTATTGAGATTGAAGATGGAGGGTGCTAGCTTGTTCAAATGCTTCCCATGGGAAGAAGAAAAAGGATCCATGTGCAATTACAGTTTCAGGAAGAAAATTTCTTAACTAGGCTGCTCCTAATGTCTTTCCATGGAAACAGACATTCAAATTCTTACCCTGTGGTTTGAATGATACAATCCAGAAAAAAAAGCTGTAAAATATGGTTGCACTCAATGTGTAGATCAGCTCTAATTAAAAGCAGTCTTTGTAAAACAAAGGCAGTGGACATATTATGGCTGCCCAATGGGGTACCTCCCATTCTAGCAACACTTGCTATTGAAAGGCTATTGAAGGACCTAAGCAGACGGGTGGCCGTGGGCCACCCCGGGAAGCTTCGGATTGGGGCCGAGGTAGCTGCACTCCTTGGCCCCAACTCGCAGCTTCTCAGGCCCTGGAAGGAGCGCCTGCTGCAGCGGAAGTATGTCGTCGGAGCGCCGGTCATGCAGAGTGACGGGCGCTCCGATAATGTGTTCGGGAAGGGGTTGGGGCACCCAGCATGAGGCTGCTCCTCCCCTTCCTTGCCTTCAAGAAGGCGCAAAGCGCCGTCTGCTTCCCCCCTAAATTCAAGGACATAACTTCACAAACTTTTTGGAATTTGTGGTATAGAGGGGAGAAAAAGTGGCACTAGGCTTGGTAAGCAGCCATACATCACTTTCAACACTTGGTTCTGCCATAAAAAGACATCACAGATAATATTCCATAGGTACCAATCTTATTGATCTTTGCTATAAATTGCTAAAAAAAGGACCCATAGTGTCTTGTCAATAGTAACACATTAAAACAGAATTTAAAACAGCTGGTAAAATATATAAAAATATAATGGGTGTCTCTGTCCATCACTCACTCTCTCTCTCTCTCTCTCTCACACACACACAGAGTATTAATTATTATATCTCACCCAAATCCGTCAGAACAGTAGAAAAATTATTACTTCTCAAAAACCAGGCTAAACAATGCTTTTACTTTTAGCACTGCAAATGTTTTTGCAATGTTTTTCAATTCAAGGGATCTGCTTTAGTTCTGGACTAACAAGAAGACTCACACCATTATTACAAGGAGGAAACTGAAAATATGAAGTCTATAATTTTATGAACAGCAACATAATGAACAAGAAATTTGAAGTCTGTTTCAGCTTTGTCAGTTTTATACAGACTGGCAATGAGGATGGACACTCAGAGGGTCAATCTTACTATTTAGTTTTTTTTTTAAAGTTTGAAACAGAGCTGACAAATGATTTTAGAATTTATAGTTCATTATTCAGCTGTCTGTAATTAGTTAACAAATTAATTTCTTTAACTTGAATTCCAGTATATATATGAGAGTGTGAGCATTACACACCAAGCCTGGGTCCCTGGGACAGTTTCCTGGGCACACAGAAAATACAGGATCTTTCCTATTCAGATTAGAAGTAGACCTCTGATCTTTGAAGGGACAGTCCTGGAAGTCCTCTCCCTGTTGCTATGTAAAGATCCATTTCCCATAACCTTCTAATAACAGAGCTAATATAGAAGGACAGGGAAACGGAGTGATAAAATATAGGTTGCATCTACATTGCAGAAATCATGCATTTTGACACCACTTTAATTGCCATGGCTCAATGCTATGGAATTCTGGAATTTGTGATTTTGTGAGACATTTAGCCTTCTCTGTCAGAGAGCTCTGTTGCCACAAAAAACTACTAATCACAGGATTCTATAGCATTGAGCAATGGCAGTTAAAGCAGTGTCAAACTGCATTATTTCTGCAGTGCAGATCCAGCTGTAGAGTAGCCTATAAGTGAGGAGAATGGATGAGTGTGGGAAACAGAGAGTGATGTGATGAACAAGTCAAGGGTGCCATCATGAAGATGGGGGCTAGATAGTGTTGAAATGTGTGTAGTGTGCCAGGAAACCATTATCTTTGTTCAACCCATTGTTGGTAGACTATAGTCTGTAGATGAATTCCAATTCTGCCTCCCATTGCTATCTGCCTCCCATTGCTTGCTTCAAGGATAGAATAAAGTCTTCTTCTTATCTGGAAGAACAATATCTGGAAGGACAGCAAGCCCCACTCCCCCTTCACTTATGTCCCTGCTGGCATAAGACCAGCAAAGTGCTGGGCCTATTGAGTATTCTGACTCCAGTGTCAGTGACTCCCATGCCATTTTAAAGATAAGTTACAGTATTTAAAAAAGCAACCACAGGTTGTTAGAAAGAAAAGAAATTCAAGGTCATTTCCCTTTTAATTCCCTGTGACAATAACATGTCAGAACTAAAACAGCATTAAAAAACACCCCAGAAACAAACAAGTGCCTCATTAAGACCACTGACTGGAAAAATTCTAATTAACTTAAACTTTTGTTATTTTTTCCTCCAGTTAAACAATTAAAGCTTGCTGCTCTAATTCTAAGATATCAGGTTCAATTGGAACATAAAAGGTTGAAATGAAGATGTTTAATTATTTAATATCAACATATTTCAAGATTTTTTGAACCAAATGAAAAATTATAGTTATGCAATTCAAATAATAGAGTAATACAATTTTGCACTCCTTAAGGTATCTTATTCTACATTTAGAAAGTATTCATTGCTATTTTATTAATCTGAGCAGTTTAGGACCATCAGTTTAAAAATCCCACTACCACCACTAATGTTGACATAGGGTTAATGGACCTAGTCCTAATGAAAAACCCATAAACAGCACAGGCAGAGTCCTGCAGCTATTACTTCCAAATTTGTTTGTGGTGATTTAACAAGCCTTATTCTGCAAATCTAGAGTCCTTTGGCAGCAGGAGCCTGTCAACTATGCAGGGGCTCCAAATCAAGGAGGTATTTGCTTCAGAAAGATGGAAGATTTATAACTACAGCTGTTTAGCAACAGATCACCCTATGAGTGCATGCTGAAGGATGGATGTTTGCAAAGCTCATCTGTGGGTGCTTGAGGCCGTGCAATTGTAAGGCAGCCAAGTACGTGGCACCCAAAGGGAATCAAATTCTAGTCAACACACCCTCTTTAGCATTTCTGGATCATCAGTGTGTACTCAAATAAGGCTACTATGATGCAACACAAAGAATACATCACCCTATCTTTCCCTCTCCCCTCTGACAAATTATTATTATTGTGCATTTCCCCTCCATAAGTATCAAAAAATACAGAAATTACAAGCAAACAAGAAAAAAGGAGGCAGTGGAGGTTCTAGTACCCTAGAGAGCCCAGAGTGTCCATATTGTGCATCATCAAGCATTATAAGGCTAGTCTGACCAAATGAAGCTGCACTGTGGCAGTAATCAGTATGAAAGTCCAATCACTATATCATAGGATCACTGAGTTGGAAGGGGACTCATGGGTCATCAAGTCCAACCCTGTTTAATGCAGGATCTCCGGTTAAAGCATCCCTAGTCAGCATCTCAAAGCCAGTCTGTTCCTTGTCACTCAAATAAACGGAAGGCAAAGACCATGCAGACTTCTTACTCAATAGCTTCAAACTGTCACAATACATTTCAACAATAAAGTGTGTTAATCAGCTGTGAATGCTACACATTCTCTGTTCTTAACTGAAGCTACTCAGATGGCAGTATAGAATGGTTAGTCTACTAACTGAAAAAGAAAAGTCTAAATCCAATTGATAGTGCCCTACTATGCAGAGTAGACCCATTGAATCAATGGAACCCACATAACTATTGATTTATCAAGTTCTCTATGGTTTAAAGGATTCGTTCTAATTGGGACCAGCAATTGCATAGAGGAAAAAGTTATCTATGGGCCTTTACAGACTGCCAGAAATAATGCAGCTTGAGTTCACTTTAACTGCCCTGACTTGTATTGTGGACTCATGGGAACTGTAGTTTATTGTGACACCAGAGCTCTCTGAGCTCTCAATGTCTCAGAAAAAACTGCAGTTCCCATGACCGCCTAGCACTGAGCCAAGACAGTTAAAGTGAACTCAAACTGCATTATTTCAGGCAGTCTGTAAAGGCCATAGGTTTGATGAATTAAGTTTATATGTAAATTTGGGTAACTGCAAAACATGAAGCAGCCTGTAGGTGGGTAGGGGAACTGTAGTTACACTTGGGGGGGGGGGGGAGAGAAATCTCCAGAAAATACAAAAATAACTATTAATTACCAAGAAAAGAAAATCAAAACTATGGAGACCTGCTCCAGTAGCTGCTTTTTATTTTCCTTCATTCTGCAGTATGGCAGCAGGAGGACTTCTCTCTTATCTGGCTGATAGTAGCTGTGGTAGGGTTGCCTCTTCCCCTGTGTGCTGGCAGTATAGTTTGGTTAGGAGTGTAGGGTCAGGGCAATTCCAATCCTTGATATTTCAGCAGAAGAATTGGAGGCCTAGGGATGTCAAAAGGGCATCACAAGACTGATGTTACAAGGAGAGGCTGCTGGTGATATCATTAAGCATCACACACATGTGAACAGAGTGTGTCATTCAAATAAAAGCCACCATGTGTAACACATGGTAAAAAACACATATAGACACATACTTTTTTATGCAGAGCTCTCACCTTGAGATTTTACATCTCTCTCCTTAAGGCCTGAAAAGAGGGCCTACACCCTGAGACTCAGACCCAAGTCCTGAGTTCTGGGAATCCCAATATATGTTACACAGTACAGTATATCATATCACTTAATAATTGTTGTTGTTAGGTACCATCAAGTCTACCAACTTATGGTTATCCTTTCCAACAGGTCTTGCAGACTCATGGCCATGGATTCCTTGATTGAGTCTATCCATCTAGAATATGGTCTTCCTCTTTCCCTCTGCTTCTACATGACTCACTATATGACTCACTTACCAAGCATTATCATCTTTTCTCATGAGTCATGTCATCTCATGATATGGCCAAAGTATGACATTATCAGTTTAGTCATCTTGGCTTCTAAGGAGAGTTTAGGCTTGATTTGCTCAAGCACCCATTTATTTGTCTTTTTAGCTTTTTAGTTAGTGGGGCTCTACAGATGGCCTCTAAGGGGTGGCTCTGTGCCACCCCTGGGAGCGCTGGATCAGGACCATGGCAACTGCACACTGTGGCTCCAATCTGACACTTTGCTGCTCCAAAAAGAGCTGGCAAATGCCGTTCCTTTTTAGAGAGGCAAAAAGCCGCCCTTGCCGCTGCAGTGGTGGCTTTTCTGCACTCCTTTGGTGCACTGTGTCTAAAAGCTGTGCCAAAGGCGCACCCTGACACTGCCCACTGTCTGTTTGGGTGGGCGGCATGAGGATAATGTAGGGATGACTCCATCCCCAGGCTGGACCTTTTTGCTGGTCTGTACAGGCTCAGTATCCTCAGAACTCTTCTCCAGAACACATCCCAAATGAGCCAGTTCTCTTCTTATCAGCCTTCTTCACTGTCCATCTTTCACACCCACACATAGTAGTGGGAAGTATGATTGCATGGGCCATCCTAACTTCAGTATTTAGCTATAGTGATATATCTTTGTACTTCAGAATCTTGTATAGTTTCTTCATAGCTGCCCTTCCACGTTCTAGTCTTCTGATTTCTTGACTGCAGTCTCCATTCTGATTAATGACTCAGCCAAGGTATAGAAAATCTTGAACTATTTCAATGTCTTCATCATCTGCTTTAAATAATAGTACTTGAAACAAAATGAGTCCCCTTTTAAGGCATTGTGCAGTATCATTCTTTAGTTTGTACAAAGGTCTTGGTTAAAAAAGGAAACATGAATGGAAGAATGGAACCTTCCCTTCTGTGAAGTGTGAAATTAAATTCAGTGTTCTGTATTACAGTATCAGATTGTTCAGTGACTACATTTAGGTGTGACTTATCTTTTGCTGACACGAGTGACCACAGGAAGACTTCTATTTAGATACTAAAAATAAATTCTTAGAAGTTATCTTGTAAGGGTATTTCACAAATTACACAAGAACAAACTTGGGTTTGCCCCCATCTGTACACTCAACAGGAAAATTCAGCCAGTTACAGATCCCTGAAACAAGTGTACTGAAATTATACAAATATCTGAAAAGCTGTGTTTGTTGCTTTTAGGTGCAAATTTAAAGAATTTGAGGTATAAAATGAATTAAAAAATGAATGTTATATCTGGCTGTCTAAGCCATCATGCACTCACATGTTTTACCTCTACAGCCTCCCAAATATTCCTGATGCAAACACATGGAGACTTCTTGAGGCATCCATTATTCTCTGCCACAAAGTGGTCTGTGGTCTCACTGGAATGGAGTCATATTGGATTGCAAAAGAGGGGTCCCTGTTTAGATGCAAATGGATTTTAAATTTCCTGGACTTTGCAAATCTCCCTATAGCCACAGGACCAGAAGGAGATATCCTCCCCAACATATACCATCTTAACTAGACTGAAGCAACATGTAGCCATCTGACTAACATCTCCAGTTGTTTTTCTCCTGTTTGGTTTGTAACATCTTGCCTGATGAAGAAGTCCATGGAGCTTCAAAAGCTTGTAACATGTATATTGTGCATTTTGGTTGGCCAATAAAGGTATCACTGATGGATTTTTGTTTGAATTTGCCAAATGGCCTAGACAGCTACCCCTGAATATCATGCACTAGGCTAGAAGATGGCCATAATTTTCAAGGAAGAGTCCCTGGGAATTTATACTGATATGGTGACTGGATGGTGTAACATAAAATACGGCAACTGTATATGCCACCTACTAACAAATGGCATTTGCAACTCAAAGAAATTACCTATCTACCCTGGAGCAGGGGCAGGGAAGCAAGAGGTATTACACAAGTTATCTCCATCTGGAATACATGTCTGTTCAGACATTCCACTGAGTTCAATAGGATTTGCCCTTATAAAGGCGTGCACAAAATGCAGTTACGCTTTCCTGAAATTCAGACATACATTACTTCTGTTAATGGAATAATCCGCAGCTGCTCCCAGACTTTGAGGGTGTTCCTTCGGGACACAATCAACGCATCATTCAGGGAGGGCAAAGTACCATCTTGTTTAAAGGAGGCGGCGGTTAAGCCACTCCTGAAAAAGCCTTCCCTGGATCCCCTGGACAGAAACAACTATAGACCAGTCTCCTTGCTCCCTTTTTTGAGCAAGGTCATCGAGAGGGCAGTTGCTTCCCAACTCCAAGCAGTCTTGGATGAAACCGATTATCTCGATCCATTTCAAACCGGCTTCAGGACAGGATTTGGGGTCGAGACTGCCATGGTTGCTCTGACCGATGACCTCCGCTTGAGTATTGACAGGGGTAGTGTGACCCTGCTGGTGCTCTTGGACCTCTCGGCGGCCTTTGATACCATAGATCATGCCATCCTCTTAGATCGCCTGAGAGAGTTAGGAATTGGAGGCACTGCTTTGCAGTGGTTCCGTTCCTTCCTCTCGGGCAGATCTCAGAGGGTGAGGCTCGGGGACAGTTGCTCATCCAAAATTGAGCTTAATTGTGGCGTCCCTCAGGGTGCCATCCTGTCCCCGATGCTGTTTAAAATTTATATGAAGCCGCTGGGGGAGATCATTCGGAGGCATGGAGCCCGGTGTCTTCAGTACGCTGATGACACCCAGATATATTTCTCCATGACCAGATCATCGTCTCAGACCTCAGATGGCGTCTCACCTCTTAATGACTGTCTCAGAGCGGTAATAGGTTGGATGAGGAAAAACAGATTGAAGTTGAATCCAGACAAAACAGAGGTACTCGCAGTCACAGGCCCAAAACCAGATTTGGGAATACAGTCTCCAGTCCTGGATGGAGTCACACTCTCCTCTAAGGACTGTGTTCGCAGTTTGGGGGTGCTCCTTGACTCATCGCTTCACATGACTAGTCAGGTGAATGCGGTAGTCAGGAGTGCCTGTTATCAGCTTCGGCTGATACGCCAACTGCGCCCTTATCTGGACATGAGGGATCTGGAAACTGTGGTACACGCCCTGGTAACCTCACGTCTGGATTACTGCAACGCACTCTACATGGGGCTACCCTTGTGCCTAACCCGGAAACTACAATTGGTGCAGAACATGGCAGCCAGGGTAATTACGGGAACATCACGGAGGGAGCACATAACACCGGTGCTTAAATCCCTCCACTGGCTGCCGATTAGTTTCCGGGCGCAGTACAAGGTGTTGGTTTTGACCTTTAAAGCCCTACATGGCTTGGGTCCATCTTATCTTAGGGACCGCCTCTCCCCGTATGATCCCCCCCGCGCTCTACGGTCCTCTGGGAGGAATCTGTTACAGCTGATTAGAACTAGGCTGTCCCAGACCTCCCAGAGGGCCTTCTCCGCAGCCGCTCCCAGACTTTGGAATGGCCTGCCGGATGAGATCCGTCTTATTACTACCCTTGCTGCTTTTAAGAAAGCAGTAAAGACGGATCTCTTCCGGCAGGCCTTCCCGGAACAACTTTCAGCTGGGAGATGAGTTTTTTTAAATTGACGCCGCTCATTCTATTTTTGTTACTATATGTTTACAATCGTTTTTTTATTAATGTGGCATTTTTAATTCTTGTTGTTGTTTAATTCTATTTTAAGGGGATGGGAGGGTGGGATTATGAGATGAGGGTTTGATTTTTTACTTTGTTCTGTTTTTACACTGGTTGTTCCCCACCCCGATTGCCACGCAGAGGGGCGGGTTATAAATAAAAATTATTATTATTATTATTAATCAAATTCAAAATTCATACAGGAATTGTGCAAGCAATGTATAGGGAACCTGCATTAATTACTATGAATATTTCACCAAATTTCCCTTAGATCTCAGTATCACATTGAATAAGGTGGTCCACAGTTTAAATTAACCTGTGTGTATGTGTGGCATAGTGGTTTGAATGTTCAACTACACTCTGGAGACCAGGGTTTGATTCCTTTCTTGGCCATGAAACCACTGGGTGACCTTGGACATCCTCTGAACAAATCTTGCCAAGAAAACTTCATGATAAGTTCACCTTAGGGTCGCCATAAGTCAGAAATGACTTAAAGGCACACAACAACAACAAAATGTGTATGTGTATATCTGTATGTATATATATATATGCACACACATTTGCTACTTGTTTGGTATAAATTAAGAATTTAGTAAATAAAGAAATAGAAAAAATGGATACATATCGAGGAAAAATGGTGTTGGTGGGCCTTTTGAAATGTAGCATTATCCTAGAAATTTGGGAATGAATAGAAATGGTGACTCTTAACCCAAGCCTGGCAATGCATCATGTGGCTAGTCTTCTATATTTCAGCCCCCTAACAGTTATTTTAGCTGCAATAAATGAAATAGGTTGCCAATACCCTACAGCCACATTTAACCTCTCATTCAATTGATTCAGTACTCATTTATTTTAAACTTGTATTACGGATGTACAATAGCACTATAGCTTTTCCCTCCAGTTATTCCACACCAGATGGCTGGTGGTGGTGAAAGGGATGGCATACAGTGACTTTTCTGAGCCCAAATAATCCATACTGCATAATACTAGGAGATACAGTTTAACACTGGAATCCCATTCTTGGCAGCAACCCCATGCTGTTTCTACTATGTAATTGAAATAAACAGACTGGAGTGGAGTGGTATGTGAAGATTCATTCCCCATTCAGTTCATTATTTTGTTACATACCTTGTAGACAAAGGTTGGCATAATTTACAATTGGCAGCATGTTCACTGTGGTAACCCATACATATGACTATTATTACAAGTGGTGCACTTTATTTATTTATTTATATTCTGTCTGTCTTCAGACATGGGACTCATGATTTCCAATATAAGTTAACACCAGATACAACTAAAAACCTGATGACAGGAAAGTTTAAAAATGATTAAATTAGCAATCATGTTAAACACCTATATTTTAAATTTCAAAGATGTAATAAAAGATAAAAATGTAGTGCAGACACTGCATTAAAAAAAACCCTCTGCACAATCCATTAAACATAGAATGTCTGCTTAAATGAAAAGCTTAAATAAATAACTAAATGTAAAATACAGAAATAAAAATAGTTAAGCAAAAATAAATATTATTTATGTATATATACTGCTAAAGGTGCTACTGAATTTAACTTAAAACAAATTGTGTGGCATGCTCACAGCTGATTTTCCAAATGAAACATTTAGGAACTGGCAAAAAATCTCAGCGGTACACTTCATTTTGGCATTGTTTGTGGCCTGAAAATAAAATTGAAAAAATTAGGATATACTTCTGATTCTAATCAGGATCATCTCCTTTCTTTTCTTTATAACACAAATTATTATTTTCAGAGTAATGATTGCTGTTCCTGGCAACTCTTGTAAAGATGCTCTCAGGCTCAGCTGATATTGTGAGTATATAGCTAAAAACTTGGCAGGTTGGTATTTTTCAGAGGTTGTGTCAGTGTGGCTCCTCTCACAGGCAGGCATTCCACAAGTACACACACAGCCCCTTCTCTCACTTTTGACTTGATGAGTAAGGAGCTAATCAACCTTATGCACAGATGTTGCACAATCTCTTGTACAAGGGATCTTATAGGATCCATTGATAAGATGCTATAGGATCTTAGTTCCAGTTGGGCACATTTTTGAAATTTACATATGGTTTTGTGTATGTGGTTTCTGTCTCCAAAATATGTTCACAAGCTTCATGAATGTATGGATATCTTAGGCAAGATGTGTTCTGTTCCATTAGCAGTCTTTGGAGGTATAAAATGTGGAATTAAGAGTTCAACACATTTCTTTTCTATCTCTACTATAGACTGACATGCTCATTCCCATCCTGAATAGCCACTCCAGTCCAGGGCTGTCAGATGAAACATAAAAGTATAGAGGGGGTGGGTTTGTTGTCTTTACAATCTGACCTTCCAAACAGTTTAGATAATACTTCATTTAAACAAGGGTGCAGCTGTGCCCTTGTTTCACTTTCTTGTCCTCCCACCTACTCTTTCCTTATTTTTTTCTTTAAAAGAAGATTGCTTAATTCCCTTGCTGTTTAACATAAGATTATTACAACAGTGCTTTGTGGGAGAAATGATGACAAAATGTCTAGCTGCCCACAGAAGTCATTGAGGTGTAGTTGTCTCTGTTGGATGACCCGAAGGTGTAGTTGGAAATCTCTAGGGAAGCACCTATACTTTTGATTCTCAGAATGGGAAATGAACATCCCAAAGTTGGAGCAGATCATTCCTAAGGAAAGCATGATTCCTCCTGGTAGTTTCTCTAACACACCTTTCCCATGCAGTAGAAGTTCACTAGTATGAGCCTTCCAGTTAACATTTATGGGATTTACTTAGTGCCTCACATATTGGTCATCTCCTGAATATTTCCTACTTATTGCTTCTACCAGTCTAATGAATTCTATGGTAAACTATATCCATTTTGTGGCAGTTTTCATACTGATGGAATCTGGTCTATACAGAACATGTGGTTAAAAACAAGCTTAATTTATATAGTCTGGTTTCACTTTGTACAGGAAATGGTAAAGAGAGAGTGTGTGAGTCATTCTGTATTTCGTGCTTATGCAACAGGAGAGCCAGCATATGGATAGCTCTTTTAGGGAAGATATGCAAACTCCAGACATTTGCATAGGCCCCAGTTTTCTCACAAGAAAGATATATGGATCCTCTCTTTGAATGTATGTTCTACAATCTGATCTGAAACAGAAGCCTTGTTCAGAAGAACTATTACCATTAAAAAATAATCTAGCTCAGGTGTCCAGTACTGAATTAACAATACAGTTATGTGAACAATAAATAGACAGTGAAAAAGGTACTGCTGTGAAAGAACTATCAAATTAATAGAGGTAACAAATGGCTTGATGAAGACTGCAGTAAATAGAAAACTGTAGATGGCAAAAGTGATATGGACTTATTGGAGAAGTGGTACTTCTACAATCCCCTCTCAATGTAATGAAGTACACAAAAGATTTAAAAGTGTAATCAGGAAAAGAGCATCTATTATGGAAAACAGTGGAAGCAATCAGGTCTTTTGGAAAGATTTCCAAGCAAATTCTGGAATATACTTTCAAGGCTGGAAAAGAGTTTTGCTCCTGTTCTAGAGAGTCATATTAAAACTGAGTGGGAAAGCTATTTTAGGAAGATATTTAATGAGATATTTAATGAGCCCAGCCTCCCTTGTTCTTCTTTCAATACTTGTATCGATTATAATTGGGAACACAGTTGGGGGGAAAAATGGAGGATAGGGCCAAGTCATTAATTTCAAGATTAAGAGGTGGAAAAGCTCCTGGACAAGATGGACTTTCACCAAATCTTTTTACTTCATTCTCTGGTGGGCTCCAATACTTGCATTATTATTTTCCTTAATTAAAATCTCCAGTATTTCACTTCCTAGCTGGTCTGCTGCTATTGTAGTTCCAATTTATAAAAAGGGACCTAGGAATAATCCAGCAAACTATAGACCAATTAGCCTATTAGACCAGGAAAGATCTTTGCTAGGTCAATTCTTGAAAAACTAGAGGACTGGGTTAAGGATTATGCTCTGCTTGCTCCAGAACAAGACAGGTTCCGTCCAGGTCAGTCAACTCTAGAAAATTGCTTCATGCTGAAACATATTACTGATAATTGGCTGGAATGGTAAAACACGTCTATGATGCTTTTATTGATTTGAAAGCTGCGTTTGACTCTATTCATCAAGAATACCTTTGGAGCAAAACAGATTCTTCGGGTGTTGATCTACAGCTTCTAAAATGTGTAAGGTCTCTACATCAATTGTGGGGTAGTTTTTCAATGGACTGGTGCATTTCCACATAATTTCAATCAAGTACTCTGTCAACCACTAGAAAATTTAATGGACTATTATGGTCTATCACACAAGAGGGGGACAGCTGGTTCAGTCCATTTTAGACTGTATAGGATTAGAGATATCCCAAAATTGCTATATGGGGCTCCTCTTTGGACCATGGCTAATTTAGATGAGTATATAGTTCCTGTATCTAAAAAAATAGAATTAGTTCATGCAGAACTGGGTGTAATGACTATCAAAGCTGAAGCCCTTAGATTAGTTCTGCTTTTGTTGGCTAAAAATTATTTAAAAACTGGTTTCAGACCTTATGTTTTTGGTATTGGAGGACATGGGCCCAAATCTATGAAAGCAAAAAAGTGCAAGTGGTTACCATCTATTTGAGATTTTCTATGTCTTTTCTTTTTATTCAAGGATATGATAGAGCTATATTAATCTTAGCACAGAGGCTCAAGGATACAGCAATGAAATCTCAGATAACTGGGATTAAGATTTGTCTATCTAAAATCTTTTATGCCTCTTTCATTCCACCATATTTATCAGTCCCTGGTAGATTTGCCAAATATCAAGATGAGAATAATGTTTATTCAGGCAAGATTAAATGTTCTCTCTTTGGCAGACTGGACAGGTCAGTAAAAGGGGATGCCTAAACAGGATAGAATATGCAGATGTGATTCTCTTTCAGTCTCGTGTGCTTCTCAATTGTTCCAGAAATGAATATATCCAACCACTGTTAAAATCAAGGAAGGAAAGGTAATATTCTGTGAATTTTTTTCTGCTGTCTAATGGTGATAGATGCTGTCTTTCAGAACATCAGAATTACTTGTCAAGGCAAGGCTTAAAGAAAATTACCACAAATCTGATGGTCCAAGGGAAGAGTTTTAATTCTATAATGCTGTAATGAATTATTTCTGAATTTTAACTTGTATAATGGTAAATTGATAAAGTACAATAAACTTCTGTTCTCTATGGGCTGAAGTAGATGGCCCAGAAGGAGTGGTCGCTGGTTGTTCCGGCTCCAATTGGGCCAGGACCGTGGCAACTGATGGCCCACTCCCTAAACTGGGCACCACTGCAGTCCCAAGTCAGGAGCTGGCAGGAACAGATTAAATCCACTCCTCAAAGGGTTGCTCTTGCTGTCTTGGTGTGGCCTCGATGTGGCTTTTGGCCACTTTGAGGGTGTACATCAATTTTTGGTCACCACCTCCATAATTTACATGTTTGTTTGTTTGTTTGTTTGTTTGAAAAAATGATTTGTGGGAATATAACATGCTATTGGAGGATGTCCAACCCTAAACAGCTACCCTCCCACCCAAAATGATGACCAGACGTTGACCTCTGACCCTCCAGAGCTCTTCAGGAGCTAATAATCAGGCTTGGAGAATGCCCATCTCTGGGCTTGGAGAATGTTCATCCCTGTTGTAAACCAAGAGCAGTGGGATGCATTCACTTCTCTGTGTATGATATATCTGTGCATTCACTTTTCAAAGGGAAAGATAGCAATGGTTAGTGGAGGTACAATGCAATTGGGGGGTGGGGTGAAATTTAAAGTTTGAGGGAGAGTGTCTTAGGTCCAAAACACACAGCAGAAATAATCCAGTGTGAGACCGCTTTAACTGCCCAGGCTCAATGCTAGGGAATTCTGGGAACTGTAATTTTGTGAGACATGTAGCCTTCTCTGCCAGAGAGCTCCAGTGCCACAATAAACTACAATTCTCAGGATTCCCTAGCACTGAGCCAGGGTAGTTAAAGCGGTCTCAAACTGGATTATTTCTGCTGTGTGTTTTGGACCTTAGTTTAATGTCCTGCTTTTAAAATCAAATCAAATACTATATCATTTTATAATAAAGAATACAGAATCAATATTATTATTTCCTAAAAACTGTCAGCAGGAGCAAGCAGTGGATGCGGTGTGAAAACATGACCACAGCCACAAATGTTATTGTTTAATTTTGTATGTTAAAAAACAAAACAATTTTACTAAAAACATTCCATTAATTAAATAAATAATATGTGGAAACCTGTATGTTGGTTCCCATTGTTTCTCATTGTTTCTGAAAGTAGAAAGTGGAAAAGAGCATAAGTAATTAGTAAAACTGTCTCTTGATGCAAATATAACATTTAAAATTTGGTTTGTTTGATAAATGTCCTGCCTTTCTCCTTGCACAGGATCCTTGTTAATACAATTAAAAAAAATAAAATCCAAGTATTTAGTGTTTCGCTCCTTAGCCAGAAAACAAAGGCTAGAAACTGATGTTGCATACACTGCATGTTGAAAAACAACAGCCCCACAATCAGCTGAACTGTTTTTTGCTGAAAAAGAAACAGCTTTGGGGCAAAGAGGTGTTGGTAGAAAGAGATCTGTAAACATTTCCCCTGCTTTCTACTGGAAATCTTTTCAGTTTGTCTTTCCCCTGTGGGCTTCAAAAGCATGTTTTTTCTTTTTTCTTTTTTGCTAGGGGTGGGCAAAACCATCTGAAATGAAGTTTGAGAGGTACGGTTTGGGAGCATTATTCAGGAGGAATGGGTAAAGCAGTCCCTCTCACTTGCCATCTCTCCACAACAGTTTTTTCCCCCCTCCCTACACACAATTATTGAAAGAAAAGAAGCAACTACTAGAATTTTGTTCAAAGTGTTCATGTGTAGTAGTAATGGAAGAAGTAGTAGTAAAGAATGGGTTTCTTTATAGACAGACTTGGGAAAATAAACCAATGTAGCTTGTTTTATTGGCTGACTACTGTGTGCATGTTCTAAATTATAAATATGAAAGTGAAATGGCTAGGCATTTTGATTTTTAAAGTGAAACCTGAAATTCAGGGGAGGATCTTGGTATATCCTGGAGGAGACTTAGGGCCTAAGCAGACTGCCAGAAATAGTGCACATTAAATTGAGGCACTGCCCTGGCTCAGTGCTAGGGAATCATGGGAACTGTAATTTATTGTGGCACCAGAGCTCTCTGACAAGAGAAGGCTCAATGTCCCAGAAAAAAATACAATTCCCATGACTCCTTAGCACTGAGCCAGGGCAGTGGCTCAATTTAATGTGCACTATTTCTGGTAGTCTGCTTAGGCCCTAAGGGGGGTTGCAGACTGCCAGAAATAGTGCAAATTGAGTCCACTTTTAGGGTTAGGGTTAGGGCTAGGGAATCATGGGAACTGTAGTTTATTGTGGCACCAGAGCTCTCTGACAGAGAAGGCTCAATGTCCCAGAAAAAAAACAATTCCCATGATTCCCTAGCACTAACCCTAACCCTAAAAGTGGACTCAATTTGCACTATTTCTGGCAGTATGGGGGGAACATCCAACAGATTGTCCCAGCCAGAAGGTAAGTTGCATGACAGGTAGCAATCAGTAACTCATTTAACTGTGTTTTCAAAATATGAATTGACACCAGATTTACAGTCCATTGCATCAGGTTTCCAGAACTTGAGCAGTGCCTGTGCGTGAATCACATAGCATTGTTCTCCTGTTTCTCCCCATCAAAAGAGCAGTCACTGAATATTTAACTTAATTGGTTTTCTGCTCCTGTGACCATCAATTGTCCACTGTGTTCACTTTCACGTTTTATGAACTCCTTGTTTCTCGTTTGCTTTGATGCACATCTATTGTATCCTAGTGGTGCCACCCTCTGCAGGTTATCTTACAGAGTCCTGCTCAATAGAGTGTTACTGAAGAACTCTGTATTTCCAAAATAACAAAAGATAGGTTTGCACGCTTCAATTCCCCAAGAGAGAAGGAAAGGACCATCAATCTATCTGGTTGCTACAGAGGTCAACAGACTGCTTAGTCAGCTGTCCAATCCATTATCTCCTTCAAATAGTTGTAGATTTTTAGAAATAGATGACTGCATACTATCCTATCTGACATCACCAAAACTGTAGATGCTTACAGCCCCTTCAAGGAATTTGTAGGCAACCCAGAAGTATTCAAGAGAGTAACTTGAAAACAATGATGACTCTTGTTAAATGCTTTTCTTTCACACCAGGCCTCATTTGGGAACAATATGAGGAAACTGACATAGATGTAAAATAAAAATAACGCGGTTCCTGAGCCATTTCACAAAATGTATCTCATGATTTTGCAACTTTAGATAATCTTTAGTAATCTTTACTGAAGATTACACAGAACATGAACATGCTACACAGAATTTACTGGATATACAGAATTTAATAGTTTTAATAAGTGTGCCCTCTTTTGACATAAGTGTTGCCAAGTGACTGGATTAAGTAACACCATTGAAGAATTACAGAAATTGAACACAATCTATTTTCTGGGCTTTGCAGTTACCACTTCCCTGTGGTAACTCCTATGTGGCAACATATTGTTCAACCTCTAATCGCACAAAACACTGCCAGGAATCTGTGGTTTTACATCCACTGAGGCCTCAGTTCACACACCATGATTATCTAAGCAAATGCATACTGAAAACACATAATATGAAGCCTTTCATAAAGTGAGAATTGGCATGAAGCTTTTTATAATTCCCCAGCACCTTGAACTCCATGTGATTGTTTATAACTTGGTATGTCGAAACTGCAAAGGATTTCTACAGAATGTAATACTTTTATAGCATTTAGGAGAGATAATCAAATAAGTTCAATTATATATAGACGAATGGAAAACAATTGGATAAGAGACCTAGGATAGCAGTTAGAGAAACTCATTAGAAGAATGATTGAAAGAAAGATGGAAAAGTTAGTGTTTTTCAACAATAAAAATGGAGAGAGAGAGAAGATAGTGATAGAAAAATGTTACATAGTCAAGTAGGAAAGAGAAGGCAATTTATTCTAACCACTTTGTTTTCACAACAAATCTGTGTGTAATAGAAGATTAGGAATGTAATAAAAAGGCATATAATAGATGTATGTCCCCATTTATATTTATGTTTAGCTTATTACAGACAGATATATGTGGAAATATATAAACATATATGTATAGAGGTAGGTTGAATGGATGAATTGAATGTGACAATGTTTTAATGTTTATATTTAATGTCATGAAACTTTTTAAAAAAATCCTTTGTTATGCTGGTAAAAGTAGAATAATTAATATTGTACCAAAGGAATTAAGGATAAATGAAATATCAAGATTGCACTCTATTATATTAATTGATGACTTTGGATACTTTGTTTGGACATAATGATTAATCAGATCAAATAAGAGAGTAATATACCGTATTTTCTGGCGTATAAGACTACTTTTTAACCCAGAAAAATCTTCTCCAAAGTCGGGGGTCATCTTATACGCCGGGTGGCAGAGGAGGAGGAAGAAGAAGGGGTGGCGTGGCGGGAGGAGGAGGAAGAGAGGAAGTCCAGGTCAAAGGAGGAGGAGGGGGGGAGGAAGGGATGGCGTGGTGTGGCGTGAGGCAGGAGGAGGAAGCAGCAGCGGATAAGAGGTGAACCCCTATCCTGGGGTTTTCTTGGCAAGACTAGTTCAGAGGAGGTTTGCCATTGCCTTCCCCTGAGGCTGAGGTGTGTGAATTGTCCAGGTTCATCCAGTGGGTTTCATGGCAGAGTGGGGAATCAAACCCAGGTCTCCAGAGTGGTAGTCCAACACTCAACCACTACACCATGCTGGCTCCTATTCCCATGTACTACCTATGAAACAATTGCAGACTTTTTTGTTGTTCTTGTGTGTCTTCAAGTCCTTTCCAAGTTATGGCAACCCTAAGGCAATCTTATCATGGGATTTTCTTGGCATGTTTCTTCAAATGTGGGTTGCCATTACCATCCTCTGAGGCTGAGAGTGTGTGACATGCCCAGGGTCACTTACTTGGCCACACATTGTACATACCCCAGAATGCATCACCTAGTATATTGGCAGTCCTTTCCCCCAACACTTTCTCATTTTCTCCCATTGGAAGAGGGGTCGTCTTATACGGCGAATATATCCCAAACTCTATATTTTAACTGGAAAAGTTGGGGGTCGTCTTATACACCCAGTCGTCTTAAACACCGGAAAATATGGGTACACCAGGAAGTCACTTCATGCTAGGCTTTATAGTTAGTTATAGGTCATTGTTGTAGATGTTGAATACATGATTGTATAACCTGTCAATTGGTGTTATATGTAGTGTGAATGGTTTTTTTTTTAACTTTTATTTCTACAAAACAAATAAATATACATTCTTACCTTCTTACATTCATATACAATTTTACAAAATACAATACAGTTAACACACTACTTAAGACATCCATACATTCCTATAACATCACAAACTAATTAACATATATATCTACCACATTTATCTACTAACATTAAACATAAAACACCCATCCTATACGATGCTTCATTTCTATGCTAGATACACTTCCAATATGAAGAAATAACTATTTGCCTTTTTTTTTGTATAATTCCTTGAGACCCCTAGCTTATCTATCTATACAGCATTTCATTTTGATTTTTTGTCATTCCTTTACATTTTTACTTGAAAATTAAACCTATTAAATAAGTAACTATTGGTTCTTTATTATTGTTATTTGTCTTCATATTTCCCCCTTTTCCAATATATCTTAAAGCCTTTCCATTCTTCTTCCACCTCTTCCTCTTCTTTCTCTCTCATTAACGCTGTTAACATATCAGATTCCATAGCTTCTTTCATTCTTTCTCTCCATTCCCTTTTCGAAGGTATTCGGTTTTGTTTCCATCTTTTTGCGTAAGTAATTCTTGCTATAGTAATCATATACAATACTATTTTTCTATATTTACACTCTTGTTCTTTTTCCATTAAATCTGTCATATTTAATAAAAAAAAGGTTGGGTCCCATGGTATAGTGATTTCAAGTATATTGGACATCATTTTCTGTATCTCTCTCCAAAACCGTTTCGCCTCTCTACATTCCCACCAAATGTGAAAGAAGGTGCCATCTTGTTTTCCACATTTCCAACATTTTGCTGTTCCTGTTTTGTATATTTTCTTGATTTTTATTGGTGAGAGATACCAACGATATAACATTTTAATATGATTTTCTTTATAATTTTGACAACACGTAAATTTATTAGTATTCCGCCAAGTTTTTCCCCATCTTTCTAAATCGATGGATTTCCCATAATCTTGGGCCCATCTAACGATAGCATGTTTAATTTTTTCTTTTTCTAAACTTCTTTCCCTCAACAACTTATAATATTTAGCTATATGACCTTTTGTTTTGTCACTAAAGATCATATCTAATTCTGATTTCTCATTCGTAATTCCAGTATTCTTTTTATCTAGTCTAAATCTATCCTTCAATAGATAATACAGAAACCAATTCCTTCCAAGTATCTTCTCCAATTGTTCCATTGTCTTCATATCGCCTTTTCCACTCTTCCAATCTATAATTTCCTTGTATGTCAACCACTGTGTTCCCTCATTTCTTGTCCTTTTAAAAAAGGCCTCTTGAATCGATACCCAACTTGGAATTTCATTATAGAATTGTTTTTTAATCTTTAACCATGTTTTCAAAAGTGCATTTCTTATGAAGTGATGCGCAAAATCCCTATTTTCCTTTAATTTATCATGCCACATAAAGGCATGAAAACCATATCTCATCTTGCAACTTTCTAGATCTAATAATCTTTCATTTTTCAAGGTGACCCATTCTTCTATCCAGTTTAGACAAGCTGCATGATAATACAATTTTAGGTTTGATAGTCCACATCCCCCTCTTGATTTCTCTTCTGTCAATAGTTTCCAGCTTATCCTGGCTCTTCTGCCTTCCCATATAAATTTTGTCAGTTCCCCTTGCCATCTTTCCAAGAATTTTTCGTCACTGATAATGGGTAGGTTTTGGAATAGATACATCAATCTAGGCAGAACGCTCATTTTAATTATTTCAATTCTCCCCAAAAAGGAGAATCTTTTCTTTGTCCATCTTTGCAGGTCATTTTTGATTTCATCCCATATTTTCTGATAGTTATTTTTGAACAAATCTATATTCCTTTTGGTGAGATGTAAACCTAAATATTTCACCTTCTTTTCCACTCTATAATCCGATATCTCTTTTAATACTTCTTCTTCTTTTACACTCATGTTTTTAGTCAATATTACCGTTTTGTCCTTATTTATCTGAAGACCTGCCACTCTACCATATTCCTGAATTACTTCATTTAACCTTCTTACGCTCTTATTAGGATCTTCTAGGAAGCAGATAAGATCATCAGCGAATGCTTGTATTTTATAAGTATGCCGTTTTATCTTAATTCCTTCTATATCGGTGTCCCCTCTTATCCTGTTGTTTAATACTTCCAATACTAATATAAATAGTAATGGGGAAAGGGGACAACCCTGTCTAGTACCTCTTTCAATATTTATCATTTCCGTTCTCTCTTGATTAATAATAATTCGTGCTCTCTGTTCTGTGTAAATTGATCTTATCCATTTAATAAATGTTTCTCCCATTTTCATCTGTTTAATCAGTTCTAACATAAAATACTAATTAACCCTATCAAAAGCTTTTTCAGCATCTAAGAGGATCAACGCCAGTTTCCTTTCGTTGTGACACTCAAAATATTCAATTATATCCAATACTTTCCTTATATTGTTTTTGATTTGTCTTTTCGGAATAAAACCATTCTGATCCTCATGTATTATTACCTCCATTATCTTTTTCATCCTTGTTGCTATCACTGTGGTGAAGATCTTGTAATCCACATTTATTAAAGATATGGGTCTGTAGTTTTTCATTTCGCCACTCTCTTTTTCTCCTTTGGGTATTAATGAAATATATGCCTCCTTCCAAGAGTCGGGTATTCCATTTTTTTGAATCTCATTCACCGTTTCTTTTAATGGTTCTATTAATACATCAATCAGTTTTTTTATAATAGTTCGCTGTCAACCCATCTGGGCCTGGCGATTTTTTTGGTTTCATCTTCCCCACAGCTTCTCTGATTTCTTTCTCCGTAATCGGTTGATTTAAGCTTTTTTCTTGTTCTTCATTTAGTGTTATGATTTTTTGTTGATTTATGTATTCTATAATTCTTATCTGTTCCTCTGTTGTCCTTGACATATTCTTATATATATTTTCATAATATTCTTTGAAAAGCTTCTTAATCTCATCTTGGTTCGTGACTATGTCTCCTTTATAGTGTATTCCCCCAATTATCTTCTTATCTCTTTCTTTTCTTACTTTATTTGCTAACACTCTCCCCGCTCTATTGCCCAGCTCAAAATGCTCCTGTTTTATATATTTTAATTTCTTTTCTATTTCCTTAATTGCTAGTATCTTCAATTGATGTTGTAATTCCTCTATTTCACACTTCAACTTCTTATCCCCTTTCTTCTTCCACTCTTCTTCTTTTCTTTTTAAATCTTTGATTTTCTGTTCCTTTTCCAATTCTTTCCTTTTTTGTTCTACCCTTAGTTTAATAAATGCGCCTCTAATTACCGCTTTACTAGCGTCCCAAATAACTTTATTCTGTATTCCTTCTGTCCTATTTTCTTTAAAGTAATATTTTAATATTTCTCTTATTTTATTTATATTCTCCTTACTTTTCAATAAATCATCCTGTAGTCTCCATAAGAAATCTTTCTTTTTGGTTTTTATTTCCATTGCTATCGGGCTGTGATCAGATGTATATTATGATAGAACCTCCATTGTATCAATCCTTGGAATTAATGATTTAGATATTAAAAATAAATCAATTCTTGAGAAAGAATTGTGTACTTCCGAAAAAAAGGTAAAACCTTTGGATTCCTTGTATTTATACCTCCACACATCTATCAATCCATAATCCTCTATAATATTGAAGCAAGATCTTGGAAGCTTGCCTTGATTCATTCGTATTTTCTTTCCTTTGTTCGATGATCTGTCTAATTTTGGATCTAAGACCGCATTAAAATCTCCTAGCATAATAATCTCATTGTATTTTAAATTCTTTATTTCATTATTTATAGTTGTGAAGTACTTATCTCTCCTTTCCATTGGTGCATATATTCCCACCACTAATATTTTTAAGTCTTCGATTTTCACCTCTACTCCTAAATATGTTCCTTCTTTGTCACTAAAAATTTCTTGCGAGTGATATTTCCTATTTACGTAGATTACTACTCCTCTTTTCTTTTTATTAGTTGCCGATATGTAAGCATATCCTAATTTGGGGTTTCTAATAAGTCTCTCTTCTTTCTTCTTAATTTTAGTTTCTTGAATGCATATAATATCGCTTTTTAGTTTTTCCAATTGATGAAATACTATATTTCTTTTATATTTAGAATTGATGCCTTTAACGTTCCAAGATGTTAATTTAACCATTTTTCTTTCTCTTTTTTTTCCCAATAGTTCAGACAATCTTTATATATTTTTATTTTTTTGCCACCCCTTCCTCCCCTTTATTAATTTTATTTGTGTATTCCTTTATTTTCTCTTATTTGATATTTATTATGTGACTTATTAACACGCTTCTTATATTCCTCCTTCTTCTTCAGTTAAACCGTCTTCTTCCGATTCTATTTTGGAGCTTTTTCTTTCTTTCTCTCTATTTGTTTGATCTTCTTCACTGTTCTCCTCTTCTGCTTTTCCTTCCTCATTCCTGGTTTCATTCTCTTTCTTATTTTCTCTATGTCTTCTAGATCGCCATTCTCTTAATACCACCTTCTCTCTCTTCTCTTCTCTTTTCCCTCCAAATTCTTCTTTTAGTTTTTGTTCCATTTCTTTTGCTTTTGTTGCGTTGTCAACTTTAACTCTTTTCTGTTTAAAAAAGAATATAAGTCCTTCGATTCTGTCCCATTTATAATTAATTCCAAGATTCTTTAGCAGTTGCAGTAAACTCTTATACTTTTGTCTCTCCAACATGATTTGAGGCGGCACATCCTTAAAAATTTTTATTTCTGCATTTTCGATTGTCAGTTGTTCATCGTAGCTTTTATTTATCACCATATCTCTTATCCTCGTTCTTGTCCAGCAAATTACCACATCTCGGGGCATCTTTCTGTCTTTCGCTTGGTTTGAATTCACTCGGAAGATTTTATCTACTTCTTTTTCCAAATCTTCCTTATTCATCCCAATAAAATTTGCTAATTCTGGTATAACTCTAGTAATCAAATCCTCATTCATCTTTTCTGATAATCCCCTCATTTTTATACACCGTTCCCGGTAACGAAGTTCATTCGTCCATGACAATAATTGTTGTTGTTCCTGTTTTCTTATGTTCTCGTTTAATCCCTTTTCCATTATGTTCGTTCTTTCTTTCATTTTGTCCATTTCTTTCTGGGTCTTGTTTATCTCTTTTGACATTTTTTCCATTTTTTTCCCGAGATTGTCTATCTCTTTTTTGAAATCTTTCCTTATCTCATTTCTCACTTCCTTTATCTCCTCCCTTAATTCCTGGTTCAGTTCTTTCATATCCTCTTTCGCTTCTTGTCTATTTTCTTTAATTTCTTGTCTCAGTTGACGTACTTCATCTAATAATAGTATTATTGGATCTGTCACTTTAATTGAGTCTTCTACAGATCCCCTTCTTTGCATTTGTGGCAAGCTTTTTTTTGCAGTAGCCATTTTCATCAAATTCTCAATTTTCTCTTTTCTCCTTCTTGTCTCCCTTGTTTCCATCCATCCAGTACTCACTCTTTCTTTATAATTTCTTTATCTTTTTGTCTCTGTAGTTATATTTTTGTGGTCCAATAAAGTCCAGCGTATTCCAATGTAATCCAGTGTAGTCCAATATTAGCAATGTAATCCTGTATTAACAATGCAGTTCTATTTCAAACATCAATTTCCCGGTTCTTCTTTCTCCTTTGGTTTCAATTCAATATTCAAATATTTATAGTCCACAGTTCTATAGTCAGCTTTCAATGTTATGTAGTCTGTATCTATATTCTATTATTCTTAAATTCTTAACTTCCTACAATATAGTCCAAGTTTCTAGGGTACCTTCAATAATCAATACTCCATTCTCTCTATAATTCACACTCAATAATTTATACCAGTTCCTTTGTTGTTGCATGGACTCCTCCTTTTTTTTTTTCCAGTTATTCAAATTTTACTCCAGTCCATTCTATCTGTTTCTTTTCCCTTCCTTCCCTTCCTTCCGTCCTTATATCCTTTTTCTCCTATTTCTTCTTGTTCTTTCTATGTCCATCTATTTATATTTATATTCCAGATTTTTTTTTTAAAATGTCAGTTCCGTTTCTTTCCTCTTTCCGTTTCTTTCCTCTTTCCTCTCCTTCTCTTTCTTTCTTTGCTCAGTCCTTTCCAAAACAATAGCCTCTCCTTATGGCTTTTTACAGTCCTTTGTTGCTATGATACTCTCCTTCCAGCTTCTTTACTCCTATCTACTTCCGCAACGCCCTCTTCCAAAAAAGGGGGACGCTCACTGTCTTCCTGCTTAGTCCGACTCTTCTCTCCTTGTTAAAGAGCCACTCACCATTTTTTTCCCGTTCTGGGGTATGTATATCTGGCAGATATTATTTCTTCACCGCCCTTCTATCTTTGTTTTTCTTTTCCCATCTATCGATCTGCTTAGGATACAGGCGACGATGTCCTCATCTGCAGATGAGTGCAGTCAATGGGAGGGATGGTTTCTCCGGATTCCCTACGTCATGGCCCTGGGTCGGACGGCTGAGGCAAAAAGCCTCGCTCTTGTGCGTCACGGACCCTCCCGGACCTCCGAGGAATCCCCCAATGAAACCCTCCTTTCTACCCCTCTTATCAGAACGGTAGAGGACGGGTTGTTAGAGTCCCCATTCCAACAAGCACCATTGCTGCGGAGTTAGCAGGCATTAGCTTTCTAAACCTGCGTCCTCCCTCGGCGCCATCATACCCGGAAGTTCGCGTGTGAATGGGTTGTTAATTGTTAATTGCTGATTGTTTTTATTGTCGTATTGTAGTTGTTTTTTTAAGTCTTAATAAAGTTTTTTTTAAAAAAAATAAATCTAAAAAAAAGAAACTGCAAAGGATTTCTATCACTAATTCTTATGTTTCCTATTGAAAATTATCTCTGAAAAATGTATTGTCTTTAACAAAAATGTTCCGATTGCACATAGCTTTTGTACAACAGAGTCCTGCATTCTTCTCAGTCACAGTGTGTTATGTGCTTATTCACTGGACATAAACTGAATAAAGTTATGTATTTTTGTAAAGTTTAGCTATTCTTGTACAGGTACATGTTATTTCACCTGATGTTACACTGCATACAGTCCCAGAACCAATTTGGCCCATGGAAGTTTTATCTAATGCCACATGCCACAATACTATATAATGATGACAAGAATTGCATAGCATAGGATGTTGAAGCCTTGCATATTTTGGTTACATGTTTATGTGTGCCTTCAAATTATCTGTCAATTTATGGTGATCCCATGCATTCCATAGGATTTTCTTAGGTAAGGAATATGCAGAGGTCCTTTTGTCAGGTCCTTCCTCTGAAATATAGACTACAGCAACTGGTTTTTCTTGGCGGTCTCCTATCCAAGTATTAACAAGAGCTGACCCAGCTTAGCTTCCAATATCTGGTGTCTTTAGGGTATTGAGGCATTAGGACTAAGTGATTTCAGAACATCAGCAACAGTGATAACTGATTACTCCGAAATACTTTCAAACACTAGTGCTTGTGACATAAACCTCTCAGTATGGTTTGCTGAGGGAATCCTGCAAATATTTTTTGTGCTTGAGGAGGGATTGTAGAAATCTGGGGAGATCAAGCAGCATGGGATAGAGATGATTTTGAGGGACAGAACTTGCAGAAAGTAGAGAAGGAACTTTCAAAGAGAAGCTACAAGAAGAGACACTTAAAAGTAAGTAATGACACAATGCCATGCAGGTCTATTCAGAAGCAGGTTCTTCCCTTGATTAAAAAGAGTTTATTCCCAGGTAAGTGTGTATATGATTATAGTTTCCATTTTACTACATCATTGTATATAATAGGACTTAGGTATCCATGGATTTTGGCATCCATGGGGGTTCCTGGAACCAAACCCCAGTGGATACCAAGGGCCCACTGTATATAATTTTTTAAACATAATTTTTAATCTCTTTTTCTTAATTTTTTTCTGTTCATTGCATAACCTATGTGGAAAGAGGTGACCTAAACTGTCGACATAACTTTTTCTCCAGAGGGGGTGGGGGGGCATAATTCAATTCTGCTGGTCAGAGGAAGTGCAGGTTTTCTGGCTACAAGTTGTATGCCTTCATTTGGCTCTTCTAGCATTATCCTTTTCACTCATCTCATCTCATTAATGGGTTCAAGCCTCAAGCTTTCTTCACTGGAGTGGGACGGGTGGGAAAATGAATGCTTCATCAACATGGGAACACTATTTTGTTTCATGTATTTCAACCTTTCTTCTCATAGGCACCAGATCCACAGAATCCAAAATAAAAAACCCCTCACAATTCCAAAGAATGACACCAAGTAAAATACTGCAGAGATGCATAGAACTCTGAAGACTCTGAAAGCTCTGAAAAGCAAATATGTCCCTCACCACACATATATATACACACATACTTTGATCTCACAGCTTTACTTAACCTCTCACAGCAGAACCTCCTGCTTAGTCTTCAATGGATGCTGACTGCTCAACAGCTGCCAAAACAGAACAGTGTAATACTTTTTCTAGGTTCCTGTCAGTCAGAATTTTGTATTAAACTCATTGATGCTACTGAAACCCAGTGTTGATGTTTGAATAATACACAGACTGAAAATAATTATGAAAAGCCTTGATAAATGTGTTGAAATTAGCACCTGAAAAGATGAAAAGTACATTGCAGCTCCCTAATATTATGTAGCAATTTGTATCCCGCCAAGATTTTTCAACAAGCTGCCGTTTAAAAAATTACAACATAACAGTTAATGCAGATTATATTGGGAAAGCTCTAAAAAAATCCTAAAACATTTTTCAGGTCCCCCCCCCCCTTTTAAAGGGTGACCTAAAATAAAGATCAAATAAGGTATATAGCTACAGAGAAAATCCATATACCTACAGAGAAAATGCATATACCTACAGAGATCATTATAAAATCACACCCTTTTTGAAGATGGATGAATATTCATATATCATATGTTTAACAAACATCATATTAGTACATCTAATGGAGAGCTGGATGACTATAGCAGGCAGATTCATTATGCATATGGAGCCAGAAAAATGTGTTTATCTATGCAACTTGGCTGCATCCACACTGTAGAAATAATCCAGTTTGACACTACTTTCCCTCCCATGGCTCAGTGCTATGGAATCCTGGTATTTGTAGTTTGTTGTGCCACCAGAAATCTCTGACAGAGAAGGCTAAATGTCTCACAAAACTACAATTCCCAGAATTCCACAGCACTGAGCCATGGCAGTGAAAGTGGTGTTAAACTGGATTATTTCTGCAGTGCTGATGCAGCCCAAGTTTCATTAAGCTTAGTTTAGTTTAGGGTTATATTTTTTAATTTAGTCTAGAGTTATGATTTTATATCTTTTATATGTATTTGAGTGTTTTTATTTTGTATGTTTTATGTTTAAAAATTTAATTAAAATATTTTAAAAATATATTTATCTGGATGCTGATTTAGGACCGGGTGGGAGCAGATTTAGAACAAGGTGGAAGCAGAACATTCTTCCAATTAAAATTGTTACCAATGAAATGATTAGTAATTAAATACATCTACTTGCCTTTAGGCACCACTAAGAATTTCAGCTTTAGTTGGCTATATATTCAGAGAAGCAATGATGCTCCAAGTTTTTGAAGAAAAGATGAACAAGAATTGGGAGGGGGAAAAGTGGGGGATTCACTAGTTTTTTCATTCTTCAAGCAAGGGAGAAAAATATTGAGGCAGCTGACATCGCCCCCCTGTCCCCGGGTGATTGTTTTGACCTGTCAAAACACCCTTTCTCATTGAAGATGAGAAATATTTGCAAATACTCATCAAGGAAGAGGAAAAAGTACAAACTGTCTATGTAGATTTGAAAATGATCACCAGCTCCTTTTCCGTGAATAAGAAACTTGTTCACGTAGGAGATATGATGTAATTTGCCAGTGTAACACAGATTCTACTCTTTGTAAAATATGTATATGGAAATATCCAATATACTGTATCTATGTTATTCATAATCCTGCAAATAAGGATTAAAGTATTTTTATTTTTTTTAATTTTTATTATCTTAATTTGTATCCTGCTTTTCTTCCAAAATTGGGACCCAATCAGCCTATAGTCTAAAAACATACAATTAAAAACTTACAAAAGTGACAATTAAAATAGAATTAAATTGTTTCAAAATTAAAATAGATCAATTGTTTAAAAATTGAATGCAATTAAAAAGATAAAAGCATTTAAAAACTGTACACATAAAAAACCAGAATTCTGAAGTAGATGCTTTGAAAACTATTTTTATGGCACTTTTGAGGCCTATGTTTTTATGCTCTGTAAAAATATGTTTATTGATTCATCAGGTTTGTTTAATTTTTTTTTTTTGGATTGGATGCAGTTGATCAATTAAGTTGCTTAAATGTGATTTACAACTCTTCAGTGGCAGGATCATCTATTTCAGTTGGCAGTTCAGTAAAACTGACACATACTGGTATATAGTTTGCGTCTCTTAGCATAGCATACACCCAACTCGTTGGATATGTGGTTTCATAATTGATATCTAGAGTTGGGCATATTGTGAAGTCACAATGATCTACGGTAACAGACATATGTAAGAGTCACATTGACTAGAAGACACATATGAGACCTAGATAAAGCTAAGATGAGGAAATGGGTTTGCTAAGAACCTTACACTCCCCCATGCTCTTTGTAATTCCTCTTGGAAAAAAAATCAATTGTTAATGGAATCAGTGACCATACCCTGTACCTCACCTTCTGATGCCCCTACATTCCCCTTCCTGCCTGGTCATCAAGGGGCTGTCTCAAATCTAATCAGTGTATTGACACTCCAGTGTTAAAGCCATCAAGCCTTTCTGGACTCTTTTGTCAGTCCACTGGAAGAGACATCAAAGCTTTGATCATACAAGACATCTCTTGAGGATACAAAATGGGGTATAAATATCCCCCCCCCCCATTCTCAGACTGGGGTCAGTTTCTAGTCCGGGATCACTCTGTGTAAACCTCAGATTAGGTCTGAGCCACTCTAAACACAATGGAGGCAGCGCAGCGCTTTCCAGAGACCTATCTTCAGGATCGGTAACTATCATCTTTTTCAAACCTGACTTCTCTCTATCCAACCTTTCAAACCTTTCTTTATGATAGCTTTGTATGATTCTTAAGTTTGTTTCAGTTCTCGTATGTTTGCATGCACTCATAAATTTTGTTATATACTGAAACCAGGCACCCTCTGCAGTTAGTACACAGGTGAAAAGATCCCCACAAGTTAGGGCCTGAACAGACTGCCAGAAGTAATCCATCTTGAGACCACTTTAACTGTCTTGGCTCAGTGCTAAGGCATAATGGGAATTGTAGTTTTTCCCCAGACATTGAGCCTTCTCTGTCAGACAGCTCTGGTGTCACAACAAACTACAGTTCCCATGATTATCTAGCACTGGGCCAAGGCAGTTAAAGTGGCCTCAAACTGGATTATTTTTGGCAGTCTATAAAGACCCATACTCTCCTCTCGCAGGCTTCCTTTTCAACTGTAATTCCCCACCCCCAATTCAAAGAGACACTGGCATTACTAGTGGGAATCCTCAACGTCTTCCATCTTTTAGGGTAACAGGGCTTAGGTTTAGACTTCAGAAGTTCAGCTTCCTGATGGCGTGGTTGGATTAGGGCAATACACAAATGTTAGGGGACTTATGACTTGATCCTAAAAAATGTCCCACAAATTACTGAATGCTTGCAGATTATGGCCCACAGGACATTATTTGAAACCACAAAACATTGGAGCTTATCAGATGGCAGACAGGGCATCCTTGTCCCATCCTTGTCCTGCCCTTGTCCCATCCTTCTTGTGTGATTGTAGGAAGGAAATTCAGATGATGTTGTGCTGATCCTGTCATTGTCCCATCTGGGAAGCACGAGTGACAGCGAAAGTCTTTCAAATAATTGTCCCATCAGTGAAGTGGAATTGTCCCATCTTTGTCCTTCATTTTGCATTAATGGAAGAACTCATTAATGCAATTCCACTTCACTGACAGGTTTATGATAGGATCAGAGCGACATATGAGAATGTATTTTGTGCGATCTCTGTCATGGACGGGCGTCCCCCATTTGATAATCTCCATTATTGGAGACATAAGAACTAGAAGATTTATAGTGGCATACTGACAGTATGTTTAGAACAGACAATGAGAAAAAAGATCTATAATTCAGGATCAACAACTGGGGTCCAAAACAGACTGTATAAATAATTCAGTTTGAGACTACTTTAACTGCCCTGGCTGAGTACTAGAAAATTCTGGGAATTGTAGTTTATTGTGACACCAGAGCTCTCTGACAGAGAAGGCTAAACATCTCACAAATCTACAATTTCCAGAATTCCCTAGCATTGAGCCAGGGCAATTAAAGCTGTCTCAAACTGGATTATTTCTGCAATGTGTTTTGGACCTAGAGGGCCAAGGGCCAATTCTGACAGCACTGTTGCTTAACTCATGGGTATGAAGGAAGGAACTGTTGTTAGCAGTCCATTTGGTGATTTACAATTATACAAGTTGAGTAGGTACCAAGCAGGCAAGCAGACAGCAATAATTCATTGCTGGTCTCAAAACTATATCGGTTCCAAAAGGCAACACTGGTTCACGTGAAGCTCCTGTTGCTCCCTCCAAAAATTGAAAATTGGTTTTATTTTATTTATTTTTCACTCTGGCTAATTCTAAATGGTTTACTTTCAATGTTTTTTGGCTTATGTCACCCAAATCAGAGTCCTGTTCAGAACTGTGGCTCAGTGGTTAAGATGCTGACTCTGACTTCCGGGTTGGAATGGTGGACCGGTGAGACGTGTTCCACATCGTCTCCTGTGGGAACCGTTTGGCTTGTAGGAGACAGACGTTATAAAGGGATATTTTGATAACCTAAATGAACCTCTGGTAAGAGGCTCTCGGATGGCAGGATAGAGGCTGTTGGTCTTGACTTTAAGAGAAGGTAGAAAGAAAGAAGGAGGAAAAAAAGAAGAACTGACCACAGTGAGTATCGACGCCACGGTCACCTACACACTCTCCCTATATAATTAGGGGTGAGGAACGCCACCACCTTTTTTAATTTATGTGTATTCAAGTCGAATCTGACCAACCTTTTGGCGGAACACTAGACTTATGATTGGACAAATAGCTTTCCTTTGCTAAATTGCGCCTTTCCATTTGTTTAATAGCCTATTAGGACATTGTGGAAATCATATTAATAAGGCACGTTAGAACCCGGCTGAATTTTAATGCATCTGTTGCTTTAAGGGGAAAGCAAGGCGCTTTCTCTATCCCTGTGATAAACGGAATCTACGCTTGACTAATTTACCTTTGGTCTGCAATCGGTCTGTAATCTGGCGTGATTGAAAGGACCTGGAAGGAAATTTTACACTGATTTGCAAAGCTTACTGGGATTAGTAGTCCAGGAAGAACACGGGCCCTCCCCCGAGCAAAGCTCAGCGGGAAAGGTCGTTGGAAGCAGGAAGTGGCGATTAAGACTCTAAGAGCTCTGGGAATTGTAGTCAATACTACGGACAGCTGATTACCCAACGTACACAGTACTACGGGCAGCTGGAAGGGCGGCATGGGAAACAGCCTGAGAAGCACTGACCTGAACTCCACCGAAGGAGGCACGGTTTACTAGAGGGCTTCTAGTTTTTGGTTTTGTTTTGGTTTTTTTGGCTTGAGAAGCGTAGCTGGTTTGAAATTGACATCCCGAACCCACCTCTAAGACGCTGAATTGACTGCACCGGGGTGCTTATTGAATGGAAGAAAGAGAGGCTTTGCCTTTGTTTTCCTCGGAGGCTTGAGTGGAAGGAAGAACAAGGGGAAAAAGAAAAAGGAGGAGAAGGAGGACGAATGTGGCCGGAAAGAGGGTGAGATTCATGATTGGACTTTCTTGGTGTTAATTATATTGAGAATTTGGACTGGAGGAGAACACTGTAGGTTGATCCTTTCCCAACTTTCATTGTTTTAATTTGAAACTGGACCCTCTTGATTACAGATTGCTTTGCCTTATAATATTCAGATCCTAAAGTGAATAGTAATTTGAATAACTTGAAGCTGCCATTGATACTGGTATTGATACTGATAATAAATACTGTTTTAGGGGAATATTGATTTTGGAGAAGAAAGAAGTAATTAAGTGGATAATAGTGTAGGGTAGTAAATAAATGGCTACAGGGAAAACAAGAGCACAGACACAGGCTCAACTTCAAGCACAGTCAACCCGAAGAGCCTCAGTTGATCAATCTAAGACAATGGATCCAAATTTATTCCTTTTGGAGGAAATAAAGAAAATCAGGACGGATTTAAGTAGAGAAATTCAGGATTTAAAGAAAGAGATGGCTGATCTGAAGGTGGAACTTAAGAGAGAGGTGCGGGAAGATCTAAAAGGAGTCAGTGACTCGTTAGATAGAGTCTCCTCTGAATTTAAACAGATTAAGACTAAAATGGAGAATTTAGAGTCTAAACATGAAAAGTTTGAAGTGAACCTTAAGGATATTACGCTAAAACAGAAAGAGCTGGTGGATGATAACATAGTTAAAGAATTACGTCTTAGGGAGAAATCTTTGAAAATCAGGGGAGTGCCTGAAGAAGATAGAGAGAATCTATATGAAAAGGTTACTCAGATTTTAAGTGACGTTTTAAAAATACCTGTTGAGATGTGTTTAATTGAAATAGATAATACATACCGATTGAACGCCTATGTAGCAAGACAAAGAAAAATCCCTAGAGATATTATGGTTGTTTTTGTCAGAAAACACATGAGGGACTCTATTTTGCAGACACATAGGGTGAAACCTTTGCAATGGGAAGGTAAAGATCTTCATTTGTTTAAGGATATCCCTCCAGTAATATTGAGGAAAAGAAGGGAATACTCCTTCCTAACTTCTATACTGAGGGATAAACAAATAGTATATAGATGGTTGATCCCCGAAGGAATGCTAATTTGGTTTCAAAAAAGGAAAGTGGAAATAAAATCGATACAAGAAGCTAGAGATTTTTTGAAATTTCTTAAAAGAGGAGAGAAAAGAGAAGAAGGAAAAGGAGAAACTTACAGTAAAGAAACAGACACTAAAGAAACAGAACTTAAAAAGTCTGAAAGTGAAGGGAGGAATAATGAGAAGATGGGACAAAAAAAGAGATATAAAATCTATAGGAAGGATAATAGAGATAGTAGCCCCGTTAATACAGACAGAGAGACTTGCAGAAGGGAAGTTATTACAAACTCCCCGGACAAAGTTAGTGAAGACTTACACCAATTAGGGTTGGAGAAGGAACGTGAGCGTAGTGTAGACAGTGAAGAAGAAATCTCAGATACAGGATCGGATATAGATGAGGAGGAAGAAGAAAAAGATTAATAACAACATTAATAACAACAATATTTAGTAGTCTTCTCTTTTTGCTAGGATATATCATAAATGTTTAATGATGCAAAGAAAGACCCTTTGAAAATGTCCAATAAATTGAAAATTGCTTCTCTAAATGTAAAGGGCCTAAACGGTAGCTCTAAGAGAGGGAAGGTGTTTCATTATCTGAAAAAAATTAAGTTTGAAATTTTGTGTTTGCAAGAGACACGAATTAAAAAGGCTAATCTGAAATTACTAGAGAATAAAAAACTGGGTAAAGTATTTTGTTCAGCTGCAGATAAAAATAATAATGGGGTGGCTATTTATATTAGTGATAGGTTTACTGCTGAGGAAGTTATAAATGATAATAAGGGACATATGGTTGGTATCCAGACAATGATAGAAGGAGAGAAAATTTTAATAGTGGGTGTTTATGGACCCTTAACTAATAAAGGGACATTTTTTGGAAAATTGTTAAATAAAATAATTGGATTTTCATTTGATTCGTGTATATTTCTGGGGGACTGGAATGGGGTGATAGACCCCCAAATAGATAGATACTCAAAAAAAGGAATCAAACCCAATCAAGGTAAGTTACCCCAGAATTTCTTTAAACTTCTAGATAGACTGGATTTGAAAGACCCCTGGCGAGAACTAAATCCTACGAGAAAAGAATTCTCCTTTTACTCAGACAGACATCAGTCGTGGGCCCGACTAGATATGTTCTTTGTATAAAAAATGCTATTACCAAAAGTGCTAAACGTCGAAATTAATCCGAGAATTGTCTCTGATCATGGGCTGGTCTTACTCATAATTAAATGTAGACCAAAGGAATATTGTTGGAGATTGAATGAGAACTTATTAAATAATGACAAAAATTATAATGAGGCTTTAACCTGTTTACAAAACTATATTAAAGAAAACTGTGGTAAAGGTACATCTATTATAACTGTTTGGGAAGCAGCCAAGGCCGTCATGCACGGGTTTTTTTTTAAAGAAAAGCTGCTATCTTAAGAGAGAAAAACAGTCAAAATTTAAAGAATTAACTAATGAAATTGAGCAGTTAGAATTACAATTTAAACGAAATCCAAATAGTGAAACTTTGAAGAAAGAAATTATGAATTTGCAGTGTCAAATGTCTTCTCTGTTGTTAGAAGAAAGACAAAAAGAGTTAAAGTTTATTAAACAGAAAACATTTGAATGGGGAAATAAGCCAGGAAGGTGGTTAGCTTTTCAGTTAAGGAAAGAAAGAGCAAAAAGACAGATAACTAGTCTAGTAGAACAAGGAGAAAAATATATGGATCAAGATAATCTAAAAAGAATTGTTTATGAGTTTTACACAACACTTTATAAAAAAGGAGATGATGTCTGCCCGGATATAATTGCACCATATCTTGAGAATGTGAAAATAAATCCATTTAAAACATCACAAATAGAATTATTAAATAAGCCCATAACTGTTCAAGAAGTACTCGAAGCAATTCAAAGAATCAAATCAGGGAAAGCGGCGGGACCTGATGGTTTTCCCGCTGAATTTTATAAAAAATTTGCTAACCAAATAGCTCCCCTACTGGCCGAAGTTATGAATAAACTTGAAGTTGGTAATTTCCTAGAGACATGGGAAATTACCAACTTCAACTTTATTATCTTTGTTACTCCCCAAAGATAATAAAGATCCACAAGACATTAAGAATTATAGACCTATTTCATTGCTGAACATTGACTATAAGATTTTTGTTTCTATTTTGGCTGAAAGACTCAAAAAGATTTTACAGGAATGGATCCATAAAGATCAATGTGGATTTCTGCCGCAGAGAAAAATTAAAGATAATCTAAGAGTAGTACTTAACCTGATAGAAATGCATGAAAAAAATATAGATAAAAAATTAGTGATGACCTTTGTCGATTTCGAAAAAGCTTTTGACAGAGTGGAGTGGGCTTTTCTTTTTCAGGTTTTAGAAAAAGCTCAAGTTGGTAATAAATTTATCAATTGGATCAAAACCATCTATGATAAGCAGTATGCTCGAATCTTAATAAATGGGGAAAAAACTAATAACATCAAAATTTGTAGTGGTACAAGACAGGGGTGCCCTCTGTCACCCTTATTATTCCTCATGGTAATTGAGATACTTAATTAAAAAATTAGAGAAGAAGAAGAAATTGTAGGGATTAAATGTAAAGGGAAGGTCTTTAAGATTCGTGCTTATGCAGATGATCTCCTTATCTGTACTGCTGATCCAGTGAGAAGCATTGAACAGCTGTTAACAATTTTGAATGAATTTGGCAAGGTCTCTGGCCTCAAGATTAATAAAAATAAAATGGCTATGCTCGCTATGAATTTATCTAAAGAAGAAGAAGCTGAACTTAAAAGATCTACAGATTTCCAACTAAGCAAGACGGTAAAATATTTAGGGATTACTCTGACAAATAAAAATGTTGATTTATTCAAAAATAATTATGAGAAAGTAACATTAGAAATGAGTAAAGAGCTTAAAATTTGGGATCAATTACAATTGTCTTGGTTGGGGAGAATATCTGTAATTAAAATGAAAATTTTGCCGAAGTTCATGTTTCTTTTCCAGAATCTCCCCATTATTTGTAACTTTAAACCATTCAAGATATGGCATAGACAACTGTCTAAATTTATCTGGAGTGGGAAAAGACCTAGGGTGAGATATAAATTAATGCAGAATAAAACCTCTAGAGGAGGTATGGCTCTTCCAAATTTGCAAGTGTACTATGCTGCTTGTTGTTTAGAGTGGATGATAGATTGGTTTTTGCTTAATAATGAAGATATACTTGTGTTGGAAGGTCAAGGACTTAGATTCGGATGGCATGGATATCTGTTTTATGAAAAACATAAAATCCATTATGAATTCAGTAACCACTATATACGGAAATCCTTATTAAATATATGGCTTAAATATAAAGCAAGAATCTGTCCTGAGCTCCCTAGTTGGACATCAATACACGAAGCCTTCCATCAAAGAGAGGTTATGATAGATAATAAATGGGTCACATATCAAGATCTTTTTGAGAAGAATTTAATAAATCAAAATATGAAATTTAAAGAACATCAACAATTAACTGCTGAAGGTATCTCATGTGGCTGGCTTTTATACAGACAATTAAGGTCCAGATTCCTTTGTGACCAAAAAACAATCGGTATTAGGAGTACATATAATACTTTAGATAAAATTGTGTTTGATGATAGTACCCATAAAATTAAAATGTTTTATGAAATGCTAATGGGTTTTGAAATGGAAGAAGATTTAATAAATGAATCTATGATTAAGTGGGCGCAAGACCTCAATTGTAACATCCCACTCGATCAATGGGAAAAAATTTGGATGGATAGACTTAAATATACAGTCTGTTATAATTTAAGAGAAAATCACATTAAGATGCAATTTAGATGGCATCTCACTCCAGCAAGAATAGGGAAAATATTCAAGGGTACCTCAGACAATTGTTGGAGGTGTAAAAAAGAAATCGGTTTATATATGCATATTTGGTGGAGATGTAAAAAAGTAAAGAAATATTGGAGGAAAATCCATAGGGCTGTTGAAACCATTCTAAATTGTCATATTGACTTTGTTCCTAAGTTATATCTATTGAGTATATATGATAACCCAGAGTTAGAGAAAGTTTATGGGAAATTACTATTTTATATGACTACATGTGCTAGAATTGTTTTAGCTAGTTACTGGAAATCAGAAGAACTGCCGACAATAGAGTGCTGGTTAAGGAAACTATGTGAATTGCAGCAGATGGATGAACTTACGAGCCTTTTAAGAGGGCAAGACCAAGAGAGGAGCAATAGGATATGGAAACCTCTACAGGAATATATGGAAAGGAAATAGATGAAGTTAAATAATTCTTGAGTTTTTATTCCTTTTAAATAATGCTAATTTAAGAAGCAGGGTTGTTTAACTTTCATTATTATTTTTTTTTTTTCTGGACTGGTAATTTATAGTTGGTGTCAGTTAATTTGAAAGGAATAATTATTAATGAAATAAATTTAAGATGAGGGATGTATTGGTTGATGTTAGATCAGAGAGCGCTCTGCTTGATTTCTTATAAGGAAAGTTTGTCTTGGAATTCCATATAAGATCTAAGTCTGGGTTCAGGAAGTTATTATTTTTGTGGTTTGTGTTGTGGTTAAGTGGTATTGTATGTTATTTGGGGTATGTGAATGTATATTCATGTTGTTATGTAATGTATTGCATTGCATTGTATCGTATTGTATTGTATTTTTGTTTTTGGAATGTTTTTTAATTAATAAATTTAAAAAAAAAAAAAAGATCCTGACTCTGACAATCACAAGGTCGGCAGTTCAAGACCAAAGTGCTGTGTGACAGAGTAAGCTCCCATCACTAGTCCCAGCTTCTGTCAACATAGCAGTTTAAAAGCATGTAAAATTGCATGTAGATAAATAGGTACCACTTTGGTGGGAAGATAACAGGGTTCTGTTCAGACATGCTGACTTTCTTGGCTTAGTAACAGAGCCTCCTACAGTCAGACACCTGTCAAGGGAAAACCTTTACCTTTAGTACTGTTTTTATGGGTGGGAGGACTTGGGCTGAGGGACTCACATACAGTTTCTGATCCACATGTACATTTGAATGGTGGAATATATCTATTTGCAGGTGCTACTGTATGAACGTAGCCTCTATACAAATCTCCAAGTCTGCAGCTGAGGAGAAGATATTCAAATCCCACCAATCTATGATCTGAATGGAAAGGGGTGGATCATCCCACACTAGTAGGATCCCACTCATGCATGGGCCACAAGTCATTGGTGTGAGTTCCTCTTCCCAACTCCAAATGTTCTAATAATCAAGCTCTCCCAGCCGGGTATTCTGTTTATGAGCAGGTAAGGGAAAGTGGGTGGGAGGGGTGGAGTGGCTCTGGTTCATAGAGATAACCTCACCTTGACTAGGATACCTATCTAGAAAACAGACTGCTTCGAGTGTATATACCTAAGCCTGAAAACCAAAGATAGTATAGTCTGTTAGTATACTGTCCACCCCGTTGCTTAACAGACTCCCTATCCAAGCGGATACAGCTGGTCTCAGAGTTGCTGTTGGAGTCACCCAGACTTTTAGTTCTGGGTGACTTCAACATCTCACTCAAGACCAGTTTAACAGGTGCAGCTCAGCAGTTCATGGATTTCATGACAAACATGGGCCTATCCCAATTGGTTTCCAGGCCAACACATTCTGCGGGTCATATCCTCGATGCAGTCTTTAGTAGGGAACAGGCATATCCATGGGCGGAGGTAATAAATACCACTGCACTGTCATGGACGGATCATTTCTTGGTCAACTGGACTTAGTAATTGAACTAAGAGCCATAGTCCACCCCACCAGGGGTGGAGGACATATTAGAATGGTCTGCCCTCGGAGGCTAATGGAGCCAATTGGACTCCAGAAAGCCTTGGAGGGTTCCTTGGTTGGCAATGCTGACGATTCTGTCAAAGCCCTAGTTAATACCTGGAACATCGATACCAGGGCTATCAACACGATTGCTCCCAAGCATCCTTTCCAACCCACTCTAAATCATCAATCGTGGTTCACAGATGACCTTAAAAAGATGAAGCGGATTGGACAACGACTAGAGCGCATCTGGCAGAAAGCTCAACTCTTATCTGACAAGACTCGTCATAGGAAATTTCTTCGTTCCTATCGAGAGGCAATATGTGCAGCGTAGAAATCTTTCTTCTCTACATGTATTGCATCTGCGGAATCCTGTCCAACAGAAATGGTTAGGGTGGTAAGGTAGCTGACACAGATTCCCCCTGTGCAGAACCCTTTACGTAACCCAACAACAGCCTGTTGTGATGTTTTTAACAACTACTTCACAGATAAAATCTCTCAGATAAGAGCCAACTTGGATGCCAGGATTACAGCAGAATTGACTGATGAGGTGTCCAGTAAACCTGTTTTTGAGATTAAACTGGATTGGTTTGAACTGACGAGTACCGATGACGTGGACAAGATCCTTGGAAAAGTGAAGATGATGTGCTCCCTCAATCCCTGCCCATATTGGCTGGTCGTCCAGGGGGGGCGATGCTTTGATGGCTTTTCTTAAAAAGGTCATCAATGCATCCCTTAGGGAAGGAATTGTTCCAACATGTTTAAAGGAAGCAGTTGTTAGACCACTCCTGAAGAAACCTTCCCTGGACCCCCAGATCTGAAAAATTATAGACTGGTTTCTCATATACCATTTTTGAGCAAGGTGATTGAGCGAGCTGTCGCCTTTCAACTTCAAGTGATCTTGGATGAAACGGATTTTCTAGATCCATTTCAAACCGGCTTCAGACAGGGATATGGGGTGGAGACTGCCATGGTCGCTCTGGCAGATGACCTGTGCCTAAGCATTGACAGGGGAAGCATGACCCAGTTGGTGCTTTTGGACCTCTCAGCAGCTTTTGATATATTAGACCAGGGGTAGGCAACCTTTCCCCTTTAAGGGCCGAGGGACTTCAGCTCCCAGAATCCCAGAAGCTATTGGTTAACATGGGACTATTGGCCAACATGGCCGAGGCTTCTGGGAGCTGAAGTCCCTCGGCCCTTAAAAGGGAAAGGTTGCCTACCCCTGTATTAGACCATGGCATCTTCTTGGAATACCTGAGAGAGTTAGGAATGGGAGGTACTGTACTTCAGTGGTTCCATTCCTTCCTCTCGGGCAGATTCCAGATGGTATCGTTCGGGGACAGTTGCTCTTCAAAAACAGAGCTTAAATGTGGCATCCCACAGGGTGCTATCATGTCCCTGATGCTGTTTAATATCTATATGAAGCCGCTGGGGGAGATAATCCATAGACATGGGGTGGGATGTTATCAATATGCTGATGACACCCAAATTTATTTCTCCATGTCTCAGTCAGTAGCCATGACAACAGGTGGCAGTTCTTCCCTCAGTCAATGTCTCAAGGCAGTAATGGACTGGATGAGCAAAAACCGACTTAAGCTGAATCCAGATAAAACGGAGGTACTCACAGTAGGGGCCCCCAAACCAGGTATTGGGTCACAATCTCTAGTTCTGAATGTGGTCATGCTGTCCACTAAGGACTCTGTTTGCAGTTTGGGGGTGCTCCTAGACTCGTCGCTTCACATGACAGATCAGGTGACTGTGACAGTCAGGAGCACCTGTTATCAGCTTCGGCTGTTATGCCAACTGCGCCCTTTCCTGGAAGTAAGGGGCCTAGAAACTGTAGTGCATGCACTGGTAACTTCACAACTCAACTTCTGCAATGAACTCTACATGGGGCTACCCTTATACCTGTCCGGAAAAGACAACTAGTACAAAATATGGCAGCCAGATTGATCACCAGAAAATCTATGAATGATCATATTACACCTGTTCTGAAATCTCTCTACTGGCTGCCTATTGGTTTCCGAGCACAGTATAAGGTGTTCATGATGGCCTTTAAAGCCCTACATGGCTTGGGTCCAACCTATCTAAGGGATCGCCTTCTTCCATATAATCTGCCCCATGCTCTCAAGTCTTCTGGGAGGAATTTAATGCAAATGATAAAAACTAGATTAGCAGTAACCTCCCAGAGGACTTTTTCTGCTGCTGCTCCCAGACTGTGGAACGCCTTGCCGGAGGAGATCCATCAAAACCAGCTTGGATGGCTTGAAAACAGCTCTCAAGATGGATTTCTTCCGGCAGGCCTTCCCTGAATAGATCACCTCACCTAACCTGGCCTCCCTCCTTGTTAGACATCCTCTCCACACTTTTACTGGTGTTCCAGAATGTTTTAATCCGATGCTTTTACTTTTGTATTTTTTTATTTTATATATTTTTAAAAGGGGGTTAACTGTTATTTATTAGTATGGTTTGTATTGTTTATTTTGGGCATGTTTTATTTAAATTTAATTTTATATGTAAGCCACCTTGATTGCCATGGCAAAAGGAGGGATATAAAAATAAATTATTATTATTATTATTATTATTATTATTATTATTATTATTATTATTATTATGGGTCCAAAACACACTATTACTCCACTTTGACTGTCACGGAACCCTGGGTTTGTAGTTTTATGAGGCATTGAGAGCTCTCTGGCTATACACCCCTTCTTAAACTGCAACTCCCAGGATTCCATAGTTTGAAACCATAGCAGATAAAGTGGAACAATAGTGCTGTAATTGTCTTGTGTGAAGTCTAATGTGAACAGACTCCATGAAAACCAGTTTCATAGCTTGCTCCCACTCTGTAGTTGGATGGATGATGTGATATTGTGTAAAATGTTTAATGACGTGATAGCAAAGATAAGGAGGTAAGATCTGCATACCCTACACTATGCTTATTTAATTCACTGTGTGGAGCCTGTGGCCCCAAAGAAAAATCCAACAAGGACTATTGAAGATATGTGTTGACCCAAAAGAGAGTTGGTTTATCAGCTCTATCAGTGTCTTTAGCTGCTAGGTGGGGAAAGGGAAAATGAGAATGAGCTCTCTTTTATCCTGGCAAACAGGTGGTTAATTTTTCCATAGCGCAGGATGCCCAAAATGTGGTCCTGGGGCTGCACACAGACCCGAAGGCTGTTTTTGCAGCACTCATCCCATCCAGAATCTCCAGGCTACTTTTTTTTTTCTTGCCAAACAAAGAGAGGGCGAATTGCCTTTCCTGGAAGGAGTGACCACACACCTTTTAAAGAGGTTGCAGGGCCTATTTATATTGCCTGATTTTTTTTTCCAAAACCATTTTTTTAAAAGGAGGGGTTCTGGCCACTGGAAAGACCACTGCTGCTCACTCTTACCTGATCTGGAGTATATATGTGGTCCTAATTCTATAATGGAAGCCTGTATTCAATTATGGTTATAATGGTGTGTTCAAAGTATATATAAAGTTGTCTCCCTTACCCAGAATTCCAAATCCAAAATACTCCATAATCCAAAATCATCTACATGGGTATCTGAGATAGTGCACCTTTGCTTTCTGATGGTTCGGTGTACACAAACTTTGGTTCATGCACAAAATTATTAAAAATGTTGTGCATAAAATTACCTTCAGGCCATGCATATAAGTGGTATACGAAATAAATGAATTTCATTATTGGACTTGAGTCTCATCTGCAAGACATCCTATTATGGGATTGCAAATAGTCCTAATTTTTTTTTTAAAAAAAATCTAAAATCCAAAACATTTCTGGTCCCATTTCTGATCATACTCCTGAAAGTAAGTTCCAGCTGGGAATCTGCGTGTAAATTTTCATCTACATAGATTGGGGAAAAATTGAAAGTAGCAGGAAAATCAGGATACATTTATTACTGACATGTACTCAAATTGTATCTAATGCAACCCATGTTTCTGAGAATAGCTTGATGTTATTTGTATTACTACAGCACCACATTATATCTTATAACTAGCAACCAGAGAATTTCAAGCATGTTGGAAACGAGATGCTATCTCCTAGTTAAAATGTGCCATCTTCATCTGAAAAACAATGTGTTAAAAAACTCCCTATTATACTTGTTAATACATCTATGAAAATTCCTGTTTTAAAAACTATTTATTAAAGCATGGCATCAGGTTCCATTCTGAAAGCAAATGATTCAGTGAAAAATGTGTACTTCCTTCCCGCTGCCAAATATTGAAGGGATTTACATGTGCAACACATAGGAAATGCAAATGACGTGCCACACTTCTGTCTGGACCTGTTTCAAACCATGTATGTGAGTCACCTATAGTTTATTTGCATAGGCTAGCTCTTTAGCTTAAGCTCTTTGCAACTATCTCTCTTCAGATGGCTTTAAAACACAATCCTATACATGTCTACTCAACAGGACTTACTCTCAGCCAAATGTGTATTATGCTACAGCCTCAGTGTCTCTGCACTTTCCAATTTCTTCCCATGTGATAAACTACTATGTTGTGTTGCCCTTCTCTCTTCCTGGAGGCCTCTTGCCAAATCCCTTAGTTGTTACCCACTACTGAATCATCTGAGATGCTGAAGGCTATGAGAGGTATTGCATCTCATCCTCACATCACTATTGTATAAAGTGAGTAAGGCAAAGTGAAAAGGCTGGCCCAAGTTACCCAGTGAGTACAAGCCCATATAAATGCATTCATGCATATTTCTCCCTTTTTAGCCTTAGGAAACAGGTGGAGAATGCAATGGGATCCAGCAGGCCCAGATGGATAAAGATAAAGAATCATAAGGAGTCAGAGGGAGGGGGAACAGGGACCCTGAGGTTTCTGACAGAGAGCTAGCACCTGGACAGCAGGCTGAATAGAAACGCAATATCTGTGGTCAAAGTTCTCTCCACTGGGGGAAGAGGTAGTGTATTCCTAAGGGAAATATAGTTGCTAAATATGCAAGTATACATGATATAAATTAGCAAACACATTTTAATACAAATCTGTGTTGTCTTTTGCCCTCTTCTTTTACTGATGTCTCCCCCATATTTTGATAATGACTAGCTGAGCACTCTTTGTTGTTGAATTCAAAGATACAGCTGTGTTAGTCTGTAGAATAATAACTGTTATTTTAATCTGCTTTAGTTCAATTTATTTTTAAGAGGTGGGTGGGTGGGGAAACATGGTATGGGATTGGATTGATTTTAACTTATTCTGATGTTTTAATATGTTGTACACCGCCCCGATTGCATGGTCGGATACAAATAAAAATTATTATTATTATTATTATTATTATTATTAGAATCAGTATGTAGAGAGATCCTGTGGCACCTTTGACACTAACTAAAGAAAGAAATTGGGAACATGAGCTTTCCTAAAGTCTACTTCCTTAGATGCATTTGGTAGACCAGTGCATCTGAGGAAGTAGACTTTAGTCTAGGAAAGCTCATGCTCCCAATTTCTTTCTTTAGTTAGTCTCTTTCTTTAGTTAGTCTCTTTCTTTAGTTAGTCTCAAAGGTGTTATACAATCCCTTTACATACTCTTTGTTGTTGTGTGCCTTTAAGTCACCACTTTGCAAGATTTGTTCAGGGGGATAGCCTTTTCCTTCCTCTGAGGTTGAGAAACTGTGACTTGTCCAAGATCACCTAGTGGATTTTAATGGCTGAGCAGCAACCGCGGTCTCCAGAACAGTCCAATGTTCAAACCACTGCACCATGCTAGCACTTGGTGGCTGCTCTACTAGCCCTTATTTATTAATTTTTTCCCTGTTCTCTACCTTCCTCTGTAGAAATGTGTTTGTATATATACTTAATTGGACGTACTTCCTATTTTATTTAATGTCTTACTCCATATTAACTGTCTTTGGATTGGCCTTTTAGAATGAAATCCCCTTTTCTTCTTAAATATTATTTTGAGTACTATTTTAAGTTGTGGTGGTGATACAAAGAAATTACAGACTAGATGCAGCTGTCTATCCCAGATGCATTTTAAACATTATGCTTTAAAAACCCCAAAAAACAAAAACAAAAACAAAACATCTGAACAAAATATATCCTTTTTGACCAACATGGGTGGCAACAACAGTGGAAAAGTTACATTTCTTTCTGTTATCTAATAAAGGATTGTCATCTTTCTCAAAGTATTAATTAATAGCCCAACATTTTTTTAAAAATGTTTCTAAGAGCCTAAAATTGTATACATTATTATCTATCTATGGCAATTTCAGTTGAAGAAAAACATAATACACACAGCTGCCAGAAAAGTGTGAATACACCACGTGACATATGCTGCAAAGACCTTTTCTGATCCAATTAGTTGTGCCTGTTGACATTAATGGGATTTAAGTTCAAACTAGTTCTTTCATTAGCTGTATTGCATGACAGATGTTTCCACCATGTATTGCAATGGTATAATCTAGAACAGAACACTATGTTGATCAAGCATACAGCATGTGGCATCCCCATCATGTCTGCAGATGTTTCTAGTTCATTATGCAATTAGAGTGTATGGAAGTGATTACTTGTACACATTAACACATGAAGCTGCCATACTGAGTCATTCTACCATCCAGCCTGGCTTCATCATCCCAAGCTCTTTCCCTGCACTATTGCCCAGGATCTGTTTTAATTAGAGACTTCAAAAGACTTATTCTTACATATGTTCTGTATATTTTAGGTTAAACTTTTTGATGTTCAACTCCTGAGCCCATGGATCTATTTATTTCAATGAACCTGCTTTGCCACACCATGAGTCATACTATCCCTTTCCAGTAAAGCTCCTGTATTAACCAGAAACATCATCTGCTGAGATCTGGTGGAGTCCTCTGGAGGTATCAGCAGATGATGTAATTGTTCTGCATCTGTCTACACTTCTCCAATCCCCTATTCTCCTCCACATAGTGAATGGCTGTAGAAGAGGCTATCACAGTGAAACAGTGAGTGTGGGTGGAGTCTGGGTCATTGTAGAGAGAGGAAGAGAATACCAAGCATCCAGAGATTTTTGTGGGTTTTTTGGGCTGTGTGGCCATGTTCTAGAAGAGTTTCTTTCTGACATTTCGCCAGCAGGGTCTCACAGTATATATATATATACCCACTCTTTTCCATTCCAGTATTCTCTGAAGATGCCAGCCACAGATGCTGGTGAAACGTCAGAAAGAAACTCTTCTAAAACATGGCCACACAGCCTGAAAAACAAACAAAAAACAATAAAAAAAGAAATGCACAGCTGTGCATTGGATTTATGCTTGTGCCTGTGACTAACAGGATGCTGCCTAGGGCTGATGGGAGTTGCAGTCTAACAGCATCTGGGGTATCGTGATCTGCCCCTTTTAATATCAAGGAAAAGGGATTTGACACAGCTAATGTACTGAATTTTGCATACTGGTGTCTGTATGGGCTGGAAAGGGAGCTTTTGCAAATTAAAAGGATGGATGGAGATCACATGGAGCCATGAAGAAGACCAAAAGTGGGAGCTTTATAACTTGGATGTTAAGTGGGTGATGCAAAGTGTAGGCAATGGAAAACTGAAGATAGTAGCTCAAGCCCTCCTCCCCTGCTCCATATCCTTTAGGGGCAAAGCTAACCTTTTAGAATTCGAACAGTTAATAAAGAAGGTCAAAGATGAAAGTGCAAAGGCAGGTCTGATGCTAAACATAAAGAAAACAAAAATAATGACCACAGAAGAAATACACAAATTCAATCTAGACAAAGAGGAAACTGAAATGGTTAAAGAATTCCCATATCTTGGATCAAACATTGACCAGACTAGAGACTGCAGTCAAAAAATAAGAAGAAGATTAGGGAGACTATCAGACAGGGGAAAAAAGGAGTAAAAGGCATACTCCCAGCAAAGTAGCATGGTCATGCTGAAGATTTTCAGATACATCACGCTTGTCCAGGACTTAATCCATGAAGAACCAGCAATGCTCCAGCAACAAACCATTCATGGGGAAGTCCTGTGAATTGTTTGTTGCTGGAGCATTGCTGGTTCTTCATGGATTAAGTCCTAGATAAGCATGATCTTGCTACTTTGTTAAGAGTATGACTTTTCTTCCCCTGATTCCCCTCCCCATCTGATAATCTCCTCGGAATGGGAAGGGCAGCTATGAAAGAAATGGTCAAGATACTGAAAAACAAAGATATACAACTGAGCACTAAAGTCAGAATTGTACAGGCCACTGTATTCCATGTAAGGATGTGGGAGCTGGTCAGTGAAGGAAGCTGACAGAGATAAAATCAGTTAATTCAAAATGTGGTGCTGGAGGAGAGTACATAAGATACCATGGACAGCCAAGAAGACAAACAAATGGGTTCTTGAACAGATCAGACCAGAATTTTCCTCGGAAGCTAAGATGATCAAGTTGAAACTATTTTTCTTTTGCCACACAATGAGAAGGCACAGATCATTAGAAAAAACAATAATGTTAGGAAAGCTAGAGGGTGGAAGAAAGAGAGGAAGATCACAAACCAGATGGATAGACTTGATCAGGGGGGTTATGGGAAAGGGTTTGTGGGATCTGGGCAAAGCAGTGGAGGATAGGGATTCTTGGAGATGTCTCACCCACAGGATCTCGATGAGTTGGAGTCAACTCAAGGACAGCTAACAATGACAACAACCTTCTAGACAGTCTATTGGTCACAGTAATTTGGGGACTTATGGAAAAGGCAGTGGGACTTTTTACTGCACCAGAGAATAGGAGTCTATCCCTATAGCAAATGGGGAAGCAGCAGGAGGAATCCTTATATACACTGAGGCTAGTACTGAACCCATTAGCTTGAAGCAAAGGGTTGCTCTATTAGTTTTGGAAATTATTGGGTCAACCCCAAATTATTCTGCAATATTACATTGATTGTTTTTCTTTTCTTTCTTTTTCCATATCTGTAAACTATTCCAATGCTATTTACTAGTAAGATATTACATGCACATTTTAAATGAATAAATTAAATGGTTATTTCTATAAGCACTCACTTTGAGGTTTAAACAGATATGGGATGTGAAGAGGGAGAGAGCATGTACCTATGCAAAGCCCATTAGAGTAAAGTGAGTAGCCCATCTACCATTGATAATTGCTTTGGCCTTTGGTATGGCTAAAAGGCAAAATCTAATCCCAATGATTGAGCCTGTCAATTGATGATTAATTGCCTCTCATTTACAAATGAATTGCAAAGCAACTCATGCATCATTTTTGCTATTATTTGAATGGCAAAAGCAATTTCTATTCTGATAGCTACATAATTGGCTCATATTGCCCACATATTTCAAAACAGTACTGTGAAGAATTTTCTGAAAAGATAACCAGATCTTGGAGCACAATAAACATTAAGGACTGTGTGACAGTGTGTACATGTGTGCATCAACATTCTCTGATTAATTTTACTGCATGACTCTTGGATATAGTGCCACCACATGTGACAGTCTTGAGTAAGACCTTCACATGTACATTGCATAAATTTGTGTGCATACAGTTATCTATTTTTATCATTTGTATTTTACTAAAATATTTATATCCCGATCTGTATCACAGAATGTCAGGGCAGCATACAGATTAAAACAATATTTAAATTTTTAAAGATAAAACAGGGAGGAATAAACAGTGTAAAACTTACAGAATAATTTGACAATTAAACCATTACACAATTTAACAATTAAAATAGATTAAAACAGATTTGGATAAAATCATTGGACCCCCCCCCAAAAAAACCATCAACAACAAAAACAAAACAAAACACAAAACCCCTTTCATAAAGAGCCATGGGTTAATCTGGTGCCAGCAAAAAACAAAACAAAACAAAACAAAAAACAGCGCTAATACCAACCAAGCCTCCAAAAAAAGGGCATTCCATACCCAAAGCACCACAGCACAGAAGGTCTTTGTCATGTCCTCCCTCAGCATATTGCTCCCACTGGTGAGACAGAGAGGAAGACTTTCCCAACAAACCCTAGTCCTTGGACAGGAGCAAATGTGGATTTGCAAAATGAGGTACAGTTGGCCCTCTGTATCTAAGGATTCTACATGTATGGATTTCACCATACATAAACGCCCTCCCCCCCCCCCCAAAAAAAAGTTCAGAAAGCAAACCTTGAGTTTGCCATTTTATATAAGGGAAACCATTTTACCACCCCATTGTATATTATTATATATTAATAATAATGACACTTGAGCATCCATGGATTTTGCTATCCATTGTGGGGCCTGGAACCAAATATATGAGATTTTTGTAGTGTACAAGAAATCCCCACCCAGTCATAGAAACCCACTGGGTGACTTTGGGAAATCCATGCCCTCTCAGCCTCAGAGGAAGGCAAGGGCAAATCCTATCTGAACAAATTCTGCCAAGAAAATGCCATGAAAGATTTGTCTTAGGGTCACCATAAGTTGGAGATGACTTGAAGGCACAAGACAACAAGAAGAAATCATTGTACAGTGGTCCCTTGGTATCTGCTGGAGTTTGGTTCCAGGATCACCCTGTCCTGTGGAAAGCAAAATCTGTGGATGCTCAAGTCTGAGCTCTGTCAGAAAGTACAGTGGGCCCTTGGTATCTGCTGGGGTTTGGTTCCAGGACTCCCCATGGATAAAAAAATCCATACAGAATCAAGACTCATTATATACAATGGCACAGTAAAATGGTGTTCCTTGTATAAAATGGCAAAATCAAGTTTGCATCTTGGAATACACACACACACACACGTAAGGTAAAGGTATTCCCTATTGACAAGGTTGTCAAGTCGTGTCAGACCATAGGGGGCGGTGCTCATCTCCATTACTAAGCCAAAGAGCCAGCGTTGTTAGAGACTACTCTGTGATCATGTGGCCAGCACAATTGCACAGAACGCTGTTTACTTTCCCACTGAAGTGGTACTTATTTATCTACTTGCATTTGCATGCTTTCAAACGGCTAGGTTGGCAGAAGCTGGGACTAGTGACAGGAGCTCACTCCATCATGCAGCACCTGGGCCTCGAACTGCCAACCTGCCAATCTTGCATTCAACTTCAAATGTGTCTTACAGGCATTGGGAAAAATAACCATATTTAGAAACACTGTCACTGATCAATACAAAAAGCTGCCAATTGTATATTAAACAGGTCACGTCTTTATGGAAATCTCAAGGAGCTCAGTGTCACATATAGACTCAGGTAAGTGTATATGTGATTTCAGTCTGAGTTTTCTAGTACATTTTTGCTCTGTTCTTCCAACATTCCTGTCATATGCTGCCCTGAATGCTGGAAGAAATGAAAAGAGAGGGTAAGCAGACAGACAAAGGGGGTTTCAGAGAGAAGCATGACCCAGAGGAAAGCTCCAAATGCCAGCAGTGGTGCAGCTTAAAATGTTGGGAACTGTCAGGGTTGCATGCACAAACTATAGTTGAAGGCACCTGGTGTGAGAAGGAAATGCAATGCTGTTGTTTTCTTCTTCTCATTCTAAGTCTCTACAAGCTATGATGCAAACAGTTATGGCCATAAACTGCTTATGGTCAATAGTACTACATTCTCCCAAGAAGCACAACCACAGACATTTGCAAGAGATGCTGAACCAATTAAGAGGAGAGGGAAGGAACTTGCTTTGAGTTGCTTTCTTCATGTTTATCTGAATGTCCTCTCCAACTCTCTAGCACAGTTGATTTGGGATATGCACACACGTGAAGAACACCGCACCTTGTAATGTTCACTGTTTCCATGGGGATGAAATGGCAGCAGATTGTGTCAGAACTCTGGCCCTCATCCAAGGATATACAGGGAACTAACTATGAGGGAACCAAAACAAAGTCTCCAGAGAAGCAGCTGACCTTTTATCCCCTCCCCACATCTGTTTTATTTAATCCATTCATATTTTGAGAAGTTTTAAAATGTTTAACTATACATTGTTCCTCCCCCCCCTTTCTCCTGGACTAGCCTCCTGCTAAAGGCTGCCTGGTGTTTAAAACAGATTTTAAACAGTGGGTTTGATGGTCTTTTGGACTGTTCTGAGACCTAAAATATAGTTCCTAAAAACAAGTTATGTTTTATGGTCCAAGGTAATACAGTCAACATTTTTTTTAAAAAAGACCCTAACAATAAATCTGAGTATATCTCATGTGGCAAAGGCACAAATGAGAATCTCTATGGCTTGTGAGAGGTGGTGGTGCCAGCATGGTGTAATGGTTTGAGCACTGGATTGTAAACTCTAGAGAGCAGAGTTTGAATCCCTGCTTGGTCATAGAAACCCATTGTTGATCCTGGGCAAGTCACAGACTTTCAGCCTCAGAAAACCTCTTGATAGGTTCATCTTAGGGTTGCCATAAGGTGGAATTGACTTGAAGGCACACAACAACAACTGGCAAGTGAAGCATGCTGTAGTTGGCATGATGTATTAATTAAATCATAGACAAATCTGTTAGTTTTTCTCATTCTGCATTCTTTTTTAAAAGAACCCTCAAGTTCTTTCTCCTGAATTTATCAATTCTTTTATTTTGGAGTATTTTTACTCCACTCTTTCTTTATACCCCACTCTTCAGCATGAGAATTCGCTTTTCTTACAACAAAACAAAACAAAACAAAACAAAACACAACTTAATGGACTTGTCAGGCATTTTATCTGGCCAAATTACAGGTACAGACCTCTCTCTTCCATGTACATGATGTTCATTTTTTAAAGGTGAGAGGCCTGTCAGAAAAAAGCAAACAAACATGGAAACTAGGGATATAAATTCTAAACTATTTTCTTATCCCACACAAGGATGAATAATTATAGTTGTTTTCTCCCAAATGTGGGAGACAATGAATGTTCCTCTGCAATATTCTCCCTATATTCCTAAATAGGAAACATTGCTTTCTGTACAGGAAATCCATTTTTTGTGCAGAATTTTTTTCCTAAAAAAACTCCCTCATATGTTTTTCTTCACAGAATAATTCCTCTGCAACACTTCAGGATGTTCAAATTCCAGGAGAAAACTGTACAAAAATTCTCACTGGTCTATTTTTCCCATTGGGTTTTCCCAGCTGTCAGAAAACCTATTTATTTATTTTTTTGACCTGGGGATGAATATTTAGGATTTTTCCTTCCATCCATTGTGGCAACACTAAATCCACACCACAATCCTAGTTGAGTATTCAGAGATTCAAAGCCAAATTTGGAACTAAGCCCTCCAAGCAATGATGGACAAATATGTCAGCTTTCCTTTCTCCTGCGTTAATATTTTGAAAAACTGCAAGTTATTTCTGTTGTCTTTATGAAGAAATTGCCAATTTTGGAAAATTATTTTTTTAAAGAACCATTTTTTTCATGCATCTCAAGACATAGCTTTCTTTTCTTTTGATGGTCACCCCATATGAGACCATTTCTCTAAATATGGAAATGGATTGAATACCATAATGGTGACTGTAGCATCTTCCTTGGTAAAGGGTTTGGTTAAGTTCTGTTGAACAATAAAGAAGCTCTCTGTCTTGTTCTGAAATGAAACAAGTCTAAATGAGAGAGAAGAAAGCCTGACAAAGAGAAATCTTCAACCCAATTCTCAATGTTTGGTCTATATATAAAAAGTTACCTGGGTAGAACCAGCAAACATTTTGTGTTATTCTGAATAACAAAAGTATTAACAATGTAACTTTAGCTATAGAGCTATCTGTGTAAGAGCATTTAATTCAGCACATGGGTAACATGACCATCAACCTTGTAAGTCAACATTATGGTTAAATGTAAGCAAAGGCACTTAAAATGTTACGTGAATGTAACAAAGAAGTGACCATGTCACCCACTCAACTTTGTTTCATAATGCAACCCCATATGGTCTTGTCCACCTCCTTGGGGGACATTCAAAGTGCTCCCCTTCATATAAACAGTTTAAACTCATAATGATAAACAGATGGGCCTAAAACTAAACTTGCATTTGTTATACTCTTGTTGATTATTTGCGACAATGCAGAAGTGTTTACTGATCCAGTCAAGTAAGTTTACATAGGAAACCCCCACACACGTAACTCATGTGCCCTGATGAATGGCCAGTTTACTTTGAAAATGAACATGGTGAGGTATTGTTGGCTTTTAAAACCAATGTAATGCTCTGTGAACATCTCTGTGTTACGCTCTGGCACTTTGTAAGAGAAGACTTACATGTCTGAGTTCAAACACACCATCACACGTTTTGGTCATCTGTTCCTTGTGAAGGACAAAAATCAATATCCAAAAATTGTGCTTCAAGCTCTGACACACTTCTTTAGGAATAAGTCTGCCTGAACTCAATCAACCTGACTTCTCACATAGGGAACAGATTGATTAATGTAAAGCTGTTAGTCACCTGTGATATATAATATGTAGCAGTAGTAAAAGTAACTTTAAACATCAGCACTCCATTACCACATTGCAATCGTATACATAAAACACACTAAACCATGAAGCAAAATGCAACCACCTAAACTTTAAAAGCTTCAGAAGAACAAACAAAAGGCTTTACATATCAATTGAAGGAGACTACATACACTGAAGGAGAATTCAGAGAAAGAGCTGTGTTAGTCTGAACAGGGGTAGGCAACCTAAGGCCCGGGGTCCAGATGCGGCCCCCTGAGGCCTTTGGACTGGCCCCAGGCCGGTCCTGCTGCCGCCACCACCGCCCGCCATGATGATATTGATTATTGTTGTTATTACTTGTTCTTGGGGTTTTCTTGGCAAAATCTCCACAGGGGTTTTGCCATGGCTTTTCTGGGGCTGAGAAAGTGTGCATGCATATTTTATTTATTTATTTATTTATTTATTTATTTATTTATTTATGGTGCTTCAGCCCCCCAATTGTCTGAGGGACAGCAACCTGGCCCCCGGCTCAAAAAGGTTGCCTACCCTTGGTCTGGAATATCAGAATGCAAAGGGGGTCTTGTACACATTTGAGACTAACTGAGCAAAAGATGTAGCATAAGCTTTTGTAGACTTGTTCTACTTCCTCAGATGCATCTGAGGAAATGATCATAATGGGAGGCACTGGAAACAGGGCTTCCCCACCTCATAAGATGGTGAGGAAATCTGTATGGGAGGAGGTGCCCTAAGATATATTAGAACTCACATAACAGATTAAACAATCTATTATGATATGTTAATTTCAAGGTAAAGTGCCATAATTAGGTCTTGGATACTTTCTGGAGGATTAGAGAAAATTAATAAATTATGGAATACTGTTTCCAGAGCCATGTTACTCTGTTGCAGCAAACACAAAAGAGCACCCAAAAGACTAACAAAATTGTTTAACTTTCAATGACTAGAGTTTATTTTATCACATACATGAAATGCAGTAACTTGGTATATGTACACATATGTGCAAATAAATGTTTTATGTGTATGGTGAGATTGAATGTCAAGGAGATGTAAACATACATTCTATGACATCCCAATTAAAATATAAATATTCAGAAAGTAAGTACAGTGGCCACTCAGAGCAGCAGTAATTGGTGACAGCAAAACCATGCTGGCATTGCTAAGTTTATTAACTCCTATTGTTGAATAACACCACCAACAAAATCTATAATCTTTGGTCATGCTGGAACAAATAAAATTGAACTTCTGGATAAGTTCTACTTTAGTGATTTCATAGTCAGGCCCTTAAAAACAACAGCAACCCTTCACTGAAAAATAGCACTTTCAACAATATGGATGGAATGGCAACAATGAATTACTATTAAACCATTGGAAAACGTATGCTCAAGATTGCTAGTAAGGTTTATTATGCTGAAACTTGCAAGCTATTGTAAGCATATGCAGTATGGCAAGGAAGTCTGACTGCCTTCTCATTTCTATTGCAATCCCCTTGCCACAAATAAAAATCACAAACGAAAATGAAGTGTGTTGCCTATTTGGAGGTTTTGTGGAAAGTTTGTTTGGAAGTTCATTTTACATTATGTGAAATACAAAATTTCTTTGATAGTTATGTGTGCTTGACCCATGGATACCAGCAGGATGTGAATTGACACCGAATCTACAACTCTTGATTGAAGTGCAGCTATGATCCAATGCCAAATAATGCATTCGTTATGAGACAGAATGACTGTGTACAGGAAGTACTGCTACATATGTACAGTCATGGACTGTAGATACAAAGAGCAAGTCAAGCTCTGCAGCAGATTTCCATTATTCTTCAGTCTTCATAGCATGTTAGATTAGGAAAGGGCAGGCTAAAGAAAAGTGACTTTCCATTTCCTCCCTCCTACTAAAACACTCACATTAGTACAGCTGCTAGAATTTTCCATGTTTTCAAAAGCATCTCCTTTTCTTAGTCCACCAACAACAGAGAGTGCCTGTGCTGCTACAGTATCTTTGCTGCCCTTTGGAGCTATTATCACCTCTTTCCAAAATGCCTACCATGGGAGGGCACTCCCATGGACTGCATATTTTCCTTTTGTATCACCCAGATTATCCTGCCATTGGAGAAAATATTTTGCTGGTTCAAAATTTTGACAGATAACAGGGTGTTTCTGCTTTCTCCTATCTTTGAAATGATTTCAAAGTTACTTGATGGATACGGTTAACAATTAGTTACTATTTAAAAAGCAAAGAAATCTTTCTTGGCTGATTAGAAAACTTCCAAAATGCACCATGGAGTAATACTTTTATTAGGGCAAAGAAAATACTGCAAAACCATGAATCAGATTTTGAGTTTTCCAGAATTCTTCCTTAGACTAGATGTTAACAAAAGCTGGAGGCAGGCTGAGTGATGGAGAGAGATGTTCAAGCCATACAATTCTCTTTAAGACAGATACTGGATGAGACTGCAGACTGAACTGGAGTAGGCTCGATTAAGTAGGATGCATATTTCAGATTGCAGTTAGGATTGCTGATGCTAAGAAACCTGTAACTGCTGGTTGCTGATTTGTTTATTTTTAAATATATGGTTGTTGTTGCCTTCAAGTCATTCTCGTCTTATGGCAACCCTAAGGCAAATCTATCACGGAGTTTTCTGGGGCCAAGAGTGTATGACTCCTCAAAGGTCACCCAATGGCTTTCCATGGCTGAGAGAGAATTGAATTCTGATCTCCAAAGGCATAGTACAATGCTCAAACCACTACACCACACTGGCTCTCAATCCAGCAATTGTAAGATAAAGAAGAGAATGGTATCATGGCAAGAATATAAGAAGGAAAATGAAATGAAAGCAAAGGCAAAAAATTGTAAGGCCTAATTATATGCACACATTAGCACAAACTGAATAGAACGCTGTAGCCAATGATGATAGTAAGGGAGAAAAATGATCACACGTGTGATCAAGCTAAATGAGCTGGATAGATTACACACTTGGAATAAGAGTTAGAAAGTGAGGTAGAAGAAACTCACTGAAGAAAGTATGTACTATAATCAGATAGTGGTCAATCAACGAGTAAAGAATGAGCCATATTTCAAGGAAGGAATGGAAGATGAGCTAAACAAGAACAGTCCTGGAAGAGAGAAGTGGGACCAGCAACAAAATGTTGCTCTGTATTCTGCTTCCTCAAAAAAGTATTCCTGATGAAGGATCCAGTCAGTCATTTTCTCCAAATACACTCCTAGATCAAGACAATCTAATCATCGTATTTTTGTTTTTCTTTTCCAACCATCACTCTACATTCTGTACCTACTGAACATGCTCATTTAGGAATGGGTGAATATGTTATTCAATTCATTTTTTTTAAATAAAAGGCAGCCTAATTCACACACTATTTGTGTTCAATCTGTCTATTAGAAGTAGATATCCTTCAAACAACACTCTTCTCTGAATCCTGTAATGCAGTTCTTCACTTTTAAAAAAAATAATACATACAAAATGCATAGATTAGGGAAAATGTGTATAATTTAGGAGCAATTATGTATACATGTCTATTTTAGGCAAAAAAAGGTTATTTTAGGAGAAATTGCCTGCAAATATAAACACAGGTATTTATGCAGTTTAAACAAATACATAGGCTGATATGGAAATGGAATGAGGGAGATTGATGATTGAACATATATGAAATGGATGGGACCAGAAATAGGCTGATTTCTCCACACATTTTGGAAGGGGGAATGGGTTGCCCCCAATTTTAAAATAAATTGTGTGTGTGTGTGTGTGTGTGTGTGTGTGTGCTTCTACACATCTTGTGGGTTACCTGACCATGGTAATATTTCCCTTTTGTTTTTCAGTGGCTCATTTTGCTAAAATCTAGGCTGCAACCAGTATCCTACTTTGCTATGAGAGAAGAGTGATGGTAGAATTAAAACAAAGAAGCAAAAACAAATCCACACTCCAAGTGAAAAAAAAGATTGTATCAATAATGAGTAAATACACAGAAACAAATGGTTTATCAGCAAGAGGCAGAAAGACAATACATTATTTTTATTGCAATTCACTAGATCATGTGTATTCATGAATGTAAAGTTTTAGAAAGACAGTCTCTTTTGACAGATTCACAAATTGTCTGAGGACTTTTATCACACCAGCCCACTGCCTGCCAGAGTCCCATTAGTTTAAGAATGGAAGCATACTGGTTTAGCATCCTGTATTATCACACTTTTCTGTCCAATAGTGCTTTGGCGATCCATGGTCACACAACCTCTCTTCCACACAGCCTCCATAACCCTGTCTACCTTCCTTTGCTTTGCCCAGCATGTCTTTTTGTTTTTATATTTATTTTTACTGCAGTTGACAATGTGAGGAAATAAAAAGAAGAAAATAGAAATAAAATTAAAAGGAAAACAGTCTGCTTGGGAATAGCAATAGGGAAAGGAGCAGAATAATGCTGCACTCACATCATGGGACTACCTGAGAAGCAAAATTGTAGCAGAAGGGACCTATCACATGGAAATCCACAGTGAAAAAGCAACACAGTTGGTAGTCATTGATGGGTTTTACCTGTCGATAAAAAGGAGCACTCCAGGAATGGATGAAATGCAAAGCAGCAGTAGGATGGACATGATGGGTTATGTGTAATAAGCAATGACAAAATACACTTTTATCCTGTTGAAATTCTACTTTCTAGCCTTTTGTGATAAATACCTAAGATTTAGGAATATATTTCACACCATTACCACAAAATCTACTGTTCAAGCACTTAGTTTTTCTTCCATGTTTCATTTTAGTAATTTCCAGATCAACCACATTGATGGGTAAGAATTTTTAATGTGTGTTTAACTGTTTTAAATCAACGCTTTTAAGTAGATTGTGTTTAATAGTTGTTGGATTGCACATTGTTTCAGCCCTGGTGGCGCAGTGGTTAAATGCCTGTACTGCAGCCACTCACTCATAGACCACAAGGTTGCGAGTTCAATACCAGCCAGGGCTGAGGCTCGACTCAGGCCTGCATCCTTCCGAGGTCGCTAAAATGAGTACCTAGATTGTTGGGGGGCAATCAGCTCACAGTTGTAAACCGCTTAGACATCCCATAGCGTGATATGAAGCGGTATATAAATAAGCTGCTTTGCTATTGTTTTAATGTATTTTTCCAACATTTATCACACCACCAGCCCACATTCTAATGGTTAATTGGAGAAAAGCAAAATGAAAGTGAAATGAAATGCAATAAATAAATAATATAAAATGAATTAATAACCAATAGCACATATGGATCAGTACAGTGGTCCCTTCACATTCCCTGGGGTTAGGGATGAAGGATCCCTGTGAATGTGGAAAAACTGCAAACAAAACAAAACAAAACAAAACAAAACCCACTATTATTTTTACTTAAGAAAATACATCCCTAGAAATCTCCAGATCCTCCAGTGCAACTCTATGGTCAACATCTGCCAGAAGTTGATCATAAAAACATGCTGGAGGACTTACAAATGCCAACAGAAGTGTTTTCTCTAGGAACTTCTTGATTCTCCAGCACAACTCTATGGTTAACTTCTGGCAGAGTTGAGCTGGAGGACTTAGATATTCCTAGAGAGAACATATGAATCAAAACCACAAATAATCAAATCTGCAAAATGTCTTCATCATCAAAGCTGCAAATGTGGAGGGCCAAATGTAACAATGTTTTAAATAACTAACAATTTCTTTCAGTATGTTTTTATATTTCCTTTTTGCTTTCAACAATTTTAGAATAAAGATTCACAAAGTATAAATTAATTCAACAAACAGGGTACAGCAACAGGCACAACCAATGAAGTAATACCAACTTCCAAGGAATGAAGCCATATTGTACATTTCACTTCCTGCCTACAATTTACGTAAATTGATCTAATAACATTTGCTGTGCAGGCATCAATTTACATAAGCAGTCCTTGCTTCTTGATGTTTGTGTAAATAGTGTTTGTACTGATATAAACTGTGAGTTTTCAACATGGTGAGATAAAATTTCAGCATATCAAATATGGCTCATTCACCCCAAAGTATAAATGCTAAAAACAACATATGTATCTGTGGTGAAGAGGAGAGGGGTTCAGACTCTTCAAATGTCATTTCTCTTCTTTTACATCTATTATCTCATATCTTATCTATTCATAGAAATGGCAGCATTAAATATGAAGTAAGCCATTGCTAACACTATCTTGTGTTTTTTTCTAATGTCAAGGGAAACCTATCAAAATGCTGGGTTTCCATCAGTTGCCTCAAGTTCTACTATGCCTCAGTGCAGCAATTTAGGAAGCAAACATACATTTTTCTTATGGGGTAGGGCTGCCATATTCCTGCCCCTCAGATCTGGGCAGTTTGTTTTGTAACTACTGTTCTGAAAGAACTGATAATGTAATGTATTACAATACTGAACCTGGAACAGAGAGACACAAATTTAAATTCTTCTTTTGACATAAAATTGACCATGACTACTATCTCTCAACAAATATACTTTGCAGGGTTGTTGTGGGGATTAATAGCAAGCAGAACAGAAACCATGTGAAGGGCACATGTATTCTCCAGGTGTGGTAAATAAGAAAAGCAACAATGTTTTTTCATGCACAGGCACTTCAAAGGTATTATTCAGATGTTGTTTTTGTTAGCACAACTATTGAAATAATCTCACTCATGCATTCCAGTTTTGTTGTTCACACTATTTTTTTTATTGGAACTGCATCTGTGTGCATCTCTGCACGTATTGCTCACACATGTCTGCACTACGAATAAAGATGGAGTATGTATTCAAAACCAGTTTATTCTAGGTCTATTTGCATCAGTTATTCACACAGCTGGCAATGTGAATCTTTTTCAGAAAACTCAGGAAAACCCCCGAGATCGATTATCCTGGGTTCAGTGGACTTTTTGGCAGCCCCTCCAAAACTTACTCTGGTGCATTCGAAATGTATGTGAACAACAAAGATTCAACCCACATTCTACAGGGATTATTTTCACCATCTGAGTAACTCATGCTGCTGTAATGCTACTTAATGCTACTGTATTCTCATCAAATCACTACAATATTTATATTGTTTTCTTACTGATGGCAAGAAGGCACAAATGTTGTGGTTGGTGAGAAGCCCTCCCTTTGGATTCCAAAGGCCACTGTTCTGGTCACTAGGGGAGAGAAGAGCAGCCAGGCACAGCTCCATCAGGCCTTGGCTCCTGGGGCTGGTAAGAGCTGCTCCTTCCAGATCCCTACTGTCATTACTCTAGACTTTGAGGGACAGAAGAGCAACTGGCACAACTTCATTATGCCTTGGCTCCAGGGGCTGGTGAGATGTCTTCCCACTGAAGAACAAACAAGCACAGCTCCGTCATGCCTTGGTCACAGGGGCTGATGAAAGGCTTCCATATGCCAAGTGCTGTTGCTCTGGTTTGCATAAATTAAAAGGTCTTTGTCTGCCAGTAGAAAAAAGGAAAAAAAAATGAGGCTAGTGAAGCCTCCCATGAGAGGGAATTCTACAGCCTTGGAGCAGCCATTAAGAAGGTTTTTTCCTGAGTCCTCACCAAATGCATCTGTAGCAGTGATGGAACTAAGGAGATTATCGCACTGCCTTTCCATCCAGCCTCAGTGTGGGCTGAAACTTTTGATAACTTTTTAAAAGAACTCCCGTTCTTTCAAAAAGTGCTGGAGAAGTACGGATTGGGTACACAATGCCAAGATTTGCACGCAATGCCTCTGGACTGGGCATGGAAGTGTGTGATAACATCCATTTTTTAAAAAAGTTTTCAGAAGTTTCAGCCTGCACTGAGCCTGGGCAAAAAGGCAGTGCAATAATCTCCTAAGAGAAAGCCCTCTCCCAACAATCTTAAAACTCAGGCATGGTCATATAGGGAGATACAGGGCCTTTACAGACTGCCAGAAATAATGCAGCTTGAGGCCACTTTAACTGTCCTGCTCAGTGCTAGGGAATCATGGGAATTATAGTTTTTTTCTGCCACAACAAATTACAGTTCCCATGATTCCTTAGCACTGAGCCAAGACAGTTAAAGTGGCCTCAAGCTGCATTATTTCTGGCAGCCTGTAAAGGCCCACAGTCTAGGTAAGGATCTTCCTCACACAAACTCAGGATAGCAACCTCCTGTGCACTGACTCTGTGTAGATGTACATTTAGATTGACATTTGCTTTGCAGAGGTCACTTGGAACCCAATAAATTGGCTGCATTTACACAAATACCAACTAACTGAGTTGGCCTCTACATCTACTAAACTCTATGGGAGATAAGCCTAAAGATCTTATCTCCCAATCATAAATCACAGGATTCCATAGGATGGTATTACACTATTTTAACAGTGTAGATTTTTGCTGTTGTTAACTGCCTTTGCATAGGTCTTGACCCATGATGACCCTATGGATGAGACATCTCCAGGCCCCCATGTCCTCTACTGTTCTGCCCAGCTCCTGCAAACTCATATTCATGGTCTCTTTAATAAAGTCAATTCAGCTACCATGTGGCCTTCCTCTCTTTCTACTTCCCTCCACCTTTCCTAACATTATTGTCTTTTCAGATGCATTATTCAAATTCATGTACTGCCTCTCCACTTTCAGCATGTACCTTTTTAACTTTTAACTTCAGACCCTCCAAACCCCTGCATACAGAAAATGAGCACACCAGCATAGATGAGGAATAGCTTATGGCTTCAATCTTAAATTGCTTCTTCATTCAAATTGGAGAAGGCCAACTTCCACTAGCCACTGCCTCTATCTGCACCCACACCATAATTACACCACTCACAAGAGGCTGTCAGCCCAAATGAGTTTATCTGGAGTGGGCTTCAGAGGCTACAAAGGGGAGGAGAAGTCAGAAAGCATTTAATAAATTTTTAAAATGATAAATCCTTGGAACAAAGATTAACGGATGGCTATGACAGATACATGGCACCCCTGTATTTGATAAGTCTATAACTAGTGAAAGGAAAAGAAAAGGTTGTGTATGACCATATATGAACATCAGAAGATGCCACAGAATGTTTCAGACCAGTGGTCCAAATGGACCAGCATTTTCTGCTCTGACTCTCAATGATTGTCTATGGTTTCAGGCAGGATTCTTCCCCTGTTCTGTCAGAATATCTCTGATATTTCTTGGTGGTCTTCCATCCAAGCACTAATCAGGTGCAACCATGCTTACTTCCACATTCAAATGAGATTGGTGTGCTCAGAGTCCATCATATTCAGCCAATGTCCTTCAGGTTACATCTAACTACTCAGTGGAGTAGAACCTCAGTTGGATCCAAACCTTACCTTTTTTTTTTTTTTTTAAACTACTCCTCCCAAGACCCCCAGCCATCATGACAATTAACCATCATTGCTAGGGATTTGTTGTTGTAGCCTCTAAAAGTTATTATCCTAAACTCTGGACTAATCTGATAGAGGCAGTCATTACTCTTTGAAAGATTCAATGGAACTCTTCCACTATCCCATAGATCCTAAAGTCTTTTGGCTTTTTGTTGTAAACTAGTAAGCTTTCCATAATGTGTGTGAATAAGCTCAAAAAACCTTGTATCTCTTCCTTTCCTTATTTGCTTGTAGTAGCATTAGATGACATCTAAAGGGGGGCTTTATTGTTTCCTTAGCACTGAATGACTGAGTAGCAGTTAACTGAATACCAATCAGAAATCAGTGGCAATACACTATCTTTACTGAAGAATTTAGTCAATTGATGGTGACCACCTGAATTTCATTAGGTTTTCTTAGGCAAGGAATACTTGCCTAAGGATTTGCCAGTTCCTTCCTGTGAAATATAGCCCACAGCACCTGGCATTTCTTGGGGGTCTTTCATCCAAGTACTAATCAGGGCTGCCCCTCCTTAGCTTTCAAGAGCAGACAAGATCTGGTGCCTTTACGCTTTTTAGGCTATTTCAAAGATGTATTGCACTAAGAAGTGACTCTGCTGTCAGTTTCTTGGGGTATTCCTAAAATGCCATGAAGTGAAGATTGTAGCAATAGTATAAGGCAGTGTGAGGAAAAGAAGTGACAAAGTACATGGACAGTAAACATGCTGTAGTAATTTCCTTGCAATAACTGATGACTGTAAGGAGGGAGCATCTGTAGTTCCAGATGTGAAAGAGCAACAGATGGGCAGTTCTCTATGGTACTGATAATAAAATGTGACCTAACACTCTATTTAGGGAAGTATTGCTCCTATTCCTTGGCTGTTTACAGACTTGGAAATATCATGATAAGCAAACCCGTCCACCTCAAAGCGAAGCAAAACAGAGAAAAAAAGAGGAGGGAAAGGAGAAGTAGATAAATAATGACCCAACTTTGTTTCAAAACATAGAGCAATCCCGTATTTTTAATATAAACATGGGTGACCTTTCAGTTTGTTCAACTTTTTGTCCTCAGCACAGGAAGCCACAGATGATCTTTATCAGGAAGCAAAACTTGTCAGTCGACTTCTAGATTATGGACTATGTTTAGGAGTCTAGTGGAATCACTACTATCTGTTCAAAGCACATACAGACATTATGATACAACACTGAAAACAGAATTGATAATTTATAGAGCATACTAGTGAAGAATGAGGAAGGAAGCCCCAAGCTTGCATCTCACTTGAACCATACATTCACTAATTATCCTGTGGAAAGCCACTACTGCCTCAGTTTTCCTCTCTCAACTTCTGCAACACAGAGATAATAACTCTGCCCTATTGTACAGTGTGTTGCAAGCAATCAGTGTTAGCTGTATGCACTTTAGTCCCTCAGAGTCATAAACTTTGTGGAATCCACTCCGAATTCCATCTACAGTGTTGACATTCTACCATATTGTTATTTGTACAATTACACATGAATAATGTCCTAACATTTCAGTCACCTGCTTTGCATAATTCCACCAAAATGTACCCCTCCTGAAAAATGGAACAAAAAAAGTCCCAACAAATTCTCTCTCTCTGCACTGGGGAACCTTTCCATCCAAGCCACTGTTACATAATGGGGCAAATATGTCCCATCCTATGCAAACCATAATGGAATATAACACTACTAAAGTTCTCTGGTTGTCAGTGGATTACTCCCATTCAGGAAAAGTTGAATGTTTTCCCCACTGGGGGAATGCTAGAATCCACTGGTATTAGGAATCTCCTACAATGCAAATTATGTTAATTTCACTTCCTCTCTTTTGTTATTTTACTATCATCCTACCTTGTTTACACCCACTCCTGCACCAACATGGGACATCTGCAAAACTTGCAATTCTCTTTGGGATGATATCCCACAAATCGTGCAATTAAAAAAAAATGTGTGAGGGCTATGCTGAGAACTTAAGCCATGGATAGTCAAAATCCATCCCATGGGACACAACATCCCCCCCCCCCCCCCCCCCGTGCCTTTTCTGTGCTCCCTGTGCTCTGCCCAGATTTTTTAAAAAAGTAAACATGACATTCTGATAAAATTTGGTGGCAAATCACTAAATACACTATAGACAACTGGGAGAGGAATTAAATGTACTAGGTCAATAGTACTAGGTCAATGCACAGTCAATGTATTTTGTATTTAAGATTCACTCACGTATGCATAAATATTTAGAAATAATTAATCCAATATTAGCATGGATTGTATTTGGTAATAATGACAACATTTAATTTTAATGTGTTTAAGAGTATTTAATGAAGAATTAATTCTTTGTTAATATCAGTCTATTTTAATTAATTTTAAGCTAATGTACAATCTATTTTACATATAATTTGCTTTATATGTAAACAAACAAAAACAAGAACAAATTTGGCCCTCAAGTATTTGGACAAACTGGTTCTTGTCCCTGGCCCCATGATTGTTTCCCCCCCCCCCCCCAAACTACATCAAGGTTACAATACCCCAATAGTATTGACCAAAAAGTGGATTCAGGGAATATTATTCTAACATAATTATTTGGGTTTTGTCTAACTGTGCTTTTGTATCTAGAGGTCCCTCATACTATGAACTTCTGAGCTGTATCTTGTGCATAAATTCAATATTAGTTGTAAGCGCTATAACTATATGATATAGGTAAACCCCCACATCATATCAGCATATAGTCAGTAGTCTTATGGGACCCTTAAATCTTAAAAATGTATTGTCATGATACAAATGTTTATGGATCAGTGATAACAGACCATCAGATGCATTTCTCCCTGCAAACTTAATAAACTTAAAGAAATGATTGTAATTTTGGCCAATGGTGCTTAGTTTCCCTTCAAACTTACCAGTAAATGACAGAAACTTACCAGTAAATGACAGAGATGGAAATGAAGATGACATTTTGCCATCATTCAAAAGCACTTCCGGTCTTGTCAATGGTTAATGGTTAATTGTGTGACACATGAAATGTGACATTTATGGTAACATATTCATAATTATTTGGCCAATGCCTTAAACTTGAGTTTATAAAACTTTCCTAAGACAAGAATTCTCAGTTGAGCATTGTCCTTCACAAAAGGATGTGACTAGACACAAGTTGAAATAAATTTATTTAATTCGATGCAGGTGTAAACCTTTATGAATTAAAGTCAATATTTCTGACAAGTAGCACATTGGCTCTAGAGCATTAAATGCATGCACATCCTTCAGGGGAGGTCAAGATGAAAGGAAGACTCATTTATGTAAGAAATTATGTCCATGTATATCTAGGAACACCCCCCCCCCCATTTCCCTAAGTCAATTGCTTATTCTGTTGGATTTCCCCCCCTGTTATGTAACAAAAAGACAAACAGACAGACTGATGGACAGACTGAAAGAAAGAAAGAAAGAAAGAAAGAAAGAAAGAAAGACAAACAGACAGAAAGACAAATAGACAGAAAGACAAAAAGAAAAGAAACAAAGGGAAAGGGAAAGGACAGGATAGGATAGGATAGGAAAAGAAAAGAAAAAAAAAGAAAAGAGGAAAAATGAAAAATGTACATTGAACTTAATTTAATGAACATCTTACAAAACGGCACACACAGAACTGGCTCAGATAATAGAACAAGGATATAATTAAGCTAATGTGATCTAGTTTTTTTTCACATGAAGAATCTATGTGTGATAATGACTGCTACTTAGATTTTTCAAATCAGAAGAAATTAGTTTTTGCACAGAAACACTGAGAGTATGGTCTTCTGTGGGGAGGATTTCATGAACTGCCTTATCTGTTGCAACACAAGCTACTGTATATTACTTTGGCTGTTTCCATACATGGCTTTTGTCATGCACTTGCCCTGCTGCAATCACGGGATTTTACGGCAAATCTGGAGCATGCCAACATGGGCCATTTCCAGCAGTTTCCCTTGGCCCTTGTGTCACCCTGCCCAGACAATGCAGGCCCAATGGCCTGATTCAACTGCGGACTGTCTAAATATCGGAAGGGCAGTTCTGCAGCAAATCTAGCTCATCCTTCCCTTAATCTACTTTTTAAAATCCTACCTTTTGCTCTGGATCTTCCCAGGCTCCCACTGCGCCATCTGCCACTGCTGTCACCAGTGCAAGTCACTCCTCTGAGGTCACCATGAGAAACCCAGCCGTGGGATCGATGCCGACTGCGTTATTCCTTGTCTCAGAGGGAGTACTTGTGCCAGCAATAGAAGGCGGCACAGTGGGATGCTGTGTAGACCACCAGCGGATGTATTCTGGCCAGAGTAGACCTGCCTACAGACATCATTTTCCAACCATGCTGTATTTTCCCCAACATACTTCCCCCACCCCCCATTCATCTCCAAACAAATTAACTAGGAAAGACAAAATAGCAGCACAGTGTCATTTTATTACCTCTAGGACAGAGGTCGACAACCTTTGTTGCTGGGGTGCTGGGGGGGGAATGGCACGGGGGCCGGGTGGGTGCACGCGTGCTTCCCCCATACGCACATGCGTGTGTGTGTGTGTAGCGCCATTTTGGAACGCCCACCCACACATGCGCTGTGCAAATTCGCCCAGGTGCATGGGTGGGGGGGCTTCCCTGGGCCTTGGGAACGCCCCCCGTGCATGTGCCATGCAAATTCGCCCAGCACACGGCTGGGGGGGCATTCCCAAGGCCCAGGGAAGGGCCCACAGCAGCTGTGCCATGCGAATTTGCATGGCGCAGCTGCCGTGGGACATTCCCAAATGGTGGCCATGCTAGTGGGCACATGCGCGCACGGGCGCAATTTTTGTGTCCAAAATGGTGCCCGCGTTTGCGCATGCATGCGCATGGTGGCAGGCGCCATTTTGGAATGCCCAATGTGCCAGCGTCTTGCATCATGCGCACGACGCTGGTGCGTTGGGTGTTCCAAAATGGCGCCTGCCACCGTGTGCATGTGTGTGCAAGCGCAGGCGCCATTTTGGATGGAAAAATGGCTCTTGTGCTTGCACACAGCTCACCCGCGTGCACGGGCTGTTGACGGCAGCGGTGGCAGTGGTGGTGGTGGCGGGACCGGCCATGGGCCAGTCCCAAGGCCTCCACGGGCCGTACCCAGCCCATGGCCCATAGGTTGCCGACCTTTGCTCTAGGAGCTAACTGCAGAAAATACAGTGGGACCTTGGTATCTGATGAGATTTGGTTCCAGGACCTCCCATGGATACACAAATCTGTAGAGGATCAAGTCCTATTATATTTTCAAGCTGTGTGTGGTTGAATCCATGGACAAAGAATCTGTGGACATGGAGGGCTACTATTAAGCCAAAGCGACACCATACACCAAGCAAACTGGATTGGGTTCAACCAGAGTGAGCAAATATCTGGGCAGCCCCCCAAATGCTTTTGAATTGGAATTCCAAGACTCTTCCACCACTGGCTATGCTGGCTACAGCTGCCAATAAATAATGTGCAACAATATCTGAAAGGTCCCACTTTACACAACCCAAGTGAAATAAAGGGATTTTATTTCCTGAGAAACTCCATCGTAATTTTTTAAAAGGGTAAAAGGGAAGGAAATAAAAAGCAAGTAAATGGCTTACATCAAAGCTTCACAAAGTGTTATCCCTGGATCAGTGCTGGTCCTTGAGAAGAAAAACAAACAAATGTAGCCAATGGGCACAAACATGGTACTGGTTCATGGCAAAATGGAACAAAAAATGCTGGTTGCCCACATCAGAAAGCCTGAGAAGCACCGGTTTACATGAATTCAAAAATAAATTTGAGTCTGTGTGAACTTGTAAACACAAGGCATGGGGCATGTGTGGGGCCTGTATAGGATTTTAAGGAGTCATGAAGTGTTTCCCTTCTTTTCTTTTATTCATGACTAGTGCAGTAAGGAAAAGTATCTTCTATTTTGCACAACAAATTCAGATTAAGGAATTCTAATCTACTTCCATTATTGATGGTTTTTTGGGAAGTTCTCCAGAACACAGTGAATGGAAAAGTTGCATGATGTGAATACTTTTAAAAGATTGACTCTAAATTGCCTGCCATAATTTACAAAAATAAATTATTGCAAATAACTATAAAACCAAATGTACTTTTCCAACCTCTTTTTTGACCATTTTGCAAAACTATAACCATTATTATTCTTATCAATTTATTTATAGAGTAAATCTAGAACAGAAAGGGACCTGCCTGACACCCAATTGTTCAGTATTTCTGTTAGAGAGAGGGAGAGAGAAAAAATATGGCAAATCTATAGCAGGGTTAATTAGTTCACCCACCATAACGAGATGCATTTCTCTTTCAAATGCTACTATTTTAATTTCTGTTTTTTGAGCACTAGTTTTTCATGATTTTTTTTTTTAAAAAAATGAATTGTTTTGATCTTTTATACCATCTCTTAGTAAAAGATTGTCATGAGTATAATTCCCATCACAATAACTATTACATACTTGGAAATCTCAGACAAGTATTTTTTCTGATCTGTCAAAATAGCCTCATATATTATAGAAAATAAGGCAGGAGCAGGAAAAGCTCAGCCCTTTAAGTAACAACATACTCTTAAAAAGCCCATCCCACCCTGACTTGTTCGCTGATCTGTTGAACTAGAGACCTTTGCAGACTGCTAGAAATAGTGCAAATTGAGTCCACTTTAACTGCCCTGGTTCAGTGCTAGGGAATCATGGGAATTGTATTTTTTTTTTCTGAGACATCGAGCCTTCTCTGTCAGAGAGCTCTGGTGCCACAATAAACTACAGTTCCCATGATTCCTTAGCACTGAGTCATGCAGTTAAAGTGGACTCAATTGGCACTATTTCTGGCAGTCTGCAAAGGCCCGACTCCCATTATTCCAGCCAGGCGGGGGTGGTGGGAGTTGCAGCCCAACACATCTGGCGAGTACCAGGTTGAGGACAAGTGCTTTCAGATCCTTGTGTCTGCCTCTGGTGCCTTTACATTTCAAAGTTTGTTTAGAGACTAGTGTTAGGTAAGCTGCACATTAAGCACCTATCCAAAGGTTAAAGAAGAGAGTAATGAGATACCAGAGGTATGATCAACCAAAGAAGCACCACTTCCACTGCCTCCATGCAAAATCTTATCGTTCATCTTGATAGTTTATCATTAAAAGCTTCACTATGTGAAAATGATGTAATCAGCCAAATGCCACTTTTCTCATGATGAGTTAATTATAAAATAGCATATATCTCATGACAGTTTCTGTTTTTATTTTGGTTACTTTTTAACTGGAGATGTGCATCAGAATCACATGAAACTTGACGTAAGCCCCTTTGGACTCCCTCTGGTATTTTCTAAAGCAAAGTGGGCTTCCCTCTCAGATAACCAGGACTGAAGCTGGACTTCACACAAGAAATGCTTAGCATCTTTTACTTTGGAATGGTGGTCTTGCAAGTCTCTCAAAATGATTAAGGAGGAAATAAGGGAGGTAAGGCAGGAGAACTGATACAGTGGGTTCTTCAGTCAATGCTCTTTGGTGGAGGGATAGTGACTCAGGCAAATAACACTCGCTTCCACCTTTCCTCTTTGCTCACTTGTTTTATAGAAAGCAGTGAGTGTTTTACTATAGCTTCAGGTTCTGCTCATGATATCCCTCTGGATGTTTCTGGACTACAGCTCCCATAATTCTTTGGTATTAGCTATGCTGGCTAAGACTGATAGAAATTACAGACAGAAAAAATATATGGAGACTCATAGTAGCCCACTTGACAAGCCCAGTAAAATCTTCGGATTTCATCATCCTTCCCTGGCTCCTTCTCAATATTTTAATAAATCCTTCTCACACTTTTTTTTTCAGTGTGAGAAAATATGAAGTTGAAAAAAACAACAGCTTTTAATCATAATATTATCCTTTATCTGTTGTTTTATTTATTTTTTTACATTTCTGCAAATTTGTGAGTGTGAATTCATTGCATAGAGTTTACAAAGTGAACCTTCCCTTTCTTTAGTTAGGAAAAAGTAGATACTAATTCACACATACACAAACACACCTGCTTTCTCTCTGGTAGGGAGTTCAATCCAATCAATACTCCTTTCCACGTTACAAATTAGAAACAAGGTTCTTTGAATCCCAATCCATTTTGGATCCAATCATACTCATATGCAAATCATCCAACTGGCCGCTACTCTTCCAGTCATCAATGCCTGCCATCTTATTCTAGCCAGCATAGCTTGAACTGATAGCACACTATTTGCTGCACAAGTGGCATCATTGTTGTTCTCATCACTGTTCTTTGCTATCAATGCCTTCCACAATAACAGCCCTTCAAACTGAGCTTGTACGTTTGTGGCCTCAAGTATTTCCTGTATTGTTATTTTATATCTTCAACACTAACTCTCTCAAATAAAGTAGTAAACCATCAAAAGTACATAATCGTTGTGGGTCCTGTCCTAGTCAAACCATCAAAGTATGCATCTTCTGTTACTCCTATCATTTAGCCATCACACTATCAAAGTATGTATTAAGGAAGTGCATTGGAATAAACCAAATCCCTAGTACACAAACCATTACAGTATGAAGAATTTGTGGCTCTTGTCATATACCAGTCAAGTTTATAGCTTTTATGGCTTCTGCATACATTGCCTACTACCAAACCACTGAAGTCTGTAGTTTTTGCATTCATGTTTCTAGCAGAGGCACTGTGAAAGTAAGCCTTTATGAAACCTGTCACCCAGTAGGTAAGCAGTCAAGGTTTTGCTTCCATGGCAATGGCATCTCTAGGCCTTTGAAGTGTCACCTGGTATGGTGGGCACTTCTGCATCCATCCTTGTGATGCCCCTTTTCCAAAGTTCCTTTTTCTTTCAAAAACCAATCCTCCTTCATCTAATTTTCCTACACTGCTTCTCAGTCTTTACAACTGAAACACTACAAGTCTGATCCTATCTTCTGGCACAGTTGCTTTCTTCCTTAACTTTGGGGCTATGCCGACAGGTCATGGTCCCGATCCTCCCTTTTGCCACCCCTAAAAGAGTTACAAAATGCAGCTCCTTTTAGGGGCAGCAAAAGACTGCCTTAAGAGCTGGTGCCATGGCTCTTCCGTGCCCTTTCGGTGCAGTGTATCTACATGCTGCGCCGGGAGGGCATCCTGACACCGTGTGCCATATGTACAGGTGCACGGCGTCAGGACGGCATTGGGCTGGAGTTGGGTCAGCCAGTGTGCAGCTGCCCCACCCCAACTCCACCCCCAGGCTGCTCCTTTAGACTGGTCTGCAACGCCCCTTTGTTAGTCTGTATTTTGTGTCTTTTTCATTGTGTGCAATCTATTAACCTATTCATCTATGGTACTGAAGAAGGGAAAAGTTGCCTTTAAAGGAGTACCAAAAAAATAATTAAAAAAGCACAAATATTATGACACCTTAAAGATTAACATTTTCAGCTATGTGTCAACTATGGTGAATGAGAGCTGCACATAAGCATGCTTTCTTATGATGCTCTTCTGCAGCTCCCATTCCTTTCAATGGGGATTGTGAAGGAGATTTGGTCAGTGTGTTGTGTTGTGTCCATTGTGCAGGCCTTCTTTTTGACTGCTAGATGGGTTTCCAGCTGTTCTCATATTAGCAGGACAAGTGTCAAAGTGCATATTTGGGGTCTCTAAATCAACAGCTGCTTCATTCCACTGGGGACACAAAGGTCAACTTTCACAACTGTCCCAAGACAGCATTTGAGTAAGAAAAATGCTTTTGACCCAGTTGGCCCCTTTCTTAACTGTGAACATGCTCAGTGCCACTTTGCTGGCAATTCTAACAATGGAACCAGCTATGGATCTGAAAAGTGATGGCTGCAATTGTTTAAGATGCTTCTGACAAACTGATTAGAATGGTCACATTGATATTTATTGATGACAGGTATTGTGATTATATTGATAGTTTTATTTTTGAATTTGTTTTTTGTTTGTTAACAGCCTTGAGCACCACCTTTTTTAAAAAAATGAAAAGACATTATAAAAATGTAATCATTATCACCAAACATAAAAATTCAGTATTTATATGAGTTAGTGGATAAATCAGCTTCATTTCATGATGGAATATACAGGTATGGTCAAAATGGGCTTTAGAAAATGAAAATAATTCTGCTCTCGTCCAGTCCGAATCCAGCAGATGCATGTCCACAGAGTTACTCTGCATCTACTAGAAAGTGAAGGGCAGAATCCTAATAATGGCTACTAAATGGCTAACAGCGTCTGATTTATGCACTCCCTCCCCTTGGTTATATGTGGGGAATACTGAGGCACATCTTCTCCGAGTCTTATTTGTCTCAAAATGCTTTTTTTTGGGGGGGGGGGTATTTTTGTATCATTCCAATAGCTACTCATATACTCATTCTACCAATCCACTTCTAACAAGAAGAAAAAGTATCCATCTAATATTTTCTTTTTTTTGATGGTCTCATATTTTATGCAACACTCAGTGGTTGCCATGTGTATATATGCTGGTATTAGAGGTATAGCCTCCACATATATTTTAATGATCTCTGACCCATTTTTCTCTTTTGAAGGTGGGACACTGTCACATATTTGCATCTCTGAGACATGTCATAACATTAAAAAGTCTACATGGCTTTTATGAGAGCCACTTTCTAGACACTTTAATGTGTATTGTATTTCTAGAATCTATAAAAAACATACATCTAAGGTGAAGATAAGGCATATTAAAACAGCTCTTGTCTGTAGCAGGGCAGTGAGTGCAAATCATACGTAAAACAATCTTTGCCTTATTTATTTAACCAAGAAAGGAACCCATGCCAGATAAGTCAAACTGAACAGAACACTCTAGAAATTATTGCCTTAAGTGGCTGTTTCCTGATTTTTCATTGACAAACTGTCCACTGGAGTTACTGCTTGAATGCAATGGAAAGGAAATCCTTCAGAATTTACTTGTAAATGTTTCAGTTGAAGTCCTCCCTGACTACATCAGAAAATGTGTGTAAGAACAAGACTATTTTCACAGCAAAGTAGATAACAGGGAGCAGCTATATAAAATAACAGCTTCTTTTCAACACATGCCCACCAACGTTTCAGAGAGGAAAACTGGGACATGTGTGGCCAAGCAACAACAGAGTGTGGTCAAAAGGGGGGAAATTGTTAATGAGAAAGAACTCACAAACTAAGAGACGCTGCAGAAGTTTGCTTTTGTCTGAGTCTACTGGGAAAGGCAAAAGTCCACCTCTTCCTCTCCTCTCCCACAACAGTTAGAGTGCAAACTACTTTGGCACTGTAAACTCTGTTTGCTCCAAATGAAGTAAGAGGAGAACAAACAAGGAAAATGGAGAAGAAAGTGAAATGGACATTTTAGAAGCAGCTGAAGAAGTGGAATGACAGAGGATTAATCGGGACTGTTTCTGTCAAACTGTGACATTTGGAGGGCATGTCAGTATCTTAAATAAAGAAGCATTTTTACACTACCTTTTCCCCATGGGCTTAAATTTACCTGATTATGAACACTGATATTTAAGTGCAGTACAAATTATTAAATATAAAATTTTATTTTGCTGAGGACAAATACTAGTGTGAAGAATCTAATAGCTTTTTCATTATGAGCCTTTTCTTCAGAGGTTTCATGTATGTCTTAATTTCTTTCAGCTTGGAAATGATATATAAGCCCATGTTCAATTACCCTTCTCACTTGCTAAATGAAATCCATTCAATCACTTTTTGACTTTCTATATTTAGAAAGCAAAGCCATGTTTTTTTGGCTAGCCTGAGCAAAACATTAGCCTAATTTTTCAACCACTTAATCTACTATGGGGATGGCTGGCTGCTCTCTGCAATTAAAATCTGAGCAGCAGAATTATTCAACCTACACTGAATATTCAATAAGAGGCTTTTACTCTTACCATTAAAATGCTATGACTGTACAAATGGCAACTAACTGAAAATTAAGGCACAAGAACTAAAAAGAAATGAGAAAATGTGGCAAGAGTTGGAGGCATTTTTAGACATTAGGAATATTATGTTTACACAAACTACAGTTATGGAGAAGATGTGAAACAAGTCATTACCTTAAGGAGTAAGGGGCCACTATAAACTGCAGGAGATGTTATTTTGGAACAACTTTATTTCAAATAGGAGGTCTGCCACCAAAGAAATGTCCTCTCTCTTCATTCAAACCAAAATGCAAAATTCAGATCATTGACACTGCTGCCCACTTCTTGGGCCTTATCTGTGTCAGCCCTTTACCTCTAGTGAAACCACAACAGTAAGAATTTCTCTTTTGAGCAACTCATTCAGCCTTATCCTATGCAAATTAATTTCACAATATGTCCCATTGTGTTGTCTAACTTTCTGTCAAATTATGCATAGGTCAGTGTTTTGGAAGGCACACAATCATTTCAGAATGTTCCTGCTCAGTGCTGCTCAAAGTAGTGGTCTATGGGATAGCGTCAGCCCATGAACTATTAATATGTTTCCAGGGGAAAAAGAAACCATTGTAGCCAATATGCACAAATATAGCATCAGTCGCTGGAACAAACATAAACTAGAAAAGCTAGCTTCCCACATCAGATAGCCTGAGCAGCACAGTTCTGTCCCATGCAATTCTGGATGCTTTGGTTCACTACTCCCTGGCTTCTGAAAAGCCTTTACTTTCTCATCAGACAAAGTGAGGCAATCACTTCAGGTAGCAGTTTTTCAGTGGCATGATAAATTTTATTTATTTATTTTATTTGTAAAGTGCAGAATGAGTCTGACTTGCTTTGCTGTTGCTGCTGTGTGTCTTTGAGTTGTTCCTGACTTATGCAAACCTAAGCTGAAGTTATCATGTTTTTTTTTTTTTTGAGGCTGAGAGAGTATGATTTGCCCAGGGTCACCCAGTGGGTTTCCATGGCTGAACAGGGATTTGAACCCTGTTCTCCAGAGTCATAGTCCAATGCTCAAACCACTACTGTTGGGGCTTAGAAAGACATGCTGTGTCCTCCAAGATTGACAGGTTGGCAGTTTGAGGCCTGGGTGCTGCATGATGGGGTGAGCTCCTGTCACCAGTCCCAGCTTCTGCCAACCTAGCCATTTGAAAACATGCAAATGCAAGTAGGTAAATAGGTACCACTTCAGTGGGAAGGTAAACAGCATTATGTGCAATCATTCTGGCCACATGATCACACATTAGAATCATAGAATCATAGAATCATAGTTAGAAGAGACCACAAGGGCCATCCAGTCCAACCCCCTGCCATGCAGGAACTTCCAATCAAAGCATCCCCGACAGATGGACATCCAGCCTCTGCTTAAAGACCTCCAAGGAAGGAGACTCCACCACACTCTGAGGGAGTGTGTTCCACTGTCGAACAGCCCTTACTGTCAGGAAGTTCCTCCTAATGTTGAGGTGGAATCTCTTTTCCTGGAGCTTGCACCCATTGTTCCGGGTCCTAGTTTCTGCGGCGGCAGAAAACAAGCTTGTTCCTTCCTCAATATGACATCCCTTTAAATATTTAAACAAGGCTATCATATCACCTCTTAACCTTCTCTTCTCCAGGCTAAACATCCCCAGCTCCCTAAGTCGTTCCTCATAGGGCTTGGTTTCCAGACCCTTCACCATTTTAGTTGCCCTCCTTTGGACAATCAAGGCAGTGACCAAAAGAATGGGTTGAGGAAGTAGAATGAGGTTGAAAGCCAAAAGAAGCTAGAAAAGAACTAAAACGAGATGTTGACGGATTATTGGGGTCATCCAGGTGAATGTTAAAGTCGCCTAAATCAATGTAGGTACTGTGTCTGATAGAAAAACTGTCAGCCAGGACTCAAAGTCTGACAGGAATTGGGTAGCAGAACCAGGAGGACGATAGATGACTGCAACCCGAAGTTGTAAAGGGAAAAAGAGTCTGATGGAATGAAATTCAAATGAAGAGAAAGAATAGCCAGGAGGAAAGGAAAGAACTTGAAACTGACAAGAGTTAGACAGTAAGATACTGGCCCCACCTCCTCGACCCTCAGGGCGGCTAGTATGGGTAAAAGAGAGACCGCCAAAAGAAAGGGCAGCAGGGGTAACAGTGTCGTGGGCTGGGAGCCAGGTTTCAGTAAGAGCGAGGAGGTGAAATGAACTGGAAAGAAAAAGATCATGAATTGCAGTCGCTTTTGAGACTGCAGAGCGACAGTTCCAAAGTGAACAGAAAAATGGGAGCTGAGAGATGGGAAGGGGATGAATAGGAATTAGATTAGGAGAAATACGTGGAGCCATGGAAAAATAAAAGTTCAGTGCCCAACAATCAATGAATGAGAAGGTAACAATAATAAAAACAAAAAGATAACAATAAATAGTACTCAATGACATAGCCTAAACAACACTGCTGCTGAACCAGCAAGTCCCCCAGCCGGCTAGCCCTCAGATAGCTAGCGCACCTCCTGTTCTTCCAAGGGAGAGGGAGGGGGTGAGGAAGAGCCCTTTATAAAGCCAAAGGCTCCAGGCCACACCCCTCTGGCTGCCGGTCAACTGTCAGTCTCTCAGCTTCAGTTGTTAAAGAAGGGGGAGTGCAGCACAGCGTCCAGGCAGGATGACCCAGAGTTAGCTTGCCTCCTGTTCTTCAAGGGAGAGGGAGGGGGTGAGGAAGAGCCCTTTTAAAGCCAAAGGCTCCAGGCCACGCCCTCTGGCTGCTGGTCAACTGCTAGTCTTTCAGCTCCAGATGTTAAAGAAGAGGGAGTGCAGCACAGCATCCAGGCAGGATGACACAGAGTTAGCTTGCCTCCTGTTCGTCCAAGGGAATGAATAAAGTCGGCCCACTCCCTGGACATCCCCGTTGTTTCCCTCCCCTTTAATTTTTATCCAGATACTCTCCACCTGGCTTCCATGACTGATGTCCTGGATTTCTTCACTGGTGTAAATATCCCTGACATATAATGCTATTCCTCCTCCTTTCCTGTTTGGCCTGTTTCTCTTGAAAAGGTTATACCCCTGCATTTCTACATTCCAATTGTGAGACTCATCTCACCAGGTTTCAGTGATGCCTATTATATTATATTTGCTTTGTTGTGCTAGGAGTTCAAGTTCATCTTGCTTATTTCCCATGCTCTGTGCATTAGTGTAGAGACATCTAAGACCATATGTCTCCTTTACTTGCTGCCTGTGCATGTTTTTTTGCCTCCCACTGTTGGGTCCCTGTACTGTTTGCCTTGTTTCCTCTATGACAGTTTGACTATTTTTTCCAGTCCTTTTGTCTTCCAGGATGCTGTCTCCCTTCCCCACATAACTCAGTTTAAAGCCCTCCTGATCAAATTCTTGAGACTGTTGGCAAAAATATTTCTTCCAACTGGTGTGAGATGAAGCCCATCCCTTGCCAGGAGTCCGCCCTCATGGAACCGCAGCCCATGATCTAAGAATCCAAATCGTTCTTGATGACACCATCTGCGAACCCAATTGTTGACATCTGCTATTTTCCTCTCTCTTCCTGGACCATGCCCTTCAACTGGCAGAAGAGACGAGATGACAATCTGTGCCTCCATTTCTTTCAGCTTCTTACCTAGAGCCTCGTAATCTCTTTTGATGTTCTGAAGGCTGTGTCTTGCTGTGTCATTCGTTCCCACATGGACCAAAAGGAAGGGGTATTGGTCAGTAGGCTTGACCAGTCTTGTCAACCTCTCTGTCACATCTCGGATCTTTGCCCCAGGGAGACAACACACCTCCCGAGACATCTTGTCAGGCCCACAAATCACTGCTTCTGTCCCCCTCAGCAAGGAGTCCCCCACCACAACCACACGCCTCCTCCGAGGCTTAGCAGTGACTGTTCCCCGTGGTGGAACTCCCAGGGTCCCCTGCTCTGTCTCTGAAATCTGTCCATGCTGCTCTTCCTCATCCTCCTTGATGAGAGAAAGAGCTTGAAATCAATTCTGTAGCTGCAAGCTCCCAGAACAATAACTGGTCCCCTTACTTCTGCGTGTGACATTCCTCCAGCTTTCTACCTCCTTTGTGTGTGATGTGACCTTCTCTTCCCCAGCGACTTCCTCTGTGTGGTCTCCATCCAAGACCGTTTGTTCCGTTCTGTCTAGGAAAGCCTCTTGCTCCCTAATATGTTGAAGTGTAGTTACCCGCGCCTCCAGCTGCTGCACTTTCTCCTCCAAGAGGGCTACCAACTTGCACTTGGAACATGTGTAGTTCCCCACATCTGTAGGTAAGAAGACAAACATCCCACAGGTATTGCAGGTGACGGCAGCAGCTCCTTCAGTGTCCATACTAAGTCTTAATTAGTACCTGAAAGAGGATTACGGCTTTCCTCTTCAAAGAAAATCCCTCACTAACAACAGTGTTATAGTCTGCTAATGACTTTTCAACAATTAGTAGTGGTTACGAAATTCGCGCGCCATTAGGTGTGCGGCTCTGGCAGCAGTTGTATAGAGCTGGCCTGGAAAACCTCCTCCTCCTTCCCCTGTCCTGGCCAAACTCTGACAACACTGGCTCTTTGGCTTAGTAACAGAGATGAGCACTGCCCCCTATGGTCAAACATGACAACCTTGTCATTGGGGAATACCTTTATCTTTACCTATGTAAGGACTTGGAAAGAAATGCTGTGATCACTAAAAGTCAACACAGGTTTCTCAAAAACAAGTAATGCCAGGCTAATCTGATCTCTCTCTCTCTCTTTTTTTTGATAAAGTTACAAGCTTGGTAGATGAAGAGAATGCTGTGGATATAGTGTCTCCTGATTTCAAAGTTCTCCATGATATTCTTGAAATAAAAGCTAGTAAAATGTTGGCTAGATAACAGAACTGTTAGGTGGATCTATAGTTGGTCGACAGACCATTCCCAAAGGGTGTGCCCCCATGGTTCCTCTTCATTCTGTCCTGGGCCCAATGCTGTTGAACATCTTTATCAATGACTTGAATGATGGAATGGAAGACATGTTTATCAGATTTGCAGACAACACCAAATTAGGAGTGGTAGCTAATGACACAGAGGGGAGGATCAGAATTCAAAATTCTTTGAACTCTATAGGATAGAATCTGAGTGGCATTTGTGTCTCATGTGCCCAGGTACCTTGGCTAGCTTTTGGTAAGATGCATCTTGATGTGGAGAGGTAACATTTGCTGCTGTGCTTCAGGCATCAAAATTCCTCAGGCCATCTTTGCTTGTCCTGGCTTGTGTTTTCTTCTTATCAAGACTGTAGTGAACATTTTGTAGTGTATTTACTTAGCCCAAAATGTTTTGAATAATGCATTTCAATTGAATAGTGATTCATATTTCCAGCTGGATAAAAAAAAAGTCAATTGACAAATAACTCTCTAGCCCTGATCTTTTTTTTTTCATGCAGCTGTGTGATGCAGTTGTTAACACAGAGACAACTCCAAATCAATGGAACTGAGAATGAATTAATCATATTTCTATTTGAGCAGCCTCCTTCTCACTTTTCAGTTTGATTAGCATGGGAAGGTATAAAGATTCTAAATAAATATATAAATAAAATCCTTGTCATCTCTTCCAAAGAGTTCTGTTGTGCAAAACTGCATTATTGATTTTATCTTTTACACATTTCATGTCAAATTGAAGTAGTCCTAAACTTCTCCCCTTGCAACACTATTAAAGCCCACCCTTTTTTATTTCTCTTTCCAAAGCTTTGCACTCTTCTGTATTCAGTTTTGTTAGATGGGCTTCAGTACAGTACTTTCTATCTTATATAAAATGCTAAGTGTAAAACAAATAGTAAAATAATGTGTTCTGTGATCGCATCAATGTTTAAAACTGGTTAAGTCCCACTGAAGTCAATGGTTAATTAGATACATGATTAAATGTGGTGAATTGAAATACATGGAACAATTGTTCTTAATTTTGGCTAGATCTTATTTATGCAGATCAAATAAGTGTTATGTATGTTATGTAACAGATTATAATATTCAATGTATATCTAATATGATCAAATTTTATACAAAGTGTTTTGCAGAAGCACTGTGGGGACACTTACTCTGTCATTACTGAAGGAGGAGAAGAAAAATGAAGGGTCAGTTTGCAAGGATTTCTGGTAACAGTCAGAACTCCAGTAAGTTCCTTTGGTGGATGAGACTCTTACTGTCCCCCAACCACCATGGTGACTGGTTATATTGGCTGGGTGATTTAAGGAGCTGTATTCCAACAAAAAGCCTAGTGCTTACACATTCTAAAGGCACGAGATCCTATCCGATCTTTACTAGGTGCTGTAGGTGGGAGGAAACTGGCAAAACCACCTCTGACTATTCTTTGCCTTAAAAAACCCTATGAAATTCATGGGATTGCCACAGGTGACTCAAAGGCACACACACACACCAACAAGGCAACATTTCCAAGCTGTAGGGACCATACCATGAAATCTTGGGTTGAGTTATAATGATGTTTTCAAACTGGGATTTGTTCTGAATAACCCAAGAAGAGTAACTTCTTACTTACTTCAAGTAAGAAGTAGGGGGAGGGCACAAGGCCTCTTGGCTTGCTGAGGAATAAAACAAGATCCCACATTCCTCTTTTGTTATTTTGCATCCCTGCCCATTTTCTGATCCTGTCTTTGATCAATTGGAAGACGTATGGAGAGTCACTGGTGCCGATGGATTAATGGATGGTTAAGCGGTCACAGGGGAGGCCCATGCTCTCTTGACTCAACTTGTACATGCTATCAACACCAGTATGAGAATGAAATTTTCCTTAACTAGAATGAGGTGTTTTTCAGGTTTTTTTTTTTTAAAGATGATACTCGAGAAATCAAGTACAGATTTTTTTGATTTTTTTTAAAAATAGCATTATTTTCTGACAATGCAATCTTATGAAAAGAAACAGGTTGGCTCCCTGTATGAGCTCATGGCCTGAAGTAAGGTGAAGGAAAACTGACCTTCCTGGAATGCATTTCATACTTTTTGGGATCTCATCCAATACAATTGTAATAAACTTGACCTTCTGGGCTGCACATAATGTAAGAGAAGTGGTAAATCTTGGGCCAATCCTTGCACTGGGTTAAACAACAGAGCTTCAGCTTAAGTCATTTCACCTTTGAAGTGAATGAAACAAGGCTGATTCACACCCGCTTAAGATCTGCTTCCAATGCTCAGAGAATCTCCATCTGCTTCAGAAATGAAATCCAGCATTCAACACCTGTGGTTTCCCAGATGGTAATCATTAAGCTTTACATAGGTGCTTCCCTCCTCCCTTCACCATTAGAAGCATAATAAAACATGTGCCATCTTACTCCAGACTACTTGGAATTTTGCCACTTTTTGAATTTTGGCAATTATCTGATATTTGGCCATTCATGGTCCATGTTCAGTGCCTTGCTGTGAAGATCAAACAATTTCTCCAAGGAACAACTGCTCCCTTCCACAATATCTAGTGATATGGGAGCGGGGTGGAAATCTAATTTATGTGCTGAGTCTAGCACATTGATAGCTTACATGTGGCGATACCTGTCAAGTATAGTATACTGAATTGGTATAAACATTTATTTATTTAAGTTTTTAAAAAATTGCAGCCCTCAGTTATATTCCTATGGCAATTAACAAGAAAAAAGATACTAAAGCAATTAAAATATAAATTCAAAGACTGAGATCACGTTGGCCCCTATTAACTACTGCTGTTGTTGTGTGCCTTTAAGTCATTCCTGACCTATGGTGACTCTAAAGTGAATTTATCATGGGGTTTTCTTGGCAAGATTTGTTCAGAGGGGTTGCTGTCTTTGTATCCCTCTAAAACTGAGAGGATGTGACTTGCTCAAGGTCATCCAGTGGGTTTAGGGAAGTTGATCTTAAGCAGGTGTGAATCAGCCTTATTTCATTCACTTCAAGGGTGAAATTACTTATGTTGAAGCTCTATTGATTTAACCCAGTGCGAGAGCTGGTTCAAGATTCACCACTTCTCTAACATGGTTGAGCAGGGATTTAAACCCTGGTCTCCAGAGTCATAGTACAACACTGAAACCATTATACCACAGTGGGCTCTCTGATAACTATGCAGGGGTACAATGGCTGTCATGAGAGAAGTGATGATTTCCACAGGTTAACTAGCCAGTGATAGCTATGTAGGAGTAAAATGGCTGTGATGAAAGCAGCAAACATTTGCTCTCAGAAAAGGGAGATGATCTGCTGGATCCAGAATCACTCAGGCACTAGGCAACATGTCACTAAGCAACATTCTTTCTTGATTGTGATAGTAAGGCATTTCCTCTGGCACAAAAGAGGGAGAACATTCCACAACCGGGGTGCCACCACCAAGAAGGCCTGAAGGTTAAATCTACTTAAATGCTTCCTGGTGATAGTCATGGGACAATTCAGTGATCATAGCCTCAGGTTGTAGCACTACTGTATGGTATTTTTATCTCAGATGGCAGGGGTTCCTACAGACTTCCTTCTATTTATAATCTTATCATATAGGTAAGTGCATACAGGGAGAGGTCATCCTCCAACTATGTTAATGGTTGTACTTTCCCTAAATGAATCCAGAAATACTATAAAGGATTATCTTGAATACATAAGTAGAGAAATCTTCTGACAAAATGTTACTACTTCAAAAGTCTTTTAATCTAAAGTCCTTAAATGTATCTGACCAAGATTTACCCAAATGTTCCTGTTATAGAAAAACTTGCTTGCTGTTTAATTATTTCTGGTTTTGAGCTATTTTTTTAAAAATTGCTAGCTTGTTTTTTTTATTTCTTTCAACATTTTATTTGATGTTTTAGCTAAGAATGAACTTTAAACTTCACCTCTAGCTCCATGGATGCTCTGATGTGGGTAAAACTAGAACCCAGAAACATTTTCAGTGATAGGAATGAGCATTTACAGTATGTGGCATTTACCATGATTTTATGGTTTAAGTGGCAGCCTGTGGAAATGTAAGGCAGAACAGAAGATTGGCATATAACCTTTGAACAGAATAATTTAAGTTAGAAAAATGTATAATATACACTGTTACTCAGTCATCAACTTTCTATCTTGTATACTGTGTACTAGATTAATGACACCATTTGTAACATAGTACATTTTAGAACTACAGAAGTGATATTTTAAATATATGTGGGACGTTTTGTCAGGATAAAGTCATATCCAGAGCAGAAAATGTCCCAGATGCAGCATTTGAGTATAAAGGTAAAAAGGTAACTAAAGGTCAACAGGTATCATGATGCTTGTGCAAAACTGAGGGGTGCTGAGCCACAGGAAGATGATGAAACCTCAGCAGGAAGCAGAATCATAATGCTTCAATAATACACAGTCATGATACACATGTCACAGAAAACTGTATGACATACCAGTTGGGGGTTGGGCTGAACTCTTAGGCAAAGAGGGTGTATATAAGAGAGGTTCTGCCACTGTACATTTGTCAGATGGTGGCGGAGCATTTTATCAGATAGTGTAAGATATTGTAAATATTGCAACTATGATTAAAGCCTCTTCGAGAGAACTCAATTGTCATGTGAGACTCTTTGGTGGAAGGAGGATTTCTTCACCCCGCCACACTTCCAGTGTCCTGTGGCTTCACTTCTGCAAAGCATGGACTTCGGGTCCCACATGCGTCCACAGTTTTTATATTGTAACATTTTCTCCAAAAACTCAACTCAATGGACTGGTAGTTTGACATTATATATTTGTGCTCCTGCAGACAGCACTACTACTAAATCTAAGCAATCCATTAGGTGAACAACCCCATTATTTTTGTGGCTCTGGTTTTTGATTTGCATCAGGCTGATCTTACATACTCTGACCTCTGTAAACATACTGTGCCTGCTTATACTTTGAGAGTATGAACTATACTGCTCCAGATGTTAATTGACTGCAAATCCCAGCAGCTCTAGTCAGCATAGCCAACAGTGAGGAATGCTGGGACTTGCAGTACAACAACATCTAGAAGGCTCCATGTTTCCCACCCCTGAGACAGAGCTATGATTGAATATAAGAGTTGAATCTACTTGTGAACTTTATAGTGATAAACATGGGACAATTCTGTGATCTCACCCCATGCTGTAGCACTATTGAGATCTGGAACCTGTAATTAAATAATAAACTTTTATGTTAATATTAGAAAACAACCAAAGCAAAGAAAGAGGTGTTTCTCAGTCATCTGTTTGAATTGAAGCCAACTTCCCCAAAGCGTCTCCAAATGTCTGGTACTGAAAGCTGACACACATCACTATGGTAAAAGAAGCTTCACTAGTGGCAAATGATGAAACAGCAAAAGTACTCCAGTCCTTTAGCTGATGGGGTCCTTACAACTATTTATTTATTGCTTTGTTTATTTATTTAAAGTATTTCTGTATCTTCTCCTAGCCAATAATGGGTCCCAAGGTGATGAACAAATAAAAACCAATTAAAACAATGCAAAGATAAAAATATTTTAAAACACATTAAAATACCCTTTAAAAACATTGAATAGTAGTCTAATTCAATGTAGTAGCAGCCGCGGGGTTTCTCTGGGGTGTCATTTTGGATTCCAAAATGGCGCCCGGAGTCTTGTGCGACCTTTCCCGCCAAAGGAAACCTCTGCTGCCGAGGGAAGCCTCCTGGGGGGGGGGCTCCGCGGAGGTGCTGGGCCTGTCAGAGGCCCGGCGCTGCCGAGGGAAGCCTCTCGGGGGGGCACCCGTGGTGGTGCTGGGCCTCTCGGAGGCCCAGCATGGCCGAGGGAGCCCTCCTGGGGGGGCCACACTGTTGTGTGCATGCGTGTGCAACACGGGGGTGTGGCCATCGTCATTTTGTTTTTCAAAATCACAGCGCGTGTGCGTGGGAGGGGCAAGCACGTGCACACACTGGCCCCCAGCGCCATTTCCCCCCCCTTCCCGGCCCGTCAGCAAAAAAAGCTGCCAATCCCTAATTTGGGGCTTTTAAAGTCAATGCCAGCACCTTGGAATTGAACTCCAAAGCAAACTGGAAGCCAGCACAGTTCCTGCAAGATCAGTGTTACATGGTCCCTAAAATACACACCTGATATCAATCTGGCTGCTGCATTTTGCACTATTTGTAGCTTCCACATACTTTTCAAGGATAGCCCCACATAGACTGCAATACAGTAGTCTAATTGAGAGGTAAATAAGGCTAGATCTGTTTTTTCCAATAACGGGCACAGCTGGAGCACATGGTGAACCTGGGAAAAGGCACTCCTGGCCACTGCAGCAACCTGGCTTTCCAAGAGAAGTGCTGGCTCCAAAAGCACCCCAAAGCTATGAATCTGATCTTTCACAGGGAGTGTAACCCCATCCAGAACAGGCTACAACTCCAATCCCAGGTTGGTCTTCCTACTGACTAGCAGCACTTCTGTCTTGTCTGGATTATGCCTCAGTCTACCCACATTCAGACTTGTACTGCATCCAATAATAATAATAATAATAATAATAATAATAATAATAATAATAATTTTATATCCCGCCCCTCTGCAGAGCAATCGGGGGGGCTTACAACATTAAAATTTACATAAAGATATGTTAATACAATGTAAACAGAACCTAAAACTCCCGAAAGGGCTCTTCTTCTTAGTCTAGGCCCGATGGTGCTGGGCCTGGTGTCTCTCTTCCAAATGACATTGGATGGAATGGAGGGAGGGCTATTCTTCTTAGTCTATTTCAGTACTACTATATTCAGTACTACCACAGCCTCCTTGTAAAGGAGCGCTAGAGCTGAGTATCATCAACATACTGATAACACCCAGCCCCAAAGCTACAGATGACCTCTCCCAGCAGCTTCATGTAGATGTTAAAAAGCACAGGAGACAGTATTGACCCCTGTGAAATCTTACAGGCTGATGTCCAAAAGTCTGAAAAACAGTATGCACTTTGCTGGGAATGTTCACCCAAGGAAGACCAGACCCACTGCAAAGCAATGCCCCTACCTCGCATATCAGATAATATCAAATGTCACTAAACAATTTATTCGAGACTATTCCATGATCAGCACACTACCTCTGAGTGACTGGCCCCTGGAAGATGGATTCCTCAGGGTTATACACTGCACAAGCAAACAGAGGAAATTGAAATTTGCAGCCATTTCAATCACTATGAGAATGGTACAAGCATGTTGCTGAAAGGAAAGTTTATACCCCCTCCCCAGCCCATTCCCAGTCCCTGATCTTTTTCAGCCTTCAACTTCCAAATTAAAACAAAGCAATAATTACAAAATAACTTTTTCTATGGCATTGAATAGGTGTTAAAACTTGGTCATGATGTTAACAAGAATTTAAAACCTATCTTCCTGGTGACAAAGCCATGCTCACTACATTATCTCTGCTGTTCCTCAGAATGGGCATCTGTACTCTGACTCTTTTTCCATGAACCTAATGAACTGGGAAGCAGGGGCAATTCTTAAATTAAATGTCTCTAGTGATAATGAGTAATGAGAGATAATGAGAAAAGGCATCATTTTTAAAGCTGAATATTTGCAGACATCTGAAACATACCACTGAAGATGAGTCATATTATTGCTCACAGTATTAGGGCTAAACAATTAAAACAAAATTCAAGGTTAATGCAAATGTATACAATCTTTAGAAGATTGCCCCAGAACAGGCCATGACAGCTTGCTTGTCACTTGGTGGTAAAATGATCCATATAAATACTAGTCATCACAGCAACTGACTCATTAGAGTTGGTTCTAAATCCCTTAAGGACAGAAATTTTTGAGAAAGAACAGTCACTTCCTATCCTAAATACTAATTTTATCTGTTTTAATTGTCATGGATCTTTGAGGCAGCTGGGGAGCAGCCGTGAAACAACTCCCAAGCTTTAGGAGGCCTCTTGGCTACCACACCAAAGAAATGACTAAGGCAGTTCCAGGCTTTTCTCACTAGACCTGGCATCTGAATTCCAAGAAGAATGCAACACTGAAGCCACCCAAATGTAGCATGAAGAGTTTCTTTTTACAGAGTGAAATTGATCCTGAAGGAGCATGCTTTCCTCATTTGTAGCATGGTGACCTGACTGGATATAGCTGGTGTGTGTGTGTGTGTGTGTGTGTGTGTGAGAGAGAGAGAGAGTGTCCCAGGCTGCTGCCACACTGCAAAAATATTTAGGCTTCCCTGTTAAAGAGGTACGTTGCTCTGCCAAACCACAAATCCCAGAATCCCATAGCACTGAACCATGGAAGTTAAAGTGGTATCAAACTGCTTCATTATTTGCTGTGTGGAAGCAGCTTCAGAGGATGCTGTAGTAACCACACTGTGCTCCCACTGAAAATCTCTCTAAAACTCTTTTCACTCTGGAAGAGAGAATTCCACTGGTGCACTGGGGGACAATTTCAATTGCAAAACACTTTCCTGCACATTGTAGTCACAAATGACTGCAGCTACAGAAAAAAAGACATCTTAGGACTCTTAGGACGTTATCACATGGGGGAAATCTGTAGGTTATTCCACACAAATCCCAAATAAAAAGCAAATTTGCGCCTCACGATTTCACACAACGTCACACAGAAACTGGTCAGAAAGTGGTCAGAAAGTGGTCAGAAAGTGGTATTATCCGAGATCTTTTTAATTTCGGGAGTTTAGAGGAAATGCATTTGCGCTTTTAAAGTAATTGCATTTTTACTTTAATGTGAAATGCAAATGCGCACAGACAAATCTCCTTTAAGGACCTGAAGGAGGGCCAGGAGGAGGAGGAAGAGGGGCGTCCAGGAAGGGAGAGTCCCAGGCGGTGGTGGGAAGGGGCTCCTGCTCCTCCTGCTCCTCCTCCTCCTGACTGCCATGCTCCTCCAGTCTCCGCCGCCTCCAGCCCCTCAGGGTCCTGCAGGGGAAGAACAGGCAGGAGGGGAAGGGGGGGCCTCTCGGCTGGACAAGAGAAGAAGAAGGGAAGGAGAATGAGAAGGGAAGACAGCCCAGGAGAGGGAAGTTTGGGACGGAGGAGAAATTTGGCGCCTGGGCTGGAGGGGAAAGGAGGGGAAAGAAGGCTTGCCTTGCCTTTTCCAGCCTCCTCCTCCTCCTCCTCCTCCTCCTCCTCCTCCTCCTCTGCTCTCTCTCTTTATTCCTTCCTTCCTTCTTCAAACCCCGCACCAGGAGCTTTGGATGGAAGAGGAACAGCAGCAGCCCAGGCAGGAGGCTCTGCCTTGCCTTGGCTTGCCTTGCCTTTTCCAGCCTCCTCCTCCTCCTCTTCCGCTCTCTTGAGAGGTCCTAACCCCAAAGGAAGACTGTGCAGGAGGACATGACCCCAAATGGAGGACAGTTTGACATTTCCTCCTGGGGAGGAGAGAAGGTTGAATGAAATGCAGGACCCGTCCTGGAAAAGGAGGAGTCTGGTCACAAAACACACCCATTTCTAGTACATGTACGTTTTTTTCCCACTTGTGTATGAAAGTTAAACATGTCTTTTTTTCCACTTTTTACTTAATTATGCTTTTATTCTAATTACGTGATAAATGCTTTTGCGCAATTTAGTGCTATTTTTGCTTTATTTTCGGGATGCTTCATTTCCACTTTATTATCTCTTTAACCACGAAACTGGCCCCCATGTGATAACGTCCTTAATGATATTATGCATTTAAAGCAGGGGAGGACATCATGTTCCCATTCTCCTATCTGCAACCATTCCCCAATTTCTATTTATTTATTTAATTTATGTGCTGCCTTTCTCCTGGAAAAGGACCAAAGTCAGCTTGCAGATGAAATAGTTTTAAAACTTTAAAAAATCATCTTGTTAAAACAGTATAAAATTATATAAAACATGTTGTGGTGTTGTTGTTCTGCCTTCAAGTCTACATACATTGTGCCATCATGGTCACCCGAAGGCAGGGGTAGGCAACCTAAGGCCCGGGGGCTGGATGTGGCCCCCCGAGACCTTTGGAGCAGCCCCAGGCCGGTCCTGCCGCCGCCGCTTCCACTGCCCCCCCACCGCCCCCTTGAATTGAGCTCAACTCTAGCACTGCAGCTACAGCTGCCACTGTAATATTAATCTTTAACACATTCCATCTCTTTTTGCAGCTGAACTGCCCTGAACCCAGGGTTCATATGGCCATTCCTCCTAATCCATGTTTTCTTCCTTCTCAGAAAAAACTTATTCCAAATAACACTGAATTTTCACAAATTCACCTGCATACGCATTCAACGATACAGTACTCATAAATACACTCAATCTGTTGCAGTGTATACACACAGACACACAAATAGTGTATGTATATGTGTATGAAGTGGGGTTGTGAAGCAGCAAGGGTCTGGGAACTTGATGCCATATGGTTAAGCTTCTGCTAGAACAAACAGGCAATATAGCAATATAGTTAGTAAATGCAGTGTTGAAGAGTTGCATATGGAGCACTAAACATAGGTTAAAAGTCTCTGAAGAAAAATTTCATGGTGAGAGGGATTTTCTGCTACATGGAAGACCATAAGCAAATAATCTGATCATCCAGTAAAGATTTAGTACCATAGACTTGCTGTGCTATACGACATGGTTTCCATCTGGCTTCTCCTTTAGGAGATTAGAGATTAACTTGCACAGAATGGTTCCCAATTGGCAAAGAAGTCAGAAAGGCTGCATCCTATCACCCTACCTATTCAACTTATATGCAGAACATATTGTAAGGAAAGCAGGCTTGGACATGGAAGAGGGAGGCGTGAAAATAGGAGGAAGAAATATCAACAATTTGACATACGCAGATGACACCATAATACTAGTAGAAAACCTCACAGGCCTGGAACACCTACGAAGGAAGATGAAAGAAGAAAGTGCAAACGCAGGCTTACTTTGAACATAAAGAAAACAAAAATAATGATCACAGAGAACTTACACACATTCAAACTAGACAACGAGGAAATAGAAATAGTTCTCATATCTGGGATCAAACATTGATCAGAACAAGGACTGCAGTCAGGAAATCAGAAGAAGACTAAGAATGGGGAGCGTGGCTATGAATAAACTAGAAAAGATACTAAAATGCAAAGATATACAACTCAGCACAAAAGTCAGAATCATACAAGCCATCGTATTCCCTATTGTCACGTATGGATGTGAGAACTGGACAGTCAAGAAAGAAGATAGGAGGAAAACAAATTCATTTGAGATGTGGTGCTGGAGAATAGTGCTGAGGATTCCATGGACAGCCAAAAGGACAAACAAATGGGTCCTAGAACAGATTAAGCTAGAGATATCCCTAGAAGCCAAGATGACAAGATTTAGACTGTCATACTTTGGGCGCCTCATGAGAAGGCATGAATCGATGGAAAAAACAATAATGCTAGGAAAGGTGGAGGGAAGTAGAAAGAGAGGAAGGCCACATGCTATATGGATGGGCTTTATTAAAGAGACCACAAATATGAGTTTGCAGCAGCTGGGCAGAGCAGTAGAGGATGGGGGGGGGGACTGGAGATGTCTCATCCATAGGTTCGCCATGGGTCGAGACTGATGCGAAGGCAGTTAACAACAAAAATCCATGAGGATGCACACTGTCATCGATTTGTATGGAATCACATGGCTGCATATTTTTGGCTGAGGGCAGGTGAATAGATGCAAATTTGTGCAGGAAAGTGAAGACAATTAAGGGTCAATGCAAATGTGTGAAAATCCACAGCAATTTGCATAACAGACGTACATGTGGACTAGCTCTCATCCAGAGCCCCAGTTCTCAAAGCACTCTGTTGTTGAAAGCCAGGCTTTCATATCACACATTCATTTCAACAAAGCTTGGACCGGAGAATTCCCTGCAGCACTGTGGGAAAGGTATCTCTAGTCTCAAGATGTCATGCACCTGGGCCCATGGGTACTCTGGTAGAAGCAATGAAAAGCCAGGGGTTCAGGAGGCATCCTAGTTCACTTTTACCTCTTGAATTTCAAAATACTCAAGAGTTGGTATAGATGTAGCCAAGACCTGAAATACCAGGAATATAAAGTGTTGCCCTTAAGAGTTTCTATTACTGCTGCATACCTTTGAGAATGTTACTGTTTCATTCTTTATAATTGCTCTTCCAGGCATAGACCTTGTTGAAAATGCTTCAGTTGAAGCACAATCATTTTCTTAGTCCACATGTAACTTACAGGGAAAATAAGCACCCAAGAGCAACATAAAAATAGTTTTGGCAAATATGTAATGTGCTCAAGAGAAAATTACACTTATGTTTATTGGTTAAAAACAATGTGGGAAATCTGGACATTTTTTAAAAAAATAGAAAGAAAGAAAAGGGGGGAGAAGAAGGTGGTGTTCAGGGATGTTAAGGCAAGAATGCAAAATAAATGGTGTTACGTCAGCACAGTGTTAAAATATTCCTGAGCTAAAGATAACATTTAAAGTAATAATTTTAAAGATAATTTCACTGGATATAATTAAACAGCTCTACACCTCCTTGATTATGAAAGATAGCTATGATCATGTAACTGTTCATTTTGGACTTTGTCTCTTTTTCTTTTTCTGACATTTTTCCTTGCAAAAAACTGGCGCAGAATGACTTTACTTTTCCCCACAACCCATCACATTTTCCCCACCTACTAAAATTACTGTGGTTATGGGTCTTTTGAGGACTTGCAATGAAATCCAGAGTCACGGTTTTATTGCTGAATTACTATGAAAAATCTATTGTGGACAACCAGGGTTAACTTGTGTAAGGCAGTGCATGCATGATCCTAATGCACTGGGTTGGAGGATGTGGATGACCTGGTCTTGCACAACTGATCTACACAAACAGAAATAGAAAGTCTGGAAGAGCCAGATGTTCTAGCACACACAAGACTACTACAGAAAGCAGCTGCTGCATGTTTCTTCATCCTATACCCTGCCACATCTAATAATTCAGTATATATGACACATAAGATCATGGAGTTGGAAGGTGCCTTCTGGGTCACATGGGGTGCATCTACACTGTATAAGTAATACAGTTTGACACTACTTTAACTGTCATGTCCCCATTGTTACCCAGAATGAAAGGGTCCTGAGAGGGCACCCACACTTAATATTCAGTTTTGCTGTTAACTGCTCTTGAGTTGAACTTGACTTATGGCAACCCTATGGATAGACATCTCCAAGACCCTCTGTCCTCACTGCTCTCCTTAATTCCAGCAACCCCTTAATATCGATGACCTCCTTAATAGTGTCCATCCATCTAGCATGTGACCTTCCTCTCTTCCTACTTCCCTCCACTTTTCCCAGCATTATTGTTTTTCCCCCCGCAAAGAGTCCTCCTTTCTCATGATATGTCCAAAGTACAACAGCCTCATTTTGGTCATCTTAGTTTCCAGGGAGGTTTCCAGCTTGATCTGCTCTAGGACTCATTTGTTTGTCCTTTTGGTTATCCATGGGATCCTCAGCACTCTTCTCCAGAACCACATCTCAAATGAATTGATTTTCTTCATATCATCTTTTTTAACTGTCCAGCTCTCACATCCATACATGATAATAGGGAATACAATGGCTTGTATGATTGTAACTTTTGTGCTGAGTTGTACAACTTGATCTGGTCTAGGACTCATTTGTTTGTCCTTTTGGTTATCCATGGGATCCTCAGCACTCTTCTCCAGAACCACATCTCAAATTTTAGAATCTTTTCTAGTTCTTTCATAGCCACCCTCCCCATTTTTAGTTTTCTTCTGATTTCCTGACTGCAGTCCCCATTTCTATCAATGTTTGATCCCAGGTATGGGAATTCTTTTACTATTTCTATTTCTTCATTGTCTAGGTTGAACTTGTGAAGGTCCTTGGTGGTCATTATTTTTGTTTTCTTTATGTTCAGTATTAAGCTTGCCTTTGCAATTTCTTCTTTGATCTTCCTTAGTAGGTGTTCCAGGCCTGTGAGGTTTTCTGCTAGTATTATGGTGTCATTTGCATATCTTAGATTGTTAATATTCCTTCCTCCTATTTTCACTCCTCCTTCTTCTTTGTCCAAGGCTGTTCTTCTTATAATATGTTCTGCATACAGGTTGAACAGATAGGGTGAAAAGATGCAGCCTTGTCTGACCTCTTTGCCAATTGGGAACCATTCTGTTTCTCCGTGTTCTGTTCTGACAGTAGCCTCTTGTCCTAAGTACAAATTCCTCATCAGGACTATCAGATGTGTTGGCACTCCCATTTCTTTAAGGACATTCCATAGCCTTTCATGGTTTATGCAGTCAAAGACTTTGGGGGGAAGCAGACTGGCGGCACGGGGCCGCCCTGGGAAGGTGCGCAGCGGGACTGAGGCATCCCCACGCCTCGATCCAGCGGCGCACCTTCCCCGTCCCTGAAAGGAGCGCTAAAATAGCGCTCCTTTCACTGACTTTTCTGCTGCAGCGTGTCCGGACGCTGCGGCGGGAGGTTGCCCTCGGAGGGCCGGCCGTGCGGAGGGCCGGCGGCTCTGAGGGCAACCTCGGGAGGAGGAAGGGGTGCCGAGCGTGCTGCTGCCCCTCCTCTCCCCTGCCTCCAGGATGGCTTTTTAAGCTGTCTGCCGAGGCCCTTTGCTGTAGTCTATAAAGCACATGCTGATTTTCTTTTGGAATTCCCTGGTGTGCTCTCTTATTCATCCTATGTTTGCAATGTGATCCCTAGTGCCTCTTCCCTTCCTGAACCCTGCTTGGACCTCTGGGATATCTCTTTCCATGTATAGTTGAAGTCTATGTTGCAGAATTTTGAACATGATTTTGCTTGTGTGGGATATTAGTGCTATGGTCCTATAGTTGCTGCAGTTTCTTGTGTCTCCCTTTTTGTGGATGGGAATGTATAATGATCACTTCCAATCTTTTGGCAATAATAATAATAATAATAATAATAATAATAATAATAATGTTACTGTTATTGTTTTATTATTATTATGTCTCCCCTTTTGTGGATGGGGATGTATAATGATCACTTTCAATCTGTTGGCCATAATTTTGTTTTCCATATCTGTTGACATATGTTGGTTAGCACTAGAGTTGACTCTGTCAATGTGGATTGCAGCAGTTCAATTGGAATATCATCTGTTCCTGGTGATTTGTTTTTTGTTATTTCTCTTATTGCAGTTTTCACCTCACTTTTTAGAATTTGGGGTTCATCTTCATATGGCTCTTCATTCCATGTGTCTTTCATTTTGTCATCTCTTTTGTATAATTCTTCTGTGCATTGCATCCAATGTCTTTTTATTCCTTCCTGATCTTGAATTATGTTATTTTTATAGTCATAATCGTCCCAGTCCTTGGTTTGAATTCTCCTTTGATTTCCTGGATCTTGTGAAATAGATCTCTTGTTCTTCCCTTTTTGTTGTTGTCTTTTATTTCTCTACATTGGTTGTTGTAGTAATTTTCTTTTATCTTTCCGCATAAGCCATTGTTCTGTTGCATTCATAATTCTTAGTTTGTTCCTATCTCCCTTTTGTTTTTCTTCTCTTTTCTTTATTGTTTGTAGTGTCATCCATGGTTTTTTTTCTCTTTCTTTTTGTTTATTGAAAGTGTATGTCTGTATTCTTCTTTTTTTATGTCCCTGGCTTCAGACCATAGTTCCTCTGGTTCTTGGTCTATTATGCTTAGTAGTGTAAATCTGTTTCTTATGTTATCAGTAAATTCTGTTGAGATATTATTTAGACCACATTTTGGTATAGTCACTGGTTTTGTTTTCTTCTTGAGCGTTACTCTAATTTTTGTTATGAGTAATTCATGATTTGTGCCACAGTCAGCACCCGGTCTAGTCTTGGCCACCAATATAGAGTTCTGCCATCCTTTACTTCCAATTATATAAACTAATTGATTTTTGTGTTGACCATCTGGTGATGTCCATGTGTATAGCCTTCTTTCTGGTTGTATGAAAAATGTGTTTGCAATGAATAGGTTGTTGGCTTCACAAAAATCTATCAGACGCTCACCTGCTTAGTTTCTTTTGCCTAATCCAAATCTGTCTACTGTTTTTGATTCTTCTTTGCTTCCAAGTTTTGTGTTCCAATCTCCAATGATCAGCTTCGCATTTTGTGTTGGAGTGCTGTCAATTTCTTCCTCTACTCATAGAATCTATCAATTCTTGTTATGCCTCTGTGGTTGGTGCATATACTTGGATTATGGAGGTATTCACAGGTTTACCATGGAGTCTTAATGAAATGATTCTGTCTGAGTTTGCATTATATCCTCTGACTGCTTTTGCCACATCTTTTCTTAGTATGAAAGCCATCCCATTTCTTCTTGTCTTTTCATTGCCTGAGTAGAACACTGTGTGGTTGTCTGATTCAGTGGCCCATTCCTGTCCATTTTAATTCACTCACCCCCAGTACTACTATGTTCATGCACTCCATTTCCACTTTTACTATGTCTAGCTTCCCTTGACTCATGTTCTTCACATTCCACATCCTTATTTTATGTGTAATGCTGATTTGGATGCAATTTGCCTTACTAAGGGTGTCTGCTATTTGTGTCAACATATTTCTTGTGCCCTTAGCTAGTCTTGCAAATGTGATATCCCTTTATCTCCCCCTCCTTCTCTTTCTGTTAATGCTCTGATTCTGCCTGTGTCTCACTTAGGGTGTTTCATCATAGGGTTGACTAGGTGATGCGGTTATACAAGGAGGGCCACCTACACCTCATTATGAGCAGTGGTAACCAATGTTAACTATGATGTCACTACAATTCACTCCTGTCAGTGACACCCACCACCACTGCTGCTGCCCAGTAGCTGTTTGTTTCCCTATATTATTCCTCCCATTGTTTGTTTGCTTTCCTACCCATCCCCTTGTGCCTCCCTGGGTTTCCCTCCTTCCCTTCCCTTGTATCCTCCCTCCTTTAGTCCATTCCCATCCCTACCCCTGTCTCCTTTAGTATTCAGTTAGGGGAACTCCTAATATCAGTTAGGGAACTTTTATTAACTCAAATAACAGCAGCTGAGAGGGCTTCAAAAACTAAAGCAGGAATTAAGTTTGTGTATAATGGTTCTAAGAAGCAGGACTCCCAAGTGCAGGTATTTTTATTTATAACCAAGGGAAAACACTATTCACACATAACATCAACTTATGCACACACTCTAGAACTAACAATATAAAGGTGGTATCAAATAGAGACTTCAAGAGGTTTGCTGAGGGTAATGCTTTACTGATTCCAGATGTGTAGCTCCAACCAGGGAATGCAGTGAAATGGCAAAAGGCTCAGCAGCTGCCTTTGGACTGTGATGTGGCCAGCCTATGCTGAGGAGTCAGGTGAGATATGGACAGAGTTTCTGTTTGAATCTCAAATGAGACTGAATTGGGAGAGCAGGCATATTTATAGGGTGAAACATATCCCAGGGCAGGTTTGGGGGCATGAAAGGATTTCCAGGAGGGAAGAATGATCAAAGAAGCTGAGAATGGCTGGACTATGAGTGCAAGTGTCCTTGGATAAAAGAGTACCACTACCAGAGGGGAGTGTACTTGGATTTCTGTTCACATGTAAGCACCAAGTCTATTGCCCACCATTACTCCTATCAGCACAGGGATTATGCAGATTCAAATCTCAGTTGAGCTGTTCTTTCTATGTGCTCTTGAGCTCCCTCATCCTCAGCTTACCAGATTTTCTTATATGGCAAGGCTATTTCCCAAACTGGAATGTCCTCATACCTACATTTTAAACATCCCATTGATATCAATTTGATTTTGACATGGAGGAGGGTTTCAGAAGGATAGAGACAGAGGTAACACCATCCTACAGAATCCTGGGATTTGTAGTTTTATGAGGCACCAGCACTCTTTGGCAGAAAAGGCTAAAGATTTATTTATTTATTCATTTGGAGTATCTATACCTCGCTATTCAGCCAAAAGGCTCTCATAGTGGCTTACAAGTTGTTAATTAGACATTTCCCTACCCTTAGGCTTGCAATCTAAAAAGAGAAGGCAAAAAAGAGGGGAAAGGCAATGGGGAAGGTGAATAAGTCCAGCAGATCTTCTCTCCCTCTGAGGCCTGGACCATGGCAGTTGGATCTTGTAAAATTACAAAACCCAGGTTTCTATAGCATGGAGTTACAGCACTTAAAGTGGTGTTGAACTGCATTATTTCTGTGGTGTAGATGCACTCCTAGTTCAATTTCCTGTTTAATGCAGGAAATCCATAGTTAAAGCTTACTCATCAGATGGCTGTCCAGCCTCTGCCTGAAGAAGTTCTCTGAGGGAGTGTCCGCCACCTTCCTAGGTAATTGGTTTCATTGTTCTACTGGCCTTAAAATAAAAAAAGCTTAACCTAAATGAGAAGTCACCATTGTATACATTAAAACCATGAGAAAAACTGCCTTTGGGGCAGGTGATAGTAAGTCTTTACTTTCCTCTGTATGAGAAACCTTTGGGTACTGGAAAAGGGCTATTATTTTCCTTGCACTGCTGCCACTAATCACTCACTGCTTCCACTAGTCGCTCACTCTGTAGGATTACTGCTGGGTGCCTCATTCTGACCTCAGAGCAAAGCAACCCAGAGCAGTAGTGGACACCAGGCAGCAGGAAGCACATGGAAACAGCCACCTGGTGTTGGAACATAGGGTGAGGTAACAAAGCGACATTTGGGCAGCTCCCAGGCCAAGAAATCCCTGGATTACCTCCGAATTATCCTGGCCAGTGCACACTGGCCATTGATTTATAGATCATAACTAGCACTTTGAATTGTGAATTGATTTAAATCCAAAAACAAACAGGTAGCCAGTGAAGCTGATCTAGCAAGGGAATTGTAGAGTCCATACCACCATCCCCATTTAACAGTCTCACTGCAGCTATTTGTATCAAGAGAAGTTTCCAAACACTCTTCAAAGGCAGCACCACATAAACTGTGTCACAGTAATCAAAATGCAATGTAATTAAGGCATGGGTCACTGTGCCAGATCAGATGTCTCCAGGAATGGGCACAATTAGCACCAACCTGAAGTTTGCAAAATCACTCCTGGCCACTATAGAAACATGGGCCTCTGGGATCATGGCTGAGTCCAAAAATACACCCAAACTGTGAACCTGCATCTTCAGGGGAAGTGGAACCTCATCCAGCACAGGTTGAATCCCTCTTGATAATCTACATTTCAGACCAGGAGTGCCTCTGTATTGTTTGCGTTAAAGTTCAATTAGTTCACCCCATCTAATCCATTACTGGCACCAGACTCTGATTTACAATATGAATACACTGTATACTATGTTCATTACAACATGAATATAATGTATTCAATAAGATGATGCATTGTTTATAACTCAGGGGCTATACAGACCAGCCAAAAGAGCTGGCCTGGGGATGGAGTTGGGGTATGCTGACTGCATGCTGGCCACCCCAATGCCGCTGTCACACCGCCTACCCAAACAGATGGCAGGCAGCATCAGGGCACTCCCTTGGCGTAGCATTCAGACACACTGCACCAAAGAAGCATCGAAAAGCCATGATAGTGGTGGCAAGGGCAGCTTTTTGCCACTCTAAAAAGGAGCAGCATTTGCCAGCTCTATTTAGAGTGGCAAAGTCCTGGATTGGGGCCATGTTGTGCAGTTGCTGTCACTGATTCATAACTACAAATATCATTAAAATCTGATAAAGAGTCACTGATTCATAACTACAAATATCATTAAAATCTGATAAAGAGTCACTGATTCATAACTACAAATATCATTAAAATCTCTTCCTTTGTGTCTTGTTGAAAGGTTCTCAGCAGTTTTCTGCCCTTAATATTTCTATAGTCCCTCACTGTCGAGCAGGGGTAGGAAATAAATAAATAAATAAATATTAAAAATTAGAAATTAAAAAAATAAAATAAAATAATTTAAAAAAATATGCATGCACACTCTCTCAGCCCCAGAAAAGCCATGGCAAAACCCCTGTCGAGATTTTGCCAAGAAAACCCCAAGAACAAGTAATAACAACAACAATCAATACCATCATGGTGGGCCAAAGGCCTCGGGGGGGGCGCATCCAGCTCCCGGGACTTAGGTTGCCTACCCCTGCTGTAGAGAATAGTAGAGAAGTCCTCATAGCTATCCAACAGCAATTTCAGCTTATAAGAATTGATTAAGAGAATCATACTTTTAATCGTCAAGGCTAAATCCACCAGCCACTCATTCTCTCCCCACTCCGCCTCATGTAGATTGGTAAATGTCAGGGAATGATCACTAGACTCCTTCCCTTTCTTTATAAGGGTTGGATAGGATGGTAGCTTGAAAAAATTAGGACTTGAATGTCATTTCAATGTATGTATGACTCCCTAAGGAGGTACCACTGTAGGTGAAGTAACAGCAATTCAGCAGTGGAACCAATTACTTTGAAAGGTATTGGGATCTCCTTTTCTGGACAACATAGCTCCACCGTGCCTAGGCGCAGAAGAAGATCAAAGGCCCTCTTTCTACCTTAACTGCTACCATCCTCGCCTTTGAAGGAGAAAAGAACCAGTAGTATCTGCTGGACCTGATCCCCTTCCCCACTGCCATTCCCTTGTCCTTTTATGTCATGTCTTTTTTGTGTCATGTCATTGTAAGCCTGATGGCAGGGAACTGTCAAATTAACAACCTGTAAGGTGCTTTGAGAGCCTTTGTGGCTTAAGAGTGGGGTATAAATACTCTAAATAAATAAATAAATAAATAACCAGAGGTGACCTTGCTTAGCTTTGAAGATCAGATGAGATCTGGTGCCTTCAATGTATTTAAAAGTACTATGTGGATTTTTAATCCATTATTTCCAGGACTCTGCCATCCCATCTTAAATGTGCAGGAATCCTGCCTGTCCCTGTTTGCTTCTCACTATAGCTCAGTATGTGACCACAGAAAAGTCCCAGGTTCAATCTCTATATTAAAGGATTTTAAGGGGCAACACTGAGCCACCCATCTGCCTGAGATCTTGAAGAGCTGCTAAGTGGACCAAAAGGTTTGTTCAGTATGGGGCAGCTTCTTATGGTTTGTGCTAGCAGCTTTCTATGGAAGTCTTTCACCATTACAAAAAAATAAAAATAAAATGATATATATTTACCAGTCAACACATAACCATGCTTTAATCCAATCTCCCCTCAAACAGGCATCTTCCAGATGCATTTCAGTATAAACTCCACTCTCCCTAGTTGCATACCCTCTGACCACGCTGTCAGGAGATGGTGAGAGGTGTAGTCCAAGACAAGCGGAGGGCACCATCTTGGGAATGACTTTCTTTAATCATTTCTGACACATTCCTTCTCTTCCAGGTTACACAAACTTCCCTGCCTAGACCTCTAACTGTAAGTTTAACTTTTCACATTAGATAAATGTGGAAGCTTACCCATTTGATTTGTACCTTCTAACCATTCCTGATGGCAAAACATCTGTGCTCATATGATTACGAGCAAATTTTAATGGGCCAGCAATTAAGTAACACTCTTCAAATATAATAACATTCACTGCACGTTAATGTAGTGTGAAATTAGTAGTGAAAATGGGCTATTAAATACATATTTATTAGGAACTAAAACTTAATTTGTCTCCTCTGACTTACCAGGAACACAAATAAAGGTGCATAAAACATTCAAAGATTACCAGAGAGCAAAAGAAAAGTTTTGTGTCCAAGCTATATGAGTTAAGAAGCTACATCAGCACTAGGTGCCTCCAAATGCTATTGGACTGTAACTCCCAACAGCCATAGTCAGCATAGTCAATGTCAGAGAATGAGAGATATGTAGTTCAACACCTGGACACATAATTCCCATCTCTGAGGTACAGGATTTGGTGGTTGTCCTGTTGTGTTGGTGTATTACGAGATATGCCGAAGTTAAGACAGATAGAGGGAAATGCTCTACCAGTGCAGCAAGTTTCCTTGCAAAGGTGATACAGTCCAAATGGGGCAGAATGTGTAAGAAGAACAGAAGAGCCAGTCAGATCCAATACATTTTCATTGCATGGCCATACCAAAAGTTTGAAAAAGTTACTTTTTGCAGTTTCCAAAGTTCTCCAACCAACATGGCCACTGGTTAAAGAATCTGGGATGTTGTAGTCCAAAAAGTAGCTTTTCCAAATTCTATTACACTAATGGCAACATCAAGGCTCTACATAGCTCTAGAACTGGTGTAAGGAACTTTAACATTAGCAACTCAAGTGGGTAGGAGCAAATTAAAAAATGGTTGCCTGCAGGTCATCCATCACAAAATCACAAAACAGCATAGGAAGTTGGTGCATATCCTAGTGATGGGCAGCTTGTGGCTCCCAGAAGTTGTAGGACAGTAAGGAGATTCTCACACTAGGGTCAATTCCACAACAATCATGCTATTTGAAGATAATGGAAGCATAGAGCTATAGTGATTTATGTTTTTGCACAGTTGCACTATAACCAACAATATAAAAACGAAAGAGAAACACAATTGCATTCTGCATACAAAAACTGATCCCATTCATGCATCCTTATTATATGTGATTGAATGCTTCACACATGAGTTGTTTTGGTGCTTCTGCGCATGTCTGAAAATCATAGTACCATCCCAAATAGAACAAAATAAATTTCTGTATTTCACAACATTATTTTTATCCAGTTCAAACAAAATCGTACCCTACACCTCAAAATAAGTCAGGAATCTACTCAAAAAACAATCCTAGCAATGAGAATGAATTGAAATGCAGTCTGAGAAAAGGTCCCAGATTGCTCCACAATAGCGCAAATGAATTGTTATAGGCTTCCGCACCGTTGCAATAGCACAAATGAAGTGCTATCAGCAAGCTATTCATGGGGTTTTCCCATTAATAAGAAGTTATGTGAGCAGTTATTGGTGGGAGAAGTACTGGATGAGTGTGATGTTGTGTGAAAATCTATATGCAATCACATTGTAATGATGGGAGCATTCCATGGGAGCATTTTCTCCCATTTTTTATCCTGTGTGATAATCTCTCAAATCCTACCACCCCATCCAGTGATGAGGGATGAAGTAAGTTATGCTTTTCTATGATCTGGAGAGCCACTTTTCACACAGTGCCAGTGTACATATATTTCTAGTTCCTATCTGATAACAACTGGTTGAGTTCATGTGTACAGTTGCAAGGTTTTCTGCAAAGCATAAATATAAGGCAGACCTATATAAAGGTGCCTCAAATCTTGTGACAGGAAGGCCTTTCATGAGATTTTGGGCAATGAAATCCCTAGCACAAATATTATGGTGCAAATTAGCCTGTATTCACATGCTCCTAGCGCAAAGGGTCTCATTCCCAACCCTTCACCAGAGAAAATATTTGCCTGGTCATTGATTCACTTAGTCATGGAATGAAGGTTGATGGAATGAGTGTAGGAAATTATGTTTTCTTTGAGGTAACTCACCTAGCTCCATGATATGCAAATGGAGTTTGAGATTACCAGTAAAACTGTCTGCACAATTGCTGTAGCTTATTACCAGATTCTAAAATATAAAATGCATGGAGCTATTACTGATGACTGATTCTTGGAAGCCTTTGTAGGTTGGTAGCCACACACATTGAGCAATTGTGTGGGTTTCCATAGGCCTTTTCAACACATGCCCAGTAGAATTTCCTATAATTATGCTACTATAATTCATAATCATCCAGTAAAAGATGTACTAGTTTGAATTCTGGACATATGTATAAATGTTTGGTTATATGTAATACTTAGTGATGGGTGAGACTTGTTTTGTTCTGGATTCTTCTTTTTGCTAGCATTCCTCAGAATTTCAAATTATTTAGTTTAGATAAATTTTCCAAATATCAAAAACTGCTTGTGATTTTAAAAAGTCTGCATATGGAAGAAACTGAAAAAATCATCCATCCAAGCATAGGGATTTGATTGCTTACTTCTTAAAGTCTGAGTTTGAATCCCTATATGTCAGTTCTGAATTTGGGTTGCCATTCCTCTCCCCCCTCCCCCCGATAGGATCCTCTCACTTTAAAACTCTATGGCAGATACAACAGCCTCCTTTCTGTGTTGAGAACAGCCATACCTATTGATTTTGGCCAGCACTAATGGAATCAATTTCATTTCTATCTATTTTTGAAGACTTTACCAAAAATTCAAAAATGCCTTCATATGTGACAGAATAGAATATGTGATAGAAAGAGAATATGTGATAAAAACAACTTTAGGGGTTTTCAAAGTCAAATGTGGATGAAAGTTAATGATCTTCCCGTTCTAAGTAATGTCCTGTCATACAGTGGGGCAAATTTTATCATCCTCCTGCTTTCCAGAGTTTCCTGTTGGGCAGATGCATATGGAAAGTTCAGTTCAAGAGATTCATCTTCTTCATTTTCTGACATTGAGGAACTCTTTTCCAACAGTACCAATAAACTTCTCTCTGCCATGGCGGATCAATGCTGACCAGCGAAACATTCATAAGCATCTTGTAAAAGCAGTCAAATGACTCTGTAATGGTGTCATTGTGACATTGCTTAGTTTAAGATGGTAATTCATTGTTAAACCAAACAAACCCTTTAAAGTGTTCAGGACGCATTTCATGGCCTAGTAAAAATGCACTTTTATGAGCATTTCTAGGGAAGTAATGACAGACAGCTCTGAAACTGTCAAGTGATTGCAAGTGCAGAACAATTTACCATTTTACTTCTGTTTCTATATGCTCCTCACCCTTGGCTGCACAGGGTTCATTCATCCTGTCTGTAGAAAGACAAAAAGAATGTATGTATTTAATGGTTATTCAAAATAGCTCCAAGAGCTACTTTCTGAATACTGGATATTTGAAAATTGGCAGTGTGAATGCACATGAGTCATGGGATTTCACTATCTATTTCAAAAGCAGTAGCATAATAATAAGAATTATGTATTTTGACTTTGATTTCTTGATTGTTGGCTTTTGTTTACTCTATCAAAATATCCACTTTCTCTATAAATATTACAAAAAGCCATGAACATTTTATTAAAACATTTCACTCTGTAGACATTCAAACAATTTGTATGGGAGCTGAGGCCTGGCAAAAAGTGGCATTCCCAGGTCACCAGCTGGAAGGGAATACTTAAGCCATCCACCCAGCCACATGAGTTCTTGAGTTTTTATCTTCTTGAAAATGTTCCTGCATAGGTTTTGCTACTGGATTTTAAGAGCGTAAAACAACTGCAGGGACTGGGTATTTGCAAGGAGAATGGATGATTTCCTCAACTTTTTGTTTTCCCCCTGTATTTATGCTACCTTAAGCAGAAGCAAAGTTGGGAATGTATATCTTCTGAGATATGTAACTGTTCCATCCTCGGTATTGTCTGAGTCAGACAGATCTTCCTGTTATTGTAAAGCATTTCTCTTATGAAATCTTACAAATATTATGCATTGCAATGGATAGAATTTATCATAAGTATTGTGGCTCTCTCTCTCTGTGTGGTGTGTCATTTGGAAACCTGTATTTGTTTTTATTTTACCTTTCCTTTTCTTTCCTTTCTTAGACTTGACCTTGGTTGCTCAATACTCAAAGACTATGCCATCCTTTCTGGTTGACAATAAGCACCCTGCCACACCACTCACCATTCTTTAGCCGGTGTGTTTTCCAAGTCCGTTCTCACATGTACATATGGCTTTACCAACAATTTGTTCCACGCAGTTGTACTGTATCTTAGAAATGCCATTCCCCACCCAGCAGAAATGTGTTAGTCGAGCCTTTTTTCTACATTCCACCCTCATCACAATTCTTTAAAAATGGAACCGAAGGCTTTTATGCAGCCAGATCCTGCTTCATCTGTTCCTAATGGGACTTGCAGACACCCAGGAAATAACCTTAAGAATAAAACTATGTCCCAGTCCATTCCTTTCCTTATAGGAGCAGCTGCTACCATCTCAGTTAAACCAACATTCTTCTTCGTCTCCATCCATTGTTTGTAACAAAGTAAACTTTTTTGGGGGGGAATTAATAATAATGATCATTAATAACTAGACACTGTATAATAGATAAAACAGATGTGGTGTACAACCTAATCTTTTTTAAAAGGGAACAAATATGAATACATAAAAATGTTAAAACAAGAAATGAACATAGGAAAAAATATTCACGAAAGAAAATTGCCAGCCTTGAAGGGAGTAACAGGAGCAAATATATGATAGGGAAAACAAAATATAAAAAAAGATAGTCATTTAAACTGCCTTTAAAAATGGGTGGGTGGGTCGAAAACATCCAGGACTTAGAAGGGACACCTATGCTCTACTTTAGGAGCTTGAATGTGTGTGGGTGTCTCACTATCCTTTCAAAATCCCTACAGTATGGTGTAGTGGTTTGAGCATGTGACTATGACTCTGGGTTTGAGTTTCCACTCAGCCACTGAAACCCACTGGGTGACCTTGGGCAAATCACACTCTCACAGGCTGTATCTACACTGCATAGTTAATACAGTATGACACTGCTTTAACTGCCATGGCTCAATGCTATGGAATTCTGGGATTTGTAGTTTTATAAGATATCTAGCCTTCTCTGGCATAGAGCTGGTACCACAACAAACTACAAAATCCCAGGATTCCATAGAATAGAGCCATGATGGTTAAAGCGCTGTCAAACTGCATTATTTCTGCAGTGTGGCAGCAGCCTTGGCCTCAGAAGAAGGCAAAGGCAAACCCCCTCTGAACAAGCCTTGCCAAGAAAGCTCTGTGATATGTCTTGTGTATTTGTGCCTTCAGGTTGCCTGTTGACATTTGTGTGTATGTGCCTTCAAGTTGCCTGTTGACTTATAGCAACCCCATTAATGGCATGGGTGTGTGTGTCAATGCTCTTATCTCCTCCCCAACTGTTGCTTCGTCCCTGCATTAAATTATACTACAGGATGAAGGGATAGCAAATATGGGTGGATGGTTTGGGATCTGTACTCAGATTAAAGAAAAACTTGTTCTTTGAAAGTACTGCAAATGAGGCACTGCTAAAACAAGTGATCCTGGAGGTTTATTCAGATATCAGTTCTGTTGGAATAAGGGAGCCATTAGAAATACTTGCTAGGAAAGAATTCTACTTCTATGTCACATAAACCACATCTGCTCCAAAAAGATTATAAAAAATATGAGAAAAAAGACTTAACAATTTAAGAAAATGATGTTAAGGGAACTCTGATGCAAAAGGTCAGAAAAGAGATAATCCAGAGAGCAGGAAAATGCCCTCGGAGCCCATTCTGCGCATCTGTTAGAGATCACACCTTGGCTTGTTTTTGTTTTGTTTTTTGTACTTGCTATACTGGCTGGGGTATTCTGAGAGCTATATTCTAAAAACGTAACTTCTTCAAGCTCTCTGAGATATGCATACAATTTTGATAATCTTCTAAAATATTTTTTTCTTTGTGCTGAAGTTGGAATACTCAAAATATGTTTCTACCAATTATATATATATATATATATATATAGAGAGAGAGAGAGAGAGAGAGAGAGAGAGAGAAATGTTATTGGGAAAATGCACAAACCAAGGAAGCCAGTGCCTATATGGCAAAGTTTAGGAGCCTTCAAGCAAGACCCATGCATCATGGGGCAGGGAAGTTGTGAGAATAATTTGCAACAAAATGGGCTCCCTCCCAAAGTCATACGATAGTCCTATCTCACATATACAATCTCATAATAAGAAAAATTTCTACTTTAATTGTGAAATTATATTTTCTCAATTTCTGGAGCTTAACCATGGTTATTTCTGGGGCCTCCCAGTCATGCTCTCCTCTGCCCACCTTTGGCATATCAGTTTAACCAAGTCTGAATAAACTATTTCAGGCTATTCTGTGATTTTTCTGGTCACTCCTAATAAGGATATTAACCTTGCAATGCTTTGATTTTTTTTAAAAAAATGTGTATGGAACAATGATTCTGTAAATAATTTATAAATAGTGTTCATTAACTTTAAAACATAATTTTTCTTGTCCTTTTCACTGCAAAATCATGAGTTAGCTCCCCCAGATCAATTCATTTTCAAATTAACATTTGACTGCAGGTTGGGAATAAGGGCTCTGCTCATGGAAGATGCCTCTGTGTGGGTTTTGCAGCTCATTCCATTCAACAGCATCCCCTAACCCTGTGGGTAACATTAAAAAAAAAACTTTATTTTTTTTTATAAAATTCAATTCTACAATGTTAATCTTCAAATCACAATCAAATCACATTTTTGTAATTACACAAATTAATACCTCCTAAGTATCTCCTGCGTAATTCACTTTTGATCACACACATTTTTCCTCCATCTTATTGTTACATACTATTTTTCACTTATACACACCGTACTCACAGGATTTATCACTCCTTTTCATAAATTTTCTTTCCCAACTAAATATTCCTTATGATCCACAATTCTTTATTTTTTGGTACTTGTATCCTAACTCCACCTGCTATTGCAAAATTCAGTTATAGGGAACCACTCTGTCTCTGTAATCTCTGCATCTCTCTGATTCAACTGGGGTGCAGGTAACATTTTCAGAAGCTTAAGAGCTTACTTTGAGGACTAGGGGTAGGGAGATTTGCTTCCAGCAGGCTAGTTGCACTTGCACAAATCCAGGTGCAACTCTATGTGTAAGTGTGTGTGTGTGTGTGTGTGTGTGTGTGTGTGTGTGTATGTGAAAGAGAAAGAGAGAGAGAGAGAGAGAGAGAGAAGTGTTTACTCATACACATTTTGAGCCTCATGATCCTACCAGTGGTATAAGCTTCCACTGTCCTTGAGAACAGCATCCCTGGAGAATAACAAGTTGGAAGCTTTGTCCTTCCTACCAGCTATTCTACCTTTTTGGTCCTCCTGCCTATGTGCAAGGAACTTTAGGACTGTAGGTTGTTGAGAATGTTTATTGCATAGGGAAATCACATATTTCTTCTTTCTGGGGACTTTATCACACCACCCCCATTCTTGCTACAATCACATTAATGAATGGAAGTGCATTGATACTGGTTTGGGAGCATTCCCTACCACACATCCCCTTCATTAGGGCCACTAGGCTATGGCTGGTTCCTTACATTCTCTTTCCCTCTTGTCCTTAACCCTTCCTCCCTGCCCTATGCCCAGTGTGCTTTTTGTTTGTGTGTCTGTGTTATGTTTTTCTTAATGCAATTCCACAGTTATACTAATATGTGTTAAAAAAAAAGAAAAGAAAAGAAAAGAAGAAGAAGAAGAAGAAGAAGAAGAAGAAGCCCCAGGCTATTCTGGAATAGCAATGGAAATAAGAAAAGGAGGAGATATTGACACTACATGGCTGCACAATCCCAGAAGTGCAACAGGATAATTTACTGCACCCGTACTCTAGCATTATACAAGTGCGATTGGGATCTTATTGATGGGTTTTCCCTGTTAATGCCAAGGTGTGGGCTAACCATGATTGGAAGACAAGGAAGGGATGAGAGAGAGATGGTGTCATGCCAAAGGCACTATTATAAAACTTTTATGGCAGTTTAAAAGCTGCCTGTGATAAAATCCAGAGTTTTCAGTGCAACTTCACAAGCATTCTCTCTGTGTTCCAGAAAAAAGCCCTGGGCTAGTAGCCCACTATTCAGAATACTACTTGTGCTGCTTTACCATTTCATCTGATTGTCTTTTTGTAAGACTTGGACAATAAATACACTGATACTAAGAAATATAGAGAAGGCTCCCGTACCTTTAATGGTTTTATAAAAGAGGGCATTTCAGCAGGTGTTGCTTGTTACACAATTGTGATTGTTCTACACAACTATTAAAGGCACAGGGGCCTTGTCCAATTTTCAGTCTTACAACCCTAATAATCAAGCATGGCTCATCTCCCCCTCATGATAATGGAACTGCAACCTGTGCCTCCCCAGCCCCATCTCTGAGCTCTGATGAAATGCATCCTTCCCATACATGAGGCAAGGCAATACGCGAGTCCTGGAACATTTCATGATTCTGTGAAATCACAATATAGATGCAGGGGACATATCAGAAATCTGGAAAATGCACAGTATTAATGGGATATGGTTACCACTGCTGCCATAATGTACCCAAAAGACAAGAGAGGCTGTGTTGCAGATGTAATCCCAAAATTCATGGATGTTATTGATTTCAATAATCTAGAAAAGTTGATAAGTTACAGTCATCAGTTTATTGCAATGAAATTACTGCACAATGTTTACTGTCCATGTACCATGTCACTTCGTTTCCTCATGTTGCCTCATACATTGCTAGAATCTTCACTTCTTACCAGGTAGCAGCTGCAGGTAGAAGGAGCCCAAGAAACTGATAGCAGAGTCACTTCTTATTGCAACACATTTCTGAGATAGCTTAAAACCCTAAGGGTGCCAGTTCTCTTTGCATCATGGAAGCTAAGCAGGGTCTAGTTCGTATTTGGATGGTAGACCTACCACAAATACCAGGTGCTGTATTTCAGGCTATATTTAAGAGCAAGGAACTGGTAAAACCATCTCTAAGTATTTCTTGCCTAAGAAAACCCTATGAAATTCATGGGTCACTGTAAGTTGACAGTTGACTTGAAGGCACACAAACACATACACACACACATCTAGAAAAAAAACCTCTTCAGCAGAAACATGGTGAGTGGAAGCCCTAGGAAATAATTTCTGATGTGCTACCAAACTTCTTATCAAAACTCTCAAAATAGTTTTTTTAAAAAAAAAATCATTAAAATGTGTATGATGTATTAGTGGATTATTTGAAAAAACCCTCACATTGAACAAATATAAGTTTGGGTTGGTCATTATACAGATGTCAGAGGATTGTCAGTTGCAGGGATGAGGGGTGATACTATTGAACTGTGCAAATAGATTTGGGAAGCTCTTAATTCAGTCCTCCTCTACAACTCATCAAATTGGAAATGGCTGTATCAGTCTCAGTGGAGATGCATGTTGTTTTCCTTCTGCACCTCAGGTTCAGCTGGAATTTCCCTTCTCTCTTGACAACATGGTTCACTGACCTCTTTCCTGATAGGATCTCTGTTTTCTAGTGTTGCAAGTAAGATATAGTTTCAGTGTAGTTTAAGTATGAGAACTGTTTTAGATTTCAGGGGTGCAAGTTAAGGACATCTTCATTTCTGAGGTTATTCTTGCTGCTGTCATGTTATGCAGCAAAACAGATTTTGGTTTTCAAAAAGTATTAAAGAGGATTTTTTTCCCTCCAAAGAAAAATGCAGGTTTTAAAACTGCTATTTTTTTAAAAAAAAAAAGCATTAGTAGATTTTTGTTTGATTCAAGCATAAGAACTAACACATGTTATAGCTATTTCACAAAAAACATGGACAATAACAAAGGTTCCAAAATAGCCCTCCAATCCCCAACGGCAGCATTACTGCAGTAATAAGTAATACAGAATTAAAGTTTGCCTTGTTCTTTTAAAACATTGAAAAGCAATGATGTGGCAATCATCAATAAACAACAACACAGTAACAAGTGGCAAATTACTCCCAAGATTTGGATAACTGCTAACATTTGTTCATTAAAATGCAAATCTATTATATTACAAATAATATGATAGATTTAACAACTGATATGAAGATTTCCAGAACTATGCTATATATGATAATGGCCACCAGATTAATATTTGCTAAGACCTGGGAGATAAAAGATACACCCTCAATAGATGAATGTTCACAAGACTGAAAACAATCTGATAAAGTTTGTGGACCATTGGAAAGAAGTGATATTATTTTTGAAGGAGAAAAGGGGGAAGATAGCAGGAAAAGGAAAAGAATTGTATGGCAATATAAGTTGAACGAAGTTTGAATTTAATGTGAATTTAATATATGTATTTTGATAAAACACTCTGTAATACAATATATAATATATAATTTTATATTAATAATTGAAGGTTCTTGCTATGATATATATAAACTTGTTCACTTATATGGTAAGAAATTATGTTTATGGTTATAGATTACAATGAAAATATGTGTAAGGAAAGACTGGAAAAGATTATATCAGGAAAGCATGATTTACCATAATATATAAAGGGTTTTACAGAATAATAGAAATTAAATTAAGGTTTGAGAAGGTAAGAATTGTTACACACTTATGTTTACTAAATATGGCAATGACAAGTACATTTCTATACCACTTATCAGTGCACTTAAGCACTCTCTAAGTGGTTTACAATGTGTAACTCAATTGCACTCAACAAGCTGGGTACCCATTTTAGCGACTTCTGAAGGGTGCAAGACTGAATCGGCCCTGAGTCCCTGGCTGGTATTGAACTCACAACCTTGTGGTTGTGAATGGCTGCAGTACTGGCATTTAACCACTATGACACCAAGATGTGAGATATAGGGCCTAAGCAGACTGGCGGCACGGGGCCGCCCTGGGAAGGTGCGCTGCGGGACCGAGGCATCCCCATGCCTCAATCCTGTGGTGCACCTTTGCTGCCCCTGAAAGGAGTGCTAAAATAGTGCTCCTTTCACAAGTCAGCGAAAGTGTGCCGCAAAACCTTGCGGGGCACTTTCGCTGACTTTTCCACCGCAGCGTGTCCGGACTCTGTGGCGGGAGGCTGTCCTCGGAGCGCCGGCTGTGCGGAGGGCCGGCGGCTCCGAGGACAACCTCGGGAGGAGGAAGGGGCGCCGAGCATGCGGCTGCCCCTCCCCTTCCTTGCCCTGAGGACGGCTTTTTAAGCCATCTGCCGAGGCCCATATACAAATACGGAATGGAAAGATGTTGTAAATGTGTTGAAGAATGGTAATTTAAAAATAATAATAAAATATATGCAGATTTATTATTTATACACTTCTAAAAAGGCATATATGAGTGAGCTGTCATCAATAGTTAAAAATGATGCAACCTATCTATCTTTCTCTTTGTTGACTGACTACCCTTATATCTATCCCACAACAGACATCAGCCACTTTATTTCTGCACTGTATAGTCTTTTTCTCCCAGAAAGATATTTATGCTTGCAACTAGTAAAGGATTAGGAATGTGAATGAAATATCTGATGCCAGAAAGTCCCTTTTTCTTGAATAAGCAGTCCAAACAATAGGAAGTTATTTCCAACAATCATTCATGAAATATCTCTACAATCAAAGGCACCACCAACAAGCCCAGTGCCCTTCTCTCTCCCATGTTCAGCTTTCATTTATGAGAAGAATGACTCATGCAAAAGTTATGCTGAATGGGCAGCAGCATCAATGGGCCCACCTATCTTAGCATATGACAATATTGTCTACAGAAGTCAAACAAGTTCATTGAACAGGGAGAAGGTGGGCAAGCCCATCAGGAAGTTCAATACGCCTCTCCTTCTTAACTTGTCTGGACAAAACTAAAACAGTGCTGGCATTTTCTTCTTGTATTTGTGAAAATCTTCAATGATTTAGAAGGAAGCCATTCCCTTCCTCCAAGAATGTAAATTAGGGGCTTCCCCAGCTTCTTGACAATACAACAATGCCCTCTCTCAAATTCTCTGCCTTTCTCTAAACACACACACACATACATATGAAAAGTGCAGGGCTTGTGAATTTTACCAAATCTCAACAATGGCAGTTCAGTTCTCAGTAATAATAATAAACAGACCTTGTCTATTCAACATTTACATGCACACAATTGCCTGAAGGAAACACAGTGTATCTCAGTAGGTCTTGACTTGCTGAAAACTTGCTGAAGATTCACTTCCACAACTTGGGATCCACCAAAGGAGATGAACCCTCCTCCTTTCCTGTATGGTAGCTCTACAGTACTAGATAATGCATGCCTCTGCCCTTTTTTGCTGCCAGTCTGGAATTTTAAAAGTATTTTAGGATGTCAAGGATGGTGAACAATGTTTGGTTTAGTGGATCACAAGAAGGTAGGTATGCTGGTTAAAGAACATGGCAATACTACAAAAAAAGCTACAAAAAACAAAACAAAAACAAAACCACATACTGAAATGTTGAGAGTCTTAAAAGGATAAAAAGACATTTGCCAGGAGAACATTTTGATAGAAGTTTCTATGCCACTTTATGGGTAGAAGTACCACTAGATCCTACTGTCCTAACAGAGAAATACACCCTTGTATTGGTCTGCATGCAGTTCTTCCTATTTTTGGTCAATGATTTAAACTTAAGTAACAACACATTTTGATGGAAGTCTGTATGCCATCTTATAGAATGAGTAGAAGTATCACTGGATCCTACTGTCCTAATAGAGAACTACACACTTGTATTGGCTGCATGATCTTCTTGCTATTTTGGTCAATATTTTAAATTTAAGTAACAGAGAAAATCCACTAATGTATGATGATGATGATCATGATGATGGGCCGACAGAAGAATTGGTAACATTTCCAGTACTTTTTGTATTCAAGGCAATTCACATATATTCCCCAAACTCTCTGGAACAAGATGACAGTGCACACAACATTTTCTTATTCTAGGTAGGTTGCTCATGTGGGAAGGCAGCTGCTACCTGGTAAGATCCAAGGCAGAGAGTTTCTCAGTCACCCTATTTAATTTTATTTTCATTAGTTCCAGTTCTATCTCACTTTTTCTCCAATGAACTTAACACAATATACATGAGCCATGTGAATGTTACAGCATGTCCTTTTTGATGGCACATACAGTGGGCCCTTGGTACCTGCTGGGGTTTGGTTCCAGGATCCCTCATGAATACCAAAATCCGTAGATGCTCAAGTCCTGTTATATACAGTGTCATAATAAAATGGTGTCCTTTATATAAAATGGCAAATTTAAGATTTGCATTTTGGAATTTATATACTATATTTTAAAAAAATATTTTCAAGTTGTGGATGATTGAATCTGTGGATAAAGAATCTGTGGATACGGATGGCCGACCGTACATTTGAGAGTCGGTGTGGTGTAATGATCTGAGTGTTGGACTATGGAGATTATTGCACAGGCTTTTATCTGATCTTTTTCCTGATTGCATAAATGTGAGTTTTCTTACCACATTCACCCATCTGTAGCCCATCTGCAACCAAGGCTCATACTGTAGATTTTCAAGCATGGGAAAATCCCATTCTCGAAAAGCCATGGGACAAGCACAGGTTACATACGGGCTGTGGATGGGAGAATGCAGTAAGACCTGTCTTCAAAGTTAAACACACATTTATCCCATCGGGAAAATGATGGGATAAAGCCTGTGTGATAATCTCCCATGACTCTGGAGACCAGGGTTCAAATCCTCACTTAGCCATGGAAACCCACCATGTGATCTCAGAAAAGACTCAGCCTGAAGGCAAAGGCAAACCTTTTCTGAACAAATCTTGTAAAGAAAATCATGATAGGTTTGTCTTAGGGTACTCATATGTAGAAAATACATTTAAAGTACATAACAACAACATATGAGAATAAAATAGAGTGGGAGGAATTATTGTTTCAGTTCACTTTTATTAAGAATGTTTTGAACTGTGTATATCAGGGGTAGGCAACCTTTCTCCTTTAAGGGCCGAGGGACTTCAGCTCCCAGAAGCCTCAGCCATGTTGGCCAATAGTCCCATGTTGGCCAATAGCTCCTGGGATTCTGGGAGCTGAAGTCCCTCAGCCCTTAAAGGGGAAAGGTTGCCTACCCCTGATGTAGAGAAATAAAAAATAGAATATTCATCCATCCAAACCCAGGGTTCTAAGTGTGTAACTCTTTAAAAAAAAAAAAAAAGCTTTGAATCTCTATGTATTCAACTGTGTTTATAGGGTTGAAATAGCAATGCCATCTTTATTTTTATTGAGAGGCTCCTTATCTTTAAAAAGCATGTCAGGCAGGCAAACACAATGGCTGCATCTGCAGTGCAGAAATAATGCCGTTTGACATTGCTTTAACTGTCATGGCTCAGTACTATGAATCATGGGATTAGTTGTTTCTTGTGGCAACAGATCTCTCTGACAGAGAAGGCTAAATAGCTCACAAAACTACAAATCCTGGAATTCCATAGCACTGAGCTATGACAGTTAAAGTAGTATGAAACTGCAATATTTCTGCAGTGCAGATGTTGCCATAGAGACCCAAACAAGACCAGACCAGAGTTATCATGAAAATTACCATAAAGAGAAAAAAGTCATGAGATGGAAAAAAAAAGAAACCTGAGGCTTAATTGTACATCATTTTAAAGGATATTCTGGAAACCTGTTTTGTGTACTTGTAGAAGGTAGATAAATCTACCATTGTTTCATGACAACACTGTATAATTTTATATTGCATTTCTTCTATATTTTTGTGAATTGTGAAATGAGTGGCATAAGCCCATTCCCCACATACTATTTTCCTCCAAAATGTCCTAGAAGTGGGCACTCTGCTGGCATAATTTTAAACAAAATATTATGATATTTCTATTTTGGCTGTTAGGATTAGGTTTTGCCTTTGGCTGATATGAAAATGATTGTATCTGAGGAGACACAGGCTACTATATAAAGTGATGTGAAGGGGATTCTATCCCACCTGGATGCAACCTCCATGACTGCCATCCCTTCCATCTAATATTCCAGTGCTGACAATGAGATGTGGATCTGGGCCGCAGCAGTAGGGGAAGTTCCCCAGCCATGCAAGACACTTGCAGTGAGGCTTCTGGTGCTATGACCTATGCTTACAGCACCAGGCATCCTAAAGGGAGGGTGTCAATATTTCTGTCTTTGTAGTGAGTGATAAAAGATAAAGCAAAGTTAGTATGCATTCCTCTGTAATGACAAAAGAAGTGCTCCAGATTTTCCAACATCTGGTAATGTAAGATAGACACACAGGGAAGAACAACAAGCTCTAAAGCTTAGCCAGAAGAAGAAGCTTTAAAAGCACAGGTGTTACCTCCTTGAAAGATCACATAGCAACAGTAAGAAGAGGGATATTTAGAAAATGTCTGTGTCTTAAGGGAGATGAAACAGGAAATGTCTGACATTATGAATCAGGGCAGCTAATATTAATTTAAGCTCTCTTTGACTGATCCAGTACTAAGATCCAATTTTAGTTTTAAAAACTTCTGTAACAACCTCCACCACTATAAGTGCCTATTCGGGCATTACAGGGCACCTCTCCTAGCTGGCACTTGAGATCAAGTAAAGGATGGAGAAACAGTGAAGCCCAAAGGATTTTACAACCATCTTTCTATAAGTGCTGGAAGAAGACTGAGAATCAAATCCAACCTTACTGTGGTCCTGATGAAAGGAACGGAACCTGTTAGTCACATCCAGGGAATTGTGTGACTCCCCCCCCCCACACACACATGTTGTTGAACTGCACCTTTCAGCAGCCTGATGATCAATTGTGAGGAATGCTGGGAGTGGCAGTCCAACATCTGGAGGACAGCAAGATTATTACCTTTGCCTTAATAAAATAATTTTCTGTATTCTGTAAATCAGTGTGTTTGACCTTCTACTTAAAGACTGATGTCTGTTCTATATAGGGGTAGCCACGTTGACAAAATAACAAAACACATACTTTTATTAGGCCAACCCAAAGGTGCAAAATACATCACACTAACCCACTGCCTACTTCTAAGGCAAAGATTGTAAAAAATCACCAAGGGGAAGAAACACAATTGTGTACAGATCTACACAATAATGTAGTTAACCAAGGGTTGCAAAATGAGGACCCCTCCTCAATAAGAATTCTGTGACTTCAATGAAATTTTTCTTCAGTCCCCAAATTTCTAGCATTGCAGTAATGTAAAACCTCACTTGAGCAATTTGAAATACAATTTAGGTATCCAAAGAAAATGGGTATGCAAAATTACCAGAGGAATACAAACACAGCAAATATGAGCCAAGTGTGAACCTTTTCAATGTTTCTCTCTCAAGAATGCTAGAAAGATGGGAGCTCAAGGAAAATTTCATGGGGGAAGGGTAGATTTCTTACATGTGGGCAATACCTTCATTTTGCTCCCATCCACACTATACTCAGTCTACAACTTGCCTGAGGTGTTTGCTTAGGATCCTCTTGAGGGAGGAATTATGGAACTGGAAACAAAGGCAGCACAAAGAAATGTAATAAAATTTCCTTTTCAGTATCCATTAGCTATTTCTGTGAACCTTTCTAAACAATGGCTTATTGATATTCTGGAAACAAATTATATTTTAATATAACTGTTTACTTATTTTCAAGTAAATTTGATTAATCTATTAATATAATTTCATTCTTTTAGTCAAGCAACTCAGATTTCTTCAGCCAGGTCACAATCTATCCATATCATCTATATATTTCTTTAACCAGGTGAAGGTTCATACATACTGGGACCAGGGCCAGCTTTATCATTTTTCAAAGTGATGCAACTACCTCTGGTGGCAGATAATGGAAAGCAGCAGTGATACCCCCAACCCAGCTGTTTCCCCTGATACTCCAGATACTCCGCTGTTTTGTAGGAGACAGCTGTGTGTTCTATCCCCTAAACTTGTCCAGCTCTCAGACACAGGTGAAGAAAGCCTTATTTCATTGAAAAAGTTGAAGGAAGAAGCTTATCGCACAGTTAATTAAATTGCCTTACCTGATCTGATTTAAATTTTAAATCGGGCTCCATCCAGAGCCTATAACAATGATTTAGCCACCGAAATCGCTGTCTAGGTCCATCCCAGTCCATTCCTGCTCCCAGGGGCATTCAGCATGGATTTTTTTTGAAGCTGAAGCAGCTCTGGGAACAGGGATGGACCTGGGATGGACCTGGGCAGTGATTTCAGCAGCTAAATCCTTGTGATAGGCTCCGGATGGAGCTCAATTTAAAATTTAAACTGGATCAGGTAAAGCGATAATTAACTGTGCAATAAGCTCCTAAGATTTGACTGTCTGCTTCATCATATGCCTGACCTTCAGGGTGGAACTGTTTGATTTGAATGACAATCTGGAAAAAGCATACACAAAAGACTGAAATGATTACACATATTGACAACAACATGAAAACGCTTATGTTTCTTCAACTCTACAGATAACCAGTTTATCGGGACACTGTTTTCTGCCACTGCACAAAACTTAATGCTAGCTGTCCTTAGTTTTTTTTTTTCTCATGGATCTTGGAACAGCAGAGGCAGGGGATGCTCCCCCCCCCCCCCCGGGTTTAGGGTAGGGGGACAGAGCCCTTCTGAAGTGATGAGGCAAAATTAGACCAGCAAAACTACTATTTTGTTGAGCCCCATCAGAAATTATCAATCAAATATACTAAACGATCAAAAAGAATTTAAAAAAATACTCAAAATTTCAGACACCTTTGGTGGTTGAACCTCTCAAGAATATTAAAGGCTACATACAGTATGTCCTGTGCACACATACTTGGCACTAGATTGAGGAACTATCTAGTCCAATAATCTGTTTATACATGGGCCAACCAACTGTCTATGGGAAGCCCACTAGCAAAACATGAATGCAACTGGTCCCTCCATCATGCACTCTCTAGCAACTGATAAACAAAAGCATACTGCTGTGGTACAGGAGGTGACATATGTAGCCATCATTACTGGTAGCCACTGATAGGTCTATCCTTGATGAATTTATCTTTTGCCCTTTCAGATCCATCCAAATTGGTAACTATCACTAAATCTTGTGGTAGTGAATGCTGCATCTCAGCTCTGCTCTGCTTAACTGTGTTCTATATATTTATCTATCCTGAATCTGTCCTCATTTAATGTTTCTGAATGAACTGGTTCTAGGATTAAAAGAGATGCATAATTTTATACATCTCGATCATGATTCCTTTTACTTGTGGTTTCCCCTATGTTTTGTTGGTGTGTGTCTTCAAGTCATTTCCAACTTATGGCAACCCTAAGGTGAACCTCTCATGGGGTTTTCTTGGCAAGATTTTTCAGAGGAGGTTTGCTGTTGCCTCCCAGTGGTTTTCATGGCTAAGCTGGAATTGAACCCTCATCTCTAGAGTCTAATCCAACATTCAAACCACTACACCACCCTGGCTCTCATGCCAACATCCCTAAACATTGCAATCTGTCCTCATAGGTGAGTTGCTTCTGTCTTTTTGGCCATCTTGCTTGCCTTTTTCTGCAGATTTTCTATAATAATAATTTTCCATCTTCATGACATCCTTTTTGAGCACATTGATGAGAACTCTATTCAGTATTTCTGTTCTGGTGGCAACATGGATTTGTATAACAGTAGTATTATATTGGCAGTGTCCAGATTCCATTCTACTTGAGATCATTTTGAAATTTATCTTTTGTTGTTGTCTTTTTCTAAATAGCAGCCATAGACGGGATGAAATTTTCAAAGAGATATCAACCATAACCACTAGATCCCTTGGTCAGCTTCTGTCAGTTCAGAGCCTATCAGTGTATATGTGAAATTGGGATTATTATTAATTTTTTTCACAATATACATTATTTTACACTTTATTGAATTTTCATTTACTATTTTAAAGCCCATTCTCCCACTTTACATCAATGCTTTTGGAGGCATTCCCAATCCCTTTTTGTTCTTACTACCCTAAACAATTTATTATCAAAATCAAATGTGAATATCTTATTTTATACCCTTAACTCCAGGTTTTGCATCAGGAGAGCCTCTGCATCACAAATTTGGTAGAGAGATGTGTTTTGTATTTTCATTTGATTGCATTACGGCTGTGATCCTGTATATTCCCACAAATCTCTCCAGCTACTGCTTTTGAATTAATATAGTGGAGGGTCACATGTGTTAGGGGATATTATTGGCATCATTACATTCACTTAATAGGGCCCTACATACTTTCTCTTTTCTCCTGTTGTGTTTATGTATTTTTATTTATTCAGGTTTGTATATTTCATTTATTATTTTGCTATTACCTACACAGTAGTCAAACCTCTACTTGCTTCATTAGAATGTAATTCTATGTGTTCATTCTTTTGTAAAAGCATACCTGGAAGTAGGTAAAATTAATAATGACCAGCTTGCCAATATTGAGATCCCCCCCCCCAAAAAAAATATAGTTTTTAAAATCTTGGTCTTTGTCTCTTCAGTTTTGTCAAAGAGGTTCCATGTCTTTACTTCTAGAACTTCTGTATGCAGAGCTGATCTTCCTTTTCCATGGTTAAATCCAGCATCATACCTTGAATACATTCATTTAATCAATAGGACTTAAGTTAGCTGTGACTAGAGAAACATTCAGCCCACCAGATATTGGAATTCTAACCATTGTGCACCACTAGCCATACTAACTAGGACTGCTGAGAGTTGCAATCTAATAACATCTGGATGGCCACATAAATTCCCTGTATGTGATTATCAAGCTCTATTCATTTCAATAGGACCACAAAAGGGTAGGATGTGGTTCCAGGTCTCCTTGCAGCAGCTGTAGAAACATGTCCATGGAATCCTTTGGGCAAATGTGAAGAGACTAAAACTTTCTGCCATGTGAGCTATTAGCTGTACTTGTTTTTGAAAGACCAAATTTTCATCTTGTCTGTGATGCCATAAACTGTCATCAGGGTTTATCTTAGCATTTTTAAACCAACACAGTATCCAAATGAATTGCTACTTAGTAGGGTAACCAATAAATAAGAAAACACCCTTCCACGTATTTATAGAGGTGAATACATGGGTTTTTAAAGCTATTATTATTATTATTATTATTATTATTATTATTATTATTATTATTATCCCACCCTTCCCCCAAAACTGGAACTCAGAGCGGCTTACAAGATTAAAACAGTACAATTAAAAACATAGAAAAGTGTTACATTAAAACAAAATTAAATTATTACAATATTAAAACAGATTGCATATAAAATAAAAAATATAATTAAAAAGATAAAAGTATTTAAAATACATTTATGGGAATACAAGAAGAATATCAAGTCATTTAGAATGACATCCGAATTCAGCTAAGGAAATTTATGTGTGGAAGGAAGCTTCACTGTGCCCATATGCTTGACTTAAGCATAAGGAGCTTATCGCATTCACAATTAAAACGTCTTACCTGAGTTGCCTTAAAATTCAAAACAGGTAGCATCCTATGTGCTGGCTGTTTGCTGTAATAAATTTGATTTGATTTGATTTGGTAGCATCCTGATCTTATCACAAGGATTTAGCCACCAAATTTGCTACCCAGGTTCAGCCTGGGTTGATCCCTGCTTGCAGGGGTGCTCAGTGCACCTCTTTTCAAAGTCAGGAGTTTTCTGGCTTAAGGAAATGGCCACCAGAGTACCCCTATGAGTGGGGATGGACCCAGGATGGACTCCAGTGGCAAATTCAGAGGCTAAATCCTTTTGATATGACGAGGATACTACCTGTTTTAGATTTTATGCCAGCTCAGGTAAGATGCTTTAATTGTGAATACGATAAGCTCCTAAATCAGATGTGGAATTCAAATATCAATATTATTTATTCACACACAGCAGGCTTAAATTGGATGTGAGTCTGAATGCACATCCCCATCCAGGTTCCAGTGCAAGCAGTGGTGCCTATCTATTCCCAACTAGATCTGAATTGGAGCTAGAGTTGAATTGGACTAAGCTCAAGAATGTATTCATACATTTACTGTAAAATGCTCTAACAACAAACAGACCTTTTTGTGACTTCCAGCAATAACATATTTATACAATGAAACCCAAAACTACAATATGCAATCACCTGCATAAAATACCAATATCCATTGTACAAATGAAACAGAACAAATTAATTTTGATGAATGAATTCTGAAAATACAAGGAAGTGTAATATGAGTGGACTAAGGCAAACCTGCTTTCTTAAATTATCCACTAAAAAATAATAAGCAATACATGAATAAAAATTGAAAAAAATATATTGTGGAATGATTCTGGTATTTTAAAATGAAATCTAAAGTACACATTTTCTTATATTATTATTCTTAATATATTATTATTTTTTCTTGAGAGTTGTGTGAAATTTTCATATGGTCTGGTTCTCAGAGTGAAAATACATGTAGAATGACATTTCTCTGAAAAAGTAGACTTTGGGCCTGTACAGATTGCCAGAAATATTCCAGCTTGAGGCCACTTTAACTGCCCTAGGAAATCATGGGAACTGTAGTTTATTGTGGCACCGGAACTCTCTGACAGAGAAGGGTCAATGTCTCAGAAAAAACTACGATTCCCATGATTCCCTAGCATTGAGCCAGGATAGTTAAAGTGGTCTCAAGCTGGATTATTTCTGGCAGTCTGTACAGGCCCTTGTGGTGTGTGTATGTGTGGAAGGCGGGATGTCTCTCACTGCAAAATTGCAACCACAGTGCTTTCCTCTAAGGAAGCTGCAACAGCCACTTTAAAGGTGTGTGTGTGTCTCACAATACAATCACAACAGTATGGTTGGGGTGGCTGGTAGCTTCCATGATAGTAGTGTGTGAATACCCCGCGGGTTTAATTCCAGACTTTGAAGGAACTTTCCAAAGTACTGAACCTATTTTGTGGATAGAGTTTGTTTGGAATAAAACCCAAAGCAGATTTATTGTACACCTGACATGGAAACCACCATCTGTCCCTGACTGTGATCTTTCTCCTCTTTCATCAGTTATTCTAGGGAAGAGAGGATTATGCCACTTAAAAGGAGGCAGTTCACAGTACTACACAACAAATAGTCTTGTCCCTCTCTGACCAAAAGAGAGGGAGGATCATCTAATGGACTCATGATGTAGATTATCTTCTTCAAAGTGGCAGCAGTCACCTCTTTAAAGAAAACAATTTGCAGCAACAGTCACAGTGTGATCCTTTCCTTGGCTTGGCCACTTTAAAAGAGGCAAGCAAGTTTATCTCTTTTTTTGTGTTGTGACTGCTTCCCACACAGCCAAGCAAGATGTATCACATTAAGCAGGGCCCCATTTTGTCCCAGCAAAAATTGTAATGTAACATGTACACTTTTCATCTTGTTGTTCAAGTTGATTCCAACATATGGAAATCCTGTCATAGCATTTTCTTGCCAAGGTTTATTTAGACTTTGCTTTCATCCAAAGCTGAGAGTGTGAGACATTGAGTATCCCTTGAACAAACATTGGGTATCCCTGGCTGAGTGTGGATTTGAACCTTGGTGTCACAAAGTCCTAGTCCAGCTCTCAAACCACTATACCATACTGGCTTTATACTTTCATTTGTTGTTGTTGTTAACTGCTTTCATGTCAGTCTTGTTGCTGAACATAAAGAAAACAAAAATAATGACTACAGGGGATCATCCTAGATAATGAGGAAACTGAGATAGCTAAAGATTATCCATACCTTCGATCAAAGATTGATCAGAATGGAGATTGCAGTCAAGAAATCAGAAGACAACTAGCAACTAGGAATAGGAAGGGCAGCCATGAAAGAAACAGATAAGATCCTAAAGTTAGAAGCATCCAGGCCACTGTATTCCCCATCACCAAATACAGATGTAAGAGCTGGACAATGAAGTAAGCCAATGAAGTAAAATACAAAATAGGCCCTCCATATTCATAGGTTTAACATTCATGGAATTGATTATTCATGAGTCTGATTGTGCTCCCCCGCCCCTGCATGGCCTGAAAAAGTGTGTGCATGGTCCCAGCAGGAGAGGGGAGGGAATCAGGAGAGGATGGGAGCAGTTTGGAAGGGTGCATCCTCCTCCTCTTTCTGTCTTGGGGTTTGTCTCCCTCTCGACAGGAGGAGGGAAAAGCCAAGCCCAGGACAGGAGCAGTTTGGAAGGGTAAGCACCCTCCTCCTCTGTCCTGTGCTTTCCCCTATATTCATGTTTTTTTTCCTCCACTTTTGGGAGGGCTTTGCACCCCTAATCCCCACAAATGTTCTGGGCAGACTGTAAACTGATTTGAGATCTGGTGCTGGAGATGAGTACTGAGAATACCATAGACAACCAAAAAGATTAACAAGATTCGTGAACAGATTAAGCATGAAGTCTCCTTGGAAGCCAAGATGACAAAACTGAGGCTGTTGTACTTTGACCACATCATGAGGGCATAACTCACTAGAAAAGATGATAATGCTAGGGAAGATAGAAGGCAGTAGAAAGAGAGGAAGCCCACCAGTTAGATGGATAGACTCAATCAGGGAGGTCACAAGTATGAATTTATAAGGCCTAAGCAGGGCAGTTGCGGATAATGGGTCTTGAAGAGTTCACATCCATACGGTTGCCATGAGTCGGGGGGGGGGGGATGACTCAAGGGCAGTTAACAAGAACAACAAAGATAGATGCACCTTTGGGTTGTTGTAGCATACATTTGTAGTGCTTTTTATCTTTGGTATGTTTTAGAAGTGCAAACATGCATCACAACTTTGATCAAGATTATGTGAAAGGTGTTCTATTAATTTCAAGGGGCTTTAACTGCACCAAAATTAGTTGGGATCCAGTTCAATGTTCAGCCCACTATTTTCTCCCCAACTTCCATGTATTGGAGAGTATAGGGCAAGTCCTGGCATTGTTCACATTCAAATCCACAACAAGCATCAGGTCAAAATTTAGTTTTGGTCTTAATTTAAGAGTCAAATTAACAGGGGCATCTATAACATGGATGGTATCCATGGTATTGTTTGTGGTATATGTATGCACACATCTGTAATATATATACGTGTACTCATGTACATCCAGGAACTTTATATATATATATATAATTCTTGGATATACATGAGTACTCCAAGGGGCATGGCTGCAACTCGCATGCCTTCTGCTTTAGCACACAAATGGCACATGCAAATTGCCTGCCTGAGGCAGCACATTCTCAGGAAAGTAGTTGTTCCACTCCTGGAGTTACATAACTGTACTGTGATGATTGACACAAAAGGAGTGGCACTTTTCCTAGCACCTGGCTTGGCTGGGTTTGGTTGGGCTGGGCTAGGCAAGCAAGGTAAGGCAAGGCAAGACATGCTACTGAAAGCATGAATCTGAGGCTTCCATGCAGGCTGGTATACTCATATGGATGGGCTGTTCACTGTTTAGAGTTCCAGTTCTTGCAAACAGTTGTTCCTGGGGCTGAACAGTAGCAAACACTGTGACTGTATTGAGAGTGCAAAGTATGGGGATGGGCGTAGTTTATATAGGTTAGTTTTTAACACTGCATCCCCTTGAAGTAACAGACTAAAAAAGTAAAGTTCCTATACTGTGGAGATGAAGAAAGCAGTCAAATGGAGTTCTGAGGGGTTCAACCCATTTTTGCTTGCCATTTTCCATGAGTACTTTCTTTGTTACTGGAAGAGTTAACTTAATTCATTCAAAGGTCAAACTAGGCATCAAAAAGAATAAACTTTCCCAGGGATATATCTGTTTACCCTCCCATAATGGTATTTTCTCAGAAATGCATGCCTGGGCAATTAGAATTACAAATTCAGCCCATATTTATCTTTAAATGGTGAATCACAAAACAAAGCATGTTAAATGCAAAATATGTCGGTGAGAAAAAATTACATGCTATGATAAACAGACACCTCCCACTACTGAGGGAGCACCTCTTCTAAAAACATGTTACATGTATCATCTAGCTTGGCCTAGATAACCAAACCTATAGTTGCCATTTGCAAGTTACTTCTGGAGCACAATGAACTGGATGTTTAAAACTTCAAAGAAGAGTGCAATAGGAAACTGAATTGTCCCATATATCTCCGTCAGCTATCTTGGAAGCAATTTAGAGGTGTTTCTTTAGATTTAAAGCTATATTTGATGGCATCAACATTGGTGTTCTCTACGTACTGGATACCGTGGAGTGGGTGGATGATCAGTGTTAGCTAGATGCTGGTGTTGTGGCACCACTGATGGCTCTTTGGGCTATACTAGCAGGAATTCCCAGGTTGTTAATCACCTCACTCTGCTACTTCTTCTTTCTGCTCTCATCTTTGTTCCCCACCCAACTCTTTTTCTTTCTCATTTGGCTCTTTCTCCTACCACTGGCACTTGTTCAGACTTTCCCACTACACATTCTTCTCCACCTTTCTCAGAAGTAGGGCCTTCTCTTTCTCTCTCTCTCATACACACACACACACACACACACACACACGCTCTTCCTGAAACAGGAGGGCCTGCAGAGGAAAACACCACTATAGGTGCGGAGAGGCTCACTGTAGCAATGAATGCCTGTTTTCAGCTTAAATCTCCCTGGTTAGGGATGTCTGCCACCTAGCGACTGAATGTTCTACAGAAGGCTGTAGGCAAATATTAATTAAAATTAATTAATTCAATTTGAAAAGAAAATAATTTTAAAGTGCACACACCTAGGGTCTCCCAAGTATGCATGCCAAATTTCAAGGATCCAGGTTTCACTATCTAGGAGCTATGGAGAAGACACATGCATGCACGTGGACATATATTATGTTCTATTATTACAGAAAATGAGGGCACGTTATCTGATGGCTTCATTATAATCAGAGAAAATTGGTCATATTAATTTTAATGGAAACAAGTCATGCAAGGTTTTGCAATAGCCAAGACACTTCAGTTCCAGGGCTACAGCCAGAATTCCACCATTCATTACTCTACAGAAGGAGGATCTCATAGCTCTTTCTATATTTCAGCATATGTATTATCACTGATCGCTATTCCCTGATATCTATTCCAATATCTTGACTTCATATACTAATTTATACATATAAATAAGTTTTTGTTTACTTATTCTGGTGAGCTAAAGTAGATTTTAAAAAATGCTTTTTCTTCTCTTCCTGCTTTTTTCTTCTCTGTCTCCTTTTATCACCCCTTCTCTTCTTCCCCCATTTTTTAATGTTTAAAAAAGTTAGAAAATTAAATACATTTATTAATAGTTATGAACTGGAGCATTTTATCTGCTGCCCATTCTCTCTCTCTCAACTGTAATTATTTTGTATTTGACTGTTAGTGTTAATATACTTTGGCTAAGTTGAAAGCCTCCTTGAAAATTTATATTTAGTGGGCCCACTCATTGTGTGGGTCACACACTCAATGCGATCTCCAGTACGGAGCAGGAATATCCTTGGGCGGAGGTTATTAATACCTCTGCGTTGTCATGGACGGATCATTTTCTGGCCAAGATGGAACTCAGGGCCACTGTCTGCCCCACCAGGGGTGGTGGGCCCATTAGAATGGTCCGTCCTCGAAGGCTGATGGAACCAATTGGATTCCAGAAAGCCTTAGAGGGTTTAATGGTTGGAAATACTGGTGATTCTGTTGAAGCTTTGGTAATACCTGGAACATCGATCTTACCAAGGCTATCAACACAATCACTCTCAAGTGTCCTTTCCAGCCTGCTCCTAACTGTAAGCCCTGGTACTCAAAGGAGCTTAGGAAGATAAAGCGGGCTGGACAATGACTACAGCGCGAATGGCAGAAGACTCGACTCTTACCCAACAGAACTCGCCATAGGAAACATCTTGATTCCTATCGGGAGGCAATGCGTGCAGCGCAGAGATCTTTCTCTTCTGCATGTATTGCGTCTGCAGAGTCCCATCCAGCAGAGCTGTTTAGGGTGGTGGGGGAACTGACGCAGGTACTTCCTATGCAGAACCCTCTACTTAACCCAACAACGGCCTGCTGTGACGTGTTTAACATCCACTTTGCAGATAAAATCTCTCGGATAAGAGCTGACCTAGATGTCAGTGTTTTGAGAGAATCCATAGACGAGGTGTCCAGCAACTCCGTTGATGGCATTTTACTAGATCAGCTTCAATCTGTGAATACAGATGATGTGGACAAGCTTCTTGGTAGTGTGAGGAAAATGACCTGCCCTCTCGATCCATGTCCATCTTGGCTGGACGTCCAGGGGGGTGACGCGTTGAGGGTATTCCTTTGGGATACTATCAATGAGTCTTTCAGGGAAGGCATTGTTCCATCCTGTCTAAAGGAGGTGGCAGTTACGCCACTCCTGAAGAAGCCTTTCCTGGACCCCCTGGACCGGAATAACTATAGACCGGTCTCCTTACTACCTTTTTTAAGCAAGGTCCTTGAGAGAGCAGTTGCCTCCCAACTTCAAGCTGTCTTGGATGAAACCAATTATCTGGATCCATTTCAAACCAGCTTTAGGACAAGATATGGAGTTGAGACTACCATGGCTGTGCTGGCTGACGACCTCCGCTTGAGTATTTACAGGGGTATTGTGACCCTGTTAGTGCTCTTGGACCTCTCAGCGGCCTTTGACACAATAGACCGGGGTAGGCAACCTTTCCCCTTTAAGGGCCGAGGGACTTCAGCTCCCAGAAGCCTCAGCCATGTTGGCCAATAGTCCCATGTTGGCCAATAGCTCCTGGGATTCTGGGAGCTGAAGTCCCTCGGCCCTTAAAGGTTGCCTACCCCTGCAATAGACCATTCCATCCTCTTGGATCGCCTGAGAGAGTTGGGAATCAGAAGCACTGCTTTGCAGTGGTTCCGTTCCTTCCTCTCGGGCAGATCCCAGAGGGTGAGGCTCAGGGACAGTTGCTCTTCCAGAATAGAGCTTAATTGTGGCATCCCTCAGGGCGCCATCCTGTCCCCGATGCTATTTAACATCTATATGAAGCCGCTGGGAGAGATCATTCGGAGGCATGGAGCATGGTGTCTTCAGTATGCTGACGACACCCAGATATATCTCTCCATGACCTGGTCGTTGACTCAGACTTCAGATGGCGTCTCTCCTCTCAATGATTGTCTTAAAGCGGTAATGGACTGGATGAGGAAAAACAGATTGAGACTGAATCCAGACAAACAGAGGTACTAACAGTTACGGGCCCGAAACCAGGTCTGGGGAAATACAACTCCCAGTCCTGGATGGAGTCACACTCTCCTCCAAGGACTGTGTTCACAGTCTGGGGTACTCCTAGATTCGTTGCTTCACATGACAAATCAGGTGAACACGACGGTCAGGAGTGCCTGTTATCAGCTTCGGCTGATACGCCAGCTTCTGTCATGGTCAGTCAGGAGCTGGACTCGGAGGATGAGGAGGAGGATGAGCCTACTCCAGTACAGGAGGAAAGGGAGGCTCTACCAGGTCCTAATCCTGCCCTGCTAGATCCCAGCCCTGTCCTCCCAGCCCCAGAGGAGAAAGAGCAGCCAGGTCCTAGCACTAGTAGGATCCCTATGGAGGCACAGCAGCCTAGTGGTAAGGATCAGGAAGAAACAGGTGTGGAAGTGCCTTCCTTCAGACAACGCAGGGCAGAGAGTGCTTGCGTGCGTCGGTCAAGGAGGCTTGCAGAGAGGCAATTGACCAACAAGCCTCAACTGGCACGGAGGAGGGAATCTCCTACTTAATCACCTGGGAGAGAACCACTCAGTGCCAGAGCTTATTGCAGTTCCCTTGTGTGATACTGTCAGCACTGGCTCCTTGCTCTCCGGAACCCTTGTGTGCCGTGAACCTTTGACTTTGGAATGGACTGGACGCTTGTTACCTTCTGGCTGCCCCAACCTTGGACTGAATTGGCTACTGTGGACTCTGGAATCCTGACCCTGGCTTTGGTACTGGTGTGCTTCTTGGGAACTAACAGAAAGGTCTGTAGCCTGCCTTTTAGCTCCTTCTTGCTAAACCATTCCTATCAGCGTTTGTTTGGACTGGTGCTGGGCGTAGTCCAGGACAGCTACGCCCTTTCCTGGAAAATAGGGATTTCGAAACTGTGGTACACACTCTGGTAACCTCACGTCACGTCTCACGTAACCTTCTGTAACGCACTCTACATGGGGCTACCCTTGTGCTTAACTCGGAAAGTTCAATTAGTTCAAAATATGGCAGCCAGGTTGCGTACTGGTACATCTAGGAGAAAGTACATTACACCAGTGCTGAAATCTCTCCACTGGCTGCCCATTAGTTTCCGAGCACAGTACAAGGTGTTGGTTATGACCTTTAAAGCCCTTCATGGTTTGGGTCCAACTTATCTTTGGGACCGCCTCCTTCCTTATGACCCCCCCCCCAGCACTTCGGTCCTCTGGGAGGAACCTGTTACAGCCCATAAAAACCAGGCTGTTGGCGACCTCCCAGAGTACCTTCTCTGCCTCCGCTCCCAGATTATGGAATGGCCTGCCGGATGAGATCCGTCTCATTACCACCCTTGACAGCTTTAAAAAGGCAGTCAAGACGGATCTTTTCCGGCAGGCCTTCCCTGAATAACATCCCGGCCCAAAAAGAAAAGAAAAGGAGAAGACATTGATTCCGGCTCTTTAACTGCCTCTGCCAAGCTGCTATTTCTATGTCCGTACTATATTGTTTTTATCCTGTATTTTAATTTACTATAGTTTAATATATTTTTAAGGGGCGGGTGGGTTAGGGAAGGGATTCTTGGATTGTTTTAACCTGTGATGTTGTTTTAATTTGTTGCACACCACTCCAATTGTGCTGCAGAGGGGCGGGATAAAAATAATAATAATAATAATAATAATTATTATTATTATTATTATTATTATTTGGAGAAGACTCACTCAGGATATTTCACCAGAGTTTCAGCAACTTCCACCCTACCATCAACCTCAGACTAGAACTATCTACAGAACAAGTTCACTTTCTGGACACCACAGTACAGCTACAAAATGGACAGATAAGCACCACACTATATTGCAAACCTACGAACTGCTACACGTACTTACATGCCTCCAGTTTCCATCTTGAACACACCACCAGATCCATAGTCTACAGCCAGGCCCTCCGATACAATCGCATCTGCTCAGACCCACAAGACCGGGATTGCAAACTCAAGGAATTAGAACAAGCATTGCTCAGACTACAGTACCAACCACATGAAGTAAAAAGCACACACGAAAAAACAAAGTAAGACTTGTACCCAGGACCAATCTATTACAGAACAGTTTGAAGAGAGAAAATAACAGAACCCCACTAGTGGTTACATACAACCCCCAACTGGGACCTCTCACGTGCATCATCAATGAACTACAACCCATTCTGGACAATATTGCTACTCTTTCAAAGGCTCTGGGTAGCAGACCTTTACTTGCCTACAGACAGCCTCCAAACCTCAAACAGGTACTCACCCACAAGAAGACACACGACACAGTTGGGGACACAGGTACTAAGCCTTGCCACAAACTTAGATGTCAACTCTGCCCACACATGTATCCAGGAAATGTCATCACAAGACCTAATACATCACCCACAATATTAGGGGGACCTTCATGTACTCATCCTCCAATGTGATTTATGCCATACTATGTCATCAATGCCCATCAGCACTCTACATTGGGCAAACAGGCCAGTCCCTGCATCAGAGGATAAATGGACATAGATCAGACATTAGGAATGGGAATACCCTAAAACTGGTGGCAGAACATTTCATTTTCCCTGGGCATTCCATCTCAGACCTCAGAACAGTGGTCCTTGAACATAACAACTACAAAGGTAGATTGAAAAGAGAAACAGCAGAATTGGAGTTCATCCATAAACTACAGTCCCTCTGCAATGGATTGAACAGAGACAATGGCTTCCTGACCCAATATACTCATTTCAATGCTATCTAACCCCATTCTTATGGGAGTGTCCTACATTCATCTATCACCCCCACCTACAGGGTCATTTCCAAGGCCAAACTGGTCTTGCCACCTCATTTCCATATCCAATGGCAATGTCTTTGTCCACAAATGACCATTATTAAAATTGGACTTGCGACTTCATTTCCATACACAAAGGATTTTGAATTTGAATGGACATTTTCACATACCTATGGCTTATATATATATCTCTCCCTGACTTCCAGTCCACCAAAAGCATCTGAGGAAGCAGACTGAAGTCTACAAAATCTCATGATGTCAGCTTCTTTCTTTCAGTTAGTCTCAAAGTGCTACACGATCTCTCTACATATTGAAAATTTATAGTATGAGATAGGTAGTCTCAGAATACTTTAAATAAAGTGAAATATTGCCAATTGTTTAAAGCTTTCTACCCAGTTCGAACCCCTCACTGTAAGTTTTTTCACAGTAGCTTCCTCTTTTTCTTTTTCTTTTTGCTTATTCTAAACTTTCATTTTAGCTTATGACAGTTTTCAGCACTACAAATGTGCATTAAAGAGCTATCAGCACAGCCTTTCTTGGATCACTCAGATGATACTTGAGATGGACCAGGTCAGCATGAGATACATTTGGCCTGCCTTGTTTGACTACCAATTATTGGAAAGACAGTATGTGGACACTTATTTTGAGTTTAAGTGGGCCCTAAAGAAGACAGGGTTTACTGAGAGGTAAAAAGAAGAGAACTCGGTATTTCTTATGGTTTTTGGAATAATGTGAGAGAATTAAACCTAATTAGAGCTTGAAAAGTTATGGGACAAGGTCTAACGTCAAGGTCCAAAGTCCAGACCAATGGCTGTGATGCTCACAGACATTTTCATCTATAAGATCCTGAGTAGTCATTGCTTCATTTGATTTGTAACGTGAATGGATATTGTGAAGGTTGCTCATTCAGCCTGCAGCTATCTCTTTTCCTTACCTGGTTTGACAATTATCAGATGCTAACATAAATAGCAAGTCAAGAAGCTGAAAGGTTATTTAAGTTTAATATACCTGCTGCACAAAGTAAAAAACAACAACACTTTGATACGTTGACTACAAATGCCATGGGCTGGTGAAAATAACAACCTTCATTACAGGCCACTGTGACTCTATGTCACCATCTGCAGAAGAAACACACACATACTCTATATGAATATAAGCTACCATTATTCAGGACAGAAATCGAAGCTGGACAAAGTCATTACCTGCCACTGACCTTGCTCATCTGAGCTGGCTTTATTCTGAATGAAAGGCAAAAAGGACAGATATTGGGGGGTGGGGGTGGGAGAGAACAGAGGCATTTCAGAAAATAAACCATGTAAGTAATTTAGACATAATTCTGAAAGCATAATGGTGTAACACACATCCCCCTCCTCGTTCCCACCTGTTCATTTCCCACTAAAATAAAGAGGCTATAGACATTACTGCATGAGGTGCTAGTGATGGAACTGGAGTGGAATTACAAAATGTGATTCTTCTCCTTTTCACAGAATGTCAGCACTCATCCATTGCTGACCGGTTGTCCTATTGTTATTATCATGCAATTTCACATTAACCAGAGAGACTTGTTAATAACTGCCAGTATAGCTACATTCATGTGATTGTGCAAGTGCAATTGCTACAACAGTAGTGAGATTGTGAGGTCAATGAGATGCAACTGGAATATCATGAACTGTTCTCTCTGCTTCTGTTACATCACCAGTTTAGTGAACCAGGATTCACTGCTGTTGACTAAAAAAGTGCATTGCTATCTACAGAAGCACTGATCCTAAAACTCAAAACACCAACACAGAACTCCTGAATCACTGGTAATGAGTTGTCCAAAGAATCTTGCATTTATGGGCCTAATCTTGTCATTGCAAAATTTCAGAAGAAAAAAAAAGCATGCACAAAGCATGAAAAAAAAAAGGTTGGAAGCTGGAGTAATATACATTGTGTAGAAAACAGGAGCAGAAACATTTGTCATGAAGCAAGGACTATCGTCCTGCTAAAACAGGGGTAGGCAACCTTTCCCCTTTAAGGGCCGAGGGACTTCAGCTCCCAGACTCCCAGGAGCTATTGGCCAACATGGGACTATTGACCAACATGGCTGAGGCTTCTGGGAGCTGAAGTCCCTCGGCCCTTAAAGGGGAAAGGTTGCCTACCCCTGCGCTAAAAGGTAATGCCAAAATAAGTGTTTTCCCAGCATTAATGCTACTGTTGTAGTCACATTAAAGAAATTGTGCGAATACAATGCTAGAGTGCACTGGTACAGTAATGTCCTATAACTATGGCATTTAACTGTCATAGTTTAGCAGCCGAGGTTTTGGCAGCAGCCTTAAAAACCCCAGAGTGGTTACAAAATGGAGACCTTACCATCGAATTCTAAATGTTCCAAAACTGTGCAAAAAATGTGATGAAGTGGAACCATTTTTTTTTTTTTTTTTTTTTTTTTTTTTTTTTTTTTTTTTTTTTTACTTAGGGCCTTTACAGACTGCCAGAAATAATGCAGCTTGAGGCCACTTTAACTGTCTTGGCTCAGTGTTAAGGAATCATGGGAACTGTAGTTTATTGTGGCACCAGAACTCTCTGACAGAAAAGGCTCAATGTCCCCCCCCCCCCAAAAAAAATACAGTTTCTATGATTCCCTAGCACTGAGCCAGGACAGTTAAAGTGGCCTCAAGCTGCATTCTTTCTGGCAGTCTGTAAAGGCCCTAAGTTGAGCACTGCTTCTTTAAAGGAGTGCTGCATCAAACCATCACTGTTATTAATTTCACTGCTATTAAGATATATTTGGGGGAGAAACTGTTATTTGAAATGTAAAAATAAAATGTGTCATGTGGCCATACATAGCACCAGATATTCTACTGGATTCAAAAGAATGAGTTACTTAACTCATTTAAATGAATTAATTTCAACTGCAAACTAAATGTTTAACTTGTTTTGGATTGGGGTTGTTTGCCTCAATGTAGACTTGATTCTTTGTCAGGTTACTGTCATTCAATTTTGCAGAAAATAGACTGAGGACTATGATGCCAAAACTCCCAGTTTGTTCTGGAAATGTTAGCATGCAGATCCAGGAACACTCAACCAGGAACCTTACAGTGAAACTAGAATGATTCTGCTTTGTGACCAGAAAAAATAAAATAAATAACAAACATACTTTTGGAGGGAGTATTACAAAACCTTGGCCACAGCTTCCATGCAGTTAACTTCCTGAGTTATTTCTTTTTCAGACTGCCAGTTTTTCTTTTAACAGTCTTATATGCTTTGCCCTGAACAATTACATTTTTCTGGAGACATCCACTGGTGACAATGTCTATTTCCATGCAGAAAAGCTTTATGTTCCACAAGGGCAGACCAGCCTCATGTTGCTTCCCCCTCCCCTTTCATAGATGTTTTCCTTTCTACTTTTTGAAATTATTAGTTGACATCCAGAAGCAATTATGTTTATTTTCATTTTGAAAATATAAGGCCCTCTTCCAAGTGCCTCAGCTGAGGCATCCAAGGTAATTAGTCACTTTTGATAATAATCTTTATAATTATGTACGATGATAGAGCCCTAGAATCATAACAGCTAGAAGGGACCTGTTTCATACATGAGAAATTAACTGAAACAAGATCCTTATACCCAAACTTACCTTGCAGATGTGCAGCACAACAATTCTAAGCATGTTTACCCAGAGATAAACCATATAGAGTGCAATTAGATTTCCTTCTTAGTAAGTATGTTTTAACTGGAGAAGTGCAAAGCTGCAATCTTCCAAGCTAATTGTTCATATGGCTAGAGCAGTGTCCCCAAACTTTTTCCTGTTACCATCCCCTTTCCTCTTGGGCGACAACTCCAGCCCCCCCCCCCCTTATTTCTTGATAGTAGGCCTACTGTTCTACTGAAAATTCAAAACAGATAGTCTAGGTTACTGCTTCCTTTGCACCCAGTCACCTTGGGAACAGCAACCGAGGAGCTGGCTGAGCAGCAACTGAGAAGCTTCTTGCCTGTGCCGGCCTTGCAGTAAAAGCCAGTGCAGGCAAAAGGCCTCTCAATCTTTGGTCAGCCAGTTGCTTGGTTACTGCTCCTAAGGTAACCTGGTGAAAAGAGAGAATTTTCTCCCTAGAAAGGAAGGACTCTTGATCCTTTGTTTGGGCAGAGATAGCAGGTGTATGGGTAGGGGGTTTAAAAAGGTCACATGCTGTGGACTGGAAAATAGCATGGATGGGGGGGGGGGAAGATTTTAACTACAGGAGCCACTTCAAATTGAAGGAAAACAACCCTAGATACTCCTCCATCTCTTTCCCCAAAGACATGTCTTCTCCACATAGCTTCAAGTATCATCCTCCCCCCTCCCGACATCAACACTGTTTCTTCTGATGCCTCTTCTCTTGGCCTGTCCAACAAAAGAAAGCAGGTGCAGCAGCACAGTTCCAACCTTTCAGTCAAGTCCCAGTGAAGCTCACAAAGCTTAACCAGGGACCTACATCTCCTTTCTTGCTGGAGGAAGCCTCCCCTGCCACTATGTGCTCTATTTCCTTGCTCTATTCAGTCAGTCTGTTCCAAAATGACATTGCTCTGAGTTACAGAAGCAATGTCCTGTAACCAAGCCTCAAAAGTTACCCAATTGCCACCATCACTATTAGAGAAAGATGTGGCTAAGGGAGTTGAGCTTGCACAGGCATGTGAAGAGTGGGAGACACCACCACAGGAGGTGAGGCTGTATAATGGTTTTAAGGGACCCTGAAAAGAAATTCCATGTAACCCTCATCCCCACTATGGTCCTAAAGGGTGATGGTTTCCCCTGTCTTTCTTGGGCACTGATACTTTGACTGAAGCCCCCCCCCTCACCTCCCTTCCCTTACTGTCCATCTGCTGTGCCCTTTCCCCCTCACCACCCCCCTGGATCTTTCTACCACTCCCAGGGGGGGGTATACCACCTGCTTTGGGAATCACTGGGCTAGAGAAGAAGGACTTTATCACACAAGGCAGTAAATTGCAACTGCAGCATGATAATCACATCTTTGCCACATGACACTGACCTTCTTCTGATGGAGACCATTTCTTCTGATGGAGACTATTGGAAGACCTTTTGGAAAGTGTTTCTTCTTATTAATGCAAAAACTCCATTAATGACCTCCTTTCTCACTATTGTTCTGCTATCATTTGCAGTGCAATAGTTCAGTTCCCCTTGAAGTCTGATTTTGGATGGACAAGGAGTGTCAGTGGGTGGGCTTTAGGTGTGCCCTCTACTTACCATTGATCAAGAAAGAAGGAGAAGGGGTGGATATTTCCATCTGATTTCCTTTCAATTAGCAAAGTAACTGGGAAACTTCTAAAAATTGGCAAAGGCCCAATGGGGTTGTCAGAGAAGCTGAGAAGGAAGAACTTTGCTCACTGCCCCCATCTCCTTTTCCAGCCAACCCAGTTCCAGAGTCTCACTCACATTCACATTCACACTCACACACTCTCTCTCACATACCTGGAAACGTCAGTGGTCACTTTAAAAATCATTTATTTCATTACCTGTTCTGCTGTTCTTGTTGCTAAGCTTCAGACTTGATTAATCATTGGCAGATTAATCTCTACTTTAGCTGTTGGCTTCATCTGCCAGCAATTAATCAAGTCCATCCCAAATCAGGAAGTGGTTCCCCCCACCCTGGGAAAAAAGGCCTTTTTAAATACTGTTTTCAGCTTATTTTATATTTGGGGGGGGGGGAGAATCTCTGTGTGTGCCACACTATGAACTGCAGTGGGGATAATGTCTTGTGGGTAACCAGTCCCAAATGCTGTGTGTGATACTTTGTTGGTGCAAACAAAGATTGCAATGCTGGAAAGGTTCTATAAAGTGTGATAGGGAAGAGATCAATTCCACTTGCATAACATTTTTGAAAACAATGCTAATTTGGTGCGAAAAGACCATGGTGTGATAAAATCCTTAGATCCATTACACCTAACATCACCCCACTGCAGTTGTCCACCTACTGCCCCCCCCAATGGTTTGGTGTACAATTGCTATCTGTCCCATCCATCATGGGTAATGTTAAGGAATTTGTAGTCCAAAACATCTAAAGTGATAAATGTTGCCCATTCTGGCCACACAGAATTTAATTGATGATCACTTAGAATATAGTGTATCACTAATAGGAATGGGATTACCCTCTGACACCCTCCAACAGTTCCAAAACACTCAGGTTTTCTTTCTTTCGTTCTTTCTTTCGTAACTGTTAGAATTTTTTCACATGTAATTTATAAAGTAACAAAGAAAGGAGCAATTATTTTCAGCCTCTGTTCAACTAAGTTGGTCCAAATATGATACAGAGGGAGGTAATCGGGCAGATGTTGCTGGGGCACAGCAGGAGAAGTTATATGGCTGTTCCTTCTGAGCTCCTTGGCCATTCTCCTCTACTAAAGGATATAGAGGTCTGTGCCACATGGCCTGTTAAACCCATCATTTTGCCCTCAGGAGTGGTAGAGGATTGGACCCCATTACCAGTTTTGAAGTAAACTTCAGATGACACTCTGCATATTCAATTCAGCCTCTGCATATGCAATTCAAAGTTGTATTTCAGCTCAGGCAGCAACATTTTTGGGCCATCTCTTTAGTTGTGGTGGTCACTGGGTGTCTTTTGGCTAATCATTCTGTTTCAGCCAAACTTACCATTAAAGTGGTATACATGAAGATAAAAACAACTAACCCACATCTATGATGGCTTGAGAATTTTGGAAGAAGCAGGAGAGATACATGTGAAAATAATAACAATGTTAAGAGCATTTTATTTCTTTGATTGTCACTAGCAATTTCCTACCTCTGGGGAAATTAGAATTTTTCCTTATACTAAATTTCCTGTGCTCTTTGAAAGTTGGGTTGGGGGAAAAAAGGAATAAAATACTAAATGTAGCTCATATTTTTGTTTTCAATATCACATTTCAACACTATTTTGTATGTGCTTAAAATATATATACAATCTTTTCCTGGTAGATTATCTCCCTTAGAAACTCCTTTCGGTTTGCTAAAACTTGGAGCTTGGAGTAGCTACTTTTTTGGACTGCAGCTCCCAGAATCCCAGGAGTTGTTGTCCAGAAAGAAAGTCTATCAATCCAGCTTTGTGACTGTTGCACATAGCTTATTCTCATTGTTGCATATTAAATAGTTTTCTACTTGTTGCCCTCCAATACTGAAGGTATATTTTTCTTCTCTTTCTCCTTCTTGCTGCCCTTCAACCTGACTGAGTTACAGTGTATAAATTACACTATTTTTTGGAAAAAAATTATTCTGACTCAAATGAATGCACTGGCTTTCTGCCATTAAGGTATCAAGTGAATTACTCTGCTTCCTACACTGCTATTTGAGTCCTTTATACTTGGCTTCAGAGTGTAGTTTAGTACAGCCAAACACCACATCCCTAATAAAACGTCTACACTAAAAAAAAAAAAAAAAAAAAGGGGGGGGGGACAAAAGTTGCTTCTTAACTCAGCCTGAGCTTTCCCCGACAAGAGCACTTAAGTAATTTAATCAAGAATTATATTACCCTTACTGCCAAAACACATCTAGGCTGTGATCCAATAAGTGTATTGATGCGTTGGAGTTTAGTCTGGTTCGTGTTTCGTGCCTCTCTTTTTAGTTGGGACATAAGCACTATAATTTTCTTCCTTTGTTATATTTATTTGTTCTGGCAGGTAAACATTAAATATGGCAGATGACAACAACCTTCTAATTTTCCAAAAATACGTACATATCAGGTTAACATTTCTATTCAGAGTCAAGAATTATTAATCGGCAAAATGACTAAGCAGAATCCAATTGCATAATCTGATACATTTCTACCCCAGCATGCACTTCTTAGTATGGGGATAATTCAGAAGTAGCATGCCATGAGGACCACAATTTGCCCCTTGCAGGAGATAGTGTTTCTTCTCCATTCTTCCATCTCCCTTGATTGACATCACCATAGCTGCTATCCCTGGCATGATACAGAGGTAGCACAGCATGGGGCAGGGAGGCCCCTGGGAAGTGACTCTGAGAACCAGGAGGAATGACAAGCATGAGGACCCAAGGGAAGCCCAAAAGAATAGTGTATTGTGGATGCATTGCATGCGTAAGGATGAGAAGCAAGAAATGAGGCAGGAGGCTTTCAAAGAACATCAGTCCAGAGTCCACCACACCCAGCGTTGCTGTGCCTGGGCCAAGGGATGGAAGGGAGGGGATATGGTAGATCCATCTTATCTCTTGGCACAACTACTTGCCAACAAGGTAAGGATGAAGAGCTGATGAGGGTGCCTTTAAGGCTTGGAGGGCAGCTGAGACAGGTGAAGGCATACAAGACTTCCTTCCTGAGTGTATGCTCCCTCCCAACACACACACCAAGCACAGAGAGGAAGATCCAGGGATAGAAAATCCTGTCTCCCATTTTAAGAAGAATCTTTGAAAGCCTGAGCATTTCAACCGGAGCCAGTCTCAACTGAGCATACCTCATTTGCAGTTGCCTTGCCATCATTATAACACAAATGCTACTGAGGGTTTTGAGCATTCTCTGCATAAGAGACAGCTAGAATTGTTGTGGGGTCCCTATATATGAGGTGGTAAGAGGGGTTTACATCCCAAACCTAGAGTGGCAGCTGTTATAGTTGGGTTAGAGCAGGGGTGCTATGGGGGATAGAGGAAATGAGGGCATTGCCCCTACAATAAAATCAGCCCCTCTAAGAATTTTTCCTCCGTTCCCCAAATTTGTACTATGGATTGGCAGTAACCTGAAACTTCGGTCAATCATTCAGCAATACAGATTGGGTATCCAATGAAAAAGGACAGGCAAACTTACCAGATAAATGAAAACAAAGCAAATGTAAGAGTTTTAAGTATGAACAATTTTCAATATCTCACTCTTTGGAATACTAGAAATTAGAAGATGGAGGGAAAATTTAAGTGGGTTGCAGAATTCTTATTGAGGGAGGAATGTCCTCTTTCTCTCTTATATCTATATCCCTTATTTAGAGGTGCATAGTGAGGGTATCCTACACCCTGCCTTGAACCCCAGTCTTTCAAATATAGGAGACAGTAGAGGTTTGAGCATTGGACTATGACTCAGGTGACCATGGCTCAAATCTCCGCTCAGCCATCGAAACCCACTGGATTATTTTAGGTAAGTCACATACTCTTAGCCTTAGAAAACCCTATGATAGGGTTGCCTTAGGGTCACCATAAGTTGGAAATAACTTGAAGGCATACAACCACAACAATTTTCAAATATGATTGCATCCTTTTCCATGGGAAATGGTGCTGGATGCATTAAGCCGTGTAATAAGTGGGCTTTTAGAGGAGGTTGAGAAATGATTTTAAGATGCATTTGGGAGCTGAGAAATGACAGACAGTTCTACACCTGGAATAACAAAGACTATTGCAGTTTTATTTCTGAGGAAAAGCAGATAAGGTCTGTCTATCTGCAGAGCTAGCATTACTATGTTATTATTGTTATGAAGCAATGAGTTGTCTTAATCCAGAGCCCCATTGTGTGCTTCTGTCTACTCCTGATGCTCCAGACTCCATTCACTTCAATGAGCAAGAAAGTGAAAGGCAGTGGGACTAAATTATCAACTGAAATAATTGGGAAAGAGGAGGCCTACTGGAGCTTCATTTGCAAATCAAGAGATGAGGAGGGCATTAACTGGTTGTGTTTGGAAAATTCGATCCATACAGTTTCAACATTTTCAAACCACAAACAACAGAATACATTATTACTTTAATTCTCAGGGATGAATGCAGGGGAGAGCAAAGTAATGTGTAAAAGATCAACAACAACAACAACAACAACAACAACAAAACCAGCCCCATGGCATACCCTCCAACATCTCACAACATGAAAACTGGGATACATGTGACCATGCAACATCAGAATATCAACAAGATGACAAAAGTTATTAATGAGAAAGAACACACAAGATAGGAGAATCTGCAGCAGTTTCCTTTTGCCTGAGCCTCCTGAGAAGGGCAAGATTCTACCCACTCCCCCTGCAGTTAAGTGCAAAATACAGCTTGCAAAAGGTGAAGTACACTGAGGATAAAGGGGATAGTGGGACATTTTAAAAGCTGCTTATAAAGTGGGGTAGCAGAGGTTTAATCAGGACTGTTGTTGTTGTTGTTGTTGTTGTTGTTGTTGTTGTTGTGTGCCTTCAAGTCCTTTCCAATTTATGATGACTCTAAGGCAACCCTATCATGGGCTTTTCTTGGCAAGATTTGTTCAGAGGAGGTTTGCCATCGCCATCACCTGAGGTTGAGAACATGCAACTTGCCCAAGGTCACCAAATGGGTTTTATGAACCCTGGGAATTGAACCCTGGTTTCCAGAGTTGTAGTCCAACACTCAAACCATTAGGCCACACTGGCTTTCCTATCCCTGCCAAATCAGGACAGTGAGAGGCTATGCTATGATGCCATCTGCCAGAACAATGAGAAGGCCTCTCCTATTACAATATAGAGTAATTGTGAGAATCATGTCATTCTCTAGACAATTATAACTCTATTATTCCACTCTAATCGTTGTGGCTGCATCCTATGGAATCCTGGGATTTATGGTTTGGTGAAGCATTAGAGCTCTCTGCTTGAAAATACTAAATGCTCCTCCCTAATCCAAGGATTTCATAGACCATTGCCATGGAAGTTAAAATGAAATCATACAGTTGTAACTGTTAAAGGGGCTGAGATGACGTCAGCCTGCAAATCCCATAGCCAGCACAGCCAATGGTGAAGAATGCTACAAACTGGAGTCCAACAGAATATGAGAGTGGCATGAAGTAGAGGTGGAAAGTGGCTCCATGATACTTTTTGGTAATTACTTTTTATTGCAACTCCTAGAATCTCCTAGCTGACATGAGCATTGGCCATGATGGCTGAGATTCTGGGAGCTGTCCAAAAATGCAAGATTTCTAAGCTCTGGGAAGCACAAACTCTGGTTCTAGAAACTGCAGTAAACTGTCCAAATGCACCTGAGGAAGTAAACATTAGTCTACAAAAGCTCATGCTGCCAACTTCTTTATTTCAGTTAGTCTCAAAGGTGCTACAAAATCTCTCTGTATACTGATTCTGCAGATTAACACAAATATATCTTGAATTCTGCAGTAAATGTTGTTCATCCTGAGCAACTGTTCATTTTTTCATAAAGAGGCACATAAAGAAGAAGCATTTGTTAAAACTGAATTTAGAGTAATAAGCATGAAGTATTCCTGAACAATATATCCCTAAAGCTTGAGAAAGTAACTTATATGAGTATAACTCAAAGAATGCCCCAGCACTTGTTATATGCCTGGCTATATTTCTCATAGAATTTCTAGGTAACTTACACCAATTTAATATTAAAAGTTTTGTTACCTACTTTTCCATAAATTGCCCCACTGTTTTGACTAAAGCTGGAAACAGTCTCACAAATGTTAAATAATTCAAAAGAGGACAAAGCCATATATGCTTTGTAAAAGCTATATTTAACAGATATGCACTGCTTGATTCTGCTGTTTTAATCATTGTATATATTGTTAATAGGAATATTAACAATTTTTGAAGCTGTATGAATTTCTCTGGTAATCCTAAAACACAAATTATTGTCCTTTAAATGAGTTAATTTCTGTTGTATCTATCAACTCCTATTCATAGTAACAATTTCAAATCCCTCTGTATAGTACGTTCCCAAAGGAAAACACCCACAATCTTTCATATTATCTTTCCTTATATTTTATGAGCTACATACAATTAAGTGTATGTTAAATATATGCAATTACTTTGGGGGAGGGAGGTTGAATTGGTCCAATGTGTCCAATTTCCACATTACCTCATGCTTCTTTCCTTCTGACTATAGCTATGAAAATCTCCAAAGTTCTCATGAAGAGCCAGAAGAATAGATGACAGATAATTATTTATAATAGCATTTTGCTTCATTTGAGATTTTCCACTTTTGCACAGTGACATCTTGTGGGCTCTAAAGGAATCTTTCAGAAAATAGGGACTATGGAGAGACTAGAGGTTTGACAGTACTCCCAACTCAAATACTAAAGGTGCAGTCCTTTACACTAGGAGAGGAAAAACTGTGCCGATCCACATACTGTTTAATTCCAAATTTCCTCATCCCTCACTGTACTGGCTGATTTAGAATCTAAAATGTAAAGGGCCACAAACTGAATGTATGTTGCTTCTGAATAGACATATAGGATTACATTGTACTGGCACATTTATTTGTCACTGAGGATATAAATCAGAGAAAGCCAGCATGGTGGTTTGAGCATTGGACTACAACTCTGGAGATCAGTATTCCATTCCCTGCTTGGCCACAGAAACCCACTGCGTGACCTTCAGTGAGTCACACACTCTCAGCCTCAGAAAACCCTGATAGGTTCGCCTTAGGGTGGCCATAAGTCGGATATAACTTGAAGGCATACGACAACAACATATACATGGGGGGATATCTGAATCCTCACTGATGTTGCTGGATTACAACTGTCAGAATTCCTGGCTATTCTGGCTGGGAATGTAGGCAGCTATAGTCAAAAACCTCTAAATGGCCACATGATTCCTTTTGTACGTACACAGATACATTTGCCAAACATACTGACTGAGGTGTTCCCTTTCATTGTGTACTCAGTGGTAAATCTGGATTTACAGCAAAATGGTTGCGGGGATACTAGAAGAATTTTACTAGGAAGGGTGATGAGAAATGAAACCATATTTTTCAAATGCCCTGAGCTGCCAAGGATGCTGCAGTTTAATACTCTTTCATCCCATTTGTCTAACTGCTTTTAAAATGTCCCAGTTTATCTCTCCTCCTCCTCCTTTCCCCTTTTGTCCCCAGCCTACTTCAGTGGCTGAATTAACAGTGTAAAAATAATTTGTGTTCAGTTAATTCTGCAGAAAGGAAGGAGACAGAATCATGCCTTTCCCAGTAGGCTTAGGCAAAGGCAAACTGCTTCAACCTCTCCTAACTTGTCTGTTTGTCCTCATTAATAACTTTTGCCATCTTGACCACACTGTGATGTTCCATGGCTACACATGGCCAGTTTTCACTGTGAGATGTTGAAAGGTATAGAAAACATGCCTTGGTTGGTTTCCTGGTTTTCTAGGTTAACATTTCTACTTCAGTCTCTCTCTCTCTCACTCACTCACACTTTCTTTCTCTGCCTCTTCTCTCTCTCTGTCTGACCCTTCCCACTGTTCAGGCCACACTTTCTACAGGACCGAACTTGAAATGTGGCCTTACAGAGCCAAATTCCAAGGACATTTATCTTCTCTACAATAAAAAAGCTCCCACAGCTGCAGCATGAACAAGGAAATAATAGAGTCCTGAATGTGATTACTGCATTTAAATGAATTCAGAGGAAAGAAGCAAACACATAATTAACCTCCACTATTAGCGTGTTGATTTTCCAAAATCCTTCTGAACAAAGCTGTATTATCATGCCTGCCCTGTAATGGGAATTTTGTTAACAATGTCTAGTATGCTCATACAAGTTCTAGGCAATTTTTGCAGATTATTGTTTCCTTTTAAAAAACACATTTGGGAAGGAAGCACAATAATGGTTTAATTGTTTTGCAGTCTGCTCTATCTCTCAAAGACATGGGGGTGCTCTACATGTGATAGTCCTGATGAGAAATCTGTACTTAGGACAAGAGGCAACTTTTAGAACAGAACGCAGAGAAACAGAGTGGTTCCCTATCAGCAAAGGGATCAGCAAGACTGCATTCTATCACCCTATCTATTCAACTTATATGCAGAAAATATCATATGAAAAGCAGGCTTAGACTTGGAAAAAGGTGGAGTAAAGATAGGAGAAATTTGTGCCTCATGATTTCACACGACGTCGCACAGAAACTGGTCAGAAACTGGACAGAAAATGGTATTATCCGAGATCTTTTTAATTTTGGGAATTTAGAGGAAATGCATTTGTGACATTACAGTAATTTCGCATTTACTGTAATGTGAAAAGCAAATACACACGGACAATTCTCTTTTAAAACCTGGAGGAGGGCCAAGAGGAGGAGGAGGAGGGGCCTCCAGGGAGGGAGAGTCCTGGGCTCCTTCTCAGTGCCAGGGAAGGGAAGGGAAAGCAGCCCAGGAGAAAAAAGTTTGGGATGGAGAAGTTTGGCATTTGGGATAGAGGGAAAAGGAGGGGAAAGAAGGCTTCCCTCGCAGCAGCTGTGGGGGGATGTGGGTGCAAGTGTGGGGTCTGCTTGTGGAACAACTTGGAAATCCATCTCACCATGAAGTTCTGCCCTGCAGGTCCTACAAAGGGGAAAGGCTTATGGGGGGGGCATGGGAGCTACCTCCAGTTTCCCCCTCTCAATCCCTCCTTTGCCTCAGTTGCCTTGCCTTGCCTTGCCTTTCCAGCCTCCTCCTCCTCTGCTCTCTTGAGAGGTCCTAACCCCAACAGAAGGGGGTTAGGACCTGTGCAGGAGGACATGACCCCAAATGTAGGACAGTCTGACATTTCCTCCTGGGAAATACAGGACTCACCCTGGAAAAGGAGGAGTCTTGTCACAAAACACACCCATTTCCAGTACATGTACGGGTTCTTTTCACTTGTGTATGAAAGTTAAAAATGTCTTTTTTTCGCTTTTAACTTAATTCCATTATTACTGTAATTACGTGTGAAAAGCTTTTGCGTAATTAAGCTCTATTTTCACTTTCTTTTCGGGATGCTTCATTTCCACTTTATTATCTCTTTAACAACGAAACTGGCCCATGTGTGATAACATCCTAAGATAAGCAAATGGCACCACATTACTAGCAGAAAACATCAAGGACTTGGAATAATCACTAAGGAAGGTCAAAGAAGAAAGTGGAAAGGTAAGCTTGAGGCTGAACATAAAGAAAACAAAAATAATCACCATGGAAGGCCTAAATACATTCAACCTAGACAATGAGGAAATTGAAATAGTAAAAGAATTCTCGTACCTTGGATCAAACATCGATCGGGAAGGAAATTGCAGTCAAGAGACAGATGAAGGTCCCTCTCTCCATTCCAACTGCCATTGCCTTCTCCTTTTGTGCAATCTCCTTTTTTAGATTGCAAGTCTGAGTGCAAGGAACTCTCTAATCAACAATTTGTAAGCCATTCTAAGAACCTTTGTGGCAGAAGAGTGGGATATAAATACTATAAATGAAATGAACATGAAGAAAACAGAAGAAGACTAGGAATGGGAAGGGCAGCCATGAAAAAGCTAGACAAGATCCTAAAGAGTAAGGATATACAACTGAGCACAAAAGGTAGAATCATCCAAGCCACTTTACTTCCCATCACCATGTATGGATGCAAGAGCTGGTCAATGAAAAAAGTGGATAAGGAAAAAAAGATGAACTCATTTGAGATGTGGTGCTAGAGAAGAGTGCAGATACAACGGCCAGCCAAAAAGACAAATAAATGTGTCCTTGAAGAGATAAAACCTGAAATCTCCCTGGAAGCCAAGATGATGAAACTGACATATTTTCACCACATCATGAAAAGGCATGACTCATTAGAAAAGTCAATAATACTAGGAAAGGTAGAAGTAGCTCTGTAAAAAATATGGTGGATCAATTGGTCCTCTACCCCTTAGGAGTGCCTATTGATTAAACAACTTTAGTTTACTAATAAAGTGTGCCCTTGGTATCCACTGGGGGTTGGTTCCAGGACCCCCTATGGATACCAAAATCTGTGGGTGTTCAAGTCCCATTAAATGCAATGGCATAGTGAAATGGTGACCTTATATAAAATAGCAAAATCAACATTTGCTTTTGGGATTTTTTAAAAAATATTTTGAATCCATTAATAAAGAATCCATGGATATAGAGGGCTGGTTGTAACTGGACTTAACTGATTACAGGTACATTTAAATATATTTTTATGGTACCTAAAACTGGTGGCTTTTGGAGATACTAAAGGAATTTTAGATAGAGTGAGGTTTAATAAATAAATGCTTATAATCCACCCCACGCCCTCAGGTCCTCTGGGAGGAAGTTGCTTCAACCAATAAGAACTAGGCTGGTGACGACCTCCCGGAGGACCTTTTCTGCCATGGCCCCCAGATTATGGAATGCCCTGCCAGAAGAGATCCGCCAGGTAACCAACTTAGATGGCTTTAAAAAAGCCATCAAGACGGATCTCTTCCGGCAGGCATTCCCGGAATGACACATTCTCCCTCCCTCTTGAGATGGCTACCGCGCCACTGTCTGTTTATGTTAGATGTTAATGTTTTATTGCATATGAGATTTTAATCTGTATAATGATTTAATATATTTTTTAAGGGGGGTATTTGTTGTTGACTGTATGGGTGTATTTTTTAACTGTTAGCCACCTTGACAACCTTGGCTAAAGGCGGGGTATAAATAAAGTTTATTATTATTATTATTAGTAGTAGTAGTAGTACCTCTGCTCCCCGTTGATTTTTCTAACTTGTTTTTAACTTGTATTGTATTTTTGGATTGTCTTATTCAATGTTGTAAGCCGCTTTGATCAGTTTTCTGGAAAGGCGGGGTACAAATAAAACTTTTATTATTATTATTTATTTATTATAGTAGTATGCTATTGCCCAGTATTAAAAAGCTATGAAAATATTTTTATAGTACTTGTGAGAACAATCCATGAAAACCACCCAAAGAAAGGAAGGGCTTTTCCTTTCTTTCTTTCTTTCTTTCTTTGTAGGAGTTCAAGTTAATTTTAATCAGTATTTTTTTTTCCTTATGGGCTACTCACTAATGACCAAGCTGATTTTATCTATGAACAAAGACGACATATTTCAAGAGCTGAAGCGTGATGTCTTTAAGTATCATTCATCAGCATCTTAAGAAGTGTCCTCCTCTCATTTGGATTTTTATCGAGTGTTCTCCAGTACTTGTTCCTCCATACATCTCACCTATCACACATTGTGGAGGCCGTATCCATCTGCAGGTGGAAAGGAACAGTAGCACAGTAATTTTGGGTTACAAAACTTTAGTAGCTCACTGGAAAATGTTATTAAGAGGGTTTTGTCAGTATTTCTTTTTAAAATGACAGTTAGGTGCTGAAAGACAGATTCTTCTGGGAAATAGTGTCTGGACATGTGTTTGCATGCTTCCTACCTGCTCAGGCCCTATATTTATAAACAAACACATATTACAAAACCACTATGTATCTTGTATTTTGTTTCCACACAGATAAAATGATCCTGTAAAGCAAATCTTGGCACTCCCTACTGCTTGGGGAAAGTAGGGATGAAACAGAAATATATGCTTGCCTTTAGCCCCGCAAACAAGCTTTCTTTCCACTTATTTCCCTAATGGCACATAAACTCTTTTCAGCTTGGTTGTTCCCTGCTGTCATACTGACAAACAGCCAGTGTCACTGATAGTGTTCTGAGTCTATATGGAAGAGAAACAGTCTCCCTGGACTCTCTGCAAAACTAAAATGTTAAATAATAATAAAAATGTCTATGTAGGTAGTTTATGGGCCAGTCTACACTATGAAAATCCTCCACATACTAAATGACTAGAACATGATCCCAGCACATGCAATTCACAGTTGTTCAGGGTTTTTTTGCCAGTGTGGGGGGGGGATTCCTCAAACCCTACAGAAAACTGATTTGCAGCTCTTACTGGAGTATGCACAAGAGTGTATATATCAGAGATGTGACCGTCTGATTCACATGCCTTTGTATGGCAGCACATTTTAGCAGAGGGGGGATAGACAGGTAGATGGACATTGCTGCTAAGAGATTTCTCTCTTCTTGTTTTGTTAGCTAGGTGCCTTTGGATTTGCCTATTTTACTTAGCATTTTATGGCATTTTAAATTAATTTTTTTCATTCTGAAACTGACCATTTGAAACTCAGTGGGGGTGGGATGAGATCTAGAGACATACAAGAGAAAGGGCTGAAAGCTTAATTGGAGAAAGCACACTAGGGGTGTTTAACTACATTAATTATTTTCCAGCAAACATTGCAGCATACAATAACCAAAGGAATCCAAACATAGGTGATTGGAGCGAAGTACAATGCTAAGCTGTCAGGAGGGGAGGGATAGTTCACAGGTCCTTTTCTAATGATAAAAGCCACCAATTAAGGCTTTATACATTTTATTGTTCTGAGAGAAAAAATGACCACTACATTTTTGATTAAAAAAAACTTATTAAAAGCCACACTCATGATTTGCAACAAGAGCCATGCAACACTCCATAGTTTGTCAGCTAGCCAGAGACTGCATGTGATGGTGACACCGGCAGGAATAGGTGACCGTAGAAGCAGAAGTGTGTATGTCCGTGCCTTTGACTGACATCCAACAAATAATAATAATGTGCAGTAGCAGTTACATGCGGGCACAAATAATAATAAATACATCTGATCACCATTTTAATTCGCAATGGTGCTGCATGTGGCCAACAGAATATGCATAGATGTGAATGAGACGGAATAAGCTCAGAAGAAATGAAGACAATTGAACATTGATGGCTTCCCACTCCACCAAATGCATTTGAGGAAGCTAGCTCCAGTCTACAAAAGCTCATTTTACCAACTTCTATCTTTCAGTTTAGGGATGTAGTGGCTCAAGTGGTTAAGATGCTGACTCTGTTGACTGCAAGATCTGCAGCTTGGCAGTTTGAGGTCCGGGTGCTGCATGATGGGGTGAGCTCCTGTCACTAGTCCCAGCTTCTGACAACCTAGCAGTTCAAAAGCATGCAAATGCAAGTAGATAAATAGGTACCACTTCAGTGGGAAGGTAAACAGCATTCTGTGCAATCATTCTGGCCACATGATCACAGAGTAGTCTCTGACAACGCTGGCTCTTTGGCTTAGTGACAGAGATGAACACTGCCCCCTATGGTCACACATTACTTGCTAATCTTGTCAATGGGGAATATCTTTTACCTTTATCTTTCAGTTAGTCTCAAAGGTGCTGTAAGATCCCTTTGGTATCTTTTAGTTTAACTTACCTCAAAAAGGTTATTGGGATGAAATGGGTTAAACCCCTCTCATGGAACCTTAAGCTTCTTGTAAGAAGGATGGTAAATAACTTGTGTAAAACTAACTGTGTGGGATCCCCACAATAAGAAATAAGGAACAAGTGAAACAACAGTTTTCAGTGATCCCATTAGACTTTCAAAATTGTGCATGCTTTGACAGATACAGTTGTGGGGCTAGCTGAAAAGCTCATTTGCATGTTATGAAATCCTTGTACAACTTAAAGTTAAGGAGGCTTGGTACCCTTTGACAACAGTAACCTTATGAGACATTTCTCCTTGCCTTCCAACAATATACTCTGTACCATCCTAGTACTATTTAGATATGCATTTTCCTGGCCATTCTTCAAATGATTGCTGCTGACATGAAGCAATAGACATCATTACAATAATCAGAGCTGTAATTGCCAGAGACCTCTCTGTTTTGTTGTCAGTCCCACAGTCTTACCATGTGGTTCTGCCCTGTGAAGTCTCTGGTTTTGTTTAATAAATAATATTAATTATTATTATTATTATTATTATTATTATTTATATCCCGCTTCTTGACAGCAATCTAAGCGGCTCACAATAAAATCCATACAGCATATCCCCGGGCCAACCCCCCCGCCTTAAAACAGTATTAAATAACAGATAGTTAAAACGTAAACAATATAAACATATTAGAATAAACCATATCAAGAACAGATTGCAGAGCCCTAAACAACCTCTACTGCATTCCTTATCCATCAACAGAGGATGGGGCCACGAAAGGAACGCAGGAGTAAAGAGCCCTGGCCGGGATAATTAATCCAGAAAGGCCTGCCGGAAGAGACCCGTCTTGACAGCTTTTTTAAAGCTGTCTAGTGATGTCAACTGATGGATCTCGTCCAGCAGGTCATTCCGGAGTTTCGGGGCAACAACATAAAAAGCCCTCAGGGAGGTCGCCACATGCCTTGATTTTTGAGGCTGCAACAAATTCCTCCCAGAGGACCAGAGAGCGCGGGGAGGGTTGTATGGAAGGAGACGGTCCCTGAGATAGCTTGGACCCAAGCCATTTAGGGCTTTAAAGGTGATAACCAACACCTTGTACTGGGCCTGGAAGCTGATAGGCAGCCAGTGGAGGGACCTCAAAACCGGAGTGATGTGGTCCCTCCTAGATGTTCTGGAAATGAGCCTGGCTGCCATGTTTTGGACCCATGTTCCAGACACGAATGCAGGTACCTCAGAATAGCTGTGGCCATGCTGGCTGGTAGCTTCTGGAAGTTATAGTTCAAAAAGTTGACATTTTCCATGCTCTTCTTTAAATAAGCACAGTATAATCTGACAAGAGTATAACTTGATAAGAGTTGAAATCCTTTCCCAAGAGATACAGAGGCCAAGTGGATTTTTGCACCCATGTGATATTTCATCAGTAAAACAAAGCATCCTCACATCATTAGGGATATCAGAAGTGAAGAAGTCTTGGGTTTTAATCTGACACTCTATGAATTTTCTGCCAAGGGAAGCCAGGCTAGTTCTCTTTTTGATGTTGTTCCATCAAAAGACAAAGACACTGCTATTCAGATAAGCTTTTGGTCTTTGAGTTGACTTATAAGTTGCAGAAATAGGTTTTGAGTGGTAGAAGCTTTTTTTAAAAAAAAATACTTATTGATTTGTTTTTAATTGATTGGTCTTTATTTTTATTTTTTTAAAAAAACCAACCCTGTATTTTATTTTTATCTTTTTCTTTTAAACTACCTTGAACACCATCGTAGTGGAAACACAGAACAGGCATTTTAAAAATAAATGAAATAAATTAAAAAAACACACTGTAAAAAGTACAGTGTACTGTTTAGAATGAGAGGAATGCTTCACTTCTATAATCCATACATATGATGACTAACTGACCACAATTATTTTCTCTGCAGTAATGATCACATTAAATTCCATTAAATTAGGTTCAGCAAAATAAATGTTTGTTTCTGAAAGCGGCTTCTGAAAATACGATGAACATGATTGCAAGCCAAACATACATATAAAATTTCATATCACTAGAAAATGTTATGTTAAGTGCATCTTAGATTAACTTTCATAGACACTGATGGTTCTAACAAGAATACAACCACAGAATCAGTGGAAGTTATATAAGTGTTGACTTAACAAGTCCCATTCATTCAGTGGCTCTGCTCTAGATGGTACTAACTGAATGTAGCCCATATTTATATATAAAAAACCAACATCTCAAAGCTTTATCCATAAGGTTACAAGTTTGGTTATACATAAGGCACAAGGTTCCTGTACTTTTAATAATTCTGTAGAAAATTTTTCCTTGCATGACAAGCAAGGTCTGTTGAAATTACTCCTTCTAACAGCTATAAACGGTACAGAAGAACTGGCCTTTATTTTATTCGGCAACCTTAATTGCACAATTGTTGGAATGTCCATCAATTTTTTTACACATCTTTAAAGATGGTAATTTCCAGAGCAGAGCTGGGAGGAATAGGTGAGAGCCACTTATATCAATCTATAGGTTAGATTACTACAATGAATTTTTAAAAAAGATGTATAGTTAACATTCTTGAGACACTATATTCTTTCTCCCTCTCCCCCCTCAATATATAAATATGTGTGTACTTTCAAGAAGTATAATAAATAGTGGATATGCATTCATTCTTTAAAAACTGAAATTAGAATTAGAATTGAATTATTATAAAATGAATGACAGAATAAGATGAATGGGACTGTGTCGGCCAAGCAGGAAAATACAATAAAATCTAATATCCACAAAACAATGATCTCTTTATTGGACTGACTGAAATGTACAAAATATATAATGCAAGTGAAATTTTGAAAACTTGCATGAGGTATTTTGTGCATTTTAGTTCATCCAATAAAGATATCACTGTTTTGTGAACTCAGTGATGCTTTGAAAATTTGCATGATGCATTTTGTTCATTTTAGGGTCCAGTAAAGTATCACTGGTTTTTCCCCAATTTTGAATGTTTATCATTGTTAACATATAATGCTAATATATCTCAAAAATGTTTCAGATTTGCATGAAGCTAGCAGGAGAGATCAAGTGTGTGAACTGGGGGCTTCCTGCCCCAACACTGAGTTGCAATTCTGAGTTGCTTAGAGGACTAAGTAGTCACTCTAATCATGTTCCTAAGATCCCTGAGTATCTCCAAGGAAAACAACAATAGTGAGTGGCCAATGTGGTGCCAAAAAGTAACTCTGTCTGCTATTACTTAATTTCCTGTGTCATGATGACAATCTATATGGGAATGTTGGCCACACTTTGTTTGCAAAGGAGGATAGACATAGATTTCAGAACCCTTTGTTCTACATAGGGATTTGAGAGGTTATTAAGACCTCTCTCGCTTCCTTAGTTCTCCCTTCATGCCAGTCCACAGTCAGGAATCACATAGACTTCTACCATTTTATCTGTTAACTTTTCTCACACTTCCTCAGTTTTGTTGCACAGCCTTGCCCATGCAACATTGATAAGTACAGAAAATTCAGAAAAGTTCAGAACAGAAGGAACAGGAAAACAAGTCATTCATCTCACCTATGGGGTTAAATACTGCAACTCAGAAAATAATTTTGACAGCCACCTGTCCTGAGTGCAGGGTGAATTGCTCCTCTGCACTTCCACAGAATGGTTCTTTACTGTGAATATTGATACCCCATTTTGTGCTGATCTCTAGGATTTCCTTTCACCAGAGAGATCTGTGTATAAAAGCTTTCTTGAAGGTAGGAATTTCAAAATCTACTGTTCCACTTCGACAATGTTTAGCAATGTTTAGCAAGCGCAGGGCTCCAACCATATTAAAAGCAGCTGGAAGGTGTTAGTGGTAGTGAATCTACCATTATAGTCTAATGACAAACATCAGTGGAAGAAAGATATGTGCCATCTCACTGCCTTGTGTTGGAATAAATATATGCCTTTTCACAAGCATTTCACAGTTTTATAATACTTTGTTGGGCCTGGACTCAAATAAGTGGTTGGTTTCCCTGCTGTATTTCCATGGGGTAATTTTCCATGTGTAGAAAGAGAATATAAAAACAAAATACAAGCATTTAATATTTCTACAATTTGTCATGCATATTGATTCTACACACACACACACTGCCATCAACAACTGAAAGGAAGGGAAAGGATGTTCTGAGTTAGGATATGGTTACTGTATTATAACCGGAGTACAAACAAACTAGCCATCTACAGCCATTTCAGTTATGTATCAGAAATTTTGACCTGGAGGCAAATAGGTGAGTGGGGATGGGCAGTCCAGAAGCCACTTAAGGTGATGCAGAAGATTGAGGCCAGTGTCAGGGTTGCTCCAGGCAGGGCAAATGTCCCAGGAACTTGTGGTGCTTGCTGCTGTAGTTCTCATTTTATGCCTTGGTGGTTTTTTTTTTAAATAAAATGCAAATGACATATCTGTTTTCCTGGATTATTTGCTGAGAATTTCTGGCATCAGCTGCAACATTTAATTCCAACCTCCAAGTAGGTTTCTATTAAACTCTGAGACATATTGGGATAATATATTTGCTTCTCTTCTTCTCTTCTCTTTTCTTAATTTTTAGAAACGAGCTACAGTGTTATAATGCAACAGTGAAATGGCACTTCTGCACTATAACACTGAAAAACAAAAGAGAAGAAAAATTTTGCCCTCCAAACCACAAGACCACTTCAGGAAACCATGACCCAGTTTTATATGGATATTGGGGGGAAATATCCTTGAAGTGGGTTTATAATGCACACCCAAGAAAATGCTACAAACAGCCCACCGAAAGAATGGAAAGAGTGTATGCAGGCAAACTCCAATGAGCACAGTTTTGACAACTTTAGATCAATCAGGGACAGCCTTCAGTAGCTTTATAGTACTTAAACAGAATGTCACTAAACCCTTTGTCTCACCAGATTTAATCTGAGCTGGTACCTACTCTAGTGCTGTCTGACCACTTGTAGCAATGAGAAAACACATATTACCTCCCCCTGGCATGCCATTTGTTTATTTAACACTGTCTCCCAATATGTGATTTAAGCCACCTCAAGCATGGATTAAAACAAAATTCAGCAAAAAAGCTATTATAGTAGTAAAAAAGAAACAAAAACTATTTTAAAAACTGTCCTATAACAATGAGAATTAAAGGCAATTTTAAGTGCTGAAAATGTAACAATGAGGATAAATGTACAGCACCTCCCTTTTAAAGATTCTTCTACTGTAACCGTTTAATAGCTTAAAGCCTATGTAAATAAAAAAAAGTTCTTTAGCAACAAACAAAGGAAATCATGGTGATGGAGAATGCAAAGTAGTGGTGATCAATTTGTGGCCTTTCACATGTTGTTGGGTGATACTGGCTCTTATCTTTCATCATTGGTTGGCTGGTCAATTGGGTAGTGTTGATGGGAACTGTAGTCCAACACCACCCACAGCCCAACACACCATGTGTTTCCCATCCTTGGGGTAAAACATCCAAGTCTTGCTGCTAGTGTCCCTAGTTCAATATCCTTGGCCCACTGAACTAAGTTCCTGTAGCCACAGAAATTTTGCTATGGAATCGACCTATCCCTCTATTGCTTTCATTACCATGGTGACTTCACGTGTTTCATCATATCTGATCTTACCTGTGTTTATCCTACCCTCACCTTGTACAACAGACACACTAAGTAGCCCAAAGGCAGGGATTTAATATATGATCTCATTCACAACTGTGTTTAATCGAACATGAATATACTTAAGCCACTGGGGAAAGCAATGTAAGATAGAGAGTCATCCCCTTTGTCTTTTAACACTTCTCTGTAAATCACTTATCACACATAATAAAATTACCCTAATTTTCACATGTGATAAGAATGTGGTGGATAGTTAACAGTGGATGTCATTTTAATAGCTCTCATCTAGTACACCATCATCTATCTTCAGATGAATATCCCAGTGCTGTTTGCTTTTCCATGTTTCTCTGGTATGCTCCCTATCTTCCTCCCCCTCTTGTTGATCTATATATGGGGATGGGAAGAAAGAAATCCCTGCTCACAGAGGTGGTACTGAAGTTGTAACAACACTGACTTCTCCAGAGCAAGTTCAGGCAGACGTTGGAGACACACCTAGGGAGACTCAGGCCATGACAATGATGCCCCACCATCACTCATCTCATCAAGTCAGGGCAGAGAACTGGAAATGAAGCCCATCTCACTGTTTCAACTTGCTTTGCTGTTAGCAATTCCTTTAAAGTTAAGGAAGTAGCAGGACCAGGGAAAGAGAAAGACAGCAACATCATGATGGAAGATTACACTCAGACACAAATTGGTACAGATTTCTCTGTGAACTGAAAGAGCTTTAGGGCTGCAGGGTTATCTTCCAGCATCCCTGTGTATCTTGAGCATCTCCCCATGCCCCACAAATGTCTCAAAGAATTTTCAAATGGAATATTCCCCAGAGGCATTGAATATTTACAGAATATTATGCAGTCAACACTTAACATCATTTGTGAAGTAGGATGCAGTAGCAACATTATCAGTTTGAGACAATGGGCCTTTGCAGACTGCCAGAAATAGTGCAAATTGAGTCCACTTTAACTGCCCTGGCTCAGTGCTAGGGAATCATGGGAATTGTATTTTTTTCTGAGACATTGAGCCTTCTCTGTCAGAGAGCTCTGGTGCCACAATAAACTACAGTTCCCATGATTCCCTAGCACTGAGTCAGGGCAGTTAAAGTGGACTCAATTTGCACTATTTCTGGCAGTCTGCAAAGGCAAGTTGTCATGCATAAAGCTAGGTCTGAGAAAGAATTTGATTTCACTTTGTTTTTCATAAGAATTTACTCAAATCTATAAACTTGTTCATATTAAGTGTGGAAAGAATTAGAGATGCAAAAATATGAATGCATAAGAAACCATCTAGGACTAGGGCTTTGAAGGCTTAAGTCTTAAAGGTCTGGATTTGAATCCTCATGTATCCAACCATGTTGGTGCTGTATTTGAGTTCTCAACTCTTCTGCCATCCCTTGAAAAGCTACTAATTTTTAATATATGCCAGTCAGGGAAAGTGCATTTCTTTCCAAGCTGGTACTGTAATAGGTATGCCTATTTCATTTGAGCAATTAAAATGGGGGAAAGTCGTAGGCTTTCATGGCCGGCATCCATAGTTTTTTGTGGGTTTTTCGGGCTGTGTGGCCATGTTCTAGAAGAGTTTCTAGAACTCTCTTCTAGAACATGGTCACACAGCCCAAACCCCCCACAAAAAACTAAAAATGGGGAAAAAATTGTTTCAGTTCATTTCTAAACTCACCAAAATTTTCACATTTTTTTTCTATTTAGAAGGGAAAGCATTTGAGGTTTTAAACAGTCTTTATGCAGAATAAATTAAAACTGTCAGAATTAAAGCAGCATTCAGCATTTAACCAACTAGGATTCAGTAGGAACCAATACTGGACACTCTTCATCATGTAGCAGTCAGCATTTGAACCTCTTTGACAGCTGGCATGCGCTGGTAGTCAATATTTGATACGGTATTTGGCAGCTCAGATGCAATAAATTTCAACATTTGACAATATTAGGTATGCATCTATCAGCATTTGATAGTATCAGATAGCTGACACTAGAAGACAGTAATTGACAAGATCTGATAGATTATTTGCAGCAGCATTAAGTTTCTTTAATAAGAATGAAGATTATCTGGTAATGAGATCAAGACAGCTACTGGGATTTTTTTTTTTTTTTACAATATTTATCAGTGCAAATCTCTGTTGTCACATCATTTTGTTAAGGATTTTTAATCCCAATATTCAAAAGGATCCAAAGTTACAGGACATTGTTCAAGAAGTTGTGAATTTTGATATTCAACTAATTTTAACATTTTCCTTTTTGTATTGCAAAAATCCAAGGCAAACAACACACTATTAAAAGCTCACTTTAAATGAAGTATGGTAATTTAAATAAACAACTGACTACAGCTGAACCACCACATGACAGATTGGGTTAGGCTATGGCAATTTTCCATCTTAAATTATTATGCAGTAGCCGTTACAAACAGCTCACTAGTGTCTGCATACTCTTGTAATTTGGGTCTGGTTCACAGACGGGATTGCTAACAAGCAGCGCTGGGAATGTGAATAAATTATATGGAAGAATAATGGTCTCTTATAGTACTGAAGTCATACATACAATTCTGGATTTCTCCTTTAGACATTTTCCTCCTGCTGTGTGTCCACATTGCAGAATTAAAGTAGTTTGACACCATTTAAACTACAATGACTCTATCTTACAGAATAGGATCCTATAGAACAGGGGTAGGCAACCTTTCCCCTTTAAGGGCCGAGGGACTTCAGCTCCCAGAAGCCTCAGCCATGTTGGCCAATAGTCCCATGTTGGCCAATAGCTCATGGGATTCTGGGAGCTGAAGTCCCTCGGCCCTTAAAGGGGAAAGGTTGCCTACCCCTGCTATAGAATCTATCCTAGAGAACCTTGGGATTTGTGGTTTGGAGAGGTATTCAGTCTGATTTGTCTCTGGTGCCTCACCAAATTACAAATCTGAGAATTCTGTAGGACAGAGTCATGGCAGTTAAAGTGGTGTCAAACTGCTTTAATTCTGCAGTGTGGATATACCCTGTCAGAGATAGATGTTTCTCATATTTGCTGATTTCCTGTCTAATTGTCTCTCTCAGAACCACTAGCATCTCCAAATGCAAGATGGAGCCCTTCCACCATGTCTTGCATATGCCTGATTCATAGAACACTGCTTCCTTAATAGCTCCACAGTAGCCGAGCTACTTTCAAAAGCTTGTAGAGGAAGGATACAACCCACCCATACCATTCCCAGTGGTCTGCTAGAAAATCTAGGTGCTTCCATACCTCTCCCCCCATTTAAGAAAGGGGGCAGAGAGGGAGGGAAGAATGGAGCACAACAAAAAGAGGTGGTATTCCTCCTCCCCCACTAGGCCAGCAAGTCAATTTTGCCCTATTTTTTCTCACTGCCTCTCCCCTAGCTACTTGTCCTAACCTATCTCAAGAAATGTGTAGGAGGGAAGAGAAAAATCTGATAGTTAGAAAAGCATGATGACTTTTCTTGAGACGGTGTGTAGACTTGAATTAATGAAACGCCATTAGCTGATCTGTCTAAACATTCAGAAGCTTTCAAGTACCATGTACAAAGATGTTCATCTGTACAATGGATTAAATTACCAGAAAGCATTAAATTTTTCCAGATGAGAACAAGTATTTGACCACAGAAAGAACCCCAACAACAATTTTAAATAAAGTTTAAATAACATGATTAATTTACTGAGATTTACCAATTCAATTTCTCTGTCTCTTTTGGTATCTGATAACATTTATTATGCAGTTATGTCACACTGACCTGCACTACAAGTCAGTACTGGGTTTAGTTTCAGCAGTGACCTATTACGTGACCAAGCAATTTATTGAAACACCTAACAGATATCGAATTAAAAGCTTACTTTTAAGGAATGCTGTGGGTTGGAATGACATTCCTGGACAAACAATGTAGGGCTGGAACCAAGCAGCAGAGAGGGCCCTGGCATGTACTGCTGCCAGTTTATTTAGCCTGAGTCATTCTTTGAGAGGGAATGTTAATGAGTCAAGATTTCAGTGATCCAAACTGGTGTTGACGTGGAGATTAAGAAAATAACAGCCTGAAGGAGAAAGAAAGAGACTGGAAAGGAGGGAGGAGGAAAACCCACTTCCAATGGCAGTCTCTCCTTGACATTTCATATTATGGCTTAAGCATTCAAAGGAAGAGAATGATTTTCTCTTACTTATCTCTCCAGCAGAAATTCTACAATAATGAGTTATTTTGTAATGCATGGAATTTTAGTGTGCCTTCTGCCTCAAGCCAAGAGCTCGTTAATTATTTCCCACCATGGGGTCTTAGTTTGCTTCATAGTCAAGATGTAGGCTGATAAGAACTTGAAAGGGCTTGTGAGCACATGTTACTGCAGATAAAAGGTAGTCAAGAGGACTTCCTTGTATCCACTGTGTTATATTCCTAAAGGAATAGGGACCATCACAAAAAATGTAGGCCACCAGCTATGCAGGTTCAACCAACCAGAGGCTTTACTTCTTTGCTGATCTTGAAGTTGCACAAATTGGAGAGGAGGTCAAACACCTATTAGACTCCCTGGCTTCATTGTACCAGGTAGGCTATAAGTCATATAGAGTCAATTAGTATAAAATGATCCTATTCAATTATGCAAAGGGATCTTGTAGCACCTTTGAGACTAACTGTGTGAAAGATGTAGAGTGAGCTTCTGCAGACTCAATCTACTTCCTCAGATGAAGTCTACAAAAGCTCATGCTACAACATCTTTCACACATTTTGTCTTAAAGATGTTACAAAATCCGTTTGCAGAGGTGCTGCAAAATCCCTTTGCACACTGATATTCCAGACTAACATGGCTATATCTCTGAATTCTATCCCCATTCAATTATGTTGAAGTAAATACGTATTGTACCACAATATGATAAGATGTCTGTTTGTTGAAACAGTTAATGTTAGACCTCTAGCCCTGCAAACACCCTTTTCTAATAATGCCTTTCAAAAAAAGAAAAAAAGAAAAAAGTGAACATGCATGATGATTTTGTCTATTCAATGAAGATACAGAAGATTCTGTTCTTTATTTCTCCAGCCCTATATGCCAACTATGCATTCCTATTCTGTACATCTAGGGGTGTGATTTTAAATAATACTCCTTGGCTATTATCTGAAGAAACAAAGTGGAAAAGAAGAGCCAAAGCAAAGCAGTGAGACTTATTTCCAGGCAAATAGCAAACATGCCAACTTTGATTCAGTGAGTCACCAAAAGAAAGGAAGAAAGAAAACAAACAGTATTGCTACCACCTCCTTACCATTAATCAGATAAAGGAATTAAGTGAGAAGGAAATGTTTGTACGTTTTACCCCTCTCACACCTGCAACTAAATACACAGGTAACAAATACAAAACATACCATTTGGCACAATCTCACTTTAAAATTATGTGAACATCCCAATCTAAGATTTAACTGAAAATGTAAGAACCTAATGGAAGTGGATGAATGTCAAGCTGAATAATCCCTCCCCCAAGTAAATCAATTACTTCAAGATGGGAAATAGGAACTAGAAGATCAACTGAACTCTCCTTGTGGATTTCTTCCCTCTCTAATATATTTATGGCTACTGCCTATACACACAACTGTTCTCATGCAGAGCATACATATTGCTAGCAATGAGCAAAGGAATCCACTAGCAAATTCAATTTGTGATGGAGAATTAAATTCAGAAATATTAGTTTCATTATAAACCAACTCCCACTGAAAGGGCCTTGGCTCATGAGCCAGCACTGTTGCCAACCAGTTTTCTATGCCACTTCCTTACTAGGGTTCCCAGAACTCAGGACGTTATCACACGGGGCCTAAAGCAGTCCCATCCCCATTGCGGTTCCTACTTACCGGCAGAAAGCAGCATCATTCCGGTCGCGGCAATTCCCAAAAGAAACCGGCATTCAAAAGAACGGGGATGATGCCGGGTGATGCTGCAAGGGGACGGGGATGTGACGGGGATGCAACGGGGATGGGTGCGACGTCGTGTGAAGACACGGGGAAAGGAAGTGGATTGGGACGGGGATGCGACGGGGATGGGCAGGGTTTCTCCGCAACGTCGTGTGAACACAGGGGAAAAGGAAGCGGATTGGGACGGGGATGCGACAGGGATGGGACTGCTTTAGACACCGTGTGATAACGTCCACAGTTTCTGGTCCTTCTTCTCTGGTGCTCAGGGCCAGGAGTTGGAATGTGAAGACAAGAGCATTGCCTTGAAATAAATGAATAAATGCCCTTCTGCAGCTATTATGAACAGTTTTCTGTTTAAAGCTGAGCTCAGAAAATGCTCTTTGCTTAGACTACACTTAAAAGCAGCACTCGCACTGATGTCAAAAAGACCTGGGGAAAGTGTGCACATGTTCCTATTAAATACAGAGCATAGCGAACTCAGTTTTTACTAGAGAAATATTTTTTTCTATTCATGTTAGATTTGCCCTGAGCAACTGTGGTTAATGTTTAATGTTTCATATGTATTTCCAGTCATCATGTATAGATATGAGAGCTGGACAGTGAAGAAAGGCATTAGAAAGAGAAGCAGCTCATTTGACATGTGATGCTGGAGAAGACTGCTGAGGATACCAGCCAAGGAATGGGTTCTAGAATATAGAATCATAGAGTTGGAAGAGACCACAAGGGCCATCCAGTCCAACTCATCCAGCCTCTGTTAAAAACCTCTGAAGGAGAAAACTCCACCACTCTCTGAGGGAGTCTGTTCCACTGTCAAACAGCTCTCACTGTCAGGAAGTTCCTCCTAATGTTGAGGTGGAATCTCTTTTCCATTGTTCTATTCTCTGGAGCAGCAGAAAACAATCCTGCTCCCTCCTCAATATGACACCCTTTCAAATACTTAAACCGGGCTATCATATCACCTCTTAACCATCTCTTTTCCAGGTCAAACATACCCAGCTCCCTAAGTCTCTCCTCATAGGGCATGGTTTCCAGACCCTGAACTCTCCCAAGATGACCAAACTGAGGCTATCATACTTTGACCACATAATGTGAAGGCATAGATGATTAGAAAAGGCTATTATACTAGGAAAGGTAAAGGCAGGAGAAAGAGAGGAAGGCCATATGCCAGATGAATAGACTCAATCAGGTAGGCCACAGGTCTGAACCTACAGGACGTGTGCAGAGCGGTACAGGACAAGGAGTCATGGAGATGTCTCATTCATGGGCTTGCCATGAGCTGAGGTTGACTCAAGGGCATGTAACAACAATGTAATGATATCCCAAAGGGATAACCCTGAGGCTGCGGCCATATTGTAGAATTAATGCAGTTTGACACTGCGTTAACTGTCATGGCTCCATCCTATGAAATCCTGGGATTTGTAGTTTATTGTGGCACCAGAGCACTCTGACAGAGAAGGCTAAATATCCAACAAAGCTACAAATCCCAGAATTTCATAGCATTGACAAATAGCAGTTAAAGTGGTGTTTGCTGCTTTTGTTGTGTGCCTCCAAGTCATTTTTTACTTATGGTGACCCTAAGGTGAATCTATCATAGGATTGTCTTGACAGGTTTCTTCAGAGATCGGTTGTCATTGCCATCCTGTCAGACTGAGAGAGTGTGACTTAACCAAAGTTACCTAGGGCTCATTCCCACTTACATTTAAACTGGTTTGTAATTTACCTTCACTCCGTGTCAGTGAATCGATTCCAAAAGGTCTGCTGTTCCCACTATGAAAGTGCATCTTTTCATTATTCCCTTGTAATCGCTTCTTTTTTGGCACAATTGTTGTTCTTACTAGTTTGTGCCACTTCAAAATGCATGTCAATCATCTGTACATCATCGATGATGCAAGTGGCAACACAGTGAGGACGGGGCTATTCCAGACACTGAGTGGGGCAACTTTAGCAACTGAGCCTTCCTCTGCCCCTCAGCAACCCAGGTTGCTCAAACACACTATTTCCCCTTTGAGCAGCCCAGCTTGGGAACTCTCTCTCTCTCTCTCTCTCTCTCTATATATATATATATATTAAATTGACAGAATATGTGATTCATTGTTTTTGCAACGACTTGCCTCAATGAGTTGCAGTCCGACCATAATTGCAAGTCGTTGCAAAACCAATAGATTGCACATTCTGACAATTTTTTTATTATATATCATGCATCCATAGGTCACACCACAAGCACAAAGGCAGCACTGAGAGGTGGGGGGAAATGGCTGATTTCCCAAAAACTGAGGAGGGAATGGTAAACACCCCTCTGCCATTAGTTCCTCCCCTCCAGAATGATGCGATTCAGATCCATTGTTCTCACTTGTTGAACTCACTTCAGAATTGATTCTTTTCAAAAGAACCGCAAAAAAAACTAGTGTCAGGAAACAGTGGGTTTTTTGTGTTTGCCTCACTTCCTCATGATTGCAACTGAGCTCAATAGGATTGGAACCAGTTTCAAGTGGGAATGACTGTCATATAACTCAATCATCAATTTGCTTTAAATCATAGTGGGAACCCAGTGGGTTTTTATGCTTGAGGGGCAATCAAAGTCTGATCTCCAGTGTTAAGCCTCATTAATTCTGCAGTGTAGATGCAACCTAGTTCTCCAGTTTGGGGTCTAAAATCTCAGGGCCTGGAGCATTCCTGAACTGGAAAGTTTATTCCCCACCTTTCTGAAGCAAACTAATCCTTGGTAAAGAGCTCAGTAGATTTCTGGCATGGATAGCTGGGTGAAGGAAGGAGAGATCTTAGAAGATTCGTCTTTAAGTCTTGCATACACTTAAGGATGATTTCAACTCACAGTGGGATGTGTGGATATAGAGTATATACTTCCTGCACCAAATTGAGAGGCCAGGGGATCTAAAAACCCTTTTTACTCTTCAGAAAACACTAATTGATCAAGATGGCCCTGAATTTGTTTGATGGGATTTGGACATTTAAGACAGAGCATAAATCCAATTAGTTCCAACTACAGCAGAACCACTGACTTAACGGGTTGTATATAAGTGTTGATTTACTGAGTTTCCATAGATTAATTGAGATTAACAATTGGATTGAGGCCCAGGATTGTTCCACGAGAAAACTCTGAATTCTGGACAAGTAGGTCAATCATTTCCTCTGTGGTACTGAGTAATAAATAATTCTTTTTGAGTTGATATATGCTCACTCCACATTTAGGTTTTATATTCAAGTAAATCCAGATGTACTTGTTTACAGTTTATACTGTTTTGATACATCACATGAATGAAATCTGGAATAATGGCAAAATAATGTTGAAGAACTCCGCTGTCTTGGTCATAGAAAGAGAAATCTTTGATTCTTACTGACTGCAAGTATAGGATTTTTTTCATTGATGGCCGTAGTTTCTGGTGACACTTCATCTTGTCCAGATTACTTACATAAACAATGGGATGATGTAAGAACCATTCCAGCTGCCAAAAATAATATTAAACTTATGGATGTGATAAAATTGGAATAGATACATATTCTACAATGAGAAATGTTATAACAAAAACAAACTAACACCAGAGCTAGCCAAATTGTGTTTGCAGAGAAACTGCAAGGTTGCCCCATTTTAGTTTTTGATCTGTCTCTAGGTATTGAGCTAACTGGCTGATAAATTTCCACCCCAAAAGCCATTTTTCCTCTGAGCTTATTCATTTCTACTAATTCCAGGTCTGCTACTAGTAAGTGGACTTCCTGACCTTGTTGCAACCTACCTGCTCTTTCTCCCTTCACATAGCACTGTCACAGTAGAAGCACACAAAATTATATAGGGGACTTCATCCACATAATGAAAAACATCAACTGTACATCTCAGCAAACAAACTGCAAAATGTCTTCTTTTCACTGAACATGCAGTAACCATCTTATTGTAGCACAGACATAAAATATTGACAATCTACTGAGACAGATTTCTGGACTTTCTGTTTCTTTCCCTTATTTTTATATCACCATGGCCAAAGGAGTTCTGGAGAACTTGAGAAACATTACACAATTGATGAAGTACTTTGTCCCAAGTGGTCCTAATAAAAGGCATTACCAATTTCTTATTTTTTCTTATAGATCATTTTTCATATATATATATATATATATATATATATATATACATATATTACAAAATAATATATATCACCTGGCCCATATTAAGAATGAGAATTATGTGGTTATTCAGATTATGAAATATGGCTCCCAGCCTTCTCCAATGGCTATGCTGGCTAATGCTGATGGAGTGGCAGTGTAACAACATCTGAAAATGGCATCATCCTCACCCCAGCCATACTGGACCCATATTAACCTTGTGATCAGTGGAGGAGAATCTTCTGATTATGATGTAAAGATGGAAAGAAGATTCATACCGTAATTATTCACTGCTATGGTTTTTTTTAAAGATATCCTGACAACAAGGAACCCCCTTCATGAAGAATAATAGATCAGCAAGAATGTTTCACAATTTTCTTCTAGAATTCGTTGTCTCAAAGTGTTGTATAGGAATTGTTCTAAAGGGAAAAAACTTTTTGTGCAAAAAAAAAATCTGTACAGATTTTTTTTGGCATGCATGCACACACACCCTTTCAATTTTCTTAATTCACTGAGGTGTTGAAAATGTACAACACATGAGTGTTCTGTTTTTCATAATCAGCATAATTCCTCCATAGCACTTCAGGTCAGCCAGATGTGGAGAGAATACTGCAGAGGTATATTTGTTTTCTCCCATAGCAGGAAAAAAACCTGTTATTATTTGTCATCATATATGAGGACAAAATAGTTGAGAATTTACATTCCAGTAATAAGACATCTTATTAATCCAGTAATAAGACATGGAAGAGGGAGGAGTGAAAATAGGAGAAGAAATATCAACAGTCCGAAATATGCCGATGACACCATAATACTAGCAGAAAACCTCCCAGACCTGGAACTACTACTAAGGAAGGTCAAAGAAGAAAATGCAAAGGCAGGCTTACTGTTGACCATAAAGAAAACAAAAATAATGACCACAGAGAACTTACAGACATTCAAACTAGACAATGAGGAAATAGAAATAGTAAAAGAGTTCTCATCTGGGATCAAGCATTGATCGGAACAGGGACTGCAGCCAAGAAATCAGAAGAAGATTGGGGAGGGCGGCTATGAAAGAACTAGAAAAGATCCTAAAATTCAAAGCCATACAACTCAGCGCAAAAGGCAGAATCATACTGTCAGTGTGTGGATGATGGGTGTTGCAGTGATGCTCTTTAGCACCCAACAGAATATGCAGGACAAGCTGGCTGCTGTGACCCACAGCGACTTTGTAACTCTTACCATCAACTGGCTCAGCTTCCCTTCTTCAGGATCCTGTCTTCCTCAGTCAAGAAGACACATTGTAAAGTCCAAAAGCATAGTTTATTAATGCATATAAAAGTAAAATAAGATAGCTAAGTAAAATCCATTGTGATGAACTTGTCCAGTTCAGCCATGAAAGATTACATCTTTAACAATCCCAAAAGCTTAGGATCTCCAGCTTGTTGCAGTTAAAACCACTGCTTCCAGCCACCCGTGCACTCACATCTTGAATAATAAACATTCTTAAAACAAAGTATTCTCTAGGCCCTTCCCATACTCCACCTTCTGGGTGTTAACCTTATGTTGATTGGATAATGCCTGTATGACATATATTAACCCAGCCTCTTGTTGTCCATCATCCACCACATGACTATTTCCCCCAGCCTAACGATTGTTTACGTATTGTTATCAAGCCTTTCTCATAACAAAGTCTGTGTCCATGAGTTGTACCTTTGGGAAAGTTCATGTTTATGACTTCTTGGCCATCTGGTGTTAGATTCACTTTGTTTCTCTAGATGTTGTTTGTGCTTTGCCTGGAAGCTGTTCTCAAGTGGAAAATTACACACACACATCTCTACATTTCACCTTTGACTGTATAACCCAACATGTATAAGCCACCATATTCCCTATTACCGTGTATGGATGAGAGAGCTGAACAGTCAAGAAAAATGATAGGAAGAAAATCAACTCCTTTGAGATAATGTGGTGCTGGAGAAGAGTGCTGAGGATCCCATGGATAGCCAAAAGGACAAACAAATGGGTCCTAGAACAGATCAAGTTAGAGATATCCCTAGAAGCCAAGATGACAAGACTTAGACTGTCATACTTTGGACACATCAAGAGAAGGTATGAATCGCTGGAAAAGTTAATAATGTTAGGAAAGGAGGAGGAAAGTAGAAAGACAGGAAGGCCACATGCTAGATAGAATGACTTTATTAAAGAGACCATGAATATAATAATAATAATAATAATAATAATAATAATAATAATAATAATAATAATAGAAATTTATTTGTATCCTGCGCCTCTGCAATGCAATCGGGGTGGCTTACAACAGTAAAATACATACAAAACCCCCACCCCCCTCTTAAAAAGATATTAAACTTTAACAATTTAAAACATACTAAGATAAATCACATAGAATCACAATATAATAATCACAATGATTCAAACACAATGGTAGCAGCTTCAAAAGGAGGGAAAGTAGCTGACTCTTGGGGCTGAGGTAACTATTCAAGCAAGGCCTGCCGGAAGAGATTCGTCTTAACAGCCTTTTTAAAGCTGTCTAAGGTAGTGATAAGACGGATTTCATCCGGCAGGTTACTCCATAATCTGGGAGTGGTAGCAGAGAAGGTCCTCTGGGCGGTTGCAGACAGCCTAGTTTTGATAGGGTGAAGCAGATTCCTCTCAGAGGACATGAGTGTGCGGCGTGGATCGTATGGAAGGAGGCAGCCCCAGAATATGAGTTTGCAGGAGTTGGGCAGAGCAGTAGAAGACAGGGGGGCCTGGAGATCTCTCATCCATAGGGTTGCCATGGGTCGAGATCGATGCGAAGGCAGTTAACAACAACAAAATAAGATATCTTCCATAGACTCCCATCTGGTGACAGTGCAGAAGCAGGCTTTTAGGGTGGTTAATGCTTGCCTGCCAAAATGGCATCCATCCCTCTTGGTTTGTGGGAAGATTCAACAGTGGTCCCACTCTACAGCCTGGTGATCTCTCTGTAATTGATGAATGGATTGATTTTCTATTTTAAGTGAGTTTGCTGTTGTCTTTGCACTTAAATGATTCTGTGTCTGTTTTTTAATTTTCAGAAGTGCATTAGGATTTTTTTTAAACAGCAAGCTGCAGATAAATGATTTTTTAAAAATAAATAAGGTGTGGTTTAATGTACCAGCTGGCAGAAGACAGTGACATACCTGGCTATCTTCCTTGCTCATCATGGACTCTTCCAGAAGCACCAGCTTCTTGGTTTTGTGAGCAGGATGAAGGATTGGATGGACTTTTAGACTGATCCTGCAAAGCAATCCTGACCAGGTCTTAACATATATGCTTTGTTAGAACTATTCATTTCATTTTTATCATGATCATTCTAGCTCTTAACGGCCCCCAGCACTGCCTGTCAAGACAAATGTGCAAAAATAAGAGAATGGCATTGTGTAGGTGAAAAATCCTGCCTTGCATTGTTGTGGAATACACCATCTTTTTTAAGGAAAAGGTGATCAAATTAAAATTTCAAAGGCTACTTCCCCATTCATCTAAACCCATGAAGGGAACTATTAGCTCTTCATTTCCAAATTATTTAGGTGCATCAGATGTTGATTTTTAGACTCTAAATAAATACAACAGCAAAAAAGTCCTTTATGTATCTGTTTGCCTGCCCATTTGGCTTCTGTGGAGGGAGTGGAACATGGTCAGCTCTTGACATTTTTAGGCAGAGATAAACACCCCTAGATTCAGATTCCTTTATGTACTCAGGAGTTGAAAATGCACAATAAAGAATTTTGTATATAGAAGAACAAAAAAAAAATGTACAAGTCATTTTCACAAATCTGTATAATCTACAAAATCACAGCACACCAATGCTCAAACACATGGTTTCTCACCCACAACCTCGCTTTGTGCTTTCTGCTGATTTCCTTAAGATGATACAGGGAGGAAAACGCCACTCACTCTGAAAGAGTGGCACAGGCTTGCTATCTGAAGGTCAAAGAAATCTGTCAATTTTTCATTACACCTGCTTTGATTCTCTAACAGCGTGTGGATTAAGGAATGCTCCCGGTGGGAATCTGCTGCAGAACTGCCATGGCTGTCTAGCAGCCTTTTACAGGCAGCTGTTCTGGAGCTGTGGGCTGCTTTTTACTGCTGTTGATTTTCAGAAAAACACTTTTCAGAAGAACTCATTAAGGAGAGTGCTGTGGAGACTGCAGAGGTGGCATACCTCTCCCACTATGTTAGTTCCCCCCCCCCTTTTCTTTTTAAATGACTGGAGATTTCCTTCTTTTGTGAAAGGAAAACTGTTTTTTTCTCACAGATCAGGGATTCCCTGCAAAAGACTGGTGCTGGTGATGACATCATCAGGAAATTCTCTGTTAACTTACACTGTCTGTGCATAGGAGGGCACTCGCTGATAGCCAGGAGAGAGCTGGCAAAGACTGAGGGAGGGGCACAGTGAGGATTTTCCAGGGAAACACTATAGCAGATGGCCCATCTTCTGATAAACACGAGTGCATCTGCAGGATGGTGGGTGGGAGGTATATTTTTGGAAATCTCTTGCTCACCCAGGCTTGTCCAGTTTTTTGTTTGTTTGTTTTTTGGTCCATTTCCCCAAATCTTTTTTGGCCAGTGTGTGTATCTGTATTTTTGTGTTGTTGGTTTTTTTTCATATGACATTGCATGCAGATAGATGGATATAGATATATGGATACAGATATAGATCAACCCACCCACCCCCACTACCCTGCAATGATTTTAAGAACCATCCATTGGTGTGCTTGTTACCTCTCTGCACCTAACTAGCTATAATATCAACAATATTAGAACAGTGCTGAATATTAGAGCAAGTGTTGTCAGGGAAACAAGAATGGCACAGCACTGCTCTCTTTCTAACCTGAAAAATTAACTTTGCTTTTATTCAAATGAACTACAGTACAAGGTGTTGGTAATTACCTTTAAAGCCCTAAATGGCTTGGGTCCAGACTATCTGAAGGACCGCCTCCTCCCATATAATCCTCCCCGCACCCTCCGGTCCTCTGGGAGGAATCTGTTGCAGCCTCAAAAAACGAGACTGGCGTCGACCTCCCAGAGGGCATTTTCGGTAGTTGCCCCCAAACTGTGGAATGGCCTGCCGGAGGAGATCCGTCAATTGACATCTCTTGACGGCTTCAAGAAAGCCGTCAAGACGGATCTCTTTCGGCGGGCCTTTCCGGATTAATCCACTAGTATGCTCTGGAATTTTCCTCCCTCTGAGACGCTCCCTTTTTAATAAATTGGGTCCCTTCTGAACCAACATGTGACATCCGCCGGCATTTCTTGCATTTCTTGCATTTCTTGCATTTCTTGCATTTCTTGCATTCCTTGCATTTCTTGTTTTTTAATATAAGTATTGTTTGTTTAAATGGAGGAATTTTTCTCCTTATATTGTTTATCTTAACTTGTATTCGGTTTAATAACTTTTTAAGGGGGGGAGGGGGATAAAATTGCTCTTAACTGTTGTTGGAATTTTATGATGTAAGCCGCCCCGATTGTGTTCAGAGGGGCGGGGTATTAAATAAAAATTATTATTATTATTATTATTATTACACATCACTGAAACCAGAGAAATAACAAAACAGAGTCTGAATTGACTCTGTCATAATACAATATGTAATTCTATCCCAATAGGCAATGTGAGTTAAGATTTCTATTAAACCAGCAATCCCCTTGGGTGGAAGAATTAAAATTTAGAACTGTCCGTGCCCTTACTGTTCCTTCTAAGAGGCAGGATTCAAGTTTCACCAGTGAAAAAGTATTTTGGTAACCATTATTATAATTAGCTTAGGACTCAACCTTTTGCTGCAGGTTTAGGATTTAGTGGAAGGCTCCTTTATTGGCATATTTCAAGCCATGCCTCTGCCAGTGAAAATATGCAGCTCTAAGATTAATGGGATTCTTGCAGAAAGCCATGCTAATGTAGCCCCCCTGCCAGCACAACTCTGCTGGTCAAGAGACCAAAACACAGACCATGTATATTTGTGTGAGGGGAATGTATCAGAAGAGGAACAAAAGTTGTGTCAGATTCTATGCCCCTTCCTTTGGACACTGAGCACCAACATTTGTAACCTGAACCACTAAAGAATGACAGAAAGAAGACTAGCCAAGTAGACCCAAGTATCTGCCTCCACCCCACAACAGCTTGTCTTTCTAGGTAATTACTTGTTGAAATGTAGAATGGAATTCCTAGGCTTTACTTCCTTCCTGCCACTTCTCCAAAAGAGTTACTTGTCTTTTCTTTGAAAGAAACAGACTCGTGTTTCCAGAATGGCTGTCAGCACATCCATATTTTTCAAAGCTAGTTGCAGGAGGTCTGTAAGTATGTTAGGGCTTTTCTTCTGAGCTATCCCTGAAAAGATTCCCAGAAACAATTAAATTCACATTTCTTTTAGCTACCAGTTTCCAGAACATTTACTTATTTTGATATGCATAAGCTCAGCATCAAAGCATTTTATTTTCCCATGATAAATACAAAAATTCTGATACCCTCAAACCTTATTGCTTGCTTCTGTGCCAGTGGAGCATTATGCCAACAGCAGTGGCATAAGTCTAAACTAGTGATTTAAACATTTGCTTATTTCTTTTCACACATGAACACACCCAAACAACTTTTTCCCTACTGGGCATGATGACCCCCTCCCCCATTTTTAAATGAGTTCCCCCCCCCCTTTCAGTCTTTTGTGAAAATTGCACAATTTTGTGCCTTTTTTTGTTGACCAAACTCATTTTGGAGGAAAGTGTAAGTAGAAAGCTGGGAGCACAACTTGGAAGTCAAGAAAAACATAGTTACATGTAGTGCTTTACATTTTGAATCACAAGTGGAAATGGCAACAAACTTTTCCTGTGGTACAATGTATACCATTTTCTAGTTACTTCAGAATAACATTTAAAGACATTTCTAGAAAGCATTTTGATGCATTTCCCAGTTTTATGCCATTATTTTACCAAAACTAACATTTTTAAAAATATGGGAACACAAATAAAAAGCAACATGTAATGCACATGTTGTTTGTGCCTTCAAGCTGTTCCCAATTTATGGCAAACCTAATGCAGCCCTATCATTGGTTTTCTTGGCAAGATCTGTTCAGAGGGGGTTTGCCTTTGCCTTCTTTGTGGCTGAGAGTGTGTGACTTGCCCAAGGTCACCCAGTAGGTTTTCATGGCTTAGTGGGGACTTGAACTCTGGTCTCCAGAGTCATAGGGCCTCGGCAGATGACTAATAGAGTCGTCTTGGAGGCTTGGAAGAGGAGGGGCAGCCGCACGAGCGGCGCCCCTTCCTCTCCCTGAGGTCGCCCTTGGAGTCGCCAGCCCTCCGCACGGCCGGGGCTCCGGGGATGACCTCACGTCACGGCGACCGGACGCACCGCGGCGGAAAAGACAGCGAAAGTGCGCCCGCTGCTTTTAGGGCGCACTTTCGCTGTCTTGAGGAAGGAGCGCTGATTTAGCGCTCCTTCCAGGGATGCCGCCGGTGCGCCGAGGTGCGGAGGCTGCGGCCCCGCGGCGCGCCAGCCCAGGGCGTCCTGGACGCCCTCGTCTGCTTCCCCCCATAGTCAAGTACACAGATTACTACAGTCAGCTCTCCACATTTGCAGATTTGACTTTTGTGGATTTGATTATTCATGGATTTGATTAATATGTTCTCTCTCTAGGACGGTCCTCCAGCTTGACTCTATGGGCCATGCCTGCAGAAATCACACTGGAGGACCTAGATATTCTTAGAGAGAATACTTCTTTAGGCATGTATATGTCCTCCTGTGCAATTTTATGGACAACTTCTGACAGATGTTGATCACAGAGTTGCACTGGAGGACCTACAAATGTCCAGAGAAGTGTTTTCTTAGTTAAGAAAATAGTATTTTTTATTTTCATTTCCCCCCACCCCCCACTTTCACAGGGGTCTTGTTTCCCTTCCCCAGTGAATGTGGAGAGTTCACTGTATATCACTCTGGCTTATGGATGGGAAGTAGCTGTCAATTTTTTTTTTAAAAAATCCCAAATATATTGTAATGTGTAATAGGCATAAACACCCTATCTGATTTTGGAAGCTCAGCAAGATCAGGCCTGGTTAGTACTTAGATGAGAGAGCACCAATGAATACTAGTTACTCTAGGCTACATTTCAGAGGAAAGCAATGGCAAATCACCTCTCAGTATTCCTTGAAGGCACACACACACACACACAATATGTAAGAACAAATTATTTTTTTAAAAAAATAATTTCCCAAGCTCTGCTTCAGCTGCATGATTTGAGTCAAAGAACTCAACATAGGTAAACAAGGGCAGTGTGACCAAGAACAGTGGCAAAAAGAAAGAGAGGAAACAAAGGATGGCAGACGAAACACTTCATGCAATAAAAGAAGGAAGACAGGCAAAAGTTAAGGGAGATAGGAATAAACCAGAACCATGAATACAACTATGCAATAACTAGTGTGCAAGGATAAGGAAAACTATTATAATGAACAATATTGAGAAATAGAAGACAAAGGGCCTTTGCAGACTGCTAGAAATAGTGCAAATTGAGTCCGCTTTAAGTGTTAGGGTTAGTGCTAGGGAATCATGGGAACCTTGTCACTCTTCTAACGTTCTGTATGTGAAGCAATAAAAATCATAGACTCCAAAAAGAAATTTTCAGTTATTAAGGCCTTGCGGCTCTTGATACATGTTCTCTTGACTTTGAGTGAATGATGCTGTGAATTTGTACATGTAATATTTTGGGGATTTAATGTCAGAAAACATTGTTGGAACTGTTTTCCATTTTTACTTAATTCATGTGGGTGCCACCAAAAAGCAGTCTTGTTTCTGTCAGCAGTGGATGAATATCACTTAACTGCTTCTTTCACATGTATGCTTAGGGAGGGCTGGTGGTGATAGGGATATACTAAATATTTTTTTAAAACCCTTTGTTGTTGTTATTACTACTACAGTTTATTTATAAGGCACCATAAATTTACATAGTGCTGCAAATGATCAATTAAGTTAAAAGTAGACACCTGCCTGAGAGGTGTACAATCTAAAGAAAACAATTACAAGAGTAATACATGTTAAAATACAACAGTAAAATATATCAGAAAACAGGTTAAAATATACCTTTGTACCAACAGATCAAGTGAAGACAGCTAAATAATACTCTTACAAAGAGAGATCACCCAAAAATGGGCATTTTATGTTGTATTCTGTGTGTTTTAAATTGTAAGCCGCCCTGATTGGATTACCATTGGGCGGGGTATAAATAAAGATGATGATGATGATGATGATTTTATTGTGGCACCAGAGCTCTCAGACAGAGAAGGCTCAATGTCTCAGAAAAAAAACTAATCCCCATGATTCCCTAGCACTAACCCTAACCCTTAAAGTGGACTCAATTTGCACTATTTCTGGCAGTCTGCAGAGGCTCAAAAATGGAAGAATCAGAGACCTTTTCCACAAAATTTGGGAACTCAAAGGGAAGTTCAGAAAATGGCCTGAAATGCTCTATGACAATAAGAACACACTACAAGACCAAGAAGAAATAAAAAGACACTGGAGGCAACAAACAGAAGAGTTATATAAAAGAGATGAAAAAATGAACAACACATGGAGTGAAGAACCATACAAAGATGAACCCCAAATTCCAAAAGGTGAAATGGAAGCTGCAATAAGAGAAATTGGTATAAACAAATCACCAGGAATAGATGATATTCCAATAGAACTGTTACAATGTATACAGAGAGAAGCAACTCTAGTGCTAACCATCATATGTCAACAAATATGGAGAAAAGATAGTGGCCAACAGACTGGCAATCAATATACATTCAAATACACACAAAAAAGGAGACACAAAAGACTGCAGCAATTATAGGACCCCAGCATTAATCTCCATGCAATCAAAACTATGCTCAAAATTCTGCTGCACAGACTCCAATCAAATATGGAGAAAGAAATCCCAAGTGGAGTTCAGGAAAGGAAAAAGCACTAGGGATGACAAAGGAATTTTTTTGGGGGGGGGAAATCAGCATGTGCTTTATAGACTCCAGAAAAGCATCATGAAAAGCTATGGATGGCTCCAAAGGTCATGGGAGTGCCACTACATTTGATAGTCCTCATGAGAAATCTGTACTTAGGACAAGAGGCTACTGTTAGAACAGAATTCAGAGAAACAGATTGGTTCCCAATTGGCAAAGGGGTCAAGCAAGGCTGCATTCTATCATCCTACTTATTCAACTTGTATGCAGAAAATGTCATAAGAATAGCAGGTTTAGATTCAGAAGGAGTGAAGATAGCAAGAACGAACATCAACAATCTAAGACAACTGAGCACTAAAGCCAGAATCATCCAAGCCATAGTATTCCCCTTCACCATGTATAGATGTGAGAACTAGATAGTGTGTGTGTGTATGTGGGGGGTGGGGGGGGGGACAGATAAGAAAAAAAAATCAACTAATTTGAGATGTGGTGCTGGAGAAGTGCTGAGGATACTGTGGACAGACAGAAAGACAAACAAATGTGTTCTTGAACTGATCAAACCAGAACTCTCCTTAAAAGCCAAGACTGCTAAATTGAGGCTGTCATACTTTGGCCTCCACCATGAGAAGGTATGACTCAATTGAAAAGACAATAATGCTTTGAAAAGTGGAGAACAGTTGAAAGAGAGGAAGCCCACACACCAGATTGCCAGTCACAGGCATGAATATACAAGACTTAATAAGCAGAGCAGAGAGACGGATATGTGGGCTTGGAGATGTCTTGTGACATCGAGGGCAGTTAACAACAATAAAACAAGGACAGGTAAAATCTATAATGGTTATACATTTTTCACATTCTCTCTCTCTCTTTCTCTCTCTCTTGTAGTACAGGTAAGATGATCCTTGACTCAACTGCAAGGCTGAAAAACAAAACAAAGCCCTGTCCTTTCTCCGAAGATGGTAGCACTGCAGGAAGAGTGAAAGGTAGTGGCTAAGAGCGTAAGCGATAAGTCCCCAGTTGAAATCTTTCTCCAGGCATTGTCTTCATTGATCGGCCTTTGGCAAAGTATTATTCCTATATAATATATGAGAATCATATTGCTAATATCAAACCATATGATAGGACTGTTTTAAGGTTTAAACACAAAAGCATGTATGCACATACACATGCTATAAATACTATAAATGCTATTTTCTGATTCCAAAGTGATCTAAGGAAAAGTTCCCCATTCTTTCACAAATCAGCAATGCTGTTTCTGAAACTTTCTTTTATAACCACTTTTCCTGCCATTTTCTTTTGGCTAGCATCTGGGTCAAAAGAACTCAATTGCAACTGAATGGCAGTAAATTGCAAGGTGGCTAAACTTTCAATAGCAGGCCTATGGCTTCAATAGCAGGCCTGATTGCTTGTACTGAGTAACAACAATAAGTCTGAAAAAAGAATTATAGAACGACACTTGACATATAGTTAGGTGTCATAGCAGGTATCTGTAAGTGCACAGCACCTTCACACCTCCAGTCTGCTCAGGTGTACAGACACAGAGTTTCTCTGGGCATGGAAATGTCACCATTTTGGACTGCAGTGCCCAGAGCTCCTCAGCTACTATTTCCAGAGGTCATGTTTTCTGGGGGATTTTGGAAGCTGCAGTCCAAAACCCCTAACTTTTCCAGGGTCAGAGCTCTCAGTTTAGGACAGCAAACTCTATCTTCAAAGGCTCATCAAATCTCTCTCAATCTCTGTGTATTTAAAGTTTCACTTGACAAACATGTGCATCCTGAGAAACATCCAATGTTAACCTTTTTAAAAATGAAATTTTGTTATCATGAATAGATAAATATTACTTCCCTACCACAGACCAATACTGCCCCCACTGCTTCAGAATACAACAGGAAGATTGCATTAGTTCAGGGCTTACAGCTGCTGTGGAACAAAAGAGAGGGGGGAAAACACAATTTGAGCCTCCATTGCTCTGCACCTGGTGTAGTCAGTAACTTTATACCATTAGAAAGTATAAAATTCTTGCAGATCATACTAGTAACTTTCTCCCTGACACAAATGGCCGTAATGAATCTAAACCCTGCAGCTGCTGGCAAAATATTATGGATGAGTGTAACAGGTGGCTGCCCCCCAAGTGTAGCCAGGATGAGGCCCCCAATTAAAGTGGCACTTCTCAAAGCATAATAATTTTTTAAAAAATAATACAGTATGCAAAGTTCTGAATGGGGAGACTGCAAACAGACTATGCATTATGGTGATACTGGATAAAAAAAAAAAGCATAACCACCAGAAAAGAACTAGTACGGTAATTTTGAACAGACTGTACTACATTAAGGGTCCAGAGCTGGTATCATAATGGTATGTGCCACTGTTGTCAGAACATTTGGACTCTGAGAAGAAATAGGAAGGAGATTATTTCAAGGTTATCTGTTCTGGCTTAAGAAGAGATAACATCCCAAGCTGCCAAAGTCTTTTAACAGAAAGCCAAATGATTTTGTGAAGAACGTAGCACAGAGAAAGGCTTATATGGATTACTGAATTTGCTTAATTTTAACCCAACAGTGGTATATCTACTGCTGCAAAATCCAATTTCCCTAGGAATAAGCAGCAGTATTTCCCTCCCACTGCTTGGAGGAAAATGCAGGAATTCATTATTTTTATTCTTATGTTTTGGGAAGGCCCACTTCATTAGGGGGCTCTATGTGGCTACACTTGGGGGTCAGCTACTTGTTACATTCCTAGGTGGGATGTTCTTTCTCTTTTATGCATTTGAAATATAGTTAACCTACATTTCTACATTTTAAGTTTTCAGAGCAAGAGTAGTACTATTACTGCAGTGATATAAGATGTACATTTTGGGGTTGCCTATTGGCAGTTATTTACTTGTGTTTACGGAACTGCTAGCTATTATGTACTATCAAGGATACCTTCACAGTATCCTTCTTCCTCATAAGGGCTAGAAACCTGTCCAGTCAAAGCTGAAATTCGTAGAAAGCTGAAATCTAACTTTTGTTTTCTGGTGTTTCCAGCATATACATAGTTCTGTCTTCAGGCATTCAAGAGCAGGATAGTACTATATCCTCCACATACATCCTTCCCCCAGATACAAAGCTATGATTGAGTGGAAGGTAGACTATGCAAGGGGAGGAGGATGGATGAAGTATCTGTTGCAAGATTATGCAGATAAGTCTTTAAAGGATCCTTCAGTTACAATCTATTTGTCAAGTTATTTCCTTGCCCTTCAATCCATCTTTTTTGGTACACAAGATGTAGTTACCATAGCTACACATTGAGACTGATTTGCTACATTCCCTCTTGGTATTGTGACAGAATTACAGTAAGCTGTGAGAAGGAGTAAAACACACATAGGAATACCACACAGTTCTTGTCAGAGATGTAAAGTTGGACAAAGGGTGATCCCAGGGCCTTATACAGTGCCTACCTACTAAGATTTTTCTTCTTTGTGGTTCCTCCTCTCCATGTCTATCCTGGACCATGCTATTTCTGATGCCACCAGAGGTAAACTGTCTTTCCTGGTTCATCTTTGTAATGGGTTGTAGGTCCCCCTATTTAATATTAAAAGATACCCATTTTTGAAAAACAGAAGTGGACTACCGGCCACCATTTTTGTTTGCATTTTTAGTTGTCTGTACAGACCTAAGGAGCAGAAAACTTCTCTTGGACCTACACAAATTTGCCCACATTGATTAAAAGATGCTACGTTAGGCTGTTGTAAAAATACTGCCTGCAAACCCTTTCCTTCGTTATATCAGCTATGTTAGCAGAAGAGGAATATTTTTGTGGTTGCATCTAAAGCAGAATGTTCTCACTCTCTTTGGCTTTCAGAATGCCTACAATCCTTATAGCAGGATATATTCTTTTTGTCACAAAATTAAGAAAATGGTGGACTTAAATGTATGCCACTGTCTGTTTATTGAAAATCATCAACTGTTCTCTGTACACTCCTTGAGAACATCCATGAGATGGCATCCATGGGAGTAGAGACATAAATACTCAACTGCACTAAAATTCAATTGTGCAGGAAAACCATTTTCACTGCAGAAAATGGGTTTCTTTGTTCAATGCCCACATTTTTCTGTACAACAGTTCAAGACACTCAAATATCAGGATAAAACTGTGTGAAATTCTTGATTATCTTTTACTCTTTTTGACACTGGGAAAACTGGGAATAAATAATTACAGCTATTCTTTTCACCCCTATGTGAGAAACAGCATGACCTCCACACAAAATTAGGAATGAACTTTAGCTTGTCCCATATAGAGAAATTCAGCAATACAGTGGGCCCCTGGTATATCCTAGGAATTATTTAGTTCCAGGAACCACCGTAAATACCAAAATTGGTGGTTCTTGCCACTAGATGCTCTGGGTATCGTTGCTGGGAACTATAGACCATCAACTGTTCTCTGTACACTCCTTGAGAACATCCATGAGATGGCATCCATGGGAGTAGAGACATAAATACTCAACTGCATTAAAATTCAATTGTGCAGGAAAACCATTTTCGCTGCAGAAAATGGGTTTCTTTGTTCAATGCCCACATTTTCCTGTACAACAGTTCAAGACACTCAAATATCAGGATAAAACTGTGTGAAATTCTTGATTATCTTTTACTCTTTTTGACACTGGGAAAATTGGGAATAAATAATTACAGCTATTCTTTTCACCCCTATGTGAGAAACAGCATGACCTCCACACAAAATTAGGAATGAACTTTAGCTTGTCCCATATAGAGAAATTCAGAAATACAGTGGGCCCTTGGTATATCCTGGGATTTATTTAGTTCCAGGAACCACCATAAATACCAAAATTGGTGGTTCTTGCCACTAGATGCTCTGGGTATCGTTGCTGGGAACTATAGACCAATGGTATCTGGAGGTTGCATGATTCCCGTTTCTGCTGAACACATTGTGTTTTAAGTCTCAAAGCATCAAGAGACCACACACACAAACACACACACTCAGAACAATGGAATGCCTGCCTATCTGAACTTGCATAAGTAGAACATGCCTTTCTTTTTTCAGTGCTAATATCTCATGAATGTTTAATTGACTCTAATTATTCCCTATTGAGTAAATCTGAGAATGTGGGACTCCCAATTTAAATGCCAAGAAACCTGTGTTCTGCTAAAACTGATGATTAAGCACCAGAGCTCCCCCTTTGGAATGTCAACATGATTTTAATTAATTAAAACTTATTAGGTAATCTGATGATGCCCAATTAAGGCCAACACAAAGGATGACTAAATTAAATCAGATGTTTTCTGATGCAGTTCGAACATGTTTTATTGCAGAAAGATGAGAGGGAAGTTTCCTTTCTTTTCTAAAAAGAAACTTTCTTTGTAAATAGTCTTGTATCTCTCATCATGGGAATGCTAGATATCTTCAGAGATCACTATCTTCAAGACTTCCTCTTTTACTGAGAATGCAACAGATTTATCACAAAAATATATTCACATGGATGTAACAGTTGTAATAACAATGGTGATTTTTGTTATTTGTTGGATTTATAAGTGTTTATTGTATACAGCTCAGAATTCATTATTTATCTCCTCTACCCACAATTATATTTTGAAGTGCTGAATATATATATATAGCTCATAAACAACCTTTAACAATGGCAAGATTTTCAAGTGATCATTTTATGAATGAACAACAGCAACAAAAACAAGCTTTTCTGATGTTGACTAGAGACACCAGCTTTAACCAACTGTTTCTTCAGAGGGGGTTTGCCATTGTCATCCTCTGAGGCTGAGAGAGTTGGACCTACCCAAGGTCACCCAGTGGGTTTCCATGGCTGAGTTGGGATTTGAACCCTGGTCTCCAGAGTCCTAGTTCAGAGTCCAATACTCAAACCACTATGCCACACTGACTCTCCTAGATCTTGTAGGAACTAAAACATAAGGTGAAATGTACAGTTGCTATTCTAGATAATTGTTACATGAGAAACAAGCCTGCTACTAGCAGTGAGTTCAGCTAATTAAGAAAGTCTCACACTTGTAGCTGATATGTTTATATATTCATATTTGTAGACATGACCCTTTCTCGCCAATGATACAATTTTGCGAGAACATCTAGGTTTTGGGGGGAGTAGTGGGAGAAAGTCTAGATGAAGTATGTTTTGCAGAGCTCCTTGCAAGGGCTGTGTAGAAAGCAAATGAACTACTGGAATGAATGGGGAGGATAAGGAATACAACAAAGCAGGATGAAAGCTGATGGTGCTGCTATTGTGTGCTTTCAAGTCATTTTCAACTGATGGCAACCCTAAGATGAACCTATCATGGGGTTTCTTGGCAAGATTTATTTAATGGAGGTTTGCTATTGCCTTCTCCTGATGGTGTGAGCATGTGATTTGGCCAAGGTCACCCAGTGGGATTCATGGCCATCTTTCAATGGCAGGATGAACATGTAGAATTGAGCATCAGTGAGCAATCATCATTAAGAAAAATGTTCCCAAGAAAAAGAAGAAGACAGCACACAAAATGACACCAACTATTCTGTTCTATAGAGTAAGATGAAAAACTGCCATCAGCAAGAATTCTTTACTGGCTAATGCAGCATATCATTTAATTAACTGACAGTTCCAATATTTATATGTGCTGTTGTAATGCAGTACACAATATAGTTTCTTGTTCCTTGGATATGATAGATGTACTTGCCACACTCCTAGCATGCAACCTTACACAATGAATGAATGAGTGATCACGGGGCAGTGCTCATACACTCTTAAAACATGTAATTTTTAAATTGTAGTTCCATTCATTAGCAATTTCTTTTCATGTATGAGAAATGCTGGCAATTAATGATACCCTGGTAGAAACAACAATAGAAGATGGCTACTTGGAATCAACTATGCTTTGATTATCACTGCTAATTTACCTAACAGCTATACAGGTTCTCCACTGAGCTCCCTACCTGGTTGGAGGAAGGTGCTCCATTGTCTAGTTTGCTTAGGAAGTGTTTTATAGTATTGTGAGCTGCTCTAGACCCGACATTCCATGCATAATCTATGCAATCTGAACATTTGTAACTCCAGTTTTTACCAAATGTCATAGCCTACTCAGAGGAAGTAGAAATCCACTAAATGTAAAATCACTTGCTCTCTGTAGCAAGACATTATGTATTTCCCAGTCATCATCAGCATTGTGATCTGATTGGTTTAAATTGATCACTTGAAGATGGATGAAATATGGATGCATGAAGGCCGTTGGGGGGGGGGTCGTCTTTTGGTAAGAAGTTACCAACAATTTTAAACTGTCTCCCATGTTTTCTCTGAAGATGCCAGCCACAGATGCTGGCGAAACATCAGAAAGAAACTCTTCTAGAACATGGCCACACAGCCCAAAAAAAACACTAAAAACTAATTTTAAAATATCTTCAGATGAAACAAATTTAGATGGAGAAACACAAAGCAATAGATTTGTCCAACCAAATGGTGCTTTCAGGGTTTAGGTTTTAAAAGGCTGGCTTTGAATTTCTCTGCAATCAAATATACTGGTGCTGAGTTATGGTTGCCACCTTTTTTCCTGAGAGGCTCCTTAGCTTTTATATGGCAGATAAGTACAATGTGTTCTTTTCCATGGTAGGAATGGCTGTATCAATTGATTTTGGCTAGTGCAGATATTCATTTTTGAAGAATTTACCTAAATCCACATTTGTATAAAGAAAACTGGAATACAGGATAATTAAAACTGACAGATTTCATTCATACTTTGCCTGAAATGATTATTTCCAGAGGTCTTTTGAAGTTAGGCAAAGAGCCACAGTTGCTTATCTCTGTTTTAAGAAGCACTGTATTGCACCTACCAGAATACATAATAGACTTGAAAAATCCAGCACTGTGGAGATTTATTTAAAATAATCCAGATTCTAGGGTGGTAGAAGCAGGGTGCTGAATAACAGATAATGCCAGATGATTCAAGCAACTATATGCAGGAAGACACACCTTTATTATAATGGACAATTCTCTTTTGAAACATTTTCATTTCCACAAAATTATGAAAGGTGCCTGAATTGTGTTCACTGCTGTTGGGTTAAAATTCTGAAAGATGTATCACTGATAGGTATGGTGAAGATCACAAATATGAGGTTTATATATATATATTAGAAGTAGATGACTGCAGAATCCAGTATCATAGGAAAAAGAAGTCAACGCAGCATAGAAAAGTGACCGTACATAAAATTTAAAAGGAGATTCAGGTAAATCAGTATGCAGTGAATAAGTTAAGAGGGGGGGAAAGACCTGACAAGAGAAACAGATTGCTGTGATCTCTTTTGACCACCATTAACAAGATAGCAGGACAATACAAATGCTTTCTCTTTGTACAGGACTATTCTTTCTCTTATCAGACAGTGTATATAATCAGAGTATTTGTAGTAGAGTTCCACAAGTTCCATAGATAGAAGGTCTGAATGTAATCTCAGGAGAGCCTGTGACATACATAGCTGTATTTGTATGCAGTACATTTGCAATGAACAGTGGTTCCAAGGAGAGATTCTATTCCTCTTTCTTTTATTATTATTTTTATAATGTGTCCTTCTCTTACCCCCACTGCCACTTGAAGCACATTTTAGGGTGCTTCCTGGTGGTTGTTCCCAGACTCTGGAACTCCTTCCCAAGGAACACAAAGTTTGCTCCCACTCTGTCCTCCTGTTGTCCAGGCAAATTTACATTCAGGCAAGTTTTTGGCATACATTCTGGTCTCCTGCTGAAAGAGATGTAACCAGTCTTTTATCATGTCTATTATCATGATGATTTTAATTGGGTTTTCAATTTTAATTCAATTAATTTATTTGGTTTGCTGTTGCCATGTTTTAAACCAAGATTTTGGTTTTTTCTGTAGTCTGCTACTGCTAGTTATAATGACTGTCTGCATGAATGATGCTCTTTTGACTATATTTGACTGGCACTTAATGAATTAAAATAGAATTAAAATACAGAATGACTGCTTCAGCTTAAATTTTAAAATGTATGGGTATTTGTCCTGAAAAAGCCTTCAGGATGGGATAGGCTGTACACATTCAAAAGTATTTCCAGTCATATGGGTCTCCACATTTTAAAGATGCACAGGAATGGATATTCTGGAAATCAATAATCCTTCCAAGATTTGGAGAGTTGTGGTCTGGACTGAATCTTCTCAGTGGTGGTACCATCTTTCTGAACTGTCCTCCCATGTTGAATCTGTTGACCACTTTACAGACATAATTTTAATGTCAAGCTAAGATACCACTGTCCTAATAATTTATTTCAGTGTGAAATTTTTAATCTTTGAAATATATACTCATATTTTAATATAGTTATTTAGTCATTTTATGGTGCAGAACATTTCAGTATTGTTGGAAATGGAAAGGTAGTATGTAAAATTTAAATATAAAGAAGCACATTTCTGTTCCTTGTCTAATGCATTCTCTCATCAACTCAAAGTGAGGCACTGACTGTTATTTTCCAAACTGTAACTTATTATTCCAGAAACTATTAAACTTAATAGCTCTGAATTTACTTTTCAGTTTAATAGCAGTTAAAGCTCATCTTACCTACTGGATACAGATCATCTACTGGATTGATCAACAGCTGCTGCTCTCAGCACAAAAAGGATAATAAGGATGGCTTTCTCTCCCTTTCCCAGACAAAGCAGAAGAAGCAATAATTCCATTCATAAATGTTTCCTAATAATATGCCTTTCTCCAATGTTGTACTCCTGAAACTCAGGAAAATGCATGCATGTTTACCATGTGGACAGAAAAAGACTGGGTGTTGTTGCTGTTGTAGATGCAAAGATGAGTTGACAAGGTTTGGGGCCATCAGGCATATATAATCCACAGGCTGTAACTGGTTTAATAGCAATCTTCTCTCATGCATCTACACTGCAGGATTAATGCAGTTGGACACTTCTTTAACTGCCATGGCTCAGGTAGGGAATTCTGGGATTTGTAGTTTTGTGAGATATTTAGCCTCATCCGTCAGATAGTTCTGGTGCCACAACACACTACAAATTCCAGATTCCATAGCAGTGAGCCATGGTAGTTAAAGCAGTGTCAAACTGTATTAATTCTCCAGTGTGGCAGCAGCCACTGTCCAATGGCTAGTCTCAGCTATAGTAGACCCACTGTATCAGTCACTGAATAGTAGGCCCATGCTCAAGGCTGGACTTCTGCAATGTGCTGTGCTTTAGGCTACCTCTGTACCAAGTTCAGAAACTTCATCTAATTCAAAACATGGCAGCCAGACTGTTTACTGGGAAATCCAGGAGTGATCACATTATATCAATATTAAAATAACTCCGCTGGCTGCCAATTAGTATCTGGGCAAAGTACAAAGTGTTGGTTACTACCTTTAAAGCCCTACATGGTGTGGGTCCAGGTTACCTGCAGGATCACCTTCTCTCATATAATCTTTCCCATACGCTTAGGTCCTCTGGCAGACATTTACTCCAGTCATCCAGGATTAAGTTGGCAACTGTCGGCCAGAGGACTTTTTCTTCAGCTGCCCCTAGACTTGCAATGACCTGCCAGAAGAGATTTGACAGATGAATACGCTGTCTGAATTCAAAACAGCATTAAAGACCAGTCAGTCTCTTCTGGAAGGCTTATTTAGATGATTTTTAAATTGTGAAATTTAAATGATGAATTTAAATGTGGATTGTTTTAATGTGTGTATATCTTGTCATTTTAAATTGATGTGTAGTTTAATTGATGTTTTTAACTGATGTGGTGTGTCTGTTAATTGTTTCCTGCCTTGATCCATGGCGAGAGGCGGGAAAGAAACAACAACAACAACAACAACAACAACAATAATGCAAATCCCATTGAATCAATTGGTTTGCAGTAGTTAAGGTTAGCAATTAGACTTAGGTCCTAGCCCCAGAAAACTCTGCAATATATAAAATGGTATAAAAACTAGCATAGTTTTGAAACGCAGATTATCAGTGAGCTCCCTAAATGAGTACTGAGACAAAAGAAAGGCAGACAACCAAAATAACTGATATTCACATTTATATTCAGAATATGAAGTTTTAAACACTCATTTTTAAAAGGCAAGTAAAACAGAAGAGGTCTGATATGAAACATTAAAAGAAGAATCTATGAATGCAGAATTGAATGGCATAAGGATAGTCCATACTCCACCTCTCCCTCAATCAAGATACAGTGGAACCTCTACTTACGAATGCTTCATCCTACGAAATTTTCAACTTACGAAACGCGCCTCCGAATAATTTTTGATTCAAGTTACGAAATTACCTCTACTTACGAAATTGGCGCGAAGAGCTGCTTTTTGAATTGAACCATGCTATTGGTTGGTGAAATCTGGCAAAGCAGCACTCTATTGGCTAGAGAAAGAGGAAGTATGAATTTCAGTTAGGCATTTGGGCTTGCAAGAGAGGAGAGCAAGCGAAATTGGTGGCTTCTGATATCCAGGAAGGTAGGACTTGGAGCTATTTTTGGCTTGTGGCATTGTGCCTTTGGAACTCCAGGACTCTGTTTTTTGGGGCTTGTGGCATTGTGCCTTTCTAACTCCAGGACTGATTTTTGGGGCTTGTGGCATTGTGCCTTTCTAACTCCAGGACTGATTTTTGGGGCTTGTGGCATTGTGCCTTTGGAACTCCAGGACTCTGTTTTTTGGGGCTTGTGGCATTGTGCCTTTCTAACTCCAGGACTGATTTTTGGGGCTTGTGGCACTGTGCCTTTCGAAGTCCAGGACTGATTTTTGGGGCTTGTGGCATTGTGCCTTTCTAACTCCAGGACTGATTTTTGGGGCTTGTGGCATTGTGCCTTTGGAACTCCAGGACTCTGTTTTTTGGGGCTTGTGGCATTGTGTCTTTCTAACTCCAGGACTGATTTTTGGGGCTTGTGGCACTGTGCCTTTCGAAGTCCAGGACTGATTTTTGGGGCTTGTGGCATTGTGCCTTTCTAACTCCAGGACTGATTTTTGGGGCTTGTGGCATTGTGCCTTTGGAACTCCAGGACTCTGTTTTTTGGGGCTTGTGGCATTGTGCCTTTCGAAGTCCAGGACTGATTTTTGGGGCTTGTGGCATTGTGCCTTTTTAACTCCAGGACTGATTTTTAGGGCTTGTGGCATTGTGCCTTTGGAACTCCAGGACTCTGTTTTTTGGCTTCTGATATCCATCAACACTATGGCCCCCAAGAAGGCAATGCAGAAAAGTGATGAGAAGAAGAAGAGAGTGCTCTTGTCCATAGAAAGCAAGCAAGAGATCATAGAAAAGTATGAAAGCGGGATGCGCTTGGTTGATATCGCTAAAGAATATGGTCGTAACCCATCCACAATTGGCACAATTCTGAAGCACAAGGAAGCCCTAAAAGCTGTGACTCCTTCTAAAGGCATCTCTATTCTTTCCAAGAGGAGGTCGGCACTGCATGATGAAATGGAAAGGTTGCTACTTCTATGGATCAAGAGGAAAGAGATAGCTGGAGACACATTAACTGAAGCGGCGATTTCTGAAAAGGGAATGGCCATCTTCAATGACCTTGTGAATAAGGATGGAGGTGAAGGAACTTCGGCTTCACAACCAAGCCCGGAATTTAAGGCATCGCATGGGTGGTTCGAAAAATTTAAAAGGAGGACTGGAATTCATTCTGTTGTTCGGCATGGCGAGGCTTCTAGTGCTGACCAGACAGCGGCTGATGAATTTGTCCAGAAATTCCAACAATTGGTGGATGAGGAAGGTTACGTCCCACAGCAAGTTTTCAATTGTGATGAGACGGGCCTCTTCTGGAAAAAGATGCCTCGCCGTACATACATCACCATCGAGGAGAAGAAATTGCCAGGCCACAAGCCCATGAAGGACCGCTTTACACTGGCCCTTTGTGCCAACGCCAGTGGGGATTGTAAAGTTAAGCCACTGCTGGTCTACCACTCAGAAAATCCAAGAGCATTCAAGGCTCATAAAATCATCAAAGAAAACCTACAGGTGCTATGGAGGGCCAATGCCAAGGCCTGGGTCACACGCCATTTTTTTGTTGAGTGGGTTAATGTGGTTTTTGGCCCTGCTGTGAAGCGTTACCTCAAGGAGAACGATCTCCCCCTCAAGTGCCTCCTCATTCTTGACAATGCTCCTGCCCATCCACCTGGCCTTGAAGATGATATCCTGGGGCAGTTCTCCTTCATCAAAGTGCTGTTCCTGCCACCAAACACCACCTCCATCCTCCAGCCCATGGACCAACAAGTGATTTCTAACTTCAAGAAACTCTACACGAAACACTTGTTTAAGAGGTGTTTCGACATCATAGAAAACACCCAGCTGACCCTTCGTGAGTTTTGGAAACAGCATTTTGATATTGTTGTGTGCCTCAAGATTATCGACTTGGCTTGGCAGGAGGTGAGCAGACGTAACCTGAATTCTGCTTGGAGAAAGCTGTGGCCTGATGCTGTTTCCACACAAGGGTTTGAGGCCGTGGGTGATGCTGAGTCTCAAGTGAACGAAATTGTGTCACTGGGAAAGTCCATGGGGCTTGATGTGGATGACGAGGACATCGATGAATTGATTGAGGAGCACGACGAGGAGCTTTCTACAGAGGAGCTGAAGGAGTTGGAGGAGATGCAACACACAGCAGTGCAGGAGGAGTTCCATAAGGACCAGGAGGAGGAGGAGGAAGAGGAGGAGGCAGCCATTCCAACGTCCGAAATCAAAGACATTTTACGACAATTCCATACAGTTGCGGAATTTGTCGAAAAGAAGCACCCAGAAAAAGTGTTCACCGGTCGAGCTATCGCTCATTTTGATGATGTTTGCCTTTCGCATTTTAGACAAATTGTTAAAAGCCGACAAAAGCAGTCATCCTTAGATCGGTTCTTTACGAAACAGAGTGAACCTAAATCTAAGAAGGCGAAAGGTGTCAACGATAGCAGTTAAAAAACCAAAAAAAATAAATAAAATAAAATTAAAAAAAATTAAAAAGTTAAAAGTTAAAAGTTAAAATTTGTTAGTTTTTTAAAAATTGGATGTTGGGTGTGTTCGGATGTCTCCTCCTCCTCCTCCTCCTCCTCCTCCTCCTCCTCCTCTGTCCTCTCTCACCTCTCTCACTCACTGTTGCCATCACACAGCCGGCTGACCCAAAAGGTAAATGAAACTTTTTTATTTTTATTTTTTATTCTTTGGATTAGTCCTGCAACTCATTTTTATGTTTTTTGTTCTTTAAGGGTAATGTAACATGTTTGTATTAGAGGTACTTAACGAAATAACCCTGTATTATACATTTGTATTGAGTTGTAGCATGAATCTGGGGGCCTGGAACGGATTAGGCATTTTCAATGTTAAATTTGCTTCTACTTACGAAATTTTCTACTTAAGAAATGGGCTGTGGAACGGATTAATTTCGTAAGTAGAGGTTCCACTGTATAGCAAAAGGCTGAAGCGTGGTGAATACGGCAACATGAAAGAGAGTTCTACAGATGAATAAGGAATTGCTCACAATAGGCTCTACATTTCAAGAAACATATTGTGTTGATATGTTTAGCATGGGTTTAACATCTCTAGCAAATGAGTGGCTTCTATCGCATATTTAAATAGGAAACACTTATTTAGGATGTCCAAATTAATAAGTTCTCATTATTAGAAAAAACAGCAAGCAACTACAAAGAGGAAAAACCTAATAAACTCAGTATCAACAAGATTCATATGCAAACCAATGTAAACCTTCAATTATCATATTTCAAGGTACTGTTCTATAGACAGAACAAGAAAACTGAATCAGTTACCTTCTCCCAGAGAAATTACTCCATCTAGATCAGTGTGAGAATCATGAAAGCATCCAGATATTGTTGAGCTGGAACACACCCAGTAGCCCTAGCCACATAGTCAATTGTGAGGCTTGCTGGGACCTATAGTTCAACAACATCTGGAGGGCTGCATGATTCCCACCCCTGCCTTAGATGTATCTGTTACCAACAATTCACAAACAAGTATCATAAGGTAGCATCACACAGCAATTGCCAAATAACTGGAGTCTTGTTTGTTCCTAATTGCTTCACACACACTGTATCCTTTGCTCTTTCTTAAAGATGTACAATAAATTCCTTTCCAATTCAGTAAGGTAAGAAATAACCAAATTTTACAAATTTATTTATATTCAGTTTGGAAAGAATTCCAGATTATTATTTTTAAATGAATGTTGGAGAAATCAGAAATTACATTTTGCTCAGTGGAGCAAAGGGCTTAGTCTTTGAAGCCTGAGTTGAAATCCATATGTATTCAACTAGGGGAGTGCTTTTAGGATTGCAACCTTTTTTTTTAAAAAAAAAAACATTCCTTATGTTTAACACTTGGATAGCAGACAAGTACAATAATTCACTTTTTACATTAGAAATAGCTGTACCCATTGAATTTGGTTTGTATAAATGGAGGGAAATTATGTTTCACTTTGTTATTGAACAATATATTAAAACTGACATTGTTTTAAAAAATAATCAGAACCAAAAGATCATATTGTCAAATAACCTGAGCATAGGAGAAGTGAAATGGACAGACTTTCCTATCCTTCACTCGGACAGACAAAGAGTGGAAAGAGCATCAAGGCTAAGATAGTGCAGATCACCACTCCCATTTTATTTGCTCATATTAATACACATAGGCAGGTATCCTGTTGATTAGTTCTAACTGAAACAGACTCATTGAATCAACTGTTGAATGGTATGACAACACACAGCTAAATCCCATTGATTTAATGGGCCCACTCTTGTTAGCAAAAGAATGTGGGCCATATATTAACTGTATTTATATTAATGCAGTGCCAGTATCAGTGTACTTCCCAAAGTTCTTTCTTTTTCATTTGAATGTATTCCAGAATGCTCACATTTCCCAATCCACACACTCTGACAAACATCATGGATTCTTCATGTTCTCTACTGAAAGCACTCAGTCATATCATTTGATTCTCACCCTAGTTCCCTTTATTTCTGTTCATGGTCATTTGGCAACGAGTTTTATCACATATCATTTTCCCCTAGGATCTAGAACTTTTTCTCAATTGTACAAGATTTTCTTCTTCATCCATTGTTTTCTCTTGCCTTTGACCCACTCTAATTGAATTAGTGTTCGCCAGCAGTGGAGTTAATGGATCTATAGGCCTCAGAATTCCTTGCCCTTGTGAAAACAATCCTGCAGAAACCTTTAGTTTCTATGTCATATGGTGTTTCTTGGATTCAGGAAATTCCTATATTATGAGCTAAATCCAACTTTAATTCCCAACTAGAGAAGACCCAATAAATCAATGAAAACTTGATAAATCCATGCTTATGTAAAACCCCATTGATGCAGTGGTTCTAACCCAAATTTGACTAATAATTTTAGTCAGCTTCTTGTCATTTATCCATAGTAGGTAAAACTTTTTCCCCTTTCCTCTCTATTCCAGTGAAGAATATTTTACAAAATAAATAAAATGAAGCAAGGATCCTTTGTGAACCTTTGTTATGAAAAACAGGACCACAATATTATTAAGATTCATTTTCATTGATGGTTCAGAACATTTGGAGATAGATTTTCTTAAAGATGATCATGCTGTGCAAAAAGCAGGATCTCTCTGCCCATTCTAAAAATAGAGCAGAGCAGCATATGCTGCATCATAAATCAGTGTTCCTGTTCAGTACCAAACTGGGATTGGCAGAGGCCCATCAGCACATGCCAATGATGGGGATCATTTAGCTGATGATCCACTAACTATACAGCTGGCTCTATGCCTCTGCTTCCCTTCACCCGCTTATACCACTGAAGTGTCTTTGTAATGGAGCAAACAGACAAATCTATCAGAAGAAGTGGCTGGAATAGAAAGTCATGAGGTGGGGGAAAGAACTTATGGTCCCCATCCTCCTGGACTTCTTTTGAGGAGTACAAGGAATATTACCAACAGGCCTATTGCAGATGGAAAACACATCCCCCAACTGTTCAGCAAAGGTTATCCCAAAATATTTTAGAAGTTCAGTGTCATCTCCACACACCCCCCCACACCCCCCACACAACCAAATCCACTCACAGTTGTAGCTGCTGCCACCATTTGTCTCTGATGATCCCAGGCTTTGCTGACTTGGCCCTTCAGAAGTGGCCCTTCCTGACAGTAAGTTGGAAAAGAGAGGGGAAGACGGGAGAGGAAAGAGAGTAAGAGACAAAGAGAGAGAGAAAATGGAAAGGAACATTTAGATATATTCATTAGAATACAAAACAGTCACTTTAATAGTTTCCATTCTTTTGCCCTATGTTTTGGCAACACATTCATAAACCATTACTGTCACTGTCCTCTGAGTATAAGGCATGGCATATCAACTCACGACAGCGCTGGCATTTCAGTGCTCTAAGGCAGAACATCCAGAATTGGATTCCAAATGATGCCCATTCTCTGGTAATAGATACAGAATGATGTAGTTGGTCATCTGTTGCCTGAGGCAGACCTTTTCATTTTACCTGGTGAATGATAGGACCAGTTCTGGTTTGCCATATTTTATTACAATAAATTCAATTTGCTTTACTGTATGGTAATTTGACTGGGGGCCTAAGTATATTTGACTGGCGGGAGAGAGGGTGTTGGTGGTGAAAAGCAACTTTATATGATTTATATAACCATACTTAGAAAACATTGTCAATTTCCCCTAGAATTTAGTAAAAGATGCTGTTTTCAACTGTTTAACTTCACTTCAGTATATCAAGGCAGTCCATGATGTGATTGGTGGCCTCATCCATAAGTCACCAATGAAATATAGCACACAGCCTTCCCCAACATGGTACCCCCCAGATATTTTGGTTTTCAACTCACATTTGCCCCAGCCAGACTGTAATGGAACACATCTGGAAGGCAACAGATTGCATAAAAATAACAACTTTATCATGCCATTTGATGCCTCTATCTTGATGTCTCTGAATAGATTTAGGTAGTGTTTTTGTATACTGCATAGCGTTTTTCCCTTTCCTTAGATATATTTTTCTAGAACCCACCATGTAAGTCAGGTTAGTTTCTTCACCTATAATCTACACCAGTACCATTTGTTAATTAGAGATGTGGTGTGCCATGTTCTACTGCCAATAAGTGTAAATTTTGCTGTAAACATGCTAAGAAGCCCTTTACTAAGTGCAGTATCTAACCCGGGTCTATGTATTTCATCATCTGACCTACAATAGATATATATATATATAGGAGCCATAAACCCCAAAATATTAACCTTCACTGCTCATCAGTTGTTTTCTCTATAGAACAGATTATATAGTAACTGCCATCATTACCAATTAAAACCAGTAACGAAGACAAACACTGTATATACTCATGTATAAGTCTAGAAATTTAGGTCAAAAATTGACCCCAAAACCTGAGTCGACTTATCCATGGGTCAGTGTAGGTAGTGTACTTTAACTTTCATTTTAAAAAGGAGCCATTTCCTGGTGAAAGGCAAGAGGGTCATCTGCCCTAGAATCACTGAACCCTCTCTATTTTCTCATCCACCCATAGTACTTTGGCCTTTGCACCTTTTTGGCTGACCTTTTTTGCACTTTTTTTACAAAAGCTGTATAATTTCTTCTCTCTCTCTGAGCCAAGGCAACTAGATCTAAGCTAAGATTTATATGAACACATATGTGTGCCATTATACAGGCTCCTTTATAGCCCCTTATGCTAGAGAATGCTATTGAATTCTGCCCACCTATCAATAGAGTGGCATCTGCCATGTAGCAGAGTTACCTCCCTTGTCATCCTCTCAAATCTGTTCTGGAGGACTGGGGTACATATGAAGGGATAGAAGCAAGACAAAAATGGGGATAGTCTTTTACTTGGATGAAAGTCTGCTTGCTTAATGTTAGATGCAGCATTTACTACAAATATTTGTGCTCAGGCTTGATAGCAACAAACCCCATCAACAACTTTTCTCTTCATGAAACAACTCTGCTTTTACCCAGGAAAGACATATCTGTTTTTGTCTTGCAAAGATAGCTGATTCTAGATGACAGCCTATTCCCATTAAGCTGGCATGTGTACTGTCAGAAAAACAGCCACAGCGACCATCTTTTGTGTGTCTCTGTGTGTGCATCAATGTTCTAAAGGTTTTCCAAAAGTGTTATTTTAAAAGATGGCAGTGCATTTTTTTCACCACCCAAGGCATACATGGAAAATAATTTTTCACTTGATGTATGGCAAAGTACTTACTGACTACGTACTGGGATGATGCAAGAGACTCCCTTTGCATGTACATTTACAGATGTGGGCAATGTTTTCTCATAGTACATGCCATATGGCTATAGAACAGTTGTCAATACTAGGACCACATGGCTGGAACCAAACTGATTGCCACTCAGGTAGACAACAATCAGGTGAGAAAGATCTATACAGTTGATGCTGGTGAGCTCACACCGAGTTAATATGGTGGGGTCTGCAACATCCAAACAGGTTGCTAGGTGCTGCAGGGACATCTAGTAAAGAGCAGCATGTGGATGATGCAGTTGCTTCCCTGTTATACACCATGGCCTCATCTGCATAGGCCAAAAGGTCTGCTTCCCCTCCCCCAATTCTGGTGACAGTTATGGTGCAAACAAGCCAGACAAAATCCAGCACTTTGAGCATCAGAGCTGGGATATAATACCTTTAAACTACATTTTAAAAACTTACCTCTTACTCTGGATCTTCCAGGAAGATCCAGAGCCCTCCTTGCCCATGCCAGGGCAGCTGTCTGCATGGGTGTCCTGCTGAGGCACCTGGTGCATCTACCACTGTTGCCAGTCACTTGCTTTGAGGTCAGAATGAGGTGCCCAGCCATGGGATTGTCCCTGGGCACCTCATTCTGACTTTGGAAGCAAGCACCCATGGCAGTGGCAGATATCCCGGGGCAGTTCAATGGGATGCCCGTGCAGACAATGGAATGCCTGTGTCATTCCCTGACGTGGGAATGGAGGGCCAGGTAACACTGCAAAAAACATTTGGGTATCAGCTTAGGTTCAGTCAGTGGCTGTGTCAGTTTGAAAGGGGACATATATTGTCAGTAAAATATGCCATTCAAAAATGTGTAGCAAAGGAAATTTTGCCAGAGATTGGGAAAAGTTTTTGTTTCTTTGTTGGTATTTTTTGTGATATAGATGGCTATCATCATCATCATCATCATCATCATCATCATCATCATCATTCATCATCAAACTACAATGTAACCCCCCTGGAAAGTCTGAATGGGAGATTATTTTTAAAAAAAATATTTATTTATTTTCTAAAACAAACAAACAAACATATCAGCTTAAAATGGTATAAAAACATTTTGTACATACATACATACTATCATACTAACACAAATCACTAACAAACAATAAGCAATCATATCACAATTGGCTTCACAACTTATTACTGATTTGTAAATATTTGTCTGATAATATTTCTCTTATTATGTGATTGATACCCATTGTAGCTTGCTTTTCCAGCATTTCTCACCTCTATACAGTAATAGATCTAGTTCAATATATATCATTCCTTATATAGACCTTCTCCATTTTACCAATTCTTTGTCCCCACTGGATTATCTATGGTAAACATTGCCCACACTACAAGAGTTCCTATCTTATTCTGTACAGATATATCACTTATTCCAGTCCCATTGCCCATATTTCACCCCACTTTTGTCTGATATATTTAATAAAAGGATTCCAAACCTTGATGAAATTTTTAGATGGTTTCTTTTGTATAATTTGTGTTAGTTTATCATTTTCCATTAGATCATATAATTTCCATATCCAATAATCAATTCCTGGTATCATCTTTTTTCCCTATTTTGCCGAGTAAACTAACCTAGCTGCAGATGTCATGTAGAATAAGAGTCTACTATGAGTTTTTTCTAAGTATTCCTCTTCATTTATATTCAATAAGTACCTTTTTGGATCTTTAACAATGGTTTGTTCTAATATATTCATCACCTCTATGTGTATTTTATTCCAAAATACTTTTGCTTGTTTACATTCCCACCATAGGTGATAGTATGTTCCAACTTCCTTGTCACATTTCCAACAGTGCCCCTCTTCTGATTTATAAATTTTGGATAATTTATATGGGGTGAGGTGCCATCTGTATATCATTGTATATAGATTTTATTTTAGGTTATAATTACGCAGGGGTAGGCAACCTTTCCCCTTTAAGGGCCGAGGGACTTCAGCTCCCAGAATCCCAGGAGCTATTGGCCAACATGAGACTACTGGCCAACATGGCTGAGGCTTCTGGGAGCTGAAGTCCCTCGGCCCTTAAAGGGGAACGGTTGCCTACCCCTGATTTACAGTATATTTCATTCTTTTCAACCATGTTTTTCCCCATAGATCTAACATAATCGACTTTCCAAAATTCTGGGCCCATTTAATCATATAGGGTTTATGGAATGGGAGGTTCTGTGAGTTATAGTGTGTGATATCTTCACCTTGAATCACCACCTTACCGATTTCTGAGTTCTAGAAAGTGCCAAATGCCTTCATACTCTCCTTCTAACAAGAGTAATCTTTTAACTTTTTGTAATGTATACGATTAGGCTTTCTATTTCTATTTAACTGTATCTCTGGTAGAAGCAAGCAGGCATGTATAATTAACAATAATTGCAATTTATATGTATAATATTCAACTCCTAGCCACTTTCTAGCATGTTAGCATTGGGTTACAACAGGGGTAGGCAACCTTTCCCCTTTAAGGGCCGAGGGACTTCAGCTCCCAGAATCCCAGGAGCTATTGGCCAACATAGGACTGTTGGCCAACATGGCTGAGGCTTCTGGGAGCTGAAGTCCCTCGGCCCTTAATGGGGAAAGTTTGCCTACCCCTGGGTAACAAATACCTTCTATCATCAATGCTATACTACAGACCAACTTCCTAGGCAACAAAAATAAATCCCCTCCCCACAGTCTCTTTCCCTCATCTAACAGTTCTGATCTCAAATCCTAGTTCAAATAACACCTTATCCTCCAACACCCACACTGTGACCAAATCCATCTATGTGCAAATATACATTCTGTGGTAAGACATTCCACACTTGCTGATTAGTTCTCATACACAGCTCTGTCCTTACCAAATTACAATACTGCACAGAAAGACAGTGTGGTATAATGTTCTGAATGTTGGATTAAGACTCTAGAAAACCAAGATTCAGACTCCCATTTGCCCACCGAGAGCAACGGGGTGACCTTAGGTATGTCACACTCCTTCAGCCTCAGAAGAAGGCAATGGCCAACCTCCTCTGAATAAAACTTGCTAACAAAATTCTGAGACAGATTCACCATATGTCACCATAAGTTGGAAACAACTTGAAGGCACACAACAAGAACATAACAGAGACATGAGCTATATAGCAACTTAAGTAACATTACATAGTTCAAAAATAACTTTATCAAGGTCTGCTTTTGTGGGTGCTATGAATAGCTCTTGCTTTATTTTTAAAAGAAGAAAAAGATAATCAATGGAGATAGTAAGCAAGGAAAAACAATGGGCTCTATGCAGCCAAAGTTCAGCATTCTAAAGTTTCATCGATTTCATGGAAAGTTTTGTCAAAGATGCTTAAGTGTCTTCCCATTGCAACCAATGGATCTGGAAAATACTATTCAGTAACAGAACAAAAACAGTCCTTATAATTTTCAGACAGTCTCAGGCATAAGGCAGCTCACTGCTTTGAAAACTGAATTGGCTTATAATTCAAGCAGCATTTTTAAAACTCTGCAAGGAAAGATAACAGTAATACAAGCCTTGCAAACCAACATGATCATATGTTTACAATGTGCTTGATATCACAGAAGATGAAATCTAAAATCTAAGCTTAGGTTCATATATATTTAAAATGTACCTTTCCCTTATGTACTACTTTCCTAAACACAGCTCAAAGACTTGTAATTGAATTTCTGTCAACTCAGGACAATAATAAAATCAGTTCCTTGGAAATAAATAGGTACCTATTATGATGATGTATTGCTTGCCATAGATTGTAGGCACACACATATGCAGAGAAGTAGGTTTTTCTTAACTGTGTGCTGATGAGAATGGCAGTAGGCCTCTAGTCTTCATTTCAAGTGTGAAAGTGTCTCTGGCACATAGTTCTTATAATGACTAATTACCAGTACTGTCTGGTATAGTACTGTGAACATTAAATACCTTTAAGTACCATTAATTTCAACTGGAAAGTTAAGTACATAGGTGTTACTTTTTTATCACTGAGTCAAGAGCAGATATATATTGAACAGTAATCTCTTATGAAACGTGTATGGAGAGGTTGTTTGGGTTGTTTTTGGGAGGGTGTGTATGTACTAGGAGGGGAGGATTTGCAATTACAATTCCACACTAAGAGCACAAAATAAGCACAACATACCTCGCAACATTTCACAAATGAAAATCAGGACATGTGAGGCCAAGGACCATCAAAGTGTGGTCAGGATGGCAAACATTATTAATTAGGAAGAACACACAAGCTAAGGAGAAGATATAGCAGTTTGCTTTTGTTTTAACCTACTGGGAAGGGCAATATTTGTCCCCCCCTCCTGTTCCCCCCCCCCCGTCAGCAATTGAAGTAAGCTGAGAACAAAGGGGGAAAAGTGGGAAAGAGAGAGAGAAAAATGGGACATTTTAAAGGCAGCTGAAAAAGTGGGATGACAGAGGATTAACTGGTAATGTCCCTGTCACATCAGGACTGTTGGAGGGCAAAGCCAACATGGTGACTGTCTTATATTCACATAAATGACAACCCAGGATCAATGATGCGGATATTACATGAGTCCTCTGTTTATTTGAAAGCAATCCAGGAAAGAGACATTTTCTGCAATGGATTTGAAGTGATAGGGAATGCTTCCACTGATGAATGTCTGTAGCTCAGTTTGTGCACAATATAAAGCTGTTAGTCCTAGCTCAAAGAAACCACAGTGCCTATGGCCAGAGGCTTGGTTCTTGTAGTCTAACTGCTCTCTATTTGCTCTTTGATTTGTGTGAGTAGAAAAGGAAACTGGGAAGGTTTCAATTAAGTATAGCTTCCTGTGACAAACAAACTCAGAACTGTAGTTAACTCATAGCAAATAAACCTAAAAGGATCACTGTGTCACCAGAATCATGTATGGTTGAATCACCGATGATGCGGAGATGTGAATTGAATGATTGACATTAAAAAAGAAAACTGGGACTGATCGATTGCAATTGATTCAGAGCCAGAAGCATCTAGCAGTGCAAATACCAGTGGGAACTACAATGGGGTCAAAAAAGAAGCGAATCCATGAAATAATGAAAAGATATGCTGTCATAGTGGGAACAACGCCTCAAGTGGAATTGATTTGCTGACCTGGAATGAAAGCAAACCGCAAACCGGTTTTAAATGTCAGTAGGAATGAGCCCCAGATTTCATAAATCAGTTTTAAACCCTAGTGTACGTGAGCATGCTGGTTGTACATATTATGGACATAAAGATATTCCTGATGGGTTTAATAAGATTGGCAAACTGGGGGCGCATCTACACAGTTGAAATAATGGAGTTTGACATCACTTTAAGTGCATTACCTCCATTCTATGGAATCCTGGGATTTGGTCTTTAGTATCACAAAAATACAAATCCCAGATTCTGTAGGATGGAGCCATGCCAGTTAAAGTGGTGTCAAACTGCATTATTTCTACAGTGCAGATGTACACTACGTCTGTGCCAAGAAGCTCCTAAAAGCATAGGTGAGTAAAAAAGGGGTCATGTTCCAAATGGGAAAGAGGGCACACCATGACATGAGAGAGAGAGAGAGAGAGAGAGAGAGATGTTCTCTCTTCTTAGACTATGAACACCTAGTAAGTAAAAAGGTGATAAAGTAATTAAAATCTGAGCCCATTTATATATATATACATAAACAAGCCTTTGGGTTTATGTTCTATACAAAGAAAAGCACTGGATCCTTATTTTCAAATGCATAGGTATGCATTCTTTAATGTAAGAGCAATTGTTGTAGTAAAATATGTTGCAGGATATACCGATATGTAGATATAAATCTGTATGCACCAATAGAGTTAATGAAAACTAATGTCATTTCCTTGCTGTCTCACATGAGAACCTGAAGCAAATGTGCACCATTTCAAGGAAAAACAGGCTTAAGACCTAACTATGAAGCTCCTAAATATTTTCAGTGACATCTGGACTTCAGGGTTTAAACATTGATGGATTAGGGTAATACAGCCTTCTCAAAGCTAGCAAATAAATCATTCCAGGGTGCCCTAGAAATTTCCATTTACAAATTCCAGACTTCTTTTTTTCCAGCCACCAAAAGAGAAGCTAAACCTACTGGATATGCAATTACTTGTAGGTGAATTTGTACACCTGAGAGAAAGTACTGTAACAGGTATTCAATAATTTTTTCCCCTCCAAGATGACAAATAGCTCTTACGCCAGGGATAAGCAAATCAAACAAACTTGTCAGAATTTACTTCCTGAAATGTTACATGGACCAGACTGAAGCCAATGGTTCAAGACGGACTCAGTTCTGTCCTATGGTACATCTGAGAAGCTCTTGTGGAAATCAATTGAAGCCATGATTCATATGGCTTAGCTAATGGCTGAATCTAAGCCAGCACACTTTGAAATATAACCAGTTTCAAATGTGATGCTGGAAACTGGCTTAGCTCATATGGAAAGCTCAGGCAATCAGCAGTAAACAACTTTCAAATATGCAACTAATCAGAACTTGAACTTTAAAAATGTACTTTTTTGAACTACAACTCCCAGAGTGCCTGGCTGGGGAATTCTGGAATTCGCAGTTCAAAAAAATAACATTTCTATGTGCTGTGATGAGTCAAATCTACAGTACTAGACCAGGGGTAGGCAACCTAAGGCCCAGGGGCCGGATGCGGCCCCCCAAGGCCTTTAGACCGGCCCCAGGCCGGTCCTGCCCCCCCCGCCCCTACTGCTGCCCCTACTGCCCTCGCTGCCCGCCATGATGATATTGATTATTGTTGTTATTACTTGTTCTTGGGGTTTTCTTGGCAAAATCTCCACAGGGGTTTTGCCATGGCTTTTCTGGGGCTGAGAGAGTGTGCATGCATTTTTTTTAATTTTTAATTTTTTAAAAAAATATATTTATATTTTTATTTATTTATTTTTGGTGCTTCGCCCCCCCCAATTGTCTGAGGAACATCAACTTGGCCTCCGGCTCAAAAAGGTTGCCTACCCCTGTACTAGACAGTATCTTTTTGCTGATTCTTCTAAACTGAGAAGCAGTCAAAGTAACAAGAGTATCAACCAGGAACAGTAAAGAACAAATTCCAAAATGTGTAGCAAGGTTTACAACAAATCCATATATGTTTGGGGCCATAACTTTTTTCTAGGGGGAAAATATTTCAAATGGAAACAGCATAAAAAGAATGCAAATATAATTAAAGAAAACCAAAACAAGCCAAAACAGTGTACCTAGAATCATAGAATCATAGAGTTGGAAGAGACCACAAGAGCCATCCAGTCCAACCCCCTGCCATGCAGGAACTCCCAATCAAAGCATTCCCAACAGATGGCCATCCAGCCTCTGTTTAAAGACCTCCAAAGAAGGAGACTCCGCTACTCTCCAAGGGAGTCTGTTCCACTGTCGAACAGTCGTTACTGTCAGGAAGTTCCTCCTAATGTTGAGGTGGAATCTCTTTTCCTAGAGCTTACATCCATTGTTCCGGGTCCTAGTCTCTGGAGCAGCAGAAAACAAGCATGTTCCCTCCTCAATATGGCATCCCTTCAAATATTTAAACACGGCTATCATATCACCTCTCAACCTTCTCTTCTCCAGGCTAAACATCCCCAGCTCCCTAAGTCATTCCTCATAGGGCTTGGTTTCCAGACCCTTCACCATTTTAGTTGCCCTCCTTTGGACATGCTCCATTTTCTCCACATCCTTTTTGAATTGAGGTGCCCAGAACTGGACACAGTATTCCAGGTGAGGCCTGATCAAAGCAGAATAGAGTGGCACTATTACTTCTCTTGATCTAGACACTATACTTCTACTGATGCAGCCTAAAATTGCATTGGCCTTTTTAGCTGCTGCATCGCACTGTTGACTCATGTTCAACTTGTGGTCTACCTGGATTCCTAGATCCCTTTCACATGTAGTCTCATTCAGCCAGGTGTCCCCTATTATATACCTGTGCTTTTCGTTTTTCCGCCCTAAGTGCAGTACCTTACATTTCTCTGTGTTGAATTTCATTTTGTTAGCTTTGGCCCAGCTTTCTAGTCTGTTCAAGTCATTTTGAATTTTGATCCTGTCTTCTGGGGTATTAGCTACTCCTCCCAATTTGGTGTCGTCTGCAAATTTGATAACTATGCTCCCAATACTGTCATCCAAATCATTAATAAAGATATTGAATAGCACTGGGCCCAGGACAGAGCCCTGTGGCACCCCACTGGTCACTTCTTTCCAGGTTGAAAAGGAGCCATTGTTGAGCACCCTTTGGGTTTGGCCAGTCAACCAATTACAAATCCATGTAACAGTTACTTTGTCTAGCTCACATTTTACCAGCTTGTTTGCAAGAATGTTATGGGGAATCTTGTCAGGCCTTACTGAAATAAAGATGTACTATATCCACAGCATTCCCTTCATCTATCAAGCTGGTAATTTTATCAAAAAGAGAGAGAGAGAGATCAGATTTGTCTGGCATGACTTGTTTCTCTGAAACCCATGTTGGCTTTTTGTGATTATGGCATTCCCTTCTAAATGTTCACAGACTCTCTGTTTAATGATCTGCTCCAGAATCTTTCCTGGTACTGATGTCAGACTAACTGGATGATAATTGTTAGGATCCTCCTTTTTTCCCTTTTTGAAGATGGGGATAACGTTTGCCCTCCTCCAGTCTGCTGGGACTTCTCCTGTTCTCCAGGAGTTCTCAAAGATTATTGCCAATGCTTCTGATATTACATTTGCCAGTTCTTTTAGTACCCTTGGATGTAATTTGTCTGGTCCTGGAGACTTATATTCATTTAGATTAACCAGATACTCCTGTACTATCTCTTTACTTATTCTGTGCTGAAATCCTCCTATTCTGTCCTCTGCTCCATTATCCTCAGGTTGAGCACTCTTTGCCTTTTCTGAGAAGACTGAAGCAAAGAAGGTGTTGAGTAATTCTGCCTTTTCTCTGTCCCCTGTTAACTTTTTGCCATCTTCCCCATACAGTGACCCTACCATTTCCTTCTTCTTCTTTTTGCTGCAGACATACCCCCAAAAGCCCTTTTTATTGTTCTTAACTTCTGCATGCAAGATTTTGCTCCAAGTTAAAAAAAATTGGTCTGTAATTTCAGACATCTAGTTTTAGTATAATATATTACAATTTTTGCTGCAAGCTTTTCTTTAAAATATTAAGAATACTGCCATGGGATACATGTATGGGCTTTTTCAAAGCATGATACAATGCAGGTTATTCCGTATGTGCTAACTCTTAATTTAGAAATACCCACTGGCCATTTAATGATGGGATAGTACCCTCACCAAGCTGATCTGTTTGGGGGCAAATATCCCAAGATAGATTTACTAAATGTATTCAAAGCCAAACAAGACCTAATACAAGATCTATTATGGGAATGCCCCACGTGTTTTTCTTTTTAAAAAATACAGTGGGGAAGAGGGAAGGCATAATAAAAGCCATACTACCAATGAGAAAGGTTTTAGACCTTTGTACTTGCACATGTTCCCAGATTTAACACCCTATCCAGATATTATTCATCTGTAGTGTGTAGGTGTATTTTTCTATATATGTTGTTTTATATTATTAAAAGTTATGTGATAATAAAAATATTTTTAAAAAGAAACTAATCAGTAGCTAGTGAAATTGTTGCAACAAGGGCATTGTCCCAAGGATTCAGAAACCAAAGACAACATTGTATATCTATGTTCTAAATCTTCCCTGAGAGGATGTATCTCTGAAAAAACGTAACATCTGAACTTGTGTAACTAATCTGAAATGTTCCATTTTCTGTTACTAATTAACTTGCATGTGGTGTTCTAGATTTCTTTTTCTGTGTTGCATGTGAATTGAAACAAACAAGGATTTTTAAAGCCATCTGTTTTTATACAAAAATGTGACATTACTTGGAAGATTTTGAAGTTGGCTTCACTTATCATTATTGTATATATGGATGGATTTTTCTTTTGGATGACAACTTTGTAGTCAAATGTAGAGATATATTTGGGATTGGGGGAAAATGAATTCAGCTTTGTTTCACTGCAGTGACAATTAAATTACATGTTTGAATGATTTCCAGAAAACTAAGCACAACACAGTCAACCAGACTGGACAGAACTCTTTGGTTGTGTCCATGCCTTCACTTCTACATTATTTTCAACACTATAAACTTTTACTGTTATTTGCCAGACCAACCTAAGGAGCCCAATAAAGTTAATTCAATATTTTGCTTGACACAAAATGTGGCGTTAAAGGGAGCTTGGGGGCTATTGATCTCACTGTGTATGTGGAAGTGGTGTGTTGTACTAAACAGCAAATTCAGTTTTTGTTTTTGTTTTTATAAAAAGAGGATTGCATGAAAGCAAGTTCATCTTCAATTAGAATATGTTCATATAGAAATAAGGGAAAAGACCAATTTATTGTTATTTAATTTCTACAGCTGAAGGTTACAAGAAGTAAAAAAAAATAGCAAAAATTATTTACTGTGTAGCAAGTAATAATTTAAATACAAAGTGAAATATAAAATTATAAAAGGTTTAGAATCATTCCATTCAGATTATGGGTTATAGAGCAGACTCACTGCAACTTAAGTCTCACTGATATTATCAGGTCTATTCTAAGTCTGATTAAATTTGGAGCCAAACCATTGTTTTACATTTTAGTATTGGAAACAGATCTGAAAATGTATAGTGAAGAGCAAGGTATTAAACACCATTACTGCACTGTAAGCTTGCATCTCATTCAACTGATGAAATAAGCTCTACAAAACAAGTCACACTGTGACAAATTTATGAGACCTCAGGTAGCAGAATATCTTTCTTCTTAAGGTAAAATTGGTGAGCAACACTGGTAATAGCCTCTCTGCTCTAAAAACACTTAAGTAGTTCATAAAATCAATTGTAATTCAACTAAAGCACACTGTTCAGGTTGCGTCCCTGACATCAGTCGCCAAGATCTTAACAGGAAGCATACTAAGAACTTTCAAAGAATAGGACAGTCCCTTGCCTCTCTGCAAGCACTATTTAGCTTGAAATCAAACCATGGTCATATCATACATCTTGTTTTACATGTAAATTGTGGCTTTCTTGGTGTTGTGGAGGCAGGATCCCAAAAACAGGCAGGGAGGGGCCCACATGTTATCCACTGTCTGGCTGTTGCTCTTTCACTGCAGTACAGTACAGTCGCCAGGGTCTGCTGTGAGTGTTCCCAAACTGAGGACTATGGTGCCTCATGTAAGACTGATGCCAAAAAGACAGAATTTTCTAAACCTGCCTGGAATATACGATAGTGGTTGCCCAAATCAGAGGAAGTAATATCAAGTGGGGGGAAATCTACTCAAGACACTCTTAGTGCTTGCAGGCAGGGAAGTCATAAGGGGGATGCAAGGGGTGTGGACTGTACCAGGTGACACCCTAAACAGGGTGAAAACACTGCTCTCCAAACATCTGCCTTACAAACAGCCTGTGCCATTCAACTAATTCCCTTTAAAATGTTGAATAGATGTTGTAAGTATGGTAAGGATCAGTGGGAGGAGAAAGGAGAAGCCCCAGGTTTGTTTTTTTTTTTAAAAAAAATACATTTTAAAATTTTAATTTTTAAAAAAGTGTATTTTCAATTTTTTTTACTTTTCTTTAATAATAACACATTTTACCAAATTTCACTTTAACCACATGAAACTACTGTATTATCTATAACTATGTTGCATATGATATTGTAATTTAAAGATATAATTTTAATTTTTCTAGCAATGTCACAACTATTACCATTACATTCAGTTATATATGAAAATCATGATTTATGAGTAACATTAGTACAAAAAACATTACTAAGGATTCTGTATGGTGTGGTATGGGAGGAGGTCGATGGGGAGCATGATACCATGGGTTACCATACCGGGTGACACCAACCCTAATGACAGCACTGCATGCATATGAATTGTTGTTGAACAACGCACCTGCTCTATGGTGCATCAAGCATTATCATTCTATACATATGATCATTTTCTGTTGTCTATAGTGGGTCTGTCAACACTCAGCTGTCTCTTCTTCTCATCTCATTATAGAAGGCATTCAAGAAAACCCACAACAGACTTAATTGCTGGGAAAATTCAGACATTTGTGAAGTGGTACACTCCTAGAAAGACTCCTTGATATAACTTTGCAGAACACACAGATTAGCCCCAAGTAACTGAGATTTAGCCCAGAATTTTACATTACATCTTAGGGAAACCCCCTAGCAGCAATTATTCTAGTTTCAGTGGATTTGGCTACAAATAAAACCGTATAAGTCATATTGATACTATGCTGCATTTTGAATATGGCAACTGACAATAACAATCAAGAATGATTAACTCCAGCCCCTAATAGCTTCCTAGCAGCTGTTGCCAAGAATCAATGCATCACTGCAGTACTGGTGAAGTTTTTTCCCCTCCCTTGGGGGATACAAACCATATTCCAATTGCTTTCTTTGCCATGGTGTGCTGACTGTTAGGTGATGAATTTGAAGGGCGATTGGAGAAAAATGCTAGAATTATACTTCATTAATGGAATCAAATTGAATGAATCATCAAAACAAGTGAAAATGGGTCACTCTGGAGCCTCTAGAAGGACTACTGAACTGAAATGAGCTATTCTGTTATACGTATGTACAATGGGAAGAGAGGAAATATAAAAGGAATCCCTAGTCAAGGAATTGAGGAGAAGAGAAATTCTTTCACTCCCGAATCTGAGATCCAACATTTCCCCAATGACTATGTTTGGATCCAACCCATTGTTAGTGACATGCTAAAGACTTGGTCTATTTCAGTTTTATTTTCAGGAGATGGGGAACAATACTGAATAGATTTTGAAATGATGTGAGCGGAAAATCCTTAAGTGTGTTCCAGTCCTGTAAGGGAAATCTGCACATGGAAATAATCTGAAAAGGTGATGCAGAGGCAATGAGCATCTGGATGCACATCTGTTAATGCATCATTTGTCCAGCCCCAGATGAAACATTTAGGACAGTTTTACCAACTCAGTAGTTTCACATAGCTAAAGCAGGATCAAAATTGTACACAGATACACATTTTAATTTGTTTCTCTTGAGACCTCTTATGGGAAAGGTCATATTTCTACCCCCCCCCAGCAAACTGGAATTCTAATAACCACTACACTATCTTCTATAATATATATTGTTCACTCTGAAAATCTGCTCAACAAAGGAATCATTATTATTTATGGGAATTATCATTATCAAAGGAATGATCTTTATTTTATCAAATTATCAAAGGAATTATCATTATTTTAAATAAAATACTACTTTGAATATATTTTATAGATTATTATAGGTCAGTCATATTCTGGTTTTAGGGCCTTTACAGATTGCCAGAAATAATGCAGCTTGGGTCCACTTTAACTGCCCTGGCTCAGTGCTAGGGAATCATGGAAATTGTAGTTTTTTTCTGAGCCATTGAGCCTTCTATGTCAGAGATTTCTAAACTACAGTTCCCATGATTCCCTAGCACTGAGCCAGGGCAGTTAAAGTGGACTCAAGCTGCATTATATCTGGCAGTCTAGTGGACACTAGACATTCCACTAGACACTAGTGGAATGACATGGAATAAGGGAATAATTCACTTCCATAGTGGGAACTATGTATCAGCCTTAAGCGATTCTGTGACCCAGTGTCAATACAATTTGTATACTGGTGTAAATGTAAGTGGGAATGAGCCTTCAGTCAGTTGTACAATGTAATTCTTGTGTGTGTGTGTGTGTGTGTGTGTGTGTGTATGAGAGAGAGAGAGAGAGAGAAAAAGAGAGGGGAGGGCATGCATCTGTGTTACAAAATATTCTTCTGACTATTTTCACTACTAGGAAAGGACATGGTATGTTTTGAATAATGTTGTAGGCAGGTATGCTGATAAGGCTGTGGAAATATCAGACAAATGACACTTTAGCTCAAAATAATTTTAAGAGGACAATAGTAATATAAGTCTGTATTAGCTAGGGTTGGATGGGGAAAGAGAATCTACACTGTGTCTCTTACCTTTGCTCTGCACATAGCACTTACATATCGAAATCTTCTAAAATCTTTAATGAAAAACCTCTCCTTTCAAGCAACCCTCCAGGCTTTAACCAGATGATTTAAATGAAGTGTGTTCTTCATGTCCTCCAATACATTTCCTTCTAGACAATTTATTCCATCTTCCTTTTAACACTCCAAAAACTCCCATAAGATTGTGTCTGTTACATGGGCACATTATCTTGAATTTAAAGTTCCAATACAAGACTCTGAGTGAAAGTGAGAGACAGAGAGCTTAGAACTGCATGTAACAATGTAAGTGAATAGCCTCACACATCTTATTCTCCCTCTCTCCTCAGAAGCATTAACATTTATTGGTTTAAAATGCAGCAGCATCTTATACCATTTCAAGGCAGGTTTCTGCACTCTCCCAAGCAGAAGTGGATCAGAATGTTAAAATGAAATCATGTCATCTGTGTTGTAGCATTCCATGTTATAGGAATGGTTAAAAAAAAAATGGAAATAGAAGGCCATGGGGTTGATGTTTGGAGTGAGAGCCCCTCATCTGCCATAACATCACAGGAAGAGACAGATGTTTCTGTGAACACATATCAAAGGGCCGGCCTGGAGGCAGAGATGGGGAGGGGTAGCCACACGCCAGCCACCCCAACCTCAGCCTGACAACGTCCTAACGCCACGCGCCTTTATGCATGGCATGCAGCATTAGGACATCCTCCTGGCGCAGTGTCCTGATGCACTGCACCAGAAAGGGCAAGAAAGAGCCGTGCACCAGCTCTTAGGGCACCCTTTTGCCGCTCCTGAAAGGAGCGGCATTTTGCCTTTCTTTTCGGGGCAGCAAAGGGAGGATTGGGGCCGTGGCATGTGATAGCCGCATCCCTGATCCTCTGCTTCCCGGGACGGCTTTGAGTCACCCATCTGCAGCCCCCCAAAGTGAAGTGGACTGGAATCAGACCAATTAAACCAACAACCTGATTTATCATAATGCTTGGAAAGGATAAAGTGCAGTTAGTTTTTTTTTAAAAAAAAATGGTTTATAGAAACACATTATGATCAAACAAGGATAAACTGTGGTTTATGATATTGCTTTTCTTCAACAAACCATAGCTTAATCATGAATGCATCTACATTGTAGAAGTAATGCAGTTTGCTACTACTATAACTGCAATAGAGCCATCCTACAGAATCCTGGGATTTGTAGCTTTGTGACGCACCAGCATTCTTTGGCAGAGGTGGCTAAAGACCTTATAAAACTACAAACCCCAGGATTCCATAGGCTGAAGATGCACCCGGAGTTCCCAGTTCAGATTTAAGGATAATCTATGGTCAGTTTAACCCGTATGCTTTCAATTGTCTCTTTCTGCTTGCACTTGAAGGATAGGGGAGAGCACAAAATTTCACACAATTTTACATCTTAATTTGGCATTATATCTGAGCAAATGCAGTTCTAATAATTGCAGAGCCAGTAATAGATTTGTTAGCCTCACTATAACCAAAGTTAGGTGAGATACTTAAAGAAGAATAAATTATGGAAAATTAAAATCTATTACTTGTCCACCATGATTTATAAAGGTCACAGAATCTGGGTACTCCCAGGTCTAAAGCTCTTCATAAACATTCCCCTCTCACTATAAAATCTGTTATGTTATGACAGCTGCTTATTTCTGTGCCTTCTTTGGCTACAGCAACCAGATGCATGAAGCAACCTGCATTATTTATTATTTATTTGTCTTACACATATTAGTCACCATCCAAATTTTCCCAGGGCATGTAACTGGGAAGAGGGAGGGGAAAGGGGAAATATGATGAAGTCTGCTGGGGATACAAATCCTTCTCTCGTTCCTGCTAAAGTACAGTCACAGCTGAATCCGAATCACAACTTCTGTAACTAAGCATAACAACATGAAGGAATTGCTGCAAGACTGATCATTTCATGCTTGTGCAAGAACTGATTGTTTTGCTTTGGAGGAGGCTCCCTTTGCCAGGAGGAAGTTCTTGACAGGCACAACCAAACACAACACATTGCAGTATCACAGCCCAAGGCCTTCCCCCCCCCCCCCATGCATAAATGCACACAAACAATCCCTTAGGCTCTCCAAAGCATTCTGCAGAGATTCTAAGTGTATGCACTGCTACAGAAAATATTACCAACCATAGGAACTAAAAACTAAAACTAAAAATAAGGGAAAGTCAATCAAACAAATACTCATGCTTTTTGTGACACTGTTGTTTTTTTTTAAAAGAATTCTAGACACTGCTTTTGAAACAGAGAAAGGGACAAGCTTAACTTGCAGAGCAAAGGGTTGAACATATAAGCTTTCTTGAGTTTAAAAGGGCATCATGGCTGGGAAATGACCTCAGAGAATTGGGCATCCAAGGATCAGGGGCCTGACCATATAGAAAAGAGGTGGGAATGATTTGGCCCTCCAAATATTGAACTGCAATCTCAAGTATTCCTGTGCTGCCCTCGGCTGGTGGCAATTAGTTTCCAACATCTGGAGGACTATATGATTTTTATTCTTCATATGAAAGGTAGCCACATTCATCTTATAAATGTTTCTCACTCTAGTCACAACAGTCATGATGGTGACATGTTTTGCAAGCATGATTAAATTTGTGAAATGTGTGGTTTTGGGTCTCATTGTTGGGAAACAGCAGGGGGCCAAGGGCCATTCTATCTGAAACTAAACACAAAAGGACTAGTGGAGTGAGGGAATTTCACAAATAGTCAAGTCCCATTGTCCCCAATGACACCATTGGGGACAATGGGATTTGACTATTTGTGAAATTTTGAATTCGCAGGAGCCCCTGGAACGTATTCTCCATGAATCCAGAGGGACCACTGTACTTTAAAAATCTGAATACTACATGTTACTAGCTTGTTACTAGTCCTCCAGCACAATTCTATGGTCAATATCTGGTGGATGTTAACCATACTACTTTTTACTTGGGGCACTTCCAGTAAATGGAGCTCAGAGATGTTGTTGACCCCAATGGACTTTGGCTGCGTCCATACAGGCTGGAATATTTTGTGAGCAACCCAGAGTATTCTTGCTCCAAAGCTGTCCTAAACTCTCCCCCCCCCCCCCGTTACCTGGGTACTCTTGAGCAACTCCTATTCATACATGTGGCCCACTGCACTATCCACCACTTACAGCATGAATGGCTCCCTCTGAAGCCAAAAACAAGGCATGCAGCATCAATCACATGTTCTGGTTTCAAATGGAGCAACTAGCAGTGCCCGTGGTGGGTGGCACAAGAGGACACATGTGTGAACAGCTGCCTGATGTTTTTCTGGAGGACTTTCGATTTTCTGAGATGATTTGGAGCAAAAGGTGAGTTTTTAAAATCCATTTTAAGAGAAGTATAATGCAGGTTTGGTGCTTATTTGGCTTTATGTCATTAGGACAGTTTGCACCAGACCTGGGGATTGGGCTCTGTGGACTGACTGCCATGAGGACGGGGGGAGGACATGTTATTTGGTCCATGCAGACACACCTTGTTTATTATGGTTTCTGATATCTGTTTAATCCTTGCCTTTTAAATATCTACCTGAAAACACCAGGAGGGGGCTTTTAAATGATTTTTAAAACCAGACTTTTTAGTCCTTCTAGGTAGGTATTTTGGCTGCTCTGAGGTCTCCCCTAAACACACTAGGGCTTGTTTACATTGTTTTACTATTTTTAGTGATCTGCTTTGATCTCACTTTGGAGGAATAGTGGGATACAAATGATTTTAAATAAAAACACAGATCAACAGGCAGACCACAAGGAAAATCAAATTGTCACTCTGGAGTAGATATTTATTACAGAAGTTCCTAAATGGTACTTTACCCCACCTCATCCCCCTTCCTCCCCCTCAAATGTCAGGACACAGGAATCTTCTGATCAGGATAATAATATCGAGGCAACCGACACTAGGGATGGATGGAAAAAATACCCACAGTTGTTTGTTCCCAGGTTGAAAAATGATTTTCCTAATTGTCAGGAAAACTTGCCATCAAGAATACTAGACCAGTGAAAATTTTGTGTACGTTTCTCCCATTACTAGAAAGTCCTGAAGTGTTGTGGGGAATTATTCTGCAGAGAATACCACCTGGGGGCTGTTCCCACTTACATTTAAATCGGTTCGTAAATCATGTTGACACCGGATGGCTGAAACGATTGAGGCTAAGGTGCAGTTCCCACTATGGAACTGAATTACAGCAATGGCACCAGCAGTTCCCACTAGTGCCATTTGCGCCACTTCGGGGGGGGGGGGCAGCTCTGCAGCAGGAGGGACCCGATCCAGGCCCCTCTGGGTGGGAGGGCAATGGAGGCTGAGCAGCTGGGCTTTCTCTTGCCCACTTACCCTCTCACCAGCAGTAAAGAGCCCCCAGAGCTCATCTCTCTGGAGGAGGAGGACAAGGATGAACACCTGAGCAGCCCCTCCAGTAAAATGTAAAATGTGTTTCAGGTCCATCGTTCATACTTGTTGAACATGGTTCTGAATCAATTTATTCCAAAAAGACTAGCAAAAAACTACTCTTGCCAGAAAACTACTCTTCAAAAAGTATGTTTTTTTTTGGATTCGTGGTGGTTCAAAGTGACTCCAAACAATCGTGGTTGCTTCTGAAATGGTTCACAGTGAGAAGAAGGTACATATACAGCAAATTGCAAATTGCTGTAAATTGTAATGGGAACGGCCCCCTGGACTTTATTTGTCCAACCAAACAAGCAAACAAATGTTTATTGTGCAGAGGACAGGAGCAGGATTCCAAATGGTCTTAACAAATTGAAAAGTTAAGCCATAATGAAGAAAACAAATGTCAATAGGGATAAATCTGAGGTACTAAATTTTGGCAGGAAAAATGAAATTCATAAATAGGGGATTAGAAGTTAAACATGAGTCAACAGTATGATTTGATAGTCAAAAAAGCCAATACAATTCCAGGCTACATCAATAGGAATGTAATGTCTAGATCAAGGGAAATAAAAGTTCCACTCTATTCTGTTTTGGTCAGACCTCACCTGGAATACTGTGCCCAGTTCTTGCACCACAATTCAAGAAGGAAATTGATAAAAGTGTAACATGTTTAGAGGAGAGTGACCAACATTATAAAAGGCCTGGAACTAGGCTCCTATGAGGAATGAGTTAGAAAGCTGGATATGTTTAGCTTACAGAAAAGAAGATTGAGAGGTGATATGATAGCCATAAATAAATATTTAAACAGATATCATGTAGATGATAGAGCAACCTTGTTTTCTACTCTAGTCCTAGAGGCTAGACCATAAACCAATAGACTCAAAATACAAGGAAAGAGATTCACCAAAATATGATGAAGAACCTCTTTTTTTGTAACAATTGTTAGACAGTGGAATAGGAAGCCAGAGGGAGGTAGATGGACTTTTCTGCTCCAGAAGTCTTTAAACAGAGGTTGCAGGGCCATCTTTCAGGAAGGATTTAGATGGGTATTCCTGTATTGCAGGGAGTTACAGATGACCATTGCGGTCCCTTCCAATTCTGTGATTCAAAGCCTGTGTGTGCTTTATCCCTTGCAATTCTTCTCAAAACTTATATCTATGGGAAAGACAGTTAGGCCTAGTATTACTTAAGGTCTGAACTTGCCAGCTGAACTCTAACCAAGTAATGGGCTCCAGCATCAATAAATAAATAAATAAATAAATAAATAAATAAATAAATATTAGACTGTTTTTTTAATATAAATTTTATTATGTTGCTTTAAAAATACACAATCATTCTACCTTTAAACATTTTTGTTATAACTATTATACAAATATTGTATAAGATTCTAATATCCCTAGTATATCCCAACAACTTTGATATTTTCCCCCCACCCAAAACATATTCATTCTTTCGTTTCCATTATAGCGCTAATAGGTCTACTATCCTATGTCATCTTTCCTTCTATCCCTCCCACCTTTCATTTCATCTCTCTTTCCATTCCACCTTCACTTCCATTCCAATTCTTTCATTCTAATTCTTCTCCTACACATTCTTTCTCACCATCCTTCCTCTTTCCACTACTCTTTCATATTACAACATTCTCTCACCTTCTTCAACCTCCTTATACCTTCATTTTTCGATCTCATTCCCCCAATCTCCTTCATTCTCTGACTATTTCTTACATTGTAACATACATACTAACTTCCATCCTTGACCTAACTGGTTTCTTTACTACCGTATTTGTCCTTCTTATCCTCCTTATCATAGAGTTATTTAGTTACTTTATTTGTTACCTTATTTATTATATTTGTTAGCTATTTAGTATATTGTTGCATTTCTATTTTAATCATCCAAATGTGTTTTTGCATCTATATCAAATATAAATATTATACTGTTTTGGTAACAGACACCTTGGTTAGGAGCTTTGAAAACTGACTCAAGGGGGATGCAGATGGGCAGTCATGGGCTGCCCTGGGAAGAGGCAGATTGGGGCCGAGGCTGCCCCATGCTTTGGCCCTGATCCTTCCTTTTGCCGCCTGGGAAAGGAGCACTAAAATAGCGCTCCTTCCACAAGCCGCGAACGGGGCTTCCGAAGAGCTGCCATGCAGCTCTTTTCCATCTCTTCCGGCTCAGCGTATCTGGACGCTGAGCTGGAAGGACATCATCGGAGCGCCCATCTTGCGGAAGGGTGGGTGCTTCCGATGACGTCCTCAGGAAGGGGATGGGGTGCCCAGCGTCCGGTTGCCCCTCCCCTTCCTTGGCTTGAACCTCAGTTTTACTTGCTATCTTCAGAATTAAACCCTTAAATAAAGAGCCTTAAATCATTATTGATGACACACAGGATGAAAGAGATGTGTAGAGATGAGCCGCCCAGAACCTTATTCTTTTTTCCATGTGGAAAATATAAATTTAACAACAGCAGAAGCAACAACAACACAGTAAGATTCCCAGTAAGGGATAAACAATGCTATTGCCAGTTTCTTTTTAGGTCCCTCAAAGTTATACTTGTTGTAGCTTATGAGGAATAATAATCCTTTAATAATAATAATAATAATAATAATAATAATAATAAATTTTATTTTTATCCCGCCCCTCTGCATAGCAATCGGGGCGGCTCACAACAATTAAAATACAATAATTAAAATACATTTAAGTATCCCGATCCCTCCACCCATCCCTCCCACCCCTTAAGACCGAATTAAACTAGAAAGAATTAAAACAAGGTCAATAAAAACAGAGTGATAAAATAATAGTGACAACACAACAGAGAATAATCTTCCTTTAAATTCACAGAGAATAATCTTCCTGCTTCATTTGTGCTTATCTTCTTCAAGGAAAAGTTCAAATGTCTTCCCTAATATTTGTTAATTAGACTCTGCAGCACTCCATAAGAAAGACAGACACTTTCGTCCACTCTAAATTAAAGAGTGGTGTTTAAAAAGAAAAAAAAATCTCCACATAAAGGATTAACAGCTGCTTTAATAAATTACCAGAGCTTGGTTGAGAAATCCACTGGGGCTACAGAATACTCCTTACACTCAGCTTTAGGAACCGAGGCTGCAATTCCTCAAGAAGCCAAATTATTAGGGAACTCCAGGGCCTTCCTAAATGTTGCAGAGCTTGGCTTTTTCATGGAGGATCAACTCTTATTAAACCAAGTGTTGACTAGAAGCCTGATTTGATTTAGGGCAGTCTTGCACTTGGACATTACCCCACTCCCTTTAGATACTTCATCTAGGATGATTTATGTTCAAAGTAAATGTTATTTTCAAGATGTAGCTAGTTAGCAACTATCCCCCTCCCTTCCCTCACTAAACAGTGTGAGGGGCTCAACCCAGATTAGAATGTGTATGTGTAGCTTTAACCATCCCCCTAGTGTTCCTAATCCTTGGTTGCAGTTTACATTGCCAAAAAAGGATCCACTGAAAAGAAAGAGTTCTCCCCACCTTTTGACAATGGCAATAAAGTAGACATCCTCTGATCCAGATCAAGACAGCAGTGAGGTGTCTAACTAGATAACCATACACTCTTATAGTGCTGCTATTCCGCTTTTACTGCTCTGACTGCCTCCTGTTGCATTCCGGGATTTGCAGTTTAAGGAGGGGCATTTAGAATTCTCAGCCAGAGAGCTCTTAGGCCTCACTGAACTACAAACCTGAGAATGCAACAGGAGACAGTCAGAGCAGTAAAACTGAAATAGCAGCACTATAGTAGTGTAGTGCAATAATGTAGTTATCCCAATCTGAACCAGGCATTCTTGCTTTCTGCAAAAGTAAGGCAGAGCTACTATGCCTTTAACCTTGGAAGTATACAGGGCAAGGTGGGGGAGTAGGGTTGCCATTTTCCAGTCCTATATATCCTGGTATCTAATTTGCAAATTATTCTAAATATGCATATTATTAATTTTCATTATGATTATGTAAATTCAACACATTAATAATTGCACTTTTTCTACCATTATGCTTCAATCTCAGTACCAATACCAAACTAAGAGATCTTTTTTCCTTCTTTTTTACCCTAGCTGGTATGAAGAGAGGGAGGCTTCCAAGCAGCCTCCAAGGTTGTTTGGAAGTGAAGTTCTACCATGCTGCTAACCCTAGGCTTAAGCTGGCAAAACAATCACCACGCAACACAAGGCCATATCTGCTTGCTTCCTTTTCTTTCCTGTCTTCTGGGCCTGTCAGAAGTAGATGTCTGCTGGACATGTTAGATAGGTAGAGAAATGGAAGAATAAGGTGGCAATGCTATGCCTATGCAGAAACAACTGGAGCCTGTAGGGCAGGCTCCCACCCGTACCAGTCTTTTTGCATTGCCACATTTTTACCTACTCATCAGCCTGCAATGAAGGAGAAATCTGGGATTTATTGCTTCAACTGACCCAGATAAGTGGGACATTTTTTTAGACCCTTCAATATGGGATATTCCAGGTTTTCTGGGACAAATGGCAACTCTCTAGGGGGACGGATACATGAGGAGAAAGCCCTACCAGTCTAACATGTCCAGCTGACATCTAACTGGCTGTACAGTTCCTACCTGTATATTCTCCTGTGAGTGTACAAAAATCTACTTGCACAGAGTTTGTTAATGCACATAGCATTTGTACACACAGTGAACTGAACTACTTTGGGTTGAGGTAGAATCTTCTGTTATGATTCTGTTCACTCTTTGGTTATTGAACATTATTCATCTGAAGAATATAATGACTGTTAGGAATTGTGAAACATTGCAGTTGTTACTTGTGGGAGGGGGCAAATTACTTGATTAATGAGCTTTCCCCCCAGGAATGTATGACAACTCCCCTCTCCCCCACCAAAACCCCCCCAACAACAATTAGAGGGGGAAACATGATTTGAATGAATAGAATCCTAGTTTCAAAGCATGTACATAAGTTAAAACAGTAGGGATATGTGAATGTAAGCACACCAAGGATGTATTTTTATGGAACATGGACCTATGAACAGCTATCAGCCATGAGGAGAAGGGGGAAATTGTTTTTAGATTAATTTAGGTAGTTGGGTTGTTCATTGTTTTATATATCATTGTATTTATATGTATTGATGTTTTTTGTTTATTTTTCTGCATTTAGTGTGTGTATGTGTGTTTGTATTTTTAATATATATATATATATATATATATATATATATATATATAAAAATGCTATCAGCCATAATAGCTAAATGGGACCTCCATGTTTAGAGGTGGTATATGTCTAAATATCAGGTTCTAGGATTGAAAGGAGGGGTACATTGACACTGTCATTTATGCCCAGCTTGTATTTATTTGTTTATTTATTTGACTGATTGATCGACATTCCATCTTTCCTATAAAACACACTTTCCTTCAGTAAATAGTTCCAATTGCTAAAGCTCACCTGAACAGAAAGGCCTGGTAGAAGACCTTAGGGAGGAAGCCAGATTGAGTGTCTTCTGAAATGGATTGCAGAGCTTAGGACCAGCTACCAAGAAAACCTAGGGGCACCTAGCTGGACACGGTGTGAAGAATGATGGTGTTATATCTTCAAGAAGGGCAGTTGTTAAATTCCTAAATTTTCTCTAGTATTCCTGAAATATCTTGCCTCCTGCCTGTTATACTTTACACACAGAAAAACATCCATACTATACGATTATACTACATACGTGCAAACAAAATATGCAGTGAAAGATGATGTCATGCCCTGCCTGGATGAGGACTCAGAGGATGAGTCAGAACCTCCTTGGGGTCTTGAGCCTGCAGTGGTGGAACTCCAGCCTGGCCCCAGCTCTGTTTTGCCAGCTCCAGCAGAGCCTCCAGCAGATTCTGTGGCCTCCCAAGAGACTCTGCAGCCAAGCCTCCCAACATCAGGACTTTCAGACATGGAGGGGCTCAAGGGACTGTGCCTACCTTCAGCCAGCATTGAGCAGAAAGGCCGGGCCTTTGGCACTTGAGGCGGCTTTATGAAAACCCCCAAGGTAATCAGCCCAGCTGAGCTCCTGCAGCTCGGGGATTTAAGCATGTATGGAAGCGCTGCCTCAGTGCCAGAGATTACCTGAGCTTCCTGGAGAAAGCCTCGGTCTCTGGCTCTTGTTGTTCCTTGGCCTGGACGCTTGGTCCTCAGATCGCTGACTTATCTTGGACTACTGGAACCTTTGACTTTTAGACTGCCTTGCCACTCTGCTTATCCAGAATCCTAGACCTTCAGACTGCTGGATCCCTCACTGGCTGACTCCTCGGATTGGTAACTCAGACCTTGTTTGGGACTTCCTTTTGCCTCTGTTATCAGCCCTCCTGTTGGCTTTCCAGGGCAGAAGAAAGAACTTCATTCTAATGCATTGAAGAAAAAACCTCATCCAGATGCAGGAAGAAAGTAGATTCAGAAGAATTCTTATTAAATGCATGCTAAGGAGCACACAGAGATTTCATTTACCTGGGGCCTAAGACATATAGTCAATTGGATTGAAAGTAATTCCTCTATTTGGCCCAAGTTTTAATCTCTAAAGAGATTATCGCACAAGCATAAAATCCCAGTTTACCTCTCCTGAATTCAAGTCTCGTTCGAGCTGGAACTGGGTCCTATTGCATGACTTCCCCCCACCCACCTACCCCCGTCATCCAAGTACAACCAGGCTCCAACGCGGCTCACTTAATTTGCTCTGGTGGCCATTTTTCAAAGTTGGAAGCTTCTGACTTTTGAAAAATGGCTGCGAAGCAAGTTAAGCGAGCTGTGTTGGAGCCTGGCTGTACTCAGATGGCAGGGGTTTTTTTTGGGAAAAACCATGCAATAGGACCTGGCTCCAGCCTGAATTAGACTGGAATTCAGGAGAAGTAAACCAGGATTTTGTGCTTGTGTGATAATCTCCTAAAACCCAGCTGTGTGCCTTTTCTCAATCTGATAAGTGGCTGTCTGCTTCTCAAAATCCTCTCCCTCCCACTGTCTCTGCCCCATCACGCCACCTTTAACTGCAAACCTTCCATTCTGTTTATCTCTGATAACAGCCAATGTTGTCATGTGGAGAAAAATACACAGTGCTCAAATTGAAGCCATTGAGCTGCTGACATAAGCAGGCACCCTGACATCAGCCTCTTAACGAGATGGAACAAAAAGATACATGGACTGGGGTTATTTTTAGAAAGGACGGCAAAGGAAATTCATTCACGCTTAAACATTCTGTTCATCATGCTTCATCTTATTTGAATTACAGTGGTGTTGGGTTTTTTAAAATCAATTTCCCTGGTGGTCTTTGCTTAACTAATTTCCTTGCTTATGTCTCAACATCCTCCTTTCCTTATGCACAAAGTTTAGGGAGAAAAATCCATGAGCAAGATGATACAGGCTTTCTTTCTTTCCCCATGCTCAGAGATCTTGCTGTGAATGTTATATGTCTATCTACAGACACATTTACTAGTTCATTAGGATGACAAATATACAGTGCTACACTGTTTACTCAGAAGCAAGACCCTTTGTGTTAAATAGGCCTTCCTCCCACAAGAAAGGTTTAAAATTGCAGACTTTTTCTTTGCTAAGGATGGGAAGTATTGTAGAAGTTCAGGTCCCATCAGACTTAGGGCCTTTGCAGACTGCCAAAAATAGTGCAAATTGAGTCCACTTTAAGGGTTAGGGTTAGGGTTAGGGAATCATGGGAAGTGTATTTTATTGTGGCACCAGAGCTCTCTGACAGAGAAGGCTCAATGTCTCAGAAAAAAAAAACAATTCCCATGATTCCCTAGCACTAACCCTAACCCTTAAAGTGGACTCAATTTGCACTATTTCTGGCAATCTGCAAAGGCCCTTAGCCAGCAAGAATAGTAGTCAGTGATGATGGAACCTGTGGTCCACAAATATCTCTAGGGCCATGGGATGATAAGTCTGATAAATATTTACTTTTTTTAAAAAAGGGCTTGATCTAGACTTAATTATGAAGTTGTTATGTGCCTTCAATTCTGACTTATGTTGCTCCCACCATAGGGATTTCTTGGCAAGATTTATTCAGAGGAGGTTTGTCATTGCTTTCCTCTCAGACTGAGAGAGTGTGACTAGGCTAAGGTCACACACTGGTTTTTCATGACTGAGCAGGAATTTCAACTCTGGTTCCTGGAGTCGTAGCCCAACACTCAAACCACTGTAACATATTGGCTCTCATATGTTTAAAGTAGACCCATTTAATGAATGGGAATATTACTTAAGCCCCAGTGAATTAAAAAGATCTTTCCTAAGTATAACTGTCTGGATCCAACTGTGTAAGTCCTTATATTGCTTTAAAAAATCCATGAAATGTATCAGACCCATATGAAAAATAATCATCAGGAATAAGATAAATATCATGACTATTCTAAAAAGCATGTTTGATTATCACACTCCAAAAATATTTGTGTCCATATCAGACTCCCTTTCTTCACATCACTGTCTCATATTTCCACACCATGCTGGTCCATTTAGCCACTTCAGTTTCAATCATATTTTAGGAGAACATTTGTGGATTTATACAGGAAAAGACAGTAGTCATTTCTAATCAATATCAAATCGGTTTCTGAGGTATGATAATTTCCGTTAAAGATTCAAAGGACATCTTAGATCATTCTCTCTCTCATACTAGTAACACTGGCTTAATTTCCTCTTGGGAGGTTAAAATGAGCTTAAGTTTTCTGCAAGATTTACACTCACTGATATCTCTTGGGAGGAAAGCCTTCCAATAAGTGCAGATTGCTGTACCTTTGTCTGGCTATCCCTAAACTTCTGAGCAGAAAAAAAGTTCAGCAAATGATTATACTTGGAGGTAACCTTGACTGCAGTCTTTGCATAGCCACCTTGGAGGAAATCCTATAGAACTCAGTGGAACTTACTTTCAAGTAGAAAGGCGCAGCATTGTGCTCCAAAATAATGCAGCAACAAAATAATGCAGGATACACAAAAATGCTGAGCCCTTATTTTTCTCTTTTATACTGCTGTGAAATCTATGCATGCTTTTACACCTCAAGATCTAGAAATCATTCTTCTTTGTTGCTGCTGTTATTGTTTGCCTTTTGTGGAGTTTGCAGCTCCTTTTATTAGGCCCTACATAAATAATTTACAACTGGTTTCCCTATTAGCACACTTTAATGAGGAGCTGCATATGACATGCACTGTGTGGAAGAGGAAGGAAGGAGAACTGTGAATTGTTAGAAACAAATGCCTTTGGAGCATAAATATTCAGTCCCCTACTGATATCCCAAAGGTAAATACATTCACCTAGAGCTTTTTTTGCTACTGGTTTTGGTAGAAATTCATGGAAGTACCCTTAGGACTAGTATGCCCCCTCTTGAAAACAACTTTTGGATTTTTTGAACTCACCCACACTCTTCCTTAAAATGATATACCTCTTACTCTAATATTATCCTCGTTCTACTTAGAGATCAAAGCACCTCTGTTTTGTTTGCTTATTACATGAAATCAAAGTTATTTTCAGATAACAAAATTAGAAATATAAATATGTGAAGGAAATGAAATCATGGCAACAGGCCTCATCCTGGCAGTTTGAATAGCTCCTATGCAAATGTATGATAGGACTGCCACTTCTTTTTGCTCAGGTAATCCTTAACTGTAATAGCAGGCAAGTAGAACATGCTTTATTTCTTCCCATCTAGGAATAGCTGTTTCTATCGAATGTAGGAGAGACAGCATGGTATAGTGGTTTGAATGTTGGACTATGTCTCTGGAGAACAGGATTAAAATCCATAGAAACCCACTGGGTGACCTTGGGCAAGCCACAAGGTCTCAGTCTCAGAGGAAGACAAAGGCAAACCTCCTCTGAACAAATCTTGCCAAGAAAACCCTATGATTGGGGTGACATAAGTCAGAACTGAAGGCACATAACAACTGTGTGATTAAATCAGATTCATTCTGGATCAAGCCCATTTTTTTGTTCACCTTAGGGTTACCATAAGCAAGAAATGGATGCAACAACCTTGAATTTAGCCAGTGCAGGTGGAGGCATTGGCTTTCAGTTTGGGTTTTGATAATAATTTACCAAAGACAAATGTCTTTACATCAATGGGAGAAACAATGGGAGATTTTTCAAAAAATCAAGTGTGGGGGAAAAAGCTACCCTGAAACTTTTTTTCCAGCTTTGATCGGAGGTTTGTCCAAGATGGGAAGAAACCTGAAACTCAAGCCCCATTTAGACTTTTCCACTAGTAGCATGTAAGCAGGGCAACTATGGCATGTTAGGACTGTTTCTGGCTCTTGAGTGTATCACTTTGACATGACTGTTCCAAGACATTTCCAGAACCATTTAAAAAAGTCCACATAAAAATTCAGAACAATATATATGCATGAATTATTTTCTTTTACAGTATAGATTAACCTTACTTTCTCTGAAGATATACACTTTTAAAATGTATTTTGATATATGTTTTAAGTTGAGAATGGCACAGGAAGATTTGGGAACTATTAAATTGGGAGGGAAATCCTTGCATGCAAAAATGAACCATTCCCATAGTTTTTTCCCCACTGAAAGAAAAATGAATATCCCTGTGTATGATTTGCTGGTTATTTGCACATCCTGGAAAAACACTTGGGGGTTTGTGTGTGAAAATTCTTTTGTTTTTTAAAAAGCAAAACCCACATTTTTCATACAAAATTATGTCTGTACAACCTGCCAATTTTTAATACAGAAAACACTGTTTCCAGAAATACATTTTTGTTTGCAGAATTACTGGGGTTTGTGCAAATATATGATTTTTGCACCAAAAAACCCATGTGTTCCTAAAAAAAAGTGGGCATTGCAGCAAATTGAGTTTTATGTGCAAAAACTGCTGCTGTGTGTGAAAAAGTTTCCAGTAGACATATTGGGTTTTTTTGTCCAAATTGTTAGGATTTATTTTACTCAAATATGTATGACATCTGCACACACACACACACACACACACACACACACGTTTCTGGAAACAGTATTGTTTTTATTCAAAAATACTTTTGTTATACAAAACAAAGCAAGGGGTTTTTTGGGGGGGGGGCAGTTTCCAAAAATACACATACTTTTTTCAAAAAGCATTGGGGAATTGCAAAATTTTATGCAAAAAGCTTGTGCTTCTGGAAACCCAAAATGATTTTTGCACAAAAATTATTTTTTCACAAAAAAAGGGAAAATGGCAATACAATTTTCGTGCAAATAATCTATATGCATTTCTGTGCAGAATAATTCACTTCAGATTAAACAAATGCCGCTTAGAATTTGTATCTTGGTGTTATTCCTTCTGAATGGTTCCCCTGAATGTCTGGGAACCCCTTTTTCAGCAGGAGAACTAATAATGCCAATTGTTCTTTCCATCACTACTATGAAAGCAATGCATATAATGATCTCTAAAATATGTTTGAACTATAAAGTCCCTTTTTGCAAATTCCTCAAATATTTCTAGTTGCCATAAATGTCTCAATACAAGGACCTTCTCTCTATATCAAATCAGACAGGCCCTTCCTGCCTTACCATGCATTTAAGCACTAAGCCACACATTATCTCCAATTTGGCCAATGGGGTCCTTTGTAGAAAAACAGAAACAGGTTTCTGGAAAGCAGGAATGTAGAAAGCTACTTCAGTAGAAAACCAACAGCACACTAATCATATTTGCTATGCAAAATTGGTCATATGCAAAATTCACTGCAAATGCAGACAGCTAATAAATTACACAATATGGTGGGAAAGGGTGGGGTTGGAACATCCTGGAATATGACATCTAAGAAGACAATGGATTCTTGGCTCATGACATCAACTCTAAGACAATAGAGTATCCTGTATCCTTTGGATTGTTCCCCAAAACAAATTACCTACATGCCACAACAATGCTGGTCTTTCACATACATTTACTTATATAAAACATTTATTACAATGCAGTCCTACACACTTGCCTGTGAAACTGTTGTGTTGAAGTCCTAAGCCAGGGGTAGGCAACCTTTCCCCTTTAAGGGCCGAGGGACTTCAGCTCCCAGAAGCCTCAGCCATGTTGGCCAATAGTCCCATGTTGGCCAATAGCTCCTGGGATTCTGGGAGCTGAAGTCACTTGGCCCTTAAAGGGGAAAGTTTGCCTACCCCTGTCCTAAGCATTCACTAACACCTGTGAAGAAGCAAATAGATTTTGCTTCTCATTTCTTTTCCACATAAAGTAGATACACACACACATATATAACTCATAAGTGCCTCATGGAGTCTGGGCCACCACTTCATTCACTAAAATATCTAACTGGAAAAGGGGTGGGGGTTTCTCTGTGAATCCTATTTCTTAAAAATGAAATAAACAGGGGTACAGGTGAGGCCCCTTCCACATCCAACTTATCTTCTGGAATTCTCAGCCTAAGGACATTTTCCAAGCCATTTCCTAGTTATCCATCTATCCAGGGTGAATACTTTGATATTACTATTAACTATTACTATGTTGTTCTTACTATTGCTGTGATAATGCAGGTGGAGGACATATTACTAACAGGGGTTGCAGACTGCCAGAAATAGTGCAAATTGAGTCCACTTTTAGGGTTAGGGTTAGGCAAATTGAGTCCACTTTTAGGGTTAGGGTTAGGGAATCATGGGAACTGTAGTTTATTGTGGCACCAGAGCTCTCTGACAGAAAAGGCTCAATGTCTCAGAAAAAAAACAATGCCCATGATTCCCTAGCACTAACCCTAACCCTAAAAGTGGACTCAATTTGCACTATTTCTGGCAGTCTGCAACCCCCCTAAATATCTTTGCTGGAAGCTTAATGCTTTGGAATTTGGGTGAGATCTACATATCATGTCATTCTTAGGACCCCAGCCTTTCATCTTCAGACTGATAGCTACTGCAGGGAGGAAAGCCTGAATGAAGGTGGTCCTACAGATCAGAAGACTATCTAATAATTATCTTCTATTCATTTGGTTTATATGGTATGTATAAAAATGTTTTCAAGGCATTGTCCAATTTAAAATGTAAAGCAATATAGCGCAGAAATGAAAAACAATAATTACTGCAAAATTGACATGATAAGCCATGATGTAAAGGTTTCTGCAATAGGTTTTCCTTCTTGGTATGGGTAACAAAAAGAACAGATCTTTCCTTTCAAATGCATACCTTCTCCTAGCATATGACTTCGTTTTTGAATTCTTTTACTTTTTACACACCTCTTTCTTTAGCAATTATTGCTTGCCAACATTTTTTTCAAAAAATTGTTGATGTTGTGTGTGTGCGCGCGTACGCACTGGAGTATAATCTTCTGCCATGGCTCCATGCTATGGAATGCTGGGATTTGTAGTTTTGTGAAACATTTAGCTTTCTCTGTTAGAGTGTGCTAGTGCCACAACAAACTACAAATCCCAGGATTCCATAGGATGAAGCCATGGCAATTAAAACTGTAATATTACATCAACTCTGCAGTGGTGTGTGCATTCACATAATTTCTGACTTAGGGGAATCCTATGGCAAATTATTAGGGGTTTTCTTGGCAAAATTTGTTCAGAGGGGATTTGCACATTGCTTTCATTTTGGGCTCAGAGAGTATGTGATTTGCCCAAGGTCATGGTTGGTTTCCATGACTGAGCAGGGATTTGAATTCTGCTCTTCCATAGTCCTAGTCCAACACTCAGACCACTACACCATAGTGGCTCTTTAAAGTCTGACATTTATCAAGTGCCTTGGCTTTTAGAGCATCCCAAAGATTAGGGCTGGGACACTTTAATTGAAAACATTTTAATATTTGAAAGTATTTTAAAAATTCTTTCTGCCCTTGCCTTTTGCTCCTCTTCCCTCCATCCTTCTATTGTTCTTCCTTCTCTCCCATGTAGGAACTGTAGACCCATTGCAATTTTATTTATAGTATATGTGAGGTGGTTTTGTTACTTGTGTCACTATGGTAAGTAGGAATGGGGGTTCCAGGGGAATGTGGAGAGATTAAAAATTATAAACAACTGTACACCAAAATCAGTCGATCAATACTTTAAGCACCATCCTCTTTGCTATAGAACAGGGGTAGGCAACCTTTTTGAGCCAGGGGCCGGGTTGCTGTCCCTCAGACAATTGACGGGCCGAACACCATAAATAAATAAATAAATAAATATAAAAATTAAAAAAGAATTTAAAAATTAAAAAAAAATGTATGCACACTCTCTCAGCCCCAGAAAAGCCATGGCAAAACCCCTGTGAAGATTTTGCCAAGAAAACCCCAAGAACAAGTAATAACAACAATAATCAATATCATCATGGGGGGGCGGCGGTGGTGGTGGTGGGGCAGCGGCGGCAGGACCGGTTTGGGGCCGGCCCAAAGGCCTTGCTGGGCCGCATCCGGCCCCCGGGCCTTAGGTTGCCTACCCCTGCTATAGAATGATACTTCCTTTCACTCTCTTCCATTTCTTTTAACAGTCAACCAACCAACCCCCCCCCTCTAAAAAAACCCTGGAGAACATCACACGGGAGGTTTAGTGTTCTCCTCCCATCATTAAATCAACTTTAAATTGTCCTGATTATGTAATCGGGATTCACACCCCCGTGTCATTCTCCCATCCGTCTCTCATGTTTAAAGCATAATGGAGCCATCCCCACACACTTCTCCCGTCAGTAAAGTGTAATGGAGCTGCCATTTGGTAATAACAGAAGTTCCCATCATTACCAAATGGCAGCTCCAGGACGCTTTAGTGATGGGACAAGCATGCAGGGATGGCTCCATTACACTTTAAACATGGGAGAAGGAGGGGAGAAGCACACAGGGGTGTGAACCCTGATCGCACTATTAGGATGATTTAAAGCTGATTTAATGATGGGAGGAGGACGCTAAGCCTCCCGTGTGATATTCTCTCCTATCAGCTGCTAATGAAGCAGCTTGACTATACCATTGGTAGGGGAGTGAATATTTGAACACCCATTAAGCAAAACAACAGAGAGAGAGAGAGAGAGAACATACACTGTTCTGCACATACACAAAAGTATGAGAAAGTTCCACTTTGTTTTCCCCAACCTTTGAATGTGCAGAAAACGGTTTTGTTTTGAATGTTTTTGACAGTTGATTCATTCACCCTGAGCTGGAAATGCCCTGTAACGAATACATCATGGTGTGTTTGTGCTTATCATATGATTCTCCCCCCACCTCCTTTTATTGAGATTTGGGCCTGATGTAACCTTAGCTTTCATGCTAATAAGTAGTTTCTCTTAGCAGGGATGGGAGTGGGGGAGAGTTACTAACATCTGTTTCTCGACATTCACAAAGTTTGTAACTATCACCTTGGTAAACCTGGAAGGAAATTTGGAATTAGCAACATTCTCACCCCCACAACTGATTGTTTCATCCTTCTGCATGACAACATACATTCCTGTTGCTTGTCAAAACACACACAGACTCCACAACACAATCCTAATGACAAATAAGAACTCCACAGAGGAATGAATGAATGAAATAAAACATCTCTAAACAATATAAATCTTTTATGGAAGGGTACTTGGACCTCTTCCCACATGCCATTAAAACTGGATCGAGAGGAAGAGGGGATGAGTAACTTACAAAAGTTTGAAATACTAAACAGCACCACCCACTACAACCCATGCCGGATATGCTGAGGCTTAGCAGGACACTTCAGGTGCAAATGCCATTGTAAAACAAGGACAACCACTGAGGAAGGGGGTTGTGCATTCCAGAATCTAGTTGTAAAAAACAGAAAAGAAACACGAGCACAATATTAAAAGTTCCAAACTGATTATTTAACAAGTGTAGCCCAGATTGTTATTTAATACATTCATGTAGTCACTCTGCTTATGTGGAAAAGGTGGCAGGAAGGGCTGGCACTGTTCCAGGCAGCTGGTGGCCACATCAATATGGTGAAGCAGCTGAATACTCTAAGGATGCAAAGGTTGTAATCCCATGCATAATTATTCTGGAGCAGGCCCCAATAAATTTATTATTTCTGCAAAGACATACCAAACTCAGTTTGCAAATGGACTTCTACATGCTTAAGCTATTGGGCATGATTTTTTTTTTTAAATTGTCTCCATATCTCCCCCAGTTAATCATGTAACAATGGTCAATGCTATTATCTCATTCATGTATTTTTCTATTTAAATGTTCATGTCTTTATAAACTTTATATCTGTAGAATTCTAAGACGGTTGCAACAATGATAAATGATACAATACAAAGCAATGCACAAACTTCATATAGAGTGCCTGCATCATCAATAAGAGTATAAATGCTATAATCCACATGGCTGGCATAATTATAACTGGAATCACAGTGTTTTGAGGATCCTTTTTGGACTCACATTAATGCAATACCATCTATAGTCCTTTTTTGAACTATTGTGATTCTTGTGGGTTTTTTGGGCTGTGTGGCCATGTTCTAGAAGAGTTTCTTTCTGATGTTTCACCAGCATCTGTGGCTGGCATCTTCAGAGAATACTGGAATAGAAGAGAATGGGTCTATATATACTGTGAGATCCTGGGTAGGGAGGAGTGGTTCCCAGGTGAACTGTATGTTGTTCTGTGTTGAACAGGTATTGTTCTGTTGTTAATGGCATGGCTCCAGGGTGGGAGGAAATGCACTCAAGGTTATTGTCTGCTAATCCCATGTAAACTGTGTATTGTTCTGTGTTGAATAGGTATTGTTTGTTGTTAATGGCATGGCTTACAGGTGAGGATATGCAATCAAGGAGACTGTCTGCTATTGTCTGCTGGGAAAGCCCCTGACCTTGGTTGGTTTCCCATTTGCATTTCCCATTCCCATTTGCATTGCATATGGGAATGGGAAATGCAGTCTTTAGGGTAGGTGCCTTTAGGGTAGGTGCCTCCCCCTCTATCACATTCTGTAAAACAGACACACCTATTGCTTCAGGAGAAGAAATGCCAGGACTAGAGAAATGGTATCATATGGCTTTGTTGATAGGCACCAGGGTGGAGAGTGGACTTTCTAGAACCCAGGTGAGATAGTTGGGTTGGTGGAGCAAAAGAACAGCTAAATTTGAAAAAGGATTTTAAAAAAATGTCTGGAAAACAAGGAAAAGATGACCCTGCAGTAGAAATGGATACTGTGGGGAGTGATTTCTTTCCCTAGCAGGAAGCCAAGGCCCTCAAGCAGCCAAGGGTCTTTCAGAATGCCACCCAATGGGCCTGGAAGGAAAGTGTTGGGGTCTTTCTTGGAGGGTAGGGGAGCACTCTCCTCATAAACCTCTCTGTTGATTATGTTCTAGAGAACCTCTAAGGCTTTCTATACAAATTTCAAGGCTTGGTCCCACATTAATTGTTTCCATCAATGAATTAATACACTGTAACTTAATGATTTTTTTTTAAAAAAACAACAACCCAATTATAAGTATTTTTCCGGTGAATTAATTTTCAGTCCAAACTTTCCAAGCTCCATTCAAAACTAAATCTATCAGATTTTGATGGGATTTATTCTCTTTGAAATATATATATAGTTAAAGCCTACAAAGACACTTTTGGAGTTCTAAGCTATATTACATTTAATAGATCCCACAGTGTAACCAAAAAGTGTATTGTTCTGATAGATTTCTTTTCTTTTCTTTTCTTTGTATTAAGAGGTACTAAACTGCTTAGCTTGCCCATTAATCTGGCTATTTTGATAGCAAGAGTGGGAATAATGAGGTCCATGGATCTCACAAGGCCTCAAGGCTGTTTTCATGACCACCAGAGTCCCCTAGAAGAATTCATTTTTACAAAATTTTGGATTCCCTTCCAATAGTGGAGCTCTATGCATCTAGGGAGTGTGGTTCTCCCCAAAAACAATGTGTGAGCCCATATACTTTGTTTTAGAAAACATTTTTTTAATTGGAAGTGTTTTTGTAAACAAACAGAAAAGCCACCACCAACTACCAAAAACCTCAAAATATCCTGTGTTTGGAAAATGTTTCAGATACTCCTTGGGATTGCCAACCCTGGTGTGTTAGGATTGCTAATGGCTTACTCTCTACCATATCTACCCTCATAGCCTATCTTAAAAGATTTGCTTAATAACATTTTGGGTCACTTTTCTGGAGACAGCTTAAAGTACAGGAGAACCAGAAAGTTCATTGAACCATAAAGGAATTGACACTCCTCTAAATATATATTTAAAGTACACACATACACAAAGAAAAGCTTAATGTCATGTTGCTTTCTCTGAAGAGAAAGAGATTACAGAGAACATAATGTTTGTTCTGACAGCCACATTTTCATTTTCCATTGAAAGAGAGTCTCTCATCTTAATCTCTTTGAGAGTTAAGTAGCACTGAAATAAAAGAAACTTCCTTCAAGATGGCCATGTTTATGACTGAAGTTATAACTTTCCTCTCACAATATGTTCATATATTCTGACAATGCAACCCTGAACAAATCCCATGGCCTGAGTACAAGTGTAACAACAAACAATGATTTGCTGCCAAAAGCACAAGTGTTGGTTGACATGCTCTACTCTCACCTTCATATGTGAGAGGGGATTTAAAGCTACCCCCCCTTGTTTAGAACAAACTTCAAGTGGGTGGTTTCCTGGCTTGTGAATAGACCATAGTTTCTTGAGTGCTGATGCAACAGAAGAGTTTGTCTTAAAACAGTATCTCACCCACCCACCCCACTCATACAAGCAAAAGCACAGTTCCAGCACTGAGATTTTGTCAAAATATCTCTTTCAGAAGGTGAAAAGCAGGGATGGGTGACTGTGGCCCAACAAATATTGTTAGGCTGCATGTCCCAGGATGCCGTTCCATTGGCTATGCTGGTTAGAGCTGCTGGTACCCACAGTCAAACAACATTTGAAGAAGCAGCATTGCTAATTCCTGCATTACAGTGTTCAGTGGGTCTAGTATGAGCTAAGAAGGACAACATCAGGAGTCAATGGCCTGGACAAATGAATTACCTGAAATATCTGGACATTTTGATATTTATTTAGTGAATGCTCCTGTCAAAACTTTGGAATGCAGCTAGGAAAAGTCCCCCTTCAACACAGACCTATTTCTGATAATCAGGAACTCTCTCTCTTTCTTCATCTGAAAGCTAAGCCAGGTGCAAGATTGGACATGAAATATATCAGAGAGGGAATTTAGTTTGAAAAAGGTCACTTAACAATGTACAATAAGCCTGTCTAATCTTGCATGCTTTCCTTCCTTCCTGACATATTTCAGAAGTTGATGAACTGAGTGTTTCTTTGTATTCTGTGCTTGCCAGAGAGACATTTGAAACGGCATGATCTCTGGGTGCTGTACATATGACAGACTGTGCTGTTTTACTGCAAAATACATCTGTATCTTCTCTTTACAGCCTTCCTTTTCTTTATGTACCCAGAGTCTACAGGGTTGGTTTTGTGGGATTTTGCTGCAGCTATTTCCTACACTGGCACCTGAAATTTTAATAGGCAAACAGCAACTGATAGAAGGAGGAATTCTGTCTGGTTATAGAAAGAAATACAGTGTTGCCTTAGGCATTTAACATGCTTTTAAAATTGATCATTAAAAATTATCTTGTGCATAGTATCAGACCATTGGCCCTGGAAGTTCAATGCTGTGACCTTCTGACTTTTCCAGGACACAGTTTATCATCCTTCTTTAGTCCTGAACCCTGAGATCTTTTTTACTGGACTAGAGATGGCAAGCATTAAACCCAAGATCCCCTGTATGCAAGTCGTGTGTTCTGGCATTGGACTATTGGCCACCAGATAAAAGAATGTCCACAAGGAACAATTATCTCAGCCCAGTTTCTTTTTTCTTTCTTTTCTTTTTTTTTATTTTTTTTTAAAAATATATTGTTGCAAATTAAAAAACATCCAATATCACAATCCAACTCTGGCAACAGAAGACAGCACATACAAAATATATAAACAAATTATCAAACAAACAAACAAGACAAATTAAGACAAAGCTACCTGAACAATACTTAATTAAGAAAAAACAAACAAAAAGAAAACACAACCATTATCCATCTTATACTTCTATTCCACTTCAACCTTTCCTCCTTTCTTTCTTACATTACCATCTTAATCTCTATTCATTTCCATTTTCCTTCTTATATAATCTTCTACCACTCTTCCATTCTTCTTATCTATATCCCTTCTTACTATCTTTCCTTACCTACTCTCACCTTCCTCTACTTCCTTAAACATTCTTACTATATCTTCTTCATATCTGATTTCTTTCTGACCTACTTTCTTCTTATCCCTAAAACATTCTACAACATACATTCAAATCATATATCTTCCCAACCATACCAACTTCTCACTTATTTTGTTGGATTATAGTTTGTACTTTGGCGTCCTATCTTGTATACATTTTTTATCTTAACCTTTTTATGAAGCTCTTTGTCTTTTTATGTTGTAGATCTGCTTGTGTAAATGTTTTTTATTGTATTGATTTTGTATAACTTAGGTTAGAGTGTTGTCCTAGTAAATTGTATAAATAAATTATAATATTCCTAAGCTGTATGTTGTTGTTTATTTTCTGTTTAATTTCTATTTTACACCTCTCATTTCCATCAAATGTATAAGTTTTCAATTATTTATAGTTAGTCTCAAACTTTATTTGATTGTATTTTTTTTTCCCATTTTTTAGGTTTATATTCTAACTAGATTCTATTAGAAACTAATCGTTGCTAGCCTGAAGCCCAGTTTCTTGAAACCAGTGAATGTTCTGATAATGTTCTGTCCTGTTAAAGCTACACAAGTCCTGACTTCCGGTTGGTATGGCATCCCATATAGCCCCTGGAAGGCTTCTTTGGATGCGCAGTCTCCGACCTATGTGGGGGTTCCTCAAAGGATCAGTAGTATCCCCTTGGAATTGGGGATCCGGACGTCTCTGTCAGGATTTCTAAAATTTGCTCAGAGGCCTTGGAGCCCTTGATGGATTTGGATTCTACAAGAGGCAAAGAGGCTGAGAGCATTTAATCCCAAGAGACCGCGACCGCGCTTCTGAAAATCTTCCCTTGGAAGACCAGGGACACCACCAACTCCCTTATTTTAATTTTGGAATGAACTGTGAGTAAACATAGATTGTATTTGGGAGTTTAGCACAGGCTTGATCTCAAAACTTCTCAGGATTAATGTCATTTAGAGACCATTTCTTTTGTCTGAAATCAAAAGACGGCTATCTTGAGAAACCCCGAGCAGGTAGGTGGGAAGGAAGGACAGAAGAAACCCAAAAATTAAGATGGGTTATTTTTAAAACACAATGGAGCTAAAAATCTGGAATATACGAATAGTTATTATAACTGGAAGGAAATGAAGTTTTTTTTCTCCCCTTGTTTTTTGTCTGACAAATTGTTATTACCAGTAATATGTTATAATATATTAGTTGACGAGTATACTAAATGACAGGATTTATTTTTAACAGTAACGCATATAGAAGTCAAACATATCAGGCATAATGACAAGATGTACTAAACGAGGAAGTCAGTTTTTTTTTTTTCATCTTTTTTCTACCTTCTTTATCATTACTGTATACAATATAGTTATAATATATACAAGGAACAATCTATGACTTTATAATAACAACACTGAAGATTTCTTTTTTGATTATTAGAGAAATTTACTTTTTTCAATATTGATTGTCATTTTGAAATCGATATGTATACAAGTAATTCTGTATTTTGCTCTTTTCTTGATTTTTTGGTTTGTTTGGGTTTTTTTGAGTTTTTTTCTTTTTTGTATTATCTTATTTTTAATCAATAAACTTTTGTAAAAAAAAAAAAAAAAGCTACACAAGTCCTGATCCATACAAATATGGAAGACCACAAAGAATCAGCCCCATTTACCACTGAGTTTTGTTTAAAAAGGAAGCATGGAAAGTACACATAAAGAGTCTCAATGTGTATGTTTCTGCATCTCTGTTTGTGACATTTTTTTGAGTTTGAGGATGGAAGTACAGACCTAGGTCCAAAAAACAAACAAACAAACAAAAAAACCCTGCAGAAATAATCCATTGAGACTATTTTAACTGCCCTGACTCAATGCTAAGGAATTTTGGGAACTATCGCATTATGAGACATTTAGCCTTCTCTATCAGAGAGCTCAGGCACTGCAACAAACTACAATCCCCAGGATTCCCTAGCACTGAGCTAGGGCAGTTAAAGTGGTCTTGAAGTTGATTATTTCTGCAGTGTATTTTGGACCATAGTCTGCTCCTTAAAACCAAGAGCAGCACAGATCTCTAGAGGAGGCGTGAGAAGAAAAAAATAAACTAAACAGAGTTCAAATTGCATCCCTCCGATAACAGAAATGATTTTCAAAGAATGATTTATTTTTAAACAGAACTTTACAACCCATTTATATAGCACTTACCCTTAAAACTCTTGCAAGGGCCCTATAGAATAATACTCACAACAATCCTGTAATATAAGCACACTATAAATATAGGACGTTATCACATGGGGCAAATCTGTTGGTTAATCCACACAAATCCGAAACAAAAACTGGATTTGTGCCTCACGAGTTCACACGACATCGCACAGAAACTGGACAGAAACTGGACAAAAACTGGTGTTATCCGACATCTTTTGAAATTCGGGAGTTTAGAGGAAATGCATTTGCGAAATTACAGTAATTTCGCATTTACTGTAATGTGAAAAGCAAATATGCACAAACAAATCTCCTTTAAGGCTTCTGCCTGTTTCCCATGGTCTTCTGGGGCTGCTTTCACTTCCTGGTTTGCTTGCCCGTCATCAACATTCTCCACTTTCTCCTTCATCAAAGGATGAAGAAAGCCATCATCCTTTGGCTTCCTCTGCCCCTAGCCCCAGGAAGCCTCTTTCCTGCTCCCCAGATCCCCAATATTTAGTTGGTTTCCCCACCTGCTCTGTCCCTCTGTGTGTGTGTGTGTGTGTGTCTTGCCAGGATCCGGCTGCAATGCGGCCACTGGCGGCTGCCAACCCCTCCTTCCTTCCCTCCCTCCCTCTCGGATGCAGCTCCCACACACACATCCCTGCACACAACACACACACCGGCACAGTACCAGCAGCCAAGGCAAGGCAAGGCAAGGCAAGGCAAGGAGCTGCATGATCATTCCCTCCTCCTCCTCCTCCTCCTCCAGGCAAAAGAACAGCAACCCAAGTCCCCAGGGGGCATTTGCTTCTCCTCATCCTCCTCCCTCGCCCCTTTCCTAATTCGCCTCTCCTTCCCCCCAAAACACCAGGCGTCCTCCTTTTCCAGGAAGCACCCTCCTTTTCAACCTGTCCAGGAGGAATTTCCAAAATGTCCCCCAGAAATCATGCTTCTTACTCCTGCTCCAAATGGAGGACAGTTTGACATTTCGTCCTGGAGAGGGGAGAAGGTTGAATGAAATGCAGGACCTGCCCTGGAAAAGGAGGAGTCTCGCCACAAAACACACCAATTTCTAGTAGATGTACGGGTTTTTTTTTCACTTGTGTGAAAAGTCAAAAACGTCTTTTTTCACTTTTAACTTAATTCCGTTATTACTGTAATTACGTGTGAAAAGCTTTTGCATAATTAAGCCCTATTTTCGCTTTCTTTTCGGGATGCTTCATTTCCACTTTATTATCTCTTTAACAATGAAACTGGCCCACGTGTGATAACATCTATAGTGTGAAAGCAAGCATGGGGTTTTAGTCTGAGTGTGGACTAGGACACTGGGAGACCAGAGTTCAAATCAATGTTTTATCATTGAAATCCACTCAGGCAAGTCACACTCAGCCTCACAGGAAGGGAAGAGGAAACCCCTTCTGAACAAATTCTGCCAAAAAAAAAATCCCCTAAGCCAAAAAAAAAAATAACTTGAAGGTGCACAATAACAACAAATAAACAAAGGCACTTCACCAGTGTGCTGCAGAAGGCTAAGGCTAAGGAGTTAGCAACTTGAATTTGTGGCTGAGACTCTCTTAGTCTTCCCAGCCTTTCTTCTTCATTCTTAGATGACACTGATTCTAAACCCTAGTGTTCTATTGTAGCCCTGTTCAAGAACTCATCTGAACATGCATAAGTCTAAAATTGGGAGGTGGGTATGGATGGCAGATGAGCCATACTCCAATGCCTGCAAGTACCTGGATATAAGCTGGAGGTTTGATCATGGAACATGAAAGCCTGAAAAATGCTTTCTTACTGTGTTTGGCCAAAGATGGCTGCAAGGCTCCCATGAATGGGAGCCCAACCTGCTTGGCGATGTTTGCAGAGGCAAGGCTTACATACATGATCACATCCCCATCACCAATTCTATTTATACACATTATCTACATTATTATGATTCTTTTTGAATACATGATTTTTTAAAAACATGACTTCAGTTCATTTATATTTTGTTGCATGCTTCATGAAAAAAGTCAAGAACTGTTGATGGCTGTTTTAACAAGAGGCGTGTCTGCAGAAGTCAGGTACTAATGGCACCTGTGAGCTGCAGTTTATGTCTTCTAGGGCCAGCCCATTTTGCTGCCTGAGTCACAGAAGCAAATGGGGCCTCCCCACCAAAGTCGTGTTATACAGTACCCAAAGCCCAGGGGGAAAAAAATTGGCAGCTGAAGCCTCAAAGACCCTCAGATCTCTATCTTTATCTCATTGGCAGGAAAATTCAATAACAATAAATTAATAATTAACAAATTGTTGCCTTCTGATGGTATCCCAAATCTACTGCTTGGAATAGTTCCCTCACTTCATCATGGTAGGACTGGCCCTAGAAGATGTGACCTTAATGATGATATGGAAAATTGCAGAAATGCAAATTAAAAAATGGATAAGTAAGCACTGTGAGGACAAGGGCCTGTTACTGAGAGACAAAATAGACTAATCCTCCTCCTCCTCCTCCTCCTCCTCATTATCCTGGCATAGGATGCAATGCGGACACTAAGCCAGAGTAGGACCATAGCATGGGTGGAGAGGTACTTTAGCCTCATCATCCTGAACCAAATTGAGTTTGGGTGTGCTGGACATTATTAATGGGGGTAATACTGCCTTTGAAGGTACTGGGGGACATTCTTCGCATGTCAGACAATCAGTGATGAGCCTTTGATACTGGGACCAAAGTATTAGTGTGTGCCCCCATGCATATCCCAGTGTCAATATTCACAATGGAAGATGCCATACAGGCTATGTAGGGTGAAAAAGTAGATAGGCTACACAGCCAACATCCCAGAGTACAAATAATATCTCTTTTCGTTTGGGTTTCAGCTATACGTTTATACATCCATAACCATCCTTTGTGCCTTTTGTTGTTATTGTTCTATAAGAAAACTATGACTGCCCAGCATCCAAGATGGCTTTTGCCTTCCTCCTGTTTTTAACTCTTTAGATAAGGGAACTATGCAGTGCTATGCACATCACTGTTGTGGTGAAATAGAGGATTGAGGAGCAACCAGCCATTCTAGTTGAGTGGGGGAGATTCTGGGTGCTGTAGCCACCAAAGGTAACATTTCTAAACTTTATAGGCATGATCAGCCTCCTGCTGCTTACATGGCATCAGGTTCCCCTCCATTATGGGTCTTCCTTTGCATCCCACCAGTGAGGAAAATACACTGTGTGAGGACATGGGAAGGGGCCTTCTCAGTGGCAGTAACCCAATTGTGAAATGTCCTCAATTTGGAAGCCCAAATGGTATCAACTAGGGCTTCATTTAGGCACCTCATTAAAAAAAAAAACCATACGTGTCTGTTTATTAAAGTCCATGAGTCTCACTGATTTGCCTCAAATGTTTTCAGAGTTTTAAAAACTTGTTTTAACTTGTTAAAGTGTTTACTATGTTTTTAGTCTATTTACATTATTTTTAGACTTTTAACTTTTTAAACCTTTTATTTATTTAATAAATCAGGTACAAAGTAGGAATAGAGCCAATCGCACATGGTAGAATAGAATCACAGCTGCTTTGAATTGCTTCTTGAGTATAGAGTAACAATTTGGCTGTCATGACTAGGATAATATTTTGCAATACAGGGTTTTTACTAATCCATACAGGTGAGCTGATAGGTTTTGTTCTGAAGTCACGTACCTAAGATTCTCCTCTTTTTAAAAATTCTTTCCAGTGAGAATGATTCCAAAAATTACTTTATTTATTTTACATATAATCACACTTTTGTCATATAGCTTGCTGAAGTTAAATCATTCAGATTCTTTGGGTTTCACAAAGCATATTTCTCTTCAAACTTTCTTATACAACTACAAGCTATTTTTTTTAAAAAAAGTATTATTAAAATTATGCCAAGTAAAATAATCTGGAAAGCTTAGGTGCACCAATTCAGTTGTCATCAGAAAATACCATAAAGAGTCCGATCAACAGGTGGAGCCATTTTTCTTCATTTCAGACTATATGGTATTTTTAAAAGTGCACCTCACATGTACGGTTCAAAGGGGAAGTATTTTGCCACCTGCCACTATACCACTGAAGGGGCTGCTTTGACTGAGACAGTGTCCAGCTGTTTTCCAAGCATACTGGTCAACATGAAAGCTTCCTGCTGGGCTTTTCTTGAACCATTTCCCCTGGATCAGCAGATTTGTAGCTTATCCAGAACAAGTACACTGAAATATAACCTGCATGAACAAAGGAGCTTAAACAAAGAAGTTGAATTATCTCTCTACCCTTCAGATCGCTTTTCCCACTATAAGGAACAGACAGGAACCAGGAGTTGAGAGAAGAAAGTAAACTAAATGATTTTTATTTTAAAAATCCCTTGGAAAACAAACTGAATGGAAACAAGGCAAAATGAGCATATGCAACTATATTATTCCACATGCTACAAGTTATATAGTAGCAGTCACCACTTTACCTTCACTTGTCATAATTAGTACCATGACATGTCAAAAGGAAATAAAACTGTTCTCTTCTCTTTCATATAAACATTTGTTCTTAGAAAGTGTTTCATTTTCAAGATGTTCTAATATGTACTCTTGTTTGTTTTAAATTAGTTGAGGTTTACTGAAAGCTCCTTGTATGATTCTGTTTAAGAGCTGCTGGAAGGAATATTCACTGTTAGTTGTTTCCTGGGTAAAAAGTGGGCTTCCTAACAGTTGGGAAACCCAGTTGGGAAAAATAACACAGTGAAGTGAAAATGTTGTGCTGTTTTCACCCAGTATTCACACATCCCAAAGTGTTTTGGAAAATTATTCTTTGTAAAAATTTCATGAGAACTGTGGAATTCTGCACAACAAACACTGTTTTCAAATAGCCATGTGTGAATGTTGCTGTTTTCTATGCTAAAAAGACCCTTGATTTATCTTTCTATTTACTATAGATATATCCTGACGTATCGTCAAATAGCTCAAGAAAACATACATGGTCCTACTTGCACTTTTCATTCTCATAATAATCTCACAACAAAACTGCTATAGAATATATATATATTTTAAAAAATTAGCTCCTGGCCCCTGTGACACAGACCATAGGTGGATGGGGCATCAAAACAGCACAGCTGCTTTAAAACTCCCTATGTGACTAAAAACCTTTTACTTGGTATCTACAAGAAAGCAATTTCAGAACTAGGCAGGACATTCCATAACCAGAGACTCATGTGGAATAAAAATAATTTTGCTGCCTGCCTAAAAGTTCTGTCTTAATTCTGTGGAGTTCTGTAGTAAAACCTACAGACTCTTGTTACAACTAGGAGACAATATAGAAATGTCTTAACAAAGAAAGAAATCCCTTGTTCCCTTGGTTGTTCTTGATTCTTCAAATTAACTGAATGAATAAAACTATTTGAAGATTGCAATGGCAATGCTGTTTACAGCTCTGCTTAGTTCTGTCAAGCTTAACAGGGGCAGAGCATTTCGTGTCTACAGGAAAGCATGGGGGTGGGATGCATGAATGGCAGTGGGATACTTCCTGATTCTCCACTCAAAATCATATCTTTTGACTGCTACTTTGCAGCTCTCCTGACAAGAATCAGGTTCCCAGATATATGTCTTCATTGAATCCTGGGGTCTGGTAATGAAAATGGGAATAGGTTGCATCTGAAAGGCATATACTGTTCACTAGCAAGCCTCAGCACACAGATCACTGATTGATTTGATATTACAAGCATTCCATGAGTTGGGCTTGATTAAGGAAAGGAAGGATAGAGTTACAGCCCATGTTATGCAGATCTCCAATTAAGAAATACTTTGGGTTATTGCCACCTGTTTAGCATGAACCTTGTCCCTAGCTATATTTTGCTAAAGAGCTGCTAATAAGCAATGACATCTCTGTGTTTGGGAAGGTCAGAGATGAATCTACCATTACACATCTATTTTTATATTAATTTTTTTGGAGAGAGTCATGTGTGAATGGCAAGCAGGTCCTCATGTCAGCAATGGGAAGGGCTGGTGGTAGATATGACCACCCTCTTCTTTTTCTTCAGTCTCCTCTTAATTATTTTCTGGCTCAGTTTATGTTTTTCTCCAGTGGACCTGTTTCTAAAATCAGTGGGACTTTTTGGTCTTTTTTGATTGAAGGGGACTGGTTCTATTTTTCTGGGTGGCTGGAGAACTTATTTCTTGGCAGACCAATGTGTGAGGGGAAATTCAGTGAGAGATAGGTAACTGGTTTAGGGTTGAGAAAGTGAGTTGCATACATTATATAGCAAAGTTTAAATAGCAAAATTTGAAGAAGTTCACAAATTTGTAAATCAGATTTGAATTCTGAAGTTTTACTGATCTCTCTCTCTCTCTGCAGTACAGTCAGGATTGTTTGTTCTGGTGCTCTGTGCTTTAACCCATTTAAATTCCCTGAAGGAACCAGATCCATTCTCAGAAGCTAAGTAGAGTCAAGCTGGGTTAGCATCTGGAAGGCAGAATGCCAAGGAATACCAGGGACTGGAAGTTATATTCATGGGAGGACAAGGACAAACTTCTTCAGAATAGGAAGATTTCATAAACTGGTACAAAATGGTTAAATACAGTTTATCTTGTGAAAATACAGAATGCTCACTGAAAACACTACACTACTTGTTCACAAGTGTTAACTGGACTGGACAAAATATGGCAGATTTTGGTAAGGCTTCCTGCATTTTTTGGAACAATGTTCCACTGCACTGGCCCTGAAGATTACAAGCCAAATTTTGCCACTCTTGAAATCTAGCAGCAACTCAAAGCTTAGCTGCTGCAAAATGAAACTACTTGTATTTGTATATGTCAAGAAGTCAATAAACAATTTAGTTGCTTGGGCAGCTTTGGAAGCATGTGTCTGGCTGGCATCTGTCACCATCCTGACAAGCCAGAAAGAAAGAAAGAACAGCTTAAATTGCTGGCATCATTTGAAGACTCAAGGCCCAATTAGGTGCAATCATAATCAGACCCAAACAAGAAGTGACATAGTTGAGTCTGTATTTTCTCTGATACTTGTTTTAAAAAATCATTACAGCCACAAGAGGCTGCAAATGGAAGAATCTGCTAAGGAGGGGCCATTTAACTTTTTCTTTTAATGCCTTTCTCTCTGACCATCCTTTCCTTAAGAGAAAATCACCCAAAAGGCCTGTATCTTTTCCTTATTCGATGGAAAACTAGCAGAGGAAAGCTTTTTGGAGTGCAAAACTGATATGGCAAGCAGAGTTTAAACAGATAATCTTTTTACTATTCCTCTTTTTATATATATAAACTCTCAGACTTACTGCTGATATTTGCGGGGGGAGCAGTCAAAGGAAAGATGCACATGTTTACACATCACACCATACCTAGTTTGAGTCAGAACCATTTCAGAGATAGCAAAACATTACCAAAACTGGTAAGGATGAATGGAACACTACTTCCAGTTCTTCAAAATGGCAATGGTGTAGCTCATAGGTAGTCTGGAAGAATTAAAAAAAAATGGTCCTCTGAACATGCCCACCTTGGATAAATATTTGCTGTCAGAATAGGTAAAAGGGGTAGAATAGAAGAGGTAAGGAGCTGGGTGGGGGTGACAATTTATCTCTCTGTGGTTTTTCATATGATGGCATTTTATTGGACAGATTCTTTGAGGTAGGAGTTTGGGGGAAAAGATGTTATTGCCATTTTGCTCCTGCTTGAAGGTGACTGAGGTACTTATTCAGCCCCAATATGGTGGATTCCTCATGTAATGTAATGACATTGTAATGGGCAGGAGAAGGGCCAATAAACTGAATCAGAGTCATAATCCTAACAAGATGGGTCTTCGGACTAATGATTCCCAAGTCTTAGAATTGAGTTGGCAACCTCCTTGGATGCTGCATTCTCTCTGAAGGAGCAAATATAGGTTTGGAAGTATGAAATACATTTGCCATTGGGTTTTTTCAATCAGGTTCCATTGATCAGGGTTCAAATATTCCTAAGCAGAAACAATTTGGCCAGAGTAATTCATGCACTAGTAACTTCTTGTCTAGATTACTGCAAAATCTACTACATGGGGCTGGCCTCAGAATGTCACAGAAACTCCATCTGGTGCAGTATGCAGGAGTTAGTCTGCGGTTGATAACATCACCCAAAAATCATGTAACACTGGATTTAAAAGAATCACACTACCAATATGCTTTCTCGGTGATTAAAATTATTAAATGGCTTGGGTTTTCAAAAGCTGAAGAAGCAACTGCCCCTGAATATTTCAGACTATAAAATAAAATTTGCTGAGGGAATTTTCTTGTGTGTCCCACCAAGAAAGGACTTTTTTGGCTGTGGCATCCCTCTACTCACAGACCTGGATGACATTGGCAGTGGGCTCATTTTGGTACCCAGTTAAGATGATGTTCTTTACTCCAGTTTTGGCATCCTGTCAACCATATCACTCATCTACCATGGCTGGACTACCGTTTTATGGCTTACTTCAGGGATGGGTAAAGTGTGATCCCAGGGCTGCATGTATTTCCCCCTGCCATGGCTATTTTTGTGTCCCTTGACTTCTCCAGACTCTTCGGGCAACCTTTTTGTTTTTATGCAAGAAAGGGTGACCTGCCTTTCCTAGATGCTTCTAGTAGAAGTAGGGCCTTTGCGGACTGCCAGAAATAGTGCAAATTGAGTCCACTTTAAGGGTTAGGGTTAGTGCTAGGGAGTCATGGGAATTTTTTTCTCTCTGAGACATTGAGCCTTCTCTGTCAGAGAGCTCTGGTGCCACAATAAAATACAGTTCCCATGATTCCCTAACCCTAACCCTTAAAGTGGACTCAATTTGCACTATTTCTGGCAATCTGCAAAGGCCCGTAGTCTTCCTTTTACACTGTTTACATGGATCCCTGGTTTCTAAAAAGCGCTGGCTGAGCCCGGCTTGGACTCAGGCTGATGGCAGCCAGCGATTCAGTGGTGATTTAGCTTGCAATAATGCCCGCCTTCTGCCTGCCTCCTGGCTGCAACCCGGGAGGCTTGAGCCATTTTTAAACAGCATGCGATAAAATTGCCAGATATGATCAATCCAAAGTAAACATTTTAAATTCCCATTGATTCTCCAACTGGGAGAAATAGGATATTTTAAAATCTTTTGCATTTAGAAAGTGCTTCTTTCTTTTTGGTTTGTCACATCCTAAACAATTATGACTGTTGTTGCTGCTGCTATTGCTTTTATGATTATTGTGACAATGATAATTTCATTTCTTTGCTAGAAAATTGTGCCTCTATTGCATTAAAAATACATTAAACAAGCCCCTTTGGGTTGTTTAGTCTGTGTGGCTTATATGGTTTTTAGTTTGAAACTGATAGCTTTTAACTCTGGTTAGTTTTAATGATTTGTTGAAAATTTTCTGGTTTCTTTTTGTGTTCTTTTGTTATGTAAACCACCTTGTGATTCCTTTTTAGGGCTAGACATTAGCTCAGTAATATCTATATAAACACTATTAAACTCATTATTGCTACATATATAATATAAATATATAAATTACATATATAATATAGATATATAAATTGTTATTGTTGTACTTGAAGAGCATGGGGAGGGACCCTCTCTTGAGAAAGAAAGCTTGCTTTGTTACTCTACAAAGAAATAGGAGATGCTTGGTTTGGTGAAAAATAAATTTAGAGAATACAAAAGATGCAGAGGGACAAGAGGCAATTAGAGATTGACCATGCCATTGATGCCTCATTTTCAGCCTCATAGGGAAAACTCATGATGACAGTGACCAGCACAGCAGTATGCGTGTGCAAACAGCCTGTTATTGCTCCAAAGTGCCAGGTAAAGCGGAGGCCTGGGCAGCTTCAGACCTGGAATACTCAAGACTGTACAGACCGGCCAAAAGGGCTGGCCTAGAGGTGGAGTCGGGGCATGGTGGCCACATGCCAGCCACCCCAGCTCTACCCTGATGCCACTGTCATGCTGCATGCCCCACCGCATGGTGGACAGCATCAGGGCACTCTCTTGGAGCAACATACAGACACGCTGTGCCAAAGGAGCACAGCAGCAAGGGCAGCTTTTTGCCGCTCCAAAAAGGAGCAGCATTTGCCAGCTCTTTTTGGAGTGGCAAAGTGCTGGATTGGGGCCATGGCCAGATTGGGGCCATGGCATGCGGCTGCCACAGCCCCAATCTGGTGCTCCCAGGGGCGGCACAGAGCCGCCCCTTAGGGGCTGTCTGTAGAGTCCCTGAGTCTCCTTTATTCAGAATTCTAACATTGAAAATACTCCAAAACACAAACAATTTTTTTTGCGTGGCTGAGATAGTGACACCTTTGCTTTCTGATAGTGCAGTTTACACCAACTTTGTTTCATATCCAAAATTATTAAAATATTCTATAAAATAAGGTATACACAAAACATAAATGAATTTTGTGTTTCAACTTGGTTCCCATCTCCAAGATATCTCATTGTCTACATATATGCAAATACACCTTTTCCAAAATCCAATAAATAAATAAATAAATAAAATCCAAAATCCAAAACACTTCTGGACCCAAGCATTTTGGATAAGGTAAGCTTAATCTGTATATCCAAACACACATATTTTGTAGGGAAAACAATCAAGCACTAAAATAGCACTGCCAAATTTTATACAGATTGTCACTGTGATGCCCTTTAACAGTTCCTTGCATGAGAGAAAGTTGGCAGTTGCTGGAGAAATAGGATTCATTGCAGCTATAGCTGTTTTTTTAAAACTTCAGTGCATCTATTCAAGTGCAAGAGGTCTATTCCGTCCAGTAGGGGTCAAAGCACACCTTGGCAGAGGGAGAAATTTGTAAATTGCCATTCTCCTAGATGGCTGTTGTGAATAAAAATTGCCTCCAAATGCTGAGACAAGAAAGGTGAAAGAAGGCTAATCTAGACACGCAGTTAGGAAAACTGTTTTGCAGCTATACAGTTTCTTGACCTACTTGAAAGGCTACACAGCACAATTGCCAGGTAATTTTGCAGAGTTTATGATAACTAATAAAAATAATAACTTTTTTTTATCCCGCCCCTTTGTGTAACGCAACCAGGGCAGCTTACAACATTAAAATATACATTAACCACTCCCTAGAAAGTGGTTGCATTTTGCATTCTCCCTAGAAAGTGGTTGCAATCTGTGAAACACTTTAGTAAAACGTCTCATATGTCCAAATAATCCAGTTTGAGACCATTTTAATTGCCCTGGCTCCATTCTGAGAACTGTAGTTTTGTGAGACATTTTGCCTTCTCTGTCAGAGAGCTCTGGTGCCACAATAAACTACAATTCCCAGGATTCCCTAGCACTGAGCCAGGTTAGTTAAAGTGATCTCAAATTGAATTGTTTCTGCAGTGTGTTTTGGATCACAGACTCTACAAGCATATTATTTAAGAAACTTACAATATAATTTTATGAGTGTCTATGAGATGCTCCTAGCATCTCAGCACAGCAAGAGAACCTATCAAGGGGCCAGAGCGGATGGGTGGGAAAGAGCAGCCTGAGTGTGCCCTGGTCTGCAAGCAGGTCGAGACTGTGCCGACCACATAGCCCACTCGCAAAGTGGACTGTGGCCAACAGGACCCAACCCACGATGCCAGGAGCCAGATAATCCTGGCTCCTTTTTGCTCCAGTCCAATGACTGGAGTGTGGCTTCGGTGTGGGTTTGGGCCATGTTGGAGGTGTGTGTTGTTTGAATGCCACACCTCCAAAGTGGTCGGAAGCTGCTTCATTTGGCCCATCTGTCCTGGACCAAGGATTCTACAACTCCTGTAAGAGATCCCATCTCCAGCCAAGACATCAATTTTTTCCCCCCTCCTCAATGTCTTTTCCTCATTTTGTGCATAATGTCTTTGGCAAAACTAAAGCCTTTTCCTTTTGTGAATCTGAGTGTGCATACACATGCACACACAGCAAGCACAAAAGGATAGTGACATAAGCAACTCCAAATGAATAAAACTAATTCCACAAATCAAATCAGTATCTTCTAAAGTATATCAGAAATACATCTATATGGAAGCTTTGGTTTAGCTGAATTGAATCAAACGGATTGAATTCATTTAAAAAGTTCCCACCACCACAAAAGAAAAACATGTCGACAGAGGTCAATACCACTTCTTAGTTCTCCTTGCCTAAGAAAATTTAATTGTGTTGAACTACTACTCCCTTCATCCTCAGTTTGGGGGTTCAGGGCAATGGGATTCATAGTGGTAAGAAGAGCAGAGCTTGGAAAAGTCTGAGATGGAGAGAAACAGTTGGTTCTTCTTAAGTACTTTCCCCTTTGAATAAGAGGTTATAAAGACACAGGGGAGAGTGGGGAGAGATCAAAGCTGCAGCCTAGCCTGCAGGATAATGCAAATGGAATTAGCACCCACCCAAGCAATTGTTCCCTTGTTCACTTTTGATCATTAGGGGAATTTGGCAGGAATGTGTCACCTTTCCATGAGAGGAAGGAATGATAAATTGGAAATATCTCATTCTGTGAAGAGGGAGAGGAGTATAAACAAAAACAAAACCCTGCCTTTCCATTTGGTAATGAGACAAGTAGTGTGGGGTTTTAATCACACTATTGACAGCCCTAATTTTGATTTCAACAATAGATGCCACTCTGACTTCCTACAGTTGTCATGTAAAAACATAATTTGACTGCAATCATATGATGGTGTACCTGTGCCATGGCTAAGCAATTTGGGTGGTTTCTGCATGGGCCAGAATATTCCAGGAGCAGTCCTGAGTATTCCAGGTCTGAAGATGCCCTGGCCTCCCCTTTACCTGGCACTTTGGAGCAATAACAGGCTGTTTGCACATGCATACTGCTGTGCTGGTCACTGTCATTATGAGTTTTTCCGATGAGGCTGAAAATGAGGCATCAATGGCATGGCTGGGCACTTTGTTCTGATCTTTGAGGGTGCAACTCAGGGTGGAGGATAGCACAGTTGTAAAAAGCCACCCACCATCTCTCTGGAGAACTCCAGAAGAACTGAAGCAAAACTTGAATTTTCAAAAATCAGTGTAAAGGGGATGTACAGCAGGTTTGGCGCTAATATCCAGACAGTTCACACCAGAATGAGGGACTCGGCCCTGTGTTGTCTGGACTATTTGCCATGAGGACAGGAAGAGGATATGGTATTCAGCCCATGTGGATATGGCCTTGGAAATCTAAGCAATGCCTGTCATTTGGGAGATCTACATATAATGGACAACAATATTAAAATGCATCTGTATCATCTCAGAAGTTACAGCAGGGACAAAATTAGTTTTAAGAATGTACTGGTTATGGAGAAAAATGATAACTTTGGCTTATTACTCTAATTAGTATCACATTATCTGAAATAAATTGATGTACAACTGCAATATTATGTTGAAGTGCAGCAACTGCTACAATATTATGTAGAAGTGCAGTAGCTATACTCTGCCACTGAAATTTCTTCCTACTAATCAATGTTTGTTAAGAATTAATAGTGAAATGCCCATCAAACTGCTCATTTAGGGTTAGCTCAGACTCATTTGGCAGTATTCTCAGCAACCTTGGTCTACCATCAAATCTTACCATTGTAAGAACTTAGAACAGGGGTAGGCAACCTTTCCCCTTTAAGGGCCGAGGGACTTCAGTTCCCAGAATCCCAGGAGCTATTGGCCAACATGGGACTATTGGCCAAGGCTGAGGCTTCTGGGAACTGAAGTCCCATGGCCCTTAAAGGGTAAAGGTTGCCTACCCCTGACTTAGAAAATCATAAAAATCATTTAGGTTAGCACTGAGAGTCCAGCATTTCACTAGAGCATAAGCCCATAGTATTTACAATAAGGAGCAAGGCTGACCAGCTGGCCTTCTGTAAGCCAGATTTGTTCTCACGTTGTTCTCATGTTTGGTCCCTAGTGGTCAAGGCAAATTTCTGCCATAGTGTACCTAAAATGAAAAAGTTGCTTTGTTTTGTTTTGAAAGAAAAGAAGCAGCATATTTTACTGTTAGGGCATCCTGCTGATTTGGGGCTTGATTTTTCATAGGATGCACATTATTCTGACAACTTTCCTCTCCAGGGCACATGTGCTCTCAATATGGACCCCCTACTGACAGGTAATGCCAACTTTATTGTAGTGCTTTGTATCAGGGTGACAACAATGGTTGGAGAACTGAGTGTCTGCTAAAGTAACAAAGCTGATTGTTTTTATTATGAGGCATTAGAACAATAGTATAAAAATCCTAACTTCTTTCAATTTTAGCTAGAGGGGACAGAAATCTAATATTATCAATAGTGAAATGCCCATCAAACTGCTCATTTAGGGTTAGCTCAGATATTATCATTAGTGATGAGATTTTTTTTTAGGAAATGAGTCATTACATTGTGTTGTGTTAAATGCTCAGTTACTAGTTGTTGTGTTTTTTTTTAAAAAAAAAATCCTGTGATAGCATAGGTTATTGTGGTTGACACTATTACTTCCCCATCAATTCCTTGTTTGTTCCTTTAAAATGTTAAAAAGTTTTGGTACTTTATGTTATGTTCTAAAAATTTGGCAATTTTTGAATTGCTTGAGCTATAAACTGCACAGTTCAACAACTGATTGGGAATGGGGGGATTTGCAGTCCAACAAACAAAGAAACTATTAGGTAGAGGAGGCTATCCTAAAACAGGGTCTAACAATATGTGAATTATAGAATCATAAAATCATAGAAATGGAAAGGGCCCATGGACCATCAAGTCCAACATCCTACTCAATGCAGGATCTTTGGCTAGAGCATTCTCAGGAGCTCCAGTCTCCTTTTGAAGACATCCAGAGAAGGACACCTCACCACCTCTCTAGACCATTACTGAACTGCTCTGATTGTCAGAAAGTTCCTTCCATTGTTTTATTGTTCAACTGAAATTTACCCTTGTATAACTTAAAACCATTAGACCTAGTTCTACTCTCTGAAGCAGCAGAGTACAAGCCTGCACTATCCTCTTTGTGACAGCCCTTGAGAATTTTGAATTTGTCTCTATTGAATTTCATTTTATTAATTTCAGCCCAATTTTCTGTCTATCAAGGTCCTTTTGAATTCTGTTTCTATCTTTCAGTGTGTTAGCTGCCCCTCCCAGTTTTGTGTCATCTGCCAATTTGATAAGGATTCCCTCCATCCCCATCATCTAAATCATTAATAAAATTATTGAAAAGTCTTGGCCCCAGGACAGAACACTTCAGCAGTCTGCTTGAGACTTCTTTCCAATTTGTACCACAACAACTGATGACAACTCTTTGAGGATGGTTTCTCCAACCAATTATGGAACAATCTGATAGTGTGCCCATTTTTTTTTAAAAAAATTTAAATACATTTTTATTGATTAAAAAAGAAATTAACACATAACGTATAACAAACAGTAACACATACAATAGACATACATAAACAAACAATGCCAAGTTAAAAGAAAAGAAAAAAAAAGAAAAGAAAAAAAAGAGAAGAGAGAAAAGAGGTAAATAAGGAATACCCCTATCGACTTCCTGGATCCTGTGTCAAGTCATTTTATCCTCACATCTAAATTCTCCTTCCATCTTAATTATAGATTAATCTGAGATTTAATTAACTATTTACAACAACCTTCTCTTTACCTATACCTATATATACAGATAAATATATAAATCCATGTAGATATGATACTTTATCTAACATAGTTATATCTTACTATCATCCTTTATGTGTAATACTTCACCATAAATGGCATCTTTGCTCAGTCATCTCTCCCATATTTTACTTATCGTTTAACATTATTTCTATTATTAATATAATTTAGCAGTGGCTGCCAAATTTTTCCATTCTTATCCCAGTTTTGCTCTTTTAGCCTTATTGTTAATTTATCCATTTGCATCAATTCCAGTAATTTCTTTAACCAATCCTCTTGATGCGGTAATATTTCACTTTTCCATTTTTGAGCATATACCATTCTTGCACTAGTTATCATATAATACACAAGTTTCCCGTGAGTTGACTCCAAATTTTCATCCAAAAAAATATTCAATAAATACAATTTAGGATCCAAACTTATTTTCATTTCTAAAATTTCCTCCATTACTCTGTGAACAGCGAACCAACATTTTTTAGCCTTTTTACAGTTCCACCACAGATGGAACAAAGTCCCTTTTGTTCACTTGCACTTCCAGCATTTATCTGAAATTCCTTTATAAATTTTAGCAAGTCTAGCGGGAGTCAAGTACCACCTGTGATGCATCTTAATGAGATTTTCTCTCATATCAAAACTGACTGTATACTTTTGGGTTTGAGTCCAGCCTTTTTCCCAGTGTTCTAGTCTTATGACTTGGTTTATATCTTGGGACCACTTCACCATATACTCTTTTATTACCTCTTCCTCTAGGTTAATATCTAACAGACACTTATAAAACAAAGCAACTTTTTTTGGATTATCCGATACCATACAATCTTCAAATTCAGTTTTTTTTAGATCTGATTCCTATAGTTTTAATGTCTAGAAGATATCTTTCCCTTAGTTGACGATGTAGGAGCCATCTCAAGGAACATCCTTCAGTAATCAGCTGTTCTAGGTTTTTAAATTCCATCTTTCCATCATGAAGTTTGAAGTTAATTAAGTCCTGATAAGTTAACCAATTTTCATGTTTAATTGTTTCTCTATTATGAAAAGTCTCATGAATTGAGGCCCAAATTGGTATATTAGGACATATTCTTTTTTTATATTTAAACCAGACTTGTAGAATGGCTTTCCTTATAAAATGATTCATAAAATCTTTATGAATCTTATGTTTTTGATAGAAGAGATAGGCATGTAACCCGAATCTCTGGTCTACCCGTTCTAATACCAAGATTTTTTAATCTTTAAGATGAAACCATGTTGACAGCCAATTTAAACAGTTTGCTTCATAATAGAGTTGCAGGTTAGGAAGAGCCAGTCCACCCCTTTCCTTCCTGTCTTGTAAAACTTTTAGTCTTACTCTAGGACGTCTGCCTTGCCAAATAAAATTGGACAAGGCCTTATTCCAGTTCTTGAACGGTTTGTTGTTCAAGATAACTGGTAAATTTTGAAACAAACAAAATTTGGGAAGGATATTCATTTTAATAGCTGAGATTTTCCCTAGCCGAGACAAATTTAATTTTCCCCAAATTTCCATATCTTTTTTAATTTCTTTAGTCAATCTTTCATAATTATTTTTGTATAAGTCCACATTTTGGGCAGTAATTTCAATTCCAAGATATTTTACTTTCTTCCAAATTTGGTATCCTGATATCTCTTGCAAATTATCCTTTTCTTTCTGAGTTACATTTTTAGTTAGAATTATTGCCTTATCTTTGTTGATTTTCAGACCTGAAACTCTACTAAATCTTTCCAGTTGTACTACAAGTCTTTTTAAGCTATCTTCTATATCTGAAATTGTTACTAATAAATCATCAGCATAAGATTTAAGTTTAAATTCGAACCCTTTATATTTAACTCCTTTTATATCAGCATCATTTCTTAAATTGTTATTAAGGGTTTCAATTAATATCAAAAAAAGTAGAGGAGATAGGGGACATCCCTGTCTCATCTCTTGTTCAATTTGAATATTCTTAGTCTTCTCGCCATTAACACGAATTTGCGCTTCCTGTCGATTGTAGATAGCTCTAATCCAGTTGGTGAAATTATTACCTATATTTATTTTTTCCAATACACAAAATAAAAAGGGCCAACTCACTTTATCAAAAGCTTTTTCAAAGTCTAAAAAATCATTACAAGCTTTTTATCTATTTTCCTCTCATGAAGTTCAATTAGATCAAGAACCGATCTAATATTATCACTAATCTTCCTTGAGGGCAGAAATCCAGTCTGATCCTGGTGAATCCAGTTATTAAGAATTTTTCTGAGTCTTTCTGCCAGGACCGTGGCAAAGATCTTATAATCATTGTTTAATAAAGAGATAGGTCTGTAGTTCCTTATATTTCCTTTATCCTTCCCTTCTTTTGGTATAAGAACTATCTCAGCTTGGGTCCATGATTTTGGGAGAGCTGTCTTACCTTCCACAATTTCATTTAACATTTCACAAAATGGCACACTTATTTGACGAGCATATTTCTTGTAAAACTCAGCTGGGAAGCCATCAGGTCCTGGCGATTTATTTAATTTTGTAATTTTAATCACATCCATTATTTCTTGGATTGTGATTTTTTGATTTAGGTTCAATATTTGGTCTTTGTTCAATGGTTTTATTTTAGAATCCTCTAAATATTCCCTCATTTCCTCCACTTCTAATTTCTCACTTTCCTTATATAACTGTCCATAGAATTTATATACAACCTCCTTAATTTTATCCTGATCCATAAACTTTTGTTTATCGTCTACCAGGAAGGTTATCTGTTTTTTCTCCTGTTCTTTTCGCATTTGATAAGTGAGCCACTTTCCTGGCATATTTGTGCCCTCAAATTTTTTCTGTTTCATTAAAAAAACCTTTTTTTCAAATTCTTCTGTTATTAACAATGAGATTTGATGTTGTAATGCTTTGTGTTCTGTTAATAATCTTTTATTATTTGGGGTTTTTTCCAGCTCCTTTTCTTTATCTCTCAACTTTACTTGTAAAACCTCTAATTTTTGTAGACGTTTTTTCTTTAACTCAAAAGATTTCTTCATCAGTATACCCCTGATTACAGCTTTTGCTGCTTCCCAAACAAACCCATACCTGACATTATTATTTAAATTTTCTTTAAAATAATTTTCAATTGCTATTTGAATGTCTTTGGCTATATCCTCTTTTTCTAATATTTCTGTTCTCAATTTCCAGGTAAGTTGTCTTGTTCCTAATCCTATACTGACCCCAACTGGATTATGGTCAGACAAAATCCTAGGTCTTATTTCTATTTTTGACACCTTGGGCAATATATTGTCCGATGCTAATACCATGTCAAGCCTGGCCCATGATTGATGGGTATTCAAAAAAAAAAAAAAAAAAGGTTAAGTCCTTTTTACTGCCATGTTTTTCCCTCCAAATATCTTTAACGCCTATTCTTTCAATAAATTCAAAAAACTCCTTTGCCCTGATTACATTTAATTTTCCTTTGGGATTTCCTATCATAAACTGGGTAAATGACCCCATTCCAGTCACCCATAGCAATACAGGCATCAAACGAAAAATTTTCCACTTTATTTAACAGGTGTTTTAAAAATTTCCCCTTATACCATATACTCCTAAAATCAAAACACTCATCCCCAACATACTGACTTATGCGGCCACAAAATGTCCATTTGGATCACTCAATGTCTCTATCACATCATGTTTTAAATTTATGTATAACGCTACTCCCTTTTTTTTCATTTGTAGTAGAGAAAATTAATTTCCCAAACTTAGGTTTTTCTAATAATTTTACATCATCGTTTTTGATCCGTATTTCTTGCAGGCAGAGGATATCACAATTTAATTTATTCAAATAAGGAAAAACATTCCCTCTCTTATCAGACCCATTTAATCCCTTTATATTCCAAGTTAGGATATTTAGGCAATTCATTTTTGGACTCCAGCAGTTCCTCTCTCCCTCTGAGGCCTGGATCATAGCAGATAGACTGGAGGGAGGGCTCTCCTTAGTCTAGGCTACGCCAGATGGAACTGGGACTGCATCTCTCCCTCTGAGAGTATCAGATGGGTTGGAGGGAGGCTCTCCTTCTTAGTCTAGGCTAGGCACAATTGAATTTTTACATGTTTCCCCCCTATCCCTACGCTGTATTGGAGGGACATTGTCAATTGGTTCAGTTGGTGTCTATAAATATCTTGTCATTGGCAGGTTATGGGGGGAAAATATCATAGTTTGGTGTATATCTTGGTGCCCTTTCAGTGAAGGGTTGGGCTCCAGAACCACCTTCACAGGCTGGGGGACTTGGGAGGTGGGGAAAGAGCATACATTTGGGATTGACTAGGGAGGTTTGATCTCTCCTGTAAAGTCTACAGACTTGAGGTGGGAATGCCCTCAATTTACCTTCCAGTAAACGTCTGATTGGGGAGCAACCCATGATATTTGATTGCCCTCAGGTTCAGGTGTAATGCCCAAAGGAAGGCTGAGGAGGAGGCCACAGGTTGACACCCAGACTCAAGTTGCTTCCCACTCCACTTGTTGCTTAACCCCAGGTTCAGTTTAAATGTTTAACCCAATTCCTTGCATCTGATATTGCTTTCTGGTTGGTCATCAAATTACTACATGTAGTGATGGTTTTGTGGGGAAGCTTTAAAATGGCCCAGTCTTCACTAAGAAGCTGAAGTGCTGACAGTCCAGAAAAAGAATCATTACCTGACTAATCTGATGAACGAGCTGGATTTGAGAATGGAAGAAGATATGGAGTACATCTGTAGAAACAGCCACACATGCACACCTCACATTGGATAAACTAGATTTTATCAAGGGTAGACTTGGATGGCTTTATCTGACCTTTGCATTAGAGGTGAGGAAACATCCAATGTCTGGTGAAAGAAAAATAGCTTTGACCTTTAGATTTTTTAAAAAATTAGAATAAAGTGATTAATAGATAATAATTATTTAGTAAATAGTTTGTGAAGAAATGCTTTTTAATTTTTCTGAAGAAGACACTTGATTTTGCAGAGCTGTACCTACTTTTGCCTAGGCTTTAAAATTATGATCCACAAGGAAATACAAATGCAGCTTGTTTGTATTATCATTTGGAAACAGCAACTGTTTATTATCCTGCTGTTGTAAGAAAAAAAGTGTCAGCCATAAGTAAAATAAATGGATTCTCAAACAGGTGAGCTAAAATAACACCACCATCTGCTTCTGAAGTATTTCTTTGCAAGGGTCCAATGCAGGAGGCATGTTGTCTGAGTCCCTGCAAAGTCGTCTCCTCAACTCCTCTTCTGAACATTGCTTGCCTTGGTCATACTCTCCATGCTTCAAGTCTCCCACAAAATCTGCACCTGTTCTAAAACAGTAGAACTCAAAATGGAGGTCTGTGCCATGAGACCATGAGACATATATAGTCTGCTAATCTCTGTGAGTTTCCAGGCCATAAAGAAATGACTGCAGACATAAGAGTACCAGTCTCTGACACACTAGAGCAAGAGAGAGAGAGAGAGAGAGAGAAACTGCCAGACAGCTTGAGATGAAGCACATGGGAGTAGCTGAGCAACAGCTCCTCTCCTTTCTTTTTTTTTCCTTTTCAGGAGTTTGGAAGAAGCAGAGCAACTTAACCTATTTTCAGCTGTCTGCTCAAATTATAAATTGACTTACAACAGCAGTGACATTTAGTCCTCACAAAATTAATTCACCCCACTGCACCTCAGTGATGTAGACTTGAGTCAATTGACTTGGACTCAAGTTGGACTCAAGTCACTTCAATGACTTGACTTGGCCTCGACTTGGTAATAAATGACTCACTGACTTGACCCATCTCGACTAGCAACTTGCATATTTTTAGCGACTGACTTGCTGGTTCAGTAACATAACACATTCATGTTTCTCAGAGGGGAACAGCAAAATGTTTGCTATTGTCCTTCAAGAAATGTGCCCTCCTGCCCCACGCTATGTGGGCAAATCTTGCCTGCTGCCCCTAGGAAAAAGCATGAGAAGGCTTCTCCTATGTGCAGTGGGGACAGGATGCTGAGTAGACCTCATTTTTCTAAAATACAATCTTGATATGTTGCCTATGATAATTTAAATTATTTTACCAAACTTTGCACATGTCTTCCTGATTTTCTAGTTACTGAAACTCCACACACACACACACACTCTACCATCATATATATATATATATATATATATATATATATATATATATAAATTATAAAATAAATAACCTGATAAATCTGATAAAAGCACCTTTCAGTTGGGTCTGACAAAACTTGTGGGGTGAGATGATATGTTCAGTTATATTTCTAGATAATATATAAAGATTCACACTCAAATATGAACATGTTCCAATGAAAAACATTGTGTTTGGAAGGAAAATTAAATATCACCTGTAATGCTTGATCATGGCCATTTCTTGCATTTAAGTCACCACCTGATCAAGTGATGGACATGCATGTCTAAGCCAAACTACATAGCCAGGGAAATAATGCATTGTCATTAAAGATGACTACTACTCTTCCCTCAGACTACAAGTGTTTTAGAGAGGCATTGCTCATTGTAAGTCGATCTTAACTCTAAAAAAGACATTCCACATTCCTGAAATCTCATGTTTGAGAAATAAGACAAGAGTGCTGCCTGAATTAATTGGATTTCTCATAGTCCAGTAAAGCAGTCAGGCACTGACAAGTGTCCAGAGGTGGGAGGAGTAGAGACAAACCCTGTATACTAAACAATATCAGGGAAAACACTGGTTTGAGAGCTGTCAAATCTTTATTTTTCTGTTGCTATTTCATTTTCTGTCTCCTGCTGCTGCAGACACAGTACAGCTAGTTTTAGAACGTTTTCCTCCCTAGGGTTTCAGAGAAATCTTTCTGTATTTAGAATTCACTTCTAAGATTAATGATGATTCCTTGAATGTTCTTGCAAACTCTCTACAGCAGAGGATGACTCAGAAGTATAGAAACTGAGCACCAAGTCACACATCTATGCACACCAACTGACAGAAGTGGAATTGCTCCTGATCGCTGCTTCAAGGGGGAGCTGGGGAGTATCTTGCTGCCCAGCTGCTTACATCGCCAGTCATTATGGATGTTTTTCAGCACATCTGAGGTTGCAGTTTTTACATACATCACTGCAGAAAAGGAAATGGTGTTGGAGAGTTTCTGAATGGAAAGCATGCTCACTGCTCACTCTAATCCATTCCATTTTTAAGAATTTGGAATTATTTGGGAACTGAAGAATTCCAAACAAAGTGAATACAAAATTCTGTACTTAAGAGTATATTGGGCCCTTGGTATCTGCTGGGGTTTGATTCCAGGACCCACTGTGCAAACCAAAATCTGGGGTGCTCAAGCCCCATTAAAAACAATGGCATAGTAAAATGGTGTTCCTTATATAAAATGGTAAAATCAAGGTTTGATTTTTGGATTGTATATATTTATATATTTTCAAGCTCTGGATGTTTGAATCCATGATAAAGAATCTCTGGATATGGAGGGCCAACTGTACACTGGACTTGGGTTTTTGGGGGGCTTTGTTTTTTGTTTTTGTTTTGTTTTTTGCAAAATGTACAGAAAATGTATTTGTGTTTACAGAATTTGGATATTGGATCTACAAAGAGTTTTCTAATAGGCTGGAAAACTGACATTTCTTTTATGGTGACACTGCTTGGCCTTAGGTAAAGTCCCCCTTTTTTCCTATAAATTGTATGGCTGTGGCCCTTGGTATTCACTGGGATTTGGTTCCTGAAGCCCTCATGTATACCAAAATCTGTGGCTGGTCAGGTCTCATTATATACAGTTGAATAGTAAAATGACCTCCCTTATATAAAATGGCAAAATCAAGATTTGGGTTTTGGAATTAAGTTTTTGAATATTTTCAAGCTGTAGATGGTTGAATCTGCAGATGCAGAATCCATGGATACAGAGGGTTAACTGTACATGCTTTACAGTCATGTATTCATTTATTTATATAAATGATTTCTACCTTTTTTCACCAAGGAAATTTGGATTGAATTGGATTGCAACGTGCAACGATACACCAGGTCAGACCAATGATGGCTATTTGGCCCCCATATAAGTAGAGTGGTGGATTCAATCTGGTATTTATTACAAATTTTAAAGGAGCAATTTTAAAGAAAACAACAGCCATCATGGCATAAAACAATATATTATCCATAAAAAGAATGGTGTTGAAATAGCAAATCAGGAAAACATTCAGCCAGATGTCTTTCTGAACAGTCAAGATTTAACCAAATGTTGGAAATAACAAAGTGTTTGGAACTGGTAAATTTCCCCATGATTAGCTTCCACAAGGTGGAAACCACCACAGGAAGGATCTTGATGTTAATAGCTAACTCTCTCAGAAGGCCAGAGAATCCAGAGCCAAGACTCAGATGTTAAGTGGAACATGCAGCAAAGTGTATATGAAAGAAGGTAGTTCATGGTGTAGTGGTTTGAGCATTGAACTATGACTCAGAAGATCAGGGTTCAATTCCTCGCTCAGTCACAGAAACCCACTGGGTGACCTTGGGCAAGTCACATGTTCTCAACCCCAGAAAATCCCATGATAGGATTTGCCTCAGAGATGCCATAAGTCAGAAATGACTTGAAGGCACACAATGATAATAACAAGTCCTTCAGCCATTTAGGACTTTAATGGTCAAAATCAGCACCCTGAACTGAGCTTAGAAACCAACAGGTAACCAGTATAAACCAAACAAATTAGTGGTAATATGTCCTTGCTATTCATCTCTTTTCAAACTAATCTAGAGGCAGCATTTTGTACTGACTGAAGTTCTGAACACTTTTCAAGGGCAGCCCCCAAATACAGGATGATGCAGCAGTCTAAATTGGAATTTTCTCAAACATCAATGACCATGCACAGTTTCATTAGAACAATGGTTCCCAAACTCTGCTCCTTCTGATGTTTTAGACTTCAGCTACCTGAATTGCTGACTGTTGACCAAGCTAACTAGGCTAGCTATCTTCTGGGAATTGATGTCCAAAACACCTGGAAGACCAAAGTTTGGAAATCACTACATTAGAAATACTGTATTTACTCAACTATAAGTTGATCCCACATATAAGTCGAGGACAGGTTCTGGGGCCAAAATTATGGATTTTGATATGGCCCATGGATAAGTCAAAGGTTAAACTTAGGGACATGTAATAAAGGATGTAGGAATGAAGGAAAGGAAAATAATGCCAAAGAATTTACAAAATTCCAGCAGATTTGGGTGTTCACCCTAAAGGCTGGATGGGTGAGAGAAAAGGGGGGGGGGTCAGTGCTACCATGACAGATTACGCTCTTGTCTTTCACCAGGGGATGAAATTGTATATTGTTTCAATGCATGTACATTGACCTGTGGATAAGTTGACTCATTTTTTTTGGGATCAATATTTTTACTAAAATTCATAGACTTATACATGAGTGTATATATAGCAGTATTAGCTAGCACACCAACCAAATGTAGGAAGAAGCAGCCCTTTACAGCCTCTTTAGTAAGAGCACTGGAGGCATCCAAAAACTGTGTATCTGGCCTTTTAGGAGGAGTGCAGCCCCATCCACTGTAAGGTGTACAATCAGCCCTAAGTCATGCAGTCCACTACTCAGCACATCTACCTTGTGTAAACTAAGCTTGAATACATTCTTTCCCATCCAGTTGCTGAGAAACAGTAATTCAGAAGCTGTGCTGTCTCCCCAGCAGCAGATGAAAATGGGAGATTGCAACTGATTTCTACACATTTCCACACTGACGTCTCTGCAACTCAGCTTTGCAGGTTGTTGTAATTATTTGTTACGATACCACTCACTCATTTCATTCTTGGAAATATTCACCCCAAACTCCTGTATTTCCAAGCATTCCCCATGGTTATTAGCTTCTCACTCAACTTTTTAATTTATATTTTTAGAACTTTCAAAAGTTGTAATTTAATCAACGCAATTGAAATTGAAAAGGGTTTCTCTTTGCTTTGGCATTGAAGAAGCTCCATTAAATAACTTTCACTGGCTTCTGAGACTAACTGCAGAATCACCACTCCACAGCACTAGCACTATTCTGGTGCTTCTGGTACTTCTACTCCCATCATCAACTTTGCAGGGGCATCCAGAGGGGGAAACTGAACACAAATCAATGTTTTAAACCAATACTTAAGCCTCAAATTAGCATCTGTTCTGGGTCATGCACAACTATGCAAAATATTTACTTCATCAGGACTAGGGAGAGATCCATTATGTAAGAATTACATGTTAAGATCCATTGTAACCTTACAGTCTAAGACACAATTTCTTTTTATTCTTTTTCCTTTTATGAAAACGTTGGAACAAAATATCAAGAATTTTGGTAAACATAGTGGCAGGGTCAAGGCAGAGGTCTCTCATATGCATAGAAACTGAGGGATTACAAATTTCTTATTTGCTGCTCCGTTTTCAGTGCATTCCTGTTCCATTAATTGAAGCTGAATAGATGGCTCTCAAAGGATCATTCTAACGAAGCTGTAGGCCAAGGAAATATTTATTTATTTATTTATATTTTTATTTTACCTTTCTCCCAAAAAGGGGCCCAAAGCAGCTCACAAATAAAAACATTTTAAGAGACTTTACAATAAAAGTTGTAAAAACAATTAAAAACATCAGATCAAAACAATGTAAAATTACATATATTAAAAACTGCAATGCACAGCTCATGTAACAAACAGTATATAGAATCTATCCCATGATTCTGTATTAAAATGCTGCCTGAATAAAACTGTTTTTGCTTGATGACTAAAGGATAGCAGGGAGAGGACCAGCCTAGCCTCCTGTGGAAGGGCAATTCAGAGGGTGGGAGCAGCCATCAGGAAGGCTGTCTCTCGTGTCCCCATCAGGCAAGCCTGTGATGGTGGCAGGTACAAGAGAAAGCCTTCCCCTGAAGATATATATTATTATGTTCAGAACACACACAAAATTGCTCCTGCTGCAGGCTCTCAGTCCTGAGTGCCAACATTTCCTCCTCAGGTATGATGAGAAGGCCCTCTTCTGGAGTTTGCCTCCAAGTCATTTTTGACTTATGGCGATCCTAAGGCAAACCTATTATAGGGCTTTCTAGAGAAAGTTTGTTCAGGGGAGGTTTGCCATTGACACCCTCTGAGGCTGACAGAGTGTGTGCTTTGCCCAGGTTCAACCAGTGGGCCCTTATGCTCAAGAGGGGAATTGAACCCTGATCTCCAGAGTCGTAGTGCAATGCTCAAACCACTACGCCATGCTGGCTCTCAATGGAGCAGAAAAATTAGTCTTAAAAGGACAGTATTGCCACATGCTACCATCTCCCACACTCTAGATTCTTCTCTTTCCCTTGCTGCATTTAAATTCCCACTGCCCCAGAAAATAGAACTGTAGCAGCCATGTGACCAAGCTTAGCAACTACCTTGTATGCCTACCAGTTTGCTAACACATGAAGGACTGAAAAATACTGTACTGGTTACCATGATGCAGTGGTGGTTCGTGTGGTTGGTGATGCAGTGGTGGCTTCTATGTCAGCGTGACAGCAAATCCACTCCAAGTTTAAATTCAAGCTTCAGATAACTTTTCTAAAGTTGTATCCATACTGCAGAAATAATCCAGTTTGAAACCACTTTAACTGTCATGGCTTAATGCTATGGAATTCTGGGGATTCTAGTTTTGTGAAACATTTAGCCTGCTTTGTCAGAGCTCTGGTGCCACAACAAACTACAATTCCCAGAATTTCATAGCACTGAGCCCCTGACAGTTAAAGTGGTGTCAAACTGGATTATTTCTGCAGCATGTATGCAGCCTAAGATGCTGAAACTCAATCCTAAATAGATTCAGCACATTGGATAATTCCTTTAAAGCTAGCCAAAGCATGGAATGGATATATCACACCACTGATATGGGATCCACCAGCCACTATGGCAGGGGTAGGCAACCTGTCCCCTTTAATGGCCGAGGGACTTCAGCTCCCAGAAGCCTCAGCCATGTTGGCCAATAGTCCCATGTTGGCCAATAGCTCCTGGAATTCTGGGAGTTGAAGTCCCTCAGCCCTTAAAGGGGACAGGTTGCCTACCCCTGCACTATGGTGAGGTGTGTGTGTGTTTATGTGTGTGTTAGTGTTAGTGTATTCACTGGGATATTTGTAACACTGTCTTCTAACAAATTACCAGATGCCCAGAAAAGAAAATGCAATGTAGAGCAAAAGTTCCAGTTGCAGAAAGATGCAGGTAATATGAAGAGGTTCTTTGGCATTCTGAAGCATTGGATCTTTGGATAGTGGTAGTGGGGGAATTGGAGTATTCAGCAAGGTCCTTGTAGATAATCCAGATTTAGGGCCTCTGCCCCAGCGTTCAAACATGCTGCACCGGAAAGGGTGCTAAAGAACCTGAAAGGAGTGGCATTTTGCTGCTCTTTTAGGGGCAGCAAAAGGGAGGATTGAGGCCACGGCGTGCGGTTGCTGTGGCCCTGATCACAGCTAGCAGGGGCGGCCCAGAGCTGCCCATCTGCATAGCCCCTTAGTTAATGTAAAAATGGGAAGAGCTGTGATTCTAATGAGAGGCTTTCTGAAACAATAAACAATAAACAATACTATAGTCTACCAAACCTAATGATAGTACAGCTACTCCTCCATTGTGGCTGAAAGGAACACAGACTTCATCTTTACATATGCAACTCTCTTCTTTCAAATCACAGTCAACTGTGGTGTGTGTGTCCTTGCTTGTTTTTTAAGGGGGAGGAAGGGAAACATGGCTGCAAGCATTCCAACATCCATTTCTTCCACAAGTTTATTTTGGCCCCCTCTCTCCTTGCATCCAAACTTCTCGCCACTCAACAACTATATTCTCCAACTTTCTACCCCAAAAGCTTCCCTCTGCCTTCCTGCCTCCACATCTTGAATCCATAGGATGAAGTAGGATATAAATCCAAAATAAGGAGTAACACAAAGCAAAAGATTATTCCAGAGATACTGGGCCCCATGAGAAATAAAAGGTTTCTTTTACTTCCAAAGTCTAGGGTGCATCACTTCTCATTTAGAAGCACTTGTTGTGTGCCTTCGAGTTGTTCTAACTTACAGTGACCCTAAGACAACCCTATCATGTGGTTTTCTTGGCAAGTTTCTTCAGAGGGGGACTGTCATTGCCATCCTCTGAGGCTGACAGAGAATGACATACCCAGGGTCATCCAGTGGGTTTCGTGGCCAAGTGGGGATTCAAACCTGGTTCTCCAGAGTCATAGTCCAACACTCAAACCACTACATTACGCTGGCTCTACTCCCACATAAAAGGGGGTATCAATAGCTTGGGTGAAGTCCCTAGAGTTGAAAAAATACAAAGCATTTTTGGAGGGAAAGAACCTTGTTGCAAAACATGCAATATCCCCATGAGGACTAAGCATCCCAATGAGGGACAAAAATGCTAGCTGATGGTTGTAAATGGAAAAGCAATAAAAAATGATAAGTGGGATCTGCTACAGAATGTTGCAGGGTTTGGAAAGTTCTGGCCATCCTGTTCCAATCGTTCCAACTTCCAGTTCCAAACCCTGTAACATTCTGTAGCAGATCCCACATATCATTTTTATTGCTTTCTTCCCAGACCAAATGCTGGCTTGGGGATGGAGAAGCAAGGGAAAGGAATGACAAAACATCAGAAATGTGTAACTTCCATCCATCACCTTTTTCTCCCATTCAAACCAATTGCTTGTGCTTTCTTTGTTTTTGTCCTAGTCCAAGAGTGACAATTTAGTATCAACAAAGAGAATTTAAATTTAGAAAACAGCTACATACATCAAGCTATGTACATCAAGCATGAACTCTCCCTGGAAGAGAAAACAACTAAACTGAGGCTATTGTGTATTAAAAATATCATAAAATGAGGATAATGCTCAGTAAAGTGAAAGACAGTAGAAAAAGAAGAAGACTACAATACAGGTGGATAGCCTTATCTCTAGCTAGATTTAATGCTCTCCCATCAGCAGTTCTAGAAGGAAGATACAGGAAAGCACCTTATGAATCTTGGCTTTTGTCACTGTGATGCTAGTGCTATTGAAACCATAGAGCATGCTCTCTTGTATTGTCAGTTCTATAAGGACATTCGCCATCAGCTGATAACTCCTCTCTCAATTAAATACCCTGGTCATACTGACTCCTTCTATATATGTCATCTTCTGGACAATCAGGAACCCAATATTGTCTATAAAGTAGCAAAATTCTGCTACATCATTTGCCAATTGCACCCTCATTTGGTTAATGGGAACTAATGTAGTCTTAGTTGTCTCTGGAATGCCGGTAGTGGATAGGAGTAGAATCTTGGAAAGGCTGGCATTTGGCCCTAGGCATGCCAGAATTCCCTCTCCCCTGAATCCCAGTGTTATTGATTTAAAACTGTATTGAGAATTGTTGATAATTTTATTGTTATTGTAATTGCATTTGTAGTTTTGCAATTTACTGACTGTTGGTCAATGACTGAATAAACTTTTACTACTATTAATGGTGGATAGATTTAGGAAATTATCCCACTCATTTTAAAGTGACTTATCCCTGATGGGATAAAGTCACATTTAGTTTTAATAATGGGTATTATCACATTCAAATGTGGCCGGGCGACTGCAACCTGCATTCAGCCTGGGTCACACCTGCACTTAGCCAGTTACTTTTAAAAAAAACAGGAGCTTGTTGTTTTTGAAAAGTGGCTGAATAAGCATGGCTGGGACCCAGGCTGCTTACGGGTTGCAGTCACTTGGCCATGTTTGAATGTGGTAATACTTGCCATTAAAACTAAATGCAATTTTGTCCTGTTGGGAATAAGTCACTTTAAAATGAATGGGATAATCTCCATAGTCAATGGAGCCATTGCTCTGAGTCTGAAAGACCTGAGCAAAGCTGCTGGTAACATGGTGTTTTGGAGATCTCTCATTCATAGGGTCATCATAATTGAAAGCCTAATTGACAGCATTTAACAACTATACATATATGCTTCCATTTACTAGTAGGTATATAAGAAGTAAACAAAGCTTAATCAATAATAACAGAATCAGTTCTCTCTTTTAGAATTTGTTGTATCTGCATTCAGTACTGTTGATCCAGACTGTCACTAAGAGCTACTTATTTTGCTGAGGGTGACAGAAATGGAAGGAACTAATGTAGTTGTTTTTAATCAGTCTGGAGCCAGTAAAGAACAAAGGAAGCATGATGCCTTTTCCAGAGCTTGGAAATGTTACTTTGTTGAGCTACAGTTCCCAGAATCCCTAGGCTGCCAGTGCTGATTGGAGGATTTGGTATATATATCAAACCCCCAAAATAACTTTTTCCTATCGCCAGTCTTATTATGTGGGTATGAGCCCCAAGAAGGAAACACCATTTATGTAGCAAGGGAAAAGATATACAAATATAACCAAATTAAATATAAACAATGGAAAAGAAAACTACGACCAGTTAAATAGCAATGACAAATTGTATGCTGCCTGCAGCTAGAGATGAAGTGAATTTTATCCTCTGAATTTTTACAACAAACATTTTCTGTGTACACTCTGGTTGTGTAATTATTTGATTTTTAGCATAGCATTTGGCATCCAAAGATCCTCAAGGAGCAGTCAGCGTCTGACACTGCATAATCAATAATTTGCCCGATCAATGATTTGCAACAGAATTCAGTGCATTTACATTAAATAAATGCTTTGTTTCACCAATCAAAACAGATTCGCTTTGAACTTTCACCTTACATTTTTTGCCAGTGTCAAATTATGAGGTTCAATTTCAAACTGAAATTGCAAAATTTATCAAAATTTGCATAATTTTCTATTTGAGCTCTAAAGTTTTTGGGCAACCAGCCAATTTCTCGAAATTGTGAAGCATACTTGACTATAAGTCAAGAAATTTATCCCTAAAAATTAACCCTAAATTCCTGAGTTGACTTATATATGGGTCAATATATGCTTAGAAAGGTCCTGAAAGAAGCTCTGGCTCGATTCTGCACTCTCTGTGCCTGGCAGTGATATCTGAAAGAGCTGCTGAGGCAAGGAGTGTCTGTGAAAGAGGTGATTAACCTTCTCAATCCGATGTTAAAACCTTCTGTCCCCATCCTTTTCCTCCCTCTCTGGATCTCTCTTACCACAGAATACTCAATTTCCCCCCACTTTCCTTCTCTTCTCAATCCAATGTTAAAACCTTTTCCTCCAGCACCAGGGAAGTGATGTTAGGTGGTCAGGAGAGGTTCAGAGAGAGAGAAGGAGAGAAGGAAGTGGTGTTTCCCCCTTTACATTCTTTGTTCCATGCCCCTACATTTTACCCTCAACTTATCCACTGGTCATATCAAAAGCCATGATTTTGGCCCTGAAACCTTCTCTCGACTTATATATGAGGGTGACTTGTACACGGATATATATATATATATATACGGTAATATATGAAGCACATATTATAGATTTTGCTTTTGGAATATACATCTAATAACACAGATTTAATAAGAAGGGACTAGATAGCGGGAAATCCAGGTATTCCCTGTAGTTTATCGTTTCTTGTGGTGATACATTTAAAATTTAGAACAGAATCTGAACTGACCAAAATAGTGAAGGGCCAACTGAATTGACTCTAAAGCTGTGCTGAATCCAGACTGCTCCCAGCCTTATACTGTTGGAAGATTCCCTCACCCTGGTCTAGCTTTGTTCTGGCATTATGGCTGCCCCGAAGGACTGAAGGTTTGAATCTGATGTTAAGCTGGCTTTTTCCTTGCCCTGCCTCTTCTCTGCTCCCTGTCCAGCTCTTCTTCTGGAAGATGTTAACCAACAGATAAGTTTTGCCAGCACATCACTGTGCCAGCAGAACACTGAGATCTATTGGCACAAGAGGCTTTGGCTGTCAAAAGAACATTTCTCATGGCAGAAGGGGATTTTTGCTGGCAGAAGAGGCTCATGCTTAATCTACCAGCACATCTTTGAATCAGATTGCATTGCCCAATTACTTTTTTTTAAGTGTTTACTGAACTTCTACAAAAATGTAGTAACAAGAAATAATAACAAACACTTATTGGGAAGATCAAGGGATCTTGATCAAGGGATTTTTAGATTTATCCTAAAAAAAAGAGAGAGGGCAGAAGGGACAACTGGTAGACAAGAAAGCATTTATTTACATACAGTAGAAGTGAGATCCATGTTTCAAAACTAAAGTTTGACAAACCCTTTTATTAATCTGGTGTGTGTGTGTGTGTGTGTGTGTGTGTGTGTGTGTTGTGCCTTGAAGTAATTTCTGATTTATGGTGATCCTAAGGCAAACCTATAATGGGGTTTTCTTGGCAATTTTTTTTTCAGAAGAGGCTTGTCATTGCCTTCCCCTGAGGTTGAGAGCATGTGCTTTGCCCAGGGGCACCCAGTGGGTTTCATGGTCAAGCAAAAATCAAACCCTGGTGTCCAGAGTTGTAGTCTAATGCTCAAGCAACTATGCCACACTAGCAATCTTAATCTGTTGCAAGGCTGGGGAATAATTTGCATGTAGGTCTTGGGCAGCACAATTCCATTTTTCTGGCCTGGAAGGCTCTTCAAAACTATTTGACAGAATAAGTGGGAAACTGTTTAAAGCAAAGAAAAACATGCTCATTTTGAAGAGGTTTTCCTGCTTTGTTACAGAATTTCTGTAGCAGAGGATAGTGGTGGTAGTGGTGATCCATGGCAGGTTCTAAGGGACAGGTTTGCACTGTGGACTTGCTAAGATTTCCCAGCCATGGACTACTATTAATGTAGCATTTTCTCTGCAAGAACAATCTACCAAACCCTTGAGAACCAAGCATAAGCTCGATGTCCTCTGGATGTTTGGGGCTATTTTTAAAAGCTATCCAAGTTAGTGCATTTAAGTGCATCTAAAGGAAGGAGAATTTATTAAGGCAAGTGAATGCTGTACAAGGAATGACTTTCATCTGTCCTGAACCTACCATTAACATTTTTATTTGTTCTTCAGATTTTGCAGTTCTCCGTGGAATTCAATCATTTTATTTTAATGAACCAGGTTTAAACAATGATCATAGAATCATAGAGTTGGAAGAGACCACAAGGGCCATCTAGTCCAGTCCCCTGCCATGCAGGAACTGCTTGAGTTTTATTTATGTACCACTTCATATCATGCTATGGGATGTCTAAGCAGTTTACAACTGTAAGCTCATTGCCCCCCAACAGCTGGGTACTCATTTTAGCAACCTCAGAAGGATGCAGGCCTGAGTCTAGCCTGAGCCCTGGCTAGTATTGAACTCACAACCTTGTGGTTTTTGAGTGAGTGGCTGCAGTACAGGCATTTAAGCACTGCGCCACCAGGGCTCTTATACACGTCTACTCAGATGTAAGTCCCACTGATTCCATAGAAGCTACTTTCCAGCAACCAGTGGCTGGGGAGGGAAGGGAAGGCAGTCTGCCACCACCAGCAAGTCTTCCAGGGTCTGGTGTGGTGGTGGGCAACTGGGGGGGGGGCAGGCAACTGTGTGGCAAGGAGTGGGGTAGGCTGTCGTTGCCCCACCTGCCAGCAGCCTTCCACACCAGTTCCATCATATGCAGTTACACCACTGGTCATAGAATAATAGAATCATAGAATCATAGAGTTGGAAGAGACATCAAGGGCCATCCAATCCAACCCCCTGCCATGCAGGAACACACAAAGCATCCCTGACAAATAGCCATCCAGCCTCTGTTTAAGGTCTCCAGGTAATTTTGCACAGAACTGCACCTTTAGTGAAAACTTTCATTTTAGATGTGCCTTCAGTATTACTCAAGGTATTCTCCTCCAGATCCATACTTTACATTTATGACAGTGATTGTTTAATTTTTGCTCCTGCTTTTGTGCTATTGAAGATGTTAATGGTCCATGTAAATGTTTGTTTTATTTGTTTAAATTTAGTTTGCATGCATAAACACTATTTAAGGAGCCTGTAGAGTCACCTGGTCTGGGGAGGGCTGCTGGGGGTTGGGGGGGCTGATAGGGGAGAAGCCAAAAGGTCACGCTCAGCCCTCTCCCTTGTTGCACCAGCACCAGTCTCCTCATGAAGAGACCAGCACTGCCACCCCAGAAGACACCCCAGAAGAGGCTCACTTAGCCCTTCTCATCCCACAGTGGGAGGAGGGCCAAACCAAGTGTCACCCCTCTTCTGGGGTGTCACCCAGTATGGGAAACACTACCCTAGTGATGTCACTGGTAGAAAGGTGTCGTATACATTTTAGAATTAAGAAAATGTTGATGCTTTTGTACTTGATGTTTGTCACTAGATAGAAGGAGGAAGCTTCAAATTGCCTTTAGCATTAATTTTATAGTACAGTACAGGGATATGGTGGCTTAGTAGTTAAGACACCAATTCTGATTATCAGAAGATTGGAAGGTTGGCAGTTTGAGGCCCAAGTGCTGCATGGTGGAGTGAGCTCCTGTCACGAGTCCTAGCTTTTGCCAGCTTAGCAGTTTGAAAGCATGCAAATGCAAGTAGATAGATAGGTACCACTTCAGTGGGAAGCTAACAGCGTTCGGTGTAGTCATGCTGGCCTCATGATCATTGGAGTAGTTTTCTGGCATAGTATCAGAGATGAGCACCACCCCCTACATTCAGTTATGACTAGACATTCATGTCAAGGGAATACCTTTACCTTTACCTTTACCTTTACCTTTACCTTTACATCAGCCCTTTGTATTCACAGATTCCTTATCCATGGATTCAAGCATCCACAGCTTGAAAATATTTAACAAATAAGAGAAATTCTGAAAATCAAACCTTGATTTTGCCACTTTATATAAAGGACACCATTTTGCTATCCATTATATTTAATGGGACTAGAACATCGACAGATTCTGATATCCAGAGGGGTCCTGGAACCAAACCTCAGTGGATACCAAAGGCCCACTGTAATGCTTATTTGACTAGAATTAGGAGTAATTTAAATGTGTAGACTAGCCCCAACTCTCAAAGTAACTTTCATGGAAGCAATGGAATTTGGGGATTTACTATGTGCAAATGAGAGCCAGAGTGGCATCGTGGTTTGAGCATTGGATTATGACTCTGGAGACCAGGGTTCAGTTGCTTGCTCAGCCATAGAACCCCACTGGATGACCTTGGGCAAATCACACTCTCTCAGCCTCAGAAAAGCCCTTGATGGGTTACCTTTAGGGTCCCATAGGTTTAAAATGACTTGAAGGCACAGGACAACAACAAAGCTACCTAAAAGTCTGCATTTAAAATGTATCTTTGGGTATTGGCCAAAAGTAATGCCATGCAAATCCTTCCCTTAATACAAACAGTAACATCATCAGTATCTTTCTGAACAAATTGCTATTTTGGCTGCCTCAAAATAACAGACTGGTTATATACTTTGATGTAATGTATTGCTGTGAACTAAACAAAATCAGAAGATCAAAATGCATTCATTTTCTGGCAAGCAGTTTTGTTCACATTACAATCAAGACATTTTCATTATTTAGAAAGACCAACTTATTTATAATGCTGACAGCAAGCAAGTGTTGCAACATAAATTTCCAAAACTTGCAAAATCCTTCTGAGTTCTGCTGGATGCTAGGGTGCTTTGCTAATTTGCTAAAGAACTGTACTGGCTCTGCAGAATTCTCATCACAAACAAGTTTTGAACTGACTGCAGTGTTCAAGACATGTATTATAGACATGTCTTCAATGCAAAATGTGTACATATCACAAAACCGTGTGATCAGAAGTTGTTCAGTGCACTTCATGAAAGATAAATAATTGGCAGAGCTTACAAGGCATACTAGGAAGATACCTTTGAAATTTCACAGATAAAGAAATGTCTCTTATAACCTAGACATAGACATATAATGATCCTATCTAGTTAAGCCCTTCTTATGCCATCCATCCAACAGTTTGTGTACTCTTTCTGTCCCCTTCTCTCTCACAGAGACAAAATCAGAAAAGCTGCAGGACTAAGAAATGTTTCTCAAAGAAAGAAAGCTGAAGTTACTAAATGGTTATTCAAGTTATAATTGCTCAAATTTACTTGAATAGTCAAGTCATGTTTGAGTTGATTGCTCATCCAACTGGTCTTTACAATTCACAATAATTTGCTCACAAATAGTCAAATGTAGTTAAACATTCAAAAATATATGTCATGGTTCTAAATATAATAAAAATAAATTATTAAATGGCACTAAACATCTGCAAATAAAATTAGCAATAATACATCTATCAAAAACACCCATATAAAGTTACATATAGGCTGAATGGCTTTGAAATTAATGAAATTATTTGCTTCAAATAATCTGCTGCCATGTAACTTTTACTACAATGATAGTTACGGGGGGGGGGGGGGGATCTGTTATTCTATAGGAAGGACCATTTATAAGCTTCCCTGTGCTCAAAGCCAAGGGGTCAGTCAATAGAGCATAGATGGGAAACAAGTGGCTTTCCTGATATTGTTGGATTCCAAATCCTAACCAGCATTGAGAATGATGAGGAAAAACAGGAGTCACAACACAAGAGGCTACTGCAATATCTCTGCAATAGAGGCTCCTTTTCCCACACACAAAAAATAACAGATTTAAGCCATTTACTGCAATATATTTAGCTACAGCAGCTCCTCAATACTATTGTATTTACTAGGATTTTACTTTAACACCCATAATAACACCTTATGATATTCTTTCTAGGACTGCAGTTTTTGTGGAGACATTAGAATATTCAGCCAGAAAATTCTTTTGGGTCACCAAACTACAAACTGCAAGATGCAAACTCAGTTTTCCTCAGCTCCCATGGGCTTAACTAGCCACCTAGACAGTGACAAAGTTGCAAGGGTACAGCTATGTGTCTGGCCATGGTTATTGATACAGTTATGGATCTGAGAGAGAATCCTTTAAGAATTAAGGGCCATGGCCTGGACATTTTCAGTTCAGTCTAATCCTATGGGATTCAACTGGGCATTGAAGACAGTGGGGAGAAAAACTGGCCTTACACATATGAAATATTGTTGGGAGGGTTGCAGTCTAGATTCAGATTCAAAGAACAACATACTAATTATGAAGGTTTGAATATAAAGTTAAAGAGCACTGCTATTTATAATATTTTATGACACCATTTATTGATTCACGTTCAAGCCACTGAACAGGTTCTACCTTGGAGGTCCATACAGGCCTGGAACAGATGGACCAAATGGCGTGCCTTTTGGCTGCTTTGGAGATGTGGCGTTCAAACAATGCACATCTCCAAAGCAACCCAAAGCCACACTCTAGTCCTTTGGTGGTGCGGGTTGGGTCTTGTGGCTATGGCCTGCTTTGGGAGTGGGTTGTGTAGTCGGCACAGTCCTGACCTGCTTGCACCCGGAGCAGACAGGCTGCTGTTTCATGTCTATCTCCACTGGCCTACAGTCACCCCTCCATATTTTGCATTTTTTATCCACTGAGTCAACCATCCATGGCTTTTATTTAATGGCATTTGAGCATCCACAGATTTTGGTATCCATGAGGGATCCTGGAACCAAACTCCAAGGGCCCACTGCATAGGAAATCTGTCATGTGTAAAAAGACCTTTGTGTGGAAGGTTGTTTCAACAAAGGCCCGGAATAGATGGGCCAAATGAAGCGGCTTCTGGCCACTTTGAAGGCGTGGCATTCAATCAATACATGTCTGGTCTCGATTTGCTTCCCACTCATCTGCTCCTGCCCACAATCAAAGATTCACTCCTAAAGAAACATGATGATACATGGGACATAAGACTGAAGAATAAAATGTAGTGTTGTATTTATACAACGAAGCCAATCTCTGTAGTTTGCAATGCAGTTATGTTTAGTATTGATTGCTACCCACTCTGTATTAAACCAAGATGGAATATTTCATATTTTTGTATGACTATGAACTTGTGCTCAGCCCTGTTGCTAAGCATTTTCTTTGTCTACTAAATCTGCACAGTCAATAACTTGTTAGTATGCAGTGTTATAATAAAAAGGGAAAGCTGTAAACAGTTTAAAGGTTCAGAATACCCAGAAATCTCTAATACAAACTGATACCTACAATGAAACCGTGCATATTTGTTCACAATGAAGTGTCATCTTTCTTCCTGCAACTGTGCTAATATTTAAAGTCTTCATGGCAGATTCTGAAGGTACACACAACATGGAATGGGAGATAACAGCTGCAAAGCCATGTGACAGTTCCACATTACAAGGTCTAGAAACATCATACCACAGGTTCTAGAAATGCATGCAGCCAGTCAGGCCAGCACTTATTAGTTTCACCAGTTCGACCTAGTCATGGCAACAAAGAAGAAAGGTGATTTAATGTAAGCTGTGTTGTTTACACCATGAGGAATTTCCACTGGGGGCAATGACTAAGATTCAATTCCATACTTTAGTATCCAGTGCCAGCAGGTTTGGGAATTTTCCCCTCTCCTCACCCTACTGCACTCTTCCATGGTGGCAGATCCCTCTGCAGAGGGTTTTAACACTTTGGAGCAATTTTTGGGTACATGGTGGAGGGTAGAGCTGAGGGAGGAAGGGAAATTGATGATTCTGGCAGAAGTAGCAGATGTGCATAGGGATCCTGGTCATTATTTATACAGTATTTTTATTTCATTATTTGTATTTTTATATTCTATTTTTTTTTTTATTTCAAGGTGTTCTGGGAATGATTTATGATCTGGAGGGGCTAGGTATAAATTCCTTTAAAATAATCAAAATATTTAGGAGGATCACACTCTTGTGCTTCTTATCTGCACAGAAATAGATATTTCACAAAGGGTTAAAGAAACACACCATGATTTTTTATTTTTTGTATGTTAGCAGATAATGAAGTAAATTCTACTTAAAAGGCTTTAGTTTGATGGCAAATAGCTCTATGCAAATATCATTGTGCATGAAAAAAATAGCAGTTATTTGGCATTCCTTTTTTCAAATTCACTGTATATTTCTTTTTGTTGCAGGAAAGTATATTTTATTTCCTTTCCCCTAAGCACACATTAATATCTCAGAGAAGAAAATGCACCTCTTTTACCTCTCAAACAGAAATCAGAAAAGGTCATTCCACAGGTTTGGAGCAGCGGTGGAGAAGGCCCTCTGGCTAACAAATGTTAGCCTAGCTTTTTTTTGGCTGTAGTAAGTTCTTCCCTGAGGACCTTAGTGTGCAGGATGGACAATACGGAAGAAGGTGATCCTTTAAGTATTCTGGTCCCAAGCCATGTAGGGCTTTTAAGGTAATAACCAACACCTTGTACCTTGCCCGGAAACTAATTGGCAGCCAGTGAAGGGATTTCAGGATCGGTATTATATGGTGATTATGGGAAGTACCTGTAATCAACCTGGATGCCATATTTTTTACAAGCTGAAGTTTCCAAACTTGGCACAAGGGTAGCCCCATGTAGAATGCATTACAGAAGTCTAATTGAGAGGTTACCAGTGCATGTACTACTGTTTCAAGGTCTCCCTGCTCCAGGAAGGGGCGCAGCTTGTGTATCAGTTGAAGCTCCTGACTGTCGCATCCACTTGAGCTGTCAAGTAAAGCAACGAGTCAAGGAGCACCCCTAAGATGTGGACAGAGTCCTTCAAGGGAAGTGTGACCCCATCCAGAACTGGCTAACATAACTCCATTCGTGGGTTTGGGTTTCCTATGACAAGTACCTCCATCTTACCTGCATTCAGCTTGAGTCGATTTTCCCTCATCCAGTCCATTACCACCCTAAGACAGGCATTCAGAGGAGAGATTCCATCCTTAATCACTGCATCAGTCAGAGACATAGAGAAATATATTTGGGTGTCATCAGCGTACTGATAACACCCCGCTCCATGCCTCTGGATGATCTCGCCCAGTGGCTTCATGTAAATGTTGAATAGCATTGGGGACAGAATCGCACCTTGAGGGATGCCCGATTTGAGCTCCCTCTTGGCTTAACAACTGTCCCCAAGCGACACCATCTGGAACCTACCTGAGAGATAGGACTGGAACCACTGCAAAGCAGTGCTTCCAATACCCACTTCTCTCAGGTGTACCAGAAAGATACCATGGTCTATGGTATCAAAGGCCACTGAGAGGTCCAAGAGCACCAACAGGGTCACATTTCCCCTGTCAATGTCCAGATGGAGATCATTGACTAAGGCGACCATGGCAGTCTCAACTTCGTATCCCATCTTGAATCCAGTTTGAAATGGATCCATAAAATCGTTTTCCTCCAAGACAACTTGTAGTTGATTGGTGACTACCCTTTCAATCACCTTGCTCAAAAATGGCAACAGCGAGACAGGTCTGTAATTATTTCTGTCCAGGGGGTCCAGGGAGGGCTTTTGAAAGAGTGGTCTAACCACTGACCCCTCCCTGAAGGATGCATTAATTAAATTTTTCAGCATCAACTTGATGGTATCACCCCCCTGGACTGCCAGCCAAGTTGGGCAAGTTTCGAGAGGGCAGGCTGTCTTTTTCAAACTACTAAGGAGCTTGTCCACGTCCTCAGTACTTACTGACTCAAAAAGATCCAGTCTAACAGTAATGGTGGAGGTGCTGGATAACTCTCTAGTTGCTACTGACTTAAAGTTGGCATCCAGGTCAGCTCTTATCTGAGAGATTTTATCTGCGAAATGATGGTTAAAAGCATCACAGCAAGCTGTAGTTGGTTCTATTAGAGAGTTCTGAGTGGGAGGCAATTGAGTTAAATTCCTCACCACCCTGAACAGCTCAGCTGGGCAGGATTTCACAGATGCGATAGATGCAGAATAGAAAGATTTCTTAGCTGCATCTATCACCACTTGATAGGACCTAAGAAAAGTCCAATGAAGTGTCTTATTGGATAAGAGTTGAGATTTCAGCCAACGGCACTCCAGTCATTGTCCAACCCCCTTCATTTGTTTAAGATCTTCGGTGAACCATGGATTATGTTTTTTTGCGGGTTGGAAAGGATGCTTGGGAGTGATCATGTCTACAGCTCTGGTAAAGCTGTCATTCCACATATTAACCAGAGCTTCAACAGAATCGCCGGCATTGCCAACCAAAGAACCCCCTAGGGCTTCTTGGAACCTAATGGGTTCCATCAGCCTTTAAGGGCAGACCATTCTAATTGGTCCTCCACCCTCAGAGGGAGGGATGGTGGCCTTCAGTCCAACCTTAACCAGGAAATGATCCATCCATGACAATGTGGAGATGCTAATTAACTCTGCCCATGGATATGCCTGATCTGTGCAGATGTGCATGGCCACATCAAGGGCATGACCTGCACAATGTGTAGGCTCAGAGACTATCTGGGAGAGGCCCATGTTTGTCATGGAACCATGAAATCCCGAGCCACACCAGTAAGGTTAGTCAAACCAGCCTCGAGGGGGATGTTGAGGTCACCCAGAAGTAATAGCCTAGGGAACTCCAACACCAGCTCTGAGACTGGTTGTGTCCGCTGGGCTAGGGAGCCTGTTAAGTTACAGGGTGGACAGTAAACCAACAGAATCCCCAGTCTCTCCCTGGTCTTCAAGCTAAGGTAAATGCACTTGATGTGGTCTAATGCATGGATAAGTATCCTGGTTAAGGCAAGGTTGTTTTTATGGACCATGGCTACACCCGCCCCCGGCTGCTTTCCTTACCTGCTCATTGATGGAGTACCTGGCTGGAAGGGCCTGAGCCCAGGTAACAGCACTATCTGCTCCTAGCCAGGTCTGCATGATACATGCCAGTTCAGTACTGTGATCTATGCTCACATCCCATAAAATGCAGTGGCATAGTAAAATGGTGCTCCTTATATAAAATAGCAAAATCAAGGTTTGCTTCTTGGAATTATTATTTTTGGAATATCTTCAAGCCATGGATGGTTGTAACCATGCATGCAGAATGTGTTGTGGGTTGACTTTATACAACGGTTTTTGTTGGCTCAGTTTAAAAAAATGTTCTGCTTCAGTGCTTTATGCACCATTTAAAAAACGTCCTCTGATATTCTATATGGCTTGTCAACTCCTGTGCAATGCAAAATATATTATCTTTCCAATTTTAATATGCTGCTATAAGGTTTTATTGGCTATAGTATATAATACAGTTGCAGAAAGAGATTTCATGCTAAGTTATCTGAGAAAAAAAAAATAAAGAGTGGACTCTTGATTTTTTAAAAAATAACTCCAAGATAGTTATGGGAAACAAACAAAGCAAAACACGGTGAATTGGTGAAATCCCCAGGAAAGACTTGCTCAGAAACATAAATGGGAGAGAGAGAGCATGAATCAAGAAGTTTTAAAGAGAGGCAAAACTTCATGATGTGTGGCTGGTAAAGGTACATTTCATGCATTTGCTGAACATCTCCTTCAAGGTCTGTTTTCAGAAAAAGAAAATCTTAAAAAATTCTGTTCTGATGGGTTTTTTATTTTATTTTTAAAAAGCAAGTTTTGGAGTCTTTAAAAAAACAAACAAAAGTAGCAAGTAATAATGGATTGACACTGATGGGTTAGATCCTAACTAGGCATTCATGAATGGCAGAGCCAATGTAGCTGACAGAGATAGGAGAGCCAATTCCTTCCCCTCAGCAAACTTGTCACTGTTCCTGCAGCTCTTTCAAGCCTCCAAGAAGGAGAAGCACCTGAAAGCCACTGTCTGTCCCTCTTCTGTTGAAATATACTTATGCTAAGACTCTACCACACTGCATGAGGAGAAAAATATCTGTTAAGGTGGAACAATTGCTAAGGTACAAGGAATCTGCCTTACATTGAGGCAGACCAATCTTGTCAACTCAGACTAGTAATGGTTCTCCAGGATGTTTAGGTTTCTTGTCTAGCTCTGCTTTGAGATTCCCCATGTTCCCTGGTGTTCTCATGTTCCTGATCATGCCTATCTTCCAAAATCAAACAACATCATGCATGTCCAGGATAATATGGTAAAGTATGTAATTCTACTATTCTCAGCATTTTCAGATATCACTTGATTTCCTACCATTTTTAGCAACACTAGAAGAAAGGGATCATGACCCTCTGACACAATGCTGAATTGAATGCAAAGATTCCACACTGGACAAAAATACTGTATTGCTTCCATAGGGGAACTTGCTCATGCACAAACACCGACAGGATTCAAGTCACATTTCTTAAAAAATAAATAAATGGGTGAAATGCAGTTGATGAAAACCTTCCAATAGGTGAAAAGTGGAATGTGGAATGTTCTTCAAAAGATACAAATGTCTGAACCAGTTGATTGAAACAATTAACTGGAAAAACAGACTCAGAACTGAAGATTAAGGAAGACCACACATTGTTATTTCTGGAAAGGTTACTTAACAGAAATGTCTCATTAGTCATCTTTTCCAGATAAGGCTTCTGCAAGGCACACAGTCTTCTTTTTTAAAGGGGAAGAAGGGAAAGAGACATTATGCCCTCATTGTCTGTAGAATGTGTGCCTTACTTCCTTTGGTTATGCATGCATAACAATTCTATTACACAAAATTAACTCTTCTCACTATAATGCAGTGATTCCCAACCTTTTCTATGCCCCATACCTCTAGGAAATGTTTGGTTAATGTTTGCACCCCCTACAAAAGTAATATCATATTTGAAGATAAGGAAGTCTAATTTCTAATTTTTGAACCACAAATTGAACCACATACAATACTGCATGTGAACAAATTGATCTTTTAAAAAATAAGCTTTTAACTCAGTGCATAAAATGCAAATCTAAATTGAGCAATTAGATTCTAATTTATTCAGAAAAAAATGCATAATGGCTTGTGACTCATCACTCAAGGACACAAGACACTCTTTGTTGCACCCCCTGAAATTTCATCTTGCACCCCTTGAGAGTGTGGGCACCCCAGATTGGGAACTCCTGCTATAATGGAAGCATTCATTGCTCATGTGCACTTTTTCTCTGATCAACTATCACTAAATATAGCTTGGCCCAGCCTTTTCTTCACTGCTCATTTTCTGCCATTTTCACCAACAAGGAGAGCTGCCTTTCCTATAAGATGAAAGTGTTTCATTCTTTCTTTATGTTGTAGCCCCCTCTTTCTATTGTAGTTCCAAATGTTTGCTAATATACGCTTAAGATGGATTACAACCAATATTTTATTGTTTGTCTGAAGAGTGGGATATGTGTATAAGCAAGATCCAAGTAAAACTCAGTATTTAGTTAACAACATTTCTGTTCTCTCTGGCAGTGCTGGCACTCAAGCTAGAACCCTCTGGATTTTAAACTTGGAGCTTATCCTAGAAAATCGCAGAAAGACTGTCATGCCACAAAGACTCTTGGTTTTAATTATTCCCACTGCCCTCATATGCCTCTTTCTCTCCCCCTCCCAAATGTCTAATTAGATAATCCCCCAGACTCTGCTCTCATCTTTCAACCTGCATCTATCCAAAGACTTACAAACCTAACAATAGAAGATAAGAAGAGCCCTGCTATATATAGTCTAGCATTCAGTTCTCATAGTAGCCAAGTAGATGCCACATGAATTGAGCAAACAGGATCTGAGTGCCAGGATTCTCATACTCCTATTCCCCAGCAACTGATACTGAGAAACATATTGTGTCTGATAGTTGAAATAATCCACAGCCATAGTGACTAGCAGCCACTGATAACTCTATCAACAATGATCATTTTTACTCCTATTTTAGATCTATCCAGGCTGGCAGATGTTACTGCATTTTGGAGTAGAAAATTTCATAGCTTGACTGCATACTGTGTTGAGAAGTACTTCTATATGTTAACCTTGAATCTCCCACTGTTCAAATAATTGGACTCAAGGTTCTAGCATAATGAATAAATGGATCGTAATGTAATTACATCTCCCCTTTGCACCAGAAGTGATACTTGTGTAGCCCATCCCCTGCTTGAAGCCTGGGGGCAACCCTCCCCATGCCCACACTGAGGTATAAACACACACGCACACTATGTGCACTTTTAGAGACTTAGGGCCTAAGCAGACTGCCAGAAATAGTGCACATTAAATTGAGGCACTGCCCTGACTCAGGGCTAAGGAATCATGGGAACTGTAATTTATTGTGGCACCAGAGCTCTCTGACAGAGAAGGCTCAATGTCTCAGAAAAAAATACAGTTCCCATGATTCCCTAGCACTGAGCCAGGGCAGTGCCTCAATTTAATGTGCACTATTTCTGGCAGTCTGCTTAGGCCTAGCGTGCAGCCCTCCATTTAATCATTGTATATAGTCCTGCATGTTAAGAAGGTCCCCAACAGCTAACTTTGAAAAATAACCAGAATCTCACTTCAGATTACAAGATGTGAGGGTCTGGGACAACCAAAATGGGATAGGAGCAGTTTGCAGACTCTCTAAGGCTGCCCACCCATCCTAAAATTTTTTTCCACACTATGTGTAAATTTTATATGTTTCTATCCTGCTCCTCACTTTAATCTCTTATTTTTGCCTAAACTCCTCAAATCTTGTAATCTTTCCTTATAGGAGAGTTGCTTCATCCCCTTGACCATTTGGTTTGTACCCCCTTTGCACCTTTTCCAGTTCTTCAATATCCTCTTTGAGGTGCAGTGACAAAAACTGAAATATTCCAGTACTGTTGTATATGGACATTTGTATATGGATATATGGGAAATACAATATTGCCAGCTTAATTTTAAGTTGCTTTTCTAATGATGTCTAACCAAGAGAATTGTTTGGGCACAACTTTTCCAGAGAGGAACAAAGCTGCACAGTAGTATATGGACAAAATTTATGTGCATAGTGCATGCTGCTACAACACACTTATTCATTTTCCTTCAGGGTTTGAGCACACACGCTTGGGTCCTTAGTAAAGCATTCAATGGGATTTTGAAGACTGTTAGAAGTAATGGGAGGAAAATCCTTAGAACCTTGAATCTGAGGGCATCAATGCAGAACACAAAATGTAGCATGAATTATAATAAAATTTTAAATAGAGTTAGGCATATTTCCTTTTAAAAATAAAGCATGAGCACCTTCTACCCTATGAACAAAAACATAATAATTAAGACAGCCGTGGGCATTTTCTAGTATCATTATCCTTATTATAACATTGACAACCTCATAAGATCTAACAGGGGGGAAAATGTCCCCATCTGCTAAAATTATTTCTTTCTTCTTAGGAACACTAGTGAACAATCTGTAAAGAGCAGCAGTAGAGTCTGCTGGGAATCTTCAGAACAAGGAAGAGAAATACCTAATATTGATCAGGCTTCGGGGTTCTAGAGCATCCTGGCTTGTTCTTTTTTATTTTACATGTTTTTACCTGTCTATCATTTTACATCAATTAACATAACTTTTCTAGTATTATAATTTGGAACTGCAAAAATTGTCTTTTTAGGGAGCATATTTTGTGTATGAAAAAAGCACTGGAATCAGGGATTTGGCCTTGCATCATGTAGTCGGGTCATGGTGAGGGTGGGGGAAAACTAGTCTAATTCACCCATGCAGACATGTACATAGTGCCTCAAATGATATTTGTACAAGCTCATCCCACTCCATTTAAAAATTAATTATTATTTAATTTTATTATAGTAGTCTCTATGGAGGTTTCTTCCATACCAACTGACTCTCCCTAATGCCACCAGACCAGAACAGGCTGTTCATTAAGCAAAAGTTTTATGTAGATGGAAAAGGTGCTATTCTATCCAGATATAGTTCACAAAGAAAGTGATAAGCTGTTATGGTGTACCTTACTAATCTAAATTCTGTGCTCTTAACTGTCTCTCTTTTTCTCAATGCACAAATATCTTCCCTCCATACCTATCCACTGTAAATTAGTCCCCCAGGAATCTGCTTTAATGCTTTGATTATGTCATGTGACATGCAGGCATTAATAGCCTGCTAAATCAAAACTATTACAGTACCTGACACCTACCATAGTGAGTCTGTAAAGAAGTGCCATTAGTTAGGTACATAATTTGAGTTTATTACAACTTTATTGCTTAGCTGTCAGAAAAGTGATGTGTAGAAGAAATATATAACAAGGAAAGGTGTATGCATGCATGGCTGGGGATGTGCACAAACAAGCAGTCTTGGTTGTAAACTTATGGTAGCTATTATACCTTGACATTTAAGATAATATTGACATGTAATATTATAGTGTTTACTGTGCCATGGCTAATTACGATGCATTGTGCTAATATCATGACTTTTAGAAGCATGCAAAGTACTTTGTAAAACAATAAGCCATTAACATTTCAAACCACTTCTATGACAGGGAGCTGATGAGATTGTTTAGTTTGTTGCTGTTTCTATGGACTTAACTTTCTCTTGATGTCATGCAATTCATGACAGCAAAATAATACAGTTTATTAAAAATGCTATCTCCAAATACAATGATTTACTTCTCCCCCCACCATAGAAAGAATGACATCAATTTTCTTTGTGTGGAAGAAAGTTTGTGTGTCCTCAGGGACACATGGAAAGGGGATAAAGCCTATCTCTACTCCTGTTGCTGTAACTGCTTTGGAAAATCATGTTTTGCTACTTTACCAACAGTCTAGTTGATTTTGACCTATTTACTTTATTCCACAAAATTTGATGGAAGCCAGCGAGGGCCAAGCTTGCCTTTATAATCATAGACCAACTCCTGTATCTGCAAATCCCATTAAACTGGATTGCCTTCTGAAACTGAAGGATCATGAAATAGTCCTGAAAATTCTGGGGCATTTTCCAGCCACTACTGTTGCTGTTGTTGTTGTGTGCCTTCAAGCAATTTCTGACCTATATCAATCCTCAGGTGACCCTATCATGGAGTTTTCTTGGCAGGATCTACCTTTAAGTCCAACTGTTAGTTCCCACTATTGCTGCTGTTGTGTGCCTTCAAGTTGTTTCCAACTTATGGTGACCTAAGGCAAACCTGTCATGGGGTTTTCTTGGCAAGATTTGTTCAGAGGAGGTTTGCCATTGCCTCCCCCTAAGTCTGAAAGCATGTGACTTGCCCAAAGTCACCCAATGCATTTCATGGCCAAGCTGGGAATAGAACCCTGGGTAGACCCATATATTCAGTGGAAATTGGTTAAGTCCTGTGTGATTCTGTCCTATGGAACCTATACTAATTCGATTGATTCAATAGGTGTACTCTAGCTGACTTAGGGCGTTTACAGACTGCCATTTTCTGGGACATTGAGACTTCTCTGTCAGAGAGCTCTGGTGCCACAATAAACTACAGTTCCCATGATTCCTTAGTACTGAGCCAGGACAGTTAAAGTGGCTCAAGCTGCATTATTTCTGGCAGTCTGTAAAGGCCCTTAGTTCTTGGTAAACCTGTTGACATCTTGGTTGACTTGTGGAATGAGAAGATGATAGAACAAGCAGTTGATACAAATGTGTCTAGATGGGATGCGGAACATTAGTTCATCTGTTTGTAAAAGACCTTAGGGAAAGGAGCATTTTCAGTAGAAACAGTGAGAAAAAACCTTGGCTAGATCTGAATAGACATGGATTAGAGTCCATTCTAGGGCCATGTTGGTGAGGACAGTGAAGAAATCTTTCCTGTCTGCTAACACTGCATCGCCACAGTGTTGACAAGTGAAGCTGTTCCTTGTGCTTAATGGGCTATTTCACTTTGATCCCCAGGGAAGTGAGCAGAAATCTTCCAAATTCACTGTAACTAGTGTTTACAAGCCACTTTACTGATAAACTTGCTAATATCCACAACTGATGTAATGGCCTGTCAAGTTTACATGGATGAATTTCAGTCTGTACTACCTCAGGATGTGGACAAATTGGAGGAGAAGGTTAAACACATGTGACTTTAAAGCCATGACTATTTTGGCTTATAAAATTGCTCTGATAGGTTTGAGTGAATGGAGGGTGAAAGGTATAAATACATCTTTGATGGAGGGCCATGTGCTTTATTAACAGTGGGAATATATAGTGATGTCATACGTCATATACATTATATGAGCACCATTATATATATATTTTTAAAACTGGAGAAATGCTTCACAAAATTTGAAGAATCATGAATACCAGCAGTAGCAGTATTTTAGTTTGCATACTGGTTTGGGGAGTGCATGTGTAGAATGTTCACATTACAATGTACTCTGTTCTGGTTCCAGTATTCTCCATTGCTCCTTCATCCCTATTTTCATTAGCATTATTTTCTGGCATTGTGACTGAATCATTGTGACACTATTTTGTACTGAATGATGTAGAAAATGCATTTCGTTTTATTGTAATTTCCCTATCTTATCCATACCAGCTATGGGGAGGGGGGACTTTTAACCTATGACATCTTGAATATATTGTATAACACTACAAGTGTTTCAGTGTTTCATAAAATTTCTGATATGCCATGAGCCTAGAAGCAAAATAAAATCCCCTCACAACATTACTGTAGGAAGTAAGAGCGATAGGTAAACTTTCTATACTGCAGGTCAAAACAGTGGACCTTGTTAATCTGGCTTCCAACCCACATCAAACAGCATGAATGTCAGCAGAAGCCATTAAATTATGTCACTGGGAAACCACAGGAAGGAGATGTGAAGGAAAGCAAAGTGAACAATACAACTAAGAAATACCATTCCCCTTGTAATTTGAAACAAAGTGCTGCCAGTGAAATTCCCAACTGCAAAGCATCAGCTCTGTGACAGACATGGTTAGGTGAAGCGTGCTCTGTTTATCATAAGCAGAGGACAATGATATGAAGAGAACACAATGAGGCTTTTCTACTTAGGAAATAACCTCTTTATTATATCACACCTAGAATAACAGAAATAGGTGGGACAATGTCTAATTCATTCTCCAACACACACACACCCCTTATTCTGCTAGCTCAGATAGGAGGGGGATTAATTTATTGCATTAAACTCAGTCTAAGATTTTCATCTGAATACACAATGCAAAGACAAAGCTGTTTATATTTCACATCTGAAGGTCTGATTATGGTGGTGGGGTCTTGTTTAGGGTTTATGACTTTCTATTTTTTTGGCAACATCGAGCTTTGTATATTTCCCCCCTTTTACTTGTACTTTTCCTGTCTTTTTTCTTTTAAGTAGGCTGTAATGTGAATTATTCATGCATTATTTAGTCATTTTATAGATTTATTAGTAACTACAAAGTTTTTTCTTATTTGAATAACTATTTAACTCTAGATTTTTAATTATTTTTGATTGGATATTCTTCTATGTTACTTTTTCTGATTTTGCTGTAAGACACTTTGCACATGTCTTTACCATGAAAAAGTAGCATATAAATAAAGTGATGTGGTGGTTGTGGCATGTGTGTCATGAGAAGGTACCAATGGCAAAAATGTTTACCAGATTATATTGCTGAAACACTTCAGCTGTGTTTCTCTGAGGTGTCTTTGAAAACTGTTCAGAAATATCAGTTAATTCAGTGGGATTATCCATCTTATTACTATGCTTACTGCCTTTCCAGATCTTAAAACATCTGGGCAAAATACAATCAGTTCCTGTATTAGTGGTTATTTTTCATCTTAAGACACCAGCATATCTGAAGATCATCTTTGCAAACCTTCCTCCAGGTTTCCTTTCCTATTCTCAGGGATGAGGTGTATGATGATTGCAAGAAGAACATTTTTCAGATGGAGTTCCCTGTTTTTGATATTCTCTTTGCAGAAAGACTTGTTTGCCTTTCTCAGTTAAGTCTGAATTATCACTAGAGGCCAAATTGACTGAACTGACTCTATTGTACTTTGGAGACATAATAAAATGGAATGACTCATTGTAAAATATGGGCATATTTGGTAAAGTGGACTGCATAAGAAAAGAGGAAGAACATATGACAGATGGACTGACTCAACAAAGGAAGCCACAGCTCCAAGCTTATGATAATATCAACAAGTAAACACGTAAAATTGGCCCCATTCCCTCGTTGGCACCACAACCAGTAACTCAATACATACAATCTCATGGGCCTTGAAAATAGTTTGTTTTAATTATGAATTTACTGTTCAATACTCTATATTCTGAAAAATGAGGCTGCCCTACTCACTGGGCCAGGCTGGTTACCGGGGATGGGGAGAGTTGTTGCACTGGGTCAATACTCCTGGCCCCAGCGATCCCCTGGTAGGCTTTGCAGCAGGCTTTGGGGGGCCTGATTGGTTGTTTGGCTGGAAGGGGAGGCACTTTCAGCCCAGGAGCCAAACTACAGCTCCCGGCTTGCACCGGGAGTGGACATTCAGCCCCATTGGTTGGCGCTAGGGCAACAGAGCACCAAGATTAATTGGGAGGCCAGAAGGGGTGGGGACCTCTGGACCTCCTGATAGGGGATTGGCTGGGGGACTTGTTTAAGGCCATGTAGCGCTGGTGGCCAGCGCCATTCTCATTTAGCTCACAGCAGAGCAGTTAACTACTTATTCAGCTCCCATCCAAGCCACCAGCACTGGACCACGCCAGAGACCACCTTGGCTCCTGACTGGTCTGATATCTCCAAATCAACTCGGTGGTGAAGATAGAGCAAAGGAAAGGACTCAGCAGTGCCCTTGAGGCAGATACTAGGCCAAAGAAAGGGCGGGGGGGGGGGCAATACTCAAGCCACGAGCTGGGCTCAGAGCAACCTATAAGGGCCTTGCCCACGTCTGGCTGGGAGCAATCTCCCAGCCAGACCAGATGCACAACACAACCCCCCTCAAGGCTCCCACCAGGCCTGGGAAGTACCCACTGCCCCTACCATGCCCCCCAAGCATCCCAGAAAGGGGGATAAGGCAGCCTGGCCTTCCACCAGGGGCCAGGGCGGACAGCCAAGTAAGTCTTGGGCTGACTTGGCCCCCAAAGAGAGGCAGCAGTGTCCCAGAGGACCTTTTCTGCGGCTGCTCCCAGGTTATGGAATGGCCTGCCGGATGAGATCCATCTTATTACTATTCTTACTGCCTTTAAAAAGGCAGTGAAGATGGATCTCTTCCGGCAGGCCTTCCCGGAATAACATCTGCCCTAGAGAGATGAGCTTTCAGTTTCCATTTTTATCCTGTCCTTACTGTGCCTGATCCTTTTATTAATTATTATTTTATTGCATTATAGCATTTTAATTCTTTTCTAGTTTAATCCTGTTTTAAGGGGTTGGGAGGGTTGGAATTTTTTTAATTTTGTCTGTTTTAAATGCTGTAACATGCCTTGATTGTTGTGCAGAGGGGCGGGCTATAAATAAAAATTATTATTATTATTATTATTATTATTATTTACTGCTCAGTGCCCTTCAGGGTCACCACTGGTTACAGTTTCAAGTGTACTGTAGCTAATTCAAATGCAATCCTTCAGCTGTTTCTATGGGTACAATCTAACCACACAGACACTCTCTACACTAGAGCTCTGTTGAACCCCAAAGAGTTCTTTTTTTTCTTTGACTCTTCTCTTTGTAGTTAGGCAGTTAGAAATTGCGGAACAGAAGCCTCAGAACCTTCTAGAGGACTGATAGGTGACGAGGGCTATGAAGCCAGTCACATAAAATTTTAAAAGAGAGAAATAGTCAAGGTGGCAGGAGTAGTTCGCCACAGTGTTCACTCTGTTAAGGCCTGCTGGTGAGGAGGCTGGTATCATTACTTCCAAAATAAGGGACATGCTTGAGTCCAAGGGCCACCAGTTGCCAAGTGGACTAGGGGCTTTTCCATTTATTTGGGGGTTGTCACCATGGCCTATCCTGAGCAAGCATGGCACCTTGCCAACTGCATGACCAATGTACACTAGGGAGACCATGGGGGAGGTTGCAGCCATTGCTAATGATGCTGCCTTCTGCCAGCAGGCTTCTCAGAGTGACACAGATAAATGGGACCTCATCAACAGCCTGAGATTTGGCTGTTGGAAGGAAAGAGTGACCCTTCAGAAAATCCCAAGTGGGCCCCCCACAGGCTTGTGTGCTGGGAGTTCAACCTAGGCAAATGTATATGGGTCCAATGTAAATTTGATCACTGCTGGGAGTTGTGTATGGGTCCGCACAGCAAGCTGGCATATTCTTGACTGACAGGTACCCAACAGCCCTTTTGAGCAGGACGCCCCACCCTGACAGCCTCTGGGAAAAAGGATGGAGCTCCCAGCTCTGAAAAGTGAACATGCTGAGGCTTCCTGGCCATGCTTTGACCTTGCACACATGCCAGTCCACCATGTAGCTCTGATCCCGCTTCTCAACAATTACTCCTTCCTGGAGGCAGCCACTTCCCTTGCTGAGGACTTCACTCAGGGCTTTAGGATTCCAGCTGTGGGTCTGCAGGTGGCCTTGGATGGCTGTAATCTAAAATCTGCCAGGGACATGCCACAAGTCCTCAGATCCAAGATCCAAAAAGAGTGTGAGATCGGCAGGGTGGCAGGCTCTTTCTGCACACAGCTCATGCCCAACCTCTGGGTTTGCCCCTCAGAATGGTTCCCAAGAAAGCCCCAGTTAAATTCTGCCTCATCCAACATTTGTCTTATTCCCCCGGCGAATCGGTCAATGATGCCATCCCCCCAGAGCTTTGCTTTGCACAGTCCTGGTTTACCTATACAAGCATCACTTTATTCCACAGAAGTGCCGTCAGGTGGCTCAGCAGTTTGTAGTATTGCTTGAGATTTCTCTGACACTGTTTTTAATGGCAAATCTCACAATAACTGGATAACTGATACAAGGAAATGAGTTTCTATAAACGTCCTCAGGCATGATTTGCAGTTTTATCTTTGTTTATCTATGTTTAGTAACATGTTCTGGAGTCTTACGATAAAAGGCAGGATACAAAATAACAAATGTAAATCTATGCATATTGAATTTCCATTTAAAGTATTTTAATGGAAAAAAACTTAATCTGGATAATTTGTAGCTACATTTAATTTCAAGAAAAGATAAGAATCCCTGTCTTTCTAGCTCCAAGCAAGGTTTTTGGCTATGAAACTACTAATAATGCACATTTTATAATTTGCTATTAATATGCAGAGAAGTCAGAGATTTTTAGTTTCTAAAGTGTTGTCTGTATCCAATCTTTACAAGTTCACTCTTTATTTACCATACAAATGCACACAGAGAGAATGGTAATAGTAGCTTTCAAGTGATTCCACTCCATGTTTTAGTCCAAACATTAAAGTAACTGTTCAAGATGCTGAAACCTGTTCCCAAACAGGTTGGAAATGTTCTTTAAAGTTCTAGGATGCATTTGTTGATCCACTAATATGCAAACCACAAGCCACCATGATACATACAGTTGTAAAACTGCAAATATCAGAATAACCTCCTAGAAATCTCCAGAGATCACATTTGGAATATCATGTAATCTTCTGTTCAACAGACTATAACTGGAAGGCCAACTGAACCAACTCCCCTTTGAACAAAACATTTCTGGAATATTTAGTTTAGAAAAAAGTAAAATGATACACAACAGAAGTGCATGAAATTATGTATGTTGTAGAGGAAATGGATAGGGAGATTTTCTTCCACTCTTATTGTACCAGAAGGTGGGGAGGGGTCCTCCAATGAAGTTGAATAGTGGGAGGAGTGAAGACAATGCATAACTCAAATTATGGAATTTGTTGCTTAAGGAGACATTGACAGTTACCAACATAGTTTAAAGAGGAATTAGAGAATTAATAGAATATAAGGTCACCAATGGCTTTACATTAGCCACAGTATATGGCTCTCTATAGCTGCACTATGATTGTTCTTGTGGTCATAAAAAACTCTTAGGTGCACCACTCAAATACATCAATGTATCTATAATTAATTGTACCACGTTTTCTCTGTTGACCATTTTTGGGTGGGAAAACAGAAAATTGGTAAATGAGGACAAGGGACATTATATTTATGTATTTCTTTAATCAATCAATCAATCAATCAATCAATCAGTCAACTGATTGATTGATTTTATATTCCACCTTTCTCCTTATATAGGATCCATGATCTTCCTGCCGGTGGTACCATAATGGCATAAATCCCTCCTGGAACAGATTTGTCAGGCTGCACCATAACCATGGCTTGATAAATGATTTTTAAGAGTGTAATATAGGCTTGCCTTTAATTAGTATGGTATCTATAATGACATTTTAATGCTGCTGTGTCATGAGGTTTTGCAGATGACTTCTTACTACCTACTAACTAAACAGAGAAAGGACAGAGCTGAACACACTGAATACAGCAAGACACAGATATCAGCTGAGAGAAGCAGGAGGGATGTTTGGCCAAGGCAGTGAATTGGGGATTGCGAGAAGACAGTCTCTTCCCTGTCCCCACCTACAAAAAACAACAACCATCAAGGTAAGAATCTGTGGCAGCCAAACCTTATTTTAAAGTAAGTTTCTTGATTTGGGTGATAAAGTTTTATCTATTACATGCAAAGATATACAGTCATCTCTTCTGATTTGCGGGGGATCCATTCTGGACCCCCCCCCCATGAATCGGGGAAATTGCAAATATTGGGGTCCCATTTGTTTTAATGGCTGTGTGCACTTGCATGCAGTGCTGCATGCGTGCTACATGCGCACATGCCATTTTATCCCTTCTCGCTTGCCATCTGAGAAAAGGCAAGACCGCGGACTCCAAGTCTGCAAATGGGGAGGGATGAGTGTAATTTGTCATGATGACATACGAATGACATTTCCTTCCATTGAGGACATTTGAATTCATCACATATTTTGACAGGTACACGTTTCCAAAGACAGTACTTGCCAAGAGATGTCATCGTAGCTCACCAGATCTTTTCTCCAGAGATCTGAAAATAGTAATTTAGTGAAAAGTTCAAAGATAGAACAGCAGGGAAGAAAAGCCCTGGATTTTTGCAACTGTATTATGATTCAAGAGACTGAAGTGATTTCCCTCCATCCCTTGAGGAAGTAAAAACTGTTATTTGGATTATTATTTTTCTTCTTCCGCCCCCCCCCCCCCCGAAGTTAGAATATCTCCTCCTATGGAATGCAAACAACACAGGAACCTATTGGAAAACAAGTGTAGCAATTTCAGGAAAGAATTACATTATAGACAACTGGGATGCACAAACATGGTCAGTTCTTTTCTTGTCAGGAACTTCATGTTTCTTGAGGAGAGCTTGGTTTGCATCAGGGGGAAAAATTCATTTTTAAAAGTTAGAAAACCTAGGATGAGTGAGACCCCTTAGGAAAATACACCCTATAGGTAAGTGTCATAGGAAGTGTTGTTCTGAGGTAAGCATTAGAAAGTAAGGCTGAGAATGAAAGTGTTAAGAAGCAAATAGGACACTATTCTCAGAAAAGTGCTAACAGTGAGGATTCCCCAAATGAGGTCACAATTTAATAAGAGAAGGGCAAATCAGCTAGGAGAAGAAATGCTAGAGGAAGCAGAGTCACTCCCACATGATACAGTCTTCTAGTTTTGAGTTTATCTGAGGATGGGTGCCAGAGGGAGAAGTGTGTTTTGTTATCATACTGTCCATCCCACTACCCAACATCTTCTTGAACTAACCAGGGCTGTGTTAGGGGTGATGCTGAACAACCCAGCACCCATGTTAGACAGGGTGGCTCAGGCAGTCCAGCAAAATTTTTGGATCCCCATTTCCACTGCCAAGAGATTTCCTACTGCTATGTAGAACCTCAGTGGCTGAGTGTCTGGCTCTGTGGGGTTAACAGTCAGGCATTGTGGACACAATGCTCTAGCAGATTGTCTGTGCTCTGGCATGGCCAATATGGTAATTCACAATGCTGGAGTTTGAGAAAGTCCTCCCCACCCCATAAACCCAAGACCTGGCTAGCTTTGTGCAGAGCAGTGGTGAAACTGTTGCAGATGCTGGCTTTTATATCAGTGGAAGATTAAAGAAGCTTCTATTTTAAAAGAGCTATCCAAAGTGCTGAAGTTGTTTTGGGAGACAGGCTTCAACACCTTGGCTAATATTTTTAAACTAAATTTCAGAATGGATTTACCACCCCATTGACATGGAAGACACCATCTTCAGCCACTGCTCTTTTTCTACATTAGGTAGCAAGGAAGCTTGATCTGCTGTTGGTTCTGCTGCAGCAAGAGTCCACTTAGTTTTTTGTGCTGTGCTAGGACCACTCAGTAAGAAGTGGCTCAAGCGTTTGGGTTTTTTAGAAATCCTGGGGTGTATCATCACCCTGCTATTCAACACTTGGCTTCTTTGGTCAAGGTGCGGTGAGAATGGTGATCTGGCAGCCGAGGAACTTTCTATATTTCCATTGCCATGGTAGATTTTACCTTTAAGGTACCTGACAGCTTCCCCAAGAATGGCAAGAAGGAGGAGGGATGAATTAAGACAGTCCATCCCAAGAAGATCCCAATGATCTCTTGGGTATTTTTTTTTTATCACCTTAGGAGCGGGTCCTGTCAAAGCTGTAAAACAAGGAAATGGCCCATTCAGCTCTGGACTTGATCACTTTTCTGCTGAGTAGAACCATATTTAAAGGGAGTTGGGAGGGGATGACAGACTAAATAACCTTTCTGGGAGATGCTGACTAAAGAGAGGGAGATACATTTTCAAATTAAAATGTGCCACTGAACGGCAGTATAAAAGTTTCATACCTACATTGAAAAATGAGGTGTACAAACTATGGCCTTTTTATTTTTCTGTTTATTATTTGATTGTTTAAACTGGTGATGTCACTTATGCATGTTGAACAATACATAAGTATAAAATTAATGAATCTATATTTATAATTAATAATAATTAATAAGAAACCAATTTGGATTAGACCAACATCATAAAAATAAAAGTAAAATGCTGCAGTGCCAAAAAAAGGTGCAGTAGTACTTCACCCTAAAACAGGGGATGGGAATGTATCAAGATGTTCTTATTCCAATGCCCATCAACTACAACCAACATGCCAATGGACAAGGATGATGGGTGGTGTAGTCCAACAGCATCTGGAGGGCCATGAGTTCCCCATCTTTCTCCCCAAGCCTTCCTAAACTGAAATCCTTAACCTGCTAGTGAGTGGATCACACAGACCAAATTCTAGTGTTAAGGACACTACTGTATACAAGTGGGAATACCTTACACTGTGTCTTGCTGTTATCTTGGTACGTAGATGATATGCCTAAAAAGATACCCTCAGATGTCACACTGCAACAAATATTTGTCTTCAGTTCTGACGAGTGGCAGAAAATAAGACCCCTCTCCCCATAATAGTGCTGACTTTTGTCTGCCTGTGACTGGGATGATGGTTATGATGGTAGAGCTAAATGTGATTACTGCCGTTTAACCTAAGAGACTGACAGTCATCCTTGTATTTATCTTCACAAATCCATCCCTTCTTCTCAACAATCTTGTTTGGGATGTTCTTACTTAGTCATGTCAGAGTGTGATAGAAGGTTGGAATTTGTTTTTTATATGTAGAGGAAGAGAAAGAAAGGAGGAACAGAGAAAAATAGAAGCACCAGCACATTAAGCTGAGGACATTTTAAAATCCTTCTCACATCCTCCAACTGCCTGAATAGTTAGATGCTACCATCAAATACTCGTGGGACAGGTTATTAGTGTTATCAATACTTTTTTATCAGTAACCAGGGACATTCATCAGACAAAAATACTGATAACTTTCTTAGCTTTTCTTACCTCCAAAATTAACCCTTTAAATATATAGATTAAACCATAATTGTCTAGATAATCAATTCCAAGAAGGATCATCACAGTCAGAGAAACAATGATTTTCTTTTTTAGGCATACACTATTATTAGGGAAGCAGGAAAAGATTCATGAGCCAATAAATGTATGCCAGATTGCTTGCTCTTACTGGTGGAGTCTGCTTGCCTAAGAACCTTTCCCACCCATGTAGAAGTCTATATACAATGATAACAATCTACAAATAATAAATGTCTGAAATCTATGACATGTAATGACCATTGGGGGGAGTAGAGCACTAATATCTTTTTCTGCCATCTACAAGGGCTCAAAGGATACAACTCAAAAGTCAGATTGTATATTATCAATAAGGCTTCAGGGTAAACCTATAAACATCACAATAATGCAGTTATATGCACCAACCACAGATGCAGATGAAGAAGACATTGAGAGATTCTATGATGCAGTCCAGGAAGAAATTGACATCACAAGATTTCAAACTAATCACTGAAGACTTGAATGCTAAAGGTGGCAAAAAAGAAGAACAAAAAAAAAGTAGGAAGATTTGGATTAGGAACATGAAATAAAGCAGGAGAGTGTCTGATAGAATTCTGTGAGGCCAATAATCTATTTATTGCAAATACCTGCTTCACACAACCAGATAGGAGACTATACACCTGGATGGTAAACACAAAAACCAAATAGACTACATAATTGGAAGTAGAAGATGGAGAAACTCTATCCTTATGGCCAAAACCAGACCAGGAGCTGAATGTGGCATAGACCATGAACTGCTCATAACAAAAATCAGAGTTAAACTGAAGAAGAAAGCAAAAACCATCATTATACCAAATTTGGCCTGAATAACATTTCAGATGAATTCAAGGACAATGTAAGAAACAGATTTGAGTATAATCGGCTTGGAACTCGAAGAACTATGGACAGAGGTCAAAGACATAATTAAGGATGAATGCAAGCAAACACTAACAGTGACTAAAAAGAAAGATAAGAAACAATGGATGACAGATGAAACACTTCATGCAATAAAAGAAAGAAGAAAAGCAAAAGCAAAGGGAGATAGGAACAAATCCAACAATTGAACACAACTATCCAACACCTGACACACGGGTATAAGGAGAAATACTACAATGACCATTGCAGAGAAATAGAAGACAACAACAGTAAGGGAAGAATGAGAGACCTCTATCAAAAAATCTGAGAAATTAAAGCCAAGTTCAGACTGAAGGCAGGGATGCTCTATGGAGAAAAAAAGAACATAATACAGGAAAAAGAAGAAATAAAAAGACGCTGGAGGCAATACACAGAAGAGTTCTACAAGAAAAGAGAGGAGGGAATGGATGACGTTTGGAATGAGGAGCCATATGAAGACGAACCCCAAATTTTAAGAAGTGAAGTGGAATCTGCAATAAAGGAAATGGGGGAAAATAAATCAAGAGGAACAGATGATATCCTAATTGAACTGCTACAGTGCCTACAGAGAGATGAAACACAGGTTACATGGGAATAGCAGACAATATCCTTGATTAAATACCCTGAAGCCATGCCATTAACAACAGAACAATACCTATTCAACACAAAACAACACACAGTTCACCTGGGAACCACTCCTCCCTACCCAGGGCCTCACAGTATATTTAGACCCATTCCTTTCCATTCCAGTTTTCTCTGAAGATGCTAGCCACAGATGGTGGCGAAACGTCAGAAAGAAACTCTTCTAGAACATGGCCACACAGCCCGAAAAACCCACAATGCCATCTTTGTTCCATCTTCCAGAAATTTTCTTTCACAATTTGTGACTTAGTAAATTTCCCTGTCTTCTTCCTGGCATATTCCCAGCTCTCTAATTTGATTGTTCTTCCTATATGAGTTGCCCATTTAATCATATTATCTGTAAACATCTCTCCTTCCTGTTTTCTGTCCATGAGCATATATAGTTTGCTTGCTCTCTTTTTCCCTGATTTCAGCAAAATCTTATTGAATTCTAAAAGTTAATCTTCAAACTCTTCTAATTTCTGGTCATTTTAAACCTTTCTCTTAATTGAGTATATAATAGCCAATGCATTTTAGAATCTAATTGCTCTAATTCTTCCATTGTTTTTAGCTCAGGTTTATTCCCTTCAGATTTTTTAAGTATATCATTGTACGTCAACCATGTTTCTAATGCTGTCCATTTACCAAAGAAGGATACATGAGGCGATACTCTTAATGGAATTTGTCTTTAAACTCCTTTTTTAACCTCGTTCCATGCACTCAAAAGTGACCTTCTTACCACATGATGACTAAATTCTTTATGTGCTGTTGATGCCACCCAAAACGGTTATTGAATCCCTCAATGTTTAATATTTTCATGTTCTTAAGTAATATCTAAACCAATAACCAATTGAGAACATTAGCTCTATGATATAATTCTAGATCCGGTACGCTTCTTCCTCTGTCATTCTTATGCCTTATCATCGTTTTCCAATTGACTCTTGATCTGCTTGATTTCCAGATGAATTCTCTTAGATCTTTATGCCACTCTTTAAATGGTTTTATGTTATGAATAATTGGAATGCACTGAAACGAGAAGTTCATTTTAGGAAGTACCGTCATTTTTATAGCCTCTACTCTGCCCGTCAATGTAAGATTTAGCTTGCTCCATTTTAGTAAGTCACTCTTAATCTCTTTCCATTTTGTTTTGTAATTATTATCAAATAAGTCAACATTTCTTTTTGTATGCCAAATCCCTAAATATTTGATCTTGTTTTGAACTGTACATTTAGTAGTTTCTTATAGAAAATTGTCTTCTTTTTTTAGTCATATTTTTTGTCATTATAGCTGTTTTCTTACGATTGATTTTGAAACCTGCCATCCTCCTAAATTCTTCTATTATTTGGAAGACTTCGGTCATTTGCACTTAGGGTCCTCTAAAATAAGGACCAAATCATCTGCAAAGGCTTGTAGTTTATATTCTAGTCCTTTAATCTTCATCCCTTTTACACTATCCTCTTCTCTTATTTTATTAAGGAGCACTTCCAGAACTATTATAAATAACAGTGGTGATATAGGACAACCCTGTCTGGTCCCCTTAGAAATTTTAAATTCTTTTGAGCAATTCCCATTAATTATCAACTTTGGTGACTGTTCCTTATAGATCTCTTGGATCCATCCACAAAATTTGGGGCCCATTTCCATTTTTTTCAAGTACCTGCATCATGAAATTCCAGGTTACATTGTCAAAAGCCTTTTCTGTGCCTGCAAACATTAGTGCCAATTCCCCCCCCCCCCCCCCGTTATTTTTCTCATAATATTCAGTAGTATCTATGATCGATCTAATGTTGTTTTTGACATTTGGTAAAAATCCTGCCTGGTCTTCATGAATCCAATTGAGTAAAATTTGTTTTAATCTGTCAGCTAAAATTAAGGTCATGATCTTGTAGTCTATATTCAACAATGATGTGGTCTATAATTCCCTATTTCTTTGTCACCTTTCCCTTCTTTTGGTATCAATGTAATGTTTGCCTTCTTCCATGAATCTGGTATCCCATCCTTAGTATTATTATTGAGGGTTTTTAGTAAAAGAGTTTTTAATTCATCTACAAACTTTTTATAATATGTTGCAGTGAATCCGTCTGGTGCAGGAGCTTTTTCTTTTTTCAACTTCCCAATTGCTTGAACTATTTCACTCTCTGTAAAATCCGCATTCAGTAATCTCCATTATTCCTGTGTTATCATTCTAATCTTTTGTTGTTCCAAATAATGTGCTATCTCCTTTCCATCAATGTCATCAACCTTGTACAGATTAGTACAGTATCTTTTAAATGCTTCCTGGATTTCTTCCTGTACTTGCAACATTTTTTCTCCTTCTTTTATTTTTGTAATCACACTTCTTTCTCTCTCCTTCCTTAGTCTATAGCTCAACCATTTCCCAGATTTATTGGCAGATTCAAAATATCTTTGCTTAATAAATTTCATATTTTTTTGCTATTTCTTTGGCTAAAGTTTTATTAAGTTGTTTCCTTAAACATTGCAAACATTTATTCTTTTTATCACTAGTAGGATTTTTTGACAATTCTAATTCTGCTTTTTGTATGTCATTTTCCAGTCTGTTCATATTCATAGCATATTGTTGTTGTTGTTTTTTCATTTCAGCTTTCAGCTCCCCTTTGTATCAATATATTACGGATCACGGCTTTGCTACTGTCTCATACTATCTTTGCTTAAACTGAATCCATAGTATTTTCCCGAAAGTACTGCTTTAATGCTATTTTTAGTTTATCTCTAAAATCATTGTTATGGTTTCTAGACCTTTTACCATTTTGGTCACCCTCCTCTGGACATGTGTCAGCTTGTTAATATCCTTCTTGATTGAGGTGCCCCAAATATGTCAGGTGAGATCTGACCAAAACAGAATAGAGTGGCACTACTACTTTCCTCAATCTAGGCACTATTACTCCTACTGATGTCACCTAGGATCATATTGGGTTTTTAAGCTACTTTGCCACATTGTTGACTCTTATGCAGCCTGTGGTCCACTAAGACTCCTACATCACTTTTGCATGTAGTGTTGTCAAGCCAGTGTCACCCATCCTTTATCCATGCATGTTAATATGCTGCCTAAGTGTAGTACCTTACATTTGCAACTGCTGAAATTCATTTTGTTTGTTTTGCCCCAACTCTGTAATCTGTTCAGTTCATTTTGAATTCTGAGCCTGTCCTATGGATTCCTCCTAACCCTCCTAATTTGGTGTTATCTGCAAATTTGAAAAGCATGCCCTCTATTCCATCATCCAAGTCAGTAATAAAGATATAGAATAGCACTGGGTCCATGACAGAATGCTATGGTACTTACTAGTTACTTCTCGTCAGAATGAAGAGGACCCATTGATGAGCATCCTTTGGGTTTGGTCCATCAACCAACTACAGATGTACAGTAGCACTGTCTAGCCCATATTTTATGAGCTTTTTTGCAAGGATATCAAGAGGGACCTTGTTAAAGGCCTTACTGAATCAAGATATGCTACATTCATAGCTTTGCCTTCATCTTCCAAGCTTGTAACTCTATTAAAAAAGAGAGTTAAGATTAGTCTAGCATTACTTGTTTTTGAGAAACCCATGTCGACTTTTAGTGATCATGGCATTCCTTTTGAAGTGCCTACAGCTGTTTAATATGTGTCTGTTTAATGATGTGAGACAGCTCAAAGACACAGGCAACCAAGAACCTAGTTTCATCCACATTGAGAAGAGATGCAATGTGATCAACACCTTTGGGTCTAATATAAGGATGTGGGGTATTTTAAACAGAGGCTGGATGGCTATCTGTTGGAGGTGATTTGATTAGTGTTCCTGCTTGGCAGGAGATTGGTCTTGACCCTCTCGTCTCTTCCAACTCTATGATTCTATGCTTCTATTCTATGAATACAGTTATCTTTCAGGTTTTTTCTGCATTTCTCTGAATTTTGTGCTGGGTTTCTTGGTTGAGATCAAATGGTTCATAAAATATTCCAAAATGTGTACAATATTTGCATTTTGTACCCATGTATATATAGAAAACAAATTTAGAAATGTGTATCGTAAGAGCAAATGTGTTTATACATTCAGAAATAGATATTTAGACAGGCATTTTTGTGAAGATTTAAACAAAATACAAACAAATTAATGCAGAAGAAGGGTGGAACAGACTTACAAAGAAAAAATAGGAGAAGGGAGATGGATCAATCCAATTCTTCTTGGGGATTAAATGTAAGAAGGGGTTGCAAGTGGATGTGCAGGTTCCATGCTCTCTTACTTTCATATGAAAAAAAATCTGTTTTAGTATGTTTGACATTCTCCTTATTTTATTTTAGATTTAAAGAAATAATTACCCTAACACAATTAATGCAGTTTTGCTTGTTTCAGCCAAGTCAAGGCATGCCACAGACATTTGAATAACTTAATAATCCTAAAAAATAATATTCCTTTTTCTGGAAATTGGATGCATACAGATGACAGAGTTGCTCAATAATTGGCTTCTATTTTATTGATATAGAATACTCTGATTCTTGTGGAAATATCACAGTTATTCTCAAATAGGGTTTCAACAAACATGCAAACAATGACAACATAAAATCAAAGAGTTTTGTTCCTTTGGGGACAATCATTCTTCATTAAATAACTTTTTGTCAAGTGCCATCTGCTGACTAAAATGTGTTGCTTGTCTTATGCAGCAGAACCAACTGGTAGATGAGATATTGCAAAACAATGTGAACTAAAAGATGAACAATGAATTTGCCAGATCATCCACCTATCCAAGGAGAAACCAATGGCTAGTTATCATATCATGACAATCTTGAATTCAGTAGAATGCTACCTTGTCAAGGGCAAGCCAGGATGTTGGCTCTCATAATCCAATTGCTCCTGTTTATGACATGAGTGGCTAAATAAACTGTAAATAAGTCAGAATAAGAGTAAGAATCAAGCAGTTCACTGTGAAATTTGTGGGGTTTTAAAATTTGATTGCTGAGAAACAAGTGCAGAGACTCGATAGCTTTTACAAATCAATACCACAAGAAATAAACTGTGAATTAAAGCTTAGCTGCTCCTTTTAGAAATAGGAGAGATCAGAAAAGAGATTAAAGCAACTGACAAAAAAGAAAGGAAAGAAAAGAGAGGGGAATAACTAAAAGCACAAGTAAGCAGGAAAAGGTATGTGAATGTAGAAGAAGGGTGTGAGAAGGTGCAAAGAAGGTACGACAAGGTGAGAGCTAGAGTGGAGATAGAAAAAGAGGTAGGGAAGAGATGACATCGAAAGGGAAAGGAAAGGAAAGAAAAGAAGCATAGATGAGTGATATGCAAGGGAAAAAAGAGGAAAAAGGAAGAGAGGAGATAGAGATAGGGAAAAGGAAGGAAAAAAGGAAGAAGACACATATAAGAAGGAAACAGAAAGAGATTAGGAAAGAAGGCAAAGAGGCAAGGAGAATAAGATGATAGAAAGCTTATGGAAAGGAATAGAAAGAAATGTGAGAATTAAAAAGAAGTAAAAGAAGGGAGAGAAAGGATAATGGGAAAAGAAATGGCTAGAAAAAAGGAAAAAAAGGAAAGAGGAAGATAAGGAAATTGAAGAAGGAAAAACAGGATAAAACAGAAAGAACATAAAGAACATAAAGGAAAGCAAAATGACAAGGGATCTTGTATCAAATAAGTTTTCTTTGAAGATTGACAATACTTTGGGTTTGTAAATAATGTAAGCTCTATGGGAGTAAAAGGTATATAGAGAATGCTGAACAATTGGATTCTGACAAATATCCCAGAAATTACACAAGTTTATTTTATGAAAATGGTGTTATTATTGAAAAGTTTAATAAAATGTTTAATTAAAAAAGGTAATAGGAGAGATCAGAATGTGTGTGCTACCACATCATTCGTGGCAAGATAGGGTTCCAGAAGAACCTGGGCTGACCTTGTTCACATGTGGACAGAGAAAAGTTGTGATTTTTATACATGGTAGAATGGTGCTGGGCATGGAGAAAGAGATGAAGAGTCAATTTTGGGTCTTCTTGGCCACATGATCCACACTGCTGTCATTTTCAGGATCCAGATGTCTGCCCAGTTTTGAGAGTAATCTTTGGCTGTTTGGGGTCAGCACAATATTTAGACAGCTAAAAACACAGAGGTCTGTTGGAGGGCTTGGGAAGAATCCAGGTTGGAAAGAGCTAAATGAATCTTCCAAGGGCTCTTTGCAGGCTGTAAGCCTCATCACTCCCACCTTTTCTTAGAATGAGTCCCTCAAATCCATGCCATTTAATCAGCACTCCTCCACTCTCCCCAGAGACCCTGAATCTAGTACTATGAGAACATAGGACAAGATGTCCTGTATCTGGTGCTGAAAAATGGTACACACATATGTACTTTACTTATAGAGTAAGGGGGGAAGCAGACGAGGGCGTCCAGGACGCCCTGGGCCGGCGCGCCTCGGCGCACCGGCGGCGTCCCTGGAAGGAGCGCTAAATCAGCGCTCCTTCCTCAAGACAGCGAAAGTGCGCCCTAAAAGCGGCGGACACACTTTCGCTGTCTTTTCCACCGCAGCGCGTCCGGTCGCCGCGGAGTGAGGTCATCCCCAGAGCGCCGGCCGTGCGGAGGGCCGGCGACTCTGAGGGCGACCTCAGGGAGAGGAAGGGGCGCCGCTCGTGTGGCTGCCCCTCCTCTTCCAAGCCTCCACAACGACTCTATTAGTCGTCTGCCGAGGCCCCAAGTCTTGTTTGCACACTCAAGGCATTATTAATTTGAGTCTTCTCCCTCTCTCCCTCCCTCCCTCTCTGTCTTTTAAACCACGTTCACACAACTTGTGACCTAATAAACTGAGCTAGGGATGCACTTCTTCACTAAATTCATTCTCAAAAGAAGCAATGAATAATTTTAGCAATTTTCTTCCTATGCAAGAAAGTCTGAAAACTACAATTTTCAAGACTATTTACAGTTTGGGACTTATTCTTTACCAAATTTGTATGTGGTTTGTTGTTTGTATAGAAAACAGTCATTTCTGTACAGGAAACAGCCCTTTTTGTGCAGAAAATGTTATTTTCACAGAAATATTGTTTTCTGAACAGAAAAGGCTATTTCTTGAGCAAAACAACCATAAGTGAATTTTGCACAGAGTAAGCCCCAAACTGCAATGGTTCTCATCAGTCCAGGATTTTTCTCATCAGGGTTACTTGAAACTTTAGAAACACATTTCCCAACATTTTTTTCAAATTTTGTTGCTTATACTTTCCATGTCTAACTGTACACAGCCCATGGCTTATGGCCTGTCAGGAACTTGACATAAGATTTGTTTTATCCTGTGAAGTCCCATGCAGGCCACACCAGGAAACATACAAATTCCTGAAGGATTATAACACAGTTTGATTTCTTGATCACAGGTTCTGTAAACCTGGTTTAGATATAACAAATGGCATAGATGGTGGGCTTTTACAGTGTTCTGGGTGGGGAGAACTGGGAATGTGGACCAAATTGTAGCACAGAACTATATTTACACCACTAGTTTCCTCATGCTCCCTGTGTCATAAGACCATAGTGAGGTACATGCACTGCACACTGCATACTATTGGTTGTGCATGTACTGTAGCATTCACTCAAGTAGTGCTACCTGTATCTCTGAACTGAAATGTTTTCATACTTACCAAAAATTCTTGCAGCCTCTGGTGTGGGCAAATGTTTCAGATAATAAGCATGTCTTGTCTGCATCTAAGACATGCTGGTTGGGACATATAGGTACTATCTTATATTAGCACAGGAAAGTCTCAGACTTCCTATTTTCTGCTTAAAAGGTATCTTTTATTAACCTCTCATCCAGGACATTATATGGTGTAGTGGAGCCTCTCTCTCTCTCTCTCTCTCTCTCCTCCAATATTTATTGTCAAAGCTTGACCACCAACATCTCTAAATTTTTCAGCGGTATTTGAAAATAAAATAAAAACATATGTCTTCTCAAAGTTAGATTGAAATTTTGGTGCTTTTTAATGAACCACATAAAAATTTCCACTTTTGAGGCAGTACACCCCCCCCCCCTTACCCTTTGCCTAGGACAGATATTTAATTTATAGCTTCAGGTTACCCAGTTCACTATCATCTATGCAGGTTTTGTTATAGGTTTATTCTGTCTTCCTAAATATTTATTTCTACCTATGAAATTAATAATAAAGTAACTCCTTTCCTCAGATGCCCTGTATTTAAGCTTGTTTCAGACTCACAAACAATTGTTGGACTGAAAACAATGCAATGTGGTACTGAAAAAGCAGTCACATTTCTTTTATTTTACCAAGTAAAATCATTATAGAGGTGGCTGCAAGTGGCATTTGGGATTCACCAGCTCCAGTGATGCAGATTCCATGACTCAGACTTCTCCACAGAACCTGAAGAGTATTGCTGTGTGTGACAAGACTAGCAATGATTTGACAGAGAGGTTCAGTGATTTCCAAAACAACTCAACTGACAATGGCCTTCACTTTTTGCCTTGCAGCATTTCTTGCTGACCAGAGAGACTTGGTGGCAAATGGAAATGAGTAGCACTGGATCACCTTGGAGGAAAACTCTCTGTGACAACTACTTGGCAAGGAAAATACAAAGAAATACAATACACAACCTCACCTGGAAAACCACAGGGGTTGGGCATATTGATGATTTGTCTGTTCAGTGGCAAAATGCAACAGGCCCCACAAAAGCAAATGTGAAGCTTGGTTGTCTAGACACATAGGAGAAGAGCACAAGATGGTATCAGATGTGATAGCCTGCATTTCATCAATAAAAAAAAATAGTATTTAATTCTATTTTGGTTTGGTCTTCCCAAATTAGGACCTTTAGGTTCAATACTGTTCTACATATCAAGCTGGACACAAAAGCATACACAATACCTCCTGAACTCTGATCGTACACATATATACTCAGAAATTAGATCATCAACTGCCAAATACCCATAACTTTCCCTACCAATTTTTCACAGAAATACTGACTAAAGGCTTTGAAAAGATGTTTCAGTTGTCAAACCAGCTCCAGGTTGGGTGGGTGGGGGAAATGTCATATCACAGCCTATAGTCAGGATTGAAACTAATGCAAAAGATTGGGATCAAAAATATCTGTTCATTTTAGTTTGAAACTACTACTGCTGGTAACAAGTCTTAGGAGAGGCCCTTTAATCTTTTAGAATGGGAACAATTCATACACAAAAGATGAGAAACAACCAAATGATTCTGTCCTGGGAATGATGGATAGCTGTGGAATCCTTGGGGGCTGGCCTGGAGTTCAGAAGTGCCTGATTTTGTTCTAAGGTCTGAAGTCCCCTGCCCCTATTGTATAGGTTTATAGTTCCAGTCCACCCATGGCAGCATTTTGACTGTAACAGGAAAAACAGTTATGCTTAGTTATAAACTTCATGGAATAATTGTGGTTAGGTTACTGCCTCTCATTCTGAACTATCTCAGTGACTTTTTGTGAGGGAAAATGTGTATGGCAACCCAGGCTCATACATGAAAGGGTAAATACAAACTCTCAATGTTATATCTAAATATTGGTACTACTCCTCAGCAAAAACTACACTTCAGGGAGCCAAAGTAATATGATCTTTTTTCAATAGCCAGTAAAAATGCACCTTATAGAAATATTCATGATAAAATATAGCCTGACTGCTATTATCCTGTTCATCCGCCCCCTTAATGAAATACAGGTGGAGATGTATCATGATTCTGCCCCAAGGCAATAACTCTCACCCTCTTCTAAAACACCAATTTGAACAGACAACCTGTGACAAGAAACAAAGGTCTTGTTCCCACTATGATTTGAAATGAATTGCTGATCAGGTTATATGTGGGTCGTTCCCACTTGAAATTGGTTCCAAACTGACTGAACTCAGTTTCAATCAAGATGAAGAGAGGCAAATGCAAAAGAATCACTTTTTCCTGACATTAGTTTTTTGGTGGTTCTTTTGAAAAGAAGTGATTAGCAAGTGTGTTCAGCAATTGGGAACGGAGAACCCGAATTGCATCAAACTGAAGGGGAGGGATTACTGTGGCAGAGGGTTGGCACATCCCTCACCAGTTTTGGGGGAAATCTGCCATTTCTCCCCCTCCCCTTTCCCAGGACCCATCCTACATTCCAATCTTCTGTCCAGGAGGAATTCCAAAATGCCTTCCATTCTGAGCTGCACTAGGAAGCATGTCTTCCAAGTCTGCAAGGCTGGGAGGGCACCAACTCACCATGTCCTCCAAGTCTTGCAAGGCTGGGAGGGAAGCACCTCACCCAGAGGAGAGTCCTCCATATGGCATCAATGGCTGAGGCATCCCAGGGAGAGTCCTCCATATGACACCCATAACTGAGGCATCCCAGGGAGAGTCCTCCATATAACACCCATGGCTGAGGCATTCCAAGGAAAGTCTTCCATATGACACCCATGGCTGAGGCATCCCAGGGAGAGTCCTCCATATGAGACCCATGGCTAAGGCATTCCAAGGGATTTAGAAGACATGGGAGGTTGAGGTGGTGACCTCCCAGTCTTGCAGGACATGGAGGATATGCTTCCTAATCAAACTCAGAATGGAGGGCATTTTGGAATTCCTCCTGGGCAGAAGGTTGGAAAGTAGGACGGATTCTGGGAAAGGAGAAGGGAGAGAAATGGTGGATTTCCCCCAAAACTAATGAGGGATGGGATTCTGGCCATGGCACCCTCCTTTATTTTCTTAAATGTGTTGCCGGCTGTATCACTGATGACGCATAGATAATTGACAGGCATTTTGAAGAGGCACAAACTAGTGGGAGTGACAATTGTGCCAAAAAAGAAGTGAATATGGAAAAGACCTGCTTCCATAGTGGGAAGGATGAATGGATTGGAATGATTCACCAATCTGGAGGGAAAGCAAATAGCAAACCAGGTCAAATGTAAGTGAGAATGAGCCCAAAGAATGCAGTCTTCACCTTCTGCCCCCTCCCCTTCCCCACCTTCATATTCAAATGGGAGATTGCTAGGCTACAGGATTTAAAGCACCTAAGTAAGGTATTTAGCTTGGAGGTTGTGTGGTAAAGTGGGGTTTACTCTTTGTAGAACTCATAATCCAGACATAGACTGGGCTCCAGATTTGTAAATAACACTTCAGCTGTTTTTTAGACTTCTTTAAAACAACATTCATATCCTGCATCAAAAAACAAACAGAAAACAAATCCTCAGCTACAGTACAAGGATGCTGAAAGATTTTTAAAGAAAAGTATAAACCACTTGACAAACTTTTAATCCATATAGATTAGAATGGACTAAAAAGCAAAACAAAAGTATGACTAGCTATAAAAGGAAGTGAACAGCTAAGCTGAGATTTTATGTCTATTTTAGCAAGCCCAGCACTGGCAAAACCCTTAATCTCTTATCTATATTCTTCTTCTGACTCAAATGCTAGGCTCTCCAGGGGTATAGATCACGAAACCTCAGTGGAACTCAGTGAGGTCTGGTCCAGCTTGTTTGACTGGTACTTTTAAAAGACATTACCAGCATTTGCTTGTCAAAGCTTTTTCCCATGACAGTTAGGTTTTACACACCAGACAGATGACACACACCCCGTTCCCCTCCAACATGGAATGACCTCTGCCACAACTGCATTTTAACAGCTAATTTCACTGCTGAAAAGCTGACAGCTGCAAGATTCCAGAGTACTAGAAATTAATGTACTCATGGAGCAAGATGTCTGGGAATAACCTTCATGCCTCATGATCAAAGTACACAGAGAGGCAAATGCATGAGGTCCACTGAGAGCCACAGCGTCAAATGCTGCAGAAGACCATTAATCAGGTGACAAGCCTCTTCCTCCCCCAACCACCCAGGCTCACTGTCAAGCTCAAAGTTACATTGGTTATCAATTTCATGGACGTTCCCTTAGGTGACTTCCCCCCCCCACCTTCTGATGGTATTGCCAATGAGGCATTTGAGAGGCAGCAGACAATTGTGCTATGGGGGAGGGCATGCTATATAAAAACCAACACACTTTGGGACTCTGGAAAAAGAGGGATGGACATTTATGTCCCTCCATTCCTACTGAAAGCCATTCTGGGCTTATTAACAGAATCCCAAAGACTTGCTCTGATCATGTAGCAGGTATGCAACAAGGAGAATAATGGCCTTCATTAAATACATTGGGGACTTGGTCTAAATTTTACAGTGTCAAACTATAATTCTTACATAGAACCCTGCCAATTTCACTTTCCACTAATGCAGGGGTAGGCAACCTTTCCCCTTTAAGGGCCAAGGGACTTCAGCTCCCAGAAGCCTCAGCCATGTTGCCCAATAGTCCCATGTTGCCCAATAGATCCTGGGATTCTGGGAGGTGAAGTCCCTTGGCCCTTAAAGGGGAAAGGTTGCCTACCCCTGCACTAATGGCTTCTAAATGGTTTAATTTGTAGAAAAACTCTTCCCCAAATCCTTTTGTCCAACTCATTAACTATTACAGTTGATACCCAACCAAGAAATAAAGAGACCAGACACATAAATTGGATGACTAAAGGGCCATTTATTTGACCTCTAACCTATTTAATGCTAAATTCTTGAACTTCAAGACTTAAACTTCAACATTCTCGAGATAAATTGACTAAAGAGTAAAGCCAAGTGTGGGCCTAGCTGAAGCCAGGTGTCAATCCCAGACCGCCTCTTCAGCCTTCTCTTTGGGTGCAAACACTGGACCATGAAGTAAATCTGATGATTCAAATTATATCCTCAGCCAGTCCTAGGGAGGTAAACATAAGGCACTCTCCCCCAAATTGGAGTTTATAAGGTTGAGCAAAACCCCTATGCCTACCCCAAAGGCAGGTTCTTTCACAACTCCCAGGTCCCTTGAGCTGTCTAAGCTGTTCCAGAGCCTAACTTTTCATCACAAAGGGGGGGGGGGGGCACTGGTGTGCACCAAATAGTTCTTTACCCCCCCACATAGGCAAGTGAAACTTTTTAACATCCTCCAAAAGCCAATTACCAGTCCCTGTACACAGTATGAGGTAGGCGAAAACCCCCAGGAAAAGAGATAAAATTCCTACCTGGCCCTGAAGTGACCAACCAGGTTCATACTGCAATTCTGGGCAGGAGGGTGGGCTTCTTTCAAAGAAAAGAGGCATCCCAGGGATACCTGAGCTCCATCCATCATCATGTGCCCAAGCTTGACCTGTTGGGACATGTTTATTTTTAAAAATTCTCTGGCCTCATTTGTGGAGGGTATCAAAGGCATACTCTCCCTCCATTGGCTCCGACTTTTGTCCGGGTGTGAATTATTATATTCTTCTTCCTACTACGATCAGTAATCTATGGCCAAATCAATATCTCCCTGCCACTCCACTCCAGTTTCCCATCCTATTGTCCTACTGCTCCTTTTCTGAAAACCATACAAATCTATTTCTTCTTAGGAACTATCTGGCATCCTCCCCAATCTCTTTCCTTTGGTGATGCTTCTTTCTTCAAGTACTTCCTTCAATTGCTGGCTTTTACTCCTTCTTTCTCCCTTTAGCTATTGGCTATTATCCTGTGCTCATGTGTGTTTTTCTCACATGTGGACTCATATCTTTCCCTCTCCACCCATTTGTTGTTGTTTGGCACACTGCCTCTTTCATCTGCCTTGTTTCAACTACTTTGCCTCTCAGACTTTGTCCCTTACAACAGATTTTGTAAGAGATGGAGCATAAACAAAAGACACACCAGTGCAAGATTTCAAGCAATCCAGAATTTTGTTTAGCAATGTATCTATCCCTTTGCCTATCTTCTTTAAGTACTCTGTCATGTCTTCCCTTGGAAATACACAAACATCTAACTTACTAATTGTGCACATGAAGACATGAGGCACCTGGATAAAATGTTTAAATAAGATGATGGACCACACTTATTTCCAAGGATAACTGCCATGCCAAAGCTGTTCATGCCACATGCATATCAACATCCTGAGCTTGCTTCATACTCTGCTTAAGAGTCCTAGAGAAATTATGTATAATTTTCAAATACTCCAAAGTACAGTACCCCCTCCCCAATCCTAAGCAGTATAAAATATGCATGAAACTAATACCCCTTTTGCTAAATTTAGATGATCGGCACATCAGATTTCCCAGTTGCTTGCTCATTGCTTCTGCCATTAAATACACAATTTACTCTAGCAAGCCATTCGTAGTGTATGTGAGGTCATTAAGAAAACTTTGCTGCCTACTTTTTAAGCACCCCCCTTTTTTGTAAGAAAAAAAAAAAGATAGCTGACATTTAGATTACATAGTAGAAAAAATTCTGGAGTGCCTTAAAAATATTTGAGAGCTTTACTGATGGATGTCAATTTTCCCTGCCAGTTACATGTTGTTTACAATCTGACATATTTAACTTTGACGAAGAAGCTCAAACAACAAATACAATTTTGAACATTTGGTGTATAAGAGGAAGCAATTTGATGACCAACATTCAAAAGAAAATGTTGCCACCACAGAACAAAATACTTTGGGGGGTTTTCCTTTGTTGTTCACTCTCTACGCTACTCCCAGTACCAGAACATTGGACAGCTTTTGTAAGTACTCGAGTCACTTTCACTCATAACAGACAGTGACCATATTCTTTCATGACTCAGTGTACTATAGAGTAACACATGTGGAACTACATTATACTGAGCCATTTACTAACCCCTGGACCTATCACAGAAGCGCTGAAGCTCCCTCTTGGCCATTCTGTGTCTGGCAGATAGTGGGGAAAGGGATCTCAGAAGCATCTGGCTATGTCTCCTTAGCCATATGTGAAGTGATTATGTCATCTCCTGGGTTCTACCAGGGTTCTCCAGAGGTCTCAGTGGATGATATAATCATTTTGCATCTGGCTAAAGAGACATAGCCAGATGCTTCAGCAATCCTCCCCCACTCTGAACCAGGCACAGAATGGCTATGAAGGTTCTTCAGTGGCTCTACAGTAGGTGTGGGGAAAGCTTTGGTCACTGAGGAGGGAAGTAGGGAAAATCAACTTCTGTAATGTAAAACAGACATAAGCAGGCAGAAGGTTAACTTACACCTGTATATGCCACTAGAAAGATGCCAGACACTGGGTGAAATTTAACATTGCATGAGTGGATGTCCACTTTTATAATGGAACCTATTGTCTCCCTCCTTCTCCATGTGCCAACTATTTGTTGTTGTTGTGTGCCTACAAGTCATTTCTAAATTATGGCAACCCTAAGGCTATCATGGGGTTTTCCTGGCAAATTTCTTCAGAAATTGCCATCTTCTGAGGCTGAGAGAGTGTAACTTTGCCAAGGTCACCCAGTGGGTTTCATGGCTAAGCAGGGATTTGGATCTTAGTCTCCAGAGTCCTAGTTCAACATTTTTATTGAAGACACACCTTCAATAAAATCTATTACAGTGGATCCCACACCCCATTGAAGAAAATCTTTGAGACACATGGGGGGAAGTTATATGGGATCCTCTTTTTGGCTAGTGGATACTAATGAATTGACAGAGGGCTGCAGCTGATTATAGATTGAGCAGATAGATTTATTGGACCACTTGGTAGTGGAAATGTTTAAAAGGCAGATTTTTTTTTTATTTCACAGGAATGTTCAGTTTAAAGTGGGAAATGAAAATGTGAAATATCACAGGAGGTGAGCAGCCATTTTAGTTTGCTGCCAAAAAAAAAAAAAAAAAAAAGACAACACAAAACGTTTCATGGCACTGTAAAAACTAACCCTTTTGGGGGCACAAGCTTACATGGAGTGCATTCAGATACATGGAGTACAATCTTGGTAACCAGATCTTTCTACACGTACTGGAAGCCAAGGGTTGGTGTGCATGCTGGTGAATGTGAAATTCAGTACAAAAGAAAAAGTTTCTCACACAGCATTAATCTTTATAATATTTCCTAAGAGCGATTTAACAGTAAGTGGAAGGCAACAAGTACATTCTAGCATAGGTAAGCGGATTAACACGTGTAAGAGTGAAGAAAAGTATTTGTCCAATTCAAATATAAGACAAGTGTTCAATTTATAGATATATGTGGGGTGGGGAGATTGAAATCTGAAGGGCTAGATGGAGTAGAAATGTAAACAAAAAACAAAAAACACCCAAAAACAAAAACAAATCCAGACAGAGAAAATTATATTAGACAATGGTAATAAAATGAATAAAATTGGGGTGGTAATATACCATGCATGTATAAATGAGCCCTTTAATGTGTGTAGATAGATTAAAAGACTTGGGATGTATTTTTTTATTTTATTTTTTGGTAATCTTTCTTTGAAGTTCTGTTCTTCAAGGATGGTCAGTTTGAGATCAGAGACAAGAGGGATCTGGGGAAGTGAAGTGTTCCCCCATTTTTTTTTTTAAATACTGCTATGTCTTTTGTCAGATTCATATCCGTTTATTCTTTTGTGTAAATTGGCCTGTTTGTCCTGTGTAAAATGCTGTGGGGCAAAACAAAAGATCATCAAAGACAAATTCCAATGGGAAACTCCTCAACAAGAATGCATCAAGAAGTTGGACACTATCTCCTGTGGCTTAACTAGTGATAAAGACTTTTTACTTCACTATATATGTTAATTACTTTGTCTATGGAGGTTTCTCTGTACTACCACTTAATATCTGTTTATTTATGACTACTGTAATTTTTGTATTTCTATTCCATCCAGACCTTCTGATTTCAATTCCCCACCAACTGGAGTATAAACTCTTATTTTTAAATTGAATTAAAGGTTAGTACTTCTAAGATGTGTTTAAATGAATGATAATATTAAAACACTAATGTAGTTTGCTACATAAATTATTTTTTCAAAAAAGAAATAAAATCAGTAAAACACAAAATTTCTTGTATGTTTGGCTTGGACAAAGACTATTCTTCACTACCAAATATCTATACCGAGTATCTGTCAATGCTAGTATATAGTTGCCACTCTCTAATGACTGTTACATGACTCTCAATGACCATTAAAAAGATGATTGTCTTGTTGGTACTATCTGCATTTGTACTACATTTCACATTATATAATCCTCTATCACCCCAGCATATACATAAGTATCTGCCTACTGAAATATATATTGATTTACAGTGTAGCATAGTTTGAGATAATGAAAAGATTTAAAATGTGTTACTCTTTTAAGGTGATATATATAATTTGAATCTTCCCCCTCTAAAGTAGGGGTGGTGGGGAAAAGGGTATATGTGCATGGGGGGGGGGGGGTTAAATCCTTTTAATTTCAGTTGCAATAACATTATGATTAAACTTCCATATATTCTTTGAAGTTATTTATTAAAATCATACTCTTATGCTAAAACCTTAGTTTGGACTAGAAACCAATTGGTTAAAGATCTAAGGAAATTCTATTGATTCACTGTTTTTGTACCTGAGATTGGGTCCCCCAAAATTTTAGACTCTATATTTGTTTTGTTGTTGTTAACTGCCCTCTAGTTGACCTCAACCCATGACAACTCTGTGGATGAGACATCTCCAAGACCACCTGACTTGCACTGTTCTGCTTAAGTCTTGCAGATTCATGCCTGTGATCTCCCTGAATCTAGACATCTGGCGTGTGGCTTTCCTCTTTTTCTACCACCCTCCACCTTTCCTAGCATTATTGTCTTTTCTAATGAGTCATGCCTTCTCATGATGTGGCCAAAATACAACAGCCTGTTTTATCATCTTGGCTTCTAGGGGTATTTCAGAGACTATAGATACTGGATCCATTTCTGCTGAACTAACTAATCATTTCCTAATTTCTTTGTGTTTCCCGTTGTTCTTGAGAATTCCTTACAGTTATGATTCTGGAAGGGACTATTAATGTAGAATAGGTGCCAGGTCGGTGAGTACCCATACCCTTTTCACCTGCACAGAGCTTGGGAATAACTAGTCAATTCACTTGGAAAGAAAAAACAGTAGATCCCCAATTAGCACTAAAGTTAAAAATATGCTTTAATAAGTTAAGTGATTGAGGTCATTAGAATTCATTAGAGTGAATGCCATTCCCTCTGTCAGATTCAGAAAAACAGAAAGACCTGCTACCTCGGGAGAAGAACTTTTAGAGTTCCAGGAAATGCTTCTCATGTCTATGTAGTTAGACAGACTTATTTGTGTGCCTTCTTTGGGAACACAGGAGTAGGGTTGCTAGAGCAGGAATATCCCATGTCCTGTGATTTTGGGAGCAGCCCCTGATGATGTCACAGGGGGTAATCTTTTCCAACCTCCACTTTACACAAACACAATGCACCTTGCTATGGTTCAGCACATGGAATGGTATGATGGGGCTTGTAATGTAAAAGAGAAAACTTTTCCAAACTTTGTATAGCCTATTCTGTTTCAGGTGTGATATAGCTACAAGTCTTCCACATCTGTATTCCATCTATCACTGATAATACAGCAGGCCCTTGGTATCCACTAGGGTTTGGTTGCAGACCCCTCCCCCCATGGATACCAAAATCCATGAATGTTCAAATCCCATTAAATACAATGGCATAGTAAAATGATGCCCCTTATATAAAATGACAAAATCAAGCTTTGCTTTTTGAAATTTATATTTTTTGAATATTTTGAAGCCGTTGATGGTTAAATCCATAGATGAAGAATCCATGGATATGGAGGGCCAACTGTATTCAATTAACAGAAACACTAATGGAATTCTATCATTCTGTCATTTAATCATTACTGGTGTGGTGTAGATGTACTGGTATAGAAACAGGGGGACCTCTCTAGCCTGGCAGCTGCTTCGTAGGAACTGGGGCTGCTCAGCTGGCTTGGCCTCGCCCGCTCCTCCGGACATCTCTCTGGGTGGGCGTTCTCTTCTGGGCCCCTCTCCCTCTCCCTCCCTCCCTCCCTCCCCAGTGGAGACAGTGCCTCTTCTCCTTCTTCTCCTTCTCCTCCTTTCTCACCTCTTCTTCCTCTTCCCTCACTTTCCCCTGAACTGCCGAGTGGTCAGGCACTGAGTAGACCTTCTCGGCTGGGTCGGTGTGGCTGCTGGGAGCCCTGTGGGCAGGGGATGGCAGACGGGAACCCTCCAGACTGCCCCTCTGCAGGCTCACCCCAGCACCACTCTCCCGAAGCCCCCTCCTCCTCCGCTGTTGATCTGAGCCCTCCATGATTCTCCATCATGACCCTTTGGCTGAGAGGGACCTCAATGAGGGTGGCTGGACCCTCTCTCTTGCAGCCAACCCTCCATCCCCTTGGAGCCCGGCAAACCTGGTCCCACCTGAGCTGTAGCACAAAGGCACTCATTCCCACTAGTGGGAACTATATGGATTAAGGAAATAATTCGCTTCCATAGTGGGAACTACACATCAGCCTCATCAATTCTGTGATCCAGTATCAATACTATTCGCAAACTGGTGTAAACATAAGTAGGAATGAGCCCTAATACTTTAAAACTGCTTCAAAATGTACATCTCTGAACAAAAAATGCATTATACAATCATATATAAATGAGTATAGGAAATGATTTTACTGCAGATATACTAGTATGGTCATTATAAGCATATGAAACAATACAACATATGTAGTAGTAGGCAAGCTAACTGGAACAACATAAGGGCCCATGAATATTGTTATCTATTCTATGATTCCAGAACACCTGACTGGAATATAAACTGTTTCGATGACATATACTCTAGCCATGCTGTGAAGGGGTGATCCAAATTAAAGCAGCTCCACTAGAATAGCAAAAGTGCAGCAAGCATACACTGTAAGGCTTTGATTAAAACATGGAAAATATAACCACATATTGAACATTAAAGGCAAAGGGTCATTGTAATAAGAAACAGAATGACAAGGAAATAGATTTTTAAGTGTGCTAATTATATAATAAAAGGGTAGATTGCAAGAGAGAGCACATAAGCAGGCATTAAACAAAACATTATGATTGTACTTTGGGAAATGCAGTATCATTGCAGCCTCCATATGTAAATTAGCTGCTCCCACAAGTGCTTAAAAAAAGCAATTTACACTGGACACCTAATGACTCTTGGGCAGCTGATGTAAAATGGGTAAATACATTTAAGGACTCTAGATCTATAATTTATCTGCTTAAATGAGGCAGGGTCAAGTACAAAAAAGGGAAGAGCCTTGGTCTTAATACCTCAGTACTCATTTACAAACAAAAAACAAAATTCCAGGTGTGTGGGGGGGGGGAGTCCTGTGCAAGTTTACATTCAAATCCCACTGAATCCACTGATTTACTTATAAAATAAGCCATCATGAGATGGCAGCACATGTATGTTTAAATGCATTAATAATTGCTCCTATTCATTTGGTGTTAGCCATGCCACATCAAGAGCCAGTATGGTGTACTGCAGGGGTAGGCAACCTTTCCCCTTTAAGGGCCAAGGGACTTCAGCTCCCAGAAGCCTCAGCCATGTTGGCCAATAGTCCCATGTTGGCCAATAGCTCCTGGGATTCTGGGAGCTGAAGTCCCTTGGCCCTTAAAGGGGAAAGGTTGCCTATCCCTGGTGTAGTGGTTTGTGCACTGGACTATGACTTTGTAGACCAGGGTTAAAATCCCCACTCATCCATGGAGACACTGGACAGTTGAGGAGGTCTGGTGCAGAACTCTCACAGCCTCAGAGGAAGGCAAAGTAAACCTCCTTTGAATAAATCTTGACAAAGAAAACCTCGTGACAGGTTCACCTTTGGGTCACCATTAGTCAGAAAGACAAGAAGCAGAAGCCATCCTATCCTCCCATTCTGATTCTTTCTCCCACTGTTGCTTTCCCTTGTTGCAGCCTAATAGCTACCAGGGTGAGGGTAGGGGTAGTAGTCATGGAGGCTCATTCATCTCCAGATGTTCCTCTCGCCTTCCAGAGGAAGGGGTAGTCTGTCCACTGATTTCCACAGGCTGTATTTGCCTTTCCTGCATGCTTATTCATATCCTGATGGAGAGTGGAGAATCTATTTTAAAATGCATTTATAAATATTGTCCCTTCCTATGTTTCATCCAGCTGTGCTTGTCATTCTCATTATACTCAAGCAGTTTTCATCTCAAACGTTCTAGCAATGGACCTGCCTTGTAGTTTCCACTGATGGTCAAATTTTAGGATTTACCCTTTTTGAAACGGGGCCTGCCTCTTTTGCCTATGTTACTCTACAATAGGAGAGAAGGAAGTGAAGGCTGTGGATGGTATGTTGTCTCTAGATCCTATTTAGTGGTCCCTGAGGCCTCCCAACAGACACCTAAGTCCTCCAGACCCCGCCTTGAAAGAAATTTTATTCAAAACCCCAGCCATACTGCCATAAAAAGATGGCAAGGTGGTGGTCCCCTTTCCCCTAGACTCTCAAAAACTGGCTGTATATGACCTGAATCATGGAACTGCAAGTGATGTGTCTTCCACTTATGCCAGCAGAATGCATACACGTGTGAGAATGAAGACTCCAGGGCTCCTGTCTCCTTCACAGTTGCCTACCATTGCTCTACAAACATCCCATCTGGCACACTAGTGACTTAATCGATTAATCAATTATGTGCCAGGCTTAGGAGAAATGTGCAAAGATTCGGAAGCATATACAACCTGTAACTTTGAAAAACAAACACAGCCTATACCATCAATATATTTTAGACCATAGAAGCTAGATATACACATTTTTGCTATCTTCAAAAACTAGAGGTTAGCTAAGTTACTTTTTTGGATTATAGCTCACAGAAACCCCCAGCCAGGATGGCCAGCTTTGAAATTCTGGGAGCTGTAGTTCAGAAAAGGAATGTTTCCCATGTTCTGGAAAAACAAGGGATTTGTTGAGCACTGAGCAAATCATCATACATGGATGGCAGGTCATAAATTGTGTAGAACTGATTTATAGTATACCACAGTTTGACATGATAAGAAGATATATGGGCTGTGGTTTACATTTTTGTTTAAGCTGTTGGAAAGATTCTGTGCTCGCCCAGTGGAATTTTGTATATTTCCTTTTTCTTTGAACAGCTGGAGTCCATGCCATTATCACAAACAGATTTGAATCTTCCCCTTTATTTCAAAAGCAATTTGTCATTTCTATACAGGTCTACTATGCAAGAATACCCATTTTGGGGGTTCAGAAATAATTCTCCCTCTCTCTCTCTGACGCTTGCCCAATGGGATTTATGGCACAACTAGTGTGGTGTAGTGGTTTGTGCATTGGACTATGACTCTGCTGAGCAGGGTTTGAATTCCAGCTCAGCCATAGAAACCCACCTGGGCAAGTCAAACTCTTTCAGACTCAGAGGATGGCAATGACAACCCCCCTCTGATGAACTTGCCAAGAAAACCCCCATGATAGGTTCACTTTAGAGCAGGAGTAGGCAACCTTTTTGAGCGGGGGCCGGGTTGCTGTCCCTCAGACAATTGGGGGGCTGAAGCACCAAAAATAAATAAACAAATACATAAATAAATTAAAATTAAAATTAAAATTAAAAAATTAAACAATTAAAAAAATATGCATGCACACTCTCTCAGCCCCAGAAAAGCCATGGCAAAACCCCAAGAACAAGTAATAACAACAATAATCAATATGATCATGGCAGGCGGCAGCGGCGGTGGTGGCAGGACAGCATCCAGCCCCCGGGCCTTAGGTTGCCTACCCCTGCTTTAGAGTTTTCATAAGTCAGAAATGACTTGAAGGCACACGACAACAACAAGCTAATGAGAAAAAATACCAAAAGGATGGGAGATTGTATTTTCCTCATGGCTCCAGTTTAAAAGGCTGTCAAGTCTTACTTAGCATCTGGTTGGAAGATTGTAGAGCTGACATTTATATGAGGGCAGTTAATTGTAGGTGGGCTGTTACAAGTCTGAACCACAAGTAGACTTTGACAGTTGTGGATAATATTGTTAGAAAGCAATACTATTATTTTTGTAGGGCAATCCCATTCCCCCCTGCCAAGGGGTCAACAAGGGGTATTATGCCTGGTAGAATGTCTCTGTGTATCAGCAGACTTCCTACAATGCTGGCCGTGTGCCATAATAATAAATGTTGTTGTAGTCTTCCTACAAATTCTCCTTCTTACAAGAATATCATTTCAGCAAAGCCCCACTGACTTACATCCTCAGCTTCTATTAGGCTCTACAGAAGAGGTGAGATGTAATTCTCCACATGCTGTTGGACTGCAAATCCCAGTATCCCTCATCATCTCAGCTAGGACTGCTGAGACTTGCAGTCCAGCAACATTCAGAGAACCACAGGATTGCCATAGCTGATGCATAAGCTCCAGTTGGGATCCCTGATATTTCAAGGGATTATGACCAAGGGCAGTTAACATTTTACATTATTCTACAGAACAATGATACGAATTGACTTAATAACATAAATATTAATCTTTATGAATTAATAACATAAATATTAATTGACTTAATACTGTAAATATCAATATTTAATATAAATATTAATCTTTATGTTATACATGATGTAGTACCTTTTGTATAAAACATGATAGGGTATTAAAATAATGTACAACTCTATGATGTTTATGTACATAAGGAAAACACAAGTGATAGCATAATGGCAGGGAAGGTAGAGGGCAGTAGGTCAGTCATCAAGGCCTGCTGATTCCCTTCTAAATTTTGGGCTCTATCAAAGTTCTTTTATTTCTGACTGAAACATACACATTATAGATTCCATTGGTATGGATCTCAGAACTGCGAATTCAAGGGAAATAACCACTAGAAGTGTTCAGAAAATGTTTGCAAGAGCTAATTACACAAGTTACTCTAGGAATTTTCATATTTGTGATGTTGCAAGGCCTACAATTCCTATTCAGTTGTTTTCCTGAACAAATTATATATGGTCAGTGTCACTGGGCTGCACAAGTTCACCAGGAGGTTTAGGGAAGAAGAGAGAGCATTCATGGAAAGACATTATGGATGGAGTTAACACATGAAGTCTTGAGTCACTTTTATCTGGTCCACAGTACATGATGCATAATGCCTGAACAGAGCTTTTATCCTATGTTTCATTGTCTGGAATGGCCCTCTCCTTCTTAGGGGGTCCTCTGCTTCTTTCAGCCTTTATCCAATCTATGTCTTCTCCAATGTGGTAAGTGAGCTCTTTGAGCAAGCATTATTCAGATGATTCTTGTTCCTCACTTTCTGTTTGCAACCTTTCTTCTTAAAGGATAAATTGCTTCACATATCATTTATGTGGTATAGTGATTAAAGTATCTGTCTTGGAGTGAGTGTGGAGTCCTAGGTTAAAATCCACACCTAGCCATGAAGCTCAGTGGGTGACCCTGGACCACTCACAATCCTTCAGCTTAATCTATTCCTCAGGAGTGATATGAAGATAACATGGAAAGATGAGAAGAAGTGTAAATACGTGATTTCCTTGAAGCTATATACAGTTTTGCCCAGTTGGCTTTAGACTAATTGACAGCCATTAATTATAGTGTATCTACACCTGTTCTGCACCAGACATCTTCAACTGTCCAACAGTCACTTTGCAAAATTACATGAGCAATTATTTTTCCATATTTTTTGTAATGACATCCTTCTCAAGAGTGGAACAACTTTACCCTTTATGTCCTCCATTAACTCTCCCAAAGGATAAATCCATAAGTTATAGCCTTACTTATATTACCCTAATAATTCATGAATAGCTGCAGTCCAGAATCATTTGTTCAGCAATTTATCAGAAAAAAATCTTTTGTCTTTCAAGCTCAATTCAGCATTCCCTAAACTTACCAGTTTGTTCAGCTTTACAGGAATGAATTGTTTTGCCCGCTTGTATTCTTTGAAATTTCAAAAACTTTGTAAAGCCTAGCATTTAATGCTAGTTTGGCAGTTGAGGTGGTAGAACTTATGTTTAATTTTTGTTTGCATTGCATTTTTATGTTTCAAGTTTTCCGCTCAAGCCAATCTGAACATGATTGCCATTATTCTGTTTTCTGCACTGCCTGCTAATCCATTTCCAAGTCCAAGGAATGCTCCCTCCCATATCTATGTGCTTATATCTGAGGCTTCTCACTGGATATCTCTGCCAATGGCTAAAATACAATGAATCTTGACAGTGGAGGTACCTCTCTGTGTCCTTCTCAGAAAAAAACCACACACCGGGTGCCTATATTATGTTCATTTCAGCACCAAGTCTGGTACCTTTTTATTCACCCAGGCATTTTAAGTATTGCATTTAATGCTGTTGGATCTTATCACTGTTCTATTTTGCTGCTGTTTTTATTTGGTTTTATGTAGTGCAGTGCTTTTTGCCCACAGCTGTTGGTTTTGTTTTGGTTTTACCAATGCATTGGATTTTTTTCCATTGTTCATGTTTTATAATTTTAATTATTGCATGCTATTCAGGGAACCTGTTTTGGGACACTCTAAAAGTGTGATCAATCACTTTTGGAAAAAGCAGATATAATATATACTTCAGCAGACAAACTCTCCCACTATTTTCAAGACATTTTATTCTTCCAGGCTTGCAGAAACCTCCTTCTTCAAAAGATAAAGATGTGATTGTCAGAATTAATAGTTCTGCAGACTGAACACCATGAAAGAGTGAATTAAGCGACCTGACTACTGTAGACACTGACACATTATTGGTGGGAAGAGCAAGAACTCTAAAGTTTTGCTATTGCTATTATATTGCACAACTAAACAAGGCATCCTAATAAGACACAAACTTGGATAAACATAAAAAGATACAAAATCCTCATGAAAGAACAACTAACTCATGTATTTGTTTACACATTCTAAATCTGTACTAGATCAGCAAACTTCACCAGCAATTTTAGGAAACAAGAGAATTGCAGTTAACATCCTCATCATGATGCTATTATTTTAAAAGAGAAGTTTATGTATACTGGGATGCGTGCCAGATACACCAGTATTACCACCCATATATTTTCTGTATTTATGTGCTCACACATGCTCACACATATCATAATGAAAAAGTAGGATGTATTTTTTTAATGTGCACAAGATGAATGTGACATCATTACCTGCAAGTGAAACAAAGGAAGTTTGTCCCAATTAGCAGCTACAGCCTCTTCTTTATAGGACTGTTTTGTTCTCTGCAATTATGTTTTTTGTCTCTTAGGGCCTTTACAGACTGCCAGAAATAATGCAGTTTGAGGTCACTTTAACTGTCCTGGCTCAATGCTAGGGAATCATGGGAATTGTATTTTTTTCTGGGACATTGATCCTTCTCTATCAGAGAGCTCTGGTGCCACAATAAACTACAGTTCCCATGATTCCCTAGCACTGAGTCAGGGCAGTTAAAGTGGACTCAATTTGCACTATTTCTGGCAGTCTGCAAAGGCCCTTAGACTTCTATGAAGCAGCCTTTTTCAACCCGATGCCCTCCAGATATCCTGGACTACAACGCCCCTATAGCCCCAGACAAATGGAGTGCACCAAGGTAGGGAAGGCTGTTTCATGGGAATTAAAGAAAAACTCACAGAAATACAGAAAACAAAATTGTCCTATAATAAAGAATTTTCCTTTTCCAATTGGGACAAGCTGCAATTACTTGTAATTCTTTCCAATACCCTAGACCAGGGGTAGGCAACCTTTCCCCTTTAAGGGCCAAGGGACTTCAGCTCCCAGAAGCCTCAGCCATGTTGGCCAATAGTCCCATGTTGGCCAATGGCTCCTGGGATTCTGGGAGCTGAAGTCCCTCGGCCCTTAAAGGGGAAAGGTTGCCTACCCCTGCCCTAGAAGGTTGCAATGCCTTTATATTGGGTTCACACATGTATATTAATCTTCTGATGGCTGCATCATCAAGAAGAAAGTTGCATTTCTACATGATCCACCACTTAAATATTGCAGCCAAATCTTTCCTAACAGCAGTGTATTACCTCAAACACAATACTTTTCAGTAAAAGTCAGACACAGATTAATGAACTAGTCATAAAGCACTTAATAATCAATGTAAAATCATCAAACTAAAAACATCATCCAACTGCAAATATACCATGCATTTGATGCAAGTGAATGAACAGGATGATAAAATGCAAAAATGTTTCTGTATCGTACATGCAATGCTCCTGCATGGTACAGAGATTCATCTTCCTCTTTATTTAAAAAAGTTGTTTGCCCTCCTAGCTAGGATAAGTAGGAATAGTGGTTCCAATATGCCATTGGGCACACAATGCTTTTGTGACATATTCATTACCAAAGATGTGGGAAGTACAATACAAGAATATAATATATCTCCCTCTTTCATGTCTTGAAGCTATTTATGATAACAAAACACTCATAATCAGTGGTCACATATCATCTTTCACTATTGTATAAGCTGCACTTGGTAAACATGAAAAGTTAGAGAGACAGACAGAGAGAGAGAGAGAGAGAATCTATTTGTACTGGTCTCCATAATAGTTCCAAAACTGTGAAGCTGTCTTTGTTCCAATACTAGAAAAAAGGTGGAATATAAATTAAGCAAACAAAACAAATTTAGACATTTGGAACTTGGTGTGGGTACTATCATTTTTATATATTTTAAATTTGCTTTATTTTGGGTGTGCTGCTGGTTGGAGATATGAACCAGAGGTGTTACTTAAAAAACCTTTAATTTTCAGACATTACTCCTCTACCTGAAAATTTGGTTCCAGAAGTAAAAATAACCTACCCAACATAAAAAAGAGCAGTTCAACATGTTTCAGGAAACTTTTTTTTAAATGCCACATTAAAATTGAAACTTTTTAGAATTTAAAACTAACAATAATTGTTAGAAACAGAAACAACTAAGCCAAGTAAGCCTTTCATAAGTAAAGAAAAACATTTTGAAAATTCTATACACTGCTTGAAGGCATCTTCCAAAATGCATGGGTGTCTGCCTTGCCTTTTTTCTGTAATCACACAGCATCTTGCTGAAGGAATCAGAATGAGCATAGCTCTCTGGGGCTTCAATTGAAGGACTCAGGCTGAGTCACTGAAATCCACAACACAAAGTTTGTAGCAGGCTTTGGGACAGAGACTTCCCATCTCTGGGGTTTTATCTCACTGGCCAGGATACTCTGGGGGCCAGCCTGGAGTACCCTGGTGTTGCAGCTGCCAAACCTGCTCCTGCCTTTCACCGTGGGTCACTCACTTCCGAGATCAGAACAAGGTGCCTAGCAATGGTCACATGGCTGGGCACCTCATTCTGACCTCAGAATGAGTGACCTGCAGAGGTGGTGCATACATTGGACAGCTCAGCAGGACACCTATGCACACAGCTGCTGCAGCACAGAAATAGAGGGCTTTGGATCTTCTGGGAAGGTAAATTTTTAAAATTTGTATTACGTAGGATGGTTAGCCCCCAGTTCTGGTGTGGAATGTGTCAGACATTATCCAGATTTTTGTGGGTTTTTCAGGCCGTGTGGCCATGTTCTAGAAGAATTTCTTTCTGACATTTTGCCAGCATCTGTGGCTGACATCTTCAGAGAAGATCCAGATTGTCGTCTGAACAAGACAATGCCAGAACAGGGTGGTGGTGATGGGGAAATGGGCCTTTTGGCCCATGCAAACAAAACCTGTCTCTCTCTCACTGCAAATATGTATTCTTTAATTTCAATAAGCCTTTGTTAGTAACCTAAAGAATTAGCATCCTGACCAATCTGTCATTACAGATAGGGAGGTTTCACCACTTCAGCCTACTGGGTTGGTTGGTCTCACTGAGTGGGAAGATGGAAAGGAGTCCCATTTCTAGCCATGCTTCTGCAGAAATCTTGGTGAAGAGAAGCTTCATTCTCAGCAGTTTTATTAGTAGAGATATTCTTGCATTGGACCTAACCAGCTGCTCTGCTTCAAGTAGTTTTGAATACAGACTCTTTTAGCCCTCTGGAAATTGTTTAGGGGACACCTTCATTATTCCTTACGACTGTCTATGTTGACTAGAGCTGATGGAATTTTCAGTTCAACAAAATCTAGAAGGCTACAAGCTGCTCACTTGCTTTAAATGATCTTTCAACTAAAGGCCTTTACAGACTGGCAGAAATAATCCAGCTTGAGTCCACTTTAACTGTTCTGGCTCAGTGCTAAGGAATCATGGGAACTGTAGTTTATTGTGGCACCAGAGCTCTGTGACAGAGAAGGCTCAATGGCTCAGAAAAAAACCTACAATTCCCATGATTCCCTAGCACTGAGCCAGGACAGTTAAAGTGGACACAAGCTAGATTATTTCTGACAGTCTGTAAAGGCCCTAAATCACACGAAATTCTTCAGATGAAAATGACCTACACTTGTATGCACACAGGGGTAAGGCTAAGCTTTGGGGATTCTCAGTATAAATGAATCTGACAAGTTGAAGATTGGGGGACAGGTTAAAGATTAAATCATGAGACATGGTTAAGATCTACTGCTATTTTTACTCTTGAAATTCCTTGGAGTGCTTTCTAGAAAACAAACTCACATATTGGCTTCAATTTTTCTTACAGAGAAATTCAACAGTTGCATAACAATCTGCAGAAAATTCCAGCAAAAATATAGAAAACCGTTTGGGTCTCTTCCAAGGTTTTTTTGGGGATTTCTTTTTAACCCAAGGAAAAATCCCAAATCAAATATTTCATTCTAAAAAATGAAATAAGATTTTCCTGTGCTACAATATTTACACAAGTGAGTTGTTAAATGTTGCTCTGAATTTTAATAACTATAGTCATGTGACTGCCTTCAAATAACTTTTATGGCATCTGATTTTTGCCTAGCAAGGGCTACATTTGGCAATAACAATATGAGCTTGTTAAGGAATGGAGCAGCTGCAGTGAGTGCTGCAAAATGGAACAAGATACCTATATGCTATAGAGGCCACAGAAAACTCTCAAGCATGTTATCTGCTGAGATTTCTGGATTGCAAGTGTCATTATTACAATGATGGTTATTAATCATTTATGTAGTGCTTTTGATGTCTACAGCTCCTTAAAGGGAGCGCTCATCACCCTGCATCCTTTTCCTGAACACAAGCTGTTTTTCAGCAAAGGCAGAACATTATTCAACAGAGAGAGAGAGATAAGTATGAAATGCAGCCAAAGTGAAATTGTAAAATTACTTTAAATCAAAAGATTATCACTGCAGCTCAACAAACAGAGAAAAGTGATTTCCTTTTCCTTTTTTTTTCCAGACTAATAAGCCACTCAATTCTGTACTTTTGATCTGGTTTCAGCATTCATCCAGTCTGAGACGTCATTAAATAAAGGAATAAGACTACAGTAGAGACTGTTTCCTGGCAAAGTAGCAATTGTGCAAAAGGGATGGCTGTGCATAATTCTAAAAAACTATAGACAAAATCAGAAAATTTGTTACTAGCTGCAAACTCTAAAACTAAAAAAAAAAACGAAGCTAAAGTCCAATATTTTCAGCCATATGGGTGAAAATAAGAGAATATCAGAAAGTCCTGCTTAGTATCAAAAGTCCTGGGGATGATCATGTTTCTAGTGGTTAGAAGGCAGCACAGCATCAGTTCCCTGGGGCCAATAAATGATGCAGACAAAATGCAAAAAATACAAACCTAGTCAATTTGCCTGATTTATACATTCAACTGATTTTTCTTGGGTGCTAATATGGAGTATCTTGTTGTAGTACTGTTTGTTTTCCTTTAGCATAGAGTCTACACAACTCTCTCTTGAGATCTGCACAAGTATTGTCTAGCTATTAAAATGAGGTTAGAAAAACAAAACAAAATCCCATGGCTTTACACTATTAGGAAAATTGGTTTTAATACTAAAATTAGTACCTATCAATTAGAGACTCTGCTATGGTGTGCAAACTGACTGTGCTAAGCATCATGTTTAAAAAGCCAGTGCAAAGCAACCTACCTAGATGTAACAATAAAGTAAGATCATTTTTACCTACTTCTGTATCCTGTTTATTTACTAGGAGCTCAGATCTAGATGTTTACCAAATACCTGTGGAGTACACACTTACTGCTGTGTTCTTGTTGTTGTTGCTGCTGCTAAACATCTTTAACCACAAAAATAAATAACCTTTCTAACAGGTTATGGACTTCATAAAGTACTTCACAAGGGTGTTTTTTTTAGTTGTGGCTTTGGAAGCCAGAGATTTTTGGATTTTTGGCACAAGTGAGGTTGCCAGTGCATTTTGGTTTTTTTCTGAGCTTTTTTTGTGTGGGCAGAGATGGCTTGATCATCAGTGGTTTATGGCTGTTCCTTGATACCTAAACTCACTGGAGATAATTTTAATTTTTGGCTTCAACAAATGAAACTTCAGATGGAGGAGGAAGGAATTCTCTGTGTCCTGGAAACAGAATGCCCAGAAAGAGAAAGAGACAGACGGACCTGGGAAAACATCATGCAAAGGTGAAATGTTTTATTGCTCAGACTTTGGGAGATGACCAGCATATTCATATAAAAATGAAACTGATGCTAAAAATATGATTAAAATTTTAAAGAAATACTATGGCAAAGCAGACATTAAACATCAAACAGATTACTACAAAGATCTGTTTACACTGAAATTTCCCAGTGGTGAGGCGGGAATTATTTGAATCAAATTCAAACCATGCAAATGCTCCTAGATAAGTTTTATCTATCTGGTGGTCGTTTAGATAATCAACAGAAAATTGCAGTCCTATTGGGACTGCAGTCCTATTGGGACTGTTTGTAACTGGAATTGGCACACTGCAACAGTCAGTGTAAGAAAAGCTGATGTTTGATGATGTATTGTGTAGATTTAAGTCAAAAGAAGAGCAGATTCAAAGTTTACAGAGAAAGGGCTAAAGTACTATCTCTCAGCCAGATTTGGAGTCTGGATCAATTTTCATTGCTAGAACTCAACACAGGCAGAGATTTGCATGTGAAACACCAAAAGGCTCATTAGCAAGAAAGGGAAATCTTCATTGTTTTTCGTGTGGCTGAAGAGGGAATTTTCAAAGAGACTGTAGGGCCAATGAGAAGTCACACATGCCAGCCAATGGTAGCTCTCACTCTTGGCAATTTATAAGCCAGCAAAGGCAGGAACAGAGAGCAAATGATTTCAAGGATGTTGAGAATCATATGAGTTTACTAGCAACAGTACACAAATCAAATAATGATGATGTTGTTCTTACTCTGGAGCCAGTAAACACATGGCAGGAAATTCAGATTTATTGAGTAATGTGAGCCCAATTGATCAAAATGAGGTTGTGAAAACTGCAAGTGGGACAGTTTTGCAAGCTATGTCTGAAGGAGATTGTCTGTTAAGATGCAATACAGATAATGGCACCAATTTAATCACAGCTATGAATATTTTATTTGTACCAGGGCTAGCTCAAGCTGTCCTAAGTGTATCAGTCATAACTGACAAAGGGTATGATGTGCATTTTAGTGTCAATCTATGCACAATAACTTGTGATGGAAAACTATGTGCCAGAGCATTTAAGAAAAATGGTGTTTATGTACTGGACTATACCAGAGAGCAGGTCAACACAGTAAGATCCTGTGCAAATGCAAACCAACTACTGAAATATTGGCCTAGATTTAAAGAGGAAGATGTGAGCATACAAACAGTAGGGGAGAATGAGCAAGCAGAAGCAGGTTTGGAACTGGACGTCACCAAGGAAGCAGACAGGGTTCCAGAACCACAGCTCAACAAATAGCTCAAACAAATAGAGGAGTACCACTTCTATGTTTTTCCTACATTGCAAGGACAGAAGTACCACATGAATGTTATACACAAGAAAAAATGGACAACCTTTGCAAGGAACATATCACAATAAGGACACTTTTAAGTGTGGCAACATCAAGGAAAATGGATGTTGAGCATTTACAAGCTACAAAAGCTTTAAATGAGAAATGTTTAAACAAGGCTTTAAACAAAGCAAAGGTGATCTTCATCTTTACACAAGATGCAAAAGGACAAATGGACTTTACACAAGATGCAAAAAGGACAAATGGACTTTACACAAGATGCAAAAAGGACAAATGGACTTATATTCTAACTTCTATTGATGATTTGATCTTAGCTTACCAAGACAAAGCTGGTTATGAAGAAATCATAACTCATTTGAGCAAAGAGACTGATGTCAAAAGACTAGGACAAATCACTTGTTATCAAGGAATACAAACAGAAAGAGAAGAAGATGGAAGTTACCTTCTCAGTCAAGAACAAAAGATTCATGAACTTATAGAATTCTTAAGACTCAAAGAGGCCTACCCAGTGACTACACCTATGGAAACAAATTACAACAAGGTGGATGGACATACTGAACTTTTACCAAACAACAACAAATTCAAAAATGGTATAGGAAAACTTTTGTACCTAGCTGCAACTACAAGACCAGACATTGCATCAGCAGCTAGAATTCTTTCTGAAAAGACTAGTTCACCCAGAAAAATGGACTGGAATGCTATGAAAAGAGTGGTCAGATATTTGAAAGGTACAAAGCATTTAAAGTTAAAGTTGCAAGCCACCAACAGCTCCAGACTAACAGCCTATACAGATGCAGAATGGCCTGGAGATCCTTTGGATAGATAATCTATCAGTGGAAATTTGTTCCTCTATGGAGATGGATTGGTGAGTTGGACAAGCAAGAAGCAAGATGTTGTAGCACTCTCATTGATGGAAGCAGAGTACATTTCAGCAGCTCAAGCAAGTCAAGAAATTCTATGGTTATATCAATTACTGGAAGAATTTGGAATAAATTAATCATTGCCTATAGATGTTTATGAAAATAATCAAAGCTGCATTAAACTTTCAAAGAGTGAAGGGATTAGTTCACGTACCAAGCATTTTGATGTGATATATCACATGTTGAGAAATATACAGAAAGAAAATTTTATTGAAATGAAATACTGTACATCAAAGGAAATGACTGTGGATGTTCTCACCAAGCCACTATCCAGAGATCAATTTCAATTCCTGAGAAATAAGATGGATCTTTTCACATGAAAACAAGCATTGATGAGAAGGAGTATTGGAGTATTGGCATCAATGCTTGTTTTGTAGATCTATGGTTTTTTTCCTTGAGAAGGGGTGGTGTCTTCTGCACAGGAACACTGTCTATATCTATGATCATTTGGTCAGTGAAGAGGTCACATACCCCTCCCCTTCCTGGGGGTCAATAATGTTTTATTGTATAACTGTCTGTTCACTTCCTGTGGTTTGATAGCCATCACATTTACAGAAATGAGATTCTATTTCCAATAATGCCTGTAACTAACTCAAGAGTTTTCAACATAAGTTTTACATCTTCATTTCCTTCTCCCTGACTTTTTAGGCACTATCACTATTGACTTTAGGACAGGGGAGGCAACCCTTTTGAGCCGGGGGCCAGGTTGCTGTCCCTCAGACAATTGGGGGGGCCGAAGCACCAAAAATAAATAAATAACTAAATAATTTTTTTTAAAAAAAATTAAAAATTAAAAAGATATGCATGCACACTCTCTCAGCCCCAGAAAAGCCATGGAAAAACCCCTGTGGAGATTTTGCCAAGAAAACCCCAAGAACAAGTAATAACAACAATAATCAATAACATCATGGCGGGCGGCAGCGGTGGCTGCGGCGGCAGGACCAGCCTGGGTCCGGTCCAGAGGCCTCAGGGGGGGTGCATCCGGCCCCCGGGCCTGAGGTTGCCTACCCCTGCTTTAGGATGAGTGCAAACAAACTGAGATTCCATTTCAAACTGGGCAAGCATTATTTGTATTTGTAACTAGCTGGTTGGAAAAGATAAAGAGCCATTCAGCTTCTGGTTCATCTGCATGAAGATTTAACAGTTGGTAAATAAAAGGGTAGATACAATGAAGGAAAGGAAGGTCAGTGAGTGTGACCACCAGTATAGCAGAAAGCACTCTTAGCAACTGGGAATAGAAAGGGTAAGTTATCTGTTGTCCCGCTGACCTTCTCTCTTTGGCTAACTCCTTTACACAAGCACTTTCTCTTTGTTGAAACATTTATCAGTAGACCTTCTGCCTCAATCATTATTAGCAACTCAGAATTTAAGAGTAAAATAAAAAATAAAGGAGTTGTGCCAGTGATGAAGTGGATGTTTGTTTCTTGGGTGTTTCTGGACAAGTTCAGGCTATAGGGTTAGACAGATCTGGCTACTACTATACCCCTCTTGGTACACTTGCTTCATAATTATTGTGAACAGGGGAGCAGGGATGCCAAAAATTACATTTCCCCCTCATCCTTAGTGAGAAAGGCTGTTCTGAGACAGCCCCTTTTAAAAACAACTAATTAATGTAAAAGTTTTCACATTTCAGAACTTTTTGCAAATAATTTGTGCAAAAAAGGAAATTTGTGCAAACAGTGCAAGAAACAGTACTTTTATACAAAACACATTATTCAAAGGCATGTTTTTGTACAAAATTTTTTTTACACAAATATGTGTAAAATAATGGACCAAAGTACAAAAGACACTGTATATCTCACCCTGTACCCATCATTCTTGCATTTGGTAACAAAAAATCCCCAACAATTTGCATCCTTACAGTAGGAGCACTTCAAGAAGGGTTATTAATAGTCACTCAGCCCATGCTATAGCATACATCATCATGATCCCCAAGATTTACTAAGAAAATCTTGTAGGACTTTTGGAAGTTATTCACCATCATGTTGACTGGAGTGCCATGTAATGTCTAAGCCACAGATTTCAAGATCACTCTTAGGAATTTGCTGTATTCGCTAGACTTGCCCTAATAACGTAGAATGTCAGCACTAGTAACAGTTAACTTCTTTCATCAGACTGAGTTTTAGAGGAATGCCCCTGAACATAAAACATTTATAGCACACAGTCATTGAGAATGATAAACTATTCAGAGCATTTCCCAAGTGTTCACAGGAGCAGCGAAGCAAATGATATGAGTGAAACTGCTAATCTTTGGAGTGTTTACTGGAAATTCCACTTCGCAGTTGCCTACCCAAAAAGCATTACATATTAAGTCTTCTGAGAACTGCCCTTTAAAAAAAAAGACACTTAAAGGTATTTACTTATCAAATTTCTTAAAAGGTTCATAGACAAAATATCTCTAGGCACGCTATAATGTGAAACAATGCAATACATTGTGTGGGTCTTTAAAAGTCAAATAGATACACAGCAGTATAATGCCATAAAATGCATCATAGCTAAAATAGCCAACAAGAAAAAGAGTTAAAGCCAAATTAGAGGTACTTAAACCACTTCTAGGAGGATTTACAAAATCTCCTATACTAATGATTATCCCTCCCACAGTTATCTGTACCAAATGAAGGCTGCTGGTGGTGATCCTCATATGAAGTACAAGAGAATCGTGTCACCACTCCATGTACAAAAGCCAACTGAACTGGCAGTTGAAATTGGAGATGGGGCATACCTGAAGACAGCAGGCCGATAAGGGAGAACAGATAGGCAGTTTAGCACACAGCAAGTTTTCCAACACCTTACTCCTGCTTCCCTGTATCTGCTGTCTCTGTTGAGTGCCTCATTCTGTCTGATAGTAGGGCTGGCCTTGATTTAGATGCAGAGGCTAGGGATCAGCATTATGTTGCAGTAACCTGCTCCCTCACAAATGGCCAGGATGCATTATATAGATGTGCTATCTAATATTAAAGGGTTTAAAATAGTACAGAACATTATTTATTATTAATTTCAAATGCTTATATGCTAATCCTCCTGTGAAACTGACACTGTGAGAGACCAAACAAAAGTAAAATTTATTGAGATTTCCAAATTTTTAAAAAATAAAATAAAATATTGTTTTTATTTTAATAAATAAATACATTTTAAGTTAATTTAAGTGCATTTATTTTTTAATATTTGAAAAATTAAATAAACAAACAAATTCAACTCTATCTAGGTGTACAAACTTAATGGAACACAAATGGGGAATATTTAGAGGGACAGGAGAGGGGTGTCTCCTATCTCTGATTCCATTTGCATTCACCATAAAAGCATTAGCTACATTGGTTACAACCATCACTAATACAAAAAGAGTTAAATATTAAAAGTTGATATTAAATATCAAAAGGAGCCCTGGTGGTGCAGTGGTTAAAAGCCTGTACAGCAGTCACTCACTCACAAACCACAAGGTTGCGAGTTCAATACCAACCAGGGGCTCAGGCTCGACTCAGCCTTGCATCCTTCCAGGGTCGCTAAAATGAGTACCCAGCTTGTTGGGGGTAATTAGTTTACAGTTGTAAACTGCTTAGAGACTGCATAGTGGAGTACAAAGTAGTATATAAATGAAACTCCTATTGCTATTAAAAGTTAACTCTGCCTTATAAGTATGACAATGATACACTCTTGTTTATTTCAAACCAAGTAGAGCCCCTCCTAGTTCTGAAAGAGAAATTAGGCTATTAGGCTATTTACTCTGGACTAATGATAAGTGGTTTGAATGTTGGACTATGACTCTGGAGGCTAGGGTTTAATTCTCTGCTTGGCCATAAAATCCACTGAGTGATGTTGAGCAAGTCACATTCTCTCAGCCTGAAGCAATGGCAAACCTCCTCTGAACAAATCTTGTCAAGAAAACCCCATGATAGATTCACCATAGGGTCACCATAAGTCAGAAATAATGTGAAGGCACACAAGAACAACAACCGTTATAAACTACAGTAAACATAAATTGTTATGTCTCAACAAGAACGTGAAGGACCAACAGGAATGGGGAGGCTCAGCAAGATTTATCAGGATTGCCTATCAGTTATTCTGTTTTAAATACTTAGAATTATCTTAACCAAGTATAAGAAGCAAGCCATATATAAAAACTATGGATAAATAGTAAAGTGACTAAAAGGGGCAAAGTAGCTGAAGGTACCCACATTTTTTCTTAATGTGTAGGAGAGCTATTTCAGACATGCACAGGGTTGTTGAATAGGTTTAAAAGATGACAAAAGTTTTGACTTGCCACCAAATTTCAGCAAAAGCAAAATTTTATCTCACTTTAGAGATCCATGTTCACCTGTGCTATCTGATGGATGTTAAAGGAAACAAAAGAGTTATTTAGGGCTAATGAAATTTCTCTAATGGACTCCTCTCAAATCCTTATTGTGTAGATGTGTAGCTTTGATATTTTACTGAGGAAAATGATACTCTTATACACTTTAATTTTGCTCAGCAAATACATTTAAGAGGGTATCATAGAGTTTTAATTATCACATTTTAAATTTTTTGACAAAGTTTGTTATGATTTGTAGTTGTTAACTTATCTCTACATAGTCACTATCCAGATTTACACATTTCCTCCAGCATTTCTTGACCCTCCAAATACCTGATATTGTAGAAGTCTGCAGATTGCGCCTTAGGAAGGGATATCGTAAAATAATAATTATCATTGGAAGTTATTATGGATATATTGATGAAATTTTGTCAATGTCATCATTCGTCCCTAAGTGCATGATGTTGAGAAAATCAGCTCATTTTGTCCTTTATTTTTGTGACAGGTTGTGCCAGAAGTGACTAAAGTGTAAAATCCTTATAAGGCACAATCTGCAGACTTCTATAAAAATCAAAACAAACTTTCTGTTAAAAATTTTAAAAGTAATAATTAAAACTTTACGATACCCCCTTATAACTATTGGTAATATTTAGATTCTGAAATCTTCTATTTCAAAACAGCCAAATAAATTGCTGAATGGGAAATTAACATATCTGTCAATCCTATCAGTTCAATGGGTCTGCTCTATGTTTAGGCTAATGGTTGCAGCTATTCGCATTTTGTGGAGCATAGTCCGCAGAGTATGCAAGAGGGTCTGTTTCTCATTCCATGTACAGAAGGCCAGACAGTAAAAGGGGAAAAAAATGAAACATATTGTAGTAGTATGATGTGGGAGAAAAGATAGGATATGAATTGTTAGTGCTGGTAGAACATTATTTTATTCACTCTTGCTTTAGCTATGAAAAAATGTAAGCCACAGATTTAGAAACAGATATTTATAAGCTCATTGTGCTGGAAGATTTTTCTAAAGTTTGTATATTGCATTAAACCATTACCATTTTCGCAGTTGTAGGTCACATCCTGCTATGCAATCCTGAGTATAAAACCCTTCATATTCTAATATATACCATTTGCGCTAAGGCATTGGTAATGACTCTGGATGTATTTTTCACAGCATGGTTAACAATGAAATAACAGTTAATCCAGTATTTTAGATTCGAGAAACTACTTTTTTGTATGATTCAAGCTGAAAGATTTAAGGGCAAATGCTTCAAACAGCTAGGAAACCTTCTGTCAAGGTCAAACCAGTTTTTCTTCAATTCACATCAAGAGAAAAGTTAGCCAATTTCACTACCTGATCCCTTTCTTCACATCTAGCCATCAGATAATTCATCTGATGTAAATCCTTGGTGAATTCAACTGCAGTTGCAGAAGCACAGAATGCTGAGAATTCTACCAATCTTGGTAGGATACAAAGTTGTGAAGATGGTATAATTACATGTAGAGTCGTATGAATAAAAAAAAAAATAGCCTAGCTCCAGAGAGTTCAGTGCCTCTGTACAGCAGAACAATGGATTTTAGGAAAGTTGAGATGGGGAAGATCTTCCTCTTCCATTGCCCTGTGTGACTCCACAGCTAGCTCTGGAAGGCTGGGAACTCCCCCAGAACCTATTTTCTGTAAATTCCAAGGCTGCATTTCTGACAGTAAAACATTAGATTTAGCGGTGAGATTGATTTTTTAAAAAGTGCTGTTGTTCTTGCAATTGTAACCTTCATTCTATCAGATGGGGCATTGTATTATCCCAGGGTCATTTTTAGTCATAGCAGTTCACACAGAACTATAACATTGTCCACCTCTGTACTTTATAAACAATGCCCCCCAAATTTCAGCCACCTGGCATATACAATTTTAAAATAAAACAGACAGCAAGTCCAGTCTGCCCTAACCAACATAGCCAAAGGTGCGGAATGCCAACCACATCTGAAGGAATATAGTTGGCTTGCCATCCAGGGATTGGAGCAGGGGTAGGCAACCTTTTCCCTTTAAGGGCTGAGGGACTTCAGCTCCCAGAAGCCTCAGCCATGTTGGCCAATAGTCCCATGTTGGCCAATAGCTCCTGGGATTCTGGGAGCTGAAGTCCCTCAGCCCTTAAAGGGGAAAGGTTGCCTACCCCTGGATTGGAGCGTCTGTGGATGGCTCCACCCCATTTTCCCAAATGGTGGTGCATGTATGTAGCCAAACCACCAATGAAACCAATGGGACTTGAGTCCCACATTTTTTGGCATCGCGTGTGGGGGCTCTAGAATGAAACCCCAGTGGATACAAAAGTCTGACTGTACATGATTCCCACTCACGCTCTGTAGGAAACAAGACTTGTTATTAACCAATATGTAAGATAGGGAGAACCAGTGTAGAGCGTAATCCTGCAACCTGCATAGTCCTGCAACCAGAAGTAATGGCTAATGCCATTCACAACTATGGCACACATGGTTAATGGCATTAATTTATTGTTTGTGTCAGAACTGTGGAATCCAAAAGAATGTGGCAGCTGCAGCCTTATGCTCTGGTCTATCATGTACCAGTTTCCTAATGTGTTGATCAGGAAGTAAGCTGTCAATATTAAAACTAACAATCTTCAAAATTCATGGCATTTACAAATGGATGGATCAAGTTATTTCTGTCTGTGTCAATTTCACACGTCCATTCTGTCTGTTCTGTCCTTTTAAAAACTGCCTTTTCAAAAGCATGAACAATTTTGCCCTCAAATATGCAGTTTGAATTGTTTTCTCTCAAAATTATTAAATGGATTGAATTTCAAAATACACATTTCTAAACATATTTTATTAATTATTATGCATTTTAAAATGCATTCTGGTACTTTGGTAGAGCTTGGAACCTGAATCACAACATTCAGAAAACTACAAAATTTCACACTAATCTGTGTACTAGCCCATAAGGTACAGATCTGCTCAGCTTGCACTAAAATTCACAAAAATCAGATTCCACAAGCATACCTTCCAATGACAGTAAAGGAGAAAAATAACTCCATCTGACCATACTGTCTTATTCCCACTTATTTACCAGCAGTTGTTGTTGCCATACCCACACATTTAATGCACTGTATGACATGTAGCATTGCTCAGCAGGGTAAGTGGGAATATCTTTAACATTACTTGGGAAGCTATGTCAACATGTCTGAAATGCTGTTGTTTATTGATCTTGCTCACACAGCTAGACTGTCAACACAAGTAATGCTTGTTGTTTAACATGAAGAGATCAAACTGGCATGCAGTCAAAGCTGCCTCACAAGTGATGCATAATTAACATATTTTAAAAGGCTTTGGATTTTCTTGGCCCAACCTTCCTACAATATAACCTGTAAGCTATGATCTCCTTGGATCCAGTTGCCCCAAATTCAGAAGATCCTCTCCTTGGAAGTCCAATTGGCACTGATATATACCTCATTTTGATGCCAAGGTAAAACTTGGTTGTTTACCCAAGGAGGAAAATGTTAGTTATCTTGGATTGGTTTTCATCCTGTCTGCCTGTGAGTTTTATTCTGATTGTGTTCAATTGGTTTGCATTGTCTTAAATAGTTGAAAATTATTTTTAAGTTGTCTTACTGACTGTACCTACAAAGAGATCTTCATATACACAATGGGATATTAATATTTAAATGCATAGATGTATTTCACAACTGTTGTCCCTGCACACAATATAATGGAGAAAAAATGGATTAAGAAGTAATTTATAGCTTAGTTCCACTGATAGGTGTTATTTCCCGCATTTTATACATTTGCTCAACTGCAATGGCTGTCTAATTATATAGATGTACTAACATGACACTTGATTAAGTTTCTACAGATTTGTGGGATTCATTCTTGTCATTGATCATAGAATCATAGAATCATAGAATCATAGAGTTGGAAGAGACCACAAGGGCCATCCAGTCCAACCCCTGCCATGCAGGAACTCCCAATCAAAGCATCCCCGACAGATGGACATCCAGCCTCTGCTTAAAGACCTCCAAGGAAGGAGACTCCACTACTCTCCGAGGGAGTGTGTTCCACAATCGAACAGCCCTTACTGTCAGGAAGTTCCTCCTAATGTTGAGGTGGAATCTCTTTTCCTGGAGCTTACATCCATTGTTTCAGGTCCTAGTCTCTGGAGCAGCAGAAAACAAGCTTGTTCCCTCCTCAATATGACATCCCTTCAAATATTTAAACACGGCTATCATATCACCTCTCAGCCTTCTCTTCTCCAGGCTAAACATCCCCAGCTCCCTAAGTCGTTCCTCATAGGGCTTGGTTTCCAGACCCTTCACCATTTTAGTTGCCCTCCTTTGGACATGCTCCAGTTTCTCCACATCCTTTTTGAATTGTGGTGCCCAGAACTGGACACACTATTCCAGGTGAGGCCTGACCAAAGCAGAATAGAGTGGCACTATTACTTCTCTTGATCTAGACACTATACTTCTAATGATGCAGCCTAAAATTGCATTGGCCTTTTTAGCTGCTGCATCACACTGTTGACTCATGTTCAACTTGTGGTCTACGTGGACTTCTAGATCCCTTTCACACGTAGTCTCATTCAGCCAGGTGTCCCCCATTGTATATCTGTGCTTTTCATTTTTCCACCCTAAGTGCAGTACCTTACATTTCTCCGTGTTGAATTTCATTTTGTTAGCTTTGGCCCAGCTTTCTAGTCTGTTCAAGTCATTTTGAATTTTGATCCTGTCTTCTGGGGTATTAGCTACTCCTCCTAATTTGGTGTCATCTGCAAATTTGATAACTATACCCCCAATACCATCATCCAAGTCATTGATAAAGATATTGAATAGCACTGGGCCCAGGACAGAGCCCTGTGGCACCCCACTGGTCACTTCTTTCCAAGTTGAAAAGGAGCCATTGTTGAGCACCCTTTGAGTTCGACCAGTCAACCAATTACAAATCCATGTAACAGTTACTTTGTCTAGCCCACATTTTACCAACTTGCTTGCAAGAATGTCATGGGGAACCTTGTCAAAGGCCTTACTGAAATCAAGATATACTATATCCACAGCATTCCCTTCATCTACCAAGCTGGTAATTTTATCAAAAAAAAGAGATCAGATTTGTCTGGCATGACTTGTTCCTCTGAAACCCATGTTGACTTTTTGTGATTATGGAATTACTTTCCAGGTATTCACAGACTCACTGTTTAATGATCTGCTCCAGAATCTTTACCGGTATTGATGTCAGACTAACTGGACGATAATTGTTGGGATCCTCTTTTTTTCCCTTTTTGAAGATGGGGACAACGTTTGCCCTCCTCCAGTCTGCTGGGACTTCTCCTGTTCTCCAGGAGTTCTCAAAGATTATTGCCAGTGGTTCCGATTTGGGAACATAGTTGCCCTCCTTTGGACACGTTCCAGTTTCTCCACATCCTTTTTGAATTGCAGTGGGAACATAATGTGATGATGTATGCCTTCAAGTCATTTCTGACTTATGGTGAACCTAAGGTGACTATCATGAGGTTTTCTTGGCAAGTTTCTTCAGAGGGGGTTTGCCATTGCCATCCCCTGAGGCTGAGAGAGTGTAACTTGCTCAATGTCATCCAGTGACTTTTCATGGCTGAAGTGGGATATGAACCAAGTTCCAGATTCATAGGGGTCGTTCCCACTTTGATTTACAGCGAATTGCTGATTATTGAATATGTGCCTCATTCCCACTGGGAATGGTTTTAGAAGATACTGTAGTCATTCAGAGTTGCTTTGAACTGCAGCAAATCCAAAAGAATCACACTTTTTGAAGAGTAGTTTTCTGGCAGTTCTTTTGAAAAAAAAATTGGTTCAGGAATGTGTTGGACAAATGTGAACTATGGTCCTGAATCACATTGCATTGCACTGGAGGGGCTGCTCAGCTGCTCGACAGTGGTGGCGGCACATGGTATTGTTGCTGGCACTGGGGTTGGCTCACCACCTTCCTTAGGTCCTACCCCAGTGCTCTGGGGGCCACGCCAGCTTGCTCCACCTTTCCTTGGCCCAGCCCCAGTGCTCTGGGGCTAAGCTGGCTCTTGCCATTTTCCCTCAGCCCAGCCTCTCTTGGGTATTCTGGGGGCATGGGAGAAGGCCGGCCATGGTGGCCTCAGATTCTGGGCCCACAGCAGGCGGGGGGCACACACACAAGAGCACAAGGGGAGCACACACACAAGAGAGAAGAACCCTACTCTTTGTTGCCAGCAGGCGTGCTGGGCCTCCCTGGCCGCAACCAATCTCCCAGTTGTGCGCAGTCTAACCAGGTCTTTGCGACAGGGTGCCCCATCCTCCTTCTCCTGCTTATTCCATGTCACTAGTGACAACCTTGTCATGGGGAATACCTTTACCTTTAGTGGGAACACCATGGAATAAGGACATGATTTGCATCCATAGTGGGAACAATGCATGGCTTTGATTGAATCGGTGACCCAGAGTCAACATGATTCACAAACTGGATTAAATGTAAGTGGGAATGAGCCCATAGTCCAACACTCAAACCCACTACACCACATTGGTTCTGCTGTCTCATTTTCAGAAGCGAGTGCTTGAGGTCCTTGTGGGATACTGGTATTCCTAATGCAATGCACTATGTGGCAATATCTGCTCCAACAGGCTGTCCTAGTAACATAGGAGACCTGAGGTGTATCTTCACTGTAGAAATAGTGCAGTTTGGCACTACTTTAACTGCCATGGCTCTATCCTACAGAATCTTGGGAATTGTAGGTTTGTGAGGCACCAGCACGCTTTGGTAGAGAAAGCTTAAAACCCTGGTAAGACTACAAATCTAAGGATTCCATAGGATTCCATAGGATGAATCTACAGCACTTAAAGTGGTATCAAACTGCATTAGTTCTACAGGTGAACCCTTGAAGAGGTTAATATGTTAATTTCTTCATGTTCTCTTCAGAATCCTGAGCCCAAAATTACTAGTGAAAACTCAACCTTATTATTATTATTATTATTATTATTTAATTTCTAAAGTGCAGTCAATGTACAACCTCTCACTACCTTGAATAAAGAGATGAATCAGTTTAACAGGATCAAAGCTGAAAGGAATTGGCATAACCATTGTATTAATATGAATGTGTTGCTTTGCAGTCTCAGATTTTATGTGTATTCTTCCTTACAGGATAACAGGACATAATTCACACAGCCTAAAATGCATTCATGGGGGCAGCCTGAGAGATTATCACACTAGGGTCAATTCCAGATCCCACAATTATCCCATTATTGGCAATGAATGGGACAGAAATGCTATGAGAATATATTTTTCTGCACAGTTTCACAATCCTGCTATAATGACAAACCAATAACAATATGATAGCACTTTCACGTTCCACACCTTTCTGTTCCCAGACCATGAATGTAAACTTTCACGCATGCGAAAAAAGATGACAGGAGCTTACACAATAGCAAGACTGAATCATTATCAGCTTCCACACATTCAGAATAGTGTGAATGCAGCATTATTGGCAAGTCATTTATGGGGTTTTCTTTTTAATAAAGTATTACAGGATGATTACTGGTTATTCATGGAAGAAGCACTGGATGAAAATGACATCATGTGAAAATCTTCCCATGGTTGTGCAATAATAATGATGGGAAAATTCTGTTTTTCTCCCATTTTATAACCTCATGTTATAATCTCCCTGATTACAGTATAATGAATCATTTAGTGAGGCTGCATGGATCTGGAAGGACTTTGACTTGTGGTAGGATCTGATGGACAATGTTATGTGATGAGATAACAGAGTGAACAGCATTAGTAAAGTTATTAAGGGACACTCAGGTACCTTTTTCAGATACTGGTGTGGCTTGGGTTGACATGGCTCATCTCTGGGTACAGGTGGATAGAAGGAACCTTGAATCATCTGAATGTGCTCATTCAAAAAATAAATACAAAAAAATGGGTGGGTGATACTTAGGCCCCATTCACACTATGAAAATAATCCAGGATGAATCTGGGTTGAAACCTTGTGGTTCACACATACCCCGAATGCACTCTATGCACTTTTGGGGGGAAGGGGCTGGCCCCCTTAGTAAAGAGGGACATATTGATCTCCAGGCACAAAGTGTGGCTGTAGAGAGGTTCTGTTATTTATCTATCTTCAGAGGAATGTAACTTCTGTCCACAATCCTATGAAGAGAATTTCCTCCTAATCAAAAGATTAACAAATCAAAGGCTAAGCTGGTTCCTTTCTGCCATGTGTGGACCAATTATGAGGATGTACCATTTTTGTATAAAATTTTAGGTAAGGACATAATGTAACAAGCCACATAGAATCAGACTGAAGGCCTAGCCAATCTAGCAAACATCTATCTCAATGGCTAGCCATTTGCCTATGGGAAACCCTGAGCAGGACTCAAATTTAATTATTATTTATTAGGGTAAGTTAGAAATGAAAGCAAAGGGATCTGTGATCTCTGCCTAGGTGAAATGTATTTTGTTCATTTTGGTTGGCTGAATAAAGGTGTCACTGCTTTGTAGATTTTAGATGGAAGGAAGTTATATGCTGGTGACACACAGTAACTGCTGCTTGTGTTATATTCTACAAACCAAGCAGAGATGACACTCTTGGTCATGATTGCTTAAGATTTTGATGAGAGCCCTTAGGAACAACTGTAGTAGGAAAGTCAAAGTGGTCCACCCTGGAAATATGTTTTTCAGACAGTCTTTCCTTTTCACTAGACAATTTGTTCTCAAACAGTTTTAGTATGTTTTAAGCAGAGGTAAGAATCAGTAGCAATCCAGATCATGGATTGCAATTCCCAGCACTCCTTGCCACTGGTTATGCTGGCTAGGGCTTCTGGTTAATCTCAACCGGGTACCCATTTCTTTTTTTTACTGTATCCATTGCTTTGCATAAAAAGTGATGACATTGGCATTGCTCCCCCTGTTGGAAGACTTATATGCTTCTCATCCATCAATTTGACACAGAAATAGTTCTTTACCTAGAAAAATTATGAAAGTGATGCAAGTGGTAAAGGTGTCTTCATTTTGGAAGACATAAAGACTTACAAGGACAGTCATTTTTCATCCACTAAACAGCAGAGCTATGTAGATCTACATAAAATTGGGGAGGGGGGGTGCAACTTTTTTTAAAAAAAAAATCAGGCTACATCCTATGAAGTCAATTTCCTTGAGAATTCATGCCCCTAATTCAACTTTACAATTTTGTCACCACTGTATCTCCATCAAAAAATACCAAAGCCTTGCAGATGATTGAATTAATATGAGCTATTCACTGTACAAGGTGAACTAGCACTGTATATTAGTCTGTGGGAAGTTATTCCCTAGTAATAAATATCTTCAGGGCACTTGGAGGACTTTCATTCCTAAATTCACCATACATAAGTCCAAGTTGACTTGATGGAAAATAATAAAAATATGTCTTCCAAGGCTCTGAGCCTTTTGTTAAAAAATATTAGAAGTACTGTGTTGGTGGGTGGGTTATAAAGAATTGTGAAGATGAATAGTGTCCATGAACCATTGTCAGAATAGTTGTTGGTTTTGTTGAAGTGTGGGAGTTAATAATTATCTGCAATTGTATTCATATTTAAGTTGTACACATCCCACTGACACGAACTGCAGCCACAAACATTTTGAACTCCCTGCACAATGTGCAACAATATTTATAAAGTCTGGAGACAGCCATGTTAGTCTGTAAAATATCAGTATGCAAAGGACTCTTTTAGCACCTTTGAGATTAAGTGTGCAAAAGAAGTTGTAGCATAGATTTTCATAGACATCTGAAGCAAACTAAGTCTGTGGATTTTTATGCTACTCCTTTTGCACATTTAGTCTCAAAGATGCTACAAGATCCCTTTGTATACTGAGGTGAGCACAGTTCACCAAACATAGCAACTCACCATGCTTCAGTAAAAATTGTGGTTTTTGTTGCCTGCCCAGGATTTCAAAAACAGTGGGGCTGCTGTGCACTGTGGAGAGGTTTATCCAAACCTCTCCAGAGATGTTCTAGGTATGCCCAAATGGTCCTGCCTTTCCAGTGCCCTTCTCTGGTGCAGTCTTTTCACCCAGAAACTAGTAGGCAAACAGATGAGCAGGTGGCAAAGGAAACAGTAGTAGCGGCTGCTGCTGCTCACTCTCACTACTTTCACACTTTTGCCTACAGAGCCAATAAGTGAGCCAGCAAGCATACAGGACAAAGCAAAAGAACAATTTTCCTCAATTCCTAGAAACAAGCAAGTGAGCATGGGTGGCTGCTGCCTGCCTATGTTTGTAAGTGGGCAAACAGCAAGAGCAGTCAGCAATGGAGTGGAAGTTCAGAGGTTAGAAGTGCATGCTTCTGCAGCACAGTTAGGCATGTACAGAGGGTCCAGGGAGGCAAAGTTCTGCCCCTAGATCCATTCAAGGGCCATATGATATCTTCTTCTTCCTTCCTTCCTTCCTTCCTTCCTTCCTTCCTTCCTCCTCCTCCTCCTCCTCCTCCTCCTCCTCCTCCTTCTTCTTCTTCTTTGAGTTTTCTACTTTTGGCACATGCTTGACTGGAAACAGTGAAGAACTGAAGTTATTAGAGGACACTGCTTCTCAAACTGGCAAGCCAAATTAGTTTCTTATAATACAAGTGTTTCTTACAGCTCTGGACCTTCTAAGAACTGTTGTTCTCTCTCACAACCAGAAAGAAAAAAGACTGATCAATTCATGCCTCCCAGAAGCTTCCTGCTTTCCCCATTTTCCAAGAAGATTGTGGACTTGACCCATGGTTTCCATATATATATATATACACATACATAGTCACAATCCAATTAAAAATTCAGCATTTGGTTCAGTTTTAAAACCTAGAGTTTAAGATTAAAAAAGAGCACACTGGAGTATTACATAAATAAAATGCTATAATTCCAGTAGGGATGAAGGGGGGGGGGGTGATCAGAAAACATTTTTCAGTGTTCGTTTTGAGAAACCCTGAGGAGAAGAACACTGGACTGATGAGCATATTGACAGATCAGGACTTTGCAAAAAGTGCATGTGGCTGTTTTGTGCAGAGAACAGATTTTTTGTTTGGTAGTTAATGCTATAACTGGGAATTTCTTTTGCTTGAAATTCACACATGGCTGATTTGCATAGGAAATGACATTTTCTGAGCAGGAAATGGCATTTTTTGAGCAGGAGCTAGTATTTCTGCATCAAAATATTATTTTTCATGCAGAAAATCCTGTTTTTTATACAGAACAATCACATGTGAATTTTGTACAGAACAAGTCTTGAATTGCAAATAACCTTTGAAAACTGTGGTTCTTGAAAACCTTTTTACACAGGGAAGAATAATGTTGAAATTACTAATGGCTACCTTTGAGAAGCATCTTGATGAAGAATTATATCCCAAGATTTGAATCCTATCAAATTCTGGGATTGTAGTAAGGCACTAGAGATCTTTAGCTGTGAAATCTAAGTGCTCTTCCCTAAACTGCAGATCCCAGGATTCTGTAAAATAAAGCCATGGAGGTTAAAGTGGAATTAGAGCACTATAACTGTATGTGTTAAAAAACCCTCAGATTCTTCTCATCATATTTTCCCCTATTTAGAATCCAATTGCCTTTCCAGGGCATTCAGCTGATCAAAATACAATTTAAATTTTCACTCAGTGAAGTCTGGGATGCAAAACAGTTACACACAGAAAGCAAGTTAAGCACCTCTGTGAATTCAAAGACCATGCAAGAAGGCCAGAGTCATTCATATATATATATATATATATATATATATATATATATATGTATGTATATATATATATATATATATATATATATACACACACACACATATATATATATATACACACACACACACACACACACCGCTTTTGTTACAAATTCCATTTTTCCAAGTTGGTTTGTTACAATATGAGCAACTTGAACAAACAGTTATGAAGACAGAGAATTTATACAGTCCACCACTGACAAGAAGGGATGTTTGTATAGTGGGCCCTTAGTATCTGCTGGGGCCCAGGAACTCCCATAAGTACCAAAATTCATGGATGCTCAAGTCCCATTAAATACAATGGCATAGTAAAAGAGTGTTCCTTATATAAAATGACAAAACCAAAGTTTGCTATTTGGAATTTATACTTTTTTAAAAAAAAAATATTCAAGCCCTAGATAGTTGAATCTGTGCATTAAAAAGTCCATAGATATGGAGGGCTGACTGTATACTTTGTGTAAAGAGCTCATGGCTATTTAGTAACATGTCTGTTCTATTCAGGCCAAAGGGATTGACTTGGAGAATATGAGAAAGGAAGAGATGTTTATAGACATGATCATAATCAACACGAAAATGATCTCTCACTACCAGGGTGACTTCTATTCTGTTGTCTTGGAATAAGAGGGTCTTGTTAGCAAAAATGTGAAAAACTCTCAGTCTCATACTAATTGCATTTCTCTGAAATCCATTTGCATCCACTTTGTTCCTATCAGGTTAGAGACTTTTTTCCCCTTTCCACATGGAAATTTGTATGCATTTTCAATATGTTTTCCAAAAGTGTACATATTTATTTACTCATTTCTCCTAACATAGACATTTTGGTACACTTTTTCTTCACTGCCTAAAATGTGTTTGTTTGTATTTTGAATTATACACATTTTAGAAAATCTATTTAGGATTTTGTATCTATGAAATGGACTGCAAGCCTTGTGACAGACTGAATTTCTGAGTAAAGGTGTGTATTGCCTTGCATTGAATTTCCAGAAGTGCCAAATGAATTTCAGTGAGAATCTTGAAACCATCAAAAGTATTTCTCATCTCTTCTCAGGGGAGGAAGTATCACTTTGAGGAAGAGAGAAATTATGCTTTAGGGCTCATTCCCACTTACTATTAAAATGGTTTGTGATTTGCTATTGCTCTGGGTTGGTGAATTGATTCCAGTCCATGCGTCGTTTCCACTATGGAAGCGGGTCTTTTCTTTATTCGCTTCTTTTTTGGCACAATTGTTGTTCTCACTAGTTTGTGCCCATTCAAAATGCCTGTCCATCTTCTATGAATCATCAGTGACGCAACCAGCAACACATTCAAGTAAACACAGGAAGGAGTCATGGGTGCCGTGGCCAGAATCCCATCCCTCACTAGTTTTTGGGGAAATCCACCATTCCCCCCCCTTCCCCAGGACCTGTCCTACATTCCAACCTTCTGTCCAGGAAGAATTTCAAAACACCCTCCATTCTGAGCTTCACTAGGAAGCATGTCCTCCAAGTCCTGCAAGGCTGGGAGAGCACCACTTCAACTTCCCATGTCCTCCAAGTCCCCTGGGATTCATGCAGCCACGGGTGTCATATGGAGGACTCTCCCCTGGGTGAGGTGCTGCCCCCCTAGTCTTGGAGGATTTTGAGGACATGGGGAGTTGAAAAGGTGCCCTTTTGGAATTCCTCCTGGATAGAAGGTTGGAATGTAGGACAGGTCCTGGGACAGTAGAGGGGGGAAATGGAGAATTTCCCCCAAAACTGGTGAGGGATGTACCAACCCTCTGCCACAGTAATCCTTCTCCTTCAGTTTGATGCATTTCAGGTCCTTTGTTCCTACTAGCTGAACATGCTTGCTAATCGCTTCTTTTCAAAAGAACCACCAAAAAACCAGTGTCAGGAAAGAGCAGTTCTTTTGCATTTGCCTCTCTTCATCTTGATTGAAACCGTGTGCAGTCAGTTCGGAACCAGTTTCAAGTGGGAACGACAAACATAGAACCTGATCAGCAATTCATTTCAAATCATACTGGGAACAAGGCCTTAGGATGCCTTTGGGGAAAGAACTGATATCCTGAGAAAATGCCTCCAGGAGTGAGGGGGGAGGTATTTACAGTGGGCAGTCTTATTTGCAAAAAGACAGAGATGGGCATGTGATGGGTGTGTAGACTGCCTGGTTTTCGACTGCCTAGTGTGAAAGTAGCAGATGTCATGCTTTTTCCAGATATGCTACTAGACAGAATTGTATTCTTCATTTGACATTTAATGAGGCCTTTAACAATTTTTGATTTTGCACAGCCAACAAGCACTGTGGGGTTTCCATCTGCTGTTACATCTGACTAATTACTTGCATGCACACACATACACACATACTTTTACATAACAATATGCATGGAGAGAAGGAGAAAATAATTACAATGCTTTAGCCATCCATAATGATTTAGATGTTCTTGGCAACTCTAGAAACAAATTGTGTGTGTGTGTGCACGTGCACGCGCGCATGCGCATGCAGGCCTTCAAGTCACCTGTCACTTTACAGCAAACTCATCAATTCCATAGGGTTTTCTTAGGCAAAGTCTATTTAGACGTAGTTTTGCCAGTTCCTTTCTCTGAAATATAGTCTATAGCACCTGGTATTCTTTAGAGGTCTCCCATCCAAATGTCAACCAGAGCTGTCACTGCTCAGCTTCCAAAATCAAATGGGATCTGGAGCATTTAGGCTGATCTAGGAGCAAATTAATGTGCAAATAACCAACCTTCTATCTCCCTCCTTCCCTTCCTTTCTAGCTTCCTGCATTTTGTATCATGGGTAGAAATCAGGGCTAAAATGGGATGAGCATGTGGGCAATGTATGATCACTCTTTATTGTGTAGTCACAGACCATTAAAACACAGAAAATGCATCATATGAAGCATGATAAAAAGCTAAGCAGTATAAATCAGGCCAGGGTAATATCAAGAGTTGTTTACTTTTTTAAAAAAATAAATAGTACTTTTGACACCATTTAATATAATTAAAGGGAGACAAACACCAAGTATTATGTATGTGTCTGAGTCATAATTTTACATGTCTTGGCAGCAGAGAAATGTAACTTTGCAACAGTTTCTGTTATATATATATATTTAGTATCTTCTAATAAATAAATCAAGTAGCATTTCAAAGTGTCTTCCAGGGAATTTACCTCAAGGGATGTAAGTAATCTTGATCTCTCATCTTTGTAAAACTGCAAAAGAACAATACATGGGATAGAGACTCTACTAGTTCATCTCCACATGGACAAACACATTTTTGGTGAGGGATTCCCTCAAAACAACCATCCAGCACAACAGAAGGAATGACATTAAGTCACGCTTTAGTAAAAACCAGGGAGTATTTAGAGATGGTCAACTTTTCAAGATAGTTAGTACCCCTATCAGTATTCAATGACAACCCTAGATTAATTGGAGAGCAGGTCGTATGAGCAGCAGACAGGAAAAAATTGCATGTCTATATCTTTAACCCAACATGCAAGAATAAATCTTGCCTTAGAAAAGTTTTGGGTAGAAAGGAAATTGTTAGAGAAATCTATTATCTGTAAATTGTCTCCGATAGCTTTAGACCACTGGCCACTACAGTTGTCTTCCTGAAGAGGATGCATGTAACCTGAATCAGGTCTCACATAAAAAATTGTAGCTAGTGGCTTACTGCCCAACTCCAAGCAGTACATCCCACTGAAGAACAGCTGGTTTCAAGCCATAAGATTACTAATGGCACACAGAGCAATTTCTGCAGAAAACCTGAAAGTATTTATTCCAAAGCTAAAGAAAAAAAAACAGAAGCCAGACTGGGATGTCAAACAGCAGTTATGTCAACACTTTGACCTGGAATTCCCTGAATGGAGCAGGAACGAACTCTTCCCTCCTTTAGTATTAAAAAACCCAATGAATTATAGCTTTAGCACTATTAGATGCTGATTGAAGAACCAATCAGCATTGGATACCCAAGTGCCAAAGGACTGAAAAATGACATCCAAGTACTTAAACCATCTAACTTGTCAAAGTTTTGTTTTGCTATGGCCCATTTAGTCAGAGGGACTCTTGGTAAAAAACATAATTATGGTTTTGCTGAAATTAATGGTTAGCAGGTTTAATCAATAGTACCTAATGGGTAATGGTTCCTATTACCATGTATGGATGCAAGAACTGGACAGTTAAAAAGGAGATAAGAAGAAAATAAATTCAATTGAGATGTGATGCTGGAGAAGAGTGCTAAGAATTCTGTGGACAGCCAAAAAGATAAACAAATGGGTTCCAGAGCAGATCAAGCCAGAAATCTCCCTGGAAACCAAGATAACTAAACTGAGGCTATCATACTTTGGCCTAATCATGAGAAGGCATGCCTCACTAGAAAAGACAATAATGCTAGGGAAGGCAGAAAGTAGTAGAAAAAGAGGAAGACCATACACCAGATGGATAGACTCAATCAGAGAGGTCACAGGTATGAATTTACAGTAAGTGGAGGTCAGGAAGCCTTGGAGATGTCTCATCTGTGAAGTCACCATGGGTCAGGATCAACTTGAGGGCAGTTAACAACTACAAAGTTTCTTCTGCTCAGAATGCACTCTCTCTTTATCTGCATTTTGTGATTTTTCTAGTTTATTTGGGTTCTCTCCCATCAATTTAAACAGTTTCTGAAAATTCATCTTCTCATGTTTCTGTGTTAGCCTCTTCCCTTTTCTTGATCTTTTAATATTTTGGCTTTTCTTTAATCCATTTGCCCTCTTCTGATGGAGCTTCTGCTTCTTATTGGATTTCCTCCCTTGTACTAGAAGGGTGAGGTGGGTCAGCCTTTATAACAGATGTCTTGATTTTATGCATAGACTCCATCTTTACTAGGAATTCCTCAATTACAGTTAATAAACAGTCACACTCAAAGAGGAAAGTCTTAATTGAATCTAAGTCCTTAATTATACTGCTAACATATCCTGTTAATTCTGTTAGTTTCCCTTTCTTTACCCCATGTGCCATTCTGAGATGCTGTGTAGAATCCTCTTTTTCTTTATTCAGTGAGCTATCTAGAATTATTTGGTTTTCCGATTCAGCTAAGTGGTTGATATTTTCAGCAAAAGCAATTTCTGCTGCTAGATCAACAACTCCCTCTGTCTGGGTTTCATACAGAATCTGTCTATGATCCAAAGACCAGTCTAGGACCAGTTATGAGGAAGGTTCATCCCTGCTGCATTTGTATCTGTTACTGCAGTAATGCATGCATGGATTTCTGTTTGTTTTTTCTTTTTAGTAGGGAAAAAATCTATAGAAAAACACCCGTACTTAAAAGAAGGAACAGAAAGAAAGTAATGAGAATACATAGAATATTGTCCTGTCAATTAACTCCTCATAAAAACAAAAATAAAAAAATAAAACTATTTTAAGAGCAACAAATTTATATAATATGTACTGGAGAAACCCAACAAAAACAACTGACCCTCACCCTGGCTCCACCCAAGCAGCCCTTCTTCAGTAGATGAAACTGGGAGGGATCACTGACAATAGAATAACAGAATCATAGAGTTGGAAGATACCTCAAGGGTCATCCACTCCAACCCCATTCTACCATGCAGGAATACACAATCAAAGCACCCCCAACAGATGGCCATCCAACCTGTTTTTAAAACCTCTAAAGAAGGAGTTTCCACTATACTCTGAGGTAACATGTTCCACTGTTGAACAGCTCTTACTGTCAGGAAGTTCTTCCTAGTGTTGAGGTGGAATCTCCTTTCCTGTTGTTTGAATCCATTGCTCCACATCCTTGCATCTTGCGCAGCAGAAAATAAGCTTGCTTCATCCTCTTCTGAGGCATTTCTTCAAATATTGACATCTCTTCAAATATTTAAACATGGCTATTATTTCACCTCTAAACCTTCTCTTCACCAGACAAAACATACTCAGCTCCCTAAGCTGCTCCTCATAGGGCATCATTTCCAGATATTTCACATTCTGGTCACTTTCCACACTCCAGCTTGTCAATAAACTAGTGCATAAATCCTCAAAGATCTTCTTTCCACCAACACTCTTCTAGTACTGCACTCTTCCTTTAAATGACTAATACAGAATATTTATTGAATAAAGGGGAAAGCAAAGACTAGTCTTTTTTCTTCTGGGTCTAGTTATTCTGGTCTTGAGAACCAGTGTGTTGTAGTGATTTGCGCATTGGACTATGACTCTGGAGACCAGGGTTTGAATCCTTGATCAGCCATGGAAATTCCGTGTATGATCTTGGGTGAGTCATACTCTCTCAGTCTCAGAAGAAGGCAAAGGACAACTCCTTCAGATCAAATCTTGCAAAGAAAACCTTGGGATAGGTTCACCTTGGGGTTACTATAAGTTGGAAATAACTTGAAGACACAGTAATGAAGTTATGATTCTTGGGTGTACGTTGAGCTTTACCATATGTGGGCAAACTTAATAAATGATCATGTTTTTTAAAAAACTTCATTGTGCTAAGATTAACTGGATGCAGAGACAATGGACATTACAACACTGTCTCCAGGTCCTTCAGTTACTACTCTCACCTTCTGTAATGCTCCATACAACTTGCTTTTTGTGTAGATATGTGGCTGCCATGTTTTGTAGCAGCTATGTATCTAGTAAGTACAATCTGGTTATTAGTACACTTGGGAAAATATAACATCTAGCTTTACTTTTCTAGGAAATACCTCAGCTGCATTTGCACTAGCTTGTTTTTGTTCTTAATTATACACCCTCTTCTTCCTTCTTTTCTAGTGCACCTCTCCCCAACAGAAGCAGCCTTTAGCATAGAACCACAGAATTATAGAGCTGGAGGGACCATAAGGGCCATCCAATCCAGCACCCTTCCATACCTAGGAATTACTTTTTGTACAGTAACATTCCATTTCCATAAACTTCCTTGCAGTTTTGTAGTTTTAGGGCATTCTATATGAGAGCAAAATCTATCCTGGATGTACTCAGTGGTACCTAAAGTCTTCAGCAACCATATTGATTTGCTCTATTTCTGTCTTCACTGAGGCTGGATGTTGTAGCTCTCTGTAAGCTGGCTAGGTGTGCCTGGCTTTACATGCTGGGAAGGTATGGGGAAGCAAAATGCACTCTGTGAGTACTCTCAGAGCTGACTATTACTCTTGGGACTTAACCAATGCTTGGAACATTGCCTGTGTGTGCCTCACTTTGCTCTTCCCTTGCTTTCAAAGTGAAAGGAATGCAATACAGGAGTAAAGCCACTGAACTGTGGCCCATGGCATGGTCATTCTTGTATCTTACCTCCCTTCTAAGTGGATGGAGATATGGAGAGATGGCAGGGCTTCTGGAAGAGGATAAAGAAATAGAGAAGCAGGGGAGCTTCCAGTGAATAGAACGAGGATTTAACCTCATGAATTGGGGTTTATCACCAGTGGTTTAAGTTCAGCCAGGGGTCCTCAGAGTTCTGCTATGGAACATATGAAATAATAGTCCAGTAGTAGTGCAGCAGAAAATGGTGAAAAAGATATTGTCTTGGGGCAAAATGCTTTTCCTTCACCATTAAGCAATCAAAATAAACTACCACAGAGCTTAATTTCAAGCCTGAATTTCATTGACACTACCTTTCAAAAGCCAACCAAAGTCAAAATTCATAATCTCTATTATTATGCCATTGCTTTTGAAATGGATAGTGAAATCTCATGACTTATGTGCACTGACTTGATTTGATGTATGCATTGGTCAATGACTCTGGAGACCAAACATGCACACTTTTGTAATTTTCATCTTTACCAGGAGTAGGTCTTTTATAATCCTAGTGGTTCTTGCTGGATTAAGACCATGCCAGTCCCCAAATACTTTGGATTCCAACAAGATAGCTCATAACAATCCATTGCTGCTAAAGGAAGGGACACTTCCCTCTAACTAACTACAGCTAAACTCAGAAGCAACAAGAGAATCCAAGTGGGGAGACCTAGCTTTGTTAGCCATATTTTCCATCACTAGTGTGGCATAGAAGATAAATGGAAAATAAGATGATAAATAATATCATCATCTTCTAAAAGAGTTCTGAGGTGCTAGAAGGCTTTATCTCTGGGGAAATATATGAATGTGTACATACTCTCATCAACAAAAGTTTAATTGCATATAAAGGTAAAGATATTCCCCGTTGACAAGATTGTCATGTTGTGTCCGACCATAGGGGGCGGTGCACATCTCCATTACTAAGCCGAAGAGCCAGCATTGTCAGAGGCTGCTCTGTGATCATCTGGCCAGCATGATTCCACAGAACACCTTTCCACTAAAGTGGTACCTATTTATTTACTTGCATTTGCATGCTTTCAAACTGCTAGGTTGGCAGAAGCTGGGACTACTGATGGGAGCTCACTCCATTATGCGGCACCTGGGTCTCGAACTGCCAACCTACTGATCTTGCAATCAACAGAGTCAGCATCTTAACCACTTGAGTCACTGCATATTTCTTCACATATTACAAAAAGAAGAAGGGTACACCTTCTCACCTTGTTGCTGAGTATATATTACAGTATATACTCAGCAACAATAACATGAAATTTGATACTAACATTTTGCTAGCTGAGTGCAACACTACTTCTTTAAAATAAAAAAGTGAATGAGTAAATGAAAATGAGTAAATGGAAAGGACATTTATGCTTGGAGAAGTAGAAGACAATAGGAAAAGAAGACATTACAGGTGGATTCATTCAATAAAGGAAGCCATAGCCTTGTCCTTACAAGACCTGAGCAGGGTTTGGGAGGTCTCTCATTCATAGCGTTACCACTGCTTGAAGCTGACTTGACAGCAAATAGGAATAACAGCAAACAAATGTACAACTTCTCCAGCAGTACAATTCTTACCAGCAGCAAAAACATCCTGGTGCAATTCTCTATAATATCTGCCCCTTTTAGGGTTTTTTGAGGATTTTTTTGCAACTTATTATCTTGCTCCCGGGAACATCCACAATCAATTAAACTTGACTGCCTATACCAGACATGTGGTCCTTTGGGTGATGTTGGACTACAGCTCCCATAATCTTTCATTATGTTGATTTGTGCTAAGGCCTATAGGTGAACAATATCCATAGGACCATCTGTTCTCTATTGCAATGTCACTGCTTTAACTACAGTGTCAGTGTACAACATTCTATGTGACTGACAGAGGAGAAAGAAGCATGGGGGGAAGGGCCAAAGGACAAAAGGTTGCAAAGCAGTGGCCACCAGGCAACCAGTAATGCTGACCAGGACTGAAAGACAGTGATTATATGTATATCTTTTTAGTGATTTTTTTCACCCTTGGGTAATTTAGTTTGTCAGGAGCTTTAGTTTCTATATCTGTGACTAGGGCTTCTGAGAGCTAAAGTCCAAAACATCGAGGACCAAAGTTTGAGAATCTCTGATCTAGAATATGGAGTTGACACTGTACTGGAGTCAGTGTACATTGAAGACATGCCTGTTTGCATACAGAAAAATATATCTTAAGACATGATGCCTTGATACATTTGATATGATTTGATCACTGTGCATTTGATGGGTATTGATATTGTCAACTATATTATGGAATGCTGTTAAAAATAATGAGGTAACTGACCCCCAATTGAACACAGCAACATCACTACTTAAAAGCACACATTGTAAGAAATATTATTTTTTAAAAAAAATCAACAGTACTTGGCTTTTGTTTTCAACAACTTGTGCATGGGCCTAAAATAAACCTATCTATAATGTATGTATCTTAAAATAAAAGTTAATCAGTCCTAAGTAGAATATTATAAAGGTTTTCTATCTTGTGTGTTTGTGTATTGTTAAAGGATCTACAGAGAACACTTTCTCAACTGTCTGACTTATCTTTAATCTGCTGAATGGGCACAAACATTTCTGCATTTGAGATAAGCAGAAAGGTGTCCTGACAATATACTCTTGATTGGTAAAGGAACTGAAAATCTCTTACTGACCAAGCTGTGCTCTGCTTAATGTAGTTCTTGTATATTGCTCTTACAGTGTTTGTATGTGAGGGACAGCAACCATATTTTCAAGGAAATGGCAGAGTTCCCTTTTAATTTAGTTCATGTTTTAATCCTCTCTCTGAGTTGTGGATCACATTTTGCAAAAAAAGCAAAAACAAAAACAAACCCTGCTTGTCATATTGCTTTGTAGCAACACATACTACAGGTAAGAAAGTATATTTCAGCATTTTGGACACCATCCTGCATAAGCCCACTATCACAGGACAGGACCAGCAGTGCTCTAAACAGCAGTGTTTGTCTCCCTCCCTCCCAGATCCTGGAAATAAATAATTATAAGCTAGTTACTTGTCATTAATTGCATTCCCAAATAGAGAAAGAGTAACTATTGTTTTTGGAGTTATGGGGATGTGGAATCTGTGTTGTTAAACAGTGGAGGAGGAATGTCACATAAGTCCTGGCAAGTACTCTATTGTGGGTGTTGAGGCAACAATGAGGTTGATGGGGGGGGGGGGGAATCTATTTTGTAATATAGGCTTAGAGTCTTTGGGTTTTTTAAAAGTAACTACAATGAAACATTTTAAAAATGTTATTTTTATTTTAAAAATTTGTAATGGTAACTCTGTTTGTAGCTTGGCTCTAAGCAGTTACTAGAGATGGAAAGAATACTTGAAAATACTCAAAATGGTTCAAAAACATGCTTTTCAAATATTGAGAACCCTGATGAGAAGAATCCTACACTGATGGGAATCTTCAGAGTTTGCGACATGTGCTGCACAAATGTTGCATGAGGTGAAATAGCATAGAAAACAGGTTTTTTTCTGTAAATAAACAGGATTTTCTGCATGAAAAATAATATTTTAATGCATAATATTTTGCAATTATTATTTTAATATATTAATGTTAATACTGTAATTAGGGATTTGTTCAGCTTAAAATACATACATGATTGGTTTGCATAGAAAACACAATTTTCTGTGCAGAAAACAGTCTCTGGAAAACAACAATGTGTGGATTTTGTGCAGAATAAGTCTCTGTGTGGTTTTCAAAGATTTTCTCACAGAGGGAGGATGCTTAATGAAATAGCTCATTGCTACTTTCAAGAAGAAACATAGGCTGCATCCACACTGCAGAAAAAAATCCAGTTTAACTGTCTTTGACTGTCATGGAAGTGCTCAATGCTATAGAATTTTGAGAAGTGTAGTTTTGTGAGGTATTTAGCCTTCTCTGTCAGAAAACTCTTGTGCCACAACAAACTACAAACCCATGGAGCTATACTAGTTAAAGTGGTATCAAACCAGATTATTTCTGCAGTTCAGATGCACCCATAGTGAAGAATTCACATCTCTAGGTTCCACTTCACTTGTATAATTCTGGGATTTGTAGTTTGTTGAGACACTAGAGCTCTCTGGCTATGAAATCTAAATGCCTTTTCCTAATTTAGAAGAATCTGGAGTTTGAGTACATTAAGTGTAAGATACTCACCAGATCTTCCTCCATCTGACTTTCCTGTTTCTAAATCTTGAAAAGAGTTTGAAAGGAAAGAAATTTTCAAATGATTCATAAGTGATAACACCAGCAGAGCAGTAGTTCAGTGACCGGACATCAGACTTTTTTGAAACTTGAGAAATGATGTGCCAAGTGCTTTGAACTTCAGGGTGGACATGTGGAATAGCATGTAAGTTTCAAGGCACAAGGTTCTTCTTGGTTGGACCGAGAATTTTTTACACACAGAAGCCTATAAGGATTATGTGTTAGCTCTGTATGAGATAGTAATTCCTAACAAGTGTAAGACATTATGATTGCCTCATAGTGATGTTTGCTAAATGCTAATATTATGTAATATGTGTGGTGCCTTACATGAAATCTAAAGTTAGCAATAAAATATGTGCCTAGATGTCTATGTCCATTTTCCAGGGGAACAGTGTGTGTATGTATGTTTGTCTATTTAAATAAAATAGTTTAAAAGCTCATTAAGCTGCCTGTTCATTCTCTATGTTAAAATATCCTGAAATACTCATACTTAAGAGTGTTTAAAAGGGATGTTGATGTTGCTTGTTTGGCCTATACCATTGGTCACAGATTGGAAGCACAGGTAACGAGAAGATGATGAAATGGAATTCCAAACAATTATCAGTTAGTTGACAAATGGCAAAATAAACCTTCAGTCTTAAGAGATGAGAAGGGGAACCATACTTACTTACCCTGCCGCCACCACACCAGATTGCTCCAGCAACACAGTGGTTACTATATCTCCAGTTTCTCTACTAAATATTGATAAGCCCTGGGAAGAGAGGAGATGGCATTACAGCTAAAGACAAGCAGGGAGGAGGAGACAGAGGACAGCAAGGGTTGGATTTTTCGTGTGGAAAATTTAGAAATTTGCAGTTTCGAGAGACCAATCTGATTGTATTGTAGTGCAACAAGGATGATCCCTCAAGCTTTCTCCCTTGCTGGGAGTTGATGAGAGTGATTTTAACTTTCCATGATATTCCAGAGGCATTTGTTTGCAAAATGAATTGATGTCAGAGAAATGACCTGCCTAATGTGACAAGACTACCCTAACCCTAACCCTAACCCTAACCCTGCCTAATGTGACAAGAATCATAAGGAGTACATAATGTAGCTGGTAATTAAAAGTGCCTAAAATTAGTGGTTCCCTGTGCAAGTTTTTATTCCACCTCCATTTGTTCTCTAACAGGGCATCTATTTTTAAAAGTGGTTGCACATAAATTTTCCTTAGCATTTCCTTCTTTAATGATTCTCCCTTTTTTGGTTTACTCTTTTCTGCTTTTTAAGTCTGCATATAAACCTTTCACAGATCAAGGGTTTCTCCTCTAAGGGCCTGACCCAGACTTAGGACTTGTCTATACAATTAAAATATTCCTCATTCTATGTGACTGGAATGTGATCCCACCACATGCAATTCTGAGGAGTTCAAGCTTTGTGTGTGTGTGGGGGGGGGGGAGGAATTCTGCAGAAACTGCAGAAAAAGGTTTTGTGTTGTTATTGTTTTTGCCAAAGCATCCATATGGATTCAGATGGCTGCACATTTTTGACATGGGAGGGAGAATAGCTCTGAATAGATGCGGTTTTGAATGGGAAAGTGAAGACAATTAAATGTCAATCCAAAATGTTCAAAAATCTGCATCAATTTACATAATACATTTACATGCAGACTAGCCTTTAGTCATGCTCACCAGTTCCCAGGATTTCCTAGCACTGAGCCAGGGCAGCTAAAGGGGTCTGAAACTGGATTATTTCTGCAGGGTACCAGACTTTAGTTACAAATTATGGAGTTCATCACACGGGGACCATATGTACCTCCATCCCATAATGATTAAAGTGGCCACCACCTGAAAAAGCGTGCAATGCGCAAATGATTTTCACACAGAGAACACAGTAACGCATTAGAATCTCGTTACTAAAGTGAGAAAGAGGATAGAATGCGCATTTGGTTTTCACACAGATGTGTGTAAATCCTGATAATGGTTTCAGAATCACTTTTTTGCACGTGTGTACAGAAGAAGTAGTTGCATCACCAGAAATCTCCCAGAGAAATAAACAATTTTATTTACACAATTTTATTTATAAAAATATACTGTACTGTCCCTTACTTTCCAAGAAATGGTATCCAACCTAAGTAAAAAGAACAAAACATTACCCAAAGAAGTAGAAAGGTAGAAGAACAGCATAAAAGGCTGTGTCCCTCTCAGCAACTGGTGTCCCTGCTTTCCCTCAGTGGCTGTTCCTTTAAGAGCCACAGCTAATGGGGAAGAGCAAGGGAGAAGAGGCATTCACACAGACTAGGGAGAAGCAAAGTTGCCTTTGCCTCAGCAACTGTTCCTTTAAGAGCTCTGATTACTTGCCCCAGAGAACCATGGAAAATCTAGCAACAAGTACAGAAATGGGAAGAATCCCGCAAATGACTTTCACACTAGAACAATTGCACAAAAAAAGCAGATTCATGAATGAAATGGAAATAAATTTACGGTATTTTCCCAGAAATGCCTATTTGCTGGCTCATGTCACTTTCCTATTGGATTCCAAGAGGTTTGAGCACAACGTTGTGTGAAAACCATTTGCACACTTGAGACTAATACGCAGGATAACCGCGGGTTCTGACCCGTTTAAACTTCCAGTTTTCCCCATGTGATAAACTTCTATGACTAGTTCATCTGCTTAATTGCAGAAACTCTGTTCTAAGTTTGTATCTAATCTTATGTATACTCTTCAACTGTTTCAATTTGGCAAAAACAGTCCAGATTAATCCCCTGCAATTCCACTTTTCATGTGCTTTAAAAATGTCCCTGTTTTTCTTCCTCCCCCCTTTATCCTCAGCTTATCACAATGGCTGCAAACAGAGTTCAATCTATGAAAGTAGTTTGCACTCAGTTAAGTCAGCAGAGAGTTGGGGGGGGGGCAGGGGCATAATATTTCCCTTCTCTGCAGGTTTAGGCAAAAGAAAACTGTTGTAGCCCCTCCTAGTTTATGTGTTCTTTCTCATTAATAACTTTTCCAATCTTGACCATACTTTGATGCCACTAGGCCACATTTGTCCCAGTTTCCATCTGTGAAGTGTTGGATGGTATGTCTATATGCTAATATGTACTAGTCGCCTTGTTGCACTTTTCTGGTCAGGGTTTGATACCCTGCTCAGCCATAAAACCCACTGGGTGACCTTGGACAAGTCACATGCTCTCAGCTTCAAGTAAAGGCAATGGCAAAGCTCCACTGAACAGAACTCTCCAAGAAAACCCCATGATAGATTTGCCTTAGGGTCGCCATAATTTGGAAATGACTTGAAGGCACACAGCAACAATAAAATGCTTTTATAGGCTCTAGTACAACATTGTGGTTTCACACTTCATATGCTTTTGGATTTCACTCTCCAACATTTTAGCAGACATTGTTCACAGACAAGCATATTTTCCCAGTCACAAGGGTGAGAAACTTGATGAAAACTGAGACACACAGGAAGTTTACATAGTTCAATTTTACACACACGCACACACATTTAGAAATGTCATTGCATTCAATGGAATTTACTGTCAGTTAAAGTGTGCAGGACTGCAGCCCTGAATGCTACATCTGGTATCACATTCTGTGCAATTTCCCTCTTTCTTTTTCATACTTCTTAGAATTACCACATCAAGACCTTTCTGCTTTGCCAGATTTATCAGTGACCACCATTCTCTTCTATCTATTGCTTGACTGCTGTATGAAACCTTCTTGTGACTTCAATTATTGATAAACATGCTTTGTTGATAAAAACCTGAATGCTTGCTCCCTCACATCTGTTAAAATACAGAAACATAGGCATTCCCAAATGGCACGCTCCCTTGGATTAGTTGTTTCCCCAATATACCTTCACGTATTGGGAAATGACAACAGAAGATAAAAAGAAGGACATGAAAATATCTTCTCTCAGTCAGTGTCAGAATACATTTTAACCAAATAGTTTTCCATTTTAAACAGACAAGATTAAAGCTCAGAACTGCAATATAAATCAATGCAATTTAAGGTACAAGAGTTATGGATTAAGGCATAAGGATTTTGTTTAATGTCAATTTTCATCAAGTAGACAAGGCAGCAAATGACAATCATCACTGTTAATAATCACTTCTGTTCAACTGCAAGTGTTTATCTGGAAGGGAGGCTAGATAAAACTTGCTCTTTCTGGCAGCTTAGCACAGTAAAATATATCTAAAATCCTGAATAATAATGAAAGACAAATTCAAATCAAATTTATAGAACTTGAATTTCATAAGGTTCAATGATAGCTTGGTTTTATGGAGCTTAATCTAAAGTTTTGGCAGTGAAGACAACAGATGAAGAGAAGTGGAAGACCTCTGAAACAACACATTGTTAGAAACAGGTACTGAATATCCTTTCTGATATGAGCTAAAAATGAAAAGGGTGCCTTAATTTGTATCATGCTACACCCATACCACAGTTTACTGTACCAGAGCACCACAGAATATTCAATCTGAATTTTCCTCTTTTCAGAGAATGTTTTTGTTACATCAATAGCAAGGCAAGTGGGGGAAGGAAGAGATGAGATGGGAATAAAAGTGAAGCTTGTTTTATGCTGATGGAATCAGAGCTGCTTCTGAAGGGCACATTATTCTTCCTATCAAAATGTGTCCTGAAGCTCTTTGCAACTTTGTTTACTTTTGAGCTTTACCCCCTTCCAATTCACCTCCAATGCATCACTCCAAACCTCTGCAATCAACATAACCTCTGGTGGTAAGTCACAGCCCTTGTGGCTAGCACAATAATTCATGCACACACATGTGCATGCACACGCACGCACGCACGCACACACACATACACACACAACGGAAGAAAAGTTTAGAATGGAAAGGATCGCCGTTTTGCCCTGGGATACCTCCCATTTTATGTTGCTAACCTTGCTGACTTATGATCCATGCAACTATGGGATTTGAAATCTACTTTTGAAGTTAGAAAACATCAGAGATCTCTCTCCAAAACAATTCGAAGGGATCATAGCTCCATGTAGATTCTTTTTCTACCTTCCCATCTTCTACTAATACCCTTGATCCCCATACCTTACTTCCTGCTGATTTGATGAAAACCAATTTTTAACATTATGGCTATGTTCAGACCTTGCAGCAAGCCAGAATTCAAGAGAATTCTGGCTTGCTATAGTTGAACCAGCTTATTAGTGCATACTGGGGTATCTGTTCCCATTTGTCACTAAAATGGCTAAATAAGCCAGGATCTCAGGTCTATAGTTTTTATACAGTGGACCCTTCCCATCCATGGAAATTCATTCTGTCCCCCCACCTCATAGATAGGAAGAAATGTGCATATGCCCAAATAATATGGGCTCAAGCCCATATTATTCAATGGGCAGTTGTCAAGGACAGCCAGGTTGAGGACTTGGAAGATTCTGAGGGGGAGGATGTGGGGCCAGGTCCTAACTGGGTGCTACCAGCTCCCATGGACCTAGCTGAACCTGGACCTAGCTGTGTGGGACCCATTGAGGCACAGCCCCTGCCTCAGCAGCCTAGCCTCCCTCCTCAGCAGCCTAGCCTTCCTCCAGCAGAAAGCCTTTCCCCAGAAGAGGTTTCAGGCCCGGAAGAAGCAGAGGAGCAAGAGATTGAGATCCCTACCTTTGCTCAGAGGAGAACAGATAGGGCGGGGCTGCAGCATTCTCGACGGTTAGCTGAGAAACGCGCAGCTAAAGATAAACACCTGTGAGAGTGGAGCTGAGGCTAGATAAGCAGCTGGGAAAATCCAAGCTCTCCGTCAAGGCTTATCTTGGATTCCCCGGTAAAAGCTCTTGGCTCTCGGCTTGACTCTAGACTGAATCTTGTGACCTTTGGAATGGCTCTGGACTACCTGCTCGCGATAACCCTGGACCTTGGATTGCTCTCTGGACTTGCCTTTCAGAACTCTGGATTTGTTGGTTGCCTGCTGCAAGCAAACAGTGGTACGTTACTTGCAACTGTGTTTGTGTTTTGGAAAAGGGCCCTGTCCTTATCAGCCACGTGGTGGCAGCTTTCCCAGACAGCAGTGTCCTGCACACACCTGCTTCAGTGCACCTATGGGCACACACTGCCAATGGATAATATGGGGTGTAACAACCCACAGATGGTCCAATCCATGGATCACTAGCCCACTGGTGCAGCAGGACCACTGTACTGTATCACTCAAGCTTAGCAGAAGCCAGTTCTCTGGCTTCTCTCTCACTTGGCAAGTCAACAGAACAATCCAGGGTTTTAAGATTATCCCTAGTTTTTTGAGAGGGAAACAAGCTATAAAGTCAGCTCCCTACCAGGTTCACATGTCACAATAAACTAAGGGCTGTTGTTTGCCTAGATACTCCCAGTGAATGAACGGAGAAGAGATTTGGCAAGGTGCACCAGCATATTGCTCCTCCACAGTGAGCCATGGGTCCCCAAGGATCCCTGGCTTATTGTGACATACTAACCAGGAGAATGATTTTACTCCTGCTTAGTTTGATGATTGCTGCTGAAAGTGGTAAGAAGGGCAACAACAGCTAAAACCTGCAATAGTGTACTAGTAACACAGTAGACTATAATCCTAGGAAAGGTGAAGTAGAAAAAGAGGAAGACTGCAAACTATATAGATAGACTATATGGATTTGATTGTACCTGTAGTTGCACATTCACTTGCATATTTTGTTGTGCATTTGGGCACATATTCAATTATGCAATGTTGGCATTCAATCCAAGTGTTGTGCAACAATGCAAAGCTCCTCATGCTGAGATTTACACCACAAAATCTTGATGTAAGATCTCTGCCAATAATACTAATCTACCTAACAAGAAGGTGGCAAGAAAAATATACAGTCAGACCTTAGTATCCACAGGGATTCTGTTTTACCCTAACCTCACCCCCTCACATACACACCCCGTGGATGCAAAAAAGGTAGGACTTCAAGTCTCATGGTTTTCAAAGTTCATGGCTGCATGCACACGTGGCCATTAGGGATAATGGGGCAAGTCCTCAGTTGGGGTTGGGTGGGTTGTATGTGAAGTACCTTGAGCATTATTAAAACCGTGGTCCTTTGTTTCTGCAGAACTTGCCTACCTCCTGCTACCAACTAAGCCACTGAGCCATTGTTTGTCTTAGTCAAACTGTGATGACTGGGTACAATACAGGCTGCTGACTTCAGGAGGCTCTGTGTGAGTCAGTTTGACAACTCTAGTTTTGAACTCATAGGACCATTTGCTCATAATTTGCAGGATGAGGGAAGCATTCTTTAAAAAAATGATCCCCAACTCAAGTTTTCTCTTCTCTCAGCAGCATCTCAACCTCAACCTTAGCACAAGTCAGTGAAGTAGTCAAGTCTTTTAGTTCAAGTTTCATGTCAAGTCTCAAGTCTCTACATTCAAGTCTCAAGTCCTTGCAGGATACCTTCAAGTCAAATCTCAAGTCTCAAATCTGGAAGCCAATTTTAACAGAAAAAGAGGAAGTGGTGGTAGGGTTTATGTGTGCGGGGGGGGGGGTTCAATAATTAGAAAATCTAGAAGATGTGCACAAAGTTAAGTAAAAGAATTATAGGCAACTTATCAAGATTGCATTTTTGAAAAACTGAGGGTGACTCAGCTGCCTGTCCCTGCTGCACATCAGAGGAGCCTTTTAAAGCTTGCTCCCATAGCACAGGATGCATTTCTTGAAGAGGAACAGCAAATGCAATGGGCTTGTGATGGTGGCTTTTCGGTGCTCCTTTGGCACAGCATGTGTGGATGCTGCACAAGGGAGCACCTTGATGCCTCCTGCCATGTGGTGGGGAGCACAGCATGAAGCCAGCATGAGGCAGAGTCAGTGCAGCCAGTGTGCGATCGGCACGTCCCCACTCTGCCCCCAGGCTGGCTCTTTATGCTAGTTTGTTCAGCCCCTGGGTTTCCATGACTGAGAGGGGGATTTGAACCCTGGTCTCCAGAGTCCTAGATCAGTACTCAAACTATTACATTACACTGGCTCTTAAGTCATATACTACAGGTAGGCAAAATTAAACCTTCCAGATGGTGTTGTCAGATGACAACTGAGTAAACTATTTTAAAGTACTAAAACATGAAGCAGTAGTACAGAAGAGGCTGAAAATTGTTGGCAGTAAACGGTGTGTCCCATCTCCCCCATGAATACTTGGCAAACACACTCTCACTCTTTCTGATGTGTGATAAAGTCAAAGCCAGTCATTTGATTACTTACTCACAAGGAGGCATGAGAGAGTTTGTTTTCTGGCCAAGTGCACTCTCCTTCCTTCTCTCTCCTCCCCCTCCCTTCTCCTCCTGCAACATTCATGTCAGAGCTGGTTGTATTTGCAGGAAATCCTGAAAGTCCTGTACTCTGTGCTAAAAGGAATGCCAATGCTACAATCAAAATAAAATGTATATTCAGTAATTTTCTATATGTTAATGTTAGACTCTTTTGTTATACAGTCAGCCCTCCATATCCACAGATTCTTTATCCATGGATTCAAGCATCTATGGCTTGAAAATAGATATATGAATTCCCAAAAGCAAACCTTGGTCTTGCCAATTTATATAAGGGACACCATTCTACTATCCAGTGTATTTAATGGAACTTGAATAGCCAAGAATTTTGGTACCCACAGTGAGTACTGGAAACAAACCTCAGCAGATACTAAAGGCCTATTTTAATCTAAATATTAAGGCACTCAGAGTCATTGGATGGAAAGGATAGGTCAGGGAAATGGCAGAGAGGTTGACAGTAGGGGTGAAAAGAAAAATGCCAAAGGTGTTAATTTTACAGTTCTGGTTCCAACCAAAAATCAATTTAATTTGGGAACTAGCCGAGGTCATTCCCATGTTTTTGGAAAATTTAAAGGGGAAAGTAACCTATTCTATGTTTTTCTTTATCATCTGGTAATCAGAGGCAATAATCAATGGGAAATATTTTTTAAAGTGAAGAAGGGGTTTTGCAGGACACCAGTGCCATTCTAGAGCTAGAATGAATGTAAAACAACAATAACAACAACAATAAAAGCTGACCTTTCACTAGGTCTGGCTGGTCATATTTCTGTTCATTTCTGTGATCAGAATTCCATGGCGATATATATTTCCTCTTAACTGCTTTTTGTTAGGACTGTCAACAGAAACAGATTTGATTCCTGAAAGTACTCTTAGAGCCAGTGTTTCTCTCTTGAACTCAGTGCAAAAAGCCATTTACAGGGTCTGCTCATCATTCTAGGAGCCTTGAAAAATAATTTTTGGATACAGTTCCCAGAACCCACTAGCCAGCATACTGTAGTCTTAAAAAGTACACTTTCCCAAGCTACTTCCACAAAAGTAACTTTTCCATTCTTGCCTGCTTCCACTGCTGTTCTAAGGCTTGTAGGTTCCTCCTCAGCTCCCTGGATTCCACCACAATCCACATTCAGCTGGCAAGTCAGCCTGCTTGTACAAAAACCTAACTTTGATATGCCTCTGAACTTTGGATCTTGATTTCACCTTCTAGATCAAACACCTCTCAATGACAGAAGCCCCCTTATTTCAGAGAACAACAATCTGTCCAAACAATGCTACATATATTTGCATCACTTCTTCTAGAGCTGCATGGGAGCTTCCTGTGACATACAGCCAAACATGGCTTTGGCAAGCACAATAGATTGTTGAAATCAACCCATTAAAAAGACAACTGTTGACTCATGGTTGCAATGCAAATGGCACAACTAACCAAATCAATTGTAATAGGCTCCACTAGACTTTCATTACTATCTATTTTTGTGCTTTTTAAAGGAGTCTAGTTCTGCCTGCTAATGCACCTGTTCTCCTTAATGAAACTAAAGGGATGTAAATGAGAGGATGATTTGGCCCAGTACCTGCTGCTACAAAGATAGGCCCCTTGTTGTTTCTGAGTAATAGGCATCACTGTGTATTTTTGAAATGCCTCATGTGGATTTATTCCCCCTCCTCAATGTATTTCAGTTATTTGTGTGTGTTTTTAGTAAGCAGTGTGTTGCAGACCTAATGTACCAGGGCTCCCGCAAAGCCTATTTACTTTTGCAGCATTAAGTGGAACAAAGAGGCTTATTAAGCAACTAACCACACACTTCACCTGCATTAACGTCTTTCTATATAGTGACTGAAGGGCCAACTTTCCCTCATTCTCTGCTTTTGAGAGGTTAGCAGGCAAGCTGCACAGTAGTTTGCCTGGGGTTATATCTTGTCATTGTATCTCTTCTCACAAATGCTCACAGCAGAACATGGCACAACCTACTTGAGAATAAAAAATGGAATGCATTCTCTCATACTGATTTCCTTTAGTAGGGCTGGTGCCTCCATTAAGCAAGGTGAGGCAGTTACATCAGGCCACAGTTTGGGATGTCATGAAAGGACAGTAAATTGATAGCTACTTAATTTTTTAGTTTTGTATTTTCACTAACAAGGAGGGCAAGAGGTACTCTCTGCCTCAAGTGCCAAAATAACTTGGTTGGCTTTGCATACAATGCACCTTGATTTGGATAAGGGTAGAAGGAGCATCATTTGGTCTTTTGACCAGTTGTAGTGGCTGGTTGCTCTTATGACAATGAGTGATATATATGTTTTTGTGGGGTTTTGGGCTGTGAGGCCAAGTTCTAGAAAAATGTGTTCCTGACCTTTTGCCTGCATCTGTGGCTGGCATCTTCAGAGAATGGTGACATGGAAGTGTGTGGGGCGTATATACTGTGTGACCCTTGGTTGAGAGGATTAGCATGTAAATCTGTGTATTGTTCTGTTGAGGCAAGGCCTCTGGGTAGAAGGATATGCGAGGAGGTTTAGTGTCTATTTAATTAATGGTCAATTGTCTGCTGGGAAAACCCCTGACCCTGGGTGAAGTTTATTTGCATTTGTTGAGTCCTGATTTTGGTGTTTTTGAAGGCTGGTAGCCAAACTTTGTTTACTTTCAGGGTTTCTTCTTTTCTCTTGAAACTGTCCAGGTGTCTGCAAATTTCAATGGCTTGGCATAATCAAGAATTTCAGTGTTTTCAAATAGCATTTTGTGCCCAGGTTGGTTTATTACGTATTCTGCTACTGCTGATTGTTCAGGCTGGCCCAGTCTGCAGTGTTTCTCGTGTTCCTTGATTCACATTTGAACACTGTATTTTGTGATCCCTGGGCATAAAACTTGGGCACAGATAGTTTGGTTTGGATTAGAACCTGTAATATATTCACCTCACCACTGACATGGAAGCCAACAGCCTTCAATTGCTCCACCTTAGACAACCAAATCTCTTGGACTGCCCAGGAGTTTCAAAGCCTGGGACAAAATGCAAATAATTCCAAGTTTTAGCGCTAACCAAACGTAGCTAAAACCACTTCACCAACTGTTTATTTTCACCAACAAGATGCAGGAGAACACTTCAATTTTTGAAGCTCCAGGCAGGCACCAAAAACCAGGCAGCTTACTGAACTCATAGCACCATAGCCTGCAAAGCTGATGGGCTGTGATTGCCTAGTGGAGAATGGAAAAGACCCACAACAAGTTCTTCAATTCTTTTTAATGGGAATGGATTCATCTCACCACTCATGTGGAAGCCAACAGCCTTGAATTGCTCTGCCTTCGACAGCCAAATCTCTTGGACAGGCCAGGAGTTGCAAAGCCTGGGGCGAAATTGAAAGTTTCAGAAGAAAGAAAGAAAGAAAGCAGGCAAATACAAGCTACTCAATATTTTTTTTTCCATTGAACATGAAAAGTATGGCGTCAGGATGTGGAATTCCTGGTCAGCAGAGACAGAACAGATGCAAAGAAGCAATCACTACTTAAGCATGTATATATTCATACTATAATCATTGTGAATATTCCATGACAAATACCAACATGTTTCACATCTACTGTACCGTGAAATCAGTTGACACTCTTGCACTGTGACTCAGTGTATTAGACTTCTTTTGACATTATATTCAGGAGGATTAATGAACTCTCCACTTCCACATCCATTTGAGTTGGAAACTGCTTAAACTGTTTTGTTGTTTAAAAGCTACCTTTTATATTCAGCAACAGACTCTTGTCTTGTATAGAATTTGTACCTTGACTTCATGCATCTTTTATTATTGTGAGTGAGGCAACAGAATCTGTACCTGTATTTAAGTAAGCGTAAACCTGATTTTTCAGTAACCCTGAAACTTGTGGAGGATGTGTGGCTGCTAGCAAAACAGTGGCCCACATCTCAGTTTTTCCCTCTCTTTTAGAACATCTAGTAATACAAAGTATTGGGCTATAATGTCATTGCGCACTAGGTTTTCCCCTGCAAATAGCAACCTCTGACATGCAGAGGGGGCACCCTCTATAATGCATAGTTGAAGTATGAGACAGATGTTTACTGAGGGCAAGACAGTTTCATTACTGCAATAATATATTTTAATTTCATCATATTGCAAGTTCTTTCTGCTTGGTTAAACACAGTAGTATATAATAACTACTTTGTTTATGCTCAGGAAATAGTTTATTTAAAAAGGCCTGGAATTCTGTGCTAAAAATTTACAGACAACACAAACCACAGCAATGCAGCCATACAAAATTCAGTACAGTTACATAACTTGGATAGAAGTGAAAGTGTTCAGAAATATTGTGCTATGAGGGTTTTTGGATGGGAGGGGGCAGCAGCAATGTTTTCTATTAGACTTTGAAATTTTGCATTGTATCTGATACATGACTCACTAGAAAAGACAATAAAGTTTGGTAATGTAGAAGGCATTAGGAAAAGAGGAAGATGGCACTCCACATGGCTAGACTCAGTCAAGAAGGCCACATTCCTGAGTCGGCAAGAACTGAGCAGGGCTGTTGATGACAGGTTGACTTGGAGGTCTATCATTCATAGAGTCACCATAAGTCAAAGTCAATTTGACAGTAGTTAACAACAACAACCTGAGTTCAACTAGGGTGACAGTCTTGAGATGTAGGAACAGTGGGACAGGAATTGGTTTGCAAGTGAAGCAGATAAAAGGATGTGAAAAAGGAATCCTCACTAATTTCAATAAACGATGACCAGATTTTTTCTTCTGTTTCGTTTGGTGGTTTTTTTGCATTTGTTTGTTTCAGTTACTTATTGTTAGGGTTTTTATTAGAACCATGAAGGCTGGATGCTTTTGAGTTTTCCCTTTTGTGTGAAAACTGGTTAAAATACAAAGAAATCTACTCAGCCTACCAGATTCTGCCTTGAGACAAAACATTCTCCTTAGATTTTACAGGTCTTGTAAACAATCACATAAACGCAATATAATATTCTAGTATTTTCTTCTCTATGAAACTTCCTTACTTTAGAGTTGCATATGATAACTTTAATCCTTGAACTGAAATATTAATTCTGAGAGACCAAAACATCGAAAACTACATGCACTGTGATGCACTGGCACAGATCGCAAAGTGTTTGTAACTTACACTAAAAGGCATCCTCTAACCCAATGCTTCCCAAACTCTAGTCCTCTAGGTATTATGGACTTCAGCTCAAAGAAGCCCTAGCCAGCTTGGCCAACAAGAATTCTGTGAGCCAAAGTCTGAAACATATGGCAAACCAAAGTTTGAGAATCACTGCTGTAACCAATGGGAGACCGACACTTATACTAAGGGCCTCATGCCTTTATTTCTGTGTTTCTTCCACAAAACATGCTGAATGTAAATGAAAAATATGTGCACATTTGTTTAAGGGCAGCTCTCCCACTGCTAACACCCGGAGCTCTTCCCAGAGGTAGTTTATAAACTATGGGCTGAAATAGACAACCTAGATGGGGTGCCGTGAAGCCACCCCACCCAAAGACAGATTTTGGAAGCAGAGTTTGGAATTTTTACTTTATGGATTACAAGTCTCAGAGTACATCACAACTCCCAGAGTACATCCCCAACTGTCCTGGAGTTATAGTCCAAACAAACAAACAAAGCATAAGCACCATTATATAGGATGACCATATGAAAACTCCATGTCTAAAATATGTTCAATACATCCCTGAACATAAGTTAGTAGTGAATAACAGCCACAGGGAAGGCTAATACCTTTAAGTCCTAATTATGAGCTTTCCATATGCTGCCATCTGGCCACTGCAACAAGCATGATATTGGACTACTTGGGCCATTGCTTTAATCTGCCAAGATTTTCTTGTGAGGTATGTCTCTAGAGCCTGGCCAGACAACATAAAAGCCTAGTGTCCTGTACTTACTGTCTTACCTGGCCAATTTGAAATGCAGTATTATCTGCCCTGATGCTTTTCAGGCCACAACCTGTTGCTCTTCAGGCTGGAAAATATACCTGCCTGTCCTATTTATTTATAATATTTGAAACTCAGGTTTCTGGGAGAAACAATAATGGCTAGGATTTAAAGCAAAACGATCAAACTAGCAATTAAATCATGAATTACAGCAATAAAACTCATACAAATTATGCAGTATCCTAGGGGAGGGGCACTGAAAAGACATTCAGATACGATTGCCCATGACTTTGGTGTGCCTGGACAAATAAACCTCTGTCCTGGTTACACAGATTTGGCCAGGTTCTTGATACATGGGCCAGGCATTTCAACATATGGAGTGTTTTAGCTGCTATATCAAAGATAGTCACCCATCCATGAACAGAGAGAGTGTTAACAAGTTCATGCATACCACTGTGGATGTTGCAACTTCAGTGATGCATCTCTGTTTATCTTCATATCTCCTTTTATCAATGGAAATTACCAAGCCAAGGGGTTACAAATAGCACTTGCAATCTAAAAGTATCTCCTTTACTAGAAATGTATTTTGACACTTTCTCTGTACAAAAAAGGGTCTTCAAGGAAATACCAACTCATATCTAACTGTTCCAAAAATAAATAAATGGCAGCAAAAAAAGGAAACTGCTGCTACCCTGTATTTTATGTCTTTATCTTCTCTTGCATGTAACACTAGCTAACAATTTATTTTTGTTTTGTTTTCTATTAAAATGTTAATAATTCTGTTTTCATTAAAATTCTAGGCACCAAAAAAGAAAAGCCAACCACCAAAACAAAGAAAGAGAAAAAAAAAAGGGGGGGGGGGGAGAGAAAATAGCCCTGAGACCTAGGTGAGTTTACAATATTCACATCTACACTGAATAATAATCCACTTTATCCCCAGTTCAGTCATAAGCATTGCTGTATGACCACATTTTTATGTATGTAATAGAGTATGCATTTTATGAACCATATGGATGATGTAGAAATAGCAACAAGGGAAATCTTAAGTTATATTTTCACATAATACAAGGACTAGGGGACACACAAGGAAATTGACAGGCAGCAGAATAAAGGGAAATAAAAATACTTGTCCTCATTCACCTGCAGAGTTCATTGTAATGTAAGTGCTATGAAGTAGGGCCTGAGAAGCTGCTTTATCTCTCAGATAAAGAGGCACACATCCCACCAAATCTCCCTATGCTGTCGCAATCTGTCAAGAGCCTAAAAGTTCTCCAGTGTGTATTGGGGAAGAAATACTCAGCAATTATATTGTTGAAAATATGCAGGTGGGGGAGGATAAGAGAGTTTCCCCCCACACACACACTTTCAGGTAACTAAAGGGCCCACAACAGTGACCATTCAGGGATTCAAACAGAGGTCTGTAACAACATGGTTTAATGTGAACCTCAGCTATTAGGAGAATATACATAAATACCATCGATTCTCCCCATTCACACAAATGGACTGCACATGTATTGAAATGGGCCAGTAAACAGGGACAGATAGACAGAAAGTAACAGACATATATGCCAACTGCAGTTAATCAAATTGGCTCCTGCTGAAACCAAAGACTAAGGGGCAAAACAGATGGGCAAGAAAAAGTGGGTTGAAGCTACCTTTTCCAAAGCCATATTGAAACCCCACCAACCGCACTGCCGGCTCCCAAGGTGGCTAGAGGGTGCATGTGCTGCTAGGTCCTTCTTCTTCTTTTTTTTAACTATCCCCACCACCATCCCTTCACATGAGTGAACTGCTGCACACATTCACATGTGCAGCACTTCACTGGGACAGGGCATCAGAGCAGAGGTGTGCAAATGCAGATGCCAGCAAGGTCCCCTTCATCCTATGCCCCATCTTTGACTGTCTGTTTAGTGTATGTTGTACTTATCTCCATGAGAGGTTGCATGGTTTCTCTTTTGGGCATTGCAACCCCCACCACTTGTGTACAGCAGCCTCTGTTCCTTTTAAATGCACTCCTGTGATAGAGCATTTACATGCAGACTTAGGGTTAGGGTTGGAAAGAGCACTGGCGATGGTGTATTTATACATACATGTGAAGGTGTGCACTTTCCGGGAGGAAGTGGAAAAAAGCAGTTTCTTTTTGAAGCGGCTTTTGTCCCCATAAGATAGCTAGAGGGTGCTTTCCAGCCAGCTTCAAAGTGTGCATCATCTGAATGCCCCGCCCTGAAGCCGGCCTGAAACCTGCTTATTTTGCCAGTCTGTTTTGCCCCTAAGCTAAGTATTTTAAAACCATTGCTTTCAATGAGACAAAGACACAACATCAGTTGGATCAGAGATACCACCTCCAAGCTAAGGCAAACTATATCGGTTGGATAATATACACGATCCTGCTTGTGCTATCTGGATCTTTTGTATGCACTGATATTGCAGAAGAGGAAGACAGTGGTATTCAGTTTTGAAACAGATTAATTTTAACATCTTTTTTATTTTATTAGTGTATTTAACATGGCACTTCACTATATATGGATATGCTAGACAAATTACTACTTTTTCATGTACAAAAGATGGACATGGCATAGTGGGCATTCTCTGTCCATATAACACCTGGCAATCTTGCCCTGATTCTGCCATAGCATATCCCACATGAAAAGAGACCTTTATATACATGTTCTAAGCTGGATGAGGAAATCTGTATAAAAACAAGTGTTAGAAAATCAGATTCTAATTTGATCCAGTTATGGACTGCATCTCCCAGTCAGAAAACTGCTGATAGTGCGAAGTGGAAGTTTGGGATTTTCCCTCCTTTGTGCAATTGCTCAGCTGCCCTACTGATAGGCTTCCTATGGGTTATTGGTTGACTTCTGCATAAACAGTCATTGTTTGTTGTTATGTGCCTCCAAGTCACTTTTGACTTATGGTGACCCTAAGGCAAACTCATCATAGGGTTTTCCTGGCAAGTTTGCCATTGCCATCCTCTGGTGCTGAAAGAGCATGACTTGCCCAAGGTCACTCAGAGGGTTTTTAATTTCAAGCGGAAATGTGAACTCTGGTCTCCAGAGTTGTAGTCCAATGCTCAAGCCACTACAAGCTACACCATGCTGGCTCTGTATAAACAGAGTGCTGGACTTAGGGCCTCTGCAGACGGGCAGCCATGGGCCACCCTGAGAAGCCGCGGATTGGGGCCAAGGGTGCCACATGCCTCAGCCCTGATCCACTCTTTTTCTGGCCCTGGAAGGAGCACTAAAATAGCGCTCCTTCCGCAAGGCACGGAAAGGGCGCCACAAGAGGCGGCGCGCACCTCTTCGGCGTCTCTTCTGGCTCAGTGTGTCTGGACGTTGAGCCGGAGGGATGTCATCGGAGTGCCCATCATGTGCAACGACGGGTGCTCCGATGACGTCCTCAGGAAGGGGTTGGGGTGCCCAGTGCCCGGCTGCCCCTCCCCTTCCGGGGATTGAAGACGGCGCTTTGTGCCGTCTGCAAAGGGGGTCTGTCTTTCTCTAACATAACTTGACTCTTGTTTACATTCTCTCAATAACAGATCTATGTTATGAATAATTTTCTGACATGAACTATGCATGTATATATCTAGCTGAATGAGGATGAGTGGGAACATAGGCTGGGGTTTCTCGTAACACACACAGAACAGAAAACCCAACTATTGTATTTAGCAACTGTCAGAGAAAGGGGACAGAGGCAGGCAGGCTGCTGGCAGCTTAGTGGGAAGTTCTAGTATCTAGAGGGCAGTAAGTGGCTGCCTTGGTTCAGGGGAGAGCTGTGCTTTTGAGGGGGACTGGCATATATGCTACTTTATGTATTGTGCCTCTTGGTAAATGTAAGGAACTATATACATAAGGAGGTACTGGATTCCAATTTATGTAAGACTGTGGAAAAAGTTAACAACCACTTGTGCAACTGGGAATTGTGCAAATATAATGTCCCAGTTGGACCCTCACCATAGGATACTGCCCTGTACCAAATCAGATTGGTCCATTTTGCTTGTGGTTCTTTACAATGATTGGCAGTTCCTCTGAATTTCAGAGAGGGTCTTAACTGGTCTTGCTTAATGATGTAGGAGAATGAACTCAAGTCCTTCTCTATGCAGAGCCTCAATTCAGTGCCCCTGAAATTCCAGGTACATCTTTTCTTTATGAGCCTTTCAACTTCAGTAATAAAATGTGAGGGAGTAACATTTTACTACACAGGGCCTTTACCTACATCAGACTTACATATCTTGGAAAAGCAAAGCAGCTTCATTTATATATTGCTTCATATCACGCTATGGGATGTCTAAGCGGTTTACAACTGTAAGCTCATTGCCCCCCAACAGTTGGGTACTCATTTTAGCGACCTCGGAAGAATGAAGACCTGAGTCTAGCCTGAGCCCTGGCTAGTACTGAACTCGCAACCAGGATGCTAAGGGGGAAAGGATGCTAAAGGGGGCAGGGGAAGAGAAAAACATAATTAAAATTTATATAGAGCTACTAACTGGTTTTTAAACTGAAATAGATAAATGCCAGAACTGCATTTAGAAGGAAGGAGAGTTTATAGCTTGCATAAACTATTTATCTGTCTTTAAGATAATTGAGCTTATTGGCTGTTTTCTTTAATATGATCCTTTCTTTGTAACCCTGCCACCATCAAAAAAATCAATTGGGCTGCAGATTAAGGAGGCCTATAAGAATCTAACTTAAATACAGTAATATTGGGTTGATATAGATGGCCTGTAAGAGGCGGCTCTGGGCTGCCCCTGGGAACGGCAGATCAGGACCGTGGCAACCACATGCTGTGGCCCTGATCCTCCTTTTTGCTGCCCCCAAAAGAGTGGGCAAATGCTGCTCCTTTTGGGGGTAGCAAAAAGCCGCCCTTTGAGCCATGGCGGTGGCTCTTTTGAGTCTTTTTGGTGCAGTGTGTATGTGCCAAGAGGGCACCCTGATGCCGCGCGCCATGTGGACAGCCGGCGTGCGGTTGCCCCACCCTCACTCCACCCCAGACCAGCCTAAAATGCTGGTCTGCATCAGCCCATTATTAGGAAATTATATTGACCAGCGGGAGGGGGAAAGGCAAAAGATGACTGAAAATTAACCTTGCTGCTCATTAAGGCTCATTGTAGGTAGCACACACAGATGTAAAAGGTTTTATTATCTGTATAGTGTCTCTATTTCTCTCCCTCTCATATCTCCCCCCCCCCAAAAAAAAACCTGTTCAGCTGACCTAACTGCTTTTCAGGATATTTCAGAATGGACCAAACAGGTTAATTAATATTAATTATTCACAGGCTAAAAGACCATAAGATCACTGCTTTTATTTTTCAATTTTTCTGGGTTGGGCCTGGGTATTGTTATTTTCTAGGACAGGATGATCTCAGAAGCCATCTGATACAGAATGACTGTTAAAGAGAAGAAGGCTAGGAAAACTAGGGATGGAAATAATGTTCATTATTATTTGTTTCCCAGCCAAGAAAGTGTTTGACTGACATCTGGGCAAATATCTGCACAGAAATACAAGTTTTTTTGTAGAAAAAAATGAGTTTCCTGATCAGAAAATGTATTTAATGAGCACATAAATATGTTGTATTTATTTTTATTTTTATGCAAATAAAGCACACAGAGTGATTACGAACTCTGCAGGAAGCTAGACCTTCTTATACAATGAGAAATCTTTATATTCCTGCACTGTAGTAATTTTTTGTTCTTGTCTGTGAGGTTGAATAATGCAAAGATTTACAACCTGAGGAGAAGCTGTGGTCCACAGCCTTATTACCTAATATGAAGTGTTGACCAATATCTGATCAATGATAGAGATGTTTTTGATCATCTGTTCTGCTTGCAGTGTTGTCATCAAGAATAATTTTTAGGGTTCCCCCCTGTCTTTCAATTTGTTTTATGGATATTGGTGCTCTTTAATACCGTTTCCATTTGGTTACCAGTTTCACATCTGTTAATTGTTACAGTTAATGGATAGAACCTTTTCAATAATCAAGTTCTTGAATATATATTTATACTTTCTCCCACTCTTCGTTAACCTGCCTCATGCTTTTTCAATGTATATTTTCAGTCAATTGTTTTTTCTTTTCCTAATTACAACAGTATAGGACTCTAGAGAGCTAAAAAAAAAAAGGATACAAAGTTAGCTCCATATCTATTACATGCATTTCCTATTAGCATTCCAAAGGGTTAAATAGCTGTGAGTTTGATGTGGTGGCCCTATAATTTCATGAGAATGGGGATATAACATGTTCCTATATGCATACAGCAGGGAGGACTTCTCTTCAGCTATAAATCAATAGGTTAGAGTCTTCCTTATATTGTAATAAAATCTCTTTGTGATCACAAGAGCTCAAATAATCCATTTCCACTTCTAAAGATAATGATTCCTATATCATTGGGAGAAATGTTAGGAATTTCTGAATATGTTCCAAAAACTGGCATTAGGCTGCACACATAAATATTTGAAGTGGTAGCTGAAGGGTTGAGTCTCCTGATTCTAATTTGTTTCAGTCATTAGCTAATGCATCAACTTTCTGAAATTTTTCAAAAATGAACTGGAACAAAAACATCTCCAATTTCTATCAGCCATATTCAGTAGGTACAGCTACTCCCTCCATGGAGAAGATGGTGGTTTACTTATTAAAATGTTGTTGAGGATGAGAAGCCACAAGATGAGGGCATGTGGCGACCCTAGTTCATAGTTAGGGATTCATACCTAAACTTTTGAGAGTTAAGCACTTCAAGCTCAGGTCCTGAATGGATACATCTTGTCCATTTCAGTTTCTATCACATTTGCATTTGTTAAAAACTCAATTATATTTCCAACCTGAATTTGTGAATTTTAGTAATGTGCTATACACTTTCTTTAACCTAAAATGAAATTCTTGCCATACATACCATTAATTTTTTTAAGCAGCATAAGGAAATCACCCTATCATAGTCTATACTTTCTGTCTGCAATATGAGAATGATAATAAACACGGGCATTCCTTACATGTTTAATGCAATGTATTACTACTTGGATTGCTTTCCCTATTTGGTTGTAAATCATATTGATAGATATTCTTGTCCTCAATGTGATGGAAGATTTCATGGCAAAAAAGAGAGCCAACTGTCATGAGATATTTCAATAATTCATGATTTATTTGTAAAAACTTCATTCATAAAAACAACAACATATTTTGTTCCACAAATTTCAACATTTTTGTTTAGAAGACAAATTATTTTGTGGTTTAAGTTAAAGATTCAAGGTTTGGGCATTTATTTAATTTATTGTATTGCAAAAAAAAAGTCTCAAAAAAAGAAAAAATGTCAAAAACTTCAGAAAACTCTTGTAATCTTGGCCAATGAAGGAGAAAACTTTTAAAATTATTCATTCTTATATAAAGGGACAAAATAAGCAAAGATCTACATCTCTATTCCATAGCCCTTGTAGTGGAAACAACATTAAAGATGAGTTTGTTTGCTTCCATTCTTATGTCTCCCTTCTCTGATAGGCCTGTTTTCTATTGCTCAGTGCAAATATTACAATTACATAACACAGGTGACTTAAGTAGATCTGATTAATGTTTAAAGATTTATGATAGAGTGAATAGTGTTTTGATTTGTTTGTTTTTGTTATGTTACTCTAACTTGACAAGATGTGGAAGGACATGACATCTCAGTACCTTTGCCAAAAAGTCTTTACTGCTGTCAGATCCCTGTTCTTGAAGCCAAATGTAAAGGGATGGACATCAGAGTGTCATGCACCTAAAACACATTGAAGAAACAACTTTGTCTTTCTTTTTCCTTAATCTATAAGGAATTGGTTTTCCTGGCAGAAAATATAAAAGGGCTGGGGGAATTGTAAAAATGTTTTTGTTTCTTGATGTCAATATCTAGATTTTTTTTAAAAAATCAACTATATTATTGTTAACATTTAGCTTATTCTTCTTAATCTATAAGTCGGTGATAACAAAGGAGGGATGAGGGAATAGCATTTGCAGCAAGAGGACTTAACCTCAAGACACTGTGCTGTGGGAGATGATGGTCCTCCACCCTGTTTCCATTCTAGGAATGGGAAGAATATTTGAAAATATTCAAATACTATTAATTCCTGACAAGAAGAATCCGAGACCAATGAGAATCTTCACAGTTTGGGACTTGTTCTGTGAAAAATTCAGACATAGTTGCTTTGTCCAGAAAACAGGACTTTCTGTGCAAAAAAACTATATTTATGCAGAAATATTATTTCCTGCAGAAAATGCTGTAATTCGGTACTAATTATGTACTAAATTCACAGTGGGTGATTTGATTAGTAAACAACATTTTCTGTGCCAGAAAGAGCATTTTCTGCATTAAAAAGCATTTCTATGTGGGAATATTTCCTTCTGTGCAGAAAAAGATGTTTTATGTGCAAAACAACCATGTGTGAATTTTTGTACAGACAAGTCTGGAATTCTCAATAAGCTTGAAAAAGTGCTTGGTTTTTGAAAATTTTCTCATAGTGAGAAGAAGTGACTAAACTTGCTCATTGCTCCTTCCAAAAAAAAAAACTTTGTGAAGAATTACATAACTATTCCATTCTCAAGACAATCTTCTAGGATTACATTAACAGGTATTTCTGCCACTATATGGTGCTTCCAAAGTCTATGTATGGGAAACTGCACACATTCACAATATTCATTTTATTGGTTAACATAGGTCCAAAATACACTGCAGAAATAATCCACTTTGAGACTGCTTTAACTGCCCTGGCTCAGTGCTAGGGGATCCTGGGATCTGTAGTTTATTGTGGCACCAGAGCTCCCTGGTAGAAAAGGCTAAATGTCTCACAGAACTACAGTTCCCATAATTTCCTAGCATTGTGCCAGGGCAGTTAAAGTGATCTCAAACTGGATTATTTTTGCAGTGTGTTTTGGATCTAAGATGGCAATCCTATACAGTGGCCCCTTGGTATCCACTGTGATTTGGTTTCAGAATCCCCATCGATACAAAAATCCATGGATGTTCAAGTCCCATTATATACAATGAGGTAGTAAAATGTGCTCTCTTGTATAAAATGGCAAAATCAAGCTTTACGTTTTTAGAATATATTCAAAATAAAATTATTCAAAATATTTTTTGAATATTTTTCAACCATGAATCTGTTGAATCTGTGGATATAGAGGTATTGACTTTCCCAGGCAGTAAGTCCCATTGACTTTCTGTATTGACTTTCCCTGGCAGTAATTTTAAATTTAATGAGGCTTACTTGACTTCTGAGAAGTAAACATGTGAAGTACCAGGTGACAATACTGTAATACTTTCCTGGGTTTTTTGTGGTTTTTTTGGGCTGTGTGGCCATGTTCTAGAAGAGGTTTTTTTCTGATGTTTTGCCAGCATCTGTGGCCGGCGATACTTCTCTGAAGATGCCAGCCACAGATGCTGGCGAAACGTCAGAAAAAAACTCTTCTAGAACATGGCCACACAGCCCGAAAAACCCACAAAAAACTATGGATGCCGGCCATGAAAGCCTACGACTTCACACTTTCCTGGGTATTTGACATGATGACATGATGTCAAAGGGGTTAATATTGAGTAGCATGTACAGTGGGGTCTTGTTATCCATGGGCTTGCCATTCACTGATTTGAGCTTCCACAGACAGCAATCCTGGTTGTTGTTAATGGAGGCATGTGCCATAGGAAATAATGGGACTTGAGGTCCCATGTTTTTTCTTGTCCATGAGGGGGTCTGGAACAGATTCCCTACAGATCCAAAAGGATGACTGTATGGGAGTGCACTGTGGAGTAGCCTAAACCATTACTGTAATTGGCCAAAATAGGCAGGAGTCACATTAACCGCAACTAGACAAGCTATAGCTGGGCTCATTCCAAGATCCCTCTCAGCTTGCAGGTGCTTAAAGTTACTTAGGCTACCCTCATACTGGACTAATATTGTACTGGCACTATGGCTGCATACCTGGACTGGAAGAGGTTTGGATTTGGTGCAAATTAGCTCCTCTTCACCCCATTCTCTATCTCCTTTTGGCCTCTTCTGCCAGCAGATGTTACATAAAATAGCAGTTTGACTGGCAAATCAGCCAGTAGAAGTGTTTTTCTACCCAAAGAAGAGGTTTATGCCTAATCCTAAACCCCTACAGAAGATGACACATCATTGAGTTAAAATTGCATTAAACCTCAGTAATTTACATACACTGATTGCGAACGTATACCTGATAGTGAACTCAGCCAATGAACAGGAGAATTCTAACTTAGAGGGAGTGGACTGAGATTTCTTTTTCCTGAAGGTGTTCCCTCCAAGATAAAATAAAAGCAATTCCCTCCCAGATAAAATAAAGCAATTTCCATTTGGCTCCTGCTGGCATACTGGCATACTTTGCCTATTATAATACCTATATTTATCTCTAGACCTGACAGTCCAAAAGCTTCCTAAGAGACTCCCTGTATTGCCTATAAAGTGACCTGTAGCCAGACATAGAACAGAGACAAAGCCACTACTCAAAAGGAGATGCTTTGTTGTTGCTAAAGAGGAAATACATTTTTATCATTATTTGTTTGCATTTGTTCCTGATCATGTAATTGCCATTGGGATGTGGCCTAAAAATGGTGGCCAACCAAGGGGTACAAAATATATCACACTAGATTTTGAAGTCCAATGGCTTCTTCATCAAACATGGGGAGAGGGCATGCAGAAGAAAGAAAGTGATGGTGTTTTGAGTCACAGGTTTGTATTGTGTTTAACATATTTGCTTAAGGTGGTCTTGAAAGAGGCATGATACATATCTTCCTATCTTTGAATCAAGCCTTCCCCAAAACCACTTTAAGCACAAACACCAGGCAAAATGCAGACCTGTGACTCTAACACCATACCCTTTCTTCTCCTGCATAATTTTTATCATCTTTGATTAATGAAGAAGCCAGTGGACTTCAAAACTAATGTAATGCCTTTTGCATCTATTGATTTGCTTAATAAAAATATTATCACAAAGTGTACTTTAGATGTGGTTTTATATTCAGCTTGGCTAACCCTGTCTTTTTCCTCACACCCTGGATTTAATTCAAATAAATACTTAAGATTCTCTGATATTGGTGAAAGATTGGTGAAAGATTCTCTGATATTGGTGAAACATGTTCATCTGGAAGGGAAAAAAACAGGTTTGGGGGGTTGCAGACTGCCAGAAATAGTGTGAATTCAGTCCACTTTAAGGGTTAGGGTTAGTGCTAGGGAATCATGGGAACTGTTATTTTTCTGAGACATTGAGCCTTCTCTGTCAGACAACTCTGATGCCACAATAAAATACAGTTCCCATGGTTCCCTAACTCTAACCCTAACCCTAAAAGTGGACTGAATTCACACTATTTCTGGCAGTCTGCAACCCCCCTTTGTCTGTTTCATGGTCCCATTCAAACAGCTAAATGTCAGCCTGCACAGAAGCAAGTAGATTCAGAATAAGAATGGGAATGTGATGGCCTAGATTAGGTCGTCCAGATGTTTTAGACATCAGCTCTAGCTGGGCCTTCTGAGATCTGTGGTCCAAAGCAAATGGAGGACCAAAGGTTGGGAATCCTGGCTAGGTCTTATTGGGTAACCATGCTTGCGTAATTACACTAGCATAGGCTGCAGTAGCAGTACAGTTTTGGCGGGAGCAAAAACCCTATAAGAAGTCTGTTTGAGGATGTTGTCATTGGCAGTCCTTATAGCTAAAAACACCCTAGGAAAGTGAACTTTCAGAATTGTCTGTCCCTTTGTTTCCTGAACCGCCCCCATAAAGAAACTATCTTTGCACTATTATGTAACCCACTATTGTAGTGCAGCAACAGTATTTCTTTTATAATGCATATCCATCATAGGGATGTAAGTCCTTGTGTGTTTTTCCTTGCCTGAGAGACAGTGAAATTTTTAAAAAATACATCTGCCATGTTTTTGAGAACATTTTTGAACACATTATGTTGCTAATTTCTACAATATTGGTGTCTTTTTGCATGGTCTTTCAAAGTTTAGATGCATCAAATGGGTTACTTGCCTCTTTTTGGTCACTCAGCCAAACCTGCATTTTCTGTACATGTGCTTTGCTTCACAAAAGAAAGATACAGGCATTTTGTCCAAAAACATGTTTTTGCAAATTATCTAAACTTTAGTGGAGAAAAACAGCCATCTCATTTTTATTCTGGAGGTGAGAAATCTCACTCAAGATAATTAATTTTGACATGCGGGTCAACAATTTCACTAATGGTGTAAAGAAGGCTAGAAAAAAAATTCTCTCCTTGTTAAGAAATTGTGTCCTGACACATCAAGAAACTGTGTAAAGAAAATAACCAATCAGTAGATGGTGGAATCATATGAAAACTTCAATTCAAAAGGAGGAGGAGTAAAGGTTGGAGGAAGGAATATCAACAACCAAAGATATGCAGATGGCAAAGATATTCAACTGAACACTAAAGTGAAGATCGTTTATGCCATTGTATTTCCCATCACTATGTATGGGTATGGATGGTGAAGAAAACTGACAGAAAGACAATCAACTCATTTGAGATGTGGTGCTAGAGAAAAGTTCTGTAGTTACTGTGCATGGCTAAAAAGCCAAAGAAATGAGAACAAGAGCATATTGGATCTGAACTTACCCTGGAAGCTAAGGGTCTATACAGATAGCCCCTAAGAAGTGGCTCTGTGCCGCTCCTGGGAGTACCAGATCAGGGCCACAGCAACCGCACGTTGCAATCCAATCTGGCACTTTGCTGCTCCAAAAAGAGTTGGCAAATGCCACTCCTTTTTGGTGTGGCAAAAAGCCGCCCTGACCACTGCCGCGGAAGCTCTTCTGCACTCCTTTGGTGCAGTGTGTCTGTATGCTGTGCCAAGAGAGTGCCCTGATGAAGCAGGTCGTGCGGTGGGGTATGTGGCATGACAGAGGCATCAGGACAGAATCAGGGCAGCTGGTGTGCAATCACCCCACCCCAACTCCACCTTCAGGTCAGCCCTTAATCAGGCCCTAAGATGATTAAATTGAGGCTGCCGTACTTTGGCCACATCATGAGAAGACATGATTCACTAGAAAAAACAATAATGCTTGGAAAGACAAAAGGCAGTAGATAGAGAGGAAGACTGCATGCCAGATGGATAGACTCAATCAGAGAGTTTAAGAGGCCCCAAGTTTGCAGGAACTGAGCTGGATTGTGGAGGACAGGGTGTCTTTCCTCAGTCAGAGGGTCACCAGAGGTTGAAGTCAACTTGATGGCGGTTAACAACAACAGCAGCAAAGGGGTTTTTCCTAATCTGGAACTTTTTTTCTAAAAAATTTATGGAACATTTTTTGAGAAATGGCCATGATTTTACCATAATTTTTGGGGTGTTTATGCTTCCTTCTTTCATGGCCCTATGCGGAGCTGCAGATGAGAGCCACCATGGCAACCACAGATGCAAGGCGGAGAGACCACGTAGGCACCTCATTCAAAGAAAGATCAAAGCAGTGAGATAGGAGTCATAATCAGAAACCTCCACACCTTCCCCAGCAGATTGACAAGAGTCAGGAAGCAAGAGAAAAACCATTTTCACCTCCAGAACCTATCTATTTTAAAAGTGATCTTTGCTATGTACATTGGCCATCCTTTGAAGTATAGTGAACAAATCTTCGCCTCAAGGCAATTTAAGGACCTCAGATTTCTTTGTTCTTTGGAGCTGGCAGAAAGAGCAAGGAGGATCTCAGGTCTCTCTGATTTCTTTGCTAGTTTCCCTCATGCTGCCCCCCTCACCTGAACATCACTCTGTGAGCAGCTGAGTAATATGTCTCCAGCATTGGAAGGAGCACCTATGCTATAAGTGAAGCCTTTCATATTAGCCCTGGTGTGTGTAAGTGTGTATGGTGTGTGTTTGCATTGCTGTTTTACCCTAATAAAATATAATTCATTGGAAGAATTTTGTCTCTGCTAATTCTCTATTCCATCACCCTCCGTAAAAGTTGGGAAGATCCTGGGCTGAAGTGACCCAGCCAAATTAATTGAGCTAATTAAAATTCTCCAAGCCCAAGGTCACTCATAACAAACATAACGTACAGAAAATAACTGTTTTACAAATAAAGTGCATTTTAAACAAAATGCACAAAACTCGAGGGTTTTGTGCAAACAATTTTTTCACAATGCAATCCCAAAATGTTTTTTTAAAAAACATTTAAATGTACAAAAACTTTCATAATCTCACCTTTAGGGAGAGAACTTCTAAAATTATTTGTTTCTGCATGCATTGAATGAAGCATTGAACAAAGATGTTCAATCCCTAGATTTCACATGGGTTAACAAATTGTCAAGATCATCTGTCTTGCTGGAAACAAGTAATTTAGTGAAATTTCTTCTTCTTCACAGTCTATTACTTTCTAAACCAAATACATGTAATACTAAACGTTTTGCTCAAGCCAACCTGGGGTAAAAGTTATAAATGTGACCTAAATCAGTTACTTTTGTAGGATGACAACCTCTGCTGCCAATGTAGGCTATGGGATTTTAGAAGTTGTTTTCCAAACAGTAATTTCTCCAAGCTCTGATGAACAGTGTTCACCATCACAATAGCTTTGCTATCACTAATAGCAGTCCAGCTTCATCTTAAATCAAGTGAACAAAAGCACAGACAGGCTTCTTTATATATTCTGCAATTCTACAGAAGCACAGAAAAACTAGAATTCTGCAGATTGGGAATCAGAACTTTAACCTGTATAGTGAAATTATTCTTTAAAGTATATGGGTAAAAACTAAATAATCAATGATGTCTGAGAGTGGCTCAATGGGTTGGGTAATACAGGACAAGGCTTCACCTTAAAATAATCTATGCAAACTGACTTATGCATGTCACAGCAGAAAAAGGGTTACATAACACTGCTTTTCGCAGTTTAAAATGTTTTCATTTAACCCCCTGCCCAAGTATACACACACAACCCCAAGAAAAAATAATCTGTAAATTGCACCTGAAGATCTTTAATACAGACGAGCTGCTTCTGAATTAGGCACTGCATGATAGTCCCAAAAGAATGAATTTTAAAATTTTCTAGACTTAAGGAATTTTCTAGATTTCCTTCTCCTAATTATCTGCCAATTATTTCTATTTATTATCAGTGCTATGCCTTAAAAATGCAATAACTTCCCCACCTCAAAATCCTGTGACACTCAGCACAGAGCATTGAGGAAATCACATTTTCTACCTGTAACAGAACCTGATTACCAAGGGACAGTTTGCTTTCCTCCATGCAGATTATAAATTCTACTCACTTCCCTGGAGTCACAAACACTCTATAAGAAATGCTTGTCTTCAAGCTCAGTTTTTAAACTCTGTCCCAAGAGAGTGTTTAATCTAAAAAAACAAAGCCAATTGTGATTAAACTAAATGGAAAAGGAACATGATGTCATATGCTCTGCGATTAATTTAATTCTCTTTGCCACATCTTTCCCCCTCCTTTTTATATGCCATTGCAACTTCACATTCAATTGCAACTATGATGGTAAAAACTTACTGGTTTCAATCTACAGTAGAATTTACCCCTCAAGACCCATTAGATGAATATATTTTGCTAGCAGCAATAGCTTCCAGAGCTGTTTAAAGCATTATTGCCCTGCTTTCCCCAGAAAACAAGAGTGACAAAAAAAAAACCCATATAGCTATATTTGTTATTTAACAGCTTCTGTTGATCAGAAAGTACAGATTTTTAATGTTTAACAGGCATATATATCTGAACATATTTAAAAGTTGTTATGCAAATTGTATATTGACTGAGCAGTTGACTATTTATTATGTGATCACAGTCAAATATTCAAAGACTGTCCACTAGCAGCTTGCCTTTTTAATTTCACATTTGTTACCAAGGAAAGAAGTGTTTATGTATGTATAAACCTGCAATATTTAAGAATTTTAACTTCCTAGGCTTAGAATCTTGGTGTCAATATGCCTCTATTAGAAGAAGTCAACTGTTTGAAAAACTGTCCAGTCAAAGCATTATAGGAACAGAAAAATGGAGGTCTTGAAACTGCCCATCAACAGTTACCAATTGGATATCAGGCTGAGCTGGCATGGGGTTTATCTGGTCACAGTCCACCCTTCTAGAATGAGATGCATCTTATCACTATTAAAAATGAAGAGTCCTTTGGCACCTGAAACACTTTTAAATTTATTATGGCATGAACATCTGTGGACCATAGCCCATTTTTATTTAAATTATATTAATTATTTCTAAATTTGAATCGACAGATACATGGTAGCATTTCCAATGTATATGCCTTCTTTTTTTATGTTCTGTATTCCCTCTTTTGGAATGATGTATCCTAGAGAGATTTTGAAAGTGGTAGAAGATTCATCCCATTGTTCTCCACTCCTGACCACAAATAGGACTGCTTTCTTAAATACTACCTCCCCTGAATTATTATAGCCATTTCTTTTCATGTAGTTGGATTTATGGTAATAGCTAAGATCCACTGGTGGATTATCCACTGGTGGAGTAATGCATTCCAGTGCATCCCACAAGCAAGGCAATCCCCTTTCCCCACTGTGACCCCCTCCCCCCAAAGCTCTGGAGTGCTAGGAAACCTAGCACAAAACTGGAAGACAATGCTGATACCAATCACCAAAGAATGGCTTGTGAAACTGAAAGAAATGTTGGAACTAGATATTACTCAATGATAGACCTCTAAAAGAGATGGATGAAGACTGGAAATTGGTTAAAACATTTTGTTTAAAGAAACAGACAAGCTTAAGTATAATAGAAATTGAATAAAATCTAGATAGTAGAATCAAGAATCATAACAGGATGAAGAGAGGAAGGAAAGGATATTAATTTACAAACACTCTGAGACATAAATAACAAATTAGCAGGACGAAAAGATAACATAGTTATTCATTCTAAGGAAGATTTCCAGGAGATCTTGGTAGTAGCAGTAAGGTATGGGCACATACAGAAAATAAAGAGAAACTCACACATAAGTAAAAGCGTCCCAACCAGCTAGGTAGGAATTCAGGAATTTATACTATGGGTATATGACTTATGGAGGTGGGTGGGTGAAGTATTTCTTGGGGAAAACAGACAACTGCTATTTAAGATGAGAAAATGGACAGATATTATAATTTATTTTATAGAAAACATTACCTATATCCCATGACCTTGACATATGTCACACACATGATGAGAGATTTTATATGAGATTAAAAGAGCTGGTAATACTCTGAGGAGAGGAGGAGGAAGAATGGTCTTTGAGTGATGTGAGGTTCCAGTATTGATGGAAGGGGAGGAATATTCACCAACATTCACCAGAAGAATGTTAGATTTAGCCCGTTATGTTAAAAAAAATGTTAGTAGTGATGTTGTACAAAGTAGGCAAGCAAAAACAGGGATTTGGCTACATATAATTAACTACCCTTTTACTAATTAGCCCAGCTCAGAATAAAACAGCATGCTACACTCTGTAACTGACCTTATAACATTTCATGGATAACTTTGAAGTAAAAAATGTATGTGTGATGAACAGCTTTGAAGTAGACTAGGATACAGAAAAACCTTTTTAATTAACTCTTTTGCACTATTTATTACTTGCTGGGTTGGCTGAGAATTTCTGCTTAGCTCTTAGGTCATGTGTGTGTGTGTGTGTGTGTGTGTGTGAATGAAATGAAATGAAAATAAAACACTCTGGATGGGCTCCAATTAGCTATTTTGGTTGTGCCCAAGAGAATTCTTGCACTGAAGAGCAGCACCCACCTCGACCCTTACTATACATACTCATGTACAAGTCTAGAAATTTTAGCCAAAAAATTGACCCTAAAAGCCTGAGTTAACACCCACAGGTCATTATAAGTATTGTACTTTTAACTGTTATAAAGAAGGAACCATCCCATGTGAAAGGCAAGAATATAATCTCTTTTGGAAGCACTGACTTACCCTCAGCTCTCTTATCTCTTTTAAAAAACAAAAGCAAAGCAGCTTTATTTATATACTGCTTCATACCACGCTACGCAGTATCTAAGCGGTTTAAAACTGTAAGCTGATTGCCCCCCATCAAGCTGGGTACTCCTTTTAGCAACCTTGGAAGGATGCAGGCCTGAGTCAAGCCTGAGTCCTGGCTAGTATTGAACTTGTAACCTTGTGGTTTGTGAGTGAGTGGCTGCAGTACAGGCATTTAACCACTGCACTCACTAGGGTGAGCAGAAATAGTTACACCTGCTAGAATTTTGTAAGTACTTTGACATTATTTTCCTTTCCTTCATCCTTTAGATCCCCTGTTACATGTCCCTATGTTTTACCCTCAACTTATCCATGGGCCATATCAAAATCCATAATTTTGGCCCCAAAACCTGCTCTTGACTTATACATGAGGTCGACTTATAGTTCAGTATATATGGTAAATTCACTTCTGCATTTAAAAGAGGATGCTGTTTAGTTTTGGCAATGTTTGAACTGATCCCTGTAGTGGGGCCTTCAAAGATTATATGGTGCAGCTCATGGGGGATAATGCTATGTGCTGTGAAAAGTTCCACATCCTAAAACATGCCAGCACATCAAGCCAGTCTTAAAGAAACAATGGACACCCTACCCCCACCTCTCCACCATTTGCTCCTGGGCCATTTGAGAAACCTAACATTGAGGATGGGGTACATAAGTGGAGAGTTGCTGCCATAAACACTAATGCAGAGTTGTAGAGGAGGATAAAAAGAAGTCATATCCACTTGTTACAACCAAATAAGCAATGTGTCTAATGTTGATTCGTAGACCAGTATATACACTGAACCCTTGCCATTCTATACAATATATTTATTATTTATTTATTAAATATACTTCTGTCCCACCCTATATCTAAAGTTCTCATTACAAGGTGTGGTCAATAAAATCGGTTAGAAATAATTTTATAACAGCCTAAATCGTTTAAAGAGCTTTGGAATTTGTATAGCCCAAATAAAACTAAAAATCCAATAGATCCAAGCCAAGGCCAATATGTAAATTAACTCAAGTACTGCAGCATGAACAGCTATTCATATTATGTATACTATTCCATGTAATCAAATATTAAAATGATTCTGTCATAAAGTTAGATCACCAATCTACAGTGGGCCCTTTGTATCCACTGGGATTTGGTTCTAGAACCCTGTGAATACCAAAATCTGTGGATGCTCAAGTCCCATTATATGCAATAGCATAGTATTATATAAAATGGTAAAATAAGGTTTGCCTTTTGGATTTTTTTGGGGGGAGGGATATTTTTGAGCCATGGATGGTTGAATCTATGATGCAGAACCTGTGGATACAGAGGGCCAACTATATTGCATATAACTGCACTTACTACTGGTATGACTATGTATGGGGTGGGTGAGTGTCTACATATCCCTGTTTCTTTACAGTTTACAGTGAAGGAATGGAAAAATGGGAATTTGAACAATATGATTTATGGCGTATCCTCCATATTCCTTTATGTTGTTTCTGGAAACTAAAGAAGCACAGCTTTCTCTCCGCCCACCCCAGTAGATAGCCAGAAAGCTATCAGGAGCCAAGGTTTTACAGCAGCTGGCATTCGCTCTGCAATTCATGTGCTAAGAGGCATTCACTCTGAAATTCATGTGCTAAGATGAACTCTCAGCATTGCTCTTTGCTAGCATAAATGATACCTCTGCACAGATCATAACTGGTGTTCATATCAAAAGAGACCATCTGGAAATGCAATTGGAACCCACAACCCTAGGGGATTATTGAGCCCAGCAGACCATGAAAGACAGACATTGTGCCCACTACTATTTGGCTGTGTCATGACCTTAGCTCCATGCAGCAATTACTTTGACCCTTTAATATAACTGTGTCAAGTACAGTCACATTCACAGGTGCCTCGTCAATCTGGCATCCTCACGGAAGCAAAGTAATGCATGCTGGTGGGTGCCTTCCCTCTATATCACACTCCAGTCTTCCTCAAAAATACTTCCAGAGATTTGTCAATAATTGTTTGGTGTGTTAATTAGGTATGAAACCTCTAATTAAATTCATTTCGACTAGAGCCACAAAGCTGCTGTGTGAGAAATACAACCCACCTAAAACTTAGCTTGTATTAAACGAAAGAGGAGAGGATGTGTTTGTTCTTTGAGCTTTATTTTTTAGGTATTCTGTTTATAGTATTTAATGATCTCTTTTTACTGGCTCATACATGTTCATATCAACTGTGCTATTTATTCTATATGATTTGTACAATGTATATGATTAACAACTTTATGGTCTTTTATATCTTTTTTTGCAAATGTGCTTTTTCACTATTCTATGTATTCAGTTTCTGTTATCAGAATAACTCATGCTGGTTGTATCATATATGCCATTTATACTATTTACATCTTTTATACTAAATATGACGGGAAAGTTAATGTTATTTCTCGCTATCTATAAACTATCACTTGCATTAAGTGCTACAGTTATGATACAGTATTTCTTTAGGCAATCTGATTGTATGTTTGCATTGTAAATATGAATATGTGATCACCCACTTATTTATGGTATATGATATTTGCATTAAATGACACATGTGGAGCCACACTAAATGTAATGAACATTTCCCTTGGCTTTGCCTTTTTCTAGATGTTTAGTAGTCTGTCATTTATTCTGGTGCTAAATTTTAATTTCTAAGTTTATACACTGTTGCGATATTAAGAATTTAAATCTGTTGCAATACTAGCAAACTAAACAATGAAAACTCTTTTTTAAAAAAAAGGTCAGTGAGCCACTGACTGCACATGCAGAGTTTGGAAACATTAGTATTAAAAACTAGTATTAAAAACAAATTTGTTAATATAAATATTTACTTGTACACTCTTTACTTAATCATGTTTAAAGAAAACTATGAAATTGATATGTTAGTAATATGTTATTTTTAACTTTTAAAACATCAATTGAAGTTACTAAAAATGGTTAAAAAGGCTCCCCTGAACTTCTCCACAAAAGTACTGACTTTTTATTTTTTTTAAAAAAAAATGAAACATTTTTCTACATTTTTAACACTGCTGTTGTTTAATTGTTTAAATAATAATGTTTTTAAAAAATGCTTTTGATTTCTTGGGGGCAACAAACTAATTTTATCAAATCTTTTCCCAGCTCTGCAGAGACCAGTGCATTCCAGCAAGGTAGACACACTGTGTTGATATGAACTTCATTTTAAAGCTTAATATGAAAAATGATAAGAGAGAATGTAGCTTCACGGTTTAGCTTGTTTTGTTAGTGGGTTAATGATACATCAAGCTTGAGCATAATAACAAAATTACCTTTAACAGATAGGGTATTCCCAATAATATGGCATCAATGGTGGCTTTGAAATAATGAAATCTACTTCTCCTAGTGCAGATCAGGGAGCCAAATACTTGTTGCTTTCCAGCATTCTCTCTACATACCCTTGCACCTCTTAAACAGCTAGTCTTGTAGATTGGAGGAGACCAAACAACAGTATATGATAGACCATACCAAGGATTGCAGTAGGCAGTGGGAACTGGCAAAAATTGGATCAATTAATTAAACTATATTCATACACATACACACACACACACATGCTATGGGAAGTGTAACAATTCAGGAACAGCTACATGAACAGTCTTGTAAGAACATGCTGCTACTCCATCACCCAACCTGAACAATACCATCTTGGGAGAGATAAACAATGAGGTCTACTGTAATAACAACAAAAGGAAGCAGGAAACATTCTTCTATATGCAATTATAGGTGCATCTACGCTGTAGAAATAATGCTGTTTAAGTGTTGTAGCTCCATCCTATCCAATCCTGGGATTTGTAGTTTTACAAGATCTTTAGCCTTCTCTGCCAAATAGTGTTGGCATCTCTCAAAACTAAAAATTCCAGGATTCTATAGGATGGAGCCATAGGCAGTTAAAGTGGTATCAACTTGCATTATTTCTACAGAGTAGATGCACCCAAGTGATCTTTTTGTAAAGGTCTTATTCAACATGGGGATCTCAGAAGTAAACACATTATATGAATGTGTCCCTTTCTGTCCATTTTGTTACAATAATATAACATGGCTAACAAAAAACTGTCTTGACACTTTTCATGACTATATGACTGTTCATTTTCTTATCTCAACTTATCTCTGTTGACAGCTATTATAGAACTATTCCTATGTTGCCATTGTCTTACGATTTACTTAACTAGCACTCACATATAAAATACAAAGCTTTCAATTCAAGCATAACAGACTAATTGGGGGGCTGCCAATGCCTCCAGAGAACTCATTCTGTCTAAAAATAACTAGCTAGAATATGTTTAAGTAAAAAGCCCACATTTGAACAAGTGATACTGGAAACCACTAGATTCTGTTGTAAGCCTTTAGATATAACACATCTGGTTTGGATGTAACAACAGTATGTTTATCAAGCCAAGATTCATTTTCCATCATCGCATATTCTTATCCTTCTCCCTTTCTCCACATATTGAGATGAAAGTTTTCCTGAATTAACCATCCATAATTTCATATTCCAAATAAATAAGTTACTGTGGTTCTAAACTAACTGGGTTCTTAAATGAACTTCAAATAATAGTTTATGCAGAACATGGTAACCATACTGTCAACTAGGGATAGAAAGAACAGAAGTTGCTATTCGTTTCTTGGCTAGGAAACCAGTGGGAAAAATACAGGTGGCCACAAGACTACTGAATTATTATTCCTTTTTTTACACTGCAGTATTTGTGTGCACACAGAAATATGTGGTTTTCCTTGTCTTTTCTACACAGAAAAATAATGTGTACTTCTTAACAAAAACAATGTTTTCTGCACAGACAAGAAAGTGTATTTCTTTGCATACTTCCCAGTGCATATACTTCCAAATAAATGAACAAAAGTTAGGAAATGTGCAGAAATTTCTGTATGCTCATATAGTGGGGAAGATACTACAGGAATTTTTCATTTTTACCTGTGAAGAAGAAAAATGCAAAGATGTACATCTCCAATGTCTACAACTTAGGCCATTGGATTCTCCCCCCCAACCTCTACCAGGTATTTCTAAGAAATGTAAAATCAATACAATCAATCAATATATATATATATATATATATATATACACATAACCTAAATGTGAGACAAACAAAAATGCAAAATCAGATCTCCTTTGATTAAGGCAAACAGAAAAGTAAACACCACTAGTGTAAGTGTGTAAATATATTTGATTCTTTCTACCTTTGTTAATCCAACAAATTACCATGCTTCCCATAGAGTCCCATGCTTGCCCACAGAAGCAAAGATTATACAAACAGTACTACCACAACTAGTGGGCAAGTTTCTCAATTTCTCATATAATTTGGTCCAGAGGTGATAGAGCATCCTAACATTTCTACCATTTCTAATGTCAAGAAAATTATTGTTTTAAAGCAAAGCAGCTTCATTTATATACCGCTTCATACCATGTTATGGGGTGTCTAAGTGGTTTACAACTGTAAGCTCATTGCCCCCCAACAGTTGGGTACTCATTTTAGCAACCTTGGAAGGATGCAGGCCTGAGTCTAGCCTGAGCCCTGGCTTGAGCTCGCAACCTTGTGGTCTATGAGTGAGTGGCTGCAGTACAGGCATTTAACCACTGCGCCACCAGGGCTCCTTTTACATGCTTTCAGAAGATCTGGCCCTAATAAATTAAGAAATTCTTCCTAAACTGCAAAAGCAGTGCAAAGCATCTACCACTTGCATGTGGTAAGCTGTCTAATATTGCTGTGGAGTCATTGAAGTCCTTAAAGAGCCACTTATCCTATCATCAAAATTATGGGTCCAACACTTCTCACACTGAACAACTCATGTAAATAGTTTCAATAACATCAGAAAGACTCATTCAACAAGACTAGCCACAATGTTTGCTACGAAATGGAGTGGTTGGTAAAGCTTTCACCAGCCCAGTGCCCTCCAGATTTGTTGGTCTTAATGCAGATGAAAGAATTTTGATAAGGCTCAGTAGTTTCAAAAAAGTAGTGTTTTCTTATGTTCCAAGACTCTTGTTAGAAAAAAACAACGAATAGCTTGCCACTAGTATTTGCATATTTGTCAGGTTTACAGGCATTTATGAGAAATAAGGTATGCACAAAATAATATGCACATTTTAAAATGGGAACTCTTAAATGTGCATTATTGCAAAAAAAAATGTAGAAACACACATTAGTTAATGAAGGAAAGTTTTATAAATCAGGCAAACCATGCAAATAAACACATAAATTAGTAGGAATTTTTGTATGGGGAAAAAAAAAACCAAGAAGCCTTGCAATATGCTAGTAAACAAAGACAAGAAGAAAAGGAAGGTGGAATTCTGAGAAATTAAATGCAATTGAGGCTAAAAGATTTTCAGCTCTCTGGTCTACAACATCAGTCATTCCCCCCTGTGCAGCCAATAGTCATGGATGGCTGGTGATGATGCAAACTGTAGTTCAACACATCCAAGGAGCACTAAATGGAGAAACGCTATGCTAACAACATGTATCGGATCAGTTAGATGTCGAGTGACTCCTGGAAGTCTTGTTTACAGATCTTAAAATAATAACAAATGCAATCATTTATTACTGATAGAAGTTATTTATAATAAAACTGACACTTCATCCATGCCACTGCTCAAAATCCTTCATTACAGCTGCAATGAGTATCAGGCTGTGACCATCTGGGCATGGATTGGATAAGTACTTCAAGCAGCCAACTCAGTGATGCAAGCAAGGTCTGTAGTTTTCTCCAGAATAAGAACTAGGATGGCAGAAGTGGGATGGGGATGGATATTAGAATAAAAAAAATACATGACATGTAGTACAGATTGAGTCTCCTTATCCAAAATGCTTGAGGCCATTTGAGTTTGGGATTTATTTATTTATTTATTATATTTCATAATTTATTTTCATATACATACGTAATGAAATATCTTGGAAATGGGACACAGGTCTTTTTTAAAAATATATTAAAATCATAATCCATTGAGAAAAGTTAAAAAAATAATGAATACAATATATATTGTGAAGCAAATGGATCATATCAGAAAACAACATCATTCCGTAAGTTCAAATGTTGAAATGGTGGCAGAGGAGGGTATTCTAAAGAATTAACAAAAGTCAAAAAGGATAACTATTACTCCTCAAAATGAGTGTGACATGAAATGGGGCTGTTGATACTGTCCGATAACTTTTCCATTAATAAGGTGTTCCAGACTCCTTGCCACCAGTTCTCCATGAGCAAGCAGCCTATCTTCCATTTCTGTACTATCTCCAACTGAGTAATATCAAGAAGGAAACAAATTATATATTTATATTTTAAGTTCTTATTCTTACCTTAAATACAGGCAAATGGAACCCAGGTCTAACCACAATATTCATTTATGTTTCATATACACCCATATACATAGCCTGAAGAAAATCTTTCACTATCGCAGCCACCCATGAAAAAAGTTCTCAACCTGTACCATGGCAAGTTAGAATATGAGAGACACCAAATAGTCACCTAGGGAAATTTCATTCCCATATGCACACTAGAATGCAAGTCCATCTTTATATTAATTTTGGGCCATGATCAGAATGGCTACATTTATGAATAAAAGGTGGAGAAGCAATTTCCTCCCCCCACAATTTCAGAATTCTGGATAATGGTACAAGTTAGAATATGGGAGACACCAAATTGTCACCTAGAGAAGTTTCATTCCCATATGCACACTAGAATACAAATCCATCTACATAATAAATTTTGGGCCATGATCTGATTGGCCACATTTGCCAATTCAATTTGCCATTCAAATCCAATCCAATTTGCCATTCCAACTGTCATCATCCTAGCCTTGGAGGGAGAGAAGAGACAGGCACAGCTCCATCATGCCTGGTCCCAGAAGCAAATGAAGGCCCTCTCTCTATTCCACCTGTTATCACCCTGGCCTTGGAGGGAGAGAAGAACCAGCAGTATCTGCTGGACTTGATCCCCTTCCCAACTGTCATTCCCTTCTCCTTTTGTATCATGACTTTTTGGATTGTAAGCCTGAGGGCAAGGAACTGTCAAATTAACAATTTATAAGCCACTCTGGGAGCCTTTGTGGCAGAAGAGCAAGGTATAAATATTCTAAATGAAATGAAATGAAATGAAATCACAGGTCCTCCATATCTGTCAAATGGGTTTGGAAGTACTCCAGAATAGAAATCCAGATGATGAAGAAGGTTTGGGTGAGGGTAAGAAGGGAGAATGCCTTGATGCAGATATGCAGATATTGTGTGAAGAGGGAAATCATCTGCACTTGGATATGAGGACATTACTTTTTGTATTTGATAAGCACCCAACTGGATCCCACATAAAGCCAAATTAGATACTATGGAATGGCCCACACTGACCTTATATGCTTTGCCTTTCCTAATTACTATCATCATGAAACCTGGATTTATGGAGTTCTCCATCATAAATTGTTCCTCATCAAGTAGATAGTGCAAATGCCCTTCTATGCCCTTCTTTGACTGGTCTTTACCAAGGCAAGTAATTTGCACATAAGTCTCTTGTAAAGAGAAAATTACTTTAATCTGGTAAAAAAACAAAAACCCTACATGCAGATGGCTTGTCTGGAAGGAACAGACAGAATATGTATAATCATGATCTGGTAGCTTACAAACAGTATTAACTAAAAACCACAAATCAATCACTTTTTTTTTTAATTTGGTGCAAGAAGGCAGTCATCAGGCTTGGTACATCAGACACAGATCATAAGATTCACATGCCAGCTACTGCACATGTATATTTTAATCCTTCATCAGTTATCTCAGTTCACAAGTGTTTCAAGCAGGATTCTTGCTTGCCTTATCTTCAGATCCCTCGTGGGTTCCCTTCTAAGTAATAAGCAGGCCCAATCTCCCTTAGCATCCAAATTCACATAAGATCAAGTGTGCTCAGGCTAGTATAGTGGTATATGACTGAGTCCTCATTTGTTGAAAAATATAGCTGGGTTTGCCAAGACCTACCTCAGGGTAGCAGGGAAATAAATAAAGTTATTTCCTGAAGTCATGAGAGAGATTTTTTGCTTCCCTGGAGTCACTGTGGTTGGGAAGCAATGATGTTGAAATACAAAGCTCTTTAGAGTGAGCAGTCAAGCCAGTTTAACAGTAGTTCTTTCTCTCTCTTGTTTGATTGAAGATGACGAGGCACTTCAGCTATCTGACTCTATTTTTCTTTGAGTACACTGGAATCCCACACCTGACTCACTCATCGAATTGACAACTGTCTCAAAATATCATCACTGAATTCACTGGGAAACACATAAGTAACAATTTATGGCTTTTGCATTTCTTTTATTCATGCTTCCTAATGCTTTCTCCTTTGCATGTGCAAAGTGTGCTCTTCCAAACCTCTAGAATCTGCATATTTGAGGACTAGGCTCTCTTGCAAATCATACTAATGTTTTCAGTTGTTGGGTTTTGTTTTGTTTTTTGAATAATTTCATTTATATTCAAGGTTCCTGTGCAGACCTAACAGGATTTGAATATTATTTGCCCATATTTTGTTCTTCAGGTCACTTATGAAGACGTCATTTTCCAAAGCATGGGCAAAATAAACACATCCAACTAGTATGTCCTTAGAAGTAGCAAAATGCCACTCCCTTTTTGAGATGGCAAAAAGCCACCCTTTCTGCCATGGTGGCAGTTTTTTCCCATTTCTTCACCACAGCATGTATAAACACTGAGCCGTAGGAGCATTCCCATGCTGTTCACTGTCTGGACGTCTCCTTCCAGGAGACACTGAGGGAAAGCAGACAGGCAGTAAGAGCCAGCTTGGGGGTGGCAAGGGGGTGTGGTGACTGCACACCGTGTGCTCCAACTCCACTCCCAAGCCAGTGTCCAAAATGCCGCTCCTTTTTTGGGGTGGCAAAAGGCCGCCTTTTGAGCTGCCACCATGGCTCTTTTGCACCCTTTTGACTCAGCGTGTATGCACAGTGCACCAGGAGGGCATTTTGATGCCACACACTGTGTGGATGAGTGCACGGTGTCAGGGCAACACCAGAGTGGAGTCAGGCGGCCAGTGTGTGGTGGCCCCACCACAACTCCACCCCCAGGCCGGCCTATAGTGCTGGTCTGCATTGGCCTGCAAAGAAGAAAGGTTGCAACAATACATACAGAAGCCACTGTTGGAGACAATTCAAAGGGAAGGACTGTATAAATGAAGCCTACAGAATACTAGAAATAAAGAAATGGCATGTGAACAAAGTGCATCACATTCACTGTTAATGATGCAGATGCCTCAGTATCAGCAAACTTGCCTACTGCACATTGGCTCCGTGTGGTGAACTCCACCTGTTCCTCCATAGTCAATGTTTCCACTGTACCCAGGCATTCATATATCCACAGCTTTGTGCAGCCTGGTACTGCTATTTGAAAGCAGGGAAACAGGAAATGACTAGAGTGGCTGAGAATATGTGGTCTTCCTCCCTCTCTTGATTCCAAATGGCTGGCACCTAGAGGTAGCAACAGAGGGAGAGGCAAAGATGGCCCACAGACCAAGTTCAACACTGGAGGATAGAATTGTATGTCCCTGACAAATTAATCACAAAGTTGTGATAATGCATCATTAAAAAAAAAAAAGGTACATACATACCATCTCAGTGTATATGAAAATGTTGCAGACGCCCAGCATTTAAATCATCTCTGTTTTAAATTCAATTGCAGTGTGATTAAGAACTGAATAACTAAACAGAAGGAACAGTTCCATTACATGTTGTTCATGGTGATCACAATTTGCAATCCCACACACACATATGCACACCCTGGCACTGCCACAACACCAACTTATATTTTCTTTTATATTTACAGCAGGCACATTCCTTCCTTCCAAATTAGGAACTTTTTTAAAAGAAAATCTCAAGGGGCTGCCTCTTGCTTGCTTGTTCATTTCAGCATCTGGCAGGCTTCGGGAATATACACAGTTTGGCAAAAATAGATTGGCTTCAACCTACCAAAATCTTTCAGAAGCCAGGAAATTGAATCTTTCACATTGCAGTTTTCTTTTCTCTTGCTATAAGCTCCTGTGGTAATTTTCTTAATGTGTCAAGGCTGATTTGTCATCTTGCCACCAGAGTTACATCAGAAACGTGAATAGACTACCACATAAACATATTAAGGAAGGGAGGGAAAGAAACCTGCAGTATGTGCATGCGCATGTGTATACACAGAGATTTTAAAAACTAGTTGTACAGCCAAGTGTACTTGATGGTGAGACTTTGGGCTCACTTACACTATACAGTTACAGCACTATGAATAATAACCATGGAAGAGCTACAAGAATTCATCCTAGACAACAAGAGAATTGAAATAGTCAAAGAGTTCATATACATTGGCTCAAATATCAACCAGAAAGGTGAGTGCAGTCAAGAAATCAGAAGAAGACTGAGATTGGGAAGGGCAGCTATGAAAGAACTAGACAAGAGCATAAAATGTGAAGACATAACCATGAACACTAAACTGAGGATATGTAGGGGTAGCTGTGCTGGCCATTTAGCAAATTCAAACAAAACAAACAAAATTCAAACAAAATTGCACCTATTTTACTCATCCAAGTATTCCCCGTCACTATGTACAGATGTGAGAGCTAGACAGTGAAGAAAGCAGATAGATAGAAAATCAACTCATTTGAGATGCAGTGCTGAAGAAGAGTGCTGAGGATATCGTGGACAGCCAAGAAGACCAAAAAATGGATTCTAGAACAGATCAAGCTAGATGACTACATTGAGGCTGTCAGACTTTGGTCACATCATGAGGAAAAATGAATCATTAGAAAAAACAATAATGCTAGAAAAAGTGGAAGGCAGCAGAAAGAGAGGAAGATGACATGCTAGATGGATACACTCAATCAGGGAAGACATGGTCCTGAACCTGCAGGATTTGAGTAGGGCAGTAGAGGAGAGGGAATCTTGGAGATGTCTCATCCACAGGGTTGCAATGAATTGAGGTCGACTCAAAGGTGGCTAACAGCAACAACCAACTATGATTTCACTTATTAACAGCCATGCCAACATCCCATGGAATCCTTGGATTGGGAGTTTAGGGAGCAGCATCTAGAATGTTCAGCCAGACTTCTTGACTACCTCACCAAACTACATGGACATTGTCATGGCAGTTAAAGTGGAATATAATGCTATATTTGTGTAGTGTGAATGGGCCTATTAACATTAACAAGTTCTAATTCTGACCAAACAATTAGCCTTGAGATAATTTCTCTCATATTAGGGATACTACTAATATTTGTGTTTCTTCATTTCTGATGAAAAAAATTGTATTCCACTCCCACAACATGTCAGTCACATGTCTACTCTTTCTGGATGCTGTTTGCATACAGCCCCATTGAAAAGTATTTGGCAATCAAGAGATGTGAAATTTAACCACCCAAGTGTTGACAGAGATTAGGCATTGACAAAATATTGCACCTATTTTACTTGATTTGCACAAAGGCACTTTAAAGGCACTTTAAAAGTATTTGGCAATCAAGAGATGTGAAATTTAACCACCCATGTGTTGACAAAGATTAGGCACTGACAAAATATTGCACCTATTTTACTTGATTTGCACAAGGGCACTTTAAAGGCTTTACCACTTTAGACTGAGCTCCAAAACAAACTATTAAACTGCACATCAAACAACATTTGATTTGGAATATAGTGCTATATTTGTGTAATGTTATATTTGTGCAGCTATATTTGGTTAGGCCCATTAACAAAAAAGTTCTAATGCTCTCCAATTAGCCTTGAAATAATATATCTCATATTAGGGATACCATAACATTTGTGAATTTCCATTTTTTGATGTAAAAAAATATGATTCCACATTGTGCCCTTTTTTCTACACATTCTTCCCCCCCCGCCCCCCCGCATAGTTCATTTGACATCTAAGGCCAAGTTCCAGATTCCTTGGCCTTGCATGGTACAGTGGGCAGATACTAATATCAGTACTTTTCAGTGGTGTCTTCCATCTTATGGAATAGATTTCCTACTGCAATCCATCAGTCACTGACATGTTGCACTTCCCAACATTTAGATAAAACATGCCTTCTCTAAAAGGTATATGGCTAAATGCTCTCCTGATTTGTTATTTTAGTAATAATTTTAGTAAAAGTAATGTTCTCTTTCTCCCAATTTATGATACATTGCTGACAATTTGATATTTTTTAATTGTTATTATATGGTTGCAACTTTAAGATGATTTTGGGTTCAACCAGCGAAAAAAGACAGGATACAAGTCTTTTGAACTGACTGAATCAACTCATTGGTCTTTATGGAACTGTTTATCTGTGATACCAAGCCAAGGTCTTTGCCTACTTCTTGAGTTCTTTTGTTGTTGTTGTTGTTAACTGGACATAGCAGTTGACTGAACCCAGGATTTCTCCCAAAAATCCATGCTGGAGCACACAAGCCCTTCTTTCTCCTTTTGAACCAAAGGAGCCAACACAGCAACTAAAACTGAGAGAAAAAATAGGTTTGTCATGTAGTTCTAAATGTCTTATTGCCAAAAAAAAAAAAAAAAAAAGGAAGGAAGGAAGGAAGGAAGGAAGGAAGGAAGGAAGGAAGGATGTTAGACATAAGCCTACATTTTGTCAAGATGTTGCTGCTGCTGTTATTGTTGTTCACGCAGCCCCCCTCCTTCTGGCCATGTGGGTACTGGGAGATTCTTAAAGTCCAGGATATAAAATTTAAATTCCATTTTTTTTTTGTTAACTGCCTTCATGTCATTCTTAACCCATGGCAACCCTATGGATGAGACATCTCCACCCCCCACCCCTGTCATCTACTGCTTTGCCTAGCTCCTGCAAAGTCATATTTGTGGTCTCTTTACTAAAGTCCATCCATCTAGCATATGGCCTTCCTCTCTTTCTATTTCGCTCCACCTTTCCTAACATTATTGTCTTTTCCAATAATTTATGCCTTCTCATGATGTGTCCAAAGTACAACAGTCTAAGTCTTGTCATCTTGGTTTCGAGGATATCTCTGGCTTGATCTGCTCTAGGACCCATTTGTTTGTCCTTTTCGCTGTCCATGGAATCCTCTGCACTGTTCTCCAGCACCACATCTCAAATGCATTGATTTTTCTCCTATCTTCTTTCTTGACTTCCAGCTCTCACATCCATACATGGTAATAGGGAATATGTGGCTTGTATGATTTTGACTTTTGTGCCGAGTTGTATGTCTGCATTTTAGCATCTTTTCTAGTTCTTTCATAGACGCACTCCCCACTCTTAATCTTCTCCTGATTTCCTGGCTGCAGTCCCCGTTCGGATCAATGTTTGATCCCAGATATGAGAACTCTTTTACTATTTCTATTTTCTCATTGTCTAGTTTGAATGTATGTAAGTTCTTTGTGGTCATTATTTTTGTTTTCTTTATGTTCAACAGTAAGTCTGCCTTTGCACTTTCTTCTTTGATCTTCCTCAGTAGTTGTTCCAGGTCTGTGAGATTCCCTGCTAGTAATCCATTAGCAACACAAAAAGATACTCCTTTGACGTTCAGGTTGTCTCTATCTTTTGGGAAGCTACAAGCCCCTTTGTTAGGCAGAGAACACTGGATTTCTCAGGAGGCCTCAATGCTTTTGAGTTAGACCAGAAGAAGGAGGAATTTCTTCGTGAGAAATTCACTGTTTTCTGTCTATTGTGCATTTTGGTTGGTCAGATAAAGGTATTACTTTTTTTGTGGATTTTAGATGTTATTGTAATTTGCTATATGGTCAACAACATGGCTGTCTCTGGATATCTAATTTGGAACAGAAGGTTATAAAAATCAGAATGTGTGCCTTCCTATGTTTAGATCCTGTAGGTCAAAATTACAATGAGTCTATTAGAAAAATTGTGCCATTTTCAATTATAAATATCAATCCTGTTTCTAGGTTATTGATATTCATTTGTATAACCTTTGACCACAGCATAATCTAATCCATTCCATCTGTATTCTGCAGTTGCTGTGTTGACATGGAAATCAACTCATCAGACAGGATGGGGGGGGAACCCTCCAAATTAATGGTGTATGTCATTCAAGTTCCTAAAACATTTTCACTTTATCATTCAAGCTGAGAATGAAACAGGAATGACTGCTAGGAGTAAAGCAGATTACACAGGGTGGGAAAGCTGCACATACAAGGCTTTTGTGAAAATGCATGATGTGATGCATGATAGTGGCCAAATGACAGTCATGCTTTAGGGACAGGCTGCTGTATTTGCATGTATAATAAAACCAAAATAAATCATAAACATTATTTCTGTACATCTGAGATTATACAATTCAGCTTTTGCAAAGTCTTTTTAACTAGGGTCATTTAATGTTCAGTCATTTGTTATGGTCATCTATGGATGAATAATAATAATAATAATAATAATAATTTCTTACCCACCTCTCCCTACAGATTGAGGCAGGGAACAACAACAATTAACAGATGAACAGCTTCAGTTAAAAAGACATCAGTTAAAACACTCATCAATTTAAAAAGATGTACACATATTAAAACAATCCACATTTAAAATTCTTTATTTATCATTCACAATTTAAAAATCATCTGGATAAGCCTACAGAAAGAGACTGGTCTTTCATGCTCTTTTAAATTTGGACAGCATATTTATATGTCAAATCTCTTCTGGTAGGTCATTCCACAGGTAGGGGTAGTTGAAGAAAAAGTTATTTGACTGACAGTCACCAACCTAGTCCTAACTGATTGGAGTAAATTGGATTAAGTTAGCTGATTAAAGAAAGAAAAGAAAAGAATAATACTTGCAGATAGCTCAGTGCTTAGAGTTCAACTCAAGGGGTTTTCTGAAAAGAATGCAGCTAATAGAAGTCTTAGGACGTTTTCACACACAAATGTCCCATCCGCCTGGAGCCATTCTGGAACGGAGCCTTCCGCTCACTCCGGAATGGCTCCGGCGGCAGCGACCTAATTCCTTTTAAAAAAAGGAATTACAACTCCGGGGCTTATGCCGGTGGGCGTCCGGAGTTAGAGCTAAAGGGGGCGGGGCTTGCTGCGACGTCATGTGAACAAGTGCAGCAAGCCCCGGACTGACGCCGGCTAGCACCGGGGATGGCACTGGAAGGGGCGGGGCTTGCTGCGACGTCGTGTGAAAAATTTGACATTTTGCCGGAGTGGGGCCGGACGGAGGCCGGCTAGCGTCCTCCAAAAGCCCCGTGTGAAAATGTCCTTAGACCTTTAGAAAGCCATGCAATTGGCAAGGCACTCTCAACTGAATTAAAACCAGTGATGTAGACTTCAATCAATTGACTCAGACTTAAGTTGGACTCAAATCACTTCAATGAAGTGACTTGGATTTGACATGGCAATAATGACACACTGACTCAACTTGAGACTTGTGTATTTTTAGAGACTGACTTACTGGTGCCACTCACTTCGAGCAGCTGGCAAGACCTGACCTCAAAGTGTGGGGCACATTTCTTGAAAGGCACAGCAAATGTTTTAGGCAATGGGTTTCAGGTGTAAGAATCCTTCTAAAGCTTTTCAAAAGCTTTATAAGGGTCATCTGATGTGTAGCAGGGACAGAGCCTTACCTCAAGCTCTGCCTCAAGCCCATTACTAACACACTTGCTGTTCCCTCCGAGGAATGCATCCTGCCTCCTTTTTTTCTGTTAAAAATTGGGTCACAGACTTGAGACTTGACCTGAAAGTATCTTGCAAGTACTCAAGACTTGAAGGTAAAGACTTAAGACTTGACTTGAAACTTGGACTAAAAGACTTGAACATATCACTGTTTTAAAAAAACCCTGATCAGGAAGTAAACACAAGGAATGACTACAGGGTGACCCATATACTGCACAACATTAGGAGCCATTACAATAGCCATTTTGAGAAAGACAAATTCGCTCATCTCTCTGCAAAAACAACACAAGAGAAAGCCCAGGAAAAAAGTCCCTCTATTTTAAAAAGCAATAGCAGCAAAAAGGACCACCTAAGATTGTACTGTGAAGTCACTACGGTTCATGTCATCTGGTGCAGTATTTTATGGTGTCACCCCTCATTGACCTCCTCCCAGACTACGCTATACAGAATCCTTAGCAATGTTTGTTGTACTAATGTTACTCATAAATCGTAATTCCTGTATATCACTGATTGTAATGGTAATGGTGGTGACATAACTACAAAAATTAAAACTATACCTTTAAATTACAGTATCATTTGCAGATCCTAAATGTATTTATATGTACATAGTTATACATATGTACATGTGATTAAAGTGAAAATTTGGTAATGTGATATTTTTAAAGAAATTTTAAAATAATATTAATTAAACATTACAATTAAAAAATAAAAAAATAAAATGTTAATACTTTTCTTTTGAGTGGCCTCTCCTTTCTGTGACTGAGCTTCACCCTATTTACACAATCTCTTCTGTTGAGCTCTAGCATTTTAAAAGGATGCAAGCAAACTCCACAGCCCATTTCTGCCAAAAGGCAGACATTTGGGGAGCAATGGTGTCACACACACTCTTAGGCTGTCACCTGGTGCAATCTGAATCTACTGCACCCCCTTGTGACACTCATGGTGCTGTGTTCAACTATACAGATAGTTGTACTGAATTTGAACAGTAAAGACTGTCTTCTCTTTTAAGCCATCTTCTATAGAAGGGCTGTTCAGTCTGAGTCTTGTTTCAAGATAAAGGAAGATAAGAAAGCAGAGCACAGCCCTTGAAATTGCCTTTCCACAGTTAGTACCTGAGCAGAGAGTGAGCAGACACACAAGGTCAGCTGTCACAGAGCCTTCTCCCACTATAGTGAGATGTATTATTTCCATTTAAATTATATTTATTGGCCTAAAACCACCTTTTAATTTTATATTCATTACATTAGTGGGAAATTGGTAAACCAACACCTAATAGGTTTCATTGAGTCAATGCATCTACTTACGTTGGAACTAACAACTTGATTTTAGGGCATTTTTCCAAATTTTCATTTAAACATATACACAAAAATATGCTTATTGCATACAAATCAATGTCCATTATAGGAGAGATCCCCCTTTTTTAAATAATAATAATAATAATAATGCACCCTTATAGGTAGCAGGCAGAAGTTGGAAAGATTGTAACATTAGAGATGCACAATGCAAAGAATGATTTAAAAAATAGGCTGCTTTGCTATTATTTGTCTTTCCCAGCTGGTGCACAGTGACAATAGATGACAAATTGTGCTTATTTTGTAAAGAGATCTGCTGTTTCTTGGGAAATGAACCTATCTATGGCTCTATTTAATTTGAAAATAGATTCAGGAGCTAGATCAGGTAATCCTGTGAAAATCTGGTCCCAAATCAAATTAAATTACAATTTGTTTTTAATTATGTAGAACATAAACAAAATGAAATTAAACATACCTAACAAAGAATATGGATGGAAATACACTATTTAGAAAGGCTCACATTATATGAGGATGACATAAACTCTTCAGAGACAAGTGGCCAAATGAGTAAACTGAAAGGTTTAAAAATAAAAATAAATCATACTCTACTGTAATATATGAAGTAAGAAATCCTGGAGTATAGTCACCAGTCTGATTTAATGTATAGTTTAACTAAATGCCATGAGCAAACCAAGCATGGTATGGTGGCCTGGTATTGGAAATGATGTAAAGAACAAAATTTTATCTTACAACCACTGCAAAAGTAATAGATAAGCACCACTGATACCAGCTATTGGATAGAGAGCCCTGTAGAATTGCTAATGGGAAGAAAAATCAGAACACTCATTCCAACTCTACAGAAGATTTTCATTCCAAAGAGTCTGATGTGGGAAATGTATTTTCAGATTACAAAGCAAACAGAAGTTATGAGTGCTTCTGTAATGAGCACAATTCACTGTGACCACTGTCATGTTTAGGGTCTGAAGACAGTTTTTCTCAGACTTGATGGAGAAAATGTGCAACATACTCCAACTACTGTAGAAGGGTGAAAAAGGAACACCTAGATCATATTTGATAAGACCAAATGTGAAACATTTATAAAAAACAAGAACAAAATAAATCTGAAAAATCCGGCATCCTCTTCTTATATCACCAAATCACAAACAGTATCTAGAAAACCAAATTAAGCATTTGATTCATCTTGTAAAACTGACAGCAACAAACTATCACTATCTCCACTATATTTGGAAAACCTTGAAATTTAGACATAAATAAGATTGATTAAAAGTTCGAGGCCAGGTTACTGCATAATGGGGTGAGCTCCCATCACTAGTCCCAGCTTCTGCCAACCTAGCATTTTGAAAGCATGCAAATGTAAACAGCGTTCCACATGATCACAGAGCAGTCTCAACAACGCTGGCTCTTCAGCTTGGTAATGGAGATGAGCACCACCTCTTACAGTCGGGCATGACTTTACAACCTTGCCAATGGGGAATACCTTTTAAGATTGATTACCTGATGTTTCAGTAGTACTGATCTAGTTGATTGTTGATCCTTTAAACAAAATGGAGGAGGGATCATATCACAGGGTAGCCATGTTGGCCATATAGCAAAGTACAATAACATCCAAAATCCACAAATCAGTGGTATATTTATTGGACCAGCCAAAATGCATAAAATACATGATGCAAGCTTTCAAAACGCCACTGGCTTTTTCATTACACAAGAGACAGAAATATCCTGGATCTTAAAGGAAGTACCTTTTTGTATTACTAATGGAATTTAATTTTTTTTCTCCTGGACTTTAGAATGCTTTTCCCCCAGTGCCACATGGCCAGAAGGAAGCCTACCTGCATAGATATCCTCCCACACCGTCTCAACTCAGAATGACACCAACATCTTGACAAAATAAAGGCCTGTTACTAACATCACCATGTAAATATATCTATTTCCAGTATGATTTTTAACACCTTTGCCTGAGGAAGAAGCCAGTGGAGCTTTGAAAGACTGCATCATGTATTTTGTGTATTTTGGTTGGCCCAATAAATATATCATTGTTTTGTGAGGCAAGGGATGCATTGATAGTATCATTATATGTTTAGTCATCAGGTGGCAATAGACTAGTTGGATCTAGGTTAGTTTCCAGACTTTGGTTCTCCAGGTGTTTTGGACTTCATCTCTCAGAAGCCCAAGCCAACTTGGCCAATGGTCAGGAATTCTGGAAGCTGAAGCCTAACAGATCTGAAAGAATAAAGTTTGGCAACCACTGATCTAGGTAAAGCTTGTAGTTTTGCTTTATTGTTCTATTTCTCTTTCAGAAAGAGAACTTTCTTGCCCACCTTTTTCACTGATGTGTCTTCTAGGCCTTCCATTACAGGCCTCAACTTATGGTGTATTGTTTAACTCTCTTCACTTCTTCTCACAAAAAAAGACTTCATTGATTTTCTGCTATTCATTGACATTTTGCTATTTGCATACATCAGCACTTATCCCCAAAAGTGGACCTCACTATTCTACAAATATAAACAGAGCTATATGTGCTATGCAGTTTAAATAAAAATATTCCAAGGTAATTCAAATAAATTTAATTTTTAAAAAACCCCAATTCTGTGACCTGTACAGATTATGCAAATTAAGATAAGCTATTTGGTTCATCTTACTTTATATAATTCATTTTCCATTTTCCTTCCTCTCCCTAGTTTATTTCTGCTAAATCCAGGAGAACAGAAAGCAGGTGCTGAAACTCTGCCCCACAAGCCACCAGAGATTTCATTTAACATTTCTAGTGGCTTCTGAGATTCTTTTAGTCATTGTCAAGTATATCTTGTCAACCATTTGTTTTGAAACAAGAAATGAAAGCTGAAGTTTTCAAGTAGCTAAATTCTGCAGACATTATGACATTCTCCAACTTTTCTGACATGTTTTAAGAAGCAGCCCTGTAGTGAATTATTCAGATCTACTATAGCAGCAGAAAAATATATGGATTGGGTTCATTAAAAAGTTAAGGCTGAAATTCTATGCACAGTTACTTGGGAATAGGACTTGGGGAGTACAATAAACCTACTTCAAAATACATATGTTAAACATTGCATGGTAAATTTAAGTGTTTAAATTTAAAGTAGGGGTGGGCAAACAGCCCCCAGCTCCATTTTTGCAGTCAATACTCCCTGATAGGGGACCAACACCAAAAGTGACTTTTCCCCATCCTATGAGGCCTGCAAGAGTAACACGTTTGCTGTTAAAACAAACCCAAAGACCAGTGTCTCTCCAAGCCCCAGCCACCACAAATGAGAGCATAGATAGACCTATACCTGTGTCCAGTTTCAATTTTAGGGTATTTCTGACCAATGATAAACTGGTATGTCCCATGACAGTTCTGGGAGTAGAAAATGGGGATGGGGACTGGAACTGCTGAAGCAGATTCCTCAGCATATTCCTCAGCATATACCTCATGTTCAGGATAAAATTCCACACCCAGAAAAATTCCAAGATTAATTCCTCCCTTAAAACTAAGATGGTTATAAGCTTTCATGGAGCAGTCCATCTAGTTAGATCTGTAAATGGTCTTCTCAAAAGGTAGATAGGCATCCATACAGAAACACACACAGAGTCAGAGTGTTGGGGTCAGAGACAAAACAAACAGAACAAAAGGATGACAAAAGTCCACACTGTGCAAGAGATGTATGTGGGTCATTCTTTTGCAAGCAGCACAAGTAAATCAAAGATGAAATCACTAGAGTCTTTAAGGTGCCACAAGACTCTTTCTCGTTCTTACACTTCCTTCTGTGTGTAGAATCATAGTGTAAACAAACAAATCTTACACACAATATGCTGAGAAATTCCTGCTATGGTAGTCCCATCAGGTAGAATTACTATAAGGATGCCTTCTGTCGATTTACATGCATGTAAACAGCTTAAATAGTATTTCTCATCTTCTTTCTGGTTTCGCTTTCAGTGTAGCTGGATGACTAATCAAAAACATCAAAAACTGCCTTTAATATACCAAAAAACTCTTCTGTATACATAGCATCTCAGTTTCTCCTAAACTTCAGCAATCAAAAGACATTTGGATTTTCCATCTGTAAAGCTTTAACATTCTGATTAACTAAAAATACAGTATTCTTTATTCTATCAAATAATCTTATTAAAGCATTCTCTCTCTCTCTATCTCTCTCTCTGGGCCAAAACAGACGGCCCGTAAAAGACTCCTTCAGGGCATCATAAGAGTGTGGTGTTTACATGCCACATGATCTGATGACACCCTGAAGCCACCTGGAAGGCAGGTGGCTGCCCAGACATGGGCGGCTTCAAGATGCTCCAGCAGCATGGTGTTTATATGTCGCATGCTGCCAGAGCAGCTTGCAGCTGGCTTCAAACTGCAATGGGACAGCAAAGTCTCAAGTTTTGTCCCTGAATAAGAAGCTGCTGATTTGATAACCCTAATATCATTTGTGTTTGAAAATACAAAATAAAGTTGCAGAGTCACTCTGATGATGAGTATGCAAAGGGATCTTGCAGCACCTTTGAAATTAACTGAAAGAGAGAAGTTGGTAGCATGAGTTTTTGTAGACTTGAGACTACGCAACTGCAAACTGCAGCAGTCAAGCACTCTCAGGCCTGGACTGACTATGGCCACACTTATGGCCACTGGATCTCCCTAGACTGGAAGTTATCTGGCTCAGCTCTGCTAGCATGTAATTCAGCTTCTGTCAAAGTTAATGGAACTGGTTCGCTATTTTATTTAATTTAATTTTAATTTTAATTTATTTGGTCTTTTGCAGATTCTAAAATTGGGTCTAACCTATTTGCTGCAGGGTATTCCTCTGGACTAATTTTAAAATCATCTTGAAGCAATCAGAGCTTTTTCTTTTAAAAAAAAGAATGAGTAGGAGGAAAAGTTCTCAGCCCCTAGGTTTTGTCTCACTTTAATTTGGCTATGACAGGGAAATGAAGCAAGCTTATTTCCTGAAGTAATTTGGCGACTACAGCAGTTTAGGAGGGGATCCATTATTTGAACTGATGTTTTTCTGGCTGTTCACTACTTGCTAATTTAAGGGTTGTGAAATTGACTTTGGGGTACATTTTCAACAGAGACATGACTATGAATTGCGGGTGTGGGTGTCATACCTTATCTATCTGCATCTATAACTATTCTTGTATAAACTTACATTTCCTCAGCTTCCAGATAATATTATTTATGGACATTTTGATTGTCTAGGAATAGATGACAAACAACAAGCTGAACTCTGATTGACCCTTAGCTGAAGGTTAGAAATCCCAGCTGTGATATTTATTTATCCCTAGGGAAATGGTAGAACAAAGCAACTTAATGGAAAATAGATATCACATTCAATCCCTTTATAATATGTATACAAATCTACTTTCATTATGTCTTTTCTCTTACACTCTTCCTCCAAAAAACTACAGTCAACTCTCCGTATCCACAAATTATTTAGCCACAGATTCAACCATCCATACTTTGAAAATATTTTTAAAAATATATAAATTCCAAATAACAAATCTTATTTTTGCCATTTTATATAAGGGATACCATTTTACTACACCACAGTATTTAATGGGACTTGAGCACCATTGATTTTGGTATCCACGGGGGGTCCTGGAGCAAAGCCCCAATAGATGCCAAAGGCCCACTATATTGGCAACTGTGTAGCCTATATTATATGTTAAGTAGTTAAACCATATAAAAATTATGAGTTGAGGAGAAAGGTGAAGAGGTGCAAACATAACGTTAAAGTTGCCAAGACCATTCAGCTCTGAATAGGTTCCCCCCCTTCCCCCCCCCCTTCTTTAAAAAAACAAACAAAAGACCTCCCTGTTCCTGAAGCCGCTGTTCTTTTGACTCATAGCTGGAATTGCTTCCAGTTTCTGCTTTACAGCCATAGTTTTTATCCTGCCAAGATATCTGCTTTATAGTCCCACTGATGGTCCTTGGACACATCTACACTACAAACTTCTATATCTTTTTCACCAATTTAACAGTCCTGACTTATTTCAAGGATTCCTAGTAACAAGAATTTGTCAAGAGGGCCAAGTATGGATTATTGGGTACCCTTAACTCCCCCTCTACTCCCCCCCAAAAAAAACCTGACTTCCAAAGCCTCCCTGGGGAGAAGGAATAGACAGCTGAACAGTTTAAATGTGAGGTAGATGCTCCCTTATTCCAATAGCAGCAGCCTGGCAATGGCTCTTATTGTTTTCAGCCTAATTGTGGTTTGAATTCTAAACCAAATTGACATCAAAAAGAATGTTCTCCTGGCTGGGAACTTGCATTAACTCTTAGAGCTTTTCTTCTCCCATATGATACACCTGAACACTTGTATGTTAACTCACCTGTATTTTCACTCATTTTGGAACCCTCCAGGTTTAATTTACCAGGTTTTATTTATTCATGGGGGTGGGAAGTGATGTTGACGGGGGTGTTCCTATATATACAGTCCCGTCAGTCCTTTGTACAGTCCTTTGTACTTCCAAGTAACCCCACTGATCTTAATTGGACTTACTCACAAGCACACATACCTGTGATCTGGTTGGACATGTTTTAACATCATCAGTGTATGGAACCTAGAAATTCCTTATTGGTACCAAGTTGAGTGGGCATGGAGGAATTTTACTATACCCGAGGAGGTTGATTAGATAACATTTTAACTAATGAGATGGAATGTAATGCTAAGCCTGAAGCTGCAAATATCTCTACTAAATAGATCTCATGCCTCATAACCTTATAAATTTAGCTATAAGAAGTATATATCATGAAAATTATCATTTGAATTGCAATGAACTACCTACTTATTTCCAGCAGAAACTATGGATTTTTTTTAAAAAAATATGCATCCTTAAAAGACATGGAGTGCTACAGAACAGTAAGGCATCAGTGGACACAAAAGGATTCATTTGGAAAATCAAATCTATTTAACAGAAAGATCTCAGGCCTCCAGGATTGTATCTGCAAGATTCTTTCCCACTCTAGAACAAAGCAGTCGAACTCTTATTATCCTGTCTATCTTCTAGGGGTTTTTGGGGGAGGGGGAAATAAACCTATCAGAAAATCAAGCTGCTGAGCAAAAAATGAAGTGTAACTTCACCACTCATTGTCAACAACAACTCATATGAATTTGGCATGAAGGACAAATGGTAAACCACAATAGCAACTACTTAGGTTCCTGTTTTATGATGTGGTGAGTAAGTAACTCATTAATATTCATTTTTAAACCCTTTTATGAAAACTATGAACAAATATATGGGAGGGTTTGGGGCTATCATTTGCTTGTGGTCCCATCAGGGAGGGGCCTCATCCTGGCACTTCAGATCAAAGGCACCCATTCTTTTGGTAGTATTATTACTTTGGTCCCAAGGAATAAGTACTATAAGGAAAATGCAAAGAGAGCTCTTTCTGAACTAACATCTAGTTGCTGAGCATGTGGGAACAAGCTCTGTATCCTTTGCCACATGATTTGCATTATGTTGTTAACAATCAAATAGCAGTGGTTGAAGACATCACAACAATTATCTTGTAAAGCACACTGCATATACATAAAATTGAACAAAACATAGCGGATATAATAACAATTAACAATATATACACAATAGAATATAATAAACACACGCACACACATGCATACACTCCTATATGGTGGTGTGGTTTCAGCATTGGATTATGACTCTGGAGACCAGGATTTGAATCCCCATTCAGTCATGGAAACCCACTGGTTAACCTTTGGCAAGTCACATAATCTCAGCACCAGAAAACCCTGTAATAGGTTCACTTTAGGCTCACCATAAGTCAGAAATGACTTGAAGGCACACAACAACAGTATTATATACATATATTAAATATATTATTTATACTTTTTTTTTAATATTCTCACCACCACCCATCCACAAAGATAATACCTAGCATATTTTGGCATTAGACATGTTGATCTTCAACATTCAGGAGGCAAAAATTGTATAACACTGGTGTGTAGGAAACCAACATAACATCGCTCTTGATCTGCTTTGACAAGCAGGTCTTGCTGTTGCTTCTATACTCATCCTGTGGGAGACGTGACGTAATTCAGTAAATTAAATCATGGTTTCACACTGTAAATTTAAGAACTGAAATATCTCTAATGTAAGAAGCAATAATTAGCACTAACCAGAATTATAGATTATGCTACATCAGACCATACTCTTTCTAGCTGACTTTTTGTGGCAGGCTGATGACTGACCATAACCCCCAGGATGCTGCCAATGCCAAATGTTGGGCCTATGAAATGCATGATATGGGCTAGAAAGGCTTCACTGATATCAGGGGTGCTCAGCTGCATATCCTATTAATTAATCATTTCATGTTTTGATTGTTAGGTACAACCACTTCATTAATTTGGAGATCCTGTGCTCAAAACAGAGGGCAAGAAATATGTTTTTAACAAACATAAGAATAAAGGATTACAACAAGGTTAACAAAGTTCCCTTCCCATGTTGTTGTTAACTGCCATCAAGTCAAAAAGACTTGTGGAGACCCTTTGAATCAGAGACTTCCAAGTCACCCTATCCTCAACTGCTCTGCTCAAGTATTGCAAACTAACGGCTAGGCCCTGTAAAGACCAGCCAAAAGGGCCAGCCTGGGGGTGGAGTCAGGTCCTGGCAACCGCACGCTGGCCGCCCCAACTCCGCCCCCACATTATCCTCACACCACCTGCTCAAACAGACAGTGGGCAGCGTCAAAGTACTCTGCACCAAAGGAATGCAGAAAATCCATGGCTGTAGCGGCAAGGGTAGCTTTTTGCCACTCCAAAAAGGAGCAGCATTTGCCAGCTCTTTTTTGAGCGACAAAGTGCTTGATCAGGGCTGCGGCATGTGGTTGTCGTGGCCCCAATCTGGAGCTCCCAGGGTCAACATAGAGCCACCCCTTAGGGGCCATCTGTAGAGCCCCTAACTTCCACTTTGCTAAGCATTATTGTCTTTTCAAGTGTCATTCGCACACACACATATAGTATTGTCATTTGACATCAAATCAAATTCAACGTCTGGTGAACCTATAAATGAAAGACCTCCAAAAGCCCTGGTCATCAACACCTCTAGTCAGGGCTGTGTCTTCCTTGCCTGAATTAATCTACTTGCAGTTCCTCCTGCCTTCTACTTTATAAAGCTTTATTATCTTTACCAGTAGGTCCATGTTGTCTCTTGGTACATCCAAAGTCATGGTACATCCAAAGTACAACAGCTTCACTTTAGGCATCTTGGCCTAAACTACTGATAGCTACAGATAGCTATCTGTATACAGATACTGATGACTAATAGCTATCTGAAATTGTTAATAGCTGAAGTGGTGGTACAAAACAAAACTACTTATTTTTCACTGACACTTTTCCATCTGATAGTCAAGCAATAGGATTGGAGTGTTGCAGATATGTAATGTTAATGCAATAAGACTTTTGAGTCTAAAGCATTTCTCATCAAACAAACTTTGAAGAACAATTCTGTTCATAGGTCAGTCTTATGATGGAACAATGCCTCTTAATAATGTGGTACCTGGAATGCATGGGTACTTGAAAGAGGTTCTGCCTGAGTCATCATCTCCAATAGCATCTGTCATGTCCTGGAGCATCTTGCACTTTATGAAAGTTTCCTAGGTTCAGTGAAACTATAGTGCAAATGGATTATAGTGCAAATGTCCCACCTTTAGCCATATAGATAGTTTCAAGTAATGTTGCAAGAAAGGTATTTGTGTCTTAAATGGCTAGTGGCTGTGACACTGTCATTACATAATCTTCCCCACAATTCCAAAATAACCTTGGAACAGATTTTAATATGTTTGGACAAAAATAAAAGATAAAAATGAAGGGTGAGTAGGTGAGTATACACCTAAAGCCTTTAAAAGGAAATTGAGACAGTCTCCTCCATTATCTATAAGCATCTATTAATATGCAGATCTTATGAGATTTACTAGAGGAAAGGGTCTTTTATGAGGGCATAGCATAGTTTTTCTTAGTGCATAGTTCAGCTTGCCTGCAGTTTTAATTCAGAAAGCAACACTTCTTAATTCCATTTTTATCCCTCCCTTCTTCAAGGTGTTTAGGGTAGATTGCATGATCCCCTTGCCCTTTCACTGCATCACTGCCTTAAAATATAGCTGGACTGAAAATGGAATAGCAAGATTAATGAAATAAAGAACCATCAACATCTGTCAATCAAGATTATTTTGAAAGAAGCACAGATTCCCTATATTTTTATTTGGGGGCAGAAGAGTGGGCCTTTTGAGGATTGTGTTCTTCTGAAGCATTTGATACTGTGTACTTGAGGCATGACCAGTCCTCCTCAGTTTAAACAATCTGTACACAGCACATCATCCATAACAGTCAGAGCCAGAAATGTTAGAGTTAAAAAGTAGATAATTAATGTTTATAGTTAAAATTGGAGATATTAATTTGTTGATATTCAGAGTGTTTAGAGTGGTTAAATTAAATTACATTTGAGTTCATTTGTTAGATTTCTAAGAAAACCATGAGATTTATAGAGAATGGCCAGTTATCCCACAGTGACATATTTTTATTGGCTCCTTCAAAAGTGCTCTTTGTAATATATTTGTTGCCCTACCCTCCCTGGTACTTTCCAGATTCACTGAATTAAAAATCCTACAATCTGATTGTTGACTGGGGATAGTGAGATTGATGGTTGTTGTTGTTAATTCAGAATTATTTTTAAAAATGAGTTTTAATTTGTTTTTAAATCTGTTTTAGGGTTAGCCTACACATTCAAAATTCTTCTCATTCCAGTCAAATAGAATATGATCCTCCCACCCACATTTTGCAGGGGTTCAGGCTTTGTGGGGGAGGGAAGACTCTTTAAACTCCATGGCAAAGTATTTATGGTTTTTACTGGGATGGCCACTGAAATCTGCAGAAATTAGCATTGTTGCATGTGAGCCTATCCATCTGTTTCACATGCAATAGGATGGCTATGCGTTTTCAGCAGGGGGAGGGTGAACAGATGCAAATAGATGAGAATTTGCACAGAAAAAATGAAGACAATTAACCATCAATGTAAATGTGCAAAAATGAGCACCAGTTTGCACAGTACACTTACATGCAGACTAGCCCTGGGTCATATATTTAGAGTTTTAAATATTTTTACCCAATTCTTCATCAGTTCAGTTGCCCTCATGGGCTAAGGGCAATAAACAAATGGCAAAGATAGATGGATAGATGGATGGATGGATAGATGGATGGATAGATAGATAGATAGATAGATAGATAGATAGATAGATAGATAGATCTATGCTGTTCACTCACCCTTCAGACACTATGGATTGTTTGGACTGGAATTATAATCTTCATATGAGTTAGAGAAATGATCTATTCATTCCAGTCAGAGGACACTAATTCACCACAGTATTGATGTGTAGCAATAAATAGCAACTAAAAGTTAATGCCAAAAAATATGTACTTTGTGAGAATTTCATTGTTTTGTTACTGTTTGCCCTTAAAAGCCACAAAATTGTAAAAAAAAAATCACTAAATTTGTGAAAAACTATGTGCAAAAACATTTGCTCACAATTCTCTTTTGCATTTTTCATTCACATGAGTGAAGGTGAAATAAGTCATTCCATGCTATACCATTCCCCTCTCCCAAGTCGTTTTACTCTCACTCAGGAGAGAAAAATCTTGCAGCAGTTGACATACCAAGACACCCATCTTATCATCACTGATAAGAAAATTTGCAAATGCTCTTCCCATTCTTAAACAGCAACAGTCCATGAGGTAACATTTTGTTGCAGTTACTACTTGAATGCCTTATTAGTATACAAGCATCAACATACTCAGTGAATTGTATGCATGATAAATCAGACAAATATTTTGCTGTAAGTACACAAGATGTGCCTTGCCATTCCTCAAATGTATTGTTGCCCTATCCCTAAACATGCATCACAAAACTGTTTTGCACTTACATCCTTTCCCATAAGACGTGACACTGGCATCACTGGAACAATGAGTCCCCAAAGGTGCCAGAGCATATTAATGTGTGTGTGTGTGTGGGGGGGGGTTACGTGTGTGTGTGGGGGGGGGGTGGTTACTGTGAAAAATGAATTCACCCTTGTTGGATGGATCTTTTATGTTTCTTGGAGGCCCTGTACAACATGGATTTCCCACCATTTCCCAAGATATGCATAGTGATATCAGGAGAAGGGAGGGAGCAATGATAAACTGATGGCAGCCAGGTTAATTACCGGAACATCCAGGAGGGAGCACATAACACCAGTGCTTAAATCCCTCCACTGGCTGCTGATTAGTTTCCAGGCACAGTACAAGGCGTTGGTTTTAACCTTTAAAGCCCTACATGGCTTGGGTCCATCTTATCTTAGGGACCGCCTCTCCCCATATGAGCCCCCCTGGGCCCTTCAGTCCTCTGGGAAGAATCTGCTGCAGCCTATGAAGACCAGGCTCTTGCAGACCTTCCAGAGGACCTTCTCTGCGACCGCTCCCAGGCTGTGGAACAGCCTGCCAGATGAGATCCGTCTTATTACTACTCTTGCTGCATTTAAGAAAGCAGTAAAGACGGATCTCTTCTGGCAGGCCTATCTGGAATAGCCTCCTGGCGAGAGGAGTCCACCTACCTGCTCTGAGCCCCCCCAATGACTGATGTATGCTGCCTATAAATTGTTGATTTTAATTATATAATGTATTTTAATTATTCATTGGTTTAATTCAGTTTTAAGGGGAGGGAGGGTTAGGGATTGGGATGTAAGATGTTTTAACTTCTTTGTGTTTTAATTATGCTGTAACCCGTCCCGATTGCTGAGCAGAGGGGCAGGTTAGAAATAATAATAATAATAATAATAATAATAATTAGGCTGCACAGTTTTAAACAGAGCACATGCTGATTGTTTTTGAAACTTTTCAAGTAACCTGGCCAGCTTCCTCTACTTCCTTTGACTCCTAAAGTGTGCAGAGAAAGAACTAAAAATAAGAGTGAATTTTTAAAAAAGTTTGAAAGCTAATTAATATAGGCAGTTTAGCTGGCTTGTCTCTTTATCCAACAGTGTACTGTTTGTTGACTAACCATGAAATAATAATACCAGACAATATAAATTTTGTTAAACAAGAACCAACTTTATTGACCTAAAACTATTTAACTGTTTGCTTCCTGTCCATTACTCAAAGCGAGTGGACATGTGTGAGAGAGCTCCATACACCATATCTGAAAAAGACGGGTCAGAAGGGTATAAACGCCTTCTGGAATTGATTCTTTGGGAGAAAAATTAAGAGTTGAAGTCTGAAGGACAAAAAAGGATAAGACCCAGGTTAGACTCCTGTAGTTTTCCCATCCAGTGGGGCAATCATTCCCTCTTTAAAAGTGTAGGCTGAGAACATCCAGCCACTCAGCCAGAGATGTGGAACAACAAATTCATAGTACAATACAATGTGAAGTCTAAATGCTGTGACTACTTTGACTTCTCAGAAGAACTTGAAAACAATGAACAGCTGTTAAAGGGGATTTCCCAACTGAGAAAAGATGCCTCACCCCTTGAGAAATACTCATTCAAACAAGCCACTAACAGCTCGAGGTGCAAGAGAGACAAGCAGAACTCAAAAACAATAAATGGACTTTTAGACACAAGCATGTAGAACAAAAGAACCAGATGGACTTACTGCGATGGTGAGACTTAATTTCTAACATCTAACTTCTAATTAACTCCCAGCATCCAACTGTTAACTTATAATTTAAAAGCATATTAAGACCTAGAAAGGAAATCGGAATCTTTAAACCTCTCCTGTCCTATGTGATTTATTACTTTAAATCCTCTTTCCAAAAGTAGAAGAAAATAAAGGGCAAATGTGAAACTGCGCTGAACAGAGCAACCCCACTCAGGAGTGACCCAGACACAAAAAGCAGACGCTCAGTCTGGGGAAACTCCATTCTGGAGAGGAGATAGGAAAAGACAAGGGAAAGACTTTGCACTGAGGAGATAGAGGGGATGGAGATGGAAGAGATACAGAGAGACGGAAAGAGAAGAGAGAAACCTATTCCTGTAAAGGACATGGAGAAAGTGAAGACAAAGGAGATGGAGACAGATATGGAGAAAGTCCTTAACCCACAGAGGAGACTAAAGAATTGAGAGTGAGATTGAGAGAGAGAAGCAAGGGAGACAAAGAAGGTCTCGCTGCGGAGAAGCAATGGAGAGAAAAGGCTTGGAGGCTCGGAAGACTACTGCAGAATATAGAGGAGAAAAAATTAGTCACAACTAAAGAACACAATAAAATAACTGTTACTAATTAACCTTCACAAAGCAACCTCAAGAGAGAGAGAGAAAGGAAAATGGGTCATAAACAGGATAAGAGATACAGAAACAAAAGAATAAAGACATCAAAGAAGAGTTAAAGAAAGCTGGAAAATAAAGATATCTTGTAAGTGAAAAGATTTAAATGAGAGTAAAGAAAAATCAGGCTGAAATAAAGTAAATAATCAGCTGATCTCCAACAAATTCTAGTTTCTAATCTCCCTATACTTTGAACTTTGAATTTTGGTCTAGGCTAAAAGCTTAGTTTAGACAATAAAGCACAGAAGGGGGGAAATAGTCCACATAGAAAACTGTACTGGATTGTGAAGGAAATTTAATTTAATTTAATTTTGAGGGTTCTGTTTAACCCTTTTTACAAGTTTATGGTCATTTCCTGTTAAAATATTTACATGTAATAGATAACAACCTTATTGATTGATTGATTGATTGATTGCATTCTTATTAGATTAAAATACATACATCCAAATTATAAACATACCTTAAAACATACATTTCTCCTTACACACTATACTGAAAATCATATCTTGATTTTCTCACTTTCACTACTTTCACAAACATACATCTTCTACTATCATTTACTGTTCCTTGAATCTTCTTTCTTCCCGGTTTGAGTCACCTTTTATTCCCGTTTTTCTTTCTTCTTGAAAGGGCTTGAATATACTTGATTTTCGTTCTCATGGAGGTCTGGAATGGATCCCCCACAAGAATGGAGGATCAACTGTATAACACAAGCTATATATAATGCAGTCCAGGTTTGTAGAAAATCTTGAGGGGAATTGTGATTAATTTGGAAAATTAAGGAATTTAAGGGAAATAGGATCTGAACAAGACCCAGAATAAGAATAAGGTACTCCGTATGTTACTAGGAATGTGTTCATGAATTACTATAGAAACCTCACAATTCATAGAATCTACAGAACAAAGATTTGACAATCCTCTGCTTATATATATGTATATAGATCTCCTGTATATAGGTATATAAACAAAAAGGTCTATCAATTTAGAAGGAATATCTATATATAGTCTATATATAAGAGGGGGTATCGTAAAGTTTTAATTATCACTTTTAAAAATATTGACAGAAAGTTTGTTTTGATTTGTAGTTCTTAACTTTTCTCTACATAGTCACCATCCAGATTTACACATATTTCCCAGTGTTTCCTGACCCTTCGAATATCGTTAGTGTAGAAGTCTGCAGATTGCACCTTAAACCACTCTTCCACTTCATGAATGATGTCATTTGTGTTGTCAAATCAGCAACCTCGCAACAGATTTTTCATTTCTGGGAACAAGAAAAAGTCACTTGGTGTGAGGTCAGGAGAATAAGGTGGATGCTGCAAGATCTCGAAGCCACATGCCCTTGCTTTGTTAACTGCAACTTGAGATGAGTGAGCTGGTGCATTGTCAGCTAGAAGACGAATGCCTCTGGAGAGCATACCAAGGCATTTCTTTTTCAGAGCATCTCGCATTTTGTCCAGAAGATTGCTGTAGTATGTCCCAGTGATGGTTTGTCCCTTTGCAAGGTAATCTGTGAGAATGACTCCACAACAGTCCCCAAAAAACTGAGAACATAACCTTCCCTGCTGACTTTTGCACCTTTGCCTTTTTGAGGGGAGAGGAATTGGCATACTTCCACTCCATGCTCATGCTTTTGGTCTCTGGATCATAATGATAGATCCAAGATTCAGCCATGGTTACCAGATGACCAAAAAAATCCTCTTCATCCTGTTCCAACAGTATCAACATCTGTCTTGAAAAGTCACACTGTGTTTGTTTCTGGAAAGGGATTAGCAAATGTGGAACCTAGTGTGCAGACATCTTAGACATGTGCAGTTTGTCATGAATAATTTTCCATACACTACCATAACTGAGACCAGTTTCATTCATGATCATTTGAATGGTTGCTCATCTGTCTTCCAGGATTAAAAACTCCACTTTCTTCACTGTGGCCACATTGTCAATCAGTTAAGGTCTTCCAGGTCTTGGCTCATCTGTGAGGGATATGTGACCAGTTTGGAAATTCCTTTTCCACCTCAACATATTGCCATAAAATGGGCAAGTGTTTCCATAAACTACCATCATTTATTTCATCATGAATTTGCTGGGAACTATTACCTTTCAAATGCAGGAACTTTATCATGCTGCAAGCCTCAGTCTTCTCCATCTGACACTTTAGTCACTTCTGGCACAACATGTAACAAACATAAAGGACCCAATGAGCTGATTTTCTCAACATCATGCACTTCAGGATCAATGATGATACTGACAAAATTTCATCAATATACCATAATAACTTCTGAGTGATAATTATTACTTTACAATACCCCCTTGTATAATATTTATCATTAATTTGTAGAAAATTCTGAAGGTAATAGCAATTAATTGGGGGAATTAATAATTTTAAGAATGATATGATTTATATATGTCTAACAGTCAGCCATAGTTTGATTAATTATTGTGCATGTAAGAGAAAAATGCAAGGCAGGTTTCATCTAGTTCATAGAATTTACAGAAAAGAGACTACTGCATATCAAACTTTTATTTATAATATAGCACTCTAACTTAGCTTCTAAAATACTGTATTGCACATAGGAGCAAACATACATCTTAAATACCAATTTGCCTACTGTTTATGGCCTGGAAGGCATGTCAATAGCCACAAGGCTACAAACAGCTAAAGCCCAGACAGCATGAAGAGGTTCAACAGAAATGCCAGCCAAGATTCAAGATTTGTCATAAATGCAAACCTTCTTTGAAGAACTTATAAATTTTCAAAAGGAAATTAGGCAAGAACTGAAAGATCACTATAAAGAGATGAATGACAATTTGAACAGAGATCTGGATAAATTTGAGAAAACACTTGAAGGGTTGACAAATGAAATGACCTCTTTAAAAGGAGAAATTGATGTTGTTAAAAAGAAAACTCAAAACCTAGAAGACACTGCCAAACAACTAGAGCAACAGCAAAAAATTGAAGAAAATACTATTCTTTTACAAGAACTGAGATACAGGGGAAAATGTATCAAATTTAGAAGCATTATTGAAACTCCCAATAAAAATCTGTATACTAAAATAATCCCACCATTGGCTAGCTTCCTAGAAATTACAGAAGAATATTTAGAAGTTGAAATAGATAGACTGCTTAGAATTTATTCTGCATCCACTGAAGAGAAAAAGCTTCCCCATGATATAGTAATTACTTTGACAAGATCCAGAATCAGAGATGAAATACTACAAAGAAGCTATAAACATAAGCTTCAAACTGATGGCAACATGATAAGAATCTTCAAAGATATCCCAGCTTCCATATAAAAAAAAAAGACAGGACTATGGACAACTTGCACAGTCTCTTACTAAATGCAACACCAGGTACTCGTGGGACCATTTGGAAGGCCTTCTATTTAGTTGTAAGCAGAAAAGATATAGAATCAATACCAAAACTAAAGCTGAAGATTTCACTAAAAGGCTCTGAAGAGATAAAGAAAAAGAACAAAAACAAGAACCAAGACAATCTGAAAACCATATTGATAGTAAAGAAACAAATAGTGAAGAAGAACCCTCCAGTAAGAAAAAACAGAAACATACTCAAAGAAGAGACAGGAAAACTCAGAAGAGGAAGAAGAAAACTTAGGTCCCAGGAAGAAGGAACTAAGAGAAGAAAGGGAAGAAGGGGAAGAAACAGATGCAGAAGAGAACACTACTACAGATGAATTTGGAAAACTTCCTTAAAGATAATTAATAGTCTTATTTCTATTATCTCTATCACAATCTCATTTTAATTATTTTTGTGTAATATTATATTAAGTCTTACACGTATGAAAAAAAATAATTCAAATGTGTTCATGGCATGTTAAAGGAATTGATTTGGTATATAAGAGGGGGAAATCCATTATTTGGGGGAAATCATTACGATATCTTATGTTTACAAGAAACCGAGATAAGGAAAAAAAATAAATTTATTTTAAAAATATTAAACTAGGTCAGCTCTTCTGCTCCTCCCACACACACAAAAAAAAAATCAGGTGTTGCATTATATATAAATAATGCCTTCCCAGTAAGAGAAACATTTAGAGATAATGAGGGGCACTATATAGCTGTCGAAATAATATTTCCAGGCTTCAAGACACTAGTAATAGGGATCTATGCTTCTATAGAAAATAAATCAAAATTCTACAAATCCCTACAAAAAGAATTGGAAAAATACAACTATGATAAGATGCTGGTTATGGGAGATTGGAATGGGGTAATTTGCCCACAAACAGACAGGTCATCTAAGAATATTTTTTTAAAAAAAATAATGTCAAATTACCAAACTCATTTTTTTTAATTAAAAGATAAACAATACCTTAAAGATGTTTGGACATCATTATACCCAAATTCATCAGGATTTACATTCCACTCCTTACAATATGCCTCATTCTCCAAAATTGACATGTTTCTATCATCTACCTCATTATAACTAAAATAAAAAATATGACTATATTACTTAAAGTTGATTTGGATCATAATCCAATCACAATGGAATCTGAAGTCAGAATTAGACAGTTTAATTGGAGACTAAATGTAGATTTACTCTCAGACTAGGCTTTATTAATAGACTTGAAGTCTAACATTAAGTTGAACTTTCAAAAGAACAAACTGGACAATATTCAACCTAAAATTTTATGGGATTCCCATAAGGCAGTAATAAGAGGCTTACTTATAAAAAGAGGAGTGGAATTGAAAAAAGCTTGTCTCCTAGAACTTACAGAATTAGAAGCTAAACTAAAGCTATAGAAGAGAAATTTTAAAAGATACCATGCTCTAAAACACTCACCAATCATATAAAATATCTAAAAAAATAACAAGCCATATTCAATGAGGAAATAAGATAAAAAATAAAAAGGCAAAACAAATCCAGCAAACTGGGAAAATGGCCAACAAACTGAAAAGAGAAAGGGGAAAGAGAACAATAATGAAAATAGAAGATAGCAAGGGAACTGACACCACACAAGAGGACATCAAAAAGAAATTTCAAAGATTCTATTCAGAATTGCACATAAAGGAACCTATTAATACATCAGAAGAAGGTTTACTAGAATACATTCTAGATAATGTACAAAAATGACATTAAACTCTGAAGATAGAACTATGCTAAAGCAAGAAATAATGGCTGCTGAAATTTCATCTGCTATTAAGAATCTCAAACCCGGGAAATCACTAGGGCCGGATGAAGTGATCACCAAATACTACAAAAAACTGGAGGACACACTAATAAACCCCTGAAGGAAATGTTTAATGCTGTCTAAGTTGACAGAATACCAGACTGATGGAAGTATGCAGATAATACCTTAATACCAAAGGAAGGTAAAAATAAAAAAATACCAGGAAATTATAGATTGATTTCCTAAATGAGTATTGATTGTAAAATCTTTAGAGCTATTTTGACTACTAGGTTAAAGGAAATTTTGAAGAGTAACATCCATGAAGATGAAGCAGGCTTTCTGCCACAAAGGCAAATGAAACATAAGATCAGAATTGTTCTAAACATAATTGAATATTACCAAAAAATGATTAAAAACTTGCTTTTTTTTTTTGCCTTGATGTGGAAAAAGCCTTTGATTCCATCAAATGGGAATCCATCAAATGGGACTGAGCAAGCAAAAAGTGGGGAAGCAACCTGATGTGGGTCCAAATGTAACCTATTACACCTCCCCAGCCGACCCTTGGGCGAAACACCACCAAAGAAACAAGCAAGAAGAACACATAAGGGGAAAACCAGCCCTTAAATACTCTCCCCTAATGTCTCCTGCTCATGATAATACTTGGCCTCATGGGCAAATCATAAAGCATGCTGGTCTCAAATTATGGAGTCCAACAAAGACCTCCCCTATTCGCAGCAGCAGCTGCTGCACAGCTTAAGGATTACTACTCTGCCTTTCTTCGCTATCTGGATTCCTGCTCCATCCCTGCTATTTGTCCAACTCTCAAATGTCACAGTCTTTGGGCAATTTTCCCACTCACCATCAAAATCCTTGCATAGTTAGGAACCACTGTAATTCCTTATGCAGCATTCTTATTAATATGCCTATGTGTGAGCCTCTTAGTGATGCTAATAACAAACCTCCTCTAAAGGATATTGGGACAGTGTTTCTTTAACTAATCTAAATTAAAAACTGTTCCCTTTTATAGCACAATTTCTCCCATGAAGGGGAGAATACTTATGACTTTATGACAAGGGTGAGAATTCTATGGATCTATGAATTTTGTTGAACTCCAACACTGTACACTATTAGGTATTCAGGAAGGATGAACCATTCCCACCTCTGCTTTATGAGGTGTATAAACTCTAAGAATGTCCAGTTGGGGACAGTTTACCATTAAAGGACCACCACCACCCAACCTCACACACAATGACCACATGGGAGTGCAACTGCCTTCAGCCACTGAATGGAATTCCCTGTCTTATTTAGGACAGAATGTCATGGTAACCCTTGTAAGAACCAAAAACAATAAGTACAGTCAAATATTTCAGCCCAGCATTAATCCAAATGTCTTTTTAGACACACAGAATCATAGAGTTGAAAGAACCACCCAGTCCAACCTCCAGCCATACAGGAACACATCAACAAAACACTCCTGACAGATGGCCATCCAGCCTCTGTTTAAAAATCTACAAACAAGAAGACTCCACCACTCTCCAAGGAAGTGTATTCCACTGTTGAACAGCCCTTACTGTCAGGAAATTCTTCCTAATATTTTGGTGGAATGTTTTTTTCCCTGTAGTTTGAATCCATTGCTCTGTGTTCTAGTCTCTGGAGCAGCAGAAAACAAGTTGTTCTTTCTTCAATATAACATCCTTTCAAATATTGAAACAGGGCTATCATATTGTCTCTTGTCCTTCTCTTCTCCAGGCTAAACATACCCAGCTCCCTAAGTCTCTCCTCATAGGGCACAGTTTCCTGATCTTTCACCATTTTGGTCATGCTCCTCTGGACATTTTCCAGCTTGTCAATATTCTTCTTGAATTGTGGTGCCCAAAACTGGATGCAGTATTCCAGGTAAGATCGGACCAAAGCAGAATAAAGCGGTACTACATCCCTCAATCTAGATGCTATACTCCTATTGATGCAGACTAGAATCATATTGGCTTTTTTAGCTGCCACATCACACTACTGACTCATGTTCAGCTTGTGGTCTACTAAGATCCCCAGATCCCTTTCACATGTACTGTTGTCAAGCCAGGTGTCACCCAACCTATATCTATGTCTTTCATTTTTTTCCCTGCCTATATGTAGTACCTTACATTCTTCCCTGTTGAAATTTGTTTTGTTAGTTTTGATCCAGCTTGCTAATCTGGTATGGTAATTTTGAATTCTGATCCTGTTCACTAGGGTATTAGCTACAGCAATAGTAATAGCAGCTACATTTCTATACTACTTCAAACTGAACTAAGCAGTCTCTAAGCAGTTTACAATGTGTAAGCTAACAGCCCCCTAAAGCTGGGTACTCATTTTAGTGACCTCGGAAGGATTCCAGGCTGAGTCAAACCTGCCTGGGATCAAACTAACAACCTTGTGGCTGTGAATGAGTGGATGCAGTACCAGCATTTAACCACTGCCCTACCAGGGCTACCCCTAATAATTTAGTGTCATTTGCAAATTTGCCAAGCAGGCCTCTATTCCAACATCCAAATAATTTACAAAGAAGCTGAACAGAACTGAGCCCATAACAGAACCCTGTGGTGCCCTTCTAGTAACTTCTCTCCAGAATGAAGAGGAGTCATTGGTGAGCACTTGTTTGGTTCAGTCAGTCAACCAATCCATCTAACAGTAGCACTGTCCAGCTCACATTTTGCTAGCTTGGTTGCAAGAATATCATGAGAGACTTTGTTGAAGGCCTTACTAAAATCAAGGTATGCTACGTCCATAGCATTACCTTCACCTACCAAGCCTGTAGAAAAATAAGATTAGACTTGCATGGCTGGTTTTTGAGAAACCCATGTTGACCTTTAGTGAGCACAGCATTCCTTTTTAACTGCTTACAGACTGTTTAATTATCTGCTCTAGAATCTTTCCTGGTATTGATGTCAGGCTGACTGTGTGATACTTATTTGGGTCCTCTTTTTATTTCCCTTTTTGAAGATAGGGACATTTGCCCTCCTCTAGTCTGCTAGGAGCTCTCCTGTTCTCCAGGAATCCTCAACGATTATTGACAGTGGTTCTGAGATTAGTTCTACCAATTCTTTTAATACCATTGGATGTAGTTATCTGGCCCTGAAGTCTTGAATTAGTTTAGAGCAGCCAGGTATTCCTGTACTACTTCTTTACCTATTTTGTGCTGCATTTCCCCTATTGTATCATCTGCTCCGTTTTCCCCAGGTTGATCTCATTTTCAGAGAAAACCAAGACAAAGAAGGTGTTGAGTAGTTCAGCCTTTCCTCTGTTCCCTCTTAGTATTTCACCATCTTCTCCATGCAATGGCCCTACCATTTCCTTGTTCTTCCTTTTGCTATGGACATAACCAAAATAGCCCTTTTATCATTTTTAACCTCTCTAGCAAGCCTGAGCAATGTCTGTGCTTTATCTTCTCTGACTTTCTCCCTACATGTGCTGGCTATTTGTCTGAATTCCTTTTTGGTGATTTCCTCCCTTTTCCATTTCTTGTACATTTCATTTTTAAATCTTAGCTCAGTTGAATGTTCATTGGACACCCATTCTGGTTTCTTTATGAATATTTAGACACCTCCTATTTTCCCTCCTCATTGAAACTGTCTGAAATTGTGTTTTCTCATTTTTAAGAAACTCCCATCCATCATTAATTCACAACTTTTAGTATTCCTGATCATGGTGATGACACCCAGTTTCCCTATGTTTACTGAAAACAGCTTTCTTAAAGTCTAGAGCACATAACTGACTACACTCCTCCTGAATCTCAGTGTGTATATCATCAAGCAAAATGTTACAGAGCATTAAACACTGTCACTTTCAGGAGCTTCTCCTCACCATCTACAAGGAAGAACATTATGGTAAGATGAAGATTCCCCTAGCCTCAGCAGAGGAAAAATATCTGGAGAACTTGCTCCCTCAGTTGACAAAAGGATTACTAGGTCAGTAGTAGCAGTAGTTCTATCCAGTTAAGAGCACCAATCATGGATGATCTGCCTTGCCTTCATGGGATATAAATGACTATTTATAGGTCAGCATTTCATCCTGGCATTATCAAATGTATCCCCTTCCTTAGTTTTCCTCTTACCTCCCCTTTCCACGTGTGACTTCTCTTTCAAGTTTTGTCAGCCTAAAGGCCAGGCCTACATCTCATTATTTTATTGATGTGAGCTGCTTTAGAAGACAGTATTTGTCTGAACAGTAGGAACGTAATAAATAATTAATAGTGCCTCACATGCAGTTGTATATCATTTAAAAGCATAGTTATTATGACTTCTTCTACTCTAAATACATTTTGTACCCCTTAATTTCTTACATGAAGCAACACTAAATGAAAGTCTGTGAGATGTAATACATATATAAAACACAGCCTTACAGGGTTGTTTTGTTTTGTTTTGTTTTGTATCTCTACACAGGAAGGTTCAACAGGGATTATTCTCAGGTAATTGTGCAAAGGATTAGAGTCTCAAATGACCTCATTTAAAATGCAAGCGCAGCAGTAGCCTTTCTCAGCCAGATGTGGCTTCTATCCCACTTCCTACTAGTGAGCAAATTGAGGCACATGGAGGTCAGTGAATTATTTTGCCTGAACTCACACAGTGACTGAATCATTGTGCCACAAGACAAATTCTAAGGATTTTTTTTTATTAAAAAGCTTCTTTAGTCACAAAATATTATTTCCCTACTGTTATTTCTTCAATCTGAAAAATATCCTACATATTGAAAAAACTGTTAACAGTTTGCAATCTTCAAAGTATTTACTCTTCAGTTGTCTTACAGGCTTTTAGAACCTTTCACACAAGAAATTGTTGGAAAAAAAGCAATTTGTAAATCCTGTCTGATCTTGGAAACATAGTCAGCCTTGTTAGCTTCTGGATGGCAGACCACCGATAAATACCAGGTGCTGTAGGCTATATTTCAGGGAAAGGAAATAGCAAAACCATCTCTCAGTATTCCTTGTCTAAGAAAACCTTAGAACCTTATGAAATTCATGGGTCGCTATAAGTTGACAGGCAATGTGAAGGCATATACACATACATATTGTACATAGCAGTAGTTGCAACACCAAAGTACAGCATACACTATTTCCAGTTGAAATGTGTGTGTCAATGTAGGCATGTAGGTAGCCCTCTCCAAATGATGACAATATGAATGGAAATATGGCAGAAACCTATGTTTGTTCTCTCTTTTATTACCAAGTAAGTATGGGACTACTTTTGATTTATAAGGCCTATGAAGTTCAGGACTGAGCTATCCAAGAGATGGCTTTTTCCTCTATAGATTGACTGAGCCTTGGGGAGAGGGGGTCTTTGTCCTAATAGAATTCCTTTGGTTGTGTATGGAGGATGGCCTTCTCTGTTATAGCACCTATCATCTACAATGTCTCCAGAGAGATTTGGTGGGCTCCAAATGTAGCATGCATCCACCACTATTTGAAAATTCACTTGTTTTACAAGTGTTTTTCTGATCACTAAACAAGTCAGTTATATCTAGTAATTTTAGTGATTTTAGAAGTCTTATCACTTGTTTACAGTTTTATTGCTTCATTTTACTGTACTTCATTGGTTTGAATATACAATATTGTGAATTGCTTTCAGATTTCTGGAATGAAAAATGCTATAGGAAATAACTATGACAAGAGATTCTCCTATCCTTATAATCTTCATTCCTGATCCCTATTTGGTGTAATTTTTTAAAAAATTGAACGTTTTCTATTTGGCTATACTGTTATTCCAACACCTCTGAGCAGAGCACATCTTTTTCCCCCTGTTACTTTTTTGGATCAGCTCTATGGGGTTATTAAAGGCTTTGAAGTTCTGTCTCTTGCAATAACTCTTTTACAGATATAAGGACTGCTAATTCCTGCCATGTGTTGACAGATGTTAAGGAGATTAAAACCCAGCAAATATCTCCAATAAAATAAGGCTTTTCTATCAAAAGGCGCTGTTCTAATGACATGTCCTGGGAAAAACATACAAGGTCACCCTTTGTCATCTCAGTCAAGAGAGGTAGTATTAGCACATGCATAAATTAAACTTATTATATCTATGAAGAATATCAAGAGGGGTAATCTCTGCATAACAATGTCTTTGATTATTGATGTCTAGCACAGTAGAGACTGGGACATGCTCCTGTAGCTACCTAGCATTTTCACTCTATAAAATATTTTTCAATATAAAGTAGAAAGGAGGGGTGGGTTCTGAGATACGGGTGTCATTTCTGAAAAAATGCACAGATTTTTGGCACTGTCTTCAGCTCTAAAATATCAGTTCTATATAATATATAGCATTAAAGTCCCTTGAGTAAGTACAGTAAGTGAGATAGGCCAAGTAGGACTATTAGAAAGATATTTAAGGGTGTTCCATAGCCTTTCATGATCTATGCAATCAAAAGCTTTGGTATAGTCTATAAAACACATGCTGATCTTCTTTTGGAATTCTTTGGTGAGCTCCATTAGCCATTGTATGTTTGCAATATGGTCCCTAGTGCCTCTTCCTCTTCTGAACTCTGCTTGGACTTCTGTGATTTCTCTCTCCATGGAGTCTATATTGCAGAATTTTGTTCATTATTTTGCTTGCATGGGAGATTAGCACTATGGTCCTACAGTTGCTGCAGTCTTTTGTGTCTCCTTTCTTGTGGATGGGGATGTAAATTCATCTATTGCAATCCATTGACCACCATTTTGTTTTCCATATCTGTTGACATATGTTGGTTAGCACTAGAGTTGACTCTGTCAGTGTGGATTGCAGCAGTTCAATTGGAATATCATCTGTTCCTTGCTATTTCTTTTTTTCCATTTCTTTTTTTGCAGAATTTGTAATTCATCTTCATATGGCTCTTCATTCCATGCATCTTTCATATTTTCATTTCTTTTGTATAGCTTTTCTGTGTATTGCCTCCAACATTTTTAAAAATTCCCTCCTGGTCTTGAATTATGTCATCATAGAGCATCCTGGTCCTTTGTTTGAATGTCCTTTTAATTTCACAGATCTTGTGGGAAAAGTCTCTTGTTCTTCCCTTTTTATTATTGTCCTCTATTTCCTTGCATTTGTCATTGTAGTAATTGTCTTTGTCTTTTCTCACTAGTCTTTGTATTATTGCATTCTGACTTTGTTCCTGTCTCCCTTTTGTTTTGCTTCTCTTCTTTCCTTTACTGCTTGAAGCATTTTATGTTATCTATTGTTTCTTCTCTTTCTTTTTGACTAGTGTCTGTCTGCATTTATCCTGGCTTCTGCCCATAGTTCCTCTGGTTCTCAGTCAATTATGCTTAATAGTGCAAATCTGTTTCTTATATTGTCTATGAATTCTGTTGAGATGTTGTTCAGTTCATATTTTGATATAATGACTGATTTTCTTCAGTTTTACTCTTAGTTTTGATGTAAGTAGTTCATGATCTGTACCACAGTCAGCACCTGGTCTAGCTCTGGCCACCAGGATGGAGCTTCTCCATCTTTTGCCTCAGATTATATAGTCTGCTTGGTTTTTGTGTTGGCCATCTGGTGATGTCCACATGTGTAGCCTTCTTTCTAGTGGTATGAAGAAGGTGTTTGCAATGAGTAGGTTATTTTCCTCAAAAAAATCTATCAGACATTCACTTGCCTCATTCCTTTTGCCTATTCCGAATTTGCCTATTGGTTTTGATCCTTCATTTCTTCCTACTTTGGCATTCAAATCTCCTATTATCAGCTTGACATCCTGTGTTGTTGTGTTATCAATTTCTTCCTGTAGTCCTTCATAGAATCTTTCAATTTCTTCTTCTTTTGCTTCTGTATTTGGTGCATATACTTTTATTATGGTGATATTCATAAGTTTTTCATTGAGCCTTATTGAGATGATTTGGTCTGATTTTTCATGTAACCATGAAACTCTTTTGCCACATCTCTCCTTCGTATTAAGGCCACACCATTTCTTCATGTCTTTTCATTTCCTGAGTAGAACGCTGTATAGTTGTCTGAGTCAAAGTCACCCATTCCTGTTTATTTTAACTCACCTATTCTCAGTACTCCTATGTTCATATGTTCCATTTCTTTTTTCTTTTTCTTACTATGTCTAGTTTTCCCTGGCTCATGCTTCTTACATTCCATGTTCTTATAGTGTGTGTGTGTTGGTGCTTCAGACAGCGTTTGCATTTTTAAGCATGTCTACTGTTTTGTTTGCTTGCTTATATTTTAGTAAGGCAGAATTAGATCCAGTAGGTGAAACAATGCAAAAGCCTGGGAATATAAGGGAATTTGGGAGCAGTAACTGCATGAGCCAACATGCAGTTAGACTAGGACCCTGGAGATCAGGGTTAAAATGCTCGCTCAGTCATCGAAACACATTGGGTGACCTTGAGCAAGTCAAACTCTCTCACCCTCAAAGGAAGGAAATAATAAACCTCCACTGAACAAATCTTGATAACAAAACCCCAGGTTTACCTTAGGGTTGCCATGAGTCAGAAATGAAGGTACACAATAAAAAGTATAACTACAGGGACCCAGTCTGGTATAGTGGTTTGAGTGCTGGACAAGGGCTCTGGGAGATGAGGGGTTTGAATCCCCACTTGGCCAAGGAAGTCCACTAAGTGACTTGGGCAAGTCACACTCTCTCAGCCTTTTCCACTCCCACATAAGGATCCTGCCATTCCTACCCCCTTAACCAGGTAATCATTGTTGGTTAGGATCAAATCCAAAATAGCCCATCTCCTTGTTGCCTTTTCCATCTTCTGGAAATGAAATTGTCAGCAAGGCAAGTGAGAAATATTTTGGACTGCATTATTCTTGGCAGTGTTTGACTTCCAACAATTATCTCCCATTATTACTACATTTTTTCCTTTCTGAATGTGTGGTCATCTGTTCCAGGAAGGCATGATACAACTCCTCCCTCTTGCTCGGGGGTCTGTAGTAGACCCACACAATGACAATGTTTCTCCCCTCTTAATTTTCACCCAGCTTCTCCACCTCCCCCCCCCCCGAACTGAATGCAGAGTACTTTTGCACTTTGAATTAAGTTTGCAGCTTTTGAAATAAACTGAGGACAAAGAGGGAAAATGGGAGAAGGATAAAGAAACTGGAACATTTTAAAATCAGCTGAAAAAGAAGAATGAAAAATGGTTAGCCTAAACTGCCAGTACTGATTGGGAATAACTGGAGAGCACACATAACTTTGGCAGAATCCAAACTGCAAAATCCTGTATCACTTCAACATCTAGAATCATTTACAGGGTACAAGATAGATCTTCAAAAAAGCAACCTACTGTTTTGGTTTGGTGTCCCTAAGGCTATACCTGGAGTGTTCCTCCTGGGTGGAAAGATGCCTTAAGACATTCAATCCAGAGATATAATGGGAAGCCTCTTCTAACGAACAATACTCCTGACATTTCTCTATTTGTTCTCAATGAAATGATATACCAGAAACATTCAACCTTCAAGAAGCCTTGCCACAATATGCAGGTGCTTTGGGCTTGCTGAAACTTCTTATTTATTCATTTCCCCCCTCTCAAGACGCAATAACAATTCGCCTTAAGATACACTTTGGAAATCACTGTTTTATTGAAAAAGAAATTGAGAAACTTAAGAAAACACCATTATACAATCATTTTTAAAACAAAACATCTCCATCTTCTTTGCTCTTCAAGGCTGTATGAAATTGAAATAACTGTGATTATTACTATAGCCAAATTTCTAAAATAACAAGGGAGGTGATGAGCCAACTAAAAAAAGATAAAATACAAATAACAACACTAAAAAGAAGTACTGAGAGGTCAGATACCTATTTTCCACTACATCCTGCAACCTGTATAGAAATATCTGCAAGTCTGAAACAGAGCTTTCTTTCTGCATTTTCTATTATGTTCGGAAAGGGAAAAAAGGAGGAAGGGAATTTAAAAAAGAGAGCACAATACCAAACCACCACCACCACAATATACAGTTGCATCCCTTGACCATTTGCAGGTGGCAAACAAAGGGGGACAAAATGGGGTGTGCTGCTGTGGACACATCCCCCCCTTCAACCCTATGGGGCTTAAATATTTGGAGTTTTTCATTTTCGTGGGGTGTGTGTGTGTCCAGAACTGATCCCCTGTGAAAAACGAAGGGACAACTGTATTCCCAAAGTGTTTACTGGCTTTCTGTTTAACACTGTCATCTATGTACTTCATGGTATGATTATCATAGTATACTGCTACTGGAAACCTCATTGAAAAAGCCTTTGATTGCTATTTCTTCCTTTGGCTTCTCAGGGCCATTGTGTTGTGATCTTGTTTTCCTTTTACTCATGTACTTATCTGGCTGTGTGCCCCTGAAGGATTCCAGATGAGTTGCTCTGCTAATTTGTTACTGCAACACGTTGCTTTTTTTGGGGGGGAGGGGTATAAAATTCTTTATTAGTATTACAACCTACATATAATAATATTTTAAAAAAACCCTTTACATAATATTCCATATCTATATGGTAAATCACATTAATTATTCATTCTTTACTACCTTATCTAAATCTAATTCATATGAAACCATTTAATATTGATTAAACCAGTAAATTGAAAAAAACATAAAATTGTTAATATCTTCATTCTTCTTACTGTCTTCTTTTCACCATATACTTTTCATAATTCAACAAAGGTATAATACTATTAATTTATCCGTAATTCATTTTCCCTCTTTTCTTTTTCTTTTCTCTTTCTTTTCTCTCCCCCCCCCCCTTTCCCAAGTGCTCCCCATCACCAGAGCCTAGTATTTTCATATTACTCTCCCCTCCAAAATTGTAACTCTTCCTGTGGAGGTAAAACGCCTCCCTCCTTTACTAAAGCCCTTTGTACAAATATTTTCCATATTGCTTCAAAGTCATTTCTCTTCATTATTCCTTATTTTACCCTAATTCCACAAGTTAACTTATCATTAATTGCTATCTGCAGATCTCCCTGATCTTTCCACTTTTTTGCTATGATTAATCTTGCCACTGTTAATAAATTTGTAATTAAGTCCTTTCTAACTTGAATACAATTGATCTTATCATATATAGATAATATGCTATCTTTGGACAAAATTCTACATCAATTTCTGTTATTTCTTTTATCTCTTTAAATACTAATTGCCAAAATGTATTTACAGATCTACAGCTACACCACATATGAATATACGTACTGATTTCTTGGCATCCCCTCCAACATAGCCTTGGATAGTTCTTATTTATATTATTTAACTTTACTGGTATTAAATACCATCTCCATATTAATTTATGGTAATTCTCCTTTATCCTTATGGATAAATTTTTTTAAAAGGCGTTCATTCTAAATTTTTCCCCATTCTTGAACATTTATTGTTTGTGCTAAATCCTCCTCCCATATTATCCTAAGATATTCTTCTTTCACATTATATTTTAATATTAATTTGTATATTTCATTTGTAACTCCTTTCAAAGTTTCATTTACCTCCATACTATCTCTTTGCCTTATCATTTGTTCAAATTTTGTGTATTCTCTAAATTCTATAATTTTCCTATTCCAATTTTTTGTCCATTGTTCCAATTGAATACAATTAAACCAGGTTAATTTAAAACTTTGTAATTTCTCCTTTATCTTTCCTTTATCCTTCATTATCTTTATCCATTCTTTTATCCTGTATATTTCTTGCTTCCTTAACTCTTTCCCTAACTCTTCCTTTAAATTTATTGGAAAGTTTTTTATCATTACAATTGGTATTAATGGTGAGATAGCTGGCATTAATTTTCTTTATATTTTTCCAAATCTCTAGTATATGCCTTAAAAAGGGGTTTTCTACTTCTTTCATTTGTTTCATATTAAGATCCTTTAAAAATATATTTCCCACTTTTTTCTCTATTTCTGTTGTTTCCATGTCTAACCAATCTAACTCCGCTTTCTCTATAATTCCATCTATAATATATCTTCATTATTTGCATTATAATACCATTGTAAATTTGTGAGACCTCCATCTTTTTGGGGTTTATACCAATATATTTTATTAATCCTCAGTTTTTTATTCCCATTATAAAAATTATTTACTAATATTTTCCAGTTTTTTATTTCCGCATCTGATATTTTTATTAGTAACATCCTAAACAAAAAATTTATCTTAGGTAAAATTTTGATTTTTACTAATGCTATTTTTCCAAACCATGATAATTTAATATTTTTATATTCTTCTATTTTCCTTTTAATTTCTATCTTTAATTTATTATAATTTTAATATAATTCTAATTTTTGTAATTTTTTGTAATATTTATTCCTAAATATCTAATTGTATCTTTTAATTTAATATCTATCATTTTATCCTTTAGAAAATATTGTTCTTCTGCTTTTGTATAATTAAACAACATTAACTCTGATATATTCCAGTTTATTCGTAGGCCTGACATTTTCTCAAACTCCTTTAAGTGTCGTCTTACTTTGTCCATTTTTTTAAAGTGGATCTTTAATTGTCAATAGAGTATCATCTGCAAATAAGCTTATTTTATTTTATTTTATTATTTAATTTTCTAATCTCAATTCCTTCCAAATTTTCATCTTCTCTAACAGCATTTGCTAAAATTTCAATAATTATTGCAAATAAAATTGGGGAAAGAGGGCAGCCTTGCCTTGTACCTCTAGAGATTGGAATTAGATCTGTTACTCCATCATTTACTGTTACTACTGCTGTGTTGTTTGAATATAACTGATTTATTAATCCTCTAAACGTTTTCCCCATACCTAATTTCTTTAATGTTATTTTTAATGCTGGCAATTCCACACAATCAAAAGCTTTATATATATCTAGTGCCATTATTCCTGCCTTTTGTTTACTCTTCCCTATTATATTTATTTTATTCAGTATTCCTATTAAATTTGACATTTGTCTTCCTCATACAAATCCACACTGATCATTTTGAAGATATTTATATATAAATTTATTCATTCTTTTTGCCATTATTGCTGTTAATATTTTAGCATCTTGATTTATCAGGGATATAGGTCTATATGATCCTGGATCTGTTAACTCTTTTTCTGGTTTCAGAATCAGTATTATCAAGGAATGATCCCATGATGGTGGGATCCTTTCTCCATTTAAATTTTTATTATATAGTACCTCCAATTTAGGTATTAATATCTTTTTGAAAGTTTTATAATATTCTGGTCCCAACCCATCCATTCCTGGTGATTTCCCTCCTTTTAATTTCTGCAACACATTGCTAAATCAAAGAAATCCCCTAAGTAGAAATATTTTTAAGTGACATGATATCAAAATCAAGAGGAATACATGTATTATGGTAACATCAAAAAATTCATAAATGGATTTTATTTTTCCATATAATTTTCAAATCCCTACATTTCTCATAGGACATTATTTCTTTCAGTACTTGAGTATATATTTCTTGTACATGCCTAGAGCAGTTGAGGTGTTCCCATGAAGTATTATAATTTATCAGCCACTTTCAGTCTAAATTGCTGGCATCTGTTGAAGTTTGTATATGTGACAAACACTCTGGTACTATGTAAATGAAGGCACACTCTCAGACTGTACCAACAACCGTTTTCTATGCCTGAATTTATCTTCCTAAAATGAAATTATCATACTACCATTTCATCGAGCATGCATCAAAGCAGTTTCAACATTACAGTAAACTGTTTCTATTCATTTCATGGAGTAGAAGGCTATTTCAAAGCAGTCTGTCATTGGGGAACAGAAAGAGATGGATGTTATTGTGCTCATGTCCTGCTTATGGGCTACCACAGGTATCTGGTTGGCCCCTGTAAGAACATAATACTGAAATATAGATCAGCCTCTGACCTAATAGGACTCATTTATTTATTTAAAATATATCTGTATCCCCTTCCAGCCCACAAAGACTCTCAAGGCGACCAATAAATAAAAGCCAGTGAAAATAATGCAAAGATCGAAACTCCTAAAAGCAGTCTAAAAATGACCCTAGAATCTAGTTCTAAAACACTTAAAACAGCTGTTTCAAACAGTGAATGCTATATGGAACAGCACTGTTTCAGATGCCCATCAGAAGCTTAAAAGAGATGAGGCCAGCCTAACTTTCTTGGGTAGGAGGTTTCAGAGATAAGGTGTTGCTATAGAAAAAGCCCTGTTACTTGTACCCGTCAACATAACTTCACTAGGTGCTGGGACACACAACAGGGCCTCCTCTGAAGATCTCAAATTTCTAGCAGGCTTATTTGGGAGGAGATGGTCTTTCAAATAACTTGGCCTGAAGTCATTTAGGGCTTTGAAGGTCAACACAACCACCTTGAATTGAGTTCAGAAGCAAACTGGAAGCCAGTGCAACTGTTACAGGTTCTTGCATTTTGCACTAGCTGGAGCTTCTGAACTCTTTTCAAGGGCAACCCAGGTCTAATCAGGATGTAACTAGTCATAAACCACTGTGGCCAGATGTGTCTTTCCCCTTAGTGCACCAGATGAAACTTGGCAAAGGCGCCAAAGCAATCGGTCTTTTCAGGAGCAGCACTGGGTCCAAGAGCACCCACAAGCTACAATCTTTCAGAGGGAAAGCAACCCCACCCAGAACAGGTTGTGATCTCAAAATCAGGTTGGTTTTCCAACTGAGCAGCAGCACTTCCATCTTGTCTTGACTAAGTTCTAATCTATTCACACAAACCCAGTCCTTTACTGCCTCTAGACAATGATTCAATACTACCACATTTTCCTTGGCATCAATTGGAAAGATGTGATAGAGCAGGGGTAGGCAACCTTTTTGAGCTGGGGGCTGGGTTGCTGTCCCTCGGACAATTGGGGGGGCGAAGCAGCAAAAATAAATAAATAAATAAAAATAAAAATATTTTTTTAAAAATTAAAAAATATGCATGCACACTCTCTCAGCCCCAGAAAAGCCATGGCAAAACCCCTGTGGAGATTTTGCCAAGAAAACCCCAAGAACAAGTAATAACAACAATAGCAAAGCAGCTTCATTTATATACCGCTTCATATCACGCTATGGGATGTCTAAGCGGTTTACAACTGTGAGCTGATTGCCCCCCAACAAGCTGGGTACTCATTTTAGTGACCTTGGAAGGATGCAGGCCTGAGTCAAGCCTCAGCCCTGGCTGGTATTGAACTCGCAACCTTGTGGTTTATGAGTGAGTGGCTGCAGTACAGGCATTTAACCACTGCGCCACCAGGCATTTAACCACTGCGCCAATATCATCATGGAGGGCGGTGGCGATAGCGGCAGGACCAGCCTGGGGCCGGTCTAAAGGCTTCGGGGAGCCGCATCTGCCCCCCAAAGCCTTAGGTTGCCTACCCCTGTGATAGAGCATACTGAAGACAGCCAACCCCAAAGCTCTAGATGACCTCTCCCAGCATCTTCATCTTAATGTTGAAAAACAGAGGGCCTAAGCAGATGGCTTAAAAGGCTGTCTTGGGGGGAGGGAAGGGGAGGGGCAGCCGCACGATTGGTGCCCCCTCCCCCTCCCGAGGTCGTCCTCGGAGCAGCCGGCCCTCTGCACAGCCGGCGCTCCGAGGAGGACCTCCCGCCGCAGCCTTTACACGCGCTGCGGCGGAAAAGTCAGCGAAAGTGTGCCGCAGCCTTTTGCGGCGCACTTTCGCTGACTTGTGAAAGGAGCGCTAATTTAGCGCTCCTTTCAGGGGCGGCGAAGGTGCGCCGCAGGATCGAGGCATGGGGTCCTGCGGCGCAGCTTCCCAGGGCGGCCCACGGCCCCCCGTCTGCTTAGCCCCAGAATTGATCCCACAGGCTAACAGTCAAAAGGCTGAAAATCAGTCCCCCAGCACACACTTGGCCGGGGATGTTCAAACAAGAAAGACAAGACCCAGTGCAAGACAATGCCCTCAAGTCCCATATCAGCTAAATGACCCAAAACCTGGTTGATGATATCAAAATCCACTGAAAAACCCAGGACCCAACTGGGACACTTTCCCCCTGTCCAGAGTGACCAAGACAGTTTATATCCCATAACCAGGCATGAACTCGTATTAGAATGGAATCAGGTAATCTGTTTCATTAAAAAAAAAGCCTGGAGTTATGTTGCCACCACTCACTCTGGGACCTGATTTAGAAAGGGGAGATTAGAGGCTAGCTGATAGCTACCTAGGGAGGTGGGATCATGTGAAAGGTTTGTTTTTTTAAAAATAATAATAATAATAATCTTAGAATGGCTTATTTTAGATAGATTGGAACAGAGCACTCTTTCAAAGAAGCATTTATAACCTCCACCACCCAATTAGCTAGTCCTCCTCTGGCAAATTTAATCAGCCAATATGGACATAGGACTAACAGGCAAGCAGCTGGCCTCACCACTCTAAGCAACTTGTCCACTCATTATGTTGAGCACACTGAAACTCATCCATTGAAAAGGGACAAGTACATGCCTCAGTTGCTTCCCCAACCTCTACCAGCAATGTGGAGTATGAGTCAAAATGAACCAAGCAATTTTCTTTGCAAGGTATCTAGCAAATTCCTCACAGTGGTCTTCTGAGGGCTCCTCCTCAGCAGTATGAGGTATAGGATGTAATAGACCTTTTACTACCTGGAACAGCTGCATTGGACACAACTGAGCTAATGTAACAGAGGCAGCAATTTGTTGCCCTCACTGCTGCAAAATTGTGTCTACAATGGGCCTTAACCCATTTGTGCTCGATTGGATTGATCCTAAGTCTTTCTCCAACATCATTCTACATCTCCTTAAGCACTTCATTGCCTTTACCCTCATGCCTAGTTAGGTAGAAACAAACTAAGAATTATGAATGCAACAGTACAACGGCATGTGTGGAAAGATAAAGACCAATGCAGAGAAATAGAAGACAACAACAACAAAAAGGGACGAACAAGAGATCTATTTCATAAGACCTGGGAAATCAAAGGAAAATTCAAACCAAAGACCGGGACACTCAATGACAGGGGTAGGCAACCTAAGGCCCGGGGGCCAGATGCAGCCTCCCGAAGCCTTTGGACCGGCCCCAGGCCAGTCCTGCCACCGCCGCTGCCCCCCACTACTTTATTTATTTATTTATGGTGCTTTGGGCCCCCCCCCATTGCCTCAGGGACAGCAACCCGGCCCCCAGCTCAAAAAGGTTGCCTACACCTGCTCTATGACAATAAAAATAACATAATTGAAGACCAGGAAGGAATAAAAAGACATTGGATACAATACACAGAAGAATTATACAAAATAAATGCAAAATGAAGGGCACATGGAATGAAGAGCCATATAAAAATGAACTCCAAATTCTAAAAAGTGAGGTGGAAATGGTGATAAGAGAAAAGTGAAAAACAAATCACCAGGAACAGATGATATTCCAATTGAACTGATGAAATCCACATTGACAGAGTCAACTCTAGTGCTAACCAACATATGTCAACGATTGGAAGTGGTCAATATACATCCCCATCCACAGAAAAGAGATCCAAAAGACTGAAGCAAGTATAGGACCATAGCACTGATCTCCCATGCAAGCAAAATTATACTCAAAATTCTACAACATAGACTCTAACCATACATGGAGAGAGAAATCCCAGAGGAAATCCAAGCAGGGATCAGTAAAGGAAGAGGCACTAGGGATCACATCACAAATATATGATGGCTAATGGAGTGCACCAGGAAATTCCAGAAGAAAATCAGCATGTGCTTTATAGACTACAGCAAAGCATTTGAATGCATAGATCATGAAAAGCTATGGAATGCGCTTAAAGACATGGAAGTGCCAACACATCTGATAATCCTGATGAGGAATCTGTACTCAGGACAAGAGGCTACTGTCAGAACAGAACATGGAGAAACAGAATGGTTCCCAACTGGCAAAGGAGTCAGACAAGGCTGCATCCTTTCACCCTACCTATTCAACTTATATGCAGAACATATTGTAAGGAAAGCAGGCTTGGACATGGAAGAGGGAGGAGTGAAAATAGGAGGAAGGAATATCAACAATCTAAGATATGTAGATGACACCATAATACTAGGAGAAAACCTCACAAACTTGGAACACCTACTAAGGAAGATCAAGGAAGAAAGTGCAAAGGCAGGCTTAATGTTGAACATAAAGAAAACAAAAATAATGACCACCAAGGACCTTCACAAGTTCAACTAGAAAATGAAGAAATCAAAATAGTAAAAGAATTCTCATACCTGGGATCAACCACTGATAGAAATGGGACTACAGTCAGGAAATCAGAAGAAGACTAAGAATGGGGAGGGTAGCTATGAAAGAACTAGAAAAGATTCTAAAATGCAAAGACATACAATTCAGCACAAAAGTTAGAATCACACAAGCCATTGTATTCCCTATTACCATGTATGGATGTGAAAGCTGGACAGTTAAGAAAGATGATACAAACAAAATCAATTCATTTGAGATTTTGTGCTGGAGAAGAATGCTGAGGATCACATGGACAGCAAAAAGGACAAACAAGTGGGTCCTATAGCAGATCAAGCCAGAAATCCCCCTGGAAGCCAAGATGACCAAACTGAGGCTATCGTACTTCGGACAAATCATGAGAAGGGAAAACTCATTAGAAAATACAATAATGCTGAGAAAGGTGGAGGGAAATAGGAAAGAGGAAGGCCACATGCCAGATGGATGGACTCTATTAAGGAGGACATGGGTATGGGGTTATAGGAATAAGCAGAGCAGTGGAGGACAGAGGGTCTTGGAGATGTCTCATAATAATATAATAATATAATAATAATTTTTATTTATATCCCGCCCCTCTGCCAAGCAATCGGGGCGGCGTACAGAGTTCAAAACATCAAAATAGATTACATCAAATCAACTCCCATCCCTCATTCCCATCCCCACTCACCCCCCAAAACAATTCAACAAAACAAATTAAAAGACAATACACAATACAATATAAAATATACAATTACAATATAAAAATACATAATAGCATTGTAGCTGGGAAATGTATAACTGGGGAAGGATTTTAAGCTCTTCCCGGTCTCCCCAACCGTGCTCCAGCCACAGCTGTGCTGTTGGTGAAAATCAAAGTCCAAATATAGTCAAAAGCTGGAAGCTGGAGGGGATTTTAAAGCCGCTGGTGCTCCTCCCCAGCAGCGCAGGTGAAACTGGTCCTCCGCAGCTTCAGGGAGGCCGCCGCTTGCTGGGTGGTGCCGGCGGAGTAGCCTCCAATCCAGCTGCTCAGGTGGTGGAAAGGGAGGGGCTGGTCCCAACTCTCCCCGCTTGGCTCCTGGAGCTTTTGGAGCTGCTGTTACCTCTGAGGAGGCTAAGAGTCTTAAATAGCCTCCAGTCCAGCTGCTCAGGTGGTGGAAAGGGAGGGCTGGTCCCAACTCTCCCCGCTTGGCTCCTGGAGCTTTTGGAGCTGCTGCTACCTCTGAGGAGGCTAAGAGTCTTGAATAGCCTCCAGTCCAGCTGCTCAGGTGGTGGAAAGGGAGGGGCTGGTCCCAACTCTCCCCGCTTGGCTCCTGGAGCTCATCCATAGGGCTACCATGAGTCGAGATCGACTTGAGGACAGTTAACAACAACAAACAATAGGTAAGGCACCTCCTTCTGATACTAAGTGAGTACATCAAGAAATAGGGAGTTCCACAAATCCCCTCAATGCTAATACTTACCCTGCAGTTATACACTTCACGTCTTAATGCTAACAGCAGCTGTGCAGTCTCAACAGGGATAATAATAATAATAATAATAATAATAATAATAATAATAATAATAATTTCTATCCTGCCCCTCTGCAACGCAATGTTAGGGCGGCTAACAACAAGTAAACTCAGTAAAATACATCCAACCCCCCAAACCCTGCCCACCCCTTAAAAAATTAATTAAACTAGGACAGTTTAAAACATTAAGATGATCAAGATATAACAATACAAAAACATCACAATAATACAACACAACAGCAGCGTGGAAGGGAGAAAATTTGCTAAGCTCTTTGGGCCAGGATAGTTAGTCAGGAAGGTCCTGCCAGAAGAGGTCTTTTGAAGCTGTCTAAGGTGGTAATTAGACGGATCTCATCTGGCAGGCCATTCCATGATCTGGGAGCAGTGGCAGAGAAGGCCCTCTGGGAGGTCGCTGACAGCCTCATTTTCATAGACTGTAGCAAATTCCTCCCAGAGGATCGAAGTGTGCAGGGTGGATAATAGGGAAGGAGGCTGTCCCAAAGATAGGTTGGACCCAAGCCATGTAGGGCCTTAAAGGTCATAACCAACACTTGTACTGTGCCTGGAAACTAATAGGCAGCCAGTGAAGAGATTTTAGCACAGGTGTGATATGGTCTCTTCTAGATGTTCCAGAGACCAGTCTGGCTGCCATGTTCTGAACTAATTGAAGTTTCTGGATCAAGCACAAGGGTAGCCCCATGTAGAGCACATTACAGAAATCAATACGAGAGGTTACCAGTGCATGTACCACAGTTTTGAGATCCTTAGTTTCCAGGAAAGGGCACAGCTGGCGTATCAGCCAAAGCTGATAACAGGCACTCCTGACCGGCGCATTTACCTGATTTGACATCTGGAGCGACAGATCCAAGAGCACCCCCAGACTAGGAACACAGTCCTTGGAGGAAAGTGTGACTCCATCTAGGACTGGAAGTTGTATTCCCAATCTTGGATCATGTTGGGCTGCCCACTCACTTCTCTGCTGCAGTAAGAGTTACATGCTGTGATGCCATCTGCCTTTACTACAGCAATTGTGGAACTAATCCACAGCCACACCCAGATAAAATACCACACAGAAGCATACAGAGCAGTAACAGTTGTGCAGCTTGCAACAGCTATTGCAATTTGGAGCTAGGTCCAAAACACATTGCAGAAATAATCCAGTTTGAGACCACTTTAACTGCTCTGGCTCAATGCTAAGGAATTCTGGGAACTATGGTTTTGTAAGACATGGTTATCTACTCTCCTTGGCGTTAAACAATATTCTTCCTCCCCCAATGACCATTATTACAACTGAACTTGCCACCTCATCTCCATACCCACAAGGTTTTGAATTTCAATTGACATTCTCACTCACAATCAGCTTATATAGATCTGTCTCTGGACTCTGGACTCCACCCTATGCATCTGAGAAAGCAAGTCTGTGAGAGCTCATGCTACCAGCTTCTTTCTTTCAGTTAGTCTCAAAGCTGCTATTAGTTCCCTTTGCACACCAAAGCTAAGGTCTCTCTATCAAAAGAAAAATGTCTATATTTCAAGGCTAGAGACTTATTAAATTTATTCACTGTTCTTCAGTATTATCATTCAGCTATTATGTTCTAAAATGCTACCATTGTTTATACCCTGGCCCAGTGGTCCCCAAATTGTGCCCTTTAAGAGATTTTGGACTTCAGCTCCCAGAAGCCTCAAGCCATGTTAGCCAATAGTTTGGGATTCTGGGAGCTGAAGTCCAACATCCCTTAAAGAGCACAGTTTGGGGACCACTGTGACTTGGCCACTGTTTTGTTTATCCATGAAGTTATAGAAATGTGCAGTACAATCAAACCTTTGTATCCACGGATTTTTTTTTATCCACAGATTCGAGGTTCCACAGCTTGATCAAAATATATATGTATAAATTCCAAAAAGCAAATCTTGATTTTGCTATTTTATATGAGGGATACCATTTTACTATCCATTGTATTTAATGGGACTTGGACATCCATGGATTTTGTATCCACAGACAGTCCTCGAACCAAACTCCAGTGAATACCAAGGGCCTACTGTACCTATCACATTAATGTCTCACTGAAGTACAACCAAAGATTTTTAATATTTATAGAACAGCAGCAAGAAATGACTCTTCCTTTTAGCAAAATTATTGTATACTAAATAACAAGATAAGTTTTAGGGTATCAGGGAAAGAGAAAGTAAGAGCAGGAGAGCTAATAAAATGAACATCAAGTTCAAATAAAGAGACAAAATACAATTTGAGAAGGGAAACCAAACGTAGATGTGTACTATGAAATTCATTATTGTTGTTGTATGCTTTCACTTCATTTCCAACTTATGGTGACCCTGGGATGAACTTATCACAGAGTTTGCTTGGCAATATTTGTTCAGAGGAGATTTTGCCTTTTCCTACCTCTGAGGGTGAGAGGGTGTGACTTGGCCAAGGTCACCCACTAGGTTTCCATGCATGAGCAGGGATTCAAACCTGGTCTCCAGAGTTGTAGACCAATGCTCAAATCACTACACCAAACTGACTCTCTATGCTAGCCCATTTTTAAATAAATCATTGTTGTTTCAAATTTCGATCTGCAGCTGAACACACGTATTGTGCAAAGCAATGATAAAGAGAATTGTTCCTGAAAATAATGGGTTTGCTGCAGGAAGACAAATACTGTAGGTGGCAATTTCTTGATATATTGCTAGAGCTTTGCTTTAGAAATTCATTCCAGACAAAGGGCCAGTGCTACTATCCCATTCCTCTGATGTGTGTGATAAGAATCCAATGGTAATCAGTTGTGGTAGAGATGTTGCTGTCAGCCATGCCATGGAGCATGTAAAGTACCGCAAATCTCCAAAGAACTTGTCAACTCAACTATATTGCCTTAGTGCTAAGCTGGCAGTTTGCCAGAAAGAAGAGCTGTGGGTATCTTAAGCCAGTTAACCTGTTGCCACTGAGAGCTACCATGCAGCTTGATAGGAGGAGGTACTATAACCTGCTATCCAACATTCCTAGGCTGCATTAACTTTTTATAAAATGCTAAAAGAAGGCCAGTATTTCTTTCACTCCTGTACAAACACCTGGAATCTATCTAGGATCTTCAATCTCAGCAGTTCATCTCAATGGTAAGAACTAACCTGCCACGTGAATGACTATTCTCCTCACCTACATGGTTACTGTCAGATAAGCCTACGAGTACTGCCACATCTTGGCTGGATAAAAATTAAAGCCTCACACAAGCAAAATGCTTGCTTTATATCACTGGAATAAGCACAACCTGTTGCCAAGCTCCAGGCTATTCAAAAGAGTCCTCATATCAAGGATAACATGTAGAGGTAGCAACATAAAGGCAACAAAGATAGGGTACACAGTTTTCATACTGTGGGCACTTGGTGTCTGGTGGTGTTTGGTTCCAGAACCCACAGTGGATACCACAATCTGTGGGTGCTCAAGACCCATTATATACAATGGTGTAGTAAAATTGTTTCCCTTATGTAAAATGGCAAAATCAAGGTTTCCTTTTTGGAATTTTTGTTTTATTAAATTATTGTCAAGCCATGGATGGTTGAATCCATGGGTGCAGAATCCATAGATACAGAGGCCTGACTGTATGAACTAGTGATTCCCAAACTCTGGTCTTCCAGATGTTTTGGACTTCAGCTCCCAGAATCCAAGACCATTGGTCAAGATGGCTGAAGCTTCTCAGCGCTGAAGTTCAAAACACCTGGAGGACCAGAGTTTTGGAATCATTGATATAAACAAATTATTGCAAGATACATGAGAGTTTAACAGAAACTCAGTATCAATTGACCTCTAACCAATGAAAATACAAAAATACAGATACAAAATATAAAATACACTACATAAAAAAACTGGTATCAGCAGCAAACATACAATAGAGTATTACCTTCAATACCTGGCCTGTGAACAAATGCTGGACAAAGTTCAGTTTTTGGACTATATTTCCCCAAATCTCCCAGACAGCATAGACATTGGCTATGCTAGCTGTGGGATTCTAGCAGTTGTAACAAAGGAGTAATTTCTCCAAGCTCTGCGGTGAACTTCTAGAACCACCGCTGGAAATTAGATCTTTGATACAATCCAGTAACACAACACCTATCTATATAGGGAGGGACAAAGAATTAAGAGACAAAACATTTCCCATAATCAATAGCTAACAATTATCTGCATGACTATAACACTGCTACACTGAGACTTTCCTGTAGAGTCAGGTTCTGTAAGGCTCTAGAAATGTTCACTTTGGCTGATCCATAGATATAAAATTTCCTACACCATATCTCTTTGCAGTCAGGAAAAGAAACATTAAAACAGCAATTCCCAAATTTTGATTCTCTGGTGTTTTGGACTTCAGCTCCCTGAAGTGTTAGCCACTTTGGCCAGCAGTCAGGAATTCTGAGAGCTGATGTCCAAAGCAGTTTGAGAACCATTGCATTAGACTAAGGGTGGGAACTGTGCAGTTGGTAGCTGCACATGGTCTACCAAGACCTTTTTGTGTGGCTTCCCAGGCCCAAACCATTGCCACAAAAAAGCACTCTCCCCAAAAGGAGAATTGTGTCCCATGATGGATTGAGCATGTATAGAAAATGCCCACGAGACATTCTGTGATTTTCTTTTGTATAGGCCAAGCTATAAGACAAATGGTTTCACGGGACCTCCTCTACGCCAGTCTGTGGAGATGTCACTTAAGATGGAGATTGTGTGGTTGTGAACACTTTCTGTTCTTAAGTCTAAACTTCTGGGCTATCCATGATACTGATTTTCCAAACAGAAACCAGCATAGTCATTATACAGTCATCCCTCCCCATTCGCCAAGAAATAGAAAAAATGTGGATATTCAAATCCCATTGACTATAATGGTAGTGCGCGCACCATGGACACGTGCACCATTTTGTCCCTCCTGGCTTGCCATCTGCAAAACTCAAAAACATGAACGGGAAGTCCGCAAATGGAGAGGGATAACTGTATAACAATTTCTGTGTGAGAACTATTTTGTCATTTTTCATCTCAGTCAGGACTTAATGAAGCTAATATATTTGATGATAAGTTGTCTTCATAGATAAGGGCAGGTTTGGCGGCCAAAATTATGAATATGACCCATGGACAGGTGGAGGGTAAAATTTAGGGACATGTGAGAAAGAATGTAAAGGATGAAGCAAAAGAAAATGATGCCAAAGAACTTACAAAATTCAAGGAGGCGTAACAGTTTGTGCTCACCCTAAAGGCTGGTGCATCTTTTAGGTACTCCCAAGACAGACTATGCACTTGCCTTTTGCCACTCTACTCAGAAAATTTGACTTTTGTGGATTTGGTTATTCATAGATTTATTAATATGTTATCTCTAGGAATCTCTAGGTCCTCCAGTACAAGTCTGTGGTCAACGTCTGCCTGAGGCTGTGCTGGAGGACCTAGAGATTCCTAGAGAAAAACTTCTCTAGTCATTTGTAGTTCCTCCAGCCCAATTCTATTGTCTTTCTCTGGCAGATGTTAACCACAGAGTTGTGCTGGAGAACCTATTGATTTCTAGAGAGGTGTCCTCTCAGATTTAAAAAAGTTTTTTTATTTGTTGTTTTTCCACTTTCATGGAGTTCCTGTGGCCCTAAACTCCAAGAATGTGGAGGGCCCACTGTACTTACATTGACAATTTTGGGTCAATTTTTAAAACTAAAATTTCTACACTTATATGTGAGCATATACAGTATATGATGTTCCTTTTTATTTTTCATTTTTCACTCTGTTTTTGTAATAAATATTGGGAAATAAACTAATTAAATCTTTTAATTATATCATCTGCCTTTTAGTCAAGTTGTTGTGTGCCTTCAAGCAATTTCGGACTTGTGGCAAACCTAAGGCGAATCTATCACATTTGTTGTTGTTTTTTGCAAGCTTTCTTCAGATGGAATCTATCTTTGCCTTCTGAGGTTGAGAGACTGTGACTTGCCCAAGCTCAACCAGTGGGTTTCCATGACTGAGTGGGGATCTGAACAATGGTCTCCATACCATAGTCCAATGCACAAACTACTATGTTACACAGTCTATTCGTACTGAAAATCAAGATACCATACCATGGTCCAATACGCAAACTACTATGTTACACTGGTTCTTAATTAAATACATATTGTATTGTATTGTATACTGTGTAGATAATTCTAAAAATGAAATAAAATAAATATATAAATATTTTATTAAAATTGCAATTCACTTACTTGCCAGTAAAACTCCATTAAATGCAGTGGGACTTACGTCTTAGTAATTACGCATAGAATTGTGGGGTATATTTGCATACAGCCATAAATTCCTTATGAGGTCATACTTCTCCATCATTCAATGTGCAACACTCTCTGAGCATCAAGACTGGCATTATCAGGAATTCCTCAGTCAAGAACCAGTCATAGACAAATTATTTCCAAATGGGCAGCTGAAAAGTGATGTGGTCTTCATTTATATGATGAGCCCTATCTCTGATGTCCCTTGGGAATTTTGAATTTGCAAAATTTAAATTTTCAGATTAAATGTAAAGATCTTCATCTTTAACTCCTACAGCATTTAGTAAATCAGGATCTTTTGTAAAGCACACATCCACCTCTGCTGTAGGATGTAACACATAGCATGAGCGACAGTATAATATCTCACTGAAATTTAAAAAAAAAAACGTGTTGTACTTCTGAGACACACAAATGCTTCCCCCTCAAGCTGTAAAAGCCGTGGCAATGGTTATTGCTTCCTTAATGCAACAATCAGGATTACCTTCCAGTGACTGCAAAAATTTGAAAAGATTTGTTACTTATGCACATTTGAATATATAGCTTGAAATTGTGAGTTGTTAATTATACAGAAACAGAAAGTGAAGATAAACTTGAAACAAGTGCCAAGAAAATGTTTATTGAGCTATCTAATAAACTTTGATTAATTATTTTTGATCAGGGATGATAGCAGGATGTTCTGTGTCAAATAGGAAAGTGTTTCTGTGGTTTTATGTTAGGCCAATGTTGTTTAATGACTAATATATTTTGCAATGTACAGTACTTTGCAGATGCTTTCAAGTCAGCAAAGAGGAAACTGACACCAACAGCCAACCATCAAAAGACTGTATCTAGGCATTTAACTACCCACCAAATTGGTTTATGTGATGAATCTGCCCCCAAGCCTGGTGATTTCTGAGGGCTGGGGGGGGGGGACCCAGCACTATGGTTCAGGAGAATGGGAAGTATTTCATTTGCTTTTGATATAAATAGATGGATCGATAAACAGACTGATAGAGAGAAATAGACATGGCATGGTGAATGCCAATAGCTTCCTATATTTTTCTTTTCCATGTCTATGAAGAGGTGAAAAATAGTTGTCCAGCCTGTCTGCCAATATGAGTTTTGCTTGTGACCAGGCAGTTGAAGGTCAATAACACCACTCTCCAGGAGCCACCATTTCTCTACTGTGATGTGTGTGTGTAGGGGGGTGTTATACAAGAACATCTTTTTAAAGTGGGTAGCTAGAAATTGGCCAGCTAGAATTCATCCACCAATGGCAACACAACCAGCAGTAAGAGAACTGGATGGCAGACTTGGCAACTAATCAGCATCACTTCTTTGATGGACATAGACAAGAGAGAAACAGGAAGCCATTTCAGTTTGCCATGTCACATAAATGAAAAGGTAAAGGTTTCCCCTTTGACATGATTGTTTAATCATGTCCAACTGTAGGGGGTGGTGCTCATCTCTGTTATTAAGCCAAGGGAACCAGCGTTGTCAAAGATGGCTCCATGGCCATGTGGCCAGCATGACTGTACAGAACGCTGTTACCTTCCCACCAAAGTGGTACCTATTTATCTACTTGCACTTTCACATGCTTTCAAACTGCTAAGTTGGCAAAAGTTGGTACTAGTGACAGGAGCTCACTCCATCTTGTGGTGCTTGGGTCTCGATCTGCCAGTCTGATAACCTTGCAGTTGTCAGAGTCAGCATCTTAACTACTAAGTTACCATGTTCCTTGTCACATAAATACCCATGGGAAAACCATAATTTCCCTTACCACTGGTAAATTTGCTACTATTTCCCAACTGAAAATGGAGTGGTAAATAGTGAGAGAATGATTTGTAACTACAGTCAGCCCTCTATAGCCATGGATTTTTAATCCACAGATTCAAGCATCCAAGGTTTGAAAATATTTTAAAAATATATTAATTCCAAAAAGCAAATCTTGATTTTGCTATTTTATATAAGGGCACCATTTTACTATGCTACTGTTTTTAATGGGACTTGAGCATCCATGGATTTTGGTATCCACGGGGTCCTGGAACCAAATCCCAGCAGAGGGCCCACTATGTCACTGAATTTGAAACACCATCAGTTGTAGCTCTCTGCACACCAAATACATTATGATAGCTGTTATAGCACAGGACCATATATTTTGCCCTTCACTCTCATGTGTGAGATAGGAAGCAAGAAGAAACTCTTCAGAAGAAGTCAGAACTTTTTACATTATGTCTGAATATTTGAAATACTCCTTCTTCTTTAAATAGAGTTTATTAATTAAAAAACAAATAATAAACACATAACATACCTCCCTATACAATACATATATATAAAATGAAGACAATACTTAAAAAAGACACGACAATACAATAACAGAGGGGGGAAAACAAAAAGAAAAAGAAAAAAGAAAAACAACAACAAACTTATAAACAATAAAAAACAGACTTCCTTACTTGATATATCTTTTCTTTAGCCAGTGTTTCATAAACTTCTATTTTCATCATTATTTCTATTATCTCACGTCATACAGTATATCACTATTAATTTGTTAGTACATTCTAATAACTAATACCATAAGACTTAACCTATCTATACTTGAAGAAATTAAACAGTGTTAACATCAAAATACATTTACAGTTACAATTTTAAACTAACCCTATAGTACAATCTAAGCCCCCTATTTGTTTCCAATAATCAATCAGAGCTTTCCAATCTTTCTTAAAAGTGTCGTCACTTAAACCTTTAATTAAACTTGTTAATCTATACACATTTCTATTATATCTAATACCTTCTTATACCAGTCTTGGATAGTGGGAGTATCTTTGGCTTTCCATTTTGAAGCATATATTATTCTTGCAGCTGATATAAGATAGAAGATTATTTTTCCATATTTCTTCTCCAGATCTTCATCAAGAATTATACCCAAAAGAAACATCTGTGGGTCGGAATCCAGTTTAATTCTTAACATTTCACTTATGGTGATTCTCACATCCTTCCAGAATTTCCTCACCTTCTTACACTCCCACCACAGATGATACAAGGATCCGACTTTTGTCTCACATTTCCAACAAGTATGTACTTGGGTTTTCTTCATTTTAGCTAATTTGACTGGAGTTAAATACCAGCGGTATTGCATTTTGTAAAAGTTTTCCTTAATATTATAATTTAATGTGTATTTAAAAAGACCAAATCAGAACAAGGTAAACTCCTAAAAAGTTTTTTCGCTTTTCAAGATAGATTTGTTTTAAAGGATATCTGGAGAGTGTTATATAGTAATGCAAAGGACTATATGTTTTTCTCACATTCACATAATTCCTGGTCCAGGGTCGACATGTTTTTAATTTTGACAATGTTATGTAATAGAGTATTAAAAATTGATGTTTTACCTACAGTTTGGTCAGATCATAACCCTATTGTGAGGTCTATGAAAAATGGCAAAAAAGATTTTATGTGGAGACTTAATGCTAACTTGTTGAGAAATGATAAAATTGTTAAAGAGGCTTAAGAACAGCTCCAATTCTTTTTTCAAGAGAACTTAAACAAAGAAACCTCAATAGATATCGTATGGGATGCCTCTAAGGCATTTATGAGGGGATGCTTTTTGAAGAAAGGAGCTGAGTTAAAAAGATTAAGAGAGAAACAAATAAAAGATCTTGAACATGAAATAAGATTAAAAGAAGATAAATTGAAATTTAATCCCAAACAAAAGAAATTAAAAGATTTACAAAAATTGCGAAAACAGATATCAATAATATCAAAGGAAGAAATTCAAAAGAAATTAAAATTTGTTTGACAGAAAAAAATTGAATTTGCAAATAAACCAGGGAAAATGTTGGTCTTCAAGTTAAGAAAGGAACAAGAGAAAAGGGTTATCCTTGGATTGAAAGAAGGAAAGACCACTTTTTCAACCCAAGATCAGATTAAGAGAATTTTATTAGATTATTTTTCAAGGTTATACAGAGAAAGTCAAGAAAAATCGGATATAATCAGGGTATACTTAGATCATCAGAATGTAAATAAAGTATCAGGAGACTACAAAGGGGAATTAAACAAAAAAAAAATTCCAGGAACTTCCAGGAACAAAAAAACTCCAGGAACTTTTAGATGTGATAGGTAGCTTGAAATTAAGCAAATCTCCTGGATCAGATGGATTTATCTCAGAATATTATAAAAAGTTTAGTGGTCAATTAGCAGGTCCATTATTAAAAACAATGAAGGGAATCCTGGAAGGTACTATTCCTGGAACTTGGTTACAGGCCAACATAACTTAAATTGCTAAGGAAAATAGAGATAAATCAGACCCAAAGAATTATAGGCCAATTTCGTTGCTTAATAATGATTATAAAATAATATCGCCAATAGATTTAAAAAATGGCTATCCTCGTGGATTCATGAAGATCAAGCAGGTTTTCTCCCTGGCAGGATGATAAAAGATAACACCAGACATTTAATTAATTTAATAGAATGCTATAACAAAAATATAGATAAAAAATTAGCCTTATTGTTTTTCGATATTGAAAAAGCCTTCGATAATTTAAATTGGACTTTTATCCATCATATAATTGAGAAAATGGACTTAGGTCAATTTTTTTTTAAAGTGGATTGAATCAATTTACCAGAAACAGGAAGGAAAAATTTTGGTAAATGGGGAATCAACAAAGATATTTAATATACAGAAGGCTGTTAGACAGGGGTGCCCGTTATCCCCACTATTATTTATATTGAATTTCAAAATCTTAATGAATAGAATCCGGGTGGAAAAAAATATACAAGGTATCTGACTTAAAGGAGAAGAATATAAAGTTAAAGCGTTTGCCGATGATTTGATGGTTTCACTTTCAAACCCCTGTGAGGATATAGGCAGCCTTCTTCGTATAATAGGTAAATTTAGGAAAGTAACAGGTTTAGGAATTAATAAAGAGAAGACGTCTATGTTATTAATGAATTTAACAAAAGAGGAGAGATCGGCATTAAAAGATGAAACTAATTTTCATGAAGCTAAAATAGTGAAATATTTGGGTATAAATTTCACCACGAAGAATTCCGACTTATTTAAAAATAATTATGAAAAAAAATAGGCTGATGTTAAAGATGACTTGAATAGGTGGAAAAAAGTAAATTTATCTTGGACGGACAGAATTGCCACTATCAAAATGAATGTCCTACCTAAAATGATATTTTTTATTTCAAAACATCCCCATTATGATAAATGACAAACCTTTCACTAAGTGGAATCAAGATTTATTGAATTTTATTGGGGGGAGGGGGAGGAAACATTATCGCCAATAGATTAAACCAAGGGTTAAGATGAAATTCTTACAAGACGCAGTAGAAAGAGTAGGATTAGGTTTCCCTTATTTAAAAATTTATTATTACACCTGTACTCTTTTCTGGTTGTTAGGTTGGATAGAACTGAAAAAAGAAAGGAATTGGAAATTGGAAGGTCATGACAACGTTTATGGTTGGCATGGGTACCTACTATACGATAAAATTAAATACCACAAAAACTTTAATGAACATTATCTAAGACGTGCCTTGTTAAGAATCTGGCAAAAGGTTAAAAAAAATGGCAGGATGTGATACCTAATTGGACAGGTATTGCTGAAGTGGTTTCGAAAGATAATAAATTAGGCAAAGAGGAGTGGTTAACATATAATAATTTGATATTAAAAGACAGAATAAATGTGGCTATTAAGACACAGGAACAATTAAATCAAGAAGGCTATTGTTGTAACTGGTTCTCTTATAGACAAATAAGAGAGCGTTTTCTATTAGATAAAAAGACTAAATCGATTGGTGTCTTAAACAAGGAATTTGATGAGATAATTATATCTGAGGATAAACATAAAATATCAAAATTTTATAAAATGTTATTAGCAATTGAAATGGAAAAAGATTTAATTAAGCCTCAGATGATAAAATAGGCTCAAGATTTTGGCCATAATATCGCCCTAGACCAGTGGGGAAAATGACTAAAATACACATGAAATACTCCTCCTTCAATAATGTTGAACCCTACACAAAAAATTATCTTCATAGTCATGATGGGGGCAAAGACAAGTAAATTTTGCAAAATGGAAGACTGGAACAGAAACTACTACTGGAAATCATTTGCCTCTGTTAGGTTTTTGGCTTGACTTGAGAGGAAATGATTTTTACTGGGCAAGAAAATAAATGACACCTATAAACAGATAGTGAAAGTGCTTTCCCCCCCTCCAAAAAAAAAATCTGAAATATATGTATTAAATATGCATGAGAAATAATGTAAGGTAAATGTTTACTTGAAAAATAAGTAATTTGCATTTAAATTTATTTTTCATAGAATTCTAACAGGAAATAATTTGCCTGAATGAATCTAACAAATTGTATTGCAAATGGCAGTGGGGAGGTAGGTCTATTTTTGACTTCTTGCAACAGGACCAAACTGTTTTTCCTGTCACTGTAAACAAAGAAGTCTACAGCACAACAATATGCAAAAACGGGGGAAGACCCATTTCCAAAGAACAGAGTAGAGCAGTGATAGTGAACTTTTTAGAGACCGAGTGCCCAAACTGCAACCCAAAACCCACTTATTTATCACAAAGTGCTGCATCCCTCTGGCTTTCTAGTAACAAATTCTGGCAAACTCTGTGCTGGGGCGACAGCACATGTGCCCACAGAGAGGGCTCTGAGTGCAACCTCTGGCACTCATGCCTAGGTTTGCCACCACTGGAGTAGAGTGAACAAGCTTATGCTACAATCACCTTAGTATTGTAAACAATCAAATTAATTACCCTTCCCCCCTCCCAAATAAATATGGTTGAAGAGTCATCACAGGCATTTCAGAAAACCAATAGTCTTAGCACTATCTTCTCTCTCTCAGTCTCTCTCTCATATATATATATAGGTAAAAAGAATAGCTAGCTTTATTGCAGGGGGTCTTCTCTACTCTTTATTTCTCTTCCCTACTCTGCTAAAATGTAGGCACTTGAGATTTAATCAGGACTCCATGAAACCATGAACAATGGGATTTCCTGGAACTTTCTTAAGATTCTGGCAGAACAGTGAATGCTATCACAGCAATGTTTCAAAAGCATATCAGATTTCTCCTTAAATAACTCAAGAAGTGATATTCTTGTGTAATAGGCAGAGGCTTAAGCTCTTGAGAAAGAGAAAGTCTATTGAGCTACAGGCATCTAGCTACCAAGAACAAACCCAAGTGATTCACTGCACAGCTCCCTTATATGCATTATGGCTGCAGCATACATATAGCAGGGACATGTATGAAAATATGCAAACCTCAGCCCTAAATAAGACTGTGATGCCGAGATGCCTCATAGGGCAGCAATGGGGAAACTTGGATCATCCAAATACTTTGGACTACATCTCCTACAATCCCTTACCATTGGTTGGACTGGAGGGAGTTGACTGGTGTCGTAGGCCAAAATCTTGTTGTCAGCCTGGATAAATGAAATCTTTTAATAAATATCTGCCGCAAGTTTTTGTGCACCAAAGCAAAGCAGCATGTTTTATTATCATTGCATTGCCCCCTTCAGGGAAAATAGAAATGTCTTCTATTGGGTGACAATGACATTCATTGGGTTAAACAACAATACCACAATACAAGATTTACACTTTTCCCTGATTTTATTTTACTTTTATTCCACCTTGTGTTTTCTAGCTCTGAGCCTTTGGGTTGAGCATACTAGATGCAGCATACACAAATACTCAATTTAGATGTGATATGTTTTTTATACTGTGCAATGCACTTAACATCTCATTGGGACCTGAAGAAAAACTCAACCATGCAATGAATGTTGTTGGGTTTCAGTTCAGTTCTAGAAATTGGAGGTTAAGGCATGAGGAGAACTGGTTTTTAATTCTATTTGACTAATGTTAAGTAACAAGAGTTTGAAGTTTATCACACGGGATGGATTCCATGCAGAAATGGGATTTAAAAACTGGAAAAAACTGCAAGAGTAGGTAGTTTTTTAATAGAAAGTAGAAAAAACCCACAAAAGCAGGTTGTTTTTCAGACAACATTAGCATTAATGATAATTAACGCGACATTAGCCCAAACAGAAACTTGAGAAGATCCTCTCCCTTTTACTTTTGGAAAATCCGGAAAGTAAAAAGGGGTGGCTTTTGTGTACTATCTGTTCAGGCTAATGTCACATTAATTCCATTGTGTATGAAAATTTACCCACTTTTGCGGGGGGTGGGTGGATTCCGGTTTTAAATTCCATTTCTGCACGTAATTTTTGTAGTTTGCTCCCATGTGATTAACTCGTTATTCTTGTTGTTCTGTGTTATCAAGCTGGCTTTGACTAATGGAGACTTAGGGCCTCTGCAGCTGGCGCAAAGCACTGTCTTGGAGGCAGGGAGGGGGAGGGGCAGCCACATGCCAGGCGCCCCAACCCCTTCCCAAGGACGTCATTGGAACACCCACCGTTGCACATGACAGGCACTCCAATGACGTCCTTCCAGCTCAGTGTCCGGACACACTGAGCTGGAAGAGGCGTAAAAGAGCTGCATGGTGGCTCTTCGGGCACCCCTTTCGCAGCTTGTGGAAGGAGCGCTATTTTAGCCCTCCTTTCCCAGGCAGCAAAAGGGAGGATCGGGGCCAAGGTGTGGGGCAGCCTCAGCCCCAATCTACTGCTTCCCACGGCGGGCCACAGCTTCCCATCTGCATCCCCCCTATATGAAGGAGAAACACCCAAGAGATCCTGTTATTAATAGTTCTCCTCAAGTCTTCCAAAGTCAAGGCTGTGGCTTCCTACATTCCTTTACCAACATTACGGTAATAAGAACTTTCAGAATGAAAAACTAAACAGCATTTAAAATCAATGGAAGTAAGAAGTGTAACAGGCTGGGCTGCTTTTTAGATTCTGTTTGCCTCATTTGAGATTTTGGAGCTGCAGAGAGATGTATTACAGACTAGCATGTTATGAAAATAAATACCTGTTCGCTGCAGGAGGGAAGCCAGCCTAAGTATAAACAAAGCTAAGATAAAGGTAATCATCAGTTTATAATAACAGTCCCAACAGTAAAAAGCTGATGGCCTAATGCCAGCAAAACACCTTCACACCTGTACACAAGAAAAGGAGACACCAGTAGTTTGGGAGAGAAAATAAACTTCAACATGTACACTGGCTGAAACATGCAGAATATAATAACACCTACCTTACCTTAATTCCCTCTTTTGATTGGATTAAAGAGCATCGAAGGAGGGGCTAAATGAAGGTGGAAGAAGATATAAAACAGAAGCCTTTGGAATAGCAAGGCACCAGATTTTGCTTCTTGCAAAATCTGGTCTGCCTCTCGGCTGTTGCGACCAAGCAATTGCTGATAACCCAAAATCCTACACGTGGTAAGATATTCCTGTCTTGATGAAGCTTGTTATTCAATACCCAATACAGATAAGGTTAAACAGATATGCTAGGAGAGGGGATGTAATGCTTTACTATATAACCCTAACAGGGATGTAAAATTGTACCTAGACTGATTCAAGGTCTATGTAAGTTGTATCACCTGGTGTATTTATCTGTGCTGTTTGTACTACCAGAATAAATCTTAGTGTTAAAGCTGCAACTTCTTCTCCTGATAATTTCCTGATAGACCAAAGCTTAAGACTACTTAAGAGGAACACAGATTTTATTCTGAACTTTGGATAGAACTGGATAGGCGCGCTCCGGAGGCTGCGGAGGACTGTTTCCCTCTCCCACAGCCAGGAACACAGCTGAGCGCTGCCAGGAACACAGCTGAGTGGCCTGCGCCGCCCCACCCCCCCCCCCCGCGCCTGCCAGGAGGAGCACCGGCAGTTTAAAACGCCGCCTGACACCACCTTCCCTGGCTCCACACGGTGAAGGCACGCTCCGGAGGCTGCGGAAGACTGTTTCCCTCTCCCACAGCCAGTAACACAGCTGAGCGCTGCCCCGCCCTCCGCGGCTGTTAGGGCTAACACCTTCCCTACTAATTCACCGGTGATTAGTTTGCGGCTGGAGAAACTGGGAAGAGTTAAAACCCTTCCCCAGCAACATCTTCCCCAGCAACTACGTAATTTTTATTTCATATGTATTCTGTATTTAAATTGTATAGGGTCTTGATATTGTATAATTTTAACAATTGTCTTTTAATTTGTTGATTTGTTTGAAGGGTGGGGTGGGTGGGGGCTGGAAGGAGGGATGGGTTTTGATTGATGTTGTTTAATTTGTTGTAATGTATCGTTGTTGTTCACCGCCTAGATTGGCTTGCCAGAGGGGCGGTATACAAATAAATCATATTATTATTATTATTATTATTATTATTAGAACTGGGTTTTGTAACCTTGGGAGCAGTGGCGTCACTAGGGGAGTGTGTGGGGTGGTGTACCATGCCAAGTGACACCCTAACGGGGAGTGACAACACTTCTCAAATACCTACCTTTTGGCAGAAACGGGCTGTGGCATTCACCTGCTTCTTTTTAAAATGCTTTAAGAGATGGTAGGAGTGGGATGAAGCTCAGTGGGAGGAAAAAGGAGAGGCCCTAGAATTTTTTAAAATTAAAATTTCAAATTTCAAAATTTCAATTAACCAAATCTTTCTTATGTATATCTAAATACATTTAGGTTGTGAATATGATATTGTAATTTGAAGGTATAATGTTTAATTTTGCTAGTTTATGTCACAACTATTTGCATTAAATCCTGCGTTCCTCTTGTGGCCCCATCAGTTTTTGATGGATGAGGAACACAGTAGAGGTTGATTAGGGGGTGGGTTGGTTTTTCTTTTTGGAGATATGTTATACAGGTTGTATTGTAAGCCGCTTGGATTGTCTGGCAATAAGCGGGATACAAATAAACATCATTATTTATTATTATTATTATTATTATTATTATTATTATTATTAAATTCAGTGGTATATGGAATTAGAATTTACCAGTAACATTAGTGCCCAAAAGCATTTCTAAGGATTCTGTATGGTGTGAAATGGGAGGGTGACACCATGAGTTACCATGCCGGGTGACACCAACCCTAAGGATGCCACTGCTTGGGAGCATAGATGACCAACACAGTGACTCCTAGAAAATCCTAATAGATTCAGACCAGCAGGTGTAAAGCAAAGAATCTTATGTCTTCTGCAAGATGTAGGGGTGGAAGGGCCATACCTGTGTCACAAGGATAATGGCAATATAAACCAATATCCACAGGCACCTGAGACTCACTGCAGCAACATGCAGGGGTTAAGTGTATGAGTGCCAAACCCATGTATTCTTCTATGCAATGTATGAAATAGCTCTATGTGACTGTACACTGAGAGACATCTGTGACTGCTGCTGTGGGAAGAAAAAGAAAAAAATATTAGAACTATATGTGACCTGAACCCATTCAACCCTGTCAAAAATGTGTGAAAAGCTGTTAATCACTGGATGAAATGAATCATCAGATATGTGCAATTGAGGATCTTGTGATTCTTAAGTTTAAAAAAAAACAGTTAAAACATTAAATCATTCTAGCATGACAAGAAAGGTAAGACTTAGAGAAAACACAGACAATATTCTGGGCTAAAGGCTCAAGAAAAGTGTAAACATCAGATGTGAGGATCATTTTATCACAGATGAGCCTGCAACTCTTCAGTTGTAAGGGGTGAAAAGAAGCCCATTATGTATAAGGGATGTTGACTCTAATATGACTTGACACTCAATCCATTTCCCATCTTCCAATCCATGGTATTAATCTCTCACAAAAAGGCATGTGCCCTCTCTCACTCTTGCTCTCTCTCTATATGAATTGAAAACTCTTTGAGTATGTGCATCAGTGCTTTTTGGTGGCTTGAAACTGAGCTTTCTTTCAACATATGGTGGTCACTGTCCTTTGTTTTTATGGCATGAGTCTTTGTCTTGTTTCAACTGTGGCCCCCTCTGAATCCCTTTGGAGGCCTTTCCATATGAATTTCACTGCTTCTCTTGTCATGCTGGTGTAGTCCATATACATTGCAGCACAAACTTAAATCCCCATCATGTTCAGGTTCTGTTGACCAGTCAGAGGCAGATCTGAAGAATATATGACAGGGTTTATCTGATCAAGCTAGAAACTGTTGCCATAAGCAGTACCTGGGGATGAAAGCATTTTGGAACTAACCAAACTAAAAACTAACCAAATAAACAATTCAGGTTTAAGATATCTGAACCCAACAATTGTATTAGATCTTGGTACCTTTTGTTCCCAAAACAGCATTGGAGAAATGTCTCCCCACCCCCATCCCATTTATGGCTTCAGCTCCTGAACTAATGCACCAAAAATTTCACAATGCTTAGCTAGGTTTTGACCTTTACATCAGAAGTCAGGTTGCGTAAAGGAAGAAAAGTGAACATCTGTTAAAGAGAAAACAGTAAGACTACAGAGAATATTGTATGTTGTTATAATAATTTCCTTAAAATAAATCTTGGATCCTGATGAATCATATGGTATGCATATTAGGCCATGGAAATTAATATGAGAGAGAATGTGATCACTGGACAAAACCAATGTGTACCTATGTGTGGAAGGGAAACAATCCCCTTGTCAGATACAAATAAATAACTATTGCACAGCAGTTCCAATTGCAAAAATGTAGACTTAACTCTTTTCATATATTATTCTCCACACAATAATAAGTGTACAGAGGGCAGCACTGGGACCAAATCCTTTGACTCTGTCACACTATCACATCCTCACATGACTCTGCTCCTCACTTTGAACGTATTCAATGATGGTTTATAAGACAGAAACCTTCTGTATGTATGAACAAAGGGCAACTTCCACCAACCAGGTACCAGTCCACTTTCTTCTGTCTGTGCAGATGTTCTAGGCTTCAGTTCCCATGATGCCCCACTAGTGGGACTGAAAAGAATTGCATCTCAAAACATCTGGAAGGCAACAGATTTGGAAAGAAAGCTGACGTGGGCTGTCCCCATGATTTAGAATTATTCATGTTCAGGGTTCCAAAGATAGCAAAAGCATATATACAACTGGCTTTTCTCTTTACAGATGTTGTGCTGATGCCATACAGCAGAAAATGTGGCCTGCAGTGATCCACTACAAAGCATGCTTGGTATGATCCTACACAATTAGAAACACATGGGGGATAAAGCCTGCAAAGGGTTATTGATTTTTCTGCAGCTTCATCTTGGTCATTTAGATGCTGCTTTGTATTTGGAAACTGTCTGGGAGGGGAAAGGTACAGGATTTAGAGATGCATGCCTGCCACACCTGCCTTGAAACAAGTAGAAGGAAAACCAGTAAGAAGGCTCCAAGGGAGAATACAAGAGTCCTCATTCCTGCTCTAACCCAGCATAGAATCCTGAGAGCAGAGGAGCACTTGGACTTAAGATTTGTGGCAGAAACTTTCTTATAATAGGGTCGGGTGTTGTACTTTTTGATTTCTTATTCTGATACATCCTTTGCGCTGTGGCTCTGCGATTTCTTATTGTGGAGTTTATCACACGGGGAGCCCCGTGCAGAAATGTACTTTAAAGAGAAAAAAAAAGCAAAAGCGGAAGCAATTAATCAACGGGATTTCTCCGTGTGATAAACTCCAGCGCTGTTAAAAGGAGGTTAATCTGAACGGAAATTAGACAAAAACTGCTTCTTTTTACTTTTGGGATCTTCCAAAAGTAAAAAGGAGTTTTTGTCTAATTTCCGTTTGGATTAACCTCCTTTTAACAGCGACGTCGTCTGAAAAAACACCCACTTTTGCAGGTTTTGTTTAATTTAAAGTCCCTTTTCTGCACGGGATTGTCCCCGTGTGATAAACTCCTATATCTTCCAAATGATGAAAGATTTTGAATCTATCATGCATCTCAAGCAAAATTTTCATTACATGTAGCCTCTGGTAATAATTCTGAGTATAATTTTATTTTTGAAAGGCAGCATTTCTTTTTTTTAAAAAAATTAAAGCGAAGTTTGCACTCACAACAGTAAACAGCTTTATGGATACTGTTTACCAATATTACAGCTTTGTTCTGATGCATATAGAAACTGTCAATCTTAAGTAAATGATGAACATAATATTAATGCCTGCTCTGATATTAAATATTGATTAAAATATTGAGAAGAATATTAAAATATACCGATAGTTAATTTTTTTAAAAAAAAACAACAGTTCGATTTGGTTTGAGAGCTTCCAGAAACAATTTCAACTGATTTCATTTTATGACAAACTATTGAACTGATGGATATTCAGGGTGACCAGATGTCCTAACTGCAAAGGAGGACAAGGAAGCACAAAATGTAGGACATTCAAGAAGAATGGAGCACATGACCAAATAAAAGTTACAAACACTCATAGAAATGTAAATTCATGCTTCTTAGTCATGCTCAGAATGGAAGACATTTTGGAATTCCTCCTGGACAGAAGGTTGAAATGGGGGACATGTTCTGAAAAAGGAGGACTGCTTGTCATCCTGTGGCCATTTAAGTTTTCATTAACTTTGTGGCTCTCCTTTACACTTATATTCTAGTTTTCCCATTGATAGAACTATTAATATATCATTCACAGGGTTAGCTGACTAATTAGCAAAACTGTTTTTATTAGTACACAAGAAAACAAAGATTTGCACTGCTGTTACCTTTATACTTAATATTTATTTATTAGTAAAAAGTAAAGGCATTCCCCATTGACAAGGTTGTCAAGTCATATCCAACCGTAGGGGGAGGTGCTCATCTACGTTGCTAAGCCGAAGAGCCAACGTTGTCAGAGACTATTCTGTGATTATGTGGCCAGCATGACTACACAGAACGCTGTTTACCATCCTACCAAAGTGGTAGCTATTTATCTACTTGCATTTGCATGCTTCTGAACTCCTAGGTTGGTGGAAGCTGGGACCAGTGACAGGAGCTCACCCCATCATGCAGCACCCGGGCCTCAAACTGCCAACCTGCCAATCTTGAAATCAACAAAGTCAGTGTCTTATATTACTACACACCATTTGGAGGCTTTCAAAGATGCAAACATACATGTTTATTTCAGAATACGTATAAAAATATTTTAAACAAATTCAGATGAAAGATTGCATAAAATGTCCACTGAATTAAAACAAATCTGAGAATGTTCTAGTCCAAGTTAAACAAATTTAGAAGTACTACTGGACTCAAAGAAAAAGTTGAGCATGACCTTAAACACTGTTCATGCAATTGAAACAAACACTCTTACAGAACTTTAATCTGGAAGAGATAATGAAATTAACTGTGGGCATATGCAAGTATGCAGAGAGGAAGGCCACATGCCAGATGGATGGACTCTATTAAGGAGGTCACGGGTATTAAGGGGTTGCAGGAATTAAGCAGAGCAGTGGAGGACAGAAGGTCTTGGGGATCTCTCATCCAAAGGGTCACCATGAGTTGAGATCAATTTGAGGTCAGTTAACAACAAATGTCACAGGTGGGAAATTCTGTGCATGTTTCCACGTTCTCTGCCCTGTAGGGTTGTCATACTGAAAATAAGAGACAGATAGGATTTCAGCAGGTTTTGCTGGTCATGCAACCAGGAAACAAGCAACACCTCCCGAAATTCCCTTTTCCCAGCACCATTAAAGGTACAGAAGTCCTCTCCAATTTTCAATCTGGCAACCAAGCTGCCATTCCCTTGGTATGTAAAAGGTCTCAGAGCAAATGAAAATGAGAACTGTAATGCAGCCCACTCCCGAGTCACTCTAGGCTTCCCCTTGTGTACTCTGATGCCTATCAAATGTCATGTGGCAGTGGTACCTTTTCAACTATTGAATGCTTGGACAGAGCACTGTTCCAGGACATCCTGGGATAATGGACAATCCAAATAGTGGCCACCATATTCCCCAGTATGTCCTAGAAAAAGTACATCCATAGCATTTGGAGGAAGAAATTGTACAGTTATCACTTAGTAATCTTTAAGAGAAACTCTGTTATTACCACCAACTTAGAAATAGGGAGAACACTCAGAAATGCCCCTATGCAACAGTAATTTCAGCTATGATGTATATATGCACATAATAAATATATTTGTTCCTGAGCCCACTTGTTATCAGAATTCACCAGATTAACAGTGTACTTCAGCAAGTTATATAGCCAAGAGGCTAATAGGAAGTTCTTAGTTTGTTCTGATAAAAGAACTAGCCCATTATTTTCAATTTCCAAGGCCTATAGTAGCAGGATGAGATGAAGTGGAAATTTTCCATCACTCAATACAGCATTTGAAATATACAGATTATATTAATGGCAAATATTTGGCTATCTAAGTCTAAAGCTGCAGACAAAATGGCTATGTGGAGTGATAGGCAGTTGTGTATATATTAGCATCTTTTCTGCATGACTTCATGCAAGGCTGATTCATAAAACCACTATTGTGGCATGGAAAGCTATTCTTCGTTTGGTCTCATGTGACACCAGCTAACACTTTTATCCAGAAAACTTACTGGATAGATGGACTGGGGACAGGAAATGTGGTGTCCTCCAAACACCACTGCAAGCCCTAAAATCCCTGGCTATTGGCAATTTTGGCAGAGATTATTAGGAGTCATAGTCCAAAATAGCTAGAAGTTTCCTACCCCTGGGTCATGTGGTGTTGGCTGAAGATTTCATGACCCAGACACTCAACCAATTTCTCCTGGCACCTTCAGCAGCCATTTGGAGTAAACACCAACACCACAGGTATAACAGAGTGCAGTAACCAGTTCAAAGTTGACTGACATCTTGCCCAGAAACCCAGTGTACTAAGTATTAATATTCCATTCATGAAGAAAGTGTGATATAACTAGTTCAGGGCTGGCTCAAAGCCACCACATATTCTATTTGTGATATCACTGCATAAATAATCAGATGTTTTCATAATAAACCATGTTATTCTATGCACAGAATGCACAATGTGTCTCTGCACACTTGCAGAATTATCTCATTACTGTATATCAATTTACCACTATTAATTCATCTTTTATCCACATTAGGAACCCTTTATATAAAACAAATAAAAAGAGGAATATGTTGTCCTAACTGAAAATGATATTTCTGTATAAGCTTCAGACTGAATACAGTATACAGTTAAGAATAAATACAGATTTAATAAACTAAAATGAGTGGGGCTGTTTGGCTATTGTTTTAACAAGTTAACGAAATTCTGATTATTCGATTGTACCTCACTCACACACATATGAGTATCAAACTTTTTAAAATCTTAAAAATAAATCTGATTTTAAGGGGATTTTTTCATATCTATGAATTGCAGCTTTGTTCACACCAGGGGTAAGCAACCTTTTTGAGCCGGGGGCTGGGTTGCTGTCCCTCAGACAATTGGGGGCTGAAGCACCAAAAATAAATAAATAAATAAATAAATAAATTAAAAATATGCATGCACACTCTCTCAGCCCCAGAAAAGCCGTGGCAAAACCCCTGTGGAGATTTTGCCAAGAAAACCCCAAGAACAAGTAATAACAACAATAATCAATATCATCATGGCGGGCGGTGGTGGTGGCAGGGAGCGGCGGGGGGCCGGTCCAAAGGCCTTGGGGGGGCGCATCCGGAACCTGGGCCTTAGGTTGCCTACCCCTGGTTCACACCATCAGTCTTAAACGCAGACACAACTGTTGTTGTGTGCTTTCAAATAGTTTCTGACTTATGGCAACCCATAGGTAAACCTATGACAGGATTATTATTATTATTATTATTTGCAAGATTTGTTGGGGGGGGGAGGTTGCCTTTCCTTCCTCTAAGGCTGGGACAGTGATTTGTCCAAGGTCACTCAGTGAGATTCCATGGCTGAACAGAGATTTGAAAATTCATCTTCAGAATGGTAGGCCCATGCTTAAACCACAACACCATGCTGGCTCTTCCTGATACAATAATCCTGCAATATGGCAATTCAGAACCATGCTTTGTGATGTACGGCTGTTGGATACCCTTTGGAAATTTACAGTGTCATATTTTTCTTCTTTTAAAAAAAAAAAAAACCTCTTTAAAGATAGTAAGTGGCTCAGAACATCAATAAGCACAAGCCCCAGAAATCTAAAGAGAGAATTGATAATTCCAATAAATGATGATAAATGGTGATGTTGAATAGTAAGTCCCTAAGCTGCCACTGCTTCTTTCAAATGCATGTATTTTAAGAAACAATTTTTCTCTGTGCTCCATACTTGAATAGATATTTTGGCTGATTACCATTCTTTGTGTACGTAGATATATTGATATTACCTGATTGGTAGTTAAAATTTCAGCTTTTAAGGAAAATATGCCTCCCTGGTGACTTTCCCTCTTAAGGTAACAGTGCTCTTTCAATCCAAGATGTGTTCATCTTCTTAACTGCTATGTTATATATGAGTGTGACTGTTTCAAGCTTCAGATTGAATCTTTGTGTTATTGGTATGGTATGCTAATGCATTTCATTCTAGATTGATGCTTACACATTCTAGATTTCAAGCTGAAGAAGTACATAATCAGTAGGGCATGCTAACACATTTCTTTCTAGATAGATAGAGAATAACAAAGCAAGTTAACGTTAATAAAAGGGAAGAAAGCTGGTGGGCATTTTTCTCTTTCTTTACTAAAAAAAGGGGGGGCTAGGGCCTATTACATTTACAGTCCTCCCTCCATTCTAGTGGGGGATCTGAAAATGAAAAATCGTGTATATTCAAGCCCTATTGGCTTGAATGGGGGTGCACTCCTGCGGGGGCATGCGGGGATCCACCCCCATTTTGTCCCCCTCCATTCACCTCCCGCAGATAAGCAAGGAACACAGATCCCAAGTCCACAAAAATGGAGGGAGGACTGTATATCCTGCCCTTCCTTCAAGGAGCTCAAGCAGCACACATATTGTCTCTCTTATTTTGGGTCTCGTAAAAACTCTGTAAAATAGGCCTGTCTGAGATATTACAACTAATAGGAGACCTATTAGATTGGTCCACCCTCGAAGGCTAATGGAACCTATTGGATTCCAGAGAGCCCTAGAGGGTTTAATGGTGGGGAATGCCGGTGACCCTGTCGACGCGCTGGTTAACACTTGGAACATCAATCTTACCAGGGCTATCGACACAATCGCTCCCAAGCGTCCTTGCCATCCCGCTTCTAACCGAAAGCCTTGGTATACGCCGGAGCTTAGGAGAATGAAGCGGTTTGGCCAATGACTAGAACACAGGTGGCGGAAGACTCGACTCTTATCTGACAGAACTCGCCATAGGAACTTTCTTCGTTCCTATTGTGAGGCAATACTTGCAGCGAAGAGAGCCTTCTCCTCTGCACGTATTGCATCTGCAGAGTCCCGTCCAGCAGAGCTGTTTAAGGTGGTAAGGGAGATGACGCAGGTACCCCCTGTGCCAAATCCCTTGCTTAACCCGACAACGGCCTGCTGTGACGCGTTTAACAACTTCTTCGCAGATAAAATCTCTCAGATAAGAGCCGACTTAGATGTTACCAATGAATCAGAGTTTATAGGCGAGGTGTCCAGTGACTCCGCCGATGTAGTTATACTGGATCAGTTTCAATCTGTGAGTACCGAGGACGTGGACAAGCTGCTTGGTAAAGTGAGGAAGACAACCTGCCCTCTCGACCCTTGCCCATCATGGCTGGCCGTCCGGGGGGGGGGGGGGGATGCATTGAGGAGATTCCTCACAGATATCGTCAATGCATCCTTCAGGGAAGGACATGTTCCATCTTGTCTAAAGGAAGCAGATGTTAGGCCGCTTCTAAAAAAACCTTCCCTAGACCCCCTGGATATGACGAACTATAGGCCTGTTTCTTTGTTGCCATTTTTGAGCAAGGTAATTGAGAGGGTGGTTGCTCTTCAACTCCAAGCGGTCTTGGATGAAACCGATTATCTAGACCCATTTCAAACCGGCTTTAGGACAGGCTTTGGGGTTGAGACTGCCATGGGTGCCTTGACCGACGATCTGCGTCTGAGCATTGACAGGGGTAGTGTGACCCTGTTGATGCTCTTAGACCTCTCAGCGGCTTTTGACACAATAGATCATGGCATCCTCTTGGGCCGCCTGAGGGGATTAGGTATTGGGGGCACTGCTTTGCAGTGGTTCCGGTCCTTCCTCTCGGGTAGGTCCCAGAGGGTGCTGCTCGGGGACTGTAGTTCCGGTAAGAAGGAACTCACTTGTGGGGTCCCTCAGGGAGCTATCTTGTCCCCGATGTAGGATTGGTCAGCTGTCTTCTGGTCTTCACAGCTCCCTGCTGTCTTTCTATTCATCACATACATCTCTAATGTACACATATAATTTAGGGTGTGTTCACACTGCACACTTATAACAGCCTGATACCATTTCAACTGACGTGTCCTATGAAAGCCTGGCATATGTAATCTGGTGAAATTATATGGGACTTCTCTGCTAGAGAGCTCTAGTTACCTCCCTTGAATTCCAGCACTAGAGTTCTCTGGTGCAGAATACTCAGTCCTTCAAGAAACTATAAATCTCAGGATTCCCCAGGATGGACTCCAGGCAGTAAAAATGTTATCAAACTGGTATAACTGAATAGTATAGACACATCCTTTGATAATCTATTAAATATAACTGTATTTGTATCCTGGAGAGCACTAATCTTTAGTAGGGATCTTCATGAATTTTCTTCCTGAAGGAATCAATAAGTAATTTTAATGATTTTCTTCTCTCTGTGAGAAAGTCTTCTAAAATTACACAGCTTTTGAAGACTATTCTTAATCTGAGATTTATTCTGCAGTCTAAAAAAAAATCAGTGGCAGAGTGGTGGATCTATGTCCCAAATTTGTCTGCTCATCAGAAGAAACAATTGATATCTGTGCAACTGAAACTACAATTCCACATTGCAAATGCCCAATTGGTAGTCAATATCATTCAACTAAACTTTAACAGAGGACTGCAGCTGTTTCCCTAGAGTCCATGTATATATCCAGATACATACAATATGCAGAAAGGCAGCAAAAAGCACCTGAGAGTAATAAAATCATTGGCTGATACAGGGAAATGTAGGGATAAGTTTCTTAGATTTTGTCTGGAGACACCTTTGACACATAAGACTGCATGAGAAAACTGTGTCATAACATAAATAATACCAGATTTTCTAAGAGTTTTCCACTCAGCATCAGGGTGAAACATTTTTGATGAAAATCTGTGAATTAGTTCTAGCACTTCTCACCTCCACCAGGAGCAAGTCTTTTGTTAAGCTGATGGGTCTTAACGACCCATTCTTAATCATTTTACTGCAAAATGCTTTTAAATTATAATAGAGAAAGCTCACAATATATTCTGAGATATCTATACACTCTTCGACACCCAGCTACTGCAATAATAGCTGCTAAATTCTGAAGGAACAAAGAACTCTGTGGAGCTGGGTAGATGTCATTGCTGTCCCTACTAACACTCCTGTTGTTTTGACACTACAAGCTCCAGTTCCAATCCATTATTACCACTATTAATAAGCTCTAAACTATAATAAACATCATTCTGCATATTAAAGAGGAAGTAAATACAATAAAACCAACACTTTCAACAATCTGCTCACCCAATGGAGGATGGACATTTATCATTCTTTTGATATTTCAGCCACTTACATGAAAGTGAAGAGAGACAGGCACAGGGGGGTTAGAAGGCTTTAGAAATGCTGCTTTACTGCTTCCTTCAGAATAATAAATAAATAAATAAATAAATAAATAAAATTTGTTTTTATCCCACCCCTCTACAGCGCAATCAGGGTGGCTTACAGTAAAACATCATTACAATAAAACCATCAACCCCCAATCCACCCACCCCATAAAAAGCATTAAACTAAAAAGATTTAAACCAAAGTTCAATCAATAAAATAGACAAGTAAAAACAAACATCCAATCCAATAACCTCCAGCTAATTTGAACCCCACTGGAATAACTAGACATGGGCACATATTTATAAATCCAAGAGGAAAGGGCAAACTGAAGCTTAGTGGTGAAATAAATGTATGAATTCTTATTCCTTAGACAAGAAAAGATATTTAACCTAAACATTAGGAAGAGCTTCCTGACAGTAAGAGCTTTTCAACAGTGGAATACACTGCCTCAAAGAGTGGTGGAGTCTCCCACTTTGGAGGTTTTTAAACAAAGGTTGGATGGCCATCTGTCAGGGGTACTTTGCTTGTGTATTCCTACATGGCAGGGAGTTGGACTGGGTGATCCTTGTGGTCTCTTCCAACTCTAGGATTCTATATAAAATACATTGGCTCTTTAAATGTAATAAAATTAAATACAGATGTGAGTAGATGTTGAACTATTGAGAATTCTATGCTTCCATAATTATGCTGCATTAAACCTACCTAGAAAATATGTCCTTAATTCCCAATGAATGGAGACAGGATATATTTCCTGATGATAAAGGCACAGAACATTCTACACAAAATTTTGAATATCATGCTCTAGAAAATAGCAGAGGAACATTTTTCTTATCTACTAGAGCCAGATTTAGGTTTTGCCATGAAAAAAAATGCATCCTTAATAATTAAACTCACAATAAATAATAACTGTACTTTTGGTATGATGTGAAGGATCATAGAGAAACCAAGGCAGACATAGTCATAAGAATGTGATTGGTGTGTAGTGCTTTCAGAAGAGAGTTCTGTCATCAGACAGCCCACACATGTTAAACACAAAGAAGAGAAAGGCAACTACCATCTCATATTAGGTCATCTCACTCTAATAGCTGTTTGTATTCTATGTAAATTCAGAATAAAAAAGTGTGTGTGGGGGTAGCATTGGTTTAACAACTTCTTCACTATCCCATTTCATATTTGGATACTTAGGATCACATTTTACATGCCCATTCCTAAATGTGTTTACTTTCAGAGAGTGTAGACTGTTGAGGTTGGTGAAAATGCTAAATGTGCTCAAATCAGTTGTCTCTCTTTTACAATACACCACAATAATTCTGGAACAAAAAGTACGTGGAGGTATATCTCAGTAACATTGAGAAGGACCAGAAAATGTGCAAAATCCAGAAAGAAAATCAAAATGACTTGACTGACAGCTATTTGGAAGATAGTATATAAATCTGCTTAGGCTTTGAGATCTGCAGAAGGGACCTTGTCTTGGTTCTATAATCTTCAGAGGTTTCTTTGATAATGACACAGACAGAGCCTTTTCAGTGGCCATACCCAGGCTGTGAAACTGGGAGCACAATTCAAAGAAAGTTTAGACTGGTCCCCTGTCTGTTGTCCTTCCACCTGCAGGCAAAGACTTTTCTATTTAGGCAGGATGACTGTAAATGCATCTGATGGATTTTTTAAAAAATTAACTATTAGGTGTCATTAGTATTTGTTTTTCAGAGCTATAATTTGTATATTGGCATATATCTACTTAGCAAGTTTTTACTAGAACTTATGTTTAACTAAGTTGGAAGTTGCCTTATGATCCAGCCCAGGGAAACAAATGGGATAGAAATCAGACAAATAAATGAGCAAACAAACAAGCATCAATTTTTATTATTTTAAATATATAGATGTGTAGGCAGCCTTAATATTAATTGTCACACTGCTTCTCTTTACATTACTGCAAAATCCTATTTATACCTGTAATGTATTATTATTATGTATTTCAGCCTGTTCTTAGGTTTTACATGTTGGGAGATTCAGTTTACTTCACCATAGTTTCATGTTTCTTTAAGAAATTCAATGTATGTATCAGCCACCTGCAGGACATTTAACAGTAAGAGTATATTAGTTCATTAGTTACTACTAGTCTGTAATCATGAATTTGGTTCTTGTAAATTGAAGATGACCTAGAATATGGGTAAGCAATGGATATGCACAAGTAATGTTATTTTCAGGTGATTTTGCTTTTGACTATTGTATAAATTGTTACTAATGTATGATAATTTCATACATTTAGAAGCATGGAATAACCTATTGGAATTATATATCTAGAATAGCATGTTATATTATTACTGAAGAAGATGTTGGAGTCAAAACGGCCACACAAATACTCCGGAGGTGGTCGTCTGCTACAGTGACAAATACTTTTTATATCTATGCTACGATTGCTTCAATTACTTGCTACATGCTACCACCCTGAGTTACCACAATTTTGAAAAACCAACTCAGCAAAATCTCCTGCAAGTTGATTTATTGAAAAACCATCTCAGCAAAATCTTCTGCAAGCTGATTTATTGTGATTTACCAGGACATTGCTATTATTGTCAGACTGGTCATTGAACTTGCATCATTGGGATAATCATCTCATATTATCAATTTTGGATTAAATAGAAGAATTATCCCCTGCAGCATTATATATCCTTACATGGTTGTTGTCATTACTTTTCAATTGTTGTTGTATTTATTAGTCAATATATATATATATATATATATATATTATAAGAAATGTCTCAGCTCTGTTGTATTCATTTATAATGGTACTTAGTGATTTATAGTATACCTACCAGTTTGTTTTTTCTCCCATTTTGGATCAGTTTTGTTTGGTTCGTAACTATAAAGTCATATCTTGCTAAAAAAAAGTAGTCTGAAATAAATGGGGCTTTATGGCCTGTTTGAAGGTTTGTACTAAATACAAAGCACAGTGGTGGGAATCACATTGTAGACATGTGCATGTGCAAGTTAGGGTTACACATGTATATGGTCTTCTTTTGGACACTGGATAATAACATGTTCACTACTTCCATGTGCAGTGTCCAAACACTCCCAGAAGCTTCCAAGCGATGGGTATGCTGCCACTGTTTTTTATTATGGTGGGAGTTGATAGGCAACAAGGAAGTTGACAAGAAAGAGAAATTACTATCATGAATCTCCAGTGAGTCACAGTCAGGTGCCACCCAGCTGAGGCCACTGTCTACTTGAGAACTGTTGTTGGGTGCTTCCTAGCCCCCCTCCCTGATGCTGTTGGACAGTAAGTGGTCATTATAGTACTCCTGGGCCTTGAAGCCTAACCTCTGCAGTAGGCATGGCACATAGCAACATGTGCAGAGTATTGCACTATCCCCACTCTGATACATGATCTCAAGCAATAACAATAATCAGAGAAACAAAAGGAAAAGTACACTCGTCCATCCACATTTGTGGCTTTGACTTTTGTGGATTTGATTATGCATGGATTTTATTAATATGTTCTCTCTAGGAATCTCTAGGTCCTCCAGCACAAGTCTGTGGTCAACTTTAACCAAAAGTTGCATGGAAGGACCTAGAAATTCTTAGAGAAAACACTCCACTAGGCATTTGTAGCTCCTTCCAGCACAATTCTATGGTCAGTGTCTAGCAGATCTTGACCAGAGTTGCACTGGAAGACCTAGAGATTCCTAGAGAGATGTTCTCTCAGGTAAAAACATAGACATGTACAGATACACACAGACACACAAACAGCTTTCCAAAACAGCTGAGACAGGCATATCCTTTGTTATACCAGAAAAATGCAAAGTGAGGAACTGACTGTAGAAATCACTTAGATATACTGAAAAATCCCCAATCGTAGGAGGAAAACACAGAAACAGAAGAACAAGATGTGCATAAATAAGGAGAGCTAGATTGGCAAGAGACATGTGCTTTAGAGATTAGCAATGACCTAGTTCAAAGAGAGTGGTGAGATCAATATACAACTCTAGTTAGAATTCTATACAAAGTGTTATTCAAATGTTAAAACAGATTATCAGAACAACCTTTGGGAACTTCTCTTAGAAATGCCAAATTTAAAAGTTCTATATCTGCTTCTCTGTCACAGAGAAATCTTTTTTGAACATTTTTGAAAAAGTTACATAGCACTAGAAATATCACCAAAAGATTGCCACCATTTCTTCTGGTGTGCATATTTTATCTAGCTCATAATGCTCAGTTATACTTTGAATCAAGCTTTATTTATGTCTAAGTTCTTCTTAGAATGCTCCATTAGATGCTTTGAATGCATAATCAGCATCCAGGAGGCATGGAACTCAAAGCCAGCTGCTTTGAAGGCACACGCACAGAAGTCATTTAATATCAATCTATTACACATTATGAAATATTCATTGATTGTTGTAACTATGTGATCAGGCGACTGATGAAGAATCATTTGGGGGGATGTCTTCTTTAAATTAGTCAGTTCTCCTGCAAGGATTTTGTGTGGTAGCATCATGATCTAGAAATCTCTCATTTCCCAATATGCTTGCTTAGAAGAGAGAGAATTAGTGCTGTGTTGTGTGGATGAAAATCAAACAGCAACCATGGGAAGGTGAGCTAGATCATGTTGCTGACATGCTACAGGGTGGGAAAGGGTGGCAGAAACATATATAACACAGTCAGTGGTTTGCAATATTTCAGATGTGGACCTTCTAAGCCCTGCTATTTGACGTCCCCTCTTAAAAGTGAATGTGCCAAGGACTAGACTGGAAATTTTAAGGATTGCAGAACTCCACTGCAAAATATAACATAAATTCCAATAATTCCTCAAAGGAAATGCCACCTCCAGAAAGCCAGTTTGGCCTTTCTACAGGAACAGAAAATCCCCCCCATAAAGAGCCAAAGTTCTTATTCTCTACTGAAAATAAGTAGAAAAAGAGCCAAGGTTCTTATTTTCTACTGAAAATGCCAAACCATAGAACATATAGAAAAGGAACTTGTAAATAGTAGGTTCTTCCATGCAAACAGATGAAATAGTGGGAATAAATTATGTAAATGGCTGTGTCGTAGGAATGTAGATAATACAAATAAGGATTCATAACCTTATCTAGATATCCACAGCAAGAGACTCAAAACATGGTAGGAGGGGTTATTTCTTTTCTTTTTTTACCCACAAATGTTGCTAAAATACCAGTAATTTTTGTAGGTGGGGATGGAGGTTCTTTTGCAGAAACCACATTATATTTTGTGCCAAATGCAATGTTATTGCACTTATTTCTGCCAGACGCCTCCTGTAAATTGTCTATGAAAAGTCCCAAAATGTGAAAATTTTCAAAAAATGCACAAAATATCTCATAATCTTATTCAGAAACAAGAAAGCCTTTGAAATATTTCCTTCTTACATGAAATAAGCCACTATTTATACCACATTTATATCTAACAATGAACATAAAATATTGAGGAAAGCTTTGTCCACTACTCAGTTCAGACCCAATTCCTCCCTCATCCCACCAAAAAGGTATCTCCCCACATATGGGGGCAGAGAAAGGTCCCCTTGTGGGACATAAGAGACAGTAAGAGACAGGGCAAGTTACACAAGGCAAGACAGACCAGTGCTCTAACTCTGTATGTAAGCAAGAATGAAATACCCTGTGAACAGAAGCATTTAGCTTCCCCTCCAATCCCTTTCCCTTAATTAATAAAATTTAAACATGCTTAATTTTTGTTGCTGCTCTTACAGATTTTGAACAAGGTTTTACATTTAAAAGCCTCTCTTCCAGCAAAACAAACATGTCAAACGTTTTTGCAAAAAAATATGCAAAACTGTGTTCAATAAAAGATCTAGTCAGTGTTTTAATGGTTGAGTACTCTGTAATTGCAAAACACGTTGCAAATAATTACCTGTCTGCCAACCTCAGAAATGTTTGCTATAATTTTGCTCCCCGTGTGTGTGTGTGTGTGTGTGTGTGTGTGTGTGCGTGTGCGTGTGCGTGCGCATGTGTCACACTTACTGATGGATTAACAATTATCCATCATTGGATACATACACATGATAATTTATACTATATTTTTTCAGCCCTTAACACTTGGAACAATGCTTTTCCACACAAAGAACTTTGGAAACAGTAAAATAAAGCAATGGGAATAATGTATTAGTACACTGTGGAAATTTTGAGATGTTCATTCTCTGCATAAGATGAACCCAAATACTGCATTAAAATGGCAGCACAGGCACCATTTCCTAAATATTTCAGTCTCACTGAACATATCAATCTACCCTTTAAAACCACTTCTACCCATTTGCCCATTTCTTCATGCTCAAACCTCTTCTTTTTCCTGCCTACCCCTTATGCACACTCCTATTTCTCTGTTCAGTGCCTTTCTTTTGTTCAGAAGCCCTGATTCTGGGCTCTGTACTCCTAAATTATCTTCTGGAAGGTCTTGGGAGATTTTGGTATGATGATTCCAATGACAGGGTACATGAACTTTCATTCCTGAGTCACCAATGCAGCTGTAAACTGAAGGCACTATCTGGTTTCTGCTGCTTGGCAGCTATTCCATTGCATTTCATTTGTTTGGAGAGCAGCAGCAGTTACCAGCCCAGCAGGGATCAGGTGACAGTAGGGTTCTACATGATGATATGCAAGCTTTGTTTCTTAGTCTTAGCAGTTCGCAATACCAGTAAACAATATTATTTCTGAAACACTGCTCTACCTCCCTATGACATCACTGCAGTTCAACTGACCATAGTAGATCGCTTTGGTAACCCAACAATTATATATCTTATTGTGTCAAAAGAAGTGTCAAGAGTGTCAAGAGTCTGGGATGGACAAACAACAAGCTATGTGTCAATATTAATGGCACATCTTAATGGAAGAGTCTGTAAGCAAGTTGACAACACCTGCTGAGCAAGTCAACAGCCTTCTAATGATATTGACTGGATTATAACAATCCACTTCCTGAAATGGCATCAAGAAAGCACAAAAGATGCAGTTTCCTATTGTTCCTCTCTGTCTTTTGTTTCTTAAATGTTCTCCAGGCAAATGTCCCAATACAAATCTCTGGGATGTTTCGTATGAAAATATTCTTGAAATTAAATGGAGAATTATAAAATTAACTGCATAATTAATAAACAGGCTGATCAACTATGCTGGCCACTGGGTCCTAAATTCCATCACAATTGATCTTCCTTCTATTTCCCCCATGCTGCCACTGGAACTGCCTGAAAACAATCCTAATGGCTTTCCAAGTTCCCTGGAGCTAGGGTTGCCACAATTCTCTGCCACAAAACCAGGACAAAATGTAGGGAAAATGTAGGATGAAATTTAGGACAAAAGGTAGGCCAAATGTAGGTCATTCAAGAAAACTGGAGGACACAACCAACTAAAAACCAAAAACATTGCTAAAATAAAACATTAATAAAACATTAATATAAATATAATATAAACCTTGGTGCTGGATCTCCTTGGGACTGGGATCGCCTGGATCTTCCTTCAGCTTAGCCAGCCAGCTGAGGCCCCACTGCCCTGGACCTTCCCATGGCTTGGCTGGCCAGCCGAGGCCCCATGCAGCCATGGCAGGAGGGCCTTGCCGACCTGGACTTTCTCATGGTTTGGCTGGCCAGCCAAGGCCCCGTACAGCCGCAGCAGGAAGGTCTTGATGCCCTGGAACTTCCTGTGGCTTGTCCAGCTGGCCGAGGCCCCACGCAGCCACAGCAGGAAGTCCTCACTGCTCTGGACCTTCCTGTGGCTTGGCTGGCCAGCTGAGGCCTCACGCAGCTGCAGCAGGAAGGTCTTGCCGCCCTGGATGTCTTTGGGGCTTGTTTGGCTGGCTAACTGAGGCTCTGCATGGCTGCACCAGGGAGGCCTCACCCCATGGATGTCTTGGGGTTTGCTTGGCTGGCTGGCCGAGGCCTCAGCCAGCTAGCTGCTGCCTCCTGAGAAGGAGAGGCAGGGGAGAGACTAGTGTAGAGAGGCAAGGAGCCAGGAGCCTTGGTCCTAAAACCGGGCTAGGTATTCAAAGACCCTGAAAAATCAGGATTGTCCCACCCAAAATCAGGATATGGCAATCCTACCTGGAGCAAATTTCTGGATTGCTCATGAGTGGGGATTGCACATGGGGTAGGGAGCAAAGACCACCCCTCCACCCACCTCTGCCAGATTCCACTGTCTTACCAATGGGTGTCCAGTACTAGAGTCTGCCCAGGGAAAGAGTGCAGAAACAGAACTGCTCTGGCTATTTCTGTACCAAATCTTTAAACCTCATTCAAAAACACACATTCATTTTGTTTTGGTTTAGTAAATAATTTTCCTAATTTTGCAAATTTATTCATATCTGAAAAAAATATTTTTATTTTTTTTAAAAAAATTCATCTGAAATGAATCTGGAAAAAGACCTGAATTTTAAAAGATGAATATGAGGGAGACAGGTTCATCCATCCAGGCTCAGGGCTTTGGGTGTTTAATTCTTAAAAGTCTGGTTTAGAACGATTATGTTTTAAACCAAACCAGTCCAGAATCTGTGGTCTGCAGAAATACACACTGCAGAAATAATCCAGTTTGAGACTGCTGTAACTGCCTTGGCTCAGTGCTAGGGAATCCTGGATACTGTAGTTTACTGTGGTACCAAAGCTCTCTGAAAGAGGTGGCTATATGTCTCACAAAACTACAGTTCTCAGAATTCCCTGGCATTGACCTGGGGCAGTTAAAGCAGTCTCAAACTGGATTTTTTTCTGCAGTGTGTTGTGGACGTGTGTTGAGACTCCTCACCATTGAAAGCTAAATGACAGGCTTGTGTGACATGGTTACCTCTATTGCTGGGAACAGCCATACATATTGAATTTGGCTACTGCAGATGCCTAAAATTTTGTCTCTGTTTTTTAAAGAATGTAGTAAAAATTGCAAATCATATATTTGAGATGGAAAAAAACTGATTTTTTTTAAAAAAAACTGAATGTGGAAGAAAGTGAAACTGACAGATTTTTCCCATCCCTACTTTGTTTTAAATCGTTTTTATTAAACATAAGCACCATCAGACACAATTTTTTATAAATACATTTAAAACACAATGTCAATAACAAACAATAACAAAATTACTAAATAAATATAAACATACACTATTGGCTATTGACATAACACTATTTTTCTATTTCCTTATATATTACAAAATCTTTATGCCTTTACTACATACCAACTCTGTTTATTTTACAAAAGCTAAAACTGATTCATTTTCCCAATGAGACTGCAAATATGTAGTAAACAATTCCCAATCTTTCTTAAAATTATTCAAAGATTTCTCTTTGATCAACATTGTCAATTTGTCCATTTCAACAAGTTCTATCATCTTCATCAGCCAATCTTCTTCTATTGATGTGTCAGTGTCCTTTCATCCCTGAGCATATATTATTCTTACTGATGTGATCATATATTGCAGTGTCTTTTCATATTGCTTCTCAATTTGATTAGTCAACCATTTATGCAGAAAAATCTCTGCTTTCATCTGTATCTTTACATTAACAATGCCTTCTAGCACTGAATGAATTTGAGTTTAGTATTTCTGTGCTTTATCACAAGAAAAAACAAAACAAAACCCTATCTTCTGTTTACTTTTTCCACATTTGTTTGATCCATTCTTACACATTTTCAGCAATCTATCCAGTGTTCAATATCATCTGTGCATCCTCCCACCCATACCTGATGTAGACGTTTGTGAATAAAAAACCATCATGGATCAGACATCCCAGACATTACTCTTATATCATACCCCATCTGCTAAGACATCATGCAACTTGTGTAATGAGTTCATAGTGAGTTCATAATTCATCAGCCAGTCATCCAAGACTCAGTTGTTCAGCAATTCATGTGCATGTTCTGTGCATGAAGTAATGATTTCTGTGTGTGAATGAACCACCATTAATTTCACAGATAAATCCTTGTATTAATAGTATGTCACTCAAACACGAACACATTAAAAAGCATTCATATATATATATATCCATGAATCATCAAAGCCCCTTTCAGATATTATATGAGTATCTCAAAACTTGTAAAAGTTACTTTTTCTGGTGAGTTCTGGATGCTACAGTCCCCAAAAACTAACTTTTTCAAGTTCTAGAAAGCACAGAGTTAAACCCAACATCCATACATGCATGATGAGGTTTCAAAAAGTTGTGGTTGCTTACAAAGAGCATTCAATATACATAAGAGTTGTATGTGTGGAAGCTAATCCGGACCTTATTTTGTACATTGCAATTGTGTTCCCCCTCCCCTTCATGCTCTCATAATATTGACTTGAAATGCATAGCAGTTAAAAGTTAATGCATTACATGAGTCACATGTAATGCATGAAACCAGGTCATACCAGGCGTTCCCCTTTCTGTTAAAATCCTATCCAATAATATGAGTCTGCCCAGTCTGGTAGAGTAAAAGCAGAGACAAAGGTTAAAAGCAAAGACATAAGTATTTTAAATGAATGTCTGTTTCACTGAGAATATATCCTTGTTGCTGAACTTCTATTTTTTTATGGCTCTCCACAACATATTTTAAAAAATAATTTGATTACAATTAGTATAATATGACTACTACATTACAGTGTTGATAGTTTCATGCTACTGTCAGATCAACATAAAAGTGAATTCTATTTATTATTATTATTATTATTATTATTAGCCTGTTGCTTTTAAAAAAAAATCAGAGAAAACAATACATTGTGATCCTCTGAACAACATTAACAGTGGAATTATTTAAAAGACTGGTCACTTTTAGAAAATTGCTTTAGTAGCTCTTTGTTTAATATCTTATGATTATTTCTCTTTAACTAACTAAGTTCATTCACTTTTACTTTAGGAGCCAGCATGGTGTAGTGGTTTTGAGTGTTTGACTCTGACTCTGGAACCAGGTTTCAAATTTCCAGTCAGCCATGGAAACCCACTGGGTGACTTTCAGCAAGTCATACTCTCTCAGCCTCAGAGGAAGGCAAAGGCAAACTAAACTCCCTCTGAACAAATCTTGCCCAAAAACAAACAAACAAAAACTCCATGATAGGGTTGCCTTATGTTCAAAATGAATTGAAGGCACATAAGAAGAAAAATAGTTTTACTATGCTTCTCCATCCCTAGGCATAATGATATCTGCTTCTATGTACTTGATAATCACTATCATCCTTGTCTCCCCCATGTGTTCTGAGCTATCTGCTTCCCTGTTGCAGTGCAAAGCAAGGAAATGTGAGTGGTGCTTTTCCTACTGCAGAGATTTGTAACTATGGGGGAGGGGTATGTTTAAAGTTTTATTGCCAAAACAATGATGGCAAATGAATTAAAATTTAGCTCCTTCTCCACTCTACTGGAAATGTGAGATACAGGGGAAAACAAGGCTATGTCTCAGCATGCTCCATGGTAGTCAAGGTGTGCAATTCAAGGCAGACTCATTCAGTAGATTGTACATAAAGTAAGAGTGTGCACCAAACAAAGACTCAGTTTAGAGGCTGATTTGGTTCAGACTGATTAGGAAGCTACCTGATCCATCTCTGGGTCCTGATCAAAACAAAGATATTCCTACTAACTAGTTCACTGAGTATCATGGGAATCCACAAACTGCTATAACTCTTTCCATTTGTTAGAATGGGATGACACTTGCAGGCACAGTAGTCCTTTTCCAGTAGGCTAACCTTTCCAAATCCTAAATGCAAAGACATTTGTGATAAATGCAAAGACCTTTAACATTTTACTTTTTATGAAAGAGAATTGCCAGTAATTCATGTTCACCAGTAATTGATCAAAGTAGAAAGCACAACTTTATAGTATATTTTGAACTTGATGAAACTAGAAAGTACAGCTGTATAATATACTTTAATGGTAAGAAATATGACAGAGGAGCCAGAGTGGTACTGTGGCTGGGATGATGAATTTCCACTTACATTTAACCCAGTTTACGATTAGCTTTCACTCTGGGTCGATGAATCGATTCCACTTGATGTGTCATTCCCACTATGGAAGTGGGTCTTTTCTTTATTCACTTCTTTTTTGGCACGATTGTCATTCCACTAGTTTGTGCCCCTTCAAAATGCCTGGCAATCATCTACACATCATCGGTGATGCAACTGGCAACACATTCATTAAAACACAGGAGGGAGTCATGGGTGTCGTGGCCAGAATTCTCCCCTGGGATGCATACAGCCATGGGTGTCATGTAGGACTCTCCCCCGGGATGCATGCATATATTTTTTTAAATGACAGTACGGTATATGCGCTCCATTGTTTTTGCAATTACTTGTCTCGCTGAGCCACAGTCGGTCCGCTCACCCAGCTCACCACCCACAAGTAATTGCAAGTAATTGCAAATACAATGGAGCACATATACTGTCAATTTTTAAAAAATATAGATATAGATATAATGTGCCCACAGGGGGGAAATGGTGGATTTCCCGAAAAACTGGTGAGGGATGTGCCACTCTCTGCTACAGTAATCCCTCCCCTTCAATTTAATGCAACTCAGGTCTGTCATTCCCACTTGCTGGACATGCTTGCTAATTGCTTCTTTTCAAAAAGACCAGCAAAAAACTAGTGTCTGACAAAAGCTTTTTTTTTTCTGCATTTGTCTTGCTTCAAAACAAGTCCAGATGATCATAATCACATCTGAAACCATTTCAAATGGGGATGAGGCACATTTAAAGTGATCAGCAAATCGATGTAATTGTTGGTGTGTGGATGATGAGTGTTGTAGTATGCCCTTTGGCACCCAGCAGAGTCTGCAGGACAAGCTGGCTGCTGTGATCCACAGCCACTGTGTAGATTTGCCATCAACTGGCTCAGCTTCCCTTCTCCAGCATCCTGTCTTCCTCAGTCAAGAAGACACATTGTAAAGTCCAAAAGCATAGCTTTATTAATGCATATAAAAAGTAAAAATAAGATAACTAAGTAAAATCCATTGTGATGAACTTGTCCAGTTCAGCCATGAAAGATTACATCTTTAACAATCCCAAAAGCATTAGATCCAACTTGTTGCAGCATCCAGCCACACACCCTCACACGTTCACATCTTGAACAATAAACAATTCTTAGACAAAGGACTCTCTAAGCCCATCCCATACTCCACCTTCTAGGTGTTAACTTTATGTTAATTGGATAATGACAGTATGATGTATGTTAACCCAGCCTCTTGTTGTCCATCATCCACCACGTGAGTAACTTTCTCAAGCCTAACGATGTTTAATATTTGATATCTCTTTGTTATCCATAACAAAGTCTGGTTCCATTAGTTTTACCTCTGGGAAAGTACATTGTTGATGTCTCTGTTACCACCTGGCATTGATTCACCCTGTTTTTCTAAATATTGTTTGTGCCTTGTCTAGAAACTGTTCTCAAGTGGAAAATTACAGACACACACACACATCTTTACATTTCACCTTTGACTATATATCCCATTCATATCCTAACATAATTCACAGTGGGAATGTTTCAAAAGGAAACCTTCTGGGTGTTCTCAGGCAAGTCACACTCTCTGAGCCTAAGAGGAAGGCAATGGTAAGCCTCCTCTGAATAAATTTTACTAAGAAAACCTTAGGATTGTTATAAGGCAGAGTTGACTTGAAGGCACACAACTATCAATAAACATGGTTGCATAAATGCCCTTGAATATTTTACATTTTTGTTAAAAGCACTTTGTACAGAATACAATATCTGAACATTGGTTCACTAAACCTGAGATTGTGCCTTCTGTCACCTGCATCATCGGGGAGCCCAACATAAAGCTACTGAATTCTAAGGCTGCAAAGAACAGGAAAATACTGCCTATTATCCATACAAAGGCTCCTCAGATTTTCTGTAAAGTGGGTCATCTCCCGTCCCCTTTCCCATTTTCACTTTCAGAAAGTTCATTGTAAGACACAGCTGTAATGTAACCATGCAAGGATTTCTCCCAAATGATGATTCAGCACAGCACACATCCCCTGCTGGTTCGATGCAGTACACAGTGGAATTCCTGACCACAGTTCCAGGTTTCAGTGCTAGAGTTAAGGCACAAACTATTCTGCTATGCCAACAAAGGACCTGCACACAGAATCCTACACTTCCTGGGCTCTTCCAAGCCAAAACTATACAAGCAAACCATCATAGAATAAGATTAGGATTTTAATTTTTGTTGGGTTTTTAAGATAAGAGCCTTCCATAGTTTTGCAAACTTCTTAATACATTTGAAGGAAAGGATTAAAAACAAAAAGTTTTAATAAAGTGGCAACCAAGGTTGACACATTTCCAAATCCTAGCAGAGGGTTTGTGTGCTTGGGTCTTAAAGTCTGTCTTTAAATACCTGAGTATCCAACCAGGTATCTGCTGAATTAGAGCTATCACATTTTTTTTCCTGGTAGCTTCACAGCATGTAGATGTAACATGGTCCTTGGTATGCTGCAGATAGTTGGACTTAACTCTATTTACTAAGATATGATGAGAGTCATGCAGACTTCTATGCAACTTGATATCCATTTCATTTGTTAGTATTGATAAAAAAAAAAAGATAAGATGGTCAAGGAAACACCCCTATTAGAAAAGGTTATCTCTCTATAATATATGGGCCTGTTTAACTTAGGTGGGTAGTAAATGGAGACAAAATAGAAGTGTACAAAATTATGCATGATATGGAAAAAGTGGATAGAGCAAAGCTTTTCGTCTTTCTCTTACCATGGTAGAATGCAGATTCATCTGCTGAGGCTGAATGGCAATAGATGCAGCACAGATAAAAGGTAACACTTTTCCATGCCTAGTTAAACTATGAACTTTGGTTGCTGTGAAGGGGAAGCTGAAACTGAGGACATCTAAGTTGCTGAGATTGTGTGTGGCTCCTCCCCCTGCAGCTATGGTTAAGGCAGGCATCTTGCCAAAGGCCTGAGCCTCTTGACCTGAGCCAAAGAGTGAGAGCACAAAGGTTTTTAGCCTGCTGCTGCAGCCTACACTACAGTAGAGTCTTGCTTTGCCTACTTAATGCAGGTGGAATGGACAGTACAACAAGACAAGCTACTATGCATTGGCCTTGAGAAACATTTCCCAGAACAATATTTTGCTCTCTAAATAAGAAAATAGAGTACCTATTGAGTTGGCTAAATTGACCTGTGTGTTTATGGTTGCTTGTTCTGTACCTCTGGTCAGCCAAATACATCTTCAGAAAACACAAGGTGGGCTGCCATTTCAGTCATAATGGGTAAGAGGAGGTATAGTGGTGAAGATAGAACAAGCCAATGGAGGAGAAGGGTGGGGGCTGTTCCTCCTTCTGGTTTGCCATCCAACTGACAGATTCCTGGCTATCCTAGTAGAACTGCATCAGATCACAAAGAACTGCTGCTTAACACCAGGCCAGTGATTGGGAAGAGCAGTATGATCCAGAAATTGATCCTGGACAAGAAAGCTAAAGTTGCATATATAACTGAAACTCGAGGGGGGTCAACTTGACCCAATTGTGCCCACCAACAGCAGCAAGATCTGATAGGAAAGAAGGAGGATTTATCATGAATCCATTCCTATACTGAGGTACCCTGTCTGAAAATCTCCAAGGATTGGGTGTATACACCTGGCAATAGGATAATGAAACAGGATGGGGATCCTGTTGGTGTACCATCCACCCTTCTGTCCAATTATCTCCCTGCCAGACTGCTGGAGGTTATTTTGGAAGTGGTGTTAATATCCCCCAAACTTATTGTGCTGGGGGATTTTAACATCCATCCTGAGACACCCTCATCAGGACCAGTTCAGACTTTCATGGGTTTCATAGCAACCATGATCCTGTCTCAAATAAGATCTTGCCCTAAAAATGTAGTAGGTCACATTCTTTATCTGTTTTTTGCTGATGATCTTGGGGTCAGGGGTGGGTGGGGGTGAAAGAACCCAATTGCCATGGACAGATCACTAACTGGTGGAGTTTAGATTTCCTAGGATCTCTTCAGGGGCAGTGGGCATGTAAAAATGAGCCACCCCCAGAGACTAAAGGGTAAAGGTAAAGTTTTCCCTTTTGACATGATTATCATGTTCAATTGTAGGAGTGGTGCTCATCTCCATTACTATGCTGAAGAGCCAGCATTGTCAAAGACAACTCTGCAATCATGTGGCTAGCATGACTGCACAGAACGCTGTTAACTTCCTACCTATGTGGTACCTGTTTATCTACTTGCACTTTTAAATGATTTCAAAGCTGGGACTAGTGATAGGAGCTCACTCCATCACATGGTACTTGGGTCTCGAACTGCTGACCTGATGATCTTGCAATCATCAAAGTCAGCATCTTAAGCACTGAGCCATACCTCTATGCTCTGGGGGATTTTCCACCTGCTATTGACTATGTGATTGATCTGTGGAATAGGGAGATCACCCAGGCAATTGACACAGTTGCTCCCAGAATACTTTATCAAGGTGCACAGTATGGATGCCCTGATTTTCTGAGGAGTTCAGGACAATGAAGTACTTGGGTAGATGACTATAGCAATGGTGGAGAAAGATCCAGAATGAGTCTGATTCAGCACAGGTTGAGTACTATTTTAGAACCTACTTTTCAGCAGCCAGGACAGCAACAAAACTATTATTTTCTGCTTCTATTATATCATTTAAATCCTGTCCAGTACAGTTGTTCTGTGTAGTTAAAGAGCTATTACATCCTAGGCCTCAGACTGTTGAGGAAGAGTCTTCAGAAACACACAGCGATGCATTTGCTAAATACTTTACAGGGGGAAAATGCTGAAATGCATTCTGGCTTGGACTCCACATTCAGGTAAAGTCTGGCAAGGTAACTCAGGCATGTACTTGTCCAGTTTTGATGGATGAGTTTCAGACTGTTCAACATGATGATTTGGACATGTTGTTTGAAAAGATTAAGCCAACCATTTGTCTGTTAGACCCATGTCCATCCTGCCTAATTAGAGCTGCCAGGGAATGGTAGGCCAATTGGGTGGTGGGGATTGCAAATGTTTCCTTGAAAGCAACTTTTCTAAAATAAGCAATTGTAAAACCTTCATTGAACTTCACCTCCCTAGGTAACTATAGGCCAGTCTCTAATCTCCCCTTTCCAAATAAATTCCTAGAGTTGGTGGTGGCAACACAAAACTCCAGACTTTCTTGGATGAAACAGATTACCTGGACCCATTCCAATCTGGATTCACATCTGGTTATGGGACAAAAACAGCCTTGGTCACCTTGTAGAATGACCTACACCATGAGTTGGACAGGAAGAGTGAATCCCTATTTGACCTCCTGTATCTTTCATCAGCACTGGATATCATCAACCACAGTATCTTTCTGGGTTATCTAGCTGACATCGGTCATGAGGGTATTGCTTTGCAGTAGTTCTTGTCTTTTGGCTGAACATTCCCAGAGGGTGGTGCTGAGGGATTGTTCAGCTTTTTGGCCATTAGCCTGTGGGTTCCCACACAATAGCTATTTATGATCTCCAGTAACAGAGGCAGTATGCCTCTGTATATGACTGTTTTAGGGACATGTGAAGAAATAGTCATTGCACTTGTGTCCTGGTTGTGGATTTCCCACAGCCATCTTTTTGGCCATTGAATGGACAGAATGCTGGACTAGATGGATTTGTGATGGGATCCATTATGGCTCTTCTTAGGTTCTTAAATGGGATTTGGTACTGGTCTCTGAGTAACTCCAAGCTATACAGGAGACAGGGTACTTTGCACAGTAGTTTCAGCAACACAAGTGGTCGGTTTGTGCACATTCTCATAGTAACTTATAAAATTAAACGGTCAGTCAAAGCTCCAGCCATGCTAAAGCTTATATTGATTTCACCACTTCAAATTTGTTTTATTTATATAAATATATATGTCACACATTTCATCCTTTAGAAGACCCCAAGTTTGCCACCACTTCATATTATTTGCGGCATAATCCTAATTGTATTTACTTAGAAGTAAATGCTATTGAATTTGACAGAAATTTCTTCCTGTTAAATATAGTTGGGTTTTGCAATCCAAAAGCCAACCCTACATTTATTTACCCAGAATTAAGTACTATTCACTTCAGTAGGATTAACTTCCAAATAAGTATGCTTCTATTTGTGAAGCTATGAATTTAATTTTTCCCCCAAATACAACACTATTATATGGATGAAACTGAAATGGAGAGCCAGTGTGGTGTAGTGATGTGAGCATTGGAACAGGACACTGGGAGATCAAGGTTCAAATCCCTGCTCATCCATGGAAACCTACCGGGTGAACTTGAGCAAGTCACACTCACTGTGTTTCACAGAAAATAAGGTTAGAGAAGTCAAAGGAATAACTGAAAAATATACCTTGTGCAATCATCAAACAACTGTAATCCACCCTCCATGAAGCAAAACAGCCACCAAAAAGATGCCTAGCATTTAAATTATTTGCATAGTTCCTTCTCATTTGACAACTGCCATGTAGCTTTTATCATTTCAGCCTTGCAATTGGTCTGAGCTAGGTGCTCCCATTTTACAGATAAGAACTTGGAACATGATTCCAAGCATGCTTATCAAAAAGACTCACCAAGGATCTTACCCTGTGGGCACAGGATTGCTATCTGTGTTTACAGAGGTCCCCATAGAATTTAATACTAGGCAAATACAGAGAATTTGATTTGTGCAGGGGCTATATGCACACTTTCCTGGGAGGAAGTCCCACTGAACAGAAGGGAATAAATGAAGATAAGAGTGAACTGTTCAGTATTTAAACATATGCTTAACTATAGATACATGAGCAGTTTTAATTCAGTTATCAGATGGTGAAGACGGCAATTTTGTACAAGGCTAAAACAACTTGTAGATTCCTCCATGTTGATTATTACTATCTAAAATGGAAAGGATCTCATTTAAAACACTGTTCTTATTAATGGTCCAATAGATAGTTTCATTTTTAAGGGTTATTCAAATGCAGAAAAACTATGCAAAAAATCAGAGCAAAGTTAGACGTACATACTAGAAGCAACTTCCACACAGAGAGATATCTTGCTTGCAACTATAGAAACAGAACCCTAGGTCCTTGCAAGAAATGTCACCACAAAAAGTCATCTATATATGGCATCGCCTGCCTGTAAAACAAGAGTTGTGGCACACTTATGGCTGAATCCCACCCAATAATATTTCAAGTGTGGAAGTTTGTCTGACTGACTCTCTTGTAACACAATGCCCCTCAAATGCTCCTTAACTCTCTAGGGACAGGAACAACAACAAAAGCAAGGACTCTCTTCTATATTGAGGAAAACAGATCAGTGATATCCATCTGTCCTTTTCTCTAACTGCATATTGAAAAATGTTGATAGTTCAACTCAGCAACCTTAAATAATTGCCTAATCACACATAGCTATTGTATGGTCATGCAATATAAGTGAGCTGGGAGGGGGTATGTACAATGAAAATCATTGTTTTTATAGGCAGCAATACAGTTCCTCCCATACATTGTAGGAAAGATCCCAGCCCTCCTTCATTCCAGATATTTTGTGGGAATTATACAAATATTAGGGATCTCCACTAGCTTATTAGCTAGAAGAAAGAGAATTGTTTTAAACTTGCTGTTCGCCACTTTGCATCACTTTATTGGGAGAAAGGTGGGATATAAGTAAATAAATATATGTTTCTGAAATCAGAAACAGAAAATGCAGGCCCAAAACTAACATCTTCACTTTTTTTTCCTCCTGTTTGCCTGATGAAGAAGCCAGTGACTTCGAAAGCTTGCAACATGTAGTTGTGCATTTTGGTTGGCCCAATAAAAGTATCATTTGGATGTTTTTGGATTTGCTGTATGGCCAACACAGCTACTCCTAGATGTTTTTTTTAATAATACTAATAATAATGTAGGCCATAGCCACACAATTTGTGACCACAAAGCCAAACACAGACCACAAGTTAGTAGAGTGGTCCACCAGAGGCTTATTAAAATGCTTGTTTTTGCTGCCTGACTGGGGGCTGCAAAAACAGAAAAGCTGTCATGTATCTGACAGACTACAAGGTAAGATTGATGGCTTACATTAATCTTCTTAAGTCTATCAAGATATCAAGATTCTATCAGGATACAGTAGGAACAGAGTAAGAAAGCAGGGTCACTGGGGCCGGATTAAAACATGCCGTGCCCCATATGTCAGTTTTAAGGAGTCTCATAGCAAATAGGAACTACTCTGATAGTAATGAAAATGGAAATGGAAACAATAAAGCTTTATGTTTGCACATTTGTATAAATAATTAAACTAAAAATTAAAGCCTAGATCCAATTGTTAGTTCCAGGCAAAGTATGTCTATTCAGTCATAGAAACTTAAGTAAGTGTTGGCATACCAAATTCCCATTGATTCAGTGGGTCTATCATATCTGAGATTAACAACTGGGCTTTCAAAATCAGCAAAGTGTTGGAGATGTAATACTTGCTAATGGTTCCTTAATGTGCATGTTTTGGAGTTGTCCCTTAGTAGCTTCATTTTGGAAGGAAATAATCACATGAGTAAATGTGGTTTTGGAAAGTTCCTTGATATTCAAGGACATACATGTTCACTTGAATTATTCTGAATTATTTACCTGTTTCTTGGAAATTAACAAATGACCAATGGAAGTGGTTTTTTCCCCACACACTTTTGACAGCTGAAAGATTGATGTTTTCTTACTGGAAAGATCTTTTTTTCCACCTGTATTCCAATTGATAGAAGATCTAACAATGCTTGCAACATTTGAAATAAAGTATACATGAAATTTATAAATGGACTTATATTTGAATATCTGGTAAGCTCTTTTAGAAATATACAACTAATGTGAGTTTTTTTTTCCTTTTGTGATTTTCCTGCTTTGTTGTTGTTATTGTTGTTGTTGTGTCTAGATATTACTGCTGTCTTAGGGCAACCCTACAGTGAACCTATTTGGGATGTTCTTGACAAGACTTATTCTGAGGGGGCTTGCCCTTGTCTTCCTCTAGGCCTGAGTCTGTGTGGCTTGCCCAAGGTCACCCAGTGGATTTCCATGGCTGAATGGGGATTTGAACCATGGTCCCACAATGACCTAGTCCAGCTTTCAAACCAGTGCACCACACTGATTCTATGCTGGAGCATTACTGTATGTAAATGATATCCCTTTTGAATGTAAACATTAAAATACTTTTAAAAAAAAACAATTGGAATTATGCCCAACATTCTAACTAAAACATATATTTTACAATAAACTTATTTGTGTATGAAATATCTTTAAATAAAAATACCTTATGATATCTTACTTAGCATATATGAAATGCATGGAAACATAAGAGCAGCTGCATAGTTTAGTGGTTAGTAAATGGAAGAGAACATATGACACACACAGTCTGTATTCTGCCTATGATATAACAGTTTAAACACTTGATTTTCAGAATACAAAGCCATTAACAGTGTTGCCAGATCCAGTAGCAGCTGGTGGTTCCATGTCAGATGCCAGTCAAGCTGCTTCAGGTTTTGATATAAATTTAAAGTAGCTATCCAAGGTGCTGAACTCTTTCCCTAAAGCAGATTTAGCATGTTGGATTTAGCTCCTTTAAAATTTAGACTAAAATCTGGATCACCCCCACTAACAGGAAAGACAAGAGCCACCACTGATCAGGGTTAAATCTTAGGGATTGCTGTGCTTCTCTGTGATTTCCTTTGCATTGCTCCTGAGCTCCATTTCAGAGGTGGCTTTTTCATTTTTAGTATGGGATTATAATGCTGTGTTTCACATTTTTCCTTTGATATCAGTAAAGTGGCAATTGACCCCACTGTTGCTTTTCCATACCAGGATATTTTCAGTATGCCCCCCCAAATTGGCACCCCCTCCTGGTTTCCCTATTCTTTTCTTTATTTGACTGATACATACCAAATATGGTGCATGTATTTTTTTTAAAATGCCAGAAGATGCATTTTTGGCAACTCCTTGCCTCTCTGAAGCATCCACTCAAGATGCATGCGTAACAGCCACTTGATGTCTTTGATACTGCCAATAGAATGCACTTGTGCTACCCCTTGTGGGTTTCCACCCAAATATGGAGATTTTCCAACCCTTATGCCATCAACTGTGGGGTTTTACACTCAGGCAATCTCACCAGTGCCTTCACTAACTGTGAGGGTTCCTCTCCAGCAATCTGTGTCCAAATGTGGGTTTTTTTTATTTTTAAGTGAGAGGCTGCAATCAAGGTGTCAGGAAGAGCACAGCTGTAGAGCACTTCCTAACACAGCCAGGGATCTGGAAGTTGGCTGAACATGCTGCCTGTATAAGGAATTACAACCACCACCTACCTTGTTGAGTACAACTTCAGTCTTCCTCTTGACAATTCAACTGATGGTTTTTTGTTTGAATTTACTAAATGGCCAACACAGCTACCCCTCCATGTTTTCTGTATTGTCTGATACTGCATTGTACCTGCAATAGGGGAACCATGAAGAGTAGCCTGTGGACTGGGACTATCAACCAAGGTAAAACCATTTTTTTCTTCTTAAATTTGGACTGAATTCACATGTTTTACCTTTACACCCACCAAAATGTTCCTGATACAAAAACATGGATACTTCTTGAAGAATCCATTGTTCACTGCCACAAAGAGGCCTGGAGACATATTGGATTGCAAAAGAGGATTCCCTTTTGAGATGCAAATGGACTTTAAATTTCCTAGACACTGAAAATCTCCCTGTAGCCACATGGCCAGAGGAGAAGGAGCCTGTCTGCAAAAAATATCCTCCCCACCATACCATCTTAACTAAAGACTGGCATCTGACTAACATACAGACATCTGACTAACATCTCCAATTATTTTTCTCCTGTTTGGTTTGTAACATCTTGCCTGATGAAGAAGCCCATGAAGCTTTAAAAGTTTGCAACAAGTATATTGTACATTTTGGTTGGCTAATAAAGGTATCACTGATGGATGTTTGTTTGAATTTGCTAAATGGCCAATACAGCTACCCCTGTGTGGTTTCTTGCAGTTCAGTTTGTGAAAGTGTGGCTATCAGATTTATGGCACATGGACTGATTCTTATCTTGGATGATAACTTGATACAGTTCCTGGTGGTATACCAAAGGGTCACCATAAGTCAGAAATGACCTGAAGGCACACAACAACAACAGCAGGGCTTCTCTTTAGGCTGCAACTTGTTTTGGTATGGCCTTGACAGATTCCTGTTCTATGGCCATCACTTTCATCTTATGATCTTAATGTCCCAGCTAGGCAGGGCACTAAAGTCCTCATATCTGAAAAACCCTCCTTCCTACCAACCAACACTCCTTGTGCTTAAAGGTAAGCTTTCAAAAATGTCTTAAACATGTGAACTATTAGGGAGAGCTGGATAGAGGTGACAGAAAGCAAAACCCAGTGATCCTTTACAGACATTTTTAATTTGTTTCCCTGGCTAGTTTTAATTAAGAGAAACCAAAAAGCTCTCACATTTCCAAACCATAAAGAGAAGACATTTCCCTATCACTCCATGCTATACCACTTCAAAGGGATTTTTCAGATCAATACCTTCCCTGCTGCAATCAGGAGGAGTTATTTCTCATTAGTAATCCAAATATTGAGATAACAAAAAAGGCTGAAAGATATCAAAACCAACAGAGGAATCAGAGAAAATTAAGCAGCTTTGGGTTGGCAAGGATCTCTGTTATGTATTATAAGTTAACAGCCCCTACTTCATTGAAAATCTGTAGACTCAAGATGAAAACAAACAGAAAAGTTGTAGCTGTAACTATAGGCACATCCCGACTGATTGAAAAGTCCCAGATTTTGTTCCTGTTTATTCCAAGTTTATACTGGGTTAAAATAAACTGACCTGAGGAGCTGGTATAAAAAGTCTCTGATTATATTGGGAGCTGAAAGAAAATATTCAATGATAAACAAAACATGTGTGGATCTCTAAGGTGAAATCAGAAAGAATAGGAACAAAATCTAGGACTTTTTAATGCTTTTAATGGGTGCGGATGTGCTCTAAAATACTCAGTTCTCCTAAAGCCTAGGGATGTGAGAGATTGAGGCTGGTTCCAAATTTATGTTGTTCTTGTTACTTTAGCAGCTTTGGGTCCCATATGGGAAAAGGGGGGATATAAATTAAATAATACTTCAGAATTTTGCATTTTTATGCTTTGAATTGTACATTTACAAAGTATATTTGCTAGCTATCCAGAATAACTTAAGTAAAGTAGTGAAAAGTGAAATAATAGTAATAATAGCTATTATTATTAATACTATTATATCTACTATTTCAAAGGAGCCTGGTAAACTATGACAGCCTTAGAATCATAGAATCATAGATTCTACAGCACAGCCTTCCGCTAAGACAGCCTTCTCCAATCCTGCACTTTCCAAATATTTTGGATGATTGCTCCCATCACTTAAGTTCCTTTACAACTTCAGGTTGCAGTCATCTATCGCCCTCCTGGTTCTGCTACCCAATTCATGTGAGACTTTGAGTCTTGGCTGACAGTTTTTCTGTCGGATGCAGCACCCACATTGATTTTAAGCGACTTTAACATCCACCTGGACAACCTAAATAATTCTCCAATGTTTCAACCTCATTCTAATTCTTCAACCCATTCTCTTGGTCACTGCCTTGATTTAGTTCTTGCTGCCAAGTGTGCCATTTCTGACTACTTGGCATCTGATTTTCCATATCTGATCATCATTTAATTTCTGAAAATTTTTCCTAACTTGTCTTCCCCCACTAATCTTCTAGAACCTTCAACTAATCAATTCTCTGTGTTTCCTCCTGTTTCTCTGTATGAACTCTCTACCCTGCTGTACTCTTCCAAACTGTTCACTTGATCCAATTCCCCCTTGTCTCCTATCTCTATAGCCCCTTCCTTCCTTCCTCCCTTCGCTTCTTTCTATCTTTAACCTCTCTCTTTCTACAGGCTCTTTTCCCTCGGACTTTAAACATGCTCGTTTCCCCTATCTTGAAAAAAATCTTCTCTTGACCCTCCTCTTTGTCCAGCTATCGTCCAATCTCTCTTCTCCCTTTTCTTTCTAAGGTTTTGGAACAGGTTGTTTATTCCCACTGCCTTGAGTTTCTCGAAGTGAACTCCTTCCTCGATCCTTTTCAGTCTGGTTTCCACCCACGGCACTCTACTGAGATGGCCCTCACAAAGATCTCCAACAATCTTTTATGGGCCAAGGCAAATGGCCTCTATTCTGTGCTCATCCTCCTCAATTTATCTGCAGCATTTGACACCGTGGATCACTGTCTTCTAGTTGATATACTTTCTGACATCGGGTTCTTGAACTGAATTCTTGACTGGTTTAAATCTTATCTGTCAGATAGATCTTTTGCAGTGGTCACAGGTGGTTAGACTTCGTCCCCCATTCCTTTATCTGTTAGAGTTCCCCAGGGCTCTGTTTTGGGTCCCCTACTGTTCTCTCTTTACACCTTGTCTTTAGGAGAACTTATTAGTTCTTTCGGTTTTTCCTATCATCTATACGCTGATGACACTCAACTGTATCTTTCCACCCCTGAACAGCAGGGGGGGGGGGGGGTTCATGGCCAAGCTGGGAATAGAACCCTAGTCTCCATAGTCATAGCCCAACATTCAGACCAAGATGCCATGCTGGCCCTCTCCTCAATATGACATTCCTTCAAATATTTTAACAATTCCTGGCCCTGTAGGAGCAACATGACACCACAACTGCTGTAATGCTTCACTTAGGACCTGATTATGTAGGAATGCAGGATAGGATCCAGAAAGTCAGAGGCAGAATGCAGGTTCTGACCTACTGAGGAGAATTACAATGCAATGATATTAGATGATATTCAGAATAAATATGTGCCTTCTTGCTTCTGAGAGGTATGTGTAGAATTGAAGCTTAGGCTTATACTTACATAGGGAAAAGCCCCTTTGAATTCACAGGGATATACTTCTGAGTAGGCATGTATAGAATGGCACTGCCCAGACTGTATTCATGCCATGGGCTACTGAATGAAACCTTGATGATACAAATTAATTGAATGGTTAAGCATTGTCCTTTAATGGAAACAGACAGTGTTACTGGCCCTCTTATCATCCCAGTTCCCCCAGATGTTTTTATGACAGCGCCTACTTGAGCATTTTAATATTGGAACAGCCTTGACAGAAAAATATTACAAACATACTCACTAGTAGATGTGCCAACATTCACCATGTTCTAACATTTAAAGCAGTGTAATTTATCCCTAATTATTATACAAAATACCCAGATTTGAGCCATCAGAATAAACTAATTGGGAAACTTTCATGTATTAAATTCTCATCCTAATCTCTATATTTGCAAAGCACCCTCAATACAGCAGATAAATTAACTGAATTTTGTCATCAAGTTCCATTTATTTCCCACATAACGTTTTGTGTGGGTATCAAAGTGCAGTGGGCCCTTGGTATCTGCTGGGGTTTGATTCCAAGAACCCTGTGGGTACCAGAATCTGTGGGTGCTCAACTCTCATTAAATACAATGGCATGGTAAAATGTTGTCCCTTATATAAAATGGCAAAAATAAAGTTTGCTTTTTGGAATTTATATATTTTTGGAATATTTTCAAGTTGTAGATAGTTAAATCTGTGGATAAAGAATCATAAAGAATCCATGGCTATAGAGGGCCAACTGTACCTTAAATAATTTTACAATCTCAGTTTAAATACAAGTTCCATGTCCTTTAAAAAAAAAACAACAACCCTTCTCCTTTGTTCTTTTGCACCCAATATTCCTAAGCAAAAACAATAAAAACAGGTTGGCACTTTTGATAAGACCCTTAAATATTACAACCTAGCAAGGCCTTTTAAAGTGTGCATCTATCAGTGTAATAAATACCTAATCTTTAGCTGGCAAGCTCTTTGCTTTGACAAGGCACCACTATTCCTATTTAATCATTCTTTTGGAAAATATCAATCAATTTGAGAGAGCCTCGTGTGTCAACTCCACTGATTCACTAACTTTGTCAAAGCCATTTGGTAACACGGCAAAAATACTCTTTCTGACCTGTCTTTGTTACATGTGCCTTTTTATTAGAGCTGTTATAAAAGAAGAGCTCAGACAAAAGATTTCACTGCTTCACTGGAGAAAAGCGAGCATGCTAAGTAAATGATGACTTTCACTAAGCTCAAAAACTATTCTGCTCACTGTCATTTAAAAGAGGGGAGGAGGTTCCTGTTGCTTTCTGCCACATCCTCTGGATAGTTTCTCAAGTAGAACTATTAAATTAATACAAGACATTTGTTAAAACTAATATTTTTTATATTTATATGATATAAATATTTACATTTTATATACATTTGTCTATATTAATATATGAGATATAATACAATATTGTTAATAACAATATTAACATTATATTATAATATATAATATAATTGGGCTTCCAAAGTTGTTTTATTTTGTTTTTTGTTTTTCACAATTTATGGAGGCCTTAAGGCAAACCTATCACAGGGTTTTCTTAGTAAGATTTTTCAGAGGGGGGTTTGTCAGTACCTATCACCATTTGGTGCTTGATTATTAGATCTGAAGAACTGCAGAGTCATGTTGTGTGCGTGCATTGTGTGACAAGGCCAAGACATCTGGTGATAAATGTCCTTGAAAGACGCCAGACCTCTAATTGTATATTAGACTGCACTCGTGAATGTATGAGTAATATGAATGATGAAATGTACATAATGTAATGCATTAGCAACCCTGGATTGAGGTTGCATCAGCCTAAGGTATATAAGGCTCAAATGTATTTAAGCAATCGTGGATCATAGTTGTGGAGTCATTAGAGTGGAGAGTCAATAAAGTGAGTTGGTGTATGTTAGAAAGTATTCTGAAGAGTTCTTATATAGCTCTGTGTTGCTGTGAGATGATAAGGAGGAAGTTTGAGTTGTTTGCTTCCATCCTGGAACTCTTATGCTCTTTAAAAAAAAATCCTTCACCTTGAGCTGTCCACTTCCGCTTCCTGATTTCAAGAGTATCTCATGGTCCTGGCAGAGATACTGAAGCATATTCACACCTCACGCTCAGCATGACAGTACTTCCCTCTGAGGCTGAGTGAGTGCGACTTGCCCGAGGTTACATGTATACAGTAGGTTTCTATGGCAAGGAGGGATTCAAACTGGTTCCCAGTGTCTTAGTCCAACACTCAAGCCACTGCGTTACACTGGCTCCGTATAGTGTGAATATAGTGTGCTATAAATCAACACCATGCTCGTATGGTCCCCTTTGTCTGTCTAATGAAAGTTTTAACTGTATGTTCAATGTGGAGAACAGTTTGCTTTTAATTTCCTATGTTGCACTGAATTACACACATATATACAGATTAGACTGAAGTCAACTTTCTCTGCCCCAAAGTCCTGTCTTCAATTAACTTAATTTGTAGAGTGACATATGTGGAGTTGACTATAGCCATTTAGCATTACAAAACTAATAACTAACAGTTTGAATTGGGCTATAATTTGAATTAATATAGTTGAAAAAGTACTGAAGTAATATTATCCAAGTAGCTATCACCCATCAATCCCCAGGTAGAATTGTTGTTCATGAACTACAGTTTCCAAGCACTCTTTAGATGTAGCCTGATGACACAGAGCACATTGCAACAGTCATGCTTATTATCAGCTTTGGCTGTTATGCCAGCTGCACCACTACCTACAGCCAGAGGACCTAAAGATGGTACTGCAAGCACCAGTAACCTCAAGGCTGTGCTTTTGCAATGTGGTGTATTTTGGACTACCTTTGTACCAAGTTAGGAAACCTCAGTTAATTCAAAATATGGTTGCCAGATTGATTACTGGGACATCCAGGAGTGATCGCATTACACCAATATTAAAATCACTCCACTGGCTGCCAATTAGTTTTCGGGCAAGGTACAAAGCATTTGTTATTACTTTAAAGCCCTACATGGTTTGGGCCCAGGTTACCTACAGGATTGCCTCCTCCCATATAATCCACTTTGAGAGTCTTCAGAGAGACATTTTCTCCAGTCATCCAGGTCTAGGGTGTAATCCAGACTTTTTCTTTGGTTACCCTGAGACTGTGGAACACCCTGTCAGAAAAGATTCAACAGTTGAATATGTTGTCAAAATTTAAAACAGCATTAAAGACCAATCTCTTTCCACAGGCCTTTCCAGATGATTTTTAATTTTAACTATGGATTGATTGTTTTAAAGTATACTGGTTTTGTTTGTTTTGTTTGCTCTTTTAAACTGATGTGTGCTTTAACTGAGGTTTTGTGTTATATGTTATATGTTAATTTGTTGTTGTTTCTCACCTTGATCCAACCTGTAGAATCTCATTGGCTGTGGGATTACTGTATTCCAATAACATACTTTTTCAACCTCTGGCTCCAGGAATGTCCAGAGGTGACACACTAATTGAAGTTCTACAAAAAGTCACATAGCCACAACTGTCACTTAAATATTGTGCATCAGTATGTGGTCCAAGAAAATTCTGCACAGTACCTGACCATTCAGAAGTGCTAGCTCATCCAAAAAAAGGACAAAGTCCTCTCCAGTTACTTTTTTTTTTCTAAAGAAAAACATGATGCCTTTTTTGAGCATGCTAGAATAATCTTTTGGAGGGAAACCCAGATGAAGTCAATATGGTGGCTCTCATCCAATACATTAATGGACATTTATGTGGACAACAATTTATTTTCCTTTTTGATGAACTGGAGAATGCACAAGACAAACATGAAAAACACCTTGTACAAGAAATGGAAGACACACATACTACATCCTGGCCTGTGCAGCTAAAAATCTACAGTTTGACACTCTAGGATACAGGAATGGGAATGAAGACACAAGGGTTTAAAAGGTATTATTGTGAGCCAATGTGGTTACATGTATAAAGACTGCATTTAAGTTGAGGGCCTCATTTTTTAAGCAAAAATAATTAAATCCAGTTTAAATAGCAACATACATGTACAGAACTACTGCTAAAACAATAGCAAGGGCCCGCTTGTGTTGAAGTATTAATTGTTTATTTCTTGGAGAGCAGCAGAAATGTCAGAAGAAATTGAATATATACAACTAAAAGAATATAATCCTGAGACATTTCAATGAACTCCTTTTTTAATTCTGATAAGGGACGGATAATTTGCTACAGAATGTTACATTAATGAACTTCTCCTAGTGTACTAGATGTTACTAGGTGTTTTTGTAATTGTACATATAAACAATTTAAATGAAAAGGGAAATACAAGTAAAAAGAATAAAAACAAACAAATTTGCTATGGAAAGTATCTATATCTTAACTTCCATCTATGAGCCGCCTTGGGTCCCACTCCAGGAGAAAGGCATCATATACATAAAATAAACAAAGTATTTTTACAACAAAAGAATAAAGTCATATAACAAGTACATTATTCATGCCATACACAGTTCTTAGAGATGGTGCAATATGCCCTAAGTGATTAATAACCTTACAGCCTCTAGGATCCTAACACCCTCAAGGACAGTGTGATCCAACTGGCATTGTACTGTATTAACTCTGTCTGTGTGTGTGTGCGCGCACGTGTGCATCTGTGTTTTCTCTGTAAATTAATGTCCAGCTAAGCTACTATAACCCCTTTTCTTCATTTCTTTATCTCAGGGGTTGACAACATATGTTTGCACACAGCATGTGGCACCCAATACACTTTTATGTACCCTACAAGCTTTTAATAAAAATCTGGAGAATACTAGCTTTCATTCCTTTTTGAAGAATCATTCTCATCATCATCGTTGCAAAAATAAGATTGAAAATGTGATCGTAATAAAATGAACAATTCAGAGGTCGCAAGGAAAATAGAATTCTTTTATTTTTATCTGTTATGGTTTTAAGACAAATCTATTCAAAAGGATACGTTTAGTTTTCATCTCTCAGGAAAAGTTTCTGAATGATATTGCAGAATAACTTCAGCACTCCCCCACCACAAAACAACTTTTAAATAATGTTGCTCACATGCTACTAAAATATTTAGTTTAGCACAAGTTTTCTGTTTATGATAGATTTGTCTGCTGGATCTCAATGCTCTGCAAATTATCCTCAGAAAGGCAAGCAAAACACCTGTTCAGAGGCTTATCTGTATGTCACATTACAAAAAAACAGTTCAGGGTCAGAATATGGGATCATTTGTTTGACATTTTTCTTCAGTTGTAAAGCAAGAGTGATATCAGCCCTACGCTTCCCAATGCTCTCTCACACAAGCAGACTATGATTCAACCTGAATTCAGCCTATATACATGACCTGACGTTCTAATTCTTTATTTCATTATTTCCAAGAGAATTCATTGCAACACAGGAAGCCAAGAAAAGGCCTATTAACAAAATTAGGATGTTTGCTCTCAAATAAAGCAGATGATAATCAGTAAGACTTGCCCACAGAAACAGTGTCCATTTTGTTTTTAACTGCAGGGATGGGCAAAACACACACACATATAATGCCCTAGAGATGAACAAAACGCTGAGAATTTTAGTTATTGACCTAGAATTTGGAGTGTTTTTTTAACTTATTTTCCTATTCTCTCTCATTGTTTGAAACCTACACAGCAAGTACAGTCATTATCTTAGCTTCATACTGTTGAGGAATACTTTTTTTTTTTTTACAGTGCACTATATTCTGTGCACATTTTGGTGAATTCATTTTTTTTACTGACTCAGAAGGCATATCATGCCAAGTATTAATACTAACAGAATGCCTCTTCTTGACATCATTGCAGGGATTTAAATAAGTATGGTCACAACTGCACATAGTGAAAGAGAAAGAACAGTAATGTACATGATTGATTCCTACATGAATTCAGTAACACTCAACCATGGCTATAAAGTATACAATTCTAACACTCTGCTTTTCTTCTATCATATTAGGGTCACGTTAGATGGCAGTTCTTCTTATAAGTATCTGCGTAGTGATTTGTACTCATCTATGAGACAATCAGTTGCCTTCAGGTGAGCAGGTAAAGATGTTTTTTGTAAACTTAATGAGAATTTTTGACTTACAGTGATATGCAGTAATATGATTGGACAAGTGGATTTATAAATGATGTGAACATCTTTTAAGAGTATTGAATTACACATGCTTGAACACCGCATTTCAGATTTGAATGCCAGCTTGGCTTCCACCCCTGTACAGGGCTGACTTCTGAAATGTCCCTTGTCAAGCTGAAGCCTGTTCCCAGATGGAAGGGATTTTACTGATGTAGAACAAGTTATTTGTGTGTCAGAGAAAAGAGAGCAGACATGTAGCAGTGGGCTTCTGTTAACATAGTTTTAGTGCAAAGTCTTGCACTAGATTTTTTTTTTCTTCAAGAATGTCTACAAGCACAAGATATTGCAAAATACTTTGACATGGTTATCTCTATATCCATGTTTAGGGATACCATCTGCCAGCTCTAATGCAATACTTTGTAGAGCAGTTCTAACATCACAATTTCTTCCTCTGTTATATGTTGGGATCCAACTCACAGTAAGTGGACAAAGGTGGGAACCATGCAAGCTACATGTAGTCACCCAAGACTATTTTGCAGCCTTTGGATCCTCCCAATATATCCACAAAGACACCCAGACACACACATCCAGATGCCTTCAATGATGAAATTTTCTTCAAAGATTAGTCAGCCTGGCAGCTAAAATGAAAAAATTTCTTCAAAAAAAATGGAAGTGACATTCCTATCACTTCTGATTTTCCCGTGAGGGACTGATGCAGATCACACAAAGTCTGGTGGTGACAGAAAACAGTCCTCACAGCCCTTACAAAGTTATCCATCCTCCCAAAATATTGTCATGGAATCGTTACTTTGATGAGATATAGATTTAAAGTTGGTATGGACATTCACAACATAATTTTATGTTCAAGTTCATGTCTAGTTCAAAGTCCTCTTTCAAGGAGATTAGGAAAACTGTAAATTATCTTGTAATCCAGTATTTAAAGGAAGGCATTTCAACAGCTGCATTTCACTAGTCAATGTAGCTACAGTTTTTTACACCCAAAAAGCTATATTCCTATGGAAAAATAAATCTATGGCAGTAATGACAGATATCAAAGAATTCTACCAATTTCATTGTAAAGGTGATGCCAGTTTTAAATGACATGAAGCCCATACAGAAACTTCACTTATGACACAGTTGCTTTCTCAGGGGAAAGAAATTATCGAATGTCCTCCCCCATTCAGCTAGAAATTATCTAGGGCCTCTGCATGTTTTATTATCTATCTCTTGTGCAAGTCACATGCTCTCAGCTTCAGAGGAAAGCAATGGCAAAGCTCCTCTGAACAAATCTTGCCAAGAAAATCCCATGATAGGTTTGCCTAGGGGATCACTGTAAATCAGAATTGACTTGAAGGCACACAACAGTTTTGATTACATTAACATTAACTGTTCTGCAGTAATTTCTAATGAGGACATTTGACATAGTACTAAATAAGAAACTAAAAATTAAAAAGAGGAGGAGAAAATCAGCAATCATTTTACAATAAAAAGACAGAATATATGGAAACAGGTATTACAAATGCTTATTGTATCACAATTCTCCTCTTCCATTTCTGACTCTCTTCTTCCACTTTGCAGTCAAATGTTTCTTTTCACAAAGGCATGTATAGTTGCCTGCACAGATATCAATTGAAAAATAAGAACACTATAGCGCCTGGAGATACTCCTCATTGAAATTATTGGGGCCATAATATAATCAATATTTGCCATAAACTGAGTCAATATAATAAAAAGATATAGAGGTATGTAGAGAGATTACCACTATATGAAAACCAATGTTTTACAACAGCCAACATATTTACAAGTATTTCAAAATGTTATAAAAATGAACTAGAAAAGTACCCAGCTTCACCTGGATCGAAAATCCATTATCACATCTCCACACCAGTCATATTTCTCTTCTTACTATTCTCTTTATTCCTCACAGATCTTTTATTCCCTTCAATCCAGCCTATACCTCATAGGCTAGAAACAGAAACCTCATAGTTCTTTCAATATTTCACTGTGTTCTCTTTTTCCTACCTCCAACAGCTTCTGTCTCATTCTTTCTCTCTAGGCTGCCATATTCTAGTTCACTAATGCCTTGTCTGCAATGGCCAAGATACTCCAGGGGTATGCTGACCCCAAGCTGGCCCCATTACCTTATCCTCCGTTTTCATGCCACAGCAATTATCTGCATGAGCATCCCACTGAGCCACCCGATGCATCTGCCGCCACCATGGCTTGCTTGTGCTGAGGTCAGAATGAGTTAGCCAGCATATAATCATCACTGGGCACCTTATTCTTGTTAGGATTGAGTCCCAAGGGAAAATGTTCAATGTGGGAAAGTGCAGCAGCCGTGATGACACAGCATTTGGCCGCCGCTGAGTCATGCAGCCTCATGCTGATGCAACAGGACATGACATAATGCGGGTAGTCACCTGGTGCTGGAAAGCACAGAAACTGCTGCAAAAGTGCTGCAAAACGGCAGTGTCACTCAGGTGAGTGACAGGTGTCCAGCAGGAAGAGGCAGGGCCAGAAAGCCATGTGGAACACAGGCTATATAAGGCACAAGCCTCTGGACACACATGTGGAGTGTGGGTTGTTGGATAGTAGTTCGTGGTGTTGCTATTTTGCTGTTGGAGTTGCGTTGGTGTATGTTGTACATATCTGTATAAAGAGCAACAAAGATTAAAGCCTCATTCGTGAGATGTCTGTCTGTGGAGTCTTTGTGCTCTATCTGGAAGGAGAGAGGAGTTTCTCCAGCTGACAAGCAGCCTGCTTCATCGGAGAAGTCTGGATCCTGGTGCTTCACGTTACGTGGTCTCAACGCGTTGCATTACCATGCCTAACAATTCTGACCTCAGAAGCAAACAACCCACAGCTACAATGGAAACCCATGCAGACAGCCACTGTGGTGCAGAAATAGAAGATGTGGAACAACTGGTAAGTTTTACTCCATTTTAGCAGCAATAGCAAGTACATTACTATACCACTTATCAGTGCACTTAAGCACTCCCTAAGTGGTTTACAATGTGCAAGCTAATTACCTCCAACAAGCTGGGTACTCATTTTAGCGACCTACAAATGGATGCAAGGCTGAGTGGACCCTGGAGCCCTACCTGGGATCCAACTTACAATCTTGTGGCTGTGAATAGCTGCAGTACAGGCATTTAATCACTATGCCACCAGGGCTCCTACATTTTAAGTGTGTAAAACCCTGGTTTGTGCCAGACATCATCTGGACTGCCCACAGCAGACCTGGGGTTGGGGCTGTGAGTAATCCAAACAGGATGACAGCAGAATGGAAAAGGGGAGCTTTTGGCTCATGCAGACGAGGCCTAAATCCAGGCAGTCATTATGCACATCATGTGGCAGATAATGAAAGAACTGATTAGTATACAGATGTATGTACACTTAAGCACTCCCTAAGTGGTTTACAATGTGCAAACTCAGAAACACTCCTATCAAAGCTACTTTATAAATAGAAAACAAGGGATTGGGGCTCCACAGATTTTTGCAAGTAATGCAGGAATGACGAACTGTAGCCCAAGATGTTTTGTGCATTTCCCATGATCTCACTTCTTCTGTGTCTACAAATTAAGCTTTGTGGCTCTAAACAGCATGCTCCAGTAAAAACATATACACTTAAGTGTGGAATAACATTAGGCCATGACTTTATTGATTACAGCTGGAAATGGTAGGCTTGGCATGGGGGCAAGGGTACACCAACCAAGTGACCCATCAGTTGGTCCATATTCCACTTCCCAAACAGCCTGGCTGCAGGGGTGATAGATTCAGGATGACCCATTGTTAAAAACCACTGTGTGCCTCCCCTATCACCTGGAGGCCAGATGCACCCTGAACTTGGTGTGCCTTAGCTCAAGGTCCCTTATAGGGAGCTCCAATTATCATGTAAAATAGGCCACAGGCTTATTTTCCCTCAACTTATCAAGTGTTGTGCCCAAATCACCAAAACTAACAGAATAATTTACAAATTAATTGTAAATTAATAATTTTGTTACAATTGTTACAACTTTGCTCACAATCTGTCATAACTTGGGTGGGTTGAGTATGAGGGTAGCTAAACTGGGAGGCGATGGGTCCATGGCCTATCATACAGTATGACTGGTGGTCCCTGCATGGGACTTTAAAAAAGAGGAAACTTGTCTTGCAAGGAGGAAGAGCAGGGGGATATTCTAAGAACAGCAGCCAGGGTGTTGGACAGGCAGCTGTTTTTATGCTGGTTCGGGGACACACAGGGGCTGTACCCATGCCTTCCCAGTTACAGTGGACTTTTCCACGCCACCAGCAGATGTCCATGATTGGATTCTGTCCAATATTTCCCAAACTACTTTTTTAAAATACAAAATATCGTAGAAATACTATAGCTTCCTATCATCTTGCCTTCTTGGTTCTGGCACTTCTGGTTCTGGTTAAACAAAAGCATATAGGAATTTAGTATGTTTGAGAGACAGGTGAGGCTGAGTTGCATGGATCTTCTAAATTTGCCTTCCACAGAATATTTGTCTATTTATTTATGTATTTTATGTATTCATTCATTCACTAGTTCAGAAGATTTGTGCCCTACAATTTCAGCATAAAATTAAAAGAGGTCCAATTTTAGGTGATAGATATGTAGCCTACTATCCTTGGTAGTATTCTTTCCCTAAGTGGTTTACAGCATTATCCTATATATCCTATATATCCTATACAAACAAAATAAAGCCTTGCTGAATGCAGTCAATCCCCAAGTAAGCATGGGACTGAAATCCTATATGTGCTTTCTCATATAAAAATCCAAAGGGCTGTGATGCCAAGAGTATGTATTTGAATGTATGGTGCACATATTTTACATATAGTTACTGAATATTTTTTACCATATTTATTGTTACTTGGCTATGTACAATCAGCAATTTGTACCAGCAGCCAAGATATGTACTGCCAAATTATATCTCCAGTTATAGACAATACCAACAATTAAGAGATCATTTATTAAACTATGAGATGCAGGGATAATGAAAGGATCATGCCATGTAAAGCTAAGTGATAACAGCACTCCAAGGATTACATTTCATGTCTGAAATTTTGAAGAAATTGTTGACGTGTGTGTGGTTTGGAGAATGTGGATATTTTTGATTCAACCAAACTATATCTTATATCCTGATTTTTTTAAAGAATACTGTGTCATTCCTTCTGGAAGCACAATGCCACTAAGAGCAAAAATAATAGATTTAACATCATTCTCACTAAAAAATATTAAAGATTACAAGAGGAACAGATGATAAAACTAAAACAGCAGTCAAAATATGTAAAATATTCAAAAACCAAATTAAAACAAGATATTGAAAAAATGAGTATTAAATTTTTCAATTTAATTTCAATTTTGTCAAACAAGAAGATGTTCACTAGTTTCTAGAAGGTCATTCATGAGAAAATTTGATCACACATACCCCTGAGCCTAGGCAAAGGAACAGAAAGGGCTGCTACCTCATCCCAACTAAGTGTTATCTTCAGGATTTTTGCCACCACATATCAGTGTACCCAGTGTTAAAATTATCAGGTTCCAGGTCACTTTTTTGTATACATCTATTTCCCATACTCTGCTTAGCTAGTTTCAAAATGCAAGCCATCCAAGTGTTGCCACCTTGGATCAACTGCTAATCTTGCTGAGGCTGTAAGTAGAGAGATCAGTGCAAGAGATTATCTTAATAGTTAGACAGACTCATACAAGACTAGGCAGTCTGTCAGATATCCCAGTACTGTACCATGCATGGGTCTAAAGGTCTTCACCATCTCTTTGAATATAGTCATTAGAAACTCATTTGAAGAGTATAGCTGTTTCAATAAAGGAACCACATTTGTCCCACAAGGTGCCTCTATTAACAACTAGGCCACTATCTTTTGGACCAGTTGGAAGTTTGTTCAAACATTCTATGTAGAGCACAGTGCAGTAATCCATACATCATACAATTAAGGCATGCAGTAACCTAATCACATCTGCATTCTCCAGACAAAAGCAAAGCAAAGTTAAGGCTACTCAGTCTAACACCAGCTGAAATCCAGTTGCTGAGTGACATCAACACACTATAAAGACCTCAATGATACTGCTTACAAACACTGAATGTGTATCACCACATTCAGCCTATGACCATATACAGGTAAGAGTCCAGAACCTTAAAACTAGTTAAAACTAGTATGTCAGCTGTGCCTGTTCCTTGAGAAGGAGGGAAGGACATTATTTAATTTGCTGCAATGTATTATTGTATTATTGTTGTTTAATTTGCTGTAATGTATTAAGGTACTCTGTTGTTCACTGCCTCGATTGGTTAGCCAGAGGGGCGGTATATAAATAAACCATATTATATAAATAAACCATATTATTATTATTATTATTATTATTATTATTAAGTTGGATCTGGCTATGGTGACACATGCCTTGGTTACATCCCATTTGGATTATTGTAATGCATTTTACATGGGGCTGCCCTTGGAAACTGTTAGGAAACTTCACCTGGTGCAAAATGCTGCAGCCAGGCTGTTGACTGGGGCCGGCTACAAGGATCACGTCACTCCCCTACTAAAACAGCTGCACTGGCTACTGGTCCATTTCTGGGCAGAATCCAAAGTGCTGGTTTTGACCATTAAAATCCTAAATGGCTTGTATCCAGACTATCTGAAGGACTGTATCTCCCTATATAAGCTAGCCTGAGTGCTAAGACTGGCAGGAGAGGGCTTTTTCTCAGTCCCACCACCTTTGCAGGTGCAATTGGTGAGGACTTGGGAAAGAGCCTTCTCCATGGCTGCTCCCAAGCTGTAGAACTCCCTCCCACAGGAGATCAGGTTGGCCCCCTCCTCGCCCTCTTTCTGCCAGCAGTGGAAAACATTTTTATTTAGGCAGACCTATGGTGAATGAATTTTATTTGTGTTGTGCTGTGTTATAAATGCTTTTAATGTTTTTTACTGGTTTTTACTAAGTTTTAACTTATGTTTTAATATTAATAATGTTTAATTATTTTTAACTTTTGTAATCACTGTTTTTCCTACAGTCTTTTAAAATTATTGTAACCTGCCTTGAATCCCATTGTGGGAGAAATGTGGGATATAAATCCTTGAAATAAATAAATAAACAAATCGTTAAAGTTTCTCTGGAATCAGCTGGGAATAGGGACAGAATTTGGTGATATCTGAAGAATGTCTGAAGCTACCTCTCTAGGAAGGATGGAAAACACTACAACATTCTGTTTACAAGCCCCTTACAATTAGCTTGCCTAGAGAAATACACTGACAAGTCCAGTGGAACCAAAGAGAACACCCTTCCCTACCCTCTTCCAGCAGGGACCAGCAACCTACGGCCTGCGGGCCAGTTAAGGCCCAGGTCCCCGTACTTACCGGCCCAGGCAGAAGGTTGCCGCCGCCACGCGTTTTGGCCGCCGTGCGGCTGCGCATGCCACAGCCGGCATTTTGATTTACCAAATGGCAGCCGTGACTCATTTGCGCATGCGCAGTACTCCTGCGCATGCGCAAACGCGTTGCAGCTGCCATTTTGAAATCAAAATGCCGGCCGCGGCATGCGCGGAGGCGGCTGGGCAGCAGCGGCAGCAGCAGCACGTGCAGGGGTGCGTGCGCGCGCACCACCATTCCCCCCCCCACTCAGCCCAGCGGCGGAGAGCACTTCGCGGGACCGGCCCCCGGCTGTAAAAGGTTGCCTACCCCTGCTCTTCCAGTATAGGCCATCCATGAAGATGACCAAAACAGAACCTACTGCAGGAGAAACAGTTTGACTCTGAGAAACAGATTTTATGATTACTCTTTTTTCCTGTTATTTTAATCCATATTTTATATTGAAATTTTACAGCCAAAAGCAACAAAGGAAACAAAACTGTGAAACACTGCTGAACATATAGTTCACTTATTTCTACATTTGCCTTGCTGCATGGTTACAGAAAGTGTATTGTTTTATTTTATTAAAGCTTGCTTGGGGAAGTTTTTCATATTCATGAGATATGTGTGGATTTTTTTCTACATAGGAGCTGTGATGGAGTGTGTGTATTTATGTATATGTAAATGTATATGAAGTTTGAGATTATTGAAATAACCTGAGGGGTGTTTCAATCTCAGTGGCATAACTCTCTGGGTTAAAAGCATACCCTCAAACTGTCTCTATTTGGCAGAAACAGCCCCAATGAATCCTCTATCATTCTACTTTTTAAGCTGCTTTTTAAATGTCTCAGGTTCTCTCTCTTTCCCCCACTTCCCCCCCCCCTCTTTGTCCTTGGCTTATTTCAAGTGCAAGCAGAGTTCAAAATTCAAAAGCAATTTGTACTCAGCTTATTGTGCAGAGAGGGATGAGAGAAAAGGGCAGAATTTTGCCCTTCCCAAAAAGTTCTGGTAGAAGCCAACTGCTGCAACGTCTCTTAGCTTATCTACTCTTCTCTTCTCAATAATAAATATTGTCATCTTGACACACACGGATGTTGCTTAGTCACAAGCATACTAGTTTTCACCTGTAAAATGTTGGAGGTATGTAAAAACTGTGTCAGTTTTCAGAATAATCTCATCATTTATAAGTACAAAATGCAACAGACCTCTAAATTTAGTAAAACCAGGCACAGTGAAGTGTGAACATTAAAAATTGATGCAACTCACTTTAAAAAAACCTAATTTAAATCCTAAGAAGAAGTGACTCTTAACATAACTTTTCCTCATTAAGTTTTCTTTTTTAAAAAAAAAATGATCGGGTTGTACACATTGAGAACGTGTTCACGTTAGGTGTTTTAAGACACTCTGTTTTCTAGGACTCACTTTCTGTTGAGGACAAAATAATCATTGTAAATTGCAATTTAGATTTTTCACTGCATTTCTAAAGATAATCTTGGCACAGACAGGAGTATAGTGAGACAGTCCCAGAACACTGCACATGATTACTTTTATCTGTCACCAGACATAATCTCAAGTAGATAATTATGTCCATTATCAGAAATCCATAAAAGTTCCCTTTCCAATGGGAACTAAATTAAACTATTAGTTGAACAATAGGATTGACTATTGACACTATCCAAAAAGTATCTCTGTTTAATCCTCATTTATATTTTTCCAATAAATCTTAAAATAATCCTATTTGATATTTATAATTAATAGTGACAATACAGAGTACAACAGATGGCAGACTTCCTAAAGAACATTATTTGGTTCATAACTGACCAATTTAAGTGATTAAAACCTTTGTTGATGTAACAGATATTAGAATGGTTTTTAAAAGCCAAAATAATTCTATTGATCTATCTCCATAATCACTCATATACAAAACAAAATTTAGCTGATTTTCTTCAGAAAATTAGATGTACTGAACTCTATCAGCTTACCTCAAAGGAGGAGGCCCAACTAGTAGCATGTACTGCAGTCATGTAATCATTCACTTAATCTGCAGTACTATTTACATTCTTAAAAGTATCTCCAGCACACACAGTTTGTCAGTACAATGTGCAATCTGACATTTCTGTTACCTAGGATACATCCATATGGTACTTATTTCAGAGATCAGATGTACTCAAGCAGCTTTATCAAACCCCTACAGTCCAGAAATGAAAAGAGGCAAGACACATTATCACTATCTTTATATGCTGTATCTGTTACTGTACTATGCCACTGCAGACTTTGTAGGATCTTAGCCATTCATAACTGTAATATCAATAAGAAACTCTGTCATGCTCATTCCGAATGCACAGGGAGTTTCTTTTGTAAAACATGAGAGCAGTCTTTTCACCACCTCAATTCTAAAGTTATTTGAAACACACAGAAAGACACACATTTTGCTAGTCAGTAAGAGGTTTAGAGTGATCTCTGAGACAGCTTCTACTGACAGTCTGGCTGCTAGATTTAGACTCCCTACACTCTTCTAGAAGAGAGTTTTCCTAGTCTGGCAGGTGGCTTAGATAAAGGCCACTTATTCTGACCTAATAATGGTGCTTTCAAAATTTTTGTAAGATGTGGAAACCCTTGAAATACAAAGATAGTATAAACCCAGTAGCACACAAATTTGCATAAATAAGAGTTTGGTTTCAGTATGGTTCATTAGTAATAAGCAACTAACATCTGACTGCAGAAACCACTAAGCTCTCTTTACTGTACAGTATCTTTCTTTTTACAATTTGTGAAATACAATGAGCACTATATTCATTGAATATATTATCATAGCAGACAGAGGAGAAGGGCAAAGGAGCAATCTTTCTCCTCCCCATAAACCATAATCCCATTATCCCCAGCTTTGATTTGACAGTATTTTATCTAGGTAAAGGTAAAGGTTTCACCTTTGACATGATTGTCTAGTCATGTCCAACTGTTGGGAGTGGTGCTCACCTCCATTACTAAGCCAAAGAGCCAGAGTTGTCAAAGACAACTCCATGATCATGTGGCCAGCATGACTAAATGTCAAGGCACACAGAAAGCTGCTACCTTCCCACCAAAGTGATACCTATTTATCTACTTGCACTTTTACATGCTTTTGAACTGCTAGGTTGGCACAAGCTGGGACTAGTGATGGGAGTTCACTCCGTTGTGCAGCACTTGAGTCTTGAACTGCCAGCCGGGTGACTTATGGTCATCAGAGTCAGCATCTTAACCACCTAATCAATATTTTATCTACCTCATCAAAATAAAATGGTGGCAGCAAAGGCATGGTAAAGAGATTGTGGCTTGTACCAACCTTACTAAGTAGTCCAATGTTGTTGTATCCATTAGTGCTCTGTGACAACAGAATGTTTGCATACAGAAAATGTGCAGATCCACAATAAAATTCAAGCAATGCAAAAGTTAGCTAGTGTAAAAATGATCTGATAACAATATGAAAAATGAAACAGATGCTCCATATTCTCCTAGAACTCGGAATCCTTCCTTTCCCTGCAGAGCTAACTGCTAGTTTCTACCAAGCATTCACCAATGTTTCTGAGAGGAAATTAGAAATTCTAGAATATGGGGACACTTTTCCTAACAAGTCCTGCAAAGTTGTTCTACTTACAGTAAGGTCTGTGATGACAGAAAAAAACCCTAGGTTTCTTTAAAAATATATATTGTGTTTTTCTGCCTCTTTTTAGGTTATTTTTAGCTGTCTCTCAGTCACATAGTTGGAAATTATGATAAACCCCTGTGTTCTTTATTCCTGCTGTCAGATTCCAAATCCTGACACTTATCCTCCCACTTTAACGGACTTCTAAATGTTGTTGAATGCAATGCTAAGGATCAATGCATATTTACACATATGCACAAATAATACACAAGTGTGCTGTTGCACAAGGATCTTAGTTACATACCACCCTGAAAATTTGTTCCTCCAGCAGTTATTAACACACTTAATAAATGATGAGGGTGGATGGAAGTCACAAATCAGCATTTGGAACATGTTCCATATGTCTGTTGTTAAGGTATTGGGCCAAGTCCTCAAAAGCCAGATAACTCCTCAAGTCAGCGAAGTCACCTACTACCTTTGGTATACAGAGTTTAGAAGAGGGAAAGCATCTTCTTTTTTTTAGTGGAAAATGTTACTCATTATGCATTACTTTATGAGTTACACATGAAATTATTTACATTTTACATTTTTATTAATTTGATTGTTCTACCAAAATGTACTTTAAAATAGGGAACACCAATAAAGCTGTCTTAATAACTCTTGAAAAACAACATTTGAGATGTAATGAGTAAACATTATGTGGAAAGAATAAGTAAGATGTGTTGTCTGCTCCCATCTAATGACACTACAGGTAGTTACATTGTTTCATGAAAAGAATGTTACCCATAACGTATCAATTGCAAGGTCTGCTGAAAGGAGGGAAATCCTTTCTCTGGGGCCACCTCACATCCCCCTATATGCACCCTACTGTATTCACTTGAGATCAAATGCAATTGCCATATGAGGTACCTTTAGTGTTTATTTTTGTTGAATAATATAGAAATGATATTTGATAACAAAAAGTATCCATGGTGCATCTTAATCTCTTCTGGCAGGCCTTTCCAGACTAAATCGTCCCGGCCCCGGGCTGCCCCCTCTTTCCTCAGCGACATTATTTTGAACCATGGTTCCCCTGGAAGCATAATAAGGGGGTATTGTGGAATGTTTTAATCATTTAATTATTATGATTCCATTCTGTTTTAATTGTTAATTGGATTTTAATCATGTTATTTGTTTAATAATGTTTTAAGGGGGGGAATTGTTCTTTATTATAATTGTGCTTTCTGTTGTAAACCGCCCTGAACGGGCAACCATTGGGCGGTATATAAATAAATTTATTATTATTATTATTATTATTATTTATCTGTTTAATCATCTGCTTGTTAAATGACTCATTGACTGATCAGTTATGTCCCTAAATCATTGAACCTACCCCCAATAAGAAATATAAGAGTCTCAGATGTGAAAAATTTTCAATGTCTCACTCTTTGCAAAACTAAAAATGTGAAGACTAAAGGAAAATTTCATGAGGATGACCGAATTCTTATGGGGAGAGGAGGGCATTGCCCTAAGTTTGATCTTTTTCCATAGTCCCCATAGATCAGTCAACTAAAGCTTTAGTTGATTAAACTACTGCTTACAGCCCCACAGTCAAGTATTTCAAAAACATGGTTTTAGTCATAATCCTGCTTTCATTATTGACTAGAAAAATGCATAGGCCAGTAATACTTACAGCATTATTCTTAAACTGCATTGTTAAACAAAAAAAGAATACAAGTCTGTTAACCTCAAACCTTCTGAGAATTCTATCTAACTCCTGAGTCTTCAAGGGTATGCATGTCAATTCCATTAGTACTGAGTCTATCTAACCTAACATATAGAGATAAAAATATACTCCCCTGTGTGGGTAAATAGGAAGCCAGCTTTTCAAAAGCCTTTTTAAAGTGAATGTGCTTAAGAGACATTTCCCAGGTGACTGTATTTCAGTTATACACTGCTAGATGAGACAACGTAGTGATGGGACAACAACAGCTACCGGGTTTCAAACATAAGGCAAAACACTTTCAAGTAAATTAAATAGCTCATCTACCAAATGTAAAAATAAATATTGTCATACTCAAGCTCAGTACTTGAGCTGATACAGTCTTATACACAAAACCGACAGTTATGTGACTGCTACTATTGAAGTTTACCACTTGACAGAGCATTTAAGAAATATCTTTAAAAATTGACATAAAATATTTCAATATTTTATTTTTTACATAAATAGTTGCATTATTCATGAAAATATTTATATTTCACCCTATATCCAAAAATCTCAGGGCAACATACAATAAAATCAAATTATTTTATTTATTGTCTTTCATTTATTTCATTCCACTTTTCTCCCAGGATCAGAATAATTTAAAACAATGGCGATATTTCTAAAAGACTAAACGCATATTAAATAATTTATCACTTAAAATAAGACAACGTAAAAACCAGTTAGAGCCATTTAAAACAATACAAACCATGGCACATATAAAACTGTCATAAATCAGTTAGGTCTCAAAGACTTTAATAAGTCTTTAATAATGACTTGGTGCCAGAATTAGACTAATGTTGGTGCCAATCAGGCTTCTGAGGGGAAGGTATTCCATAACTGAGGTGGGAAATAGTGGGAAAAGCCCTCACCCATGTCCTTCAATAGTGTATTGCCACCAATGGTGGGACACAAGCAGGGCCCCTCCATTAGAATTTACTTCTCAGGGAGGTGAATAAAGGAAGAGGCACTCCCTCAAGTATCAAGATACCAAGCCATTTAAGGCTTTGAGCGTTGTCACCAGCACCTGAATATACTATATGCATCCTGGGTGTCAGTGAAATTCCTTTAAAACTGGCATTATATGGTTTCATATCGTATTTCAGTCAACAGTCTAGCTGCTTCATTTTACATTTTACAAATTACTGGCTGTAATTTTCAATTTGTCTTCAAGAGCAGCCCACATAGACTGCATCGCCATGCCTAATTGGGAACATTACCTGTGCATGGACTACGGTGGCTGTTATCTCTTCCCAGGAAAGACTGGTGGACCAGGTGAAGCTGGCCCCAAAAAGTCTGAGTCACAAAGTGTACCTGGAAATCCAGGGAGAAAGGTGGATCTAAGAGTACTCCCAAACTGTGTACCTGCTTCCTCAGGAAAAGTGCTATCCCATCCAAGGTAGGTAGAGTATCCAGTTCCTAAACCTGAGAACCATCAATCCACAGAGCCTCTGTCATATCAGGACACTACTGACACTCATCCAACCCATTATAGCATCCAGGCAGTGGCCCAACACCTGCACAACTCCAGCTCACAAAGAGAAGTAGAACTGAGGACCTCTACAGATGGCCCTTTGTGCTGTCTTGGAGGCAGGGAAGAGGAGAGGCAGCTGCATCCCAGCTGCCCCAACCCCTCCCCGAAGATGTTCTGACAGCACGCACCATTACACACAGTGCGCACTGTCAGAACATCCTTCCGGCACAGTATCTTGACACATTGCGCAGGAAGGGGTGCAGAAGAGCTGCGCAGTGGCTCTTGGGTGGCCTATTTGCCGCCTCTGAAAGGAGCATCATTTTGGCACTCCTTTCTGAGGCGGCAAAAGGGAGGATCAGGGCTGACGCATGCAGCAGCCTCGGCCTCGATCCTCCATTTCCATCACCATACTGATGACCCTTAATCCCAAAATTCCTAATGACTGCCACCAGGGGCTTGATACAGATATCAAACAGCATGGAGGCTAAGAAAGAATTCTATGACACACTGTAGCAATGAAGCTGAACATATCCATGCAGGTAAACAGTAGTCTCCCAATGCTGCTTTCTAGAACTGACCTCACAAATAGGAACAGAACCACTGCTCCACAGTGCCTCCCATTTCCATGTGATGGAGCTGATCCAGTAGGGTCCCATGAACAATGGTTAAAAAGCTGCCAAGAGATCTATGAAGAAGTACAGGATAGGCATTCCCCCAAGAACATCTGAAGCTGCCCAAACACCACATGTTCAAGGTGATATTAGTGCTCACATACCTCTGGATCTGGTATACTACAGCCTTCTTCAAGACAACAGACATCTCCACCCAACATAGTGGACCCACCCAATCAAACCACTTCTGCTAGATCTTATCAGCAAAAAACTGTATGGTCAACTCAAATTAAAAGCTCCTGAAAATACAAATGGCCAGTTGCCTCAAAGACAGTAGATCAACAGCAACAAACTGTTATATGAATACCAAATATATATGAACACAAACAAAAGGCATGCATCCTATTAATAGGTCATCTCTTGTATGCAAATCTCTGTACTTGAGGAGAGAACAAAATGTTAAAGTTAAAAAGAAAATGCCAACTTCAGTTTTGGATTGGGTTAAGGCTGCTTTGCACGGATTCGAGAAAGAAGCACACAGATGTTTCTTAGCTCATTTAGAGTACAGTCATAAAAACTATGGGCCAGATGGTTCCCTCTAATCAACTGTATGGCATTGCCCCAATCCCTTTCTTGAAAAAAACAAAACAGAACTAGAGAGCAATGGAATTTATGTAGGACAATCAGGAGCCATGCAAAAGGCCTAGAAAGCCAGAATGAATGCTAGAAATGTATGAAATAAATAATCAGGAGATATGTAAAACATCTGTTTATGCCTGTGTTTGGTAACACCTGATCCACAGATTATGGCAGACTGAGTAATTCTCCTTCTCACCTGCACTTCAGACTGCAGGTGTGGGAAATAGATTCCTGAATGCCTCACTACATTTTAAAAAAAAGTCATGAATCAGGAAACCAATGCATCAGAGAAAAAGATTCAATGTTGTCTTCTCCACAGTTAAGTCGATTATTTCAGAGTGGTAATCACAGGTAACTGGTAAAGTCCCAGTGAACTAGTGAAATGCTACATCAGGCTGTTTGGGAAGAGAAGGTGAATTATTCTCAGTAATTCCTGGAATATGGAGATAGAGGTCACCTCAGTCTGAGTGGCACTGGGCTGGTACACTGATACTGACTGACTAGCTGACAGCAAGGGCAACCAGGTTGTCAGCAACGTGGCACTCATAAAATGCTGAGGTGACCTCTCCCAAAAAACCTTCATTGCCACCTTCTGTTGTAAAAGAGGGAATTCCTCTTCCCCTCCCATCCACTGCACCTCAGTAGCATCAAGCATTTCTCCCTAGAAAACTGATTGATGAGCCACTGTTAGAGATAGTGTGGAGAAAATATTTATTAAAGGGCAAATACATGGTAGCTGGCATTACTACCAGTGCTGGAAACATAAAATTCTAATGCTGTGAACTCTGCACAGCTAACAGGAGGATACCCCCTTCTAATCATTTCTAAAGTGAAAGGCAGGGAGATAAATGTGAAGATAGTATTTTCTGGGCTTCCCTTTCATTAGACAGCTTGTATGAATGTTGCCACATTATGAGAAAGGGTGTACTTCCCCTGCCTCAATCTAATGTATAATCTATATCTTTGAAGGCAATGAAAGTACTTATTTTGAGTAAGGACTAATCACATCATTAACATTTACATTTAAGCTGCAGAGATATATGATGCCAGATTTGCAAGCACAGGGGTGGGGAGTGAGAATAATAGTTCCTCTTCAGGGACAGGCTTACAGTTTTGAAATGCCATATTCAGCTTCCTTTCTCCTCCAACCCTGAACCAAGAGGAGAAACAATGCAGATTTTTACAGGTATGGGGTGAAGATGAGATGGACAGATAATTAAGCACTTGGCTGAAAACAATTTGTGTTGTTTTATGTTTCTGATTTTAAATGTTGCTCTTAGCTCTCTAACACTATGCCCATATGCAACACAGGACTTTTGTATTTTAAATGCATTTTAATAATATAATATAAATAGTGCAACCTGAAGACATATTATTGTGAGCTAGCTGGTCATATAATGGCTCAGTTCAGACAACATGGATCCCTATCATGGATTGGGATCCAAACACTGAGCTTTTCAGTGTACTAAGCAGGCAAAGCATGGTTACCTCAAAACATCTGCTCTGACTTTCATCTGCTCATCATTCCAGGCTTTAGTCAACTTCAAATGCAGCATAATGACAATTAACACACTGGATCAATTCAGTCACCATGTCACACCATAAATAGCACATTCAGATTTGCAAGCGTAAATAAATAACATTCTTCAAAACTGGCCTCTGGATTACTGGTTAGTTTGAAACCATTATATATTTATTCAGCCTTCACACTAAACCATAGTTGTATTTTCTTAACCGTGATGTGGCACAATAACAGAATTAAGTTGCAGGGCCTGGAACCAGACAATTTGTTGCCCTCTGATATTCTCTTGCAGTGCATTATTAATGAAACACTGTTATAAATGAATGTTTCCCTCAATCCTTAGTGTGAGTAAGTTTGGGGTCACACTACAATAACGAGTATTTGGAGCTCAATGTCTATGAAAATCGAAATCAAATTTTGAGACATTCCAGAGGCTGAGCAAACTTACTTTATTGTAGACTAAGGAAAAGAGGCAGAATAGTATGTTAAAGAAAACAGAAGCTATATTTAATGTTTGACTCTGAAATGCAATGATCAGTTCACAGTATTTTGCTGGTAAAACAAATACTGTAAATATAAGAATAATGTCTCTGTATATATAAGAAGGTGGAAACTGACAGATAAATGTTAGTATACTGTCCTTATTCCTGGGAACAAGGGGTAAAACACTTGATATGAATAAAGAAAAATGTCTGTGTAATCTCAGCACTTAATCGGCAACAGATAGACTCACTTAATGAACACCAAAACATATGCTCTAAAATTCAAATTTCTGACTGAAAATAACTTACAAATGCTATAAATTTTCATATACTCCAGATATACAGAGATGAAGATAAAACACAACATTCCACTTGTTAATAGCTAACTTGACTTTTACATTTTCTGTTTTTGCAATATTTGCAATATTAGCAGCACTCCCACAACTACTGAAGTGTTCTGATGTTTTAAACCATTTACGTGGAATGTGGCATTGGAAACGCAATGGCAAAATGATTGTCAACAGAAAAGAGCGACCTATTTCAAGATGCTTTATATATTGTAGGAGAGCCCAGAACAGTTGAATTAAAGTCATACAAAGGCCTGATGCTTTACTATTGTCAATACTGTTATGAAACATACACCAAGGCTCATGAATCGACAAAAGCAAACAGGATTCTGATATTCTCAGTTTTCCCCCCACTGTTTCCCCCACACACCAGCTAAGTCTGTGTCCATTTCTGTTTTTGTAGCTAACCAAATCCTTTCTCTGTCTTGTTTAATCTCTAAGTCTTAGTACAGTGGGCTGAAACAGCACTCTCCTTTCTCTCTGCACCACAAGAAAAACAAAACAAAACAAAACAAAACCCTGCTGTAGAGAAATGTTCAGCCTTTATACCAGCCAATATGTCAGATCCCTGCAGAGTATTTCCCTTGTTTTACAGTGACATCTATCCACCAGTCCTGGGGAATCCCGACGTCATTCACTCAACATCAGCACTGTTCAGTGTGGACAGCTCCCTCCTGCAGTCCTTCGGGGGAAATTTGGCAGAGGATGCCCGTAAAATGCCGGAAAGAGGATCAAACCAACCTCCAATGAAAGAAAGAAATGCATATGGAAAACATGACCAGCCTAACTCCAAGTGGAAGTACACCAAAGCAAGGGATGGATGATCAAGGTCCCTAGAAGGAGTTCTGCCTTGGCAGCTTTACCTTTAGCAATCCTTCTCCTCTCTATCTACACAAAACAAACATCCTGGAAAACTCACAATTAAAGAAAGAGCACGGTCAGGCTGAGAATTTCAGGTGCTATGAAACATGACCAGGCACTCCATTCACCATCAAGCTAAGCCCAACATCTCAGCTCACAGGAGGGCAAATTCAGCTAGTAGTGGGAAGGGCTGGATTATAGTACATACTGTGTAACTCACAGGAGGGCAAATTCAACTAGTAGTGGGGAGGGAGGGATTATATTATATTCTGTGTAACTCACAAGAGGACAAATTCAACTAGTAGTGGGGAGGGAGGGATTATATTATATTCTGTGTAACTCACAAGAGGACAAATTCAACTAGTAGTGGGGAGGGATTATAGTACATTTTGTTTAATTTACAAGAGGACACATTCAACTAGTAGTGGGGAGAGATGGATTATATTATATTCTGTGTAACTCACAAGAGGACAAATTCAACTAGTAGTGGGGAGGGATTATATTACATTTTGTGTAACTCACAGGAGAGCAAATTCAACTATAGTAGTGGGGAAGGATGGATTATATTCCATTCTGTGTAATTCTCAGGAAGGCAAATTCAACTATAGTAGTGGGGAGGGCTGGATTATATTACATTTTGCAGTCACTAAAATGCCAGAAGCTAGGAAAGGCAAATTGTTTTAAAATGGCTCCCCCACCTTATTATTGTCCATGGAAATGAATGAGGGAGAATGGGAAAACTTTAAGAGTGGAACCCAAAAGGAGTAGATGAAAAACAACTAGAGCATTTTGCTCCTGTCTTTTTAAGCAAAGCCTAGACAGGGAGTTTTCTACACATAACAGAACAAACTCTCCAGTCAACGCAACACAGCCAAAGCCAACGGTAGCTGGAATCGCCTTTGGTTTCATTAAAGTTACCAAAACAACATGCCAACATAAACAGTGACCAGCCAGAAGCACCTAAAACGTCTCAACCCCCACAGCTCTCCCCCTCAAAAAAAAAATGCTTCCTTTCTTTTAAAAGAAAGCCAAGGCCTTTCTCCAGATGAAGGCAAAGGATCCACAAATGGCCCAGAAATGGTTCTCCTCTCCAAAGCAGCCACCTTCCGAAGAGAAAAGGCAGCAATGCACACCGTTTCATCAAAAAAAGCACCTTTCTTGTGTACAACTACTCCTCCAGAGCCCCACAGGCAAACCACAAGCAGCAGCCTGCCAAAAAAAAAGTTTCCCATCCATCCTTATGACCCAACTTCTCCCTCGAAGAATGAGAAATCCACCTCCACCTAGAAATTGAGAGAGAGATCCAGTGCCTGGTACCAGCCTGAAGAGAAGGGAAGAAGCTGGGAGAAGAAGTGCGAATGAAGGGAGGGAAAGCAATGGGACCTGAGCTCCTTGCCTTCACCCGCCAGAGGCACAGCTGGATTTGCAGCTGGGGGTCAATCAAGAAAAAGAGACTCTCTCTCTCTCTCTCTCTCTCGCTGCATCCACAGTGGAGGAACAATCCGTTTTGAGACCCCTTGGACTGCCATGGCTCCAAGCTATGGAATTCTGGGAACTGCAGATAGACCCCTTGGACCGCCATGGCTCCATGCTATGGAATTCTGGGAACTGCAGATAGACCCCTTGGACCGCCATGGCTCCAAGCTATGGAATTCTGGGAACTGCAGATAGACCCCTTGGACTGCCATGGCTCCAAGCTATGGAATTCTGGGAACTGCAGATAGACCCCTTGGACTGCCATGGCTCCAAGCTATGGAATTCTGGGAACTGCAGATAGACCCTTTGGACCGCCATGGCTCCATGCTATGGAATTCTGGGAACTGCAGATAGACCCCTTGGACCGCCATGGCTCCATGCTATGGAATTCTGGGAACTGCAGATAGACCCCTTGGACTGCCATGGCTCCATGCTATGGAATTCTGGGAACTGCAGCTTGTTGTGGCACCAGAGCAAATTCCATAGCATGGAGTCATAGTAGTGGTCTCAAAACGGATTATTCCTCCACTTTGGATGCCACCTCTCTCTCTCCCTCTCTCTCTCTTTTCCTCTGGACCTCCTTCCAGGATGATCTCACTTACCACATCCCCGGGTGCAGAGAGCCCTGCTGACCTCCTTCTTGATATTCCTGCCGGTCTCCAGAGGCGGGGAAGACGCCCGGAAGAGTAGAGGAGGAGGAGGAGGAAGAAGCGGAGGAGGAGGAGGAGGAGGCGGCGAGGAAGAGGAAGAGGAAGAGGATCGGGTGGCGTTGCGAGGGGCTGGGGCGCCTGCCTCCTCCTCCTCCTCCTCGTCCACGGGTTCCATGAAGAAGATGTAGCGGCTCTCTTCCTTGAGGCTGTTCCCGCAAGCCGAGGCGCCTCCGTCGGCCAGCAGCACCCAGAGCAAGGCGTCCTTCTGCAGCCCGCCGCTTTTGGCCGGCCACACCTGGAGCACGCGCACCTGGGCCGCCCAGGAGGAAGAGGAAGAGGAAGAGGAAGAGGAAGGGGAAGAGGAAGAGGAAGAGGAAGGGGCGGGAGGCAGGCTCGGGGGGATGCTGGGGAGCTGCAAGCTGGGAGCTGCCGAGGAAGGGAGGCTGGTCTTTGCGAAGGAGGAGGAGGAGGAGGAGGAGGAGGCTGTGGCTGCGGTGGGCTGCTCTGGGAGGACGAGGAGCAGGAGCGAGGTGGCTCCTTCTTCTCCTCCTTCTCCTCCTTCTCCCCCGCGGCCTCTCTTCCTCCCTCCTCCTCCTCCTCCTCCTCTCGGAGTGGCTCCGCTGGGCGCCAGCACCTTGCCCTCGATGACCACCGAGGCTCGGCGGGCCAGAGCCCGCACCCACTCCCCGCCGCCGCTGGACGTCGTCGGCCCCGAAGAAGAGCACGGAGCAGGCGGAGGGGCAGAGGCGGCGGCGGGGGAGCCCGACACGGAGGGGACCCCCAGCGCCAGCCACAGCGCCAGCGCCAGCGCCAATGGGGCCATGGCTGGAGGGAGAAGAGGGAAAGGGCAGCCCCAGGCTCTCCTGGTCCCGCAGCCCTCGCCCCCGCCACCTGCCCTGGAAGGGCTGACAGGGAAGGAGGGAAGGAAGGGGGAGAGAGAGAGAGAGAGAGAAGGAAGGAGGGAAGGAGGAGGGGGTGCCGCCGCCGCCGCCGCAGCTGCTGCTGCTGCTCACTGAGGAAGGAGGAAGAGGAAGGCGGGAAAGCGTCTGAGGGAGGGAGAAGGAAAAGGAAGGAAGGAAGGAAGGAAATGCTTGAGGAAGAAAAGAGGGAAGGAAGGAAAGAAATCACCGGAGAGGGGAGAAAAGGAAGGAAGGAAGGAAGGAAAATGCCTGAGGAGGAAGAGAAAGAAGAAAGGAAAGAAAAAAAATCACCTCAGAGGAGATAAAAGGAAGGAAGGAAAGAAAGAAAGAAAGAAAGAAAGAAAATGCCTGAGGAGGAAGAGAAAGAAGGAAGGAAAGAAGGAAAGAAATCAGCTGAGAAGGGAGAGAAGGAAGGGAGGGAGGGAGGGAGGAAGGGAGGGAGGGAGGGAGGGAGGGAGGGAGGGAGGAAGGAAAGAAAGAAAGAAAGAAGGAAAGAAAGAAAGAAAGAAAGAAAATGACTGAGTGGGGAGGGAAGGGAAGGAAGGAAGGAAGGAAGGAAGGAAGGAAGGAAGGAAGGAAGGAAAGCACCCAAGAGGAGAAAAAAGGAAAGAAGGAAGGAAGGAAGGAAAAAGAAAATGCCTGAGGGGAAAGAAAAGAAGAAAGGAAAATGCCTGAGGGGGAAGAGAAGGAAGGAAGGAAGGGCCTGGAGGGGGGGAGAGGGACGGAAAGAGGAAATAAAGAAGGGAGGGAGGGTGCCTCTGCTGCTCCCTAAGGAGGGAGGAAGAGGAAGGCAGGGGCGCCGCTGCCGAAAAGGCTCAGGCTCCCTTCCTCCTCTGCCTGCCCCTGTGCGAAGTGAGATCGAGGCGCTGCGAGTGATGTCCAAAGTGTTCACAGTCTGCCAGCGGCAGGAACCGAGAGGCCAGGAGGGGCTGCCAACCCCCAGCATCCCCAGCCAGCCTCAGTAATAAGAGCGGCGCCGCCGCATGGGTCTTCCCTGGGCTCTGTTTACCTCCAGCTCTGTTTACCTCTGCCTCCTCTGGCGGTGCGTGGCTTCTCCACAGACACTCTCCTGCGTGGAAGTTATACACACACACACACACACACAGAGTCCGCAGTCGACCTCTCCCAGGGGTGTGTCTGAGGTGTGGAGACATGTTGTGTGCCTCCGTTGTACAGTCCTTCCTCCTCCTGTCCACCTCAGGAGGCCCTCCCTCCTCCTTTCAGTCTTGGGCCTTGGCCTTCGGGGTGACCAGACGTCCCCCATGTGTCCAGGGCAGGGCCTACATTTCATCCTTCTGTCCAGGAGGAATTCGCAAGTGTCCTCTCCTTGGAGCAGCACCAAGAAGCATGAATTTATATTTATAAGAGTGGTGTGTTGTTGTTGTTTTAACTTTTATTTGGTCATGCCCTACATTTTTCTTCAATGGCCTACATTTGGTGCTGCCTTCTCCTCCTTTGTGGTGACGACATCTGGTCACCCTGTCTTCACTAGCGTGTGGATGTCTTCACTAGCATGTCACTTGAGAGACATGCCTTTCATGCCCATTACGAATGTGCATCTCTTTGTTGTTTACCTTCAAGTTGTTTCCAACTTATGGCGACCCTAAGACAAACCTATCATGGGGTTTCCTTGGCAAGAGCTTCAGAGAAGGTTCTCCATTGCCATCCTCTAAGTCTGAGAGACCATGACTTGCCCAAGGTCACCCAGTAGGTTTTCATGGCTCAGTGGGTATTGGATCCTGGTTTCAAAAGTCATACGCTCAAAGCACTACACCACACTGACTCTCTTCATGTACAAATGAGGAATTTAACTATTTTTCTGACCCTCCTCCACACATGCATGGCCACTGTGGGAGGAATGCATCTTCAAGTGAGGTTCATTCTTGTGCTCCTTATTAGGGTTGCATCTGATATCCCTGGATGTAAACCTCATTCAGCTCAGTGGGACCAGCTTGCCCGAAGGCCCTGCATAGGATTGCACTGCACAGGGTGAATTGTGAAAGGAAGAACAATCCCCTGTTGAATGCCACAGGGTGAACTTCCAGACTTCCAGTCCCTGTGTCTTCCTTTAAAGAATTCAGAGCCAGGTCATAGGTTCATGCCTGCTTCACTTCAGTAGAACTTCTACCAGATCACATGTATTTTGTGTACCATCCACTCTCTCCACATACATAGTTTGGAGGAGTCCTGAATCATGAAGAGACATATATGTATGTGTCAACCAGCTCTTAGAACTGGGGTGCATCTGACCTTGGTAACAAGCAGCCATCTCTTCTGATGAAGGAATCAGTTGAAGCCTCAGCCATGTTGGCCAATAGTCCCATGTTGGCCAATAGCTCCTGGGATTCTGGGAGCTGAAGTCCCTCGGCCCTTAAAGGGGAAAGGTTGCCTACCCCTGATATAAAGGGATGCTTGCAAATATACCTCTGAGAAAAGGAGAGAGTTGGGGATGCTATACACAATTTTACTCTCTCACTTTTTTGATAAACAGAAAATGGTCTTTCATGCTATCCTATCAATTAATTTACTGAAAACAAGTAGAATGGGCCAGGACTGATGGGAGTTGCAGTTCAACTACAGCTGAAAGGCCATACCTCACCCATACCTGCTAAAAATCCATATGCTTCGAAGATAACTAATTATATAAACAATGCTGCCTGGTATGACAGCCATTCATACTCCTTCATTAGAACCAGAAGTTCTTATCGTTCTTCCTCTCTTGTTTTTCATTTGTAATGTATCCTTGTTCTTCAACTGTGGATACCGTACATGGAATAACATCAGATGCTCACTCCAAAACAAGGCTGCAGCTGAAAAGATAAACTTTCCTGGGCTGCTCTTCTGTCTTTATTGGAAGCTTGGTGTGCAGATATAGCAAGTGAAGCATTAATAATTTTTCACAATATGGAGTTAAATGCTATTTGCTGCTAGAGGCACAGCTACTGCAGTCAGTTTTAAAATTGGCAACCTTATTCCAAAATGATTTACCCTGTTGTGAAATCTTTGATAGCAATCATTTTCAGTGGCAGATGTCCGAGCAAAAGGGGCTTCTGGTTTTCCCCCATGAGTTTTGAGACCAGAGTTTGAATCCCCACTCAGTCATGGAAACCCATTGGTAGGCTTGGGCAAGTCACACTTTCTCAGTCTCAGAGGAAAGCAAGAACAAACCCCCTCTGAACAAGTCTTACCAAGAATACCCCATGATAGGGTCGCCATAAGTTGAAAAGGATTTGAAGGGATGCTACAACAATGTCTTATTTCAATCACTAATACAATACTCATCATGATGAATAAAATGTATACATTAGATGAACTTTTATATTGCAAAACTGGAGGGTTGGGAGTGAGTAGGCAATACATTTTGCTTGCTTTTTTAAAAAATCTACTTAAAAAAACAAAACTCTGAAAATTCATCTCTGTCCATAGTGATCCCACCCATTCAGAATTAAGCCATTGTCTATCTGTACGATTCTGCCCTTGATTTTCTTTCCAGGCCAGATTAGAGTTTGAGTGATTGTTAAAGAGTGGCTTTTAAATATATATATATATTCAGCAATATCAGACCCCACTGAGTACAAAAGTATTCCCTTTCAGAATCTTCAGCACCCACAGCTTGGATTCTGCAGTCCTGTAGCATTCCTTTGAAGTCGTGACCAAGAAACTGTATTATGAGACATTGCTACAGTTCCTAATGTTCCACTGGGGCAGCAGAGCAACCTCTGCTGACAAGTGGCTGTAGTTGCATTTCTCAGCTGCTTAATGAGAGTAAACAGCCAATCAATACCAACTAGGCATTGTGGAAGGCCAGCCAGCTCGTCACTGCTATTGCATAAATGTGTCCCCACTGCCTCCATTGCAAGCCAGAAATCTCACCGGGAAACTCTTGCTTCCTTCCTCCTTTAAGACAAATGAAGCATGTCTTCCGCCTCTGCCTCTCCCCATCCTCAGTGATACAATTCAGTCTATAATGAATGATCCTTTTCCCAGTAGATTTGCTGCATGTTTACATACAAGATACTATTGCCCTGTTAATCCAAAAAAAGATACCTTTTATTAAATCAATGCAAGCTAGTGGAGGGATATCCAAATGATGGAGTACTGCACATTCTTCTTTAAGGTTGCTGTAGAGCAACAATTAGTTACGGCTTCAAGTACTCACATCTTGATCGCAAAATGTTAAGTATAGCAGCAAAACCATTTTAAAGAAGTGAGTATCCTTTTAAAAGTGTGGCCTGCATGTACATTATACACAATGTTGTCTGAACAGTTACCCAAAACTTATACATAAGTTCAAATGAGAACATGAAGCTAGAGGCTTTAGTAACAAGAAGAAAAACAACAACATATTTCCATTTAGTGCTATGGAGGATAATCGTGTCAGCCTTATTTCCACAAATAATCTCATTAATACCCCACTGTTTTTACAAGGCTCAGACTGGCATAATTGAGGACATTTTAAGAGCATAAACTGAATTGAGATGCATAGGGATCCAAACTGCCCCAAAGGCAAATAAGACATTTGTACCAGATGTCAGCCCTGTGGGGGGCATAGAACAGCTCTCTGCTGGATGTAGCCACTGCTCTTAGAAGCACACTTGCTACCATGGAAGCCCTGTCAGTAGTCTGACAAAGGTTGACCTACAGGTGAAATGAGTTCATCTCTGTTTTCTGCCTATAAATCCAAGATGCCATGGAAATCTTGGACAGATGTCTGGAGATGCTTCTGGAAGGGATGATAGTGAATAAACAGAAACTTAATCTAGAGATCTCTATCTTGATGATTGATAGGAAACCAGCTGATCTGGATGGAGGAGTCATGGATGAAGTTGCATTCTTCCTGAAGGTCCAAACTGATACAAATAGTCTTGGAGGTCTTCCTGTCTGGGGTAGTGCAGGTTACATTGGCTACCAAGACTGCTTTTTACCATTTTCATCAGGTATATTGGCTGCAACTCTTTCTCTGTTTTTTTTTTTTTTTAAAGAAAAATGAAACCCTGCCAAGTTTACTCATGTACTACTAAATAGGGCTGTACAAGCTATTTGGTCAAACCCTGAATAACTAAGGGCCTTTGCAGACTGCCAGAAATAGTGCACATTAAATTGAGGCACTGCCCTGGCTCAGTGCTAGGGAGTCATGGGAATTGTATTTTTTTTTCTGGGACATTGAGCCTTCTCTGTCAGAGAGCTCTGGTGCCACAATAAATTACAGTTCCCATGATTCCCTAGCACTGAGCCAGGGCAGTGCCTCAATTTCATGTGCACTATTTCTGGCAGTCTGCAAAGGCCCTAAATGAACTGATTAAGACCAAATTGTATTAGCTCTAGAGAGAATCAGCTTGGCCCAGTTCTGTTCCAGAGTGGAATGGCACAGTATGAGACACCTTAGACCAGTCTGGAGAGCTGAACATTAAAAAATAAGTGCAAGAAGCCAGATGGCATTATCTCCAATATGTCTATACAAGTAAAATGCCAAAACTGTTGTGATGCAGAGGGGTGTGTGTGTGTGTGAAGTAGGGCTTTCCCCATTAGCTCTGTCATGTTCTTTGATCAAGAACCTCACCAACACACCAGTTACTGTGGTTATTGGGTTGGGTTATATAATGCTATATAGTCAATTATCTCTTCTGCATCTCTTTCTTGATTCACCAATTTTAGCTATGTTAGTAGCAGATCTTGAAAGAGTGTGGTGCAAGGTAGGCATCGCTACATCTGAGATTATCTCTCTGCATCATTCTCTTTTTAATTTCCTTTTGTTGAGGAAGTTAGCTTAATTTTCTGTTTGTTTTGCTTGTTAATTTATATCTTTATGAATTGTGTATGTATTTTCGGCTGGGAGATCAATTGCCCCTAGTTATTGCTGCTATGTATTAAATGGAAGATTGGCAGTCTGAGCTATACAAAATATCTTAAATATTTTAAATATTAAGATATACAAATATCTTAAACAACTATACACAGTAACAAAACACTTAAACCTACCTTTAACATAAAAGCCTAGTGACTTCCTCCCCTATAACTGATTATTGTTTCTCTCTAATTTTTTATACTTCCATTAAGCCATTACTTCCACTACCTAGTCCAACATAATCCATTTAACAAATCCTAAAGTTGATATATGTCCCCAAAAAGAATGTGTAAAAGAAACAATTCCCAATCTTTCTTAAAATTAATCAAAGCTTTTTACTTAATCAACATTGTCAATTTGCTCATTTCAGCAAGTTCAAGAATGTTTGTCGGCCAATCTTCTTATCTTGGAATAGAAGCATCTTTCCACCACTGAACATGTACTGTTCTCACAGCAGTAGTCATATACTGTAAAATCTTTCCATATTTCTTCTCCAGTTGTCCATCCATCATTACAAGTAACAATAGTTCAGATTTGAAGTGTATTTTCTATTTTATAAATGTCTTCCAAGCAATTTATGGATCAAAATCCAGTACTTCTGTGCCTCATCACAAATCCACCACAATGGGAGCGGGGGGGGGGGGGGGGAGGCTCTGACCTTCTGTTTCTATTTCCAACATGGTGTAATAGTTAGCACTTTGGGTTCTGTCTGGAACCACTTTATGGTGAAAGCAAATTCCAGGGTTGCTTTCTGCTTTACTTGTAAGCATCAAATAAGCAGGGATAACCTTCCAGACTAATACAGCCTTATAGCCTGTTCAAGCACCTCATGAAGCAACACTGAGTGGTTTTACTCAGAACAGAAGCAGAGAAGTCCCACAAGCTGGGCAACAGGGGAAGATGCAAAGAATGTTTCATCTTCTGAAATCAGAAGTTTGCTCCCCCCCGCCCCAAGAATCTTAGGTGACTGCCTTTAGAAGAGATGAGAGCAGTAGGGGCCAAGAGACAGAAGTTTTCAATAATGCCAGCCCAGATCACTGTCCGGTGCTTTGATGGTGATCAGCAGATTGTTTCATTTGAAAGATCTTGCCAATTGGACTGCTGGTAAAACATCCTCTGATCACTCCCCTGCTTCTCTACAATGTGTTACTAAACATTACCAGTTGGGCTTCTGGTAGAATTTTAAAAAAAGTACCCTCTCCTTATGTGTAATTTTGTTATTATCATCTATGATCTTATTTAAATTTAAACAGACTTAACTGACTGATGCTGTCTAGAGCAATGGTGGGGAGAGCACAATCCTTGAACCCATTTATGTGCTCACTGAAGTCTCCTGGCAGTTCCCATAAGACACCCCCCTGAAAAATGTTTTACATTTTTGAACCATTTTATTCAGGTAATTACGTTACCCTTGTGAAAATGGCTCCAAATGAAATAAAACTGTTGAAAATATAGCAGTTTCTCTTTTTCTATCACCTCCTCATTGCCTTACTTCTGCTGAAAACTGGGTAAAAATGTTGCCCAGGAGTGATGTAATTTCACTTTTAGGCCACTAGGATGCACTGGGATAACTTATGAGAGTGGGCTGCATGGCCAGTTGCCCATCTCTTTTCTAAATGGATAGTGGCCACAGAAAAGTAGCACAAATTGCCAAAATTAACCAGTCAATAATTATTGAAATTTGTTTGTTTCTGTTTCTGCTGTTTTTGAAAAAACACAAACTTTGCAGGTGCCTTGCTCAAGCCCCACAAAGGTTACTTGTCAGAAATTTGACTTGATAGATCCCCTTTTCATGGTCTACCTTATCTTCAAACTTCATGCATATGTGTGAACATTAAAGCTTTTAATGCATGAACATTAAAACATTTAATGTGAGCATTAAAGCTCCCTACAAGCCAGGGCCAACCCCATCATTATGCAGAGTAAGATAACTGCCTCGGGTGATAGCTGTGTATGCCAAACAACCTGGCCAGCTCCCCTGAACTAGCCTGCTGTCCTCTGATGTGGTCAAGAAACCTAACACATTTTGTAGCATTAAAATAAGATTCAACTGCCAGTCTGGCTGACCTCTGCAGACTGAAAAGGTGGATAAAAGTGCAGCCCTCCAGAAGATGTTGTACTCTAACTCCCATAGCAGCAAAGCCAATGATAAAGAGTGCTGAGAATAGCAGTCCAACAGTAACTGGGAGGGCCACAACTTTCCCTCCCTGGTAGAGAGGATGGTGCATTTTTGTCCTTGACTTCAGGAAGTACAACATCTTGAACCAGCCCTGATATAACTGTAGGTGGTGAAATTCTGCATGAGTTGCCTCTTCAGAGGTCCACTGCCGACAATAGCTGGCCTGTGCAACATCTCAGCACTCCTCTATGAGGGCACACCACAACCCTGCTCCCTGGGTATCCAACTTACCTTACCTCAAGAAAGAAGCTGCATTACTCCCTGCCAGTAAATCCTACTTCTCACTGCTTGCTTGCCTGACATGGGCCCCCTCCCTCTTTTTCTATGGGCCTTGGTTTCCTCTGCTCTTCATGTGGTCCATGTCTTTAGACAATTCATATTGTTTTGTACAACTTTATATTTGTAATAAAATTTTAAAATACGAAACTGAATTAAGAACAGTGAAGTCAGGGAGAAATGTAGAAACCATTTTCTCCATATCATCCATTCAACCCATCATCTGCTGTTCTCATAAACTGAAAAATATGTTTTGAATATTGTTTATTTTTCATTTTCCCTTCAGAATAAGTTGGGAGAATTCAAGTATAACATGCATCTAACAGTGGAGACACATGCAGAACTGAGAGCCAGTTTAGTTTTTAGTTCAGAGGATGCTAATAAAATTCACAGTGGATGCTTTTAATGCATAGATATAAATATAATAAAACTACATATATACCTGCATATATACCACTAGGCTACATATATTTCAACCAACATATATACCACTAGCTGTCATAATATCTTCTACATGGTATTGAGCACTACAGGATAATTGTATGCCAAATTGGGGGGGGGGGGGGGGAGGTTTCTATTTTTCATTTCATTTGGTAAACCAGGAGCTTCCATCAGAAGCAGAAGGTTCAAGATAGCCTCTGGGTTTTATGAGGTGACTGAATTATTTGCCAGCATGTAACTTTATTCATCCCATCTGCTAATAATAAGTAAAGACCACCTCTGTAGTCTTGGCTTCAGGGGATTCTCTCCGATTAGATTATTTTTCTCTTTCTTGTTTTCGCCTGAGGCTCAGTTCACGTATGAGATCAGCAGTTTAGGCACAACCCACATTGTAATCTTGTGGGCTCTGCTCCATGTGGCAAAACATTTGTGTGAAACAAACTGCTATATAAGTAGAGACAGTAGCCATTGAAACTGGTAGCTACTGCAATTGCCTCAGATGAGAGGTTGCTTCAGTGTGATTGCCAGAGGTGTGCACAGGGCTGTTTTACACAATCTGCTTGTCTCAAACATAGAGCTTGCAAAAGTTACTTTTTGAGGCCATGATTTAACATAGATTTTTCCAAACTCTAAAGGGGATTTATTCTGTATTAAGCATGCTTAGAATTGCTGGCTTCATTCTTCAAGAGCTTCCTACCACATAATTCTGTGGAATTTGGGTGTGATGTGATTGAAATGCAGCAGAGTTCAGGAACCAGCTTCCTTCACCAGCCATCCTGGAAATGCTATTTCCATGAAGACACATTTTGTAGATCCAAATTAAAGCTTTATTGTTCCATAAAGAAAACAGGAAAAGAAAAATATACAATCCATCCTGCTGATGGCAAAAGACTATAGGATCACATCTTGTAGATGCTGTTATAGAATTACAGCATTAGCAATAGAATAGTTACAGTTACAGTTCAAAAGAACACATAGCAAGTATATAAACAATAAGTTAACAAAGGAACTTCTGGCCCTTCCCATACTCCTCCTTTTGGGTGTTAACCTTATGATGATTGGATGATCTGCTGCAACCCCAGCCTCTAGTTGTATGTCATCCCCCATGTGACCTAGTTCTCATGAGAACTGAATGAGCTCATATGTTTATCTGTTAATATCATGTTCTCAGGCTCAAAGTGTTTTTATTATTCTGTACTGCAGGCACGTGTAATAGCTTCAAATCACCTGCTAGCTGAGCCCTCTTTGTTTTTTGTTAGACACTGTTCTCATAAGAAATTTTCACACACACATCTCTACATTTCTACTTTGACTGTATATCCCTCCATATTCCAACAAATTCACACTTGTAGATTCATCCAGTGACTTCCACACTAATGACCACTGATAGCCAAATTGCTTCCTTTTTGAATATATTTAAATAATTGGGCTACATGTGATGGGAATCATGAGTACCTCCAGATGTTGAACTGCAACTCCAAGTATTCCTCACCATTTGCTATGTTTGTAAGATTGCTTCTGGGAGTTGCAGGCCATAAGCACCTATAGGGGTAGATAAGCTTTCCCTTCGGCTAAATCCAGTTGCTAGTCTGAAACAGATCAGACCCACTCAATCAATGGGATTGATATAAATGTTGCTTTGTTGTTGCTTTGTGTGCCTTCAAGTCATTTCCAACTTATGGTGACCCTAAGGTGACACCATCATGGGGTCTTCCTGGTAAGTTTCTTCAGAGGAGGGTTGCCATTGCCATCCTCTGAGGCTGGCAGATGTGACTTTCTCAAGGTCACCCAGTGGATTTTCATGGCCAAGCCGGGATTCAAACCCTGGTCTCCAGAGTTGTAGTCCAATGCTCTGTACCACACTGAGTCTCCATGCTGGTAAATCACCATGCTGCTAATTTACCACTCAGTAGTCAATTGAATTGGGAATAGCAACTGGATTGTACCCAATATTAATAGCTTGTTTGTCATATTTTTTAGCACTTCAACCAACTGCATATTTGCAAAGCCTGAAGGAATTGCTGGTAGACAATGATTGCTTCATGTATTAATCTAAAACTTTCTGTGCTGTCACTTTCAAGAGACACAACACTGTATCCATCTCTGACCTTTTCATAATGGTGTTTGGTGGGACCTCTTCCAAGGAGGAGGCCAGCCATATTGCAAATCAATGTACCTGGCATCTCAGTGAGGGGGGAAAAGTCGATATTACAATGGGCTGTTACCATATGTGTGCTAACCACTCAGCTATGTTCATGTATAGGTGAGTGAAATATCAGGGTTTAGGAATAACATCAATGTTCTCCAATCTTTTTTTTTTTTTTTGCCCACCCCTTTCCTTACTCACTCTCTCATTCAGAAGTGATGCAGCAGAAAGCAACAGCAGGTTAGCAGACATGGTTTTCCTCCATGTTGAAGATCAAACCCTTGGCAATTGTTAAAAAGAAACAAATAATTTGCAAAATCTACCAAGAATTCAGATTTGTTGAATAGATTGATAATTTTCAATAATATTGCTACAAGGAGGTCTGATTCACACTGACATTGAAGCTTCAACACTGAACAGCTTGCCAGTTATTTTACAATGAGCTGAATATGATTCCCAAAATTTCCCTTTATACTACTTTGGCTCCCCAACACTACCCCAACATTTTAAATAATATCTGTCTAAACTAACTGAATTGCTACCATCTGACTCTTTGCATGAATATCACTGACATTGCTGTGTCAATTACCTCTCCCTCTGTATAGCAATATAGATAGATATAGTGCATATCTACACTGTACAAATAATGCAGTTAGACACTGCTTTAAGAGCTGTACTTCTATCCCATGGAATCCCAAGATTTGTAGTTCTACAAGGTCTTTAGACTTCACTGCCAAAGAGTGCAAAACTATTAATCCCAAGATTTTGTAGGGTGGGGCCACTGCAGTTAAAGTGGTGTCAAACTAAATTATTTCTACAGTGTAGATGCACCCAACATACACACTAGTAACTGGGTTCTTTGGGAGAACTATTAATTATCATAAGTAATAATTCACTTTCAACTGCTATTAAGGATAAGTGCCTATCTTTAGGGACACATCCATGTGTCCTACATAACTAGTATGTAAAGTCAAGCCACCCAAAACATTTCTTCCACTTGTCATCTAAGTCATTGTAGAAAATGTTTAGAAGTAATGACCATAGGGCAGGACCCTGTGGCATTCTACTTGAGATTACTTTCCAGTAGGAAGTGCAGCCATTGATAAGTCTTTGAGCACAGTTTTCCAACCAGTTATGGATCTAACTGATAGTGTTCCCATCCATTCCACATTTAATCAGTTTGCTATTATGGGAGAACTTATCAAATGCTTTGCTGAGATCCAGGTAAATTGCTACCAAATTGAAAACTAGGGTGTTTGGGGTTTTTTGTGTTGTTGTTTTTTGTCTTTTTTGGTGGTGTGTGTGTGTATTGGGGGGGGGGGGGGAGAGAATGATTTAAATTACTTTGGCAGGATTTGTTTTTGACAAGCCCATGCTGGCTATCCTAGGGTTTTTTTGGCTGGATTTCTTCAGAGGAGGTTTTACCACAGCTTTCCTGTAAGCTTTCCGATTGCTGCCCAGTTGGTCTCCATGGCTGAGTGGGAATTGGAGCCAGTGTCCTAGTCCAACTCTCCAAACACTACAGCACATCAGCTCTTTCTAATCTTCCTTACAATGCTCTGTTCCCAAACTTTATTTTAGAAATTTTTGTTTACTTATTGTGCTCAATTTTTAATGTGCATTGTGAATGCTCATGGGTACCAAGCCTATTCATCTGTGTTATATATTGCTTAGCATTACTAGAGCTGCAGCTAATGTTCTTCAGTATTCTGTGATTGCCTCAAAATTAGTACATTTGACACAGCTGAAAATAATACTCCCACCTACCACCCACCTAACATGTGTATAGCATTGCTGCTGTTCAATGTGTTTTTGTTATGCTGGCTCCTCTGGGTGAGGCATCCTTCTCCTCTTCCTTTACTTTCACAGTGTTCAGACTCTTTTGCGTATCCTGCCACTGAATCCATTTAGCTATGGCAATGACCAATACAAGTGTCATCATATCAGACCTAATGCTGTGATGTTATTCACAAAACTATTTCCAATTGTATGGGCAACCAAACAATTATATGTGCAACTGAAGCAAAGGACAGCAAGAGCCATGAACAAAAAGGAAAACAGAACAGAGAGGAACTGTGTTTTTAAAAAAAGTCTTCACAAAACTTACTGATCAGAAGCATTTCTCAGCACAGAAAATAGTGTAAAATGAGGTAAAGTTGACCACCTTTAAAATACCTTCATAGAAGATATTGCTATCAAGTTCCACCATCATTGGAAACATATCTGGTGGAGAGGTGAGGGAGAGCATCTCATGGGTGGTTGCTCCTGTATTCTGAGCTATCTGGAGAAGGGAAGCTGAGCTGCTCCTTCTTTGTTGCCTTCTCAGTTGCCAAAGTCATTTTTATTCTTATAGTCCTTTGGCATGTAAGATGATCTAGTGTTCAAGGAGATCCCACCATTGCAGTGCATGCTATTTTTTTTAACTGTTTTACTGTTATTTATTTATTTAAAAAGAAAATATTTGTTTTTATGCTATGTTTTAAAGCCACGTTTTGTTTTTCATTTCCTTTTTATTGTTTTCAGCTACCTTGGCACCTTTTTGGGTGGAAAGGTAGAATAAAATAAAATAAATAAAAGTATTAATTATATTACATTGCTTGACATAGTGAGAAAAAAAGGGTTGAAAAGAAACCATCTGCCCATTTCTGCTTTGAGAAAGTAGTGATTGTTGATATTTGCAGATGGCAGCAGCTACTCATTGCTCTGAAGGAGTTTTCCAAAGAATTTCCCTGTGTTCTCAGTCACATGTCTTACTCAAGGAAAGCTGATAGCAACTTTCATCTTCAATAGTTTATCTTCTTATCTCATCTTGTATAATTTAAAGTCTTGCTTATAATTGTCTTGAAGCTAATAGGATTTCCATTTAAGTATGTATTTGGATGCTTTGCTGAATCAGGGCCTTTTGTCTAGAATTTAAAAGTAGCATGTTTCCATTTTAGCTTAAAAAGTGCCCTTGGATGAAGGATGAAAGTAGGCATATTTGAGACATGCATTAAAAATGCAACTTTAATTGAATACAATGCTGATTCCAGCACTTCCTGGAAGGATGTGAGATATGTCACCTGAACTGGTTAATTCAAATCCTTTAATCATAAGTTTGGAGAGCATCACCACCTAACTGCAATTAGCTCATAGAACATGAATTTTTGTAGATGTTTCTTAGCTTGACATGCCATTTCCAAAACCTACAACGTTTATATTTACTACACTATGTCATGTCTCCCTGATGTTTTCATTTGAATAAAAGCAACAGCTCACTATAAAATGCCTTTTTCTCACACATTTTTTGTGTAATCTGAATCATCACTCATCAAGGTCCTCAAGCACAGCCCTCTTGCTAATAAGTTGGAAAAATATTTTCAGGCAAGCAAATTTATCATCATAAGAAAATGCTTTTGCCAGGCAGCAATCACATCCTGGTTTAACTCTCTCATTCCTTACACCTTGACACCTTATCCACAATATAATCTGCTAACTGCACAAATGCATAAACAGAACTCCAAACCACAGAGGGTGTCTCTTCTTGAACAGTTAACTTAAGTACGGTGATGTTCCATTACTAAGAAGACTTCTAACACATCATCAAAAAAAAATACAGAAGAGATTTGCTTAAGCTGCATATATGAGGGGGTATCGTAAAGTTTTAATTATCACCTTTAAAAAAAATTGATAGAAAGCTTGTTTTGATTTGTAGTTATTAACTTATATCAACATAGTCACCATCCAAATTTACACATTTTCCCAGTGTTTCTTGACCCTCTGAATATTTGATATTGTAGAAATCTGCAGAATCCATCTTATGAGGGGGTATCGTAAAGTAATAATTATCACCCAGCAGTGATTATGATATATTGATGAAATTTTGTCACTGTCATCATCATCAAGTGACTTTTTCTTTTCCATTGTGGGGTCACCAATTTGACAATGCAGATGACATCATTTATGAAGTGGAAGACTAGTTTAAGGCGCAATCTGCAGACTTCTACAACAACAGTGTTCAGAAGGTCAAGAAACATTGGGGAAAATGTGTAAATCTGGATGGTGACTACGTAGATATAAGTTAACTACAAATCAAAACAAACTGTCTGACCATTTTTTTTAAAAGGTGATAATTAAAACTTTACAATACCCCCTCATATGTCCACATATGTTCATATGTCATATGGTGCAAGATTAGATATGTTTTTTACAATTCAAAAACTACAATTCAGAGTACATCTAATGCTGAGCAGGTGGGGCTTTGGTGAGTCACATTTGTGAGTCAATAGGGGGTGGAGGTAGCCAATTAGCTCTATACAACTCTTCCCAGAGGCTTTCTAGGTCAGTTCCTGCCAGGAAGGAGAAGGAAAGCAGCTTCTGGGCAGCCATTTTGAGTGGGTGAGTGTTTAAATTCTTTTTAAAACCACTTGGGGAGAGTGTGACTGTTGCTGAGTGGGTGGGGCTTTGGTAAGTCACATTTGTGAGTCAATAGGGGTGGAGCTAGCCAATTAGCTCTATAGAACTCCTTCCAGAGGTGTGTGCCTAATGGCACATGAATTTTTTCATAGGACAAGGGAAAGCACAGCACAGGTAGAAGGGGAGCTTTTATCTTTCTTTTTAGAGGTTCTCCTAATAATAATAATAATAATCTAAAGGGCTTTGAAGTTGTTATTTTTTTGCTCAGAGGAAGAGAGACAGAGACTTACCTCCAGAATAAGGTAGCATCCAGGAGCTCTCTGTAGAGTTAGAAACCCAGTCAATTGAACTTACTGACAGAGGGCCTTTGCAGACTGCCAGAAATAGTGCAAATTGAGTTCACTTTAACTGCCCTGACTCAGTGCTAGGGAATCATGGAAACTATAGTTTATTGTGGCAACAGAGCTCTCTGACAGAGAAAGGCTCAATGTCTCAGAAAAAAAATACAGTTCCCATGATTCCCTAGCACTGAGCCAGGGCAGTTAAAGTGGACTCAATTTGCACTATTTCTAGCAGTCTGCAAAGGCCCAGAGCCTAGTGAAAAGACCAACAGAACAGGGGCCCTTTACGTGGGTCTTTACCAGGGGAGTTTTTGAAGGAGAAGCCCACAGTCCTGTTTCAGTGCTTTCTTAAGATTTCTCAATATGAACACTGAGGGAATTGATGCAGTCACCTGCAACACTTGTGGGATGTTTGTCTTCTTGCCAAAGAGATGTGGGGAACTTCACCTGCACCAAGTGCAAGTTCATAGCCCTCCTGGAAGAGAAAGTCCAGCAGCTGTAAGCCTGGGTAGCTACACTTCAGCTTATTAGGGAGCAAGAGGTTTTCCTGGACAGAGCGGAACTACACTTGGATGGGGATTACACAGAGGAAGTTGTTGAAGAGGAGGACACTTCATGCACACAGGATCTGAACACCTGCAGGAACATCACACACAGAAGTAGGGAAACCAGGGATCGTTCTGGGGGCTTGCAGCTACAGAATCAATTTGAAGCTTTCTCCCTTAACAAGGATGAAGAGGAAGAGCAGCAGGGATAGTCCTCAGGGACAGTGCAATGGACCCTAAGAGTACCACTGCAGGGAACAGCCACTGCTAAGCCTCAGAGGAGGTGTGTGGTGGTGGTTGGGGACTCCTTGTTGAGGGGTACAGAAGCAGTGGTTTGTGGGCCTGACAAGATGTCCAGGGAGGTCTGTTGTCTCCCTGGGGCAAAATTCCGTGATGTGACAGTGAAGCTGACAAGACCTGTCAAGCCTACTGACCATTACCCCTTCCTCTTGGTCCATGTGGGAACCAATGATACTGTAAGGCATAGTCTTCGGAATATCAGAAGGGATTATGAGGCTTTGGGTAGGAAGCTGAAAGAGCTGGACACACAAGTTATCTAATCTCTTCTCCCAACTGGAGAATGGGCATGGTCCAGGAAGGAAGATAGCAGATGTGAATAACTGGCTCCATAGATGGTGCTGCCAAGAGCAATTTGGATTCTTGGATCATGGGCTGTGGTTCCATTAGGGTGGATTTCTAGCATGGGCTGCATCTCACACCAGTTGGCAGAAGCATTTTTGCTAATAGTCTCAAACATTTGATCAGGAGGGCTTTAAATTGAGTCATGTTGGGGAGGGAGACAGTATCTTGGAAGTCAGGAGTACATCATGGGCTGGAGATTATAGTCAAAGTGTTATAGAGGGAACAGAACAAATGATGCAAGGGCCCAACAGTGGGAGGCAAAAAAACTCACACAGGCAGCAAGTGGGGAGGACCCACGCTCTTAGATGTCTCTACACTAATGCACAGAGCATGGGAAATAACCAAGATGAACTTGAACTCCTAGCATAACAAAGGAAATACAATATAATAGGCATCACTGAAACCTGGTGGGATGAGTCTTATGATTGGAATGTAGGAATAGAGGGGTATAACCTTTTTAAGAAAAATAGGCCAAACAGGAAAGGAGGAGGAATAGCATTATATGTCAGGGATGTTTACACATGTGAAGAGATCCAGGACTTAAATCCTGGAAATCAGGTGGAGAGCATCTGGATAAAAATTAAAGGGGAAGGAAACAACAGGGATGTTAAAGTGGGAGTCTACTACAGACCCCCAAGTCAGACTGAGGAATTGGATGATGTCTTTCTAGAACAGATGACCACACACTCAGAAAGGAGAGATGTGGTAGTGATGGGTGACTTCAACTATCCTGATATTTGCTGGAATTCAAACTCAGCCAATACTTCAAGGTCTAGCAAATTCCTCACTTTCCTCGAAGACAGTTTCTTTGTCCAAAAGGTGGAAGAGGCAACAAGGGGATCAGCTATTTTAGATCTGATCCTAACCAACAGGGATGACCTGGTAAATGGAGTGCAAGTGGTGAGATCCTTAGGTAGGAGTGATCATGTTCTCCTGGAGTTTCTTATACAGTGGAAAGGAGAAGCTAGGCATAGTCAAACACTCTAAACTTTAGGAGAGCTGATTTCAACAAACTTAGGGAAACACTGGGATTGATCCTGTGGTCAGGAATACTAAAGGAGAAGGGAGTTCAGGATGGATGGGAGTTTCTCAAAAGGGAGATACTGAAGGCACAATCTTAAACAGTTTCAATAAGAAGGAAAAATGGGAGCTGTCTCAAGAAACTGGATTGGATGACAAAAGAAATTTCAACTGAACTAAGTTTTAAATGGCAGATGTATAAGAAATGGAAAAGGGACGAAATCAATAAAGAGAAATTCAAACAAATAGCTATCGCATGTAGGGTAAAGTCAGGTAAGCCAAAGCACAGAATGAGCTCAGGCTTGGTAGAGGGGTTAAGGACAATAAAAAGGGCTTTTTTGAGTATGTCTGTAGTAAAAGGACGAAGAAGGAAATGGTAGTGCCACTGCACAGAGAAAATGAAGAAATTCTAACAGGGGACAGAGGAAAGGCAGAACTACTCAACACCTTCTTTGCCTCAGTCTTCTCACAAAAGGAAAAGGGTATTCAACCTGAGGAAAATGGAGCAGAGGACACAATAGGGGAAATGCAGCACAGAATAAGTCTCCAGGACTAGATGAACTACATCCAAGGATATTAAAAGAACTGGCAAATGTAATCTCGGAGCCACTGGCAATAATCTTTAAGAACTCCTGGAGAACAGGAGAAGTCCCAGCAGAATGGAGGAGGACAAACACTGTCCCCATCTTCAAAAAGGGGAAAAAAGAGGATCCCAACAACTATCGCCCAGTTAGTCTGACATCAATATTGGGAAAGATTCTAGAACAGTTCATTAAACAGAGAGTCTGTGAACATTTAAAAGGGAATGCCATAATCACTAAAAGTCAACATGGGTTTCTCAAAAACAAGTCATGCCAGACTAATCTGATCTCTTTTTTTGATAAAAATTACCATCTTGCTAGATGAAGGGAATGTGGTAGACATAGCATATCTTGATTTCAGTAAGGCTTTTGACAAGGTCCCCCATGATATTCTTGCAAGCGAGATAATAAAATGTGGGCTAGACAATACAACTATTAAGTGGATTAGTAACTGGTTGACTGACCAAACCCAAAGGGTACTCAGCAATGGCTCCTCTTCATCCTAGAGAGAAATGACCAGTGAAGTGCCACAGGGTTTTGTCCTGGGCCTAGTGCTCTTCAACATCTTTATCAATGATTTGGATGAAGGAATAGGGGACATGCTTCTCAAATTTGCAGATGATTCCAAATTCGGAGGAATAGCTAATACCCCAGAAGACAGGATGAAAATTCAAAATGAGCTTAATAGATTAGAAAGCTGGGCCAAAGCTAACAAAATGAATTTCAACACAGAGAAATGTAAGGTACTGCACTTAGGGCCAAAAAATTAAAAATGAAATGAATAGATATAGGATGGGGGACACTTGGCTTAACGAGACTATGTGTGAAAGGGATCTAGGAATCCTAGTAGACCACAAGTTGAACATGAGTCAACAGTGTGATGCCGCAGCTAAAAAGGCCAATGCAATTTTAGGCTGCATTAATAGAAGTATAGTATCTAGATCAAGGGAAGTAATAGTGCCATTGTATTCTGCTTTGATCAGGCCCCACCTGGAATACTGTGTCCCAGTTCTGGGCACCACAATTCAAAAAAGATATTGAAAAATTGGAGTGTGTTCAGGGGAGGGCGACTGAAATGGTGAAGGCTCTTCAAACCATGCCCTATGAGGAACGACTTGGGAAACTCAGTATGTTTAGCCTGGAGAAAAGACAGTTAAGAGGGGATATGATAGCCCTCTTTAAATATTTGAAGGGCTGTCATATTGAGGAGGGAGCTAGCTTGTTTTCTGCCGCTCCAGAGAATAGGACACAGAACAATGGATGCAAGCTACAGGAAAAGAGATTTCACTTCAACATTAGGAGGCACTTCCTGACAGTGAGAGCTGTTTGACAGTGGAACACACTCCTTTGGAGTGTGGTGGAGTCTCCTTCTTTTGAGGTCTTTAAACAGAGGCTGGATGGCCATCTGTTGGGGATGCTTTGATTTTGAGTTCCTGCATGGCAGGGGGTTGGACTGGATGGCCCTTGTGGTCTCTTCCAACTCTATGATTCTATGAAGGCTCTACCTGCTCAATATAGATAGGTTTGCTATCCAGGTACTAAGTGGACAAGCAAAGGTCCTGGTCTACTTCCTTATGGTTCTTTGCATTTAAATAAGTCTTTAATTCGACAGCCCTTCAAACAGAGGATATCTTTTTTAAAAGGACTGTCTTTGGGAAGCTCTTCAAAGAATGAATATTCAAAAACATTCAGAAAATATTTGCAAAAACTGTTTTAGAGTGTTATTTCTATGCAGGAAATAATATTTGTGAAGAGAACCACATGAGAATTTTGCACAGAATAAGTCTTGAATTGTGAACAGACTTCAGAACTGAGTGGTTTTCAAATACATTCTAATATCAAGAAGAAAATAGTTAAAATTACTTGTTGCTTCCTTTAAGAAGAAACTCACAGTGCATTTACACTGTAGAAATAATGCAGTTTTACACCATTTTAAGTCCTGGAATCCTGAGATTTGTAGTTTTGCACAGTCTTTAGTCACTGACAAAGAGTGTTGGTGCCTCACAAAACTACAAATCCAAGGATTCTTCAGGATGGAGCCAGGCCTGTTAAAGTGGTGTGAAACTACATCATTTCTACATTGTAGATGCACACCTAGGGATGACTCACTGTGATGTTACAGGCAGTGGACCCTGATTTATTTATTTATTTATTTATTTATTTATTTATTTATTTGAATTATTTATATCCCACTCTTCAGCTACAAAGGCTCTCATAGCAGCTTACAATATTTTTTTTTTAAAAAAAAATTTTTACAGTTCCCTGCCCTCAGGCTTACAATCTAAAAAGACATGACACAAAAGGAGAAGGGAATGGTAGTGGGGAAGGGATCAAAGTCATTGGTTCTTCTGTCCCTCTAGGGCCATGGTCATGGCAGATGGGCTGGAGGGAGGGGTCTTCTTCTTTGGGCTAGGCCCAATGGAGCTGGACTGCCTCTCTCCCCTCAGAGGCTGGATGATGGTGGATCTGCAGGAGGGGAGCCTTTTTCTTTCTTTGGCCAATGGAGCTGGCCTGCCTTCTCTCTCTCTTCCTTAGTCTGGATGATGGTGGATTGGAAGGAGGGGGGCCTTCTTCTTACTTTGGGCAATGGAGTTGGCCTGCCTCTCTCTCCTCCTCAGGCCGTGATGATGTAAGTAAGCATTAATGACATCTGCAAAACCAGTTGACATTCAAAGTCTGGGTAAACAAAATGGTCTTTGCTTGTCAGAAGAAAGAGAAAAGACAGGGACAGCCAACTTGAAGCATCAGACTCAGATACACAGAACATCCCATTAAAATCAGAATTTTAATGCAAATGCATGCAAATGAGGAAATTTGTATTTTCCGGTGTATAAGATGACTTTTTAATCTTCTCAAATCTTTGCAAAAGTCGGGGGTTGTCTTATACGCCGGGTGCTGAAACTTCCTCGGGAAAGACACAGGAGGAGGAGGAGGAAGAGATGGTGCAGTGTGAGGCTGGAGGAGAAGGAAGAGAGGAAGGCCAGGTGAGAGGAAGAGAAGTGAGGAAGAGAAAGAGGTGATGAGGAGGAAAAGAAGGCTCCCATGGTCGGGGCTGTCAGAGCTGGGATTGGAGTCTGTCCTCCTGGGCTCTCTCCATGCTTGGAGGCCCTTGCCAAGCAGGAGGAGGACAAGGAAGAGGAGGCCAGGAGGGGCATGCTTTACCCACTACCGGGATCGCTCCACGCTCAGAGGCCCTCGCTGAGGAGGATGACAAGGAAGAGGAGGCTGGGAGGGGCACGCCTTACCCACTGCCACAAAGGCTGGCCATCCAGCAGCAACCCCGATACCGCATGGCCGGAATGGAGGTAGGGAGCTGGCAGAGAAGGATGAAGGCGAGAATCCACCTGAGGGCAAGGGGCCTCTGGCCACGGGGGGCTCTGGGGTCAGCTGTCCAGCTCTGGGCTTCTGGAAAGGAGGGAGGGTGCCTGTCTACCTATAGTGAGACACCAGCAGTGGTAGGAGACAGGAGGAAGAAGGGGTGGCGTGGCGTGAGGCAGGAGCGATAGTGTCTATAGCCCTGGTAAGATCGTTATTCCAGGTATCAACCAAGGCTTTGACATAATTGTCATCGTTCCCAACCATAAATCCCTCCAAGGATTCCTGGAACCTTTTGGGTTCCATTAGCCTTCAAAGGTGGACCATTCTAATAGGTCCTCCCCCCCCCCCCGAGAGGGATATGGGTAGTAGCCTTCAGTCCCACCTTGACCAGAAAATGATCCATCCATGAAAGGGCAGAAGTTTGAATTACCTCTGCCCACGGATGTTCCTGATCCATACTAAAGACCACATTGAGTGTATTACCAGCACAATGTGTTGGACCCGAGACTATTTGGGACAGGCCCATGGCTGTCATGGAAGTCATGAACTCCCGAGCTATCCTCTCCCAGCCAGGTTTCTGTAAAACAAGCCAGGTCGATGTTCTCCTCTTCTAACAAATCATAAATTATATGAGATTTGTTCCTCACCAACCTGGCATTGCAAAGGAGCAAGGTAAGGGTCTGTGGTATAGTTGGGACAACCCTCAGTTCTTTTGGGCTAACAGGGTGAGAGGAAGATGGGATAGATTTCAAATATCGATCTCGTCGTCCCTTGTATTTCATCTCCACCCTGTTAACGCTATAGTTCCCCTTGCCCCACACTACAATTGACTCGCCATGGCCTGAGCCTATATCAATAGTTTCCCTCCCAGACAGACTGGCTATTAGAAGGTGCCGCTCTCACTGGCACCCCCCCTTCTCCCCTTCCAGTGCAGATATTAACAAGCGCAATTGTTACGACATCCACCGCTCGAGGCTCAGCCAAAGCCCAGCTTCTAAAAAGCTTCTAAAAAGTGCTGCTCTCACCAGCACTTCCCTCTCTCCCCATCTGGCATTAGCGTCAGTAATAGCCCTCAGAAGGTGCCGCTCCCACTGGTTCCTCCCTCCTTCCCCTCTTAATACCAGCACCAACAAACACAATTGCCCCATCATCCAGCACTCAGAAATCAGCTGGCGAACCAGCCCTGGAATGGTGCCGCTCTCACCGGTACCCCTCTTTTCTCCTTCTGGCACTGATGCTAACCAACGCCCAATGTTCAGAGTTTTTGCAATGTGCCACTCTCACAGGCATCTTTCCTTCTCCCCTTTTGGCACTGGCAGGCTTGGTGTGGCTAGTTCCGGTGTCACTATGCTGGGCTTGTGGCCTCAGTCCAGCAGCCGGCAGAGTTGAATGATGCTGCCTCTTGCCCAGCAACAGGTGGAACTGGCTCCACCCCGGGCTTCTCCTGGCTACACTGCCGGCAAAGGTGAAGATGTTGGGGCCAGGCAGAGCAGACTCCATCCCAGTTCCCCTCCTGGTGCACTGCTGGCGAAGGTAAAGATGGTGGGGGTGGGCAGAGCAGCCCCCACCCCAGTTCCTCTCCTGGCACGCTGCCGGCAAAGGTGAAGGTGGTGGGGGTGGGCAGAGCAGCCTCCGCCCCAGTTCTTCTCCAGGTGCGCTGCCAGTGAAGATGAAGGTAGTGGGGGTGGGCAGAGTGAAAGTCCACCTGAGGGCAAAGGGCTTCTGGCCATGGGGGGGGAAGTCTGGGGTCAGCCGTCCAGCTCTAGGTGGCTGGAAAGGAAGGAGCATGCCTGTCTACCCATAGTGAGACACCAGCAGCAGCGGGAGGGAGTTCCTCCTTTGTTGGAAGGGGGTAGTCTCATACTGCGCATACAGCCCAAACTCTATATTTTAAGTGGAAAAGTTGAGGGTCATCTTATATGCCAGAAAATACGGTACATACACACTTTTCAAAACTACACTTTTGCCCTGAGATTCATCTTGCTTTTCCTGGGAGCAGGAGAAGAGCTGGGAACCTTAGATCAAACTGCTTCTGTCAACAGAAAATGGAGGACATAAGTCACCCTCCCCACAAATCCCTACAGTTTCCCCTTCAGTCTTCTCCAGAGATCTGGGAAGCCTCTCACAGTGGGGTTTGGGGCAGAGCAGCAACACTCAGTAGATAGGAAAAGAAAGACTTTTTTGTTCCAGCCTTTTCTTTTCATTTGTCTGTACCAGCAGAAATCTGCTGGCAGGATGTTTAAAGAAGGCCTTGGAAATGTGCTATGACATAAACGTTTCCCTCCTGCCCCATAATCTGAGACTTCCAACTTTGCTTTATAGGAAAGAGTTACCTGATGTGAGCGCCTACATTTTTTACCATCCTGCTGATATTAGTCTGTAAAGTTGTATAACTACATTATCATGTAGATCAGTTCATGGGTCCAAGAGTCATAGACCCTAGATGTACCAATAGCCATCCCATCCAATCACTTGCCAAAAGGAAGGAAAGTAAAGTTTTTAAAAAACTGAAGGGAAGGCAACAATCATTGCCTCACATCCCTTCTCTATAGATCTGTGCTGATTTTCCCATTCACCTTTCTGCTTTCCTTTGCATTGTGGCAGTAGGATGATTGCCACATCTGGGTGGTTGGTTCCCATTCTGTTTCTGTAATATTAATAGAAAAACAACAATCTCCAAAGAGGTGACTGTTTTAGATTGCTACAACCCCCATAAAGATTCTTGTAGCATGCTCATTATAAATGTATAATCATTCACAGAAAAAAATCCCACTGCCCATGAATGAGATTTTATTTTATTTATATCCCACTTTTTTCCAAATAGAAGACCCAGTACAGATCACAAAAAATAAATTAAAACAAAATACAGATAAAACAATGGACTGTACAAAACTTTAAAAGCAATTAAACAACCATATTAAAAACCTTAAAAGGCAACTGAAACATAATATTAATGATGATTAAAAAACCCAGCACAACTCAGTTAAAAAACCTTCTGCAGTGGCTAGTTAACAGTCAAATGCCTGGAAAAACAGAAAGGTCTTTGCCTGTTGGCAGAGGAAAACAAATACTAAAAAGGGGTCAAGCTATCCTCTGTGGATTAGAAAGTTACTCATATGAAATATGAATATAATGACATGCTGAAGCCATCCATAGTTGAATTGTAGTGCAATGATGCCCTGGGAACCAGAGCCATGAAGTATTATACTGAATTGATATTTAGGGGGTGAGGTCTGGCATGGGATCTCTATAAGGTGGATAGAGACCTGTGAAGTGGAGGTTCTTTCCCTCCAGTATAGAGAAAAACATAATTAGAAAATTAGCAATGTAATGCACAGTTTGTGACTATTAAATTAAATATAGAATGCATGCATACTAAGCATGGTGATCATTCATAACAGCCTTAATTACTGATAACACAACCGTTTAGCATTTTTAAAGAATTAAAATCTGTAATGGGACAGAAAACCACAGTTTTTGTTCAACCCCAAATGAACAGACACAGGCTTTGTTATCCATTCTAATTCATTTTCATTTTGGAGTGTCTCTGTAAAATTCCTGTGTTGGAGAATGGGACTTACAGACTAGTAGCGGTGTCCAGGAACATTGCAATTTTTTCCTACTAACATTCTGTATATTACCTTGGGTGTGGGTATGTGTGTGTGCATGCACGCACATGTGTGTATGTGCATGTGTGTGCCTGCCTTCAAGTCACCTGGTAACTTATGGCAACCCCATAAATTTCATAGGGTTTTCTTAGGCAAGGAGTGCTCAGAATTCAGTTTGCCAGTTTCTTCTTTTGAAATACAGTCTACAGCACCTGGTTTTACTTGGCGGTCTCCCATCCAAGTACTAACCAGGGCTGACCTTATTTAACTTCTAAGATCAGAAAGGATCTGGTGCCTTTAGGGTATTCAGACTTTTACTGATTTCATATTTGTGATTTTTACATAGATTAATTTTCCCAAAAACTTTTAAATACAGTTGGCCTTCCATATCCACAGTTAGCCTTCCATATCCACTTTTTATCCATGGATTCAAGCATCCATATACTGTTGTTGTTGTTGTTGTTCTGTTTATTTATATCCCACTTTCCTCCCAGTACAGGGACTCAAGGTGTCAAACAAATTAAAACGGTCTAAGTTAAAACAATATTAAACATTAAATACATTAAATACGAAATTTAAAAACCAATTAAACAATTCAAACAATTAAAAACATGATATTAAAATTTAAAAATCTAAAGCTCTTCAAAACAAAAAACAAAACAGCACCCATATCAATATGTGAAGGCCTGGTGGCATAAAAACATTTTTATCTGCCATTGAAAAGAAAGCAAAGATGGAGCCATCCTGGCCTCCCTAGGGAGGGAGTTCCACAGAGAAAGTCCTCTCTCTTGTTCCCATCAAATGTGCCTGAGAGGGAGGTGGGACAGAGATAAGAGCCTCTCTAGATGATCAAAATACTCTGGAGGGCTCCTACAGGGAGATACGGTCCTTCAAATAGCCTGGACCTAAGCTTTATAGGTCAAAACCAGCACATAGAATTGTGCCCAGAAACAGACTGGCAGCCAATGGAGCTGTTGCAACAAAGGAGTTGTGTGTTCCCTGTGGCCAACTCGGGTTAACAGTCTGGCTGCAGCTTTTTGGGCCAGGTGAAGTTTTTGAGCACTTTTCAAAGGCAGTCCCATGTAGAGCACATTGCAATAATCCAGATGGGATGTAACCAAGGCACATACCACCATGGCCAGATCTGACTTCTCCAGGAACAGGCACAGCTGGTTGCATGTGTTTTAGCTGTGTGAAAGCACTCCTGGTCACTACTGATACCTGGGCTTCCAAACTCAGCACTGAATCCAGAAGTACCCCCAAACCACAAATCTGAGTTTTCGGGGGGGGGGGGTGTAATCCCATCTAACACAGACTGAATCCCTATTCCTGGATCTGTCTTTTGACTGACCAGGAGCACCTCTGTCTTGTCTGGATTAAGCTTCAATTTGTTTGCCCTCATCCAGTCCCTTATAGCAGCCAAACACTACTTTAAGACAAAAGCAGCTTCCTTGGAATTAGGGTATCATCAGCTTACAGGTGACACCTTACTCCAAAACTCTGGATGACCTCTCCCAGCAGTTTCATGTATATGTTAAAAAGCATAGGGGACAGGACTGAGCACTGAGGGACCCCACAGGCCAATGGCCAAGGAGTCAACAGGAATCCCCCAACTTCTGACAGTGCCCCTCCAGGAAAGAATAGAGATAATGTAGAACAGTGCCTCCAAGCCACATCCCAGAGAGACGACTCAGAAAGATATCATGGTTGATAGTATAAGAAGTTGCTGAGAGATCCAGCAAAACCAATATTCCAAAAAAATATAAATTCTAAAAAGCAGGCCTTGATTTTGCTATTTAATAGAAGGCACACAATTTTACTATGTCATTTTATATAATGGGACTTGAACATCCACAGATTTTGGTATCCATGGGGTCCTGGAACCAAACTCCAGCAGATCCCAAGGGCCCACTGTACTACACTTGAACACACACATACATGAAACCTTACACCTACATCTCTGGAATGAGCAGGTTTCATCCTCTTAGAAAGGGCAGCAATGCTTGAAATTTTCATTTAATATGCCAAGTAATTAAAAAATTGAAAGTGTTCTGTAAAAGAGCAAACTATTGAAATCTGAAAACACCTAGTATAGAATCCCCTGCATGTATTACTCTCACATTTGGCAGGCTTCATCTGCACAGAAGGGGATTCTGTGCCTGCCAATTTCTCTTAGTTATAGCAAAAGTTGTTTTTTTTAATACACACACACACACACACTTGTTTATTTCCCCATGAGAAGACAGTTTCCTGAAGTAAGCCTCTGTTTAGATTTAAGGCAATGTGAGCTGTCTGAGATAAAGGAGGTCAATTTCTGAAGCTCAAAATAGGCTCCAGTTTCTCACCTCTAGTAAAAACTAGCACTCAAATGAGAAAACTCTCAGTGAGAATTTGCCTCAGACTGTAAAACATCTCAGGTTCATGCGATGGGTTAAAGAGGAAATGCTGACTAAGGGGAAGCTGATGAAACTTCAGCAGGTAATTGTCTCATGACAGTCCAAAACTGCACAGTCACTGTGGACACATGACAGGAAACTAATTAAACACTAGCAGGGGGTTGGATCACAATCCTAGCTAGAGTTTGTGTATATAAGGAGAAATGCTCCAGTGTACCATGTGATGGTGTGGATGTCAGTTGATGGTAGAGCATTATGTCAGTTGGTGTAAATATTGCTGTATCATGCTTGTAAATACTTTGCTGCAACTAAGATTAAAAAACCTCTTCAGAAGAATCCAGAAGTCATGAGTGACTTTCCAGACTTGGCAGTGGCATCTTTTTCCTAGCTGGCAGCCTTCAGTGTATGGACTCAATTTTCCCTCTGCACTAACAAGGGTTATGGGCCCAGTTTGCTGCTAGGACAATGCTAGGAGTTCTGAGTAAGTTTACCGGTTGTGAAGGTAAAGCCAAAGTTCTCAAGCAGCCAGTGAATTTGGCAGAAAAAAATAGTTAAAGATTGAGTGCCTGTTTGCTACTCTTTATCTGTGAGCTATGATTTGGAGGTCTGCCAAAAGACTGTGTCCTTGGCAAGTTTAAAAGCAAAAGCAAAACATGGAGTCAAGCGTCTGTTTTCAGAAATTAAGAGCTGAGAATTATTCTTCCTGGTCAGATTATGCTGAAGCCTTGCTGATCAGAGAAGGTTTATGGGGAGATGTGCAGGCACTCATGACACCCAAAGAGGCAGAGGAGGATAGGAGGGTGAGAGCAACTCTTTTGCTTACCTTGCAGCCATCTCAATTGAGTTACGTGAGAGAGAAAATAACTGCTTTTGAGCTATGGAATGCTTTGAGAGCCATCCACCAGCCTGATAGCTCCTTGTCTCACATGATTTGGGTGAAGTGTTTGTACGGCTACAAGCTGGAAGATGGAGCATCTGTTATGCAACATCTCAGCAGCATGCAGGAATTGTTTACACAAGCTGTTGTTCATGGTGTAAATATTCCAGAATATCAAAAGGTGTAAACATTCCAGAAGATCAAAAGGTGTACATCCTGTTAGGGAGTCTGACCAAGGAGTGGGATTTTCTGATGTACAGCCTATAGAGTGATCCTGGACCTGATTTTGAGGCCAGACAGCAGAGTTCAGCAAGGAGAGAGAGAGCCACTCCAACCATCCACAATGAGAAAACTTCTCCCACAACATCTGAAAGTGAGAGAGCTGCAGTCTGCAGAGTGAAATTCTGTTTTAACTGTGGGCAGACAGGACATCTCCAGAGAGAATGTTGAATGTCTTTTGCAGCACAAAAGGGAACATTAGCCAGCCATAAGAAGAAGAAGCCTCAGAAAAGGAGGGGCATTGCTTCACAAGCTGAAGGGAGTGTTGCTGTTGCCAATCAAGCAAGCACTCCAGAAGGTGTGTGCTGCTGGACAGTGGGGCAACTCGCTGCATGGTCAACAGTCCAAAGCTCCTGAAGGACTTAATACCTGCTTCAGTGTCATCTGTTTGTTTAGCAGATAGAACCCCTAGCAAGGTTCAGCAAATGGGAACTGCTCTCATTTCCAGTTTTGGAAAGATATTTAATAATGTACCATGTGCAAACAATCTTGAAAATTTCCAATGTGAAGTCGTAGGCTTTCACAGCCAGCATCCATAGTTTTTTGTGGGTTTTTCAGGCTGTATGGCCATGTTCTAGAAGAGTTTCTTTCTGCTGTTTCACCAGCATCTGTGGCTGGCATCTTCAGAGAAGATGCCAGCCACAGATGCTGGCAAAATGTCAGAAAGCAACTCTTCTAGAACATGGCCATACAGCCCAAAAAAACCCACAAAAAACTAATCTTGAAAATCGTTTAGTGAGTGTTTACACACTAACATCCAATGGGTATCAAATGTCATTTCAAGAGAATGGGTGCACAATATATTCAAATGGGTCTGTCTGTGCCAGAGCGGTAAAAAGGAATAAGCTTTACCACATGGTGGCAAAGGCAAAGTGTGCTAATGTTTCTAATGTACCATTGCATTTGAACTGTGCCCATTACTTGCATAGGCTCATGGGACGTGCAAGTTTTTCTAGTCTTTCTCATTTGGAAAGGGTCTATCCAGAGTTAAAGGCAAACTTTTGTAATAACTATTTGGATTGTTCAGTGTGCAAAAAGATAAAGTTGAAAGTTTTCCCTGTGCCCAAAGGAGTCAAGTGTGACACTCAGAGGCCATTTCAGGTAGTCTATGCAGATCTGGCTGGCCCCTATAGACCTAGTGAAGGGGGCAACAAATACATATTGATAATTGTGGATAGGCACACAAGATATAGATATGTCTTTCTGTTCAAAGCATAACATGGGGCAGCTGCAAAACTTAAGCAGTGGGTAAACTCAGTTGAGAGGAAATTTCTACTCAAATATGGTGCATTGGTAACTGATAGGGGAGGCAAATTCCTCAGCAGCAATTTCCAAAATTGGCTGGAACAGAAAGGCATTTGTCATAAGACCATGAACCCTGCCGCCCCACAGGAAGATGGTCTGGCCAAAAGGCACATTGGAGTTATTAGTGAAATGTGTGATTGCTTGATGCTGGATGCACAAGTTCCTGCCCATCTGTGGGGAGAAGCCACCCTCACAGCAAGCCACATCATCAATAGAATGTGGTGTTCAACCATTCATCAAACTCCATATTTTCTATTGTATGGTCATGCACCCAATCTGAACTATTTGAGAATTTGGGGCAATATGCAAATGTGCTTACTCCACCACAATTCTGGAAAAAGGGAGAGCCAAAGTGGAGAAGGCTTCACTTTGTTGGCTATGAAGGGAACAAATACAGTTTCTTGATAGGCAATGGTAGAGTAATATTCTCCAGAAGTGCCAATTTTGAAAAACACAGTGGTTGGGGGACATTACACTGTAAACAAGATGTGTTTATACCACTGGGCTTTGTGCCACAAAATGCCAGAAATGGAGGGGTGGATTTGCCTAAGGCAGAAGATGATGTAAAGCCAGGCACATCACAGGACACTGCCTCCATGCCACGCACCTGTACAAACCAGTCCTACACACATGTGTGAACCTAAGAAAGGGTCAGATGTAGTATCAGAGTTGCAGACTAATAGTGAGGATAGAGAATGAGTCAGCAAGAACAAAAGTAATCATTCCCAGAAGGCCTCACTGAGTCAGAAGGGAGCCAGATAGATTTGTCATACAAGAGGTAAGGGTTTGCATGGTGGCAGCTGAGGAACCTGAAACTTTTCAGGACATGTTGAGAATGCCTCAAGAGGAACAGGAAAAGTCGAATCAGGCCATGGACACTGAGTTTTAGTCACTTGTAGAAAGGAAAGTTTTTGAAGTAGTAGAAAGGCCAGTACATCACAAGACAGTGAGCTGCAAGTAGGTGTACAGGGAAAAGGACATGCCAGATGGAACTTAGAAGTACAAAGCCAGGCTTGTTGCAAAAGATTTTTCACAAGAAAGGTATGAGATTTATGATATGACCTTTTCTGCAACAGCCAAGCCTGAAAGCTTTAGGATAGTGTTGGCAGTAGCAGCAAAAAGGAACCTGGAGATAAGACACTTTGATTTTGAGACAGCATATCTCAATGCTTGGTTGGAGAAGACTGTGTAAATGTAGCAACCTCCAGGGTATGACTGCGCTGGTAGCAACAAAGTATACAGGTTGAAGAAAGCCCTGTATGGACTGATGAAGAGTGCTAGGTGCGAGAACAGATGTATTCATGATGAGCTTGTCAAACTTGGATGTAGTGTGGCTGATGCATGTGTGTATACCAAGGGTAGTGTTATTTTAGTGATATATGTTGATGACCTTTGTTTGGCTGCAAGTAGTTTGGATGATGTGAAGCATGTACAGGAGGAGTTAGCAAGAAAATTCAAATTGAAGGATTTGGGCAGTTTGAAGAATTATTTAGGAATCGAAGTGGAGAGAACCCAAGATGGAAAGATTCTGTTGTGTCAAAGGAAGAAGATTGGCAGGATTGTGGAGAAAAGTGGATTGAGCAATGCTAAGGTAGTCAGAAGCCACATGACACCTGAGTTTGCTAGTTTAGAGTCAGATAAATTGTTTGAGCATTCTGAATTGTCCCATTCAGTACTCAGTAGTCTTTTATTCATTGCAAACAACACTAGGCTGGTTATCAGTTTTGTAGTGGGGTTGTTGAGTCAGAGAACCTCAAAACCCAGATTAGTGGATTGGACTGCTTCGAAGCATGTTGTGCAATACCTCAAGGGAACAAGGGACAGATGTCTGATGATGACTGGATGAATGTCTCAGATAGAGTGCTTTGCAGACAGCTCTTTTGCATCAAAGGTAGCAGACAAAAAGTCAGTTTCTGGTTTTGTCATCAGGTTTGCTGACAGTCCTGTTGTGTTGAGGTCCAGAAAGCAAAGTTGTGTAGGTTTGAGCTCCACAGAAGCTGAATCCACTGCACTTACAGAAATGACTAGCAAAGATCAGTGGGTCAGACAGCTATTGGGGGATCTTGGTGAACCATGTCATACACCAGTAGTGATCAATGAGGACTCAAAAGCCTGCATTGCAATGGTAGAAGCAGAAAACTTGAAAGCAGGATGAAATAAATTGGAGAAAGGTATCAGAATGTATGTGAGTTGATACAAGGTGGAATCCTAAAACTGCAATACTATGTTTTAGAAGAAAACATTGCAGATTTACTCACAAAGGCATTACCTGTAGAAAGTCATGAGAGATTAACAGGTAGGCCGGGCCTTGGAACAAAAAGTTGTACACAATGAAAATTTTATACTAATAGTATCATTGCCAGTTCCTTGTTATTATGAAACTCAAAGTATTCAATAATATCCAGTACAATTCTAATGTTATTCTTAATCTGTCTCTTGGGTATAAACCCGTTCTGATCTTCATGTATGATTTTTTCTAATATTTTCTTCATTCTTGTTGCAAGTATTGTGGTGAATATCTTATAGTCAACATTTGTTAATGATATCGGTCTGTAATCTTTTGTTTCCATTTCGCATTTATTTCCCTTCGGTATTAATACAATATGTGCACATTTCCATGATTCAGGTATTCCTTCCCTTGGTATATCTTCAATTACTTCTTTTAATGGCTCACATAGTTCATCTAACATTAACTTGTAATATTTAACTGTTAAACCATCTGGGCCAGGTGATTTGCCCAATTTCATCTTTCCGATTGCTTCTTGTATTTCTCTAATTGTAATTGGTTGATTAAGTTTTTCTTTATCTTCTTTAGATAATTTTTGATGCTTTGTCTTCTCAAATATTGAGTCATCTTATATCTATCCTCTTCTGATTTCTGAACGTTCGTATATAACTCCTTATAATATTATTTAAATTCCTTCTTAATTTGGTCATGATCTGTAATTGCTTTCCCATCTTTGAATATTTCTGATATTATCTTCTTTTCTCTCTCTTTCCTCAATTTGTTTGCTAATAATCTGCCTGCTTTATTTCCCATCTCGAAATGTTTTTGTTTTACTTGTTTTAATTTCTTCTCTATTTCTTTAACTGCTATTATCTTTAGTTGTTGTTGTAAGTTTTCAATTTTATTTTTTAAATTTTTATCACCTGTTTTTTTATTTTTCTTCCATTTTCCTTAGCTCTTCTTTGATTGATCTCTTGTTCTTTTCTAGAGTCTTTTTTTCTCTGTTCAGTTTGTAGCTTAATAAATAAGCCTCTGATTACAGCCTTCCCGGCGTCCCATATCATTTTGTTTTTCATTCCTTCTGTTTTGTTTTCTTTATAATAGAACTTTATTGTTTCTTTTATGATTTTTAAATTCTCTTTTCTTTTAAGTATCTCATCATTTAATCTCCACACATATGTTCTCTTTTTTATTTCCAATTCTATCTTTATTGGGTTATGGTCTGAGGAGTGTTTTGTAATGATATCCATATTCTTTATTAATGTTATTATGGATCTTGAAACTAAAAAAAGATCTATCCTGGAAAAAGAATTATGCGGTACAGAAAAGAATGTATATCCGCTCGATTCCTGATATTTATGTCTCCACACATCCACCAGTCCTAATTCTTCTTGTATTTCAAAAAATGAATGTGGTAATTTCCCCTGAGTTAATCGTATTTTTTTACCTTCATTAGACTTTCTGTCAAGTCTGGGTTCAATTACGGCGTTAAAGTTGCCTGCCAAGATTATGTTTTCAGAATTTGTATTTTTAATCTCTTCATTGATTTTCTTAAAATAAATGTCTCTGTTTTCTAATGGGCCATAAATGCCCACCAGTAAGATTATCATATTTTCCAATTTAATTTCCACTCCTAAATATGTTCCATTTTGGTCACAGAAAATTTCCTTTGATTGATATTTCCTATTAACATATACTGCTATTCCTTTTTTCCTGTTGTCTGCAGCTGATACGAAGGTATTGCCAAGTTTGGGATTCCTAATATATTTTTCCTCTTTCTTTTTAATTTTAGTCTCTTGAATACAGATAATGTCGCTTTTTAATTTTTCCAGTTGGTGAAAGATAATATTCCTTTTATATTTTGAATTGATGCCTTTCACGTTCCATGATATTATTTTTACCATAGTGGCTTTCAAAATATTGTTTGTGTTTTGTTTTTTGTTGTTGTTGTTTTGTTTTTGTTTTTTTGTTGTTCCACCCCTTCCGCCCCAATAATTTTTTTAAATCTTCTGTTCACCACCTTGAGTCCCTATATTGGGAGAAAAGTAGGATATAAGAGAATAATAATAATAATAATAATAACAATAAAGAATTATTGTTATTATTATTATTATTATTCTCTTATATCCTACTTTTTCCCCAATATAGGGACTCAAGGTGGTGAACAGAAGATTTAAAACAATACAATTTAAAAAACAATACAACATTAAAATGTATAAATATTTTTTTTAAAAAACAAACCATTTAAAAAGTTAAAACAGTTATGAGTTAAAACAGAATATGTTAAAAATACAAACCTTAAAATTTCATTAGGACAACATTCCCAGCCCTTATCAGTTTGTAAAGGCCTGCTGGCACAAGAATGTCTTTACCTGCCACTGGAAGGATAGCAGGGATGGAGCCATCCTGCCCACCCTAGGGAGCAGCCACTGAGAAGGCCCTCTCTCTTGTTCCCACCAAACACATCTGAGAGGTTGGTGGGACAGAGAGAAGGGCTTCTCTGGATGATCAAAATACTCTGTACAGGGAGATATGGTCCTTCAAATAGCCTGGACCCAAGCCATATATTGCTTTATCAGTCAAAACCAGCATTTTGAATTGTGCCTGGAAATCGACTGGCAGCCAAAGGAGCTTTTGCAACAAGGAAGTTGTATGCTCCCTGTAGCCAGCTTGAGTTAACAGCCTGGCTGCAGTTCTTTAAGCCAGTTGAAGTTTCTGAGCACTTTTCAAAGGCAACCTCACATAGAGCACATTACAGTAATCTAGATGGGATGTAACCAAGGCACATACCACCATGGTCAGATTTGACTTCTACAGGAACAGGCACAGCTGGTGCATGAGTTTTAGCTGTGCGAAAGCACTCCTGGTCACTGCTGATACCTGGGCTTCCAGACTCAGCGCTGAATCCAGAAGTACCCCCAAATCACGAATCTGAGTTTTCAGGGGAAGTGTAACCCCATCTAACACAGACTGAATCCCTATTCCTAGATCTGTCTTTCGACTGACTAGGAGAACCTCTGCCTTGTCTGGATTAAACTTCAATTTGTTTGCCCTCATCCAGTCCCTTATAGCAGCCAATCACTAGTTTATGACAGAAACAGCTTCCATGGAATTAAGTGGAAAGGAGTGATGGAGCTGGATATCAGTGTAAAGGTGACACCTTACTACAAAACTTCAGGCAACCTCTCCCAGCGGTTTCATGTATATGTTAAAAAGCATAGGGGACAGGACTTAGCTCTGAGGAAACCCACAGGCCAATGACCAAAGAGTCAAACAAATCACCCAGCACCACCTTCTGAGAGTGTCCCTCCAGGAAAGAACAGAGCTAATGTAGAACAGTACCTTCAAGCCCCATCCCAGAGAGGCAACTCAGAAGGATACCATGGTTGATGGTATCAAAAGCCACTGAGAGGTCCAGTAGAACCAACATGGTGGCTCTCACCTCTCCAAGGATACTGTCCACATCCTTGGGCTGCACAAACTGAAAGGTATCCATCAATGCTAGACAAGCAGGAGCCAAGGTTACATCCACTGAAACTGTATCAACTCTGGCATCTAAGTCAGAGTGAATTTGAGCAATTTCATCAGCAAAATGGTAGGACATTATATGACATTATATGTATTTAAATATTACTTTAAAATTAATTACATGTATTAATAGATTCTTAATATTAAGAATCACATTAATAGATGATAGTGAAATTAATTGACAGCATTAGTAAAAATTCACTGTTTTACAAACATCTACTCAATTAACAATAATAATATTAATAATGGTTATAAATATGGATATTCACTTCTGATTTTGAGTTAGCATAACAGTCTCAGAGAAAAGTAAATAGAGACATTTCTGAAAAAAGAGCTGAGGTAAATTTCCATTCATTTGTAGTACTAGTTGCACCTTGCTTTGTAGAGAATTGTAACTTGAAAATTGCTCTCTCTCTTACCACATAGCTGTGTCACACTGACATTTAGAAAGAAATTAAATGCAGATGGTGAAGAAATCAGAATGGATGAGAACTAATTTTTTTTTTCTGGATATGCAAAACTAAATTTATACGCTATTGAATAGGCACATAAATTACTTGTGCTGGAAAGATGTTGCATTTCCATAGAGGTTACAAAGAAAAAAAATCAATATATAAACAAGTGCAATATGTGAACAGAAATCTCAATCATTAATCATCTATCTTCATAACTCTAATAAGTGATTCAATCATATTTATATTTTGTGCTCTATGTGTTTGTGTCTATATGCAAAGGTATTTAAAAATGTGAAAAAACATTTTTAAAAATATTCAGAGATATTATATTTATCCAGTATTTTAACCATTACTGAGATCAGTTCATCATAACCCATTATTTTTAATTAGTTTCTATTTGCATAGAAAATATCACTTATGCTGGGAAAGAAGCAGAAAAGCATCTGACCAATTTCTCTGGATTCTCAGCAGCTTTTGAGACAATTGCTTTTGGTATACTTGATTCCTGGTCTAGGCTAGGAATTGGAAGCACTGTATGTTAATGATTCTGTTCCAGCCTGAGGGGCCAATTTCAGAAGATGTTCCTAGGAAATGATTAGTGCCATGTACAGACCGGCCAAAAGGGCTGGCCTGGGGGTAGAGTCAGGGCATGGTGACTGTACAGCAGCTGCCCCACTGCTGCTGTCATGCCGTGCATCCCACTGCATGGCAGGTGGCTTGAGGGTGCTCCCTTGGCGCAGCGTACAGACATGCTGCATCAAAGGAGTGCTGAAAAACTGCCACTGCTGTGGCAAAAGCAGATTTTTGCCACTCCAAAAAGGAGCGGCATTTGCTAACTCTTTTTGGAGCAGCAAAGTGCCAGATCAGGGCCATGGCATGCAGTTGCCATGGCCCCGATTCAGTACTCCCAGGGGAGGCACAGAGCCACCCCTTAGGGGCCATCTGTAGAGCCTCCACATGAACCTGGGCTACAGAGTCCTGCATGTCTTTTCAGGGTTTATGTTTTATGGCTTGAGGTCCATAGCATACTTTGTGTTTCATTGATGAGGTAGGGCCTTTTCTGCTATATCAAATTAGGAGTCATTCACACATTGTTTTTAGTGCAACTATGCAAATAGTCTCACTCACACATTCTGGGTTTGTTATTCACACTATGGAACCACACCTATGTGCATCTCTGCAAGTTTAGTTGCTTACATGTGTGAGTTCTCAAATAAAGATGGAGTTGATTATACAGTGCACCCATGCCAAGCATGGGCTTGCCATCTGCAGTTTGAGCTTTCACAGATGGCAAGCCCTAGCTTTTTCAATGGGCACATGTGCACACGGCTTAGGTCCAACCTATCTTCAGGACCACCTCCTTCCGTATAATCCACCCTGTGCACTAAGGTCCTCTGGGAAGAACTTATTGCTACCTATAAAAACTAGATTAACTGCAACTGCCCAGAGGACCTTTTTGGCTATCACTCCCAGACTCCCAGATCCATCATTTGACCACCTTTAAAAAAGCTGTTAAGAAGGATCTCTTCCGGCAGGCTTTTCCTGAGTAAATAACCGGCCACCAAAAATAGTTGTGCCTGCCCCTGATTTCCGCTACAGCTATTTTATTTATTTGTTATTTATTGTAATGTATTGTAGTTTGTTATTTTTAAGTATGTTTTTAAATTTTGATTGTTTAATTGCATTTTAGGGGGGTACTGGGAGATGGGATTGTTTGTTTTATCATGTAAGCTGCCTCAGTTGTATTTTACATAGAGGTGGGATATACATATATTATTATTATTATTATTATTATTATTGCATTATACAATGCATTATACAAAATGCATTGGATGCATTCAAAATGCAACAAAGATTCAACCTAGATTCTACCTGGAATATTTTCAATATCTGAATAACACCTTAATTTGTACAATACCTTCACCATAGAGGTTTAACTCATGACTTGTCTGCATTAGCTCTGTATTTCAAATTTCTTGAGAAGCCCCAAACCCCGAAGTGGGTCTCGGCTGTTTGCACAATGCCTGGAGCTGATTCAGGGTTTCCACCCCTTGTCTTGCATTTAAGAAAATGTACCTCCAAGTTATCCAGAAAACCCAGAATAAAACACAGCAATTATGGGTGATGATGGGTAGCTGCCAATCCCTCAGGATCCCTGCTGAATTGCTCTGTGGATTCAAGTCACTCTGAGGGCACCCTTTTCTGATCTCAGAATGACTCGTGCCCAGAGTAGTGGTGCTGTCTGGTCTATGTGGACCAGAGCCACCTGTTCTCTTCACCAAGTGTGTGGGGTGAATTTGGGGGGGAACATAGGAGTCAGAATACTTTGGGGGCAGACTGAAATTTTATGGCAAGTGTAAACAAGACCCTACAGGTGCCAACTCTATTGTCATTCCAATAACAAGTAAAACCATGATTGTGAAGTTGTAGGCTTTCATGGCCATTATCCATAGTTTTTTGTGGGTTTTTTGGGCTTTGTGGCCATGTTCTAGAAGAGTTTCTTTCTGACATTTTGCCAGCATCTGTGGCTGGCGTCTTCAGAGAAGAAGCCTCTGAAGCCTCTGAATTCTCTGAAGATGCCAGCCACAGATGCTGGCAAAACATCAGAAGGAAACTCTTCTAGAACATGGCCACACAGCCCAAAAAACCCACAAAAAAACATGATTCTTAATAAGAGCCTTTGGGACCATGCAAATATGCACAAGTTCATGGTTTTAAAATCTCTTGTTTTCACTTGTGTACTTGTTTAATATGCTATTAGTTTGTATCAATGATTGCTTTACTGTTTTCCTATATATCTTGTGTTTATATTTTGTCCATGTTGTCAATAAATATTTTCTGATTATATGGTCTACAAATTCTCTGTTAGCTTTTACTTTATCATACCACATGTATGCGTGCCATCCAATTTTTTTGTTTAAAACCTTCCAAATTCAGTAATTCTTCATTGTTTAATTTCAACCATTCTGAGATCTAGTTTAAACTACATGCTTCATAATACAGTTCTAGATCTGGTAATCCCAATCCTCCCTTCCATTTCCATTCAACTAATGATACATGTCTTATTCTTGGCTTTTTGCCATTGCATATAAATTTTGAAATGTCTTGTTGCCAAATTTTGCAGATTTTTGGTTGTACTGTTATGGAAATATTCTGAAAGAAGTACATCATTTTGGGCAAAATACTCATGGAGATTGCCAATATTCTCCCTGTTAGAGATAACTGGAGTTTCAACCAGTTGTGCAAGTCTTTTTTGATTTCCTCTCAGGTTTGTTTATAATTATATCCATACAGGTCCATATTTCTTTTTGTAATGTAACAAGGAATGAAGAAAAACAAATTTATGGTTAAAATACAAGGACATATTAAAGAAGGAGCAAAATGAAGGATGGAAGCTAAAAACATTAGATGAAATGAAGCAACTGGATCAAAAAATGCATTGGTTATTGCACTCTCAATTATTAGAAAGATTCAAAATAGATGTAAAACAACAGGGGATTGAAAAAGAAATGATGGATTTTGATAAAATATTTCAAGAAAATAGTAGAAATAGAAGAGTAAGTACATTTTACAAAGTGTTAATGGAAAGAAAACAAGAATCTGATATAATATCAGAAAATATGATAAAATGAGCCACCGACCTGGGGAGAACAATAAATCTGGAATGCTGGGAAAGGGCAAGGAAAAAAACAAGTAAATTTACAAAAGCACAAGACTTAAGAGAAAATTATTGGAAGATGGAACATAGATGGTATCTGACTCAGGCAAGAATAGCAAAAATAAATAATATAAATACAAATCTATGTTGGAAGCATAAGCAAAATGTGGGAACATGGATGCATGTGTGGTGGTGATGTCCCAAAATAAAAAAATTCTGGGGGAAAATACATAAGACAATCCAAAATATTTTTAACACCAAATTTGAATTACAACCTGAATTTTATCTATTAAATATGATAAATAAAATAGATCCGATAATAGAAAGAAGGTATTTGTGACCTATTTTATATATGATATCGGCAGCAAGATTACAATTAGCACATAAATGGAAAAAAGAAGAAATACCGACCAATGTTGAATGGATTTTAAAAGCGATAGAAATGAAAGAGTCCAGATTTAAATACTGCTTTAAAAATTATTTCCATCTCCCAGCTATGAGATGGTTGGGGGGAAATGAGAAAGTGTTGGGGGAAGGACTACCAATATAACTAGGTGAAGCATTCTAGGGTATGTACAATTTGCAGCCAAGTAAGTCACCCTGGGCATGTCACATACTCTCAGCCTCAGAGGATGGTAATGGCAACCCCCATTTGAAGAAACATGCCAAGAAAACCCCATGATGAGTTTAAAAGTCACCATTTTGACCATTAAAACATCCTTCATTTTGAGCATGACTAAGAAGCATGGATTTACATTTATATTAGTGTTTTTAGCTTTCTCTACATTTTTCTTGTATGTCCTACATTTTTTGTAGTGACTTGTCCTCCTTTGCATTGAAGACATTTGGTCACCCTGTCTGAGTATTGGAGTATGACTCTGGAAACCAGGGTTCGAATCCTGGCTCAGCCATGGAATCCCCCTGGGTGACCTTGGGCAAGTCATACTCTCTCAGCCTCAGAAGAAAGCAATGGCAAACTCCCCTCTGAAGAAACCTTGCCAAACAAACACCATGCCCACCTTAGGGTTGCTGTAAGTCAGAAACGACTCAAAGGCATACAACAATAACAACAAATCTTAGAAGTCACACTCTCTCAGCCTCAGAGGGTGGCAAAGGCAAACCCTGTCTGAAAAAACACATAGGGAAGAAATGAAAGGTTCATGATAGGTTTGCCTTAGTGTCATCATCAGCTGGAAATGACTTGAAGGCACACAACAACAACAACAACAACAACAACAACAACAACAGTCTTGGGAGTCACACTCTCTCAGACTCAGGGGAAAGCAATGGCAAACCCTTTCTAAACAAACCTTGCCAAAGAAACCCCAGATTATGTTCATCTTTGACTTGCCAAAAGTCAGAAATGACTTGAAGGCACACAACAAGAACAACAGTCTTGGAATTCACACTTTCTCAGCCTCAGGGGAAAGCAATGGCAAACCCTTTCTGAAGAAACCTTGCCAAGGAAACCTTCCTTCTCTCCCCAGCATTTTTCCCCACCTCACACATCTCCTCCTGGACCAGAAGGATGAGGAGGACGAGGAGGAAAGGTGGGGGGGAAAGCAGGGGAGAGAAGTTGGAGAACCAGGAGGATGAGGAGGAAAGGTGGGAGGAGGGGGGAAAAGCGGGGGAGAGAAGGAGGAGGACCAGGAAGACAAGGAGGAAAAGTGGCAGGAGGGGGGGAAAGTGGGGGAGAGAAGATGGAGGACCAGGAGAACAAGGAGGAAAGGTGGGAGAATGGGGGGGGGGAAGTGGTGGATGTTCGGTTTTGGTGGAGTAGGGTGTTTTTAAGTCCAGCAGAGTCAGGAAGCAAAACATCCAAGCTTCTAAAAGTTGAGCTTTATTGTGGAAAGAATAACATGCAGAGTAAAAACATATAGTCCACTAAAGCATCACATCTTGCAGATGTGGCTAAACAGGAACAAAACTACAGATCCATGTTTGCAGATCTTAAGGCTACATTGTGAAGCAGTAAAACCATACTATAGATCCATTGCAAAGTAAAGAGAAAAAAAACACTAATCCATTCCAATGGAAGCAAAAAACTATAATAACATCAATGCCTAACACACAGTTTCTCAGCCTAGCCCTTCTCCACCTTTTGGGTGTTAACCTTCTGGTTGATTGGATGATTGAATTGGATGATCTGTATGCTAACCCAACCTCTTGTTGTTCATCTTCCATCATGTGATCTACTTTCCCATAACAACTTTTATTATTGTTTCCTTATGTAAACAAGGACACTTTCCCATCTAGTGGTTTCCTCTTGTTTTGTCTTTCTAGCCACCTGGACTGAGTTGTTGTGTTCGGCCTAGAAGCATGTTCTCAAGTGGAAAAATACAGACACACACATCTTTACATTTCACCTTTGACTGCATAGCCCATCTATACTCTGACAGTGGAGACAAGAAGGAGGACCAAGAGGAGAAAGAGGAAAGGTTTGGAGGGGGGGAAACCAGGGAGAGAAGAAGGAGAACCAGGAGGACAAAGAGGAAAGGTGGGAGGGGTGGGGGAAAAGCAGGGGAGAGAAGATGGAGGACAAGGAGGACAAGGAGGAAAGGTGGGAGGAGGGGGGAATCAGGAGAGAGAAGAAGGAGGACTAGGAGGATGAGGAGGGAAGGTGGGAGGGGGGGAAAGCAGGGGAGAGAAGAAGGAGAACTAGGAGGGTGAGGAGGAAAGGTGGGAGGAGGGGGGAGGGGGTAAGAGAAGAAAGAGGACCAGGAGGACGAGGTGGGAGGAGGGTGTCATGCCCTGCCTGAATGAGGATGAAGAGGACGAGTCGGAACGTCCTCCAGGTCCTAAGTCTGCAGAGGAGGAACCCCAGCCTGGTTCTAGCAGCTCTGCTTTCCCAGCTCCAGCAGTCGAGCCTCCAGCAGAGGCTGTGACTTTGCCAGAGGCTCCACAACCAAGCCTCCCAACGACAGGGCCATTGGACATGGAGGAGGATCAGGGGACCGTGCCTACCTTCAGTCAGCATGGAGCCGAAAGGGTGGGCCTCTGGCGCTCAAGGAGGCTTTATGAAAAACACTGAGGTCATCAAGTTGATCAGCCCCAGCTGAGCTCTGGCAGTTCAGGAATTTAAGCAAGTAGGGAAGCGCTGCCTCAGTGCCATTATTGCTAAATGGTTTTAATTATGGTTTAATAATGTTTTAAGGGGGGGAGGGAAAATGTTGTTTTACGTTGTATGCTAATTTTTATGCTGTAAACCGCCCGGATTGGACTACCAATGGGCGGTATAAAAATAAAATTTATTATTGTTATTGTTGTTGTTGTTGTTGTTTGGCGAAAACCTCTGGCTCTGGCTCTCTTTGCTTTGAACCCTGGACTCGTGCTTATCTTGGATTCCCGGTATCCTTGACCTTTGGACTGCTGACTACGTTTGGACCTCTGAATCCCTGGACCTTGGACTGCTTTGATTCTCTGCCTGTCTGGAACCCTTGACTTACAGACTGTGTTTGACTCTTCTCTTGCTGCTTCCTCAGATTGGTAACCAGGCCTTTGTTTGGGATTCTCCCTCACTTTGGCTATCAGCCCTGCTGCCGGCTTTCCAGGACAGAGGGGGGGGAAAGTGGTGAAGAGAAGAAGGAGGACGAGGAGTTCAAGAAGGAAAGGTGGGAGGAGTGGGGGAAAGCAGTGGAGAGAAGGAGGAGGACCAGGAGGAAGAGGAGGAAAGGTGGGAGGAGGGGGAAAGCGGGGGAGAGAAGGGAGAGGACCAGGAGGACAAAGAGGAAAGGTTTGGAGGAGGGGGAAAGTGGGGAGAGAAGAAGGAGGACCAGGAGGAGAAAGAGGAAAGATGGGAGGGGTGGGAGAAAAGCAGGAGAGAGAAGATGGAGGACCAGAAGGACAAGGAGGAAAGGTGGGAGGAGGGGGTGAAGTGGTGGAGAGAAGAAGGAGGACCAGGAGGACAAAGAGGAAAGGTGGGAGGAGGGTGGAAAGCAGTGGAGAGAAGAAGGAGGACCTCCTAGTCCTCCTCCTTCTCTCCCTGGCTCCTTCCCGCCTCACACCTCTATCTTCCTCCTCCTCCTCCTCCTCCTCCTCCTCCTCCTCCTTATACCCAGCATATAAGACGACCCCCAACTTTAACCCCAGTACTCCATCATCACCATCATCATCAACCTTCACAGCGAAGCCTGGAGAAGCCTTCAGAAGTAATTATTTCCCCTCAGCCTAGTTCCTTTCAAGCTATCCCCAATTTCACCCATCTTTCCTTCTAGAGTGTGTTGCGTGTATGTGCTATATGTGAACGTGTGAATAAATATTTAGACTTTAATTGGAGAAGCCAGTCTCCACATCTTCCATTGAAAGATTTCTTAGTCCTCTGGAATACATAATGGTACACAACCCCGCGGGGCTTTGTTAGGACCCCACTCTTGCATATTTTGAGCTAATTATAAATTCCCCTAATTAGATCCTTCCTAACAGAATGGATAGTAGATGAATAAATTAATACATGAATACACAAAAAGAAGACAATATTGAGTCAACAGAAAATCCAGGGTGTGAAGAAAAGTGTTTGTAGTGGAAATATGAAGGAGGAATGAAGGCCAAAGTCATTCTGGCATCAAACCAATAAATCAGTGAGGTAATTTTATCCATTGGACCGAATGGAATGGGCCCTTTTTAAATGGTCATGTTATGTTGCCTCACTAAATACAACATATGGTAAACCAAGCCAGAGGCATTTGGGGACACCCCCCTCCAATTAATGAGTGGCAGCTAGTGACTTCAGCATCAATGGGATGCTCCAAGTTTTAGTCTAAACTTTAAGGGAGGTACACAAGATGCTGAAACTAGCTTTTAAAATTTAGCACCTTGGATAGCACATTTGGCACCATCATGATCTAGTGGTTTGGAGACCAGGGTTTGAATCTCGGCTTGCCATGTAAACCCACTGCATGACCTTGGGCAAGTCACACTCTCTCAGACTCAGGGGAAGCAATGGCAAACCTCCTCTGATCAAATCTAGCCAAGGAAACTCCATGATAGTTTTGCCTTAGGGTCTCCATAAACTGGAAAAGACTTAAAGGCATACACCACCACCACCACAACAACATAGTATATTTAAAGTTCAGGTGAAAATCTAGAATAAATTCACCATCCCATTGGTATGAAGGCGATACCAGGGGTAGGCAACCTTTTTGAGCCAGGGGCCGGGTTGCTGTCCCTCAGACAATTGGAGGGCCAAAGCATCAAAAATAAATAAATAAATAAATAAATAAATAAATAAAAATAAAACATTTAAAAACAATTTAAAAATTTTAAAAATATATACATGCACACTCTCTCAGCCCCAGAAAAGCCATGGCAAACCTCCTGTGGAGATTTTGCCAAGAAAACCCCAAGAACAAGTAATAACAACAATAATCAATATCATTATGGCGGGCAGCGGCAGCGGCGGGGGGCGGAGGGGGGCGGCAGTGGCGGTGCCGGCAGGACCGGCCTGGGGCCGGTCCAAAGGCCTCGGGGGGGGCGCATCCGGCCCCCAGGCCTTAGGTTGCCTACCCCTGCCCTACACTGTTAACTCTGCACTGAACAGGTCTCAGATGGCTGGTCCAGAGTCCTGATGAGTGCAGCACTACCCTAAATGTGACACATGGAGCTAAGGGCAGGAGAGGCTATGAGTTGTTGGCAGAGACAAAGAAACAAACAATGAAAAGGCAGGAGAGTTTCTAGAGGTGGTAATTTTGACCTTGTTATGGCTGATGTACAGTCAAGAGATACATGAAATGGCTGTCACTGCAGTATTGTGGTTTGGGGGTCCTCAAGAGCTGACAAGGGAGCTTATCGCATGAGCTTTAAATCAGCAGCAGCCCAATGGGATTCAGCTGGGAGCCAGGATGGAGGCAGGAATTATCACATTGTAATTCCCCACTGAATCCTCCGGGTGACTGCAGTCCGGGTCCCAGCCTTTTTTGAAAATGAAAGCTGCTGACTCTGAAAAATGGCCAGTTGAGTGTGAGTGGGACCCAGACTACAGTCACCCAGCAGATTCGGTAGCAAATTACAATGTGATAATTCCCGCCTCCATCCCGGGTCCCAGCTGCATCCCGTTGGGCTGCTGTTGATTTAAAAGCTCATGCAATAAGCTCCATGGGTCAAGAAGGTTTTCAGCAAGGCTGAATTCAAGATACTGATTTGAACTAACCACTCAATTCTTTGACTGCAGGCTCCTAATGGTTGCTAAATTCTTTCTACTGCAATGGAGGAGTCGGATCCCAGATGAAAATGTTGTTGTGTTTGTTAGCCTCTGTGGAAAGCTTCACTTCCCACCTACCTTCCAGCCCACAAGGGACACATGGTTAAGCACTGAGATTTAAAAAGAAAACTCATTTCAGTCTTGATTTTGCAAACATTCACTTAACCACATTTTCTCATTTAACTGAGAATAAAGGCAGTCTGCCTAAATGAGCAATTCACAGCCATGGTCTTTCATGTGTGAAAGGAGTCTCCCCAGGGAGGTGTGGGCAATGGATGAGAGAAGGGGCAGCTGAGTGCCTTGCTGAATGCTTCATCAAGCCACTTTGTGTGTACTTGCGCAAGGCTGTGTGTGCATCAATGTGTGCATGCATGTAGGTGTCTTCAAAAACATCTGTCATTAAGGATGAGAAAAAGAATTTATAGAACTGGTTGGGACAAAATCCTCACATTGTTACTTTACCCAGATATCATTTCATGCCTCACTCCACTTTGACATGCATCATACTAGCTAACATTCAGACCTCACTTTAGAGCAGTCCAGGGAACATACATTGTTTTCATTATTTAAGGCAAGCAATTGAGTCTGTTCACTTGCAGCAGGGGGGCTATACCAAAGAACATCAGTTTATAGTGTGTACTAGTATGCATGCCTGTACATGCCTTCAAGTCTGAAATGCCTCTATTTTGCTATGGCCCAGTTCAGGTATAAAGAGAAGCCATGACTTTCACACCATGTGAAAAAGCCAGCCAATGCCTTAATCCTATCTATTTCCTCTTGCCTCTCTACTGTTCTTCTTTTGTATCTGTTTCTGACTTTAAACAGATCATAGTTTCTTGTGGCATCTGAAGTTGGGGAAACTGTGGTTTATTTAAACTATGACTGGTGAGAACAAGCAAGGATTAAGAACCTAGTTTGTTTCATGTACCATGAAGAAATCTGTCCATCAGTCTTCTGAAAGTTTTCTTTGGTCCAAAGCACAGTGCACAAATAATCCAGTTTGAGACTGCTTTACGTGTCCTGACTCAGTGAGAGGGAATTCTGGGAACTATAGTTTTGTGACACATTTAGCCTTCTCTGTCAGAGAGCTCTGATGCCACAATAAACTTCAGGATTCCCAGGATTCCCTAGCACTGAGCCAGGGCAGTTAAAGTGGTCTCAAACTAGATTATTTCTGCAGTGTGTTTTGGACCTTTGACTATAAAAGAGACTTCCATCTTTTTTTACCTCTTGCTTTAAGAACTATTTTTGAATTTATCATTACACTATGACTAAAGCTGTTGCATTGTTATTTTTCTCCTGCTGCAAGTCTCTCCATTACTTTGTATTCTGCCCTTTTGCCTATTCTTCTTGTTCTGACAAAAAAAAAGCCTAGTGGAAAAGTTTCTTCATGTCCTGTTTTCCTAGACTTTAACTGAAGTGCAAAGACCTGGGAAGGCTACAGACTCCAGGAAATATGATTTTATAGTAAAAAGTAGGACCATCACACTCTCCTCAGCCATCTTTTAACTAAGGTAACTTGAAAAACCTTGCAAACTGCCCACAGCATTTCACTGAATAAACTTCTTCTTCTTCTTCTTCTTCTTCTTCTTCTTCTTCTTCTTCTTCTTCTTCTTCTTCTTCTTCTTCCAAAAACATATTCTTGCAACTGAATGAGAAATTTAAAATAGTATGTGGAAGGAAACTTGGTATAGCACTATCTCAAATAATTTAAATAAATCACAGTACTTTGAGATTGGATGTCACTAAAAACTGTGGGTAATTTAAAATCACAAATAGGTATTTCTGATTACCTGCATGTAGCATGTAGAAGTAGATGGGGCAGAATATGTGAGACTTAATGCTGAAGCAAGCTTATGCACACACGCACACACACACACACACACACATATATATATATATATATATATATATATATATACACACGCACATATACATATACATATATACATATGTAACAACAGCAAAAAATGGTTTCACATTACATGTGCATCACGCTTCTGTGAATGTCAATGATACCTTTGCTTTGGAGCCTTCCCCATACAATTAGTTTCCCAATGTGAATTGCTGACTATAGTAAAACATCAATATATTATTTTTTGTACACTTTCTGGTATATTACATTTCTGTAGATGTTCAGTGATCTGATAAACTGAGTTAGTCCTTGTATTATGCATTGTGGACTATCACAATATAATATAAGACCTGGAGAGAAAATTGTGGAGATAGACTGACTCAGTTCAGCAGATCACTGAAAATTTTAAAGCATAAATTCCAGAGAAATATATTCATCATTCTGTAAAGTACATGCCTTTATATTTTTATATCAACTATAAAGTACTTTCAGAAGATCACTAGAACAAGAAGTAATTATCGCTTTTCACATTAATCCATGAAGTCCATTAATGGCTGATGACTCTGTAAGAAATATATGGCTTCTTGTAGGAAAATACTTCATACCTAGTCAGAGATAGATTTCTGTGGACTATCAGAGCTATCATCTACATCACATTTCAGTGATCTGCTTAAGAGAGTCCTTATAATAATACAAACTAAGTTTGCAATAATTTTGTGTCCACAGCTTTTCATGCTGGAATTCTACAATATGTCTTGACTTCAGTCTGATCTTTGCACACTGTCTTTATGTTTCTGTTGCTGTTTTCTCATATTATACTTTTCTTCAGTTAGTTTCCTGAAGAACAGCTATTGCTTCCACCACCATCCCTACTTCCACTCAGTGGTGTCCCTAGGGTTGGTGTCACCCAGTGCAGTCACACATGAGGGGGCAGGGCTTATGGGGGCAGGGTCTCCTGCGAGGGGCTTCCGGCATGTGTGGGAGCAAATGTGCACAGCCAGAGAAGCCGCACATGCCCCCAGGGAGGGCTGGGGCAAAGCCACCATGCCCCAGGAAGGGCAGGGAACCAACCAGGTGTCACCCCCTTCTGGGGGTATCATCCAGTGTGGCCCACACACCCCAGTGACACTACTGCTTCCACTACCACTACTTCTCTGCCCCTCCTTTTTGTGCAATTTCAATGTCTTAACTACATAAAAGGAGTGGAATAGATACAATATCTGCTGCTGTTGAAAATGTGAAAGTGTCTAAAACATGTGTCCACATTAGTGTGAGGTCCCAAGTCATCTGTTTTTAAACAATCCCCCCTTTCTTTCTATAATCCTTTTGTGAGCCTTGAAGGATGGGATGGACACATATTCTAACTTGTCTGTGATGTTCTTTGTATGGTTTTCCTAAACATTTCATCACTCTTTCTCCCATCTTTGTCAGTTTCTGCTACCCCTCTGTGCTTCACCCTTCCTCCATGCCAAGGGTCTAAAGCAGTAATTTCCAGCTTTTGGTTCTCCTCTATTTGTTTTGGATTTCAGATCCCAGAGGCCCCCACCAACCCGGCCAACAGTCTGGACTTATGGGAGCTGAAGTCCAAAACATCTGGAGGACCAAAGGTTGGAAACAATGGGTAAACTGAACTATCACAAGTAGGACAGTCTTCCATATTGGTTCTTCATTTGTTGCTAGAATCTGAATCTACGTATCTCATATTTGAGTCCACTCTTTCTTCCAGTGATTCTCAGACTGTATTCTGGAGCATAGGACTATGTTATAAATGGAGCTGAAGTCAACATATTGGATTATTCTGCCACCCTCTGCCACTCTGAAGTGGGTCACCCAATATAGCACTTCTTATATAAGGATACTAATACTTTCCCAACTAAGGGGGTAGTAAGGACTCACCAGACCCTCCTCACAATGGTTACTGAAGTTGAGAGGGCAAACAGAATCCTTCAGCAGCATCAATGTCCCCACATCACAAGCTCCCAAAAAGCCTTTTTTTACAAAATAATTTTCTATTTACTTATTTATGCAGAAATTTTGTCTTAGACTTTTTTTTTTTTTTTTTTTACAAACCATATACCACAGACAGTTTCAATACCCAGTTTCCAACCTACCAGGCAACAACAAATTAACTAAGAACCAGTGAGAAACATATAGTAACAAAAGGGAAGAAAGAAAAGAAAAAAAAGTAAGCTGCTGAGGGAAAAGAAGAAAACAGGGAGTGAGTGGTAACATTAACTCAGCTGTCCCCCTCATAGTTGCTGGGAGGGTGCCTGGCCACTCTTCTGAAATCTGTTAAGAAAATGTATGTGTTTGCATATGTATATGTGTGTGTATTCAATGCTGAAGTCAATGATACTCCAGGAAAAGAAAAACATTTATGCCCCATTTATCAAAAACTGCATTTGTCCCCATTTATGTCACAATGAGGATCTCTTTTCTATGTCCTGCACCTTACAATTAGGCATGGAAATGATAGTACTACGAAAGATGAAGAGCAAACAAAATGTCTGCACTTTTTTCCCAACAATTCTATGGTAAGAGGAGGAGAAGAAGAGACAATTTTAGGGACTGATGAAATCATCCTTTCATGAAGAGCTGTCGGAACTTCACATTTGCACATGTGCTGTTTATAAGAAAATAGTTCTTTAGAAGAACAATTTAGCAGCGATTAATCCCTGTGAAATCAGAGTGAGTCAGTGTGAGCTCTCATTTTCATAGCTTGCTTCCGACATTGAAAACATCTTCCCTCCTATCACAATGACACTCCAGTGAACTCAAGCATTTCCTAGCTTTATTGGTTGGTGTATATGTGACACAGACTTTGTGCCCTGAAAAAAATGCAGCTGCTTTCTGAATAAAAACAGAAGGAAAAATCTTTTAGATTGTTATATTTTTATGTGTTGGTTGTCAGAGATCCATTCTATTCTGAATACATTTCCCAAGGGCCACATCTCAGCCAAGTGTGGTGTTTACATAAGAAGGGTGTACATACTCACTGGAAGCTTTCTCCCTCCCCTCCCAAAGCTGTTAAAGGTTGATGACTACTTTATTGGTTGTCACAAAAATTCAGTCATAGGAGCTGTAGAATGATGGTGGCTATGTGCAAAGAGACATCCTTAGGTGATTTGTACAATGGCAAAAGAGATGGTGCACTTATCCTCTTAGTGTCCTCTGTCAGTTTGGATACCCTACAATCCTTTAAGAGTTCACTTGCTTTGTTGAGCTGCTTTGGTTTTGCATTTCAGTGTGTGTGTGTGTTTTATTTGATTAGTTCAAGGGCTTAAATCCTTGCTTCATACTCCCCATTTGCCAGAACAGAGGATGCCTGAGGGGGCAGCCATAACAGGGTCAATGCATCCATGGGAAAATTTATCAGTAGTTGTAGCTTATCATATTTGGTTGTGGTGTGTTTATAACTCTACTGGATGACAAAGAGAAGTTGTCAGTCCCTCAGGCAGTACGAGTCTTTCAAGTAGTACAGTGGTCCCTCCACATTTGCTTGGGTTAGGGGTGAAGGGCCCAGTGAATGTGGAAAAAAACCACAATTTTTTAAAAAAACACTATTCTTTTTACCTCTCTGGGAAACTTTAGATCAACCAGTGTAACTCTATGGTCAACATCTGTCAGAAGTTGATCATAGAATCATCCTGGAGGACCTACAAATGCCTAGAGAAGTGTTTTCTTCCTGCCCCAGGAAGACCCAGGGAGAAGCCCTGCCACCCCAGGAATGCCTGGGGAGAAGCGCCATCACCTTGGGGAGAAGCCTCACCTCCCTGGGGAAAAGCCCATGGTCCAGAGGAGTGCCCAACACAGGCCCAAGTGGGGACTAGCACCCACGGAGAGCGAGGGACCGAGTATCAAGACCCTCTTCTTATGTCACCCAGTGTGGTCCACACACCCCATATGCTACTGAATGGAGGACCTAGAAATTCCTAGAGATAACATATTACTCAAAACAGCAACTAATCAAATCTGCAAAAATCAAAGCTGCAAATGTGGAGGGACAACTGTACTTATCATCAACACCATCATTATCATTGTCATCATCATCATCACTGGTCTTCAAATCTGCTTCTTGTCAACTAGGCCCTTAAAACCACAAGTTTTTTTATGCTCCATTTACTGAATTCAGTAATGTAATCTTTATTTAAGAGAGCTAGCATGGTGTAGTGGTTTGAGCACTGGATTATGACGCTGGAGAGCAAGGTTCAAGTCCTGGCTCAGCCATGTAAACCCACTGAGTGACTTTGGGTAAGTCATACTCTCTCAGCCTTAAAGGATGGCATTAGGGGGAAAAAAAACCTTTGGAGAAACTTGCCAAGAAAACCCCATGATAGGGTGGCCATAAGTCAGAAACAACAAAATTTTTATGTATTATAGAAGCATTACCTGTAGTCCTATACGTACAATCATTAAGTGGCCTTTGATGTGCCTTATACTAGCAGCTTCAGCTACCCAACTGACCAAAAAGCTCCAAAAGAAGATCAGTTTACATACTCAAAGGACTTTATCACACGGAGGAAATCCCGTGCAAAAATGGGGTTTCAAATAGAAAAAAACAACCCGCGAAAGCAGGTAGATTTTCAGACGATGTTGGTGTTAAACTGTGGTTAACCCAAATGGAAAGTAGTCAAAAGCTGCTTGTTTTTACTTTAGGAAAATCCTGAAAGTAAAAAGGAGTGGCTTTTGATTATTTTCTGTTCAGGTTAACAACACTTTAACAGCAATGTGTGTGAAAATCAAGCCACTTTTATGGGTTTTCCCCAGCTTTTGAATCCTGTTTCTGCACGGGATTTCCCCCATATAATAAGGTCCAAAGTGTGTATTGCATATTGCTTTCAGACTTTAAAGGCTTCTTAGCTCCCTTGAGTTCTGAAAAGGATTGTGTGATAAATCAAAGGGCTTTTATTTACTCCAACGGTGCTGCTGCTTCAGAGTTTACACACTCTGCAACCTTTACGTCCAAGAACAGTGGGTATTATAGAGGGGATATTTTTAGGGCATTTGCAACTCTAATGCAAACCTCTATTGTCAAAATGCAAACGGATGGGTTTGCTGATGGAACTAATTCAACAAACAGTGTTGAAAAGGAATGTGTATGTTCTTCCTAAAGACACCCCCTCCCCCCGCAAGCTTTTGAAACCTGGTCCAGAGGCCTGGAGCAAGCTTTCACATGGTGAGGAGGCCTGTAGGGAAAGAGGAGGAAAAGGAAGCCATGTTACATCAGTGAACACGCACTAGTGTAATGATGGATTTAGACCTCTATATGCTGAGATCTGTCTACTAACCCACATATATCTTTCCCTTCTGCAAGAGAGAGATCAATATGACTGTGTTCTCCACTAGGAAGCAAGCATACTCCATGTATCAGAGGACAGGACATATCACAACATAGTGACAATGTGGTAATTTTGGAGTATTTTGCCCTCACTGTCCTAGTGCCAGGAGTGTTATTGATCTGATATCGCTGTTTTGTGGATTTTGAATTTTGTTGTATTTTGCTGCATGGACAGCATGGCTTACCCCTGCATATGAAGATCATCGCATGCCTTAAATAATACTCCTTCCTCTCCCGAATTTAACTCTAATTCACACTGCAGCCATGTGTGAAGTGCACTTTTTCTTTCCTTTCATTTGTGGCCACACCATAGACCCTTTTTGTCCCAGAGCTGCCACCAACCTAAGCAAAGAGCCAGTACTTAACATTTTCTTCTAAAACTCTTTGGTATAGCCTATCTTGTATAAGGTTTAGTATCATTCATACTGTAGACAAGTGTTTCATAAAGTAAGAACAACAACTGTATTTACAATACAAGTAACAATGTTTCACTTGGTCTTGCTGTACTTGTTATAACTGGTTACAGTTACAAATAATAATACTCTAAAACATTTCTTTTCTGGGAACACTTTCATTTACCCCCACATGACACTCTTAGTCCTTCTTTGGGTACCTTTACCACTATTTCTCAGCCAGCCTCTAAAGCTATCAATATCAATATTCTCTTCATTAACTCCCTCCCTTGGAGTTTAGTATGAGTATTAGGCCACTCTCTTTTGGACCTTAATCCTATTCCACTCTGGAACCTTCTCCACCCCGCTGTCTGGAATTCAAACCCTAACTTGTTGGGGCATAGAAAGACCATGTGCAGAGTTGAACCACATCAACAGGACACCAAGGAGAAGGATTTCTGAGACTTCAGGCTGAGAAGGAAAAATTCCTTCACCGCAGCACACGGCCTTGAGCTCTGGCTTGCCAAATAAAGACAACAACAAGGCCAGCCTTCACTCAACTCAAGGGCTTTAATCTTTGTTTGCAGTATTTACAATATATATACACAGAGTATCAGACAGCCATCTCAAATACTCACAAATCTTTTTCAAACCAACAAACTGCTCCTCCAATCACCATCCACAACAAACCCACACTGGAGATAATTCCCATCTCCCTTTTATAGGTGGTCACCAATGCCTATTGCATCAGACATTCCAGGTGTGCATATTCCCAAGTGCTGACCCATGCACACCTGCCACTGGAGCTCAACTACTTGCATTACCTAACTTCCAGCTCCATCTTGTGGTCACATACATGTAATTTCCTGACATAACTGACTTACAAATGTTCCTAATGGACTTTTCCCCTTACAGCCCAATATTTTATTGGCTGTCGCCAGCTCAGTCCTGATTGGTTGTCACGAGGACTGGCTCTAACCTGCCTTCTCTCCACACCATGTTTTTTCGCATGGCTTTTGCAGAGGAATCCAACTTCAGAGCAGATCCTCGCACCAATGCACATTCAAAAAAGCACTCCGGTGGCCATTTTTCCAAGTTGGAAGGTTCCAACTTGGAAAAATGGCCACCGGAGCACATTTCCCAATTCGCATTGGAGCAGGGATCTACTCTGAAGTTGGATTCCCCTGCAAAAGCCGTGCAATAAAACACGACTGCAACATGAATTAGAGTTAAATTTGGGAGAGGTAAGCAGTATTATTTAAGGCGTGTGATAATCTATGTTTCCTGGATACCAAATTTAGCTGCAACAGGGGAATTCTAGACAAAAGGAAGCTAAGGGACTGAGTTTTAACTCTTTGAGATTTCTACTGGCAACAAAGGTAAAACTTTTTCACTTGGACTGTAATTGGTAAGTTTTACCTATACAGCACCAAAATGTTGTTTTTTTTCAGGTTATCATTATACAGACTTTTTGAGAAATTCAATATTCTCTGCCTAAGAAAGGAGCTGGTCTCTTCACAAAGGACAGACACAGCCTGGATCCTTGCAGAACTTACTTTACTGTTGCTAATGGAGTTTACATTTTATTGTCCTTTATTTCACTCCCCACATGGCCAAGAAGAGGAATGGTCTCAGCCTGCATTGAGATCCCTCCAGACCAACTTAAATATAACAGAAACATCTGACACAAAATGTACGTTAATTCTGTGACTCTAATATTATCACATTTCTTCACTTGCATGATTTTTAAATATCTTTCACCTGATGAAGAAGTCAATGGAACTTTGAAATCTTGCATGATGTATTTTCTTGGGCAAATGAGAGGTGGTTTGATGTTGCTTTCCTATTAAATGTAGCCTATAGCATGTGGTATTCCTTGGTATTGCCTTAGCCAAGAACTAACTGGGCCTGATCCTGCTTAGATTCCAAAATGAGATGGGGTCTGTTGCCTTCAAGTTTTTTTAGGCCTCTTTTTTTGGGATAGAAGTTGCTCTTGGTCAGAGGCCAAAGTATGGACTACTTCTTCCCACAGAGCTCTGCCTCAACTCCAATGCATATAGTGGGCCCTTGGTATCCATTGGAGTTTGGTTCCAAGACTCTCCCCCCCCCCCCCCCCCGGATACCAAAATCCATGGATACTCAAGACCCTTTAAATACAGTGAAATGGTGACCCTTATATAAAATGGCAAAATCAAGGCTTGCTTTTTGGAATTTTGATATTTTTTGAATATTTTCAAGCTGTGGATGCTTGAATCCATGGATAAAAGAATCTATGGATACAGAGGGCCAATTGTACTTTTATGCTCTCTGAAGCTGAATGTATTCTTTTGTGGCTAACACTGAGAACCAATGATAACTTACAAAGGAAGATTGGTGACTTGACATGCTCAAAATTTCCCTGCCCACAACCCACCATTTGTTTGTTTATTATAGTTCCATTACTTATCTATTTTATCAAAGCAATTTATTTATCATTTCTTGAACCACCAGGGACCCTGAGGTAATACATAATTGATAAAAGCACTTTAAAAAATCCAACATTTCTTCTAATCAGACCAAGGCAGAGTATGGGGCATTGCAGACCGGCCCAAAGAACCAGCCTGGGGGTGGAGTTGGGGTGGAGCAGCTGCATGCTGGCCACCCCAATCCCACCTTGATGGTGTCCTGAAGCTGTGTGCCCATTTGAATGCCATGCAGCATCAGGACACCCTCCCAGCACAACGTGCAGGCACACTGCGCCGAAAAAGACACAGAAGAGCTGCAGCACCGGCTCTTAGGGCGGCCTTTTGCCACCCCTAAAAGGAGTGGCATTTTGCCACTCTTTTAGGGGTGGCAAAAGGAAGGATCAGGGCCACAGCGTGGGGTTGCCGTGGCCCCAATCCACCACTCCCAGGGGTGGCATAGAGCTGCCCATCTGCATGGCCCCTAAATGTCCTTCCTTTCTGCCCTGTCCCCATCACCTTTCTCCACACAACAAGCTTGTAAGCTAAGAAAGAGTGAGCAACTCAAACCAATATCAATGAATTCTGTAGCTTAACAAGGACTTGAACCTGGATCTCCCTGATAGCAGTCCAACACTAATTACTACACTGGCTGCCATCTGCAGGGAGCTAGGATAATTCTGAGTCTGATGGTGTCGAGTGACATGTCTTCTTTTACTGGACATAGAGAGATGTGTGAAGCAAACATAATATGGTTCCTGAAACCATCTTATTCCTTTTGTAGCTCATGCTTCTACAAGTTTAAAAGTGAGTCTGTTTTTCTCTTTTTGCTGCCTGCACAAATAATTCTTTTTATTATTTATAGAATCACAGAGTTAATGACTCATTTAACAACTCTTCTTCTTCTTCTTCTTCTTCTTCTTCTTCTTCGGGGGGATGCAGATGGCGAAAAGCACCATCTTCAAGCCCAGGAAGGGGAGGGGCAGCTGGACGCCAGGAGCCCCGATCCCTTCCTGAGGACGTCATCGGAGTGCCTGCCTTTGCACACGGCAGACGCTCCGATGATGTCCTTCCGGCTCAGCGTCCAGACACCTCTTCCAGCTCCCCTTCCAGTGCCCCTTTTGGCTCCTCTGAAAGGAGCGCTATTTTATCACTCCTTTTCAGAGGCACCATAAGGGTAGATCGAGGCCGAGGCGTGGGGCAGCCTTGGTCCATGGTTTCTCGGGGCAGCCCATGGCCACCCATCTGTAGAAGCCCTTCTTCTTCTTCTCCCCCAAAAGCGGGACTCAAAACGGCTCACAATTTAAAAGAATGATACAATTAAAAACATACAAAAAGTGAGCATTAAAATAGAATTAAACTGTTACAGTATTAAAACAAATCACAAAATAAAACATGCCATTTGAAAAGATAAAAGCTCTTAAAACCAATTTAGGGGCTATGTAGATGGTAAAAAGAGATGCTTTCAGGCTGACTTGGAGGTGTGGCATTTAGATGACACATGCCTAAAAGTCAGCAAGAAAGCACCCTCTAGACGTCGTATGCTGGGAAAAGCCACTCCAAAAAGTAGCAGCTTTTTTCTGCTTCTTCAGCAAAGAGGTGCACCTTTGCATGTACGTATGTATGCAGTGACACCAGTGTGCCAGAAAAAGGGTGCCGGAGATTTAAAACGGCCATATAAATGCAGTGCTACACATGTGGCAGAAATTAAGTTGGCAATCCAGAGCATGTACCCTACGATGCAGGCTTTAATTTAAAGCGCCCTATGCTCCCAGATGTGGATGCACTAGTGCAGGTGTGCTTGAATATTAGAACCCTAACCCTAATTGTAACCCTACGCATACACCCTAGCAACTGTTCTCTATTACAACAATAAATGCATTCCATTGCATGTACACTTACTAACAGCATGTACTGAAGTTTGCATGAAAGAGGCTTTTGTGACCTCTTTTGTGCAGGTGTGCATAAGACCTGCACACCAGTTTCTGGCATGCTGGGGGGAAGCTTCTGGAGTAACATATGTCCATGTTTCCTGTTGACCATATCCCTTGCATGACCACCAGCTACATGTATCCAATCTGTCCACACAAACCTCCCTTGCATGTACCTCTCCCCTCCCCTCTGATCTGAGTTGGACATGTTTTGTGGAGAATGACAGAATAGGTGTCTTTTCAGTTGACAAACTCATTCCTCCACCTCAAGGATAGCACAATCAGACAGTGGCACCTGTGTACTGCACCCACTTCTTGGGGGAGTCCAAGGTCAATGAATCCTTGTATGATCTGTGGGTGTATGACAGGTTCTGCACAGGTGCACAAGCATTCTGACCATTCTGGCCTCCCTGGGAAAGAGTTCCAGAGTCTAGGGGCAGCCACTGAGAAGGCCCTCTTTTGCATCCCCACTAACTGTGCTTGTGATGGTTGGTGGGTCTGAGAGAAGGGCCTCTTCTGATGATCTCAGAGCCCATGCTGGCTCATACAGTGAGGTACAGTCTGCCAAATAGCATGGATCTGAGCCAAATAGGGCTTTATAGGTCATAACATTGTATAAAAGTTGCCAATTAACTGTAATAAAATAAAATTCTATGAAAATAAATATGTGGTGAGATCAGGGTATATTGCCACAATTACACAGAAGTGTCAATAGCTATTACAATGAAATGTGGTTATTCGCTATAAGTTTCCAAACTGATGTCTAGTGAGAAGAGTATATTTTCAATACTTTGGATTTAAACCGGAGAAAACCTTGATACAAAACTTGCTCAAGGTAGAGTTCTACACCAATGCTACCCAAGTAAACTGAACATTTGTGAAGACATTTATTTTATCATAATATGTAATTATATTAGTACTAGTAATTTTGTATGCCCTGCGGCATTAAAAATTTAAAAGGGCCTGCTGTTTTGTTCCACCATTTATAAGCTGCATATTAATAATAGACTGGAAGCTTTTCAAGAATATGTAATATTCCTTTGTAGTTAATTTCACAATGCAGTTTTTCCAAGCATCTGAATTTAGTGTTTCTAAATTTGCTCTGTCCAAGCAGATACTCAACATTATAATGCACTGGAAGTTGTGGTGTTACTTCACAACATCAATATTGTCAAGGAAACTGAATGTACATTGAAGAAAATATGTTCCTCTTTTTACAGAGTGAAAAAAGAGGGTTGAACATGTCACTTATATACTCTCTGAACCACTTGTTACCATTTTTGAGAAATCTTGGAGAACAGATGTGGTGCCAGAGGTCTGGAAAAGGGCAATCATTGTCCCTCTCTTTAACAAAAGACAAAAAAGAAGATGTAGGAAACTACAGACCAGCCAGCCTGACCTCAATACAAGGAAAAATATTAGAACGGACTATACAGGAATCTGTTTACAAGTATGTTGATGACAACGCAGTGATCAGTAGGATCAGTTTGTCAAGAACAAATCCTGCCAAACTAATATTATATCTTGTTTCTATCCGGTCACTGGTTTAGTAGATGGTGGGAATGCTGTGAATGTCATTTCTCTGGATTTCAAAAAACAAAGTGTTTGATAAGATCTCTCATGATATTTTGACCAGTAAACTGATTAAAGGTTGCATAGATGGGAAAACTGTCAGATGGCGCCATCATTGTTTGGAAAACCATGCTCAAAGACTTGTCATCAATGGTTGTGCTTCTAAGTGGAAGGAGGTCTCAAGTGGGGCACCTCAGGGCTGTAGCATCACTGGGGAGGAGCAGGGGGTGCAGGGTGCACTGGATAACACCCCAGAAGGATGATGGAGCAGAGAGAATCTTTACCAGGTTTACAGATAACGCAAAATTGGGGTTGGCGTGGATAACACATTAGAAGATAGGAACAGAATTCAAAAAGACCTAGATAAACTAGAAAATTGGGCAGAAATTAATAAATACAATTCAACAGAAGCAAATGCAAAATTCTACATTGAGGCCACAAAAACCAAATGCATACTTAGCAGCAGCACTACATGTGAAAAGGATCTTGGAAATATCATTGATCATAAGTTGAACATGAGCCAGCAGTGTGATGCTGCTCCAAAGAAGATGACAGTTATTTTAGCTCAGAAGCATAGTTTAGAAGCATAGTTTCCCAATCAATGGAAGTGATAGTTACACTATATTCTATGCTGGTCAGGCCTCATCTGGAGTACTGCATTCAGTTCTAGGCACTTTATTTTAAGAAGGATATAGACAAGTTGGAGGAGGGTCAAAGAAGGGCAGTGAGGATGATAATAGGTATGAAGAACAAAACATAAGAAGAAATGTTGGTGGAGCTGGGCATGTTCAGCTTGGTGAAGAGAAGACAGGGATGACATGATTTCACTCTTTAAATATGTAAAGGGCTGTCACAGAGAAGAGGGGCCAGGACTGTTCTCTATGGTTTGAAGTTACAGGAGAGTACATTTTAATTGAACATCAATCTTGACAGTAAGAGTGGTTCGCAATGGAACCAATTGGCTAGAGAGGTTGTGGAGACTCCTTTTCAAGATGTCTTCAAAAAGAGTCCGGGCAGATATCTGCTAAGCATACTTTAGCTGGAAATCCTGCACTGAGCAGGGGGTAGGACTTGTCCATGAGGCCCCATCCAATTCTATGATACAAATTTTAGTGTGGAAAGGAGGAGGGAAAATAGTAATACCCTTTCTCTCTACTATGGATCATAAATTGGCATCCCCCCCACTCCACCCCCCACATACACACTACTTGTTATTACCATAGCCCTAAACATGTCACCTCCCATCTCCTTCCATGAATCATTAAATTCTCTTTGCATGGTAGTTTCAGCTGTTGCACTTTGATAATAGCTGTAGAGATGTCTTGAATGAAAGTGGGAATTGGTCATGCCCCAGGCAATGCAGTGTACCATCAGCCTGAAGGATTTTATTTGCATATGCACGAATGCACATAGCCTCCCTTCAGACTGACACCTAATGGATTAGTGCTATAGGCAGGGACGATACATGAATCTAAGGGCATGGCTAGCTTGCCTATCAGCTATGAGATGCCTGAGGAAGGCTTAGAAACTAAAGGGGAATGAACTGATTCACCCTTGTTTAGCTCTTTTCTGGCAAAGACTGTAATCTGAAACAGAGAAGAACTATAGAGACAGGAATAGGCTCAGCATAGAAAATAGGCATGCATTACTAACACAAAAAATGTATATTCTGAATGAAGCAATGATGCCTCAGGACAACTTCACTTCATATTAATAAATCAGTATTTGGTTGCTGACATGTGCCATTGTTTAGTATATGACGGGCTTTCAGAGAGCAACAGTATTAGTGTGTGTTAGCTGACAGCTTATGTTATTTCACATTTGAGTGGTTTGATTTTTGAGGGTCATCCAGAGAAATGAGCGCGTTGAAAGCATTCGAACTGGAAGTCAAATCTCACATTCAAAATGCAATTTTGAGCTTTTTATTTAAAATTACACATTCAAAATATGTCTGGCAAAACTGAGCAGATTCTGAAAGCTTACAAATATTCTCCCCAATTTGAAAGGAGCTGCTCTTCAAAATGTTGATTTTTAAGCCATATGTCCACACATATTTTCCATTTCAGGAAATACAATTTTGATTATATCAGGCTTGGAACTCCCAATACTTTCCATTCTTAGGCAGATGCAATAGTATACTTTCCCTCCACTTAAAAACAAAATCTGTCTCCTGCATCTCTTTTAACCTTTTGGAAACTAGAATTGCTCCTTACCCCAAGCAGTATCATTTCCTCTTTTTCTTCCTTCATCCTGAGGAGAAAGAATTATAACCCAACATCTTTTCCCTACAGCTATTCAGAAAGCATAAAAGCAATGAGGGGAGATATAAATATATTCATGAATTAGTGCTATTAAAATTCTATCTGCATTAGATGGAAATAAATTGCACTTATCACACCCCCTGCAGCTGCAGGCCATCACAGCAGCCATGAAGCAAAGAGAAGGGCAGCAAAAGGGAGATCATATCAAATGCAGCTGGTATAGAGGGTATGGGGGCTGGAATGAACGTAATGAAAAGCCCATGTGTTTTTCATAGGGAAAATACTCTTAAGCTACAGTCTGATGCCACTTAACTGGAAGTAAGCTCCATTTTTGCCTAAATAATACAATACTGCAATTTTAGAGTCTTTCTACCCATAAATATGAGAGGTACACACAGACTATGGGCCTGTACAGACTGCCAGAAATAATGCAGCTTGAGTCCACTTTAACTGCCCTGGCTCAGTGCTAAGGAATCATGGGAACTGTAATTTTTTCTGAGACATTGAGCCTTCTCTGTCAGAAAGCTCTAGTGCTACAATAAACTACAGTTCCCATGATTCCCTAGCACTAAGCCAGGGCAGTTAAAGTGGACTCAAGCTGCATTATTTCTGGCAGTTTGTAAAGGCCCTAAGATTTCAGCTCAGCCCTCAATATTATGTTTCACGTAGGAGGCTGGTTTGCCTTAGAATAATTTAAGCCAGTGATTCTCAAACTTTTTACTGCCATGCCCCCCCGCCCTTTACATCTACACGCAGAACCCCCCCCCCCCGCTCATTTCAGGGGGCATCCAGCCTCACAGCCTATTCTTGGAGGGGTATTCCAATGCTCCTATCATCCTGACTGGGATCTCAAATTGTAAACTCCATCACAAAAAGCGGAACTGAACTTGTCCATACAACATGTAAATGTGCAGCCCTGGATCTAAGGCTGCAGTGATGCAACAACTCTTGCATTCCCCCCCCCCCCCGAGCATATATTGTGCCCCTCCTGTGAATCAAGCCCCACAGTTTGAGAACCATTAATTTAAGCAACTGCAAAACTGCCAGATGTTCCACCCCTGCCAGCTTTAAAAAGTTCCAGAGGTCATCCTGCAATTTCAGATTTGTTGGGGGTACCCCAAGGACAGTAGTGGGAAGAGGAGATTACTCTATTTCCATTTCACCAATGGAAGCAGTTCCATTAGCAGATGGATTCTTTTACATTCTGTCCAAAGGCTGCCTATCCTCCTTCCAATGGAAGGTGGTAGGAAGCCCATCCACTCCCCAGCAAATATGTTGATCCAAGGGTCCTTTCCAGTAACTTAATTTTCATCCAAAATAGCCATGGGGAGGTACATTTATTTTCTTGCCTATAGAAGTTAGTTCAGTTTGCCAACCATATCCATGGATTTAACTATCCATGGATTTAACTATCCACAGCTTTAAAATATTCCAAAAGTATATACATTCCAAATAGCAAAGTTTGATTTTACTATTTTAAATAAGGGACACTATTTTACTATGCCATTGTCTATAATGGGATTTCAGCATCCAAGGATTTTGTTATCCATGGGAGGTCCTGGAACCAAACCCCAGTGGATACCAAGTACTCAATGGATCACAGAGTCTCCATAGGCTTCCATCAGCATTTTACCAATGACCCTCGTCCCAAAATGGTCTGAAACTTTAGACAGCCTGCTTACCTCTGGACTACTTTGGATAATATCTGCTCCACTTTGGAGGAAGTCTGAACACTTTAAAACAGTTCAGTTTCATATTAGCCAAAGCAGATGCATCTATAACATTCTTTAAATCAGCTTCTATTTGCACCTTTCATTTAAAAAAATGCAATCCCCCAACCTTAAAACATCCCTCCACTACATTCTGAGGGAGCATGTTCCACTACCAAACAGCTCTTACTGTCCGGAAGTTCATCCTAATGTTTAGGTGAAATCAGTAGCATCACTGTGGGGTGGGGTGGGGGGGTGGGCTGCACTGGGTGACACCCCAGAAGGGGGGGTGACACCTAAGAAGAGGGGAGTGACACCCGGCTGGCTCCCTGCCCCCTGCGTGTGCTGTTTTGTCAAGCACAGTTGCTTCCAGGCCCAGTGTAGGGGCATTTCGTGCCTCCTAGGACTGGTGCGGGGACTTTCTAGGCCTCCTGGGCCCAGTGTGAGGGCTTTTTGGACCTCCTGGGCCTGAAATGAGCAGGGGAGGTCTGCGTGTGGATGTGGGTGCTCCTTGGTGCCCCCCACCCCAGAAACCCCCGGAAGTCTGGGGCCAGAGGTTCCACCCCTGGAAGCGTCACCCTCCCCCCCCCCCCCCAGTCTGGATGTCACTAGATGTGGGAACACCATTGGGTGAAGTTTCTTGTCCTTTAGCTGGAATCCATTGCTCTGGAGCAGCAGAAAACAAGCTTGTTCCATCTTGACTATGACATCCCTTTAAATATTTAAACATGGATGTCATGTTACCCCTTAACGTTATCTTCTCCAGACTAAACATATTCAGCTCCCTAAGCTGCTCCTTAAAGGGCATGGTTTCCAGACCCTTCACTATTTTGGTCACCCAACTCAGGACATGCTCCAGCTTGTCAATATCCTTCCTGAACTGTGGTGTCCAGAATGAGACACAATATTCCAGGTGAGGTCTGACCAAAGCAGAAGTAGTGGTACTATTTCCTCCCTCAGTCTATACACTATGCCCCTATTGATATAATCTAGACTTGCATTGGCTTTTTTCGCTGCTGTATCACATTGCTGACTCATGTTCAGCCTGTGGTCCACTAGGACACCTAGATCCTTTTTGCATGTACAGCCATCAAGCTAGGTGTCATCTATCCTGTATCTGTGTATTTCATTTTTACTGCCCATGTGTAGTATCCTACATTTCCCCCTGTTGACAATTCATTTGGATATTTTTGGCTCAGCTTTCTAATCTATTAAGGTCATTTTGAATTCTTAACCTGTCCTCTGGAGTATTGGTTACCACTCCCAATTTGGTGTCATCTGAAAATTTGATAAGTAGGCCCTCTATTCCATCACCCAAGTCATTGATATAGATGTTGAATAGCACTAGACCCAGGAAAGAAGGTTATGGCACCTGCTAGTCACTTCTCATCAGGATGAGGAGGTGGCGTTGTTGAGTACCCTCTGGGTTTGACCAGTCAACCAGTTACAAATCCACCTAGCAGTTGCATTGTCTAGCCCACATTTTACTAGCTTTTTGGCAAATATATCATTGGAGACCTATAGGGGTTGCAGACTGCCAGAAATAGTGCAAATTGAGTCCATTTTTAGGGTTAGGGTTAGTGCTAGGGAATCATGGGAATTGTTTTTTTCCTGAGACATTGAGCCTTCTCTGTCAGAGAGCTCTGGTGCCACAATAAAATACAGTTCCCATGATTCCCTAACCCTAACCCTAACCCTAAAAGTGGACTCAATTTGCACTATTTCTGGCAGTCTGCAACCCCCTCTAGTCAAGGCCTTACTGAAATCAAGATATGCTACATTCATAACATTCTCTTCATCTATCAAGCCTGTGAGACTATCATTTTTAAAAAAGGGAAAAAGAGAGAGATAAAATTTAACTTGTTTTTGAGAAACTCATTTTGAGAAATACAGTAGCATTGTCCAGCTCACATTTTCTTGCCTTTGTTGCAAGGATATTATGAGACCTTCTTGAAGACCTTATAAAAATTAAGGTATGCTACATTCATAGCATTCCCTTCACCCACCAAGCTTGTAACTCTGTTTTAAAAAGATAAGATTAGTCTGGCATGGCTGGTTTTTGAGACCACAGTATTCCTTTCTAAGTGCTTATAGACGGTCTGCTTAATGGTCTGCTCTAGATCTTTCCTGGTATTGATGTCAGGCTGACTGGGTGATCATTATTTGGGTCCTCTTTTCCCCCCTTTTTTGAAGATGGGGACAACATTTACCCTCCTCCAGTCTTCTGGGAGCTTTCCTGGTTTCCAGGAATTCTCAAAGATTATTGACAGTGGTTCTGAAATTACTTCTGTCAGTTCTTTTAATATCCTTGGATGTAGTTCATCTGGCCCTGGAGACTTGAATTTGTTTAGCATGGCCAGGTATTCCTGTATTACCTCTTTACCAATTTGTGTTGTATTTCCTCTACTCCATCATCTGCTCCATTTTTCTCAGATTGAGGGGCGAAACAGATGGGCAAGAAAAAGTGACTCAAAGCTGCCTTTTCCGAAGCCACATTGAAACCCCACCAACTGCACTGCCAGCTCCCAAGGTGTCTGGGATGCACATGTCATGACCTTACAGTACTTTTTTTTTTAATTGTCCCCACCAACCTTCCCCACCAACAGGAGTGAACTGCCAGTTATTGCCATCCCATTGCATGGCCATCCCTGTGAAACTGCACACATTCGCATATCCAGCACTTCACTGGGACAGGGCATTAGAGCAGAGGTGTGCCCATGCAGATGCCAGCAAGGTACAATCATGCCTCCCTTCATCCCCCCCCCCACTTCACCCTATGCCCCTTCTTTGACTGTCTGTTTTGTGTATGTTGTACTCATCTTCATGAGAGGTTTCATGGTTTCTTTTTTGGGCATTGCCACCCCCGCCACTTGTGTACAGCAGCTCTGTTCCTTTTAAAGACACCCCTACAATGGGGCATTTACATGCACAATTATGGTTAGGATTTGGAAAGAGCGCCCCTTCAGACCCACACTGGCATTGGTGCATTTATACGTACATGCGAAGGTGTGCACTTTCCAGGAACAAGCAGGAAAAAGCAGCTTTAAAAAAAAATTTATTAAACACACATAAATATCTTACAAAACATTTGTTGAATAATGACAAATGACAAACAATCTGGAGATTAAAAGATTGAATGAAAAGAAAAGAAGAGTGAAAGAAAAAAGAAAAAGAGAAAAGAAAAAAAAGAAGAAGAAAAAAGAAAAGAGAAAAATAAATAAATAAAAGAGCACAAACAAATTAACAGTTAAAAAGACTTCCTAAGCAGATGACAGTGGGATTATCAACATTACCTCTTAATAGCCTTTTAATATCATTAATCGTCTCATATCTCAGACTTGAGTTACGGTTATCAGGCTTATTTTTCTTCATTTTCTCTATTATGGGATCTATCTTCCATCCCTGATATATACTCAAACATACAATAACCATTTCAACTATATTTTCCATTTTCTACATTGTACCAATAAATAATTTTAATAGATAATTTTTCCTAACTTAAGTAGCTTTACCTTATTTAACCAAATCTCAAAATTCCAATATTTATTTAAGAAGGCTGTAACATCTCTATTTATACTTATATTTATACTTAATACTTTATATAATATCAAAATTGAATTACACATTGTCTATAGATATACATATAAATCAGAAACTTATTCCTTGAAAACTAAGCAGCGAGACTTGGAGTCTGAGTCCAATTTCTCCATATATTGATACCAGAGAAACCAATTGTTATGAAATTCTCGCAGTGAATCATTTCGGACTAAATATGTCAGCTTCTCCATTTCATATATTTCAAATATCTTCAATCTCCATTCCTCAACAGTAGGAATATCTTTCCCCCCCCAATATTTGGCATACAATAATCTAGCTGTAGTAATTAAGAAAAAGAGTAGCTTCTCCTTATTTTTTTCTATATCATCATCAACAATATTTAAAAGATAAAGCCTTGGGTCACATTTAATCCGTAGATTCAATATTTCTTTGATTTCTTTATGGATCTTATTCCAAAATTGTTTAGCAAATTTATAATTCCACCACATGTGAAGATATGAGCCAATATCTGCTTCGCATTTCCAACACAAGGGGTTAGTCCTGGTATACATTTTAGATAACCTAAGTGGAGTTAAATATCATCGGTACATTGATTTATATAAATTATCTTTTAAATCCATATTTACAGTATATTTTAATGTTCTTGTCCAAATTTTCTCCCATGCTTCTAATTTAATCACTTGATTCAAATCCTGTGCCCATTTAATCATAAAATCTTTTATTGCATTTTCCTCCAATTCCCAGTCCCTAATTAAATTATAATATTTAGATATCATTTTTCTTGAGTCTCCGGTTACAATTTTTTCAAATTTTTTATCTACAGATCCAATTTGATTAGAATAGTAATCTACTTTAAAATGTTCAAATAGTTGCCTATACATAAACCAATTAGTTTTAAAACCTATTTGTATCAGTTGTTCCTGGGATTTAATTGAGATTTCTTTTTGAAGCAGCTTTTCTCCCCGTAAGATGGCTAGACGGTGCTTTCCAGCCAACTTCAAAGTGTACGTCATCTAAATGCCCTGCCTTGAAGCTGGCCTGAAACCTGCTTATTTTGCCTGTCTGATTCACCCCTGAGTTTCCTTTCAGAGAAGACTGAGGCAAAGAAGGTGTTCGGTAGTTCTGCCTTTTCTCTGCTCCCTCTTGGCATTTTGCCATCTTCTCCATGAAGTGGCTCTACCATTTCCTTGTTCTACCTTTTGCTACAGACATCCCCCCCCCAAGCCCTTTTATTGTGAATAAATTATCTAGCAAGTCTGAGTCCTTTTGTGCTTTAGCTTTTCTGACTCTCTCCCCACATGAAATGGCTATTTGAATTCTTCTTTGGTGATTTCCCCCTTTTTGCTTGTACATGTTCCTTTTGAGTTTTCTCTCATTTGAAGGTTCTTTAGACAGCCATCCTGGTTTATTTAGAAATCTCCCATTTTCCCTCCTCATTTGAATGGTTTGAAATTGTGCCTTCAGTATCTCACTTTTAAGAAACTCTCATCCCTCATGAACCCCCTTTTCTATTAGTATTCCTGGCCATGGCATCACTGCCAGTATTTCCCTGGGTTTACTGAAATCAGTTTTCTTAAAGTTTAGAGTGTGCGCCTGATTGTGCTTGGCTTCCACTTTCTGCTATATAAGACTCCAGGAGAACATGGTAACTCCCACCTAAGGAGCCTGCCACTTCCCACACCATTAACCTGTTGGCTTGGATCATATCTAAAATAGCTGATCCCCTAGTTGCCTCTTCCACCTTCTGTACAATGAAATTGTCTATAAGACAAGTGAGGATTTTTTTGGACCTTAAAATTTTGGCAGAGTTTCACTTCCAGTATATATCAGGATATATGAAATCCTCAATTACTCATCTCTCCTTTCTGAATGTATGGCCAGCTGTTCCAGGAAGGCATCATCCAAGTCGTCAGTTTGGCTTAGAGGTCTGTATTAGATCCCCATCACCAAATCCCTGTTGCTCCTCTTTACCTTAATTTTTACACAGATGCTCTCAATTTGGCTTCCAGGATTTAAGTAATGGATCTGTTAACAGGTGTAAGCATCCTTAATGTATAATGCTACTCCACCTCCCTACCTGTTTGCTCTATTTCTCTTAAATAGGTTATACTCTCTATTACTACATTCCAAATGTGAGGCTCATCTCACCAGTTATTCAGAAGAACTTTGTCCTTGCTTCTTCTCATTGCTGAGTGTGTGATTTGCCAAAGATCCCCAATAGCTTTTCATGGAATGGGAAGGATTCAAATCCTTATTCTGGTCCTAGTCAAATGTTCCAACTGCTATACCACAATGGCTCTCATATAGGACACGTATGTACCATAGATGTAATAAGTAGGTCTTGCTTTAGGAGTAGATCAGTGCAGATGCTGCTGAATTCTCTAGATGTATTGGACTACAACTCCCATCTTTCCCATGCAGCACTGACAAGGGGGCAAGTTAGATGATGGAAGCTGTATTAAACACATCTAGATGATACATAGGTATTTACATAGATGGTCTATGAAACATTCTTTGGAGACAATGCATGAACAAACTTGGGTGATGCAAAGGTACTTCTGGGATATGAATGTGGGGTTTGAATATCCAGTGCCAATTAGTGAGAATGGAAGAATAGGTAACTTTAATTGGCAAACAAATAGAAAATGCAAGCTGTTTCTGTGCCAGTTTGTTGAATTAATTTATGCCTTGTTTTCACAGCTGCAACATTCCACTACCATCATCTTTTTTACATGAACTCTTTTCCCCATTGCTGTATTCATAACATAAGACATAAATTGTAATACATCACAGAGTGCTTAGTTCACCCAAATTGTTGACATACAAAATTAAATATGTTGCCCTTTGACACTATAAGATCTGTTTGTCCAACTAGTTTGGATTATCCAGAAGAAAAGCAGCTCTAGCATCCATGGATCTTCACTAAATTCTTGGCAACAAGCAAATTTCTGACAACATAGCTGTAGGTGACATCATTGCTAAATGGATCAGCTGGAACAAAAGCTTTCCAGATCCTCCTTGGCAGTATTTTATGAGATGAATTTCAAGCTTGTAGAGTGTTCCTTGCATTTGAGAAAGGGCTTACAGGTTTTCCATCCAAGTATCTCTGTACATAGTGTTCAACTGAATGTGCTTTTATATTTAGCAGGTATTTAACAGAGCTTGGGAAATTACATTTCAAAGGTAATTAATTAAAGGTATTGAACCAAGCAGAGTTTGACTACTGCCAGTTCTATCTGTGGGATTCTGGTAATTTTGGACCAAAGGAAGTTTTGGTTCTACATCCAGAATTCTGGTTGTAATCCAAAAAGAGTTTTTTCCCCAGTTCTGGTTTTAAATGTGGTCTTCTGCACAGATCAGGCATATCCATGGGCAGAGTTAATTAGTATCTCTGCATTGTCATGGACGGATCATTTCCTGGTTAAGATTGGACTGAAGGCCACAATCCCTCCCCCCGGGGGTGGAGGACCAATTAGAATGGTCCGCCCTCGAAGGCTGATGGAACCCATTAGGTTCCAAGAAGCCCTAGAGGGTTCTGTGGTTGGCAATGCCGGTGATTCTGTTGAAGCTATGGTTGATATGTGGAATAACAACCTCACCAGAGCTGTAGACACGATCGCTCCCAAACGTCTTGTCCAACCTGCAAAAAAAGTAATCCATGGTTTACTGAAGATCAATGAAGCGGGTTGGACAATGACTAGAGCGCCGTTGGCTGAAATCTCAACTCTTGTCTGATAAGACACTTCATTGGACTTTTCTTAAGTCCTATCAAGTGGCGATAGATGCAGCCAAGAAATGTTTCTATTCTGCATCTATCGCATCTGTGAAATCCCATCCAGCTGAAGTGTTCAGGGTGGTGAGGAATTTAACTCAATTGCCTCCCACCCAGAATTCTCTATTAGAACCAACTATTGCTTGCTGTGACACTTTTAATGATTATTTCACAGATAAAATCTCTCGGATAAGAGCTGACCTGGATGCCAACTTTAAGTCAGTAGTAACTAGAGGGGTATCCAGTGCCTCTGCCATTACTGTTAGACTGGATCAATTTGAGTTGGTAAGTACTGAGGATGTGGACAAGCTTCTTAGTAGTTTGAAAAAGACGACCTGCCCTTTCGACCCTTGCCTAACTTGGCTGGCAGTCCAGTGGGATGATACCATCAAGTTGCTGTTGAAAAACATAATTAATGCATCCTTCAGGGAGGGGTCCCTGCCCTCTTGTCTTAAGGAGGCAGTGGTTAGACCACTCTTTAAAAAGCCCTCCCTGGATCCCCTGGATAGAAACAACTATGGGCATGGGGCAGGGTGTTATCAGTACGCTGATGACACCCAAATATATTTCTCTATGTCTCGGACTGATGCAGTGACTAAGGATGGCATCTCTCCTCTGAATGACTGTCTTGGGGCGGTAATGGACTGGATAAGGGAAAACCAACTCAAGCTGAATCCAGGTAAGACGGAGGTACCTGTCATAGGAAACCCGAACCTGGAAATGGAGTTATGTCAGCCAGTTCTGGATGGGGTCACACTTTCCCTGAAGGACTCTGTCCACAGCTTGGGGGTGCTCCTTGACTCGTCGCTCCGCTTGACAGCTCAGGTGGATGCGACAGTCAGGAGCTCCTGTTATCAGCTTCGGCTGATATGCCAGCTGCACCCCTTCCTGGAGCAGGGAGACCTTGAAACAGTAGTACATGCACTGGTAACCTCTCGATTAGACTTCTGCAATGCACTCTACATGGGGCTACCCTTGGGCCAAGTTCAGGAACTTCAGTTTGTACAGAATATGGCAGCCAGATTGATTACGGTACTTCCCGTAATGACCATATAACACTGGTCCCGAAGTCCCTTCACTGGCTGCCAATTAGTTTCTGGGCAAGGTACAAGGTGTTGGTTATTACCTTTAAAGCCCTACATGGCTTGGGACCAGAATACTTAAAGGAGCGCCTTCTTCTGTATTGTCTGTCCTGCACACTAAGGTCCTCAGGGAAGAATCTTCTACAGCCAAAAAAATCTAGGCTTACGTCGGTCACCCAGAGGGTCTTTTCCACTGCTGCTCCAAAGCTGTGGAATGACCTGCTGGAGGAGATCCATCACATCTCCACTCTTACAGCCTTCAAAAGGGCTCTTAAGATGGATCTCTTCCAGCAGGCCTTCCCAGCTTAGTTCCTCTCCCTGCACAAAGTGATCTACATCGCTCTCTCTGCCAATTATCTTCCTTTTTAAACTTTTGTATTTTTGGTTTTTAAATAATGTTTGTTTAATTGCAATTTTAGCATGGGGGGTTGGGTTGGGAAGGGATTATTTTTTTAATTCTATTGTACTTTATGTATTTTTTTATTGTTGTAACCCACCCAGATTCTTTGTGATTGGGCAGGCTATAAATTATTATTATTATTATTATTATTGCCCTGCAAGAGTAATTAATTACCATTATGATGTTGCCTTCATTGTCGTGCGCTTTCAAGTAATTTCCAGCCTATGGTGACCCTAAGGCAAACCTAACATGGCATTTTCTTGGCAACATTTGTTCAGAGGAGGTTTGCCATTGCCTTCTCTTGAGGCTGTAATCATGTGACTTGTCCAAGGCCACCCAGTGGTTTTCATGGCCAAGCTGGGAACTGAACCCTGATTTCCAAAGTTACAGTCAAACCACTATGCCACACTGCCTCTAAAATTACCATTCTAGTTATACCTTACCATTATAGTTATCATATAGTTACCATTATAGTTCTACCTTAAAAACTCCAGTTTCTGAAAGGTATATAAAATAGATGCACTTCATTTACGGTTTTAAACATCTACATTTTTTCCATTCAGTAGTATAAGGCACAGCAAATATTTAAGCTATGTAACATTCTTATTCCTGGCATTTGCAGTGTAGGGAGGCATACTTAGAATTATCAGTCAATGAAATCTAGTGTCTCGCCAAACCATGAATCCTTTGACTCCATAGAATGTTGCCATGCCAGTTTACATGGGAATCACAGCACTGTTATTGTATAGTGTGAAAGGGGCTTGGCTGTCTATGCTGAGTGGCAATGGACTCCCAAGACTGAGAATGAAACTCTTCTAGGACCATCTGCATCCAAGCACGTGCTCTATCACTAAGACACAACCCTTCCAAGAGACCAAAGTTAGTAAAGACTGTATGTGGTATATTAATCGTTATACAGTTGGACCGATTGCAAGAGTTGCCTGTGTTCTTAAAGAAGCGGAGTGAGATTCACCACCACCACCACCATCCCTAATCCCACAGGTTGCTGGTACTGAAACCTGTAGCTGGAAAACAGACCTTCCTTCTGCCAGGCTAAAATTGGAAGAAACAGTTAGTGCAATTCTAAAGTTCTGGTGGAACTAATTCTCCTTGTGAGAGTCAGCATGGTGTAGTGGTTTGATCATTGGACTATATTCTAGAATAAAAGGTAATGGTAAAGGTATTCCCCGTTGACAAGGTTGTCAAGTCACGTTCAACCATAGGGGTCGGTGCTCATCTCCATTACTAAGCCGAAGAGCCAGTGTTGTCAGAGACTACTCTGTGATCATGTGGCCAGCATGATTGCACAGAACATTGTTTACCTTCTCACCGAAGTTGTACCTATTTATCTACTTGCATTTGCATGCTTTCAAACCGCTAGGTTGGCAGAAGCTGGGATTAGTGACAAAAGCTCAGCCCATCATACAGCACCCGGGCCTCAAACTGCCAACCTACCATCTTAACCACTCAACTATTGCAAAAATTATGACAATCTATACATTATATGTCAAATTAGAAGAAAGATTGTTATGTATTATGAACAAATACATTCTCTCCCCTCCACCACTGCAGCCATTACTCATTTTGTAAAGTAGATATAGATTCCCTAGACAATCTGGCATAATATTTTTTTATTTAAAAAATCTGTTATTTTTTTCCTCTCCAACACTATTTTTAAAGGCATTGTGAAGTGAGGTCAATACATTCCAGATACTCTTTAGAAACACTTATGTTTGAGTAAGCTCAAGTCTCTCACCATGGTGATTTGGTCGACATTGTTAAGATTCACCAGTTTCAATGACCTCGAATATTAAAACTCATTTGCGCTTGGAACAGACGATGAGGGCTTGGTGGCACCTCTTCACCGAAAACCTTTTGGCTGCTGAGCAACCATTTTGTTTGGCAGCAAATATCACATTCATAAAGACCGAAAGCTGCCAAGAGGATATCATCAAGGCTTGAGATACATGTCCTCAGGGGTCAAGACTTGGAAAAGGGATCAATAGAAATTGATCAAATGCAATAGGAATGGGTAAGTTACTAGTTCTTTTTGTATGTGCTGGAAGATCCAAATGGTTTACAAACCAACCAAGAAAATCCAACAAATGCTGTGCTCAGCGAAGGACAGGAGACACCCTCTCACAGCCACAGGAGTTTATCGCATACCATGCAGCTGCGGACAAGTCTACATAGGGACCACCAAATGCAGTGTCCAAACACGAGTCAAGGAACATGAGAGACACTGCAGACTAGGCCAGCCAGAAAAATCAGCAGTAGCAGAACACATTATAAACCATCCTGGGCATAAAATGCTGTTTGAAAACAATGACATTCTGGACCATGCCAACAACTATCAGGTCAGAAGGCACAGGGAAGCCATCGAAATCCACAAACACTTGGATAACTTCAACAGGAAAGAAGAAACCCTTAAAGTAAACAAGATATGGCTACCAGTCCTACAAAATAAGAAAATCAGCACTCAGTAAATGCAAATGGAAAACCAACCAGGGTCAGGGGCTTTCCCAGCAGATAATAGCAGACAATCTTCTTGATTGCATATCCTCACCTGGAAACCATGCCATTAACAACAGAACAACACCTATTCAACACAGAACAATACACAGTTTACATGGGATTAGCAGACAATAACCTTGAGTGCATTTCCTCCCACCCTGGAGCCATGCCATTAACAACAGAACAATACCTATTCAACACAGAACAACACACAGTTCACCTGGGAACCACTCCTCCCTACCGAGGGTCTCACAGTATATATAGACCCATTCTCTTCTATTCCAGTTTTCTCTGAAGATGCCAGCCACAGATGCTGGCGAAACGTCAGAAAGAAACTCTTCTAGAACATGGCCACACAACCCGAAAAACCCACAAAAAACTATGGATGCCGGCCATGAAAGCCTACGACTTCACATACAAAATGTTATTGTTAAAATACAATTATACTATCGATAGAATCAAAATCTTTTAAAACAATCTCTTTAAAAAGACAAAAATGCTAACAGTCAATAAAACAGCTCTAGAGTTAAAAGCCCTTGTAGTCAGTTATTAAAAGCCTGTTGGAATAGAGAAGTTTACACTTGCTGATGGAAGGACAGTAAGGGGGGAACTGTTCTAGCATCCTTAGGGAGGGAATTCCAAAGCCTGGGAGCAGCACCAAGAAGGCCCTCTCCTATGCTACTCCCAAAATGCCTATGAAAGTACTATTGGTCCATGAAGCTGGATGTTGCCATAATGATTGGTAGATGCTCACCAGGGTTTCAGACTGATTCCCAGCCTTAACTGAAGATGCCTGAAATTGGATCTTCTGCTTCCAAAGCATGAGCCCTACCACTGAGCTAGGGCCCATCCATCTGAATCCTTCCATGTGACAGAGTACAAGGAGTATGACCAAGTGCAAAGGAGGATATGGCCTTTACTTTTAAATAAGGAGAATTTCTTTATTGACCAACACTGTTCCTGGTTCTTCACCCAAACCAGAGCCATTTCACGTATCAAACTCCCTTACAGACTTCAGAACAAGAGCCACTGATTCATGAGATGAAGGGTTCATCTGCTAGTCTTGTATTTGTTTATTTTTAATGTACCTTTCTTCTGATATGCATTTTATTTGTTTGTTTTTAGTCCCCTCTATTTATTTATTTATTTATTTAATTTTAGTTTTAGTTTTTGAGAGCATGACAAAGATAGGTCAGGGTGCATCTACACTGTAGAAACAATGCAGTTTGATACCACTTTAAGTTCTGTAGTTCCATCCTATGGAATCCTGGAGTCTTTAGTTTTACAAAGTCTTTAGCATTTTCTGCCAAAGAGTGCTGGTGCCTCACAAAACTGCAGCTCCCAGGATTAGGTCAGATGGAGCCATGGCAGTTAAAGTGGTGTCAAACTGCAGTGTACACACACCCTGAGTTGATGGAACACACTACTAATAATGGTCTGGTCCTCATAAAGATCTGTAAAGGAGGTAATATGGAATGGACTGTACTGTTTACATGGTGGGAGACAAAAATCTACATGACTAAATGCTCCACTCTATTCCCCACTCCACAGATTCCTGTGCACAGAAAACACTTTTTTGCCCCCATCCCATTCCAGTCCCACACCTCCAGTTGGGTAACTTCATGGAAAATAGTTTCTCCAATAGAGGAACTGCATGAAAAGTCTCCTGTACTTCCTCCAACAGGAAACCTATATAGACAGTGTTCCTTCAATATGGTAACTGCATGAAATGCCCCTTCTATCTTTAATAGTTCAGTCAAAGAGGGAATTTCAGCCATGAAGTTCTCTCTCCTACACGATTATTAAAGGTACACCAGTCTTGTCCTCTTTTTTGTGTGGCCACCCTGTCCTTTGATGATTTAGAGCTTCTGCCAGTTTTAGGGCCTCGGCAGACGGCTAATAGGGCCATCTCCGAGACCCGGAAGAGGAGGGGCAGCTGCACGCGCGGTGTCCCTTCCTCTTCCTGAGGTCGTCCTCGGAGCTTCCGGCCCTCCGGACAGCCGGTGCTCCGGGGATGACCTCCCTCCGCAGCGACCGGACACGCTGCGGAGGATAAGTCAGGGAAAGTGTGCCCTACATGTTTAGGGCGCACTTTCCCTGTCTTGTAAAAGGAGCGGCAATTTGCCGCTCCTTTTAGGGTCGCCGCAGGAGCGCCGCGGTCTGGCTGCCGCGGTCCCGCGGCGTTCCGGACCAGGGCGTCCCCGACGCCCTGGTCTGCATCCCCCCATACTCTTTCAGAGACTGAGGCAAAATAAGTACTAAAGAAGTCAGAGGAGGCTCACTTGTGACTGAGCCCTTCAAGTTGATTTTGATTTGCTGAGGTTTCTTCCACCAAAGTGACTTTCAGGAAAATCACAACTCTTCCTCTCAAATTGTTCCTCAAATGGTTAAACAGGATTTGGGTAAAAACTAGGGAGAATTCTCCATAACCCACTGCTTTCCAGTTTCTACAGAATGCATTCAGTCTGTATGAAAGCCATCGTGGTGCAATTGTTTTGATTATTAGACTGGGATTTACAAGATCCAGGTCCAAGTGTTCACTGAGCCATTAAATTCAATTAATCTCCTTTGACCAGTCATACATTCGTTCTTGAGAGCCAGTGTGGCATAGTGTTTTGAGGGCTTGACTACAAGTCTCGATCAGGGTTCAATTCCAAGCTCAGCCATAAATCATAGAATCATAGAGTTGGATGAGACCACAAGGGCCATCCAGTCCAACACCCTACCATGCAGGAACTCACAATTAAAATATCCCTGAGAGATGGCCACCCAGCCTCTGTTTAACCCCCCCCCCCCAGTTGTACTGGAGGACATAAAAATGCCTAGAGAGCATTTCTAGGTTCTCCAGCACAAATCTATAGTCAATGGGCCTTTGCAGACTGCCAGAAATAGTGCAAATTGAGTCCACTTTAAGGGTTAGGTTTAGGGTTAGGGAATCATGGGAACTGTATTTTATTGTGCCACCAGAGCTCTCTGACAGAGAAGGCTCAATGTCTCAGGAAAAAAAACAATTCCCATGATTCCCTAGCACTAACCCTAACCCTTAAATTGGACTCAATTTGCACTATTTCTGGCAGTCTGCAAAGGCCCTTTAAAGTCTACCAACAGTAATTCCTTTCAAAGGTTCCACTATTATCTGCAATTTCACATTTCCACATTACATCCAGGAAACCTTGTGAAAGTAAAGAAAAAACATTTTCAGTCTAATGACCACCTGAAGGCTTCTTCCAAAATGAATCCAGGTATGACTTTTTCCCTTCACCAGCCTCCACATTTCTTATTATTTTTGTTTTGGTGTCCAAACACAGATCTTAGTATTCCAGGCTTAAGAAAACCCTATGACATTCATGGGGTCATCATAGTTCAACAGTCAACTTGAAGGCATGCATACATACACATACACACAACCCCCCCCCTTTTCCCAGCCTCCACATTTCTTATTATTTCTATTTTTGATATTCAAACATAGATCTGAGTGTTCCTTGCCTGAAATCTATTGGGAGGTCTTCAGTAGTCACACACATTCAGCCTTAGGGGAAAGCAATGGCAAACCACCTCTGAGCAAATCTGGCAAAGAAAAGCCCATGATAGGTTTGCTTTAGGGTTGCCATAAGTCAGACATGACTTGAAGGCACACAACAAAAAACAAAAGAACATGCTTTCTTATTCTGATAGAGTGCAGAGGGAATCTGCATATGCTGCCTGGAGGAAAGGTGGGATAAAAACGTAAATAAAAAACAAATAAATCATATGGACCCATTGCTCTACTCTGAAGTGATGCAATCCAGGAGCAAGTTTAGCATCATAGAGTTGAAAGAGACCACAAGGGCCGTCCAGTCCAACCCCTTGCCATGCAGGAAGATGCAGTCAAAGCATCCCCAACAGATAGCTGTCCAACCTCTCTTTAAAAACCTCCAAAGAAGGAGACTCCATCACACTCTGAGGCAGCATATTCCACTGTTGCACAGCTCTTACCATCAAAAATTTCTTCCTAATGTTTAGGAATCTTTTTCCCTGTAGTTTGCATCCATTGCTCCATGTTCTAGTCTCTGGAGCAGCAGAAGACAGGCTTTCTCCATCCTCAATATGACATCTCTTCAAATATTAAAACATGGTGATCATGTCATCTTTTAACCTTTTCTTCTCCAGTCTAAGTGTATCCAGCTCTGTAAGCCACTCATCATAGGGCATGGTTTACCCTGCTGTTGTGAGAACTAGGCCAATGTGGCAAAGCAACAAAGACAGTTTTAGGAAGAAGATATTTAAAGCAGCTGCTTTTGCTTGTTTTGGCTGAGAACAATCTACATCTGGTCTGTATCCTTTGCAAAAATTGTTTTTCACACCTGGAGCCATCTGCCTTCTGTTTTCTTAGTTTTCTGTGCTGGAACAAACTGCCTGCTTTCATTTTTGCATCCTTTTTCATTGCAAACCATCCAATGAATAAGTAGCATTATTTGAAGCTGTCACAAAGGGTACTAGTGGGTGGAATATGAATTACACTAGCAGTTATTGACAAAACATTAAGTTGGGGCAGGATCAATTTGGCTGTACATTGATTCATGCAAAAATCTTTCTAAAGATCCATGTGACCTTTTTCAGTATGTCAGTTCAGAGTAAATAACCAGCTTTAAATAGACTTCACTGTTTTGTTAAAGGAGACCTTCAGTGTACAAGGAAGGGTGAGACTGCTCAATAACAGCTCTCAACAATTCACTTGGCACACAATGTGAGCTTGAATCAAGTCAGTAATCTCAACTAGAGTACCTCCATTGAAAACTGAATGGGGAGCCCACACATATATACATCTCACTGATATGAATCTGTTTGAGTTTGAGCTACCACTAAGATTTAAGGCAAAAAACCAAACCAACATGTTATGCTATATTTTTCAATACTTATTATATTTTTAATATTTTTTCCAAAAAAATAATAATCCAATGCTCTTTGAAAATCACATAGCTGAAAAAGATTTCTTACACACTTCATTCATACAGATAAAATGAAAGAGATAATGAAAGTTATAAATGGAAGGGTTTATGAGATAAAACTGAATGGAGTCAATTTTGTCTATATCACTTCCCCTGGTTTGTATCTTTCTTTTTGGGATTGGTTTAAACTGACTATTGGCTAGAATGTCCTCTTGTGCAGGCTCCATTGAAATAAACTAGAGATATAGAAAAGTACAAGTTTTACCTTCTCTTCACCTGGCTTAGCATATCCAGCTTCGTAAGCCACTCTTCATAGGGCATGCCCTCCTCATAGGGCATAGCCTTCATTTATTTATCAATACATTCATATTTATCCTTTCCTCTGAGGAGCTCGAGGTATATTATGGTTCTCGCCCCATTATTCACACACACCACTTTGTTCTCACAAAATAGGAGGCAGGTTATGGTTTTTAACCACTGTGCCACACATCTCCTTTTTGTTCTCTGTCTCTGTTTCCTTCCTTTCATTTATACAATGCCTTTCCCCCAAAACTGACTCAAGGGAAAGGGAGTCCCAGAGACTAGGGGCAGCCACTGAAAAGTGCCTTATGTGCTGAAACATAGGTGTGAACTCTTATTGTATCTTGTGCATTGGTCCTTAGGACATTAAATATTTTACATCCCCCTCCCTAGAATCACAGCACAAATTGGTATATGGTATGAACTAATACCTGAATTCATCCTAGCATATGTGGTGGGAACTTCATGAGCAACCACAACTATCATGTTGAACTCATTCTGTGGAGACACCTGACTCTTGTGCTTCATCATAAATTATACCTCAGGCCACTGGTGGGGAAATGTATGGTATTTCATAGGGTGTTCAATTTCAATTCCCAGCAGTCTTAGCCAGCCTTATCAGTAGTGACATATGTTGGGAGTTGTAGTCAAAAACTTCCGGAAGCTGTTTATTCCCTATCTTTATTTCAGATCACATATGATAATTCCTCAGAAGCCTGTATTTCTGGATTTTTCACTGGTCCAAGTATTATGAAGTTGGTTATATGAAGATTTTTTTAAACATTCCAATAATAATATTAATAATGAAGCACATATACGAAAAGCACAATTTCTTTTGCTTTCACATTAGCTGACCTTGCTAAGAACCTCACTTCCACTGCACTTAAGAAATGCTTCTGTTTTGCAGTTGAATTTGAGTTGAAGTGTCAAACAGCTACCACCATTGCCATTTTCCTGCCCAGCATTCAAAAAGGGCAGAAACAGCCCCATGGCAGAGAGAGTAGAGGGGGTTGGTAGTTCTCCTGGGATGGATTAAGCTCTTGCCTTTTGCCACTGCTCAGAGAAGGATATGGTTCCTTTCTTGAAAAGAGTTAAAGTATGATACTTACATTTACCAATGTATATGTCAGGCCAGGTTTTATGGGTCAAATTTTTCACTAACATTTCTAGACTTATACATGAGTATATATAGTAGGTTTTTCTTTTTAAATATCACAGAACCAATTGTGACTACACACAGGCCTTGCAGACTGAGATAAGAATTTTTTCTTCCATTCAGTGAACTAGAATATAGTGCTTTACTATACAGGAAGCAGGAATGAACAGCAAGTAAATCTTTACTTTGGGCTTCAATAATTCTTGAGCCTTTGGCCATTCTGGGAGGAAGTGATGGAGCTGTAGTCCCAAACATCTCAAGATCTGTGTTCTGCTCACTCCTGACTTACAGTATGTCCAGACTCATTGAGAAGCCCCACATTTTGTCCCCATTGTTTCTGATTTTATACTGGGTTACAAGGGATGCAAAGGTTCAAGTGGTTAAGATGCTGACTCTGTTGATTGCAAGATCAGCAGTTCAAGGCCTAGATGCTGCAGTTCAAAAGCACACAAATGCAAGTAGATAAATAGATACCACTTTGGTGGGAAGATAAACAGTGTTCTGTGCAATCATGCTGGCCACATGATCACAGAGTAGTCTCTGACACCACTGGCTCTTCGACTTAGTAACAGAGATAAGCACCACCCTCTATGGTCGGACATGATTTCACAACTTGTCAATGGGGAATACCTTTACCATTACTTTTACCTACAATAAATCAACCTGTGTATCATATATACAAAGTGCCAGGAACTAACAGAAAATATTCTCAGATTTAAAAAAAACCCAAAACATATACAGATGTCCAAAATAAGGAAAGAACAGGAATAAAATCTGGGACTTTCTGGCCTTTTTAATCAAACTGGGATGTACTCTTAGAGGGTGTGATGCAAGGAGACAAGGAAACAAACTAGACTTAGCTGATTTTGCCAAGCCCTTGGCTTTTCCCACCAGCCTATGTGGGCAATAGCTACAGTGGACAAACAGATAAATAGTGAGAGGACTCAATAAGACTAGGGTGTACCTTAAGGCACCAAGATAATCAAAGGCCTGCTCAAAATAACACCATGTTAAAAAGTAACTACTTTCTATTAAGAAAGTGCACCCAACTCCCTTTCACAACACCAGCAACAACCCTGGGTAAAACTGTTTGTGGTATCTCTTTCACCGGGTTGTCATGAGTTGATAAAGGGGGGTTGCAGACTGCCAGAAATAGTGTGAATTCAGTCCACTTTTAGGGTTAGGGTTAGAGTTAGGGAACCATGGGAACTGTATTTTATTGTGGCATCAGAGTTGTCTGACAGAGAAGGCTCAATGTCTCAGAAAAATAACAGTTCCCATGACTCCCTAGCACTAACCCTAACCCTAAAAGTGGACTGAATTCACACTATTTCTGGCAGTCTGCAACCCCCCAAAGTCTTTCAAACGTTTGTTTTATGTACCGAAGCACCATATGAGAGAACACCTTTCACTTGAAGGAAGGAGGGGAAAGAGAGGAAACAAAACAGCCATGCAGTCATGTGTAGCAAAACACAGATGTTTCATTAAATAAAAGGCAGATACATTATTACAATTTAGCTGTAATTTGTCATAAGCCTTGGAGAGTCAAGTTAATATTCTTAGCACAGAACACTTTTCATTATGAGGGGAGGATGTTTGTGAAAGAGAGAAATATAATAATAATAATAATAATAATAATAATAATAATAATAATAATTTATATCCTGCTCCTCTGCAGAGCAATCGGGGTGGCTTACAACATTAAAATTTCCATAAAGATATATTAATACAATCTAAACAGAACATAAAAATCCCAAATCCCACCCGTCCTTTAAGAAGTAAGGGTTCTTCTTCTTATTCCAGGCCCGATGGTGCTGGGCCTGTTGTCTCTCCCCCAGATGATATCAGATGGAATGGAGGGAGGGCTCAAATATGATACAGTAATGTAAATATTCCTCTTACCTTTTAAAAAGAAAAATTCTTTGGGGTTCCTTTATAACATTTGTATCAAGTAAGAAGGAACTGCTCTCCATACTTGTGTGTTTCCCATAGTCATCTGGTTGGACAGTATGAAAAGAAAATACTGCAAAGAGAAGCAGTCCAGTCAATCATTTATTATATTTGACTAAAAGTCATTACTCTGTTAATGAAATTATTCTGGATCAGTTCCAATTTGTGAGTACCAATGACATGGACAAGCTCTTCAGCAGAATGAGAAAAATGACCTGCCTTCTCGAACCTTGCCCATCATGGCTTTCCGTCCGGGGGGGGGGGATGCATTGAGGATGTTCCTCACAGACGTCATCAATCCATCCCTCAGGGAAGGTCATATTCCATCTTGTTTGAAGGAAGCGGCAGTTAGGCTGCTTCTGAAAAAACCTTCCCTGGATCCCCTGGATATGAACAGCTATAGGCTGGTCTCTTTATTACCTTTTTTGAGCAAAGTGATCGAGAGGACAGTTGCCCTTCAACTCCAAGCTGTTTTGGAGGAAACCGATTATCTAGATCCATTTCAAACTGACTTTAGGACAGGATTTGGAGTTGAGAGAGCCATGGTTGTCTTGGCTAATGACCTTCGTCTGGGTATCGACAGGGGTAGTCTGTTGGTGCTCCTAGACTTCTCATCAGCTTTTGATACAATAGATCATAACGTACTCTTGGATCACCGAGTAGGTTAGGAATTGGAGGCACTGCATTGCAGTGGTTCCATTCCTTCCTCTCAGGCAGATTTCAGAGGGTGTTGCTCGGGGACAGTTGCTTTACTAGGAAGGAGCTTAACTGTGGTACTGGGTTGTGATTTGTATCACATTTTTATGGTAATCTTAAGGTTGTACACCGCCCCGATTGCCCTGCAGAGGGGCTGAATATAAATTATTATTATTATTATTATTATTATTATTATGTAGGAGCTTTTAAATGGATTTATTGGGCTTTGATCCTGCCTTTCTTCTCAAACAGGGCTCAAGATATCTACTTAGAGTAAGATGTGTTAAGGAAAAAGCAACATGGGATATACAGTAATAGAAATAAAAATATGTATGTGAATGTCAAAGTGACTAAGCAGGAGCAATCAGGAAGATACACAGGTGAAAAAGATAATATAATTAAGAAGCCTTGAGAGCCAAGGACAAAGTTATAGAAGGTATATTGAGAACACCTGTGATAGATTGCAAACACCTGAGACTCATTAAGTGGTCAAGGTAAAGTGATGAAACACTTGGGTTGGTCTTAAGTATGGGATGATCCATGTAAACCAATCAAAATGAATGTACACACCCACTGGGTGGAAACTGACTGGTGGGTGGTGTCTAACAATGGCTATAAATTGCAATGTTTGCAAATGCACATTGTGGAGTAGTTTGGTGTATTGTGGAGTAGTTTGGTGTAGTTTGGAGATATTGTGAAGTGTAGAGATTGTGATTTGTAGGGCATATAGTATTTATGTATATAGTAGAATAAAGTAGATCTTTTATATAAGACTACTGAGTTGTCTGGTGTCTTGAGGGAAGATACAAGAACCAGAAGAATCCTGGAGAAGTTTGGAGACATCTAAGCAAGAAGAGTGAGAAGGCTTGGAGAGTTTGTCAGGGTCTTCAGCCTATTCTCTGAAACTCTGCTGCTTGGGAAAGAAGCATCAACCACTGATCAAAGCTGGTCAGCTCTGCTGCATAACAAGGTGGTGAGTTAGAGCCAGAGGTGAAGAGCTACAACTCCCATCATCCCTGACAAGGGTTATGGGCCCAGATACTAGAGCAACCAGCATCCACAGAAGCTGAAAATTCCAGAGGGTGGAAGAAAGTTTTGTGGAGCATTGTGAGTAAATCATTTTGTATTTTGTCTGCTGTGCATACTCAGAGGGACTGTGTCAAATTGAGTCACTGCACAAATTAAGATGGAGATCCTAAAGTTTAGTAAATTAAATAGAAACAACTACTCTACTTGGAAGATATATGCCCAATCTCTACTCATAAAGGAGTCTCTGTGGTCGACAGTTGAAACAGGGCTGGCAGCTGATGCTGATGCAGCCACTCGAGAAAGAGACGCTAAAGCAAAAGCATGTCTTTATCTAATGCTAGAAGAAGACTTGATTAACGACGTAAGAGATAAAGTGTCCGCCAAGGATGTGTGGGATACTTTGCAGAGATTACACACTCCTTCAACTGCGTTTGCAAAAATGCTTTGGTCTAAAAGAATTTACAGACAAAAGATGACTAAAGGACAGTGTGTGATAGAACATTTAAAAACAATGCAAGATTTATTTGTACAAGCTGAACTGAGAGGAGTGGAAATTAGCAAAGAGCAGCAGTGTTATATCTTGCTGGAATCGCTAGATTCTTCTTGGGACAACATTACAAATAGCTTGCAAAATTTGCCAGAAGCTGAGCTGAACAGAGACTTAATTGTTGCCAGAATATTGGAAGAAAACTTGAGAAGAAAGTCTGAGCAGGGTGACTCAGCAAGTTTAAGGACTGTGCCAAAACAACAAACAACGCCTGAACTACGAAAGCAGGAAGAAGCAGCTTCTACAAGGGAGCAACGGAGGTGTTTTTATTGTAAAAAGACTGGTCATCTACAGAGACATTGTAAACAATTTGCTGCTGAGAGAAGCAAGCAAGGAGAGAGCAGATGGCAGCCACGGCAGTATCAAAAACAGTCCAAACCTCCATTTTTGAAGGACAGTGGTAACAAAAAGGGGGTTGTAACCATGATTAAGGAAAAACAAAATGCTAATTGTAAATGGTTAATTGACTCAGGAGCATCATCTTCAATGTGTAACAATATTAATTTGATAAGTAATAGAAAATCAGCTAATGTAAATACTGTAGTTTTAGCTGATGGGAAAGAGCTCAGCACTGTAAATCAAATGGGTACAGTTTACATTCCAGGGCTAAAGGAAAACTTTAATGATGTGTTACATGTAAAGGAGTTAGAAAATAATTTGTTATCAGTGAGCAGATTAACAGACAGAGACTACACAGTCATTTTTGAAAAGAACATGTGTAAGATAAAACTGAATGGGGAATTGCGAGGCATAGGCTTGAAAAAAGATAAGCTTTATTATTTGGAGGACAATATTGATTGCTACAGGGTTGAAAATGCTAATAACATAGACAATAGTCTAATTCATAAAGACTGCATACATGAACTACACAGGAAATTTGGCCATGCTAGTTTCAAATGTTTAAAGAAGTTAATCAGTATGTGTCCAGATTTAAAAGTTGCTGAATGCAAAAATCACTTAGATTGTACTGTATGTAATCAGGTAAAGGTCAGAGCTTTTCCAGTAGCCAAGAAAACCAAAAGAATTGCTCAAAGACCATTTCAGTTTGTACATGCAGACGTGGCCCAAGCTAATTGTTTATCTTTAGGGGGAAGCAAATATTTTCTGGTAATTGTTGATAGGTATACAAGGTTTGCTTTTGTAAGAATATTGAAAAACAAATCTGATGCTGGGCAAAGTTTAAAAGCATGGGTGAGAATGGTGGAAAGACAATTTGATATTAGAGTAGGCACCATTGTTACTGACCGGGGAGGAGAGTTTCTAAGTAATCAATTGTTTAATTGGTTTCAAAAGGTAGGAATAAGGCATGAAACTACTAATCCTGCTTGTCCTAACGAAGATGGTTTAGCGGAGAAAAAAATACAAGATATAAAAAGGATAACTGCTTGTTTGATGGCAGATGCAGAGGTATAAGATAGTTTCTGGGCAGAAGCAACTTTGACAGCAGTACATATTAGTAACAGACTGTATCATTCTGAAATTGAAGACATTCCCTACAGGGTATTGTATGGGAGAGTGCCAAATTACAAGTATTTGAGAGTCTTTGGACAGTTTGCTTATGTTTACATACCAGCTTGTTTCAGGAAAAAGGGAGAACCCAAAAGTAGAAGGCTTAGGTTTTTGGGGTATTCAGGAAATAGCTATAAGTTTCATTTAGGTGGAAGAGAAGTGCAGTATTCTAGGTCTGCAAATTTCGAGAGACATGCCGGTTGGGACAAATTGCATGCCAATAAGGAAGTTTTCTTGAGGTTAGGAAGTTCAAATGAGCCAGAAACACAAACTGAACCAACTTCAGGAAACGGAGGGGTTTCAGTTAAGCCAGAAGCATCCACTAGCAGCAGTGATAGTTCTTCAGATAATGAGACACAATCTAGACCTATTACTACTAGAATGACTGAAGACAAGAGATTTAGTCATAGAACTACAACTTCCAGCACAGAAAGTGAGGATGAAAGAGGCAGATCAGCAGAGTTTATTCCCAGACGTAGTCATAGAGTTAGAAAGCCACCAGATAGGTTTGTTGTGACAAATGCAAGAGCTTGTTTAGCAGTGGAAGAGCCTGAAAGTTTTGAAGAGTTAGAAAGTTTGTCTAGAGAAGAACAGGAAAGATGGATTGATGCAATGGATGATGAGTTTGGTTGTCTGGTAAATAAAGATGTTTTTGAAGTTGTTGACAGACCCAAGGACAAGAAAGTAATTGGTTGTAAGTGGGTGTACAAAAAGAAAGAAATGCCAGATGGAAGTATTAAGTATAAAGCTAGGTTAGTAGCTAAGGGTTTTGCACAACAGCAGTATGAGAACTATGACAAGACATATTCTCCAACTGCAAAGCCAGAAAGTCTGAGAATGGTTCTGGCTGTAGCAGCAAAAAGGAATTTAGTTGTAGAGCATTTTGATTTTGAAACAGCCTACTTAAATGCTAGTTTAGATGAAGAGATATTTATGGAGCAGCCACAAGGTTTTGAAGAAATTGGTAGTCAGAAAGTTTATAAATTAAAGAAAGCATTGTATGGGTTAAAACAAAGTGCCAGAGCATGGAATTTGTGCATTAATGACGAGTTAGTTAAGCTAGGATACAAAAGGAGCGTTGCAGATGCATGTGTCTATACAAAAGGAGACATAGTGTTAGTGATCTATGTAGATGATTTGTGCGTGGCAGCAAAGTCAAGACAGGAGATTGAATCAGTAAAAAAGAGTTGTCTAAAAAGTTTGTTTTGAAGGATCTAGGTTTATTAAAGTCTTATTTAGGTATTGGTGTTGAGTGGACAGAAGAAGGACATTGTTTGTTAAGTCAGAGAAAGAAAATTGAAAATTTGATTGAAAAGTGCGGATTACAAAATGCTAAAATAGTAAGAGCTCCAATGACAACTGGTTTTGTATCTGAAAAAACAACTAGAGATTTTGAAGACAAGACTTTATTCAGGAGCATAATAGGATCTTTACAATTCATATCTTGCCACACCAGACCAGACATTTCGTATGCTGTAAATGTATTGTCCAGAAGAGTTAATGATCCAAAAATTGAAGACTGGACAGCAGTAAAACACTTATTGAGATATTTGAAAGGAACTCTAGATAAGAAATTGATAATTAGAAACAGTCATTCAGATTTAGATTGCTATGTAGACAGTTCTTTTGCATCAGAATTAGGAGACAAGAAGTCAGTTACAGGAATAATAATCAAGTACAGTGAAAGTCCAATAGTCTGGAGAAGTAGGAAACAAACAAATGTAGCAATAAGTACGACGGAAGCAGAATTCGCAGCTTTAAATGAGATAGTAAATGAGGTACAGTGGGTTGAGCAATTGTTGAATGATTTAAATGAAAGTTACAAGATACCAGTAGAAATTCTGGAAGATTCACAGTCATGCATAGCAATGGCTGAAACTGAAAGTTTGAAGAACAGAACAAAATATGTTGGAGTAAGATATCAAAATGTGCGAGACATGGTTCAGAAGGGTAAAATAGAATTGAGATATATAGAAACACAACACAACATAGCAGATTTGTTCACAAAAGCATTGACGGCGGAAAAACATGAAAGACTGACACAAATGGTTGGAATGACATTGTAAGACACATACAATATTTTATTTCGGAGGGGATTGTTAAGGAAAAAGCAACATGGGATATACAGTAATAGAAATAAAAATATGTATGTGAATGTCAAAGTGACTAAGCAGGAGCAATCAGGAAGATACACAGGTGAAAAAGATAATATAATTAAGAAGCTTGAGAGCCAAGGACAAAGTTATAGAAGGTATATTGAGAACACCTGTGATAGATTGCAAACACCTGAGACTCATTAAGTGGTCAAGGTAAAGTGATGAAACACTTGGGTTGGTCTTAAGTATGGGATGATCCATGTAAACCAATCAAAATGAATGTACACACCCACTGGGTGGAAACTGACTGGTGGGTGGTGTCTAACAATGGCTATAAATTGCAATGTTTGCTAATGCACATTGTGGAGTAGTTTGGTGTATTGTGGAGTAGTTTGGTGTAGTTTGGAGATATTGTGAAGTGTAGAGATTGTGATTTGTAGGGCATATAGTATTTATGTATATAGTAGAATAAAGTAGATCTTTTATATAAGACTACTGAGTTGTCTGGTGTCTTGAGGGAAGATACAAGAACCAGAAGAATCCTGGAGAAGTTTGGAGACATCTCAGCAAGAAGAGCGAGAAGGCTTGGAGAGTTTGTCAGGGTCTTCAGCCTATTCTCTGAAACTCTGCTGCTTGGGAAAGAAGCATCAACCACTGATCAAAGCTGGTCAGCTCTGCTGCATAACAAGGTGGTGAGTTAGAGCCAGAGGTGAAGAGCTACAACTCCCATCATCCCTGACAAGATGAATACTTTCTGAAGGCTGCTTTTTTGTTGCCTTGAATGGCAAATTATAACAGCGGAAATTCCCTTTTGTGCACAACTGTGAAAAGGCAGGAGCTATGTCTGTCTGTGCAAGCAAGAGATATAAAAATGGATTAAACTTAATTACAGTAGTCAGCAATACAAATAGGTATTAAGTAATAATCAGGCCTTTTCTGTATGCTGCAATTTTACTGGAAGCCTTGGAGGAAGGATGAAGAACCCTATCTGGTCTTATTTTTGACTGTTTACACAATGTAAATGGATTGTAACAAGATTAATCAGGCTGGTATGTTTTTTTTTAATTACTGTGACAGATTTTGGCTGGATTTCCTATCATCAGCATCAGTTGCGATGATGTCATCCAGAGGAATGCAGCAAAAAGACACCAATGGGTTGCAAATACTTTTACAATACCTACCTGAAAAATATATATAGGGTATGATCTCTAGTTAATTACTCTAGTCTAGAACTACCAAATACTCATTTTGAAAACTGCAGCCAATTAGTGAACTCCATAATAACATACAAAGCTAGATGAATCTTCACCTTGGCTTCTGAGGCACTGCTGTCTAGCCATGAATGGTTGTGATCAGACTGATTGACACCACGGACATTTTTAGTGGCATTTCCATGGTTGCAGAATATACTTCCTATAGAGTGACATGGACATTTTTACCCTGTAGTGCCCATTACTACCAGTCAGCAGGGCCAATGGTCTGTGAAGATGGGAGCTGCTTCATTTGGCAGGGACAGTCTCAATCCTCTGTCCTCCCACTTTTTCTGCTGCTTTTAAAATGGCCTAGTTTTTCTCTCCTCCTTTCACTTTCTCCCTTTGTTCTCAGGATACTTCAATTGCTGCAAAGTGAGTACAAAGTGTCAAACTAGTTTGCACACAGATAACTTAGTGAGCAGGAGGAGAGAGGAGAGGAGGGTCTGCCCCAGTAGGTTTAGGAAGAAGTAAACTGCTATAACATCTCTTAGCTTATGTGTTCTTCCTCATTAATTATGTTTGCCAGCTTGATCACACACTGATGTTGCTTGGCCACAGACTTCCCAGTTTTCACTTGTGAAATGCTGGAGAGCATGGGGCTGAAATTTCTAGAGACTGACAGGTTCTGCATTCTTCACCACTGCTCTGAACAATAGGATTATTGAGGCAAATGGCAAGTCTAATCATTGCTCTGTCTACTGTAGTCCTCATATGTGTTCTTTTCCCTCTGGCATTTGCCCTGATAGGGGAACGTGAAGCTCCAAGAGGGACACCACTGCATTTGGAGCACAAAGTGTCCATCATCAACCTCACCACTACCACCCCACCACCAATATTTGATAGCCCTCGTTCGTCCCCAAAAGGAATGTCCACACCAAGAACTTCCCTCCCTCTGGAGGAATACTAGTAATCATAATGATTATTCCAGAGGCCCATGCTAAGAATGTGTTGTGCAAACAGAATATGTTTGACAACCATACACAAAAACAAGGCTGAGGGGAGTTTAGGTTGGCACGCTGAGTCTCAAGCAGAGCAATCTATAATGCTTTGGCTGATCACAGCAGCACAGTATCCTTCTCAGCAGTTTTACCAAAGAAAGGTCTCAGACAGTCAACAGCACACAATATACATTTCAGAGCAATGTATGATGTCTACTAATTAACCTCCTTGGGTAATTGAAAAGATTGCCAACATAAAGGCAGATGTGGGCATGTGCATGCATTTGAGTTTGTTTGATTGGTGCCAAGATCTGGGATGAATCAACGATAAAATCCTCCACACTATTAGAATAAAAGCAAGAGCTGAAATTTTAAAGCATGCACTTGAGATTTAGTGTGGCCCAGGAGACAGGTCTAGAAAATCTAGGGCAGGTTTTTCCCCTCTTGGAGAGAAAAGAAGCTTAACCAATATCTTGGAGGTGAAGGCAGGCAGCCTCCCACTCAGACTTCATTCTGAATGCTGCAGTTCTTATTAGTTTTACACAGTGGTGTAGTGGGAAATTTTGAAGTGCATTTGCTCATCATAATAATCTCCATCAGCCATGTCCTCAAGGAAGATCCAAAAATGCAGGTCGCTGTTTTGATCCCTATCAAAAAAACAATTCCTCCTCTCTGCCAAGAGAAGGTCTTATATAAAACAGTAGGGTCTTTATTTCAAGCCGCCACACAATGGCTTCAGTTGAACATCCCATCAGCACAGCATAATGATCTGCATGCAGACCTTATGGTGTGTGTTGTGTTGTTTGCCTTCAAGTCATTTCCAATGTATGACAACCCTAAGATGAATCTGTCATGGGTTTTCTTGGCAAGTTTCTTCAGAAGGGGTTTGCCATTTCCATCCTCTGAGATTGAAAATGTGTGACTTGCCAAAGTACACCCAGTAGGTTTTCATGGCTAAGGACGTTATCACACGGGGAGTCGCGGGGAGAAAGTGGAAATAAACTGGACGAGTGGAAGACTTTAATTTACGGGATTTGTCCCATTCCGCCTCGTCTGATAACTAAATTTGAATTTAAAAGGGGGTTAATTCAAATGAAAACCTATCAGGTTTTTGTTCAAATTAACCCCCTTTTAAATTCAAATTTAGTTATCAGACAAGGCGGAACAGGACAAATCCCGTAAATTAAAGTCTTCCGCTCGTCCGGTTTATTTCCACTTTCTCCCCGCGACTTCCCGTGTGATAACGTCCTAAAAGGGGATTTCAACCCTGCTCTCCAGAGTCATAGCCCAGCACTCAAACATGCCACAGACCTTACATTACACAATATCCATCTTTTAGGTTGCATCCCAAAACAACCTTATTAGGGACACTGGTCCATTGAACACAGTCAGCCTTACTTCTAAGTAAAAATTGAATAAGGCAGTACAGAATACTCAACTGGGAGATTGTGCTAGCTAGAATAGTGCTAAGGTCACCACTGTATTTGCTGCAGTTGACTTTATGCTGACAGAGTTTGCTTCTCCTTTAATTAAATCTATTTAGCTAATGCACTTCAAGAGTTTTGCCTTTGGGAACTGATTAACTACTTGGACTGAGTGATTAGAAAGCTGCAAGATCATGTTCATTGTAAGCCCTCTGCCTTGTTGTTCTCCTGATGATTTGATTCAGAACATGACAAGGAGACCTTCCTTAGCCTGCTTTGTGCTTGGTTTGGATTCACATCAAACTCTAGAGCAGAGCAGGCCCAACTGTTAGGCTCAGGGGGGTTCTTGTGTTAGGTGGGAGATGTTGGGGGATGGCAGCTAGGTGTAAGAGGAAAGAGAGCAGTGGTTCACAATTACCTGCCCTAAGCTAGCTTGTTGTTTTTAGGTATTGTGAACAAGGAAGAAAGATTCAACTACAGGTTCAGTTGCATCTTTATATGGAATGGGAAGGGATGTCATGTTGTGCCAGTCCTGGCCTGGAACCATCCCCACCCAATCCTGTATCCTCTTCTATTTCTCCCAAAATGTATCACATGCCAGAGACATGAAAGGTCCTTACTATAGCTGTGATTAGATCTAAGGATGCTACAGAAAGAGCATCCCAGGTATTAAAAACAATCCATGGAGTTTCTGAGTTGTCATCTTGACACCTTGATGAACTACGCCTGTAATGCCCAGAATGTGGACACAATGTCTTCTCATCACCACCTATGTGGCCAGGAATGTTTCAGCAAGTGAAGAATGAAAGGAGAGAGTGTGGTGTAGTTGTTTGATTGTAGGACTATGACTCTGGAGAGCAGGGCTTGATTCCCTGCTTGGCCATGGAAACCCACTGGGTGACCTTGGGCAAGCCACACACCAGAAAACCCCTTAGTAAGTTTGGCTTAGAATTGCCATAAGTTGGAAATGACTTGAGGGCACATAACAACAGCAACAAGGAGCCTATAATGGAGTTAAACTATTTGGGAAGTACCCCCCCAAAAATGAAGTTTGGACTCAGAAGAATAATTTACAGAAGAGAATGATTCTGCTTTGCATTTGTTTGGGATGAACTTGTCTTCTCTTGCACATTCTATACGAAGTGTGTGTGTGTGTGTGTGTGTGTGTTGTTTGGCATCAAGTCAACTTCAACTTATGGTGACCCTATGAATGAAAGACCTCTAAGAGAGCTGGTCATCAACTGCCCAGCTCAGGTCTTGCAAAGCCAGGGCCATGGTTTCCTTGATTGAATTAATCCATGTATAGTATAGTCTCCCCTTTTCCAACAGCCTTCTGCTTTACCAAGCTTTATCCACTTTCCGAGTGAGTCACCTTGTCTCATGATACTGCCAAAGTACAACCGTCTCAGTTTCGTCATCTTTGCTTCTAGTGAGAGTTCAGGCTTGATTTGCTCTAGCACCACATTTCAAATGAGTGGATTTTTTTTTCCTGTCAGCCTTTTTCACTGCCCAGCTTTCACAACCATACATAGAAATAGGAAATAATATGACCTAGATGCTTCTGACTTTGGTATTTACATTTATTTGTTGCATTTATTGTTAAACTTTCCTACAAAGAGCTCAAGGCAGGATATATGGTCCTTCTGCTCCTCTTCCATAGGGATGTAAATTCTCAATTATTTTGTCTTTCCATGTGAGGATGAAGAATTATGGTAGTTTTCACCCTACTGCAAGACAAAATAACTATTCCTCCACAGGATTCTTTTCATATTCAAATATTCTGAAGTGCTGTGGGAAGATTTTTTTTTTTTTGGTGGGTTTTTCAGTCTATGTAGCCATGTTCTAGAAGAGTTTATTCCTGATGTTTCACCAGCATCTGTGGCTGGCATCTTCAGAGAAAGCTGGCATGGATATATATATATATATATATATATATATATATATACACACACACACACACTATGTGACCCTTGGTTGAGAGAAGGTGATTTACATGTTAATCTGTGTGTTGTTCTGTTGTTGAATGGCAAGGCCTCAGGGTGGGAGGATATGCAAGGAGGCACTGTGTCTATTTAATTAATGATCCATTGTCTGGAAAAACCCCTGACCCTGGGTGGTTTTCATTTGCACGTGCTGGGTCTTGATTTTGATGTTTTTCAGGAGTGGCAGATGGACTTTGTTTATTTTAAGGGTTTCTTCTTTCCTGTTGAAATTGTCTAGGTGTTTGTGGATTTCAATGGCTTTCCTGTCCTTTCTGACCTGATAGTTGTTGGCATGGTCCAAAATTTCAGTGTTTTCAAACAGCATTTTATGCCCAGGATGGTTTCTGCTACTGCTGATTTTTCTGGCTGACCCAGTCTGCAGTGTCTCTTGTGTTCCTTGATTTGTATTTAAACACTACGTTTGAAGGTCCCTATGTAGACTTGTCCACAGTTGCATGGTATCCTATCCTATCCTTCGCTGAGTGCATCATTTGTTGGATTTTCTTGGTAGGTTTGTATATCATTTGGAGGTTGTGTTTCCTCACCACTTTTCCTATTCTGTCTGTGACTCCTTTGATGGATGGTAGAAATTGTTGTGGGGAGAATTATTCTATGGAGAAAATCACATTTTTTTGGCACAGAAAACAGATTTAATGTGCAGAAAATGTTTTTTTTTTGTTTTTTGTTTGTTTGTTTGTTTGTCTTTGTTTTTTTCCATAGGAAACCCATTTTCTATGTAGATAACAGGTTGAACAGTGTTCCTTTTCTCTTCTTTTCTTTTCTGTTTTGCACAAATCATCACTTTTTTTTTTTGCACAAATCACATTTTTCTCTCTGCAGAATACTTCCTCCACAATAATTCAGAAATCTAACACCAAATGAAAATTTCACAAAAATCTCACTGGGTTATTATTCTTCCCTCCTTGGACTCCTCTGACACTGTTGACAGAGTGAACAACTACCAAGTGTTCTTGTGGTATTCTGAAAATCTTTTACATTGCTTGACAGAGGGGCGGGGTACAAATAAATATTATTATTATTATTATTATATCCATGATCTACCTAACAGAAGATTGCATATGTAGAGCAGTTGGATTGCAGCTCTCATCATCCCTCCCACTGGTTATGCTTGCTAAGAGTGATAGGAGTTGCAGTTCAATATCTGGTGGTCCACACATTTCCCACTCCCAGCTTTACATGTGCCGGATAGGTATGCAAAATGAATCCCCAAGAACACCCTTTCTTATCATCCTTGGCCTGCTATCCTTCAGATTGCTGAAGTACAGCTCTCTTCCTTTTCAGCCAGCATTTTCAGTGCCCGTGACACTGCTGCCTATGAATGATGGATTTTGTAGTCCCAGATATCTAGAGGACACAAGGGTAGGGGGAAATTTGCCCTAGAACATGTTGAAAGATTTTAAAAGTGTTCCTCTGAGCATCTTCAGCAGCTATGTCCAATCCCATATGTGGACTAATGAATGGCAAGAAAGTATTTCAGGTCAAATTATATGCCTTGGAGGGAAAGCTCCCTTATTATCTCCCTTATTAACTTCTTTTGTGCCTTCCTGCCAAAATAACTACATTCAGTTAATACCCTTTGATTACAAGTTTCTCCCTGGAATTTGCAGAAAGCTGAGTTGTTTTTTAAAGCCCATTTCCTTTGTCTCTTTGTCCTGTGAGACACTCAGTCCACTTCCAAGCTTGGCCACAGGTTTTACTTGCTCAGAGAGAAAGTTGAAAGTAAGGCAGGTATTTGTGTGACACTTTCTCTTTCTCTACCTTGTCAACAGGCAGGCTTCTGGCCAAAGCCAAGCCAAGCCCTCACAACAGCAACTCTAGCAAGCTTTTCCTAGGAACAGCAGTTTGCAAGAATCATTTAAGGAGAGGCAGTGGAGGATGATGTGAGAGAGACCAAACCAGAACAAGGTAAGTATGTTTCTTGCCTCCTTCCTTCCTTCCTTTTTGAGACTCAATTGAGTTATCTAAAACCAGGTCCGGGGAAAAATATTTATAATCTCCCAGGAATCCCCCAGCCAGCATAGCCACTGATTAGGCTGGTTAGAAGATTCAGAAAGTTGAAGCACAAAGTTTCCTGTGTAAAATTCACTCACTCATTCCTTTCAAGTTAGTAGTGTGTCACTAGGACTGCTGCCACACTGCAGAATTAATGCAGTTTGAAACTACTTTAACTGTCATGGCACCATCCTATGGAACTCTGGGATTTGTAGTGTGCTGTAGCACCAGAGCTCTCTGACAGAGAAGGCTAAATCTCTACAAATTCCAGAACACTGACCCGTGGCACTTAAAGTGGTGTCAAACTGCATTAATTCTGCAGTGTAGATGCAGCCTAGATTATAAATGTGCTGCATAGCTCAGCACTGCATAGCTCTTTTCCCCTCAACTAGTACTCTCTAAACTCACATGAAGAAAGAAGGGGAAGAATGCCAGCCTTAGCCACCTCCAAAACTAGCACCACAGGCAACTTCACTTTAGGAAAGTGCCTAGAAGCATCCCAGCTGCCATCTTACTATTTTCCACAGGCAGCACGGGTACTCTGCATTTACTTCTGTACCCCTCCAGGCTCAAAATCTGTTCCTGACTTTTTTATAATGATGTTTTAGAAGGGGACTCATCTAAATGAGCCGTGATGGGAAATAACTGCAGAAATGTGAAAGATCCTTTTTAAAAAACTTATTTTGAAGTCTGGTGGATATCATTATGTTTATTTTTGAGCAAGCCTGGACTTGTCTGTTTAACAAGCGAACACTGAAAACTGTAAAAACCCATGCCAGGCATGACATGTAATTGTGGTATAAGTGAATGCATGCTATTTACTTTATTGATTGATAGATATTGGAGAATCACTTGCATGATAACATTGTAAACTGACACACAAACACATAATTAAGGACAGTACAAAAAGAGACAATAGCATGACAAGAAAAATCGAACAATGCAGATTGTACAATGTGTAGGAGGTTAAACTGAGTAACATCTGAAATTGCTTCCCCTTGTATCATTCTGTACTAATGTGAGGAGATAAGGAATCATCCCTCTACCTGCTTCCACTTCTGCTGCTTCAACCAAACTGGGATGCTGAATAGTGGTGAGAGAAGATGCCAGCTGTGCAGTTGATCCATTCCCTTACTGCATGGAGATGCTGGAGATTCAGCTAGCAAAGCAGGGGATGGGAGGCAATACAGGTATATAATCTCAAGGTATGTCTACACTGTAGAACTAATGCAGTTTGGAACCACTTTACATGCTGTAGCTCCATCTTATGGAATCCTGGGATCTATAGTTTTGCAAGGTCTTCAGCCTTTTCTGCCAAAGAGTGCTGGTTAATCACAAAACTACAAATACCAAGATTCTGTAGGATGAAGCCATTGGTAGTTATATTGGTGTCAAATTGTATTCCAGTCAGCCTTCCGTATCCACAGATTCTTTATCCATTGATTCAAGCATCCAGGTCTTGGGGGAAAAAATCAGTTCCAAAGAGCAAAACTTGATTTTGCCATTTTATATAAGGGACGCCATTTTACTATGCCATTGTATTAATGGGACTGGAGCATGCACAGACTTTGGTATCCACAGGGGATCCTGGAACCAAACCCCAGTGGAAAACAAGGGCCCACTGTATTTCTACAGTGTAGGTGCACAGTAAGGCTGTAGCCAGGGGAAGGGAGGAGGACATCATTAGAGTGTGTTGGATTTGTCCCAACCTTGGAAGACAGCTATGGAGGGAAGACAGAGGAATAAGGGAGAGCCTGCAATCCATTTAGGAGGTAAAGCTTTATCAGGAAGAGGAGAAAGACTGAGAAAGAGCTCTTCAGCAGGATCTCCCTCAGAGTTTGGATTCTGCCCTCATGAGCCACAGCTTGCCTAGCTCCTTCAACCTCCAGAACATTTCTGAAGATCTGGATGAACCTCTGCTCTGGGACTTGTCTGCTGAACCTGTAAAGACTATAGTCCAGAGGTGTCCATTGGACTACTCCAGGTATACATATTGGATTGGTAGGGCCTAATACTGCCCCAATTCACCCTCTTCCTGAGGTTTGATCCTGTCCTGACTTACCCTCTTCCTGGCACTTGATCCTGCCCCAACCTACCCTCTTCCTGGTACAACCTGAAGAGTGCTAGTCCTGCAGAAGGAGAAATTGGAAGGGTTCACCTCACATCAGACCCTATTAATGGAAGAAGAGGTGGGAAGGTTGGACCTTTGTGATCTGTGTAATGATTTAGGACCAATGAACATCTGGAGAATGGAATTTGTGGTTGTGGTTGACTGCTAAACTATGAAGACTAAAGGACAGAAGGTATGACAGACTGCATCAAACCTTCACAGGGAAGTAAATCTTCCAAATGACCTCTTGGATGGTTTACTGAAACAGATTAAATGAAGTAGACTATGTATGTTCTATATATTTTTGTCTATTGGGGTTGGTTAGACTGATCTGTGAACAACACCCCTTACATCATTCTGATTCTTGCTTGTGAAAGTGAGGTTTGTTCAGAACAATATTTATCGAGTCAGGTAAGAACACTGGGAATAACCTCAATGACTGGCAAAATGGTGAAGCTTGCTTCAGTATTAAGGATATGTATCTCAAAGCAGTCTTTTTTAAGCTGTCTGATGTGGAGGACTGGCAATTTTCTTTCAAGTATATCTGGGACAAGTATATTTGTGCCCATTGGCTACAATTATTTCTTGCTTTCTTGGAAACCCTTCAGTGGCTGGAGTCGATGATGTGGATGTATTCAAAAAACCAAACTGAAGGGTTCTGCCAAAAAAATAACCAGGAAAAAATAATCCCACTTCAAATTCCAAAAAGGCAACAATGTAAAGAAATAAAAGGATAACTAAACCCTGGAGCAGAAAATCCAATAAAATTAAATATCTGAAAGGGTAAAAATACCCCACTGAAAAGTATGCAGATGCTAAAAATAAGTATTATAATGATAATAAAAATTCAAAAATCAAGACAAAAAAAAACTGAACCCTGAAGTAGATAAATCAGTAAAATTTCTAAAAGGGTAACAATACCCCACTGAAAAGTGTGCAAATGTTAGAAATAAAATAATATAATAATAGTAAATAATAAAACTGAAGGCCAGATGCATTTCGACAACAGTCTTCCTCAGTGGCCTACAAGCATTCAAAAGATATATATATATATATATACACATAAAACAACTCCTCAGCTCACACAATGTGACTCTGCTCAATTCAAAAGCAACAATGTTCTTCTCCTGCTCACAGAGTCTCTTATATAACCAGCTGAACTGGTAATGGGAACGACCCTGCCAAGACTCAAGAAAAGATCCTAGGGAAAACTTAGGGTGTGGAAGGACAATGAAAAACTCAACCAACCCACTTATAGCCACATCTTTACCCACCAGGGATTCAGATTTACCAACCATGTATCCCTTTGAATTCCAATATTGCTAGTTGTTTTATGTACTTAGTATTAGATATCCTATCAATGCATCAGAATTTAAATGAGCTGAGGAGTTGTTATATATATATATCTCTCTTTTGAATGCTTGTAGGCCACTGAGGAAGACTGTTGTCGAAATGCATCTGGCCTTCAGTTTTTAACATTTACTATTATTATATTATTTTATTTCTAACATTTGCACACTTTTCAGTGGAGTATTGTTACGCTTTTAGAAATTTTACTGATTTATCTACTTCAGGGTTCAGTTTTGTGGGGGTTTTTTTGGTCTTGATTTTTGAATTTTTATTATCATTATAATACTTATTTTTAGCATCTGCATACTTTTCAGTGGGGTATTTTTACCCTTTCAGATATTTAATTTTATTGGATTTTCTGCTCCAGGGTTTAGTTATCCTTTTATTTCTTTACATTGTTGCCTTTTTAGAATTCGAAGTGGGATTATTTTATCCTGGTTATTTTTTGGCAGAACCCTTCAGTTTGATTTTTTGTTCATCTGTCTTGGGTTTTCTGGCTGTAGGGACTTTTGTTGGTTTGGTGGATGTATTCAAAACACATTCAAGGAATGTAGCATTTTATCCCATTTTATCCTGGGTCTATTCGCATCAGTTATTCACACCTCTGACAATGTGAATCTTTTAGGAAAAGCCAGGGGGAAAAAACTGAGATTTATTATCCTGGATTAAGTGGGGGTTTTGGCAGCCCCTTCCAAAACCTACTCAGGTGCATTCAAAATGCATGTAAACCACATAAATTCAACCCTCATTCTATCACTATTATTTTCATTCCCTGAATAACTCCTCTGACTGGAATGATTACTATACACTCTAAAGAAGAACATACACACTGCCTAAATTGAAATTGGTTTATGGAGACACTTGGGACCCTAGCCTTTATGCCTTAAGGATAGTGTTAAAAGGTTAGAAGCAGGGCAAGTGTTAGTGACAGGAGGTCTGAGGTTGAAAGGAAAAAGCAACCTAAGTCTTAAAAGAGGTCCCATCACACTCATGGCCTCCTTTGTGCATCTTATGAGCATGTGGAGGGTTTTTGTGAACTCTTGTCGTCTGTTGAAATTCTTCAGGAAAAAGAAGGTGCTTTATCTCCCAGAGTCCCAGCCAGTAGGGACTACCTTGGAGGTAGTGATGATGGTGATGGTTATAATAATTAACTTTATTTTGTGAAGTCGTAGGCTTTCATGGCCGGCATCAATAGTTTTTTGTGGGTTTTTCGGGCTGTGTGGCCATGTTCTAGAAAAGTTTATTTCTGACATTTCACCAGCATCTGTGGCTAGCATCTTCAGAGAAAAAAAACTTTATTTTTTTTTTTCAAAAAACTCAGAAGACCTCCTGTCACTAACACTTGCTCTGCTTCTAACTTTATTTTATTTTTACCCTTTATTTTTAGCCTTTTCCCTAGAACAGGGGTAGGCAACCTTTTTGAGCCGGGGGCCGGGTTGCTGTCCCTCAGACAATTGGGGGCCCGAATCACCATAAATAAACAAATAAATAAATAAGTAAAAATATATATTTTAAAAAAATTAAAAAATTAAAAAAAATATATGCATGCACACTCTCTCAGCCCCAGAAAAGCCACGGCAAAACCGCTGTGGAGCTTTTGCCAAGAAAACCCCAAGAACAAGTAATAACAATAATAATATCATCATGGCAGGTGGCGGCGTTGGCGTTGGCGGTGGCAGTGGCAGGAGTGGCCTGGGGCCAGTCCAAAGGACTGGGGGGGGGCGCATCCAGCCCCCGGGCCTTAGGTTGCCTACCCCTGCCCTAGAACATTTTCCCAGAAAGTGGAGGTGGCTTATAAATTAAAATGAGAACAATAATTGTGAGCATAACACTTAATTATATAGTCCAAAAAACCAAAACCAAAAATGGAAGGGCCAAAGATTTCCTATTCTTGCTGTAAGTTAAAGTAAGATTCTTATTCTCCAACAAACCTAGTTGAATATTGATAATAAAGTTTACTTGTCTAGTTCACATTGCAGGAATTGGTTGGACAATGGGCATCTATGCAAGCAATTTCCACAAGAACAATGGTCAGATCCTTACAGAACTTACAGATCCTTCTCATGCTGACTGGGCTGCATTCCATGCAGATACCTGCAAAAGTAAGAGGATCACCTTTTAAGGCATCAGCCAGTGCAGAGTGACTCACTTACATCCTAAGCTTCTCAGTTTGCTTCTGAAGGATAAAGGGCTATTTCTGTCTGCACTGCTAACTGCTGAACACATTTCCTTAATCCTTGGGATAGTGTAGCATTTGCATGCTTAAAATAAGATGTGTACTGTCATACTTAGTGCAGAGGGAAAAAGAGCTCATTTTACCTCTATAAAAGCCAAACCTAGATTTAATTAAGCCAATCTTTTGGTGATATTAGCTGTGATGTAGTTTTTAAAGGTTTTGACAATTGGGATATATCTCCACTGTTTCTGTTCCCCAGAAAGCTCTGGAATTGCACTTCTGTGAAGAGAAATGTCTAGGGAACTCTAACAGAGAGAACTTTCAACACTTTACCAGACTAAAATCCCTGGGATTCCTTGAGGAAATAGTAATAGTGAAAGAAGGAATAAAAGCAGTGTAGGATGGTATTGTAAACATGGTCTTCATATTGGTCGGCAGATGTTTACTCAGTGACAAACTGCAACACAATCTTCTGTTCCATCAAACCTATATGCCAGTTGAGTTATGCCAGCTCTCAATACAAAGTTGATGTTCCAAATTTCAGTAAATAAGAGCATGAGACTTCAGAGTGATTGAGAGGTGATTGAGAAGTGTTGGGTAATGTCCTACACCAATTTCCCCCAATCTGGTAGACCACTATTCTTTTTTAACAAGAATGCCTAGCATTCACAACCAGGTATTCTAGGAATTGTAGTCCAACAGATTTAGGGGCTGCAAGCTTAGGAGAATTGCTTTATGGCAACTTCCAGATAAGAGAAAAAGTTGTGTTAGGGAAAGGCAATGTATTTGTCAGTTTTGGATCTGCTAGCAAGATGTCCATTGTTAATACTCTGTTTTGACTGGCTGGAATGAGGAGAGGTGAAACTGTGTATTTTATAATAACCTTCCTACAGACCAATTATAGGGTTTGCTGTTCTCTCTCGGTGCTTCTAATACATTTCTTCTGTTTTCTCCTCCTGACTAAAGGAGGTGAACTCTACCTCCCTAATACTGCTGTTGTTGTTTTTTCATATTGTCACAAGAGAAAACAACTAACCATTTTATAGGCAATAATCATTTGTTTTATTTGCACTGTTAGTCAAAAGGAGCCATGATGATTTGGAAACCTAAAATAAAGTCCACCAAGTTGAATCAGATGGCCTCTGTACAAGTCTGAGTCAGATCAGATTGCTTAATTTCTGAACTGTAGTCCAAACTAAATATTGTAATTACTTGAATCCCTTCAGGTTCTATTGAATGAAGATTAAGCTGAGCAGCTACTGGAGCTATTTTCTTATAATATAGCAATTGCTACAGACTTTTCCATGGAGAGGATTAAAGAACAGGTCAGTACATGTTGTTAGTGATAATATTCATTTAAGACATTCCTTTTACTTTATATTCTATGCCCATATTATTCATATTGAGAACATACAAGTCTTTTCCTAAGGAGCAGAGTCTTACAATATGTGATGTTCCTCTCCATATTCCATCCATATGTTCAAGCCAAGGTGGAGCAGGATTTCCAGATCAGAGACTGCTGTAGTGAAGTGATCCAACATTTCTTTTCTGGAAATTAAGAATTGATTTGGGCCCAATGTATCATCCCATACAGTTCCTCTGCATCCAAAAGCTGTGAGGTAAAAATGGACAAATATGTGTAAAGCACCCAACAACTCTTCTGTTATCTGCTTACTGCACACCTGGGATAACCAGAGGGGATTTGGAAAGCATAATCCACTGTGAAAGCCATTGCAGAGTACACGAAAAATTTATAGACTCAGGGCTTGCAGTTTCCTCTTTTCTGTGGAGTTTAAAATATGTGAGAGATTTACAAATTTCCAAAGGCATAACTTCTGTTGGGAAGAGGGGACAGAGAAAGATGTGATAATCTGGCAGTGGTCATTTTGAAACAGTATTTCATTTTGCTGTGCATCACTAAGCTTTGTTGTCACTCATTGCCCCACATTTCGGGGGGGGGGGGGAAATCTCTCCAGGTTTACTCATAGTTCCTGATGTAGTTTTTAACCTTCCAGTTTCTTTCCCTTTGCAACCTGTTTTTCTAAAACTAGGGCTCGCTATGGCTTGAAGAGTAACTACAGCCAGTAGCTCTGCTGAAACAGCAAGGTACTCAATGTACTGTTTTCCAGACATTAAATCTACCCCTTCAGCAAGCCAATCAAAATTATAAATCTTACTGAGGAAAATAATTGCAAAATAAGACATCGTACACTCCAGGCACGAGGCCATGACAATGGCTTTTTGAAATGGTTCAGCTTTGCAGCTACCTTTGATTTATATTTCCTTGCTCTTTGTGAACTCACAAGGAATAATCAAATGGCATCTACCCCTTTTTGACATAATAAAACCTAGAAGCCCATCCCAAGTAGCCTGAAGGTTCTTTAAATGATATGTGGATGAAAAGGAATCAATAGCATGATCCAATGTAGTATCCCCCCCCTCCATATCTTGGATTACAGCTCCTATCATCAATGACCAAGTTGTCCGAAATGACATACCCTCCAGCATTTCACAGATTAAAACCAGGACATGTGTGACCAACCAATATCAGACAATGGTCAAAATGGCAAAAGTTATTCATGAGGAAGACAACATAAGCTAGGAGAGGCTACAGCAGTCCTCTCTCTCCCTGCTGAATTAAATTACTACAAACTTCTTTTGTACTTTGAACACAGTCTGCAGCAATTGAAATGAGGTGAGGACAAAGGGGGAAGAGGAGAGCCAACCTGGTACATTTTAAAAGCAAATGAAAAGTGGAACTGCAGAGGATTAATTGAGACTCTCCCTGCCAATCTGGGAGAGTCGGAGGGCATGTGATGGTGTGGGTTGTAGTCCAGCATGGGAGGGCAATGGATTGTGGAAGACAGATGTAGGTAGGAGATACCATGACTACTTATTTGCATTAGGTGTGGGAATCATGTGGTCCTCAAGATGTTGACAGTTCTGCAACTACCCATGGCTTAAGCAGCATGTCAATGCTGAAGGATGCTGGGAGTTATAATTCTGGCTGTATTATTCCCAATGTTGATTTACACAATTAACTTATCAGGCCTTCAATGTACGTTTGTGTTCCAGGATGGCTAACAAGACACTAATAATAGCAATACAAGCATGTGGATGTGAAAGAGTAACACAGACAATTCTGAGACAGACAGTAAAATCAAAACTTCTGATGTTCGCATTCTTAAAAGCCTGGAAAGACCACAACCTTTCTGCCTGCTGTCTAAATGATCATAATGAGTTTGCTTGTAGCCTCCTTATGGAGAGCATTTTAAAAGTGAGAAGAAGGATTTCTCTTTTGTGCTGCCATACTTGAGAAGATGGGGACACTGAGAGGAAGACAGATCTTATTGGCTAGCTGTGCAGACTGATGCATAAGAACAGGGGTAGGCAACCTAAGGCCCGGGGGCTGGATGCGGCCCCCTGAGGCTTTTGGACCGGCCCCAGGCCAGTCCTGCCGCTGCTGCCGCTGCCCGCCATAATGATATTGATTATTGTTGTTATTACTTGTTCTTGGGGTTTTCTTGGCAAAATCTCCACAGGGGTTTTGCCATGGCTTTTCTGGGGCTGAGAGAATGTGCATGCATATACTTTTTTAATTTTTAATTTTTTAAAAAAAAAATTAAATTTTATTTATTTATTTATCAGCTAATTTATTTTTGGTGCTTCGGCCCCCCAATTGTCTGAGGGACAGCAACCTGGCCCCCGGCTCTAAAAGGTTGCCTACCCCTGCATAAGAAGATAATGGGGCCAAAACACAACCTGAAGAACATCCCATCGGATTTCAAGATGATGTAAAAGAGCAACACAGATGGACATTGAAGGCCTGATAAGTTAATTGCACTATTAAGACTTGCACTATTAAGCCTATTTGACTGATAGCTAGAAGAACTTTGAACTGAAGCCAAGACCATGGCCGTATGCAGAAATACACTATCAGCAACTGAGAGAGAGAGAGAGAGAGAGAGAGAAGTCTCAGTGGATGACAAATATAGTCCTTCAAGCAGTTAAAGCCAGATAAAAACTAAAAGATGAAAGAAATAGGATCAGAATCCTAAAGGCAACTGTGATTTGTGCTCAGGGACAAAGAGAACTACTGCAATAATCAACGCAGAAAAATAGAAGATGACAATAAAAAGGAAGAATAAGGGAATTCATCCACAAGATCTGAGAAATCAAAAGGAAATTTAAACAGAGTGGGGATGCTATATGACCAGCAGGGGAACACATTACATGACAAAGTACAAATAAGAAGATGATAGGCAAATTCATTCAAAGAAAAAGCAATTGAAGAGGAACCTCCAATTTTAGAAAGTGAAATGGAAGCTGCCCTCAGAATATTTTGGAGAAATAAATCACCAGGAACAGATAGCATACCAATAGAGCTGATTCAGTCTACAGAGACAGAATTTACTCTAGTTCTAACTAGAACCTGTAAACAAATATGAAAAACAAAATAATGCTAAACATTGAAAACACTCAATATACATTCTAATCCCCAAGAAAGGGGATAAGGGACACAGGACAATTACATTAATTCCCCATTCATGCAAATTGATGCTCAAAATTCTACATCAAAGATTTTTACCATATATGAAGTGAGAAGTGCTAGATGTCCAAGGTGGGTTTAGGAAATGAAGAGACATAAGGGATCATATAGCAAACATATGTTGGATAACGGAGCACACCAAGGAATTTCAAATGAAAATCAACCTCTGCTTTAGAGATTATAGCAAAGCTTTTGATTGTATAGATTGAAAAACTATGGATTATTTCTGCAGTGCAGATGCAGCCTAAGAGTGTGACTTGCCCAAGATCACCCAGTGGGTTTCCATGGTGGATCATGGATTTGAACTCTAACCTCCTGGAGACCTAGTCCAACAGTCAAACCAAAAAACTGCACTGGTGGTGCTTTTTGCATTTGTATTTATAAATTGTATCAATGTGCCCTTCTTTGTTCTTATGAATTGTTATTTATGGAGGTAAGACCACTTGCAAAATCTTCCAGTACTAGTGCTATATTTGATTAGAAAGATTTTTCATCACTTTTTATTCTCTCCATGGAGAACGTGCCTCAGGCGTCAATCCCACTGGTATGTTTGGCATCAAACACATGGAGGGCTCTGTAGAATATATAGCCCATCCCATTTCTGAGAACCAATGCATGTCCTAGCTCTGTCCCCAGATTAACATGTGAAAGACTGTCTCTCCATATAGGAAGGGCTTTCGAAACTCTTTCTTGGCATTCTCTTGGTCCCATCACTGTCACAGGCATACTTGGTGCCTGCTCCCAGATTCTGGAATTCTCTCTAACAGGTAGGCTAGGCTGGCCTTCTGTCTACTCTCTTTTCATCAGCATGCATATATCTTTTTATTTAGATTCATTTTTGGCCATTACAAGGGCTTGCTGCAAAGGTTTTTTTTTAACAGAGTGTATGTATGCTATGTAATGTTTTATTCTCGTAGTTTATTTTTAAATGGTTTTAAAAGGTCCTAAAATTAGTGCTAGTCTTAATAGGGTAGCTTACTTAATAGGATAGTTTTAGGTATACCTTATTTTAATCTAAGCTGAAAGCTGCTTTGGGTCCCATGTCAGAAGAAAGGCAGGATATAAATTAAAGAAATAAAATAGCAAATAAATGATTGGCATGAGTTCCAATGGGGATTATGCATTAATATACATACACAGAGCTGCCTCCATAGGATGTAAGCCCACAAAGATTTTTCTCTTACAATCCTCTGCTTTATTTGCTCTCCCTGACATTTAATTTTATGAACCACTGCAGCCATTGTAGACTTTTATAAATGATCCCATGATGATGCATCTGACTTTATGACAGTATGGATATTCACATCTGAAAACAAAATATGGGTCATTGCCCAATCAGTGTGTGGGCAAAAGCAGCTACAGTATTTTCAGAATCTCAGAAAGACAGGTTTATTGATATATTGCCAATGTGCACACATGCAAATTTAATTGATTGACCAACTAAAAATCTGTTAACTAGCTTGAAGGTCAAAGGATAAATATGTCTCTGCTTTTAGGATGAAGGCTAGACAAACCTGATTGAACTGCCTTTATTTAAAGTGATATCAGGAGGGATGCTTCACCTTAAAAAATGTTCTGCTTCCTCAGGTTGTGCCTATAAGGAACCTCATGTCTAGGCTTGATATTAGATCAACATTCCCTGGTGTGCAGTTCCAGAAAGGCAGTTGCACTGGCACAAAGGACAAGCGATGCCTCTTATGGGTATAAACAGGCCACAACTTTATTTTGCTGTATAGGGTCTATTTACAAAACAATTTACAATTAAATACACAATGCTTTGTCACATGTGTATGTGAAGGTGTAACCAATTCCAAGTGGGTGGTCCCTTACATCATGTGACAAAGCATGTAAATAACAATAACAAACAATTTTGCCCCTCCCAACCGGAAATGACGTCATATGTCTTTATATGACATAACCAAAGGTGTTGGTTATCACCTTTAAAGCCCTAAATGGCTTGGGCCCAAGTTATATCAGAGACCGCCTCCTCCCATATAATCCTCCCCGTGCCCTCCGGTCCTCTGGGAGGAACTTGCTGCAGCTTCAAAAATCTAGGCTGACGGCAACCTCCCAGAGGGCCTTTTCTATCGTCGCTCCCAGACTTTGGAACGGCCTGCCGGACGAGATTCGTCAATTAACATCTTTGCATAGCTTTAAAAAGGCTATCAAGACAGATCTCTTCCGGCAGGCCTTTCCGGACTAAATGGCCCAGCCTCGGGATTCATTGGGATTCTTCCCCTTTGTACCTACAAAACCCCCTTAGAGTCCGAACCAACAGGGGATGATGGCGTGCATTTATTTTAAATTTATGTAAAGTTTGTTTTTATCTAGTTGTAACTGTTTTAAATTGATCTTGATTTAATAATTTTTTAAGGGGGGGAGGAGGGAATTATTTTGATTTTATGCTGTATGGTATTTTTATCTTGTTCACTGCCCGGATTGGCTCGCCACAGGGCGGTATAAAAATAAAAATTATTATTATTATTATTATTATTATTATTATTATTATTATTTTATTTAAATTAATGACATCATGCATTTAACTACTGATGTCACTTCCCCTAATTTAATTTAGCCTAATTAATCCCAATCAAATTTTAATTAGCCAATTATTTTTCTGTGGGTAGGGGGTCATTACCCGCCACAAGAGGGGGCCAGCCTAGCTTGGCATCCCCTCCCCCCCACAGACCACTTTCTTGATGTGCTCAGAAAGTGACTGCACATAAACCTTGGAACCCTCAAAAGAGAGGTGTACCCCATCCCCCCTGTACAGCTGAGGCATGGATATCTGAATGTCAACATGGTCAATTACAAAAATGCCCAATCTGGTCAGTTGTTTAGACACAGAACGATTGAGCCAATGTCATGCGCCATTAATGGCAGCGTCCTTACGGGCCCCGGGCCAGCTACGTCTTGGAAGTAATTTGGTCCATAGCAAGATAGCACCAGGAATAAGCTTCCTTATCTCCTGCAAGTCTTACACCATTTGCTTCGCAAGCTGGAGTCACGGAATTTTTACTAGGTTATTCTCTCCCAGGTGTATTACTAAAACCCGGGGGTGCGGATGGGTCCTTAAAAGTTCAATAATCGTGGGAAGTAGGGCTCCCCATTGCATGCCCCTGTGACCAAACCATTGCAGGCTGCCAATGTTTGCCAATCCCAAGATGGGGTCGTGCCGTTGTTCCATTGTATGGCATTCTGCCCAGAACACTAGACTGTGGCCTACTATCCAGATCTTTCCATGGAAGAAGCCTGCTATGAAATGACAAATAAGGTCAATTAGTTTTAACACAAATTGGACAGTTCCCTCAAGTGTGTACATAAGATCTGAATGCCTTCGATTGCCACCGGCCAATTCGGCGAATATTGGCATCACTTAGCCCATGAATAGCCGCGGCGGTCACCGCACCAATATGGAAAAAATGAGAAGAAAAGTGAGTGGGAGGTAAGTTGGCTTGCCTCAAAGTCTCCTTCAAGACCGCCCTAAACTGAAACTGAGTTAGAGGCATACCTGATGTATGCACAAACAAATATCCTGGCAGCTTCGATCTAACCTTTAAGTAATCTGCCAGTGACAGTACAGGGCAGATATGACCCTCAGGTGCCTTAGCTAAGGTAGTAGACTGACCTTTAGCTAACTGGTCAGTCTTCGAACGCCTGATGGAAATTTGAATCCCATTCTCTAATAATAAGACATCTTAAAGAAGGAGTGCCCTACCGGTATGAGATACATCTGGCGGAGTTGGGAGTTCCTTTAGCAGAAGAAAAGACAGAGGGTCCTGACACACGGCTTACTTTTTGGGGGATCAAGATGGATACCATTGCTGGGATATCTCGTTTACCAAATGACAAGCTAATGGCTATGAGGGAGCAAGTTAGGTCAATGATGGGGAAGCACAAGGCTACACTTTCAATGACTTTCAATCCCTTACAGCAGGGGTAGGCAACCTTTCCCCTTTAAGGGCCGAGGGACTTCAGCTCCCAGAATCCCAGGAGCTATTGGCCAACATGAGACTATTGGCCAACATGGCTGAGGCTTCTGGGAGCTGAAGTCCCTTGGCCCTTAAAGGGGAAAGGTTGCCTACCCCTGCCTTACAGGCTTGCTAAATTTTGCATGTAAGGTAATAGTTCTGGGACAAGCATTTTGAGGACAACTTTATAGAACCACTAAGGGGGGTTCTCTTCCACATCATCATATAGGAATCACCAAAGGGATTTGTGAGGACTTGAAGGTCTGAGAGTCATTTTTGGAACAATTCAATGGGATTTGTTCTGGAGGTCTGAAATGCTGCTGAGGGCAGATTTCAGGTATACTCTGACGCTGCTGGTGCCCACTGATTTGGAGTTTATTGGAATGGGCAGTGGGCTGCCGAGGCCTGGCCTCCGGCTTGGACAGAACACAGTCTGACCAGGGACCTAATGTTTTTGGAACTTTTTCCCAAACCGGATTGATCACTGTGGGAGCCAGGGAAAAGCTCACTAATTCTGCAAAGAAAGCTATAGCCAACATGGCCTTGAACAAAGCCAATTCTTTGAGGCATACTTAACAGATGTTAGATTTGGGTCTATGGCATCATTAACGGAATCCCCCTTTGGGTAAGATAAATTGTGGATTAACCTATATTCCCCTGGGGCCTTCTTGGGCACCACACCCAGAGGGGATAAGCGAAGGGTAGTAATTGGCAAGTGATCGTGAGGGCCTGAAATCTTTCCCGCTGCAACCTCTTTAGCCAGCTTGTCCCTTACTATAGCCGGCAAATCCTTCACAGAACGAGCATTAGGTGCATAATGATACTCCCTGGGACCTAAGTAAGGGATGCGAAAATCCATAGAAAAACCATTGAATATACAAGAGGCTGAGTCCCTGTTGGGGTATATCTGGAGCCATGCTACCAGTGCCTCCATATTAATTGGTGACAGTGCTTTTCCCTCCTGGTGACAATGGCTGGGGTGTACCCCCAACTCCTGACCTCCTGCCTCTAACACAGGAAGCACCGGGGTGATTCCCCCTGCAGGTGTTGCACTTGTGCTCAAACCTGCAGGGTTGTCTCCTGCACTTACCTGCGTTGAAGTCCCAGCAAACAACAAATTGCTTTCTTTCTCCTGTGCTAGGCCTTGCATTTTGCCCTCTCCGCTGTGTAACCATTGGCACAAACCCATTGTCACAACGGCTCGAAGGGAAGGCCCACACCATTACATCTGCCCACAGCTCAGATTGTACGTTTCTCCAGGATAGAGAGTGGTCTTGTGCAGCCCTCATTCTGAACTTCTCATCATATTGCAACCATGCTGCACCACGAGAATTGTGATGGCAGTTAGTATATGCTTTGATCATGATCTCCTGATATTTGGAGAAATCAGGTGACCTATGAGGTTCTTTTTCTTCCACAACTCCCCTGTATATAGTGAAACCCATTATCCAGTTGACAAAATTACGTTCCAGCTTAGGGCGTTTAAACGCCTGGAACTCTTTGGGGAGGCTAAACACTATACCATCTTTTACCATGGTCCTTGGTTCAGGATCGCGAAAAGTAAGGGAGAATAAGTCTATATATTCCCCTTTCCAGATTCTTTCTTTGGTGGTAAGCGGAAGGTGCGAGCCCAGGGGAGTGGACATTCCAGCATATGAGTTGCATTCCCCTACCCTGTCCACTCCTGCCAAACCAACCATTCCCAAAGAAGACACTCTTGATACCTCACCAGCCATGGAAACCACTGGCTGCCCCACCTGCGCCCTCGAGTCAGATGCCTGGGAAGACTCAGGAACCATCGAGGGTGCTTCCAGCAATGCAGAGCTGGGGCATACCACCCCCAGGCCCTGTCCCACCTGCCCACCTGGAGCCCATACCAAGGTGGGCTATGACACCTGTGCAGGGGTAGAAAGAGACACACCTGATGTAGAAGCTTGCTGGGAAGCATCACCAGCTGACTGTGGAGTTCCCCCAAAGTGTGGCCCTGCAACATCTCGGGTATCTATCTGAGATGTAGAGGCACCTGCCTGGTCTGCTCTCCCCTCCTCGGAGGTCCGCTCCATCGCGCCTTCACCTGGAAAAAACGCTCCACACAGGAGGTTATATAGATCCGCCAAGGTAGGCTGATCGGACACAGGGGCAGCAGCACCCTGTTGCCCCACACCTAGAACCCTCTGCAGGAGTTCCCACACATCGGCTATAGTAGGTTGCCCTACCTCCACAGCTGTAGCCACCAGAGGACCACACGCTGTGTCGACCGCCTGAGACTCAGGCAAAGGTTGAGGGGGCAGCACTTCTGTGTTTTGCAAAGCAGAAGTGCTGGCAGAGGTGTTAGTGGCTGTAGCCTGAAGCCCCTTTTGAGCAAGCTGATTGCACACTACAACACAGGCTTGCATGGTCTTGCCTAGTTGTGTGAGCTGTGCTACAATTTCGTCATCTCTGACAGCTGTCTTTGAAGGCCTCTTTGGAGCAGAGTGTCCAGGACCTGACGCAGCAGGAGCTGCATGCCTTTTTGATTGGGCCTTGCTGCGGGGCATTATCCTGCATAAGTGTACACCTAGCTTCAAGCACGGGTCCACCAAACGTGCCACCCACTTCAGATGACTACACCAGGCTGCAAGGCCACCCTTCCCAAGTCTCAAGACACCAACTGTCAGGAAGCTTCACTGGCAAACACATGGGGAAGGTGTCCACCGGGACCCAAACGGGGACCCTTTCCAACAAACACCCACTATAGGGGGAGATCGCCGAGCCCATGGAGGCTGGACATGCCCTACCCTGCCCCACTGGATGAGTGGAACCCCAACCTTACCAGTCTAGGGTCACCGGGGTGCCGCTAGGCCTCAAGTTCAGCTGACACTGTCCGCGCACCCAGCAGAGAGCCACCTCATGCAGCACCTGCCTCAGCTTGGTGTCCACCCTAGCTGGGTGGTCGAGGTACTGTAGGCTGCTCCTAAGTCCTTAAGCGACTGGCCTGAAGGCTTCGCTCGGCCTTAAGCCGCCGAAACGACAAGTGGAAAATTGATCTCCTCCACGCAGTACTCAAAATCTATCAGCAAACAATTAGCAAAAGGTAGAGTGAATAATTGCTAGGCCCAAAGCCTCGCAAGTAGCCAGAGAAAGCAGCTAAGCAATGTGACTCGCTTAGCGCTGCTCTAAAATGGCTGCCGCCACATGGCAGCGTGAGGCTATATAATCCTAAAATCCCACAGGAAATCTCGTGTTGCCTTCAGCACCATAAGATTTTCCAGCATGCTTTTCCACAACTTTTACACTAGGTGATTGGCTAAGTGCGCTTGAACCGAGGTGGGAATTCCTGCACGCCCAGCCAATCAATCGTCCCTTGTCCCAAAATGGCTGGCGCAACAAGGATCCCCTCCCGACGAGTGGGGGGGGGCAATCTATGTAATAAAATAAGCAGTAAAATTCCTGCAGGTGAACAAGGAAGATGACTCCTGACTTTCAAATCACTGCTTGTCATCGGTTTTAGTGTGTTGCACCAAAAATTGCTCAAATAAATAACAGGTGGGGCTTCACTGAGCTAGAAACTTGTTTTTAAGCCAGTGTTGAAAATCAGGAACACTTTCATTTTGCTTCTGAGTTGGAATTTTTCTGGGCCTAGCCAAAATATCTACTGTAGAATGTCTTTTGAAAAACCTGTTTAATATTGGCAGATTTAGGTGTTTTGCTTTCCTCTGACTGTTTCTCACAGTTGGGTTTTCATAAGGGTGATTACCAATAAAACTGCACATTCAGATTATAATGAAATTTTTCATCTCAAATTAATGAGACTTGTTCCAAAAAATCACAAAAAAACCCAACCTGGATTTTCTATCCACATCCTACTCATTGTTGTGATCATACATGAAGGAAAGACTGTATTCTCCCTCAGACACATGATCTTGGCTTTCAGAACTTCAGTGGAAATCCTCATCTTGGTCTACACACTCAGATAAATGTTTGATGAGGACCATGAGAGAAGGCTTTCTGGGACTGCTCCCAGTCTATGAAACTCCTAACCAAAGAAAGCACTCCAAAGACCAATGGTCACAGGGTAGAATAGAGGTCCCCAGCACCAAATTATGTATACAAATTCTCCAGAAAGGACTGAAGCCACATACCATAGCTAGGTTTCCCAGAAGAATTACCACATTTAAAGGCAGTCACTGAGAAGACCAAGAGAACTAATGGGATTGCATATCCCTGATCCATCCAGCCTCACCCAGCAAGACAACTAAGGCCATTTATGTGCCCTAGGCTAGAAAATAACTGTAGTGGATCCAATGAATCAGTATCATCCAAGACCTCTTATAGGTGAGATGCTGCCACTTTTCCCAGTTGTTCCTAAAAATGTTATATTAGTTACTTTTTTTACTGCTAAGAATGTAAGTTGCTTGCCTTTGCCAGACTTGTCAGTCTACTTTCATGCCTCCACTGAATAAATCCTCTTCAGAGGACAATCTGTAGCTTCCTGACTAGTTAGAATGAAGAAGAAGACTGGACATAGACCAACCCAGAAGAACATGGACTCTCAAGGTGAGGTTGTTGATCCTTGACTCTGAGAGGGAGACAGTTCTCCTGTGGAGTGAGAAAAGGACAGTGAGCCAGTGGCCATGCAATGGAATGTTTGCTTACAGAAGACAACTTCTCATAATTGAATGCCCTTCTCAAATTGGACTCCTTTCTGAATGTCTTCAAGGACCTTAATTTGGTCAGGACTCTGGGAACTTGGGCACACAAATCTCAGCCAGGGTGGATTTTTAGGTACAACTGGGAAAAGTGGCAGCACAATGTTTGTGTATCAGGTCTTAGCCCTGCTGGTATTCTTTTCTGGATTCTATTCCTTGCTCTAATTGACACTCTCATATTAACTCTGTCTTACCTCTGGAGCTTGCTTTTGGGTTTGCCCTTAGCTGGTTACTTATTCTCTCTTTGGATGTTACTAACCTAGACCTTTGGCTTTCCTGACCTTGATTTTAGAGTCCATCCAGTCTTGGCCTTGCTTGAAACAAGACATGACAATATATTGCAATTAACATTAGCCCTTTTCAGGCATTTGGTACCCACTGATTGGTGGTGGCCAATAGTTGACTGAGAGTGAACTTCGAAGAGGAGAGGAAAACTGATGTGACAGGCTTCCCATCCCCATTGATTTATCCCTGCATTTGTTGAAACAAATTCAGCTGCTAGCTCCATGCATTGTTGGTGTCTTTAACACTTTCAGTAGTGAATGCTTGAATGCTTCACTCAAAGCTGTAGAATTGCTTGAGAGATATGAGGGGACAGAAGAAGTGGAATGAAAAGTCAGCTGTGCAGAAAGGTAAGTAAAAACTGTCATGGCAATTATTATAAAGAATACAAAGTTTTCATAAATACATTACAAGATCTATGTTTCAAATAGTATTGTTTCTTGAAAAATACATTCTGATTTTATAATACTTTGTTAACTGAATTACTAAATCATAACACTTTTTAGTTCTAATGGTTTATAAAAAGACTGCTTCTCTATAAATGTAATTGCTTGAAAGTTCTCTGATGTCTTAACCCATTTATTAATTTTATTGGAAAGGCCAATCCCCCCCACCCCACCCAGCCATTCAGAAATCCATGGGATTTGATTCAAATTCCAATGAGAGGCAAGGCAGATTCTTGATTTAGTCAGCAAATTTTGTACTAATGGTATATCCTCTTCCTCAATTCTTGTTTTTAAATATTATAAGATTACTGCGTTACAATCATGAGTAATTTGTAATCCTGTCATTATTGTGACCCGAAATCTATTGTTGTTTTCATGTGCCTTCAAACTAACTCCAGCTTTTGGAAACCATATCATAAGAAAATGATGTCATCTTGTTCTAATAATAAAGTATTTACTCCAATTTTTTGTGTTTTGTATTAAATATAATTCATAGATTAAAAATTTTAATTACCACTTCCGCTAGGATAAGTTGAATTTGAAAATATCCAGAAAAGTTGATGTGAAATTTTCCATTTCATCAATAGTTTACATAAAACCAAAGGGTTCTGAAGAAGCTGTTGTGCCTTGGATGTGTCATGAGAGGATGTGACTTGTTGGAAAAGACAGTAATGCTCGGTAAAGTGGAAAACAGTAGGAAACAGGAGACTCAATTAAGGAAGCCAAGCTATGAGTTCTCAAGACCCGAGGAGGGCAATTGATGACCATGGCTCTTGGAGGTCTCTCATTCATAGCATCACCATAAGTCAAAATCAACTTGACAGAAAATAACAACAAAATAACATTCTGAAGGATAATTCAATTTTTGTAAATCCATTTTGAGCGGGTTCCTCAATATTTTGTGTTGAACTGACTGTAATATGCTAAGCATAGGCAATTGTGTGGTCCTCCAGATATTATTGGACTGCATGCCTCATTGGACCTATCCTGTTAGGATATGAATGGGATATATAGTCACAGGTGAAATGTAAAGATGTGTGTGTGTCTGTAATTTTCCACTTGAGAACAGTTTCTGGACAAGGCACAAACAATATTTAGAGAAACAGGGTGAATCAATGCCAGGTGGTAACAGAGACATCAACAATGTACTTTCCCAGAGGTAAAACTAATGGAACCAGACTTTGTTATGGATAACAAAGATATATCAAATACGTAAACATCGTTAGCTTGGGAAAGTTACTCACGTGGTGGATGATGGACAACAAGAGGCTGGGTTAACATACATCATACTGTCATTATCCAATTAACATAAAGTTAACACCTAGAAGGTGGAGTATGGGATGGGCTTAGAAAATCCTTTGTCTAAGAATTGTTTATTGTTCAAGATGTGAGTGTGTGTGGTTGGATGCAGTGGTTTTAACTGCAACAAGTTGGATCCTAATGCTTTTGGGATTGTTAAAGATGTAATCTTACATGGCTGAACTGGACAAGTTCATCACAATGGATTTTACTTAGTTATCTTATTTTTACTTTTTATATACATTAATAAAGCTATGCTTTTGGACTTTACAATGTGTCTTCTTGACTGAGGAAGACAGGATTGCCTGGAGAAGAGAAGCTGAGCCAGTTGATGGCAAATCTACACAGTGGCTGTGGATCACAGCAGCCAGCTTGTCCTGTAGACTCTGCTGGGTGTCGTAGGACATCACTACAATACTCATCATCCACACACACCAACAGCATTGGCAATAGTAAGGAATGCAGGGAATTGCAGTCCATCAACATCTGTAGGGCTGTACAATGTCCACTCCTGCTATTGTGGTTAATGTAAAAAAATCCTGGACTAATATAAGGAAAATAATAATAATAATAATAATAATAATAATAATAATAATAATAATTTTTATTTATAACCTGCCCCTCTGCGTGGCAATCGGGGCGGGGTACAACAAGATTAAAAACAGAACAGAGTTAAAAGTCATTCCCCCATCTCATAATCCCACCCTCCCATCCCCTTAAAAGAAGATTAAACTGCAATCAGATTAAAAATGTCACATAGTTAAAAAATAAAAATAAACAGAATCAGTGGAGCAATTCTAAAAACTCTAAAAACTCATCTCCCAGCTAAACACTATTCCGGGAAGGCCTGCCGAAAGAGATCTGTCTTTACTGCTTTCTTAAAAGCAGCAAGAGTAGTAATAAGACGGATCTCATCCGGCAGGCCATTCCAGAGTCTGGGAGCGGTTGCGGAGAAGGCCCTCTGGGAGGTCTGACACAGCCTAGTTCTTATTGGCTGTAACAGATTCCTCCCAGAGGACCACAAGGCACGGGAGGGATCATACGGGGAGAGGCGGTCCCTAAGATAAGATGGACCCAAGCCATGTAGGGCTTTAAAGGTCAAAACCAACACCTTGTACTGCGCCTTGTAAAAACTTTTAAACAAACTCTTAAAGATTCTTTAGTTCTGATGTCTTTCTTTTCCCCTTTTGTACAGTGGCTGTGTCAGAGGTGCAAAGATACTGGAGACAATTTCTATGTTACAGCTAGATAAGAAAGGGAATGTGCCTAGAATGTGCTTCTTGCAAACCCACAGTCCCTTTAGCCAGAAGGTAAAACAGCAGCTGTCAGCTTATTTTCCTCCTTCCTCTTTCTCTTTCTACTGTACCTTATAACAGGCATCAGTGGAATAAAACATCCTCAGAACCTTTTATAATCTCACACAATTGACAGAGATGTCAAAAGTTTATGGCAAAACATACAACTGTACTGAGAGCTTACACCACCTTTCAGAAGAGTATTGGTTTTAGAAGGCTACTCAGTAATCAGTGTTCTGTCTCAAGGTTTAACTGAGAAGAAATACCTTCCCAAATTTATATTTCTTTTTGTTCTTCCATACATGCTTACTTAACTTTTACCCTTCTCCTCTTCATAAAAAAGGGGACTAAAGGAAGCTGACAACATTATAAATATGGTCAAAAATATAAAATAGATAAATTAGAATACCAATCAACTTTAAATAAAACAGTTCACATTTTTTAAAAAAAATCACTAAGTATACTGGGGTGGGCCATACAGATGGGATAGGGCTGATTTCCCTCTTCCCCTATGATCATCTCAGGGCCACACAGTTGGTCCTGACACTACCAGAATTTATCTGTCTTAATCCTTAATCCTAGCCCAGTTCATGACAAATTTCCACCATGGGGGGAGGGGAGTCTGTGGAGGGTAAGGAGATCGAAACTGCCATATTCTGTGGTGCTTTGAGTATTCTTTTGAAGAGTTGAGGGTTTGTGGTATAATGGTTTGAATGCTGGATTATGACTCAAGACCAGGGTTCAAATCTCCACTTGGCCATGGAAACCCACTGGGTGACCCTGAGCATGTCACATGCTCTCAGCCTCTTGGGAAGGCAATGGCAAACCTCTTGTGAACAAAATTTGTCAAGAAAACCCCCTGATAGGTTCACCTTAGTTGGAAATGACTTGAAGGTACACAGCAACAAGAAACAAGAAGTGTGTACTTTAGGGGCTGTTAAATAGGGCCCACTGCCATCCATTGATGTCAGTTAAACTCCTTTTATGTGACTTCACTCCTCTGAGGTATCTTACCTATGCAGTTTTTCTCCCATGGGGACCTACTTTGATGTCTTTTTAGTATCAGTCAAAGGTCTTTTTGTTTCTGCAGGCTTTTAACTTGTGATCGACATCTTTTAATGGCTGCTGTTTTCTTTCTTTCTTTAAAAATTTTTGCAGATGTATTTGTTCATGCTCATTGATTTATGTAGCAGTGTTGTTAATTAGATGTAGTATGGCAATTAGGGTATTGGACTGGGACTTGGAAGAGTCAGGTTCAAGTCCTGCACTGACCCACCAAACCCACCAGGTCAGGTACCTTCTCTTAGCCTGGTCTACCTCACACGACTGTTGTTTGGATATCATAGGAAGGATGAGACATCTTGAATTCATTGGAGGAAAAATAATGAGAGAAGAAACCATTGTACTTCAGCCTTGACTGTACAGTATTATCTAACCTGAATGCTGCTCTTGCTTGAAACAAAACTATATAAACAAGCAAAATTCAAACTGCAGTAGTGCTTGAACAAATTACTAACCATGCTGGATGGGAGATTCTGGGACTTTGTAGTTCACAAAGAAAAACACTTTTGAGAGTTCTGGACTTCTACCTCCCAAACTGTATAATTGATTTCAGTTTGCCCAGTCCTTAATACTGTATGTACTCATATGTAAGTCTAGAAATTTTAGTCGAAAAATTGATCCCAAAAAACTAGGTCAACTTATCCACGAGTCAAAAAAAGAACCACTCTCTTTCTCTGAGCAGAGTGGTGAATTGCAAGAGGTTAATCCATCCCAAGAGCACCTAAAAGGAGCACCAGCCCCTTCCATTCTGTCCACCTTGCCTCCACTTCTGACATTTTTCAATGCCTGGGTTGGAAAAATAGCTTTGCCTGCCAGAATTTTGTAATTTCTTTGGCATCATTTTACTGAGCTTCGTTCTTTATATCATTTGTTGCATACCGCTAAGTTTTACCCTTGATTTATCCATGGGTCATATCAAAATCCATAATTTTGGCCCCAAAACCTGCCCTCGACTTATACATCAGGTCAACTTATAGTCAAGTATATATGGTATGTATGCTCCCCACCCTTGCCATGAGGAATAGATACAGAATGAGGATGGGGGAAATGTACCTCCTGGTGCTCATTGGAAACTGAATCCACTCAGCTAAGGACTTTATCACAATTGGCTTTTAAACCTCCATAAAAATTCAACAAATGAGTATGAGGGGCCAGCAACATCCCAGTCACATTAATGGAGGGACGTGCAGTAGGGAGTGCTCCCAAATTGGTGTGTATGCACTTCCTTTCATTAACGTGTTCACAGCAAGAATGGGGGTGATGTGATAAAGACCTAAATGTAACAGAGGGATTTCATATTTGGGTCGGACTCATATGTTTTTGGCAGTAAGTCTTTGTAACATGTGGTTCAACAATATGATGCAGCAGCTAAAAAATGCCAGTGCAATTCTAGGTGGCATCAATAGAAGTATAGTGTCAAGATCAAGGGAAGTAATAGTACCACTCTGTTCTGCTTAAGTCAGACCTCACTTGGAATAATGCATCCAGTTCTGGGCACCAATATTCAAAAAGGCTGTTGACAAGTTAGAGCATGTCCAAAGGCTGGGGGGTGGGAACTAAAATGGTGAAAATTCTGGGAACCATGCCCTATGAGGAGAGACTTAGGGAGCTAGGTATGTTTAACCTGATCAAGAGAAGGTTAAGAGGTGATATGATAACCATGTTTAAATATTTGAAGGGATGTCATGTTGAGGATGGAGCAAGCTTGTTTTCTGCTGCTCCAGAGATTAAGACATGGAGCAATGGATGCAAGCTACAGGAAAAGAGATTCCACCTCAACATTAGGAGGAACTTCCTGACAGTAAGAGCTGTTCATCAGTGGAACACACTTCCTCAGAGTGTGGCAGAGTCTCCTTCTTCTGAGGTTTTTAAACAGAGACTGGATGGCCATCTGCCGGGGACTTTGATTGTGTGGCAGAAGGTTGGACTGGATGGCCCTTGAGGTCTCTTCCAGCTCTATGATTCTATTATTCTATCCTCAGAGCTGCTTGTGTGAAGCTCACACTGGTCTCGTCTCCAGGCAAGTGATCAGATTCAGAACTATCCCAGTTTAAGTGTATCCAGTATACTGCACAATGTTTTCCACCCATTCACTGGGCCATCACAGAATTCTGTGAGCAGCTGCAGAGATTACTATATCAGAAAAATAGGTTGAAAAGAGTGTGTTGAAAGCCCAGGGGGAATCAGTCTATTCATTCCACCACCACCCCTCCCTAGTAGGCATTAGCCTAAGGAAGAAGAGAGCACTGGGTCACAGAGGCCAGATGAGAGACTATATTTTGATTACAACAGATAAAAACAAGCATGAATGTTTATAGTTGCATGAAAAAATAATCAGAGGCAGCAGTTGTCAGTTAACCTTCCCTGGAATGGTTCTTCTGGTTTTCATCATTGGTTATAAACAATAAAATAGCTTTCCTTATTACATCAAGACAACTGTAGAATAGGCTGTTATTGTAAAACTTCAAAATTATTCTTAGGATAGGGAGACTGAATGTTGCATTGTTTTCTCAAGGTCCTTTTAAAATATCTAGATTGAACTATTAGGACAAAGAAAAATAAGAAGCTTTGTCCTTCATTAAATGGAAATACATGTGAAAGCTGGTTTGTTTGATTTCCTGAAAGTGTGTTCTGTATTTATAAAACTAGGTATTTAAACAATATTTATTATTCAAGGCAATAATTTCACTGCAAGAGCTGTGATTTTACAACCCAGGCATTTTGTTAATTTAGAGTGGGCACATGCATCACCAAGGTAGAGAAAATTCATCAGGAAAAATAGAACAAAAGGGAATTGCATATACTAGTTGATACATGGAGACTGCATATACTAATTGATACAGATTGCATATACTAGTTCAATGAAACTCTGGTCCTCCAGGTGTTTTTGACTTCACCTCCCAGAGGCCTCAGCTATCTTGGCCAATGGTCTGGGGTTCTGGGAGCCAAAGTTCAAAACACCTGGAAGGCCTAGAATCTGAGAATCACTATGCTAGTTGATACATGGAGATACATCAGTAGATTCCATGTCAGTGGAGCAGGTCTGAACTGTAAAAGTACTGCCTCATCCTCACAAGGTCCTTATTGAACACCTTATTAGCTCCTTTAAAGCTGAAAATAAAACCTGGAGCAGATTCATTACCCCACTGACATGGGAGCCACTAATTGCTGTACATGTAAATGTAGATATAAATTTAAATATTTATTATAATTTAAAAAGAAACACAGTATATTTCACTGGAATAAAAAAGACTGTTATAAGTTTACCTGTGTCCTGGCTCAGTGCTATCCAGATGCTAACTGTCAATAGCTCCTACTATCTCTTCATCTATAAACTGGACTTGGATGGGAAAGCTTCTCACACAGAGTGGTGGATCTCTGCCTGGGTCCTGCAGATGTTTTGGACACTAAGTCCTAGAATTGCTAACCATCAGTGATGTACACTTGAGTCAACTGATTCATACTTAAGTCAGACTCAAGTTGCATCAATGACTTGACTTAGACTTGACTTGGCAAAAATGACTAGCTCGCCTTGACTCGAGATCTGTGTATTTTTAGTGACAGACTTGCTGGTGCCATTCACTTCAGCAAACAGGAAAAACCTGCCTCCAAAGTGTAGGGCACATTTCTCAGGAGGGAACAGCAAATGTGTCAGACAATGGGCTTGAGGCAGAAGGATCCTCTGAAGCTTTTGAAAAGATTTAGAAGGCTCCTCTGATGTGCAATGGGGACAGGCTGTCAAGCGGACCTCAATCCCTGCCTCAAGCCCATTCCCCAACACACTTGCTGTTCTCCCCAAGAAACACACCCACCTCCTTTATTTCTGTTAAAAGTTGGCTCCTAGACTTGAGACTCAACTTGAGACTTGACTTGAAAGTATCTTGCAAGGACTTGAGACTCAATCTGAGACTTGAAGGTAGAGACTTGAGATTTGGACTAAAATACTTGAATACATTACTGCTAACTGCCATGATGAAAGCTCAGGAATTCAAAAGGTTGGACTCCCAAATATCTGGTGGCTCAAAAGTTTAGACCCACTGAAACAAGCAGTGTCTTCAGAGGACTGTCTTGTGATAGCCCTTTCAGGGAAAGATTCTGCTCTATAAAGGAAGGCACAAAGGAATTCCAGGATCACAAGTGACTCTTAAGAAGGAGGGATGTCAGAAAATGTCTTGCACGGAATTGGAACATTGATCTTTCTAGCCCAGTATTGTTGACACAGAGTGGCAGTGGTATCTGGTGTAAAAACTTGGCTCCTTTGCATTTTGAAAATATAAGAGTGAAAAAAAGAAGGAACCAACAGTGTGAGATGTGACACATCCACCACTTGTTCCAAATTATGGTGTCTACTAATGAGAAACATTTCTCATTATCGTAGTCATTTACTGTAGATATATTTCAAGGGAAAGAAAAGCACAAACTGCAAACACCACTTTCCTATTGATCACATTTTTTAGCATTGTTAAACAGAATGCTTTGCCTATGGAACATTTACTCTTCATTGCTCTGAAGCTAATAAGGAAACAAGCTTGATATTCATGACAATAAATTGAAATCCTTATTTCCCCAGTGTGTCTTTAATAGTGTTTTGGAAACCTATCTGGTTTTTAATTAGAGTCAGAGGAATTTATAATTGCTTTGCTGTCTATGAAGCCAAGAGGTTGTCTCTTTCTAGAGAGAAAGAAAAACTCCAGAGTCAAGCAGCTTAAGATCCACTCTACAAATCAAAACAAAAATATTGTAGCTCAACTTTTCCAGGGGGTTGTAATTCCATATACCTCACACAAAGGTCATATAAAAGAACAGCCATGTTTCAAAGCAATGAGAAGAATTATAGGATACCTGAGCCTCATGCATTTTTAATATTATTAAGGTACTTCCATAACAGAGAGAAAGCTAAAATTTCATGTCCATATATTCCAAGTTAGACAAATAGCTGTTTTTATTTCTATCTTGAACAACTCACAACTAGGGTTTTACCTTGTAAAATTGTCTTGATTTGGCAGGGACAGTCCTAGTTAATCCCCTGCCATTCCACTTTTTCAGCTGCTTTAAAAATGTACCAGTTTCTTTCTCTCCCCCCCCCCATCCTCAGCATACTTCAATTGCTGCAAACTGAGTTCAAATTACAAAAGTTTTTTGCACTCAATTAAGTCAGTAGGAGACAGAGAAGAGAAGAATCTTCTCTTTCTGAATAGGCTCAGGCAAAATCAAACTGCTGTAGCCTTTCCTAGTTTGTATGTTCACCATCCTGACCATACTCCTGACCCCCTGGACAGAAACAACTACAGACCAGTCTCCTTGCTTTCTTTTTTAAGCAAGGTGATCGAGAGGGCAGTTGCTTCCCAACTCCAAGCAGGCTTGAATGAAACTGATTATCTTGACCCATTTCAAACCGGCTTCAGGACAGGATTTGGAGTGGAGACTGCCATGGTTGCTCTGACCGATGACCTCCGCCTGAGTATCGACAGGGGTAGTGTGACCCTGTTGGTGCTCTTGGATCTCTCAGCAGCCTTTGACACCATAGATCATGCCATCCTCTTGGATCACCTGAGAGAGTTAGGAATTGGAGGCACTGCTTTGCAGTGGTTCCGTTCCTTCCTCTCGGGCCGATCCCAGAGGGTGAGGCTTGGGGACAGTTGCTCATCTAAAATTGAGCTTAATTGTGGCATCCCGCAGGGCGCCATCCTGTCCCCAATGTTGTTCAATATTTAGATGAAGCCACTGGGGGATGTCATTCAGAGGCATGGAGTGCGGTGTCTTCAGTACGCTGACGACACCCAGATATATCTCTCCATGACCAGATCATTGTCTCAGACTTCAGATGGTGTCTCTCCTCTTAATGACTGTCTCAGAGCGGTAATGGGTTGGATGAGGAAAAACAGATTGAAGTTGAATCCAGACAAAACAGAGGTACTCACAGTTACAAGCCCGAAACCAGATCCGGGAATATAGCTTCCAGTCCTAGATGGAGTCACACTCTCCTCGAAGGACTGTGTTCACAGCTTGGGGGTACTCCTAGATTCATCGCTTCACATGACTAGTCAGGTGAATGCAGTGGTCAGGAGTGCCTGTTATCAGCTTCGGCTGATACACCAACTGCGCCCTTATCTGGATATGAGGGATCTGGAAGCTGTGGTACATGCTCTGGTAACCTCACGTCTGGATTACTGCAATGCACTCTACATGGGGCTACCCTTGTGCCTAACCCAGAAACTACAACTGGTGCAGAATATGGCAGCCAGGTTAATCACTGGAACATCTAGGAGGGAGCACATAACACCGGTGCTGAAATCCCTCCACTGGCTGCCGATTAGTTTCCGGGCACAGTACAAGGTGTTGGTTTTATTTTTTATTTATTTTTTATTTTTATTTTTATTTCCATATAAAAAAGACAAACTAACATAGAATAGCCATAAAAAACAACACAAACATATACCTTGGACAAATACAGATACAAGTACAATTACATATGACCACATACATTTAAGCTTCATCCTATACTATGTAGTACTTTCATATTTTATTTTTAACTTCCTTAACTTAACCCTTGTATAGTAGTAGCTTATACTTAAACCTTTTTTTTAAATCATGTATTTTTTCTATGTTTCTTCTTAATTTATTTCCTTTAACCCCAGTGTTTATTCATATCTGTTCCTGTGTATGAATCTATGAAATCATATATGCATATACACACGCTTAAACATATATATTTATATATACTTGTACACCCACCTATATATACAAATATTTGCATACATCTTTATCTCATTTTTTTTCTCCTGACTTCCATTTATATCTCAATTTCTTTCATCTTCCAATATTTCAAAAACGGTATCCATTCTCTTTCTATATCCTCTTTTGTTTTATTTCTTAGTAATAATGTTAGTATATCAGCCTCCATTGCTTCTCTCATTTTTTGTTCCCATTCCTGTTCTGTTGGTATTCTTGTTTGTTTCCATCGTTTAGCGTATACTATTCTTGATGTGGTGACGATATATAGTAATATTCTATGGTATTTTTTATCTAAATCCGCTTTTATTGGTTTCATTATATTTAATAAAAAGATCAAAGGATCCAGCATTATCTGGGTCTTTAGAATTTTTTGAATTTTGATTTGAATCATTTTCCAAAATCGTCTCGCCTCTTTACATTCCCACCATTGGTGGTAAAATGAGCCCACTACCTTCTGGCATTTCCAGCATTTCTCCTTCCCTGTTTTATATATTTTGTTTAAGATTTTTGGTGTCAAATGCCACCAATAAAGCATTTTTAAGTAGTTTTCTTTATAGTCTTGGCATAGTGTAAATTTCTGTGTATCAATCCAGGATTTCTCCCATGTGTCTATTTCTATTACTTTGCCAATATCTTGCGCCCATTTTACCATCATCTGTTTTATACATTCACTCTCTAGATCCCTTTCTTTTAATATTTTATAGTACTTTGCTACATGTTTTCCCTCTTTAGCAAATACTACTTTATCTATATTCGTTTTTTCTTCTGTAAATCCATTATTTATTTTGTCCTTTTTGAAACGTTCTCTTAACTGTCTATTTAGAAACCAATTATTTTGTGTTAGCTCTTTTAATATTTTTCCGATTTTAATTCTTTTTCTTCATCTCCCTTCCATTCGATCAAATCCTTGTATGTTAACCATGGTGTATTTTTTTTTCCTAGAGTTTCCAAAAAAGGCCTCTTGACTTGAGACCCAACTCGGTATTTTACTATAAAATTGTTTTCTTATTTTCAGCCAGATCTTAAGTAAGGCATTTCTTATAATATGGTGGGAAAAATCCTTATTATCTTTCAATTTCTCATACCAGAGAAATGCATGGTAGCCATATCTTAGTTTTGTCTTCTCTAGTTGTAATAATCTAGTGTTTTTAAGTTTTATCCATTCTTCCACCCACTGCAAACAGGAAGCATAAAAATATAGTTTCAAATTTGGTAATCCGCATCCCCCCTTGTTTTTTTCTTCTGTTAGTAATCTCCATTTGATTCTAGCCTTCTTCCCAATCCATATAAATTTTACTAGTTTTTTTTGCCACTCATCTAAATATTTTTCCTTTGTAATAATAGGAAGATTTTGGAAAAGGTATATAAATTGAGGCAGCACGTTTATTTTTAATACTGCTATCCTGCCCATAAATGATAATTTTAATTTTTTCCATTTTTCAAGATTTTTCTTTATCTCCTCCCATGTTTTTTGGTAATTATTTTTAAATAAATCAATATTCCTCTTCGTTAGATAAATACCCAAGTACTTCACTTTTTTTTCTATTTTTAGGCCCGTGATTTCCTTTAATTTTTCTTCCTCTTTCGGTTTATATTTTTCGTCAATATCGATGTTTTACCTTTATTTAATTGAAATCCAGCTAGACTTCCAAATTCTTGTATGACTCTTAACAGTCTTTCTATACTTTCGTTCGGTTCTTCTAGAAAGCAAATGATGTCATCAGCAAAAGCTAATAGTTTAAAAGTATGTTCTTTTACCTTTACCCCTTTTATTCTGCAATCTTCTCTAATTTGGTTATTTAACACTTCTAAGATTGTAATAAACAATAGAGGAGACAGGGGACAACCCTGTCTCGTCCCCCTTTGTTTCAGTTCTATCGTTATTTACTATAATTTGGGCTTTTTGATCTTTATAAATAACATTTATCCATTGTATAAATTTTGCTCCCATTTTCATTCTCTCGAATAATTCTTTCATAAAATCCCATCTAATCCTATCGAAAGCTTTTTCCGAGTCTAACATGATCATAGCAAATTTTCTTTCATTATGATGTTCAAAGTGTTCTAGCATATTCAAAACTATTCTCAAATTATTTTTTGCATGTCTTCCAGGTAAGAACCCATTTTGATCTTTGTGAATTAAAGAGTTGAGTATTTTTTTCAACCTAGTTGCTATAACAGCTGCAAATATTTTATAGTCCATGTTTATTAGTGAAATTGGTCTATAGTTTTTAACATCTGTTTTTTCTTTGTTTTCTTTATGTATTAAGCAAATATGTGCATCATTCCAAGATTCTGGTATACCTTCTTCATGAATTTTATTTATTGTTTCTTTCAATGGTTCTATTATTTCTTCAATCATTTTTTTTTATAATATCATGCTGTTAGGCCATCTGGGCCTGGAGCCTTCCCTAGTTTCATTTTCCCAATCTCCTCGATTATTTCTTTCCTAGTTATAGGTCTATTCAAGTTTTTTTCCTGCTCTTCATTTAGTAGATTTATTTTTTGTTTATCTAGATATAATTGAATTGCCTTTTCATCACCTTTTTGTATTATTTCTTTTTTTATAAAGTTTATCATAATATTCTTTAAATAATCTCTTAATATTTTCTTGATCTGTAAATGATTTCCCTTCCTGTTTAATCTCTGTTATTATCTTCTTATCTTTTCTCTTCCTTAATTTCCTGGCCAACCATTTTCCTTCTTTATTTCCTGTTTCAAAATAAGCTTGTCGTATTTGTTTTAATTTCTTTTTTATTTCTTTAATTGTTATCATTTTAAGTTGCTGTTGTAAATTTTCTATTTCACATTTTAGATGTTTATCTCCACTACTTTTCCATTCTTCTTCTCTTTCTTTTAGCTCTCTTCTCAATTTTCCCTCTTTTTCTTTTTCTGTCTTTCTTTGTTCATATTGTAATTTAGATATAATCCCTCTAACTACCACCTTACTAGCGTCCCATATAGTTTTTATTGGCATCCCTTCTGTTCTATTTTCTTTAAAATAAAATTTCAATGTTTCTTTCAATTTGTCAATATTTTCCTTTTCTTTAAATATTTCATCTTGCATCCTCCATATCAGATTTTTTTCCTGTCCAATAATTCAATCATTATAGGATTATGGTCTGATGTACATTTCGTCAGTATTTCCATAGATAGTATCTTTGTCATTAATAATTTAGTAACCATAAATAGATCTATTCGTGACAATGAGTCATGTCCTGGTGAATAAAAAGTGAATCCCTTTGCATTTCCATATTTTTTTCTCCATACATCCTGCATTTGGTAATCTTTAATCGTCTCAAAGAATGTTTTCAGTAATTTCCCCTGATTATTATTTATCCTTTTTCCTTTTAAAGAAGCTCTATCTATTTTTGGCTCAATCACCGCATTAAAATCTCCTAACATTATATTTTCATATTCTAATTTCTTGATTTCCGTGTGTATCCTATCGAAGTATTTCTCTCTATTATCTAAGGGTGCATAAATTCCCACTACCAGAATCGTTATACTTTCAAATTTTACTTCCACCCCTAGATATGTGCCTTCTTCATCTCCAAATATTTCTTTAGACGCATATTTCTTTTTCACAAAAATGGCAATTCCTTTCTTTCTTTTTTCATTTGCAACAATATATGAATGTCCTAATTTTCCATTCCTTATGTATCTTGTTTCTTCTTTATTTATCTTCGTTTCTTGAATACAAGTTATGTCACTATTTAATTTCTCTAATCTATGGAATACAATACTTCTTTTATATTTAGAATTTATTCCTTTGACATTCCAAGATGTTATTTTGATTCCCATTTCTAAGTACTCTTGACTTATTCTTTGTTTCTGTTAATAATTTTTATCGTGGTTTCCTTTTCTTTTCTTTACTTTACTTTTTTTTTCCTCTCCTCTCTTTTCCCTTGTTTTCCTTTGATTTTATTCTTGTTTTGTCTTGTTTTGCTTTGTGGAGTTTTGAGTTGATTTAACTTAGTTTGGTTCTATATATCTTAATTCGGATCGAATGCGTTTAATATGGTTTAATTTAAATTGATTTGTTTTGATTTGATTTTGATCCACCCCTTCCTCCCCTTTTTATTTATTGATTAGTCTTTTTTTTTAATTTATGCCAGAAAAATTAGAGAGGGAGAGAAGAAGAAAAAAAGGGGAAAAAAGAAAAAGAGTTTACTCTTCCTTTTTCAAATTTCAGATATTTCTTCTTGATGTGGTTTATTTTCCTCTTCTTCTTCTTCTTCGCTATTTCCTTTTAATCCTGTTGCTACCCTTCTTTCTTCTTCTTCCTCTGTCAATACCTCTTCCTCTGATTGGTCTGATTTATCTTCTCCTTCTTTCCTCTTCTTATTAGTCTTTTCTTCTCTTTTCGGAATTTCCTTATATCTTTTCGCCCTCCATTCTCTTATTGTGGTTTTCTCTGGTCTTTTTTCTTCTTTTTTCTTATTTTCTTCTTTTAATCTGCACTCCATTTCTCTTGCCTTATCAACATTATCTATTTTATATCTTTTTTGTTTGTATGAAAAGGATAGTCCCTCTAGCCTATCCCATTTAAAGTTTATGTCCATGTTTTTTAATAAGTAAGTGAGACTTTTATATTTGTTTCTTTCTAACATTATCTTCGAAGGGACATCCTTAAAAATTTTTACTTCTGAATCTTCAATTATTAATTTTTCATCATAACTCTTTTTGATAATCAATTCTTTAATTCTAGTTCTGGTAAAGCAGATTGTCACATCTCTTGGAACCTTCTTGTCTTTTGCTTGGATCGAGTTCACTCTGAAGATTTTATCTGTTTCTCGTTCCATTTCCATTTCTGAAAGTCCAATATATCTTGCTAGTTGAGGTATTACTCTTTCTGCCAAGTTCTCGTTCTGTTTTTCTGTAAGGCCTCTAATCTTAATAGATTTTTCCCTACATCTAAGTTCGTTGGTTAATTCCCATAGTTGCCATTGTTCATGTTTTTTGTTTGTCTCTTTTAAGGTTTGTTCCATCACATGTGTTCTATCTTTTATTTTCTCTACTTCTTTTTGAGTTTTATTTATATCTAAAGTCATTTTTTCCATTCTTCTACCAATATTTTCCAGCTCTTTTCTTAAATCTTTTCGCATTTCCGATCTAGTTTCTTTAATTTCTTCCCTTATTTCCTGATTCGATTCTTTGAGATCTTCTTTCATTTTCAGCCTATTTTCTTTTACTTCCTGCCTAAGTCGTCTCATCTCATCTAGTAACATCACTATAGGATCTGTTACTTTTATCGAGTCCTCTATCGATCCTCTTCTTTGAGTGGATGTTTGTATTATATATTTTTTGTCGTAGCCATTTTTTCTTCTTTTTCTACCTGTTTCAGTTGTATTAATACAAAGCATTAAGCATTAAACTTCTAAATGTCTTTAGTAATTAATTATTACTTATATCCTTGTAGTTCTCCATATAACATCAAACTTCTAATATTCTATATCTCTCTTAATTCTACTACTAATCTATTTATTAATTTAAAAAATTCAAATATAATTCTCTATTTTAAATTCGATAATGAAAAATATAATTTTTAAACTATTTAATACATCATTGAAATCAAAAATTCCCAATATAATTATTCCTCTATCACCGACCAACTCTTATAATACATGTTTAGAAAGGAAAAGACATATATAGCTGCAAACTTTTCACACAGACATACCCAAAAATCATACTTATTTGTACTTATTTTGAAGTTAAATATTTTTGCTAATAACTGTATGATTTAACACTGTGTTTTTCCTAAATATACTTCCCATGTATATTTATTCCTTATTACAGGAGAAGGGGCAAAAAAAAAAAAAAAAGGCCAAACATAGCAAAACAAACCCAGGAAAAAAAGGTTATATTTTTATATACAATATATGTACTATTCATCACCTAGAATAAGGTCATATCAAGATGAGATGAGTTTCATTTCAATTCTTTCAACCTTTAAATTATAATTATTAACATCATTCTAATTGTTACTTATGTTCATAACAGTATGTTGTTTTATTTATGTTTTATTTATGTTTGAAATGCCCTCTTACTTTTTCTTTATTCCTTTGTTTGTTCCTTGTTTCCATCCAGGGGGGGACCAAATCTTTGTCTCTATTTTATGTTTTCCCTTCTCTTCTTTATTTATAGTTCGTGCTATATCTCAGTCTTTCATCTTTTCCCTTTCCTTTCCTTTCCCCTGTTTTCTTTTTTTTCCCTTCTTCCTTCTCTCCTTCCTTTCTTCCTCCTTCCCCTTCTTTTTCTCTCTCTCTCGTGAAGGCTTCTCTATTTTCTCTAATCTCAATCAGATTAGTCAGTTTGTCCTTTATCCACAGTCCTCCAAACTTTCTTCTTCCCCTCTATAATAGTCTTTATTGCTTCTGTTTTCCCTCTCTCTTTCTTCTCACTTCTCCATAGACCTCTTTATTTTTTTTTTATTTGTCTCTTTATACTTGATTCTTTACTATTCTCTTTACTCCAACACTTCGGACTTCCCTCGCATCAACTCTCCGTCACACTGGCTGTTACCTGCTTCTTATCGCCTCTCTGCTCTTTTCTCTTCTCCTCCCGTCACTCCGTCCTTTTTTTCCCCCTTTGTCTCTGTTTAGCTAATACTCTTTATCTCCTTACCATAATGTCGTTCGCTTTTTTTGTCATTCTCTGTCTTTTCTGTCTTCTTGCGTCTCCGTCTCCGTCTTCTTTCGTCTATCTCCGTCTCTCTCCGACTCTCTCTCCAACTTCCGACCACTTCTCCTCCTCTCTCACAATTTCCCAACCTCTCCCGGCTGCTTTACGACTGCTTTGCGGCTTTTTAACTTTGAAGTCAGCGTCTTTGCAACTTACTCTTACCGGGCTAGTAAATTCGTTTGTCCTGGGTTTCCGTCCGGAGGTCCTCCAAGCTCTATTCTCCAATCTTAAGGGTTCCTTTCATTGGGTTAAGAGGTGAGGCTTTTTATTTATCTTCCTTTATTCTTGTAGCTTTAAATTGAAAGTACAGGCGTTCTAGTTCACCCGAAGGTGATTACAACAAGTGGTAGGCGCAGGCTCACTTCGGGTCCTCTGTGCTGGGCGTCGAACAAAGGACCCCTTTGTTCCGGCCCTTCACTCCAGGTAGGACCCCCCCTCGTAGCCCTGCTACTTATCTCTCATATCAGAGATATAAGGGATGGGAAGATTTCAGCCCCATTCCAACAAGCACCACTGTTGTTGAAGATGCAGTTGCTAGCTTCTTGCAACCGCGTCTTCCCCGTCCGCCATCATACCGGAAGTTTTCTATAATGATCACCCTGGACAAGGTGTTGGTTTTAACCTACACAGCCACTGTACAAAAGGGGAAAAGAAAGACATCAGAACTAAGGAATCTTTAAGAGTTTGTTTAAAAGTTTTTACAAGGCGCAGTACAAGGTGTTGGTTTTGACCTTTAAAGCCCTACATGGCTTGGGTCCATCTTATCTTAGGGGCCGCCTCTCCCCGTATGATCCCCCCCATGCCCTGCGGTCCTCTGGCAGGAATCCGTTACAGCCAATAAAAACTAGGCTGTCTCAGACCTCCCAGAGGGCCTTTTCTGCTACCGCTCCCAGACTTTGGAATGGCCTGCCAGACGAGATCCATCTTATTACCACTCTTGCTGCTTTCAAGAAAGCAGTAAAGACAGATCTCTTCCGGCAGGCCTTTCCGGAATAACTGTTGGCTGGCGAGAGATGAGTTTTTAATTAGCTTTCTTCTGATGTTTGTGTTCGTGGTGTGTTTTATCTTATTGTTGTATTTTAACTCTTTTCTAGTTTAATTTTGTTTTAAGGGGATGGGAGGGTTGGATTATGGGACAAGGGAATGTTTTAACTTGTTTGTTTTAAATGTTGTACCCCGCCCCGATTGCCGTGCAGAGGGGTGGGCTATAAATAAAATTTATTATTATTATTATTATTATTATTACTCTGCTATTGCTTGGCCACACATGTCCTGGTCTGTATTTGTGAAATGTTGAAGGATGTGACCGTTAGTTAGAGGTAATGATCATGGAAAGTTCAAACCAAGGATTATGATAATAAAAATAACATAATTCAAGACCAAGAAGGAATAAAAATACATTGGATGCAATACGTAGAAGAGTTATATAAAAGAGATGATAACATGAAGGAACAAAGACCCATATGAAGATCAACCCAAAATTCTAAAAATTAAGGTGGAAGCTGCAATAAAAGAAATGACAAAAAACAAGTTTCCAGGAACAGATGATATTCCAATAGAACTGTTGCAATCCACATTGACAGAGTCAACAAATATAAAAAACGTATGTCAACAAATATAGAAAACAAAACAATGGTCAACAGATTGGAAGTGATCAATATAATAATAATAATAATAATAATAATAAATTTTATTTTTACCCCGCCCATCTGACAAACAATTGAGGTTGCTTACAGTAGTTAAAATTTGTACAACATATTAAAATGCAATACAAAGTCCCCAAACTCTCCCACCCCTTAAAAATAAATTAAACCAGTAATAACATTAAAAACATGATAATTAAAACATCAATTAAACAAAAACAAATAACAAATAAGTAACAGTAGACAGCACAGTGAGTGCTACCAAAATGGGTGAAAAGAGATGGGAAGACTCCTGAGGCCAGAAAATCTAATCAGGAAAGGCCTGCTGGAAAAGATCTGTCTGAACAGCCTTTTTGAAGCTGCTTAGCATTGTAATCTGATGGATCTCACCTGGCAGGCCATTCCATAATCTGGGGGTGATTACCGAGAATGCCCTCTGGGAGATTGCAGACAGCCTAGATTTTAATGGCTAGAGCAAATTCCTCCCAGACGACCGGAGTGCGCAGGGAGGATTGTATGGGAGGAGGTGGTCCCATCCACAAAAAAGGCAACACAACAGACTGCAGTAACTATAGAACCATAGCACTAATCTTCCATGCAAGCAAAATTGTGCTCAGAATTTTAGAACACAGATTCCAACCATTCATGGAGAGAGAAATCCCAGAGGTCCAAGCAGGGTTCAGAAAAGGAAGAGGCACTAGGGATCACATCGCAAATATATGATGGCTAATAGAGCACACCAGGGAATTCCAAAAGAAAATCAGCATGTGCTTTATAGACTATAGCAAAGCCTTTGACTGCATAGATCATGAAAGGCTATGGAATGCCTTTAAAGACATGGGATTGCCAACACATCTGATAGTCCTGATGAGGAATCTGTACTCATGACAAGAGGCTACGGTCAGAACAGAACATGGAGAAACAGAATGGTCCCCAATTGGCAAAGGGGTCAGACAAGGATGTATCCTATCACCCTACCTGTTCAACCTATATGCAGAACATATAGGAAAGCAGGCTTGGACACAGAAGAAGGAGGAGTGAAAATAGGAGGAAGAAATAACAACAATCTGAGATATGCTGATGATACCATAACACTAACAGAAAACCTCACAGACCTGGAACAACTACTAAGGAAGATCAAACAAGAAAGTGCAAAGGCAAGCTTACTGTTGAACATAAAGAAAACAAAAATAATGACCACAGAGAACTTAAACACACTCAAACTAGACAATGAGGAAACAGAAATAGTAAAAGAATTCTCATATCCTTGAAATGGGGACTTCAGCCAGGAAATCAGAAGAAGATTGAGAATGGGGAGGGTGGATATGAAAGTACTAGAAAAGATCCTAAAATGCAAAGACATACAACTCAGCACAAAAGTCAGAATCATACAAGCCATTGTATTCCCTATTACCATGTATGGATGTGAGAGCTGAACAGTTAAGAAAGGAGATAGGAACAAAATCAATTCATTTGAGATATGGTGCTGGAGAAGAGTGTTGAGGATTCCATGTACAGTCAAAAAAGACAAACAAATGGATCCTAGAGCAGATCAAGCCAGAAATATGCTTAGGAGCTAAGATGACAAAACTTAGACTGTCATATTTTGGACACATCATGAGAAGGCATGAATCGTAGGAAAAAACAATAATGTTAGTAAAGGTGGAGGGAAGTAGAAAAAGAGGAAGACCACATGCTAGATGGGTGGACTTTATTAAAGAGACCATGAAGATAAGTTTGCAAGAGCTGGGCAGAGCAGTAGAGAACAGAGGGGCCTGAAGATGTCTCCTCAGCAGGGTCGCCATGGGTTGACATCAACACAAAGGCAATTAACAACAACAAAAACAATTGTGGTTTGCTTGACCATGGCTACTATAGTGCAAACAAACAGTTTGGGTGTCAGCAGAACACATCTATCTTCTTTGTCATGGATGTCAGCTAGACAGTCTTGGCAAGGTGTAGAGCAAAGGTAAGGAAAGGGTGGCCTGAGGGGTATTCTCCCTGTAGCTCCTCTGCCCCCTGCAAAAAAACATTGCTTCCCAATGTCTGATCACATCCTGTAAGATTTCATTTGCATCATCCCCTCTCATCTTTTTAAGACATGGAGATTTGGTATTTTTATACTAAAAAACAAACTGGTCTAAAGGTTAAAACAGGTTGAGAAGAGAGTCCTGTTGCACCCCTTAGAGAGAGGGAGATTGACCAGTTGAAATGTGTGAGAGGGAATTATCTAAAAGTTATCCATTCACAATGTAATGATTAGATTCTATTGGCCTAAGTAATGTGCCACCTTTTAAAATGCTTTATTCAGATTGAACTTCGTTAATATGGAGAATGAAAAATTCTAAGCAAAATTCCCTTATTGGGTTTTTACAGACTCCCCCTCTTTTTCTTTTTCTTAATCATACCAGCACATCTCCCTGCCTTCTCCCTGCCCTCCACCTTCCCCCATTCTCTAAAACATTGGTCCCAAAATTGTTTTCGGTTACCGCCCCCTTTCTTCTTGGGTAACAATCCTAGTGCCCCAACGTTTATTTTTTGATACTGTGTTTGCTGTTTTACTACACATTCAAAACAACTAATCTCTGGATTCCTCCTGCACCCTACTTCTGAAGACTGAAGGCTACTGTCCCCCATTCTAACAACAGCCTTCTACTTTGGGAGTTAAGAGGAAGAACCCCTGGATTCCTTCTGCACCCCACTTCCAAAGTCTGGAAGCTACTATTTGTCATTCTAGCAACAACCTTCAGCTTCATGGGGCCTAGCAGATGGGCAAGCATAGCCATGCTATCCTGGCCCCAGTGCTCACTCAGGTTAGTCTCTGGGCCAGGTGGGAGTTCACACACCCACCCCTTTTTTGACCCAGGACTCTGGAGTGGTGCATAGCTCCTTACTTTCCAGTGAGCGATCCATTTGAGAAGCCCCCCAGTCACGCCATCTGACATGGAAGCACAGTACCTAGCTGGGGAGCTTCTCAGATGGATCACCCACCAAAAAGGCAAGGAATGCAAGGAAGGCTGTCTGAACAGCCCAGTTTTTCCATAGAGTTTCTTAGGGGCTGAGCAGATGGACATGAAAAAAAATGGGCTAATTTTTATAAAAGCGGGTGGAAGCCTTGCTGTCTGCACAACCAGCTCCCATGCAGCGTCAGGCTGTACCGCTCAGTTATTTTTTCCCACCTCCCCTCTTGTATGAGCACCATAAGATAATAACATAAAATAGAAACAAAGAAGTACTTAAATTATTCCTGTTGAATTCCATAGTGGTTACAAAAATTTAAAGTTTGGATTGATCATGCCTATCATATTCTGGATCTCAGGACAAGTCATCCATCCTATTCTGCATCATTCAAGGCTGAAGAATTACAAAAGTGTCTGAAACAGACAGGGCAAATGGCTAGAAATAGATACTGAAGCTGAGTTTGAATTTTCTGCAAACCTATGATAATTTTGGTCCAACATCCTGTGCTGATGACTAAAGAGGATTTATAGCATGCTTTCTATGACTAATTCTTTGCTTTCCTTCCCCCTTAATTTTCCCTTGTCAAGTTCTCCTTGTCTTTCTTGCATGAAAATACTTTGACTGAAGGCCTTCCTGCTGCCTCCTTTTCCCTCACTACTCCTATGGATCTTTTCACTGTCCATGGGGGGAGGGGGCGGACTTACAGCTCGCTTTGGGAATTATTGATCTAAAAGTATAGTCACTGGTCTGCCTAACCCTTTAGTGTCACTACATTGCCCTCTACAATTCCTTCTTGTTTCCTTCTATGCCTCCCCCAAATCACATTGCTTTCTCTTCTGTCCCTCTACACTAGTGGGGGACTCTGCAAGTTGCAGTCCAAAATGGTAACTTTGCCATGCCCTGCTTCACACATCACTAGGGATGGAATTAATATTTGTCATTATGTATTCCTGGGTGGAAGAATGGGCTTCCCAACAATTCGGAAACACTGTCAGGAAGAAGAGTAGAATAGTAGAAATTTTGTGCAGTTAAACATCCCAAAATGTAGCACAGGAATTACTCTACTGAGAAAAATATGTTTTATGTTTTGTGCTAAACACTTCAGGATGGTTGAATATGGGAGGAATGCTGCGGTGAAATATTTGCTTTCTCCCACAGTATGGATACAACTACTTTAATTGTATTCATCATCACAGGCAATGATAAAATAGTTGAGGACTTGCATGTCTATTCCTTTTGCCCCCAGCCCTACTTGCTTCACCAAAGTCACTTCTCTGCCTTGATTCCCCAGTCCCATTTCCCCAGTCACTCCACTAATCCTTTATCTGTCTCTCAGTGCCACAGTTATGATAATTTCCCCTTAATATATGAGTGTAAGAAGGGGAAGATTTGCAGAGGCATCTGAGAATGGGGAAAAATTGAAACACTGCTGATTAATTATACCAAATATTTATTCTGTTTATTAGAGTTGTATGTGTTTTTAACTTGAAACCCACTGTGACAATATTTGAAAAATAACTGCAATACAACATACAGCCTGAGTATATTATTTTTCAGAAGATGCCTCTATAGTAGAGTGACTGCCCAAAAGGTGTACAGTGTGCAATCTATAGAATAAAATACTATCTTTTAGATATTGGTGTTCCTCTCTTCTTTTTTTATACTCTAATCCTTAGCCAGTCTCATAGAGTTGTGGTAAAATATGTGGGTGGAAAGGCATGATTTACACTAATGTATTCTAGACATTTTGCAGTACACTTCCTATAAGCCCTGTACAGCAAAAATGTCTAATAATCAGAAACCATGGTAGTTGTAATTCAAAACAACAAGGTAGAATGCAAAGACATAGCAATGTTAGTCTGGAAAATCTGAATGGAAAGGGATCTTGCAGCACCTATGAGACTGACTGAAAGACAGAAGTTGGTAGCATGATTCCAGATTATGAAGAAAATAAATGGACATAAATCAGATATAAGGAATGGGAATATGCAAAAACCAGTTGCAGAACACTTCAGTCTTCCTGAGCATTCTATCTTGGGCCTCAGAATAGTGGTCCTTGAACAAAATAACCCGAGTATATCAACAAACTGCAGTCCATTAGCAGTGGGTTGAACAAAGACAATGGTTTCCTGGCACCACATACATAACACACATTATTACACTTGCTAACCCCCCAGCCTCATGGAGGCTCTCTTCACCAGATCATCACATCTTCTTTTGGGCTCCCACACTACATCCCAATATTCATTCATATAGTTATCTACTAACCATGGCTTTAGGCAACATCCTTGCCTTGTCTCCCAAGCACCATATGATCTTGTCACCTCATCTCCACACCCACAAAGTTTTGCATTACTGTGGACATTATCACACTACCTGTCCCTGGGCTTTCCACTCCACCACATGCATCTGATGAAGTAGGCTCAAGTCTATGAAAGCTCATGCTACCAACTTCTATTTTTCAGTTACTCTCAAAGGTGCTGCAAGATTCCTTTGCAAAAAATCAAAGGCACAACAGTATCTCCATCCCAATATACACTGTCCTGTTTATATTTAAAGGAAGTGTTGGCTCAATTGTAACAAATAAACAGGCTGCTTTTATAACAAACTTACAGCTGCATTCCAACAAATATACCATTCTCTTCAGTATTGACAATAGCATTTTTATATTCTGAAACATGATTACTTCTTTAAAAGAGGAAGAGAATTATTTGTCAAGTAATAAAAACAATTCTGTTTTGAAGTCAGATTGACTGCTTGGTGTTTCATATCTTTGTTAACATATTTAATAAAAGGACGCAGAGAGGCAGGAAAGACTTGCTTAAAATTTGATTCTAGTTTGCCCTCTAGTGGCAAGGGGAATGCATGTATTGGGTTCTGAATAAGGTATGTGCAAAGCATAATGTAGCAAAAACAATAACCAGTGATGATTTACATAACTTAAAAGTGGATAACGAAGACATCAAAAAAGTTAAAAATTGTTGTTACTTTGACTCAGTGATCAATCAAACTGGAGACTATCATTAATAAATCAAAAGAAGATTAGGACTTGCAAAGGCAGCTATGAAGGAACTAGAGGAGAATCACAAGGATAAAGATACTGTTCATCATTAAATATCAAAGTCAGGGTCTAGCATGCCATAATATTTCTGATTTCTATTAAATCAACTAAACAGTGAAAAAGGTTAACAGAAAGAAAATCAACTCATATATCATTGAATACTAAAGTTAGCATTGCCCATGCCATTGTATTTCCATGTATGGCTATGAAAGCTGGAAAATTAGGAAAGCTGATAGGAAGAAAATCAACTCATTTGAAATATGGTGCTGGAGGACAATTCTTTGGATAACATGGACTGCAAAAAGGGCAAATAAAAGAGTCCTGCGACAAATTGAGTCTCAACTCTTCCTAGAAGACAAAATGGCATAACTCAGGCTATCATATTTTGGACACATCATGAAATTACAGAGGGTCAGAAAGTTGTAGAATCATCCAGTTCAACCTCTAGTCCAACCCCTGCTCAATTCAGGATCTCCAAATAAAGCATCCACAGCAGGTAGTTGTCCAGCATCTTTTTGAAATATCCAGAGAAGGAGACCCCACTACCTCTCCAGGCAATTGATTCCATTGCTGAACTGCTCTTACTGACAAAAAAATCCTTCTAATGTTCAGTTGAAATCAACTCTCCTGTAACTTCAAACTATTAGACCAGACCCTATCCTTTGAGGCAGCAGAGAACAGGTCTGTCCCACTCCTCTCTGTGATAGTCCTTGAGGTATTTAAAGAGCATAATCATGTCACCCCCATTCTTTTCATTGCCAAGCTGAACATGCCCAGCTGCTTCAACCTTTCCTCATATGTTTTGTTCTCCATCGCTCTTATCATCCTTGTTGCCCTTCTATGAACCTGCTTTAACTTGTCTATATAGTATTTTTCTTAAAATGAGGTGCCTAGAAATGATTTCAGTATTCCACACACACACACAATGAGTTCCTTCAACTTGGAAGCTATGCTTCTATTAATGTGGGCTAAAAAAGCATTTGCCTTTTGTACTGCAGCATCACACTGCTGATTCATGTTCAGCCTAAGATCAAATATAATCCCAAAATTATATTTGATCTTAGGCTGAACATGAATCAGCAGCCCTGGTGGCGCAGTGGTTAAATGCCTGTACTGCAGCCACTCATTCATAGACCACAAGGTTGCGAGTTCAATACCAGCCAGGGCTGAGGCTCGACTCAGGCCTGCATCCTTCCGAGGTCGCTAAAATGAGTACCCAGCTTGTTGGGGGGCAATCAGCTCACAGTTGTAAACCGCTTAGACATCCCATAGCATGATATGAAGTGGTATATAAATAAGCTGCTTTGCTTTTTGCTTTGCAAAATAATTTTTGCATGTAGCACTGCTCAACTTTTATCCCCTGTGCATTTGATTTTTGTGGCCTAAATGTAGAATTTTGTATTTTCCAATATTAAATTTCACTAATTTCTGTCTAATTTTCTAGTTTATCAAGGTTCTTCTGAATTCTGTTCCTATCTTCCAATGTCTTAGTCACCCATCCCAGTTTTGTGTCATTTGCAAACTTGATAAAGATTCCCTCCATCCTGACATCTAAGGAGATTATTGCACTACAAATAATGTGCCTTATCCCCTACAGGATAAAGTCACATTTGTGAATTTTATTGCACTTACCAGCAGCCAGGCGAGTGCAAACTGTATACATCCTGGACCCCAGCCACAGTTCTCTGGCAGATTTTCAAAAATGGAAGACTCCCATTCTTGAAAATTCACCGGAGAACTGTGGCTGGAGTCCGGGATGCATACAGCTTGCACTCACCTGGCTGCCAGCGAGTGCAATAAAATCCACACATATGGCTTTATCCCATACGGCATAAGGCATGTTATTTGCAGTACAATAATCTCCTAAATCATTGTTAAAAATGTTGAAAAGCAATGGTTTTAGGACAGAACCCTGAGGCATTCCACTTGGGACCTCCTTCCAGTCTGAAGCACAACCATTGGTGATGACTCTTTGAACATAGTTTTCCAACCAATTATGAATCCATCTGATAGTGTTCCCATCTATTCCACATTTAATCAGTTTGCTAATCAAAATATTATGGGGATCATTATCAAATGCTTTGCTGAAATCCAAAAAATGATATCCACAGCATTCCCACTATTTACTAAAGTAGTGACCTGATCAAAAAGATGTACGATTATATTGGCAGGATTTGCTCTTGACAAACCCATGTTGTCTCCTCCTGATCATCAAGATACTTGAAGACAGTATAATCCTGTATAATCTGTTCCAATATTTTTCCTCTGGTATTAACCTTAGGTTGACTGGTCTGTTGTTCCCTGGGTCTTCTTCTCTCTTTTTTTGCCTTATTTGAATAAAAGGACAATTATTGTCCTTCTCCAGTCCTTTGGCACATCACTTGTTCTCCAAAATTTTTCAAAAATGATGGCAACAGGTTCAGAGAGTACATCAGCAAGTTCCTTCACTACTCTGGGATGAAGTTCCTTTGGCCCTGCACAGTTAAACTCATTTAGGTCAGCTAGGTGATTCTTGACTAACTCCCTATCAATCTTGATTTGCAATCTAGATCCCTTGCCATGGTCTCTGCTGCTGCATGGAAGCACACAGTCATCTTTTGGGGAAAAACTAAAGCAAAATAGGTATTGAGCAGTTCTATCTTTTCACTATGATCTGTTAGCATTTTGCCATCCTTACTGAACAGCAGCCCCACTGTCTCTTTGGTCAACTTACCTCAAATGTTTTGGGGGTGGGGGGACTTTTTTTGTTGCTTTTTGCTTTCCTGGCCATTCTCAAATCATTCTGAGCTTTAGTATTTCTTATACTATTCCTGCAAGCATGAACTACACATATGTATTGTTCCTTGGTGATTTGTCCTTCATTCCATTTTATGTACATACTTTTTTTCTTTTCAATTCCTCCTTGAGTTTGGTTGCAACCACATTGGTTTTTGCAGATTTTTCCCATTTTTCTTCTTCCATAGAATTTTTGTGATTGTGCCTTTTTGCAATTCTTTAATTCTTCAAGAACTCTCATCTTTGCTGAGTGTCTTTTTCCTTAAGCATGTCTTAGGCATGGGATTCCACCCATTATTTACTTAAACTTGTTAAAATCAGCTTTCCTGAAATCTAAGATCTGTGTTTGACTATACTCTTCTTTGCCCTGTCACACAATTGTGAATTCTAGTCCTACATGGTTCCTTCCACCTAAAGTACTGATTATTTTCATTCCAGTGACCAACTCCTCCCTGTTGGTTAGGAACAAGTCCAAGATTGCTGATCCCTTTTTTCCTTTCTCTACCTTTTGAAATAAGAAATTATCTGTGCAGATATGTTATTTTCTAGGCAGAAATGCTGTTTTGCATGACAAAGAAAGAAAGAAAGAAAGCCATGTATGAATTTTAGGCAGACTAAGGGCCTCTGCAGATAGGCTGCTGTGGGCCGCTCCAAGAAGCCATGGATTGGGACTGAGGCTACACCACACCTCAGCCCCAATCCACTCCTTTTCCAGACCTGGAAGGAGTGCTAAAATAGCACTCTTTCTGCAAGGTGCAAAAAGGGCTCTGGAAGAGGCGACGCATGCCTCTTCGGCATCTTTTCTGGCTCAGTGTGTCTGGACGCTGAGCTGGAAGGACATCATTGGAGCGCCCACCGTGTGCAATGGTGGGCACTCCAATGACGTCCTTGGGAAGGGGTTGGGGCGCCCAGCATAAGGCTTCCCCTCCCCTTCCTTGCCTCCAAGATGGTGTTTTGTGCTGTCTGCAAAGGCCCTACGTTGTAAATGGCAAATAGTCTTGGATAATTGTGCAGTTTTCAAAAGCTTCCTCCTAGTGGGAAGAAAATTGCTAAAATTAATCATTGCTTCTTTAAGAAATGCAATTAGTGAAAAATCACACCCCTAATTTGTAATAGAAACTGGTTGCTTATTTATTTTCAGAGCTAGAGAAGCCAAGCTTTACTGACCCTGTGGCCTTCCACGTGCTTTGAATTTTTCGGGAGAAGAGTCTCCATCTCTGACCTAATCTTAATTGTTTAACAGGAACTCTTATATTTCTAAGGCCAGAATTTTGCTGGCATACTAGGTTGGTATAACTGTCCCAGCAGTGTTGGCAGAAAGAAGAATACTGGTGCTGCAGAAGCCATGAGATAAGTAAAGCACTAGGGAAATGGGCTGCTTAGAGGTAGTAGATTTTGGGGCTAAACAGACTACCCCAAAGAATCGGCTCTGCACCACCCCTTTCAGTGCCGAATTGGGGCAGCGGCGACCATACACCATGGCCCCGGTCTGGTGCTTTGACAGATCTAAAAGAAGTGGCAAAATGCCACTCCTTATTAGAATAGCAAAAAGCCGCCCTTGCCACAGCTGCTTTTTGCTGTTTCTTTGGTGCAATATGTCTAAACGCTGTGCCACAAAAACAGTGTGATGTTGCCCACCATCTGGTCGGGTGAGTGGTATGACGCCAGCATTGGGGCGGAATCAGGGCATGCAGCATGTGGTTGCCACTCCACCCCAATGCTGCTGTTTATTGTAAGTCTGTTTAGCCCATTTGTCTACTTCCCGTACTATTGCTCAGGCACTCTGGGAAAAGTGCAGCTGCTAGTACAGGGAACCAGCAGAGTTCTGATTTATCCGGACTGAGTTCAAATTATGATTATATTGAAATAAATAGGACTTAACTCAGTGGCTTATCATGGAATGAGTGGAAATAGGAAGGAAAACTCACTGGCTCAAGCCCCAACTCACCCATGACTTAAAAAATGACTAAGATCCCATACTTCTCTCTCTCTCTCTCTCTCTCTCTCTCTCTCTCTCTCTCTCTCTCTTTTTTTTTTTTTTTTGCTCAGTAATAACCTTTTTCTTTCTAGAAGCCTAACCTATTGTTGTTATTTTTTTGGATTCACCCTGCCCCTGCTCCAATAGTGACCTTTTTTTTTAGTCATTGGCTAGCTGTTCCCCCCCTTTCCCCCACCCCCATGGATTTGGGCCAAAGTCAACAAATGTGATAGATAAGACTCTCTTGTTTAGGGTTGGTCTTTTTACAACTTTCAGATTTAAAATGTTATTTGCATGTAATCTGTGGGGATACAGAATGAAGTGCCACTGCTTTTTAAAAAGGGAAATTAGAGAGATCTTTGAGAGGCAAAGGGAGTGAGATCAGGTGTCATCTTCATTTTTAACGTGAGTTTGCTTTTGTTTGTTTGCTGTCAGTTGTTGAAGCAAATTCCAGTCATAGATGATGGCCAGATAATTTTCCAGTCATACTGTAATGCGGTGTCCTGGCTATCTTAAAACAGCTTGGAGATTAAATTAAAAGGTACCACATACTTTCAAGATTTCAATTTACCCTGCTTATTTATCCAATTGTTCTTAAGCACTACATTCTGGCAATTTCAGACATGAACGTTACTGGTGGGCACGATCTGGCTACACAATTGATAGAGGTCCCTTTCAAGCATACTGTTATAATTGTAGTGTTATGCTAGCACCTGATCTTTAGCACCTATTTGCTGTCACAACAAAAGCTAAAATAATGTCCTTAGCTAGATAAGATAACAACTGAAATATACTTGAGAAGCAGATACATTATACACTTTTTTCTTTGCTAGTTGCAGCTAAAAGACATTTCATAGAATCATAGGATCATAGAATCATAGAGTTGGAAGAGACCACAAGGGCCATCCAGTCCAACCCCCTGCCATGCAGGAACTCCCAATCAATGCATCCCCGACAGATGGCCATCCAGCCTATGCTTAAAGACCTCCAAGGAGTCCGAAGGAATGTGTTCCATTGTTGAACAGCCCCTACTGTCAGGAAGTTCCTCCTAATGTTGAGGTGGAATCTCTTTTCCTGGAGCTTGCATCCATTGTTATGGGTCCTAGTCTCTGGAGCAGCAGAAAACAAGCTTGTTCCCTCCTCAATATGATATCCCTTCAAATATTTAAACAAGGCTATCATATCATCTCTCAACCTTCTCTTCTCCAGGCTAAACGTCCCCAGCTCCATAAGTCGTTCCTCATAGGGCTTGGTTTCCAGACCCTTCACCATTTTAGTTGCCCTCCTTTGGACACGCTCCAGTTTCTCCACATCCTTTTTTTTTTAAATTCCTTTATTCGATTAAAATCAACATAGAACATATCACATAGACAAACAAACTAATATACATATAACATAAAAAACAGACATTAAAACAATAAGACATACAGTATATAAATAATCAAGTAGCTCTAACATGCTGACAAAATCCGATTGACTTCCTGGATCCTTACTCAATTCATTTTTCTATTCATAATAACTACCTTTCATCTTATTCTAAGAATTAAACTGAGATTTGTTCAAACTTATACGTTTTTAACTTTTAAAAAGCCAATATTCCATCTCTTCATTAATTAATTATTAATTATACACCTTTATCTCAATTCCAATTTCTCCTATACATTACTAGATCTCTACAGCCCTGGTGGCGCAGTGCTTAAATGCCTGTACTGCAGCCACTCACTCATAGACCACAAGGTTGCGAGTTCAATACCAGCCAGGGCTGAGGCTCGACTCAGGCCTGCATCCTTCCGAGGTCGCTAAAATGAGTACCCAGCTGTTGGGGGGCAATCAGCTCACAGTTGTAAACCGCTTAGACATCCCATGCGCGATATGAAGCGGTATATAAATGAAGCTGCTTTTGCTACAGTCATCTCTCCTTATCTTACATCCTATTCTTCCTCTTTTTTTTTATTACTATAATTAAGTAGCGGCCCCCAGATTTTTTCATTTTTTCCCAATCTTGTCCTCTTAACAAAATAGTCAATTTATCTAACTGCATTAGCTCAGCCAATTTACATACCCATTCTTTTTGAGATGGAATCTTTTCGCTCTTTCATTTACCCGCATAAAGGATCCTAGCGCAGGTAGTCATATAAAAAAGAAGTTTCCCAAACCTATGTTCTAATTTTTTAGCTACACATATATTTAGTAGATACATTTTTGGATCCATATTTAATTGAATTGTCAAAATTTCCTCCACCGTTTTATGGATAGTAGTCCAGTACTTTTTAGCTTTTTTACACATCCGCCATAGGTGATAAAAAGGTACCCTTTCTTGGTTACACTTCCAGCATTTATCCGACAGTCCTTTATATATTTTAGCTAATTTAACTGGAGTTACATACCACCTATGGTTCATCTTGTACAGATTTTCCCTCAGATCAAAACTGGTTGTGTACTTTAAAGTCTTAGTCCATGCTGTCTCCCATTGTTCTAATTTAATTGTTTGTTTTACATCTTGGGCCCATTTTACCATACACTCTTTCACCACTACTTCTTCTAAATCGATCTCCAACAAACACTTGTAAAACAGACCTATCTTATGTGGGTTATCAGACATTATATGCTCTTCAAATTTGCTTTTGTCAGTTCTTATCCCTGTTGTTTTGGAGTCAAAAGTAAATCTTTCTTTTAATTGTCTATGTACAAACCATCCCATTGTATACCCTTCTTCAACAAGTTGATCTAGGCTTTTAAATTCTATATTAGCATCAATTGGTCTAGACATTATTAAGTCTTGATAGGTTATCCAATTTTCCTGATGAATTACTTCTCTACCATGAAAGGCTTCGTGGGTCGAGGTCCAGATCGGTATTTTAGGACACAGTCTTTCTTTGTATTTATACCAGACTCTTAAAAGGGATTTCCTGACAAAATGGTTCATAAAGTCTTTATGGATCTTATACTTCTGGTAGAATAGGTATGCATGTAGACCAAATCTTTCGTCTACCCCTTCTAAGGTAAGTAGCTTTTTGTCCTTTAAGTGGAACCATTCTGTCAGCCATTCTAGACAGTTTGCCTCATAATATAATTGTAAATTAGGTAAATTCAATCCTCCCCTTTCTTTCCTATCCTGAAGGATCTTAAATCTAACCCTTGGTCTTCTCCCACTCCATATAAAATCAGAGATTTCTTTGTTCCAGTTCCTAAAAGGCTTATTGTTTACTATAATTGGAATACACTGGAACAAAAACATGAACTTAGGAAGTATATTCATTTTTATTGCAGATATCCTCCCGAGCCATGAGAGATTCAATTTTTTCCATATTGTTAAATCTCTTTTTATTTCTCTCATTAGTTTTTCATAATTGTTTCTGAACAGATCCACATTTTGTGTTGTTATCTCTATCTTACTTTTTTACCTATTTGGTATCCTGTTATTTCCTGAAACTTTTCATTTTCTTCTTTGGTTGTGTTCTTCGTTAACACTATCGTTTTTTCTTTATTGATCTTTAAACCTGATACCTGACTACATTTTTGTAGTTGTTCCACTAATCTTACTATACTTTCCCCCGGATCCGATACTGTGACCAAAAGGTCATCTGCATAGGCCTTTAGTTTATACTCATATCCTTTATATTTAATGACTTTTATTGATTCATCTTCCCTTAAGTTGTTGTTTAGGATTTCCATAACAATTAAAAACAATAATGGGGATAGGGGACATCCCTTGTTCCATTCTCTATTTTGACTTTTCCAGTTTTTTCTCCGTTAACAATGACCCGGGCTTCCTGCTTATTGTATATTGCTTTTATCCAGTTGCTAAATTTAATACCTATATTTATTTTTTCTAATATTTTTTTTGACAAACAACCAGCTCACCTTCTCAAAGGCCTTTTCAAATTCTAAAAAGATCATGGTCAATTTTTTATCGAATTTCCGCTCATGAAGTTCAATCAGATCGAGTACTATCCTTATGTTATCACGTATTTTTCTTGATGGTAAAAAACTGCTCTGATCTTTATTGATCCATGTTTTCAAAACCTTTTTTAATCTCTCTGCTAAAACAGTAGCAAAGATCTTATAATCACTGTTTAGCAGAGAGATTGGCCTATAATTTTTAATATTACATTTATCTTTACCTTCTTTTGGTAACAGGCATATATTTGCTTGGGTCCATGTATCAGGGATTCTAGATTTACCCTCCGCTATTTTGTTTATTAAGTCACATAGGGGAGGTGCCATTTGATCGATGTATTTTTTATAAAACTCAACCAAAAAAACCATCTGGTCCAGGGGCTTTATTTGGTTTGGTTGTTTTAATTGCTTCAGCAATCTCTTGGATTGTAACTCTCTTGTTTAAATATAGGGTTTGTTCTTCATAAAATGGATTTATTTTAGTTTCTTCCAGGTATTTGTTCATTTTTTCTTCATCTAAATTACTCTTTTTGTATAATTGTTTATAAAATTGATAAATTATGTCTTTAATTGAATCTTGATCTACAATTTTTTGGTCTCCCTCTATCAAACAATTTATCTGTTTTTTCTCTTTTTCCTTTCTCATTTGGTATGCAAGCCATTTTCGGGTTTATTTGCCCCTTCAATTTTTTTCTGTTTAATATAATTAATCTTATTTTGAAGTTCTTCCATTAATTGTAATGATATTTGTTGCTGTAGCATTTTATTTTCCAGTATTAATCTTTTATCATTTGGTGCACTCTTTAATTCTTTTACTTTTCTATTCAATTTTTCCTGCAATTTACCTAGTTTCTGTGCTCTTTGTTTTTTTAATAGATGTGATTTTTCCATTAGTAATCCTCTAATAACTGCCTTGGCTGCATCCCAGACAGTATTGTTATTTATGACCTTATTTATATTTTCTTTGAAGTAATTTTCTATCCCTATTAGTATTTCTTTATATATCTTGTCCTTTTCCAATATCTCTGCTCTTAGTTTCCAATTAAACTCCTTTGTTCTCAACCCTATTCTTACCAGCACAGGGCTATGATCAGATAATATTCTTGGTTTTGTCTCTATATCAAAAACTTTAGATATCATATTAGATGAGATTAGGACCATATCCAACCTGGCCCAGGACTGGTGTCTATCCGGGGGGGGAAAATGTATTCCCTTTTATCCCCATATTTCTTTCTCCATATATCCTTTATTCCCATCCTTTCTATACATTCAAAAAATTATTTCGGTAATTTGCCTTGATTACTTTTAATATTTTTCTCAGATAATTTCTGTCCCATATTGGATTGACCACACCATTCTAATCTCCCATCAAAATATATGCATCAAATGAAAATTCTTCCATTTTATTTAGCAAATGTTTGAAAAATCTTCCCTTATTTTCTAGCGGACCATATATTCCCATTATTAACACATTCATCCCCAATAGAGTCATCTGGACTGCCACATAATGTCCATTTTCATCTCTCAATATTTCCGTTGCTTCATATTTCAAATTAATATATAAAGCTACACCTTTTTTTTCTTTTTTGTTGCCGAGATAAATAGTTTTCCTAATTTAGGTCTTTCCAACAGTTTTTTTTATCATCTAACTTAATTCTCATCTCTTGTAAACATACAATGTCACATCCTAATTTATTTACATAATGAAAAATTTTACCCCTTTTGTCACACCCATTCAGCCCCTTTATGTTCCAAGTTAGTAAATTTATAGTATTCGTTATTTTTAAATTCAGAGGCAACTGTAATCCCCACCTGTTTCTAGTTCTTTTTCTCTTTGACTTATCACTATTTCTTCTTCTGATTCTATTTCCTCTTAAGTACCTAGATCTTCTAAACTTATTTGCTGTTGCTGTTCATTATCTCCTATTACTGAATATTCTAACTCCTTTACTTTACTCCTTATCGTTTGAGTTGCTTTTCCTTGATCACTTTCCTGTTCTCTTTCCTTATCCTGAGAATCTGAGTCTAATTCCTTTTTTCTTTTAACATCTTTTTTTGTTTCTCTATAATCTACTGTTGCTTTTTCTTTATTTTTATTCTCTGTATCCTTCCCATAATCTCTTTCTCTCCTTTGATCTCTTTTAATATATTTATAGAACTCCCTTGCCTCAGATAATGATCTTATTTCTACCCTTTTCCTTTGAAACCAAAGGGTAAGACCTTCAGGCAATTTCCACCTATAATTAATATTTCTTTCTCGCAGCTCTGCTGTAAGAAAATTATACTCTCTTCTTCTCCTAATAATTTCTGGAGGTAAGTCTTTAAACAATTGTAGTTCAATATTATCAAATCTGATCGGATTAGATTTGTGTTTAAACCAAAGAGTATCCCTTAGTTGTTTCCTAACAAATAGGACAATTACATCTCTTGGATTCTTGCTTTTCTTTGCCATATAGGAGCTCACTCTGAACAAATTATCCACCTCCATTTCACATAAACTAATGTCTTTTTCTAAGTATGTGCTTATCATCTTTGTAACCTTGTACCATATATCTTCTCCCTCCTCCTCTGGTATCCCTCTTATTTTCAAAGTCCTTTCTCGGGCCTTTACTTCTTTCATTAAGTTCCCTTCCATTAATTATTTTTGTTTTTGTTCTATCTCTTTTAAATTCCCTTCAAAACTTTCATATTTTGATTCTATTTTTTCCATTTTATTCTGGATTTTATTCATCTCCAATGACATCTTGTCAATAGCTCCACTTACTCCTTTCAGGTCTTTCCTTAATTCATTTTTAATTTCAATCCTAAATTCTGACATCTCTTGTCTTAGCCCCTGGATTTCCTTACTCAAATCTATTTGTATTTTCCTTAATTCCTCCATAAGTGACATATTGCATTCGTCACTCTTTGTCTGGTCTAATGAAGGTCTGCGATTACCCTTTGTTTGGGCCTGCGCTTGTGTTTGTGCTCTAGTTTTAGCTGCCATCTATGTAAAGATTTTTCCTATCCACCAGGCCTAGGGTGTTACACACATAAATTTCACACTTTCCACAATTATTTGCAGGAGTCTCAGCCTTTTATATACCTTCCCCCAACACCAGGCGTTTAATACACTTTCCCCCAGTTGTTACTTCTTTTTAGTGTCACTTCAGTCCTTCCAAAGTCACTATTTTGCACCTCTCAATAATGTTGTTTCTGTCCAACCATCTTTTTATCACCAGTATATATTGGCTTTCTATAATCCCAAAAGTCTTAGAGGGACAGGGCATTCCGTACCTTTCATCTCTAATTTTTCCTTTTCCTTTTCAACAATCCAATATTCCAAATTGTCAGATTCCCCTTTATTGTTCTTGTCTGTTCGGCAGAAGCAGCTTCCCTTATTTTCTTAGAGTTGCACTTCTCCAATTCAAGACTACCTTTCCCAGAAGCACTCAGGGTGGCTTTTTCTACCAGTCTTCCGGTTTGGTAATGTTTTATTTCCAGGCTTCAGAAACTACCATTCCCAGAGTTCCTCTCTGCTCCAAATCCGCCCACGCCGGGAGAGGCAGCTCTGTGTCTTCCACTTTCTGCTCACCTCCCCAATGGGATTCCTTCCGAGTAAGTTCCAAATTCTCTTTGTTTTTCAGGATTTTTCTACTTTAAACAGCTATAATTTCCATGTTTACCACTATCCTCAGGATTGTTTCTTTTAAACAAGATTCTGGTTGGAAAAGTCTTTGTTTCTATTTATCCAGCTGCGACAGCTTTAATTTATCAATGGGGATTCTCCCTTCCTTCTATTAAATATGTCACTTCTCAAATACAATGAAAGGGTGACTTATAAGACTTGACCAGGTGTCCCACATACCGATTTCAGTCAGTTTTCCCAGTAGCTTTAGTTCACAAAACTTGAATAAACATTGGTGGCATTCCTGAACCCCTAATGGGGAGAGCCTGAAGGCGAACGAGGTTCCTCCCTGCTGTATCCCCCTTCTTCCCCCTTCTTCTCTTCACCACCCCCTTAAAAACAGGGTTGGTGGACTTCGGAGTTACCTTCCGAACCCCTCTTACCAGTGGGGTATTCCGGCTGCAGAAAAAAAAGGATCCCTGCAGCCAATTTCGCCTTCTGCAAGACAGTTCCTCATGAACAACGCCCCGAACACGTCTCACCGGTCTGCCTTACCAACCAGAAGTCCTTTCTCCACATCCTTTTTTAATTGTGGTGCCCAGAACTGGACACAGTATTCTAGGTGAGGCTTGATCAAAGCAGAATACAGTGGCACTATTACTTCTCTTGATCTAGACACTATACTTCTACTGATGCAGCCTAAAATTGCATTGGCCTTTTTAGCTGCTGCATCGCACTGTTGACTCATGTTCAACTTGTGATCTACCTGGACTCCTAGATCCCTTTCACATGTAGTCTCATTCAGCCAGGTGTCCCCCATCGTATATCTGTGCTTTTCGTTTTTCCGCCCTAAGTGCAGTACCTTACATTTCTCTGTGTTGAATTTCATTTTGTTAGCTTTGGCCCAGCTTTCTATACTGTTCAAGTCATTTTGAATTTTGATCCTGTCTTTTGGGTATTAGCTACTCCTCCTAATTTGGTGTCGTCTGCAAATTTAATAACTATGCCCCCAATACTGTCATCCAAGTCATTGATAAAGATGTTGAATAGCACTGGGCCCAGGACAGAGCCCTGTGGCACCCCACTGGTCACTTCTTTCCAGGTTGAAAAGGAGCCATTGTTGAGCACCCTTTGGGTTCAGCCAGTCAACCAATTACAAATCCATGTAATAGCTACTTCGTCTAGCCCACATTTTACCAGCTTGTTTGCATTTAATAAGGGTGTGTGAGAGTGTATATGTTCATTTAAGTCAACTGTCAAATGTTTGTTGTTCAAGTGGGAGATTTGAACCCTTGTCTCCAGAGTCATAGTCCAGCACTCAAACCACTACAGCACACTGGCTTAAGATGTGAAAATCTCTCAGTCTCAATTTTGTCAAGTTTCTTTAATCACGTCTGCTTTTTCCCATTTTGCCTCTAGTTTGGTCATGAGACTTTACGATTTCCCCTCATACTATTATGTATGCATTTTAAATGTATTTACTCCCACTTTTTGCATTCATTTGTGCAGTTTACCTAACAAACACATCTTGTTCCTATTAACTAAAGCATGGTTTTGCATTTTTCTCCATTATTTTTTCCTCATTTTAGCCATTTACATTTTAAAATATGCACATTGTTTTGTACATGTTTTATGTCTCAGAAATGCCCCATAAACCTTTCAAGTGTGTGACTGCTCAAACTGTGGTACGTATTTCCTTGCAACAAACTTCCAGGAGTGCGACTTCTTTCTATCCATAAATAAGGATTAGGCTGCAGAGACCCAAGGTGCATGTTTTTTAAGGAAGTAGCTTGCACTTTTTTCATTTCTTTAGTATTCTGGATGATGAACAGGGGTATCAATCTAGATCAGGACTGTATGTGAAGAGTTTGGCTTTAGCTTCTATCCCCTGCTGCAGTCCCAATCTGGACTGCCCCTTCATGCCTGCATTATATATTGCTCTTATAGATGACTATTTAGCTGTATAAATGGCATGTTTTGCAGTCTCTGATCTTGCTTGGAGAAGGGAAACCTTACTGACTCACTTCCATGCTAGAGTTCTGAACCAAATTGAAACATATGTACTTACTCTATAGTAGACGAGGAAAAGACATAGATGCTTGCTATCTCTTTAAAATAGTATATCCTTTGGCCCAGAGAAACACAACCATGTCACATCTTATGTTATTCACTTGTTACAAATAATCTATGTGAAAAAAATAATGGGTTCTTGGGATAACGGCATTTCAGGAAATGAGCAAATTCAATTTGCTGTGGAGGAGAGGCAGTCTGGATCTGGCATCAATCAATCTCTGACTTGATTGATGACCTATTATGCTTGGTCATGGCCAAGCCTTGGGATGACAAAGAGGGCTACCAGTTACTTGCCCATTCACAACTCAGGTAACTGGTTTATCACAAGTTAGCACCTCTATCCTTTGTCACCGGGGGAGGCTGTTCTGGTGTTGCCCCCCACAATGGCAATGCTGCATGCATTCCGCACCCCTGGGTCCCCATAGCACCATAAACCATAGCACCATACACCAATGCCCACTAGATCCAAGACCTGTGCCACCGCACCCATAAAGTTGTGACAATACAACCACAACCCTGAACAGAGGGTGGGTGGATGGGGGAGAAATGAATAATATGGTGCCAACCTCCAGCACTATGTGACCTGAAATAGGCCCAACAACCAATAGGATTCCAGGAGGCCCAGAAGCCACTGTCCCTTCTGGCCTCCTGGCCAATCCTCAGGCCCCTTTTCTCCAGCCATCAACCAATAGGATGGCACATCTGGCCCCAAAGCATGCCAGGAGTTGTGGTCCCAGCGCTGGGGATGGAAGTACTGCCCTCCCTCCATCTGGCCAATCAGCAGCTCCAGCAGTCCTGGTGCAGTAGCTGCTGGGACACAGCTGGCCGGGGATGGTCACTCCAGCTCCTGTCTTCCCTCTCCAGCAGCAACAGGGCTGGTGCAGTAAGTTGGGCAGCCTCATTTTTTAAAAAGAAGTCACTCATTCTCTTCTCTGCATTGATCATGACAGTGCTTGCAGAATATTATGCATTATATCCAATATATATGTACTCTATCCAATATGGCATCATCAATCATAGGTTTTCAGAACATGTGAAAAGATTGTTTAAATCAAATCAGACGCTTCAGAGGTTCAAAAGCATGCTTCCAATAAAAATATGTTCCAGAACTGAGCCATCAATTGTGACACAATCCACAACTCTAAAGGGCTTATTTGTCACCACTCCTTTCCCTAAGGATGCAAACTGCCTCCCATGGGGTGATCTATAGGGAAACTTAAAGAGTTGTTAACATTTTTTGCCAAAACAAGGGAAGGCCAATCAGACACCATGTAGAATATTCAGAGCTACTGTTGTGCAGACTGAAATAGCCACCTGAAGCTGTAGATTTTTGGTGTCATGAAAAGGGCACAAATTGTTAGTTATTAATTTATTCTTCCTTTAGGAGCAAAGGTATTTGTGGAATTTTCTACCTCAGGTGCTAAAATAATTTGGGGGGGCTGCAGACGAGCAGCTCTAGGCTGCCCCAGGAAGCAGAGGATCAGGGCTGCTACCGCCATATGCTGCAGCCCCAATCCACACTTTTGCCATCCCGAAAAGAGCGGCAAAAGGCCACTCCTCTCAGGGGAGGCAAAAGGCCACCCTAAGAGCCGGCGTGCAGCTCTTTAGTGCCCCTTCCAGTGCAATGTGTCAAAACGCTGTGCTGGAAGGATGTTCTGATGCCACACACCGTGTGTAACGGCATGCGACATCAAGACGCCACCGGCGTGGGGTTGGGGTGGCCGGCATGCAGCTGCCCCTCCTCATCTCTGCCTCCAGGCCAGCCCTTTGGGCCAGTCTATAGAGGCTTTTAGTTGATCTTAAGAAACGCTATACTTTCCCTTGGGATGGTAGTACCATTTCTCTCTGAGTCTCAGCCAGCCAAATAATTTGGGCTAGCATGGTCTATATTACAAAGCAAAATGTGGATCTATGTAGCAAATTAGAGCCCTGAAGGAAAAGGAGACATTAGCCTAAGCATGAAGGTTTGTAGTTATACATACTGTTTGTAACATCATAATAGACAATTTAATGATCCAGAAAAACAAATAATCAAATGCTGCCAGGGTGTAACTATGAGTCAAAATGAGGGCAACCCCCCCCCCCATATAAATATTCTTCTACCTCCAAATGAAATTCTCCTTCACTCCCAAACTCCCAGCATTCCAGTAACTTAGAACTTCAGCTGAGTGTTTGGCAGTGATGTATTCAAGTCTATTATTCTGAGTTTCAAGTCAGTCTCATGTCAAGTCTCACGTCTGGGAGTAAACTTTAACAGAAAAAAAGGAGGTGGTGATGAGAGGTGTGTGTGGGAGTTTCGATAACTAGAAAATGAAGAAGACATGCACAGAATTAGTTTAAAAAATAAATTATCATAGATAATTTATCAAAAAAAATTTTTTAAAAAATGAAGTCTACACAGCAGTCTGTCCCCTATGCACATCAGAGGAACATTCTAAAACTTTTCCTAGAAGCAGCAACAGCAGCAAGCATTTAAAACATTTTAGAAGGACCCTTCTGCCTCAAGCCTGTTGCCTATGAATGTATTATGTTACTGAACCAAGCCCAGCAAATCAGCCACTAAAAATATACAACAAGTTGCAAGTTGAGTCAAATCAAGTCAGTGTGTCATTTATTGCCAAGTCAAGTCCAAGTAAAGTTATTGAAGCAACTTCAGTCCAACTTAAATCTGAATTTTAGTCAGCTTGAACCTACATCCCTGCTGTTTAGAAATACAGTTTAGGCATCCAAGGAAAAAAGGTTACGTGACCATGAGAATGCAAACATAATAAATATGAGAGTTCTTAGTGTGAATGGTCCCCAGTGTCTCACTGTCTACAATACTAGATATTTTGGGGCTGAAAGAAAGTTTCATTTTGAGGGGAGAGATTCTTGTTTGGAGGGGCAGCAACATCTTTTTGCCCCACTGCATAGCTACACCTCTGCATACTGTCGAACAGAATAAAAGCAGGATTTGCAGTCAGCAACCCAAGAAACATGGTGACTATGGCTTTTGTAACTGTAACAAATAGAATTCCAGTCAGTCTAGCAGGATTTACAACTTTATACATTATGGTTATAACAGAAGAAATCTTGTGTCCTATCTCCATGTTGATGAAGGTTACTCTCCTACCCAGTGTTTTGTTCTCCAGAGAGAGACATCAATTTTCTCTGCGATTATTTATGAAAACATTTTTGTTATTGTTATTTCTTTAAAAGCATTTGTTTATCTTCTCTAAGCTCACCATGGCTCCCAAGGTGATAAACATCAGATAAAATCATATTAAAACAATTTTTAAAAATCAGTTGTAACAACTCACACAGCTTGAACAATCCCATAAGGAAACCCTGATATTAACATCCAAAGGCAATGTGGAACAATACAGTCAAGGCTGTCTGTCAGAGCCTTGGTAAGGCTGTGACCAACCTGATTTCCCTTGGGATGGGAATAAGTTCCACAGCTAAGGTGTTGCTACAGAGAAAACCATATCTCATGGGCTCACCAACCTAGTTTCCTGGGATAATGGGATGTACAATGGGTTTGGCTGAGGATCTCAAATTCCAGACCCTCTTTCAGATATCCCAGCTGCAAACTGTTAGGACTTTTAAGGTCAAAGCTATCACCTTTAAACAAGTTTTGAAGCCAGTGCAGTTGGTACAAGACTGGTGATATACAGTCTCTAAATTGCACACCAGAAAATGGTCTTGCTGCTGCATTTTGAAATCACATTTCAAGGGCAGCCCCATGTGCAATGTGCTTCTTTTGTCTCTTGAAAATGGAAAATATTTTGCATCTACTTTTTGGCTGCATCTATATGTCCTTGGGTACAAATCCCATTGATTTCAAAAAGTTACTTCCATGCATGTGGATAAGGATTGCTGTCCATAGGCTCCTGTAGTCTACTAGTTTTTTGGATACTCATCTGCTGTTGTTTTGTGTCTCGGGGTAATGCACTTCCTCATGGCTATTGTATTCTGTTACCTTTATTCTTTGATAGAAGTAAAGTGCTTCTACAGTGAAAGTTTGCTGCTTTCAGAGAAATGTACTAAACAGCTTTTCCCAACTATTTCTGCTCCAGATATCCCCCAGCCAGTACAACTCCCATCTTCCCCCCAGCCAATACAACCAATTTTCAGGGGTGATGGGGACTCCATTTGGAGGTGAAACCTCTTGATAAAGATCAAAGAAAAGGTAGGGTGGTGGGCATCCATAATGAGTCTAGAGTTTGATAACATGTACATATATTGAGCTGTAAACTGAAGAAAGAATGCAGTATGCTCAGACATAACCACATAAATATAACAAGTTACATGTAATTTGTTCTGTTTTCCAATAAGCAAAGTATAATTGAGTAACCATACTGGCTGGGGGAATTGGGGGATTTTACTCCAAATAGTAACTATTTGAAGTTCTGTTTTATACCCATAGATGTAAGTTGCTCCTCGAAAAGCAAGCTTAAATTCGGCATCCCTCAGAGCACCATCCTGTCCCTAATGCTATTTAACATCTACATGAAACTGCTGGGAGAGATCATCTGGAGCATGGGGTGGGGTGCTGTCAGTATGCTAATGACACCCAGATATATCTCTCCATGCCCCAGACCACAGCGTCAACTAAGGAAGGCATCTTCCCTCTGAATGAAAGACTGGATGAAGAAAAACAGACTGAAGCTGAATCCAGATAAGACAGAGGTGCTCGCTGTCAGAGGCCCTAATCCAGATATGGAGGTTTGTCAACTGATCCTGGACGGGGTCATACTTCCCCAAAAGGACTGTGTTCGCAGCTTGGGAGTGCTCCTAGATCCGTCACTCCAGATGTCAGCCCAGATAGACGCAGCGGCCAGAAGTGCCTGTTATCAGCTTCAGTTGATACATCAACTGCACCTCTTTCTGGAATATGAGGACCTAAAAACTTTGGTGCACGCACTGGTAACCTCACAACTTGACTTCTGTGATGTGCTCTACATAGGGGTGCCCTTGTACCTAGTCTGGAAACTTCAATTAATTCAAAATATGGCAGCCAGATTGGTCTCCGGGAGATCTAGGGGTGACCATATAACACCTATATTAAAGTCCCTTTACTGCCTGCCTATTAGCTTCAGGGTACAATACAAGGTGTTGGTTATAACTTTTAAAGCCCTTCATGGCTTGGGTCCAGATTACTTACGGGATCTTTTTTTCCCATACAATCCGCTCTGCATATTGAAATCCTCTGGTTAAAAACTTACTGCAGCCAGCAAAAACTAGGTTGGTTGTGGTTACCCAGAGGACCTTTTCTTTTGCTGCTCCCAAGTTATGGAACAGCCTGCCGGGGGAGATCTAACACATTGCCAGTCTCGACTGCTTTAAAAAGGCTGTCAAGACCTTCCTAGACTAGCCTCTCAGTTGCCTCCCATCAATTGCCCCTCAATTGCCCTACTTTGTTTTAATAATTAAAATGTACTTTTTATTGTGGATGGGAGGGTTTATGGGATATGATGTTTTACTGTATTTTAATGCTGTTTTATTACTGTTAGCCACTTCAACCTGTTTGGAGAGGCAGGATATAAAAAGTCAAATATAAAAGTGTCAAAGGATCTATAAACATGGATTTCTATTTGTTTTCTTTGGAAAGTACACTTTCTGATTCTTTTACCCTCACACTCAAGAATAATTGGAAAGCAAGGAATCTGAAAGGGGATTAACATCATGACTGATGAATGTAAAGATATCAGTTTTATAGGGAAGCATGAATATGAGTTTGAAAGTCTAATAAAATAATTCTTGTCTTGTGCAGAAAAGAAAATCCATCTTGGTAGCCCTTTGATTGTTAGTCTTGAGGGCAAAAGATTTCCAGCAGGTATGCTTGAAAGTATATAGTGGTTTTTTTAAAAAAAAGACAAAAGCAAAACAAAATAAGGATGTTTGAATAAAACCTCTAAAGAACTTTTTGTCAGTTGTCCTGAAATTATTTTAGCTTCCTTTAAATTTGTTGAAATGTTTCACATGAGAAGAAGTTAAAACATTTGTTCATATTTAACCTTAGGTAGAATTTGGGTGACAATTTTTACTATTACAGCTGGGACAAAAAAGCAGCTTTGCAGAATTAGGATACTGGATCTCAGATGACCAAACAAATAGTCAAAGAGTTGTGGTAGGGGTGAAGAGAGATTCTGTAGAAAGTCTAACTAATTGATCTGTAAGAAAAGATATTTTCTGACTACATAGGACTATAGGCCAGAATTAAATTGAACTACTACCATAGTATCAAGACTGTTGTGCAAGCAGTTACATTTTCTCAGAGGTTATGTCAGTGTGGTGCCTAGTGCAGCCAATCATTTCACATGCACATATACAATCTTCTTTCAACCAATTGGGTGTGGTCAGACAAATAACTGTAGTCCAAAGAGTGAGCTCAAAGTATTGTTGTCCACTGCTCAATTCATTGTGCAACTGGGGGTCCCAGAATGGCTATACTGGTGTGTATTTATGCTACACTTAAATATATATAGGATCTTGGGTACCAGGAATGTTGCTGTTTCCTCAAGAAACACTCAGAATGCAAAATAAATAATAAATGTCTGAGTGATAACTGTTTCAATCCTCATTTTGTTTTACAACTGTCCTAATCTCCACTGCCTCCTTGATGGTACAAAGATAAGAGCTCTAGGAGACTTTTTTCTGATTTTATTCAAAGTGAAAATATTAATGTAGATTTCTCATCAGATGTATATTCAGGTTTAATTTTATTTGTGATTTCTATAAATTTTTGCCTAAAAAGCCCTAACTGGCTTATTAATCCAAATTGTGGTTTTTCTCACAGTTAACAAGACTCTGTGTGTGTGTGTGTGTGTGTGTGTGTGTGTGTACACATCCAGTAGTTAGACATGTACAAACATTTTAGCTCTAATTTTCTGGATTTTTAATTTTCATCACACTCATCTGAACACAGGGTCAATTCCTGTAATTGGTTAATGACAAATTCTATCTGGATTAGGCTTCCTGAGCAATACAAGAAATGTATTGGACAATATTATACTTGGGCATCACATTACTGTAGATATAAATCAGTTGGCTACCTTCAGCTACTCTGCATTCAAAATGAAATTATTGATTCATTAGCCAGGTTTGAAAGGAGTTTTGGAGAACTGTTGAAAGGTTTTATTTTTAAAAAAATACCTGATGGGATTAGCTGTCTTGCATGAAAAACCTAGGAATACCAGTTTTGAAGTGCAGAGTTCATTTGATTAATTAAGCAATTACAGCACACACTGCATTTCCTGCAGATAAATGGCCAGATGGGGAAACTGATATCTGGAATTTTTCTTTGTTTTGCGCTATTACATCCAGCTGGCTGTTGGACAGTCCTTTGCTAGGACCATTATTATTGCTAGTGAATCATTTTGTTTTAAACAACAAAACAAGACAAACTGTTCCTTTCCACCCCCTCCTCTGGCCTTTGCTTTACAAAGGCAATTAAGCACTAGGGGCTTAGCCTTCTCTGTGAAACAAAAGATTCAAATCCAATTCCCATCTCATGACATTTTCTAACAGTATCTTGCTGAGAATTCCAGAGCAAGCAAAACTTCACCTGAAGATGTGAATATCATCAGGGATATTTTCAGGTTTTGTGATTTCTGTAAGTTATCTACAAAGACTTTGAACCAGCAGACCTTGAAATTTAAACTTATGTTTGGTTAATCCTTAGTGAGATCCACAAAATTAGTTTATTTTTGTTACCATTAGTAATAAAAATCTTAATTTTTTTATGTTAATCTATGCACTAATTGTTACTTTTTAAAGAAGCCATAGGTCATTACACACTGGAACTCCTGTCCTATGCAATACCATCCAGGGCTACAAAACAATTTCATTTCACCTGCTTTAAATAACTCTTTATCTTCTGTCACTGATCAGAGATATAAGTGGGAGAATAACAGAATAATTCGTCAAAAGTAATGTGTTATGCCCTGCAAAATTGACAAGTATGGGCCCCATTCAGTTAAAAGCAAATCATATCTTCTCATTTAAAAAAACAAAAAACAGAAAAATGTGAATGAACATAACACATTATTTTTAATATGTTTTAACATTTTATCATGTTAAGTCCAAGCTCTGCATCAAGATACTTAAGGAATTTCAGCTTCCTTTATGAACTTCTCCATGGTCATGATCCTATGTAGTGATTCTGTTGTATATGGTGTCACCTATGAAGATGTGATCATTAGGTTCTGTCCTGGAAGAAAGGCAGCAAAGGAAGGAAGGAAGTCTTTGTTGGGTCTAAGTGGAGGATAGATTGACATTTCTCTGTTATTCTTTATACAGGCAGTAAAAGCACTTTGTTCCACTATTTTGCATCTGTTCCATAATTCCATCTACATCTTACATAATTTCATCCTGTTACCATTTTTGTCATCTCTATTTTCTTCTGAATAGGTTTCTTGTTGGAAGCCACATTGTGGATGCTTTTTTAGTACTGAAAGGCAGTATAGAAATGTTTTATTTAACCTTTAAAAAGCTAAATAATAAATTATTAAATAATACATTAAATAATAAAAACTTTTAAAAGCTCTTATTCATCCCATTCCATTGCAGGACTGTAGGGAAGGTACAGGGCATTGTTTTCCCCCATTAACATCAGAGGGAAAGTCAAGTTGGTATACAATCCATTCTTTGTTATGAGAATGCTAGAATGGTTTTTAGGGTCAATTCAGCAACGTTTTGCTTGTGATCCAGCAGACTGGCATTCTTTGTGATAGACCTATGCAACTCTTTGTTGTTGGCTATAGATTGAGAATGAACCTCAGACATTCTGAGAGCAATTTGATGAACTCTCTAATCATATGAGTTTGCCATTTGCTCCTTGTATTTTTATCCCACATTTTGGCCTATCAAGGCCCACAAGAAGGATGCTCAAGGATTTCTTTACAAAACCACCATGACCCCTTTGAAGTGAACCAATATGGTCCATATACCTTTCCTAATGTACAAGGAAGTATTGTAAAGTTTTAATAATCACCTTTTTAAAAAATTGACAGAAAGTTTGTTTTGATTTGTAGTTGTTAACTTATCTCTACATAGTCACCAACCAGATTTACACATTTTTCCAGCATTTCTTGACCCCCCCCCCCTGAACACCATTATTGTAGAAGTCTACAGATAACGCCATAAACCACTCTTCCACTTCATGAATGATGTCATTTGTGTTGTCAAATCGGCGACCCTGCAATGGATTTTTCATTTTTGTGAAAAGAAAAAGTTCCTTGGTGATGATGACACTGACAAAATTTCATCAATATACCATATTAACTTCCAGGTGATAATTATTACTTTACGATACCCCGTCGTACTTTTCCATTTTACACTTTAGTTACTTCTGGCACAAGCTGTCACAAAAATGAAGGACACAATGAGCTGATTTTCTCCACAGCATGCATTTAGGGACCAATAATGACACTGACAAAATTTCATCAATATATCATAATAACTTCTGGGTGATAACTATTACTTTATGATACCCTCTTGTATGTATTGGAATACAATTACCCCTCAGATTTTGCACTTCTTCAGATATCTTGATGTGACTCTAGCCTAAAAGAGAGAGAGAGAGAGAGAGAGAGAGAATCCCAGTAAACTTACACCTCCCAGAATTACTCAGCTTGTACAATCATGGAGCATATTAATTAAGGGATTGTGGGAACTATGGGCCACAACTTAACTTTTATTAATTCTGTAACATTAATATAAAAACATAGTTTAGGACAAAATATGTTTTGATATGTGTTTCACAGGAAGCTTTCAAAAATATGTAGATATATATTTTAACAGTTTTCATGTATTTCTATCTGTTGTTGTTAAGTGCCTTCAAGTCATTTTCGATTTATGGCAAACCTCAGATGAACATACCATGGGGTTTTCTTGATAAGATTTGTTCAGAGGGGATTTGCCTTTGCCCTTCCTCTGAGACTGAGAGTGTGTGACTTGCCCAAGGTCACCAACTGGGTTTCCATAGCCAAGCAGGTATCCAAATTCTGGCTTCCAGTCAGTGCACCATACCATGCTGGCTCATATCTGTCTCCTTAAAAACTATAGGTGTAGAAAATGGAATTGTGTGAAGAAATGCACAGCTTACATGGACTAGAAAAACAAACTGATTGGTCTAATAATACAACTGTACAAGAACCTTAAATCATTTTTTAAAAAAACAAACCTCTAAATTGAATAAAAAATCTACAACAGGTTAGGGAATCTGTTGTGTTCCAAAGACTCCAATTCCCATCAGTCCCAGCCAGAATGACCAATGCTGAGGGACTGCAGGAGTTGTAGTTCAAAACATCTGGAGGGCTACAGGCTCCTCATTCCTGTCTTAAAAGATCTTGGGTAGAAGCACTGTGAGAAATCTCTACCTAAGATCTCAGGCATCCAGTTCCCTTTATATTATCACTCACAGTTGCTGGACGGCAATATCAATTTTGCTTGCATTGACTATTAGAAGAAGGATGTGCCATGGCTTTCAAAATAAAACAGATCTTCTGAAAAGATCTGGAGCAAAATGTGAGTTTTTAAAAATCGGTTTTGAGGGAGTATACTGTGGGCTTGGTGCTGAACTGGCCCTGCATCATCCAGACTGATCTTCATGAGAATGAGGGAAGGACATGTTATTTAGCCCATATGGACACAACCTATATCTCCTCACCATTTATTCATGAAAGGAGCTTCTTTGAAGGCAGATGTTTGTGCAAATAGCTGCTCCAGGGGATTTCTGGAAGGGAAATGAATCAGCTGTAAGAATTAACTGCCTGAGCAATGATCCTAATCTCTACTCTTCCTTGCCAACTGCAGATATTTATTTTTAAAAAAGAGAACTGGCAGTCCTAAAAGCACAATTTAAAAATGCTTTTAATGTGATGTGTACCTTGTCTATGTCCTATTTACTTGAGCTTAGATGGTAATTTCCATCTAAAATCCAGGACCTCTATCCAGTTTTAATGTCATATAACTTCTCAGGCTTAATAAATAGGTGCCATAGATGAACTATTCATCTGTAACTGCATCAGAAACACACTAGGTCAGTTTAATGGGAGCTTGATAAACATTGCAGTGAAGATATACTTCTATATAGGAACTTCCCTTGGCATTGGCTGTGTTTAGGGAAGCAAAAGAAATGAGTTGGATTCCCATTTCCCTATGAAAATCTCCATTTTTCATCTGTCTTAGCTTATAAATAGAATAGAATAGAATACATCTTGCCTTAGAAATCTGTAGAATTCCATGGTTTGTAGTGCATATCAGAAATGCACTTATATTTCAGATGCAGCAAACACACACACATACACAAACACACATTTGAACATTTTCAAATACAGCTTTTATATTTCAATGCAGAGTTCTGGCTTTGACATATAAAACCCAATATGGTGTGGGCCCAGGTTATTTGAAGGACCATGTCTTCCTTTATGAGCCCAGCAAAGTGCTGAGATCATCAGGAGAGGTCCTTCTCTCTTTCCCACCACCCTTTCAGGTTTGTTTAGTGGGAATAAGGGAGAGGGCCTTCTCAGTGGCTGCTCCCAGGGTCTGGAGCTTGCTCCAAAGAGAGGGAAGCTTGGCCCCATCCTTGATCTCCTGTCGGTGGCAGGTAAAAACAGTTTTGTGCTGTCTGGCATTTTCAAACTGATGAGGATTAGCCTTTTAAATTCAGTGTGATTTGGATTTTAAGGTTTGCATATAGTTTTTAAATATATTTTAATCTATTTAATGTTTAATGATTTTAATTTCATAACTGTTTAATTGTTTTTAAATTTTATATTTATAAATTTTAATTCTTTTGCATAAAATAAAATAAATAAATACCTATTTATAACATTTATTTATTTATTTATATCTTGCTTTTCTCTTATATGGAACCTAAAGCAATTTACACTGTATGTTAAAAACAAAACATCTAAAACAATCAAAATTAAAAAAAATTGAAAAGCATTAAACAACAATTTGCTTTTAAAAAAATCATTTAGAACAGTTAAAAGTACATTAAACCTATTACATACCAAAACTAGTACACTTGTAACACTGTCCCAACCAGTTAGAAGCTGATGGCCAGTTCAGGGAAAAGAGAAGTGAGTTCCATAGCAAGTGAATTCCATAGTCTGGGAACAGCCACCAAGATAACTCTCTCCTGAGCTCTCACCAATGTACTTGTGATGATGGTGGGACTGAGAAGAAGGCCTCACCAGAACATCTTAAAACTCAGGCAGGCTCATATAGGGAAATATAGGAGCTTATTGCATGCTGTTTAAAGTGACTTATCCCAATCACATTTAATTTTGAAGACGGATCTTATTGCACATGCTGGCAGCCAGGTAAGTGCACCCTGGCTTCATCCCAGATCCCAGCTACATTTATCCGGCATCTTTTCAAAAATGAGAATGCAACCTGGCTGCATCCCAGACCCCAGCTGTACTTATCCAGCATCTTTTCAAAAATGGGAGTCTGCCATTTTTGAAAAGATGCTGGATAAGTGCGGCTGGAGTCCGGGATGCAGCCAGGTTGCACTCACCCAGCTGCCAGCGCATGTGATAAGATCCAGTTTCAAAATTAAATGCGACTTGAATAAGTCACTTTAAGTGGTGTGTGATAAGCCCCATAGTTGGGACCCAAGCCACCTTGCAGGTCGTAACCAGCACTTTGAATTCTGCCTAGAAATGGACCAGTAGCCAATGAAGCTGTTCCAGCAAGAGAACTATATGCTTCCTATTACCAGCCCTTGTCAGCAGTCTAGTATGCAAAATTTTGGATCTGCTAAAATTTCTAAACAGTTTCCAAAGGCATCCCCATGTAGAGTATTTTAGAGTAATCCTGGTTGCATGTGTTATCATGGCCACAATATAAAATATAAAATACTTTCAATGGTTGCATGAGTTGATAGCCACTATTTTTCTCTCAGTACCATTAAATATGCACATTGTACTGTTTCCATATAGTCCTCATAGTCAAAAAGAATAAACCGTACTTACATTTATGAAAGCAAGGTGTAGGAAACATTAAGGCTTTAGGTTGACCTCTCCTTTCTGTATATAATGGGGTTATGGTCATTAAAAAAATAGTCCAAAACTATCATAGAAATATGTAAGACTACATGGTTGGAACCACTTCTTGATATAGAGCAGACAGATGCATGCTGGGGGGAAAAATCAAGAGCCAAATCCACCTCTATAGGACTGTCCCTGTATTTCAGTACTGGATTCTACCTATGTCAGTTGCCTGTTCTCCTGGAGTTAGACCATATTTGCATTTGTCCAAATCTGTTTTGTTAATAAGAGTGTCAGAAATATGTGGCCTCTAAAAGGCATGATAGATATTAATACATTTTTCTTTCCAGACTGAAAAGTTATTCAGATGTGTAGCTGCTCACATCAGAATAAATATTCATCAGGCTGACTGTACCAACATTAGTTACAGAATAATGGCATCAGAACATTTTGGTCAGTCACTGTGAGATTTTATTGGATTCTAGTTGCTGCCCATTTGAAAATTTCTAACAAGATTCATTGGCAAGTTCCAACATTTTTGAGAATAATTGCAGTGCCATTCAACAAGAACTTTTAAATGAAGATTTGCAATCCAACATAACTAAAACTAAAAACATTTAAATGAAGATTTGCAATCCAACATAAAACTTGTGGTGCCATTCAACAAGAACATTTAAATGAAGATTTGCAATCCAACATAAAGCTTAAAGAACAAAACTGTCTCTTATATTTCAAAGTAAAGTAAATTTGGGGTTCTTGCTACATTTGCACATTCCTTTATCCTTACATGTCTAGTATAGTTGTAGGCAAGGTCTGAGGTTAGTGGCTTTCCCAAATACTCTAGTGGACACTCTGTTTCTGCTGTCACTGTTGTATTGGCAAAGTCAATGGTAGCACAGGGACATTACTTGAGATCAGGAGCAGCTGATATCATTTGTGTAAGTGGGACAGTGAATCCCCTCCAGGTTTCATCCTGAATTTCTAAAGTCTAGCCAAGATATTAAAGCCTATAACCCAAATAGGTTCAAAACTTTGGATAGCTCTTTTAAAGTTTGGACTTGGCGAGGGGCAGGAAAACCAGATAGGAAAATACTCATAGACCATGGGTTGTTCATAACTCCTCTAACATATAAAAAGTCTAAAGGCTTTGGGTTAATTGTAGAGTAAGTTCAGCAGATCCTTTCCTTGACTGGGAACAACAAAGAGGCTTATCACACCATCAAAAAACCCAGCTGCTTCCCAACGGGATACAGCTGGGTGGCGGGATGCAGGTGGGTATTACCACATGCAAGTCGCTGTCGATTCCACCAGGCAAGCACAACTCTGCTGCATCCCGAGTCCCAGGCACACTTTGGAGGCCTTTTTTCATGGCCAGGAGATTGCCATCTTTGAAAAAATGGCCTCCTGAATAATAATAATAATAATAATAATAATAATAATAATATTTATTTGATACCCCGCCCCTCTGAGTGCAATCGAGGCGGCTAACATCATAAAATCATCATACAGAAGTTAAGAACAGTTCACCCCCCTCCCCCCTTAAAAAAATTATTAAATTAATTACAATTTAAAACAAAATATAAAGGAGGTAAATTCCTCCATATAAAAACAACACTAAGACATAACCGAAAAGTGCTGGCAAATGTGTAACTACTGGCTCATAACGGAGCCTGGTCACAGAAGAGGGAAGCGTCTTGGAGGGAGATCCTGGAGCCAGAGATGGTACATTAATCCGGGAAGGCCTGTCGGAAGAGATCCGTCTTGACAGCTTTCTTGAAGCTGCCCAATGATGACAATTGGGGGATCTCCTCCGGCAGGCCATTCCACAGTTTGGGGGCAACTACAGAGAATGCCCTCTGGGAGGTCGTCACCAGCCTCATTTTTTGAGACTGTAACAAATTCCTCCCAGAGGACCGGAGGGCACGGGGGGGATTATACGGGAGGAGGCGGTCCTTGAGATAGCCTGGACCCAAGCCATTTAGGGCTTTAAAGGTAATAACCAACACCTTCTACTGGGCTCAGAAACTAACAGGCAGCCAGTGGAGAGACCTTAGTACCTGGGTGATATGGTCCCCCCTAGATGTACCAGAAATTAATCTGGCTGCCATATTTTGAACCAGTTGCAGTTTCCGAACCAAGCACGAGGGTAACCCCATGTAGAGCGCATTACAGAAGTCGAGGCGTGAGGTTACCAACGCGTGCACAACAGTCTCAAGATCCCCTACTTCCAGAAAGGGGCGCAGAAGGCGTATCAGCCGAAGCTGATAACAGGCGCTCCTGATCGTCGCATTGACCTGATTCGTCATCAGGAGCGACGAATCAAGGAGCACCCCCAGACTGCGAACACAGTCACTGGAGGAGAGTGTGACCCCGTCCAGGACTGGAGGTTGCAACCCAATTCTTGGTTTCGGGGCCGCTACCGTGAGCACCTCCGTCTTGTCTGGATTCAATTTCAATTTGTTTTTCCTCATCCAGCCCATTACCGCCTGAAGACATTCATTGAGAGAGGAGATGACATTGGAATTCGAGGCCGACGAACGAGACATGGAGAAATAGATTTGGGTGTCATCAGCGTACTGATAACACCCAGCACCATAACTCCGAATTATCTCACCCAGCGGCTTCATATAGATGTTAAACAACATCGGGGACAAAATAGCTCCCTGAGGGACCCCACAAGTGAGCTCCCTCTTACTGGAGCTACAGTCCCCGATCAGCACCCTCTGGGACCAACCCGAGAGGAAGGACCGGAACCACTGCAGAGCAGTGCCCCCGATACCTAACCCCTTCAGGTGGTCCAAGAGGATGCCGTGATCTATCGTGTCAAAAGCCGCTGAGAGGTCTAGGAGCACCAACAGGGTCACACTACCCCTGTCGATGCTCAGACGCAGATCGTCGGTCAAGGCAACCATGGCAGTCTCAACCCCAAAGCCTGTCCTAAAGCCGGTTTGAAATGGGTCTAGATAATCGGTTTCCTCCAAGACTGCCTGGAGCTGAAGAGCAACCGCCCTCTCGATCACCTTGCTCAGAAATGGCAGCAATGAAACAGGCCTATAGTTCTTCATATCCAGGGGGTCCAGGGAAGGCTTTTTTAGAAGCGGCTTAACTGCCGCTTCCTTTAAACAAGATGGAACATGTCCTTCCCTGAAGGACGCATTGATGATATCCGTAAGGAATCTCACCAATGCATCCCCCCCCTGGACGGCCAGCCAAGATGGGCAAGGGTCAAGAGGGCAAGTTGTCTTCCTCACCTTACCAAGCAGCTTGTCCACGTCCTCGGTACTCACAAATTGCCATTGATCCAGTATAACTACATCGGTGGAGTTGGTGGACACCTCGCCTATAGACTCTGTACTAATGGTGGCATCTAAGTCGGCTCTGATCTGAGAGATTTTATCTGCAAAGAAGTTGTTAAATGCATCACAGCAGGCTGTCGTCGGGTTAAGCAAGGGATTTGGTGCAGGGAGTACCTGCGTCATCTCCCTCACCACCTTAAACAGCTCTGCCGGACGAGACTCTGCAGACGCAATACGTGCAGAGGAGAAAGCTCTCTGCTCTGCACATATTGCCTCCCGATAGGACCAAAGAAAGTTCCTATGGCGAGTTCTGTCAGATCGGAGCCGAGTTTTCCGCCACGTGCGCTCTAGTCGTTGTCCAAATCGCTTCATTTTCCTAAGCTCAGAGGTGTACCATGGCTTATGATTTGAAGCGAAATGGCAAGGACGCTTGGGAGCGATCGTGTCAATAGCCCTGGTAAGATCACTATTCCATGTATTGACCAGGGCTTCGACAGGATCACCGGCATTCCCAACCATTAAACCCTCCAAGGCTTTCTGGAATCCGATAGGCTCCATTAGCCTTCGAGGGCGGACCATTCGAATAGGTCCGCCACCCCCGGGGGGGCAGATATTGGCTCTGACTTCCATCTTGACCAGGAAATGATCCATCCATGACAATGCGGAGGTACCCACCACCTCCGCCCACGGATATGCCTGTTCGGTACAGAACACCGCATCAAGTGTATGACCTGCGCAATGCGTCGGCCCGTTGACCAACTGGGATAGGCCCATGTTTGTCATGGTATCCATGAACTCCCGAGCCGCACCTGTTAAACTGGTCTCGAGCGGGATGTTGAAGTCCCCCAGGACAAGAAGCCTGGGAGTCTCCAGCAGCAGCTCAGAGACCAGTTGCGTCAGCTCGGACAGGGAGTCTGCTAGACAACGGGGTGGCCAGTAGACTAGCAGAATCCCCAAACTATCCCTGGCCTTCAGGCTAAGGTACATACACTCGATGTGGGTTGTGCGTCAAATAGGTATCCTGGTCAAGGTCAAGGTGTTTTTGTGAATCAGAGCCACTCCGCCCCCCCGCCCACTTCCCCTCACCTGCTCACTAACTGAGTACCCAGCTGGGAGAGCCTGCGCCCATACAGCAGCGCTGTCCTCCCCCAGCCAGGTCTCAGTAAAGCAAGCCAGGTCGGTGTCCTCATCCAGGAGAAGTTCCTGGATGATATGAGTCTTATTCTTCACCGACCTGGCATTGCAAAGGAGCAGAGTGAGGTTCTGTGGAATGGTTGGTCTGCTCTCCAAACCATCCTGGGAAACAGAAGAAACTGAAGGTGGGATAGCTATTAAACAGCGATCCCGCCTTCTTTTGTAACATATGTTCCTTCTGTTCCCGCCATACCTCCCATTACCCCGCACCACTCCGATCGCTGCCCCCCTCACATTTCCTGACTCCAGATGATTACAAGCCTACAGTTCCCTCCCCCCCCGGCCTCGGCCATGATGTAAGCCAGAAATCTTTATTTAGCGGGTCTGAGTCCCACCTCCGCTGATGCCACAGGTAGAATTGCAGATCAGAGGAGAAAGGCATGTATCTGTCCCACAAAAAAGTCACACAAAAAGTAGAGCGTTACTATAATCCGCGCTCAAGGTCATTAGTTGCCAACACAGGGTTATTAAGGCCTATACAGGGCCAGATGGCAGGGTCATCTCCCCCGCTGTGCTACCGCCGAGGAGGAAGGCTCAATGGGGGCCAATTTTCAAATTTCAAGGCCCAGGTGGTCCCGCCTCTCTGTAGCCCCAGGTGGTCCTGCCTCTCTCCTCTACGCCGCGCGTCTGGTGCCGGGCCTGGGAGGGTTCAGAGCCCTTTGCAGGGCTGTTGGCAAAGTCTCTCTCCCCCGCGCTGGCCGCTGAGGAGGTAAGGCTCAGAGGGGCCTTCTTGTAGCCCCAGGTGGTCCTGCCTCTCTCCTCTACGCCGCGCGTCCGGTGCCGGGCCTGGGAGGGTTCAGAGCCCTTTGCAGGGCTGTTGGCAAAGTCTCTCTCCCCCGTGCTGGCCGCTGAGGACGTAAGGCTCAGAGGGGCCTTCTTGTAGCCCCAGGTGGTCCCGCCTCTCTCCTCTACGCTGCGCGTCCGGTGCCGGGCCTGGGAGGGTTCAGAGCCCTTTGCAGGGCTGTTGGCAAAGTCTCTCTCCCCCGCGCTGGCCGCTGAGGAGGTAAGGCTCAGAGGGGCCTTCTTGTAGCCCCAGGTGGTCCCGCCTCTCTCCTCCACACCGCGCGTCCGGTGCCGGGCCTGGGAGGGGTCAGAGCCCTTTGCAGGGCTGTTGGCAAAGTCTCTCTCCCCTGCGCTGGCTGCTGAGGAGGTAAGGCTCAGAGGGGCCTTCTTGTAGCCCCAGGTGGTCCCGCCTCTCTCCTCCACGCCGCGCGTCCGGTGCTGGGCCTGGGAGGGTTCAGAGCCCTTTGCAGGGCTGTTGGCAAAGACTCAGGATGTAGCAGAGATGCATTCACTGGGTGGAATCGGTGGTGACTTGCATGCGGTAATACCTGCCTGCATCCCACCACCCGGCTGTATCCTGTTGGGGAGCAGCCAAGTTTTTTCTTGGTGTGATAAGCCCCCAAATGTATATGCTTTCATTTCTTGAAGGTATACTTTTCATCTCCTTAAACATTCAGGAAAGTTGCTTGGATCCTTCCTTAAAAGATCAGACATCCTTCCCATATACATGCCATTTTTCAAGAAATTACATACTTTTACCCAAGCTTGTTCAACATCAGCATCCCCACTCCCATCACAGAGAGATGCAGAGATGCAGAGACACAAAATCAGTGGGAAATTTATGTTAATGGCCACTTAGATCAAGAGAACAAGAGGTGCTCTATTATGCATCCAGAGTCCTTTTTGTGTTCCTTCTGTACTTAGGTTTATTTTCTCTGACATTGAGCAAAATTTGTTTGCTGACTCCTTTTGCTTTAGAATACATCTACAGTCACTAGAAATGTCAATTATTTATATGATTTTTGGACACATCTGGCTTTTAAACCAGGCCATACAATTTTGTTTGTTTCAACAAAGGAGCTGTCAGGCTTTTTCTTTAAATCAATAAATTATCCTCATTCCACTCTAATTTCGTAGATGCATGCAAACAATGCAATTATCCCAAATGAACAGGAAACAGCATCTGTGATTTTACTGAACTCGTAAAAATTATGACACACATCTAAAGATTTATTGATTTTCTAAATGAAGGTTGTTGTTTTTTCTATAATGGAATTATCAGGGCAGAAAATGCTCACGACTTTCAGCATAATTAGTACCTAGCTGCAGAATGTTTTATAAAATGTGATTATCTGCTTAATACCTTCAAAGAATAGTAGTTTGAATATGAAACTTACAATGCAAGTCTATGAATCTCCACCCAAGAGTCCACTGAGGTTTACTAGCTGATAAGGGTATATAGGAATGCAATCCAACCTTACCATGGCACCAGAGAAATTGTTCTTAGAACTTTTTAAAAATTGCTTTCAGTTATGTGCTGTATTGAGAGGAAAATATTTAAGAACTGCTTTGCTGGCTTAGCCCAAGTAAAAGCAAACAATATTTATAAACCTTGGGAAAAGTTGTTGGCTTATCATTTTTTACAAAAAAACAACAACAAATGTTGATCTTCTTTTCTTAGGCCTATTCCAAACCTTAACCTCTGGGATTTTTGACAAGGAACATCTCAGGGATCTTTTGCATGACTTGTACCCAATGCTAAATCACACTTGTGTTGATGAATTATCTGCTGCCTTTTTCAAGAAAGTGGCTAGAAACAGTCAAAGTAATTAGCTGAATTTAAGAGAATATTTATGGAAGAAACATTGTGATTCCAAAAAGCATTAATAATCCATGTCAAGTGGAAAGTAATTTGACAGAGAATTTGGGAAGCAGTCTGCTGCTCCTAAAGGATGTGGCACAGCACCATCTTGTGGGTCTTGCAAATATCTCTTATGCAGCAAATGGAAACAAGGGGAATTTCTCAAAGAGGTGCCATTTCAAGTTTCTTGTATTATCTTTCTGATATACCATGCAGCTGATCCTCACATCGAGCATTTCTCATAGATCACAGTGTGAACACTAAGTGTGGATTCAAAGGCAGTGGTGGCTAGTGGTTTCTGCATCAGTAAGGTGGTGAATCTGGTCTTGGTTTCAGTCTGAATCTGCAAAGTGCCATTCAAGGTGCTTTATTCTATCACTAAAATAGACTCAGGACTTGGATAGCTCCTTTAAAGTTTGATCAGTAGTTTCCAGACTTTAGTGTCCAGATGTTTAGACTTCAGCTCCCAGAATTCCTGATCACTGGCCAAGCTGGTTAGGGGATCTGGGGCCTGAAATCCAAACACCTGGAAAACTAAAGAATCACTTGTCTAAAGTTTGGAGCAGATTCACCATCCCACTGACATGGAAGCTACCTGCCTCCATTGTTTAGAAGTTTCCTGTTAAAATCAATGGGACTTGAAAGTGTTTAACTCTGGTGAGAATGTGCTTACAGTTTTAAACCAAAGGCTCTAAGAGTGACACAACTGTTTCTTAAAAATGGAAATTACTGTTTTCATACATTCAGATACACTTTCATCCAGAGGTTCTTGCTCTGTGTGAGATCCCAATGAATACATTGATCTTCAGTATATGTAAAGGTTTTCCCATTTATTGCAGTAGCATTCATTGCAGTACTGTGTGTGCACTCACATAGAAGTATTATTTAGCTGCTTCTAGGCTGTGGAACTCCCTTTCCAAAGGAGGTCTAGTTGGACTTCTCTCTGAGCTCCTTCTACTGACACACAAAGACCTGTTTATTTAGACAAGCCTTTGGTGTTTCAAGTATGAGGCAGAAAAGTGTTCTGAATGTGGTATATCGTGCTTTTATCTTTTAACTTTTCATGTATGTTTTTAAATGGTTCAAATTTAGTACTGTTTTTAACTGTTTGCTTTTAAGTTTACTTGTTTCTTTCACTTTTGTAAAATAAGATTTTAGTTGAATTTAGTTCTAAATTATTTTGAGCCACTTTGGATCCCATGCTGAGAGAACAGCAGGGTATTCAATAAATTAATGAATCACAGAACCACAGAGTTGGAAGAGACCTCAAGGGCCATCCAGTTCTACCCTTTGCCATGCAGAAACACAGAACCAAAGCACTCATGACAGATGGCCATCCAGCCTCTCTTTAAAAACTCCAATGAAGGAGACTCCACCACTCTCTGAGGTATGTTTAGCCCCAATGTTGAATGGCTGTTACTGTCAGGAAGTTCTTAATATTTAGGTGGAATAGTTTGAATCCTGTAGTTTAAATCCTTTGCTCTGTGTCCTACTCTCTGGAGCAGCAGAAAACAAGCTTGCTCCATCTTCAACATGATATCCTTTCAAATAGTTAAACATGGCTATCATGATGCTCTTTAACCTTCTCTTCTCAGGCTGAACATACCCAGCTTCCTAGGTTTCTCCTCATAGAGAATGAATGAATGAATAAATGTACACTCGTCCCTCCACATTTGCAGCTTTGACTTTTGCGGATTTGATTGTTCACAGATTTTATTAATATGTTATCTCTAGGAATATCTAGATCCTTCAGTGCAACTTTATGGTCAACTTTAACCAAAAGTTGCACTGAAGGACCTAGAGGTTCCTAGAGAGAACACTCCACTGAGGCATTTGTAGCTCCTCCAGCACAATTCTATGGTCAATGTCTGGCAGATATTGACCACAGGGTTGCCAGGTGTTCTCTCAGGTAAAAACATAGTTTTTGTTATTTACAGTTTTCCCACATTCATGGGGGTCCTGTGTCCCTAACCCCAGAGAATGTGGAGGGATGAGAGTATATTATCCCTCATATGTTGCTATGGTCTAAACATGCATTGTTTCCCAACCTTTGGTCCTCAAGAAGATTTGGACTTCAGGTTCCATAATTCCTGACTGTTGGCCAAGTTGGTTGGGACTTTTGAGAACTGACATCCAAAACAAATGAAGAACTAAATAGAGGGGCCTCTTCATACTAAGAATTTTCTGTGCAGCAGTCTAAACACCTCAAGAACTTTAACTGAAGACATTTAGTCCTATCCCTATGAGTTTTCCCTAAGAGTGAATTACCCATGTAGATGCCACTGTGATAAATGCTTTGGGAGTCTCAGACTTAGATGCAGTAATGCAGGGGGCTAGTCCTGGAGAATGTTCAGTGATTTCAGCCACTTCAAAAGGTATCAGCCTGCTTCTTGATGGGATAGTGCCTCTGTTTTTTGTTCCCTAAGAGAATCATACTGACATTTGATTGCTTCCAGTAGAGAACTAAAGCACTCATGGCTGTAACTTGAAATGACCTAACTCAGAATAAAGATATTTCTAATTGCAGCATATTTGTTCAAGATTAAACTGGCTAACAAAAAGGGTGGGGATGTCTTAGTAATAAGGCTTGTATTCTTGAACTTCCTTTTCAGAGAAATTCATTAGTTCCTTACAGGCACGTTATGCCCTTAAAGATTTTATTCTTAAAAGGTTTGAGGAAGGCTTTTAAAAAAGCATCATCACCACCACCCAAAAAACCCACTCTCATTTGAATTCTTCTGTATGGGAGCTGGTTTGTGTTCATTCTCCTGCCAACATCTGATTTACTTATGGGTAGGTTTTTTGTTGTTGTTTTTTTTTAACTTTTTGGTTATTGCTCCCTGTTTTAATTCTGTATGAAATACAGCTTTACGTTTCTGTTGTTCTTTGTTCTCCTGTTGTTCTTTGTAAAGTAATGTAAAGTATTACTTTTTATTTAAGTGTAGTAAACCTTATTGACTACACAACTGTGTAAAAGTGGGGTAGAATTCACATTTTAAAGTAAAATATATGGAGGATTGAAGATAAGGCTGTTCTTTATGAACTCTCTCTCTCTCTCTCTCTCTCACACACACACACACACACACACACACATTTAGGTTATATCACTGAAGATGTATTTGTTGCCTGAGTACAGTTCTTTCCACAATGGTCAAATCTATTCTATCTTTCCCAGTAATACCTCCAAATCTGACTTGCAGTGAGTCACTTGCTTCTTATCCATGTGTAAGTAAAAATTTTGATTAGCTTTTTTTTAAAAAAAAAACACTCCCTTTTGGTGGTCTTCTTTCATTAATCATTAATTGTCAGGGAAAAATGTGTCTCTGATCTGCACTAAAAAATCTGAACATGATATAAAATACAGGCTCATGTATGTTGACCTTGTAGCTGTCAAAATTGCTTTCAAGATTATTGTGATTTTCAGTAAAGGCATTCATTTGCAAATGTATTGTCAGATAAATGTAGACAGCTGCAGAAATCTTGGGCAAAGCATCTTTCAGAAGGGTTTTCTCTTAGAAGTAGGTATAATAGCAAGAGGGCTTTTAGAGTTCTGATTATAGTTAAGATTAGAATATAATTAGATCTTTTAATCTGAGCCAAGGACTTGAAATAGAGCCATCAAGGAATGAGGGGAAACTCTACTAAATGAGATTCAAATCTGATAGCTTTAACTGATGCAAACAACTACAAAAATACAAGTTTTATTAATGTTGTAGTACTTAGAAATGTTGCCTTTTTGGAATATAAAGCTCAGAATCTTCAGGGGATTTTGGAAGCTGCAATCCAAAAAAAAGTGACATTTTCAGACTAAGTATGATCTGATGCCAGATTTTGCCAAGTCAGAAGTACAGAGATGTACTTTGGAAGTACAGAGATGTAACCTTATAAACTAAAAGCATGACTGCCTGCTGCAGTTGCTCACCCCTTCAACTTGGATAAAGATGAGGTGACAGAAAAGATAGCAACTAGGACAGATGTAGGGCATTGATTCGTACCCATTCTCATGTAATAGGGGGCTAAATCAGGGAGTCAACATGCAGGCAGAAGTTTTGATAATAGACACTCATAATGCACACACTGTGAACTTGGTTTTGGTTCTATTCATTCAAGTTATTGGTCTTTTATATATATATTTAAAAAATTCAACAGTGGAATATTTTTAATTTATTTATATTCCATCTTTCCCCAAAAATTTAGGACTCAGGGTGGCTCAGATAATTAACTTAAAAGGAGTCATACAAAAGCACAAAGTTACACTATTGAAATATGAGACATAACAATGTTAGTCTGGGATATCAGTATGCAAAGGGATCTGTAGCACTTTTGAGACTAACTGTGTGATAGAAGTTATCTATAACATCTTTTGCATATTTAGTCTCAAAAGTACTACAATATCTCTTTGCATACAGTCAAACAAACAATGTATAATATATTATTCACATAGTAAAAGAAAATGGGCTGTATCCACTACTGGACTTTAGGCTCCTCACATTGGTTTAAGCTGTTAAAATGGATTTATTGTCTGCTTCTGAGGTCTTTGGGTGTAGGGTGGAATAGAAACATTTTAATAAATAAAATAAATAATTATAATACAGTGGGCCCTGTCCTCTAGGGTTTGGTTCACATAGTAAAAGAAAATGGGCTGTATCCACTACTGGACTTTAGACTTCTCACATTGGTTTAAGCTGTTAAAATGGATTTATTGTCTGCTTCTGAGGTCTTTGGGTGTAGGGTGGAATAGAAACATTTTAATAAATAAAATAAATAATTATAATACAGTGGGCCCTGTCCTCTAGGGTTTGGTTTTAGCCCCCCGCCCCTGGTAGATATCAATATCTGTGGATGATCAAATCCCATTATCTAGACTGGTTTAGTGAAACTGTGTCCCCTATATCAAATGACTTTTTCGGGGGAGAGAAATATTTTCAAGTCGTGGTGGAATCGTGGATGCAGACAAATGGATATGGAGAGCCAACTGTAATTGGTAGAATATGCAAAATAGATATCCAGATTTGAGATTCTGTGGCTAGGTCAACATTTAACTTTAGAAAAAGTATATTTTAGCTGCTGTTTGGATTTCTCTGCCCATACTTTCACTCTTTCTCTTTTGGTATTTACTGTAAATTACCAGTGGGTTGTTTGATCTTGGTATATTTATTATTTTGGCATGTTTAGTATATTTTTGGTATATACATCTTCAGTTGTAAATGGTGTTGAATTTTCTGGAAATATGTTGTTGCCGTTGTTGTTGTAGCTTTTTCAGCTGTTATTGTCAGCTATATTTTACATTGAAAGGATTTTAAACATGAGATTGACCATGGAAAACTAGCATATACGTAAACATGATGCTGTTGACACTGAGCATAGGTACAGTTCAATCAAGTTAGATGTCTCAGCTAGGTTCCCATACTGTAGAATTTCAGTTCCTGCAAGAACTATAGCTGTTAAATACCAGCATCTCCTGTTAAAGGTACAGGAGAAAAGATGGCAAAAAAGACTCTTGGAGATGCACAAAATACCTTAGGCTGCACCTCTCATACAAAAAAAAATGTTTAAAAAAAAGCCACCCTTTAGTTTTCTTTTTATAGAGTAATTCTACAGTGAGTACTTCTGAGTGAGAAATAATCTGTTACTCCATAACCAATCACATGATTTGTATAAAAAAGTAAATAATTTGCAGAATTGGTATATACAGCTGACTGAATTTGGGGAACTAGAATATGACAATCTGAGCAAGAGAGAAAATAAGGGTATATTTAGAAGATGCAAAAATGGAACAAACACCAGGTTGGGGAAGGGCCACTATAGCAAGAAAGCAAAAGAATAGTTGGGAAGAGAAAAAACAGCAATGGAGTGAGGGTTTTTTTTCCCTAGCCCAGGTAAAATTGGTATGGATTGAATGAGTAGCAGAAGGAAAGGGGGAGGGGGTGAGAAACCAGCACAAAAAATGGAGTTGAGGGTTGAGAGAAAGAACTGGCTAAGGGATGGACTAATGTATTTTAAACCAAAGTGAAGCTGATTCAATGCCCTCTGTGTTCTTCCCATGTTAAAATTTAACTAGTATAGGAAATGATTTATTTCCAATTCCTAAGAATGTTGTTTTATAAATAAAAAATGTAAAATATTTTATAGAATTTGTTTTATTCATCCTGCTACTTGTATAAAAAGCCTCCCCCCCCTTTCTTTGATAAAAATAAGATTAAAACAAGGCTCATGGAAGATTGGCTCTTAATCATAAAGACTGCAATACTACAATGCAGCAATGCATGTATATGTGGGCCTCATTGAAATTGGTTGGATTTACATTTGAGTACACATACCTGAGGTCAAACTATTACTGCCCTTATGCTTCTTTCGTAATTTCTACTTCTCCTTTTATTTTTATTTTATTTTTGACAGTTGTGTTATTTAACCAAGTCTTCCTGCCAATGATTCTGCAAACAGTGAAAAATAACCTCTGGAAAGCTATTTAGATCGGGAGAGATAATGATATCAGGAGGGGGACAGGGGTGAGAATGCCAGTGACATTTAAAGTGATTTTTGTTTCAAAATGGTAATTTCTAGAGTCACAGCACAAGTGAGCCAGTGCTATGATAAATGTATTTCATTATGAAAAGTACAAATTGCATCTCGGCAGAGTGTGATATGTTCAGTTGAGAGGCAGTGTTGGATATATCGCTAGCAGCCCTTTTTAAACATCTCAATTTCTTAATATTTGTCTGGGGAGTTGTAAAGAGTTCCAGCACAAGTCTGCCATTTTGGGCATGCTTGTATTTTGAGTAAGTCTCACTGAACAAAGTGGGATGTGTTTCCAAGTTTACAGGCATAGGATTGCACAGCACTTCTCAGCATCTCTCTCACTATATGCATGCATCAATATGGTATGTTATGTTTCTTCTCTGACTTTATTCCCTTGCTTTTCAGAGTCATAGGCTGTATCTGCACTGCAGGAATAATGTGGTTTGGCACCACTTCAATGGCCATGGCTCAATGCTATGGCATTCTGGGATTTGTAGTTTTGTGAGATTTTAGCCTTCACTTTCTGAGAGCTCTGGTGCCTCAACAAACAACAAATCCCAGGATTCCATGGCATTCAACCATGGCAATAAAAGTGGTGTCAAACTGCATCAATTCTGCAATGTGGCAGCAAACATAGATGGCTCCCAAAGCAATACAAAAGATAAATATGGAAACCTTTTATTCATAATGGATGCAACTTCCAGAGCTTAAAGAAGTTATTTCTTTAGAGTACAACTTCCCCATGTTGGTTTGGGAATGCTGGGAGTTATACTCTAAGAAAGCAACTTTTACAATCTCTGGCCTTGTATGCTCCTACACTAAAGGTTGAATTCACCACCATCTCGGTGTGTGTATTTTTAATTTGAAAGTTTATCTAAAACTGGGTAACTGGGGTCAGTTAGACCTCAGTTAAAAGAAGTAAGGAAAGCAGTCATGGTGTGAGGACTGAAATGAGATCAAAGAATGGGTGGGTGCTCTAGCATAATGGCTCAGAGGTTGAACTACGAATCAAGAAATTTTTATTTTGAATTTTTCAAGTGGAACTCAGAAACCCACACTTTCTCTGCCCCATTCTCCTCCCCACACTCCACTTACCCACAACATGAAAATAAGAGTCCTGTACCAGCTTATGGGCTTATTTCTTTAGAGTACAACAAAAAGGTTATTATCTTTAATGCCCTACATGGTTTGTGTCCAGGTTACCTACAAGATTGCCTCCTCCCATATAATCTGACCCATACACTCAGGTTCTCTGGAGAATACTCCAATCTGACAAGACTAAGGAAGCTATCACCCAGAGGACCTTTTCTTCGACCACCCCTAGACTGTGGAATGATCTGCCAGAAGAGATTCAATAGTTGAATATGCTGTCCAGATTTGAAACAGAATTAAAGAACAGTCTCTTCCAGCAGGCCTATACAGATCATTTTTAAATTCTGGATTTTAAATTCTAGATTTTAAATTGTGGACTGATTGTTTTAATATATATTGATCTTATATAGTCCTTTAAATTGATACTATGGATTTTTAACTAACTGATGTTATGTGTTTTTAACTGATGTTATGTGTTGTGTTTTAATCTGTTGCTGTTTCCTGCCTTGATTATGGGGAGAAGCATTATTATTATTATTATTATTATTATTGAAATATAATATTGTACAATATAATATTTCTGAAATGACATGTTTCCCACATTCTGCATGTTAAGTATTGCTACTGTATATTTTTTTAAAATGTCATGATGTTGACATGTTAACATGTTGCACAATACTTTCATTATGTTTATCCTAACATAAAGAGATGATGATGATCATTATTCTTGTCTGCTTATCTTTCCAGGAAGTTGTGAATGACAGACCCAGGACCCACTGTACTTAACATAGTAGCAAGTCTATGGAAAGTGGCTTTCCTCCTTGAACTTTTTAATATTGGACTTGGTATGAATGGAAGGAGGAGGCAGCATGGTGTAGTGGTTTACGCATTAGACAACTCTTGAGACCATAGTTCGAATCCCCCTGCTCAGCCATGGAAATCCACAGAGTGCTCTTGGCCCAGTCTCACTCTCTCAGCCTCAGAGGAGGACAAAAGCAACTTCGCTCTGAACAATTATTTCCAAGAGAAACCACATGATAGGGTTGCCTTAGGGTCATCATAAGTCAGAAATGACTTGAAGACACACGACAACATGATTGCTGTGTGGTTTTGTATTGTGCCATCTCTTGCTGGATTGCACAATAACACATATAATTCTTCTGTTCTTTGTGTGTGTGTGTGTGTGTGTGTGTGTACTTATTGAATATGTTTACAAAGATTTACAAAGATTTAATCATTGCAAAGCTTTAAATTTATATTATTTAATTTTTAGATTAATATTCCAGTTTTCCTCCAGGGAACTCAAGCTGGTGTACATGGTTCTGTTCCTTGTTTTATCCTGACAGGAACTTTGTGAGTTAGGATAGTGGTTGGCAGAAGTCATCAACACATTTAATGCCTTTGTGGGGATTTGAACCCAGGGCTCCCCTGTTCTGTGGTCATTATCCCGGTGTCATCTGATAATTTATCTGACATTCAAACTTGTTGGTGGCATGAATTTACCACACCTTGTGAGTACTTGGCTATATGGTAGCACTAAACCACTGTTCCATCTGAAGGGCTATATTGCATCATATCATAAAGAGGAGGAGAGGGCTATTTTCCTTGGAAGCCAGTTAATTTAAGAGCTCCATTAAACTCTTCCAGTTTTGAATTCTGATTTTCATTTTAAAACTTTGACAATTTAATTGGCATCATCTGCTCAAAAAGACAATACAAAACAGAAAAAGCAAAATGCATCACTCATACATGGAAGGAGAACTGTCCATAAGAAATGGATTTTAATGTCAAGGAGCTTCAGAAAAGGAGAGAAGAGTACATTTGGTTCCAACCAGTAATTTGCACCCCAGCAAGGTAAAACTATGTAAAACTTGATTATGATGTTGTTCTTAAAACCTTTAATCCTGCTGTGTACACAGTGTAGTCCAAAAAGAACAGAAAGGCTAAATTTATATACATTTTGTTGTTGTTGTTGTTAATGCAGCAAATCTTGCCAAGAAAACCCAGTCATAGGGTTGCCTTAGGGTCACAATAAGACAAAAATGACTTGAAGGCACACAGCAACAATAAAATAGCAGACAGGTTCACCTATATACTCTATACTTTCATACTGCATATTCCATTAGTTTTTAACTGGCATGAGTTAAGATGGAATGCATATGTGATGTTATGCATTTTAAAATTATTGTTATTTTGTGTTTTGCTGCTGATTTTTAAGAAAGAGTGAGGGATACAGACTCTGATCTCACTATTAAGCAGAGTGAAAGAGCTGCCTTAAACAGCTAGCTGGACAAGTCACAGTGAAATGTTTCTCTATATGTTTATTGCAAAGGGGCACCTGTGGGATTTTTCTTCCTCTGCTTGCCCAAATAACTTGCTTTGGGTCTTATGCACCTTGATTTGGTTCATGTCTGCATAGGTCTTCTATGTCGCTCCATTTTTCTTCTAGGACCTTCAAACCCTTTAAATGATTGGACAGAAGCTCCTGCTGCCTGATCAGATTGGGAAGGCAAGTGGGAAGGGTGGAAGGCTGAACAAGCACCAGGCTGCAGGCACAGAAAGAATAATGAGGCAGAGAAAGAGTGGGTGAGGAGATGAGAAATGGCAGAGGAAAGAAAGCATGGAGGGAGAACTAAGGTGTTTCTAGTACATGTTAAACTGGTACTTCTTCTAGATTTAAAAAATAAATAAAATAAAAGCAGCGAACAGAATGTCAGCTTGAGTTTAATATCGACCCATACTTCCCTAGCTGAAGACTGGCTGCTTAGACCTGTTCTATAAACACGAACTATCTACACATTATATTAAAGAGGTTGCCATCATGCATTTTTCAGGAATAGTGTTTCCTGAAGTGTGGCTCAGGGTTTCATTTGTTTTGGAGCAGTAAACAATCTGGGGTGCTTTGAGCAACTTGTCCAGCCCATTCTTCTCCTGGGGAATTGATTTTCACAGGTTTTTCTCCTCTATCATAAGATGGATATGTGCTAGAGATTGGCTCTGGTTTAGGTGGCATGCTGTTTGGCCTTTCAGTTGGGAACAGATTCTCCCCATAAAATGGATCAGGCTGCTGATCACCAGATGGAGCTACAGTGCTAGATAAATACTGCTTTAACCAGCTTCCAAAGCATGGGATCCTTTTGGCCCCCAATGTTGCATGTTGTTCTTTCCTATTATCTTCACTGACAAGAGCTTCACTTTCGATCACTTGTGATTGTGGGAATTTTTCAGGAAGGAGCTTTAAAGGTACCCTTTCCAACTCTCTTTTGGACTGACTTGTCCCTTCAAGGTGTGCAAGAATATCATGTCTATCCCCTCTGATGGTGCTTCCATGACAAGGCATGTTCCTAAGCTGGAATAACCCACTTTGGAAGTTGGCTTCCTGCTTGCTGTCTTGGCTTAACTGTGAGGTAGAGCATGGTGGACTCTTTTCTAAATCTACATTTTCCACTCTGAAAGCACCCAGTTTTTCTTGTTCATTTTTTCCATTCCTCAGAGGCTGATTAGACTTAATACCAACTGGGGAAGGGGCATGCCTTACATACTTTGCATGGGTGCCTTCAGGATAGATTGAGCTTTCTTTTTGTTCCCATGAAGCAAGTCTGAATTGAGGAGCATTTTTTAGTGGTGCCAGTTTGTTTTCCCTTGGCACTGGAGAGTCATCTGCACAGCACAACTGATTTGCTGTAGAGTATGAGGTCATCATTCTGCGTTCTGTTTGGTAGTCATCTGAATATCCCATTCTGCCCAGATAATGTCTTCTTCCTGGTGCATTCTCACTGGAAATAGGTGCATTTGCATGTATGATTCCCCCTGTGTCTTCAGCATGTGTTGGGTTTCTTCTGATGTCTGTAGAATAGATATTGAAGTAGGTTGGAGTTTCTTTCTGAGCAGAAAGATCTACCCTTTGGGGGATCCACATGTTTCTTTCAGCATATTGTGCTTCTTCTTGGACAGTGATGCTTTCTTGTGGAGAGTTTGACCCTACATTCTGGAATTTTCTTTCTCTGTGTCCAAACATACTGTTGGACTGATATGGGGCATTTCCCACTTGCCTCAAGTGTCCTGCACTGTGAACTGGAGGATATTCTTCTTGAGTCCACTGGTTAATTTTCTCATATGGTAAATTACTTATCTCACTGGCTGGGTTTTCTATAGTATATTTTGGATTTGCGTGTTGATTAATTGGATTGTATGCAGAATTACTGTACTGATTGTCACGATCAAGCAAATGTTGTTCACGAGTCCATGGATCTTGCCTAGGATGTGGTTCATATTCTGGCTGTACTCTTCTGTAGTAGGTGTTCCTTTGCATCTGATGTGAAGGTGAAGCTGGAGAATATGATGGATTGTCTCTTTGGCCTGATGGACTGATTGCGGGAGAGTTTTCTCTGTCCTCCCATGCTCTGGGAGTGATAGATTGGCTATAGGAATTTTTCCCCAAGTATGTGGGCAGCCCTCTCTGATTAAAAGGACCAGAGGAATACATTGAGCTGGATCTTGGAGGGGCTTTATGGAACACCTGTGAATCCTCCTGGTTATTCCACATAGGGTTCTGTGCAGATAGGAATTGTTCTTTTTGCTGATCTGGATGATTAAAGGGCTGCTCCTTCCAATCATACTGATGAGTTTCTATTTCAAACGGAGTTCTTCCTGTGTTTGAAATTACTCCCTGATGAGAAAATGTATTTGATTTGTGCATTCCAGAAGGCTGGAAGCTTTCAATGTCTTCTCTTTCATTGTAGGCATTATCAGTTTTTCTCAATGTCTTAAACTGTGGATCCAGGGAATGGCTTTCAGGTGGGGAATTTTTTGGACCATTGTCTCTGTAGACTGGCTCTTTATTCCACTGGTGCACAGGATCAGAGCTAGGAAAAGACATTCTTTCTCTTTGACCTAATGGATTTCTTCCAGGATAATGAGGTTGCTCTTGTTGCCCATATGGGATACGTCTGGTGTTTGCTGAGGGATAATTGCTGTCGGTATTCTGGAGATTACCTCTATGATTAGGGTTCCTTCCATAATTCAACGGATATGTTGGGTCTTCAGCATGTATTGAGGGGTTTCCTCTAGAAATCGGAATGTTGTGCCTTGTATCTCCCATATGTTCATGAGGTTTATAGATATTAGAAACTTGCATTGTGGAGTGTTGACTATCTGAAGGAAAATGTTGAATGATATGACCATTAGGAGACCTGGACCTATGGCTTGATTGTTCAAGGACATTCTGTGCCACTCCATTTCCTTCTGACATCTGAGTAGAAGTAGGTGAAGGTGTTGAGGCCCCATTTCCACTAACCAGTTTGTTTTGAAGGCCTGGAGAACTAGCTCTAGTGACTTTTTCACCAAGTCCAGAAACAGTGTCATTCCCCCCTTGGCTGGCTGGATTAGAGATGGTTGAATTTGTGTCTGAGACAGTTGAGTTGGTTACTGGGTCAGTTGCTGGGCTCTCTTTGGTTGTTTCTTTTTCTTTGGGTTCCTCAAAGTCTTGTTCAAACATCTCTTCAGAATAATATGGTGGCCGTCCTCCCATCCCTTGATAGCCATATCCAAAATAGGGAGTCTGCATGTACATTAAAAAGAATAGAACAATTTAAAACTACAGTAATACTATTACTACCAGGAATCAAGATGGTGTAAGTGTTGTTACAACGGAATGCAGCTTTTACCACACTCATGATTCTAATGTAACGTTGATTCCAGAGGATGATATAAAGCAAGTTTTGGGAATGCCACACTCTCTAAATGTTGTTGGATGACTTTCCAGCCCACTAGAAGGATGATGGGAGTTGCCATCCCAACTAACATCTGGAAAATTGCATATTCTTAGCACAGTTCTCTATACATCAAACAGCAATTTTAAGTACTGAAAACCCAATATTAAAGCAAGCTGGACACTAATTGCCATCAGCCATCCTGGCCAATAATCAGGCATGATGGAAGTGATAGTTCCTCAACACCTGGTTGACCATTGGGTTCCTAGTCCTTGTTTTGTGAAGTGTGAAAAACAGGTGTAAGCAAAGTTTACACTGGGGTGGAATTTGTTCAGCCTTATAGATATTGTTGGATTGCAACTCCCAACCATTGACAATGCTCTCCAGTTGATAGGACGGGGAGCTGAAGCTCTATTATATAGAGAGACACTCACAGTTTTCCATTCCTGGTTTGCATGAAGATGATGGTAGCCCCTAGTGATCATTGACTTGTGAAGGCAAAATGTTTGATCATTTCTATACTGAATTTCCCTTTATCTACAGGTTCACCCCACACCATTCCAAATATATATTTATGAATTTTATTTACCCCTTCTTCCTTGCTGGTAGGTGGCCATCCAAATGGCATATGCTAGGAAAATAGAAAATCAAATATGTTCGGATGTACAGGGGAAGAAAATGGCATAGACATTAGAGAGCTACAAATGGGATTGGGAAGAAATCTTGTCATGTAGGCTGCCCTACTGTTTAGAGTTCCAGCCAATCAATGATCACACGCACACACGCACACGCACAAGCACACACACACAGAAACATCCTCCATGGCCAGTAGGTATGCTGAGTTATTACTAGCTTATCTAGATGCATCAGCACATTGGTGGCTCTGGTGTGATCTATCAAGATGCTAAGACTTTAAGTACAAGCATAGAGGCAGATGGCATGTCTGACAGCCAAGGACCTGTCCTGCTAAGCACAGGCAGGCTTAATACTGGCTATGCTGCCTACAAGGTTCAGGTAGTTATAGTCCAAAAAGATAACTCTTCTAAGTTCTGAAATCAAACCCAAACCCCAGTAGCACATGGACAGAATATTAAGATCAAAAGGCCTGATTGAAAATTGTTCCCCAGTTTTCTTAAAGCATAGGAAACATTAAGGCTGCTGTCACACTGCAGAATTAATGGAGTTTCACACCACTTTAACTGTCATGCCTCCATCTCATGGAATCATAGGATTTGTTGCAGTCCCAGAGCTCTCTGATAGATAAGGCGAAATATCTCACGAAACTACAAATTCCAGAATTCTATGCCATTGAGTCATTGCAGTTAAAGTGGTGTCAAACTGCATTAATTCTGCAATGTAGATGCAGCCTGAGATGCAGCAAGGTGGAGCCCTCTAAAGGACATTGAAAGTTGCAAAATACCACAGTGCTGAATGTACCACACCATAATATCACTCATTGTGTGTGGACACATAATACTGATTTATACCAAGGAGCAGCCTGTGATCTGAGCAGGGCTGAACCTCACCCCAAAATGGCAAGGGAAGTTGCATGGACAACACATTGACTATTCCTATACATTTCAAAGAGAGTACCAAACTATATGATCAACAGACTGATGTGATGTAGCTCTTAGTAGATACAGTTATTTCAGGCAGCAAGTTCTTGGACACATGAATGTACAAGAAGCATTGTGTATTACGAGTGCAAAGGTAACTTCTTAATAAGGTGACTAGCTGAGAATTAGAGGGAGGGAGTTTTATTCAGTACCATTATAGTGGTTTTACTGTCATAAAGTTAAAATGACAGCATTGTCAATCATTCTGCCATCATTTAACTGTGGGATTGACCCAAAAGGCCCCTTAGTTTGACCCCTTTCCCCAAAGAAAAAGGAGAAAAGTTTAAATCTCTTACTCCTTGATATGGGCTGAACAATTGTGGCTGGAAGCTTCCATGACCGAAAATCTACAATACAGAAGAACAATAGACATGTGTTATTACAGCATTGTAGGTGTACAACTGATACATCTACATGGTACAGTGATGTGAATGATGAAGCTTGCTACATGGCCATTCCATACCTCACAAGGAACAGGCAGGATTGGAGACACATCTGGCTATGTCCCCATATCCAGATGTGAAATGATTACAGCAGCACTGAGACCCCTGGAGGATTCAGCAACTGGCTATGGAGACCTAGGAGATTATCACACATGGCTTTTAAACTGCAATTAAAGTTGGGAAATAGTGCCTCTGGTGATACTTCTTGCACAACATCACTTCCAACTCATAGCTGCTGTGCCTTCAAAGTGTGGTTAGGATGTCCCTTTTCACTGATGGTGAAAACCTGCCAATAAGCTTCCAATCATACTGCAGTGTCTTCCTGTAGCAGTTCCAGCATTGGGCAGTCAAGTGGTGTCAGACTCTTCCCCCACTCCCCACCCAACTCACTATTCCCAAGCAGTCTGTTTTCCTTTCCTTTCTTTTTTTATTTTTTCTTTCATCTTTGTTTTACTAAATTGTATTGCCATAATTAGCAAATTGCTTTATAAATAAACAAACAAAAGGGAAAACATACTGGGTAAGGCATAGGGCAGTGGGGCAGGGCTAAGCAGGATTGTAGAAGGGAACAAAAGGGATTGTTGATCCCTGAAACAGCCCCAGTTGCACTTTTGGAGGGACATGCAATAATGAAAGCTTCCCAAATGGTATGTATCAATTTACTTTTACAGTGGGCCCTTGGTATCCACTGGAGTTAAGTTCGATATCAAAATCCAAGGATGCTCAAGTCCCATTAAATATAGTAGTATAGAAAAATAGTGCCCATTAAATGGCAAAATCAAGGTTTCCTTTTGAGAATTTATATTTCCTTTGAATATTATCAAGCTATGAATGGTTAAATCTGTGGATAAAGAATCCGTGGATGCAGAGAGCTGACTGTACTAATGTGATTGAGGTGAGAACAGAGCTCATATGATACTGTTCTTAGCTAGATACTTCTCTGATCCTGGCTGCTCCTTAAGAGGCATGGAATGGCCATGGAGTGGCTTCAGAGGCTTGAGGGTGGATATATGGATCAGCCTAGCACAAGTCCACACACTACACAATACTGAGCCGTACAGGACTGAAGCCAATATCCGCCATCCATGGGTCTATAAATACACTGCATAAAGTGTTGTTGTTTTTAAAGACAACTTGATCGTGGGCTTTTAAAAATCCATGCAAATACATATATATAAATTGAAAACACTGTCTCACCTGTGGAAAATTCCAGGGCTGTTGCTGATGTGGAGAAAATGCCTGGGGAGTGGGGGGGACACAAAAGAAGCCATTGCAGATACAAAGCATTCAAATCCCCTGAAAAGTAACTATATATTGATTATAATAATTCAGCCTATGTTTGCCACTATTGTACTATGCCTAAAGTGACCAGAACATAATCAGTTCCAGAACTTGGGGCTTGTCTATATGATTAAAATATCCTTCATTCCAGTTGAATAGAATGTGATCCAGCCACACACAATTTGTAGGAGCCCTGGCTATTTGGTGTGTGTGTGTGTGTCAAAAACTCCTTAAAGTCTGCAGAAAAGGGCTTCATGGTTTTTACTGGCTTATCCATGGAAATCTGAAGAAATGTGCATTATTGCACATGTGGCTGTCTGCTTAGCATGAATTTAGGTAGCTGTGCATTTTTGGCAGAGGAAGGTAAATAGGTGTGTATTTGTGCAGGAAGATGAAGACAATTAATTATCAATGCAAATATGACAAAATTCATAGCAATTTGCTTAATATACTTCCTTATAAAGTAGCCAAAGGAAAGTTAAGCCTAGAAAAATTAATTAATTAATTAATGTTGATAGTTCAGAATGGGACATGTATGTATGTTTTGTTAAAATTCAGAGCAAGGACAATGTTTAGACCATAATTTTTATGTTATTGTTAATTTGTTAATTAAATCATGAGTTTTTAGAAGAAGTTACAGAGTTCACAGAGAATAGTGTATTTGGTTGTCAACATTGCCCCATAATGGCTGCTGCCACACTGTAGAATGGATGAAATTTGATACCGCTTTTACTGCCATGGTTCCATCCTATGGAATTATGGGATTTGTAGTTTTGTGAGATTTATAGCCACCTCTGTCAGAGAGCTCTACAATTACAAATTGCAAGATTCAATAGCTATGACAGTTATAGTGGGGTCATACTGAATTAATTCTGAAATATTCTCTCAAAAATGTTCTCATTACTGTATTAAAGGTGTCACCAGTTGTGCTGTCAGGGAGGTTAAGGAAGAGATCTATGGAAGGAATGGGCAGGAGGAGGTGGTGCAACCTTGTCTCATGCTTCCCAGACTGATTCAAAGGACTCTGCATGAGATCTGAGTAGTAAGGCACCAAGGATAACAGAGCATGCTTGAGGAATATCCAACTGTTGATAGCTGAAAAATTACCTCATTGATGATATTAGAGCTATCAACAGTTGGATATATCTGTCTGAACTTATTCTCTGTCACATTTTGTTGACTTCTACTTTTATGTTTCTGCATAAGATTTGCATTTTATTCCTGTGCCATTCTTCTATGATAAAATGTATTTATTTTATCAAAATACTTTAGTCCTGCCCTTTTCTCATGAGAACTTTGGGTAGAAAGCAGATAAAACAGTATAAAGAATTGCAAATTAAAATCAATACATAATTTAAACAAAAAACACACATAAATGATTCAAACAAGTTAAAAGAGCTTTCAAATATATAAAAGAATTAAAATCATGTACTGTATATACTCATGTACAAGTCTAGAAATTTTAATCAAAAAATTGATGCACACACCCCAAAAAATGGATTGACTTATCCAATGTAAGTACTATACTTTAATGCAGGGGTCGGCAAGTTTTTGTTGCCAGGGGGCCGGGAGAGGGGGGACAACAGCCACCATTGTGCTCATGCATGCGCACGTGGGGGGCACCATTTGGGAAGGCCCACGGACCATAAGTTGCCGACCCCTGCTTTAACTCATATATATAGGAACATCCATTCTCTGAGCAGAGTGGCAAAAGGTAAGAGTTTAGTTCATCCTGGGATCACCTAGAAGAAGCACTGAGTCCCTATACTTTCTCCACCATGGCACCACTTCTGACTTTGTTGAATGCTGGGATGGGAAAATGGCAGCAGTGGCAGCTCTTTGGTGCTGCCCCTCAAAGGAGTGCCAAGAGGAATCTGGTTTTGAAGGATTTAAATTAGACATTTCTCTGTGTTTCTTAGCTTTTCTAGGTTAAAATCAAGCAAAAGGTAAACATTATAATCACTACTAATGTAGCCTCATTTTATTAGCTTTACCTTTTCATCCTTTTTGACATGTGTGCGTTTGTTCAGCCCTGTCCCTGCATGGTCACCTCTGCCATACATTGCATAGCCACAATTTACCGTAGTTCATCTATCCATCCTTTTGGGTGAGCACAAACAGTTATTCCTACTGAAATTTTGTAAATTCTTTGGCATAATTTTCTTTTACTTTATTCTTTACATTCTTTGTTACATGTACCTAAGTTTTACTCTCAACTTATCCATGGGTCATATCAAAATCCATAATTTTGGCTGCAAAAATATGCCTTTGTCTTATAGATGAAATTGACTTAATAGTCTAGAATAGTCTAGTATAAATGCTTAAAAGTAAATTAAGTCCCAACAGCTTTAATGAATTGCATCATTAAATGCCTTGACCTGGTACCAAAAACAAAGCAACAGCACACAACAACAACAATAACAACACTTTAGGAGACATTACAACTAAAAACCAGGATTTCAAACCTGCTTGTTTACCTGTGTCTGCGTCTCCTCTTTGGGTTGCTGAACAGGCACATGTGGATGAGTCTCGGAAGGGTCGGTAGGAGTTTGAGGCTGTTTTGGTGGCAGCTGTATTTTGGGCTGTGGCTGTGGTATCCTGGTTTGTGGTTGTTGGATTTTGGGTTGCAACTGTTTTATTGTCAACTGTGGCTTTGGTTGCAGCCTGTTGTTTGGTTTTTTGGGCACTGGAGTTTGGTGAGGCTTCTGCTGGGGTGGCCTAGCAGCTTGGTGTCCTGGCATCTGTTGCTGCCAGAGGTAAAACCTCTTCAGAGGAAATGCAGGCTGCTGAGGGACCAACTGTGGGAAACTTGAGTGATAGCCATATAAGGAAGCTGCCAACTGAGTCAACTGGAATAAGATTACAAGAAAGAGTATGTGATGAGATGCAATTACTGAGTAACAATGTGGTAAGTACAGTATGGCTCTTTCCCTTCATTATAAATAATAATAATAATAATAATAATAATAATAATAATAATAATAATAATTTATATCCCACCCCTCTGAGCACAATTGGGGCGGCTAACAGCAATTATATAAGCCCCACTTTCCTAAAACATGAGAAGTTGCAAAGGCAGAAAAACTCAGGGTTTAGTTTTCTTTGGAGACCAGATGAGGTGCTAAGGAGCTAATGGTAATCTGTGCTGTATTTACAAACATACAAACATAACAAAGTGAAGGAAAATGTGCTCCCCTATGGAAATAGAGCTACTACATTAGCACTTTTGCACTAAGTTGTGGATAACACAAGCCAGCAAAGATATATACATTGATACATAGATACTTAGAGAGAGGTGTATATATACACACACACACACATACATTTAGAAAATGGTAAAGCCATACATAAGGAGGGGGATATGCTACCAGTCTGTAGGAGTACCACATCTGGTACCTGTGAGAACCAGTGATGGATTTGTGGTTAGAATTCTGGACTAGGATTTGGAAGATCTAGGTTCAAGTCTCTACTCAGCCTTGAAACTCAATTGACTACCATAGGCCAATCACTCTTTCTACACAGGGCTGTTGTAAGGAGAAAGCAGGGGGGAGGACCATGCATGATGCCTTAAGCTCACTAGGGAAAAGATAGGATATAATTACAATTTATAGTTAGCTGATAAAATAATAAAGAACTGTGGTCCATTCCTATGGGACTGGGATGTAGCAGTGCAGTGAGACCTTGTGTCCCAGTAAGAGGAATGGCACTCTCTCCCACCTTCACATCCACTGCAGTGTAAAAACAGTAGAAGCTACTGAGATGGGATAAGATTTCTTCCCAATCCCTTCAGTGGTATCTCTAGTATTTTTGAGATAGGAATGGAAAGAAAGAGCAGTGTAGATGTTCCAAGACATAAAAGTGAATGTTCCAACAACCAAGAGAAGAATGGACTTACTTGTGGTGAATTTAGGTAACCATATGGACCAAACTGCATCATCTGCAAGCAAATATATTTATTAGGCTGTGTTTCATTTCAATTGAAATAGCCAGCAGACCCAAGAGATAAGAGTCTTTATATTGTTCTTAATGAGCTTGGTATATAAACCTCCACTCATTGATCATGATTCGGCTGCTCTTGAATTCACTAGGCAGGGATCCTGGAAATGTTTTTAAAGTGTTTGAGGGAGGTCAACATTGGTAGGCAGGTTGTTATTAATTTTGCTACCTGTGGGAGGGAAGAAATTACTTTCCCCATCACTGAAATGTCTTTAATTAGGAAGACTCTCACAAGCACAATATGTACTTGGAGGTGCCAAAGTGCATATAATATAGATTGCAGGAAGACTAAATTATTCTTAGGAGGGCTCATCAACAATAAGTATTTTAATATTTCTTAGAACTTGTTCATCTAGTACACTCCTGGTGGACAATTCCTCAGGAGATTCAAATACACAGGAGTCTTGGTAGTCCAATTTTGTTAGATTATGGGGGGGGGGCTCAGTCCCCCCAGCCTAGGTATAGAGATGGTTTGAACTCCATTGCACCTCCACCACCCGCATTCTGGAGTCCATGGTATTATGACAGTGCAAATAACATCTGACCCCTGGCAATTCAGCTATTTTAAATGCTAGGCTATCTTTCAAGTCTCATGCCAGGTCTAGCCCTACCATGAGACACAGTGAGATGACAGTTTCTCATATCAATAGTTAGCTAGCAGGGATGGATGGTGAGTTCTTATGCCACCTAAACTGGGATACATTGGCAGTGAAGATGGTGCAGTGAGAGCCATCTTGGTCAGGAGATAAAGCAGCCTAGTCAACTTCTGAATAGCTTGGGACCTTGCAAGACAGCTTTTTCTCCTGATGTCAGTGGTGTCACTACAAGGTGATGGATGTGGACTGCACAAGGTGGCACTCTGATCTACAATCCTTCTTCTTTAGGCATCCCTGGTTTGAGCCATTGCTGAATCTCTGTGACCCATAACTGTGAAGCAGTGGATTCTACACTGTCACTGATTGACATTCCCTCTGAAGCTGCTGGACTTTGAATATCTTTGAATATCATAAGTCAAATTAATAGAATCTAGTGCTCCTTTTTAATCCTAGGGTGTAGAAATAGAAAATGTACTTACTTCTTCACTCTTACTTCCAAATCCTGCCTTACGGGGCTTGCGCAGCTAAGATTAAAATAATAATAATTAAAAAAACAATAGTGCAAAGTTATCATGCACAGTCAGGTTGGAAAGGAAAGGAAAGGAAAGGAAGATGGTAGGAATGGAGTCTGTATCTCCCTGTGTTGTTGTTTTTATTATTATTTGATTTTAATTGTTTTAAACTTATGTTTTTAAGTGGTTGAATTAAAAAAAATGTGTTTCAGAATATTTTTAGCTGAATTGTTTAAAGTAGGGTGTGGGGTGCTTTGGATCCCTTATGGGAGAAAAGCAGGATAGAAATTAAATAAATAAATATAATAAGCTTGGCAACTTGATTGGTTTTGAAATGCTCACCAGTGCAGCCCAAGATGCGCCTGTCAGACAGAGGCACAGGAGGATTAGCATCATCCTTTCCATTTTGCACCTACTGAATACAAATACCCAAGAAACAAGTTGTACTTGGTTGTACTTAGTTTTATGGTTGTGTTTGATCACATACATATTTAAAATATACAGATCTTCTGAGAGCATAGAAAGTTGCTTTTAGAAACAGTTGGCTGACTTTAAAATTCCAATCAGCTACTTATCACAGCAATTATATTTAAAAAACAACTTTTTATTTTCCAGTTTTTCAAAGGTAACTAAATTGTAATATTTAGCTCCTTTTAAAATAAAACCAATAAATCACTACTAGCCTGTAGTACAAAACAAATTTTCCTCCTGTTCATCATCACCACAATAATCACAGCAAAACTTAAGACAAAGGTACAAGCCAGCACTATGAAATATTTCTCTTCTCCCATTTAGTAAGGCTACTTGAAGTAGTAAAGCCGTACTTGAAGTACATTTGCATTGCAGAAAGGTTTTTCCTCATCAAGTTACAACTGCAATGCAATGCAGTTACACTTTTGACATTGGTGAAAGGATTTAATTAAAAATGGCTAGTTATTTGTAACTAGTTGCTTTGGAACTGTGGATCTTCACCATCAGCAGCTTGGTCTACATTCTGAATTCACCCTCTTGATACAAGCAAATTGTAAGTGGGCTCTGTGACATTTACTGGATACTAAGGGTGTACATTTTCAACTATTTCATCTGCACATATGAGCATATACAATTTCCACAGTTTTCTTTACATTGCAGGACAAAATGAATACTTCTGTGCAGTTTTTGCCTGGTATTTGCACATCCTGAAGTTTGTTGGCATGAAAATTGTAAGTGGGAGTTGTGCAAAACTGATATATTCTGTGCAAAAGACATTTATGTCTGTTGTTAATCAATTTTATTTATATATTTGGAGCAGTTTTACCTTGCTCTTCAACTAAAAATGTTCTCAGACACACTTACCTGAAAACAGTAAGATAAGAATAAGATGCTTACAGATAAATAAATAAATAAATAAATAAAAGAGAACTCAGTATAGTAAAGATTGTGGGAAACTGCTCTCTTTGAAATGTAATCCACAGCACTTAATGATAATGCTAGCAGGGCTTACTTGTCTGGTCATATTTAGAGGGTTGTGTTTTGGTTTGTTTCTTAAAAAGACACATTTTGTGTTGAAAACTAGTATATAAGTATGGAGGATACTAATTTTTCTTGATGTCTAGTCCCTTACAAGCCTGATGAGCCCCAGTGGCACAGTGGTCAAATGCTGGTACTGCAGCCACAATGTTATGAGTTCAATTCCACAGGGCTCCAGGTTGACTCAGCCTTCCATCCTTTCATAGGTTGGTTAAGTGAGTAACCAATTTGTTGGGAGCAATTGCTATTATGTGGCAATAAGGCATTCAAGTGTATAATCCTCCATCTGCACCTTGAAGTGGGGGAAGTCAAGCAACAATTTTTGCTCATGATCTCCTGGTTGTAGAGATTACAGTGGTCCCTTGGTATCCACTGGGGTTTGATACCAGGACCCTTCATGGATACCAAAATCCATGGATGCACCAGTCCCATTATATGCAGTGGTGTAGTAAAATGGTGTCCCTTACACAAAATAGCAAAATCAAGATTTGTTTTTTGGATTTTCTTTCGGAGGGGGAGGGTTCAAACTATGGATGGTGTAATTCATGGATACAGAAGCCATGGATACAGAGGGCTGACTGTATTTCTGACACACAAACCCCAAGATCATTCATCTCTTTAGCACAGAGCTAACATTTGCCAGCATAGTTGCATTATGCAACCCCAGTACTGGATGCCAGTGTTGCACAAGAGATATAGATCAGTGTGCATGGCTGATAGTTTGTTGTGCAATGGCAATGCACAATGCATGAAGGAAACACAGAGAATCAATGCACATTCACATACTGCTCTGCATACTTTAATATGCAATGGTTGCAAATACACAACTCCAATTACACTGCAGTTAACTGGATACCATAGTTGTGTGTTGTCCAAAAAAAACCACCCCACAACTTATGTCTCTGTATGACACTAAAAGGATGCCAGTCCATGACTGGAAATCAAACAAGAACAGATTTTGACATACCTCAGGGAACAGATACAGGCATGCTTGATAGCGGTGTCCCTGCACTGCCAATGTCACCTCCTCTATCATGGAACCTTCAGCACTACAATGGGGAAGAAGGCATCTCACTAGATCTAGGTGGCACCTGAACGCAACAAAAGGCATATGCATTTTTAACTAGGATTATCAGAGCAACAAGGTTTTGCTGTTGTTATGTGCCTTCAAGTTGTTTCTAACTTATGGAGACTCTGAGGCTAACCTATCACAGGATATTCTTGGCAGGTTTCTTCAGAGGGGGTATGCCATTGACATTCTCTGAGGCTGAGAGAGTGTGACATAGGTCACCCAATGGGTTCACATGGCTGAACCAGGATTCAAGCCCTGATCTCCAGAGTCCTAGTCCAACACTCATTTTACTAAGTAATGCTTAAATGTTTGGTCTTAAAATTATGTATAAATGCTGCAGTGCATAAAAACACCCATATTGACATAGCTGAAACTGCTTTAATACTAGTGAAGTAGTACTATTCTGTTTGGCTATGTTTTACATCCCATACTATTTAGTTAATTAGCTATCAATTTAAAATATTTATATCTTGCCCTATTTCATAAGATCCCAGAGTGACATATAAGTAAAATAATTTTACACTTTTAAAAAATCTGTATTTTCAAGCAATACAAATTATATAAACAGACTAAAACCATTCCATACAATTTAACAAGTTGTTTGCCTTGTTTCCAATTTATGGTGACCCTAAAGCAACTCTATTACGGGGTTTTATTGGCAAAATTTGTTCACAGAAAGGTTGCCTTTGTCTTCCTCTGAGGCTGAGAGAGTGTGACTTGCCCAAAGTTACCCAATCAGTTTCCACACCCAAACTTGGATTTGAACTCCATTTTCCAGAACTGTAGTCTAGTGCTCGAACTGCTACACCATGCTGGCTGCAATTTAAAGCAGCATTAAAAAGTTAAAACAGTCTACAACTATGTATGTGTATGTATTTTTAGGTGAGGGGAAATCAATGAAATCACAAATGCTTTTATAAAAAGCCTTGTTTTAACTTAGCACTGGAATGAAACCAAGGATGGTTACTGGGTTTGTGAGTATACTATATAGTTGCGACTGACAGGAGGATTGAATTCATCCATAGACATTGATGTCCTTCCACAACTCACAAGCACACGTAGTATGATATGTGAAGGTGTTCCAGTTTGATGATAGGTGAGTTGTCATTACATTTGCATAGCATAGAAAATTACTTTTAAAAGGTAATTCATTCCCATAAGTAGTGATAATATTTGTCAAATAAGTAATTCATCATATTAATGTCCATTGTTTTTGAGGCTCAACCCTTGGGACTGGTGAGCAAATGGCATAAACATGAAAAATTATTCTAAAAATAAAACTAACTTTAAAGTTACTACAAAAGTAACTACAACATTTTATTTTATACACCCGCCACATTACATCAGTTCTGAAAAGTAAGCCCTTGTTCACAAGGAAAGTAACTCATCAGTACTTATAACTCATAACATCCAAGCTCTGATGGTGTGTTATTAATTTTATAGGAGGAGGACTTTGAGGGTAACAACTTTGTTTTGTTTGTTTTACAAAGTTGTCTCCCAGAGAGTCCCCTCATCCTAGCTGTCAGTTTTCCCAAAGAGTTTTCTGCTTCTAAGTACAGAGAACTGGGAAGGTCAAGTGATTCACTTTCTGGGTGATAGATTTCAAGGCCTCCAGTTTTAGGTCCTTAGTTCAGCATTTTTTAAATGATTTCTCAATTTATCATATCTGAAATTGCATTTACAGCCAACAGACAGCTCCTTTGAGGATTCTTTTGATGAACCAGGTTTAAAAATATATTATGCAAATGTGTCATTTGAGAAATGAAATTCCATTGATTTGATTCTATTAATTTTTGCAGAAGAAACCTCTACATAAATGTGCTTAGGGCTGTCACCAAGATATAATTTAAGACAGCATAATCTTTAATAAATGTATTCTCACAGGAAGAATGGGATGGCATGATGACTGTGCTTTTTTTTCCTCCCAAGTATGAAGTAGGTTCATACCTGCAGTACAGACTCTTTGGTCTGCAGCCTTAACAGCTTTTGGAAAAGCAGAATACTGCTAAGTCCACAGACTGTGCTGACAAAACTGGAATATGAGCCTCAGATTTATCCACAGTTTTTCCAAGAGCAACTTCAAAGAGGGATTTCCTGTAATAGAAAAGAGAAAGGAAAACTAGCATAGACAAACTTTCCTTTTGTTTATTTGTTTCTACATTCTGAAAACTTTTTTGATGTACCTATTGATGCCCTCTTATTTCCACATGGTTTGCAACTTTGGAGAAAAGTCTACATGGAAATTCATATAAATGTTAATGCATTTTTCATAATGCATCCTTTCTAGTGCATGTATTTTGTATGTATTTCATCTATGCATAGAAAATACACATATCAAACAAAATGTATACAGAAATGTTTACTTTGGGAGACATATGTTAAAAAAAGTATACACTTCTGTATGCATTTCTCCTAAATTATGCAAATTTCCCACAATGTGATATAATATTTTTTGTATGCACTTTTGGTGGCAGAATTATATCACAACATTTGCAGAAATGGACAAATGGAAGGATGATTGTGTTTTAGTTTGTGTTTTAAGGTTGGGTAAAAGTGAATCATTCATCACAAACATAAAATGGCTAATGGAGCATACCAAAGAATTAAAAAAAATAATCAGCATGTGTTTCACAGATTACAGCAAAGCATTTGACTGTATAGATCATGAAAAGCTATGGAACTCACTCAAAGACATGGGAGTCCCAGTACATTTAATTGTCCCAATGAGGAATCTGTACCAAGGACAAGAGGCCACCATCAGAACAGAATTCAGAGAAACAGAGTGGTTCCCAATAGGTAAAGGGGTCAGGCAAGACTGCATCCTGTCACCCTACTTGTTTAATTTATATGCTGAAAACATCATAAGAAAAGCAGAATTAGATTCAGAAAAAGGAGGAGTGAAGATAGAAGGAAGGAACATCAACAATCTAAGATGTGCAGATGACACTATAATATTAGCAGAAGACATTAAAGAATTGGAACAGTTAATAAGGAAGGTCAAAGATGAAAGTTCAAAGCAAGGTCTGATGCTGAACATAAAGAAAACAAAAATAATGACCACAGAAGAAATACACAAATTCAATGTAGACTACAAGGAAATTGAAATGGTTAAAGAATTCCCATATCTAGGATCAAACATTGACCAGAATGGAGTCAAGAAATGAGAAGACTAGGAATGGGTAGGGCAGCTATGAAAGAACTAAAAAAATATTGAAGAGCAAAGGCATATAACTGAGCACTAAAGTTAGAATCGTCCAGGCCATTGTATTCTCAATTACCATGTACGGATGTGAGAGCTGGACAGTGAGAGAAGCAGACAGAAAGAAAACCAACTCATCTGAAATATGGTGCTGGGGAAGAGTACTTAGAATACTGTGGATAGCCAAGAAGACAAACAGATGGGTCCTTGAACAGATCAGTCCAGATCTCTCCTTGGAAGCAAAGATGATCAAAGGAAAGCAGCTTCATTTATGTGCCGCTTCATATCATGCTATGGGATGTCTAAGCAGTTTACAACTGTAAGCTCATTGCCCCCCAACAGCTGGGTACTCATTTTAGCAACCTCGGAAGGATGCAGGCCCAAGTCTAGCCTGAGCCCTGGCTAGTATTGAACTTGCAACCTTGTGGTCTATGAGTGAGTGGCTGCAGTACAGGCATTTAACCACTGTGCCACCAAAGTATGATCAAGTATTGTTCTTTGACCACATAATGAGAAGGCACAAATCCCTAGAAAAAACAATAATTCTAGGAAAGGTAGAGGGTAGAAGAAAGAGAGGAAAACCACAGACAAGATGGATAGGCTCAATCGGGGTTGTGGGGGGTATGGGCAAGGGGTTGCAGGACCTGGGCAAGGAAGTGGTGGATAGAGATTCTTGGAGATGTCTCATCCACAGGTTCACCATGAGTCAAGGTCAACTTGAGGGCAGCTAACAATAACAAATGGGAATTGAAACAAAATGTACTACAGCACCATTAAAAAAAAATCTCATCCATCATTAGGAAAATCACCAAGATTAAATATATCTTTTTTCAATATGGTCTGTAACGATACAATCAATATTTCATATTTTAAGAAACATAACTTATTAATCTAAAAAATTAAAATCTTTTGAATTTAAAACAAAACCCACCAAAATCTAAAACAGCCAGGAAAATCTGAATAATTTTTCATATACATTGGAAATATCAAATATAAATTAGAAATTCTGGAGAAATATAATCTTTGTCTTGAACAAGAAAAAGAACACCACTGTGAAATTAGTATAACAATTACTAACATTTATTTAAGTGATAAAAACAGTGTGCACAAGTGGATGTGAATATATTTCAAGAGCCACCAAACAAGCCATAGATTAGTTAGTTTATTAAAGTCAATGAATTAGTAAACAGTTTTTAGTCTATCCAGTTGAATTTAAACACATTTAAGTCCCACTGATTATGAAGAATACATAGATTTATATCTCTCCTATGGAAACCAATGAGATTTTTAAATGTGTAGTTCTGGTTGAATTCTGCTGTTAATATCTAATTGTACAGTAAAATGTATTTTGTCACATTGCATTTCCAAAGTAATGCAAGAAAAGAAAAGGAAGCATTGTTTAATGCTTTATGGCTGAAGTTCAACTATGGAAGGGGAAACAAAATGCAAACCCAGAAAATGTAATAGTTCTAAGCATGGATGATTTTCAGTCTCTCTCTCTCAGCAATGCTAGAAATGTGGCGACTGAATGAAAATTTCATTGGGAAAGCAGAATTCTTATTTGGGAGAGGGATTTATTTGGGATGGCCCTTGTAGTCTCTTCCAACTCTATGATTCTATGATTCTATTTCCCTAATTTTGCCCCCATGCATATACCCCTCCTTTTTTTTTTTTGGCTGTGATTGCTTTTTACAACATTTAAAAATTACATTTAAGTTTCAAAAATCAAAGTGGAGTGAATAATAATAGCAATATTGGGTTATAATTACCTCTTTGATGTGAGAAAATATTCTTGGGGTCTTGAGATGGCTTAAGGAATAACCAACTAAGACAGAAAATCCAAGCAATTTGCTCTTCTTTCTCGAGCTCTCAGCAGACCAACATTTAAATGTTATTTTACAAGCTTAGAGCCAATCAAAGTACTCTAGACACTTGACGTCATTCTAGGCTACAGCCTGACAGCTGATATAGTATGTAAGGTTCGGGATATGTTATTATAGGAGAGACAAATCTCAAGGACTCTTATTATGTTTAATAACAATTCAGAGGAAAAGAAAACTTACAGCGCAATCATCTGAATGTCTACACAGAATTAAGTCCCATTGAGTTTGGTGCAACTTTCTTTTGGATTAGTGGATGTAGAATGGCAGCCTTGGAACCATTCCATTCAGAAGTCACATCACTTACTTAAATAACAGTGATATATATTTCACTGACTGCATTGAAAAAACAAACTTTGGGAGAGAGCTGTTTGTAACCTAGGATTGGAATCATGCAGCCTTCTAAACATTCCTCACCATTGATTCCGTTGGCTCTCAGGGCTCCTGGGAGTTGCAATCCAACAATATTTAGAGGGCTGCAAAATTGTCCTGCTGATATAATCAAGTAATTTATAAGATATCAATTCAATAAGGCATAATTATCTTATAACATGCATATGAAATGTTGTTGTTGTTGTTGTTGTTGGCCATCAACTTGGACTTATGATGACCCTATGAATGAGAGATCTCCTGGTCTTCAATGACTTTGCTTAACAAAAAAAAAAACAAGCATAAACATACTCTTGCATAACATGAGTAATGTACATCAAACCCAGCTCTGCAGGGCTTAAAACTATAGAGCCTGAAAAGCATTACTATATATTTATCAGAGTTTATCAGAAGAATAGGGGATTGTGGGAGTTGTAGTCCAAAAATCTTTCTTTTGAAGCTTTGATGTACTCTCCACCACACTTCAATGAAACATTTTCATTCAACAAGGGGAATAAAACTTGGAACCAGCCTCCGTAGCCTCCTTGGCATGTATGTAATGAAACTGAATATTTACTGAATATGGGAGGCCTGCTATCTACACTCCTAATTAATTACTTTCACAAGACACAAGTAGCTGAAGGTATTTTTTCATTTTCTCTAAAGGAATTAAATATTTTGCTTGCAGTTACTTTTAAAAAAATCTGGATGTTTTCCATTCAGCAGTCAGACAAAGCAGAATTCATCTCATGAGACATATATGATAGTCGTTCTCTACATCCCCATAACTTTAAAGGTCACTAAACAGTTATAGGTAGCCCACAAAAATGGTGAAATTATCCCTCTTAAATCCAACATTAATGTGTAGTTGCATCTCAATTGTTGGAAAATGAAATAAATGGAAATTAAACAGCTATTTGTAACTAGTTACTTCCAAACTCTGAACTGAACCATATGCTGGTCCCTGTGTTACTGGATGGCTGCATTTGTAAAGCAATTAATCATGCCTTTTCTTGATAGTCAGCTCAGAGCCTGGGAAGTGACTATAAAAAAATAATGAATATAATGGGACGCTGAAGACATCTATAATCAAACAATGGCAGGATGATTCTTGGGACACATTTCTCATTTACTGGATGGCTTTAGCATGTCATGGTATTCAGTATTCTTAAAATATTGCATGAAGCATGAATCTCAGCCAATAACATGGGAAAGTCTCAGGATTCAAAAATGTAGTATATTTAAAGTGCATGAATGTCGGAAGTATCTCTGTGATCAGCATAAGGGTTGGAGCACCATATCTAGCTACCTTTCCACAATTGTACTGGAAGAAATTCAATAAATAATTATGAGGGAATCTCCAGAGTTACAGTGGGCTGGTTTAGTGGAGATTATTGTTTTCGGTCTATGTGCTTATCTAAAATATTAAACTTAGAAGGATAAATCCTTCCACCGAGAGAGAGAGAATTATATGGCATTACTGGTACAGAATATTTGCTTCTGAAATCCATCTCTCCTCCATATTCAAAATGAGCTGCAGTTTTTAAAAAAAAATGTTGGATAATTTGCTGACATTTCCCATGCCTATAAAGATAATAAATGGAAGCCAGGGTTGAGGTGCAGGAAAAGGGCCAGTAATAGACTAGCAGATGATAGAGCTTTCTGTCGGATGTCTGTCCTAGTTGCCTTTCTCTGGTGTTCCCTCCTGAACTAACAACTTTAAGAAAAAATAGAAAATTAGATGTTCAAATGCATAGAGATTATCCTTTTTCACAATAAGAGATGCAAGTGTCCTTTACCTTACTGCCTGAGGTGGACAAGACAAAATAGCCCCAACACAATCACTCCAGGATGCATAGTGCTTAAAGCAAGCGAAGTCATTGAATACCAAACCAATATTCAATTGAATACCAAGCCATTGAATACCAAGCCATTTGGTGGCTTTCATGATAGCCAAAATCTGTGGCTTGGAGTAGTTACTTCCCTGTGCCAAATGCCTAATCAAGAACCCAACAGAACTTTTTTTTGTAGGGAAACAGGCACAGGACTGTGAATTTTGGCACAAATAACCCAGGTGCTTGTGTTACAGATATGGCTGGACCATGGATGTCAAAGTAAGCCCTCCTACACACTTCCTTCCCAGCATCTTTGTATTCCAGACCACTGTACACAGTTAACTTTTGCTGGGTAAGATCTGGAGAAGAAGGCCCCTGTGGATGTTTTTTAGAGGAAGTGTAGAAATTACCTACTTTGCAATGAAAGGCAGCAGAATATTTTCACAAGGAACAGCTATTGACAGATTGGCAAATAGGGTTAGCAGGCGAAATACAGGACAGTACTCCTGTATTTCTAATGGTTGTGTAGAAGGGGAAATTTCAGCATGTGTTGCTTGCTTGTGCATGTGGACATGTATGCTGAGATTCCTAGGTATTTCCAGTCTCAGTTTGAATAGTAAAAGCAGAAAAATACCTCCAATGGACAGCTCGCCAAGCATTACTGATCATTTTGTGCCTTATGAAGGCCCTGGGGAACGCTGGGTAAATAATGGTTTCTACTCACAGTGATTCATTATATCAGTACGTAGAGAGATCTTGTAGAACCTTTGAGTAAATGAAAGAAATTGGCAGCTTTCATAGACTTTAGTCTACTTCCTCAGATACTGAAGTCTATGAAAGCTCATGCTGCCAGTTAGTCTCAAAAGTGCTACAAGATCTTTCTACATACTGACTCTACAGACTAACACAGCTACTATATCTTTGAATTCTACCACTATGGGTCATGATATGGTTGAAGTATGATTTTCCTTCCTTACCATTTTTATTGCATAAGCTGACTCATGAAAACTGGATGAAGCAACTTAAATGTCATACCATTAATAAGAGAACATTTCTTTGACTAAGTGAAAGTTATCATAGTGTAGTGCAGCAGTATTCTATGTGGGGGGGGAGGTTTTCCTTATAACTGCTACAGCCCTAATGGTCTCTTATAAATTTATAACTTCTTCTATGGAAGCAGTTGGACATTTTTGTCTGATGTACAATGTTCCCTCTCTCTTCAAGGTCATGGAAAGAGAGTTGCATATGTGGTGCTGTTACACATCCAGAGGCACATTCTGAGCTGATGCTATCTATGTGTCCTGCTAGAATTGGTGTCAACACTGATTTGGTTGCAGATCTGACTGCAGATTCCATTGTACAACACTGACAAACAGCACAGCACAATAAGCATGGAACTCTGAATATGGAGATTTATGTAGTTCCAATAGAGGATCTAAGCCCTTAATACCCACCATCTTCTGCAACATGCAACCAGCTTTCTCCAAACAGGTGCCTTCCAGATCTGCTGTACTATAACTCATGGCATCTTCACTCAGCATGGCCATTGACTGTAGTTCAATATATCTAGAGTTCACCAAGTTAGGAAAATCTACAATAATATGAATCTCCATGCTGTAATCTTTCCAAGTGCAAAAAATGGACATCAATTTAACTACCATGGGTCCATTTTACAGAATCCTCATATTTGTATTTCTGGGAAGCACCAGCCCTCTGTGGCAAAGAAGGCTAAAGACTTTGTCACACTACAAATCCCTGAATTCCATAGGATGGGGGGAAATAGTAACTTCTCCTAAAAGTGGTGTCAAACTGTATTATTTCTGTTAAGGAAAATGCAACATGGGACTTACAGTAATAGAAATAAAATATGTATGTGAAAGTCACAGTGATTAAGCAGGAGCAATCATGAAGCTACACAGGTGAAAAGGATAATGTAATTTGGAAGCCTTGAGAGACAAGGACAAAGTTATAGAGTGTATATTGAAAACACCTGTTATAGATTGCAAACACCTGAGATTCATTAAGTAGTCAAGGTAAAATGATGAAATACTTGGGTTGGTCTTAAGTATGGGATGATCCATGTAAACCAATCAAAATGAATGTACAAACCCACTGGGTGGGAACCGACTAGTGGGTGGTGACTAACAATGGCTATAAGTGCAATGTTTGCCAATGCATTTTGTGGAGTATTGTGGAGTAGTTTTGGAGATATTGTGAAGTGTAGAGATTGTGATTTGTAGGGCATATAGTATTTATGTATATAGTAGAATAAAGTATATCTTTTATATAAGACTACTGAGTTGTCTGGTCTCTTGAGGGAAGATACAAGAGCCAGAGGATTCCTGGAGAAGTTTGGAGACATCTCAGGAAGAAGAGTGAGAAGGCTTGGAGAGTTTGTCAGGGTCTTCAGCCTATTCTCTGAAACTCTGCTGCTTGGGAAAGAAGCATGAACCACTGATCAAAGCTGGTCAGCTCTGCTGCATAACAAATTGGTGAGTTAGAGCCAGAGGTGAAGAGCTACAACTCCCATCATCCCTGACAATTTCCACTCTAGCTACGCCCCAACACATCTTATTTGTAAACCAGAGCCAGTTTATGTAGTCTAGGGCTGGGGTGTACATGGCCCTCCATCTACTTGGTCTTACAATTCCATCAACCCAACACAGCAGGAACAAAGGCATTGAAATTGTGAGATATGTAGTCCAAAGATCAACATTTCCCAAAATTTAGTGCATGAGAATTTATGCTGGAACAAATCTTTTCATTTTTAAGGCAACACAATGCTCTTTTATTGGTTTCAGAGCAGGGGTAGGCAACCTTTCCTCTTTAAGGGCCCAGGGACTTCAGCTCCCAGAAGCCTCAGCCATGTTGGCCAATAGTTCCTGGGATTCTGGGAGCTGAAGTCCCTCGGCCCTTAAAGGGGAAAGGTTGCTTACCCCTGTTTCAGAGCAACAGACTAACACAGGGGTAGGCAACCTTTCCCCTTTAAGGGCCGAGGGACTTCAGCTCCCAGAATCCCAGGAGCTATTGGCCAACATAGGACTATTGGCCAACATGGCTGAGGCTTCTGGGAGCTGAAGTCCCTCGGCCCTTAAAGGGGAAAGGTTGCCTACCCCTGGACTAACATGACTCCTGGAAGGAAAAATAAAATATAAAATACCACTGCATGTTAATTTTAAAACACAATAAAATATCAACTGTCACATATCAAATATGCCTAGGAATCATATGGAGACACTCAGCAAATAAAGGAGAGAATACTAGGATAATATTTCCTTGTCCAAACTTGCAAAAGAAAATTGTGAAGAACTGTGGGGGGGGGGGGGGGGAAGCAAATCTTTTTCAGTTCTGTAACCAATGAAACCTAAGATCAGCTAGTTTGATATGATGCCCCATCATTTGCCTCTGAATCACAAAGTTCTCTTCTTCTGATTTTACAGAATAAGAGACATGAGTTTAATATGATGATTGTAGTGTCTCCCATAGGCAGAGACTGCACTCCTCTTTCATTTTGCCCACAAGTATTACACACACACACCCCAAAAAAGTCAAGCTAAATGCAGTCTTACATAAATAGCATGCCGTCTGCCAACTCTCAGGATGTCCAGAACTCTTTGCATAAAATGCATTTCTCCGCAGAAATTTCCTTCAGCCTTTAATGCCTGGTATGAAATTGTCTGCCTGATATGAAAGATGCTGAAATTATCTGTCTAAGAGCAAAGAAAAGTTGAAAGATGCTGAACTGTAATGAAAGATGAAAGAAGAATACAGGAACGATCAGCACAAGTGTAAACATCATATTTCATGATTATTCCTTTTACACACTGAGGATTTGGCAGTGCTCTCCACTGTCTGACTACTACTTGTCTTTTCTCTTTGTTTTAGTTTTCACAACCTATGTTTGCTACAAACATCAATTTGTGTTGTTGTTTTTTTAAAGTAAAACTGTACTGCATTTTGCTGGCTATGGTCTGGAGACCAGATTTGGACAACTGACATCATGTGGTGTCTGGCATTTAATGGAGGGGTCAGCAGTTTATTGGAAGAGTGATGGGGAAAACTACTTACAGCAAAATGTGCATAGGATACCCTGTGTAGCTGTATACATATTCTTTTGTATCCATTTTTGGAAAAAGGCAGATATCTTATGTAATTGGTTTCTGACTCATAGTCCCACACCCAACTCTGAAGGTGGTTAAAAGTCAGATGAAGACCTTTTTCTTCAGTCAAGTCTTTAGATTTCTATTACTGCTATGTTCCAACTAATGTTATACTTGCATTAAGTGGATTTTTCCATTTCTTTCACAGAATATTTGGTACCAGAGGCAGAAATAAAATGGAAAGAATAGGGATGGGTTCCTACACCACAGAAAAATAGAGCAGTTCAACCATTTTTAGCAAAAAAATTATTAGAAAAAACGACAATAGGCACATATGAAATGAAACAACCCACACTGCAGAAGTAAAGAAGTTGACATTATTTTACCTGCCATGGCTCAATGCCATGGAATTATAGGATTTGTAGTTTTGTGAGATATTTAGCCTTCCCTGTCAGAGAATCTGGTGCCCCACCAAACTACAGATGCCAGAATTTCATTGCATTGAGCCATGTAAGTTAAAGTGGTGTCAAACTACTTTATTTCTGCAGTTTAGCAGATGACTTAGGAGTTTATCACACAGGGGAAATCCGCATGGAAACAGGGCTTTAAATTGGGGGGGAAACGCAAAAACGGTTAGATTTTCAGATGACGTCGCTGTTAAAATGGAGTTAAAATGAGGTTAATCAGAACGGAAACTCGTAAAAAGAAGCAGTTTTTGACGAGTTTCCGTTCGGATTAACCTCATTTTAACTCCATTTTAACAGTGACGTCATCTGAAATCTAACCGCTTTTGTGGGGTTTTTTCCAATTTAAAGCCCTGTTTCCACACGGGGTTTCCGTCATGTGATAAACTCCTTAGAGATCACTTGAATGAAGTCTTCCAGAATGGACCCATTAGCCTCCATCTTTCTTATGAGTTTCATTTTATGATACCTTTTTTTAAAAAAACACATGCTGTGTGATTTTGGAGAGGCAGGCCTACCTGCTCTCCCTCTCCTTTTTTTCTGTTCATACATGTTCCATAAGCAATTCCAGAAGCAGCTGCTATTTACTTTGCTATTTACAGGCACACATGGCTACAGTAAAATTTCTAGGACAGAGTCCTGCTCTTTCTCACCTTAAAGTATTTGGGGGGGGGGGGGTTGCATTATTTATTACAAACATGCTGCTGCATTCTACACTATGTTATGTGTTTTTCCAGCCCTCCTTCATAATGTGCCCTATGCTGATACTGCTTTAAAAACCTCCAGCTAGACAGAAGACAAAGAAGGAAAACTAGGGACTGGCAGGATTTTCTTTAAAGGAGCTTCCTTGTCAGTAGCTGGTATTGAGAATGAATGTGGTGCTATAGTTTGAGTGCTGGACATTGGGAGACCAGGGTTCAATTCCTTGCTTTGCCATGGAAACCTACTGGCTGACCTTGGACAAGTCACACTTTTTCGCCTCGAATGAAGGCAAGGGTACACCCCCTTTGAATAAATTCTGCCAAGAAAACCCTGTGACACATTCACCTTACAGTCGCCATCAGTCAGAAATGACTTGAAGACTCACAACAACAAAATTACTGCCTTGATATCTTTTACCCTGTTTTAAAATTTTAATTTTAATTTTAATAATGTTAAATAATAATTAATATTTATTACTATACTATTTTAAATTTTACTGAGTTTTTAATGTTACAGTTCTTGCTGTTAACTGTTTTTGTTTAATGTGGGAGCCAACTTTAAACAAATAATGGTATTGCTGATGCTTGCCTGATGCTTGGACCAATCCGTCGAGAGTAAGTGGGTTTGCATTGTGACTAGCCATAACCCCCAACTCATCCACTGTAGCAAACAACTGCAAACCCATATATTGCACACATATTGGAGGTGATTTCTGGGCATACAGTGGTCCAAACAAAATGTTCCAGATTGCACAGAAAGCTTTCATGCTGCTGCCAGTCTTCTTGCATCTGCACAACAGAAATAATCCAGTTTGACACTAATTTAATTGTCATGGCCTAATACTATGGAATTCTGTGATTTGTTGTTTGTTGTGGCACCTAGAGCTCTCTAACAGAGAAGGCTAAATGTCTCACAAAACTACAGTTCCCAGAATTCCATAGCATTGGAATGTTTGTGTTAATTTTACTCATTGGCGTGATTAAAGTAAGTAATTTCTTATGTTCTTTGTTGTTCTCATTACTTTTCCATTACTTTCTGCTGCTTTTATGAGGGGAAAACCCCTTAGAATCAATAAGAAAAAACTTGGAAAATTCTTCTTAAAATACTCTACGGCATTTCTCTTAACTCCTTATTGCCCAGCTCTCTTGCCTTGTGGGGTTGTTATAAAGATGACATGGAAGAGAGAGAAATATCTACTATATATATTCATGTATAAGTTGACATCATTTATAAGTCAAGGGGAGGTTTGGGTCCAAAATTATGGATTTTTATCTAACTGTTGGATAAGTGGAGGGTAAAATTTAAGATAAGTTGGATAAGTGGAGGGTAACCAAGGATATAAAGGATAAAGCAAAGGAAAACAATACCAAAGAACACCACTATTTTCCACTCAGGCATTCTAAAAGGCTAGAAGTGGTTCAGCAGAGAGAGAAGACAGGATCGGTGTTTTTTAAAGGTTTTCCTGGGATGGACTAAGCTCTCACCTTTTGCCACTCTATTCAGAGAAAGGAATGATCCCTAGATAAGGTACAGTACTTACACTGACCCGTGGATAAGTCTAACCAGGTTTTTTATTCATTTTTGACTAAGACAGGGGTAGGCAACCTTTCCCCTTTAAGGACCGAGGGACTCCAGCTCCCAGAATCCCAGGAGCTATTGGCCAACATGGCACTATTGGCCAACATGGCTGAGGATTCTGGGAGCTGAAGTCCCTCGGCCCTTAAAGGGGAAAGGTCGCCTACCCCTGCTCTAGAGGGTGGGAGAACCTATTGAAATGGTCTGCCCAAGGGGCTTATGGATCTATATAGATTCCTGATGGCTCTTGAGAAGATTACTGCTTCCTTGACAGATGATCCTGTTGAAGTCCTGGCCAATCTCTGTAGAAGAGAAATGGCCAGGGTGATGAATACAATTGCTCCCGATCGCCCCCTCTCATTGAGTGGAGCCAAACCTGCCCCCTGGTTTTTCAGGGAGATGATAATGATGAAAAAAGAGTGAAGGTAACTAGAGCTATGTTGGCAGAAAACTTGGAGCAGGTCCAAACACAAGCTTCTGTCTTCTGTCTCCTTCCTTCCTTCCTTTGCAGATGGAGAAAAGAAAGAAGGGAGCACTTGTCATCTTCCCTGATATTCTTAGACTTTTGATCTACCTCCCCCAAGTCCCAAAATATCTCTTCTGTTGTAAAGATAACAAAAAGTACCATTAAAATGAGTGAGAGAATATTTGGAATGATTACATCAATATGTTTCAAAGGTTTTGACCAAAGCTTTCATGTTACATGAATGCTGAAATCACAACCCAATGGGAAAAAAGTAAGAAAATAACTTATGGGAAATAGCTTAGCAAGATAAATTCTTGTGTTCCAAAGAAAGGTTTTTGCCAAAGCAAGCTGGACAATGTAATGTGTTATTAAAGTTCCCCATACTTTCCTCCACATATCAAGACCTGCTTCTTTTTCTTCTCTCTTATACATTTATATTCCACCTTTCCCAAAGGAAGATGTTAAGGCAGCTTCATCAAACACACACACACAAAACACTCATTTTCAGGGAAAGAGCTGAGAAGAATGTGATAAGTGTGTGTAGACTAATTGAATATCATTTTTTCTTCTTGATACATTATTTAATCAGTGTCATTTTCTGAGCTCTTGCTATCAGCCATTTCTCCTTCTCCTCAGCCTTACTTTTCATCATCCTGATGGGCACCTAAACAGTGAAACTGCCCAAACAGAGATTGGTTTCTCTCCTCTTTCACATGTCAACTTATTTCTTGATATAATGTATTTTAAAGCACCGGGAAGTTTCCTTCACCTGCTGCAGAAGAAGGAGGATCAGTAGCCAATGAGAAGCAACTTGCAATCACAGGCTGTGTTGTGCAATAACTTTGCCACCTGTAGCAGGGGAGATAGACTTAGTATATGACCAAAATCTTTCATGGCACAGCATTGCATAGTATTTCTGCACTTGGAACTATTACACAGCTGGCCATTCAACATCCCCATACTTACTGTTGAGCTCCTGTAGCCTCCTCCCTGATCATTCCATGGCTGGTGGCAAGGGGGATAAGGACCACAAAAGTGTCTAGCTATGTCCCTCTAGGCCAGGGGTAGGCAACCTTTCCCCTTTAAGGGCCGAGGGACTTCAGCTCCCAGAATCCCAGGAGCTATTGGCCAACATGGGACTATTGGAAAACATGGCTGAGGCTTCTGGGAGCTGAAGTCCCTCGGCCCTTAAAGGGGAAAGGTTGCCTACCCCTGCTCTAGGCAGATGTGAAATGATTACATCACATGCTGAAGTCTGCTGGGTTCCTTTGGAAGTATCAGTTGATGGTTTAATAATTTCATGTCTAGCTATAGAAACATGGCCAGGCAGTTCTGTAGTCCACACTGTCAATCTCCATCATCCATGGAACGGCCATGGGCGGAAGCTGCAGCAGTTCAGTGGTTAAGCTAATGGATGAGCTTTGGTTATTGAGGAAGGAGGAAAGGAATTCTAACCTCTGTTAACAACCAAATTTGTGCCTGAGGATGACACTATATGTTGCCAGGTACAGTATGCTACGTAGGCAGGTATGCTAAGCATGCAAGTATTGCATACATAGTGTATACTTTCTGGAACCAAATAATTGAAGATGTTCTACATTCTGCAAAAATTTCAGTTTCTTTTCAACATCAAGACCTGAAATGGGTTTAGACATGGCAGGGGAGTAAAACTTGGGTCTTTTGCTGACCAACCTGGGAAATAATGAGACAAGACAAAAAAAAATTGGATTGTAAAATGGGCCAGTCTGTTTGAAACTATCCCATTTATTTATTGGTTCCCTCTTGAGAGTTACAAAAGGGGGGAACAACCTAGTGTTGGAGCAGCTGAGGTAGGTGGTCTTCCCCTAGACCTCCTCCTCATCTTCCCCTCGGTGAAAACATTGCTCCCTGAGAAGAAGCCCAAAAGGTGGGTTAATGAGGTGAGGGGCAGTTTTCTACCCCCCCTCCCCCCATTTTTTCCTGAAGGCCTCCATATCTCTATCCTCAGAAACAAAGCACTGGAGCAGAGCCATGGCATGGAAATTATGGGGGGATGCAGACGGGCCGCCATGGGCTGCCCTGGGAAGCGGAGGACTGGGGCCGAGGCTGCCCCATGCCTTGGCCCCAATCCTCCCTTTTGGCACCTGGGAAAGGAGTGCCAAAATAGCGCTTCTTTCCCAGGTGGTGAAAAGGGCGCCCGAAAAGCCGCCATGCGGCTCTTTTGTGCCCCTTCCAGCGCAGCGTGTCTGGAGAACCCCTAAGACTTCCTATTACGCTGGTATTCAAGGAGAGATTTTATGTGACAAACACCTCCTCATTCCACTTTCTGCACCTAGGCTGGGCTGGGATCCTATTCCTGAAGACCAAGACTGGAGGAAGATTCTCCCCAAGTACAACCCAGTTGATGGAAAATACAACATTGGCAAGTCTTAGAGAAGACTCTACTTGTTGACAAAGCCAACAAGGCAAACATCATTATATTTTCTAATGCTGTACATTTTGCTAAATGTGTAAGATATAACCAATTAAATTATGAACATTTTCTGAAAACTAAAAGCAAAGACAATTGGCAAACATCACCATCTCACAGTGAGTATTCCCCCCACCCATTTCTCTGTGAACATCTAAAGATAAATTTAACCATGTTTTCATGTGCATCTGTACTCATGGAGTAGGAAACCCTGAAGAGATTCCATACTTTAAAGACAAAAAACCTAAATACAAAATTGGGTGTCATTTGTATAAGGTAAAATTAATTTGCAGCTGTTTCACATTCCCTTGTGATTCCAAAGGACAGTCACATCAGACTGTATGCTGCATTGGAGTGAATGTATTGAAGGCCAGTCTTAAAGGAGCCAATGAAATCGATATACTATATATAATCATGTAGAAGTATAGAAATCTTAGTCCAGGGGTAGGCAACCTTTCCCCTTTAAATTTAAGTTCTGAATTCCAGCACATCTAAACCCCACCAGATGCTGATCTCTCCATGACAACAGAACTGTAGATAGTTCCTCTCCTCCTAGATCACATTCACCCCACTCATTACAGAAAACAATGTCCAGTTTGTGCCCAGCAGCATGAATAGGGCCAGATACCTCTTAGAATAGAACCATGGCAGACATGAAGACCTGAGCCACTTTTGACATGGCAATTTCAGCATGAATGTTGAAACCTCACAACACTACAAGGTGAGGGGATTCCAACACCAATCCCGAGACCACCTTAGCTATCTCAAGAAAGGAGACTTTGAGCAGCAGCATGATTGGTTTTGTTGTTGTTAACTGCCCTTGAGTTGATCTTGACTCATGATGGCCCTATGGGATCAAACATTTCTATGAATATTTGATCTATGGATGAGACATCTCCAAGACTCTCTGTCCTCCACTGCTCTGCTTAATTCTTGCAATCCCATATCTGTGACCTCCTTAATAGAGTCCATCCATCTGACATGTGGCCTTCCTCACTTCTTACCTACCTCCACCTTTCCCAGCATCATTGTCTTTTCTAATAAGTCTTCTCTTCTCCAAAGAACGACAGCCTCAGTTTGGTCATCTTGGCTTCCAGAGAAGTTTCCGGCTTGATCTGCTCTAGGACCCACTTGTTTCTCCTTTTGGCTGTTCATGGGATCCTCAGTACTCCTCTCCAGCACCACATCTCAAATGCATTGATTTTCTTCCTATCATCTTTCTTAATTGTCCAGCTCTCAGAACCATACATGATAATAGGTAATACGATGGCTTATATGATTCCAACTTTTGTGCTGAGTTGTATATCTTTACATTTTAGAATTTTTTTCTAGTTCTTCCATAGCCAACCTCCCCATTCTTAGTCTTCTTCTGATTTCCTGACTGCAGTCCCCATTTCTATCAGTGTTTGATCCCAGGTATGGGAATTCTTTTACTATTTCTATTTTTCATTGTCTAGGTTGAACTTGTGAAGTTGAACTGTGTATTGAACTGGTGATTGGTACATGAACATAATCCCTAACCTATCCCAACCACCCTGCTTCAGGTAAACATGCCCAAACTCAAGGAGAGGGCTCAGGAAAGTGGAATTTCAATAAAACACTGCAACTCCACCTCCCCACCCCCTAAGTCTTGCCTGCTGCTGAATGGAGAACCCTGGTGGACAAAGCTGAGAGAGATTCACATTACCCCAGGCACCTTGTCTAAGCCTTATCATATGAAAAAGAAAGCCAAAATAGAGTGGGAGAGTAGTGACTTTCTCCAGACCTCTCTCAGGTAGTTGTAGCACTTCCATTTCCTTCCCAAAGAAGATAATAAAGACATGCCTTTTGTAAAATTGATTTTTCTAGCACAATAAAAGGCATGCAAGGTGGGAGGATTCCAACACCAATCCCGAGACCACCTTAGCTAGCTCAGGAAGGGCTACATACAGCCTCATACAGTTTGTGGTTCTTATTTCAGTCACCGTTTATGTCTAAAAGACCTCTTTTTCCTGAACCTGAAGGACAGATGCATGAGTAAAATGTACCTTATGAAAGCTAATAATTGAGGAGTGGTAGAATATTGTGCGATGTTAAGTCATAAAATGCTATAGAATATTTCACAGATGCACCCACCCAAAATTTGGGGATTTTTACAACTTCTTTTGATAAATTGTTAGGAACTGTAAAATAATTGAAGTGGGTGGCTGGAGCACAGTGAATTATTTAAGCGATTAGTTTATAGTCTCTTCTGAGTTAATTGGTGGAAAGTGCTATTAAAGATAATTTTATCATGTGTATAGTAGGACTTGAATCAACACACTGTAATTTTTATGAAGGTAAGTTTTATCTCACTGATGTTTGAATTTTGGAGTCAACCTGTGGATATAGATGATTTGGTAGAGACTATTGAGCAGCAGGGTGATTGGTTTTGTTGTTAATTGCCCTCATGAAGAGAACAGAAGTGCTATGGCAGCATGCAAAGAGTCATGGAGAAAGCTGCTAGTCTCCTGCTCCATTTTGGTTTTCTTTTCTCATGGGATAAGGCTATAGGTCTCCATGGTGCGTATCAGGTCAGCATGTTCATCCAAGATCAAGTCCTGAATAGCAGTTGTTTTTTCATTCACAAACTAGGCATTTACCAGCACCATTTTGAACCCAGGGTTTCTTTTCCCTTCCTGAAACATCCCTCTGTTTTGCAGAGGAGAAAATCTTGTTAAATGTCATACCCTGCAGTCCCCATCCCATCTGTGAGTTTTTAAAAAACTGTTCATGCTAGTAAACAGCTTTTGCACAGCACTCTTTCATATAATCAAAACTTCTGAAAAACAAGCCACAAGAAACAGTACTAGGGTTAAATAAAGGTTTATTCCATGTTACCTAAGTAAAATCAATGCAATACTGTGAGCCGCCTAATCAGAATCAGAGAGAGACACCCAGCCATAAACTCTAGATTAGTGTAACTGCTTATAAATCTGAGTGCCTTTCTGGTTTCTAAAGCAAAAGGTTTTATCAATAATTATCATTATTTAAAATACCCATCAGGCAAGGGCCTAAAGCATCTGAAAGCAAAAGTGACATAAACAAAAGGAACAGAGAATCTCAGCCAACTGCTAGCACGAGAACTGAGTTTTACTTTTAGTCATTAATCACTGGGCACCTCCAATGTTTTCCCAGTCATGAAATGTAAAACACAAAACAAAGATTAGCCATCACTGCCACAAGCTGCATACAGTGATTAGCATGTTTAATGCTTTGGTGCTCATTGTGTAGAAGATGAATATCCCTCCTAAGCCAAGACATCTAGCACAGGAAATTCCTGGAGAGTACACAAGTGGCACTCAAGGCTCTTGGAAATGCCATACATCCTGGCCCACCTGTGCCAGGCCAGCCTCGTTTCCTGCATTGGTTGTATATATGTCAGGGAATATGGTGGGATCCAAAGGCATGGTAGGGTCAGCAGAATCCAAAGGGAGGAAGCTGCCAGGGAGCCCCTGGGTGGGTAGAGGGGCTTCTGTAGCCTGGGCTATCCCTGAGAGTCCTTGGCTCTGACCAGCAGGGCTGAGTAGATGGCTGTTGGCATTTGGCAAGGTACCACTCTGGCTGCCATCTATGGGGATGACATTGTTTCCCTGGCCAGCAGGATTGGTCCCAGCATTAGCCCCTCCTTTCACATCAGGCTGTTCTGTTATTCCAAGCTGATCATCTTCAACTGTGTAATCACCTGGCTGGTTGAGTGGAGAGTTTCCAAATCTAGCATTCATAGCAAAAAGATCAGTTCCTGCTGCTCGGTAGGCTGGTGCACCAAATCCACCACCCTAAACAAATACATATATATTTAAAATACTACACTAATAATCCTGATTACTCTACCATACATTTCCCATATCCCATTGCTAGTATGTTTTCCCTTGCTAGGAAAAAATGAAGTGTTTTGTTTTTTTCAGCATTAGATCCTCTGTATCACTGGTGCTCACATTTGGGCTCTAAGAAATTGTTGAAGTAGAGCTCCCAGAAATTTGTCACTCGTTGGCCATACCGGCTAGAGCTTCTAAGAGTTGTAGTCCAACAACATCCAGGGAACCAACTTTGGAGACCACTGTTTTATATAGATATTTGTTTTGGTAATTCTGCTTCCACCAGTGGTAGAACACAACAGTAATAATAGGCAGACTGGTATTTAGGGATAGCAGTATTTGTTTAATATATAAATGCTGCTGAAATGAGAAATGTTTCTTTAATTCCTTCACATGCCCTGAAAAACAATCTTCTCCAACCTGGCATTCTCAAATTGTGCTGGACTACAACTCTTAGCATATGGAGTCAACATATTTATTTGACTGTATGAAAGGGCTGTAGTTTGACAGACTTGAAAGGTTACACATTGAAGCCTTGTATTTATTTAACACAATTTAACCATATTAGCAAAACTCCATGGCCTGAATATTTTTGATTAGTCTGGATTAGAACAGTTCTATTAAATCAATAATTGAATGGTGGATTAGCATATCAGTAAATTCTATTGATTCAACAGATCCAGTATAGTTGGAACTGACAATAGGAGTTAGAACAATGTTTTTCCCATCTCTCCTGTGCACTGTCTGTTACTAGTTACTAGTGGAAGCTGCAACTTCAGTGTTATGACATCAAAGCATAGAGATAAATACATTCTAGATGTTATGGAACATGAAAGAAGAATTTAAAAGTGGGGTGCCATTTGCTATGATAGGTGCACATTTATGTAATAGTCAGTTCTGGCTTTTGAAGCAGAACAGGTAGAAAATGAATTTGCTTCACTTTGGGTGCAATTTGATATCCATTTATATGAGAATAAGTGCACATGATCTAGTGAGACTCACTTTTGGAATAGGCAAGTATAGCATAAACTATCAAGCAGCTTTAGTACCCATATGCATGAAATTGAAGCAGAACTCCTAGTAACAAGAGTTAATAAATCTGAGCATTCCTGAGGATTTTTTAGCCATTGAATTCAAAAGGACACAGAGACACAGTACATCTCCAAAAATGGATAATTTTCTCTACAGCTCTCTATCTAAGGAGCAATTCCTCAGTTCACCCTGATTTGCATGTTGTACCTAGGAAACTTATGAGAGAATGATCTCTGGATCTTCTGCATCTAGTGGTGGAACACATTGTCTCTTTTTTGGAGGTCTTTAAACAGAAGTTAGATTGCCATCCTGGATTATTCAAATTTGAAAAATCACCTCCCCATACCCCCTCAGTGTGTTTTGCAAACAGACAGCATAGCAGCCAGGGGTTGGTTTGTAATTACTGGCATTACTGTCTGGGCTTGGTACAAGGGAAGGTTTCAATTCCAGTGCCTTGTGGTACTGGAGAAAAGGGAAATGTGTGTGGGGGGGGGGCTCTTCCCAATCTCCTTCCCTTCTCCCCTCCCAGGGCAAGAATATATGCCTCAGAGAAATCTGAGGGAAGAGCATTTGATATCCAAGAAGCAATAGGAAGTGACACAAGCTGGAGAGGGATGGTTTGATTTATCAATATGGCCAACTCATCTAATGAGCAGAAGAATGGCAAAACTATATTGGCATTACAATCCTAGAATCAGCATAATAGCAGTGGAAACCTGGAAGCTATAATTTTGTGAGGCTGATGAGAAATCTCTCCTTAGTAAACATTATCTCTCTCACTACAAGTCCCAAGGCACCTTGCATAGAAGCTAATAAAACAGTTAACTGGTTCATATTTATAGAAGGATAGGAAACTGCTGCCCAACCAGATGCCATTGACTTCACCTCACAATATTAGCCATATTGACCATTGGCTATATTGGCTGGGCCTGATGAGATCAGGAGTCCCACCTCTTTTGGAGGTTTCCTCTGGTCTAAAGGGTCTTCTGAGATGATGTTTTGGTATCCCATTACTCTGTACACAACTCACCTGCATTTCTTCTGAGCTTACTATTCCAATTCTAGCAGGAGTACCCTAAGGGAACATTTGAAAAAAGCCATATATCAGGGATACATTATTCCAAACTAGTAACATTTCAAATCTTTGTTCAACTGGATGGTAAAGCATTTCTATGCACTTTGTAAATAAGAAAAAGGGTGTTCTACTAAATTACAGTCTTCTCTACTTTTTGATACCTTGTGAAGTACATCATGGACTGAGTTCTCTTTTCCTGTTGTGAAAATGTTTGTCAACTGTGAATGAATAATCTGATATTCAGGGCTAGTACATCCAACAATCATGTCACTGATCTATCACTGGCTCTTGAATAGGTGTACTGATTCTGATATATATATATATATATATATATGCGCAGAAAAAGATTTTTCTGGATTCTGTCATATTTTAGCGTGAGCTATCAAAGAGTGGATTTATGTCGAAAGAGTAATAGCTGTAGACTATGACAGAAAAGGTGAATTTTAAGTGTCAATGTTGTTTTTAAACTTTTGTAACAGCAGCCCATGTATTAAAAGAGGACATCTGATGTGCAGAGGTAATTGACAGCCCTGGGTACAAACATGGGGAGATGATGGCTAGAAACTCAGTGGAGACTAGAAGGTTATCTCTAACTTTTGTTTCCCCTGTAATGGAGTTAGATTCTGGTTCTTTGGATGTGTTTCTCCTTGTGGTCTTTCTGTCTTTCTAACTGTGTAAAGGTCAGTTTTGTCAGTCATTCAGAGGCTCTTGCTCAGAAAGAATACATAGAGTTGCCAGAATGAAAACTGGAGAGGGCTCCTGTACTTTTAGTGGTTGTGTAGGAGAGAGAATTTGAGTTAACTGTGTTGCTTGTTACCTAGCTATGTGACCAGCAGCGATACCTGATGAAATTCCCTCTTTCATACAACCATTAAAGCTATAGGATATGTCTTGAGTTTTCAGTCTCGCAACCATAAGAATGAGTGAAGCCCATATAGTTAGGTAGAAGGTTAATTCTCAGTAACTATTTATAAATACAAAATGACTTATAAGGCTAAAACAGCAACACAGCTAAATTACAAAAAATATATATATTAAAGAAAATTACCAACTAGTCCTAGTTATATTTAAAGAATTGCCTATCATATCAAATAAATAGTTGACAAATATTTAAATATGACAGACATACTGTTGATTATTATTTCAAATATTTTAGAAGTATTTGATAATTGAAATTTTATAACCTTTTAATAATTAAATTGTGTTTCTGTTTTTAACCTTATAAATAATTTTGTATTTATAAATTGTTTCTAAGAATTAACCTTACATCTAGATCAGGGATAGGCAACCTTTCCCCTTTAAGGGATGAGGGACTTCAGCTCCCAGAATCCCAGGAGCTATTGGCCAACATGGGAGTATTGGCCAACATGGCTGAGGCTTCTGGGAGCTGAAGTCCCTCGGCCCTTAAAGAGGAAAGGTTGCCTACCCCTGATCAAGATAGATGACTGTCGTGTGTGTGTGTGTGAGACATCCATATATTTATTTATTTATTCATTCATTCATTCAAATGCCACCTTGCTCCCTGAAGAAACCCAATCCACCCACCCATCCATTCGTCCATTCTTGTAGATTCTCAGTGACCAAAGCCTTGTTTGTTTGTTTGTTTAACTGCCTAGTCTAATAGGTCTTCTAATCCTTTTTCTATGTGTGAAAAATCAGGAGATTTTTCACATTTTAAGAAGGATGTGCTCAGCTCAACTGTTACTCTGAGGACCCAAAATTTCTACCTCTTCTCTACATACATATCTGGGGGGAAGTGCAAAACTATAAAGGCATGTGTAATATTTTGCACACAAATACTTTTTTGAAATATTTCATTGAGAAAGGACCAGGACCATAATATCTGTATTAGTTTTGCATTTCTGAGTGGATTTTCCCTGCATCCAGAACTCATTATTCCCACTTCATGTAACCTGTTAAGAACTCAGGGTGCTCTCAGTATAATTTTATGCTAGACACATTGTATGCATAAATCCAGTGATGTGTGTTCAATCATTTAGAGAATATCTTTCCACATCTGTTCCTGTAATCCACTGTAAAGTTTAGATGACAACTTCATACTGATGGGTTATCCACACTATGCAATTTCATACCACTTCAAGTGTCATGGCTCCAACGTATGGAATACAGGGATTTGTGGTTTGATTGAGGTATGTAGAATCCTCTACTAGAGAGCTGTAGCACCATAGTTCAGTGGAGCACATTTGTTCTCTATCAGTAAATGTGTACCATATTGTACTATACAGAGAGCACACATGTGGTATAGCTCTTCCACCCTACAGGGAAAGAATGGTTTCACCAGTTGTAAAACATATGTAAGAAACTTACTCCTTGGTTTGCTACATAAGGCAGGTAATACAAATTTGGAAGCATCTACACAAAGAAAGAAATAGTTAACAAAGGTGTAGGTTTAAAAAGCAACATATTGTTTTATTTATTGTAAAACAGTAAAGAATTTAGAATATATTTTTTGATCAGACAAATTTTTCATCTAGGTTTGCATCCTGTCCTCAATTGTAACCAGATCAAGATGTTCTAAGACAGGAATGAGCAACTTGTGAAACTTCAGATGTTATTGAATTACAGCTTCTATTATCCCAAGTCAGCACAGTCAGTGCAAAGGATGATGGGGCCAAAATCCAAAACTATCTGGAGTGCCACAAGTTGTCCACTTTTGCTAGAATAGCTCCCTACTCTAATTTAGACCTTCTGAAGTAGTTAAAGCTTCACTTCTTTGCAGATGCTTTTGGGATCTGCCTGAGTTCTAAAAACTGGCACAATTAGGGTATGCCAGAATGTCTGGCAAACAATTTGCTCCATCAAAGAGTGCCTACCAAGCTACAATTCTCAGGATACATTTCTCTTCTTGAGTTTTATAAGACTAAGCTATTGTCCCTGCTGCTGTATAGGGCCTGTGTATGGGCATACTCAAATACTGCAGTCAGGCCTTCAGAAAAACATAACTTCCTGACAAGAGTTCTGGATATCCTAGGGTCTACTTCTGAAGCAGTTGCACATACAGAAACAACATGTTGCTCAATGGACTACAATGGGCTGCCTGAAATCAAAATAAGAAATGACAATGGTCACTTCCAGTCATTTTGGGGGGGTTTTTAGCTGCTTCAGCATAGGGCTCTTCTAACACTGTTTTAGCCCAAGCTTCAGCTTCAGTTGAATTTTTAAATTTAATTGGGGGGGGGCTTAGCTCCTGACTAGTTGCTTTTGAAGAACAACCTCTTAGTCAAAAGCTCATCTCAAATAGATGAGTCTGCATGTCATGAGAGTCCATTCAGCTATCCAAGAGGAGGATCAGTATGTTGGCAATAAGTCTGAAAATAAACTTACAGATCGCTGGGATGGGTCTTGTTGGGTTCCATGCAAACCTGGATAGATCTTTTAAAAAAGATGTTGCAGAGTTACATCTAATGAGATGCAAGTTGAAATACAGACAATCAAATATCAAAGAACTCTGGATGTTCTATATATCCAAGGAAGGAAGCAGGAATAGATTCTTTGTACACTAATTTAGCATAAGGACCTTAAAAAGTAAAGGTAAAGATGTTCCCCGTTGATAAGGTTGTCAAGTCATGTCTGACCATAGGGGCGGTGCTCATCTCCATTCCTTAGCCAAAGAGCCAGCATTGTCAGAGACTACTCTGTGATCATGTGGCCAGCATGATTGCACAGAATGCTGTTTACCTTCTCATTACAAAGTGGTACCTATTTATGTACTTGCATTTGCATGCTTTCGAACTGCTAGGTTGGCAGAAGCTGGGACTAGTGATAGGAGCTCACCCCATCATGCAGCACCCGGGCCTCGAACTGCCAACCTGCCAATCTTGCAATCAACAGAGTCAGCATCTTAACCACTTGACCACCACATCCCATATAAGCACCTTACCTATTAGTTATTTAACACATTTTGGATGTTCATATCACATAGTTTATATCATAAATCCTTAACATTTCCATATCATTTTTCACTCCAACTGTGGTCTATCTGTTCACCAGTTCTTCTGAGTACAGACGTACCTCGTGGCTGAATTTTAAAAGCCAACACCATTTTATTTCCCCACAACTTTTGAATGGAGCAAAAGTCTGGGACACTGTGGAAAAATGAAAATGGCAGATATCCTCTGAAGTGCTTCTACTACAAACCACTGTCCTAGGGATAAGATAAGCAAATGCATGAAGGTACAGCGTAGGTGGATGTTAATGCTGACCATAAGAATTGAGACTCAGAGGGATTATTCTTCTGTATAATCAAATAATGGGCAATGTTAATGGTTGGCTTTCATGTCAGAAGGATGGTGAATCCATTCTTTGCTTTCACCAGCTTTAAATCAGCTATGCTTTAAAACTTGGGGAGGATTCTGTACCCAATAACATGGAAATAACCAGCTGCCACTGCTAATGTCTTCACAGCTAAAATGAAATTAGGTAAATCTTTGTAGCTCACAGCACACATTCTAATATATCACCCTGATCCTGGTATTCTTCTTTGCAAAATGAAACAATGATTTTGGGGTTGTTGGTTTTTTTTAAACCACTCTTGTGCATAAGTTCTAATGAGTTATTTGAAAGGCTATGAAATGTAAAAAGTATACTCACTGTTTGACCAAATGTCCCTTTGTGTTCTTGTACAGTTGATAACTGCATTTATCAAAGAAAACATTTAAAACCACTAGTTAAGTAGGCAAACAGTCAATAAGGAATCAGCTAAGGCTTAAATCTCAACAAGCCCTTTAGGCTAGATTCCTCTAAACTGCAGGGATGTGTGAGAAATCCCATCTGTCAGGGTCTTTCTAAGAATTTATTCAATTCACACCACACAGATCAAACACAGAAACAGGCACAGTTTGCTGTCAGAAACCCACCCCCATTTCTGATCTTGCAACGCAATGTGTGAAAGAATATGATGTGTTTGAAAGCATGCATATTTTTTTAAATGTGCAAAAACACTATTACATAAACAAGCTTTATTCAAAGGAGCATGCCCTTTTCCTTTAGGAAAAATGCACACAAAAATATGTATGGACATTTTTCTGTTATTTTTTTAAAAAAACAAAACAAAACACATAACCACTATGAAATTGATTTGAGAGTAGGTACACAATCCATATAAATGGGCTTGATGGATCTTCCCCTTTCAGCCCAGAGCTGAATTTTTTGGTTCTATAGAGGACATTTTCACCCTACCTCTACTTAGGTCCTGAAATAAACTGTTAGAATAGAAACAGTTCCAGAAGTATATCAAAAAGATGAGCCAAATCCAGAGAGAAACTGAGACATTTTAAAAGTATCTGAAAAAGTAGGATGACGGAAGATTAACCGGGACTATTCCTGTTAAATCAGGACAGTTGAAGGGTATGGTCCAGCCCATCACTGGGTGTCCAATACATAAATGGGGAATAACAACAAACAAACAAACAAACAAACAACAATAACATATAAAGATCAAGGCTGAATCTGACTAAAGGCCACTTTTGTCCCATTCTCTGTCTGCACTGTAGTAAGTCAGGTACCTATAGAAAGCCTATTAGGAGAACATGAAGGTAACTATGGGCTTGCCTATATTACCTATAAACCCCAAATTCTTTCAGGGCTGGCTGTGTGCTGTTTATACTATACAGACATCTCCAGTGAAAAAGCTCTGGTTCAGAAAAACTTTGGTTCATGGTGATGGAATTTTGCAGCTGTGTGAACCCACAGTAGGGAGGCCAGTATGTCTTTGAAGATGAAAAATGGGACACAAGATTGGAAAACTGCCACTGAAGAACAAGTTGCCCATTAGCAGAAAGGCCAATGAAGGATGTCTGAAGAGAAGACAATACCTGTACTGGAAATCCCCCATCCACCCATTAAAATATATTTTAAAACTGAAAGGTTTATCTTCTAGCCTCTCTCTGAATATGAAATAATGCAGACCATAACAGTAAAGAAATGATTTGTAAAATGTTTTGTGTTAGAAGACTTATAACTTTATATGTTCTTGTTTTCTGATTCTCTTAAATACATATTATGACTTCATAGAATGAGAATAAAGTGTGTGTTAGATTAATTTTATTTATTTTTTATTTTAAATCAGTTTGATCTAAATATGTGGTTGATTACACTTTGTTTCTCTCTCCTGTTTAAGCTAAAGAATCCAAAGTTTTTGCTTCAGTTAAGGGTTGGGTGACATGTAACTACCATTCTGGCTGGACATTCAGGAGAATCTTTGATACTGAGATTTATTATAACAGAAATTATGTAGCTGGGACTGCCTGTGGTGGACAGTTCTCTGGCAAAACCCATTGGTATAATGCTCCATAAAATATTGAAGTGGGTATAATTCCTTTGCTGAACACAACTCAACTGGGCTTGCTGCCAAGAAATTGACAGACAAGATATATGGCCCTCCTAATTAAAAAAGCCATGAGAAGGAAGAAGTGGCAAGGATCTAAAGTGGGTACTGCAAGATCTAATTAATCACATTTTTTCTATAAAGTTGAACTAGGGTTGAACAAGGGAGCTCAAATTCAAGAGATGTGTATGGTTCACAGACAGAACATGAGACAAATTAATCTGGGCACCTGCATCATAAACACATTAATCCTGCCAACACAGTCATATTGTGTTTTATAGGAACAGGATTATATATTGTATACTTGTATTCATATTAATGGGGACATCAAGACTGGGGACAGTAAAATTTCAAGTTTGCAAAATTTGGGCATGTATCTGGGCTTTGGTATCTGGTAAAGTCAGATATGTGCATGGTGACTATCTTCTATGAAGGTTTAACTAAAAAGTAGAGAAATGTGCACATGGAGAGACAACCAAGGACAGGGGGGTTTTCTTTGCCAGTTAGACTGTGGTTCAAATAGCAACTGCTTATAACTTTAGCTGCAACCATCTAAGAATCCTGAACTGTCTACAAGGGTGGTAGCTAAAACTTTTTTATTTTTTATTTTTGGGGTTTAAACTGGTGTGGACATTGCATTTAGCTAGGAGATGTTTGAGATCTGTTAAGATTTTCTTATATAGTTGCTATCTATGATGCCTTGATTACCATTTCATGCATTATTTCAGCAGCTGCTGCCACACTACAGAAATAAAGCAGTTTGACACCAGTTTAATTGCCATGACTCAATGCTATGGAATTCTGGGATTTGTAGTTTTGTGAGATTTTTAGCCTTTCCTATCAGAGAGCTCTGGTGCAGCACCAAAATACAAATCCCAGAATTCCATAGCATTGAATATCTTCAGACATTCTGTTTCAAGATGGACTGCTGGTTTTCCTCCTGAATTTACATACTCAGCCCTATCTTGTATGCAATCCTATTTTTCCTTTTCTCCTGCCTACTGTTTCTCTTGATGGGCCAGGCATGTTACTAAAAGCAATATTCAAAGGTATCTTGTAGCACCTTTGAGACTAACTGAAAGAAAGAAGCTGGTAACATGAGCTTTCATACACTTCAGCCTACTTCCTCATATGCATGCAAGTCTATAAAAGCTCATGCTACCAACTTCTTTCCTTCAGTTAGCCTCAAAGGTGCTGCAAGATTCCTTTGCATACTGATTTTCTAGGTTAATATAGCTATGCCTTTGAATTTTGAAAGCAATATTGCTTTCTTTCAACCATCACAAACAATGAAAACTATAATCTGAGTGCATATTTCCATGTATGCAACTTTCTTTTCAGACTGGTATGCTTATGTACAAAAGGACAAAGTAGTTGGAGGCCCACACCTCAGATTGGGATGAAGCATGCATGACAATATTTCACACTAGGCCCTTGGAGATATATGTTCTTTCAGCCTGCTAGTGCTAAGAGGAAATTCTGTGTAGGAGAAACAGAATCCTTTCCCCTTCCCAAACAAGGATATATAAATTAAATTAACATATCTTTGTACTGGTTTTGCTTTGTTCTTTGTTATTGTTTGGAAGAGAGAGCCAGTGAAGTGTAGTGGTTGAATGTTGGATTAAGGCTCCAGGAGAACAGGGTTCAATTCCCCACTTGGCCATGTAAACTCTCAGGATGAGTTTCACTGAGTGATCTTGGACAAATCTTACTCTCTCATCCTCAGAAGGAGACAATCAGAATAAAACTCAAGAAGAAAAACCTATGACAGGATTCTTGTTAGTTGGAGTTGGCATGAAACAACAACAAAAAATTGTTTGGGGGGGGATTCTAAGTATAAATAAACAGAAAGAAAAATTATCTGATCAAAGACCATTTTGGATCAGGTTTTTGATATTTCTACTGCTTGATCTGTTCAGAGGCTTCATAATATGGCCAACAGGAGTCAATGTAACCCATACCCATTTCCTTTTCCATGGCCAGCACTATAGCTAGGTTTGTAGTTCAAGCACTTGATTTAAGTCCTGAAGAGCTCTCACTATGGAGTTTATCACCCCGGAGGGATCCCATGCAAAAACAGCATTTAAAACAGGAAAAACCCACAAAAATGGATTGGTTTTCACATGACACTGAGCATCAACCAAGACAGAAAGTGGACAGAAAGTGGAAAAAATCCACAAAAGTGGGTTGATTTTCATATAACGTCAGGGTTAATGAGCATTAACCCAGACAGAAAGTGGACAAAATGTGATTGTTTTTACTTTTGTAACATCTTTTTTACTTTTGTAACAAAGTCAACATTTTGTTGACTTTGGGACTATGCAGACTGACAGGAAAAGGTGACCTGAAGTTGCCTTTTCCCTAAGCTGCAGCAACTGCCCTGCCTGCCCTGAGGTTGCCCTAAATGGGGATGGAGCAAACGCACTGGGAGGAGTCAATGCAGCTTTTCCAAGGCTGTATTGAAGCCCCAGCAACCACATCAACAGCCCCAAGGACACTACAAAGAGAGATGGAGCAACTGCATGGGCTGGCAGCAGCTGCTTTAATTTTCTTTTTTTGTTCTCAAATGTATGTGTACGTATGCAGGACCATCTCTCCACACCTGTGCATCTGTGCAGGAAAACATCCTGTTACAGGGTGGTATACAGTTCATCACTCTCTGTGTACAAAGATGATTGAAGTTCGGCATCCCTGTGCACCTGAACAGTTTCTGTCATACACCCACATATCATGCAAGGATTTGCTGACCTCCACTTCCTCCCAAGGAGTGGGTGCAGTAGATGGGTGCCACTTTCTGATTGTGCCACTCTTGGGATGAAGGAACGGGTTTGTCAACTGAAAAGACATTCCATCATCCTCCACAAAACATGTCCCACACATATCAGGGGGGAGGGGAGAGGTACATGCAAGGGAGTTTTGTGTGGACTGACTTGATACATGCATCTGGTGGTCATGCAAGGGACATGGTCAACAGGACACACAGACAAATGTTACTCCAGGAGCACCCCCCCCCCCAGCATGCCAGGAAGTGGTGTGCAGGACAGAAGACGTCAAAAAAGCCTCTTTCATCCAAACTGCTGTGTATGCTGACAGCAAGTGTACATGCAGCAGAATGCATTTATTGTCATAACAGAGGACAGTTGCTAGGGTGCATGCGTAGGGTTACAATTAGGGTTAGGGTTCTAATATTCAAGCGCACCTCTGCCAGTGCATCCACACCTGGAAGCATAGGGCTTTTTAACACCTTCAATAAGACACCTTATAATGCCCTTTTAATAAGACACCCTTTTAACACCCTCAATAAGACACCGCCACATTCCATTAACGTGCTGCCAATTAATGTTGTGTTCTGTCTATGTCAGTGTTGTTGCTGTCAATGTCAGTTTTAAATTGTATGATTTTAATCTTTAATTGATTTAATACTTTTTTTAAGGGGGGTATGGGGGATGGATTGTATTTTGTAATTTAATATTGTTAGCCACCCCGATTGTTCTCAGAGGGGTGGAGTATAAATAAATTTTATTATTATTATTATTATTATTATTATTGCACTTTAAATTAAAGCTTGCATCGTAGGGCGCATGCTCTGAATCTCTGAGTCAATTTCTGCCGCATGTATGACAGTGCATTTATATGGACATTTTCTGGTGCATCAGTGTTGCTGCATACATATACACATGTGAAGGTGCACATCTTCACCAAAGGAGCGGGAAAAAGTGGCTCCTTTTTGGAGCAGCTTTTCTTGGCATACAACAGCTAGAGGGCGCTTTCCTGGAGACTTTTAGGCATGCATCATCTAAAGGCCACACCTACAAGTCACTCTCAAAGCACCCCTTTTTGCCTGTCTGCATAGCCCCTTTTTGTCTGGGTTAATTGCTCATTAACCCTGATGTGATATGTGCGAAAATCAACCTACATTTTTGGGGGCTTTGGGGTTTTAAATCCCATTTCTGCATGGGATTTGGGCACTTTACCCCGGTGTAATAAACTCCCAAGTTAGCCAGTGCCAGTGACATCTAGTGGTTCTGTTATCAATGGAACAGGGAAGCCATTCTTGTTTTTAGTTTGACCTTTAAAGGAGCCAAATAATGTGCTGAACTAATCTAGTGATCACGTTCAGCACCTTGGATAGTTCCTTTAAACTTTGGACTAATTCGCCATCCCTCCCTCTACCATGGGTTTTGGCATGGTCACGTCAACTACTTTGAAACTGACCTGCTGAGTTTGTCTCTCTCCTGGCAGGAGCTGCTGTTGTGGATCGACAGGCTGATTGGGTTCTGGTGGTGGAAACTTCTGCTGGATTGGTGGCTGACCATCATACAGTTGAAGCCAGACTTGCCTTGTAGGAATTTGATTCAGGACTTGGTAGTGAGGTTGTTCTTGTATTCCAGGCTGTTGAAACTGGATGGGAGTTTGCAGAGATGGCAGTGGAGGTGGGTGTACTGGCATAGAGTATTCATACTGTGGAGTAATGAGAGGGCAAACAGCCAGAAAGCAAAGAATATTGAAGATGGTATATGCATTAAGAACACACAAAGAGTATCTGGTCAGTTCATGTCTAGAGAACCTTGTGTTATAATACAATCATTAGCCTCTACAGTGCCATGTAATTTTAATTTGGAGGTGAGAGCATAATTCAATGAGGCTTGAATTAATGAGTTATAACTTCATGAGCCCGTTGCTTTCATTGGGTCCCATGACTCATTTCATTCCAGACTGCATTCTTTACCCCTTTGTGACTGCTGATTAATCCTGGCACTCTTCTAAAATGTGTTTGCACTCTTCTAAAAGTAGTTTAAATCATACTGAAATATAAAATGACCTCCATGAGGTCACTTCAATATAGAAAGCTAAGCTATGAAAAAACAGCAAACTGCCTGTGAGATTTTCATTGACAAATATATGTATGTAAACATATAAGTATATTTGGTGTGAAATATAGGACATTCATAATTCAGATTCTTTTTTAAAAAAAAATCTAGTCTTTGATAGATTTGGGTAGTAGCTATCACTTCAGATCTTACTTTGATCCTGGTTTGATCCTGCTTTGTTTTAACTACCGGTAATCTTGATTAAGAAACAGAAATTCCCTGTGTCTGGATGAAACATAGAACTTTGTTCATTCTAAAGTGTCAGCAGAAGGTTTTCCATCAGTCATTCTGACTAGGTCTGATGTCTGTTGCTGGCAAAAATATTTTGAGAGCTCCAGATTGGAGAAAGCTAATTCAAACCATGGTATAAACAGGATTTGGCAATATGTCAACCGGTTTATATGTCAACTTCCATATATTTTCTGTTCCAACTCCCATCAGCTCCAGCCAGCATTAATTATTAATTGAATTATGGCCCTGGAGTTAACAAGATGTCTTGCAACTTGTTTTCTTTTATTTGGGGGTAGGGTGTTGGAGCTTGAACTTTCAGTCTGTATTCAGGTATCTGAGAACATACAGAATAACCAGTGTCCTGCAGAGAGTCCTTCCACAGAGAAATAGAGGAAGTTCGGTTGCCATCATCCATAAGATCAGGAGAGGATGAAAATATATCTAGTTGTAATGAGCAGTACAATTGTGTAGATTCTCTGTTTCCAAGGGACAAACTATTTTTACCATCCATTAAACCAATCACCCTCATATTTTGAGGAGAGGAGTAGACAACTCAAAGGTGGGAATCATACAGCCCTTTAGATATTGTTGAACAACTGCTCCCATCATTCTTCATCATTGGCTATGTTGGTGATGGCTGCTGGGAGTTGCAGTCCAAAAACATTGGAAGGGCCACACAATCCAAGCTCCTGCTTTAGATGATGGTGACACAACTCAAGTTTCAGCTTGACACATGAGGAACATTCCCAAAGATACACAAAAATTAACTGAAAAACGGACGCTATTTTTTTGAAATTTCCAGAAACCAATAAAATTAAAACTCCTGTTTCAAAAAACATTTTTTGCGCCATGTTACCCCATATCTTTTCTGGAGCCAAAGCAGCTTGGATTATCTTACCTGTTGGGTTTCATGTGGCTGGGCTCTTTGACTCCTCCAATAGAATGTATGTGGTGGGAGGAAACCATGCATCCACAAAGAATTTAGTGTATTAGCATAGCCATAAGGTGGAGCATACTAAAGAAATTGAGGAAATAGACACAGATTTTAAAAGATCAGTTGCTCAAGATGTCAAATGAGAATCCACGTTAAATTTTCAGTCAGTGTTTAGCAGCTGAATATTATACATTTTCATAAATAATGTTTTTAAAAATGGCTTTTCCAACTAATTCTGTTGTGTTCCCATACTCACTTATTTTTTTTTATACTGGATAAAGCATCCATAACTTTAGTTAGAGGTAAAGATGTAGTAGAAGAGAAAAGAATAATATATGAATATTTATTAATTATTCTGTTTAGTTTTTTAAGTCAAAGGAGCCCTCAAGGTGACTTATTCCTTACAAATAAGGAAACTGATAAAATCAACATAAAGCCACAATGGTAATAAAACATAAAATACGTCTAATAGACATACTACACACCACCACAGGATTAAAAACAACATTCAGTGAAGACCTCCAAATGCTCTCTCTCTTTCTCTTTTTCTCTCTGGGTGTGTGTTTTAAAGTCAATATAATCATGATCACATAGTCAGACTATGAACATGTGCACATTTGCTTTCTCTTTGGCTTTGCTCTCCAGGAATGATTAAGATTGCAGTCCAACAATATTCCCACCCCAATGTATGACCACAGTACCTTTTCAGGAAGCCTTGGTCATGGCTAATTTAAGTCAGAATGTGTCCCATAAACATAAACCTAGGATAGTGAAAATATGGGCCTCCAGATTGCAGAACTTTAGCTTCCACCTTTTGTGATCACTGACAATGTAGGCTGGACTTATGGAAACTGCGGTCCCAACAATATGTGGAGAGTCTCAGGTTCCCCACTCATAATAGATTATCAGATGGGAGAAAACCCAGGAGTAAAAGGCATACTCCCAGCAAAGTAGCATGATCGCACTAAAGATTTTCAGACACATCACTCTTATCCAGGACTTAATCCATAAACAACCTGCAATGCTCCAGCAACAAACCATTCATAGGGAAGTCCCATGAATGGTTTGTTGCTGGAGCATTGCTGGTTCTTCATGGGTTAAGTCCTGGATGAGTATGATATTTCTGAAAATATTCAGCACAATCACGCTACTTTGTTAGGAGTATGCCTCCCCCCCAATTTCCCCCATCTGATAATCTCCATAGTATAAGCCAGTAAACTTATTGTTGATGTATGTTACTCATTTGCCTCTATTTTACCTTAAATATGATTGCTGTTCATTGAGCCTTATTATTTCAAAAGGATCAACATAATTTTATTTTATTTTTTGCCATGTCTATGACTGCAATCCATCTTTCATGTAGAATAAGATTTTACATTACTTTAGAAACAAACTTTTTTTTAAGATGGATATTTTGAGTTAGCTGTGTTTACCTGTGGGAGAACATTAGGCATATTTGCTCCAGCCAGTTGTTTCATCCCCTGAAAAACATTTTTTTAAATGTGCAGTATTAACATCAAACACATCTTCTTTATAATAATCTTCTTTTACCCAAAAAAGGCCCAAAAGATGCAAAACTGGGGCTAAATCCCAGAGCCAGTGCATGATCTCCAGCTAAAGCACAACTCTTATTTTAATATTAAACCATGTATGCATCTGAAAATCTGTCACTGAAACTATATCTAAATCTATGCCAATGAGATTTGTTAGTAGGCTTTATTCATGACTATTTTGAGTTCTGAGATCCATGTGGAAGATAGCATAATATGGTCTGATGTACATCTCCACACTGTAATGGATATATGCCCACCCATTCTGATGTGGCGTTCATGAACCCTTAAAGAGCACAATTTGTTTTATATATATAATCAGAAAATAATGCCAAATATAGTCCTAAACAATGATAAAAATCTACATGCCACAGAGACAATTGGTTTGCTATTGTTCTTGAAAGTGTATCTGAGTGAAACAAATAAAGGGTAGAGAGATCTTGTGGCACCTTTGAGACTAACAGAAAGAAAAAAATTGGCAGCATGAGCTTTCATAGATTTCAGGCTACTTCTGGTGCTGTTGCAGTGGTCCCGATCCAGCAAGGGGCCATCTGTTCAGCCCCCTAGTGTGATCCAAGAAAATGATGGCTGTGGAACCACAAGAGGAGGATGCCTAAATGAACTCTCCTACCCATTAACTATGGAGATTATCACACAGGGGAGAGGACATCATTGTCCCATTGCAGGAAGGACTTCCATATGATGTCAACTTATCAGGACATTGTCCCATCCAGAAAGCACAAGTGACAGTGACTGTGTGACAGCTTTTTGAATGATGTCACACTGATCCTGTCATTGCCCTGTCATTGAAGTGGCATTGTCCCAGCATTTTGCATTAATGGGAGTTCATGTTAATACAATGCTACAATGACAGGATCAGCGCGTATGATATGAAAGGCTTTCATGCAATCCCCCCACTGACAGGATAAGGATGGGAGAACTACCATCCCTATGCTGTCTGAGTGTGATAATCTTCTATGTGTGGGAGTTCACTGTATAACTGAAAACCTCCACAGAACTGGGCAGAAAGAAAACTCCACCAGAAATATATAGTACAGGTTGAGTCTCTCTAATTGGAAATGCTTGAGACCAGAAGAATTTTGGATTTCAGATTTTTTAAAAAATTATTTTGGAATACCTGTATTTGCATCTGTTGTTGTTGTTGTTGTTGTTGTTGTATGCCTTCAAGTTGTTTCCAAGTTATGGTACCCTAAGGCAAACCTATCAAAAGGTTTTCTTGGCAAAATTTGTTTAGAGGTTTGCCATTGCCTTCCACTGAAGCTGAGAGCATGTGACTTGTTCAAGGTCACCCAGTGGGTTTCATGCTCAAGCAGGGAATTGAACCCTGGACTCCAGAGTATTTGCATTTATATGTATGTATAAATACATACTCCAATATGTAATTGCATATACATAAGTAATGAGATATATTGGAGATGGGACCAAAGTCTAAGTACAATATTCATTTATTCACATAGTCTCAAGGTAATTTTATACATACTATTTTTAATAATTTTATGTATGAAACAAAGTTTGTGTACACTGAACCATCAGGAAGCAAAGGTGTCAATATCTCAGCCACCCATAAAAAAAGTTTTGGCTTTTGGAGTATTTTGGATTACAGTTCCAAATAAGGGAGACAGCCTGCATATTGTGCAATGGGATCTTGGCCACAGATCATTCTTAACAAACTGATTTTGTCTGCTTTCTGCCTTTTTCACCAGTATTGCATGAAATTGGCAAAAGTGCTCACAAGTTCAACTACATTCCATCCTAGGTTTCTATGGAGGTGCCATGATAATGCTAAAAAGCCTGCAAAGTTATTAACTGGATAATCTCTCCTTGGAATTTATCTGGAGGTAACTTCCAACTGTCTTAGAGATATTATATTACTCACAGTATTTGTTGATACTTTAATTTCACATTGGGATTTACTTTTCATCTTTTAAAATGTTCATTTTAACCATCCAACTAATCTGCTATTCTTGGGTAGCATATATAAATATGATAAATATTTTGTTTAAAAAAATGGAAATATATATATACCTCAAGACTTATACTACCCATTCCAGGTATCCCCACATGCTGAGGAAGTATCTGCAAACAAAAACAAAACATCTGTTAACATTTGTTCTTTTTCAGCATTAGCATTTGGGCAGATGTTAATTCCTTGTATTTCTGAAGGTTGGGAGCAAAGGAAAGTTTGCTACTGGGAATTAGTTTTAACATATGAAATTAGTGTTGCATTGGCATTCCCAAGTTCACTTCAATGCACCTTCTCATTGATAGCACAAATGTGGAGGACCCTAGATCAAAAGGCTAAGACATGAGAACATCCCTGAATTGTGGATTAATTTGTTTTAAAAAAAAACCTGATGTGATAGTCTGTTATCATTCTAAATAATGATCTTAAAAGTCATTATTTTATTCATTTGAATGTGTTACTTGGGGAAATTTTGGCCATTTAAATATTTATAATTGATACTTTAAATTTAAATTTAAAAATAATATTTTCAATATGTTAACCTAGAGGCTAAAAGATAATAAGAGAAAAAAGAAGTCAAATAATAAGAAGTCAAAGTTATCTGATTTTCATTTATTTCATATATCAATTAAACTTGTAATGCAAGTGGACCTCTACCCACATAGAGGAATTTGTGGAAGGATGTATTCAGTGGATGAGATACAGAAACTCACTGGTGTCAATAAAGAAAAAAGGAATGAAGATGGGAACTGGGATTCACTGAATAAATTGAGCATACATTTCAGGATGAATTTGTAGAAGAGCTTTGGCTTCATCCTATGTATGGGTTACTTAAAAATGTTACTTTCCATTCTTTTTATTTATATCCTTTTCCTGTTTTAGTCTGACCACTGATGAATTTTATCAATTTTAAAATAAAGGATGGGGGGGGGGTGTTAAAAGATTAGCATGCTGGCAGGCTGCATGTGTACTACACCTTTGTTATAGTAATTCAATGCATTTCTATATCTTCGTAACACTCTTGAGATTCATAATATCAGCCAGAATCCTCTAGGGCAGCTACAAATGAGTAATCTAGAGTTACACACTCGTGATTGTTTTGTTTAGGGGCTAAGTAGGGATTGTTAAAATTCTCCAATCTCCACTTACTAGAAAGCAGCCACTGTAATCAATGGGAGATCTGTTCCCCTGTCGAACGAGAAGCAGCTGGCTGACAGTCCACCTACCCCTCACACAAGCAATCTCCAATAGGGGAAGGAATTACTACAGGAGTCGTGATTCTGCCTGTTGCACTGGAGATCAGAAATTATTCAGTCAGCTGCTTCCTGAGCAACAGGAGAACTCCTCCCTCAACTATAGCAGCTGCTTTCCAGTAAGTGGAGATAGCAGGTGGGGGTTAAATCCCATGCAAGATACTTAACTTGGGTTGTTTTAGAGTGTTTTGTTATTGGAACAGCAATTCAAGTGGTACAGGGCAGAGGGAGATATCGTGATGGCTTCCTCTTATGGAGGAAGAATAATGTTTAATATCTATCTCACCTTCCAGTCACCTTGCCATTCTTGGGAATTTGAGCCAGGACACTCACAAAATCTCACTTTGCTCTTGGATAATGTCAGATTAGTTAAAAATAAAGCACACATCATCTATGATCTCTTCATGGATGAAGAGGCTGACCTGGCATGCTTTACGGAGACCTGGTTGGGAGCTGACAGGGGTTTAACATGGGCACAGTCTTGCCCAGCTGAGTACTGTGTAAGCGAACAAGTGAGGGAAAAGGAGAGGTAGCTATGGTCTACAAAGATCACCTCAACATGACCTATCAGAGAGTTGAGCCATATCAAGTTTGTATATTTGTATCTGAAAACCAGGGATAGACTGGGGATTATTTTAGTGTACTCTCCACCCTACTGCCTATCGTCTGAGCATGCTGGCAGGCTGCATGTGTACTACACCTTTGTGTGTGTAATCTAGAGTTACACACTCGTGATTGTTTTGTTTAGGGGCTAAGTAGGGATTGTTAAAATTCTCCAATCTCCACTTACTAGAAAGCAGCCACTGTAATCAATGGGAGATCTGTCCAGGTGAGTTCACTGAACTGGTCTTGGAGCTGTTGTTGGAGTCCGCCAGACTTTTGCTTCTGGGCAACCTCAACATGCCATTGGAGAACAGTTGTCAGACGCCAGTTCAGGAGTTCATGGTATCCACGACAAACATGGGCCTATCCCAGTTGGTTTCAGGATCTACACATTTGGTAGGTCACATCCTTGATTCGGTTTTCAGCTCTGAACACATAGATCTATCTGGGAGGTGACTAATGCCTCCACATTGTCATAGAGATATCATTTTCTGGTCAGGGCTAACATAACAGCTACAACCTGCCCCTGCAGAGGTGGAGGACCTATTAAAATGGTCCACCATCAAAGGCTAATGGATCCTTTGAGATTGAGGTGGTCTTGGATGATACACAATTCTTCAACCCATTCCAAACTGATTTCAGAGCAGCATACAGAGCTGAGATTGCGAATGATCTCCTTAATAGATGATCTCCATATTAACACCAACAGGGGGAGTGTATTTGTCTTGGAGCTCTTGGAACTCTCAGTTGCATTTTATACCACTAACCATGGTATCCTTCTGGAATGCCAATCTCAAAATCATTCCACTTGCTGTCAATTAGTTTCTGAACAAAGAACAAAATGTTGGTTATTATTGTTAAAGCCCTACATGATTTGGGTCCAGGTTACCTACAGGATCACCTTTTCCCATACAATCTGCCCTGTACGCTCAGGTCCTCTGTTTGCTCCAACTGGCCAGACTAGACTGGCAATGGTTTACCAGGTGACCTTTTCATCGGCTGTCCCCAGTCTATTGAATGGCCTGCCAGAAGAGATATGTCAGCTGAAAATGCTGACTGCATTTAAAACAGCATTAAAGACTTATCTCTTCTGGCAGGCCTACCCAAACAATTTTAAATTATGATTTTTTTTAATTTGTATATTCTTAAGAATGTACTTTTATGAGTGTATTTTAATGGCTTTATAGTATTTTAACTGTTGGTTTTATGTGCTCTCACTTGTATTTTGTATTTTAACATGCAGCCTTGAGCCTTGAGGAGAGACAGGAAAGAAATATTCCATCACAATCACCATCATCATCACCATCATCACCTTAACACTGTGAAAGAACCAAAAGACAATACGGAATGAGTTTCCCTTATCCAAAATGCTTGGGACCAAAGTGTTTTGGAATTCAGATTTATTTATTTATTATTTATTTTGAGATTTTGGAATATTTGCATATACATATACATGATGAAATATCTTGGAGGTAGACCCCACAAAATTCATTAACGCATCATATATACCTTATACACATAGGCTGATGGTAGTTTTATACGCAATAATTCTAACAATTTTGTGCATGAAACAAAGTTAGTGTACCTTGAACCATCAGAAAGCAAAAGTGTCACTGTCTCTGCCACCCCATGTGGACAATTTTGAATTCTGGAGTATTTTGAATTTTGACATTCCGGATAAAGGATACTCAATCTGTACATGTAGTCTACCTGCCTTAATAGATCTCTCTATAAGATGTTATAGCTACTGGTAAAAAAAAATTCCCAAAAATATTATCTCACACTTAATAAATTGTTAGCAATATGAAATAAGATTCTATTGATTACCGGTAGAGCAGAACATATTCCTAATAGGCTTGAGACAAGTATCCATTGTTTCATATCTGCTATGCTGCCTGGAGGAAGAGAAGTACCTAGCACGAATTTGAGAGAATGTCAAGTTCCTGTAAATTAAATATAATGAGCAGTGAAGCAGCAGCATGGTCAATGCAAACAATAAATTAAAACAAATAATTACAGTAACAAATGTTGTGGTTAGCCTGATTCTTACTTTACTGTAAGCCTACCATTTTGAAATATTAATCGTTAAGGAGATTCTTGACAAATTTGTTTTTAATGTCCTCCCACTGAAATGCAGACAGTTATTTTTTAATGCCATTACAATAAATCCAGAGCTTTGGATGTTAGAAATTAAAATATTGATGTAACACATTGGCAATATTACACTTGTTTTTCTAGTTGCACTTCCATTATTTCTCAGAGATGGACCATTAAGGAGAAATCCTATCAGCATTATATGAGTTGTATAGGGTAGAAAGTGCTTCACAGGCAATATCTAGTTGTAGCCCCTACAACAACTCTGTAAGGTTTCTACATTGCAGTTGTGTGTATGGGACTGAAGTTACAGGATGGAGCTGAGTTTTTAGGTGACAAGGAGAAATCATCTCTAAGGCCAGCAGGGAATAGATGGAAAGGTTGAGATTTATATTAGAGATCTTTATATGCTCTGTTTCTACACTCCACAGGTTCAAATATGGATTGCTTCATGTTGTTTGGTAGTATGATCACCACTAGAAAAGTTGTGGTTGTATGTCTTCAACAACCAGAGTGGTCTCTGGGACATCTAGGAGAGACCACATAACACCGGTGCTGAAGTCCCTTCACTGGCTGCCTATTAGTTTCCGAGCCCGGTATAAGGTGTTGGTAATGACCTTTAAAGCCCTAAATGGCTTAGGTCCAACCTATCTCCAGGACCACCTCCTCCAATATAATCCTCCCCGCACACTCCATTCCTCTGGGAGGAATCTGTTACAGCCAATATAAACTAGGCTATCGACGACCTCCCAGAGGACTTTTTCGGCTACCGCTCCCAGATTATGGAATGGCCTGCCGGACGAGATCCGTCAGATCACCAACTTAAACAGCTTTAAAACAGCTGTGAAGACAGATCTTTTCCGGCAGGCCTTTCCTGATTAGATCTCCTGGCCTCCAGAATCCAGAGTCCAGAGCCCAGAGTCCTATTCTTTAATTGACCTGTTGTATCTTTATTTAACTTGCTGTCTTTGTTCAGTCTTTTACCACCAACTAGACTTTTTATAATTTAAATTGATTTTAACTAATATGTTTTAATTCCATCATGGTTTAATTCTGTTTTAAGGGGTGGGAAGGGTTATGGGTTTGGGATTGTATTTTACACTGTGCTGAGTTTTAATGATGTAAGCCGCCTCGATTGTCTGACAGAGGGGCGGGATATAAATAAAATTTATTATTATTATTATTATTATTATTATTATTATTAAAATCATTTCCAAATTATGAGGACACTAAGAAGAACCTAACACAGGATTTTCTGAGCACAATTTGTTGTTCACAGTGGGTTTGCTTTTGCCTTCCTCTAAGGCTATGGATGTCAAGAAATATAGAGTTCCTGTGGTTTTAATTTCCTCCAAGAAAGTAGAATTTTGTCTTTCTTGTACCTATACAAAATCTTTCTACAAAAATATAAGGCTGATTAGTGTGATCTCAGAGAACTACAAGAGATAAAAAATTTAAAACTGATGGAAGGTTCCTTTAATGCTGTGTGCTTCTTTTCTTCCAACAAATCTGAGAGATGCCATCAGGGCAGGACTGTGATGGAGAGATATAGGGTTTCCTCTGAAGAGATTAAATATTTCAGTAGGTGCCAGTGGCCCATGGTCCAGTCGAGGAACACAGGGTCATCCCACAATGGCCAGATGAGGGGCACACCACCATAATCACTACTTGGATGATAGGCAGTAAGGAATGGGAAGTAATGTAGTTGGACTTGCTTGATAGAGGAGCAATTTCATTCCCCCTGAGACTCACTGTGAGACAAAGCACATATTGGCTCAGAAATCTGCACATTTGATTGGGTGACAGTGCATTCTGGAGAAATAAAAACTCCCTAAACCATGTATGTATTCTTAAAGGCTGCATAAAAATATGAATAAACACAGTAAGATAGATAGCTCTCGATGAGAGAAATGCATACCAGTTTCTTCAGAGGAAATGTATACATAAGGAAAAATGTAAACAGATAATGCATATCAATTTCTGCAGAGGAATCAAAAGACCAGGTTCAAAACTTCACATGATGAAATAATGAGACAAGAATACAGGTAGGGTTTGGAAAAGCACAATAAAAGTGAGACTGATGGGTTTCCACAGGTCTACACAGGAGAACTGGCTTACCCCACTTGGAAACAAGTGCCCATTTCCCATGGCAGCTGGTGGTTTCAATGTCAGAGGGCATTGCATCTGCCCAGGGTTTTAGTCTATCCAAGCTGCTGAATTAATTTGGGAGATAAGGTTTAGCACCTTGGACAGCTCCTTCAAACTTCAGACTAAATCCTTTCTTATCTCTTACTGATCCGTCTGCCTTCACATGTTGTAGGCCAAGACTAATATGCAGTAAGAATAAACAGTGTGATTCTGCTAACTCCAAGATAATGGTGTTTGTCACAACAACCTAATTGGATTACATGATACACATCTCCTATCAACATTTTTCCATTTATGCTGCTTTATCTACCAAGGGAAATCACTTGTTTACTCTCCTACTATTGTCAACACTGACTTCCCCAATTCCCCAGGGTTTCAGAAAGATTTTTTCCTAGTTTTACTTGCAGACATCAAGGACTGAGCCTGGGTTTTCTATGTTTAAAATATGTCCTCTGTCTGCTGAGCTGTAAACCCTCTTAAAAGCCTAGTTATTTAACCAGGAGAACCACCTGTCACAGATCTAGAGCCTTCACAGCAAAAGTGATCTGTGGCTCAGAGCAAGTTGCTCTTTTTAATAAGTGATACTACATTACAGTCCACCCAAAACAAGTTCCCCCCATGCCAGGTGGCTATATTCCCAAACTGGTAAGGATTCTTGATAAAGTTGACACTTCCTGTAGCTCCTCTGCAGTGGAACTGTGGACAAATATTGTAGTTCCTATTAGAGCAAACGTCTGAGGTATGTTGAAGGAGATTACAAGTATTTCTCAACACCTTTACTTTAGGAAATTTCTCAAAGATCAATTTGGGGCTGGGGGTGGAATGTTTAGCCCCCAAAACAACTGAAAGTCTCATGGCTTCCTAAAGACTGACACATTTATTGTGGCAGAAACATTGCAACATTTCTTAGGATTATTTCTGCTCTTCTCTAGTCTGAAGCAGAAGAAATATCATGTACCAGTTTCTCCCAATTTCTCTAATGGGATATTAAAAAGTCAGGTTTTTGGACTCAAACTCCCAGGCCCCACAGTCAGCATAGCCAGTGGCCATGCTGACCAGGCAAATGTTCTGGAAGTATTTATTTATTTATTTATTTATTTATTTTAATCACGCCTTCCTTCCAAAAAGGGACCCAAAGTACTATTTCAAACAAGTACATTTTCCACACGCTCCTCTGCAGTAATGCAAAAGAAGATATAATGTTATCACCTTAACCTAAGCACATCAGTTGCAGAAGAAAGACCAAAACAACATTTACCTTCACACTGTTGAACTTTGCCTCCTCAAACCTGCCAAGACAACTCAAGAAATCTTCACAAAGGTTTCACAGCAATGGTTTGCAAACCTCTCTTGCTCACTCTCTTCCTTTCTTTCTAGAATATAAACCTTATTTAAATGTCTTGCTAACCAATCAATATTAAGCAAGAGGGCCAGGGAATTACAGCCTTCTTGTTTGATCCCACCTACCCCTTCTTTTCACACAAAACCCAAAGTCATAACAGCTTATTATTTATAATTGCATCTTCAGGTCCATAGTTATAGAAACCATTTTTCTAACCTGTAGAAAATGAGCACAAAAATAGGATGTGGAACAAAACAACATGGAAATAAAGTTTATTTGTGATCCTAAGAACCAGCATGCTTACCTTTGCCCCCCTTCCCCTCCCCATGCAGAGATACAATGCCCTTCTTAGCTCCACAACAGGCAGAAATTCAATATTCAACACCATTTCATCTCACTGCAGCTCAGGGAATGTTGCCCTGAAGACATTACCTCCTGTTCTGGACGAGAGGAGATTATGGAAGCAGCTGAAGTTCATTCAGTTCATTTCTTCTAATGCGTATGCTAACTGTAAAGCTCATCCAGGACAAGCACGACTGGTGTTTTCATTATAAGCCTTTACAATAGTTCTGCAGCTAGTAATGCAGTTGGATAAGAACTGCATGTCAACATTTATGTTTCTTCCTAAAACACACATACATGCAACATATTGTCTCTAGTCTGGCCTGGTTTTCCAGTTCTCTTTCAAAACTAGTTCAGAGTGTTGACCATGGTGGCTGGTGGGGTGGAGATATGGAGCCATTACATTTTGTTTTCTACTCATTCCCTTTCCTTCAGGGCTCAATGTCAGGGGTGTCAGTTATCTCATCAAATCAAACTATCTATCTTTTCATAAGAGGTATTATAGTTACACATGTTCATGAACTTTCATGTAATGGTGGCTTCAAGACTCTGAAGTGGACAGCAAGTGCAGGAACCCAATAGCTTTCTGGTTCAATGAAATATTGGAATTAACAATGCAATTAACACAACTGGCAAGGTACATCCTTGGCAGTCCCCCATCCAATTACTAACCATACCTGAGCTGCTTAGCTTCCAAGTTCATATGGGATCTAGTGCCTTCGAAAGAAACTCTATGTGTGTGTGTGTGTGTGTGTGTGTAAAGGTGTGAATATTGGCATAAGATTCTGAGAGGTCAATCCTTGCTCAAACAATGGCAAACCTCCGCTAAACAGCACTTGCTAAGAAAACTAGGATAGGACTGTCATATGAGCATATAATAACAAAATTTAGTCATGACTTATTTTACTCCCTTTAAGTGTGTGACTCCTCTAAATCACAACTAAGGGCCTTTACAGACTGCCAGAAATAATGCAGCTTGAAGCCACTTTAACTGTCCTGGCTCAGTGCTAAGGAATCATGGAAACTGTAGTTTATTGTGGCACCAGAGCTCTCTGACAGAGAAGGCTCAATGTCCCAGAAAAAAATACAATTCCCATGATTCCCTAGCACTGAACCAGGACAGTTAAAGTGGCTTCAAGCTGCATTATTTCTGGCAGTCTGTAAAGGCCCCATGTCTGGATACCATCAATATGTTTGTTTTAGTATCCAGTGATATTCTGATTCTGCCCATAGTAACCTGTGATGCTTTGCTCAAACTTGCAAGTCATCACTTGCCCCTACAGCAAACATGTTTTGAACATAGCTGTATAAATTGGCTACATTATTAAAATTCTGTTTTTGCATCCACAGATCCTAAGTTTTCTATGGGAGCACATGTAATGTTTACAACCAACCATTAAAAGGGAGCCACTATCTTGTTCTTTAATTCTACCTTCAAATAGAAGTTCCTAACCGTACCACCTCCTCATATTTGTCTTTTAACTATTGTTCAGTCTCTCTGTGTTATTTTTCAGTCATATTCTTTCTCACAAAGACCAGTAAATATGATCAAATCAGCTATAAATAACAATCATTATTAACAAAGGTTATTATATCCACAAAACATAATTCCATTTCCTTACTGTCATATATCATTTTAAGATTTTGGATTATGTTCTTTAATACAGCATAAAATTACCTTCCAGTCATTTTTTATTTATGACTACCCTAAGGTGAACCCTATCATGGGGTTTTCTTGGCAAGATTTGTCCAGAGGGAGTTTGCCTTTGTCTCCCTCTGAGACTGAGAGTGTGACTTGCCCAAGGTCACCCAGTGGGTTGACATGGCTGGGTCTCCAGGGCCATAGCCCAGCTCTGAAACCCACTACACCATGCGGACTCTCAGCCATGTCATAGGGCCTAAGCAGACTGGCAGAAATAGTGCACATTAAATTGAGGCACTGCCCTGGCTCAGTGCTAGGGAATCATGGGAACTGTAATTTATTGTGGCACCAGAGCTCTCTGACAGAGAAGGCTCAATGTCCCAGAAAAAAATACAGTTCCCATGATTCCCTAGCACTGAGCCAGGGCAGTGCCTCAATTTAATGTGCACTATTTCTGCCAGTCTGCTTAGGCCTATAAATATTTTTATTTAAAAGTACATTGAAGACAATATTGGAATACCACCTCATCTTTTACAAGGTGCAAGTAGGATTGTTTTGTGACATTTGGCGGAGAGACCCCTGGAACACTTGTAAAGCTAAGATGAATGCAAAGTAGGGAAAACTGAGGTCCCCTGTATATTCAGAATGGATCATTATATGAAAATGAACAGTGGTTAAATAATTTCTTCAAAAAGTTGTAACAACCCAGACTAAAGGAGAGCAAGTAAATTTCTTGAAAATCTAATTGGAAAATGTGTACCTCAAACACTCTGAATGCCCACCTCCATGTAAGCTATTTAGAACTTTATATTCCTTTTCAAACTTACCCTTGTGTCTAAATGAAATTACAACAATAAAGCTGTCTTTGTTTCTTGCTGTGGCACTATTTTTCTTTCTGAGCTTTTTCCTTCAGCTTGAAGGAGAGGACAAAACTAGCAGTCAACCATTTGACTTCCACTGTGATGTGATTTGCTTTGCTTTCATATGTTAAATTGTCAGCTCCAGGTGAAATTACTTTGTGACATAGCCAGATTCTCAGGGGAAAATTTTTGGAAGTGCCTGAAGAAATTGAGAATTGACATCTAGAGAAGGTCAATGGAAATGGTATTATTATAAGTACTCAAGGTCTGTTTGAGTGTAGCAAAAAATTCACAGCCAGCTCAACCTAACTTCATCTCTCTCCACCATCTAAGCATGCCAGGCCAGCAGCATCACACTCCTTGAGATTTCAGATCTGAAATTTTAAACTGGGGACATGTCTTTGTGATGCCATGGAGTGGACCCTTCTGGTGTCAAAAGGTTGGGGCATGAACAGGGTGGCAAGTGGGCCAGAACTGCTTCTGGCCCAACTGCATGTGGAAAAAAAGCAGAAAGCTATCTGGGTAACTGGCCCTAAAATTGAGAAGAAGCCAACTAAGGTAATGTGGTACATTAAACTCAGGAAAAATATCCCACATGGTGTAGTGTTTTGAGCATTGGACTATGGCTCTGGAAACCAGGGTTTGAATCCCCACTAGTCATGAAAGCCCACTAGGTGAAACCTCCCTGAACAAAGCTTGTTAAGAACACCTCATGACAAGGTCACCTTGGGTTACTTTAGGGTCACCATAAGTCAGAAACGACTTGAAGGCACACAACAACAGGGAGAAGAATTAAACAGTATGCAACAGTTGAAAAGGCAGCAGAATGCAACCGTTAGCTGCCACAATTGCTAACTTCCCTAGTAGTTCTCATATCCTTCATGACCTTACTTGGAGTACCTTGTGTCTGGAAGTCAACTAATCTGTTCCATGTTGTAGTCCAAATTTTAAATTACACAACACAGGTGCTGGATGAGATTCCTAAAATATATTCAGTAGTTTGGATAGCTCCTTTAACATTTAGTCTAAAGTATATTCACTGCTCTGACTACTGTGGGGGATCCAACCCCCAGGGACTACATGTCATATGGAGAGTTTTCCCAGGCCCTATGCTGCCTATTGGTGATTGTGAAAGGTTCATGCCCGTTCTGGTGGAGTATTTCCAGGCCCTGCACCACTATTACCAAGGCCTGTATAATAAGGAGCCTCAAGAATTGTGATGCTGATGCACCACTCCCTACCTTGCTCCAACTGGTATAAGAAGGGCCCAAGTGAACATACTCACCAACTCCTTTCCTTCTCTCCCGTCTGCATACTAACAGCTTTGTGCTGAAAAAGAGAGGCCAAAAGATAGATGAGGATGGATGGAGCTGTGTATCCATGTTATAAAGCCACATAACATACAAAGAGGCAAATTTCTCCTCCAGTCCCATTAACTTAAAAATTTGTCTTCCCTGATTGGAAACCTGGAAAAATACACAAGCTCCTTGAGACTTCAGCTGATGTCCTCAGACCTGGCAACCCTACACACCATCTCCTGCTTTTCTTGGAGTTATAGAGCCTATGGAATATTTTCCTATGGTATGGTGGATCTACGACAAAATAAAAAGGACAAATACAAGATAAGTAACTACAGCCAGCCCTCTACATTTGTGGCTTTGACTTTTGCAGATTTGATTATTTGTGGATTTGATTAATATGTTTTCTCTAAAAAAATCTCTAGGTCCTCCAGAGAAATTCTGCTGGAAATTGACCATATTGTTGTACTGCCAGACTTAGAGATTACTAGAGAAAACATTTGTAGGCCCTCCAGCATGATTCTATGGTCAACCTCTAGTAGATGTTGACTATCAAGTTCAGGTGTAGGCAACCTTTCCCCTTTAAGGGCCGAGGGACTTCAGTTCCCAGAATACCAGGAGCTATTTTGGCCAACATGGGACTATTGGCCAACATAGCTGAGGCTTCTGGGAGCCGAAGTCCCTCAGCCCTTAAAGAGGAAAAGGTTGCCTACCCCTGATCAAGTTGCTCTGGAGGACCTAGAGATTCCTAGAGAAGTGTTCTCTCAAGTTAAAAACATAGTGGGGGTTTTTATTTGCAGTTTTTCCATTTTCTCAGGGATCCTTTGCCCCTAACCCCAGCGAATATGGAGAGTCCACTATATAGAAGGGAGTGTGCATGAAATAAGATATCTAAATAGAGTTAGTAGACTAGATTTGAACCTAGTCCAATATTGACCTTCTGCTTTCATGTGAAAGTGATTCACACAATCACTTTTACACGGGTCATGGATGGATAAGGATGGGGGAATGATCCTGTCCCTATCCCATCCCCCATGTGATAATCTCCTTACTGACACTGATGTGGGAGCAGCCATATATCAGCATTTTTGTTGATGGTGAAAGATATACTGGGCCTGAGGCAAAATTCTGGTGACCATGGATTGGTTTTAGTTGGTCTTGAACATAAAGTCAACTATAAGTTGAGTCTTCCTTATTGGGAATTCCAAAATTTGAAATATTCCAAAAGCCAAAACTTTTTTCAAGAATGTTTGAGATAGTGATAACTTTGCTTTCTGATGGTTAATGTACACAAACTTTGTGTGATGCACAACATTATTTAAAATATTGTATAAAAGTATCTCCACGCTATGTGTATAAGGTGTATATGAAACATAAATGAATTCCGTGCATGCTCCTGAAACTGAAGCCTGGTTGGTGACATATAGGTTTTGGTTTAAGACACATCTCAGGCCTAAAAGAATTTTATGGTTCCTACTATCTGATGTTTATTATGCTAGATGGGCTAAATTTTATGAAAGTAAAGTAATTTCTATGGGTTTAAATTTGATGCTCTCCTTTTGCTAACCAAAAAGGAGTGTTTCGAATCTATCAGGGTCTGCCTTGTAGAGAGAGATTATCAACTGTCACATCCAACACCTCCCAGGGTATATTCTCCAGCGATGTTCGGTATACCCCCCTTGCAGGGTAGAATTCCAGATTATTTTCAAACCTTTGCATTGCTGGTGTTGAGGAAGGCCTTTTTATTTGCAAGGCTGAATGTACACCCCTCAAATGTGACCAGGGGTAGATATTTACAGACCCCTTTTTTGAAACGTATATGCCACTGTGATCAAGCTCCTGATGTTCTCCATCATATTGTATTTCTTTGTCCATTGTATATAATTCTTAGGAGAAAAATGCTAAGGAGGTTATTTGAAATGAATATTTGTTTGGATGGGTTATCAGTGGAATACTTATTGGAAGATCAGAATCCTCATATTGCTAGGCTAATGGCCAATTTTCTGGTGGAGGCAACAAGAGTATGGCTTAAATTTTATAATAATGATCCTGAAGTTTTATTGTAAATGTATTTTACTTTATTTTATTTTATTGTAAATTTTATTGTTGTATGCCTAATAAAGGTTGAATGAAATGAAATGAATGAATTTCGTGTTTAGACTTGGGTCCAATCTCCAAGATATCTAATTATGTATGTATATGCAAATACAGGTATTCCAAAATCCAATAAATCCAAAATCCAGAACATCTCTGGTCTCAAGCATTTAGGATAAGGGAGGCTCAACCTGTATATGCAAAGATGTTAATGAGGATGCCAGTCATGAAATGACCTCAGCTAGTACAAGGAACAGAAAGAAACCAAATACAGCAGCCAGCAATAGTGGGAGAGAATGGGCATCGACCAAATGCTGACTCTGACTCAGTTTGTCTAATGTAGAGATGACATCCCATTTTCGTTGTGGAAGATGGTGAAACAGCTAAAAGCAAGTGTTTCTGGGCAGAACAGAATGTCTGCTTATTTTGATCCCTTGACAACTTTTCTGAGGCTGCCTTCAATGAAGTAGTGTCTCAGAGCAGAATGATGAGATAAGACTTTTTGCACTACATTGTCAAACAAACTGTAATTAACATAGGAACAGACAGAGCAAAAGGTGAAATTGCCGGTAATGGATGGTGCATAACTTGCTGATACAAACAAGGATGATCTGTGGTGGTTAGAAAAATATTGGGTTGTCTCTAACGTGTCAAGCCAGGCAAAAATCTAGCTAGATTATGAAGGAGTCTAAGTACCTTATGGTATTTGTGGCTGTCTGGCTTCATGTGCAGAATTCCTTAAAAAATTAAGTGGAAGTCGTGGACATGATGAACCCATGCTCTATTCCAACAATTTAAAAAGGGAGCTTTAGGACAACTAGTGGTTAGAAAAATATTGGGTTGTCTCTAACCTGGAAATCCAGGCAAAGATCTAGATAGACAATGAAGGAATTCAAATGCCCTACAGCATGTTCTTGGCCTCATGGGAAGACAATAGCAAACCTCTTATGAACAAATCTTGCCAAGAAAACACCATGATAGGTTCACCATAAGTCAGAAATGACTTGAAAGCACACAACAATTTGTGGCTGCCTGGCTTCATGTGAAGAATTCCTAAAAAAAAGAAATAGAAGTGGAGGACAGGATGAACCTATGCTCTGTTTCAATAATCTAAAAAAGGAGCCAGTGGTTAGAGAAATATCAGGTCATCTCTAACCTGGAAATCCAAGCAGAGATCTAGCTAGACAAATCCCCTACAATATTTATGGATGCCTGGCTTAATGTGCAAAATTCTTTAAAAAGGGGGGGGGGAAGTGATGGACATGATGTATCCATGTTCTGCTGCAATATTTTAAAAGGGGAGATTTAGTTCTTTGGCTTAATAATGGAGATGACCACCACCCCCTACAGTTGGTTACAACTAGACATTCATGTCTTTACTTTTACCTAATGATGGGACAAGCCCCACTTTAGCACTGGCTCAATTTGATGTGAGCGCCCCAGTTACAATGGCAGTTGTTACCAGGTATGTTTCAGTGGAAAAGGAGAAATTAGGCAGATAGTGCAAAGCCAAGGACATAGCATAGCAGGACTGAAGATCTGTGGTGTTTGGGCTCAGTTTGTAATGGCATCAGAGTGTGAAGACTTGAGTTTGTCTATCTCTGTCCTTATTAGCCCCTCCTCCTACAACACACACACACACTGGCAGCTAGTGATCCCAACATAGGTTCAGCACCTTTGATATCTCCTTCAACGTTTGGATTGAAACCTGAAAAGGATTCACCACTTCAAGGGCCTTCAAAGCTCCTAGCAACACACACGTATGAACACAGAGAGAGAGAGTTTAAGTCTTGACACTTCATGGAAGCAACTACACAGCATCCTAAGCATCCTAATGCATCTCTGAGGTTTATTTTCAAATTTTGTAAACTCTAGTCAACCCTGTCTTACAGTCGCACTTCGGTATCCACAGGGGATCTGTTCCAGATCCCCCCACAGATACCAAAATCTATGGATACTCAAGTCCCATTGCCCTCAAGTCCCATTGTCCTCAAAAGCTGTGCCACCATTTGGGACAATGGGACTTTGCCCCTCAGCCACATGAAGCCTGACTCACCTCCTCTTCCTCCTCCTCTGCCTCTTGCCACCACTGCCTCATCCTCCTCTTCTTCTTCCTCCTCCTCCTCCTCCTCCACCACCTCTTCCTGCTTCTGCCTTTTCCTCATCCTTCCTCCTCCTCCCCATCCTTCCTCCTCCTTTTCCTCCTCCATGCCGCTGCCTCTTCCTCCTTCTTCTCTTCCTCCTCTGCCTTAAGCAGAGGCCAAGAGCAGATTGGGAGAGCTTTGGAAACAGGATACTCTGGGCTACCCCTGGAGTATCCTGGCCAATGCAGACAAGGCTTGTGTCTAAAGCTGCATCCACACTTCAGAAATAATCCAGTTTAACACCACTTTAACTGCTGTGATTCAATGTTATGGAATTCTGGAAATTGTAACTCTGTGATACATTGAGCCTTCTCTATCAGAGAGCTGATACCACAATAAACTACAGTTCCCAGAATTATTGAGCCATGACAGTTAAATGGTGTCAAACTGGATTATTGCTTCAATGTGTATGCAGCCTTAGCTATTTTCAGGATAACACAGGCAGACAGTCTTGGAGAGGTACATTTCTTTTCAGGAAATACTTGATTAATTTAAACAGACCTGAAGAGTGGGAATGAAAAGTCCTTCTAAGTGCTGGGAGTTCCCTGGGAATATTTGGGAATGGGAGAAACGTCATGTCGATTTTCCACCCCACTACCCAAAAAGAAAGGACTGATGGTCCTGAGATATCAACTAGCAGGATGTCTTTTTCAGAGCTCAATGCAGGACTTAAAAACACTGCCTTTGTACTTTGAGGACAGTGGAGGCTTTAACAAAACCCCTCTGAGCAACTGTTAAAGCAGGGGTTGGCAAATGGGGAGCTCCAGAGATTGTACCCACCCCATTTCTGCCCTCCTCTGGTCCCTGGGGGCCACCTCTACTATCTGAGCTCGATAAGTAGTTTCCTCAAAATATTGTTATCAGCCAGAACAAGGTGCAGGAGACTTTTTACAGATAAGACTTACATAACCTGGAGACATTCTGGAGATGTCCCCACTAAAGTAGGCCTTTTAAATGAATAAGACTCAATAAGTTAAGTTCCATTGATTCACTGGCTGTGTAGTTGGGATTTAAATCCAGATATACCATAGCAATAGCAATAGCATGTACATTTCTATACCACTTATCAGTGAACTCAGCACTCTCTAAGTGGTTTACAATCTGTAAGATGATTGCCCTCAACAAGCTGGGTACTCATTTTATGGACCTACGAAAGGATGGAAGGCTGAGTCAACCTTGGAGCCCTGCCTAGGATCGAACTCACAACGTTGTGGCTAAGTACTGGCATTTAAACACTGCACCACCAGGGCTCCCTACTGTAAACCATCTCCAATGCTCTTCATTTCCCAAAGGCAGCTCAAGGCACTTTGATACATGAGTGATACAGCAACTGACTTTTCCTCATTATAACCCAAGGCTGGCCAAATTATTTCGGCACCTGAGAGAAATTTGTAAGCATTTTTTTTTCATGACAGTAAAAAAGAAGCAATAACATTTTGAATAATTAACACTTTTACTACACTTTCACATTGCCCAAATTCAGCTGCCTTGCATGCCATATGACCATATAAAATCATCCCCCCACACACAGAGAGACATTTTACTAGAGCACAGAGTGCAGAGCCAAAGTTTTTCTTCTTACAAAGGCAAATGATAAGAATGGTAATTGCCACCCCATGAAAAGTTTTTCTTTCACAGATTTTCTCTGTCCATTCAAGACCAGGGGGCGAGGGGAACCCAGTTCCTTAGGGCTTTGAAATGAAAATATATTCCATTCCATTTACTGTCCCATAACACTAAAATAGTTTATTTGCATATCTTTCTTATAAGTCACCATTTGAGATACAGTGCATAAACAAACTCCCGAGGAAAAGCAATTTATTTAAAAAATAAATAAAGATCACACAAGATTGGGAGGTTCTTTGATCTCTGCAATCAGTACCAATGAGCCAGGGGAAATGTTTGAGCAAATATTAATTATAAAAGGCAAGATTATAAAGACATAGAGCTGCTATGAGCAATCCAGAATATTAGCAATTATTCAAGAGATGTCTCAGGAGTACTAAACACATGTAAATGGCTCTCAGAGAGGGATGTCTGAGCAAACTGGAAAGCAAAGCTTGTATTACAAGGTACTTAAACGAATCACTTGTAGTCTCAGGAACCATTTTAAATGTATGCAGTTCATGAATCATGATAGTGTGTAGCACTTTGTAAGGCTGTAACTGAGGAATTAAATGGTAATCCAAAATGGAAATAGGCCTGCCTCTCCAAGAAAAGGAGGAAACTGAAAAAATGAAAGCTTATGAAGGGACAAGCACAGTTCTCTTTCCAATGGTGCTTGGAGAAAAGGATCAAACAAGAGAGCTGAACAGTCCAGAAGAACAACTGCGAAGTCTGGAGCATGGAAAAATTATTATTTTGGAATAAGAGCTCCCAGAATGCTCCCAGAAAGTCCATGTGATCAGTGGGCATACTGGCTCAGTGATTCTGAGACTCGTATTTTAAAAAGTAACTTGTCCATGTTCTGATGGTGTTGTTGTGCCTTCAAATCATTTCTGAATTATGGTGACTCTATTGTGGGGGGGGGGGGTAGAATTTGTTGAGGAGACTTGCCGTTGCCTTTCTCTGAAGCTGACAGAATGTCACTTGCCTAAGGCCAACCAGCAGGTTTCCATGGCTACGTGAGGGTTCATACCCTGGTCTACTGGTGTCCTGCTCCAACACTCAAACCACTACAACATTCTGGCTTTAGTAGATCATGCCAGTGACCTACTAGATAACCAGACAGTCCACCAGTCCTTTTTGCCAATCCTTCTGAAAAGAAGCAATTAGCAAGTGGGAATGACTGGACTGAGTTGCATCAAACTGAAGGGGAGGGATTACCGTGGCATATATATTGCAAGCAGACTGACTGCAGCTCAGTGAGACAAGTAATTGCAAAAACAATGGAGCACATATACTGTCAATTTTTTAAAAAATTGCATGCATCCCAGAGGAAAGTCCTCCACGACACCCATGGATGCATGCATCCCAGGGGAAAGTCCTCCATGACACCCATGGATGCATGCATCCCAGGGGAGAATTCTGGCCACAGCACCCATGATTCCCTCCCATGTTTTCTTGAATGTGTTGCCAGTTGCATCACTGATGATGAGTAGATGATTGACAGGCATTTTGAAGGGGCACAAACTAGTGGGAACAACAATCGTGTCAAAATAGAAGTGAATAAAGAAAAGACCTGCTTCCATAGTGGGAACAACGCATCGATTGGAATCAGTTCACTGACTCGGAGCGAAAGTGAATTGCAAACCGGGTTATATGTAAGTGGGAATGAGCCCAAGTTTGTGTACATTGAATGATCAGAAAGCAAAAGTGTCACAGCCACCAAAGAAAAAAGTTTTGGTTTTTGAAATATTTTGGATTTCAGAATTCCAAATAAGGGAGACTCAACCTGTAATTGTTTGAAAGAGCTAGGAAAAATGAACAGATGTGTGAAGGAGTGTGATGAAATGACAAAGTATACAGCTCACTCATTGGAGAAACCTGCTCCCGAAGCTGTACAATAACATCATAAAGACTTCAGTTGGTTGAATTTGCCTCATGTCATGCTTTCAGCCATTTTCCTTACCACAAATCATAAGAATCACAGTCAAGCAGCCTTACGGGAGCCTGATAATGGTTTGATGAATACTAGTAGGGCAGGCCTGAATTAGGCCTTGAGGATAAGATTCAAGCTCAAAGGGGAAGCTAAGATTCTTTGGAACATTTGTTGTTCTTAACTGCCTTCAAGTCGACCCTGATTCAGTGACTCTGTGGATGAGACTAAGGATAAGACATCTCCAAGACTCCCTGTCCTTCCACCTTTCTCTGTCCCTCCACCTTTTCAGGGCTCTCTGTCCCTCTCTTTCCCCCCCACCTTTCCTAGGATTATTGTCTTTTATAATGAATCATGATGTGTCCAAAATATGACAGCCTCAGTTTGGTTATTTCAGCTTCCAGGGAGATTCCAGGGAGATTTCAGGCTTGATCTGTTCAAGGACCCATTTGTTTGTCTTTTTGTCTGTCCATGGTATCCTCAGCACTCTTTTCCAGCACCACATCTCAAATGAACTGATTTTCTTCTTATCCACTTTCTTCACTGTCCACTCTTGCAACCATACATGGTAATGGGGAATATGAAGGCTTAGATGATTCTGATTTTAAAACCATATGGATTCAAAATGTACATAGTGGGGGGAGCAGCAGACTGTATTGGTTGAAATCTGAGAGGGGGGGGAGTGAGAGCAAACAGCAAAGTTCTGTCAGTAGAACTATAGTGGTTGTGCTACACAGTTCTCATTCTAGATCACACCATTGTGGAACCAACTGCATATCTGTAATCAGGATGATGCACACCCATTCCATGATGACAAATCTTTACAAAAGTGAAGAATTTTCAAGACTGAGATAACATATTCAGGAGTAGCTGTGTTGGCCATGCAGCAAGATACAACAAAACCCAAAATCCACCAAAGAGCAATGTCTTTACTGGCCAACCAAAACACACAAAATAACATCATGTGAGCTTTCAAACCTTCCCTGGCTTCTTCATCAGACAAAGATGTTAAAGGCCACACAGGAGAAGGAAAGTGATGATGCTAGAGTCGTAGTGAAAGAGTTTACCTTTGATGATATAAGGCAGTAATGTTCAACCTTTTATGGGCCAAGTGCCCAAATTAAAAGGTCTTCCAGCACTGAGTATTACCTGGTGCTAGGGCAGGGTTTCCACCCTCCAGGGGAGAGGCTTCCAGGGCAGGATATAATAATAATAATAATAAAATTTTATTTCTACCCCGCCCAATGGGTACCCAATCAGGGCGGCTTACAAGTTTAAAATCATCATCCAGATAAAACATATTTACACAGAACCCGAGCCACCCCCCTTAAAACAGTATTAAATCAACAATTATTTAAAACATAATTTAAAAATTAAGGTCCACACAGAATAAGTGAGACTGGCTCGATGATCCCTTCCATCTCACGATGGGGCCACGTAGGGGCATCCAAACACAGGTCCTTACGTCCGGGGTGGGTAACTAGTCTGGGAAGGCCTGCCGGAAGAGATCCGTCTTAATGGCCTTTTTGAAGCTCTCCAAAGATGTTAATAGACGGATCTCGTCCGGCAGGTCGTTCCAGAGCCTGGGGGCGACAACTGAAAAAGCCCTCCGGGAGGTGGCCGCCAGCCTCGATTTTTGAGGCTGTAGCAAATTCCTCCCGGAGGATCGAAGAGCGCGGGGAGGATTGTATGGGAGTAGGCGGTCCCTGAGATAGCTTGGGCCCAAGCCATTTAGGGCTTTAAAGGTAATAACCAACACCTTGTACCTGGCCCGGAAGCTGATAGGCAGCCAGTGGAGGGACCTTAAGACTGGAGTAACGTGATCCCTCCGAGATGTTCCCGAAACAAGTCTGGCTGCCATGTTCTGAACCAGCTGTAATTTCCGAACCAGGCACAGGGGTAGCCCCATGTAGAGTGCATTACAGAAGTCGAGGCGTGAGGTTACCAACGCGTGCACCACAGTCTCAAGGTCCTTTACTTCCAGAAATGGGCGCAGCTGGTGTATCAGCCGAAGCTGATAACAGGCGCTCCTGACCATCGCATTAACCTGATTCGCCATCAGAAGCGACGAGTCAAGGAGCACCCCCAAGCTGCGAACACAGTCACTGGAGGAGAGCGTGACCCCATCCAGGACTGGAGGTTGCAACCCAATTCCTGGTTTCGGGGCCGAGACCGTAAGCACCTCCGTCTTGTCTGGATTCAGCTTCAATCTGTTTTTCCTCATCCAGCCCATTACCGCCCCAAGACATTCATTGAGAGAAGAGGTGCCATTGGAATTCAAGGCCGACGAACGAGACATGGAGAAATAGATTTGGGTGTCATCAGCGTACTGATAACACCCAGCACCATAACTCCGTATTATCTCACCCAGTGGCTTCATATAGATGTTAAATAACATTGGGGACAAAATAGCCCCCTGAGGGACCCCACAAGTGAGGTCTCTCTTACCGGAGCTACAGTCCCCAATCAGCACCCTCTGGGACCGACCCGAGAGGAAGGACCGGAACCACTGCAAAGCAGTGCCCCCGATACCTAACCCCCTCAGGCGGTCCAAGAGGATGCCATGGTCTATTGTGTCAAAAGCCGCTGAGAGGTCTAAGAGCACCAACAGGGTCACGCTACCCCTGTCGATGCCCAGACGCAGATCGTCGGTCAAGGCAACCATGGCAGTCTCAACCCCAAATCCAGTCCTAAAGCCGGTTTGAAATGGGTCTAGATAATCGGTTTCATCCAAAACTGCCTGGAGCTGAAGAGCGACCGCCCTCTCGATCACCTTGCTCAAGAATGGCATCAATGAAACAGGCCTATAGTTCTTCATGTCCAGGGGGTCCAGAGAGGGCTTCTTCAGAAGAGGCCTGACTGCCGCTTCCTTCAAACATGATGGAACATGTCCCTCTCTGAAGGATGCATTGATAATATCTGTAAGGAATCTCACCAATGCATCCCCCCCCTGGACGGCCAGCCATGATGGGCAAGGGTCGAGAGGGCAAGTTGTCTTCCTCACCTTACCAAGCAGTTTGTCCACGTCCTCGGTACTCACAGATTGCCACTGATCCAGTAAAACTACATCGGCGGAGTCGGTGGATGCCTCGCCTATAGACTCTGTCCCAATAGTTGCGTCAAGGTCGGCTCTTATCTGAGAGATTTTATCTGCAAGTAGTTGTTAAATGCGTCACAGCAGGCTGTAGTCGGGAGAAGCAAGAGATTTGGCGCAGGGGGCACCTGCGTCATTTCCCTCACCACCTTAAACAGCTCTGCCAGACGAGACTCTGCAGACGCAATGCGTGCCGAGGAAAAAGCTTTCCTCGCTGCACGCAGCGCCTCCCGATAGAAATTAAGAAAATTCCTATGGCGAGTTCTGTCAGATAAGAGTCGAGATTTCCGCCACTCGCACTCTAGCCGTTGTCCATACCGCTTCATCCTCCTCAGCTCAGGTGTAAACCATGGCTTCCGATTAGGAGCGGGATGGCAAGGGCGCTTGGGAGCGATCGTGTCGATGGCCTTGGTAAGATCACCATTCCAAGTGTCCACCAGAGCCTCGACAGGGTCACCGGCATTCCCAACCATTAATCCCTCTAAGGCTTTCCGGAATCCAATTGGCTCCATCAGCCTTCGAGGGCGGACCATTCTGATCGGTCCCCCACCCCCGGTGGGGCAGATGTTGACTCTGAGTTCTGTCTTGACCAGGAAATGATCCGTCCATGACAATGCGGAGGTATTTACAACCTCCGCCCACGGATATTCCTGTTCGGTACAGAAGACCGCATCGAGTGTATGACCCGCACAATGTGTAGGCCCAGAGACCAATTGGGATAGGCCCATGTTTGTCATGGTCTCCATGAACTCCCGAGCCGCACCTGTTAAACTGGTCTCGAGCGGAATGTTGAAGTCCCCCAAAACCAAAAGTCTGGGAGACTCCAACAGAAGCTCAGAGACCAGTTGTGTCAGCTCGGTCAGGGAGTCTGCTAGACAACGGGGTGGTCGGTAGACTAGCAAAATCCCTAAACTATCCCTGGTCTTCAGGCTAAGGTACATGCACTCGATGTGGTCCGTGTTCCGGACAGGTAACCTGGTCAAGGTCAAGGTGTTCTTATGAACCAGAGCCACACCGCCCCGCCGCCCACTTCCCCTCACCTGCTCACTGACAGAGTACCCAGCCGGGAGGGCCTGCGCCCATATGGCAGCGCTTTCCTCTCCCAGCCAGGTCTCTGTGAAGCAAGCCAGGTCAGCATCCTCATCCAGGAGCAAGTCCTGGATGATATGTGTCTTATTTTTCACCGACCTGGCATTGCAAAGGAGCAGAGTGAGGTTCTGTGGAATGGAAGGTCTGCTCCCCAACCCATTCTGGGAAACAGAGGGGACAGAAGGCGGGATAGCTATTAGACAGCGATCCCGCCTTCTTTTGTAACATTTGTCCACTCTGTTCCAGCCATATCTCCCGTTCCCCAGCGCTACCTCGATGGTCGTCCCTGTTTCCGTTCCCACCCCGGTAACAATGGTGACACTGGTTGAAGATTTTTGGTCTCACACAATACAATTCAAGAATATTCTAATCTATGACCTCCCTGAGACCAGTGAAATGTTACAAATTTGTGAGATGTTACAAATATTACAAATTTGCCTCCACATCGCCTTAACCCTGCCAGGGCCAGGCGTCAGTGTCGAGGGAGTCTGTCACACCCAACTTCGGATCCTTCGAGGATCGGACCATCCAGATGTTTATAAATGTCTATAATTCTGTAGTGGATCCAGAGGAACGGCCACTGTCCCTTGTTAATAACATATGGGGCCTAATGTTACGGTCCCATCTGCGGGGCACGCCCCCTGCGGACTGGTCTTCCGACAGGTTTTTATGCCTGTCCTGCCGCGGGGCCACGCCCCCAGCGCCGGCGGTGCTCCCAGGTGGAAAGGGAGCAAAGAACGGGCGCTTCAGGGTCCCGCACGCCCTTCCTGGTGCTGCCTCCGCCGCCGCTGCTGCCGCGCCCCCACGGGCTGGTCTTCCGACAGGCTTTTATGCCTGTCCTGCCGCGGGGCCACGCCCCCAGCGCCGGCGGTGCTCCCAGGTGGAGAGGGAGCAAAGAACGGGCGCTTCAGGGTCCCGCACGCCCTTCCTGGCGCTGCCTCCGCCGCCGCTGCTGCCGCGCCCCCACGGGCTGGTCTTCCGACAGGCTTTTATGCCTGTCCTGCCGCGGGGCCACGCCCCCAGCGCCGGCGGTGCTCCCAGGTGGAGAGGGAGCAAAGAACGGGCGCTTCAGGGTCCCGCACGCCCTTCCTGGCGCTGCCTCCGCCGCCGCTGCTGCCGCGCCCCCACGGGCTGGTCTTCCGACAGGCTTTTATGCCTGTCCTGCCGCGGGGCCACGCCCCCAGCGCCGGCGGTGCTCCCAGGTGGAGAGGGAGCAAAGAACGGGCGCTTCAGGGTCCCGCACGCCCTTCCTGGCGCTGCCTCCGCCGCTGCTGCTGCCGCGCCCCCACGGGCTGGTCTTCCGACAGGCTTTTATGCCTGTCCTGCCGCGGGGCCATGCCCCCAGCGCCGGCGGTGCTCCCAGGTGGAGAGGGAGCAAAGAACGGGCGCTTCAGGGTCCCGCACGCCCTTCCTGGCGCTGCCTCCGCCGCCGCTGCTGCCGCGCCCCCACGGGCTGGTCTTCCGACAGGCTTTTATGCCTGTCCTGCCGCGGGGCCACGCCCCCAGCGCCGGCGGTGCTCCCAGGTGGAGAGGGAGCAAAGAACGGGCGCTTCAGGGTCCCGCACGCCCTTCCTGGCGCTGCCTCCGCCGCCGCTGCTGCCGCGCCCCCACGGGCTGGTCTTCCGACAGGCTTTTATGCCTGTCCTGCCGCGGGGCCACGCCCCCAGCGCCGGCGGTGCTCCCAGGTGGAGAGGGAGCAAAGAACGGGCGCTTCAGGGTCCCGCACGCCCTTCCTGGCGCTGCCTCCGCCTCCGCTGCTGCCGCGCCCCCACGGGCTGGTCTTCCGACAGGCTTTTATGCCTGTCCTGCCGCGGGGCCACGCCCCCAGCGCCGGCGGTGCTCCCAGGTGGAGAGGGAGCAAAGAACGGGCGCTTCAGGGTCCCGCACGCCCTTCCTGGCGCTGCCTCCGCCGCCGCTGCTGCCGCGCCCCCACGGGCTGGTCTTCCGACAGGCTTTTATGCCTGTCCTGTCGCGGGGCCACGCCCCCAGCGCCGGCGGTGCTCCCAGGTGGAGAGGGAGCAAAGAACGGGCGCTTCAGAGCAAAGAACGGGCGCTTCAGGGCAAAGAACGGGCGCTTCAGAGGGGTGCCTGTCCTCCACCCTCCCAGGCCTTCAGCTGCTTCTTCAGAGACAGCTGAAGTCCCGGGGTGGAGAGGGGGGAAGAAGAGGAAGAGCCACGCACCTTTCCTTCCCCTCCCCATGTGCCATTCCTGGCCTCCAGCTGTCTCCAGGGAGGGTCACCTCTTCCTCCTCCTCTCCTCCATGTCCTGGGGGAAATGGCATCATGTGAACCTCTGCCATAGGTTCATGTGAACCTCTGCCATAGGTTCACCATCACGGATATAAGGTATCACTTGTTTGTGGATTTTGTTGTATTTTGCTGCACAGTCAATAGTGCTACCCATGAATATAATTCCTGGATTTGAAGATACCAAATTTTGTTGCAACGGGGGAAACTTTAACAAAAAGGAGCAATGGATTTGGACTCAATTCTTTCAGGTTTTTACCTCCAACAAAAGGTAGTACTTTTACTTGGACTACATTTGACAAGTTTTGTCTGTATAACACCTAAAGGTTTTTCCACATGTAACAGTACAGGGGCTTCTTGACATATTCAGTGTTCTCTGCCTAAGACAAGGATGGTTGCACAGGACAAGGGCTGCCTGGATCTCAAGGCAAGTTATTTTTTGTTCTAAATAAGGTTGAAATTTTATTACCTGTCTTTTATTGTCCTTTGTCCCTGGCCCCTACATGGCCAAGAGGGGAAGTGAGCCTCTGCCTGCACTGATATCCCTCTAGACTGTCTTTTCTCTTCCCGCATGATTTTTAACATCTTCACCTTGTGAATAATCCAGAGAAGTTCCAAAAGCTTACATGATTTATTTTGTGCATTTTGGTTGGATTTTGTGGATTTTCAATTTTCCATATTGAGGAAATATGTTTGCAATTTGATCCCTAGTGCCTCTTCCCTTCCTGAACCCAACTTGCCTTCTGGAATTTCTCACTCCATATATGGCAGAAATCTGATAGGAAAAAAATCAACTGATTTGAAATGTGGTGCTGGAGAAGAGTTCTGTGGATACCGTAGATGGCTAAAGAACACACACACAAATGGTTACAAAAGAAAATTAGTTCTGAACTTTTTCTAGAAGCCAAGATGACCAAATTGAGGCTGTTGCACTTTGGCCACATCCTGAGAAGACATGACTCATCAGAAAAGACAATGCTTGGAAAAACAGAGAGCAGTAGAAAGAGAGGGAAACCATGTACCATATGGATAGACTCAGTCAAAGACGACACAGCCCTCAGTCTGCAGGAACTGAGAAGGGTTGGTGAGGATAGGGTGCCTTGGAGATGCTTCATTCACAGGGTCACCAGAGACTGAAGTTGACTCGAGGGCACTTAACAACTACTACTCCAGTCAGGAGTAACTTCTAGACCTTGGAGTGGATGAATCTGTGGTCAGTGTAGTGACTGTAAGGCAAAGGGCAGCAGACAAATTTACAAGCAGATAGGTCTGACATCATGCCTTTGAGAAAGAGAGGTTAAGCAAAGAGAAAACAGTTAAAGGTTGGATAAGTTTACAGTATAAACTGAGGCAGACAAGGAAAATTTCTATTGTTAAATGTTTTCTGGCTCTAAGTGTTTGGGTATTGTGAAGTACCCTTCATTTTATTGGAAAATACTGCTCCAATCAGACATTCTCTTCACACTCCTTCTACCATTTGCTAATAGAGCTATGAGTGCTTTAAGCAATACAGGGCTTTCCTACATGTGTCTATTTCACACTGTCTCTCAACCATTTCCCGTTTTTTCAATTATGTATTATAAACATGGACAGTTACAAATCTTTAAGCAAGAGTTACACTCACAAATGTCTTGTATTTGTGATCCCTATGTAGTCCGTAGTTTAGGAAATACATAGGGGCCATGAATGTCCTCCAATTCTCATTTATCAGACAATAGCCACTACCATCAATGGGAATCTGTTCACCTATCACCCCCATTGATCACAGCAGCTGCTGCCCAGTAAGTGGGGATGGGGTTGAGTGGGCTGAAAGACATTACATAGCTATGGTGTTTATGCATTCATAACTTCCCAGGTGAATTCTGACCAAGATAATTAATAATCAATGGAGCTACACAACCTGTCTATGGGAACCCAGCAAACTGCCCTGTGTCTGTGGTAACACAGAAACTCCTCTTTCTTCTCTCTCTCTCTTATTCCTCCTGTCTCCCAACATGGTGGGTGAGAGATCCTTTGAGTGCCTTCATTACCTGTACCTTTCTTTTAATTATTCAAGACTTAGAGCATTTCTCTGCATAAACTTAGCTAAAGGAGGAGGTGGATCTTTTAAAAAAACTTGTAAAAAACTTTGGAGGTAGAAGCTAGGGTACAAATAAAGGGAAGATGAAGAAGAATAAGTTATTGCTGGAATATTGCAAGAAATACAATCCAGCTATATGTCTTTGAAAGTTTCTGTACTGATATATAATTTAGCTTCTATTGGTCACCAAAAATTTAAAAGAGATAATGCACCACAGTGAGATTTCTCAGAAAAAAGCGAAAATTGGCAGTATGTTGTCCACACAGTTTTACATCCAACCAGGGAAAATAATGAATGTACGTATGTAACTGAAAAAGTTTTGTCATTTGATGTCCTCAGCAGAATTCATTTCATAAATAATAATAATAATAATAATAATAATAATAATAATAATAATTTATATCCCGCCCTTCTGCAAATGCAATCGGGGCGGCTTACATCAATAAAACACCAAAATATACAATCTCAAATCCCACCCACCCCTTAAAATAGTATTAAACAACAAAACTTAAAACAGCAACAAACAATAAAACAATGAACAGATAAAATAAGTCTAAATGGCAGAGCGGTCATCAGTCTCCCGTACCAAGAGTTCTTATTGATCCCTATGCCGCTCCTCCGCTGCCTTGGTGCCTGGAGAGGTGTTCCTGCGGGCTTTTATCCCAGCATCCTCCAGGCTCCATTGCTGCTGAGGGCTGCCCAGGTGTAGGTGTTAATGGGCTTTGGAGTCCTCCTTGTGTGCAAGATATTGGAATCTTTATTCTAGGTTATAGTGCCATTAAGAAAACTCAGTTACACCAAGCTATCTGAGGTGAAATTATATCAATACATATCAAGTAGAGATTTAGATCATCCTTGTTGCCAGTGAAGGTATCAAATCTAAAAATTGTCTCCAACACTGTCAGAGAGGGTCAGGGTGAGATCCATTGGTCTAATAATAAAAAATGGGGCTGGATTAAAAGGAACATTGAGAACGCAGCTGAAGACAACCATCTTGAAATTCTCAGCTAGGTTCTGATCCTAGAAATAAATCTGTATGGTTGAAAGGAATATGAAGTTGGAAGAAAGCCATGGGATACAGAGAAGGTTCAATACTCCCATTAGGTAGACAAAAAAAACCAGACATCAGTAAGGTACTTCTTCTCTCAGAGTAATGGATTTAGCTTGCTAGTATCCCTAAAAGTCAACTTCAAGAAAGATCCAGTTTTCTGACCCACAGTAAGTGTAGGAATTCAAATTGATAAATGTTGTGATTATTAAAGGTCAACTTTGAAAGGAAAAGAAGCACTTCCTTTACTCCTTAGTGAATGATTAACCAAAAGGAGTAAAGTCTGAAATATCAGCTCACTCTCTTAACAGCACAGCTACTTAATAGAAACAATTTAAGTAATGTTGATTTAAATCATCCAAAGAGAATAAAAAAACACATTTACTTTGGGCTATTACGTTAGAGTTCTGAGCAAGCAACATCTGCACTTATAGAAGAATAACAGGAAGATAATGTCTGACATTGGGAGAACCCCACCCCACATTACTGACATCTTTAAGTACCCCTTTTCCTCCTTGGAACTTCATGTCACATTTGTTTATTATTATTATTTGTTTAGAATCTCTTTGATTAAACACTCATAAAATCCAGTTTGACCATTCTGCTGAACATATATTGTGTTCATGACTTCTTTCTTCTAGTGACCTCTAGATACTCCATACTATCAGCTCCTAGAAAGCAGTGACTTCTGTTTACACCACTATGGGCCTCGGCAGACGGCTAATTGAGCCGTCTTCCGGGCCCGGAAGAGGAGGGGCAGCCACACAAGCGGCGCCCCTTCCTCTTCCTGAGGTCGCCCTCGGAGTCGCCGGCCCTCCGCACGGCCAGCGCTCCAGGGATGACCTCACGCCACGGTGACCGGACGCGCCGCGGCGTTTGAGTCAGGGAAAGTGCGCCCGCCACTTTTAGGGTGCACTTTCCCTGACATCTAAAAGGAGCGCCAATTTGGTGCTCCTTTTAGAGTCGACGGAGGAGTGCCGCGGTGTGGAGGCTGAGCTCTGCCGGCGCTCCAGACCAGGGCGTCCCCGACGCCCTGGTCTGCAGAGGGGGATTCTCTCTGAAGATGATCTTGTAGTCTTGCAGTCTTGCTTTCTTTACAAGCTTCTGGCTCCATTACAACAATGTTTTGTTTGTTTGTTTGTTTTTTGAGGGGGTATAAAATTCTTTATTAGTATTACAACCTACATACAATAATATTTGAAAAAACTTTACATAATATTCCACATATATATGATATCTCACATTAATTATTCATTCTTTACTACTTTATCTAAATCTAATTCATATTAAACCATTTAATATTAATTAAACCCATAAATAAAAAAAACACATTGTTGTTAATATCTTCATTCTTCTTATTAATTCCACATAGGTATAATACTGTTAGTTTATCACTAATTCATTTTCCCCCTTTTCTTTTCTTTTCTTTTTCTCTCTCTTATTTCTCTTTATTACTTTTTCCCCCATTCCCCAAGTGCTCCCCATCACCAGAGTTTCATATTACTCTCCTCTCCAAAATTGTAACTCTTCCTGTGTAGGTAAAACACATCCCTCCTTTACTAAAGCCTTTTGTAGAAATATTTTCCAAATTGCTTCAAAATTATTTCTCTTCATTATTCTTTTTTTTACCTTAATTCCACAAGTTAACTTATCATTAATTGCTATTTGACATATCTCTTTATACCAATCTGTAAATCTCCCTGATCTTTCCAATTTTTTATTTTATTTTTATTTTTATTTTTTGTTATGATTAATCTTGCTGCTGTTAATAAATTTGTAATTAAATCCTTTCTAGCTTGAGTACTATTGATCTTATCATATATATAATAATGCTATCTTTGGACAAAATTCTAGATCAATTTCTGTTATGTCTTTTATCTCTTTAAATACTAATTGCCAAAATTTCTTTATGGATCTACAGCTCCACCACATATGAATATATGTACCAATTTCTTGGCATCCCCTCCAACATTGCCTTGAATAATTTTTATTTATATTGTTTAACCTTACTGGCATTAAATACCATCTCCATATTAATTTATAATAATTCTCCTTTATCGATATGGATAATTTTTTTTTGAATGGCGTTGATTCCAAATTTTTCCCCATTCTTGAACATTTATTATTTGTGCTAAATCCTCCTCCTATATTGTCCTAAGATATTCTTCTTTCTCATTATATTTTCATAGTAGTTTGTATATTTCACTCCTTTCAAAGTTTCATTAACCTCCATACTATCTCTTTGCCTAATCATTTGTTCAAATGTTGTGTATTCTCTAAATTCTATAATTTACCTATTCCAATTTCTGTCCATTGTTCCAGTTGAATACAACTAAACCAGGTTAATTTTAAACTTGAATTTATTGGAAAGTTTTTTATCATTATAATTGGTGTTAATGGTGAGATAGCTAGCATTAATTTTTCTTTATATTTTTTCCAGATCTCTAGTATATTCTTCAGAAAGGGGTTTTCTATTTCTTTCATTTTTTTCATGGTTAAGTCCTTAAAAATATATTTTTCACTTTTTTCTCTATTTCTGTTGTTTCCATCTTTAACCAATCTAACTCCCCTTTCTCTATAATTCCATCTTTAATATATCTTAATTGATTTCCATTATAATACCATTTTAAATTTGGGAGACCCAAGCCTCCATCTTTTTGAGGTTTATAACAATATATTTTATTAGTCCTCACTTTTTTATTCCCAATACAAAAATTATTTACTAATATTTGCCAGTTTTTTTTATTTCTGCATCTCATATTTTTATTGGTAACATCCTAAACAAAAAAATTATCTTAGGTAAAATTTTCATTTTTACTAATGCTATTCTTCCAAATCACAATAATTTAATATTTTTATATTCTTCTAATTTCCTTTTAATTTCTATCCTTAATTTATTATAATTTTTTTCTCTAGTTTTTGTAATTTTTTGTAATATTTATTCCTAAATATCTAATTGAATCTTTTAATTAAATATCTATCATTTTATCCTTTAGAAAAATCTTGTTCTTCTGCTTTTGTATAATTAAACAGCATTAACTCTGATTTATTCCAGTTTACTTGTAGGCCTGACATTTCCTCAAACTCCTTTAAGTGTCGTCTTACTTTGTCCATTTTTTAAAGTGGATCTTTAATTGTCAACAGGGTATCATCTGCAAATAAGCTTATCTTATTTAATTGTATATAATAATAATAATAATAATAATAATAATAATAATAAATTTTTATTTGTAGCCCGCCCCTCTGCAGAGCAATCGGGGTGGGGGACAACAGGATTTAAAACAGAACGACATTAAAACAATCCCTCTCCCCATACTTCCCAATTCCTTCCAAATTTTCATCTTCCCTAACAGCATTTGCTAAGATTTCAATAATTATTGCAAATAAAATCAGGGAAAGAGGGCAGCCTTGTCTTGTACCTCAAGAAATTGGAATTAGATCTGTTAATCCATCATTTACTTTTACTACTGCTGTGTTGTTTGAATTTAACTGGTTTATTAATCCTCTAAACTTTTCCCCCACACCTAATCTCTTTAATGTTATTTTTAATGCTGCCTATTCCACACAATCAAAAGATATATATATATATATATATATATATATATATATATATATATATATAGTGCCATTATTCCTGCCTTTTGTTTACTCTTCCCTATTATATTTATTTTATTCAGTACTCTTCCTATTAAATTTGAGATTTGTCTTCTTTGTACAAATCCATATTGGTTGTTTTGAAGATATTTATATATAAACTTATTCATTCTTTTTGCCATTATTGCTGTTAATATTTTAGCATCTTGATTTATCAGGGATATAGGTCTGTATGATCCTGGATCTGTTAAATCTTTATCTGGTTTTTCGGAATCAGTATTATCAATGATGGTAGGATCCTTTCTCCATTTAAAATGTTATTATATAATACCTCCAATTTAGTTATTAATATCTTTTTTTAAGTTTTATAATATTCTGGTCCCAATCCATCTGTTCCTGGTGATTTCCCTCCTTTTAATTTATCTATCACTTCTTCTATTTCTTTATTTGAAACTGGTTGCTCCATTATTTCTTTGTCCTCTTCCTTTATTTTTATTTTCAAATGTTTTTCAATATATTCCTCATTTTTTTCCATTGACATTCCCTGCTGAATTTAATTCTTTATAATATTCTTCAAATATCTTTATCTTTTCTTTCATTATCATCCACATTTTCCCTGTTTTATCCTTTATAACACCAATCATGTTTTTCTCTTCCTTTTTTTGTGTTGATCTCACCAACATTTTAGAATTTTTATTGCTATATTCAAAAAACTCCCTCTGTAAATATATTAAATTTTTCTAGACCTGTTCTATCTCCAATTTCTCTAGTTCCTTTTTTTTTTTGCTTGTAATTCTATATATATGCTTTTACTCCTATCCCTTATATAATCATTATCTAATTTTTAATCTCCATTTCTAAGTTTGTTTTCCTCTCTTCCTGTCATCTCTTTAAATTACATGTTTTGCTAATGCAAATTCCTCTTGTAACCGCTTTCAAAACCACAGTTCATAGATATTATGATTGCTACCCTTCTTGCTTTTGAAGTACCATATACTTTTTCATAAGTGGTAACCCAATTCATCTTAAGTTAATTTGTTCCTGGTTTTGCTTGATGCATTTCCTGAAGAAAAAAATATCTGCTTTCACTTTCTTCAACAATAATTCTATCGTTTTCCTTTTAATTACAGCCCCCAATCCTTTCACATTTAATGTTTCTATCCTTATTTTATTAACCATGTTACTTTTCTATGTCTTATAACTAGGCTCTTCAGTCTAGTCTCTTCCCCTATACCCAACTTCCCTCTCCCTCCCTCCCTGTCCCTCCCACCCCTCCCTTTCATCACCCCTACCAACATATGCATTTTTACCCCCCTCCTTCCCCAAGGTACCAAACCTTGCCCATGTTTTACTAGCCGCCCCAGAGGGGGGAGAAGGAGAAGCCATCCCTCCCGATGTGTGATCAAATTTCTCCTCCTGATTGTTTATTAATTGTCTCTCCTGTTATGACTTTTTTAAATTAAATTTTAACATATTTGTCCTTATTTTCTATGGTTCTTTGGCTCCTCCAGTTGCACCCTTGTTGCTATCTTCTTCTTGCTGGTTCAGATCCAGATGCTTCAACAAATCCAGTCCTTGTTCTAGGGCAGGGGTAGGCAAACTTTCCCCTTTAAGGGCTGAGGGACTTCAGCTCCCAGAAGCCTCAGCCATGTTGCCCAATAGTCCCATGTTGGCCAGTAGCTCCTGGGATTCTGGGAGCTGAAGTCCCTTGGCCCTTAAAGGGGAAAGGTTGCTTACCCCTGTTCTAGGGAATAAATCTTGTGTTGCTTCCCTTTCCATTGAAATTTCAGAAAAAAATAGGATAACCCCAGCTGTATCTTATTCCATTCTTTTGCAAAACTGCAATGCAAGGCTCAGTCTACAGCTTTGACTTCATATGGCATCTCCCCTCTCAGTGAATGTCTTAAAGCGGTAATGGACTGGGTGAGGAAAAACAGATTGAAACTGAATCCAGAAAAAATGGAGGTACTAATGGTAACAGCCCCAAACCCAGCTATTTGGATACAATCTCCAGTCCTAGATGGGGTCACACTCCCCTCAAAGAACTGTGTTTGCAGTCTGGGGGTGCTCCTAGATCCGTCGCTTCAGATGACAAATCAGGTGAATGTGGTGGTCAGGAGCGTCTGGCATCAGCTTCGGCTGATACACCAAGTGTGCCCCTTCCTGAAGGTTAGGGACCTCGAAACCATGGTACATGCACTGGTAACCTCTCATCTTGATTTCTGCAATGCATTCTACATGGGGCTACCATTGTGCCTAGTTCAGAAACTTCAACTGATACAGAATATGGCAGTCAGGCTGGTCTCAGGTAAAACCAGGAGAGACCATATAATACCTATCCTAAGATCACTTCACTGGCTGGCTATTAGTTTCCAGACACAGTACAAGGTGTTGGTTCTTACCTTTAAAGCCCTAAATGGCGTGGGTCCAACCTATCTTCAGGACTGCCTCCTTCTGTATAATCCACCCTGCACACTAAGGTCCTCTGGGAAGAATTTAGTGCAACCTATAAAAACTGAAGGGGGTTGCAGACTGCCAGAAATAGTGCAAATTGAGTCCACTTTTAGGGTTTAGGGTTAGGGTTTAGGGTTAGGGTTTTTAGGGTTAGGGAATCATGGGAACAGTATTTTATTGTGGCACCAGAACTCTCTGACAGAGAAGGCTCAATGTCTCAGGAAAAAAAAACAGTTCCCATGATCCCTAGCACTAACCCTAACCCTAAAAGTGGACTCAATTTGCACTATTTCTGGCAGTCTGCAGTCCCCCTAAATTATCTGCAACGGCCCAGAGAACCTTTTCAGCTGTTAAGATGGATCTCTTCCAGCAGGCCTTTCCTGAGTAGGTAACCAGCTACCGAAAATAGTTAAGCTTCTCCCTGATTTTTGCTATGGCCATTTTCAATTATTTGTGATTTGTGATTTTTAAGTATGTTTTTATATTTTATCTGTTTAATTGCATTTTAAGGGAAGTGGATTATTGGGGGAAGGGATTGTTTGCTTTATCGTGTAAGCCACCTCATTTGTTTTTATAGAGAATCAGGATATAAATAAAGATTGTTATTATTATTATTTCCTCTTCTCCAGCTGATAGTCTCTGGGCAAATATCATTGTAGATTTTGATTGTATTGTCTCCATATTTCAGTGATCCTGAGAGTTTCCTAATTTCTTTCATTAAAAGATCTTTCTAATAGAAGCTTGTTACTCTCATGATTACATCTCTGGGAACCAGTCCTCTCTCAAAAATTGATGCTCTATGTAAATGTTCCACTTCCTTCTCATCCCAGGAACAATACTTTGTAACTATTTAAAAATCTCTGTCTTCAGGGTTTTCGGTGTTTCATTTGACATCTCAGGAAAGCCCCAAATATGAAGATTATTTCTTCTGTTGTGATCCTGGAAGTCTATGATTTTTCTTTCAAGTTGATCCAATCTTGTTGAATGTTCCAAGATTGTCTTTTGCTGAGCTATTTGGATACAATCTCCAGTCCTAGATGGGATGAAGTTCAATTTGTATTGCTTGTACTTTTTATCCACTTGCTCAATCTCTTTTTTGATAATCTGAAAAAATTTATTCATTTCACCCATAATTTTCTTAGATATAGTTTCTGGTAATGTGGCATTATTTTTTGTGATGGTATCTTTTAAAATTTCATTGCTTATGTTTTGATATTCAGCTAGCAGCTGGATGAGCCATGTTTTCATTCCTTCATCAGAATCTGGCTTTGTTCCCAGAACTGCTAAAGCCTATTGTTCTTTGGGTTCTTTTGGTTTAGCTCATGTTCCAGTTTTCTGCATTGTCTCCACAGATTTTTTTTTCATTTCTATATTATGAGTTTCAAAATTCTTTTATGAGTTTGCTTCTTGTAAATTAAAATAAACTTAGTCTGAAGGGTGTTGTTTAGATTCCCTTTTCCAATTTAAAAATGTTTGCTTGAGTGCTTTTTTCCCCACTCTTGGACATCTGCCAACTTCTAATCAGTATTGTGCCTCCATTATGACACACAATTTTGTATTTTCTCTATTTGTTTATAGTTTAATTAATATTTCTGTATTTCAGTTCTTCAAAATCACTGTCCCATATATTTAAGCTGTTTTAACTTGCTTTTATTTTGTAAATCTTAACATCCACTTAGAGTAACAACCATCCAGCTGGCAGTGCTAATTAAGAAGATGCTGTTTATTTTTCTTTCTGCTCTTTAAAGCTTTATTTGAACAGTTCCATTCTATTCTCCTCCCATTCTGATATATTTATTTATAATTACTCATAGTCTTTGTTCCATTTAGAAGAGATTCTTTGACTTATTTGCTTTAGCTTTCAGAAAAAAATGATCTTACCTGTTCACACCATCACTCGTGGCTACTCCCCTTCATTACAATAATGGTAAATGATCTTTTTTGTAGCTCTCTGTTTGGCTACTCTGAGCTCAAAAGTTGGTCAACTAGGCCTATCTGCCTTAAATTTGGCTTCCTCTTTTATTGACTATGGGCCTTTGCAGACTGCCAGAAATAGTGCACATTAAATTGAGGCACTGCCCTGGCTCAGTGCTAGGGAGTCATGGGAATTGTATTTTTTTCTGGGACATTGAGCCTTCTCTGTCAGACAGCTCTGGTGCCACAATAAAATACAGTTCCCATGATTCCCTAGCACTGAGCCAGGGCAGTGCCTCAATTTAATGTGCACTATTTCTGGCAGTCTGCAAAGTCCCTATGCTCTGAAGAGTTCATTATTTCACCACTTGTATGCTTGCAGCTTCTTCTTGTTTTGTTTTTTTAATGTTCAACCATTATACATTTTGAGAGAGATACCTATTATAGCCTCTGTCTGGACAATTAGTGTGGCAAAGTGGTTTGAGTGTTGAACTAGGATTCTGGGAAGCCATGACTTGAGTCCCTTCTCAGCCATGAAAAACCCTTGGATGACCTTGGGCAAGCCACAGGCTCTCAGCCTAAGAGGAAGGCAATGGCAAACCTTTTCTATGATCATAAGTCAAAGTTGACTTGAAGGCATGCAACAACAATGACAATATGTGTACTGACTATTTAATTTCTCTGTATATATGCAGTGAACTCCCAGCACCCTGCTGTGCATTTATTTTGTGATTTAAATCAATGACAGTGAAATATGTGGGCTTCCAGATTTTGTTGGACTATAACTTCCATAATTCCTTGACTATGCTAAGGTCGATATTAGTGGCAGTCCAACAGTACTCGGAGGGGCCTGAGTATCCCACCTTTGCTTTAAATGATACTCATATCCCCAGTGCTCAATGACAGATATCTTGATCTTCTGCATTGGTGTATAAGTTTGCCATGATTGTTTATAACAATGGCCATTCTTCATGTACACCAAGCTGTACACACTTACAGAGCTTCTATATAGCACTTATAATGAATAATCAAAAAGTATGTAAAAAGGGAGAATGGTGTTCACCTTTACAGCTCATTCTAAATCCCTTCTCTCATGAATGTAAAGAATAATAGTTATGAAGAATCGGATCATAAAGAAGTATGAAACTAGAAAAGGTTTCCTTATGAAAAGCTTTTTTTAAAACAGCTATGTAAGTACGTAAGTAAATAAGTAAATTTATTTGTGTAGCATAACCCATTACAAAAAAAGGAATCAAATAAAACACAAAAATCAGATACATTATAAAAGTAGTATGTTACATCACATAGCTAAAATCATCTAAAAATATTAACCTTATAGGTTCACAATTCAAACTAAATACTCACAAAAGCTATGTGAAGGGGTATTAATTTTCCAGCATAACTAAAACACCTGTTCAATATGATCTAGACCTAGAACATCAGATGCTTCTAGTCAATGTTTGGTTTTATAGATTGTTGGATATGAACATTCCCAAAATTTCAAAACTACTAATATATTTTTTTTAAAAAAACTAAATTCCCTTGCCACTCTAACTCAAAGAGAACAACTGTTATATGCTAGGTTCAGCAAGTGGTATTCAAAGTGAAGCATTTTCTTGCAATGAAGCATATTAGCAATAGCAAGTACGTTTCTATACCACTTATCAGTGCACTTAAGCACTCCCTAAGCAGTTTGCAATGTGTAAGCTAATTGCCCCCAATGTGGCCCACTGAGTGTTGGACTAGGATTCTGGAGTATCCTCAAGCTGGGTACTAATTCTAGCAACCCATGGAAGGATGCCAGGATGAGTCGACCCTGGAGCCCTGCCTGGGATCGAACTCACAACCTTGTGGCTGTGAGTGGCTGCAGTACTGGTATTTAACCACTGCACCACCAGGGCTCCCTCAAAACCTTATTGGTTTATGGTGCTTTTAAGGGCTTACTCTCTGTGGTATTTATTGGTATATGACTATCTCCTCTCACCAGTGACTGAGACAGATTTTGGTGCTTCTGATTATTGCCCTTATCAAGTTTGACAAGAGATGTAGGTGGCTCCCGAAGTTCACTTGGCTCCATATTTATGCCAACAGTTGGTTCTACAAACACTTCATTTGTCACCACACCTGGCTGTCTGATACCAGAGAGGGTTGGATAGGAGCCACTTGTAGCCTCACTCAGACCATCTCCAGTTGTTGGGGATCCCTTCTGGATGCCTGCTGCTGTGCTCTCTGGATTGGTTCCAGCTTGGCTTGCTGGAAACAGTCCTTCCTGACCTTCAGGGAGAGTCCCGGCCTGGCCTGAAGGGAACAAACTGCCTTGTGTTCCAGGGACAAGAAACCCAGCAAAGATTTGTGAAGTTGGCTGGAAAAAATAGAGAAAGAAAGCAGCAGAACACTTGTGAGGATGTACAATGATCCAAGAAAGTCATTTGGGACATTACAGAAAAGGAATGGGCTCAACGTCATCCAAACTATTTGCATCAGACTTGGGGATTGGGCCCTGTGCCATCCAGACTCCCCACCCAGAGAACAGGGAAGGCCATTTTATTTGCAAAGAGAGAAAGGGGCTCTTGTTTCTCTCTTTTCCACAATACTTGAACTAAAATGTATATCTCTCTCTATCCTCATGGTGAAACCAGAGAGGGCAAATTCTGAACCATGAAAAGCTGACTTCTGTGACCTATATACTGTAATGCATATATAACAGCCATGTGTCCTGCTTGAAAGAGGACTGTTTCCAAGTGGGTTGTCAATGACACTCTTCCCTTTGAGGACATGTTGGCAGGGTTCATTGTTATTTGGAGGCAAACGGTGGTTGTAACAGCATGTGCATATTTATTAAATGGTCAGAAAAACTTTGGGCCTAAGCAGACTGCCAGAAATAGTGCACATTAAATTGAGGCACTGCCCTGGCTCAGTGCTAGGGAATCATGGGAACTGTAATTTATTGTGGCACCAGAGCTCTCTGACAGAGAAGGCTCAATGTCCCAGAAAAAAATACAATTCCCATGACTCCCTAGCACTGAGCCAGGGCAGTGCCTCAATTTAATGTGCACTATTTCTGGCAGTCTGCTTAGGCCTATAGACTTTCCTCAGAGATTTTGGAAGGCATCTTCTAGTTGAAGGACTATCTAGACCAAGTCCACCTTAAAGATCAAGAGCTATAAGAAGGGAGAATAAGCAATTTGGATTTTCTGCCCTTCAACATCTGGTATCTGGATGGTCAAATCGGTAGATATATTAGGTTAGATTCCCATTATCTTTCTTACTATGGCAGAGGGATATAATTCTTCAATAATTTTGTTCTTGCAAGAGAACTAACGAGCAATTTTCTTCCTCCTTTGAGAACATCAAAAACTGCACAATTTTTGAAAACTATTCACAATCTGAGACATATCCTGCAAACTTCATAGTTGGTATTTTTGGACATAAAATGGCATTTTAAGTGCAGGGAACGTGGTTTTCAACAAAAAATAGTATTTTCTGTTTAGAAAATCCTGTGTTCTATGAAAAAACATTGTAGTGAAGGACTTAATCTGCACAAAATTTGCACAAGATTTTTTTTTCACAGTAATCCCTTCATAGAAAATTAAATTTCTGAACAAAAATACATTTTCTTCATGGAACATGTTGCTTCCTGCACAGAAAATGTGATGTTCTATGCAAAAATATCAAGTGTGAACTTTGCACAAAATAAGTCCTAAACTGTGGAGATTCTTGTCAGTCTGGGTTTCTTTTCATCAGGGTTTTCCAAAACTTGAGAAACACATTTTTGACTATTTTTTCAATTATTTTTAATATTCTTTCCATCCCTAATTGGTGAGACATATTGCCTGTCTATTTGAAAGTCTAGCAGTATACACACATGTTATGAAAATCTGCAGCACAGTTTATCCTCTCATTTTGATTATGCATGCCCTTCTTTGAAGTCTTGTAGGCAAATTTGCATTTTTCATCTGGGTGCTTCTAGTCATAGCAAGTGAACCACTTCAGAGCTCCTGGGAATCTCATTGTACATCTCACCCACTGGGTACTGTCTATACACTTGAAAGCCTATGTTCAGAACCATGAACAGTAGAACCTTGCTGTCAGTTACAGTGAAAATGGAGGTTCTCAAGGAGTGCTGGATCCTGATACCAATGCTGTTTCTGCCATTTCCTCCTTCCCTTGCATGTAATTCTTCCAGCCCTGTCCAGGATTTTCTGGAACATCTCAGTGCTCTCTTAAATGTCAGAGGCTGCCGAACATACCAAGCTGCTCCAAACTGAGAGCCTTATCACATGACAAAAGAAATTTGAGATGGTGTGGAAGAGAAGTGGCTCTTTGCCTCTCCATATGGCATTAAAGCACTTGCATTCTCTTCTCAAGGAAGACAGTCATAAAAGCATGTCTTTTGTTGTGCTGGAAAAATCCATTTGTTAAAAGGCATGCTTTTATGACTGTTTCCTTCAGGAAGAAAAATAGAAGTGCTGCGACAACATGTGGTGAGGCAAGGAGAAAACCACTTATCTACCACTCCATCTCAGCTTTCTTTTGTCATGCAATAATGCTCTGATTGTGCTAGAAATAGCTTGATGCTGATTCTGATTAATTGTATTATAATAAGAAAATAGGAATCAAGGAGTGAACTATTTACCATTTCTTCAGAACTGAGGACTGTGCCCTAGAGTTCAACAAAGGGAGTGAGGAAAGAAAGGACATAGAATTAATAATGCTTTAAAAATCCATAAAAGTTCTATAAAGTACTGATGTTGGCCATGCTAATATTAGTAGCAGTGCCATGAAACTAATAACAATAATGATGATAGGCAGTATTATTCTAATATACTATATTATCAATAACATTAATAATAAAACAACAACAGAAACAACAATAACAGTTACTACTATTATATCAATACTGCTTTTTTAGCACTGAAAGCATTTCTAATAATTATCTCTGTTATCTTTACAACAACTCCTGCAGGTTGGGGGAGGAGAGTTTATGTTCCCTCTTAGTTGATGGGCTGAGACTGAGATAATGTATTCATCTCAGCTACTTAAATCATTTGATGGTAAGAATGGAATGGACATTCAGTCTATTAGCCCTACTCACAATAGAGATTACTGCACCCAGGAATCCCGGTGGGAGAGATGTGAGATCTAAAAGATGAAAACAGGTGTCATCACATTTATCTGTATCTGGGCTGTAGGCAGTCTGTATCCACTTGGGTAGCCTGTCTGCAACCTGGCTTTTTTCTCTGGCTTTTTCAAGAACGAGATTTTCCCATTCTTGAAAAAGCTGTGGAAGAAGCCCAGGTTGCACATGGGCTGCCCATGTGGATACAGGCTGCCTGAAGCCCAGACACAGGTAGATGCGATAACACCCGTTTTTGCCTTTTAGATCCTGTGTCTCTCTACCAGATTCCTAGGTGCAATAATCTCCAATGGTACCTTATTTCCCAGGCAGCATCTGCACTGCAGAAATAATGCAGGTAGACACCACTTTAACTGTCATGGCCCAATGCCATGGAATTCTGGGAAGTGTAGTTTTGTGTGATATTTAGCATTCTCTAACAGAGAATTCTGGTGCCACGACTAATCCCAGGATTCCTTAGCACTGAGCCATGGCAATTAAAGTGATGTCAAACTGCACTGTTTCTGCAGTGTAGATGCAGCCCTAGATAATCAACACAGGTCTATCCCATCTGGTAAATATAACAGTAAGAAAGACCTACTGCCAGATTAAAGGGTGGAGAAATTTTCCTGTGTATTGTATTCCCATAGACCAGGAGTAGGCAACCTTTCCCCTTTAAGGTCCGAGGGACTTCAGCTCCCAGAATCCTAGGAGCTATTGCCCAACATGGGACTATTGGCCAACATGGCTGAGGCTTCTGGGAGCTGAAGTCCCTCGGCCCTTAAGGGGGAAAGGTTGCCTACCCCTGCCATAGACATTTCTCTTAGAATGGGGTCATGGGGGGGGGGGGAGGGAACACAACTTTCTTATACCAGATCAGAACATTAGTCCTTCTAGTTCAGTATTGTTTATATTGACTAACAGAGGCCCTTAGGGTTTCCAATGCAGTCTCCCCTCATCCTGTTTGATGTCAGGAACTGATCCAAGGAGCTTCTGCATGCAAAGGAAGGACTCTGCCCCTGAGGTATGAGAAGAGCATGCTTTTCTTCCCTTGGAGTTTCTAAGGGACTGGTGGTCCACTTAGCAAGGGAGCTGCAACAGGGTTTTTTTCTGCATCAGCAGGAGGTTAGACACTAGGCAATCTCTGTGGTGCTTTCCAACTCTTTATCCTTGTAAAATGGGGTGGGTAACTACTGAGGGCCCTGGAGCCTGATTTGCCCTTTCCCAAACCTTGAAGAATTTAAATCTAACTTCTTCCCTTGTTGTTGAATTGGTGATCTCTCACAAACTAGGAACTATTTTACCACAAAAATAGGTGACTGTATGGGGGGGGGGGGGGGCGCTTCATTACACAAGCATTCCTTTTGTCTCACTTCTTACCTGAGGTCCCCTTTGTGTAAATACAACTGGAAACATCTGCAGGTAATAATTATTATATTTAGCTCACTGCAGTAGTTTTTGGTTAATTATAGATAAGACAAGTGAGGAAATTGCTTTTGTGTTAAACTGGGGACACAATAGCATGCTTTCAATAATTAAGGCAGTTAAGAGTTCTCTCTCTCTCATTTTTAAAGGTGACTTTATAATCTTGTGAATTATTGAGCTAAATTATTATGCACACTTTTGCTTAACAGTATTGGAAATTCTTTGGGTAATATTTAAAAGTTAAGATTTCCATTAACATATTTAACTTAGCATGAAAGTTTTATAGCTGACATGATATTGTGACGCTTGGCTCTGCCTCCCAGAAACATGGTGCCTCTAGATCAAAGGCAGATTACTGTAGAGTAGACAACTCAGAGTCAGACAACTGTAGACAACTCAAGAGCTATATCTCCCCATATGAGCCTGCCCAAGTCTTATGATCTTGGGGAGAGGGTCTTCTTTTAGTCCCACCCATCTGGTGAGGACACAGGATATAGCCTACTTTGTGGCTGCTACTAGTCTATAGAAAATCCTCCCAAGGGCTGCTCCATTGGCCTTCTCTCTGCTCTATGTTCACTAGTAAGCAAATACCTTCATATTTAAACAGGCTTCAGCCTTTTATTGCTTGGCGTAGGCTTGCTGCCATTTAATATGTAACATTTTGTACAGGTTGAGTCTCTCTTATCTGAAATGCTTGTGACCAGAAATATTTTGGATTTCAGTGTTTTTTTGGATTTTGGGATATCGGAATACACATAATGAAATATCTTGGAGATCGGACCTAAGTCTAAGCATAAAATTCATTTATTCTTCATATACACCTTTATATACATAGCCCGAAGGTAACTTTATATACAGTTATCCCTCCATATCCACAGACTTTTCTATCCATGGATTCCACCATCCATGGCTTCAAAATGTTCAAAAATATATAAATTCCAAAAAGCAAATCTTGATTTTGCTATTTTATATAAGGGACACCATTTTACTATGTGATTGTATTTAATGGAACTTGAGCATCCACAGATTTTGCTATCCATGGGAGGTCCTGGAACCAACCCTAGCAGTTACCAATGGCCCAGTGTACACTATTTAAAATACTTTGTGCATGAAAAAAAGCTGTGTACACTGAATCATCAGAAAGCAAAGGTGTCACATCTCAACTGGCCATGTGGACAATTTTGCGTTTTGGATTTGGGAATTCTGAATAAGGGAGACTCCACCTGTATGTCTTTTGTTTTAAATTAATATGTTAAAAATAATTGTTTATCTATTTTGTTTTAGCTATATCATATCATTTTAACAATTTCATTTTAACTTGTATTGTAAGCTGCTTTGGATCCCATATTGGAGAAACGGCAGTGTATAAATCAAATAAATAAACAAAATTAAAATTTACTGAATTTTTGCACAGGGAGCCTTGAGGGGCTGCAGAGGCTGCCAAAATGCTTTAAAAATTGGGGAGGGGACAAAATGGCCAGGAGTGGCCAGAACAATGTTGAAAAACATGTATTTCTCTGTGTTAAACAATAGTAAGATGTGTGTGGATACTGTGCATCCACTACCCCATGATGCCTTCCTCTTTGATGCCATTGGTTAGATTTTAGAGAAGCCCAAGCCTTGGAGTTAGATTAAAGTTTTGAGGTTATTTATCATTCAATGTCAGGCTTATCTTCCTGCCTGCCCCCAAGATAATGCCTGCTGGGCTACAGGATTTCAGCCTTAATACTTACTAGCGGTGACAGCAGTGGCGGCTGTGTTTGTGCTGTGGATAATGCTCCTAACAGGACTGCAAGCTATGGGAAAATAGAAATGTTTGAAAGTATGAGCAACCTTTATAGAAGTGGGGGCCAGACACCATATACTTATATCATTAGAAAAAGCCTATTTGATTCAAATTTCTAACTCCTGGCAAAAGCTTTTAATTCCAGAGTCAGACATGACAGATGACAAGGTTACAGCTTATGCTTGACCTTCTGCCCAGCCAGCTCAAGATCAGTCATCCTTGAAGGAACTACTGCTCATTAATGTCTAGTCATTTTGAAAATGTGTTTCTTTGTACTATTTGCTAGCCAAAATGGATTTTCAACCATTGCAATATTGCATCTAACATCAGGCAGAGTAAGGCAGCTCCCTTGAACAACAGCAGATCTTGATTGTGTCATGAAAGGGCAGCAAATTGTTAGCTGTTTAACTTTGTCTGAATGCAGTTTTACTGACTGGGAGAAGAGGATCTTGTGAGATTTTCTGTTGTGGATGCCTGCCATGCCTAGGGGACAGTGCACCTTGACTTGGGGAGTAAAGGGTACCATTTGCTGCTTTGCCTCAGGCAGTAAAATGTTTTGGAGTAATACTAGTGTTTTACCATCTCATACTTAAGCACAGCATCTCTTTCTCTCTCACACACACACACCAAAATTCTTAGAATTTATCCACTCTCAAATAATAATCTTTGATCTCCCTAAAATTTATGAAATTTGCTCAGTGTTCTCTAGGAGAGGCAAGGACTGGAACTTTGCCATACTTCAGGAAGAGCTTGAAACAAAAGTCAGAAATGTATTGGGTGAGAGACTGCTGGCTAGCTTCAAGTCAGGTGCATGACATTTGGCTGCGTGTAACAAAAGACAAAATGGAAATTTTGAAGTACCCCCATGTTACAATCAGCTTCTGCATATGAGACACAGGGTGGACACAGGGTCCCATGTACAGAAACTGATTGTGACATAGTGGTACTTCAAAGCTAGCAACTAGATAACATTCTCCACCAAACCAAAGGACACCAGGTCAGCTTAGAAGCTGCAAAACAGACTATGTACTACCTTCAGCTCTGTAATCTACCAAAAGGGAACAGGCAGGAACCTCAGAAGGAATGATGGAGGGGACAATGTTGTTGTCCTAGCACCTGCTGTCTAAGGCTGTGCCTAACGCTATACATTCATCTACAAATGTAAATAATATCCACAAACTGTCATACTCAACAAGAAAAGATGAACAAAATTCTTAACCATTGTGAGGTTTTTACCCTTAGGTAAGACCAAGACTTCTTTCCCATCATCATAATTGTAAAAAAAATGTTAGTTGAGATATTGCACTGAGGAGACATAACATAACTTCGTGCTCAGGGAGTTATGCCTCAGAAGTGCCACAGTGTCTTTTTACAGAATTGCAACACTGCACAACTCTGTGCAATCATGCAATCAATGTACAAAGATGTAAAATGGCTCCACACAAGGTGTGTAATTCCACCCTCAACTCAATATGGCCATTATAAATTGACCAAAAATGTCCAGCCACTTACAAAAAAGAAGTTACATATGTGTAACAAACCAAAAGGATGCCAGATATTATTTTTTCACAAAAAAAATGTGAATGAAATTAAATATACATATACAAAGCAATGCTTTTTGTAAAGAAAAATATTTTTTTAAAAAAAGAACTTACAGAATTGATATCTATTGGAGCCATTTGGGTTAATGGTAGGACACTGAAGCCAGGAACATTCTGTAACACAAAGAATGGTCAAGCATTTTTGAACTGGTTACTGCAAATGTGTTAGTGCCATGGGTAGACATCCAGATGTTGTCAGACTGCAGCTCCGAGCAAAATTCCTGCTATGGTCAGTAGTGAGGAATGCTAGAAGATGCAGTCCAACAATTTCAAGAGGCCTGCATGATTTCCATCCCTGCATTAGTTCAATTTTATGTATCCATGTCTCCTTGTATAAGACTCACTGAATTCAAATATCAAAATATTTGCTGAATACAGTGGTAAGGAAACATTTACTTTTAGTTCCCTATTTATCCAAGCAGGGCAGTGCTGGGAAACCTGTGGTTCTCATCATGCTGCACTAGCATTCCCATTATCCCTACTCATTGGCCATGTTTGGTGCTGCTAATGGGCATTGATACTCAACAATATTTTAACATCCACAAGATGTAGTGGGTCCTAAGTATTAGCTCATACCTGTTCAGGACACCAAGTTTACAAGAAATTAAAAATCTCCATCTGATTCCATTTACACAGCAGGAACTCTGTGTATTTTTATTCTGGCCCTTGGTGATCATATAATCATATAATTTTGACTTATTTTTGAAACATATTACTGAATGTATTCATGATGCATATTTTACAACAGCTAACAGCCAATACAGTGTCCAGCCACTTACACAAAGGAAGTTACATATGTAACTTTCAGTTTTATTGACACACAGTTTTACTGATTCACAAGATTAACTTCTGGTTTGCAAGAGATGGTGCTTTTCATTTGGACAAATTCTTGAAATAAAATGGCACTAAATCTCCAGCACAAATCTGCAGACACATAATATAAATCTCTTCTGCTTTTAGGATGGTACAAGTGAATCTCCAAATTAAGCCTTTACTTTCTTTTAGAACGTTTTCTTACCTGCACATTGGGACTTCCCAACTCCAGTCGGTTTTGTGGAAAGAATATAGGCAAATTTGCAAACGGCAATTCAAATGGAAGAATCTGCCAAGATTGAGAAACAGTCACATTAATGAAACATGAGCCCAGTATATTATATCAAAGTGAGTAACTGAGAAGGGAATAGGAGCCATTTTTCTGAAAGCCACATTGGCACTGACATTGGAACCAGAAATGTTGTCATGCCACTTCTATTTGATTTTGGTCGATTTTTGGCTAATTTGAGGCCTGTTAGAGTCATTAGGGATCAATCAGTCAATCAATTTAAATCCCCCACTTTACAGCCAATTAAGTGGGACAGATAACAGTAGCAGGAAGGAAAGAATTCTCTTTGCAGAACTGTACCCATATTTTGAAACAAACAGCAGATGCATACGTAGTCAGGCATAAAGGTAAAACATACTTCATTTACAAGGCATTCTGGCACTACCACCCCTGTAGAATTTGAGCTACTTTAATAGAGGTGCCAGCTGCAACTTTTCTCATTTTACCCTCATACCATAAGGCTCTGGGATGTTGAGTTCTTAGGTTCCAGCTCACATACAGTGTGCTGTTTAATGAACCTAGACAAACATGTTCTGCCAGGATATTCTTCCACAAACTAAAAAGCTGGAAACTGAAGGCAGGCAGCTGGCACTATAACAGTAGTACCAACTCTCATAGCAATATGCTGCAAAGCAATGACACATAAGATGAATTGTTTCTAGCTTACCTCATTGGGGATTTGGTTTCCTAATGGCTGCTGATCTGGAACCAGTTTTGCTGGAGGCAGACCAACTCCAGGATTTGGCCTTTGCTGCCATCAAGAAAAGAACACAAATTAATAATAGGAGATTTTAATTTATTAAAAATCGAAGTCTAATCTCTGCTTAGTATTCTCATTCCAAAGAAAACTGATTCTGATGGATTAAAAAAAGGATGCTATTCCAACAGAGTCCAAATATTTTCTAATGTTAATCATGACAAGAAATCCATATTGTCTGCATTGTGCTTATAGTGATGAATCCCCCAGTGCCAATTGTGTGAGACAGCCAGATAAAATGGAATGTTGTTTGTGCGTATTTCAGCTACTAATTGTAATGCATCCTAGGCATGTTTACTGGAAGTTAGAAGTAATACTTTTTAAGTTCAGTGAAGTTTACTATCTACCACTTCACCTTACAGGAAGAATGTTTATAATTCACTTTCTTTGAAGGAAAGTGAAGTTATCGATCTGGCAGCATGCACTGAACACCAATTTCTCCTAGAGTAGGAATAGTCTAGTGGATCAGGCTGAGGATTAGGAAGAAATTATGGAAAGTATTAGAGATGTTATCAATATTAACCTGAAGTAAGGATTAGAACCCAAGAGTCTCCTGCTTAGATTGTAATTATGAATGGGGGAACTTGTTCCAGTTGGTCTCAAATACCTTTTGGATTTTGCAAGCACTCAAAATCATAGAATCATAGATCTGGAAAAAACTAGAAAAGCCACCCAGTCCAATCCGCTGCCACACAGAAATACACAATCAAAGCACCCCCAACAGAGCACTCCCTCTATTTAAAAGCCAATATGAAGAAAAATCTGAGGAAATTCAAAAGTACTTCCAAGGAATGCCCACAAAACCTAAATGGGTATTCCCTACTTCTGCTTCCCTCCTGGTTGGTTCTTTGCCTTCCTTCACAAGCAGAGTACTGTTGGGACTATGCTTGGTTGCACAGAAATGTCAGGAAAGTCATATTGTTGGGCCTCTCTTGGAGCTGACGTTCCCAGGGTTAGTATTCCAGCTAAAAGCAGTAGAGGTGGAGTAAGAGTCTCAATTTGCTGAGAAGAATCATCATAGTTAAGAGGGAGGAATTCACAGATCAAGCTCCTCCTCCTCAGATTCTTATTTCATCTATTATCGCCTTTTGTGTTGAATGCTTTTTCTGAGATCATCAAAATGCCTGTGATATCTGTCTTCAATGAAGACAGTCTTCAGAAAAGTTACTTGTTTGACCTTCCACTCCCTGAATTGCCCAACCAGCAGGGCCACTGGCCACATTATTATGGGATTCTAACAGTTATAGTCCAAGCTCTGGGTGTAGGTCAATGCTACTCAAAGTCATGGTTCAGGGACTGGCACCAGTCTATGAGCCATTAGATGCCAGTCTCAGGAAATAAACACTTTTAGCTAATGGGCACAAATACGGTATCATTCCCTGGTATACCGGGGGGGGGGGGGAATAATCGCTACTCCCACATGTCAGATAGCCTGGGAAATACTGTTACACATGATATTCAATGATAAGTTTAAAGATGATAAAGTCAGTATATAGTAAGACAGAACTGAACTGATCTTATTCTGAAGCAGCATCTATAATCTATCTATCTATCTATCTGTCTAGAGAGATATTACATTTGAAATACAGCACAGTTAAAATGTGAGGTTTTTTATCAGCTACATTCCATTGATTTGTTAATTTTTAAGCTTACCTGTGTTTGCTGTGGAATGTTTCCCTGGGCTTTGTACCTTTGCATAAGCTGTAATATCTAGTAATTGGATCAATGCAGTTACACAAAATGAGTAACATAATTTAATGCTTCAGCCTAACTGGAGGGATGTCAACTATTTATAAAGCATAATATCTAATTATTTGCATAGTTTTTCTTGTATTGAATATATTAAAACATAGAGGACAGCTCATTTAGATTGAGAATTATCTAAAATGTCTACAGATAAAAATTAAAAGAAAAATGTTTTGATTATGGCTTTTAGGAAAGACTCGTAAATATAAAATCAAGGAAAGAACATAAATAGAACAATAACAACCAGACCTTGGGAAAGTTATTATTTGGATTACAACTTCCAGAATCCTCTGGCCAACATGGTCAACTTTCCCCAACGCTCAAAACATTCTTGTATTTCTCCACAGTTTGATCATTACTTCTGATCTTGCAGAATTTTCATTATCATACGTCAAAGTGGCTAAATATTTTGCTGGAAATTCAAAAGCACTTAAGCTCTGAGCATGTTTCCCAGTGTCTGTTTTGGTTGCAGTTCTGAACCCAGGACATTTAAATCCCATGATAGCAATGGGAATAAGGCTTTTGCCCTAATCATATTTCCCTATGAATAATCTCTTTGTAACACTGTGGAACATATGTTTGAGTATGCAAAATACAATTGCTCTGTAAAACTACGAAACTGCCTACTACAGCATTCCCTAATCTGGGTGTCTTCCAGATGTGTCAGGCAGCAAGTCCCATCATCCACCAGAAACCTTGACAACTGTGTTTGCCATGTTGACTAGAGATTATGGGACTTGCAGTCCAAGATATCTGAGGGGCACTAGATTGGAGGAAGCTAATACAATGGAACGTAGCCCTAAATGTTCTTTTTTGTCTGTTCTGCAGAATCTCCTGATGGATTGTGTCCAATGTTAATTTGTGGGAGGAAGAAAGATGCCATCTGGATTGTCTTCCCAGGACACCAAAATGTCTTACAGTATAGCCACATTGCAGAATTTAAGCAATCTGTCACCACATGACTCTATCATGTGGAAGCCTTGGGATCTGTAGTTTGGTTAGGTATTCAACCTGATCTGTTTGGTGCCTCACCAAACTCCAAATCCCAGGATTCCACAGGATAGAATCATGGCATCAAACTGCTTTAATTCTGCAGTGTGACTATACCCTGAGGCTTGCTTTGGCCTTCCTACTTCAGATTCATGCTTCTGCAAATTTCTCAGTGCCATCCTTGGTTGAAACCATTTTAAAATGCATAAATTTAACTTCAAACAAACTGTAAGAAACACATCAGAGTCTGGGAAAGTGCCTTTTTTTGTACTGCATTCCAGAATCCCCCAAACAACATGACACTCATAGTCTTAATCGAAAATGTAAGTTTTCCAACTCTTAACAGGGATTTATCTGTCTAATTAAACAACTCATAAAGCAATGTCAAGGTATACATGTACAATTTCTTTTTCAACAAAAAAAGAAAAGAAAAAGAAAATAACTTACTTCTCTACTGTTGCTGGTAGCAAGCAGTCTACCAAATTGGTTAACCTGAGGAAGGGAAAAAATCCATATTCAGTGCACCACAATTTCATTTTGTTGGCTCTCAATATAAGGACTTGCCTTTTTTGCATTCTGCAAATAATATTTCTGTACATAAATAATTTTTCCAGTGCAGAAACCATTCTGTTTTCTGTGCAAAAAGCAGTGTCTTGATTTTGTGCAGCACAAGTCCCAAAGCAAAAATTGACCTTCTTTCAGTGGGAGGATTATTAATTAAACTACTTATTGCTTCTTCAAGAATGAAATCAGTAAATCAGAACTACAAAATACAATATAGGTGGTATCTAACCCCTGATAAACTATGTAAAATGTACAAAAACACCAGTGACAGGTGCTGGGAGTGTCAAAAAGAAAGAGGCACCTTCTACCACATGTGATGGTTGTGCCAAAAGCAAAAATATATTGGTCACAAATATATAAAGTTACAGATTAAGCTGAACAAAAATAAAAAATATCTTTTGATTTGGTATGATAGATGAAAAACTAGAAAAGAAGCATGGAAAATTTTATATTACATAATTGCTTCCAGAGTAATCTATGCTAGAAATTGGAAAGCAGAAAAGATACCAAAAAATATCTGATTGGAATTGGAAGATGTATGAACACATGGAAAATGACAAATTAACACAAATGCTGAAAAATGAACTGACAGAAAAAATTCAAAAAGAATGGGGAGAGATAGCATACTTAAATTCAATATAACTTAAGGAATAAGAATATTATGATTCAAGTGAATACACACACCAGATAACATAATGATGGGTAAAAATGTAGCAATAAACATCAATTATTATTTTTTCTAGTTCTTTGGTTAGGTATAAAAATAATTCATAACAGAATAACCTAGAATGTGAGGGAATAGTGGGACACAGAATTTTGCTGTCTGTCATCAGAAAATTGAAAGTAGAATAATAAGAGAAGAAACTTTGGACAAGAGGCAGGGAAGTATTAAATGTGTTTATTTTAAAATGGTTTTAGTATAATGTAGTGTAGGTGGGATGTAAGTTTTGTGATGGCTAGGTATGATGTTTGTAAGTATGATGATGATTGCAGGGTTGGTCTTGACATCTTCTGTGTGGGACTTGAATAAAAATATATTTTTAAAAAGAAAGAAATCAGTAAAGAAATGCATTCCTATCCTGATCCATAACATCTGTTGTTATACAATGACAAGGCTAACACAACATAAATTTATTAAGTCCAGAAAGATTATTCACCTCCCACCCATTTTTGTCTTAACCTGGCATTCAAAACCCTAAGCACAAATAATGATGGCTTCATCAGGGCTGCTCCAAGACATTTTATTATGTGAAGTAAAGATTAAAAATGGCACCCCAGCCCCATACTTGTTTAGACATTAGCTGAACTAGCAAATTGAAATTACTTCAGTGACAATGGGATAATGTCCCCTCTACCACACCTGAGTTGGCAGTCTAGTTTTGGCACCAAGGACCAGTTGTGTGAAGTACACAACTGTTTTCTTGCATAGTACTACACGTAGGGAATTTAAGAAACACACTGAGGGAGGGAAAACAGAGAGGGTATGTCTCAGGTTGTTCTTAGCCTCACATACACACAAACTAAGTGGTGCTTAGTTTCTGTTGAGGTTGCGATATGCCCTCAATTTCATTTTATGGTTCTTTATGTGCCTCTGCTATCAGAAATTTGGGAATCAGGGCAGACATGTCACTATCAATATAATTGATAATTTCTGAAATCAGCACAAAGAAAAAAACTCATTGCTTCCCTCTTTTCCTTTATCTCTCCCTCCCCCCCCCCATGTTCTAATATGTTCATGAGCTTGCACATTCATCACAAGGTGTACTACATAAAAAGGGAAAGTGCTGGAAGTTTAGTGCACAAAGTCAGAAAATTATTCAGTTAGTCTAACTATTCAGTTAGACTATTGAAGTAAGCCAAGGACAAAAGTGGAAAGTGGAAGGAAGACAGAGAAATTGTGACATTTTATAAGCAGCTGAAAAAGTGGGACAGCAACTGGGATGGTCCTTGCCAAATCAGGACAGTTGTGAGCTGTGAACAAAGCACAGCTTCACTCAAGGTCTTATTCTCCATCCCTGAAAGTATACATTTAGCAAGGATGGGGACAGGGAGAGAAGGAAACCTTACAGACTGCCTGATGCACTAGGGTACTGAAAAAGTAATTCCCAATAAGGTTCTTGTGGGGGTTTTCAGGCTATGAGGCCGTGTTCTAGAAGAATGTATTCCTGACGTTTCGCCTGCACTTATGGCTGGCATCTTCAGAGAATGCAGATTTAAGATCAGGAATACATTCTTCTAGAACACAGCCTCACAGCCCGAAAGACCCTCAAAAACCTATGGATGCTGGCTGTGAAACCCTTCAAATTCCCAATGAGCTTGATCTGTGAAAATTGGTATGTCCTTTCTTATATAACTATAAGCCATCCAAAAGGATAAAAGTTGGTACACACTGATTATTAGGAAAGTCTGGAGATAGCATATTTTTCACATCAAACTATCAACACTTATCTGTGAGGAAGTTTATTTCCTCATAGAGACAAGCATAGAGCAAGGTGAGCTGCCTCTTTGGGGTCTGGGAGTTACATTGTCTGTGCTGGGTATGGGTTTGAAGAATGAGACCCTTCAGCATCAGATGAACACCCAGAGCCATGTCATATGATATACTCGGTATACTTTGCTTTGTTAGGAGCATGCATTATGAAAACAAGCCAGCTGAGTATATTAAAAGTGACTTACAGGTAAGCAGAACGTCAATCCCATGAGAGAAAGAAGCAGAATTACAATATTCATGTTCCAAATTGGTATCTGCACAAAGAAATCAGAAATTCATTTTTCCCCTGCTGCTTTTTAGGAATCATGAGCGACAATACAAATGCCTACCTTAGCATTAGCAGCTACTCTTACCTTGCTTTTGTCTTATAAAGTCGGAAGAAATTATAAGTTTGGTGCCTACTGCTTTGCTGAAGTTCTTCTCTCAGCCTTTTTTGGAGATGCAACTGTCTCCCTGGCTGAATTTAAACCTTCCACTGAGTGGGCAGTCATCAGAGCAAAGCCCACATATAATCATTGGTGTTTCATGCAGTGCCCAACATCTTATTAACAGCAAGTAGCATTATCTCACAGAACAGCTGTGGTTGTTGGGGTAAATCTTTTACCAGAAAATGGTTAGAACATGGCATGAGCTGTACAAAATGAGACCTACTTTTTCCAAGACCAAATCATATAAGGTGCCATTAATGCAATCAGCCTTTTAAAGAAAGGCACATTGAAGATATCAGTCTCTAATATGGATCAGAACTATCACAGGAGGCAATGGTTTAAATGAGGGGTGGCAATCAAGTGGCCCCTTACTTGTTGGACTGCAGCTCAAAATATTTCTCACTATTGGTTATGACAGCTAGGTCTTCTGGGACTTGCAATCCACCATCATCTTTCTTTCTCCTGGCAAGTGAACATGTTTTTATTCAGGCAGGCCCTTGATATTATTATTATTATTATTATTATTATTATTATTATTATTAAGCAGTAATGTATCTGTTTGTAGTGACATTTTAAAAATGTTTTTAATTGTTTTAACCAAGTTTTTAAAATAATAATATTGTTGATTAAGTCTTATTAAACTTTTGGAAACTAATGTTTTACCTTAATTTTCATTAAATTATTGTAAGCTGCCTTGAATCTGATCACAGGAGAAAGGCAGGATATACATTCAATAAATAAACAAACAAATCTGCAGAGGCACACAATTCCTACACTACACACTTAAAGCAGTTTGATACCATTCACATGGCTCCGTCCAACAGAATCCTGAGGTTGTAGTTCAGTGAGGTACTGAAATTTTTCTTGTTGAAAGCTTGAGTGTAAGGATAGACTAGAGCTCTTTAGCAGAGAATTCCAAATTCTTCACTAAACTACAAATCCATGGAGTCTGTCAATGCAGCCATGGCAGTTAAAGTGATTATCAAACTGCATTAAATGTGTGGTTACCAATTTAGGATTGCCCTATACTAGGATTTTCTTGGCAAAACTTGTTCAAAAGAGGTTTACAATTGCCTTTCTCTGAGGCTGAGACAGTGTGATTTGCCCAAGTTCAACCAATGTGTTTCCATGCCCCAACAGGGATTTGAACCACGGTCTCCTGGAATCTTAGTCCAACACTCCAATCACTATACCATACCCTTTACTTGGGATTAGAGAGGGATGTACAGATAAAGCAATAAGCAATTTAAACCAATAAATACCTTAAAGGGGGTCAAAACATATGATATATGACAATAAGTTAAAACAGATGGGAAGAAGATGGTGGTAACCCAATAGGATGCTGCCTTTGGAGCACCAGTGTTTACCTTCTAATAAGGTATTATCAGTTTTACTACAAACACAAACAGCCTAGTTGCTAAACTTTGCTTTAGGTTTTAAATGTTGTTCCAATTCTGTTTATTTGTTAACCTCCCTTTGTCTTGAGCATTTTAACCTCTAACTTTAGATTGCTATAGAAATGCCGACGTTCCAAGGCTAATACAGACTCAGGCAAAAAACCTTCTAAACCAGGGGTAGGCAACCTTTCCCCTTTAAGGGCCAAGGGACTTCAGCTCCCAGAATCCCAGGAGCTATTGGCCAACATGGGACTAGTGGCCAACATGGCTGAGGCTTCTGGGAGCTGAAGTCCCTCGGCCCTTAAAGGGGAAAGGTTGCCTACCCCTGTTCTAAACAGACAAAGATAGACTTTCTTTTTACAAATAGGCAAGAGTCTTCAGTATTATAGACCGATTTAGAATTAAGCAACAGATATGTGATTTTAGATTCTTTGCAGACTGAAGCACTTACGTCAGATAATTATAATGGTTGCTTAAAGAATGTGGGGGTCTCGGTTTTTCCTTCTAATAATGGTGGTTGCTCTGAGGGATTATCAGTTAAATGTCCTTGGAAGGATCTTCTGGCAAGAGAGGCATTTCTAATCTCTAAGACTTTTTAATTTTTTTCTGATTAATTGTACCTCTATCAGCAATAGAATAGATGCATTAATAGAACAACTTAATAATGAGGAGGCTTTTATTCATCCCAATAATAAGACTGCTTCTCAGGCTAGTTCACTATTGGACTATCCTAATCCTATTATTTACCCTTCTGCTCTGACATTACAAGCATCTCAAGTGATGATTGCACTTGGGAATAACCATATTAATAAAGGCAAGTGGTCAAACTTTTATAATATCAAGGTCTCCCTAAGTAAACTGTTGAGGCATGAGCCTAGAAGAATTATGCTAAAGTCCTTTCAGTTTCTCCTGAATTTGAGATATTGGGGCTATACAGACAGCCCCTAAGGGGCGCCATTCCACCACCCCTTTCCTTGCCATATCGGGGCCACAGCAACTGCATGCGGCCCTGATCTGGCACTTTGCTGCTCCAAAAAGAGCTAGCAAATGCAGCTCCTTTTTAGAGTGGCAAAAAGCTGCCCTTGCTGAGGCTTCTCCACTCTCCATTGGCACAGTATGTCTGAACAGTGTGCCAAGGGAGTGCCCTGATGCTCACGGCATGATGGCAGCATCAGGGCAGAGTCAGGGTGGAGTTGGGGCAGCCAGCGTGTGGTCACCACGCCCCCAACTACACCCCTTTTGGCTGGTCTGTATTCCTCCATTATCAAAGACTGATTGTGTCCTTTGATTCTCCCTCAGGCCCTGCTTGGTTGTTTGCTAAAAAGAACTTTTTGGCAAAAAATTACGATATTCATTGCTCTAGGGTCTTTAAGAATAATGTGATAAATACATTGGTGGCCTATAAGAAGGGAGAACCTGAAGGAGTAGGCTCGGGTCATCATGTATCTTCAACCTAGAATAGGCCCAACAATGTAGACAAACTTATTCAACTTAAAGAAGAATGGAATAGATTGAAGCAGGCAATTGAAAGGATTAATGACAGTTGACATTTAACGGTGGCTTCCTTTGAAATAGGGACATCTAAGCAATGAAATGTTGATACTAGTGGGCCCTCTAAACCAGCTCTTGCTACCAAAGAACAACTGTTGGACTGCTCAGCCCAGTCATTGGTGCCAATGGAGGATGGAGGCGTAAAGGATGACGCAGTCAATATCGGCATGCCATTGCATTCTGTTAACATTGTCCAGCCCTGTGCAGCACATTTGCCATCTAGTGCTTACTTCTTTTCTAAGGTGAAATCTGCTGCTGAAGATTCTCCACTTCTACTTGATTATGAGATTTATGTGAGATCTAGAATGGAGGAAATGCCTGCTGAGCAAGTTCAGGGGAAATCCTGGGCTGGGGAACTGGATGGATTAGCCTTCATGCATCCACATACTATTGACACCCCGCAAGATGAGACACCAACAATGGACCTTTTGCAGGTCATTGATGCTGTTCCTGAGTTTAAGTCCATGGAGGAGCAGACTTTGCAGGGGTTTCAGGATCTCTGTCACCAACCAAATAATGGAAACTGCTCATCTGGAGGATACAACATCTAAATTCCAGAGGATAATTAAATCCCAGCTGGAAACTGATTCATCTACTTCTACATTGGCAAATGGCCCCAACTGCCCTAACATGAACAGTTGTATCCAAACTGAGGAAGAACTTTTTTCTGTAATTTCATCAGACCTGGTTCAGTGACTGGAAGGGGGTAGTCCAGGACTGTCACTCCTTTCATGGAACATAGCTGGATGGCTGAATAAAAACCCAGATATGGCTTTTATTGACTATATTGGTAGATTTGACATTGTATGTCTGAAAGAAACATGGTGCCCATATGATATCCTTTTGCCAGGATTTGTATCCTTTTGTGTGCCTGCATATAGATCTTCCAATTGGGATAGAAATAAGGGGGGACTGGCCATACTTCTAAAACTTTCCAGTTGTCTTAAATATACAATACTGTCACCATGTGTACCAATAGTGCAGGCTCTTTCTTTGCAATAAAGAAATGACAAGATTATTTTGTTTAATAATTATATTCCCCTACCTCTAATGATCCTAATTTAGCCACTTACTGGAACCAACTGTTTAGCTATGTTGAAGATACCACTAATAGGCTTGTTTCTTCATGGTGCATTTTATTGGGTGATTTTAATACAAGAATTTGGCCTTCTAATGATTTTCTTTGTGAGTATCTCATTATTGATCAAGGCTTGCCATCCTTTCCTTTAAATCTTCCCCGTCTGGGTAAGGATCTAAAAGTTAATAATAATGGGTCATTCTTGATCAATCTTTGTATTAGTAACACACTTTTAATACTAAATGGCTCTGAAGAATTCCCAAATACTGATGGTTTTACATATAATTCGCCCATTGGGAGAAGTACAATTGATTATGTAATAATCAGTCCTGAGTTGTTGAGTTTAATTGCTGATTTTGATATCTGTCATAGGACTAAAAGCGATCATCTGCCTTTATATGTTTCTTTTAACCTATCTGAGCCAGTATATTAACCTTTTAGAAGTGATTTGACAGCCCATAGATATGAGAGAATAAAGCATATGCATTGGGATTCTAAAATGGAAGATATTATTAGCAATAGTTTTAAGGATGTACAGGTTTTAAATTGTTTTAATGATTTAACTACTAGCACTAGGATAGATTATGCCTTGTTGATATATAGGGATATTGTGACTATTTTTCAAAATAAGGACTCTTATCCCTTCAATTGTATAAAATCATGGTGTCCGTCCTTCCCATCTTTCCCTAGTGTTTTGCTGCCACTGCATTGCTAGCTCTGTGGAACCTGTGGCAAACCTATGAGAGGCCTTGCAGAGCATTAATGACTGGAATCATATCCACAATACTGAGCTACTTTGAAAATTGATTCTTCCCCACAAAGAGGGCCAAAATAGATTTCTACCATTTCCTCAGATTTCTTGTAAAATGAAAAGGTGGAGGTGTATGAGATTGGAAGTGTATGGGAAGGGTTGGGATATCAGCTTGCCCAGATATTGAGCATACTTAGGACGTTATCACACGGGGAGTTGCAGGGAGAAAGTGGAAATAAACGGGCACGAGCGGAAGTCTTTAATTTATGGGATTTGTCCCGTTCCACCTCGTCTGATAACTAAATTCGAATTTAAAAGGGGGTTAATTCGAATGAAAACCTGATCTTTTCATTTTTGGGATTTTTGAGGATTTGAAAAGATCAGGTTTTTGTTCAAATTAACCCCCTTTTAAATTCGAATTTAGTTATCAGACGAGGCGGAACAGGACAAATCCCATAAATTAAAATCTTCTGCTCATCCCGTTTATTTCCACTTTCTCCCCGTGACTCCCCGTGTGATAACGTCCCTAGCTATATCCCGTACTAAACCATCACCTCATCCCAAATTCTACTCTGGCCTGGATCATAATCCTAATTTAGTGGCAGTGATAGATCTGGAGGCTCAGAAAAAGTCCTTCTCACTGCCATCAAAAATTATAAGTGCAGCCCTTGGTGGCCACTCAAAAACTGTCATAAGTCTATCAGGCATTTTGCCATTGTCTTTTTTTTATTTTCTCCAAATTCCAAGGAATCTGTTTTGATTCTTAACCAATGTCTGGCACTGATAACATATTGGATGAAGGCAAACAAATTTGGGATGAGGCAATGGCTTATTGCACACCTGAAAGAGGCGTCTTGCCTCTTCCAGGTTCAATCCTCGAACCGGGATACACCCAGATGTTATCACACATAATTCACTGGCGATTCTGCCACAACGCCACATCCACTTTTTTGAAAACGGAAGTTTTCCGACTTTAGAAATTGGCTGGCTAAGCACTCCTTGGATCCAGGCTGGATGTGGCCTGCGGCATCGCGGCAAAATAGGTGACGAATTATGTGTGATAACATCTAGGTGTATCATGGATTGAGGATTGAGCACAGAAGAAGTAAGATACACACACCCCTTTTCAGGTGTATGATAAGCTCCTATGATTGTAAACCTGAGGGCAGAGAATCTGTGATATTTGAAAGCTGCTCTCAAAATGAGGACAGGAGATCATGAAAAGCAAGTTATATGTTAATATAAATAGATATCTAATGGCCAATGAGCTGAATAGAAGATCCACAGCACTGCCCACTAAGACTTGTTCTTCAGGTAAGGAAGAAACCCACACAAAGCCATGCCCTGTGTGGGGCAATTTATGGCATAAGTTGTCTATAAGGGTCAACAAGGCAACTAGGCCACAAGCCAGACTGAAAAAAAGTCTATGGTTTGTCTCTCACCATCTGTTCAATCATTAGATGAAAAATAGGGTGCCTAGAACTGGCACAAGGCATTGCCTAAAATTTCAAAGGGTAAAGAAAGCACCTTCAATATATGTCTTACTATTGCTGTGCTTTTCAAAATGAAAATTCTACCTTGCTGTCCTGTGAGGAAGCATTTATAATACTTATTTAACTCTTCCATTCATCTGTTATAGTCCACCTCCAATTAGTCAGGTAGGGCCAGAGTCAAAATGTAGGCTGCCAACATCACACGTCCAAGATTCCTGACCATGTGTTGGTCCTCACATTTTAGACGGAAAGAAACCACTGTGCATTCAGAGAGATCTGTCCTGGAATAATGCGTTCCTTTAGGATTGGGCCCAAAATCCTGTGTTTCCCACTAGACTATGGTGGGCAGGCAACATGCACCTTGTGTGGACCTGAATGTGGATAGGATCTCTGTCCCATTTCTTTTACATTCTCTGTTACCCCTTTCAAATGCCACTTTGTAGTGTTGCAGCAATGGCAGCAAAATTTTCTGGTAGAAGTAAAGCATATGGTGAGTGTGCTCATTGTCTTAAAGCAGAATTATACTGCTGTAAGCTTCCTGAAAGTGCAATGCTGGTTTAAAACAAGAAGCACACTCCCTATGCACCTTGTTTTCAAACGAATTTGCTATGTTTTGTCTGCAAGCATAGAATGCAGATTCTGACAGGTTAGGGGGTCCCAATGTTGGCCCCCATCCTTAGGATACATAGAATCATAGAGTTGGAAGAGACCATAAGGGCCATCCAGTCCAACCTCCACCATGTAGGAAAACAGAATCAAAGCACCCCCAGCAGATAGCCATCCAGCTTCTGTTTAAAAACCTCCAAAGAAGGAAACTCCACCACACTCTAAGGGAGTGGTTTCCATTGTCAAACAGCTCTTACTGTCAGGAAGTTCACCTTTCCTGTAGTTTGAACCCATTGCTCTGGGTCCTATTCTCTGGAATGGCAGAAAACAAGCTTGCTTCACCCTGAATATGACACCGCTTCAAATATTGAAACAGGGCTATCGTTTCACCTCTTAACCTTCTCTTCTCCAAGTTAAACATACCTTGCTCCCCAAGTCTCACCTCATAGGGCATGGTTTCCAGACCATTTTGGTTGTCTTCCTCTGGACAAGCTCCAACTTCTCAACATCCATTTTGAATTGTGGTGCCCAGATCTGGACACAGTACACCAGGTGAGGCCTTACCAAAGCAGAATAGAGTGGAACAATTACTTCCCTCAGTCTTGACACTATACTTCTATTGATGCGGCCTAGAATCCCATTGGCTTTTTTTAGCTGCTGCATCATACTGTTGACTTATGTTCAATTAGTGGTCTACTAGGACCCCTAGATCCCTTTGACATGTAGTCTTGTTAAGCCATCCTATATCTATACATTTTATTTTATTTTATTTTATTTTATTTTATTTTTGCTTAATTGCAGTACCTTACATTTCTCCCTGTTGAGATTCATTTTGTTACTTTTGCCTCAGCTTTCTAATCTATTATGTTCATTTTGAATTTTCATCCTCTCTTCTGGGATATTAGCTACTCCTCCCAATTTGGTGTCATCTGCAAATTTGATAAGCATGTCCTCTATTCTTTCATCCAAGTCATTGAAGATGTTGAACAGCAGTGGGCCCAGGACAGAACCCTGTGGCTCTCCACTGGTCACTTCTCTCCAGGATGAAGAGGAGTCATTGCTGAGCACCCTTTGAGTTTGGTAGATCAACCAATTACAAATCCACCTAACAGTTGCATTGTCCAGCCCACATTTTACTAGCATGATTGCAAGAAAATCATGGGGGACCTTGTCAAGGGCCTTACTGAAATCAAGATATGCTATATCCACAGCATTCCCTTCATCTACCAAGCTGGTAATTTTATCAAAAAATAAAATAAAAGGAGATCAGATTAGTCTGGCATGACTTGTTTTTGAGAAACCCATGTTAACTTTATGTGATTATGGCATTTCCTTCTAAATGTTGATAGACTCTCTGTTTAATGAGCTGCTCTAGAATCTTCCTGGTATTGACTAACTGGGCAATAATTGTTGGGATCCTCTTTTTTCTCTTTTTGAAGATGGGGACAATAAATTGCCTATTTTTGAACTAGATTGTTCTTTGTCTTTTGTAGTTCATTGCTCTTCATCACTAGTCACCTTTTTATCTTCTACAGGGATGGTTTAATGCCGGGGTCGGCAGCCTACAGCCCGGGGGCCAGATCTGGCCCCACAAGGCCTTTGGACTGGCCCTAACCCGGTCCTGCCACCGCTGCCACCGCCATGCACCACGCGCCACCCCCGCTGCCCACTGCCCTGCTGCCTGAGTCACAGACACCATTTTGTTTTCCAAAATGGTGCTGCGACTCATTTGCGCATGCACTGTGCATGCGCGAATGAGTCACAGCCACCATTTTGGAAAACAAAATGGCAGCCACTACTTGTTTGCGCATGCGCAGTACTCCAGCGCATGAGCAAATGAGTCACAGCACAATTTTGGAAAACAAAATGGTGGCCACGACTCACTTGCACATGCGCAGTACGCTGGAAGTACTGCACATGTGCGAGCGAGCATGTGCGTGATGCGCAGTACTTCTGGCGTATTGTGCATGCACACGAGAGCGTGTGTGCATGGCACCATTTCCAACCCCCCTCAGCCCGCAGAAGACCTCAGGACCAGCGGACCGGCCCCAGGTAAGAAAAAGTTGCCTACCCCTGGTTTAATGGTTGCACTTCCTGCCCCCAATCTCCTCCCTTAATTAATCTTTACTTTAAAAGTGGAAGGAGGGCTATTTCAAGAAGATACTTCTTGTGCCAAGCCTACAGCTAGAATTGGTCAAATGGCTAACATACTATAATTAGTGGTCTAGGCATGACTAAAACGTCCTTGAGAACTTTAAAAAGTGTAATAGAGATGAATGCAGCATCAGCAATGCAAAAACATGCTTAATTGGTTTATGATAATCCAGTGGGAAATAAGACTGACTGATGGTGTATAATTTCACTTTTCCAAATTATCTCCACAGTGTAAGGAAACTGAAGTCCCCGCCCCCCATAGGTTAAAGATTACATGTAATAAATGTGTAATCCTTTAAATGTGTATAGTGAGCAAAAATATGATTCATAATAGGCTTAGTATAACTATGCATAATGGGCCAGAACCAAACCATGTATTTGATTCACAAGGTACTCCTGTCTCTTAAAATAGCTTGGATTTGTGTTGGCAATTAAGGATTTCCTGTATGTCTAGTGGCAAGAAAATTAGCACCAAACTCATCTTGACTCACAACTCAGAAATTGTTAACAAAATCAGTTGGACTGGTGTCAGTATTGTAATATATTGCAAGGACTACTCCACATTCATTTTTCACTCATAGCTGCCATGGGAAAACCAGGTTCTGTGCTGGTGCAGAGGGGAACACTACAGGAAAAAAAATGAGACTGACCTCTACTACTACCTGTTTCCCCACTGTTACATCCCTGGAGACTATTTGCCCCCAAAGAAACAAGTTCTTGCTAAGGTTCAAATCAAACAATCTCAAAAGACTCAGGGAGTTTCTAAGTGCTTGGTGCAAATGCTCACAAAATCACAAGAAATGTCCACTATGTTCATTGCTCCAACACCTCCTGCTCATAATCCCCAACTGTCCTGTTTTGATGGAGGTAGTCCCTGTAAAACCTTTGCCATCCCACTTTCTCAGCTGCTTTTAAAATATCCTAGTTTCTTTCTCCTCTCTCCTTCCTCATTGGTCCTTGGCTTAGTTCAGTTGTTGCACCAGAACTGAAAGTTCAGAAGTGGTTAGCACTGAATTTACTCAGCAGGCAGAAAAAGAGAGAAGGAGTGTATTCTTACCCTTCCTAACCATAGGACTTTATCATACAAGTCTGCTAACGCAGAACTACAGCAAAACAGTAGCATCTGTAGCTGTACCTTATCATATGACACTGTGTCTGTCCTATAGTTGCTTCATCTGCCATCTGTTCCTGGAGTGCTCCTTTTCATTGATGAGCAAAACCTATCAATGCCTCCAGGTCACACTACTTTTCCACTATTGATTCACATCTGATATGTTCCTCCCACTGTAGTTCTGATATGCAGGCAATCAAGTGCTGTAAGTGGGCATGATTCTGCTCCTCTCATCTTCTCGCCACTCCCCCTCACTATTCCCAAGTAGGCTATTTTTCTTTTCTTATTTTTCTAAATCAACTGCTGTGACCGTGCAATTGATTATTTTTTTTAATGTACACCAAGAGACTTGCTGGGAAGGGCCTGGGGCAGGAAGGCAGCATTATGAAGGTTGCCATGCAGAAGATAGAGCCTGGGACTATAGCGCCATGATACATTTGAAGAGCTAGGTGAAAATGACTGTCCCCAACCCAATACATTTGTGTTTCCTACATTAACACAATTATGGCATCTTAGCAACCTGCTCTGATAAAGTCCTTAGTATGTAAATTCCAGGGTTTCTGCTTAAAAGTAGCAGTTTTGTGTGCTCTTCCTTATTAATAACTTTTGGTCTCTTGATGACTGGCCGCACCTTTTTGATGTGGCAGAGACACATGTGTCTCAGTTTTCATCTGTGAAATGTTGGAGGATATGCTCCTGCCCCAAAGGCCCAGAAGCTTGCTTCAAGACAGGGGAAAGCCATGGCAGAGGCTGACATTCCTAGGCTGTGATACAGAATTTCTCCCTATGCAGTGCTGGAGGAATGCATTGCTAGTGAGCTACTGTTGTTTCTTCCATCAGTTTCTACAAAATGGGAATCTGGAATTTAGGGAAAGAGAAGGGACTAGCACTTTCTGAGTGAGTGGAGCAGAGTAAGGATGAAATACTTTACAACTAACAAATATCTTACAATGAATTCCATACCCTCCGACCATCAGACAGGGACATTCCCAGTTAATTCTGTTTCAGATGCTTTTAAAATGTCTGTTTCTAATTCCTCCTCTTTCTCTATCCCTTTGTCCTCAGCCTACTTCCACTCATGCAGACTGAGTTCAAAGCATAAAGGTAGTTTGGATTCATTTAAATCAGAAGAGCTGAGAGGAGGGGGCAAAATTGTGCCATTCCCAGTAGGCTCAGGCAAAAGCAAACTGCAGCAGTCTCTCCTAACTTGTCTGTTCTTCCTCAATATCTTTTGCCACCTTGACTACACTCTGATGTTGCTTCACCACACATGTCCCAGTTTTTATCTGTGAAATGTTGGAAGGTATGGAATGCCTTTTTTCCAAAGTTGAAGTTACTTTGCAGCCTAATGAGGGATAACGTCAATCGTTTTGTGGTGCAATTGCAACCTTATGTTACTTTTTATATAGTGGTGTGTGGCCTCACAACATGGTGGGAAAGGGCTATCACATGATTTGAGTGATGGCTCATACCATGCATTTTGTTGCTACATTTAGGGTTTTTTAAATAGTAAAAAAGTAACTCTCTTATGACGTTATCACACGTGGGCCAGAAATCGATAATAAAGTGGAAATTAGGCATTCCAAAAATAAACCGAAAATAAACCTTGATTCCGCAAATGGCTTTCACACGTAATTACCTTAATTGCAAAATTACAGTAAGCGCATTTAATGTTCACACACAAGTGAGAAAAGCCCGTAAATGTACTAGAAATGATCTTCTTGCACATGCGCAGATAGAGGAATGCTCACCGTGGAACCATGGGAAAAGCAGGGAAATGCTCCCCAATGCGCATTTGCTTTTCACATTACGGTAAATGCGAAATTAACTTAATTTCAAAAGATCTCGGATAACACCAGTTTCTGTCCAGTTTCTGTCCAGTTTCTGTGAGATGTTGTGTGAAATCGTGAGGCACAAATCCAGTTTCTGTTTGGGATTTGTGTGGATTAACCAGCAGATTTCCCCAGTGTGATAACGTCCTTAGTTACATTTGAGAAATGAGAAAGTAAAGAGTTATTTTCTTTGAAACAGCAGCTATAATGGTAAACAGCTAACTTTCCAAGCTCTTTCCAAGTTGTCCTCCCCTTGATCCTCATCACAACTATTCGCATAGCATTGCATGCCTTAAAAAGCACCCCCAATTTGAATACTTGTGACCTTTGACTTTACTGTGAACCTTGGCTTATTGTGCATGTTGTTTGGAGACAATGCTTTGTAAGCATTTCTTCATAATACCTCCCAGTTTGTATGCCACAAATAGTTTCTGCTTGTGGCTTTCAGTTAGTCTAGCAAAGCAAGGACTCTGAATGTCTTGCTCTTTGCTTGGAAGTGAGGCATTTGGAAATAGCTGATTCAGACCCAGCAGCTTCCCCTTCCCACAGCCATTTTCAAGTGAGAAAAAGGTGCAACCAGTAGCATAATGGGCCATCATACTAGCACATGTCCTCAGCCTACGTCCACTCATGCAGACTGAGGAAAGATCTATAGCATACTGCAGTGAGCTCTTCACATTTGCTGAAGTAAGGGCACAGGACACACATGAATGCAGGAAAAAATGCAAATATAACCCCACTTTTTTTAACCTGAAAGAACACCTCTCTAGGAATCTCTAGGTTTTCCAGCAAACTCTGTGGTCAACATCTATTGGAAGTTGTCTATAGAATTGCACGGGAAGATGTACAGATTCCTAGAGAATTGTTATCTCTAGGAATCTCTAGTTCCTGCAGCACAACCTCTGGCAGATTTTGACCACAGTCACATTGGAAGACTTAGGGCCTTTTCAGACTGCTAGAAATAGTGCAAATTGAGTCCACTTTAAGGGTTAGGATTAGGGAATCATGGGAGCTCTCTGACAGAGAAGGCTCAATGTCCCAGAGGGGGGAAAAACAATTCCCATGACTCCCTAGCACTAACCCTAACCCTTAAAGTGGACTCAATTTGCACTATTTCTGGCAGTCTGCAAAGGCCCTTGGAGATTCCTAGAGAGAACATACTAACCAAATCCATGAAAAATCAAATCCACAAAAGTCAAAGCCATAAATGTGGAGGGCTGATTGTATATTGTAATATTTCCCATTGGTATTGAAACAAATTCATGTTCCCAAAGTAATTATTGAATTTTAACACAGGCTTCCTATTGACTGCTCCAGTGCTCTGAAACTCACTTCCCAATAAGTCTAAAATGGTCCCTTCTGTGGCATCTTTCCATGAGCAGGAAAAGACCTTTTTATTATGCCTATAAATTTTATATAGGATGTCCCATATTTGGGGGCTTAGCATCTGGTCACACATCAGGGCCCTTCAGGATGTCCCTGCATCCCTTGAAATCTTGAGAGTGACAACACTTGGGACAAAGCAATCCGGCCTTACCAAATGCAAGGGGCTCAGCTGAAGGGATCACAACTGGTTTGGTGATGACCATTCTCCTCTCCAGACCCGAAGCCCAGCTAGATAGCATGATTTTTTTTCTTTGGGATAGCAAGTATGCCATTACAATACAAGATGTTATTGGGTTTGGGGGGTTCTTGCAAAACTTGATACCTGGCTGGCTCTATTAGAAGGTTGGAGGATTGAAAGGAGTGGGTTGGGAATAACAGGAGTGGGGCGAGAAGTCAATAGGGTGAAAAGCAATTTCAACCCTGGCTGGCTCTTTTGGAAGGATGGGAGATTGAGAGGAGGTGGATTGAGATGGACAGGAATGGGGTAAGGAAATTGATGGGCTGGAAAGGGGTTTAAACTCTGGTTCAGGCTTTTTTGGAAGGATAAGAGATTGAAAGGAGGAGGAGGAATTTCAAATCTGTGAGTAGTCAAAACTGCAAATGTCAAACCCATGAATTTGGAAGGCTGACTGTACAGAAGAGTTCCTGATGAGTAAACCTAGTTAACTAAATACCAGATTTACCAGATTTCCACTGTACGTTAGAGCGGATTCCTCTGCAATTATTGGATTCATGATATACAAAATATAAGAACATCCAAATAACTTTGAGCACTGAAACAGCTCAAGACTTTTTATTTGCCTTTATTCTTTTATTCCTTTCTCAAAAGGTCTTCTTTGATATTTGCAGTGATATTTTAAATTGCTGCATTACAAATGATGCCTCTTGGAACAATTCTTGTGAACGTCAGTAAAAGTAACAAGCATGTTTCAATTATTTGTACTAAGATTTTTTAAAAAAATCAAAAACCCCAAAACAAGTCTGAGATCATCCTGTAGCTTATGTTTTCCCTCCCTCTGGTGGCTATGTTCGGTGGTGCAGTTATCATACCTATTTTATATATAATAATGCTTAATTTGCAAGATCTTGAATTGTTTTACACAGTACAATGCTCAACTCTTTCTAGCTGTCAGTTGCAGTGAAGGTCCCAACAGCTTCATTATTCTGCTGTATGTCATAAATGTATTACGTGAGAATAAGGTGCAGACACCCAAGAGTAAAAATGTATTTATATTACACATCATATATTTTGTTTTATTTTTAAAAAACCATAAATCCATCAGGTGGAATGCACGCTTTTACCAAAAGGAGAGCAACAAAGCCAGGAGCTCATGCTTTTTCTAATTCCAGTTTTACCTTTTTAAAAAAAGAAAATGGCTTTTTCCAAGTTTATAAATATTTTAAAAATAATCTGGTACTGCAAATTAAGCATTATTATTATTATTATTATTATTATTATTATTGAAGTAATGAAGAAAGCTAAGAGACTGAGGGTGATGTCATATCTGCAAATACCTCTATTTTGAAAGACACAGCTTCAGTAATGTTACCAGTTGTTAATTTTGTTAAGAAAATGATTGGGAGGAGGGAGGAAGCTTTGAAGTTGATTGCAGAAGTATTGGAATTTATTAAGGAATAGATGGAAGTTGTGATATATGCATGTCTTCCCATTTTCAGAGAAGCTTCACGTTTTTGCCTAGAGACTTCGGTGGACCGTGTGTGTGTCTCTGTGTGTGTAGGCTTGAAACAGAGAGAGTAGTCCACACAAAGCTTCACAAATTTCTAATATATTGCTGTAATAAATAAACTTGTTGAGAAGGTAGGTTGTCAAGACACCAGCTTGATTCATAAAGGCCTTATTCCCACTATGATTTGAAATGAATTGCTGATCTGGTTATTTGTCTGTCATTCCCACTTGAAACTGGTTCTGAACTGACTGCACTGGGTTTCAATCATGATGAAGTGAGGAAAATGCAAAAGAACCACTCTTTTTTGACACTAGTTTTTTGGTGGTTCTTTTGAAAAGAAGTGATTAGCAAGTGTGTTCAGCAAGTGGGAACAATGGACCTGGATTGCTTCAAACTGAAACGGAGGGATTACTGTAGCAGAAGGTTGGCATATCCCTTTCCAATTTTTTGGGAAATCCACCATTTCCCCTCTTCTACTTTCCCAGGACCCATCCTACTCTCCAACCTTCTGTCCAGGAGGAATTCTAAAACACCCTCCATTCTGACCTTGACTAGGAAGCATGTCCTCCAAGTCTGCAAGGCTGGGAGGTTACCACCTCAACTCCCCATGTTCCACAAGTCCTGCAAGGCTGGGCGGGCAGCATCTCACCCAGGGGAGAGTCCTCCATATGGCATCCATGGCTGAGGCATCCCAGGGGACATGGAGGATATGCTTCCTAGTCAAGCTCAGAATGGAAGGCATTTTGGGATTCCTCCTGGAAAGAAGGTTGGAATGTAGGATGGGTCCTGGGAAAGGAGAGAGGAGAATGGTGGATTTCCCAAAAAACTAATGAGGGATGGAATTCAGGCCACAGCACCCATGACTCCCTCCTGTGTTTTCTTGAATGTGTTGCTGGTCGCATCACTGATGATGCGTAGATGATTGACAGGCATTTGGAAGGGGCACAAACTAGTGGAAATGAGAATCATGCCAAAAAAGAAGGGAATAAAGAAAAGACCCGCTTTCATAGTGGGAACGATGCATAGATTGGTATTGATTCACCAGTGAAAGCGAATCACAAACCAGGTTAAATGTAAGTGGGAATGAGCCCTAAGAAACCAAGCAGGGATGCAGACAGTTCTCTGTCCATGCTTGGTTATATTCAGTTTCCAAATCTGGCAGAATTGGTAGATGGATTCTATTACACTATCAGGGTTGTCTTTTTCTCTTCTTCTTTTTCAAAATTGCACTCAAATACAAAATGGGCAATTCAGGAGGCAAGGGAGAGATGCACAGTTCCAAAAGAACATGTATGGGGTTCAAAAATTAAAGTACAGGTTGAGTATCCCTTATCTGGAATTCCCAAATCTGAAATATTCCAAAATACAAAATTGTCTGCATGAGTGGCTGGGCTAGTGACACCTTTGCTTTCTGATGGTTCGCTGTAAACAAACTGTTTCATGCATAAAATTATCTAACATTTTGTGTATAAAATTATTTTCCAGCCATATGTATAAGGTTTATATGAAACATGAATGAATTTCATGTTTAGACTACAGTCCCATCTCCAAGGTATTTCATTGTGTATGTTCAAATTTTCTACAATCTGAAAGACTTCTGGTTCCAAGCATTTTGGATAAGGGAGACTCAACCTGTAATGCAAATCTTGTTTGTTGATCCAAAAAAGTAGATGATAATGTGAAAAGGAAAGAAAGAAAGAAAGAAAGAAAGAAAGAAAGAAAGAAAGAACAATCTAGGCACATCTGGAAAGCACCTTAGAGGAAGGCAATGTGAAGCTCCTTCTGAATAAATCTTGACAACAAAACAAAAACACCCCAAAAGCTTAAGCCATAAATTGGAGTTGACTAGAAAATGCATAACAAGACAGTTCAATAGCACTGACACTTGTTTTGATAATAAAACCATGTCTACTCTAAAAAACTGTTCAAAATAGACCTGAACAGATGGTTTCTGCCTGTGGTCCTGACCTTGGTCAGTTCTTGGGCTGGTATTGCAATGAGAAGGTGATTACACACTATCCAACCACCAAGTCACTGCTGCTACATATCCTATACCTGCCACGGGCATCATGTCCATCCTAAAGGCCACTGTTGCAGCCCATAAGGGCAGAAATGGGACATGTGGCTACATCTACATGGCCAGGCACCCCTTCAAGGTGTGTGGGGCCATCCAATCTGCCAGTGGTCACCATAGAGTTTCCTGGAAACTCCACATCAAACAGCCAGTCTTTCTGGACTGGATTAAGGGCCTTTTGGACTGGGATCAGTCCGATCACCAATCAACATCCAGACTGGCTGATCCCAGCTTAGAGCTAATGGCCTGCATCATCTGGAGAGGATGATGACAGACTGGAGGGAAGATGGGTCTTTTGGCCTACATGACTTGCAGGTCAAAGTGTTCTTACATGAATAGTATGGTTTTGTAGCCTTATGTCCTGTGCTTAAAGAAAATTTGTTAGACCAAGGATATGCAAAGTGCAGCCCTGGGGTTTTGTATGGCTTCCTCCAAGACCTCTCCAGACTGCCCCAAACTGTCGTTCTTCTGGCCCAAGGAAGGTGAATTGCCTCTTCTGGAAACCATCAGAAGCAGAAATTAATCTTTTAAATAGTTTGAAAGAATTCTCCTCTATCTAGTAATATTTAGAAACAAACAGACTGCTTTTCCAAACCCAGAAGTAAACTTCCATTCACTCCCAGGTTTCCTCCCTACATTTTTCTAAAGTTTATGCAGTCCCAGAAGATCCTATAGCCAGAAAAGTAGCCCTCAAACCCACCAATGTTGCCCAAGAGTTGACCTGTTAAAACTTGGGTTAAATTTCCATCCTTAATTATTTGCTCTGTTTATTCTTATTATTATTCAGAGAATGTTAATTAAAATAGTATGACAACATAGGGCTCTTGGTTCCAGAAACAAACATCAAGAAATGGTTTCCCTTAACATTTATAAGCACACATGAAATAAAAACACAAAGGGAAGAAATATTAGCAGTGCTTGGTTGTGTTTATTCTAAAGAATATTTGCAAAGCTTTAAAATTTAAAGTTTAAATGAGCACATGATAACATCATTAAGAAATTGAAGATCACAATAATTTGGGTTATATTAATTATATAGCACCAGAAGCAAGACTGTTTTTAGGGATCTTGTGAAGGTGAATCATGAAAGAAGTCTCAGCAAGACCTGTAACACAATATAAAAAAATATTAGCAGTGATAAAGTACAGTAGGCTCTCCACATCCACTGCAGTTACAGATGCAGGACCTCTGCAAAAGTGGAAAAACTGCAAATAAAAAAACACTATTTTTTTTAACCTAAGATAACACCTCTCTAGGAATCTCTATGTTCTCCAGTGTAACTCTGTGACCAACGTCTGGCATAAGCTGATCATAGGACGTTATCACACGGCGCCCAATCCAAACAAAATCCACACGAAATCCCGACCTAATATGTATTATTGGCCCGTGTTTTCACACGACGTCGCACAGAACCCCGACAGAACCCCGACAGAAAGCGGAATTATCCGAGATCTTTTGAATTTCGGTTTCTTCAGGAATTGCAATTGCACAACGGGAATCATTTCGCATTTACCGTAGGTCTGATAACCAAATACGTATTGTGCCGCATTTCCCAGCTGTTGCGATGGTTCCAGCGAGTAGTCCTCTCTCTGCACATGTGCAGGAGGCTCATTTCGGCTACATTTACGGGGTTTTTTCTCTTGTGTGTGGACGTTCGATACACTTACTGTAAATGTGCAATGAAGGTAATGACGTATGCGGAAACAAGGGCTATTTCCCGTTTATTTTCGAGATGCCTCATTTCCACTTTTATTTCCACTTTCTGGCCCACGTGTGATAACATCCATAGAATTGCACTAAAGCAGTGGTCCCCAACCTTTTTATTGCCATGGACCAGTCAACATTTGATAATTTTTCCGTGGCCCACTGGGGGAGGGGGTTGTGGCATCGCGTTGATTATTAAATCAAAACAAACAGTAGCAGGGTGGCCCGGTACCATTTGTTCTGCGGACCGGTACCGGGCCGCGGACCGGGGGTTGGGGACCACTGCACTAAAGGATGCACTAATGCCTACAGAAGTGTTATCTCTAGGAATCTCTACATCCTCCAGTGCAACTTCTGGCAGATGTTGACCATAGAGTCATGCTGGAGAAACTGGAAGAGATTCCTAGAAAGTGCATATTAATCAAATCCATTAATAATCAAACCCTCAAAAGTCAATGTAGCAAATGTGGAGGGCCAAATATATATATTTTACTTTGTCTCCCTATTCTTTATAATAAATAACAAGCTGTCAGAGACAACTACTGCTTTGCAATTGTCTCTTCATTTCACTGCAGAAAGAATACATTTTGATACCACTTTAACTGACATGGCTCAATGCTATAGAATCCTGGGATTTGTAGTTTGTTGTGGGACCAGAGCTCTCTGACAGAGAAGGCTAAATATCTCACAAAACTACAAACCCCACAATTCCATAGCAATGAGCTATGGCAGTTAAAGTGGTGTCAAATTGTATTATTTCTGCAGTGCAGATGCAACAAGTGGCAATGAGATAGGGAATCTGTTTTGGATTTTAATCTAAACTGTAACAAAGCTATCCCAGTTTGGGACAGAGTTCAGCCCTTTTCAGCCATTTAAGTATGTCTCACATTTTTGGCATACTAGAATAGGAAAATTCTGACTCTTTTACCCCAAGATTTCCTGACCATCCCAAGAACCTGCTGCTTTTGTATTGGCTAAGCCTAAAGAATCACCCAAGGGATTTAAACAAAATTCCCATATAGGTTTTCTTTACCCAGTTCTTTCTGATACAGGGTATTAAGAGACTACAATGCAAGGGCAAGCACACTTGTCTCTTGCACAAATAAGAGTAACCACGGTTGCTGATTCAGTTGCATCACCACGTTCCAGCAAAAGCACCAGCAATGGAAACAGCTTCACCACAACTTGACAGAAATGCCTGTTTACCATTCATTGATTTGTTCAATGGCTACCAGCCATGGATCTATTTACTTGTTTATTTATTGAGTTTGTCTTAGAATGGCTCTATGTCACCTCTAATACCAACAGGACTATGCCTGTGTTCATCTGCTGTTGTGGAACTTTTAGCACAATATCACATTACACTGTGATAGAGCTATTATTCCACTTTAACTGCTATGGCTGCCTCTTGTGGAATCCTGGGATTTGCAGTTTAGAGAGAGACATTTAGAGCCTTATCGCATTAAAAACAAAACAAACTCAGTAGGTAAACAGAGAGAAGCATATTTATCTTTCTGTCTCTGCATGACATGGAAGCACTTTTGTTCTCTTCCAGTCATAAAAGCATGTGAGAGAGTCATAAAAGTGTCCCTTTTGCCAAACTGGAAAAATTTGTTTGGCAAAAAGGACGTTTTCACCAATCTCTCCCATGCTTTTACAACTGGAAGAGAATGCAAATGCTTCAGCATCATTGCGGAGACAGAAAGTAAAATGTGCTTCTCTCTGTTTGCCTGTTGGGCGTGTTTTTAATGCAATAAAGCTCCTAGAATTCTCAGCCAGAGAGTTCTTAGGCCTCCCTAAACTACAAACCCCAGAATTCCACAAGAGGCAGTCATAGCAGTTAAGGTGGAATAACAGTGCTACAAATTGACCACAAACATGATGGTGCAGTGGTATTCATACTCTACTTGTGGGTTTCCCATGGGCAACTGATCATTCACTGTGGTAGAGAGCTCTCTGAGCTCTGGTGCCTCACCAAACTTCAAATCCTAGGATTCTGTAGGATAGACTCATGGCAGTTGAAGTGGTGTCAAACTGCTTTAATTCTGAAATGTGGCTACACCAACATGTGAATGGCACCTGGAGCCTGTTTCAGTGCATCAGTTAAAGAAGAGGGCTGGATAAATCATCACTCCCCTCCCAACTCTCCAGCAACTTGGAACTGGCCATGGAAGGAGCTGCACAGCTTAAAAAGTAGATGGGAGGTCTCATTGGAAAATGTATGTATGAGACATAGCTATGGCTCTCAGTGCAGGCTCTTGGGCAATATTTGTCTGAAATGTGGGATGAAAATATGAATAAGATCAAGTTTTTTGAAAACTCTGTGCCTCAAACTATCTTGACATGTTTTGCTGTCACCAAATAACTGTGGAGATATCATAAATCAAGACTTTTAATGAATGATGAGCTGTAACCTCCGTACAAGGCATAAGTTTCAAACCTTCAGACATTAGTCTGCTCATTTATGCCATTATTCAATAGTCTATTCCCATGTGGTCAGATAAGGCAGCTGGCTGTGGCAGTGAATTTTGGTTGCTCTCAAGAAATGGCAGATTTATATCTTTTTAAATATAGCTTTAAGTGTTATCTAAACAGGCATTTCTAATGCAATGAGAGTTATAAGCAGTCTAAAAGCAATTGTTCCAAAAGTCTTTGACAAAATGGTTTCAACTGAGGGCTAAGTGAGCAATGATGGGTCTCCAGGCAATGTGGGACTACAACTCCTAGCATTGGCTATGCTTCCTAGGACTGATTGGAATTGCAGTGCAACTTTGGGGCTATGCAGACAGGTGGCTCTGGGCCGCCCCTGCTAGCCATGGATTGGGGCCGCAGCAACTGCATGCCATGGCCCCGATCCTCCCTTTTGCTGCCCTAAGAGCCGGCACATGGCTCTTCAGTGCCCTTTCCAGCACAGAATGTTTGAATGCTGCGTCGGAAGGGCATCCTGATGCCACGCACCATGCATAATGCCACGCAGCATCAGGATGGCGTCAGCATGGGGTTGGGATGGCCAGCGTGCAGCTGCTCCACCCCATTTCTGCCTCCTTTTTCTGGTGGCCCACAGTTTCCATCCAATCTTAGGACAACAGCTGCATATATCTGGTACCATTTTGGAATCATGGTGCTTCCATAAAGAGATGTCAGTAGCCAGGCATGATATGTAGTAGGATAAGAGGCTAACAGGATGGAGCTGACTGCAGTTGAAAATGTTAGGACCAGGTCAGAGTCCTGGGAACAAAAGATCATTTGCCACCTATCAGACTCCCCTGTTCCTTACTCCATGCCTCATGGTATCTAGAAGGATTTTTCCCCCTCAGCAAAAATTGCTATAAATACAAAGTATTTTGACATGGCTTAGTATGGAATAGGCAATTATGCTCCATTGGCTTTACAAAAAAAAAACATGCTTAGTGTGGAGCAGAAAACTGCTAGAACTGGTTAACCACAGTGACATCACTAGAGTTGGTGTCAGTAACTCATGGTGTCACCTCCCCCATTGACCTTTTCCCATACCATACCATACAGAATCCTTAGTAATGTTGTTTTGGACTAATGTTACTCATAAATCATAATTCTAATATATCACTAAACGGTAATAGTTGTGACATAAACAATTAAAATTAGAATCATAGAATCATAGAATCATAGAATCATAGAATCATAGAGTTGGAAGAGACCACAAGGGCCATCCAGTCCAACCCCCTGCCATGCAGGAACTCCAAATCAAAGCATCCCTGACAGATGGCCATCTAGCCTCTGCTTAAAGACCTCCAAGGAAGGAGACTCCACTACTCTCCGAAGGAGTGTGTTCCACTGTCGAACCACCCTTACTGTCAGAAAGTAACAGTGGAATCTCTTCTCCTGGAGCTTACATCCATTGTTTCAGGTCCTAGTCTCTGGAGCAGCAGAAAACAAGTTTGTTCCCTCCTCAATATAACATCCCTTCAAATATTTAAACACTGCTATCATATCACCTCTCAGCCTTCTCTTCTCCAGGCTAAACATGCCCAGTTCCCTAAGTCATTCCTCATAGGGCTTGGTTTCCAGACCCTTCACCATTTTAGTTGCCCTCCTTTGGACACCCTCCAGTTTCTCCACATCCTTTTGAATTGTGGTGCCCAGAACTGGACACAGTATTCCAGGTGAGGCCTGACCAAAGCAGAATAGAGTGGCACTATTACTTCTCTTGATCTAGACACTATACTTCTACTGATGCAGCCTAAAATTGCATTGGCCTTTTTAGCTGCTGCATCGCACTGTTGACTCATATTCAACTTGTGGTCCACCTGGATTCCTAGATCCCTTTCACACGTAGTCTGATTCAACCAGGTGTCCTCCATTGTATATCTGTGCTTTTCATTTTTCCGCCCTATGTGCAGTACTTTACATTTCTCCATGTTGAATTTCATTTTGTTAGCTTTGGCCCAGCTTTCTAGCCTGTTCAAGTCATTTTCTTGAACTGAGGTATTCTGAGGTATTAGCTACTCCTCCTAATTTGTTGTCATCTGCAAATTTGATAACTATGCCCCCAATACCGTCATCCAAGTCATTAATAAAGATATTGAATAGCACTGGGCCCAGGACAGAGCCCTGTGGTACCCCACTGGTCACTTCTTTCCAGGTTCAAAAGGAGCCATTGTTGAGCACCCTTTGGGTTCAGCCAGTCAACCAATTACAAATCCATGTAACAGTTACTTTGTCTAGCCCACATTTTACCAGCTTGTTTGCAAGAATGTCATGGGGAACCTTGTCAAAGGCCTTACTGAAATCAAGATATACTATATCCACAGCATTCCCTTCATCTACCAAACTGGTAATTTTATCAAAAAAAGAGATCAGATTTGTCTGGCATGACCTGTTTCTCTGAAACCCACGTTTACTTTTTGTGATTATGAAATTACCTTCCAGATGTTCACAGACTCTCTGTTTAATGATCTGCTCCAGAATCTTTCCTGGTATTGATGTCAGACTAACTGGATGATAATTGTTGGAATCCTCTTTTTTCCCCTTTTTGTAGATGGGGACAACATTTGCCCTCCTCCAGTCTGCTGGGACTTCTCCTGTTTTTCAGCAGTTCTCAAAGATTATTGCCAATGGTTCCAATATTACATTTGCCAGTTCTTTTAATACCCTTGGATATAATTCATCTGGTCCTGGAGACTTATATTCATTTAGATTAACCAGGTATTCCTGTACTATCTCTTTACTTATTCTGTGCTGAAATTCTCCTATTCTGTCCTCTGCTCCATCCTCAGGTTGAGCACCCTTTGCCTTTTCTGAGAAGACTGAAGCAAAGAAGGTGTTGAGTAATTCTGCCTTTTCTCTGTCTCCTGTTAACTTTTTGCCATCTTCTCCACACAGTGGCTCTACCATTTCCTTCTTCTTCCTTTTGCTGCTTACATACCCAAAAAAGTCCTTTTTATTGTTCTTAACCTCTCTAGCAAGCCTGAGTTCATTCTGCGCTTTAGCTTTTCTGACTTTACCCCTACATGTGCTAGCTATTTGTTTGAATTCCTCTTTGGTGATTTCCCCATTTTTCCATTTCTTATACATGTTCCGTTTAAAACTTAGTTCAACTGAAAGTTCCTTAGTCATCCATCCTGGTTTCTTGAGACACCTCCCATTTTTCCTCCTCGTTGGCACAGTTTGAAATTGTGCCTTCAGTATCTCCCTTTTGAGACACTCCCATCCGTCTTGAACTCCCTTCTCTTTTAGTATTCCTTTCCATGGGATCACCCCCAGTATTTCTCTAAGTTTAGTAAAATCAGCTTTCCTAAAGTCTAGAATGTGTGTCTGACTATCCCTGACTTCTCCTTTCCACTGTATAATAAACTCCAGGAGGACATGATCACTCCTGCCTATGGATCCAACCACTTGCACCCCATTAACTGTCTTCCCTGTTAGTTAGGATCAGATCCAAAATAGCTGATTCCCTTGTTGCTTCTTCCACCTTTTGGACAATGAAATTGTCTTCAAGGCAAGTGAGGAATTTGCTAGACCTTGAGGATTTTGCTGAGTTTGACTTCCAGCAAATATCAGGATAGTTGAAGTCACCCATCACTACTATATTTCTCCTTTCTGAGTGTGTGGTCATCTGTTCTAGAAAGGCATCATCCAATTCTTCTGCTTGAGTTGGGGGTCTGTAGTAGACTCCCACACTAACATCCCTGTTGTTTCCCTCCCCTTTAATTTTTATCCAGATGCTCTCCACCTGGCTTCCAGGATTGATGTCCTGGATTTTTTCACTGGTGTAAATATCCCTGACATATAATGCTATTCCTCCTCCTTTCCTGTTTGGCCTGTTTCTCTTGAAAAGGTTATACCCCTGTATTTCTACATTCCAGTCATGAGACTCATCCCACCAGGTTTCAGTGATGCCTATTATATCATATTTGCTTTGTTATACATATGCACAGCCTAAATATATTTACATATACATAGTTTCATGTGGTTAAAGTGAAAATCTGGTAAAATATGATGTTTTAAAGAAAAATTTAAAAGAATAACATTTTTAATTTGTTATATTTTTTAAAAAAAATTAATTTTAAAATTTAAATTTAAAAGAAAGCTGGGTGCTCTCCTTCTTCCACTGAGCCTTGCCCCACTTACACCATCTCTTCAGTGTTTTAAAGGGACACAGGTGAATGCCACAACCCATTTCTGCCAAAAAGCACATTTTGAGGAGCAGTGGTGTCACCCCACCCTTAGGGTGTCACCTGGGGCAGTCTGAACCCCACACACCCCTTAGTGATGGCAGTGGTTCACTGGATTGATTATGTAAGCCACCTACAATTTTGGATTTTCCTTAGCAGTGTTGCTACAGGGACTATTGAGGTGATTGTTTGCACTTGAAGTGATTGCCTGCACTGTGCGACCAAGTCACAAATGCCAGGATGTGGCTTTGAATTTCAAAACTGTGGGATATAATTTCAAGAGAAATTCTCAACAAGACTTACATACCCTATAACATTCCACAGATGAAAACTGGGACATGTATGGTCAAGCAACATCAGAGAATGGTCAAGATGGCAAAAGTTATTAATGAGAAAACTTGCAAGCTAGATAAGGCTGCAGCAATTTGCTTTTGCCTGAGCATACTAGGAAGGGCAAGATTTTGCCACATCCTCTCTCCTCCTTATGTTTGTTGAGTACAAACTACTTTTGTAGTGTGAACTCAGTCTGGAGCAACTGAAGTAAGCTAAGGAAAAGAAGGGAAATGGGAGGAGGAGAGAGAAACTGGGACATTTTTAAAGTAGTTGGGACAACTTAGAATTAATCAGGACTGCTCCTGCCAAATCGGGACAGGGCTGCCACATCGGGACAGTTGGGAATATGAGTTTGAAAGCAAGCTATAAGATATAATGTGCAGGACCAAACTTTTGGTAATGTGTAGAGCAATGATAAATTACTTTACAAATATGCATTCCAGAAATGCTTACAAAGCACTGGGATCTAACTAGAGCTTTTTAAAAAGGTGTTGTTGTTTTTAATCTCTCAGAATCCCCCAGCTCGCATGGCTACTAGCCATGATGACCAGGTGATTCTGAGAGGTGTCACACAAAAAAGTAACTTTTTCCAACCTCTGGATCCATTCAGCTGCATCTCACTTCTTCAGTGAAGCAGGAAAAAATGAAACGGGGTTGGAACATTCACAGCAAGGCATCTGAATGGCAGCTTAAAGTGGTCCACCTCACCCTGTTGCTGTCTACTGCTGAAATATTTCAGTGAACACTTACCAGCTAGCAGATCAGTTTTATGAAACAGGAGTAGGTCCAGTTGTTGTGGTTGTTTCAGATGTAGTGGTAGCTGTAGTTGTTGCAGGGGTAGGTGTTCTTGGAATAGGGACATAGTAATAAAAAAATTGAGGGAAAGGATATCCGACAGGTCCTGAACTTGGTGGTGGCAAGCCGGGAGGATAGTAGGGATTTGGTGGATAGAATGGGAAAGGCTGTGGACGGTACTTCCCTTTGTACCTTCTTTCATTGCTTCCACTTCTGCTGTCACTAGCCTGAGATGACAGAGAAAGAAGGGGAAAGAAGAGAAACTGGTAAACATACTTCCATGTTTAGCTTATCATCATTGTCAAAAGATTTAAAAATACACTCTTTCTCTGGTAATACATAATTTTCAGAGACAAGGTACAGTTCTGGTGAGCACTGCTTAGTTTTCTTTTTAAATTGATTTTCCATGTCAATAGAATGGGGGGGGGGGTTCCTTGTCATTCTGTATCAGTATTTTATTGTTTGGCCACCTTGAGCACTATTTTACAAGGAAAGTGGAATATAAAATGAAAACCTTTTGAGGAACATCTAAGGGATATGACTAGGCTTAGCTTGGAGAAGAGAAGACTGGGCAGTGATATGATAACCATATTTAAATATCTGAAGGGATATCATTTAGAAGATGGAGCAAGCTTCCCCCCCCCCCCAAAGACTAGGACATGAACAATGAGTTCAAATGACAAGAAAAGATTCTGCCTTAAAAAAAGAAGAACTTCCAGATAGTAAGAGCAATTTAGCAGTGGAATAGATTGCCTTTGGAGCAGTGGCATACCTGCCCAGGGAGTCACCCAGTGTGGGGGAGGCAAGGCTTCTGGGGGGTGGGACATCTGGGATGCCACTTCTGGGGTGGGGTCATGTGGTGTGGGCTGGGAGAAACAGCCATGCTGCCAGCCTGGGAAGCCTGCAAGACCCCCGCACCAGCCAGAAAAAAGGTGTCACGGGTGTGGGGAACCGGTGTGGGGAACCGGAAAATGGTGGTGTGGGCCTGAGGAGCCCCATCCTGGCTGTAAAAATGGTGGTGTGGGCTGGGGAAATAGCTGCACACAACCCCCCAAGGCCCAGAATGGCTCCAAGGGACACCTGTGTGGACCCAAGGAGTGCCTGTGGGTGGCAGGGCCAATCAGGTGTCACCCCCTTATCTGTGGTGTCACCCTCCCTTCTGGGGTGTCACCCATTGCAGCCCGCACCCCCAGCCCCAAGGAATGCTACTGATGGAAGGAGTTGGACTCTCCTTTGCTAGAGGCATTTAAACCAAAGTCATCCAGGAGGCTAATGCAGTCATTTAGCTTTCCACAGTTATCCCCATCTGTTTTAAAAAGAGTGTGCTTGAGTGTGCTTTAGCTGTGAATTCTTGCATGGTAGAGGTTTGGGCTAGATTACTCTTGGGTTTCCCTTCTGTCTCTATATTTCTATAATTCTGTGAAAATAAATGTAAAATCTAGCTCATCAACATTACTGTTGAACCAGATCTGTGTTTCTCCATGTCATATGCTGGTTAGTAGACATGAATGGCAGTCTAACACAGGATCAAACCACTTGGCCATTTTTCCTGTGTGGCTGAAGTAGAGGCAAGGTGTTTGACTCTTAATGTTTACCTCAAAAGATACAGTGATGGCCAAAAGGCAGGCAACCACAAGGAGAGCCTTCATTCTGTTGACAGTAGTCTAAGGAGAAAAAACAAACAAACAAAACTATCTCTTAAAGAGAAAAAAAATAAATATTAGCATTAATCAGGGCTAAGCTCATGCATATACATACACATATACATGTACCTAGAGGCATTAAAAGTAGACAAGAAGTAGAACATCTGGATAAACAAATTGCAAGGATTCACAAGAACAATGCAAATATGGGGCAATTCAGATAAAAACCTTTTCAGTGGCTACATCCCAGCAATATAACACCTTACTTCTTTTTTTTGGGGGGGGGCAATACTTTTTATTGAGTTTACACATAAAACACATAAACAAGAGACATAAACTAAAACAACAATATCAACCAGCAAAACACAAACCCATTACTCATCCCTCATGATAATATACATTACTTCCTGCACCCCCATACCTAAGACATAAATATGTATCTTTTGTGTACTTCTTGATCAATGTTCTCTACATTTACTCCTTCACATGCGTTTACAAGGTTAAACAGTTTTTTCATACTTCAAAACTCAAAAGCTGCTTATATTGTCATCCCTCCTTTCTTTTTAAGAAATTGAATAAATGGATCCCAATCTTTCAAAAAATTGTCTGGTAATATTTGTCTAATCATAATGGATAATTTTTTCCATTTCTGCTAACTCTAATGTTTTTAATCAATATAACATCTCGCTTCATAAAGTCTAGTGCCCTGCCTTGCACTCCCATGCTATATTTCTCCAAGATCTTATTCAAGATCTTTTTTATTTCTTTTCATTCCATTTTATTTGCACAGCAGACAGCCTTCTCTGGTTTATTTTAAACTCAGTTTCATTGACTATTTTTTTGTTACTCTATGACACTGTAATTTGTTTTTCCAGGTTGTTGTAAGCCACTCTGAGTAGTACATTTGCACCAGAAGGGGAAGATATAAATGCTTTTTTAAAAAAAAATCAAAATAAATAATATCCAAAACTGCATGTGATCCTTGTAATATTTTATCCATTTCTTTCCAACTGTAATTTTCCCCTGCTTTGCAACCTCCAAATCTGTAGAACTACACTTACTATAATTCTCAAATGACTCCCCCACCAAAATTTGTTCAGAGGAGAATTGTCATTGCCTTGTCCTGAGGATGAGAACATGTGACTTGGCAAAGATCACCCATTGAGTTTCATGGCCTAATGGAGAAACGAATCCTGATCTCCAGGGTTGTAGTCCAACACTCAAACCACTATGTCACAGTCTCAGCGATTCTCAATTAGACTGACCACCTTTTTTATCTGGCAGGCTCCTTATCTTTAATGACAGACAGGAATACCATGGTCCTCTTCATTCTGGGAACCACTGTACCTGATGAATATGACCAGTGCAAATGAGGGAGAATTTCATATCACTTGAGTTTCAATAAGACTTGGATAGACAAATTAACTACGTAGGTTGGGGGGGGGGGATTAGAGGATTATTGGGGGGAAATGGCAATGTTTGGATTTTCTTAAGGATAATTGCAACCATTAGCTTTTAAGTGGGAAGTCATTTATCTCACCTTTGTCTTTTCTTAATTTGTTACCTTGTGTAGTTTATTAGTTAGTGCAGTTTGTAGATATAATTTTGATATATGCCTTTTTGTCATCTTACCCTATTTGCTGTTTTATAGATTTAAATCGATGCGTTAATAAAAAAAAATATTAACCAAAAAAGACTTGGGTTTCCATAAAACCAAATTGCATAATTTTCCAAGCAGTCAACATGAGCATGAGGTTTTTAAAAATATGGATACAGGTGAAACTGTAGGAGAAAGTGAAACTGACAGATTTTTTTTCATCCATAACTTGTATGTAGATATATTTGCATGAGCATGGAAAAAAAAAAAGGAGGAGAAGGAGAAGAAGGAGAAGGAGAAGGAGAAGGAGAAGGAGAAGGAAAGGAGTATGCTGCTACAGAAGGTGTACTAGTTTTTTGAGTTGCTTTTTCCAGACACTGGAAGTGGGGGGAGGAAAACTGGAGGAAAATGAAAGCCAAATAGATCCCACACAAACAAATAAAAAACATAATTGAATATGGGAATTAATACAAATTAAGAATATATTCTCATATCTGGGATCAAACATTGATCGGAACAGGGAATGCAGCCAGGAAATCGGGAGAAGATTAAGAAGGGGGAGGGCAGCTATAAAAGAACTAGAAAAGATCCTAAAATGCAAAGACATATAACTCAGCACAAAAGTCAGAATCATACAAGCCATTGTATTCCCTATTGCCATGTATGGATGTGAGAGCTGGACAGTCAAGAAAGAAGATAGGAAGAAAATCCTAGAACAGATCAAGCCAGAGATATCCCTAGAAGCCAAAATGACAAGACTTTTGACTGTTGTACTTTGGACACATCATGAGAAGGCATGAATCATTGGAAAAGACAATAATGTTAGGAAAGGTGGAGGGAAATAGAAAAAGAGGAAGGCCACATGCTAAATGGATGGACTTTATTAAGGAGACAATGAATATGAGTTTGCAGGAGGTGGGTAGAGCTGTAGAGGACGGGGGGGTGGGGTGGAGATGTCTCATCTATAGTGTCGCCATGGGTCGAGATTGATGCAAAGGCAGTTAACAACAACAACAAAAGAATATATATTTATTATACTGCATAGATTCATTTGCTTTATTTATATCTCCAATTTTCCCCAAAAACTGGGATTCAGGGCAGTTTATTATTTAAAGGAAATATAATATAGATAAAATATACAAAAGTTTACAGTTAACATGTAATTAACCTACCAGTAACATTTCAAATAATTTGGAACATACATTCAAAAGAAAAATGTCCTGAAACAGTGTTTTTTTAAAAAGTTCAACTCTATTCTTTTTCATATGTATATGGCTATCCAACAACATATGTTCTCTGGCTGGCTTCCAAAACAGATTTGAGCAGGATATTAGAATAATTTTTGTAAAAATGTAGAAGTGCAATGCTATGGAACAACACAGAAATTGATTTTAATAAGAGTCAAGGATAGTTGAAGTGAGAGAGTGTAGACTGGGGGCAGAAAGCCAGCATGATGTAAAAGGTTGAACATTGAACTACGACTCTAGATTTTCATTTGGCCATGGAAACTCACTGGGCAAGTCACCTTCTGTCACCCTTAGAGAAAAGCAATGGCAAACCCCTTTTGAAGAAATCTTGTCAAAATCCAAGGATAGGCCCATCATAAATCAAAGGCAAAATGAAGACACAAAACAAGAGAAACAGCAACATGCACTGAGACTACTATCTCCCTCATTGAGAATAAAAGCCTCTGGCTGACAGTCATTTTGTTCTTCATTATACTAATTAATTCTGCTTACCTGTGCCCAATGAGTTGGTAAAAGATGTCAGTGTAAATATTTTTGCCTTCGTGGTGCAATTTTTCACTCCTCGGTTAGATTGAGACCATGAGATGTATTCACAGCCTATATATATATATATATATATATATATATATATATATATATATATGTTCTGAAACTTCCTGGGATTAGGTGGAGAGACCCACAAAGTATCTTCAGGGATTAGGAAATGTTGCCCTGATCTATCCTAAATACACAGATAATCACTTCAGAATCATTCATTTTGAAATAGTTTGAGATTACAGGGACCATTGTGTCCTCAGTATTCAGATTATGATACTTGGATTCCCTACCCTTGGGTGGAGTTGTCCCCAGGAGCTCATGACATAGTCTTCTTTTTTTAATACATATCCTCCAAAAGATTTTTTTGCAAACTGTGAAGGAGATGAAAGGTAAAAAAGAAATAGGTGTCATTTGGTGATTTGTGGCCACCTCCTTCCTGTTGCTTCCACCTAAATACTTAGTTTGGTCTCTGACCACATACAACATAAGTCTCTTTTTTATTGGTAAGTCACAGACTCATAGGGTTGGAAGAGGTCTCATGGGCCATTCAGTGTAATCCCCTGCTCAATGCAGGATCTCTAGCTAAAGCATCCCTAGCAGGTAGTTTTCTGGCCTCTCTTTGAAAACATCCAGAGAAGGAGCCTCCACCAGCTCTCTAGCCAATTGGTTCCATTAGTGAACCACTCTTACTGTCAAAAAGTTCTTTCTAGTGTTCAGACGAAAAAAGCTACTTTCCTATAGCTTCCAACCACTAGGCTTGGCCCAACCTCTGGGGCAGCAGAGAACAGGCCTACACACCTCCTTTTTTTGATAGTCCTTGAGGTATTTATAGAACACAATCATGTCATCCCTCAGTTTTTCTCTTCACTAAATCTCTTAACAAAATCTCTATACATATTTTAAAATCTCTATACATATTAAGGAACACCGCCACAACCTTTTCCTCATGTTTTGTTCTCAATGCCTCTTATCATCCTTAATATGTATAGAGATTTTTTAATATGTATAGAGATTTTGTGGCACCTTTGAGACTAACTGGAAAAAAGAGGTTTGTAGCATGAGCTTTCATGGACTTTAGTCTACTTCTTCAGATGCTTGTGGTGGGTTGAAAGCCAGGGACAGACAGGAGTGCAGGAGTTTAACTGGAGATAACTGAAAAGCCAGTCAGCATGAGTAGAACCCATGAGCTCTACATGATACATAGTTTGCAAAGGGCTTCCTACATGAAGGTCCTGCACATTTAAACACATAGTTAGCTAGGTGAAGAAGGATACTGAGCAATGTAGTCCAATCATACGTTGCCCAAGCCTAGTCTTAAATCATCAGACAACAAGCATATAGCAGGTCATTTGAGAAAATGGAAAAGCCAGGGGATTATTGCTAACCCATGAGAAAATACAAGCTCCCAAGGCTTCATACAATTGACAGCACAAGATGAGATGTACTGACTATACTAGCATTAGCATTCAGCTTCATCCCTAGAGGCATTGGTTTGGCAGATTTCCCAGAGCAGGAATGAAAGGCTGAGAGCACTGAAAGGTCACTCTTACAGTGCTCTCAGAATGTGATGCAGGTTCTTGGAATACCTTTGCTGGAATACCATCTACCTTAGTAAAGCAAGACCATAAAGACAAACCACGAGGGTTCTTTTTTAAAATCTGATGAGAAGATCTTTACTGAAAGTCATTTTCAATCAATTTCTGGGCCTTATCAAGTTCTGCTGTACTCAGGTCATGCCCCAGAAGCAATAGCTCACATTCCTGGGCTCAACAGCATGACCTTCAGGACATCTTGAGAAATGGTGTAGACAAATGGTGTAGACCAGGGGTAGGCAACCTTTCCCCTTTAAGGGCCGAGGGACTTCAGCTCCCAGAATCCCAGGAGCTATTGGCCAACATGGGACTATTGGCCAACATAGCTGAGGCTTCTGGGAGCTGAAGTCCCTCGGCCCTTAAAGGGGAAAGGTTGCCTACCCCTGGTGTAGACTATTGCACATTCTACCCAAAGTGATGATGAATATACCCCATCCATTATAGAAGGGTGCCTGACCTTTATGCACATGATATTGCAAGGTGTATTTTACAGGGGACACAAAGGAATATTCTCAGAACCTGATGCTTCAAGGTCTCTAGGAGTAGTTCTGATCTAAACCACATGGCTCCAGTCTACACTATACTAACATAGGGGAGATGCAGACGGGTGGCCCTGGGCCACGCCCGGAAGCAGAGGATCAAGGCCAAGGCTACCCGACACCTCAGCCCCAATCCTCTCTTTTGCTGCCTGTGAAAGGAGTGCTAAAATAGCGCTCCTTCCGCAAGCTGCAAAAGGGGCACCGCAAGAGGCGTGGTGCACCTCTTTGGTGTCTTGCGGCTCAGCGTGTCTGGACGCTGAGCTGGAAGGACATCACCGGAGCGCCTGTCATGCAGACAGGGCGTTGCTCCGATGACATCCTCAAGAAGGGGATGGGGTACCCAGAATCCAGCTGCCCCTCCCCTTCCTGGGATTGAGGACAGCGTTTTTTGCCGTCTGCATCCCTCCATAGCAAGTAATTTCTACCTACAGAAACTGTAAAAGAAACTGTAACTGCAGGAGCTTTCAGATTTATGACAACTAAAATATTTTATGCACTGATCTAGAGATAATTAAACACACAGCAAATTTGTGCCTGTACCAAAATAAAAATTCATTGAACTGAACTGATAAGAATTTAAGATTGCTAAACTGAAGGGATTTATATGCCATTTTTCTTGTCATTTGCTCCCATATACAACATCCTGAATTTTGCTATAATTTGGAGTTTCTTGTTTCTGTTGACAAAAGGCATTTAGCATTCAGCTAATGTCATCATAAAGAAAGCTTTCTCTCTCTTTAAAAAGAAAAAAAAATTCCACAGTTCCCCAGCCAAACCAATCAGGTCAGTGGCTAGGAAAGCAAATGGCATTATTTCAGGGACCATGATGACCTCTACCAGGAAGAACATAGGAAGCTGCTTTGTTCAGACTCAGACCACTGGTCCACCCAGTCCAGTTCTATTAGCTCTGATTGGCAACAATGACTCTGGGGTTTCAGAAGGAATTATTTCCTAGCCCTACCTGTGATCCCTGGTACTTTTTTGGTCTCCCATCTAAGGGCTACACAGCCATTCTGCTTAGTTTTTAGAATCAGACAATATCCAGGATGTAGTGGTGTCACTAGGAGGGTGCAGGGGGTGCGAAGCGCACCAGGTGGTACCCTAAAAGAAGGTGACACCACTGCTTCTCAAACTCCTACCTTTTGGCAGAAACAGACTGTGGCATTCATCTGCTTCCCGGTAAAATGCTTTAAGAGATGGTAGGAGTTAGTTGAAGCTCAGTGGGAGAAGAAAAGAGAGGCTCCAGAATTTTTTTAAATTAAAATTTCAAAATTTTAATTTTTTAAAAAAAATAATTTTTAAAAAATAATTTTTATTAAACAAATGAAGAATACATCATACAGTCACCATTCTAATGTATATTAAAATTATCCCACCACCAATAATTCTACTATATATTAAAATTATCCCACCATCAATCAACTCTACTAATCTATCCTCAATCACATTCCATTATTTACTTTGTTGGTATCAATTAATATATCTAATTACCCTCCCAATCTAAAATCTAAATTACTAACCATATCCTCTAATATTCTCTTCTTACCCACTCATTCTTTCTATCTCTCCCTATCCATCCTTCTCTATCCTCCATTCAAGCTCTCCATACTTTATCTTTCACTTTGTCACGCTACTTGCACTCACTACCTCATCTTCCTCCAGCCTTTGCTTCAGTCTCTCTCTCTCTCCTCTCCATCTACATTTACTCTCACCTTCTTCTACTTACTTTACCTTCTTTAAAAAAATGCTATCTTTATCACCCCCTTACTTCTACACTTCCTTCTTATACTTGTTCACTCACTGGCTTCTTTCGTCCCCACTTTCTGTGATTATACACTGTACTTTCTTACAATCTCTATTATGAGTATTGATTTTGCTACTTCTTTTTAACATCTTATCCCCAACAATATTCTTTTATTTTTAGTCTTAATATCATTCTTTTTCTCTATAATTCAGTCCTATCAGTCTATTTTATCTACATTCATAATTCAGCAATCACTTACTTATACTATTGTGTCGCCCCATTGCTCCTTTATATAAGTGAACTCTAAAGCTCAGTCTTTAAACTTTTCTAAAGATTTGTTCCTTAACATTTGCATCAATTTGTCCATCTCTATTATATCTAATAGTTTCATTGTCCATTCATTTTCATTCGGTATGCTTGACATTTTCCATATGTGCGTATATTATTCTAACAATACTTGTCATATAGAACAGAAATTTTGCATATTTGTTTCCATTTCATCCTCAAACATTCCCAATTCAGGTTTCAATTCTATACTAATATGTAAAATATAACAAATTAGTGATTTTATTCTTCTCTCTCTCTCTCTCTCTGTCTTTTTTTTTTTTTTTTTTTTTTTTTTTTGCATACTTACAATTGCACCAGCAATGGAAAAATCCATTGTTATTTTGATTTTTATCAATTTTGGTAATTTTATCCAAAATGCCATCTGTAGAACACTTTATACCCATTTTCTTTCAGGTTCTGTGATGCTGTATATTTAATTCTTTTATTAGTGGGTGGGGGAGCGGAGTGGCTCTGCTTTATAAGAATACCTTAACCTTGACCAGGATACCTGTCCGGAACACAGTCCACTTCGAGTGTATGTACCTTAGCCTGAAGACCAGGGATAGTTTGGGGATTCTGCAAGTCTACCGACCACCCCGTTGCCTAGCAGACTCCCTGACCGAGCTGACACAGCTGGTCTCAGAGCTGTTGTTGGAGACCCCCAGACTTTTAGTTCTGGGGGACTTCAACATCCCGCTCGAGACCAGTTTAACAGGTGCGGCTTGGGAGTTCATGGAGAGCATGACAAACATGGGCCTATCCCAATTGGTCAACAGGCCCACACATTGTGCAGGTCATACACTCGATGCGGCCTTCAGTACGGAACAGGAATATCCATGGGCAGAGGTGGTAAGTACCTCTGCATTGTCATGGACAGATCATTTCCTGGTCAAGTTGAAACTGAGAGCCAATATCTGCCCCTCAAGGGGGGGGGGGTGGACCTATTAGAATGGTCCACCCTCGAAGGCTAATGGAGCCAATAGGATTCCGGAAAGCCTTGGAGGATTCATTGGTTGGAAATGCCAGTGATCCTGTCAATGCTCTGGTTAATACTTGGAACATCGATCTTACCAGGGCTATCAACACGATCGATCCCAAGCGTCCTTGCCAGCCCGCTTCAAACTGAAAGCCATGGTTTACACCTGAGCTTAGGAGAATGAAGCGGTTTGGGCAATGACTAGAGCGTGAGTGGCAGAAGACTTGACTCTTATCTGACAGAACTCGCCATAGGAACTTTTTTTGTTCCTATCGGGAGGCAGTACGTGCAGCGAAGAAAAGTTTCTCCTCTGCACGTATTGTGTCTGCAGAGTCCCATCCAGCAGAGCTGTTTAGGGTGGTGAGGGAACTGACACAGGTGCCCCCTGTGCCAAATCCCTTACTTAACCCAACGACGGCCTGCTGTGATGCATTTAACAACTTCTTTGCAGATAAAATCTCTCAGATAAGAGCCGACTTAGATGCCACTGTTGTAACAGATTCTATAGGAGAGGCATCCAGCGACTCCGTCGATGTAGTTATACTGGATCAGCTCCAATCTGTGAGTACTGAGGACATGGACAAGCTGCTTGGTAAGGTAAGGAAGACAACTTGCCCTCTCGACCCTTCCCCATCATGGCTGGCCATCCAGTGGGGGATGCATTGTTGAGATTCCTCACGGATATCATCAATCCATCCTTTAGGGAAAGACATGTTCCACCTTGTTTAAAGGAAGCGGCTGTTAGGCCGCTTCTGAAAAAAAACTTCCCTCGACCCCCTGGATATGAGTAACTATAGGCCTGTATCTTTGCTGCCATTTTTGAGTAAGGTGATTGAGAGGGCGGTTGCTCTTCAGCTCCAAGCAGTCTTGGATGAAGCCGATTATCTAGACCCATTTCAAACCAGCTTCAGGACAGGCTTTGGGGTTGAGACTGCCATGGTTGCCTTGACCAACGATCTGTGTCTGAGCATCGACAGGGGTAGTGTGACCCTGTTGGTGCTCCTAGACCTCTCAGCGGCTTTTGATACAATAGATCATGGCATCCTCTTGGACCGCCTGAAGGGGTTAGGTATCGGGGGCACTGCTTTGCAGTGGTTCCGGTCCTTCCTCTCGGGTAGGTCCCAGAGGGTGCTGCTTTGGGACAGTAGCTCTGGTAAAAGGGAACTCACTTGTGGGGTCCCTCAGGGGCTATTTTATCCCGGATGTTGTTTAACATCTATATGAAGCCGCTGGGTGAGATTATACAGAGTTATGGTGCTGGGTGTTATCAGTATGCTGATGACACCCAAATCTATTTCTCCATGTCTCGTTCGTCGGCCTCGAATTCCACTGGCATCTCTTCTCTCAATGAATGTCTTCAGGCGGTAATGGGCTGGATGAGGAAAAACAGATTGAAACTGAATCTACACAAGATGGAGGTGCTCACGGTAGCGGCCCCGAAACCAAGAATTGGGTTGCAACCTCCAGTCCTGGATGGGGTCATACTCTCCTCCAGTGACTGTGTTCGCAGTCTGGGGGTGCTCCTTGACTCGTCGCTCCTGATGGCAAATCAGGTAAATGCGACGGTCAGGAGCGCCTGTTATCAGCTTCGGCTGATCCGCCAGCTGCGCCCTTTTCTGGAAGTAAGGGATTTCGAGACCGTTGTGCATGTGCTGATAACCTCACGCCTAGATTTCTGTAATGCACTCTACATGGGGCTACCCTTGTGCTTGGTTCGGAAGCTACAGTTGGTTCAAAACATGCCAGCCAGGTTTCTGTCGGGAACATCTAGGAGGGACCACATTACTTCAGTTTTGAGGTCCCTCCACTGGCTGCCTATTGGTTTCTGGGCCCAGTACAAGGTGTTGGTTATCACCTTTAAAGCCCTAAATGGCTTGGGTCCAAGCTATATCAGAGACCGCCTGTTCCCATATAATCCTCCCCGCACACTCCAGTCCTCTGGGAGGAATCTGCTGCAGCCTCAAAAATCTAGGCTTGCAGCGACCTCCCAGAGGGCTTTTTCTGTTGTTGCCCCCAGGCTCTGGAACGGCCTGCCAGACGAGATCCGTCAATTAACATCTTTGGACAGCTTTAAAAAGGCTGTCAAGACGGATCTCTTTCAGCAGGCCTTTCCAGACTAAATCACATGGCCTCGGGATCTTGGGCCTTCCCCCCTCTTTTTAATGAAAATTTATATTCCCAGCTAGAACTTGAAATCACAGGGGTTTGTTGGTTTGTATTTATAAGTATTTTTAATCTTTATTTTGTTGTGTTTTAATTGTAGATCGTTTTAATTGTGATGGGATTTAATAATCTTTTAAGGGGGGAGGAGGGAATTGTACTATTTTAATCTGTATGTATTTTATACTTGTACACCGCCCGGATTGGCTTGCCACAGGGCGGTATAGAAATAAAATGTATTATTATTAGTATTATTAGTATTATTATTCCAAGTATATTCCCATTGGTCTAATTGTACTGGGTGACCTACATAAACTGCCCATTTAATCATAGTATCTTTAATAACTTCCTCTTCGGTTTCCATTCCCAATAGTTTTTTTATAAATTTTACCAATTAGCTTATTATTAGTTCTGCAAAGTATTTTCTCTGAATCTGACTCTCACATCTGATCTGAATGTTTTTTGATCCAACAAAAATCTCTCCTGAAATTGCCTATAGGCAAACCATCCTATATCAAACCCTATTTGTTGTAATTCCTCCTGTGGCTTCAACTTATATTTATCCATAAATGTTGTGACCTCTCTATAAATAAACCATTTTCTTTCCCTGTACATTTCTTTCCTATAAAGCACCTCTTGAGGGGATACCCACATTGGGAATTTCTGCTCTATTCTTCCTTTGTATTTCTTCCAAACTGATAACAAAGCTTTCTTAACACAGTGATTATTTACCATTTGATTTGCTTTCTCTTTGTCATCAACCAAATATTCATGCATCCCAAATTTTAGATCTTCTCCTTCCAATTCTAGTAATCTTCTGTCCTCCAAATTAACCTATTCTCTAATCTATTCTAAGTAACAAGCCTCAAAATATAATTGCAAATTTGGAACAGTGAGACCTCCTCGTTCTTTAGCATCTTGTAAAATTTTGAGCCTAATTCTAGGATTTTTACCTAGCCAAATAAATCCTGTAATATCTTCATTCCAAATTTTAAAAATGTTTTTAGCATTTATAATTGGGATCATCTGAAATAAGAACAAAGTTTTGGGTAAAATAGGCATCTTGATTGCAGAAATTCTACCAAGGAAAGACAGATGTATTTTATTCCAATTCATCAAATCTTTTTAAACTTCTTTCCATAATTTTTATAGTTGTTTTGAAACAGGATATTCATATTCGTTGTGATCTGTGTACCTAGATATTTAACTTTTTTTTTCTTTATTTCAATCCCTATACTTTCTTGCAGCTCTTCTTCTTTTTGTATATTTTGGGTAATAATTGCTGACTTTTTATATTGATTTTACAGCCTGTCATTATACCAAATTCTTCTATTATTTCCATTAATAAATGTATGTTATTTTTTTGGATCTTCCAGATTGATAACATTATCATCTGCAAACGCTTTAATTTTATAGTTATATTGCTAATTCTGAGTCCTTTAGCTTCTTTTCAGTTTTTATCTTCTTAATCAGTACTTCTATATAAATAATAATGGGATCACTGGACATTCTTGCCTCATACCTCTATCTATTGTTAAGGTTCTAGTCATGTCATCATTAATGTTAATATACACCTTTGCCCCAGCAGCAGAAGCGGCTCAGCAAAAACAACAACAACAACAGCAACAGCAGCCTCAGAAGGCAAGCGGCAGGGGCAGAGGAAAATGCCCACCCACCCAGCGTCCCCCATAGTAGCAACAGCAACAACAACAACAATAGCAGCAGGGGTGGTGCCAGGACCCAGAGGCAAGCAGAGGCAGCTATAAAACACCATCCGCCCCTCCAGCTCGCTCCTGGTGGCAGAAGCAGCTCAGCAACAAGAAAAGCAGCAGCAGCAACAGCAGCCATGGAAGGCAAGTAGCGGAGATGGAGGAAAATGCCCACCCCACCCAGCATCCCCCATAGTAGCAACAGCAACAACAACAATAGCTGCAGTGGCGGTGTCAGGACCCAGAGGCAAGCGGGGGCAGCTATAAAACACTTCCCGCCCCTCCAGCTCGCTTCCAGTGGCAGAAGCAGCTCAGCAACAACAACAGCAGCAGCAACAGCAACTGCAGAAGGCAAGCAGGAGAGGTGGAGGAAAACGCCCGCCCCACCAAGTGACCTAGGCTCTGTTTATGTTTTGGTTTTTTGCTGGAGACAGGAGGTTATTCGCTATATTCAAAATACTATTACCTTTGATAACGGTGTGACAGGGTGGATGTTTAGACAATAGTGAAGTAGGGGAGTGTTAGGGGGTACAGCCATAGTTTTAGATCCGGTCCATAGTTAGCATCTATCTATATTCTTTGCATATTGGGAAATTTGCTGGTTTGATATTAAGAGAATTAATGATTTGTCACTGCTTGCGTTTTGTTGTTGAATAAGCTTTTGTGAGTCATAGTGAAGAAATTGATTAAAATGGTGATGACCAGGGAAGATTATAAAATGTTGGGAATTTCTCCCTGTGTAGAACATTCCCCCAAGAGGGATAAAGGGCAGTCAAAGATCACTCAGTTTTATGTTCAAAGTAGACATGAATTACTTGATAGTTGCACTGAGCCTAAAATAGAGCCTAACAATAATGAAGCTAAGGATGTAACTCCTCCAAACGTTGTGGCGGTGATGGACTGGTCACTGGATAATATAGGCTCTTGTGAGCCCATTCTTAGAAGTTACATTCTTCCAAACCTTGCTCTTGAGCTAGCCAACGCTGAACTAACAGAATCACTCCATGTTATTAATTTGCAAAATCAGTCTTCCCTTAGACCTGCTGATTTTGTTAGTAATGTGATACAACAACCATTTGAAACTGAACCAAGACAAATAGATCTAATCCCTGGAAGTGACACTAGGCCATGAAAGCTAATAAGCTAATAAAAGCAGGAGACCAAAGTTGGGTTTCTTCGTTGGCAAAAGATATAACAACAATTAAAAAAAATCTGACTGAATGCAATGCGTTGCCGACCACTTTGGTGAATATGCATTTACAATGCAATCTTTTTACTGTAAACCAACAGGGAAAAAAAAGATAGGAAAGATAGGGGGGATGCAGATGGCAAAAAGCGCCTCCCCAGGAAGGGGAGGGGCAGCCAGACGCTGGGCGCCCCAACCCCTGCCTGAGGACATCATCGGAGTGCCCACCATTGCACACGGCGGGCCCTCCAATGATGTCCTTCCGGCTCAGTGTCTGCACACGCTGAACCGGAAGGAGTGTGGAAGAGGTGCCAGTTGCCTCTTCCGGCGCCCATTTTGGCTTCTCTGAAAGGAGCACTATTTTAGCACTCCTTTTCAGAGGTGCCATAAGGGTGGATCAGGGCTGAGGCGTGGGGCAGCCTGGGTCCCAATTCACGGCTTCTCAGGGTGGCCCACAGCTGCCCATCCGTAGAGGCCCATGGGCTCCAATCATCTCTGCTAACTTCAGCTTTACAGAAAGGTGAATGCTGCCAAATGAAGTGTTTAAAACAAGAGAAACCTATGGAGGAAATAGATGGGAACTACAGGAGATCTCATAATGTAGAAAAGTACTCTAATTTGCAAAAATATAAGAACATCTTGGCAAAGGAGAAACCTAAAGCCAAAGAAATTGCTTCAACAAATGCTTCCCCTGCCATTTCCCTAAACCATGCTAAGATGATAGAATTGAAATCTTCAGAGCAACATATAAGTTCCTCTTCATGTACAATGAAGAAAGAGACTGTAACAAATGATGTAAATTTTTTAAAAAAGGAAGCTAGCTCTTTTGCAGCATAAATTAATAATGTCTAACTTCCCTAAACCTCCTGGTTTGCTTATTCAAACTGAACAAAAGCTCCATTTTCTGCCCCTTCTAAATGAAATTTGTTCTTATCAGATTACTTTTGAAGATATCACTTATATAAAATACCTATATTACAACAATATAAGAGCATGTGCATTAATCACATTCAGAGAATCAAAATTTGCTATGGTGTTGCTTAGATATAAACCTATATTTGCAGCCAAGGATATACTTGTCTCAAGATTCTTCATTAATATAGCTCCTCCGCAGCTGCTTTTTCAGCTTTCAGCTCGTCTTCTCAAATTAACCTCCATCAAAAATTGGGACATGAGAGATCAATCATCTATGGAAGATAAGAATCAAGCTTCTGCTGTGATTAGTGTTAGCAGAAAATGTGATTCTATGAATGATTCCCATGTAAGGACACTACCTAATCTTCCTTTTTTGGAAGAAGAAAAGTGTTTAATTGACACCTTTTTGGCTTTGCCCCATCTCGCTCAGAATGAAATTCTTACTAGGCTAGAAGGCTTGAGACAATACATGATAAGCATTCAAACAACGGAAAAATCTACTACAAATGAAATACATGAAAGGAAGAACAAAAATGTAGTTACAGCAGAGATAAATCCTCAAACATGGACGGAAATGTGTTACCTGGAAGATTCAGAAGATACCCCTCAAATAGATAGGCCACTAAGTAGATGTGATCCTGTTCCCATGAATGTTGGTGGTGTTTTCCCATCATTAAAAATTATCAAGGAGATGGTAGCCAGTACCTGTGATGTTCACTTAATTCCAGAAACTGAACAGGAAACAAAAGTGATTCCATATACCCCCCCCCCCCAAATTCACAATCTATAAAACAGCCAATCATCGCAGCAGCCGCTAAATCCCATGATCCATTACATAACAGAGCAGTGAGCTTATGACATCAGACAAAATCTAATTTAGGAAAATTAAAACTCCTGGAATATTGCCAGATGGAGAAGAAATATATATGATCCATGTTTTTTGGAATTCATTGCCTCTTTTGAAATAATTCTACTTCAAGAAACTTGGCTCAGAGAAGATTTATCTATAAATGGTAACACAGCACACTCCCTTGTGGCACATGCTTCTCAATATGGTGGCTGTCCTAGTGATGGATTGGTGATATTGGTCTCCATCAAACTTAAACATTCTCAATCTTTTATTGCCCCTCTTACTGATTTGGCTACTACCTTATTAATTAAATTTAGTTCCATTTGGTTATTAGTTGTAAATGTTTACATCCCTCTCTTACATCACAAAAAAACTTTTAAAAAAACATAGGATAAATTGGAACAATATATGGCTAAATTAGTGGCCTTATACCCTAATGCATATATGACGCTAGCAGGGGATTATAACGCAAGAATTGGCTCTAATGAGGTAGACTTATATTCCCACTTTCACCTTTTACAACCGAGCTGGACTCTGGTTTGGATTTGCCAATTAGACAATCCAAGGATAAGGGATTTAATAAGGCTGGTCTCTATTTCACTCAAATGGCAAATAATTTGAATTTAGTTATTGTGAATGGCTCCATTAATGGAGACACTGAGGGTGAATACACATTTGTAACAAATCGTGAGTCTTCCACAATCAACTACTTTGTTGTTTCATATTAATTGTTGCCTTTGTTATACAGATGATTGTTTTATTATACACAACATTCTACTAACAAATTCTCCTAATATAATTTTTGAATATTTCCAAAATTTAATTGCTACAATCAAGATTTTGTTATGTCAACTGACTCCCTCCAAAAAAACTAATACCTTCTATAGCTCTAAAAACTGGTTTGATCAAGACTGTATAAATCTGGAACAAAAACTTCTTGAGAAATATAGGGAATATAGAAATGGGAATACACAAATGTCTTTTTCAAATTGGCTTGAACTGAAGAAAAGTTACAAAAGATTGATAAAAGAAAAAAATTACAAGCTCAAAAAGACTCTTGGGCTAGCCTAATAAAAGCTGCAAGAGACAAGAACCCAGCTGCATTTGGGAAATTGGTATTTAGAGGATGGCCAAACTGTTCAAATGAAATAAACTACTATATTTCTGCCCTAGTTGGGAACAGTATTTCCTGAAATTGTATGATCATTCTCAGGCTAATTGTCATTTCTACATCCCTGATGAAAATTTACCAAACTGGCCCCCTGTTTCAATACAGGAAACCAAAAATTTGATCTCCAGATTAAAAATAGGAAAAGCTCCTGGCAATTGATGGCCTTCTGTTTTAGCCACCTTATTTTCAACTATTGATCAAACAACATCTATCCCCAATGATTGGGGATTGGCTATAATTGTCCCAATTTTCAAGAAGGGTGATAAATCTGATCCAGGGAATTACAGGCCCATCAGCTTGTTGAACACCATAAGTAAGCTGTATGCACTACATTTGTTGGACAAATTACAAGACTGGCTGGCTGAAGAAGATATTATTAAGGATGAACAAGCTGGCTTCAGGAAAATCATTCCACTGTTGATCATGCCTTGGTTCTCAACCATATAGCTGAAAAATATTCAACTTCAGATAAGGGAGCCTTATGTCCTGCCTTTGTAGACTTTAAGTCTGCTTTTGATCTTGTTCCAAAAAATAAACTCTGGGGGAAGTTTGAATCTACTAATATTGGTAGACGATTGCTGACTCTAATTCGTAAACTTCATGAGAACTCCCGCCTAGCTATACATTGTAATAGGAAAGGCAGTTTAACAAGACCTATCCCGATCTACAATGGAGTAAGACAAGGCTGTGTATTAGCACCACACTCTCTTTAATTTTTACATCAATTCGGTAATTACATCTTTGTCAGAAATACCATCACATCATCCATCAATTTCAAACAGACCCCTATCAATATTATTATATGCCAATGACATTGTTCTTATGTCACTCATTAGAGTGGGACTAAATAGACTTTTGAAAGCCCTTGCTATCCATTGTGTGAAGGAGTCACTGAAGATCAATTATGATAAGACTAAAATAATGATATTTACAAATAGGCGAGTCTACCATAAATGGGAAATTGATAACAACTGCATTGAGCAGGTATCCTTATAAATATCTTGGAATATTCTTCCATGCAGGGAATTCTGTTAATTTATATCAAAAGAATGTGATATCAATTGTACAAAGAAGTATTAAGGCACTTTGCACCTTTTTCTATAACAAGGGTGGTCAATTTGTTCCTGTGGCACTACAAATGTTTGAAGCCAGAATTCTTGCTCAGCTTTTCTATGGTTCAGAGATTTATTCATTTAGTAATTTCATTTTGCTTGAAGATGTTCAAACTAAATTCCTGAGATCAATTCTTGGAGTTCCAAATTGTGTACCAAATGCAATTCTTCATCTGGAAACTGGTTTGTTATCAGTGGAGGCCCGTATCTGGATTCGTAAATTTAATATATGGCTTAAAATGATTTTCAACCCAGTGGACCTGGTGCCATTAATTCTAACAGATTCCTTTTCATCAATCTGGAAAAAAAATTAAACATGAAAAATGCTTCTATTGGGTTCTCAATGTCACAAGTGTTACTGTTAGGTTATAACAAAGCAAAAACTCCCATTACCCAGCGAATTAAAGATATAGATCTACAAAACCACAAAAGCAAATCAACTTTATATCCCATAATTTGGGAAACCAATAGAATATCCCTCTACGCAAAGTATTTTGATAATTTGAACATCCCTAAGTTTAGATGGGCATTGAATATTCTTCCATCAGCTCTGGTTGAAGAAAGATATTAAAAAATACCCTATCACTGTTGTTTCTGTCCTTGAAAATCGGAGGAAGTTGAGTCAATTGGACACTTTTTTTTGCGTTGCTCCCTGTATTTAGAAATTCATACTACATAGATATTCCCACTTCTTCAAAGTATGCCTGGCAGAGAGGGAAAAAATTATGTAAATTACCTCCTTTCCAACTGTATGGAACTGATTACTTTGAATGTTGCTAAATTTCTTGCTGTCGCAATCATTTCTTGAAAAAAATTCCTGAAGCAGATCCACTAAGGATTGCTGCCTTAATGTTGTTTGATACTGGAATGTATTTACCTATTTCAATTGCCTTATATATATATATAAAAAAAATCCACTATTGAGAAAAACTCTTAATATATAATGAGCTAAAGGTATTCTACAAAGTTCTGGCATATAATATAGAAAATTGATTTGTAACCAAGTTGTAATATTGACTAATATCATAAAATGTTAATGTTATTACCCAAGCAAATGCCTCTTGAGGTAGTTCAAATCTGGAAAACAGGGTTGTGCAAATATAACCAAACTTTTATAGAGGGCAACCTACTGTTTTATCCTCTAATTGATTGTGCAATGTTGGCTTAGATGATAGATTGTTAGTATCCATCTTAAATAGAAATTAGAAGAAAATTGCACTTATGCTATTCTTGTTTGAGCTCGAACTTAATATATTACAACTAGCCAAATTGTTGAGAAAGAGAGTGATGAGAAAATAAATAATCTAAATTAATTAAGGTCTCTTTACTAATTATGCCAGATCAGAACTTATTTTATTGATTTGACTATATAACAAACTAAAATTATTGATTTATACAATAGATTATAGTTAGTATATTTTTCCAAACATGGTATTTTACAAATATCTATAATTATTTTATTGGAAATTTTTATCTGAATACTACTGTGATCAGATAATTATATGGCTGTGTTATAGACTAGCTGTATAAACAGAGAGGTTGGAGGGATTTGGCTGTAGATACTGTAGATATTAGTATGCTCTTGCAAAAGTTTATTGTATACTGCTATTTTATAGGGTTTTTTAGGATGTATTTTTACTTTATTTCTCATTTATTTTTATTTTTGTGCTGGCCAAATGGTTGTAATAAAGATGATTTGATTTGATTTGATATACACCTTTTGACTTCCATAAATTCTTCTTATCCGTTCCCTGAAATTTGGTCCTATATCCATCTGCTTTAATATTTCAAATACACTTTCCCATTTGACCACATCAAAAGCTCTTTCTATATTTAAAAATAGTAATCCCAATTTTTTATCATTCTGCCTTTCATAATATTCAATTACATTTAGTACATATCTTAAAGTATCTTTCATCTGTCTTCCTGAGAGGAAACTTCTTTGATCCTCATCTATTATCTTAATTAAATATTTTTTTAAGTCTCACTGCTAAAATTGCTGCAAAAAAATTGTAATCAATGTAAAGCAAGAATATTGGTCTGAAATACCTTTGTTTTCTTTGGGAATTACCACTATCTCTGCTGTTTTCCATGTATCTGGTAAATTTTTGTTCAGGACCATATTCATTGTTAATTGCAAAGGGAAACATAATATTTCTTTAAAAGTTTTGTAATACATTACTGTGGATCCATCTGGATCTGGTGATTTGCTCTCTTTGACTCTGTCAATTGCTTCTATAACTTCTTCTCTTATTATTGCCACATCTAATTTTTTTTTTGTTCAATATCTAATTTTGTCATTTCTAGTTTACTCAAATAGTCCTTTATGTTTGTATCTTCTGTACTCCACTTTGCATACAGTGTTTTGTAATATTCATAAAATATTTCTTTGAATTTCTTCTGTTGAGTAAATATTTCATTACCCTTTTTTATTTTGTTTATTTGTTTTTCCCCTTTATTTTCTTCAGTTTATAAGATAGCCACTTACCTGGTTTGTTGAAATTCTCAAAATTATTATGTCTAATTGCTCTTAATTTTTTGTCTAGGTCATTTACCAATTCTAATGATATTTGTTTTTAAAGTATCTGTATCTCATTTATTAACATTTTATGGATCAGATTTTCTATTAATTTGAGTTCTTTTTCTTTTAATTTGTGTTTTAGTGTTTGCATTTTCTGTTCTTCTTTCCTCGGCATAATAGCATGTTGCTGAATAAAAAAAAACCTCTAAGTACAGCCTTCCCCACATCCCAGACTGTGGCCATTTTCGTGCCTTTTCCTAAATTTTCTTTGAAGAAGTTTTCTAAAACTGTTTTTGCTTTTTTGACTACTTCTGGGTCTTTCAATAGATCTTCATTTAACCTCCATTTAAAGGACTTTTTCTGTTCTTTTAAATGCAATATCTGTAGATTATTATCTGAAATAGTCCTTGGCAGCACTTCCACTTCTATTACTTCATTCACTAATGTCTTGGTTGTTAGAATCATATCAATCCTGGCCAGGGATTTATGTATATCAGAAAAGAATGTATAAATTTTAGATTGATTGTATAAATGTCTCCACATATCCATTAAAACCAAATTTTCTGTCAGATTAAAATATTATTTTGGAAATTTCCCCTGATTTTTTTTTTTAAAAAAATGACATCCTATCTATTTTAGACTACATCATTAAAATTGCCTAGTACAATTATTTCTTTGTGCATATGATATTGTAATTTGAAGGTATAATTTTCATTTTGCTAGTTGTTTATGTCACAACTATTTGCAGTACATTCAGTGATATATGGGAATTACAATTTACGAGTAACATTAGTGCAAAAAAAGCATTGCTAATGATTCTGTATGTTGTGAAATGGGAAGAGGCCAAGGGGGTGGTGACACCATGAGTTCCCACATCGGGTGACACCAACCCTAGGGATGCCACTGCCAGGATGACACTGTGGTAATCAAGATTCCCTTTTCCCAATAGATGTGCTCTAATAAAGACAAATTCCTGTCCACCCTTGTGATCATTTGAAGGAAAGTGAAGAATATCAGATAGCAATTAGATTTTGCTCAACTAGAGTTGACCCATTCAACCAATTATTGAACGATGAATCAACATTTAGGTAAATACAGTTGGCTCAGTGGATCTACAATAGGTTATAGGCCATTGATTCCTCTTGCTGCTTTAATCAGCTTAAGTAAAGTAACAAGCCTGATTGGCCAGGTCTCAGCAAAGCCTGGAGTTTGTGGTGGGTCTTTTTGCTGTTGATCTTAGGAACAAGGTATTGTTTTCCCCACGGCTCCATCTAAAGGAATTTAAAGTGTCTTATTTATGATACAAAGATTAAGTATTCCTTTGTGATATAGTCAATACTATACTAAATATTGTTTAGACATTAGGAAGAAAACAGAGTGCTAATATTAGTGCTGATTTATTTGGTACATATGAATGTGTAGATCTTTGTGGGGGCGAAAGGGAGTGTGATCTCAAAATTGCTCCTCCTACTGACTCATTTTGTTCATATGTTAGGATCTAGGTGTTGATGGGACAAAAGGATAAGTAACAGGCTGTATATAAGATCCTATTCACCAGTTGCATTATATAAAATTATGCCAAGTATAGTTACTGGATCACACTATTGCACCACCAATCACACAAATGGTAGTACAGCCTTCAGTCTACCATTGCACAACAGCAGATCCATTTCTCCACTCCCCACTGAAAGTCCCACTTCTGCAGCCTTCTACACAGTGCAAGTTCTTGTGCAAAAGGACTTGGATGAAAAGGATGCTACCTTTGTGCATTCTGTAGGAAAATGCAACTGCTTGTCTAAAGGCATTTGTGCCAGTGTAAAACCAAAACAGGATTTCAGCCTTAGAGCATCATGAAAGAGCAGTAAAGTTGTTGGTTACAATCTGCCCTCCATATCCACAGATTCTGCATCCCTGGATTCAACCATCCACAGCTTGAAAAAGTTCAAAAACCATTCCAAAAAGCAAACCTTGATTTTTCCATTTTATATAAAGGATGCCATTGTTCTACACAATGCTATGTAATGGGACAAGCATCCACCAATTTTGGTATCCACACGGGGTCCTGGAACCAAACCCCAGTGGATACCAAGGGCCCATTGTATTTACTTTGTTATTATTGTACTTTTCTGCCATGCAAGGGGAAGGATGTTTATAGTATTTTCTACCACAGGCAACAAAATAACTTAAACTTTATCTTGACAGGGGATGTTGGTGCTACTTTTCCTGAAACAGTAAATAATCTTCAACCAGCTAAACATCAGCTCTGCCTGTCTAACATATCATGTCATGCAATATACTGCATAAACATTTGTGCATATTTGAATGGCTGCTGTTCTTTGCAAAAACCACAGCACTGATTCTTGGGAACAAATCAGGTTTCCATTCACATGTATTTTGCAGAGATATTTCACAATTCGCATGCAGGTGCCTGTTTTTTTTACATATGTTTAAAACTACCTATACTTTGAGCTGTGCAATCAAGAAGATAAAGTATTACTCAATGTCTCATATATTCTTTAAGTCAACCAGCTTACAAAAGCCTAGCCAGCTTTCAAAAGGATCACAGGCATCCAATCCAAATCCTATTGATGACTACCATGTTCTCCCACTGCTTGTATTATGCCACCCCAAAAGGCTTGAATGCTGAATCAGTGGGCCTTGGAATGCTGTGGGTTTTGTATTCTGTCCCACCAAACTGAGTCTTGTGTGACCCAAATTAGGAAGGTGAACCAAGAAACAAAACAAAATAGTACAGATTGCTTCTCACCACAAGTGTTTTGCTAAGAAACAAGCCCAAAAGCCACAAAATCCATCCTGTAGAAAGAAAAGGTTTTGTCTTGGCATTCTTCTTTATCATCAGCTAAAATCTAGAGACTGCTGTGAGAGAACCATGTGTTCCTCTTTCCATTTCTCAGGGTGAAAATAAGGGCCAGCTCTTACATTATAGAAGTGGGACGCATCCACTGTTCCCCTGTGGATGTTTGGCATGCCATTCTGGAAATATGAGATGGCTGGAGTGTAATTACTTACTGAGCCATTATTATTCCATGAGTATGTTAACCAGAACTTGCAAAAAGATGTGGGGTTGGGTTGTTTTTTCAATTACAACTCCCTGCATTTCTGTACTAGACTGGACAGTGGCCATGTTGGCTGAGGGATTCTGGGAGTTATTAAGTCCAAAATTTTCCACATTTTCCAGAGCTCTGATTATGATACTTGTACAGAAAGAGCAGAAGTTGGACAAATCACCTTTTTTGGGCTACAGTCCTCAGAATCCTTGAGCTCTTGTGATCTATGTGATCTGAAATCTCTCAAATCATGGAAGAAGATAGCTGTCAGCCCACACTTTCCATGACTCTCCTGAAGTCCACAGTGGAAGCTCCAAGTAAATCCAGATCCCTTCTTTTTTTTTACTGCAGCTTCCAGAATCCCTAAGGCAGCAAAGCAAATGTCTCTTATCCAAATTACACCTAGCCAGGTACCAAAGCCCAGCCACATTATGTTGCCATCTGTGTGGGGGGTGGGGGGAATCCCACAAGCACCATTGCTGGGGGCTGGAGGGGATTAATCTGAGATAAAAGGACATCAACAAATTTAAAATGGAATAATCTTTTGTCATTTCATAACACCCTAAATCTGCTTCTTAGGGTGACTACCTCCTTCTACCTAATGGTAGGGCCACCGTTGCACTTACTGTCAGCGAAAAGTATCTAGGGGCATTTATATCTTATGTACAGTATATGGTTAATATGTGCCATGCCAAGCCAGCTGGCTACAAATACAATCCAGCAAAAATGAGTGAAACAACTTCAGTGAAAAGAAGCAAGGGGCATCTTTAATCAGTCAAAACAGGCAAGAAATTGGGGAAAATGAGAACAACATAGGAGTATTTACTAGGCCCAGAGAAATGATACTTGGGCACTGTCACAGCAGCTAGTGATTCACATGGTCCATTCATTCCCAACATTTAGAAGAACAAATATTATAGCTAGAACAGGTGTTTGTTCTTGAGCGCTGTCTTGTAAAGGATGGCTCTTCAGTGTGAAACATTGCTAGAATAGAGCTTCACGTTTAGTACTACACCCATAAAAACAAGCACATAAAACTTGCTAGCCCATCTGCCCATATTAGTCATGGTTGAAACCAACTTGTTTCTTATTTCCCTGCCTGGTTACTTGAAATGATTTGTACTGGTTAGAGGTGATTGGTCTTTGTATATTAGCCAGAATTATTGCATGAACCCAGAGGACCATCTTCAGTCTCCTAGATATGGATGTTGTCTAATTGCTATTCACTTCAAAAAGACCAAAACCTATGTTCAGCTCTCATTTAAAAATGAATGTGGAGTGTAAGGCAGATTCTAGCACATGACCCCCAATGTGGAAAATGAGATTTCACTAATGCAACCCACTTGCACAAGTATACCATATGAGCTGAATAATTTTACATGTTTATTAAAACAGATTAGGTTACACACACAAATACATACATATATATTTGTTATTGAGTAGAGACTAGAATATCTTCCCATCACTCCTTAACTACAGGGTTTCCATCTTCAATGTGACTATCATACAACTCCAGCTTTCCCTCTTATTCTGTCTCTGGTGTAGGAACCATGTAAACTCAGAGATTTAAACTATCAGGCAATGATTTTTATTATTTAAAAAAGTAGGTTAAAAAAGAGCCTTTACAAAGCTTGGAATGGGAGATCCTGCTCACACTGCAGCAGGTGGATTTGCCAACTCAGGCAGCTCAGAGTCTCAATCATAGGCCTTCCTGCAGAAAACAAAAGAAGCATATAAGAAGGTACTGGCATCATGTTTTTATCTTATTTTTATTTTTATTTATTTATTGATTATTCCATATGGAAATGTGTTGCTTATCTGCCAGCATCAATGATCCTCCAGTAAAATGATCAGAATGTCTCAGGGAAATCTTGGAGCTCTTGAGACCAGATGTTTTATAACTACAATTGTTAATCTCAAAGCTACTGCTAGACTCCTCCTTTTCCCCTCCACATTAGTTCATTTATTTATTTATTTATTTTGACCACAAAGAGACTAATGTGGCTTTCTGGCCTGAAAAATCCCTAATCAATCAAAAAGGTCACTGGAGAAACCTTGGTTCAATCATTATCTCAGACTGACCTGCCTCTTAGGTTTGGCCTGATTATCAAATTGGGACTTTGCCTTGAGCTCATTGAAGGCACACTTCAAAAAGGTTAATTACTAATAATATATAATTAATTCTCAAAATGAGGATAATCCTTCTCACACATAGTGTGAAACATCCATATCTGTCAGCTTTAGAAGGATTGACCCCCAATCTAAGCCACTACAGCACTCAGTATTCTTCAGAGCTACATGTTTAGGACTTATTCCTTTACCACCCTTATATTAGATTTTGAGACTAACATAGTACTTCATAAAATCTATATCCACAAAGAAATTAGGAAGCTGCTCACAGCACTGGTCTTCCAAGTGTACTGTTGTCTGCACTAACTAGCAATGAAAATAATATCCAAAACCTTTCAAGAAAGGGGTTTCCCCACTGTTGGGAAATCCCAAGATGGATGAGAATTTCTACACTTTTGGGCTTATTTTGAGAATTGGGTGACAATTGTCACAATTGGGGGCTGATTTTGAGCAAAAATAAGTGAGAGATAGTAGTGCAGTAGAACAGCATTTTCTGCATGAAAAATAACACTTATTTATAGAAAATGCTGTGCTATGTGCAAAAAAACATGCGTTGCTCCATGCAAAATAATTCCCAAACTGTGAATATCTTTGGCCTCATTCCCACTACAGAATAAACTGTTTTTTGAGTTGAATTGATGAAACAATTTAGCGCCGACTAGACGTTCACACTATTTGAGCAGCGATCAAACCTTACCCATTTCAATGTAATCCACTTCCCATTCACATTCATCAATGAATCAGTTCAACATGGAGTCATGTCACAGGCCTGACTGTGCTACAGGAAACCGATTCAGATCCACAGCTCGTTCACACTAGTGCTGAATCAATTCATTGAAAAAGGCACTGGGAATTCAGTAGATCTGGAAGAAGCGCTTTAAATGAGTTTAGCGCAGGGACCCCTTCACAAACCACATCAGAGAATTGGCACAAGTGCAAACAAGGGCCATTTAAACCGGTTCCGCTTGCAAGCCGGTTTATTATGTAGTGGGAATGAGGCCTTAGAAAGCTGCAGTTCTTGTTAACTTTCTCGCAGCAAGAAAAACTAGTTTTTTGTTTCATTTTGTTTTTGTTCCCACTTGCAAGAATGAAATTTATAAAGATTTGCCTCCCTATCATGGATTCACAGCATCTCTTCAGCATTTCACTCCAGAGTTCTTTTCAGGCTTCCTTGGAGATGATGCCAGGAGTTGAATCCATGACCACCAGAATGTAAAGTATGTGATCTAAAGTTGAGCCAAGATCTAATAGGTGTAAGACATCTTGTAATACAACAACTTCTGCAATTCTTCTCTGCTCAAAGAAGTTAGAGGAATCTATACAACTGGAACTTCATCTGGTCAAGATCTGGATATGGCCTTCCTTTCTTCCCAATCTGTTCTAGAAACCATCTGAGGTAAATAGATTTATCTGTGGTTCCTGGCACTTTTACTACCATACTCAACTAGATGCTTTCCAAACAAAAATAAGGCTATATTTACATACTTAAAACATTCCAAATATCATAGGGTTCAATTCCTGACAGGGAAAGGGGTTTCCTAAGTAGGGTCTCTTAGGAAAGTCACTGAAATAGTTTAGTTATTTAAAGAAAGAGATGTCATAATGGATCTGAATGTACCTTTTTGTATTTCAAAAGAACTTTATTTAGACTTTTCTTTGTTATACAAACATACAAATAAAAGAAAAAAAAAACAAGTTTCAAATGGATATTAAGAATTCCTAATTAAAGAGAGGAATAGAAAAAGAAAGAAAAAAAAAGAGCAAGAAGTTTTGTGTCTCTGTGTGTGTGCTGCTACACAACTACCTGTATTAATAATACTAAAGACCTAATACTAATATTATCAGCTCTACAGTTGGCCTGTATGCCAGCTAGCAAGACATTTATACATATTAGTCAGTAAATGCTAGTCAAATCTCTTGATAAGAGATCAGATTATAGCTATTAAAAATAAATCACCTACTCCAATGTGGATTAGGTAGCAAGATTTTTAGATTATTTGCTATTGGTTGATGACATTTTGTCCTTTCACCCTTGGAGGATAAGCCCAGTTTTACATTTTATGGAACAGCTGTGGCTTGAATTCATTCAAAAATATGTACTGGGTTAATGATGGTTATGGGAGGATGGAACAGAGAAACAGTAATTTGAAATTTTATGCCCATTTGCAGATGTGTATACAAGTAAGAGCACATTCAGAACAAATTACACACAGATACACACTTACTTTATTTCTTTGATACATTTATATTTCACTCTTCTTACATCATGAAACTCAGAGCAACACTCTCACATCACCCAAGTGGCACTGAACAGATTCACATCTGCTTAGCTTAAGAAGTTGGCAGCATCATGCATCTTGAGACCATGCTCTGGCATCTTCTAAGTAGCTGCACTGAGAATATTTTCCAAAAGCACATTCCTGTCATTTTCCTGGAAGGCAAAATAAGGGCAAATTCCATTTTTACCAAGGACAAGTATAGGAAAATAAGAGATATCCTGTGGAACTAAAAGGCAGCAGCTGAAGAGTACTGAACATAGAGTCCATGAACAGCTGCTTCCAGGGCATGAAGGTGCTGGCAGCTTCCATGAAGGCTTCCAAGCTGGCAAGAGACATTCTTGCCAATAGGCAGAATGAAGCAGCTATTACAGGCAACAATTAATGGGTGACCACATACACACAAGCACATTCTTCCTCCTGAGCTCTATTGCCATTACTTTCTTCACTGCACCCCCTCAAAAATAATCTAATATCTTCAGATGTGGTGGAAGACTCTATCCCTATCCCATTGGCTATGCTAGACCAGGGTTCAACTGTCAGCCCAGTTGGCTTCTGTGCATTCAGTGGGGCACCATTTTTAACTTTGTCTCATAGAATCATAGAATCACAGAATCATAGAGTTGGAAGAGACCACAAGGGGTATCCAGTCCAACCCCCCTGCCATGCAGGAACTCACAATCAAAGCATCCCCAACAGATGGCCATCCAGCCTCTGTTTAAAAAACTCCAAAGAAGGACACCCCACTACACTTTGAGGGAGTGTGTTCCACTGTCAAACAGCTCTCACTGTCAGGAAGTTTAGATGTTTAGGTGAAATCTCTTTTCCTGTAGCCGTAGCTTCAGTCAGCAAAATGTCTTGGACTATCCCCGAAGCTAATGACTGGACAGCAGTAATAATAGATTATTGGCCTCTGCACAGCATCCACAGACATTTGTATTTAAAATCTGTGACCAGTTTCATTTCACATTAGTCCTGGATTCTATACAGTCAAAAGTCTATTCTGAAATGAATCTAGAAATTAGCATACTCTATCAAATAAATAAATGAATCCAAATAATTCAGGGGTCCTTTGGTATATTTGTTGTGATCCTATGTCCAACTGAAATACTGGCAAATTAATATATGATAGGGGAATTTTAACAGCTCAGATTAATAGTAGTGAGAGTACTCTGGGTGACTTCAAAGAATGCCTGCATGTGTCAAAAGAACTAGAACTGTCAGAGTGAAAAGTACAACTTAATTTATTGATCACAGTGGAGGGGGAAATCATCATTCACACAATAACATTCACACATGCACACACACACAAGAACTAATGAAATAAAAGGTAGTAGCTTGTAGCAAGGTTGAGGGAAGGCAATACTTTACCAATCCAGAAGCATAGCTCTAATCAGGGGATGATGGAAATGCCAGTTGCTCAACAAGGCTGCCTGAAACATGGGCAAGCAGCCAGTCTGTGTTGAGGGATCAATATGAAATCCGGCAGCATTCCTGCCTGATTCCACACTGAGCCAAAGTGTGAGTGACAAGGCAAGTTTTTTATAGAGTCTTGAGGCAATTAGGTGGATTTTCCAGGAATACCAGAAAAAATGAGATTCCCACCTGGTTGATGGTTTTAACTCCAGACTTTCAAAAGGAATATTTTTGGTTGATGGCAGTGACATTGATTTAATCAAGAAGGAATAAGATCAGGACATCTCCAGGGAGTTTGGGGTAGTATAAGATGTGGGAAAGTACAATGGGGGCTAGCAGAAAAATTGACTTAAAGCTTCAGGCTGACAAACCTTTTTCCTGTGACTTTCAAGAGCAAATGCATATAGCAGGGGGTGGAGAAGCAGCAATATTCACAACCATAAAGTTACAGGAGTCCTTTCCACATGCCCTTAGGTCTATGTGACCATCAGAGGTTCACTTAAAGGCCATCATTCTTTTCATCATTTCAGCCTCTCTGTAACTGCTATTATAATAAAATATAACAAAATATTTATACCCCAAAATAATGCAGTGTATGCAGAGTTTGTAACATACTGTAGCCAAAATAATTGGATATTTGCTTTTAATAATTAAAATTGGTGTTTAGTCATCGTATTTTTCCACTGACTGGTTTTATTTCAATCAATTAATTATTATAAAAATAATTAATATTTCACCTTTCCACCAAAAGTAATTCTCAGGGTTGTGAGTATTACCTATTTTGGCTGCAATTTTTTTTATTATTATACACTTTTCAAATATTTTGGTAGATTATGCATACCAAACATGCATTCCATGTTTTCCATGAAAAAAACAATAGAATTCTTTCCTAGATATGGATTTTATTCTGTAAAATGTTTATATGCACTTCTGTAAAAAAAGGATACCAGAAATAAATACTGAATGTCTCCTTGAGTTTATATAAATATTTTGCAGAACTAATTAGAATAATTCAGTTGTTTCACTTACTGTGCCCAGGTATGCATATGTTTAATAATAGCTGTAAAAATCTAAACTGAACTATTCTAAAATTAAACCTAATTATACTCACAGAGTAGTGTCAATTACTCTTGCATTGATACAAAGCACCAATCATTTTTAGCTTAAGCAATCGTTGCGGTATAAATATAAACAGGATTGAGCAACTTTGGGTCCCAGATGTTGTTGGACTGCAATTCCCACCATCCATAACCAGTATAGAAAAAAGTCAGGTATGATGGAGGTTGAAGTCAAATAACATATGAAGAAAGGTTGAAGGAGCTGGGCATGTTCAGCTTGATGAAGAAAAGACTGAAGGATGACATGACTGTACTCTTTAAATACCTCAAGGGCTGTCACAGAGAGGCAAAGGTAAGCCTGTTCTCTGCAGCGCCAAGTCTAATGGTTTGAAATTACAAGACAGTAGATTTTGATTGAACACTAGAAGGAACTTGTTGACAGTAAGAGGAGTTTAGCAATGGAACCAATTGCCTAGAGAGGTATTGGGGGTCTTCTTCTCTGAACACCTTCAAAATGAATCTGGAGCATACCTTCTGGGATGCTCTAGCTAGAGATCCTGCATTGGCCCAGGGGACCTCTTCCAACTGTGTGATTCTATGTAGAGTATGGGAAGTGTGGCCTACAGACAGTGTCCTCATTCTGTAGTTTCCCAAGCCTTTCTAAGACCCCCCCCAAGCCCCTAGGCCCTTCAAATTTCAAATAAAATCAAATATTTTGCCCCTCAACGGCCCCAAACATCTTACAATTCCCTGAGAATGCAGTTTTTTGTCTATTTCCATTCCCAAAACTTGTAATCTTCCCCAAGCCCTCTGCCAAATATTATTATAAGCAAGAAGTTAAAATAGCCTCCTGCAGTTTGGTTTCAATGTGATGGTGAAACTCATTGTGGCAATGCAGGGGCCAAATTCAGGGGGCTCTGACCCATAGCACAGCTACCAACTGGTCTGGAAGGCTCGAAGCCACTATTCCTATAGTAAAACATTACGATCATGATCCAGACAAAGTTAAGCTTTTGAAATTCCATTTTAAAATCCCACAGAGAAGGAAGACAGACTGTATAATCATAGGTTTTGTTACTCAGAAGAAAAATCCTCTATTCATTGGGGCTTATGCTACATTAACCACTTACTTGATTCTTCCACTGAAACCAGCAGAGCTAGGAAAAGCTCTTGAGGGACAATATCCCTGATTACCTGATAATAGCTCTTTGAAACTTCATTGAGAGTTAAAAGGTTGATGGCTATCCTTTTAAAAGTGGGGGTCCCACAATTCTCATCCTTATTTTGTTTTATGTTATTCAAAAATTTACTCTCCTGCAGCACTGTAAGGCCTCTTTCACAGAGTTTTCTTGGCCATAATTTTTCAGAGTTTGCCTTTGCCTTTTGTGCTACCTTATAGTCAATTACTTCTAGAGGTGGTGAATTAGTGCAAGTATAAATGTCAGACTTTGATTGATATGAGTGCAAGTATAAATGTCAGACTTGCATGATAGTGCAAGTTTGAATGTCAAACAGGATAGGGTTGCCTTAAGTCAGAAAGACACACAATAACAAGAGTGGAATGTGCTTCAGTATTTGACCATTTTTGCTGTTCTTCACAATCACACAGATAATATGATTTTGCTGCTCATCGTTTTTGTACTTACTTGAAACATTTTAGAAGATTTAACTATTGCAAAGTTTAATCTTTTGCAAGATTAGACACCAGGATAATGATCATAGAATAAAGGAGGCCTGGGTGCAAATCTCCACATGTTCATAAAGTGTATTGATGACAGTCTGCCAGCCAGTATCCTATCTCATAGGGTTGTTGTGAGGGAAAAAATGAGGAATAGAACCATATATACCAGCTTAAGTTCCCTGGAGAAAAAGTGGAATATTAATCTAACAAATAAATATCATAAATTTAAAACTTTGCACAGCTCATTTCTGCCAAAATGCAGATATTTGAGGAGCAGTGATGGCACACACACCCTTAGGGTCTTACCTGGTGCAGTCCGCACACATGCACACATGCACACCACACCTCCCTAATGATGCCACTGAGCCAACAGTGTGTTGTGTGTTGTACTAGGACTTTGGGAGACCTTGGCTTGAATGCCCACTCTGCTGTAGAAACCCCCTGGGTGGCCTTGATCAAGTTACACTCTTTCCAGCCTCAGCAGGAGGCAATGGCAAATCTCAAATCGCATCTAAAGAACTTTTGCCAGGAAAACCTCTTGAGAGGCTTGCTATAAGTCTGAGCTGAATTGAAGACATAAAACAGCAAAAAAGCCTCTTAAAATTTGCCCCAGCAGAACCATAGGATATCAATAAATGTAAAATGAAGGCATACAATAGTAATTCCATCAGGCTGAGCAACTTCACAACATTAAGGACTTGCTCCTGGAGGTGGGAGACTGCCTTCCTTCCTTCCTTCCTTCCTTCCTTCCCCTTTTCTTTTTCTGTCTTTTTAGATTATAAGCCTGAGGGCAGAGACCAACTTGTTTTTCTTACTGATACGTAAAAGAATCAGCATGGCATAGTGCTTTGAGATGGTGTAGGACTCCAGAAGACCAGGGTTTGAATGTTTGCTCAGTGATGGAAACCCTTGGGCAAGTCACACTCTTTCAGTCTTAGAAGAAAGCCATGGCAAATCTCTTCTGAACAAATATTGCCAAGAAATCCCTGTGACAGGGTCACCGTAAATCAGAGTTGTCTTGAAGGCACATGACAATAACAATGCTTCAATACAGTAGGCCCTCCATATCTGTGGACTTGCCATTTACAGATTTAAGCATCCATGGGTGGCAAGCCTGTTAAGGAAAAAGCAACATGGGATATACAGTAATAGAAATAAAAATATGTATGTGAATGTCAAAGTGACTAAGCAGGAGCAATCAGGAAGATACACAGGTGAAAAAGATAATATAATTAAGAAGCCTTGAGAGCCAAGGACAAAGTTATAGAAGGTATATTGAGAACACCTGTGATAGATTGCAAACACCTGAGACTCATTAAGTGGTCAAGGTAAAGTGATGAAACACTTGGGTTGGTCTTAGGTATGGGATGATCTATGTGGACCAATCAAGATGTATGTACACACCCACTGGGTGGAAACTGACTGGTGGGTGGTGTCTAACAATGGCTATAAATTGCAATGTTTGCTAATGTACAGTGTGGAGTAGTTTGGTGTATTGTGGAGTGGTGTAGTTTGGAGATATTGTGAAGAGATTGTGATTTGTAGGGCATATAGTATTTATGTATATAGTAGAATAAAGTAGATCTTTTATATAAGACTACTGAGTTGTCTGGTGTCTTGAGGGAAGATACAAGAACCAGAAGAATCCTGGAGAAGTTTGGAGACATCTCAGGAAGAAGAGTAAGAAGGCTTGGAGAGTTTGTCAGGGTCTTCAGCCTATTCTCTGAAACTCTGCTGCTTGGGAAAGAAGCATCAACCACTGATCAAAGCTGGTCAGCTCTGCTGCATAACAAGGTGGTGAGTTAGAGCCAGAGGTGAAGAGCTACAACTCCCATCATCCCTGACAAGGGTTATGGGCCCAGATACTAGAGCAACCAGCATCCACAGAAGCTGAAAGTTCCAGAGAGTGGAAGAAGGTTTTGTGGAGCCTTGTGAGTAAATCATTTTGTGTTTTGTCTGCTGTGCATACTCAGAGGGACTGTGTCAAATTGAGTCACTGCACAAATTAAGATGGAGATACTAAAGTTTAGTAAATTAAATAGAAATAACTACTCTACCTGGAAGATATATGCCCGTTCTCTACTCATAAAGGAGTCTCTGTGGTCGCCAGTTGAATCAGGGCTGGCAGCTGATGCTGATGAAGCCGCTCGAGACAGAGATGCTAAAGCAAAAGCATGTCTTTATCTAATGCTAGAAGAAGACTTGATTAACGACGTAAGAGATAAAGTGTCCGCCAAGGATGTGTGGGAGACCTTGCAGAGAATACACACTCCTTAAACTGCGTTTGCAAAAATGCTTTGGTCTAAAAGAATTTACAGACAAAAGATGACTAAAGGACAGTGTGTGATAGAACACTTAAAAACAATGCAAGATTTATTTGTGCAAGCTGAACTGAGAGGAGTGGAAATTAGCAAAGAGCAGCAGTGTTATATTTTACTGGAATCGCTAGATCCTTCTTGGGACAACATTACAAATAGCTTGCAAAATTTGCCAGAAACTGAGCTGAACAGAGACTTAATTGTTGCCAGAATATTGGAAGAGAACTTGAGAAGAAAGTCTGAGCAGGGTGACTCGGCAAGTTTAAGGACTGTGCCAAAACAACAAACAACGCCTGATCTACGAAAGCAGGAAGAAGCAGCTTCTACAAGGGAGCAACGGAGGTGTTTTTATTGTAAAAAGATTGGTCATCTACAGAGACAATGTAAACAATTTGCTGCTGAGAGAAGCAAGCAAAAGGAGAGCAGATGGCAGCCGCGGCAATATCAAAAACAGTCCAAACCTCCATTTTTGAAGGACAGTGGTAATAAAAAGGGGTTTGCAACCATGATTAAGGAAAAACAAAATACTAATTGTAAATGGTTGATTGACTCAGGAGCATCATCTTCAATGTGTAACAATATTAATTTGATAAGTAATAGAAAATCAGCTAATGTAAATACTGTAGTTTTATCTGATGGGAAAGAGCTCAGTACTGTAAATCAAATGGGTACAGTTTTCATTCCTGGGCTAAAGGAAAACTTTAATGATGTGTTACATGTAAAGGAGTTAGAAAATAATTTGTTATCAGTGAGCAGATTAACAGACAGAGACTACACAGTCATTTTTGAAAAGAACATGTGTAAGATAAAACTGAATGGGGAATTGCGAGGCATAGGCTTGAAAAAGGATAAACTTTACTATTTGGAAGACAATATTGATAGCTACAGTGTTGAAAATGCTAATAACATAGACAATAGTCCAATTCACAAAGACTGTATACATGAACTGCATAGAAAATTTGGTCATGCTAGTTTCAAATGTTTAAAGAAGTTAATCAGTATGTGTCCAGATTTAAAAGTTGCTGAATGCAAAAATCACTTAGATTGTACTGTATGTAATCAGGTAAAGGTCCGAGCTTTTCCAGTAGCCAAGAAAACCAAAAGAATTGCTCAAAGACCATTTCAGTTTGTACATGCAGATGTTGCCCAAGCTAATTGTTTATCTTTAGGGGGAAGCAAATATTTTCTGGTAATTGTTGATAGGTATACAAGGTTTGCTTTTGTAAGAATATTGAAAAACAAATCTGACGCTGGGCAAAGTTTAAAAGCATGGGTGAGAATGGTGGAAAGACAATTTGATATTGGAGTAGGCACCATTGTTACTGACCGGGGAGGAGAGTTTCTAAGTAATCAATTGTTTAATTGGTTTCAAAAGGTAGGAATAAGGCATGAAACTACTAATCCTGCTTGTCCTAACGAAGATGGTTTAGCTGAGAAAAAATACAAGATATAAAAAGAATAACGGCTTGTTTGATGGCAGATGCAGAGGTAAAAGATAGTTTCTGGGCAGAAGCAACTTTGACAGCAGTACATATTAGTAACAGACTGTATCATTCAGAAATTGAAGACATTCCCTACAGGGTATTGTATGGGAGAGTGCCAAATTACAAGTATTTGAGAGTCTTTGGACAATTTGCTTATGTTTACATACCAGCTTGTTTCAGGAAGAAAGGAGAACCCAAAAGTAGAAGGCTTAGGTTTTTGGGGTATTCAGGAAATAGCTACAAGTTTCATTTAGGTGGAAGGGAAGTGCAGTATTCTAGGTCTGCAAATTTCGAGAGACATGCCGGTTGGGACAAATTGCATGCCAATAAGGAAGTTTTCTTGAGGTTAGGAAGTTCAAATGAGCCAGAAACACAAACTTAACCAACTTCAGGAAACGGAGGGGTTACAGTTAAGCCAGAAGCATCCACTAGCAGCAGTGATAGTTCTTCTGATAATGAGACACAATCTAGACCTATTACTACTAGAATGACTGAGGACAAGAGATTTAGTCATAGAACTATAACTCCCAGTACAGAAAGTGAGGATGAAACAGGCAGATTAGCAGAGTTTATTCCCAGATGTAGTCACAGAGTTAGAAAGCCTCCAGATAGGTTTGTTGTGACAAATGCAAGAGCTTGTTTGGCAGTGGAAGAGCCTGAAAGTTTTGAAGAGTTGGAAAGTTTGTCTAGAGAAGAACAGGAAAGATGGATTGATGCAATGGATGATGAGTTTGGTTGTCTGGTCAATAAAGATGTTTTTGAAATAGTTGATAGACCCAAAGACAAGAAAGTAATTGGTTGTAAGTGGGTGTACAAAAAGAAAGAAATGCCAGATGGAAGTATTAAGTATAAAGCTAGGTTAGTAGCTAAGGGTTTTGCACAACAGCAGTATGAGAACTATGACAAGACATATTCTCCAACTGCAAAGCCAGAAAGTCTGAGAATGGTTCTGGCTGTAGCAGCAAAAAAGAATTTAGTTGTAGAACATTTTGATTTTGAAACAGCCTACTTAAATGCTAGTTTAGATGAAGAGATATTTATGGAGCAGCCACAAGGTTTTGAAGAAATTGGTAGTCAGAAAGTTTATAAATTAAAGAAAGCATTGTATGGGTTAAAACAAAGTGCCAGAGCATGGAATTTGTGCATTAATGACGAGTTAGTTAAGCTAGGATACAAAAGGAGCGTTGCAGATGCATGTGTCTATACAAAAGGAGACATAGTGTTAGTGATCTATGTAGATGATTTGTGCGTGGCAGCAAAGTCAAGACAGGAGATTGAATCAGTAAAAAAAGAGTTGTCTAAAAAGTTTGTTTTGAAGGATCTAGGTTTATTAAAGTCTTATTTAGGTATTGGTGTTGAGTGGACAGAAGAAGGACATTGTTTGTTAAGTCAGAGAAAGAAAATTGAAAATTTGATTGAAAAGTGTGGATTACAAAATGCTAAAATAGTAAGAGCTCCAATGACAACTGGTTTTGTATCTGAAAAAACAACTAGAGATTTTGAAGACAAGACTTTATTCAGGAGCATAATAGGATCTTTACAATTCATATCTTGCCACACCAGACCAGACATTTCGTATGCTGTAAATGTATTGTCCAGAAGAGTTAATGATCCAAAAATTGAAGACTGGACAGCAGTAAAACACTTATTGAGATATTTGAAAGGAACTCTAGATAAAAAATTGATAATTAGAAACAGTCATTCAGATTTAGATTGCTATGTAGACAGTTCTTTTGCATCAGAATTAGGAGACAAGAAGTCAGTTACAGGAATAATAATCAAGTACAGTGAAAGTCCAATAGTCTGGAGAAGTAGGAAACAAACAAATGTAGCGATAAGTACGACGGAAGCAGAATTCGCAGCTTTAAATGAGATAGTAAATGAGGTACAGTGGGTTGAGCAATTGTTGAATGATTTAAATGAAAGTTACAAGATACCAGTAGAAATTCTGGAAGATTCACAGTCATGCATAGCAATGGCTGAAACTGAAAGTTTGAAGAACAGAACAAAATATGTTGGAGTAAGATATCAAAATGTGCGAGACATGGTTCAGAAGGGTGAAATACAACTGAGATATATAGAAACACAACACAACATAGCAGATGTGTTCACAAAAGCATTGACGGCGGAAAAACATGAAAGACTGACACAAATGGTTGGAATGACATTGTAAGACACATACAATATTTTATTTCGGAGGGGATTGTTAAGGAAAAAGCAACATGGGATATACAGTAATAGAAATAAAAATATGTATGTGAATGTCAAAGTGACTAAGCAGGAGCAATCAGGAAGATACACAGGTGAAAAAGATAATATAATTAAGAAGCCTTGAGAGCCAAGGACAAAGTTATAGAAGGTATATTGAGAACACCTGTGATAGATTGCAAACACCTGAGACTCATTAAGTGGTCAAGGTAAAGTGATGAAACACTTGGGTTGGTCTTAGGTATGGGATGATCTATGTGGACCAATCAAGATGTATGTACACACCCACTGGGTGGAAACTGACTGGTGGGTGGTGTCTAACAATGGCTATAAATTGCAATGTTTGCTAATGTACAGTGTGGAGTAGTTTGGTGTATTGTGGAGTGGTGTAGTTTGGAGATATTGTGAAGAGATTGTGATTTGTAGGGCATATAGTATTTATGTATATAGTAGAATAAAGTAGATCTTTTATATAAGACTACTGAGTTGTCTGGTGTCTTGAGGGAAGATACAAGAACCAGAAGAATCCTGGAGAAGTTTGGAGACATCTCAGGAAGAAGAGTGAGAAGGCTTGGAGAGTTTGTCAGGGTCTTTAGCCTATTCTCTGAAACTCTGCTGCTTGGGAAAGAAGCATCAACCACTGATCAAAGCTGGTCAGCTCTGCTGCATAACAAGGTGGTGAGTTAGAGCCAGAGGTGAAGAGCTACAACTCCCATCATCCCTGACAAAGCCTACATTGCGGAGGAGGAGGAGGAGGAGGAGGAGGAGGAGGAGGAGGAGGAGGCAGGAGGAAGCTGTGGAGGAGAAGAGGAAGGAATACGAAGGAAAAGGTGGGAAGAGGAGGAGGAGGCCACTGAAGAAGAGGAGGAGGAGGAGGAAGAAGCTGCAGAGGATGAGCAAGTGGCTGTGGCGGCAGATGAGGCCCCTTGCCACCCGCCACCACAGATGAAAGCAGGGAGGGAGGATGCATGAGGTGAAGTCCCATTGTCCCCAATGTTGGCACAGCCATGTGGCCATGCCACCATTAAAGACAATGAGACTTGAGCATCTGTGGAGTTTAGTATCCACTGAGGGATCCATTCCAGTTCCCCAGCAGATATTGAGGGCCCACTGTATATGCTTCTCAGGAATTCATGATTGCATACAATGGTGGGACATTGAGGGTATGCTGTTTTTTCCATTTTCTACTTTCTGGTTCTTTTCCAGAATTCTTTTTTTCTTTCTTTCGTCTTTTTTAGTACAACAGAATGCACTGTGGCACTCCGTATTTTTATCCCACCCTCCCATTCCCAATAGATTATGAACCAAAGAATAACCATTTCCTGTTTCAGCAGAATTGTATCCTATGCAACATGAAACCCTTCCTGGAAGAGCAACAAATAAAAAAAAAATGCAAATGATGTCACATGGCCTGCAGTAGCCAGATTCCTGACATCATGTTCCTCTGCTTGGGGAAAAACTTGCATAGTTCAAAGACTTGAACTCTGTGGACTTGAAGAGACCACCTGTTTTTCTTTTTCTGCACCAGAACTTTAGTGAAATCCATCTCTTAGGTCCTTGGAAATCATAAAATTTTCAGTTATATCCAGTCATTTTCAAACTTCTCACACTGGTTTATGATAGACAGTAAAGTCCAGGTCTCTGTGGATATCTCAGGAGGGAAAGTTATGGAAGACAAGCTGTCCTCAAGATGTATGTTTGCTATTACTTGCTAAAGTAATAAAGTTCCAAAGAACCTCAGAATTTCTTCAACATACTGAGTTCCCTAGAAAACCACTGATTAAAGTCAGCTTTTCCCAAGTTGGCAAATGCTCCAGATGCACTGGGCAATTGCTACCATAATCCCCAGCCAGCAGGGTCATATAGGCTGAGAAATATGGGATTGAATTCCAACATGTCTGGGGTGCACTGGATTATGTAAGGGCATGCAAGAGGCCAAAACAGATCCAAAGATATCATGGCAGCACTGCTTCAGGTTCACAGTGGCCAGAATTCTGTTAGTGATGCCATACCTAAGTGTGGTACACCTGTAAGTGTGTTTCCTTGCAACACCCAAAATCTCCTCCCTGTAGCTGTCAAATCCTAGTCAGCAGCAGGAGGGGAAGGGAGGAAGGCAGGAGGTACTTCAGACATTCTGTCCACAACAGGACGGAATAGAAAGATGCACTGTCTGTGAATACATTTGCATTTCCTTCTTCCTCCAAGCCAAGCCAAACCAATTTGTAGAATGCAAAAGGCTTGTTGTGCTACATCCAAAAAGACATATACAAGGAAGAGAAACAGAATTGCACGGCACTTTAGCTGTTTGATGCAAGATTTCAACCAATCTCTAACAGCCCAGTCTTATGATTCCTGGGTAAATGTCCCAGCCAGAAACCACAGGACAAAATCATTCTCTGCCTCCAAAGAAGAATCAGAGCTAGGGATAAGATAAAAACTCATTGCTATTCATTAAACATATGGGTTTTTAGGGGGGGGGGGGTTTCTCAATGTTTGGCTCAGATATTTATGAGCTCTGAAATTTGGCACCTATTCCTCCAAGGTGTGAGAATTTGCAGACACTTCATTTGCAAAAGAAGAAACAGACCAGGCACTTCAGTGAGAAATTCAATGTTCAAGACATTTGTTGGGGGGGGGGTTGTTTTTTGCTTGAGTAATAAAAGTAACTGTGTCTCAGTCATCCATTTTAATTTTGATGGGATGAGAAGAATAACAAGATAAATTTATATCACTAATCAGTGCTTTGAAGTAACTAGCTGAAAGGAAAATAGTTCTCTGTGACTAGCTACTGGAGGAGTGGATAAGGATGCAACAAAATTACATTTCAAAAGCATTGTGACATGTAAGAGCAATAATACAAAGACATAGCCATAATAATCTGGAAAATCAGTGTGCAAAGAGATCTTATTGCACCTTTGAGATTAACTGTATGAAAGCTGGTAGCATGAGGCTATCATAGATAGCAGTCTAATGTTGCATCTGAGGAAGTAGACTCTAATCTATTAAAACTCATGCTACCAGCTTCTTTCTTTCAGTCTCAAAGTTATGTAAGAACAAGGTTATGTTATTGGTGAAACAGACAACAATTTCTATCAAAATGCCTTTAAAAATGCAAAACAAGACTTTGGAAAGTGCATTTTGAAAGAGATTTTTATAGGATTTTTTCAAGTTTCATATGATTCTGTTATCAATACTGAGACCTTTTTTAAAAAAAGTAATTCAAATTAACAGAAATAAGTATGAAGCACATCAGGCAACACAATTAAGTTTATTTTTCACTATGACAGTGAGTGGCAGCAATGGGTTAATCTCGAAACACTATAGTGAGTCACTGGAACAAACTCAATTTTTAAGGAAATTTTCCAAGCTTTTAGTGAGAGTCAGAGCTCTGCCCTTAGAAAAGCATATCTGATCTTGGATCCCTCTTTTTTACTCCCATCAAAAGGTCTATGCCAATGGTGGTGGCTTTCATATCACTTTCAAGGGGTTATCCAAGATGCTGAGACTATTTTTGGAATAATTCAACACCACAGATAGCTCTTTTGGGATAAGTCTAGGATAAGATCCAGAGTAGATTTATTGCCCTGCTGTCATGGAAGCCACTGGCTGCCACTTTCCACAATCTAATGCCAGACTTCAGACTGAGGTTTTAAAAAATATCTTATCATGGCATGGACTGATAACAGGAGTTTCTGGATATGTACCATCCAAAGCCCTCCCAGCCCTCTTCCATGCCCCTAACATGGGAGTAGGGGTAGCTGGCAGGCATTTACACCAACCCTGAAGGTAAAATAACCTTTGTTTAAAGCAGTGGTTTCCGAACTTTGGTTCCCAAGGTGTTTGGGACTTCAGCTCCCAGAAGCCCCAGCCAGCTGAAGCACCCAGAAAGGAAAGGCTGACAGTGGTCATGCTGGCTGAGAGATTCTAATCAGCTGTAGGGTGTTGTTGTTTTTAAAAGTAACTTTTTCAAGCTCTGGCTTTAGACTTAAACTGCAGTAAGCAGATAGTGTGACAGCCAGCATGGCATAGTGGTTTGAGTGTTGGACTATGACTCTAGAGACCAGAGTTCTGTTCCCAGCTCAGTCATTAAATCACTGGGAGACCTTGGGGAAGTCACATGCTCTCAGCCGCAGGGGAAGACAATGGCAAACCTCCTCTGAATAAATCTTGCCAAAAAAAACCCTATCATAGGTTCACCTTAGGGTTGCCATAAGTCAGAGACGACTTGAAGGCACACAACAACAACAGCAAAGCAGACAGCATACAGAGCCAACCCTACAACTACCACACTCATGAAGATGAAATGTTGTTAGCTATCTTTTTATTGCCATTTATTCATAGTCTTCACATGACCAAGACGGAATGACTTCTGCCTGCACTGAGATCCCTCAATACCGTCTTGACTGAAATAGAATAACATCTGAAACAGAATGTCAGTCTGTGACTCTAACATCATCATCTTTTCCCACCTGTATGATTTTTAACATATTTACCAGATGAAGAAGCCTAGGAAACTTCAAAAGATTGCATGATGTACTTTATGCTTTGGAAATAGCCCAATAAAATATCACTGCTTGTGTGGATTCTAAAAATGTGAGTTCTTTAGAAAACCCCATTGTAGTTATTCTAATAGCCAGTAGATGGCAGAGGAGATACAAGGCCAGGGCCAGCCTTTTCGTAATGCATAGCTGGCTCCTGGTTGCACTTTTCAGAGCATAGGACACAGTCTCCAGGCAGCAATATAGTGTATACTTTCCCCTTCATGCCAGTGCATGTTGTGTAATGCTACAAGAATATCATGACAGTCTCAAGGGCATAATCAGCCTCTGAAATCAGATTGCAATGCTATAGGGAATTCTGGGAGACCAGAATTCTCTTCCTCCTTGCCACACCACACTCTTGGAATGCATGTGCTATATTTTTCAAGTAAAGATAATAAATGAGTTCTGTAAGAAAAGACTAGACTATGGAGAGTCCCTCTTCGGTGTTCCTACCAGCCACATTCCTTTTCAGTATATTCCATTACATTACATTTCCCCACCAACCCCATCCTGTCTTTTCCAACCTCCACCCACAAGAGATGCTCCACATTCTGTGGCCACTGATCAGGTTCAGGAAGGCTGGTGTTTATTTGTTTGTTGTTATTGTTAACTGCCTTCAAGTCGGCTGGACTCATGGCAACCTCATAGATAAGACATCTCCAAGACTCTCTGTCCTCCACTGCTCTGCTTAAATTTTATAGATTGAGGCCATTCCAGAGTCTGGGAGTGGTTGGCGAGAAGGCCCTCTGGGAGGTCGCAGACAGCCTAGTTTTTATCAGCTACAACAAATTCCTCCCAAAGGCCCGGAGTGCGGAATGTATGGGAGGAGGTGGTCCTGGAGATAGGTTGGGCCCAAGCCATTTAAGGCTTTAAAGGTAATAACCAACACTTTATACTGGGCCCAGAAACTAATAGGCAGCCGGTGGAGAGACTTTAATACTGGTGTTATATGGTCTCTCCTTAATGTTCATGAGACCAATCTGGCTGCTGTATTCTGTACTAGTTAAAGTTTCTGGACCAAGCACGAGGGTAGCCCCATGTAGAGCGCATTGCAGAAATCAAGATGGGAAGTTACCAGTGCATGCACCATGGTCGCAAGATCCCTTATTTCCAGAAAAGGGTGCAGCTGGCATATCAGCCGAAGCTGATAACAGGCGCTCCTGACCATCTCATTTACCTGATTGGTCATCTGAAGTGACGGATCCAGGAGCACCCCCAGACTGCAAACACAATCCTTCACAGAGAGTGTGACCCCATCCAGGACTGGAGGTTGTATCCCTATTCCTGGTTTTGGGGCTGCTACTGTGAGCACCTTCGTTTTGTCTGGATTCAATCTCAATCTGTTTTTCCTCATCCAGACCATTACTGCCTTAAGACAGTCATTGAGGGGAGAGACGCCATCGGGAGCCGAGGCCGACGACCGAGACATGGAGAAATAGATCTGGCTGTCATCAGCGTACTGATAACACCCCACTCCGTGTCTCTGGATGATCTCTCCCAGCGGCTTCATATAGATGTTAAACAACATCGGGGACAGAATGGCACCTTGCAGGACACCACAAGTGAACTCTTTTTTTGCAGAGCTACTGTCCCCGAGCAGCACCCTCTGGGATCTAGCTGAGAGGATGGATCAAAACCACTGCAACACAGTGCCTCCAATTCCTAACCCACTCAGGCGATCCAAGAGGATACGATGATCTATCGCATCAAAAGCCACTGAGAGGTCTAAAAGCACCAACAGGTCACACTACCCCTGTCGATGCTCAGACAAAAGTCATTGACCAAGGCAATCATGGCAGTCTCAACCCCAAACCCCATCCTAAAACCAGTTTGAAATGGATCTAGATAATCGGTTTCATCCAAGACGGCTTGGAGTTGAAGAGCAACTGCCCTCTCGATTACCTTGCTCAAAAACAGTAGTAGGGAGAGAGGCCTATAGTTGTTCATATCCAGGGGGTCCAGGGAAGGTTTCTTCAGGAGCGGCCTAACTGCTGCTTCCTTCAAACAAGATGGAATATAACCTTCCCTGAGGGATGCATTGATGACGTCCGTAAAGAACATCCTCAATGTATCCCCCCCCCCCCCGATGGCCAGCCATGATGGGCAAGGATTGAGAGGGCAGGTCGTTTCTGTCACCCTGCCAAGGAGCTTGTCCACGTCATCAGTACTCACAGATTGGAACTGATCCAGAATAATTGAATAATTTCATTAACAGAGTTACTGGACACCTCTTCAATTGATTCTGTCAAAACACTGGTGTGTAAGTGGGCTCTTATCTGAGAGATTTTATCTGAAAAGAAGTTGTTAAATGCATTGCAGCAGGCCGTTGTTGGGTTAAGTAACAGGTTCTGTGCAGGTTCCACCTGCGTCAGCTCCCCACCACCCTAAACAACTCTTCTGGACAGGAATCTGCAGACGCAATATTTGCAGTGCAGGAAGATCTCTGTGCTGCATGTATTGCCTCTCAATAGGACCAAGGAAACTTCCTATGACGAGTCTTGTCAGATAAGAGTCGAGTTTTCCACCAGGTGTGTTCCAGTCGCACTTGCCAAGGTCACCCAGTGAGTTTCCAAGGCCAAGTGAGGATTCAAACCTTAGTCTCCAGGGTTGTAGGCCAACACCCAAAGCACTATACCATGCTGGCTTTTCTGTTAGTGACAACTACTGATAGGAAAATGTGCAGGACCTCCAATAGTGTGGAAAGTCAAGTGCATTAGTTTCCCTAGGAGCTTACATCCACCTAGCAATGGTGAGGGGTCAGGGATACTAGAAGTATCTTGCCTCAGACTAAACCTAGACATCCTCCTTCATGATATGCCTATTTTTCTTTTTCTTTTTTCTGTGAGTATTGTAATTCAAACAAACCTTGGTTATTATCTTGGTTGGAATATGATAGCAACCAAGCACATGCTGAGGGACAGATTGTCTCCCTGATTTTCCAAAATGGTCTCTGTTTCCTTGACACCAAGTGGACCTCTATATTCTTTGTGCCAATTTGATACCAAGAGTCTCTTGCTCTTCATACAGCTTCAGTGACTGAGGATAAAGAAAGGTCTTGAGATAGCCAATGGTTTGCAAACACACTAAAAACTAGGGTACAAAAGATATCAAAAGCCTTCAGGGAACCTGATTATTGGTTGTTGTTCTTTTTCTATCTTTTTCTATCTTTGTTCTATCTGGAAATTTGCCTCAGTTCAAAAGACATATGACTTTTGAACTGAAGAATTGTAATAAGTCTTCAGGAACCTTCAATTTTAAATTTCTGCCATAGGAATAAAGACTGATCCCTTTGTCCTTCCCTGAGAAAATTTCTTTAAGCAGGAACCATCATGTAAAACATCATGAAACTTGCTTACTCATTTCTTGTTCCTCATGTTCCTCACTCCTGAAACAATGCAAATATGTCAGAATATTCTCAGGGCATTATTCATGGGAAAAGAAAAAGCTGAACACTTCCAGATGTCCATCTATAGTCAGAAAATGCACATACCATCTCACATTACAGGAATCCCTAGTGTGGGTGATGAATTCAGTAAAGTTATTTCCGCAAAGAGCTATCAATTGGAGAAGAGATAGAGGAGGACACAAAGAGAACCATTGGTCAAAAAAAAAGCTGTTAAAGAAAAATATGCCAGTTGGTCCCTTTGTTTGGATCCATATGAAACTATAAACTTTGGTTTAAAAAATGGGTCTGGAGGCAATGAAAGAGGGAATGCTACATGATCCCCAGACAGTCTTAAGGGAGCGGGGTGCTCTGTCCCCAGTGAGCAAAAATAAGAGGTGAGTCTCCAGAAAAGCAAAGGGATGGAGTGCAAGAAACATAAGCTGACCAAGAGGCACTCACAAGGCAAGCCCCCTTCCTCCCCTGCCTCCTTCCCCTCCCCTTGGAATTTCCTTGAGTAAGAAAAGAAGGAATTGTACAAGCCATTGTATTCCACATCACCATGTACTGATATGAGAGGTGGACAGTGAAGAAAGTGGCCAAGAAGAGAATTGAGATGTGGTACTAGAGAAGAGTGCTGAAGATACTGTGGACAGCCAAAAAGAGAAACAGATGGTTCCTAGAATATATCAAGCTTGAAGTCTCCCTGGAGACAAAGATGATCAAATTGAGGCTGCTGTACTTTGATCACATCATGAGAAGGCATGAATCATTAGAAAAGACAATAATGCTAGGAAAGGTGGCGGGAAGTAGAAAGAAGAGGAAGGCTGCACACAAGATGGTTGGACTAAGTTAAGGAAGTCATGGGTATGAATTTGCAGGACCTGACCAGAGCAGTAAAGGACCAGGGGTCTTGGAGATATCTCATCCACAGGGTCACCATGAGTCAAGGTTGACTTGAAAGCAGTTAACAACAAGGGAGAAAAGAAGGGAGGAGCGGGGGAGTAGATGGTAGGTGTAGCTCCTTGTTGAAAATGAAACCAGTCCTACTCACAGAAATGGCCCTGGTAGTCTGTTGCAGCAGAAAAAAATAAGAGAAGGAGAGAGAAAAAAGATTCCAGCACTCCCTTTAAGACTAACTGGTTTATATTTTTAGCATGACCTTGTGTGGAGAACAGTCCATTTCCTTAGATGCAATGACTGAGGAAGTGGATTGCTACCTCCAAAAGTTCCAGCTAAAATGTAAATCAGTTAGACTTAAAGTGACTGACAGATTCTTCTTTCCCCCTCCCCCTCCTTTTTTCCTTTTCATTCATCCTCACAGTTTCCCTTTTAGGGCCTTTCCTTCTCTGCAGAACGGTGAGTCTGGTGGGTATTTGGGGCGGGGGGGGGGGCATTATCCAAGGCTCATAGTGTAGGGATCCCATATGACTGCATTAGCTAGATTAAATCCAGATTCTAGACATTGTACCCAATACATGTTAGGACCATTACCTGGTTAGGATTCTAAGCTTTGATGCTTGTTTGTTTATTTGTTTGTTTGTTTTTAAAAAGTAAATTTCTAGTCCATCTGGAAGCAGAGAAAGAGTAACCCTCTAGTCTTCAAGTGAAAATGCTTCCTATTGTTTTGTGGCTGTTGTTCTGTGTCTTCAAATAATTTCCTATTTATGGTGACCCAAAGGCTATAAGATCACAGGATTCTCTAGTGCATAGAGAGTGTGAGTCTCCCAAGGAAGAATGACCAGATGTCCTCCTTTTCCAGGACATGTCCTACATTTCAACCTTCTGTCCAGAAGGAATTCCAAAATGTCCTCCATTTTGAGCATGACTAAGAAGGCCATTGAGTAGCACCATTTGCTGTTCCTCTTTGAGAAATATGTCCATTTGGCAGCCAGTCCTTGCTGCAAGTAGATGGATAGACTAGAATTTTTCCAGAATTCTTTTTTCTTAAGAGTAGCAAAAGACAAGACTGGCCTCCAGAGCTCAGGGCACATTTGTTTATCACAGAGGGAAAGGGCAGCAAATGTGTTAGGAAATGAAGACAAAATGCAAATGTTGAAAGGGTTTTTCAGCACAATGGACAAATGAAAGAAATAATTTAAATGCAGATTCAGTCAAGGGTTTGTAGCTAGTAGAGCACAATTTTAATCATTTGTCTTGCTCAGAGTTCTACAAGTATATTAGAAGCCAACAAGGCATTTTAATGAGGATAAGTTCATCTGAAAAATATTGTTGAGTACATAACAAAATACAGTATGTAATATAGCTGTAAATAAACCATATGAAAGGATATTTACTTTAGCATTTGTAGGTTTTATTTTCCAATGTCCCACATTTTTCTTGAATGTCCTACATTTCATGGTGTCTTGTCCTCCTTTGTAGTAATGACATGTGGTCACCCTGACCCAAGGTCACCCAGTAGGTTTTCCAGCATTAACATTTCTCCAGTTAAAAGGTGCAAACTTGATATCTGAAAAGAACAGAGGTGGTTCTTTTACAGTGCTATAAGCATAGAAGAACACAGTGCAAAGGTATGGCAATCATTACAAGATTTCCAGAAAAATGTAAGCTCTATTGTGTTTTCTTAGGCTTCATGAGAGCTGAACTGGATGCTCCTAAATGGAAAGGAGATGAGAGAAATACAGATAGAGGAAGGAAGGAAGGACAGACATAGAAGCTCATTGAGGAAGAGTAGATCCTTAATGTGAGTTTTAGATTTCTTGTATGTAGTTTCAAGTACAAGTAAAGAGTTATTTGGGAAGGGCTAATTCTACATTTGGTGTAGGGTATGGTCTTTTGAACCCTTTACTTAGACATATAAACACCTAAGTTAAATGGGTCTTTAAAGTAAATATGAGTTATATATTTGTATTTGTTGTGATACTATTCTATTCCCTACTCCAAGGTATTCCATAACAGGGAATCAAAAAATGGCTATGAGGTGGTTAGGAGTATAGGAGTGGAAGAATTTCATTGAAAAAGTGGAAATACAATATTTAATGGTGGTATTAAAGGGGAAACAGGTCTGCCACACTGGATTGTTACTTGCTTTGAGTGTGTGTGTGTGTGTGTGTGTGTGTGTACATACACAAAGGAAAACAAAATTTTCAGGGACTTAGACTTACAAAAAAACAACAAAAGTTTTTTGTGGTAGCTTAAAAATTAACAAATTTTATGTGACATTGTCATTCATAGATGGCACTGCCCCAGTGGTGCTATTGCGTAATGTGGGAACAGAGGTGCCATGCCCACCAGATTCATCAGCCACACAAAACTAAATGGGAGAGATGCCAGAAGCCCAAAAAATTCCACAGAAACTACCATTTTGTGTCCATTCCAGACAAAACATCCAGAAAATAACCAAGGGTGCCAACTTTTCAGAAAGCCAAGGACACCAAGTTCAGCAGATGCACAAGACTGGATGGGAGTAGTGCCACAAGTCACAGAAATTGCTCAGGAATCACTTTCTACAAACCATTCCAGTCAAAACATCTCTGGTCTGGAAAATAGCCCAAAACACCATTTCAGATGGCCATGCTTAACAAATTTACCAGTTGAAGAAAAATAAATGGGAGTGATGCAACAAGCCTGAAGAAAAAGTTGCAGGAACCAAGGCCAAACCTCTGCATTCTAGAACATGGTCCAAAATGACAACTTTCTAGGAAACTATGTTTGGATGGCCACAAGGAAGTGGTTCCTGTGGAATTTTTGTTGCTTTTCCCCTTGATGCCCATCTAAAGGTGCAACTTGTTATATCTCTCACATCTTTTAGAGAATATGCATGTGTATAAATGAAATAGATAAGATAATAAAATGTAAAGTTACAAAAATTAAAAATAGACTACATAATTAGAAGCAGAAGAGAGAGAAACTTCATTCTCCCTGGAAAACAAGACCAGAAGAGAATTCTGGCACTATCCATGAAGTATTAATATTAAAAAATAGAGTAAAGCTAAAGAACACTATATCAATCACTGTGTCAAAATGCAGCATAAAAACATCCCTGTAGAATTTAAGATAATGTACAAACAGTTAAGGATGGACCAGAAGCAAAAGACAAAAGTGACAGAAATAGGGTCTGACTCTTGAACACATATGTTCAGCAACTTTGGACAGGGACAAAAAGAGCTACTGTAATAATCAAGGCAGTGGTGTAGAAGATGACAACAAAAAGGTAGAATGAGAGACCTCATCTGCAAGATCCAAAAAATCAAAGGGAAATTTAAACCAAGAGTAGGGATGCTATATGATCAATAGGATAACACACTACATGATCAAGAAGAAATAAAAAGATGATGGAAACAATATACTGAAGAACTATATACAAGAGATGAAAGGATGACAGATCCATTCAAGGAAGAATCATTTGATGAGTCATGGTCCAGCATTCAAGTCACTATGCCATGCTGGCTCTGTCCCCAGGAATGCCACTCTTTTTAACAAACATCACCAACTCATATAGTATGCTACCACATACTATATGCAGCATTTTGGAAACTATTGTCCCCCAAAAAATGTAACTTCTCCCACTTTCAATCAGAATCTGGCTAAACCCCTTCCCTTTTATAACTGAACTGCTCTTGATGCTGCTGTGGCTTCTTCAGGAGAAGGGGAAACTCCTATATAACAGAGGAGGTCCCCTCAGGAAGGGGGGGTGTCTTTCCATCCAAGAAAGAGTGGAAGCTGCTGTCAGGCTTTTGTCCCATATCCTAAGGACCACTTTGTACCCCTTTCTAAGAATCACAGCTTTGTTACCACTGGCCAGCTGCCAATATCATCTTGCAACTGCTGAGAGCTGTGGGGGTTAGCAGGAAGTAGTGCACCATTATCTAGTTGCTTGCTTGCTCTTTGCTCTATTCTGCCTTTCCTCCAAGCACCTCAAGATGGCATATATTTATCTTCTATATGTTTGCCCATAGCAGTCTTCCACATGTTTGCCCTAATAGCAATCTTATGAGGTAGGCTAGGAGGAGATAAAGGCCCAAGGCCACCCAGTGAATTTTATAGCAAAGTGAGGATTTGAACCCAGCTCACCCTGGTCCTAGCCCAATATTCTAACCACAACACTATGCTGACTTTTTCCTGCCATTTCTGACAAGCTCCATTTGCACTGCACTGCCCAGTGAACAAAGAGATGCAATGAGAGAACCTTCCCACATCACTGCATCTGCCCATGGTGGGAAAACATCTTTTGCATTTCTACCTCTAAGGGATTCATGTAGCCAATGGCCATTGCAATGGGAATAGCTCTTAGGAAGCCTACAATTCCCAAAGGTTATTGTGACTGCCCTCCTGATATTTTTTTTCCTGTCAAGAACTTCTACATCTGGACTATTGCTTGGAAACATTACGGTTTTTGACTACAACACTCACAATGCCCCCAAATGGTATGGCGGTGCTGAGTGGAAGACACTGGGACAGGTATTCCATCCAAGAGAGAGAAGAAGTTGCTATCAGGCTTTTGTCCCATATCCTAAGGACCACTTTGTTAAAAAAAAATGTGAGTCCAAGCCCTGATAGGGCCCCCAAGGCAATGTCAGTGAAAGAAAATAGGGGCTGGGCAGTCTATGAAAGAAGCCTATATGTTGTGTTGTTGCCACATGAGAAGGAAAACCAAACAAATAATGCACACATGCAGACACTCATGCACACTCCACTTTCCAAAGGCAAGTTTATATGTGGTTGCAAATTTGAGGACCTGTGTTGCAACTGCTGCCACAAAAATTGGTCAGACAGCTCCCAATTTTGCACCCAGTGCTGAGGGCTATAAAATTCAAGGCATCTTTTAATCCTAGTCTTCACAGTTGCTCCAAAACATAGACTTCTCCCATTCCTATTTGCAGATCAGGCTAGAAGATTGTCATAAAACACCCTACTGCTGCTGTTCTGTTGATGCCTCTTGGTTCCTGACCAGCTACCCATTGGCCAAAGCAAATAGTCTTGCTTCATCCCCTGGCTTTTAGATAAACAGCTGATTTTTAACAAAACTAAACTAAACTAAAAGAAAAGCAAAAGAAGAAGGCACAGAAATAAAAGTTGTGTAAGATGAAGTTCCTAGAATAAATTTTTTCAGGCCATACATATGTTGGGAAATCAGCTGGAGCTATAGGCCATATGGCAAAGAGACAAAATAAATTTTCTGCAAAGATATTGCATCTGGAGACATTGGTCAAGACTCTCACCCATCTGCCTCACTTTCCTCATGGTAACAGATGAAAGCAGTAATGGAGCCAGCTGAGAATTTGAAACAAATTCATCCTTGAGTATGGCAAGAGTAGAGCAGGGGACCAAGATACCTTCGGAAAGTTGTATCAGGTATGTCCCATACAGAGCTTGGAAATGTTCCTTTTTGGATTACAATTCACCAAATCCCCTGATCATAAAGGGATTTGGGAGCTGTGTTCCAAAAAGGAGCTTTTAAAAATGTTGAAGGATATGCTTCAACTCCAAAGATGAGAGCTTGCAATTAAGTATAAAATAAAACAATTAAGTGTATTGTATTTACATATCTCATGGGATGCAGTAGCTCAAGTGGTTAAGATGCTGACTCTGCTGATTGCAAGATCAGCAAGTTGGTAGTTTGAGGCCCGGGTGCTGCATGATGGGGTAAGCTCCTGTCACTCGTCCTAGCTTCTGCCAACCTGGCAATTCAAAAGCATGCAAATGCAAGTAGATAAATAGGTATCACTTTGGTGGGAAGATAAACAGCATTCTGTGCAATCATGCTGACCACATGATGATAGAGTATAGTCTCTGACAACGCTGGCTTTTTGGCTTAGTAACAGAGATGAGCACTGCCCCTTATGGTCAGACACAACTTGACAACCTTGTCGATGGGGAAAACCTTTACCTTTACCTATTTACGTATCACCATCGCTGCATCTGCTTCAGGAAAAGACCACAGCTCAGCTGTGAAGACCACTCTCTGCATAAAAAATATCTTGGGTTCAGTCCCTGGACAGCCAGTTAAAATAAGCTAAAGCAGGGGATGCTGGGGAAGAGTAGACTAGAGATGTACAGAGTTCATGCTTGGTAGACCTATGTTCTACTGTAAGCCAACATTTAGATGTAGAAAAAAATGTCAGAGGTCAGTCAGGAGAGAAAGGCTGACATCCTGCATCATGCTGGCAAAACATACGTATGTAAGTCTCCAATAGCATCCTTACAAGAGATGACAGAGGCCACTCCTTCTGCCTAACACATATCCACCATTTGTGGGGAATCAGGTGCATATTCCTCTCCACAGTTACTGTAGGGGTGCAATTCTTTACTAGTTGTCTTCTGAAAGGATGAAATAATGCAATTTGTGTCTCACTATGAGCAGGAAATGTGAGGAGAAAAAGATGTGGGAAAATTGAGTTTTTGAAGACTTTTCACAGTTCAAGACTTATTCTGTACAAAAATTCCTCATGGTGTTTTTAGGCAGAAAGCAGCAAAAGGTTTCTGCACAGAGATATTATCTTCTACACAGACACATTTCCAGCACAGAAAAGGCTGTTTTCTGCACAAAACAACCAAGGGTGAATTTTGTGCCCTGAGTCCTGAGTTGTAAAGATTTGTGTCAAGTCCAAGAAACTTCTTGTCAAGGTTTCTTGACACTAGAGAAGCACATTTGTGAATTATTTTTTTCAAATATTGTTGAGCATGGATTCCCAGGATTCCATAGCATTGAGCCATGGCAGTTAAAGCAGTATCAAACTGCATTATCTCTGCAGTGCAGATGCAGAAAGAGAAGGGTAACTTCAGTGGTGTGGTAGATAAAAGCTTTATAGTTTGCTCTGAAAACTCATACACAGACTGGAGGAGGTTTTGCTTGGCCCTTTTCTGAGAAGGTTCTACCTGTTTGCTTGCATGCCTTTCTCTGCGTTTATGAATAGTAGAAATGTGTCTTTCGAGAAAATGAAAGAAGGGAAGAAAGGGTGATGAGAAAGTTTTCTTTTTCTTTTGAAGGTACAAAACACGGTCCAGCACAATAAAAATCAAAGGAGTATGAAGTAATGACTGAGTAGAAAGAGTAGCAAGTTCATTCAGTCTTGATTGTTGTTTAGCTACTGGCCTACAATAGGTTTTGAATACTGAAAAATCATTTGCTGCAAACAGAAGGGTTTCAAACACTCTCGCAATCTATATCTTAATGGACACATGTCAGCATTTGCAGCTGTGTATGTAGTGCTGTGCGTGGAACACAATGCAGAACAGAGGCTGGAAGCAGTTCCAAACAGAGGCAATGAACAGTGATCTCATTATCTCACATGTGCCCAATGACTTGCCTTGGAAAATTACTGATAGGAGAAAACCTTGCCTTTTTAGTATGAGAAAGTGTTGTGTCTGCCATGGGGAGTCAGTGGTCTAACTGGTCATCATGCCTTCTAATCAGCATACAAGGCTTGTGATTTTAGTCTGAGTATTTGAAAAAACAAAAACTATTTGATTTTCAAAAAATAATAATAAATGAAAACAGAGATCTGCTTAGATGCTTGCAAAGGTTTGTCCCATCCTAGTGGAATTTTTACATTTTTTAAACAGCTAACCTTTGGCTGTATTCCAAAAATCTTTTGAAAGTGGAATTATTAGTTCTCAAGCAAACTGGGGGTTCCTGGTTTGAAGACTGGGGGGAAGGGGGAGGATTTGGCAACCCAAGGTAGAATCAACAAGAGAGGTGATACTCAACTTTTCTAATATCCAACACGAGAAATACTACGCACTCAAGGGAAATGGGAATTTTCGGGGAAATAACAGAGCTCTGAAAAGTTACTTTTAAGGGCAACTCCCAGAATCTTCCAGACATAGCTGGTGGCTTCTATTTCTGTGGATCCATTCTGAGTTTTAATCTAAACTTTACAGACACTATCCAAAGTGATAAATGTGTTTTGGACCCAGGCAATTTGAAGGACTGTATCTCCTAGATGAGCATGTTAGAGCTCTAATGTCTTTGGGAGATGCTCTTCTCTATAGCCTCATCTACACTACAGACCTAATGCAGTTTGACACTGCTTTAACTGCCATGGTTCAATGCTATGGAATTCTGGGATTTGTAGGTTTGTGAGATATTTAGCCTTCTCTTTCAGAGGGTTCTGGTGCCACAACAAATGTCAAATTCCAGGATTCTATAGGATTGAGCCATGGCAGTTATAGCAGTGTCAAACTGCATTATTTCTGCAGTGCAGATGTGGCCTCTATCGCACTACCTTCTTGATGGGAACAAGGGAGAGGGCCTTCTTGGTGATTTCTCCCAGATTTTAGGACTTCTTCTCTCAGGAGGCTAGGATTAATCCCTTCTTGATCTCTTTCCATTGGCAAGTAAAACATTCCTATTCTATCAAGGCTTTCAGAAATTGAGGGGGGAAGCAGATGGGTGGCTGTGGGCCGCCCCGGGAAGCTGCGCCGCGGGGCCGAGGTATCCGCACACCTCGGCCTCACGGCACAGCTTCGCTGCCCCTGGAAGGAGTGCTAAAATAGCGCTCCTTCCACAAGTCGCCGAAGGTGCACCACAAAAGTCTGGTGGCGCACTTTCGGCGACTCTTCCGCCGCAGCGTGTGCGAACGCTGCAGCGGGAAGACATCGTCAGAGTGCCAGCCGTGCGGACGGGCCGGCGCTCTGACGATGCCTTCAGGAAGGGGTTGGGGTGCCCACCGTGCAGCTGCCCCTCCCCTTCCTTGCCCCCAAAATGGCCCTTGTCGTTCTGGCAGGAGCATTCTGGAAACTAGCCTCCAAAAGTAACTTTTTTTCGAGCTCTGTTCAGCCTGATGGGAAAGTTTAAACACCTCCTTCTGCCTCCAGCCCTCCATTTTCCTCCAGCCAATGTTAGCTGGCAAAGACAGGGAAGGGAATTCATGTTTGCTGACCTAAAGAGTAGATCTTCCCTGAAATTCTCCTTTGTTTTAAAATGGTGATGGTCTGGAGAAGTAGGGGGAGGCTGCTCTTGAAGCCAAACCAAGTTTGAAAGTCTCCCTGGGTTCACTGAAGTCTGGCTAAATATAACCAGTAAGAATCCAATCATACTTCCATCTCTCAAAAGCACAGTTTTTCAAATCCTTGAGAAAAGTTTTTCCCCCAAAGACACAAATCTGAGTCCTGTAAAAAAAAAAAAATGGTGTTTGGATCTTCTGTATACATGCCTCTTGACACCATCTGAAGCTGTCATGAAGTGATCTGATCTCTAATTCCAGGTTCAGCACTACACACACACACATATCCTCCAGAAAACAACATGCTAGGTTTGCTCCCCATGACTTCTTGACTCTAGCTCTCTTAGGAGCACTCCAAAGATGAAAAATGGATAAGGAAGAAACGGGAACAGGGAAAGGGCATCAATCTGTGTTGCACATAATCCCTGATGTACATAAGGCCAATTTATAAAACATATCATTTTCATCATGTCCAAGTATCTGGTTATTGACACATCAGTCTGAGAATAGAGACCTCATGGAGTTTCATTTCAGAATGTGCCTTTTCTTCCCAGATTTGTCATTTCCACAGAAAATCATTGCAGAAAACACTGGCTGCTGATGGATCTCTTTGACATTTAAAGGCTTCAGGGCAAATGGAAAAGTGATATCCCCCTCACTTTCACTGCTAGGTTTATTTTACAACAATATTTTTAATAAAAGGTAAGGCAATTGCCAACAATTGAAAGGCTGCATTGGTCCCCATTCTCTGTCTCTCTTTCATTTTCTCTCTCCAAACACAGAACAAATGGCTGATAGTGATCCCACAATCTGGAAGGCTGCTACTAGCCATTTCACCACATTTTTTGGGTATTTGGGGCCTGCCTGACAGCTTTTTAGGCCTACACAGGCCTTTTTTCAAATCAAAAAGTGACTAGATTTCCTGGTCCAATTATATCCTCTTTATACAGGCTGTTGGTGGAGATCACTACAATTCTTCAGCATTTCACAGCTGTAAACTGGGATGCATATGACCAAGCCACATCCGAATGTGCTCCAAAGGGTGTGGTCAGGCAACAAGAGGCAAAGGTTATCAATAAGGAAGAACACACAAAACTACTATTTTAAGCAGAGAAGCATTGGAATTTATGTACTGGGTTTAGAAAGAACAAGACCATGCCCCTTCCTCTTCTCTCCTTCCTGCTGAGTTACTTAGTACAAACTATTTTTGTATTTGAACTCAATTTGCAGCAGTTGAGGTATGCCTGAAAATATTATGAAAGGGCAATAATTGGGGGGGGAGGTGTCCTCTTATGATGCTGGAAATAGCCTTGGAGCATATGTGAGCCATGAGCTGCTCTTCATCTACTTTTGTTATGCAGCATAAAAGTAAGAATGTCCACATATTACTATGAGGGCCAGCATGGTGTAGTGGTTTAAGCATTGATCTAGGACTCTGGAGACCAGGGTTCGATTCTCCATTCAGCCATGGGAGCCTGCTGGGTGACTTTGGGCTAGTCACACACTCTCAGCCCCAGAAAAACATATGATAGGGTCACCTTAGGGTCGCCATATGCTGGAAATGACATGAAGGCACACAACAACAATATTAGTACACATGTAATATTCATGGTCTAGCAATCTATAGCTCAGATGGAAACGTTATTGGCATTTCAGGGACATTGTGGAAAGAGGTATACAGTACCTGACTTTACAATGCCCGTTGTCCTAGCCTCACAAAAGCATCCTGGGGACATTCCTGGTCACAGCTCCATCCCTTGGCCACTGCTTGGCTGCAGGAGTGCAGTTAGGTACATTCTGGGTGCCGTTGCACCCATGGGGAAGAAGGAACACCCTTATGCTGGGACATAAGGCTGCTGTGTCTTCCATAGATGTATGAGGGCATCTGCAACATGCCTAGGAGCATCCCACTAGCTGAACAGTGGCTCTTTCTATTGAAGTTCTATTTCTCTCCACAGTGAGGGAAAGAAAGGACATCAACTTACATGCCAGTGAATATATCATCAGAGACAATGGTGTTAGCATCTTTCCACCTGGGTTGATTTGAAATATGGTCCATGGGTTCTGTGTCTTTCTTCCATAAGATTCTGTCTCGTGCTAAGCCAACAATTCCTACATGTTTCTACTGGATTTGAGCCATGCTATCTCTATAAATCATTGAATGGGAAAGCTGCCAGCATTTCCTTTCTTCCATCTACAAATTTAATGTGGTTGTGTGGTTTCAAATCATATTTGGTTTAGTGGAGCTTGCTCAGGAACCATGCTAGGATGACCAAATATTATTTTCTTCAGCATTGGTATATAGCCCTGACTTATGGTCTCATTTCAGAAAGAATGTCTTAATTTGACTCCCCCATCATGTTGTAACTGAAGTGGTCTGCAACAGCTAAAAGTCTCCAGTGACTCAAATAGTTTTGCTTAAGTTTATAAAGCAACAATTGCTAAAGAAAAAATAATGATGAGAAATTACTTGCTTTTTCTTGTCTTTTTGGTAAGTAGGGAATCATTGTTGTTGTTGTTTTAAGAAACCTTATTCTTTCTAGCTCTTTGTTTGTTTCTTTGGCAAAATTATCCTATAAACAGAGGTTAGCACCATTAATAAATCTTGGGATGAGAATTTAACAGTGCTTTGGTTACCATTTTCTTTTTTTTCCTTTTTCTTTTTTCTTTCTTTCTTTCTTTCTTTTTTTTTTTTTTTTTTTTTTTTTTTTTTTTTTTTTTTTTGGTTTTTGTATTAATAGGTTGCAATGGAGCTGAACATGGAAACAACTAATGGCAATCAAGTTAGTTGCAATGAATTATTTTACATAATAATTGAGGTATACCTGTTACATTACTATCATAATCAAAGAAAGGATAACTGTTTGTGGCATAGTAATAACTATTTCAGTTACTTTCATGGCCAAATTGGGGGATTTTGCCCTTTACATGTATTTTGTACCTTAGAACTTAGGGGTGTTTTGTAGCATTCTGATGTTTATTTAGTATTTAGTTACTTTTGAGTAACAACAAGTTAAAAGTTAGGTTAAAAATATCAATTAAAATACTAACTAATTCATGAGGGAGGCTGAAATTAATGACTTCTAGGATAATTTTACAAGGGCTGCAACACAGTCAAAGCAGTTAAAATGAGAGCAAATATTGTCAGGAGATTCTTCCAGATTCAACTCCAGCTTATGAAGTGAACAACACGACGTAACAGGGAAAAGGGATGGGGAAGGAAGTGGAGAGAAAACTCAGAGACCAGTTCTTAAAATTAAATAGTAGATCTTACAATGACCTATTAGATCCATGATGAAATGTAGCAAATTCAATAGTTTAATCCTACACTATATGAAGTTCTATTTCTCCTGAACCTTTCCATTTAACTAGCTGTCCCTTGGTTCTAGTATAGTGAAAGGGGAAGAAACACTTCTCTCTTTTTCCCCCTGTACACCCTGCATAGTATATCTCCATCACAATTCCACACCTTACACCATTACTCTGCTTTGTTTTTCTTAAGAGTTTCAAATGTTGTAACTTTTCCTTATAGGGGAGTTGCTCCAGGCCTTTGAGCATGCCATCCATTGTTTCTGCTACTATGGTCAGCTGGTGTTATGTTCATGACAACTGTCTCATATGTCCAGTCTTGTGCACACTTTCATTTCCTGGGTCCTTTATGCAATATGGTCTTTAAAGAAGGCCAATATTATGCAATCTTGCTGGTGGGAATGTGTGCATGTACAGCTTCTTCTCTTCACCCACTTTGCCCAGAACTTTAAGTTTGACACATAGTGTTCATGTGATGACTCCTGTCAATGTTTCTTTTTAACAGTGTTTTTGCATGTAAGCATTTTGACACTGTACTCAGCAGTATATTTGTGTCTCCTTGCTTTGATGGCTTTGTTGAAATATTGAGAAAACTGAACAGGGAAGTACAAGAGGAAGGAGTTCAATCAGGGACAGGATTAGAGAACAAGCAGAGTGTAGTGACCTAGTGTTGGCCTACATTTCCCATCATCCCTGGTGATAGGCATTGTCATCCAACACTTGGTGAGAATGCCAGTTTGAGGAAGGCTGCGCTTGCAATTGAAATGAAACAAAATATAAACTTTGGTGCATATCAAACAATAAGGTTTTTTTATGCATACTACCTAGCAGGATGAGTTTCTTTCCAGGGCTATATTCTTCACATTCAGACAGAGCATTGAATGCCTTGAATTCCAAATCTTGCAGCATACCTGTTGTTCAGTGAGGTCTTATGCAAGAAACCTACATGCATTTTGTCCACATTATCTCTCGATTTGGGGACACGCTGGCTCAAGTGGTTAAGATGTTGATTCTGTTGATTGGAAGATGGCAGGTTGGCAATTCGAGGCCCAGGTGCTATATTATGGGGTGAGCTCCCATCACTAGTCCCAGCTTCTGCCAAACTAGAAGTTCGAAAGCATGCAAATGCAAGTAGATAAATAGCTACCACTTCGGTGGGAAGGCAAATAGAGTTCTCTGCAATCATGCTGGCCTCATGATCACAGAATAGTCTCTGACAACGCTGGCTCTTCGGCTTAGTAACGGAGATGAGCAACACCCTCTATAGTCGGACATGACTTGACAACCTTGTCAATGGGGGATACCGTTACCTTTTTATCTCTGGATTATCTCATGCATATTGGACTTACATGTTGTGTGGCATTGAAGCTATCCCAGGCCCAAATTTAAAGGAGTTGTCCAAGGTGCTGAACTATCCCCCAAATGAGTTTGGCACCTTTTGCAGCTCTTTTAAACCTGGGACAGTTTTCTTCAGCCCACTGATGCTGATGTTGCTCATGTCATTACTATATCCATTCACCTCAGGGCAAGACACCCTGAAATCAACAAAGCTTATGCCTGAGTATGCTTATAACTGCATTCTACAGGCATGTTTATGTGGAGCGAATGGGCCATTTTCCCCCTGCCCTCACAACAATCCATCTTCACAACACAGGCCAAAGCCCTGATTTGACTGCAGATTCTCTTCATGACATGAGGCCAGTTCCACATTGAATCTGAGCCATCCCTGCCTTAAACCACATTAAAATGATTTACCTTTTGCTCCAGATTTTCCAGGAAAATCCAGAGCACTCTGGAGTGCTCGCTCTGAGGTCACAATGATGCACCCAGTTTTGTGATCAACACTGGGCACCTCATTCTCAACCTCAAGAGGAGTGGCCCACACCAGCGGTGACAGATGGCACAATGGGACATATGTGTAGACTGCCACCTGGCATCACTTCAGAATGTAGAGGTAATGGGTAAATTCATGGCCTCTGGGCCAAAATATTCCAGAAGCAGCCCAGAGTGTTCAGGCTGCTGTAGACTCATCCTACACCTACACTTTGCACTGTAAATTTGAAAGTCAAATCCTTTTATCTGAGCTCTTTTTTCTTGTTATTTTCCTTTCCCTTCTTTCATTCTTTTTGAGAAGAAAAATACATACATAGAACAATATTAGCTCCATGATATTCCACATTATGGAGATTTCCATGGGGGAGGAGTACTTTTTTCCATTTCAAAGCAAAATGACCACCTAATAAAAGAGGTCTTAAACTGAACCAAAATATTTACATTAAAGGAATATGAAATATGATGGGTGGAGGAGAAAGATGTCCATTAACTATGCCTTGGTAAGGATGCAAATTGGACAAGAAACATGAAGAATGAGTTTTCCCAGCACCCTTCAGTGAGTAATACATAGCAACATTTTTATTTCCAATAATCAGAAGCGAGTGCTTTTGATTATGTAACCCAAACAACATGATTCATGAATAAGAGGAAAATATCACCAGTTTCAGGGTAAACTCAAAGTTTTCTGAAATACAAACAAATCTTCAAGGGGGAGAACTAAATGAGAAATCCCAAGACAGCACAATAGGCCTGAACACACTCAATGGCAATGGAGCAGTAATTTATTGTAGGAGAGGAGAAAAACTGGTAGAGAAGGGAGAAAGGATGAACTGGATAATCACAGCTTATCTTTCAACAACAACAACATCCCACTTGACATGATCAAACAATATATGCAATTACAGACTTCAAAAATGTGGTTACTAGTTTTTATCATCATCATCATCTGCATCTGCATCTGCATCTTGCTGCTTCCTTATGGGTAGTGTGTTACAATTGGTTCCACATTTTTCTTTCCCCCACCCAGAAATATTCAGCTGAAGGTGATGGTTTTGCTGAAAGCAACTGAAATTTGTACCTATTCCTTATGTACTGATTATCTGATATGCCACAATATGCCTTGCCTGGCTATGTTGTTGCTGTTGTTGTTGTTGTTGTTGTGTGCTTTCAAGTCATTTCAGACGTATGGTGACCCTACTATCATAGGGTTTTCTTAGCAAGATGTGTTCAGAGGAGGTTTGCCATTCCCTTCCCCTGAAGCTGAGAGAGTGTGACTTGCCCAAAGTTACTCAGTGGATTTCATGGCCGAGCTGAGAATTGAAATATTTCCAGAGTTGTAGTCTAACACTTAAACCACTATGCCACACTGGCTCTTAGATGGCCATATAGGCTCATCCATATTTTGTTTGCCTTAGCAGCTAAAAAAATCAGGAACAAGTATATAACAAGGATAGCCATAAACTGTAAAGGTGATGACTATATTTGACAATTTTTTTAATGGGCATAATGACAATTGTTGTTTGAACACTGGGTCTAAAATTTCTGTACCAGATATGAGGTACCCACATTATAGATATAATTTACATGTATTGTTATATTGTCATATGTATTGTTGTATTGTTGTACTGTGCAATGACCTTTGGTCAAAAGCAATAAAATTTAATTTGATTTGATTTTTTATGTTAAATAAAATAAATAAATCACTTCTTATGGTGGGGGGGAGGGGTGCTTCATGTGATTTTTTTTAAAGCTCTTGTATTCTTTTACAATAATTTTATAGTATTTTAAATGAGATTACTTTAATTGTTGTTGTTTTTTCAAACTGTGTTGTTATGGGTTCTTCTGTAAACTTCCCTGGGTCCCACTCCAGGAGAAAAGTAGCATATAAATAAAATAAATAAAAATATATTGTCATGGTTGTGCTTACATATTAGCTAGGCTGGGTGTTGCAAGAATTGCTAAAGAAAAAAGGTGCACTGTTGGTGCTGTTTAATTTATAAGATCCCCTTTGCTCTTGCTTTGTTAGACTCTGAAAATATCTAAAATTCCCTGCTTCTTGGAGAAGTATATACTGGGGGGAGGGGGGGAAATATCCCAAATAATTTATCATTACCTTTGACAGTGCTACAACAGTGCCTGGATCAGCAATGCAGGAAAATTCCACTGAAGTTTGCTGGAGGAAGATGAAAATTCTTTGGATAGTTTGGTGAAATAAATGGCTCAACTTATGTGTACAGATTGTGCCGAGGGCCCCAAACTTAGCTGAAATAATGGACACATCTGAATCAGAGACAGATTGCTGGAAGATTCCCAATGACTTTCTTCTAGCAGTCACAATCAGATTAGCTACTCTTAAGGCAATACAACACAACGGCCATTTCTACACTAAAATGATAATTAAAAAGAGGAAGGTGTCATTGAATTCACAGCCTGCCCATTAGCAAAAATTAGTGATAGGTAACTGTAGTGTGAGGGAATGCAACAGAAAAATGCTTTAAGAAGAAATTAATGTTAATGGTAACAGTTTTCATCCTCCATCTGCTGCTTGGAATGTTAAATACAATTCAAGTGTGCCCCTGTGTATATGTGCATATAGATGCACACAGAGAGTGCACATAATTGCTATTGGGGTTATAGGCATTGAGATCATAGGGGAAATAAATGCAGAAAATACTTAATTAAAATACTTAATTAAAAATAATTAATATTGGTCATTCACTATACTGTTGCTGATAATACAAACATCCAAGCAGTAGGTAAACCAGATTAACACATGTAGGCTGGAATCCTGTTGGTTAGCCCAAAGTACAGCAGCCCTCCAGGATCAGCTGGAGGTGTCCTGATGTAATCATTTTGTAGTGTAGGAAATAGGTAACCTACTGTATGTCCACATGTATAACTACTACATTCTGCAGAGCCATATTGGATTGTAATCATAATGTGATAAGAAACATATGCAAACCTCTCTGATGATCAACTAGAACATCTTACTGAACTGTAATTCAGCAGCCTCTTGCTCTAATTTCCCCTTGATTTTTCTTTCATCCAAAAGTTAGCTAGTTTAATGTCACTGACGAGTGTCTTGAGAGCCTGAAAATTTCTCCTGCTGTTTTTGACTCTTGCCATTTTTGATGTCAGATTTATTTTCACTTATTCTTCTCCTTAGAGACTGGACAGTTTGCCCTGATTAGAGTGCAGAAGGGCATTGATGACAGAGGGTAATTTTGCAAGCTCAAAGTGGAATCTGGATACATTCCAGATCTGTATTTTCTGGCTCTAAATATCAAGTCTCAGTCCAGGGTGGCTACCCTGAGATCTGAGGAAGGTCAATGAGTAGCTCTGTTATTCAAGTGATGTGTCTTGATAGAGATAAGGCTGCCCATGAAGACTAGGATGGGCAGGAGCAAAGATATAAGCTTATAACATTGTCATTTAAAGGAACACCCATGGGACACAGTCTAAAGCAAGCAAAGAGGCTCTTAGCCCCATTGTAAATATTAATGCAGCTCACAATGCAGGCCTAGACTAGCTTTCACTGTGCAGTAAGGTATGTGGCAGGAGTCCGTTCATGTCCTCTCATTTGCATTCTCAAACACATCACATGAATCTGCTGGTTATGTTGCTTCTTCTGGTTTTTTTGTTGTAAATATGCGGGGGGGGGGTCTACAAATGAAATTCAAATGTCCATCTATTTTTTAAAAAAAAAAGATATTCAGCTTAAAAACTGCCTTACTCCTTATTTTAGATAAGAGATCTATTTGATGTATCCTGGGTGTCCTTGAAATAGCATTAGTTTAAGTAGAGGAGTTTAAAATTGTTTTCTATCAGAAGGTCAATTCAACTGGGAAGTCTAGCTTAAATTTGGTAAAAATGTTAAAGAGTGTATGTTTATCGTTCTATAATTTTGTCAATAAGTATATGTATATGTTTGAATGTATATATGACTATGTGGTTAATGTTTTGTGTAAGTATGTGTCGAAATGTCTATTCTTTTAATAAAATAAAATTATTTTTAAAAAAAGATATTCAGCTCACAAAAGTTGTAAACTAAAAAGAAAGATTAATTACATTCTTTTTAAGTAAAGGGAAGAGAAGAGGATAAATATCTTTAGTATAAAAGGAATTCTTTGAAAGTGAGGCACATTAACATATGCAGTGCAAAGAACATACAATCACATCTCTGCCAGCATGGAATGGTTCCAGAACAATCTTCCAACATTCTGTCAGCCTCAAACATGACCAAGAAACAGAACCATGACAGACAATGCAAATAGGAAGAGGTTTGATTTTTGTGTGGGTCCATGGAGCAGAATCTACTCCAATGGCTTTCTGTCATGTCAATGGTCAAAAGCAAGCATGGGCAACTTGTTGTCTTCAGATGTCATTTGGTCTAAGACTCCCATCAGCCCTAGCCAGCATAGCCAATGATGAGAGGTGATGGAAACTGATGCCCAATGATATCAGGAGAGCCAGAGGTTGCCCACTCCTGCCCTAGAGGCATCATGTACTTTTTCTCATTTCTGAGCATCACAGCTATTCATCCATATGTGGGAAATTGAAGAGCTGTGATGATGAGGGCATTTCTCCTGCAATGCATGCCCAGCTAATACCCAAAAGGTTCCTGCACGGGATACAGTGTGTCCTTTTTTGCACAAAACAAATCTGGTTCTACTAGCAGTTATTGTTTTTTTGTGTCTGGGTGTTCAATGGAGTAAAGTTTGCTGGCTAGACTGCTGTAACAGTGCAGAATTAATGCAGCTTGACACCATTGTAACTGTCATGGCTCCATCCTATGGATTCCTGAGATTTGTAATTTGTTGTGGTACTAGACCTCTCTGAGAGAAAAGGCAAAATATCTCACAAAACTACAGCTCCCAGAATTCCATAACACTGAGCCATGGCAGATAAATCAGTGTCAAACTATTAATTCTGCATTGTAAATGCAACCTAAGTTTGAATGTAAAAGAGCTGTCCAAGGTCCTGACATTATCCACACTTTGGATAGCTCTTTTAAAGATTCTGTTAAAGCTAAGAATGGGCTCAATGCTCCACATACATGGAAACCATTAACAATAACTGCCTGGTCTCTTCCAATCTATACCTCTCATGCACATTCATGCACACATACATTCACACACTGTCAGCATCCTGTTAGTGACATATGCAAGTATGTCTATTTTACGCTTGCATATTTTTTTGTCATTGTAAGGGTTGGAATTTAATCCCTCTCTCCACAATGTCCAAAGCTTCTCTCCCAGACTCACTGTTTCACTGAGAGAGCTTCCATCCCATAGCCATTTTGTAGGTGGGGGACAGCAGAGGGTATTGGGAAAGTGCTAGGCAGCATTCCCATAGCCAGACATGGATCAATGACTTCATCACCTGAGACCTCCAGAGAACCCCAGTTTGTCCTGGTGGAAGAGGGCCTCAGTCTGCATCTAGTTATGGAAACATCACCAGACACTTCTCTGATTTTCTGACCTCCACCAGCAACAGAATGGCCATGGCAAGGGCTATCACAGCAAACCAGTGGGTCCTAGGGATGGTGACAGAGAAGCAGTACTGGACTTATTTGCTGTTATTTTGTTTTATGATTTTATTACTTGATGTTTTATCATTCTGTTGTTTTTAATACTATCTTAGTTTAATTCATTTTTAAGGAGTGGGAGGATTAGGGGGAGTACTTGATTATGTATTTTACTCCTGTATTGTTTTAACCTGTTGTACGCCGCCCCGGTTGCCTGGCAGAGGGGCGGGTTAGAAATAAAATGTATTATTATTATTATTATTATTATTATTATTACATGTGCATAACTTTTAACCTACACTGATCAGTCCATTTGTCTGACTTTCATAAAGGTATGCATTTATGGTGAAAGGTCACCACAAACAATGGTGGTGACACCAATTTTATGTTTCAGTAACATTCCATATTCATAGAGCATAAGAGCATCTTTGTGTAAATCATGAGACCAGGGAAAAGTCAAGATAAAGTGTGCTGGTCTCACCTTCAACCTCGGTATACTCACCATAACTCCTGAATAGCCCAAGCACATCACAATCTGTACCCTGGCCATTCCTCACTTATTCCTGGGTCATTCTTCTCAGACATATTGTCTGAGTTTTTAGGCAACCAAACACCACTAGAATGAATTATCTTGGATAAATATTTAGTCTAGGTGTAGCTGCCACTCCCATTAGCCCTAACCAGCATGCATAATGGTGAGCTTGAGCTGTGCTTCAGCAATAGCCACAGAACCACAAGTTCTCCACCCTCAAAATACATGTTTCATTTAGGAGAGATTATTATGTCTGCTATATATTATGCATTGGGTTGGACATGCACTGGAGGAAAGGGACCAGACCAGAGCTGGGAAGGCAACATTTCCCATTTCTGAGTCCCTCCAGAGATCAAGAAGGCCAGAGCCAGAGGGCCAGAGCTTCCAGTTGCCTTTTGGGATAAGGGTGGCCTCTTTCTGGGTGGCAAAATAGCATGAAACAGTGCCTCCTCCCCCAAAAGCATAAAATAGAACCATAAAGGATTTTTTAATTAATGTTATCAGGTTGCATTGACTCTCTTTTTTTATTATACACATACACATACCAGCAGGGAATGGGAAGAGAGTATTCAGTGGCAATGGCAGAGAAACTAGAATGTATTCCTCCCAGGATAGGGATAGGGTAGCCCTTCTGATGTTGTAGTCAAACTGTAATTTCCCTACAAATTTAAAGGCAGGAAGTTATCCACCTCAGCCTGTCATATGAGCTTTGAATATCTGTAACAGTGTATCTTTCAGTCTGCTGTAATTCTGTAATACATAAGGATGTTCTGTGATAGTGTGAAGATCCTGGCTGTCTTCAGGGCCACCCTAACTGTTTGTTTGCTTACACAGCAAGACTTAAAATGGCCTATGACTTCAAAAGTAGAATAACTCCATGAAAGAGATCCTAGTTTTATGCAAAGTGGCAGAATATACTTGGGGCAGCTGTTTCGGCATCTCCCAGTTCAGAGATAACCTATCACTGGGAAGTGTATTTAGCCACAACAATCAGTGGTCAATGAGGGTCATTGGGTCTGCACTGACATTTTTTGTCTGAAAAAGCACATCGGAGTCAGATGGATTGTATTTGCTACTCTGTCTCTATTTTATTTATACATTAAATAGGTACATTAGCTGCATTGCCAGTTTGTGTGTAAGAGACACAGGCACACACCCAAATTGCAATTATTAGGACTGTACATAGTATTGCAAATGTGGCTTCATCATAGATTTGTGTAATGGGCAGCATTATACTCACATTATACTCACAGTGCTCTTTTCAGTCCTCTTTCTAATTATGCTGAACATGGGATTTGCCTTTTTAATTGTAGCCATAGACTGGATTTTTTAAAAAAAAAGTTCAGCCTCATTTTGTGATACATTTAGGGCTTTAGGATAATCCATGAGAGTACCTTCTAAGAATTTACCCCGCGTAGTGTTGGATTAAGCTCCCATCATCCCCAGGTAGTATGGCCTCCATCTATGTGTGACATATGTGTCAATTTGCTGCTTTTCTACCTGATTTCAGGAGTAGGGAGTAATTTCAAACTCTTATAGAGAGCATCTCAGAGGTCATTCAGACATTGTTTTTAGTGTGATGATGTGAATCGTCTCACCCACACATTCCATGTTTATTATTCACACTATGGAACTGAATCAATGTGCATCACTGCAAGTTCAGTTGCACACATATGCAGACATTCAAATAAAGATGGAGTCAACAATGTGAATGCATTCGGGACACATTCAAGGCATGCAGCAGTTTATCCCAGATCTATTTGGGCCTATTCGCATTGGTTATTCACACTACTAATGATGCAGATCTTTTTTAAAAAAAAAAATGGGGGGGATAGATTATCCGGATTAAGTGGGGGTTTTTGCAATCTCCCCCCCCCCCCCAAGACTTAATCAGGTATATTCAGGATATGTGTGAACAATGGAGATTCAACCCAGATTCATCATGGATTATTTTCACAATGTGAATAATCCCTCAGTCTTATCCTCATGTTTTAATTGCTTGAAGTTTTGTGGAGACTTGTACTTTCATGAAGACTGAATTCATGGATAAACTGGTAGACAAAATGGGCTTTCATGGTTAGTATGTATACCAAGAAAAAGTTGAGATAGGTATACCTTAGGGTCACCAAATGTCAGAAATGACTTGAAGGAACAGAGCAACAATAGTAACAACAACAAATATATATATTCCTTATTCTCTAAAATAGGACCATGGTCTTTCAGTTGTTGTAAGTTCAAGTGTGGTCTCAGTCTTCATGAAAACACAAGCCTCCACAAAGCTGCAAGCAATTAAGTTCCAAAATTGATTGGGACGCAGAGGTATTACTAGACTGCTCCTCCTAACATTCTTCACCAGTAGCTAAGCTGGATACAGCTCACAGAAACTGCAGTCCAACAACAACTGAAAGATCATGGTCCAATTATAGAGAAAAGGAATATATATTTTTTGTTGTTACTGTTGTTGTTCTGTTTCTTCAAGTCATTTCTGACTTATGGTGACCCTAAGGTATACCTATCTCAGGGTTTTCTTGGCATACATGCTAACTATGAAAGCCCATTTTGTCTACCAATTTTATCCATCAGTTGATGTACCTATGCCAGATGATATTATGCCCAGATGAAATCCACTATGGACATGAGAATCAAGAATTGCTTGTAGCCTTTCCCAACCTGTTGCTGTCCAGATACTATGGAATAAATGTGCTTAGCACATTTTAGAAGAGGTGCTCTCTCAAATAGTGAAAGACTTCTGTTTGTCCTGTCACATAATTGTCCTCAACTATGTACTTTGCATTTTGTCTACTTTGTTTTGGAAGTGGCCATTTGAAGGTAAACATAGGCTTCATTTGCAATTCTGGCTGCTGATGATGCAAATTCAAATAGTGCTGGTTGACTCTTCATTTGCCACTGGCAATTGGACAGCCTCCTAAGGGTGCAAAGAGAGCCAACATGGTGTAGTGGTTTAGGCACCTGGCAAGGTCTCTGGAGACCAGGGTTCAAATCCCCACTTAGCCATGGGAACAGAGGTGTCACTAGAGGGATTCAGGGGGATGGACCACATCCGGTGACAATCCAGAGGAGAGTGTACACCTGATGGGAAGGTACACCTGGAGGGACTGGCACAGCTACTGGGCAAACAGGAAAGGCTGTTGCCTCCATTCCTCACTTGCCCAGCAGCTGCACTAGGCCCCAAACAGGCCCTCTGCAGGCTGCAGTGCTGCTCCCCTCAGCAACAGCTACTGCTGGAGTGTTGGTGCCTTCTGTTCAGAGTCTGGTGTGGCTGCTGGGTTAGAAGATACACTGGACCCTGAATGAGCCCTCTGGAGGCCACACTGCTGCCCTCCTCAGCAGCTGCCATTCTGAGAGGGTTGATGCCTTCTGAGTTCAGCTTAGCTGCTTTGTCAGCAGCTGCTCCAGACTCTGAAGGCCACTGCTTCAGGGGTGCCTTCATAGTCTGGAGCAGCTGGGCCATGCTGGACCCAACAGGCAATCTGGACGCCTCAGTGCCATCCCCCTCAGCAGTGCCCTGGATAGGCATCCAGCCAGCCTAACAGCTGGAGCAGCAAGGAGAGCAATGCACAGGGAAGGAGAGCAGGGCAGGACAGTCCACCACCATCACCACCACCAAGTGACAACAACCATCGTGATAATACTGCACTGACAATACTGCACACTTGGTGACCTTGGGCAAGTCACACACTCTCAGCATCAAAGGAAGGCAAAGGTAAACCCCCTTTGAACAAATCTTGCCAAGAAATCCCTTTGAGAGTGTCACCTTGGGGTTGCCATTAGTTGGAAATGATTTGAAGGCAAACAACAACAATGACAACAACAATCCTTTAGCCATCATTCCCACTTGAACATGTGGACTTGCTTATTACTCTATAGCCTTTGTCTTTGTTTTCTCAATTCTTGTTCATGTGATTGTGAAGTGACTGTTTCTTCTCCTTTTATTCCCTTTCCCCCCTATTTTCTTGTTCTGCTTTTTGTTGCATTAGCAACAGCCATATGGGATCAAAGGTGTCCATAAGGTCAATAGGCAAGCTATGGGAAATGGTCTGGGAAATCATTACCTAGGTGCTAATATTATCACAAGGTTGCTCTAAGTCAAGAGTCCAGATGGTGCTGAACTGCAACTATTTATTTATTTATTTATTTACTCTCTGTATGACTCATTAGTAGCATTGTTAGCTAGGGGCTGGAAGCAGTAGATCAGGGGTCCCCAAACTGCGGCCCACGGGCCGGACCTGGCCCATCGAGGCCTTCCTACCGGCCTGCGGCCAGTCCTGCTGCCGCCGCCGCCATCGCCGCTGCTTGCGTCCACTGCTGGATGCTATTTTGTCTTCCAAAATGGCATCCGGAGTCGTGCACATGCACACGACATCGCACGCGCATGCACACGATTCCGGGTGCCATTTTGGAACACAAAATGGCACCTGGCATCATGCGTGCATGCGCACTACTCGGGCACCATTTTGTGTTCCAAAATGGCGCCCAAATTCACGCGCATGCGTGCACACACATGCGCGCACACCTCTGTCCCCCCAGAAGATCTGGGGGCCAGCGAACCGGGGCCCAGATCAAAAAGTCTGGGGACCCCTGCAGTAGATGACATACAGCAGTATAGCACTGGGGATTGTGTCAGTTCATTTATATTTGGAGGAGTTGAGAAAAGGAGATATCCAGTACCTCCTTGCACAAGCCCTGTCCCCAGTGCCACCACAACATGATGGTCCTAAGAGGGCATCAGGAGGGCAGGCATGCCTGGCCAACATAAAATGAAGAGAAAGGATCAGCAATTGTCCTCCTTACCCACCATGTTTGCCTAGAGTACATTCAGTGCATTTGCTGGACATATGGGAGAGTAAGAACTGTTCTGTTTTCTTGACTGCACAATTGTAGCTGCATGCCACCTAGGTGCTAACTGGCTTCCCTGGCCACCAAATGGCCACAGGAGTGTACCCCAGTGCCATTGTGCTAGAGTCAGAAGGGGACCTCCAAATATCAGTACACTGATGTGGCTTTCTGTTCTGCCATGCTACTACTATTGGTTCTCAGTCTACGATAGCTGGGGGGCTTGCACTCCACCTCCATTTAAAGGGATGTTCATTTCCTATCCCTGCTCTATGTTCTGAATTGGTACCCAAGAAATGGATGGAGAGGTCTGGGCACTGCACAATGACTCTGGAGTACAGGGTTTGAATCCCCATTCATCCGTGAAATCCTCTATGTGACCTTGGGCAAGTCACGCTCTCTCAGCCTCAGAGGATGGCAATGGCAAACCTGCTCTGAAGAAACTTGCCAAGAAAACCATATGATAGGTTTGTCTTAGACTGAGTCACCATAAGTCAGAAATGGCTTGAAGGCATACAGATACAACAAACGGTTCTTCCTAGAGAAACAGGCTACAAACAATGTTGCTGTGTTCCTCCAGGGGGCAGTGTCATCCAATGCTGGCTTCTAAGAATTCCTGCTGAATTCTCAGACAAAATGCAAAGCAGACTGGCAGACGAAAGAGGAGAAAACAAAACAAAACAAAAGGATTGTTAACCCCTGTGTCAGTAACAGACACAGCATTCAGCATTCATTAAGAAGACAAAGCCTCACACTGGAGCTAAGTAACATGCTGTCAGTGCTCTTTACTTCAGGAGCTAATACCACTGAAGCATCAAGTTCAAAAAAGCTCAGATCAGAAATCTGTGTACAGTGAAATGATTCAAATCGGGATATATATGTGATGTGTTTTATTATGTGGTACACCATCCTGGGATCCATGATAGGACTAAGAGAATGATGGGGATAATGAGGATGGTGACTGTAGGATGATTTGTTTTGTATATTAAGCAGAATGCAGAGGGACTAACTAACTTTTTGAAGAAGGAGAATTACTTCAGGAGGTAAGAAGGAATCAAAAAGCTTGTGTACACAGATCAAAGAAAGGTAAAAGTACCTTTACCTTTACACAAATTTTAAAAAGATCAGAAAGGTGAAAAAAAGGACAGGTCCTAGATCCCTTTCACAGGGACTGTTGTGAAGCCAGGTAGCACCCATCCTATATCTCTGCATTTCATTTTTTTTCTGACTTAGTATAGTACCTTACATTTCTCCTTGCTGAAATTCATTTTATTCATTTTTATCCAGATCTCCAGTTTGTTAAGGTCAATTTGAATTCTGATTCTGTCCTCTGGGTTATTACTACCGCTCCTAATTTGGTGTCATCTGCAAATTTGATAAGCATGCCCTCTATTCCATCATCCAAGTTATTGATAAAGAATAGACTGGGCCCCAGACAGAACCCTGTGGCATCCCACTGGTCACTTCTCTCCAGGATGAAGAGGAACTATTGCTGAGCATCTTTTGGGTTTGGTCCATCAACGAACTACAGATACACCTAACAGTTGCATTGACATTTTACTAGCTTTTTTGCAGGAATACCATGAGGGAACTTGTCAAAGGTCTTACTGAAATCAAGATATACTATAGTCACAGCATTCCCTTCATCTACCAAGCTTGCAACTCTATCATGCATCACAATGTTATATGTGGCAACATGCACACACTTTGTACAGTATTTATAAAACACAAATCCTTCTTACAGTTTATAATATATTACTTTGTTATCATTGTCTTACCATTTATCTGTGAATGAGTCAAATAGAGCTCCTGGCATGACTAGAAGGCAATCTGTGATAACACAAGTGAGAATCTTTGGTTTCTGCACCTACCCAAGCAGCTCCAGCCTCACATTCCAGATCTCACAGATTCAGGAGAGTACTCAAGTTCTTTTTTTTTTCTTTTTTTTTTTTTGGGGGGGGTGGATTTTTTTTTTTAAAGAATGCAGATAATTACATATTACAATTGAGAGACCATAACAGGTTAATTACATCAAAGTGAAAATTAGCCAAGAAAAATAAAATAAAATAAAATAAAATAAAATAAAAAATAAAATAAAATAAAGTGTCCTTCCTTCAATACTGACCTCTAATGGCCTTGAGTAGAATCATTCATGTAGTTAGGTCAATCATATACAGGCGAGTGGAAGATATAACAGCTATAATCCTATTCCATTGTTCTAAACTCATTTCTCTCTACTTCCACAGTTTCTCTACTTTTTCCTATTTTTCACAATATTTTTGTTCCATTTTACCATCTAATAGCATTGATAGTTTATCCATTATTCTCAAATCATTTACTTTAATTTTCCAATCATCAATTAAGTTTTCATAGTTCATTTTCCAGTGTTTGGCAAAAGTTATTCGAGCCACTGTTATCATGTAGAGTCTTACCCCTTGCTCCTCTTTCTTTACTTTCCCTTTTATATCTATTATGTTTAATAGGAATAGCTTTGGGTTCATTTTAAAATTAATTTGGAATATGTCTTGTATTTTTCCGTGGGTCTCTAACCAGAACTTTTGATCTATCTTGCAATTCCACCACATGTGGATTAAATCCGCATTACTTTGCTCACATTTCCAACATTTGCTTTCTTTCTCGCCCTTGATCTTAGCCAACTTTTTGAGGTGCATGTGCCATCTGTGAAGCATTTTGTAATAATTTTCTATTAAGCATGCACTTTTCGTGAACTTGATTGATTTTGACCATGCCTCCTCCCAATATTTTCGTTAATGTCCTGCATCCACGAAATCATACTTTCTTTAATTGTCTCTTCTTCTAGATCTATATCTAGTAGCATCTTATATATTCTAGATATCATTTGTTTTTCCCCTGTATCAATTATCTTTTCTAGAGCTTTTTCTCAAGGTCTATGCCCCTTGTTTGACTATCCTTTTTAAATCTCTCCTTTAGCTGTTGATAATTTAACCAATGAAGTGCTATACCCTCTTTTTGAAGCTCCTCTTGGGTTTTCATTTTTAATGTCTTGTCCGTTTTAATCAGGATATCATTATAGGTAAGCCATTTTCCTTTATGAGTTTTGTCTAAATTGTGAAATGCTTCTTCTGGTGAGGTCCATCTTGGGATTTTACTATAAAAATAATTCTTATATTTATTCCAAATTTTTATTATTGCTTTCCTCACTATGTGTTTTTTGAAATTCTTATCTATTGGATTCCCTTCATATTTTTAATACCAATGCCAGCCTTTGTCCATATTGTTGCCTTCTAATGTCAAAAGTCTTCTATCTTTAAGGTCCATCCAATCTTTGAGCCAAGTAATGGCCGTAGCCTCATAATAAATTTGAAGGTTGGGTAGACCTAGTCCACCCTTCTTTTTGGTATCTTGTAATACTCTTATCTTTATTCTAGATTTTTCCCCTGCCATAGGAAATCTCTAATGTCCTCTGCCCAAGATTTAAAAATATTGTAGGATGTTATAATCAGAATTGATTGAAATAGATATAACATTTTGGGCAGAACATATGATTGAATTACTGCTATACGGCCTAGCAATGAAAGTTGCAGGGGTGTCCATTTCTTCAAATCCTCCTTAATTTTTTCCCAAGTCATTATATAGTTATTTGACAACAAGTCCAAATTTTGATTTGTTATTATTATGCCCAAATATTTTGTTTTGGTTACAATTCTTAAATCTATTTCTCTGGCCAGTTCTATCTCATACTTCCTTGAAAAGTTTTTTACCAGAATCCCGCTTTTCTGTTTGTTGATTTTAAAGCCTGCCATGTTACATATTTCTTCAAGCACCAACCATAGTCTTTTGCTGCTTATTTCTGGTTCATCCAAAATAATAGCTATATCATCCACAAATGCTTTTACTTTAAAGTATTGGTTTCCCACTTTTAGACCTTTAATTTGATTGTCCTTTCTTATTTTCCTCATTAATACTTCTATTAACATTATAAACAAAACAGGGAGAGTGGGCAGCCTTGCCTTGTCCCTTTACTTATATTGCATTTTTCTGTTTTCTCCCTGTTTACATCAATTTTTGCAAATTGTTGACTATAAATAGCATTAATCCATTTTTGCATTTCCTTTCCTACATCACTTTGTTTTAGTACCTCTTTTAAAAAAAACCAATTTGTGTTATCAAATGCTTTTTCCAAATCAAGGATTATTATACCCATTTTCCTTCCTTTGTTTTCTTCAAAATATTCTATAATATCTACTATAGTCCTAATATTATTTTTAATGTGTCGGCCTAGTAGAAATCCAGCTTGGTCTTCATTTATCCATTTTGTTAACACCTTTTTTAGTCTCTCCGCAAGGATAGAGGCATATATTTTATAATTCATGTTTAGTAAGGAGATGGGTCTATAATTCTCAATTAAGCTTTTATCTTTAACTCCTTTTGGGATCAGTATAATTGTTGCCTCACACTATGTCTGTGGGTAATGTTCTTCATCTATTGCTCTTATAGTATTATATAGTGGTGTTATTAATTCATCTTTGAATATTTTATAAAAATTTAGCTGTTAGTCCATCCGGACCTGGGGCTTTATTATCTTTTAATTTCCCTATTGCTAAGTATATTTCTTCTTTAGTTATTGGTACGTTCAAATCTTTTTTCTCTTCTTCCATAAATCTAAGTAGTTGGTCCTTCCTAATAAATTCTTGGATTAGTCTTTTTTTCCCCTCAGGGATATTTTCTGCTTTAAATAGGTCTTTAAAGTACTCTGTCGTAAATTGTTTAATTTCCTGCTGTTGTGTTAATTCTATCTTGCCTATTTTATTGGCATTTTCAAAGTATCACTGTTTTGCGTATTTAATTTTATTTGCTACTTGGTAAATAATTTTTTGATTAACTCGTTTTCTCAATAATTTTACTTTTTGCAATGTTGTTTAATCTCTTGGTGGTTTTTTTAGTTCTTGTTCTTTTTCTTTTAACTCAACTAGGACTTCTCTTTCTTTATGTTGTTCTAACCTTCTTTTCCTCACTTCCTGTTGAATAAAGTGGCCTCTTATTACCGCTTTACCAGCGTCCCATATGGTATGCATTGGTATCTGTGCATCTGTATTTTCCTTAAAATACAAGTTTATTTCTTTCTTAATTCTTTGTACAATTTCTAAATCCATTAAAAGATGGTCCTTCAGTTTCCAATTAAATTCTCTTTTCATTGTTGTGATTGCTAATTTTATTGCACTATGATCTGAGAGGGTTCTTGGTATTATTTCTATGTTTGCTATGTATTTACACAATTGTTTTGAGGCACAGATTATATCTATTCTTGACCAGGACCTAAATCTTTCTGAAAAGAATGTATAATCTCTAACTTTGTTGTGATTGAACCTCCATACATCTACCAAGTTAAGATTTTCCATCAATGTGAAAGCTGTTTGTGGTAGTTTTCCTTGGTTACCTTTTTTCCTGCTTAAATTCGATCTATCCATTGCTGGATCCCAAACTCCATTCCAGTCACCTGTAATAATAATTTTCTCATATTCTAATTTCTCAATCTCTTTATATAATTTTTTGTAAAAATTTTCTTTATTTTCTAAAGGTGCATATATATTAACAACCAGCATTTTTCCTCCTTGGTATTTTAGTTCAATCGCAATGTATCTACCTTCCGAGTCATTCAAGATTTCCCTTGCTGAGTCTTTGTCTCTAGCATAAATTACCATGCCTTTCTTTTTTTTCATTTTATCACATGCAGCAAACATTTCCCCCATCTTTTTATTATGTAAAACATGTTTATCTTTTTCCTTAATATGGGTTTCCTGTAAGCAGACCGGGTCTATCCTTTGTTTGTTTAGGAGGTGGAAAACCTTCCTTCTCTTGATTTTTGAATTTAGGCCATTAATGTTCCATGATATCAGTTTTATTGTCATTGCCTTTTAGTTTGTTCCCCCCCCTTTTTTTCCCCTGTCCTTCCTTATTAGTGTTTTGTTTTCCTCTGTTTTTTTTTTTTTCTTTCTTTTCCTTTTCCTATTGTCTAACTGTGTCAACTTTCTATTACATTTCCTGGTTTCCATCCCCTCCTCTTGTGAAATTTCCTGTCTCTGGTTATTATCATGGTCTGATTCTGAATCTTCCTCATCCTCAGATGTTTCTCTGTTCAATTCTTCTCAACTTGCTTTCTCTTTATCAGTATTTCTCTTAACAGAATTTCCCTTTTTGAATTCTTTTTCTGACCTAGTTTCCATTTTTAGTAATTTTTCCCCTTTCTTTATTAATTTTTCTATATTTTCATCTGTTTGCTCTGGCCCTTTACTCCCTTTGTGTTGTGCTAGGAATTCATTCATCTTAGCTTCAGTATTTATTATAAATCTTTCATTTGTGTATGTGAATGAAATTCCTTCCATTCTTTCCCATTTATACCTTGTATTTTGTTGTCTTAAGAATTTCATAAATGGTAGATAATCCCTCCTTTTCCTTAGCATTTGCGCTGGTATTACCTTATATATTTTAATCTCGTTCCCTTCAGTTTCAAATTTTTCGATGAAGTTCCTTTCCAATATCAAGTCCCTGACCCTTCCTCTGACAAAATGTATCATTATATCCCTTTGGAGCTTGTTCTTTCTTGATATCATTGATTCCATCCTATACATATTATCAATTTCAAGGTCAAGTTGTTCCCCTGACCACTCAATAAAGTATGCAAGGGCAGGTATTATTCTTGTCACTAAATTTTCATTAAATTGTTCTTCTACCCCTATTAGTTTCAGCGCTTTCCTGTAAATTCATAATTCTAAGTTTGTTTTATAGAATTCATCCTGTTGTTGTTTCCCTTCCATAGTATCCATTCTCTTTTCTAATGTTGGAACTGATTCTTGTGTTACTGCCAATTTCTGGTTTACTTGTTTCACTTCACCTGTTGTCTTTATTAATGTATCTTTTAGTGAATTTCTTTCTTTTTGAAGGTCAGTTTTAATTTTTTTCTCTTAAACCTTTCATTTCTTCCTTAAGACTCGCTGTTAACTCTGTTTTAATGTCAAGGCCTATTTTCTTTAATGCTTCTAACAGGGCTAAGCTTGTTTGTCTATCTTCCTGTTGTTCTCTTTCTATCGGGTTTCCTGATTGGGTACTTGTACTTATTCCCTCTTGACTCTGGCTTGTTGTGGTGTTTGCCATTTTTCTGGCCTTCACGCCCGTTTCACTAGACACGAATCGGGTTTATTATTGGCCACTGTAGCTTTACTTCTCTTAACTTTCCTAATCCCTCTCTTTCGTGGCCTCCTAAATTGTTGTGTGTCTCTCCCTTTTAGTCAATTTTCGCCAACCCCACGCCAACTGTTCTTCCGTTCTTCCCCCCACGCCAACCCCACACAATTCCCTAATAATTCTTCCACCAGGAACCATTATTGGCTTTGTTCCACTATACGGCTATTCCTCTCAGCCACCTAAGTCACAGCGCCACCTTCCTCCTCTCTTTCTTTTACTCTAGTCTTCTCCCATTAAGCACAGCCTTTCCTCTGCCCCTCTGGGCCACCTGTACCTCCCTTGCTGCCCGCTTCCTCCTAACACTGCAAGCTATTTCTGGTTCAGGGAAAGTCCCCTTGGCTCTCTCTCTCTCCTCCTCCTCTCCCGGCCGCTGTTGTTGCTGGTGCTGCTTCTGTGCTGCCGCTGCTGGTGAGAGGGGTGTTGTGGGCAGGAGGGCTTATGAGGGCTCTGCTGCCGTCACTCTCCCGGCCCTCCTGTCCTGGCTCTCTCTCTCCTCCTCTCCCCGCCGTTGTTGTTGCTGGTGCTGCTTCTGCGCTGCTGCTGCTGGTGGTGGTCAAGTTCTTTGGGGTTTTGAGGATGTGAGGTTGGGGCTTGGGACTTCTAGGTAATACTAGGCCATGAAACTCAGTGGTTGACTTTAGGCCAGTCTTCCTCTCCATCTTTCCCCCCGCCCGTGCTGACCTGCCTCACAGGGTTGTTGTGAGGATAAAAAGCAAGAGGATGAGAACAAAAAAGGACACTTTGAACTCTTTAGAGGAAAGGCAGGATGTAAATATAACATACAGAAATAACTGATGAAATAAATAGGGCTACAATGCAACAAAGGCAGGAGAAACCACTGTGTGAGCAGAAACATTTCCCTGTGTGTTGGAAGATCATGTTTGTGACTCATTGGGGACTTATAAAATGTCTGTGACTTCCACCCACATTCCATTTTAAGACTGTGATTAAATGAAGACTTTAGCACCAGCTAGGGTTTTCCCCCCACTCTACCATTTTTGCTTTGTTTACTATTTATCAGATGAAAAATTCTAGAGAAATCAAAAGCCTGTGCAGTTCAGGTTGGCCCAATAAAAATATTTTAAACTTTCTCCCTTCCATTATGACCATGCTGGGCGGGGATGATAGAAATTGTAGTCATTCAGAGGGCACCAGGTTAGAGAAGGTTCTTTTATATTTTATTGCTTCAAATACAGTATATCCACACAGTTATATATACACACTTAATTCCCTCACTTAGAAATCACAAGATCTTGTTTTGCCAATTCTTGGCCATTCCACTGACCTAATCTTCTCATGTGGATGGGTACAAAGGCAATTATTTCATTGTGATACAGAGGCTGTTTCACATGGAGGAGCTCAAGTTATATAACTGTCTGCTGATTAGAGAGTGTCATGGGAAGGGGGTTTTGTGGGGAGGACAGAGGCAAAATAGTCCTTAACAGATATGCCTCAGTTCGCAGCCAGCTACAAAATTAACCCAGGATCTTTGTGAAAGGTGAAGGAATTTGCCTTAAGCTCCATTCTCTCCTTGTTAATTTGAGTTGATGTGGGACATCCACCAAACATCCTATCCATTCACTGGTGAATGTAATATGCAAACAATACAGGCTGTTGACTTGGGGATGAACAAACATTTATGGTCTAGGGGCAAAGGGGATTTTTGGTCAAAACAACCATTGAGTGCCTATACCCTCCCCCCTTTGTTTTCTTCCCCTTCCACCAGGGTTTGGGAAACTGTGGTCTTCTAGATACTGCTGGTCTGGCACTCCTATCAACTTACAACACTAGCTTTCTTGGTTATTGCTGCTGGGAATTGTAGTCCAACAACATCTGGAGGGTCAAAAGTTGCCTACTCTATCTTAGACACTACTATCACCTAGAGTGATATACAAACACTCCTATGTGTAAAATCTATGCTGTGAAAGAGTTTAGTAGTAAGTCACTTTCTCCAGGGAAAAGTAGGAATTTTCATGTTATGAGAATGGGCTAGAAATCTCTGACAAAGAGCTCCCAGACCCTTCCTTCATTCTTTGGCTGAAGTCATGAATAGGGATGAAGCAAATATAAGTTACAATAGATGCTTCCAAATGCAAACTTGCAAGCACATGCAAACACATAGAGGCACAAAATCTGTGTTTCTTAGAAAAGAGCAGAAAAGGAGAAGAATCTCATCTGAACTGACAATGAGAGAATCTTACATTTCTGTTCCTCATGATGGCGTAGAAAAGCTTGTAACTACTTGCAATGTACACAGTGATTGAAAATGGGTTAAAGTATATGATGTGTAACAGATAAAGATGAAAATGGATGATTTTATTAATGCTAGGAGAAAAAATGGAGAATGATAAATCAATAGTATATAACAATAAGGATGATATATGAAAGTCAAAATATTAATCGAAAACTTTTCAAAGTAAAGGAAGGGAAGTCTTATTTTATGTATGTATATAAGTTAAATATTATGTTTGTTTATGTTATATTGTTGTTTGTCAGTGTATGTATAATGTGTTATATGTGTTTTAAATTATAAAAATAAATTTTAAAAAAAGAAAAAAGCAATAGAATAAGATCACTTGGGAAAGCAGTCAGAATTTATGAATGGGTCCCCATCTCCATGCCCCCCCCCCCCCCCAGCCTCAGGATAAGGGAGAGAATTTCAGCCTTCAGCACAATTTGCCTCTCCTGATTTGCCATCCAACATCCAGGCTGAGGAACACAACATTAAGAAGTTGTTCCTGTGGGGTTTTTGTTTGTTTGCCTTTTCCATCCCTATCTTCTCTTCATTTCTGTCATGCCTTTTTGGAGTTTTGAGCCGGAAGATAGAGACCAATTTGTCCTCTTTCTTTCTTTTTAATATGTTAGACCCTTGGCAAAGAGACATCATGGTGTAGTGGTTTGTGTGCTGAACTAGCATTCTGGGATAGCAGAGTTTGAATTTCTGCTTGGTCATGGATACCCACTGGAAAGCTTTTGGCACTCTCTGGGCCTCAGGGGAAGGCAATGGCAAACCTCATCTGACTTACTAAGAAAATCCCATGATCGTATTGTTATAGGTCAGAGTCTACTTGAAGGCACTTAACAACAGCAGCAACACCTTCTGAGAGCCTTTCCAGCTGAACCACAAGAAATAAATGAATAAACAAAGATGTAAAATCATCCAATTGGTATGATGACTGGCCCCTTCCTCCTGAATCATTGTTTGTGGTCTATCCACTCTCTTTCTGCCAGCACTTCCTATGACTGAAAAGTCTATTAAAAACATATTTGGCAACCAAAATAAATTTAGGGAAGGAAGCTGTTATTTGGAAATAAGCCTAATTTACTCTTCTGACAGTGTTTGTGGGTGGATCATGTGCCATGAGCTGGGACTGGCACCGGCAGCCCATCTGCTTGAGTCCACATTTGAACTTATTGTGCTGAGTGACATATTATATAAGGCAAAGGTGAGGAATGTGTGGCCCCTTTGCATATTGCTGGACTGCAACTTCCATCTTAGCCAGCATGACCAATGTGCAGTGATCACGGGAGTTATGATCATGGAGGGTCAGATATTCCTCAGCTGTGATATAAAAAGGAGGGAACTGATAAGGGAATAATGCAGCCCTCCAGATGTTGTTGGACTGCACTGCTCAACAGTCCTAGTCAGTCTAGCCAATGGCAAGTTGTTATTTATTTATTTATTTGCTTAATTTATATTCTATCTTTCTCCCTGTATGGGACTCAAGATGACTTACAAAAATGTTGAAACAGGGAAAGGCTTTTAAAAATTCAATAATAAAAGAGATTTTTTTTAAAAAAATTAAACGAGTTATCATATTCAAATCCTGTTTACTTTTTAAATGTGTAAAATTGTTTTAAAGCATAGCTAAAAATATTTCAAAAATAAAGTATGTCCAACCCATGAAAATGATTCCCTGCCACTAAGTAATCACTAAATATATATTTGAATTGAAAGGTCTTTGCCTGTTAGAGAAAGGAAAGCAGAGAGGGAGCCAGCCTAGCCTGCTAAGGAAGGGAATGCCATAGCCTGGGAGTGGCCACTGGGAAGTTGAGAAGGGATACTGTGGGAGCTGCAATCCAATGACATCTTCAGGTTACACCACTTGCACCCCTGCTTTAGAATCAAACCAGACATGGGCCTAAATTCAATTGTTAATCACAAGTAGAATAGAAAGCACATGTCCTCCAATTGTCCCAGTTTGGCAGGGACAGTCTTGATTAATCTTCGGTTGTCCCACTTTTCAGCCACTTTGGAAAAGTCCCAATTTCTTTCTCCTGCTCCCACTTTCTCCCTTTGTCTCTGACTCACTTCATTTTCTGCAAACAAAGTTCAAAGTATGAAAGCAGAGGGTAGTTAGTTAACTTAGGAGGGGAGAGGAAAGGAGGGGGCAGAATCTTGTCCTCCGTATGCTCAGACAAAAGTAAACTACTACATCCTCTCCTAGCTTGTGTATTCTTCTTCATTAATAACCTTTGCCAACTTGACCATACCATGATGTTGCTAGGCCAAACCTGCCCCTATTTTCATCTGTGAAATTTAGGAGGATCAATGAGAACTCAGTAAGGTGACACTTGCATAGGTGCCATTGAGTCTGAGGATCTAGGCTAGGATATTTGTTGGGTAATCCTAGCATCTCATTTTTATTTTAATTAGCTGGGGCAGGGGACTAAGCCAGATCTGGACTGTGGCATGGAGATAGGGATCATTAATCTTTCCCTTCTTCGTTGAGCTAACCAAAATTAAGCTCAGCGCCTGTGATTTATTTTGAGTGAGAGGATCACTTACAGGACGGCATTCTTCCCAAAGAATATAGAAGGTGAGGGGAGAACCCAATTCCAATTAAGTAAGCTTATCGCACGGCACTTACAAGAATGGGAATGGAAAGGAAGGGAACGGAACAGAGCATAAACACATTTTACTGCACGGGAGAATGCCACCGATGCCGCTGGGAGTCCCCAAGGCATTCCCCAGCTGTTCCTGGCAGCCAATTTTGAAGAACGATTTTGAACCAACTAGTAACAGAAAATAATTCAACAGAAAAAGGTCCCACAGTCCTGATCTATCTATCTGCCTGCCTGCCTGCCTGCCTGCCTACAGTGGGGCCTTGATGTCTGCTGGGATTTGGTCCCAGGACTCCCCCATGGATACAAGAGTGTGTGAAAGTTCAAGTCCCATTATATACAGTGGAATAATAAAATGGTGTCCCTTATATAAAATGGCAAAATCAAGGTTTGCTTCCTGGAGTATGTGTGTCTGTTTGAATATTTTCAAGTTGTGGATGGTTGAATCTGTGGATGGAGAATTCTGGAAGGCCAATTCTGTCTGTCTGTCTGTCTGTCTATCATATCATCTGTCTATCTATCTTGCATGCTAGGATTAACTGTGCAACAAACACTGGGTCAAGCTCTGCCCGTCAAGTAGTTACAAGTAAAAAAATCACACAAAAAGAAGGATGTGGTGGCTATAAACAGATTTATTGAGGCATATACTTTCAGGGACTCAAATTCACTTTAGCAGATGCATGAGGAGACCTTTTGAAAGGCAGGAGGAACTCTCTGTGACACTGCTATTGAAAAGCTCATATGTTTGCGAGTTAATCAGTAAGTTGGTCTTGTCTTCTATGCATCCAAGCTTTGTACAGAAATGCCACTGATTCCTTGCTTTGGCTTTTGGTCCCCGTCTTCCATTTCCCCTTGCCCTGATGTGCGATTGTACATGGATCAGCTTTCACTAGCCTAGCACTCTCCAGATATGTTGGGCTGCAACCCCTTTCACCTCAATTAGCCATACTGACTCAGGATGATGGGTGTTTAGAGCTGCTGTGGTGCTGTGGTTCAAGTGCTAGACTGGGACATTGGTGGTCCAGGCCCATAGCTCAGAGGAGTTGGAGAGCCATGAAATTCACTGAGAAAACACTGTCAGCTCAATTACCTTACAGGATTACTATGAGGATAAAGTGGGGAGTTGGAGAGTCATGTATATCATCTTGAGTTTATTGAGGAGGAGGTAGGATATAAATCTAGCTAATTTAAAAATCCATAATAATTGTGGCCTGACAATTGTTGGCACCAATAAGAAGGACAGGACAGATAAATATAGTGGGCCCTTGGTATCTACTGGGGTTTGGCTCCAGGACTCACCCACACCCCATGGATAACCAAATCTGCGGGTGCTCAAGTCCTATTATATACAATGGCATAATAACATGCTGTTCTTTGTATAAAATGGCAAAACCAAGGTTTTCTTTTTTTGGAATTTATATCTTTTTTTAAAAAAAATCAAGATGGTAGATAAAGTACCTGAGGATATGGAGAGCCAACTGCAGATCTTAAGGAGATGCTTCACAAAGTGCAATTTTAAAGGGAGTAAGAGAAGCTGGCCCATCCTATACAACTGTGCCAGGAAACCTTTAGCCCTGCAGCTTCTTAGGACTTCCGCTCCCAGAAGCCCCAGCCATCCCAACCAATGGCAGATTCAGAAATGTTGCTTTTTCAGAGTACAAGTGTGAGACTACTGTAAGACAAATTGTGTTCATTGGGACACAGGCTGCTGCCACACTGCAGAATTAATGCATTTTGACACTGCTTTAACTGCCATGGCTCCAACCTATGGAATCCTGGGGTTTGTAATTTGTTATAGCACCAGAGCTCTATGACTGAAATAGCTAAATATCTCCCAAAACTACATATCCCAGAATTCCATCACATTGAACCATGGCTGTTAAAGCATTTCCTAACTGCATTAATTCTGCAGTGAAGATGCATCCTCAGTCTTCGTGTGGGGTTTTGCATATGGTTGTCGCTTAATGGCACAGCCCATTTGCATTTGGATGAAGAGGAGTTTTGCTGTATATTTGGACAAGCTTAGGACTGTAACTTTTATCCCTAAAAATGCCACCCTGATGAGACTGACTTTTTTCCCCCATGCTTGGCATCAGATGCTGTGATGCAGCTTATCGAGCAGTAAGGAAATTGCTTGTTTACTCAAAGTCGAGAGAATGCCTTATTAGGCAATGAAACTTGATTCCTTGTCCCCTTTCATTCTGTGCCCAGCTACCCACTGGTTTCTCACTGACAACAGATTGTTGAATCACGACCTCACCCTCCATCTCTCTCAAGAGTGGAGACCATATGGATGGTTAGCTCCCTTTGGGTAGGTAGCTGCAGCCAAAGGATGGGCAAAGGAAATGTCACAGAGGAAAAAGAGGGGGAGATCTGTACACTAAAGAAAGGCATCACTTAAAGGAATATGTTTCCATTAAGAGAAGAAAGATGCAGCTAGCCAGCTTGGCATGGCACGTGCTACAACCCTCCCTATTTACTAGGGACAATCTCTGTATTCCAATACTTGTCCCTTCCCAAACACTATTCTATATTTGGCTCCTTATTTTGCATTCTGGAGAAAAGGAGAGAGGATCTTTTAAACAAAGATATGTGAATAAGTTCCCATCCATTCCCCAGCCTCAAAATGAGGAAGGGCATAAACCAAGCTCACCTCTAACACACACAGGTGCCTGCTGTAGGTGCATTGCTTCCCTCCCATCCTGCCACAACCACCTATTACAGATAGTAAATGCTGCTCAATGCATTTCGAGTTACATCTAAAAGTAAAACCTAAAGCCCTTTTATACTACATAAATATAGCCATATGATCCCACTTTAACTGCAATGGCAACATCCTATGGAATCCTGGGATTTGTAGTTTGGGGAGATACTAGAGTTCAAAATGCCCCTCCCTAAACTGCCTCGAAGACATTTTCATTGTCCAAAATGCCCCTCCTCACTTGCCTCAAAGACAATTTCATTGTCCAAAAGGTGGAAGAGGCAACAAGGGAGTCAGCTATTTTGGATCTGATCCTAACTAACAGGGATGACCTAGTTAATGGGGTGCAAGTGGTTGGATCCTTAGGCAGGCGTGATCATGTCCTCCTGGAGTTTATTATACAGTGGAAAGGAGAAGCCAGAGGGCAGATCCCAGAGGGTGAGGCTCGGGGACAGTTGCTCATCCAAAATTGAGCTTAATTGTGGCGTCCCTCAGGGTGCCATCTTGTCCCCGATGCTGTTTAATATCTATATGAAGCCGCTGGGGGAGATCATTCGGAGGCATGGAGCTCGGTGCCATCAGTACGCTGATGACACCCAGATATATCTCTCCATGACCAGATCATCAGCTCAGACTTCAGATGGCGTCTCTCCGCTTAACGCCTGTCTCAGAGCGGTAATGGATTGGATGAGGAAAAATAGACTGAAACTGAATCCAGATAAAACAGAGGTACTGACAGTGACGGGCCCGAAACCTGATTTGGGAATACAGTCTCCAGTCCTGGATGGAGTCACACTCTCCTCCAAGGACTGTGTTCGCAGTCTGGGGGTGCTCCTAGATTCATCGCTTCACATGACTAGTCAGGTGAATGCGGTGGTCAGGAGCGCCTGCTATCAGCTTCGGCTGATACGCCAACTGCGCCCTTATCTGGATAGAAGGGACCTGGAAACCGTGGTACATGCTCTGGTAACCTCACGTCTAGATTTCTGTAACGCACTCTACATGGGGCTACCCTTGTGCTTAACTCGGAAACTGCAATTAGTCCAAAATATGGCAGCCAGGTTGATTACTGGAACATCGAGGAGGGAGCATATAACACCTGTGCTAAAATCCCTCCACTGGCTGCCAATTAGTTTCCGGGCGCAGTACAAGGTGTTGGTTTTAACCTTTAAAGCCCTACATGGCTTGGGTCCATCTTATCTTAGGGACCGCCTCTGCCCGTACAATCCCCCCCGCGCCCTGCGGTCCTCTGGGAGGAACCTGTTGCAGCCGATAAAGACCAGGCTTTCACAGACCTCCCAGAGGGCCTTCTCCGCGACCGCTCCCAGGCTTTGGAATGGCCTGCCGGACGAGATCCGTCTTATTACTACTCTTACTGCCTTTAAAAAGGCAGTAAAGACGGATCTCTTTCGGCAGGCCTTCCTGGAATAACTGCCCGGCTCGGTGAAGACTTAATGCTGAAACTGTTGTCAGTTGGAATCTTTTTAGCAGGTGATCCTCAAACATCACTATCCAACTAGCTACCTGGCTGGATAGATTTAATTGTTTGTATTTTATCTCGGCTTTATTTTTAACTTGTTAATGGTTTAATTTTGTTTTAAGGGGTGGGTGGGTGGGAGGTGGGGGGGCAGGAATTGTTTTACCTATTGTATTTTTAAATTGATGTACGCCGCCCCGATTGCCGAGCAGAGGGGCGGGTTATAAATAAAACTTATTATTAACTTATTATTATTATTAAGCCAGGCATAGTCAGACACGCATTCTAGACTTTAGGAAAGCTGATTTTACTAAACTTAGAGAAATACTGGGGGTGATCCCATGGACAGGAATACTAAAAGAGAAGGGAGTTCAAGAGGGATGGGAGTTTCTCAAAAGGGAGATACTGAAGGCACAATTTCAAACCATGCCAACGAGGAGGAAAAATGGGAGGTGTCTCAAGAAACCAGGATGGATGACTAAGGAACTTGCAACTGAACTATGTTTTAAATGGAACATGTATAAGAATTGGAAAAATGGGGAAATCACCAAAGAGGAATTCAAACAAATAGCTAGCACATGTAGGGGTAAAGTCAGAAAAGCTAAAGCGCAGAATGAACTCAGGCTTGCTAGAGAGGTTAAGAACAATAAAAAGGACTTTTTTGGGTATGTAAGCAGCAAAAGGAAGAAGAAGGAAATGGTAGGGCCACTGTGTGGAGAAGATGGCAAAAAGTTAACAGGGGACAGAGAAAAGGCAGAATTACTCAACACCTTCTTTGCTTCAGTCTTCTCAGAAAAGGCAAAGGGTGCTCAACCTGAGGATAGAGCAGAGGACAAAATAGGAGAATTTCAGCGCAGAATAAGTAAAGAGATAGTACAGAAATATCTGGTTAATCTAAATGAATATAAGTCTCCAGGACCAGATGAATTACATCCAAGGGTATTAAAAGAACTGGCAAATGTAATATCGGAACCATTGGCAATAATCTTTGAGAACTCCTGGAGAACAGGAGAAATCCCAGTGGACTGGAGGAGGGCAAATGTTGTCCCCATCTTCAAAAAGGGGAAAAAAGAGGATCCCAACAATTATCGTCCAGTTAGTCTGACATCAATACCGGGAAAGATTCTGGAGCAGATCATTAAACAGAGAGTCTGTGAACATCTGGAAGGTAATTTCATAATCACAAAAAGTCAACATGAGTTTCAGAGAAACAGGTCATTCCAGACAAATCTGATCTCTTTTTTTGATAAAATTACCAGCTTGGTAGATGAAGGGAATGCTGTGGATATAGTATATCTTGATTTCAGTAAGGCCTTTGACAAGGTTCCCCATGACATTCTTGCAAACAAGCCGGTAAAATGTGGGCTAGACAAAGTAACTGTTACATGGATTTGTAATTGGTTGACTGGCCGAATGCAAAGGGTGCTCAACAATGGCTCCTTTTCAACATGGAAAGAAGTGACCAGTGGGGTGCCACAGGGCTCTGTCCTGGGCCCAGTACTATTCAATATCTTTAAATGACTTGGATAACAGTATTGGGGGCATAGTTATCAAATTTGCAGACAACACCAAATTGGGAGGAGTAGCTAATACCCCAGAGGACAGGATCAAAATTCAAAATGACTTGAACAGACTAGAAAGCTGGGCCAAAGCTAACAAAATGAAATTCAACACGGAGAAATGTAAGGTACTGCGCTTAGGGCGGAAAAATGAAAAGTACAGATATACAATGGGGGACACCTGGCTGAATGAGACTATGTGTGAAAGGGATCTAGGAATCCAGGTGGACCACAAGTTGAACATGAGTCAAAAGTGCGATGCAACAGCTAAAAAGGCCAATGCAATTTTAGGCTGCATCATTAGAAGTATAGTGTCTAGATCAAGAGAAGTAATAGTGCCACTCTATTCTGCTTTGATCAGGCCTCACTTGGAATACAGTGTCCAGTTCTGGGCACCACAATTCAAAAAGGATGTGGAGAAAATGGAGCGTGTCCAAAGGAGGGCAACTAAAATGGTGAAGGGTCTGGAAACCAAGCCCTATGAGGAATGACTTAGGGAGCTGGGGATGTTTAGCCTGGAGAAGAGACAGCAGAGAGGGGATATGATAGCTGTATTTAAATATTTGAAGGGATGTCATATTGAGGAGGGAACAAGCTTGTTTTCTGCTGCTCCAGAAACTAGGACCCGAAACAATGGATGCAAGCTGCAGGAAAAGAGATTCCACCTCAACATTAGGAGGAACTTCCTGACAGTAAGGGTGGTTCGACAGTGGAACAGACTCCCTCGGAGAGTAGTGGAGTCTCCTTCCTTGGAGATCTTTAAGCCAGAGGCTGGATGGCCATCTGTCGGGGATACTTTGATTGAGAATTCCTGCATGGCAGGGGGTTGGACTGGAAGGCCCTTGTGGTCTCTTCCAACTCTATGATTCTATGATCCTATGATTCTATGTTGCCATGACAGTTAATGTAGAACTCAAATCTACTTTCAGATAAAATATTTGATTGCATGCACCTGAGGAAAGTTGTTTTTTTTGTTTTTTGTTGTTTTTTTTAGATTATGGCTCCTAGAATGTGGGACCCTTTCACACTACAAAGTTATAGTGCTATAGTTCCACTTTAACTGCCATGGCTGTATCCTATGGATTGCTGGGAGCTGTAGTTTGTGGAAGATCTAGTGTCCCTTTCCTAAGAATTCTAAATGTCTGTCCCAGGATCCCATAGGATGTTTCCATGGCAGTTAAAGTGGAATCATAGTGCTATAATCCTGCAGTGTGAGCAACACAGAGCATGGCTAGTGCTGGTGAAGTTGATTTTAAAAAGAAAGAAAGAAAGAAAGAAAGAAAGAAAGAAAGAAAGAAAGAAAGATGCATGAAAGAGGTGAGGAAGCTTTGGTTTGCCAAGTGGTGAGGAATTCGTTCTCCCTTCATGTTTCTCCATTCTCCTCCTTAGGGTTGATAGGAACTGGAATTCAGTAACATCTGAAGAGCCATAGGCTTCTCAGTTTGATGTATCAGCTCTTGGTAACACACACAGGTTCTGAAGCTGTTGTTGTTGTTGTTGTTGTTGTTGTTGTTGTGTGCCTTCAAATCATTTCTAACTTATGGTAACCCTGAGGCAAACCTATCATGGGGTTTTCTTGACAAGTTGCTTCAGAGGGGGTTTGCCATTACCATCCTCTGAGGTTGAGAGAGTGTGATTTGCCCATGGTCACCCAGTGGCTTTCCATGGCTGACAGGATTTGAACCGTGGTCTCCAGAATCACAGTCCAAGGCTCAAGCCACTACACTATGAAGCCAAATGGAAAGTGAATTAAACACATTAAGTAGAAAGCAAACTGTTGCAACATGTAGTGGAAGGTGGCTATGTCCAGGAATTGGTCTTGGAGGTGAAAATGTAAAATCCTCTTATTTTTGGCTAGAAAATGCTAGAGGGCATATAACAAGAGCGGCAGAGAAGCTGCCTCAGATAGATCTCCAGGAGCAGAGAATTCGCCACTATCCTACACAGGACTTTATCACACAGGGAAATCCCGTGCAGAAACGGGATTTAAAAGCTGGGGGAAACCCACAAAAGTGGGTTGATCTTCACACACATCGCTGTTAATCTGTTGTTAACCTGAATGGAAAGTAGCCAAAAGTCACTCCTTTTTACTTTTGGGATTTTCCAAAAGTAAAGAGAAGTGGCTTTTGACTACTTTCTGTTCAGTTTAACAATCAAGTTGTGTGAAAATCTACCTGCTTTTGTGGGTTAAAAAAATGTTTCTAGACAGGATTTCCCCTTTGTGATAAAGTCCTCAGTCTGCAAAAACTCTTGTACTATCTGGATAGCCAACACAGGCTTGTGCAGCCCTTCAAAACCAAATTCTTTGAAAATGCCAAGCTCTGAGAGATCCCTAGAATCTAGTACCAAGGCACAGTAAATTGTTCTGGTTATCCTGCCAAGAGTGCTTGGTTTGGAGGAATCCTCAGTGCCATGAATCAGTTACATGCAGGAAAAATCTTTCAGCTTAGAACAAGGTGTGTAACTCTTTGCTCTACTTCTGTTTGTTCCTTTCCCAGAACCAAACAAAAGTCCTGACACTGGAATAGCAATAGGGCTGTTTGTGGCTCTGTGGTTTGCTTCCTTGAAACACAAGAGGGAGGCAAGTTGGACAGAACAAGGCAAACAGATAGACACTGAAAACCCAAACCGCTGAAAGGTCAAAAGGTGCTGTTATGAGAGTGGGAGGAAATGTTGATGACTTAAAAAATTGATTTGGATGTTCAGTCAAAAGGGCTTTCAAAAGACACTGGTACTTCTGTGAACTTCCTCAGCAGAGACAGTCTGAGATATATATTACTAAAGAGTTTGCGGTTCATGGTCAGAAGAAGGACACCTTCCACGGATGTTGAAAAGAGGTAGATTATTAATGACATCCCTATTTATTTATTTGTTTGTTTATCCATGCTTGTGGCAGCTACGGCTATAGGTGCATCTTTACTGTAGAAATAATGCTGTTTGATACCACTTGAACTAGCATGGTTCCATTCCACAGAATTCTGGATTTTGTAGTTTTATGAGGCAACAGCACTCTTTGGCAGAGAAGGGTAAAGACCTTGTAAAAATACAAATCCCAGGATTTCCCAGGATGTAGCTGTAGCTCTTAAAATGGTATCAAACTGCATTATTTCTACAGTGTAGATGCACCCCACGACAATAGAGCCCCATTGCCATACATAGCTACTTCTACTAATGTTGTCACCACCACCATCCCAAAAATTTTAACCTCTTAAGCCAGGCAGCTCCCCAATCAAAGGGTTTCTGAAGCACTACAGAGCAGAGTGTTGGGAAACAATGCCCACAGGGCTCTCCTGGTTGTGAGGCTCATTGGGATGTGCAGCTGGAGGAACCCCTTGGGGTCCTGTTTGTCTCAACATGGCCACAAGTGTGCTGCAGTCATCATTTCCCAGGCTTCTGATCTACAGCACCTCAGATTGGGGCACCACCCAGCTTAAAAGAAAGGTTTTGGGAGTTACATTTGGATATTAACAGCCATAAATGTGAATCCAAAAAGTTCTGAGAGTATAAGTTGGACTTAGAACCTCAGAAATATTGAGCAGGATGCTGGCCGTTATTAAAACATAAAAACATACTTTAAAGGAACCAAGAAGAAGCAGTAAATGTGCTGAATGGATGGGATGGCCAAAATTATACTAAGCTCTTGTATGTTTTGAACATGGTTTTGCACAGACACAAAGTCTGTATGTGTAAGTCACAGGTGTTATCCAAAAGAAGGTGGGGGGACCGAAGGGTCTCCACCAACTGTGTCAGTGTCCCTTTAAGTGTTGGGAGAATTGTTTAGTTCAAGAAAACTTGTGAGAGGCTGGGTAATATTGAGGATCATTTCCACCTATTTATACCAGTATTAACTGCAGAGTGTCCATCATTACTGAAGTGAAGTATGTTATTCTTTGCAAGGTAGGAAACTCTGGCTATGTCCACATGGTGAAAAAGAAATGCTTTCACCCTGTTCCCACATTGACTTGTTTAAATGATACACAGGGCCAAAATGGGTGAAACACAGGTCCAATCCACACTTCAGGATGATTCTCCAGAGTAAAAAAAAAAAAAAAAGTCCCAATTTGCTTCGAATCAGATCAGAAACTCCAGAGAATCCCCTGACCATGCCGACTGTGTCAGTGTGAGGTTGGGGAAAGGAGCATCAGCAGGTGGATGGAAGTGGTCAGGAGGACCTTGCCCTGTGCCAGGCAAGCGGCTAACCTCTTCCTGCCCAGAAATTCCAACTTCCACCATAGCACTATAACATTCAAGTTAATGCGATTTCTCTGGTGAATACTGCATTTAACAGGTCCCCAGCCAGGAGTACTGGGGAAGTGTGTGGACAGTGCTGCTGATATTGTGGGTGCTAGTTATGTGGACAGTTTATCCTTCTAACTGAAGTGGAAGCCGCAGCAGCAAGACATTAGTGCAGAGACAGCCTCTGTGTTTTAAGTACCAAGCAGAAATTTAAGGACTTGTCCTCCTCTGAACTGCATTCTTAATACTTATTAGATTTCATGGCAATGCTTTAAAAAAAAAAGATACCAGGTAGAAATCTTTGATTGCAGGCCTCTAGTATTGAGAGAAGTATAGAGCTTGGATTGATGTTTTTTAGAAGTAACTTGTCTGTGTCTCTAATTTTTTTAAAAAATAAAAGTAGCATGATACATATTTGTTTGTCCATAATTTTTTCAGTTGTTTTTGATATAAATACTAATTTCCAAAAATGATCAAGCATACCCCAAAATGCTGTCAAAAATAAAAATTTTGAAATAATGGGTAAATGCTCTTCATTATGCTTTTTTAAAATGACAGTTGTTAGCATTAGTCTTAAAAGCAGCAGTGTTAGTAACATCACTACACACACACACACACACACACACATACACCTTGCTACAGGTAGCCTCATTGGCCTAAATCCTATTGTTAGCTTTGAGTAGAGAAGAACCATTGAATCAATTGGATTTCCCTTTGTGTTGACTCCTTATTCGACAGCTGGTTTAATGGGTTTACAATAGTTGGGATTAACCAATAAGATTCCAGCCATTACTTGTAACAGGTTGCTTCCAAATGTAGGGATATATATATTATATATTATATAATGTAGGGATATATATATATATATATATATATATAGTTGCTGTTGTTGTTGAGTGCTTTCAAGTTGTTCAAATCACTTTCAAGGTCTAGGGCTGAGGTTTCCATGGCTGAGTAGGGAATTGAACCCTGATCTCCAGATTTGTAGCTGAACATTCAAACCACTACATCATGCTGGCTGTCTACATGCATATAGATATAATGTTGAATCTGGAATCCTTCACAATTACCTGGAATTAAGGTCTATTGAACACACTGATCCCAGCTGGACAGACATAGGATTATGCTGTGATTTGTGAGCAAAACATTTTGAGATTATATCTCTCTATGAAATTTCTCCATGCACACACATAACAGCAACTAATGAAGAAGACTGTATATTCAGAGACATTGAGATACACACACACACACAAACAGTGATGTCTGACTGAGCAAGATAAAGGGAGGGTAAAAATTCTTGGTACAAACCAGCTCCCACTCCATCATTTCTTTGATAGCACACAGGGACCTCAGCCAAGATCAAGCTCCCCGTGTTGCTAGGCATTGTGCCAACATATGATAACACTCCTTTGCATGACTGTTTTTTAAAGAAGAGCAAAGATAACTTTATATTGAATTTTCTTTTTATCTTGATCAGCTTTCAGATTTCTTTTCCACAGCTGGCTCAAGATGGCCATGAAGTAGGAGGAGGGGGAGGGCAAAAACACAAGACATCTCTGAAATTAATTGAATATTTGCTGACTTACAGAGTTTCACAAAGAGCCCTATTCTAACGTTTTCCTCCTCCTCTTCCTCCTCCATTTTACTCTAGCAGAACGTTTAAAAAAAAAAAAAACACCGGGTATGGTTTTTAGCTTTTTGGTGCCAACCTATCAAGAAATTGATTGTGCATTAATGCAAAATTCTTCTGACGTGGTTGCCTGCAGCAGCCCAGATAAACAGAGATACAAGAGCAATATAAAAAATAACTGTTTCTATGAGACAGGATGTGTGTACAAACAAAGAAAGAGCATCCCCACTTCTGAGCTTAGAAATGCATTGAAAAACATAACATGTTGCACCTATCAGTTTATAGTTAATAGCAACTGTTACCGTTTTAAAGAAAGTAATACTTTTATTTTCCCATTTCACTAAAGTAACTAAAATATATTTTTAAAATCTGGCTGCTAGGCTTGCCTCTGGTTTCCCCATCTAACTTGCCATCACTTCAAAGGCCACAACAACTGAACCCCATGATATATTCTACTCACAATAAGTGAATAATAATTAAAAACCTATTATGGTTATTCTGCACAAGCAGTTAGTTTATCCCTGGTTAATTTGCAATGAAACTAAACCTAGATATACAGTCAGCCCTCCATATCCATGGACTCTTTGTCCATGGATTCAACCATCCACAGCTTGAAAATATTTTAAATATATATAAATTCCCAAAAGCAAACTTTGATTTTCTCATTTTATATACAGGACGCCATTTTACTACACTGTTGTATTGATTTTGGTGTCCAAGTGGTGGAGGGTCCCTGAACCAAACCCCGGTAGATACCAAGGGCCCACTGTACCTTCCTTTTGAAAAGAGAAACTAATTACAAGGGACTAAATATTTGTATCTGACTACATCTGAGCTCTGCTTTTGCAAAGTTACAGAAATTGCTCCCCAAATGCATCTATTTATTATTACAACTCCCTGGGGAAAAACCTAGGAATAGAAATGTAACTTAACTCAAAATTATCTCTCACTACTGGTCTATTTAGGGGAATGGAGAGCAAAATGTGGCCCTTTCAATGTGGTTGGTCTACAATTTGCAGCAGTCCTAAACAGCCTCACCAACAGAGAGGAAAGCTGGGAACTTTAATACAACATCTGGAGAACCTTCTCACTCTGCAAGGGGAAGAAATACACACACACACACACACACACACACTATTTTTCTTCCCCTTGCAGAATATATCTATACAGATAGATAGATAGATAGATAGATAGATAGATAGATAGATAGATAGATAGATAGATAGATAACCAGTAATAGATGGCTAGCATAGAAATCAGAGACTATAATTGTGCTCAACTCTGGTTCAGGGGTTCTTGTGGCTTAACAAATGCTTGTTGAAAGATTGTTGCTTTTCCCCCCTTTCCACACTTATACAGCCTCCAGGCTTTCCTTTCCAAAGAGGCAGAACACAAAGCTCACCAACACCTTTGAAAAATCTATAGGGAATTGACTGATTCTTAACAACAGGTTTCCTAGAGTGAGGAGTTCCAAAGGAATTAGCCTTAGGGCAAAACCAAGCATTTGAACTGAGCTAGGAAAACTACCAGTAATCAGCACGCTTTGTATGAAGTGTTACATGACCTCTTCAGCTGGTACTACTCAGCAGCCTAACTGCACCATGCTGGGATAGCTGCAGTTTCTGGACACTTTTCAAAGGCAGCCCTATGCAAAGCTCATGGGAGCAATCCAATCCAAAAGGTTGCCACCATAGAATATAGCTCAGACAGTAGATCACGGCTGTTGTTTTTGCTGTGTGCCTTCAAGTCGTTTCTGACTTATGGCAACCGTAAGATGACCCTATCATGGCAAGCTTCTTCAGAGGGGGTTTCGATTGCCATCCTCTGAGGCTGAGAGAGAGTGTGACTTGCCCAAGGTCATCTGGTGGGTTTACATGGCCAAACCAGGATTCGATGCCTGGTCTCCAGAGTCCTAGTCCAATGCTCAAACCACTACACTGTGCAGGCTCTTATCATGGATCATGGATAGATCATGGATAGCCTTGCACAATTTGGGCAATGCTTGGGGAAGTGACTTTTTTTTTGTCAACAGCTCCCAGAATCCCCTAGCCAGAGTGATACCCGTAGTCTCAAAAAGTAACATTTTCTAGTTCTCAAGCTAGCCAGAGCGATACCCGTAGTCTCAAAAAGTAAAATTTTCTAGTTCTCAAGCTGAGAACTATGTACTAGCAAAAAGTGACATGGGAATGGATGCCGGATTGTGCAATGCCACTGTTACTTGGAGTTAACTCCTGTGCTTGCCACGTAGATGTTTTCGATAGGGAGACTGCAGACGCTGCTTTTCCAGCCTTCTGCTTTCAAATCGGATAGCTGCCCCTTACCTCCCCCATCTTTTCTTGATCCTTTTCCATTGTTGTCTTGCTTCCAGATAAGTGCCCAGTCCTCTGACCATATTTTGCTATCCTTTTTGATGCTTTCTCATTCCCAGTGGGCATCTAATCAGAGATTGCACCATGACAATCATGTCCAAGGTCTCGGTCTGTTCTCTTTCACTGGATGCTATTTCAAAAGCTTTTCAGCCCTGTGGGATTTCTTGAAAATGCCTGACTTCAATGTGATGGCATCCAAACAGAGCAAATGGTAGCTACCAAGAGACACATTTCTTTCATTTCATCTGGATATTGTGACTACTTCATATCAGCAGCCACCACTTAGGAATATCTATCAGACAAGCAACAGACAAACATCCCTGGATCTTATCATTCATCTAGTCAAAGGAAAGTTAACTCATGACATACTGCTGCAAAGTGGGAAGTGTGGAGGGAGAGATTGGATGGGAACCAAAGGAAGGCTATACTGCATTCTGATCAATGTTAGCATGAGAGGAAATGGTGCAGCAGCACATATAAGACATTAGGGTGGCCAGATCAGTAGTTTTTAATCTCCAGATGGAGGGGTATGAGGGGTGAACCCTTTATTATCTGTTGCAAAATTATATGTGGGTGAGAGACAGACAGACAATACTTATTTCCTGTACTACTTTCTCAGTAAATATTATGTACAATATTCTAAATGGGCCAATATTGCTAAAATGTATCCATCTCCTATACTAATATACTAATGGATCAAAGATAAATGGGGCAGTGCCCTCCTAAAGCTCAGCCTAATCACCAGCCAGCCCACTCCATGACCCCAACCACTCCACTCCTGTAGTCTGCCCATAGAATGACAATAGATTACTGTTATAGAACACTATTTTTGTGTGTATGTTGCAAAATTTATATTGAATTTTGTACCGTGTTTTGCAAAATTTCAAGGTACAGAGCATACTCTTGTGACTAGTGTCTTTACAGAGTTAACAGCATATAACAAAGCTGCTTGTGGATGTTCAGCTACTTAACTAGTAATGCTAAGCTAAATAAATATTGATTTTGAGAGGCAGTATGGTGTAGTGGGTTGAGCACTGGACTCAGGAGACTAGGGCTTGAATTCCAGCTCAGCCATAGAAACCCACTTAGGCAAGTCACACACTCTCAGCCTCAGAGAAAGGCAAAGGGAAAAACCCTTCTGAATAAATATTACCAAGAAAATAATAATAATAATAATAATAATAATAATAATAATAATTTTTATTTGTAGCCCACCCCTCTGCAAGGCAATAGGGGCGGGGGACAACAGCATTTAAAACAAAACATCGTTAAAACATTCCCTCTCCCCATAATCCCTTCCTCCCCCCACCCTATCCCCTTAAAATAGAATTAAACCATGGAATAATTAAAATACTATATTAATTAAATTAATAAATTAAAAGCAAAATTTTAACAGAGGAGCCAGACAAATGGGGGCCCCTTTATGGGCCGACAGTTATTCCGGGAAGGCCTGCCGAAAGAGATCCGTCTTTACTGCTTTCTTAAAAGCAGCAAGAGTGGTGGTAAGACGGATCTCGTCCGGCAGGCTATTCCAGAGTCTGGGAGCGGTTGCTGAGAAGGCCTTCTGGGAGGTCTGAGACAGCCTAGTTTTTAATTGGCTGTAACAGGTTCCTCCCAGAGGACCGCAGGGTGCGGGGGGGGGGTCATATGGGAGAGGCGGTGCCTAAGATAAGATGGACCCAAGCCATGTAGGGCTTTAAAGGTCAAAACCAACACCTTGTACTGTGCCCGGAAACTAATTGGCAGCCAGTGGAGGGATTTCAGCACTGGTGTTATGTGCTCCCTCCTTGATGTTCCCGTAATTAGCCTGGCTGCCATATTCTGTACCAGTTGAAGTTTCCGGGTTAGGCACAAGGGTAGCCCCATGTAGAGTGCATTGCAGAAGTCCAGACGTGAGGTTACCAGGGCGTGTACCACAGCTTCCAGGTCCCTTCTATCCAGATAAGGGCGCAGCTGGCGTATCAGCCGAAACTGATAACAGGCACTCCTGACCACCGCATTCACCTGACTAGTCATGTGAAGCGATGAATCTAGAAGCACCCCCAGACAGCGAACACAGTCCTTTACGGAGAGTGTGACACCATCCAGGACTGGAGACTGTATTCCCAAATCTAGTTTCGGGCCTGTGACTGTTAGTACCTCCGTTTTGTCTGGATTCAATTTCAATCTGAAAACCTTGTGATGACTCCACCATTAGTTGGAAACAAACTGAAGGCACACAGCAACAACAAAATAAGTATCAACAAAAAGAAGAAATACTTTAAGTCATAGACAGAATGGAAAGCTGGCCTAGTGCGGTTTAGCCTTGCAATCACTTATGGCAGGAATCCAGAATAACAGTGACCAGTTAAAGATGTATCTCTGATTAATGGCCTGTCAAAAGTATAGTTACAATCTTATATGATTGAATGAGCAATGGCCTTGTACAAAAGGCCAGTAAAATCTCATTTCTAGTTGATTGATAGATGACCTTGAATAAAATGGATGATTACAAGACTTTTCTAATTAGCTGAAGACAAAAACCTGGTTAAAATCTTCTCATTGGGGTGATGCCGTTTATTCAGATAATCTGACAGTATTTCCATTGGACAGAAAGTATTTTAAAAATCTGCATGTGAGGTCCATAGAGAGAAGGTGACTCTATCCAATAGGAGTCTCTGGCCAGACCAAAGATAAGATACCAAAAATAAGAAGAACAGAAGCTACTTTCTGTCTGCTATCCCCCACCCCCAGGATGGGTGAGACTATGTTTAGGCTTGAAATGTTGTGGTAATACATGAGAGTCTCAAAAAGGCACTACAAGATCCCTTTGCAAAATATATGAGAGTTAAAGTACTCGTTTACACAGATAGAGTTCAGCTTTCTGTGACTGCATCTATACTGCAGAATTAATGCAGTTTGACACTGTTTTAACTGCCATCGCTCAGTGCTAGGGAATTCAGGGATTTGTAGTTTTGTGAGATATCTACCCTTTTCTCTCAGAGAGTTCTGGTGCCACAACAAACTACAGATCCCAGGATTCCATAGCATTGAGCCATGGCACTCAAAGTGGTGTCAAACTAAATTAATTTTGCAGCATGGCAGCAGCCATCTCTGGCTAAGATCTTGTGTGTATCCCACTGTGTGTAATGGCATAGCTCTTAACAAAGCACAGCAGATACCTGTTATGAGAAATATTGTTTTTAATTGCTTGTAAGCCACTTTGGATCCTGTACAAGGAGAAAGGTGGGGAAATAAATAAATCTGTTTCCTCTAGAGATGAAAATGTGTAAGAGGAATTCTCCCTTGTATATAATGCCTATATGAAACCTCTGTATAGAATTTTGCAACAGAAGAGTCTGCGGTGGTGCTGTGTACAAAGTTTAATTCCTTATCATCATAAGGCCACTCTTTACTGATGCTTCCTAAGATGAATGTGATGTTCCAGTATGTGATAGAATGTGCCAAGACTAAGAAATCTATGTTCTTCCCCAAGGAGACTGTATACAATCAGCCCTCTGCATTGGCAAGCTAGCCAGCTGCAGATTGGAGCATCTGCGGATGGCCTCACCCCATTATTTTCAATGGCTGCACATGCACACAGCCACTCCAGTGCGGTCATGTTCACGTCACATATCCATCGACAATAATGTGACTCGAGGTCCATGTTTTTTAGTATCCATGGGGGGGGGGGTGGTCTGGGATGGAACCCCTGCCAATCCAGAGGGCCAACTGTATATGTATTTGTTACTGATTTGACAATGCAAATAAATAGCCTAAAAGATTACAAAGTTGCATATTTATTTCCTCATATCTGAAATTCTTAAATTCCAAAGTTTAAGACTACTTAAGGAGAATGCCGATGCTATGCCTGCCTGTTAGGACAATGCCATTATTTGGAAGCTCAGGTGACCAAGATCATAGACTCTACACAAATCCTAACAGATACAGACTGACAAATGTCAAGAGACCTACAAATCCCTAAAAAAGAGAGATTGGGGTGGGGAAACCATTTGTTACATATTTCCCCCTGAAAATAGGGAAGTACAACTTAGAAACTGCCTGTTTTAACTGCATCTGTTCATCTCTGTTAGCAAGAGGAGACTGGCACTGAGACACTTCACACACTGCTCCTCCTAAGATTTGTCTTCCCACTTGGAGACCTGGGGAAGCATAGCAATTTCCTAAGACTTCAGCCAAAACTCTGAGACCTGACAGCCCTACTAGGAAGCAGTTGAGCTTCAGTAGGGCTTCAGTGCTGAAATCTGGCCACAAATCAAATAGTGATGTGGACAGTATAACCAAAAATATGGTGCAAAAAGAACTAGCATAGTGTAGTAGTTTGAATGTTGGACTCTGGAGACTAGGTTTCAAATCCCCACTCAGCCATGGAAACCCATGGATGACCTTAGGCAAGTCACAATCTCTCCGCCTCAGAGGAAAGCAAAGACAAACTCACTCTGAACAAAGTTTGGCAAGAAACCCCCATGATTTTTGGCATAATTTGGAAATGACCAGAAGGAAAACAACAACAACAATCCTTTAGCCATCATTTCCATTTGCACATTTTTTTGGACATGTGGACTTATTAGTTATATTTATGTGTTTTATCTGTGTTTGCTCAGTCCTTGAAGAAAACCTCAAGATAGGGTTGCCTTAGAGGTGCCATGAGTTGGAAATTACCTGAAGGCATATAACAAGCACAGCAACATAAAGATATGAAAAATAGTGGCTTTAAGCCTTGTTTCAGCCATAGCAGTAGGAAAGGAGTAGCAAGCCAGTTTAGGGGTGCGATACACATATCTCTGGCCTACAAGAGAGGACAACCCTCTCCAATTCAAAAACAGGGAGGCTCAGGACAAACGGCTGGGAGGCTGCCTGTTACTTCCATCTGTCTAATGGTAAGGTTTGCCCCAAAGGAATGTAATGCACTTTCAATCTATGCCTGGGACTCCCAAGATTATTTTCTTTCTATAAAAGCAGATGGAGTGGAGAGGTGCTTTGAATTGAGGCTGGATGTCAGGATAAGGGGTTTGTCTAATCCTTCCTCCTGTGCTGCAACCCAGATTCAATCCAGGCTGATATTAATCGCAAAGGAGGAAACTTGCTTACTTCAACGTTTCCAAAAAGAGAGCAAGGCTTCTACAATTTCTAGATGTTTTCTTTAGCTTGAAGCCTGGTTTCCAAACAAATGTAGCAATAAATCAATGAACATCCTTTGCACTTAACAAAGTAAAGGTTTGGCCTTGCCTTCTGTACTGTGGAGTGAAAACAGAAATGTATAGTGACTGCATGTGGGGCCAACCCAAGATGTTTTGCTGCCTGAAGTGAAGAACAAGATTCTAACAAGTTCTATAAGGTGAAAGACAAAATTTTCTGTGTACATCAGAAAGAGGGGACATACTCCACATTCAGAAGTTGTCCAGATTCCCACTTGAATCCTAACAGTGGAATAGTAGTATCCTGAGAGCAGCAGATTATGGTAGGGAAATACCTAGGACAGGACAGGACAGGTGGCAGCAGGGGCCAGCTTGGTTCAGTGGTTTGAGCATCCAAGTAGGACTCTGAAATACCAAGTTTCAAATCCCCACTCTGCCATGAAAACCCACTGGTGGCCTTGGGCAAGTCACACACTCTCAGTCTAAGAAGACAACAATAATAAACCTCCTCTGAATAAATCTTGTCAAGAAAATCCTGAGATAGGGTCCCCATAAGTTGGAGTTGACTTGAGGCATATAACAATATGTGGGGTGCACTTTAGAAAGGGATCTTGTAGCACTCGCTCCAAATTTCTAAGTGCTGGTTCTAAGTGCTACAAGATCCCTTTACATACTGATATTCCAAACTAACACAGCTATGTCTCTGAATTTTACCCCATGTGGGATAGAGAATTCTGTTGTCAAACAAAGGAGGATATCCCTTACAAGTACGGCTCAACACGTCCTTAACCAGCTTCAAAGCTGAGTTAAAGACCACACTGTTTAGGGAAGCGTTCCCAGGGAGTCTATGATCGTGACCTGGTTGTTCCTGATGCGTGACCTAATATTGATATTTGATGTTTTCACTTGTTTTTATGATGTTTTAATTTGTTGTTTTACTTTTAGATTGTACGCCACAGGCAGGCTTTTTATATATTCTGGATTTTATTTGGTTTTGTACAGCACCGTGTACATCTACGGCACTTAATAAATAAAGCTAATAATAATAATAATAATAATAATAATAATAATAATAATAATAATATCCTGATGTCTCTGAATAACAGCTAAAGGACTGCAGAGCTTGCACCACCTGCTCCCTGAAGTTTTTCCCTCGCTCTGCCTAATGCTAGGGCCAGTTATGATTATGTTCCATGGTTCTGTTTCAATGTTTTTCTGTACATGTAAAGTTCTATAAGGTAAAAGATGTAATTTTCTTTGTACATCAGTTTCTATAGGGTAAATGGCTTGTTGGAGGGGGGGGGGAATCAGCACTTAGAAAGTTGGAATGAAATTGATGATTGGTGGAGTGACTGAGAGGAAGGGACTGAAACTAGTGCTTCACAGTTTAAAAGTGTTTGTGAGGTGTTGACTAATAGAATACAGGGTCAACATTGGCTTATTGTTTTGATTTAGACAGTGAAGGTGGAGTTAAAGTAGGAATAGCTAGGTGGATAGGATAGGTAATTTATCTATATAAATCCACCCAATAACATAAAAGGAAGACATGCGAGAGCTATATTGCAACCATATGCTTTTGAACACACAGTAAATTTATTTCTTACACAGTACATCTGTTAAAAATAAAGATTGTTTTGTTTCACACAAGCACCTCTTCCTTGGCTACACTAGATATATAGACAGATAACGTGATATCTGTAGTGGGAGCAAATACTAAGGAGACATAAAATCAGAGTACAGGGGCCCAGTTCATAACTGTGAGCTTTGTAGGGAGAACTTATTGCAAGGGAGCTGAGCTCTGTCCTGGGATCTGAGCCAAATAGCAACCTCACTAAGGGAATACAGAATGGAATCCCTCACTTGCATTGTTATTCTGGCTTGTGTAAAAGAGAAATCAAAATCCCCACACCCGAATCTCTGCTAATGGAAGAGTACTGTGGACAGTGCCAGACCAGCCCTGTCTGGAATAATCATTTTTTACTGAACAAACTGTTCTTATAGAAATAGTGAAGGCGACTGAAACCATAGCCTAGTTCTTCAACAAGGATTGGAAATCAAAACAAACAAAAACAAAATGATAAATACAATTAGGCCTTGCTCAAACAAATAATAAAATGCATGCCTGACTTCTTCTTGGCTGAGCCTATTATTCTTTAAAATGAAGAGGTGGGGAGTAACAGAATGTAGGTATTGAATGATTATAAGGAGGATTTTCCCAGGAGAAATGACTGAAGGGACAAGTAATAAGGCCATGGGTCCTATTTTATAGAGGGTGGTCCTGCATTTCAAGATGTCCTCTTGAACTGGGCCAAGTCCAGTTTTAAAACCACTAACAATTTGGAGCTACTCATCAGTAGTGAGCATCTAGACCGCAAACTGAGTAGGCACATAAATAATATGGTGGCCACAGTCTGTATTTCTGTTTAAATTATGGGGATTATTTCTTTGCAGCTCTATGTAGCAATCTTAGTCAGGATTCACCCAACCTGTAGAAAATCTATATAGAAAAGAAAAATATGACTCCATACAACTGTTACTTTTGTCTTTAGGCCATTTTATTTACTACCTCCCTTTTAATCTTGACTGGAAGGGAAATGTAGCATACCTAAATTAGATGATCATCCCTGTAGGTTTTAGGAGCCTTGTACAAGATTATGCAATACTTCTATGTAATTACATAGTATCAAACAAGCTAGTCTCTCTTTCATTTAATAAGCAGGTATTTTGTTTGCTGAGCTTTCTATCTTTCTGCGGTTTTGTAAAACATTCTGAAAAGCCACCCACCCTGCTGGAGATGTGCTTCTTGTCACTACCAATGAAACTATGCTGTGTTGCAACTGATATTTCATGTCAGTCCCTCATCCCATCTCAGTTCTGCAACAAATTCAATGGCAGCTTTCTCAAATACTCCCTTTTTGTAACTTCACTTTGACTTTCTCTGGATTATTGTGATGAGCAAACCCATTTCATGAGGTCTAAAGCATTCACTAAAACTAGATGCCGTTATATAGCCATTTACTTAAGTTTTTAAAAGGAGCAAGGCAAAGCTTTGTTGTGGTTTTCGGGCACAATTCAAAATGCTGGTTATGACCTATAAAGCACTATATGGCTTAGATCCAAGTTATCTGAAGGCAACCCTAGACAGATATTTTCCCAGATGAGCCCACCTAGGCTTCTATCCATCCCACCACCCTCACAGACATCCAACTATAAGCAGACAATAGCAAAGAATTGGAATGACTAGTGACAAAGTTTAGGGAAGAAAGTGCAAAAGCAGGGTTGTGGCTGAATATTAGGGAGACAAAAATAAAGACCACAGATTTATATAACTTTAAAGTTGATGAATATATCAAAATTGTCAAAGATTTTCTACACCTAGGCTCAATTGTTAATCAAAATAGATACTGTGGTCAAGAAATCAGAAGAAGATTAGAATTTGGAAGACCAGCTATGAAGGAACCAGATAAGTGTAAAGATATATCATTCAAAGTCAGGATCATCAATACCATGGTTTCTATGGTTTTCCTGGGAAAGCTGGACAATGAAGAAAGTGGGGAGAGAATGTGATATTGGATGAAGATTCTACAGATACCATGGATTGCCAAATGGCAAACAAATGGGTCCAAGAGCAAATCAAGTCAGAACTCTCACTACTAGCCAAAATAATTAAACAAAAGCTATCATGCTTTGGACATATTGTAAGAAGAATAACTCATAAGAAATGATGACAATGCTGAGAAAAATGGAAAGCAGTAGGAAAAGAGGAAAATTGTATTACCAGTGGATAGGCTAGATCAGTGATGGCGAACCTTTAGGGGCCGAGTGCACAAACTAAAAGGCCTTCTGGCACCAGGTGTTACCTGATGCTGCGGATGGGACTTCTGCCCTCAGGGGGTGGGACTTCCAGGGCAGGACTTCTCCCCCCCCCACCCCAGGCCTTCAGCTGCCTCTTCAGAGACAGCTGAAAGCGGGGGGGGGGGGGCAAGGGGGGAAGAAGAGGAACAGGTGTGTGCCTCTTCCTCTCCTACCTGCCCTCTGCATGCCAGGGAAAATGGCTGTGTGTGCCATCTCTGGCATGCGTGCCATGGGTTTGCCATCATGGGGCTAGATCAAGGAAGCCACAACCCTGAGGTTGCAAGACCTGAGCAGAGCTGTTCATGTTAATGGAGATCTCTCATTCATAGGGTCACTGCAAACTGAAGCCAGCTTGACAGCACCAACACCAGTCCTGCTTGGTTGAAAGCTTTCTGTGCCACTGGGTTGGCTATTTTGGGGTAACAAATTCTAGACTAAGTAATGTTTGGGCTGATATAGTAAGATCATAGTATTAAGGCCCCTAAAATTGCAGGGATTCAGGAGTAGAAATGTGGTAAAAGGGCTGAGGGTTCAGAAAGGCACAAAATTTAAATCCATAACTCTGGGACCACTCTTTGCCCATCATGTTCTTGTTCATTTCTCTTATGTTCTAATCTTCTCTGTGCCTCCCTTCATCTTTAAATTGCTCAGCCCATTTATCAAATTCCTTTTTTTGACATTGCTGTATCAGCTTAATTAATGCCCCCTTACCATTGTGTAAAGAATTGTAAATAAAAGAAGTCCCTTTCTGCTATCATACCACTGCTTTCTATGGGGGTTCTTAGCATTTTATCAGGGCAGCCAATGCAGACTTTTGAAGTAGAGCAGAAAATGGTATCATTCATCACTCAAATGAGGAGATGAATAGTACTCAAAATCAGCCAGGTTATTTAAACCTGGGGCAGGAAAAAAGAAACAGACAAGCACCTCTCCCCATCTCTATTGGTATAAATGCAACAATCATTGAACGTTTATTGTCCTTACATGATGCCCCAGATCTACTGCCTGAGGTTGCCAGACCATCTTACTCTAATGGTAGGACCAGTCCTGCATTTTATTGACATTTGCAGATGGTACAGACATTTTAGAACACAATAGCAAAAGCAGCTTCATTTATATACCGCTTCACACCGCACTATGGAGTGTCTAAGCCAGGGGTTGGCAACCTTTGTTGCCGGGGGGCTGGGGGGGGGAATGGCATGGGGGCCAGGTAGGCGCGCGTGCACTTGCCCCCGCGTGCACGCATGCACACAACGCCCACCATCGTGTGCATGTGTGTGCACGTGGGGGCACCATTTTGGCATCCAAATGGCACCAGCCACTGTGCGCATGTGTGCGCAAGTGCGGGTGCCATTTTGGATGCCAAAATGGTGCCTGTGTTGACGCAGGGCATGCCAGCACGTGTGGGGCGGCGGCAGTGCCAGCGGCGGCACCAGCAGGACCGGCCATGGGTCAAGCATGAACCCTGGCTAATATTGAACTCGCAATCTTGTGGTCTATGAGTGAGTGGCTGCAGTACACGCATTTAACCACTGCGCCACCAGGGCAATATATTTGGGTTTCCTGTAAACCAGGGGTTCCCAACCTGGGTTGCAAGATAGAATTTCAAGGGATGTGATAGAGTGGCTTGTGTCCCCAAGTAACAAGTAAGACATTATCACTGAGTCAGCTACCAGTGTGCCTTGAGAAGTGGTAGTAGATGGTTGTTTTGTGTAGATAGTAAACTCATCCCTTCCTGCTTGAGGACTTGGAGTCTGCAGTCTCAGTCCTTCACGGACAGCAAGTGGGGAGTTACAAAATGGCATGCACGTGGATGTGCACCACCATTGAAATCAATGGGGCTTGGATATTTGTGATTTTTCCAATTTGCAGGGAAGGTCCGGAACGGATCCCCTGCAAATCGGGAGGGACGACTGTAGTCTTGTTTATTCAGTCAAAAAGAGAGAATAATATAATTAATGTATATGTAAAGTAACTGATTGTCCAAATATTGCTTTTTAAATTATTGTAATACAAATCTGACATCAGCATGGTATGTTGTTTCACTCATAAATTCATGATCATTAGAGTTCATTAAGTATTCCAACTGTCAGGCCTCTCAGCTTGCCCATCACCTCCGCTCACACTCACCATGCCTCCCTCCATCACTTGAATTCACTCAGAAATATGGTATTACTTTTGTAGGAGCGTGAACATTAATAAAACATTTCCTAAGGGTGTCGGGTATAGAAAAGGTTGGGAACTACTGTTGTAAAATGATGCTTTTGACATGCTAATGAGAGATGGTATTTCTTTTTTTTTAAAAAATACTGCTTCTGTATTTGGGGTTGGTTTCAATTCACTGTTACTGTATATATAATTCTATCTGTGAGCCACCTTAATTATGATTTATTGTAGCAAGGTGAAAATTGCAAAATATACATACATCTGTTATGCACAGTTTTTTAAAATGGAATGCACCTTTGTACAAGATAACATGCTGGACACTGTCATGCCATTAATTTCTCTTTTCTAAAATAGTTTCAGATGTTAAGTAATTAATGGCAACATTGCATTAAGCAACACATCATGATAAAGAAATGGAATGGACCAACTGTGTGCATTTACTAATAGGTATTTAAATGTCTCGGTAATAAATATACATTGTTACAAACACTTCTAAAAAGTGTCCTTTTTAGTCCATACTTGCATGAAAGGCTCTGAGAAATCAATACAATAGCCCAAAGGGCTGTGAAGGGACAGTGATACAGTTAAAATCATAAGTATTTGGCTCTAAGGGCCTTTGCAGACTGCCAGAAATAGTGCACATTAAATTGAGGCACTGCCCTGGCTCAGTGCTAGGGAATCATGGGAACTGTAATTTATTGTGGCACCAGAGCTCTCTGACAGAAAAGGCTCAATGTCTCAGAAAAAAAATACAATTCCCATGACTCCCTAGCACTGAGCCAGGGCAGTGCCTCAATTTAATGTGCACTATTTCTGGAAGTCTGCAAAGGCCCTATGTAACCAAGATTGAAAGAGGCTCTGCTACCACAGCTTTTGGGTGCTCAAACAGAGCCATCCGGGAATAAATCTATTCCAGGCACTATATAAATGGCCAGCTTGGAACACCTTCAAGGGGATGGTTTTTTAATACCAGTTGTCCTTTAGTATCATGCTAAACTGTCATTTCACTTTTTCAACCTTCCCTTGCCATTTAGACTGGAATTTCATTTATATAACTGGGGTCTCTATCCATACTGGTTGATTTAGAGACTTTACACTGTGTCCTTTTTAGTCCATACTTGCATGAAAGGCTCTGAGAAATCAATACAATAGCCCAAAGGGTCAGGATTGCTAAGCAGGTCAGGATTGCTAACTTCAACCACTAGCTATTCTACTGAACTCCTCATTTTCTTTTTGGTTTCCTCTCCCAGCCCCCCAAAAAAAACATTCCACCAATTTATTCCATAATAGATTGTTACTTTTAATAAGTTTGCAGACTTCAATGCAGTACAAAACAAGAGATGTGTCTTGAAAAAAAAGTTGACCTCCGCAGCATTTTTCATATAATATATAATAAATTCTCATTCTAAGTACTATTTACAGAGATTATGCCACAAAACTGTATAAATGCATTATAGCCTTGATAACTTCATCAATATATACAAAGTAACTTTTTAACGCATATACAAAGACGTATTTTACAGACAATAAATAGACATGGTTAAAGCCAAGTTATACTTTCTCACGTATAAAACATTTCACCATTTGGTGATCAAGTGCTTTTGGTGTTTATATTTGCATGTGTATTAAAATGTGCAACTCATAATACATTGTCTATCAAAGCTTCAAACTTCACTCTTCAGGCAATTGAAAAATAGAAGCATGAACTTGATAAAAAAGAAACCTTGACTCACTTTATTTTCTAATTCAGAACTGTCTACAGTGTGAGAGACTGGGAAACCATTTGTGAGAGAATTATGTATTATCAATTGTTTCTTTTAAAGAACTTTCAAAGATTTTTTTCCCTTGTGTTGCAGATTTTACATGAAAATGGACTGCATTCATTTCTCTATTATAACCTTTTGCTGTAATAATAAACACTGAATATCAGATAAACAGCTGATAGAAGACCAATATATAAATTCAGGCAAACCACAATTACTGCTTTCACACAAACATGACTTCCATTGCAAGTTTTAAACATATGACTTATTAAACCACCTAAGCTATATTATAGTGCTGCAATTTCAAGTTTTGAGTTTTTGGTCAATCAAGAAATGAATTATTTTTGCCTTGCTAATCAATATTTCTTCAATTGCCTCCTTGTGTTAAAGCTCTTTCAAGTCTTCATGACTTTGATTCAAAGTGTATTATGTTTGCTCTTAGTGTGTAGAATACTTCATTAAACTCAAATAAACACTGTTTTCAGGTTCTGTTATTTTTATTATTTAGCAACAGATACAAGGCCCTGCTCTCAAAATCAGAGAAACTGTTATATAAAAAGAAAGGAACATGGCCTTTTGGATTTAGAGAGCAACAGTGAACACAGTTGTGACCACTATCCAAGATAATTACTTTAGCCAACTTAATGAAAACTGATTATGAAAAAAAAATGTTCCTGCATTTTTCAACAGGCAGCTGCTCCTTTACAGTGGTTAATAATCTGCAGCATTACTAAAGAGTGCCTCAGAAAAGCACTGGATTCATATTTTTAAAATGAGCATAGAAAGCTGGAAATGCTTGCTTCTCTTGCAAAACAACAACTCATATGAAGACTGTATGAATAAGCCTAAGTCTAGATAACTACTGATGAAACATAAAAGAGCTAATCCTGGAATCTATCAGAATGCATAAATACTCTCCATTTAGTCAGTCCTACCCAGGTAAGGGAAATAGACATAATGAGAATATATCTGTTCCCCATGTAAGAGAAATTCTTAGGGTTCAGCCAGCAAAGGATACAAAAAAATGTATAAATACACTGAATGCACATTGTCCAGCAAGGTATCCAGTTACAGATGAAAAGAACAAATTTATAATCTTAAAAACAGCCCCAAATACATAATAATTTTTACATAATAATTTTTAAACATGGATTCTTATAAAAATTGAGAAACTTTTGCTACAAGTAGTATGAGAATTATTGTAGCTTGTTCCCAATAATGCATCTGTCACCATTTGTAAAAAGTTTCTTTCTTGCTTTGATTTTAAAATGTTTGGCTAATGTGTGGGGGGGGGGGCGCCGCCACCTCCTCCGGTGTGTTGAGATGATATAAAAAAATACCCTGAACCAGATAATATAGAAGTAGGTTTCTGCATAAATATCACCCAAGGAATCATGAATCAGTGGTGCCTTTAGATATTAATTGGAATGAAAATATTATCCATCAGCACTGCACAACTTTCAACTGGATATGCATCTGACTGTGCATCCCCAATCTAACTCTGGTGCAACAAATCCTACATGCTGGATTTAGGTGAAAGTTATTCAGAAGTAAGCTCGACAGTATTACAGAAGGCTGTTAAATATTTCTAAACACTCAATCCTGGTCAGCCAGCACTCTGGGGATTCCTCTCCCCTAACTGAATTTCTTCATTTACTTTTTATTCTTTGAAGAACTCAAGCACCAGTATTTCACAACTTGTCAGGGCTCTACAAAAAGAAAAGAAACAAGAATACCACACATTTAGAGACTAGATGTTAACTGCATCTTCTTTATTGGCACTGCATTGCAAAGTTAAATAATCTAACGCAGGGGCTGAGCCTATGCTTTCCTGGCCCCAGTGCTCACCCAGGTTGGTCCCTGGATCGGTGCGGGGACAGGCTGGTGTTCACACACCCATCCTCACACCAACCCTGGACCCTTACCTTGCTTGCCAGCAATCTGACAGAGGAGCCTCCCAGTCTCTCAGTCTGACATGGAAACAGGGCACTTGGCTGCATCCATGGCTAGGCACCCCATTTCTGCATCAGACATGGCAAATGGGAGGGCTTTTCCAGCTGGCCAGATAAGGAGATAAGGTTTCTTAGAAACTCTGTGCAAAAAACAGGGGTTAATTATCCCAGGGTAAAGGCTCTTTACCCCAGGGTCAGGCTGGATCCTACAGACCAGCATCTGTACAGTGAGGATTGGGCCCAATCTTGCCATGGAGGTTTTGGTTTATGTCATCTAATCTAGATGATGCAAAGTTGGGGAGGGGAGAAGCCAGGCCTTTTGGCCCGTGCAGACAACCCCTCAGTAATCTCAGAATATATCCACAATTACAGACTTAAATTGTAATGCCATCTCCCCAGAGAACTCAGACCTGTAGTTTTGAGGGTTAAATAAGGAACCAACTAGATCTGAATGACCTCACCAAACTAGATTTCCCAGGATCCTTTGGAATATTAAGCATTAAAATTAGTATAAATATGGTGTGTACAGTGCAGATCTGCCTCAGGGCCCTGTTGTTTAGGATAAAATTTGATGGTATTAAATGTTATTCCACATAGCTGGCAAAAACAACTTTCCTTTGACTAAGGCATCTTAAAAAGTAAGCAGTAAACAATTCTGGAAACAATGTAGATTCTCAATTGCTCAAAATGGAACTGCTATTTTTTCTTTTGCAATGATGATGGCATTGATACTGAAATGTTATACTCCATAGGCACAATTTTAATAACTGCTTTAGCAATATATAAAATAGCAGAGTATCAGTGCAGAACTGTTAACATATAATGTGCAGTGACAATAAACCTATTTCTTAAATGTTGATCTGTCAGTTAACATGAACTCAAAACCAAAGAGACAGAATATTTACAGGAAGCATCACTAGAACTACACAAACTACCCTGCAAATCTCTTCTCTTCTGTCCCTGCTACTGTAAACAGCATCTCCTGATCACCTGTAAATAAATATCTTCAATGTGAGCATTCTGGTTCAGTTTCCTGATTTCAGCATGGTATCTCAAGGTCTGGGTGAGCTACTGCAATCCCATTCATGCCTCGTTCCCAGTGTGACAATTCTTTCCTAGAAATTCTTCAGGGACATTGCTGATGGCATGCAGACTGGCACTGGTCCATGGACCACCACTTTGCTCTCTATAAGATACTTAAGTTCTTAATTTTAGAGTCCAGTGGAACCATGAAATTCAACTCTCACTTTCAAAATGCAGGTAAAAGATTTCATATTTAAAGGGTCTCTCACAGTGAAGCAGGGGGCTGATAAGGGAACTTGAACATAAAGAACTAGCATGTCAGAGAGCAGGGTTATATTCTGATCTTCTCCCTTTCTGTAGTACTAAGAGACATGGGTCAGTATGATTACACTTTTATGATTCTGCTCATCAAGCATTGCTTAGAAAAAGGAAGTGTGAATTGAGTTCTCAGTCATGCTCTGTGTAGGAGCTGCAAAGTTCTTACCATGAATCTGCAGCATTATATTTTCCCATGGCACCTTACAAATTCTACAGGTTTACCCCCTTTTGTGAGATAAGATAATCCATTTGGAGAGCAGAAGACCAACCTGCAAAAAAAAAAAAAAACATTATGAAGTTACTGAAAGGCTGTGTTTGAAGTTAATTGCCAACACCCAAACCTAAACGAAATGTCTTATTCTCTATTTAAAATGTTGCCCAATTATTTACAAAGAATTTTCTCAGAATATTGTAACTGACTTATTAGACCAAGAGTTAAAACCAACATTTATAACTGATAAGAGTTTATTTACAAGCCAGTTATATGTTTAGTAAATGTGCTTAATAGGAGTGTAATAAGAAGAGCCCTCACTGGTCACTGAACCAGTATCAATCCACTTATAAAACTGATAAATTTAGAAAACAGGTTAGAAAAGTATACAGCTAGAATTGTTGTTGTTGTTTACCTTCAAGTCATTTCTGATTTATGGTGACCCTAAGGCTATCATGGGGTTTTCTTGGGAAAGTTTGTTCAGAGTGGGTTTGCCATTGTCTTCTTCTGAAGTTGTGAAAACATGTCTTGCCAAAGGCCACTCATGGCTGAGTAGGGACCCTGGTCTCTAAGTCCACAGTCCAACACTCAAACCACTACAGCACACTGGCTCCCATAGCTGGAATGTACTAGGCCAAATTTAAATCTTTATTTGATTTACATTCTGCCTTTCCCGGAAAAAATGATACTCTTATATCTGTTTTGCTGTTTCATTTTCTCTAGTACGTGTAGGATAAACACTATATGGGTTGTAATATTCATTATGATAGTTTTGGAGAAACACAAATGCAAAAGTGATACTACTATTTTAAAAAAGAGGGAGTGATTAAAGTACAGAAGACTCTCCACTGTGAAATGGGGTACTACAGTTGAAGCAGCCTTCTCTCTAATCACCTTCCCTCTAACCTCCAAATATAAGTTTGAATGTTTATCCACAGATGAAGAAAGAAACTGTGACAATTGGGAAATGACCATATCTGGAAGAAAAAGACATTAAATCCCCAGTCAGATATAATTGTTTTGGTTAAAAGCATTAGATCACCTCCATCTAGAGCTTTTACTGCTTTGTTGCATTAGTTGTGTAAAATTATTTTCCTTTCCATGGAAAAGGCAGTTACTTTCACAGAAAAGGCCCCTTTCCCTTTCACAATTTCCATGGCAGGACAAAAGTCACAGTCTGCAGCCCCAGAAATGATCTTGTCTGTGTTAGATATTCTGGCTAATTTCCCCATGTCATAAGGCTATTAAACAAATCCCCTACAAAAAGGAACTGGCAGCTTTATATTTGCTCTGTATGAAGCATTAACTCTCACTTGGTGTTCAGGACTACCTATTAAGCTCTAGCTGTAAGCATGAACATGCAACACTGCCTTATACAGAGTGAGCTCATGAGCCAACCTGGACCCACATATTTTGATCCAGAGAACCATGAGCAATCTTCTGCTTACAGAATGGGGTATTTTCCTTTCCCTTCCAAGCGCTATCACCTACCCTTTCTCCAAAGTAATTCTTAGTGTCAGAAAATCCTTAGGAACACCACGAGACATTGTATAGTAGAATACTGATGGACAGGGACTCTCTATCTCTATCTCTCTCACACACACATACAAACATATACACAGAGAGAGAGAGAGAGAGAGAGAGCAGGGAGAACCGAAGTGCCTTTTTGCTCACACAAGGCACTACCTGAGCAAACTCTAATTTACCAGAATCTTAAGCAGGTTAACAGAGACCCTGTAGATGAAGATGCCAGGAAATGTGCTTTGCCACTGAAGTAATTAATCTGGAATCCTTCACTCACAGAAAATTTGCAGTATACTACTTGGACAGTGAGTGAAAAGATGGTAACAATGAATTTGCTGTTGTTGTTATGTGCCTTAAGTCAACCTCAATCGATGGCAACACTAGCAAACCTTATTCAGGGGAGGTTTGTCACTGCCTTCCTCTATGCCTGGGAGAGAGTGACTTATCCAAAGTCACCCAGTGAGTGGGGATTTGAACCCTTGGGGTTATTCAGACATAATAATCTCAGTAGAATCTGGGTTGAATCCTTGTTGTTCAGATGCACTTCAAATACATCCAATTAAGCTGGGGGAAGGGTGCCAAAAAAACTACGTAACCCAGGATAACTGATCTTGGGGGTTTTCCCAAGTTTTCCTAAAAGATTTGCATTGTCAGCTGTGTGAATAGCCAATGCAAATAGACCTGGTATAAACCAGGATAAAACTGTGCATGCCTTGAACATGTTTTGAATACATCTGCATCATCAACTCAATCTTTATTCATAGTGCTGACACAAGCAAGCAACAAAACTCACAGAGATGCAGTTCCAATAAAAAATAGTGTGAACAACAAAATGAGAATATGTGAATTAGATTATTTGCACAATCACGCCCCCCAAAAAAATCTGAATGACTCCCCTAGTCTCCCAGAGTCCTAATCCAACACTCAAGTCACTACACCATGCTGTAAAATAAATAATGTAAAATATGCCATGAGATGCTATGTTATTCTATTTTCTGCAACAAATTTATTCTGCCTTACTTTTTCTGGGTTTCTCCAGCCTTGACTCTGACCCTCTGGATGCCAAACTCAGGCGTACTCCACCAATCCGTCAAGCTTAAAAAAGAGTCTTTTTCCCACTGCAGTTTAACTATGAGTAGCTCTCCAATATCAACCTCTGTGTATATGAGGAAGGAATGGGTTTTGTTTGTAGAGATCTCAGGCCTGTTAAAAACAATATGTTTAGTATTGTTTGTTTGACATCTTATACAAGTTCAATTCTCTAGTTTAGTAGTAATGTTTCTTTAATTGAAAGGGCAGAGTGCACCTCTTACCAAACATGTTTAAAAGGTTTGCCACTACATCACTACCTCCACCCATCATGTACATCTTTGTAAATCATAATCCAGTAGACAGTGGACTTAGAAAAAGACAGACCATATATCCTTCCCTTTGTTAAAGTTACTTGACTGCATCTGCCATAGATTTTACATGTGCGAACCAAGGTTAAGATTTATTTTTACAACTCTGAAGACTAACTTTTGTTTAAGCTGGGCTCAGGTGTAGCAAACATGTCTCACGATCATGATCTTTGTATTTCTACATATAGAAGAACATGGCCACATAAGGTTGAAGATAAACAAGAGATACAAGGCACAAGAGCATTTTAAAATGAGTGACTTTTTAAAATGAAGCCTTCATCACTCCTTAATTTTTTTTAAAAAAAAAAGCAGAGGAGATTTGCATAAATATGATCCCCAAACAGAAAAAGGAAATTATTAAGATCCTCCTTCCTCTTTCTTTTTTTTTTTCCCTCCAGAGTAAGTGTGCCAAAGAAACATGTGGGCCACATGGATATGCACTGTGCATGCTTCCTGGGCCCGTGCTGGGAGTAGGATGAAGAAGTACAGCTCTTTTATTTTGGCACTTCTGTAAAACACCTTCCCACTTCACAAAATCCATTCACTCCATGACAGTTTAAACAGTCCATATATGCTACCTTTGCCAGTAAAATGAACGGACGTGGGCCTCCTCTAATGGCTGCTTTTGTATAGTACTTTAAAAAGAAACAGGAATCTTTGCAACTGTGTAGACAATTTCAGATTACCATAAAAAACCACAGACTGAGGGGAAAGAGTGGAAGCTGTACTTGCCATTTTAAAATTCTGAACTTGACTCAAGTGTTTCATTTGGATTCTAGACAATACATTATTCTACAAACTAATACAAATACAGTAGTTTTGTTGATACTCACAGAACAAAATCGATGTTCTCACTTTCCTTCTTTGTGCCGTAGAGAGAGATAAGGAATGGCTGGCTTGACTTAGTGATGCTAACATTCCCAAATAAATGGATCTTAACTTGGTAATGAAAAACTAAGCAGCAAAAACAACAAAAGAAAAAAAATTGAACAGATAAAGATTATTACTTTTAGAACAGCTTTGTCTTGTATTCATCACCCTTATTCATCCACAGTGATATTCTGAATGGAAGTAGCAATGAAACATATGTTTCTTTCATGGTATAGTTTAACCAGAGGCTGCAAAATCCATTTTTACTCTAATCTGAAAGTAATCTCTGTTATACATTATTAACAAATGGTGGGAGTGGGTCATAACATCATGTTGCCTGATGTCATATTGAAGCAACAATCACAATTCTTCCACTGAAGTATTTCAAGTACCCTGAATATCTTAAAATCAGCATGCATTTAGCTTCTTTGTACTGCAATAGGTAGTGGGAAAAGGCCCCTCTGATAGAAATTTCTCAGGAAGGCTTCAGACTTGTACAGTCAGCCCTCAGTATCCATAGATTCTGAATCCATGGATTCAACTATCCATGGCTTGAAAATCTTACCAAAAAATCCCAAAAACAAAATTTGATTTTGCAATTTTTTAAATAAGGGTCACCATTTTACTATGCCATTATATATAATGGGACTTCAGCATCTACGGATTTTGGTATCCACCGGCAAGGGGGTGTCCTGGAACCAAGTGCCAGCAGATACCAAGGGCCCATTGTACTTTTCATAGCAAAATTCTGTTGTAGGATTTGTTTTCTTCAACATTTCTTGCAGATACATGTTTGAAGAGATTGTTTCCAGCAATGCAATTGCAGGACTCAACAGATCAAAAAGATCAAATACCGCAAAGCAGAGGGGAACTTTTGCTTCCCTCCTTGATAAAGAACCCAAGGTTATGGGTGGTGGGGGATGTGATTCCTCTTGAAAATGTGGCCTGGCACAGTATCAACAAGCCCATCATACTAATTACAGATATATCATGTCCTGCTCAGTGCACCAATAGTGTTCTATCAGTCACTTATGACTATCTGAGTCTACAGCCCCAAACAAAATTCGGAGGTGGGGGATGTCAGCACCACAGTTCAGATATCAACAAGAAAAACAATGGAATACACTGTAACATTCAAGTGAATTAAATATTCTCCAGGTGAAAAAGATCCCTGAAAAGGATATAGACTGAAAGTGGGGGGGGGGGGGGGGAGCAGTACATTCATGAAGTATGGATTCTCCATAAGTTAATGAAGGTTATTATATCCAGACTGAACCATTAGTGTAAAAGCACTCTGAATCTCTCAGCACATACTACTGTTTTTAAGCGTTTAAGATGTACACTTGTCTCAGGAAAACAGAAGGGGCATGATGTGGTGGAAAGGTCTCCTACACAAGCTCTTTTAGAATCAGTAGACCTATGAAAGAGAACTATCATGTTTTACTACAGCTCATAGTTTTTTAGCTTCTGGATCAGCCTTTCAATCTATAAAAGAGATGCCAAGATGCTTATATCTATAAAAATATGCAAAACATAGGACATTATAACTAGTGATGGGCACAATGAGTCTATTGTAATTTATAACCTGCTTGCCCAATTACAGATCCAATGTGTGTGTGTGTTGTGTGCCTTCAAATCAGTTCCAAATTATGGCTACCCTAAGGCAAACGCATCATGGGGTTTTCTTGGCAAGAAAATCCAATAGTAGAACCTAAACAAATATTCCCTATTTTTATAGGATTTTGAAGCATCTTTTGGAGCTTTGCACACCCAAGTGAATCTTGAAACCCATCTAGTATGATCCTCAGTGTGATCATTAATCATGGCTCACTTCTGTGATTGACTCTTAACACATATGCTTTATTTATAATAGTAGATCCACAATGAAGCACAAGCAGCGAAAACAGATGCAATGTCAATAACAAAAAATGCCTGTCTCATCACTTGAGTTTCTGGAAGGACGTTATACAAGGGGTTTCATAAAGAAATCATACTCTGGGGCAGTAATAGAAGACCTTTACTTTCTCCTTCTTTTATTTTGGCATTTGAAACACAGCTTCTACAGTTTGTTTTGTAGTATTGTTGTTTGTTGGTGGAATTGCCAAGTTTGTTCTTATTTAATTAATGTATATTGTCTTGACTGATCTTCAAAAAAGCTTGTCTTAGGGCCTTTGCAGACTGCCAGAAATAGTGCAAATTGAGTCCACTTTAACTGCCCTGACTCAGTGCTAAGGAATCATGGAAACTGTATTTTTTGGTGGCACCAGAGCTCTCTGACAGAGAAGGCTCAATGTCTCAGGAAAAAAAAAATCCCATGATTCCCTAGCACTAACCCTAACCCTTAAAGTGGACTCAATTTGCACTACTTCTGGCAGTCTGCAAAGGCCCTTACAGGACTTTATTTGTTCTGAATGCTGTTTTTCTAGTGTGAATGGTTTTGTCCAACTGCAGATGCAAACTTTCTTTTCACAAAGACTAATGAACAAGTTAAAGTAAACTATTCTTATACATGTGCTCTGGAATTGAATTTTCCATTCCATCATAAAGAAAGGAGGTGCAAGAACAAACAAGTGAACAGGCACAAAGATGACAGAATTTGCTGATTAGTTGTGCCAGCCATTTGGGTGCAAAAAATATAAATTAACTCATATTCAATCTTGAAAATGTTGAAATTTAGTAGAATCAAGTCAGGGCTCATTTGAGAGCCTTGCTAGAGTCATCAAAGAATTTTTGAAACTGATTTTTTAAAATAAAAACATGGGGACCTGTACAGGAGACCTTCATGCTCACTCATAGTCCAAATCCATTTGTTTTCCCATGTTATGAAAAGGGCATAGTCATAAGGAAAAGCACCTCCCTGCAAATCACCATTTCAGTAAGCACGTTCTCTTACCTTTGTAAGGCATTTGAGCTCGGGTCTTCAAATACATTTTCACAGATCTCTTGCTTCTCACTCTGTTGACTTTATAGCCTAAATTGTTGCAGCGGTTCTTTCTGCAGCTCAAGCAGAGCCCTCTTTCAAATGCTTCTTTTGAGTTACAGCGGTATGCCATAATTGGTTCTTTTTGATACAAGAGGGAGTCAATGAAGAGGTGGATGGAGCGTTCATGAGAACATTTCACCAGCTGATCTGGTTCTTTAAAGAAAAATGAAGCAATATTTAATGGACATACAGCATATAGATGCCCAACTCTTGTTGATCAGCATATTTACAACAAGCAAGTTGAGGTGTTCTCAATAATATTTTGGTAAAAACAAAGTTTGGTGAGACAGATTTTATTTTCTAAAACTCACACAGATTATGACATTTGTCTTTTAAAAATCATGCTCAGCACCACTGTTTCTTCTAGTTGCTGATTCTTCTGCATTATTCCCACCACCACTTGGCTGGAATTTCTCCCTTCCTCCCCCAAATTAGTCATTAATCTCTTCCAATCAGGGATCACACAGTGCAAATGATGATGCCCTGTAATGCTCTGTATCTTATCAGGACTAGCTACATGGTAACATCTGTGTATGGGCCTTCAGGCTGCCTGTTGACTTATGACAACCCCATGAACTTTCCTTCCTAGCAGAGGGTTAAGTGAAAGCAGCATAAATGAGCACACACTTCTGCAAATTGCCAAAAAAATGTAAACAAGGTGTGGCCTTAGTTGTAAAAATATGTTTAGCTAAAAATGTCACTCCCCAAATTGTGATTTTCTTTTCAAGAAAAATTCTAATTTAAGGATCTATGAAGAGTAGTTCTCACTATGGTGAACAAATATGGCCTATAATTGATACTATCAAAGTTAATTATCAGTATTGTACAAATATATCATTTATATCTATAGTTACTACTGGTCCTTTTCATCAAGACCTATAGCCTATATCTTATTAAGCTATCATAGGTGAAAAAATGCCAGGTAGTACAGCACAGAAAAGTGGAAGAGACTGAAACAGCCTGTAACTTTCCCAGTTGTTTTCATCTTGTTAAATGATGTAGGTAAGGTCTTCATTTGCAGCTGATATATTGGAAATATCAATAGAATGAGAAAACAGGAATCACAATGCATAGTAACTGTGGATAACTGCATTTTTAACCTGTGCTTTTAATTTAATTCTAAATTTCCTTGTTATGAATAATTTGATCTGGAAACCACATGTCTAATTAAGCTGCAAATACACTGGTGCAAACAGAAAGCCAGCAACAGAGTAAGTAGCTAAGCAAAACTACTGACTCAGTCAAGAATCTTGTAAAGCAGTATTTCCCAAACTTTGGTCCTCCAGGTATTTTGGACTTCAACTCCCAGAAGCTCTAGCTAGTTGGACCAATAGTCAGGAATTCTGGGAGCTGAAGTCCAAAACATTGGGAGGACCAAAGTCTGGGAACACACTGTAAAGCACCTAAAACAGAAGCACAGTTTTCAGTACTGCATTATGTTATTTGATAAAGCAAGCAGGCATTCTGTTTCCATTATATTGAGCTTTTATTGCAATTCAGATCTGAATGCTCACCCTGAAGCCATGACATGGCAACCAGTTGCATTGTTTCTACAAAAGTGCAACCTGGTTGGAAGCCACCCCCGTTAGGGTAAATATCAATATGTCCAACAGGTTTCTGTATCCCAATACTGAGATCAGGGGTCCCCCTTGTGTAAGTGTGCAGGACATCTACAAAGACAGCATCATCTGGAGAAAGGCGTACAGATTCCTCAGCATATTCAAAACGGGGTCCCGCAGGATCTAAACCTAAATAAAAAGGGCAACAGAAAAGAAAGTAAATTCAATGTCCACATATTGCTATTGTCTAACAATGCCATTAACAATAACCAACAGTGCCATCAACAACAAATCTTAGAGGCTGCATCCACACTGCAGAAATAATCCAGTTTGGCATCACTTTAATTGCCCTGGTTCAATGCTATGCAATTCTGGGAATTGTAGTTTATTGTGGCACTAGCGCTCTCTGACAGAGATGGCTAAACGTCTCACAAAACTATAGTTTGCAGAATTCCATAGCATTGAGCCAGGGAAGTTTAAAGTGGTGTCAAACTGGATTATTTCTGCAGTGTGGGTGCAGAAGACACAGACCACATCTCATTCATGTAAATGTCACTGGTTCAGCAATATTAATGGCCCTCAGCCACACCCACTATTCTCCAATGTTTCAGAAATACAACCTAGAAAAATGTAACACAAAGACAGTTTAGACATTTCTTCTTTAGTCCCTGTACAGTGGGACTAAGAACATTCAATTTTAGCTGGACTCTGCCCCCAAAACAGAAAGCAGGCATTTTAAATCTGTGAACTGCCTTGGGTCCCTTCAGTGAGAAAGGCAGCATAAAAATGAAATAAGTAAGTAAGTAAATAAATAAATAAATAAAATTGGGAAATACTGTAACTAAGGTGGCATCTGAACTACATTTGCCTAAAAATCTAATTGAAGCAGAGGTTCCAAAAAGGTTAATCTATATTCACAATGAGGCAATTGTCTTAATCTATGATTATTTTATAAAAAATTCTAAGATGGTTTTTATTGTTGTTGTGTGCCTTCGAGTCATTTCCAATTTATGGTGATCCTAAAGTGAACCCTATCATAGGGTTTTCCTTGCAAGCTTTGGTCATGCAGTGGAGTTACATGGCTGAATGGGGACTCAAACCTTGGTTTCCAGAGTCATAGACCAACACTCAGATCACTACATCACACTGGCTCTCTCCTAAGATGATACAATGGTATCAAAAAAAAAGAAAAAAGTTTGGGGAAAAATGTATCACTGCAACCAGTCTAGAAAGCAATTATGAAAATATTTCATAAACACTTTAAAATCTTTCTGAAATGTCAAGTAGCTCTTACAGATTTAAAAGATTTGCTTTCTGTCTTGTGTACTTGAACTGCATAATTGTTTTCTGAAGACTGCTTATTACTAAGACACTATTAAGTATCCCAAGTAAGAACATATCTGAAATAAAGCTGTGTACTGCGGTCCAAAGACTTTATTCCACAGATCAGATGCTAATTTTAGAAGAATATAGTCCAGAATCTACAAATACCACTCAAACCAATGACTACACAGAGTTTAAAACAACATTTTTAACAAATGTTAAAGCAACATATTCTTGTTTTACGAAAAATGTGCAGGCCAGTCTTCACTTCACAATGGCCTAAATCCAATTATCAGTTCCCACTGAAGCAGACTCACTGAGTCAGTGGAATGTACACACGTGTTAACTTAATAGTAATAGTAGTAGTAGTAGTAGCAGTAGTTGTTATTATTATTATTATTATTATTATTATTATTATTATTATTATTTTCTTACTCGCCTCTCACCATGAATCGAGGTGAGGGACAGCAGCAATGAACAAACAACATCAATTAAAATACTTCAATTAAAACACACATCAGTTTAAAAGTACAAATGAAATGTACACATATTAAATCAATCCACATCTAACATTCAAAATTCACAATTTAAAATTCATCAGGATAAGCCTTATCCTGAACTTGATTTATCAGGTTACTATTGATTAAACTGGACTGTTCTGAACTGGGACAAATATATGCATTCAGACTAATATATTCAGACTTATTAATGATAACGGCCATTAAACTGGAAAATATACTATTTTCAGTACCACTATAATTTACAACATTTACTAGTATAATGCCCTACTAGTATTACACATCAAAACTTTTCTATCACTAATCCTAGCATTCCACCTTGTCTTTATTGTCTGAATGCCAAGATTTGCTTACCAGTGATTCTATTAATCTTTTTATCAGTCAGACTTCCAGCAATACCAGCTGCATGTGCACCAAGGCTGTATCCCAACAGGTGGACTTTGTCCAGAGAGTAACCAAACTGTTCCTATGAATGACAATTTTTAAAAGATCAAGTTCAATTAAAACACTTCTGACTTTGTTGTTTCTAAATAACAAATGAACAGATCTAGGAAGTATTTAATAAGACTATCATCACTAAACACAAATGTTATGGAATAAGCAGAAAACCTGCCACAATTCCACTCAACTTTAAAAGAAATACTTGTGTGCAAGTCAACTGCAGGACAGTATGAGGAAGGACTGTTGGTCTTAAAAGAGAGCACTATTTTCATATTTAAAAACAAATACATTTAGCAGGTCCCTTTGAAGTCAGTGACTTATACTTTCATAGTATTTTTATCTCCGAGTTTTGCCTCAACAAGATAGCCAAGGCAGGCCACAGTATTAAATGTCAACACCAGTTAAGTATAACTATCCTGTGCAAAAAAATTCAACAAAAAATCACATAACACAATAGGAAAAAACCCAGCAAAATAAACCAAAAATAAGAAAATGAAAAAATGGCATCATAGAGCATTCTGTCCCCTCTGTCCAAGGGCTCTGCTTTACAGAATAATATTTAGTTTCCTCCTAAGAGAGGAAAGTGAGACAAGAAGATTGAGACATGACTGATCAAGATGCGGCTGATAAGGATTTTCAAACTAAATTTATTATAAGTACTTGACAAAGATGCTCTCACATATGAAGCATCTCTTATCCCTCATGAGTTGGGAGATTCGGGGATGGACAATACAATCTTGAGTTGTAGCTTTCTACAAACTGGATAATCAAGACAGAGTTTGCCCTGAGCTTTGAAATCTGCAATATCTCCTTCTAGAGTAGGGTTAGGAATCATGTACCCATCCAAAGGTTATGACTGCAACTCTTACTTAATAGTCCTATGCAAATCAAGGGAGAGGGATACTGGGAGCTGCAATTCAACAACAACTGTAAAGCCACAGGGCTCTCACCCCTGTGAGTCTAGGTTGGAATTTAGTCCCAAGATCTGTCCACTGGTCCAGGGAAAGTGTCTGAAGCATCAGATAGAATGCAAGCGTGCAAAGGGAACATTTGCAACAGAATATGTAATTTTTTTAAGTGTTCAGTTGGAACATGCACAAAAAACACAACCACTTTTGGGTCAAACAGCTGAATGCTCATGCAATATGTAGCTCTGTTCCAAGCAGCCACTTGCTTGGAATCCATCTCCTGAAAGGTGACTAAGGAACATAACTTCATTTAAATTATCTAAGCCTGGAGGCAGACTCTTGGGGTTTAAATTGGTCCTTTAGATATTCCACTGGCTCTGTAGATCTTTTATAGCTTTATACATCAAACCCTGCAGTGCACCCAGAAACCAACGAGAGCCATATGTGCTCAGAGTGCTGAGAATCTGTTTATAAATGTGTCACTACAGCCTAGAACAGGGTTGGGCAGCCAATTTTTGCCCCTATGGCAGACTGTGCCTTATCAATTTTGGTCCCCAAATTAACCCAAACTCACTATTGGCAATCATATCCAATTACTGAGAAATTTCAAGGGGAGGGGTTCTTAAGTTAACCAACCAGTTTTGAGGCCTCCAGGAGGAGAGTATGGATTTAGCACCTAAACACTTTCCAGTTTTAAAAGGAAAAAAATGGATCCAGGGGTTTGGGGAAGTTGGAAAAGACTTCTGAGACTAGCAATTAAAAAGTCCCCTTTTACGGGAGCAGGCAGAAGTAACATGCAGTCGATGGTCCACACAATTCCCACCCCTGTCCTAGAAAAGCCATAGTTTTTAAAGGCAAATCCAAGGGAAGTAAACTATAACGGCCTAATTGTAGCTCTAAACCCAGCTGCTAGCCCCTGCCAGAGGATACTCAATTAATCAACTGCTGAATGGTGTATCTCATGACTCTTATTATGTAATGAGTCAACAGGCCTATTCCAGTAGGAACTAGCAACTGGATTTAAGTATAATTTAAATCTGGATGTTGCCAATGCATGATTAGGAATAACAAACATTCCCCAGGAATGTGTCCAGCTGGCAGAACATCTAAAACTAGTAAAGAGCAGCCCTGGCCAAAGATGTCAACTAGGCACCCGAAAATAGAGGCAAATCTGAGTGATACCACCACTATCAACCAGATCCACCAGCTTTAAATCTGATACTCAAGAGCAGGGGTAGGCAACCTTTCCCCTTTAAGGGCCGAGGGACTTCAGCTCCCAGAAGCCTCAGCCATGTTGGCCAATAGTCCCATGTTGGCCAATAACTCCTGGGATTCTGGGAGCTGAAGTCCCTCGGCCCTTAAAGGGGAAAGGTTGCCTACCCCTGCTCAAGAGGAAGGACACTCCATTCCTGAAAAGGGTTCAGCTCCAGGTGAGCATACTTCCCCATTATCAATCTTTATCTGGTTAGGAACTAATTTAATTGTAACTCAAGCATCCAAATACATTTGCATTCAGTAAAACAAGTTTCACATAGTCGTAATGACCATTTATACCAGGGGTAGGCAACCTTTCCCCTTTAAGGGCTGAGGGACTTCAGCTCCCAGAATCCCAGGAGCTATTGGCCAACATGGGACTATTGACCAACATGGCTGAGGCTTCTGGGAGCTGAAGTCCCTCAGCCCTTAAAGGGGAAAAGTTGCCTACCCCTGATTTATACTGTTCATTATTTATCTGCAATAAGACTTGTACATCAATACACAGGGGACTAAAAGCCAGTGGTACAATTGTTGCTGGAGTTCTTCATGTCTGTAGCTGGAATCTTGATGGTTTGAATATTTCTCTGTTCCCCTATGTACAGAGAATTAGTACCCTGGAAAGAAAAGTTCGAGCCAGATTTTCCCTCCAGTATGCTAGTACTCTACATGCATAGCTTGTTCCCTGTGAGGAAACATTCAAAATTATGATCCCCACCTGCAGCCCCACATGGTGCAATTCAGCAAAAATTGCAACATGGGATTGCACTCATCACACAGCAAAGTTTTGGGATACACAGCTTGTTCCCCACGTTCTATTTGTTTAACCCTTCCCAAATTTACATTGTAAAGGAACTGAGTATGACTCACCTCCATCCAGTTAACAAATGTGGCAACATCTTTTCCCACCAACTTTGTGTAGGCAGCAGATACAGGATAATGTAAACTGGCCAAAGCCAACCAATCGACAACAATGACATTTGAGTCAGGCTCCCTCGTGTACAGTGCCTTTACCAGCTTTGAAACCCAGCTCTCATACATGCCAGTCACCTGGAAGACAGGAAAATAAGCAGCTTTAATCTACAGCAAGGACCCAAATTAGAAGACAATAATGTGTACACACACCACACTAGAGTAACTCCATTAACACCTTCTTTAAAGATTTGCAAAGCCAGATCATCATGGATGATTATTTTTTATTGGCTCACAGCAGCATCTACGGCAGGGGTAGGCAACCTTTCGCCTTTAAGGGCCGAGGGACTTCAGCTCCCAGAAGCCTCAGCCATGTTGGCCAATAGTCCCATGTTGGCCAATAGCTCCTGGGATTCTGGGAGCTGAAGTCCCTCGGCCCTTAAAGGGGAAAGGTTGCCTACCCCTGATCTATGGCATATTTTCAGCTACAAGTAATTCATAAAGGGCAGATCATTCAGTGACTAGGAAATTCACCATCCCAAATTGTGGTGACTGCCTAGTGTCTCAGATAGCTTTTAAATACCAGTAGCACAAGGATCCTTTTACACTACTTAGTTATAGTGCTATGATTCCACTTAAACTGCCATAGATACATCCCATGGATACATCCCATGGATGCTTTGCAATTTAGTGAGACACACTTAGAATTCTCAGCCAGAAAGTTCAAGTGGCTGACCAGATCACAAATCCCAGTATTCTACAGGATGTAGCTATGAGAGTTGAAATGGAATCATAATGCAATAATTGTGTAGTGTGAAAAGGGTTCTCCTACTTTCTATTAAAGCAGGAAACTATTTTTGTGTCATTACCAGCCCATGCTTCCCTCCCTCTGCTTCCTTCTCCCCTACAGGCATATAGCTAACCACAATTAGAAAAAGAAGAATGTTGGGACTCAGATGACCTCCTACTTCGATCCACCCACACAATTTTTGTATGTGGTTTTTGTGAGTTTGTTTGTTTAGTTTTTTGCTAGAGGCATGATGGAAACAATGTAAAGGGTTTTTACTTTTTTTCTAAACAGAACTTCATAAGAAGATAACAGGGCCTCTGCAGACGGCGCAAAGTGCCATCTTGGAGGCATGGAAGGGGAGGGGCAGCCACACGGCGGCCTCCTCAACCCCTCCCCGAGGACATCATCAGGGTGCATGCTGTTACGCATGGCGCACACCCTTAATACGTCCTCCTGGCACAGCGTCTTCATGCGCTGCACTGGAAGATGCACAGAAGAGCCATGTGGTGACTCTTCATGCATCCCTTCTGCTGGCTCCGAAAGGACCAGCATTTTAGTGTTCCTTTCAGGGCCAGCAGAAGGGAGGATTGGGGCCGAGGTGTGGGGCAGCCTCAGCCCCAATCTTCCGTTTCCCAGGGCGGCCCACGGCCGCCCATCTGCATCCCCCCAACAGTATCTACAAAAAGTATGTTGTACTTTCTAAACTAGAGCTATAAGAGGTTTAATAACATCAAACAGAGCACAAAGTGCAACTAACCCTACTTAGAAATAAAACAACTATTATAAAGCACTATTAAAGTGGTATATGTAACAAGTTAACTACTGGACCTCTATTCAATTAGGTCTGGAAATTCCTACTGAAACATTTGGAGAGGTGCCCAACCCCTCTTACCGTCCATCCATGTATCACCACAAATGTTTTACTTGTGTGATTGAAGTTGCATTGTGCTACACTTGTGTCCTGCCCAGGAACTATGAGACAGGTGTCTTCATCAGTCTTCTCAGGTGTCCTTAGAGAAAATTTGCTCTTAATACCACTGAAGTCTTTCTTTTTTTCTGCAATGGCTCCTGAAGTGAAAACAGAAACATTTTTTTAAAAAAATCATTTAAACACTGGATACATCAGGTGCCTTTCTGAGCCACAGAAGTGATGCCCTGCACCCATGGGTGCAGGGCATCACTTCTGTGGCTCAGAGAGGCACCATTTTGGAACAGACTGGCCTAGAGCAAGCAGTTAGAGCACGTGGCGGCTGTGCAGAAGTGACAGCAAAAAGGATCTGGGACGCTGCTTAAGCTTTGTGAGCTTTGCTGGGACTTGGCTTGCAGGCTGGAGCTGCTCTGCGACTCCTGTTTCTTTCATCAGATAGGCTGAGAGAAGAGGTAGCAGAATAAGTTTGTTTTGTTTTGTTTTTTGAGGGGAGGGACACTTGAAGCTGTGTGGGGAAAACATGTCTGTGGGGAAGAGGTGTTCTTTGGGGAAGGAGGGGAAGGAGTATCTGGGGTCAACTCTTGGAAATAGTCCTTTGCTTTGGACCTGCTCCTGTAGTTAAAACCTCTCCCTTTGTCCATCCATGCCAGTCTCCAGTCCAGCTGGTGTAAACCTCCTACACATGCACACCAGCTATACCCCTCTCTGCCCCAAGAATGCTTCCTCACTGGGGAGAAGCTTCTCCCTTTACACCTGGTCACCTTGGAAGCAGTAAACAAGCAGCTGGGTGAGCAGCGACCAAAAGGCCTCTTGCCCGCACTGACCTTTGTTGCAAAGCTGGCACAGGTGAGAGGCTTCTAGGATGCTGCTGAGTCAGCTGCTCAGTCACTGCTCCCAGGGTGCCTGGGTACAAAGGGAGTAGTGACCAAGTGGACAACCCACACAAGTGAGAAGCTTTTCGGTCACTGGTCAGCCAGCTGCTCAGTTGCTCCTCCCAAAGTCACTGAGTGCAACGGGAGCAATGACCAAGATTGGTTGCTTTGAATTTGCAGTAGAACAGCACGCATTGGGCCAGGAGGGGAGGGGGAATCAGGATTGTTGACCAAGAGGAAGGGAGAGTAGCCAAAAAGAGTTTGGGGGGCCACTGGATCCGTTGTTCCCTGATGTACAAGTACAAAGGAGCTAAATACATAAACCATTTGAGTAGCAACAGAGCATAGAAAGTAAATAATATACAGTACATGGTGTAAACATTATATATAGTTTCTCTTCACCTTAATTCAGGCTTGCAAGTTAACCCACACTAATGAGATTGTCACCTGTATTTTATACACTTCATTAGTCCTGTGTGGTCAGTTCTCTCCAGGTTACAAATACTTGTCTGGTTCAGTAACTATTTGTATGTCTATTTGTAAGTCTGCCTTTATTATATATTTTAGTTAAATCAAAAGTTTCCATCGGACCCTTGTACAAATCTGTAAGTAACCTGTTTTGCACTGGAGATTCTTAACTGTAAGTGTGGTCATCGCAGAGTTAAGAAGCACAAATATTTTCTTTAATAAATTAGTTATCTTTTCAAAAGCTAGGTTTTGAAGGATTCTTAACAAAATCCTGCAGGCCTGCCACACAGATAAAGAAAACAGAGCTTGTTAAGAAATACATTTTCCATTGCAGAGCACATTAATTCTCCAATGGAAGGAGTAATGTCACAGGCAGTTTATGCTGCATATGAATAGCCACTTCTTATGCTCATTCCAAGTCAAAATAGCCAAAGGGCAAGGATCATCTTTGTTAAAATTGAACTGTAAATCACTATGGGAACACTTTCAGCTAACAAGTGATGTAAAAAGTTTTAAATAAACAAAATTCAAAACATAAATTGTTTTTTTTTAATGTACATGTATATTTCACATGTCTTCTAGCGCAATGGTCCCCAACCTTTTTATTGCCGTGGACCGGTCAACGTTTGATAATTTTTCCGCGGCCCACTGGGGGGGGGGGTTGCGGCATCCCTGCGCTTATTATCTGGACTCGCTTATTATTATTATTAGCAGGGCGGCCCAGTACCATTTGTTCTGCGGGCCGCGGGCCGGGGGTTGGGGACCACTGTTCTAGAGCACTGAGACCATTAACTCAATCATGAAATAGATGCAAAGCATACCTAACTTCCCAACATCAACCCCCCAACACCACCAGGTAAAGCAAAGGTGAGCAACTGTGATCTGTGGGCTGCATGCATCCCTCTCTCTTTGTTTTGCAGCTCCCAAAACCCATTTACCTCTTTGTTTTTTAAAGACTAGAAAAATACAAGTAGCGGTTGTCCTCCCTCCACCTACCCACACTGCAAAGGTGGCAGGTTTTTGGCTGAAAAGCTGACCTAGAAATGGCATGACACAATTTTCAGTAATTCCAAGAGCGATGCTACAGCTCATGGCAGGGGTGAGGCAGTGGCCACAACCTGACTTAATGTGATCTCTGGTAACAAAGTGATAAAAGCTATTGCCCAATTATACCTTGGAAACTTCTGCTAGCTAGAGTAGACAGTACCAGGCTAGAACAAACCAGTAACCTGGTTGGATAAAAGGCACTCATTAGATATTAGTCTTTCAAAAGCACTGGCCATAAGTGACAATCAATAAGGCTAGTTTTGTTCAAATATGCTATACTTTTCATATGACAATGAATCACAGACCACTAATTCCTGGCTGTCAATACCACACACTGGTTATTAGTATGCTGATGACACTTGGCTCTTATCTCTCCATCCAATTCAAAGGAAGCTATTTCAGTACTAAAGTGTGTGCTGTCTGTAATGGACTAGAAGAGAATGAACAAACTGGAGCTTAATCTAGACAAGATTGATGTACTCCTCATCAGACAAAAGGCAAATCAATGAATTTATCCTATGCTAGATAGGATTACCCTAATCTGAAGTCTCAAATTCACAGTTTGGGTTCAACCTTGACCTTGGAGGCCTAGATTTCAGAGGTAGCCAGGAATGCATTTGCACACTTGAATGTTGTATGTCAACTGGGTTTGTTCCTGAAGATGTCAGATCTGGCCACACAGACTTTATTATATCCTGTTTTGATTAGTATAACACACTCTACATGGGGCTGCCTTTGGCTGAAAAACGGGGTATAAATACTTCATAATAATAATAATAATAATAATAAACTTCAGTGGGCTCAAAAGCCACAGTACCAGCCAAGGCTAGTAACAATGAATGTGAAGTAACTTCTGTGTTGTAACAGCTTTACTGGTCACCAGTCTGTTTCTGAGTACAACTGAAAGTGCTCATTATGACCGATAAGCCCTATATAAATTTGGTTCAGATTCTATGAAGGACCATATCAGTGAATCATTGTGGTGCAGTGCTTTGAACACCGACCTATGACTCTGATGACCACAATTCGAATCCCCATGCAGCCATGGAAACCCACTGGATGAACTTGGCTAAAGTCACACACAACCTGAGAGGGAGCCAAAGGCAAACCTTTTCTGAAGAATTCTTGCAACAACAACAACAACAACCCCATAGTTTTGGCTTAGGGTCTGTCATAGGACGTTATCACACGGGGTCTAAAGCAGCCCCATCCTTGCGCCATCGCTGCATCATTCCGGTTCCTTTGCCTCCATGATCAGACGACGTCGCGGCAAACCCCGCCCATCCCTGCATCATCCCTGCACCATCGCTGCATCATTCTGGATCCTTTGCCCCGTGATCAGACGACGTCGCGGCAAACCCTGCCCATCCCTGCATCATCCTTGCGCCATCGCTGCATCATTCCAGCTCTTTTGAATTCCTCTTTCAAAGAGGAATTACGGCTGTGTGACCAGAATCATTCCGGTATGGCTCTGGATTGATTCCTTGCCGCTTTTCTTGCCGCTGGTGTGATAACGTCCATAGGTTGGGGATGACTTGAAGGCACACAGCAACAATAAATAAATTAGAAACTCACTCTCATAATGAAGACCAATGGGATACCTATCATTACACTAATGTACAAAATGGGCCTAGATATTTCAAACCTGCCAACTCACTGCACATATCCACAAGGGCTCCTGTCAACAAAGTGTATGATTTAATTTCAGATAAATCCTTTGATGAACAGGAAAGAACTTAATTTTGTGCTCTTGACTCCTGTGAGTAACACTGCAATTACTTGGTCTACTTCCATCTACCAAATATTTATCCACTTTTTTGTAGATAGTAAAAGTCAATATAGCTGCATTGTTTATTCAGTTGTGCACTCACTACAACATTTTCCATGAGGGTTTCTCAATGTTCTCAGAATTTATTTGTGAACAAATATGCAGAAGCAGTAGGAAAAATGCGACAAAAGCTTGCTCTCTGAGTAAGATTGAGGGTAGGATTATAAGCAAAGAAACAAACTGTGATAAAAAGACCTACGAATAACACATATGTCATATTTAGTACCATCCTGCTATTAAATGTACCCCAAATTGACTTTATACATATAAATGTGTGTTTTGCACCAATAGATTTGCAAACCCACAGATTTGTCACAAATGGTGGGGTAGAATAGACTTAAAATGACAAATCAGCCCAGTGTATCCACTTAATGAGAGGCATACATTTAATGTGTTAGGCTTTCACTGAAGATATGCCAGCAATTTCCTATTGAAAAGTGAGGCATGGGTATATTTGGAAAGTAAGTCCAGCATCAGAACCCTTTGCAAAATCCCCACACACACACACACCTTTGAGGTAAGAACTTTGCCTCCCTGATTTCTGTGCAAGGAATAAAACCTATGTTTGTTGGGAGAGAAATAAGGGAAGCAATTGAACTCATTTATTTTCAAGGAAATAATTTTCAGACATTGGAACCTATGACTCTTTAGCTCACCCACCTCAGAAGGAAAATGCTTTAGTGTGACTAGATTCACACATACCGTTTTCTTAATTAATTAATTATTCTATATTCTTGGAATCAAATGTTCCATTTGATTGCATTTTTTACGACACTAACACCCCAGTGCTTGCTACAAGAAATTCCCTTGCAAGACAGATCCATTTAGTCCCTCACTGTACACCTTCTGTCACTAGAGAAAGACTTTTTTTATTTTATTTTTTAGCCAAACATTCCAAGTTTGGTGCTCTTGAATTCTGATTTTCCTTTTCTTTCTTTTTTTAAAAGGTGGCTGGCACTGGCTTATGTGCTTGTTTTTATGGCTATTTTTTCCTTGCAGAATTATAGAGCAAATGTCATGAGCAAGTTATATAGCCAATTTTAAGCACATCTTTTAAGACTATTGTAGAACTGCTACACAATATTAAATATTTATTTCATCCACCAAGGAAAGGAAAACCTTCAAAACTGAACAGGATTTAAGTACAAACATTTGGTCATCTACTCAGTGAAGAATCAACAAAATTCTGAATGGAATACAAAGAGCTTTCAAATATACAGGAAACTCATAAGAGATTTCTGTCATGAAAGGCTCCTATTCCAAAAAAGAAAGGAAATAAGAACACCATGCCTTGCTTTTTATTTATACCCTTTCCTTTTCAATATTTATTAGACATCACTAATATGCTACAACTACTCCATAAATATAAATGTTACCCATTTGTGCCTACGAGGTAACTTGAGGCAAAAGGTCAAGTTATTTCAAGTAAGATTGCTGACTGCTAGATAAGATATACAAAACAAGTTTATAATGTATACACAAGTGTATCACTTATCAAGAGTCTATAGAAACAGTGAAAGGCTGAAATGTTTTACAAATATAAACTGTCTGTGTGTGTATATATGCATTCAAGTCATGGATCAACTTATGGCAACCCCATTATAGGGTTTTCTTAGGCAAGAAATACTCAGAAGTGAGTTTTCATTTATTTTCTCCAAAATATAGCATACAGCAACTAATATATGTTACCTGTCTCCCATCCAAGTACTAAGCAGGCTTAGCTTCCAAGGTCAGAGGTGATCTGATGACTTTAGGATTTAGATTGACATATAATCTTGTGAACCAGAAACAGGACACCAATATTACTTCCTACCACTAAAGAACAACTACTTCTAAGATTGCTAGCAACTTTTCAACTGAGGCCTAAATAAACAGAACAGAAATTTAAATTTTTACCACATTTTCATAAACCTTTTTAAAAATACTATATCATAGCCATTGAGGAGCCTAGTCAAGATCAGGATCAGGGAGGACGCTTAACTTTTTCCATCCCCCAAGTGTCAACAAAATTCCCAATTTTCAATGTTTCTGTTAACCCCAAGAGTAGACTTAGCAATGTCAGTGACAATAAAGATGCTAGTTAAGCAACTAGTTAAGTGATCAACACTTGTACCAGTCAAGATACAAATCTCCAAAACAGCATTTTGCAACCATCATTTATGTCAGGTGAGGAAACCAAGAGCAGTGTTTCCTGAATCCCATGTGCCCATACTTAACTCAGAAAACAATATGTACAGGAATGGTTCATGCATTCTCTATATATTACAGCTGCAATCCAAAGTTAAGCTCCTACTTCACATAATTATTCTGAAACTTGCTTTGAAAATTTATATGAAACACTATAAACACTAGAGGTGTTCTAGTTAAAGGTATTCCCCATTGACAAGGTTGTGAAGTCATGTCCGACCATGGGGGATGGTGATCATCTCCGTTACTAAGCCGAAGAGCCAGAGTTGTCAGAGACTTTTCTGTGATCATGTGGCCAGAATGATTGCACAGAACGCTGTTTACCTTGCCACTGAGAAGCGGTACCTATCTACCTACTTGCATTTGCATGCTTTTGAACTGCTAGGTTGGCAGAAGCTGGGACTAGTGGCAGGAGCTCACCCCATCATGCAGCACCCAGGCCTCGAACTGCCAACCTGCCGATTTTGCAATCAACAGAGTCAGCGTCTTAACCACTTGAGCCACTGCATCCCTATGTGTTCTATGTGAACCTTATTTCCTGAAATCCCAGTAATGTCAATAGGAAATTTTAAAATATACTCCAAAACACAATCAAGTCTCAAACATTTTCAGTAGACTAGTATTACTATCATTCCCATAATAATGCAGATTTAGGGCAATTTAAATATTTGAAGGGATGTCATATCGAGGAGGGAACAAGCTTGTTTTCTGCTGCTCTAGAGACTAGGACCCGAAACAATGGATGCAAGCTGCAAGAAAAGAGATTCCGCCTCAACATTAGGAGGAACTTCCTGACAGTAAGGGAGGTTTCGACAGTGGAACACACTCCCTCAGAGAGTGGTGGAGTTTCCTTCCTTGGAGGTCTTTAAGCAGAGGCTGGATGGCCATCTGTCAGGGATGCTTTGATTGGGAGTTCCTGCATGGCAGGGGGTTGGACGGGATGGCCCTTGTGGTCTCTTCCAACTCTATGATTCTATGATTCAATTAGCCTTAGGGCTACTTAATATGACTAAGGTAACATCTGAACAAAGAATTATTTTTGGACTACAACTCTCAGAATCCCACAGCAACTGGGAGCTGTAGTCCAAGAGGAGCTTTTCCAGGCTCTGGCAATTTCTCACTTCGCAGCTCTTACTCTCAGCCAGTGTTACAGCAGCCATCACCGAATGAAGTCAGGTATCCTTGTCTCTTTAATGTCTCATCAGTGCACCTACACTGTAAAAACAATGCAGTTTGACACCACTTTAACTGTCGTGGCTCCATCCTACAGAATTCTGGGATTTGTAGTTTTGTGAAGCACCAGCAGAGAAGGCTTGTAAAACTACGAATCTCAGCATTCTATCAGATGGTGCTACAGCACTTAAAGTAGTGTCAAACTGCATTATTTCTACAGTTTAGATACACTCCTGAAATGTACAGTTTGGCAACAGAGATCATGGCAACAGGAGGACAAGTCTTCCAGTAGTCCTGGTATAGTGAGATATCCCAAAACAAGCCTTTCTTTGCTACCCTGTCATAAAGCCCAGCACTTAAGTGAGCTAATATGATAGTGTGTGAAATCAGGGTCCATTTGATCTTCAGTCAAGTTGAAATAGCTACTGGGTATTTCCCATTCCTATCTCTTACAGATATGATACAGGAGGGGAAAATAGTTGGCAAAATCCCAAACAGTGGAAGAGGGGAAAAAACAGATGGCAGAGAAAGCTCTGCTGGGTTTAAGGATGTTGTTACTTTCCCTGGAGAAAAGCTAAAGAATGTCCAAAGGGGGAATGATACCAAACTCAGATTTGCTTTAGATATGACCAAGTATGGCTGTTCTACACAGGAGAGAATGAACTTTAACTTGACTAAAAACTTGAAATCTTGAATCAGTCTTATTAAGTTCTTGGCCAGAGTTTTTATATAACCTCAGGAAAAATCAGTTTGACCTACAAAAGCCTTTTCAAAAGAAACCAAATTATATGCTATGTTTTACCAGAACTGGAAATGTATATTTTAAATATGTCACTCTGCTAACTTACTGCAGTCTTAACATTAATTTTACTATTGAACACATAAGAATAAGTTGTTTAAAACTCACCTTAGAGAGCTGAAATTGGTGAATCCCAATTTAACTATCAATAGTGGGAGGGCTGAATCTTGTTAACATGCATAGCTCTGTGATTAGGAATAAAAGCCCACAAACCTGTGTGCAAAACTGAACTAAAACCAAACCTAATCCTTGAGGAATGAGTGATTAACTTGGTTGCAAGTGATATATTTGCAGGGGAGGATTATGAAAACATTTACCTTTGTGGGCTTAATGGAAGACTTCTCACAGCCATTCTTTTCATTTTTTGCATTTCAGCAATGTATAGCAATCTCGTAACTTAGCTCATATTTTGGAAGCTGTTCGACTAGATTCTACCCACCCCAGAATTGTAAGTATTATGCCTTTAAGTATAAAGAACTTATAAAGGCCCTGTTTGAAAGCTTGACAAACTCCTAGACCTGCATATAAAGAGGCATTCAATCTGAAAGAGTCAACGTGTGTTAATGCTATATGCTTATAGTCTCCATCCATTTCATTTAGGACCCCCAAAAAGGTAGGGTCTGCAATGAGATGGACAAGGGTCTATTCATATTATTTGTGCACATCAGAATATGCACATTATTTGTACCAATGAACAGAGAGAGACCTCTAACTCACGCAACAGAAGAGACAGAGCTGTGGTACTGGAAAGACAGGGCTGTAATGTACCACCTGCACCCCCTCAATCACCAATGTGGGATCAATAGCCAGCCTGATCAACTTTTGTTCACAGAACAAGAAAGACCATAATTCTGCCCTTAATTTCAGCCTATAGACAAGCCCTGGTTTCTGCAGAATATATACGGAGCAGGGGCTGCATCTACGCTTGATCATATTCTACATGCATTCATAAGAATGCCTATGACATAGTGGTTTGATCTTTGGACTATGAGTTTGGAGACCAGGGTTTGAATCCACTGGGTCACATTGGGCAAGTCACACTTTCTCAACCTCAGGATGGCAATGGAAAAACCCCTCTGAAGAAATATGCCAAGAAAACCCAGTGATAGTTTTGCCTTAGGGTCACCATAAGTCCGAAAGCACTTGAAGCCACACAGCAACAAGAAGAATGCCTACGGTTCTGATATTTAAGCCATCCATCCTGTGAACACTTAAATCCCCCACTCACATCACTGGGATTTATCTTTTGATATGCGCACATGATAGAGCATTGAGAGGTACAAGAGTAAAATTCTATTCTCAGAAGTAAATTCCACTGCCTTCAGTGAAATGGCTTTCCAATTAACAGCTGGATATATCCTGGTCAGGGCATTCTGGCAGCTATGTTCCAGAAAAGTAACTTTTCCAGTTCTTGACCTGAGTGTCAATATAACCATTCACCAAGTGGTAACCTAATAGTAGTGAAGATCGATTCCTTTCTACCTGCATTAGTTCTGCTAAATGTTAATTCTGCATTATCTTGTTGCCTTCAAATGGTTTCTGACCTATGGTGACCCTAAAGTGACCCTATTATGGGATTTTTAAAAAATATATTTATTCAGAAGGGGTTTGCCATTGCCTTCCTCTGAGGCTGAGAGAGTGAAACTTGCCCAAGGTCATCTTGTGGGCTTCCTTGGCTGAGCAGGGATTCAAACCCTGGTCTCCAGTGCTTTAGTTCAATGTTAAAACCACTACATCACCCACCATCTCTATTGTGTGGAGCCAGTGGCACCTGCTCCCCATAGCTGATAACACACTTTCCCCACTACACACACAACTACCTGGGAGCCTGATGTAGTCGACAGGCTTCTCTGGATGTCTGGAAGTGTGAGTGGAGAAGATGGGTCAATCTGACTCACTCCTTAAAAAATTAAAGTGATGTGCTATGTGCTACCCCAAAGGCTTTCACCACACGCCTTTGCAAAAAAAAACATACGCACAACCCAAAATCTGACAAGAGTTCACCAAGGTCAACAGGCTTCCTAGGTTGTTCTGAGAAAACCTAGACAGTTCCAGCAATGCAGAATAAGTAGAGGATTAATAGGAAGCGTGTGTGGCGCGCCCCCCTCACCCCTTCCACTATCGCGCACTCGCCCCCGCCCCCTTCACTAACACGCGCGTGCGCCACACACGAGTCCCCCTTACCTTACCTCCACCGCCGCCTCTAGCTCCGCCGCCGCCCCCGCTAGCTCCTCCGCCGCCGCCGCTGGCTCCTCATCCTCCTCCTCCGCCTCCTCCTCCGCTGCCGCTAACTCCTCCGCCGCCGCCGCTGGCTCCTCATCCTCCTCCTCCGCCTCCTCCGTGACCGCCGCTTCCGCTGCCACCGCTGAGCCTGCTTTTGGCAGAGCGGGACGCGACCGGCATTTTGGTCTCCAAAATGCCGGTCGCGTCGCGTTTGCACATGCGCAAATCCTGCGCATGCGCAAACGTGACGCGGCCGGCATTTTGGAGACCAAAATGCTGGCCACGTCCCGCTCTGCCAAAAGCGGCCTCAGCGGCGGCAGCAGAAGCAGCGGTTGCGGAGGAGGCAGTGGCGGAGGAGGAGGAGGAGGAGGAGGCAGAGGTGGGTGGCGGCGGCAACGGAAGCGACAGTCTTGGCGGCGGTGGAGGAGGAGGAGGAGGAGGAGGAGGCAGAGGTGGGTGGCGGCAGCAGCGGAAGCGGCGGTCTTGGCGGCGGTGGAGGAGAAGGATGAGGAGGAGGCAGAGGTGGGTGGCGGCGGCAGCGGAAGCGACGGTCTTGGCGGCAGTGGAGGAGGAGGATGAGGAGGAGGCAGAGATGGGTGGCGGCGGCAGTGGAAGCACGGTCTTGGCGGCGGTGGAGGAGGAGGAGGAGGAGGAGGAGGCAGAGGTGGGTGGCGGCGGCAGCGGAAGCGGCGGCCATGGCGGCGGTGGAGGAGGAGGAGGAGGCAGAGGTGGGTGGCGGTGGCAGTGGAAGCGACGGTCTTGGCGGCGGTGGAGGAGGAGGAGGAGGGGGAGGCAGAGGTGGGTGGCGGCGGCAGCGGAAGCGGAAGCGGCGGCCATGGCGGCGGTGGAGGAGAAGGATGAGGAGGAGGCAGAGGTGGGTGGCGGCGGCAGCGGAAGCGACGGTCTTGGCGGCGGTGGAGGAGGAGGAGGAGGCAGAGGTGGGTGGCGGTGGCAGTGGAAGCGACGGTCTTGGCGGCGGTGGAGGAGGAGGAGGAGGGGGAGGCAGAGGTGGGTGGCGGCGGCAGCGGAAGCGGAAGCGGCGGCCATGGCGGCGGTGGAGGAGAAGGATGAGGAGGAGGCAGAGGTGGGTGGCGGCGGCAGCGGAAGCGACGGTCTTGGCGGCGGTGGAGGAGGAGGAGGAGGCAGAGGTGGGTGGCGGTGGCAGTGGAAGCGACGGTCTTGGCGGCGGTGGAGGAGGAGGAGGAGGAGGAGGCAGAGGCGGGTGGCGGCGGCAGCCGAAGCGGCGGTCTTGGCGGCGGTGGAGGAGGAGGAGGCAGAGGTGGGTGGCGGCGGCAGCGGAAGCGACGGTCTTGGCGGCGGTAGAGGAGGAGGAGGCAGAGGTGGGTGGCGGCGGCAGCGGAAGCGGCGGTCTTGGCGGCGGTGGCGGAGGAGGAGGCAGAGGCGGCGGTGGCAGTGGAGGCAGAGGCGGCAGCGGAGGCGGTGGTGCCTCCACCTCCGCCTCTGCCGCCGCCTCCACTGCTTCCACCGCCGCTGCCTCCACCCGCGGCCGGTATTTTTTTTCTCCAAAATGCCGGCTGCGACGTGTTTGCACATGCGCAAATCCTGCGCATGCGCAAACGCATTGCGACCGCCATTTTGGAGGAAAAAAATACCGGCCGCGGCATGCGCGGTCACGTGCCGACCAAAACAGGCGGCGGCAGAGCCGCCGCCGCCGCAGCAGCGGCGGCAAAAGTCCTCCTGGGCCAGAACCGGCCCGGGGGCCGTAGGTTGCCGACCCCTGATATAGACATTCAGAAAGCCCTCCTGTTCCCTGCAACACTGTTCCAAGTAGTATTTCAAAGACATACTGGACATAATGTGGAAAATAGTATACTCAGGGATCTTGCACAGAGTGACCATATGTCCTAAACACAAAGGAAGACAAGACACTGTGAAATGTAGGACATTCAAGAAACATGTAGGGCCTTATAAAATGAAAGCTCAAAACACTACATTAATAACTATACATTCATGCTTCTAGGTCAGGGGTAGGCAACCTTTTTGAGCTGGAGGCCGGGTTGCTTTCCCTCAGACAATTGGGGGGCTGAAGCACCAAAAATACGTACATACATACATACATACATACATAAAAATAAAAATATATATTTTTAAAAAAATTAATAATTAAAAAAATATGCATGCATACTCTCTCAGCCCCAGAAAAGCCATGGCAAAACCCCTGTGGAGATTTTGCCAAGAAAACCCCAAGAACAAGTAATAACAACAATAATCCATATCATCATGGTGGGCGGCGGTGGCGGCGGCAAGACCGGCCTGGGGCCAATCCAAAGGCCTCGGGGGGCCGTATCCAGCCCCCGGGCCTTAGGTTGCCTACCCCTGTTCTAGGTCATGCTCAAAACAGAGGACATTTTGAAATTTCTTCTGGACAAAAGGTTGAAGTGTAGAACATGTCCTAGTAAAGGAGGTCATGGGGTCACCCTCTTTTGCAGCACCTTTGAGACTGACAGAAAGAAGTTGGTAGCAGGAGCTTTCCTAGGCTTGAACCTACCTCTTCTGATGCAAAGGTGCATCTGAGGAAGTAGGCTCAAGTCTAGGAAAGCTCCTGCTACCAATTTCTTTCTGTCAGTTAGTCTCAAAGGTGCTACAAGATCCCTTTCCCATAGTGTGTCTAGTCGTGGGGATAGAGCCACCGTGGCATAGTGGTTTGAGCACTGGACCAGGCCTCTGGAGACCAGGGTTTGGATCCTGGCTTGGTCATGAAACCCATGGGTTGACCTTGGGCAAATCATACTCTCTTAGCCTCAGAGGGAGGTAATGGCAATGCCCCTCTGAACAAATCTTGCCAAGAAAACCCCATGATAGGTAGGGTCACCATAGGTCAGAAATGAAGGTACACAACAGCTGCCTCAGAGGAAGTAGACTTTAGGGCCTTTACAGACTGCCAAAAAAAATGCAGCTTGAGACCCCTTTAACTGCCCTGGCTCAGTGCTAGGGAATCATGGGAACTGTAGATTCTTATGGCACCAGAGCTCCTTGACAGAGAAGGCTCAATGTCTCAGAAAAAAAATACAGTTCCCATGATTCCCTAGCATTGGGCCAGGGCAGTTAAAGTGGTCTCAAGCTGCATTATTTCTGGCAGTCTGTTCAGGCCCTGATTCTACAGACTAACATGGCTATACCTTTGAATTCAACAACAACAACAACAATGGGGAGGGGGAGTTAGAAAGGGAATATTTTGGCCATTGCTCATCTTCTTCCAACTTTCAAATCACAGTGTGGGGTTTCTTCGTTCATTTTTATTCCTGTTTCTCTCTACCAGAAAAAAAATTGAATCTAAGGCTAAGCATCTTTCCTGGGCCATGGGCATGCACCACACAAAAACAGTGTAGAAACTCTTGAGCCCGTGAGTGTAGAGCAGGGGTAGGCAACCTTTTTGAGCTGGGAGCTGGGTTGGTGTCCCTCAGACAATGGGGGGGGGGGGGGAGCACAATAAATAAATAAATAAATAAAAATTAAAAAATTAAAAAAATAATAAAGAATTTAAAAAAATATGCATGCACACTCTCTCAGCCCCAGAAAAGCCATGATGGCAAAAACACTGTGGAGATTTTGCCAAGAAAACCCTAAGAACAAATAATAACAACAATAATCAATATCATCATGGCGGGCGGCGGCGGGGGGTGGCGGCGGCAGCAGCGGCAGGACCGGCCTGGGGCCGGTCAAAAGGCCTTGGGGGGCCGCATCCGGCCCCCAGGCCTTAGGTTGCCTACCCCTGATGTAGAGCTAGCCACTTTTCCCTCCCCTCTTCTTGCCCCTCTGTTTCCAGGGCTTTCTTTCCCTGGCTCCTTTCTCCCACTTGCAGGGCCCTTGCAGGCTTTTCCCGCCCAGGAGAGGAGGGAGGCAAGGCCAGGCCAGGCCAAGGAGGGTGACCCTGGAGCCTCCTCCTCACCTGGTGCCTGGCATTCCTGGCCAAGGAGTTACTACTAGCAGTCACTAGACTGGAGGGCCCCCTTCCCGCCTTCCCCTGGCAGCTTGCAAGCAGTGCTTGTGAGCCTGCAGGTCACTTCCCACTTATTTTTATTCATTCATTGTATTTATATCCCACTCTTCAGCCACAAAGGCTCTCTCTCAGAGCAGCTTACAGATAGTTAATTAAACAATTCCCTGCTCTCAGGCTTACAATCTAAAAAGACATGACACAAAAGGAGAAGGGGAGGGAAGGGCAGTGGGGAAGGGGTTTTCTTGGTAAGTTTCTTCATGGCCACCCTCTGAGGCTGAGAGAGTGTGACTTTCCATGGCCGCACTGGGATTCGAACCCTGGTCTCCCCTCCCAAGGCTGCGTCCTCCTCGCTGCAGAAAGAATCCCTCTCAAGCCCCAGTGCTAGACACAGCATGTAAAGGGAATGGGCAGAAGCACTTTGTTTTGAGACTAGGCAGAAATAATCCGGTTTGAGACCACTTGGACTGCCCTGGCTCAATGCTAAGGACTGCAGGAATAATCCGGTGTGAGACCACTCAGACTGCCCTGGCTCAATGCTAAAGACTACAGGAATAATCCGGTGTGAGACCGCTTGGACTGCCCTGGCTCAATGTTAAAGACTGCACATATAATCCGGTTTGAGACTGCTTTGACTGCCCTGACTCAATGCTAAAGATGGTAGATATAATCCGGTTTAAGACCACTCTGACTGCCCTGGTTCAATGCTAAGGATTGCAGATATAATCTGGTTTGAGACCACTTTAACTGTCCTGGCTCAATGCTAGGGAATTCTGGGAACTGTGGTTTTTGAGACATTTAGCTTTCTCTGTCAGAGAGCTCTGGTGCCACAATAAACTACAATTCCCAGGATTCCCTAGCACTAAGCCAGGACAGTTAAAGCGGTGCCAAACTGGATTATTTCTGCAGTGTGTTTTAGACCTAAATCTTCTCTTTGCTGCCACGATCAACTACCATTCCCAGGATTCCATAGCATGGAACCATGACAGTTAAAGTGGATTATTTCTGCACTGCGGATGCAGCCAAGGATCTCTTGCAGGTTGAAGGACACTTTTTCTGAGACAATAACTCCCACTAAACCGCGGGACTCCCAATTCCTAGTCCCCAACCGTGTCAGTCCACCAGTGCCTGCCTGCATCCACACTGCAGAAATAATCCAGTTTGGCTCCACATTAACTGTCCTGGCTCAATGCTATGGAATTCTGGGAACTGTAGTTTTAGGAGACATATCACTTTCTTTGTCAGAGAGCTCCGGACATTAGGACCAACCACAGAGCCCAGGATTCCATAGTATGGAGCCAGGGCAGTTAAAGTGGTGTCAAACTGGATTATTCCTGCAGTGTGGATGCAGCCTCTGTCAGGGAGCTCCGGACACCAGGACCAACCATGAATCCCAAGATTTCATGGTGTGGGGCAATGGAAATTAAAGCGGTGTCAAACTGGATTATCCCTGCAGTGTGGACGCCCTGAAAGCCATCCCTTGAAGGTCCAAGTGGGTCTCCCATTGACTTCATTCTTAAGGTGCCCTCCTCAGCACTGCCAAATGTAAGGCAATCAAGAAAAATAAAGGAACATGGCCACATAAATAAAAGGTTTTAAAACAGAGAGAGAGAGAGAGAGAGAAATCCCTGTTTCTCAGTGATGCTCAGAAGGGAGGAGAGCCTTTTGGGATTCCCTCCTGGACAGAGAGCTGGGATGGAGGGCAGGTCCTGGAAACATGGAGGACCTTGAATGTGCTTCTTAGCCCTGCTCAAAATGGAGGACCTTTTGGACCCCCTCCTGGAGAGAGGGCTGGGATGGAGGACCTTGAATGTGCTTCTTGGCCCTGCTCAAAATGGAGGACGTGTCCTGGAAAAGGAGGACCTTGAATGTGTTTCTCAGCCCTGCTCAGAATGGAAGACCTTTTGGACTCCCTGCTGGAAAGAAGGCTGGGATGGAGGGCAGGTCCTGGAAACATGGAGGACCTTGAATGTGCTTCTTAGCCCTGCTCAAAATGGAGGACCTTTTGAACTCCTTCCTGGAAAGAGGGCTGGGATGGAGGACGTGTCCTGGAAAGATGGAGGAGTTGGGGTCCCCCTGGTCCTTCCCTCCCTCGACTCCCCCCCCCTTCTCCCCCTGGGGCTGCCTGGGCTACTGAAACCCCCTCTGGGCGAGCAGTCCTCCTTGGGAGGCAGGCAGAGCCGACTTACTTGGGCCGGAGGGCTGCGAGGCGAGCCACTCTCCTCCTCCTCCTCCTCCTCCCAGGGCGACCAAGCAGTGGCTCCAGAGGCACAAGGCGGCCAGCACCGCTCCTCCTTTGCCCATCCTGGCTGGAAACCTTCTTTTCCAAGAACTGGGTCCCCCGGATCCCTGCGAGGGGTCTGGAAGAGAGAGACACAAACTTCCCCCAAAGTTTGAAAGAAGTTGGAGAAGGCGCAGCAGCAGCAGCAGCAGAGGAGCGCCTGCCTTCCTTCCTTCCTTTGCCTTCCTTCCTTCCTTCCTTCCTTCCTTCTTTCTGCCGCTGGCCACTGCGCGCTCCTGTCTTCCCCCCTTTGCTTTAAATGACATGGCTATGCAAAGGAGGCTGTGCACCTATTGGCTCTGGAGAAGGAGGCGAAGGCGGGGAAAAGGGGGGGCAGGGGGCAGGGAGAGCCATTTCCCCAAGGGGCACCTGGGAAGGCCGGCCTCTGTCCTCCCACTGGGCTGGCCTTCGTTGTCTTTGCCTCAGAGAAAGGGATCCCCAAGCAGGAGAGGAACAGGAAAAGAATTCCCATACACCTGGGATCCAACATTGATAGAAATGGAGACTGCAGCCAGGAAATCAGAAGAAGACTAAGAATGGGGAGGGTGGCTATGAAAGAACTAGAAGAGATCCTAAAATGTAAAGGTATATAAAACTCTGAACAAAAGTTAGAATCATACAAGGCACTGTATTCCCTATTCCCACGTATGGATGTGAGAGCTGGACAGTTAAGAAAGATGATAGGAAGAACATCAATGCATTTGAGATAATGTGGTGCTGGAGAAGAGTGCTGAGGATCCCATGGACAGCCAAAAGGATAAACAAATGGGTCCTAGAGCAGATCAAGCTGGAAACCTCCCTGGAAGTCAGGATGATAAAGTTGAGGTTGTCATACTTTGGCCACATCATGAGAAGGGAGGACTCATTGGAAAAAGACAATAATGCTGGGGAAGGTGGAGGGAAGTAGGAAGAGAGGAAGGCCACATGCCAGATGGATGGACTCTATTAAGGAGGTCACTATGGGCATTAAGGGGTTGCGGGAATTAAGCAGAGCAGGGGAGGACGGAGGGTCTTGGAGATGTCTCATCCATAGGGTTGCCATGAGTCGAGATCCACTCGAGGGCAGTTAACAACAAGAACAACAAGCTGGAGCCACGCTGCAGAAGTAATCCAGGTTGCCACCACTTGGACTGCCCTGGCTCCATGCTAGGGAATTCTGGGATTTGGAGTTTGAGTCCAAAACACACTACAGAAATAATCCATTTTGAGACTGCTTTAACTGCCCTGGCTCAGTGCTAGGCAACCCTGAGAACTGTACTTTGTTGTGGCACCAGAGCCCTCTCTGACAGAGAAGGCTCAATGTCTCACAAAGCTACACTTCCCAGAAATCCACAGCATTGGGCCACGACAGCTAAAGTGGTGTCAAACCGGATTATTCCTGCAGTGCAGATGCAGCCTTACAGCTTTGTTCTGTAGAGGGGGAGGGAATGAAAAACTGACTAACAACTTTAGTCCTAGATGTGAGCAATTGCATCCACAGTTTGAAAAGTTATTTAAACATGTCCCATAGTCTCGAAAGACAGAGGTCCAAAACAAACTGCGGAAATAATTCAGTATGAGATTGCTTTAACTGCCCTGGCTCAATGCTAGGGAATTCTGGGAACTGTAGTTATATGAGATGTTGAGCCTTCTCTCTCACAGTGCTTTGGTGCCACAACAAACTACAGTTCCCAGGATGCCTAGCACTGAGCCACAGCAGTTAAAGCAGTCTCAAACTGGATTACTGCACTTTTTATAAAGACATCAGAGCCTTACTTATACCTCCTCTTATTCAAAGATTCCCAGATAGATGAGATAAATTCTATGTAGAATATTTTCTCTCACATCTAAATAAGCAGATAACTGCCAAAGTTGCTAGAGTCTGTGCAACTGCTACCGATTGCCATAAAGGGCTAGTTTTGTTACTGTTATTTTAATATTGTAATAGTTTAATTCATTTTTAAGGGGTGGGTGAGTTAGGGAATTGGGTTGATTGGGGCAGGTTACAAATAAATCTATTTATTATTATTATTATTATTATTATTATTATTATTATTATTATTATTTAATATTTGTTTATTCGACCTTCCATGACTTCCTTTTATGATGGCTGAAGTGATTTTAAAATGTATATATTATATCCAGTCAACTGTCTTGTAATATTTGTATTTATTTATATTAGGCTAGCTATTTGCCACAATAAATGAAATGTAAATGTAGTTTGGTGAGATATTTTGCCTTTCGCCTTCTCTATCAGACAGCTCTGTGCCTTCAGCAAACTACACATCCAAGGATCCCATAGCATTGAGCCAAAGAGGGTCATTCACACTGGAATCAGTTTGCAAACTGGTTTAAATGTGGGTCATTCACACTGGAATCCGGGTTTTTCAACCTGAATGGGGTGGGCCTGTGTCAAATTCCCCCTTAACCCGGGTTTTTCAAAAATGACTTTTCCCCCGTATTTTTTTGCAAAACACCAGTTGTTTTGTTTTTTTCAGGGTGCCACTGTGTCGCACACTTTTTCTCTTCTTTCCTTTGCGGTCACACCATGGAACCCTTTCTTCCCACAGCTGCCACCAACTTATGCAAAGAGCCACTCCTTCACCAACCTTCTCTTCTAAAACTCTTTGGTATAACCTATCTTGTATAAGGTTTAGTAGCATGGATATTCATTCACATTGTAGACAAATGTTTCATAAAGTAACAACAAAACTTTATTTACAATACAAGTAACAATGTTTTGCTTGGTCTTGCTGCACTTGTTATAGCTGGTTACAGTTACAAATAATACTACAGTGGTACCTCGACATACGAGTTTAATTCGTTCCGTAACCTTGCTCGTATGTCAAATTGCTCGTATCTCAAAGCATCTCAATTTTCCCCATTGAAATTAATTGAAATGTAGTGTGCGGTGTAGTGTGCGATTCCTCGTATCTCAAATCTTGCTCTCATCTCAAAGCAAAATATCGCTCACTCGGCGGCTCGTATCTCAAAACACTCGTATATCAGGGCACTCGTATGTCGAGGTACCACTGTACTATAAAACACTCCTTTCCTTGGAACACTTTCAATTCCCCCCACAGGACACTCTTAGCCCTTCTTTGGGCACCCTTACGACTATTTCTTAACCAGCCACTAGAGTTGCAGACTGCCAGAAATAGTGCAAATTGAGTCCACTTTTAGGGTTAGGGATGCTAGGGAATCATGGGAATTGTTGTTGTTTTTTTCTGAGACATATAGCCTTCTCTGTCAGAGAGCTCTGGTGCCACAATAAAATACAGTTCCCATGATTCCCTAACCCTAACCCTAAAAGTGGACTCAATTTGCACTATTTCTGGCAGTTTGCAACCCCCCTAAGGCTATCAATACCCAATTTCTCTGTTGTGTGCTGGGGTGTCCAATGATTTACCAGACTGTGTGTTACAAAGCTCCATGCAAGGTAGTGACAGCTCACCTTCTCATAACCTTCAAGAACTACTCTGGTTCCTTCAATATTGACAGACTGAATTTCTTTCTTGTGCAACTAAGGGCCTCTGCAGACCGGCGCAAAGGGCCAGCCTGGAGGCACAGTTGGGGGGGGCAGCCACACGCCGGCTGCCCCAACCCCACACTAACGCCGTCCTGATGGCAGGAGCTGTTACACATGACACGTGGTGTCAGGATGCCCTTCTGGCACAGCATTCTGATGCGCTGCGCCAGAAAGGGCGAGGAAGAGCCGCACACTGACTCTTAAGGTGGCCTTTTGCTGCCCCTGAAAGGAGTGGCATTTTGCAGCTCTTTTCGGGGTGGCAAAAGGGAGGATTGGGCCGCGATGTGGGGTAGCCGCGGCCACGATCCGCTGCTTCCCAGGGCAGCCCAGAGCTGCCCAGCTGCACACCCCCTAAGAAAAGTGGAGAGAGAGAGTCTGTACAGACTGCCAGAAATAATCCAGTTTGAGGCCACTTTAACTGTCCTAGTTCAATGCTAGAGAATCATGGGAACTGTAGTTTATTGTGGCACCAGAGCTCTCTGACAGAGAAGGCTCAATGTCTCAGAAAAAACTACAATTCCCAAGATTCCTTAGCATAGAGCCAAGACAGTTAAAGTGGCCTCAAGCTGGATTATTTCTGGCAGTCTGTAGGCCCTTAGTTTCACAGCAGCCATTGTTCTGATCCTGACATTCCATATGCAGCTGCATGAATGACACAGTCTACCTCTTCACATGCATTATAGAAGTCATTGAAGCTTCTCACATCAGCCTGTACAACTTCCACTCTTTTGGAATTTCCCACAGAGGTGTCTTCATGTCATAGAGAATTATTTCCGTTCCCGATTTGGCAAGAGCACTTCCAAGTGTAAAGCCAAAATATCCAGCGCCTCCGGTGATCACTGTTTTGTCACACTCCTTTCAGGGCTTGCTTACTGCAGTCTGGTTTTTGTTCAACAGGTTTGGAGTTGTGCTTAAAGAGACTATGGCATTTCTTGTCCTTCTGAGGCAATTTCTCCATTGTGTGCTGGTGTGTCCAATGATTTACCAGACTGTGTGTTACAGCCACCAATGTGAACTTACTCCCGATCAGATTCAGGGCTTGCTAAAGGGAGGGATCAATGGGCAGAGGGTGGGCAGAAGGGCTGAACATGCCTATCCCATCTACAGAGTGGCAAGCACCATTTTTGTGCTCGCACTTAGTTGCTGGCTCTGAGTGTTTTCAAATTTCCCTCTGGTGTACCCTTTAAACAACTGCTCAGCTGCTATCCTTTAGTGCTCTTTTCCCCCTACAGTGCCATTGCCAGATGCTTGGACCAGCAAAGCTGGGAAGGGGACTCTTCTGGGAACATTTTTTTTTTTTTTGACAGAGTGTGTGATCCATTGCATTTGCATGGCTTCAACGTAGGGGGTGGTTCATTCTGTTTTTGTGTTCCCCAATGATGCCATTGCAAGGAGGAGTGGGTGGGTAGAGGGATGGATGGGGGAAAGAGGAGGGAGGAGAACAGAGGGAAGGGGGAGGGATGGAGGGATGGAGCAGCCTTCACCAGCCAGCCTTGGCACACACACTCCATCCCTGCCAGGGGCTCAGAGGAGATCTGATGCTCCCACCACTGCCAGCTTTGTGGGGTAAAATGCATGTTTCTCAGGTAGGCTCCAAAGGGAAGGCATTTGGACATTTTTCCTGGACAGGAGGATGAAATGAAGGACAGTTCCTGGGAAAGAAGGATGCTCTGGTCACCCTGTCCCCATCCCAGGGTGACCAGATAGATGTCATCCCCGCCAGGGGGGAGGGGGACAAAGTACCACAAAATGGAGGAGGTGCACGGGAAATGGAGGACACGCCCCAATAAAAGCTTATATAAATATAGAATGTGTGCTTCTTAGTCCTGCTCAAAATGGACAACATTTTGGACATTGTTCCTGGGCAGAAGGCAAAAATGGAGGACACATCCTCTGAGTGTTAATTCCTCCCTCCCCCTGGATACAAAGAGATGTCACCAACGACGATCACAGAAGTGAAATGATGTAGATGCACATCAATTGGTTGACAAAACAAAAAAAAGTACCCAAAAATGATCACATGCAATCGATAGGGAGAATCCATTTTGAATCGGTATCTTCATTAGTGTGAACTTTCAGAGGGTTATATTGCACCAGATAATTTGTTCATGGTAAACATAGTGTGAACTTCACATCAGGTCAGATTCCGTATTGCATGAACTAATGCAGTATCGAATCTCCCCAGATCTACCCAGCACAAAGCAGTAGCATGAAAGTGGTGTCAAACTGGATTATTTCTACAGTCATATAACTGGGTCCATCCTGGTCAGGGCATTCTGGTAGCTGCATTTCAAAAAAGTAACTTTCCCAGGCTTTGTTCTTGACCTGAGTGTGTGATATAACCATTCACCCTGCGGATTGATTCCTCTCTATCTGCACTAGTTCTGTTGAATGTTAATAGTATTTTTATTTATTTATTTATTTATTGTATTTATACCCCACTCTTCAGAAATGCTTTCAGAGTGGCTTACAAATTGGAAATTAGAGTTTTGTATTGCCTTCATTATCTTGTTGCCTTCAAGTTGTTTCCAACTTATAGTGACCCTATTATGGAATTTTCTTAGCAAGATTTGGTCAGAGGGGGCCCATACCTTCCTCTGAGGCTGAAAGAGTGTGACTTGCTCAAAGTCATCCAAGGGGTTTCGATGTCCCAGCTGGGATTTGAACCCTGGTCTCCAGAGTCCTAGTCCATCACTCAAACCACTATGGCCATACTGACCTCCTTTTCCAGGGCATGTCTTACATTTCTGTCCAGGAGGAATTCCAAAAGGTCCTCCATTTTGAGCAGGACTAAAAAGTATGACAATGGGCCTTTACAGACTGCCAGAAATAATGCAGCTTGAGGCCACTTTGTGTCCTGGCTCAGTGCTAAGGAATCATGTAGTTTATTGTGGCACTAGAGCTCCCTGACAGAGAAGGCTCAATGTCTCAGAAAAAAATACAATTCCCATGATTCCCTAGCACTGAGCCAGAACACTTAAAGTGGCCTCAAGCTGGATTATTTCTGGCAGTCTGTAAAGGCCCTTAGTGATGTGGACCTGGAGAAGAGTGCTGAGGATACCATGGACAGCCAGAAAGAGATTCTAATGAGTCTCGGAACAAATCAAGCCGGAAATCTCCTTGGAAGCCAAGATGATGAAACTGAGGCTGTCATACTTTGGCCACATCATGAGAAGGCATGGATCTCAAGAAAAGATGATAATACTAGGAAAGGTAGAGAGTACGAGAGGAAGACTGCATGCCAGATGGTTGGACTCAATCAGGGAGTTCATGGGCATGCATTTGTAGGACCTGAGCAGGGCAGTGGAAGGTAGGGGTCTTAGAGATGTCTCATCCACAGGGTCACCATGAGTCAGGATCAACTTGCGGGCAGCTAACAACAAAGAACAAGAAGCATGAATTTATATTTATATCAGTGTTTTTAGTTTTTAGTTTGTAATGTCCTTCATTTTTCTTGAATGTCCTAGATTTTATGGTGCCTTGTCCTCCACTGGGGTTATTGTTGGAAAATCTTTGCATTCTCTCTCCTAAGATAGATAAGATCTTCCATGCATGCAAACTCCGCTCTGTCCCTTCTTTTGAACATACCATTTGGTTCTTGCTGAATCACAGGGGCAATAAATACCTTTGTAAATTGGTAAAACAAATCATGTGATTCAGATTACTTCCATTAGGAAGTTTTCTCACACGCAAAAAGGCATTCTCCTGCTTCTCTCTGGGTCTCCCATCTCCCTACTTTCTTAACTTTCTTTGGAAAGATGGTGAGATAAAAGATTTCTTCTTTTACCTGAACTATTTATTAGCTAGTTAGGATGTAGCCTCTATGCATATGTAGATTCAAGCCATTAGTAAAGTTTGGTTTTTTAAACTACAAGCTATTTGTGTTGTCTTTGAGTCAGCCTCAGTTCCTAGAGGAGCAGTGTTTCTGCTAATCTGCTGATTTAACAGCTAGACCCTAACAGGTTGTCTTTGATATTTTTGATATTTTAATATTTTTGTCTCCTTAACTAAGGCTGAAGTCTTAGGAAACTTGAATCCCCAACAGTTATGACATCTGGTCACTCTGTCTGGGAAGGGAAGGGGGGCATTATTATTATTATTATTATTATTAAATTTCTTACCAGCCTCTCCCCATTGATCAAGGCAGGGAACAACAACAATTAACAGACAAATATCAGTGAAAATACAAATCAGTTTAAAAGGACAAATAAGATATACACATATTAAAACAATCCTCATTTCAAATTCATAATTTCAAACTCACAATTTATGGATTTGAATTTGAATGTCCTACATTTTGCAGTGCCCTGTCCTCCTATGTGGTTATGACATTGGGACACTGTTTGGGCAAGGAAGGGAATCGGGGGATGATGATGATGATTTTCTTATCCGCCTCACCCCATGGATCCAGGCGGGGAACAACAACAATTAACAAACACACACCTTCAATTAAAAACACATAAGTGAAAAAATGCATCAATATAAAAGGACAAATAGGATATTCACATATTAAAACAATCCTCATTTAAAATTCATCACTTAAAATGCACAATTTGGAGATGCCTCCTTGGGTGGGCTTCTATTGTTGTTGTTGTTGTTGTTGTTGTTGTTGTTGTTGTTGTGTGACTTCAAAGTCCTTTCCAGCTTAGAGTGACCATAAGGCAAACATATCACAGGGCTTTCTTGACAAGTTTCTTTAGAGGGGGTTTGCCCTTGCCATCTTATGGGTCAGAGAGAGTGTGACTTGCCCAAGGGCACCCAGCAGGAGGGTCAGCATAAGTCAAAAATGGCTTGAAGGCACACAACAATAAAATACAACACTTTAACAGCAATGGCTGTATGCTAGGGTATCCTTCGATTTGTAATTTGTTCTGGCACCAGAGGTCTTTGACAGGAAAGACTCACAAAACTACAAATTCCATAGCATTGAGCTATGGCAGTTAAAGCAGTGTCAAACTGCATTATTTCTGCAGTGCAAAGGCAGCCTTGGTTGAGGGTAATATAAATGCCCACGTCAGGCTGAAACTGCTCATGAGGCATCTATGAGGCAAGGAGCTGGTTTGTTTTCTTTTGTTATCTAAAGCAGCCACCCAGAGTATGAAGAGGAAACCAGCAAGCAGGGCCTGGAAGCATCTAAAATTATTTCTTCTCCATTTGTTCCTCATCTCTGCCCCCACATTTTGGCCCCATAAAGATACACATCAACTCTAGTTTCTTGACCACTTGCTTACATGCTGCAGAGTGTTCCATAGGTAGCTTGTACAGAGCTTCAATACAGACCTCCAATCTGCACTGCAAAAACAATCCAGTTTGACACCACTTTAACTGCCATGGCTCAATGCTATGGAATTTGGGGAATTGTGATTTTGTGAGACATTTAGCCTCACAAATTATATATATTATACACACACACACACACGCACACACACACACAGAATAGTCTTGGAGTTTTCTAGCATTTAAATGGCAGTAAAGTAAATATTCCCTGTACAGAGTTTATAGGATGAGGCAGGCAAAAGCATCCTGAAGACTAAGCTCCCAATCCAATACAAAATTGTCCTATCCATGCCAGCCCCCTGAAGCAGGCAGGAGCCATGCAAGAGCACAACCAGATGTGCTAGGGCAGAGTTTCCAGACATGCAACTTCATCACACCACTTGCCCATTGCCTCAGTGTCTCTAACGTGTCGCAATCAGGGATATGCTGACATCGCAGTCCAGAAATGGCACTACTCTTGCTGAAACTCTTTTGCATCCTTCCTAGCATTTTCTTTCTGAAACCTCCACATTTTGATTAAGCTTTGTTCTGTAGGGAAAAAAATGAAAAATCCACTAACTTTAGTTCTAGATATTAGCAATTGCATCCACTGTTTGAAGAGTTCTTTAAACATGCCCCATAGTCTCAAAAGGCAAAATGTACAATTATACTTTTTTTTTAAAAAAAAATGTAATGCATTCATGTTTTCTGATGGGCTTAGGGAAGGATTTAATTGCCCTTTCCCCCAAGAATTTTTTCCAGCCTTATTAAATCTCTTTTTGTTCTTGTGAAATTCCTTGGATGTTTTGTCCCGGAGTACCTCCAGGTTTGCTTCAGAATTTAAGCAACATTCACTAGCTATTGACAATTTCTTTTTTTTAAAAAAAACCTCTTTCTAGAGAAGTATGTAGTGTAAGAAGGACATGAACTTGGGGAATTACTAAAGTCCAAGTCTTCAATGGGATCTTGTATCCTATGTTTACGGAGGTGGCTAGGGAATAGCCTGATGGAGACAAAGCTTTCCAATGAACTGTAATTTATTTGGGGGATTCAAACATACAAAGACACTCTACACACAAGAACTCAGGAATAAAGTAGTTAGCTTGAAGAGGAAACACAAAGCTTTCTAATGGTGATAATTACTTGAAGGAGGCTGCTCCAACAATGAATGAAGATGGATAGACTCAACCATTATGAAAAAGGAAAGGACAACGGAAAGAGCTAGGACTCAAGTCAGAGTTCACAGTGGTGCAGTGGCACCATGAAATCTAGCCAGACCCAATGTGCTTGAGATTTTGGGGATCTTTTATACCCTTAAAACTAGCCTGAGGCTAAGAGTTGCTATTGTATATCAAAGGATTCTGATTACTACTCCTTGAAGTAAACAATTTCCAAGGAGAGGAGATGGGATGTTAATGTTATCTTATCTTATCATCAGCCGGACACATCCTGGCTGGCACTCATAAATCTTCTAGGTGTGAATGTCCTGCACAGCAGCTCCTAGGCTTGGCCCTTTTGATCTGCAAATTGTTGTAAGTGCAGATGTGACCTTTCAGGTGACTACGTCATGTGCTTGCCTTGCGTCTATGGCAATTGGGGCTTCTCCCATTGTAGGGTCATGGCAGGAACCCAAAAGTGGTCTTTTTATCAAATCAGTCATTGTGACAGTAGAGAGAACTTGTAGCACCTTTGAGACTAACTGAAAGAAAGAAGGTGGCAGCATGAGCTTTCGTCGACTTTGGTATATTTCTTCACATGCTTTTGGTGGAGTGGAAGCCAGGAACAGGCATATATATGTCCTTGGTGTGTGAGAATGTCTATTCAAATTCAAAATCCTTTGTGTATGGGAATGAAATAGCAAGTCCAGTTTTAACAATGGTCATTTGTGGACAAAGACATAGCCATTGGGTATGGAAATGAGGTGGCAAGACCAGTTTGGCCTTGGAAACTAGCCTGCAGGTGAGGAGGATAGATGAGTGTAGGACACCCCCATGAGGATGGGGTCAGATAATCTTGAAGTGAATGTAGTGGGTCAGGAAGCCATTGTTCCTGTACAATACATTGCTGAGGGTCTGTAGTTTATGGATGAATTCTGATTCTGCTGTTTCTCTTTCCAATCTACCTTTATAGTTCTTATGCTCTCTCTAGAGCAGTGATTCTCAACATTTGGTCTTCCAGATGTTTTGGACTTCGTTTCCCAGAAGTCCCAGCTAGTATGGCTAACGGTCAGGAATTCTGGCAGTGGAAGACTCAAACATTTGGAGAACAAAAGGTAGAGAACCACTGATCATACAGTCTTTACAGATCAGGATTAGGCTCCTGTGCTCAGAAAAATTGCACACAGAAAGAGACACTGCTACACCTTCTTTTGCACAGTTAGGGCCTGAACAGACTGCCAGAAATAATCCAGTTTGAGACCACTTTAACTGCCCTGGCTTAATGCTAGGGAATCATGGGAACTGTAGTTTTTTCTGAGACATTGAGCCTTTTCTGTCAAAGAGTTCTAGTGCCACAATAAACCACAGTTTCCATGATTCCCTAGCACGAAGTCAGGGCAGTTAAAGTGGTCTCAAGCTGGATTATTTCTGGCAGTCTGTTCAAGCCCATAGTCTCAAAGGTGCTACTACAAGATCCCTTTGCACACAGAGATCAAGTTAGAACTTGGGTTGAAGCTGCAAGACTGGAGAAGGGAACATCATTGGAAGTTCTCCATTGTAACAGGCAGAAGCAACATCCCTGTCACAATTTCCCTTCACACCAGAGATTGCTTACTTGAAGAAGAGTTGGGAACTTCAGTCAACTGATTCCTGATCAACAAGGGAACAGACTGCTGTTGATTCCAGTGGCTGCTGCCCAATACGTGGGTATTGGGGGTCTTTAATGTATCCCCTAAATACAGTGGTCCCACCACATTCAATGAGGTTAGGGGTGAAGGACCCCCATGAATGTGGGAAAACTGCAAATAAAAAAACTATTCTTTTTACTTAAGAGAACACCTCTCTAGGAAGTTCCAGGTCCTCCAGTGCAATTCTATAATCAACATCTGCCAGAGGCTGATCATAGAATTATGCTGGAGGATCTACGAATGCCTAGAGAAGTGTTTTCACTAGGAATTTCTAGATTCTTCAGCAGAACTCTATGGTCAACTTCAGGCAGAGTTGTGCTGGAGGACCTAGAGATTCCTAGAGAGAACACATTAATCAAAACTGCAAATATTAAAATCCTCAAAAGTTAAGCTGCAAATGTGGAGGGCCAATTGTATGTAGGGATTGTGAATACAAACCAGTCACAAATGTGTAACTCTAATTTACATATTCGTAATCACTTTAAAGAATTCCAAACGTTTTTTTAAAAATTGTAATAGATATTGTTTAACTATATTTTCCTTTAACTAAGCCTTTTTGAATCCCATATTGGGAGAAAGTTAGAATGTAAAGTAATAACAAATAAGTGTCAATAAGCAGTATCAAATGGTGGTACATAAATCAGCACAAATGGACTGTCTGGATGAGCATGCATCTCCAATGACTAACAATGCATAACAGTACCACACACGCACACACACATACACATGGAATAGAAGGTCATCAGCTGTGTATCTCATGTCAAGCCGCCAATAATGTATCTGGAAAGAAGCACTACATCTAACTGTGTTTCCTCCAGTGGCATTATGGTAAATTTGGAAATACAAGCACTCACCATAAAAATTTCCATAGCTATATTTTCAAAGGCAGTCCAGTAACATTTGTAGCTGTGTTGATCCACATCTAACTGTGTGTGTTTGGTATCTAGAAAAGATGCACACATAAAAATAGGTATGGATTAACACAGGCACCAAAATTATTGGACTCTCCTTGGAAGTATAGCTATGATGAGAGTACTTAGCATAGTAGTTTATTAGTGCAGATAACAGTCATAAAATAGTGAACTAGTGAAATGGTTAGCAAGTTGGACTTTGCTTGGAGAGACCTGAAATTGTATGAGAAAGTAAAAGAGAAAGGCACTACAGCTCAAATGCAGGAGCTCCCCAGCACACAAGAGAAGAAGCACTTAAATACTTTATCTCAAAGTCAACAAACCAGTTCTAGCAGTTTTTATCTCCACCAGAAGTGGGTCATTCATAAAGTTAATGAGTCTTAATTGCCACCATAAAATATTCCAGAACTGGCACAAGGGACCATCAACCCAGTCCACCCAGCTACGGTCAGGATTGCAGCTAAATTTAAAGGGAATAGGAAGCTTTGAATACCATGACAGAAGATGTCATTGTGAAAATAAAAATGTATCCCTGCTTTGAGCCCATGTGCCATGGCTATTCTGCACATGAGAAACTTGTTCAAACAGATGAAATCCAAGTACCTGCAACATTTAAGGGTAGCAACTGTTGCACAGAAGAATTCCTGAATGTTGGTCAATTTGGCTGGAGATTCTGGGAATTGAAATCCAAAACACCTGGAAGATTAAGTATAGGAATCATTGCTCTAGATCAGTGGTTCCCAAACTTTGGTCCTCCAGATGTTTTGGACTTCAGCTTCCAGAATTCCTGACTGTTGGCCAATCTGGTTGGGGCTTCTGGGAGTTGAAGTTCAAAGTACCTGGAGGATCAATGTTTGGGAATCACTGCTCTAGACCTCGTTTGCCAGATGGGATGATGATGATCTAAGAATGGAGGAGCTTTGCACTGTTCCATTGTCATGGACAGATCACTTGATCAGATTTAGACTTGCTGGAACTCAGAACCTCTGCAGGGTTGGGGACCATTAAGACGGTCCACCCAAGGAGGTTTATGGACCTAAATGGATTCCTGATGGTTCTTAGGGAGTTGTCTGTTGCTTTGGCAGGTGATCCTTCTTAAGCCCTGGTTGCTCTCTGGAATGAGGAAATGACCAAGGTGGTGGACATGATTGCTCTGAAGCACTCCTTCTCATGGGGTAGAGCTAAACCAGACCACTGGTTTTCTAATGCGCTGGCAGCAATGCAATGAGATGGAGAATAGAGAGACACTGGAAGAAAACTCAGACTATATCTGGCCAAAATCAGGCTAAAGTCTATCTGAAGGCCTATAGTGGAGCAATAAGGGTTGCAAAAAATACATTTTTGTCTGCACCATTGCATCTTCACAGAAGTGTACAGTAGAGCTGTCTAATCTGTCTCCATTATTTTGATTCCTCCTCTACCCCTAGGTAGTCATTCTGTACTCCTGGGGATGTAACTATTGGCACAGACACCTTCTTCTCTTCATTGTAGTTCCTGAAAAGGGAGGAAATCTTTCCCAGAACACACTTCAAGGGAGGGACAGACAGAATCCTGGGACTGACTGGCTGCAGGGGCAAGATCAACTGCTATAAGCTATGAGAACGAGAAAGAGAATAGCCTGGCAATTACTGGGACTATTGTCCATCTAAAGGAGCCCTCTTTGTATAAAATGTGTCCTGAAATCACAGAAATATGATGGAAATGGACAGAATGCAGTAGATTTACATACCCTCCAGAATTTCACAGATGAAATCAGGGACACATGTGGCTACACAACATCAACGTGTGGTGAAGATAGCAAAAGTTATTAATGAGGAAAGGCACATAAGCTATGAGAGGCTTCAGAAGTTTCCTTTAGACTGAGCCTATTGAGAAAAGCAAGATTTCTCCCCCTCCACTCTTCTTCCTCATTTGCAGCAATGGAAGTAAGCTGAGGACAAAGAGGGTAGTGTGAGAAGAAGAAAGAAACTGGGACATTTTAAAAGCAGCTGAAAAAGTTGAACAGCAAAGGATTAATCAAGACTGTCCCAGCCAAATCAGGACAGTTGGTGGAGGTGCATTTAGAAGCACATGGAGAAACAGCACTCTGGAACAAATTGCCCCCAAACCTACCAACAATCCAAATTGCAGGGATGACATGGCATTGTTCTCCTTTATTCCTGCTTTGAAATCTGAGCTCCTGACTTTCCCTTGATTCCTCTTACTTTCACTTTTGCCAAGCCATCTTACTGGCATTCACCATAACTAAACAGACCACAGGGCAGTAGAACTGGAGCAGAAGGAGGGAGCCTGCAGAATATGAAAGAGCAAAGGGGAAAACTCTTGATGCAACTTATAAGAAAGACTCTAACCTCTTTGATGAAGACTGTGAATTCCAAAGTTTTTATTTCAAATCTCACCTCATCATAAACTCAGCAACTGGTTCTATCCGAGCACATAGGTATTATTGTCTCCCATATCTGAAATACAGGAAAAAGCTGCTGTAGCAAGGACTGTTGAAATGATTTATATGAAGTCCTTTACACACCCAGAAATACTAAATACATTTGTTCATTTGATCCATGTGCCATCTCCTTTTTTAAAAAAAAAAAAAAATCTGAAACCTATTGTTGTTGTATGCCTTCAAATCGTTTCCAGCTTATTGCGACCCTAAGACCTTATCACATGGGGTCTAGAGCAGAGCTAATCCAAAGGGTACCTGCAGCTAATACATATTATTTCCCCGTGTTTACACACGACGCTGCCCTAGAACACGGAGCTAATCTGTATTGTTTCCCCGCGTGTACACACGACGCTGCCCCGAAACTCCACAGAACCCGAAGCTAATCCGTAGCGAGTAGGGAGATTTTGACATTCGGTTTGTTGGGGAAGTACAAGCGGAGCCTTCGTATTCATTGCGCAATGGTGGGCGGGGCGGGGAAGCAGGGAGAGCTCTCCCAAGCAGAAAATCCCGGCGAGGGGAAGGGATTGGCGAAAGGCAAACCGGATTGAAAAAGAGGAGGAGAAGGAGAGGAGGAGGGAAGAGGGAGGCGATCTCTCTCTCTCCATCTCTCTCGCATTTTTCTCCACCAACACCCCTTCCCTCCTCCAGTCCTCCAGCCCTCCTCCTCCTCCTCGGTCCCCTTGGCTGCCTTTCCTCCCGACTCCTTCATCCCATCCTTGCCATCCACAGAAGCGCCTTCTGCGACGCTGGCTTTTTGGGTGGTGGGAAGGGAGAGAGAGAGAGAGAGAGAGAGAGAAGAAAATGTGTGTGTGTGTGTGTGTGTGTGTTTTCCTTCTTCCCACGTGAACCGCATCCCGCGGCGCCTGATCGTTAAATTCCCTTTGGAGCCTTCGTATTCATTGCGCTATGGCCGCCAGGGCGAAATTCAGTTCGTTTCGGTATAGAACTGAATTTATTCTCACTTCGGTTACTTTTCTGTTACTTTTCACTTCGTGGCCAGCGTTTGATAAGGTCCTAAGGCTATCAGGGGTTTTCTTGGCAAGATTTGTTCAGAGGGAATTTGCCATTGCCTTCCACTGAGGCTGACAGCATATGACTTGTCCAAGGTTACCCAGTGGCTTTTATGACCGAGGTGCTAATTGAACCCTGATCTCCACAGTTGTAGTCCAACACTCAAACCATTATACATTAAAAAAAAAAATAAGGAAGGAGGAGAAAACACATCCAGGTTCTTTCTTTTAGGGTAGTAATGATGATTAATGCCTGAGATCAGATTATTCTTGCCTGAACAGCTGCTGGGTCACTGCCGCAGTGTTCTCTCTAGAATGGATGGACATATCAAGTCTGCCCTTGTCAGCACGAGCCAAATAAAACATCATCCCCCTGTTCCCAAGGCAAGAAGTCTGGATGACACAGTGCCACTTCCCAATCTCCAGTTCTGGTGCGAACTGTCTGCATGACATCCAAACAGTTTAGCACCGAACCCACTGTATAGCTCCCCTAAAACATTTTTTAAAATTATTTTTTTGCTTCAGATCTTCCTGGAAGATCTGGAGTCTTGTGGGGCTGCTGTTTACAATGCATCCCACTGTGCCGCCAGGATGCCAGCACTGCCATGGCAAATTGCTCACTCTGAAGTCAGAACGAAGGTGCCGTCATGTGTTCAATGTTTGGTGACTTGTTCTGATCTCAGAGCGACTTGCTGCAGTGGCACTTGTGCCAGGCAGCATAGTGGATTATGCATGTAAACATTGTAGTAGCGGATTCCAAGTAATAGGGGAATGTCAGGGCAGCTCCAGGGCCAGAATACTCTGGGCTGCTCCTCTGTTGCTTCTGCTGTTGACCTTCTGGGGGTGTGGTTGGTCCTCTGGTCATTGGCTGAAGGCAGCCTCAACTTCCCAGTAGAGAAGTTAAGGACGAATTAATGCAAAAACTGTATTAGTTACTCACATGTAATACTCTCTTACTACCAGTTGGATTTAACAGTGCTTCACTTGGTCTGGATTACGGCCCATTTCATTAGGCATTGTCATAATCAATTCAGAGGCCACATTAAGTAGTTTGGAGAGACCTTTGCTCACCCCAAATTATACATGACATATTTGCACTGAATGTTACTCTTTGAAACTAATTGTTCATGAAACTTGCTGCAGAGCCCCATACAGCAAGTTGCTCTGTTATGTATTGTCTTCTAATTTCAAAAATATATACTTTGTTGAGGGGAGATCTTAGGATTGTTAGGAGGATAGCATAATATTTTAAAAATACCTCAGAAAATCCTGCTAAAGTGCATATAAAGGATAACTTTTAAAAATGTCTCTCATTATACCCGAACCTTTGAAAGTATCATCATTTTCACTCATCATGTTATTTTTGAAATGTGTGTTTTATTATACTTTTCTTACAAATTATTATTTATTATGTGAAGTCGTAGGCTTTCATGGCTGGCATCCATAGTTTTTGTGGGTTTTTCGGGCTGTGTGGCCATGTTCTAGAAGAGTTTCTTTCTGACATTTCACTAGCATCTGTGGCTGGCATCTTCAGAAGATGCCAGCCACAGATGCTGGAGAAATGTCAGAAAGAAACTCTTCTAGAACATGGCCACACAGCCCGAAAAACCCATGAAAACTATTATTTATTATGTTTATTTTAACAATAATAACAATAGTGAAATGGACAACAGCTAATTATGTAATGCACTGATTACATAGTTTTACATCTCTGCGAACATGATCCAGCCAAAGTTTTAACATTTTGAACTTTTCTTGCTTACAATGGTTTTTAATTTGCCTGGGGTTTGGCTGGATTTTAAACCCAGCTAACATTGAATTGATCATATTTAGTTCATGGCATAAACTTTTTCTCAATCTGATTGTAATTATTTGCAGCCGGGGTGGGGTGGGGGGGAATCTTAGAAATATTGGAAGAGTTGCAGTGCCAGGACTGATCGAGTATCTGGAATAATCTGATAGGCATTGTGTATCTGGATTTATGTATAAACTTTTTAAGCAGCCTGGTTTCCCAAAGAATTGTATGTTTCTTCTCATTTGTATACAAGAAAATGTGTACAATTTCCCAGTTCTGGCATCTCGTATTTCCCAGTTCTGGAATCTCTTATAATATAAGAGACAGTGCAGGATATGCCATGAAGTTAACATTAATGTTCAGCATAATAGACCTCACAAGGTTGTTACCAAGATAAAATGGGAATCTTCCATAGTAATAAAAGAGAGTACTGGGTGTACCATGAAGTTTATTGAATGTACCATGAAGCTTATTAGTGCTCAGCCTAATCTACCTTACAAGGTTTTTGTGATGATAAAATGGGAATCTTTCATACTGCTTTAAATCCTTGAAGGGAGAGTAGGACAGGGATGTGATAGACCACCTAGCATTCCAGCACTAACTCAGGTTAATAATGCTAATTAACATTCGGTTCAATTATTGAGGCTTAGCTCTAATGGGATCTTCCTTCCTAATGCAAATGAAAAAAGGAGTGAAGGGCGGGGGGAGGAAGGAGGACTCCAGATGCTGGAAATGACTTATTTTGGAAACAACTCTTCCTTGGGATGTCGTTTTGAACAGCAATTCTCCATCGCCCAGTGCAATTTTCAGCTATTTAGTGGAAAATATGGTCTAGGAAACAGGAGTCCCCTGTGCGTGAGAATTGCTGTTAATATATGGCTCTCCAAGCGAAGTGTCAGACATTGCATTTGCTCTTGTCCTGCCATAATATGTGGTAAACTGGTGTGATGGGTTCTGCAGTAGAAATGGACATAGCAGCTATTTGGTGATCTCAGACACAGGTGGGGAGATAAGGTGTAGAGAAGGCAGACATGACTCAAGCCTGCTCAAGTTCCCTGTTGGAAAGTATGTGGTGATGAAACAACAAAGGGGCAATCTGAGAAAGAGAAGGAAGTGTGTTTATTAATTATATTGGAGGAGGATGCAGGCCACCATGATTCTGAAATAATGTACTGTTAAGTAGTCAATGTTAATGCTTGCTGTTTAGTTCTGACAATGAACATCACTGGAATGGATCTATAGTTACCAAATAAAAGTTTTCTGGGTTTAACTAACTACTGAAACCTGATTGTCAGACAATAGTGCTACTGATTGTCTGAACTAGGAGTCCTGCTGAATTGGACATAAAGAGGCTTTTGTTCTTCAAAATGTCCTGGGAGAAGAACACATCTTATTCTAGCATCTAGGATGGGGGCTCTTTTAGTGGGCTCTATCAGTGATTTTATCTGGGTTTTCTGGTGATTTTCACCCAGTGCCACAAACAGGAGTAAGGGAACGGTGACCTGTATCAGGACCTCGATGGGAGACAAAGAATAAAGCAGCCTACCCAGTGGTGTCTCAAGGGGGGTGCAGGGAGTGTGTACCACACCAGGTGACACCATCAGAGGGGGTGACACCAGGCAGCAGTGAAGCATCCTAAAGTCCCAAGCAAAAAGGAAGGACTCTTCTTGGTGTCCTGCTCCCCTTTCGGGGGTAAGGTGTCCTGGTGGTGCAGTGGTTAAATGCCAGTACTGCAGCCACAATGTTGTAAATTCAATCCTAGAGGAGGGCTCCAAGGTCCACTCAGCCTTCCATCCTTTCGTAACTTGGTAAAATGCATACCTAGCTTGTTGGGGGCAATTGGCTTACACATTGTAAACCGCTTAGGGAGTGCTAGTTCACTGATAAGTGGTATAGAAATGTACTTGCTAGTGCTAGTGCTATTGGAGTGAAGCCATGGGCCTTTTTCTCTGCTCCTCCCTCCTGTAGCCTCTTTCCTTGAAGGTGGAGATTTTTTGTAATTAAAAAATTGTTCTTGCTGGGGGGAAGGTTCTGTCTTTGCTGTCTCAGGGGTGGAACTGGGGGAGGATGCTGAGTTCCCATGGGTGAGACCCTCCTCTCCATCCACACCCCCACCCCAGGAAGTCAATGGTAGTGACACCATAAGTTGCTGCACTGCTGACTAATGATACTACTGAGCCTACCTTCCTCCCTGGGTCCCTATCCGGAACAGAGGCCTCACACCTGCTATTTTATTTTACAAAAAATGGTCACACAACTGGTAGTGGTTAATGGTGTCATATTTAGGTTGCCCTTAAGACTGGAATCAGAAGTACACTTCAATGTGCTTGAACAATCCTATAAGAATTTACTCAGATGCAAGTCTGCTTTGGGTTCCATATTGGGAGAAAGATTGGATATAAATTAAATAAATTAATAAACTGTCTGACTAAGTGGGACTTACTTTCACACTTGCAGCCTTTGGGATTAAGCCCTACTTACCTCTGAGCAAACATACACAAGATTTAAACATGTACTTAACTCTGTGCTGGCTAAGCTAACATACATTCCTATGTAGTAATTTAGAAGGTAGCCTCCTGAACTAGAAACTCAGTAAAATATGTAATTAAAAGGAGAGTCTGTGGACTTCAGGAAAAATTGAGACTCCAATTATCACTTTGCCTGTAGGTAACTACATCCTGTTGTATATAGTGATGCTTGGTTTGCGATCACCTGTTTTCATCTGCAAAATGTTCAAGGGTATGTATTGCTTCCACCCTGTTCACAGAAAGGCAGGAAATGAAGTAATGGGATTTAAATTACAGGAAAGTATGGTGAGATAAAACTATGAGGAAAACATTCCTAACTCTAGCATCTGCTCACCAACGTAACAATATGCCTAGGAAATTGCTAGTGTCTGCTTTCTTTGAGATCACCCTAGACAGGCCAGATACACATCTACCAGGACTGTTTGCTTGAGCTGTGTAGTATCACATACCGTATATTCCTGAAAAGTAACACTTGGGGCCATGTGAGTTTCTGTAGTATATGTCTACTGAAAGTATGGCACATTGTTTGTTCTGATCTCTCATGCATTGAGATGCTAGGCAGTTCCAATTTCTTCCACGACTCCTGTGGTTCTTATGGCCACCAACCTTGTACTTGACATGCCTTACCTGCTCATCATGTAAGATGGAAGATGGTGAAGAAGTTCCAGCATGCTCCAGCTCCCTGACACAATGAAGGGGCATGATTTTTTTAGCATTCCAGGTCACAAACTGGAAAGCACTAGCCCTTGAGTCATTGACTGAAGAGAAAATAAATCCTATCTGGAGCTATGAAAAAGCTGCAGTTGTTGTTTTTTGGCTACAGGGGTTCTTTCACTCTACAAAATAATAGCACTTTGATTCCACTTTAACTGCCATGGTAACAGCCTATGAAATCTGGGAATTGCAGTTTAGGGACGTATTTAGATTCCTCGGCCAGAGAGTTCCTCTGAAACCCCTGCCGAGTACAAACCTTAGGATCTCATAAGGATGCACCCAAGGCAGTTATAATGTGGAAGGAGCCCAAGAATTTAATGGTTGGACACTGGCTGCAAATTCTGAGGGTTGGAGTCCAAAAAGCAACTTTCTCAACTGTTGCTCAGTGGTTTAGGACTCTGCTTCTGAACTCCACAAAACAGAGAAATAGATTGGTCCCACAATCCCCATAATATATTGTAGTTCAGGAGTAGGATTCATACCACCCTCCTGATGTTGTCAACTGAAACAGCCCTAGCAAGCATAGTCAGTGGTGAGGAATGCTGGGAGCTGCAATTCAGGAGAGAAGAGTTCATGAAGTTCCCACCCTTGCCCCAGTTTACTCCTTTCGGACTTGCAACAAATGGACTCACCAAGTTTGCAGCCAAGACCTTTCCAGTTCACATCCTTTTAGACTACTAAAAGACAAATATATGTCCATTTTTTAAAAAAGCGGTAAATAACAAATGGAACTCTAAACAGCCTCTCTCCTTTTTCTTCTTTCTAAGTGAATTCTTGATCCTGGGTTAGCAAATTCTGGAGCATAATTCCCAAACACTGTTTTAATTTCTTCAATTTTTGGCTATTACTAGATTTATAAAATAAGAACATTTAAGATACACAGAAAATCCCATTAAAAAAAAAACAAAGAACTGGGGCAGAAAGTGAGAAAGGATTTTCGATCTGGTCTTAACTGAGATCAGCAAGACAAGGCATTATTGGATGGTGTAGAAGGAAAGCTGTGGAGGCCTTTCCTTGTTGTGGTGTGACCATTGGTGTCCTAGTTCTGTATTTGCATTTTAGGATGTTTGTATTACTCACAGTGTCTGAGAAAAGGTTGTTCTTGTGAATATATCTTTTCAAATATCTTCCAGATGAAATGACAAGTCTCTGGTGTCACCCTTAACTCTCTAGTTGCAAAGTCTGCATTCTTTCAGTCAACTGATCAGTTTGTGAGAAGAGCATGTTTTAATTCTCTTTTCCCTCTTACTAATGGGAGGAAATCTTCTGTTTCATTTGTGCAAGTAAACAATCAAAGCCTGCTTCTAGTAAAATCCAGGCACTGGATTTAAAACAGTCCACGCTGCATTTTTGCTTGAATACGGTTTAGTTAATAATGCTGCAGAGCCAAATACCACCCGCCAAGTGTATCTGGTTGTCTTGCCAGACATTTCTTTTAAAGCGTGCAATGTAAAGAGACAGACGGGTGTTGGCCCTTTCTCATTCCAAGGGTGGGTGGTGGGTGTGGAGGCCAAGTTGCTTCTCCCATTGGTTGCTGTCCTCCACTCTTGATCAAGCTGACATGGTTCCTTGGCTATTCCCTCAGCATGGGAAAGATGCTGTTCCTATGCTTTGCCAAGCTACAAAAAATGTGCAAAAGTGAGGAGGAGATGGAACCAGGGCGGAAAAGGAGGAGAGATGCAATGGTTTTGTTTTACTCTTTGGTCTAAGAAAACTTCTAGTTCCTACAGAGCTTTGGCTTGCTCACGGACTAAAGTCTATACATTTGCCAACATGGAGTGAAGGAGCCAACTCACTTTCCTTTTTAGTCTCAAAATATTTATTAAACAAATCATTTGAGCCATAGGAACAGATTCTCCTTACTCTGTCAGCCATGGCCTTCCTTCTTTCCAAATAAAATAAGCGAGATAAGTTGAGAAGCACCTGCATGCAACAACGCAGATCCAGTCATCAACAATGCTGCTTTTTACATCCCATGATGTAATATCCTAAGTCACTTCTCTAATCTGCTTAAGAAGGACAGAATCTGCTTTGTTTTTTTATGTAGGGTACAATCCAGCCAGTGGATTGCTTAGCCCCATTCTGTGCAGAGCAAAGTGTGCTCAAGGCTGTTAAGGTCAAGATTAAAAGTCCATTTCAATGGGGTTATTTAACTACATTCTGAAGGCAGCAGAACTGTTGTTACTGTGTGCCTTCAAATCATTTCCAACTTGTGGCAACCCCAAGATGAACCTATCATGGATTTTTCTTGGCAGGATTTGTTCAAAGGGGGGGTTGCCTTTACCTTCCTCTGAGGCTGAGACAGTGTGACTTTCCCAAGGTCACCAATGGATTTCCATGGTTGAGTGGGAATTTGAACTCTGATCTCCAGTTATATACACTTGAAGAGGAAGTGACCCCCACTGGACTCATTGATCTAAGAAAACATCTAGTTCCTACAGAGCTTTGGCTTCCTCATAGACTAAAGTCACTACACTTGCCAACATGGAGTGAAGGAGCCAACCCACTTTCCTTTTTAGTCACCTTGGGTCCCTGTCTGGGCAAAAGGCAGGGTAGAAATGAAATAAATAAAATAACAAATAAATTGGGACACATTTCTGTGCATCTAACAGTTATAGGAATAAGCTGCCACCTGAAAGACCATTAAACATTCATAACTTTGCTTGCATCTCTTCTGTAATTGTAAACCTGCCTTCCAATGAGTGCAAAACATGCTGATAGATAATGCAGAGCTCTATTCCTATATATCCACCTTTTGCCCCAGTTCATAGAATCATAAAATCATAGAATTGGAAGAGGCCACAAGGGTGATCCAGTCCGACCCCCTGTCATGCAAAAACTCACAATCAAAGCACCTCTGAGAGATGGCCATCCAGCCTCTGTTTAAAGACTTGATACTTTCTCACATTGGGGTTGATGTTGGGCCAGTTGGGCCAAATAAAATTCATATTGGTGGTAATGGTTTTAAAACAATAATCTGTGCCATGCAGTTTTCATGAAATATTTATGGAACTTACAGTAAATAGGTCCTGTCTGCATGGGCCAAATAAAATGTCCCATTCCCGTGGTGATGAGTCCAGGCAATGCAGGGCCCAATCCCTGGTTCTGGTGCAAACTGTCTGAATAATGTCCAAACAGTCATCACTGAACCCAGGGTATACTCCCATTAAGATGTTTTAAAATAACTCACCTTTTGCTCCAGATCTTCTTGGAAGGTCCAGAGCCCTCCATTGTGACACCAGGCAGCTGTTTAAAACACATCCCACTATGCCACCCCAGTGCCACCACCACTGGTTCAAGTCACTTACTCTGAGGTCTAACTACAACCTGTAAGTAGATTTAACACAGCTCCTCAGTTTATTGGGTGTTAGTGTGATACAGAGGTTAGAGTGTTGGACTAGAGCATTGCAGATCCAGAGGCAAGTGCACACCTAGCTTTGAAATTCACCCAATATCCTGAAGTCAGACACTCCCTGATATAACTCTCTTATAACATTGTTCTGAGGATAAAATGAAGGGCAGGAAAGCTATATATACCATCTTAGGACGTTATCACATGGGGCCCAATCCAAACAAAATCCACACGAAATCCTGAATGATACCGGATTATTGGCCCGTGTTTTCACACAACGTCACACAGAACCCCGACAGAACCCCGACAGAAAGTGAAAAGATCCGAGATCTTTTGAATTTCGGTTTCTTCAGGAAATGCAGTTGCGCGATGAGGGTGATTCCGCATTTACCGCAAATGTGATTGCCAAATACATATTGGGGAGCATTTCCCCATCATTACCCATGGTTCCCGCGAGCATTCCTCTATCTGCGCATGTGCAAGAGGCTCATTCCTCTATCTGCGCATGTGCAAGAGGCTCATTTCTACTACATTTACGGGATATTTTCGCTTGTGTGTGGATGTTCTTTGACCTTGCTGTAAATTCGCAATTAAGGTAATGACGTTTGTGGAAACAAGTTTATTTTTGGTTTATTTTCGTAATGCCTGATTTCCACTTTTATTTTTGCTTTTTGGCCCATGTGTGATAACATCCTTATAGTTCATTACAGAAAGATCAGGATACAAACATAAAAAATAAATTAACAACCCAGCACCAATGAGAATTACTAAGCCCAACACAGAAATTGACAGATGTTAGCCTTTCAGTAGGCAAAGGAGAGTTGTTGGCCAGTCTCCATCAAAAGTTATATGATCTGTTTCCTTTTCAAAATTCCACAAAACATCAGAGAGTTTCCAGCTGAGTCTTTTATCATGTAAATGTGATAAGCCCCTATGAGTATTCATAATGAAAGCACTTCAGGGATTTTAGTTTGATAACACACTACCAGCCTTATAAAAGTTTATAACTCTCACTGAGTTCAATAAAATTATTTCCACATACATTGGCATGCAATTGCAGCACAAGGGAATGTGTTTTTGTAACTCATTTGGTGCAAACTTGGGGAGGATGCAGACAGGTGGCCCTTAGCCACCCTGGGAAGCGGAGGATTGTGGCTGAGGATGCCCCATGGCTCGACCCCAATCCTCCCTTTCAAAATGCTGCTCCTTTCAGAGCCGGCAAATAGGGCGCCCTAAGAGCCACCGCGTGGCTCTTCTGCGCCCCCTCCGGAGCAGCACATCAAGACGCTGTGCCGGGAGGACGTTCTGACACCATGCGCCGTGTGTAACAGCACATGCCATCAGGACATCATTGGGGAGGGATTGGGGCAGCTGGCGTGCAGCTGCCCCTCCCCATCCCTGCTGCAAGGACGCCACAAAGGGCCCATCTGCAGAGGCCCTTGGTTTGGAATTAGAAGAAGAGAGGCAGGAAGGTAAGAAATCCACTCTGTTTTGATCCATCTATTCAAGAGACAGAGTATATTCTCCTGTGGTTTTCCTTTAATATATGGAACATGGGCTGGATTTAAAGAGTCCTACCAAAAACATTTGCCAGTCTTTGCCCTATGTGTGGGAATCCAACATTCCTCACCATTGATTGTGCTGTCTAGGGTTACCATGACTTGCAGTCCAACATTTCACATATAAAAGCTGGGACAATTGTGGCCAAGTGTAATATCAGAGGACGTTATCACACGGGGTCTAAAGCAGTCCCATCCCTGTGCCATCCCTGCGCCATCGCGGGTTTTTTTCTGTGTTTCCACATGACGTCGCAGAGAAACCCCACCCATCCCTGCGCCATCCCTGCGCCATCGCGGATCCTTGTCCCGTGTTTCCACACGACGTCGCAGAGAAACCCCACCTATCCCTGCACCATCCCTGCACCATCGCGGATCCTTGTCCCGTGTTTCCACAAGACATCGCAGAGAAACCTCGCCCATCCCTGTGCCATCCCTGCACCATTCTGGCATCACCCGGCATCATCCCCGTTCTTTTGAATGCCGTGTTCTTTTGGGAATGATGCAGCTTTCTGAAAAGGAACCGTGGTGGCGCAGGGATGGCGCAGGGATGGGACTGCTTTAGACCCCGTGTGATAACGTCCAGAGTGTGGTGAAGATAGCAAAAGATATTATTAATGAGGAAAAACACACAAACCAAGAAAAGCTGGAGCAGTTTGCTTTTGCTTGAGGCTGCTTGTAAGGGCAAGATTCCATCACTTCCTCTCCCTTCTGCATGGCTGAGTTAAATGAGTTCAAACTACTTTTACACCGTCAATTCAAATATGCTAAGGACCAGAGGGGAAGTGAGAGAAGGAGAGAGAAACTGTGACTGCTGCCACACTATAGAGTAAATGCAGTTTGACACCACTTTAACTGCCATGGCTTGATCCTATGGAATCCTGGATTTGTAGTTTGCTGTGGCACAAAACCTTTCTGACCAAATAGCTCACAAAATGACAAATCCCAGGATTCCATAGCGTGGAGCCATGTCAGTTAAAGCAGTGTAGATGCAGCCTAGAATAGCTTAAAATCCTGAAAAGTAGAATCATAGAATCATAGAGTTGGAAGAGACTACAAGGGGCATCCAGTCCAACCCCCTACCATGCAGGAACTCAAATTCAAATCATCCCTGACAGATGGCCATCCAGCCTCTGTTTAAAGGCCTCCAAAGGAGACTCCACCACACTCTGAGGGAGTCTGTTCCACTGTTGAACAGCTCTCACTGTCAGGAAGTTCCTCCTAATGTTGAGATGGAATCTCTTTTCCTGTAGCTTGCATCCGTTGTTCCGAGTCCTATTCTCTGGAGCAGCATAAAACAAGCTAGCTCCCTCCTCAATATGGCATCCCTTCAAATATTTAAACACGGCTATCATATCACTTCTTAACCGTCTCTTTTCCAGGTTAAACATACTTCGTTCCCTAAGTCATAGGGCATGGTTTCCAGACCCTTCATCATTTTAGTCACCCTTCTTGGGACATTTTCCAGTTTTTCAACATCCTTTTTGAATTGTGGTGCTCAACATCCTTTTTGAATTGATCTAGATCAGGGGTAGGCAACCTTTCCCCTTTAAGGGCCGAGGGACTTCAGCTCCCAGAAGCCTCAGCCATGTTGGCCAATAGTCCCATGTTGGCCAATAGCTCCTGGGATTCTGGGAGCTGAAGTCCCTCGGCCCTTAAAGGGGAAAGGTTGCCTACCCCTGATCTAGATAGTATACTTCCATTGATGCAGCTTAAAATTGCATTGGCCTTTTTAGCTGCTGCATCACACTGTTGTTCAACTTGTGGTCTACTAGGACTCCTAGATCCCTTTCACACGTAGTCTCGTTAAGCCAGGTGTCCCCCATCTTATATCTATGCATTTCATTGTTTTGTCTTAAGTGCAGCACCTTACATTTCTCCATGTTGAAATTCATTTTGTTAGCTTTCTAACCCAACTTTCTAATTTATTAAGGTCATTTTGAATTTTCATCCTGTTCTCTGGGGTATTAGCTATTCCTCCTAATTTGGTGTCATCTGAAAATTTGAGAAGCATGCTCCTTATTCTTTCATTCAAGTCATTCATAAAGATGTTGAATAGCACTGGGCCCAAGACAGAACCCTGTGGCACCCCACTGTTCACTTCTTTCCAGGATGAAGATGAGCCATTGCTGAGCACCCTTTTGCTAATCCATCTAACAGTTGTATTGTCTAGCCCACATTTTACTATCTTGTTTACAAGGATATCATGGGGGACCTTGTCAAAAGCCTTACTGAAATCAAGATATGCTATGTCTACCACATTCCCTTCATCTAGCAAGCTGGTAATTTTATCAGAAAAAGAGAGACCAGATTAGTCTGGCATGACTTGTTTTTGAGAAACCCATGTTGACTTTTAGTGACTATGGTATTCCCTTCTAAATGTTCACAGACTCTCTGTTTAGTGAACTGTTCTAGAATCTTTCCCAATATTGATGTCAGACTAACTGGGCGATAGTTGTTGGGATCCTCTTTTTCCCCCTTTTGAAGATGGGGACAATGTTTGCTCTCCTCCAGTCTGCTGGGACTTCTCCTGTTCTCCAGGAGTTCTCAAAGATTATTGTCAGTGGTTCCGAGATTACATTTGCCAGTTCTTTTAATATTCTTGGATGTAGTTCATCTGGTTCTGGAGACTTAAATTCATTTAGATTAACCAGGTATTCTTGTACTACCTCTTTACTTATTCTGTGCTGCATTTCCCCTATTGTGTCCTCTGCTCCATTTTCTTCAGGTTAAACACCCTTTTCCTTTTGTGAGAAGACTGAGGCAAAAAAGGTGTTGAGTAGTTTTACCTTTTGTCTTTCCCCTGTTCAAATTTCTCCATCTTCTCTGCGCAGTGGCACTACCATTTCCTTCTTCTTCCTTTTGCTATGGACATACCCAAAAAAAACCTTTTTATTTTTCTTAACCCCTCTGAGCTCATTCTGTGCTTTGGCTTTCCTGACTTTACCCCTACATGTGCTAGCTATTTGTTTGAACTCCTCTTTAGTGATTTCGCCCTTTTTCCATTTCTTATACATCTCCCATTTAAACCTTAGTTCAGTTGAAAGTTTTTTAGTCATCCACCTTGGTTTCTTGAGACATCTCCCATTTTTCCTTCTCATTAGAACAGTTTGAGATTGTGCCTTCAGTATCTCCCTTTTGAGAAACTCCCATCCATCTTGAACTCCCTTCTCCTTTAGTATTCCTGACCATGGGATCACTCCCAGTGTTTCCCTAAGTTTAATGAAATCAGCTCCCCTAAAGTCTAGAATGAGTGTCTGACTATGTCTAGCTTCTCCTTTTCACTGTAAAAGAAACTCCAAGAGAACATGATCACTCCCACCTAAGGATCCCACTACTTGCACACCATTTACCAGGTCATCCCTGTTTGTTAGGGTCAGATCAAAAATAGCTGATCCCCTTGTTGCCTCTTCCACCTTTTGGACAATGAAATTGTCTTCAAGGCAAGTGAGGAATTTGCTAGACCTTGAAGTATTGGCTGAGTTTGACTTCCAGCAAATATCAGGATAGTTGAAGTTACCCATCACTATTACATCTCTCCTTTCTGTGTTTGGTCATCTGTTCTAGAAAGGCATCATCCAATTCCTCAGTCTGACTTGGGGGGTCTGTAGTAGATTTCCACAATAACATCCCTGTTGTTTCTTTCCCCTTTAATTTTTATCCAGATGCTCTCCATCTGATTTCCAGGGTTTAAGTCCTGGATCTCTTCACAGGTGTAAAGATTCCTGACATATAATACTATTCCTCCTCCTTTCCTGTTTGGCCTATTTCTCTTAAAAAGGTTATACCCCTCTATTCCTATATTCCAATGCACGCGCGCGCGCACGCGCGACTGCGGGCACCATTTTTTGTTCCCAAATGGTGCGTGACGCCAAACACCATTTTTTGTTCCAAAATGGCAGCCGGAGTCGTGCACATGTGCACGCGAAGGCAGGCGCCATTTTGGAACAAAAAATGGTGGCCATAGTCACGCGCACATGCGCACATCGTGTGCATGCGCAGCCAACTCCGACTACCTTTTTTTTTTTTTTACTTCAGCCCTCCAATGAGCTGGGGGATGGCGAACTGGCCCCCAGCTCAAAAAGTTTGGGAACCCTGTAAGATGTTTATAGCCTAGCTATCTTCTTCCCCAGCTGTCTGCATGCAAACAAGTTTTAATTTTAAAAGATACAGCCAGGATTCAAACATAGAATTCTCCACCAACAGCATGACACAATCCAGCACCCAGCACTCAATACCTTATGCAGAGCTCTCTGAATACATCAAATACAGTCAGCATTCCTTATCCACTGATTTTTTTATCCACAGATTCAAGCATCCATGGCTTGAAAATATTCCAAAAAAAGTATAAATTCCAAATAGCAAACCTTGATTTTTCATTTTATATAAGGGACACCATTTTGTTACGTCACTGTATTTAATAGGACTGCAGCTTCCATAGATTTTGTTATCCACAGAGGGTCCTGGAACCAAATCCCAGCAGATAACAAGGATCCACTATAGTATTAGAATAGGGTGGAAAGATGTAGCCCTCCAAATATTGTTGCAATGCAACCTCTAATAGCCTTCAGTGGTGAGGAGTGCTGGGAGTTGCAATGCAACAATATCTGGAGAAGGATACCACTGAGATATGGAGTAGGTGCTATGGCAGCAGACCACCCAGCAAGGGGCAAGGAAATGAAGTTGTTAATCTTTGCAGAAAGCTTTGTCAGCCAAAAAAAATAGGTCTACCATATAAATCATGCCTTTCTCACTTTCTTTCTTTCTTTCTTTCTTTCTTTCTTTCTTTCTTTCTTTCTTTTTCTTTATAGTTGCAGATAGAGAGGGACCAAGCATGACACTTGTGGGCAAGCAATATCAGAGTGTGGTCAAGATGAGCAAAAGGAGGAAGAAAACACAAGCTAGGAGAGAATGCAGCAGTTTGCATTTGCCTGAGCCTACTGGGAAGCACAAGATTCCACCCTTCTTCTCCTCCCTGCTGAGTTAACCAAGTAAAAACTACTTTTCCACTTTGAACTCCCTTTGCAGCAATTGAAATAAGCTGAGGGGAAAGGGGGAAAGAAAAGTGGGACAATTTAAAAGCAACTGGAAAAATGGGATGACCCTGCCAAACAAGGAAGGTGGATGGCATGGGCTTTTATATGGGGAATTTATTTGGTTTTGTCAAAGGCTCTTTTATGGCCTTGCAAGGGAGTTGTCACTGAGGGCCTAACAAGAGGCCCAAAGGAAGATAAAGCGGTTTATCAAAGCAGGCCTTGGCCTTCACCTGATCTGAGTTCATAGGACTAATCAGTTGACTTAAGGTCAGGCAGAGTCGTGCTGTGTACCTGCCGTTCTGCTTACAGAAGTTTTATTATTCATTGATTTGTTCATTCATGTTTTGCCCAACTCTTCAGCCAAGACTGGCTGTGTAAAAGAAGCTTCCAATAATTAAAACCATATGCAAAGATAGTAGGAATCCATGAGTGTGAGTATAATAGCTGCTTTGCCCCAGGATAGTTAATAACAAAGTCCAGGAGCCCTTTCGCTGTACTCACTGTATAACTTTAGCACTTTAACTGCCAGGGCTACTTTTGAGCAAAATTATGAGCAAATACACCCAGTAGACCTCAACGGATTGCTCCATTTAGGAAGGAAACAGGGCTGGACTGCTGGGCTTTATAGTTTGGTGAGGCACCAGAGCTCTCTGGCTCAGAATTCTAAGTACCCTTCCCTAAACTAAAAGTCTTAGGATTCTAGAGAATATTAACAAGCTAGTTAAACTGGAATTACATGCTATTGAATCCCATTGTGGAGAAAGGCAGGATATAAATCCTAGCAATAAATAAATTAAATAAATAAATAAATGCATAGTGTGAAGGGCCCCCAGACTGCAGGCTCTGTCTTTCAAAGGGTGAAGAGAGAGGGGGCTGAGAGCAGATTTAGGATTAAGATCTGGCCCTTTGGGGCTCCCCAAATGACCACACTGTCTTCTCATGGCACTGTGATGTGGACATTTCCACATTTGTACTGTCCCCTTTTCTCCGTCCCACATTCTGAAAGGCTGAAATGCTTCTCCTAGCAGCTACAGTATATGCTACAATGTCCTTGTCTTTGGGGCCACACAATCACTGGCTGTCCCTTGAGCACTTCTCTGAAACTGAACAAGGTTCCTTGCCTTTGTTATGTGATGAAGGTAGTAAACATGCCAACCCAATTGCTGGTCACCACTGTTTATCAGTTATCCCCATTGGTATCATAGGGGCAGCTCTTTCTCCAGCCCCCAACATCATTGAAAGAGCAAGATTGTGTTCTTGTTGCTTTGAGCTGTTGTTAGTAGTTGCTCTCAAGTCAACCTTGACTCATGGCAACCCTGCGTATGAAACATTTCCAAGCTCCTCTATCATCTGCTGCTCTGCCCAGGTCCTGTAGATTCGGGCTCATGGCCTCTCCAATTATGTCTAGTCTTCCTCGCTTTCTAATGCCCTCTACCTTTCCTAGCATTTTTGTTTTTTTCCAATGATTCAGGCCTTCTCATGATGTGGCCAAAGTATGACAGCCTCAGTTTAATCATTTTGGCTTCCAGGGAGAGTTTAGGTTTCATTTGTTTGACTTTTTGGTTTTCTGCAGTATTCTCAGCACTCTTCTCCAGTACCACATCTCAGATAAGTCAGGTTGTGTATTTTTTTTAATCTGCTTTCTTCATCATCCAGCTCTCACATCCATGCATGGTGACACGGAATACAATGGATTGGATTATTCTAACTTTAGTGCTTTACTTTTTAGGATCCTGTCTAGTTCTTTCCTCACTTCCCTTCTCATTCCTAGTCTTCTTCCTATTTCTTGGCTGCAATCTCCTTTCTGATCAATCTTTGATCCAAGGTGCAGGAAAACTATTTATTTGAGCCAAGATCATAAATACTACCCCAGGCCCTGCCACAATGTTCAAGGATCAGAGCTGGTGGAAGAACATGGATTGAGAAGAGGTTGAACAGTACTCCTTTTCAACCTCTCATGTGAAGGAAGCTGGCCAAGATTTAGAGAGCATTGTTGTTGTGTGCATTATCATGGGGTTTTCTTGGCAAATTTCTTCAGATGGGTTTTGTCATTGCCATCCTCACTTCCCCCAGATTATGGAACGGCCTGTCGGATGAGATCTGTCAGATTACAATGCTAAATAGCTTTAAAAAGGCTATTAAAACAGATCTCTTCCAGCAGGCCTTTCCAGAATAGATTTCCTGGCCTCTTATCCCACCCTCTCACAATTTGGATGTTCCTGCTGCTCCGTGTGTTTTATTCTATTATTATATTGTTATTTGTAATTAGTTTTTATTCTATGTCTTTTTAACTAGATGTTTTAATCGTTCCTTGGTTTAATACTTTTTTAAGGGGTGGGTGGGTTTTGGGGTCTTTGTGGAGTCATATTGTTTATAATTTTAAATTGTTGTTAGCTGCCCCGATTGTTCTCAGAGGGGCGGGATACAAATTATTATTATTATTATTATTATTATTATTATTATTATTATCATCATCATCATCCTCTGGGGCTGGGTGAGTGTGACTTGCCCAGGTCACCCAGCAGTGAGTCATGTCTTCACATGATATGTCCAAAATATGACAATCTCAGCTGAGACATCTTGGTTTCTAGGGAGATATCAGGCTTGATTTGCTCTGAGACTCATTGTCTTTTTAGCAATTCATGGTATTCTCAGAGTTGATCTGCAGCACCACATTTCAAATGAGTTGATTCTCCCCCCCCCCCCCCACTTCCATCAGCTTTCTTCACTGTCCAGCTTTCACAGCCATACATAGAAATAGGAAATATAACAACATGGACAATCTAACTTTAATATTCAGTGATATATCATTACACTTCAGGATTGTCTCTAATTCCTTCATAGCTGCTCTTCCAAATCCTAGTCTTCTGATTTCTTGACTTCAGTCTCCATTCTGATCAATGACAGAGGGGCTATACAGACAGTCCCAAAGGAGCGGCTTGTTGCTGCTCCTTTTGATGCTGGATCAGGGCTACAGCAACCGCATGCTGCAGCCCTGATCTGGTGATTTGCTGCCCCTCAAAGGAGTGGCAAAATGCTATTGGCAAAATGGAATGGCAAAAAGCTGCCCTTGCCATTATGGTCACAGCTTTTTACAATTTCTTCGGTGCAGTGCGACTAAACACTGCATCACAGAAATGATGTGACACCACCCGCTGTCTGAGTGGGCAGGCGGCATGATGCTGGCATCAGGACAGAGTCAGGACAGGCTGTCACCATGCCCCCACTGTACCCCAATGCCAGCCCTTTGTGCCAGTCTGTACAGCCCCTAAGACAAAGTATGGAAAATCTTGAATTATTTCAATGTCTTCATCATCTACTCTAAAGTTATGTAACTTATCTGCTATCATTATTTATGTTTTCTTAATATTCAACTGTAAATCTGCCCTTGCACTTTCTTCCTTGGCTCTCTTCAGTAATTGTTCCAAGTCTTTGCTATTTTCTGCTAGTAGTATGGTATCATCTACATCTCTTAAATTGTTGATGCACCTTCCTCCAATTTGCATGCTTTCTTCCTCCAAGTCTAATCCTACTTTGTACATGATATGTTCAGCATACAAATTAAACAGATAGGGTGATAAAATGCAGCCTTGCCTAACCCTCTTGCCAGTTGAAAACCATTCTGTTTTTCCATATTCTAACCTGACAGTAGCCTCCTGTCATGCATACTGGTTAAAGATCAGGACAATCAAATTTATGGCATGCCCATTTCTTTAAGGGTGATTAGTTTTTCATGATCTACAAAATCAAAGGCTTTGCTATAATCTATAAAACACAGGCAGATTTTCTTGTGATATTCTTCAATGTATTCCATTATCTAACGTATGTTTGCAATACAATCCCTAGTGCCTTTTCCTTTCCCAAACACATCTTGGACTTCTGACATTTCTCATTTCGTACATGGTAAAAGTTTTTGTTGTAAAATTTTGAGCATCACTTTGCTTCATGGGGAATTAATATAATGGTTCTGTAGTTACTGCAATCTTTGGTGTCCCCTTTCTTGGAGATTGGAATATACATTGAACATTTTCAATCTGTGGGCCATTGTTTTGTTTTCCATATTTGTTGACAGATTTTAGTTAGAAGTAAAGTAGATTCTATCTCTGTAGTTTGAAGCAATTCTACTGATAACTGTTTCTGGTATTTCTCCCAAGTGCCCATAGTGTCACTTCCACTCCACTTTCTAAAATGGTAGGTTTATCTTCAAATGGTTCTCCTTTAATTGAATCTGTTGTCCTTTCATGTACTTTATATAGTTCTTCAGTGTATTGTTTCCCTCTTTTTTATTTTTACATCATCATGTAATGTGTTTTTCCACTGGTCATAGAACCTTCTTATTTTTTGTTTAAATTTTCCTTTGACTTCTAGAACTTGTGGAAAAGGGATAGTCCGAGTTAATCCTCTGCTGCCACAAATTTTCAACTACTTTTCGAATGTTACAGTGCCTTGCTTTTCCCCCCACTTTCCTCCTTGGTCCTCAATTTACTTCAGTGGCTGCAAATTGAGTTCAAAATACAAAAAATGTTTACACTCAACAAACTCAGCAGTGGGCAGGGGAGAGGGGAATGTTGCCCTTCTCAGTAGGCACATTTGTTGTTGTTTTTATTCAGTCTTTCCTAAACTCAATACATACATTCCAGTGTTTCTCTGCTCAAAATAGATACTCATGTATACATCTAAAATTTTAATCAAAAAATTGGCCCCCAAAACCTGGGTTGATTTATGCACGGGTCAATGTAAGTACTGTACTTGAACTCTTATTTTTAAAAAGAAAGCATCCCCTTCTCTGAGTAGAGTGGTGAAAGGTGAGAGTTTAGTCCATCTTGGGAGCACCCAAAAAAAGCACTGAGCCCTCTGCTCTCTCTGTGATGGCACCGATTCTGACCTTTTTGAATGTCTGGCTGGGAAGGTGGCAGCAATGGCAGTTCTTTGGCACTCCCCCTAAAAGGACCACCGAGAGGAACTGGGCTTTCAAGAATTTTAATAAAACATTTGTCTATGTTTGTCGACTTTTCTGGGTTAAAATCAAGCAAAGTTATCACATTAAAGTGAAAGACTATAATCACTGCTAACATATAGTCGTCATTTGGTTTGCTTTGGTTTGCTTTTCCATCCTTTATGATGTGTGTGTCTCCCACCACAGATTAAACAGCCTTCATTTAACGTAGATTCCTCCTCCTCCATCTTTTCGGGTGAGCACAAACAGTTATGCTTGCCAGGATTCTGTAAGTTCTTTGACATTGTTTTCCTTTGCTTCATCTTTTACATCCTTTGTTACATATCCCTACGTTTTACCCTCAACTTATCCACAGGTCATCTCACAATCCATAATTTTGGCCCCTAGACTTGCCCTCAACATATACACAAGGTTGACTTATAGTATATACAGTAGCAGTTTTGTGTGTTCTTTCTCATTAATAACTTGTGCCATCTTGTTGCCTGGGCACACCCTTTTGGCTGCATTCTGATCCTTTAGAACAGAGGCTTTAAAAGAGGATTATTTTTCAAAACTGTACAAGTGTGTAAGAAAATGAATTAATTTTTCCAGTCTCATTATTACAGATGTAATCATTTTGCAATTCATCTAGAAATGTTTTTGTCCATTCGGTCATAAACATTATATTCATTTTCTTTTAATCACATTATTTGTTTTCTTTCTTTCCAACACCAATCAACTTTATTATCACTAATGGCAGCAAAGAGTCCCCAAAGAGACTATTGCCTAGGGTGGAGTCCATTATATTTTCTTGTAATGCTCTATTCCTCTGGAGAGGGAAACAGTAGGTCAGAGACCAAAAAAAGTAAAAATAAAAACCAGCTCCTCTAGTGGCAGCCACTTACTCTAGAACAGGGGTTGGCAACCTATGGCCCACTGGCTGGGGCTGGCCCACCGAGGCCTGCCGACCAGCCCATGCCCAGCCCTGCCGCCGCCGCCGCCACCACCACCACACATGAGTGCGGGTGCCATTTTGGCGCCCAAAATTGCACCCACACTTGCACACGCATGCGCAAGATGGCGGGCGCCATTTTGGAACATCCAACGGTGCTGGCGTTGTGCGAATTCGCATGGCACTGGCACCGCTGGGCCTTCCAGAATGGTGCCCTGCATCATGCACACATGCACACTCGACACAGAGTGCCATTTCAGAAGGCCCAACAGCACTGGCGCTGTGCGGATTCACATGGTGATGCCACTGTTGGGCCTTCCAAAATGGCACCCCGTGTCATGCGCATACGCACGCAACACAGAGCGCCATTTCAGAACGGCCAATGGCGCAGGCGCATGGCACAGGCGCTGTTGGGAGTTCCAAACTGGCGCCCCCCACGCACGCATGCACACAACAGTGGGCGTCGTGCACATGCGAGTGCACGGGGGCAAGCACAAGTGCAAGCACGCACGCGCCAGCCCCCGGCGCCATTTCCCCCCCTCCTGGCCCCTGGCAAAAAAAAGTTGCCGACCCCTGCTCTAGAATGTCTTGAAGCAATATAATGTCTGAGGGAAAGAAAATAGTATTTATTTGGATACACCTACTGATAAAAGCTGTTGCCAGCTGAGAGAGGTACATTTCCACATTATAAAATATGGAATAGATATAAACAGGATCATGGAAACAAGCACATTCATTTTTCATGGCAACCATTCTACCAATGTTCAGCTTTTCAGTCATTATTAAATGTAGGATACAGCTTAGAAAGTTTGATGCTCACCTGCCTCCCTTCCCTAATGGGCAAGGTATTGTCCTGCTGGTACCCACTGTGCTCTTCTCCAATCCTCAGGGCAAGGGGGAGGAATCTCATGACAAGAGTGCTGCCTTGAAAAGTATAAGTACAGTCTGCCCTCTGCATTCACAGGTTTTTTTATCCATGGATTCCATGGATTCAACCATCCACAGCTTGAAAATATTCAAAAATATATAAATTCCGAATAGCAAGTTTTCATTTTGACACTTTATATAAGGGGTACTATTTTACTTCCATTGTATTTAATGAAATTTGAACATTCACAGATTTTGAACATTCACAGGCCCAATGTATATCCATTTTCCTCATTTGTTAGACTTGGTGGGTTATTTCAGTGACATACTCTGTGTAACCATTGATCTTCATTGTGGCATCACCAGGGGCTGCTGCTGGTAATATCAATCTTGTAATGCCACCAGGATCTGCCCCCAGTCTCAGGGTTTGGTAATGAACCCTCAGGGCCTAATATAATATAATACTGAACTTTCAACCCTAGTGCACACTCACCACCTGAAAGGTGTGTGTGGCTGGGCCACTAGGAATCAAGAGCCCTGCACACTAGTGGATCCATGATATAATGATGGCCATACTGGGTACATCTAAAGGTGCATTACACTGTAGAACTAGTACAGTTTGACACCACATTAAGTGCTGAAGCTCCATCCTATGCAATTTGTAGTTTTAAAAGGTTTTTAGAGTGCTGGTGCCTCACAAAACTACACATCCCAGAATTCTGTAGGATGGAGCCATGCAGTTAAAGTCATGTTAAACTGCATTATTTCTTCAGTGTAGATGCTCCCTAAAAACCTGATGTCTTCTTCCCCTGCACTACCTTCTACATGTGTTTAAAAATGACAAGAGCCTAGGATTCCTGAATGTGTGTTTTCAAAAATCTACAGCTTTTTACTGCATCACATCTTTTAGAGATCTTTACCCCAGATCTTTATAAGGGAATATTTATTTCACAAGTGATTAAGACATGGTCCACAATGGCATGCCTGGAGGGAGCTTAAATTTCTACAGCTTCAAGTTCAGTCCTCTTACACAATCCCCTGGAGAAAGGAAAGTGCCTGAGAGTTGATGGCTTGCTGGGGCTCGCTTAGGAAACAGACAGACTGAGCAATTGCTAAAGATGAGGTGGTAGTTATGGTAGTGATGGTTGAGACGGTACTAAAAGAATAGAGCAAAAGGATCTTCAGAGAACTTTACTTCTCATCCGGGAGGAGGATAAGGATGAGGCACTTTAAAAAGCCAGCAGAGTTGGACTTTTTCAAGGAAGTTGAATATATTGTATAATCATCTCAAACAGGGTTGAAGAACCATTGGCTCTCCAGATGTTCTTAGACTCCAAATCCTGTTGGTTTCAGCCAACATGGCCAATGGTCAGGCATGCTGGCAGTTGTAGTCCAAAAGAATCTACATTGCCAAAGTATGGGCTACTCTGAACCTAAAGCGGGGAGTGAGACAGATAAAAGAATTTCATCCACAGTCTAGAATGACCCAACTGCATCTTACATAAAAGTAAATTCCCAATATTTTGTCACAATCCAGGTCAAGTGTATACAATATGGCTCTCCAAATGTTCACTGTAAATCCCATCATTTGTCACTATTGGCCACACTGACTAGGACTGGTGAGCACTGCAGGCCAACAATATGGGGGGGGGGGGCACACATGCCCAACCCTGCGTTAATGTGGCCAAGAAACAGAAGCCACCAGTGACCACAGTGGGCAGATGGCAGAGATGCCCTGGCTGGTGGAGGGACAGACAGTGAGTGATTGCCCCATTGGGTGTTCATCCCTTCTAAGGTATCACCCAGTACAATCCACCCCTCCCACCCCTCTAGTGATGCCCTTGAATAAATGTTATACTTCAATAATATCTAGAAGGCATTCTTCATTTTTGCATGAAAGACACTGCTGCACCTTTAAAATGATATCAAGATAGAACACGCAACTCCACTCGTCTCTGTCCATGGATCTGTCAGTAGTCATGTACACACACAAACAGATCTCTTGCATGCTCAGGAAACTCCATTCCTTTTGCGATAGAGAAATTCCTCCGATATAGGCACATTACAAACTTAAACCGGATTTGTGTGTATATATGTCTTCAAGGCACACAGCAACAATGCTTCAAGTTGCCTGTCAACTTATGGTGACCCCATGCATTTCATAGGGGTTTCTTAGCCAAGGAATACTCAGAGGTGACTTTACTGGTTCCTTCCTCTGAAATACAGCCTATAGCACTTCAAGATGTCTTAAATACCATGGCTTCCAACCAACTTCACATTCAATTTTAGCTCTGTAAGGAATGCATAATTATAACTCGAGGCAGCCAATGGCTTCCCTGTCAATGGCATGGTAAATCCACCCCTGGGTTTAGTCCAGATTTTAAAGGCTTGTGAACCCCAAAACAGATCTAGCGCTTTGGACAGCTGTTTTAAAGTTTAGATTAAAACTCAAAACAGATTCACTACCCAAATGAATTGGCAATGACCAGTTACCAATGAGAGTAACAATGAATGACCAACAAGTTTGCAACATTTCTGAGGGTCATAGAACTGAAGGATTTTAAGGAAAGGGCATAGTAAGAGGATAGTTCTGTGTTTTAGGGCCTAAATACCCCAAAGGCAACAGATCCTGTCTGATTTAAACTAAGCAGGGTCAGCCCTGGTTAGTACTTGGATGGGGGACTGCCAACACATACCAGGCTATATTTTCAGAGGAAGGAACTGGCAAGACTACCTTTGAGAATTCCTTGCCTAAGAAAAGCCTATGAAATTCTTAGGGTCTCCACAAGTCAACAGACAACTTTAAGGCACATAAAAACACAGCTCCTTTTTTAGCCTTTTCCCAACTGTATCTTTAAAATTGATTTAATATCATTAATGGTTTGGTTCTATTCTAAGGTTGACCCTTTCTATGTGTTTTGAACTATATTGTAATCATTTAATTTGTAAGCCACCTTGGGTTCCAATCTTGGGGAAACAATGGACTACAAAATAGTTTTTTATTAGTAGCACCATGACAAATAAGCTAGTATTAAACCTTGTTGCCTTTGTGATCTCACATCTACCCAAACACAGCCATTCTGGGTGAAAGAACTCCATATGCACAAAGCACTTCCTATAGGAGGCGCATGCTGTGGCTCACAACTTTTTTCTAAAACGGATAAGAATATTTAGTGAGGACTTGATGCTGTACAACATAAGTCTTTATTGATACGATGGAGGACATTTTTTTGCATATGCCCTGCTTAAAGTTTGCATATTCTTAAATGAATTATTGTGGACAGAAAGAAAGTTGATAATGATTTGTAAACATAATTGGATTAGATAAAAGGAGAAAGAGAGAGAGGAAGGAAGATGGACATCATGCATCATTTTACCATATATATCTTCATTTTGCCATATATATCTTCAGCTACCTGTATCTGTTACTTGTATCTTTTTTGATAATGAGGATATAAGGAAGCCACATTTCAAAGAGCAGTGTAATGAGAGGGAAGGTAGTTACCTAATTGGTGTAGCCTGAAATCTTTTTTAATAACTATTAAAATTTTAAAGGGCATTTTAGGAATTTTTAGAGGCATGGTGAGTGAAATTTTTCAGCTATTATGTTTGCTTTAAAAAAAGTAAGTTAAAGTAAGAAAAAAGAAACAAGCTAACATAATTGAATTACTTTTTTACACTGCAATGAGTAAAAAGGAGTTACTCTTCAAACACTCTAATGAGCAACTGAATTCATTAGTTTTCTTTTTTAAATTTATTTTGCTGTTCTCAGAAACCAATGTTCTTATTTGTGTATACTCAACAGTGAAAGCGGGCCAAGTTTTTGTCTTAACTTTTTATAAGCTCAATTATTTTCCCAAAGTGCAAAGCTCAACTGATGTAATTAATGCCTTTCCAAAAAGTAAATTTCTGAGCTCTGGTCCCCTGATCTTTTTTGGTCTCCCCTGCAAGGTATCGAGGCTACCTTCTTCTTCTTCTTTTCCAAGAGGGTGGATGGGACTTTGTCATCATGGCCACCTTTAAAATTTGCAGCTGGGAGCCCCTCTATGGGATGGGGGGATTGCACAGGAGATGGAGACCTGCCAATGCTGTTTCTATCCCTTTTCCAAGACGCCCACGCACACCAGACGCTTTCGGCATGTGCTTGCATGGTTTGCCTCCTTTCCAAGTGCGTCTCTCAGGGGTGCAATTTGGCTTTTGCTGTAATCAGATTCAGGCTCCATTCGCCTGCCCACTGAACGCTGCAGGAGGTGGTGTCAGTTGTTTCCCTCAGAGGGTGAAAAGAATCTAATGAAGTGTCTTGGAGAAAGAGAAAGATAATGTACTAGCTGTCAGAGTTATCATATAAGTTCTCCTGGAGCCTCCCTCAGCTCTACCCCCACAGACAACCAAGTTCTATTCATTCGCAGCAATTTTTGGAAGAAAAATTCTTCTGTTTTTTTGGGGGGGGAAATGCCGTTTTTAAAAAAAAAGAGAGAAAGAAAATGCCATTCAGTTTCCAGTTCATGTATATAGGATCAGAGTACAGGCCAGCCTATGTCACTCAGGAGCCTCATTTATATATAGGGGGCATGTGGGGAGGGAGACATCTGCAATTCCTCCCATATTTCAGACCATAAATTCTTCTTCTTCTATAAAGGCATCAACTAGTTTAAATTTATTAGGCTGGGTTGATGTACACATGTGACAGGGGTTTCTCTGAAATGTGGAAATCCTTGCCTAGGGAAATCAAGCTGGCTTCGTGTTTTGAGTTTCTGGTGGGCATCTAAGACAGTGGTGTTTCACAGTGCTGATGGTGTTTGGAACCATTCTGTCTGTTTAACTGTTTTAAAATTATAGACTCTCTTAAATAGTTTTTAAAGGGTATTCTGATTTATTTATTTTATTAAAGTTTTTATCTCTGTATAGTTTTAAATGTTTTCACTGTTCTGCTAAATAGACAGAATTGGCAAGAATTTAAAAACTGGGAGGAAGCAAAATGATTTTTGCCTGGTACCTGTTGGGTTGGAAAACTTTTCCCAGCTCATCAGATGGGAAAGGAATCTGGGAAAAGGAGGACTCTGATGAGGAGCTGGAGCTAAATTGCATGGCACGTTTAATTCACAATATGCAGCAAGTGTCTCTTTCTTTTTTTACTTACAAATATCTGTGCAAGAGCCTGAGCTGGCTCATCTACACTGGTCACAATACGGCAGGCTGCTCCTGGAGTATTCTGGCCCCAAAGTTGCCCTGGATTTTCCCCATTACCTCTGCCCTCTATAGTGATGCCAAAAGGCTATCTACACATGTGTCCTTGCTGTGTTGCGTACTGCCGCTGGAGCAAGTTACTCCCTGTGCGGTCAGAAATGAGGTGCCCAGCATCAATCATGTGGCCGAGTGCCTTGTTGTGACCTCAAAGGAAGTGGCTTGTACCATGCCAGGTGACACAGCAGGGACACATGTGTAGACTGGTGCCTGATGTTGCTACAGAGTATTCTGGATTTCCCTGCAAAATCTGGAGCACCAAGGTGAATTTTTGAAAACCAGTTGAAGAGAGGAATAAGGTAGATTCAGTGCTGAAATGGTCTTATGTCATGAAGACAGTCCACACTCGAATTGGGAATTTGACCCTGCATCATGAAGACAGGTCACTCTGAGGACAGGAGGAAACCACTTCATTTGGCCCATTGTAGACATGCTTTCAGACTGGGAGCACTATGTTTGAATCAAATGATTCAAAGCTTTTTCCCCTCCATGCTGTTTATACAAGAGCTAAATAAATAGGAACATGACTGTCAATGCAATTGGTATTTGGTGTTTCTTTTCTATTGACATTTCTATCTGCATCGTTTTTTCTTTTAGCTCCTGGTTGGGAGAGAATTGAAGTACAAAAGCAGAATAAATTGGAGATTCTTTCTAATTTACTGAAAATCCTAAAGGCAGCATCTTCTTCCACAATACACTAGATAAAACTGAAGGGAAAAGACCCTTTTGGAGAATCTGTTTTCATATATCATTACTCAAGCCATATGGAAATTATTTCAAGAGCTCTATTTTTGCAGCAGAACTTAGGATATTAGGTATGAAAATTAATTCAATAAGTTAAATGCTGGGAACTGGAACATTAATACATTACAGCTTTGGCTCAGTTATCAATCAAAATGGAAACTGTAGTCAAGAAATCAGAAGAAGACTAGAACTTGGAAGAGCAGCTATGAAAGAATTAGAGAACACTGTCAAGTGTAAAGCTATATCATTAAACACTAAACTCAGAATCATCACAGCCATATTAGTTCCTGTTTCACTGTATGGTTGTGAAAGCTGGACAATGAAAAAAGTTGATAGGAAGAAAATTGATTCCTCTCAAAGGTGGTGCTGGAAAAGACTTCTAAGGATATCATTGACTACTAAAAGGACAAATTGGTCTTAGAGCAAATCAAGTTTTTCACTAGAAGCCAAAGTGGCTAAACTGAGACTATTGCACTTTGGACATATCATGAGATAACATGGCTCATTGGAAAAAATAACAATGCTTGATAAAGAGGAATGCAATAGAAAAAGAAGAGGGCAGCATTATAGGTGGATAGAATTAATCAGTGAAACCACAGCCCTGAGTTTGCAAATTCTGAGCAGGGCAGTTGATGACTGGGGTACTTGGAGGCCTCTTATTCATAATCTTGATGACAAATAACAATCTTGATGACAAATAACAATAACAAACACTAATAATCAAAATAATTTGATCAGGTAATAATAATAATAATAATAATAATAATAATAATAAAATTTATTTGTATACCGCCCAATGGTTTCCCAATCCGGGCGGTTAACAGCATAAAATACAGTACAATACAAATTATATCCCTCCCACCCTTAAAACAGTATTAAACATTTACAGAGTAAAATCAGTATACAATTACAATAAAATCAATGATTCAGTGATTCAGTTACAATAACCCCATGCGATGTTTTGATTTTACACGGTGAGGGAGCCAGGTGCTACATAGTGTCCAAGACATAGGGACAGCCCGAGACCGGCTATCTAATCTGGGAAGGCCTGCCGGAAGAGATCCGTCTTGACAGCCTTTTTAAAACTGTCCAGAGATGTTAACTGACGGATCTCATCCGGCAGGTCGTTCCAGAGTCTGGGGGCAAATACAGTAAAGGCCCTCTGGGAGGTTGCAGATAACCTTGCCCTTTTTAGTTCTAAAAAATTTCTCCCAGAGGAACAGAGTGCGTGGGGGGGATTATACGGGAGGAGGCGGTCTCTGATATAACTGGGACCCAAGCCATTTAGGGCTTTAAAGGTGATAACCAACACCTTGTACTGGGCCCAGAAGCGAACAGGCAGCCAGTGGAGGGACCTCAAGATCGAAGTGATGTAGTCCCTCCTAGAAGTTCCAGAAATAAGCCTGGCTGCCATATTTTGAACTAGTTGTAGCTTCTATTACTGATTGACTCATTATTTAAAAGATTTTCCAACACAAGACTGCTGAAATAATTGGTGGCTGGCTAATAACTAAAGGGTACTCCTGGGTAATTAATAAGTTTGTTATCACAGATCTTGATGCAAATATGAGCCAGCCCAGGCCCTAAGATCCTCAAGAGCAGGGTTTAGCAACCTATGGCCCGTGGGCCACACCCGGCCCACCGAGGCCTGCTGACCGGCCCCCGCCAACCCCCAACGATGACGATGATGACAAACCCTGCTGCTCCCCACGTGCTGCTGCAGCACCGCCACCACGCATGTTGCGGCCACCATTTTGTTTTCTTTTTTTTTTTTTAAATACTTTATTAAATATTAAAAAAACCACAACATTAACAACATTTACAAAGACTAACAAACAATACTCACAAAAAGACATAAACAACTCACAAAAAAACATAAACAACTCAGACAAATTGACCTCCTGGGTCCTTGGACCAAGCCTCTCAATAAACTTACAAAAGAAAAAAGAAGAAAAACCTTACCTCCCTTATCTAAAATGGGACGGACTTTCTACAAACATTGTAACAGCCTAATCATATCTTCTTCATATATCCACAAATAATTTTTTTTTCCCCGAACCACTCTTTTATTTTACATCTAATTACAATTTTATATATTTGCCTTTTTTTTTTTAATAAATTCCAGTAACGGTTTCCAAATATTTATCTTTTTCTCCCAATCTTGTTCTCTCCACATTGTCGTCCATTTATCTAACTGCATTAATTCTGTCAGTTTACACAGCCATTCCTCTTTACTGGGAATATCTCTACATTTCCATTTCTTCGCATAACTGATTCTTGCACTAACTATCATATAAAAAATCAGTTTCCCAAATTTATACTCCAAATGACTGTCTATTAATATGTTCAATAAATATAATTTAGGATCCATGTCAAAACCAATTTGTAGGATCTCCTCAATCGTTTTATGAATAGTGGTCCAATATTTTTTTGCCTTTTTGCAAGTCCACCACAGATGGTAAAAAGTTCCACTCTCTCTATTACATTTCCAGCAATGGTCTGATCTGCCTTTATAAATTTTTGCCAATTTGGAGGGGGTTATATACCACCTGTGGTGCATCTTATACAGATTTTCCCGCAAATCATAACTTGTAGTATACCTAACAGTTTTAATCCATACTTTTTCCCAAGATTCTAACATAATTACGTTCTTTACATCTTGTGCCCATTTTACCATATAGTTCTTAACTACTTCTTCCTCCTGATCTATTTTTAACAATAATTTATACAACTGTGATATTTTATGGGAATTATCGGAAAATACAACTTCCTCAAACATCGACACATCAGTTCTCAATCCTATTAATTTTTGGTCTATAAGAAATCTCTCTCTAAATTGTCGATAAACAAACCAGCCTATATTAAATCCTGCTTGTTTCAATTGTTCCAAACTTTTTAGTTCTATTTTTCCACTTCCTAAATCTTGAGTTGTTATATCTTCATATGTGATCCACCTATTTTGATAGATTACTTCCCGATAATGGAAAGCTTCATGAATTGATGTTCGTAGGGGAAGTTTAGGGCTTAATCTTTCCTTATGTTTGTGCCATACCCACAAAAGTGATTTTCTAACATAGTGATTTAGAAAATCTTTATGCACTTTCTGTTTATTATAATATAAATAGGCGTGTAAACCAAATCTTTGGTCTACCCCTTCTAGTGCCAATAATTTATCATCCTCTAACTTTAACCATTTACTTAACCAATCCAAACAGCACGTTTCATAGTAAAGTTGCAAATTTGGTAAATTCAAACCGCCCCTTTCCTTTACGTCTTGTAATACTTTAAAGCGAACTCTTGGCTTCTTTCCACTCCAAATAAATTTTGAGATTTCCCTATTCCAATTTTTAAATGGGGCCGAATTTGTTATAACCGGCAAATTCTGGAACAAAAACATAAACCTTGGTAATATACTCATTTTCACCAATGATATTTTGCCGAGCCAGGATAAATTGAGTTTCCCCCATCTAAACAAATCTTTTTTATTTCTTTAAATAGTTTATCATAATTATTCCTGAATAGGTCCACATTTTTATTTGTTATTTCAATACCTAAATATTTGACCTTCTTCACTATCTGAAATCCCGATAATTTCCAAATTTTCTCTTCCTCTTCCTTCGTCATATTTTTCGTTATAACGTGGGTTTTTCCCTTATTGATTTTTAGCCCTGAAACATAACTAAAATTATCCAATTGTTGCAATAGTTTTTCTACACTTTCCCCAACATCATCAATCATTACTAACAAATCGTCAGCATAAGCTTTTAATTTATATTCATATCCTTTATATCTCACGCCTCTAATACATTTATCTGCCCTTATTTTATTATTCAAGATTTCCATAACAATTACAAAAATTAAAGGGGATAAAGGACACCCCTGTCTAGTCCCTTTTTCTATTTTAAGTTTATCCGTTTTATCTCCATTCACAATAATGTTAGCACTTTGTTCTTTATAGATCAGATATATCCATTTTAAAAATTTACTACCAATATTTATTTTCTCGAGAACTTTAAATAAGAAAGGCCAACTCACCTTATCAAAGGCCTTTTCGAAGTCCAGAAAAATCAATGCTAGTTTTTTATCTGGTTTCCTTTCATGCAGTTCTATTAAATCAATAACATACCTTATATTTTCTTGTAATCTCCTCGCCGGAAGGAATCCATTTTGATCAGTGTTGATCCAACATTTTAGGATTTTCCTTAACCTTTCAGCTAATATTGACGTGAACAACTTATAATCGCTGTTCAACAGCGAAATCGGTCTATAATTTCCTATATTGGATTTATCTTTCCCTTCTTTAGGAAGTAATGCTATGTCCGCTTCAGTCCATGAATGCGGCATTTCCAATTTATCCTCTGCCATTTCATTTAATATGCATGTCAAATAGGGCGCTAGCTGAATTTCAAATTTTTTATAAAATTCCACTGGGAACCCATCAGGGCCAGGTGTTTTATTAGGTTTGGCCCTTCTTATTGCATCAATCACTTCCTGCATTGAAATCCTTCTATTCAATAACTCTCTTTGATCTTCGTCTAAAGGAGTTATCTTAACCTCATCCAGGTATTTTTCTATCTCTTTATCTTCTACATTACTATCCTCTTTTCTATATAATTGTTGGTAAAATTTATATATAATCCTCCTAATATCCTCTTGTTCCGTATAATTTTGATCTGTTTCTATAAGTTTTGTTATTTGTCTATTTTGTAATTCCTTCCTTAGTTGATGTGCCAGCCACTTACCTGGCTTATTTGCTCCTTCAAATGCTCTTTGTTTCATATAGTTAATTTTACTTTGGAGTTTTTCCATCAAAAGTGTAGAAATTTGCTGTTGTATAATTTATTTTCTAATATTATTTTTTTGTTATTTGGGAATTTTTTTAAATCTCTTTCTTTCAATTTCTGTTCTTTTAATAGATTTTCCATCTCCATAGCTTTTTGTTTCTTTACCTCATAGCCTTTCTTCAGTAGTTCCCCTCTGAAAACTGCTTTAGCTGCCTCCCAAACCATAGTTAAATTAGTTTCTTTATTTGCATTTTCTCTAAAATAGTTTTCTATTATTACTGTCATCTCTTTAACTATATTCTCTCTATTCAGTAGTTCTGTTTTCATTTTCCAAATAAAGGGTCTTGCTTTCATAGTTATTTTGACTAAAATTGGGTTATGATCTGAAAGGACTCTCGGTTTAATCTCAATATCTTTAATCTTAGGCAACAAATTGTTGGACACTAGAACCATGTCTAATCTAGCCCAGGATTGATGTCTTTCAGAATAAAACGTATATTCTTGTTCCTGTCCCTTTTTTTCCCTCCATACATCTTTCACTCCTATTGTTTCAATTAGTTCAAAAAATTGTTTAGGAAGTTTACCCTGGGATTCTTTAATTTTCTTTATTGACTTTCTATCAAAAATTGGATTCAATACACCGTTCCAGTCTCCCAGGAAAATATACGCCTCCATAGGGAATTCCTCTATTTTATTTAACAAATGTTTAAAAAACTTAGATCTTTTATTCAATGGCCCATAAACACCCAAAATCATAGTTTTCATACCCATGATACATGTTGAGACTGCTACATAATGCCCTTTCTTATCTTGGAACAATTCACAAGGTTCATATTTTGCTTTAATATACAAAACAACCCCCTTTTTTTTTCCATCTGCAGTCGAGATAAAAGCTTTTCCAAAACTCGGCCTTTCTAACAACCTCCTATCTTTGTTTCTAATTCTAATTTCTTGTAGGCACGTTATGTCAACTCCACATCCTCTAATAAAATGAAATATTTTGCCCCTCTTATCACGTCCATTTAGGCCTTTAACATTCCAGGAAAACAAAGATAACCCGCTCATCCTTCACTATTACTAAGTTCTGTTTCTTGCTCCAATACACTACCCACTATTTCACCCTCGGATTCTAATTCATCCTCCAAAGGGGTCAAGATCTCATTTCCTGCTAAGTGTTGTACACAATCTGCCTGGCCATGGCATTCTGAATCCGATAATTGTTCCAATTCCTGTTTCCTACCTGTTGAAGCTTGAAAAGATTTAGCTTGCGTTGCATTATATTCTTTTTTCTTTCTTAATGGAGATAAAGTCTTCTTTTCCCCCAGTTGCAAAGATATATCAGATATGGTAGATGTTTCTTTACCTTGAGTATCCATATCTTTACCTTCTCTCCTAGAGCTTCTTTTCAAGTATCTGTAAAACTCTCTAGCTTCTGTTAAGGTTTTAATTTCTACTCTCTTTTTTTGAAACCATACGGTCAAACCCTCAGGGAGTTTCCATCTGTAGTTTATATTCCTCTCCCTCAATTCTAGAGTAAGGAAACTATATTCCTTCCTCCTTTTAATTATCTCTGGTGGTAAATCCCTGAAAAGTTGAATTTCATTTTCCTCAAAAATAATAGGGTTATTTCTATGTTTTAACCAAATCATATCCCTAAATTGTTTCCTCACAAAAAGTACAATTATATCTCTCGGTTTCTTATTCTTTTTCGCAATATAAGAGTTCACACGATACAGATTATCTATCTCCATCTCACATAAATTTTGCTCTTTACTCAAATACACACTTAGCAAGCTTACTACTTTGTTCCACAAATCCTCATTTTCTTCTTCCTGTAAGCCCCTTAACTTCAAGGTCCTTTCTCTATTTTTCACTTTATTCATAACAATATCATCAGTCAGTTCCTTTTGTTTTGTTTCAATTCCCTTTAGGTCTCCCTCAAAATTCTCTTGTTTTTTCTCTATTGAATCTATTTTATTTTTTATTTTATCCACCTCTATAGACATCTTTTCTAAGGTACCACTAATTCCTTTTATGTCCACTCTAAGTTCATTTTTAATTTCCGATCTTAAATCAGAGACCTCACTTCTTAATTCTTGTATTTCTCTGCCCAACTCCTGCCTAATTTTCCTAAGTTCCTCTATAAGTGACATATTTCCTTCACCTGGTTTTATTTGTTCAATTGAAGGTCTACGATTTCCTTGATTTTGTTGGGCCTGAGTTTGGGCTCTTGTTTTGGCTGCCATTTAAGTCTTGTATCACTAATATTAAACAGTTTATATTCCCTATACTTTTTAATTTTTATACAGTATATGAAGTTCTTCCTGTTTTCTATACAATAAATAATGTACCTCACCTATGCATAAACAGGAAAATAATTCAATGTTACATATACAATACAAACAGCCTATTATTTTTATTAATTTCCCTCTGTTTTCTTCCCAATGTCCATCAATTTCCACTTATTTTCAGTCAGTTATCAATCTCTGTCAATATCAGTCAATATCAGTCAATCAATATCTGTCAATATCAGTCAATCAGTTAATCATCAATGTCAATATCAATATCAGTCAATTACGAAGATCACTCCTCTCCAAACGTTGACCAGATTATACAACTTCCATACAGTATGCAGCAAACCTGTGCATATGCAGGAAGTAAAAATAGGAAGTAGATCTACTTAGTCCAGTTAAACAGCTGTAATAATCCAAATTCCTCTGCCGAGTCCATATACATTCCACTCAATGCCTTTTGATGATTCAGGGCTAACAGCCTATAGCTCTTTTAGTTCCCAGTAGATAGCAATTGCCTTTTAATGAATCAAACTCACAGAAAGAAAGCTTGGCATGTGGTGCAGAATGATAAAGCCAAGCCTGACTTTAATTCTATAGTTCTCACCCACAAACGGAGTACTTCTAGCTCTTCACTTCAAACTTCCAAAACAAAATCACCTCATTTTCCCTCTCCAGCAGGCTCCATTATATAAACCATTCCTCTGGTGTAGCGTAGTTCCTCTCTATTTCCGCCCTGTCAGGACTACAGCTCCCACAAAGCTTTGCAAAATCCCAAGTATCCCGAGCAGTGCTTTCAACTTCCGGTAGGGCGTTCCCAAGTAAGCTAGAGAACTCCTCTCGAGTAAATCCGTTGTTATTTCTACATTGACGCATCAATGGATCCACAAAATAAGGTCAGCAATAATAATATCTTGATCTCTTTAAACAATAGACATCATATTGCCGTACTTGGAAACAATGTTGAGATTCATGAACGTCAAACAAAAAGTCCAAGCTGTGAGCACACCGTTCTGGCTCTACTTCAACGTAAGGATCTTATCCCTCTTCTTCTGTTTCCCAAAATAGCAATCCCAAGGTAAGGGGCCTAGAAACGGTCTGGCTAGGTACCCTACTTCTTCTGCAAGCTCTATAAACTAAAACAGTTTAAAAGTTAGTGGGGTTCCTATACCCCGTTAAGGGGAGAGTATTGGGCAGCTGAGAATACTCCCTGTATCGTTCTTCTTCCTCCTTGTAAATGTCCACTCCAAATGGTCATATAATTCGCGGGGAAGTCTTCCGAACCCCTTTTACCAAAGGGGTACTTCTGCTGTCTATATATTAACAGCTAAACCACCCAAAAACTAGACGGTTCCTAACGGACTAAGGCCAGAACACGTCTTCCCGGTCCGCCGTCCTAACCGGAAGTCATTTTGTTTTCCAAAATGGCTTCCATGACTCGTTTGCGTGCGCGCAGTACTCCTGCGCATGCACGGACGAGCCACGGCCGCCATTTCAGAAAACAAAATGGCGGCCACAACTCATTTGCGCATGCGCCAAGTACTGCTCATGCGCAAACGAGTCACGGCCACCATTTTGTTTGCCAAAATGGTGGCCGCAGCTCGCTCGTGCATGCGCAGTACTCCAGAAGTACTGTGCATGCACGAGCGGGGGTGCACGCGCATGCTCAGTACTTTCAGAGTACTGTGCATGCACGCACACGCGAGCACGCACACTGCCATCCCCCCCCGGCCTGGCGGAAGACCCCAGAACCAGCGGACCGGCCCCAGGTGAGTAAATCTCGCCGATCCCTGCTCAAGAGTGACCCTTCTCTTAGTCCCACCACCATCACAAGTAGGGTTGGTGGAGATGCAAGAGGGGGCCTTCTTGGTGGCTGCCCTAAGACCCTGAAACTCCCTTCCTACTGTCTTTCTTTCCCTACTGTCCTTCCGTTATCTGCAAAGACCTTTCTATTCTGGCTGGCTTTTAAAATGGAAAATTTTTAATTTCCTCTCCATCACTTCCCTACAATTCAACATTCTCTTCACTACAGCCTTATGTCCTCACTCCCCTCATCTCATCCACTCCCCTCATTCCTCTTACATTCCTTCCAAGGAAATTGTGATGGTTTTAGGAAGGAATGGCTATGAAATACCTTGGGTAGAAGGTTAAAGGTAGGACTTTATCACACTGGCAAAAACAACAGGAGCATAGAGGAATGCTTTCGTCAATGTTGCGCAATCACATGATGATTATCACATGACACTGCATGACGTCGCAATTATCCCACGATTATCCTGTGAATAAAGAGGAATTCTAGTGCCACTTTATATTCATGGGATTTTCCATGAATAAAAAGCACGCTAGCATTCCTCTTTATTCACAGGATAATCACAGGATAATTGCGACATAATGCAACGTTGTGTGATAATCATCACATGATCGTATGATATTGACTAGAGCATCCTACTGTGCTCCTGTCTTTTTTGTCAGTGTGATAAAGTCCTGGTAGGTAAAAAGCTAACAAAGGTATAGGTTTGTATAATGTTTGTAATAAGGATTATTGTGATAATAAGGATGTGATGTATGATGTATTACTTTTTTAGTAGTTTTATATGGTTTATATGTTGAAAACATTGCAAATAAAGATTTTTTAAAAAAAATGGAAAGTTTTTAAAGAATGGGATGAGGGTGCTATATTGTTTTAGACTAGACTGTTTAAATAGCTTTTTACTTTTGATGGTATTTTATCTTTTTAAATGTAGTTTCAAATCATTGTGATACTGTCAAAAGTTTAATTCTGTTTTCATGTTCAATTTTTTGTATGCTTTTAGGTCTAATGCATTTTTAAAATGTATGCTGTCTTGAGTCCCAGTTTTGAGAAGAAGCTGGGAAGTAAATATAATAATAATAATAATAATAATAATAATAATAATGCCATTCAGAATGTTACTATTCATTTCCATTTCCACTTCATCACTATCATCCCTATATTGCTTGTAAAAGACAACTGTGACCACGAAGCATAGTTCTTCAGGCTTTTTTGAGGTTCCCTACTTTTAAGGTTCCCCCCCCCCTTACAATGTTTTGTATTTATGCAAATCTCATGGGTCTCCTAAGCTGCTGATCTCTCTCTCTCTTCCCCCGCCCCACTCTGTGTGTGTGTGTGTGTGTGTGTGTGTGTGGTGCTCATGCAGAGGAGTAGTTTCGGCCACATGAGGAAAGGTTATGTCACTCACTCCTTGTGTATTGGAAATAGTGGGAATGATAAGAGCTCTCGATTCTCTAAAAGTTACAGTTTAACTTTGAATTTGAAGAATCCAGTCATTAAAGTTCTGAGTCCTCTAGTACTCTCAGATAGTAAATATTTGCTTGTGTTTATAAAACAGAGGGCTTAAGCCAGGCAAAATTCTTTAATCTACCAGTTTCAGTAGAAGAGTTGTCTGAATAGTTCAGAGGATAGGTGAATGGCTTGCATGAACACAGGCAGCATGCGTTTTAATCTGTGGCCTTACAGATGTTGTTCAGCTCCTATCATCCTTCACTATTGGTATGTTGTTGTGACTGACAGAAGTTGAAGTCCAACAATATCTGGAAGACCATAGGTTGCTCCGCTCCCCCTCAGAATTCAACCCATCCCCAGGAATATTGTCCATGCCACTACAATGACAACCTCAAAACCCTTAGATACATGGATGGGAAGAGCCATCATTCAGCAGCTTTGGGTATCTGCCAAGGCCCATGTCTCAATAAGGGGACCAACTGCTGAACTCCGGAGCCCCTTGGCTCTACTGCTGCTGCTGTTGATCTCTACTACCTGCCCTCTCTGGCTGAGGAAGCAGAGGCAGAAACAAGGAGGAAGAGCATTCTCTGCCTTCCTCATCCTCTCCCTCTTTTTTGCAAAAAGGATGTGGTTGCACCACACCATAGGAGGCACATGTAACAGAAGACAGTAGGTAAAACTGTCATTCTTACCAATCAAAGTATTGACAACCTTATCAGCCACCAGAATCCTATACTGGCTGAGTCTCCCTTATCCAGAATTCCAAAATCCGAAATACTGCAAACTCCAAAACCTTTTTCATGGGTGGCTAACATAGTGCCACCTCTCCTTTCTGATGGTTCAATGTACACAAACTTTGTTTCATGCACAAAATTATTATGTATAAAATTAACTTCAGGCTGTGTGCATAAGGTGTACATGGTACATAAATTAAATTTGTGTTTAAGCTCCAAGATATTTCATGAAGTATATGCTAATGTTCCAAGATCAGAAAATAATCCAAAATACCAAACACTTCTGCTCCCAAGCATTTTGGATAAAGGAGACTCAACCTGTATCACCTTTTGCTTAACACAACTTTACATATACTTAGCTAAGGCAGAGGCACTAAGAAACCCTTTAGTGAATTGCAAAGATGCATAGCAAGAGACTAGTAAGAGTGCCCAATGTGCAGTGGGACTAGTGCACATAAGTCTGGGAGGTGCATCAATGTGCAGTGCACAATGAATATTAGTGTGTGATGCACATCAGGCACTTTGCTAGCTCTGTTACATAGGAACATAACAGCATCCCTCAACTGGGTATGAATGCTACAAAACTGCCCAATTCTAATTCCCACATATGTAAGTCCACTTCAGAAATTGCAACTGCAGTACAGGATTCTGGTCTATAACTGCATATCTAGGCAGAACTTGTACAGTTACTTTTTAAGACTACAATTCCCAGGATCCTCCAACCAGCAGCATAGCCACTTGCCATGCTAGCTGGAGATTCTGGAAGTTGTTGTCCAAAAAAAGGTAACTTTTCTGAGCTTTATATAAAAAGAATAGACATTGCCTTGAACACTGGTTGTCCTAAATCAAATGGATAGCTAAAACAGATATGCACAGAACAATGAAATACACATACAGTTTGGATATCAAACTGAATTACTTTCCCTGAAGTGTATAAAAGTGAAGCTAACTATGTATTTGAACTGAGTAGGAGGAACAGGATTAGTGAGGTTGACAATATCCTTTTAACAGAGAGATATATGACCTGCTTCAAGGCACTGTATCTAACACTGTAGAGATGTGTAAGAATCCCTTTCCATCCTCTCCAGTCTTACAGATTTCAATTTGAATAGCAAATTTATTTATTTATTTATTTATTTTCCATTTGGATTTCATTATGCTGTGCTTATCTGCTTGAATTGTACCTTTCCTTGTAATGGTCTGTGATCAAGACAATAAAGCAATCACTGATCCAAGGTACACAAGCTCTAAGTACACAAACAGGCCTGGGCAAAAGCCTTCCCTGTGCCAGGCAATGTGCCCAAGGGCAACTGTGATGCAGTGAGAATACTGTGCAAACACTGAAAGAGGGAAAACATGGGAGAAGATTTGGGTACATGATGGGCACTAAAGATAACAAATGAGCATGTATAATTGTATGTAAGCCATTCTGGAGAGACAAGACAACACAGAGAAATTGGTTCAGCCAATGCAATCAGAACTATGTGTCTTTCAGTCAAATGCAGAGTAAAGAAACATCCTTCCAGGAAATTCTGGTTTTGGCAATGTACCGCATTACATAAAACCACAATAGAAAATAAAGGCACACCAGCGGACAACTGAGAAATAACATGCTGTTAAGAGAGGTTGCAATCTAGCACTGATAGTCATTGCTTTCACTGGGCTTAAATGCATCCAACCATGGATCAGATTGATAACCCAAGGTAGAATGCAATTTATATTGCATACTTCTTAGGTCAGGTACCTACCTTAATTTAGTGATTCTGTAAAGTATCAGGGATACAGATGATTCTCCACTGAATATGAATTATGATACTTTATTTTTATAATTCAGTATATGAATCTGTGTCCACCCTATTCTGAAATCTGGAATTGTGACACTCAGCCTCATTTCATTTCTTCTCCTTTTCTTTTACCTTTTCCTTAGAATGGGGTTCCAAGAAATGTCAGCCTGTCTGGAAATGCTGCCATTTAATCTGGAAGAGTATCCCCTCTTGGCTGAGTCATACAGAGTTCAAGAGAATACAGTTGACCCTTTGTATCCACAGATTGTTCATCCACCAGTTCCACCATGCACGGTTTGAAAATATATATATATATATATATATATATATATATATTCCAAAAGACAAAGCTTGATTTTGCCATTTTATAAAAGAATGCCTTTTTACTACTCCATTGTATTTCATGGGGCTTGAGCATCCACGGATTTTGGTATCCATGGGGGCCTTGGAACCAAACCCCAGTGGATACCTACTGTACATAAGGCCACTTTCATCTCTACTTTATACCCTTCAGGACCATGGCAAAGCTCAACATTGTACCACCCACATTTTAGCAAATGTCAAGGGCTAACTTTCAAGAGATGTAAGTGATGTGGCTTTCATACACAGCCTTGCTGTGCTGACAATCGGTCCTTAGCACAAGTTACCATTTTGGACTACAACTCCCAAATCTCCCCCAATCCAGTATGCCCACTGGCAGATTGGGGGTGTCATGAAAGGACATCAATGTGTTAGTTATTCTCTTTGGTGCGTGGGTGTGTTGTGTGCCTACTTATGGCGAACCCAAGGCAAACCTATCATGAGGTTTTCTTAGCAAGATTTGTTCAGAGGAGGTTTGCCATTGCCTTCCCCTGAGGCTGAGAGCATGTGACTTGCCCAAGGTTTTATTATTCTGTTTTTACTGTCAGGGACAGAGACAGGAACCTGTTGGATATTTTACCTGAGACAAAAATAATGTGACTGGCTTGTCTTTACACACTTTGATGGAGTGGCAGGTTCCATTTGCTGCTCATCCTCAGGTAGCTTTGCCCCTTGCATCTTAAAATAGGTTATCAACAGATCAAGACAGATCTGGGGTAGCAGAATATGCATTATGGTACAGGCTGTACACTGGTGCTCATGCACATTCATTGACACAGAGATGCTACGGAGAACTTTATTATAAATACTGGAGCCACACATGTGAGAAGAAGGGATAATTTTCTGAACAAATACATGGGCTAAAAACCAGGTTGGAGCACTGCAGTGGCACCAGGGTTCCCCTCCTGTTCAGGTAAGCCTCATTCTTTCTTCCCTCACCTCATACCTCTTTATTACATCTGCATTTGCTACAGCTGCTGCCTCATTCAAAATTAGACCTTAGGAATGTTCCTTGTTTTGGACTTCCAGAATTCCCCAGCCACCACAGTTGTTGTTGTCCCAAAATAACATGCCTAAGCTTGACTCAAAATCATCTTAAGGGAAGCTATCTTTTCAGTTCAGAATGAGATTCCAGATTCATCACCTATCCAAATAGTATCTATTTATGAGACTGCATGAACTTAGGATCTTTGAAGGAGGACTTTCTCTCTGTCCCACCACCATCCCAGATGTGGTCAGTAAGGACATGGGAGAGAGTCTTCTTGGAACTCACTCTCACAGAAAGCAAAGACCTACGACGTTTTCACACTGGGCTCCCTAAAGCCGGCTGGAGCCCTTCCCCTAAAGCCGGCTGGACCCCGTGCCGCTGACACCGGAATGACTCCGGCGGCGGCAGGCTAATTCCTTTTGCCACCCGGAATTACCTGAAGCCGGAGTTAGCCAGAAATTAGCTTGCCGCTGCCGGAGTGAGGCTGGACTTAGGGCTCCGTGTGTTTGAACACACGGAGCGAAAAGCCGGCCGGACGGAGGGATGACACTGGAAGGGGCGGGGTTTGCCGCCGCGCGTGTCTGAACACACGGGAAATGGAGCCGGAGTGAGGCCAGCGGGAGGCCGGCTAGCGTCCTCAAAAAGGCCAGTGTGAAAACGTCCCTTTTGATTTAAAGAGGCCTTTGTCTTTAATAGATGTGGCAGGAAGATCTTCTAATAGTGTGTGCTGTATTTTGATCTTATGTTTTATATGCATTTGAATTCTTTTAAGTATTTGAATATTATACTCTAATGATTTTTAACTTTTTTACTGCATTACATATTGTTTTAATTGCATTTTGCAATATTCTCTTATTGTAAACTGCTTTGGGTGCCATCATGGAGAAAGGTGAGATATTTGTTGATTTGTTAATTAATTCTCTCTCTTTCAATCTCTCTCTCTCTCTCACACACACACACACACACACATCTATATCTTTATCTGTTTGTCTATCTCTCTCACAGATATCTGTCTATCTATCTATATGTATATCTGTTTGCCTGTCCGTCTGTTTGTCTATAAAAACTGGTAATGCTTTCATAGCTCTTTCATAGACATTCAAAGCTGGCTCAGCTGAAGTGAATTCCTTTACCCAGATTCCACTGAATGTTGAAAGTAGTCTTTCCTTAAAATTGTCTTTTCAGATTGCTTGGGCAAGGAGGCTGTGGCAGTGCTTCTCAGTGTACATAGAGTTCCTTAGTCTCTCTGCAGGGACCCATTAAAAGCTTCTGCAAGATATGAGGAGAGAGAGATTAACCACAGGCAAAGTGGCAGACTTGGCTTCTCACTGACAGGATCTGTAAAGGAGTTCAAACATTTAGTGACTCATCAGATGAATCTTCAAAAGGCTTCATGCTCCTTTTGCTTCCCCCAAACACCTGACTCCTGACAATGACTCCTCCTCCTCCTTCTCCTCCTCCTCCATGGTTTACCAAGTGTTACTGACTGGAGGTTTTGGACCAGCAATGATTTGGATTCTGTCCAAGAATCTAGGGAGTTTATCACATTCCCTTTTTTGTCTGATCTGAGCACAGGCTGGAGATGCACGTGAATGAGAGAAATGGATTTTATCACACTCAAAACAGTCAGCAAGCCAAAGCCATGCCGTCGCCTGACCACCACCTGTCCCCAAGCCACACTGAGCCAGCCGATTTTGCTGAGCCAGAAAGCTTCCACCTTGAAAAACCGGCCAGCTCAGCACAACTTGGGGATGGGTGGTGGCTGGCCGACAGCATGGCGATGGCTTGCCGATTCTTTCAAGTGCGCTAAAATCCATTTCCCCTTGTTCATGCACACCCCCAGCCCATGCCCAGATCGGGCAAAAAAGGGAATGCAATGAACTCCTAGGAATCAGTGAGGTATTGTCAGACAATATGTCACATTCCAAATAGTGTCACTATCTGTGATTGTATTATTGTGATCATACCTATGTCGATTTCATTCACATGTTTTGTCAATTCGCTTGGAGTTGCTCCCAGAAGATCTCTCACCACTGCAACCACAATGTTTTTTTCTTTTCCCAGAGATATTGAATCTGAATTTGTACGTAGGTCTCAGTATTACATAATCTTTTCCCTCTCTTTGTTTTTCAGTCCTACTGTCTCCTGTGATTTCCACATCTATAATCCAAGCTCTGTTTTTCTGAACCACAGTTATGTTTGACATATTATGTTCTATTTGCTCATCAGTTTACATCTTAAAGTCCCATAATATGTTTACTTCACCATCTTTTTACGCATGGATTTCTGTATCATCTACATAGCTATGTAACAACTTTAGTTATGTTGCTAAGTAGTGTTCCCCAGCTCATCTGCATCCTCACAGCAGTCATTTGTAAGCAACAGGAGTCTGTTCCCATCGATTGGGAAGCAGCTGACTGACATTTCCACCCCACTAGCAATTTCTGGGGTGACAGTCAGAAACAGGGTCCCTGTTGCATTTCCCCCCAGACCAGAGATTGCTCTTGGGAGAGAGGAAAGGTGGAAATGTCAGTCAGCTGCTTCCCAATTGACAGGGAAACAGACCCCTGTTACTTGCAATTACTGCTGTCCAGTAAGTGAAGATGGGGGATTTTCATGGCCCTTATGTATTCATGGCATGTTGGTATGAGTGTTGGACTAAGACTCTGGAGACCAGGGTTCGATTCCCAGCTCAGCCATGAAACCCACTGGGTGGCCTTGGGCAAGCCACATGCTCTCAACCTCAGGGGAAGGCAATGGCAAACCACCTCTGAACAAATCCTGTCAAGAAACCCCAATGATAGGGTTGCCTTAGGGTCGCCATAAGTCGAAAATGACTTGAAGGCACACAACAACAAATATATTTCCTAAACTAGTGAATATGCAGGGACTATGAACATGATGCAGGGATGCAGTGGCTCAAGTGGTTAAGACGCTGACTCTGTTGATTGCAAGATTGACATGTTGGCAGCTCGAGGCCCAGGTCTGCATGATGGGGTGAGCTCCTGTCACTAGTCCCAGCTTCTGCCAACCTAGCAGTTCAAAAGCAAGCAAATGCAAATAAATAAATAGGCACCACTTTAGTGGGAAGGTAAACAGCATTCTGTGCAATCATGCTGACCACATCATCACAGAATAGTCTCTGACAACGCTGGCTCTTTGGCTTAGTAATGGAGATGAACATCACCCCCTACGGTTGGACACAACTTGACAACCTTGCCAACAGGGAATACCTTTACCTTTATGAACATGAAGCAATCACAAATGCATAAGTCTAGGTTGCACTTTAATATCTGCCTTATTGAATTCCAGCCTATGTTTCCACCAGTTCTTTGCAGATGGTAAATTGTATTTTTGCATAGTTTCCAATGTATTGCATCCACTTTATCATGGTATTTCTTATATTCAGTTTTATCATTGGTCGAAATTGCACTACAGAAATAATCTAGTTTGAGACCGCTTTAATTGCCCTGGCTCAGGCAATCCTGGCAACTACTTTTGTGAGATATTTAGCCTTCTCTGTCAAAAAGCTCTGGTGCCACAATAAACTACAGTTCCCAGGATTCCCTAGTCCTGAGCCAGGGCAGTTAAAGCAGTCTCAAACTGGATTATTTCTTCAGTGTGTTTTGGACCATTATTATCTTATTTGAATCAGTCATCTTCTTCCTCCTTCTCTTATTAATGCTTTGGCTGCTTCTCTGGTTCCCATATGGGATATCACATACCCATTTGTGCCAGAACCAATGCATTTTCTCTCTCCCTTCAGCAACACAGTGCCTGATGGCAGCTTTGCTTTATTTCATAGTCAGAGAGTAATTGTAGGAGACTCTGCAATGTATGTACTCTCTGCCAATTTTTCACAGAATAAACAAACTGGGATGACAGACTGGAGAAATGATGGAGAAAATTTCTTTCCCGCCCACACTGGATCATGGCAGCCCAAACTTTAATTTGATGACAGGACTCTAGGGTGCTTAGCCCCAGCACCTGTTTTTGTTTGTTTTTTTATGTGATAGCCCAGGACCAGCTTGTAGTTTGCCTGGAAAAATATTCTCTGTTGTTCCCTATCCCTCCCCCAACAATTGTTACCAAGGTACAGCTGGATTACCTGGCTACTGTGGCATTGCTCTGAGTCATGCTTGGCATCTGGGTCTAGTTCCATTTCTCCTTTTAATTTCCTATAGTTCTTCAGTGAGAGGCTAGGCCAGAGGCATTGTCAGAAACAAAAAGGATGGCCTGGCACAGTGGGACCTAGAGGATGCATCAGGAGCTGCACCTGTTTAAAGATCGATAGATGAGTGAACCAGAAAGCTTCCTTTTTTCAACTGGAGCTCCCAGAACCCTCTAGCCAGCTGACCCTGTCAGCACAATTATACTTGCTCTAGCATATCTTTAATCTAAAATATAAACATCAACTTGGCTTTATAAACAGGATAAATCAATACACTGTACAGCAAATGGAATACAATTTCTGGAAATGTGTACATGAGAGCAGAAAGGGGAAAGGAGGATGGATCGGCCTTCACCACCATTCCTTGGTGTGAGAATTGAAACATTCCTACTGGGACTGTTGCCTTGTGAGTGGGTGGAGATGAAAATCTGAACAAGCATGTGTAGGGGTTTGAGTGTTGGACCGGGGCTCCAGGAGACCAGGGTTCAAATTCTTGCTTGGCCATGAACACCCACTGGGTGTCCCTGGGCAAGTCACACTCTCTCAGCATCCAGAATCAGTAGCAGCAGCATCCCACAATGACATTCTGCCTCTGCATGCAACTTCCCAGTAGCCAGAAACAGACTGTCCTCTGAACATCATGGTATTAAATCAGCATCTGTTTTGGTTAATAAACATCTGAGAACATTGGCAACCGGTCTCAGCATTTTTTGCGGTTCTCCATTCATTGTTCTTCCCACTTACTTTTGTGTCACTGACTTTTCCCCTCAGCTGGATGTTCACAATTACCTCACCATCCTTATCAGCTGACATAAATAAACTAAAATCTATTAAAGCAATGAAACAGCAATTCCCCAAAGAACCCAGATCTCGGCTCCAGATAAAATATTTCAAGGTATTTGAATCAATTTTAAATCTAAACTTTAGATGAAACTGCCACCTCCAAAGTATGATGTTCTGAAATGATTGGTTCCTGTTGTCCACTTATGTCATATATAATCTCCCAAGTGGAGGTCATAGCTACTGCTTCCTATTGTGGAACAAGAATTGATGTAGAGGAAATAATACATCATTCTGCTAAATGAACTTTCTTTTGATCCAGTAGCTGAAATCCCCAATTCATTATCCAAGGCAGCCATGTCTATACTTGGTAGTGCCACCCAAGACATTCTTAAGCCCAAGGTAGAGTAATAAATGGTGCTCCTTACCTGTTTTAAAGTGCTCTGTATCCCAAACCAGCCAAGCTATTTTGACATAGCTGAAAACCCTTCAAGTATCTTTTACCATCTCAGAAATGCACACACACACATGTGAAATAATTTTCTGCTCTTTTACCAACACCTGAAGGCTGCTATCTGAAGTGGCAGTCTCACCATACCTAACAGTTGAGACAGTGCTGATAACCTGCCAATAGAAGATTAAATAAATGATATATGTGTAGTTTTTGGAACAAGTGCTCCCTCAAGTGGTGAAAACATCTGTTTGTCATAGCACATGCTTTTTGTCACACACATATTTTGTACTTTGTATGCTTTATTTTAGTATTGTTCCTTGGAAGATAAACATGAGTTTAATTTTGCAATATTCATTGCAAACCTCATGTTTCTGGAACCCTTTGCTGGAGGGGAAAATATGTGGAATGTATTGAATAGATATTCTCCTTGGCATCTATTGACTTGTGCCCAGATACAGCACACCATGTGTCTGATCAAGTGGGCTCTTATCCATGAAAGCTCATGCAGTAATAGAAATTGTCAGTCTTTTAAGGTGCCATGAGCTTTTTGTTGGTTTTGCTGCAAGAGACTAAGAGCAATCCTTTGTAGGGGGAAGGCAACCTAGTAGTTGATTTAATCTCCACTGCAGAAATAATGCAAGAGTTTATTGCAAAGTTAAATAATACGGCTTACCTGATCCAGCTTAAAAATTTAAATCAGGAGGCATCCTGATATTATCACAAGGATTTAGCCCCCAAATTCACCACCTGGGTCCATACTGGGTCCATCCCTGCTCCCAGGGCTGGTCTGGCGGCCATTTTCTCAAGCTGGAAAACTCCTGGCTTTGAAAAAAGCCACGCTGAGTACCCCTGGGAGTGGAGATGGCCCCGGGCTGCATTCGGTCGACAAATTTGGTGGCAAAATCCTTGTGATGATATCAGGATGCTGCCTGATTTAAATTTTAAGCTGGATCAGGTAAGCCGTATTATTTAACTTTGTGATAAACTCTGCAGTTTGATACCCATTTAACTGCCATAGCTCAATGCTATGGAATTCTGGAATTTGTAATTTGGTGAGATAGCTGACCTTCTTTGTTAGAGAGCTCTGGTGCCACAAGAAACTCCAAATCCCAGAATTCCATAATATTGAGCCATGGCACTTAAATCACTGTAAAACTGCATTATTTCTGCAGTTCAGATGCAGCCTGTTTGACCCATTCCTTCTAAAACCAACTCCCAGCCAGTGGCTCAGGCTCAACTCAGGCTTGCATCCTTCCGAGGTGGCTAAAATGAATACCCAGCTTGTTGGGGGCAATTAACGTAGCTGTAAACCACTTAGAGACCGCTTAGTGCGGTATGAAACAGTATATACATGAAGCTGCTATTGCTATTGCTATTGTTCCAACAACATGGAAATCAAAGCTAAGGGCGGTTGCAGACTGCCAGAAATAGTGCAAATTGAGTCCACTTTTAGGGTTAGGGTTAGGGCTAGGGAATCATGAGAACTGTAGTTTATTGTGGCACTAGAGCTCTCTGACAGAGAAGGCTCAATGTCTCAGAAAAAAAACAATTCCCATGACTCCCTAGCACTAACCCTAACCCTAAAAGTGGGCTCAATTTGCACTATTTCTGGCAGTCTGCAACCCCCCTAAGTCTCAGAGAAACATGAAGGAGATGTCCATACATTCAGGAAAATCATTAGTTTGCAAAGTACAAATAAAATCACCAAAAGGGGGACAGATCACACACAGAGAGAGAGCAACTTTCTTGCAGGTCCCACATATCTTCTAATACCAACATCTCCTACTGAGGTTGCAAAAAATTAGATAACATTGGAGAGAAAATCTTCCTTTACATCAGTATAAAAGTAAACAATGCCCCCTTGTGGCAGCCAAAGAGAAAACTAAACAAAATCTTCAGTATTTCATCTGCCCAAAGCCTTATAAGCAATATTTAGTAATTTAACCTTCAGAGGGGACTCTTCTCTGACCACAAGAATCCATGTTGCTGTCAGATATGACTAGTGTCCCTCCTAAACAAATTCATTCAAAACTAAGAGCTAGTTGAAACATTCGTATCTCACTTGTTTCAAAGTATCGGCATGGCAAAATCACAGCCCTCGCACATAAGGGAGGACACTCTTCCTAACATGGCTCTTTTCTTGGGAGAGGTAGATCTTTCATGTGGGCCCACAGGGATTGTGTGAAGTATGGATCAATCATGTGGGCATAGTTCTAAATGTCTGCATGAGAATCTGGAACCAGTTCTAATTCAATGATCATTGTTGTGTACCTTCAAGTCATTTCCAATTTATGGCGACCCTAAGGCAAGCCTATCATGGGATTTTCTTGGCAAATTTCTTCAGAAAGGGTTTGCCATTGTCATCCTCTGAGGCTGAGAGAATATGACTTGCTCAAAGCCACCCAGTGGGTTTCATGGCTGAGTGCGGAATTGAACCCTGGTTTCCAGAGTCATAGGACGTTATCACACGGGGAGTTGTGGGGAGAAAGTGGAAATAAACGGGACGAGCGGAAGACTTTAATTTACGGGATTTGTCCCATTCCGCCTCATCTGATAACTAAATTCGAATTTAAAAGGGGGTTAATTCGAACAAAAACCTGATCTTTTCAAATCCTCAAAAATCCCGAAAATGAAAAGATCAAGTTTTCGTTCAAATTAACTCCCTTTTAAATTCGAATTTAGTTATCAGACGAGGCAGAACGGGACAAATCCCGTAAATTAAAGACTTCCACTCGTGCCTGTTTATTTCCACTTTCTCCCCGCGACTCCCCGTGTGATAATGTCCATAGTCCAACACTCAAACCACTATGCAAGCTGGCCTACACATGGCAGTCTGAAATGCTACAGTGCCAAAAATGGTGTACCGCATAACAAGAAGTTGTGCAAATTCTAAAATGAGAAATCTTTGTATGCATTGTGCAGGTGAAATCATCATCCACTATGTTTCCCTTGCGCCAAGGTGTCCTCATAGAGAAAGACATTCATGTTATCTGTGCTGGAGATACTAGTTTGGAAGCTTTGGACTAGTTTTTGGATGGAAATTCACCCTGAAATCATCCTATATATATAGGATGCACTTTGAGCTGCACTTTGCCCACTCCTGAGCTACAGGAAAACAGCCGGGTGTATCTCTGATGACAACCTGCTCTCTCCAAAGACACAAAAATGGCTATGTCAGGGGCTGTTGCTTAAAAGGTGAGTTAAGAGGATAAGTTTTGGTTGCTGTATTGCTGTATGATCAGTAAAGAATTCTGACCTCTGCAACAGCTTAAAAAGTGGGTTACCATAGCATAAGTTGGACTTATGCTGTTGGAATTCACTCACAGGATTCCAGCCAATATTTGTAACATTTATGTATATAGTATCAATCAATCAACTTTATTATGATCACAATCATGCAAAGGCCAAAAGCAAAATATAGCAGAAAATCAATGTCCGATTTATATAAAATAGTTTTATTATATAGTTTTATATATATTTAGATGACTTTATATAAATTTTGTATCATTTATATATCACTATATAATGATACAGAGAGCCAGTGTGGTATAGTGGTTTGAGCATTGGATTAGGAGACCAGGGTTCAAATCCCCACTCAGCTTTGGAAACACACATTTGGCAAGTCACACTCTCTTTGCCCCAGAGGGAAGCAAAGGCAAACCCCCTCTCAACAAATCTTGCTAAGAAAACACTTTGGTAATGTCAGAAATGACTTGAAGACACATATCAACAACAAATATGATGTATAATTATATTTATTGAGTAATATAATGAACAATTTTCTAATATATAAGTATATAACAATAGTATGCCAAAACACATTTAATAAATAAAAAGTATATGTAATAAAGTAAATAAAATGTTTATATTTGTATCCCACTTTTTTTCTTCTATAATAGTAATCAGAGCGGCTTACATGTATATGCTTTTTCTCCCATGAAAAGGACTCCAGGTAGCTGATAATTAAATAGTACAAATATAAAATATAAAGGCCTACATTCAATTGCTAGTCCCAAGCAGAGTAGATCTATTGAAGCAATTGGTGAATGTTAAAAGTAAAGTCTATCAGTTAAGTCTCCACTCCATCTGGGAATAGCGACTTTAACTATCAAAATAGTCAAAGGCTTTCCATACCTTAGCTCAATCATGAACCAAAATGGAGACTGTAATCAAGAAATCAGAAGAGTCTGACTTAGAAGGACAACTATGAAGAAATTAGGAAAGATCCTAACATGTAAAGATATATCATTGCATACCAAAGTCAGGATCATCCATACCATCATATTTTTGATTTCTATGTATTTTTGTGAAAGCTGAACAAGGAAGAATGCTGACGGGAAAAGAATCAACCCATTTGAAATGTGGTGTAAGAGTTGTTCTGCAAATACCATGACCATTGGCCAAAATGACCAATCATTAGGTCCTCGAACAAGTCAAGCCTGAGCAATCCCTAGAAGTCAAAATGACCAAACTGAGGCTATCCTACTTTGGCCATATCATGAGACCTCATTAGAAAAGATGATAATGCCTGGTAAAATGGGAAATAGTAGGAAAAGAAGACAGTGGATGGATTCACACAAGGAATAGATGACAGTTAACAAGAACAAAGGGAAAATATAGCAACCTTCATCATTCTGGATAAATATCTTTCCTCAGAAACCAGTCTGTTGCCAATGGTTCACCTGAATTTAAAGATCTTCCAGGGAAAAGAAAACCAACAGTGAAGGATCCTGCATAGTCTTACATGGCAGGGACTTCCAGATCCTGGGAACTACACTGAAAAATCTCTTGCAAAGCCTATCCTAGAAGCAATTTAATGCTATTTCAAACTGAAATTGGTATTTGAAAATAAAAATTACTATTTGCCAAATTTTCCAGTTATGTATTTGCATTTATTTATTTATTTTTATTTTTATTTTTTTTGAAATGACACATCTAAAGCAACATTAATATTTGACTTTTTAAACAGGAAGATTAAATCAAAATTATAAGCATGAGGGATAGACTGTTTCCTTACCTTTACCTTCAGGAAAATTTCAGCTAGAAATAATTAATCCTATAGATTCTGAAGCAGTCTTACATAAATCTTATAGCTACTCACCTTACCATTTTTTTTTCTAAACAAAAATAGCTGCAATAACAAACTACCAGCTTGTTGCAAATGAAAGCAGCCTTCGGTGAACACACTGGCAGAAGTATATGAAATTCTGTCCTGTGATTTTCAACTAGATTATTTCTTTAATCTCTAAAGCCAGGGCCAGGAGACATACATGTTTACAGGCCATAAACCCGAAATAGTTTCATTGAAACCTTTTCTCAAGCTAGATAGCCAAGCTGTGAATCCTCCCTAATTGTTGAGGCGAAATGCCAAGATGGTGGTGTTTCTAAATTACTTTTGATAGACTTATATACTGAATAAGGCCAGTGCTTGCAATAACACAGAGTAGGAAGCAATTTAATAAGTACACCAATTATGAATCTGCAGTATACATAAACAGAGGAGTGATTTACAGATTTCAGAAGCAGAGAATTTAGACCAATCCTTACAGGGAAGAGGGATTGTTACCTCTTCCAGAACAGCAGGTTGTGCTTGAACTGTAGGCATTTTGGAAACATAACATTCACTGGCATAAAAAGTGAAGAATAATACACCCTCTGAGAGTAGAGAGAAAGCATGCATGGCCTTGGGGCAGAGGTGGGCAGTTGTGAAGGGGGTGTGAGGCACACACAGACACAAGAGCTTATCACACCCAATGGGATACCATCGGGTTGCAGTTTGCAGGTGGGTGCTATTGCACCAAAGTCGCCACTGATTCCACTGGGCGAGTGCAACCTGGATGCATCCCGGATTCCCAGGAACGATTCGGAGGCCACTTTTCAAGGCCAGGAGCTTGTTATCTTTGAAAAACGGCCTCCGAAGTGTGCTTGGGACCTGGGATGCAGCTGGGTTGCACTCATTGGCAGAATCGGGGGACAATTTGGTGCTATAATACCTGCCTGCATCCTGCAACCCGACTTTATCCCATTGGGGAGCAGTTGGGTTATTTGTTGGTGCAATAAGCTCCACACACAGACACACCTTGAAGGAGGCACACCAAAGCTCCTGACTTGGCCAAAAGTGATGTAACACAGCTTCCGGTATTGTTTTGGCCTGATTTGGGGGCAATTTGTTGTTGTTGTTGTTGTTGTTGTTGTTGGTAGGATTCTGCATGGTGGAGAGCTTGGGGGATTTGGGAGCAAAATCTCTACATTTGACAGTGGTTTTGAGATAGAGCCAAAAATTGGATGATGATGATGATGATGATGATGATGATGATGATGATTAAAAAAGGAGGAGCTTGTAGGCTTGTGAGGCTGTAAAATGGTGCCCTGGGGATTGCATGTGGCCCCATCTTAAGGCCACCCCAAGAAATTTTGCTGCCTGAAGCAAAAGATAACATGGCATGCCTCCTTTGTCCCATGTGCAAAAGCCAACTGGACTGCCAATTCAGTTTGTCTTCAACAGTAACATCAAGTTACACCTCCAAGGAACAGCAGGCATTAGGTTAACTTAAGTGAACCAGGGTAAGTTGTGTGGCTGAAGAAGGGAATAAACAGCTGAGGAGTCTAGGAGGAATAGCTAGGAGACTACTATCTCCACACAGCATTTACCACATCTGTCTAATGCTAAGGACAGTCCTGCATGCCCCAGCTTTCAATACACCTATAAGAGGAAATAGGTAGCCAGATCTCTGTTTTGCTAATATTTTTTTTCTGAACAGCCTATAGAGACAATCTCAGAAGAGGGATCCAGATGATTGTATCTGAATCCAAACCTGGACTATGTCCCTGAGGTAAAGGGCCCATGGCTGAAGAAGCAGGAAGGAATCAAAATCTGAAATGGAGCTTAAGGAGTATTAATATCTTATCCAAACATGGGCACAAGGTTGTTCTCCTAGTTTTATCAAACTGCTACATCCTGGCCACTCCAAAAGCTCCATACTACCTACCAGTTATAGGAAGTCTTATACCTCTATGGTCCTTCTCAGCATGAACACACAGAGATTCAAGTGCCCCATGAAATTAACTCCTAGCCTCATTCCAAGAGGTTCCCTTTTTAAAACACTCGATGTGTTCCTCAAGTGACATCTTGCCATATTTGTTGAGTTAAACCCACACGTGTAGCCCCGCAGAATGGGTCTATTTTGCTTCGTAAGAAAATCCTTCTATGATCAGACCAAATTCTTACTTCGTCTACCACCCTATGTAGTCCAAAATCCTGACTAGTAGCCATTGATACCCTTATCCTCCATGAATCTATCTATTCCTCTCTTAAAGCTGTTCAAACTGGTGGCCATCACTGCACCATGTGATAGCAAACTACCCATCCACTGCGTCAAGGTGTACCTTCTTTTCCTGTCCTGAATCTCTCACCATTCAGCTTCAGTGAATGACTCAGAGTAAGTCTATACTGGCCAGAATTTTCTGGGAGTGGCTTGGAGTATTCCATCCCTGAAGTTGCCCTGAATTTCCCCATTTCGGAGTGACTCCAGATGGCTGTTGACACCGCATCCTGCTGTGCCACCTGCCGCCACCACCAGCAGCACAAGTCACTCATTTTAAGGCCAGAAACAAGGCACCCAGTGCCAATCACATGGCTGGGCATCTCACTGTGACCTTACCAGGAGTAGCCTGAGCCAGCGGTGACAGGTGGCATAGTGGGACACTGTGTAAGCATCTGTCCAGCGTCACTCCAGAGTGTTCCAGATTTTCTGGGAAGATCCAGAATAAGAGGTAGGGGGCAGGGTGACCATAAGTCATAACTACAAAGGAGGACAAGGCGCCACAAAATGTAAGACATTCTAGAAAAAAATGTAGGACATTACAAAATAAAAGCTTAAAAACACTAATAAATCCATGCTTCTAAGTCATGCTCAAAATGGAGGTCATCATGGAATTCCTCCTGGACAGAAGGCTGAAATGGAGGACATGTCCCAGAAAAGGAGGACATCTGGTTCCCCTGTGTTAGGGTATTTTGATTTAGCACAAGAATGGCCCAGATTCACTGTAGAGCTGCCCTTCCCACATGAAGAGAGTCCTCAGTCAAATTGGGCCTTTGGCTTTGCATCATAAGAACAGGGCAATGTATGGGCAGGAGGAAACCAGTTTTAATGTCCTGTGTAGACATGCCCTCAGGCCTCTTTCCCCCATAAGCCATACAGATACAGAAAGGTAGCCGGGAAAGTGGGTTAGCTGTAAGTCTGTGTGTGAGGGGGAAAAGGAGCATTTGTGTATAGGCGGAAGAGGAGGGATAAGCATGGGGTTTACTTTGCCCAGGATGATAAATGAGATCAGACTCAGGAGGAGTTCACTGAAGCAGGTGCATCACTTGAGGCCCTGCAGTGACACCAAGTGGTGAGTAGCATTTGTAGAGGAGCCATCACAGCTCATGTGCCACAAACAGACTGTTCACACCACCCACACATCCTCTCTCAGGCATAACACTTCTGAACAGAGGCAGTGCGAACAGTAAGCGGCTGGTTCTTTGGCTGGGACATTCAAGCAGGGAAAGGTTTTACTGATAAGGATGTGTGAAACCTCCCACCGAGTTCTGGCTGAAAACTGACATTGCATTTTTAAAAACCCTTTTCAGCAAAAGGAGTTACATGTTTTGTTGCTGTTGTGGTTTTGCAAAGGTGAGGTTTTACACAGGGTTAACCCCCATGTTATTTTGGCTCCATCTAACTGGCTTACTACATATTGTGGCTTTTGCTAAACAGAGTATTCAAGACAGCACAGGGGTTTGCAGATCCGGCCCTGCCATTAAGCCAAGTGAGATGATCATCTCAGGCTGCAGGGCTGGATAGTGCTATATCCAGTTTAATTGCTCTGTCAATGTTTTATGGAATCATGGGGCTTGTAGTTTTGCGACCCCCCCAGCATTTTCTGACTAAGAATTATAAATGCCCTTCTTTAAACTCCATTCCCAAGATCCCACAGGACAGAACCATGGAAGCTAAACTTGAATCATATCTCTATATTTGCATAGTGTGAATGAGCAGATGTTTGGCAGTAGCAGCAAGGTATTAAGGGAGAGAGCTGTGCTCTGAGCCAGTGCTTCTCAAGCAATCTGATGTTAAGACCCTGGTCTCCAGAGTCATAGTCCTATGCTCAGACTACTACACCATGCTGGTTCTCTGTGGCTTTATTTACCAGAATTTATGAATTGCTTACATTAAATATTTCTAAGTGATCAAGAACCAATAAACATTACCGTGCTGATACTAGTAATCATGTTCCATTTAAAGAAACAGTGTTGGTACCATCATTATGCTGAAAAAGTGATGGCTGAGATCCTACTTCATACTTATGGATCATCAGTTTCACCAGGTGTAACTATATGTTTTCTCCTCTACCTGCACACTTGATCTACCTGTCTTCTGGCAGGGCTCCATAACCTCCAACATTTCACAGATGAAAACCAGGATGTTTGAGACCAACCAACACCAGAGTGTGGTCAAGATGGCAAAAGTTATTAAAGAGGAATAACACACAATCTAGGAGAGGCTACATTACTTTTGCCAAAGCCTCCCAGGAAGATCAAGATTCTTCATCCTTCTCTTCTCTCCCTCTGCTACAGAATCAATTGAGTGCCAACTAATTTTTCACTTTGAACTACTATGCAGCAGTTGAGATAAGCTGAGACCAAAGGGAGAAAATAGGATGAGGAGAGAGAACATGGGACCTTCGAAAAGCATCTGAAAAAGTGGGATGACAAAGGATTACTCTGGACCGTCCCTAACAAATTGGGACAGTTGGAAGCTATGGGGCTCCCTTCCCCATTAAGTTCAGTGGGCAGAGGAGGACTTGGGGAGAGATGACAGGCAACTGGGCAGCCAACCAGCAGCAGGAAGAATATGTCATCCTTGTAACCTCCACATGAGGTCCAGGAAGATGCCTTCTTCTTCATGTGGATGGTTCCAGGTCAGCTGGCTGCCTGGGCACTGTGGGAAGAGGTGCCTAGCCTAAAAACAAGCATGTCTTTCAGGGAGGAAGCATGTCTTATACTTGCAGAAGTTGCTGTTCACATGGCCGATTACAGACATTTGAAATTTGCATTGATAAAAAGCAGCACCAATATCAATGGGCCATCACTGGGTTAATTCATCTGTTGATCTGGCTCAGGAGCCCAAATAATCATGTTTGACAATAAATAATCACATTTACTTATCAGTGAATGGTCTAATACATCAAAAACTATATTAAAATATACAAACACAATTAATCTCTCTTTGTTTTCCTATCCAACATGCATTAATATTTAGCAATTAAGAAGCATTGCACAAGTTAATAAAGCAAATGGTCTGATTTATTACCTGTAATTTTAATGACATATATTCAGAAACATCCTTCTGAATGATCTGGAAACAAGTGCTGGGGAACCGGAATTTAGAAAATGGGAGATGCATAAAATGGGAGGAAAAGAAGAAAATCTAATGTTCTTCAATTAAGTTTCAATATGTTATAGCACTAATATCAATGATAAGAAATCCTGTTTCAGAAGGTACTGAGTCATGGAATTAAGAGATAGTAGAGGTTTTACCTGACTAGATCAAGCTTCCATGCACTGACATTTTTATCAGAAGCACATGGGTTAGGAAGTAGAGAAAAGGGTCAAAGATGCACTTCATTGGAGCTTCTATGGCAGCTTTCCTTGGCCTGGTAGCTTCTTGATATATTGGACTGCAATACCCTTCATCCCCAGCCAGCATAGTCATGGTGATTGTGGATGATGGGATCAATAATTATACATGTCTACAGATTGGCAAAAACTGGTGTGAGAACATTAAAATTGCTCTGTGGGCCACAACAAGCTGGGTTATGAACAAGGGGATTGACATTTCACCATTGCTTCCTACTTAAGCAGATAACAGAGAAATAAAAATATATAAATAAGTAACTTGTAAGCTGAAAATATCACGCATAAAGCAGGATTAGACTCGGAGGAAGGAGGTGTGAAAATTGGAAGAAGGAACATCAACAATTTAAGATAGGCAGATGACACTATACTACTAGCAAAGACTTGGGAGAATTACTAAAGAAAGTCAAGGAAAAAAGTGCAAAGGCAGGTTTACAGCTGAACATTAAGAAAACAAAAATAGTGACCTCAGATTATTTAATTAACTTTAAAGCAATCAATGAAGACATTGAAATAGTTCAAGATTTTTCATACTTTAGCTCATTATTTAGAACGGAGACTGCAGTCAAGAAATCAGAAGACTAGGACTTGGAAGAGCAGCTGAAGTGTAGATATAACACTAAATATAAAAGTTAGAATTGTCCATGGCATCATATTTTCCATTTCTATATATGGTTGTGAAAGATGGACAGTGAAGAAAGCTGTTAGGAAGAAAATTAAACCATCTGAAATGTGGTGCTAGAGAACTATGGCTACCATAGATCTAAAAAGACAAATAAATGAATCCTAGAACAAATCAAACCTGAGCTCTCCCTAAAAGCCAAGATGACTAACTGAGATCATTATACTTTGGACATATCATGAGAAGACATGACTCACTAGACAAGACAATAATGCTTAGCAAAGTAGAAGGCAACATGAAAAGAGATAGACTACATTTCAGATGGCTATGCTTACTCAAAGAAGCCACTGCACTAAGTTTGCAACACCTGAGCAGGGGAGTTGATGATACGGTGATTTGGAGGTCTCTCACTGATAGGGTCACCATAAGTCAAGGTTGACTTGATGGCAATTAACAACAAGATAAGTATCTGTCAGGATTCTCCAAAAAGATTTTTGTTGATTTAAAAGCAGCATTCAATTCCATCTCTACAAAAAACACCTGTGGACCAAGCTACACATTTTGGGAATTGATCCATAACTGTTAAATTGTATAGTGAGCCTGTAAGAGACATTTCTGAAAGATATTGCCCATCTTGTTTTAGAGTGTAGTGATTATTCTGAAAATAGGGAAATATTTCTCCATTGTTTACTAGGGTGATACAATGGTCACCCCTGGAAAAACTGTGCTTTATATTTGGTGAGTGTAATAGGTAACTTTTAGAACTGCTAGATTTTTGGCTTTGGCATTATGCTTGCATGCAAAGAACAAAGCTGATGTCTGTAATATTTCTATAATGGCTGTTTACCAGTTTCAATAAAATTATGACTGACTGTAAATATAAAAACAAATATTTTAAAAAAAACACAAGCAGAGCCATCACCCAACCACTCAGAGCTTCTTTAACTGTAGACCAGTATATGTGCCAAAGACCAGTGTTGCTGTTAACTGTCCATGGCGACCCTATAGATGAGACATCTCCAAGACCCTCTGTCCTCTACTCTTCTGCTTAATGCCTGCAACTCCTTAATACCAGTGACCTCCTTAATAGTGTCTATCATCTGGCATGTGGCCTTCCTCTCTTCCTATTTCCCTTCACCTTTCCCAACATTATTGTCTTTTCCAATGAGTCCTCCCTTTTCATGATGTGTCCAAAGTACAACGGCCTCAGTTTGGTCATCCTGGCTTCCAGGGAGGTTTCCAGCTTGATCTCTCTGGGGCCCATTTGTCTGTGCTCTTGGCTGTCCATAGGATCCTCAGCACTTCTCCAGCACCACATCTCAAAGGAATTGATTTTCTTCCTACCATCTTTCTTATCTGTCCAGCTCTCACATCCATACATGGTAATAGGGAATACAGTGCCTGGTATGATTCAAACTTTTGTGCTGAGTTGTATATCTTTGCATTTTATAATCTGTTCCAATTCTTTCATAGCCACCCTCCCCATTCTTAATCTTCTTCTGATTTCATGACTGCAGTCCCCATTTCTATCAATGTTTGATCCCAGGTGTATGGGAATTATTTTACTATTTCCATTTCTGTATTGTCTAGGTTGAACTTGTGGAGGTCCTTGGTGATCATTATTTTTGTTTTCTTTATGTTCAACATTAAGCCAGCCTCAGCACTTTCTTCTTTGATCTTCCTTAGTAGGTGTTCCAGGTCTGTGAGGATTTCTGCTAGTACTATGGTGTCATCTGCATATCTTAGATTGTTGATATTCCTTTCTTCTATTTTCACTCGTCCTTCTTCTGTGTCCAAGCCTGCTTTTCTTATAATATGTTCTGCATACAAGTTGAACAGATAGGGTGAAAGGATGCAGCCTTGTCTGACCCCTTTGCCAATTGGAAACCATTCTGTTTCTCTGTGTTCTGTCCTTACAGTATTCTCTTGTCCTGAGTACAAATTCCTCATCAGGACTATCAGATGTGTTGGCACTCTCATGTCTTTAAAGGCATTCCATAACCTTTCATGGTCTATGCAGTCAAAGGCTTTACTATAGTCTACAAAGCACATGCTGATTTTTTTTTTTAATTCACTGGTGCGCTCCATTAGCCATCGTAGGTTCTCAATGTGGACCCTAGTGCATCTTCTTTTCCTGAACCCCACTTGGACCTCTGGGATTTCTCTCTCCATGTATGGTTTGAGTCTATGTTGCAGAATTTTGAACATGATTTTGCTTGCGTGGAGATCAATGCTATGGTCCTATAGTTGCTGCAGTCTCTCGTGTTTCCCTTTTTGTGGATGGAGATGTATATTGACTGCTTCCACTCTCTTGGACATCATTTTGTTTTCCATATCTGTTGACATATGTTGGTTAGCACTAGAATTGACTATGTTAATGTAGATTGCAGCAGTTCAATTGCAATATCATCTGTTCCTGGTGATTTGTTTTTTGCTATTTCTCTTATTGCAGTTTCCACCTCGCTTTTTAGAATTTTGAGTTAATCTTCATATGGCACTTCATTCATTTTTTCATCTCTTATATAATTCTTCTGTGTATTGCATCCAACGTCTTTTTATTCCTTCCTGGACCTACTAGGACAAAAATATATTTGACTGCCAATGGAGAGGGGAGAGCAAATGAACTTACCTTCCGTTGGCAGGGAGTTCCACAGTCAGGGAGCAGCTATTGAGAAAGCCTTCCCTTTCTGCATTTCCTCTTATAGTTACCATTTCTTAGGTGTAGGAAAGGCTATGATTCTATGATGTCTGGGCAAATGAAAACAACTATGGATGTTATCACACATGGGCCAGTTTCGTTGTTAAAGAGATAATAAAGTGGAAATGAAGCATCCCGAAAAGAAAGCGAAAAAAGAGCTTAATTGCGCAAAAGCTTTTCGCACGTAATTACAGTAATAACGGAATTAAGTGAAAAATGAAAAAAAAGACGTTTTTAACTTTCTTACACAAGTGAAAAGAACCCATACATGTACTGGAAATGGGTGTGTTTCATGACCAGACTCCTCCTTTTTCCAGGGCGGGTCCTGCATTTCCCAGGAGGAAATGTCAGACTGTCCTACATTTGGGGTCATGTCCTCCTGCACAGGTCCTAACCCCTTTCCATCGGGGTTAGGACCTCGCAAGAGAGCAGAGGAGGAGGAGGAGGAGGAGGAGGAGGAGGCTGGAAAGGCAAGGCAAGGCAAGCTGAGGCAAGGGAGGGATTGAGATGGCTCAGCCTCCCTTTTCTCTCTCTCCTTTCCTGGCATTGGAGGCTGTCAGCTGCTGGGGAGATGAGCAAGAAGGGTAGGATCACAGGCAGAGCTGGCAGGGAAGGAAGGAAGGAAGGAAGGAAGGGCTGGGTGTTCCCTGGGGAGAGCCAGAGCCTTGGATGATGCCCAGGAGAGGGGGAAACTGGAGGTAGCTCCCATGCCCCCCTCCCCATAAGCCTTTCCCTTTTGTAGGACCTGCAGGGCAGAACTTCATGGTGAGATGGATTTCCAAGTTGCTCCACAAGCACACCCCACACTTGCATCCACATCCAGCCACAGCTGCTGCGAGGGAAGCCTTCTTTCCCCTCCTTTTCCCTCCATCCCAAATGCCAAACTTCTCCTCCATCCCAAACTTCCCTCTCCTTGCCTTGCCTTGCCATGCCTTGCCTTGCCTGCATGGCAGGAGCCCGGGACTCTCCCTCCCTGGAGGCCCTCCTCCTCCTCCTCTTGGCCCTCCTCCAGGTTTTAAAAGAGAATTGTCTATGCGTATTTGCTTTTCACATTACAGTAAATGCAAAATTACTGTAATTTCGCAAATGCATTTCCTCTAAACTCCCGAAATTAAAAAGATCTTGGATAACACCAGTTTCTGACCAGTTTCTGTGCAATGTCATGTGAAATCGTGAGGTGCAAATTCAGTTTTTGTTTGGGATTTGTGTGGATTAACCAACAGATTTCCCCCGTGTGATAACGTCCTATGTGAGCTGCATATCCAGAGATATTACAACGCCTTTGTTGCTGTTCAAAAAAAAAAGAGAGGGGGGGGAGGTTTTGAAGAGAATGTTTCCTAAACCTTGGCTTGATAGAAGCAGAAGAAGTGTGATCCCTTGAAGAAAAAATGTGTCCTCTGTTAGACATATGTCCTAAAATGTCCCTTTTCATTAGGTGAGAACAGCCATAACATTTACGAAGAGGCTGCTTCATTTGAAGTGTAAACCTTTCTTCCTCACAATTGCATATTAGTCACATCTTTTAGCAAACTGAGCCCTGGACTGGACCATCATTCTTGTCCTGTCCCCTCTGGCACTTCACAGGTTTTGAAACATATTTTTAAGCAATGCATGTACCTCCATACATCTGAATGCATTTTATAATTTGTTCTCTTTTGATTCATTTACCAGAGCATCCAGATGGAAGATTGGTTGTGGAAGATAAGATCTCACATATTTCCAGATAGGTAGCCAGCATTTTTTAATCACTATGTGCTTTCCTGGTTGACTATATTTATTTACATTGGATAAATTCTGTTTTTCTTTCCTTCTGTTCTCTTATTTATGTTTTGCATTTTAGCCTGAACAGATTACAGGATTGTATTATTCATTTCTATGTTACTCCTTCCTCTTTTTGTTTGTTCATTAGTTTGAAACATTTTTTAAAAATGATTGCAGAGCAGTTCATCTGGTGTAGGGGGGGGGGCAGTGCTATGAACAAAAGTCAACAGGAGCTGCCTATGCTTAGATTTTGCAGGAAATTCACAGATTTGACCTTGGAGACAAAAAAAAAGTATATTTGGATTGCAAACGCACACCTTCCAGCATTTCACAGATATATACTTATACTTGGAAACATGTGGTCAAAATGCCAAAGTCATTAAGGAGGAAGAATGCACAAACTAGGAAAGGCTGCAGCAGTTTTGCCTCAGCCTACTGGGAAGAGCAAGAGTCTCTTCTGTCCCTCCACCCTCAATGAATTAATTGAATACTGACTACTTTTTGCACTTTCAACTCAGCTTCCAACAATTGAAGTAAGTCAAGGATGTAGAGGGAAAGTAGGAGAAGGGGGGAAGAGAAATTGGGGTATTTTAAAAGCAGCTGGAAAAGTGAGAGCAGAAGATTGACAGGCACTGTCACTGCCAAACTGGGACACTTGGATGGTATGTAAACAGTATACAGTTGTCCCTCCCTTTTCACAGATTTGGAATCTGCAGTCTTGCTCTTCACGGGAGGGACAAGCGTCTATTGTTATAATGGCAGTGTGCACCCGCATGCCACTGTGCTACACCTGCCACAGGCACTCGCCCCATTATTTCCTATGGGACTCGAATATGTGCAAGTAGCCATTTTCACGAGGGGGTCTGGAACGGATCCCCTGCAAATTAGGAGGGGCTTCTGTATATGTTTCTTCCCTGGCTCCATAAGTATATATACAAAATGTTCATTCTCAGAAGGTAACAATGCTCCTTCTGTTGAAAAATGTGTTGATGATGAATATACAGCTTACAGACTTTGAAGTCAAGTCACCAAGAAATCCAGAACTTCATGCAAGCTTTCTTTATTGCAAAATCAGCATGAGCAAAAACAAATAATAATAATAATAACATCTTCACTTTAGCCAGAATGGCTAAACAGGAACAAAGCTTAGCTGCTACATGGTTAAAGTTAGTCTAGCTTCAGCATCAGCAAAAATATGTTTTAATTAGTCCATTCAGCTTAAAGATTAAAGAACAAGTGAGAAACTTTTCAGAATCACAACTCTCAGCCCACATTTCTCCACCCCTTTGGGTATAGCCCTTACAGACTGATTGGTTGAAGTTACATGACGTGTGTTAGCCCAATCTTTAATTTCCATATTACACCATGTGACTGCAGTTCCCAAAACATCCCTTGTTGATGAAAACCTCTTTTGTAAATAAAACTGTTTCTCACAGACTTTCAGCTTGTTAGCTAGCTTGTTTAGACTATAACACACCTGTGGCTGATAATTACGACTCTGGCCTCAGAAAACAAATTTTCACAGCATGGGAAATACAGACACACATCTTTACATTTCAACATTTTAACATTGACTAAATATCCCATCAAAACCTAACACCTTCAACTGTTCTAGAGAGTTTAGAATAGAATTTCATGTCTGTCATTTTTAGGAACATCTGAACACACCATGAGCATAAAGAGGTCCCTTATATAAACTCATATTGACTCATCTAGCCTAGTATAATGCTTGGAGGGGTGGGCAGGAAGATAATATTTGCAGTTCCTTCCCTCCTCCTCCTCCTCAATTTGCACTATTTCTGGCAGTCTGAAGAGGAGATTAGGGGGGGTTGCAGACTGCCAGAAATAGTGTGAATTCAGTCCACTTTTAGGGTTAGGGTTAGAGTTAGGGAACCATGGGAACTGTATTTTATTGTGGCATCAGAGTTGTCTGACAGAGAAGGCTCAATGTCTCAGAAAAATAACAGTTCCCATGATTCCCTAGCACTAACCCTAACCCTAAAAGTGGACTGAATTCACACTATTTCTGGCAGTCTGCAACCCCCCTAGCTCTGATCACTTTCTGACCCTTCCTTCCTTAAGGGGATCCTGGTGTCTTCCATGAGTGAAAACGTCAGTATGGATCCAACCTATTTTTATTTGCTACTGAAGAACATAAAAGGGCCCAAATTGATTCTTGGCATTTGAAAGAAAATATAATAAGAAGCCATATGTCTTGAAATGTGGAGAAAATAATGAAGTCGTAAGGTGATTTATTTAGCTTGTAGTTTGCATGTGTCGTACAAAAATGCTACATAAAGTTATGGCACAACTGTTTTCTTAGAACAATTTGTAGCTGACAAAGTACCACCACTGTCAGGCATAGAGATAAGAAAATATATATTTGCTTTCCATATAAATCATTGCAGTTGCTGTGTGTGGTCACTCTATATTTAATGCATTCTTTTGAGCTTTCAGGAGCTATAGGATAAATAATGACAATTATTTCCTGCCTAATTTAAACAAGAACCAAAAGATGACTCACCTCACCGCTAATTATATCACCTAAATATTTAGAGTCCGTGACCCTGAATGGCATCAAGCTGGACTGTTGTCTGGAAAAGTGGGTTGCCAGCTTCCAAAAATACAAATTTTGGTTCCCCCTGATCTTAGGGGAGGAAACTTCCAGCCCAAACTTACTCAGGGTCAACACAGAACTGTTGCTGACTGAAACAGAGCCCCAACAACTCCCTCCTCCTTCCAAATGCTTTACAACACCTTGCTGTTCTAATCTGGATATCAATTCCTATCTTAATATGGCTCCAGTTCTTTTGAAGCAAGGGCCAGCCCTGAATGAACACATTGATCCTGGCTATGAAACTCATTACTTTTATTTAAAGAGAAAACTCTAATTTCATTATAGCCTCAGCCATCCTAACCTCTGTGGTGTGTTGTGATGTGGGTGTGAATGTGGATAGCATCATTATTTTGTTTAGTCACTAGATGACAGTAGATTAAATTGTTTCTGGATTGAGCCAGGCATTTTGTGTGTCAACTCTGCCCCACTGGAACAGAAACAATAAAGGTCTTTCCTGATTATACTATCCTCAAAGCCTTCCATTATATTTTTCTTCCAAGAGAAAAATTCACATCTATCTGAAGAAAATGCAGGTAGACATTGTCAATGTGAGGGGATAGAGGACCAACAGAGTGTGTAGTGCTGTGCAAAATGAAGAGAGAGCATTTTGACTTGCAAATCAGGCCCTAATAAGCAAAGAATGCTTGGTTAACAGCATAATCCTAGCCATGAAGATGAGCCAACATTAGGACAGCTAAAGCTGAGCTGAATCCAAACTTCTGCCAGTCTAGAGACAGTCTAGAGATCTTACTTAGGATTACCCTTACACTGGCCTGACTTTGGGTTGACACTGTGGCTGCATTCCTAGGACAGGGGAAGTTTGGATCTGTCATAAGTGGGCTCCTTCCTCACTCAACCACTTCACCACTCCTATTTTGATTCTTCTGTCACCTGGCCAGGTTAGTCTGTTATCTTTGAGAGGTAACAGAAGGTTCTTTCATAGTGGGAACGACAGAGCTTTTGGAACCGATTCACTGACACAGAGCGAAGGCGAATTGCAAACCAGTTTAAATGTAAGTGGGAATGAGCCCTAGTGGTGCTTTCCATATAACCACACTGCAAATGAGTCTACAGATGGATTTTGATGGGTAGCAGGGTGGGTGGGAGGAGTATAGAAAAACATTCAATGCTTCAAATTCATCCAGTGACTTAGGCAGAAGTATGTGCTCTGAATCAAGCTAATGCAAAAAGGGCATTCTAAAGACATGCTGTTTGATTTGGGGATAATAAATGTTATTTTAAATGCTATCAAAGGCTTTAGGCCTTTCCATTGAAAGAATCTGCACTGACAAATTCCTATCATGCAGGAACAAGGCCTACTGGGAACAAGGTTTCTAAATCTGATCATATTTTATCCAGTTTTTCATCCAGAAATGAACGAGAAACTGAAAATATGACATATTACTGCTAGGTCACTATTGGCCTAAGCAGACTGCCAGAAATAGTGCACATTAAATTGAGGCACTGCCCTAGCTCAGTGCTAGGGAATCATGGGAACTGTAATTTATTGTGGCACCAGAGCTCTCTGACAGAGAAGGCTCAATGTCCCAGAAAAAAAAATACAGTTCCCATGATTCCCTAGCACTGAGCCAGGGCAGTGCCTCAATTTAATGTGCACTATTTCTGGCAGTCTGCTTAGGCCTTATATCCATTTTTCTAGCAGTTAACTCTGCATAGAAACCAGAAACAAAACTGCTACTCACTCTAGTTTAGGCAAAGAACAATTAAACTATCCTTCACCCCACCACCCTAAAACCTACTAGAGATTTTTTTCATATTTGTATTCATTTTGTTCTCATGTATTTCAGTTATTATTTTTGTTATCAAATTTATATCCAGTTTTTCTGCCTAACAAGGGCATTCAAGGCAGCTGACAGTAAAATGCAAATACAACTTAAAATGAAAAACATGTTTACACACAACTTTAAACACAAAATAAACATCTCCCTTCAACTATTACCCAACTAAGGGGCGAAACAGACCTCCCCAATAGAGCGACTTACTGCCGCCCCTTTGAGTGCCCAATCGGGGCTGCAGCAACTGCACACCACAGCCCCAATTCAGCATTTTTCAGCCCCCAATAGTGCTCCTTTTTGGGTTGGGAAAAGGGTGCCTTTGCCACCACTGCACTTTTTGGCGCTCTTTTTGGCATGCTGCATCTGAACACCATACCAAAGGAGCACTGTATCACTGCCTGTCATGCAGTCAGGTGGTGGCATCACACCAGCCTGGAGATGGCATTGGGCCATACATCATCCAAACGCCATGCCCCCATGCCTCCCTGAAGCCAGTGCTTACTGCCGGTCTGCACAGGCCCTAAGATGCCAATTTTTCCTGCATCTGAAGTGCAGAATTAATGCAATTTGACACTGCTGTAACTGCCATGCCTCAATGCTATAGAATTCTGGGATTTGTACTTTTGTGAGATATTTAGCCTTCTCTGTCAGAGAGCTCTGGTGCCACAAGAAACTACAAATCCCAGGATTCCATAGGCTGGACCCATGCCAGTTAAAGCAGTGTCAAATCACATTAATTCTGCAGTATGGCAGCAGCCCCAATATTAGTAAGCCCAAAGGATGGGTGTTAAACAGAAGACACTCAGGTGATCGACAATGGAAGGATGTACTTCATTGCACTATCTGACAATATTTGGAGCTGGAGAGGGAAACATTACATCTATTTGGACAAGAAACAACAAAACAAAACACTGAAACATTTGGTGTTATTTGCTTGCTTGTTGTATATTTAAACAATTTTAAATTTATCATTATCTCATTTTGCTGGTCCAATGGGTAGGAACTCCCATTCAAAGTACATTGAGTTAAAGTCAATGAGACACAAGAATCATGACTGACCGAAGTCCCATTGATTTCGGTTTTGTGAAACTGACCAAATGAGTCCCTATAGAGATAATGTTCCATAAATAGGATACCATTATTATAAAGATAGTGGCCTTGGGGGGTGAGAGGGTGAATTTTGGCCTTTTCCCTGTCTCCAGCTGTCTGTTCTTTGTGTGCGAACTCAAAAAGGTTCCCTTTATTCTTTTGAAAAGGAGAACTATTTCCTCCAATTAAAGGTTTGCTCCATGTAAGCATTCTTACATATAGGCTCCAGTCCTCTACTATTCTTGTTTTGTTTTGTTTTGTTACACATACAAACGCACACAGACTGTTAAAAACAACTCAGGTTTTGAATATTCTTTAAAACGAATCCAGGAGTTGGGAGTGCATTTTAAACAACCTAAACCCTGAGCTGGAGCTTAATGTTAAATGCCTTGATTCATCTCTATTTATTTTGTTAAGCAGTGAGCAAGCAGAAAATCTAGCAGCTGAATTGATGTGCTTAAAAAGACTCCTGGCAGGCCATCCATCAGGCATGTATTGATTAGCACCGCCACAGCATCCATTTTGCACAGTAAGCCTTTATTCTTTACCCCAAAATATCCACATGTAGCTGTAAATGGTTGTCTTTTGTATGCTGTATGTGCGACAGCATCAAAAGTAAGCCTAATCACAGAGGGAGGGTGTGGGCAGGTGAGACAGACAATAGACACAGCATTAACTTCATATTCATACACAGCCGTGTTATTCAAAGTAATGGTCCACAGACCAGTACTGGTCTCGAATCATTGGGTACCAGTTTCTAGCGAGTTACCAGGAAAGAAACAATGTAGCTACTGGGCAAAAACATGGTTAACTGTCCTGGGAAAATTGGAGGAAATTTGCCAGACTGCTTCATTAGATAGCTTGAAATGCGCTGGTGAAGGGCACATTAAAAAAAAAAATGTATATGGCTTTGGGATATTATCTGTCTTGTAATATTGTTCAGTGGTACACCATAAAGATGACTAGACCACAGATACATTGGCCCTGTTGATACTTTGGTTTGACACATGAATGGTCTAGGAGTCACAGGCCTTAAACTAAAAATCTGAAAGATAAGAGATGAGCATTCAGCTTCAACACCACTAACTATAATTGCTAAAAGCAGGAAAATAATGAAAGATCAGTCCAAGAAATCAAGAGACAATTGCCCAATATGTACCAGGGTTCCATTCCCTCTTTCTCCCTTTCTTTCTCAAGCAGCCTTACTTTTATACTCCATCATGCCAACTTTTTCAGGCCATCCTATTTACACCTCCTTTTGACATTCTTTCACTGGACAAGCAATAATGACAAAGACCTGGTTGCATTAGCCCTACACAATCAGAACTGCCTTAGGTCCTCAAATCAGGTCAGCACAACATTGTTTAAAAACAAAGCTTCGTGTAAGCTGCTCATGTAACATGACATTACCCAGCCATAAGTTACATAATGGTAAAGCAATTTTGAAATAGTAAATTACATAAGAGGAAATATTTTTACATATGCTGGATGCAAAGGCTTTCACTATGCAACAATTCAGGCATCTATGATGTGAGCTTTGGACAATCATTCAATCTGAGTGTTGCCTTGCTTTTCTGTCTCTAGTAAGCTTAAGTACAGTTGATTTGTAGAGAAACAGGGAAGGATACCTTTATCAACACTAATCACCAATTGCTGCAGTTTGGTTATAGTTCAGTTCACTGAGTATTATGAAATATCTGGATGGATTTGTTAGTATCTCAACAATAATGTTTTCCATCCTGATACTGAAATGTTAAAACTAATGCAAGCCATTATTTCCACTGTTGCATATAGGATTAGATTCCATGTAAAAAGGAGAACACCCTAAAACACTGTGTGTGTGTTGTATCCAGGCATACTAAATTAAATGCGTACTAAGCTCTTAAAGACCAGTCTTAAACTCCAGTCTCTAAAAAGCTCCCTGCCTCTCTCCCATGCTGCAGACTTGTGTTAAGAACCTTGTCAGGGAATTGTAAATAATCAGTTATCATACCCAGAGTGAAGCCTCAGTTCAATAGTCAAGATTCACCATTGTGTTTTACAAATGACTACATTACAAAACTTTACATTGTGTTTTACAAATGACTATATTACAAAAAGGATCCATAGCAAAAACACAACACTTGTGCAATCTGTGCAAAATCTCTGTTCAGCTACCTCTCTCAATTTGGTCTTGGATGTCTCTCTGATCTTTCATAAGAAAATGGAACAGTATATTACTCTGGACTGCAAATACAAAATAAATGTGTATGGAGTTGTTCTATGAAGCTTTCATGTTAAAATGTTTCAAAAGCAATGCCACCTGAAGAGTTGTCATTCCCAATTCTATCATTCCCCTACTTATTTTAGAGTCTTATAGCAAGAGATAGGACCAAGATAGGTTCCTCCAGGCATACAGAAGAAGGATTGGTTAGTATTACACTAACCAATGTAAAGCAAAGATGAGAAGAAAGAGCAGCAACTAAGGTTGCTTGGTGAAATGCAGAAAAATATTTTAATAGTTTTGTAGCAGAGCAAATTCTACACTAGCAATATCTCCTGAAATTCCAACTTGAGCATAACCATTGTTCTGTACAGGAGCCTTGTTATGTATTTCAGCTGGTGTCCCTTTCCCTTTCTTTCCTTTTCCTTTTTTCATAATGTGCTAACTAAACTGTTTTTCTCACTTTAATATTCTTAGTAAAATGTTACAGGTGGATGACATGATGGCATGGACATGTGTGGGGTAGATATACTGTGTGACCCAGTATATAGGTCACACAGTATATATACCCCACTCACTTCCATGCCATCATTCTCTGAAGATGCCAGCCACAGATGCAGGCAAAACATCAGGAAAAACATCTCCCAGAACACAGCCACATAGTCTGAAAAACCCACAAAATGGATGCTGGTAGTGAAAGCCTTTGACTTCACATTATCGTTACTCTTCATATAGGATCACAGCAAGCTAAACATTTAATACATATTGAAACCAGTTCACTCTTTCTATGAGGTGGCTTCCACACTACTGTTAAATGTATGTATCTGTCATCTCTCCCTGAACTATCAATCTTTGGCCTAGTACAAGTAAAACATTCACAGTACAGTTCAGATGATTAATGCTGCAGACATAAGTTCCAGGCAGACGGGTGCCGGACTGCTGTCCCCATTAAATTCAAGTTCATTACATTGCCGGCAGCCAAGGACAGAGCAGAAACAACAAACAGTAAAACATTTTTGCATTTTAATATCCAATCTGCATCTAAAACCCTGTCACAAAAATGTATCCAACTAAAATGTGTGCACATTTGAGAAGAAAAGCTAAAATTGACAAGCAAAACTCTAGGCAGCAATATTTTTAAGGCCTTTCCTGACTTTTCAAAGTACATCATATATATATGACCTTGTCCTTACAACAACCCTGTAAGGCAGACCAATCTTATCTCCATATTATGGAAAGAGGAAGGCTCTTAAACTGAGGACATGGTGTTTAACTATATCTGATGCCATCTGGGGCTTAACTGGCTGAGATGAAATTTGAACATGGGCTTTCCAGTCATATCCCTAAATACCACACTATGCTATTACAGTGTTTTGTAATATGCTATTAAAGTGCTTTGGATTTGGGATTTTTTCCAGATTTTGGAATACTTGCATATGCACAATGGAGATGGGACCCAAGTCTAAGCATGAAATGCATTTGTTTCATATACAATTTATACACATAGCCTTGAGTTAATTTTATACCCAGTATTTTTAATAATATTTTGTGCATGAAACAAAGATTATATGCACTGAACCATCAGAAAGCAAGGGTATTACTGTCTCAGCCATCCATGTGGACAATTTTGGATTTTGGAATATTTCAGATTTAGGAATTCTGGATAAGGGAGACTCAACCTGTACCTCAATCTATTAAAATCCTAAACCTTTGCCCATATATCACACAGCATTTATATATATTTACAGACCTGAGTGGTCTACATCAAAATGCATAATTATTTCCAAGTAAGGAAACAAACAATAGGAAGAATGCCATTGTTTGGACAGCTAGTATTCATAACAGTTGCACGTTGTTTCCCCTTAGCAGTTTCTGCCTACACCAGAAATAATTCCAATCAGGTACTGAGTATCAGTTTGTGCGGCGCCAACTCTTCTGTCTGATCTCTTCTGAAGGTCACATCAGCTGCTAACGGATGTGTTTAATAACTGCTGGAGCATATATGATGCAGGTCTTATTCAGGAGGGAAACCACTGTAGTCTACTGTCTGCTATGACAGGAACAAGGTAGAAGGAGCTGTTGATGATGTTGACACACAGATACCGTTGATGGGAGCCTGGAGTTCATTCTGAGAATGCGGAATGAAAGATTCATGAGATGTATCCAATTCATACACTCGCCTTGTGGAGACAGGTCCTCAGAGAAGTTGTGATGGGTATCTTTGGCTCAGTAGGCCTACTAGCAGACTATAAAAATAAAATTCTCTACCTTCGTGTTTGTGGCCGTTTTTTTTAAAAAAAAATACTGTTTCAGGACAATCATAAAAAAAAAAACCAAGAGACACAGGAATTTTTTCTCCTTTCTTTCCTTTAGCTGTACACTTCAAGTGAACAGATGGCTTCTGCCACCAGCCCACTTAAAAGTATAGTCATCAGAGCTGGCTCTACCATTAGGCAAACTGCCTCAGGCAGATTAATTTGGTTATCATGGAAGGACAGCAAATCTTAAGTTCCTCCATTTGTTGTTTTATTTTTATTCTAGGGGAGAAGGACAGATACGTGTGGATTTTTCTTTTTCTTTTCTTTTTTTCCCCCCTTCCTTACATGCCAAAATAATTGGACTGGCTTTAGTAACTATACAGTGCATACCTATCCTTTGGAAGGTGGATGTACCATCTTCTGCCCTGCCACAGGTAGCAAAGCATTTTGGCTCAGACCAGCTGAGCACTATCCTTAACGCTATCATTATAGCTGCCCTGAGCTATCTCTTATACCCCCACACAGATGACAGAATTTGGGATTAAAAGTGATGTAGTGGTCAGAATACTGAACTAGATTTTCAGAGAGCCCTGAAGCCATAAAACTCACTGGGTGACTTTAGAACCCTCACTTTCTTTCAGGTCAGCCTACTTCACAGAGTTATTGCGACTCTGAGGTTGAAGATGAGATGAGGGTAAATATACATCACCCGAAGTTTTTGAAGGGTGGAAATGGAACAGAAGATCCACCGCTTATTACTTTGGAGGAGGTGTTTTCTTCTCTCTCACTCTCTCCTTATCTTTACTGTTTTTGAACAAGTGTAGCATGATTCAGTGGGTCAGAACAGAATGCAAGATAGGAGAGAAAATGAAACAAGGCAGAGAGGTGGGGAGGCAGGAAGACATATGGACACAAATTTGCTACTAATAATTTTGTGAAAAACGTGCATCTCTGGTAGAGATCAACAACTGGAGAGTTCAGGGCCAAAACTTGCCTCTGAAGGCTACCAGCTGTCTCTTTCCATTTGCTAGGCAACCCAGAGGTAAGAGATGTGGAGGGCCAGATGATTCAAACTTGCTGTTGGTCCAGTTTGCAAACTGGACAGAGTCTTCCTATCAAGCTTGCTGGTGATCAAGGCTCTGAGGTTTAGCAAAGGAACAGGAGAGAGGAAGGGCAACCTCTCATTAATGTTATTATATTTGAGAGTCAATAGCATGTAGTGGTTTGAAATTAGGGCTCCAAGAGGTCAGGGTTCAAATCCCCACTTGACCATGGAAACTCATTGAGTGACCTTAGGCCAGTCCCATTGTGTCAGCCTCAAAGGATTGCAATAGACCCCTAAGATAGGGTTAGTAGAAGGAGCTTATCACACAACCAAAAGAGGTGTCTTATCTCTTCTGGGTTCAATCCTCGATCTATGATATACCCAGATGTTATCACATATAATTCGCCACCAATTCTGCCAAATCCAGCCCAAGTCGAAGCTGCACTCTGCCAAACAATTTTTAAAGTCAGAACACTTCCATTCTCAAAAAAGTGCCAGCTGAGTGTGGCTTCAACCCAGACTGGATTCAGCCTGTGGCAATAAGGCAGGATCAGCAGCGAATTACATGTGATAACATCCAGGTGTATCCTGGATTGAGGATTGAACCCGGAAGAAATAAGACACCTCTTTTGGGCATGTGATAAGCTTCTAAATCAGAATCACCTAGTATAACATAGCAATAGCAAAAACTTGTCTTTAAATATAAACCTTATGAAGTCACTTTTTAAAAGAAAAACAGGAAAACATTTATGGCTGTCGTCAACATAACTATGAAGACAAACTTCCATTGTTGTAGTTATACAGTGGTTACACAACAGTAACACAATGCCAACTCTGAGAAACCTACCTTTGGAACATGGCAGCACCCCAACTGAAGTGTTTCTGAGGAATGATATCTAGTCCATTCTCCTAGTTGTGAAAGTATGCTGAAAACAGGCAGCTAGAGACATCCTTTGAGGTCCTGCTACAACTGCTTGTCTCAATGTGTCCCATGGCTAGGAGAACCCTACAGACATCATTCCCCAGTGCCTCAGTCTGCAGTACTTTAGAAAGACTTTGTCAGGGTTGCTGCCAGGCTACAAGGTAATTTGGGGGAGTCATTCACAGTTGTAAACATGAATCTCCAGCAGTTATGAAAGTGTCAATCCTGTTACAATTTTGTAACTGCTGAACAGAATGCCTGTCTGTCTATCTGTATAAAAGGCAAATAAGGATCCAGCATGGCATAGTGGTTTGAGTATTAGACTATGACTTAGGAGACCAGGCATCAATTCCCAGCTTGGCCATGGAACCCATTTTGTGACCTTAGACAAGTTACACTCTCTCAGCCTCAGAGGAATACAATGGCAAACCTCCTCTGAAGAAATCTTGCCAGGAAAAACCCATGCTAGGTTCACTTTAGGGTTGCCATAAGTCAGAAATGAGTTGTTGCATCAACAAACAAAATGCAAATAACTAAAACTGTTGCAATGTTCAAAAATACCATTTTAATACAAAATTGAAAAGAAAAATACTAGTAATTGAAAACCACAAACTGTTGAACTGTCATGGCTCCATCCTACTGAATTATAGGATTTGCAGTTTGGTTTTCTTGGCTAGAGAGGTTTAGTGCTATTGTTCAGGAAGAGGGTATAAGAGCTCATTAGCAGAGAATTCCAATTCTCTAACCAAACTACGAATACCAGCATTCTGTAGGATGGAGCCATGACAGTTGATATTGTATCAAACTTCTGTATTTGTATAGTGTAGACACATTCAAATATGAGTCTGGCTATCTATTGCTGGAATGTAAAACTAGACCCCTGCTGTGTTGATTCCCTCCTTAGTATAAAAGTTCTCTTTACTTTAATTGTGATCAAGATCTGCCTTGGGATTCAATTTATCATATATTTTTGAAGATGATCTATAACTTTGTTTTCTAAGCTGCTGTTTGTTCCTGGGATTTATGCGTTTTGTAGATGCCTGAATACAAGTTCTTGCCACAGACTTCTTTAAAAATCATTTAACACAGATTGTTCCGAATAAGTGAATGAATAATCTCTCAGGTCATCTGAGATTTGAAAAGGAATCGAGCATGCTATAAAGCTTTTTGGCCCAGATATATATAAAAACTGCTGCATCTAATGAGATATGGGGAAAGATCCATAAAATAATTAAATAGTTTATGATCTATTATGTTATGTAAGATGTAGTGAAAGCTGCTGCAAATGGTATTGTATTCCTCAGGGATTGAGGAATTATCACACCAGCTTCATATCTTGCAGCAATTGCATTATGCAAGGAAACAGGAACATACCTCTTTGAAAACTTTTCTCATGTCACCTCTTCTTTGATGTAACTGCACTGCTTTGAAACTTCCTCAGATGTGATAAGTCCCTTTGCTGCAGTTCCAGCATGACAGCAGTCATATGGCAGGATGGGACTTCATGTCCCCCTGTCTCTCTACCTCCATCTCAGTTTTCCAGAGCAAACTAAATCTGTGCCTGTTCATTTATTTATTTATAATTTTGCTATGTTTGCATAATTATGGCAAAAATGATTTAGAACTATTTTATCATTTTGCCATGAGTATGCAAACACTGTAATGATAAAAAATACAAACAAAAACTTATAGGCACAAAGTTAGCCCGCATTGGACTAGTGAGTTGGAGGGGGGAGGGAATGAGAATCAGGCCATGTGACTGTCGTAATGCTGGAACTGAAGTGAAAAGGCTTTTCGCATCATGTGCATTCAAGGAATTGATTGGCAGCTACCCAAGTACAGATTATATTCACAAATGATGGAAGTTCCCAAATCATACCAGCACCGATGTGGTGCAGAGGTTCATGCGTAATGTACTTAGACTAAGAAGAGACACTAGGGTTCAAATAGTGCTGAGCCACCATGTTTACTAGACAATTTTGTGCAAGACACCATCTCTCAGTCTGCCAACCTCTCACACAAAACTGTGTAGCAAAGCAGTTTCATTTATATACCGCTTCATACCACGCTATGCAGTGTCTAAGCGGTTTACAACTGTAAGCTCATTGCCCCCCAACATTTGGGTACTCATTTTAGTGACCTCAGAAGGATGCAGGCCTGAGTCTAGCCTGAGCCCCGGCTGGTATTGAACTCACAATCTTGTGGTTTATGAGTGAGTGGCTGCAGTACAGGCATTTAACCACTGCGCTACCAGGGCTCCTGTAGAAAGAGGGAAACAATAGACAATGATCCAGGGTCTTTGAATGAAGGAAGAACCAAACAAAAATATAACTAAAATAGTCAAATTTGTGAATGACAGGCATTAGAGCAGGAGGGAGTGACAGGCATTAGAGCTAAGCTTTCTTACCTGAAAACTTAAAATTCATAGAATATATTTTGTCCTTTCTCTTGCTGTGTGACTTTCTGCTCAAGACTCTTTTATCATACTTTTTGTTGTTGTTGTTGTTGATGATGATGATGTTATTTATCATCAAATCACCTTTGACTTATGGCAGCCCTATGAATGAGAGACCTCCAATTCCCCTATCCTCTACAGCCCTGTTCAGGTCTTGCCGAGCTGAGGCTTCCATGATTGAGTTTATCCATCTGGAGTGCACTCTTCTTCTTTTCCTGATGCCTTTTACCTTACTAACTTAATCATTCTCAGTTCTGTCCACCCTTCTTTTTTTAATCTGGGAATTTCTGTTCTTAATGATGTTGGTGTTATTACATTTATCTTTCAATTATGCATGAAGCCTTTCAAAAAACCATCACGGAAGAGCCTGAATATTTCATACAGAGTCTAAATGTTTCATGCCTGCTTACAAAGTCAGTTTAACAAGAAGAACTCAAGTTGCTTTATACGTGCAGCGCACCAATGCAGGGGGCCAAGTCCCTTCTTGTATTTCACCACCCATTTTTCATCTACGCCATCCCACATTTGCAAAAAAAAGAGGTCCACAGGAGGAGAGGGTCATCACTTTCTCATCACCATCCTTCAAAATTCAGAATTCCATATCCTCAAAGAAAATTTGAGAAAGAGGCAAACAAAAAACAACAATTCCATAGGAAAGCACAATATAAATATCCAATGCATTGCTGACCACATTCATTAAGAAGCAACTCCTATTGTTTTCAGGATAATTTATAGCACAATCCTAAGAAGTATCATTGGGAATAACAAAATGGTGGATTTTCTACTACTTCCAAAGCTCTGATACATGCTTGCCAGGGCTAGAGAAAGTCCTGGAGGAAACTACTTTTTTGTCTACAGCTTTCAGAAATCCCTAGCCATCATTCTGGGTACAAGATTCTGAAATTTTCCAAGCTGTGATGGGGAGCTTGTGTTTTTTGTCATACAAGCAAATCTGCTGAAATGTCCTTTCCTACACAACCATTAAAAATACAGGATCCCTGACCTGTATTTCAATTAGCAACCCTAGAGAAGTCCTACATGTTATGGGAACTAATCTGACCCAGATTGTTCACTCCTGAGTAAATGTCCTGTTCTTTCAGAGAGTCATTAGATTATAATGACTTCTTCCTTTAAAAATTATTGTAAATGTACTGTGCCTGGTGTATGGAGCACGTAATAATGAATGTTACTATTAGTATTATTCCCAATTGATACAAGATTATTTAACACAGTGTATAATTTGTTGGTGTGAATATTTTCCTGATTAGCAAAATCTCTCACCTTCCTAACACTCCAATGTCATTAGAATAAAAATGTCAAAAGAGAATGTTTTTAAATAAGATCAGGACATAGCTGTTGTGGTAAAGTAAATATGGGCTTATTCATGGGTTATTATTATTCAAATGGATAGATATATCTGGCAGAATTCCAGAGAATGACTTTTCAGTTTCGGTCCTGTTCAAGAATTTAGCTCTTGCCAGGCAGAAACTATCAATTATGTTGAAAAAACTGGTAGGGCTGATGACTAATCTTTCACTTGAGGCTCTTGGCTTGGTCCAAGCATCTGATGAGCATTTACTTATTTTGTTGTTGTTGTTGCTGCTACTGCTGCTGCTGTTGTGTACCTTCAAGTAATTTCCAACTTATGGCAACACTAAGGCAACCCTATCACAGGGGGTTCTGGGCTGAGAGTGTGTGACTCACCTAAGATCACCCAGTGGGTTTCCATGGCTGAGCCAGGAATAGACCTCTGATCTCCAGAGTCATAGTCTGACACTCAAACCACTACACCACACTGGCTTTCCTTATTTTTACCAAGAAGCTTTGAAAAGTGAAGCCTTATCATATCTATCACTATTACCCATTTTCCTGGTGGGATCCTTGGATTGGTAAGACTCAGGAGCTGATTCATATCTAACATAACCAGAGCAGAGGATGAATTAGGTTCATCTTTTTATCAAGCAGCACTGAACAGGGTGGCAGATTTCAACGGTTAATGCTAGCATTTTAGACAAGGCATTTCATCTTCACATATTCAGAAAGAAATACAGAGATCTCTCCATATCCACAGATTCTTTATTCACGGATTCAACTTTCCATGGCTTGAAAATATTAAAAATATTTATAAATTCCAAAAGGCAAACTCTGATTTTTGTCATTTTATATGAGAGGCACCATTTTACTAAACCACTGTATTTAATGTGACTTGAGTATCCCCAGACTTGGTATCCACGATGAGTCCTGAAACCACACCCCAGCACATACCAAGGACCTACTGTACATCTTCTAAGATAGTGCCTGATATTACAACATAAGCATGTATTATCTTAAAAATACGTAGGACTCTTAAAAGCATACTATTAACAAGGTTCTACTTGTAGACAGAGAAGACGGTTGCACTTAGAAACACAAGAAGAATCTAGTTAATGCTGCCTTCACTGACTGGCAGTAGCTCCAGGGCTTTACACTGGAGTCTTTCCTAGCTCTCCTTGGAGATTCCACAAACTGAACCATAGGCTTTCCTTCATGCAAAACAGATGCTTTACCATTGAGCTATGTCCCCTTACTTGCTACAGTCAGCTTCTACCTTTGGATCACCATGTAAAAGCTTCCCATCCCATAAAAGAAAAAGAACACACTGTTAAACTATTTCTTTAAAAAACCAGCACCCACTTCCAATGGAAAGGGCAAGTTTCCATCCCTTCATCTCCTCCCCCTCACCTTAGTTAGTTCTGCACTTTGAACCCAGTTTGCACCAATGTAAGTAAGCCAGAACAAAGGGGGAGTGAAGCAAGAAGAGTGAAACTGGAAAATTTTAGAAATAGCAGAAAAAGTTCAGTGATTCAAGATTAATTGGGACCATCCCTGCCAAATCAGAACACTTGGAGAGTCTGGGATGGTCATCAAAGGTCTAGGAGCCAGATTTCTGCCCCTGAAACCCTTCAGAGCCACACAGTCAAAAACAGAAAGGAAAAAACTAGAAGTGCCTATAAGTTTGTTTCTGATGAAAAATGGGTAATTTTTAATGTTAACCAGTACAGGGGGTATAGGGCTGTAGGCTATTTAAAAGGTAAATAACTGTTTATAGAAGCTTTTTAATACCAGAATGAGGATGATCTGATGTGTCTCATGTAGCCCGAAGTCCACATACTGTTGATCCAGTGAACACAGAAGAAGAAGAAAAATGTTAACAGTGGGGTCTCTGGTAAGAATTGACATCCTCCCTCCTCAAAAGGGACTGCAATTCAGTAGTAAGGTCAACCCTAGCATTATGAAGAAGGAGGCAGTTGCTTGGGAAGATTTTGAGTGCCATATAAAGACAGCAAATTGTTATTTAATGTATTGTCATTTGTTGTATTTTTACTGAAAGTGTGATGCTTGCCAGACTTTCTGCCCCTGATGCCAGAATAACTTGGCTGTCTCTGAGCATTGTGCATGATGTGGGAATATATGTTGTTCTGTCTTAGGCAGCAAATTGTCTCTGGTGGCCTCATTTAAAATATTCTTGTGGTATTACATTGCTGGTCATTTTGCATATTGGTCATCTCCATCTACTCCAAAGGATTAAATGGCCAGATTGACCATTGTGTAAGATAGTTGCAGGCAACAATTTCAAACAGGGCCCACTGTTTGGAGCCTGTTTGAGCAAAACATTTGCTACTCCCCAATGAAATTCAATAGCTACTTAGGCTATTTGTACATTCAGACTGGTGGCCTAGGTTGCCCTCCACACGCATTTTGAAAGGGAAGTCATACATTACAAAACTGACAGTGAGATTTGAGATCTCAGGTTTAATTCCCAAGAGTGATGAGGGCAATGCAGTTGATGCTCAGCTAGATATGTTCTGATCAAATGAAAACTGCAGTAAAATATCAGTAAACACAATAATCCAATTTTCCCGCTTGTTCCCATAAGAGATATCTTGACAATAGAGCACACACAAAATAAAATTAAAATAGTACTCTAATGAGAGAAACAATGTCTGGAATAATAACAACTCATGTCCAGAAACACAAACAGAGAGCACAACACTTTCTGGTGAACTTCAGAATGACAAGCAATAGTCTGAAACTTCCAGGAATATGCAGAGTGGCTGCCTCAGGTAACAGGGGATGAGAGATAGAAAAAAACTGTATGTACCATGTAACCCACTTTGCATACCCTAACAAGAGTTTTCTGGTCACAAATGCGGGGCATTTTACAAAGACATAAAGTACTAGGGAAATTCCTACCCAGTCCTAATGAATTTCCTACCCGTGAACTAAAAACAAAACAAAAAGAAAACCCACCTTGGCAATACCATTCCATGATGATAGGATTGCATGCTCCCACGTGGCAAAAAGCTATACTGACAGTAGCACTGCTGAAGGGAGGGCCTCATAAATCATACAGGCTTTTGGTAAAGAGCTAAGCTAATATGGCAAACAGTTACTAAACAGCAATGATAGTGGGTGGTGACATTGGCAGAGGAGCTCTCAGAAACAACAGCAATGGCACCATGTCAGAATCATATGTAGAGTTGGAAGAGACTACAAGGACCATCCAGTCCAACCTCTTGCCATGCAGGAACACAGAATCAGATAGCCATCCTCCTCTGTTTAAAACTTCCAAAGAAGAAGACTCCACCACACTTCAAGGGAGTGTGTTCCACTTGTCAAAGAACTCTTAGTGTCAGGAAGTTCCTCCTAATGTTTAGGTAGAATCTTTTTTCCTGTAGTTTGCATCCATTGTTTCAGGTCCTATTCTCTGGAGCAGCAGAAAACAAACTTGCTCCAGCCTCAATATGACACCCCTTCAATACAGGGTGATTAAAAAAACCGCAAAACCAAGTAAGAACAGTTTTATTTTTGTACCATTTATTTTGAATCAACCTGTACTTAAACAGGGGTATTATGCTATTTCTTAACTGTCTCTTCTCCAGGCTAAACATACCCAGGTCTATAAGTCGTTCCTCATAGGGAATGGTTTCCATACCCTTCACCATTTTAGTCTTCCTCCTTTGGACATGCTCCAGCTTGTCCACATCCTTTTTGAATTGCAGTGCCCAGAACTGGACACAGTATTCCAGGTGGGGCCTGACCAAAGCAGAATAGAGTGGCACTATTACTTCCCTTGATCTTGACACTATACTTCTATTGATGCAGCCTAGAATCACATTGGCCTTTTTAGCTGCCACATTGCATTGTTGACTGATGTTCAACTTGTGGTCTACTAGGACACCTAGATCCCTTTGACATGTAGTCTTGTTAAGCCAGGTGTCCCCCATCCTATATCTATGCATTTCATTTTTATTTATTTTTTATTTATTTTTTTGCCCTAAGTACAGTACCTTACATTTCTATATGCTGAAGTTCATTTTGTTAGTTTTGGCCCAGCTTTCTAATCTATTAAGGTCATTTTGATCCTCTCCTCTGGGGTATTGGCTACTAATTTGATGTCATCTGTAAATTTGATAAGCATGTCCCCTTTTCTTTCATCCAAGTTCTTGATAAAGATGTTGCACAGCACTGGACCCAGGACAGAACCCTGTGGCACCCCACTGGTCACATCTCCCCAAGATGAAGAGGAGATATTGCTGAGCACCCTTTGGGTTTGGCCAGTCAACCAATTACAAATTCACCTACAGTTGCATTGTCTAGCCCACATTCACTAGCTTTTTTGCAAGAATATCATGGGGGGAACTTGTCAAAGGCCTTACTGAAATCAAGATATGCTATATCTACAGCATTCCCTCCATCTACCAAGCTGGTAATTTTATCAAAAAAAGAGATCAGATTAGTCTGGCATCACTTGATTTTAAAAAAAAAACCATGTTGACTTTTTGTGATTATGGCACTCCCTTCTAAACGTTCACAGGCTCTATATTTGAGCTGCTCTAGAATCTTTCCTGGTATTGATATCAGACTAACTGGGTGATAATGGCTGTTGTGTGGCTTCAACTCACTTCCGCTTGGTGAATCATCTCAACAAAATCATGACAAATGTATCATCTAGTCTGATGCCAAATATCTGGATTTTTTCAAAATCTCAAATTCTATCTCAAATATGAAGACGTTTTCAGTTGTTTGTTTTTTTAAAAAAAAATCTTAGGGGCTGTACAGATGGGCAGGAAAAAGTGACATGAAGCTGCCTTTTCCCTAAGCTGCAGCAACCTCCTGCCCCGAGGATGCCCTAAATGAGGATGAAGCAACCACATTGGAGGGCAGTCAATGCAGCTTTTCCAAGGCCATATTGAAGTCTTGCCAACCACCAGACCTAAGGGAGACAGAGCAACCACACGGGCTGGCAGCAGCTGCTTTAATTTTTTTGTTTTGTTTTGTTTTGTTTTTGTTTGGTTTTTACTTCTCTCAGATGTATGTGCACATGTGCAGGAACACATCCCTGCACACTTGTGCACCTGTGCAGAACACATCATAGGCTGGTATACAGTCTGTCACTCTATAAAAAGCACCTGCACAGAATATGTCATAGGGTGGCATACAGTCTGTCCTTTTGTATGTACAAAGGTGACTGATGTTCAGCATCCCTGCACACCTGTGCAGGACCTGTCATACACCAACAGATCATGCAAGGATTCACTGACCTCGACTTCCCCCACATAGTGGGTGCCATAGACAGGTGTCACTGTCTGATTGTGCCACCCTTGGGGTGGAGGAACGAGTTTGTCAACCAAAAAGACACCTATTCCATCGTCCTCCACAAAACATGTCCCACACAGATCGGGGGGAGGGGAGAGGTACAGGCAAGGAAGGTTTGTGGGGACAGACTTGAGATATATGCAGCTGGTGGTCATACAAGGGACATGGTCAACAGGACACACAGACAAACGTTACTCCAGGATCCCCCCAGCATGCCAGGAAGTGATGTGCACACCTGCACAGAAGAGGTAACAAAAAGTTATTTCATGCAAACTACTGTGCATGCTGACAACAAGTGTACATGCGACAGAATGCATTTATTGTCATAATAGCAAACAGTTGCTAGGGCACATGCATAGCGTAACAATTAGGGTTGGGGTTCTAATATTCAAGTGCACCTGTGGCGGTGCATCCACACCTGGAAGCATAGGGCACTTTAAATTAAAGCCTGCATCATAGGGCACATGCTTTGGATCGCCGACTCAGTTTCCACTGCATTTAAAGCAGTGCATTTATATGGTTGTTTTAAATCTCCGGTGCCCTTTTTCTGACGCACCAGTGTTGCTGCATACATACGCATATGCGAAGGCGCACATCTTTCCCGAAGAAGCAGAAAAAAGCTGCTCCTTTTTGGAGCGGCTTTTCCCACCATGTGGGCACTTTCCTGCCGGCTTTTAGACGTGTGTCATCTAAACGCCACACCTCCAAGTCATCCTGAAAGCACCTCTTTTTGCCCATCTGTACAGCCCCTTAGTCATCCTTACCTTTGTTTAAGAAAAGTTCAATGTTCTTTATGTTAATTTTCATGACAATTTCTGAATTCTTGAGCACAGACATATTCAAAGATGATTTCTACTCATGATACTTTTAAAATCCTTTCAGAGTTACAGCACAGCAGCTTTTAACCATTAATAGTTTACTCTTTAAAAGAACATTATTTTTATTTGGTTCATGTGGTACCTTCATGTAGACTAGGACTGCAAAGTTACTCTTTGTCCACAGTATCTAAATTGTCTAAACCAACCTTTACCCCATTGCTTTTTCACATCTCCACTCTTACAGCCTTCAAAAAGGCTCTTAAGATGGATCTCTTCCGGCAGGCCTTCCCAGCTTGTTCCTCTCCCTGCACAAAGTGATCTACATCACTCTGTCTGCCAATTATCTCCCTTTTTAAACTTTTGTATTTTTATAGTTTTTTTGTGTGTGGGTTTTTCGGGCTGTGTGGCCATGTTCTAGAAGAGTTTCTTTCTGACGTTTTTTGTATTTTTGTATTTTTGTATTTTTGTTTTTAAATAATGTTTGTTTAATTGTAATTTTAGCATTGAGTGGGGGGGGGGTTGGGAAGGGATTAATTTTTTAATTCTATTGTACTCTATGTATTTTTATTGTTGTAACCCGGATTCTTTGTGATTGGGAGGGCTATAAATAAATTATTATTATTATTATTATTATTATTATTATTATTATTATTATTATCAATCAGCCTGCAACATTCATCCTTCTAGACTCTCTCACTCTCTGAATGGCTCTTTTGGACCATACACTACTCTTGGAGAGGACATACATTTTCTAATGAAGGAACCCTATCATGACCAAGGGACATCATCATATAATCCACATAATAAACAGAAACATTATATAGTAATTGTTACATACAGAGGTTATCTGGATCAAGGACCGCTGTTTGATATCAATTAATATGGGCCATCCCCTATATGACCCAAGCCTCCGTGTTCTTAAGACTAGAGAGTCACATCTTGGAGTTGCCTCCAGGAGATATTCCCACACACAAAGAGGAGGTAATAAAACAAATGGGCCTCTGGCATGGGAAGAAGTGAATCCATCCATCTGGCCATCCTATCTATTAATTCACACTTTTCCTTCCTCCTTTCTGGGAAAACCAAACTTCAAAAGCATGTAAGATACATATCAAAAACTTCTTTGATCTAGACCATTCAAGCTCTGGTCCCTTTTGCACAGAGCATCCAAAAATCCTATTTCAACTCCAGGCCTTCCTTTGTTCATTGGCTCAGTTTATTCCCAGGCAGAAGGGAATAAACTGCTAGAGATGCCCCTCATCACTTCTCTATCAAGACAGCAAATGAGTCTCTATTGTCCATCTTAACATTATCATCAGCAGAAGCAGCCATCACATTCAGATCATATGTTCCCTTTCTAAGTCTTTTCTATTCCAACTTAACTCTTTGTTCCCTATTCCTAGTGGAAGTGTGTGTATGTGTGCATATGCATATGGATTTTTTCTCTTTTAAATAAAACTCAATAGATTGAGGATTTGCCTTTTGGTCTCTGTCTGTTTTGGACCTCTGTAAACATTGGCTAAAATGAGTAAGCCAGCCTTAAATTTAGCTAATTTTTATTCCCCTAAGATTCTAGGACTGTCCTCTTGGACAGGTCCCAGGCTTTGCTTACATATTATAACCCTTACATTATCTAGCATAGTCTATCAGTATTCCATCAGATTAATGTTTCTCAGAGTCCAAGAGAACTGGAAGCAAATTATTTGATAAGTCAAAAATTCTCAGCTCTTAAATGTGAGAGCACTGCTTTTTCAATGTCCAGATGCCGAAGCACATAAGGAGCTATCTTCTTCCACCTTCACAAACAACAAAGGCTCTGATCCAGATCAAACATTGCCAGGATGAGTGGAAGTGGAAGGCCCCCCCCAAACCATAATGCCTAAAAGCTCACAAGGGTTATCTATGAGACAAATCATGGATCTAGTTTGGATCCAAGGACTAGAGTTACACATTTGCAGAAATTTGCTATTGTATTGCTGCATTTGTGTAGAAGTCTGGGTATGTTTTTAGACTGGAAGGAGATTTATACAGAGAAATAAGTGCAACCTCCTTTGAGGGTGCACAGCTTGACACAACTTCCAAGCAAAGACAATATGAGACTTACAATCATACAGCAAAAGGACCATAGCTCATTGGTAGACTTTATATGGATATGGACTTTATATCAGAAGGTCCAAGTGTATGCCCAACATTCCCATGTGGCTGTACTTTGGAAAGCAGGATGGTAACTGTGCAGGTCTCCCGATGTTGTTGGACTACAACTCCCAGCAGCCCTAAGCCAGCATAGTCAATGATGAGGGAAGCTAGGAGCTGCAGTTTTGCAATATCTGGAGGGCCTCGTGAGTCATATCCCTGCATTACATGCAGAAGATTCCAGGATCAGTGCTTTCCTTCTTTGTCTTAAAGGATCAGGTTGTGTGTAATAGAAAGCACATATCTTGATAACTCTGGAAAGTTGCTGCCATTTGGAGCAGGCAGTGCTGGTGTGGACCTGGTGATCTCATTTATGACAGTTTTCTGTATTCTTAAGATGCTGTGGATAGTCTTCTCTGTGGATTGCACCATCTATGCATTGCTTCATTCTTTTTCTCAAAACTTATTTGCACACCTTTTGGAATTCCCTATTTTTAGGTGGAACCAGCAGTCCAGCATACAAAATTCCTTTGCTTTACATTTTGGGCTTTGTTTGCCTGTTCTTCTGTACTGTAGTTGTCAGGCTAAAAGGCCCTTTCCTGATCCTCCAAGTCTGCAAACATTTCTCCCTTGTGATTAGAGCCAGTCACTGATCTAGTCAGGGCCAGTTGAAATGCAAAGCATGCAGTTGTTTATTCTCCTTTCCCAAAGCTGGGTGGGGGGGAGGATGTGGAAATTAGGGTGATAAATAATCAATGCCTGGTTTGCTAATTAGCTTGAAGCAAATAAAAAAAATCAATTTTCCCATCAGCTGGGCAAAGCACCCAAGCAATGGTGCTCTCCATATTCAGTCAGCCCAAAGTTGCACATCAGGACATTAATCAAAATTCACAACCGTAACTGCTGCATAACGCCAGGTTGGATGTCAACTACCTCCGGGGGAAACATTTTCAAAAGTACTACAGAAATGAAATTTGTACACAAGTACAAAACAGGAAAAGATCAACAGATGCTGGGTTCCATGAGGATATCAAAAGAAGAGTTGCCGTGCCAGAAAGGGAACAAACCGGTGGAAAGGTTATTGTGACCCTCATTTTAACCTTGTTCTATTAGCATACTACAGAACATAGTTTTTGAGGCCAGCAGAGCTTGGATTTTACCAAGTTGTCTTAAAAGTGTAGCATAAAACGCAACGAAAAACAAGACCAATAAAAGTTGAGGGGTTAAAATATTTGTTGGTTTCTTGGAAACAATTGCAATTGCTGACTACCACCCACCACTCAAGTGTCTCAGTTGCCTGAGAAACACAATATGGGCAAGGGCTGGAGTGAGTGGCTGAAACCCAGTTCTTGTTCCCTCTTTTCAGTATCTTTTTTTTAAAATTAATCCAATGGTGGGTTTTTTCCCCTGCATAGAGAAACTCAAACAAATTGCTTGCTTTTTTGTAACATTTTTGTTGTCCTGATGAAGGTTTAAGCCTCCTGTTTGTTTATGTCCCTTGATCAAAAAGAGCAGTTTCCTCTGTGTGAGTGAGGGTTTCACTGAAACTGACCTCTGAAAAATTTAAGAATCTGCACCAAAACAGACTGACTACTGCTGGAGTAAACAAACTTGGTCAGATGCTAATTTGGTCCAAATGCCTAAAGAATTGTTTATTCTGTAACTTCTGCTGGAAGAATTCCCTTTCTTCTTCTTTGAAGAGCACTGAAGAGTGTTTCCTGTCATCCAGATGAAGGCAAGAACTGTGGTTTCATCAAAGACTAACCATCTTGGATCTAAATGTCAAACCAACCAATGTGTTTATCATGGGTTTTTGTTTTGTTGGAGAGATGGATTATTTTTGTTCTTGTAGAGGTGCCCCCTAAGTGTTGAAAGGTATAAAGAATTTGTTGTTTATTAACTGCTGTCAAGTCAACTTTGACTTATGGCAGCCTGATGAAAGAGAGACCTCTAAATCACACTATCATCAACAGCCTTGCTCAGGACTATGGCTTCCTTGATTGAATTTATCCATCTGGAATGTTGTCTTCCTTTTTACCTACTGCCTTTTCTCTTGCCAAGCACCATTGTCTTCTCTAGTAAGTTATGTCTTCACATGATATGTCCAAATTACAACAGTCCCAGTTAGTCATCTTGGCTTCTAGGGAGAGTTCAGAGTTTATTGGTTCTAATATGCACTTATTTGTCATTTTAGCATCAACTCACGGTATGAACACTCAGTTTTTTTTCAGCCCGTGGCCAAAATGGCTATTTGTCACAAAACTGTTGTCATTTCAGGCATTCTTTATTTACATTGTGGTATATAGATATAGATATAGGGCCGAAAACCCTCAGGAATTGAACAAAAACCAATGTCTTTTCCCCAAAGGCACTGTTTTCTGCAAAAAACATTGGGCTTGGAGAAGAGGAGTTTTGTTGTTGTTGTTTAGGGGTTTGGGGGTTTTCTTTGCATAAAACTAAATTTCTTGTGCAAAATGTTTGTGTGTGTGTGTGTGTGCGCACGCGTGTGCAAAAAAATGGCCTATAATGTGAAACAAAATCATCAAAAAATGTACAAAAACTCTCATAATCTTGTTCAGCATGGAGAAAACTTTTGAAATCCTCTTTTCTTACAAGCAAAAAATGCAATAACCAAAGATCTATATCTCTAGAATAGCCCCTGTTTGTCATATGATTCTCCTAAGTAGCCTTTTGCATGTTTGTCACTAGAAACATGCAAAACTAAACATGGGCTTAATTTCCAAATCTGATTGCTTAGAAAGATAATTCTGAAGAAATCCCATGGCGATAGGGAAACTATGACAGGGAATATGCATTTTCCTTGATGTTTAGTTTAACTGTAAGAGTTAATGGACTGTAACAATACTACTTTTTTCTAGTGATTGTCAGGAGGGGTAATTCCCCCCCCCCAAAGTGCCAGATTGGCACTGGTTCAGTTACCCCCACTTTGAGTAGCACTGCTTTAAATCACTACTTTTTAAAAAGTATTTCATTCATTTAGTCAGATAAAGAGAAACTGTTTCATAAGGACATAGTGACCCTCATTTATCTTCAAATATCCAGTTGATCCACTGGGGGGGGGGGGATGGAACAAGCAGTTTGAGTCTTCCTGAATTTGGAGGCAAGGGCATCCCCTTACATGGGACTTTATCACACGGGGAAAATCCCATACAGAAAAGGGATTTAAAAGGTGGGGGAAACCCACAAAAGCTTTTCACTCACAACAATGTTAAACTGTGCTTAACCCAAACAGAAAGTAGTCAAAAGCCACTTCTTTTTACTTTCAGGATCTTTTGACTACTTTCTGTTGGGGTTAAGTACAGTTTAACATCAATTTCATGTGAAAATCTTCTTGCTTTTGCAGGTTTTTTTTTTCTGTTTAAATCCCGTTTCTTCACAGGATTTTCCTTGTGTGATAAAGTCCATAGTCTCATCCACTGGCCCTGTGCAGTTTCACCCTCTGAGAGTATAAAAACCAGCAACCATATACAGCAGGGATTTACTCAAGCATGACTCTTGGTGTGAGAATATTTAACTTTCAACAGTTGTATTTAACTTCCAACAACACCCATGGTATAATGACACTATCCCAACTTTTGACCTTCCATGTCCTGAATACAAACCAGCAAGTGCCTGAGGACACAAGCAGAGGATGTGGAATGGTTAGTCCAGGTCATGCATGGGTTATCTGAGCAAGATGCAAGGAGAAGACAAGGGTCATTGTAAGCCAAACCAGAAGTCCAAGTACATGGACCAGCAGGGAGTAAACAGAGTCAGTCCATGGTCAAGGCAAAACAGGACCTCAAGAGAGGAGTGCCAGCAGATGAGACAGTTGTCAGCACTAAGGCTGGGAGAGAACTACCGGGATATTTATGGATGGTTCCTGCAAGGTCACCCATGCCTCCTTAATGCCTAATTAGTTTGGCATTTAACATTTAATCTGAGCTGGAGGTTCACTGCAGGATGGGGGCATGCTCTCTTCTATGTCTGTAGCCTCTGCCAGGTCTACAGATGCCCAAAGAGTGTGTTATCATCAGGAATTACAGCTTCCTGGCACACTGCCCTAGTAGGTCCAGAGGATGAGTTATGACATTTTCCTGCTCTTCCGTTAGATTAATCCAATGATTGAGTTATGATACTCAAGCTCTTTTAGTTTACATTCCTTATCGGAAAGGCCAATGATAAGGGACTATGGGACCGCTGGTCCTAAACACTCAGAGGGTCAAAAATCCCTCACACTTCACTTAGTGGCTGTGTGGAAGCATTACTGGATATTGTTGACCAAGCTAGCTAAATGGAACAGATTCAGAGGAAGTTGTTCTCAGAGGACCAAGATCAAGGGCTTGTTGCCTTAACAACCTGCTTTAATTCCTCCTGGTAGCAATTCCTCAACAGGATTGGAACAAAAAGACCTTTGATCTGAGCTTTGATGTTTCATTATCAATGTCTATCCCTTTCAGGAGCAGACAAAGAACAGTGCCTGTCTGAGAAGCACCAACACACACAAGAGATTCTGCATGACTGGGCATTTTTCAGCAGCACATCCTTAAAATTGCAAAATACATAGCATGGGGGGAAGAGGGGGGGAGTCTAGGTAGTGAGCAGTAGAGAGACTTGATGTTCTCAGAGGAGGTTGTGATCCTAGAAATCGCAGTGGGAGAGTCACAGAGTCCCTTAGTTGCCTGGCGGAGATTGGCTTTGGAAACAAGATGGAAAAGCAAGGACACTCTGATATTTATGCGCAGCATGTTAACTCCCCAATCTGTGAACTTACAAGCTTGGCAGGAATATTGCACTGTGCTTATTCAGACTGACAATTTCAGATTCTCAGCACTTCAGCAATATTGCTCACACTCAAGGTATTCGACATCATTAACAAAGAGCTGCAGTCCATCCCAATTTGCAAGCATCAAGCTTCGCTTTGTGCATATTTGTACAAAGTTCAGAAAGAAAACCAGTTTTTAAAAGCCAAGATAGCACACACTCCCTTTCATTTTCCCATCAGATAGAAGAAAGCACCTGTATTATGAGAACTGAATATTTCATCTAAAGAGGTTTTTTTTTCCTGTGGGGCCTAAGAAAGAACAGTCTCAGCCTAACAAGAAAACGTCCCCAAGACAGCTGTTACAAACTGAGGGGTGGCATGACCTGGAATAGTGAGAAAGCTGTTGCATGCATGAAGCTTTGAGAAATAATTACTGGATGTGAAGGGGGCAACGAGAGAGAGAGAGAATTTTATCCATCTGGTATGCAGGTTGGATACCTCCAACATTTCACAGATGAAGTCTGGTACATGTGTTGAAGATAGCAAAGTTTAGTAGTGAAGAAACTAGGAGAGGCTGCAGCAGTTTGCTTTTGACTAAGCCTCCTGGAAAGGGCAAGATTCTGTCTTCTCTTCTCCTCTCCCCATTGCTGAGTTAATCTGGGCAAACTACTTTTGCACTTTGAACTCAGTTTGTAGCAACAGAAGTAAGCTGAAGATAAAGGGGGAAAGTGGGAGGAGAAGGAGAGAAACTGAGAAATGTTAAAAGCATCTGAAAAAAGTGGGATTACAGAGGATTAACTAGGACTGTTTCAGCCAAACTGGGATAGTTGGAGGGTATGAGGTTGCTTTGCAGGGCTCCAGCTCCTATTGCACAAGGATATTGAATCTGTGGCTTTTGAATGGGGTCCACGCACACAACAGTGTCCTTTTGTGGTTCTTAGCCCTTCCCCACCTCCTGTCTGAAATCAAGGCACCAAAATTGCACAGGAAAAACTACAGGCAAGCATTTTCTGTTTTAAAGGAGTTTTCGTGGTTTAGTGCTGAAATTAAGTAGTGAAGTGGGCAAAGCCCTTTGAAAGGAAGCATTTCTTGCTTATCCAACTTTTTTTCCTGATTTGCCACAGGGATGGGGAGATTGTAGCTCAAGGCAGGGCACCTGTGTGTGTGTGTATGTGTGTGTGTAAAATGGCCCCTTATGCTCGTCAAAGTTGCCCTCCTTTGCTTTAGCAGTCATATGACCAGCAGGAACTCATGCTGGAAAGCTTTAGTTTGGTCAGGCCTGGCATCAGCTCATGGCATCTCATAGTCATAGAGCTGGAAGAGACCTCAAGGACCATGCAATCCAACCCCATTCTGCTATGTAGGAATACACAATCAAAGCATCCCTGACAGATGGCCATCCAGCCTCTGTTTAAAAACCTGCAAAAAAGGAGACCCGACCACACTCCGAGGTGTTGCCTGGATTCCTTCAACCCCACAATGCCTGAAGTAGCACCACAGCCCCCCCCCACACACACACACACCACTAATTAAAGAAGAGCAAAACAGCTTCCAGATCCAACTGCCCAAAGCCGATTGTAGCACAGGGCCCACACCAGCAGGCACTCTGCCGAGGGCCCTTCTTCCAAACCTGGAGCTATCCCCATTTCTGGTATGCCAAGAGCAGTAATGGGAAACATTCTAGTTAAGAGCTGGGGCACCTGTGGCCCTTCAGATGTTTTTCATTTCTCATCAGCCTGCTGAATAGCTAAAGCCAAGCCAATGCAACTTTTGTCCCATGCATAACACCCAACATTTCACATAAACGAAATGGTGATTTTTCACTGTGTGCTTGGGATAGTTCTGTCACCACATTAAAACCTGGGCCCTTGCTCACACCATTTTATTCCATGGCACACTTCCCACTACCCTTGGTGATCGAAGTGCAGCTCCCTTTCAGACATGCATCATCTAAAAAGATCATGTATCACCAAAATAAAGGGTAAGGTTGGGACAAAATTGGGAAATATATATCATTTCAATAGAAAACATGGTGGGACAGACTGTGGCCCTGCCATTTCCCCGCCTGCTGAGGTTTCTGTCAAAATGCTAACTGTTGATGGGCAACTTCCAGGCCCCTCATTTCCCTTCTTAGGGCTTTTAATCTTTAAATTAGACTTGGATTGGATGGCATTTCAAATAGAAGACACTTCCTAATAGAGCAGGGTGGAAATCATGTGAACCATGGGCTGCATGTAGCCTTCTAAAAGGACTCCTGTGCAGTCTCTGGCAGGTGTGCTTCAACTCCTCTCCAATCTCCTTGACCCACAACCCAAAATATTAGGCTAAAAAATATAAACTGAATTTAAAAAATCTTATCCAGTCCAGATTGAGCCATTCCAAGCCTTTGCTCACTCTCGTTCACTCTTGTTCTCTCTCTCTCACACACATACCCCACACCAGTCTTATTTTCCTTTGAAATAATGATCAAAATTTACAAAACTTCACTTCTGCTAAAAGCACTGCTAATGATGCTCCAGCCCCTACAGCATCAGAGGAGCCAAAAAAAGGTAGCATATGTCTCTCTGGGCTCCTGATCATGCTCAACCCTACTGTAGAGGACAGAAAAGCCTTTCAGTAGAGGAGATCTTCAATGAGAGGACTCAGCTTGGTACAGTAGGACACTTGGCTACATGAGCCAAAGAGGCCATTAGAGGGGAAATCATGCTTAAAATATAATTCCACTTTCTCTGCTGCTGCTTCTATATTAAATGAGAACTTCTTTGGCACACCTTCCATTTATTCAACTTCTGAGCAACTCTGGCTTCTTCTCCCCCCACCCCTGCCCTTTTCACTCATTTGCCTGTGCAATTTCTCCCTATCATTTAAGATGATACACAATTTGTATGAAATGTGGTGGAGAGGAGAAGCCTCTACCAATAGCCTGGACTGCTAGAAAGACAAATGAACAGTTCTTAGAGCAAATCAAAACTGAACTCTTCCTAGAAGCCAAAATCACCAAACTGAGGCTATCATACTTTGGGCATATCATGAAATGACTCATTAGAAAAGACAATAATGTATGGCAAGGAGGAAGGCAATAAGAAAGAGGAACACCATACTTTTCTTGTTAACTGCCCTTGAGTAGATCTCGACTCATGGTGACCCTATGGATGAGACATCTCCAAGACCCTCTGTCCTCCACTGCTCTGCCTAAATCCGGCAACCCCTTAATACCCGTGACCTCCTTAATAGAGTCCATCCATCTGGCATATGGCCTTCCTCTCTTCCTACTTCCCTCCACCTTCCCCAGCATTATTGCTTTTTCCAAAGAGTCCTATCTTCAGGGATTAATTCAACAAAGAAGCCATTGTCCTGAGTTCGTAAGACTTGAGCAGGGTGTTGATGACTGGGGCTCTTGAAGATTTTCAATTACTGTCATCATAGGTCAAAGTTGATTTGACAGAAAATAAAAACAACAACATGTTGCTAGATGTAAATCTGTATCTATTCCTGTCATATATTTGTTGAGTAGATATAACAAAACCAACATTCCTTGAGCCTGGTACCTAAGGCAATAATTTGGACTGCTAGAAAGACAAATCCATCAGTGTGGTGCAGTGGTTTGTGTGTTGGACTAGGACACAGGGAAAACAGTGTTCTAATCCCTACTTGTCATGGAAACCCATGGGTGATCTTGAGCAAATCACATTCTCTTAGCTTCAGAGGAAGGCAAAGGCAAACCCCTTTGAACAATTCTTGCCAAGGAAATCCCACAACAGGGTCACCTTATGGTCACCATAAATCCAAAATAACTGGCAGGCACACAACTGCTTGCACTAGTGATGGGGGTACTACTAATCATGCCTGCTATATCTGTGCCTCACCTAAGCTCAGTTCCCCATGTATCTTCATATTTTTCATTCTCATAGGCAAGAATGAATACTTCAACTCATTCTTTAAAGGCTGCAAGAAAATCTTCAAAACCTGTACCATTTCCAAGGACAATTTGTAGTTCGGAATTTCTTCTGCAAAACAGACAAATAAACACAAATGGGCACCCTTTTATTTTAGCAGGAAACAAAATTTTCCAGGAAAACAAGTTTTCTAGGCAGAAAATAATGTTTTCTGTGCAGGATACTTGTCTTCTGTTCAGAAAAAAATAAAATGTCTGTGTCGAAAAGGCCATTTTCTGCACAAGGAAGCCATGTACATTTTATGCACAAAGTCCTGGAGTGTGAAGGTGGCAAGAATTCTTCTTGTCAGGAAACCCTTTCGTGCCTGGGATGCTAATATTGCTTTCCATCCCAACATAGCATCCAGGCATACAGTCCTCTCCCATGGGCTTCCCTGTTCCCTTTGACTTTAACTACAGTAGCTGAGGGCAAAACAGATTCCCCCCTACAACAATATATTCATATGTGCTGTCCTTCTTACAGTTCAAATTATTTTGTTGTGGCTTGTTCTTGAATGGGTGATAAAGATGTTAATAAAGACAGGAGACTTATATCTGGTAGTGATGAAACCTGCTAGAACTCCTTTGTTATTAATTCAGCTGCTTGAGTATTTCTACTGTCTTTGGAAACATGTGTATGGCAACTGTCATGATGAGTACCTGTGCTTCAAAATATACACACTCAAGATTTATGAACATATGAAGCTGAACACATAAAGGTTGCGAACAGGACTTCATCTGTGAGTCTGCCACCCATCTGATTCAGTGTAGAAAGAAAAAAAATACTTTAAAATATATATCTAAAAATCATGATGGTTTGGCATCTGGGACCAATATATGAAATTGTGTTCCCAAGCATCAGCCTCTTTCCACTAACACATTCTCCTGTCAGTATTCACAGAACAAGGACTGTGTTTCTTCCTTAGTCACTCATCACTCCACAAATTTTGCTGCAAATGAGGCAAGAAAGCTCATTAACTACCCAGCGCTGCTGACATCTCTGCAGCTGCAATAATTCACTGAACAAAGATTTCCCATAGACACGTCATAAGGCATTGGCACAAGAGGCTTAAAGTATACCTTCCCTGCCAGCTTTCATTCCTGATAAATCTCAAATTTTCAAGCTTTTAACCTTGCACCTTCTCCATTTTCTTTAGCAACATTTTCCCCCTCCATGGGTAATCATAACAGGGTTTTTGTTTTGACTTTTAAATTACAGATTAACCTGTTAAAAGTAACTGCAGAAATCTAAAGTCCTAGAGAATTTGCGTGATGGTGTGCAGGCCTTTGGCTGTACAAAGCATTTTAATTTTTTGTGTGGAAAATATATATATTGCCCACCAGTCATTGACCAGGGAAAAGAATGCACTTACAATAACTGCTGCATGGACGACACAATTCACACAAAAATGTCAGTTACTGAGTTACTGAGGGAGCAATAAATTTATGTGTGCCACCCTTTGGTGCAACAGTGATAGCTACCTATTGAACACAACCCATTAGATGAAATCCCTTCCTGGCTTCCCCTATACTCAGATTCAGAGAGGTTTTAAAACTGTTTTCATTTTAATTTTCTTTTAAAACTCAGCACATGAAAGGACAGATTCATCATTCCGAAATGTGCCATGGAAGCAGACAAAAAGTAAGTTGGGCAAGGAAAGAAGAGAAAGCAAAAAAGAATGACTCTGGTGTTCTCTTTAGGACTGAAACAGATGAGTTATTTGGTCCAGTTAATTTCACCAATTTTTTTCTTAATGGGATTTCTCTCTCCACTCTCTTCTAGTCTACCACATTTATAGAGCGCTAAGGCTTCCAATGATTGCTGCAGGTTGGTGCCATGGGAAAAAAAAGGTGGGAATCACTTTCATTCAGAGTTTGAAAGTAACTAGTTATAAACTAGACTAGATCATATCCGATAAGAAAGGCCTAACTATTTGTTTATTTAATATCCTACCCTTTCCTTGGCGTGGGACTCAAAGCAGCTTACAACAATGTAAAACAAAATTCAGCTCAAATCTTATTTTACTTTTTTTTAAAAAAAAAACCCATTAAACAAAGAACTCTGTCAAAAAGTACACAGTTAAAGCAATTTTTAAAGGACATTTTAAATGTAATGGAAAAGATAAAACAAAGTTTCATTACAGTTGCAACTTATTTTCAAACTGATAAATGTGTTAGTCTGTTGCAGAATAAAAATGAGAAGGAGCAGGAGGATTGTAGCAGCAGCATTAAGACTACCATATTATGGATACAGATTTATTTACTGAAATTAATACAAGTTCATACTAAATTAAATCATTCTTAAAGGTGCTGCTACAATCCTTTTTACCCACTACAATCTTTCCCCTTTTTAGGCTGGTGCTACAGTGCAGAATTAATGCAGTTTGACATCACCTTAACTGTCATGCCTCTGTCCTATAAAATCCTGGAATCTGTAGTTTGATGAGGCACCAAGATAGAGGAGGTTAAATATCTCACAAAACTACAAATCCCAGAATTCCACAGCATTGAGCCATGGCAGTTGAAGTGGTGTGGATGCAGCCTTTTACAGTGTAACTAATTTTTATTTACTTTTTATATTTATGGGTATGTGGTGACATCAAAGTGGGGAGGAAGAATGTCATATGGTTCAAGGGCTGGCTTTTGCTGTGCCTTGTATTCTGTTATGGGTGTTGAAGCAATAATGAGGCACAACAAGAAAGGAATGAGTTTTATATGCAGAGGCAGTTTATGGACGTTATCACACATGGGCCAGTTTCGTTGTTAAAGAGATAATAAAGTGGAAATGAAGCATCCTGAAAAGAAAGCGAAAAAAGAGCTTAATTGCACAAAAACTTTTCACACGTAATTACAGTAATAACGGAATTAAGTTAAAAGCGGGGGAAAAAAAGACATTTTTAACTTTCATACACAAGTGAAAAGAACCCGTACATGTACTGGAAATGGGTGTGTTTTGTGACCAGACTCCTCCTATTTCCAGGGCGGGTCCTGCATTTCCCAGAAGGAAATGTCAGACTGTCCTACATTTGGGGTCATGTCCTCCTGCACAGGTCCTAACCCCCTTCCATTAGGATTAGGACATCTCAAGAGAGCAGAGGAGGAGGAGGAGGAGGAGGAGGAGGAGGAGGAGGAGGAGGCTGGAAAGGCAAGGCAAGGCAAGGCAAGGCAAGGCAAGCCGAGGCAAGGGAGGGATTGAGATGGCTCAGCCTTCCTTTTCTCTCTCTCCTTTCCTGGCATTGGAGGCGTTCAAGCTGCTGGGGAGATGAGCAAGAAGGGTAGGATCACAGGCAGAGCTATCAGGGAAGGAGGAGGAGGAGGAGGAGGAGGAGGAGGAGGAGGAGGAGGAAAGGGAAGGAAGGAAGGAAGGAAGGAAGGAAGGAAGGAAGGAAGGAAGGGCTGGGTGTTCCCTGGGGAGAGCCAGAGCCTTGGATGATGCCCAGGAGAGGGGGAAACTGGAGGTAGCTCCCATGCCCCCCTCCCCATAAGCCTTTCCCCTTTGTAGGACCTGCAGGGCAGAACTTCATGGTGAGATGGAGCTCCAAGTTGCTCCACAAGCACACCCCACACTTGCACCCACATCCACCCACAGCTGCTGTGAGGGAAGCCTTCTTTCCCCTCCTTTTCCCTCTATCCCAAATGCCAAACTTTCCTCCGTCCCAAACTTTTTTCTCCTGGGCTGCCTTCCCTTCCCTTCCTTTCCCTGGCACTGAGAAGGAGCCCAGGACTCTCCCTCCCTGGAGGCCCCTCCTCCTCCTCCTCTTGGCCCTCCTCCAGGTTTTAAAAGAGAATTGTCCGTGCGTATTTGCTTTTCACATTACAGTAAATGCGAAATTACTGTAATTTCACAAATGCATTTCTTCTAAACTCCCGAAATTAAAAAGATCTCGGATAATACCAGTTTCTGTCCAGTTTCTGACCAGTTTCTGTGTGACGTCGTGTGAGATTGTGAGGCGCAAATTCAGTTTTTGTTTGGGGTTTGTGTGGATTAACCAACAGATTTCCCCTGTGTGATAACATCCTATGTCTTTTAGGTGTATTTTTAGAATAAAGTAACTGCATCCAGGGATGGAGTGGCTCAAGTGGTTAAGGTGCTGACTCTGTTGATTGTAAGATCAGCAGCTTGGCCCGGATGCTGCATGATGGGGGGAGCTCCTGTCACTAGTCCCAGCTTCTGCCAACCTAGCATTTCGAAAGCATGCAAAATGCAAGTAGATAAATAGGTACCACTTCTCAGTGGGAAGGTATAGAGCATTCTGTGCAATCATGCTGGTTATATGATCACAGAGTAGTCTCTGACAACGCTGGCTCTTCAGCTTAGTAACAGAGATTAGCACCATCCCCTATGGTCAGACACAACTTGACAACCTTGTCAATGGGGAATACTTTGACCTTTACCTTTAACTAAATGCTAACTAATTTAGCTGCTATTGAGAAATGTGTAAGTAAAGTAGAGAGATACCTCAGTTAAAGGAGTCAATGTGTTCCTGAGCATTACCTCTTTAACGGAAAATTGAATACTGGGACAAAAGTTACATGGAAAGGAAAAGTATAGGTTCTCATGCCACAGAAAAGAAGAGCAGCTGCTCTCCCCTTTGCTCTCTGTTTAGCTGTTCACGCATGCTCAATAGGGGATTCTTTTGGCACCTGCTATTTACATGGCTTGTTGTAGGTAGGCTCACACAACAACAGTTGGACTGGCTAGAGTAAAATCCTCCTCTTTTCCTTCAAAAGTTTCATTTAATCTTTTCTTCAAAACTAACAACATGTATAGGCAGAATGAAACAACCAGATTAGGCAAGCCTTCCATAAACAATCAAAGATTTTGTACCTTCTAGAGACTTTCTAGAGAGCCAGCATGGTGCAGTGGCTTGAGTATTGGACTATGACTCTAGAAACCAGGGTTAGATTCCCAGCTCAGCCATGAAACCCACTGGGTGACCTTGGGCAAGTCACATTCTTTCAGCCTCAAGGGAAGGCAAAGGCAAACCTCCTTGGAAATCTTGCAAGAAAACACCATGATAGGTTCACCTTAGGGGCATCATAGATCAGAAATTACTTGAAAGCACACAACAATAACAAAGACTTTCAAGAGAAATTTCTTCCAAAATGCATCTAGGGATAATTTCTTTTTTTTTTTAGTTTCACTAGTTTACATTTTTTTTCTGGTTTCAGTTTTGATGGATCTCTGCTTTTTTAACCTGCCAGGGGCAGCTGGTGATGCAGGTTTATCTGATCTCCCCTTTGCTCTCTGTTTAGCTGTCCATGCGTGCTCAATAGGGGATTCTGGTGGTACCTGCTATTTACATTGCCTATTGTAGGTAGACACACAACAACAACAATAGGACTGGCTAGAGTAAAATCCTCCCCTTTTCCAGCTTAAGCTTTACTTCATCCAGCCCTCCTTCACCATCCCACTCCTCAATATTGATGCTGCTAAAAACTTCCAGCTAGACTGAAGAAAGGGAGGCTAAGGGAGTAAAAAGACTTTGTTAAAAGGTGCTTCACTTAACTGATGCATTCTTAAACAATAAACACAACTGACTACGTTTGGGGCCTTGAAAGAATAAAGAAATCAATTTTTTAAAAAAAAAATCATTGTTCCAATTTCTGTTTGCATCACTGGTGAGAAAGAACATGTGCCCATGGCTTATGATTACTTTATCTTCCCTCATGCTTTGCTCGGTTGTGTTCAGTTGCCTCCTATCCTCTTTTAAAAAATAAAATAAATAAATCAGGAGTACAGTTGGGCATTTGCCCAGTCTTTACGAAAACATTCCTCTATTTACATGGAGAGCTCTTGTTCTCTGTATCTGGCATAGCAAGTCTCATTTTCACAGATACAGCAAGAGGAGATTGGTCACCCTGGCATCTGGTATCTAGGAGGAGCTGTTTCCTCCGCATTTAACCAGGCTTGCCAACTTTTGCAGTTTGGCCATGCCTCCTGTGTCTTTTATAACTGCAGGAGAGGAACAAATTTTCCCAGGCAAATCCCATCTGTAGGCAAATCTTTTCCTGATTAATCTTTACCTACTGGTCATGACAGGGCTAGGTTTCAAAAGCCATGTTAGAAATTGGGTAGCAACTCTACCCACTCCTTCACAGCAAGGTTCTGGGCAACTGCTTTTCTATATCTAGAATAATAACACAAAATAAAAAAAATCTGTCTATCTCCCTCATAGCTCCAATATCTTAAAACCTAGGCACGTAGAACTTGGCATGGACACTAAGGATATCTTTGGATTTGCAACTCAAGTCAGGGGTGGCTGGTTTAAATCTTGGGTGTAAACCAAATCACTTTTTAAAATATACTCCTTTTTTTAAAAAAAATGCTTATTCATATATATAATACTTTTAAAGTCTAGCTATTATTACTTTTTTCTAGCCCACTTAGAAGCTAGGAAGAGTCTCATCAGCCCAGCATTCTCCTCATCATGGTTTCTTCACACTGAAGAAACACATTTTTTTTAAACCATGGATTTAAATATTTTTGAATAGTATTTCAATCCCTGCTTTGAGAGAAAAAAGCAACAGGAAAAAGAAAAGGCATGAAGTGGGAAGAGAACAACTCCCTCTGACCCAAGTGTGGATGGAAACAGAGATATAGGTTGTGAGAACTCTGTAGATCTCCAGATGGTCTACAATCCCTATCAACCTCACCATTGGCTTTTGTTAGCAGACATCCTCCATTTTTAATATATATTTTAGCCATGTGGAGTTCCCTATGACCCCAGCCTGACCCTTGGGAGAGGGCAGCCATAATCCCCTAGATGTGAGGTCAGGTAAGCAAGCAAAAAATTGCTTAAGACCACTAAAGATTTCCTGGACAGGCAGGTTTTGGGAGTTGCCCTTGGGAATATCCCATTATGTTGGAAAAGATACCTAATGGTGTTTGTTTGTCTTAGTCTCGCACTTGATGAGACGATGATTAGATTTGATAGCACCTTCTTTCTCTAGCCTCCTTTCCTTGATTGCTTTGATACCAAATGCATTGTTTAGACTATGCCCAGACTTGAGTAAACAATGAAAAGCCCATCACACCTTTGTCTAGCTATTGTCCGGCCCATGGCTGGAAGGCAGAAATCGCCCTTAAAAACCCCCGAATTTTAGCAGACATCGTGCTACCTTGGAAGTGCATGCTGAAACCCTGTCGGTCTGTACTCTAAGATAGTTCCCGCACCCCCCCCCTCTTGCCGGTCATGCCCCTTCCGCAGAGCTCATCTTCATTCACCACCAAAGCCCAGAGGAGTCCCTCGGGTGTGAGTATATCTCCCTCCATCCTGGTTTTTCTCTCTTGCCTCCCCTGCTCTCGCTCTTCCCCACTTATTCTTCTAGTGCAGGGGTAGGCAACCTTTTTGAGCCGGGGGCCGGGTTGCTGTCCCTCAGACAATTGGGGGGCTGAAGTACCAAAAATAAATAAATAAATAAATAAATAATTTTTTTAAAAAAAATTACAAAAATAAAAAATATATGCATGCACACTCTCTGAGCCCTAGAAAAGCCATGGCAAAACCCCTGTGGAGATTTTGCCAAGAAAACCCCAAGAACAATAACAACAATAATATCATCATGACGGGTGGCAGCGGTGGCAGGACTGGCCTAGGGCCGGTCCAAAGGCCTCGGGGGGGCGCATCTGGCCCCTGGGCCTTAGGTTGCCTACCCCTGTTCTAGTGTGTGTGTGTGTGTGTGTGTGTGCCACATTTGGATGCATGCTATTTTTGTGTTAATAAATATTTTAGACTTTAATTGGAGTTTGGTCCGTTTCAGTGTCTTCCCAGCCCGAATTCTTACGTCTCCCGTAGACAATTGGATAAGGTCCTAGAAGCTAAGTTGGGCGCTTCCCTCTCACATTTGAGCTAATTATAAATTCCCCAAAATTAGGTCTTGGCTTCCCAACACTTTGCAAATTGCCACTAATGGGAGTTGTAGCCCAACAATATATGGCAGGTCACAGGTTCCTCATCCTTTGGCATACCACACATTTCTTCCCTATGCCACTCATTACTTTTAATTGTGCCTGAAGCACTGCATGCATGGGACAAATATATTACTTTATAAATGTGTGCAGGTTTTTGCTTCATTGTCCCGTGCACACTATATGATGGCAAAAGGAGATCTGAGAAACATTTCACAGAGGAAGGATACTCTGAAATGAATGAATGCCACATATCCTTGCAGGCACAGAAATGTAACTATCACAGTTACTTTAATGTACCTCAAAGTGTTGGTTCAGATGCATGTACATCTGTGATTCTGTTCTGTACACTTGATGGCTGGCAGCTGAACATGCAAACCAGTACCTTGGTCTGAGTGGAGGTGAGAACCTAGGAAGGTGTTGTCTGTGATGTCAGCACTGCAAAATCCCATTTACACATGCAACTCCCCATTGGCATCGCAACATTATTATTTTTCAACAAGAGGACATATGAACTAAACATTTAATTGCTCACTCTTTGACTGATGAGCTATGCATGCTAGTATTGGTACCTGGATTTTGGATTATTTCCATTGTGAATTATTGCTTATCCTTGGGTTGTTTGCATGCTTGCCTTAACTGGGGATACATTTATGAAACAAATCACCTTACCCTGAGTTGGAATTCTGAGCATGTCAGAGGCAACACTAGATAATACAGATACACCCATCTTTCCATTTGCAGTATGCAGTATGAAGCTACTGCTTTGTCATTTCATTTCACTTCATTCTTGTTTAATGTATTCTGAGCAATCAAGATGAGTAAAGATTAATGGGATCAGCAGAAAATGCTTATCCGAGCTGTCAAGGGGAACAAAAAGCAGGATGAAAAGCAATGGTGAATATCCGTGACATTAACATTTATGTGGAAGGGTAATATTCTGGGATAGTTAACAGCCTGATCAAAATGGGCTGAAACCAGACCCATGAATTGCAACTGGCAGGCTTGAATGCCAACAGTCTTTCATTTTCCTATGAGAATCTTGCTTGTAAATAAAGCTCTAGACACTGCAGTGCCTTATATGTGGAGGGAAAGGGAGCAAAGGAATAGGAGCAACTTGGGCAAAGCAAGAACCTTAGCCACCCTGAACTCTTAGAAGGAAGGGCTGGGCATAAAAATCAAATCATTATTCCATTGATCCCCAGTTTTTACAGATAAACTGGATCTCTGCATTGTAGTTCAGCACTTCTCAAAATGGCTCATCTCTGAGTTGTAAGGTGGGATGATGGGAGGGGGAGTGGTGTTAAGGAGGGCTGGATAGTAGGTCTCAACTCCCAGGCCCCACAATTCAGAGGGCCCCAAATGACCCCCACCTGAAGAACTGCTTCTGGACTATTAATCTGCGGTGCTATTTATTTATTTATTTATTTTGTTGGTTTTTATTGTATACTTGTTTTTAATATTGTTTAGTTTAATACTGTTTTAAGGGTGGGTGGGTTAGGGAAGATTGTTTCAGATGTTTTTAATGTTGTAAGCCGCCCCGATTGCGTTGCAGAGGGGTGGGATAAAAATTATTATTATTATTATTATTATTGTTATTGTTATGAGTGGCAGATGATGGAGCACTGGCAGTTATTATCTATGACAGCTCCTGGAACAGTATGGGTATGCCCTGACCCACCTGGGTTATTGTCAGTAGCATCCTTATTTATAAACATTTTAAGATCAGGGAGCAGTTGGTTGAGCAGATGTTCCATTTTTTTAATTTTGATTTTAAAAATACACGTTTTTATTACAATCTCCCTTACCGAAACAGATACATTCTGGAATATTCCAAAATTGTCTGCATGGGGGACTGAGACAGTGACACCTTTACTTTCTGATGGTTCAATGTGCACAAATTTTGGTTCATGTACAAAATTCTTAAAAATATTGCATATAAAATTACCCTCAAGTTATGTGTATAAGGTGTATATGAATGATAGATCAATTTCACGTTTAGACTTGGGTCCCATCTCCAACATATCTCATTATGTATATGCAAATATTCCAAAATAAAAAAAAACCCCTCAATTCTGGTCCCAGGCATTTTGGATAAGGGAGACTCAATTTGTACATGTTTTTTGTATAACAAAATGGAGCTTATTCCCTAATAACTCTGCTTAGTATCATGGCTGCCGACTATAGCTCCCAAAATCCCTACCCAGCATGGCCACATTTGTAAAGCATGGAATTAATGATCAGCTGGGAAGCAGAACAGCGATGTGGATAGTATGTTTCAATAATCCCTGTGGCCTTCTTAACAGACAGCAAAACCTTTAATTGTAAGATTATCAATTTGTGAAACATAGGTTTGTTTTTTTAAAAAAAAATTCATTGCTCATTGGTTGTTTCTGAAAAATATACTTTGCAATTTTATTTGAAGAGTAGCATCTATCTATTTGTCTGTCTGTCTATCTATCTATCTATCTATCTATCTATCTATCTATCTATCTAATTTATATTCACCTTTCTCTCAACAACATATCTAAGACAATACACATTTAAAACTATATAAGAATTTTGATAACACTATCAAAAGAAAGCTTATAAGCATGTTTTGTGCCCATGTTTCTGCTTTTACAAACCCTCTATGTTTGATGCTATTCTGGCTTAGTTTCTCCATTGTTTGCTCTCCTGAATTACATCTGCACTCTCCCAGCTACATGCCATCCTGAAACAGGACAGTAATATGCAGAAATTAATCCAAAATATAATTGATAGAGGGGTAGATATTACTGCAGTCCCATTTCAAGAAAGACTCTAAGCACTTTCTTTACATACGTGATGGTGGTGTTTGCTTTTTGGCCTAAAAGGACCAAATGATATTATATAATAATTGGATTTTATACCATAATATGCAATAGAAATCAGTCTGGAATATAACCAATAGATTACTTAACAGAATTACAATGCATCCTCCCCTTCAGAATGACTCTAAACATTTTCCATGCATACATGCCCATGGGGTAGGCATTTGGAAAGGCCTTGGACTCCCACAAAGCAAATAAATCACATGCTCCTTGTTCCATTCCAAGAATCACTTTGTTCTTCTTTTCAATTTTCTTTCTCTAGGTTCCAGAAAGTTCTCTGCATCTCATTCCCTCCACCTTGCTGTTTTCTTAAAGAAATCACAGCTTGTTCTTAGCCTAACAACGGAGCCATCTAATGCATTCTATCCAATTCTGATATTTTTGTCCAGTTCTCCTGAAACAGCAGGCCTTCCTGTTTTACCGAAAGAGACTTAAGGAAAGGCATTCACTCTCATGAATCATATTTTAAACTTCAGCATTAATTGGGGGATCTGGAAAGTTAGATAAAATCACTAGAAAGCATAGTGAAATAACAATGGAAAAGGATGGGTAATGAGTTAATTCCAAGTCCTATCAAATTCCAAGTCCTATATAATATCAATGCTGATGTGGGGACAAGTATACACCAGGTTCTCAATAGCCACTGGGGTTTGGTTTCAGGACCCTCCATGGATACCAAAATCCGTGGATGCTCAAGTCCCGTTATATACAATGGCATAGTAAAATGGAGTCCCTTATATGAAATGGCAAACAATTCAAAATTAAGTTTTGCTTTTTGGTTGCATCTGTGGATGTGGAGGGCCAACTGTATATTTGCTGACTGGGTATTTTGGTGGTGCCCAGAAACCATTACTAATTAGGAATTTTAAAAAATCCCAGTTATATTTGGCATAATATTATATTAAATTTGAATGAAATTATTATTGAGCTATCTTTGGATCTGGAGAAGTTGCCTCCTTTATATTTAACTTTTTGGGAGTTAAAACATAATGAATACTTTGGATACTTTTAACACTTTCAGAAATTTAAGTGAGGTTCCCTACCACAACATAAGAACGGGAATGGAACGGAATGGAACGGAACAGAATGGAGCAAAAACACATTTTACCGGACAGGAGAACACCACTGATGCTGCCGGGAGTCCCCAAGGCATTCCCAAGCCATTCCTGGAAGCTGATTTTTGAAGGACAGTAAATCGAATGGCTGGAGAATGCCTTGGGGACTCTCGGCAGCATCGGTGACATTCTCCTGTCCAGTAAAATGCGTTTTTGCTCCGTTCCCATTCCTTAAGTGCCGTATAATAAGCTTAAAATTTATTTGAGGATGATACAGCTTCCATCCAGTGAAAGCAGATATTTTTCTGTTATATAATTGGGCCTACTGCTTGACATCATACCCTCCAACTGTCCAGATCTGGCAAGAATAGTCCTGACTAAGGAGATTATTGCACAAGCTTCCGACTTTGACAAATGGCCACCAAATTGACTCAGGCTGCATTCGGATGGCGTTTTTTGGGGGGAAGCCATGCGATAGGATCTGGATGCAGCCCAAATTTTACTTGAATTCGGGAGAGGTAAATCACATTTTCCAGTGTTTTTTAGCTTGTGCGATAATCTCCTATATGATATCATAGAAATAATAGAACTAACAGATATGCTAAATGACAATTCAAAGAGGAAACCAGGTTGGGATTTGCTTAGAAAATGTATTAAAGAAAAATGTGGGGATATTGTGGTAATAGGTTAATAAAATATAGAAGGTTATAACTCTATAACTCTATGTTGTTAACTAAATGTTAAGCTTTAGATTACAAAGTTAAGTGTTTGTAAATAGCTGTTTAAAATTAATTAAATAATTTGATTGATTTAAGGGATATGTGGTATATATTATGTGACTTATTTTTCTATGTTTTAAGGTATATTAATAACTTCACGGTATCTTTAATTGAACACTCATTTTGTTAGTAGATAGAAAATTTATGGTGAAATTTGAGTTCTAAGAAAGTCATGTAATCTTTGAATAATCTAGGGTGGGTTAGTACGACTGTAGAAAATGTTAAACTATTACTTATAATACTACATGATTAAGTAGATTGTATGATTTATTAAATTTCAATAAAGATTATTAAAAGAAAAAAGAAAAACTCCCAATTGCCCCGTGGCCAGGAGGAGGAGCCAGCCTGCAAAATTTATCCTCCTCATATCATCTTAACTAAGGACAGAAAAAACAAAATGCAAGCATCTGACTAACATCTCCATTTTTTCCTCCTGTTTGGTTTGTAACATCTTGCCTGATGAAGAAGCCAGTGGAACTTTGAAAGCTTGCAAAGCTTGGTTGGCCTGTAAAGGTATCACTGTTTGGAGGATTTTTGTTCGAATTTGCTAAATGACCAACCCAGCTACCCCTGCACACTTTACCTGGAGATTTGTGTCTCTTTCTGGAAAGCAAGAGGGGCACAGCATTTTCCCAAAGCTTCAGCCAGAACCCTGAGATTCAGCAACTTTATAAAGAACCATTTTCTCTCTTATGAGCCTACCTGCTCATTAAGACCCTATGTGTATCCCAACAACATATTGGCCTGGATGCAGCAAAGAGGCCTTTCTTGTATCCTTGTTATTGGCCTTCCATTCTTAGGTCAAAAAAAAAAATTTATTTGGGCATGCATTTGGGTTTGTTGTGTTGACAATTGAAATCTTTTGTGAGACATGTCAGTTTAAAAAGACCCAACAACCCTGACCATTGTGCATCTGCCTATCTTGCCTGCTGTTGTTTTGTAAGCTACCTTAAGTATTTTGGATGGAAAGGTAGGACATGAAACAAATGCACATTTGGTTGTGAATCCCCATCTTCATCCAGATTCCATGGAAATGGGCCTTGAATCATGAATTGTATGTACTTTGCAGAATTAATCAAATTTGACAGTGCTTTAACTGCCATGGGTCAACTGAATTCTGGGATCTTTAGCTTTGTGAGATATTTAACTTTCACTGTCAGAGAGCTCTGGCGCCACAACAAACTACACACCCCAGGATTCCAAAGCAGTGAGCCAGGGCAGCCAAAGTGGTGTCAGACTGCATTATTTCTGCAGTGCAGATGCACCCTAGGTGAGCAACTGCTTGCATGGGATTTGGGCTAGAGCAGAGCCCTTGGGTGCATTTAAAGCAGAGTCCATTACTTCTGAATTATAAAATGCAAAGCTAGGAATCACAAACAGATCACAGTGTTGTGAAGACTAGAAATTAACTAGCACAAAAGCTAAGCTGGCTGCCTCTGCTCTGGTAGTCTCTGTTGTGCCTTTCTGTCACTTCCCCTGTTTGCACAATGAATCTTAAATAAGCTCTATAACTTTATCCCCAACGCAGAAAAAAATGGATATTTTTATAGCTAGAGTTATATATTGTTTGGAAAATATATAGCAATGATTTATAAGGTAGCATAGTCCCTGGGAGCCTTTAAAACATCTTAAATTGCTGCTGTGTATTTCCTTGCAGTTTTATGCATTGGTGGAGCAGAATGTTTTATGAATGATTGGATTGAATGTTCCTATCCTTTTGCCAGTTGGTGTATGAAATATATACCCTGAATGTTGGCATATATTGCAACAGCCTGAAATGTCACATTCTGGTAGGAAGTGGGCATTTGTTGGCCAAGGATCTATAGAAGGTTTCCAGCCAGGCTTCATTCATTGGTGGAAGAGCTTCAGGTACACTGTTTTCCAAGGGATGAAGACAACCTTTGAGCTTTGTGGTTCACAATGGTGCCCGTGATTGTTTTCTTTCCCTCTTCCTCCACATCACACCTCCCAATTTCCTTTCATTTTTATTGAGTCTTTTAAATTGTAAGTCTGAGGGTAGAGGCTGCTTTATTATTCATCTCTGTAAGCCATCAGGAGAGCCTTTTTTTCAGCTGGAGTAAAAATGCTTCAAAGAAAGAAAAAGAGAGAAAGGGTCCCTTAGTATTTATACTGTTAATTCTTTATAAAGCGCTTTGGTCTGAGTTCTTTGAATGGCTGTGCTGAAGCATCCCTGCTTGCCTGCACTCTTATGCTTACCAGCGGGGTCTTTTTTTTCACTTGCCCACCTCTGAGAAGCATCAAGATTACAGGTACAAGGTACTAGGCCTTTTCTGCAGGTCCATTCATTACAGGTCTTCATGGAAGTCCTCAAAATTCATTTACGTACTTCTCATAGCTTTCTACATTCTGTGTCTGTGTGTCTGTGTTTTAAAATAGGACTCCTGCTAGAGTCCATTGCAATTGTTAATTTTAGTGTGCATGGGCTAGGGTTTCCAGAATGAAAACTGGAATAGGCTTCTACACTTTTAATGGTTCGATAGCGGTGGGAATTTCAGCAAGTAACACCTGGTGAAATTTACTCTTCAACCATTAAAGGTACAGAAGCCATCTCCAGTTTTCACTCTGGCAATCTGGGAGAGCAGATTATCGTTGTAGCTTCTATTAATTATTATACTTGTTATTCCATATGATTTTAATCTTACGAGCCATTTTGACTTTTGTGTTTTAAAACAGCCTAAAATATTTGAAATGAAATAAACACTTGCATGCTGTTGGGATTCCTCCTGTTATTCCAAATGGATAAGACAGAATAGTTGCTGATTGGTAGGTTTTTTTTAAATAAAAAATAATAAAATGCTATAAAAACAAACAAAAGCTTAAATATTTTGAGATTTGAGTTTCTTTTTCTGTTGCCAATGGCATTTAAATTTTATTTCCTCGACTTTACAACTCTTTGTTCCCCTGAGCCCACAAAGTTGAAAGAGAAGTGGCTTCCATCTACATGGATATCCCTTCATACCATCTTAACTGAAAACAACTTCTGGATAAAATGTAGACCTATCACTCTAACAATATCACTTTTTTCTTTTTCCTGTATGATTTTTAACACCTTTGCCTGATGAAGAAGCCAATGCAGGCTTGAAAACTTGCATGTATTGTGTGCATTTTGGTTGGCCCAATAACAGTATCCTTGTTTTGCAGATTTTGGATGTCATTGTATTTTGCTGTATGTCCAACAAGACTATCCTGGATATGTATACAATCTGTGTTGTTAGCATTTACTGTATATTTCTATATCATATTACTGTTCTCTTTTGATTTTTTAAAATTGGAATAGAGAATATCATGATGATATAAAACCATTTAAAGTCAGGAATTTAGAACACAGGCAATATGATCGACCAAGGAAGACCTGGATTAAACGAGAGGTCTTTTAGAGTTTCCTAACACTGGAGGTGGCCAAAGTATCGTAAAGATACCAGATCCCTTCTGATCATGGAAGCTAGGCAGGATCAACCTTGGTTAGTACTTGAATGGGAGACTGCCAATGAATACCAGATGCTTATGCTATATTACAGAGACAGGAATGGACAAAATCACCTTGGAGTATTGCTTAAGAATACCCTACAAAATTCATGAGGTTGTCATAAGTCATCAGGCAACTAGAAGGCATACACCACACACAAACACAAGTAAAGCTGGAGGTGCTCTACCCAATGGCATTTTGCCTGCCTACTGTGGAAGTACACTGTGTTTTCTGGTGACAGACATTTCAGCTCCCAAGAAATTGTGTTTGGAAAAGCTTTTTTGGACAAGAATCCCTCAGCCGATAAGGCCTAGATTCTAGGAGATGTCGTTCAAAAATGACTGTCCAATAATATGGTGACTATGACCTATCTTTTTAGAGTAAAACTAACAAAGATTTTAGTGATAGCCCCTAGCACAGACTAGGATCTCAAACCATAAACAGATAGTACTTTTGTACTAAACTGTGTATTTTATATTTGTTTAATAGCCCTGTTTTTTTCTTAGTAACTTTGATAATTTTTGTAAATAAATTTATTTTTATTATGCTGGCTATGGGCCGTAATAAATCTATTGAATTGAAAAAGTCGGTCAAAAAGGTGTTTTTTTCAAACTCTGCTAAGGATCCTTGACAGTTGTTATCTTCATGTGTGATAAGTAGTGCCATACCTAAGGACTCATTGGGCCTTTACAGACTGCCAGAAATAGTGCAAACTGAGGCCACTTTAACTGTCCTGGCTCAATGCTAGGGAATTATAGGAATTGTAGTTTTTCTGAGACATTGAGCCTTCTCCATCAGAGAGCTCTGGTGCCACAATAAACTACAATTCCCATGATTCCCTAGCACTGAGCCAGGACAGTTAAAGTGGCCTCAATTTGCACTATTTCTGGCAGTCTGTAAAGACCCATTAATGTTTTTGTTATACACTTTGAGAAACAATCTGAATCTAAAATCACCAATTTAGGGCCTTTGCAGACTGCCAGAAATAGTGCAAATTGAGTCCACTTTAACTGCCCTGACTCAGTGCTAGGGAATCATGGGAACTGTAGTTTATTGTGGCATCAGAGCTCTCTGGCAGAGAGGGCTCAGTGTCTCAGAAAAAAATACAGTTCCCATGATTCCTTAGCACTGAGCCAGGACAGTTAAACTGGACTCAATTTGCACTATTTCTAGCAATCTGCAAAAGCCCTTAATCTCCCTGTTATTGATCTTTTCATTTAGTGATCTGGCTTCCTGCGATATGGAGAACTGATTTAGAAGCCCAGCTTTATCAAGCCCAAATGGAAAAGTCATGGTATTACATACACTCATTGTAGGAATGAACAGAAGTAAAATGTCTTCCTCTATTATGCTTCCACACTTAGCAAATGTTTGATACTTTCTGGAAGCAACAAAGTTGTGTTTACAGATCACCTATTGGTCAACAGCTCTCAGAAACATGAAACAGAGGCTAATGTGTTAATAAATTAATTGCATGATGAACTGACCAGTGACTTTCTTTTCAGCATCAAGTAGAGATCTGTGTAGTATTTTTACCCATAATGTTCTGTCTGAGGATTTCAGAGAATGAGAAAGCAACTAGAAAACTATGCTGTTCTTTGGAAACAGCAGTGAGGTGATCTTAAAGAAGGACCAGCAGTTCCAATGGATGAAATACATTTGGTTTATTTCTTTTCTATTTTTGCTTGTTTTTACATATACATATATCATATACATATGTGAAATCCTTCACTAGTTTGTTCATTTTCATAAACATAAAAATCCATTCAGAAGGCTTTAGGCTTTGTTGCACCAAAGCAACATTATTCCAGCTTATAAAAAAAAACATACCGGTAGTTGTCATAGTCATGAACATGTACACAAGAAAGGGGAGGAAGAAGACTACAATATCTCACAGCTTTATAACATCAGGCAAATGATTATCTGCATACCATAGAGAGGTGACTCCAGCAATGGTAAAACAAAGTGTATTTATGTACAGAAAAATAAAAGTAAATGTAAACGTAATCTCAAAAATATTATTTAAATGATATAAAAACAATATCCACATTAGTGAGTCCTTCCTCCATATGGAAAAGGATCTCCACAAGTGCCTTCATTTACTATGAAATTGCCTTTGTAGTACCTGCAAAGAGGGCATAGAGATTTTAAAGAAAATTCTGTGGTACCTGTAGAGAAAACTTCAACAAAATGTCTTGGACCCTTTGGCTATTGGTATGAAGGAAGTAGGTTGTGCTTTGCCTCTGTATGTTCCCATAGGGAGAATTTAACCTTGGGGAAAATCCTGGCATAGGTTAGAATCAGGCTCCTATCCAGCAAAACAAATCTACTCCATATCAAAAAAGAAATAAGACTGGTCAAGAGACTTAGCTGGCCAACAAACAGAAGTTGGAACCATCAACCTTTAGGGAAGGGATAAGCTATGGATAAAAACTGATAGAGACTAGATAACTGACATGCTCAGGGCTTTGGGTTGCTATTCCAGCTCCAAGTCATAGAAAGGACTGTAGATTAATACAGGCTTATAGTTGGACCTTGGTTGCTACTGACGTTCAAGCTAAGGACAATAATAACACTAAGAGCCTGTTTTAACAAGGAATTTCCAGATGATTTGAAAGGGGAGAATTGGACAGAAGCAACTATGTCTTGTCTTCCTACTATGCCTATGAAATCTCTTCTATTCCATAGAGACATTACATTCTGTAAGATCACACCAGCCAGCTTTTTAGTGGCATTTAGAGCAACCTATCAAATTGCCCAAAATGGTAGGGCAGACAATCCCATTGCTTCATGTTTCCAACCCTGTGAAGTTCTAATGAACTCATCCAACAATGTTGGCTAACTAACATTGTCCTTGACAGTGCTTGCAACCACCAACTGATTTATTACATGCTGTCTCCTACCATACCAGTTTGTTTTGTTTTGCATCATGGCACACTTTTGGATATGTTTTGTAGTATCTAGCTTGCATGTCTTGTCTTGAGATGACTTCATAAAGCTGCTGAAGGTGAGCATCTGCTATCTTGCCTGCTGTTGTTTTGTAAGCTACCCTAAGTATTTTGGATGGAAAGGTAGGACATGAAACAAATGCACATTTTGTTGTGCATCTCCATCTTCAACCAGATGCCATGGAAATGGGCCTTGAATCATGGCTTGTATGTACTTTGCAGAATTACTACACAGATCTCACCTTTTAACAAGTGACATCCCTCAATGCAAGGGATACTCAAGAGATATGTCTTCCACTTGAACTCTCCAGTATTCTGTCTTCACATTATAACAGAAACAAAGCTGAGAGGAAAAGCTTAGGAAGCTGTGTAGACAATCTCTCAGCTCCACACTGATTTGAGGACTTCCTTCTTGACTCAATTTCTTGAACAACTAGTTAACTCAACAAAGGGTAAATGGAGTATTATAGTTTCAAACTTATTTCTGTCATGAAGGCTTTGCAATTCAGAACACAAGTCTAATTAGCCTGGAAGCAATCCAGCCTAGCCTAGCCCTCATACATAAAATCACAGGAGAAATTAAGCAAAATCTTAAGAGTCTTTTACAGAAAATGAAGTAAAGCACGAATTCCCTGCTAGTAGTACAGTATTTTAAATTATCACAAGCAGCTTTATAACTGCAGCACAACTATGCATATCTGTTGGTTTTATATGGACTACTTCTGCTAACACATTACCTAGAAGTGCTTCTTTAAAATCTCAGGAGGAACAAATGACACATATGTAGAAATCAGATTTTACAGGGAAATATCTCCAGCAGGCAACCAAATGAATAAGCATAAATTAATGGTGCTGAAAGATAACCCCAAGGTGGCTTTTTCTGTATAAAATGATTGGTATCAATTTGTCCTTTGAGTCACTACCAATGGCAGTGAGCCACACCTCTTCTTCACCAGATACAAAGAACATACGAGGACAACACTACTGGACTAAGCTCTATGCTGCAGATATATATAAAGTGTGAAGACACAGAACTCTGCATATGAGAGAATGGAAAGTTAGCTGCAGTTATAAGCTGAACAATAGCGGCAGCAGTCATTTCAGTCACTTAATTGCAAGTCGCAATGAGGATGAGCCACCTAAAGTCAACAGCAGATATCTTATCTCTTTTTTATCTCTTCATCTGAAAAAACAACAACAACAACAAAAAAACAACAAGCACCAGTATCTCCCAACATCATGCAGGCCACAAAGACACTGCTGATTCTGTTAAACTGTAAATATTTTACCTGTCATTTACGTCAGGTGAGGCTTCCTGCAACCTTCCCACAATGATGGCCTCCAGATGTATTGGGATTCTGATATTCCCAACCAGCTGGAGTTTATGGGGACTGTGGTTCAACACACATCTGGAGTTCATCAGGTTGGAGAAGACAGTTATAGAGGAGAAACTATATCAGTTTACCTACAATAATTAACACATACCCTTTTGAGTGGCCCATCTGTGCCTACTGGATTAGTTTTCTGAATGACTAATCAGACCATTAGTCCATTTGGTTCAGTATTATGCTGTCTAACAATGGATCTCTCACATCGAAGGAAAAAGTCCTTTTGACTGCAATGTGAGATCTATTCATCAGGAGATGGCAGGGGTTGAACCCAGGGTCTGTTGCCTACAGAAGGCAAAAATCTCTGTTCCAAGCAGTAGCCTGGCTCCTGAAAGACTGGGACGAGGAGCCTTTCAATCCTTTCTTGAATCTGGGCAAACCCCTGGTATAACTCTTATTGTGAAAAAGAAAGTGAGAGGCATACTTCAATAATGGTAAAGAGCTGGGCTGACAGAGAGCATTTCTTGAAATATGCTCCAATACTTGTGCATTTATTGGCTACATTTATACTGCACCTTAACACATAATGCCCCAAACAGCATATAAAATCTCTATAGGCAAGCCCTAAATAGATAGAATAGCTTTCCAGTTGCTATAACATCTGGGTGCTTTCTATTTAAAACTCTATCTGCTTACTTTATACTTATCCACAGTTGCTACAGGGGTGATATAAGCACACCAAAAATAAATCTCTACTGTATTCTAATACAACCGTAATATATCATGCAATAGATATTCACGTAAAAGGTGTAGTATATGTTACCAGTATGAAATAAGCTTTGAATATTCTGTTTACCAGGTGATTCAATCTCACCCCTTTTAGGAAAAATGTACATGCAGCATAAAATCGTAGTCTCTACAATTTTCCTTCAAAAGGAATATTTTGATATTTTGAGAATTTGAAATCATTGTTAAAGGCCTTTTCATCAGTAGAAGTAGAAAACCTAATCTGGCTAAACCTTGTAACATAATATCTTCCAAATTTTGCTTGGCAATGCCTCAAAGGGGGTATTACTTTCTTTATGCTCCTCTCGTCTGCATATTTTTATTCTCTCCATCTCAAACACAGACTAAAACACAGAAAATGGGATAGAATAATTCTTAGCATTTGAACATACCCAGAGTATTTGTAGCACAATATATTATCCCATCTTCACAGTCTTATGAGGCAGGTTAAAATCACCATCCATCTATTACATGGACAGTGAATAAAGAGAGAAAAATCCACACCTACTAAATGTTGACAAAACCTGCAACAGTATCCACCAGTCTACTAGATTCCAGGACGGCGCTTGACAAACATACATTATTATCAGCCTAAATCCAATTAGGACTCCCAACTAGACTAGACACACTGAATTAACAAGAATTAAGTTTACACTTAAGTAAATCCCACTGATTCAATGAACCTACGTTAGTTGGGACTAACCATTGGATTTAGGTCATGATATCTTGGTTTGTCCATTTGCCATCTACAAAACTTCCCCATGGTAGCTTGCAAGTGGAACTTCTCAACACATTATTCTTCTGGGAAATGTGAATGCACTGTCTCTTTGCAGATAACAGTAACCAGGATACGCAGTAAAGCTGAAAATCAAATGGCTTTAATTCATCACCCAGAGTTGTTCCTTGGAAGGACCATACATTTGGCTCAAGGCAAGGCACCAAGCAGTAGAAACTGCATACTATGGCTGTAGGGAGCTAACAGCAAACACACAAACCATACAGACTGTCCTTCAGAAGCATAGTGAGTCGAAGGATATTCTAATCACAATTAAAAGAAAGGAAAATGCAGACTGTTTCCACGAACAATGGCTAGGTTAGTTGGCTTTTCTAATAAATCCAAGATTTTCTTTTTTCTCCCTTTTTTTTGCTTTTTAAAGAGAAGCTATTCTGAGTGAAATACAGCATTTCATGGCAAAAGTTCTTCTAATCTAAGGGGTGAAACAGACCACCCCGAAGGGACAGTGTCAAGCTGCCCCCACCAAAAAAGGAACTCACACTGTGGCCCCAATCCACTTTTTTGCCGGAGCAAAAAGGTGCGGCAGAGAGCCACTCCTTTTTGTGCTGGCAAAAAGCTGGCTTTTCTCACCCTGCTGCAGATGGAAGCTGGCTTTACAGCACTCTGGCGGCATGCGGCATGTAAACGCTGCACCGCTGGAGTACCTGGAAGCTGGCCCACGTCTGGGCAGTTGGGTGGCCTCTGGGTGGCTTGGGGTGTGCGGCATCTAAACGCCATGCCCCCAAGCCTCTGGGAAGCCGGTGTTTCATACCGGTCTGTTCCGGCTGCAAGATCTTGACTTAACTAAACTTATAAATGGATTGGTCTGAGGATGCAGAAAACTCAAGATCTGCACTCTTCCGGGAGAGTAACTCTAGCACTTGGAATAGCTTCCAGTAATTTAGAGAGTGTCAGCAGTTTGCATAAAATTAAAAATATATGATTTAAAGCTCTCTTGGAAGTGTACCTTGAAACAAATTTTATATGCTGCAGGTGAGCAGACAAGTGGCTCTTTATAAGCTTGTTTGGGGCATCTCATAACCTGGACAGAGCTTGTATAGTGAGTTATGCACTGGTGGTAATCCCATTTCCTTTTGAGAAAACAGAGGTTTATGCTGCTCTGAGGTTTAGTAGATTCTTTTAAAAAAGAAAGAAACCTCCATATTTGTAAGGATATCCTACAAAGAAACTATGCAAAGGAACAATGGCTCAGAAACTGCTTTGCAGCACCTTGTTTTGTAATGCAGAAGTTGTAGCAGTGAGAGCAGAGCTGCTGATGCCAAAAGCATAGGGCTGAGGGAGAGGAAGAGAAGAAAGGGAAAGGATGTGGCAGATGGGGAAGTCATGGGGAATCTGGACATTAGGAAATTAATGCTGGCATTTCTTGCCACTTTAATTATCAAAGAAGCTTAGACTGAAGGCATCAAGAGGTTTAGACTGAAGGGCTAAACATCTGACATTCTGTAATTGTAGACATTATCTGTACAGTCCAAGTCACAGACCCTTTGCTGTGGGACTGAAAAGGTGATCCCCATAGTACCGTGAAACATGTAGTGTGGCTGTTAAGAGTTATCTATGCTTTGCCACAGGTGCCAATGGCAAAAGAAGATAACCCTGAGAGTGCTTTTTAGTATACAAATGGAAAACAGAGACCAAATTTCCAGACGGGCTTATTATAAAGGAGAATGACAAAGCAATGAAGAATGATGGTACATTCTTAAATATAAGAACCTTGCACATTTTCAATGGGCTACTATATAACCCTTGCAAAAATCAAGCAAAACTAGCAAATACTGAACCAGGAGGGAGAAAGTGCCTTGAGTTTACTTAAGTACACTAGCTCCAGTTCAGCTGTAGTCAAAGGGGCTAGACACAAATAAAAAGCCAAGATGAGGAGGCACATCTGCATCAATGTATATATTTCACCAAGTTCAATGACACTTGGTTCAGTATTATGAAGCAGATGCACATCTATGCATGGGTATGTACACATCCTCCATCCCTGATGAGAGGTTACAATTTGTTTTCCAGTTCCAAAGAAATATATTGACATATAAACTGTCCCAACATTTTTTCACATTCTTGGAATGTGTCTGGCAAACTTACAGAGAACTTCACCTCTTATACAGCTCCAACCTTGGGTTGAGAACAGAGATGGAAAACATGTGGCCTTTCAGATATTGTTAACTGCAATTCCACCATCCCTGACCACTGACCAAGTTAGCTAGGAGTGATGGGAGATGCAGTGCAACAACATTTGGAGAGCCCTATGTCTGTTGTAAAACAACCAAGAAACAGAATGCAAAGTTGACATTGCACAGGAGAGTCTGTGTAAAAGATTTGGGTCACTGGCCTAAGCCTGACCATTAGACCTAACCCACTGAATAAATGGGAGCTTGGTAAATCAACATCTATGCGAGGTCTATGGATTCAATGGGTTTCTTGTACTCGGGACTAACAAGCGGATTTAGGCTTCTGTGTCACTTTCAATAGTAAAAAAGCTTAGCCTCCATGCCATACCTGTCCTCAAGGGCAGTCCCTGACCTTCTCCCACACAAGTAAAGAGGCAGTAAACTTATTCCTATGGGGGAACGTAAACAGTGACGGAGGGGGGTTTAATACTGCTGTGACAGCAGAATTGGCTTGGCCCTCCCTAACAGGGATCCTGCCTGGAAAGTGCACTGCACTCCGAAGGGGGCCTTTGCAATTTACAAGCATTCCCTCCACCCACTCACACCCTGCTGCACATCTTCACAATGGGCATTTCACTACTAATAAATCATTAGAGCTCCCTGATGCTTCTGAAAACAAATAGACAAGAACAGGCACACCAAATGCAGCAGTTCAATTAGATGTGGCACTGCTATTCACACCAAGGCTTCAGTGCTCATTATGGGTACACGCTGAGAAGGGGTACACACAACAGCACATCCCCGCTTTTAATTGTGCAACTTAAATAGCCATCTTGGGGCTGTGTTTTTTGTTTTTCCTTTAAAGTTTTGAAGTACCATGAAATAATGCAGTAATAAAGCAAGATTTCCAGCTGGTATCCAGCCTCTTTAGAGAACCACAGTATAACATTAAGCAGAGTGAGCTCAGTTTACATCCTGTGGTCTTTCCTGAGTTTCACACCAAGAGGAGCAGGAAAATGAGGAGGGGAGGCAAAGAGGACAAGAAGAGGAGACATTAAAAATAAGATCCAAAGGGCTGCTTTTAACATGCTATTATGTCATATCCATGACCAAAAGTGCACTGTATTTCTCTGGGGATCTGCCCTTAAGGATACACATTTCCTGAGTGGTTGGATTTCTACTCTCTTTCCTCCCAGAACCAATGGCAACAAAGCCCCTTTTCTGACATCAGTCCTCCTCACATTTCCCAATCTGTTTTTCTAAAACAGAGATGACCAAATCCAACCTACCCATAGTTTTACTCAAACTGGAATTCAAAGTGGGAGAGGGCTTGTTTTGAAACAGGAAGGCAAGCAGGCAGGCAGAAAAGACAAGGGGTCTTCCACACTTGGATGTTCTCTTTCTTTGGGTGTTGCATGATCCCATGCCCAGGCTCATGTGTTCAGTCACTAGGAAGCCTTTACAATTAGTTGGCTCTAATTTTATTACAGAACCTGGTTACCAGTGAAATGGCCATGTATGCAGAAAACCACTATCTGGAAACAGGGCTTGTCTACATCAATTATAACCCCGATTCCCCTTTGGTTCGTTGCATGCTGTTGACATTACACAGGCCCCAAACCCCAATTTGGGTCCGAGATAGTTATACAACACTTGGACTCAATTTGTGGTTTTCACACACTGCCCCACATTAAAAAGACTTCTTTTGTTCCAGAAGATCTGGAGCAAACGTGGTGACCATAGCTAGCTTTCTTCCCATATGGTCCCTGAGCATCCTTGCTGAGTTGCTCTGTGCACTCCTCAGTCACTCTGAGGTCAGAACATGGAACCCAGTTTTGATAACATGGCTGAGTGTTTTGTTCTGACCTCAGAGTGATTTGCACTTGCAGTGGAGCACCTGCCAGCTCTCAGGGAGTGTGTGGGAAGCAGCCATTCATCATTCTCTGAAAACCCACAACAGGTAAGGGGGGGGGGGGGAATCGGATGGAATTCAGGGCCAGAATCCTCCAGAGGCAGCCCAGAGTATTCTGGCAAATGTAGACAAGCCCAGAGTACCTCACCTCCCCAGCACATGAAACCATATCTGCTCCAGAAGGTACTGCTAGGAAACTAGCAGCTGCACTACTAAGAAGCTAGGCCTTCCATCACCTCCTAGACATGACCCAGAAACACTGCATCCTGGACAATAGATGTGCTCTCTGTGACACAATGTGGTTGTTGAGGGCACAAGAGCTCTGCTCATTTTATTTCCTGAGCCCTCAAAAGATGAACATGTGGCAAACACAAATAAAATCATTAGGGCACAGGACACTCATTACACATAGAGAGTCAAGTCTGTTTCAAGGGATTGATCATTTGGGCCATACAGCTGTTGTCTGGTTATGACATGATTCTCCACCCAAATCTTAGCAAGTGTCCATCTCAGAGGGGACAGAACAGCCACCTGTCACCTCTCCTTTATCACCCTACTGCAATAGTTCACCTGGGCAAAGGAGTATTAGGCAGGTCACTCTGTGCCATGGCATTTTCAATGGAAGAGAGGAGTGCAACACCCATCACCCATTCCTGCTGCACTCATTTGGATGAGCACAATGTGTCACTGCATGAATAACAGTTGTTTAGGAGTTTGAAGATACCATTCAATAATCCTCAGCAAACAGCTAGAGGCCAACAGCCAACAGAAGCAAGACAATTAATTAGCTTATCCCATCTTCACCCATGGAAAACACCATTAAAAAATTCAATACAATATTGTTGCTTTACAGTGCTCCATAGAAGACCTTGTGATTTCTTTTGTTCAAATTAGTTAAAATTTCAAACCTCTATCCACCCCAAACTTTAAAAATATTGAAGTTTTCTCCCAATCTTTTTTTTTTATATGCCGTCTTTACTTTTCCCCTTATGCTTTATGAGAGACAAGACACATAGAGCACCGACAGCAAGGTCACCCTTGCTTTTCAGACAGTTCTAATGACTCCTGTCACTTTACTGCCATCTCTCTCTTCTCAATATATCTGGACAGTCTGCAGGCTCTTCTGATGAAAAATGAGCAACCACAGAACAATGAGTAAGACACTGGCTCACAAAGGCCACTCTTCTTGGTGCCATTCACTCTCACAGCAGCCATCAACCTGTCTGACCCAAAGACTCCTGTCCTCCTCTCAGTGCACAGCTCTGATGATTCCCAAAACATGAGGGTTAGAGTCCCTTAGAAAGCGGAGGCTACAAGGGATTGCATTCCCACTTCAGTCTTTCTGACAGAAATGTGGTTGTTTTGGACATCCAGATGTTTTGGCCTAAAATTGCCAAGAGATCCACTCATGTGGCCAATGGTAAGGCATTGTGAGAGTTGTAACCCAAAGTGTCTGAAGCACCAAAGATTCCCCACCCTTGTACTATGCACTTCTGGCATTAATCTGAACTGTTCTTGCCATTCTAACTGCCAATGCCAGGCAGAAAGGGCTTCTCTTACAGAGATGAAGCAACATCCATAGCTGCTCATGTACAGTGTCGGAATTCAAGATAGCCTTCAATATAGAACTTGGACTTCAAGGTGAACAAGTTTCTCTGAAATATGTCACTCCAGTCTTTCCCATCTCTACAGCAAGCAGGAACTAAGTAACATGGAAAGCCACTTTTTACCTAGTCTGTCCTGACTGGTCTAGTAGGCCGAGAAACACAGAGAGAGACCCATACTGCCAAATCAATGGCATGCAGAAAGGCAGATCCTTATGTCTGATCCTTATGTCAATTATGGATTTCAATGGTGTTAGCTCTGTTATTCACAACCATTTTGATTCTTTGGGATTTGATTCTTTGGGGTTATGACTTAATTCCCACATGGTTCTGGTGCTACCTTTTCCTTTGGTTTGCTTGGGGTGCCTCGTAGTTCTTTTGTCTTTGTTGACATTGAGTACACTTCAAATATAATGCTGTGCTGTGCAAGGAAGATGAAGACATGTCAGGAGCAATGATAAATATACTGCTGTTCTCCTTTATCTCTGGCTCATTTTTTTCATTGCACTGATATGAATTAGACTGGGGCAGACATGGAAGAAGGGGAAGTTATATCGATGGTGGGTATTTTTATAGACGGAGGGATGTGCTGGTTGGCATAAAATGACTGGAATGGAATCGGGGTTTTGTTCTAGGAAGAAAGATCCCATCATTCTAAAGAATACATCTCTGGGCCTCTTTGAGTTATAAAGGCAAACTGGGTAACAAGCCACCCCTTCACATTTTCCAAGATTAAGAAGAATACATCCAGCGGCAATCAATTCAATTATAAAGTGCCTGAACATACTTGAACTTCTAGAAGAGGATCAAAATGCCAATGGAAAATAAATACACATTACGAGGTGTCTGTACAATAAATGTATAAGTATATACTGTTGAGAACTGTATGGGCAAGTGTGACTTGCTGCAAAAACAGAGAGGGAGAGGTCAGTGGAAAGAGCTTCCAGTCAATGAAAATGAACAGTTTTGACTGGAATTACTTCTGACCACCAAAGACCTGGCTCCCTTTCAACATCCAAAAATACTAACTATATTCCTTCATTTTTTGTTCTTGAAGGCTAACTACCACTTTTTAGTCCCTTGCAGAGTGTAGGCTCAGGGATCACATCAACTGCTTATTCAGCAGCCTACCTACTGGCAGGGCTCCTTTCACGTGTAGTGACAGAGTCCGACAGCACAGCAGCATTTTCACCTTGTTTCTCTTCCACTTTAATTGCCACCTTGGCAAAGGCGACTCCATTCACAAGGCTAAACAAATCAGCAAGCTTTTCATTTGTCCAGTTACTTTCCCTGCTGCTGAAATGCAGCAGATGACTTGAGAGATGAAAATTACAAGCCAATGAGAGAAGTGAAGAAGACAAGGGAGAGACATGTGTCATGAAACCTCTCCCTTCCCACTCCTTGTTCCCTGTCCCACTTTTCTTTTTTTATTTAAAAAAGAAAGGACTGGTTCAATTGCTCTATGATAAATTAACTAGGCAAATGCAAGTCAGAAGCCAAAACATCTCCAACGACTTGTACAGAAACAACAAAATTTACAATTGAAAATGTCACTAACACCCCATTCAGGCAGATGTGTTAATTTTGTTTGTTTTGTTTTTGCAAAGGACAGGTTATCAAAGAGAGAAAGAGAGAGGGAGAGTGATATGTGATCCCACCAGCCTGCCTCAGTTGCCCTAAGTAACCTTCTGCTTGAGGCTGGGTGTTTCAGGTCTATAGTCCTTCCTCTCAGAGATGTTACGCTTCACCTTGGCACTAACAGGAGACTCTTGGTTTAATGAAGGGCTTGAGTGGCATTTCTTCAGTCCTGGGCCATCATTCTCACCCGTGCTCAGCAACTCTTTTCCTGCTCCCTCTTTGAGAAGAGTCACGTATGTTTCATAGCGTGTTTTCTGGAAAAAAAGGGGGGGAAGGGGTGAGGGTGAGAAAGGACAGTTTCAGCCCACAATACAACTTCTGTAATTTATTGAGGAAGTCAAGCAAGGTGAATTCATGATAGATTTGAGAACCTATTCACCAGCAAAACAGGGGTATTAGTTGAGGGGATTGTGGGCAACTAGAATACTAAGGATAGAGTGAACGCTGGAACAAATTTAGTGATTGCTCCTGAGGTGAAACATCTGAAGCACTGTGATGACCTGAGAATCTAAATTAAACCAGCATTAATTTTGGGAAAAGTGAGAATGAAGTAGTCCTACACATCCCTAGGTTACCAGTGAACGTAGTCTAAAACAGTAGTTCTCCAACTCTGGCACAGGTCTGCACCTTAAGCAAGGGTAGGATCCTTGAGGAGAGTCCCTTCCCTCACCCAACCAAGACATTCATTCATTCATTCATTCATTCATTATTCACCTTTCTCCCAAACTGGACCCAAGACAGCTCACAAAAGATGCTTAAAAACAATAACACAGTGCAATTTTAAACACAATTAAAACATGACATTAATATAACAAGTCAAAAATGTAAAATTCTTAAAAATACTAAGTTAACAATATAAAACCTTTAAAAACACACCAAAGCAAACATTCCAATAAGAGCCCTCTCTGGGTACAGGGAATAGCACTTACATATCTATACCACTTTATAGTGCTGAGCATTCCTTAAGGGGTTTACAATGTGTTCGCCAATTGCCCCCAACAAGCTGGATACTCGTTTAACCAACCTACGAAAGGATGGAAGGCTGAGTCAACCTTGCAGACCTGCAGGATTGAACTCACAATATTTTGGTTGCAGTACCAGCATTTAACCATTGTGTCACCAGGGCTCCAGCAGAAGATCCTTAGTGGCTTACACTAAATCTGTGTGGTGGGGTGACCACTTCCCTCACGCCCTACTTCTCCAACTTGATTAGGGAACATCTGCACATTTGTTGTAACAGAATATCCCTCAGTGGTTTTAAAGAAGGGTCACTCAGAGAGCCCTTATAGTACTCATCCTTCACGTATAGAAGGACAAATAGAATAAGACACATTTAGTATCTTGCTCCATAGGCACATAGCAGCAGGCTACATGCATACAACTGCATGCAAGAGGACTTCAAGATCATCAAAGTTTTCTGCTTCTGCATAGGATCATAGTTTTTAAAATAACACAAAATAAAATTTTGTGAGAATTTTCTATAAAGTTTTGGTAGTTCCTCCTGGAATGTCAGAATGAAAAATCATTCTAGTTCCTAACTCAGCCATAAGTGATGCATCTTCTGGAACAGCTTCTACCTCTTCTGTCCCTGTAATTGCAACTAGATTGCATTATTCTCTGGGAACTAATCAGATCTCTCCTTGGCATTTTGGATCTGTCTGATTATAGCAAATGCTGGTGGCATCACTGATTCCCCAGTAGCCAGTGAAAACCTATATGTTTACTTATTTCCAATAGTACTGCACTTCTGTCCCTGTAATTAGACTGCTACTTTTAAGGGCTTCGGGGAATTACATCTTGGTAATTGCCATCAAAATGAGAATCTCCCCTGGAATGAGTCACCCAACAAGTCTCAGAAAAGCAAAGGAATGGGAAAACAAGAAAAATCTTAAAGACTAAAGAGCCTTAATAGCAAATTAATGACATAATGTCATTTTTTAAAAGGGATAACAGTACACCAATATTTTTGCTTCAATAGTCTAGTGTGGTTCCTCCTTCTAAAAAGAATAGGGCTGATTCTTACTTTTTGCCCATAAGTTGACTGACATGCTTAAGAAGGCACTTAGACAAAGTATGGGGATGGAGAGACAATAAAACAAAACAGAATGGTGGTGCCTTGTTGTTTATTGCTTCTACATTTAGACCTTTAAAGATTCAACATCATATGTCACCATGGGAAAAATACTGGGGATGCTAAGAATTGAACCTGGAATCTTATACATGGAATGTATACCCCTGAATTATGGTCCTTCCTATAAATAAAGGGGGGGGTGGCCTGCTAGGCCATTTTTATAGCCTCCTGCCTGGGTCAATTTCCCACGCAAACATCCTCTAAAGAGCATTTGGGGGAGGAATTTGCAAGGAATATGAGAGTGCGTATTGCACTCCCAAGTGTCTTTGTGGGCCAATGAAACCCTCTAACCCTCCAAAATTCTCCACTCTTCCTCTAAATATTCTTTACTCAGGTTTTGTTGTTGTGTGCCTGGAAGTCATTTCCAATTTATGTCAACTCTAAGGCAACTCTATCATGGGGTTTTCTTGGCAAGATTTGTTCAGAGCGGGCTTGCCTTTGCCTTCCTCTGAATCTCAGAGGGTGTGACTTTGCCAAGCCTACCCAGTAGCTTTCCATGGCTGAGCAAGGACTTAAAGCGTGGTCTCCAGAGTTGGAGTCTACTGCTCAAACCATTATACTACACTGGCTCCTTTATTCAGGCACACACAATTAAAAATGCTAGTTATAAAGTCTCATATGATGACTCAGGTTCTGGTTATCTGCCAGATGGTATCTCACTGTATAAGCTGGTCCAGGCCCAGAGATCAAGGAGAGGGCCTTTTCTCAGTCCAACCACTGTCACAAGCATGGCTGATGGGGACACGAAAAAGGGCTTTCTTGGTAGCTTCCCCTAGACTGAGGAAGGCCAGAATGCCCCCAATCCTTTTTGTTCTTCAGGCACAAGCCCTTTTATTCCAACAGTCTTTTTAAACAGAAAGTTTTTAAAGACTGGGCTAAGCGTGCTGCTGTATTGCCCTGTATTAAACTGAACTGTTTTTAATAGTTTCTTATATTTTAATTGCATTTTATCTTTTTAAGTATAGATTTGAATTCTTTTAATACTGTAAATAGTTTAATTCCATTGTGATATTCATTTTTCCCCATGCTTTTAGCTGTACTATTCTGTTTTAAATTGTAACAGAACACTTTGAATCTCAATTTTGGGAGGAAGGAGGGATACAAATAACCACTACAATGACAACCACTACCACCTTGCTTTGCCTGTGGTAGGTGGACTGGGACTTTTAAGCTATTTTTATTTTTATTTTTATAGAGATAGCCATGCTCCAGTATAAAAAGAAGAAAGTCTTGTAACTAACCAATTTATTTCAGCATAAGCTTTCACAGACTACAGCCCACCACTTTGGATGTGACATTTAAATGCATCACCTCACAGTTACCAATCCATGCCAAGGCAGAGCCTGCAGGAGATCAATGTATTATTATTTTTAAAGCACCAAATGGATGATTTTTTTTTCACTGTCTAGAATAACATGAAGTTCTCTGTTATGGGCAGCTCTATCTGCAGTCTCACACAATGGCTCTGTGATTAACTCAAATAACTAGTGATTAACTGGAATTCAGAAAAAGGCTTTTAAGAGATGCAAAATGCACACTCTAGCCTTTACGGAATGATTTATTTAACAATGTGTCTTCTGACCCGTCCCCACTGCAACAGTACAAATGTTGATGAAGTTCCACCAATTGCCCACACACACTTCAAAGGGGAGAAAAGTCCATTGTCGAGTTATTTGTACTTCACAATGAAGAGAAGGAATAGTGCATTCTCTTAATTCAAAACAAAATTCAGGTAATCATTATTATGCAAATGCAAGAGGACTTCGAGGTCTTTACAGAAAAAAGGCACAAGAGAAAAAGCAAAGGCTCTAAATGGGATTTCCAAGGAGCCTTTGAACAGATACGAGTTGCGCAGAGAAAGATCACAAGAAAAATCCACTTTAAATTAAATGAAGAAAGTCAAGTCATGCACGCAGTATCTATACTTCCAGCAGCGGTGAGAAGACAAATAAATTAAATAGCTAAAGTGTGTCAGTCAAAAATATGGGAAGTAGTGAGATGAATTTGGATAGATAGTGCTCTGGACTGATTCAGGCTTCATCAGATAATGAATATGCCAGAAAGCTGGGAAGAAAGGAAATGGGTCTGCAAATGCTGCATCATCATACAGTAGTTCCACAGCCCTGCATGCCTGTCAGTCAAAAGTTATAGTAGCTCTCCCAGTTTTTCTTTGTTTTTTAAATTTTTATCAGGTTCTTCAGTTAGGAGATTAAGAACAGACCAGCTTTCCTGAAAAACAATTTGCTTGTTTTCATGGATCTTCCTTATGTAACTCCCAACAGCATATGATATTCTACAGAGTACAAGCAGGCAAGAGGGAAGGATAAATAAAAAGTATATTTATTAGTCTTTTGCACAGACTTCTTTTCTTTTCTTTTTTAAAGCTACTGTATTATAGCTGCATTTGCAAAATGCAGCAAATGTGGACCAAAATCAGTTTGCAGTTGGGCAAATGAGAAATTCAACAACATTTGAGAAATCCAACAAAACCAAATTTTGTAAATTCACCCATTCCTATGCACTACCAAATTTGCTGAGTTCATACAAACATGAGGACCAGACAAATGTCCCTAACATCCAGTAGCCAAACTCATCTTACCTTACTTGTGAACTGACTGTGCTTCAGGATACATCCCAGAATTACTTACAGGAGAAACTGGGGTTCCTCAAGAGACTGATCCATATGGAAAGTTTTTTAAATGCTACTCTAAGACATGGAAGCCAAAATATTTGAAAAGTGTGATGCAAATCAAGTGGGAAGAGGTTTGATAGAGCCATTTTAGTCGATACTATAACACTTACTTATCTTCCATGATTGACTTAAACTCTGCCTACTTAATCAATAAGCTACAACAGTGCTGCAGAGCTAGAGCCTCTGGGGCTCTAGGGAGGCTGGACTATGACTTCCTATATCCTGCCACCCACATCCACAAGTTTTTCTGTTCCCTCTGAATTCAGATGCAATCCTCATAGTAATAGCAACAACAGTATGTTGTTGTGAATTCTCCATCTGGTAATGTAAAGCATTTGGGGCATCTTGGTTTGGAATTGGCACTTAAAACCCATTGGGTTTACAAAAGATCTGCTCTTGGTGCAGTCAAAAACTGCTATACTGGGTTTGTTGTTAGGGATTTATGCAGCTTCTGACATTTTTGAAAGTGTACCCACAGGGATCAAAGAGCCATATGAAGATGAACCCCAAATTCTCAAAAGGGAGGTGGAAACTGCAATAAGAGAAATAGTGAAAAACAAATCACTGGAACAGATGATATTCCAACTGAACTGCTGCAATCCACACTGACAGAGTCAATTCTAGTGCTAACCAATATATGTCAACAGATAAGGAAAGCAAAACAATGGCCAACAGATTGGAAACGGTCAATCTATTTCCGCATCCACAAAACAGGAGATACAAAAGACTGCAGCAACTATAGAACCATAGCAAAAATCTGCAACATACACTCCAACCATACATAGAGAAAGAAATTCCAGAAGTCCAAGCAGGTTTCAGGAAAGGAAGAAGCACTAGGGACCACATTGCAAACATTAAATGGCTGATGGAGCGCACCAGGGAATTTCAGAAGAAAATCAGCATGTGCTTTACAGACCATAGCAAAACCTTTGACAGCATAGATGATGAAAGGTTATGGAACACCCTTAAAGACATGGGAGTGCCAACACATCTGATAGTCCTGATGAGGAATCTGTACTCAGGACAAGAGACTACTGTCAGAACAGAACATAGTTCCCAATTGGCAGATGGTTCCCAATTGGCAAAGAGGTCAGACAAGGCTGAATCCTTTCACCCTATCTGTTCAACTTGTATGCAGAACATATTATAAGAAAAGCAGGCTTGGGCACAGAAGATGGAGGAATGAAAATAGGAGGAAGGAATATCAACAAGATATGCAGATGACACCATAGTACTAGCAGAAAACCTCACAGACCTGGAACACCTACTAAGGAAAATCAAAGAAGAAAGTGCAAAGGCAGGCTTAATGTTGAACATAAAGAAAACAAAAATAATGACCACCAAGGACCTTTACAAGTTCATCTTAGACAATGAAGAAATAGAAATAGTAAAAGAATTCCCATACTTGGGATCAAACATTGATAGAAATGGGACTGCAGTCAGGAAACCAAAAGAAGGTTAAGAATGGGGAGGGCGGCCATGAAAGAACTAGAAAAGATTCTAAGGGCTTGTTCCACTTACATTTAAACCGTTTTGCAATTTGCCTTCGCTCCGTCTTAATGAATCGATTCCAAAAGGTCCACTATGAAAGTGGATCTTTTCATTATTCCCTTCTAATCACTTCTTTTTTGGCCCAATTATTACTACCACTAGTTTGAGCCGCTTCAAAATGCATGTCAATCATCTGTGCTTCATCGGTGACACAAGCGGCACCACGGTGAGCATGGGGCCATTCCAGGAGCCAAGCGGGGCAACTTTAGCTACTGAGCTTTCCTCTGCCCCTCAGCAACCCAGGCTGCTCAAGTACACCATTTCCCCTTTGAGCAGCCTGGCTTGGGATATATATATATATATATATATATATATATATATATATATATAATTGACAGTTGGTTTTGCAACTACTTGCCTCGCTGAGCTGAAGTCTGCCTGTAATTCCAAGTAGTTGCAAATACAATGGATTTCATATTCTGTCAATTTTTTATTATATACATATTATGTGCCCATAGGTCACACCACAAGCACAAAGGCAGCGCTTAGAGGTGAGGGAAATGGCTGATTTCCCAAAAAATGACCCCTCTTTCATTAGTCCTTCCCCTCCAGAATGATGCAATTGAGATCCATTATTCCCACTTGTTGAACACACTTCGGAATCGATTCTTTTAAAAAGAACCGTCAAAAAACTAATGCCAAGAAGCAGCGGGTTTTTTGCATTTGCCTCGCTTCATCCCGATTGTAACCAAGCTCAATAAGATCAGAACCAGTTTCAAGTGGGAACAACGGTCATATAACCAGATCATCAATTCTCTTTAAATCACAGTGGGAACAAGGCCTAAAACGCAAAGATATACAACTGAGCACAAAAATTACAATCATACAAGCCATTGTATTCCCTATTACCATGTACAGATGTTAGAGCTGGGCAGTTAAGAAAGATGATAGAAAGAAAATCAATTCATTTGAGATAATGTGGTGTTGAAGAAGAGTGTTGAAGATCCCATGGACAGACAAAAGGACAAACAAATGGGTTCTTGAACAGATCAAGCCGGAAACCTCCCTGGAAGCCAAGATGACCAAATTGAAGCTGTCGTACTTCAGACACATCATGAGAAGGGAGGACTCTTTGGAAAAAAACAATAATCTGGGAAAGATGGAGGGAAGTAGGAAGAGAGGAAGGCCACATGCCAGATGGATGGACTCTATTAAGGAAGTCACGGGTATTAAGGGGTTGCAGGAATTAAGCAGAGTAGTGGAGGACAGAGGGTCTTGGAGATGTCTCATCCATAGGGTCGCCATGAGTCGAGATCGACTCGAGGGCAGTTAACAAAACAAATGGTTGATCCATCTATTTTATTTTATAGTTGTACAGCAATATGGTCTTCTCCCTGCTGGACACAGATGGGCATAATGAATTTGGCCACTGCAAATGAGGCAACCAACAGCACATGATATTCGTTGGTAGTCTCCCATCCAAGTACCACCCAGGGCCGACCCTGCTTAGCTTCCACGATCAGACAGGATCTGGTGTCTTTAGGATATTTGTCCTTTTCAAAGCCCAGACCAGTCCTCAAAGATCCATGCTGGCATCCTGTCCTTGAAACAAACAGTGTGCATAGCCACCTTGAATTCTGTGTCAGAGATTCTGCTCCTGAAATTCTATCTTCCATCTAGTTTCAAGGCACGGTAGGTAATCTGTGGCTCTTGACCTATCACTGTGGAGCACATGGACATAATTTCAAAAATCCTGTGCAGGTAATCAGTTCAGGTCTCTGCAAGAGAGATTTGTCCTTCAGTGAACCTATGTACCACTAGCCTCCGGTATGCTCACCACTAGCAGGCAGCCCTCAAGAGACCATCACCAAAGGAATGTTGCCATTATCAGATGAAGGATGGCCCACCTCTGAACTAAGGGTTTTTCGCTGAAAAGGCTGCTTCTCCCTTCAAGGGTGGCCAACCTCTGATCTAAGCGTTTTAAGCTGAAAAGGCTGCTTCTCCCTTCTCATTTATGGATGTTTCACTAGCCAACATGTTGTAGTGGTTAGAGCATAGGACTGTGACTCTGGAGGCCAGGGTTCAAATGCCCCTCAGCCATGGAAACCCACTGGGTGACCTTAGGCAAGTCACATTCTCTCAGCCTGAGAGGAAAGCAAAGGCAAACCCCTTTTTTCTTGCCAAGAAAACCCTGTGATAGGTTCATCTTAGGGGCAACATAAGTCAGGAACAACTTGAAGGCACATAGCAACTAGTATTGCATCCACATTCATTCAGTTGTTTTAAAACACTTACATTTAAATCTAGTCAATGTCCATACAAAATGTGCTTTGAAACAGTTATTTAAAATAGCAGTTATTTAAAATGCCATTACACCACCCATTTGCTTGGTTTCCTACTAATTTCGACTGTTTCTTCGAAAGGGTACTCAACATACCTCAAATTCCAGGTAATGATCTTTGAGTTTGTAGTCTTCCACTTCCTTGCCTTTAAGTTTCTTATCTGGTGGATAGGAGCGATGCTCAACTAGTTCGGTGGAGATTTGCTTCAGCTTGGTTTCATGGGATTTTAGCTGATCATCCTGCAGAGGGGGGAAAAAGGTAAATATGCTTGGTTTTGATTGTCAATAAGACTCTGCAGCTGATCTACTCCTGAAAAAGTCTTCACTCGGGTCCAATAACAGCAAACTTTGGAAAGGAAGGAGGAAATCACACACAACATGGGAACAGTAGTTATGAGCTTCCATATCATTCTGGAGTACTGAAAGACTGGGATTTTGTCATATCCAAAATGAATCACAACTGGGGTTGTCAGATCTCAGGGCCTGGCCCTACATCTCCAGTTTTCATGGTCATCTCCAAGTAGGAGACAAGGATGCAAATTCTCCAGTTTGGGTGGGCTTCCTTCCAGGCAAAAGGAAAGGAAAATCTCCATAGGAATAGTGCAGCTTGCTACAATTTGTAAGTCTTAATTGACTTGTTTCTGAAACTTGCAAATACTCTCTCTTCCCTCCCAGATGCTGTGGCATCTCTGCTCTACTCTGCATCCACCTCCTGGCTAGAAACAAGTAGGTGAGAGGAAATCATCTTCTCATTTCACCTTGACCTGGAATCCCTTTAAAATTTCTTTCTTAATATCCTAACAGAACAATATGGGTGTTTTTTCCCCTCTGCCATCCTTAGGTCTCAGGTTTTGGTCCAGAAACCTCAGGGTCTGGGGCAATTCCAAACTGGTAACTCTTAATCACAACATCTGAGATCTGGAGTGAGCTCTTTTGCAATGTTATTATCTGTTCTTCTGCTTCAGCTTCTAAATAAGTGAGTGTCCTGATTCAACTGCATTACAGTTTACATGCCATTTTCCCCACAGTATACTGCCCCAAGCCAATATTTCCCCCCAAAGAGTGAGGGAAAGGGTGTGTGTGTGTTAGAGCTTGCCTTCTCAACATGACACAATCCCAGTCCAGATCACCCTCGCTCTTCTTGGTCATTCTGTTTTCAAAAATGTCAGGTATTCTGGGTCTTATTTGGGAACAGAAAGAAATCCTGCAAGGTCCTATGGGTAGTCACATCATGATTCAAGGCCACAACTTCTAAAACAGCAACCAGACAGAGTTGACAGTTCACATTTCTTACTCTGTAGTATCAGTATGAGCCTACTGGCAAGTTCTCTAGCTGACAGATAAAATCAGACAGTTCTCAGCTTGTCCCTGGATTTATCTCTTTTGAAAACATAACGCATTTTCCTCTCTGCCTTTTGGCTAAAAACAGCTCAAGTCCTTTCAGTCCCTGTCTCGTCTTTCTACCAATGTGCAAACCATATTTTTCTTAACAATTTACTAAATGTTACCAACGGGTTTGCTAAAACTGAAACTATGTAGTTGGACCCAAGCTTCTGTATTACAACAAACAAAACAACTGTCTAAAGCAGGGGTAGGCAACCTTTTTGAGCCAGGGGCCGGTCCCCCGAAGTCCTCCCCTCCGCTGGGCCAAGGGGGGGGGGGAATGGTGGCGCGTGCGCACGCACCCCCACTGCCGTCGCTGCCCCCGCCAGCATGTTGCGCCCGCCATTTTGATTTCCAAAATGGTGGCCGTGCCGCATTTGCGCATGGGCAGTACTCCTGCGCATACGCAAACACGTTGCGGGCGCCATTTTGGAAATCAAAATGGCATTCACGGCGCGCGAGGCTGCCAAAATGTGTAGCGGCGGCGGCGGCGCGCAGCGGCAGCAGAGGTCCGCCTGGGCTGGTAAGTACCGGGACCTGAGCCGGAACCGGCCCGCGGGCCGTAGGTTGCCGGCCCCTGGTCTAAAGTGATAAAATAATTTGAGGATGATTACATGGCAAAGTATGATTATAAGCCCAGCTCATATGAGGAGTAAAGAGGGATGGGCCTGGTGTGAGAGGGGAACAGACCATAAGGTTACATCCGCACTGTAGAAATAATGTAGGTTGACAACACTGTAACTGCCATGGCTCAATGTTATGGAATGGTGGGACTAAATTTCTCACAAAACTACAATTCCCAGAATTCTACATCACTGAGCCTGGCAGTTAAAGTGGCGTCTAACTGGATTCTTTCTGCAGTGTGGATGCTGCCTAAGAGCCTTGCTACATCACATTAAAGACCTATGGAGCCAAATGAGCAACCAGATGCCCACAAGAAGTGCACAAGCAAGACAAGAAGGTAAAAGATCAGGGAGGAAGACAGCTTTGTTATGAGTTGTCTATGTCTGTTGATCTATCTGTCTCTCCCTCTATTCCATTCTGCTTGAGCATAACTGATCAAATATACTCAACTGTAAGTCGGCCTCATGGATATGTTGATGGCAGGTTTTGGGGCCTATATTATGTATTTTGAGGTGAGCCATGGATAAGTTGAGGGTTAAAGCTTAGGGGCATGTACAGAATCTAAAGGATGAAACAAAGGAAAACAATACCAAAGAACTTAACAAAATTCCAGCAGGAATAACAGTTTGTGTTCACGCTAAACACTTGATGGCTGGGGCGGGGGAGTGCTTCCAGGAGAGATTACACTCCTGCCTTTCACTAGGGGATGGTTCCTTTTTTAAAATGAGACTTAAAGTGCAGTGCTTACATTGATCCATGGATAAGCTGACTCAGTTTTTGTGGAGTCAATTTTTAAACTAAAATTTCTAGACTTATACATGAGTGTATACAATAATTCCAAACATATCTTACCCATCATTCAGTAACATTTTATTTATTATGATTCATATTTTATCCACCTCAACGGTGTTCAAAACGTCACTTCAGCTTGTGAAATTAACAGAGCCAAGAAGCCTACCTATCTGACCACCTTCAGAGAAACCAAAGCTCCCTCCTGCTCAGAGAAAGCTACTTGTGGAGTACAACTCACAGAATTCCCCCTGCCAGTAGTCATGCTGGTTGGGGACTGTGGGAGCTGTAGTCCAAAAAAAATTTTTTTTTCTGCTGCAGGTTCCCCTTGCCCTCACAGTGATAAGATGTTTTGTTTTGACTGGAGAAAGATCCCAGCCAGGAAGCTCCAGCCCATACAATCTAATTGGTTTGACCCTGATTGTTCTTGCTCAAAAAAGACTCTAAAAGTAGCCATGTGTCTGATTCAAAGAAACCCTACACCAGACAATCATACAAAGATGTTAAAGCTAAGACGCAACTACAAAAAGCTAATCGACTCTAAGAAGGCTCAGCATACTGCTACAGTCTGGTTTGAGCTAGAAAAGTCAGCAAAAGGGTCAAACTTAGCTATTTTTTGGAATATTGTATCTGGCATGCTGAAGGAGTGTAAGCTATTATTTGACATTCCCATTTCAGCTTCAGTTTGGGAGGATTTTTATACTACTTTGTTTGCTAACTCTAAGCAAGACCCCCCAGGAAAGAGAACTACTGTGCCTATGCCCACTGCTAGCTCTTCATCTTGGCCACCAGTGTTAGTGACAGAAATTAAACATGTTATTCAGTCATTAAAATCTAATAAAGCACCTGGTTAAGATTTCCTTCCTCCTGAACTTTTCAGGGCACATACTGAGTGGTGGGCACCACTGTTGGCAGAATTGCTTACATACATAGACAATACTAGCCATATTCCAACAGGATGGGAACTTTCCATCATAGTTCTCATATATTAAAAAAGGAGATAAGGAAGATCCCAGAAACTATAGACCCATAAGCCTTATTGATATAACAGCCAAGATGTATGCAAAACATCTCTTGAGCAAAATAGAGGACTGGGTAATTGAGAAGAACATACTAGTAGAAGAACAGGCTGGGTTCAGATCTAGATACTCTACAATAGATAATTGTTTCGTTCTATACCATCTTATTACTAAATATACAACTGATGACAATTATCTATTTACAGCCTTCATAGACTGAGTGCGGCATTTGACTCCATAAATAGAGACATCTTATGGAGGAAGTTGGCTAAGTTAAACATGGAACCTAGACTCCTATATCTGGTAAAGGCCCTATATACGAATACATCCCTGAAGGTCTGTACTGGAGTTAGTGGCTCCTTTGCATAAAATATACCCACCTATAAAGGTGTTAGACAAGGATGTATTTTGGCCCCAATGCTGTTCAATCTTTATGTTAATGACATTCTAGGATTTCTTTATTCTACAGGTGTTCACATGCCAAAGATTCTTAATAGACATATTAATATTCTTCTGTATGCAGATGATATGATTCTAATGGCTTATTCCCAAGTAGGCTTGAGAAGACTGTTGAGGAAATTCACTGCATATTGTCCCGCTGTTTGAACATGAATAAGTCCAATCTAAAGTGGTGGTATTTGGAAAAAGACAGTTCAATCACAATTGGTATTTGGATGGGGTGCCTATAAAACAAATTGATTGGTTTTCATACTTAGGGGTTGTTTTTACAGATACAGGGCCATGGACTAAGCATTTTAAACAAAGTTCCACAAGTTCTAAAATGCTAATTAAATTGCTTAGTTATAATCACCCAACTTCCTTGCTCCCCATTTTGAAGGTATATAAGGCAAAAATTATACGAGTTCTAACATATGGTGCTGAATTGTGGGGGCTATCAAAGGCCCCTCCACTTGAACAAAATCAAGCGTGTTTCTTAAGGACTGTTTGGGGACTGACAGGAATGCTCCTGTAGCAGCAGTAAGAGCTGAAACAGGTATCCATTCAATTTACAGTTTAACAATAATTAAAGTCTTCAATTACTGGTGGAAGATCCTTTCATTAATCTGACAGATTCCAAAAATGTGCCTGGAAGAACAAATGGGCAGATTTCAACACACTTCATGGTTTAGTCAGCTTTATCAAATTATCTCACATCTCAGTCTTTCAATACAATATTATTTTCAGTTAGACACCAGGCCATAGATTTATTTAAGCAAAGAGTTATGGATGTAAATGCCCAAATTGATATTGAGACACTTGCAAACACTAGGATGCTGAAGTGGTTGGTCCAAAATAAAATGTCTTTTCAAATAGAAAAATATCTGATAATGGGCTTGACCCAATCCCATGGAACAGCTTTAACTAGAGCAAGATTTGAGCAGGCAGATTCCATACTTAAATATGGACAATTCCACCAAGTGCCATACAACTGTACATGTGTCTGGAGCATCTGAAATAGAAGATATTGATCCTGTCCTATATAACTGCCAATTATATGCCTCAGTAAGGGCCCAATACCTACAGAAAATACTTGATAGAATTACATACTGGAAATGTAATGGCTAGCCCATTTTCTTCAAGGTACAAATACAATGTGGTAATTAGAACTGCTAAATTTATAGTTAGGGCTATTCAACTGAGAAGATGTTTTATTGGTCAAATTGAGGTTGCATGTAAAGGTGATGAACTTATTTAAACATATTTTGTTTTTTGTATGTTATTATCCTTTAGTTTATTATAAGACAATTTACTACTATTAATTTAAATTAATATGTATTTTATCTTATTTTGTTTAATGTATCTTATCCCATTATATTTTATACATTATATTTTATGTATTGCATTTCCTCACATTCTACCATGTTTGCTGTTAACTGTTTGATATAGTCAAATAACTAATCAATAAACTTTTAATTAACTAACTAACTACTGGAGAAAGAAAGATGAACTTTAAGTGATGGGGAAGAGGATCTGATCTAGTGGTCCATTTCTCAGATTGATCCAGATCCACATGGACCTAAACTGATCCTCAAAATACAGCACAGTTCTTCGAGCAGCTAATTCACACAAGTCTACCTCCCCACATTTGAGTACTTACCTCTTCTGTAGTTCATTTTTAGGAGAAAACTTTCCATGGCTATAGTGTTTGCAGTGAGGATTAGATACACATTTGAAAACAGCGTTGTGTATTCATTACCTGAGATAATTTGGTTGTAGAGGCAGGTAACAGAGGGCGGCTAAATTTCTTCTGGGATCCAATAGCAGCAGGAAATGGTGGAGCAGAAAAAACGGCTGCCACAGAATTGATCTTATTGATCCATAATTCCATTTCTTCCGGGCTCCTGTGTAAGAAAGATAGATCAGTTAGGGTGTCTGGACTCATGTATCTTTTACTTTCAATTTAGTATCTGCTGTGACAAAATAGGAACTGACACCCAGGGTCCCATTTTCTACTCCAGCATCTCAATATGGGCACCAGCAGCACCACTTGAAAGATTCTACCTGTTTGTACTTCATCATCCTTTGTTAGAGCCTGGATTAATCCCACAAGCATCTCTTCACAGTTGGGCATTAATTACCTTAGATCAAGGGTAGGCAACCTTTCCTCTTTAAGGGCCGAGGGACTTCAGCTCAAAGAATCCCAGGAGCTATTGGCCAACATGGGACTATTGGCCAACATGGCTGAGGCTTCTGGGAACTGAAGTCCCTTGGCCCTTAAAGGGGAAAGGTTGCCTACCCCTGCCTTAGATAAATATTCATTTAAATAGTTTCTTTTCGTAATAAGGATACTTTATTGTTAAATGTGAAACACAGTGACAACACAAAGATTGGAAAGGCCAGAGTTATGAGAGGTGATGAGATGCAATGCCCCAGTGCCCTCAAGTATTCTTATTGCAGTGCAAGGCATAAACACAGTTTGGAAAAGTTGGCGGGCGGCGGATTATGTCCCAGAATTCCCCAACTTGAATGGCCAAGTGTGTCCCACAGGACAAAATACTCTACCAGCAATAAGAATAAAAAGATACCTAGAGAAACCTTTTAGTTATTGTTAACTGCCCTTGAATCAATTTCAACCCATGGCTACCTGTGGATGAGACATTTCCGAGACTCCCTGTTCTCCACTGCTTAGTTCAGGGGTAGGCAACCTTTCCCCTTTAAGGGCCGAGGGACTTCAGCTCCCAGAATCCCAGGAGCTATTGGGCAACATGGGACTATTGGCCAACATGGCTGAGGCTTCTGGGAGCTGAAGTCCCTCGGCCCTTAAAGGGGAAAGGTTGCCTAACCCTGGCTTAGTTCCTGTAAACTCATACCTGTGACCTCCTTAATAGAGTCCATCTATCCATCCATCCATGACGTGGACTTCCTCTTTTTCTGCTTCTCTCCACCTTTCCTAGCATTAATGTTTTTCCAATGAGTTGTGCCTTCTCATGATGTGTCCAAAGAAAACAGTCTCAGTTTTATCTTCTTGGCTTCCAGGGAGATTTCTGGGACGGATTTATCCACAGAATTTTCAGTGCTCTTGTCCAGCACCACATCATGAATGAATTGCTTTTCTTCCTATCTGCTTTCTTAACTTTCCAGCTCTCACATTCATACATGGTGACAGGGAATAAAATGACTTGTATGATTCTAACTTTTGTGCTGAGTTGTATATATCTTTGCATATTAGAATCTTTTCTAGTTCTTTCATAGCCACCCTCCCCATTCTTATTCTTCTGAATTCCTGGCAGCAATACCCCTTCCTATCAATATTTGATCCCAGGCATTATAATTCTTTTATTATTTCTATTTCCTCATTGTCTAGGTTGAATTTGTGTAAATTCTCAAGGTCATTATTTTTGTTTTCTTTGTGTTCAACATTAAGCTTGTCTTTACACTGACTCCCTTGATTTTTCTTAGTAATTGTTCCAGGTCTGTGAGGTTTTCTCCTAGTACTATGGTGTCATTTGTGTATCCTAGATGTTGATATTCCTTCATCCTATTTTCACTCCTCCTTCTTCTGTGAGCAAGCCTGCTTTTCTTCCAATATATTCTGTATCTAAGGGCCTCTGCAGACTGCTAGAAATAGTGCAAATTGAGTCCACTAACTGCCCTGGCTCAATGCCAGGGAATCATGGGAATTGTATTTTTTTCTGAGACATTGAGCCTTCTCTGTCAGAGAGCTCTGGTGCCACAATAAACTACAGTTCCTATGATTCCCTAGCATTGAGTCAGGGCAGTTAAAGTGGACTCAATTTGCACTATTTCTGGCAGTCTGTAAAGGCCCTTTGTTGAATAGGTAGGGTGATAAGATGCAACCTTTTCTGACCCCTTTGCTAATTGGGAATCACTCTGTTTCTCCGTGTTCTGTTCTAACAGTAACCTAGTGTCCTGAGTACAGATTCCTCATCAGGACTATCAGATATTTTGGCACTTCTATGTCTTTGAGGGTGCTCCATAGCTTTTCGTGATCTATGCAGTCAAAAGCTTTGGTATAGTCTATAAAACATATGCTGACTTTCTTTTGGAATTCCCTGGTGTGCTCTGTTAGCCATTATATGTTTACAATGGGGTCCCTTAATGCTTGTTCCTTTCCTGAATCCCTCTTGATGAGGAATCCCTCTTGAACCTCTGGGATTTCTCTCTCCTTGTATGATTGGAGTCTATGTTACAGAATTTTGAGTATGATTTTGCTTGTGTGGGAGATTAGTGCTATGGTCCTATAGTTGCTGCAATCTTTTGTCTCCTTTTTTGTACATGGGGGTGTATATTCAGCGTTTCCAATCTGTTGGCCATTGTTTTGTTTTCCATATATGTTGACATATGTTTGTTAGCATTGGTGTTGACTCTATTAATGTGGATTGCAGCAGTTTGACTGGAATATCATCTGTTCCTGATTATTTGTTTTTTGCCATTTCCTTTACTGCAACTTCCACCTTACTTTTTAGAATTTTGGGTTCATCTTGATATGGCTCTTCATTCCATATGTCCTTTATTTTGTCATCTCTTTTATACAGTTGTCCCTCCTATTTCGCAGACTTCCCTTCCAAAGTCTTGAATTTCCGCAGACAGGAAGCCATGAGGGAAATAATGGCCCACGATCGGGCTCGAATATCTGCGTTTTTTTCATTTTCACAGAGGGTCCAGAATTGATCCCCCGCGAAAATGGAAGGATGACTGTATAACTCTTCTGTGTACTGCATCCAACATCTTTTTATTCCTTCCTGGTCTTGAAATGTGTAATTTTTATTGTCATAGGGCATCCCAGGCCTTCATCTGAACTTTCCTTTGATTTCCCATATCTTGTTCTTCTCTTGTTCTTCCCTTTCTGTTGTTGTCTGTTGTTTCTCTGCACTGGTCATTGTAGCAGTTTTCTTCATCTTTTCACACTAGCCATTGTACTGTTGCATTCATGGTTATTAGTTTGTTCCTATCTCCCTTTTATTTTGCTTCTCTTCTTTCCCTTATTGCTTGTAAACTACTCTATTTCTTTTTAAACAATGAGACATATTTTTAACATATCTACTATTTTGATATGGTAAGGACATACTTCAAATCACCTCTGTAGCTCTCATCATACCTTCAAAAATCTGCCACCCAGATCCCATGTAATATATATATATATTAGCAGCTGTGAAGATCACACAATTGTATCACTTGTAGCCTTTCTTTTAATTAACAAAATTTCTTTAAGCAAAGCCAAATTCTTTGAAAAACAAATTTCATAAAACTTGGCTATTAAGATGTTTTTGATGTCTTTTTTATTTTTAAAGTAGTATGTTTCATTTTGCTCAGATTTCATAAAGAAATTTTCTTTTCTGCCTGCCTTCCATCTAACATTGCATAGCAATCTATCAAGCCTACAAACCTATAACCCATGAAGTCCAACAAAGAATGGGAAAAAAACTGTGGCAACTGCACTAAGCAACTTTTCACAAGTCACATCACTTGGCTAGTAGATGTCTCCAATGTGGTTAAAGGAATCATTATAACATTTGTTTATAGAGCCTGTGGTATTGTAATTTCTTTGTAATTTGTATTTCAAGATTAAAAAGAAAAATGGGAAAAGGAATAGCAAACAAAATAAAGTCCCATCAAGAAGAGTCATGAGGTCACCACTCACAAGTATATTTTGTTTGAGTTATGCTAAAAACAAAAACAAAGTGGAACATACTGAGCTTGGAAAAGCAGCACTCTCCAGTCAGCCGTCTTGAGCTTGAGGACATTTGGCTTCTTCTCATAGTCTGTTGCCTTCGACGCTAATGAATGGTGCACACTGACTGCATTTTTAAGATCTTCCTCTGACAATGCCTTGTCTGGTTTGTATTCATCCTGTAGAAATCAAGAGGGTGCAAATTATTATTTAGTGGATTAAAAAAAGCCTGACTAAATTGCAAAGAAGGCAATGCACAGAACAGTTTTATAAAGAGCTATCCACAGTGTCACAAATGGAAGTGTGTGCAGCTGCAATCCTTATTCAGAAGTTCTGCCACATATTAGGGCTTATTTCAAGTACAACTGAAGCTATAAAGTTGCAAAATCCTGTATTCAAGAGAACCTAACTTCAAGTAAATCTGTTCAAGACTGTACTGCAATTTTTAAATAAGATCCTGATTCTTCTTTAGCCAGCTTAATGGCACAAGAAAAGCCTTAGAACCCTCAGGATGCAAACCTATATGCACCTACCTGGGTATAAGTCCAAATAAACTCAGTGTGAATAGATTGATATGTCTACATGAGTTACATAAGACTATTTAACTAGAGATGTCACAATATGAATCTGCCAGCTCCTAGAATGACTTGCGATGTTTCCAATAAAGTTTCATTCCCTACTCAACAAAAAGAGAGAAATGAAAGATGGATTTGCACAGTAGCCTACCAAAGTAGAATTTTGCACTGTTTTATTTCTCAAGGACTTACAGTTCAGTCAGATATACGTAGATCTACTGAAAAGTATGACCTAATGTGTTCAATGGGATGTGTATAAAGCATCCCCAGTTTGTATCTGTTAAATCTGACAGACTGTTTTTCCTGATTAAATATTAGAAGACCCCATATTTACACAGCAAATGACAACTGCATAGGAAAATATTTAGCATTTCCTTATTTATCTGCTGAGGTTCTCCATCTGCAGAACTAGTGTGGATGCTCTTCTTAGTGGATATTTTCATTACATTATTGTACATTCATTATATTACATTAATTACATTTACATTAATGTACATTCAGTACATTATTGGAGATGTGGCTGTTATATACACATGCATACGCACACGCACACACCTTTATTCAAAGTATAAAACTACACACAAACATACATAAAATCAAGAAAATACAAATAAACAAGACAAAATAATTTTATCATCTAAAAACAATATAAAAACATAGGTCATTCTTCTTCTTACATACCTAGCCTACATCTTCATCCTTAAAGTGATTATAGTTATAGCTTTCAAAATCTCATACCTAGTCAAACAAAGAAAATCCTTCCTCTGAACTCCTCTCCTTAACACCCTTATTTCTTTTCACTTCCATTTCCCTTCTCTGTATCTTCTTCTACCTACTACAACCTTCTCTGATAACTCTACTCCCTAGCTTTCTATGCATTCATACCCTTCCTCTTCTCCATCTATCCAACATCCTCTTCACCTTCTATAACTTTTTCTAACCTTCATACATTACCCACACCCCTACTTCTACCTGTTATAGACTTTGATTTCTTCCCTTGCCTTCACTGGTTGTTCTTTATATGAGATATGACTTCCTAATATAATCCAAACCATGATACTCCTACCTCACAATTCCCCCCAATTATATTATATTTCTTTGTATGTCACTAAACTATCTCATTATCCTTTCCTGTCTAATTAATTTCTCCTCTAATTAATCTGAAAAACCTATTGCTGCTAATGGACCTCACTTCCTTTCTAGAAATTTTAGTACTGTCTTCCATTCTTTATGTATCTTATCAGTTAATTCATTTTTCAAACACTGAGTAAGCTTATCTAACTCCATCACTTCATATAATTTAAAGAGCCAATCTTCTTCGCTTGGGATGGCTTTAGCTTTCCATTTTTTAATTTTTTTGGCAAATATAATTCTAGCTGATGTTACCCAGTAATACAAAATTTTGTAGTTGTTATATTATTATTGTAACATTTTAATAGCATTAAGAAAAAGTATTACTTGGAGCACTGGGAGTGAGCAACAGGTACAAAAAATGGGTCAAACAATACAAAACAATTTCCAGCTTGTAAAAACATAACATAACAAACAAACAAAAAAACAGCTTCCAGTAGGGTCTTTACTATTTGACCAACATTTTCAACACAGACTTTACAGGCTAACTGTTCATTAAATCAATTTCAGCACAGTACTGGTCCATGGCAAATTCACTGGAGAATACCCCATGGTCAAAATCTCAAGCTAGGTAAACTATCAAAGATCCCTTCATGTCTGGAAGATGGGTTTGACAAATAGGGTATGTATATTATGTAGAATGGCAAATCAAAAGTCAAAGCAAGTCAGAGAAATGCTTTGAATAAGATTGAAATAATGCTATAAAAGGAAGTAAGCAAGCTCAAGTCTGGATGACAGCAAGATGCCTATTAGCAGTAGTATGGCGAGCAGGCCCATAGCAAGAAATCCTGAACTAAGGTGGTATGAGTTGAATAAGAATGGCTAGCATAGTTGCATGCAAAAGTAGGTGAGGTAAGAGACATGTAAATACAATATTAAATGAAATACAGATCCTTCAGCAGGAAATAGATATGTGCACAGTCAGGGTGGCATAGTGGTTTGAGTGCTGGACAATAACTCTGAAGATCAGGGTTCAATTCCCTACTAGGCCATGAAACTCACTGGGTGACCTCTCAGCCTCAGGGGAAGGCAGTGGCAAACTTCTGAACAAATCTTAGCAAGTAAATCTTGCCAAGAAAACCCCATGATAGGTTCACCTTAGGGTTGCCATAAGTAGAAAACGACTTGAAGGCACACAACCTATTGAGATCAATGATCAATTCATCCAATGGCTAACCCACACATACACTTCATAGTTATGGGCCTGGTAACATGCTAGATACACAATTAAGGCAATGAATGACAATTCCTTGATGTTTAACGTTTCTGCAGCAAAGGGCACTGCATCAGGCAGAGCTTGTACTCAATTGTACAGGGGAAATGCCACGTGTGGAAATCCACTCTTCTACGAAACCTGCTAACGGCACAGGCACTCTGCCCTCCTAAATTCTTTATAATCTGGCACCCACCACTCTCAATCAAACACAGATCTGGCATCTTTTTATTGGGCCTGATTCTACTAGACGAATATTGCAAATCTTTGTATGAAATGCATCTAATTTGCACTTACCACTAGGCTGGGGGGAGGAGTTTTTGATGTCAGCACAAAACAAAAAAGAAGAACAAAAGAAACTAAGCAGACATCAGACAAAGAATATGTGTGAAGTCCTTCTGCCTAGGCAACAGTTCCAGTGGGTTAGAAAGCTGGAGTTTCCTTGGTCAAGCTTAAGAGTTACTTCCTTGTTCCCAAGGATCAGGGGCTTCCCTGGAGCCTCAAAAGCTACCCTACAGGGTCTTTGATGCAACTCTAAATTGTGATTAGTGCCACTGATTGTGGGACTTTAACGTCACATTTATCTTTAATTATTATTATTATTATTATTATTATTATTATTATTATTTATTTCTTATATCCCGCTTTTTGCCTAGGCAATCAAAGCGGCTTACAAATGTAAAATACAAATTAAAACCATACATTACCATAGAACAATAATACAATACCCCCCTTAAAATAAACATAAAGATGAAAAAACAGCACATATTCCGAAACACCAATAGGAGTGTATAGCGGAAGATGTATATCGGGGGAGAAGCACAGGTTCACATCTATTCTGGGAAGGCTTGCCGGAGGAGATCTGTCTTGATAGCCATTTTAAAGCTGTCCAAGTTGGTTATTTGACGGATCTCCTCTGGCAAGGCATTCCACAGTCTGGGTGTGGCGGCAGAGAACATACTCTGGGAGGTTATCACTAATCTAGCTTTTGTTGGTTGCAGTAGATTCCTCCCAGAGGACCTGGGGGTGTGGGGCGGATTGTACGGAAGAAGGCGATCCCTTAGATAGGTTGGACCCAGGCCACGTAGGGCTTTAAAGGTAATCAGCAACACCTTATACTGTGCTCGGAAACCGATAGGCAGCCAGTGAAAAGATTTCAAGATAGGTGTAATGTGATCACTTTTAGATTTCCCGGTGATCAATCTGGCTGCCATATTTTGTACTAATTGTAGTTTCCAGGCTAGGTATAAGGGTAGCCCCATGTAGAGTGCATTGCAGAAGTTGAGTTGTGAGGTTACCAGTGCATGTACTATAGTTTCTAGGTCCTTTACTTCCAGGAAAGGGCGCAGCTGGTGAATCAGCCAAAGCTGATAACAGGTGCTTCTGCCGGTTGCGTTCACCTGATATGTCATGTGAAGCACCGAGTCTAGGAGCACCCCCAGACTGCAGACACAGTCCTATGCGGGGAGCGTGACCCCATTCAGGACTGTAGATTGTAACCCAATGCCTGATTTGGGGGCCCCTACTGTGAGTACCTGTGTTTTAGCTGGATTCAGTTTGAGTCGGTTTTTCCTCATCTAGTCCATTACCACCTCAAGACATTGACTGAGGGAAGAGTTGCATCTGCTGTCATGGCTGCTGACCAAGACATGGAGAAATATATCTGGGTGTCATCCGCATATTGATAACACCCTGCTCCATGTCTACGGATGATCTCTCCCAGCGGCTTCATATAGATGTTAAATATCGGGGACAGGATGGCTCCCTACGGGATGCCACATTTGAGCTCTGTTTTTGAAGAGCAACTGTCCCCAAGCATCACCCTCTGGAATCTGCCTGAGAGGAAGGAATGGAACCACTGAATTACAGTACCTCCAATTCCTAACTCTCCCAGGTGTTCCAGAAGGATGTTATGATTTATCGTATCAAAAGCCGCTGAAAGGTCCAAAAGCACCAACTGGGTCATGCTTCCCCTGTCGATGCTTAGGCGCAGGTCATCTGCCAAAGCGACCATGGCAGTCTCCACCCCGAATCCAGGTCTGAAGCCGGTTTGAAATGGATCTAGAAAATCGGTTTCATCCAAGATCACTTGGAATTGGAAGGTGACGGCTCGCTCGATCACATTGCTCAAAAATGGCAGATGGGATACTGGTCTATAGTTTTTCAGATCCAGGGGATCCAGGGCAGGTTTCTTCAGGAGCGGTCTAATAACTGCTTCCTTTAGGCATGCTGGAACAGTTCCTTCCCTAAGGGATGTGTTGATGACCCCTTTTAGATAGGTCATCAAGGCATCACCCCCCTGGACGACCAGCCAAGATGGGCAAGGATCGAGGAGACACGTTGTCTTCTTCACTTTTCCAAGGATCTTGTCTATGTCATCAGTATTCACTGACTCAAACCGATCCAGTTTAATCTCTGAAACGGGTTTACTGGACACCTCATCAGTTGGTTCTGCTATAATCCCAGCATCTAAGTTGGCTCCTATCTGAGAGATTTTATCTGCAAAATAGTTGTTAAAGACGTCACAGCAGTCTGTTGTTGGGTTAAGTAAAGGGTTCTGCACAGGTAGAACCTGTGTCAGTTCCCTCACCACGCTAAACAGTTCTGCAATATGTGCAGAGGAGAAAGATTTCTGTGCTGCATGTATTGCCTCTTGATAGGAACGAAGAAAATGTTTATTCCGCCAGGTTCGCTCTAGTCGTCCCACCCGCTTCATCTTTCTAAGTTCATCTGTGAACCAGAGTTGACAGTTTGAAGCGGGTTGGAAAGAATGCTTGGGAGTGATCGTGTCGATAACCCTAGAGAGATCAGAATTCCAGGTATGGACTAGGGCTTCGACAGAATCATCAGCATTACCAACCAAGAAAACCTCCAAGGTCTTCTGGAGTCCAATTGGTGCTATTAGCCTCCGAGGGCAGACCATTCTAATAGGTCCACCACCCCCAGTGGGGTAGACAGTGGCTCTTAGTCCAACCTTGACCAGGAAATGATCTGTCCACGACAATGCAGTGGTATTTATTACCCACATCCATGGATATGCCTGCTCCGTACTGAAGATTGCATCAAGGGTATGACCCACTGAGTGCGTTGGCCCGGAAACCAATTGGGATAGGTCCATGCCTGTCATGGAATCCATGAACTGCCGAGCGCATAAACTTGTGATGTTGTACCTTGTGCCCCAGTCCCTACATGAGTACTACATGTGTTTTACAACTGTTGGAAAGCACAAGAGGGATGCAAGGAAATTTTCTCATCCTTGGTGAGCAAGAGTGTCTTGACATGTTACAAGAGATTTTGTGCATTTTTCAATGATTACTCTATTTGCATTTGGGGCCTTTGTGAGAAACTGTTTTTACAGAACTATTGTTTTCTACATACAAGCTTTTTTTAGAAAACGCGCACACACACAAAGAAATCCTGAAATGCAAAGTTACTGAAAAGAGGACAAAACCTTTTGTAATTTTGTGGTACAATAGAATGAAAATTTTTGAAATATTTTCATTTTTGTGTACAAGGAAATAAGCAGAGCTTTACCCATCCAGAAACCACCAATTTTCCTTATGTAACCTCATTTCCCACAAAGGGGTATGGCATACTGGGCACGTGGTCACCAGTGTCCAGAAAAGAAACTGGCCCTTGAGAATATAAAAACTGGCCATTGCTACTCTAGGAAATCCTTTCTTCAATAGCAGCCCAAGCAAGCCTGCATCCTTCCATTATTACCATTTCTCCTTTAAAGGCATCACATCCAGAGGTGCATGGAACAAGATATTGTGGCAGTTTTCTTTTTTTGTTCGTTCTCCTGTTTGGTTACATCTCAGAGAACAGAAAGTGAACCTGAGCCCAGAAATGTCCAGGAGGCGGATAACAAATGACAGGCACTTCCTTGCGTTCTGATATTATGTAATGTTGTGCAGGCCAATTTAAGCAGTTAATTATACAGATTGCAACTGAGCTTCTCTGCTTGCCTTGTGCCCATTTATTCAGAAATTATTGTCCCTTTTTATCACCTCCCCTCCTGTATCAAGAAATGAAAAATGAAACAAGGCACATTTGTCAAGGGAGACATTGTCAACAAGGACACTATGTTGGACTTGGCTTCCAAGTATTCAGTGTGCTTTTTCCTGATTAAGAACCCTAAGAATGTTATTAAAATATAAATTGGGGTGTATGTGTTGCAGCTACAGAGATAGCTAAATAGCTCCAAACCTCAATGCCTTGAGGAAAGTTTCCCATGTTAGGCCGCATATCAGGACAGTGGTGGTGAATAAACAAAAAAGATGCTTCCACTAAATGTACTTCCCACCAATTCTAATTGGAAGACTGCATTTAAATTGCAAGAGATCAACAGAGGTGGAATTGCAATCTTAATCAACTAGTAACATCATTAATTGCCTACACTCCCCCTCCCCCAATTAATCTTAATCTGCTCCTTATTTTGACCTCAGGAGTCTGCTGAAGTTTTGTTTTTTGTACACCCCTATTTGTGTACACAAGTTTTGTAAATTTTTATGTACACAAGTTTTGTAAATTTTGTGTACACCCTTACATGGGTGTAAGGATACAAACCCAACTAAGCACCCACCACATGCCGGTCTAGCTTGATAGCTTAATTACCAATGGCTCGTGGTATTTTTTTTCCTAAGCAAGAATCTCATTTTACAATTATGCTGGTCTATTCAGGAATTGGAACAGTTAATAAGCAAGGTCAAAGGTGAAAGTGCAAAGGCAGGTCCGATGCTGAACATAAAGAAAACAAAAATAACGACCAAAAAAGAAACACACAAATTCAATCTAGACAACGAGAAAATTGAAATAAAGAATTTCCATATCTAGGATCAAACATTGATCAGAATGGAGACTGCAGTCAAGAAATAAGAAGACGACTAGGAATGGGAAGGGTAGCTATGAAAGAACTGGAAAAGATACTGAAGAGCAAAGACATACAACTGAGCACTAAAGCCAGAATCGTTCAAGCCATTGTATTCCCAGTTACCAGGTATGGATGCGAGAGCTGAACAGTGAAGGAAGCAGACAGAAAAAAATTTGAAATTTGGTGCTGGAGAAGAGTACTTAGGATACCATGGACAGCCAAGAAGACAAACAAATGGGTTCTTGAACAGATCAGACCAGGGCTCTCCTTGGAAGCTAAGATGATCAAGTTGAGACTATTGTACTTTGACCACATAATGAGAAGGCACGGATCACTAGAAAAAACAATAATGCTAGGAAAGGTAGAAGGTAGAAGAAAGAGAGGAAGACCACAAACAAGATGGATATACTCGATCGGGGGTTATGGGGAAGGGCTTGCAGGATCTGGGCAAGGCAGTGGAAGACAGGGATTCTTGGAGATGTCTCATCCACAGGGTCACCATGATTGGAACTGACTCAAGGGCAGCTAACAACAATGACCATAATAAAGATTCTATTCTATTTCTATTCATTTTACAACAGAAATAAGGGGATTATGAATTGATATCCCTCTGAAAATATAGATGATGTGTGGGACATCATTTATCTTAAGAATCTGAACTATGGAGCAAATATGGATTTATGAGACCCAGGTTGCTGCTACACTGCAGAATTAATGCAGTTTGACATCACTTTAACTGTCATTGCTTGTTTGTTCTGCATGGTTCCTATGGAATCCTAGGCTCTTTCTTGGGTCATTTCTCTCTGACAAAGAAGGTAAATAGCTCACAAAACTATATATCCCAGAATTCCACAGAACTGAGCCATGGCAAAGTGATGTCAAACAGCATTAATTTAGCAGTGTGGCAGCAGCCTTAGGGGGGTTGCAGACTGCCAGAAATAGTGCAAATTGAGTCCACTTTTAGGGTTAGGGTTAGTGCTAGGGAATCATGGAAATTGTTTTTTTCCTGAGACATTGAGCCTTCTCTGTCAGAGAGCTCTGGTGCCACAATAAACTACAGTTCCCATGATTCCCTAACCCTAACCCTAACCCTAAAAGTGGACTCAATTTGCACTATTTCTGGCAGTCTGCAACCCCCCCTAAGTTATTTAATGGCTTAGTAATGAAACTGACAGATCCCCACCTACATAACTTTCTCTCCTATGCCAACATAGAGTCTTTCCCTTCCTAACAATAGTGTTACATATGCTCTACCTCCAATTCTGGTTTGATTTTATGAGGTGACCCTTCATTTTTGATAATGATTGTCATACATCAGGGGTCCCCAAACTACGGTCTGCGGGCCAAACCCAGCCCGTCGAGGCCTTTGAACCAGCCTGTGGCCGGTCCTGCCGCCGCCGCCATGCGACACCATTTTGTGTTCCAAAATGGTGCCCGGCATCACGCACACATGGCGCCTGGAGTCGTGCGCATGCGAACCGGCCCCCGGCTCAAAAAGTGTGGGGACCCCTGTCATACATCAATGATTCTCATACACATATTATTTAAGAACCCTACTCACCCCACACAGCTCCCTGTTCCCAAACTATTTCATGCAGAGACTTGTTTCATGTCCAGGCTTCACTGGTGGATTCATCTGTTCCAAACCACCTGACTTTAGGCTCATTTTAAAGAAGTCTTGATGCCCTTTAAGCCTCTGCTTCACACATTCCTTGCTTCATATAATCTTTGCCCCATTTCACGGCTTACCTCCCCCTATTTTCAATTATCCCACCTTGAAATTTTATTTAAAAACAAACCCCGTGGCATTAAACATGGCATTTGCAGGCTGTGACTTTGCTTGTTTGTTCTGCATGTAGTACCTCCCCCCCTCCCCCCCCCCCCCCAGTTTTAGCTGCCTTCTCCTCCTACTTTCTAATTAATCAGATTCTCTCTTTCAGAACACTGGCTATCTCAGATTCAGCACATGTGCTGGTGGCCAGCACAATTAATGGGATCTTGATCTCTGTATGTAGAGGAGCAGATATAATTCAAAGAATATGTTTTTTTAAAAAAATGAAGGGAAAGGAGAATTATCCAGCAATGCGTTGACTGTCAGTGTAGCTGGACAGGTTTGCTAAGTAAAGGTTTTCTAGCATGTTTTTACTGCAAAACAAGTTAGCACAAGAAGATGCTTTTGCTACTTTTATGAAAGCAAATTCTTCCCCTCTTAGGGCTCTTTGCACATTACCCTTATAACTGGAGAGCCATTACAGCACAGGTAATGTCGGATGTTCTGGACCTTGTAGGAGGATCCTATGCTGTGCTGTTGTCCTAACAGCAGCATTGCCCCGATTATCAAGAAGGGAAACAGCCTAGAGCAAAGGTGTGGAATGTCTGCCCATTAGATGTCGGTGGACTACAAATCCCATCAGCCCTAGCCAGCATAACCAATGGTAAAGGGTGATGGGAACTGCAGAGCAGTTTTACAAAGTTTTGGCCAGCCTTGGCAAATGGACTCTCACCATAACTGTATTCCTACACAAATGTCATTTTCTCTAAAAGTACAGGCCAGCTGAAGTTGAGGTACAATGCCGACACAGCAGGGAGCCCCAGCCATCCTCTACAGCTTGTAGGTGACTGGAATCCAGTTGTTGTTGATTTCTGCCTGCAAGTCATTTCTGAGTAGCTGCACTCTTCCTAGCACTAAAAATGTCCTTGCCATTAGTGAATTGGCAAGAGCACCTGCAGATACTTGCCCAAGAACATGAACAGACACAATTAGCTTCAAGAAGAGACCTAGGAAGGTGAAACACCAGAAAACCAGTTTTATCTCACTGGAAGCTCTTTGAAGGAAAGGACTGAAACTTAAACATTTTATCTATGAGCTTACCCTCCAGCTCCCACCCACCATTCCTAAGCTACTGCTTTACATATTGCCAAAACCACCAAAGTGATATCTCAGCCTGAAGAATGGCTGCTTCCTCTATCTAGTCTTCCTATTGTTTGAAAACAGTACGCAATACTACTTCAAAATATTCTGCCTCTTGGCTCATTTTCCATGACTAGGCACCTCCACATGAAGGAGTGTATCTTTCAGGAGTGCTTTAGTTACATATTCCTGCGTGGAAGGGGCTGGGACTAGGGACTCAGTATGGTGTAGTAGTTGAGTGTTGAGACCAGGGTTCGAATCCCTGCTCAGCCATGTAAACCCACTGGATGACCTTGGACAAGTCACACTCTCAGCCTCAGAGGATGGAAATGGCAAACCCCCTCTGAAAAAGGTTGCCAAGAAACTCCATGACAGGTTCACCTTAGGATCACCGTAGGTTGGAAATGACTTGAAGGAATACAACAACAACAACAACAACAACAACAAGATTTGAACTAAACGATCCTTACAATCCTTCCCAACTCTATCATTCTATGATTCTAAGATTGGCCAGCATTATTTTTTAAGTAATTTGCCCACTCACCTGAACACTTTTTTTTGAACAGGAGGATCAAAAGAGTGACAACCTCTGAAACCCTGGGTGATGTGTCTATGCCGCACATATCCTTTATTTATGTTCTTAAAGATGTCTGTTAAAAAAATTAATCCTGCAATTGCCATGTCAGCTAAAATCCCCCATTTTTCACTGCAGTACTTGAAATAACAGCTTTTGTAATAGCTGGATCCTGGGATTAGCTAACACTTACATCAAAAAAGTAGCTCAGCTCTCTGTCTCTTAAAATGGAACGTTATTGCTGTGAAAATTGGGATAAAAAGTTAAACAAAGACGCATGAATGCCATCTGGTAATTTTTAATTGTAAGCAAGGCTAGGATTATCAGATAAAATGGAGAAAATGTATCCCATGGCCAGCAATCTCTCAGTCTGTATAAATTTGCTTCAAAAAGTGAAACAATTTGGCATTTACTAATATCACTCACAATATCTATTTCAATAACTAGAATTAATTTAACCATTAGGTTGACATGAGACTTGAGTACACAGAGCTTAGACATATGTACAAGCACAAACTTGTTTCACTTTTATACCAGCTTAAATATCATGATTTCCTCCAAGTGGGAACTTTAGTTAGGAAAGTGTGTGTACATGTGAGAGACAGATAGAGAACAGATCTTTAAGACCTCTCACAGAACTACAATGCCTTGAATTCTCTTGCAAGAGAAATTACAGGCAAATTAAGTAGGTTGTGTAAGTATGCATTGACAGTAGAACTGAATATATTTGCCTGGCAGATTTTATGGTTGTCACAGTTAGGGTTATGCTCCCTACAAGTAACATAGGATAAGTCAATTTAGAATATATAAATTAAGGCATGGCTCAGTTAACAAAGCCTCTGACAAAGAAGTTCCTTTTCACAGTCTTTTTATGCCAGCTCAGCCCAACTTTTCTTCCATATCCTCCATTTATTGGGATGTTTCTTAGCAGCATCAGCCTTAGGAGGATGCTGAAGGAGGACTGACTTTTGGTGTTGGGATGAAGCAGTCTACCTGCAATAAACAATACAACAGAACTGGGAGAGAATGGGATTTTGCTCTAATTCTACTGTAGTTGTGTGTGCCTGCCTATAAGAGGTGGGGAAAGCAGATAAGCCTGCCTCAGCAGCTGTTCCAGCATATTTAAAAAGCACAAATCGGGAAGTTTGGGTACAAAAATGGAAATCATAAGAAAACTTGAGGCTAGTGAAAGAAAGAAAGAAAGAAAAAAAGAAAGAAAGAAAGAATCTCTGCATGCATTTTGTAAGAAGTTTCAAGTGGTCTCTAGAAGGTTCAAAATGTTTCTGTGTACTTATGTAAGGTTTACCTGACCTGTTTGTCATTGAACATGTACATATTGTTAGTTTTGTATAAAAAGTTTGCTAGGAAATGTTGAAAATTGCTCTTCTTTGTGGTGCAAGAACCTATCCCTATTCTTTCCATGTTATTTCTGTTAAAGAAGTAATGCTGAGGAACTATATTTAGTTCTCTAACTGAGGTAGATCTGTACCTATAAACAGATAACTGTATTCTGTAGGAAGGTTATCCCATACATACAATGTAGTCCCAGACATGGAGACTCAGACATAATTCCCACAGATTACATTTAGATTTACCCCAAGGTGAATGTGTACTAGGCTGCACTCTGACTTGATAACATGGGGTAATAAAGCTTGAATAAGTGGCTGCAAGATGAGGTTTTTAAGGAATACAAGTTGAGGCTGTCAACATTACACCAAAGAATACTTGTCATCAAACAGTCCTATAAGCCAATTCCATGGTGGGGTACTGGTCACTGTGTAACATTATCATAAGAGAGGAACTTATCATCTCAGTGGATGTGTTGGTAAAGCAACCAATGAGGAAGCATGGGTGACTGGACCTGTAGTGCCCCTGTCTTCCTTGTGTTTACAAAACTCATATGAAAGACCAGGGGAAAATGCATTATTCTTTATTTTCCAAGGGAGAGGTGGGGAACTGTGTCCCTCTTCCCTCTCATTTCTTGATTCATACAAGAGCCTGAAGCATGGGGAGAAGTGAAAGCTACCCCTGCTTCTTGTCTCTATTTGTACCATCCCAAAGCAACTGAGAGGCACACGGCCTCCAATTTGATGTTGTATGCATTTGAGTTATTTCTGACTCATGGTGACCCTAAGGCAAATCTATCAGGGGTTTTTTGGCAAGATTTGTTCAGAGGGGGTTTGTCTTTGCCTTCCTCGGTGACTGAGTGGATGAGATTCCCCAAGGTCACCCAGTGTGTTTCCATGGATGAGCAGGGATTTGAACCCTGTTGTCCAGAGTTATAGTCCAATGCTCAAACCACTACACCATGCTGGCTCACGTGGCTTTCAATGACCAGTCGTATTATTGAATGGCTTGTATGCATTGCACATGCATTAGCTGAATTACTGAAGCAACTCCAACAAAAGGCTAAAGAATTCTTGAATTTATTCTTTACCTAGTAAGAGAGTAATTTAGAAGGAAGGTTCTTACCTTTTGTAAATAAAGAACAGTGCCTTTAAGAACAGCATAAAAGGTTTTCCAACCTCTCTTGCCTCGTGGAGCTAGGAATACACACACACACAAAACAAAAGCTGATTAAGAAAATGTTTGCAATACAAGTCATGACTCTGCTCTGGCCAGGCTCATTAGGTTTTCAACTACTCCTTGCCTCCCCTGTCCTTTAGATAAGCACACAATTTAATATCAGCAAAGGACACAAAGAAACAACAATACATATATTGTTTAGTGTGCAAACTGTATTTGTTCTGGACAAAAAATGTATTTGTTACTTTTCCTTTCACAACTGCTCCTTCACTCATTGGGCCTATTTTCATTGGAGCTGTTTACTCTAAGGGAAAAACAGAAAATGGTGGGTGCGGTACAAATCATCCCACCACTATCATGATTAATATAGCCAGACCCTCCCAAATGGCCTGTGCTATAATATTCCAGGAACTAAATTTCCTTGCATCAGTAAGACGTCAGGTCTAAGAAGATTTGTCAGTAGAGGAAGAGACCAATCCAAGTTCTCTGTAGGGGAGGCTTTCTTATGACAAGAGAAATGACTAGTGGGAAATAGGATGGTCTAGTGAAAAAGCATAATCATTGAACAGAGTAGGGGTGGTTCTAGCTCTAGATTAATCTTTCCGATTCATCCTCCTCCTGCAGGATTTCTATGGTAGGGTGCTCTGAGCTGTGGGGTGAGGTGGGGCTCCTTCCTTGGTAACCTTCTAGATCATCTGGTTTTGTACAGGATGAGTGTATTACCACCATACTCTCTTCCACCTGCAAGATCCAGAGGCTGTACTTGCCCCTGGGATCCTGGGCTGACACCTTTTATTTGGATTCCCAAGGGCAACAAGAGGCAATGGTGGCAAAGCAAGCAATCAGCTTTATTCAGCCTCATGTATGCAACTTTCCTTTTATTTCCTTCCCCTGTCAATAAGCCCTTTCTCAGAGGGAAAGCTGTTTTCACTGAAACATACTCACTTTTCTTGCCATCCATATCAGCATGGATTTTACGTGCCAGGAATCCAGTTTTGTACACAGCAGCGTTGGGGTCATGAGGGATGTCTAGGAAAGGATTATTGGAATTGCCAATGCGATTGGCAGTCTTTGACTGGCCGTTATCCTTCTCGTCACTACCATCTGAGGGAGATTTTTTCTTCTCTTCATCATCCCTAAGGCAAATTAAAAGGGGGGAAAACCATGTATAAACCAAAATTGATTTGACATCTCAGCATAGACTTTTACTAATCAAATTAAGAAAAGGAATACATTTCTGTTATCAACCATATCTCTTAATTAAGTGATGTTCCCTTTGGTCTTGTGGTCCAAAATGAACTGAGATATTTTAGCATGAGCATAATTTTAAACCTGCAAAAAATCTTATTAGCTTCAGCAGAATGTTTCACATTTATATTTAGGATTATGAATCATAACTGTAACCTTTGTGTCATTATGAAGTCTGAAAATGAAGTCTGAAATCTGTTGACATCTGTAACACTTTCACCCACCAAAACACCTTTGGTGCCATGAACATGTTGATCCACATCCAGTGCAATCCTCTGTCCCAATGTCATTACTGTACATTAGATTCTCGTATCTGTTTTATGCTTTCCTTTTTACCCAGGAACAAGCACTGATAGGTGAACTGTCCTTGCTTCACTTCAATTAATGTTTCCTTTTCAAGTGGGAAAAAACATGGTAAAAAACTAACAACTACTCTTCAGTTTTAAATACAAAAAGCTCCCCTTATGCCAAGTCAGTACATTAATCAACCTGGCTCAGTGTTTTCTGCACTGATTTGCAGTGGCTCTCCACAGTTTCATACTGGAGTCTCTCCCAAATCGTATCTGGAGTTAACAGGGAATTAAACCTTGGACTGTTTGCTGCAAGTAAAAGATGGACTCTATCCACAGAGCTATGGCCTGATTTTTAGAAAGACAAAAAGCTCGGATAGCTAAGATCCTTTTAAGCTAGGGATACTGGGCACAGAGCCTGGGACATACTGCGTATGAAACATCCTGTACCATGTTCCCAAAAACAGAGGGAATATTCCTCATAAAACCTGGGATGTAGCATTAATGATGAAATGTTGCTTTTATTCCACAGCATTCATTGCTTTTATCAGTATGCACATTCAATTATGTTGCCAGAGATCTAACCCATCTCAAGGCAAATAACAACTCTGAAAGCAGCAAAACAAAATGTAGATTAATACAAATGGATTTTTTTTAAAAAAATAGAGAGTTTTAACTATATTAAAGATTACTCAAAATTAATTTAGTCACAGGCACTGAAAGCCAGCTCAGAATTTTATGGTACATTCCAGAAAATGACTAGATGTAGAGCATAATGAATGGGGGAGGGTGGGGGATAACAGAGTTGTGGGGCGCCAACTAAAACACATTGCCATGAGGATGATGTTGTTAAAAGGATGTCTCTTGCTGGAGGGTAAGACATGTGACAGAATAGAATGGATAAAGTTGTCTTAAAGGTCCCTACAGCTTTTTAAATAAACAGGCTACAGCTAATGACTTCTAGAATGACAAGCAGTCTAAATAATAATAATAATAACAACAACAACAACAACAACAACAACAACAACAACAACAACAATTATTATTATTATTATTATTATTATTATTATTATTATTATTATTATTATTATTATTATTATTATTTGTATACCGCCCTATGGCGAACCAATCCGGGCGGTGAACATAATAAAATACAATATACAATGGATACAATCTAAAACAACACCATCCCCCCCCCCCTTAAAAGACCATTAAATCAATCGATTTAAAAACAGAATACAACTAATAAATTATAAAAAATTCATACCAACCAGTGACCCCTACTAAAGGGAGTTTAACAAGAGTTTTTTGAGAACAGTCGGTCGCAAGTCTCAAGGTCTCAAGGCTGGGTTGTTTAATCTGGAAAGGCCTGCTGGAAGAGGTCCGTCTTGACACCCCTTTTAAAGCTATCTAAAGATGTTAATTGACGGATCTCATCCGGCAGGCCGTTCCAGAGTCTGGGAGCGACAACAGAAAAAGCCCTCTGGGAGGTCCCTGCAAGCCTTGTTTTTTGAAGCTGCAGCAGGTTCCTCCCAGAGGATCGGAGAGACTATTCCATGTGCACTTGAGGACTGAGCAGCAGCTCTTCATGCATCATGCCTCTTTGATTGGGAAAGGGCTTATTGATTGTTTTTAATCCATTAAGTAAAACTAAAAAAAAAAAAAGACCTCCTCTTATTTAGACAACAGAAATGGTGATGCCTGGGCAGAGAGTGTTTCTGGTCAAATTGATACTCCACAAAATCCCAACACCAGCACCATTTGGTTTCAGCAGCAATTCCTTAGTCCAGTCTCTTCCAGCACTACTGGAACTACATCAACAAGTAGGAACAAGGACTATTTTTGACAAGTAAAGCCACATGCTATACCTGTACAAAAGGTTTCCTACAGTACACACGGAGCAATTTAGAGTACCCATAGAGAAGCCACTGTGCTATGGACCCTCTTTGTGTGACCTCTGCTGCAACATACCAGCACTATTACAACCGAGTGTAACTTTGATGTTATGGTGTTTCCCCTGCTTCACTCTGTGCTGAAATCACTAACAATCTGGACCTAAGTTAATGGAATTCTACTCAAACCCTGCAGAAAGCTTTCGTAATAGCAATTATGTCAGCTTTAGAAACCAGAGGCAGTCAAATTATAAACCAATATTCTGCAGTATTTCAAACCAGCAAGTAAACCAGAAGTTTTCTGTGGGTTTTCCTGGCTATGTGGCTGCGTTCTGGAAGAATTTATTCCTGACGTTTCACCTGCATCTGTGGCTGGCCAGCCACAGATGCAGGTGAAACGTCAGGAATAAATTCTTCCAGAACATGTCCATATAGCCTGAAAACCCCACAAAAAACTAGGGATGCCGGCTGTGAAAGCCTTCAACTTAATAGAAGTTGTCTGTTAGGAGGATGTAGGGGCATTTTAGTTAATTTTTTTTCTAATTAAAATGCTCAAACAGGTTGTGAGCTATGTGAAACTTAAATCCTGGCAGTTGCCCACCATTGTCTTAAACCAAACTTGTCTCACTGACACAGTCAGTAATGCCAATCAAGCCTTCCTCTCCTCTTATTTTAATACTGCTTTTAACTTGTGTCTTAAAAATAGAAATGTAGCTTAACTGTCTTTTAACTTTTGTATTAAAAGCATTTTAATTGCACTGTGCTTTTAAAATGTTGTACATCACCCTGGATCCCATGCTGGAAGACAGGATATCAAATAAATAAATAAATCCATGCCACAGTATGCCAGCATGCAAAACTCCAGTGATCCCAAGAAAATACACTCAGCCCTTCATATCCATGAGTTCTTTATCCATGGCTGCTGTACAATTCTCAAGTGCACATGGAGTAGTCTTTAGACTGCTTGTCATTCTAGAAGTCAATTCCAAAAAGCAAGTCTTGATATTGTCATTTGATATAAGGGATGCCAATTTAGTATGCCATTGTACAATCAGCCCTCCATATCCACGGGTTTTTTAATCCATGGATTCAAGCATCCACATATTGAAAATATTCTAAAAAAAATATAAATTCCAAAAAGAAAACCTTGATTTTATATAAGAGACACAATTTTACTGTGCCATTGTATTTAATAGCACTTGAGCATCCACGGATTTTAGTATCCACGCGGGAACCTGGAACCAAACCTCAGCGGATACCAAGGGTGCGCTGTATTTAATGGAACTTGAGCATCCACAGATTTTGGTATCCACGGGGGGTCCTGGACCCAAGCCCCTGCAGATACCAAGGGCTCACTGTATAGTTTTCGCAAGGACAATTGAAAGATCATTGGCCATTTGCAAAACTGGATTTCTTCAAACTCCTATAATTCTTCTGTGGCTCATATTTCTCCAGCTCTAGCTTTGGAGGAGAATATAGTGGTCCTTATGCTTCTTCTTCACTCCTTTTCCAAGGCAATTACTGAAAGACCCCAGAATGCCTTGCCAGTATGTTTTCTTCAAATACCAGCTTAGTACTAAGTAAGGGCACAGTGATTACCTCTCACTTGCTCAGGGATTTATGGCACCATCACAAAGGGAGGGGGGACCAGCAGGCCAATCAGCCTGGTTCCAAGATTTAAATCAGTGATTCCCAAACTTTGGTCCTCCATGTGTTTTGGACTTCAACTCCCAGAAGCCCCAGACAGCTTGGCCAATTGTCAGGCATTCTGGGAGCTGAAGTCCAAAACATCTGCAGTACCAAAGTTTGGGAATCACTGATTTAAATGAACACCAAACTCTGCCTGCCCTATTGGATCTTTTACTGCCCGACCCACATCTGCATCCCAACAAAGTACATCCCTACACAATTGCCTCAAGATTTCTCCATCTTCTTCAATCATCCATAAGATGGCTCAGATGTCATAAAATGGGTGGCTCTCACTGAGTTTGGCCATCATGACACACACCTGCCCCTACCCTTGCCTCTACAATTTATCCATTCTCTTATTTGCTTCCTTCCTCTTGTCTACTTAAAACCAGAAGCTCCTATGTAACTCAGTAATGCATCATGTAAGTTCTAAATACCCTATATCTCATCTGATCTCAGAAGCTAACTAGGGCTAGCCCTAGTTAGTACTTGGATGGGAGACTGCCAATAAATACCAAGTTGTTGTTGTTGTTTGTTGTGTGCCTTCAAATCATTTCCAATTTATGGCAACTCTAAGGTGACCTTATTATGGGGCTTTCTTGGAAAGATTTGTTCAGGGGAGATTTGCCATTACTTTCACCTGAGGCTGAGAGCATGTGACTTGCCCAAAGACATCTAGTGGGTTTCATGGCTGAGCTGGGAATCTAATCCTGGTCTCCAGAGTCATAGTGCAACACTCAAACCACTATGCCACACTGGCTCTCGAATATTAGGTGCTGTAGGCTAAATTTCAGAGGAAGGAACTGGCAAAACCACGTGCCTAAGAAAATCCTATGAAATTCATGGGGTCACCAGAAGTCAACAGGTGACATGAAGGCCCATGCATACACAAGGCACCATATACACTGATGGCATTGTATGAATAATAAACATTAAATTAACAATTGACTTGTACAATCATCAACAGCAATTTGATATGGACTGCAAGTGGAAGGGACTCAGAAATGCAGAAGAGGTAATTATCACATCTTTTATTCAGCCACCTTCCCATGATGTAGGAAACACATACTGATATTTTGCTAAAGCTTCAGCTAATTTAATTTGAAAGCATATGTACCCCTTGCCGTAGCAGAAGTTGGTCCTCTAAAAACATCCATCTTGCCAATATTAGCATGGATATGGCATTTAAAATGACATCCCCTATTCTCTAAGAACCTCCATGCAACAACCACAATTCTCTCTTGTTGCAGAAAGCACCAGCATTGTAAGGTAGTCAAGCCAGAGAGTGAATGATTAAAGTGTCTTAGCAGGCATTGCCTCCTCATGTTTGGCTTTGAATTCCAATTGTTAGCCAAAGTGGGGTACATTAGGCCTGTTGCAATTAATTATCTTTGATATCAGTTCATTGTCAAGCTATCCATAGTTAATCATGAGACAAACACTGGACAACAAGCCAACAGGAAGAAACCTGAGCTGAGACGTGTTTCTATCCAGCAGTTCGGACACAATGGCTTCAAAGAGAAAAGGCAGAAAACCAAGCACGTGTTTTATTCATACTGCCACAGATTAACTGAGGATTTAATTTCTCCCTCCAAGATGAAGTTTCCAAGCCAAATAAAAATGTCTTCCACCTTTACAAGCAGCTTTTCATCACTAACAACTCATTCTGTTAGGTGGAGTAACAGCAGGCATGTGGCTTTCGAGGCATAATAGTCTGACAATATGGCCTCCTCTTACAGCCTGAAAAGACTCTGTCTCCAGTATTTCACAGAGCGCACAAAGAGCAGATTCACAAAACAAGTGTAACAATGACATGCACAAACATACCAAATTCTCTGGCTAAACAAGCTGCCCTTATTTCAACAAAGTTTAAATTCCCACAGCAATTCCACCAAAATAGTAAGTATACGCAGTAGAACAATCAGTTTCCAGAACTATTGCCATCCCAAAGACCCAAGTATGCTTTATTAAGGCATCATTTTAGATGCATTCAGCACTCTCTGCCCCCTGGCATAGTGTGATCCCATGTAGCAGCTCTCTCTGCTAATTTATATACAATGACATAATCTCAAGGGAAGGAATAAAGAAAAGCCAGAAAATTTGGATGCAGCCTGAAGCTAACAGGAACCACTATTTCATTAGAGTGTTTAGCCAAAGGGAGCAGGGCAGTATTAATTGAGCTATTCCACATCTGCAAGGAGTTCATTCGGAGACAATGGATTATATATGTATTATAGGCTAGACCATTGCAATGGTGCAATACATGAGTCTGACTTTGAAAACTGTTTGGAACCTGCTGTTAGTGCAGATTGCAGCTGCTAGATCAGGGACCGGCAACCTACGGCCCGGGGGCCGTTTAAGGCCCCGGTCCCTGGACTTACCGGCCCAGGCCGAAGGTTGCCGCCACTGCGGTGCGTTTTTGCTGCTCTGCGGCCGAGCTCGTCGCAACCGCCATTTTGGAAATCAAAATGGCGTTTGCGGCGCGTTTGCGCATGCGCAGTACTCTTGCGCATGCGCAAACGTGTCGCGACTGCCATTTTGATTCCCAAAATGGCGGCTGCGACATGCGGAGGGCACGCACGCGCCGCCATTCCCCCCCCTCCTCGGCCCAGCCGAGACCTGGGCTACGGGAGACCGGCCCAGGTCTTAAAAAGGTTGCCTTCCCCTGTGCTAGATTATTAACCGGGAATGAGTGTTATAATCATATTATGCTTGTGCTATGCCAACTGCATTGGCTGTCAGTCAGTTTCTGAGCCCAATTCAAAGTATTCCTTTTGACCTTCACAGTTTTTAACAGATTTAAACAGGAGGTTCTTGAAGGGCTTTGCAGAAGTACCTGACTCTGCACTAAGATAAAGCCTCTCTAGTGTCCCTCCAACCTGAGGTGAGATGAGTGGCACTCTCTAAAAAACTAAGGGCCACTTATGGTGGTCTCCCCAGTTTTGCCTAGCAGGGCTGATCTAACTCATACTGATACTAGGGGCAAAGAGGAAGATGGCATCCCTCCCCATATCACGTATATAAGCTGACACAACTGGCATCTGAATCTTGTTTCGCACTGTGATTAGACACTGTCCTTCAATGAAGCTGAAGGCATCAAGCTAGCTTAGGAAGCATAAGGCAGCCCTGATGGCATGTCCACAAACCCCTGTCATCAAACACTTCATTACTGCTCCTGGCTCAACCACAGCATATACAAACTGGGGCATCTGCCTCACTTGCCCTAATGGTAAAACTAGCCCTGTTGCTTGGTTCTTGCATTATGGTTCCTTTGGAACTAGGCAATTTTTTTCTGAGATTTTCCATTGCAATTTTTATCCTTGATTGCAGTATACTGGTTTTATTACTTCCAGGCTTTTGGCTTACTCATATATATGTGTGTATGTTTATTGCTTTATTGTAAACCACCACAGAAATACAACTGATGACTGGTATACCAGTGCTTTAAGTAAACAGACAAATAATCTCTTTGTGTAAAAATAAGTTTACGAGTATACAGCTCCTGAGTTTTAAATTGAGAATCCCGCTGCTGCATACAAAGTATCTAAAGTCTGTGAAACAATGCTTTGCAATATTCAAAGTATTTTACATACATTACTAAGGTAATCCCTATACCAACCCTGCAAAATAGGACTGGGGAAAATGTGGCCTGCAAGTCACATGCAGCCTTCCCAGACTGCTTTTGCAGTCTTTTGTGTGTCATTTTTTTCTGTTTCACTCCAAAAATGGACAATAGCACTAGAGCCTCTAATGGGTGCTACAGGCCATTCTTCTGCAAGGCAAGGAAGTAAAAGCCAATACATTGCAATGTAATAAATACTATTTTTAAGGATGGGAATGGGGGCTTTTTCACACAGGAAGGAGCTGGTTGGTAAATTCTTATTTGGAAATAAAACCCAACTGGGACTGGAACAAATGAGGGCATACAGAAAGGCCCTCAATACAGCAGAATGGCCAGTAGCAACATACACATGTTATCTTTGGCAGCTCTACTGGAAATGGGGGGGGGGGGGGAGACACAAAAACAATTTGACACCTAACATTGGGGAGAAGCATTGGATGTGAAAATGGAGGATGTGTCCCTTTAGACTCATATTGCATCCCAATCCCAGGCAGTTGCTTATCTTTACTATTAAATTCTGACAGCATTATTATCTTCATATTACACATGAAAGTCCAACATGACACCATGCCCAAGGCCATCAAATGAGTATTTAGTTAAGGTGAGATTATAAACTGATGACTTCCACCGCTGCTCAGTCTCTTCAATGCTGCATTATGTTCGTTCTGACAGCTATCCAATGGGAAAATGAAGGCTAGCCCATACCAGAACTTGGCAGATTGCTCTCCTGGATGGCTGAGGTGGATTTCTGCAAATTCTAAAATCTGTTCCAAATGCTGCCAGCATACCAAGAGGGAAACCATAAAAGGAATCATTTTAAAAACTCATTAATTCCACACAATATACTTACACTGCCCACTCAAGCTTCTCATTTTTGATTGAATTGTAGAGAGCCTGTAAAAGGAAAGCAAGGAGAAATTACTGGGTTTGTCTTGACCGTACATAGGAGATTGCTGATTTTTAGAACAAGATCTAAATGTCACGAAGCAAGCTGCCTTTGATCATGAAGGTGCCCATACATGGCAGCACGAAGCATTAAAATATTATTCAGGAACAAGGGGGGGGACAACACACAAATGTGCTTGCTATTTTTTTACTTTGCAGAGAGCCCTTGGCTTTTTCTCCCAACCGTAGAGAAAAGTGGAGGCACACTGTGACCTTGCCCTGACTTTGCATCGTTCCAAAAAAACCCAGGCATGTGGAGTTCCTTCCCAAGCATCTCCAAAATGCAGTGTAAAAAGGGCAAGTCCTCTCCCCACAATTCCCATAATGAAGTCAGAAAGGAGGAAGATGAGGGGTTTGTCAAAGCCCAACATTACATCACAGAAAAGGAACAACAGAGCTTGGAAATATCTGTGTTACATCCACTTCACTGACATTAACATTAATTAGGAATTTAATCCATTTATATTCATCCTTTTAGCAATAACTGTAAAGTTGATTTGTTAGAAGGATAATTAATAAGACATTAGTAACAGGTTAGCTTTAACATTATTAAAGAAATCAATTAAAAGGACTAAAAATTATTTTAAAAACGTAACAAATGAGAAGTAATGAATTAATTTTAAACAAAATTATTGATTGCGCATTCCTGCATAGCAGGGGGTTGGATTTGCTCGCCCTTCAGGTCTCTTCCAACTCTATGATGCTGTTCTATGATTCTATGAAAATATTTGTGAGTTCTAAACAAAGGAAGGACATAGACTGGCCCTGGGGTTGCATTTGTTCTCCAAGACTGTTTTTATAGCCATTGACCGCTCCAGACATGCTGGACCACTGTTTTCTGGTCAAGAATATAAAAAGAATGCAGGCCCTCCGTCCTCACTGTTAGGATTTTAAAACATACTCAGATTTCTGGCCATGTCATTGGGGGGGGGGCAGTTTAACGGGGGGGGGGGGGAGAGGCCCACAAAGATACCTAAGGGAAAAAAATGGACCCCTAATCCTTCTCAGGTCTCTTTCACACTGCAGAAATAAAGCAGTTTGAGCCTACTTTGCCATAACTCAGTGCTATGGAATCCTGGGATTTGTAATTTTGTCAGATATTTCACCTTCCTTGTCAGAGAGCTCTGGTGGCACAACAAATTACAAATCCCAAGATTCCACAGCACTGAGCCATGGCAGTTAAAGTGGTGTCAAACTGGATTATTTCCACAGTGTGGAAATGACATCGGTTGCCCGCTCCGATTCGATATACCCCTTTTTGGAAAAGGCAGGGTAGTACTGGAAAGCATAGATCCCAAGGTCAGTCATAATTTGATGCTCTGTGTGTGTGTATGTGTGTGCAATATATTGGAGTGCTCTCCTGGAATTAATGGAGGTCCAAAAGCAAGGAACTGAAACAGAGACCAAGACTTATGCTGAGACATAACTTTCTCTCACAGATTAATAGGTATAAGATAAATGACCTTCTAAGACCAAGATTGATGCTGAAAAGCAACTTTCTTTCACTAATTGATATAACCAGTATAAGATAAATGCCTTCCACAGTGGCCCACTCCTAGGCTGTTGAAGTTCCTACTAAGGTAGGCTAGGCTGCTCCTCTCTCTGTTGTCCTTCCACTAGCAAGAAAAGGACTTTTTAATCCATTTAGCTTTTGGCAACTAGCTAGGTAGCATTAAAAGCTCTGGACACAATACAGCTCCTGAACTCAAGGTCTTTCCCCCAAAATGCTATACCACAGCTGAACACCCCTGATGTGAAATTCACAGAAAGGGGCTCTTCGACCTTCTGCTTTTCCCCAATGGAACAGCAAGCCAAGTTTGCCTTGTGCAAGCCAAGAAACGAAGACGATGGAGCAGCTGAAACCCATAAAATGACATCCAGAACTTTATTTGTTGTTTGTGTTGGGGAAAAGGAAATTGAAGAGCCCTTTATCTCTGTGTCTTCCCTAGCACCAACGATATTTAGTATTAGGCATTTTGCAGCCCAAACCCAACAGAGTAGCATATTCTAAACAATTTGGCTTCACAGAAAGCAATCATTTTTTGAAATCTAAAGGGAGAACTGCTAAATTAATACATTTTACAGATCCCAATTGTCTGTTTCAAACAGGGCACTTCATTACTATTTGGAATTTATGCAGTAGACAGACTTGTGAAGAAGGACAGATACTTTGACAGCACTCAGCTACATTACTAAGCAGCAGGCCAATCTTTTATGGTGAGCGCAGACGTCAGGACTGAATTTTATCGTGACAGGTATATGTGATCCTGCCTCACTAAACCAAGTGGCATATTTGAAAGAGAGAGAGAAACAGGACAAGGGTAAAATCTTTATTATCAAGCTATCAGCAAGAGATATCTATTATTTTGGCTGCTGAAAGTTTTGGGTATTAGTATCAGTAATAGGCTGCATTTCAGAAGTCCCTGAAACACAGTCAAGTTTTCTACCTATTTATGTAATTCTTTTTTAAATGCCATTTGTTCACTGCCCTTCAGCCAGACAGTTCACAATGAAGTTCACAATACAATCGATGCAAAATCAATCAGCCACAATCAAGAGCAACAATTAAAAATAACAGATTCAAACAATGTAAAGGTCAGAACTTAAACAAGATCAGGCAGAACAAAAGGTCTGTGCTTGGCAGCCGAAAGACAGAACTGGAAACGGCCAGACATGCATCTCTAGAGACACAGTCCTATAAACAAGGAAACATCACTTAGTCACCATTGCTTCACAGCCACCAACACTGTAAACTGTACTCAGAAATGGTCCAGAAGCCAGTACAGTTCTGGTCTCAGCACCCAGGACCCTTTCACACTACACAGTTATAGCAGTATGATTCCACTTTAACTGCCAGTGCTGTGTCCTGGGAATCCAGAGATGACAATAATGGTGATCTTGTCTCTTCCCTACTTTGGGACTCAGGATGGATTCCAATAGTTAAAATAAATACAGCTTTAAAAAAAATCACATCATGTCAAAGTTAAAAATGTAATTAAATTATCAATAAACAGTTAAAAACGTAACCATTAAAAAGAAAACAAAAAGAGGTAACAGCATATTATGCAAGGCTCTTTCCTTTGAGCAATCAATCTTCAATCGTTTGCCAAAACAATAATGTCTTCACCTGTCTACAGAAGGAAAGCAAGAAGGATGCCGCTGTAATCTATCAAGCAAGCGAGTTCTAGGATTTTGGAGCAGCCACCAAGAAGGCCCTCTCCTGTGTTCCCACCATACGTACTTGTACAGATGATTAGACAATGAGAATTGCCTCTACAGGATATTTCAAAACATGGGCAAGCTCATAAGAGAGTATACGGTCCTTTAGATAGCCTGGCCCTGGGCTGTATAGGTCTTTATAGATCATACCCAGAACTTTAAACTGTGCCCTCATCAAACTGCAAGCTCCAGGATTTTATAGGATGTCACCATAACAGTTAAAGTGGAATATGTAACTATTATTGTGTAATGTTAAAGGACTTTAATGCCCAGCTGGAATATTTCATCTAGTCAACTAACAGAACTTACTGACGTGTGAATATTTGCTTTTACATTTTAGCAAAAGATCAGAAGGTACTACTGCCTCCTAAAGTAGAAAGGCAATTGCTGAATACTTCTCCACAACCAAGCAACAAGTCATGGTAGCTAATGTGCAAAGAGATGGGAGCCAGACCGTAGTTTTCTGTATTCCCTCCCCTCGTGAGAGGTGATATGACAGAAGTATAATTGCTTAAGGTATAAAACACTCAGACACTCTTGATCTATTCAGACATTAGTACTTCAAAAACTGTAAGGCCTATTTAACTATTGGAAAAGTTGTCTCTTATATAGCATATAATTGTATGATTTCACTTCCACCCAAAACTGTTAAACGTTTCCAGCAGGGTTTCCAGCTAGTTATAGAACTTACAGTTTTAATGAGAATTAAGCTGCTAATACAGCCTGCAAGCCATAAAGTGCTTAGTTTAGCTGAGTAGAGAGGGGGATCCTTATACATCTTTTCTTTATAGAAGCACCTGAAGGTTTGACTCCATTTTATGTAGGTCAGAAACCTAGAATGAGCTGACAGGACATAGCCAATATAAGCAGCTGTACCTCTAAGAAGCTAGAATAACAAATCAGGTTCAAAAATGCTAATCATGGCTAAATGGTGCTCTGTCCTCTGACCCTACAATTTAATTCATTGGCGCCTTTCTTTTTGACACCCACATGTCTCACTGTTGTGAAATGAGAACCTCAGCACAGCAAAGGAGCTATTCTGGGATTCAATGGCTGGTCAAACAAATGTTGGAGAACCCTTCTAGTAGTCCTTCTGGATTGCTTGCACTGTGCTTTTCCTGAGAGTCACATTCAGGATCATATTAGACAATAAGGAGAATGCATATTTCTCATGATTAATTCCACAATGAAATTTCCTCAAAGATGTCTCAGCCATAAGACTTACAAACTATGGGCCTTTGCAGACTGCCAAAAATAGTGCAAATTGAGTCCGCTTTAAATTGAGGCACTGCCCTGGCTCAGTGCTAGGGAATCATGGGAATTGTATTTTTTTCTAAGACACTGAGCCTTCTCTGTCAGAGAGCTCTGGTGCCACAATAAATTACAGTTCCCATAATTCCCTAGCACTGAGCCAGGGCAGTGCCTCAATTTAAAGTGGACTCAATTTGCACTATTTCTGGCAGTCTGCAAAGGCCCTATGTCTCTGTTTACCCTTCTAATGACCAATCACAAGACAAAGCACATGGAATGCAAGAGACAAGAGTGAGGAAAACTCACATGCTTTGCCACTTGCCTCTGCAGAAAATGTGATAAATGTATCATCTAATTTGACATTTACTTTGTCTCTGTGGAGGTACTCCTCCATATAATTCTTGGTTACAGAAAAACAGTCTACTTTGAGAAAGCACAATCCATGCTTACCTTGTTCATGATTAGTGAACCATATGCATAGTACCTTCTAATATGTTTGTGCATTTATACATTTTTGCTCGGGTCTGCTCTTCTCCTGTCAATCACTCCTTCCCTCCCATCTGTTCCTACTGTCTGTTGGTTTATCATGACTTCCCTTGAGGCTGTTTGTATCTGTAATATCAGATTCAGATAGAATGACAGGAGCTGCCTATTCCCATCAAAAAAAATCACAAGGGGATGCAGGGGTGTGCTAGCTAGTCCATGCTTCCTGTGATTCATGCTAACTACATCCATGCCAACCTTGCACTCAGTGGCTGTGCAAGGGGATATGACATGTGCAGGACTTTTCCACATGACCAGGGTGACCAGAAGCCCTAACTGCAAAGGAAGACAAGGCACCATAAAATGCAGGACCTTACAAAATAAAAGCTAAAAACACTCCTATAAATGCAAATTCATGCTACTTAAGACATGCTCAAAATGAAGGACATTATGGAGTTCCTCCTGGGCAGATGGCTGAAATGTAGGATAGGTCCTGGAAAAGAAGGATAGGATGGTGTGCATCCTTCAAGTATCAGCTACAACTGCAATCATGACACTTCCCTGAAGTGTCCAAGACTCATACAGACACCAATTCTATGAGTCTATGGAACCTTCAATTAAACAGAACCGGGTGAAACTCAGAAGACATGAAGTGACCTGTTTGGGGTCCCCCCTGTCTTCTGTGTCAATTCCTTTCCAAAACACTAGTGTGTCCTTTTGTAAAGGACAAAATGAGGAACAGAATTCATTTAGTCCCAGGTTGAGATCAAGTTTGAATTCATCAAGGAAGGCTGTGGGGTATCTCAGACTCTGAGGAACCTCATGACTTATTGCTGGCCTAATGATCAAGCACAGTGGTTCTCAAATTTTGGTCTTCAAGGTGCTTTGGACTTCAATTCCCAGAAGCCTTAGCCAGCTTGGCCGATGCCCAGGAATTCTGGGAGCTGAAGTCCAAAATACTTGGAAGAACCAAGTTTGAGAGCTACTGATCTAGCATGACCCGTATTTCTGCAACATTGCACCTGACAGTTGGAAAGCAATACTGGCCTTCTGGATTGGCTTAATATGTGAGGAGATAAAGCTGGCCTAATCCAGCAGTTCCCAAACGTTGGTCCTGCAGGTGTTTTGGACTTCAAGAAGCTCCAGGCCAGTTTGGCCAACAGTCAGGAATTTTGGGAGCTGAACTGAAAAGAATCTGGAAGAGCAAAGTTTGGGAATCACTGGCCTGATCAGACCAAGTGCTGTGATCTACCTGGTGACCATTTCCAGCTTCCAATTCTAGCTCACAACTCCAGCTCCAATTCAAAAAGTCGAGCCCTGGGCTGGAGAATATGCTCTCTCACGGCTTGTCTTCACTGGCAATGAATACTCCAGGATGCCCTTGGAGTATTTTGGCCCTGAATTCTCCCCATTACCTGTGCTCCCTCTGCAGCAATGACAGGCAGCCGCCTTCCCACATGATCCCTGTTTGTCACCTGGTGCCACCATTGAAGTCACAAGAAGGTGCCCAGACATGTTAGCAATGCTTGGCATCTCATTCTGACCTGAAAGCCACTCGTGCCTATAGTGGTTGCAGGAACTGCCTGTTGTCACCGTGGAGAGAGCTGAAAACCTGGAGCAAAAGGTAATGTTTTTTAGTTCAGGTTATGAGAAGGGAAGGTTGAATCAGGTGCAGATGCTGTGAAGACAGTCCTTACCCGATCTGGGATTTTGGCCCAGTGCCATGTAAACAGGGTGCAACAAGCCCAGGGGGAATTTGGAGTAAACAACCCATGTAGACAAGCCCTCAGTCAAGATTTAGTACATGTGTATGAATCCCTGATGTATTCATATACTGCTTCTAACACTGTCTCTAGAAAGGGGAGTATTTTCTGTCTCCACACTCCATTTTCGGCAGTAGGAGAGGCAACTCAGCTGGTGCTTCTTGACAACTGACATCCCATATGGCTTTAAATTCTCTCAGGCTTCTACATATGTCAGCCTTGCTTAGAATATTTACCCTTGCCAACCTTGCAGTGTAAAAAGAAGAAGAAGAAAAAGAAAAAGAAAATCAGATAGCCTATTCCAAATGCCTGTAGCTTCCGCTCAGAACAATTCTAGCTTCTTAAAACAACACACACTCACACAAGCTGCATTTAATCTGATTCTGTATTACTACAGATGCTGACTTGAGGCTCTGAACATTTTTAAGAACACATTCTGACAGCAATAACTCCCTCTTGCCAGTGATACACAAACATCTTGGCACAGATTCATTCACTTCACTGACTGTGAGACCAGTCAACTGTATAAACCACACAAGGACTCAACTGCTTTTTTACAAGCACCCTTTCCTGCAAGTCTGCTGTCAAGGGAGTAAACATGCAGATCAAACTCATTCAGAGTCTTAATCTGCTAGCAAGATATCTTTATTAACAGCTGCCATCAGCATAGTATTGCAGCCCTCTGGGAACCCTTTGCCTTCAAAAACAAGCTGTGGAAGGAAGCAGTAAAAGCTCTGGGTCAGAAGGCCTGGGAGACCCTGCTCTCTACCAGCCTGGAGCTCTGTTTCCTCTTGGCAGCCTCTTTTTGCAAAAAAAAAAAAAAAATTATGACCCACACAACTGCTTTAACTAAGTTTAATTTAAGATGCATTTGCACAGCAGAAATAATCCAGTTTGACACCATTTTAATTGCCATGGCTTCATGTAATGGAATGCGGGGAACTGTAGTTTTGTGGGACATTTAGCCTTCTCTGTCAGAGAGCTACGGTGCCACAACAAACTACAATTCCCAGAATTCCAAAGCACTGAGCCATAGTACTTAAAGCGATGTCAAACTGGATTATTTCTGCAGTGTGGATGCAGCCTTGGTCTAACATTTGTATCTTGCTCTTTTCCCGAACAGTGCTGAGCAGTCTATTGATGGTTGCCATACATCTTATGAGGCCTGGCTTGCTCAACTTCAGCTCTAGAAGTGAAATCTGTTCCATTCTCTGGACCAATTTAGGCAGTTTCAATCACCAAGCATGACAGCAATGTACACCTGGTACATACTGGAGAGGGAAAATGAGATTTCACTATTGGTGGACCACTTCTCTACCAGGCCTTCTTGCCAACAAAAACCCTCCCCATAGCCATCTTCTGGGAAGAGGGAAAGAAAAGTGCTTTAGATGTTCAAGCCTAAGTCCCAGATGTACAGAACCTATCAAAACTGCAAAAATCCTAACAGCACAGCGTTTTCTTAGGCGAGGTATACTTAGAGATCCTATACGGAGGGAAAACGCAACCCAAAAATCTTCAGAATAAATTTAAAAAATGAGCCTTCAGAAAAGTAGCTCTATTTTATGATCACTGATCTTATGACCTTTTTTTTTTTTTTTGATAAAATTACCAGCTTGGTAGATGAAGGGAATGCTGTGGATATAGTATATCTTGATTTCAGTAAGGCCTTTGACAAGGTTCCCCATGACATTCTTGCAAGCAAGTTGGTAAAATGTGGGCTAGACAAAGTAACTGTTACATGGATTTGTAATTGGTTGACTGGCCGAACCCAAAGGGTGCTCAACAATAGCTCCTTTTCAACTTGGAAAGAAGTGACCAGTGGGGTGCCACAGGGCTCTGTCCTGGGCCCAGTGCTATTCAATATCTTTATTAATGACTTGGATGACGGTATTGGGGGCATAGTTATCAAATTTGCAGATGACACCAAATTAGGAGGAGTAGCTAATACCCCAGAGGACAGGATCAAAATTCAAAATGACTTGAACAGACTAGAAAGTTGGGCCAAAGCTAGCAAAATGAAATTCAACACGGAGAAATGTAAGGTACTGCACTTAGGGCGGAAAAACGAAAAGTACAGATATACGATGGGGGACACCTGGCTGAATGAGACTACGTGTGAAAGAGATCTAGGAATCCAGGTGGACCACAAGTTGAACATGAGTCAACAGTGCGATGCAGCAGCTAAAAAGGCCAATGCAATTTTAGGCTGCATCAGTAGAAGTATAGTGTCTAGATCAAGAGAAGTAATAGTGCCACTCTATTCTGCTTTGGTCAGGCCTCACCTAGAATACTGTGTCCAGTTCTGGGCACCACAATTCAAAAAGGATGTGGAGAAACTGGAGCGTGTCCAAAGGAGGGCAACTAAAATGGTGAAGGGTCTGGAAACCAAGTCCTATGAGGAACGACTTAGGGAGATGGGGATGTTTAGCCTGGAGAAGAGAAGGCTGAGAGGTAATATGATAGCCGTGTTTAAATATTTGAAGGGATGTCATATTGAGAAGGGAACAAGTTTGTTTTCTGCTGCTCCAGAGACTAGGACCCGAAACAATGGATGCAAGCTGCAAGAAAAGAGATTCCACCCCAACATTAGGAGGAACTTCCTGACAGTAAGGGCGGTTCGACAGTGGAACACACTCCCTCGGAGAGTAGTGGAGTCTCCTTCCTTGGAGGTCTTTAAGCAGAGGCTGGATGGCCATCTGTCAGGGATGCTTTGATTGGGAGTTCCTGCATGGCAGGGGGGTTGGACTGGATGGCCCTTGTGGTCTCTTCCAACTCTATGATTCTATGATTCTATGTAAGATTATTCATACCAGCAATTTGTTTAACAAGATCCAAGCAATGTCAAGCAATTATTAGCTCAAATATAGTTGTAATGCTTAATCATGCTTAGCACTATTACTGGTTTGCTTCCTTAACCCTGGTTAAAATTTAACACACGAAATAAAACCATGGTCTAGCTTGTTCAGACAAGATCTACTAATGGAGGGTATTAGAGAGAAAGAGACCAGTAAGAAGAGCTGGCTTATTGCATAACAAGCAAACTGTCTCTCGGTTTTCTCAGTGAAGAAGTAATTTTAACAATGGTTAGTGTAAACTATACACTCGTCCCTCCCCATTCACAGACTTGGAGTCCACGGTCTTGGTCCTTTGCGGCTGGCAAGTGGGAAGGGACAAAATGGCACGGGCACGCGCCGCCATTAAAATCAATGGGGCTTGGATACTTGCGATTTTCCCAATTCACCGTGTGTGTGTGTGTGTGTGTGTCCAGAACGGTTCCCCTGCGAATCGGGAGGGACAACTGTACTTTGTAAACCTAACTGAAAGCAAATAGGCTCAAAGACATATTCCACAACACATAACATATCTTCGAAGGATAGCAGATCTTTGAATAAACTCCATCTCCCAGATTTCCTGCTGCTTGGAATATTGTCATAGCAGTGTTGAAGGAATCAGTGATGAGGAGTCGGAGGAAGCTAGAAAGACCTCCATTCTTGCCCCTTCCATCAGCATCACAGTTACCTGTACCAGATAACTGGCTGGGGTGGACTTTGTTCTATGGCTTGATTTACAATTTTAGTTAGAGAAGTTTGGGGTTATGTTTACTCAGATTGAAGGCAAACCTTATGAACTGCCAAGCTTTGTGTTATGAACCAAGAAATTAAAAAATGGTGGCAATATCATTATACAATGACAACTCTCTCTAAGGTGCATTTTCTGAGACATTTTGCCTTCTCTGTCAGACAGCTCTGGTGCCACAACAAACTACAATTCCCAGAATTCCACAGCATTGAGCCATGGCAGTTAACCTGGTGTCAAACTGGACTGCAGTGTGGATGCAGCTAAAGTCTCATTAATTCAAATCAGTGGGATTTAAACACATTTAACTGTTTGGATTATTAGCAATTAGAAAATACACAATTCACTTGTCTGTTTGCTTGAATTTATTGCCTGTTTTTATATATTGATTTGAATTAAATGACTTTATATTATGACTTTTAATTAAAACACTAATGAAATGAATACTTTCTAACAATTTAATCAATCTTTATAGTTCTTAAATGGAAACTGAAGCATCAAGTAAACTCAAGAAATAAAAAAGGGACTATTTGGTCCTTTCAAGCCATAGCAAATGATCTAGCAGTCAGGAAAGGTGGCACAAAAACAGTTTACAGATGAGACTGAAAAAACAGTTCTTGAAATCAACACCTTATCAAAGAAAAACACTAGAACCATGTTCTCAGACTTCTGGTAGCTGACTTTTTTGTGCGTGAATTACCGGTAAAACTGAAAACACAACTTAGGATTGCATCCCAAAATGCTTACCAATTTTTCAAGAGTTGGAAATTCACCTGCCTCAGAAAAGTACCCACTCCCCCCAAATATTTGTGAGTCACTCTGTGACTGTAAGGAAGCGAGCCTAGTTTACTGACTTAGACAGAGATGCATGGCATATTCTCTTCTGAGGGATACATATTTCTCTTCCATCTTTGCACTAGTTGATCCAATCACATTAACGCAAAGTCAGAGCAGAACTACCCACTTCCAGCAGCAGATTATTAAAAGTCGGTGTCAAGGTAGCAAGGAATGAAGAGATACAGAAGCAGTCTCCTTCTCTGGGGATGGATACCTTGCTTACTTCATTTGCAGGACTCCAAAAGTTTCAGGATTGCTGCACTAGTGCCCCAGCAGCTTGTGATGTACAAGCTGTTCCCTTAATCAACAGTTCCATATATTAAAATCATGGTCTCGCTGATTTATCAATTAACACTGTAGTTAACATGCATACCAAATAATTCCATTATAATTTCATTCCATTGTAAATGCACTAAAATCATGGCAGTATATTGCACTTTGAGTTAACACATCGGATAAATGAACACTTCGTGAAAACATACTGTTGCCTCTAGCCTTAGAATCAGATCCCATTATAACATAATCCAGGGCTCAAGGTGGTGAGTGTGTTGCTCCTTCTAATATCTACGTAAGAGACGAAATTAAAACCAAGAAAGTTGGCATTCTTGGTTTCACACTGAATGTTTTCAGTTGAGCAACAAACAATAATAGGCAGACATGCCATGCAGCATAATATTTCAACGAAATCATCAGCCTTTCATCTGAGTCATGTTTTTGTCTTTCCAATGCTGCCTTTAGATTTGGTCCCCACAGATCACTAATGAGTGTCATTCCAGATTGTGTCTGTTATCTCTTTTAGACTAATCTACAGGGCACAGTATGATTACTTTACTATGCATCCTCCACATTTGCAGAACACTGATCATGTTTGTAGCTACTGCAAAGTCATTTTAGCAAACTAAAGAGTGACTCTAATCTCCCTGGACCCCTGTAGTAGTCTCAGGGAGGAAATTTCCAACCAGATCTCAAATAAATATCCATAGGATAATTATCCAATTATCCTATAACATCAACACACAATTGCTTGTTTAATGCAAAAGGTGCTATGGTGAAGGATAAATCAGGATTTCCAAACACATCATTGTTTACTTTGCTTATGGATGTTGAGTCCTTGGGTTCCTGACTGGGTTCCTGAAAAGCTTTTCACTTCATTTTTTAAAGGATGTGTTTTGAAATGGATGGAAGAAAGAGAGAGACTGATAGTGGGTGTTGAACCTTGGGGTAGGGGGGACTAGCTGTAGTTGGCCAAGAAAATTAATGATTTTTAATTGGAATCTTAAATGGCTGAAATTGCTAGTTTTAAAACCCTGAGAATGGCTCCTGCTGACAGGTGAGTAGGTGGATTTTTCATGACCTACAGAAGTGTTGTTGTTGCTGTTGTTTGGTGGGGGTGTGAAGTAGGAGATGTTGATTTGATTTTTTGTGTTTTGTTTTTAAATCCCTGGTTTGGAGCGATGCAAGCTCTCACTAATATTAAAACCACACTCTGTTAGTTACGAATTATATAATTTTAAAATTATAAATGTGTTAAATTATACCTCAGAGTAAATAAATTGAGATAGATCGCTAGATAGATAGATAGACAGACAGACAGATAGATGACAATAGGAGGGGCCCTTTTCACATTCCAGAGGTGCTTTTCTTTTCTTCTAATCCAGAACCTGCAGGTTCAGTCCTGGTATGGAACACAAGTTGAGATACATCTGGTTCAAATATTGCTTTGCAGCTATTTTAGGACTGAGCAACTATTCCTGTCAAGCCTGGCCTCCCAAGATAAAACCCAACATTGGACCATTACACAGAGATAAAGCCAGATTTAGAAATGAGTGTATACTTAGCAAGAAGATAGAATTCAAAGATATAGCCATGTTAGCCTGGAGAATCGGTATGTAAAGAGATCTTGTAGCACCTTTGAGAGTAACTGAAAGAAAGAAGCTGGTAATATGAGCTTTCGTAGATATCAGTCTACTTCCTCAGATGCACAAAATGCATAAGAATGTATATGCATCTGAGGAAGTAGACTGAAGTCTACAAAAGCTCATGCTCTACAAAAGCTCTTTATTTCAGTTAAGTGTCAAAGGTACTACAAGATCTCTCTACATACTAACAAGAAGATAAAATCGGTTAGAGCACTCTGATAGGTATACCTATGTGACAGAAGTGGGAAACCTTTAGCCCTTCCTACGTTTTGGGTTACAGTTCCCACAATCCCATGACCACTGGCCATGCTGCATGGAGATGAGAGGAGTTGTAGGCCAAAACACAAGGAAGGCAGTATGTTCCCCACCCCTCCCGTATGATATGACTCAGCTGCACTTTCATATTCACATTCTGAAATAGACCAGAGATGAGAAGAAAAAGCTCCAACACAGTTATAGGCACTCTCTTTTCTCTGTTCTCCCAGACGCGCAATGTAATATCTCCCAAGGCATTTTGCAACTTGAAACAGGAGTCCACCACCACCTTGCTGCCAGCCAAGAAGTCTTGCTGCACCCTTCAAACATCAAATCTTACCACCACCCCCCTTTTGCCAGAAACAGTTTGCTTTCCCCCGTTACATGGTTGGGCTAGCTTTGGGTTGGTGTGCACAAGTTCTTAACAGATATAGAGCCTTTGAAGCCATTTCATGCCGTATCCACACTGCAGAAATAATCCAGTTTGACATCCATAGCTCAATGCTATGGAATTTGGGTATTTTTAGTTTTTGGAAACATTTAGTTTTCTCTATCAGACAGCTCTGGTGTCACAACAAACTACAATTACCAGAATTCCATACCCTTGAGACATGGCAGTTAAAGTGGTGTCAAACCTGATTATTTCTGCAGTGTGGATGCTGCCTCAAACACCAGAGAAAAGTAGATACAGTACTGCAGTGCTTGTTGGCCCAAAGAATGGACTGGTTTTCCATCCTAATTCCCAATGCAAAGTTTTTTTCATAACAAAGATGGGATAAAGGACTACAGCGTTTTCACCGTATCACAAAGATGGCATTATTTGAAGCCATTCTGCATTGACATAAAATCATGGGCTTTGGCAGTTTTCAGCTTCAGATCTGGGCTCTGCTTCTCCTGCCTTTTTCTGTCTCTTGTGTTTTATTCAAACTCTCCTTCAAAACCAAAGTACTGAATAGCATCTTTTGTAAACAATGGAGAAGGCTAAGAAGATAAGCACATGATTTAGCACTCATCAAGGAGAAAATAGCAAGGAAAATGGGAAAGCACAACCAGGAGACAGTGGGGAAAAAATGAAGATTTAAGTAATTATCAGAGCTGCTTACTTGCTGAGAGGTAAATCATTTCAGTAAACAAAATAAAATCCAACTAATCTTGACTGCTGAATTGCTACTCAGCAAGAGGCTTTTACTTATCAGGTGGTTTGGGGCTTGCTTTGCAGGAAACATTTAAGCCTGATATTCAGTCCAGAGGTCCTTTAAAGAGGAAAGGACAGCTCCATTAAAAAGAGGACACCAAATTCTTTCAAGTACTACTGAGTCTGCAATCACTCATCCCACTGTCTAGAAAGAAGCGTCCTTTCCTTGTCCTTTTAAACATTTTTTAAAAGTGAAAAGATTAAAGGAATTTAACTATTTCAGAGAAATCTTTGACATAGGCATGAAAACAGGAAGAGTGAGCAGGGACCAAATGTCTGGAATAGAGCACAGAATATTTCCTATCGTGTCCTTGGCATCTCCGGTTAAAAGGCATTTGGGTATCAGACTGATTTATTTACTTGCTTACTTATTTGTATTTCTTATTGCTTAGATCTGAAAATTTCAAAGCAATGTACAAGGGCAATAAAACATGGAATACATACAGCACAGTATCCAACTACACAATCTAATGTGCAATATTTATGTGGTCCACAAATGACAAGCTGGAATGGCTTGCATAAATAGGTATGTTTCCGACATGCATTTCAAACTAAAAATAGTGTGCTGGATGTCAGAGGGAAGAGAATTCCACACAGGAGGTGCCGCAATGATAAATTACCTACACCAAAGAACCTCAGGAGCATGTGGCACCACTAGGAGCACTTCAGCATTTCCAAAAAACAAAAACACAGAGACCCAAAACTTTACTGCTGCCTTCTTTTTGACAGAGCTTGAAATTAGGAGCATATCTGCCACAGAGCCTCACAGGCCCAAGGGACCTAGGATAACAGATGCTGTCATGGAAGACCACAGAGACTTTAGAGCAGGGGTGGACAACATGTGGTCCTGGGGCTTTTCAAATCTGTTTTTGCACCTCTCAATCCCAGTAGATTCCCCAGACTGTGATCAATCAGCTCACAGTTGTAAACCTCTTAGACATCCCATAGCGTGATATGAAGCGGTATATAAATGAAGCTGCTTTGCTTTGCTTTGCTTATCAGGATCCTCCCCCAAAAGGGTAAGTTTGACTTATGTGGAAGCCTCCAGGAGAGTACACCTTTTACAAAGCTTGAAGCACTCTCTTGCACTGCTTATAGTTTTTGAAAACTCTTGTTTTTTCCTCAAATCAGAATATATATTTTTTGCTTTTTGGGGATTTTTTAAATTATATTTTTGGCAGACCACATGGTCCCCCAAGGGTCTCAGAAGCAGAAATCTGGGCACTGGACCTACCACAGTTGCTCACTCCTGCCTTAGAGAGAGTTGCTGCCAGTTAGTAGTCAAGACTGACAAAAAGTTTGATCTGATCTAAGGCAAATAATTCCAATTCACCTATGAAGATGTTCAAAATTCATGTCCAACTACAGGGATTCAGATGCCTCCTCCCCAACACTGCTTGCTGCCACACTGCAGAATTAATGCAGTTTGATACCACTTTAACTATCATGGCTCCATCCTATAGAACTCTGGAATTTATAGTTTGTTGTGGCACCAGAGCTCTCTGACAGAGAAGGTGATATATTTCATAAAACTACCAATTTCAGAATTCCATAGCTCTGAGCCATGGCAGTTAAAGTGGTGTCAAACTGCATTAATTCTGCAGTATAGATGCAGCCACTGATGGATTGTGTTGGAGAGGCCATGGAGCTGTATGCACTAGCCTTGTCACCTTGGGTCCTGCAGAAGGAGAAAGGGGGGGATATAAATTAAATGAATGAATTGATAAATAAATAAATATTCCTGGCAACCACACTCCCCACTGCCCAAACATTCGGAATACAGCAGAAAGGGTTGTAGGCACATATACTGATAGGCACTTATAGCTCCTTCTGATACATTATAAATGCACAGAGGCTGTGTGTGTCAGTGTGAGACACACTGGTGGCATGGTTAGCCCTTGTCTCTCCACATGTAGGAAAGGTTGGCTGAGTTTGCCACCACCTCTGCCATTCCCATAGCTATCAGGGTGTGCAATATTCCATCCTCCCATTCAATTCATTACTTTACCTCTGTCTTCCTTTCCTTCTCTTTGGCCCACCATTCCAAAGCCCATTTAGACAATCAGCAAAATTAAACAGCAAAACTTTGCCTTCAAATACATTACTTATTAGTGTGGGTCCTTGCCTATGTTCGGGCCCTAAAAGAAACAATTTAGGATAAAGACTTTCTCCCTCAAAAATCTACTGGTTATGACTAGCTATATGTTTTGGGGGCTGCTAGGAGGAACAGATGCAAACCATGGGGAGGACTGTATGCACAAAGAAATAAGTAATACAAATACTCCACAAAGGCTATCCAAACAGCACATGTGTACATGGAATATGCCAAAACCCATCTGAAGCACAACAATGGAGCATCATTTTTTTTTTTTCCTCTGAAGATGCTAGCCACAGATGCTGGCGAAACGTCAGAAAGAAACTCTTCTAGAACATGGCCACACAGCCCGAAAAATCCACAAAAACAATGGAGCATCATGTTTGGGAAAAAAAAATTGTTGTCATTTTTTATTCTTGGGGCACAATCCAACTAAAAGAAAGAGTTCATTCTCACTGCTTTTCACGGAAGTATTTTAAGCATGTATAATTTCATTTTGGTAAGAACTTGACCACTGAAAGTTTGGCAGTTTGGAAAGACCTTTGCAATCATAGAATCATAGAGTTGGAAGAGAACTCAAGGCCCATGAAGTCCAGCCATAGAGTTCACACCGTTGTGTCACAGTTATTATTGAAAATAATTGAAAATAATGATTTTGGAAGTGTGGATATACACTTTGGTGTATATTTGGTTCATATTTTCATAATTTTTCATAGTCTGCTGGTGCTGGGGTATCACATTTTGGAGTTGCTATATCATTCTGAGGTGGCTCCCCTTATCCTCTGCCTTTTAGGGAATTTAATTTCATAGCAAGGAATCCTTACTTCAGAATCCTTTAATTTGTTTAGCTAATTCATACAAGTTCTCTTGACTATATTATAAATAATCATCCAGACCCTGCTCTTTAAAAATGGGAAGAAGAAAGACAAAAACAAAAAATTGAATGGGACATTGAAATTCTATAATACCCCATGGCTACAAGAAATTGTATTCAGCAAGTTCTCTGGTTTCACTGTATGTTGTACCTCCCCCAGTCCGGTACTTTCAAAGCATCCCTTAGCTACCAACCAGGGTTATAAATTTGGCCTCTTTTTAAAAAGTGGAAAGCTGGGTGGATATTATTATTATTAGTAGTAGTAGTAGTATTTAGCAAACTGAATTCTCAAACTAACGCCACTTCCTGCAAGTCCTCTGTGGAACTGCAGATGACGCAGCTCTGAACAAGGTTAGGGAGGTAAAGCAATTTTAGTTAGGAAACAAGGGGCAAACAAAGAGAGAGCATCAATGAATGTAAGAAATAAAATATATTCTTGGGTGAGTTGGGATATACGAATAATACTTTGATGGTTAGAGAGAACAACCCTAGGAATTCATATGGTTTTTAAGGAGATGGCTGAATAAGTTTCTTTGGATGTTTTGAGCATTTCATTAACCGAGGACTTGGTTTTTTGATGATTCATGGGATTAAAAGTCTTCATCAGTACTGCCATTCACAAGTGCTGCAGAGACATATTCCTCGACATGACTATGACAGTCTTGTTATAAATGCCTGAGTGGCTAACAGAGCAGATTTGTGTTATAGGCTCCAGTCAAAGGGAGAAAAACATGATTACTCTCAGCAACACCAGCCGGTGAGTTTAATGAAACAAGGACAGGTCGGAACAGAACTAGACTTCAGACTGCAAATCGTTTAATTTTTTCTTTTATGGATGACAGAATCTAGGGATCAAAATTCCTCACAGCTCCAAATCCTGAACTGCAATACTTTGAAACAATGCCAGCTTTGTTTTGTCTCTGCTTGCGACTTATTGCTTGATGCTGAGGCTGAAATTCAACCTTGGTTTGGGGTTTTTTGTGAGCACAATATGTTCTTAAACTCAGTATGAATCAAAATCTCCCCTGGGGTTGAGAGAGACAGGACAGGTTAGGACATGAATTCAGTGTAGTGTTTCTCTCTCACACACCTAACCACATAGTATGATGTCTCCAGTCATACACAAACATCTACATTAGAACCTGATTAGCTAAACTGATCCTAAATGTTTGTGGGTGGGTGGGTGTGTTGCATATGTGAGACATAAAGCTATGATGTAGGGAACTCAAGACAGCAAGCATTTCAGCACCAGTCTCAATTTACTTTGTAATAATGGGCACACCATTTCTGCATCCTTCGTTCAACACTTTACAAAAGAAAACACCTATACATCCCTTTGTAATGATGAAATTTAAAGAAAACTCTTGCATCTAAACAGAGCACAAGGCACCATACAGCAGTCTTAGTGGCAGGGCTTTAGTTACAGGCAGATGGGGATGTTAACTGCCAGTATTTTACATATCTAGCCAAAATTACATAGTCTTGAGCTAAAAAACAGTATGTAAAATGTAATGGATAAAGCCAGTGTGTTGTAGCTGTTTGAGTGATGGACTAGGACACTGAGAGACCAGGGCTTGAGTTCTCACTCGGTCATGGAAATCCCCATTGGGTGACCTTGGGCAAGTCACACACTCTCAGCCTCAGAGAAAGGCCTCTGAACAAATCTTGCTGAGAAAACACCATGATAGGTTCATTTTAGAGTCAACATAAGTCAGAAATAACTTGAAGGCACATGACAACAACAGCAATATGTAATGGTGGGGGGGGGGGAAATTCTTTTTGTCATGGTTTTGTCATTTTCCAAATTTTGTGAGCTGTTTGTCCAAGACCTTCAAGGGAGCAATATTACATTTTCAAATAAGTTTTCCAGTGTGAAAAGAGCACTGTGCACATGCTGAAACTCTCATGCTACATTATCATGTTTTTGATTCACTAAGAAAAATGCTTCATGTACGCTCACAAAAATTCTGTCTGAGATGTCCAGAAGTTTAGAAAGAAAGCATAGCAGGTGCACAGGCAGGATGTTATGGAGTGCATTTCTGGATCTATTTTTCTACATCACTCCCTTGAACAGCAGGCAGAGATGCTTTCTAGAGAAAAACAGCACTTTGCACAAGCTATACTATGGTTAGCTGAAGAGAGATCATAATATTTTGCTGTAGATTCACTTATCTCCTGCTGGTTCTCGTATCTCTCTGTGATAGGCAGAAAACTCCAATGGACACAACAATCAAAACTATCAATACTTGGTATAAGAAGAAACCTACCACTTCAAGACTCAGCTTTCTGGTTAAATTGAAGCTGTTGAAACAGCAATCTGCACTAAAATACTACAGGTTTTTTAATAAAATCCATTTAAAAAATCTGAACCATTTATGTTTTGTGTACCAACTTTTAAGGAAAGAAATTAAAATATGCACACAGCTTGAGACCTAGATAGTGATGGTGGGGAAAATTGTGGGCAGGGCAGAATTTAGAATAAAACAAGATAATCTGAGTTCATATTTCATAATCCCGCTTCCTTTAACTTTTTATGAAACTCCATTGGAGGTTTATTTTGATTTCACTGAATTACTGAGCTGTAAAAATGCAGTTCCATCCATACCAACAGGCATATGATGTTGTTGTGAGCCTTCAAATCATTTCCAATTTATGGCAATCCTAAAGCCTTTTCTGGGCAAGATTAGCTCAAAGGAGGTTTGCCACTGCCTTCCCCAAGGGCTGCTAGAGTGTGACTTGCACAGGATCACTCAGTGGGTTTCATGGCTGAGCTGAGAATCAAAACCTGGTCTCTAGAGTTGTAGTCCAATACTCAAACTACTACGTCACAGTGGCATACAATACCCATTCCATCTCTCTGCCCGTCCAAGATATTTTTCCACCCGAAGCACAGACCTTCTGAGGCCAGTTACCATCACAACCTTTAGCCCAGGTGTAAGCAACCTGTCCCCTTTAAGGGCCAAGGGACTTCAGCTCCCAGAAGCCTCAGCCATGTTGGCCAATAGTTCCATGTTGGCCAATAGCTCCTGGGATTCTGGGAGCTGAAGTCCCTCGGCCCTTAAAGGGGACAGGTTGCCTACCCCTGCTTTAGCCCCTAGCAGATTGGGGATTGTGGGAGAAGAGTTGGAAAGTCTTTTCAAAGCCAAGATTTCCCTACACATCTCAGGTCTCTCTTCCTGTCCCCCGCTCCCAAGACTCTGGATCTTTGGGACCTACATATTTACTTTTCCCCCACCCATTTTGGCAGTCAACACATCTACATTTGCCACAGCCAGTGTGATGCAGCTAGTGGCTGACTGGGAAGACCTGGATTCCAATACCGACTCAGCCACAAGTTCACCAGCTGAACCTGGGCTGGTCACTATCTAGCATAACTTATAGGACTGTTGTGAAGATAAAAGCAGGGAGGAAAACCATACTTTGAGCTCTTTGGAGGCCAGGCAGGATATAAATATAAGAGAGAAAACATAAATATGAGAATGAAAGAAACTAAAGCTAGTTATCCAACTTAATGATAGGGAGAGTGATATATACAAATAGAAACACAATACAAAAGGAGAAAACCGAATTAGTCAATGTTTAAAATGACTTTCACAAGACCACACTGAACGTCACTTCTTTGTTCCTGCCCTTGTTCTAGCCTCCACCAGATATTATTTTAAATTGGCTTAATAATTTTCATCTCTTTATTTTTCTGGATTTTATTTACTGCTGTGACTAATTAATTTTACTTCGATATTTTACACATTTATTATAAGGATTTTGATAGTACTTTGTATGAGGAAGAAAAAGCCTCTTTCTTCTTTGACAGATCGAACTATCAAAGGAAATTCCTTCACACATGCACAAATAGTCTTTCTGGATTCAGTTGCATGATTAAGATGCAGAAGGATATTCTTCTATGGACCATTTTACACATGCATATATACATTACTTGAACTCACACACACAGCAGCTGGTGAGGTGGACAGTAGCTCTCAAAAACTGTTCATTTTTAGGATGCCACAAGCACCATCTTTTCAGTTTACTGTAAGAGACTAACAGAGCCTCTGGGAGAATTCAAATTTTGAGGACTATCAGCCAAAATACCTGTTTGACTTGCTTCTAGGTGAAATGAAAGTTTCATTTGTGGTAAACGATCTTTGATGGTTCAACATGTGATAATATAGTGAATGAAAAATGAGCATATGTGAACTAGCCTTAAGTGACAACAGGATCTAAAGCACAAGAATTAGCAACCCTGGTTCATCATTCAGGGTACACATACTGTACGAAGAGACAGGAGCCAAGGAAACTGCTTTATGCCGCTGAGGGAATTATGCGGTCTTCTGGATGTTGCTGGATTGCAATTCCCAGCACTCCTCACCATCAGCTGTGCAGACAGGATAGCTTGGACTTGTAGTCTAAGATCTGGAGGGCTGTGTGATTCCCATCCTGCTTTATACTGTCAGACATCTGATTTACCTAGCTCAGCATTGTCTTCACTCAACTTTCCAGGGTTTCTAGACAGAATTCTCTGTGAGCCCTACTTGCAGATGCCAGGACCTGAGCCTGGATCTTTTGCATGCAAAGCATGTACTCTACCACTGAGCTATGGCTCTTCCTCCTGTAAGAATGCCCCTGTGATCTCAATGAAATAACCACTATCGTAACACTGGATGGATAGGGATACATGCACGTGCCCCACACAGATCCCTTCTCCCTTCTTATGCATAAACCCATACATATACCCACACACTGAAGTTGGTCTTCAGTAACTCAGACAAGCCACAGTCATCACCAGGAAATGCTGGGATTTCATTATATCTTTCATTTGCTGCAAAATAACTAGCTCTCACCACAGGGTGAAAACACTAATTTTACAGATCTATTGTTTTGCAACAATAGCATTCCTTAAAAGGTGGAGGAGGAACCTCAATGACTATATGTGTGTGCAGCCTTGAAAATCCCACTCCTTCTGCTTTGCAAAGGGGAAAGACTGCATTGACATGTTTCTTAGAGAACCATCTGGGGGGTTCTGAAAGAATGACAACAGGACAGTAACAGCAATTATAAATGTGGCATTGGTAATTCCACATCACTAGCACACTCTCCATCCAGTTAATGTATTACTGTTGATGGTCTAATGTAGACGGCTGTTTAGAAGGGGACACCTAAAAGGCAGCACCATGTAAGAGGGAGGGAGACAGAGGGAGGAAAATGTGTGCATAAGCATCACATATAGAGAATATTAAGAGTCTTTGTACCTTACCTCCAATACTTCTCAGAATTGCTGGAAACTCATATTTTTTTAAAAAAAATTATCTTTAGTAAAAGGTTACACTTCCCCAGTCTCATCCTGCTAAAATAATATTAGCAAGGTACTGCAATGAGAGGAGAGAGACAGAAAGGGCAATGACCAAATTTAACCAAATTTTTCCCACCTACTTATTAGGTTAGGCTGCCCAGTAGGTCCTATAAGATATTGTATAATGTTGCTTTATGAGGAGAGGAAACAAAAGCAGAATGGAACGCAATATGACAATTTACAGGCACTCCAAACAGCTCTCGTAGCAGGTGGCTGGAGCTAACTCAGTACTGTCTATATTGAAAAACAGGGTACACAGACTGTTTAAAAACAATGCCACGGACACAGATGCACACACACACACACACACACACACACAAAGACACACACGTGCACCCAAAAACACAAAATGTAATAATGAATATTTCATGACAAGATTTAGGCATGCATTATAAAAACAGCACCTGAATCATACATCCCACCCACACAGACACAGACCAAAGGGAGAAGGAAAATGCATCTCAATCCAGCATGCTGAGCATTTCTGCACAGAAATACAACAAGAGGCTTCCATCACCACTCTGTGCAATGCAGGTAAAGATAAAAAAAACACCAAGGAGACTTAGATTAGCCACCAAATTGTCAGCATTTGCTGTTTTACTCTGTTCTGTGCTGAGGCATCCTCTGAAAATCCAATCAATCCATCCAGCACCCACTTTCAGTCTAAATGCACCCCATCTCCTCCTCTTCTTGGCTGATTCCCCCCCCCCCCCCGCAACTCTGTAGGAAATATCTTCAAGTTCTCAAAAAGGTACTGTCAGCTGAAGGCTCAAATACCACCACCTGCATCCATAAATAGGGACAGTGGGTATATATGCTTTCTGCCCCCAAACCCGACATACACACACACACACATTTACCTTGGCTTCTTTAGCAGAAAACTCCGTAGAGTTGGAAATTTTCATTGACTTTGAGCGGTGGGTTTGCCGCCAGACGGGGTCCTCTCGTGGGTATTTCACCGAACCTGTGGCTCTCACTCGGACTTTGCTGGTACTCTGAACACTATTAACTCCAATCATTGCCACGAAGTAAATAAATATTATTATGTATAAATGTGGGGGTGGGGGTGGCTGTGTGTGTGTGTGTGTAGAACAGATATACAAAGTTGTGAAAGGGGATGGGGAAGAGAGGATGAATAAATGACACTTCAAAAATGCTCTTCCGAGTAGTTCAGAAGGACAGGAATCTCCGTGGAGCTTAGGCTGTAGCAATCTGTGTTTGCTTAAAAATGCACCAAGCTGGGTCCCCACCGCCACTATCACATACATACGTACACACACACACATAGCATCTTCAACTACACTGTTTTGAGGCAGCGTGATTGTTCCAGGCACGGCTCACGTCACTGGCTGCAAAATATAAAAGGATCGAAACCCCACCCCTACTCACTACACTGCTACTGAGCATATACTGCCATCCTTTCCCAACTCTCTCTTTCTCTTTCTCTCTCTCACACACAAACACACCAGACTCAAGCGTGTCAGTTTCAAATAGCAGAATAGATGGCAAAAGGCCAAATCAAAAGCCAGGGAGTTTTGACTGCGGACAGGCAACACTTGTAATGCAAGCAATGTCACATCAAAGCGCACTAATGGGATGCGATAAATTAAGAGGCAGCAAATAAAGGCAACCTCCAGGAAGAGCTTGCCAGGTTGTGGCTGCTTCACAATAAAATAATAAAAAACAAAACCCTGTTAAATAGATTTTGAAATGTCTTAGAAAAGGCAAGGCTAAGTAGTGGGGATTTGTGATAGGGGAGAGAAAAAGATGCTGCTTGCTCAGCAGACTGTCTGCACATCCCTGATTTACAAATGAGACTTGTTGTGCAGTCTTATGGATGCTTACTCAGAAAGAAGAAATGGGCGTTCAAGGACCACAGCGGCTAAGAAATGGTTTCATGAATTAGAACATCCCTGTTTCAAATCCTTGTCCCATCTGGAAGATGTCCTCAACTAAAACAACTAAATAGTCCTATGGCACCTTTGAGACTTAAACCAATGTAGTGTAAAATAACCTTTCGAGGGCTATCCAGCCTGTTTGATCAGATGTAGCATTTGTGCCACAGTCCACAGCAGCTTGTCCCACAATAAATGTGTTAATCTTAGAGGGATCACAGGCTTCAGTTGTTTTTCCTCAACAGAGTGGAATGGCTACCCCTCACCTTGGAAATATAAGCAAAGCCATTCTTTCTTGGTTGCATACTTGTAACTACTATTTTTTTCCAAAGAGAGGTTGTAAACAGGTGCATTTACACTATAGAAAGCACTTTGACACCACTTTAAATGATGTAGCGCCATCCTATAGAATCCTGGGATTTCTAGTTTTACAAGGACTTTAGCCTTCTCTGCCAAAGAGTGCTGATGCCTCACAAAACTACAAATCCTGAGATTCTGTAGGCTGGAACCATGGCTGTTAAGTGGTGACAAACTACATTATTTCTACAGTGAGGATTCACCCAAGATAGCAAGATAATGTAGGTAAAATGCTGTATAACAAAAATCAACACCATCAGACCTAGTATTTAACTCACACTGAGCTCAGTGGGATTTACTCACAGCTACACTATGCACAGGGCTGCAGATTTAGAACTGAGAAAGAGGGAGGGAAAAAGGGAGGGAGATTACACTGGTAAATTAATTATACATGCTCATTCTCATTTTTCAGATTCATTAACTAAGGCACAAGGTCAGGCAATGCAATAACACTTCACCTGACAAACAAGCTCCACTATCCCCACCCTTATATGCATGGGAACCGTGTGTCGTCCTACCCCCCACCCCCATCGACCCTAAGTCAAGGAAGAGACATTCAACTGCAGTCGGTTCTGCCTTCAAATCAGCATAAGTGTGTGCAAAAAGACAAATGCACCAGACACACACATGCTATGTGAGCCCAATTCTTGCTCAGCTTTGCCAAGCGAAGCAACTTGTAAAGCCCTGCACAGGAGGAGGAATGGGCTTTGTCCAATCAGAGCTTCCAACGGCAGACGGGATAAGTCCATATAAAGTAAAGGTGATGTTTACCTAAAAGCTACGGCATCCCCCCACTACCACCACCCACCCGCTCCTGCATCATTTCTAGCTCCCGGAGACCCAGAACATAGCAGATTGCATGTAACCATAGCAACCAAACTCAGATGAAAATGATCTCTAGTATGCCTGGCACACAGAAAGGAGTGTCAGCTGGTAGTAACCGTCAAAGTAGGGGAAGATGGAAAGTTGAATGACAGGTGGTCAGGAACATAGTTACAAACTCCAGAAAGGGCATGTGCTGACATGGCATCCTCCGCTTTGCCAGGCACCATCCCTGATCATACCGTTGGCCCTCCATACCTGCCGATTCTGCATCCATGGATTCAACCATCCATGGCTTGAAAATATTTCCCTCAAAAAAATCCAAAAAGCAAACCTTCATTTTGCCATTTCATACAGTTGGCCATCTGTATCCATGGATTCTTTATCCACAGATTCAACAATCCACAGCTTGAACATATTCAAAAAATTATATAAACTCCCAAAGCAAACCTTGATTTTGCCATTCTTTATAAGGGACACCATTTTACTATACAATTGTATTTAATGGAACTTGAGCATCCATGGATTTTGGTATCCACAGGTGGTCCTAGAACTAAACCCGAACAGATACCAAGGGCACACTGCATAGTTTTCCCAAGGGCAACTGAAATATCATTGTCCATTTGCAAAACTGCATTTCTCCAAACTCATATAATTGTTCGGTGGCTCAGATTTCTCCAGGTCTAGCTCTGGAGGAGAATGTGGTGCTCCTTATGCTCAGTCCTTCTTCAAGGCAAGAACTAGAATGTCTTGTTGGTATAAGTTTTCTTCAAATACCAGCTTAGTTCTAAGTAAGGGAGTAGTGATTTCCTCTCAGTTGCTCACTCTTTCTTTGAGCCAAGCACTGAAAGATCCCAGAATGTTTTGCCATGGATTTTGGTATCCATTTGGGGTCCTGGAACCAAATTCCAGTGGATACCAAGGGCCCACTGTATAAGAGATATCATTTTACTATGCCACTGTACATAATGGGATTTAACAGATTTTGGAATTCACAGGGGCCATGGAGCCAAACCACAGTGGATAAAGGGCCCATTCACTGCTCTTATTTTGTCTAGTGGACACTGTTAGGGTGCCTTGGGGTAATATTTGTCAGTAGGTACTATTTTATTCCTTCAAAATTATCTCACGATGAATTATTCAGCCTTTAATGCCTTTCCCTGGCTGTCTGGAAGTGGGGGGGGGGATATGACTTGACTAGGGCAGATATACACACATAAATGAAATGAAATGAAATGAATCAAGGTCTGCTTTATGGAATTTTTTTTTTGAGGGGAATATTTTCAAACTCTGGATGGTTGAATCTGTGGATGCAGGATCCATGGATACAGAGGGGCAACTGTATTATCAGGGATGGTTCCAGGCAAAGGGGGGAACACCACTTGAGCCCATGCCCTTTCTGGAATTTGTAATTATGTAAGCACCCCTAGGTTAGTGAATGTTTTCCCTTCCAACTCTCATCCCCATAGCTCCTGCTTCACACAGTTAATGTTGAACAGGCTGGGAACTGCAGGTTTTCAAGTGGCATATGCAAATCAGATCCAACATGAGAGAAAATATTTGAATAAATATTATTTATATCTATCCCTCCACTCATCCATCTATTGGGAAGGGGAGAGACCGAGAGAGAGGTAGAAGCTTTCTCCAATCTGATGTTCTCCACCAGTTGTTTTGTATTTCAGATTCCAGAAGCAACAGCCAGCATGGTCAATGACCAGGAATTCTAAAATTTGTAGTCCAAAATAGGTTGGGAGGGCTATGAGAGAAGGAGAGAGGACATTTGGCTTAAACCACAAAGACATCCAGCTACAAAAATCAATACAAGAAAGTCTACTAAATGGAATCAATCAGGTGGCAGAGCTGAGCCTTTTTCAATATATCGAAAAGAGTTGAACTGGTTGAAAGGATATGGGATAGGAGTATTAACCAGAACACAAAAACCAGAAGCATCCATCTGTCCATTTGTAAGGCAGATATGTATGTCAGTGGGTGTTTTTCTTCCCTAAAAAGAGGTGTTAGAATGGATGAAGTTATTTGTCAATGAAGAACTGAATGCTTAGGATGCAGAACTGAATGCATATTAGAACTACAGCGATATCCTTGGGTGAGGTGTCTGATTAAAAAGGATGAAAAGTTCAGTCACTGAGACTGTGCCATCTGTTAGAAAGCCCTCACCTTCCTAGAGAAGCAAAAGTGAGAGGTCAACTAAATGTTCTTTTTACAGTCTCAAGCACAGAATCCCTGATGGTGCTATTTCTGCCATAGTTCAGAGGGTTCACTGTATCTCTGCACAATGCTCTGACCAAAAGAGAGAAACAGCGCCACAGACAAATAAGATAAGGGCATAACACCACATTGTTTATTTTGTACAGCACAAAAAACAAGGCCCACCTTCTTAAAAGCTTGTGTACACCAAAATGTGAATTGGCAATCAAATCAGGCTTCCAGAAAGAACTGCTGGACCTTGATATGAACACCAGAAGGTGGCACATACTCAAGAACGTAATGCCTAAAGTCAGCACTGAGAGGAGGGACTCCGGGAGTTGCTGGTACTCTCAGAAGCCTGTTTTTCTTCATTGGTCCCATAGATGGGCATTTGTTTCTCTGCTCTTGATAAAGGAGGGCAGGGAGCACAATAAACTCTCCCTCAGCAGAGATCGAGAGACTGCCTTAACCTCTCTTTTCAGATTTCCAGACAAGTGTCAAGAACTGCTAAGTGCAAGGCAAAGTCCAGGTTTTCCTTCAGGTTTTATTCACTACCACCTCTCTCTCTCTCTCTCTCTCTCTCTCTCTCTCTCTCTCTCTCATCCCAATTTTTGTACTTCACTCTAGATTCCAGCTACCCAAGCTGGATGTCTAAGCCAAGTACACACATCAACTTCTATACATATAAACACATGCCTTCCCAATGGGATCCAGCTATTCCAGTTCCTAGGCATTCTGCCCCAACATCCTGTGTCTCCTACCATACCCCATTCTTTCTTAAGATCAATACCTCCACTTTTTTATTCTTCTGTGTTCCATCCCCTGATATATCTACATTATTGCTAACCCCCCCCCCAATTGCCATCACCTGTCTTTTATTTACTCCCTAATTTCTGAAAGAACTTCTGGGATTTCAAGCAACCTAGGTATAATATGTTTCAGACTATTTGCCATGCCTCCCTCATACAAACAGATGTTGATTATGGTAAGGCAAGAGAAATAAATGAAAATTCTGTACATACCCCCCAAATACCTCTTTGCTATGTGGACTTTTTTCCAGAGTGGAACAGAAGAGAATAATGCTGAAGCCCAATTGGTTTAAATGAGAGTTGCCAGGCATTTATGGCAGTGGCAAGCTCGGTATTCCTGTAATAGCTCTGGGAAGCATAGAAGGCTTTTATTAGAATTAGGATTACACATTCTCGATGGAACTACAATGCTCCCATCACCTCTAATCTTTACAGCAAAAGAAAACTCTCAGTCTATATTCCCTTTCCAATTTTTCTAGGCAAATACAAACCAGTTGCCCATCACAGACTAACTGTGACAGGTACAAACAAAATATATCCATGTGCCAACTGCAGAAAAAGGAAAAAGGACAGGTGATATCTTTTTCCTGCTGCTTACATGGAAAGCCCTGAGGTCATTATTTTCCACATTCAGCAATGGAAACAAACTATGCCAAGAGAGGTGAAGTTAATTATCTATGGTGCTATTCCACCCGGATTTGGAGGTACAGCTTCTCTAATGGTTAAATGAGCATATTTTGGTTCAAGAACTATCAATACTTGTTAGTCATGGTAGCTAAATTTGGATTCTCCATATTCAGAATCATTAGTTGAAAATGAAAGACAAAGACAAACAGCAAGGGTGATAATCCCTGTGATAATGGGGTGATACACCTCATTGGAATATCTGGCTGGCAGGTGCTAGAGATAATAGAAGAACTTGTGGATGGATTAGGGTATTGCTCCAGGGGGGTGCAAAATGGGGACACTGCCCCCAAGAAGAAATCTGCTTTCCAAATGAAATGCTCCTCCAGTCCTCAAATTCCTAGCACTGCACAGTGAGAGATACTGAAAACCATTCACACATAGAACTTTTAGCTTTGCTGTGTTTGCATTTTCTTGGAAACTTTGCCTGTCCCTTTTCTTTGGATGCCTAACCTGTATTTCTGAATGCTCTATTGAAGATATAGTTACTGCAATTCTAGAAATTGGGGGCCTGAAGGAAAATTTCACATTGCCCATGTTCTTGAGCATATACCCTTCCTGAGGAGTGAGGGGTTAAAATCACATAGTTAATCCCATGTTGGCACAACAGAATAGAGCCCTGCAATTCTTATAGCTATCCAAGCAAAAAATGTAATTAAAGCTCAGAAACATTAATCAAAACAATAATCCTCAAATGTTTATATCAAACCACCTTAACTTCAAAATAGTTAATTCTCCTCAAAACAAAAGAGAATGTCTCCTTTCATAGGAGACAGCAGGGCTGCATAAAAAAACTGTGCCTGTCTTTGGAAAGTAAACATGGCTGGGCTATATAACCCAGTGTGCTGTGCCAACAATGACAAAGTGGGGTTCGCCAGGATCAAAAAACATTGCAGGTGTCCACAACTCCATTCCTATCCAGTCACAAACACAACAGCATGATGGACAACAATTCTCGTTTTATTTTCCGTTTGGCTAGAAAAGGCCATGATCAGCAAGAGAGAAGCACTAAGACAAATTCTGGACCATGATGAAATACCAATGGTTCTCCCATTTGCCAAGGCAGGGGCAGTGGAGCTGTGTGGAGGAAGTGGTGACCATGACAGCTGGACTTATTAACAGTTTCAGGAACCTACTGTATATAGTTGACTATAAGGCAAAAAAATTATGACCAAAAATTGTCCCTAAAATCCTGGGTTGACTTATATATGAGTCAATACAGCAATACTGCTTAGAAAGGTCCTGAAAGAAGCTCTGCCCCAATGCCCCACTCTCCCTACTTTGGCAGTGATTTCCGAAAGAGCTGCTGAGGCAGGGAGTGTCTGTGAAAGAGGTGATTAACCTTCTCAATCCAATGTTAAAACCTTCTCTCCCCATCCTCCTCCTCCCTCTCTGGATCTTTCTGACCACCAAACCTGATTTCCCTCCATTTCCCTCTTTTCTCAATCAATGTTAAAATCTGCTCTCTCAATCCTCCTCCTCCCTATTTGACCACCAAACCCCACTTCCCTCTAGTTCCTTCCCTTTTTAATCCAAGGTTAAAACTTTCTCCTCCAGCACCAAGGAATGGTGTTGAGTGGTCAGGAGAGGACCAGAGAAGGAGAAGGAGGGAGGGTAGTGGTGTTTTCCTCTTTACATCCTTTGTTACATGCCCTTAAATTTTACCCTCAATTTATCCATTGATCATATCAAAATCTATGATTTTGGCCCTAAAACCTGCCCTTAACTTATATATGAGGTTGACTTGTACATGAGTATATACAATACTCACTACCCTTCATCCTTTCTCCCAAGAGCCTTCACAAACCAGTTACTGGCCAGGGCTTTTTAGACTCCAGGTGGATATCAAAGAATTTAGATATCTACATATCTGTTCTTTTCTTTGACTTGCTCTGAAAGTCTCTGGCATTTCAGAAGGGTTTTGCACTGTTGCTACACAGATACCTGTTGAAAAAACATAGACTCCGCAGGTGAGGCATGGGGAATTGCTGGCATCATTTTCTTTATACCAATCATACCCTATTAATTAAATTAGAAATATACATTTCTCCATACTCATGTGATTCACCAATCCCAAACTCAGCCCACTAACCATATAAGGTGGTTCACTAGGAGCATGGCAACCTCTCTATTCTTGCAGGCCTCCCACATCCTATTCTCAGTCACTGAAAAAACAGATTCAGTAAAGAGTCTCAGGTTATTTCGTGAAAAATACATGGTTTTCCAAGACTCTCTGAAATAAAATCCAGAGTCTGTGGGTGGAATCAAGCAGATGCTTTGCTGCACTAAAAGTGGCTATTGATGTCAATTTGTTTGCACATCCTTATCTAATATTCAGACAATGCATGCCTTGTTCCAATCCAGTGGGGCTATTTTCCTGACAGCAAGAGCAGTTTTCCCATACCCCTAACATTATAATTAAATTTACCTCTGTACTTTGTGACTCTTTTTTGCCTATGAGTTTACTCTATCCCTGCATCTCAGGGGGTTTTAAGGAGGGAGGAAAGAATGCACTTTCAGCCACTAGACCTTCCATCGGTCTTTCTGCCATGCCCATTTCTCTGCCTTGGCCAGATCAGTTTTCAGATTTCTTGCTGTACCTCTCTAGACTGCAATAGTAGAACAGACCATGATACTGGAGAACCCTCTCTTGCATGGTTTTTCATTATTGTGGTTCTGCTGTCACTGCGTGTTTGCCATGGGACAATTAAAGGATTAGAAAAGGGTAGAAGTGAACAGCAAAGAAGGAGCCAATTAAACTATGTGAACTGTTTATGGCTTATTGACCAAAGCTTGGAATTTGGTCCATCCTTCACACTCTTTACTTTCCTATGCTTGATATAAAAGCAAGCAACAGGGGAAGGGACAAGGGAGGGGGAGAAGACAGGTTAGATAAAACAGCCACTCCACAATTATTGTTTAATTATTATTATTTTCCCAATGAGAAAAAATAAACACAATTGAGAGGTGGGGTGGGAATAAACAATAATGGTACATTGCAGGAAGAAATGATACTTCACTGAACAAGTATGAATCGTAAAGACAGATCATTAAGAGTAAATATGGTACAAAGGAGAATTCCTAAGTGGAGAACTGTGAAAATAAGTGGTTAAAATACTACACTGTGATTCTGCCCAATGTTGCCAAATATTTCTTTCTAGACACTCTTATTGTTCATATTTACTATCAGGATGGCACCCCAAGCTACTATCACTTATAACATGGTGGGTGCATCTGCATGTGCCGAATAAAACACTCTCACCTAGTTTTCACAGAGCACTGTCCAAACAAAGTAAGGGATGACTGGGTCCAAATCCAGGCCTTTTCACAATCTTGGGGCTTAAATCTGGAGGTGGAAAAGTGGAGATTTAACTATGGCTGAGTATACTGTGATTTATTGGACTGAGATGTGTTGAAAGGAGAGAGCTGTGTGGACTGTTCTCCTGAACTCACCTCAGTGTATGTAGACAAGCCCATGGTCGCTGAGGATCAGGGTAACCCAAAGGTAAGATGGATTTTCCTACCATGTAGACATGCCCTGTGTGTAGAATCCAAACCATTCAGGAATATACATTGGAGTTAAGAATCTATCTTCCTCAAGACTGTCCTTGACTTGGAATGTAGGCTAATCTGAGAATACCTAGCTTTTTTCTGTATCATCAACTCCAGATTCCCCGAGACTTCTGTAAATGCAACCAGATAGGGGCCCCAGGCTGCTCAACAGCTTATTTTATTCCTCTTTGACTTGTGCATCAAACCTGTTGTGTTTTCTGATGTTTCTTGTCTGTCTCCTCTTTGACCCACAGCAAAAAACAAAAATATGTATTCTTGCTGGACTACATCCCTGTTCCCTGTCTACCTGTCTATATCCTCCCCTGCCACCAACTCCAGGGATGCCACCTACATCCTGGCTCACATTCTGATGACACATCAGATTCTGTACTTGTTTACCAAAGACAAGGACAGATTGCATACTATAGTTCTTCGAATGGTCATCTACGAACTCATACACTGGTATGCCTGAACACAGCATTTTTAGAAGCTTCTAGAATAGAGATGCAAGCTTTTTGGCAGTAGCTTTGCCCATCTTCAGCTCAATTGCTCCCTTATCCAACTCATTTAGCTGAATTTCTAAGGATGGGTGGGTTTGTGTAAGTTCACAGCTGACCACTGAAAGAACTCGTTACAGGTATGCAAGCTGTCCTTCTTCTTTGTAGTCTCTGTGACTCACACACTGGGGAGATGACCAAGCTACTCACACAGTCAGCAGGTGTGTCATGCCAGAAAACAAAGTGTAACATTGACCAGAAACATTATTAACTCTAATGCAGCAACAACAAAACTCTTACTAAGAGTATTAAGGTTCAGTAATTTAAATCAAACTGGAAAGCAACATTGCTCTTCCAAAGGTTATATCAGTCCTGGAATGGGCATCATCTCTACAGTGTGAAATAGTCGTCAATGGCTGTGACCATACTGCAGCCTCAGAAATATCATTTGAGTGGAATAGAGTGGAATGCCACTCAGAAATACAGAAGAGGCAGCTATCGCTCTAGTTGAATGCACTCAAATTTGAGTAGGTGGGTGGTTCTTTTCCTGCCAGTGCATATGTGAGATGGACTGTGGAGACCACCCATTTTGAGAAGTGTTGCAGCAAAACCAGCTGAACTTTCAAAGTTGAATAGCATACAAAAAGTCTTGTACTCTTCCTCAAATTCAATGTTCAGTCAGTATAGAAAGCATCCAAGAATGCAGAACATGCTCAAAGTTAGAAGTGGCGTTTTGCATGAATGCAGGCATAATAATGTCCTGGTTCAAATGAAACAATGATACCACCTAAGGAAGGAAGGAGATATTAGGACAGCGAATGACCATATCCTTGTGAAAACGCAAATAGCGTGCATCAACATGCAGTATACACAACGCATTAGCTCTCTGAGCAGAAGTTATTATTATTAGAAGGTAGTCTTCCAAGTGAATAGACGGATATCACAAGAGGCCATCAGTTCAGTTTCTTGCATCGTTGAGACAAGACAAGTTCAAGATTCCAGGCAGGGATCAATACCGATACTGGAGGGTGCAGATTCTTGTACCCCTTCAAAAAATTCTGTACCAAATGATCATGAAAGCAAGAGGGAATACCCTCAAGTTGTCAATGAAATGAAATAGACAACATATAACAACGTAATGATGATAAAGAGAGTCCAGAGTCTGTGATGATGTCACATGTCCAGACCCAAGACAGAGAAAGTATTTTGGATGACATAAAAGTGACAACTTTGTTCCATTTGTAAAGGTAAGATTTTTGAGTAGAAGACTTATGAGCAGCCCTTAGAATATGCTGCATTGAATCAGCTAAGTCGGTCAGTCTTGGATCCTCCATACTGTTAGGTATAAGGCAGGGGTAGGCAACCTTTCCCCTTTAAGGGCCGAGGGACTTCAGCTCCCAGAATCCCAGGAGCTATTGGCCAACATGGGACTATTGGCCAACATGGCTGAGGCTTCTTGGAGCTGAAGTCCCTCGGCCCTTAGAGGGGAAAGGTTGCCTACCCCTGCACTACACCCTTAAAGCATTGCTATTCCACTTTAACTGCTCTGCCTCCTGTTGCATTTTGGGGTTTGCAGTTCAGTGAGGCTTAAGAGCTCTCTGGCTGAATATTCTAAATGCCCCCTCCTTTCTGAGCTTGACTAGGAAGCATGTCCTCCAAGTCCTGCAAGGCTGGGAGGACACCACCCATCTGAGGTAGAGCCTCCATTTCCTTGGGCTGGATAGAGGAATGTGCCTTCCCACTGGAAGAATATTTTCCCTATTCTTCTTCTTGTGCTTCCTCCTTTCTACTGGGGCCTGTGAAAAGGAAGACTTGGTTTCCAAAGAATAACCTGATGTGGGGTGAATGTTCTGCTGAGATAGTACCATATGGTTGTGTGTGACCCTCAAAACCATACCTCTGGGACCAATGGTCACATCTGTAATCAATGGTCAGAAACAATGCAGATTTGTTCTATTTCACATCCTTAGCAGATGAATCGGGTTCAAGAGAACGTTTCAATGTGCAATGTACTCTAGATTCAGAGGGTGCTCTGGGCAGAACAGTTACCATAGCAGTAGGTGTTTGAAACAATTTCAAAGCTTGCTCCTACAATAGAGCCTTAAGGAGCAATTTGCGATTCATGTGCACCTGAGGTATAAAAAGCCTTACAGTGGGTGCACCCAAGCAAAGCAAGCAACAAGAATGGCTGTCCCTATCTGGTAATTTCACCCCACAATTGGCACAATCTTAAAGGGGTATGAATAGACTATTGGGATAGTCTATAACCAATCCAAATTAAGCTGAAAGATCCATAAGGAAAACTTCAAGGAGTACTGGCTGAGGCGGTCCTCCATCCTCTTCCTCCTACTCTTCTCCCCTTCCTTCCCCTCTTCCTTCCCTAGCCTCCCGTCGCTGTCGCTCTGGGGCCAGGTGGGCGACAGGGATCCCACAGCACTTGGATACCTGGAGCCCATGGCAGAGACCAGGCCCGGAGTCCGCCATGGGCTCCTGCAGGAGTGCCGCCTCGCAGGTGAGAGGGAGCGGTGTTTATTGTGTGGGTGGGTGGGTTTGAGGACGAGATAATGACCCTGACAAGAACATATTTTCTTTCATAATAAAAAAGGGGGAAAGCTAAAAAATGCCCCTAGGTCCGAAGCCACACTGCCTTCTGAAATAAATAACCCAGTTTGGGACCGCCTGGACTGCCCTGGCTCAATCAAGGCTGGGGGGTTCTGGGAACTGTCGTTTTGTGAGGCATTTCTAGCCTTCTCTGTCAGAGAGAGTTCTGGTGCCACAGCAAACAGTTCCCAGAATTCCCTAGCACTGAACCAGGGCAGTTCAAGCGGTCTCAAACTGGGTTATTTTCTGCAGTGTGGACCGGACCATAGAAATGAGGGCAGGGAAATGTCTGATTAACCATTTGTAAGCCGCTCTGATAGCCTTTTGACCAATAATAATAATAATAATGTGATCTGAGTAAGCTGAAAATGGCAGATGGAGTCACAGGGACAATCAGCCAAAGAATAGTCCAACAAATCCCAAAGGTTAAAAACCATTAAAATAATAATCGAAAGGGAAAGATGCACTAAGAGGTTCTCACGATGCTGCTCACTTGACGGACGAAAAGGAACTGAGGCAAATGATCAGGAACAGGGAGGGAGAGAGAGTCGAGGATGGGTGCAGCTACTGCCAAATAGCTTGTATATCCAGTCTAGAAGGTTCCTGAGATGTCTGCACAGGCACAGAATACTCCAGTGTGTGAGTCACAGAGACCACAAAGAAGAACATGGAGGAAGCTAAAGAAGACATTAGACTACTGATACACCAGGCTCTCAGCAATCAATGTTATAAGAATGCTGGCTGCCCCAGTCTGCACTAGTTGTAACATCATCCATTCATCTCTTCAGCAGTGTTCTTTGTCATTCAAAGAAAATTGCATTGTTGGGGACATCTGAATGGATATGGATTGAGCTTACTCCACTCAAGAAAAATTGTCTACTATGATAGAAAAATGTATCCTTTGTAGCATATTAGAGGTGATTATAATAGCAGAAAATTATGCAGGATAATCAACAGCACACTTGACAACCATGTTAAAGGCTCTGCAATACTGCTGCCAAAAATCATTCCATATAGAAAGTTTCCAGTACAAACCAGACAGCTTCAATTAAGTCTAGCATCAAACCCTGGCAAGTACGTAGCTGATGTCTAAAAATAATTCACTAACCTATTTGCCTTTCTTTAAACTAACCCAGATTTGGCCAATGAATTAATTAGGCCTGTGCCTTCTCTAAATTAAAACAACAGTTATTTTCTTTAAAAGGTAATGGTATTACCCAATGACAAGGTTACCAAGTCGTGTCCAACCGTAGGGGGTGGTGCTCATCTCCGTTACTAAGCCAAAGAGCCAGTGTTGTCTAAGGACAACTTTGTGATCATGTGGCCAGCATGATTGCACAGAATGCTGTTTACCTTCTCACCAAAGTGGTACCTATTTATCTACTTGCATTTCCATGCTTTCGAACTTCTAGGCTGGCAGAAGCTGGGACTAGTGGTGGGAGCTCATCCCATCATGCAGCACCCAGGCCTTGAACTGACAATCTGCTGATCTTACTAAAAGCTAAAGATCCAGAACAATCTAAATTGCAATATAATATGTGTCATTAACTCAAAAAAATAGTCCTTCTAAATCTTACCAAAGGTCTAGCTCAGGGGTAGGCAACTTTTCCCCTTTAAGGGCCGAGGGACTTCAGCTCCCAGAAGCCTCAGCCATGTTGGCCAATAGTCCCATGTTGGCCAATAGCTTCTAGGATTCTGGGAGCTGAAGTCCCTCGGCCCTTAAAGGGGAAAGGTTACCTACCCCTGGTCTAGCTAGTCTGACATTAAGGCAAGCCAGACTCCTTTGGGAAGCTCAAAAATAGAGCATAAAGATATAAACTGTTGACTGTTTTCAGGTTCTTGTAGTCACATGCCTCTAAACATGGGTTCCATTTAACTATAGTTTCTTATAGTATTAATAGACCTATCCTTCATTGCTGTATCTGATTCTTTTTAAAAAGGCTATGTTAGTGTTATCGGTACATCTTGTATCAATGAACTCCAAAACTTATTATAAAGAAGCATTTCTTTCTAGAACTCATGCCAAAACATTTCATGGGACATCCCAAACACTAGAATTATGAGGGTGTGAAAATGTTATCTTATTGCACACCATGATAAACCACTATCATGTCATCTCTTTTTTAAATGTGAGCCACAAACACATTAGCTTTTCCTTCTGGAAAAATGTTCCAAATCTTTGATCACATCACTCATCTATGACAATAGTTTCCTAACTGTTACAAGTTTCATGTATTTTGTCCCAAGTGCTTATAGAAAACAGAAAGTGCAAGCTTGAGGGCAGACATTAGCCATGTAAAAAACAGGGCTGCAATATAACATATAGTAATAACTGTGATGGCACCTCCTCAAGTGGCTGCAAAATTTTTATTTAACCAAGACAAAGTTATCTACTCCAAATTCAAGAAACCAAAATTCTTAAAGCTTCCCTGTCCCCTGAGTATCTGTCCAATCATATAGTAATGGATTTGTGTCTAGCCAGCCAGTAAGAATTCCCAATCTTTTCAAGCAACTGGGCATAAGTGTATTTTATTCATGTAAATAAATAAATAAATAAATAAATGTCCTGGCTCCCCGTTTGCTTTAAAAGGCCTATAACTAGCACAAAAACAACAGTCTAATTACCCCAAAGATTGGGTTTGACTTTGTAATCTTTTAAAACACTTGGAATAGTTAGAATGAAATGAATAAAGTATTGTGTTAAGACTGCAATCCTGTGCATGCTTACTTGAACTTAGGTTCCATTAAACTTTGTAGGAATTGCTCCTTGCATAATACATCTGTCAAGTACCAAATGTTAGTATTTTTTTAAAAAAATTAAAACTCTGCCAATTTGCCTCACAAATTAGTTACCTTTGACAAAAGTAAATGAAAATATTTTGCAATGAGCCACCCCTAACCATTGACTCAGCTTCTAAAGTGGCACAAATTGTTTAACAGCACACAAGGCATACACATGGATAAAGCTGTTTTTAGGAAGACGAGTTTCAAAAGAAAGGTACAATGGCAGTCATTTATTAAAGAATTGCCTGAAAGGTGTCAGGAAAAGACTATCAATAGTATGTCCTGTATGTTAATCTGAAAAAACGTGTAAGAATATGAACAGGAAAAGACACAGAAATGTGTAGTATAAATAAACAAACAAACAAACAACTGCATATTCCACTTGTAAAATACTTAAATAAAAAAGCCACAAAACACAAATCGAAAACAGTGGAACAACAACACTATAAAATCCTTGTTGGAACAACCAAGGTTTACATTTTTAACTTAACAGAATCATAGTCATGGGTACACACCTAGGTAAGTCAACTACATAACTGCCTTTACCTCATAACTGCCTTTATCTCTAGATCCCATGGGATGACAAAGGAAAGGTCTTCTGAGATATGTGAAAATCCCAAACCATGTAGGGCTTCATGCAGACAAGTGTATCTATGTGAAGGACACTCCTATCATCTGATCTTCCCAAAGTATTGGTATATCCCAGGCAACTTGTATAAATCAGGCTGAACTGTTAACCCAAATGAACGCGACTCTATACCCAGAGATGTTAAACTATGAAACAAATATAAAAACCTGCCCTTCATTGTGCTCAGAAATCTTAGATGGCCTTTGTAATGCAGTTAGAGAAACTCTACCTATGGTACATTCAGAAGGGCTTTGCTTTCTACAAAAACAAAGGGACTGGAATGCATTATTATAGGTTTTCTGCCCAAGTCAAGTGACAAAACAAAAACAAAAAGCCATTTCTAACAATAATTGCTCCAATGTACTCTAGAGACCAAATGACATGTTTGTACAAAGTTCTAATTACAACACAGAAGATAATAATAGATGAGTTTATGTACTCCCCAAAGAAAGATCACATTTCCTTTCCTTTTAATTTAAACCTAATAATTTCTAACAATACTGAATGAAATATAGAAAGCTGCTTTATCCTGAATCAGAGTACTCATCCACCTAGTTCAGCATTCTTCATATTGACTAGCCACAACTGTCCAAGGTTTCAAATGGGTGTTTTGCACTTCTGCCTGGAGATGTCAAGAATCAAAGCTGGGATCTTCTGCATTCGATGCATGTGCTATATCTCTGAGTTATGGCCTCTTCCCAAACCTCAGTAGCAACTATCATAATAGCAGATACCCAACTGTGGCCTGGTGTCTTTTGTCTTTAGGAATACAATGTTAGGACAACAATTGTTAATATCTTTTAATAGTTTGAAGTTGAATGTTGAAATTAAATCCTAAAGTCTCTCAGTGCTTCCCTCTCCCACTAGTTGCGCCATGCATATGAAGCAGTTAGTGAAATCTAATAGCTACTTCTTTATCTATAGTAAGGTAATCAACCAAAACCAAAAATGGCTAGAATTGTTTGGGCCATTTCTCACAGTACAGGGACCTTGTTATCCGCTGGGGTTTGGTTCCAGGATCCCCCATGGATAACAAAATCCGTGGATGCTCAAGCCCTATTAAATATAATGGCAGAGCAAAATGGTGCCCCTTATATAAAATGGAAAATCAAGGTTTGCTATTTGGAATTTATACTTTATCTGAATATTTTCAAGTCGTGAATATTTGAATCCATGGATAAAAAATCCATGGATAAGGAGGGCCGACTGTACTTGGAGGAAAAACCATGAGACTCATTCTCTAACATGGAGGCAAATGACAAGGACATGGCAGTTCATTGATGGATAAATAAGACTGTTAGATACATCAAGACTGGTGTTTGGGATAGTTTTAAAGAAGCTGTCCAACATGCTGAAGCTGTCTCAAATCTGGAATGGATTTATTGACCCACTTATAGAAAATTTGCCAGAGCCTTCTTCTTTAGATACTTCTGAAGGTAAATCTACACTGTAAAAATAATGCAGTTTGATACCACTTCAACTGTCATAGCTCCATCCTACCGAATCCTAGGATTTATAGTTTGGTGAGGCACCAGCACTCTCTGGCAGAGAAGGCTAAAGAAATACAAATCCCAGGATTCTAAAAGATGGAGCTACATCACTTTAAATGGTGTCAAACTGCATTATTTCTACAGTGTAGGTGCACCCTGAGCAGAGCTTAGAAATATTACCCTTTTGGAATACAATTTCCAGAATCCCCTAGCTAGCAAGACTACTGACTCAGAGGTTCAGAAAGGTAACTTTCCCAAGCTCAGTTCCTGAGATGGGATGATGCTCTGCAGAAGACAAAGAACCCATTGGCATAGGCACCAATCTTCTTTTGCAACTGCAGCAAACTCAGAACTTGACAGCTGAGGAAAAACATTGCCCCACTAGGACACAAGTTCTGCTAAGGAACAGCCACAATCTCAAATGAAGATATAGTAGTCCTGATCATGTCAGTGCTGAAATCTTGTTCTGTCCTACTGATTTGAAGCATCATTTTAAGGGAGAGGAAAATAATCAATGTAAGGTTAATGTGAAAAAATATCTCCTGAGTAAAACCAAGCAATACAGTCCAATATATCCAAATGGCAACCAATTCCTTGAATCAAAGAAAGAAACATTTTTAAATGCTCATGTGAAACCACTTACTTGCCATTTAAAAAGGCAGATTGTCACACTAAAAAGTTCCCAAAACATTTGTGCAGTGTGTGTGCATGTTAAACCTTTTTAAGGCATCAATTATATTTCTCCTCCTCCTCCTCTTCCTCCACCCTAGTTGCAGTATGGAAGTTAAAATTTCTAGCAGATCAGTGGGTGGACCATCAAATGATGTGTTTGGAAATTTTGTTTTCTTCCCACACAGAGGTGGGAGTAATATGTCACAGGCACTGGAATGCATGTGACATCCTATTAGAGATTTCCCACTTTCAATGAAAGGTTAGAGATCTTTTGAAACAACACTGTTTCTGAGTAGTGTTTCTCTCTTTGAAAAAGCAGGTTGCTTAACAGGGAGCTCAGAATGAACTAAGCTCTAAAGCTACTACTATACTTAATCTAGTAAATCTGATTGTAAAAGCCATGTTATTGTAGAGAGCAAAAAATACTAATAATCCCTGGACCTCAGCAACTCCAATCAGCTTGAATGTACTAGATTAAAGAAAAAGGAGGTAGAAGAGGAGGAAGAGAAAGAGGAGCAGAAGATAATAGTACTCACTCTATAAAATATCTAGCAGCCCAAATGATTTTTACGTGTTGTTGTTGTTGTTCACTGCCCTCAAATCTGACTCATAGTGGCACCGAGACACCTCCAAGGCTCCTATCCTCATCTGCTCTGCTCAAGTCCTGCAAACTCAGGGTGGTGGTCTCCTTGACTGAGTTTATCTATCTAGCATGGGGTCTTCCTCTCTTTCTACTGCCCTCCATCTTTCCTAGCGCTATCATCTGTTCTAGTGAATCCTGCCTTCTCATGATGGGGCCAAAGTACAACAGACTCTGTATAAAGATATAGCCATGTTAGTCTGTTGAATAAGTATGTAGAGAGATCTTGTAGCACCTTTGAGATTAAGTGAAAGAAAGAAGTTGTCAGCATGAGCTTTCGTAGACTTCAGTCTACTTCCTCAGATGCTTTTTGACTAAAAGCATCAAAGGAAGTAGACTGAAGTCTATGAAAGCTCATGCTGCCAACTTCTTTCTTTCAGTTAATAATAATAATAATATAATAAAATTCATTTGTATCCCGCCCCTCTGCAAATCTCAAAGGTGCTACAAGATCTCTCTACATATAGACTCAATTTAGCCATCTTGGCTTCCAGGGAGAGTTCTAGCCTGATCTATTCTAGGATCCATTTGTTGGTACCTAATAATGATAAACAATCACCATTTTTAAACATAATATTGTGCCCCAGAGAATACAAAATCCCTCTGCAGCTAGGATGCAATCTCAGCATCCAACTCTGAATTCCTGATTGAGGCGGGGAGAGAGCAGTGACTACCATCTCCAGCCTTCAAATGTAATCCTGTAGAGATGTCTGGCCATCTTCTTATTGAAAAAGAATGTGGGTGTGGAGAGATCTTGATCTAATCTAAGCAGGCAACTCCTAGGCTCTTAATTGTTGTTGTTGTTATTTTTATTGTGTGCCTTCAAGTTGTTTCCGACTTATGGCAACCCTAATGTGAACCTACCATGGATGTGTTGTTGTTCTTTTTCCAAGATTTGTTCACAGGACATTTGCCATTGCCTTCCCCTAAGGTTGAGAGCATATGATTTGCCCAAGGTCACCCAGTATGTTTCATGGCCATGCAGGGAATCGAACCCTGATCTATACAAAGTCACAGTCCAAGACTCAAATCACTACATCACATTAGCTCTTAATGGTTAGACCCAGAAAAAGTCCTTTTTACAGATTAAAACTCCAAAAATCTCCTCCAGCCAATTTGGTCAACTTTCCCAAGCTCTGCTGAAATACAAGGACACATCCAGATTATTTGATGCAGGGGTGGCCCAAGACATTTTGCCACCGGAGGCAGAGAAGCAATCAGAGTTCCCACTCAGCCCATTCACACTACATTTTAAATGCCAAGGTTTCATCATATGAAATTGTGGGGCTTATTGCTTAGTCAAAGGCACTGGAGCACTCTAGATGATTCCAGAATCCCACAGGAAAAGAACCATGGCAGTTAAAGTGGAATAATAGCACTATAATTCTGTACTGGGAATGTACACCTGCTCATTCCAGGAGAAACTGCACCATACCCATGTTTATCAAGCTTTTTCAACAATAGGCACAATGGTGGTCTGTGGATGCAGAACATCCCACAGACACATTTCTGGGATCAAAAAGACAAAGATAAATTAAACAACAAACAATAAACTGTAAAGTTGAAGGCTTTCAGCATCCATAGATTGCTTTTTTGTGTGTGTTTTCCAGGCTATTTGGCCATGTTCTGGAAGAGTTTATTCCTGACATTTCGCCAGCATCTGTGGCTGGCATCTTCAGAGAATGCTGGCATGGAAGTGAGTGGGGTATATATATATATATATATATATATATATATATATATATATATATATATATTGTCACACAGGTTCACACACACACACACACATATATATATAAAGAATAAGCGACTCACTTCCATGTCAGAATTGCCACCTGAGGCATCTACAGATGTTGGCAAAACGTCAGGAATAAACTACTCCAGAACATGGCCACATAGCCTGAAAAACACACACACACACACACACACACACACACACAAAACAGATTGTTCTTTCATGATATCCCAAATAAACTGTATAAGGTGGTCCCCATCTAATAACGGGGTAAGTTCAGGACAACACTGAATCTGAATAAGAAGAAAGATTCATCTGTTTTTGAGTTTCTTTTCTGCTCTGCATAATGAATGTCTAATCCACAAGTTAAAACTATAGGCATTTATTTCACCAAAATAAACAGAGGAGGAGAAGGAGGAGGAGAAGAAAAAGATGATGATGATGATAGCAGGGCAAGCACTCTTTCTGTAGAACCTAACTTGCTGTGTAGAGTTGATTTACTTGAAACAGGGGGCCTGAATTTGTGAGAAGGAACTATGAGCAAGGCACACAAACACAGGGTTTTTCATTATGTGCTTTCCTAATTTGGAATTTGGCATTTACCATCTCTTAACAACTTTAAGTGGATTCTACTAGTGGCTTTTATTTATATGTCTGAATAATTCAGATACAACAGGCGACAGAAAACAGCTTGTCTCTTTCGTCATTAACAGAAACAGTGGAATCAATAAAAAGAAGGCAAGTTTACATCATTGCCTCACCTTAGGTGGCAAAACAGATTTCATATCTGTTCCTCTAAATTATGTTCTTGTTTTTCAAAATAAGAACTGCCTGGATGTCTGCTTTGGAAACAATGGGATGGGAAGGAGGGTTGAATGTGGGAAGAAAGAGGGTGCAAGCAAAGCTTTCTACACATTATAAAAGGCATGAAATAATATGGAAGTCAAAACCTGCCCTTGAGTGTACTGTTAACAGCATTTGCCTCAGTTGCTACGATATGACAAAAAGTCAGACAGACATAAGAAACTATTTATTCGTATAGCACATTATAAAACTATGGCATTAGTTTCCATAAGATGTAGTGTTCGCCATCTCTTAGCCCTTCGTTTAAATGTCTGAACAACTGAGAGGGCAATAACTTAGCTCTAAAATGAGACCAGACAAATCAATGGATAATGTTTCTTGACAGCTACTAGTCAAAATGTTTTTGTTTGTTTGTTTGTTTGTTTGTTTGTTTGTTTAAAGATGGCCTTCTCTGCTCTTTAATCAAACAGACTGCGAGTAGTTTACATACATCCCTGGCTACTTATTACCCTTGAGTATGAGAGGTAGTATGTGGCTTTCATGAGAGCCAGTGTGGCGTAGTGGAGATCAAGGTTTGATTCCCAATTTGGCCATGAAACCCACTGGGTGACACTGGCCATGTCGCATGCTCTCAGCCTCAGGGGATGGTAATGGCAAACCTCCTCTGAACTAATCATACCAAGAAAACTCCATGATAGGTTCACCTCAGGCTCGCCCTAAGTTGGAAATCACTTGAAGGCACACAGTGACAACAACAACAACTGCTGCCTTTTCATTCCAGTTGCTGCTGTACTTATCTTCCATATGAGCATGTCCTAGAGTCACACCCTTGGCTACTATGAAAACAGAAAAATGCACTAAATTATGTACCAACAAGTCTAGGGACGTTATCACACGGGGCCCAATCCAAACAAAATCCACACAAAATCCCGAACGATACCGGATTATTGGCCCGTGTTTTCACACGACGTCGAACAGAACCCCGACAGAAAGTGGAAAGATCCGAGATCTTTTGAATTTCGGTTTCTTCAGGAAATGCAATTGCGCAATGAGGGTGATTCCGCATTTACCGCAAAAGTGATTGCCAAATACATATTGGGGAGCATTTCCCCGTCATTACCCATGGTTCCCGTGAGCATTCCTCTATCTGCGCATGTGCAAGAGGCTCATTTCTACTACATTTACGGGATATTTTCGCTTGTGTGTGGACGTTCTTTGCACTTGCTGTAAATTCGCAATTAAGGTAATGACGTTTGCGGAAACAAGTTTATTTTCGGTTTATTTTCGTAATGCCTCATTTCCACTTTTATTTTCTCTTTCTGGCCCACGTGTGATAACGTCCTAGGAATGGTAGTTTAGCTCTTTTGCTCCTGTCCCTTATATGGTTAGCCAAAATAGTATCATTCCACTGGGCTTTCATGGTTAATGTTTCTCTACTTCTCTCTCTCTGGTTATATTGTAATGGCAGTCTCTTCCCTTTTGCCTCTGTTTTAGCTGATTGTTTGATGTATTAATTTTATCTTATTAGTGCTCATTTTAATTAAACATTGCCTCAAGTGATCATTGAGCAGCGGGGTGATTTATAAAGATCTCCAATAAATAAATAATAGATAGGCTTTTGGTCTCATTCATTAGGGCCCTTATGTAAGAAATGCCAGCTTTCCCTCATTTTTTTGCTAATAAGCTGCCATAGAAAATATAACAGAACATCATCATGTTATGCCCTACGCCATCAATTCCTTGCTCTGCTCCACAGACGTTACCCAACTGAGCCCAATGGGACTTACTTCAAAATAAATATACTTAGGATTGCAATTTTAAAATGTGAAATTAAAAAAATCAAATAGATTTTGCTAACTCCCCTCCTCCACCGAGTGAAAAAGAAAATGAACTCCTCAGAAACTCAAGTCAGAAATGAAAGAAAAACATAAGTAAAGCCAGGTTGCAGCCTTCAAGAGCTTCTGAACTATTGGTGGCTAGAGTTTGGGCCTTACTGTGAAAATAACTGTTTCCTGCACCTCACTGGCTAGGCTACCTGGATGTTGTTGTGTCACTGAGCATTTTCACGGCTAATACTATCAGCATAAAAGGCTGGAAAAGAGAAAGACTTGTCTCTTATATGCACTGCAGAAATAATACAGTTTGGCACCACTTTAATGACCATAACTCAATGCTATGGAATTCTGGGATTTGTAGTTGATTGTGGCACCAGAGCAGAGCATTAATGCAGAGGAGGGTATGTGTGTCTGGGTCCCTTCAAGTCGTGATGGCCCTATGAATTTCATAGGGTTTTCTTCAGCAAGGAATACTCAAAGGTCATTTTGCCAGTTCCTTCCTCTAAAATACAGCCTACAGCACCTGGTATTCATTAGTACCATCCAAGTACTAACCAGAACTGACCCTGCTTAGCTTCCAAGATCAGAGAGGTTCTGGTGCTTTTTAGAGTATTCAGGTGATAGCTCACAATAAATCAATCCTTCATTTAGAACAACTGACTGAATTAAAGCTAAACTTGGGGGGAAGAGAGAGGCCTGAGGGGAGTGGAAAATAAAACTCCTGGCACTTTATTTCTGTGCTGCATTCCTCTACTACATCCTCTTCTTACTTACCACTTTCACGAAGCAGGCCTCAGTTTAAGTAGTGAAAACTCGGAATACTCAGCATTTACTTATTTGTTTTTCAGTTATCCAACATGGTTTATAATTTTTAAAAACATAAAAATAGAAGTGGTTTTTAAATCACACATGCCAAGAATAGTTGTTTAAAACTCTAGATTGCACCACTTAAATGGACGCCAGAACTACACCAACAACTTCCAACATCTCAGTGCAAAAGCTCCCTTTGAACGAAGGCAGAGAATGAGGAAGGCTTCCAGGTTTTCCTGCGTAAGAAACTCCTCTCAGAAAGTCCTCAACATAGAGCACATCTGTCATACTTTAGGCCAGGGAATGGAATCATGCAGTGTTCCAGATGTTGTTGGACTGCAGCTCTGAGCATCCTTCACCACTGGGTATGGTGGACAAAGCTGTTGGGATCTGCAGTCCACCCAACAACATCTAGAGAGTCTCATACTTCCCAAACCTGTTTCAGAAGGGGAGGAGACAAAAACATACCCCCCCCCCATAAGATCTCAAAGAACTCAGGGACCATATGTGCGAAAACATTTCTTCCAGTAATCAGACTGCTTTGAACTGGGCCTACAAAATCAACTGGAAACTAATGAAGGTGCTTAAAGATAAGTGCAACATATGCAATCCCTACAGCTGGCTTTGTGCAGCTGCTTTCTAGGTCAGTTATGTACACAGCAACCTTCCCAGTATGATATGTATTATGTAAAGTAAGAGAATGCAGGCTGATTCACTTTCTACTTTAGCTATGTGAAATAAATGGACTGGATCAAGCACAAAATCACTAATTCTCTTTAACCAAGGGTTTGGTTTGAAGGGCCTAAGCAGGGGGGGGGGACATGTGACAGACAGCAATTCAAGAGACCAACAAACAATTCTTTAATTACAGCACAAACGAATGACAGCAAAATGAGATAAATACCTCTCTTCAGCACTCAAATGGAGATTGCTGGTGAGAGTAGGCAAAAGGGAAGACAGAGCAAGTGCTCAGATTAGTTAGGAAAAAAACTAAGAACTCAGTAACAAAAAATTTGCTTCTAGCAGGATCAAGTTCAATTCAAAACATGGCCCAAAATCTTCATCTAATAAAGCCTCCTACTGACATGATATTTTGACCACATTATAAAACCCAAATGGCAATGTTTTACATCAAATCTTAATTTTCTCTCCTTCTGACATAATCCTCTTGCAAACGAGAATACATTTTAGCCTCTCTGCAGTTCTCTCTTTAGGCTTATTTTAACAAGCCTAACACCTAAAAATATTTCTTTGGTTACAGCATAGAACAAGAGATATTCTTTGGAAATTTGGGATCAGGGAGAGAGGCAAGGAGGAAGAATGCTACTATGGCACAATACCTTTCAGTGCTTAGAAGTGATCTCACTTGTGTTAATGGCTAACAGGTTTTAACAGTGAGGGGTATATATGTCAACCCATAAGAACATTTCAGACTCAGAGGGAACCACTGAAACATTTGGTAATTTGCATTTCCTATTATCTCACTCTTTCTCCACATTTAGCAGGGACTTTTCTGCAAGTAATGGGTTCATTTTTAAAATGATGAGGCATCATCAAGGGCTTAGAATGGCGTTCCCTGATCCCAGTGCACTGCATTTTTTGTCTGTTTCATGAATGTCTCAAGAATCAGACACTATGGACCTTATCACATGGGGTCTAGAGCAGAGCTAATCCAAAGGGTACCTGCAGCTAATACATATTATTTCCCCGTGTTTACACACGACACTACCCTAGAACACGGAGCTAATCTGTATTGTTTCCCCACGTGTACACACGACGCTGCCCCGAAACTCCACAGAACCCGAAGCTAATCCGTAGCGAGTAGGGAGATTTTGACATTCGGTTTGTTGGGGAAGTACAAGCGGAGCCTTCGTATTCATTGCGCAATGGTGGGCGGGGCGGGGAAGCAGGGAGAGCTCTCCCAAGCAGAAAATCCCGGCGAGGGGAAGGGATTGGCGAAAGGCAAACCGGATTGAGAAAGAGGAGGAGAAGGAGAGGAGGAGGGAAGAGGGAGGCGATCTCTCTCTCTCCATCTCTCTCGCATTTTTCCCCACCAACACCCCTTCCCTCCTCCAGTCCTCCAGCCCTCCTCCTCCTCCTCCTCGGTCCCCTTGGCTGCCTTTCCTCCCGACTCCTTCATCCCATCCTTGCCATCCACAGAAGCGCCTTCTGCGACGCTGGCTTTTTGGGTGGCGGGAAGGGAGAGAGAGAGAGAGAGAAGAAAATGTGTGTGTGTGTGTGTTTTCCTTCTTCCCACGTGAACCGCATCCCGCGGCGCCTGATCGCTAAATCCCCTTTGGAGCCTTCGTATTCATTGCGCTATGGCCGCCAGGGCGAAATTCAGTTTGTTTCGGTATAGAACTGAATTTATTCTCACTTCGGTTACTTTTCTGTTACTTTTCGCTTCGTGGCCAGCGTTTGATAAGGTCCTATGTCTGCACTTCAAGACTACAGGGATTTGGAAGAAGAGCTATGAACTGCAGCAAACTGCATCATTAAACTGCTTGTTTGATTCCGGTCCATATCCAGCTGTTTCTCCTGTTTGGTTCCAGTTCAGGCCAGTAAAAGTTGTCTGTTTTGGCACTTCTGAAAAAGATCAGTTCCAGTTCACATGGAAAAAGATTATGCTGACTGGTTTAGGCAATATTGATTAATGCTAGATGGTTAAGTATAGCAGGCAAAAAAAAAAATCCTTTACAATAAGTATAAAAAGCTAAAACATGTAGGAGACAAAGGTAGGAAAGAACTCTGCCTGATTCTCTCTTTCCTACCTTCCCCAAAACAAAATAAAAAAAGATGGACAATCTTTTAATTAGAAAAATAGTCCTCACAGTTTGGCCTTTAAATCAATGACCAGAAAAGAGAAACTATCAACCAAGAAAGGCTCATAAGAATTCCACCCCCCCTCAGTCAGCCTGGTTGACCTTTTATTCCTATGATTAGCTATCTGAGACCTGAAATTTTCCTAGTTGTCAAAATTATGAATATTTATGATTACTAACCAGGTTCACATACTAGCTCATATTTTAAAACTTCAGTTCTTGGTTTCTTATTATTAAGTAAAGGTAAAGGTAATTCCTTGACATTAATGTTTAGTCGTAAGTGACTGTAGGGGGCAATGCTCATCTCCGTTACTAAGCCAAAGAGCCAGCACTGTCCATGGACTGCTCTGGTGGTTATGTGGCCAACATGACTGCACTGAACGCTGTTACCTTCCCACTGAAGTGGTACCTATTTACTTACATTTGCATGGTTTCAAACTGCTAGGTTGGCAGAAGCTGGGACTAGTGACAGGAGCTCACCCCATCATGCAGCACCCGGGCCTCGAACTGCCAACCTGGCGATCTTCTGATCATCAGAATTGGCGTCTTAACCGCTAAGCCACCACATCCCGCATTCTCAGTATTAGCTAATAGAAAATTCTGGGTACTTAAGCCACAACTGTTGGTCTTGCTCATCGTTTTTTCACATATACACAGAGCAAGTAGGGAACAAAAATCCCTATTTTGAAATAAAATGCATTTTATATATGTATATATATTGCTTTTTGTGTGTAAATCACTTCTATTCATTCTTCTCTAAAGCTTGACACAACACACATAGAAAGATTAAGTTATCTATTAAATAAGCAATGAATTGGGTATGCTTTTCTAAAACAGTAATATGCTGTCTATTTAAGAAAGAATATATAGCTAAAGTATATCCCCTCCTGTACAATAAAATGACTCTATTTAGTTGTAAATCAACTTTTTATTAGTATGCCAATTAATGTACATCCCCTTCACTTTTTAAAGGAAATCTCTAACGTGGAAATGGGAAACAATTCAAATTAAATTGGCCTTTTCCCCTATTTTCCTTTTTTGCAGATTTACAGCACTGAATTAAATCTATTTGATTTAATTCATGCTGCATCGAGGGAGAAGTCTTAAAACAAAGGAGAGCATAATGGAACGCATTGTGGTGATGATAATGGTTAGAGTGCTATCTAAATTCTAATTCAGTCCTTTGCGCTCCCTTGGAAACACACACACACAAACACAAAGAGTGTGCAAAACTATTGTTTAAGGGAGCTATTTACCCTAACCACATGAGAGCTAAGATAAAGTTCAAATTTAGCTTCACTGTGGCGTGATAGCATTTCAGTGACCAACTATGTGGGAGGAAGCACCCAATGGGACTTCTCTGTAAAACTGACACTCTTCCCCTCTATAATCATACTGATTCCATAATCAGGAGCCACACAAATGTCCCTCCAGACACACACATGGCTAGAGCATTTAAATATTATTCTGGACATGTGGGAGCTAGTCATAACAACATGGCTTTCACAGAACTAGAGCAAATTTGATAGGATCACTTGAGATAAAGTTTGTATAAGCTGGTGAAGGAATGTCCTGTTCTGAGTATCCTGGGAGAGGATTATTTAATAATTTTACCTGCAATTCTAGATCTTTAGTTTTCATCTGTGAAGGTGGTCATCTTGTTGCAGGATAAACCATCATATCATAAATAATTCCCCCCTATATATATATATATATATATATATATATATATATATATATATAAAAACACCATTATCAAGCAAAAGAACAAATGTACAATGGTCAATGCTGATAAAATACTACAAATAAGCACCGATCAGATCACAATAATGTATGAAATGGGAGACAAGCATCTACATTTCCACACATCCCTTCAAATCTGCATTAAAATGGATATGAGGTCAACAGGGACTTAATGGCTGTCATCTTGTTAATTAATCAAGATGCTGGAAGTTGGACCTTGTTGTTGTGTGCCTTCAAGACATTTTGGACTTACAGCAACCCTAAGACGAACCTATCATGGGATTTTCTTGGCAAGCTTCTTCACAAGGAGTTTGTCACTGTCATCCTTTGAGACTCTGAGTTTGTGACTTGCCCAAGGTCAGTTGGTTTCCGTGGTCGAGCCAAGATTTGAACCTGGTCTCCAGAGTCATAGCCCAATGTTCAAACCACTACACCACACCAGATATCAATGTAAATCGAACTTATGTCATTGCAACTCACTTTTTTTTGTCACTGCAGAGGTCTGAATTCTGTTCTGACCACAAAACAACCAAATTTCCCTCCCCAAACCTACCTTGTCAGCAGCACAGGTCCCCCACAGGTCTCTTTGTTATCAGAGAGCGCTACAGTGACATTATCCTAAGAGACCACCTAAGGACCCCAGAAATCTCTGCAGACACAACCCCAGAAGTCTCTGCACAAAGTCCAGAATGGAAAATAGCTGGACACATCCCTGCTCATCTCCAAGCACTCCCAGCAACATGGAAATGACCACGCTGGCAGAGGGATGCCCTATTTACAAGGTGGTTTGGGGTGGCTAGCATCAGGAGACATAGGTACAGAGATGTAGCTGCGTGATACACATACATCTCCTGGTGCAGGATCTTGGCCTGTATCTACAAATTATTTACCCAAAAGAACCCCAGATTTTCCAAATGGATAAATACATGCACAGAAAGAGATTTCAATTGGGAATGCCTTCTACATGTTTAAAAAGAGTGATTTTATTTATTTATAAATATTTGCCTAAGTCAGCGAACCTTAGATAACAACACAGACAGTAAAATAAAAACAAGACAACTGCAATATAACAAGCACAATAACAATAACAGAGCCTGTACAGAGCAAAGCGAAAACAATTTGTCATAAAGGCAGATTAGTCAAACAGCTCCAGGTAAGTAGAGTCACTTGAAAAACCTGATAAATATGTTTAAAAATTTAATCAAGTGGCATAAGACAGACAGACCATGAAGTGACCTTCCCATCAGATCAGGGGTCGGGAATTTTTTAACTTCTAGAGGTTTTAGATTAAGATTCCCACAATCTCTTACCATTCAGACCATGCAGTGTGGGGCTGATGGATCCTGAAGTCCAAAACATGAATGGACTCTGCATCCAATGCTTAGAAGTGACAACTATAAAAAGGTCAATTCCTCACAGCTATGCAGAAGATGGGAACAGCATTATATTAAGGGAAACTATTTCAGATATCATTAGACACAGGAAGCAATATAGAAATAATATGTTACAGAAAAACCAGCTACAATACTTAAATGCATGTGCATTATTTTGAACTGACTGTGCTAAATGCCTACTTTGCCATTTAAATTTTTTTGTCTCCAAGTTCAAAAAGGTACTGAAAGGAGACATGATAGTAAAACCTGGCTGTAACAACTGTGATCTAGTGACTGCTTTCTACATCTGCCTTTGCAAGCTGCAATGCTCTAGGCAGAGATAAAGTCACTGCTTCTGGAAACAGTCATCTGCAATTTCCATGCCCACTAAACTAACTCAAAATTCAGCAACAGACAGCTGAAGACAAGGACAGAAGCCACAAATGACAGCCTAGTGACTTGACTGTTGCACAGCACCATATGTTTTTTAAACCCATCTCTTCATCCACCATGAAAATCCACCTGAGCCAGCAATTAATTCTAAAATGTTGTATGCTTCTCTTCTCATCCAACTATTTCATATGTCCTTTGAGGTATTTTAGGCCAGGAGGGAGGTGGGGAAAGTGTGGCCCTCCAGATGTGGCTGGACTGCAACTTCCATCAATCCTTGCTAGCACAGCCAATAGTTAGGGATACTGGGAATTACAATTCAATACTATTTGGAGAGCCACATCTTTCCCATCTCCAGTTTAGAGACAGGGTATGTGAGTGAACAAATCTTGCCAAGAAAACCCAATGATAGGGTTGTCTTACCATAAGTCAGAAATGAATTGGAGACACGCAGCAACAAATATGTATATTTAAGTAGTCTAAGCTGGCCCACTGTGATAGGATATGTGAATGAGGATGTGAACCGGTGTTATACAAAACACACTAATCACTAAACCTCACTAACCTTCCCATTCTCCACTGCTGCTCCTTATGCCTAGAATTCCCTTCTCAGTGCAACTGTCTAAGGAAATACTGTCTCTTCCACTCAATCCCTTCTTCCCTTTTCCCCAAGCCTTTTGCTTGGCACCTTAGTTGCTTGCTTTGATTGAAATGAACCTCATGTGTAAATGCACTGGTTCTCATGTGTCTCTCAATGACTTCCTTTCTTTCACTGTTCCCTTCTTTTGTGGTCTATTTTGGTACCAAAATTTACAGCATCAAATACCTTTGCGGGAGGATACTGTCTTGCTTGCTTATTAAATTCTCAGAAATGCCTTATATTGTATATTGGTGACAGTATATAAACAATAAAGGTAATTTTTGCCAGAGAGTTGTGTGGGTGTATTCAGCAAATGCAATACAATAGCATCCAGGCATATAAGGTGTGGAATCTGTGTCTTCCGCAACTTGGAAAAGCGGCCAGAGGTTAGGAGATTCTGGGAGTCATAGGCCAAAAGAGTAAGGCTTCCAAATTCCCCAAAAGCTTTTCTCCTACAACCTAAACACAGCATTCTATACAACTGGGATAGCTGATGTGAAACTGCTAGTAAGTGAATGGGTGGTCAAAATCATACACCTCATACCTCTAGCCAGTGATCATCCTAGAGCAAATTCTCCCTTCCCATTCTAACCCCCACAAATTCAGATTAAGCAGTTCCTGGCTTGGTTAGGCTTTGCTAGGCAGCTCCAGTTCCTGATTGAGAATTCTAGTGAAGTAGGAGACCTTATTAAATTTAATCATACTTTATTTACATCAGAACCAACACATCCTTTGTTTCTTGTACTCAATTAAATGGGGGATGGGAATGGGATCTGTACCATGGAGCAAGGGCTACAGCAAGCAGCATGTGATCCACTCCTGATTACTTAACGCAAAAAATGAAGAGCGCTAACTTTAACTCAATTGCGTGGTTTAAAGAACCCTGATTTGGCATCTGTTATCAGTTCATACATATGTATGTGACTTATACATAATTTGTCTCACAGCTACTCAGACTCTCTCAGATACAAACATTAAAAAAAAACTACAAGGTCCTTCTGTTTCATAAAGCTCTTTCCCTCAGTACATCTACATTGCAGCCACATCATTATCTGCTTCATCAGTAGCACACTGCAATCTGCTGTATCTCTTCCGCAGACACGCTTCCATTTCCAAAGGAGACACAAGACTACTGTCACTCTCTCACACACCCTCTCCCTTTCTCCATTTCAGATACAGGACACTCTTTCTTTCCTCATTTACTGTTCAACACAAATGAACATGTTTAACATTATGAGGCACATTAGGACCTTCTCCTCACATTTTGAACCTTGCGGTATCCTCTAGAAAATAAAATAAAAGTGCACATATGAACACAAACACCGGTGCTGTATTTTGCTTCTAGGTGTTTGCCTTTACGTCGTTTCCAACTTAACGTAGACCTTAAGGCAGACCTATCACCAGGTTTTCTTGGCAAGTTACTTTAGAACGGGTTTGAGATAGTTGACAGACTTCGACAAGGTCACCCAGTGGGTGTTCATGACCGAAAGGGGATTCGAACTCTGGTTTCTCAGAGTTGCAATCCAACGCTCAAACCACTACACCACGCTGGCTCTCATACACTGTGCTGCATAGCGATATAATTTATACATTGACTTTGATGTAAGGTTTCTTTACATATGTTATTAGTACACTATGACGAAAGATGTGCAAACTGTTCTGTGAAAGCGCACAAATATATCTGCTGGTGATAGACATATCTTTGTACATCAACTCTCATTACATGAACATTAAGCAAACAATAAACATTGTACCCAGAGATTTTGGATCTTACCATCTCAGCTGCATGTGACTATTAAAATAAAGATATCCAAGAGGGCTGCAAACAAACCAAGGCAGCATTTGTTTATCTCTACACCTTTTAGTAGTGATGTTTCATCAAAATGTCATGGAAGCGTAGAGCACTCAGAATTACCTACACATATTATAAGCTGAGGGTGAAGTGTGTGTTTTGGGATGTTTTTTTGGTCACAACCGTATGTGCATTAAACTAGCTAGGCATATGCCACTAGTGGCATATGGTTTGAGATAACTTCCTGAAGAACTAGCTGTACTCGTCTTGAAGCCGATGAAGATGCTACTGTTCTAATAAGAGCTAATTTGGAGAGCACAGAAATTACGAAGAGATGCTAAGAAGGCTTGGAAAAAGAAGGAACAACAGGGACATCATTTCAGATTCTGGTGAGGGAAGCACTGCTGGATTTTTCTAAGATTACATTACTTTAATAAATTCACTTCTTACCAGGCTTTTTGTCTTAATAGGAGATACTGAATGTGGCAAGTCATTTTTAAGTAATAATTGTGTGTCCAAATGGACACCCAGTGGAGAAAAAGGGACCCATAAAATTTAATTGGTGAACCATGCAATCCCCACCCCTGCTTCAATGTCTTCTGCAAGTTACTGCAAACTACCGTTATACATAATCCACAAATGCATATTTTTAGTTATGTTTTTAAAACATTTTCCTAAGCTTTGAAAAGGGCTTGAGAGATTTTTCTATTTTAATTTAGGTATTTTCTAGCAATGAAGATGCCAGCCACAGATGCTGGTGAAATGTCAGAAAGAAACTCTTCTACAACATGGCCACACAGCCCGAAAACCCCACAAAAACTATGCTAAAATACTGTTGAGCGTAAATGTATGCACTGCTCTGCATGAACTTGCAACTTTTTTAATAAAATATTTTCAAAACAGTCTGAACATCAGGATTACATGTAATGATGAAGCTTCCATTTGTGAAAATCTGAATAGGAGAATGAACACCCCATAGCAATTTCTTTTTAAAAATGTCCCAGTGCAGTTCACATGTAGTATGAAAACAATCCAAAGTACAAAATGTAATTTGAGTATCAAATCAAAAAAGGCCCACCCTCAGAGCACAGAAGTCTAAAAACCTACAGCAGGTTAAAAAAAAAACAACAGGCCACAAACTGAACAAAATATGACAACTAGAGTGATAGGGGGGAAAAGCAGTGTCTTTTAATATTGTCTCCTTTTCTTATACCTTAAGGTGCCTTCAGCAACATTCATTTGATCAAATAGTTTCTCTCCCTTCCCCCTTTTCCTATCTCTCATTCATGTACATATGCACAAACACACACATACTGCACACACACAAATATTCACCTGTTTAGCCTATTTTGGAAGGAAATCCCACTACTATCAATTGAGCTTTCTTCCCAAGTCATCAGTTATCCCAAGTCATCCCAAGTTATCAGCTGAGGAGGGTCGGGGACACCCTTACAAGGACCTCAAACAAAGAGGAGAAGGCTTAAAGAAACCTTCTTAATATTGTTGCCCTGATGTTCATTATCCCTGTCCCCTTGCCACTTGTTTTCCACTTGACAGCATTACATGGAAAAGGAATCTAGGAGACTACAAGCTAAACATGAGTCAACAGAATGATGCAGCAGCTAAAAAAGCCAATATGATCCTAGATTGCATCAACAGGCGTGTACTGTCTAGATCAAGGGAAGTAACAGTGCCATTCTGTTCTGCTTTGGTCAGATCTCACCTGGAATACTGTCCAGTTCTGGTCACCAAAATTCAAGAGGGATGTTGATAAGCTGGAGCATATCCAGAGGAGGGTGACCAAAACGGTGAAAGGTCCAGAAACCATGCCCTATGAGGAACAGCTTAGACAGTTGGGCACGTTAGCAGGGGAAGAGAAGATCAAGGGGTGACATGATAGCCATGTTTAAATATTTGAAAGGCTATCTTATTGAGGATGAAGCAAGCTTGTTTGCTGCTGCTCCAAAGACTGGGACATAGAGCAACAGATTGAAACTACAGGAAAGGAGATTCCACTTCAACATTAAGAAGAACTACCTGACAGTAAGAGCTGTTCAACAGTGGAACACACTCCCTAGGAGTGTGGTAGTCTCCTTCCTTGAAGGTCTTTAAACAGAGGCTGGATAGTCATCTTTCAGGATGCTTTGCTTGTGAATTACTTTGCAGCAAAGGGTTGCACTGGATGGCCCTTGAGGTTTCTTCCAACTCTATGATCCTATCATATCCCAAATAATTATACTGCAACTTCAAGTGATGTATTTCATTTAGCTGTATTTTGACCCACAGTACTGGCATTGGCTTTTAAAACCCCTAATGATTGCCTTGCCCATATTAACCTAGCCAAGTCTTAGGGGCTATACAGACCAGCCAAAAGGGCCGGCCTGGGGGTGGAGCGGACGCGTGGCAACCACACGCCAGCTGCCCCGACTCCGCCCCGATGCTGCTGTCACGCCATCCACCCAACCAGATGGCAGGCAGCGTCAGGGCACTCCCTTGGCACAGCGTTCACACACGCTGTGCCAAAGGACTGCCGAAAAGCTGCCGCCGCTGCAGCAAAAGCAGATTTTTGCTGCTCTAAAAAGGAGCAGCATTTGCCCGCTCTTTTTAGAGTGGCAAAGCACCGGATCGGGGCCGTGGCATGCGGCTGCTGCAGCCCCAATCCGGCGAGGATGCCACCCTTAGGGGCCATCTGTTCAGCCCCTTAGTGTCAGTGTCAAAAAGTGGCTGGTGCATAACAGAAACAGGTTATGGAAGGGTCTCTCTGGTAACCTGTGACAGATTCTTTTCTTCCTGCTTTCAGAGACACTTTAAGGATTTGATTTGTCTTCTTTTTTTTAAAGTTGCACCATCTTGCCTGCTGCTACTTTTTGTTTGATTCTTTCATGGCTATTGCAAAATAACTTAGTAGTTTTCTTACATTTTTGTCCAATACTTTTGAATAGGCTATGTAGATAAAATATATACAATTATGAAATGCTAAATGACTGTAAAATATAATTTCACAGCATCATAGCTATTATGAATAATTTTGAAATACTGGAATAATAAACAACCAGGAAACACTTTATCAACATATGTGGTATTTTATTGTTGTAAGCCACCCTGATTGTTTCGGCAAAGGGGTGCGATAGAAATAAAATTATTATTATTATTATTATTATTATTATTATTATTATTATTATTATTATTATTATTATTTTCTGTCTATCACCTCATAGTTTCTTATGGATCAGTACAGCTCCAGACAGACACTAGACCAGTTAGCATGGTAGCTCCCACATCAGTGAGGTGGTAAGTCCACTCTCAGGTTTAGTCTAATTGGGTTTTAGTCTAAATGCACTCTGGGTTTTAGTCTAACTGGGTTTTAATTTAAATGTACTCTGGGTTTTAGTCTAAATGCAATCTGGGTTTCAGTCTAACTGGGTTTTAGTTTAAATGCACTCGGGTTTTAGTATAAATGTACGCTGGGTTTCACTCTAATTGAGTTTTAGTCTAAATGTATTCTAGGTTTCAGTCTAACTGGGTTTTACTCTGGATTTTAGTCTTAGGGCCAAAACAGACAGCCATAAAGGGGCAGCTTAACGCCGCCCCTTTGATCACTGGGTTGGGACCGCGGCAATTGCATGCCACGCCCCCAACCCAACATTTTTCTGGTGCAAAAAGAAGCAGCAGAAAGTTGCTCCTTTTTGCGTTGAGGAAAAGGTACCTTTGCCGCAGCCACAGCTTTTCAACATCTCTGCAGCATGACACCGCAACACAGAAATACCGTGATGCTGCTTCCTGTGCAGTCAGCAGGGTGGCGTGACGCCTGCTTGAGGGCGGTGTCAGGGTGTGCACTGTGCGTAAGCCATGCCCCTGTGCCATCCCAAAGTCGGCATTTTTTGCCAGTTTGTTTTGGACATAAATGCACTCTGGGTTTCAGTCTAACTGGGTTTTAGTCTAAATGCACTCTGGGTTTCAGTCTAACTGGGTTTTACTCTAGATACATTCTCAGTTTCAGTGTAAATGCACTCTGGATTTCAGTCTAACTAGGCTTTACTCTAAATACACTCTGGGTTTTAGCCCTGCTCGCATGGGAGCCACCACCTATCACTGCCAGTGGCAGAAAGTGGGCAGCCAAGCAAACTGCCAAGTAGGTAGGTACAGCATACAAGCTGGAGGTTGTCTTCTACTGTCATCTCCCCTGAGGAACTTGGCTGGGAGGAAGCAGAAGGGACGAGGATGCATCTGCTAGAGAGAGCCAGAAAGGTGATGGGAAAAAGAAAACACACACACACACTTTTCTCCAGCCTTTCCCAACAAAACAGCATCATGGACAAATAACAAAACAAATGCCAGCTGCATGGCAACCCTAGTTAGTCAGTCTCTCACTACTAATGCTGCTACTACTACGACCAGTGTTACTACTACACTATCCTATTATCATACCCACCAGTACTGATCATTATTAGCCTTAATAAAGATATCAAGACTATTTATTTTTTTCTTCAGATGTAGCTTCATATGGTGAGAAACCTGCACAGAGAGAGTATGTGCTGTGACTCAGAGATACAATCCATTCCACACTTCCTGTTTTATCATTAATTACAGGTGGTGGGTTTCTCTGGTCCCAGAGGAGATAATAAAAGAGTTCAAGACAACATTTTGCTGTCACTGCAGTGGCACAGTGCCATCTGGTGGACCCATCAGATACCAAGTGAATCTGAAAGGAAACACGGATGCTTTTGGAAAAGTAGCCTTAAGACCATTAGAAGTACCCTGTGGGCCATCTTTCACAGCTCTTCTGGAAAGCTTTAATTTTCATACCTGCATGTATCAGGTTCTGCAATGAATACTATTTAGGAAAGGCCATGCACACACATTTTCCAATGATTGCTGTTTCTTGCTGTATGCCAGGGTAGGCAACCTTTCCCCTTTAAGGGCCGAGGGACTTCAGCTCCCAGAATCCCAGGAGCTATTGGCCAACATGGGACTATTGGCCAACATGGCTGAAGCTTCTGGGAGCTGAAGTCCCTCGGCCCTTAAAGGGGAAAGGTTGCCTACCCCTGCTGTATGCCTTCAAGTCATTTTTGGCATGCAGCAATCCGAAGGTGACCCTATCATGGGGTTTTCTTGGGAAGTTTCTTCAGAGAGGATTTGCCATTGCCATTCTCTGAGGCTGAGAGAGTATGACTTGCCCAAGGTCACTCAATGGATAGCCAAGCCATGATTTGAACCCTAATCTTCAGTCACAGTCCAACACTCAAACCATTACACCACACTGCCTCTCTCCCAGTGGCTCTTCCAATGGCAGCAGATCACTTTCAGGGACACTCCAAGATAATAACTGGGTGAGACCAAAGGTCTATCACAGGGGTAGGCAACCTTTCCCCTTTAAGGGCTGAGGGACTTCAGCTCCCAGAAGCCTCAGTCATGTTGGCCAATAGTCCCATGTTGGCCAATAGCTCCTGGGATTCTGGGAGCTGAAGTCCCTCGGCCCTTAAAGGGGACAGGTTGCCTACCCCTGGTCTATCATATCCTAGATCTGTTTTCTCATAGTGGCCATTTGGATATCTCTTGGGAAGCTTACAAGCAGGAGATAGGCTCAAAAGCCATGCTGCTTGACTTCGGGACTAGGAAGTACTGACAACTTTATCCCCTCTGAATTTGTCCTATCCCCCTTTAAGGACATCTAGACTAAGAGCCACCATCACACCTTGGGACAGTGAATTCCCAAGAGTAACTAGACATGCATGACTTCCATGTGACAACAAGCTCTCTTGCTATACCTTCAGAGATATAATGCAACTGCAGATAAATGTGGCAAAAAGCTCGAATAAGCAATTCTGGCCATTTTCTTGTGGTTATAACTGTAATGCAGCTCTCCAGGCCACAGGTCATGGATGAAAAACTCACACTATAGTTCATCTATGTGCCAGCAATGTTGCAGATTCTTTACACACACGACTTTGCCTTGGAAAGAAACTGCAGACTAGGCTTACACAAAGGTAAACTGAAAATGGAGGTGCCTATTTTTTTAAAAAAATGGTCCTATGCAGGACACCTGAAATGTGCCCCTTCTTTGTATAGTATAAAGAGTGGCTCTATCATAGGATACTTGAGTTTATCCCCAGGAATGTTAGAAGAGTGAGAAGCAATGGCGTGTGAGAGTCAATGTGGTCTAATGGTTTATCACTGGTTCTCAAACTTTGGTCCTCCAGGTGTTTTAGGCCTCAGTTCCCAGAAGCCCCAGCCAACTTGGACAAACTTCAGGGATTCTGGGAGCAGAGGTCCAAAACATCTGGAAGACTTTCTAAATCTATCTGTTCATCAATGTCTTGTGCCCATTTAATCATAACTTTTTTTATGGTTTCATTTTCCAGATCTCTTTCTTTCATTAATTTATAGTATCTAGTAATAGAGAGAAAGAGAGCCAGGTATCTCACCTTAAACCCTCTGGAGGAAATGCAGGTTATTAATGTAATTAATAAGAAAATTAATAAGAGGTACGATACGCAAGGGTGGAAAGAAAATGGACACTGTCACACCAGGATACTCTTCTCACTTCCTTTCAGAAAAGTACCAGGTTATATCTTAATATGATGGCGATTCATATGAGGGACAAAAACCATATATCTAATAGATGACAGCATTTTCACTTTACATTTGTTGTGGCTGAAAAGGCCAGCCAATGTAGAAATTTCATTTTCACTCCACTTGCAGGTACTAGGGAATATCGGCCAATTCATTTTCAGCAGCTGGAAACGCAATAGCATGTCTGGAATACCATCATAGCAAAGTACAATCTGGTAATGGAAAAAATATCCATTGGGCAGAGAGGAATGAAGAGGAAAGTTCCTTTATTACACTAAGTGGGCTGCTTAAATACATGGCTTAAGATCAATCTAATCAATAGGAGCCTGTAATTAGAGAGTCTGAAGCCATTCCACTGCACCTCTCCCAGACGGGCATTAAAAATGAGCTGTGATGCTTGGTCTGTCACAGACAACTAGAGCCTTTAAAAATGCATGCTTGAAGAATCCCCACATCCTTTGTTTAGGCCAGAAGCCAGGCAAGAAACAAATGCAAGCTTGGAAACAGGGGAGAAGGAATGAGTAACCTTTCTCAGAGACTGAACCTTCTGCTCCAAATTACTTTGGCTAGAAATTATTTTTGAGTCTGTGGAGACCAACAGTAGCTAGTTGCCTACAAAAAGGCATCAGCCTAAAGAAACAATAACACGGTAGTTTCTCTTTTTATAAAACCAGGTGGAGCAAATTCAAGTTGAAGCCTCAGCAGGCTCCATTTGCCTTAAATTCTGGAACACCTAGACTAAAAAGCAACTTTTTTCAGCTGTCATGAGGCCACAAGCACTTGCAGGTTAACATTTGTTCAGAGCATTTTTGTTTTATTAGGAAAAGATGATAGTAGAGGTGTGATGAAAATCCACAGGATTATGAGCAGTGTTCAAGAGTAAAAAATATGGTATGTTAGGAACGCAAGTGGCAGTAGGCCCAAAATGGGGAAGGCAAGTATCCTACAAAAACGTTATGGAACTTATGGAATCTTCTTTAGTAACCCACTTTTTAGGCCTTGGACCAGGGACTGGAATCCCATCAGTAATTTCCCCACAGACAGCACCTTTCACTCACCACAAAGTATACAAACATCTGCATCATAACATTGCATGCCTCAGCATCCCAGGGAGCAAGCTACCATTGAAAGGAGAGAGTTAGGGAAACTCACCATATGACAATGGCATGTCAGGATACTTGCATTTGTACACGTTACAGCTGACAGGTGAGGCAGTTACAATGGGACTACAATCTCTCTTTTTGTGGAGAACCAAACATGAGAAAAGACCATAATTTGGTAGGGTTATAGACATGTAAGTACCTAGTTATGCAATCTGATATTTTATTTATTATTTACTTCATGTATATGCCACCTTTCTCCTAGAATGGGTGGCTTCCAGAAATAGCAAATTAAAAACACTTAAAATAAAAATGTAAAAACAATTTAAAATCTCCACATTAAACACTCTAAAATCATTTAAAAGCCATACAGGAGTTAAAAGAAACAAAGCACATATCTAAATAAAAACCATCCCTGTTTAACCATTAAAAGCCTCCTTAAAATCATTTTTGCCTGCCAGCAAAAGAAAAGCAGGGAGAGGACCAGCCTAGCCTCCTGTGGAAGGAAGTTGCAGACGGTGGGAGCAGCCACCAAGAAGGCTGTCTCTCTCATGTCCTCACCAACTGAGCCTGTGATGATGGTGGGACTGAGGATGTTAGTGTTCTTGTAGGTTCATATACGGAGATATGATCTTTAAGACAGTCTGAATATCTTTCTGAATATGGTCTTTCAGATGGCCAGGCATACCTCAGTTAACAAAGCCTATAATAAAGAAGCTTCCCCACCCCACCCCCAAGTAAATACTGGCCTGACCTTCCTTTCCTCCTAGTCCTCTGCCTAACTGGAATGTGTATTTGTTGGGGGGGGGGGTTAGAAGCATCATCATTGAGAGGATGGCGATGGAGGGCTGGAGTAGGAGAGGCATTCAATATTACGTTGCACAGGTGTGCCTGCAATAAACGGTGCTATAAAGCTGGAGTGGGGGGAAAGCAGGATTCTACCCTACCCAGCAGTAGTTGCCTCCAGATCCAGTCCACAGCAAGCAGGGTAAACAGCACCTACCTCCAGAATCACTTACTAAACATGTGTGAAGCGTAAAACGGAGAGGGGGGAGGATAAGCCTCCTTCATCATCTACTTCCCGCATGTTATAAAAACAAAACCACAGATTGATATGTCTGACTACCAAAAGTAGAGGCTGGTGGAAGAAGCCTTCAAATGATCCATAGAAGGTGCAAAAGGTGTTGTTTCCTGAGGTGTCCTGAAATATGTTTTCTGAAATATGTTGACCTCTTCCTCTTTTATGTAGTGTAGGAACGTATACCTATTCTTTCCATGTTATTTCTGCCTCTGATACCAATTTTTCTGTTAAAGAAAAAATGGGCAAGAACACAGGAATTTCATTCACTGAAGTATACTTGTATATACAGGGGTAGTGCATAAGCACATAACTCACTATAGTGCCCCACTGTATATTGATTCTCTACAGACACTACAGCTGCAGCCTTACAGATGTTTAACTGCAACTCCCATGATCCCTCACCACTCTCTATGCTGCTTAGGGATTGATGGAGATGCAATCCAACAATATCTGGAAGAACAGAGTTGCCGAGACCTGGTTTGGTAAGATTTCAAGTCCATGTTCTAGGGATTTAAGAAGCTTATCAGAGTATCAGTAATGCCAGATGCATTTCTCAGAAAAACATCTTATATACTATTGCTGACCTCCTGACTCAGTGCTGCTTCAGAAAAGAGTATATTCTAGATTAAGCTCTCCTCACTCTCCAATGGTGACAGTGAGACCTATCCAGAATCCTGAGTGAATTGAGTTTGGGATCTAGAATATGTCCCAGACTCCCCTGGAAAACAAAGGGGCTGGCTCCCTGTTACACAGGTGTGTGTTATGCTATGCATGAGGAGCCAACATTGGGCAACAAGTATCCATTCAGCTGATGGCTGTGGAAATGGAGTTGTGCATGCAGAACCACTGCACAGTTGTGAATACACAACAGGTATCCAGGCATGCCCTTTCCTGAGCATGTATTGCACAATGTTGGTATTCTATATGGGGGTTGTTTAACTTTAGCTTAGTGCAACGCCATTTTACACTACACTGTGATAATGTAGGATGTGGCCAGAGTATTTAAAAGTGCAGAACTTTCTTGGCAAGCAAGTTAAAATGAAAAGGCTTCTGCAAAACAAAACCTTTGAAAGCCATTGCTATAGTCTCTACTGTGCAGAGGGAAAAATCTGTGTTGAACAGGGCTGGACTAGATTTGTTTATACCAGACATCCTCCAAGCAGCTCAAGGTAGCATACAAAGAACTACCCATCACATTCTCACACTATTTCTGTCTAGGCCCAAACTACCCCAATTTCACAAACAGGGAGACTTTACTAATGCCCTCTAACTGTTAGATCCTGACTGCAAATTGTATTTCATTAAGGAACACATCATAAAGTGTGGCAAAATGAAAATATATCTCTATTTGCTTGTGTTTCAGGCCTCAGACTACACCCTTATGTGCAACAGAATATATTTCTATTTCCTCCAATGCAAACCAAATGCACTAACAACTACTGCTTCCTTCACAAACAAATGTGACAAAAGAAAGAGAAACATTCCTATTAGGGCTGACAATGGAAAAACGTTTTGCTGCTCAGACCCAGATTTCGCCACCTATTCAGATACAGCTGCTCTAACAAATTGAGTGAATACCCATACACCTAGCATGGAAGCAGAAGAAAGGTAGAAAATGTGAGCTGTACAGCATGTCCTGATCTCAAATTATATCCTCCATTCAAATGTAAAAGCCCAAAGGCACCTTTTTTCCCAAGCTCACTGAAAAACCATGTACCATAAATGCTCAAAAGCCAGCTTTGTGTATTTGGTAAATTAGTCCAACTATTTTTCTGTCTTCACTTATCACACAATCCAATCCAGATAGGAAAATTCATGGGCAAAAACAAGATGTACCTGCCTGCATACAACCTATGGGCCTGAAAGCCACTGGCATGGTTCTAAGTTGCATCCAGCTTCCAGTGCTAAACAGCAAAGCACAGATGCAGCCATAAACAAGATGACTGGCACTGAATCCAAGGCCTCATTCCCTCTTACAAATAAATCAGTTTGTGATCTGAGTTGATGGATCGGTTCGACAGGGGAGCGTGGTTCACACTACATTTGCCCAGTCGCATTAACTTGTAAAATAACCCACTTGTTCAAATTGACTAATGAATCAATTCAAAATGGACCCTCTTCAGTTGGCAGGTAAATTTTAAAGGACAAATTTAAATTGATTCTGATTTGCATCCTGTTCACACTTGGGCTGAATCCATTTATTGCAAAAGATGCGGGGAAAATGAGCATCAAAAAGACATGCGTTAAATAGGTCTAGCATGGGGGGGGGGGCGTTGCCAAACCGCTTCAGCGATTCAGCTCAAGTGTGAACCAGGGTCATTTAAACTGCTTCAAACTGGTTAGCAAACCGGTTTATAATGTAATGGCAATGAGGCCCAAATTCCCCTCCTTGAAGCTTCCCGATAAACAAGTACACACAGCCCTTGGATTGCATGTACCCCCTGGGCATTCTGCAGAGAAATGTTCACTTGCGGGTTTCTTTGCTGCTGAACTCCCAGCTGAATCCCAGGATTTTGAAAGGAGTAGGTTTTACATCATCAATAGTAGCAGGGAGATGCAGCCAGTGATGCAACCTGGAAAGGGATGTAATGCGGGTCCTACAACTTTAGGAAGTTTTCCATATTTATTCTAAAGCCTGCACAGGTGGCCCAGGAATGCTATAGTTCATGTCTTCACATTCATTTTCTTACCAGCATGCAATGATGTCAAAGCAGAGCCATCAGCCTTCAAAGAGCTAGGCACAGAGCAACAATGTTTGCCAAACTTGGGATTGAAGAACTGTTCCTCTGATTTGGAGGCTCAGCATTAAATTATGCTTTAAAAGATGCATATATACTGTCTTGTCCTGGGCATCTTACTTCCACCCAAAGATGCTGCCAGTCAACATTCTCCCTCTCCCTTTGCTCAGAGAGTCACAGCATAAAGATGGGATTATGCTTTCAGGATAATGTTGATGCTTCTTAGATTCCCCTCCGTACAGGCAGTGTCAGAGAATGCTGTGTCCCCCTTCCTTTCCCACTACTGATCAGAAATCTAAAACATACTCCCTGTTTGGGAAAGTCCTATGATATTATTGTTGATTATTAAACAAACAAGCAAAAAAATCAGGAAAATACAAGCAGTGTGACAGAAGCGTCCTCTAGCCAGTTGGTAGACCTGGAAGTTAAGACTGTATTATAGTAATAGACAATGATTTAGTTGCCTCACCTTCAAGAGTTCTCTTGGGAAATCTTTGCCTTCATTCATTCCCTGAAGGTTGGCAATGAATTCTTGACAGGACATCTTTTTGCCAATGTTCTGAAAGAAGCATAACAGAGAAACCATAATGCATATGAATGACAGTAGTTTTTAAAAATAGCAATAAGACAGTAGTTTTTAAAAATATTATATTAAATGCTCTAATGGAACCCCTCTCCTTGGGTTAAAAACCAAGTTGTGAGCAGTAATCCCAGGAACATTCTCTGGAAGTGTGTCTGCATGAGTACAGCTCTAAATACAAATCAGTATAAACAGGCTACCCTACTGGGAAGGCCAAAATCAGTGGATAAGCACTCCAACTAGGATAATGGTGGAGATGAATGTTAGCAATTGCATAGGCTTTTCAACCGTTGCTTTCAAAATGCTTTACAGAACTGACTTGCATTCCAAAAACATTAAAATCTTGCCACAAACGAAAGCTGGAATCACTTTGCCAGGATGAAAGCCTGAAATTGACAAGCTGAAAAGAAGGTTTGATGTTTAAAATTACCCTCCACACACAAACACACACACACACACACACACACACACAAAACCACTTGTCTTTACAAAAACAAAAAAATGTCCAAAACAGTATGGTGGGAAGGAGGAGATTTCTCATTTACATTTATGGAGTTTCTTTCTAACTCCTCTTCTACTAGAGCAAGTGTACTTTTAATTACAGTTAAGAGATAGGAAGTGAAGGCAGGAGGTGAAACCTGCCAGAATTGTGAGATCTTCAGAGGAAGGCCCTGTTGCGTGTCCCAGCATCCCATGAAGTTAGTCTGGTGGATACACATAGCAGGGCTTTCTCCATAGTTTCACCTCGAATGGGAACTCCCTATTCAAGGAGGTTAGGCTGGCCCTTGTAGGCTGGGGGGAGATACAGAAATACTTTAAATAAATAAATCAGGGACTCTCTTCTTTCTTTGGAGTCGGTTCTCCCCCTTTTTAAGCATGATTAAGCATGTCATCCCCATCTACATTAGCACTTTCAAAGCTTACCAGAGTACCTCTTTTTTAAAGCTAGTCTCAAATCCTAGTACAAGTGGAACCCCTGGCCTTACTTTGTGTATACACTCCTGTAATTCAAGCACTTATCCCATGTAACTATGGAAGAGTTACATACGGTGAACTACTCTGTTATTTAAAAAAAAAAATAGAAAAAAGGCTGTACAGGCATGTTAAAAATAAAATATACAAACATAATAAAACAGTTTCTTGAATAACATCGTGCCACATGCTTACAGGCTGAAGCACTGAATTATAGTTAGGAAACAGTGATGGTTATAAATGCATTCCAGGCTATGGCTACATTCCAAGCAAAAAATGCCCAACTTACCACCTATATCAACAATGCAAAACAGAAAAACAAAAACAACAATTAGAGCAAGCACTCCAAAGAGGAGGGAAAGACATAGGAAATATTAGCTTATTAAATTATACTTGGTGCTGTGCATTTTTCACAATTGGAAGCCACCTGAAAATGCTGGGGATTATTTATGCATCTAACATATTTGTTCTAATATTAAGTGTATCTATACCAAATCTTCTCTGATTTCACTGAGTTGTGCCCAGTGTTATACAAGCTGTAATCTGCTCATGCAACAAAGTTTTCCTGTCCTACATCTTCTACTCACTGGAGTTTCCCACAAAACCCTCTCCAGAGACCTACAGGACTCTCAGAAAAGAGCTGGAATGTGGCAATAGGATGGAATAGGCCAAGCACTGTCAAAGGACCTTTGTGTGACCAACTCCAAAAAGCAGCCCATTTATCATAGCCAAGAGACTTATCACATGACACCAGTAAAGCACAATAGCGCCAGGTTAATAACACCTTTGGTTGGCACCTCCTGCATGATGTTGTCTTTTAAAAGTATTTTTTTTTTAAAAAAACAGGCAGAAAAAAATCTGTTAATGACTACCTTTCCCACTTCATGTTAAGAGGTGTTGTGCAAAACTTTGAGCTTTTGCACTGATTTGGGGGATGGTCTAGTGGGTGTGCTTTGGGTGGGGAAGCCTCCAGCACAGTTCTTGACCACTTTTGTGTATGTGCATTTGTGTGTCCACATACATGCCTGGTCTCTCTGTCTGCAACAGATAGTCCTTTCCACCCCTGTCCACATACATGCCTGGTCTCTCTGTCTGCAACAGATAGTCCTTTCCACCCCTTGCCCAAGAGGGGAGAGCAGCCCTTTGTGGGCCTCCTCGGTCTCAGCATGCATGCAAACATCCCTCCGTCCAATACATATGCTACTCAGAAGAAGCTCTGGCACCAGGCTGTGAGGTGGATGGGTGAGTGTTGGGCAAGTATAGCACTGCAGGCTGCATCTCTCAGGCAGCCCTCGCTCCTTTTCTAGGATCAGATTATATTTGGGGGAAGGAGAAGCCTGTAGCCTATTGCTACAACACTGCATGGTGTCTTCTTTGGGCAGGGGGGGGATCTGTGCATATGTACATGTGTGACTAAGAATGAAAAGGGGTGGATAGCTGCGTGTGATGATGTTTTAGTGCAGACGGTCACTTTCATCATGAAATAGTTCCGAGGGTGTGCAACAATAGTGTTTTAGTGAAAACACTATTGTTGCAAGAGAAAGCCTCATGTGATAAGGCCCTCGGAGGGGAAAATAACTCACCTCAACAAATAATTGTGTTTCTGCTCTGGCCAGGACCCTTTGATTCACCTGCCTTTTGCTGATTTTCAGCACCACTCCCCCTCTTTTTCTTCACCACTTTCATTCTTTTCAATATTATTTGCTCATGTGGCTGTTTAATCCTATTAGCAGTAGCCACCCAACCTGACTTTGTGTATAAGCACCTGTGGCATCACGATGTCAGCAACAAGACATATAGGTTTACTGCAGTCAAAAGAATTGACTGGGAATGTGGACAAACAAGACACAAGATAGTGAGGGAAAAGAAGATGATAGAAGCTATGCTGAGAAGAGCAGCATTTTTAAAAGGGGAAAGTGTCTGCAACCAGGAGGCCCTTATTAAAGTAGCTATAATTCATTTCTAACCTCATATAACAAGTCCATTGAAGACTGCCACCTCGTATCTCAACTATTCTTTTCCCAGTCAGGCAGAGCCAAAGGGTGTCACTATGTGTTCTGGACAAGGGTGGCACTTTTTTTTTTTTAACATTTCGACTTTTAAGGCCCAGAAAGGAATTCATATGTTGATCATTCATATATTGGGCTGTCATACATGGCAAGTTACAGGTTTGTTCTCTGCTACCCCAAAGAGTAGGACCAAGCCTAATGGCTTTAGGTTACAGGAAGGTAGATTTGAATTAAACATTAGAAGGATGGTCTTGGCAGTAAGAGCAATGTGGCAATGGAACCACACTGGAACCAGAGAGATGGTGGGGTCTCCTTCAAAACTGCCTTTGAAGAGATGGTGGAGTCTTCAAAAAGAGCTTGGATAGCTACCTACTGGGATTCCTGCACCGGGGATTGACTTGATGGCTTAAGAGACCCCTGCCGACTTTGCAATTCTATGATTCTAGTTCATGAACCAAGAGAATGGTATGTGTACTCTGCCATCTAGTGGTCCAAAGATACCTTGGCAATGTAGCAAGGAAGAAATGTAAAATTACTGCACAGTACTTAAACTATGAAAACCAGCATGGGGGTAAGGACTAGAACTCTGTTGTTGGACTAGGACTCTGGCAGACCAGGGCCTTACCAAATCCCTATTCTACCCTGGAAATCTATCCTGCCGTGAAAATGTTTGAGCAAGTAATAGCCTTTCGGCCTCAGGGGAAGGTAACGGCAAACCCCCTCTGTGCAAAACTTGCCAAGAAAACCCCATGATAGGGTCTGTTTAGGGCCACCATAATTTGCTAATGACTTGGGGCACACAGAAACAACAACAACAACAACAACAACAACAACCAGCATGGGGAGAATGAGCACTGCTCCCCCCCCTCAAAGAAAATAAGGATTTTGTCCTCCAAATGAAATTTTTCTTTAGTCCCCAAAGTTCTAGCTTTAAAGTGAAAATACACTGAAAATCATCATTCGTAACATTGCCTGTCTCTTTTCATCAGATACCTAACTTGTATTTCCAAATGCCCAACTGAAGTTTTAAGTTACTGCAAGGCTAGAAATTTGAGGACTGAAGAAAAAAATTCAAAGAGGGGGATTCTTATTTGCATTGGGCAATACTCTCATTTTGCCCTCTCCCTCCCATAGCTACTCCTGCCGTAGACCATTTTGCCAAAGTGAGAGCTCTGAATCTCGGCAGTACTGTGGTGTTAGCACTCATCTAACACTAGCAGATTAGTTACTGTACAAACCTAGTGGAGAGGAGTCCCACTGCAGTGACAAAAAGCAACTATTACAGCTATTTGGCATAGTTGTATGGAAGTCATTTATCTGAAAATTATGTTACACCCCTTTGCGCGCCAGGTCGGGGCCACGGCAACTGCATGCCACAGCCCCAATCCAGCTATTTGCTGGCTCAAAATGAAGCGGCAGAAACCACTCCTTTTTGAGCCAGCAAAAAAGCTGGTTCTTCCACTGCCACCACAGCTTTTCTGCGCTCCCGTGGCATGTGGTGTATAAACGCTGTACCGCTGAAGCGCTGCAATGCTGCCCACCATCTGGACGAATGAGTGGGTGGCTTCATGGCAGCCTGATGGGGCTGTGCATCATCTAAATGACACACCACCAAGCCACCAGGAAGCCGCTGCTTCAGGGCAGTCTGTTTCACCCCAACATCTAGGGAACAAGGAGAGCTCATTCCGGTCAGAAAAGCCTCTCAAAATATATTTGTCTTGGCAACTTGCAACTGACGGAAATTAGGCTATATGTCTGCTTTGGTCAAATTGGCCTACCAGTCAGAGTTGCAGAGGAAAAGCAATAAAAACCAAAACCAAAAAACCCAGAGGTTTTTTTTTGGGGGGGGGGGTCTCTTTTGTTTAAACTTTGTTTTGTTTTGTATAAACCAGGGTTTTTTGCATTAATGTGCAGGACTAAACCAATATAGAACTAAATCGGAAAATTAAGCAGCAAAATGCAGATGTTATGGCCACTAGTTTACATAATAATTGCACTTTTTAAAAGTGCTCTTTTCAAGCAAGTTGTTCTGCTTGAATTTTGGTTAACTGAAGGATTTGTTTCTGAATTGTGTTTGTCACACTATAAAATAAAGTGCAAGAACAGCATTAAAAGAAGCAACTGACAGGGACTGGTCAAACAATGAACACCTGCCAATAAATTGTTAAAGTTAAATGTTTACATTCAGTCATTACTCCAGTAAGAGGGTTGGAAAACAGTAATAATGCACAGACTTTTTTTTTTAAGAAAAAAAGATTAACCAGTTTTTAAAACCAGGTGTGTTTCTTTTAAGTTATTTGGTTTAAACCATGGTTAAAAAGCATGGTTTAAACCAGCGGTCGGCAAACTACGGCCCATGGGCTGAACCCGGCCTGCCGAGGCCTTATAACCGGACATGGCCGGTCCTGCCACCACCGCACATGCAAGAGCGCGGGGTGCCATTTTGCCTTCCAAAATGGCACCCGTGCTCGCGCACGCATGCGCATGACGGCCGACACCATTTTGGAAGGCAAAACGGCACCGCCGTTGTGCGCATGCGCTTGCAATGCCGGTGCCGTTTTGCCTTCCAAAATGGTGCCCGCCGTGGTGCGCATGCGCGCGTGGGCGCCATTTTGGAAAGCAAAATGGCACCCTGCTCTCGTGTACACACGCGCACGCACACGCGCCTCCACCACCGTTTTCCTCCCCTTCGGCACAAAGATCGGGGGACAGCGGAACCGGCCCCACCCCAAAAAAGTTTGCCGACCCCTGGTTTAAACCAACCAATTTTTGTCCAGTTACTAGCTCATGTTTACCTGTCACATGTACTCTCTGACTTGCCCTGGAAATATCCAGTCTTTTGTATCCTGCTTGGCCCCCATTCATTTGGACTGCAACTCTGGCTTTGGACCCTGCATTATTCCATGAACTCTGCCTCTGCCCTCCAACTCTGCTTAGATTGCCCGAAGCATTTCTGGCTGCAAGAAGCCAGCACGGCAAGGACCTGGGCTGTGAGCAGTACATCAAATGTATTGAAAGTGCATTTTGAAATCTCTAGGAAAACAGGCAATTTGCAGAATACTCACATGGCCATGGAGGTCAGTGTTGAGCAGCATAATGGCACACGTGAGGCAATGGACACCATCTGCAGTATAAAACACACCCGAAGCATGACATATACAAAGCTACAGAGGGAGGGAGAAAATCACACTTCCCACTACACACAGCTGTTAATGAAAGAATGATTCATGTTAAGTTAGGACCCCCTACAGCCTAATTAACGCTCTCCTTTTTTCCCCCACATGCAATTTGTTTATAAAGAAATACATGACATTAATCAAGACAGAGTCTCATGAAATGAAGTCATTGCAGGAGGGGAAAGAGTAAGCTTATTGCCAATGAGAAGGGGGAAAATATATATAGACAACAGCATGCAAGCTGTCAGTCTCTCCTATTCCATGTACTTGAATCCTTCAATACAGAACTGAAGAAAGAAACCCACTCAGAAAGTTCATTACAAATAAGCTATCTGTCATTGTTAAAAGCTTCCTTTCAATAGCAATATTGTATTTAAGTTACACCAAGGATATATCTTAGCCAAGTACAGTTAGCCCTCCACATCTGAGGCTTTGACTTTTGCAAATGTGATTATTTGCAGTTTTGAATAATAAATAAATAAATAAATAAATAATAATAATAATAATAATATCCGGGCAGTTTACAACACTAAAATACACTAAAATACGTACATCTTAAAACAATATAATTCCCTCCCCCCCTTAAAAAGTTATTAAACCACATCTCAATTAGAACCAATTTACAATTTAAAACAATGACAAATTAAAAACAATAGAAATAATACAAACCGATAAACCCCTGCAACTTCAGGCTTAAAACTTGCATTATGCTTTGGGATGCTAATTTTATCTCAGTAAAAGATAAACTATCTCAGAAGTTCTTGTGAGACAGGCAAGTACTGTGATTCCTGCTCTATGCAACTGTGTAGGAAAGGTAAGTGTCGGAGAGGCCATGACTTGCCAAAAGGCATCCGTGGAGTTCAATACAGAGGCAACATTTATTTGTGTTTTCTTGTCTCTCAACCCAGACTCCAGGCCACAATGATAAACAAAGAGGCATTTGTAAAAGCAAAGGGCTACAATTTAAAGAGATAAAAGGGCTAAAGGCTGAAGCTCTCCTCACTTTCTGGGCTCACCCCTCACAATCCATCCCACTGAATGCTTTCTGCCAACCAGAAATGAATCCAGTTGAAAGAAAAGCATCTCAGAGGTAGGACACAAACAAACAAAATGAAATTCAACATGGAGAAATGTAAGGTACTGCACTTAGGGCGGAAAAACGAAAAGCACAGATATATGGTGGGAGACACCTGGCTGAATGAGACTATGTGTGAAAGGGATCTAGGGGGGGAAGCAGACGAGAGCTTCCCAGACGCCCTGGGCCGGCGCGCCGCAGGGCCGCAGCCTCCGCACCTCGGCGCACCGGCACAGCAGCGCTCCTTCCTCAAGACAGGGAAAGTGAGCCCTAAAAGTGTTGGGCGCACTTTCTCTGTCTTTTCCGCCGCAGCGCGTGCGGTCGCTGTGGCGGGAGGTTGCCCTGGAAGCGCCGGCCGTGCGGAGGGCCAGCAGCTCCCAGGGCGACCTCAGGAAGAGGAAGGAGCGCCGCTTGTGCGGTGGCTCCTCCTATTCCGGGCCTCCAAGACGGCTCAATAAGCCGTCTGCCGAGGCTATAGGAATCCAGGTAGACCACAGGTTGAACATGAGTCAACAGTGCGATGCAGCAACTAAAATGGCTAATGCAATTTTAGGCTGCATCAGTAGAGGTACAGTGTCTAGATCAAGAGAAGTAATAGTGCCACTCTATTCTGCTTTGGTCAGGCCTCACCTGGAATACTGTGTCCAGTTCTGGGCACCACAATTCAAAAAGGATGTGGAGAAACTGGAGTGTGTCCAAAGGAGGGCAACTAAAATGGTGAAGGGTCTGGAAACCAAGCCCTATGAGGAACGACTTAAGGAGCTGGGGAAGTTTAGCCTGGAGAAGAGACAGCAGAGAGGGGATATGATGGCCCTGTTTAAATATTTGAAGGGATGTCATATTGAGGAGGGAACAAGCTTGTTTTCTGCTGCTCCAGAGACTAGGACCCGAAACAATGGATGCAAGCTCTAGGAAAAGAGATTCCACCTCAACATTAGGGGGAACTTCCTGACAGTAAGGGAGGTTCGACAGTGGAACACACTCCCTCGGAGAGTAGTGGAGTCTCCTTCCTTGGAGGTCTTTAAGCAGAGGCTGGATAGCCATCTGTCGGGGATGCTTTGATTTTGAGTTCCTGCGTGGCAGGGGGTTGGACTGGATGGCCCTTGTGGTCTCTTCCAACTCTATGATTCTATGATTCTATGAATGTGGCAGGGAAAGCTATAGGCAAGAAAAGCATTCAGGAACTTCGTACATGCTTGCTACCTCTATGCCCCTTCAAGTTACATTCCCTGAAAAGAGAGGAAGAAGTTTTCCCACGTATGTGGAGCAATATGGTGGAAGGTATAGAGACAAAAATGGTAGGGAGAACATTCAACAATAATAACAACAACAATAGTGCAAGAACGATAGTGGCCATGATGGCTACCAAAGCAACAAATGCCCCCTACCCCAAATAAATTCTTGAACCTGCCAAAAAGTAGTGCTTTTTGTCTTGGCCCCTAGACTGTGGAATGAGAGATTCAACAACTGAATACACTATCTGAATTTAAAACAACATTGAAGATCAGTCTCTTCTGGCAGGCTTATCCAGATAATTTTAAATTGTGAATTAAGATGTTGAATTTTAAATGTAGACTGTTTAAAAATGTATATGTCTTATCTGTCCTTTTAAACTGTTGCATGTTTTAATTAATGTCTTTGAATTGATGTTGTGCATTGTTGATTTGATGCTGCACCCTCCCTCAATCAATAATAATAATAATAGTAATAATAATAATGGCTGTTTCCTGCAGGATGGAACTTATTAAACTTCCTTTGTTTCACTTCCACTTTTAAACTGATTGGGCCTCAAAACACTGGAGTGATTCAGTAGCAAATTCGGAAATCAAATTATAGCCTAAAGAGCTTTATGCTTAGAGCAGAAAATGTTCTAATTTTGCTAGAAATTGCTTTCTAGTGAATGCTTTTCATTCTTACCCTGCTGTTCTTAGCTTTATTATCATTTCTGTATTTTTTTTTAAATCTCTGCATTAAAATGTGGTTTTTGTATTTATTGTTGTTAGCCACCTCGGACTGTGCCTAAGGAAATGTAAAAAAGAAATGTTTTAAATAAAGTAAAAGTAAATTACCTTGTGTGGAAATGGCATTTGGGTTGCAGTGGTGGTATCTGTTGGAGAAATGAATTAAAACTCTCTCTCTTTCCTGAGTTTCTCCAATGAGGGAAAAGGCTTTGAAGAATGTCCTAAGAAGAAATATACAGGGGAGAAAAATACAAAGTCAAACATGCCATTAGAGCTGTTTGCAATGAAGCCCAAAATGGACAACAGCTTTTTCAGAGAGCAGAGAATGACTGAACAAACAACCATGAATGGTAGTGAAAATATTCATATCGCTTTTGCTGCAGTTGAACAGGTATTTCAGGTTATTGTTTCAAAAAATAGCAAAAACTGAGAAGAAGCATCAGTGGACACACAGTAATGAGTATGTACACAGTAGGAAGCACTGTGTTGTCTTTTAAACCATCTTCTACCCATTGAAAATCTTTGCTGTGATTTTGTGTGCCTTCACATCAATCCAGTTTATTTTGTGGCAAATTTTATTCAGAGGAGATTTGCCATTTTCTTCCTCTAAGGCTGAGAGAATGTGGCTTAGGCTGCTGCCACACTGTAGAAATAATGCAGTTTGACACCACATTAAGTGATGTAGCTCCATCCTTTGGAATCCTGGGATTTACAATTTTACAAGTCTTTAGCCTTCTCTGCCAAGGAGTGCTGGCACCTCACAAAACTACAAATCCCAGGATTGTGTAGGCCAAAGCCATGGCAGTTAAAGAGTCAAACTGCATTATTTCTACAGTGTAGATGCAGTTTTAATGCTACAGAATTCTGGGATTTGTAGTCTGGCAGGGCACCAGAGCATTCTGACAGGGAAGATTAAGTATCTCATAAAACTACAAATCCCAGAATTCCATAGCATTTAATTCCATAGCACCATCATAACAGTTAAAGTGGTGTCAAACTGCTTTATTTCTGCAGTGTGGTAGCATCCTTAAACAAGGTCATCCAGCAGGTTTCAGTGCCTCAGAGGGGATTCAAACTCAGGTCTTCCAAAGTCCTAAATCCAATACTCAAGCCATTACACTACACCGGTACCCAGAAAAATCAACTGTTTGCTTAAAGTCTCCAGTGGTGTTGCTAGTTTATAAAAACGTTTCCATTCTTGAAGCTGAGGAAATAATGTAGGACAGATCCCAATATGTTTCAATCATTTTATTTAGAAATGCTAGAAAACATAAACTTTTGCTGCAATTCTCAGGCTGAAGAAACTTGCAGAAAGAATGAGACTGGCCATGAGCAAAAAAAAACAAACCCTCAATATGGTGATATTATGCCTGCATACTTATATGATTTGCTAATCCAGCTATCGACAATGCGTAGCTATCCAGAGATTAGGAAAGTTGGGGGGGGGGGGCTGAAATTAAAAAGCTTTGAAAATTTACTTTTGGGGTCTGCAACTGTCAGACTCCACCAGCTGGTATGAACACTGGCCATGTTGGATGGGGAATTCTTGGTGTTATCCAAAAATATAACTTTTCCAAGCTCTGCACTCATCATTGCCACACCACTAGCTATACCAGTTAGTAATGAAAAGATACAAATTCCAACCAGTTCTAAAAACTACTCATTTCTTTTCCCTGACCTAGATGGTGATCTTTGGTGCTTTAAATACGATTTCTAGTAGGGAGAGCACATCCTGAAAATACGTGTATCTAAATCCAGTTAATCAAGACAGCTGTCTAAGTTTCTTTCTTTTAAAGATCAATGCAGCTGTCATCATTCTTTCATCCCTGTGCTTTCTCTATATATCTTGCATAGCATGGCTGTTATTTCTGTTTCCTCTGGGACTCTAGGTGTCAAAACATACTGCAGAAATAATCCCATCTGACACCGCTTTAACTGCCCTGACTCAATGCTAAGGAATTCTGGGAATTGTAGTTTTGTGAGAAGTTTAGCTTTAATTGGCAGAGAGCTCTGGTGCCATAACAATTCCCAAGAATCCCTAGCACCAAGCCAGGGCAGTTAAAGCAGCCTCAAACTGGACTACTTCTACAGTGTGGATTGGACATCCATCAGACAACTGCATCACCAAGTTTTTACAACTTTCATTAAAAGTATGCACACCCTCTTGTGGTGTTGATGCGAGCTTTGAGCCATGAATCCCGTTCCGAGGGGAAAGCAGGATATAGATAAAATACATGAAATAAATAAAATGACAAAAAAAGAAGGGGAAAACCCCAATAAAAGTGAATCAAGGAGGCAGCCTTATTCACATCAATACTAAAATATGCATTTTCAAACCACAGTGGGAGAGTATGACTGTGCCTGTTCCTTTCCAGCTTCAGATTAGTTCTCACCATTCTGCAGCCAGACCTAGCTCATGTAAGTGGTATGAATGCAGAAGAAGAACTATAGTGTTAATGGTAAAACACTTGGACTTCACACAAAAAGTCTTAGGCTGAATTCCTATCACCCTGAGTTAGAAAGATCTACTAGAAACCTCAGACACTGAAGAAACCAAGTCAGTGTAGAAAAATACTACACTAGAAGGAGAAATAGCCTGCTGTTGTTATTGCTTTGTGCCTTCAACCTGAATCAAACTTAGGCAACCCTACCCTACAGTTTTCTTGGCAAGATTTAACCAGAGGAGGTCTTTCCCTTAGGCTGAGAATGGGACTTAGTCTAGTAACTTTATCACACGGGCTTCTCATAATGTACTGGGTATGTAATGTGAACAGAACGGAATGAATTTTATCACATGGTATGATCCTCATTGAGTTCCCATTCGGTGTTTTGACAGTCCCTAGCCCATTCCAGCAGGAGATCTGTAAAAATGCGTCATCAGCCAGCAAGAATGTTTACAGACCATTCCAGATTATGTCTGTTTGATAATCCTGCCCAGTCTCAACCTGTCTTCGTGTTCTCATTGGCTACGACAACCTCCTCTTCTCCCATCTTAGAACATCCACAAACTCAACTCTTCTTCCGGTGCTAATGCAAGGAGGGTGCCACAGGTAATTTAAAAAATGTTTTCTTTTTTCTTTTTTTATAGATGGAATCGCATTGTGTTTATGTGAAAAAAAAAACAATGAATGCTTGCAACCTAAACCTCTCAGTAGCATTCTTTCCAATACAGACATAGGGGTTTTCGCCATACTTTATAAAAATTTTTTTTTTACATACAACCTCTCCACAACATGCGCCAAAGGACGGCTGGGGAATAACCTGAGCGCCAGTGCCGGTACAACAGTAAATGCAGTATAATATGTGTATTCATAATGTTAACATCACATTATCACTAGCCTAATGCGGTAACACCCGTTCCCATATTGTAACATATCCAGGACTCGGTGGGAATGTTAAAAGTACTGGTGCTGGTTATTCAGTGGGTTTCCATGGATAAGTGGAGATTCAAACCTTGATCTAGTTCAACATTCAAACCATTATACCATGTTGGCTTGGTATACAGCCAGTTTTCTATGTTCCACAGTTCACTAGTGAGGTATAACATAAATACGAGTTACTATTTATGGTACTAAGTAAGAGTGGTCAAGAAAATGGAATGCTTGGAAGGAGAGGAAGTCATGTCAAAGGTGCTATGGATAGATGCTAAGGAAGGTTGAAAGAGTGGAAGGAAGGTAGTTTTGAAAAGGTGCTTGGGGAAGGCGAAGAAGAAAAGAAAGGAAGGAAAAAGAAAAGAAATCAAGAGGAGAGGAGAGGTTTACTCTGAAAATTGGAGAGAGTTCATTTGTCATCATAGCCGACCAACTGGACTAGAAGTCCGCTTGATTTTGGGGGGAGAGGACAGCTGTGGGGAGCAGGTGGAAGCAGAAGGCCTTTAACACTGAAGTTACCATAAATACAAGCTCTTGCATTACAGTGTCATCTTATTCCATCTCAGATGTTGTGTGTGTACACAAAGCAACTGGAATGAAGGACCAGACAGGTGCAAGAAGAGTGCTATAACTGCAAAAGTAAGGAATAGAAATGTACTAACACTGGAATTCAAATATATAAAATTATTTCTGATTTATCCAGGTAGTTGACTGGATCTTTGAATCCTTATTATGTGTCCTTATTCTTTAATCTTTATTATTCATTAAATGACCTATGCCCTCCCTTCTCTTGCACCATGTGCATATACCATACTGTGGAATACTTGTCTATCCTTTCACAGGGCAGGACACTGGGCTAGCAGGATCAGATTTTCCTCAAATTTGTGCCCTCAGACATTCCCACCACCTCAAATAAATATATCCAGATCACTGGGGATTACTATTCCCCAAATTCCAGCCATGTTGGTTGGGAAGATGCAACTTGAAGTTCAACAGATTTGGAGGGCACCAGAGTGGGGATTATGCATTACAATGCGTGGGCGCCATATGTGACTTTAACCCTACATGGAAGGCAAGCTGCGGCAGGAGCAATGGCACATGCACCTGTGGTGTGCGTGGTGTGCCGTGTGTGGGAGCATGCCCCCTATTATTTTCAACAGTGTTTAAGCATACACGATTTTTGCCTTACACGGGGGGGGGGGATCCCCTCGCATATGGGAAGGGCCCACTGTATAGTCAAAATATGAAGGCAGGTCAGGCTTCATGAAAGCAGGTCTGGGAAGCAGTGAAAAGAGGAAAGCCAAGGTTAGCACGGGAAGAGGGAGACAGATCTTCCTTTCCTCAGAGTAAGGTAAGTGTAGGTGTAACTTATAGTAGGCACATACGTGGTTCTGAGTGGATTGAGACACAAACCAGAAAAATATATTTAAGAGATGGTTTCATACCTGAGGGAATGATCCAAAGAAAGGCCCGTGAAATCAAAGAACTTGAGGTATTCCTCAGCTACAAGTTTGCTGAACTCATTGCTTCAACAGAGATAAGGGAAGGAAGAACAAAACAAATTATACATTTGCTTGGATAATTCTGAAGGTACAATATGAACACCATTCTAGGTAGAAAGCCAGAACTTACTTTTTCCCCAAATGCCTTGCTACATCAGACCGTTTGAACCTATCCAGATGATAGAGTCGCTTTGCCAACCTCCTGGCTGCATCCACATTGCCACTTGTGGAGCCATTGATGAAGTCATGACTCAAGTTTTCATGCCCCTCTTTTTCCAGAAAATCATTGCTTCCCATGTCCCCTATGGCATCTAGGGGTGTTGGGTGTTCCAATCTTGCATTGCTACAAAACAACAGTAAATATTGAAGGAATTAAAGGAGGAAAGAGAAGAGAAAAAGGATTAATACTTTTCAAGGACAAAATCCTTTTTTAAAAATTCATATTCTTACTCTTATCTTTTAGCCTCTAAGTGTTTAATGTCAATTTTTATTATATAAACAGCAATACTATAATAACTATGCTATAATAACTAAAACAAACTACAACTGCAAGCTTGAGGTTCTACGTCTAAATATGGTGACAAGAAATTGTTATATTTATAATTTATAATTATAATATCTATTGCTGTTGTTGTCATTGTCATCATCTTATATCCAACCTTTCTCCCAATACGGGGACCCAAGAAAGTCTGATATATGTTATAAACATTAAAAGTCTGATACACTGACATTTGGTATCAATGAAGGATGTCTCTCCCCAAGTCCATCTAGTGAGCAGGTGTCTTCTTCCAGTTGTTGATAAAAATAAAAAAGGTAGCCCATGTTGTATAAATGCCTCGGTGTTTTCATCTCCTCTTTGTATTCTGATGGAGTGTGAAAGCTTCTCCACCAGAATTAAATTCCAACCTCTACTCCACCATATATCAATGCTAAGGCTATTCAGCAATTTCCATCCTCTTGCTATTTCTGTTTGCTCAACTGATAACAAGGGCGAAATAATTTATTTATGCTTCAGGTGCTTATTTCTCTAAAGAGTAAATAAATAGGAGTAAAAATTTTGAACAAAATTTGATTTGTAATGCCAAGATAAATCCTTTATAACAGCAGCAGAAAGAGGTAATTAGAAAGACTGCACCACACTATAAACAAAATCAAGAAATCCATCCTCAGGCTTGAATAAAGTAAATTCCACTTGAACAAATCTCATTTGTTTCAACGAAGCATGCTGGGGAGACCTTCTGACAAATTATGTCCCATCTGAAAAGATGGCTCCTCAGGCAGACAAGATACAAGAGTATACAAATTTAGGCTACTACTAAGGTACAGTCTGTCATCCTCCATATCCACTGATTTTTTTTATATCCACAGCTTGAAAAAGTAACCACAGCTTGAAAATATTTTACAAATATATAAATTCCAAAAAACAAACCTTGATTTTGCCATTTTATATAAAGGACACCATTTTACTGTGCCATTTTCTTTCATGGGACTTGGGCATTCATGGATTTTGGTATCCACAGGGTATCTTGTAACCAAACCCCAACAGATACCAAGGGCCCACTGTAGTAGCTACTATTTCCAAGCTCATCTGAAATCTATGTTATCATCTGAAAGCCACCATTTCTTCAACTATAATAAAATCTGTGTCTGGCTAGATCGAACAGGGATTAGGAAGACTTTTCTGGATTAAGTCAAATTCCAGTTTGGGAAACTGTGGGCTACATTCCAACAGGGAGTGACACTAAGAACACAGGTTGGGATTAAGCCAAAGTAGGAAGACTAGGTTCCCACTATGAAACCAACCTTCCTGTCCCACACAATGCCTTCCTAGTCTACAAACCAGAGCTCTTGTTCCAAGCAAAAACCTTTCCGGGCCGCAAGCCAAAGCTCATTTCATTGCAAAACAATCCCAGTTTTAAGCAGCCTGTCATTTCCAATCAGAGATAAGAGGAGAAGCAGCTCCCAAAGAAGATGGAGAACCTCCAGTGTTTGTGGGATGCAGCTTCCCTTCACCTGCAACAAGTACAAAACTGGGTGTCTACGCAACCAAGTTGCATTATTTTAATGTATTTTACTAACTTTTAACCAGTTGACTAATTTAATTTATTGTCATTTACAAAGGATCTGATGCTGTATTAAGCCGTGTATAAAGAAAATAGTCCAAGCTTGTGGTTTACAACAATAAAACAAGAAGTAAAACAGAATGAAATGAGAAAACCATGCAAATGGAATTTGAATGACGCTTAAGTCTGTTTCACAGGACATAATTATAGTACTTTGATACTAATTTAAGTGCCTTGGCTTCATCTCACAGAATCCAGCGGTTTATAGTTTGTTGAGGCACTAAAGTGCTCAGATGAGAATTCCAAATGCCTCATGAAACTACAAATCCCAGGATTCCACAGGACAGAGCTACAGCAGTTGAGATGGTGTCAAAGTGCTATAATTATGTAGTGTGACACACTGTAAATTGGTGCTTCCCAGGCTACCTGATGTTTGTTGTTGTTATTAACCACCTTTGAGTCGATCTCGACTCATGGTGACCCTACAGATGAGACATCTCCAAGACTCCTTGTCCTTCATTGCTCTGCTTAGTTCATGTAAATTCATACCCATGCCCTCCCTAATAGAGTCCATCCATCTAGCATGTTGTCCTCCTCTTTTTCTACTTCCTTCCACCTTTCCTAGCATTATTGTCTTTTCCAGTGAGTTGTGCCTTTTCATGATGAAGCCAAAGCATGACAGCCTCAACTTAATTGTCTTGGCTCCCAGGGAGATTTTTGGCTTGATCTGTTCAAGGATCCATTTGTTTGTCTTTTTGGCTGTCCATGGGATCCTCAGCATGCTTCTCCAGACCCCCGTCTCAAATGCATTGATTTCTCCTTATCCGTTTTCTTGAGTGTCGATCTCTCGCATGCATACAAGGTAAAAGGGAATACAATGGCTTATATGAGTCTAACTTTCATGCTTAGTTATATATTGTTGGAAGAAATATACGTTGATTTCCTCCCTTCCCTCTTCTCTCATTCTATCTGGCAGTTTAACTGACTCTCTGAACACTCTAAACCAGGGATAGGCAACCTTTCCCCTTTAAGGGCCGAGGGACTTCAGCTCCCAGAAGCCTCAGCCATGTTGGCCAATAGTACCATGTTGGCCAATAGCTCCTGGGATTCTGGGAGCTGAAGTCCCTCGGCCCTTAAAGGGGAAAGGTTGCCTACCCCTGATCTAAATAGATATCTGGTCACCCAGTGGCCCCAGCCAGGAATCGAACTCATGTCTCCATAGTATACCACCCTGGCTCTCCATAAAGTCTATAGCCTTTCTATAGGATCTCCATCCATTTATCTATCTATCTATCTATCTATCTAAATAGATACCTGGTTACCCGGTGACCCAACTGGAAATCGAACCTGTGTCTCCACCTTGGCTCTCTATAAATAAAGTCTATAGCCTTTCTAGCGAATCTGCATCCATCTATAGTCTACTCCAGGGGTAGGCAACCTTTCCCCTTTAAGGGCCGAGGGACTTCAGCTCCCAGAATCCCAGGAGCTATTGGCCAGCATGGGACTATTGGCCAACATGGCTGAGGCTTCTGGGAGCTGAAGTCCCTCGGCCCTTAAAGGGGAAAGGTTGCCTACCCCTGCTCTAAACTGTCACCTCTCAGTCTCCAGTCAATAACTGCCTCCTCTTAGGACTTTATCACATGGGGGAAATCCCGTGAAGAAACAGGATTTAAAAGCTGGGGGAAAACTACAAAAGCGGGTTGATTTTCACACACGTCATTGTTAAACTGTTGTTAACTGTTGTTTCTGAATGGAAAGTGGTTAAAAGCCGCTCCTTTTTACTTTCGGAATTTTCTGAAAGTAAAAAGTGGCGGCTTTTGACTACTTTCCGTTTGGGTTAACAACAGTTGAACAACAACGTTGCATGAAAATCTACCCGCTTTTGCAGTTTTTTTTTTTATTTTTGCATGGGATTTCCCCCGCGTGATAAAGTCCAAAATCTATGAGTGAGTAACAGTCTCTCTCTGCTATATTAACACCAGTTAAGATAGGATTTAGTTTGTTGTGAAATTATTTATTAAAGTCATTATTGCTTGTCCTTAAATCACAAACTACATGTTTGTAATTTTTGAGTTAGTCTTTAGTCTTTAGGAAGACAGATTTAAAATAATAGTCTGCGGCCACGCTTTCGTTGTTCTGTTGATGAAAGCTGGATTCTAACAGGTCTAACTTTCATACCTGCTTATTTTAGTTTACCTTTAAAAGGGTTAACACCTTGAGAAACTAAAATTGCACCCCACATATATCTTGTCTCTTTAGGATCTTTTCTAATTCCTTCATAACTGCCCTCCCCACTCTTAGGGCCTTTGCAGACTGCCAGAAATAGTGCAAATTGAGTCCACTTTAACTGCCCTGACTCAGTGCTAGGGAATCATGGGAACTATAGTTTATTGTGGCACCAGAGCTCTCTGACAGAGAAGGCTCAATGTCTCAGAAAAAAAATACAATTCCTATGATTCCCTAGCACTGAACCAGGGCAGTTAAAGTGGACTCAATTTGCACTACTTCTGGCAGTCTGCAAAGGCCCTTAGTCTTCTTCAGATTTCTTAGCTGTAGTCCCCATTCTGATCAGTGTTTGATTCAAGGTATAGGAACTCTTTAGCTACACTTGTCCCTCCACATTCGCTGGGGTTAGGGGCACAGCACCCCTGTCAAAGTTGGGGGGGGGGAATGCAAATAAATAAACAGTACTTTTTAACCTGAGAGAACACCTCTCTAGTAATTTCTAGGGCCTCCAGTAGAACTGTGGTCAACATCTGCCAGAATTTGACCATAGAATCATGTTGCAGGACCTACAAAAGCCTAGAGAAGTGTTTTCTCTAAGAATCTTTAGGTCCTCCAGTGCAACTCTATGGTCAACTTCCAGCAGAATTTGTCTGGAGGACCTAGAGCATATTAATCAAATCCACAAATAATCAAATCCACAAAAGTCAAAGCCGCAAATGTGGAAGGACAAGTGTATTTCTATTTCTATCTAATCTGGGGACCAGCAATTTTTTAAAATATATATATTATTATTTTTTGCTAGGGACTGACACCGTATTTGCATCTATGGGCTACAATTGATTTTTTTTCTTCCCTGGAAGCTCAGCAGGCATGATCAGCTAATAACCCATGGACCGGCACCAGTTCAGGGGCCACTATTTTCGGTAGCTCCAAACAAATGCCTTAACCGCTATATACATAGTGGCTCGGGGGTATTTAACAAGATACTTCCAGCTAATGACGTCTCAAATACCAGGGCTGGGAAGGATTTTTGCCTGAGATCCTGGAAAGCCACTGCCAGCTACATTATTGGGCTGGATGAACTAAACTCCCAGTAAGTAAGTTTATAGGTTCATGTGTTTTCAGTAAATGAAGTCCTAGACAATCCCTTCAATAACATACAATTTCTTTACTGCTGTTTCGTTAAGCTCTGATATATTTGCCATCAATATAAACAAGAATGCCTCTGAAAAGCCATCTCTCGGCATCTGGTTTCAGCAACTGAATTACCTTAGTCACAGTGTCAGATTGATTTTACCATACCTGTTTGATCCCATACTGTCACTATTGACGTCACCAACTTTTTCCATGTTTTTTTTTTAATCTCTCCCTAAACAAAAGCTAATCACTGGATAAGTGAAATGGCTGGCAAAGTCTGCAAACTTTTTCTCTTCATGTGTTTCCAGCAGGGTGGTTAGCTGAGAAAATCCCTATGTTTATAGGAAGCTCAAACTGGTATTTGCTTTGTTTGTGGAAGCTAGGAGGTTTGAGGGAGGGCGAAAGCCCCCCCAGTCACTGCCATGCCAGGATGGCTAGAATCAGTACCTGTCCTTCACCCATCCATATGACCTGAAGAAATTCTGGCAGATGTTCCAGATCCTTCTCATGAATCAGAAATTACATCACAAGGAAATTCCATTCCATGGCAGTTCTGGCATCTTTAAACTCACCAGCTGTTGACTGTACTGTACAGACCCCAAAAGCTAACGTTTCTCTTCTCTCAGCCTCATTCCATGTTTTACAACTTTTTCAACATTCCTGATATGTTAAGAGCAACCTCCTCCTGATAAAAGAAGGAAATCCTACCAGCATGCACAATTTTATATTTTCAATTTCAGTCACAGCACTAATGTTGACTACAGGAATAAAAGGAAGCTTGCTTCTATTAAAATAAATTACTTAGGAATACAGGTATACCTCAATTAATGAAGCAGATGTGTTTCGGGGCATTGACTCTTTAACAGAAAATTCGGGATCAGAGGCCGGGGGGGAAAAAGAGGAAAGAATATGAATAGACATCCTACACCACAAAAAAGAAGAGCAAACAAGTTTAACCTTTGTTAAACTTATTGTTTTGCACTGTTCAAAGATCTTTAATTAAAAAAGAAAAGAAGCCCAGTCCAACATGTTCCAGCTAATGTTTTATTCAAAACTAACAACAGGCACGAGTGACATGAAATAACCAGGTCAGATAAGCCTTGAATGAGTAAACAAACCTTCTAGAGAACACTTGAAGGTTTCTTTCAATGCATCAAGAATGATCTGTACTTTTTAAACAAGCTGGGAGGTGGGGCTGGCGAGAGAGACTTATCTGTTCTCCCTTTTTCTCTCTGGTTTGCTGTCCGCACATCTTCAGCAAGTGACTCTCAGTTAGCTGCTGTTTACATTGCTTGTTATCAGCAGGCGCACATGCCTTCGGTAGGACTGGCTAGAATAGAATCTCATTCTTCCCCAGCTCAAGCTTTATTGCATTGTTTACTGTAGAGACACTGCTACAATCCAGCATTGGAAGTCCTTCACCATCCTCCCAATGCCAATGCTGCTTTAAAAACAACAACCTCCAGGTAGACAGAGGACGCAGGGAAAAGGGTGGACTTGGCAGGCATAAAAGGTTTTGGGGAAAAGGAGCTTCTTTGTCTAATGTTTTGTTAACTGAGGTATGCCTGTAGATACCATTGATGTAGAAAAAGATAAAACGTATTTAAAAGTAAAAATAATAAAAGAGTCCCCTGACCACGGATGCAGCCACAGTGCAGAATTAAAGCAGTCTGACACCACTTTAACTGCCATGACATTATCCTGTGGAATCTTAGGATTTGTAGTTTGGTGAGGCACGAGAGCTCTCTGACGGACCAGGCTGAATACCTCACCAAACTACAAATTCCAGAACTCCACAGGATAGCATAGTGACAGTTAAAGTGGTGTCAAACTACTTTAATTCTGTAGTGTGTCTGTACCCCACATCTGAATAGCCATGCTTAACAAGAGGTTCTTCATAGGATAGCTACAGTGTGGCACAGATGTGCATCCCATTCCCTTTTTTACATTTGGCCACCACTGCATGCACAAAAGACTGCTGCCACCGTGACAGCTCTTTCAGTCCAATGGGAACTATTGTTATCAACCAGACAACAAAATGTCCATTTACACCAGCCCAGCAGGGTTTTTTCCACCCTTCATACAAACAACCCGTGTGTCATAATACAAGATTATTTTCAAAGTGTCCTTTTAAAGAAAAGTTCATCACGGAGCAGAGGTAAAGCTGAAAGACAGTTTGAAAAATACAACCCCAAAGCTTCTTTGGACATGGGAGGTCAGTTTCACCATTCTTTGGATGGCCACAAATAAATTTCTAAAATCATTTTATCATGTGTGTTGATTTTCTGAAATAAAAATGTACTTACAAATGCCAGCTGCTATGTAACAGCATAAAACATGGAGACTTGTTGTTGTTGTTGTGTGCCTTCAACTAATTTCTGACTTATGGAGACCCTAAGATGAACCTCTCATGGGGTTTTCTTGGCAAGATTTGTTCAGAGGGTGTTTGCCTTGCCTTCCCCTTGGATTCTGCTTAAGGGACCTTTGTAATCATGTTCAGCTATATACCATTACAGAGCCCTCTTTAGACCTTCACACTCAGCAAGCAAAAAGCTAACGTTCTTCTAGGCACCTGAGGATTTAGGGCAAAACTTACATGCATGCCCACAACCTTGATCCCACTTTTAGCCCTACATGTATCCAGGCAAATGCCTAAACAGGGCATTCAGAATCAAGCGAAAGGGAAGAAATCACAACCAAAAATAAAATGCACCACAATCAGCCTAAGTCTTTTTTAAAGCCTTTGAGGGATGGGTCTAGAACAGCTTAAGGACTACCTTTCTCCCATATAAGCCAGCTTGATCCTAAGATCTTGTAGACCAGCGCTTTCCATATCCTGACTGACCACCATGGTGAAAGCACAATGGTAAAGACACTAGGGACAAGAGAAAAGGCCTTCTCAGAGGCTGGACCGACTGTGGAATAATACCTTGCGAAGTTTGTTCCCTTCTCCCATCCCGATTTCTCTTACCATCTTCTTCCATCTAATGAAGGCTCTATTCTGGTAAGTTTCTTCCTTGCTGAGCAGCTGTGGTTTTCTGTGGTGAACATTATCTACTGAGCCTGTCTTTGTTTTAATACTGTATTCTATTATGGTTTTCATTTTATCAAGTTATTAAGATGTTTAAACATTCTAAGCTGCTCTTCTAACCCATATGCATAAGAAGAGCATGATATCAATTATCAGAACTACATTACAGAAACCATCCTTGTTTCCTTTTCTTTCTTTCTTTTTAAAATTATTATTTTAAGGAATATACATTCTTTAGAGAATACTCTCAGAAATGCAGAGCACTAAACCTGACTGTGTATGGCTCCTGCATTACAATCTCCGTTCACTCTCAAAGCTGGCTGGATAACTTTGGACCTGTCACACACTACTCTTTCCACCTAACCCCCCCCCCTGTGGAATAATAATTTATTTCTATATATTTATTTTTAAACATTTTAACTCCCTCTTCAGCCAAAAAAGACTTCCAGAGTAGCTTGCAGAGATGAATGACAGCCCCCATTATCAGGCTTACAATCGTAAAGACGTAATACAAAAGGAAATACGGTTTGGAGGGAGAAGTGTGAAATTACGTGTTAGTTGTTGCTTAGCACAACCAGAAGACAAGATGCAGATTGAAAGAGCAGAGGCACAAAAACCTGCTGTTCTTTTTGCTGAGCCAGGGGGGCGGCCATGCTTTCCTGTTCTTCTCTGCTGCAGCCTAATGGAATTGTATTTAAAGACAAACAAGTGACACCATCCTGAGCAGCTTATAAAAAGCATGCATGAAAAAATCTGTGGCAAGGGGAAATCTCACTCCCCAGAGTGGCTCCCTTGAATTTGTATTTCTGAATATAAGAACATGCTGCTACATCACCCAGCATTCCTCTTTCAAAAGAGGCCAAACAGCTGCCCCTGGGAAGCTCAAAAGCAGGAGATGAAGGTGGAGCATGTGAGCGCTGGGAGAGTCAGGTTGCCTTTGTATTTATATCTATAATCCACAGCTGGAAAAATAGTTGAAATTCCTAGAAGTCAGCCATGCACAGAACTGGATCAAACTCCCCTTTCCAAACATTCCTAGGGGCCAGCATCAACTCTCTAGGCAACTCACGACACCAACTGCAGAAGAATAAATAAGCCTCCTGGCCTATACCAGCTTACAGCACCTGCTAAATATAAATATACCTTGGAAAGTTACATGGAGAAACTTATTATGCTATCACCATCACCCACTAAAATGCTTCCATACTGCTGGCTGCCAGGAGCCAGGCCCTCACATTGATGCTATGTATTTGTTGGTCTGTTGTTGTTCCCCACCTCGATCCATGGGGAGAGATGGTTAGAAATCACTACTACTATTACTATTACTACTACTACTACAACTACTACTACTATGGCCCAGCACTGACAGGACACCCACTCATACTGTCCCAAGAATCAGTCAGTGATCGAATGAATGAATGGGAGTGAATTTGTCTTTGAGACAACTGAGAAGCCAGCTAAAGTTCTGCAAACTGCCACTAAAAAAATACTACTTCTGATGGACCACCTGAGCACAGATATAGGTTATGGAAGAGCTAGTTTATTTTGTTCTTCAGCCTGGCAGAATACCTGATGCCCAGTTCACATCAATGGAACAAATTTGCTTTTACCTCTCAATGCTTTTCTGTCTCTCTTTGCTGTTGTATGCCTTCAAGTTAATTCTGACCCTATGGCGAATCCGTCATGGGGTTTTCTGGGTCTGAGAATGTGTGACTCTCCCAAAGTCACCTTGTGGGTTTCCATGGCTGAGCGAGGAATCGAACCCTGATCCTCAGTCATAGTCCAATGCTCAAACTATTACATTACGCCAGCTCTTATCCAATCTATATATTAAGGGGAAGAAAGGAGCCCTCTGGCACCTTTAAGACTTGATTATAAATCAGTCTCCCCCAGCTTTCTTTGTACACAGAAGCAGACTAACACAACTGTCATTCATAACACTGCTAGACTACATATGATTATTTCCAAAGGGATCACTTACCCTGTTGTGCACAGAACCTGACAAGGTTAATTAGGTGGACTACAACTCACACATCTCCCTTCTCCCCCTTTCAATAACAGCAGTGAACACTCTGGCTAGGAGATTTTGGGAACTGTAGGCCAAATTAGTAGCTTTCCAAGGTCTGGCTATGTGTATAACATTTTAGGTGGACTGACACATATTTATATTGGCCCCTGACAGAGGCTGCCAAGGCTTCCATGTCATAAATGCAGGGAATCCATTCTGCATTTTATTCTAGATGTTAAAGAAGTTATCCAATAGATTTTGGGGTTCAGCACCTTGGATGGCTCCTTTAAAGGGCAGAATAAAACCCAAGAGGAGATTCACTGCACTGGCCACCACTGCTTCTCAGCAGTGGGAATGATATTCATCTCTGTCCCCAAAAGACCACAGAAGCAAAGGAACAGTGGGTAAATGTTGTTGCTGCTATGTGCCTTCAAGTAATTTCCAACTTATGGTGACCCTAAGGCGAACCTATCACAGGGTTTTCTTGGTAAGATTTATTTAAGAAGCTGTGGTTTCTCACTATGTGCATGCTCAGCTGATTGCACCAATGTGCCAAGTCATGAGAACAATTACCACTTCTCTGCTTCATCGTATTTCCAATCTCATGCAAGATGGGTAATGAAATTCTCTTTACCATTTAATAGGACAGTTACGGTAACTTTCTAGGCAGTTCCCTGTACTTCTGCTCAAGTCAGCATTTTGTCTTTTTCTTCCTTTTTTTTTAAAAAAAAATGCCGACCCATGCTGCACCCTGATAAGAGAATGTGACTTGATTTTAAGCCTCTGCTCCTTCCTCCTGGTATGTACAGATGGGCACACATGCAGGAACCCTACTGGAGTGGCCTAGAAATGAAGTAATTCCTGCACACCAGCAACATCCCCAGTTCGGCATTCGACCCTCCATTCTGTCCAAGCACATAAACTCTTAAATAACTGGATGGAGCCAGTGTGGTGTAGTGGTTTGAGTGTTAAGATATGAATCTGGAGAACAGGGTTCAAATCCCCACTCGGCCATGGAAATCCATCGGGTGACCTTGGGCAAATCACAGCCTCCAAGGCGAACCAAGACAAACCTCCTGTGAACAAATCTTGCCAAGAAACCTCTATAGTAGGATTGCCTTAGGGTGGCCATAAGTGAGAAACCACTTGAAGGCACACAACAACAACAGGACTGGACAAGGCACAGAACACATAAATGGAAATACAGGAAGCACAGAAAGGCTTCCCACTCTGCACAACAGCATGGACACCTGTGGGTGAACCAAAGAGTGAAAGTGGAAATAATAAAAAAATAATTTTAGGAATGTCTTTCTACATATTGGCATTGCCTTCAAGGGAAGTGCAGAACCTATCTTGCTAAATTAACACCCAATATTTCAACAGAGAGAGAGAGAGAGAGAGAGTTTGGGCAACAATATCTATCCTTGAACATATAATTTGTCTCAGGAAACAGCATACAAGAAGTTATTCAAAAATCCTCCTGGCCTATGACAATCCTGAATATTGATACACCAAATACTGCACTTGCATTTTCGTTTCCTACAACAGATGTATACATTCATATCTATTCCCATCTTTCCTCCTCCTCATACTGTATAATGTAGCTACATCTGTATTTGCAAATGTCCTGCATTTATCACAGCATCGTGGCATATATGCACAGTTAAAGGAACATGTGCCTAAGAATGCTACATGCAGCAACTGGCATGCACACTCATGTATAAGTCTAGAAATTTTAGTTTAAAAAAAACCAACCCAAGAACCAAAAAAACCCAACCCTGAGTCTGACTTATCCATGGGTCAATGTAAATGCTGTTATTTATCAAAAAAAGGAACCATCCCATCTTTGAGTAGAGTGGCAAAAGGTCCCTCCAGAAGAAGCACTGACTCCCTTTACTTTCTCCACCCTGACATGACATCTGACGTTTTTGAATGCCTGGACAGGAAAATAGTGGTGGCAGTGGCTGTTTGGCATTTGTTTGACTGTGCTACCCCAGCTTAGATTGTTTACCATTACACTTGAAAGTCCTACATAAGACATGCCTTCAAAAGTCAAGTCCTTCTGTAATTTTGGTGGGTTACAGCAAAGCAGTCACTCCAAAGCTTTGTGCCAGGGCTCATCACTGTACTGTGAGAAATAAATACGTTAGGTAGTCACACACTATCAGCTCCAGAAAAACCTGTTACCGTATTTTCCAGCATATAATATGACTTTTAACTCAGGAAAATCTGGGGTTAAAGTCGGCGGTTGTCTTATATGCCGGGTATAAGGAGGAGGGGGACAGTGGCACGAGGTGGGAAGAAGCCAGGCAAGAGGAGGAGGAAGAAAGGAACCCTAAGGCGATCCTATCCTGGGGTTTTCTTGGCAAGACTGGGTCAAAGGAGGTTTGCCATTGCCTTCCCCTGAGGCTGAGAGTGTGTGACTTGTCCAAGTTCACCCAGTGGGTTTCATGGCAGAGTGGGGAATCAAACCCAGGTCTCCAGAGTAGTAGTCCAACACTCAAACCACTACACCATGCTGGCTCCTATTCCCATGTACTACCTACAAAACAATTGCAGACAAAACAATTGCAGACTACCTACAAAACAATTGAAGTACGGGATCTTGAAACTGTGGTGCACGCGTTGGTAACCTCACGCCTTGACTTCTGCAATGCACTCTACATGGGGCTACCCTTGTGCCTGGTTCGGAAATTACAGCTGGTGCAGAACATGGCAGCCAGACTTGTTTCGGGAACATCTCGGAGGGATCACATCACTCCGGTGCTGAGGTCCCTCCACTGGCTGCCTATCAGCTTCCGGGCCAGGTACAAGGTGTTGGTTATTACCTTTAAAGCCCTAAATGGCTTGGGCCCAGACTATCTTAGAGACCGCCTACTCCCATACAATCCTCCCCGCGCTCTTCGGTCCTCCGGGAGGAATTTGCTGCAGCCTCAGAAATCGAGACTTGCGGCTACCTCCCGGAGGGCTTTCTCAGTTGTCGCCCCTAGGCTCTGGAACGACCTGCCGGACGAGATCCGTCGATTAACATCCTTGGATAGCTTTAAAAAGGCTATTAAGACGGACCTCTTCCGGCAGGCCTTTCCGGAGCAGTAAACCCCACCCCGGATATAGGTAGCTTAGCTGGAATGGTGCTCTTGCGTGGCCCCATCGTTAGATGGAAGGGACCATTTAGTTAGCTCTCTATTCTGTGTGGATTTCTTTTTTTAAACTTAATTTATATTGATTTTAATTATTTCTTGATTTAATATTCTTTTAAGGGGGGGTGGGTGGGCCTTTTTTGTAATATGTTTTATGTATTTCAAGTCTTTTATATATGTGAGCCGCCCTGATTGGTGATCCATTGGGCGGGGTATAAATAAAATTTTATTATTATATTATTATATTATAGTTGTTCTTGTGAGTCTTCAAGTCCTTTCCAACTTATGGCGACCCTAAGGCAACCTTATCATGGGTTTTTCTTGGCATGTTACGTCAAATGGGGGGTTGCCATTACCATCCTCTGAGGCTGAGAGTGTGTGACATGCCCAGGGTCACTTACTTGGTCGCAAATTGTACATACCCCAGAATGCATCACCTAGTATACTGGCAGTCCTTCCCCCTAACACTTTCTCATTACCCCCCAACCATCTCATAGCTGGGAGATGGAAATAATTTTTAAAGCAGCATTTAAATCTGGACTATTTTTTAAAAAGTAAGGTCCAAAACACACTGCAGAAATAAATGCTAGGGAACATGGGAGCTGTAGTTTGTTGTGTTTATAAGTGACAGTTTTCCTGCTAAGTACCTGCATGTCATAAGCATTTGAATTAGAATTACCATATTGAAATCAAATCTGATGTTTTTTAAAAAAATATTTGGTGTGTGTTGGAAGAGGGATCGTCTTATACGGCAAGTGTATCCCAAACTCTATATTTTAACTGGAAAAGTTGGCGGTCGTCTTATACACCCAGTCGTCTTACGCACCGGAAAATACGGTAATAGGTTCGCCTTAGGGTTGCCATAAATCTAAATAACTTGAAGGCACACACTAAAAAAAATGAAAGGTTCCTATAAGGCTCTGGAAGTCCTCCTTCCAATTCTGAAGAAATTCACTCATCTTTGAAAGGAGTGGCCCAGCTGCTCCTGCCCACACTTCCAGTCAACAGCTGCAAAGTCATTCTGTGTCTATGAATATATGAGCAGAGTGTCTCTGATGCCCACTAACTATGGTTTCAGATGAGTTTTCATTGTACAGCTGTCCCGCCCTCAATCAGAAGTCCTTGTCTTCCATTTCTAACCCACCCATGTTTTTTCATCTTTTCCTGATCACAGAGGATTAATTAGAGCAGGGTTCCCAATCTGGGGTGCAACATGGAATTTCAGGGGGGTTCGAAAAACATACTTGTGTGACTTTGGATTCTATTCTCTTTTTTCAATCAAGACAAAATCTAGGAATTGCCTGAATCTACAGGCAGAACTGCGTATCACAGTCTGCCAGAAAGTTCCACATTTTGACAAAATCATGAATGAGAAGTAGGAGCAAAGAATTTTATGTCCACAATTGGGGTTGATTTTACTGTTTACTATTTTTTTCTGAATAAATTGGTATCTAATTGCTCAATTTAGATCTGCATTTTACACAATGAGTTAAAAGCTTGTTTTTTTAAATTTATTCATCCATAGTATTGTATGTGAATTTAAAGATATAACCATGTTAGTCTGTAGATTTAATATGTACAGAGATTTTGTAGCACCTTTGAGACTAAGGGTCTATGCAGACCGGCACAAAGGGCCAGCCTGGGAGTAGAGTTGGGGTGGGGCAGCAGCACGCTGGCCACCCCGACTCCGTCCTGATGCCACGCACCCCTCCACACAGCGCATGACGTCAGGACACCCTCCTGGCGCAGCATGAACACACGCTGCGCCAAAAGACAGCAAAAGACTAGCTCTAAGGGCCGCCTTTTGCCGCCCCCAAAAGGAGCGGCATTTTGCCACTGTTTCGCGGGTGGCAAAAAGGAGAATCGGGACCGCAGTGTGTGGTTGCCACGGCCCCGATCTGCCACTTCCAGGGGCGGCCGGGAGCTGCCCCAAATGGGCCATCTGTATCGGCCCTAATGGGGGGGGGGAGAGAGAGGTTTGTAGCAAGAGCTTTTGTAGACTTTAGTCTACTTCTTCAGTAGAATATAAAATATAATATAAAAATAAAATATTATATATATATATATATATATATATATATATATATATAAAATAAAAATAAAAAAATAGAATATAAATTATAATATAAAGTATAGTATGTAGTTCACTATGTGGTTCAAAAACTAGAAATTAGATTTCTTTAACTTCAAATGTGATATGGGGGTGAGAATATTAATCAACCATTTCTGAAGGGTGTGGAACATAGAAAAGGTTGGGAACCACTGCTTTAGAGAGACAAAATAGCTATATGCTTTCTTTTGATTGGTAGCACTAGGATCCAGCCAGCTGGAATAAGAATAAACCACATGAAGCCCCCCACAAATTTTTGTAGATGCCCAGGTTTATCCAGACATTCCTCAAGCCCCTGCACCCCCACACACATGGTGGGGTGTCCCCAAAACACTCCAAAATGGTTACTCAACCTTTCTGGAAATCCACAGGGGTGAAATCTGGACTATGCCACAGACTTAGCTGCCTAGCCCTGATCTGAAGGCCCCAGAGTCAATCAAAGGAGCCCCATCAAGAACTCATTAAAAAGCAGGAAGGGGGGCAGCACCAATCTTCCAAACTACAAAGTAATAAAGTTGTGGATTTCATTTCAAATACTTTATACACTCACAGATAACAGAACACGTCACAAACTACTAAAACTAATCATGCACAAGTAGACTGATGAAGGTTCCTGGCTTCAATAAATGAAGTCCAGATTCAAATACTTATTCTCACTTGGATGCCAATGAGTATCATATTGTGAGAAAAGTGGGATGTAAATTAATTCATTAAACTTAACATTCAGACCCAACTAGAGTAGACCCATTGGATCTATGAGATTTATGCAAGTACAGATTTACCATTTAAGACTTGATTTAATGGGTTTATCCTAAATGGAGCTAGCAACCAAACCATGTCTCAGCTAAGGATGAGCTGCAGCATCTCAAGCTAACCAAACTATTTCAAAAGTTGTTTGTAAGGATGACGTGCATCCCAGTATGTGCTTATAAGCGGAAAAACGAGGACCACAGACACCTTCTTTCTTGTTGCAGTGTTTCCAGCATCCTAACAACTGAAGTGAATTCTTTTTCTCAGTCAAAACTTCTGTATCTTGAAAGAATTCACTTTTAAAGGGTAAGACCAAAGTATGCTGCCAATATACAGTTACCACTCTATTTAATATGATAACATTTAAATAACTGGGAGCCTATGTCTGTATCAGATGTGGTTTGATCTTTTGAGTCCCTCCTAATCAGAGAGACAGCATTTTTACCTGCATTCAATGGTTGCTACCATACTGCAGAAATAAAGCAGTTTGTCACTACTTTAACTGCCATGACTCAATGCTAGGGAATTCTGGAGTTTGTAGTTTTGCAAGATATTTTGCCTTCCCTGTCAGACCTTGGATGACTCACCAAACTACAAATCCCAGAATGCCATAGTACTGAGCCAGTGGTGTCAAGCTGCTTTATTTCTGCAGTGTGACAGCAGCCAAAGAGGGCTGATTGCAAAGAAAGCCCACAGAGCATCACAGGAGCCTTTCACTACCTAATGTAATTATTTCTTATAATATACTTATTAATTCTTTCAAGTCACCTTCATATGCCCTGGCACAAAATTTAGCAATGATTGCTTTGCTGTAACCCACCAAAATTACAGAAGGACTTAACTGCTCCCTCCTTTGCACACAATTTAATATTTTTAATATTCTCTTTAATCACTTCTAATTAGCAACAAACACCCAGAACAGGATATAATGCCTTATGAATATGCAGATTAGAGTGGGTGCTAAATTTAAATTTATAGGATGATTGTAGCAGAATCTCAAGGCTAAACTCAGTTTAAAACAAGATTAACCAATACACCCTTCCCAGAGTGGGTTGTTTGTCTGGTATCATACTGGTAAAAGGCAGCATGCGGAAGCCTAAGACAACTAATCTTAAAATACAAATCATGCAAGAATTGTTGTTGATGTTGCATGCCTTCAAGTCATTTCCGATTTATGGCAACCCTAAAGCAAATCTATCATGGGGTTTTCTTGCCACTGCCATGCTCTGAGACTGAGAGAGTGTGATTTGCTCAATGACATCCAGTGGGTTTACATGGCCAAGCTGGGATCTGAATCCTGGTCTTCAGTCATAGTCCAACACTCAAATCATACACCATGCTGGCAAGAATTATATGCAACCCAAATTCTTACTTTTATATATGGCCTCTGTACAATTTACTCACTCTCCAAAGTGGAGGTCTAACTTGTACAAATAACAATTTAAAGACACATAAATTATGCATAGTAATCTATGGAGGATCTAATGTTTAATTAAAAGTACAGTAAGTGTAGGACAATAAAGCTATACAGCATTTGGGAGTCAAGACTATTGGGATTGAGGATTATAGGAGTTCAGCTAAACTGCACCAGAATTAAGGGGATCTTAGACCCAGTTAAAATAGGCCCTAATGCCTTCAATTAAAGGACTGTCCTTATACAGAGATTGTATGTTTACTAAGAGGCAAATCCCACTATCTTCAGAGGGGCTCCTTCCTGAGTAATTGTGTTTGCAGTTGCAGCCTTAATGGATGCAGGCATGTTTGATTTAACAACAGGTTGCCCTGCTAATAATGTATGACCAGACACAGAATCAGTACACAAAAACACTAATCACAGATTTGATTTTAAAATTCTAATGTTGATTTTTAAAAGCAACATGCTGTGTTTTGTTTTTGGCTAGCTGTGAGAGTGAAATGCTATTTTTTCTATTAAATCGCAACAAAAGAAGAGTAGGAAAGTTAAGCATCTGGTTACCTGCATTGGAAAGCATTCAGCCTGTATGCAATTGTGCCCTGTATGAAAGGTAAGATCAGCACCTTTTATTTGTTCCCCAGTTCTTTTCTCTCCACTCACTGCTTCTGGTGTAATTTTATTGCTTCAGAAAGACGTACCAACCCCATATATAGAGGTTTCTGTTTTTATACACAGGAGAGGAGAGGGAATCAAAACTTGAGACAAATGAAGTATCTCCTCTCCTACTTCCTAGTTCTCTACCGCAAGATTTGGCCAAAAGACCTGTTTCAAACAAGCACAATATACAGCTGAAGTCATGCCTGACACCACACACCCCTTCACACTCCTTTTAACTATTTGGAGCCTGGCTCAAATAAAAACTCAAGCCACAACTGCTTTTGCATTTGTCATCCGGAGGCGGCAAACAGCTGTTCCAAAACATGCTAGAGTTTTTGACTTCTTTTAAAATTGTTATGGAGTGGGGGAGTAATGTGGAACACAATAAGCAGAATTTTTGCAGATATTTTGCAGATTCAAACAAAGGTGTTTGGCTTTTTTTTTCCCAACTCACTAAAATACCTTTCCTCCTTACAGAGAGGGGTGGTTATTTATCAGCTTTACTGTCAGTCAGCATGCACCGCCTTGCATTTCTGTGTTTGTTTGTGCCAAAGCCACACAGGATTTCAGTGCAATTATTTGCTCCTGTCTTTCTCTTTGCAGGGAACTGAGAGAAGCAGAGTTAACTAACAAGAACAGAAAAGGGTAGTGGCTTTTTTTTCTTTTCTTTTTTTGACACACAGACAGACATGACTAATGGATAAGACAAGCCACGCTGTTAAATTCTCTGGCCGAATGCATCAGCCGCACTAATGTCTCACGGAAAGACAGATGAAAATTGCTGCCCAAAACAGCAGTTCAGTGCTGCCCAAACTGAAAGGTCCTGGATTATACAAACCTGCAACTGTTTTTCCATCTAGGGAATTGCACTGCTTTGTAACAAATGATTGCCTTCTAATGTGTCAGGCAACAACCTGGGTTATTTTCATCTTCTCTCCAATCATACTCCATCCCTTACTCACACCCCAAACTGTCTCCTCAAATACCAACAGGTACCTCTCTCAGGTGGGCAAAGTGTGGCCAATGGGCCCCATGTGGCCCTTGGGAACCCATAAGTGAGGCCCTTGGGACCTCCCAGAAGACCTCTCCAGCCCCCAGCATCACAAAAAAATAAAATAATTGGGGTTGCAATTTGGGATTTTGCCCCCAAACCGGCCAAAACTGCCTTAAAATGAAACATTTTTATTCAAGCATGGTGTAGTGGTTTGAGTGTTGGACTATGACTCTGGAAACCAGGATCCAAATCCCCACTCGGCCATGGAAACCCACTGGGTGACCTTAGGCGAATCACACTATCTCGGCTTCAGAGGATGGCAATGGCAAACCCCCTCTGAAAAAACTTGCCAAGAAACCCCCATGATAGGTTTGCCTTAGGGTCACCCTAATTTGGAAATGACTTGAAGGCACGCAACACACACTCACAACCTTGCAAAGCCCCCTAAACATCCCCAAAACAACAAAGGGCAGGGGGAATCACCTGGAAATCAGCCTGAATGGCAGCTGGAAGCCACATCACATCACTTCCAGCTCAATGTTATATCCTGCTGGATGGGTGCTGGGAGGAAAAATGGTCCCCTGCTCCATATGGAGTTGCCCAGCCCTGATCTAGTCCTTCAGATCCCAGCTTAAATCCCTCCTCTTCTGTGAAGTCCTACTTTCTATGAAGTCCTACCAAGGTGGCAAACATACATCCCCACTATCCACACTTTACACTCACAAACACCCCCTTTGCAATCTTTCCACCAGCAGGCAAAGACCTTTTTTATTTAGGCAAACCAATGGCTCTCAATTCATGTGGCAGAAGGGTATTTTGTTTAAGGTTTTAGCTTGCACCTTGTGATACACTATCCACATGGGGTTATTTTATAAACAAACAAATGAAACACAAACAAACATTCATTTATTGTATTCATTTAATAAACATTGTCTTTATTTAATAGCCTGTCTTTCTCTTGACACAGAACCCATCCTATCACTTCTTCATTGAAGAAGGTGGCAGACCAGGGAGGCAATCTGTAATTCCCAGCATTCCTCACCATTAGCTAGGCTGATTACAGCTTCTGGGATGTGCAGTCTGACATCTGGAGGGCCACACAATTCCCATCCTGGACTACAGACTCTTTATCACGTAGTCCAGTTTGTATAAAAATTGTTAAAATTTTTCATTTTTTAAAATAAATTAGGGATTGCTGTTACTCATTTGACATTTTATTCAACTGTGTGTGCAATATTTGCCCACTGCATCTGAGCTAGAACAGAAGCCAATAAATTAATAATAATAATAATAATAATAATAATAATAATAATAATAATAATTGCAGTTATTTAGACTCTATTTGTAGCTTATTGCCTAGATCTGTTAAATGCTTAACCTCCTCTTGACCACTTCCACTTCCACTTTCCACTACACACATCCCTAGCTCCTAGGCACCATGTAAGCAGACCCACTTGGTTGCTCTTTTTCATTCACAACTTCCCTACCACAAAACAATCCAGAGTGCAACTGCAAGACTAAACAGCTCCTGGTCTGATCCTGCAGGAGCCTTGTTAGCCCAGACCTTAGAAACATTTTTTAAAAAATTATTAACTCATAGAATCTCCCCAGTGGCCATGCTGGCTGGGGGATTCTGGACACTGCAATCAAAAATAACTTTTTCCAAGCTCTATTTCATACAATATAATTGTATTGTATAAGACTTCAAATAGTTCCATTTTTTGCACTACAGCACCCTGAACGCGCCACTTGGTCAATAATTTTTCCAATCTCTGCTTTTTACATTCTTAACACATGCTGAAACCATGCAAATAACAAAACTGCCCTTCAGTGAACAGTCTTTCCCCACAAGGTGCCTCAGTCATCTGCCAAGACAACTGTACGACAATTCAAGCACATGCATGTGGCAGACTGTAATCTTAGGAATCTTAGAAAAACAAAGTTGTTTCAGTTCCAAGAAAGAAGACTACACATTTGGAGACAGTAAGAGCCGCGGAGTACCGGAAGAGACTGCCTTGGATGGTGGTGAACTCTTCTTCATCAAAAATTTTAAAATGCTGGCTGGATGGCCACTAGTCAAGTTTCGTGCATTTGGTGGGGGTCAGGCCAGGTTACCTTTGAGGCTTTTTCCAGCTCTGAAGAGCTATAATGATTTGACCTCAGAAAAGATGCTCAATGAAAATGAGTGTGTTAGACAAGCACAGTGCAACTTGCATGAAAGAAATGTCCTGACAGATTTTACTTCCGTGCAAAATTTGTAGGAGGTACAATGTGAAATTTCAGCTTCAAATAGCAAATACATTTTGGCTCCATGAAAAGGAGGTGGAAGTAGAATTTTCTGCTTCAGGCTGCAAAATATTTTGGCCTTCTTGATGGATGATCAAGGCCCCAATCCTTACTTGAAATGGCCTCCTGGCATGTTGTATTCCATAGATATCCCTATGTTCCTCATCTCTGGGATGGCAACTGCAGGGTCAGATTTGACTCAAAGGACCTACATTTGCTGAGTCAGAATGCTACGTTTTCTAAAAACTGTTTGCTCATATCCAACAGAATTGTGTAACCACACAACACAATTGGCGATGGCTAAGCTGCCTGCATATTCCAACCAGTCTATTCTCAATAGCAAAGACTTGATGGTGAGACTTTTGCTAAAATAGCAAGTTCTCTCTTAATCTCTCTCTTACTCTCTCTAGTTCAGGGGTAGGCAACCTGTCCCCTTTAAGGGCCGAGGGACTTCAGCTCCCAGAATCCCAGGAGCTATTGGCCAACATGGGACTATTGGCCAACATGGCTGAGGCTTCTGGGAGCTGAAGTCCCTCGGCCCTTAAAGGGGAAAGGTTGCTTACCCCTGCTCTAGTTCTTCGTTGGATTGCTGATGCTGAATCAAACTGGAAAGCAAGAGTGCAGAATAACTAAACTATGCCTAGGAAAGTTCCCCTTTTCAAAAACAACCACTCCTTTTTGGGGAAGCTCAGCCAAAATCCCACATTTAAGCCTGTACACTGACTGATTTCAGAAAAGGCAAGGCCTGTTTCCACTTCCCCAGTGCCCTTGTTACTCCCCCCCATCCTCCCTCCAAGAGAACGCTGCTTTCCAATGTCACACCAAGTACGCTTCTGAAGCCATGCAGAATGTAGGTTTTGACTTACTGAATGGAGCCAAGGTCAGCCGCTGACAGGCCAGCGGAAGAGAAACACCCAGACACAGAGGAGCCCATAGGGACTCCCAGGCCACAAGCTGCTAATCACTCTTTTTAATTTCAAAGCCATGTGACTCCTGACTTTGTCTTGTCAAGCCCCCCCTCACCAGCCCCCTTCTCTGAAACTCAGCCCTTAACAGCTGTACCGCAAGTAGAAAGGTTGCTCCCCCTCAGCTCATTCATTAAAAGGATTGGATAACGTTACTGTCATACATCATCCCCTTGTCAATCAGCTGATCACTAATCAACATTTTGAGCCAGGCTCTCCTTTGCACCAAAAAGTCTGGTGCTTCTTAGCCTCATAAAGGATTCTCTCCTAGAAAGTGAGAAGTTGACACTTGGCCTGTGATCTAAAATCCTCCAACCTCATCTAATTCATCAACAGCAGCTATATCTAATGGGGGAGAGGGACAGAAAAAGGATACAGAGGGAGTGTTTCCCCCTCCCCCCTTTCTGACAGGTTCCTTGATGTCAAAGAAAGAGAAATAACTAACTCCATCCTGTAAAGCTCTGGTCCACCTTGCACATTTACTACCTTTCAAAAGACTCAACTGGTTTTGCCAATGTGGTCCTCCACCCGGCACCAGTAGCTATTAGAGATGTTTCCCAGCTTTTTCTGACACTTATAAAGTCCAGCACTACACTAACAGCTAGATTCTAACTCCTAAATTTACAATGACAGTCATCACTACCTAGAACAGGGAAAGACTTCTAGAATGAGGAAACACTCCCATCTCAAACCTTGGATAGCTGCTGCCAGTCAATGCAGACCAAGGCAGGAGAACCCTCACCTTACAGGCCAAATGTGGACTGCAACCCATGCCAATCCAGCCTACAAAGTGCCCGTAGACACCCTGACCCCTCTTCCAAAAATCCTGCTTCCTTTCCAAAATCCATCCCCGTAAAAGGAAGATAAGAGGTAAAAGGAGGGACTCTCCTACCACCATATCCTCCAACTCTCCCAACTGGGCAAGGATAGTCTTGATCAATCCTCTGTTGTCCCACATTTTCAGATGCTTTTAAAACTTCCTTAATTGTCTCTCCTCCTGCTGCCTGCCCTCTTTGTCCTCAGCTAACTCCAATTGCTTCAAGTTGAGTTCAAAGTGCAAAAGTAGTCTGTAATCAGCGTAGGAGGGGGAAGGACACAAGGGGACAAAACCTTAAGGCAAAAGCAAAATGCTACAGCCTCTCCTAGCTTGCACACGCTCTCACATTAACAACATTTGCCATCTTGACTAGGGTTACCATATCCCGATTTGGGCCAGAACATTCCCAATTTTTCAGCCTTTGGGAATGTCCTGGCTGGGTTTTAGAAGGATGTCCCACTGCCGCTTTGGTGCAGTAGCGGTGGCCTGCAAGGTCACCAGACCTCGCTTGGGGCTGGGGGGTGCTGGGGGGGTGCTGAGGCCTCATCTACCGCCTCCGCCTCCCTGATCCTGGTCCAGCAGTGTGGCAAGGCCAAGGAGCCCTCCCTAGGCCTGAGGCACAAGCAGCACAGCAAGGCCTCCCTGAGGCTGGAGGTGAGGCACAGCATGAATTTATATTAATATTTTTATTATTTTATTAATATTTTTGCGTTTTAGTTGGTCACGTCTTCCATTTTGTCCTACACTTTGTCCTACATTTTCCCTGGTCTTGTGGTAGAGAATTATAGCAACTCTTGCTTTCTGCTGCTCCAGAGACTAGGACCCGGAACAATGGATACAAGCTCCAGGAAAAGAGATTCCACCTCAACATTAGGGGGAACTTCCTGACAGTAAAGGCTGTTTGACACCCCCTCAGAGTATGATAGAGTCTCCTTCCTCGGAAGTCTTTAAGCAGAGGCTGGATGGCCATCTGTTGGGGATGCTTTGATTGGGAGTTCCTGCATGGCAGGGGGTTGGACTGGATGGCCCTTGTGGCTCTTCCAACTCTATGATTCTATGATTCTATGATTCTAATCTTGACCACACTCTGTTATCACTTAGTCACATGTTGTCTTGGTTTTCATATGAGAAACACTGGAGCATATGCACCACCACACACCATTCGCCCTTCTAACAGAAAGAGTGAGCAGGACACAGGAGAATCCCAGCAATGTTGTTTGTTGTTGTTTGTCTTCAAGTCATTTCTGACTTATGGTGACTGTCATGTTTAGCTGACCAAGATTTGAAGAGCCAAGAAAACATCGCAGTGAGGTTAACTGACGATTTATTTTGGATTCAAAACAGAGGTTCACCACAGACGAGCTAGTGTCCAATCTGAGTTTCCCCGGAATGATACACCCTTTAAAACTGTTTCTCTTTCAGCCTCCCTTTCCCGGCTTGCGATGCAAATGTCTTGGGATACATCAAAAGGTTCTCTCAAGTGACCGCTTCCTCCCCACACTCTGCTATCGCTCGCATGTGCCCCAGGAAGCAAAGGTGTTACTTCACTGGCCATCGAAGTTTGGTCCTAGGAAGTAAACAAGGTCATAAACTAACATTCCTATAGCCCATCTGTTCTCCCGTTTGCATATCATTCAGGTAATAGTTCCCTTCTGATTCCTCTCTGCTTCTCTATATTGATATATCACCACATCAATTATCCCCATTCTCTCACATCCTTTATTATGGCAGATCCATACCCTTTTGGATATGACAGTGACCCTGAACCTATCACAGGATTTATTTAGCAAGTTTCCTCAGAGGAGGTTTGCCATTGTCATCCTATGAGGCTGAGAGTGTGTGACGTGTCCAAGGTCACCCAGTGGGTTTACATGACCGAGCTGGGATTTGAACCCTGGTCTCCAGAGTCATAGTCCAATACTCAACTACACCATGCTGGCTCCCCCCTGCAATGTTTCCCAAACTCTAATTGGAAATAACACCTGGGACTTTTTCCTGTGCCATGTTTTCCTTCCTTAGGGCAGACAAAGTTTCCCCAGATCCAAATCCTAGTTGCACATTTCTTTGGTCCCTTCCTACTTTCCATCACAAGAGAAAGGCAAGGGCAGAATGAAACCAGAATCTTCGAACTCCAACATCATCCAGCCCTTGTTAGGTCAGAGGGGTTGGTATCTGACCCAGGAACCCATCTTGCTGTAAACAGTACTGACCTGCGTGACCCAGTGGCTTCAATCAATCAAAGGCAATTTCCTATGTTTGTTTCCTCAATGCAAGAGGCTATATGGTGGGCAGTTGGTAACAGCAGAGGTGGTTTGATGGTTATGGCATTAGGAATACTGCACAATAGTTTGTTAGCCTGAGACAGGTTCCTAGTTCTATGTTTGGATTTCCCAAGACCTGCGAAGCCATCAGTTTTAAAAACTAGAAGAGTATATTCAGATGCAAAAATTAGTTCAGTGAAATAGCTTGGAAGCAGCAGCTAGCCCAGGTCTATTCTCTTATCAACAATATTCAGTGGCTGAAATCTCCACTGGCCTTGAACAAATCACTCACTCTCAATATATTTTATTGTAATACAGGATTGCTGTACAGCTACCATGGGATGGCCCAATATAAGCTGCCTAAATTCCCTGGAGGAACAGTAAAAAACAAATGTAATTATCTAAGCTGATACACAGATGGACCTATCACTATTCCACTGCTCAGGTCCATTCTTGGAAGAATGAGAATATTATTTTCCTTCACTTCATTTAGTACAGACTATAAATAGGAAGGCCTTGGGATATTCTGATAAATAAGCCAGTCAGTAATGCCCAAATGAGATAAACCCTAGAAGACTCAGCTCTGTATCAGAGAATACTGGGAACTGGCATATAAGGCTTTACATTTTTGTGTCCTACAGGGCTATAGGCAGGGAGGGAGTCCATGCCCACTCTCCAGGAGATGTAGAAGTTAAAATCTAAGGGAGCATGTGTTGTTTCCTGATTTAATGGTGGGAAGCAAGGCCTCTGACATTTCCTCTAAAGGCTATGTAAGGAAGAAACTTTTAGCTAAAAGCCTGGAAGGTTATGGCTTAATAATCAAAGGGTGAAGACGGAAATGACCACTCTTCCCCTCCTCAAGACTATTCTCTTCATTTATTTTGGGGTGCTGCAGACTTAGACTGAAGAGTCTTGAAATCTTCTCATATGGCTATGATTCCCTAACTTGCATGTTGTATCATCAGTCAAGAAAAGTGTCAAGATACTAAAAGGGAATTTGCATTTTACACGCTTTAGCATAAGGATGAAAGAAATCTGTGGTCCACCAGATGCTGTTGCACTCCAAATGCCATCACCAGAATCCCTGACCAAGGCTAATAGGAGATGGAATGACCAACCTGGCCCATACAAATATTGGTGCCCTGATTTTCAGCAATTGGGGGAACTGGGACAGGGAATAGATACAAGCTCCCCAAATGATGTCCAAGCACATCATTCCTTTACTTTCTGCCACAGAGGAGAATGCAACCAGTCAATTCTACGGCTACAAAGGGAAGGGACACAAATGCTACTGAAATGAGGGCAAGACTGTTTCTGCATCCCTGTCAATGACCTCCACTAGTTGGGAACCTGCAAGAGAGTACAATATAGCTCTGTTTGTAAGGCCAGTAAGAGTCCATGGTTTCCATCAGAGGTCCTCTCAAAAAAGAAGCACTCTTTCCACACAAACCTGATCCTCAAGGTTCTTTTGCATGCAAACGTACACAAATAGTAAACACCTGCAGCTAAAGTACTGACAAGTGGTCAGGTCAAACCGGTCTATGATGCTCAGCCCTCACTCACCATTAATGACTGCTTCCTTGCCCCCATTGCCCTCTTCAAGCTCACCAAGTCCCTTCACAACTGACAGATATCCAACATCAGGAACAAAACTCTAGCCTGAGGAAACCTATTCCCACATCCTTCCTTGCTTGCCCATTTCTATATTCCCACTTCGGCACAGATCCTCCTGCTCCTATTGTGTGTATGCCATTTTGCTTCATTTTTACTTTTTTCAGCTTTGCCAGTTTTTCCAGCTTCATTGGCCCCTTCAGTACTAAGTACTAAGATTTTTACTTCAACTGCCATAGCTGCATCCTATGGAAGAGTATGGTTTTCAGTTTGATGAGGTGACAAAGGAGCTTTCTGGATGAGAATTCTGAATACCCCTAAATATCCCTAAACCGCAAACCCAAGTATTCCATAGGATATTATCTTGGTAGTTAAAGTAGAATCATTGCACTATAATCATGTAATGTGAAAGGTCCCATGTGCCTCTACCAACTATTGTTTCCTCACATTTCTGCTTCTGTCTCACTTGCCTACCCTGTCCCACACGCTGTCACCATCTTAGCTCCAGATCAGCCTGCTGAGTATTTCTCAATTCCATCTTCCATACAGTACTTTCATCTTAAGTACTGCAAAGGGGACAGCCAGCATGGTATAATGATGTGTTGGCGGACCTATGGCACGCGTGCCATCTCTGGCATGCAAAGCCATTTTGGAGGGCACACGGAGAGACGGGAGGGAGGGGGAAGAGGAGGAAAAGGCATGCACCTATTCCTCCTTTTCCCGCCCACCCTGCTCCCCCAGGCCTTCAGCTGCCTCCCCAAAGACAGCTGAAGGCCCAGGATGGCAGGGAAGAGGAGGAACAGGGCTGTTCCTGCTCTTCCCCACTGTCCCGGGCCTCTAGCTGCATCTGGAGAAGCAGGCGAGGGCCAAGGCATAGGGAAGAGGATGTCCCACCCCCACCCCCAGAAGGTGGAATTCCCACCAAAGGAAATCCCACCCCCTGGCACCGGGTAACACCCAGTGCCAGAACATCTTTAAGTTTGGGCACTTGGTCTCTAAAAGGTTTGCCATCACTGGTATAGTGGTCTGGGTGTTGGACTAGTGCTGTGGAGACCAGGGTTGGATTCCCACTCAACCATCGAAGCCCCATGCAAGTCACACACTCTCGGCCTCCGAGAAAGGCAAAGGCAAAACCCGCTCTGAACAAATCTTACCAGGAAAACCTCATGAAAGGTTTACCTTAAAGTTATCATAAGTCAGAAACAACTGGAAAGCATACAACACACACACACACACACACACACACACAACATGACCTTCTCTTTTCTCTTTTCTTCAGTGTTTGTTTAATGTCCACAGTTCTTTTTAAGTGCATTTACATTTCTTCAGAGCCTCCTCTCCAATTAACCTATTCTTCTTCTCTTCCCTGGTCCACAAGCCTCTGACCATTCCGAGTTCCTCTTTCTTTCGGCTTTCATTAACCTTTTGCCTTTTCATTGTTTTCTTATCTTCCCTCTCACCTTTATCCTATCTTTCCCATGTAAGATTTTAATTGAGCCACTGTTCAGAATCTGTGGCAAATTTGTTTTTCCTCCCACCACAGAGCATGAGGTCCTTTCACACTAATCAATTATGGCAAAATGATTCCACTTCAATTGCTATAGCAATATTGTATGGAATCCTGGGATTTGTAGTTTGGTAAGGAGCTCTCTGGCTGAGAATTCTAAATCTGTCCTTAAACTGCAAACACCATGATTCCATAGGAAACCATCACAACAGCTAAAGAGGGATCATTTTATCATGTAATGTGAAAGGGTCTCTGGAGTACAAACTGTTTTACTAACTAACCATGGAGCTACCACATTTAGCCAGGCACAGACATAATACAAAAAATATGCAATATTTCTCCCATATAAGCCTTTTATATAGCGTATAGCCATATAAGCCCTCTCCAACCTTCTAAAGTCCTTCCTGGGTATATATAAATGGGAATTTATATATACCCAACATATAAATGGGAATACTATAAACTTGCACGCACTCTTCGCTTGGAGCCTAAGTTGTCTTTTTAGTTTACAACATATGCTGTTTTAAATTCCAGACTGATCTCCTCACAGCTCACAGAGGACATCTACTGGCCACTTGGGTTGCTTCCAAGTTTCATTTTCTGTGCATTTTGCTTTCACTGACTGCAGGACCTATCCTAAAGATTTGGAATAGCGGGCAATTGTTAAACTCCATTGGAAAGCTAACCATTATTTTCTTTTGCTTGTTCTTTGTGCAGTAACAGTAGAGTCACTGGTTTTTTTTTAAACATTACACCCATCAAATGAGGGTCCACTTGAAAAGACTCTGAATCAGAACTTTATTGCAACTATCTTGAATTTGGAGATTGCTTCTTGGCCTTTTGGCTAAGATCAAGTGTAGTGTGTAGAATTTGCAGAAGGAAAAATGGAAGCTGTGCTGGGTTTTCTACATGCCCTATGTCACCAAAACATCTCCCAGTCAAGGCACAGTTATTTGGAGCCAATTTTAATACAGCCTTTATCATATGATTTGAGGGAAGGACTTTTGAAACATTTCCTCAATTTTTGTTATGGATCATGGGTCTGCAGGAAAAAAACAACGTTGGGATCTGTGAAGCCAGGGTGACCAGACATCCTCCTTTTCTCAGACATGTACTACATTTCGGCCTTCTGTCTAGGAGGAGTTCCAAATTGTCCTCCATTTTGAGCATGGCTAAGAAGTAGGAATTTATATTTATATGAATGTTTTTAGCTTTTATTTGGTCAGGTCCTCCATTTTTCTTCAAAGTCATACATTCTCAGCCAGCATGGCCAATGGTCAGGAATTATGGGGGCTGTGGCCCAAACCATCTTCAGGGTTCCTAATTGGCTGATATGGGTATAGAACAATTTGTTCCCATTCTCTTGTATAAGGAAAATATAAAGTACTACCCTTGAAACAGCACTGAAGCGAAACCAAGCCCTCAATCCTGTGTGAGCAAGATTACCATGCGAGACCTAAAACTCGAAATCCCATGGGCTGAACAAAGAGTCAGCAAAGAATCAGCTCCTGAATCTCAACAGTCCCTCTTTCTGAATATACACTGCACACCATGATGATAGCCCTTTAACTCTCATATAGCATGATGTTTTAAATAAATTTGTATTGTGTGAGTAGTGGGGTATTTTCTGACCCCAATGGGAATTCCAATGTACTGCAGAATATACAAATGCCCCATGTCCAAAGAAGTACTTGTAAGTACAGAATAAAGTAGGAAAGGGGTGAAACAGACGGGCAGGAAAACGTGGCTTGAATCTGCCTCTTCCAAAGCCACACTGAAACCCCACCAACTGCACCGCCGACTCCTAGGCGGATGGAATGCACATGTCATGATCACACGGCACGGCTTTAAGCTGCACCGCTGGGTACTTTTTTTTTTTTACTGTCCCCACCAGCATCCCTACACACCTTCACAAGAGTGAACTGCCGGCAATGGCCATCCCATTGCATGGCAATCCCTGTGAACCTGCACACATTCGCATGTGCAACGCTTCACCAAGACAGGGCATCGGAGAAAAGGTGTGCTCATGCAGATGCCAGCAAGATACAATCATGCCTACCTTCATCTTTCACCCTATGCTCCCTCTTTGACTGTCTATTTTGTGTATTTGTACTCCTTTCCATGAGAGGTTCCATGGTTTCTTATTTGGGAATTGCTACCCCTACCACTTGTGTACGGCAGCTCTGTTCCTTTTAAATGCGCTCCTGCGATGGAGCATTTACATGCACAATTAGGGTTAGGGTTTGGAAAGAGCACTGGCATTGGTGCATTTATATGTACATGCAAAGGTGCACATTTTCCAGGAAGAAGTGGAAAAAGCAGCTTCTTTTTGAAGCTTTTCTCCCCATAGGATGGAGCTCTATGGCCGGCTTCAAAGTGTGCATCATCTAAACGCCCTGCCCTGAAGCTGGCCTGAAACCTGCTTATTTTGCCCATCTGTTTCACCCCAAAGTAATTATTTGTTAATATCTCGAAGGAAGCAATGAATGATTTTACAGTTTCCTTATTACCGTGAGAAAGTCTTCAAAAACTGCAGATTTTCAAGTATTTTTAGCTTGGGACATTCTCCACAAAACTGGCATGTGATATTTTTGTGCAGAAAATATTTATGTGTGGAAAATTCTGTTTCCTGTATAATAAATGCTCTTTTCTCAAAAATGCCACATGTAAATTTTGTGTGGAATAAGTCTTAAACTGCAAAGATTCTCCTCATCAGGGTTTCCAACACTCAAGAAACAAGTTTTTCAACTATTTTTCAAATATTTCTGAATATTCTTTCCATCTCTAGAATAAAGTACGCTCCACTCAAATACTCATTGCCAGAAAATACAAAGTGGAATGAAAGTATATTCAAATCAAATCAAACTTATACTTCTTGTAACTGGGGTGTATATCCTGATCCAAAGTCTAAGCAGAACCCTGTCTCTTTTACACATCTTTCCTTGCAAAGTTCCATATATAATGATCATTTTTAGAAATGGTGGGGTATTTCTTGACCCCAATAAATTCCAATATCCCCTATGGAATAATCTAAATTTGCCTAAGTGTGACTCACTTGTTGACAACCAGAGTATGGGGTTTTGTTTGGTTTAGTTTGGTTTGGTTTTGCTTTGCTATGTCATAATTTCTCCCAAAAAATAGCATAAGGCATTTTTGTCCACTGGAGGGGCCAAAAAACCCAATGGAATAGACCTAATACAGTCAGCCTTCCATATCTGTCAATTCTATATCTACAGATTCAACCATCCATGACTTGAAAATATTTTAAAAGGTATAAATTCAAAAAAGCAAATGTTGATTTTACCATTTTATATAAGGGATACCATTTTACTGTGTCATTGCATTTAATAGGACTTGAGCATCCAGGGATTTTGGTATCCAGGGAGGGATCCTGGAATCAAATCCCAATGGATACCAAGGGCCTACCTGTACATTTGTCAGAACAATTTATGTCCTGAAATATGGTATATTCACTATATTCAATGTTCTTTGAAATTAGAAGACACTGTACACTTAGAACTGCACAGATAACAAATTTGTAGAATGTCTAATGTGATCCTGTGACTATAATGTCTCATCTTAGGACAGGAGGGATAAAAAAATATAATGCATTCAGTGTGATAAAGACACATATTTTAGGTATTAGAGATTACAAAATCCCAGGAGACTCAATGCTTCCACTGTGGAAAAAGTTGTAAAATAGTGTGGATTGGTTTAAATTTATATTTCATAAAACTCTGACTGCTGAAATAGCAACTGAGAAAACAGCTAAACTTAAATGTAGATTCAAAAAGGGAAACATGGGGTATATTTAGATTATGTTCCAATTTTAAACTAAATCTGGTTTGCCAACCTCCCCAGGGAAGATTAGTTCAGCCCTAGTTTTCATTCTGTCACAAACACACAGTACTGGGAAACTGTACTGCCAGCATTCAGCATGCACAAGCTAAAAGCTTTGCTTTTGTTTTATTTAGGAGATGGAGGTATTTATTTAGGAGATGGAGGTATTTGATTGATCCACTTTAGGAGGCAGGGTGTGTATTTAAATGCCCTAGAATACAGAACAACCAGCACAGTGACAGTCTTAAGAATTTTCTTCCACTGTAAGCTTAGGAAGAAAACAAACATGATCCCTGTATTCAGAAGTCTGTGTTGATAAGACACTCTAATGCTATGTAAGAGAGAGAAAATGCAAAGTTAAGTTTCTTATAAAAGCCTGTTGGACATTTGTTGGCAATTCTGGCCCTGGTAGTGCAAGACAAATCTTGGGATTTAAATGAACAGATAACAGCCTGTCCATGACAGTGGTGACACTTCCTTGCTACTAGATACCAGAGTTGAAGCCAGTACAAAATATGAAGTGAGTGTCTTGCTTAATTTACCGGAACAAAAATATGCTAAGGGAGGTCTACACATGACATAACAGTCATAGGCACGTGTCATTCTTGCAGTACTGAAGAAGTGTTTGTTTGCAAAGATGTTATGAATATACACAGAACTTTACAAGATAATGTAAGAAAGGAGACATATCATGCAACTCATAATTCTCAATGAAGACTCTCTCTGATTTCAGCCAGTATTTTTCCCAGGCCTACCAGGAAATCTCTGGTATTTCTGGTAGCTAGGACTGAGCCTGCTTAGCTCCAGAAACATATGGGATCTTCAAAGTGGTATAAAACAAGAAAATGTCATGGTTTCTAAACAGATTTCCAAGAAGCTAACTGTATGTAAAATATACCAACTTATATACAAAAAACTAAAGTTTCCTGGTTTTTGTCAGATTCCAACAGGAACAAGAAACAGAACCCAGGGCAAGCTCTTGAGATGACTACATTTTAGCAGCTTCCAATACAATGTGCAAAATAAATGGATTGCAACTTGGCAAGGAACAAATCTTCACTTTATGGGATTAGTGGGGGCAAAACCTGCCTTGGTCATTATATGGGGAAGACTCCAACAGGGAGACCCAAAGTCATGTATATGCTTCTGTCTATAAAGAGCACATACTCCTATATCTTTCAATGTCCCTGCAGTACAAGGACTTCCCCACATCTGCCAGTATCTTTTTTGTGATTTACCTCCCTGTCAACAGATAGGATTTAAAAACTTATCGTTGTTATCATCTACCAGTGAGAAGGTACAAAAGCAGCAGCAAACATTGCATGAAAGTCATCAAAAAGTTACCTTCCCAAATGACAATCTTCTGTGATGTCTGACTCCTTCACATCAGCCAGCCCATTAGCGACTCCATCACAAAGGCCCTTCCTGACTTCCCCATCAGGAGTCCTTTCTAAAAACTGAGCGTCTTCCTTGATACGCTGCTGGATCATTGGGGTAAGTGGCATTTCAAAGCTGAAATAGCTATCAGGCTCAGAATATAACGTTTCCAGCGACTCAGCGCTATAATATAAAGAGGCATTGTCCAGAATGCTTTCAAACTGAGAGCTGTACACATCTGTTGAGACTTCGGAGTGTGGTTGCCCAAGGACATCTTCCATTCTCCCACTGACCGTTTCTTCCTCCTCCATTAGCCTGGGAATCAAAACACATAGAAAAAAGTCACTTCAGTTTCTGTTTTAGGATATGCATGTGGCTATATTCAGACCTTCTGGAGGTGCACATGCATAGAAACAACCCTCTCCTTTTGATCACCAAGTACCAGTGTTTATACGTCTGGTTGCAATTGTGTTGATGGAGAACAGACACCCTTGTGTTTCCCTGTGAGCCCCCATCCCCCCGGCCATTACTGAATAGAAACAAAAGTGGCCAGGATATTATGATGCATACTAAGAAACATAAACTCATTGTTTTCAGGGAAACAAAAAAGACACACTATGTGCCTGTATAACAGATTAGTTTTTTTGGAGATTCTGAAGGTCCTTTCTCCTAACATCTTGGCCAAGTCACAAAACAAAATGACCTGATTAAAACTAGAGACAGGTAGATATCATCCAGAGACCTGAAAGTGGCATAAAAGAGGCCATTTTCCAAGGTTTTCATTTTGTTTAAGAGGCAATAGGATTTGAATTATTTCTAAAGCTCTGCTTAGGAACTTGCAAAACTATCTCTGAGTATTTCTTGCCTAAGAAAACCCTATTAAATTCATGGGGTCGCCATAAGTGCACAGATGACTTGAAGGCATACACAAACCTGGAAAGGAAGGGACAAAAGTGTGCAACATAGGGAACAATCTCTTATCATGAGAAGTTCAAGCATTTTACCATGGGAGGCCATGGGCATGCAAGAGCTGTATTTAGGTGAACAGAAGAGGAAAAAAGAGTCTCCTTTACATCTGCCTCTCCCTTGACCATCACTGTCACATTCATTTTTGCTCCACAAGGAGCAGATATAATTGATGCACTGAAAAACCAACATGGAAGAGGTTTCCCTTGGGTCCAGTTCCCATATCGCTCCACTCAAATCTGTGGCCTCCTATCTTGTTTGATTAAAATTATAAATATTGATTGGTTAACAAAGCAATTCAGCCAAATAACCACAGCTCCTTTCACATCTGCTCCATCAGCTCCCAAGTGGAGGTAAGTATAAAAAGAAAAATAGAGTACAAACCCTTTAGGTAATCTTTCCAAACCTGCTCCATGCAAAGCATTCTGTTTAGAAGCAATAATCCACCAGCTTACAGGTTCATATATACTGTACATACTCATGTATAAGTCCACCTCATGTTTAAGTCAAGGAAAGGTTTCAGGATTAAAATCGATTTTGATATGACCAGTAGATAAGTCGAAGGTAAAACTTAGGGATAGAAAGGGGAAAACAAAGGATGGAAAGGAGTAAACACCACTTCCATCCCTCCTTCTCCTTCTCCAGACCTCTCCCAGCCACATGGCACCACTTTCCAGGTGCTGGAGGAGAAGACTGAAAATCGGATTGGGAAGGGGAAAAGGTAGGGTTAAAAAGGGTGTTTCTTGGATGGGAAGAAAAGGCTTTAAAATTGTCAGTTTCCATTTAGACTTGTGTATAAGTTGACCTCATTTCCCACCCAGACTTTCAAAAAGGCCAGAAGCGGAGCCAGAGTGGAGAGAGTAGATGGGGCTAGCACTTCTTTTACATTCAACCGAGGATGGAGTAAGCTCTCACCTTTCACCACTCTACTCAGAGATGGGGATAGTTCCTTTTTTGGTAAGAGTTAAGGTACAGTACTTACATTGTCCTGTAGATAAGTTGACCCCGGTTTGAGGGGTTGGTTTTTTGATTAAAATATCTTAGACTTTTACACGAGCATATACAATGGGGCCTTGATATCAGCTGTGGTTTGGTTCCAGGATCACCAATGGATACCAAAATCTATGTATGCTCATCCCATTTTACACAATGGCATAGTAAAATGGCAAAATCAAAGTTTCTCTTTGGATTTTTTTCTTTTTTGGAATATTTTCAAGCTGTGGATTGTGGAATCCATGGATGCAGAATCCGTGGATATGGAGGGATGACTGCACAGTATACACTAATACTAGAGATCATAATTTAGATCTCTTTCTAAAGAAAATGAAGTTCTGGGATGCAAAGGAAAAATGGGTTTTCTGTTACAAGCAGCCAACTAGCATATGAACTGAAGGGTTGCCACTTTTGTAGTAAAGACTGCCACATTTGTCAACGGTCATGGAGACCTAAAAATATGAGAAATGTACCCTGATATAAGTTTTAAATATACCTTCCCCCTTCCTATTAGAAATGCTGTATGTAATACAAGCTTGTCTGTTCTAATAATACATACATATTGCACCTATAACTAATCCTAGATAGGGATGTGGTGGCTCAAGTGGTTAAGACGCCAATTCTGACAATCAGAAAATCAGAAGCTTGGCAGTTTGGGGCCCGAGTGCTGCATGATGGGGTGAGCTCCTGTCACTAGTCCCAGCTTCTGCCAACCTAACAGTTCGAAAGAATGCAAATGCAAGTAGATAAATAGGTACCACTTTGGTAGGAAGGTAATAGCATTTGGTGCAGTCATGACCACCAGAGCAATCCTCAGACAACATTGGCTCTTTGGCTTAGTAGGAGATGAACACCACCTCCTACAGTCAGACATTCATATCAAGGGACTACCTTTACCTTTAACTGATCTTAGCAAATTTAATCATTTTAATTATTTATTTGGAAAAGGGACTATTACATTTTATGTAAGCTACGTTACTTGGTTTTTACTCTGCTATGGTCCAAGGATTAACACAATGAAATTTATCCATTAATCCAGGCAGATTTAAAAAAAAAAACACCATTGTACTGAGATATTCAGTCAGGAGTATCTTCTGACCCAATGACAATTCTAGTTTATTGTGGGATATAAAAATGTTTCTTGTCTACAGGAGTGTTTATAGGTACACAATCAAAGGTATTCCACAAACACCCAACACCAGAAAATACATGTTCACATCAAACAGGATGTTGTTTTGAGTAGCTGTTAGACCATTTGTTTTGCAGAAAATAGTAACAAATATAATTTCTGTCCCTTAAAATGTTACTACAGTGGTCCCTCCACATTTGCTGAGGTTAGGGGTGCAGGATCCCCGTGAATGTGGGAAAACTGCAAATAAAAAAACACTACAGTTGTCCCTCCCCATTCACGGACTTCGAGTCCGCAGTATCGTTCTTCACCGGGGGGAGGGGGGGGATTGCCTATTTTTAAAATAGCCAGGTGCCTCCTAATTCACGGACTTCCCATTCGCGGTCTTGAATTTCCGCAGATGGAAAGCCAGGAGGGACAAAATGGTATGTGACCATTATATCCAATGGGACTTGGATATTTGCAATTTTTCCAATTCACGGGGGGGGGGGGGGGGGGGGAGGGTCCAGAACGGATCCCCTGCGAATCAGAAGGGACAACCATATTTTAATTATATCCCATCTTCCTCCCACTGTGGGATTATTTCTACACAGCAGAAATAATCCAATTTGACACCACTTTAGCTGACATGTCTCAATGCTGTGGAATTCTCTGGGGTAAAACACACGGGCAAAATAAAGTGGCTCCCAGCTGCTTTGAATGCAGGGGGTTTAAACAATGCACAATGTGAAAGCAGGTGGAAAGTGAAGCGAGGCCGCATTTCAGGGCTAAAAACTAGAGCAAAAAGAAGCTGGGATACTCTGACTTAAGCTGGAAAATGTGCATCTTTGCTCCAACATATAAACGCCCAGCACTAGCGCGGGATTGCAGCGAAGCAAAAACATGATTGCCAATAATGCAATAGATGTAATCACAACATATAGAAACCAGACAGTCCAACGGGGGAATGGGGTGAAGGGGGCTTGTATGGGGGGGCCCACCATGATTGTGCTTTGCCAGTATATCACTGGGCACACCGCTGTCCCAACACATTGTACAGATGGTGCATCGCAGGTGCAACTGTGTGGCCCATCATATATGTGGACGTCCAAAGGAATGGCAACTGGGCATGAAGAGGGAGGAAATTGATACTGCATGGTGCGGACAGACTGTGAATGTTCGGGCCGCCTTTGGTGTGGGCAGTGCGGATAACGGGGTTTCCACCCACTTTCAAATAATGCAGGATCGAGCGCTTTTTGTTGCCTGTCTGCTCCAGCCTCTGTCAGCAAACTTTAATTTCCAGAATTCCATAGTAATGAGTCATGGCAGTCAAAGTGATGTCAAACTGGATTATTTCTGCAATGCAGATGCAGCCTGTGAGAACCAAGAAGGCTTACAGTACAGGTTCAAACACAACGAAGCTAAAACAGTGCAAAATACAAATATTGTAAATACAAATAACAGCCAAAGGCCTATCTAAACAAAAATAGATTCGTGCTGCTGGCGGAAGGAGAGAAGAAAGGGGGCTAACCTAGATTCCTGTGGGAAGGAAATGTACAGTCAAGGAGTAACCACTGAGAAAGCCTTCTCCTTTCTCCTCACCCAATGCACCTGTGATGGTGGTGGGACCAAGAAAAAGCCCTCCACGGTTATCTCAAAACCCAGGGGAGGTTCATATAGGGAGACATAATCCATCAGTTAAGAGGAGTTATTGGGTCAGGCAACTCTACAAATCCTAACTTCCAGAAGTAAGACCACTGGAGTAAATTTTTAAAAAGTACTTTGAAGTCTAATTTCATACAGGTGAGCAATCTGATTTAGGCCATTTCAGAGAACAGACAATCCGTGCTTCTCAGAGACATGGAACTCACCTAATAGTAATTGAGAAAACAGTTTCTATCGCATCAAAGAGGTTAGTTATTAAAGCTATTTAACTAAAGTTCACTATAGTCCAGATTCCTGCAGTCGTGTTTATAGTTGTTTTTAACTATATTACTCATTCCAGGGTCATGGTTATACTATTCATGGCTTATTATCTATCATATAAATTAAAACATAATCATGCAAGCTACAATTAAAGAAAATGTCCATTACTGCCATACAGGGCAAGAAGAAACTAAAAACTGATGAGCAAGTAGGAATAGCAAAACAGTTTTGCCACTGAAATTGGAATAGCTAAACTCAGTTGTTCAAACAGTGGAAAAAATGCACAGATGAGAAATCCCTTAAAGTACAGTAGAGATCCACAGATATAAGAAGTTACTGTTTTGGACTACAAGTCCAGTACTCTCTCAGCCAGTATGGCTCTACTGGCTATGGGAGCCTGGGAAAAGTAATTTAAAAATAAAAATAAAACATTTTCCTAAGTTCTGGTTTGAATATTCTCCCTTCGGTCCTGATCCCAGACTCTAAGGTTGAGTCTACACTGCACAATTAATGAAGTTTAACACCACTTTAACTGCCATGACTCAATCCTATGGAATTCTAGGACTTGTACTTTTGTGAGATATTTAGCCTTCCTGTCAAAGAGCTCTGGTGCCACAACAAACAACAAATCCCAGAATTCCATAGGATGGAGCCATGACAGTTAAAGCAGTGTCAAACTGCATTAATTCTGCAGTGTGGCAACAGCATAAATGGCTCCTTGGCTATGTTCAGTTTTGCAGGTCACTAGCTGTGCAAGGTGAGGCTTGGGATTGTGCCTTGGGATTTAGGGAGCAAGGAACAGAGTTGCAAGAGCAGCAGGGAAGGAAAATTAGTTCAGGTTTAGGCTGGTGGGAGATTCATAAGAGAAAAAGCAGGGGAGACAGAGGACTGTAGAAGTTGTGATTCAGAGATAGTTCACCTATAACTCCAAAGCACACATTCCCCCACTATGAACAGAATCCTGAAAGTGAACCAAGAGCAAACACATTTAAATCCCTATATGTGCTTTATGACTAGAGTAAAGCTTTTGACTGCATAGATCACACAAAAAAATATGGAACAACATCTTAAAGACATGGGAGTGCCACTACATTCGATAGTCCTGATGGGAAATCTGTACTCAGAACAAGAGGATACTGTTAGACTAGAATATAAAGAAATCAAATGGTTCCCAATTGGCAAGGGGTGGTCAGGCAAGACTGTCACCATACTAATTCAACTTGTATGCAGAAATTTCATATAAAGAGCAAGTTTAGACTCAGATGAAGGAGTGAAGATAGAAAGAAGGGACATCAAGAGTGTAAGATATGCAGACAACACCATACTATTAGCGGAAAGCATTGTAGACTTGAAACAATTATTAAATAATGTCAAAGAAGAAAGTGCAAAGGCAAGTTTACACCTGAACATAAAGAAAACAAAAATAATGACCATGGAGGATCTACATAAATTCAACCTGGACAAAGAGGAAATTGAAATGGTTAAAAAATTTCCCATACCTTGGATCAAACATTGATCAGAATGGAGACTGCAATCAAGAAATAAGAAGAAGACTAGGAATGGTAGGGCAGCCATGAAAGAACTATACAGGATCCTAAAGTGTAAAGATATACAGTTGGCCCTCCATTTTCGCGGGGGATGTTCCGCCCCGCCCCTGCAAAAATGTAGGCTTGAATGGGGTGTGTTTTTGCGGGCGCGTGCAAGCGCACACCCTCAGGGGCTTACCCCATTGATTTAAAAGGAGGTCACCCTCTCTGTGACTATATAAAACCTTGGACATAAAGTCCGCGAGAGCGGAGGGGCGACTGTACAACTGAATACTAAAGTCAGAATCATCCAAGCCATTATATTCTCTGTCACCATGTACAGATGTGAGAGCCTGACAGTGAAGAAAGCAAATAAGAAGAGAATCAACTCAACTGAGATGAGGTGCTGGAGAAGAGTGCTGAGGATACCATGGATGGCCATAAAGACAAACAAACTGGTCCTATAACCAATCAAGCCTGAACTCTCCATGGAAGGCAAGATGATAAAATTGAGGCTGTCATACTTTGGTCACATTATGAGGAGACTTGAATCACTAGAAAAGACAATAATGCTAGGAAAGGTAGAAGATAGTAGAAAGAGACTGCACGCCAGATGGATAGACTCAATCAAGGAGGTCATGGGCCTGAATTTACTGACCCTCAGTGGAGGATAGGGAGTCTTGGAGATGTCTCATGCAGAGGGTCACCAAGAATTGGGGTCCACTCAAGGACAGTTAACAAAAACAACAAATAAGCAGTAGATCTTGTTAATGTGGGCCAGCCACTCCTTTGCACAGCACACCAGTCAATCACACCAGTTGTGCCTATTTACATAACAGCCACCAAATCATAGACAATATTCTTTGTATAAGGGAGAAGATGCTGCATGGCCTGTTCATCACTTCCTCCACTTCTGCAAAAGCAATGGATATCACCAGACAAATGGAGAAATCAACTCCAAATTCAGTTTTAGTTTTTCAATCTTTAGTCAACCTGGCTGCAGTCAATGGCAGCAAGTCAACAGATCAATCAAATTATCCTTCCCCAAATTGGTACCCAAAAGATGTGTGGGTGAACGTCCCATCATCACTACCCAATTTGCCCAATGGGAACTGGGAAGGCTGATTTAAACCATGTCTGCCAACTACTGATATTCCTCTACAAACAGACAATAATTGTCCTAGGAGTTTATCACACGGGGGACAACTGTAAGTATAAACGGTGATTAACCCATGATAACCCTGCAATTGCTTTAACAGTTTTCACACAACGTCATGTTCAAAGTGATATTATCCCGTGAATAACCTGTTATTACCGCACGACTGCGCTAATGGTTTTCACACAACGTCGAGGTGAAATGTCATTAAAGTGCCATTAATCTGTAAATAACCAGGCAAGAAACAGCAGCAAATCATTCACAGGATTTTCCCATAAATGACTTTTTGCTGTTTACTGCCTGGTTATTCCCTGGTTATTCACAGGATAATGGTTCTTGTTTTAATCTCACTTTAATCGTGTTTTAATGTCAATTATGTGATTTTTCTCGGGTTAATCACTGTTTAAAATCCCAATCCCCCCCCCCCCCATGTGATAAACTCCCTAGCTACATCTTTACACAAGCTTCTCATCTTGCCCACATGTTCAGTGTTGGTCCTTCCAAAGCCACATCTTTCTATAAACCAGCTCCTCCAGTGCTCTGTTTTCTTGCATGTCTACACTAACTAAAAGACCTGTACTCATCTTGCAGCCACTGCAACCTGGGCACACGCCGTTCATGACAATTTGCAAGCAAGGCAGGGCTTTTCACAAAATTCCAATTAAAAAAGATCTGCCTTTTACCCAGCATTTGCCTAGAAAATCTGGATAATCACATATGTGGCTGGCGGAGGTGCCATTAGAGTAGAGATGGAAGGATTTTTTGGTGGATGGAAAAGGCATGCATGATGGAGAAAAAAACACAAGGTGGACACAACTATGGGGCCAAAAATACTGCGAAGCACAGGACACATAATCATTATAGGACCACCCTTTTACACCAACACGAGTTCGCTTAAGGGAAATGTGGGGTGGATTACTCCAATCTCACCATGGTGAGTGTGACATTAACAGGGTCGCTGTGGATCAGAAAAATGAAGCTATGAAGTTGGTACAAGTTTTTCCATCAGTGTAGACACACTCTCAATTGAATCTCTACCTCCCCATTTGCTCTCCGGAAAACCAAGGAGGCATCTCTTTCAAAGGTCCCAGCATTCTCGTTCACAGCTTGCCTATAGTCAGGAAGCCAGGCTGAACGCTCAGACCAGCTTTGGAATAACCTGAATGATCAAAACAAGTAACACCACCGGATGTGTTTAGCATTTCAAAAAGCACCCTGCCACTGGCGTCAGACCAGAACTTGTTTGCTGCTTGGTAAATGTAGCTCTACTGTTTCTATGAGACAAGCAACTAAAGAAGTACAAGGGAAAAAACGACAAGAGTTTCAAAGCCAGAACATTCACAGAAATCTCTTTAAGAATCAGTAGCTTTTAAAAAATATATGCATAAATCACTTTAGCACTTCAAATACATGATGCTAACACATTTTCTATTGTTCTTTTTTTTAAGAAAATAATTAAGCTGTGCTAAAAATTGAGACTTCAAGTATCAAAATGTGAGAAAGAATCTCCATGCTATTCTCATTTTCAAAACCAAGTCTGAAGATTAGCTGTGCAGCTGTATCTGGAACAGATGAGAGCAGATGTGTTCATCTGCATGACCGTAGGGGCCAAAAAACCCAAATACTGGTCTCCTCGGGGCAAGTACAAGGTCAGCAGATTTGGCAGCTACTTGGGCTACCTTCCCAAGACCCAACATCCACTCATTCACTATTGGAAAGTCCCTTAGACCAGGTTCCTTGTGGCCACTTCATACCTCCTCCCCAGTGGCCATGCTAGCTGGGGGATTCTGGGGAAAGTCTGCATCCGCATTGAAAAATGACTGCATCCGCATTGCAAAAATGAATCCAGATTGACACCACTTTAACTGCCTTCCCACTGGATGTTTGATAAATACTTGAGAATTAGTTTTGGCATAAAAACTGCACAACTCTCTCTCTGCCTCCAGAGACTCATGAGATGTCTCACTATACTTTTCTAGGCAACCCTGCCAAGCCTTAATTTTCTACTTATTATGTTAAATTTCCATCATTGCAAGAAGGCTATTTATGGTGAGAGTCTCAGGTTTTCAATATTGTTGAGAGGTGAGTTGTTTTGTCCTGTTTCATTAACCTTGTGTTGAACAGGACTAGGAAATCATCCAGCTAAATTTTAAAATAGCAAAAGATGTAAATAAAGTAACCATTATATATTATTTTAGAAATATAAAGGGATCTGTAGCATGTTTGAGACTGAGGGGGAAAAAATTCTAGCATAAGCTTTCATAGACTCCAGCCCTCTTCATCAGATGCATGCATAAGTTGCATCTGATGAAGTGGAACGGAGTCCAGGAAAGCTTATGCTAGAAATTTATTTTTCTCAGTCTCAAATGTGCCACAGGATTCCTTCATATCTTGCTATGCAGAAACAGACCAACATGGCTATGTCTTTGAATATTACACATTATTGTTGATTACTAATAAATAATAATTAATAAAAAATAGCACTACAGTTGTGTCTCTGCCTTCCTTCACCCCCAGACTGTTATCCAAGACATTCCTCAATGGCACTCCAAAGTATGGAGACAGGGCTGTGTTTATACCTGTCCCTCTCCTGAGCCCAGCTCTTCTTTTCTTCTGTTACAAAGACTTCATCCTCACCACCTTCAGCCACGGAAGCTACGGGCTTGAGGTTTTCCCAGGATACATTCCAAGGACGCTCAGGCAAGCCAACTAATTCTGTGGAGTCTGGGGATGGAGTGTGGCAATTTGAAATAACAGAAAATGTTCTCTTTTCTACATTGCCAGCCTCAGAGTGTCCTGCACCCTTCTGCTCCTCTGCTTTTTGTATCCAAAGGATTTCTACCCCTTGAAATTCCACATGCTTGCTCACAGCTGCCTCTTTCGATATCCTCCTCTCAGACGCTCCTTTTTCTGTTTCTGGACCAAATACAGAAAACTCCCGCTCAAAGTCTGCCCAGGCATCTCCAAGACCACTAGCAGGGCCACCACATTTGCTCTCCAAACCTGCCAAAGGTATATGTCTACCTTTTTCACACACTTTGTGAGGCTCATCAGTCCTATCGTCTACTGCTTTTGAGGTTTCGGGTTGTATTTCTACGGTTAAGACCATAGAGTCTTCTTCTGTGATCCAATACAATTTTCGCTCCGCAGTTATTTCAGATGGAAGAGGCATTTCTGTAGGTTTTTCTTGGCCTGCAAGAACTTTCTCTTTGGCTGCCTCTTCAACCATACTGCCAGTCCTCCTCTCTTTTTCCATTTGCATCTCTGAACCAAAAACATTCCTATCTCCATCATGTGCATTATCACATTCTAAACTGTTTGGCATCTCATGCAATTTGAACACTTTGGGAGCCAATTCTTTCTCTCTGAGAGGTGTTTGCAGTCCTTCACGTGATGATTTTATATCATCTCCAGGGCTGCCATTCACATGAGTCCCACAGAATAGTGGCTCACTTGACGGACCATCTGAAGCACATATTATAGTTTCTCCTTGACACTCAGGTGACACATCCAACGTATTGGTCCCTTCTTCCATGGTCCCATATTCTGGGAATTCATTGGTAACATGGGGCGGGAGAAGAGTACTACCTCCATGGCCACCTGTGAAAACAAACAAAAACAAAAGCACTTAATTCCATTACCACTATTTTTGCCTTCATTCCTGCTAAGTGGAAAAAAATGTTTCACTCTCGCCTCTTTAGGATGATATCATTTCTCATTTAGTCTTTACAACTGGGATTCTTTTAAAGGCAGCTTTGAATTATGAGAGGGACAGCAGTATGTTTTGGAACTCGTTTTCAAGTTAGAAAAGCCCAAGCCATCTGTAGACATATCTTTTGTTGCTGTTGTTGATACCGTGTGCCTTCAGAGCGCTTCTGACTTATGGTGACCCTAAGATAAACTAATCATGGGTTTTTCTGAGGCTAAAATTGTGTGACTCACCCAAAATCACCCAGTGGGTTTCCATGGCCAAGTGGGAAACTGAACCCTAATGTGGCACAGTCCAACACTCAAACCACTACACAACACTGGCTCTTCGCCATATTCATGCAAGGGTTAAATTCATCAAATAGCCATTTCTTCTTCCCAGGGAGCTATGGGATCTGTAGAGCTACAAAAGGGGCTAGGAATCTCTAAGGACCTTATCAAACACTGGCCACAAAGCGAAAAGTAACAGAAAAGTAACCGAAGTGAGAATAAATTCAGTTCTATACCGAAACGAACTGAATTTCGCCCTGGCGGCCATAGCGCAATGAATACGAAGGCTCCAAAGGGGATTTAGCGATCAGGTGCCGCGGGATGCGGTTCACGTGGGAAGAAGGAAAACACACACACACACACATTTTCTTCTCTCTCTCTCTCTCTCTCTCTCTCTCTCTCTCTCTCTCCCTTCCCGCCACCCAAAAAGCCAGCGTCGCAGAAGGCGCTTCTGTGGATGGCAAGGATGGGATGAAGGAGTCGGGAGGAAAGGCAGCCAAGGGGACCGAGGAGGAGGAGGAGGGCTGGAGGACTGGAGGAGGGAAGGGGTGTTGGTGGGGAAAAATGCGAGAGAGATGGAGAGAGAGAGATCGCCTCCCTCTTCCCTCCTCCTCTCCTTCTCCTCCTCTTTCTCAATCCGGTTTGCCTTTCGCCAATCCCTTCCCCTCGCCGGGATTTTCTGCTTGGGAGAGCTCTCCCTGCTTCCCCGCCCCGCCCACCATTGCGCAATGAATACGAAGGCTCCGCTTGTACTTCCCCAACAAACCGAATGTCAAAATCTCCCTACTCGCTACGGATTAGCTTCGGGTTCTGTGGAGTTTCGGGGCAGCGTCGTGTGTACACGCGGGGAAACAATACAGATTAGCTCCGTGTTCTAGGGCAGCGTCGTGTGTAAACACGGGGAAATAATATGTATTAGCTGCAGGTACCCTTTGGATTAGCTCTGCTCTAGACCCCATGTGATAAGGTCCTAAGAAAGAGTTCTCTTCACATGAAAATTCCCAAGACACTTTGAAAGAAGCCATAGCAGTTACACTGATTTTCATAAATCCACACAACTTCTTGCCAGCAGCAAGCACCCTTGCCCCACACAAAGTTTACCTTCTATAAGTCTCCTACTTTTCTGGGAGGAAAAGATCAAACCTGTTGCTTCTTCCCTCTACAGGGAATTCAGAGGAGGAAAGGAGGGGTGGATTTTGTCTTTTTCTAGAAGGCAGCAGCAACACAGAGGTACTGCTTGACTCTCTTCAGAAGCAAGAGGGTAAACACATCTCTTTTTCCTAAAGTTCTTGAACTCAAGCAAGGTGCAGGATCAGTGGTGATCAGAAATTACAGCCTGCCACAAAGCCAAAGCAAGATCTTTGAACCACTAATTAATGAAAGCTTGATACATAGAAAAGTTCTTAGACAAAAACATGGTAATGGTGGAAGAATGGGAACAACAAACGCAAGCTGTTCCTGTAACTTTGGCTCCATTGCCTAAGAGCAGCCACTTCTCTGTGAGAAGATCCCATTCCACTTTAATGCACTTTCAATAGTGAAACCTTACAGTCATGGCTAATCCCATGGATCTTTTCTACGAGGTCAGATGCCAATGGGTGAAAAGTACCCATTCCATTGTTTCCACAGCAGCATTAGATCTCCTCAATGGGAAACAACTGATGATAACACATATCAACAGGGTCAAGGTAGTATATTCAGTTCATGAGAGCTACCAGCCAGTTCCAGAGAGCTACCATCACCAAACAAAGTTATCAGAAACAGACTAAACTATTCTATCGCTGCCCTTCTTTACAGTGTCATTTTATCAGGAATGATAATGCAGCTGAAGATAAGGACTGTATTAGTGGCACATAATTTCGGGCATTTTGCCACTGTACATAGTAAATGCTGAAAGACAGAACTATCCACAGCACTAGTCAGGATGATAGCTTTATCATACTTTATATTTAGATTGTTGAAAATTGAACTATGTAGAAAATCAACAGGCAAGATTTCCAAAAAGAGATCAGCACTCAGTAGTACCCATTGTTCCAGTACAACACTGGTTTCAGTTGTTTGTAAATGGAAATCACAGAGCCCTTGATATAAGTGTCAAGTTCCAGAGAGTCTTTCTCAATGGGCAAAGCACCAGAAATTGTTCAAAGGATGACAATTTTCTATTTAACTGCTGTGTTGCCTACAATAATATGAGCATAATGCTTCCTGAGTGCTGAAAGTGAAGTATTATAATAATCCATAAAATAATCTTTCAAGGAACCATATACAAAGTTTGGCTGCTCTGGAAAGCCTGACCAAAACCAGACTCTGTGCCCTCCCTTGGTGGGATCCTGTCTACAACTTCAGGTTGGCCTTCGGTATCAGCCAAAGCACCTCTGTGGTCCAGAAGCAATGCAAGCTGCATTCTCCAGCTCTAGGAGACTATGTCACATCCAGAAAGCTCCATCGTAACCCTTCTTCTACTAGTTGTTTACTCAAAAAATTAACTTACCCAACCACCCTAATCTACTGCAACACCCTTCCCGTTCCCACAGGGCTCCAGACCCTTTTTTACTTCATAAATACTGGTCTGGATTTCTAGAAGCGAGGGAAACTTGAAAGTGACCTTCAGAGAGAACAGTTCTCATCTAGGCACACTATGGTGGTTGGGTTGGGGTTTTTTTGACATGCAACAAATGTCAAATGTGCCTTCTCTCAGATATTTCTGAACTGCATCTCATCTAATCCCTCACTCATTAACTATGCAGATGGGAGTGGTAGGTGAAAAATATTGAGGGGGCACAGTAAGAGAAATGTGGAGGAGTATTTATTCAGCCAAGTAAACCCCAACCTGCAAGTGGAGCACACAGACCAGACATAAGCTTACCATCCCCATGAGTACTCAAAAACAAGTTACATCACAGATGGAACTGGCACCTACGTGTGTGATCTCCATTTTCTTTTTTGTAAGGGAGGTGCAAATGTGAAGAAACATTAATTCCAGCACATGAAGAGGAGAGGTTTATATATACTCATGTATAAGTCTAGAAATTTTAGTCAAAATATTGACCCAAATAACCTGAGTCGGCTTATCCACAGGTCAATGTAAATACTGTACTTTAACTCTAATTTTAAAAAAAAACCATCCCCAGTGAAAGGCAAGAGTATAATCTGTTGTGGAAGCATTGACCCCCTGCCTTCTACTATCTCATTCATCCAGCCTTTAGGATGATCACAGTTATGTCTGCTGGAATTTTGTAAGTTCTTTCACATTGTTTTCCTTTGCTTCATCCTTCAGATCCTTTGTTACATGCCCCTAAATTTTACCCTTAACTTATCCATGGGTCATATCTAAATCCATAATTTTGGTTCCAAAACCTGCCCTTGATTTATATATGAGATCAATGTATAGTCGAGTGTATATTTTAATTTTAATGGTTCCCTTCTGCATCTCTGTCCACAAAGCTACAGTGTTTTGAAAAGAACTCTCCACAGGTAACCAATGGAAGTATTTTGCCCCATGAGTCCCACCTCCTGCATGGGGGTGATTAATAAGAAAATTGGGGCTCAGGAAGGGATAACCCTTCAAAATATATGTCTAAAAAGGTAAAGAAGGCATGTCTGAGAGTCAGTGTGGCATAGTGGTTTAAGTGTTGGGCTGTGACTCTGGAGCCCAGATGAATGTATATTTTAAAGCTGTAAGCCGCCCCGGTTGCATTACGTAGCGGGGTGGGATAAAAATAAATTATTATTATTATTATTATTATTATTATTATTATTATTATCCAATTCCCAGCTTATCCATAAAACCCACTGGGTGACCTTAGACAAGTCACATGCTCTCAACCTCAGGGGAAGGCAATGGTAAATCTACTCTGAACAAATCTTGCCAAGAAAACCCCAGGACGGGGTCACTATAAGTCAGAAACAACTTTGAAAGCACACAACAACAACAACAACAACAACAGCTAAGTCTTTAATGTGGCACGTAGTTGGACCTTGATTATACTTCAGTGAGTTCCCAGCAGAGGCCTCTGGTTTCTATCGCCACATCCTAGTCACTATTTATTAAGGTTTTTTTGCTGATTGGCAAGCTACCGCCATGCAGCTTGCTTTCATTTATCCCAGAGCCATGTGCTGAATAGCTCCTATGAGACAATGAAACAATTGTTGCTTAGGGAACGCTTCATGGGGATGTGAGGTCATATCGACACAATCATTGTTGTGAGATGACAATGGCCACCTGTGCACTCGTATGAATTTGCATACTACCAGTAGTTATATTTTCATTGCCAATTTAAAAAAAAATGTTTTAATGCCACATAGCATCTGAAACAGATGGGCTAGCCCTTCTACTGAAAGGAAAGGAGAAAAACCCCAAATGAGTAACCACAGCTAACAAGATATCACATTTTATAGTGTTACTCTCAAGACATGTGGATTCTAGCAAGAGTGCCCTATGTCTTCCCAGATTAGAAACTTTCAGAATGGAACTTGTTTCTTGACAATATAGTCGGCCCTCTATATCCATGGGGGTTTTTTATCCACGGATTCAACCATCCACGGCTTGAAAATATTTTTTTTAAAAAATTCCAAAAACAAACCTTGATTTTGCCATTTTATACAAGGGACACCATTCTACTATCCCAATATAGAGACTTGAGCATCCATGGATTTTGGTATCTACAGGAGGTCCTGGAACCAAATCTCAAAAGATACCAAAGGCCTACTTTCTTATTCCCCTATGTGTTTGAAACATGTCAAGGCTGTCTGATACTGGGTAGAAAAATATATTTTGAAATTATGGAGGAACTATATGGGAAGGCCCCTTAAAAAACCTCATATGAGGGAGGAGACTGAACTCATATCTGAATCCAATACAATCCAGTACTGTACTTAACAAATCTAAAATCATCTCACCACTTTAAGAACATAAAATGCATTTATCTTTTCCTCTACACAAAGGGTTTGGTATCCTTCCTGAACCTACTGCCTTCCAAATGCATAGGACTAAAATTCCCATCATCCACAGGCAGAATGGCCATGCTAACTGGAGGAAATGGAAGTGCTAATACAAAACATTTGGAAGGCATAAAGTTGGGGAAGGCTGCCGCAGAGTACCACAGAGACTTGTTTTCTTCTCTCATTGAAACAGCATACTCAGCTGTTCCTGAGAGAGCTTTGAGCCTCTTTATCCTCTTTGCCCTTTCTCCTGCCTCAAGAGAAAATTTCTGTGCTCTGAAGTACAAATAATCTGCACAGAGTGATGGGAAAGGACCTGGAGGTCCGTACAAGAGGCACAGCCTTTCTATTTGTCATAATGGACTGAATGCGTACTACTGGGAAATAGAGTTGTGAGAATGAAAACTGGGCAGAGCTCCTAATTGTGCAGAAAACTGAATTTCAGCAGGTCTTGCTTGTTACCTGGTTGCATTACAAACAACTGAAAAGCCCTCTTCTATACAACAATTTAAGATCTACAGACAAAGGATTATTGGTGATTCCACCAACACCCTTTTCACCAAAGGGTGGAACATCAAATATATATATATATAATCACAAGCAGATGATAAAACACAACAGTGTAAAATGCTAAAATACTAAAATAGTATACTAATATACTAAAAACATATATTTGGCCTGTGCAGATTTGGCTTCAGTGGCTTGCTAGGCTTCAAACAATGGTTGTTCGTGGCCCAGGGGATGAATCTTGGATTTTCTGAGGCAAAGGATGGATTATTCTATTGAACTATGGTACAGTCATCTATTGAACAATGGTACAAGCATCACATGGAGTGAAATTTGTGCAGTGTTATAAAAGAATCTTAGGATGCACAAAGTTTATCTTAGTGTTGTTGTTTTCTAGTTAGAAAAAAGGGAGTGGATGTTTATGAAAATAGAAACTATAAACACTGTAACAAACCAACACTCTTTTCTTTTCTTTTCTGTTCAAGTTCAGGAAATATTATCAAGCAAAACAGAGGAATTTTAAAGAGACAATTGAAAATAAACATATCCATAATTAGGAAATAACAAATGTGGATATTCTGTAAAATTTACAATAACAAACTCCCCTCCAGTGTATTACCAGCTCACACTGAATGCTACAATCCCATGCACAGTGACGTGGGAGTAAGCCCTATTGAACATAGTGAACCGGTGCTGCATTGCAATCATTGGAAACAGTTAGCTATCCCACAGCCATATTTATTTATGGCTTCTTCCCAAAAAATAGTAAGCCTTTCAGAATAATGGAATAACTCAAGTTAGAATCAGCATTTGAAAAATGCATGACTTCTGATTCTGAACTTTCACTCTGAGCTTCAGGGACTTCAGAAAACAGATCTGTGTGAACTGAAGCAAATTCCTTAGCTCTGTTCACATATTAGTTTGTTCCTTGATAGAGATATATCCACAAACAATCATTGGCTACTTTCATTTAAAGCAGAAGATGGAAGAATGTAAAGAAAAAATATCACAGGCGGAAGTGTCTTGGCAGAGTCCCAGATTTCCATCCAGGACCGAAAATCTGAAGCTACCCTATATTCTTCAACATGCCTGATACTAAAGATGGCCATTTCAGCTTGTCTCCATGACACAGGTGTCCCACTAGTGTTCACTCATTAGTTTGCTCCATCCTATTACTGCATTGATCTGGTATTTTTAAATGGAAAAGTAGATCAAAAACAGTCTTCAGTTACATATATTTGAGCATATGCTTTCACAAAATACAAGTTGAGTAACCCTTATCCAGAATTCCAAAATCCAAAATACTCCAAAATCCAAAACTGTCCACATGGGTGGCTGAGATAGTGACATTTTTGCTTTCTGATGGTTCAGTGTACACAAACTTTGTTTCATGCACAAAATTATTTGAAATATTATGTACATAATTACCTATACATAATATACCTAATGTTTAAGATGTGTATGAAACATACATGAATTTTGTGTTTAGACTTGGGGCCCATCACTAAGATATCTCCTTAAGTATATATGCAAATATTTCAAAATCTGCAAAAATCTGAAATCCAAAACCCTTCTGGCCCCAAACATTTTGGATAAGGGAGACTCAACCTGTATACATTTCGGAACGTATTTTTTTCTCAATCCTGCATTTCAAAAATACACCTTTTCCCTATTATTATTAATTTTATTTTTACCTACACAGTGTGAAATCTAAAGAAAAACTGCATTCCAATATAGCCACTAATGGGTCTAATTGGTTGCTTCAAAATGTGGACAAGACAAGATCCGTGAACATTCTTACCCCAAAGTACCAAAATAAGGAAAGTGAAGCTTTTCCCGTAGTTTAATCTCATTTTCAGGAAATACGCCATTAATTAAGTACATTAGACTTCTCTCAGGCTAAAATGAGGGCCAGTAAAGCGTACATGTGTTAATCCTGGCTGAGATGCAGGAGCTAGTTGCATCCCAACCCTACAGTTTAAACAGGTCTGGGGAGCTGCAGCATTAGGCAAGTTGCTCTCCCATAAATCCCATTTATGTTCTCTAAACCCTCCGGAGATAAAGAGGAACATGGAGCCTACTTTAGGCCAGCATTTATATGTTAATCACTGGATGGCTGCAGCATCAAGCAATACGTTTTATATGAAAGGAGCTATTTGGCACTCTGAGAAAGAACACTATTTTGCCTGAAAGGCAGCCTTCCTTAAATTGAATCCACTGACATGTATATCAACCATGAACAAATCAAGAAATCTGCATTAATGAGCCAGGCCTAAGTAAGGTCTCAAAGAGGCAGTGCATACTGAACTATCTCCTGCACCATGATAATGAAATCTCTAAAAAGTATGTGGAACACAGCAAGATCAAAAGCAAAACTGTAAAATTCAGAGGTTGATTTCCATTCCCTTCAGTTTATATCTGTCCAGTTAGGTACTGAAAAGTCCATTTTAGTGTGTATGACATTTAAGGAGAACCAGTATGGCGTAGTGGTTTGAGTGGTGGACTAAGATTCTGGAGGCCAGGGTTTAATGCCGGCTTGGCCATGAAACCCACTGGGTGACCTTGGACAGATCACATGCTCTCAACCTCAGGGAAGGCAATGGCAAACTTCCACAAATCTTGCCAAGAAAACCCCATGATAGGGTAGCCTTAGGGTCGCCATAAGTCAGAAACAACTTGAAGGCACACAACAACAACAACAAATAGTAGCTAAGAGGCATAGGGCTTGTCGACATGGACAAATTACCCCAAATTACCCCCTTGGTTTACTGTGTCCTCTTTACAAGATGCAGGGCCAAAACTTCTAATGGGGTGCAGACTGTCTTCATAATGCCTGCATCCAAGTGAGGGCTTCTTTCCCCTGACCCACATTTAAACAACTCCCTTTTGCTGTGGGTTTTCAGCTCTCTTTGCAGTGATGATGATCAATGCCTTCCCTTGTGGTCTGTGAGCCGTCCAGGCATAAGTCATTCTGAAGTCAGAACAAGGTGCCCAGCGCCAGTAGCATGGCTGGGCACCTTATTCTGACTTCAGCAGCGGTGCTGGGTGATAAACAGGGACCACATGAGAAGGCAGCCACCCATCGTTCACTGCGAGAGCCGAAAATCCACAGCAAAAAAGAGCAGGTAAGGGGTGAATGCAGGAGGAATTCAGGGCCAGAATATTCTGGGGGTAGCCCAGTTTTCTGGCCAGTACAGACCTGCCCGAAGCTATGAATCAGGAAATCCCAGATTTGAACCAAGCCTCTTTCATGAACTCACTAAGATGATTTAGACCAGCCACACTGCCTCTGTAAAATGGAGATAATAATCCTCATCTACTTCACAGGATCATCACAAGGATTATGACAACATAACAGAAAACACTTTCAACGCTGAAAAGCTCCACACAGATAGACGTTAGATGTTATTACTGTTTAGTGCAAAGCAGCATGCTGCTGCTTTACCGTGAATTAGATAAGAACTGAGCAGTTTAACACTTGTCAACTGGGAAGCAAAGAATAAATGCAATCTCAATTTCCAATTTCTGTTATGTAAGCGCTTTGTGTAGAATCAGAGCTGCAATGCTATGCCTTCACTGTGCTCTTTTATACTAAGAGGCTTCACACAAGTCATCATTATTTTGGCCATCCCCTGAAAAAAACTACTCTCCTTCAAAATTCCCAATGGAGTCACTGTCTTGGGTTGCATCCACACTGTGGAAATAATCCAGTTCGATACCACTTTAACTGCCATGGCTGAATGCTATGGAATTTGGGGGACTGTAGTTTTGTGAGACATTTAGCTTTCTCAGCTCTGGTGTCACAACCAGCTACAGTTCCCAGAATCCCACAGCATTGAGCCATGGCAGTTAAAGTGGTGTCAAACTGGATTATTCCTGCAGTGCGGAAGCAGCCTCCATCTGATGCAGCAAAAACAAGGGGGGGGGGGAAGAAGTCCAGTGGCATCTTAAAGACAAAAATATTTATTCTAGCACAAACTTGTGTGGACAACAGCCCACAAAAATGCATGCTCGTAGAAACTGGACTTTTTGTCATGCCTCATTTCAAAAGGTCCATTGCTATTGCTATTGCTGCTACTGCTGCTGTTAAGGTACCAGAGGCTTTAAAGAGTGCAGGCTCTTTAAAAGTCGCTCCTCCCTCATTCCCATCGAGCCACAGAGCATCATGTCTTGTTAAAGCAACGGGGATATCACTCACGTCAATCTTTCCTCCTCCGACACCCCAATATAACTGACTCACAGAGAACACTAGAAACGGTGCAGCAAATGTAGTCTTTACTTCCATGAAGAGAAGCAGAGGGGGGGGGGGGAATCACACACAGTGAAAAAGAACTGGGAAAATTCTCCATATACACACAAGCACAAAGCAGGTAACCATTTTGCTATGTTCCCCCACCGCCACCTTCCCCATAGCCCATTTAAATTGTGTTTCTTTTGAGAAACATATTCATGCCTGGAGGTAACCGACTGCATTAAGAAAGCTGAGCCACTAAAGCAAATATAGCCTGGACGCAGCTGGTGCCTTCCTGCTGACTGGTGCTTTTAAGAATCCCTAACTTAATGGAATAAATGTGATCCATCGTACGTGGAAATATCTAATCCGTGAAAATATCCCACCAAAAGCCAAACACTACCACAGGCAGCCCCTGTGGTGAAATAACCAACCCCAGCCCAAGCATCAAAATGCATCTCGGAAATGAGAGGGCTATTTTACACACATGTTGTGGGTGCGCGTGTCCATAAGCCCCTATCATATCTCCCTGAACAAATAGCTATAATTCTGTTGAACCGAGAGGCTGACTACTCACAGAGATTACTGTAGCTCCAGCAGTTACCCATTGGTCAATGAAAACACACAGATCATCAGTTTATCTAATAAGGATACAGGCTTAATTCAATTGCTGCCGTTCTAAGTCAACTGGAATCAGAATAGTTTCAAATTTCCTGGCAGCGTCGGCCGGTTGCCCTGCGCTGCACGCGGTGATGTAAATGGAAGCATTTGGAGCATTATGAAACTGGAGAGAGGACTGCAGTCTCATGCCGGGGATGGCGAAAGAAGAAGATGAAATGATCCCACCTCAGCAGCTTATAAACAGAATAGCCACAGTAAGCTCTTCTTCCCCAACCACCACCGTATCTAATGGCTATTATTCTTAAGATGCCATTAATGAAGAACATGAGTTAATTTCACTCTTCCGGGGCATGATCATAAGCAGAAATGAGCCGAAAGCAAACAGTGATGATTCCACATCCATTTATACCAGCGACACAAATGGGGTTTTATCACAATGGAACATATTTTTATAATGAAGTTACCAATTAAACAAAGCTCCCTATAGTTTGTCATCATACAACTCTTTCCTGTGCATTTTTCCCCCCATAAAAATTACATGAGCACTAAATAATTATAGTTTTGTGCACGCACTTGCACGCGTAGTCAGAGTCATGGATTTTTGTTGTGACTCTGCGGGAGCACAAAAAAAGTGCAAAATATAGTACTGGACATAAAACTTGAGCATTCATTCTTTTAAAGCAAGTTTCTCGTCCTTATTATGACTTTGTTATTTTCCGACAGAGGGGTAGCTTGGTGTAATGGTTTGAGCGTTGGACAAGGACACAAGGAGACCAGGGTTTGAATCCTGGCTCAGCCACAGAAATTCACTGGGTGACATTGGGCAAGTCACACTCTCTCAGCCTCAGATGGAGGACTGGAACTCAAAGACATTTCCGTGTTAGTCTGGAACATCAGAAGCCAGCGTGGCATATGGTCTGAGCACTGGACTAGGACTCCGGAGATCAGGGTTCTAATCCTCACTGGGCCATGGAAACCCACTGAGGGGGGTTGCAGATTGCCAGAAATAGTGCAAATTGAGTCCACTTTTAGGGTTAGGGTTAGGGAATCATGGGAACTGTATTTTATTGTGGCACCAGAGCTCTCTGATAGAGAAGGCTCAATGTCTCAGAAAAAAAACAATTCCCATGATTCCCTAGCACTAACCCTAACCCTTAAATTGGACTCAATTTGCACTATTTCTGGCAGTCTGCAACCCCTGTGAGTGACCCAAGAAAAGTCATACTCAGGGGAAGGCAATGAAAACCTCCTCTGAACAAATCTTGCCAAGAAAACCCTATAATAGAGTTGTGTAATTAAACAATTGTTTAATTAAATATAAGACGGAAACAATGTGAAGGCACACCAAAACAACATATTCCTGCAAGCATGTGGCTATGGGTGCTGTATCCTCTAAAGTCAAATGGTTGTCTCAATAAGATATCCAGTGTCTGAGGTTTCAGTGCTGTGCATCACTCACAGCCTCTCCTTGGATAGTCAAGCCAGCATAATATTTTATGCAAAGTAATAAAAGCTGCAGAATCAAGTTATACAAATAAGAGGAATAATTAATATTATTATAAAAATGGCAGAATTCAGTTGCCTTACCACACAATCTAATTTTACTAGTACAGAGCACAGAAAATTTTCTGAACAGCATTGTGATTTTAAAAAAAATAACAAGGGGGGAAAATATGTTTCTCAATTATGTGCTGTGTGCCTTCAAGTTCCTGAATTATGGCGACCCTGAGGCGAGTTTATCACAGGGTTTTCTTGGCAAGGTTTGTTCAGAGGAGGTTTGCCATTGCCTTCCTCTGAGGTTGAGAGAGTGTGACTTGTCCAAGGTCACCCAGTGGGTTTCCATGGATGAGCAAGGATTCAAACCCTGGTCTCCAGAGTCGTAGTCCAATGCTGAAACCTTACAACACACTGGCTCTCACTTCTCAATTAGCAACCAGTAAAATTGTGTATTACTAACAGAAGTACAAAAGATTATACGGGAGGAAAAATGAGGTCTGGCTGGTGGCCAGAAGTAAAAGAGGAATAGTTGGTATAGATTTATGAAAAAGTTACAATCTGCAAATCCAGTCAGTTATATATGGAGGGCATAAACCAACTGCGTAGTTTAAACAACTGTGTAATTCAACAATTTATCAACCTGCAAATGTGACGTAGTACCAGCGCACCACATCATAGCTTGTCCAAAAGCTCCAGAAGGAATTGTTCCTCTCTGGTCTAAGAACTGGGCAAAATAGCAGAGGGAGGTGATCAACCACAGTGTAAGAGGCGAGGAAAAAGAAAACTAAAGGCCAAACTAGTATTGTGTGTTTAGTAAACAAGCGCACACTGATTTGACTACAAACCAGGTGTGGCTTAACAAAACTACAACCCTATATGAAACAAAACCAAGCCAGGGAGGTAAAACTGGAGCAAAATCTGCACACAGAGGCTGCTGCCATGCTGCAGAAGTTTGATACCACTTTAACTTCCATGGCTCCATCCTGTGGAAGCCTGGGATTTGTAGCTTTGTGAGATATTTTGACTTCCCTGGGCCTAAGCAGACAGGCTAGCCTTCACCTGGTTTTGACCAGTGTGACAACAGGCAGGTCTTTACATGGCTGGCCGCCACCGTGCCATGGACCTACTACTTGCCATGCACCCAGTACATGCCTCTGCTGTCATCACAGAAGATACCCATCTTGGCCCATAAGGACAGAAACAGGATGCCTGGCTAGTCCCATGTGGCCAGGTGCCCCCATCCAACATCACAGGCCATGATGGGGGTCTTCTGTGAAAACATGATCCATAAAGAAGGCACAGAGCATGCAGGGCCATGCAAGGCCACAAAACTCTGCAGCAAATAGTGCATCTGTTTGACCCATGCTAAGGCTCCTTTGGGCTGAGATTGGTCCAGAACCGCCAGTTTGGCATCTAGACAAGCCAATCCTAACCCTGGGCTAATGGTCTGCATCATTTGTACAGGATGGTTGGGTGGGAGAGTGGGCAAGAAGGAGAGGAAGCAAGGGGGAAGGTGCAAATGTGTGCCCTTCCCAGATTCTCCATGGCCAAGTTTTCTCCCTGGAGAAGAAGTCTGGCAATGGAGGAGCAAGAGGGGCAAATGCAGCCCTTCAATCTCCTCCTGATTTCTCACCTGCCCAGCCGCCCTAGAAAAGTGGCTGGGATGAAGGGGCAAGGCTGGGGAGAGAGGGGAGACAAGGGGGTCCACGGCCACTGTTGCCACCACCCACCAACCACTGCAGGGTCTGCCTTGGCAGTGAGCAACTGGGCATCAGATGGGCAGGAGAGCAAGTTAGTGGGAGGGTGTGGAGGCAGGCAAATTTAGTAAGCATACGTATTAATTTATTATTGTGCTGGGGGGGGGGGACAATGCAGACATACTCTGTTGACCCATACGTGAATCAAGACGCAGTGACTCCCAAACGTTGGTCCTCCAGAAGTTTTGGACTTCAGCTCCCCGAATTCTTGATAGTTGGCCAAATTGGCTGGGCTCTGGGAGCTGAAGCCCAAAACATCTGGAAGATCTAAGTTTAGGTACCACTGACTAAAGCAACAAGTCTGCAGCCCTCCAATCTAGATCCCACATCTTTCTTTTCTTTTCTTTCCTTTTCCCATACCCTTGTCAATCCCTCACTTCTTATTCAACTCTCTCTCCCCCTCATCATGACCACCAATACCCTACTTCGGTTCCTTCTGCTTCTCACCAGACATTGTCATCATGGTTGCCAGTTCCATTTTCTTTCTCTCTCTCTCTTCACACGTCTAAACACAACCAGGAAAAGGAGAAGAAGGAAGCCTAATGGACTTCTGAGATGTCCCTAGGGCAGGGGTAGGCAAACTGTCCCCTTTAAGGGTTGAGGGACTTCAGCTCCCAGAATCCCAGTATCGGCCAACATCCTAGACTATTGGCCAACATGGTTGAGGCTTCTGGGAGCTGAAGTCCCTCGGTCCTTAAAGGGGACAGTTTGCCTATCCCTGCCCTAGGGCCTTGGCCATCTGTCTTACTATGCTAGGCCTGGGGACATCTCTTGGGTACCAGTTCCCATAGCAACTTGGCAAGTCGCTTCCTAAAGACACACCTAGTCAGCCTTCTTCCCTAACCTTCCTGCACCTATTTCCCAAAGTGGATGTGGATGCTACGCCCATGTGTGAGGCAAACCATACCCCCTGAAGTCATTTCTCCAACTGCTTGGTCTTGCATTAGCTCAATTCTCAATGCCATGCTGGATGTTGCAGTAGATGACCCATAAATTCTGCAACCGCTGCTGCAATCCCTGGTGCTCTGGGTTGGCTAAGTGAGGCTCTCCCACAAGTGAAAACCAATCAGAGCAAAGGAATTTGCATTATAAATCTATGCATTTAAAATAAGTTGCGTGCACAATACATTAGCCATGCTACAAATAATAAAATCTCTCTACACTGACTGGCTGGAATAATCCTGCAGTTCCTGACAAAAAAAAAAAAAAAAAAAAACATGTAGGATTTGTTCCAGGCTGTTTGCTAGTTACAAAGAAATCACCCATTTCCTGAACTGAGTGTGGATGAAGTTTACAAATGATGCTTACAGAGAAAAAGAAGAAAATCTATAGTTTATAGGAGAGTGAAAAGTGTGTGGAAGTTAAATTTTGTCAGCAAGCAAGGTAATCAGAAAGACTAATGGTATGGTACACATATTATCACATTTGGTTGTCACTGACAGTCATTCTACAACATAAGCAAAACAACAAAGCCTACTGCCCTTTTAAAATATTTTTATTCAAAATCCTTCTGGAAGATATATACTTACAGATTTAACACTGAAGTCTTAATCTCAAGGAGAGAATTACGGAATTACTCTTCTACTGGATAAAATCCATTACTAAGGCTGTGATCCTATGCACACAGGGAGTGGAATTTAGCGGCACTTATTTCTGAGTAGTCAAACACATGTTTGTGCTATAAATATTATGTCCAAATAACACTGCATGTTGAACAGGGATGGAGAATGTGTGGCCCTCCAGATGCTGTCAGATTCCCCTTACTTAACACTGGTTTTTCTGGGGGCGGCTGATGGGAGTTGCAGTCCAGCAACATCTAAAGCAACACACAACTTTCTCTCTTCTTTCCATCTAAATCCAAGGATGCAATTTCATTTCTAAAGTCTGATATTGCTAATAGACTCAGTAAAAGGAAACTGAAGTCTAATCCTGACAAGATAGGGCTACTCCTGGTCAGTGGAAATATAAATCAGAGTTTGAACCTGTACCGTTTGAACCTCATCCTGAAGAGGCAAGTTCATGGCTTGGGTGCACTTCTGAATTCAGTCCTGAACCCAGGACATTCTTATATTTCGTTGATGACCAGGAGTGTGTTTGCAGAGTTAAAGTTAGTGCACTAGCTGTGGAGGTGTCTGGTCTGGCCACAGCGAAACATGCCTTTGGCGGCGTCCACGCTACAGAAATAATCCAGGTTGACATCACTTCAACTGCCATGGCTCAATGCTATAGGATTCTAGGAATTGTAGTTTTTAGCCTCCTGTGTTGGAGAGTTCTGGTGCCTCACCAAAGTACAATTCCCAGAATGCCACAGGATGGAGCCATGGCAGTTAAAGTGATATCAATCTGGACTATTTCTGCAGTGCGGATACAGCCTTAGTTACAGTTTGGATTAAAACGGGACTGTCCGGTTCAGGAACCTGAGTGCATCCATAATGATGAAGCCATACTGTTGGCAGGGGTGATTACAGGCAGCATACAAGTTCTTTGTTAGAATAGCTTCAGTGGCCACGGCTTGATTTCTAGGCACAATTCAAAGTGTTGGTTATGACCTTTAAAGACCTATATGACTTGGGACCAGCCTGTCTGGAAGACACTCTCTCCCCATATGAGCCTTCTTGACATTTAAGATCTTCAAGGAAGTGGTTCGCCTGGTCCTGACGACATGCAAGGAACATTTGGTGAGGACATGAGCGGGGTCTTCTCAGTGGCTTTTCCCAAATTGTGGAACCCTGTCCCTATAGTTCTTCTGGCTTCTGCAAATGGGGAAAGCGCTTTACACTCGCACAGGTTATGGGTGACTGAAAGGCTCCTCAGGAGGGAACTTTTTTAAATAGGGGCATTGGTTTTTAATCCAGTTCTTTTTTAAAGATAATCTCTTTCATCTGAGGCTACTGTCACACTGCAGAACTAATGCAGTTTGACACCACTTTAACTGTCATGGCTCTGTCCTATGGAATCCTAGGATTTGTAGTTTGTTGTGGCACCAGTGCTTTCTGACAAAGAAGGGCTAAATATCTTGCAAAACTATAAATTCCATAGTGTTGAGTCATGGCAATTAAAAGTGATGTCGAACTGCATTAATTCTGCAGTACAGGTGCAGCCTCTGCCTTATATGAAGTATACATCCATACACACACACATACACACTTTGCTGCTGGGCTGGAATATGCCAATAAACTTGTCCTTTGGTGATGCTAGCTCCGCATACAATCCTCTGTACTTATTCATAAGAGGACTTTGACTGACTCATCTGTCTGTGGGTGGAATTCTCCTTAATTTTTTAAAGACTAAAGAAAAATCATATATTTTTGTGCACTATGACTTTAATCACGCTTAACACCTTTAGCAATATCAGAGGAAATATTATTAAGCTTTAAACTTTAATAAGCAATGATCCAAGCTTTAATAAAATAATCAGTGTAACTAATCACCTTAAAGACTTCATTGCAGAGTAAAATTCACCACAAAATAAAAATCAAGGTAAGTGACAACAGACAAATATTACATGATTATCTGATACAAGGGGTGAAAACTATGAACCATATGTTCAAATTATGTGTCTTTGCAGATGCTTTAGTAATCTTGGACAATCCAGTAGAAAGTATAACGCAATTGATAGAAATACTAGAATAATTTGGAGCACTAGCAGGCTTTCGGGTTAACAAAAACAAAAGTGGAATATTGACAAAGAATATTTCTAAAAAAGAACTTAAACAAAACCCCGAAATCAAAATAGTGAATAAGGTAAAATATCCAGGCATTACAAAAAGAACTTCGGAGCTTTACAAAAATAATTATACACCTTTTATAAGAAGAAGAAGATAAAAGAAGCTTAAATAAATACAGAAGATAAAATAAAACTTAAATAAATGGAAAACATCAGAACTCTCATTATTGGGAAGAATAGCGACCATTTAGATGAATATTCTGCCAAGGATGTTGTACTTATTCCAAACATTCCCGATTATAATCAACGAACGATCCTTTAAATTATGGAATAAAAACCTAGCTGATTTTATCTGGCAGGGAAAAAAACCAAGTATCAAATTGTCTACACTACAGGATAGAAAGGAAAAAGGAGGGCTTGGATTACCAAATTTGCAGTTATACTATAACGCGAGTGCACTCACCTGAATAAGAGATTGGATAACATTAGAAAATAAGAAAATACTAGAATTAGAGGGTGACAACTTACATTTTGGCTGGCACACTTTCTTGTGCTATGATAAAATAAAGGCAAACAAATATTTTGGTTCACACTGTATAAGAAGAGCTTTGTATAAAGTGTGGATGAAATGTAAACGACACTTCTCTACTAAAATTCCAATATGGACTTCTGTACATGAAGCCTTTCATAGGATAGAAAATTTATTCAAAGGTAAGTGGCTAACATATGAAGATATTCTAACCAAAACAACTGAAGGGTATAGGATAAAGTCTAGAGAAGAATTACACAAAGAAGGGTTAGAAATATACTGGTTTCCCTATAGACAATTAGCAAAAATATTCAAAAAAGATATGAAAATTTACGGAATAGACAAAAGAATTAGAGAAAATTCTACAGACAGGAGAGAAACATATGATAACAAAAAATCTATAGCTAGATTATGAATTGAAAGAAGAAACAATTAAAATGAGTATGATAAAATGGATGCAGAATATAGGGAATCCAATACCACTAGCAAGCTGGGAAAAAGCATGGAAAGAAAACCTTAAATTCACAAAATGTAATAACCTTGAAAGAAAATTATTATAAAGTATTTCTTAGGTGGCATATGACCCCATCTAAGGGCCTCTACGGACCAGCAAGAAACGCCGGCATCGGGGCGGATTGGGGGCATTCCAGCTGACCTGGAGGCAGGCAGATCCACGGCATTTCTGCAATGCAGCGTTTAAACATGCTGTACCAAAGAAACCCAGAAAAAACGCTGCCATGGTGGCAAGGGCAGCTTTTATCTGCTCCCAAAAGGAGTGGCATTTTGCTGCTTCTTTTGGGAAAGGAAAAATGCCAGATCAGAGCCACAGCATGAGGTTGCTGCAGCCTGATCTGGTGAGCAAAGGGATGGCAGCAAGCTGCTCCTTTGGGGCCATCTGTACAGCCCCTAAGTTAGCCAAGATACAGAAGAATAACAACACCTGTTGGAAATGTAAAGGGAAATTAGGGACATTATATCATATGTGGTGGCAGTGTAGAGTAACAAAGAAATTCTGGAAGAAGATTCATAAAAATATTGTAGAAACAACACACAAGAAGATTCCGCTAAGACTTGAACTTTTTCTACTGAACATCACAGACATTATACAAGATAAACTAAATCAAGATGAAATAAGTACAATATTATATATGATCACAGCAGCGAGAATGATCTATGCAAAGTATTGAAAAGAGGAAACAGTGCCTGCCCATAGGGGATGAATGGATTTTAAAGCTAAGCAATCTAGATTTAATGGTTAGACTAACAATGTAGATAAATGGGAAAACAATTCAACAGAATGGGGAAAAGGGGAGAAATAAGGAAATTATGGGAGGTATAGAAATAATCATGGCTAGGGAAAGTTTAATGGCAACTTTAAAATAAACAAGGAAGAGATGGTGATGGGAAAAGATTAAGAGATGAAACCCTTCCAAAAGTGGGGTTATGGGAACTAATGTAATGAAATGATTCAAACTGGTATAACCTTGAAGAAGAAATAACTACTGTATTGTATTATTAGGAAGTCAAGTGGGAATGTAGAATGATTGTATAAATAAGGGGATGAGAGGGAGAGGGAAAGTAAGAATGGAGACTGTATGTGAGTTGAATTTTTTATTTGTATTAAAAATTAAAAATCATTAATAAAAAACAGACAAATATTATAAAGCTTACACAGGACTTCTACAGGACCTCTAACATGCAGGCCTCGTACAAAGGAAACAGAGACATCTGTTTCAGATCTGATTTTTTAAAAATTAAATGGTTCTTTAAAAGTAGGACATTTCAACAGTATAGCTATAGAAATCCAAAATAATGGAAAATAATAGTTTTGGTGAACAACTCGTTATATGGCTCCCCTCCCTGATCTGCATAATAAAACAATATCAGGGAGAATCTTTACAGAGCAAGTCTTAATAAGGTCAATAAATATATCAATCAATTCAATCTTTACTTCATTAACCAGTGAGAGACCATCTTGATCAGCAGAGCTTTCATTTGGAAACTTGCCTTCTTGCTGTAATACAGCATGAAATAGGTGTTATAGATGCTCTTTATTACAGTGTGGTAGCTTTGTGTGTGGTGGTGGTGGGGTAATTGTAAATTACTTTACACATCTTTCAGTACATCTATATTGATTGGGACAGACACAAATTCATTTGACCAACCAGTTAGGCGTTGGTTAAACCAATGAAGATATAATGACTGAGCAAGTACAAGTTCTTTAAGCAATTGATACTACCACAGGTTATGTCTCTCTTATCCAAAATGCTTGGGAACAGAAGTGTTTTGGATTTCACAATTTTTCAGACTTTATAGTCTTTGCATATACATAATGATACCGTATATCTTGGCAATGGGACTCAATGTTTCGTATACATCTTATACACATAGCCTGAAGATAATTTTATACACAATATTTTTAATACTTTTATGCCCGAAACAAAGTTTGTGTATATTAACCATCAGCAAGCAAAGGTGTCACTATTTCAGCTATCCATGTAGACAATTTTGGATTTTGGAATATTTTGGAATTTGAAATTCTGGATAAGGAAGACTCAACCTGTACTGTTAAGTAAGCAATCAATGAGGTTGCTATCAGAACTGCAAGGCTCCCACTAGAATGTCTTTTCTTGTTCATCTGAATAGCTTTCATCATACAGGCAGCAAAATCATTCAGGGCATTAGTATCAATGGTCTAGGTTTCCTGCAACAATATCACATGAAAATATACTATTAGAATTAACTATCCCTGCTCATATTTGCCTCTCCAGCAGTCTTCCAGGAGATTATCCTTAAACAGAAATCTTCCTGGGACCATAAGCATCATTCTGCTGAACTAATCAGATGTAGAAAACCATCTTCATCTCTACTAATATACCTGTTCTCAGGAGCTTTGATTTTAGAGGTCACCAAAACTAAATGAGAAGCAGGGACAAGTGATGTTGACCAATGGAACTGTATTCTGCAGGCTGACATGTTTAGGATGAGTCCTAACTTTTGTAGGCTGTAAATTGGGTTGGGAAGGAGTTGCATTTCTTGAATGGGTTGCTGATGTTAATCTTGATGTTCCAGTGTTATGAGCAGGGGTAGGCAACCTTTCCCCTTTAAAGGCCGAGGGACTTCAGCTCCCAGAAGCCTCAGCCATGTTGGCCAATAGTCCCATGTTGGCCAATAGCTCCTGGGATTCTGGGAGCTGAAGTCCCTCGGCCCTTAAAGGGGAAAGGTTGCCTACCCCTGGTTATGAGGTTAGCTTTCCCAGAAATGTTGTTAAGTATCCAAACTTCCCCTAATACTTTTATCAATCCAGCTACAGTTTGATACAACATGAAGGTGCCAGCATGAGCTGATGCAGTTGTGATGGCATACACAACACTGGAACAGGTAGTGTGAATGACACGTACACCTAGCCATGTGGAAAGGCATGGGGATGGAGGAGCTTGCTAGAAAGAGCGCCATCACACACACACCTTACTCTGCATTTCTAACGGAAACCAAAAGCCAAAAGGTGAGTTCTGCCAGGACAAAGAAGACTGGAATCTCCCTTTCATCTCTTGTGCATTCCTATACACCCCCTCCCTATCATCTCAGTCCTGGGGACTCCAGATCTTGTCTAGCTGTTGTAAAGTCCATGAAGCATCATTGATCAAAATCAAACCCCTCTCATTTCCCAAATATCAAAACAAACTTTTCACTCTGGAAACCTCCTTAGGTTCCACTGAGGGGCATCAAACTTTTGGTTTCCCACAGAACCTCTAAGGATTGGCTTGGCTTCAAGAATATAAATAGCACCCCAAAACATAACCTTTTTGTTGCAGTCATGCCCTCCACATGTACGGTGACTGTTGCCCTCAGGCCTGAGTTCTTTATTTTCAGCCATTTCCCAAAACGTGCATCCTCAAGCCTTGCAGCTTGTGTCATCATACTTCCTGGATCCTTCTCTTCAAGACAGGTAACTATTACCTCATCCAACCCTCAACCTCCGCTATCCTCTTTCATTTTTCTATATTAAGTTAGCTCTGTATACTGCGTATTTGAATGTGTGTGTTACTTTATATTCTCTTTAATATAAGTTTATGTAGTTTCCCATGCCTGGAGTCTCTATCAATGATTACCAGTATAGTTGGTGCTTCATTCCTGCATATGTTACTTTCCTCTCGCAAAGCCAAGCTAAGTATTTCCCCAAAGTAATTAGACTGATTACAACTGCTGGTCAAGGCTCTACACGCCCCATACATTTAGGACAGCAATGTCTTGACCAAATGTAATTCAATCTGAGATTTCTGCATTGTCATCGAGTCCTACATCCATGAGGTGACTGCACAGCAGAGGCTTTGTCTGCACAGGTCAAAAGGCCCATTTCCACCACCACCACCGTTCTGGTGGCCTCCTGTTGGGATAACGCATGGCCCAAACCTTGGTTCTGGTGCAAACAATCTGTACAGCGTTCAACACCAGAGCCTGGGTATAACACCCTTAACACAAATTTTGAAAACATCGGGAAGATATAGAGCCCTTTGTTTCCATGCCAGGGTGGCTCTCTGCGCACATGTCCAACTGAGTCACCCTGCATGTCCTCACAGTTGCTAGGTTCAGGTTCTTAGGTCAGCCTGAAGCACCCAGCCATGGGATTATCACTGGAAGCCATGGGATTGTCGCTGGACTGACAGTGGCAGCAAATGAACCGGGAGGCTCAGCCGGACACATGTGCAGACAGCTGCCAAAGCGTGTCAATGGAAGGTACTTAATGTGGGGAGGTCAGGACAGTCCCAGAGTATCCTGGCCAGTACAGACAAGGCCAAAGACGCTTCTAACCTGGATTGATGGGTAGCATGGTGCAGCTCTGGTCCAGTAACTGGCATGTTAGAAGACCTTGTCTCAAGCTGTTAAGTAGGTCTCTTGGAGCTACTGAAGATACCTTAGAAAATCTGTCAATGAAGAGTTCTCTTGTTGCAGCAACTTGGTAGAACTAGTTGTATGATGGGGAAAAAGAGCTGGACATTTCCTAAGAGGAATTAATGGTCTAGTACCAAAGTTTTTAAAGAGCTGTGCTGGGAAAACCCCGAAAGCGTGCAAATGTGTCTTTTTCCTCCTTAATAAATTAAGAATAGACTGTTAAGTAATCTAGTCAAACAGTCCCTTCTCTTACCCTGTGTATAAATGTGCTCTTTAACTTCCATAATTAGGGTGCTACTCATCTGAGCAGCGGGCTGGGTAAGTAGAATAATTTTAGTCCAAGCATGTTCCATAAACAAATATCATTTTAAAAATTCTGCACAACACAAGCCAAGCTCTGTGAGTGTGTAAATATTTCTTACAAGGCACTTCAGAATTTTCCTTACTTACAAAGCCAACATTTTTACATTTTCACTAACGAATCAATAGCCCCTTTCTTCTCCCTTCACTGTGAATAAATGCTCTTTTGGTTTCCTTTGCCTAGAGTTCTTTCTTCCGTTTCCAAAAGAGGGAGTGAGTGGGTTGGGGGGGTGAGGTTGGGGGGGAAGCTACTTCTACAAGCCTGCCAAATCTATCCCAATATGCAAGGATAGACACCAGCCAGGAGCTATGATTTAAAGAAAATGCCCCATTCTATGGAGTCCTAGGATTCTTAGTTTGGTGAGACACTAGAGATCTCTGGCTAAGAAATTTAAACACCCATCCCTAAACTGAAAATTCCAGGATGCTTTGGCATTGAACGATGGCACTTGAAAGTGGAGTCATAGCACTATAATTCTGCAGTGTGAAAGGGCTCCAGATCTTTCCACTTCTCAGACACAAATGAAGGTGCAGCAACCATGTCTTTTCTTAGATGCTATACTTCTCTGGAACAGAAGAACAGCCCTTCAGCTCTCTGGAATAATATGAAAGAGTCATAATTGGTCTTACTTTGTACAGTCATCATGCTGTCATCCCAATTTTCAAGTTTCTGTAGTACTTCAAAAACTTTTGGGGCCACATCACTGTAGCATCAGAGAAATGAGCACATATATCATAGGAAATGATGCCTTGCAATTATCACATTCAGATTCTAACAAAGTACATGAATCTCAGAATCCAAAACCATATTAAGAGACAGACAGTTCCGCCACCATCCTATTTCTGTTCAAGCACTCCCTTTTCTCATCATGTCTAGTTGAATAGAAGAGCTGTATCGCATGTCACATTAAGCCATGGTGCATGTGAGCCATGATTTGTTGCTTTGGACACAAATCATTATACAAATGATCAAACACACCAGAGTTAACTCTCCATTTCCAGGCAGTTCTCTCACCATCTTTTCTCAGCTCCTCTTTTCAGGATGGGCAATTGGGGAAAGAAGCCACACTTCTGAATTTGAGTGTAACAATAAATCATTATTTAAAATGCCATGGTTTCTAAGCCAAAGGAGGAAAGGGAAAGAAGGGACAAAAGGAGAGAAATCATGGCTTCTAAATGTAATTTCTGGCTGGCTAACATAGGAGTAGGTCAAGGTACTACAATAAACCAGACTTACACAAACCACAACCTAGCTTACTGATAAAATGCTCAGCTGACCAGTATGTGTTATCACATCACTTTAAAGCAGCTTCATTTATATACTGCTTCACACCGCGCTATGGGGTGTCTAAGCGGTTTACAACTATAAGCTCATTGTCCCCCAACAGTTGGGTACTCATTTTAGCGACCTCGGAAGGATGCAGGCCTGAGTCTAGCTAGTATTGAACTCGCAACCTTGTGGTCTATGAGTGAGTGGCTGCAGTATAGGCATTTAACCGCTGCGCCACCAGGGCTCCTTTACTCTGCATTTCCTCCACTGCCAACAGCCAAAGGTTTAAAACAGGACAATAGGCAGTCTGCACGCACCATTTCATGTGTTCTTTGCCAAATGTTACACAGTATAAAGAAGAGAAGCAACCTATTTACCTAACAACTAGCAGTTTGAAGTACTGAGATGAATCTTGATCTAGCACAACCATCAACCAGGCTCTAGCTCTTCACCAGCTCCTTCCCTCCTGTACCAGTAACACTATAGCTCTCCAGGAGGCTAAATAGACTTGGTTGCAGAGAGCTGTCCGCTGACTCTCCACACATTAGGACACAGCCAGACCCATAAAGCCATGGGTGCAGCAACTGCTGCTGCTGCTTAGTAGTAGTAGTAGTAGTAGTAGTATGACTTGTTTTGAATGCAAGGTCTCTCATCTACTGTTCTGCTTCCTTTTTCTGAGTGTTCCCTTGGATTGTGATTCCTGCCTACCTTTGATCAAATATTTACTTCTGGCTCCTCCAGTCTCTATTACTGGCTGGGTGGTTCTGGGAATTGTAATCCAACAAGGTAACTTTTCCAGGCTCTGGCAATGATAACCACATGCACATACCAAACACAAAACATCAGCATTGCACATGTTTTCAAGTATTCTTTACATTCAGTCCAAACTATGAAAATTGATAGCACAGTTAATTATCCATTCCTCTCTGGTTTTGACAGCTAAAAATGTCCTATCTTAGCCACAGAAACTCTTATACTTTCTTTTTGATCCATTGCACAGCTTGGGAGCAATCCTCTTGCTTCTTTGAGTTCATTTGGCCCTTCCTTCCATCCTTTATTTCTATCAACCAGGATGTAGTCCTCAAGGGGTTTGGGGCTTCAGTACTCTCCTGGCCAAAAGTAAAGAACTGTGGGAGCTTCATTCCAAACATCTGAGAGATCAAGGTTTCCCCATGTCTGGTTTAGAGAGAAGATTCTTTAGCAAAAGAAGTTAGGCTACTTCTGCACTGCAGAGATAATACAATTTGATACCACCTTAACTGCCATGGCTCAATGCTATGGAATTCTGGGGATTGTAGTTTTGTGAGATATTTAACCGTCTGTGTCAGAGAGTTCTGGTGCCAGAACAAATTACAAATCCCAGAATCCCATAGCATTGAGCCATGGTAATTAAAGTGTTGTCAAACTGCATTATTGCTGACGTGCAGATGAAGTCTCAGTCATGGGACTCTTAGCAGTGATTCCTAATGGCATGGGGGCTGCAAATGAATGACTTCAAGTCACCTGACATGGTGATCCCATCAATTTCATAGGGTTTTCTTAAGCAAAAGATACTCAGAGGTACGTTTGCCACTTTCTTCCTCTACAATATAGTCTACAGCACCTGGTATTCATGGGTGGTTTCCCAGTATAGTAATAAAGACTATCTAAGCATAAGCAAAGATACTGGGCTGTTTCCCTAAGCCTTGATGTCCATGCTCAGCTCCCCACCACATTTTATATTATTACAACAGTAATAGTCAATAGGACCCCAACTTCAGTATCCTAATATTGATTTTCAGGCAGCCTATCTTTTTAAGAGCTTGCTCCAAACAGCTGATCCATTCAAATTTTGTAGTGAGCAGAATACCAGTTAATCCAGTTGTCATATCTAATATCCAGGCAGGGGTTTGCCACACCACCTGCTCAGGTTGTTTGGAGAAATTTTCTTGCAAGTGCTAAAAAAATCAGCCATGCTCAAGTCACAGAGGGGACCAGCCAACAACCATTTCACACCAGGCCCACCGTCTCCTGTACTCACCTAGTATACCATACCTTCCCTGCTATAGGAACCAGTATAGCATAGTGGTTTGAGCATTGGACTAGGACTCTAGAGACTAGGGTTCGATTCCCAGTTCAGTCATTGGGTGATCTCAGGCAAGTCACATGCTCTCAGCCTCAGGCAATGGCAAACCTCCTATGAACAAATCTGAACAAGATTTGTTCAATCTTGCCAAGAAAACCCCCATGATAGATTTGCTGTAGAGTCTCCTTATGGTCTCCATAGGTTCTCCGTGATATGGTTTGCCTCAGGGTCACGATAAGTCGGAAACAACTGGAAGGCACACAACAACAGCAAGAACAAACCCTGCTAAAACACCTGTTTGAATTGCTAAAAAATACTTCATCAGGTACCTGTGCAGATGAATGAAGGGTAGCACTCATAATCACAGTTAAGCGATCAGGAGTTCCTCCCTCCCCCCCAATTATAGTTAAGAAACGCATCAGCAAGTTTAGATAAAGGATACAGCAGATATTCCCAATCTGAATGCAATTCTTAACCATCACTAAAGAAATGCATGATTCTGCCCCGCAGTCTCATAAATTGAACCCATGGTGGCTTTACTTTCCATTAAAGCCCTATCCAATTGGGGTTAGAATAGAGATAAGGAAAAGGATTCACACTCACCAGATTCTGGAGAATTTTCGTTTTCTAGTCCACCAAATAAAAACTCATATTTGGCCTTGGCAACACTCTGGGAGTGAGCTGATGCACCGTTAACCCAAACAAATTCGTCTCCCTGCAAACAAAAATAAAAGAAAAATACCTTGAGTTCATTGTGACACATTCTGCTGATAATTCTTGTCTCAAAGCAACAGAAGGAGGACTTTCTCATCACACCAGCCTTGAAAAGCCTACAAAAAAGCAAGACTGTTGCTCACCTCACAACACTCACACGCACATAACTGGTTTCAGAATATTTTTTCATCAACAAATAACCTCTCCTTTATTTAAAGTTTCCTGATCATCAAAATGTTGTTCTGTATATTGTTCCATAATTATTTAGTATACAAATCATGCAACAATCCTATTCATACTTCCGTAATAGTTAATTCCCACTTTGTTCAGCAAGACCTACTAGTTCGCAGTAAAGACGGGTTGCTTTACATGTCTCTGAACAACCTTTATGCTTATATATGACAACATGGGAGGAAGCAACACCCTGACATGTGTTTAAAGAGGCAATGTGATACTTCTATCAGAGAGGCCCTTCCCTTCCAAAATAATGGAACATCTCACCAGAAAGCTGAAAAGAGACAGGTGAACTACCTACATCTGGGTCATGTCAGTCTGGCTTGGAAGTAGTCAATCAATTTATTCCATATATTGGGATACAACTCAGTTAATCTCCAAACAAATCCAGGTGTGCATGTACACAGTAGAAATACTGAAGTTTTGACACCACTTTAAGTGATGTAGCTGTATCCTATGGAATTATAGGATTTGTAGTTTACAAAGTTTTATGCTTTCTTTGCTATAGCGTGTTGGTATGTCACAAAACTACAAAGACTAGGATTCTGTAGGATAGAGTCATGGCAGTTAAAGTGGCATTAAACTGCATTATTTCTACAGTGCAGATGCACCCCAGATTTGCTAACTTGTCTCCATTGCTTCAATTAAGAGGCTATATTGAAGAGCTGCCCTAGTAAGATTGCTTCTGGAGGACAAAAGCCCACTGCCTATAAGAAGTCCCCCTTGTGATGCTTCTATCAGAGAACCCCAAGGATTTTGGCCCATAGTCCCAATTTTCCCAGGATGTTGTGCCTTCAAGTCATTTCCAGTTTATGGGGAACCTAAGGTGACCCTATCCATGGGGTTTTCTTGGCAAGTTTTTTCAGAGGAGGTTTGCCATTGCCATTCTCTGAGGCTGAGAGCATGTGACTTGCCCAAGGTCACTCAATGGATTTAAATGGCTGAACTGGGATTCAAACCCTGGTCTCCAGAGTCGTAGTCCAACACCCAAATTGCTACACCATTTCTCATGAACAGGGGCTCAAAAACCTGTTGCACAAATGAACATAGGACAATCTCTGTTGTTTTGCTTTGGGAGCTGTCTTTCCGTCAAAGTGATGGATTCTCGAGGCAACTATTAGGTTGGCCTTTTCATGCCCAGAAGCAATTCCCCTGAGAGCAGCTCTGTGACCTTTTATTTTATTTTATTTATTGTATTTATACCCCACTCTTCAGAAATGCTCTCAAGTGATACAGGGCATATAACATTCAGGCTTAAATTTCAATCTAAGTCAGAGAAGAAGCTGGTAATTTCTAAAGGTAGGGTAAGAACTATGTGTAACTCTCTGGGTGTTGTTGAATTACAACACTCAGCAGCAATAGATAGCAGCATAGCCAATGGTGAAGTTATTAAAGCAGAATAACTGGACAATCAAAAGATCTAACTGGTCCCCATAGAAGCTGTTAAGCCTAATGAAAGCAAAAGACATCATGGATCCGAATCCTACCAAGCCAACAGTATGAGACACAGATGTTAAGAATGTAATTCTCAATGTAAGGGAATAATTTATATTACATATGGCTAATTATTGAGGATTACATGTAACTGTTTAACAAGTTTAAGATCAACCTGGGAACAGATTCTACGGTACCCATTTGCAGATGAAGAATGGAATCAAGTTGGTCAAGTTGGCAAAGTTGGAAGATCAATTTCAAACCACATAAGGAAAAGTTCTGTTAAAGTAACATACGGGTCAAAGTTAAAAAGTAAAAATAATTTAATGTTGTCCGACACCCACAAAACTGACAAGGAATAAATCCCCCCTTTATTGGAGAGGCTGAGGCTTCCTAGGCTTGGCTGGACTTGCCCATGATTTTGGAGGGATCTATTGAGAGAATTACAAATCAAACAGTCACAACCAGACATAGTACGTAAGAACATGATTTTCTTACTTTTGAGGTGGTTGCCAGCAACTGGAAAGAGGTTAAGAACCTAAACCTAGATTTATGGTAGTGTAAAACTTGGAATTTAGCCTTGCTAAAAAAAAATTAACGTGTCGGACCAAGCATGCAATTGGAGAAAGAGACTGTGCTACTTTTGGAGCGCACCTCTTGGTATTCTTTTATTAGTTTTATGAATCATGAGTACAGAAAAGTTGCTCCACCAGCATCTTTGCAACTTCTGAAGAGCTGCATCCACACTGCAGGAATGACCCAGTCTGACACTGCCTTAATTGTCAAGGCTCTGGGATCTGTAGTTTGTTGTGCTCTCTGGTGGATAAGGCTGTCTCACAAAACTAAAAAAGTCCCAGAAATCCATAGCAATGAACCATGGCAGTTAAAGTGGTGTTAATCTGCATTATTTCTGCAGTGCAGATGGTCTCTAGAAGGTCTTTCTCTCACAGACTCTTCTGGTGAGGAACTTTCTCTTGTATTCAGTTAAAGATCTTCAACTGTTGTAAATAGTTTTTAGGCAATGATGTGCATTTATTCTGTGTTGGAAGGCCCCCATTTTCTAATCCACTTCTAAAGGATGATTCTTCTTTAAGACAAGCATCACCAAGGTCTTGAAGCTAGTTTCCAAGTCTAAGTGCAAAACCTATCTATTGCTTACCCCCCAAAAAACAACATTTTACCAAAACAAACAAACAAACCAACTTTTTCTCCTCTTTGAGGGAGTTTCTTGACAAAAAGCATTATAAATAATAGTCAAGCTCATTGTGAGCAACAGAATAACTGGACGGTCAAAAGATATAGTCAGTCCCCATAGAAGCTGTTAAGCCTAATCAGAGCAAAAGACATCATGGATCCAAATCCTACAAAGCCAACAGCTACTAAGGATTTAAAGATTTGCCCAGCCAGAAGTACGTAATCACAGGATTTGCACTAATAAAGCTACTCTAGTTTCTCTGCCTTCAGTTATGCTTATGCCATTAATGGAATATACTGTACTTAGCATCACACCGCTAGCTAACACTATTGGTTCAATGTGGTTTTATTCAGGGATTTACTAATCATAACCATGAGGAAGTATGTGGTGGCTTCTTATAGTCATCTGAGGTTTGTTAGTATTACTTAGCAATTTCCCACTTCCCAGTATGTACTGACAAAATTAAGAATACATAGGCTACTCCGACAGATGTCTACTATCACAGCAGGACTTGCTTTCCCTTCCTTCCCGAAACCACACTACCCCTGAAAAAAAATATTATCAAAGGACGGTCCTAGCTCTACAAATCACATTTGGTGGGTGCTGAGAGAAAGAAGCTGTATCTCTTTCCTCTCAGTTCTGCTGACAGACGCTTTTGTGTCAGCAGAACAACAGTCCTGGGTTGGGGGGGACAAAAGTTTTAAAAACTTGGGTTTGTTCGTTTAAACTATTGAGGTTTTGTTTATTAATGTTTTGAAGAAAAAAAATTGAATCCTGCTTGTTGTATTAATACTGTGAAACATTTTATGTATTAGAAAGCTTGATCAACTATGTTTTAATGCTTGCTAACATTAGCAATCCAAAATTATTAGGCTTGGATATGATTTACATCTTTTAATAAAACGTTGGGAATTGTATTTACAAGTTGGCAGCCAATATCGAACTAAATCAGAAAATTAAGAAGCAAAATGCAGTTCAGATATTACGACCACTACCTTTAAATAATAATTTTTTTAAGTGCTCTTTTAAAGCAGGTTCCTTGGGTTGAACTTATGTTAATTGAAGGATTTGTTTCTGAATGGCATTTCTTGCACTATAAAATAAAGTGATGAAAAAGAAGCAACTAATACTGAATACTGCGTTAACAATGAACATCTGCCAATAAACTGTTAACATTAAAATATTTACATTCAGTCATTGTTGTTCCAGAAAGAGGGCTGGAAAATAGTAATAATATTTTCCAGAATATTATTTCCAGAATTTTCCAGTAATATTATTTTCCAGAATGTTGTTCCAGAAAGAGGGTTGGAAAATACTTTAATATGTGTGTGTGTGTGTGTGTGCATGTGCGTGTATGAATAATCAGGCTTTCTTTTAAAAAAAGAAGTCGGTTGTTGTTGTTAAAGTCATTTGATTTAAACCACCCTAGGAGTTTATAACATGGGGAGCAATTGGTAGTTTAAACGGTGATTAATCCGTCAAAATTGCACAATCGCAATTAAAACGTGATTAAAATGCGATTAACATTTTCACACACAAGAGCCATTATCCAGGAATAAACATGGAGTAAGCAGGCAAAAAACAGCAAAAATCATTCACGGGAAATGATTTGTTGCTGTTTATTGCCTGGTTATTCATGGAATAACGGCACTTCAATCGCTTTTCATCGCAACGTCGTGCGAAAACCATTAGCGCCGCAATTATACAATTATCACAGGATATTCCCGGGATAATTGCACTTTGAGCGCAACGTCGTGTGAAAACCTTAATCGCGAATGCGTGATTTTGACAGGTTAATCACCGTTTATACTTCCAATTGTCCCCATGTGATAAACTCCCTAGTTTAAACTGCCCAAACCTGCTTGGATCTGTACTGGGGCTCTTGTACACTACACAGATATAGCACCATAATTCCACTTTAACCAGCATGGATACATCCCATGGGATAGGGAGACACTAGAGGAGCTCTCCGGCTAAGAATTTGAAATACCTCACAAAACTAAAAATCCCAGGATTCAACAGATGTTGCAATGGCAGTAAAGCAGAGTACAGACCTAGCACTATAACTGTGTAATGTGAAAGGACCCCTGATCTCCACACATCCTGCCACTTTATACAATGCCATCAATATACATGATGCTCTACAAAAAGGGGAGTAGCCCTTGGCAAAATTTCAAAAGCCGTTGGCGAACAATTAGTTCAAACTTCTAGCAAAAGTAATCTGCCTCTTCCACAGCTGGGAAGAAAAATGTGGGGATGGGTAGCCTTATCCACTTTTTCTAGTGACCTCACCTATTTGTAACTTTGGTCCAGCTAGCTGTTTTCATATATGAGCTCCACCTCAATATCAAAAATCCCTCATCCTAATTCTACAAAAGCAAAACAAACAAGATCCTTTCCCCCCAATGAGTTTAAAATCCAAAATGTTAGTGATGGAGAGATTTGCTTTGTTGTACAGGTTGAGTTTCCCTAATCCAGAATTCTGAAATATTCCAAAAACCAAAACTTTTTTCATGGGTGGCTGAGACAGTGACACCTTTGGTTTCTGGTCATTCAATGTGTACAAACTTTGTTTCATGCACAAAATGATTTAAAAATATTGTTTAAAATTACCTTCTGGATACGTATATAAGGTGTATATGCAACATAAAGGAATTTTGTGTTTAGGCTTGGGTCCCATCTCCAAGATATCTCATTATGTACACATATGGAAATTCAAGTATTAGCCAAAATTAAAAAAAAAAATAATCCTAAATCCTGAAGACCTCTTGTTTCAAGCATTTCAGATAAGGGAGAGTCAACCTGTAACAAGATTTCTATCCCATCTTAGAAAACAAGTTCTCTTACAAAGATGATCCATAGGAATATTTTAAAAACGGTAATATGGCATGTGAAAAAGAAAACAGCAATTCAAGAACAAATAATTCAGATGGCATTGTACTGGAAGGCAACAGAAGGGATGTAAGGGAACAAGGGAAATATCGTGGATAAAATGGAGCCATGGGTCCCTAGGTTTCATTTGAACTAGCAATGATGGCACCTTTCACAGAGTCTACTTAATGATGGGGAGATAGAGAAGCTTGTGAAATAGTACATTTCTTACTGAATGTTTGACAGGTACAAATACAGTTCACAACATGACCATACACGATTTTATGACTCAATCTATCTTCAAATATGCATGGTAGGCTGCTCATCCATGTAAATATTAAGGGCTGCTGCTATGAATAGAATTCAGCAGCTGTAGCTGTATATGCATGAATGAAATCCTTTAGCCAGTATTAGCTTTCTGAACAGAGTTATAGTCTTCAATTTTTTAATTAACAGATCAACAAATTAAAAGATCTGCCATGCAATCTTGTGCACACTGACACAGAAATAAATGCCACGGAGTCTAGTGGGACCTACTTTCTACAAATGAATTTTGGACTGCAGCCTCCCAGTTGCAACTTTGTGCTTCTCTTCATTTATTTATTTTTTTAAAAAATATCTAAATTGTTTTCCACAGAGGTAATCCAGGAGATATACAACAATAAAAAGCTTCCAAATTAACAATAAAAATATGCTCCAAGATTAAGATACTAAAAAGATGCTGATGATTATGATGATGAAAAATTCATTTATATTCCACCCTTTCCACAACAAATTTACAAATTTAAACCAAATATAGATTAAATCACATACAAATAACATTAGTAAAGACATACAGAAATTATCTTTCAAATGCAAGATGGAGGATAATTGTTACTACAAGCAATTTTAAATGGTCAAAGAGAAGTTGTATTTGAACCCTTTTAAAAAAAAAAAAAGCAGGGAGAGTCGGAAATTAATCAATAACGCTGAAGGGAAAATATTCCACAATTTGGAAGAAATAAATAAACACACCCCTAAGACTGTACTATCTGCACCCAACAAACAAGACTCTGCAAGAATTGGTCTTCTCAGCAGGTTAAATTCCAAAACTGGATGGATTCACAGACAGATATACTCTACAGTAGCCATTTCCTAAGGCGGTGAAGATTTTAAAGTTTGAAACTAACACCCTGAATTAAGCCTGGAAAGCAAATGGCAACCAGTGTTGGTCTTTCAGTATTGGAATTGGTATGATATGACCACAGTGCATTGGTTAGCAGCCTGCCGCATTTTGCACCAACTAAAACCTTCAGACACTCTTCAAGGGTAGCTCACATAGAGCACACTGCAACAATCTAAGCATGATACAACCAAGGCATGGATGACAGCAAAGACACAAAAACGGGCTGCAAATCAAAACCGTCCCCAGAGTAAGGTAATACAGTCACCCCTCCTTATCCATGGATTTTTTTATCCACGGATTCAAGCATCCACAGCTTGAAGCTATTCCAAAAAAGTATAAATTCCAAATAGAAAACCTTGATTTTCTATTTTATATAAGGGACACCATTTCACTATGCCATTATATTTAATGGGACTTGAGCATCCATGGATTTTGGTATCCACAGGGGATCCTGGAACCAAATCCCAGCGGATACCAAGGCCCTACTGTACTAGTACTGTACTGTACTAACCATCTAGAAATTAGTGGTAATAATTAGGATCAGTCCTGCATTCTGATCCTATCTACATTTAAATAAATTTTAACAGGAGTGACACTGAAATGCATCTGAATATGGTCATCACTGATAGCTAGCATGGTGTAGTGATTTGAGTATTGAACTAGGTTTCCAGAAGAGCAGGGTTCAAATCCACACTCTGCCATGGAAACCCATTGGTTGACTTTGAGTGAATCATACTCTCTCAGCCTCAGAGAAAGGTAACAGCAAACCCACTCTGAACAAATCTTGCAAAAGAAAAACTCTGTAAAAAGGTTGCCATAAGTCTGAGTTGACTTGAAGGCACATAATGACTGTAATCTTAAGCATATATGACTAAAACACATCAAACCATTTTTTTCTCTCACAAAATCTGATGCTAACACTTTTGGGAGGAAAAATGCAAACCAAGCAATAAATTTAGATATTTTATTGAGAGTTTTGGAGTTACAATGATAGATGGACATCTTCACAGAAACCTGCAGCTGATAAAATCTATCATTAGCAACATACAAAAACTTAGCGAGGCCTTTGCAAAAACACTGCTGTGGTGAGGCTGAGAGGAGACTTGGGTTTAACACCAGCGGCTTCTAGCTTGTGCAAATGCAAAGTCTATGCAAAATCTGCTAGGCTCCTGCTTACACAGGAAAGCCACTAAAGATCTATAGTTTCCAGCCATCTCAAGTTGTGTCTTCTGTGCCCTAGCATCCTCTGTGCGATGCCAACCCTACCAATTAGACAGAATGAAACAAACATCTCGAGGAGCCAATTTTGGATGTTAGCTGTTAGCCATTTAAAATGTGTCATTATTGAAGTTTTTGCTACCAAAATAGGGAGAGGTCCTTGCGTGGTTTTCTATTGCATGTGCCAAAATAAATTGGCTGTCTTTGGATACTACTCATGGTGACTCAATTTGCGGCTCTGCCACAGGCGACAAAATGTCTTAGGTGAGCCCTAAAATCAATTCACAGTATGTGCCAGATTCTTCCAGCTGGCCCATCTTTAGTTGCACTTTCAATCACATTGCTAACTGCAGGTGTATGGCTCCCAATGCAATAAATGAATGGAAGCAACCATATTCATATCTGGAAACAATATCTAGCCACAGCTGTGTTATACACATGATAGCTATCTCTCATCAGCATGACAATAGGAGTGGAAGAGTCTCATGACAAACTGCCCCAGTGTTAGGGTGACAAGAGTCTTTCTTCCCCTGCAACCATTGTGGTATGACAAAAAGTTAGTATACATTGCTTCCAACCTCCCTGTCAGGTCCAACTTTTGTACCACCATTGCAACAGAAGAGAATCAACCATTGCAACCACTGCAACAGAAGAGAATCAAGTGATTTTTTTTTTACACTATACAATTAGTGTATAGTGTTTTACACTATACAACTCTCACTTTAACCAGTACAGCTCCACTCTATGAAAATCTGGGATTTGTAGTTTCATGTGGAATGTTCTGACAGAGAGCCCCAGACAACCAGTCCCAGGATTCCACAGGATGCAGCTGGGATCAAAGTGGGATCAAAGCAACTTAATTGTGTAGTGCAAAAAGAGGCAAGGATGCAGGCACACAGAATAGAAAGGGAAAGCTATGTTAGATTATACCAGGGGTAGGCAACCTTTCCCCTTTAAGGGCCGAGGGACTTCAGCTCCCAGAAGCCTCAGCCATGTTGGCCAATAGTCCCATGTTGGCCAATAGCTCCTGGGGTTCTGGGAGCTGAAGTCCCTCGGCTCTTAAAGGGGAAAAGTTGCCTACCCCTGGATTATACAATATGGAAATGGTAGGAAAAGATCCAGGGACAAATTCTGTCCTCCCAATATGGCCCTCTGGATTCCCCCAGAGGACCACATCCATCACACCAACATTTGGTGATTTGTAGTTTTTGTACAGGTTCTTTGCCACTTTTCCAAATTTTGAAAAGTCTCTCTCAATCTCTCTCTTCTTAGCGACTTGGGAGCAGAAGTGTAACTCCAGGCACCAAAATGAAGGCATTGCCCCTCACCCACCCATGAAATTTCTCTTCAGTCCCCAAATTTCTAGCATTGCAGCTACTTAAAACATCAGCATGCAGAAATATAGTTTAGGGATCCAAAGAAAAGGGGCTGAAAATGTTATGAAGGGGATACACAAACATAAGAGTTCTAGGTATGAACTCTTTTACAGTGTTTCTGCAATGCTAGAAATTTGGGGATTGAAGGAAAAATTCACAAGGAAGGTAAATTTTTATTTGGAGGGGCAATGCCTGTAGACCCATGATTGGCTCTGTTAAGAGCCCTAAGCTACAATATACGTGTAGTTTTGGTCCCACTCTTTTGCCACAACCACCATACAGACACGATAGGCCTTCTCTGACATTGAATTCAGTCTTCAGGTCTCCCTTATTCAAAATGCTTGAGATCCAAAGTATTTTGGTTTGGGGGTTTGTTTATTTATTTATTTGGATTTTGGAATATCTGTATTTCCATATACATACATAACGAGATATTTAGGTGATGAGACCCAAGTCTAAACACAACATTCATTTGTGGTATTTTAGTATTATATAGTATTGAACAGCATATAAATGTTTTATTCTGCAACTGTTTGTAACAGCACCATGTACATAGATGGTGAAATAAATAAATAATAATAATAATAATAATAATAATAATTTATGTTTCATATATACCTTATCCACATAGCCTGGAGGTAATTTTATACAATGTTTTAATAATTTTGTGTATAAAAGTTTGTATAAACTGAACCACCAGAAAGCAAAGGTGCCACTATCTCAGCCACCCATGAAAAAAGTTTTGGGTTTTGGAATATTTCAGATTTTGGAATTCCAGATCAGAGAGACTCAACCCGTATTACAGTGACAGGAAAAAAACAATGTTTCTAAGTCAGAACAGAGAGTGATTGAATGGGGGATTTTAAATACCCACTACATTATTCGTACCCACTAAACTATATATTAAACGTTTCAGAGACTCGTTTTGAAGGAGTTCTTAAGTCAAATACACAAAGTATAGGTGAATACCATGCCTGTCCAACCCAATATACTGGCTCTTTTCACACCTTCTCCTGATCCTGCTCTGAACCCAAATTACTTTCCCACCACAACAGCAGACAAACTAGTACAACAAGATTTATGTGGGTGACTGAGATCAGCTAGAGAGAAAATGAGGATAATCTATGTAAACTTATAAAGGATAATGCTGTTAAAAGAGGAATACAGGATGTCTCCGTTGAATTTTACACACTGTGAGAAAAAGCCATGAATGTACATTTGCAGCTGTTCTTAAATCCTTGTATTTCAAGAATTTAATTAATTTTACCAGCATCTTAGGGAAAGATTCCACCAGAGCACTTGCCACTTAATTTCTGTATCAGCCAAGGGCCTGGATCCAACTGGAAATCCCAACAAGAGTAGCCCTTCAAATCAGTGGGATTTACATAAGGGTTGACATTAGGTCTTCTCTACATAAGCCAAAAGGCCCATTTGCCCCTCTGTTCTGGCATCGTTCTGTTCGAACAAAGCATGGTCAAAACACACGAGAGCCATCAGAACAGGGATGGAGAACCTTTGGCCCTCTCAATGTTGTTTGCCCACAGTTCCCCATAACTTTTCACTATTGACTATGCTGGCCAAGGCAGATGGGAGTAACAATCCAACCACATCTGGATGGCCACACATTCCTCAGCCCTACACCAGTGGTTCTCAATTTCTGCCTCTCTAGATTTCAAATGAAGGATGCTTTCAAATAAAGGATTGTCTTCTGTGAAACAGGACAATGCTTCTCAATCTTTGGCCCTCCAAGTATTTTGGAATTCAACTCCTAGAAATCTCAAATAATTCAGCTAATGATCAGGAATGCTGGGAGCTGAATTCCCCAAGAAAATTTGGATCAAAGTTTGAGACCCACTCAGGTAGGAGACATGGCCACACCACCAGTGATGTGGGAAGGAGTAATAGTCTAGTAAAATGGATGTCTTGGATTTCAACTACAAGAAGTTTCAGCCAGGATGGCCAATGGTCACAAATTCTAGGAGCTGAAGTCCAAAGCACCTGGATGGTCAAGCGCTGAGAACCAGTGCACTAGATGAATGATTCTTCCTACATTTGTAGGTTAAGCATGTGTTGTACCTCACAGAAGACAATCATTTATTTGAAAAAGAGTTGTCAATTGTCCATGTCTAAGTTAAGGATAAATCCTAAAAAAGAAGAGGAGAAACCATGAAGTTGCTCTCTTCAGCTGTGTTCAATCAGAATCTTTCCCAACATGGTAAGATGTATTCTATTTCTATTAAAATATAGTAATTCTGAAAGTAAATATATCCACATCAATTAACATATGCACATTTTATACATAGCCAAATCCTCCTCTGTTCTCTTTTCTCATGATATGTACATTTCCCTTGTTTTAGTAACCAGAGACATCACTTCAAACATTATTGTTGGCACACAAAGTGGAGAGGTCAGAAACAAAAAGAAAGAATGAGGCAAGGTTTCAATTGATGCTGAGAAAAAGGAAGTTTACTGTAGTGCAGAAGATACCCAGTACATTTTTGAATTGTTGTGCCTGCCCACAAAGCAGACAGTATTATGCAATCTTATTCTATTGTGTTGTTGCAGTGATTTTAAGAGCTTTTGCTGTACCAGAAAGGACTTTTCCTTCCATCAGAGCATCAGCAACCACATTCAGTGCCAGCAACAAGCTGGACAATATTGAAATCTGGGTTTTCACTTAAAAGTTAATGGAACTCTGAAGTCATTCAAAACCTCAACATGTTCTGCTCTGGCAGCCCTGCTTTGCAACTTCCTGTGCTGTCAAATAGTTTTATGAAGATCTTCTGGCTCCTTTTGGGGAGAGATACTATGGAAGACAATGCCATTTCAGCAAGAAAAGACTGTGAGCAAGGCAGGGAGTTTGGTTGCAATGTTTGCTTCTGCCATTGGCATAGGCTAAAAATCACTTGCCTTGACATGTGGATCCCAAGTGTATACAGGTCTAAGCATCGTTCATACAGAAATGAGACAGGATTATTGTCTGCAGGCAGGATTTTTCACTTTACATGGAAGTCATTTCTCAGATCATCAATTTCACAAGGAATTTCATAAGAGTTATACATAAGTCTACAATCCTGCCCCCCCCCCCCCGGCGTATGTTGGACTACAATGCTGGAGATCAGGGTTCGATTCCCAGATCAACCATGAAACCCACAAGGGTGACCTTGTGCAAGTCACAGGCTCTCAGCCTCAGAGGAAGGCAGTGGCAAAGCTACTCTGAACAAATCTTGCCAAGAAAACCCCGTGATTGGTTCGCCATGGGGTCATCATAAGTTGGAAACGACGTGAAGGCACACAACAACAAACAACAACCTCAACTAAACATCAAAATCACTTGATATTTTTTTTGTGTGTGTGCTCAGATGAGTAAATGTACAAAATATAGCCCAAAAGTATTGTCAGGAAATTTGCAATAGTGATGTCTCTGCAACCTTATGCATGCCTAGCAACTGGACAATCCTGCTGAGTAAACATGCATATAGGATTGCTCTGTATGAGATTGAGCAATGTACCAGGAAATCTAAAAGTCCAACATAAACTTGCTAGCTCGCCTTGTCAAGCCAACTGTGATCAGCCCTGGATCTGCAATATCACTTCTAACTGAGAATTCAGGTGATGAGTGCCAACAGAATTGGAGACAAAACTAGGACACCACAGAACAAAGAGGAGCTCCAATTATTATTCCTAATTTATTTTTTAGTTCCTTCTGATCAGCACAGTCAGGAGAAACCCAAAGCCTACAAAATTACAAAAAGAACTATAAAGGTGGCAAATCCCACACCATCCAAATAATGAGAAGTATGCATGCAGCAGCCAGAAAATATTGAGCATGAGCTGGAAAAGAAAAATAGAAGTCACAAAATAGAGTATCTCAGAAGACACGACACAGGAGCATTTTCAGGAGAGAAGAGAAGAGACATCAATATTTTGAGGTAGTTCCTATTTGTGAAGTTAGTACTGTTTGTCAGAAAGACTTCTTTCCCTCTTTTAGACTCATTTAATTATTGAGGTTATCTGGAGAGACATTCTTGTTGGTGTCACATGCCCCTAAGATCTGATCTGCAATGACCCAAAACAGGGCATTCAAGGTGTTGATAAGGACTATGTGGAATACTCTTCCCTTAGAAATTCAACATGCTCCTCCAACTGTTATTACTAATTTACTTATCAGCTCCTTCTGCTACAAGTACATCAAGCAGGTAGCTGACTTTAGGGGACACAAACATGTCATTAGGGGGGGAAAACTTGAAACCAGAACATGGTAACCAGAATGCATGCAAATAAAGCCACATCCTTTATGCAGCTGTCATTTTGCACAGTAGTTCTCTTCACTGTGCTTCACTGCAATTATATGACAGACACATATACATCAGAGAGCCACATGCTGCTAATGCATACTCCAGGTTTGGGCAAACATGGTGTGTGTATGTGTAGATGTGAATTCAAATCATTTGTCCCCTTAAGCCAATCCCATGAATTTCATAGGGCTTTCTTAGGCAAGGAAAAGTCAGAGGTGGTTTTGCCAGTTCCTTCCTCTGAAATACAACCTACAGCATCAGGGCTGACCCTACTTAGCTTCCAAGATCAGACGGGATCCGGTGCCTTTAGGGTGGCCCAAATCTACAACTGTTTGATACAGTAGATACTGGGCAGGACTAGGTACAGCAATCTTGTTAACCAAGAGGACAGAAAGCTGCCTGTGAAGAGATTTCCCCTTTCTTTCTCTCTAAAGGGAAGAACTACAGATGCACTCAGTGTACAATCTGCAAAAAAGGACCATGGAGTCCCACTGGAATGAACAGCATCCTCCCCAAGCCCCAGGTTATAGGCCTGCATTATTTATGGGAGCAGATGGCATTGTTAAATAATTTTAGATTCTGGACTAAATGGTCTTACCACGGGAGTGGGGGACTGTTTAGATCAAGGATAGATAGCAGGCAACCAGTGAGCTACATTCACACCCACATTTGATTTTATGCCTCCCAACCTGCCTCCTATTTTCATTAAAAGCTGGGCACACTGCACTCCTGGAAGACACTAGGAAGCACGATAACAAGTCATGCCTCCCTTCACGCACACATACACAGTATATTTTGGGAGGAAAGAGCTTTTCTGTAAGCCAGCAGTAATTTCTTTGCAGAGGTCTGGTCTGTACAGATCATGTTAAGTTGCGTTCAGGAGGAAGCTGGCATCCACTGAATCTGCCCACCACTGCTTTAGGTAAGAATATGCCGCTGCCGTGTGCCGTGTCAAGCCGTTTACGACTTAGGATAACCCTAAGGCAAACCCAGCGTGGCATTTTCTAGGCAAGGTTTATGCAGAGGAGGTTTACCACTGACTTCCTCTAAAGCTGAGAGAGTGTGACTTGCCCTAAGGTCACCCAGTAGGTCTCCATGGCTGGGCAGGGATTCAAACCCTGGTCTCTAGAGTCCTAGTCCAACAGTCAAACCACTACACCCCTCTCCATGTATTGTTTACGTATGTGCCTTCAAGATGCCTGCCGACTTATGGTCACCCCATTAATTTTACAGGGTTTTCTTAGGCAACAAATACTCAGAAGTGTTTTTGACCGCTCCTTCCCCTGAAATATAGCCTCCAGCACCTGGCCTTTGTTGACAGTCTCCCATCCACTTAGCTGACCCTGCTTAGCTTCCAGGATCAGATGGGATCTGGTGCATTTAGGGTACTTAGGCTTAGTCATTGCTTCATTTAATCCCAAAATGTGCTAAGGAGTCCTCCTTGGACCTGGGGGCCCTCCTGCTCTTTCTGCTGAGTTGGACTCTGGATTTTGTCCCACCATCCTGGCCTGACAGCATCATTGCACCCTTAAGTAGAAAAACCAGTGAAAAGTAATCTCTTAACCTACAGTACTGGACAAGTCTTTCAACTCACTTTCAATGGTTCTCAAAGGGGAGTTTTACATCAGCTTCACTATCTGATTTGCCGTCGATCCAACCAAACAAAGTTTTCTTTCATTTTTCAGAAGTGAAAGAACTACATTTTAAGGACCTGATCGCTAGGACTCCTCAGCTTGATCACTTCAGCGCATTAAACTGAGCTTGATCTCTGAAACAGAACATGGGACCCAAGCAATTAGATGGAATAAAAAGAAAGCCTCGTCTCTTTTGCTTATAGTGGCTATGAATGGAGACAGATGGATGCCCTCAAACAAATGGGGGGGGTCCCTTGGGAAGGGGAGGGAGACCATATGGGACAAAAGCCTGCAAGCATTTGAGTTCCAATCTTGGAGAAAAGATGGTACACAAATACAGTTAATAAATAAATACATAAATAAGCTGTGCAGCCCAAATGTATATAAGCACCAGGATGCAGGATTGCGTGCTTTCTTGAGCTCAGTGCATCAAAGCTAATAAATTATTATGACAAGAGTATAAGGGGCTAAATGTCTGTGTGTCATGCAAGACCCGTAAAAGAGACAGGTACTGTCCAAAGGGATTTCTAGACTCATTCAGAATCTTATATAAATCTAATCAAAAGTAAGTCCAGTTGAGTTCAGTGGGATTTACTCTCAGGAGGAGAGACAGTGTGATACAGCGGTTTGAGTGTTGGACTATGACTCCGGAGACTAGGGTTCGATTCCCAGCTCAGCCACAAAACCCACTGAGTGACCCTGGGCAAGTCACACTCTCTCAGCCTCAAGGGAAGGCAAGGGCAAACCTCTCTGAACAAAGCTTGCCAACAGGTTCACCTTAGGGGCTCCGTAAGTCAGAAGTGACTTGAAGGCACACAGCAACAACAAATAAGACTAGAGATGAAGTTACGAAACAACTCCAACCTGGAGGAAGAAGAGAAAGTCACAGGTACGAGTACAACCCCAGCAAATGAGATGCAAAAATATGGCAACTTGCAAGTTTGTTTTCACTGCTGAAGCAGTTTCAGTGGAAATTTTGAAACCGGAGCGATTCTTCTCCACAAGGACTAAAGACTTAGGAAGGAGGAGAAATCAGTCTCACAGCTTTGCTTAACTACATTCACACAATGGTCCTCCAAATTCTAAATATATTTAACAGGGAAAGAAAAGAAAGATTTAGTTCAATATACTTCACATCAAATGGAAAGGGAGAAGAGCTGAAGACTGCAGACACCGGATTTTGAACAGGAGATTTCTGAGTTCACACCCACACCCGTAATGTTATTCAGATTATTATTATTTTTTTCATTTTAATAAGAGGCAGAATAAGCTAAGTGAAGGAATATTTTGGCACTTCCTCCATTACAATGCAGTCAGCTCCCCGGAAACGAAATTTGTTGTTGTTGTCGCTGACGTTGTTGTGCATCTTCAAGTCATTCCGAACTTATGGCAACCCTAAGGCAAACCTATCATGCGTGGGGTTTTCTTGGCAAAATTTGTTCGGAGAGGGTTTGTTATTGCTTTCCTTTGGGCTGAGAGAGTGTGACTTGCCCCAGGTCACCCAGTGGGTTTCATGACCAAGAGTTGCAGTCCAACGCTCAAATGACCGCACCGTGTTTGGTGCTTTAAAAAGTTGTGAGGCCAGCAACAAAAACACCGCTGCAAGAAAGTGGAAGGAGCATCATTCTCTATACATTTCCTCCCTCTTCCCATTCATTCATTCCTTCATTCATTCATTCATTCTCTCGCTCCCTCTCTTTCGCGCACAAAAAACATATCCAGGGATAGCCGTGATGGCCGTGTAAGCAAAGCACAACCACTTCCCAAATCCACACAACAGGGATACCTTTATTTATTGGACCCACATTGTCTTGTGGATTTGGGGTGCTGTTGTACTTTTCCACACTCATAGATTTATTCTTTCCACCACCCATAACATGGAAAGAGGGATAAAAAGAGTGGCACCCAAAGAGATATAGTTTCCCAGGCAGCAGCCAGGGTAGTGTAGTCGCTTGAACCTTGGACTATGACTTTGGAGACTAGGGTTTGTAAACCTATTGCATGACACTAGACAAGTCACACTCTCTCAGCCTCAGACCAAGGGGAATGCAACTCAAAAGACATTGCTGTGTTAGTCTGGAGCATCAGTAGCCAGTGTGGCTTAGTGGTTTGAGCCTTAGAGTAGGACTCTGGGAAGCCAGGGTTCAAATCCTGGTTCGGCCATGCAAACCCACTGGGTGATCTTGGGTAAGTCACACACTCTCACCCTCAGAGGATAGCTAAGGCAAACCCCCTCTAAACAAAACCTGCCCCCCTCCAAAAAAAACCACCTTTAAGGTCTTCATAAATGGTGGCATGGCAGTTTGAGCACTAGACTAGGACTCTATAGAGACCAGGGTCCGAATCCCATGTAAAACCTACTGGGTGACTTTGGGCAAGTCACACACTCTCAGCCTCAGAGGACAGCAATGACAAAAGCCCCTCTGAACAAAAATTGCCAAGAAAACTTCAGGATACCCTTAAGACCAGGGTTTTAACCCCACGCAAAACCCACTGGGTGGATGGCAAGTCACACTCTCTCAGCCTCAGAGGACAGCAGTGGCCAAAAAAAACCCAAACCTCTCAACCAAAATAGCCAAGGATAGCTTTAAGACCAGAGTTTGAACCCCACGCAAAACCCACTGTGTGGATGGCAAGTCACACTCTCTCAGCCTCAGAGGACAGCAGTGGCCAAAAACAAACAAACCTCTCAACCAAAATAGCCAAGGATAGCTTTAAGACCAAAGTTTGAACCCCACGCAAAACCCACTGTGTGGATGGCAAGTCACACTCTCTCAGCCTCAGAGGACAGCAGTGGCTAAAAAACAAACAAACCAACAACAACCCTCTCCACCAAAATTGCTAAAGGACTTGAAGGCACACACAAGAGCCACCCTAAGAGCAGCATTTATGTAAGAGAGACCAAGGAGGAGGAGGAGAAGGAGGAGGAGAAGCCCTTCCTCTCCTGCTCCGCTTACCCCACCATCGCCTCCTTCCATCTTCCATCCTCTGCCTCCTTCCTTCCTTCCTTCCTTCCCTTTGTTACAGGCAAGCGGTGCTGGGGAAGCCAAGAGCCGGGACGCCTGCAGCCAGGGGCACCTTCTCAGTCCTGCTGCTCCTGCTCCTTGATGCTTCTGCTGCCAGGCTCTGGGGACGCTGGGAGGCGGGCAGCCGGGAGGAGCGGGGCTAGGACTAGGGCTATGGCTGTGGCTATGGCTGGGCAAGGCGGCTCTCTGGCTCAGAGGGAGCTCCACGCTGGGAAGGTAATCCGACGCTTCTGGGCATGCGCCTGGCTTGGACACACACACACACACACACTCTCTCTCTCTCTCGACCCCCCCGCTGCGCATGGGCAGTAGGAGCCCGTGAAGCCTTTCCCTTTCCCCCCCTGCCAGTAAACCGGGACTAAGGGAACTATTAACTCAGTATAATAAGGCATTGATTGATTGATTGGTTGCCCTCGTGGTCTCGAATGTTGGCAGCCAGCGTGGTTTGAAGAGTTTGAGAGCGCTGGGCTGGGACGCTTGGAGAGGAGCGGGGTTCGAATCCCGGCGGGGCAATGGGCAAGTCACACTCTCTCAGCCTCAGACTAAGGAGGGCTGGAATTCAAAGGCATTGTCCTGTTGGTCTGGAATATCAGTACCTGGACTTTGAAGAGCAGGGTTCAAATGCCACGGAGACCCGTTGGGTCTGGAATATCAGTAGCCAGCATGGCGGAGTGGTTTGAGATTGCGGAGACCAGGGTTCAAATCCTGGCTTGCCCATGTAAACTTACCGGGTGACGTTGGGCAAGTCACGCTCTCTCAGCCTCAGAAGATAGCAAAGGGGGAAAAAATCCTGAACAAAACTTGCCAAGAAAACCCCGTAAGAGGTTCACCTTAGGGTCTCCATAAGTCAGAATCGACTTGAAGGCATTAAGAGCCAGCATGAGTGACCTTGAACAAGTCACACTCTCTCAGCCTTAAACTAAGGAGGACTAGAACTCAAGGACATTGTCGTGTTGGTCTGGAATATCAGTAGCCAGGGTGGTGGAAGAGTTTGAGCTGAGATGGAGCAGGTCTCTGAAGACCAGGGTTTGAATCCTGGCTTGGCTATGGAAGTTCACTGGGTGACCTTGGGCAAGTCACACACTCTCAACCTCAGAGGATGGCAAGAGGAAACCCCTTTCTGAAGAAACCTGCCAAGAAAAACCCATTGATAGGTTTGCTTTAGTCAGGGTGACCAGATGTCATTAACTGCAAAGGAGGACAAGGCACCGCAAAATGTAGCACTTGACCTGAGAAAAAGCTAAAAGCGTTAATATAAAATCATGCTTCTTAATCGTGCTCAGAATGGAGGACATTTTGGAATGCCTCCTGGGCAGAAGGATGGGATGTAGGATGTGTCCTGGAAAAGGAGGACCTCTGGTCACCCTTGCCTTGGGTCTCCTTAGGGTCTCTGTAAGTTCCCCATGCTATGGTTCAGCTTTAGTTGTAGTGTGCCTTCAAGTCATTTCCAGCTTATGGCCACCCTAAGGTGAAGCTATCATGGGTTTTCTTGGCAAATTTCTTCCAAGGGGGGGGGGGTTGCCATTGCCATCCTCTGAGGCTGAGAGAGTGTGACTTGCCCAAGGTCACCAGGTGAGTTGCATGACTAAACAAGGATTCGAACCCTCGTCTCCAGAATCACAGTCCAACACTGAAACTAGTACGCCACATTGCCTTAGGCGGGTCTCCATAAATGAAGGCACACAATAACAACAACAAAAGGATCTTGTAGCACCTTTGAGACTCACCGAAAGAGAGAAGCTGGGAGCTGAGCTTTGGTAGACTGGAGTCTGCTCAGGGTGACCAGATGTCCTCCTTTTCCAGGACATGCAACATGAGCTTTCGTAGACTTGAGCCTACCTCCGAATGCACCCGAGGAAGTAGACTCAAGTCTACGAAAGCTCATGCTACCAACTTTTCTCTTCCAGTTAGTCTCAAAGGTGCCTGTTGTTCTTGTTGTTAATCATCCTCCAGTCAGTCTCAACTCATGGCAGCCCTTTGGATGAGACATCTCCATAAAGACCCCCTGTCCTCCCCTGCTCTGCTTAATTCCTGCAACCCCTTAATGCCCATAGTGACCTCCTTAATAGAGTCCATCCATCTGGCATGTGGCCTTCCTCTCTTCCTACTTCCCTCCACCTTCCCCAGCATTATTGTCTTTTCCAATGAGTTCTCCCTTCTCATGATGTGTCCGAAGTACGACAGCCTCAGTTTAATCACCTTGGCTTCCAGGGAGGTTTCCAGCTTGATCTGCTCTAGGACCCATTTGTTTATCCTTTTGGCTGTCCATGGGATCCTCGGCACTCTTCTCCAGCACCACATCTCAAATGCATTGATTTTCTTCCTATCCTCTTTCTTAACTGTCCACCTCTCATATCCATACATGGTAATAGGGAATACAATGGCTTGTATGATTCTGACTTTTGTGCTCAGTTGTATATCTTTGCATTTTAGGATCTCTTCTAGTTCTTTCATGGCCACCCTCCCCATTCTTAGTCTTCTTCTGATTTCCTGACTGCAGTCCCCATTTCTATCAATGTTTGATCCCAGGTATGGGAATTCTTTTACTATTTCTATTTCTTCATTGTCTAGGTTGAACTTGTGAAGGTCCTCGGAGGTCATTATTTTTGTTTTCTTTATGTTCAGCATCAAACGTGCCTTTGCACTTTCTTCTTTGATCTTCCTTAGTAGGTGTTCCAGGTCTGTGAGGTTTTCTGCTAGTATTATGGTGTCATCTGCATATCTTAGGACTTTATCACACGGGAGGCAATCGCTATTAAATCCCATGAATATTGCACAATAAGGGGGATATTTTCAGATGACATTGCACAGTGTCATCTGGAAATCACCCCTGTTGCACGATATTCACGGGATTTAATAGCGATTTAATGATGGGAGGAGGACGCTTACCTCCCATGTGATAAACTCCTATGATTATTGATGTTCCTTCCTCCTATTTTCACTCCTCTTCCTTCTGTGTCCAAGCCTGCTTTTCTTATAATATGTTCTGCATACAAGTTGAACAGATAGGAGGATAAGATGAAGCCTTGTCTGACCCCTTTGAAAATCACAGGGTTTTCTTGGCAAATTTCTTCAGAGAGGGTTTGCCATTCTTCAGAGAGAGTGCAACTTGCCCAAGGTCAGCCAGTGGGTTTTTAATACTCAAGCAGGGAACCGAACCCTGATCACCAAAGTCATAGTCCCAACACTCAAACCAATACACTACACCAGGGGTAGGCAACCTTTCCCCTTTAAGGGCCGAGGGACTTCAGCTCCCAGAAGCCTCAGCCATGTTGGCCAATAGTCCCATGTTGGCCAATAGCTCCTGGGATTCTGGGAGCTGAAGTCCCTCGGCCCTTAAAGGGGAAAGGTTGCCTACCCCTGCACTACACCATGCTGGCTCTCACTATTTGTTGTTAACGGCCGTCAAGTCAACTTTGACTTATGGCAGCCCCATGAAAGAGAGACCTCCAAGTCAACAACCGGCCAACTCAACAAGGGTCAGGTCTTGCAGACTCAAGCTGCGGCTTCCTTGATCAAGTCTCTAGCTCAGTTTTCCTCTTTTCCTGCTGCCCTCCACTTTGCCAAGCATTATTGTCTTTCTAGTGAATCATGTCATCACATGAAATGGTCAAAGTATCATTGCCTTGGGTGAGTCATCTTGGCTTCTAGGGTGAGTTCAGGCTTGATTTGCTCTAGGACTCATTTATTTGGTGTTTTAGCAGTCCAGAGTATCCATAGAACTCTTCTCCAGCACCACATTTGCAATGAGTTATTTTTCATAAATTATTACTGGAGGTTCAAATATGAAACCACTCATTTGTTATCATTATGTAATAATATCATGTCATACAATAATACAGTCTTGTGAATGAGAGATCTCTGAAAGCCCTGGTCATCTGCAGCTCCATTCAGGTCATGTGAATCTAAAGCTGTGGTTTCTTTGATTGAATTAATAAAAGGATTTAATTAATTCTTTACGGTCTGATGCGGTCTTCCTCTTTTCCGACTGCTTTCAGGTTTAAAGTGCATTATAATCTTTCCCCACAAATCATGTTATCCTATGGTATGTCCAAAGTATCATAGCCTCAGTTGTGTCATAGGAAGAATTCAGGCTTGATTTGTTGTTATTCCCTGCTTCGATCCATGAAGAGAGGCAGGTAAGAATTATTATTATTATTATTATTTACTCTCAGACCCATTTTAAATGAGTGATAATGGTAGTTTTTATTTTCCCTGGTTTCTGATTCAGATGGTCAAATTTCTGGCTGCCACTGCTGGTGTTACTGGCACAGCAGCCCCAACCCCGACAGGTTTTTTAAAAAGCCAACTATGCCGCCTGATCTAAGGCAAGTTTGTTTTGTAGAAACCATCCTGGACTTGAGATTGCGATGGAATTGGGAATGGGATGAGGGCAGGGTGAGACTCAGTTGGTTTGTGTTCACCTAGGCCAGGTGGTCACCTAGGTCACCTGAAAAGGTAGCTCCTTTGTTTGTATTGGCACCTGGAAAAGGCAGTGTTGCCTTATTTTCTTTTTCTTTTCTGATTTGCTGTTTACATGCACACATTCACAGTTTGGTGTTTCACCTCCCTCCTTTCTACCAGCTTCACTTTACAGAAGCGCAGGTGGGCAGTCAGAACAAAGGAAAAACCAAGGCTATTTGATCAAGCAAATATGTTCATGATGTGCAAGAATTCCCTCCAAAAACCTCATAGTTTCTGAGGTTGTGTGACCTTATTACATAAACCAAAACAGCACACACAGTAGGAACACCCCCTTGCACCAGTGTGGCTATATTATGGGGGCTCCCATGTGGCTTTCCAAAATGATTTCAGTTTGGATTAACAAACAGGTGTGTGTGTGGCAGTAAATGGGTCAAACTGGGGCAGAGATAATACACAGTGGAGTTGGGATACAGCCCTTGCGTAGATTTAGCCTAAGGGATTTCCAGAGTCTGGAGGTAGCCATCAAGAAGGCCCTCTCCCATGTTCTTACCAGATTGAGATCCAATATATGAAGTAAATGGTGGCCTTGGGTGATAAATTTCCACAAGCTAGTACAAGACATTCTGGGGTAGTACTGCAACTCCCATCATCCCCAGATAGCACCACAACACACACCGCAAGACATGATCTCCATGTCCTACAAAAATAGTATAGTTGATCCTTTCAGAAAACTCTTTTGTTCTTTGATGGAGAAATGTAGTAAGCTGTGATCCAAGCAGAACCCATCAATATGGAGTACATCTCTGAGCAGTGCCATGTGCACTTGAAGGTACTAAACAAAACCAGGTGGAATTCTACTATTGAGGCAACTAAATGAACCCATGTCTGCTGGACTACAAAAAGTGGATGCCGTAATGGACCAGTTCCCATTGGAGAAAATCACAGAAGCTGAGATCCTGATGGTGCAAGGATACATGGAAACCAAGAGGCCACCCACTCTGTCCCTTGACACCCTGCAAGGAGAAGACTGCATGCTCATGGGTCCTCTACTGCCCATCCTGTGCAGTATAAACCCCAAGTTACTATGGCTGGGAAACCATCCTAAACTGCAACCACCAATGTTACATCCAGAAACAGTGAGAAAGTTAATGCTCTAGGAACTGTAAAGGAACTGCCCAGGATGGTGGACCTATTTTAAGGATAGGGTTCAAGACCTTGGATAGTTCCTTTGAGATCCAGACGTGTGAAGCTCTTTGGGAAGACAAGGAGCTTCTTTTGCCATCCTCTCTAAACCTTCTCTAGACTGGACTGGCCAGATCCAACACAAACTGGTATGATAAGTGCATCAGACCAAAATGGGAGTGGGTGCCTGTAATCCATCATTCTGTTTCTTCCCAACTGTGGTCCATCCAGATGCATCAGAGATTATTACCCTTTTTCTAAAACCCTTTTGGTTGGTGTCTGCCATTATCTCAAGCTTTCTAGGAGCACCCCGGAGTGAGATAAAAAATAATAATGAATAAATGGTGAAAAATGTCTTCTTGAGTTATCACATCTCCTCTCTCACACAGACCAATGATGGAAGCCTTGTAGAAGATGGAAGTAAAGGATACAATTGACTGAGGTCAGTGATGACCCCTCAAAAAAAGAAAAAGAAAAAAAAGAACAGGAATGTGACAATATTTTATATGCTTTTCTCGATATCTAAGCTCAAAGATGGAAATCAGAAGTGGATATTGCTCAGTAGGAAGTACAGAGGTGCTTGAAGACTCCCAACAGGAAGGTTATGGTCCTCATCTTTATGCATCATTCATTCTACATATTCTACAAAGTTTTCTGTGATATTCACAGGCCTGCCTTCAAACACCACAGCAGAATGCCTCTTCTGTACAGGTAGCAATGTCAGGATTGGGGGAAAATATTCCTTCTGTGACAAGTACTTTGAGTACTGGTTCTTCTGAGACAAGACAGGTCTTTCTCAGCATTTTCAGGGGAGATCCAGACCAGTATGATATGTGGAATAGGCCAGAACAGAGCATCCAGGCAGTCAAAGGGTAGGAACAAAAAGGTGTAGTTTCTTCCTAGAGTTCTCAGGGGATTTCCCAGGAAGAACAAATAACATCTGGTTCCTCAAAAGAAAACCAAGAACTACAAATACCACAATCTTCACCAACATTTGCCTCATTTGGATCCACTCTAAGTGGCACAAAGTTTAAAATTTACAGGCCAGTTTAACTAGCAACTGCCTCTATAGTGTAACTATTCAAAGGTTAACAATATTTCTGTGCTTTGTTCTTGGATATTTTTCCTGGAGGGGAATCCAAGGGGTTGGTTCTGGAAAAAAAGTTCCAAATACAGAGGGGAAAAATGGTAGTCTGGCATTAATTAGTTTAAAAAAAACTGAGGAGGAATGCAATGTGTGATCAGTAAACATTTGTTGATAATTTGGTGATGTTGATTATACATACTTTTTTGAGTCTTGACTAAAGTAAAAAGTCATTTTTTTCAGTAAAGGAACAAGTTATTTTTTAAAGTACAAAAACTTACTATATATGCTCATGTATAAGTCTAGAAATTTTAGTTAGAAAATTGACCCAAAAAACCTGAATCAAATTATCCACATGTCAATGTAAGTACTATACTTTAACTCTGATTTTAAAAGATACCATCCCCTGGTGAAAGGCAAGAGTGTAGTCTTTCTTGGAAGCATTGACTCCCCCCCACTCTTCATCCATCTAGCCTTCAATGTGAGCTCAAAGTTCCCTGGCATCGTTTTCCTTTCCTTTGCCCTTTGCATCCTTTGTTACATGCCCCTAAATTCTACCCTTGACTTATCCACGGGTCATATCAAAATCCATAATTTTGGCCCCCAAACCTTCCCTTGACTTATACACGAGGTTGACCTACAGTCAAGCATATCCGGTAGTTACATTGCTGAATTTATTACCGTTTTAGACCACCATTTTAACTTTTTTCTTCAATTATCAAAAGGTCTTGGGCTGTTTTCCATTTTGTAGAGCTATTTCTTCCCTTCCCCCTTCTCCGTCATGCCTTCTGAATGATGTTAAAGGCTGGGGTGGGGGAAAACAGATTTACAACACATACTTCAATGAGCGTGCCGATGTCTAGCAGCACGCCATACACCGGGAGAGTCATCCGTTTGTTGACACAAGTATGACTCACCCTCACAGAGAGCCAGCTTCTAAATGAAACAAAAATTAATCCGTGCCACATGTGTGCAAGTTATGCATGGCTTTACTGCTGTGTGCGCTCTCTCCCCACACCCATCCCACCCTGTCTCTGAATAAGAGCAGCTGGAAGCAGCAGGAAGCAAGAGCAATTTTTCTCCTGTCCTGATTTTGAACTTCACCATTGGCCTCCGTGGGAAACAAACTGCTAGACTAGATCAGCCTTGGATCTCCAGTAAGACTCTTCTGTCCCTATCATGCACCCTTTTTTTCCTTCTCCAGTGAAGGCGATCAGATCATTTTGCAAACCCTCAATGGAATCACATATTCTAAGAGGACAAATGAACCCATCGCAAAGAGCCTTGGTGACAATACGTGTTGTCCATGGCTTGTGAAATCATGCTATGAGATCATGAGAACAGGACTGAAAATGATGCACTTTTAATACATGTTGCATTTCCTTTACTCCCTTTCTGGCTTCTGACATTTCAACAGACATTTTTTCTATAGAGAGCAAAAGTTTTTTCTTTTCATTTCATTCTTCTTCTTCCTCTCTTGTGTGCTCACCAAGTGAGGACCATATTACAATAAGATCCACATCTAAGTGAAATCTTCCATTTATTATTCAGGTTATTAGCAAGCAATAAAAGTGAATATAGATGCATTTTATGTAAACTGCTCTGACCCTGGGAAAGACAGACTATTTTTGGATGGGTATAAATAAATGTCTGTTGTTGTTCTGGTATGCCTTGAAGTCATGGGGTTTTCTTGGCAAGGTTTTTCAGAAGGGGTTCGGCATTGCCTTCCCCTGAGGTTGAGAGCATGTGACCTGCCCAAGGTCACCCAGTGGGTTTCATGGCTGAGCTGGGAATCAAACCCTGATCTCCAGAGTCGTAATCCATCACTGGCAGTAATATCTATAATATGCATAAAAGAGAGGAATGTAGCTTCAGAAAATTAAAATCCTTAGGAACAGTACTATAAGAGAGACAACAAAGACTTGTTTTTTTCACTAATTTTGAAAGAAAATGTGCTAACATGGGAGTGAAACATGAGATATTTAAAGTCTCACGTTTGTGGAGATCTGGCAGAAATGTATGGGGAGATGACACTGGAAGAAGCAAAGGACTAGAGATCATTTAAGGAAAGAGTTAAAACAAATATTTGACTGGATGCCAGAACACCAAAGAAAGAGTTTAGGAGTTTTAAAAAAGGAGCTGGAGGAAACACACACACAATCAGGCTGTCAATTGGACAAGTTGTTGGGAAATTGGATCGATAGGTTTTAAGCTGAAACTAAAGAGGATGTAGTAAATGTAGATGGTCTGGAACAGTTTTATAATGTCTTATCAAGATTTTAGATGGCTAGTGCAGGACAAACAACCAAAAACAGAAAACAGGGTTAGACAGTGCCATATAGTGGTCAGAGTACTGGCCTGACCAGAGAGACCTGAGATTAAATCATGACAGGGAGACTTTTATATGGGGGTGTTTTAGTTATGTTTTTCTCTTTTGTATGTTTATATACTTAATTTTGTATGTTTATATAGTTGGGTTTAATGGTCTTTTTACATTTTTTTATTGTAAAGTTTTTAAATGGTTTTATTTGTGAGCTGCCTTGGGTCCCTTTCTGGGGGAATGGTGGCATTAAATGAAATGAAATTAAATTAAATTAAAAAAAAATAATCCCTAGCCAACTCCAAAGCGCACTGAATAAACTGGGGCCTCTCAGCATAAAATACCTTGCAATATGGTAGTGCAGATAACAAAGGAATGTGGCCCCAAGTACGGTATGCTACCTTGAACTATTTGGCAGAAAGGCAATGTTAAAAGTGTAAGGAATAAACTGCGAGGCTCAATGGAAAAAGTATTTCAATATTTGGCAATTAAAAAGAAAAGTCTAGCAGAAAAATATGGTCTCAAATACCAAACTCCCAGACTCTAGTATGTGCAGTTTGTCCAAAAATGCCCTGCAGTCCACCAGTGAAGGCTGAAACGTCACCTTCTCACTCCTGAATATTAGTCTAGCAGACTGATTGGTTTAATTTTGTTGGTACTTTCTTGTGCAAAAGTCTGAAGGGCCTTCTGATGTCTTTGTGGGGAGAGAGAGACCAGCTCAGACAAGAGATCTGTGCACCATCCGTGCCTCTGGGGCAAAGTTTTCAAGGCCAGGGTGGAGCCTTCCAGTACCTTGATTCACCCATCTCTTTGCGTAGCCTCCAGCTCTAAGTTCCCAGCTGTGCAGTGTGCTGTGCGACATGCTGATCTGGAAATCTTAGTGTACACCAAGACATCTGGTTGTAATTTGTCTGGCGACAGGGTGCTGGAGAGTACTGTGTCACGTGAAAACCTCAGTCAGCTCATTTGCCAGATGAATGAGCAGAATGGAAGGGAAAATATTGGGGCTACAGTGCAGGGGAGTAAGCCGGGTGGAAGAGAAGGGAGCATTTAATTTGCTTTATATCATCCACAAATCAGACTATAATAACTCATATTACCAGACCAGACCATGGCTATGAAATGCCATCTAAATGCTGACTGGGTTGCATATGCCCAATCTTGTAATGATTGCAACAACCCTGCAAGGTAATTTCATACAACCCCCAGCAGCAAAGTGTCATTTTCATTCCTATTCAGAGTGTTCCTGTGAAAGGTTTGAGTAAATCATTCTCCCAAGCAGAGTATTTCTTTGATCTTTAGCTCTACTTTCCCTATTTTATTTTATTTTCCAATGTTCACTCTACATTCTGTGGCTACTGAGCATGCACAGTCCTCATTGACCATGTTGATACCTCCCTCTTGTTTCCACTTGGCTACATGAAAATGAGAGCCAACTTGGTGTAGTAGTTCTGAGTGTTGGACTACAACTTTGGAAAACAGAATTCAACTCCCTCCTTGGCTATGAAACCCACTAGGTGATCTCAGACATGTCTCATCCTTTCAGCCTCAGGGGAAGGCAATGGCAAACCTCCTCTGAACAAATCTTGCCAAGAAAACCACATGATAGGTTCACCTTAGGGCCGCATAAGTTGGAAACTACTTGAAGGTACACAACAACAACAAAAAATCCTTGCTGCTCACCAGCCAACTGTAGATTCAGGAGTTATACTGCAGTTGGAAAGGAGGGCTAATAGTTGTAAGACTGGCTTGCCTACAGCCACCTAGGAAGCTCATGGCAAACAAGAGATTCAAGGAGACAAGGGACTTCTAAGCTCAAAAACTTATTCCTGTACCCCACAATGTGACACTTGTCCCATGGAAATTTTTCAGAGAGAGTAGAAAGAATGTTGTTGGACAACAACTCCCAGAATCCCAGTGGCCATGCTGGCTGGAGAATACTAGGAATTGTAGTCCGAGTGTAACTTTTCTATGCTCTGATTTGCCACCAGTCTCCAAAACAGAGGCGGGAATTAAAGTACACCATACAGAATTCAGGGATATAACTGGCGTTGTTTCCTGATTATTTCTAACCTATCGAACTCATATTAATGGCAACATGATTTGACAAGTTGTCAGAAAACGAGGCCAGCTAAGCCAATGTAGGGTGTGCTTATTGACAGATTCAGAGAAGAGATTAACCTAACAGAGGAACACCCAGACCTTAAGCACATTCAGTTAAAATACGCTAAGGAAAGTGCAGGTATCCCGGATGCATAGGGTTTCTCATCGTCATTCCTTGCATGTTCAAGGCTGCCTTCTTGAACTGCAGCCAAATCCTCATAGGCAACTGCAGGCTCATCTAGAATGTCAATTCAGTCAACAGCAAGGAGGGAAAGTGTTGTGGTCCCTTCAAAGCAAACAGGGTTCACATGGCACGAGTGTCCAAAACTTCAGCTCACTTCATCAGATGTAGCTTGCAGTCCCTGAATGCTTGTGTCACATAAAACCTTTTAGTCTTTTAAGGTGTGTGTGTGTGTGTTATGTGCCTTCAAGTCATTTCCGACTCCTGGCAACCCTAAGACGAACCTATCATGGGGTTTTCTTGGCAAGGTTTTTCAGAATGGATTTGCCATTGCCTTCCCCTGAGGTTGAGAGCATGTGATGTGCCCAAGGTCACCCAGTGGGTTTCATGGCTGAGCTGGGAAACCCTGGTCTCCAGAGTGGCAGTCCTATGCTCAAACCACTAGACCACACTGTCTCCCACCCCTAATTTGTTGCTGGAGTAGCAACAACTACTTTCCCCAGAATAAATCAGTAGGGTGCCAATGTGTCCTGCTTTTCAGAGGACAGGCCTCTCTTCAAAAAGCTAATAAAGGGCAGTCCTCTATTTGGAAGGTGTTCTCTGCCTAAAGGGCTCTCCAATCCAAGCCCTGCTTAACAATGGAAAACCAGAGAACCAAAAGAAAGGAGTGCCAAGATCCCGGGGGAAACACTGCGTCTAGGAACACCCTACCATTAATAGGGAAAGCACAGTCCCCCAACTAAGACAGTGCCAAAATCTGAGGCCAAGGAATGATTCATTGTGATGACATGGGGATGTTACAAGGGTGATGTCACAAGGCACAGGCCCTGGAGATGCCACTAAGCATGATATCAGAAGCATCCACCATCGTTGTACAGAGTATATAATTAAAATAAAAACTACCATGCCTAACAAATGAGGAACGTGCATACACAAACACACACTTACTTTTCAAGGCAGTGCTATCACCCTGAGATTCCCCTTCCTCTTCCTGATGGTCCAGTCCCTGATATCTGGGAACCCTAACCAACCCCATTTGTGCCCCCAAAGCCATTAACCCTCCCCTCAAAAAATCCAGATCCTCTAAAATTAATGGAATCACACCTCAAATGCCCCCAAATACCACCAGGAACAGCAGTTTCTATCTAAATACCAATGATGTAATCAGGTCTTTTAGCCCAAGTCTCAAGTCTCTACCTTCAGATCATGTTGAATCTCAAGTCCTTGCAAGATACTTTCAAGTCAAGTTTCAAGTCTGGGAGCTGACTTTTAATAGAAAAAAACAAAAAAACAGATGGGGGGCATTTCTTGGAGGGAACAGAAAGCACATTAGGCAATGAACCTGAGGGAAGAGTTGAGGTCTCCTCAGCAGCCCATCCCCGCTGCACATCGGAGGAGTCTTCTAAAGCTCTTGAAAAGTTTCAGAAGGATCTTTCCACTGCTAGCCCATTGCCTAATGCATTTGCTGCTCCCTTCCAAGAAATGCGTCCCGCATTTTGGGGACAGGTCTTGCCTGCTGTTGGTCATTAAAAATAGACAAGTTTCAAGTCAAGTCAAGTCATGTCAGCGTGTCATTTTTGCCAAGTCAAGCCCAAGTCAAATCACTGAAGTAACTTGAGTCTGACTTAAATCTGAGTCAACTGACTTGAGTCTTTTGTTGTTGTTGTTAACTGCCTTCACGTCAATCTTGACCCATGGCGACCCTATGGATGAGACAGCTCAAGGCCCCCTTGTCCTCTACTGCTCTACCCAGCTTATTCAAACTCTTATTCATGGTCTCTTTAATAAAGTCCATCCATCTGGTATGTGGCTTTCCTCTCTTCCTACTTCCCTCCACCTTTCCTAACATTATTGTCTTTTCAAACAATTCATGCCTTCTCATGATGTGTCCAAAGTATGACAGTCTTGGCTTCTAGTGATATCTCTGGCATCACTACTAAACACATATACCCATAAACAGAAAATCTTGCAAGACTCATCTTCTCAAAAGACAGAAGAGAAACCTGGAAGTAGGCTTCTGCTCATTTCCAGAAACAATTTTGGGCCAAAACTATGGCAGTGGAGGCTGCCATGGCAATGAAAATTGGCACCTGCCACACTGCCCAGCCCTGCATTAGGCACTGTAAGCAACCATTGCCACTGTGAGGATGCCAGTTTGAGAGTTTGAGAAGATGGAAATGGCTCAGGAGAGGGAAAGGGAAGAGAGCTTGCTATTGCCAACCAGCATCTGTCAGCTGATGTGGCACGCTACATTGGAGTAGGAATCACGCAGCTCTCCAGATGTTGCTATATTACAAATCAAGGGAATTGTGCTTATATGTTCTGTCTTTCCAGACTAGCTTTGGTGTTACCTAGTGCAGAGGGCTGTGGAGTGGTGATGGCACCAGCGGATTCTCCTCCCTGCCTTCCCCTTCTGCTGTCCAGGGTTGCTGGGGGTGGCTGGGTGGCCAAGCAAGTGAGGCAAAAGGAGGGGACAGAAGGGAAGCCCATCTGGGTATCACTCTTCCTCTGAGGTGTTACCCAGTGTGGTCTGCACTCCCCAAACCCCCCCTAGTGATGCCACTTCATCTTTTACTTGTGTAGTTGAGACAGGGCTTACAAGATCAGAACACAAGACTATTTAATAAATAAGGACAAAGCATGATCTACCCTTGCCATGACCATAGCAGCCATCCTATTATCTGCACCCATTATGATAGCCGGGGAGGAAGCAAAATTTACAAGCAATAATATATTATTGTGAGCTCGGCCTCTTATCATGCAAATTGTTGGGGGATGGCTTGGTTTCAAACTGACAATTAAGATCTTTTAGCTTTACAAAAGACATGCTCATCTGGTAGAGATGAAAACTTCTACAATTGCTATGTCAATATGGAACAGCACCACTGCTTGTGCTTTTGATAGTTATTGTTTTGTTGTTTCTTCTTTGTTCTTTGCATTTCCTTTGAGCACAATGGCTAAGGAGACTGTGGCATGACTGTCCTTCAAAACTATCCACTACATCACTGCTGGCTTTGATCTAAGGGACCATTTTGAGATCCTAATCCTGGACATCTCCTCCTTTTCAGAGCTAATATTTCTGTTTGAGGGGCCTTTAAAAATACCTGGGTTTTCTTACCCTTTCCATCTTTGAAATTCATAAGCAAGCGGCGTTTATGTTTAATTACTTTTTGTCTATAGGACAAAAAGAAGTGCCATGTAGAGAATATCTTGTGACTATGGATAGCCAAGATTATAGCTTGTGGATTCAACATCATCACTCTGCGCCAATGGGACTCATGGAGAGAGGCTGCATGGAGAAAAGAGAATGGCAGCAACAGTGGCTCTGGTGAGAAAGGAGCTACGGTGGTCATTTTTATCTTCTCCGCTTTTCCCCTTCTCAAGGCCCTCCATCCATTGCCCTTTCCCCCATCCATAGCTCTTCTTCTTGGCTGGCTGGACAATTTTCCCTCCTGCCACCCTAACACGCAGGGCTGTTGTGAGAACTTGCAATGCTGGAAAAGTGGCTGAGCAGACTTGAGAGACAGGCTTCTAATCCCATTTGTGTTGGGATATTGCAAAGGCGTATTTAAAGCGAGAGTCGCCATAGCAATTGGTGATTGAAGTAACGGCTGCATCCGCATTGAGAATTAATGCAGTTTGAGACCACTTTGACTGCCATGGGTCAATGCTATGAAATTCTGGGATTGTCATTTTGTGAGATATTTAGCTTTCTCTCTGAGAGAGCTCTGGTGCAACAAATACAAATCCCAGGATTTCATAGGATGGAGCCATGACAGTTAAAGCAGTGTCAAACCACATTAATTCTGCAGTGTGGCAGCAGCCATAGTCAGTTGGTAAATGTGTCTTTTTTGGGAGGGGGGGGGGCTTTTCAAACTATGTTAATCCTAATAATGTGTGGATTGTGACAAGCTTTAAAGCAGCTAGTAAGCTGCTCCCTTTATCCGGTTTCCATTCCAAAGCTCTCCTCATGCAGGAGAATGAAATGCTGCAGTGCTTGATGTGGCAAAATGGAAAATACCACTTCGGACTTCAGCAGAGGGACAAAACTCCTGGGAAGAAGAAAAAACTTGCTCAATAGAAACTGTTTAGTAACAACTACTGACTTTCTACAATCATTGTATGGGGGGGGGGGCTCTTAATTCCCCTGTTTCAGCAAGGAGAGCAACATATTCCACACACCAATCCAGCAAAACTTTCCCACTTCGGTTAAGCTTTATGAATACCAGAAGGTAACATGGTTAGCACATTCTTCTGGAATTCAACGGCTCATTCAGGATTTTGTTACAGCTCCCATGACTCACAGGTCTTGAAGCATAAAACACCAGGAACTGGTATGCTCTGTAAAGAAATAGAGACTATATATTTATATAGGAATGAATATAGGACTCACTGAATGAAGATGAGAGGAGCTGCTGGGCATCTAAATGCCCCTTTCTTACTAGGCAAGGTGAGAAATTTCAGCAAAAATAAAACAAAAGCAACAAAAACATGCTTTGCTATGCTTGTTCCAAATACTATAAAAGGGGCCAAGATCATATTATCTTTGGACAGGGATGATTCCCAGTAGTTGGCTATCCGAAAATATATACCCCTAAATATTTATTGTACTTGATCTTTCGCTCACAATGAAAAAAAAAGATGGGGAAAGTATGTGTCTGTGAGAGAGAGAGAGATTAGACTACATCACAATTCAAGTTAAGGTGTTCAAAGCCAAGATTATGGGAAAGACCTACTATCTAAAAGCTTTTTAGCCTGACGTCATGTTCCCCCTTTTGCTCTCACTACCACCATAAGGGTATGAAACTGTGCCACTTACAGGCAGTAAACAACAGAGGGTGCTGCCTACGCAATGAAGAGCCAACGTACCCACTCTCGTGATGGGAGAAAATTTTGTTTCTGTTCCATTTTGATAACAATTTACTTCAATGTGCACATCTCTTCATATTTGGAAAGGAAAGAACTTGAGAAACAAAGAAAAATACGAAAGACACAAACAAATTTGTCCATCCAGACTCAAGGTGCTGAGTACTTCAAAGCTGGAAGTTCAGTCCCTATGTATTCAACTATGTTAATGCTTAAGCTTAAGTATGGTTGAGCTTCACAACCTTCACAAGTTCAACCTAGACAATGAAGGAACAGAAATAGTAAAAGAATTCCCATACCTGGGATCAAACATTGATAGAAATAGGGACTGTCATCAGGAAATCAGAAGAAGACATAGGACGTTATCACACGCGGGTCTCTAGCAACTAGCATCATTCCGGAATGAATGAAAGCAGCATCATTCTGGTATGCTTCTGGTCGCGCAAATGTAATTCCCAAAGAAACCGGCATGCAAAAGAACGAGGATGATGCCGCAATGCGACGGGGATGGGAGGGGGATGGGAGGGGGTTCTCTGTGACGTCGTGTGATCACAGGGGCAAAGGAACCGCAATGGGACGGGGATGCGACGGAGTTCTGTCTGCTTTAGACCCGTGTGATAACGTCCTAAGAATGGGGAGGGTGGCTATGAAATAACTAGAAAAGATTCTAAAATGCAAAGATATAAAACTCAGCACAAAAGTCAGAATCACACAAGCCATTGTATTCCCTATTACCACGTATGGATGTGAGAGCTGGACAGTTAAGAAAGATGATTGAAGAAAATCAATGCATTTGAGATATGGTGCTGGAGAAGAGTGCTGAGGATCTCATGGACAGCCAAAAGGACAAACAAATGGGTCATAGAGCAGATCAAGCCAGAAAACTCCCTGGAAGCCAAGATGAACAAACTGAGGCTGTCGTACTTTGGACACTTCATGAGAAGGGAGGACTCATTGCAAAAAGACAATAATGCTGGGAAAGGTGGAGAGAAGTAGGAAGAGAGGAAGGCCACATGCCAGATGAATAGACTCCATTAAGGAGGTCACAGGAGTTACAGGAATTAAGCAGAGCAGGGGAGGACAGAGGGTCTTGGAGCTGTCTCATCCATAGGGTCACTGTGTGTCGAGATTGACTCAAAGGCAGTTAACAACAACAAATGGTTGAACCATCTATTTTATTGTATTTTATAGCTGTGCAGCAATATGGTCCTCTCCCTACTGGACACAGATGGGCATAATGAATTTGGCCAGTGCAAATGAGGTAGTTTCATTTTAGGTTTTTTGTTTTTTAAAAACAATTTTCCAAAATGCACACATTTCATCACATTTGAAATGGAAAGAGCTTTAAAAATCAAATGAGGAAGAAAGCAAAATGGAGAGATCTCCTTAGCCCTACCAATTATATCAGACATAAAGTTCAACAAGATCATCTACACTAACATGCTTAGAGTTCATTATTTTTTGCCATCAAATTGCTCTGACATCTGACAAGCCTATGAATGAGACACCTCCAAGATCACCAGTTATCTATGCTCTGCTCAAGTCTTGCCAACACACGGCCGCAGCTTCCGTGATGAAATCAACCCATCTGTAAAGTAGTCTTCCTCTCTTATTGCTGCTCTCCACTGTTCTCAGCCTTATCTTCTTTTTCAGTAAGTCATGTCATCTCATGATATGTCCAAAGTACGATAGCTTCAGTTTAGTCCTTTTGGCATCTAGTGTGAGTTCAGGTTTGATTTGCTCTCAGTCCCATTTATTTGTCTTTTTGTCATTTCCTGGTGATTGTAGATTTCTCCTCCAGCACCACATTTCTCTTCCTGTCAACTTTCTTCAGTCTCTAGCTTTTACAACCATAACTACAGGGGACCCCCCCTCATGAAAAAGAAAAAACATGAATATTCAAGCCTTATTGAATGGAGGCACATGTCCGCGGAGGTGAGCGTGCCCCCATTTTGTGCCCCTTCGTTCGTCCCATACGGATAAGCGGGGGTCGCGGACTTTAAGTCCGTGAAAATGGAAGGACAACTGTATAGTCCTTACCACCAGATAAAATGTAAAAATGTAGACCATTGCAATGCAACATTTCTTTACCCAGCTCAAGAAAGAGCAAGTATACACAGCTGAACTCACTGTACAGTAGTCTATTAACTCCATATAGGTCAAGTCTCCTTTACCTGGAATTCCAAAATATTCCAAAATCCAAAATTATCCACATGGGTGGCTGAGATAGTGACACCTTTGCTTTCTGACGATTCAATATACACAAACTTTGTTTAATGCACAAAATTATTTAAAATACTGTGTATAAAATTACCTTCAGGCTATGTGTATAAGATGTATGTGAAACATAAATGAATTTCATGTTCAGACTTGGGTTCCAAGATTGCTTATTAAGTATACGGAAATATTCCAAAATCCAAAACATTTCTGGTCCCAAGCATTTTGGGTAAGGGAAACTCAAAATGTATTACAGGATCGTAGGGTGAAGGTGTGAGCCCCATTCATCATGTCATAGCTCTTATCAGCACTTGGAAAAGTTAATTTTTTTAACTCAACTTGTAGCTCCTACGACTCCCAAGCCAGGTCCATAGCCTTGACTGTCTGGAGGATCCTGGAAATTATAGTGCAAAACAAATTAGTTTTCCATGCTCTTGCTGAGATGAGAATTGAACTAAAGACTCCTTCATTCATTCTTTTTGCTTGTATAATACTCTAGCTACATGCAGAAACTGGCAGAGGGACATTTTCTCAACTATTTACTTGAATAGCATGATGTTGAATAAAAAGTGGAGGCAGAGAAAACCAGAACAAAGCATTTTGCTGAATAGGTGAAGTATCATCTTGCACCACGATACTGGAGATGGCTCTCTTGGATAGGATGCTATGGGAACAGACACTGTGGTTGCATCTCAGTGACACCTGTGCCACACTGAAGTGCTGGGTAAGTTTATGATATTTTTTTTATTGTACTGAGGTGGTTCAAAAATAATTCTTGAGGCACTGTGCAATAACATGGGACTAGCTTCAAAATGAGGTGCTCTGAATAGATTAAGATTTTTCTTGAATAGGTCTTTGGTGAAAGGCAGTGACTGAAAAGGAAAAAGAATAGCCCTGGGTGGGTACTTGTGGAAAGAAATAGCCTGCAGAATTGTTCACTAGAGCTTTCATTTTCATGGATAATGAATGAAGCATTCTCTATTTGTCCTTTGGTTGTCAGGGAAAGTTAAGTATACATGACCCTGAAATGCAGCATGGGCCTTTGGGCAGTAAAATAAAGAAATCCAAATGAATGCCTTTGGAATTATTTTGAGAGGGCACGCAAGTATAACTCAGTTAACAATGTAGATGTATTGCTGGGCATTACTTCTTTAACAAAAAATCTGATGGGAGAGGTAGAAATAACATGGAAAGAATAGGATCAGATTCCTATACCACAAAAAAGCGACAGTTCAACACGTTTCAGCAAACTTTTTATTCAAAATTAACAATCTGCCCATGGGAAATGAAACAGTTGAGTTAGGGAAGCCTTGCATAAATAAACAAAAACATTAAATCACACAAAAAATATATACTGTTTAAAACTGGAAGAGGTTAGTTTTCTGAAAAACAAACAAATTTTCTTTGTCATACAAATAGTAATGTTTCCAAATTCTAATTTTCCCCCAAGCAGATTAACTCTTGCATATGACTTTACATTTCATGGTTCACAATTAGGAGTGGCAAACATCCATTTTCATTTTATTTTTAGGATTTTTACAAATCTTCGCTGGCTTTCAGAGGTCCTTGTCCCACAGTCAACAACTCATCTCTAAGACCTTGGTTCTGTCGCAATTACTCATCATAACTCACCTGACAGAGGTCCCAAACACACTGCAGAAATGATCCAGTTTGAGACCATTTTCATTGTCCTAACTCAGAGCTAAGGAATCCTGGGAAGTGTCATTTATTGTGGCACCAGAGCTCTCTGACAGAAGGCTAAATGACTCACAAAACTACAGTTCCCAGAATTGCCTAGCATTGATCCAGGTGAAGCGGTCTCAAACTGGATTATTTCTGCAGTGTATTTTGGACCAGAATAGCATTTAGGACAACAGGGAAGGTAATATATACCTCCATAATACGTGTTTCTTCACCTCCTCAGAAATAGGGCAGGTTATAAATGCAATAAATAAACAAAAATAATGAAATAAATGTTTCAAGCTAAACCTCAGTGGTCCCAGCTAAACATTTCATTCACTTGGCCAGAATCTTAGTTTAGCCTCTGGTCCTAAAACATGCCAGATGAATGAGGTGTAACTTAAAACATTCACTTGACTCTATAGAGCCTTTGGGCTCTTCCTGCACAGCAATGAGGGTAACCTTCCATGGTCTTTAGAGCCAGTCCTCAAATTATTTCTTCTTGCTATGTGCCTCTGAGTAGACTGACTTATAGTGAGCCTAAGGTTTTCTTGGGGCTCATTCCCACTATGATTTACATCGATTTGCTGATCACTTTATATGTGCCTCATCCTCTTTGGAAACGGTTCCAGATGCGACTGCGATTGTTCAGACTCGCTTGGAAGCAAGACAATGCATATATATATATCGCTTTTTTCAAACACTCGTTTTTTGGTGGTTCTTTTGAAAAGAAGCGATTCAGAGGAGTGTTCAGCCAGTGGGAATGACGGATCTGAACCGCGTCTCACCAAAGTCCAGCTCCCCGAAGCTCAGCCTTGCAAGCCCTCACTCAGATGCATGGACACACACATACAGAGCAATGGCAATACTCACTGAGCTGCCCTTCATCCTCTGCCCAGCCACTATATGACCATAGCAGGAGAGCAGGAGGGCACCGTTGTGGCTCCCGGGCTCTGGGAGATTGAGGCTGCTGTTGGGGGGGGGGGGCTTTTGCAAGAGGAGGAGGAGGTGTAAGTGGCGGAGGCTGTGGGGTCTGTTGATGTGGTGCTAGGGTTGGCGTTGTTATCCCCGCCGCCTCCGAAGCCTTGCCCTTTGCCGGCTAGAAAAGTGGGGCTGAATTTGTAGCCTCCTTCTCCTCCTCTGCCAGGAAATGAAATGCCCTAAAAGGCGAGGACCCAGTGGCAGTGGTGCTTTGCTGCGACGAGGCGGCATTCTAGAAAGCAGTGCCATGGCAGCGGCAAAGGGCAGTGCTTCTCTGGGAGGGCTCCAGACCCCCGAGGCGGGCAAGGGGTTCGCCCCAGGCGGCGGAGGGGAGGAAGGCTCCACTTTCCTGCTTCTGCCTGGATACTCTGCCACCAGTGATCTGAAACCTCTGCGCTCCTCCACATCGGCAGGCTCGGCTTATAGGAGCCGAGCCTCTTCCTAGTGGGAACTGCATGGAACATGGACATAATTCACTTCCATAGTGGGAACTACACATCGGCCTCAATCGAGCCCGCAACCTGGTGTCAAGGCGATTCACAAACCACTTTAAACATAAGTGGGAATGAGCCCTTGGCATGTTTTGTTCTGAGGAGGTTTTCTATTGCCTTCCTTTGAGGCTAAGAGAGTATGACTTGCCCAAGGTTGTCCAGTGGGTTTCCATGGCTGAGCAGGGATTTGAACCATGGTTCTCCATTGCCCTAGTCCAGCGATTCCGAAACTTTGTTCCTCCAAATGTTTTGGACTTCAGTTTTCAAAATTCCTGAAAGTTGGCCAACCTGGTTGGAGTTCTGGAAGTTGAAGTCCAAAACACCTGGGGAACCAAAGCTTGGGAACTACTGTCCTAGTCCAACACTCAAACCACTACACCACACTTGTTCTCATTCTTCAGATTACATGCTCTTTAATACTATGGACGTTATCATACGGGGCAAATCTGCTGGTTAATCCACATAAATTCCAAACAAAAACTGGATTTGTGCCTCGCGTTTTCACACGACGTCACACAGAAACTGGACAGAAAGTGGACAGAAACTGGTGTTAACCGAGATCTTTTGAAATTCGGTTGTTTTGAGGAAATGCAAATGCGAAATTAAGTTAATTTCGCATTTACCGTAATATGAAAAGCAAATGCGCATTTGGAAGCATTTCCCCGTATTTTCCCATGGTTCCGCAGGGTTTTCCATGGGTCATCGAGGCAGCGTCTCCTTATTACGTTTACTTCTGGTTTTGCTTGGGCGACAAACCTGCCGGCCAGACATGAGCCTCTCTGCTTCGTCTTTCTAAATATCTGTCTTTTACTAGAGATATTGGGCCGTGGTTGATGTGGGGTTTGTGAAGGAACACAATTGGGGCCAAAAAACGCGGCCAAAGCAATGATGAAATGGGGAAAAGGAAGTGACGAAAACAACATCCGCCAGCCACGGCGAGGACTTTTCTCACTTGTGTGTGAACGTTAAATGCGCTTACTGTAATTTCGCATTTAAGGTAATTACGTGTGAAAGCCATTTGCGGAATCAAGGTTTATTTTCGGTTTATTTTCGGGATTTCTCATTTCCACTTTATTATCGCTTTGTGGCCCATGTGTGATAACGTCCTATGAGACTGTCACTACATTACAAGCTCCATGATTATGTTCTGTATAAATCCTATTGTTATCTTTAAAACCCTACATGGTTTTACTATTTTACCCTCCCTTGTTCCATCTTCTGTTCTAGGAAGGAATCTCATCCTTGTCTGAGGAACAATGTTAGATTCTTACTTTTTGAAGGAACTAGATGATGACCAGGTAAAAGTATCTGTCTTGCTTGTTCTGTGCCTTATTTGAAGCCAGCCCCAGCACACTTCATGCCTCTTCAGCATTTGATAACACTGATGTAACAATGGGGTTAAGGGAGAGGGCAAGGGAAGAGATAACAGAGGAAGGGCAAGTACAGGGAGCCATGATGGAAGCTTCACAGGAGAGAAACAGAAAGTACCATGTCAACAGACAGTCTGCCACAATTTGGGTGAACCTGGATTCCTGATGTCCAAGGTTTAGGGTGGCTCCGTGGTTCTACCCACGCCATGCACAGGGAGGTAAATTTACTGAATAGTGCTGTAATTCAGTAGCCTTCCCATCAGCTCCAGCTCTTCCACCACTGCCATCACTATCTAGTTCCCAGGTCCAATAATAGAGAACATGGTCCATGGCTAAATAAAATAGTGAAGGAGTCGGAGAAGCAGAGAGAGCCACATTATTCCATAGAGCAGTGGTTCCCAAACTTTGGTCCTCCAGGTGTCTTGGACTTCAGCTCCCAGAATCCCCAGCCAGCTTGGCCAGTAGGAATTCACAGAGCTGAAGTCCAAAACATCTGGAGGACCAAAGTTTGGGAATCACTGCCATAGAGGGCCAGGGGAGTGGAGGTCCAATTTCAAAAGCTGATCCACCTCTATTAAGAGCAGCCAAAAATAGTGTGGAAGCATTGAGAGTTCATCAAGCTAGGTTATATCAAAGGAAGAAAAGAAGGAGGGGGGGGAACAGGGGATAAAGAGGAAAAACAACGGTAGTCCCAAAATTAGGCCAGTGAGGAGGTCTGCATTTTGGAAATTAGTAATACTACTATGTGGTGAAGGTATCAGATTACATCTAAGGTTCTTGAACTAAAAAGCAAAAGCTGATCCCCATTTCCGAAAATATAAAGGGCAGTTATATCCCAAATAATAAAAAATAGAATTAGTCTGCATTTGGATCTACCCTAAACATTGTGCGATTTAGTTCTGGATAGATTTGCATAGCACTACACTCTAAGGTAGTTTGGGACTCTTTGGAGAAGTCCCAGAATATAATGATTGTTGCCATTGCGCCTGTCTTGCAAGCTTCCCAGATTTCTTACAAGAAATCAAATGTTTCACTAGTGGATCTGGTCAAATGAGCCTCTTCCTAGCTATCTAATATTTCTAAGTGTTGACAGAGATAGGGGAACTTTAATTTCTGTACTACATCTCAGAAAATCCCTAGTCAGCAAGCCCTGCTGCCCAGGGGATTCTGGGAGCTATAGTCAAAGAGAGGAACTTTCCAAGTTCCAACACAGACTCATAGGATCATAGGCTGAATCTGCACTGCAAAAATAATGCAGTGTAATACCGCTTTAACAGCCATGGCTCAACAGTATGGAATAATGGCATTTGTTGTTGGAATATATTCTTGATACCGGTTAAGATTATCAAGAAAGAAGAAAAGATTGTTTAATCTCTTCAGCAGAGCAACCCACTGCAGAAGATGGCGAGCAGGAACACACACTAGGTCCACCTAAATTCTCCACACCCACGTGTCTATAAAAACAAGTCAGACATTTTTGAGTAGAATAATAAAAATAAACTTTACTTACAAAAGGTCATGTATATAAAAATATACAGGTTAAACTTTAGTTGCAAGACAGAAAATAAGTAGCTCTGCATGCTTGCTGGTCAGCCATGTTAGAAGAAGGAAAAGAGCGGGAACAGCAGAGTAAAGAGGAATTTTCAAATATAAGCCAGTAGGGGAAGTGAGCTCAGTTAAAAGACAGGAAATGTGGAGGGGCTACGAGTGGGTGACAAAACAACCACAGACATGCATAAAACACATCCCTAGAGAGACCAGCATGCGAGGTTGCTATATCCCAACACCCCTTCTCAACCGAGCATGCACCCCAGGCCCAACTTGACTCGTAGTCTCTGGAAACCATCTCTCGGCAACGGTTTAGTCAAGATATCAGCTGTCATCTCAGCGGTTGGACAATAGGTCATCTTGATCAGGCCTTTCTTCATCAACTCACGCACATGATGAATCTTCATATCAATGTGTTTACTTCGTCCTGATATATTTTCTGTTTGAGAAAGTCTAATGCAGCTTTGGTTGTCTTCAAAGACTTCAATTGGCTTCTTTTCAGTAATTCCAAAATCGAGGAATAGTTGATCAATCCACTGTAGCTCTCTACAGGCTTCTGATGCAGCTATGTATTCTGACTCTGTGGAGGATAAGGCCAATATCTCTTGTTTTCGACTGACCCAAGAAATAGGTCCATTGCCATATAAAAATAGATATCCACTGGTAGAACGGCGATCTTTAACATCATTGCCCCAGTCTGCATCAGTGTAGCATACAAGCCTCGGGTTATTGTTGGCTGGCAACTTCAACTGAAGATCCATAGTTCCTTTTAAGTACCTTGCTACTCTCTTTACTGCAGTCCAGTCTTTTTGGGTAGGTGCACTGACCTTTCTACAAAGAATTGTCACAGCAGCAGCTATATCTGGTCTGGTATTTGTGGTCAAGTACAGTAGTTTTCCTATTGCTGTTCTGTACAAGTCATTATCTTTTAGAGGTTCTTCTTGTTCATTGTTCTTAATAAAATCTGTCACCATGGGTGTTGCTACAGGATGTGCATCCTGAAGTCCTAGTGTTTCTAACAGATCAATAATCTTTTGTTTTTGACTCAGTAGGAAGGATCCATCTTGTTCTCTTTGAATTTGAATCCCCAAGTAATATATGGCATTTCCAAGTTCCTTCAGTTCAACTTCTTTATTCAGGTGATTCACAATTTCAGTGTAGTCTGTATCTCTTTGTGTAGCTATGATTAGGTCATCAACATATGTCAGAATATATGCTAAATGTCCATCCTTGGTTCTTGTGTATAGACATTTGTCTGCTTTTCCTTGTTGAAAGTCCAACTATTTTAGCATCTCATCCAATTTTTCATTCCAAGCTCTGGCAGCCTGTTTAAGTCCATATAGCCCCTTCTCAAGCTTACAAACGTGGTGTGGTCTTTCTTTGTCTATAAAACCTGGAGGCTGTTTCATAAAAATATCTTCTGTAATCACTCCATGTAGAAATGCTGTCTTTACATCAACATGTCTGACGTCCATCTGTTTTGAAGCTGCTAGGCTAAGAAGTAATCTTATAGTAGTATGTTTTACCACTGGTGAAAAGGTCTCGTCAAAGTCTTCTCCATATTTTTGTGAGAAGCCTTGTGCAACAAGTCTTGCCTTGTAGCGTTCAATTTTTCCTTCTCCATCTTGTTTTAGTTTGAACACCCATCTGGATCCTATAGCTTTCTTTCCTGGTGGGAGTTCTGTAAGTGTCCATGTTCTATTTTTGTGTAGTGCCTCTATTTCTTCTTCAGCAGCTTTTCTCCATTTAACTGCTTCATCAGCAGGCATCCTTTCAATTTTTCCTATGTTTGATGGTTCTCTAGGCAATTCTAACTTTGTAAGATAAGAAAGTCGGGTAGGTGGTTTACCTCTGTTGGGTCACAGTAAGTATCTGGAATCTTGCTCTGGAACCTCGCTTGTCTCTGTAGCATTCTCCGGTCCAGGCATCTCATCTGCTTCATCTGCATCCCCTTTTGAAGATGTAGAGTCTGCTTGTGCATCTTTTCTGATAGGGACAACAATCGGCTGAGGGTTGAACCTTGATGTTGCATCTTTCTCATTTGAGAAGTCCAATGCACCATCTTGGTCATCTAAGGATTCAAGAATAGTTCCTTTCTTGTTTATTCTGCTTCGTTCATTAAAGTAAACCACATGCCTGATGAACACTTCTCCAGTCTTTAAGTTCATCACTTTGTATCCTTTTGATGCAGACACATATCCAATGAAAATAGTTTGTTCTGATCTGGCGTCCAACTTGTCTCTCTTTTGTGAGGGTATGTAGGAGTAGGCAAGACTTCCAAAAGTCTTAATGTGCTTCATGTTTGGCACTTTACCATGCCACAGCTGGAAAGGTGTCTGTGTAGTGCCCTTGGTTGGCAATCTATTCTGAAGGTATGTGGCTGTCATGATGGCATCTCCCCAGAACTGGTTAGGAAGACCTGCATCTGCTAACATGCACTTTGTCATCTCCAAGAGAGATCTTAGCTTTCTTTCAGCTGAACCATTCTGAGCCGGTGTGTATCCCAACATTTGTAGTGTTTTGTGGCATCCGAGCTCTCTGACAGATAAGGCTAAATAGCTCACAAAACTACAATTCCAAGAATTCCACAGCTAGATTACTGCATTATACTTTTATAGTGCTGCTATTCCACTTTTACTACTCTGGCTGCCTCCCGTTGCGTTCTGGGGTTTGTAGTTCAGTGAAGTCTAAGAACTCTCTGACTGAGAATTCTAAATGCCTCTTCCAAAACTACAAATCCCAGAATGCAACAGGATGCAGCCCAAGCAGTACAAGTGGAATAGCAGCACTATAAAAGTGTAGTGCGGAAATCTAGACATGGCAGTTAAAGTGGTGTCAAACTGCATTATTTCTGCAGAGCATTGTAGTGCAGGTAGGTTGGAGACCTCATGGGCTATTAGCTTCCTGCTCAATGCAGGATCTCCATCTAGAGCAGGGGTTGGCAAACTACGGCTCACGGGCCGAACCCGGCCCGCTGAGGCCTTCTGACCTGCCCCTGACCAATCCTGCTGCTGCTGCTGCTGCTGCCACCGCCTTTCTCCAGCACGCATGACGTCGGGGCACCATTTTGTGTTCCAAAATGGCGCCCAGAGTCTCGCACGACCTTTCCCATCTTGCCCCACGACGGGAAAGGTTGCACGAGACTCCGGGCGCCATTTTGGAACACAAAATGGCACCCCGGAGGGGGTTCCCCTCTGCCGCACCAGGCCTCTCTGAGGCCCGGTGCGCTCGCCGGAGCCCTCCTGGGGGACCCCCGCGGCCACGCCGGGCAAACTTCGGGGTTCCTCGGAACATCGGAGGGCCGCAGTAAAAGATAAATTAAAAAAAACCACCGGGCCCTGGTGCGTTTTCCCCCCTCCCCTCCTCTGGCCCTCTGATGTTCCGAGGAACCCCGAACTGGCCCCCGGCTCAAAAAGTTTGCTGACCCCTGATCTAGAGCATCCCCAGAGGTAGGTGTCCAGAATCTTTCTAAAGACATCCAGAGGAGACACCATGGAGACCTCTCTAGAGGAGACCTCTTTAGGCAGTGGTAGGCAACCTTTCCCCTTTAAGGGCCGAGGGACTTCAGCTCCCAGAATCCCAGGAGCTATTGGCCAACATGGGACTATTGGCCAACATGGCTGAGGCTTCTGGGAGCTGAAGTCCCTCGGCCCTAAAGGGGAAAGGTTGCCTACCCCTGTCTTTAGGTAATTGATTCCATTGCTGAACTGTTTTCACGGTCAAGACATTCTTTCTAATATCGAACTGAAACCTACCCTCTTGTAACTTCAGACCATTAGACCCAGTTCTACCCTCGTAGGCAGCAAAAAACAAGTCTCCATCCTCCTTTTTGCCTTGAGAACTCTTTTACTACTACCGTGTATACTCGACTATAAGTCAACCTCATGTATAAGTCGGGGGCAGGTTTTTGGGCCAAAATTATGGATTTTGAAATGACCATGTATAAGTCGAGGGTAAAACTTAGGTGCATGTAACTAAGGATCTAAAGCAGGGGTAGGCAACCTTTCCCCTTTAAGAGCCGAGGGACTTCAGCTCCTAGAAGCCTCAGCCATGTTGGCCAATAGCTCCTGGGATTCTGGGAGCTGAAGTCCCTCAGCCCTTAAAGGGGAAAGGTTGCCTACCCCTGATCTAAGGGATGAAAGAAAGCAAAACAATGCCAAAAAATTGTTACAAAATTCCATCAGGTATAACTGCACTCACTCTGGATGAGAGAATAGAGGGAGGTCAGAGCTTCCAGGATAGATTAGGCTCTTACCTTTCACCAGCAGACAATTCCTTTTTTAAATTAAGAGTTAAAGTACAGTACTTACATTGACCCGTGGATAAGTCAACTCAGTTTTTTGGGGGCATTTATTTTACTAAAATTTCTAGACTTATACATGAGTATATCTAGTATTTCTACACACAGAGAAAGAGCTGGCCCTCCATACTCACAGGTTCTTTATCCATGGATTCAAACATCCATGGTTTGAAAATAGTAAAAAAAATATAAATTCCTAAAAGTAAAGATTTTGCCATTTCATATAAGGGACACCATTTTACTATGCCATTGTATTCAATGGGACTTGAACATCCATGGATTTTGATATCTACGGGGGGGGTGGAACCAAACCCCAGTGGATACCAAAGGCCCACTGTATATATTAATTCCTGCCTTTCTCCCAGTAGGGAACGCATTATCCACTGTCGGACAAAGGTGCCAGGGATTGAACCTGAGATGTTCCACATGTAGAGCTTCTGCTCTGCTACAAGCCTCAATTCCTTTTGTCAGCCAATCTGTCAAAACTCTCATCATTTCTCAACACATTCTCCCATATGATGTATGCCATCCCCTGCTCCTTTCCTGTTGACATATGCTAGTAATGTGTGGCCTTCCAGACACTGCCGGATTTCAACTTTCATCATCCTTATGCTGGCTAGGGCTGCTGGGAGTTGCTATCCAACAACATCAGGAGGGCCACAGCTCCCCCCCCAACATAAAAAACATGGAATGAGATTACTTGGGATTTGACGGTGAAGAAAGCCAGCGTGCATGCATGGACTGTACATTTGAAAGGAACTAGAGTACAAATATATACCACAGAAGCTATTGCATAAAAACAATAGCAGCATCAAAGTGCAAAATTCTGGATACAACCTAACATTAACTTGGGGGATCACTATGAGCATCGAACATATGAACATAAGAACATACTTTTTTTGAAAAGTGTTCAGGTTTGAACCTAAGTTCTGTCTAGTCCAGCATCCTGTTCCACTGTGACCATCTAGAAGGTTCTTAAAAACAGTGCATGAATCCATTAACACCTTCCTGCATATCTTCCCAGCAACTGGCACTGGGAGGGGTACTGATACTGGAGGCAATATATAAAAATCACCACTAGTACCACCAAGAGCCTATCTGTCATGAATTTGTCCCATTTCCCTTTTAAAAGGTGCCCAATTAGGTGGGCGTAGAAGTATTTCCATTTTCTGCCTTGTATTTTTCTACCATGAACAACCATGGTCATACGAATTACAATTATTATGGAAAAAGGAGAGGGGGAAAAAATCTTCCCAGCCACTTTCTCCACACCCTGCATGTTATACAGCTCTGTCATGTGCCCTACCTTCATTTCTTCCTAAGCAAAACTGGTCCAGATAGCAGAAGGTATAGCATGCTACACATATATCAGTCAATAATATGCCATGAAATGTTTTGTTATTTCCTTTCATTTATCTTTTCTCCCTATTTGTTAGATTGAAGAAAGCCTCAGATATAATAAGAAATGGAAACTTTCCGGGATCCAGAAGATTCATTATAATGCTGTAGAAAAAATTCTGGGGGGGTTTGGTACAATTCCAGGTAAACTGATCTGGCCCACCAGTCTCACCACCACTCCAGACGGCGATTTAGCAGTGAAAGACAGTGGCACTGGACACGTCCAAGTCTACAGTGCCGATGGCCGCCCTAAGCTTAGGTTTCCTTATGGATCTGAACCGATAAAGGGTCTAGGAGACATTGCCTGCATGAAGAACGGCGTGCTACTTGTGACTAATGGAACCAAAACCATCCAGCTCTTCACCAAAGATGGTGAACTGATCCATGAGCTGAAATCTCCAAAAGTAACCTGGCCTTATTCTTATGGAATAGAAGTCCTGAAAGCCAACAGAATTGCAGTGTCTGATTGGTCCAGTGGAGGAAAAATTAACATCATTGGAGTGGACTGGAGGATGAACACCATCCTGAAGACCCACTCAATAGAGGGATTCCACCGACCGGTACGCGTGGCTGTCAACAAGGTACAGTAGGAAACCCAGAAGAGGAAACATTTTCTATGCAATCTCCTTACTGGGTTGATAATACAGAATGTATTAGATCCCTAACAAAAACTGATAAAGCCAAGACTGCAGTAAGTAGTGTCAAAAACAGTGATATATGGGGATTCTGAAAAGAAGGACAGCATGCAGACCATGCGTTCAATCCTTTTCTATTCTCCTGACATCTTTTGTCTAAGGCAGTGGTGACATAGGGCTGATACAGATGGCCCGAAAGGGGTGGCACAGAGCGGCCCATGGGTGCGGCAGACTGGGGCCACAGCAACTACATGCCGTGGCCCTGATCCTCCTTTTTGTCGCTCCTTTTGGGGATGGCAAAAGGCCACCCTTTCAGCTGCCACAGCAGCTTTTTTGCATCCTTTTGGTGCAGCATGTGCACATGCTGCACCAAGAGAGCGTCCTGATGCCATGTGCTGTGCAGATTGGTGCGCAGCGTCAGGACAGCATTGGGGTGGAGTCAGGACGGCCGACGTGCGGCTGCCCTGCCCCAACTCCACCCCCAGGCCAGCCCTTTGTGCCGGTCTGCATCGGCCCTTAGTGGCCCCCATGTTAGTGCAATAGTGAATCCATTCCAGGTTTTGCCTAGCTTTAAAGGACACTTCCTAGGTGCTGAACCTATTCAGAAGAGTCTAAGAACAACAACAACTATTATATTATTATTATTATTATTTCATACCTACCTCTCCCCATGGATCATGTGGGAAGGGGGACAGCAACAGATTTAAATACAACACATAACATTAGTTAAAAACATAAACCAGTTAAAACACATAGTATCAGTTTGAAAGAACATATAAAACCAATGTGTATGAAAGCAATCAGTCCACAGTTTAAAATTCATAATTTAAAATTCATAATTTAAAAATCATCAGGATGCACATGCAAAAAGAGATTGCCCTTTAATGCTGTTTCAAATTCAGACAGCGTTTTTAGCTGTTGAACATCTTCCGACAGGTCATTCCACAGTCTAGGGGGGCTGAAGAAAAATTCCCATGGATGACAATTGGTAACTGTGTCCTAGCTGATTAAAGTCAATGTCTCCCAGAGGACCTGAGTATACAGCGTGGGTTATATGAGAGAAGGCAATCCTGTATGTAACCTGGACTCAAACCATAGTGCATTAAAGTAAAGCAATTAAATTAAAGCAAAGTAGTTAAATTTAAAGTAATTAAATCAAAGGCAGGTGGTGCTTGCTCAAAGCCAGGTGGATGGTCTCACAGGTAAGGCTGTTCTTCTTACCATCCTTTGAGCAAGCTCCAGCTGCCTTTGCAGAGGTGTAGCCAGTGGGCTATTATCACCAGCAGAAACCCAAGATAGTACGTTGATAAACAAGAAATTTAAACCCTGGATTAAAAGCTTTAGTGGACTATTCATCCTCTGACATGACAGAACCAGGCACCACTGGTCTAAGGTCTGTTTTGACACCATCCCGTGCAGAGCTTTTAAATCCTTCTTTTGAAATATTGCTACCCAGAAATTGTGAACTCTGTTCCTATGGCTGCTTTTGGCCCCAGCCAGCCATATGTGCAGACATTTGTTTGAGTCCTGCTGTGAAAGACATCAGTCATATTGTCAGCCCCAACTAGAGTGGATTTATTGAAGCAGTGGTAAATTGGTAAGTCAACAGTTACATAAGTATATTGATTTAATATGGGTAGATGTAGTTGGGACTAACAAAAGGACTGAAGCCAGTGTACCCTAGTTACATCTTTCCTGTCTGTTCTAGCAAGGTAATTGACAGAGAGAAGAAGAGCTAAGATTATTATTTATGAATGGCTTGCATACAACTTATATTTTACTGGGGTTTGGTTATCTCAAATCATAATCATGATGATCTTAGAACTTCTGGGTTTCTGCTTGTTTTCCTCCTAACAACCCAAAGAATTAAATGTAAAATGAATATGGATTATTTCTCTGGAAGTAATCAGATAAGACAAATAATCAGGAAGACGAAGATTCATAGAGGCTGCATCTGCACTGCAGAAATAATCCAATTTGACACCACTTTAACTGCCATAGCTCAGTGCTCAGGAATTCTGGGAATTGTAATTTTGTGAGACATTTAGTCTTCTCTGTCAGAGAGATCTGTGGTGTCATAACAAACTACAATTCTCAGAATTCCATAGCATTGAGCCATGGCAGTTAAAGTGGTGTCAAACTGGATTACTTCTGCAGTGTGGATGCAGCTAGAGTGTTTAGCAGCTTCCCTTGCAAGCCATGATTTCCAGCTTGAAGTGATGTTCAAACCAAGCCATTGAATCCTTGCCTGACAAGCCTTTCAGATCTTCAAGTGAAAACTTGCTGTGGGCTCAAACCATGTTGAAGTGTTATTGGACTGGGCTTTGGGAGATCTAGGTTTAAGATATGTGAAATGTAGGTTTAAAATCCTATTCAGCTGTGTAATTCACTGTGCAGTCATTCTCTCTCAACCTGACCTAGGGTTATGGTGAGGATAAAGTGAGGAAGATGAAGGTAATAAACATTGTGTAGAGCTCATAGGAAGTAAGGCAGGATATAAAAGTTACTAACAAATAAGAAATAAATGGTCTCAGTTAATTCAGACCCATCATTGTTTTTCCAAAGGGCTGATTTTTGCAAGGACAAAATATTATGCTGCCCTGAATTCACTGTAGACAAAGCGAGACAGAAAATTGAGCAGCTACCAAAAAAAAAAAAAAAAAAAAGGTGAGATGTATTTTCTTACACAAAATCTTTCACTATAATCAATCTGTATTATTCTTGCCCCCAGAATGACGAGATGTTAGTTACAGAAGGGCAGCTTTTTGGAAGATTCCAGGGCTGCTGTATCAAAGTGATTGACAAGGAACGAAGTGTGAAGAAGACCATTGGGCCTCAATATGGGAAAAAACTCACTTTTGAAAACCCTTCCGGAGTCTGCGTGGACTGTCATGGGAATGTCTTAGTGTCGGACGAAGGACAAAACTGTATTGTGATGTTTAATCCTGACTCTTCTCTCAGTGCTGTTGTGGTGAGCGAGGGTTTGCAAGGCCCAAGCGGTCTCTCCATGTTGGATCATGGGTTGGTCGCTGTCGCTGACTGCTACAACCACTGTGTTAAAATCTGTAGGTACAAATAGGCTTCATTATATCTTTGTGCAGTAAGCCAATAAAACACTGATCAACACAGCTTAGGGTTGTATATTTCCCTTTATTGGGGTTTACCCTGTCAGTCACACAGAGAAAGCACATGAGGGGATTGCTCCGGGGTAGAGCTAGTACAAAACATTATTCTTCCTGAGGTAAAGGAGAAGATGATGCCTTCTCTTTCTGTTCAGTTCCATGTTCAAAAGCTGGCTGGCAAATGACTGCTATTTCAACATTGGTGACTGTAGAAATATTTGGTATCTACATTAAGCAAAGGTCTGCACAGCTAGTGCATTATGAGCCTGTGGTAGAAGCATATGAAAGCAGTGATGTAATTCAAGTCTTTTAGTCCAAGTCTGAAGTCTAGACTCGAGTCTCTACCTTCAAGTCGAGTCTCAAGTCCTTGCAAGATACTTTCAAGGCAAGCCTCAAGTTGAGTCTCAAGTCTGGGAGCCAAATTTTAATAGAAAAAAAGGAGACAGGGTGCGTTTCTTGGAGGGAACACAAAGTGCTTTAGGCAATTGGCTTGAAGTGGGGCTTGAGGTCCGCTTGGGAGCTTCTCCCCGCTGCACATCTCAGGAGCTTTCTAAAGCTTTCCAAAAGCTTCAGAAGGGTCCTTGGCCTCAAGCCCATTAAATGCATTGGCTGTTCCCTTCTGCTTGAAGTGAATGGCACCAGCAAATCAGTCACTAAAAATATACAAGTCTCAAGTCGAGTTGAGTCCAAGTCAAGTCACTGAAGTGGCTAGAGTCCAACTTTGAGTCCGAGCCTGTGGACTCAGGTCTACGTCACTGTAAGAAAGTACTCAGGGTGCTCTTGTAAGGTGCAAATGAAATAGAGAGCAAGTTATCTAGCTTGCATTCATTGTTTCAGGAAATCCACGTTGGGGTAGGAGAGGAGATAGGCAAAAGAAGTTTACCTACATTTTTATACAAGAGCCTCTACAAGCCAGCTCTCACGTTCGGGAGTTACCTAGCATCCATCTTGAGTCCCATTATTGGGGGGGAATAATATCTACAGGCAGGAAGAAAGCAAAAAGATTTGAGTACCGTATTTTCCGGTGTATAAGACGACTTTTTAACCCAGGAAAATCTTCTCCAAAGTCAGGGGTCGTCTTATACACCAGGAGGAGGAGGAGGAGAGGAAGGTTTGGGCATCAAGGGAGTAGCCAGCTTCAGGCTGCAAAGGGAGAGGCTCCTTTTCCAAGGGGCTGGCCCTCTTCTTCCCACATCATACTATTTTGATCCAGGTAAGGAGGCTGATGATACCCGAAGCATGCCGATGATGATGATGATGATGATGATGATGATGATGATGATGATGATTTTTCTCCCAAAGAAGCATCCTCTTGCCCTGCTCTGGGCATGCCTTGCCTTAACCTACATTGGCCGAGGAGGTGGCGGGGGTCCATCTGGCCGAGGCAGCTGCTTCTAGCGCTTGACCAGGCTTGGGCTAGATGGCACTGGGGCCCTGGGGGCGGGAGGCGTCGGGGGTCTCCGGCCGAAGTCCCCGATCAAAGCCCAGGCCGAGGAACAGCTGCCTTTCGGCGCTGAATACAAGTGGCCCCCTCGGCCACCCCTCTGTCCCCCTTCGGCCAGGAACAAGGCAGGCGGGCAGGTCCTGGGGTCCCTGGACCCCAGCTCATTGGGGAAGGAAGGCCTTGGCAGCAAAGAAGGGAGCCTGGATGGGCAGAGAAAGAGGAGGAGGAGGAAGAAGAGAAGAAGGAAGGAGAAGATGAAGAGGAGGAGGAGGAGGAAGACGGGGGTGGGAGGCAGGAGGAGGAGGAGGAAGAGAGGAACCCTAAAGCCAGGGGTAGGCCACCTTTTTGAGCCGGGAGCCAGGTTGCTCTCCCTCAGACAATTGGGGGGCCGAAGCACCAAAAATAAATAAATAAATAAATAAATTTTAAAAAATAAAAAATATGCATGCACACTCTCTCAGCCCCAGAAAAGCCATGGCAAAACCCCTGTGGAGATTTTGCCAAGAAAACCCCAATAACAAGTAATAACAACAATAATAAATATCATCATGGGGGCCTGGGGCCGGTCCAAAGGCCTCAGGGAGCCGCATCCAGCCCCAGGACCTTAGGTTGCCTACCCCTGCCTAAAGCAATCCTATCCTAAGGTTTTCTTGGCAAGACTGGTTCACAGGAGGTTTGCCATTGCCTTCCCCTGAGGATGAGAGTGTGTGACTTGTCCATGTTCACCCAGTGGGTTTCATGGCAGAGTGAGGAATCAAACCTAGGTCTCCAGAGTGGTAGTGCAACACTCAAACCACTACACCATGCTGGCTCCTATTCCCATGTACCACCTAGGAAACAATTGCAGACTTTGTTGTTGTTCTTGTGTGTCTTCAAGTCCTTTCCAACTTATGACGACCCTAAGGCAACCTTATCATGGGGTTTTCTTGGCATGTTTCTTCAAATGGGGGGGGGGGGTGCCATTACCATCCTCTGAGGCTGAGAGTGTGTGACGTAGCCAGGGTCACTTACTTGGCCGCAAATTGTACATACCCCAGAATGCATCACCTAGTATACTGGCAGTCCTTCCCCCCAACACTTTCTCATTTTCCCCCAACCATCTCATAGCTGGGAGATGAAAATAATTTTTAAAGCAGCATTTAGATCTGGACTATTTTTTAAAAAATTAAGGTCCAAAACACACTGCAGAAATAATAAGGTCCAAAATGTTAGCGTGGTTATGCAGCGTGTGATGGTCCACCTCAACGTACAGCACTAGTGTCACCACCTTCTCAGATACAGGCAGTAGCTTGTGAGCTGAAGGAGCACCTCTCCCCTTCCAGCCACACACAGGTGGTCTACATAGCTTACTAGTGTGACCCCTCCTTTCCTGTACACACAAGCATCTGCAACACTATGCTTGTATCCCAGCCTCACCAACTCCTCATGGATACAGAGGTTCCAGCAGCATGCACTCTGCTTAAGCCCATAAAGGGCTTTCCTGAGCCTGTACACCTTGCCCTCCTTAGCATCATTGAAACCTGGTGCTCGTTCCATATACACCTCCTCATCTAGCTGTGAATTGAGGTAGGCCGTTTCAAAGTTGAAATGCTTTACTACCTGACCCTTTCTGGCAGCCAAAGCTAGCACCAACCTGAGGCTCTCTGGCTTCACTGTTGGGGAGAAAGTTTTATCAAAACTCTCAAAGCACTGCTGAGAGAAACCCCTGGCTACCAGTCTGGCCTTATACTTGTGGGTCCCATCTGGCATCTCCTTCTTCTTAAAAACCCACTTACAGCCTACGACCTTCAAGTCAACTGGCCTGTCCTCTACCTCAAACACCTCCCTATTCACCAGAGATGAGAACTCACTGTCCATGGCCTCAAACCACTTCTCCTGTTCCTCCCTGGGATAGGTGAGAAGCTCCTGGTAGCTTTCTGGCTCATCAGCTGCTACTGAACACACCCTGGCATTCTGTACCACAAAACACTCAGGTGGCCACCTGACTGAGTCCTCCTGGGTAGGATTACCTTGGTTCATCCTCTCTCATCCTCACTGTCACTACTCGTCTATACCCCTATCTCTGTGGATGATGATGTCTCAAACTTTCGTGTAGTGATAGGTGAGGTCTGTGTACCTGTGGGTTCACTGGAGGTGCTAGGCTGGCCCTTTGGTGTAGCCTCTGGTGTTTCCACCCCTCCAGTTCCAGTACTGCCTCCCTGTTGTCCCAATCTAACAAACACTTTGTGGTTTGTATGGATCTTTTCCCATCCAGAGTGTTTCTCAAAATTTGCGCTCCTGGACAACAGAATGCGACCACTTCCCAGGTAAAACCTGTAACTGTTCCCCTGGTACCGCACAAATATCAATTTGCACCACTTGGGGTCACCTTTCTTCCTGAAAGCCTGGGAAACCAAAATGTTGGCAGGATGCCCAAACACCCTTAGGTAGCTAAGGTTGGGTGGCCTCCCACTACAACATGAAGTAGGGTGTTTGCTTGACTACAGAGTTCCACTCCGGGTTGGTGATGTGGCAGTCAGTCAGGATTGCCTCCCCCCAAAGACCCTCTGGGGCCCCTGCATCAAGCAGCATACAGTCCTTGATCTGCTTTAGCACCCCAATTTTTTTCTCTGCCAAACCATCTTCCTGCGGGGTGGCTGGGTTGGTGGTATTATGGCGGATGCCCTTCTGCTTTAACCAATTGCCCAAGCTTGCAGATAAGAACTCGCCCTCATGGTCTATCACCAGAGTACGAACTCTGTACTCAAATTCCCTTTCGACCATTTCCACCCAGTTCTTAAATGTGGCAGCAGCTTCATTCTTCTTTAGTGTGTAGGCATAGGTGTATCTGGTGTGTCTATCCACAATCACCATCAGATACCTACTATTGCCTACTAATTTGACAATAGGCCCAGCCAAATCTGCGTGCACCACTTGGAATGGCCTCTGGGTGTTGCACTTGCTTCTCTTTGCAACAGGAAAATCCCTTAGCTTTATCTTGCTGCACACAGTGCATTCCAAGTGGCTCTTACAATCATCCAATTTTAACCCAGGGTACACACTTCTCAGTTTCTCTAAACTTGTAAAACCTGTGTGTCCCAACACCCTATGGCAGTAGTGTGCACAATTTGAGTGCAGTGGCACGTTGCCAACTGTGGCACACTCTGCATGGGTGTCTAGATAGTACAAAAACCTGGCCCCCTTTAGTGATAACACAGTCATCCCCCTCAAAGTGTAGGGCATACCCACCTGTAGTCAGTGAGGACACATTGACCAGACAATTTTGTAACGGGAGCACACAGTACATTTTCAAAGTCTCTGCCAAACCCTGGGAAATGCACAGTTCCCATGTCCCTTATTTGGCTTGAACCCCCATCAGCCAAGCGCACTGAATCAACACAGGAGGGCTTCCTGTCCTTCAGTAAGGACCTCTGGTTCACCAAGTGGTGAGTTGCACTGCTGTAGATCATCAACAAATGCCTAACTGCAACAGCGAGATGGACTTGACAGTCACTGTCCTTCACTGCAGAAACAACTCCCTTCCTGTTCCCAGTAGACCAGTGTTGTTCCTTCCTTCTGGCAGCGGGTGGCTTCTTGCAGTTCCTTTTGAGTTGACCTTGCTGATCGCAATTAAAACATTTTCTAATTTTGCAGACAGCTGCACTCTCAGTCTTTTAACTGCCTCTGGTGGTGTGTTTGATCTCGGCTCTGCATGTTGCTGTTTCTGAATGCCATTCTCAAAACGCCATCTCTGGTATTCCTCCAAGACACGTGTCGACACCAAGTCCATTGTGAGCTGACTCTCTGGAACTCCCTGCAGGCTGTACAATACGTGATCAAAGTCACTGGAAAAACTGCCCAGCAGGATGTACACTTTTTGTTCTTTGGGGAGGTTTATTCCTCTGGATTCTACCTCCAAGAACAGATGCTTCATGGTGGGCAGATACTCCTCTGAGGACTGTCCTTTTTGCATTTTACAGGCATACAGCCTTTTGCTCCAAAGTATTTTGGAAAGGGCAGAGTCTGACTGGTGCACATTTTTCAATGCAAACCAGACCTGCTGTGCAGACCTCTTATCTCTGACGTGGTCTAATTGGCCTGGATCCAAGGAAAGATTTATGGTTGCTCTGGCTTTTCTATTGAGCTCAGCATTTTTCACTGACGGCCCTTCTTCAATAACATCCCAGAGCCCTTCCCTCACTAGGATCGCCTCGGCATACACTGCCCACTGGGAGTAGTTTTGATCATTCAGCCTTGGGAACTTCACAAAATCCATGCTGGCAGCCTTCCCAGTTCTCACTATTTGCTGGAGATAAGAAGCACGGCAAGCAGCTCGGCTTCTTAACTCTCTGCCTTCCGGCATTCAGACAGCAAAAACTATTCTTCTGGAGAACTGCACACACACAACTACTCACACGATCATTTAGGTGGACCCGCTGGTGTAGACTGGGCCCTTAACACTTGTGTGTGATGGTCCACATCAACATGCAGCACCAGTGTCACCACCTTCTCAGATACAGGCAGTAGCTTGTGAGCTGAAGGAGCACCTCTCCCCTTCCAGAAGGAGTAAAGAGACTCTACAGACAGATGACTCTCAGATGAGACTTTGATCTTGGTTTCTCTGTGTACAAGGCTATATACAGTAACAACTCCAACCATACAGCAACAACCCACACTATCCACCCACATATGTGTCCTGAGGCAACTCCCTTATATACCCAGGGCTCCATGTCGCGTTCTGGCCCTGCCTCTTCCTCTGGACACCTGTCACTCAACCTGGGTGACTTTGCAGTTTTTCAGCCTCTTCTGTGCTTTCCAGCACCTTGTGACCATCAGCCGATGTCACTTCCTATGACACAGCACTTGGTGGAAAGTGCTGTGTCATTATGGCTGCCAGTGACCTTTTCATGCCTGGTCACTTGTGTATCATCCCACATTGGACATTCTCCTTGAGACACTGTCTCCACACAAAACACACTGCAGAAATATGTCCCCATGCTAGGGAACATGGGAGCTGTAGTTTGTTGTGGCACCAGAGTTCTCTGACAGGGAAGACTAAATGTCTCACAAAATTGCAGTTCCCATGATTCTTTAGCATTGAACCAGGGCAGGTAAAGCAGCCTCAAACTGGATTATTTCTGCAGTGTGGTTTGGACCTAAGTGGCCCATATGCTATTACCATTATTCAGTTTTGTAGCTATTATTATGGAACGACAGAGTGTAAACTACGTGCTGTCCCTTTAACCCCGGCCTCTTTGCTCTTCTATGGGCCTGGGCGCCGAGTAGGAGAGCCATCCCTGGGTTAAAGGGACAGCGCGTCCCTTTAGCCCAGGCCTCTTTGCTTTCTATGGGCCTGCTCGCCGAAGCAGCGACCAGGCTCATAGGAGAGCCATGCCGGGGTTAAAGGGACAGCGCGTCCCTTTAGCCCTGGCCTCTTTGCTCTATGGGCCCGGTCGCCGCTTCGACCAGGCCCATAGAAGAGCGAGGCCGGGGTTAAAGGGACGCGCTGTCCCTTTAACTCCGGCCTGGGCTTGGCCTCCGAAGCGGTCGCTTTGGAGCCCAAGCCCATAGAAGAGCGAGGCCAGGGTTAAAGGGACGCGCTGTCCCTTTAACTCCGGCCTCGCTCTCCTATGGGCTTGGGCTCCGAAGTGGTCGCTTTGGAGCCCAAGCCCATAGAGCAAAGAGGCCGGGGCTAAAGGGACGCTGCGTCCCTTTAACTCCGGCCTCGCTCTCCTATGGGCTTGGTCCTCCGAGCGGAGGAGGACATCTCTGCTTGGGTGACCAAGCCCATAAAGCAGCGAAGCCGGGGCTAAAGGGGGGACACCGCCGGCGTCCCTTTAACGCCGGCCTCGCTGCTCTATGGGCTTGGTCCTCCGAGCAGAGGAGGACTTCTTCGCTTGGGGGACCAAGCCCATAAAGCAGCGAGGCCGGGGCTAAAAGGAGGCCTCCTTCCAGCCGCGGCCTCGGTTGTTCAATGGGCGGTCCGTGGAAGCGGAGAAGCTTCTCCGCTTCAAGGAACAGCCCATTGAACAACGCAGCGCCTCCGAGGCTTCGACTTTCATAAGTTGAACACTTTCATAAGTCGAAGCAAAATTTATCCGGAGGCGCGTTTCGTAAGTCGAATTTTTCGTAAGATGAAGCATTCATATGTAGAGGTACGACTGTATTTAGCCTTCTCTGTCAAAGAGCTTTGATGCCACCACAAACTACAGTTCCCAGAATTCCATAGCATTGAGCCATGGCAGTTAAAATGGCGTTAAACTGGATTATTTCTGCAATGCAAATACACCCAAAGTCCCACTGAATTTAGGAGAACTCCCTTGCAAGTCCACATGCACAGGATTGCATGCACAAGTAGGGTGTCTCTACACTGCAGAAAGAATGCACCACCACAGCTCCAGTTTATAAAATCCAGGTACTTGTCATTTTGTGAGGCACCAGCACTCTTTTGGCAGAGTGTTAAAGACCTTGCAAAACTACAAATCCCAGGATTTTCTAGGATGGCACTATGGCACTTCAAGTGGTGTCAAACTGCTTCATTTCTACAGTGTAGATACACCCTCATGAGAGTCTAGGAAAAGTTTCTTTTTCAACTACAACTTTCCCATTGATTCTCCTCTGCAAGCCAGGAGGTTCTGCAAGCTGTAGTAAAAACAAAAACAAACAAACTTTTCTTATGCTCTGCAAACATATATAGAAAGAAAGAGGAGGGGGAAAAAGAGAAGGTGGCTGCCACACTCCCTCCCATTTTTCATTCCCTTCCTCTTTTTTAATGCTCTCAGCCTCAGGGGAAGGCAATGGCAAATCTCCTCTGAACAAATCTTGCCAAGAAAAACCCATGACGGGTTCACCTTTGGGTTGCCATAAATTGGAAACGACTTAAAAGGCACACAACAACAACAAAGTAGTAATACCCAATTGCAAATATTACACACACATATATATGCAAATACTCTGGAGACCAGGGTTCGATTCCTTGGTCAGCCTTGAAATCCACTGGGTGGCTTTGCGCAAGTCACAAACTCTCAGCCTCAGAGGATGGCAATGCCAAAGCACCCCAGAACAATTTTTTCTGAGAAAACCCATGACAGGTTTGCCTTAGGGTCTCCATAAGTTGGAAACAACTTCAAGGCACACAACAACAACAAAGGACCTTATCACATTGAAAGCAAATTGCTTAAATCCCATGCAGAAACGCAATTCAAAAATCCGAAAAAACCCTGCAAAAGCAGGTTGTTTTTCAGATGTATTTGTGTAAAGGAGAAATAATGCAACAATGGAGTTTATCACACGGGACGAATCCTGTGCAGAAACTACATTTAAAGTGAAAAAAGTGGGTTGTTTTTCACATGACATTTGGGGTTAACCCAAACCGAAAGTAGACAAAACCCACAATTGCGGTTGTTTTCAGACAACGTTTGCGTGAAAGAGAAATAACGCGAAAATAACCCAAATGGAAAGCTGAAAAAACCCGCTCCTTTTTACTTTTGGGAACTTCCAAAAGTAAAAAGGAGAGGGTTTTGGTGACTTTCCATTCAGGTTATTGTCACATTATTTCTCCTTTACACAAATACATCTGAAAAACAACCCGCTTTTGACGGTTTTTTTCGGATTTTTAAATCCCGTTTCTGCATGGGATTTAAGCAATTTGCCACCATATGATAAGGTCCAATAACCCGAACGGAAAGTCACCAAAACCCGCTCCTTTTTTACTTTCAGAAGTTCCCAAAAGTAAAAAGACAAGGGTTTTGTCAGATTTCCATTTGGGTTATTTTCGCATTATTTCTCTTTCACACAAACGTCATCCGAAAAACAACCCGCAATTGTGGGTTTTGTCTACTTTCTGTTGTTTTCACTTTAAATCTAGTTTCTGCACAGGATTCACTCCATGTGATAAACTCCTATCACAAGTACAGCTTTGCAAAGGCAGGGAAATGTACACCCACCTATTTTTAGTGCCAACTCCAACAAGGGAGCCTTGCCAATTTCTCCTTCCAGTGTCTGGCTCTGTCCCAAGCGGACATTGGAAGGGAAAGGCCGGAAGGGTCCGAAAGAAGGAAGGGGACAAATATTTGGCCTCCTGCAAAGCTCTTCCCTGCCTGCCACCATGCCAGGCTTCACCTTTGGTCTCTTGCGCCCAGCTGCCACCCTGCACAGAATCTGCGCTCAGGTAAATGCCAGGCATTCAAATAGACGCTTTCCTTTTTGACAGGACACTTGCCAACCCAGTTGCGTAACAGGGTGCCTTGTGCTTGCAGCCCTTAGCAGGCCTGCCCACCTGTGGGAAATGTTGATTTTCAGCAATCTCAAGCAGCTGTTCCTAATTTAAGGCCAGGAGGAGGCTTTTTCTCTCTCTTGTCTGTGGGCAAAAAGAATTGGGAAAGTTCCTAGTTCCCATCTGGTGTGGTTTCCCCGGCCACAGTTTTCCAAAGGAGGAAAGGGTTTTGCTTAAAGTTTTGCTGCCCCTTTATGTGGTTCTTAAAAGCAGAAAAGCCTGCAAAGAGAAAGGAAAAATGTCCCACCACTGTATATATCTGATTCTTCTGTCACTACAGGTTGAGTATTCCTTTCTCTGGAATTCCAAAATACCCCAAAATTGTCCCCATGAGTGGCTGAGACAGTGACACCTTTGCTTACAGATGGTTCAGTTTACACAAACTTTGGTTTCATGCACAAGACGATTAAAAACATATTATGTATAAAATTACCTTCAGGCTATGTGCATAAGGTGTATATAAAGCTTTGGAGAAAGGCAGGCAAGAGATCAAATGTATTCTTTTTTATTCTTATTAAAAATAAATGAATTGCAAGTTTATATCTAAGACCCATCTCCAAGATATCTCATTATATACAGTTGTCCCTCCCTGTTCGCAGACTTCCCGTTTGTGATTTTGAGTTTCTGCGGACAGCAAGTCAGGAGGGACAAAATGGTGTGCCCACACATGGCACACGCATGGGGTCGCACGCAGGAGCGTGCCACCATTATAGTCAATGGGGCTTGAATATCCGCATTTTTTCTATTTCACGGGGGTCCAGAACAGATCCCCTGCGAATGGGGAGGGACGACTATATATGCAAATATTCCAAAAACAAAACAAAACCCCAAACCCAAAAAACCCAAAATACTTCTGATTCCAAGCATTTCAGATAAGGGAGATCCAGCTCTAATATCATATGCTAGTTTCCTCATTCTGTTTGGAATGGCAATTTATTAACCCACCTTTAGCAACCTAAAGGCCCTAAAGGCCCCAGATCCTGTCTGATCTTGGAAGCTAAGCAGAGTCAGTCCTAGTTAGTACTAGGATGGGTACTTGGCTTCCATATGTTGGACTGCTACTCCTTGTCAATCCTATCTAGTAGAGCTAGTGATGACAAATAATGGGAATTGTGACTATCCCTATTTGTTCTGTAGTCCTCTGTTGTTGTTGTTTGGACTTCAGCTCCCATAAGCCCCAACCACCTTGGCCAACATTCAGGAATTATGGGATCTGAAGTCCAAAACATCTGGAAGACCAGAATTTGGGAACCACTGCACAAGATGATGATCGCATGTTCCCCATATCTGTTCTAAGTCCTGACTTACCTAAAAGATCCCCTTTCCTCTTGTATCCTATACATTCCTCCCCCCAAGTAATTTTAATTGAAATAGTTTGTAAATAACATTAATAAAAGAAAACCATATTTACACAACATATGTATTCACTTCACAGACTACAGAAATACTAATTAACAATAACTGGTTCATTCATACATCATCCGTTACTTCCTTAACAGCTGTTGATCATTTTTCTTATTTGCTCTTCTTCAATAAAGACTATCTTAAATTGAAAATATATTTTATTTTATTTTCTTGCATCCTATACACTCTGAGATACACTAGGGATGTTTTCTGCATGGTTCAGAAAGCAATTATTTAAAGAGGGTCTCATGCCTTTCCTCTGTATACAGTTATAGAACTCCTTCTATCTGTGATTCCCTAATTTAATAATTTAATTAATAATTTAATTAATAAGTAATTGGCCTACTTGCCCAATTGTATTCTGGATATACGGAATACCTGCATGTTTGTGCAGGTCTTAAGAATTCATATTTAAATCATGAAAATGATGGGGACACCATTTTGCTAAAGCATTGCTCTGGGTTTCTGCATTCCTCCTTCCTTCACTTTTGCTATCCTGAGTATTCAAGTTAGCTATAAAATTTAAATCTATATACACAGCCCTTCATGACAGAGAAGTAATGTACAACAGCAAACTTTTAAAAGTTTTGATTTTGTACTTGGGTCTGATCAAGTAGGATTATGACATAAAGGCTGATACTGCTACTACACTGCAGAATTAATGTGGTTTGGCACCACTTTAACCATCATGACTCCATCTTATGGGGTCCTGGAGCTTTCTGATAGAGAAGGCTAACTATTTCACAAAACTACAAATCCCAGCATTCCAGAGCATTAGGCCATGTCAGTTAAACCCATGTCAAACTGCATTAATTCTGCAGTGCAGATGCAGCCTGAAAAGCTTTGAAATATAAATTTAATTAAGCTTTAAAAATAAATTTAAAGAATTTAACCTAACATCTTACATCATTTTTCTCACTGTCCCCCCCCCCCTCTTTTTTTTTTGGTCTCTCTAAAGCCAGTCCTGCATCAGGTTTGTTCATCTTATGCCACAGGCCCTAGGCAAGATGTTGGGACTTTCTATGAACTTCGTACTTATGATATCAAGCCAGCCAAAACAAAAGAGTTCCTTGAATTGGTGGGTAATGCCATTCACATCCGTACAGTTCACTCAGAGATGGTTGGATTCTGGACAGCGGAGTTTGGATCGATGAATAAGGCTTTTCATATTTGGAAATATGGTATGCACTGAATAGTAAAGCTTCAGTTTTGGAATTTCTAGTTTTGTGGGGCACCAGAGCTCTCTGACACGTATGTGTTTTGTGCCTTTCCGTAATTTCTGACTTATGGCGACCCTAAGGCAAACCTATCACAGGGTTTTCTTGGCATGTTTCTTCAGAGGGGATTTACCATTGCCATCCTCTGAGGCTGAGAGAGTGTGACTTGCCCAAGGTCATCCAGTGGGTTTCTGTGGCCAAGCGGGGAGTTGAACCCTGCTATCCAGAGTCATAGTCCAATGCTCAAACCACTACACCATGCTGGTTCCATGACAGGGAAAGCTAAACATCTCACAAAATACAAATCCCAGAATTCCAGAACACTGAGCCATGGCAGTTAAAGCAGTGTCAGATATCATTATTTCTTCAGTACAGACACATCCTCAGAGACCTGACAAGAAATTCCCAGTCGTCATAGCTCAATAAGCTAGTCCCCAAACTCAGAACATGAAGTTTTAGGTTTAAGAGTTGCAATACAAAACATTTGCCATTTAAAATATTTAAAATATTTAGACTTTTTTACCACCTGGAAAGTGTTCATGAGCTTCATTGATTGGAGAGTTCTTTTTATTTACCAAGGGGTAGTGTGGTTTAGTGGTTTGAGTGTTGGACTATGGCTCTTGGGAACAGGGTTCAAATACCAGCTTGGCCATGAAAACCCACGGAGTGACCTTGGGCAAGTCACAAACTCTCAGCCTCAGAGGATGGCAATGACAAACCCCCTCTGAAGAAACTTGCCAAGAAAACCCCACGATAGGTTTGCCTTAGGGCTGCCATATGTCAGAAATGACTTGAAGGCACACAACAATAATTATAAAAAGCATAATGTTGTCTTGTCAAGTATTTATTTGGACTTCCTTTTATTTCTGTGCAGCTCTGTAGAAGTCTTCTTGTGGAAGTATATATGTCCATCTTGCCTGGCTGCAGAATGTGTAGTATTTCTTTTCCTTTCTTGTAGATAACTTTGCTCACAGAGCAGCTGTGAGGAAAGCGGTAGTCAATGATAAAGAATGGCAGGAAAAATTGTCCCTGATTCTTCCACTTCTGCATAAACAGCACATGGAAATTGCTTACCTGGTTCCCTGGTGCAAGCTCGGGATTCCTCCCCAACCAGGTGCGTTATCTTGCTGCTCAAATGGGTTGTGATGCGGATGTAGTATTTACGGAGGAAAGCCTGGTAGAAAAATTCAGAGAAAATTCTGAAGAGGTGGTAGCAATATAGAGACAGCATGGCGTAGCGGTTTGGGTGTTGGACTACGACTCTGGAGACCAGGTTTTGATTCCCAGCTTGGCCATGAAACCCACTGGGTGAACTTGGGCAAATCACACTTTCTCAGCCTCAGGGGAAGGCAAAGGCAAACCTCCCCTAAAATCTTGCCAAGAAATCCCCATGGTAAGTTCGCTTAGGGTCACTATAAGTCAGAAACGACTTGAAGGCACACAAGAAGAAGAAGAAGTAATATTGGTCATCAAGCTAACTCAGGCTTCGCTAAATTTATTGGATCCTGCTCCATCCCTTTCTGGTACCACCGGTGAAAGGGTGCTCCTCTGGAACCCATAAAATTTCCCTGAATTGTGGTGCCATGCAGCTGTTTCCTGAAGCTGCCTTTTCCCACAAATCATTCAGAGGAACTAAATAGACTTCAGAGCCACAAGTCCAGTGATGAACTGGTTGGTGGACCTTCCCATCTCCTTTTTTTTAATGATACAGAGATTGAGAGTTCTTTTTCCTGTTAAATATTCCTTACAGAACAATAATAGCTGACACAAAAGACAACCACTCTTATTCATTTCAAAAAAGAAGCATAAGAAAAAACTTTATTTGTGCTTTATAGACTTAGGGCCTTTGCAGACTGCCAGAAATAGTGCAAATTGAGTCCACTTTAAGGGTTAGGGTTAGTGCTAGGGAATCATGGAAATTGTTTGTTTGTTTTTCTGAGACATTGAGCCTTCTCTGTCAGAGAGCTCTGGTGCCACAGTAAAATACAGTTCCCATGGTTCCCTAACCCTAACCCTAAAAGTGGACTCAATTTGCACTATTTCTGGCAGTCTGCAAAGGCATTTATACACTGATATCCTTGGTATCATGCTGGGGTTTGGGTCCAGGCCCCCCATGGATGTCAGTCCTTAGATGCTCAGTCCCATTAAATACAATGGCATCGTAACATGGTGCCCCTGTATAAAATGGCAAACATCAAGGTTTGCTTTTTGGAATTTATCTCATTTTGGAATATTTTTAAGCCATGGATGGTTGAATCCATGGTCAAGAATCTGTGGATTTGGAGGGCCAACTGTATTACTGTTTCAATGTATTGTTCATTATTATGTATGCATGCTATGGAATTTTGGGATCTGTAGTTTTGTGAGATATTTAGCTTTCTCTGTCAGCATACTCTGTAGCAACGAGCTACAAACCCCAGGATTCCATAGATGGGACCATGACAATTAAAGTAGTATCAAACTGAATTAATTCTGCAGAGTGGTACTCAGTGCAACACTTTCCTCCATGTCAATGATTTTGCTTAAATCCTGTGAAGGTGTTCCTGTGGGAAATTTGTTCACCTCTCTTGACCTAGTGATGGTTCAAAACGTTCATCTTTTGTACTTAGTTCAAAACTGTCATGTCTCTTAAAGCATGTATATCTCTCCCTCTATTCCCCCAGAAATCTTTCCGTATCAGCAGCTTTTCCTATACAATTGAGTTACCTGTTCTAAGCCTTAAGACAGAAAGGTTTAAAAACAAGATACTAGAGCCAGTATGGTGCAGTTGTTCGGGTGCTAACCCTGGAGAGCAGGGTTCAAATCTCTGGCTCAAATCATGGAAACCCACTGGGTGACCATGGACAAGTCACACACTCTCAGCCTCAGAGGAAGACAATGCCAAGCCCCCTCTGAAGAAATCTTGCCAAAGAAACCACATGCTTGGTTTGCCTTAGGGTTGCTGTAAGTTAGAAAACGACTTCAAGAAGGCACACAGCAACAACAACACTACACATTGAAACACATGCAGTTTGCAGGAGAGAACTGAAAGAATAAATGTGGAGCTTTAGCTGGTGTGTGTGGGTGTGATGGAAAGCCAACCTATTTCAGGTGAGAGAAGCAAATACTGCAGTGAATAATGATCATTTTTTCACCCTCAAAGAACTAAAAAGTAAAATGAATTTTAAATCTGATAAAGAACATTTGTGAAGATATAAGCATGGTCGGAGGACTTTTGGATTTTGCTAAAGTATGCTGATCATTTTCCTTCCTGGTAGGAGTTTATGAGTTGGTGACTTATCAGCTGAAACCAGGAGGGCCAGCCTTGTGGGGAAAGTCTGTCAAAGCTGCAATTGATGCCCACATCAGTAAAGGCTATGCTAAGCTGATTGGAGTCTTCCACACAGAATATGGATTACTTAATACAGGTAAAGGACTAGACATTTCACATTAAAGGTGGAATATGGTGCTAAAAGAAACATAGGGCTGTGGCTGAAAAAGGCAGCTTAGATTCTGCACATATCTCGTTCCCTTAAGTCGAGTCCCTGGTTCAACTCAGTCTGTGCCTGGTTTATTTTGTCAGTCCCATATTGTGTCCTTAAGTCACGTTAGTGAATGTGGGAAAATGTCCAATATCAGGGCAAACACAGAATACATTGAACTCAACCTTGTTGCAAAAGTAGGGAGGGGAATGCAATGCAGGACAGTCAGTTTTGGCAACAAGTGCTTGTTCTACTTTTCCTTTTAATATCTGGTTTTGTCTTTCAAACTGATTCCCTCCAGAATAGACAGCACAATTTCCATGCTGCCCTTCATCATTCACTATTTGAAGTAAATTGAAGTGCTGTCTAAATGAAGTGCTGTCTCCACCTTCGTTTTTTTGAGAACACCATCTAAACAAAATTGGAGAAACTTTTAGGAATAGGAATATAGGAAACCACCTTATAAGTGGATTCAAGGTCCATCAACACAATATTGACCCCCTCTTTGCTTTCTTTTTACCAAAAGGCAAAGACTTTATTATTCTATCAGGTGCTCCGGTTGGGGAAAGGATGTGCCCTGGGTATGCTGTTGTTTAATATGTTACTTTTTTGTTTTTGTTTTTAACTTAATTCTTTAATTGGATTGACCATTTAATGCTTTTTAAACTTTTTTTTATCACATATTGTTTTAGTTATTTTGTTTTAATTCTATTAAATTGCTTTGGGTCCCATACTGGGGGAAACTGACTAAACTGATTGTGTATCCTGAGGGGAAGAAACTTTCTGACATCTCAGACAGGGACTGCATCCGCACAGCAGAAATAATCTAGTTCGACACAGAAGGCTAATGTCTCATAAAACTATTGTTCCCAGAAATCCATAGCATTGAGCCATGGCCATTAAAGTGGTATCAAACTGGATTATTTCTGTAGCGCAGATGCAGCTGGGGGGGCGGGGGAGGGAGGAAACTACTATGTCAATTTCCAACGAAGGATCTAGGGTAAGCACAGCTTCCACCGAAGGACTAAGAGTAAGCCACAGGAGAGTGGCACCAGGTTTTGAATGCAGCCTCTCTCCTTTTTCTCTAAATTTAGGCATATGCCTTTCAGAGCTCACCTTCTTTTTTGCTTCTGCTTTGATAGTTCAAGTGCTTTGGTGGTTTGAGAACCCAGACAGCCGTGCAGCAGGAAGGCATACTGCCCATGAAGATGCCAGGGTGGTAGCTGCTGGTAAGAAATGACTGCATGTGTCTCTGTGTGTTGACCAACATTCCTTATATGCTGTTCTAATCCAGTGTCATCCTAAACTTTCAGTACGGGAGAATGTTCAGTTCTTGACATCTCAGCAAAACATGCTCCTGATTCCTGCACCATTTTCACCTTTGAAATAGATTGCGACCAGTGGACAGACGGCACTTTGATCCTCCATTGCAGTGGTTGTCTCATGAGTCTTGTCTTATATGCTATTTAATTGTGTGCAGATCTTGATATTGTAGACTATAACCAAGATTTGGTTTCCTTTGTATCTGCAGCAATCTAGAATCAAATTAGATGAATATTTAAATGAATTTTTTACACAGAATTTTAGTTCTCACACTTTTAGAGCCAATAGAGGAGTCAAAATAGGCAGAATGGATCTAAACAAATGCTTTTGTTTCTGTTTTACACCCACATCTTTTGAAAACAGTTAGCTTTGCAACTAAATATATTAAAAACAGTGAAATATTGGCCAGAATCCGGTTGATGACATTTGGAGGTGTAAGTTGCGCTATGCACACAAAATAACCTTTTTGGACAATGTAGAAATAATGTGTCCAGCTGATGGTGATGGAAGCAGAATTCCCCACATAGAATGATTTCAGATGTGCAATAATGCACCAAAAGTAATACGGTACGTCAAATACACATTGTTCATTGCATACTGCTCATTGAGCAATAATGTCATAGGTATGCCAATTCACCATTTCTCGTATGTTGCACTATGGTGGTATACAGTATAAGGACTGTATAGTGCTAGCATAGTGTACCTCCTCTGGCAGATACTTATACTACAATGGAATGATTTAGGCTTTCAGCCTTTATATCCCTAAATTGTCCCAAGCTGGAAGGTGAATACAGTCAACCCTCCTTTCTTGTGGGGGATCCGTTCTGGACCCCCCCTCGAGAACGGAAAATTGCATATATTCAAGCACTATAGGCTTGAATGGAGGTGCATGCTCCATTTTATGCCCCTCCATTCGCCACCCACAGATAGGCAAGGGATGCGGATCTCAAGAGAACGGAGGGCAACTGTACTAAAAGCAGGTCATTCGATGGGTTATTTGGTTGAGGAATATTCCATGTATTAACCTACACCTACAATTCCTGTTAATTGCCATTATAGATTACCTTTTATTATCCAGATTATAGTGTAGCATGAAAAGAAGTAGAGCCAACATAGTGTAGTGGTTTGAATGTTGATCTAGGATTTCAGGAGACCAGGGTTTGAATCCATGGAAACTACTGGGTGACTTTGAGCAAGTCACACTCTTTCAGCCTCAGAGGAAAGCAACTTCCTCTGATCAAATCTTGTAAAAAAAAAACCCACCAGTGATAGTTCACCATCTGGTTCACCTTAAGGTTAGGATTGGGAATGACTTGACAGCACAGAACAATAACAGGGTGAAGGGATATTTTCATTTGCTTTGTGTATTGTGTGGCTTCAAATCGTTTCTGACTTACAGTGACCCTATCATAGGGTTTTCTCTGCAAGATTTGTTCAGAGGAGGCTTGCTATTTCCTTCCCCTCAGGCGGAGAGCATGTGACTTGCCCAAGGTTACCCAGTGGATTCCATGGCTGAGTAGGAAATCAAACCCTGGTCTCCAGTCCATCACTCACACCACTATGTCTTGCTGACTCTACACTTTTAAGGCTGAAATTCTACCTCATACTGGCAAAGTTTCTATTAGGAGTCATTGGAGGCTGCACCATCTGCCCAGTTGCTTGCTCTGGTCCTCACCAACAGTGAAAACGGATTCTTTCTTGTTTCTCAAGAGCAGCTGGAACAAGCCCATTAGTCAGGGAGATGGATCTGTGTAGCAGCCCTCTGGCTATTGCATGCCAAGGTGGGGACCTTGCAGAAGGAGGTAGTAGATACCTTCTTCTAGAAAGTAACACACACACCTTCAGTTAATGCTGAATATACCACCAACCACATGCTGGCTGAGATATTTCTTCCCTGTTTGTTGCTCAAGCTATATTTTCATCACAAACACATGTTACACTGTACATGTGTTCACATTGTATGTACATTTGTTCAGATGCTTGTATCTCTCTATCTGTGTTCATTCATATTTGCACCCAGGTACAAGCATCCTCTTAAATCCAGGGTACTCATCAAATGTGCCTGGGTAAAATGAACATGCACTTAGTGTGAATTGAGGGAGACTTGTTTAGCTTCTGGAAGGATGTAAAGTGTGGCCCCCTCCAACATCTACAACCCCAAAGTGCAACCATAGGAAATGTTGAAGAGGATATTGTGAATGTATGTGTGCAGCAATTGACAGAGAATGGAAGATTTGATAGAGGAGAGCACAGGAAGAGTGTGAATAAAAATCACTCACTAGAGAAGATAGTGGTGGACAGAATATCCCCAACACAGCGGTTGTCCAAGAGCTCCCGGAAGGCAAGGATGAAGCCTAGAATTGCAGTCTAGCCCAGGCTGTGTAGCAGGAGACAAAGCTGAGAGTTTAAATATATATATGATTCCATCCTGTCCTTTTCCTTCTCCTTTAAACCTAAAATTAAATAGTTATGGGAATTAGTCATAATGCTTTTTCTCTCTCTTTTCTTCCTTTATTAAATAAATTCTTACTGGCAAATACTTTGGACTTCGATTACAATTTTTATCCCATCTGCGAAATAGCATAATAGTGTTTTTACAGATAGGTAAAATAAAAATAACCACATTACATGTTTTGAAATTTATAATGATTTTGAACTAACCAGAAATCACTAGCCTAGCCAAGTTCTACCAGATTACCAGGACATAGCTCCACAACAGTACTTTTAGGAAAAATTGCTTTTTAAAAAAATCTACAAAAGACCTTAACATTCTTTATTTCTTGTGTGTTTTAATCAAGAAGCTTGAATAATAATTGATCAACAATGTAAACCTATAGACATGTGAATATCTGTATCAGCATATAGATGAGTAACTAATGTATACAGGTTGAAAGTTATAGGTGAAAAACTAAAATATACAAAGTGTACATATGTAGGCAAAGTCAATTAGGCAGTCTTTACCTGTGTTAAATGTAATGAGTAAACACCCCTTGGGATTCATTATTGCAAGATGTGATTACTTAATTTACTAATGTGAAATTAAATATGGATCATTTCTTTCTTTTTTCTCCATTGTGTGTATACAGATTCATCTCTCTGTCTCACACACACAACCACATACATACACATGGATGACCATCTGTCAGGGGTGCTTTGCGTCTGTGTTCCTGCATGGCAGGGGGTTGGACTGGATGGCCCTTGTGGTCTCTTCCAATTCTATGATACACACACACACACACACATACACACTAAGCAATCATATATCCATTTCCCTCCCTAACCCTCTCTGTCTCTGCAAGTTACATGAAATTTGGCTAAGGGCTTCTTGTATGCTTGAACCCATAGTTTTTCCACCCTGGTTTTAAAATCTAAAGACAGCATAACATGCACCCTATATATAATGCATCATTTACACAAAATATAACAGTTCTGGTTTTGGTTACAGGTCCATATTTATGATAATTAAAATATTTCTGTACATTTTACCTATTCTCAGATTTCTTGGTGAATTTTTCTTTTCAATCAAAGTTTAATAAATTTCCCAAATAATTCTTATTTGTATTTATGGTGGTAACAAATTGCCACTGTTCTAATTTGGCTGATTTAACTTGATCTTATTCCTTGTCATGTTCTCCAGAATTCCCCCCCCCCCCCCCCCAGTTGCATGCTTCCTTGGTTGATAGCTCATGTGTGAGACGGTATGTTCAGTCTGCCAGCATGTGTATGATGTGCTAAAAGCTACTTTGACACCTTGGGAATGAAGCAGTAACCAATTTATTCTCTCTCAATGAATTCTATCAATTCTCTGCATTTTCACTCATTCGTCTTTTGATTTTGTAATCCCACAAGGTAACCAAAAATGTTTAACTAGTGCCAGTCAAAGGGAATTCTTTGTTGTGGTATATATGTGTGTTTGTCTGCCTCTGATATACTCCTATGTGTTCCTGTGGATATTTGCACTTGACATAAGATATAACATAACATGAAAAAATATAAAATACAACAGTACGATATTAACATAGAAAAGGTGTTCTGTAAACGTTTTTAATGTGTTATGGAAGCCACCTTGGGTCCCAGCCTGGGAGAAAGCTGGCATATAAATCAAGTATATATATATATATATATATATATATATATATGTTTAATTGTAGTTTAAGGGGGGGGGGGTTATTGGGATACGGGATTGTGTATTTTATCATGTAAGCCACCTTGGTTGTGTTGTAGAGAGAGGTGGGATATTATTATTATTATTATTATTATTTAATCTCAAAAGGGAAGCTTTGTCTCTCCCACTTTGGCAGGGACAGCCCCAGTTAAATCTTCTGTGATCTCACTTTCTCAACTGCCTTTAAAATGTCCTGGTTTCTCTCCCACTTTCCCCATTTCTCCTCAGCTTATTTCATTTGCTGCAAACTGAGTTCAAAGTGCAAAAGAGGTTTGTAATCAGTTAACTCAACAGGGGGGAGAGAGGAGATGAAGGACTCAGTATATAAATTCCAGGGTTTCTCTGCTTAAAGTAGTAAGTTTTGCATGTTCTTCCATATTAATAATGAGAGACGGCATGGTTTAGTGGTTTGACTGTTGGATTACAGCTCTGAAGATCAGGGTTTAATTCCCTGCTCAGCTGTGGAAATCCACTGGGTGACCTTGGGTGAGTCACACACTCTCAGCCCCAGAAAACTGTGTGATAAGGTCACCTTAGGGTTGCCATAAGCTGGAAACAATTTAAAGGCACACAAGAACAATGCTGCTATACTGTTACTACTGCCACTACTATCTTGCCTCACTACTAGCTAGGTTGGCAAGGGCTGATGAAAACTGGAATTTAACTACATCTGGAGAGCCACAGCTCTTCCATCCCTGCCATGTGCAAACAAAGCAAAATGCCGCACATAAATGAGTACAATAAGTGCATACACACAGAGGAATATGTCATTTGTAAAAACACAGAGCAGTTTGCTCCAAAATATATGAGGTATATGCAGTAATAATTTCTGATATGATAAAAAATACTTTAGGATATGAGAACTGGTGTGGTGTAATTGTTTCAGTGTCGGACTACGACTCTGGAGAACAGAGTTCGAATTCCTACTCAGACATGGGAACCCAATGTGGTGAGCCTGGACAAGTCACACACTCTCTCAGCCTCAGAGGATGGCAATGGCAAACCCCCTCTGAAAAAGCTTGCCAAGAAAACCTCATGCAAGGGTTGCCTTAGGGTCGCTGAGACCAGAAGGGCGCTGCCATCCAGAGGGGCAAAGAAGCAGGTTTGAGCATTTGACTATGACTCTGGAGAAGATGAGGAATCTGTACCAAGGACAAGAGGCCACCGTCAGAATAGAATTTGGGAAAGCAGTGGTTCCTAATAGATAAAGGGGTCAGGCAAGGCTGCATCCTATCACCCTACTTGTTTAACTTATATGCTGAAAACATCATAAGAAAAGCAGAATTAGATTCAGAAAAAGGAGGAGTGAAGATAGAAGGAAGGAACATCAACAATCTGCAGATGACACTATAATATTAGCAGAAGACATTAAAGAATTGGAACAGTTAATAAGGAAGGTCAAAGATGAAAGTGCAAAAGTAGGTCTGATGCTGAACATAAAGAAAAGAAAAATAATGACCACCACAGAAGTACACAAATTCAATCAAGACAATAAGGAAATTGAAATAGTTAAAGAATTCCCATATCAAACATTGACCAGAATGGATACTGCAGTCAAGAAATAAGAAGACGACTAGGAATGGAAAGGGTAGCTATGAAAGAACTGGAAAAGATACTGAAGAGCAAAGACATACAACTGAGCACTAAAGCCAGAATCGTTCAAGCCATTGTATTCCCAGTTACCAGGTATGGATGCAAGAGCTGGACAGTGAAGGAAGCAGACAGAAAGAAAACCAACTCTTTTGAAATATGGTGCTGGAGATGAGTACTTAGGATACCATGGACAGCCAAGAAGACAAACAAATGGGTTCTTGAACAGGTCAGACCAGGGCTCTCCTTGGAAGCAAAGATGATCAAGTTGAGACGATCGTATTTTGACCACATAATGAGAAGGCACGGATCACTAGAAAAAACAATAATGCTAGGAAAGGTAGAGGGTAGAAGAAAGAGAGGAAGACCACAAATCAGATGGATGGATATACTTGATCGGGGGGTTATGGGGAAGGGCTTGCAGGATCTGGGCAAGGCAGTGGAAGACAGGGATTCTTGGAGATGTTTCATCCACAGGGTCACCATGATTGGAACTGACTCAAGGGCAGCTAACAACAAGGGTCACTATAAGTCAGGAATGATTTGAAGGCATACATCAACAAAATAATTTAGGATAATGCATAAACGTTGTCATCAACAGTTCCAGCCAGTTAGACAATAATGGTTTTAAGGCTAATGGCACTTCCCTTTTGAGGGAGAGAAATAATCAAGCATTGCTGTTGTTGTTGTTGTGTTATTGTCAAGTCGCTTCTGACATATGCCAACCCTATGACAAGTTTCTTCAACGGGGTTTATTACCCCAAGTCTTTCTAGGACCTCTCCCAACACCTAACTGAAATCTTGAATATCTCTCTCCTCACCCAGATAAACCAACAAGTGAATAAACTGCAGTCCACGTTGTTGTCACTGTGTTCCTTTCAAGTCCTTTCCAACTTATGGCAATCCTAAGGCAAACCTATCATGGGGGTTTCTTGGCAAGATTTATTCAGAGGGGATTTGCCATTGCCATCCTCTGAGGCTAAGAGACTGTGACTTTCCCAAGGTCACCCAATGGGTTTCCATGGCCGAGCTGGGATTTGAAGCCTGCTCTCCAGAGTCATAGTCGAACACTCAAACCATTACACCAGGGGTAGGCAACCTTTCCCCTTTAAGTGCCGAGGGACTTCAGCTCCCAGAAGCCTCAGCCATGTTGGCCAATAGTCCCATGTTGGACAATAGCTCCTGGGATTCTGGGAGCTGAAGTCCCTCGGCCCTTAAAGGGGAAAGGTTGCCTACCCCTGCATTACACCATGCTAGCAGTCCACCTGCCCATAATTCATGAGAGCCCTGCTCTGCTTTCATTTGTGTTGCTGTCCATTGGAGGATTTTCATCTGCAACCAAAGAGGCAAATGTAGCCAAGAGTCTATTATGGGGAATTTTATTTAGCTCAAATCAAGAGGGGATCAGCTACAAGGACCCTGCGAGACCGTCTCCCACATGTATACCAAGAGTCCAGTATATCTAAGAATTGATGCAGAGACAGAATTCTCCAATTAAAGTATTATTTATTAAAGGGGAAAATCACACAGCGATTCACATACACACACACACACACACACACACACTCATGCAAGGCTCAGGAAATCGGGTTAGCTTGGAAAAGGTTTAGAGGCAGAACTACAGGTGATACTTACTATAGATCAGGGGTAGGCAACCTTTCCCCTTTAAGGGCCGAGGGACTTCAGCTCCCAGAAGCCTCAGCCATGTTGGCCAATAGTCCCATGTTGGCCAATAGCTCCTGGGACTCTGGGAGCTGAAGTCCCTCGGCCCTTAAAGGGGAAAGGTTGCCTACCCCTGCTATAGATGAAGCTTTCTCCAAGATCCAATTGGGTGACGTGGAGGTGCTGGTAACTACATCAGAGTACAAAGTGATGCAGGGTCCCCCTGAATTCCAACTAGCGACACTGAGGGGAGAAATCCAGGGGGTTTTAAGGGCTAAAGCTAGCCGCAGGGCAAAGGTGTGAGACTGCCTGGGTGAGATAATCCAGTCTGGCAATATTCAAAGGGAAATGGGAGAGGATTAAGTTGTTAGCTGGCCCATCAGGTGAGACATTTAGACCATTATTGCCCATCCTTCTGATTATGAAGGTGATGATGGTCCATTTGCAACTCCCACACTCTCTGCCTGGCTCTGGGGATTGGGGATTTTCCAGTCTTCCAAGTGACCTGGGCATGACCTATTTGCCTTGCCATGGTGGCACGGAGTTCAATGCAGAGTGCATCTGGGACCATGTGGAATTCATGCACACACCAAAATTCAGAAAAATGCACTGTTGCTAACACCACCAAGACCACAAATGCACACATCAGAGGGGCATTCACACTCATTTTTTTGTGCCAAAATGTGGATTGCCACACTGATGCACATCGACATTGTTATTCCCATTATGTTTTGGGTTCCCAAATCTCTCCCGAGTCACTTTAACCATTATGTTAAATGGGGTCACGGATCCTATTTATGCTTTTTTAAAAAATATATCTTCATTCAACAATTTTTTCCAATATTTTTAACATTTACAGTCTCTCAAATGTTTCTTTTTCTTCTTTTGTTGTAGTTGTACATTTTCTATATTGTCCTTCTTCCTTTCCTTTCCTTTCCTTTCCCTTTCCCTTTCCCTTTCCCTTTCCCTTTCCTTCCTTCCTTCCTTCCTTCCTTCCTTCCTTCCTCCTCTTCTTCTTCCTCCACTTCTTTCTTCACATCTCATTTTCTTTTAGCCTCTAGGTCTAGTCTTTTTACCCTTACACTTTACATTTAATTCACACTTATTTGTTTACATCTTGCTTCCCCTCCGATACCTTTATGTCATTCACTTGATTTTATCAGGTTATGATTCATTGTAACTTCTATGTCCCATCTTTTGTTTCTATCCCTTGCAACAGGGGTAGGCAACCTAAGGCCTGGGGGCCGGATGCGCCCCCCCCCGAGCCCTTTGGACCGGCCCCAGGCCGGTCTTGCCGCCGCCGCCGCCCGCCATGATGATATTGATTATTGTTGTTATTACTTGTTCTTGGGGTTTTCTTGGCAAAATCTCCACAGGGGTTTTGCCATGGCTTTTCTGGGGCTGAGAGAGTGTGCATGCATATTTTTTAAATTTTTAATTTAAATTTTTAATTTATTTATTTTTATTTATTTATTTATGGTGCTTCAGCCCCCCAATTGACTGAGGGACAGCAACCCAGCCCCCAGCTCAAAAAGGTTGCCTACCCCTGCCTTACAAGCCTTCCTTTTCTATCCTCTCTCTTTCTATTCATCTTTACCTCTTATAATGAAGGGGAGTTTCTCTGAGTTTTCGCCAAGGCCTGATGTGTCCAAGTATGATTTCAGAAATCTGCTATCTGCTGCAAAGTAATACCAGATTGATTGAGAAAGCCAGGAAAGAGACAGTGGGAGTCCAGCTCTGGAACTCCATTCCAGCCTTTTCTAAAAAGCTTCACGGTTTGGTTTGGTTTTGAAACTTTGATAGGACTTTGGGGACCAGAAAAAGTGACCACCATAAAGCTTTAGTCCAGAAGGGCAAGTAAAAATACATTTAAATAGCCATACAATGTGTTTATTGCGTGCCTTCAAATCATTCTCAACTTAAGGCGACCCTAAAGCAATGCTATCATGGGTTTTCTTGGCAAGATTTGTTCAGAGGAGGTTTGCTATTGCTTTCTCCTGAGGCTGAGAGAGTGTGACTTGCCCAAAGTCACCCAGCAGGCTTCATGGTCAAGTGGGGCATCAAACCCTGGTTTCCAAAGTTGTAGTCCACTGCTCTCATTTTTTTTTAATCACTTGTTTGTTACCTGTATTCAATTTTACATTTATTACTCTTACTGTAGTTTATTTGTATTTTACCTTAATTATATTGAATTGTGATGGCTAGTAGCTTTTAGCAATAAACAAAACTCTGAACTCGGAGCCCAAACCACTATGCCACGGCATACAATACTATTCAGCAAAAGAGTGAGAAACTGAACTGTGGCATAATCCCAAGGAATGTGTTTTCAGTCTCAAGTATTGCTGAGAAAAACTTTAAATTGTGTGTGTTTACATAGAGACACAAATTTTATACACCTCCTTACACCTATTGAGAGAAAACTGTAAACATTAATTATAGGACAATTTGGTTTATTAGGAATTGAATCAGTCATACTGTAGAGCTGGCACTAAAATTTGGGTTTGGGTAAGGAGAAATCTCTTTGGGAACTCCACCAGTCCATTTGATTTACACACAAAGGTCCAAATCATATTGGAGAATTAATATAGTTTGTGATGGCTTTCACTGCCCTGGCTCAGTGCTAGGGAATTCTGGGATCTGTAATTATTGTGGCACCAGAGCTTTCTGACAGAGAAGGCTAAATGTCTCACAAAACTACAGATCCCAGGATTGCCTAGCATTGAGCCAGGGCAGTGAAAGCTGTCTCAAACTGGATTATTTCTGCAGTGTGTTTTGGACCTATGTTGTTGCTGTCTGACTTCAAGTCATTTCTGATTTACTGCACCCCTAAAATGAACTTGTCCCAGGCTTTTCTTGGCAAGATTTGTTCAGAGAAGGTTTGCGATTGCCTTCCCCTAAGGCTGAGAGAGTGTGACTTACCCAAGGCCATACAGTGGGTTTCATGGTGAAGCAGGAAGTCAAACCCTGGTCTCCAGACTAGGGTGACCAGGTGTCCTCCTTTTCCAGGACGTGTCCTCCATTTCAACCTTCTCTCCATAGGGTATTCCCAAATGTCCTCCATTTTGAGCACGACTTAAGAAGCATGGGTTTACATTTATATGAGTATTTTTGGCTCCTACTGACCAGGCTTCCTACATTTCCAGGACATGTCCTCCATTTCAACCTTCGGTCCAGGAGGAGGAATTTCAAAATGTCCTCCATTTTGAGCATGACTTAATAAGCATGAATTTACATTTATATGTGTTTATATGTGTTTTTAGCTCTTAGGGACCAGACATCCTCCATCTCAACCATCTGTCTAGTAGGAATTCCCAAAAGTTCTCCATTTTGAGAATTACTAAGCATGAATTTACATTTTTAGCTTCTATTGGTCATGCCCTACATTCCCCCCCCCTCGAATGTCCTACATTTTGCCTGGCCTTGTCCTCCTTTGTGGTTATGGCTTCTGGTCTCCAGAGTCACATAGGCCAACCTTGAAACCATGTTGCCTCTGTTACTTAAAACAGTGTGAACATGCATTATTTTGTCTTTTAAACACTTTTTAACCTTTTAAAACTATATTTTATTCTTTTATACGCAATCTGTTTTAATATTGTAAGAATAATTTAATTCTGTTTTAATATGAAACACTTTTCTATGTTTTTAATTGTACTGTTTTTAATCTTGTAAACTGCTCTGAGTCCCAGTTTTGGGAAAAGGGTGGAAAATAAATAAATAAATAAAACAATAACAATAACAATAATGTAGACACTATATTATACACAAATATAATATTAATTATAAGATAATTGAGTGTGTAGAACAGGTACGTTTGGAAACTAGTAAAAGGAAAAACTAGTAAAAAGTTTTATAAGTAAGATAAGATGTAAAAAGTCAGGAGAGGAAGTATTAAGTCAGTGAATGTGTGAAATTTGTTTTGTGTTAGTTGTTTGTCATATTGTTTGTCATATTGTGTTTTATTCACTGTGTATGTTTAATAAAATTAATTTAAAAATGCAATGGGAAAAAAGAATGCTTAATAATAATAATAAATATATAATAATAACATAAATAAATAACAAATAATTTATAAATGTAATAAGTACTACTTATAAATAAATTAATTTTGCAAATTATAAGTTTATTTTGTAACTTAAAATATAAATTTATAATATAAATAATATAATTTATAAATAAATATAAGTACTACTATTATTACTAATAATGAATTATTTATAAATAATATAAATATAATTTTGCAAATTATGTTTATTTTATAACTTAAAATATAAATTTATAATATAAATAATATAATTTATAAATAAATATAAGTACTACTATTATTACTAATAATGAATTATTTATAAATAATATAAATAAATATAATTTTACGAATTATAAATATTTTATTTTATAATTTAAAAATATAAATTAATAATAATAATAATAATAATAATGAATAATATAAATAATTTATAAATAAATATAAATATTACTACTAATAATAATAAATTTAATAATAATAATATTTCTACAGTGTGGATGCACCCGGTGTGGCTTCCTGGGTGCAAAACACACTGCAGAAATGATCCAGTTTTGAGGCCGCTTTAACTGCCCTCAGGCCCATTACTACGGAATCATGGGAATTGTAGTTTTTTCTGGGGCATTGAGCCTTCTCTGTCAGAGAGCTCTGGTGCCACAATAAACCACAATTCCCATGATTCCTTAGCACTGAGCCAGGACAGTTAAAGTGGCCTCAAGCTGCACTATTTCTGGCAGTCTGTAAAGGCCCATAGTCTCACAAAGCTATAGTTCCCAGGATTGCCAGGGAAGTGAAAGCGGTCTCAAACTGGGTTGTTTCTGGAGTGGTGTGTTTCGGTCTTTCCTGGCCTGGGCCTATGACTGTAATGGCGGCGGAGGCGGAGGCGGAGATGTAGGCGTAGGCCACGGGGTGCGGGGCGGCCAATGCTTTGCTTGCTGAGGAGGCGAGGAAGAAGGCGGAGGAAAGGGCCAAGGGAGGAAGGCCTGAAGGGAGGGAGGCTTTCCTGGCGAAGGGAAGGAGGAGGATGTGGGCCGCCAGGACTCTTCCTTTCAGGGCAGCGGCAAAGGGGCTCAGGGCCCAGGTAAGGCCGGGAGCCACAGCAGGAAGGAGGCCACATCCGCACTGCAGAAACAACCCAGTTTCGCACCGCTTTCATTGCCATAACTGGGATTCCGGGAACTGTGGGCCTGTACAGACTGCCAGAAATAATCCATCTTGAGGCCACTTTAACTGTCCTGGATCAATGCTAGGGAATCATGGGAATTGTAGTTTTTTTCTGAGGCATTGAGCCTTCTCTGTCAGAGAGCTCTGGTGCCACAATAAACTACAGTTCCCATGATTCCCTAGCACTGAGCCTGGGCAGTTAAAGTGGCCTCAAGCTGGATTATTTCTGGCAGTCTGTACAGGCCCTGCAGTTTGTTGTGGCACCAGAGTTCTCTCTGACAGAGAAGGCTCAGTGTCTCACAACATTTCCAGAACCCCATAGCATGGAGCCAGGGCAGTTAAAGCGGTCTCAAACTGGGTTATTTCTGCAGTGTGGATGCAGCTAGAGAGAGAGAGAGAGGGAGGAAAGGGGGGGAATGAAAGAGGAGGGGGCTTTGTGGGATGGAGACATCCTGAGGCAGCAGCTCTCTCTTCTGCTAAGGGCCCCTAGGTGTCTTCTTGTTGTGTGCCTTCAAGACATTTCAAACTTATGGCAACCCTCTCCTGGGGTTTTCTTGGCAAGATTTGTTCAGAGGGAGGTTCATCATTACCTTCCCCTGAGGCTGAGAGTGTGTGACTTGCCCAAGGTCACCCAGTGAGTTTCCATGGCCAAGCAGAGATTCGAACCCTGGTCTCCAGAGTTGTAGTCCAACACACAAACCACTAACACCACCCAACTACAAATCCCAGGATGGAGCCATGGCCATTAAAGCGGTATCAAGCTGCTTTATTTCTGCAGTGAGAATAGGTACATCCTGAGGCAGCCCTTCTCCTGGGATTTGTAGTTGTGTAGTGGTTTGGCAGCCCTCATCTCTGCTACGGGTTCCTGGGTGTTGTTGTTGCTGCTGTGTGCCTTCAAGTCATTTCCAACTTATGGTGAGTTTCCTTGGCAAGATTTGTTCGGGGGGGGGGGGGTTGCCTTTGCAATCCTCTGAGGCTGAGAGAATGTGACTTGCCCAAGGCCACCTAGTGGTTTTCATGGCCGAGTAGAGAATTGAATCCCGGTATCCAGAATCATAGTCCAACTCTCAAACTGCTACACCACCCAACTACAAATCCCAGGATACCACAGGATGACGCCATGACAGTTAAGGTGGTGTCAAACTGCTTTATTTCCACAGTGTGGATAAAGACATCCTGAGGCAATCTCCCCTTTGCTGCTAGGGGTCCCCAGAAGGCATCTTGTCAGATATCTAATCAGATAGCTAATATCTTATCAAATATCTAATCAGTTATCCAATCCTAGCAAGGCAGAGGGCTGCCACAGGATGTCTCTATCCACACTGCAGAAGTAATGCAGTTTAACACCACTTTAACTGCCATGGCTCATCCTGTGGATACCTTGGATTTGTAGTAGCCTGGTCTGTCAGAGAGCTCTGGTGCCTCACCAAACTGCAAATCCTATTATTCTGTGGGGTGGAGTCATGTTAGGCAGTTAAAGTGGTGTGAAACTGCTTTAATTCTGTAGTGTGGCTACATCCTCAATTGGATTAAGATGGAAAAGAGAAACAGATAAGATCTTCAATGAGAGATGACAAAAGGACGCAGCTAAGAGAGCCAGAGGTCCAAAACGCACTGCAGAAATAATCCAGTTTGAGACCGCTTTAACTGCCCTGGCTCAATGCTAGGGAATTCTGGGAATTGTAGTTTGTGAGACATTTAGCCTTCTCTGTCAGAGAGCTCTGGTGCCACAGTAAACTACAATTCCCAGGATTCCCTAGCACTGAGCCAGGACAGTTAAAGCGGTCTCAAACTGGATTATTTCTGCAGTGTGTTTTGGACCTGGGTATCACTATTTTTACAGCCTTCCAATTTGGCTGTTTCCTCTCTGGCTCCAAAGGTCAAGGTAGTTGTATCTCTGCCCTGTATAAGGCAAAGTATTATTTGTCTATTATAATTCGTTGCTGTACTTTTAAGGGCCCCCTGAATGGTGTGCAAAAACACATGAAAGTACACACACACACACACACACACACACACATATATATATGTATATATGTATATATTATCAACCCTCTTAAGACATTTTGTTATTATCACTAAGGGCCTTTGCAGACTGCTAGAAATAGTGCAAATTGGGTCCACTTTAACTGCCCTGGCTCAGTGCTAGGGAATCATGGGAATTGTATTTTTTTCTGAGACATTGAGCCTTCTCTGTCAGAGAGCTCTGGTGCCACAATAAACTACAGTTCCCATGATTCCCTAGCACTGAGTCAGGGCAGTTAAAGTGGACTCAATTTGCACTATTTCTAGCAGTCTGCAAAGGCCCTAAAATTGCCAGAAAAGGCTTTGTTGGAATGAAACCGTGGCTGCATCCACATTGAAGAAATAATGCAGTTTGGCTCCACTTTAATTGCCATTGCTCAGTGCTATGGAATCCTGGGATTTGCAGTTGTGGCACCAGAGCTCTCTGATAGAGAAGGCTATCTCACAAAACTACAGTTCCTAGAATTCCATAGCATTGAGCCAGTTAAAGTGGACTATTTACTTCTGCAATGCAGATACAGCTAAGGTCTTTCCCACCCCACCTGCCAGAAATTGAAACTGGGATTTTTGCATGCAAAACAAACAAATTAATAATAATAATAATAATAATAATAATAATATAGTTGTTCTGTTGTTGTTGTTGTTGTTGTGGCTGCATCAGAACTGTCAGACAGAGAACTGAATATCTCACAAAACTACATATTCCAGAATTCCATAGCACTCAGCCATGGCAATTGAAGTCGTATTAAACTTCATTATTTCTGCAGTGCAGATGCAGCCTGTGTTTAACAGATGCTGGAATCAAAGTAGGATTGGCACATGTCTAGCTTCAGCTGACAGGACAGGAGCTGATATGCTAAAATCCCTTCTCTGTGTCATCCGAAAGGACCTCAAGGGCACTCAGAACCACCAGGAGCACCTCTTCCGAAGTTCGGGAGGTAGGGAGGATTGAACAAGGAAAAGGCATGCACTTGGATGTCCTGGGCCCATGTTGTTAAGGGTTAATTTTTTAAGGGGCACAACATATATTGTTACACTGAAAAGGAATCCCTGTCCAGAAATCTGAAGCACCAAGGAGTGAAATGCTCCACTTTTCTGGGTTGTCCCCCCCCCCCACCACTATTGTATTCTTCTTTTTACATATCTGCTGTCCATTCTCCACCAGTTTATTCTCCACAAGTATCCCTGCTTTCCCACATATTCCAATCTAACATATGTGTGACGCATAAATCAAAATTGGGTGAGGAAAATACAGTTGGCCCTCCACATTTGCGGCTTGGACTTTTGCAGAGTTGATTATTTGCAGTTTGGGGCAATATGTTCTCTCTAGGAATCTCTTAAGTTGTCCAGCACAATTCTGCTGGAAGTTTACCATAGAATTGTGCTGGAAAACCTAGAAGTTACTAGAGAAAACACTATCCTCCAGCATGATTCTGTGATCAACTTCTGGCAGATGGTGACCATAGAGCGGCACTGGAAGACCTGGAGATTTCTAGAGAAGTGTTCTCCTAGGTAAAAAGAATAGTGTTTTTTTTTATTTGTGGTTTTTCCACATTCATGGGGGTCCTTCACCCCTAACCCCAGCAAATGTGGAGGGACCACTGTATTGTAGGAACTCTCTCCGTGACTTTCATTTATCCTCAAGTGACTGTCAGGTAGACCAGATTGAGAGAGAGTGAGAGTGATGGGTTGGTGCAAGAATACCCAGTATGTTTTGAGTCTCAAATTCAGACCTGTAACTGAAGTCTTATTGACTGGCATAATTACACCCATGTAGAAACTTGCTGAGAAAACCCCATGATAGGTTCCCCTTAGGGTTGTCATAAGTTGGAAACGACTTGAAGGCACACAACAACAACAACAGCAAGGGTGCTGTAGCATGGCAGAAACAGAGTAAAAGATCTGTGGGCTCAGTGGTAGTGGTGGTGAAACAAAAGTGACCATATGTCTTATTATCCTCAGAGGACAACACACAGCAAACTGTAGGAGATTCAAGAAAAATGTAGGGCATTACAAAATAAAAGCTAAAAACACTAATATAAATGTAAATCTCTACTTCTTAGTCATGCTTCAAATGGAGGACATTTTGAAATTCCTCCTGGACAGAAGGTTGAAATGTAGGCTGTGTTCTGGAAAAGAAGGACATCTGGTAACCTGCGGTAAGAAAACCATCAAGATCAGGAGAGTAATCTGCTTTGATATTGGCTCCCAAATGGTCAGGGAGGTAACAGGATTGCTTTTTCTCAGCCTCCCCTCATCACCTTTGTGCACTATGGCATTACACCAGTGTAGTGTATCAGTTCGATTTTTGGTGTGTGTCTCCTTGGATTCCATAGACAGCCAAAAAGACAAATAAATGGATCCTAGAAGGAAATTTCCCTGGAAGCCAGGATGACAAAACTGAGGCTGTTGTACTTCAGACACATTATGAGAAGGCATGACTCATTGGAGAAAACAATAACGCTAGGAAAGGTGGAGGGAAGTAGAAAGAGAGGAAGACCACACGCCAGATGGATAGACTATTAAGGAGGTCATGGGTATGACTTTGCAGGAACTAAGCAGAACAGTTGAGGACAGGAAGTCTTGGAGATGTCTCATCCACAGAGTCGCTATGAGCCAAGATCAACTTGAGAGCTGTTAACAACTCCTTAGTCTACATCCAGCACTGTGATCAATTCAGTTACAATGACCATTGCACCATAGTAGCTCTCCAGTACATGTGTGAGAAAACAATTATGGTGTGTTCTGCAAATCGTGGGTTTTAATAGCTGGGGATATCTTAAGACTGTAGTAAATAAAATCCTTCACAAAATAACATTTTGGACATTGCATAATGGTAGTATTAACATCGCAGACTGAGTAATCCAGGACAATTGCATGGGTCTAGGGCTTTATTCAAGTGAATTCTCCCTTCTCTCTCTCTCTCTCTCTCTCTCTCTTTTTTAAAGGATAGCTGGCTTCAAATGTTGTGAGCCAAGAGAAGCAAACTCTCAGAGTTCATGATACTTATGCAAATACAGCTGGCCCTTCTTATCCACAGATTCTTTATCTATGGATGCAATCATCCATGCCTTGAAAATATTATTTTAAAAGTCTAAAAAGCAAATCTTGATCTTTCCATTTTGTATAAATGACACTATTTTACTATGCCATATAATAGGACTTGAGCATCCATAGATTTTGGTATCCACAGGGGGTCTTGGAACCAACCCCACTGGATACCAGGAGCCCCCTGTATAAAAGAATATGAAGTTGTGAGTTGTTTTCTTATTTGTTTTCTCCTCCTAAAATGTTTTCGTTTCAGGTTTCATCATCTTTTGCCACAGGACCCCGACAACACGATGGCACGTTCTATGAGTTTCGTACCTATACTGTTAAGCCAAAGAAGATGAAAGAGTTTCTGGAGTTGACTAGTAAAAACATTCACCTCCGCACAGCTCATTCTCCCATGATCGGCTATTGGACCTTGGAGTTTGGAGGACTAAATAAAGTATTCCATATTTGGAAGTATGGTATGTGCCATTCATAATATCTTGTCTATATCTGAACAGATAATTGTTTTTTTGGGCCTCCTATGCATGTAGAGCTTTGCCTGTTACTCTAACAGTGTGGGAAGGAGCTGGCACTGTAGCATCAATGTAATTGAAGAAAAATAGCAATTGGTGAGTGGCCTGGTATCAACCCAACATGGTTGGATTTCACCCAAGGATCTGCAGTTGCTGTCCTCTTAGTTCAGTCTAATTGAAGTATTGCTATTCTGTAGCAATTTAATTATTTTGCACTTGCAAAAAGTGGCTTAATATTTTTTTCTAATTAAATTTTTTATTGAGCTTTTACAATAAAACACATAAAGTCTGTAGAACAATTACAACAACAACAGCAACAACAATTGATTACAAGGTCCAAGGTATGTATCTGATGAGTAGTTATTCTGCAACAGAATCAAAAAAATTAGTTCTCAGCAAGAGCCAGAGAGTCTGGCTTGTCAAGGTATAGTGTGTCTGTCCAAAGATCCATCTGTGAAGCAGGAGGTTGGATCTGGTGGGAGTGATGATTAAGATAGTCAATAAAGATCATCCAGTCTTCTTGAAATGTGTCAGTCCTTTTGTGGCCAGTGCAAAACCTCTTCACAGCAGACAGTTTATCCATCAATCACATATCCCAAATTCTAGACCACCAGTTCTCAGTGGAGAGGCTAGGTGTGATGTAAAGGAAGCAATTTGGTGTACTTGAAGTTAGTTTGTTGTGGGGAAGTTCTTATGGTGTTGATGGGCTTTGGTAATCCACTAGAGAACAGGTCTAAGGTGCGGTAGAGTCCACATCTTCTCAATAACCTTATTAGTGGGAATTGATCATCTAAGTGAGAAAGAGGATGCAAAAAAAAAGGGGGGGGTAATGGGAGAGGGGTCCGGAGCTAGTGTGTGTTTCCATTTATGCCAGATGAGTAGGGAGCTAGATAAAAACAGATTTGATAACCTAAGTTTCTATTTTGAAGTTTTAGTGTAGAGGCAAGTAAATTAAAAAGTGCCTTAATATTTATTTTCTTCTTGTTGCTATGTCCCTTCCAGTTGACTCTGATTTTTGGCAACCCTATAGTAGCATTTTCTTGGGAATTATTATTAAAAAGAGGTTTGCAGTTGCCTTCCTTTAAGAGCTGAGGGAGTGTGATATGCTCAAGGTAACCCAGTAGGTTTCTATGGTTGAGCAACGATTCAAACTCTGGTATCATGGAATTGTAGTCCAACACTCAAATAACATCATCACACTGACTCAGCCTTACTACACCCTCTCTGTTTAGGAGTCAAGGCTGTTACAAAGCTCCTTTACACAACCTACAAATCTTTGCTCTGCCATCCCTTGTGTGTTTGTTTTTCATCTTGTCCTCTGGTTCTGTAATTAGCACAGAGTGCTCTGATGGAAGCAAAAATAGTAACACTTTGGAAGCAAAAAGGATAATTATTCCAGACTATTTCTGATCAAGGGGATTGATAGCTGTGTAAAAGAATGTAAAAGCTTTGAACAATATCCCAAGCCTTCAAAACCTTTAGTTCATGGATGAGCCACTGTGACCCTTCAGATATTTTTATCCCTCCGCTCTTGCCAGCATATCTAGTGCTGAGTGATTGTGGATGTTGCAATCCAGAAACAGTTGAAGGGCCACAGTTCCTCAGTCCTTCCTTAGCTGATGAATTTTATTTATTTATTTATTTATCTCAAGGATTTATATCCTGCCTTTCTTCTACAATGGGATTCACAATGAACTGAAGAAGCACATTTTTATTGATGGAGCTCTGGACAAAAAAAAACTTGCTTGTTTTGTGATTTGAGCCTGTCAGGTTCTGGCAAGTTACTGGAAGTAATGCTTCATATGTAAATATGAAGAATGTCCTGTCCTTCAAGTACTTTTTTATTCCCACAGGTGTTTGGAAGTGACTGATTTATGTAAAAGCATTTCTCTTTTTCTGCTATACTGTTGTTGTTTTGTTTTAGGTTAATGTTTCATATGTTTAAACTTTAATACTACAGTTTAGTATTACAGTTTATTATTACAGTCAGGCTCCAATATCCACAGATTCTTTATCCACAGATTCAACCATCCATGGCTTGAAAATAGATATATATATTTAAAAATCCCGAAAGCAAACTTTGATTTTGCCATTTTATATAAGGGACACCATTTTACTGTGCCATTGTACATAATGGGACTTGAGCATCCACAGATTTTGTTTCTATGTGTGGGGGGGTGGGGGTGGTTGTGGGACCAAACCCTGCAGATACCAAGGGCCCATGGTACTTTAATTTTAATTTTTGTACGTTTTTAGCTACATGTGGCTTTATTTGTATCTCTTTTGATTCTTTGGGCTCCCTTGAATTCCAGTTTTGGGGGAAAAGGTGGGATGATGGGTTGGTAATTGATTGATTGATAATTAGGCTGCTGCAGGCATAATTCTGGCCATTACTCAAAAGCTTTGGTATAGCCATTGGCCTAAAAGATCTCTCTTTTCTTTGTGCTTGTTGTAGCGTTCTTAATGGTGAAGGTGAAGTGTCATTAATGTTAACTAGGCTTGCCTCTTCATCAGGACTCGAAATTAGGGTTTTAGCCAGAGAGCAATGTTGGAAAGGCTCTTAGGACTCTACTGATTTCCTGTTTGTTGACCTCATCAGTTTTTTTCTTCCCAGGCTCAAGGGCTGAGATTCTGAACTGGGGAATGCATCATAATTTTCAACATAGGCAGAACTATGAAGCATCATCTCTGTCACTCATCTATCCCCCAAACCCTACCTTTTAAATGCTGCAGTCCCTCACCCAAAAAAACATCAGTTTACTTGCCAGTGGAGAGTCAGAGGATATCAGAGAAGCATACTGCTGTGTTCATGAATGCACAGCGACAAGGCACCCTTCTGGGCCTCCTGCAGATCCTCCAGGATGACCTAAGTACTGTGCATCCAGCTATAACTGTGCTTGCATGCTTATATTTCTTTCTTTTTTTTTGTCCTCCTTGTCGATTACTCCTTTCCCTAAATGGGTGCCAGCAGCCAAGGTCCTCCTGGGTGGAACTCCATTCCCTTGGCTAGTGATTGCCTGTGAGGTTGCTCCTAGGCACATTCCAGCAGCCTTTATTTCCCCAGGGAAGAAGGAGCAGCCTTATATTGGGGGTGGGCTCAGCCTTTTTTTGCTAGACCCTGACTACACCCTAAAGGGTGATAGTAGCCACGAGAAGGCTTTCTCTCTGTCCTGCCACCATCACAGATGAGGACATGGGAGGGAAACTTCTCAGTGACTGCTCCCAAGTTGAGAAATTCCCAGCCTCAATTGGAACCTTCTCTGCTCCATCAGGCAAATACCATTTTTTAAAGGCAGACTTTTGGCTCTTCACTTGACAGAAGAGTCCTTTAATGTGGTGTATGTGACTTTTATCTTTCTTACTATGTTTTAATATGTTTTGAAATTGTTTCATTTAGTGTTTTCAATAAATAGGTACGGTAAAGGTATTCCCCGTTGACAAGTTTGTCAAGTCATGTAGGACCATAGGGCGTGGTGCTCATCTCCATTACTAAGCCGAAGAGCCAGTGTTGTCAGAGACTGCTCTGTGATCATGTGGCCAGCATGATTGCACAGAACACTGTTTACCTTCCCACCAAAGTGATACCTATTTATCTACTTGCATTTGTATGCTTTCAAACTGCTAGGTTGCCAGAACTTGGGATTAGTGACAGGAGCTCACCCCATCATGACACCCAGGCCTCGAACTGCCAACCTGCTGATCTTGCAATAACAGAGTCAGCGTCTTAACCACTTGGGCCACTGCATCTCTTTTCAATAAAATAGAATTGTTTTAATTTAATAGAAATGAACATTTATTTTTTCTAAGCTGCCTTGGGTCCCATCCCAGGAGAAAGTGGGATATAAATAAAATAAATAAAATAGGCAATAAATAATAATAAAATAAGTCCCCTGGTTGTACACCTAAGTAAGCACACCCTCCATCCTTCAGCCAGTGTAAGTGATATGGATCTTGGCTGTACTTTGCAAATCCACTTAAAATATTATCTTCTGATTCTGGTTGGCCAGCCCTTTTCAGGCTGCTTTGTCAGTTCAGACATGATTCTGAGCTGTAGTTGCTTTCTGATCCACACTATGTCATGATATGGTAGGTCTGAAGTGAGCCTTATTACTCAGCTCTGTTGCTCAAGCAATTGTTCAGTTGATTCTCTCCGTCAATCCTCCTGTTCTTCCATTTTGAGGTGAAGCTAAATACAACTATTCCAGAGTGTCTGCAATATTTGCTCTAGGCTAGCAAACCATAGTTCAAATTGCATGGTAGGCAAGCCTGCTGAGATGGCAGTGGTGTGTGATGGCCATAGATGTCTGTAGCTCTTTTAGCTGCAGGTCCACATTTACCATCTTGATTGTTGGTCCTATTAAGGTACTCAAAGAATGCTTCTCACATTTGCATATGGCAATCTTCCATCTCCTCCTTTTGTTTGCAGAAAGCTTTGCGCAAAGAACTGCTGTCCGAACAGCATTAACGAAAGACCAAGAATGGCAAGAAAAATATATGTCTCAAATGTTGCCCTTGTTAGACAAACAAGAGAGTGAAATTGCTTACCTGGTGCCCTGGTGTGAACTTGGCAGCTCTGAAAAGGATGGTAAGTTTCTTTTGTGGTGCTTTGCTTTGAAGCTGTTGACTCAGTACTGTTAAATGGCTTGATTTTCAGCATTTAATTTGGGACTGTGGATATATAGTCATCCTCACTTTTCAGAGTATTTGTTTTCTGCAAAGGTAAAATCTGCCCGGAAATAGATTTTTCAGATGTACTAATAGAGACTAGAAACTAGGTTTTTAAAAAATGTAATGACAGGCAAGCTGAAAGATGTTTTCACTGATTATCTGTATAGTTTCTTGCTGATCTTCTGTATTGTTCAACTGTAAGGATCTTTTGGTGTAATATTGTGAGCATATTCTCTTTATTCAGAGTGACAGTGAGGTCCAGCATACCTGGCCAGCCCCACATATGAACTAAATGTAACTCTTCGAACCCTTCCCATAATCCTCTGCAATTCACAGTAACTCTATGGTAGATACACAGGAGTTCCTTGGTGCAGTGGTTCCCAACTTTTGGTCCTCCAGATGTTTTGGACTTCAACTTCTATAATACCTGACTGTTGGCCAAGTTGTCTGGGGCTTCTGGGATCTGAAGTCCAAAATAAATCACTGCCTTAGTGGACAGATCAATATATAAAGAATTCCCTGAAGGTAAAAAATGACTGCTTTCAGTCAATAGTAACAGCAATGGTTTGGACTTGCCAATATGTATATATTCCCTAGTATTTATTTTTATACTTTGTACATTTTTGCTAATCTTTTTGTTTTCCTGCACAGAGATGAACTGAATCATGTGACTTTTGCAGGTTGAGTAAATTAAGGGCCTGAACAGACTGCCAGGAATAATCCAGTTTGAGACCAGTTTAACTGCCCTGGCTCAGTGCTAGGGAATCATGGGAACTGTAGTTTATTGTGGCACCAGAGCTCCCTGACAGAGAAGGCTCAGTGTCTCAGAAGAACTACAGTTCCCATAATTCCCTAGCATTGAGTCAGGACAGTTAAAGTGGTCTCAAGATGGATTATTTCTAGCAGTCTGTTCAGGCCCTAAGTTTATTTCTCTATTTTGCATAGTTTGTTCTACTTTGCTTGATATGGATCAAGACAAGGATTTATACAAAGTACAGGATTTCTAGCCCCTGACTGCTGAAATCTAACTCAGCTCCTTCTACAATTTGGAGAACTCATGGAAATTTTCACAGATTTTCAGTTTTATCTTTTTAGCTGTAAGGAAGGGAAAGATTGTCTTAATGCTGGATTATGTGTTTGTTTGTTTGCTACATGATTAAGCTCTATTGGAGGACCATTACTAATTTTGAACATATCACTCACATTGATTTTCTGTTTCTGCCCTTCTTCTAGGAGTTTATGAGTTGGTTACCTTCCATATGAAACCTGGTGGGCCATCAGTGTGGGGACAGTCTTTTAAAACCGCAGTTGCTACTCATGTGAAGACCGGATACACTAAGCTGATTGGTGTCTTCCATACAGAATATGGATTACTTAACAGAGGTATAAGTCATGTTAGCTTTCAGTACAAACTTTGCAAGGAATCTGCTGCTCTTCTGGCAGAAGACTGATTAGGCCGTTTGGCTTTTTAGGTGAACTTGTAGTTAGACAGTTGGTTCCTAGCCTTTAATCTGGGAGTAAGTGGTAATGATGACAAGAATAAAGATGGGGGCTGGAAAATTATACCCATTATTTGAACTAGGCTCAGGTCTTAATATTTTCATCTCATGGAGTGCATCATTGTATCTGTTATTAGCTGAGGCTAAAACAGTGAATATTTGAACCATTGTACAAACAAATCTGATGGCTCTGTGTTTCCTTGTGTGTGTTTACCATGACAAAAGCAAAAGCAGCTTATTTATATACCGCTTCATATCACGCTATGGGATGTCTAAGCGGTTTACAACTGTGAGCTGATTGCCCCCCAACAATCTGGGTACTCATTTTAGCAACCTCGGAAGGATGCAGGCCTGAGTTGAGCCTCAGCCCTGGCTGGTATTGAACTCGCAACCTTGTGGTCTATGAGTGAGTGGCTGCAGTACAGGCATTTAACCACTGCGCCACCAGGGCTGCTTGGTGCACCAGTGTGTGAAGTAACAGTACTTGGTGCACCAGTGTGTGAAGTAACTTTTGGAAATGATGCTTTTATATTTCATCTGAAACTGTGACACATCAAACAGTGGATAGACAATTTTTTCTAAAGGAAGCCTGTTCAGCAAAAGCCCTTTTGAGTACTATGCTTGACTCATCTGAAGTACAGAATGGAAACATTTCATGCACAACATTTCGAAACAAAAACAGAAAAGGACTTATTGATATTGAATAACAGTAGAATAATTAATAAGATTAGTTAATGCAGTTTTCCATCCTTGTAGTTCATGTGCTTTGGTGGAATGAGAGCCCAGATAGTCGGGCGTCTGGAAGACATTATGCACACGAGGATCCAAGAGTAGTTGCTGCTGGTAAGTGAAAACTTTCTTTTCTTTTTTTCTTTAAATCAAAATCCCAGTATTGCTTAAGCCTTCTCTTAACTATCTGCATAATTTATTTTCAGTTCGTGAAAGTGTTCGGTTCCTGGAATCTCAGCAGAACTGTCTCCTGGTGCCTACAGCATTCTCACCATTGAAATAAGTTTTTTGTACATTGTAAAAGGGAATTTTGAAAAGCACTTTTCTATTGTACTGTTAGACGAGTCTTAAGTGGTGTCACAACCCAGCCATATTTTTTTCTGTTCACAAAATTTGCCAAAAGCGCAACCTGCCTCCTCTATTTTTGCTTGCAGCTATTAGATATTGATTGCATGATGACGAGGAGCAGGATTGACCCACTAATTGAGAATCCAGAGTTATTGAATGATAACTGGCTTAAATACGTCTGTTATCCTAGGTGGCTGTGAAGATTTAAGATTTGTTTAGAAAATGACAGTGCTGTAAAGCACTCAAAGGCTGAAAAGAACTAAATGTGATTTGAGAGAGGGATTCTTTCCCAAGGTGTACACATGTTTCTTTTGCACCACTATCTTGTCAACACTTTACAGAGGGATCTGAAATGATACAAACACAGAAAATGGGATACATGTCCTGAACAATCACCCTTTTTTTCAGAGTGCCTTCATTGTTCCAAAACCACTTTTCAGCCTTTTGTCTAAAATGGTTCTAAAGCTTACAAAAGCTATTATCAGCCTAACAGTGACACTTAGATATCGAATAGTTCCATCACCAGGTGAGGCCATGACATTTTAAATTTTGTATGAGGTATCTGGCAGTGGTTGGACTAAAACTGGATCAAAGACACCCATGCAGTACAGTTTAGGTAGTGGTTCAAGAAAACAGTGTTCAAGGAAATCATGAAAATGGCCTGCTACTCCTTTCCAAGAATAGCTTTTATGCTATGTGGGGACCTAGGTATCAGTTTCATTTTGGGTCCAAGCTGTTTTTTTGTTTGTTTGTTTGTTTTGTGTTGTTTTGTTTTGTTTCAGTATATGGCCTAGGCAATTCTTTCCAGGGAAATAAGAGTTAACACTGGCTTGCTACAGTGCTGAGACTGTGAAATAAATTAATTGTTTTTGAACAACTTGTGTACATTGCATATTAAGGAGCATGCATGTGCTTGCATGTTTGGAACAACTGCAAAGAAAGGCATTTCTTAGAATGTAATGTTAAAATGTATACATTAAAATGGCTTTTCAAGTTTGTACATATTACTGTGGTTGTGATTCTAATTGCATCTGCCATTTCAGATTGCAGACAAAATATCCTTATTGAGGCAATTACCATAACGTAAGTCAAGGTGGTAAATGTTTTAAGATCAGCTGTTTGTGCAGATGGGGAAAGAGTTCATTGACACACACTCCAAGGAGGGCTGGAGCATCCAGAGTATCTGGATCATCTATTTTAATACTGCAGATCAATGAATTATTGAACTGTGCTATTTTAAATGGCAGATTCCTGAATGGTGTACCAAAGGAAGGAGGGAGTTCAGTGTATTCCTCCTTCCTTATTTGTGTTCGTCATGCAAGTATTATTTTGAACTAGTTGGTGCGTTATTTATATCCAGCCTGCAAGGCAGCAGCACTGGATTCTGCCATGTATGTTGTGTGTGTGTCTGTGTGTATATTTGCCTTCAAGTTGTATATTGACTTGCAGTGACCCTATGAATTTCATAGCATTTTGCAGGAAGATTCTGTGGTTTTGTCCCTACTCTAACCAGATATTCAAATGAATGGATAAAGAGGTAATCCATAGTGGAAGTTTATGCAGCAGCATACACATCTCGATGATTGTAAGGTTATCTAATAAGAAAAAGCTTAATTGAGTCCAATAGGAAGTGAGATTTATTCTCCAGAGCTGACAAAAATTACTTCAGTTTCTCATCAGTGATCTGGGATGACGGTGGTCATATTAATACAAAAGTGTCATTCTTCACAATAGCCTTTTGAGATATATTAGCTTTGCTCCAGGAAACAGGAAGTTAAATTTAGTATTTGTTGTATATCAACAGGTTATCAGGTATCTTTTAACAGGTTCCCCATCTGAGGCCACAATCCTATATTATCGTTACTATTGAATTCAGTGGGTCTTAGTTCAACGGAGACATAGTTGGTTTGAAATTCTCAACAAACTCACAAGTGGTACGGTAAGTCCTATTAAACACAGTGGTTTACTTGAATAAAATGTGCAGGACTACATAGGATGTTTTTAACCTGTAACATCAAACTGAAACAAATGTTAAACTCTGTGTGTGTCTTCAAGTCACCTGTCAACTTATGGTGACCCCATGAATTTTATAGGTTTTCTTAAGCAAGGAATACTCAGAGGTGGTTTTGCCAGTTCCTCTGAAATATAGCCTATTTGGTGCCTTTAAGGTATTTATGCTAAGATTAAACTGCAGGACATAATAAAACTAAAGGGTTTTAAAGACCTGGTTGAGATCCTACATTGGGTTTGTGTAGCTTAAATCTCTGCATAGGGAGTTATGCATTAGTTGTGCTATGCAACATTTGTGTTGAATGGCAACATTGCATAACTCTGTGCATCCGTATGTGCAGTTTCTGCAACTTTGAACTAAAGCAGATATTTCACATCAGAAAAAAATATCCACATACCCCCCCAGAGGGGAGCTTCTGCATGTGTAAGACACCAACATGATTCAAGCTTGTACCACTGACCTGTAAAACATGGAACTAGTCTCTTAACCAATTTATACAGCAGTCTTAAATGCATAACCATTTGTAGACCAGCAACACTTTATTTTTTTCTTTACTTGATACAAGGCAATTAACAAATGCCTATTAATATTTCACAAATAGTTTATTAGCAATACAAATATATATTTGTTTTTCATGAAAATGTCCATTGAAAGATTTTTAACTTAAAAAATTTTGTGTGTGTGAAACTGCTGCAGATTTTGCAAAGTTAATAAGCTACTCCAGTGCAAAAATAGATCCCATTACAGCTAGCATAAAGTGCTTGGAATGAAGGATCAATCATTTTAAAGGGAGGGGAGACAGTAATGGCTAGAAGAGTATGGTAACACAGGCTTTCCATTACGTTTTCTATAGAAAAAGTATTTATAGGAAAAGAGCCTCTACAGCAGTAAAAATGCTGTAGAAGGCTGCAGCAACTTTACCCCATACGTACTAAAGTGGTAAATGTTGTCAACACAGTTCCATGATCAGTGGTTTTTATCTTACCATACTTAAAGCACTGAAGACAACTTTGGCTAACCCATGTCCAACACATAAGAAACCTTGTATAAAGTGGCATTACAAATTTTGAGGAGACTGTTGTATTTATACAGCACTAGTGTTCAGTGTGGGATTGGATGGACTGGAGTCCCAGTCCAACTGAGAAGCTCTTCCAAGAACCATTGTTTCAAATGAAAAAGTCAAACATAAATTTAAATCTTTCCCACTGAAAACAGGGGGACTTGAAATCAACCCTCTATATCTGGTAGGCATATTCTAGCCTGGAGCACACACACCCTGGTCTTTTTTTGAAGCCTATTCCTGCCCTACTATACCTTCTCAGGATTGTTCCTGGTTTGGGAGAGAAACATAACAAATGTAGTCCTTGCTATAGTTGCTGACAAAAAGCCCTTCTGTTGCTATTAAGGTACTCATCCATTGCCACAAAGAGGCACATTCAGAGCCCTGGCTTCTCCCAGCTCTGGCCAGTTATTTGTGCGTAGTTTTAAAGGGGGCTTTGTTCCCCAAGTAAATTATTTCACATATAATCTTACCTGATATTTTTAAATTAATGCATTCTATTAATCTCTTTCCTGGGGCTGACTATTTGGACTTCCGACTCTTCAATGTTTCCCTGCAATCTCCTCTCCAAGTGGGAGAGAAAGCAAGGGGAGTGATGCACAGCCAGTGAGAGGACAGGGCTGTAAAAAGAATGGAAGTGGAAGGAGATTTTTCTCCGTCTTAAGATACAGGCTTAAAAGACAGCGTCTGCTATGCAAGGTAAGAGGTGGACATCTTATCTTGGGTAGGAAAACCTTACACTGTGAAGTTCACATTCACTGAAAACAGGGTAGCGATGATTGCAATATTATAAAAAACCTAAGTTACACAAATGATACTAAGTACATCTAGATCTTTAGTGTAATCAGAGTGGCAACTTAGACATGATATGAAAAGTGACAGATAGGTTGGGGATGCTGAAATGAGTCAACAGGTCCAGATCACCACATACACATTGCTGATTCACTTCTAGAAGTAATACTGTTGCAAACAAAAACAAAAAAAGAGCAAAAATGAGTCTTAAGTAACAAAAACTGAAAATGACATCACAAAAAGCATCATGTAGAAATAAGCAAATTGGCCACTGTACTGTTGGGACAGAAATCCTCCCAAATGTTTGTATGGTTGATAGTCGATTCTGCTACACCATCGTAAGAAACACTGAGTTAAGTGGATATATTTTTTGAGAGGATGTGCCTCCTGGCCCTCTGTTAAAACCACCAATGGTCTTAATACAAGTCCCCTTCAGCTTGCATAGGTTAACTGGGCCAACAGTTAACACTTAATAAGGCTGCAGCAATGCGTTATGTGATGGTTGCTTGACACAGGTTATATAGGTGCATTCATTGCCAGCAATGGATATATAGCACTCAGGCAACCTCAGTCAACCCATGAAAGGACTGTGCACACCTTAACGTGGCAAATAAATAATCACTGGCCAAGAATCTGCTCAAATCTTGTCACATAACCTCTAAGCAAAAACACGTAAGTAGAAACAAGTGGAAGTATGGCCGAAGGACCACATAACAGTATGTGCCACCATACTAGAATTTCACAGAGTTATAATGTAAGAACTACTAGATTCAAGTCTTTCACTAGAGAACAGTACAACAAGGCAACATCTCCGAGAGGCACCGCCTCTGTAATGGAATTTTGTTTTCTTTGCATTGAATTGCATTGCATTGAATAGTAGAACATCCAGTTTATTCTCTTCTCTGTATCCTCTGTCTCTTTGCTCTTGGGAAGAACCCCGTATGCCACAGAATGGATGAATGTCTCCCTTCTGTTCAGTACTGATGTAGCACCCTTCTCAATATGGTTGCTCATACATAGCTTTCTTTCACTTTCTCATCTTGCAAAAATGAAGTCAGCATAGCAACATCTACAACAGTCTGGTTTTTGTGCAATGACAAGTCCTTTGTGTGGTCGTCGTCACTTTGGTCCTTTGCAAAGTTTACAAATACCTAGGAAAGAGAGCAAGGGGAAGTGGGAGACAATGAGTTAACAGTCTAATAGTGACAATAGTAATATTCATCTTCAGTTTAGTTGTTGGACCTAGGACAGCTGAGAACAAACAAATATGCAAAAGAAAAACAATTACAACCAGGTACAGTGCAAAAAAATTCAGACTCAGAACAGCAGTGGTATAAAGCATGAAACTCAGTAGAATAAGCAGCAGTTGCTGTATTTACACGACTATAGGTCAGCCTCATGTATAAGTCAAGGGCAGGTTTGGGGGCCAACATTATGGTTTTTGATATAACCCATGGATACACTGAGGGTAAAACTTGAAGGATATAAAAGATGAAGCAAAGGAAAACAATGCCAAGGAACTTAGAAAATTCCAGCAGGTATAACTGTGCTCACCTAAAAGCTGGCACTTCTTTTAGGTGCTCCTAGGACGGACTACATTCTTGCCTTCCGCCACTTTACCCCGAGAAGGGGATTGCTCCTTTTTAGCTAACAGTCGGAGTGCAGTATTTACTTTGACCCATGGATAAGTCGACCCAGGTTTTTTGAGTCAATCTTTTAAACTAAAATTTCTAGACTTATACATGAGTATGTAGAGTAACCTCCTACATTGAAAATCCTAACAGGAATGTCTAGTTTCTGGCAGCGGATACTTGGTGGAAGAGGCATGGATAATGGATGTCAATTAGAAGGACAGCCCAGAACTGCAACAGCATCCCTGAGAAAGCTGTTTTCCTCTCTCTGAGTTTCATTTCTATCACCTCTCTCTTGAAGGACAATTCATCATGGGTCAAGATACCAGTTACTGTTAATAATGCAGTAAAGTATTTGGTAATGTTAATGATAATGATGACTGAGATGCCCAAATGTAGCATTCTTTATTCTAGGGCCCCACTGATGCTTTCAGCTACAACGCCCATCAACCCCAGTCAGCATGGGGACTGCAGGCCAAAATGGTTGGAGGGACCTCACAAGGGGATGGCTGTCTCAGAAGTAGGGCAGACATATGGTCCCCTGGAGAGAGACAGGGCAAGCAGAAGGGGCAAAGGAATGAAGGCCTGAGTGGGCTATGGGAAGGAGCAGGAGAAAAGCAACATTGTCTGGACAAAGGAGAGGTCAGGAGGATAATCCGGGAAATGAATTTGTGTAGGAGATAGATTGGTAAGGGTAAAAAACAGGGAGACTCTACATGGCCAAAAACTACTTAGGAAGACTGAAGTTCCCTCATTGATAAAAAACAAACAAGCTCTAACTAGATCTTTGTTTACACTTAAAGCATTTGCAGCTGGATAAATAAATCATCTCCCTTGATGTGATGTCAGAATGACTGGCATTTGATCTAAGGCCCTGTGACTTCACCTCCATGTTGCTCAGAACTGTAGTCACCAGACTGTTGGGTGCTACAGTCCAGCGAAGGGGATAGCATCCCACTTCCCATTCCTTCTGCCAGCTGCAGCCTGTGGTTGATCAGAAATACGGAAAATGAGTGTTGGCTCCTGAGGAATGGGCACTTTTGATGACAACACAACAACAAATGTTAATTGTCCTCCAGCTTTTGCTATTGAGGGCTTATTAAAGTCAGATGCTGGTAGTGAAATAGGGTAAGCTCTCCTACAAGATGGTTGAATGGGCTATACATACATAATTCTATACAGAAAGAACAACCCAGAAGCAGCTTTGGAATTTTGTAGTTGATCAGATATGAGTTTTGTTTTTGGGATGTAAGTGTTATAAACTTACTTGGTCAAGTGTGGTCTGGGAAACAGAGTAATCTTCTATGTGGAGTCTTTTCTTGTTCTGGGAGAGGATGCTAAATATTCTAGCCAGAGAAGATGGAGAGGACGGGAGTTGATACTGCAGCATGTTGCGATGCTTCTCCTTTAATACGCTGCCTGGAAAGGCCAGCTCAAAGAAGTCTTGAACGGGTTTCAGGTTAGGGTTTGCCCCAGCTATTCGCACTATTATTGTGTAGCCATCTCCAAACCTGAAAAACAGGAAGGAAAGTGTACATCTTTCAATGAAGCAGCCTGCAAAATATGGAACATTTATTTTTCTCTTGCTGAAAAAAAAAGAGATGTTTGGAAAAAGCTAACCCAACCAGGGCTACGTTATGTTGCGGATTTGCCATTTGTCAACTATTAGTGAGCATTATTTTGGTCATCCTTAATATTTAGTTTAATTTTAAAATGACATGTTTCTAGACTTCATGGTTAATAAAAAATGCTTGCAAATGTTGCATCACTGACTGTTGACCTTCAAATTAGGCTAGCCTGATGTGACTCTTTTTTCTATAAAAATACGGATGTTGAGGTAGCATTTCATCATTTATTTGAATTTGAATTTCACTCTGTTTCCATGGAACTCAGAACTGCATCGCTGAAATTCCCAGTGTCTCTCAATCCAATACTGGCTGGATCCAGACCTGATTAACTTCTGAAGTGTATTTTGTCCTCAGTACATTTCCCCTAACCAATGATTATCATTGCTTCAGCTTTATTTATTTATTTATTTATTTCATTTACATCCCACCTTTCTCCCAATAATGGGACTCAAGGTGGCTAACAACCTATTTAGAAGAATATAAATTAAAAACAATACAAAAGCATGAATAAAAGCATAAATATAAGATTTTAAAAAAAGAAAAAAGAAAACAGCTTATAAAGTTAAAATATTAAACATTAAAAATATGAAAATTAGTTTTAAAAACTATATGCAAATCTTAATTAACAGCACCACACAACGTTAAAAGCCCGTCCTCTGCCAGTTTGTAAAAGCCCAATTTCACAAAAATGTTCTGACCTGCCAACAGGAGGAGAGCAAGGTTGAGACCATTCTGGCCTCTCTAGGGAGGGAGCCCCAAAGTCTGGGAGCAGCCACCAAGAACGCCCTTTCTATTTTCTATTTTCCAACCAGAAAATAACTAGCTGAGCATGAGGAGCTCCAGTGATAAAGTGCCAGGCAAAAGGGGGTGAAAAACACTCATGCCTTAAACACCTATGTGAGTTCAGTCAACAAAAGGGCACAGAACTCATCCTTTTCTTGTCCTTTGCTGGTAAACAGAATAGATTTTTTTTCAAGCAGCAAACCAGAAAACTAATACAAACCAGCTACATGGGTAAAAACTGAGCAGGGGTGTGGGAGTCGCTTTATTTCATTCACTGTCACTGTTAATGCCAGCTTGCGGCGCTTTATCACCTGGAAAATGTTTTAATCAGGAGGTGTACCCAACATTCCCCAACCACATATGCACATACACAGGAAAAAAGATATGTATGTATATATATATATGTATATAGTATACATGTGTGTAGCCTCAGAGGATGGGAATGGCAAACTCCCTCTGAAAAAACTTGCCGAGAAAGCCCCATGATAGGTTCATCTTAGGATCGCATAAGTCGGAAACAGCTTGAAGGCACACAACAACATATACACGTATATATACTCAGAAGATGGACGGACGGACATACGCCTACATATCCATGAATACCAAGACAAAAATAAGCTCCACTGAGTTCAGTGGGGCTTAATATTATACGGGATTGACGAATCAAGCTTAAATTGATTCATCAGTGGAGACCAATTTTTTTAATGGTGGGGCATTGAGGGAAAAGTGCACCTGGTTAGTTTTTGAGATTGTTCTGGTTCCATTGTTACTATAAAGCTGCCTTCCCAAACCTGGCACTCTTAAGATGGATGGACCACAGCCCCTATCATCCCCTAGTCGCCATGGTTGGTTGTGCTGGCTGGGATAATGGGAATTGCCATCAAACACATCTGAAGACAAGTTTTGTAAGGAAGGGACTGGTATAAAGAAACAGAAAAGATTGTAGCTGCCATTTCCTTTAAAATGTTTTTGTTAATAATAATAATAATAATAATAATAATTAATAATAATAATAATAATAATAATAATAATAATAATAATAATAACAACAACTTGCCTTTAGCCAAAGCTATCAAGGCGGCTTACATGTAAAATCAATCACAAAACCCAAACAATACAACGAGCCTTAAGGTTTAAGGTAGTTAACATTTCAGTATCTGTCTCGGTATACAGATGTAAACCATTTTAATCATTTAAATGCTTAAACTAGAGTTTGGGTAAATTTATATGTACATGTATTCTGTCGACTTTTAGGAGATCATGGAAATGTTTCCATAACTTCTTTTGATTATGAAAAAAGAGATCAGAGTATCCAACTGTGCAGGTGTGTATGGCGGTGGAGGGGATGAAGACACTGCCCCTCCAAATTAAATTTTCCTTTTCACCTCAAATTTCTAGGGTTGTAATAATTTAAAACTTCAACAGAGCCTTTAGAAATAGAGTTTAGACATCTACAGGGACAAGCAAAGTTACCAAAGAAATGTAAATAGAACACATGTGAGAGTTCGAGGTGTGAACGGTTTTCAGTGTCTCACTCTCTGCAACACCAGAGTGTGAAAATAACTTTGGAGTGGTAGAGTTCTTTTTGGAGGGAGGCAATGTCCCCATTTACCCCCCCTCCTCCACACACAAATATTTTGCCCCCCTATACCTGTGCATAAAGGGAGCAGGCATAAAATAGCTTTACCTGTTTTTCAGGTGCTGGACACTGCCAAGGCATCTAAATCGTCCATTGACCATGATTGCCATTCGAGTGCACAGGGCCTCACATTCTTCCATGCTGTGGGAAACCAACCAACAAAACAGAAGTGATTACCTTAAAAAAAACAACACAATTCAATAATTTTCTAAACTCAAGTTCTGTCTGTCTTCTTCAAACAAAAGGATGATCTTAATACACAGGCTTTAGAAACTTTTGGAAAGGAGGTTGCCTCATAGGGCATGAGTGCCCTGGTCCTTCTAGCTCAATACTACCTGTTTTGAATAGCAATCATGCTATAAGGAAGCCTTCCCCTAATCCAGACCCCTTGATGTGTCTCCTACAATTGGGCCATGCTGGCTGGACATAATGGGAGTTGTACTCCAACACACATGGAGGACACCTGGTTGGAAAACATGGTTTTAAGGGCTACACCCAAAGCATTTCTCAGCCTTGCCATGTAGGATAAGATCTCAAGAAGCTAAGTATATAAAGCTTATGTTCTGCCAGTTAAAGGTGAGCCCTTGCTACTTTAGTGTTACTACAAGAAATAAGTACAATTTAAGTGATTACATCATTGTTGTAATCTTCTAAATTTTGTTTTATGCACTTAAGTTGTGTTACGTGTGTGTACGCACATGAGCGTGCATCTCACACTTGTGTATTTATGCTAAGCACATTCAAGCCAAAATTAAATGGAAACGCCATTGTTTTTAATGAGGCAGATTTAAGGATCACTGGGGATCAGTGCTACTTCAAATATGGTATAGTGGTTTGAGCACTGGACCATGGCTCTGGACAGCAGATTTCAAATCCCTGCTTGGCCATGAAAACCCACTCGGTGACCGTGGGCAACTCCCAGTCTCTCAGCCTCAGAGCATGGCAATGGCAAACCCCCTCTGAAGAAATGTGCCAAGAAAACTCTGTGATAGGTTCGTCTTAGCATTGCCATAAGTCGGAAATGACTCGAAGGCACACCTTCAAATGTTTGCTTTTTAAAACTAGATCAAGGCCCTTCTCTTTTGGACATTATAATTTATAACATTATAAATTAACTCTGTGTTAAAGAAAAGTGCTTAAGAATCCATACTGCATACCTGTGAGATGTAAGAACCACAGATCTTCCCTCCTTGATGACACTCAAGGCACAGTTCCACAGGAAACGTCTTGCCTTGGGGTCCATTCCTGTGGTTGGCTCATCCTGCAATTTACAAAGAAGAAACCACTGATTCCACCACTACTGCCAGAAAAACTGTGACTCCTAATGCCAACGCTGATACATTGGCCCCAAGTGGCAAACATAGCAAGTATCTCGGAAACTAAAAGTGCTTTCAGGGATCTCTTAAATGTACCAATCAAAAGACATTGTGCAGGTATTCTGTAACATGTACAGTGAGAAAACGTAGGAGGGTTCAACAAGGAAGACGGCATTCCCAAGGCCCTGCCTGTAAAATCCCATGGTCTGTCTTGCTTCAAAGCACCCTAAGAGTCATACTGAATCTTATTGGACAGAAGATGGAGAAATTTGTACCGATTCATTTCAGAGTTCAGTTGCATTTTTCATTTGAAAACGATTTACTATATTGGTGTGGGAAAAACTGGTGTGTGTTCAAATTATTTTTTTAAATTCCAAGATAAGTGGCAGAGTAGAGGTGGGAGGAAGGTGTGCCCCTATATCCTGGACTTTAGTTGTGCTACATGTGTTTGCATGCATGAGTGTGCATCTCACATTTCTGTGTATTTTATATTTGCCCACTCCTGTCCTATATAGAAAGTTTCTCTTGTGTTCAGCAAGGCAGCAATACATTTATAGCATTTCTGTCTCTCCTTCATGAGCTCGCTTCTGGGACCATTTTAATAAGTGAGTAGTGGGGATGAGTACTCAAAAATATCATACTCATGTATGAGTAGAGTACAGTACAGAACTCTTCCTCCTCTGTCTACCACCTGAGCCTATGTTATATAGCAACAGCAATAGCAAGTACATTTCTATCCCGCTTATCAGTGAACTAGCACTCCCTAAGCAGTTTACAATGTGTAAGCCAATTTCCCTCAACAAGCTGGATACGCATTTCACCAACCTACAAAAGGATGGAAGGCTGAGTGGACCTTGGAGCCCTCCTCTAGGATCGAACTTACAACGGCACTAACCAGTAGCAGATTTAAAGCAACGTATTTTGAGCTCAAAATGGTGGAACTGTACAATGAATATTAACATAGCTAATGCCTTTGAGTATAGTTCAGTGTATAGTTAATCCGGTCCTTGTATTCATGTACAACGAAAAGACGTATCTGTTTTCCAGATCAAATGGCAATCATTCCATCACTCCAGATTTTAGAGAAACAGAACTGCACTTTTATCAGAATGACAAAGAAGGACCTTCTCTGATTTGATGTCTGGTTTGTGGAATGCCCTCCCCTTGGAAGCCCGACAGGTGCCAATACTAGTCTAATTTTAGCACCATTTCTTTCACTCTTCACCCAAGTTTTTTTTTTGGGGGGGGCTGTGACCATAGTCTGGCTCTGATCCTACTGGACTTTGGATGCCAATCCCCTGTTTTATCCTGCTGAGTTTTTTCCAGATTATTTTAGATTTGTTTCATGTTGTTTCAGAACTGCTTGTCTAACTGTAAAGAGGAGGAACGGAGGAGGAGGAGAAAAAAAAGGAAGGTGGCAGTACATTTAAGCCTGCATCTGCACTGTAGAATTAATGCAGTTTGACACAACTTTAATTGTCATGACTCAATTCTATGAAATTCTGGGATGTGTAGTTTTGTCAGATACTTCACTTTCTTTGTCAGAGAACTCTGGTGCCATAACAAACTACTAATACCAGAAGTCCCTAGGATGGAGCCATGAGTTAAAAGTGGTGTCAAACTTCATTAATTTTGCAGCATGGCAGCACAGGAGTCTTAGGGCCTTTACAGACTGCCAGAAATAATGCAACTTGAGTCCACTTTAACTGCCCTGGCTCAGTGCTAGGGAATCACGGGAACTGTAGTTTATTGTGGCACCAGAGCTCTCTGACAGAAGACTCAATGTCCCAGAAAAAAACTACAATTCCCATGATTCCCTAGCACTGAGCCAGGGCAGTTAAAGTGGACCCAAGATGCATTATTTCTGGCAGTCTGTAAAGGCCCTTAAACTAATTGGTTTTTATTTTAGTATGACTTTTCATGCTATAAGTGCGTTTCACTTTTTCAGATGCTGTATCAAATGATATCATCAAGGCTTTAAGTATAAAGTATATTTATAAAGTTGTTGGAGTGGGACAGAATGTATTAGCATCCAGAAAGATGCAAATCATGACCCTTGCCCTAAATTTTCAAATGGCTGAGTAAGCTGATAACAGGACTTTCAGATCTTTAGTGGCTAGTTAGTGTTGATGTCTGAAATTAATAAATCTGCTTACCAAGAGTCAGTTTCTCAGGTTTCAAAATTCTGTCTAAGAAGATTCCTTTTGTTACATGTGCAGCAGCAGAGGACTCTTGTATTAATATATGTAGTGTGCAATGAAGCCATTCTGTTCGTTCATACCGCTGATAATGGATTGGAATTTATGAATAGAATTCAGTTCAGTGGTTTCTCTTCCTAGCCTTCCTTTGCAAGTTCCTCGTTCTAATCTTGTCTAATTGTGTGTACCCTGCCCTACAATCTTTAGATATAGTTTGAAGTACTCACACCTACCAGAAAGACCACAGGAGGCCCCCCAATGAGGGCCATAGCAGTGGAGAGCTTGCGCTTGTTCCCACCGCTGTAGGTGCCTGCGTATTTCTCTGAATACTTCACGAGGCCCAGCTTACGAACAGCCCATTCACCAACCTGCAAGAAAGGGAGACAGCATGAACAGAGAAGCACAGCCTCCACAAAATGTTTCTGTTCATATGGATTCTTATCCCCATTGCTAATTTTCCTCATTCTGTTATACAGCATGAGTCTGCCTTATCCAAGATGTTTGGGACCAGAAGTATTTTGGATTTTAGAATATATGCCAGGGGTAGGCAACCTTTCCCCTTTAAGGGCCGAGGGACTTCAGCTCCCAGAATCCCAGGAGCTATTGGCCAACATGGGACTATTGGCCAACATGGCTGAGGCTTCTGGGAGCTGAAGTCCCTCAGCCCTTAAAGGGGAAAGGTTGCCTACCCCTGATATATGCAAACACATAATGAGATATCTTGGAGAAGGGACCCATGTCTAGACACGTCCCTCCTAGATAGCGGATTTCCCGTTTGTGGTCTTGAATTTCCGCAGATGGGAAGCCAGGAGGAACAAAATGGCGCACATAGCCATTATATCCAATGGATCTTGGATATTTGCGGTTTTTTCCTATTTGTGGGGGACTGTAATTCATTTATGTTTCATATATACCTTATATACCTAGCCCGAAGGTAATTTTAAACATAGTATTATTAATAATTTTGTACATGAAACAACATTTGTGTACACTTAACCACCAGAAAGCAAAGGGGTTACTATCTCAGCCACCTATGTGAACAATTTTAGGTTTTGGAATATTTCAGATTTTGAAATTCCAGATAAGGGAGACTCAACCCGTATGTCCCAAGCCATTCAGCAGTCCTATACTGATGCAAGATGTTAAATTAATATCCATTATTGATATGGTGTATTACTTTGATGCTTTGTTGTATGTGTTTTAGTCGTCATTTTAAATTACTTATGTAAGTCCGCCTCAAGCATCTGGTGATAACAAATGTTGGGTGAGTCATTCACAAAAAAAAAGCCATGATAGGTTTGCCTTAGGGTCACCATAAGTCAGAAACTACTTGAAGGCACACAACAACAACAACAACAACAACAACAACAAAATAAATATATGCTCCCCTTTAACATCAACCACATGGAGTTTGCAGTTATAAGCACTGGCCACACTGCCTATGGGATTCTGGAAGTGCAGTTCAAAAATGTTATAGTTGTACAAATTCAGGTGATTTTACCTTGCAGACTTCTTTTGCTGGAACCCCTCTTAAGAGAGCAAAGAATTCCAGGTGCTCCCTTCCTGTTAGCAGCTCATTAATGGCATCAAACTGTGGACAGTATCCCATATTCTGATGGACTTCTTGGATGTTAGATAAAATACTGCAAAAAGATAAGATACAATTCTTTAAAGGTTTCCCAGTCTTGCAACACAGGATACAGGTAGATGAACTGTTTTAGAAATATTACATGCTGACAGAAATACAATGCCATACATATCTTGGCTATGATCTGCAAAGCCTAATTATTAAGCACTTAACAGACTGCAGCAAAACACACCACTGAGCAAACTTTCAAATGTCATTTAGAATATTTGGAGATCTACTGTACAACTTTTGGAAATGTTGTATTATTAATTTCCAGTGAATGGGTATGGAGTAAAATATTCTGGCATTTAAAAATTCCCTGGACAATGTTAAGGAACAGAGCTACCACACATTCTGAAAATGCATTTTGGGAAGAAGAAAGACATTTGCATTTTAAAAACAGAATTCTGGCTTTCCTAGTCATGGGAGATGGGGAAAAATTTATGCAAATCTCCCTTTACCCCCAAACTATCAAAAATCTGATTCCATTGTCTCTGCTGGGTCCTGAAATGTCAAGACATTAAAATCATGAGGACTAGCAGATCTCATTTTATTTAATTCAGTTGCAAGCTCATTTTATTAATTCAATTGTAAGTTGCCAAGTCACATGTTCTCAGGCTTAGGGGAAGGTGATGGCAAATCTCTGAATAAATCTTGCCTAGAAAACCTTATGACAGAGTGACCTTAAGTCAGAGTTCACTTAAAAGCATATTACAACAACAATTGTATATAGAAGCTTAGTTTTAAAATGTTAAGTCTTCACTAAATAACTTTTCCTGCAGTCTTTTGGAATCCATGGCTAAAGAACGTGATCACTGGAAATTCTACCCATTCCCACTTTCTTATCAACCAAGATGATTAATATTTAGCAAAATAAAAATGGATATTTCTCAAGATGTCAAACTGTGTGGTCAGTATCAAATTGTGTCAGAGATACACATCCCTCATCACCTTACAGTGATCTTAAAAGAGAAGGAATCTTAAAAGGAATCTGTTATGATTCTCAGTGAAATTTCATCTGCTGTGTAAATACGTAAGCACAGAAGTGCCAATGAAAGAAAATGTATTTAAATAAAACTACCATTTTCTCCATACCTGTTTCCCTTCAGAAAAGCATCTCCTCCTGTAACATCGGTGTCTCCAGTCAACATCTTAAAGGTGGAAGATTTGCCAGCCCCATTCACACCCAGAAGACCAAAGCACTGCAAACATTACAAAACCAGGTCAACACATGTGTGTCCCATTCCATCCCCATACACCATACGCAATTTTTGCAATGATGCATGAAACCAAAAACCACCCATTTAATTGCCTCTGAAATTCTGGATCAACTCACGCATTGAAAAATCATGACTCTGGTCTTATATGGATTGAGATACACTTCTCTAATGCAGCGGCCAAGAGGTTGAGCTACAAAATTGAATGTTCCTTAGGCCAAGTCTTGTCCCTCTGCCATAATGTCATTAGATAGACTTGGGTCTAGCTTAGACAAGTAGCCTTCATGAATATTGTGTGAAATATGAGCATAATACTGGCTTATCTTACAGGTTTGTTATAAGCAGGGATAGGGAACCTGCAGCCTAGTGACCTAATTTGACCAGCAGAGATATCTTGTTTAGTCCACAAAGGTCAGCTTTCACAAGCTCTGCAACCAACAGAGCTTCACCAAGGGATGAAATGATGCTAGGGTGTGTATGGACACATACCCCTATGCCAACTTGTCTCTAGAGGGCTGCAAGTGGGGGAATGCAGGCCTCCACTTGACACTACTTCTTCATCCCTGTTTGTAAAAATCACAATAAAACATGTACAGATTGCTCTGAAAAATACTCAGGCAAACTATGCAAATACTCTGCCATAAACATTTTGAATTTTTTTTTTACAGAGTGTGGCGGTGCAGCCCCTGCCTACAATAGTTGCCCACCCTTGGGGTTATAGGAACATTCATCCAATAGTGAAATGCACTATTCATCTGTGTGATGGAGTTAATTTCACTTAACAGCTCAATGTGAAAGCAGCATGGCTAAGCTTTTTTCCTACTACACTGAAGTGCTACGCATTTTAGTAGTGGCATAGTGGTTTGACTGTTGGACCATGACTCTGGAGACCAGGGTTTCATTCCTAGCTCGGCCACGAAATCTATTAGGTGACCTTGGGCAAGTCACATGCTCTCAGCCTCAGGGGAAGGCAATGGCAAATTTCCTCTGAACAAATCTGGCCAAGAAAATCCCATGATAGATTCTCTTTAGGGTCCCCATTAGTTGGAAACAACTTGAATGAAGGCACATAACAACAACAACCTTCAGATTATTGTATTAGGTCATATTTTACTAAAGATACACAGAGAAAGACTTGACAACATTACCTCTCCAGGTGGAATTCCAACACAGATCCTATCCACAGCTGGCTTTCGTTTCATTCTGTATATCTGGAAAAAGGAACAGATATTTGCTCTTGTCAACAACTAACTTTTATAAGTTCTATCTTTTCACATTTCTTCCCAAGCAAAACAAGCTAGTGACAACGGAGTTTCTCCGAGAGCCTCCAGATTTTTATCCTGCTTGTAAAATCAATAAAGATGCACAGGTATATGTTTTAAGCTCCATTCAAAAAAGCAAAACAAAAATCCAGTGTATATGCCGAATCAATGCATGAGACTATTGCCGAACTGATTAGCTCTGCTAGTTATGCACAATGACCTGTCCCACATGCAGGTAAAAGGGAGGTTAATATTTTCTAAAAAAATTCTTATACTAAAGAACAAATAACTTAAATCAACTTTCTCAAGTCATCAAAAAGTGCAAATTTGATTTCAATTGTTCTGCATGAAAGTAAAACCACTTTTGTTGTTGATTTTTTTAAAAAAAGGAAACCACATTTTCCGTGTAAGAATTTTTTTTACACAGAATATCATGTTTCCCATGCAGAAAACAACATTCCTGCAATAAAAATATCATTTTCTGTACAAACCCCCCACATGCTCAAACTGCAAAAATTCCTGTCATGCAGGATTTCTCCTCATCTAGGTTTACTGATACTTGGAAAACCCTTTCTTCACCTGTTGTTCAAATATTTGTTAATATTATTTCCATCCCTACCTACAATTCATGCATGATTCATGACCAGACAGCAGAAGTCAGGGCAAGCCAGAATAAACACAATCAAGGTAGGGGCTAAGTCAGTGTGAAGTAGCTCTTCTGAAGGGAACTATAGTTGCCCTTCTGTTCTCGCTGACTTCAAGTCTGCGGTTTTGCATATTCACGGATGGGTGACCTCCACTGAAATCAATGGGGCATCTGTGGGAGCATGCTCCATCCAAGCGTATAGGGCTTGACTATTGGCAAGTCTCCATTTTTGGGGGGTGGTGGTGGTCTGGAATGGATCCCTCGCAAAAACGGAGGGCCAACTGTATAGCAAATGTCTAAATGGCAGCTCTTTCTGCATCCTGTAAATGCCTGAAAGCCCAGCAAGATATCACTCAATGCTGACCATTCTTCAATTCTTCCTCCATTATTTCAGCATTCATCAGATGAAGGCTTTAGAGCAGCAGGCTTTGGAATGAAATCTTTATAAAGACGCGCAAAAACCCATATTCCTATATGCACACTTTGCCCCAAGGGTGTGCTCTTTCTTCTCACCTTGGTTAGTTCTTTAATTTCTAAGATATCGCTTTGCCCACCACCACCAATGATCCTCTGCCTTTCTCTGTTCACATCCTCATCCTCTTCATTCACAGGTGGAAGCTTTGCATAGACAGGCCTTTGGAAAACAATAGAAAGCAACATGTTAAGGTTTGTGCATTAAACATTGAACAGCCTGATTGTCCACAAGATTCTTAAATATCCCTAAATACCCCTTCTGCAATTTACAAAAGCTTAAGTTAAGGGCTGACTCAAAACACCTTCCAGCAGTTAACATACTATATACACTGGGCCACTTCACACATTCCCTAATGCAGGGATGGGAATTATGGGGCCCTCCAGATGTCTTCAGACTGCAAATCCCAACAGCTTTAGTCAACACAGCCAAGGTTGAGGAATGTTGGGAGCTGCACTGCAACAACTTCTATAGGGCTCCAAGATTAGAGAAATTGTGTTTTAAACATCCTGCATTAGAGCAATGGTATTTTAAGATGCTCCATCAAAAAATACGAAGTATAGATGTAACAAATACCCACACCACACAAAACATGCTTATTAGGATCCCTGTGCTTGGAAGCAGCTCTCTGATGAGTGCAAACTTGGGCTTGTGTTTATTGTGTGAAATAGCCTACTGCTAAGTAGATGTGGTTAATATTGAAGAGCAGACTTTAATAATGAAGAGCAAGGACAGAGGAGAAACAGAATTAACGGAGATGCAATAGAACAAAGAGGAGAGATCAGACAGGAAAAAGAAAGGTAATATAGCAGAGAAGGGAGCCTAGCCTCATTCTAATCTAGACAGAATGTTCAATAAATATTAGGATGAAGTTGAGAAATGAAGAGTTGGCTTCAGAGGCTACCACTGTTCCACTGTTTTGTCTCTTATTTGGCTTCACATTTGGTGTGTGTGCCCTTGTCCCAACTCTTCTCTTCCCCTCCCCAGTGGCAGCTGGTGGCTCTCTAGTTATCCAAAAAGTGAAACAAATTTCAAATAGATACAGCAACAGATACATGTCCTTTATCTGAAATCCTCATCCCCCAAATCTCCATATGTCGTTCCTAGGCCCATTGCTATGGAAACTTTCTTACCTAGGTTTGATAAAGAATCTGTATTGGATGAGCACTGTGATGAGGAAGAAGACGGCACCTTCCACGGCCATGGCAAAAAGATTCCGCCCCACAAGATCCCAGGAGAGAGGGGAGACAAAGTGATTCTCACCTAATTGGGAAAAGCAGAGGCATCCAGTCAGCTGCCAAAGAGAAAGAGAAGATTCCCCAACCATAAGACTGCATGCAACAAGCTACTGCTGTTACATATTAAAGCAGATATTGATTTTTAACATACATCAAAAGTTTATCCCAACAGAGACACAGTTTAAACCCAATGACAAGCCATCCTTTATTGGAAATGTTCTCATGGCTATTTCAAAAACTTACCAAAGATTTAGGATCCTTTCTCACATTATGCAGGAGAGAGACAATACAAAAATACAAAAAATACAAAAATGTATTGTTGTGTGTGCCTTCAAGTCACTTCTGACTTATGACAACCCTAAGGTGAATTTATCAAGGGGTTTTCTTGGCAAGATTTGTTCAGAGGAGGTTTTCCATTGCCTTCCCCTGAGGTTGAGAGCATGTGACTTGCCCAAGGTCACCCAGAGGGTCTCATGGCCAAGCAGGAAATCAAACCCTGTTCCCTAGAGTCATTGTCCAGCACTCAAACCACTGTGCCACACTGGATCTCACACAAAATATATACCTAAGAGTTAATCATGACTCCATCTATGTTTGTTCAAAGTGTCTTAAAATGACCACCAAAAAAATATTGTGAGTGAATTCGTTCTCTTATTCTGTTCTTCCATTGCTTCAAATAAATGCAATAGTTTTTTTAAAAAAAATATGCTAGTTCCTATGCAAAAGTATGCTTCAAATGCCTGCCAAAACAGTGGCTGAATAAGATCTATAGTGGCTGAGGTTGGAGGAATGCATGGTTCTTTTGCCCTTCCCATGAATAGCAGATACAGAACAGAAAATAGGAAAAATAAGTGAATGCACAAATGCACTCGATGTGTACAATTCATTCAAGTTGTAGAATCCAGCTTTTTTTAGTGGAAAAATTGGAAGACTTTTCACTGGCTTAGTGTTGAGTAAACACTATGTACTCTACCCACATTGCCTCATGAAGCCCCAATTTTGTCTTTCTGTGTCCACACAACTAAGATCCCTTTCTGTGGGAGCTACATTTCACTTACCAAACCTTTCCAGGGCATCTGCCATAGCCTGATTTTTCACCATGTCAATTAGACCACGACCCAGACAGAAGTGAGGGAAAATGAGGAACACTGACTTGAGGATGTCGTTGATGTTGTTCAGCTTCTAAGAAGACAAAAACAGTAGCAGTCAGCTGTATGGACATTTAGGAACAGATAGCAAAATGCTGGAGATCTGAATTCCAACAAACCTATCCAGAAAACAGTAGAGACTTCTTAATTGTAATGATTAAAACATATAAGCTTTAAAAGTTAATAATCCATCTTTCAAGTGAGCGTGTTGTTTGGTTAGGAATATAGCATTGCTAGAGCAATGGGCCCAAGTTGCTTCTTTGTGTTCATTTCAAATATATCTTGCCATTCAGGTTCTAATTTCAGGAGGGGAAAAGTGTTTTTCTCCACAGAATAGTTCCTGAACAACATTTTGAGACTGCTGGAGAGAGTGAGACTACTATGGGATATATTTGTTTTCTCTCATGGCAGGGAGAAAATTATTTTAGCTATTTGTCCTGACACTTGAGGATAAAATAGTTAAGGATTTACATCCCTAAGGATATATTAGGAAAATGAAGCCAAATAATGCAAATACATCTGATTCCTGACCAAAAGTTGGTACTTCTGTACTGAAATACAAAAGTACACAGAGCATTGCCCAATTTCCAGATACAATGCACATCACATAGTACCACCCTCAAAATCAAGAAGAAATGCAAAGTAGCATGTTCATGTTGGTTGTGACCAATGAGAACTCACATTATTGGTGAAAAGTTCAAGGACAAAAGTGGCTACGCTCCCATTGATGCCAATGAAGAGGTTTACGCTGGTCAGAACAACATACGCTGTACTGGGGATCTTGAATATAAAGGATGCTGGGTACATGAGGGGAGTTATGGACCACCTGGCAAATAGAAAAGATGAGGCATTAAGGAGTTTCATTCCTACATTTTGACTGGTCTCTCAGCAACTAAATCAAGAGGCTCTTTCTTACCCATAGAGTAAGAGGAGAAGAGCCAACACTGGCAGGTTGGATGAGGACACGTAAGATTTCTGTTGGAAGCAGATGAAGATGATGATGACCAAGGTGGCTGGAACAACATAGTTGCACTGTAAGATGTAAAAAAACCAAACACAAACCTTTGCGTTAAACAATGCAAATGATCATAGTAGTAAAATTACTTGTCCAGATATTTTGGTGTTTTCAAGGCATGCAACCCTAAGTCAAGAAACATATGAAGGTGAGCTTTCCCAAGTGCAATTTCAATGTGACAAAGATAGTACAGTAGATGGAATTTTTCCCAGTTCTTGGCACAACAGGGCTAGGTGAATCAATAGAGAAGGGGGCAATGTTTAATGACTCTGAAGTATTCACACTGCACCCTTGACTTTTTCTCCAGGGGAGTCTATACTCCTGAACCACCTTCTGCTACTTCTGATGAAGGCCTGAATTAGATTTTCAGCAAGCTAGATTGTAACTGGAGGTACAAGCTATGCACTTCAGCTACACTTATCTGTTAGGCTCACAGTAATAACCTTCAGACCTCCATGGACTTCAATGACCAAAGACCCAGACAACATGGCCATCAGTCAAGGATTCTGGGAGTTGGAAATCCAAAACATCTGGAGGATCAAAAGTTGAAAACCGCTGTGCTACAATAAGGGCTATTTTTCTGGTCAGAATGGGTCAAGGAGATATATAAAGACTTACCATATCCCATACAAAGTTAGCCAGCCAGTAGATAACTGGCTTCACACCACTGATAAACTGCAGGTGCTTGGCCTTGCTGACTCGTTCTTGGATCAAAAAAACCACAAAGCTGGCTGGAACGAAGGACATGGCAAAGATGACGCATATGGAGACCAAAACATCCACCGAGGTCGTCATCCTGAGCAAAAAGAGATGTGAAAAGAGTGAAAAACTGGCTTTCATCTTGAAATAAGGAAATTCTTAGCTCAACTAAATGCTCGAATAGGAATACCAGTAGGGAGCCCAATTTTACTTTAAGCCCTGGCATACATCTGAGGGCCAGTGGAGTGTGATGGCTGGAATGTTAACCTGGTACTACGCAAACCTAGGTTCAAGTTCTCACTGAGCCATGAAACACAATGGGAGACCTTGGGCCAGCCACATCTTCTCTAAACCTGACCTATCTCACAATGTAGTGTGAGGATAAAGTAGGGGACAAGTAGACAATTCATGAACTCATTGGAGGGATTGTAATAATTAAATGAAACACATTTGTCTGGCGCTATAGCAGCAGAAACTGCTGACCTATCTCCCATTTGATTTCAAGAACTGCAGTTGTTCCCCACATTCCTTGTTTCATGTTCTCCCTCCCCTCCCACATACTACCATTCCTGGACGTACAAGGCAACTTCGGAGAGCTGCTGCTTAGTGAGATTGAGCGGGTGGTTGTAAGCCGTGATGCCATAGGTGCTGGGATTTTCTCCCTCTTGCAGGTTGGCGCGGAGGATGGCATTGTTGATCACGTTGAGGAAGGCACCCACAGCATGCCAGCCTTTGTTGTTGAACCACACCTGAAAAGGGGACATACTGGCATGAGTGGAGAAGGAGAGAAATGCCAATCACTTGGCAGGAGTACTCAAACAAGGGCATCAAATTGTCTGAGACTGGCTATTTCTTTTTAACCAAGCAAATGCCAAACATAATGCAAAAGCTACTAAAATACTGATGGGCGAATGCTTCCATTATCCTGCCTTAGGTCTAACCTGCTTGGCAAAAATAATGTAGTTTGACATTGCTTTAGTTGCCCTGGTTCATTGCTTTGGAATCCCAGGGTTTGTAGTTTTGTGAGCTATTTAGGGGCTATGCAGACCAGTCTAAAAGGCCAGCCTGGGGGTGGAGTTGGGGCGGGGCAGCCGCACGCCGGCCGCCCCAACTCAACCCCGACACCGTCCTGACACCATGCGCCCGTCTGCACAGTGCGCAGTGTCAGGACGCCCTCCTGGTACAGCGTGTACACACACTCCGCCAAAAGGGCACGGAAGAACTGCGGCACCGGCTCTTAGCGCGACCTTTTGCCACCTCTAAAAGCAGCAGCATTTTGCCGCTCTTTTGGGGGCGGCAAAAGGGAGGATCGGGGCCGCGACGTGTGGCTGCCATGGCCCTGATCTGCCACTCCCAGTGGTGGCTCTGTAAGGGCCCTTAGTCTTCTCTGTCTGAGATCTCTGGTGCCACAAGAAACTACAAATCCCAGGATTCAACAGCACTGAGCCATGCCAGTTAAAGTGGTGTCAAACTGCATTAATTCTTCAGTACAGATTAGGCCTCAGTTGCCATGAAGAAAAAATAATCAAATAAATAAATAAATAAAAACACCAATGATCCCAAAGTAGCCAAACATTGATAAGACTGTCTGCAGCATCTCTGTCACTGCAGTACATATTTACTCTGTAGTAAACCCCACTGTGTTCAATGAGAATTGATTCCAAATTAAGTGTGCTTATGACTTACTGTCTGGCCTTCCCTATCTCCAATCAGCCACTACTGAATACAGTTATTTCTGCTGTGAATCTGCCTTGGTATTATGGGGTCAGTCCAGTAGTATCCTGATGCAGGATTACTACATGAGTTGTTACTCCATTCCCAGTTGCTCTACTTAAGTCACTGCTCCAGGCTTTGTTTCTCGAAGATCAGAGGTTCATGCAGAAACATAAATTATAGGTTCCTCTGAGATCATATCCAGATCAGAGGTTCATGCAGAAACACAAATTATAGGTTCCTCTGAGATTGTGTTCTCTTGGATGTTACATTGAACGTTTGTCTCTAAGTTTAATTGCATAAAAATGCTTCCACTATCAAAAGTTCAAGACTTCTGAAAAACATGGAGCTGGCTACCCAAGCACAACAATAAGATATTACCTTCACATTATCTTTTGTATCCATGCCCTTCATGAAGCTTGCTAGGCTGTTAAGAAAACGTTCTGCAGAGCTGCCCTAAAAAGAAAATAAAAGCCACAAATTGCAATATGCCCATATTTGGTCACTTAGGCTATAATTCTGTACCCATTTACTCAGTCTTAAAATCCACTCAATTCAGTAGGACTTACTAGTGAGTAGAGATATAGAACTGTCCTTTTATTAAACTCTGGATTCTTTCCTACCCTATTCCTCTCCTGACCATATATATGGATTCCCAGTATTCCAAACAAATCAGCAAAGCCGAGCCAGAAAATATTCCTTAATATTGTAACCAACTTGTGCTATGTGATTTCTTCTAGGAAAGACCTCTCTGAGTTGTTTACCTTGGTGATCTCCAAGATTTTCTTCACCTGCCTGATGGCATCATTCACTTCTTCACGTCGAGGAAGGACAAGGGAGCTGCTGGCTCCCAAGGAAAAACCACCATACCTATGAGAACATTAAAGCCATTGTTAGTGGAGAATAGTTTTTGTGTATGGTTCTCCCCAATTTCTGAAAGGGAGGATTTTTCTTGATATGATTTGCACTCATACATGTGCAATCTTTGCTCTGCTACCTAATGAAAAAGGACTGCATTTTTGAGCTGCTCAGCAATCTGGAATCACACAGTGAGTGAGAAAATGAAATGATAATGCTCAAGAGCCTATTTTTGTAGAAACACAACGGGAAGTCTGATTGCTGGCAACTTCTAGATAAGAAATCACAATCTTTTCTTGCCATTCTTAGAAGTAGTTCATTACTGTCAGTAGCTGCAATTTCAATAGTGATACATTAAATATTTCCAATTGAATATCACTTTCTAGTTCCATTTTGTATGTGTGTGTTCTGGGGTTGGGTGGGAATACAGACCATTAAGGAAATGCCCTAAAACTTTGGGGGAAATCCCTCAGAATACAATCTTTAAAAATGTGCAAAACCACTGTTACAAAAGAACTGTTCTTATGCTCTCCTTACTCCTCAAAAGTAACATACAGTGCACCCGCACTATAAGCAGGCATGCCAGATGAGGCTTTAAGCTTACACGTATGGCAAGGACTGGAAGTTATAATGGCGTGTGTGCATGAATATGCAGCCATTGAAACAAACAGGAGTTGAGGTCCGTGTTTTTTGCCTTACACTGGAGGGGGGGGGGTCCGGAACAGATTCCCCCGTGTATACGAAGGCCCCACTGTATTATAACTAATGCTGTTACCTCCAGTGTGTTACATCTAAGCTCTGGCAGATTCTCATGAGAAATGTATGTGGTGAAGCTATCCAATACAAATAAGCTACCCATTACAGTGACCTCTGTGCTGGTGTGCGCGCGTGTGCACACACACACACACACACACACACACACACAGAGTCCATCATATTATTTTCGTTCATGAAAGTCATATCTGTGTAGAAGAATGGTCTGATGATGTGATATTATATTTATACACTCTTTTGATAGCAGACTCTGTTATTGCCTAATGTGAAACTGCCAACAAGCAGGGCATAACATAGTTGTAGTATGCTATGCATGACAGAGCCAGCCTACAGCAATACACTATCTGAAGCAAATGGCAAAATGCTCCCACCACCACATGCAGAAGCCTACACTGTGCTAGACCCAACCATTACTTCAACGCTCCCAACAGGACAGCATCTTCTGTAACACCTTGCATAGGTACATAAATGTTAGTCTTTTCAGACATTCTACTGAATCACAACACATAACATTACCCCGAAAGAATAACTATGTGAACAATTATCTAACCATGGGAGCTAAGCTGAAAAGTACTATAAAATTATTGCAGGTGTGAACTTTGTCCTGATCTATGTGTGGGATGCTTAGAGATGAGCAAGCTTCATAAAAGACAAAAAGAAAGGTATATTTACCTGAACTCATTCACCCATATCTTGTTCTTCAGACTGTTGGTGAAGAAAAAGACAGAGTAGCTCTTGTTAGTTAAAGCATTCTCTGTCCAGGGAGCCATCTAAACCCTATACCACCGTGACAAACACATTGAAAATGGGTGTATTTTTCAACAGAAAAGGGACTGTCCGGTTATCAATACGTATATCTGCCATTTAACCTGTATTTGGCCGTTCAGATGCAAGGGGGCAGGGGAGTTTCGGCCCTGCAGGTGTTGACAAAGCATAATGTATATCATTCCCCATTCCACTTATTAGGAATTATGGTAGTTCTGGTTCAATAAGTCCTGTTTCATATTATATCTTTTAAAAGTTTTTTTCTATCTCTTCTAGATACAGAATGGAGTACTCTGAGTGAGCAGACACCATGTGGGCTACCTCAGTATACAATAGTGCAATTCCCGGGATATTTTGGGTGAAACTTGGGCACTCTCCCTGGAAAGGCCATGGTTGTTAAATGAGCAATTTTATAGATAGTGTATTTCTTTTAATTTTGTAGCCACCTTGAATCTCAGCTGAAGGGGAAAAAGGGAGATATAAAAATAAATAAATAAAAGTGGAATCCCGCTTTAATTCAAAGTTCTGACTTCTAAAGACTGAATCCTCTCCCACCCAATGAAATTGAACAGCAATGAAGTAAGGTGAGTTAGGCAGGAGTTGAGGTACCTTTTCCCAATGATCTGAGCATAAGTCTTCACAAGGTAGTCGGAGATGTTGCGTCCAGTCAGGTTCTGGAGGATGTCAGTGGTGTTCTGCACTCTCTGTGGCCAGTTGGGGTAGGGGAGAGGAGCACAGAGAAGACCCAAATGATAAATCAAGGATACTATTGGCCATGAAATACCAGTTTGACTGTTGGCAATTTGATATTTACTCAAGCAGCCTGAAACCTAATGTTCTAAAGAAACACCAAAATCTGGTTGAAAATTCAACAGAATGTTGTCAATTAACATGACATGGGGGGACTGGAGAAGGACACTGGGCATATTTTGGGGGGGGTGCATTTTAGGTGTCCTTTGAAGAATCAGATTTTGTTGGGGATTCACTGAAGTAACAATAATGTCAACTATTTCTTTTATTCTGGAATAAGGCAAGTTTGATTACAAATTTATCCAACTTTTTGTCTGAAGAACTATTAATAAAAATGCCAGCATACTAGAAGGGAAAAAAGCCATAAGTATCTGTTTCTTCTTCTTTTGGGTGGATATGCTAGTAAATATGCATAATTAAAAATGAGTATGGGCCTTTACAGACTGCCAGAAATAGTGCAGCTTGAGGCCACTTTAACTGCCCTGGCTCAGTGCTAGAGAACCATGGGAATTGCATTTTTTTTCTGGGACATTGAGCCTTCTCTGTCAGAGAGCTCTGGTGCCACAATAAACTACAGTTCCCATGATTCCTTAGCACTGAGCCAGGACAGTTAAAGTGGCCTCAATTTGCACTATTTCTGGCAATCTGTAAAGGCCCTGTATTTGGAAAATGTAGAGAGAAAAAATGCAAAAAACAATTTATGAAGAAAAGTGCACACATTACTAAAAGCATGTACCAAAATAAACCTAAGTTTTCAAAGAAGAAAATATGGAACTTGGACAGAATGAGAATGCTGGTGAGATTTTGAGAAAAGCAACAAAACCCAAATTGACAGATTTGTATATCCCTGCTCCCAGCACCCTCGCCCCAGTCTGATGGGCTGAGAGATTTCCTAATTCTATGCGACACTCTATAGCAGGGGTAGGCAACCTAAGGCCCTGGGGCCAGATGCAGCCCGGAGACCTTTGGACTGGCCCCAGGCCAGTCCTGCTGCCACCGCCGCCCGCCATGATCATATTGATTATTGTTGTTATTACTTGTTCTTGGGGTTTTCTTGGCAAAATCTCCACAGGGTTTTTGCCATGGCTTTTCTGGGGCTCAGAAAGTGTGCATGCATATTTTTAAAAATTTATTTTTATTTTTTTAAAATTATTTTTATATTTATTTATTTATTTTTGGTGTTTCGGCCCCCTAATTGTCTGAGGGACAGCAACCCGGCCCCCGGCTCTATAGTTTAAACATTACCCCTGCTCTATAGTTTAAACATTACCCCTGCTCTATAGTTTAAACATTACTCTCTTTTGTATATATTATTATCTGTTAAATTCTAAAATACAAATGTATGTTGTATTTCAACCTCATCATCCACATATTCCATTTTATTTTATCCTTCTCTTTTATTTATATATCTGTCTACAATCCATTTTAAGTGTAGGCAGAAAGTCGGTCCAACAAGTTAATCCTTCTCATGGTGCAAAGAAACCAGTCTCCTATACCTGTGGAGGAGGCAGGCCACCAGCTCCTGCAGGGCACAAGGGAAGCATCTTCTTGATCTTCTCACTACTACATATACAAGATGGAGAGGGGTTCTCCATAGTCCAGTTGCCATTCTCCAAGATTTCCATGACCGTGTCAGGAACAGGAGCAGTGCTCCAGTCCTCTTCCCCCACAGAACAAGGAGTATCTCTGCATGAAGAGAATGAACAAAGACAGCACAACATGAATACCTTTCAGAAATCATAATCCCCATCAAATTGGCAATGTGAAGGAACATCATCACCTGATGCCTGCTATACACATGTGAACAATGTGGCCAGTTAACAATTTGCAAGAAAAACACATTTATGTTGTGAAAGGGCAGGTGCACCAAACTTATGAACCTTCGAGATACAGAGTCATGTTTCAGTGCAGCCATTTGCTAGAAAAAGCTGCAAGCTGAGAATTTGACAAGTCAAATTCTGAAGTCAATGGCACCTTCTCCATCTCCTGAAGAATGGTGGCATACACAAAGCCTTGCCAGTAATGTCTAAGAACCCCCCTAAGAATTCCAGTGGAACCTGAAAGCAGTAGGTTAGCAGACTATCTTTTGCAAATGTTCTACTTACAGAATAGAGTATCCTTTCATGCAGCGGGTTCCAAAACCAGGTTTCTCAAGGAGAGCATTCAAAAGCTTCTGTGTCCCAGTGTCTTCAGGAGCATCATTGCTGTGGTGCATTAAGAAGGGGGGGGGGGGGAAGGCATCATTAGAGCCCTAAGCTAGCATGGCAGCTGAGATAATGGCAATATGTCAAAGTAGAGGAATAGAGATATGTTCAGGGAGATGAAGCCATTTGCCTGAAACAAGAGTATGTATGTATTGTGCATATGCCCCTGCTATTGAGCCTATCCACATCAACTCTCCCATCCCAGAATATACCCTGATCAATTGATTCCCCCTCCCAACTCAACTCAAAAGCCTAGTGAGAGTTGCCTCAACCTCCCTAGTCACAGTTGTGATATTTATCTTATTTGCTTTATTTGCCTTTGCAAAGTTGGTCCTCATCTTTTTCCCATTCAGAAAACATATTTAAAGTCTCCCCATACATTCTGCAGGTGTGATTTTTCTCTCTCTTTAGAAGTTAAGGTTAGGAGCCACTAGTAGTCCAGTTTTTTCTGCAGGGTATCTCATCTGAAGACCACAGGGTGAGTTTCTTTCTGGCCTTCAGGAATCAAATTAAGTCTTCCTGTTTTCAACAGCCTCTTTAGGACACCACCTGCTCTTTCTGTACTGTTTTCAGGACTGAATTTATTCAAGTGTACTGTTAACTGGTATTCTGTATTTTAATACTGCAGATTTTTTTTGTTACTGGTGCAGATTGTATTGCTGTACATTACAGTGTACATGTTGATTTATTGGGCAGAAAAACATTTGGCTGTGCCATCAACCTCCTTCATAACCTCCCCAAACTCTCCCTACTACATACACATTAGTGTCATGCTTCTGCAGTCCCCATGCTCCCAACCCTATGTATGCACCATATCGCCACATGTACACAGCACTCACACAAGAGACTCCACCTACTGATACCCAACTCCTTAAATATTATTTCTGCTCCCTTGGTTTACTAGGTACCTGAAAAATGTATATTGTTCGTCATACATCCATGGCTGCAATTCCAGGCTTGGATATTTACCAAAGGGAGGCACAATCAAACTGAACAGGAGAGCGATGCAAACAAAGACGGCTGGGAGAACAATCTGAAATCACAGAGAGAGGGAGTGAAGGCGAGAAGATTTTTATTAAAATGTTCTAAGAAAAAGCAATGTCTCCTCCCTCATCTGCCTATGCAAACAGATCACTCAATTAGTTCCCACCACTCCTAAAATCAGGATTCCAATCAAATGGATCTGGTCATTTAACAGCATTGCCCTCCAGTGGCAATACAAGTGAACCTTGCCAATGAAGAAAACACCCAATAAAAAGCAAGGGATTGGGTTGTTTTGTGGTGAAAGCACCAGAATTCACCCAGTTTTCAAATTTTGAAAGTTCTGCCATTGAAGTGAAAATTCTGATATAGAAGTTAAAATTTACTACAGGATGAGTCTCCCTTATCCGGAATTCTGAAATCTGAAATATTCTAAAATTGTTCACATGGGTGGTTGAAATAGTGACACCTTTGCTTTCTGGTGGTTCAGTGTACATAAACTTTATGTTTCATGCACCAAATTATTAAAAATATTGTATATAAAAATTCCTTCAGGCTACGTACATAAGGTGTATATCAAACATAAATAAATTTCATGTTTAGATTTCAGTCCCATCTCCAAGATATTAATTATGTATATGCAAACATTCCCAAATCCAAAAAATCCAAAATCCAAAACACTTTTGGTCTCAAGCACTTCGGAAAAGAGAAACTCAACCTTTATGAATACTTTAAATTTACCTGCTTAACTTGGCTACAACTGAAGCAGCCCCCCAACCCCCTGGGATGTACCACTGCAGACATGATGAAAATTTGGAAACTGTAGCTGAGATTTTCACTGTTGCTGCTGCAGTAGTTGCTATTTAAATTCATGAAGAACTGTACCAGCTCCCTGCAATGCGGTAAGGAGTCAGAGCATCCTCCTGTACCAGAGAGCCCTACAGACATTAAGGCAGGGCATCTTCTTCCCTTCTGGAAAGGAAGGGAAATCCAATTGGAGATTTTTATTTTATTTTTTTAAATGTTGACACAAACTTTTGGTAGCACAGTATTATTAGCAGCTACTGTCAGTAGTACAGTGCCATCAGCAGCCATGATTTTGGTGGTGACACCAGCAAACAGCATAATGGACTACAAAACAGTGAGGTTACATCCAGACACTGCCAAATGTTGACATCTGTACAACAGGAAAAGTCTCCCCAGGTACAAAGAGGCACAATTTGCATTGATTGTTAAAAGTGCTGGACATCCCTGAAGTAGGTTTGCTTTAATGGTTCTCCTTTTTTGGATATAAACCTGAGTCACAATCAGCTCTAGCTGGTGTCTTCTATGTGAGTAAGGTGGTGAGTCTCTCAGGATTTCAAGTTTTAAAAAGCTGTTCAAAGGCTGAACCATCTAGGCTCAACTCCATACAAATCTACTTTATTTGTTGTTGTTATGTGCCTTCTAGTCAACAATTTATTCAGATTTATTCAGTGGAGCATTCCTCTGAGGCTGAGAGATTGTGATTTACACAAGGTCACCCAGTAGGTTTCCGTGGCTCAGTGGGGATTCAAACTGTGGTCTCCCCAAGTCTCAAATCCAAGACTCAAACTACTATACCCTGCACTACACAGCTCCTTTGTAAGTATAAACTAAAACATGGAGCAGAATCACCACCTCAGTGATATGGGAACCAAGAGCTGACACTGGCTAGAGTGGAACTGATATGTTCAGAAGGAAAGGGATAATGTCCCCTCTATGGTGAGTGAAATGGTCTTGTTCTAGATTGGGAGGGTTGCACTTAAGTCTACAGTAATTTGGAAAGTGGAGACGGAACATAGTTTAAAATAATTTCTGCTTTGCGTGTCAGCCTTATAGCAGTGAATTGATGAAAGACAAACAGAACTAGCATTGAAGATGTCAGTCGAACACAACTACTGCACCGTCTGCAGAGTGAACCTGTCTCACCTGAGCAAAAAAACCTTTTCTGCTGCGCCTGGCAATAAGCAGTCTCTTCCAGAGAAGGGCTACAAACTGCTGCTGAGTCAACTTCCAGCCCTTCACTTGGGTGGATCCTTTGCCATCCATCCCACTCAGCAGGTCAGTCTCTCGGGATTCTGTAGGGAAACAGTTGCATGTTTTGAGGCACTCACTCCTCTCCCCTAAGCAATCTCCCTTTGGTAGGATATATACTCTTGTTTGACATATTTCAGCAAATGTGAGAAAGAATATGAACTGACTAGAAGGAAGACATTAATTATGTCCCTCAAGTGGCCAAGCACAATCTTGCAGCCTTCAGACTACAAGCTATGCTTGCTCCCCACCTTGCTTTGATGTATATGAGGGGAAATGGTAGGAAGCAATGCCAAAAAGAGCTTTTACTCTTAATCTCAGTTTCCTAATCTAACAGGCGTGAATAACAGTCTGTCTGCATTGGTCAACTTTGGTATCCGGCCATAATTTGAGATAGCCTCCTCCCCCAAGCTCTTCTGCCATTCACAGAGCATGCGCAGGGTGCAACTGAGAAAAGTCAGCACCTCATTTTTTTGGTGGGCTAGGCAGACACTTCTGGTGCTTCCAGATGCAGCTTTCATTGTGCTATTATCCTATTTTGTTCACAGAACTTTTATGGAGGCGATTCCCATGTCATCATCTTCCATGATTCCCTCCTGTTTCTCCGATATTTTTAATTTCCACAAGAAAGATGGAAGAGGTGCACACATAATCTTTTGGTAGCTAGTATTAATGGCCCTCTCTCTGGAATCAGCCCACTGTGCAACCATTTTATCTTTTCCTCCTTAATGGTAAAAAAAAACAAACAAACATGAAGGTGATGGGAAAATGTGGGAGGATTAGAAGTGGGAAACGTTGTTTGAAACTCCCCTCCCCACAAGTTCTACAATAGAAGGCAAGACAATTTTACAATAAAAACTGCATTTGGAAGCACCTTAGAAGACAAAAGCAGGATTCTTGGTGATTCCACACACTGTAAAATCCCAACACAGAGTTTGCTCCTGCCAAAATGCTCAGGGAAGAGGGGATCTTCTTTAGCTTCCCAGTACAAAGCAAGAGGCCCTTTTTGACTTCTTGCCAATATATGGAGAAGCTGAGGGAAAAATGCCTCGTGTCATGCTGTTACGGAAAGGCAGTGTTCAAGAAAAGAGTCATAGATGCCAGTGATAACATGGCATCTGCATTTCTTGAATACTCAATTTGAAATGATAAACATCCACGGATTATGCTTTTCACACTCAGCTAGATGGTGTTTTTTTTCTGGTGTATTATTGTTTGTTTGGGCTGCAATGGGACGAAGAGATGGTTCACACAGGAACCAATTTAATTTACTGGAAGACTCACAGTTGAATGTGTGGAGTTCATTTTAAAAAGCTAAAATATGAGGGGAAAGAGAAATGGTGGATTGTGATTGCTAATGGCACATTCACACATGTGATTCTCCACTGGGAATCATGGTCTTCAAATGATGACTACACGGGTTAGCATCAGCACTTAAATCAGTCAGCAACAGTATTTACTTTTCAAACATAACATACATTTTTACTATCATAATTCACTAAAGGTGAACAAACAGACATGTACCCCTTTCATCTTTTACCTGGATCTATGTCGGAATCATTAGGGTCAAAAGCATCATCTTCTGTGAAAGGACGAAGGCAGCTCTGCCTGTCTCCAAAGACACGGCTTCTTCTGGCAGGTAATGTGCCATCTGAAAAAGAAAGGTCAAACTAGGTGACTGGGTTTTATCACATATTATTGTAAGTATTTATTGCACCTTTTCCCAGTCTGGATCTCAAAGTGACTTACAAAGGTCAAAAAACACAGAGCTTTAAAATGCATATTATACAAAAATAAAAAATATAATTAAACTAACAAGAGAATTAAAAGCTGTTAAAAGCAAAACCATTTTAAAAAATCCACAAATTATATGGCCTTAACTTAAAGCCACCCCAATATGCTTTCAAATGGAAGTCATAACATTCCTGAGCTGCTTACACATATGTAGGTCGAACTAACTAGTGAGACGCTCGCATCACAGACAAACATTCCTGGAGGGTGTTATTGTCAATCCTATCCTATGTATTTCCCCTGGATTTGGAGTGATCCTTGTGGGAAAATATTTTCACACAGGATGGCCACCATATATTGAGTGGTTGCCATGTTGAAGTGAGAGCCACGTAGTGCAGTGGTTTCAGCATTGAACTACAAGTCTGGATAAAAGGGTCTGAATCTCCTCTTGGCCATGGAATCCCACAGGGTGACCTTGGACAAGTCACACTCTTTCAGCCTCACAGGAAGGGAAAGGCAAACCCCCTCTGAACAAATCTTACCAAGAAATCCCTCATAGATTCACCTTAGGGTCCTCATAAATTGCAAACAATTTGAAGGCACACAACAACAACAACAACAACAACAACAACAACAACATGTTGAAGTAGCTTTTTGGTAGTCTCCATGAAATGGTCCATAATGTCTGGACCCCAAAAATGACACAGCACTATGTTCCATAAAATTAGACCCGACAATATTGTGTTTTACCTGAGGTCTCTGCATCTACACCATTATCTTCTGCCACTTTCAGAAATATCTGAAAGAGAAAAACATTGGAATTACAACAAGCAGCTTTGTACAGCAACTACACTGCTATAGATCCTGACCTAGTGCCTTTCAGACATGTTGGTCTACAGCTCCCACAATCTCCAGCCAGAAGACTACTGCAGTGTCTATTTTCAAGTTTCTGAAATACCCCCAATTTCACAGCATATCCAAAAGAGCTCAAAATACATGTTTACTCGGAATTACAACAAATAGATCTGTATTGTCAATTTATTCAGTCAGCAGAATTAAGTCGTAATTTTTCTCCCTAATAAAAACACTGTAAGCTATATGCAGAACAACCCAAATGTCTTTGTGATCTACTGTGAAATATTTATCTGCAACTAGAAACAGATTTTTTCAGAAGGATTCACCAGTTTATGGAACTCATATTTGGAAATATATGTAAACATATTCTACTGGGATTGTCAATGATTGCCTTTAATAAAAGTAAGGCTGACATTTTAAAAATAAAAAATTGAAATCACTCCCATACATTTTACAAAGTTCTTTACTTTTCTGTTGCTGCAAACTATTTCAAAACCTTTTAAATGAAAAAAAGATATACAGAAAAGACAAGCAAATAAATAACATAGCTTTTTGAATATTAGAGTAGCAAAAATTATTAGAATATTAGAAAATATTAGAAAATAAATTAACTCCAAATCTGATGTGACAGGGGAAAAAGTTTGCCAAATATGTTCCCCAGGAATCTTTTCTTCCTTCTCTGTGTTAAAGATTTCTTTTTCATGTGAGAAAATTCTACCTTTGTGTGTGACATATACTTGGGATGGGAGGAAGAGGATGGGTAGACCATAGTTCAGTGCCGAAGCATGTGCATGCAAAAGGATCCAATTTCAATCCCAGGCATCTCCAGAAAGGGCTACAAAGGAACCCTGCCTAAAATCCTGGACTGGCTAACAGTCTAGGTAGCCAACATGATCATAGGATGGGGCAATCATTTCACATGATATAAAGCAGTTTCTTATGGTCTAAGCCCAATATTAGGTGAGCAGTCTGCTCATGCAAGATGAGGTCCCCTTCCTCCTCATTGCATCTGTTCCATGGTACCTGGTCTCAGGTTCCCCAAAACTGAGAACTAGACCTGCAGAATGGAAATTTGAGCACTAACAGTGTTTGTTGCACTGGTAGAAGGACTCTGTACTATGCAGTCCTACTTTCCTAACTTCATGAACAGCAGCCTGGTATGGGACAATTTAGGGGAAAAAATTATAACTTGACTCTTCTAATTGTACTGGCTGGCTCTCAGTGATACAAACAGAGGTGTACTTGCTTTAAAATCCTCTGCAGTTGGACCCACATTGACAACAAGGACATCTGGGTTTCAGCTCCTTAAACCACATGGCAAAACACTTGTTACACAATTCTCTGTATAAGGCAATGTGATTATGTGCCAGATTTGTGTCTGAAAAAAAGACCCACAGCACAGAGGCAAGCCCATGGTTCCACAGAACATGTCAGTGGTGCAAGGAGCACAAATACATGATCCATGAGCTGTGCCTAAATATGAAGCAATGACATGCTACCACAATTCCTTCTGCTTCTTCCAGTAAAAAAAGTATGGCTCACATACCTCCTCCAAAGTAGTTTCAGATATGCCATAGCTGGAAATCCCCAGGTCAGAAAGCCGGTCATCAATCTCATGAAAGAGTTCCACAAAAGCCCCCTCTCTAGCCGCTTCATATGGCAAAACATAACTTAACTCGTGGCCGATGTCCTCTACCAACCTTGCTTCAGGGACGTGCTTCATAATGAGATTGGAAATAGCAGACACATCTGGAAGAACCAAGTTATATTCAGATGTCTCTCCTCCTGATGGCTTATTCTGCATTGTGCTAACAGTGAAGCCAGAATCCTGTTGGTTAATCCCAACTAGAGTAGTCAACAAGTAGGTAAATGCAACTGATTCAGTGGATCACCTCTAATCAGAATCAACGAAGGGATTTAGACCTAATTATTGAATAGCTGATATTTTTAACTAGTAACATACCTACAGTATCTTACTCAGTGTATGTAACACAATAAAATAGGGATTGTCCATTAATTTCACAGAAACTGCACTTAGGAAAAAGAGGGTTACAAATTAAGACTTTATTTTCTGCAAAGAGAAGGATTCCTTCCACCTATGGAAATCTTCTAATCCAGTGGGCATTACTGGAACAGGGGAGGGAGGAGGGTTTTTTTACCAGTTCTCCTTGCTCCTGAAGACTCCAGTACCCCCTCAAAACAAATCTGCCCTGGAGGGTTGGGGGACCTCTGGAGTAGTAGAAGAGGCAACATGGGAGGAAGAAAATGAAAATTGCTTTCCTCTTTTGCCAACCTGGAGCCTTCTGAGTAGAAGCCCCCTCAAGGGAAGACACAGGTGGCAGAAGCAAATTCTACATCCCACCCAATATATTAAGACCAAACCACCTATTTATCAGGACTGCATGACTGGGGGTGGGGGCAGGATTATAGCCACAACACTATCAAATCTATTATCAAACCCACTGATGGTTTGCAAGTCTAGTTATATAAAATACAAACACTGAAGTACAATTTCTTTAATTTTAAAGCCATTACCTATTGTCAGAGTGTCACTTTCATGGTCGCTGCCAAGCCCAGCATCAGAGCTACTCTGAGAGACACTGTCATCCTAGTTACAAAAGAAAGGATGACCCAATTACTTCCAATCTGAACAAAGCCAGGAGAAAAATATGAAAAAATGCTACATTTTCTATTTTTAAAAAACCAGAAATGAAAGGAAACAATGACATTTAAAGTATTCTGCTATGTCACTAAGACTCGGAATTTGCTTCCAACTCAGTGCTAAAGCATATTGTCGAAAAGCTGGGCTGCTTCCCCCTGCTCCCAATCCATGCAGACTTTTTGCATGCTCAAACTGATGCCTGCATGTGATGGATGCAGAATATAGAAATGTTACTTTTTCAATGACAGCTGTTACAAATCCCCAGGTAGGAATTCTAGGAATCTGAAAAGTAGCCCCAAAAGTAATTTTTCCCAGTCTGTGGATGAATATGGCATGTCCATTCCTTCCCCACTGTTCATTGCACACACAGTATAGCATCCTATATCCAAACCTTCCTTTCAATTCTGGATCATAGGCTCAGAGAAATCCTTTCTTATACAGCTCCAGTTTCAGACTCTGGGGGACCTGTAGCCAAGATGCCTCTAGAAGAATGGCACTCTTTAATTCTTTCTCCTCCTCAGTGTAACAGCTACCCACCTGCCTCTCTGTCTGAACACGATACTTATCATCTCCCAGGACAAGGCATGGGAACAACAGAACAAGGCAAAAGGAAGCTACTATTCCTTCTTCTTTCTCTCCTTACTAACCTAGAAGTGCAGATGAGCAATGACAGGGCAGAGAAACAGCTGGGCTAGGGAGTTCCAAGGGCTGGAAGTGAGCCCTGAAAATGTCACAGGTCTTAAGATGCGCCTAACAATGTCACTAGCCCTGCATTAATGGAGCAGCTTCCAATTCAGGTTCTGTTTGCAATAAGAGTCACGAGAAGAAGGCATCCATGACTCAAATTTGGCCTTATTTTCTCAGAAGGGATGGAAAGAATATTCCTAAATATTACAATCTTAGAGAAAAGGGGTTTTCCTGAGTGTTAGGAAACCCTGAGAAGGAGAATCCTGGATAGATGAGAATTTAAGTCATATGAGACTTAACTGTACGGGGGGGAAACACTTGTGGTTTTCACTTGGAAAACAACATGTTCTGCACAGTAATGTTATTTCTTGTGCAGAAAACAAGTCAACAGAAAATGCTGCTTTGCATGGGTGGGAGAGAACCCACATGCTGAGTTTTTGCAGAATGAATCCCAAACTGCAAATAGTTCTTGAAAACTTTGCAGTTCTGAGGACTGCTTCATAATGGGGAGGAAAGGAGTTAAAAGACCCATTCTTGCCCATGATAATTAAATTTACAAAGATTTACATCCCTTCTTCTCAGACATAAAAGTCACAGGATAGAAGAACATCCAAACAGGTCTTAAAGAGGAAGTAAGAGTGTTTAAGAAACTGTAGCAGCAGTCACAATAGGAATTGCTAGCATTTTGCCAGTTACAAAAGGAATGAGAACATCTCATTCAATAGCTTCAGTACATCCCTGGGGAAAGCTGAGTAATCAGTACGTAATCACTGAATAACATTCTTCAGAGCTTCAAACTGAAGTGATTTCTGTGAGTGAACTCTATTATTAAATTGTGCTATTATATTCTCTTTCTAGCTGCGGCCTAAATGGAGAAGATGTAGGACTTTGAAAAGTTTCCACACTTAGGTTGTTTATAAAAGAAAATTGACAACAAGCCATACAGAGCTTTGTGGTACCTTTTTCAGGTAAGAGACAGTGCTGCTGCTGTTTCTGCAGGAACTTAATGAGGAATCCACATCCTTCTTGACTAAGGTCAAGTAGTAGCCTGTCCCCAGTTGGTTCTTCAGAAACAGAGAAGAGCCCACACAGCAGAGTTTACCATGAGAGATGATGGCAATTCGGTCTCCAAGGATGTCTGCCTCATCCATGTGGTGTGTGGACAGAATGATGGTGCGGCCTGATAACCAAGCAGAAAACACAAAATCAAGTACATGTGGACAATGTAGCAATTGTGTTGTTTGTGTGCCTTTGAAGTCATGTCCAACTTATGGTGATCCTAAGGTGAATCTATCACAGGGTTTTCTTGGCAAGATTTGTTCAGAGGGGGTTTGTCATTGCCTTCCCCTGAGGTTGAGAGTGTGTGATTGCCCAAGGTCACCCAGTGGGTTTCATGACCAAGCAAGGAATCGAACCCTGGTCTCCAGAGTTGCAGTCCAGCATTCAAACCATTACGCCATGCTGGCCTTCACCCATATGTTTTCCCTGTTAAAGATAACTGACAGCTTAGGGAGGTCTGATTTAGGAGTCAGAATTTTCCTGTCCTTTATGAGTATGGATGTCTCAACATGTTAGGAGAGTTTGGAGCATTTTTGATGACTTTTTTTGCATATCAAAACTTTTTTGTGAAAATTTTGTTTGTGCAAAAAATGGTATTTTTCATATCATGTTTTGTGTAAATGTGTGTTTCATTTACCCAAAATATAACATTTTTGTACAAAATATGACATTTTGAATAAAACAGTAAAATATATAATGGGTTTTTCCACAAACAATTTTTTTATTTTAGAAGTCCTTTTTTAAGAGAAGAAATTAGAGAAAAGAGGGAACTGATTACATATGGCCACGGATACATCTAGTTTGGTCCTAGTTTTAAACGCCTCCCCTTTACCTCTGCTCCTATTAAGTTTAATGAAGATGATTGAGGCTGGGAGGCGTTTGGTTCTTCTGCCGACTCTAGATTTTTGGTCAATAGTAAACATAAGGTCAGACTGTGATGTTTGTTCCCTCAAGAAAATAAATTCTATTCCGATTATATTTTGTATTACATTTTAATCCTTCATCCAGATTTCAGTTTAGCCAGAAGGAAATTATGTACCATCTGGCCAGGATTTTTATAGAACAGTTCTTTGATGTTGGCACACAACAGAAAAACAACAACACTGGACAGGTCTCGTAGATTCTTTGCCAAACTTCTCCAATTCCATTTGTGGATCTATTTTCTAATCACATACATGTTAGCTACCTCAGTGGAACCTAGGATCTGATCAATGTCTGATAGCAGGTATTTGGATCTTGCCACATATGAAGGTGTCCTGATCTGGCTTTTAAACCTTCCAGTCTCTTGATATGCTGAACAGCTGATAAACTATCAGAGATGCCAAAGCTGCAAGTATTGAAACCATCTTTCTTATAGCTCTAAAATACTGAAATGTATGTAATGAAAACCCTGACTCCCAGGAAAATCCTGCAAAGTTATCTTGTTTTAAGGTTCTGATGGGGAAGGGAGTATACTTTAAGACTGGTCAGCAATAACAGAAAGGAGTCTTCTGGGAATGGTCAAGATTTTTCATTCTAACAAATTGCAAAATGATGTGACTATTCTTGCTGCCATGCTTTTTTAGACCTCCTCCTCAATTGTATTTGGACTACAACTCCCAGAATCCCACACTGCTATGTTTCACTACCTCAACTGAGCACTGCATGAGGATAGTCTCATGTTCAATCCCTGGCATCTCTAGTTAAAAGGAACTCGGGGATGGGAAAACCCTTAGCCTGAGGATTGTGGAGGACCAGCTGGAATAGACAGCACAGGCCCAATGATTTGTCTTGGAATGGGACAGCTTTGTATGTGCTTCTCTCCTCATGTGGAGAAAGCATAGGCCCAACATAGTTTGGAGAACTCAGATATAGTTCAGGTATTATAGAAAAGTGCAACAGGTTGTGGTAGAAACACAGCTGTCACTGTCTTCTAATAATTTCCAACTATGAATCTCACTCAGGTACACAGAGAAGGCAAGCAAAAATATACCAACAGAAAACCATTGGAAAATTAATGTTTTTCAGGTTCTGCAGGAAAATGGCTTATATAAAGTCACATCACTAGTATTTCTAGTGCAATGATGTTTGTACAGACTTGAAGCAGTTCTCCAGGGCTTCAGACACAAGTCTTTCCCAGCCCTATCTGGAAATGCCAAGGGACTTCTGTAAGCAAAAATCTTCTTATCTGTGTGTCCTATCCACTGAACAATTACCCCTCTCTTTGCATAACAAACACATACTATAACTACTGTACAACTTTTCACTGTTTTGTAAGAGGAAAGAGTAAATACCTTGGCGATACTTCAAAAGAAGTTCCCAGATTCCTCTGCGAGAATATGGATCAACACCAGCAGTTGGCTCATCCAAAATAACAACTTTAGAGCCACCCACAAAGGCTAGAGCTACCGAAAGCTTTCTCTGCATACCACCTGTGAAGCAAAATCATAGACAATTATTAGAATTAATAGATGGTTTAATATAGCCTAACATGAAGGCGTCCACAGCATTGCTATAGTACATTTTGGTGAATGAATTCAGAGACACGAGGGAGATATGAATGCCTAAGACAAGGAAGGGGAATGTGTGACCCTTCAGATGTTGTTAGATTGCAAGTCCTATCATCCCCATCACAACATTTGCTATATTGCCTATACCTTTCGGAAGTTGCAGTCTAATAACGGGGGGGGGGGGGGGCATATTCTCCAGCCCTGATCTTCTAACCTGACTACTTGGTGACTACTACTTAATGATCCAAACTATCATCTAATGGTACTGTGATTATAATTTCACTAAGGAACTGATTAATGTGTACATATAGACTGGCCTATTGTCTATATCAGCGATTCCCAAACTTTGGTCTTCCAGATGTTTTTCACTTCAGCCCCCAGAATATCTGACTGTTGGCTAAGTTTGCTAGGGCTTCAAAGTCAGCAACAAAGAAAGAAGTAACAAATTGCATGAAATGGATCATTAGAAAAGGGCTTGAAAACAAAACAATCCATGTATCCAAATCTTATAAACAACCCATGTATCCAAGACATGCTATTTTAGCAGAATTACATTTGAACCAAAATATTATGACAAGATTTTGTTTTTTTAAAGTTAAGGTTTGCAGGCACTACCACTAACCAATATGATGGTGGATGGAAAAAGGATTATGGGGTGTCATATATGAATAATGCTGATTTTTTTAAAAAAAGATTCCCATTCACTGTCATTAACTTCCTTGACAAAATGGGGGTGAATAAGATAGCTGGGAAAGTGTTTTAGCACTGGGGGGGAAAAGACATATATGAATAAATACCGGTAGATATAAAAATTGTGTTCACTGCCAAGTCTAAACAATGCCTCTCAAAAATACAGAAAAGTAGTCCTCAGGGCACCAATCTCCATAGAACATGATGGAATGTAAACACAAAAAATACAAAATATGTCCCATTAGTAGGAAAAGTCAGTTGCAATTTTACTTGTTTTTAATGGCAGAAGAACATGATTTATTGGAACTAGACGTGGTCTGTCTAGAAGAAAATCAGTCTGACCCAGAAGTGGGGTTCTTATTCTCATGGTTATGCAAGTAAACCAAACAATAGCATATGGCTACATAAATGACACTTACCAGAAAGTTTACTTGTCTTTGATTTGAGTTTATGAGGCAAGCCAACATCAATGGCCATCTGTTCCATTTCCTCTTTCACCAAGTTTTCCGACAGCCCCTTGAGGCGTGCATAAAACCAAATGTGCTCTTCTACCGTCAACCTGGGCATATGGGAGAGAATGATAGCAGCATTTTGGGTGATGAAAACAACACATACATTTTGCCTGTTTTTCATAACCCCCAGATTATGGAACACCTTGCCGGAAGAGATCCATCCATCAGATAACCAGCTTAGATGACTTTAAAAAAGCCGTCAAGACAGATCTCGTCCAACAGGCCTACCTGGAATAAACCACTCACTTAGCTTGGTCTCCCCCCCCCCCCCTCGGTCATATTCCCTCATTTTAACTTTGCTTACTGTTTTAATTCTTGGTTTTAACTGATATTTGAATTTAATGTATTTTTAAAGGGAGGTTACAGTGTTTATTTATATGTTTATTGTTGGGGTAGTTTATGCGTTGATTTTAGATGTAAGCCGCCTTGATTGCTACGGCAAAAGGTGGGGTATAAATAAATAAATAAATAAATTTTTATTATTATTCATTATCTATTTTTAAACTGAAAATGTGACTTTTAAAAATATATTTTCTGAGGATGAGTCTCAAATTAGGATGCTGTCTCATACCAATTCAGACAATTTGTCCACTTAGCTTAATACAGTTAGCCCTCAGTTTTCACGGGGGATCTGTTCTGGACACCCCCCCCATGAAAACGGAGACTCGCTGATATTCAAGCCCCATAGGCTTGAATGGGGAACATTCCATTGATCTTAACGGAAGTCACCCCTCCATGAATATTCAAACCCGCGGATGTCAAGTCCGCAAGAACGGAGGGGCGACTGTATACTGCCTACTCTGACTCAAAGTGGTTGTTCAGGGTTTCAAGTAGAAGTCTGTGCTGTGAACCCAGAAACTTCTGCATGCAAAAACAACAGACTGTATTTTAAATTAAAATTATTGCCTCTGAAAGCTTGACATTTCTTTGTACTTGTGTGTATGTGGAGCAATAATATCACACTAGATTGATTAACCTGTTCCCCTCTAAGCAGTTTTCCCACACTACTATCAGCTCCCAATGCTGAAAAGCAGCCAGGGAGAAGGGCAATTTTTAACAACAACAAGTAGACTCTATCCTACAGAATCCTGGGATTTGTTGTTTGGTGAAGTATTCAGCCTGGTCTGTCAGAGAGCTCTGGTGCCTCACCAATCTACAAATCCCAGAATTCTGTAGGATTTAATTCTTCAGTGTTGATATACTCCTAGCCTGGTGTCCTCCAAATTACAACTCCCATCACATTCAGACCACAGTATCACCACGATGGGGCAGGCTCTTTAAAATAGTGCCTTTTTCTTTAAAATGACAACAAACAACTCTATTCTTGCATACAGGCTTTGAGGTAATTTTTTTGGACTGAGGATGTATGATAAATAAACTATGACTAGTTTTTTAATGCAAGGGTTTAAGTTCTATGTTTGTGGACAAAGCTTTAAAATGTACTGGAAACTTAAGCCCAAACAGCTTAGAGACAAACAAAAAACAGAACAAAATAAAACAAAATTCAAACAAAAGGAAATTAATCTCATGAGGGTTCCCCCTCCCTAAAAAGAAAACTATTTCCAAGCAAACTATGTAAGTTTGGAGCGTAAGTCACAACTTTGACCATCTGGAGCAGGCAGAATTCTTGGTCACCTGAGGTGACTTGTTTTGAGGGAATCTATTTTGGCTGTACAACAAATGCAAGAGAGCAAAAGGTCTCTATTTTTAAAATTATAGAAAAGACAGATTTCTTTCTGTCCACCATACGTTTTCATGGTGAACATGTGGAGGAGAAATGACACATGTGATGCATGCAAATAGAAGCTTTGACTAAGGATGTATCCACATTGCAGAAATAAATGACACCGCTTTAACAGCTATGACTGTATCCTACATTATCCTGGGATTTGTAGTCTAGTGAGGCATTAGAATACCAGGCTAAATATCTCACCAAACTACAAACCCCAGTATTCCACAGAGTGGGCCCATGACCATTAAAGTTGCATCCCAAATAGCTTTAATTCTGTAGTGCAGAAGAGCTCGAAACATGTTTAGCACTGGTCTTCAGCCTCTCAATTTTGCAATAGTCATCTCAGAGGGCCTATTTAAGAGAAATAGTACCCATGGATATGTGGCAGATATTAATGAATAACACTTCCTGAAGTGGACAGCCAGAGGGGAGCACTGATTGCTGAATGTAGCTGAAAAAATAATGAGGTGGGAAATAGGGAATTGCTGCCTAGTTTGAATGCAGTTCAGCAAAGTCTGCTTAGTACAGAGTAAAAGGGTAACTGGCTGCCCTCCTTACTGTGAAATAAGGAGTGGATTAAAGCCTAGCAACAGTCTTCACACTGTAAAGATGGTTTCTTTTGTCAGTATGCTCACCAAGTAGGCCAAGTAGGGGACATCAACTGATAGAGGACAATCATTACAAGCCAATTCATGTCAGTGAAGGGTTCAAAGACATATTGTGACTATGCATACTTCAAAAACTTGTCTTACAGGGAACAGAGAATTATTAATCATACGATTACTTATTATTGCTAGTCGCTCCAAGAACTATGAAAAGGTAAGGGGCATTCAGCCTTTGAACTCCTTAAAGGCAATAATTTTAATAGTGGCAAAATCTTACATAAGGGCTCAGCTTGAGAACAGTGACAAAGCTTTCCTTGCCAGAAATTTGTGGTTGAGCTTGCACTAATAGACCCAGTTGATAGACTTATACTTAAATATATTTTGCTATTTCTACACTGAAATGAATTTTTATTTTTACACTAAAATAAGATACTGATATACTTGCACTGAAATTTATTCTTGTTGGCTATGCCAATAACTTCCTTACATCTTGCATTTTGTTTTATATTACAAAGTTTTTACAAGTAAACCTTGTAAGTCGGGTTGAAAGCTCATCTCTGATACGGGATGCTCAAGTTCCATTATATACGATGGCATAGTAAAATGCTGTCCTTTATAGAAAATGGCAAAAATCAAGCTTTGTTTTTTGGATTTAAAAATATATATATTTTAAAGTCATGGATGGTTTAATCTGTGGATGCAGAATCCACAGATACAGAGGGCCAACTGTACTTCCAAAACTGTGTTATTGTAAAATTCTGGTAGGGTACAGCATTTTTCCAGGAATGACACTTGATCTGGAGGAGGACCAGAAATGTTTATTTAACTTCCTAGTCTGGGGCTAGCAAAGTATAGATAGCATGCTTTCAATATACATGACCAGACATGTCCACAAATGCACACACCATCATATGTCTGTGGATTTATGAAAAAGATGAAAAGATATGAAAGAACAGCATTATTCATATTGTTACTCACTCATCAAACAAAACATTGTGCTGGGGGCAAACACCCAGGTTCTGCCGGATAGTGTTCAGTTCAGTACGGATGTCTTTGCCCAGGATGAAGGCTGTGCCCGAAGTTGGAGGAAATAATCCTGTCAAGATGGACCTAAACACAACAAGAAGGAACATTGAAACCAACAAGACAGACTGGAACATGGCTCTGGAAAAAGTCTACCCCACCTTTGCAACACTGCCACTTACATTGTGGTAGTTTTTCCAGCTCCATTGTGTCCCAAGAAGGAGGTAATCTGCCCTTCATAGAAATTCAGTGTAAGGCCATCTATAGCCAGCTTCTTGCAGTCTCGGTAGACCTTCACCAGATTTTGAATGGACACCCCAAGGCGAAGGTGACTTGGCTCTTCTTCCATACAGACTGCAGAAACAGGGAACTCAATTAACTCTGCTTGGTGAGACACAGCAGATTTTCAAAACGTGCAGGCTACTTCAGCGAGGATGGGTTGGGCAACCATCCGAGTAGGGATCAGAGGGTGATATGAGCACAATGCAGCAATTTCCTGACTCCAACAGGAGAGGGTGGTTCTTGGAAATCTAACTGAGCTCTGCAGGAAGCCTGATATGGCAGGAAGGTTTCTATTAAAGAAGGGGCTTCCATGATGAATAGTTTGTACTTGGTTTGGTCAGGTTAGGTCAAGCTTCCTGTGGCCTGTGGGTAAGCTCAGGCTAAGTTTATCCTGGCAGAACACAAGGATCAAGTAATCCCTTGCTTGGTTAGACTAAGTTCAATATATCCAATATTTTCTCCCCAGCTGTGCAGTTGGGCAGTTATATTTATTGGTGTTCAGAAGCAAGGCATCAAATGGATGGCCCTTCTCTGTTGTCTCTTTTCAGTATTTCAGGGAATCCTGGTGGCACAGTGCTGCAGCCACAATGTTGTGAGTTTGATCCCAGGGCTCCAAAGTTGACTCAGCCTCCCATCCTTTTGTAGGTCAGTAAAATGAGTACCCAGCTTGTTGGGGGCAATTGGCTTACAGACTGTAACCACTTAGAGAGAGCTAAGTTTACTATGAAGTGGTATAGAAATTGCTGTTTAACATTCAGAGTTATGCTGTTTCTCTACAGTGAGAACACCTATAATAGGATTAGAAAGCAGAGGAAAAATCCCTGGCTGGAGAGGACCTGTCATCCATCCTGGTTAATAGCCATGGTTAGACTTGTCCTCTATGAATTTGTTCTATTCCTTTTTAAAGACACCATAGTGAGTGATCATCACTTCATCGTGCCACCACAAACTCCATAATTATATATTATATGATGCAGAAGGATTTCCCCTTTTCCTGGAATTACTGCCTGGAACTACTGCCAATCAATTGGACTGTATGATCCTGACTTTTAATACAGCATGAAACAAAACTGTTTCCCAATGAACAGCTAAGTTTGCAAATTGAGCACTTACTTTCAGAAGATACTGCAGAGAGAGAAGGGAGTTGGTGTTCATCAGATTCCTCACCACACCAGTAGGACTTCATTAAGGGGAAGTACCAGGGTCTTGGAATGCCAAATTGCCCTAAACAAGAGATAAAATAGGGTGGTTTGAGATTTGGGAAAAGTCATTTACAGTATTTCTGATGTGCAAAAACAATTCTCAAAATTAAGATTTGGGATATTCCATAGATACTGAAGTGTATCCATAGTATCCTGACTGAGTCTGTCAAGAGTCAAAGATTCCTCCCTGATAGTCTAGTAGTGATTATCTGGAAATCACTATGTATGATCTGAGTCTAAAACGTGAAAGAGGATCTATTAGCAGTGACATGTACTAAGGAGAAGAAATGCATAGTTCTTTCAGTTCATACTTAAAATCTCATTTCTTTTAACCACCACTCAAAAACATTTCTGCATCCTTTGAGAATTTCCATTTGTAAATCTGCTGCTCAACTTGTCTCAATTTGAGCTGCTTTTATACAGGCTTAGATGGAATGGTTTACAATAATTGGATTGAGGGAACAGGGTTCTTGCCTCTCCTTTTTGGAAAATGAAGCAACACAAAGCAACTTAGCAAAACTCAAGCGTGCTTTAAATCACCTTATCAAGAAATATACCATGCAGGAAGTGTTCAATGCAGCATCAAAATAGTAGAGCTAAAGAAATTATTCCAAGAAATGTTTACCTGCAGTAGACTGAAAGGGCTAAAGGAGGATAAATTTAAATGGAGAGGAGGGATCCTCTTAAAAAAAAATCTAAAAAAAAACTTTGGAAGAACTATGGAAGATTTTTTTTGTATATTGGTAATATTTTGAATAGATTGAGTATGTACTCAAGATTAAGAAATGTATATAATGTATATATATAAAATTAATAAAAATATATGGAAAAAAACTAAAAAATTTGCTTGAAAAATAAGATCCAATCCGCTGGATATAATTTAGTTGTGGAGACCAACTAGTCATAGCCCAGAGCTGGAAATGAAGATTGGGGAAGAAGGAATTGCTGCTACAGCCAAAGATACTCTACTGTGGATCTTCCACTATGAGGCCACAGCCTCCCCCAATCACTTGTTAAGGGAAAAGTCTTGTAACAGTGATGTTACAGAATGTGTCCCCAGGCCTGCTATCTCCAACAAACAGAAGGACCTGATGTTGTTGCCACTGTGAGAATTCTGTGCCTGTGATGTCCCAGGGCTGGACAGCCTAGTGGGAGCAGAAGCATCCCCAGCTGGCAGTGACTCAGTGGGCCAAATAGCAAATAAGAATGTTGCAGCTCCCACCAGTTATTCATCCTTGGAATATCATAGAAGTCTCACCAAGGGAAGGATGCAGTGCATCTGGAAGAAGTCATGCAAGATAAAGAGAGATTGAAGTATGATTTCTCACCTGGAAAGACAGCTTCAATGTACCAAGTCATAATCCCATACAGCAAACTATCAAACAGCATCATAGATACAGAAGTGGTCAGGTTGAAGCTGTCATCTTCCTTGGGGCTTTCAAAGATGTTGTCCCACTGAACCCCAATCCCCTGCTCTTCAAGAAGGGAAACATACTCACAGCCATACCCAAAGGCCACAGGAGAAAGCAGGCTCTATGAAGGAAAGGGGTCAATTAACATATTTGGTGCATTCGCTGATCACGTTTCTAAATTTGAAGAAAGCAACTAGAGGCCGATGCAGCCGGCCCGAAAGGGGTGGCACAGAGCCACATGCCGCATCCCCGATCCTCCTTTTAGCCGCCCTTAGAGCCAGCGCTGCAGCTCTTTTGTGCCCTTTTGGCACAGTATGTGTGCACGCTGCGCCAGGAGGGCACCCTGATGTGCACGCTGTGCGGACGGGCGCGTGGCATCAGGGTGGAGTCGGGGCGGCCAGTGTGTGGCTGCCCTGCCTCAACTCCACCCCCAGGCCAGCCCTTCGTGCTGGTCTGCATCAGCCCTAGGTTTGTGCATCCACAGTTACAAACACAAATTAACAAGGGTTCTAAGTAAAAGTCATTTCTGTGCATGTGCCACTTGCCATGCCACTCCATGAAATTTTAGACTTCAGTAGTGCAAATGATGTGGATCCTTACTACCTGATCACTACCCATTCAGTTCTGGGGCTAGCAAGCAGGTTGTAAGGAGCCATGCAGTTGGCCTCATAGTGTTTCCTATGACACTGCTGTGATATTTTCATCCACAGGTCAGCAAATCCAAATTCTGTACATGTGGAAACTTTGTAACATTGGGCATCTGAAGCTGAGTAACAGTTGATAAATGCCTTAGGTATGGCATACCAAGTAAATGATGTAAACCACATTAGTGGATGAGGTTTGGGCTCTTTTGCTCATCTTCCAATAAATATTCCCAGAAAGTCTCCAAACCCAACCCTGCTGCCAATTCCTCATTTACTTACGGCAAATATTTTAAGAGAGAAGCTGATATAGTCCTGCCAGGCAACACACAACACAAAAGGCAAGTAGAATGTAAAGTAGATGATGCCTCCACAAGCTGCTGCCAAGTTGGCTCTTGAGAAGAAGGTGCTGATTAGGAAGCACTGCATGATGGTCACAATACCAAAGATAGACAGGAAGACAAACACCACGCTGGGGTCACTGTAGGGCAGCAAGTTTCCTTTCTGGATAAAGAGAAGAGCAGTCATACTTTTAGGAAGCATTTGAGGCTATGAGCCAGTTCATAAATCATCATCGTCATTGTCATAATCTCCACCTTCACAAGCACTCCTAAAATTCTTCAAAGCAAACATGTGCTGTTAGGAAGCACATGCACCATATAGAGACATTCACTGATGGGGGCAGATATGCCTGACTAAATATCCCTATCCATTGTATTTTCAACATCAAGACCGGTGTTTGCAACTGTCACCCCATCCTTGGGACATGCCTACAATATAGAAACAGTGTCCCGGGATTCTATGTGTTTTCTCTGAAAGCAAGCTCAGTTACCTCTAGGCTCTGCAATCATTCTTGCATTCCTTTCACCCTCAAGGAGCTCATATGCAAAGCCAGCACTCTAGTCTCTATGCTACACTGACTTTCCCACAGTTGAAGAGTGTACTACACTGAGTTATCAGGTCAAGGATATAATAACCAGGTTGTCTGTGCAAGAAGATACCCATTTCACTTTGGATAGGGATGATTCCCTTGACAAGTTATGGCACAGGTCTCCATTTCTTAAAATATACCATATGGTCAACTGCTGAGTTAGCATGATGTAATTGCAGGTAAGGTGATTCCTCCTCCTTACCCCAGACTATGATGAAAATGGAAGAGAAATCCAATAAAGCTTTTCTCTACATCTAATGATACTGACACTGAATTCAATTCAAATTGGCCCAGAAGCTAACTTCTAAGTTGTAACAGTACCTAAACAAGCCTAACTATTCCCACCATGAATCAGTGAGAAATTTGTTTTCTCCACATGTTAATGGGGACTAACCTAATTTGTTCTCCCCAAACCAGCACTTTAACTGAGAAACTTGTTTCATTTTCCTCTGTACAGGTAAGGTGAGGGATTTGTTGAAGCCAACTGTGGAGTCCACCATCTCCTGCCCCATCTCCCTTTTGAAGGGTCTAAGGCAGGGGTAGGCAATCTTTCCCTTTTAAGGGCCGAGGGACTTCAGCTCCCAGAAGCCTCAGCCATGTTGGCCAATAGTCCCATGTTGGCCAATAGCTCCTGGGATTCTGGGAGCTGAAGTCCCTCGGCCCTTAAAGGGGAAAGGTTGCCTACCCCTGGTCTAAGGCTTTGGGGAATTGGGGCAGGGCTACTAGGGACCTTCACAGGCCAGATTAAGAGCCCTAGCAAATAAAGAGCTCTTCTCAAAGATTGTAATGTGTGAGTGAGGAAAATCATGCTTTTGTTCAAATCTCATCTGTACACCACATTTATTGGCCAGCCTGATGGACCCCACCATTGCTTAACCTTCAACTCCTATTTGCAATATGAAGAATAAAAAAATAGTGGCCTACCTACAGGGCTGTTGCAAGGATTACAAAAATAAGGACTATGTAGATGCTCACCTTGAGGATCACTGTCAAGAGCCCTGCACTCATGAGGAGGGGAATGAAGCTGCTAATGAACCAGCTCAGCCAGAGAATGCCATTGTCCAGGCCCATGATCCTCATTGTCTCTTTCAGCCGGGCTTCCTTCTCATAAACAATCCCTTTGATAATTACTGCCACAGAATAGATCCAAGCCAGCGTCATGAAAAGAGGCATGGACCGGCTTGTGACACGGAGATATCTGAAGGGCAAAGCAATAGGGAGTGAGGCAGTGACTTGGAGTTATACTCTTGGATCAGCAGTAGGATCAAGACAGACAAAAGGAAATACTTCCTCATACAATGCATAATTAATTATCCCAAGATGTGACAACGGATGGCATCTTCGAAAGGATTAAGCCTATCAACTGCGGGTTTGCTTACCAATGGCTGCCATCATAGCTGAATGATAAGCCACTGTTTGGAGATATTATGCCTCTCTATAGTAGGATGAACAAGGGAAGATCTCCACTGGACATCTCATTAACCACTGATGGAAACAATCTTGACTGTCTGTCTTCTCCTTCCTGTTTAGCACCATATTGTACTCAAGAAGTACAAGCTGCCTAGGAAAATTATCTGCCACCATTTTGAACACTCTTCCATCTGAGATGGGTTATGGAGGCTTTCTAAAATAACTTTCTTCTCCTAGACAGTATCATCTTTGAGAAAATGGCACCACTTATGAAATAACTTCTCTATGAAGACTCTTAAATCCCTTTACAGAGTCTCTTTCCCATTATTGCCTCTGCAAACTGGATTAAACTTATTCCCAAGTAGCCACCCCTAACATTCATATTCATTTTGCCTTGAAGAAAAATTAGCTATGCCAACAGGTTGCTTTGTTTATACTGTCACTTACATATCATCCACATAACAGGGATAGGGCATCTGCTGAACATAGACACCTGTTTTCTTCTCAGAGCCTGTCAGAGTGCGGATAATTGCCTGCTCTACCACATCCTGCAAATAAGCAAAGCCTCCCCAGATGTAACGCATGTCATCAAAAGGATCAGCTCGAGGACCTGGGTCCCAGTACCTATACCAAAGCAGAACAACAATTTGCTGTTTATTAGAAGCCCTCACATTGGTGTCTGTAATCTACTTTTAAAAAGCTTCTTTGAGGAATGCTTACCCATCCTTAATTTTGTTTGTCCTTTCCACACTGTCTATGTCCATCCTTATCTTGTACTTGACATGCTGGGGCAACTTCACACTGCTAGGGACAATTTCAGGAAAGACAATGCCTGCCCAAAATCTTCTCTGGTCTAGCAGTTCCATGGACTTGTTGATAAGGCGCACCTCACTAGGCACAGCTTCCAGCTTGTCCAAGTTAACACACTGCAATGGCAAGAGATAACTGAATCAGAAGATGGGCTGAATTTTTTTTAAAAATAAAGATATGAAATTTGAAATCAAACTTATGCTAAACCATTACTGTGCACTTTTAATTATACAGTCACCCCTCCACATCCATGTGGGTTAGGGGCCAAGGACTCCATCTAAAGTGGAAAAAACATGAATATGTTAGCCCCCTCTAACATGAATGAGAAAGAGTCTTCTCCCATTGAGAGTACCACCCGTAACTCTCTTTGCAACCTGGAAACACATAGCCTCCCCCACATTTCCAAAGAGCTTCCACTTTCAATCTGATGTTAGCAGCCACTGCTGCAGAGGATCCACCTTCTCTCCTCCTCTTCCCTCTCCACACTATATCTTCCTCACTTTGACAAACTTTGCATTTGCCTCATTTTCAGAGTCTTTCTACTCTGAATCTGATGTTTACAGCCATCAGTACAAAGGGAAGATACGGTGTTGCTTTTCTCTGGTCCGGAGAGAGGGAGAGGAGGAAGAGGGGAGAGAAGTTAGATCCTCCTGGAGGTGGCTGCAAACATTGGATTAAAAGGGAAGGTCTTTGGAAATGAGGAGGATGCAAAGTGTGTCAAAGCAGGGGAATGTACAGTGTTTGTTTTGGATGGCTTGGGAAGAAGGGTGACGAGAGGGGGGGTGAAGAGGTTGACCTTGTTAAGCAGCAGCTACAAAGTCGCAGATAGTCAAAACCTAAAATCTGAAATCCGCGAATGTGGAGGGCTGACTGCGATGGGCTAAATTCATAGCCCCAGCTAGAGTCCCAACTACAAATCCCAGAATGTTGAGTCAATGATTGATTCAGGTTGCATCCACACTGCAGAAATAATCTGCTTTGACGCCACTTTTAACTGCCATTGATCAATGCTATGGAATTCTGGGAACTGTAGTTTGTTGGGGCACCAGAATTCTGTAACAGAGAAGGCTAGATGTCTCCCAGTACTACAAATCCAAGAATTCCATAGCATTGAGCCATGGCAGTTAAAGCAGAGTAACCTGAATTATTTCTGCAGTGCGGATAAAGCCTCAATCATTTGACTTGAGTAAAAAATCTCAGAATCTTTAGTCAATGGTGCTTACATTAGTGTTGACTCACCAAACATCTATTGATTCAGTGGGCCTACTCTAGCTGGGATTAACAACTAGTTAATGAATTTCTGAATCAATTTAGGGTTGGGGGAGAGAAATGTTCTTGATGAATAAATCACATCAAAAACATGCTTTAAACCACTTTTAAAGATAATAAGAACAACACAGTATTCAACAACAGTAAGAAACTCACTTCCATGAAGCGAGATATAGTCATAACAGCATAGTCAGTTTCATTGAAAGCATCCCGCCAGGTGTAGGTAGAGCCATTCACAGGCTTAATGTCCTCTGGATTCTTTGCCAAAAACAAGGCAACGTCTTCAATGGTCCATCTTGAGCCTACCAAATGGTGGCTCCAATAGAGTTTATTCTGCAGTAATATCTAAAATGAATCAACATGGTGAAGAAGATTTGTTAAATTTGCACTGAAGAAAGGAGGAAAGTGTTATGAGCAGCAATATATAGAATTACTATTAAGTCTTTCCACTTCAAGCTCAAGCCTGTTACTTGACAGGTGTACAGAACAAATAAGCAGGAAAACTAAACACCTGCAAGTCATTATTAGATAACTGTTTAAATAAAACAAAATCCAAAATCCACAAAGGAGCAGTGCCTTTATTGGCCAACCAAAATGCACAAAACACATCATGCAAACTCCATGGAATTCTGTATGGAGAGAAGATATACTTGTTATGATTTCATTATGTATGATTGTATTATTATTATTATTATTATTATTATTATTATTATTATTATTATTAGAATAAAAACTATATTAAAAACACATCATGCAAATTTTTAAAGTTCCACTGGCTTCTTCTTCAGGCAGAAAGTATTAAAAATCATACAGGAGAAGAAAAGTGATAGTTTTAGAGTCACAGACCTGTGTCACTTTCTGTACCCTGTACAGTTTGTTAATATTTTGCTGTATGGCCAAAACTGCTACCCCCGAATATGTTTTTATTTAAGAAAAAGCAAGTTTATAAAAAATAAAGGGATGACATTTCTATCAAGATCATTTTACAACTTGCAGCAGATGCTGTAATAGGTAAGGCTTTTTATTTTTAAAGGGCGACAAAGGTGTTGTTTCTGACATCTTCCCAACTCTTCCATGAGTATTTGGATTAAGTGGAACAAGCCATTAATTTCTGCTTGTAATTTTAATTGTTGTAAGCTGCCCTGATTGTTCGACAGAGGGGCATGGTATAAATAAATATTGTTGTTGTTGTTATTGTTGTTATTATAAATTACAGTGTTAAATTTTCTCTTCTGGACACATCCAAGCTGCATATAGTCTCACTCTTTCAATGCCTGGTTGTGAGAATCTGGGATACCTTCACTTAGCCAGAAACAACATTACTACAATGACATTATACTTCCAGCTCGGTTGAGAATGATACTGATAAACTGGGGAAAATTCATCTTAATCAGCAGGAAAGTGAGCTGTAATTTCTGTATATGTCCCTCTCCTCTCTTCCCAGCACTCAGTTTTGGGCCTTCAGCTATCTGAACTCTGGCTAACTCAATCCAGGTCTACTTTTAGCAACACTTCACTCACCCCTCCCCAAACCTCCTCAGACTCACCAGGCTACTTAAGTATATCATTTTTCCAATTATTCTTTTAACTTTATGCCCCTTTCCGCAAAAATCAAGCTACACATTCAGAAATAACAGCTCATACCATGTTCCCGCAACTGCAACAATTCAGAATACAATCCACTCCCAACGTGGGCCAAATATGCACAGCACGACTGCAGTGTGGCATCAAGTTGCATCACTGGGTAATTTTTTTGTTATTGCCTTTCCACTGTACATGCACACTGTCGCACAAACACACCACCAGCAACCGCCAAGTACCTCCCATGTCTGCCCAGATGCCATCCCATTGGATGGCTGCCCCTTTGATTGGTGTATATGTGATGCACTGCCCATACAGGGCATTGGTGCATTGGTGTGCGAGTAATACACTGGCAAAGCACAATCTTGGAGGGGGCCCCTACATGCCCCCTTCACCCCATGCCCCCCTATTGGACTGTCTGATTTGTGTACATTGTAATTACATTCATTGGAGTTGTCTAACTCTCATTTTTTTGCTTTGCCGCAGCCCCATAGTTGTGTTGGGGTGTTTATATGCAGGCACGAGGATACTCATCTTCACGCTAACCCAAACTATCCCGGGTTGTTTGCTCTGTTTTTTATCCATAGAGTGTGGCTTCAGTTCAGTTTCCACCCACTTTGGAGGCGTGCATCACCTAAACACTCTTTTTTCAAAGCGGTTGGAAACCGCTTTATTTTGCCTATCTGTTCCAACCCACTCTTGAGAGGCTAAGCTCCCACTGGCATTATTCTAGCTATGGCTCTGATGCCAAGAAGAGACTGTTCTCTAACAAAGGATGTATCTACACTATACTGTTATATTGCTTTGATACCACTTTAACTGTCACAATTACATCCCGGTTGCAGTTCGGTAGCAAGGGATTGCGAATTCTCTGCCAGAGAGATGTAGTGCCTCAGCAAATGACAAATCCCAGGAATCTGAAGGAAGGTGCCATGACAATTAAAGTAGATGAAATTGACATCATTGCGCAGTGTGGATATACCTAATATTACTAAATAGGGCAGACACAGGCTTCAGAGAGTGGGTTGTATTTTTAAAATGTGTATACCTCATCTGAACAAACCTTGTCAAGAAAATGTTATGATAGGTTCGCCTTAGATTCACCACAAGTCAGAAACAACTTGAAGGCAAACAACAATATGTTTATCTCACTCTGTTCGAAGAAACTCACTTGGCACTATTTTGATTTTTTAACCCGCCAGGTGGCAGCCTCCCACAACATCTCTGGAAAACTCTGATATCATATTATTAACAAAAACAAGCAAAACAAGGCACGACTGAAAACTGGAGAGTTTGCGGGAAGAAAGAATCTGTTTCAGCTCCTTCTTAGTTGTTACTGGCAGCACCATCCAAAAGACTATCTGCTAAAAGATGAGGCAAAGAAGTGACTAGGTATCAACACTGTAGTGGAGGGACCATATAATAACATGATCAGGGTGACCAGATGTCATAACCGCTGAGGAGGACAAGGCAATGCAAAATGTGGGACATTCAAGAAAAATGTAGGACATGACCAAATGAAAGCTTAAAAACACTAATAGAAATGTACATCCATGCTTCTTACTCACGCTCAAACTAGAAGACATTTTGAAATTCTTCCTAGGCAGAAGGTTGAAATGTAGGACATGTCCTGGACAAGGGGATGTCTGGTCACCCTGAACATGATGGTCAAGTTGGCTCCTCACGCATGGCACTACCAGTGTAATCTTATTCATATCTACTCCAAAGTAGTTCAATGGGATTTATTCCCAGGGAATTATCTATCTATAGGATTTTAGCCTAAATTTCATGCTGAATCTTTTACAAACTGGTTCTGCTGTGCTTCCAAAACAAATAAACAAAAGCACCAGCAAATCTATTATTTTCCTCTTTTGAAACTATAGTCTATATGTAATTAAAATATGGATGCACTACATAGTATTCAGAGAGCAGTCTGGTGCCACAGTAACCAAACACAGGTCTCCAAAGTTAAAGTTAGTAGGCCAAGCAGCGACATCTGCAGGGTCATCCCTATTATTAGGAAGGTAAAGGGAGCCCATCTCAATTTACAGGTGCCTTCTAGCTTATTACTATAGTTATAGCACCACAACAGCATCACGCAGCTTTGGCACCAAAATCTTGGCCTGTGTGTAGATGCTTAGCATGACCACCAAAAAGAACTCCTAAAAAATGAGCTTGGCTCCGCATTACAGTGCCATTCCTTATAATAAGAAATAAAATGGCCCCATGCCAACAGGACCACCTACTGACAAGAGGAATTTCTGCAATGCAGGAAAAATTTAAGATATGCTGAAGAAAATAGGCATTTTTAAAGCTTAAAATTAGTATCCTTGAGTCACTGTAGAATTTTGAGAGAAAGAGGGCAAAGCAAATGAGTCCTTAACAAAAGATAGAGAATAATATGGCCCTCTAGATGCTGCAACACACATCCGCCTTAACCAGCATGACCAATATTGAGAAATGCTGGGAATTGTAGTATAAGAATCTGAAGGGTTATATAATCCGCACTTTTCAAATGCTCACAAAGCAGCAGGGATGCCTCCTTCTGAGCTGGATTCTACGCAAAACCCTTTGTTTTCCCAGGCCTATAACCTCAACTTAACACTTTGATCATTTAAATATTGACATTAATGCATCAGTCGCCACATTACTATTGCATTTCAGGATAAATTTTGCCTTTTTGTAATACTTCAGCTTCATGATCAGCTAATTTTCTCAGTGCTGGTGTGTGTGTGTGTGTATGTGTATGATTTTATGACATTTTATGGATGTTAAGTTTGAATTATTTTAAATGGTTCAACAGTATATTACCCACAGGGTTACTCGATGATTAATACATATAATAAACAAAGAAATAAAAACAGCACTAAAGTGTTCTCATTTGGTGTGGCCGTACAACCAGTTGTCAGATGCATAGCCACCCCAAACACCCTAAGATACAGCCTAGGAAGGGAGGGTTTATTTTGCACCCACCCAGTTAAACTTTGGAGCAAACTATAACATCATACGGTGACACTTGTCTTCCTTACTATCAATCTATGCAGGAATGGGAAAGGAAGGAAGTCATAAACAACCAGTGCTGTCCAATTGAGGAGGAAATGTCACCCACTAGAAAAACCAGCTTGCATCCTCACTGGAACAGAACTTCCCAGTCCATTTTGTGTTCCTGTGATCTCCAAACAGCCTGTCTTTTGAGGATGCTATAACCTGAACATCTTTCTCTTTCTGTCACAACTGAAAATTTGTGTGGCTGCCAAATGTGTCTACTGAGTGAACTGTCCAGAAAGTTGTTGTTTCCTGGCAGGTGCACAGCCAGCAATGTGATGCTCATCTCACATGACTACTGAGTCTGGGTGAGCTGGTCTTTGCCTAGGCAAACTCAGACTCCCTGAGAATACTGCAGTTAAAGAAAACATCTGTCTTACCTGTCTGGATCTAGAGAGACTCTTAGGCTTTCCAAGGGAGTATCGTGAGCAGTGAAACTTTGATTAATGCATTTTACAGAAGGAGGGAACTTTTTCCCCTTTTGCTTCCCAGTGAATTTCATGATTGATAAGGAAATTGAAGCCAGAATTCCCATGTCAGGGTATAGCAAATCACCACTTACAGGTTGAGTCTCCCTTATTCCAAAAGCTAAAACTGTTTTTGTCTGAGATAGTGACAACTTTGTTTTCTGATGATTCAATGTACACAAACTTTGTTTCAGACACAAAATTGTTTAAAATATTGTATAAAATAAACTTCAGGCTACGTGAATAAGGTGTATATGAAACAGAAATTAATTTTGTGTTCAGACTTGGGTCCCTCTCCAAGATACCTCATTATGTACATATATGCAAATACAGGTATTCCAAAATCCAAAAATAAATCTGAAATCCAAAACACTTCTGGTCCAAAGCATTTTGGATAAGGGAGACTCAACCTGTATAAAAACCCTGGCTCCCTAAATACCAAACAGATTAAATGTCACAGCTGATACTGGGCTGGATGCTTTTCAGCCTGTACTACAGTACTAAAGATTAAGATCATCTAACAATATTATCCCAAATAGCTAATTGAATCTACCAGTTATCTCTACAAAAGTTGGGTAGTGATGAGTGGGGTAGGGCCTGTACCTCTTTTCTGCTCTGCAGCTGTTGAGGTAATATTTAATCACATTTTTCCCTAGCTCAGAGCCCCATGTAATGTGATTAGAGCAGCGCTCAGCATAACAGAATGTGAAGCCTGCCTAAACTTGAATACCCCGTCATTTCACATTCATCTGGGCGATGTCCCTGGCAGGTGTGAAGTCACAACAGCACGTGGAGTGTATGTTGTTGGGAGGGAGGGATGTTGATTATGCATGACCACAGTCTCTGTGTTGTGCCCAACAAATCAACCTGCTTGAACCTTTATGAGATGATGAAGAGAAATCACAAAGGAAAGAACTGTTGTTTAGAGAGAGGGAGATTGAAGGACCTTCCATCCCTGGACTTGAGGCCTTTGCAGACTGCAAGAAATAGTGCAAAGTGAGTCTACTTTAACTGCCCTGGCTCAGTGCTAGGGAATCATGGGAATTGTAGTTTTTTCTGAGACATTGAGCCTTCTCTGTCAGAGAGCTCTGGTGCCACAATAAACTACAGTTCCCATGATTCCCTAGCACTGAGCCAGGGCAGTGAAAGTGGACTCAATTTGCACTATTTCTTGCAGTCTGCAAAGGCCCATTGTCACATGGCACAGGTAAGAAATCCCCAACACAAGCAGATTTGTCACAAGAAATGAGCTACTACATGGATATGCACGTACTCTCCTGAGGCCAAAGTGCCAACCACAGTCCTAAAATAAATAGATTTAAGCCACTTCTTGTAAACAAGGCTCAACAATTCTATCGCATGTCACCAGAGAAACAAGAAGTTATGGCATACTGACCCGGACCAGATCCATTTCCTGGCTTTTCTCCATGAACGCTTTTATCTTTGGTCTTATCTCTTCCCACATCCCTCCAAGATCACGGAAGACACCAAGCTCCTGGAATGTCTTGTTTACCTGCCAGGTTAGTGGAAGGGGCAAAGGTAACTATCAAAACCACAAAACCACAGAACAAACAGGCTAAAACTGGATTTCTTTCTGCCCTATGGATTGGCAATGGTTTTATCCCTCCAAGCCCACAGGCAGAGCATTTTGTTCCAGAAGTTAGAACACAAAAAAAGAATTCAAACATCTCTCTTTCTCTCTCTCTCTCTCTTCTTTGTCTTAAGCAAGAAAATTATTTTTGGCAGAGTTTTGTGGACTAAAACTGCCAGAACTTTTCAATCACCATCCCAGTAGGGGGAATCTGGGAGCTGAAGACCCACAGACAGGAACATTTCCAAGTTTTTATTTATTTGTAATAAATCACAGAACACTCCATACAGATTTTTACCACAGAGAGAGAGAGAGAGAGAGAGAGAGAGGTATTAAATTTTAAAACATTGTATGACTTAAAACTAGAAAGCTCTGGCTGTTCTTAAGCCTCTGCTTGGGTAAGAAAATGTAGTATGTGACCCAGGACTTTATGGATGTAAACAGCCTTGCATACACAAACAAAAAGCTTGATGGTGAAGAAGAGTAGGGGGAGAACAAACTAGTCTCCCAGTGATTTCTGAATCATTTTAACCTCCCCCTCAACCTGCAAATTAAAACTCTCCAGGCCCCTCCATATTTCTACATGCATGGAAACACACACAATATTTCAGAGATGAAGCTCCAGCACTGCTTCTGCCTGAGATCATTAACTGAAGGTGCTGGGATGGAACTGGATATCTCTGCTCCAGAAAAGCATGGGAAAGGTACCTTTTTTTCTACTATAGCTCCTACAATCCCCTAATTCTAATCCTAGAATTAGCTATGGAAGTATTGCCTGGATGATTCAGGAAGTTGTAGTACTTTTTGAAGCTCTGCATGGCTCTGTTCTTAAGCGCCTCTAAAATACACAAGCCTTCACAGTTGCATGTGCACAGCGAACATCCCACAGCAAAAGTACAAAGGTAGCCTTTATCTTTGCTAGATAAAAAGTGGCAAGCTGGAATTGAGTGCTATGTTCTTACCTCAGACATGACTGCTCTTGTTGCTGGTGTGTCCGGGGTGTACAAGACCTTGCCAACAAGCAAAGGTTTCAGAGCCCTCCATATAATCTTGGAAAGTGGGCTGGACTCCAGTTTCTTCATTAGGTCATTGCAATAAGGTGCTTTAAGAGAAATATATGTTTTTAAAAATAAATCTGCAAAAAAAGTACAGTATATTTCTTCCTTCTTTCTCCCAATATGAGACACAAGCAATATCTTCCCATCTCAGCCTCAGACACCCTACCCAATATAGGCAATCCACCTCCGTCTTTCCTGCTTCTTCTTGCATTTTAGGCAATAAACGGGATGTTGACAATGTGTCAAAATAAAACATCTGCACATTGAGTTAGTGAGTTCTACTTACTAGTAGAATTGTCATAGAAATCAGCTGCATCATCTTCAGTACTGTTGGTTCCAAAGAGAGCTTTGTAATTGTGGTCTTCATACCAGTTGAGAGACTTGATCTGCAAGCCCCCTCCCTCAGGATGGCCGCAAACAATTCGGGACACCGCCTGGTAAATTTCGGTAGAAGAACTGGTGGCATTCACATTGGTCAGGAACTTTATCTCTTGTCTCATGTCACTCCAGCTTTTCATGCTCACCAGCTGCAGTTCACAAGGAAAGAGGAGGAAATCACATTCAGGATTCACTTTCAATAGGGATGGGCAATTGTGGGAGGCAGGGGGCTACACTAGCCCCTAGGGGCTGCAACACCACCACACCACCACTGGGGGGAACCCCAATTTTTGCCTCCAGATGTTCTCTAGGCTGTGGGACACATTTTTGCAGAGCTTTTAGGTTCCCATGTGCCATTTTAGGCCCAGGAGAGGGCTTTTTTCAAAACAGAAAGCAATCTACACCTGACCTACAGAGTACTATAGTGGAGTCACTAAAACCCACCCTGTTGCTTGGAGATAACACACCAAAGTCTCTTGGTTTGAAAAGCAGTAATAATGTCAACATAATGCCACACTTGACTGCAATCCCTTCAGTTCCTTAATACTAATTCTTCTTTAAAGCCCTGATTTTCTATAGCACTGTTCTGGAGTACAGTTACTGAAACCTTTTTTTTTTTTTTTTTTTTTTTGCACCAGATTGCCATTTCTCCTCTTCAAATATTTCATTGAGATTTAATCTGATGCTTCTTCTTCCATATCCCATTTGTCATTCTCTTGGTTGAATAAAGATAGTTCAGATTGTTACTTGTAATTTTGGTGTCTCATTGAGTGAAGAACTAGCATGGTTCCCACCCAGCAATGGATGCCTACTGGGTTACTTTGGGCAAATCATACTATCCCATCCTTAGAGGAACACAACAATCAACCTTTCTGCAGAAATATTCTTTAAAAAAACAACCTAGGATACGGTCACCATAAATCAGTATGTATAGCCTTACACTTACTTTCTTGGTCACAACAGAAGGTGATGCATGGAACTATCTTTGGGTCTTTTCACAATATCCAGTACAGCAGTATATTTTTACTTTAATTGCCATGGCTGCAGTCTATGGAATTCTAATTCTACGGCAGAGAATTTTAAACTCTGCAAATCCCAGGATTCCATAGGATGTTGCCATGGCAGTTTATATTGAATCAGCACGGTTTGTTTGTTTTATTTAATTTATATCACGCTTTTCTACCAACATGGTAGCTTACAATATATGATAACAAAATAGCAAAACCAATACATAGTACAAAGTCTAAAAAGTATTAAACAACCAATCCAAGTACACCATTAATTTAAAACAATTAAAACATGTTCAAAATATTGACACATATTTAAAAATGAATCATATCCATCAAATATTCTTCTGCCCCAACCAGTTAAAAGCCTGTTTAAATGAAAAAAGGTTTTGTTTGCTGGTAAATTTGCATCATTCAAACCTGTGAAGGTGGTGGGACTGAGAAAAAGTCTTCCTCTAAAGATGGTAAGATTCAGGCAAACTCATATAATTGTGGAATGTGAAAGGCCCATTCTCTCTCCACTCCCCCTAACTCAGAGTATTCCCTTGTTTCCAGGTGAAGAATGGGTCAGAGAGTGCCAAAAGGCATGAAATTAATAGATTAAACTAATGTGCAGGTTCTCATCTTCAATCATTAAGGTAGCCTTCCCCAGTCTGATGTCCATCCAGTGCGTCTTACCACTAGATAGCAAAGGCCCACAAATCTACAAACGATTCTTTCTAATGATCCCAAATAGAAGCTCATGTGAGCAGTTTATAATTATAAAAAACCTGTACAGGTATCAAGGCCAAGATGTATTGGACTGAGTTAATTTACGGATTTTAAACGGAGGTATGCAAGCCGCACCTCCCTTTGTTATATTTGTCTCTCACCCTGACTCCTTTGGGCTAATCCACTGTATCCTCACAATACCTCTGCAAGGTGAGTCGACATGAAAGACAGTGCATTAGGAAGAACATCCTGAGGGTAAGAGCTGTTCAACAGTGGAACATGCTGCCTTGAGAGTGGTGAAGTCTTCTTCTTTGGAGGTTTTTAAACAGGTGTGATTTGGTTGCGTATTCCTGCATGGCAGAATGGGTTTGGATTGGATGGCCCTTTTGGTCTTTTCCAACTCTATGCTTCTATGACTATTGGCAGAGATCAAGCTTCATGGCTGAGTCTGGAGATTTTAACCTGGCCCTCCATAATTCAAGTCCAACACTAACAGTGACAACGCATTGGTTCTCGCTGTTCTTTGTTTATTTTTCTTCTCCTGAAGGTTTACACTTAGCTGCTTAAATCATGTGGACAAGAGAAAAATCAAAGAGCATTCAGGCATTCTGATAGTTCTGTCAGCAGAATCCCTGGTTGTCTTGATGTGCCACTTTCGTTTAAAAGACAAAAGTGAAATGACCAAGGACTTTTGGGAGACAAGATAGTGTCAGCGTGACTTTACAAGAGCTGACAACCGATCTAGAAGAAAGCACACCAAGTCCTTGCCTTGCATGACAACACTCATGGCAATGAGTTTCTGCACCATAGATTTAAGTTCAAAAACTTGGGCTACAATCTAACATCTTATTATTTTGCTCCATTGTCCTTCAGGGGTAAGGGGGACTTTTTGAGAATAAGGGCTGTCACTGCTGCAAGAAATCATGGTCACTTAACTGCATATATTTTAATAAATTCATCAACTGATCAACTGATTAATTCAGCTGCAGGTTCATGCAAACCTCCATAAATCCCACTGAACACAGTAGGATGTACTTCTAAATAAAAGTTCCTAGTATTCTGCCACATATGTTACAACCCTAGAAACTGCCCAAAGTTGGGTTTGTTTGTTTTTTATTTATCTGCTGGTTGCATTAAAAACATGACTGTCTCCTAGCAATACATTAGTTCTCCTTGTCCCTGCACACAATTCATTGAACAGTTGCATTCAGTGTTCTGATTTCACTTTTGTCACTTTTTACTTTTGCTTCTCATCACTCAATAGTGATTAAACAAGTGTCATTACACATATTTGGTATGTAATACAGTAAGCTCTCTCTAGCAGCCTGTGAGCCAGGCTCCATGTATTTGGAAGATTCTGAGTGATTATCGCAGTAGCTGTTAATCCAAACAAGGCAGAGACGCGGTAAACAAGGAAGCCAATTGTTCTGGACAGACATGTTTAACAAGTTCTGGATGGACTAAAAGACTAGGCTCAGGCTACATATTAGTGCATATTGTTCAGGGTCTCCAAAAACAATTTTTAGCATCCTAGCAAAATGACACCATTGCAATGTAAAGGGAATTGTCTTGGAATCGGCAATTCGTGGAAGCATAAATGACAGAAAGGGATAGGAGTGTCTTTTACAGACATAAGAAAACACACAAGCTGCAGTCCTCTATGGGCAGATCTTGCCTCAGTTACTAATGCCAGGCTTGCATCCAGGTTTGATTACTGTCCTGCACTTTGAATGGGGCTGCCTTTGAAAACAGTTCAGAAGATGCAGCTAGTGCAGAATACAGTGGCATGAATGCTGGTAAAGATAAAGCATTTAGACTTTAAAAAATTCTTCATTCCTTTCTTTTACAAACTATTTACTTCCAGGTCTAATTCATAGTACTACTGATGACATTTAAAGTATTTAACACCAATGTATTTAACATCAATACGAATTCACCTGAGCATTAGGAACTGCTACATATGTACTCACATCACTACTTACCACAGGGCTGGTTCTGCCATTAGGCAAGAGTGAAGTGGTCATCATAAAAAGTGATTCTCCATAGCCTGGCGATAGTGGGATTCACTGTCTCTCAAGCAAGGTGTTTGGAAACTGCCAGGCTACGGAGAACTTACTAGTTGGTTTCCTTTCAGCTGTGGCACTTGCTGCAGCAAGAATGTGGTTGAGGCTGTGGTTTTGGTTGGAAGATGAAGCGTTCTAGAGAGCCCACCTGGCTTCTTCCCAGCTATGACAAATGCTGCAGCTGGCAAGCAGCCTGCAAGACTATTTGGGGCTGTAGTGGAAGCCAGAAACAATATTCCACCTCAAAACTGGTCCTCATACCTGCCACAGCTTGATTTGTTTGTGTGTGTTGGGTGTCTTCAAGTCATTTCTGACTTATGGTGATCCTAAGGCAAACCGATCATGGAGTTTTCTTGGCATGATTTCTTCAGAGGAGCTTTGCCATTGTCTTCATCTGAAGCTAAAAGCATGTGACTTGCCCACAGTCACTCAGTGGGTTTCATGGCTGAGCTGGGAATCAAACCCTGGTCTCCAGAGTCATAGTCCAACACTCAAACCACAATATCACATCTGGTTTAGGAGTCTCTAAATATCAATACTTCCTAGAGGAGTAATTTCAGATCAATTCTTACTTCAAGGACAGCCTCACAAAATATGGTCCAAAGAACTATCTGCTGTTTTCAGCTGTCCAGTTTTAAAGAGCTTGGCCAGCGTTATAAACTAGTTAAGGTCACCACCTGGACATTTTTAATGGTTTTAAAGACCCACATTAAGCCCCAGTCTTTGGAAACAGGGGAGTTTAGAATCCGCATATATTTAAATAGATTAGTATATGCACATTGTCTGATGTCTGGAGGCATTATTGCCCACTCCACCCCCACAAACAGATGGCACCCACCTACAGAGATTAAATGAAGGAAATATGCATCCATTCCTCTGCTTTTGTCACAGAAAATTCAGTAACCCATGAAAAAATGACTGTTGGTCATGTGTTTAAGGGTGGTTTCCATGTTACAGACAAAGCAAAGTTGCCTTTGTTTTAACTTGCATTGGAAAAGAGGAAAGGTACTGGCTGTGGCTTGGGACAAGTGCCAAAGAAAAGTCACATTCCTCAGTAAAGTCTATTTTGCAGCCACATCAGCAAAGAGAATATCATGTGCCTTTGCTTTTTTCTTTTACATCAGACAAAAAGAAAAGGGTAAAAAAAACCAAAAAACCATCAGCGTTCAAATGATGAAACAGGAAACAGCTGTGGCTAGGAAATCCCAGGCAAACTTTTAGAGTGGTTTAACGTGCTGAACTTTTATTCTTGATTCCAAATAGATTTTTACTGTTCACTTCTGTTTTCCAGCCCAGAAGAGAACTACAGGTTCTAAAAGTCAACAAAAGGCAATCACCTTGCAGAAACAACAGGGGAAGATGTGGGGTTGGGAGGAAGAAATGTGCTCCTTTCTCTCCTTCATCCTCCCCTCTCCCTCCCTCTTTCGTCTGCAAAACTAAAACTCTCCACCACCTCAAGTGACCGGAGGCAGCTAAACTGAGAGGTTACTATAGTTCAGGGCTTAAATGCTGCAACACTTGTGAACAGTAAGGAAACAAGGAAAGGAAAAAAAGGAACAAAAAGAATACTTGGAGTTTGTCTCCCTCCTCTCCCTTTCTGATTAAAGCAGGCACTTGCTAAATTAGGGGGGGAAGTTTTTAACATGGCAAAAAAAAAATACTTTACACAAGAAGACAGAACAAAGAGAGTTAGCTCAGTGGTTCTCAAAAAAGGTCCCTCGCAAACCTTTTTATGTGTAAAATGTATACATGCATTGAGTTAAATACTGAATTTACTTAACTGAAATGTTCTGATTTGAACAACGTTATTTCCTTATAAAATGTTAGAAGATGACTATACGTGAATGTGCAAATGAAAATATGCACACTAAATAAGCAAAGTATTTTTATTCATATACTATGTCAAGTGGGAAGGGGCTTGAAAAGGGGGTTCCCCGGGGGATAAAGATGGATCCTAAGGGTAAAAAGTTTGAGTATCACTGATTTAGCCCACTTGCTCAGGAAAGAACCTACAACATAACTTCATTCCCCACTCCTCCTCTTAAATTCAAAAGGCTTGGAAAGCAAAGCTGGCTGGAGGCACCCTAACCAAACTAATAAGCTTCCATTTCCAAAGTAACCAGCTCCGCTGTTATACAGGGGGCCCTTGTTATCTGCTGGGGTTTGGTTTCAGGACCCCCTGTGGAAAACAAAAGCCGTGGGTGCTCAAGTCCCATTAAATACAAAGGAAAGAGAAAATTGTGTCTCTTATATAAAATGAAAGATCAAGGTTTGCTATTTGGAAATTATACTTTAAAAAAATATTTTCAAGCCGTGGATGCTTGAATCCATGGATAAAAAATCTGTGGATAACAAGGGCCAACTATACTGTATTTCTCCAGCTCAAGCCACCTCCACCACAGCTCACATAATTTCTGGACCCTGCTTCCTAGAAATCTGTTGATATATGTGCATGCATGCACACATGCACACATACAGAAGGGCAAATCTGTGCCTTTCTGCTACACTGATGAGTTTCTCTTTTCCACCAAAGCACATTAGTTTTGGCACACATTAGCATATGTTTGTAAACATGATAAAATTAATGTTTAAAAACAACATGTGAAAATGTGTATCAGCAATGTATACATTTTATACACTTCCCCCTTTCATATGGATTTCACACACTTTCCCCCAATACAGTTTTTAGAAGCAGTTTCCCTTAAATACAATGCCCTTTTGTATATAATTTCCACTAATATATGCATTTTGGTGCACCCTTTCCTTAACATGCTTTTTCTGTGCACATTTATTTTTAGTCAAGAACCGTACCACAAAATTATTTGAAGTGTAGGTTGTGGTACATATTTGCATTCTCATTCACTTATAGGTCCAGCAGGTTTGGTATCGTTGTACAAAAATGTGCTCCTGGCAATTTCTTCCCATATCACCACTACTCTTTTTTTTTTTTTTTTTTAATTGTAGTAGTTCTTGTTGGTTTAACATGCCAAGTAAACATGGTCACTGTGACTTCAGCTTTCCAAGAACACAGTAATTTGAATGTGCCAGTTGACAGCATGAATGAATCAGTAAACAGAGATAGAAACCTCACCATCCCTACCTCTCTAAGAAGGTTTCCGAGGCTCCCCATCAACGTCTCCACTGTTCCCTTAAGATCTTGCAAAGTTGAGTTGGAAGTGATCCCCTGCTGGAAAGACAAATAAGGATTTAGTTTTAAACCATTTTAATTACAATATGAAGAAAACAGACCAGCATGACCACCCACATTTCCAAATGGACAGATGCATAGTGTAACAAAAGGAACATGGGTGTGTGTCCAGGGATGGTGGAGAGGTAGGAATTCATATCCCCATCCACTTCCATGACACATCCACATAGCCCGGAAAACCCACAGAAACCATTTAAAAACATTGTTAAAAATCCACAAAATACCAAATTTAAAATACAGTTAAACAATCAGAAGAAATTAAAACCAGGTTAAATCATATATCATTAAAACACACAGACACATATACCTGCACAACAATAAGCAATCTCCAGTGCATCATGTAAGATGGGCCTTATATCATCACTCATCAAATGCCTATCAAAATAGAACAGTCTTTACTTGCATCCAAAAAGAAAGTAAGGAGGGTGCCAGTCGAACTTCTCTGGGACTAGAGTTCCAGAGCCTGGGGGCAACCACTGAGGAGCCCTTTTCCCATGTTCCTACCAGATGTACCTGTGAGGGAGGTGGGACAGAGAGAAGGTCCTCCCCAACAGATGTTAGATCATGGGCTATTCTTTAAGGGAGAGCACAGGCTTTCAAATAACCTGGACCTGAGAGATCTTTAAAGGTCATAACCAGCACTTTGAATTTTGCCCAGAAACAAACTGGCAGCCAGTGGAGCTGCTGCAACAAGTGAGTTGCAACAAGGGAATGTAATGTGTCCATGTTTTTGCACTTCATGGAATCATCTCCTATCTGGAGATGCCAGGAACTGAATCTGAGACCTTCACCACATTCTCATTTTAGGAAAGAAAAATATAGCTATAGGTACAGATTTAACTGTGTAGCACCTGAGTGCTTTTATTCGCACTATAGAATATAGAATTACAGACAGGATTTTGTTTTCTAGAATGTAAAGAAGCAAAACCAAACAGAAACAAAGTTCAGACAGAGGTTGAAAAACACTACAGCTCTGTTCATCAAGGTCTGTGTTGACTGGCAGTGGCTTTTCAAGGTTTTAGCCTTCACCTTTCCTATCTGGAGATGCCAGGAACTGAATCTGAGACCTTCAGCATGCAAAACATGTGTTCTCTCACAGTCCTTCTGTGTTTAAGATACATTTCAGCTGGTATTGTTCAGTGCTCCATTCATGCTACAGTAACAACACAAACACACACAAAAGCTACAAAAGGCTGTTCCAAGTTCCTTTGTGACCTCTGTATAAATTATGAATCACAACTAATGCAGTCATTTAGTACACCACCCATACAATACAGTAAAAGGTTCTGGGTCAGAATTTCTCATACGGGTGTCCCACAACATAACCTTTCTAATCATTCATGGTTTGTCACACCCAGGTGGCTCACTCTGCTGGTTTGTAAAACCTGTGTGACCTCTCTAGAATAACTACACTATTATCTGTAGGTGGCAGATTTTATTATCCTGTTCACACATTAGAGATCACCATCCCCATATCTTGAGTTTATACAGTGGGCCCTTGGTATCTGCTATGGTTTGGTTCCAGGACACTCCATGGATACCAAAATCTGTGGATGCTCAAGTCCCATTATGTACAATGGCATAGTAAAATAGTATCCCTTATATAAAATGTCAAAATCAAGGTTTGCTTTCTGGAATTTTTCTTTGAATATTTTCAAGCTGCAGGTGGTTGAACCCGTGGATGCAGAATCTGTGGATACAGAGGGCCAATTGTACTCAAACTTAACAGTGCCTAAATGTGAGCAGACACAGGAACACTCTGGCTTTGGCTTTTGGGAAGATGTATATCCAAAATCAGCAACTGATCAGTCTCATTCAGCCTTCAGCTGCCAATCAAAGGCAAACCAAAGTACATAGTTACCATACCATGTGAGGTGTGGCAGCAGTGATGGTAGATGGAACAGCAAGTATTGGAAGGGGTACTGGGATATCACCATACATTTAACTGCATCTCTTTCCCCATTTCTGAGAACAAAACCACTTAACTTTGGGTGAGGGAAAATTCCACCCAATAAGAGACAGATATTTGTGGCTGAGCATGGCAATATATGACATCTCTTAACTGTACTAACTTGACCACTGCTTTGTGAGCAATTATTGTCTAAAAAGCAAGCAATGAATGAAGAAGCAAAGTCATTTAAAGCTACCACTAGCAGCATCACCATATTTTTCCCTTTCCTGGAAATCTACCAGGGACCAGCAGTCAATGGACCACCACTGTTCCATGGACCACCATTTTCAGTATTGCTGCTCTGTCTGATTGCAGTATAAATGATGGCAATGGCCAATTACAAAATGACTACAGACAGCTCATGACTCAGAGTAATTTCCCATTTTCCCTTACCAGAAATGCATTTGGTAAAGCACAATCATTGCAAAGTTGGGCATTTATTATAAGCAACCATAGCTGCATGACATTAAACCCTATGTCTGACTCAACAAGGCTAATTTTCTTGCTTTAATATCATTCTTCCTCCTCTCTCCTTATTCTAGAGTGTTTCTAGAATAATAACCTGGCCCATAATATTTCTTCAGATACAATACTTGCCTCCTACTTGTCATATTTTCTTAACTATCAGGGTTTTTCTTAGCTTAATTTATTATTTACCATTTTATTTTTCTGTAAAGGACTGTATTGTCAACCCTTCCTATGTAAGTAATGAACACCTTCACATCACCCTCAATTATTAATAGTAAAATTACTAATCAAACCTGGTTTGGGGTATTACTTAATCTTCCTCTCTAAACGGTAGGAATGGTAGCTTAAGTAGAACTTTATGTATGTTCCTAACAAGGAAGGAAGGAAGGACAAACTCTATATCAGAATCCTTTGGGTGGCTGTAGTAGACAGAATGGTGTACTGGTTTGAGTGTTGGCCTAGGTCTCTGAAGACCAGGGTTCAAATCCCTGCTTGGCCATGAAAACCCACTGGGTGACCTTGGGCAAGTAACACCCTCTCAGCTTCAGAGGAAGGCAATGACAAACCCCCTTTGAACAAACTTTGCTTATGATAGATTCACGTTAGGGTCATCATGTCAGAAATTGCTTGAATGCACACCACAACAACAGCACCAACAGTAGCAGAAAGCTGCAGGATGAGATTATCTAAGATACACTTCAGAGAAGCAATTTCAAGATCCTCACCCATGTTTGTTCTAAATGCTATATCACTGATCAAATGCAAATGGTGGCACAAAGGCTAAGAAATCAGCTGTTTAGGAGTTCTTTCAAATGGATATGAGATAAAGGTTAGGTCCATGAAATTCTCTTCCCTTAAGTATAGCTGGCTCAATGAGAACATATGGGTATATGAACCCATCTAAGTATTAACATAATCCTCTAAGACCTTCTCCGTATGCCACTTGAAATAAGGCAGATGATGCATGGAAGTGGGGCACAGCTACTGGAAAGGCCCTGTCAATAAAACTTTAGAGGGCTCACCTGTTTGTTTTTTAGTGCCACAGCAAGGGCTTTTTATTTACCTAGACTTGTTAGACTGGCTGTAAATTTAAGTTTAATGCTGGAATTGCACATGCGTTGCTGGTTCACTTTTTGCATTGTGAGAACCTCTTATACTGGAGGGAAAGGAGGGAAGGTTTTCACACAAACAAATAACAAAGAAGTTCAGGCAGTTAAATAAAAAATAATAAAATCAGTTAAGAACAAGCTAACCTTTATAAGTGAGGCACAACAGCAATGGATTCTTTTGTCATACATCCTCTGCTTTTGACTAGAAGAATGAGGCAAGTAAAGCTCCATTCTGTGTCTCCAGAGACACATCAAAACTAAACAGAGCTTTTGTTTTGTACTTAGCCAGGCATTTATGTGCCACATCTTCCACTTTAGCTTGTCAGATGGCTGCTTTACTGTTGCTGAGTAAGTAAACATTCCTTGCAAGCAAACAAACTCAGAGTGCATTTACACTGCAGAAATAATACAGTTTGACACCACTTTAACTGCCATGGTGCCATCTTATAGAATCCTGGGATTTTTAGTTTTTTGAGGCACCAGCACACTTTGCAGAGAAGGCTAAAGACCTTGTCAAACTACAAACCCCAGGATTCCGTAGAATAGAGCTATAGCAATTAAAGTGGTGTCAAACTACATTATTTCTACAGTGTAGATGCAGTCCCTGTGACAAACAAGACAATATGAATGGGAAGGCTGAAACATGTTGGTGGGAATCACTGGTTATTGTGTAGGCTTTTCTTGTAAAACTACATAAAACTACATAAACTCTTCAAGGCAGGGATGTATCATATGTTAAGTAATACATGGTATGTGTGTACACATACACAGGGGTGACCACTGAGCCGGTGTGGTGTTGTGGTTTGAGGATTGGACTATAACTTGGGAATTCAAATCACTGCTCAACCATGGAAACTCACTGGGTGACCTTGGGCAAGTCACACTTTCTGAGCCTCAGTGGAAGGCAAGGAATGGCACCCTTCTGAACAAATCATGCCAAGAAAACCCCATGATAAGGTTGCTTTAGGGACACCATAAATCAGAAATGGCTTAAAGGTATACCACCACCACAACAACCGACCACTATATTGCATGCACATCACTTCACACCATAATATTTTACTTAGAATTGGGACTATTCCCTGGCAAATATAATGACCAAATAATGCTAAAGCCCACATACTCACCAGAATTGGCTTCATGACATCCAAATTATCCTGAAACACTCTCTCTGCTGAGGCCAGTTTTTCCGTAGGCATGGAGCAAACCACAGCATTACTGAGCATATCAACCCATGGGTTTTGGATGACGACAAACTCTGACAGCTTGGTTGAGTTGCAAAGGTCTTTCATGCTCAGACGATATCCAGACTTGAGGACCTATAAATATTTACCAGATGTTATCAAATGCTATCCATAAATCACACCTGGGACTCAAACCATCTTTCACACTTCAAATACACAATTCTTCATAATAAATATTAGAACCACAATCTCTTTCCCTAACCTTGGGCCTTCAGGTCTTGCTGGATGACAACATCTTCCATCCTTGCCCACAGGCCATACTGGTTAGGGATGAGGAGAGGTACAGTCCAATAGTCTCGCTCTATATGTTCATTCTATAGACTGACTGTATACTGTTAATGTTATATATGAGGATGGAAGCTTAGTACCTGTTGCAGGTTGACCTCAGCATTCAGGATTTCGTCTACAACAAATTGTGGAAGGGAAGCATTGTGATAGAGGAAGCTAGAGAAGGTTTCATTGGCAACCAGGAAATCCCGGACTTTCAACCCTGCCAGATAACAGGAAAATTGCATTGTTTTAAAAAATATATAACAACAACAACAACAACAAGGCAAGAAAACAATTCATCAGAACCCCTACTAAACTCTAAAAGATGACTATGACAATTAAAATTATGACAAAACCAGGGTGAGGGAGTTTATAAACTTTAGCATTGAGATGTACCATTGGCCTTAACTTCCAGTCAGTGCTATAGTCCTTGATGAAAATAAAAATGCTTCTGCAAATTACATGCATAGGTATGAAGGGGTAATTTTTTTCCCAGCTGCATGGATGCTGCTCTGAACTCCTATGTGGATAAGTGAATCAAGTCCTAGAGCATCTCCAGCATTCTGCAGTTCTGGATAATAAAAATAGTAAGTCTGGTCCAGTGCTTGAGCTACAAGTACTATCGTTTCCAGCCAGCTAACTTTTATGATGGGCTTCCTGACCTCCTAATTCAGAGAGAGATCCCCCTGCCCCAGGCCCCTTGATCTCTATTCAAGGGCCTTCCAAATCTCCCTGGCCTGGCTTTCTACTCAATATCCAACTATGACTATCTGGTTGAAGAAAGCAATCTTGTGTCGCATTCTGCATATCTAAGTGTTTATCTAGCTTCACCCACTTTAAGTACTTGAAATGGAGCCAGAGCAAGACAAGAGCGGGGGGCACTTTTTGCAAAGTCCCATTTAGCTACTGTTTTTCAGAAGTCTTATAGGAGATCTAATAATTTTGCAAGAGGTAGAGGAGACATGGCCTTGGGTCCAAATGTCTGGCCAAAATTTGGGGGAAACAGGATTTAGCCATGTAGTATTTGTGATGCATTTCTATACCTTTACCTGCATAATTCTAGCAATTCTAGCCACAGACAAGCGATTTTTCAGGGGTACCTATCTGACATCACTGATTATTTTACTGGAAGAACATCCAGCGAAACCTCTAAGATCCCTCAGAAAGTTCCCCAGAAGACAAATAATTATTCTAAACAAGGGATGGAAAAATTACTCATAATTATTCATTTCCAGTCAAAGAACAGGTTTCCTGTCTGTTGGGCAACAACATCAGAAAGATGAATAGACCACTTAGCATTCTGCAGAATTTTCACCCAGTATTCAAACATCCTGACGTCTTGCAAAGGAATTATTCTGCTGAGAAAAAACACTTGGGTTTTTGCACACACACAAAAAAAACCTGGTTGTTTTGTGTGTGTGTGCGCATGTGTGTGTAGACAATGGGTCTACTGTTCAGAAAAGGAGACCCATTTTCTGTACATTTTTCTCCACAGTTTAATTCTCCACAGAGTAATTCCTCCACATTTTTCTCCACAGAATAATTTCTCCGCAACACTTTGGGACATTCAAATATGGACAGAAATCTGTGGAGGAATAGTTTTTTTCTCCCATAATGAGAAGAATACTACCAGAATTATTTATCCTCACATGCATCCTCAAAACAGTTGAGGATTTACATCCCTATTTTAAGCTATAACTATGGGGATGAGCACATCCCTGCTGCACCCCTACCCTATTTCCTCAAACAAAGTAGCCTAAGACAAATCCTGCACTGTAAAATAAAAAGCACATTCTCTGTTGTTTTTTGTGGGTTTTCGGGCTGTGTGGCTATGTTCTAAAAGAGTTTCTTTCTGACGTTTCGCCAGCATCTGTGGCTAGCATCTTCAGAGAAGATGCTAGCCACAGATGCTGGCGAAACGTCAGAAAGAAACTCTTCTAGAACACGGCCACACAGCCTGAAAACCACAAAAAACTATGGATGCCGGCCATGAAAGCCTACGACTTCACATCACATTCTCTGTGTTTTTGTGATGGAGATGTGAAACCTATGAGGCTGGCAAACCTTTTTCTACTGAGACTGAAGGGGCAACAAAGCAACTTTGCTTTAGTTAGATCCTCATATTCCCACATACAGTGGGATCCCAAGAGAGGGCAGCAGATGCAGGCTGAGAGAAGCTGTCTTCAGATTTTTTAAAAAATGCGAATTAACTGGGCTGCTTATACAAGGAGGACTTGGAGTGCCAAGGAGGCTTGGAATGAGAACTCCGTAAATCTCCTCAGAGATGGAACGGGGGAGAGAGAAGAAAGCAGAAAGCAGAAGCATTGCTTACAGGGAAGAAGTGAACCTCATCCTCTCTATTCCCTTTATGCCTTTCAGCATTACTAGGATGTTACTCAGAGCTGACTTGGCAGGATACCAGTCTGGACAAAAAAGTTATGAAGAAAGAAACACTTCCTTTTCTTCCCTCAAACACGAAGGCACTGGGGTTACTGTCGGTCAATGCTCCCTAGCCCAGTTCTCTAGTTACATGCTCCCAAGTAGCTTTTTTGTTCTACAAGCAAAATAATCTCTGGCTTGAGGCAAATGCCGGCCTTCAGCTGGCAGCAGGTTACTTGAGGTTAGAGAGTGCGTCTACTACACTGTAGACATAATGCAGTTTGACACCACTTTAATAGCCACAATTCTGCCCTACAGAAATCTGGGAGGCACCAGCACTTTTTGGCAGAGAAGGCAAAAGACCTTGTAAAACAACAAATTCCAAGATTCCATAGGATGGAACTACAGCACTTAAAATGGTGTCAAATTGCATTATTTCTCCAGTGCAGATGCACTTGAAATCTTTTCAGGGCTGTTGAACAGCAAATGTAGTTTCCTGGGTAGGTGTGGCACAAATGGGGGGTGAATCTGGTTGAACCCAGAGTTTTTCAGCAGTGTAGAAGAGACTGAGCTCTCCTATCATATCAAAACTTTCTTAAAAAATAAATTCCAACTGTGAACTCAGCAATGAGGAAAGGGAGTTTAACTCTTCCTCCAATGCTTCCCCCCCAAAAAAAACACCCTCCCCCAGCTGCTATTTGCCCCTTCACAGAGAACTTCAATATTGTTACTGTTGTTACTGCTGCTGTTATATTTTGTCAAGCTGGGTTTCAGGTATGACAACCCTGTGAATGAGACACCATACTCATATGCTTTCTTCATCAGAGATAAAAGAGAATTTACACTGACAAATGATGAGTGTGTGTGTATGATTATGAGTGGGGTAACCCCTCTTCACCCAGTGCAACAGTTCAAATCCATAGAACAAAGGCTGGGTTTTATGGAGGGGAGGATTGCATCAATCAATCAATCAATCAGAAAGCAAGCAAATATGATGATCTAATCAGATGTTCAATCTGTGATAGCTTCCCCCAAATTGTTGGTATCAAAGCTACTAAACCAAGAAGCAAAGCTAAACTTTCACATATTTACATACAAATATGTACAAGAGGTTCCATAACTCACAATGAAAATCTCAGTTCTCATTCACACATTTAGCTATTTAATTTAATTTAAATCTATGCTGTCCTTCAGAGCAGTTTACAAAAAATAAGCCAAAAAGAAAAAGAAAACATAGATAACACAAATACAGTGGGCCCCTTGGTATCTGCTGGAGTTTGGTTCCAGGATCCCCTGTGGATGCCAAGATCTGTATAGGCTCAAGTTCCTTTATAAACAATGATATAGTGAAATGGTCTCCCTTATATAAAATGCAAAATCAAGGGTTGCTTTTGGAATGTATAATATTTTTGAGTATTTTAAAGTCGCGGATGGTTGAATCCACGGATAAAAAATCTGTAGATATGGAGGGCCGACTGTACATTAATATTGTATATTGAAGTATATTTTATTCCACAATTAGGACCCCACCACTGAAAAGAACTTCTTACGTTACCACCCACTCACATTGTCTCAGATGTGGCTCCAAAAATAATCTTTACTTGTGCAGGTTAGCTCAGAAATTACTGTTCTATCAGATATTTGAATCCTAAGCTTTGAAGATAAGCATGCACACTTCAAACTATGCTCAGAACGAGAGGTCAAAATTCCCTCAATACTGGTAAGATATGTTTTCACTGATTGATCCAAGTGAGTGGCTTGGCAGCTGTATTTAGAACTGAAGTTTCTGAACAGTCTTCAAAGGCAGTCCCATATACATGACAATACGTTAATCCATCTTAAATGTAATCAGTATATGTGTAACTGTGGGTAGACAATCCAGGAAATATTTTTGCATTTCTGTTAGCTCTACAGTCTGTCACACTGTGTGTTTCTCTTGCAAAATTCTTGGGGGTGGAAGGGAAACTCCTAGACTGGCTCAGCTAGGGAACTAAGGAAAGTTTATTCTTTCAGTCACATGGCTTTTGGAATCTTTTGCCCCACACCAGCTTTGATCAAAGGCGCTATTTATACCCAGATTACAGAGGATTTCAAAAGATCACACACACAAAGAGAACCTCAATCCTACTTATTGTTATCACAATAGCACTGGAGAATGCTACTTTGGGTGCTCCCCAATCTAGAAAAGCCATGAATAAACTTGGCGACATCGATAGGATGAGTCGCGTGCTCCAGTGTCTTGACACTCACTGTTCAGGATCTGTTACTAAACAATAAACTGGTAGTGCTACTGTTGAGATTCAGAGGGCTTATAGTCTGATGAGGAAAAGCACACAAAATGTGCATAACAGTTCAGAGTGTTTTTTTTAAAAGGGCAACTGAGCCAAAAATAAGTGGGGGGAAACCCCAGCTTTTCCAAGACAATAGAAATGGGTGGATGGATAGATGGACGGATAGATAGATAGATAGATAGTTGTTAGCTGCCCTCGAGTCATCTAACCTCTCCTTCACAGTGGCTCTCTTCTTCCATTTTCATTACATTCCACAACATACAGTAAATAAGGCTAACTCACTCCTTTGCACAAACTGAATTTGTCTCAGGTGCTAACAGCAGGTAACTGCTGGCAAACAACAGCAACAACTTGACAGTGTCCAGCAGATAGTGAGTATCAAAGAATGAGACACTGGAGAGTCCCAATAGATGCACTGGCTCCACTGTAGGCTGGGAAGCCAAGTATCTGAGCCTAGGAAGAAAGGAGGGAAGGGGCTACGAAAGTGTGGGTCTTAGTTAGGAAGTATTCAGCACGGACAGAGGAGTCTGGGTCCAGGCAATGTCCTCAACTAGTGTGTTACAATTCTACCCCAAATGTATTTATTACGTCAGAGGCTCTGTGACAGATGAATAAATGGAGGAAGGAAGGAAGGAAGATTTTTAAGAAACTGGAGGAAAAAAGATGTGATTGTAATACAGCAAGATTATGATACTTGGGCCTAAATTGAATGAAGGCGAACAGTTTAGTTTAGGGAGATGGGAAACAGTTCACTCTCCAGACATTTTAACATCCGGCTCCCTCATCCAACATGGCCAATTTAATGGAATTATGGGAACTGTCGTCCAAAACAACTGGAGGACCAATGCCTCTCTGATGTAGGAAATAGATAATTTGGATGACAATGTCCATAATTTGGACACAATTATCAAGATCAGTGGACAGAAGTTGTAAGACTCTCCATTCAAAACATCAGGAGGGCAGCAGCTGGGCTACCTCTGCAATAGGTGGTAGACTTGGTCAAGTCAGGTAGCTCTGGAATGGACTTCTTGTGCAAGCAAAAGAGTGGGGATGTGAGACACACAGATAACCTCTAACTAAAGGTGCCTTCATGGCTAAAGCCAGACTAGACTATTACAGGCTTTGGCAGGAAAGAGAAGGTTCCCAGCATAGACACATGTATCTTTTTTTTAAAATGCAAGAATAAAGTAAGTCATTGGGAAATAGTATCCAAGCTGCAAATTAGTTTTATGGTTATAATGCAATTTCTGTATAAAATGGCAGATTAATGGGCTGTGCACTTACAGGCCTTATTCTTGAAATTTAAAATGAACATTTATCCAGTTTGTTGCAAAATCTTTGTGAGCAACAGAACATTCCATGTTATTGTCCAGAATGTCTAAAAGAAACAACATGCTGTGAACAATGGCCACAAAGAAAGCTGTTTGTTTTGTAACACAGTGAGAGCAACTTAACCCAGATGACTAGCTCATTCTTATACTTTCAAATGTCAAAGTTCACCCATAGCAAATATAAAGAGCAAGGGGTTAGAAAATGAAGAAAAGCCAATGTGAAGAGCTGTAACTAGTACATTAATGCTTATTGGTAGAGCCTGCAGATGCTAGTAATACATTAGAGAACCATTTGATTTTAAATCATATATTCCCTCCCTTCATTCTTCTCTCTCTCCATCTCTCTCTTGACAGCTTCAGCTTCCCATCTTTGTTATGAAAATCTTCACAGGTAACCACAGAGTCCTTTTTGCATTTTCATGAAACATGACAAGAAATGTATGGAGTAGCCCAGAGATTTATAATAATAACTTCTGAGGTCTACAATTTCCACCTTACCTCTTCCTCTCCTAGCTGGAAGTGTCAGGTGCTGGGTCTGTTAACTGTAGTACTGTAGCCCTTTCTTATATTATATTTATTATTTGTAACAGCCCTTCTTAATCTGATATTTTCTAGATGTGTTGGACTATAGCAGTCATCACCCCTGGTTAGCATGCAGTCCAATCCATTTGCCAGACATCAGGTTGGAGAAGGATGACTTAAAAAGTACTCTCTTACTGCTTTCTCTAATAACAGGAGAACTTGGTTGATGGACCACTCGTTTTTGGTAAAATGAAACCAAAGTAATCTGTATAAGCATATCAACGAACAGCACTTAGTATAAGGATAGGTTCAGTTGGCTATCAGTTTTAGGTCAGAATGTTATCAATCAAAATACACTGAATTCCATGGAACAATAGGTTAAAAAAAGACCTCAGCATGCAAGATCTGGAAAGTTTAAAGTGGAAACCATTATTATCACAGCAAGGTGCTCTAGGATCACACTGGGAAAAACAGCTTTAATTTAAACGAGCCCCATTGTTTTGCGTAGAGGTAATAACACACTAATATGAATACCTTCAGAAGCTTGCAAAGGAAAAGTAGATCAGGAGATAGAGATAAGGGTCAATCTGTCAAGCGTGTGGAACATTAGAGAACAAATGGATGTATAGTCTACGCAGCCATAAATTAAAATATTTACCTCTTGCAATCAGGGCTTGCCCTTTCTGCAAATGTCTTTTGAGGGTGGGAGGGTAGTGTTATCTATAGAATATGTATCTGTCTGTCATGGACAATATTTACTCTTTCATTTCAGCCAAATAAACTTACATTTACCTAAAAATGGAGAAGGATGTCAAGAGTCGCAAATATGTATAAAAAGAAACTTTAAGAGGTATTAATTAGGTTGTGAAAGCTTTAATAGGTTGCTCTTGCCACAACCTCTGTCCATTTGCCATAGCTTGGTCTCCCCATTACTCTAAAGAAAAATGAATAGCTCAGAATTATTCAGTGATTAATGGGGGGAAGATTCACAATTGTAGCCAACTGGCTCAAGACATACTTCAATTTATTCTATAGTAACATGTTCTTCTTTGCATCCTATAACATATTGTGGGATAAAGAGAGGGGGTTGGAATGATTTTGTAAGATATCCCTTTACCATTTGCAACATTATCTGATATAGGTTCAAAACACACTGCAGAAATAATCCAGTCTGAGACTGCTTTAACTGCCCTACTCAATGCTAAGGAATTCTGGGAACAGTTGTTTTTGTGAGACATTTAGTCTTTTCTGTCAGAGAACTCTGGTGCCACAATAAGCTACCATCCCCAAAATTTCCTAGCACTGAACCGGGGCAGTTAAAATGGTCTCAAACTGGATTATTTCTGCAGTATGTTTTGGATCATAGTTACTGATCCAGAAACTGAATACAGTACTGAAGCACAGACATCACCAATTTCTTTCTTAATCTTGGAATCAGCAATGATAAATGTTTTACATGCTTTCAGATCTGATATATACCTTGTTTTAATCCCTGTCCTCCCCCATAAAATTTGGAAATAAATTAAACTTCCTGTTGATTGTTTTCAGACCACTGTTCCTGAAGATTCTTTTGGTGCAGGTGCTTTTAGCTATTAGTCTAACTTTCAGCCAAGCAAATTGGGGTGGGGTGCAAAGGAGAGAGGAAATGTGTAAAAGAATTATAATATACAGGTTGAATTTTCCTTATCCAAAATGCTTGGGACTAGAAGTATTTTGGATTACAGAATCTTTCAGATTTTAGTATATTTGCAGATACTAGGACCCAAATCTAAACATGAAAGTCATTTATGCTTCATAAACATCTTATACACATAGCCTGAAGGTAATTTTATACACAATATTTTAAATAAATTTGTGCAGGAAACAAAGTTTGTGTACACTGAACTATCATAAAGCAGAGGTGTCATTATCTGAGCCACCTGTGTGGACAGTTTTGGATTTTGGAGTATTTTGGATTTCAGAAATTCACATAAAGGAGACTCAACCTGTAGCTGGCTGTTCACTTGCAACATCTATCATTTCCTGAACCTTTTCTTCATGAAGTCATCACCAATTAGAAAAGGGGTTGTTATTAGGAGGTATTTCAAACCAGGCCTTTCTGGTTGCTTGGTTTTTAGATCTTGCCCTGACTTGTACTTAAGATTTCTGTGTTCTCCTTTCTCTTTATAACTGTACAGAAAGCCAAGATCTTTGTGGCATCCTGGCGGTGGATAATGACCATGACTGTTGCCAATGCAAGAGAGAATCTGAAATGAAATGTTAAGATTGTTCTTGTCCAATAAGAATATTGAACAAAACAAGACAGTGTGTGAACCACGATCCCAAACAGCAGTACTTGCTCTGTTAACAGAGGATTATCTACCATATACTCCAGCAGATAAGGCTTCAAAAGCCTTTAGATGGCTATAGCAAAAGCAGGCGCCAAAATATATTTTCACTCCTGAATTAATCTAATATCATGGCTGATGCATGTTCGTCTTCGTTGTTGTTATGCCACCCTTCAGGATGAAACAGTGAGGAACAAAAGAGTGCCCTGAGGTTACTCTGTCTTTTGCTTAAACAATAACTTTATCATATTTATCAAGAATTGATATCAAGACACACAAAGAGCACCATGCATGCAAACACACACACACTAACCAGGCACGTAGCCAGTCAAGAAGCTGGCAGTCAGTCTGCAATGCCTGCAGCCAGAGCAAAGGAGGTTGCCAGGGATAACAAGCCATCTCTGTCTGACACAAGAGCTCCAGATCAAAGCAGCAAGGCTGGGCAGAATGTGGCATGGTGCACAGGCTTCAGATGCTGTGTCATGATACACAGCCATCAAACATCCTAGGTGATGTAATGGCATCACTCACTTCTGCATTCTTTGCGGGGGCTGCCAATGTAAAGGCTGAATGGTACTTCCCTTGCCAAAAGTATCACTCTGTTACTCTAGCAGCTGGTTTAATTCTAAAGTTATAATCACTGCCTGTGAAGATAATGAATGAAAATAAGAAAAAGAGGATGAGATGCTGGCACCAGTTCAACATAAACTAAACTATATATATATATATATATATATATATATATATATATATAATGCCAAACTACTTATTTCAAAAGCTGCTATAGATCCATAATCATTGTTGAGAAGCAGCTTCAGCAAGCCTCAGAACAGTGTGCTTCCTCCCTTTAATATGGTTAGAAAAATATCAAAAGCTTCTACTTTCATTTAACCATAGTTTAACATTCTGCCTGAATCATAAAGGGTGCTTAATCTCAACCACGGCTACTGGGAACAACTGGGAACTGCTAGAACAAGTAAACCTCATGAACTACATTTTTTAAATTGGCTAGTTTTACACTGGTTTTAAGCTAATGACTACTGACTGCAGGTAGGATTCACCACAGTTTTTGGGGTTTAAACAACATTTATGTTAACAAGATTTAAGTTAAATAGAAACTATAGCTATGTCAGAGAAGGACAAGGAAATAAACAAGTTCATGAATCACCCTAGAACATTATCACATCATGATTAAAACCAGCTTACGTGAGCTGGCTTAAAATTAGAAGCGGGCAGCATCCTGATATTGTCAGATGCATATAACCACCAAAATTACTGCCCGGGTGAAGCCGGCCCCATCACCGCTCAGAGGGGCGCTCTGGCGGCCATTTATCCAATCTGAAAAACTCCCGGCTTTGAAAAGAGGCATGAGGAGCGCCCCTTCAAGCGGTGTGTGGAGCCAGGCTACACCCGGGTGGCAATTTCGGCGGCTAAATGCATCTGATAATATCAGGATGCTGCCCGCTTCTAATTTTAAGCTGGCTTAAATCATGATGTGATAATCATGATGTGATAATCTTCCTATCTTATCCCAGAGAACTGCCACACTGCAGAAATAAAGTAGTTTGATACCACTTTAACTGTTCTGGCTCCATCCTGCGGAACCATGGCATTTGTAGTTAGGTGGGGTATTCTCCTATACCCATGTATAAGTCTAGAAACTTTATTCAAAAAATTGACCCAAAAACCTAGATTGACTTATCCATGGGTCAATATACTGTACCTTAGTTCTTATGAAAAAAGGAATCATCCCTTCTCTGGGTAGAGTGGCAAAAGGCAAGAGCTTAGTCCATCATGGGAGCACCTAAAAAAAGCACTGACACACACACACTTTACTCTCTCTTCTGCAGTGCTGCTTCTGACCTTTTTGAATACCTGGGTGGGAAAATGATTGTGGCATCCCTTTGGTGCTTCCCCTCAAAGCAGTTTTTCTGGGTTACAATCAGGCAAAGTTCTCACATTACAGCTAAAGGCTGTGATAACTGCTAATACAGTTGCCATTTTCTTTGCTTTGCTTTTATATCCTTTTTGCATGTGCACATTTTCTTAGCCCCATGTGTGCCTTTCCACCTCTCCGAAACATCACACAGCCACCATTTACCACAGTCCCCTCCTCATTCATCCAACTTTCAGGATGTTTTCCTTTGCCTTGTCCTTTACATCATTTGCTACATGCCCCTAATTTTACCTTCGACTTACCCACAAGTCATACCAAAATCCATCATTTTGGCCCCCAAACTTACCCTCAACTTATATATGTCGACTTATAGTTGAGTATGTACACTACATTTCATTGCTGCCTACCTCAACCCAGCACCCTGAAGATATGTGGAACTACACTATTAATCTGTCCTGACCAGCAGATCAGTCTGGTTGGAGATGTCAGGGAACATATGTTAAAAATACCTGGAGGACCTCAAGCTGGGAAATGATGAATTCATGGAATGCAGCCAATGGGTGCAACGTAATCTGTATCCCACTGTCCACAATTCAAAACATGTACACCCAGAGTATAAGATCTGCTAGCCCCTCTGATGAAGAATTTTCTTTAAAAGATTATTATGGGAGGCCTAAAGCCAAAGTGCTAATTCCCTTGCTAATCTAAAACAAATGCAGGGAACCTTTTCCAGCTTGATGGCCAAATTAAATTATAGAGAAGTTCCGAGGGGTGTGTGTGCATTTCAGTAGAGGGTAAAAGGGTAGGATCAAAAATACTGACATACTGTATTTTCATTTAAAGTTCTTAATGCCAGTTAGGAGAGGCAGTTCTACCTCTTTGAACAGAAAGGGGGAAGCTATCAAAAGCTGGGTGGAAACCTAAGAAAAAGGCATATAGGGATATGACCATCTGGGGAAGCCCAGAACCCAAGAGGTCAAGATTCAGCCTGAGAACCTGAGCCTTGCTAGCCTTGATGCAAATTGGCTCAAGGGATGGTGATAGCTGTTCTTCCTCTGCTCCCAGCTATGTACTTCGATGTTAAATTAGTGCTGTGGAAAAGACACTGCTAGTAGAGGTATCCTTTATACAGAGTCATGCTTGGATGAAAACGGTTCACTATGGATCAACCTCCATAAGATGGCTCTAACAATATCAGTTTCATTAATCAACTATAGTTCCTTCTAGTAATTAATACTAAATTAAAGTGGCAGCACTTTTGCCATTGAAACTCCCACACTTCATTAAGTTTTGTAACTGGGCTGTTTATCTCAGTTAGGAATTTGATGGTCATGACAGAGGTCACTAAGCAACTTAAAAATACTGTGAAGTTTGCTGGATATCATGATGTGCAGCCATGCTTTCTCTGCAGAGACACTTCTTGTAATTTTATACATACCACAATTCAGTCTAGGAGAGCAGCTACATCGCTCACAAACTTTCACAGATGAAATAAAGGAAATATTTGCAAGATTGATTATTGCATGTGTGCCCCTCATAGCTGTACTCAAAACTTCTTAGGGGACTTCCCCCCACCCATCTTCAGTGCAGCAAAAACAATGGCCCTGCCTTGACCCTATTTCTGAAGCAGTCTGACTGTTTGTATCCTTCTTTTATTTCTTTGACAATTCATTACAGTGGGTCCTTCTTATCTGCAAGCTTCCCATCTGCAGATTTAAGCATTCACGGCCAGCAAACCCCCATTGTCCCCAATGGCAGTGTGTATGTGGCCATGCACAGGGAGAATGGGAATTGAGGTCCCACGTTTTTTGGCATCCGTGGGGTGTGTGTGTGTCCAGAATGAATCCCCCATGTATACCATGGTCCAACTGTATTTCCCTTAGTGGAGGCAGTCTCTCTACCAATACATACTGCAATTGTTCCCCATCATCATTGTGTTCACAGCTGCTGCTGCCGATTCAACTGGTGGACAACCTTTTTGGATGTATTTGTCTTTGTATTTGGTAGGCTTGTCCTTGGAGGCAGACATGCAGTCTGCTGTCCGCATGATACTCAAGGCCTTACTAACTTCGTACAACTGCTGAAGCCTTATGTTCCCTGGTATAGTCTTCAAAAACCCAGGGTTGCCTCCATGCTAAGATGTGGCACAAAGTGTGACTTTGAAGAGTCTTTCTTTTATGTATCTCTCCCTTAAACGCACACATACATTTCTCCCCACCACGCTCTCTCTCTCCCCCCCCCATGAACATCTACAAATACAAGCTCATATACATACATACTCCTTATAAATGTGTGATTTCCCAACAGATCTTTTTAAAATAAAATATCTACAATTCAAAAAAATCTACACAATTATCTTGTTAAACTATTCATATGGAAGACAAATTGGAAGCCATTAACTAGGTTTTTTTTGTTCTTATGTTTAGACCAGGGCTCCTTGGTTGACTGACAGAACCAAAGGGTGCTCAGCAATGGCTCCTCTTCATCCTAGAGAGAAGTGACCAGTGGGGTGCCACAGGCTTCTGTCCTGGGCCCAGTGCTCTTCAACATCTTTATCAATGGCTTGGATGAAAAAATAGGGGGCATGCTTACCAAACTTGCAGATGAAACCAAATTAGGAGGAATAGCTATTACCCCAGAAGACAGGATGAAAATTCAAAATGACCTTAATAGATTAGAAAGCTGAGCCAAAGCTAACAAAATGAAATTCAACACGGAGAAATGTAAGGTACTGCACCTTAGGGCGGAAAAGTGAAATGCATAGATATAGGATGGAGGACACCTGGCTTAATGCGACTATGTGTGAAAGGGATCTAGGAGTCCAAGTTGAACATGAGTCAACAGTGTGATGCGGCAACTAAAAAGGCCAATGTGATTTTAGGCTGCATCAAAAGAAGTATAGTGACTAGATCAAGGGAAGTAATAGTGCCACTGTATTCAGCTCTGGTCAGGCCCCACCTGGAATATGTGTCCAGTTCTGGGCACAATTCAAAAAGGATGTTGAAAAACTGGAGCGTATCCAAAGGAGGTTGACAAAATGGTGAAGGGTTTGGAAACCATGGCCTATGAGGAATGACTTAGGGAAGTGGGTATGTTTGGCCTGGAAAAGAGATGGTTAAGAGGTGATATGATAGCCCTGTTTAAGTATTTGAAGGGGTGTCATATTGAGGAGAGAGCAGGCTTGTTTTCTGCTGCTCCAGAGAACAGGACTTGGAGCAATGGATGCAAGCTCCAGGAAGAGATTCCACCTCAATATTAGGAGGAACTTCCTGACAGTAAGGGCTGTTCGACAGTGGAACACAATCCCTCGGAGAGTGGTGGAGTCTCCTTCTTTGGAGATCTTTAAACAGAGGCTGGATGGCCATCTGTCAGGTATATTTTGATTGAGAGTTCCTGCATGGCAGGGGGTTGAACTGGATGGTCCTTGGGGTCTCTTCCAACTCTGTGATGCTATGATTCTATGAACTGGTATTTCCCACCCCCCTAATGTGTCAGGGACAGGTATAGTATTTGCGTAATATTTGTGCCCATTGCCTACAACTATTTCTTTCTTTCCTGGAAACTTGCCTTGGACCAACAGCTTGAAGACCAGCACTGGTCCACAGATCATCACTTTGAATAATTCTGGTTTGGGAGGCAGAGTAACAAAGATACCTTAAGAACATAATGAAACTCAATGCTCTATAATAGTATACTATTCTGAACAACTTGCAATGAACCCTGCTAAATGCAGCATGAAAACTGACATGCAAATGGATTTGTTGAGTCAGGGAACATTTGCTCTTTCAAATGGTGCACTCCAATTCCAACTACCCTAGCCAGTTTTGGTCCCATGGTCAGGAATAATGGGATCTGTGGTTCACCAGCTAAAAACATCTGGCATGGCTCAATGTTCTCTATCTTTGTGCTAAAACAATGAGGAGATGGATGCTTGTGAATGACTCTCTTTTCATAATGTTTACACAGAGATCACATGGCAATGGTCTTGGTCTCTTGTTCTTGGAAGTCAGACTATTGGACGCAGAGCCTCAGTCAGTCAGTCAGTAACTCAACATGTGTTATTAACATGATAAAGTTTAGCTGCTGAAGATAAACATACACTGGCAAGAAATAATGAAGAAGAAGCTGAGTCAGTCAGTGTGCAAGTTTTGATAGCAAAGAGGCCTCAGCTCAGCTATCAAGTCAGTCAGGACAGATACAGTGAAGGCCTTATGTTTGGGAGAGGTACTGTTGGAGGCTGAGGACTTTAAAGTTTGGAGGAATTACCCTATTTGAACATATCTCAGAGGTTTGGGGTATCAATTTTTCTATCCCAACAGTATTCTGGGAATTGACTCTTTATAGGGAAAGAGCTTCTGATAGCATGCCCTACTGTTTTATTTTTGCCTTTTTAATGGATACATTTTAAATTGTCTTAATTGTTTAGAAAATGTCATTAATGACATTTTGTATGTTTTCATCTACACGTACTTTTATCTGTATTTGCTTTCAGTTTTTGTAAGCCACTTTGAGTCCCCAGTGTGAGACAAAAGGTGATATATATATCTATGGAGCCTATATATATAGGCAATTCACACTTTGTTTTTTTAACCAGAAAAAGGGCAGTCCAGAGGATGGAGTCAAGGACCATAAAACAGCCATGAGTTAGAAGACTGATTCCCAAAATGGATGATACAACCTGGCCCCCAAGAGGTGGAAAGATCTAGGGGGTAGTTAGGGAGAAGGAGCAGCAAGGGAGCAGTGAGGAAAATGTGGGGGGCATAGGGCCCTTCAGTTAAAGTATTGGTGTGCGAGAAAGGAAAAGGGAACCAAGGTCGGAGCAACACTGCTCCTTCTGTCTTCTTTTGTCGTCAAGAGAAGAGACAGCAGAAAAACCAATGTTTGAGAGGGAGGAAGACCTGAAGCTGTGTGGGGCAAGCACATCTCTGGGAAGAAAGGGGAAGAGTATCCAGTCTTCAAAAAAGTCGTTTGTCTCTCTCAGTTTGAGAGTCCTTCTTCACAGAGGACAAAAGTTGGAAGCTGGCTCAACCCTTCTCCACTCTGGTGAAGAAGGACTGAGAGTCCTTCTTGAGAGCTGCCGGGTCACTTGGTGCTGCACAAACAGTATACCTAATATCAAAAAATAGGTATTAGGGGTGGTAGGGTTACCACCTAAGACCAAAGGGGGAGTTAGCCCAAAAAAGTTTGGGGAGTACTGGGCTAGAAGTAACAGAGGAGCAAAAGAAACATATGAACCACCAGCTTTCCTCAACTTGGAACCTTTTAGATGTAACAGACTACAGCTCTCAGTATTTTCAAACACAATGTCAAATGCTTGTTAGAAATTATGAGAATTGGAGTCCAATATATCTGGATAACATTGAGGTGAGTAAGGGCTGGAGATGCACCATGGAGAGTCGTGCCTCTCTCAGGGGCTTTTCTGATGGTGAAAATAATCCAGGATGAATCTGGGTTGAATCTCTGTTATTCACATGCAACCTGAATTAACCCAATTCAGTTTTTTTTAGCAGCTGCCAAAACAAACAAACAAACAAACAAACAAACACAACCCACTTAACCCAGGATAAACAATACTGGGGTTTTTCCTGAATTTTAAAAAAAGTTTCACATCACTGGCAGTGTTAATAACAGATGCGAACAGACCTGGGATAATTGGGATTAAAATCTGTATACCTTGAATGCATTTTGAATACATTTGCCTCATATATAGACTCTGTATTTGTTTGAGTGCTGGCACGTGTGAGCAACCAAATTCCCAGAGATGCACATAGATCCAGATCCACAGTGTGAATAACACGCCCAGAATGTGTGAGTGAAGTTATTCGCATCATTCCGCGAAAAAAAAATGACATCTGAATGACCCCTCAGTTTCCTAATAACAATTGTCCAGCTCTAACCTAACCTTGTTATGGGATGAACAACAAGAGGAGAAGAGTGCTTGGGCAATAAAACTTGCACTGAAAGATCTATTACAGCTGAATCAGAGTTTTTGGCTGCAAAACATATGCTGTGCTGTGATAAAAGTTGTTCCACAGTGCTTTTTGGGGCCTGCTCCTTCCTCTGTTTCTGATGTATGAAATGACTGGCTTTCACAATAAGCAGCTATCAAAAGGACCTCTGTTTCACTTTGGGCACATCTTGAGGTGACCTGACTTACCTGATTTAGGGGTCAGTCAAATCTCAAGGAACTCCTTACTCTTTAACACATACATTGACTGTCTATCAAAGTAGCCATATCACAACTCAATCCTCTGCTTGCTATTCTGCCTCAACACCAGTGATGAGAAAGGTGGCAACAAAAAGTGGCAACATCAAAAGACTTGAGAGGAAGTATGATTTGTTTTGTAGCTTCTGGAAATAAATAATTTGCTAGAAATATGTGTATATAAGCAGCAAAACAAATCGTACCTCCTCTCAAGTCTTTTGCTGTTGCCACTTTTTCCCACAGCCATTCAAGCATCCTATACCTTTCTTATCCTAGCAAAATAGTATATGTGTTTAGGGGCTTGGTAAATACACACTGCCAGCTGGTTGATGGAAAATGGTATTCAATGAGGCACCACCGATATGATTTGGAGATGATAACTGGCTGACATCAAAAGGATCTGAACTCCGAGCAACTTGAACATACACAATACCAAACTATTTAGCAGAGCAGCTGCAAACAAGGCACAGAGGCCATGGCCAGCCAAAGCCAAGTGCAGATCTGGAGTGCATTCAACATTCCAGGATTACTGGGGTCAAGCGCTGTGGAGTGGAGAGTGGAGGCTTGAATGGGATGCTGAAGAGCCATGAGCAGAAGGTTCTGCTCATCTCTCAGTTTGGAAAAGGTAATTTTTTGGACTATAACTACCACTGCTATGCAGAGTATTGATCTAGCCAATCCAAAGGCTTTGTGCTATCTGCCAATGACATGGGGTGAAGCCATGCTTCCTACATTTTCATCTGTAACCGTAGTATGTATAACCTGAGCACAAATAGTTCACACTTTAACTCAACAGATCAAACTCCAACTTTAATAGCAATAGCACTTAAATTTCTATACTGCTTTATAGTACTGAGCACTCTCTAAGTAGTTTACAGTGTGCCAATTGCCCCCAACAAGCTGGGTACTCATTTTACCGACCTATGAAAGGATGGAAGACTTCAACCTGGAGCCCTGCAGGATCGAACTCACAACATTTTGGCTGCAATACTGGCATTTAACCACTGCACCACCAGGGCTCCTTAAGCTCCAAGATCCCAAATTTCCAGCCTAGAAGCCCTCTCCATAAGTGCCAAAGATCAAAGATCAAGTGTGGCATGTTAATATTGACATGCAACCAAGAGTTTGAAGTTGTGATAAGTAACACAGTTAAATCTCAGCTGATTAAATAATGCCACAAGATTAAAGGGTTGTGCATAGTGGCCCTACATTAGGGGGATTGTAGAAGTCAGTGCAGAGGTTAAGAACTATTTGTTGTAAGGGTGTGGTGCAAAATCTGATCAAAGTGATGCCTGTTCCAGTCCTTTGGGCAATATGGAAAAATATAATTTAGATGATGGGGACAGAGCTAGAGAGATCTATTATTGTAGGGGTTTTTTCAATGCCACCTTCTTGGTATCTTGACTAAGCCTTTGCTTTTGTAGACAGCCATTAGATGCCGCTTCAATTCCTGCCCCACCAAATTTATGGCTGGCTCAGAGCCACAAACTGACTCAGAGACTCATGATGATATATAGTCACAGAAAGAAAGAAAAAACACTTGAGGCTAAGACCTTGCAGAGAAGGCTAGACAGAAGGGCCAAGCACTGGTGCTCTCAATTACCAGACAAAGAAAAATAAAACCCTGAAGTCACTCAGAGCCAGAGGTTGAAAGAGTTTTACACTGTGGTACAAAAAAATAACATTTCCAAGCTCTGAGCTTGCCAGAGAGGTATAATAACAGTGATGCACAGAACACCTGGAATCCAAGTTTCAGCACTGGTGGTGGTAAAAATTGTGATTCCTTGAAACACCATATTCTGTTGGCAATTCAGATGAAGTTCTTCTTGATAACCTCACGACTCGATTTCTGCAACACACTCTACATGGGGCTACCCTTATACCTAGTTTGGAAACTACAACTGGTACAAAATATGGCGGCCAGGTTAGTCACCGTGATATCTAGAAGGGAGCATATCACTCCTATCTTGAAATCCCTTCACTGGCTGCCTATTAGTTTCCGAGCACAGTATAAGGTATTGGTAATGACCTTTAAAGCCCTACATGGCCTAGGTCCAACCTACCTAAGGGATCGCCTCCTCCCATATAATCCACCCCACACCCTTAGATCCTCTGGGAGGGGTTTATTGCAACCGAGGAGATCTAGATTAACAGCAACCTCCCAGGGGTCTTTTTCTGTCGCTGCTCCCAGACTATGGAATGCCCTGCCGGAGGAGATCTGTCAAGCAACCAGCTTGAAATTTTTTTAAAAAGCCATCAAAACAGATCTCTTCCGGTGCCATACATCATGGTGCCTTTAGCATGTATTGGACAATACATTCCATTTTCCCCATCCAGCTTTGCCATTTTGGTCAGAAAAAAAATGCTCTGAAATTTCCTTACCATTTGGGGAAGTGTAATGTGAAACCATTTACAAGCTGCAAACATATCCAGGGCTAGCCATGTTGGCCATATAGCAAAGTACTTACTGGACAGTACAAGGATTTTGGATGATACTGTAATTTACAAGCTGGTAAGTCTTCCCCACGGCTTTTGAACAATAGTCATTTTATCCTGAAAAATACTTTTCATTATTGTGTTTATGGTCTTCCCCTCAGTTTGCCAGAGTTGGAGCCCTGAAGCTATAGGTCATTGCCACAACAGCTTCTGACTAATTTTCCTGGAGACTGTAGCTGCATTATTTCTGGCCGTCTGTAAAGGCCCTGTGTAAATGAGGGTAATATAAAACAATAAGCATGCTTTTGTTCACCACAGCCAAACCAACAATATAAAGTCTGTTACAGGCAGACATTCCAACTTTCAGTGAATAATGCTCTTTAAAAAAAAAAAAAGCGTATACACATTTGGCTGTGTTATTCTTCAGGTGCCTTACTGACAAATTTATCCCAGGCTTTGTTTTTCCAATAAATTTGTTAGCTTTCATTTTATAGCTTTAGGTTCATCAATCTCACTTTACTCTCACTATGGAGTTTATAGGGGGGGGGAGAACAATTGGAAGTATAAATGGTGATTAACCCATCATAATCCCACAGTTGTGCTAATGGATTTCACAGGACATCACTTGCAAAGCGCTATTATCCCGTGAATAACCCATGATTATCATGCCAATGACTTTTTGCTGCTTATTGCCTGGTTATTCCCTGGTTATTCATGGGATAATGGGTCTTGTGTTAATCTCATTTTAATCGTGTTTTAATGTCAACTGAACAATTTTCATGGGTTAATCACTGTTTAAACTCCCAATTCCACCCCCATAAACTCCTATGAGGAGATACTGTTGTTACCCTTTCCTTCACCATCAAAGTAGTGGTTAAGGAAGAGTGTATGCCGGGAAGTCAAGAGGTCACCACTCACCTCTGCTTCTATATGCCCTTAAGGCAAACCAATGTTTACTAGAGCCTCAGCCCTCAAACCACTCCACACTTCAATATAGATATAACAGCTGTCACATAGCACTGTTGTGAACATTACCAAGATAGTGATTATGAAGTGCTTTCAACATCTGAAATGAGATATGCTGAGCATTTTTTGAATATGGGAAACAGTGACACACAGGGGCATTCAATTAACAGTCATTTATTAAAATCTTCTGAATCACACAGCAACATCTGACTTTAGAGTATCATAAAATTTAACTCAGTAAGCCCAGGGCATGTCACAACCTCTGAAAAGTGATGCAAATGCAAAGATTCCTGTTAGCTGCTGCCTAAGCTGAAAACATGCCCTTCTGTTCCACAGTGCCTGCAAACCTTCTGGCCTTCTCAGTTTGCTTCTTAAAGAGATAACATATCCAGAGGAAGCTGTGCTACACACATAGCAAAGTACAATAACACCCAGAATCCACAAAACAGCGATACCTTTATTGGGCCAGCCATAATGCACAAAATACATGTTGCAAGCCAGTGGAGCTTTGAAAGCTTGCAACATGTATTTTGTCTATTTTGGTTGGTTCAATATAACTAGCACTGTTTTGTGGATTTTAGATGTTATGGTATTTTTCTTAAATAGAGAACCATTAATTATTATTATTATGCCCCTTTCCCAATAGCACCAGTGTTTTCCATCTGTGGAAAACTTTCAAAAATATCTGCTGCATTGGAGGATGGAGAGACATGGAGACTATTGATGTGGAATATCTTGAGTCCTTTCTCTCTCCACTCCCTCATACAATACTCTTGTCATATTCATACACACCATTGCCCTGAATCACACAGAATAATATTCTAACAAAAATACTGATCACACACACGCCATTCATGTAACATGCCACCCCATTTCTTTTCATGCAGACATGAATCAACTTTATTTGCTCTACAATGAAATGACAAGACAGGGGTAGGCAACCTTTCCCCTTTAAGGGCCGAGGGACTTCAGCTCCCAGAAGCCTCAGCCATGTTGGCCAATAGTCCCATGTTGGCCAATAGCTCCTGGGATTCTGGGAGCTGAAGTCCCTCGGCCCTTAAAGGGGAAAGGTTGCCTACCCCTGTGACAAGAGGTTGTAAATCTTCATATGCTTGCTGGGTGAGGATTTTGTTTTAGAAGGTGCAAATAAACATTGCTTAAAAACCACTAAGTAGCAATAGAAGTATGTCCCTTTAAGTCAGGGGCTGGCAACCTACAGCCCACAGGCTGATTCCGGCCACCGCCGCCGTGTGTTTTGGCCACCGTGTGGCTGCGCGCGCCGCGACCACCATTTTGATTTCCAAAATGGCAGCCGCAACGCGTTTGCGCATGCGCAGGAGTACCCGGCGGAGGGGGGGACTTCGGGGGACCAGGCCCCAGCTCAAAAAGGTTGCCTACCCCTACTTTAAGCAGTCTGTTGAGTTATGGTGACCTCATGAATTTTCGAGAGTGTCCTTGGGCAAGGATAAGTCAGAGCTGATTTGCCATTGCCTGCCTTTAAATATAGCCTATAGCACCTGGTCTTCCCTGGTGGTCTCTCTTCCCCATATCAATCAGGCCTGATCCTGCACAGCTTCAAAGATCAGAGGGGATCTGGTGTACTTACCTGTGGTGAATGTTTAGCCAGATGTAAGGCAATGCTAGAGTAATTCTATTAGCACAAATGGAATTTCTTCCCCTCTTCCTTGCAGAACAGGTTTTGTGAATGCATGGGGAGGGAAGTACACAGACTGCAAAGAGGAGGTGGGTTGCTCCCTCCTAATTTAGGTGACAGAAGCAGTTCCATCAGCAACATCCATCATCTGCAGCAGTGGGGGCCAACAACCACACACATAGAGAAAAAAAGGACTAGATCCCATCCTATGTGATTTGTTCTGCCTTTTTAGGGCCTTTGCAGACTGCCAGAAATAGTGCAAATTGAGTCCACTTTAAGGGTTAGGGTTAGTGCTAGGGAGTCATGGGAATTGGTTTTTGTTTTTGTTTTCTGAGACATTGAGCCTTCTCTGTCAGAGAGCTCTGGTGCCACAATAAAATACAGTTCCCATGATTCCCTAACCCTTAAAATGGACTCAATTTGCACTATTTCTGGCAGTTTGCAAAGGCCCTTAGTCTTAAAATTATATGCTCTTTTAACTGGGCGTGTGTTCTCTGAAAATATTAATGTTATTTAATATGTATATGTACTGTTATCTTTTAAAAAATAAAATAATTGAATCTGGTCTAAATTCCAGTTTCTTTTTCCCCTCTCATTTTAGACATTTCATATCGCTGCACACAATCCGGTTTTCCTAGGCCACAAGATGAGGGAAGGAATCTCAGAGTGAGAATACTGTCTTGAAAAGAAATGATTTATTTTCTGTGTGCTGTTGGCCCGAACTGCTGCGATCTGCTTTGGAGAATTCCTACAGAGTTCCCAGAAATCTCCTCTTCTCCTTCCTTTGTCTCATCTGTTAGACTTCGGGATTGGTTTTATTTTTTTATTTGAATCACATGCTCTCAGCAAATGCAGTTGATACTAATGACTATGCTGAATGATATCTAGTCCCACCCCCGAGAATCATAAGAAGTTGTCCCTAGGTCTCAGGTTTTGGCTGTGAAATCTCAGGACTTGAGATGCTACAGACCTAGCAAGCCTACGCACAATACTGATACAAATAATTTAACTACTTCAATAGTACTGCTTATTCCATTCTTTGGTGCACACTTCCCAGATGATGCCCAAGGCATTCCCTTCCCCTTAAGGCTTGGTGTACTGATGGTTTCTTTTTAAATATCTGAACAATATGAAAATTCAGATATATTTCACTAAACCTCACCGACTTAGAGAGAGCTCATTTCAACACAAGCTCTGCAGTTTTTAATAGCAAATAGTATGAGACATTTCATTATTTATACGAGAATTTATGCCCTGCTTTTCCTCTTCCTTTCAAAGAAGAAAAGCAGGGAATAAATTCTGGTATAAATACAAGGCACCCAAAGTGGCTGGTAAAACATAATATAAACATAATATAAAAACAGCAAAAATTAGGTGTCACGAGTCAATCATCAAAGGCAACAAACATAAAATCACAAGGAACCAAAGCTAATAATAAATACATCAAATAAGCAAAAACAGAGCTAAACCTTAAAAGCTTAACACAGATAATCTAAAAGCTTACTGCAAGGAGTTCCACATATGCAGTGGTGTCACAGTTTAGAAAAGTTACCTTTTGGACTACAACTCTCTCAGCTAGGTGCTAGCTGGGAATTATGGAAGTTATACCCCAAAAAAGTAACTTTTCCAAGCTCTAAGTGCTGTCACAAAGAAAGCCCTCTGTGTGTCCCTTGCCAACAGAGAAGAGCAACAGTTGGTTATTAAGGGCAGGTTCATAATTTCACTTGATCTGAGCCAAAAGACTGAGAAGGTTACAAGAAGGTTCGGAACAAGAGAAGAATCTATTAGTCCCAAGCCATTAAGAGCTTTAAAGACAGTAGGGACAAGTACCTCAAATCGTACTCACAGGCAGTAAACAGACAGGCAGTAAAAAGGCTCATACAATAAAGGTGCCAGCAAGTTGTCCTAATCTAAATTCTTGCAACAGCATTCTGGACTGACTGACACATTTATCTATTTTATTTATATGCCTATTATATTCTCCTAAAACTGGATCCAAAGTGGCTTTTCCAGATGGTTTTCAAGGGCAGTCCCAGGAAGAGTGTGCTACAGTAGTACAATCATTGTGTAACTAGTGCAGGGGCCAGATCTAGTCCAGATGTGCCTCAGGGTTTTTTCTTTCTTTCTTTTACCAGTTTTATTGGCTTTTGATGTAAAATAGAACACGCTCATTTTTCACTGGAAGCCTTTGGTGCTTAACATTTCATACCTCACTTATTAAACCACTATAAATAGTCTAAAACACCAGCTCACAAACAATCCTATGCATGTCTATTTACAAATCACTTATACAAAAGACTTATTCCCATGTTTAAGTTAGGTTTGACAATTAGAAAGAGAAACAGATACATGCACTCAGTTCCATCACTGTCCTTAGAAAACCTTTTAACAGTTTTTTAACAATTGGGCCAAGCAAAATATTCAAAAAATGCTTGCAACATGTTACAGCTGCTAGCAGCCTCTCAAATGAGTTTCCTTTCAGCTCTCTGAGGATTACAATTTCTGCATTATAAAGATTTGAAAACCCGAACAACAGTGGTGAATACTAGCACACTTGAACAGAGAGGGTTAAGGGACCTGAGTTGAAGTACTCTAATCAAGGAAGATGAGGAATAAAGCACTTGCAAGTAGGGCAGCCCAAGGCACTGTTCAGGTATCTGCCCTATTTGCATATATAAAAGGGACTGCAGATATAATCAGTACCACAAAAAAGGCATGGGGGTTTGAAAACTGAAAAGCTAGTCCAGGATGAAACAGACATTTCCAGATGGAAAGACAGAAACCATAAGGCAAAGGGTCTGTATTGTGGGCTTTCTCTTTTGTGCAGCCCATATCTGCATGGTTCACATCTGTTTTCTAAACTACACAACACTTCTCACTGTGATTCTTCCTGTTTTTGGATTCAGAATTCTGTAGCATTAACATGTTAGCTCATACCCCTCCCATTATGCATTCTTCATCTAATTTGGACCTCTGCTCCTTTGGTACATGAGCATAAGCATTAGATCCAAACATTCTTATATGGCAGTCTTTCCATTTCTTCCCAAGTGCAAAGTTCATATGGTGCCACTGTCCTTGCAAGGTAGAAGAGATCAAACAAAGAACACCACCTCAACACCAATCCTATTTTGCAAAGACAATGGCACTATATGAATCTTCCAGTTGGGAAGAAACTGAAAGGCTATCTGCAGCAGAAGCAAGTAAGTGGAGAAAAGCAGCACAAGATGAAACAGATTCTCTACACAAAAATCAAACCTGGACACTCACAGAACTGCCAACAGATATGAAGGCTGTAGGATACAAATTGGTCTTCAAAGTCAAAGTACAGAAGCAGAGGTCCAGAGATACAAAGCCAGATTAGTATCCAAGGGCTGTTTACAGAAATATGGTGAGAACAATGCCCCTGTAGTGAGGGGTGCCATAATAAGGACACTCTTAAGTGGCAGCATTCAGAAAAATGCATGTTGAACACTTAGCTAGGATGGCCTTCCTACATGGGGAAATCAAGTAAGATATTTATATGGAACAACCTCCTGGGTTTGAAAAAGCAGGAGACAAGCCACTTCTTTGTAAACTTCAGAGAAGTATTTATGGTTTAAAACAAGATGCAACAGCTTGGAATGAGAAAATAAACAAGATGCGAATCAAAAAAAGATTTACACAAGGCAAAGCTGATCCCTCTACACATGATACAAAAAATGATAAATGGATTTACATATTGACTTATGTTGCTGATTTGATTTTGGCTTATCAGGATGAAGCTGACTGTGAAGACATCATAAACTATTTAAATAAAGAAAATGAAGTAAAAAGATTAGGAGACATCACTTATTATCTGGGAATACAATTAGAAAGAAAGGAAGATGTGTATGTTGTTTGTTAAAATATGTAACATGTTGTATGTCTGAATATGCAATAAAATTTAAAAAAAAGAAAGAAAGAAAGGAAGATGAAGACTGTCTCCTCAGTCATGAACAAAAGGTTCAGGTGATCTTACAATGCCTAGCACTCAAGAAGGCCAACCAGTGGCCACACCTATGGAAACAGATGAACTCAAGACAGATGAACACAGTGAGCTTTTACTAAATAATAATGTAGAAATGTTACAGGGAAGCTGCTATATCTAGACACCACCAGATATTGCCTCAGCAATTGGAATTCTTTGCAGAAAAACCAACTCACAAAATAAAATGAATTGAAATGCAGTGAAAAGAGTAGGCAGATACTTAAACGGCACTGCACACTTAAAGTTAAAGCTACAAGCCACCAGCAATCCCAGACTAGTACCTTACATACATGCAGATTGGGCCAGAAACCCTACCGTTTGCAAAACAACCAGTGGGAACCTGTTCTTTGATGGAGGTGGAGCAGTTAGCTGGACAAGGAAGAAACAAAAGCTGTAGCACTCCCATCTACTGAAGAAGAATATACATCAGCTGCTCAAGCATGCAAGAAACTTATGTGGCTGTGCCAATTGCTACCGGAACTTGGAATAGCTGAACCAAAGCCTATAGAGCTTCTAGAGGAAGCTTCTAGAGGACAACCACAGATGCATAAAACTCTCAGAGACCGGGAGGGACAATTTCCACACCAAGTACATTGATGTGAAATAGAATCTTTTGAGAGATCTGCATGAAAAATAACTTGTTGAGATAAAGTATTGTCCAACAAAAGAGATGATGGCAGACATTCTCACCAAGCCATCTCCTAGAGACCACCTCCAGTTCCTGAGAGAGAAGATTAATCTTGTGTGCTTAAACAAGTGCCACTGAAAAGGGGTGCTGGAAGTAAAAAACCATCAACTTATGTATTAAGTGGTTAGTGAGAGGGAATTCTAGAGCATGCCTGTCCTTTTAGTTCACCTCTCTGTTTGTTTTCTTTAATCTATGTACCCAAGCCTTTTTGTTTCCTTCCTGACTGCAGAGATCACTTCCTCCTTCTTCCAAAAAGTTAGTTAGTCCTTTGTCTCCTTTCGTCTGGGAAGGGAGCATCCACGAGGCTCCCACCTCATGATGGCTTACATCCACACATGAGAGCCAGCTTTATGGGCATTTCTACTGAAGTGTACATAATCTTCTTCTGTCTACCTCCTTTCCTATCCTAAGATGGATTTCCTGAAACAATAAATGTAAGTTTTCCTTTTTTTAATCTTACAAGAGTATCCTTAGTGTTTTCTCCTGTTTTGTAACACAAGCTCATATTGCATAAGGTACAATGCACTCTGCTTGATAGAGATACCAAATTATCCTACAGGGAGAGGGGTATCATCCTTCTTTGACCTCCACGTGCTGTGCCCCTACAGCTCCCTACAGGAGCAGAAAAGAAGTGGCCTGACACAATAAACCACTGAGGCCAGAATCCTGTTAGTGAGATGGGCACATAATTGTGGCCTATGTCTCTTTTTTAATGAAGTGTGAGGTCCAATTGTGTAGCCCGTTCTGCAACATCCAATCGTGTGCACACACACCTGCAGCGGCAAAGCCCCAGCTCCTTTAGCTTACTAGTAGAGAGGGAAGAGAGAGCAAAGCAGCAAGCAATGTAACTTTGAAGAGAAGAGATAAGGAGGGTGCACAGTCCATCTGTGTGAGCACTTCCATTATCTTCCTCCTCCCAGCCGAGCTAATTAATAAACATCTGGAAGAGGAGGTTTTGGATGGGGCACAAAGGGATAGAGGATAGCCCTTTCTCACTATCCATAAACAGATATATGTAGGGGTAGGAGCAGACAAACAACTGTACAGGCTAAGCATTATGCTCTGCATGTTTGGAGTAAGCTCTCTTGGCCAGAGTGAATTAAAGGTCTCCAATATACAAACAAGGCAAACAAATATTTGTTTTTAAAAACATTAAGGTGTGCCTTCATAAGCTCTGTCTTGGGTGGGAGTGGAGGTGATATCAACATATTCTCAAGACTGTGCTTCAGGGGCTAAAATGTGGCTTTAGTTCTCCACATGTTCTCCCATAAGACTTTGTTCATGGGCAAATGCAGCATAGTTAAGCTATTACATGGGATGCAGTGGCTCAGGTGGTTTAGATGCTGACTCTGCTGATCAGCAGGCTGGCAGTTCGAGGCCCAGGTGCTGCATAATGGAGTGAGCTCCTGTCACTAGTCTCAGCTTCTGCCAGCCTAGCAGTTCAAAAGCATGCAAATACAAGTAGATAAATAGGTATCACTTCTCAGTAGGAAGGTAAACAGCATTCTGTGAAATCATGCTGGCCACATGATCACAGAGTAGTCTCTGACAACGCTGGCTCTTCGGCTCAGTAACGGAGATGAGCACCACCCTCTATGGTCGAACATGACTTGACAACCTTGTCAACGGGGAATACCTTTACCTTTTTAAAGCTATTACATGCAAAACCCATGGAAAATGAAGCCCTGACATGCCAAATTCTCTTTCATTCTCCTACTACCCTATCTTATCCTGCAGAATAATATGCACCAGAAAAAGTGGGGGAGGGGGGGGGAGAGAGAACAGAGAAGGGACAAATTCCATTTCATGGAATGGGAATTTTCTGAAAAAGAAATCATACCAAGATGTAAGACAGAAAGACAGGTTCACTGGCTATCTCTCACTTAAGCATCATGAAACTATTTTCCAGCTATTGGATGGCTGACATTTACCTGTAACAGATTTCCCAATGTTTTGAATTTTCTCCACAACTTTCTGTGCATCCTTGACGCTGGTGTCTCTCTGGCTGTACAAGAGCAAGCGTTTTGCATCCGAGAACAACCGATAAACACTGAGGTGTTTCAAGAGATGGTAGGAAAGCAAATGTAAACAAAACATAAGGGAAAGGAGTTAGCACGGGTTGCATTATCCCAAATTCTGTTATTTGCAATGAAAATGGCCTCGTTCTAGCATCCACAAGCTCGCTTATGCAAGTCCCCTTGAAATTAATTTTACATTAATCCATTTTGTGCTTTATATCTTAAGTTGTTGTGTTTTCAATTGTTTTACCTTGTTGGGTTTTTTTAGAGTTGTTTGCATTCACCACCTCTCTGACACCTCTGCTTTGAAAAAAGTAAATCTAACTGTGTTTTCCTTGGTGCATGTTATTGTGATGGTATTTTGACGTTTGAATCTTACATGTCAGGAACTACAGTTGTGGGCCATGACACAAAGTTCTCATTGCCTTTCAGGTGCCTGATATCAAATGATGACTTAACTTTGATCCAAGTGGTGATTAAAAGTGTCAAAATTAAGGCCTCGGGGCAAAGTACACCTAGACATTTGCCTCTCCAGATGTAACAGACATGTACAGACAGAACCAGGTTCCTGGTACCCAACAAAGAAAAGAAAGAAGTGGGCTGCTGCAATGCTGCCCTGGTTCATCCCAGTCAAGAATATTTGAACACCACAGATTGCAATTATAATTTATCTAAATTATTATCTAGATGGAGCTCTCTTCTGCAGGAGGTTCAGTCTGCCATATCTCTGGTGTCCTTTTGCTGGCAGGCAAAGACCACTCTGTTTAAACAGGCCTTCAGACTTAACTAGCCATGGTAGAGGAATATGCAGCAAAGTGTGCTGTTTGATCCTTCATGGATCAATTTTTTTTGCCATTTTTAAAAAAAAAAAAAAATAAATTTCATATGTCTGCTCTTTCCTAATTCCTCTCCTTCACACTTGTCCCAGAATGCAACCCAGTCTATGTCTGCTCTTTCCTAATTCATTTCCTTCACATTTTGCCCTCAAAACCTCCAAAATGGCAACTAGGGTGTGTGGAGTGCATTTACACCCCATTTTGTACTCCACGAGGCCCAGGAAAGGCCTTCTTTGAAACTCAAAATGTTGAAATGTCCCAATTCCTGCTAGAAATGTTTGCGGGCAAAAACATTTTTGATTTATTTATTTTTACAGGAACAGTACAACCTTTCAAGGTCTCCTGGGAGCTTACACAGTTGCCCACTGTAGGGTTTAATTTGCTTGTTTCCATTCTTTCAGAGGGGGCATAGATAGAATCTTGGTGAAAAGAGAGATGTCCATATCTGAATACCTGGAGAGATAGCTAACTAAGGGGCCTCATTGGATTTCACAAGGCATTTTCTCCTTCTATCACCATTCACACTACACAATTATAAATGCTATAGGCTGCTTCCTGCCATGGCAGCATCATATGGAATCCTGTAGTTTGTAGTTTGTGGGGCACTAGAGCATGCTGGTCCCATTGTAAACTGCAAATCCTAGGATTCCATGGGATGCTGCCATAGCAGTTAAAGTGGAATGGAGCACTACAATTGTGCAGTGTGAACTGGCCATATGCCCACAAAGAAAAGAGGGGAAGAAGAACAGCCATTCTGATGCCACCTGCAATAGCTTGAAGATTGAAGAGCAGCCATGGGCATTTGTACCCTGTATATGTGGGTCCTCTGGGAAATGTTTGTTCCAGGACTAGACTGGCAACAGTTTCCCAAAGGATCTTTTTGTCTGTTGCCCCCAGACTGTGGAATGACCTGCCAGAAGAGACACAACAGCTGAAAATGCTGATTGCCTTTAAAACAGCATTAAAGACATACCTCTTCTGGCAGACCTATCCAGTCAATTTTAAATCATGACTTTTTAATTTGTTTATGCATTTGTATGAATGTATTTTAACGTACAGTTGTCCCTCCGTTTTTGCAAGGGATCCATTCCGGACCCCTCACCCGCAAAAACAGATTCGCCAATATTCAAGCCCCATAGGCTTGAATGGGGTGCACCCGCGCAGGGGCACGGCCCATTGATTTTAACAGAGGTTGCCCCTCCATGAATATTCAAAACCACAGACCTCGTCCGCGAGAACGGAGGGGCGACTGTACTGTATTTTCATTGTGGGTATATGTGTTTTTAATTGCGTTTTGTATTTTTTTAAAACACAAAATTGTGTTTTGTATTTTAACATGTTGTACCCAGCCTTGACAAGAGGTAGGAAAAACATAAAAATGTTTTACTGTTATAATTATTATTATTATTATTATTAGTAGTAGTAGTAGTAGTGCCTCAGAGGCCTGCATGAGTTGAGATTGGCCTTGCAGTTGTGTTCTCACTTGCCAGGTGTTGGGGACCAGCCATACTTCCATATGCTATGGAACAGTACAGCCACAGAAGCTGTACTGTGAAGTTGTCCCAATCCCAAGCCTCTTGGTGCACTCTGAGGCATGCATAGGTGGCAACTAAGCAGTTTATATACCTCTCCCAGCCTACATAATTTAGTCTGCATTTAACTTTTCTTTCTCCATTGCCCTGTATGTGCCACCCTGATATTCCCCTCTCCCTACCACATTACCACACTATTCCCTTCCAACCCTTGCAAGAGTCCTGCCAGCCACAGCTTCTGCATTTTTGTCCAGAAGAATGTCCCATGGGGACAGAAAAATAATAGCCAGTATCCTTAATAATGCAACTGTGTCTAGTCTTTCCTAATTCCTCTCCTTCACACTTGTCCCAGAATCATTTTTTGGGTGAGAGTGAGAGACAAACAGATGGTCTAGTACTCACATGGACTTGTTAAAATTTCCCACAATGCCGGGTGACTCTCCAGGTGTTGGGTAGCGGAAGCAAGGATTGTTGGCATTACAGATAATCCCTTGTACCCAGGGCAATGTTCCGGCTGAAGGCATGGCCTTGTTTGGAAAATGACCTAAAATGCAAGGACAGCTGTTTAGGAGGACATAACATTAGGCAATCAGAACATTTCCTCTTCTTCTGAAAGACTACTATCCTCATCCATCCCACACTGGAAAAAAGTCACAGCTCCATCATGCCTAGGCCCAACAAGGGACAAAAGGCCCTCCTTCCATCCAAAATGCCACTCTGAGGGAAAGAAAAGCATCCAACATCTGCTGGATTTTAATCCCCTCCCACACTACCATCCCCTTTTCCTTCTGTGTAAGCCTGAGGGCACAGAACTGTCAAATTAATCACTCATGCAAAGCACCATGCACACAGATGGTGCTATATAAATCATCATCATCATCATCATCATCATCATCATCATCATCATCATCATCACTGCTGCCACCTCCGCCACCTCAGAGAGGAAGTGATACAGGAGGTGACTCTTCAGGGCAGTTCACAATCCATCTTGTGTTGATCTCTTTATTAGGCCAACCAAAAGGTGCAAAATAGATCACTGGCTATATTTTTACCACAAGACCATCATTTTTCTCAGCGTGCTGTTTTGCCACCCTTGCCTGCTGAAGAGGCCTGTGAGCTTCAAAAGCTAATTTGATCTATTTTGGGCCTTTTGATTCACCTAATAAAGGTATGACCACAAGATGGATTTGGGTTTCTTCTTCTTCTTCTTCAGACAACACAGCTGCCCCTGCAACTTTCTATGGCAGTTGTCTCTAATGTTCACAGGGCATATGAACAGCCAGCATTAGGGGATACAAAACGACAGGGCTCCTGCATTTTGACGAGTTGTGTAGATGCACATACAACAAGTATAGCTTCATAAGACAATATGAACTATACTTGGTGACACACTGCTGAAGGTACAGCAAGAGCTCAGTCCAGTTTTGGGTCTAGTCACCCTTTGTAGATAATTATAGGGAAATACAGCAGGAGAGAATAGTTCCAAAAACCTGCAAAGCCTGTTTGAACAGAGATTAAAGTAGACAAATGAAATACGCTTGGACATCTCAGGAAGTAAACCAGCAAAACCTGTTTTGAACTTCATAAATTCTCTTTTAGTTCTCCCAAATAAAAATATAAATAATAAAATCCTATCCACTAAATATGAACAAAGTGTACCACAAGACACTATCATCAGCTAACAGGTGATGGAAACTGTCAAACTCCAGTACACACCATCCCAATATGTCACTTAACTCTGAGCTGCATTTTGCTTCTTTTTTTTATGAAAAAGTAGTTAGTACTATAATCCTGTATATGCATACTCAGGAGTAAACCCCACTGAACTAATCACTGAGTAGATATGCACAGGATTGTGTTGTAAACTGCTAAGAGATGAAATGGCAGATAACTTTATTTGGGGACAATTACATTTTTTAAGTATCCAGTGGATTAAAAATTGCATCCCTCCTACTTGGCTGCTGTTGGCCATGTTATGGAGCAAGCCACCCACAACTCTTTTTAAAACAAACAAACAAACAAACAAAAAACCTTCACGAATACAGCACATAACACAGTTCTGTTTTTTACAACCACAAGTGGCATTATTAAAAAGGTTACAGTGATCTTCATTCAAGGTTTCTCTCTTCAAGCCCACTCCATGAAGCTTATCTGACTCTTAAATAATACGACTTACCTGATCCGATTTAAAATTTAAAGCGGGCGACATCCTGATATTATCAAAAGGATTTAGCTGCCGAAATCGCCGCCTGGATCCAGCCTGGGTCCATCTCCATTCCCAGGGGTGCTCAGCGCACCTCTTTTCAAAGATGGGAGTTTTCCAGCTTGAGAAAATGGCTGCCGGAGCAGCCCTGGGAGCAGGGAAGGACCTGGGCAGCGATTTCGGCAGCTAAATCCTTCTGATAATATCAGGATGCCTCCCGCTTTAAATTTTAAACCTGATCAGGTAAGTTGCATTATTTAAGAGTGTGATAAGCTTCTACATCTGTGCTTAAAATCTGTTAAAATTTATTATGAAAATGAAATGGACTAGATACATAAAATGAAAACACTCAGATTACTCTTTTTCAGGAAGAAAAAGGACTGATACTGATCCCCTCCCCAATGTTTTGGTATACACATTTGCTCTAAGATTGCACAAAATGCTTCACATATATCATGACAGTAATTCTTCCAAAAGAAGCAATGGGTGTGTCTTGGTCTCCTCTACCATTTTCCATTACATGCAGGATGTTATCACACGGGGTCTAAAGCAGTCCCATCCCCGGCGCATCCCCGTCCCATTCCGGATCCTTTGCCCCTGTCTTCAAACGACGTCGCAGCAAACCCCGCCCCATCCAGTGCCATCCCCGGCGCATTGCAGCATCATCCCCGTTCTTTGCAATTCCTCTTTAAAAGAGGAATTACATCTGCCGCGACCAGAACCATACCGGAATGATGCTGTTTTCTTGTCTGAAGCTACAGGGTCTATTCCGGTATGGTTCTGGATTGATTCCATGCCACTTTCTTGCTGCCGCGTGTGATAACGCCTGCAGTTTAGCCTTCCAAATTTTAAACTAGCATTAATCTTAAGGATGGTTTGCTTAACCCCAACAGCTTCATAACTCATGGTCTGAAGGTCTCCTATCTCAAACTAAGCATAGTTGGTATTTATCACATTTTGTCAATCCAGATAATACAAGAAGGTGTTATTAATGGAAAACAGAAGTGAACCCTTCTAATACACACTGGAAGAGGAGATGGGAGTGAGGGTCCATGAGCCTGAAACATGCACTGCCTTGTTCCTATCATGCTAAATAATGGTTATACACAGAGGTGGGCAAAAGAAGGAGGTTGTATTGGCTGCCAGCTGTACCCTGGAGGGCACACATCCCACCTTTCAAATTTATTTACGTTGTACTTTGGTGGGGAATGCCCACAATCCCCTAAGGAATAATAATAATAATAATAATAATAATAATAATAATAATTCCCTAAGGAATATTGGGGGGGGGGGAATTGTACCTTATTTGGGTCCCACTTGGCCTGATTTAGGTACAGAAAAAGCCTCTAAAAAAAGCAGAAACTAAATCAAATGTTGGCTTTTGGTGTACTTTCTGGTTGAAAAATGCCTCTATTGGGCCTAAAATGGGAGGGTGAATTGCACATTAATTAAAACTAATTTCTTAAAAGTCTGAAAATGTGGAGAGGAATTTTGTGAGCCCCCCTCCCAACACCCCCCAAGGGGTTGTTTACCCACCCCTGGTTTTACATGGGATGCAAAAGGGAAGGAGAGCACTTATATTATATTATATTAGCAGCCTTTCTCCTAGAAAGGGATCCAAGGCGGCTCACAAGATAAGAAAATAGAAAAAGGCAGGTCACATGAGTAGTTATAACCTCACATTTTGTACTGCAGGTATGCCAGGCACTCGTACTTACATTCATGTTGTTCGTAGGGCGGATAGGATAGGCGTACAGAGATCAATATGAAGAAGAGAAACAAAGGCCAAGCAATTTCAATCAGCAGCTGGAACTGAAAAAGAGTAGGGCAGGGAGGAGATACATGGTATTAAACATCCACAGGGGTTGTCAGCAAGAAGCTGAGGACAATGAGGTGAACGTTCCAGAAATATTATCAAATCTGTGTTTGTGAGAACAGAAGGCTATCACTGTTAGATATGCCGAGTGGGGAATCTAATCCCACATATCTGTTTCTGCTAAACCCAGAACATCTCAATGAACACATGACAGAACAGTACATCCCACTGTTAGATCAAAACATGTTAATGGGAACTGAAGTGTAGATTTCTTCTTCTAAAATTTCTAATTCATAATTCAAATGTGCTTGACCCACATCTCCTGGACTGTACAAAGGCTAGAAGAATGTACATGTCTGAAATATGCACGCAAGTCCAATGTACACAAACAGTGGTTAAACACACTTTAGCCAGTAAGAATAATGTACTCAAGCAACATGTACAATTTGAGATATGGGAATGTTTTGTGGTGGGTGGGAACCCTTTCCAAAAGTCAGGTTTAGTCTCATTGAAAAGACCAACAATTAAACCATGCATAGAGGTGAGAAAAGGTGGAAATGGATGCAGACTTTATAGCAGCGTGCAACCCTAATTCATATATGTCAAACCAATGTTTGGTATAGCAGATAACCATTCTAGAGGCACTTGGGGAAAATTATGTAATGGGTGTGCTAGTTGAGGAAGATGGGAGTTAATATATGTGGGAAGTACCAAGTTTGAGAGCCAGAATGGCATAGTGGTTTGAGTTCTGGATTATGACTCTGGAGACCAGGGTTCAAATCCCTGCTTGGTCATGGAAACCCACTGGTTGACCTTGGGCAAATCACACTGTCTCAGCCACAGATGGAGACAAAGGCAAACCCCCTCTGGACAAAGCTTGCCAAGAAAAACTCATGAAAGAGTCACTTTAGGGTCTCCATAAATTGGAAACAACTTGAAGGCACACAGCAACTACGACAACAACATGTTAGGAAAACTGAGGTTACTTTCTAATGGAAATACTCTACCTTAAGAAAAAATAATCCTACAAACTCCTAAAACCAGAGGATTAGATCAACTCCTGAACTGACAGCTTTCACTGGGTCAAATAAATCATTACATGTGGGCATCCACACATTTATTGCCAAAGATATTATGTTTCAGTAGAGGAGTTACTGTTTAATGCTTGTGTACTGTATCAACATGGATGTTTAAAATTAGTAAACTGACATTTAAAATAGGGTCAAGAAATACAGAAGAGCGGGGGAATGCTACTGTACCACAGCTAACCTAAACTATAAATAAATCCTACATCTTCCCAGAAAGCACTATACTGGCATGAAGAGCTGTGTTCATGGTATGGCCTGAAGACACATGAAATTTCACTGAAGCTACACTAGATTTTCTCTGGTCATTGTTTAGATAGAAGTCTCTGAGGGATTCATATGTAGACCACCTTGTATTTGCAGGGAAAAGAGGACGGGGGTAGGTATTCAAGGAAATACATCAATAAAATCATTTAATTTGATAAAAGGAGGGCCCAGCAATCTTTGTTCTCAGCATAGTTGTGCTTGCATCACTAAACTATGAGGTGAGTTCACAATGTAATATCTAGTAATGTCTGAATCCTCCTCCTACACACAGTGTAGGATAACTGAGTAAATCGCCTGGATGTCTGGTGGGCATCCCACAATTAATCTATCACTTCCGAACCTCAAGGGAAGAGTGCTGTCTTGAAAATGTGTCCCTGTGTGTAGCAAAATTTCTAAAGCATTTCTCTATTTGCTACCTCAGAAATCACTGAAGATTGTACTACACAATTGCTGTCTTGTGGCTTTCCCCATTTTACTCTTAACTTTCCCAGTTCTGTTCCCACAATCCATATGCCAATTTAAATGGATGAAGCTACAGTCCAATAGTCTGATACACACAGGGGTTGCACAATCTTTAGCGCAGGGGTAGGCAACCTTTCCCCTTTAAGGGCCGAGGGACTTCAGCTCCCAGAATCCCAGGAGCTATTGGCCAACATGGGACTATAGGCCAACATGGCTGAGGCTTCTGGGAGCTGAAGTCCCTCGGCCCTTAAAGGGGAAAGGTTGCCTATCCCTGCGTTTAGCAGAAAGCCCAAAAGTAACAAATCAGCATGGTTGGAAAAAATTCAGTGTAATATTCTAGTCAGATTGGGGCTTGAAACATTCAGGTTCTACTCCCCACTAAGGAACCTTTCACACTATATAATTATAACACTATGGTTACACTTTTGACTACCATGGTCACATTCTATGGAATCCTGGGGTTTGTAGTTGGGGGGGTCACCAAAACACCTCTCTTGCTGAGAATTCCATATGCCTGTCCCTAAATATCATATCCCAGGTGGAACTATGGCAAATCAAGTGGACTTATAGCACTATAACTGTGTGGTGTGAAAAGGCCCGAAGCCATGAAGCCAGGGGTAGGCAACCTTTCCCCTTTAAGGGCCAAGGGACTTCAGCTCCCAGAATCCCAGGAGCTATTGGCCAACATGAGACTATTGGCCAACATGGCTGAGGCTTCTGGGAGCTGAAGTCCCTCGGCCCTTAAAGGGGAAAGGTTGCCTACCCCTGCATGAAGCTGTCCAAGGGCCTTTGCAGACTGCCAGAAATAGTGCACATTAAATTGAGGCACTGCCCTGGTTCAGTGCTAGGGAGTCATAGGAACTGTATTTTTTTCTGGGACATTGAGCCTTCTCTGTCAGAGAGCTCTAGTGCCACAATAAATTACAGTTCCCATGATTCCCTAGCACTGAGTCAGGGCAGTTAAAGTGGACTCAATTTGCACTATTTCTGGCAGTCTGCAAAGGCCCCAAGTAACCATGAGCCAGTCATTTTGGGCCTTTGCAGACTACCAGAAAATAGTGCAAATTGAGTCCACTTTAACTGCCCTGAATCAGTGCTAGGGAATCATGGGAACTGTAGTTTATTGTGGCACCAGAGCTCTCTGACAGAGAAGGCTCAACGTCTCAGAAAAAAATACAATTCCCATGATTCCCTAGCACTGAACCAGGGCAGTTAAAGTGAACTCAATTTGCACTATTTCTAGCGGCCCTAAAGTCTCCTAGCCTGTCCTATCTCAGTGTATTGCTATTATTGTGAGGATAAAGTGGAGGGTGAAAGAAAACCATTGGACAAAAGTTGAGGTATGTATAAATAATGCATTAAGATAATTATAATTGTTCAAATCTATTACACTTAGGGAGTGTTGAACATGTTCAGTGGCCATGCACAGTATTCCATGTTTCCTTTCCCTCTGTTCCCCAGGCCAGTCTTCTTTTTCTGCAGAACTTGAAAGAATTCAGGCTGGGGAAGAGAGGGAAAGGAATCAAACGGATGGAATCCTGAACGCGGAACACGGCACATCCCAAAATTTTGTTGGAATCTCACTTGATATTTTCCAACAAGCCGAACAAGTTTCAAACTGGTGACGCTCATTTGGAGGTTCTCATTATAAAAATGTACTTGAGACTTTACAGCTCATTGTGGGTTTGTTTGAAAGGTTCCTCCCCCCCCCCCCATTAAGAGCTCATCCAGTAAACAGCTGGGCCAGCATTGCCCCTCCCTTGCCAGTTTTCCAAACTGGAGCAACTGAAATAAGCATTGCAAAAGCTGGGTACAAAGCTCAGCTTGACGTATGCAGTGCAAGAGTTACATTTGTGCTCCTGGAAGCTATCCAGGACAAAGTATATCCTTGCTGAACTCTGTGGGAGGAAAGCAACCTCAGGGGCTCTAGCTGAGCAAACACACACACATGTACATTTGTCTCTTTATTCAGCATCTCTTCCTGACCATTTATCCATCTGAAGGCAGTGTGTCTAGGGTGATGGTGCAATAACCTACAAGGGTGGGCAGTGACCTAAAAAGAGATGAGGGTGGGCTGTGGTGGCAGAGCCATTGCTGACACTGTTGTCCCCAGGTATCATTCAAGGCAGTGTCCACAGCAGAGTCTGAAAATTCATTTATTTTTTTGGACTGATACTCCCAATATCTCTCCCAGATGGAAAGGTAGCATGTCCAATCTCTGGTCAACACATATATAGTGTCAGCACAATTTTGCTTGAGTACAATGCATATACAAAATAAGTGCTAGCATTATATAGGTAACCTGCCCTACCCCTAATCAATGCAATGATGATACCAAATGCTTCATTTAAGGTGCATCTTTAGTGTTGGAAGAATCAAGTACTGTCAAATCAAGTGATGGACTGGAGCCAGCCTGCCAAGAGAGAAGCCACTTAGATCATTGCGCTTGAGATTTTAAAAGTAAGTTGACTAATGATAAAGCTTAAGCAGTTCCTGCTGTCTCATCTGCCAGTGAACTGAATTTCTGCAGGATTCAAAATTACAGGAGGAAACAGATATTTTTCCAGCTTGGGCAGTGGTGGAAGGGGGAACAAATCAGAAAAAGTTTCCCCAGAGGCTTCATAGGGCCTCGGCAGACAACTAATAGAGTCGTCTTGGAAGCTTGGAAGAGGAGGGGCAGCCGCACAAGCGGCGCCCCTTCCTCTCCCTGAGGTCGCCCTCGGAGTCGCCGGCCCTCCGCACGGCCGGCGCTCCGGGAATGACCTCACACCGTGGCGACCGGATGCGCCGCGGCGGAAAAGACAGCGAAAGTGCGCCCGCCGCTTTTAGTGCGCACTTTCGCTGTCTTGAGGAAGGAGCGCTGATTTAGCGCTCCTTCAAGGGACACCGCCGGTGCGCCGAGGTGAGGAGGCTGCGGCCCCGCGGCGCGCCGGCCCAGGGCGTCCTGGACGCCCTCGTCTGCTTCCCCCCATACTTTGTTTTGCACTAGTTCACTCTCTCAGCACCATTTCCTCATCCAGAAAACAGAGAATTTTTCACACAATACAACAGATGTCAAGGTGATGACATTTTAGAGGGTGAACAAGACTATGCAGCAGTGTGTGTGTGTGTGTGTGTGTGTTGTGCATGCACTTTGTTCATCCTTAGTGACATCATCACCCAGCCAAATCTGATTGGCTAATTAATTACTGTATATATTCATGTATAAGTCTAGAGATTTTAGTCAAAAAATTGTCCCAAAAAACTTGAGTTGACTCTTTAAAAAAATGGAACCAAGGCAATGAAAGGCAAGCATGTAATATGTCCTGGAATAACTGACCCTCCCTCTACTCTCTTATCCATCCTTCCTTTAATGTGATCATAAACAGTTGTGCCTGCTGGTATTTTGTAAGTTCTTTGCCATCATTTTCCTTTGTTTCATCCTTTAGATCCTTTGTTACACACCCCTAAGTTTTACCGTTGACTTATCCATGGGTCATATCAAAACCCATAATTTTGGCCCCAAAACCTGCCCTCAACTTATACATGAGGTCGAGTATATACAATAGGTATATGGAATCTCCAGCCTTTGGGTCAGATGTGACCCTAAAGAGCTTATTTGGCCTCCTGTTTCTCACTTTCAAGTGTGAAAGATTAAGGCTGCATCTACACTGCAGAATTAATGCAATTTGATGCTGCTTTAAATGCTATGGATCAATACTATGGAATCCTGGAATTTGGAGTTTTGTGAGATATTTATTCTTCTCTCTCAGAGAGCTCTGGTGCCACAACAAACTACAAATCCCAGAATTGCACAGGACAGTTAAAGAGTGTCAAACTGCATTAATTCTGAAGTGTGGCAGCTGCATAGATCTCAGAGTGGCATACAATAAAATATATTTGGCCAATTTAGAACAATTTAAAACAGTACAAAAAATTAAACAAATCAAATTGTCAACAGATCAAAGTTGACAACTTGGGGAGCTGGGTATGCCTGGAGAAGAGAGGACTAAGAAATGATGATAGCCATTTTTAAATATCTGAAGGAATGCCATTAGAAGATGGTGAGCTTGTTTTCTGCTAGTACGTCAACCAATGGAAATTAGAAGAAAAGAGATCCCACCTAAACATTAGGAAGAACTTTTTGATGTAAGAGCTTGCCATCTTACCGTTTGCCGTCTCCTAAAGGTGAAATTCTTCCATAGCAGCAAGCCCAGCTGTGTCCAGAAGGCCATCTTCCTTCTGTATACAACCAGTAGTAGCACCCTGGATGGCAACAGCACACAGCAGAGCTACTGTGGCTGGTCATCAACTAGAAGTAAGAAAAGAGGGAGATGAACAGTCTTAGCAGATTCCTAAAGAGAAGCAAATCACTCCAAGGAAACCATATGTAGTTCCATGTTTTATCTTTCTTTATCCTCAACAAACAACATAACACTGGCACCTGTCCACTATTATTGTGGTATAATGGTTAGAGTGTTGGACTGGGACTTGGGAGATCAAGGTTTCAGTCCTCACTGAATCTCACTGGGCAACCATGGGCCAGTCACTCTTTCTCAGCCCTCCACATTTGCGGCTTTGACTTTTGCGGATTTGATTATTCACAGATTTGTTTGATATGTTCTCTCTAGGAATCTCTAGGTCCTCCAGAGTGACTCTGCTGGAAGTTGACAATAGAGTTATGCTGGAAGACCTAGAAATTCCCAGAGAAAACACTTCTCTAGGCATTTGTAGGTCCTCCAGCATGATTCTGTATCAATCTCTGGCTGATGTTGACCAAAGAGTTGCGCTGAAGGACCTAGAGATTCCTAGTGAGGTGTTTTCCCATGTAAAAAAAAAAAACCACAGTATTTTTTTTGGTGGTTTTCCCACTTTAATGGGGATCCTATGCCCCTAACTCCAGCAAATGTGGAGGACCCACTGTATTGTGCCATTAGTCATGACACGCCATGGCTTTGAACATATGTGAGTTCCTCAGGGACACTTAATGTTCGGGCTACACAACTTAAACTGAGTGTGACATGGGAGATAACATGAATAGTATTTCCTACTTTTTAAAAGAGGTGTTAACTCAGCCACTGGCTGAGTTAACACCACTTTTAAAAAGTAGGAAGATACCTCTTTTTCCCGTTTCGTTTTCCCAATTGTTCCACACTTCACTTCTCAAAGCTGACATTTGTTCTGCAGAGGGAAACACATAGGATCATATAGCAGGGATAGGGAGTGTGTGGTCCTCCACTGGTTATCTTGGCTAGTGCCAATCAGACCGGCAGGCCAACACCTGGAAGACCGCACATTCTCTCACCTCTGTTGTATAGACAACTGTACGTTTTACTCAGCAGGACAAATAAAAAGCTTTGGAGGACAAGTCTGATTACCGTAGTTCCAGTCAGATTTATTGCTCATAATACTTAGGTCACCACAATACAACACATGGAAAATGAAAACTGTGCAACAAAATAAGAATGAGACAAAATTATCAATGCAGAAACAAAAATAAAAAAGAGAACTATATTAAAACCAGACATACACACACACACACACACACACACACACACACACACACACCTTTAGCTATTATATGATAAAATATAGAAAGAATATACCAAAATAATAGAAACTACCAAACTTCCAGAGTCATACTTTTATATTTCGTTGAACTGTTAGGCAAATTCATCATCTGCCATTAAGAAGGAGAAAACTCTTCTCAGTGAGTTAATCATATTTAAAACAGACCTTGCAACAACAGAACTTACTTTACTCATTATTAACACAATTCCCGCTGGTTTCAATAGGTCTGTTTGAACTAAATCTGGATCCAATATTTTGAGATCCTTACAAGGGAAGGTAACTTAAAACATTGACAAGATGACTAGGTAGTACTGTCTTTTAACAAATCAAAAGCATATTTTTCTTGGGTCAGAGAAAAGTTAAACAGATAATGGGGACAACCATTACTTCATTAAAGACTCACAGCACCAGAGGTATAAATTATATGGGTACTTTAGTTAAACTATCAGGAACTGAAACAGGGCATTAAATGACAACAAGAGTGAGCTGCTTCAGATCAGAAAAAGGGTAGTACAGTGTCAGATTAAGCTTTCTCAACTGCTGGAAGACTCAAAATAGAATTGTTTCTGGAGGACTGCCAAATGCCACATTTGAAAAAGAGCTTGGAAAAATGATTTTTGGAAATCACAACTCCCTGAATCCCCAACCCAAAACCTAACTTTTCCAATCTCTGATTAGAATTTGTGTCACAGTTGTTTCCTCACTAGTCAATAGACTGATGCCTCAGCAGTATGCAGCAAACGCCAACCTAAGAGCAGCTCTGCACTTTCTGACTGTGCTTCCTGTTGCCCTTCCCACAGATGTTATGCAGCCATAAGGAATGCAAAAGGGAGAAGGCTTAATTCATTAGCTTTCCAAGCAACCTCCTAGGTGCCATTCTGGAAAGAGATGATCCACACAATGATGGATCCAGATTCCCATCTACAAAAGAGAGAGCTTTGGTCTAAGCAAAGCTTTGAATATTTACTTCTGTCAAAGGACTTGTTTGCACTGGCATAATGCTCCAGAACTGGCCCCAGATTGGCCATGATGGTAGCTGCAAGCACCAGTGTGGCAACACAGTATTGTCTGTATGGCCAACATTGTCTGCATGGTCGACAGGCCGACACCACATCTGCATGGAGCCACCACTGTCACCAGTGCGTCCCTTACCTGCAGGACCTGCCTGGACAGGCCTCTCCTGTCCTAATCACAGTCCAGGTAACCAGCGAAGGCCTGATTCCTACACAGCTGACAGCAGACACCAGCGAATGAGCAAGGACAGTAACAGAGGAGTGTCAGCATTTACTTTGCTTAGGGGCTGTTCCCACTACGTTATAAACCAGTTTGCAAACTGGTTTAAAAGTGGTTAGTTCACACTGGTGCTGGGTTTTGAACACCCAAATGGGGTGGACCCGGGGTTTATCCCCCCACATTGCAGGTTTTCCAATATCGAGTTTCCCCCCAGTGTCTTTTTTTTTTTTAAAAAAAACGGGTTTTGTCAGGGTGCTGCCAATGTGAACTTGCCCCCGATCCTATTCAGGGCTTCCTGAAGGGAGGAATTAATGGGCAGAAGGTGGGCAGAGGGGCTGGCACAGATGCTGGCAAAACGTCAGAAAGAAACTCTTCTAGAACATGGCCACACAGCCCGAAAAACCCACAAAAAACTATGGATGCCGTCCATGAAAGCCTACGACTTCAGAATGTGTGAACCTTTATGTTTCTGTGGCTTCAACGCATGGTGATTTTATCCTCCAGAATGAGGCTGGCAGGGAGAAATCCCCCCAAGGAGAAGCTCTCATAGGGGTTTCATGGCAAGGGGTCCTCCAAAAGGCTTGTCTTCCCCATCCTCCAAGGATGGGTTTCCCCCCCCCCCCAAAACAGTGTGACGTAGATGTGCATCATTTGATTGACAGAACAACCCCCCCAATTGATAAGGAGGCTCCATTTTTAATCAGTACATTGGTCACTGTGAACTTGACAGGGTTAAATTGCACCGGAGCAATTCGATCAGGGTAAATGTAGTGTGAACTTCTATTCAGGTCAGATTCGGTATTGCATCAACGAATCTGCCTGGATCTACCCAGCACAAAAATGCAAGTGTGAATGGGGCCTTAGCAAACATAAGCCTTCAGGACATCCTGGTACACCAGCTCTCCAGAGGATGGGCTCACTTGTGCAACTAATGAGTGGAAAGAGTAGAGAGACCCTCTGATTACATGGCGGGGGTCCCCAGAGGCCCCCAACATTTGATCAGGATGTCCCTCTGCCCTATCTCCTAATTGGTCACAGGCACAAGCCCACCCTCCAGAGAAGCGACAGCACACCAGGAGGTCTATCCATTAAGATTCTGCAGGTAAGGGAAGTGGTGACTCCAGGGACAGGCCATCCCTTTTCCCCACATTGCTCAGCATGGGGAGAGGGGATGGCACGGTGCTGGCGTGCAAACAGTTGGCTAGCCAAAATTGACCTTGATCCAGCTGTTCGCACACCACAAAATTCCAGGGTTTGGGGAAACACCAGGGCTTCCTGTAACTTTGCTAACCCTAAGGCAAACTTTGGTTAACCAAGGAAAACCAGTATTTCACTGGAAGTCACTGTGCATCATGGAAACTGCACTGGCAGAGAGGTGAGCATAGGATTTTTCACCTGTGCAGACAAGGCCAAAGAGAGTTCCTGCAAGTCAGAGACAGAGCTTTTTAAAAAAAACTTTTGTGGAAGACAGCTCCCAGAATTCTACAACTAGCATGGCCATATTGTGTAGCATCAGGAATATTAACAAACTTAAATATAGCCAAAGAAGGGCAGCCAAGAGGACCAAAGCCTTATGGGGACCAACTCAGGGAGCTAGGTATTATTAAGCTTATCGCACAGCACTTACAAGAACGGGAACGGAAAGGAACAGAACGGAACGAGGCAAAAACGCATGTTACTGGACAGGAGAACACCACCGATGCCACCGGGAGTCCCCAAGCCGTTCCCCAGCCGTTCCTGGCAGCCAATCATCCTTCAAAAATTGGCTGCCAGGAATGGCTGGGGAACGGCTTGGGGACTCCCGGCGGCATCGGTGGCGTTCTCCTGTCCAATAACATGCGTTTTTGCCCTGTTCAATTCCGTTCCTTTCTGTTCCTGTTCCTTAAGTGCCGTGCGATAACTTATATATTTAGCTTGGAGAAGAGAAGACGGAAAGATGACACAATAACCATCTTTAAATGTGTTAAGGGATATCATGTAGAAGATGGAGCAAGCTTATCTTGTACTGCTACAGATACTAGAACATGAACCAATGGATTCAAAATATGAGAAAACAAATTCTACCTCAATGTTAAAAAGAAACTCTTTACTGTAAGAGTTGTTTGACAGTGGAATGAACTACCTCAGAATGTAGTGGACTCTCCTTCTTTGGAGATCTTTTAACAAAGGTTGTATGGGAATGTTTCAAGATTGCTTTAGTTGTGTATTTTTGCATGACAGGGCCTGGACCAGATGGCACTTGAAGCCCCTTCCAACTATATGAGTCTATTATTCAAAGAATGTTGTCTAAAATTTATCTATGACATTATCTAATTGAAAATATTCGACTATTAAATAAACATATATGCTGGTCAATAATACAAAAAAAAAAGAGAGAGAGAGAGAGAGAGAGAAAGAAAAGAAAAGAAAAGAAAAGAAAAGAAAAGAGCAAGCTCTAAATAGCAATACTTTCAACAATCCAGAACAAAGTTGCAGTCTCAGATACACAAATATTCTGATTACAAAATTTTATATACAATTACCAATTATTTATAAATAAATCTAATTATTGGCACATTTCTCTGATATATAGTTCATCAGTTCATCTGTTACATAGTTCCACATTTTAATGATGCATACTTTTAAACTGTGTGTGTGTTTCTAATATTTTGCAGATACAGCACCTAAAACTGTAATGGTGAACCTATGGCACGCATGCCAAAGATGGCACACAAAGCCATTTCCCCTGGCACACAGAGGGTGGGGAGGAGGAGAAAGAGGCTGCATGCCTGTTCCTCCTCCTTCCTGACCCTCCCCGGCCATCAGCTGCCTCTCCAAAGACAGCTGAAGGCTGGGGATGGCACAGGGGAAGAAGAGGAAGAGGCACTCACCTGGAGAGGCAGCTGAAGGCATGGGGGGGGGGGAAGACATCCCACCCTGGAAGTCCCGCCTCCAGAGGGCAGAAGTCCCACCCCCAGCATTGGGTAACACCCAGTACCAGAAGGCCTTTTAGTTTGGGCACTTGGCCCCTAAAAGTTTCGCCATCACTGACCTACAACATAGCATGCTTGTTCTGCATGTTCTGTTTTTATTGCATCTTTGGTTAATAAAACAAAAACTAGATGGAAGCTTTTGTCTCTACTTATCCTCAATTTCTTCCAATGTTTATTTATTTGCAATATTCATTTTTACACTTTCAACAATGACACATCCTCCAACTGTCTCTCCATTTGACTGGGACTGTCCTGATTAAGAACATTTCAACAACATTTCATTCTAATTCAAGATTCTGGGAAATGGAATTGAGAACCCTTTTGGCATGCAAAATATGGGTTCTATCACTAGGGTACAAACAGCTGGAAATGTTACTTTTTTCAAGTACAACTCCCAGAAACCCCCAGCAAGCATAACCACTGGCTATGCTCACTCAGGAATTATGGGAATTATAAACCCCAAAAATAACATTTCTAAACTGTATGCGTGAGTCCTCTCTTGATCAGCATACAGGCTTGTTGGTCTATGAATGTTTTGAGTGATACATATCCTGTTGCTAAACATACAGGCTTTAAGAGACAAATATGGATGCTTTTGGAGAATGTGAACTCCACAAAACAGGGATCACATTTCCAGAGTATTCTTGGTTCAGAAACTGTAGAGAGATTCTCCTTCTTTTTGGTTTGGTTTTGCAGGGGGCTATGAAAACATTTTGGCTTAAATTACAAGGTAGCCCGAGGGAAAACAAAGCTTAATTTCTGGTCCGCCTTCTTTAAAAAGGAAAATCTACACAAGCTTTTCCCAATCTAGCAGCCTCCAGAAGTGTTAAACTACAACTCTCATCACCTTGGTCAGTAAGCTCAATGTTCTGTCTGCCTGGAGATTATAGGAGTTGCCATCCAGCACATCCAGAAAGTTCCAGGTTCGAGATGGCTACCCTATATAACTCTGACCATTAGCCATCATCATACTCTCACAGCTGAATGGTTTGAGAGGGCGGAAATTAAAAACTGTACATTGGCACTCATTCTCATCTCATCCTTTGCCACAGCTGTATTAAGCAAACATTCAACAGCCGCAGGGAAGAGAGAAGCTTTGGCAAACAATACAGCTGTTTGCTCTCCTCCTGGGAGGGGGAAAATGGCAGGGAAAACCTTTCCCCTACAAAATAAGTATTTAGTCAATGACTAGGCAACCTCAGAAATTCCCAGGGAGCAGACAGATGATGAAGGATCATGGCAAAAGAGTTGACTATACGGGGAAAGATCCAGTCTTTTGTGCCATTAGTTTTTAGTGTTTAAGAAACAAATTTCCAGAAAGGAAGCTTTAATAAAGGAAGAATCTAGCCCTTATGTAGAGAGATCTTGTCTCACCTTTGAGACTAATAAAAAAAAGAAGTTGCCAGTGTGAGCTTTCGTAGACTAAAGTCTACTTCTTCCAAATGCATCTGAGGAAGTAGACTTTAGTCTATGAAAGCTCACGCTGTCAACTTCTTTCTGTCAGTTACTCTCAAAGGTGCTACAAGATCTCTCTACATACTGATTCTACAGACTAACATGGCTATATCTTTGAATTCTAGCCCTCATGGTTTTAGATATTCCTGGACGGTTACACTTGATCTAAAGAATCTTTAGTGTAACGTTCCATACCAGGTTCATATGCTCAGCTCCCTTATGATGAGGAGCATGTGGACTCCTGGCAGGCCTGTAGGCTAGCCAAGGCTGTAAGGAGGTGTAAAGGTATAACCTAGCTCCTGCAACCATAGATCCAAATGGAAATATATACATGGATCTACAATTGGCAGACAGGCACTTTTATATAACTTTAGCCCAGTTACAAGGTCACCAGCAACCTGGCACAGTTCACCCAAGGTGATTGCACAGACACTGCTGAGAATGCCAACCGAGCATCAGTCATTGAAGTGAAGTATATTGGCATTTATTTGTCAATGAAGGAATTAACATTAGAATGATGCCCTCAAACATATGGGATGTAGTCCATTGCAAGCACATGTTGGAATAAATTGGTAACTCTCAACAGTGCCACAAGATTACTTTTTCCTTCCCTTTTTGTACTGAAGCAAACAAACACATATTGTAAATGAACTAATCTAATCATTTGCATACAAAACAAAACAAGGGACGTTTTCATACACAAACATCCCATCCGCCTGGAGCCATTCCGGAACGGAGCCTTCCGCTCACTCCGGAATGGCTCCAGCGGCAGCGACCTAATTCCTTTTTTAAAAAGGAATTACAACTCCGGGGCTTATGCCGGTGGGCGTCCGGAGTTAGAGCTAAAGGGGGCGGGGCTTGCTGCGACGTCATGTGAACAAGCGCAGCAAGCCCCGGACTGACGCCGGCTAGCGCCGGGGATGGCACCGGAAGTGGCGGGGCTTGCTGCGACGTCGTGTGAAAAATTTGACATTTTGTCGGAGTGGGGCCGGACGGAGGCCGGCTAGCGTCCTCCAAAAGCCCAGTGTGAAAACGTCCATAGACTCAAAAAGAAACAAACAAAGTGGAGGATCCACGCATGGATGCAAACATGTGACCCTCCAGGTGGAGCTGGACTGCAATTCTTATTAGGGTTGGAAAGAATATTTTAAAATATTCAAAGCATAGGTGAGAAACAATTCTCAGTTCTCAGGAAATCATGACAAGGAGAATCCTGGATTGACAAGAATCTTTGAGGTTCTGAACTTATTCCGTGCTAAATTTGCAAGTTTTCCCCCCTGCAGAAAATAGCATTTTCTATGTAGACTATTTCTTTGCAGAAATATTATTTTCGCTGCAGAAAATGCTGTTTACGGCACAGAAAATGGTGTTTCTATGCAAAAATATCCTGAATGCAAATTTTCTGCAAATCAGTCCCACACTGTGAATCGTCTTTTCAAACTGTGCCTGTGTCAGAGACTTTCTCACAGAGAGAAGAAAAGTTTTTAAATTACTTGTTGCATTCCCTCAAGAACAAAATTAGTGAATAACTACACATCCCTAATCCCCATCATTCCTGACTATTGGCTGACAAAAGTTGTTGGCTGCAACATCTGGTGGGCCACCATTTCCCCCACCTCAGAACTACTGAATACTCATGATTTCTCACTTTGGGCAAGGCACCTCACCCTCACAGTCGAGAACGGCAGAGACTGGGCTGTTCTCCTCATTCCTAATGTGATGGCCTGAAGGTCAGTCCTGAAGCATCCTGGCATGCTAATATCAGCCTGTCTTGCTGTTTCTGATGTGCTGTCCTTGCTCTGAGAACAAATCAAAAAAGGATTCCAGCTCCCTGAGGGAGAAAAAAGACTATTCGGCCCTGGCTCTTTCATAATCATGATCAAAGGTTAGATCCAACTCTGACTGCAACTAGTGTTTGACTCCCAAATCTGAGCTTTTATTGATTTTTAAATTCCAAAGGCAAATGGCTAACTTTTTTTGGGGGGGGGGGGGGAAGAGAGAACACTAAATTGCAAGAGAAATTGGCAAAAGGACCATTGCTGTGACAGCGCTGCCACCTCTTATTCTGCAGAGCTCACCCACAAGCATTCGGAAGGAAGCAGCATAAGAAACTTTTGTATTGATGTATCTTGCCTTTTGCAAATTAAAGCCATTGATTGTTTGTATTACAATTTCCAGAATCTCTCAGCCAGCAGCTATTCAAGCCAACTCAAATCCCATTTTGGGAGAAAGGCAGGACATAAATCCCTTAAATAAATACAATAAATACAATAAATGAATACAATAAAAATTGTAATCTAAAAAAATAATTTCTCCAAGATCTGGGTTGAAGAGACAAAGTGAAGATACCTTTGCCCAGGGCAGAGATGGCCCTGCAACTTTATGCTCATCCAAAGGTCTAGTGTTTTCTATATGCATGTGCAGGACTTGCTAACCATAGCGTCAAATTGTGTTGTTGTTGCAAGTGTTATCACAACTAGCAATAATGCAGTGAAGCCAGAGTTCAGAGGTTCAAAATCCTGTATCCAAGAATTCTGAATGGTATTAAGATACTTCAGAAACAACTTTCTATGAATATATTTTCAGAAATTGAAAAGCAAATGAGATAAGACATAAAGAAGACATGAATACCTTGTACATACAAATAAACCAGGAAGATAGTTCACTAATAAATTAAAATGGGCACAGAAGATAGGCCATAACATACAATTGAAAAGTTGGGGGAAATGTGGACAAAAAGTATTAAAGTTTTCATTTAAAGTAAAGTTTAAAGTATTTAATTTATGACCTTAAAAGAGATTTTTTATAAGATGATGTACATTGCTATTTAACCCCGACAAGATTTCTAAAAGATATAAAGGATTTACAAATAAATGTTGGAAATATAATTTGAGGGAAGGAACTTTATATCATACAAGCTGAATCTCACTTATCTGGAATTCCAAAATCCAAAATACTCCAAAATTCAAACTGTCTAAACGGGTGGCTGAGATAGTGGCACCTTTACTTTCTGATGGTTCAATGTATTAAAAATATTGTGCATAAAATTACCTTCAGGCTATCTGTATAAGGTATATACAAATCATAAATTAATTTAATGTTTAGAATTGGGTACACTTCCAAAATATCATAATGCAAATATTCCAAAATCCAGAACACTTTTGGTTCTACGCATTTTGTATAGGAAAGACTAAATCTGTATGTAGAGGACATGTGAAAAAGCCAGAAAATATCTGACTATGATTCACATTAAGAGAAGTGATATTGAAAGACAAATGGCAATTAAAACCAGATTTGTTTGTTTAATAGATGAACAATTGAACAAAAATCAGAGATGAATTCTGCTATGCATGATAACCACAGCGAGAGGAATTTATGTGCAGAGGTGGAAGGATATTGTGATACTCTTTGTTGAATATTGGGCATTAAAATTATATGATTTTGCAGAAATGGTCAAAGTGACAATCTTTTAAGGGACAAGGTGCTAGAGAGTTTTAAAAAAGAATGGAAATTGTTCATAGAGTACATAACTAGTAATTAAGGAAGAATGATAGTAACCATAAAAGGATCCATTAAATATTGTTGAAGTCAGATGATATTCATTTATTTAGTAGTCAAATTATGCTATTTTAGGATGGCTTAGATGAAGTAGAATTATTATTAAATATAACCACTTACCAGAGATTTGGAAGTTCTTTTCCTCGTGTTTTATGATTTTGATGTATGTAGTTTGTATGCTTGTAGTTTGTAATTAGTGTGTAGTATGCAGCTGTGTGGTTTCATTAGAATTATTTTAATTAGATTTGTTTCTGCCTGTAGACGATGCATTGTTGTTGGGGGGGGGTTGGTAATGCTTCCCCTTGTATGTAGTTATGTGCTCTTAAAAATTATGTGTTAATAAAAATATCAAGAGCCAGTGTGGCATAGTGGTTTGAGCATTGGACTGTGACTCTGGAGACCAGGGTTCAAATCCTCACCCAGCCACGTAAAACCACTGTGTGACCATAGGAAAGTCACACCTTCTCAGCCTCGGGGGAAAGCAAGGGCAAACCTCCTCTGAACAAATGATGCCAAGAAAACCCCATGATAGATTCGCCTTAGGGCCAGAAACAATTTGAAGGCACACAAATAATAACAATAATAATAAAAACAATCCTATGTCTAAGTAGCAGGGACTATGGGCTTGTACAGACTGGTACTTCAAGCTGGTGTCGGGGCAGAGTGGGAGCATGGCATGCTGCATGCCCAAACGTCACCCTGACTCTGGCATCATGCCACGCGCCCAACCAGACGATGGGTGGCATCACGCTGCGTCATCGGCGCAGCGTTTAGATGCGCTGCATGGAGCAATCAGTGAAAAGCTGCTGCCACGGTGACAAAGGCACCATTTTGGGTTGACGGCTTTAATTAATCAAAAAGATATTATTAAGGTGGAAAAAGAGTGGGCTCCAATTGATGAATATATTAAAGCAATTTGGGGATGAAATAGCAAAGTTAATATATAGAGTTGAAATTGATTTTATTTAAAGGTATAAAATGACTAAAATGATAGTAGAATAATGAGAGCTAATAGATAGAAGGTATATGAAGTAGAAGAGGTGACAAGCTGAAATAAATCTGTACATACTGTCAAAGAACTAAGGAAGTTTTTGTTAAGTGGTGTTATGTGGTGTTATGTTAGGTTGTTAGATTAGTTATGTTATTTTGTTTATTGTTAAGTTATGGTTTTTTTATTTGTTTGTTCTTTTTTTTTTGTCTGTGTTATGTATGTTATATATGTTATTTTAATAAAAAATCTGTGAATGACAAAGGCACCATTTTGCCGCTCGAAAAAAGGAGTGGCATTTTGCCAGTTCTTTTTAGAGTGGTAAACTGCTGGATCGGGGCCGTGGCATGCAGTTGCTGTGGGTCCGATCTGGTGCTGAAAGGGACTCCAGGATGTCACTCTTTTCATGCAGTCTCTTCGGTCCTTATGACATTATTATAGGGAACATATATCCCCCCACCCCACCACTGAAACAGCTTTACTAGCTAAAGGCTCATTTCCAAGCAGAATTTTGACCTATAAAGACCCACACGGCTTTGGGCCAGCTGAACAATCATATCCCTTATATCATCTGGCCCCAATTTTGAGCTCTTTCAGGGAGGGTTTTCTCTCATTTCCACCACCATTGCAGGCACATTTGGTAAGGATATGAGAAACAGACTCAAGGAGGCTTGGTTGGCTCTCTCTCTCTCCGCTCTCTTTCCCCCGGCAAGCAAAGATCTTTTTATTTAGGCAGGTTTTACATTATAAGGCAGAAAGGTTGCTTTGTATATGGTGTGCTGTGTATTTTTAATTAAGTTTTAAACTTTTTTAAACTATCCAGAGACATAGCCATGTTAGTCTGGAATATCAGTATGCAAAGGGATCTTGATACTGAGGAAGCTACGAAAGCTTATGCTGCAACTTCTTTCGCACAGTTAATCTCAAAGATGCTACAAGATCCCTTTGCATACTGTTTTAACTATGTTCTTTTTTTTTAGTAGAATTATCTGTTTATTGTTTTCAACTTTTAATAACATTTCACCTAGATTTTGATTCACATTTTTTGCTTTGAGTTCCTTGATGGAAGAAAGGTAAAAGTATAAAGCAAACAAACAAATAAGCAAGCAAGCTTATCTGTGAGTAATAAGTTTCATTAAACATAGTGAAACCTGCTTCAGATTAGGCACACATTAAAATTTCGCTGTCAGTGTATCTTCCCCTTCCCCTTCTTTTCCTGTTAAATTTTTTATTGGATTTTTATGTGATCTTAGTTCAATATTGTGCCTGCAAAAACTCCATCCTTTCAAATCTGTACAGTTAAGATAATTTTTAAAAAATGGATTATTTTTCCCTATTGTTCTTCCATTACAGAATGCAAGGCAGCATATATGGGACTCCAGACCCACTCTTGCCCGGCTGTATCATATGGTCTTGCTCAGGTCTTTTCCCTGGCCATCCATGTCATTAAATTTCAAAAGCAACACAATGTTCTCAGCAATGTTCTTTTCAAATTATCACCACCTCAACCACCTTGCCAATAACAATTTATCAATACCACTATAGGCGAGTGTTAAAACAGGGGCAGAATTTACTGGAATTATACAAAGCAGTATTTCTGCTGTTCCTGAAAAACGGGAATCACTTGCCCCTTTTCATATTTAGCTGTGATCGTTGGGTTTCAAAGGCAGATCTGGTTCACGCTGAAAATGTCTCGGATCAAAGTGATTCTTGTTCTTCTAACTAATGTTTCCACTGCTTAAGAGATCCTGAAGGGTTATCATAAAACACACCATGTGGAATTGCTCCCAATACATTGGTTATTCCAGCTGGTTTGTGTCTTTTGTACTTAGTGGGTAGTGGATTGCTTTGGTATCCAGTGCATTACTGTATTTCTATGGCTTACTCCCTGCCTTTAAGGTTACTTATAGCCAAAGAGGCTACACATGTACTGAGTAGGATCAGCAACAGCAAACATACACAAGAACTGCGTGTGCTGTTCTCATCCCCAGTCCAAACCACTTGGACTGTAACTGTAGATGCTATTTCAAAAGAAATGAAGTCCCTTAACCAGTTCTTTCCTATTCCCTAATTAGCAGGGCCAATGCTTTCTTTCAAGAGAGTGCCCTAGACTCTCCTTGCAAACTGTATTATACCAGAACTATTAAACATACCAAAACAAAAAAAACAACCCCCCCCCCCCCACTCCATACCAACATTAAAACCAAATTAACAATTTGGACCGATATAACATTTTAAAAAAGGAAATCAGGTTTGTTTTGTTGTTGTTGTTGTTGTTGTTGTTGTTTTTGGCTTTTCCAAGTCGAAGTCAGAGAGGCTCATACTAAGGAATCAGTAGGGCATTCTATCTAACCTGTTTTCTACAAACAGGATGCAATCCACCCCTCATTGAGACCAATGACAGCATCTACTGTAAGGAATTCCATCCCTAAAACTGCCCAGGTTTTTCAATTTGAGTGAATTAAATTGATCTAATGTCTTACCTGAAACGAAGCACCAAATATAGAACTCCAGCAAGTAATACAGCCAATGGAGCAAACCTTTATCTCTCTAGGCGCCCCGAAGCACTACAGTCCCTACTAGATACTGTCTATTGCAAATGTCAGCAGTGGATGTGAGCTTTGACCCCAAAGTCTTGTGGCAGACCGATTATCAGCTGAATGGAGCCGATATGGCCAGTTGTGTTAAGAAGACTCCCAGACACGAGGAACCTGGCTTCTGTAACCAATTTTTTTTTCCCTTTAGGGTAAATCACTCTATATTTTCTAGCAGGACATAAAATTAATTCAGCAATTGTTCACCTCAACCTTGAGATACTGACACATCTATGAATAATATGAGTTACACTGTTGGCTTTTAAATATTTTTAACAAAGCTTTAACTCATAACATTGCAGGTATTTTGCAGGACTAGATATAGATGCAGTTTTATGAGTACTATCTATCACATGAACAGATATGGTTGGCCATGCCACACCTGATTATTGCAGCAATAATGTCCATTTGAAACAAACCTATCACTTACTTGAGGACTGAGCAATGAGTGACTCTCCAGATGATGCAAGACTGTAAATCCCATTATCCACCACCATCCAGGCAGATGGGAGTTACAGTCCAAACATCTGGATAACTACACAACCCCACCTCCTAAATAAACCAACAACCCTGTTTTACTCATACGTGTTAGAAATCAAACTCAGCAACTCTAGAAAGCCAAACTGCTACCACCTGGATGGCACCAGGGGGCACAACCAGGTAGATGCCAGTGTGTTTAGATCCAGGAGCACTACTAGCACAACCCATTTGAGTTCCTCTAGTGTGAGGCTGAGGAGCCTCATATGAGAAACAGAGGTGAGAACAACCTCCCAAGTTGTTTTTTCTACATCAATAGCTCAGATACTGCCTCTCCTCCTCTTGTATGTTTTTGACAACTGCACCTCCACTGATCCACAAAACCTACAAAGGAGGACACACAGGAACAGGTTACAGACCATATGAAATTGAATACTAGACTTCAGCTTGGTGGTCTAATGCTGTTATTTATTTAATATATTTAGTATTTTTATAATCCAGAATTTCTTCCAATATGGTATTCAAGACATTCATGGGGCTGCCAAGTAGTCTTCCCTCTGAACCTTGGCCAGAGACAAATGTGGCTGCATCATCATGTGCCATCAAACCATGTAGTCTTTGGTTTCTGGTGGACATAATAGTGCTCCCTTGCAGGTACAAACCCTACATTTCCCCTCCCCTTGAGCAGCTCTCACAATGTCCCAAGCTCTCACAACTTCCCAACTCCACAACTTCCTCCCCGTGGTCCCAAAATGACTTCAAAATGAACAAATTGTTTCAAGTAATGGATATATTCTTCTAGTCTTTTTGTCCCCTCCTTGGATGTTACTGGTCTTCTATATATCAATGAGCTGAGCCTTAGCTATTATTAGCACACCCTAAACCTCCTACACTGTAAGGGGGTTTCATGCTTTCATATTTTCTTATCTAGAGCCAAGCATGTTCTTAAGAGGTCACAATGGCCTTTGGAACATTAGACAGTTTTCAATGGGAAAGACATGTTGACCCATAGAATCTAGAGAATACCAAAATAATAATATTTAAATGGATTTGCTGATTGCCACCCACCCCACCCCCACCTTTCCACATATTCTCTTGCATTTGAGACAAAGGAGGTCTCATTGCATTAAGGTGAATAAGACCATGGGCTGATGCAGACCAGCCAAAAGGGCCAGCCTGGAGGTGGAGTTGGGGGAGGGCGACCGCACGCGGCCGCCTCGACTCCACCATCACGCCACGCACCCGACCGCACAGCGCCAGGGCACCTTGTTGGCACAGCGTGTACACACACTGCACCAAAGGGGCACAAAAGAGCCGGCGCCGCAGCACTAAGGGCGCTTTTTGCTGCTCCAAAAGGAGCTGCTCCATTTTCCAGTTCTTTTTGGAGCAGCAAAAAACCAGGTTGGGGCCATGGTGTGTGGTTGCCGCAGCCCCAATCCAGCTCTCCCAGAGGCGGCACAGAACCACTTCTTAGGGGCCGTCTGCATTGGCCCCATATCTCCTGCCTTCCCCCTGCTGTGTTCCCAGCCAACTTTCCTACCCACCTATCTTGGGGACATCTTACATCCAATTACTGTTTTGTTAATCTGAAGTTAAGACCAACAACCAGGATTGTTCTTTTGGTCAGTTCTGTGACAAAGCATTCAAACTCTTTGTACTTCATGTGGGACTGTTAAGTACGCCTTGAGGGCACCAAACAAGATATAAATATTTATCCTACAGCTTCCTCTTCCTGTATCACCATCACATACCATCTGAGCCACACCCCACTTTCCATTGATGCCTCATCAGGACTAGTAAGTATTACCCCTCTACAAGCCTAAACTTCCATTATCCAATTTGGATACTCCTATTTCAGTTAGCCTTTGGTGGTGTTTCTGTTTGAATTGTTACTTCGTGTCTGTGTGCTCTCTTGCATATTTCTAAATAAAACTTTCTATTCATTAAACTTGGAATTCTTCTGCAGCTAGTATTGGTATACAGAAGTGAAAACAGTCTCTTAAGTTACCCAACCTCTTGTAAGTGTCCTTTGAGCTAAGCATTTCTCCCAACATTTAAGGAGCCACTGACACAGTTGGTGGAGACCCCAGGTCCCCCACACACACCTTTTTGGGTAACACTGTGGTTGGTGTATCCACTGCAGACTCTTCTACACAGGAACAGTCTGGACAGAGCAACCCATGTTCAGATGGCATCTAATCTTTCTCACTGCACTGAATTACTCATGGGATATTGTTGAAACGACAGTTAGTTTAGAATACGTCCACCAAGCTACTAATTGAGACCAGGCATTGGGAATATAAGTGTGTAAGAATATACAATATATAAAGTGTGCCTTTAGATTATGGTCTAAATCCAATGCAGAGTTTATGCAATCTTAAACCCATTGAGACCAATGGCTCCAAGCATGTCCAACTCTGCACTGGATTTGAGCCCATGCCTTGGAACCATTCTTGCAAAGGACTGGAAGGACATACAGTTCAAGTACATTGATCCTATATGATGTTATACAGATAGCTATCAAAAAATCTACAAGGACTGATATGATAGTATGATAGATATGATCGTATCTATTCTAACAGCTCTCCAAGGTCTTGGGCAAAAGTTATTCCCCAGGTAGCAGCTTGCGATCCTTTTAAATTAATCCAGTACACTGGGCCCTTCATATATGCCGGAGATCCATTCCGGGAAACAGCCCCCCCCCCCACGTAAAGCAAAAAACACAGGGCCTCAAATCCAGTTTGTTTCAATAGCTGTGTGCTCCTGCATGCAGTGTGGAGGAGCGTGTGCCGCAGGAACATGCACCATTATAACTTCTGTCGCTTGCCATATGCATAAGCTTGAAGCCGTGTATGGCATACCTGCATATGGTGCAGGCATGCTGTACTTTCTGATAAGAAGCATGTGCTACCCCGCTAAGCTATTCTCAAAGCTTGGAAAAATACATTTTGGATGACAGCACATAGACTGGCCATGTTGACTGGGGGAATTCTAGGAACAATAGTTCAATAAAATACTTTCCCAGGCTCTGAGTTTTCTACATCAGAATGCTAAGAGGAAAACATAATGGGATTCAGTATTTTGGCTCAAATGATAATTCTCAGTAAGACCTAAATGCTTGTTGTTGTTAGCTGCCCTCCAGTTGACTTCATGGGACACCCCATGAATGAAACCCCTCCAAGTCACCCTATCATCAAGAGTCCAGCACAGGTCTTGCAGACTCAGGGCTGTGGCTTCCTTGATTGACTCTATCCACCTGGAATGTGGTCTTCCTCTTTTACTGCTGATTTTTGCCTTACTCAGCATTATCATATATTTTTTCTAGTGAGTCATGTCTTCTCATGATATGGCCAAAGTACAATAGTCTCGGTTTAAGTCATTTTGGCTTCTAGGGAGAGATCAGGTTTGATTTGCTTGGCTCTGTGACCCATAGATTTTTCTCTTTAGCGGTCCAAAGTACCCACAGAACTCTTCTCCAGTACCACATTTCAAATGAATTTATTCTCTTCCTATCTACTTTTTTCACTGTCCAGCTTTCACAGCTAGACATAGAAATGGGAAATACAATGGCATGGATAATCCTAACCTTGTTCAAATATAGCTCTTTATACTTTAGTTCCTTCTAACTGCCCTTCCAAGTTCTAGTCTTCTTCTGATTTCTTGACTGCAGTCTCTATTCCAACTAATGCTTGAGCCAAATCATGAACTTAAATCCTGCTAATTAATGTAATAATCATTACATTTATGTAATTAATGTAATATTCATTTATTATGTTCCTCTATTGCACCAAAAATGGTTCAGTTACGTGTCAGGTCTTAATTTTGCTTATAACCTAAAGCAACAAGCAAGTTCATATCTTAACCAAGAAGCTTATTGCAACACTAAAATAAACCTTCTTACCTCTCCCAACTTCAACCTTAATTCGGGCAGCATTCAGATATTATCACAGGCATTTTGCTGCTGAATCTGCCACCTGCGTCCAGCCCAGGTCGAGCCTGGCCCCAGGGATGCTCAGCGTGCCTCTTTTTGAAACCGGGACTTTTCTGACTTAAGAAAATGGCCACTGGAGTGCCCCTGGGACCTGGGCTAGAAAAGGGAGGCGGATTCAGCAGCAAAATCCTTGTGATAGTATCCGGATGCGGCCCGAATTAAGAGTGAATTCGGGAGAGGTAAGAAGGTTTATTTAGCAATGCAATAAGCTCCCAAGCCAAAATTTATCTAAGCATGTCAATTAAAAAATGCCATAAAATAATTACATGCTTGAGTAAAATAATGATAAAGGCTAAGTGCCAATCTGCCATGAGATTATTAATCTTCCCTTCTCATGTTTACCTATCTTGATAATAAGCAAATTGTCTGCCAATGTTCACAGCTTGATATACGTTAACCAAATGACAAGCATATGACTTGATTTTAAAAAAGCTAGCCAACTTTAAACCCACACCTACCACAAACCCTTGGGAAGAAACTGACATCTTATGTGACTCCACAGTCTACTCTGGATACAAAATATTAATTTTACTTTATTTTATTTTAATTCAGCTTTTCTCCCACTATGGGACTCAGGGCAGCATACAATAAAGTAAAACAAAGTGCAGCTAAAACATTTTTGATGCAAGTTAAAAACAATACATAAATATATTAACAATACATTTGAAAGCTCTATATCTGAAGAAACAAAAGAATGAAATTCAGAAGTGCCGGGGGATATAATTTAACCTTTGGGAAACCCATTTTGGGAGAAAGGTGGGATATAAATCCAATAAATAAATCAATAAATAAAATCTAACAATCCCTTTACTTAAACTTCTTCAAGATTCTGAGATCATAAAGCATCAGCTGGAAAGCTCCTTTAATTGGCTTATGAGCTCACCATAAACTCAAGCATATTCTACTAATCAAGCAATTTTTTAAACTGACATTACATCATAAAATGATTAAACATCCAGAGGCAATTTTATGATATACCCCCATAAAGGCTGAACTCCCAAATGTCATCAGTGAAGATGGAGATGTGTATCAATCTGAAAGATTGTTTTATGTTCTAGAATTTAGAAAGAGGGGGTTGTGCTTCACTTTCCGAAATAGTGAACATTCTGCCAAAGGATGACAGCTGTGTTTAGAAAAGCTTATATCTAAAGGTAGTACATAAGATTACTGGTAATATAAGATGAAGAAAAAAACTGACCGTAAGCTTCACTAATCAATGAAGAACAGAATACCGGAAACTATATGATACTGTAGCCTGAAAGCCACTATTAAAGACATCATTGGCTGAGATTCTCTAACTCATCCAAGATGTAATTTGCTCTCTTCTTGTAATGAGATCTCCAATATTCCTTCCCCACACTTTCCTCACATTCAAATGCTGCTGTCTGTTGAGAGCAAGAAAAATCAGATCTGACCAAGGAAACTCAAATAAAATATTCAGTTAATAATGTCTAGACCAGGGATAGGCAACCTTTCCCCTTTAAGTGCCGAGGGACTTCAGCTCCCAGAAGCCTCAGCCATGTTGGCCAATAGTCCATGTTGACCAATAGCTCCTGGGATTCTGGGAGCTGAAGTCCCTCAGCCCTTAAAGGGGAAAGGTTGCCTACCCCTGGTCTAGACTTCTTTGTTTTATTGCCAATGAAGATACCCATTATTAAGACCAGGGGTAGGCAACCGTTCCCCTTTAAGGGCCGAGGGACTTCAGCTCCCAAAATCCCAGGAGCTATTGGCCAACATGGGACTATTGGCCAACATGGCTGAGGCTTCTGGGAGCTGAAGTCCCTCGGCCTTTAAAGGGGAAATATTGCCTACCCCTGATTAAGACCAACAAAATCAAATTCAGTTGCTATGAAGGTAAACCAGATTCCAGCATCAGCATCCCAGATGAGAAGATCAAAATAATGCTTTTCAGTTTTAACATTACAGATCCTACAACTGCAGAGATAATAATGAGAGCAACTGTTTTCTCTGTGCAATGCAAAATAACATTCCACAGAACCCTTCAGTTTCTTGGAAGCCTACCAAAGTGTTCTTGAAAAACAAGTTGCCTAACATTATTGTTCTTTCTCTGCAGTCATCACAGGAAGACATCTGGTGAGGCTCAGGGCACCTTCATAATTCTTTCAGGCAACAAGGGAGCCCATCCCATCCTATAGGCAGAGGAAGGGGCAGGCAAAACTACTTCTGAGTATTCCTTTGCCTATATATATAGTATGAAATTCATGGGGTTGCCATAAGTCAACAGGTGATTTGAAGGCATTCACACACTTGATAAGGAAGGACCCAGAGTGAATGAATGGTACAGCTGTCAGTTCAGTTTCTAACTCATGCTGGACTAGTGCATGCATTCATAGCTTCTTCATATGGATACAAACAGCAAGCCACATCTCACTCCTGAAAAATGGCTTGCATACAGTGGTGTCACTAGTGGGCTGCAATCTGCACCAGGTGACGCTTAAAGAGGGGATGACAGCACTGCTCCCCAAACATCTAGCTTTTGGCAGAAATGGGCTGTGCGTTTGCCTGCGTCCCTTTAAAATATTGACAAGATGATGTGAGTGACGTGAGGGTAGGTGGGAAGAGAAAGGAGAAGCCCTGGGTTTAATTTTTTTTTTTAAAAAAATCTTTTAAACTTTCTTTTAAAAGAATCTTACCAAATTTTCACAACTTACCAAATTTTCACTTCAACCACATGAAACAACGTACATGTAAATCCATTTATGCTGTCCATATGATATTGGAATTTTAACATATAATTTTATTAGCTGCCTTTGTCAAAACTATTACCATCACATTCAATGATATACAAGAACTACAATTTATCAGTGAAGAATTCAAAGATATAGCCGTGTTAGTCTGCAGAATCAGTACGTAGAGATTTGAAAGCTCATGCTGCCAATTTCTTTCTTTCAGTGAGCCTCAAAGGTGCTACAAGATCTCTCTACGTACTAATTTATCAGTAACAATGGTATAAAAAACAAAGTAAATATTCTGTATGGTGTGATAGGAGAGATGGGCCTTTACAGACTGCAGAAATAATGCAGCTTGAGGCCACTTTAACTGTCCTGGCTCAGCACTAGAGAATCATGGGAATTGTATTTTTTTCTGGGACATTGAGCCTTCTCTGCCAGAGAGCTCTGGTGTCACAATAAACTACAGTTCCCATGATTCCTTAGCCCTGAGCCAGGACAGTTAAAGTGGCTTCAAGTTGCACTATTTCTGGCAGTCTGTAAAGGCCCATAGTCAATGGGGGAGTCACACCATGAGTTACCGCACTGGATGATGCCAACACTGCATACATCTGAGGCACCTTGGCCTTACAAACCAATCATGGGCTTTGCAATCACGTTGACTGCTTGGAGTGAGCAGTATATTCCTACATCAGGATCAGCAGCCCCAGGAAAGGTATGGGAAGGGAATGACAGGCAACCATGCAATCTGACAAAACACATATCCATTACTGCCACGACTTGGCACACCAATTACATGGGAGCTGTATGTGTGTTGCAATCACACTGTATAACTCCAGCATGAATCAGTTTTGTAGCAAAGAAGCAGAAGTACAAACAACCCAAAAAGGCTACTAGCAAAGAAAAAGCAAGGACCAGAAGCATCACGTGCTCTTTTGCCTACTATACACAAGAGAAGGCTTGTTCAGATTCCCCCAAATCCCACACAGTTACCCTCTGCATCTGCTATGTCTGTAATCTGAATGTAAACCTGACTTCAGTTGGAAATGCCAGGCCATTTTAAAATGTCCTTCTTTATTCAGTATCACATTAACATTCACAAGTACCCATAAATAGATTAAAACAGGATTGAATATGTTTTTGTGCCATGCATAAATAAAACAGAGGTGTCCAGAATTTTTAGTTAATCATTAAAAAGGTAGCAGACTAAATGAGTGTTTTAAATTTAAATACATTGGCATATTACTAAATCCTCAGTTTAGTACCTTTTTATTACTAAAGAGAGCCCTAGGAAACAGAAATGACCATTCACTCCCAGATTATAATTTAACTTCTGATTTAGAGTGGCTTCTCCAATTAATTGGCTGATGCTTTTTTGTGTGTGTCTAATTGATCTTCCTAATGATCTGCCCATTAAACCTGCTAAAGTGTGAAAACATTTTTGATTGTGAGCATGCTGCCAAAACAGGCTATTGCGCATAATTTTGATTTTCTCATTTCTACAGCACCTCTCAAATGCCGGTTAGAAATGGAAACCAAACTTGATTAGAAAGTGAACTCTGAACCCTGCCTTCAGGACTGAGATCTGCTTCAGTTTGTTTTTCCACATGAATGTACCTAAACTAGCTCTGAACCATCATCTCTAGGGAAGAAGTCTCTCACTTTAATGCATGTGGAGTTATTTCCAGGTCATGCACAGAGGAGAAAATGTCTCATTTAGTTTACAATGGGCCTTTAACATCTGCTGGGGTTAGGGACGCAGGACCCTTGTGAAAGTGGAAAAACTGGGGGGAAAAACTAGGGTTTTTTTTTTATCTAAAAGCAAAGCAAAGCAAAGCAGCTTCATTTATATACCGCTTCATATCATGCTATGGAATGTCTAAGCGGTTTACAACTGTGAGCTGATTGCCCCCCAATAGTTGGGTACTCATTTTAGCAACCTCGGAAGGATGCAGGCCTGAGTCGAGCCTCAGCCCTGGCTGGTATTGAACTCGCAACCTTGTGGTCTATGAGTGAGTGGCTGCAGTACAGGCATTTAACCATAGAACACCTCTCTAGGAATCTCTAGGTCCTCCAGCGCAACTCTGTGGTCAACATCCACTGGACATTGACCACAGAATTGTGGTGGAGGACTTACAAATGCCTAGAGAAGGATTCTCCCTAAAAATCTCTAGGGAGCTGTACAGACCAGCCAAAAGGGCCAGCCTGGGGGTGGAGTGGGGCCATGGTGACCACATGCTGGCCACCCCGACTCCACCCTGATGCTGCCATCACGCCGCCCTTCCAACCAAACGGCGGGTGGCATTAGGGCGCTCCCTCACATACGCTGCGCCAAAGGAGTGCCGAAAAGCCACCACTATAGTGGCAAGGGCAGCTTTTTGCCACTCTAAAAAGGAGCGGCATTTGCCAGCTCTTTTTAGAGCAGGAAAGCACCGGATTGGGGCCTCAGCATGCAGTTGCCGTGGCCCCAATCCAGCAAGGAAAGGGGTGGCGGGGCAAAAACCCTTAGGGGCCGTCTGCTCAGCCCCTAGGTCCCCCAGCACAACATCTGGCAAACACTGGCCACAGAGTTGCACTGGAAGACCTCAAGATTCCTAGAGAGAACATATTAATAAAATCTGTGAATAATCAAATCCTCAAAAATCAAAGCGGCAAATGTGGAGGGCTGACTACAGAAGCTCATCCCAATTCATGGGGGATCCGTTCCGAACCACCCCACGAAAATGGCGGCTCGCAAATATTCGAGCCCCATTGAAAATAATTGCACGTGTGCCCATGGCGTGCACCGCCATTATATCTCCCGCAAAGAGTGGGACTATGGACTTGAAGTCCGCGAACGGAGAGGGACAACTGTATATTCATTTGTACCGATGAGGAAGCAACCTGAGGCTGATACACTGGCTGCTCTCTTCTTATTCTTTAAAGAAACATTTTCCCCTAACCCAGCTTCTTAGAAGAAGCCAATACACAATTAAACTTGTATAGTGTCATTGAAGTTGATAGGACTGTTCTCTCTCCCTGAATTCCTCTCTTTTATGGTTCTTATTTGCTTCCACAATTAAACAGCATTGTCTGCTGGGAGGGAAAAACAGCGCCAACAGTTTTTTCTCGCACTGTCTGTGTCTTGTCTTTCTTTCACAGGCCTTGACACAGGATCACATGCTTTCCTCTCAGGACTTGTGCTGTAAAAGTGCAAAGGGAGCAGACTTTTTCCCTTTGTGAATCATACCTTTGACAAGAGAAGGGAAAAGGGGAACTAAACATATTCAACAAATCCTTTCTTAAACTCCTTGGCAAATGTGATTGTACACCCACCCACTGCATTTCTGCTGACCTAAAGATAATGAACCTAACTGTTCATTTAGGATCAGGAATACATTTGAACCTTGTAAGGCTGCTGCCGCATTGCAGTTTTAATACCGCTTTAACTGTCATGGCTCCATCCTATGTAATCCTGGGATTTGTAGTTTGTTGTGGTACCAGAGAGCTCTGAGACAGAAGGGTAAATATCTCACAAAACTATAAATCCCACAATCCCCCAGCATTGAGCCATGGTATTTGAAGCACTGTCAAACTGCATTAATTTTGAAGTGTAGATGCAGCCTAAGATGAAAAGATGGAGCAAAACCTAGACTGGACATTTACATCACTGCAACTTCTTTATTATAGCCCTGATTCTGTGTCAGCAACATGTCACCAAACTCTTGTAGTGATTCCCAAACTCTGGCCTTCCTAATTTCCCTAAGACAACAGTGGTTTGGATAGAGAACTGTTTTAGGTGGCCTAGTTCTGCCTCAGCCAGCACTTGGGCATCTCCACCAACTGGGACTATATGTTCCAAGAAACTAAAAGTCACCAATTTTTGGACTAACGAGAAAGTAAAACATTTTTGTGTAAAAAATATGAAACTTTTAGAAGCATACAAGTATGAGATATCAACACCTGCAGCAAATGCATTTTAGTTCACAGGTTCTTTCTCTGTCACACACACACACACATACACATATAAGCATAGGATGTAGCTTCATACAGAGAATAAGATGTAGCTTCGGACAGAGCATCAGGTGGGAATATGGAACAGTTATAATGAAGTTCCTTATTTTATCAACCAGATGATAAAAAGTAATCTTCATAAGGAAATAGCTACACACATTGCACAGATGACAATGTTTTATTGAAATGTTTTTTATTACTGCAGATATGAAGTAATAGGAAAAAGAAAGCTATAACAGGCACTGTTAATTGTCTGGTAATGATTGCAGTTATCAGCATATGAAGGTTACACATACTGAAATTATATTATTGACTTCTCTTGCATCATTCATTGCCTTGCCAAGAAGATATAAAGGAATTTCCATTTCAGAAACACCATTGTTACTCAAGAGCACCAATTTTCCTGTAACAACATGCTTTCTAAGACATTGATTTCAATGGCATGAATCTGATTGCAACAGCATAGACCCATTAAAGCAATGGGATTTACACATGTGTTAACTATCCTGCTAAAACTGATTCATTGGTCAAGCAATTGGATTTTAGACTATTATTTATCTTCAAATGTTAATCAGTGTCAAGTTGGTCAGGTTACCTCGAGCCAGTTATTATATCTGAGCCTAACGGATCTCACAGGATTATTGTGACAATAAAATTGTGTGTCTGATATAGGTCTGATAGCGTAAGAACTATCACACTACCCTGGCTTCTTGAGGTTGGGGAAATGTAAAATGTAATAAACAAATGTAATAAAAATTATATAAAATGTAATAAAATATTTTTGGTCTTTTCTCATTCCAAAATGGAAAGAAGAGTCAACTTCCACTGATTGTTCACTGAATGCTATTTACAGGATGGTCCATATGACTCTAAAAACACAGGCAGATTTCAATGAGGGATGTCAACAAGTCATATTTGAAAGTGCTTTAAATGTCTGGGTTCAAACTTATTAAATCCAAAGGAGATGTCCCAGTGGCTTGTTCCAATGGACTAAAGCAGATGGAAATGAATTGTGTCTAATAAAGCAATTTTCAGCCCTTGGAAGCATTATGCAAAATTGCTAACTCCCCAAAGTGCTATAGAAGGCTTGTTTTTACTGCCTGCAACAGACTATTTCACTTACCTCTCTGCATGTTGGAGCTTTTGGTACTATATGAATGTGGCAGAGAATTCCCCCTCTGAATAAATCTTGCCAAGAAAACCCTGTGATAGGGCAACCATAAATCAGAAGCAACTTGAAGGCACATTAGGACAAGAACAATTATCCTTTTAAGAATGTTGTTTTTTAAAAAAATATTCTAAAATAAAGGTGTCACTTAAGCAATAATAAATTCAGTTGGAAAAGTCAATACATGGTGGCCTGGGCACAGATGTTACTACATTTTATGGTTTTGGTGTGTTCTTATAAAAGCTGTGAATGCTATTATTTCTGAAATGTCCCACATCTTGATTGTCTAGTTGTTGTTGTTTTCATTTCTGGGATTTGGGGTCCTTTCTAGGAACTTTCCTATACCAATTAAAGCAGATATCATCATATAACAGGAGGCAGCAAGTTTTTCTTACCTGGGGCCGGTCCGCTGGCCTCCAGGTCTTCCGCGGGCCGAGGGGGGGGGAATGGCGGCGCGCATGTGCAGTACTTTCGGAGTACTGCGCATGCGCAAGCGAGTTGCGGCCACCATTTTGGCAAACAAAATGGCAGCTGTGACTCGTTTGCGCATGCGCAGTACTTGGTGCATGCGCAAACGAGTTGCGGTCACCATTTTGTTTTCCAAAATGGCGGCCGTGGCTTGTTCGCGCATGCGCAGGAGTACTGCGCATGTGCAAACGAGTCACGGCTGCCATTTTGTTTTCCAAAATGGTGGCCGCAATGTGCGTGGCGGTGGCTGCGCGTGTGGCGGTGGGGCAGCAGCAGCGAGGGTCGGCGGGGGCCGGTCCAGAGGCCTCGGGGGGCTGGACCCAGCCCACGGGCCATAGGTTGCCAACCCCTGTCATATAACTTAACAATTTACTCTATGTTCCTTGTGCATTTTGTCTTTAGTATAAGATTACTGCACATCTCATATAAATTCTCTTTGATGGAACACAGGAAATCTACCAACACTGCTGAGTTACAGCAGTTTGATAATGCTTCAAATGTCATGATTCTATCATATGGAGTCCTGGGAATTGCAGTTCCACTGTCTTTAACTACAGTACTAGAGATAGCTGACAGAGAATTCAAAACTGCTATAATGGTATACGCAAAGGGATCTTGTAGTACCTTTGAGACTCACTGAATGAAAGAAGCTGGCATCATGTGCTTTTGTAGACTTGAGCCTACTTTCTCAGCTGAGGAAGTAGACTCAAGCCTATGAAAGCTTATGCTACCAGCTTCTTCTTTTCAGTTAGTGTAAAAGGCACTATAAGATCCCTTTGCATACTGATTTTCCAATCTAACACAGCTATGCTTGTGAATGCTATAATGGTGTCTTTCAGATTTCTGCCAGGACAGAGAAGTGAGAGAACCCAGAGGTGTAAAGCTGGTGGCATAATCTTAGCTCAGCCTCATACAAGTGGAATTAAGTGTTACTGTTCAAGCATTGTGTGCCAGTATACAGGGTATCCACATCACCTCCTCTTACTCTTCTTTCTCCCCTATTATGCCTACTATTGCAAAATGTGTGGATTGACGGTACCATCTTGTGAGTTTTCCTTCCCCACCAAACCCCCCAGCCTACTACAATTGTTACTCAGGATAGGAAAACTTGCAATGCAAAGGGCTGTACGAGGGAGAGAAGATAACAAGACAAATACAAAACCTTCTCCTTTCAATGGCAGCCCCATAGGCCCCACAACCTCTTAGTCTGGCCACAGTATTTTTCAGACTCGCTTGTCTTTTGGGACCCCTTTTATGCCGATTTGTCTGCTGCAAATGAGCAGAAGATCCTGCAGCACATTCTAGGGAGCTGAATTGATTCATCTGGGCAGTAGCTAAGACTGTTCAGTTTTGCTTTGTGTCTCCCTTGGGTGAACCAAGCATTTTATTACAGTGCTGTCCTGGGGGTGTTTTGACGTTCCTCTCAGAGCTAGTTTACATGTAAATGTATTATGTGTATTGCTGCAGATTTTTGCATAGTCTTCACTTTCCTGTGCAAATTCACATTTGCCCTCCCTCTGTCAAAAAAGGCACAGCCATTCAAATCCATGCGAGCCAGACAAGACAGCCGTACATTCAATAATGTGCATCTTCATGGATACGCATGGATACTCTGGTAAAAACCATGAATCCTTTTTCAGTAGTTTATGGAACCCACCTCCCCCCCCCCTCAAAAAAGGTCCAAATTCCTCCAAATCACATGTGGACAGATTGAAATCTATTGATTCGAATGAGTAGTATTTTAGTTGTGTAGACAAGGGTCCAAAACATACTGCAGAAATAATCCAGTTTGAGATCACTTTAACTGTCCTGGCTCAGTGCTAGGGAATCCTGGGAATTGTAGTTTATTGTGGCACCACAGCCTTGTTAAAGTCATGTGCTTGCTGGGGCGCCCCACATATTTTTCATGTATGGACACTTTAGGGAGAGATTGTAGTCTAGCCCAGTGATCTTTCATTTGTTTTAGATTTCACCTCCCAGATTCAACATTGTCTAGCCTAGGTAGGGTTTCTAGGAGGTTAAATCCAGATCATTTAGAGAACTAAAGACTGAGAACCACAGCCCTCTCCCCAGTGTTCAGCTTTCCAAGGTAAGACTGTACCATGTGCTTTTGCCAACTGCAGATCGGCCTTATCTTCCTGGCATTTTCTTGCATCTTGGAACATTCCAGCCATTGACTCTGTCACAGTCTGACAAAGAAGGCTAAATGTCTCACAAAACTATGCTTCCCAGAATTCCCTAGCATAGGGCAGTTACAGCAGTCTCAACCTGGATTATTTCTGCAGTGTGTTTTGGACCAAGACAAGCAGAAAAGAACCAGCTCAAGGCAGCCCAAAGTCAAACAGAAGAGCAAACCAAAGCTGTTGGGCTTGACTGTGTCAGTCAATGGCTGGAATTTTCCAAGATGCAAGAAAACGCCAGGAAGATAAGACTGATCTGCAGTTGGCAAAAGCACATGGTACAGTCCTACCTTGGAAAGCTGAACACTGGGGAGAGGGCTAGCCAGTGGTTCTCAGTCTTTATTCCTGTAAATGATCTGGATTTAACCTCCCAGAAACCCTAGCTAGTGATGAATCTGGGAGGTGAAATCTAAAACAAATGAAGGACCGCTGGGCTAGACTACAACCTCTCCCTAATGCGTCCACACATGAAAAATATGTGGGGTCCCCCAGCAAGCATATGACTCTCACTGCAGAATTCCTTCTTGAGAAAAGTTCATGAAAGCTCTCTTCAAAGAACAATAGACTATTGTCCCCAAAATGACCTTTATTCAGAACATGTTTCTAACTGTATTAGGTTTTTTTTTTGTAAAGGTAAGAAATATTTCAGTTCAGTATTATCTTGAGCTTTGCCCCCTCTTCTTGTGTTTCCTAACTCTCTACATAAAGGTGAGAGGGATTTTTTTCTTGTTGTTGTAATTGCGGAAAACATTTAAAAATGGAACATACAGTCCAAGGACTCCAGTGCCTGATCTTCATGTGTACAAAGAGAGAGAACTGCAAATCATAAACTCTGGACAGGGTTTAAAATTAGGTACAAACAGCAACAGCTATCCACCAAATATTCAGTTACATGGGCAGACACACTTGTGACTGAATCACTGTTGTTTTAACCAAAACTTTCTAGGTATTATCTCAATTTTTTTTTGTATTTGCTAATATTAACGGTGTGGTTTTGCACTATGCCTTGCTTATGCAACTGTCACAGGCCTTTGCAAACTGCTAGAAATAGTGCAAATTGAGTCCACTTTAACTGCCCTGGCTCAGTGCTAGGGAATCATGGGAATTGTATTTTTTTCTGGGACATTGAACCTTCTCTTTCAGAGAGCTCTGGTGCCACAATAAACTACAGTTCCCATGATTCCCTAGCACTGAGTCAGAGCAGTTAAAGTGGCCTCAATTTGCACTATTTCTGACAGTCTGCAAAGGTAGAGAGATAACACTGTGCAGCATAGGGCTGGGCCATATTCTGCCTCATCCCCTTCGCAAAGTTGATGTGAGGCTCTTGTTGTTTGCCTTCCAGTCGTTTTTGGCGTATGGAAACCCCTACGGCAAACCTATAGAGCAATTGTGGCGTAGCGGTTTGAGTGTTGGACTACGACTCTGGAGACCAGGGTTCCAATCCCCACTCAACCACAGAAACCCACCGGGTGACCTTGGCCAAGTTACACTCTCTCAGCCTCAGAGGCAGGCAATGGCAAATCTCCACTGAATACATCTTGCCAAGAAAATTGCATGAGAGGATTGCCGTAAGTTAGAAAGGACTTGAAGGCACCCAACAACAAAGGCAAAACCCCTCTGAACAAATCTTACCAAGGAAACTGTGAAGTTCGCCATAAGTCAGAAATATCTCAAAGGCACACAACAACAACACAACAACAACAACAACAACACAAACCAATCACAAGGTTTTCTTGGCAAGATTTGTTCAGAGGGGGTTTGCCATTACCTTCCCCTAAGACTGACAAGGTCACCCAATAGGTTTCCATGTCCAAGCAGGGATTCGAACCCTGGTCTCCAGAGTCCAATGCTTAAACTACTACACCATGTTGGCTCTTGAGGGATGAGGATGTACTCTTTATTTATTTTTTATTTATTATCTCTCCATTTATTCATTTATTTTATAGCCTGCCTTTCTCACCAAATAGGGGACCCAAAGTGGCTTAACGTTAATGCAAAAAACAGCTAAAACTATATATAATACATTTTTTTTAAATGAACAAACAAGCAAATGAAAACACATTCAAAAGATAGCAAGAGATATACCACATCTCTCTTTTAAAAAATATATATTTCTGAGCCAACCAGTTTAAAAGCTGAAGGTGTAACTCAAATAAAAGGGGTCTTTGTTATTCTAGTGGGCCTTCAAGTCGTTTTCGACTCATGGCAACCCTAAAGCGAAACTTGGAAAGTTTCTTTCGAGGGGATTTGCCACTGCCATTCTCTGCGGCTTACTTGTCCAAAATCATTTGGGAGGGCATTTCATAGCCTAAGAGCAGCCAGTGAGAAGGCCCTCTCCTGTCTCCTCACCAGATGAACCTGTGAGGATGGTAGGAGGAGAGAAAGATCATAAGACCTGGGCAGCCTCAAATGCAGAGATGTAAGCTTCCAGACAGTGCCATATAGTGTCACATTATAAAACGGAGACCAGAGTTCAATTCCTGGCTCGGCCATGGAAACCCACTGGGTGACCTTGGGCAAGTCACATGCTCTCAGCCTCAGGGGAAGGCAAGGCAAACCTCCTCTGAACAAATCTTGCCAAGAAAATTCTATGATAGCTTCACTTTAGAGTTGCCATAAATCAGAAAAGACTTGAAGGCACACAACCACAACAAGCATCCTGGGATAAAAGGTGGCATGACAAACAATAAGTCCCATGCAGGAAGTGGCAAGAAAACTAAAGGAGCAAGTGTAAAGTTCTATATGCAAACATCATGAAAACTCTTTCTAGGCACACTGCCCCCAAACCCTGGATTTGCAACCGAAATTGAACCATCCAAATAGCAATTTTATACTGTTTGCCGTATTTGTCCCTCACTCTTCCTCATTTGCTACATGACTATTTTAGAGCCAGCATGATATAGTGGTTTGGGCATTGGACTACAGTTCTGGAAGGCAATTGCCTGCTCCACCATGGAAACCCACGGGGTGACCTTGGGCAAACCACACTCTCTCAGCCCCAGAAAACCCAGAAAACCCCCTTAGGTTTTTCATAAGTTGGCAATCCCCATCCTATTTTATCCTTACAACAACCTTATGCGGAGGGATAGGCTAAGAGACCATGACTTGCCTCAGATCGCCCGGTGAGTTACAGGGCTGAGGATGAATTTGAACCCAGGTCCCCCTTTCAACTAATTCACAAACACAAACTTGTAACAGAAAGTTATTTATCTTATCTATATGGTGGGGCGATGGTAAGCAAAATACAGACCTGGGGCAGCATATAGCCCCTCAAGGCTGTTTGTGCGGTACCCAATTCCTCTCACACCAACTATCTTTGCCAAAAAATATTTTTTTAAAAACCGAAGTGAATTTATCTCTTGGAGTTATTATTTGTTGAATTTATCCCTTTTAAATTAATTGGGTGGGAGGCTGCATAATCATCCAAAATACCTCTTTTCATCCCCCCAAAACCAACAGTGGACTTTCAGCCCATTTTGGGATTTCTGCCATCCCCAGTCCACCATTTTCGGTAGTCCCATGAGCATAGTATTAGGAATTTTTCAACTCTGCTAGAGGCTTTTGTTCAGATATGTTTACATACTTTGTCCCTAGGATTCCAAAGGATTAAAAAACATAATTTTGGGTAATATGTATGGGGGGCAGCATTTCCTGATTTCTGGGATTCCCTTTTATTCTGGAATGCCATCCTCCCTGTTCCCTGACTTACTGGAACGGGAGAGGAAAGAATGAGTTTCACAACAGACTTGTGGGATGAGAGAACAACGGAGGACGGTATTATGAAATAGGAATTTTTATTATCACCCTCTTCCTCCGCTGCTTCCTCTGGCAAATAACTTCTTCCCTGGACCTGGTTTCTCCCTTGCCGTGGCTTAACTCCTTGTTGGAGCTGAGGTGCGCTCCCCAACAAAGATGGACTTGCAGACACTACATATAGGTATATATCCAGAGACAAAAGGGCCTTTGCAGACTTCCAGAAATAGTGCACATTAAATTGAGGCCCTGCCCTGGCTCAGTGCTAGGGAGTCATGGGAATTGTATTTTTTTCTGGGACATTGAGCCTTTGCTGTCAGAGAGCTCTGGTGCCACAATAAATTACAGTTCCCATGATTCCCTAGTACTGAGCCAGGGCAGTGCCTCAATTTAATGTGCACTATTTCTGGCAGTCGTGCCTTCAAGTCGCTTCCAACTTATGGCAACTCTAAGGTGGACCTATCATAGGGTTTTCTTGGCAAGTTTCTTCAGAGAGGGCTTGCCATTGTCATCCTCTAAGGCTGAGAGAGTGTGACTTACCCAAGCTCACCCGGCAGGATTCGAACCCTGCTCTCCAATGCTCAAGCCACACCTCTCTCTCTCTCTCTCTGAGACACAGCTGTGTTTTTTTTAACTGCCATGCATCTGAGGAAGTAGATCATGCCTACAAAAGCTTATGCTAAAACTTCTTTCATACAGTCTCAAAGTGCATACATGTATGTAAGTATGTATGTAGTGAGCCAGCGTGGCCTAGTGGTTTGAGCATTGGGCTGTGACTCTGGAGACCAGGGTTCAAATTTCCCACTCGGCCATAGGAGCCCACTGGGTGACCTTGGGTGAGTCACACCCTCTCAGCCTCAGAGGATGGCAATGGCTTGAAGGTACACAACACACACACACAGAGACGGATGTATATATGTATGGATGTATGTAGTGAGCCAGTGTGATGTGAAGTGGTGGTCTGAGCACTGGACTATGAGTCAGGAGACCAAGGTTTGAATTCTGGCTCAGTCATATAAACCAGCTGGGTGGCAATCACTTGAGCAAGTCACACTCTCTCAGCCTCAGAGGAAAGCAATGGCAAACCCCCTCTGAAGAAACATGCCAAGGAAACCCCGTGAAAGGTTTGCCTTAGGATTGCCATAGACTAGAGCCGACTTAAAGGCACACAACAACAACAATGTATGTATGCCCACAGCCAGTGTGGTGTAGCGGTTTGAACTTTGGACTACGACTCCTGGAGGCCAGGGTTCGAATCCCAGCTCGGCCATGGGAACCCACTGGGTGCCCTTGGGCGAGCCACACTCTCTCAGCCTCAGAGGCTGACAAAGGCGAACCCCTTCCGGACAAATCTTGCTGAGAAAACCCTACGATAGGTTCGCCTTCAGGCCTTCGTAGGTCAGAAACGACTTGAAGGCACACAACACGGCAACTGTGTCTGTGTGTCTGTGTCGGCCAGACGGATGGCTTTCATTAAGCGGTCACCCATCGCTGAGGTTACTCTCGGTCATTCCTAGCAACTCCAAGCTGCTTTTGGCTCTCTTCTTCCATCCCTCTCAGCTTTTCGCCTCAGCAGCCCCAACTGGAGGCACCTCCTGAGAAAACAGTTGTGTAAAAAAGAGAGAGTGTGTATGTGTATGTGTGTGAGAGAAAGAGAAAAGACAAAACAGACAGCTTTGTGACAACACAACTCTTGTGTGTGGATGTGTGTGTGTGTGTGTGTGTGTCTTTCCTTCCTTTCCTTCTGCTGAGGAAAAGTGTGAGGAGACAGACAGTCTCTCCATGTTCAACCTTAAGGATGCCTTGTTGTTGTTGTGGCTCTTGTGGTGGTTGTCTTCCATTTTTATTTATTTACTGACCAGAAAGAGACCCAAGATAAAAACATTTTTTTAAAATAATAATAATAATAATAATAATAATAATAATAATAATAATTTGTATTTAATACCCCGCCCCTCTGAGAGCAATCGGGGCGGCTTACATCATACAAAATAAAAAAACCAAAAATTGACAGTCAAAATTTTAAAAACAAGTTCATCTAATTAAAACATTATCAAATTAACAGGGGGAAAAAGATACCATTTATTTTTTAAAAAATAACATTATATATATATATATAGTTATGAAAAAGATATCTGTTTAAAAAAACATAACTATATAATATGTTATTTTTTTTTAAATGGTATCTTTTTCCTGTTAATTTGATAATGTTTTCATTAATATAAATTAATAATTTATATATATATATATATATATATATACACACACACACACACACACACATTTTCAGGCCACATTTAACGCTGGGAGAAGGGTCCAGAGAAATTGGGAAAGAAAGGAAAAGGACCAAAGAAAGAAAGAAAGAAAGACCCCAGCATTGTCCAACTCCCCAAATATTTCTCTCCAAGCAAATCCCAGTTTCTTTTTCCCATCCACTTTGTCCTGCCTCAGTCTTCTCCCTTCCAGTCATTCCCACCCCAACAGTGGAGTAAACAACACAAAAGAGGGGCTCCAGTCGCCCCCCACCCCGAGACACAGCCACCCCTCGTCTTGCCAAGGGTCCTGGGTTCAAATCCAGACAGCTGCACAATAACCTTTGGAAAACCTGCCAGTCAGTACGAGGCTAATAGATGAGGCAGTTTCTTAGATTCTCGGGTTTATTTAGATTTATTGGCAAGGAGAAGAAGCAAGCAAACGGCGAGGGAAAGGGGAAAGGCACTCTGCCCATGCTCAGAGGTCTCTCTTTTCCTTCTCAGGCGGAGAAGGAAAAGGTTTCAGGAAAGGTTTCCATGCAAGTTTGGCGGACGAAATCGGCGGTCAACAATTCAAAACAATTCCCTGATTTCACGTGCCATTTTTTAAACCTTGTTTTACTTCATTTAAAAAAGAAAAAAAGTCCCCAAGTTTGTCATTGTATCGCACCCGGCTTTCGCATCCTGCTCTCTGCAATAAAGTATTTACTTTTCAATATCCAAATGTTTGTGATTGTATTGCAATCTGCTTTCGCATCCTGCTTGCTCTATCTATGCAATAAAATATTTACTTTTCAATATCCAAATGTTTGTCGTTGCATTGCACTCGCCTTTCGCATCCTGCTCTATGACTGCCAATAATAATAATAATAATAATAATTTTAAAAATAAAAAATAGTATTTACTTTTTAACACCCACATGTTTGTTGCAATGGGCTATATTATTATTATTATTATTATTATTATTATTATTATTATTATATTGCAATGGGCTTTCAGGTCCTGCAAGAAAAGATCTCCTTGCTTGCTTGCTTCCTAACCAACAAAAAACCCCACATTTCCATCAGAGAGAAGGGGGGAAACCTAAAGTCCCAAGCCCCCATGAAGGGGATATTGATGCAATGGATATTGATGGGGGTCTATCTCATTGCTGCAAATGACTCAAAATCAAAGCTCCCCATCTCCTTCTCTCCTCACACCTTGGATATCACCTCGACCCCCCAAAAAAACTCGTCTTGTTTTTGCATCAACCCCCTTTTTTGTTGTCTGTTTACCTCCTCTCCAATGTGATGCAGCCTTTGGACCCCCTTCCAGATCCCAGGAATGATGGATATGGGGGTCACCAAGAGGGATCCCCAAAAGCGATCTCCCTCTGTCTGTCCAGGGAAGCTCCAGCCAAAAAACCTGGGACCTCTCTCTCTCTCTTTTTCTTTCTTTTTCTCTCTCTCTCTGCCCCCGGAGTCCCTTATATAGACCAAGCAGCCGGGGTTACTCTCGGTCAAGCACTGCTTCCTTTCTGCCTCTGCTCTGTTTATGTATTGCAGGCATTCACCGCAAACACGTGGAGGTGGGGCCCACTTCTTAAAAGGGCGACAAGGAGGCTCAGCCACTTTCTACCCACACCAACACCACAACACACACAACACACCTCTGTTGCCATTGTGGGCCTTCAAGTCTTTAATTCCAACTGATGGCCACCCTATCATGGGGTTTCCTTGGCACCTTTTCTTCAGAGGCGCTTCGCCCTTGCCGTCCTCTGAGGCTGAGAGAGTGTGACTTGCCCAGAGTGTGATGTGATTTGGTTTTTATTATTTTAATTGTTATGATTTTTCGTTATATTGTCTTTAGGATTTTAACTATGTCATTGTTTAATACTGTTTTAAGGGGGGGAGGGATATGCTGTTTATTGTAACTGTTTTATGCTGTAAACTGCCCAGATTGGGCAACCATTGGGCGGTATATAAATTATTATTATTATTATTATTATTATTATTATTATTATTCCCAGGCTCACCCAGTGGGTTTCCTTAGGGACCACTCAAGAGTCAAAATCCTGGTCTTCCAGAGTCCAAGGACTTTAATCACATGGGGAGGGGGGGAAATGGGGGGTGTTAAAGAGTGATCATCCCCGATTCCTTGTAATTGGGCAAGCTATAAATATATTATTATTATTATTATTATTATTACCATAAAGATTTTTCCCACGACATCGCGATTAAAGAGTCCTGGGAATAAACAGCAACAAATCATTTGCAGGGAAATCCCGTGAATGATTTGCTGCTGTTTATTGCCTGGTTATTCCCTGGTTATCCCCGGGATAATGGCTCTTTAATAGCAATGTGTGTGAAAAACTTAACTGCAGTCGTGCAATTTTTCACAGGATAATCACTGTATAACACACACACATACACACACACACACACACACCAATTTTCCCCATGTGATAAAGTCCCAAGTCCAGTGCTCAAACCGCTACACCAGTGGTTCCCAAACTTTGGTCCTCCAGCTGTTTTGGATTTCAGCTCCCAGAATTCCTGACTGTTGGCCAAGCTGGCCTGGGGCTTCTGGGAGTTGAAGTCTAAAATGCCTAGAAGACCAAAGTTTGGGAACCACTGCACTACACCATATGCCAGAGGGTCATCCACTGGATTTCTAGGGCCCAGTCAGGATTTGAACCCTGGTCTCCAGCGTCTTAGTCCAATGCTCAAATCACTACGTCCTACACTAGAGGGTCACCCAGTGGGATCCGAAAGCCATCCGTCTGGCAGACACGCACATACATGCATGATTATTGTGTTGTGTGCCTTTAAGTCATTTCCAACTTATGAGGACCTTAAAGCGAACCTATCATAGGGTTTTCTTGATAAGATTTGTTTAGAGGGGGGTAGCTATTGCCATTCTTGGAGGCTGAGAGAGTGTGACTTACCCAGGCTCACCCAGTGGGTTTCCAGTGTCCAGCCAGGATTCGAACCCTGGTCTCCAGAGTCTTAGGACGTTATCACACGGGGAGTTGTGGGGAGAAAGTGGAAATAAACGGGACGAGCAGAAGACTTTAATTTACAGGATTTGTCCTGTTCTGCCTCGTCTGATAACTAAATTCGCATTTAAAAGGGGGTTAATTCGAACAAAAACTTGATCTTTTCAAATCCTCAAAAGTCCCGAAAATGAAAAGATCAGGTTTTTGTTCGAATTAACCCCCTTTTAAATTCGAATTTAGTTATCAGACGAGGCGGAACGGGACAAATACCGTAAATTAAAGAATTCTGCTCGTGCCCATTTATTTCCACTTTCTCCCTTCGACTCCCCGTGTGATAACGTCCTTAGTCCAACACTCAAACCACTGCGCTATACACCAGAGGGTCACCCACTGGGTTTCCAGGGCCCAGTCAGGATTCGAACCCTGCTCTCCAGAGTCTTAGTCCAACACTTAAACCACTGAACCATACACCAGAGGGTCATCCAGTCGGATCCCAAAGCCATCCGTTTGGCAGACACATACATACATACATGGTTGTTGTGTTGTCTGCCTTCAAGTCATTTCCAACTTATGAGGACCCTAAGGCAAATCTATCATGGGGTTTTCTTGGCCAGATTTGTTCAGAGGAGGTTTGCCATTGCCATCCCCGGAGGCTGAGAGAGTGTGACTTACCCAGGCTCACCCAGTGGGCTTCCAGGACTCAGCTAGGATTCAAACACTCGTAGTCCAATGCTCAACCCACTACACCATGGTGAAGGGCAAAATGTACCCTCTGGTGTATGGCGTAGTGCAGGGGAAGGCAACCTTTTTGAGCCGGGCGCCAGGTTGCTATCCCTCAGACAAGTGGGGGGTCGAAGCACCAAAAATAAATAAATAAATAAATAAATAAAAATAAAAATAAATTTTAAAAATTAAAAAATTAAAAAAATATATATGCATGCCACTCTCTCAGCCCCAGAAAAGCCATGGCAAACCCCCTGTGGAGATTTTGCCAAGAAAACTCCAAGAACAAGTAATAACAACAATAATCAATATCATCATGGCAGGCGGCAGTGGCGGCGGGGGGCAGCGGGGGGTGGGGGGCAGCAGCGGCAGGACCAGCCTGGGGCTGGTCCAAAGGCCTCGGGGGGCCGCATCCGGCCCCCGGACCTTAGGTTGCCTACCCCTGGTGTAGTGGTTTAAACAATGGATTGTGACCCCAGAGACCAGGGTTCGATTCCCCACTCGAACATAAAAAACCCACTGGATCACCTTGGGCAAGTCATACTCTCTCAGACTCAGAGGATGGCAATGGCAAACCTCCTCTGAAGAAATGTACCAAGAAAATCCTATAATGTTCACCTTAGGGTTGCCATAAGTCAAAAATGACAACAACAAAAGAGTAAGGGAGGCCCAAGACATTTTGCTTCCAGAGGCAGTGTAGAAATGGTGTCCTGTGCCCACCGCATGTTGAATGATAGATGCTGTTGCCTGCAGAATTAATGCAGTTTGACACCGCTTTAACTTTCATGGCAGCATCCTATGGAATCCTGGGATTTGTAGCTTGTTGTAGCACCAGAGCTCTTTAACAAAGGACGGCTAAATCTCTCGTTGTTGTTGTTGTTGTTGTTGTTGTTGTTGTTAACTGCCTTCAAATTGATTCTGATTCATGGCGACCCTGTGGATGAGACCCCTATTCTCCATTGCTCTACTCAGGTCTTGTAAATTCAGGCCCGCGGCCTCCCTGATCATCTCCGTCCATCTGGCATGTGGTCTTCCTCTCTTTCTACTGCCTTCCACTTTTCCGAACATCACTGCCTTTTCTAATCATTCATGCCTTCTCATGATGTGGCCAAAATACGACAAACGTCTCACAAAACTACAAATCCCAGCATTCCATAGCATTGAGCCATGGCAGTTCAAGCCGTGTCAAAGAGCATTGCAGTGCAGATGCAGCCTCAAAAACACAAAAATTGCATTCGGAACCCTTTCTCTTTACAGGCAGTAAAAATCCAGGCACGGCGTGTGAAATAACGAACATCTTTCTGCCTTTTCCATGGCACCCAGAATTTGTTGCCTTAAGCAACTGCCTCAGTCTGCTTAATGACAGGGCGGCCCTGCGGACTGCTGTGTCCCTAGATTGAAGAAATTTTATTTTCTGCAACCCAGCCCTGTCATAGGGCAGCCATAATATGGCAGAAAGTACAATATTCTCCGCATTCGCTAAGGTTAGGAATGCAGGACCCCCGCAAAAGTGGGAAAACTGCAAATAACACTATTTATTTTTTTACCCGAGAGAACAACTCTCTAGGGATCTCTAGGTCCTCCAGCACGACATCTGGCTGATGTTGACCACAGAGCCACATTGGAGGAACTAAAGATTCCTACAGAGAACCTATTAATCAAATCCGTGAATAATTAAATCTGCAAAAGTGAAAGCCACAAATGTGGAAGGCCGACTGAATGTGTGTTTCAGGAGTCACACCGTTGTGGTGAGTTACACCATTCTCCACTCTTGGGGTCTTTCAGGGCCAACCCTGTCATTGGCCATAGTGAGGTGACCCCCCCCCCCCATGTTGCTAGCCCATGTTGTTGCCACTGTTTTGTGCACTTTGTGCACTCCCCCCCCCCATTTCTGAAGGGTCATTCAGACATCCTTTTTTTTTTTTTTAACGGAACGATGCAAATAACCTCTCATGCCAGGTTTGTTATTCACACTCTGCAACCACATCTCTGTGCATCTCCATGAATTCTGTTCCTCACATGTGCCAGCACTCGAATAAACATGGAGTCGATGATGCGAATGTATTTGAAACGCATTCAAGGCATGCAGAGTTTAATCCAGGATCTATTCACATTGGTTATTCACACTGCCAACGATGTAAATCTTGTTTTAAAAAACTCATACGCCACCACCATCACCACCCCGGTATCGATTTTCTTGGATTAAGTGGGGGTTTTTGGCAGTCCTTCCCCCAAAAAACTTAATAGGGTGCATTTGGGATGCATGCGAACAATGGAGATTCAACCTGGATTCGTCCTGGATTATTTTCCCATCTGAATAACCCCTGAGTTATGGCGACCCTGAGCTGAACCTATCATGGTTTTTTTTCCCCTTGGCTAGATTTGTTTGAGGTATGTGTGTGCCTTTGGCCCCCCAAGAGACTGAGAGAGTGTGACTTGTCCAAGATCACTCAGTGGGTTTCCAAGGCTGAGCAGGGATTCAAACCCTGGTCTCCAGAGTAGTAATCCAATGCTCAAACCACTACAGCATGCTGGCTGTCATGCTAGCCCACAGGAACCTGTGACTTGCCAGATGTTATTTGACTCCAATTACCATCAGCACAAACCAGCCTGGCCAGTATTGACAGGGGAGGGGAACCATCGCCCTTCAGCATCTAAAGGGCTGCAAGGTAAGTGGTAAAGTCAAATTCAATTGTTTTTTGTGGGGTTTTGGGGCTGTGTGGCCATGTTCTTAATCTAGAACATGGCCACACAGCCCGAAAAACCCACAAAAAACTATGGATGCCGGCCATGAAAGCCTACGACTTCAAATTCAATTGCCAGTCCAACTGCCTTCTCTTTGTGGAATGGGTGATAAGGATTATCTTCTTGTCCTTTGCTTCAGGCGGCAAAACCTCTTGGGCTAACTCTGCCATGCACTGCAGCCTCTGTGGGCAAGCATTAAACTTACACCGATTTTCATTCCTTCATTTCTTTTTCTTAGGATGCATCTATACTGTAGAAAGAATGCACTTTGACACCACTTTAACTGTCCTGGCTCCATCCTACAGAATCCTGGGAAGTGTAGTTTTGTGAAGCACCAGCACTCTTTGGTAGAGAAGGCTAAACACCATGTAAAACTATAAATCCCAGGATTCCATAGGATGGAGCTATACTACATAAAGTGGTGCCAAACTAGATTATTTCTGCATCACCTGTTATCATTATGAAGAGTGTGCTGGAACGGTGGAAACAGACAGACAGACTCTGGAAAAGTGCCCCATCAATGTTGAATGTGGTAGAGGGAGCTGGTACTTAGGGCAAACCCTGACGGGAAGATAAAAGCCTGTGGGTCCACGTATGATTTGCTGTTGTTGCATATCTTCAAGTCATTTCTGACTTACAGTGACCATAAGGCCTATCATGGGATTTTCCTGGCAGAATTTAATCAAAGGGGCTTTGCCATGGCCTTCCTCTGAAGTTGAGAGAGTGGCTTTCCATGGCCAAGTAATAATTTGAACATATGTCTCCAGAGTCCTAGTCCATGATGGTTCTCAGATATGGCAGACTTATGCAATTTGGGGGCTCTCCAGATGGTTTGGATTACAGCTCCCATCTGCATGGTCAGGGATGATAGGAGTAGCATTTGGCAGGTCACAGATGTGTGGAGGGCTGATGTATAGTATAGAAGTAAACACATTACATTTCTCCCTGCATGGATCAAGTCAAATGTCTATTTTTCCACTGAGGTCTTTGCTTCCCAATTAAGCCTCAGCTACTTTATTTCTCTAGCACTGCCCTTTCCCCAAACCACCACCACCACCACCATGTTTTATCAGACAACAATCATAAACTGATCCTCACATATTGCTGAATGTGAGATGTACGGTACAACAGAAAACTTCATTGGAGCAATGTAGACACCTATATTTCTCCAATGATTTGCATGTTTCTTTTGTCCATTTCTAGTCCTACCAGCGGCAGATGGTGGCTTCCGTGTCAGTCAGGTAGTGTATCTGCCCCGAGTTTAATCCAAACTTTTATGGACGTATCAACATTACTGACCATATTTTGGCAGCACCTTGGACAGTTTCTTTCAAGTTTAAATTAGAACCCAGAGTGGATTCACAGCTCCACTGACACTGAAGCCACCAAACGCCACTGAATCCCACTTGCACATTTGCCCCCCCCCCCAAAAAAAAATTACTCAGGAAGAAGTGAAGAAATGAGGCATGCTGGGGGTATCATTGAACCCCTCAGATGGTTGTTCAGGGCTGTAATCGGTTGGAAAATGAAGAAGCCATTCCATCTGAACAAGTGGTCACACTGAAAGGATGAGGGATAGTAACCATGGTTATTATGGCTTTTCATGGCACTGGTATGAAAACTTGAAATCCTTTGAATTTCTTCTGCAGTCCCAACCCAAAACATCTTTTCTGGCTTATGCAAAGAACAAGATGGTACCTCTCTATCCCCTGGTTTCATTCCATGCTCAGAAGCCACCTGGACTGGTCAATGAACCCAACTGCAGCAATAGTGATGAAACAGGGTCTTTCACCACAACTAAAGGCATCAATCAGACCAGTGAGGAATTGCAAAGAGTTGTGTGTGGAATAAGCAGATTTGTTCTCTAAAAGAAGGGAATGCCTGGGGAGGGGAAGGGCTGGGGAAGGGGCTCTAGAGCAGGGGTAGGCAACCTAAGGCCTGGGGGCCGGATGCGCCTCCCCGAGGCCTTTGGATCGGCCCCAGGCCAGTCCTGCTGCCACCGCTGCCACCGCCGCCTGCCATGATGATATTGATTATTGTTGTTATTACTTGTTCTTGGTTGTTCTTGAGGTTTTCTTGGCAAAATCTCCACAGGGCTTTTGCCATGGCTTTTCTGGGGCTGAGAGAGTATGCATGCATATTTTTTAATTTTTTTAAATTTTGTTTAAAAAAATATTTTTATTTATTTGTTTGTTTATTTATTTATTTATTTATTTTGGTGCTTCGGCCCCCCAATTGTCTGAAGGACAGCAACCCGGCCCCCGGCTCAAAAAGGTTGCCTACCCCTGCTCTAGAGGAACAGCGGGATAGGAACCCACTGAGTTTCTACTGCCTGAGGCGGTCGCTTCACTCTGCCTCATGGTAAGACCATTCCTGTTTTTCATCCAGCACTGTCTATCTTTTCATCCAGCATCCAAAAATCATCCAGTGATTTCTAATTCTGTGAACATATGAACACAATCGGAGAACATATTGATAACTAGGGCCACTTCCCAATAAAGCATTGATCTTTTCTTTTCTCGCTGTGAAATTATTGTGGTAACCAAGATGGTATTTGACTCTGAAATAGAAAATTGTGTTCTAAACCAGGAAGGATGTTGACTCAGGAAGGGGGGAACCTTTGGCCCTCCAGATGTTTGGGACTTTAATTCCTAGATGCTCCAACCGGTATGGCCAATGGTGAAGGTTTTTGAGGCATGTAGTTCAAAATATCTGGAGTACAAAAAAGGTTCTACTCTGTTCTACATTTATATGCCAATTTTCATGATGATATTTCAAAGCTTACCTACACCTGTATGCACTACAAGTAAGTAGTATTTATTTATAAAAATAGGTTCCACTGGTATTTCAACTTGAAATGGGAAATATATATTATGCCCACGTATCCCAACTTTCATTCCATTCAAAGCAGATTTGTAACTTGTTTGTTATTGTTATTTGCAATTTTGCCATTTTCTCTCCCTTTTGAAAACTGGGTACAGGAACCAAACGGCTACTTGAACCTGAAATGTTGACCTTTATATTGAGCATACATTAGGTTGGCCGAGCTTTCCAGAGGACAGTCCTCTGTGTCAAAAATGTCCCTTTATGTACTTGTTGTTGTGTGCCTTCAAGTCATGTCTGTTTTTCAAACTTTTATTGTAAAGTCTTTTAAAATGTTGCATTTGTGAACTGACTTGGCATAAAAAGATGGCATCATCATCATCATCATCATCAAGCTAATGTCTTGAAGAAGTGGCAGTATGCTCATCAGGGTAAAAGGAAGTAAAAGCCTTGTGGTACACAGACAAAAGAATGATGCAGAGGGATAAAAGAAAGGACAGGCATTCTCTGGACCAGGGGTAGACAACCTAAGGCCTGGGGGCCGGATGCAGCCCCCGGAAGCCTTTGGACCAGCCCCAGGCCGGTCCTGCCACCGCCGCCATCCGCCATGATGATATTGATTATTGTTGTTATTACTTGTTCTTGGGGTTTTCTTGGCAAAATCTCCACAGGGGTTTTGCCATGGCTTTTCTGGGGTTGAGAGAGTGTGCATGCATATTTTTTTTAAAAAAAAAATATATTGCCCCCCCCCATTGTCTGAGGGACAGCAACCCAGCCCCCGGCTCAAAAAGGTTGCCTACCCCTGCTCTAGGCTCTTTTCTCCACTAATCACTTGTATAAGGTGATACAAGGATTGATATGCAGGCATTGATGCACATTTGCTTCCAACAAGGAATGCTTGGAGTTTCAGTCCAATAACATCAGAAGGGCTACACGTTGCCCACCCCGTTTGATCTGAAGAACTGTGAAGTTTAAAGATAAAAATCAACAGAAGAGAAAATTTCATCTCAAAATTTCTGTGTTGAATGGAAATGTTATGTTACAAAATGTTGTTGTTGTTGTTGTTGTTGATGTTGGGAGCCTTCAAGTCATTTCCGACTTAGGCCGACTGTAAGGGGTTTTATCACAGGGTTTTATTGGCAGGATTTGTTTGGAGAGGCTTTGCCCTTGCCTTCCTCTGAGGCCGAGAGAGCGTGTTGATTCGAACTCTGATCTTGTAGTGTCCTATTCTAATAATCAAACCACTACACCACTTAAGTTACAAACAGGCAGATGGAATGTCAAGCAGGCAAATTAAACCAAAAGACTTCACTTGACCCACCACTGACCCACCATTTTTCATTAGAATATGTCTGCAGAATATTAGTGCAATGAGTACCACATCCTGGGTGAGGTATCCCTGGTTATGGTTCCACTTTGGGACTTTTTTGGGTTTTTTTGCAAAGAAGTGAGTACAAAATCCAAGAGTTAGTAACTTCTGTTACAGAGCAAGCCAACCACAAACAGTGCCCCCTGCACCCACCCCAAAAATAAGAAGCCTAGACTGAACAACATATTTGGGCATCTAAGGTAGGAAATTTCACAAGTGCTCTTCCCTAGAAGCAAAAATACAATGAAAATAACTTACCGTGTCTTGCCCCTACTTTGATCTCCCTCCCAAAAGCTGCCTAGAATACAGAGCAGTCCAACATTAGGCAGAATGAGGCATCTGCCTCAGGTGCGGATATATAAGGGCACTGAGCCCTGGCAAAGTTTTGGGAGATAGAACTGTGTTTTCTGTTCCTCAAGTCAGGCTGCTGCCACACTGCAGAAGTAATGCAATTTGATACTGCTTTAATGGCATGGCTGCATCCTATGGGATTGTGGGATTTGTAGTTTGTTATGGCACCAGAGCTCTCTGATAGAGAAGGCTAAATATTTCACAAGTCCCAGAATTCCATAGCATTCAGCCATGGCAGTTAAAACAGTGTCAAACTGCATTATTTCTACAGTGTAGATCCAGCTTTATCCTGCTGCCCTTGGATGTGGTAGAAGATTATGTCCCAATTCCAATGTTGAAGTGAATTCCAGTCCATACCTTCAAGCATTTCTGTTTAACCCCCTCTCATCCCACTTTTTGCAGCTTCTTTTAAAATGTTCCAATTTCTCTTTCCTTCTCCTGTTTCCCCCTTTGTGCCAAGCTTACTTCAGTTGCTGCAAACTGAGTGCAAAAGTAGATTGCACTCCCTTAACACACGGGAAGGGGGAGATGAAAGGAGGGGTGAAATCTTGTCCTTCCCTGTAAACTCAAGCAAGAGCAAACTGCTGCAGACACACTTATTAACTTTTGCCATCTTGACCACACTCTAATGTTGCTTGGTGCTAAGTGTCCTGGTTTTTATTTGTGAAATAGTGGAGAATATGACAGTCTGGCTGGCTTAGGTACACGGAACGAGAGGGGTGCCATCTTGTCTTCCCTCTCAGGCAGCCCAGTTGCTTCAGCCCAGTCAAGATAGTGAGATAGTCTGTTATATTACCTAATTATTGTGTTAGCCTTGATATGGATCGACCATGGAAGATCGAAGGCAAATGTGTTGGGAAAGAGGAGTAGAAGCTGGTACAGATCTTTGGACTGTATCCATTTGAAGCCATTTTGATTCTGGAAAACATCATGGACCATATTGGAGGATACTGGAAAGGAGCATCACTAAGAAACGTGAGAGCGGGAACCTTAGTGTTCAGTAGTACTTCAAAATACCAGATTTTGAATTTAAAAAATAAGGAAACGTCATCATCTCCTGATTTGTTAGAAATGGTCAGGAAGTGAAGCCTGGCAAGATATGGGATGAGACAACTTTGGAGCGTGCTAAGCTTTGTTTGGCATACCAAGAAATGAGGCCTGGTAGAGTGTGGCTGAGTGTCATTGTACATGGAATGGGTTCAGTTGCAGGAGAAAAGCCACTCAAGAAGCCCTTCCCTAACACACACTTATGCAATCACAGAATACATGTGTATTGTTTTTTTTTACATAAAATCCAATATAGAATCTATTAAAAATGTAAAAAGAAATAAATAATGTTTAATTTACTCTAGAAAGAAGGAAGGTGATCCTCACCTTCCCCTGATTGTGGGCTCCCAGGGGCATCCAACTGGCAACATATCTAGATAGATAGATAGATAGATAGATAGATAGATAGATAGATGAATATTTAACAAGCCTTTCTTTTTCTTTCTTTCTTGGATGTATATCCCGGCTTTCTCCCAAAGGCAGCACAGTTACAAGTTAACTTAGAATAATATTAAATAGAAAAAAAAACTACAATTAAAACACAAAACAAGATCATCTGTTGAACAGAATTAAGTTAAAGCTTTTTAATTTATTTATTTTTTAAAATCCAGTCTTGTCCAGCAACTCAGTTCTTCTGTTCCTGAATTTTTATTTTGTTTTTAATTTAAAGTTAAATGCCCTAGTTTGTGTCCTGGTTAGCAAACAGCAAAACAGATGCATGATCCTTCTGGTCAAAAATCCTTATTCAGGAAATTGCATTCTAGAAGAGTTTTTCTTTGCTTTTCCAGATATTTCAGTTTCCCTATTTAGTTCCTCATTCTGAGATCACTGGACAAAGACAGGCAAGCCTCAGAAGGGGCCTTGGTTGCTATGTAATAGTTGGCTGCTGTGATTCCCCAAGTGTGGGAACAAATTTCTTCATTTAGTTGTGAAAAGCTAAACTAAATGCACTGAATTCAATGGCATGACCAAGTGAAGGCATTTGTAAAAAAGTCCAAAGTTGCATGTCATCTCACTGAACTAACACTTTTGGACCCAGAGAATTCTCTGGGCTTAGACTACACCAACAGCCTTCAGATGTGGTGCCAGTCAAGTAACCAAAGAATACAAAATAGCATGCCTATAAAATTAAAGCCAAATCAAAAACAGTTGAGTCTTGTTCTACAGTGGAGAATGCAAGCACAGCATGACAGCAATCAGTCCTAAACTGACTGTACAAAAGACTGGTAAGAAATCAATCCATTGTTTCTGGAAGCCCAAAATGCTTAATGACAGAAGAAGCTGCTTCGTATTATTCTGCATAGTTTAGCTTTTCTGGGCATCTTGCTTTCCAATCAGTTAGATAATTCTGAATCAGGGATGATTGGTTCATATCTATCACTTCCAGTGTGGAGGTACAGCTGATCTGTGAGACTGACCTTTGAGTCTCTATGTGACACACCATTCTTTTAGTGAATAGGTACACTCAGATAGAAATATAAGAGACAAACAAGATTTGGGTGAGTGTGGAATGCGTGTTTTTCCAGATGTTGTTGGACCCCAACTCTACTCAACCCAACCCCAAGCAGCATTGTCAGAAGTAAGGACTTGTGCGAATTGGTCCTGCCACATCTGGAAAGCCACAATTTCCCCATTCCTGGTCTATGTGGAAACCTTTAAAACTGTATAAAAGATGTATGTATGCTATTTTAAGGGGCGTATGCTTCAGTTTAGAAAAGTAGGGGAAATACTAGTGACTAGTGACAGATGTCCAAACTGGGTTTAGGAAAGGAAGAGGCACTTGTAAACATACATCAGATAATGGAATGCACCAAAGAATTTCAGAAGACAACCAGACCGTGCTTTATTGATTATAGTAAAACCTTTGATTGCATAGATCATGAAAAACTTTGGATGAGTTTTAAAGAAATGGGTGTGCCACAACATTGGATTATCCTGATGTGTAATCTATACTCAGGACAAAAGGGTACTGTCAGGAAAAAATACGGAGAAATGGAATTATTTCCAACTGGCTGAAGGGGGATCAGACAAGGAAGCATTTTATAACAATATCTGTTTAACTTAAATGCTGAACTTATATGTAAAACAAGATGAGACTCAGAGGAAGGCAAGGCAGCATGAAAACTGGAGGAAGGAACCAATGTAAGACATGCAAATGACACCATACTATTAGCAGAAAATAGCAAAGACTTGGAAAGATCACTGAAGAAAGTCAAGGAAGAAAGTGTAAAGGCAGGTTTAGGGTTGGACATTAAGAAAACAAAAAATAATTACCACAGATGATTTACATAACTTTAAGGTAGATGATGAAGACATTGAAATAGTTCAAGATTTTCCTTATCTTAGCTCAAACATTAATCTGAGTGGAGACTACAGTCAAGAAAGCAGAACAAGACTAGAAGGGCAGCTATGAAGGAACTAAACAAGATCCTGAAGTATAGAGATATATAATTGAATAATAAAGTTAGGATTATCCATGCCATCATATTTCTCATTTCTGTGTATGGTTGTGAAAGCTGGACAGTGAAGAAAGCAGATAGGAAGAGAACCCATTTGAAATGTAGTGCTGGAGAAGAGTTCTTAGGATACTATGGACTGCTAAAAAGAAATGACTATTAGAGCAAATCCAGGCTGGACTCTTCCTAGAAGCAAGACAACATAACTGAAACTGTCATACATTAGAGTTAGACATATCCTGAGAAAATATGACTTACTGGAGAAGACGATAATGCTTGGTAAGGCTGCCTTACAGATGGACAGACCCAATCAAAGAAGCCAAGGCCTTGAATCTACAGGATCTGAGCAGGGCTGTTGATAGGTTGACTTTCATTCATAGGGTCTCCATAAGGCGAAGTAGACTTGACAGCAGTTTACAACAACAACAATGTACACAACAGTATTTGTTGTAAAAACAGTAGACACTAGACATTTTGTGGCAATTTAAAGACTAACAAGCTTCACTTAGCACTGGTAATTAATTTCCATATGCCCAAGGATAAACCCAAATAAAGTTAATGAGGTCTCACAAGAGGTATTCGTGTTTGCAGAGTGCATATGTAACCAGGGGTTCAGTAGTAAACAAACGCAACCGTTTTAAAAGAAAAAGATAAAGACCAGATGTATCAAATGACAAAAAAAACGTGGTTGTGCTTTGAAGGAGTTAATCTTCTTGGCTCATGTTTGTCCTGCAATATTGGTGTTTAAAACAGAGAATCATACCTCCAGACGCTTCTGGGAGGGATGACCTCCTAATTAAACATTTTTGGTAGGAGGAGGTGAGGCACACTGGGAAAATGTCCACACAAAATCCTTTTAAAACTGAAAATGAATAGAATGTTACTTCACATTTTGGAAGTAACATTCCCTTGTTTTTCCTGCAGATCCCTGGAATTCCCCAGTGGTCTTCCATCTAAGCAGGCATGACCCTGCTTGGTTCCCAAAATCAAATAAGTGAGTATATATATATATATAACACAAGGCATGATGCTTATATATAAGCATATATATGCTTATATGTTATATAAATATATAACACAAGGGCAGGAATACTGAAATATATAACACAAGGGCAGATAAATATATATCTGGGGCAGGAATACTGTGGAGCAGGAGGGTCTGTGTTTTTGTTTTAAAAAGACATAGAGTTGAGCAGTGCAACTCATAGTCTTGATAAGTTGTACCAACTTTGCCAACAACATTCCTGTTTGATTTGATAAAGAAGGAAAATGGAAGTCTTCCAGTCACAGAAGTTCAGTAAAATGGATTTTTTCATTGTTAACTGCCTTCGCGTCAGTTTCGACCCATCTCCAGGCCCCCTGTCCTCTACTGCTCTGCCCAGCTCCTGCAAACTCATATTCGTGGTCTCTTTAATAAAGTCCATCCATCTAGCATGTGGCCTTCCTCTCTTTCTACTTCCCTCCACCTTTCCTAACATCACTGTCTTTTCCAACAATTCATGCCTTCTCATCATGTGTCTAAAGTATGACAGTCAGTCTTTTCATCTTGGCTTCTAGGGATATCTCTGGCTTGATCTGCTCTAAGACCCATCTGTTTGTCTTTTTAGCTTTCCATGGGATCCTCAGCACTCTTCTCCAGCCCCACATCTCAAATGCATTGATTTTCCTCCTATATTCTTTCTTGACTGGATTTACATGATTTACATGATTTCATAGTTTTACTCTCAGCGTCTTTGGGGGTTATGTCTTTATTCTGCAATCAAAAGTATATGGATATACTTTTGTATATAAAAATGGCTATAATTTTGAATATATATTTTTTGTGTTAGCGAAGTGGGCCTGGGGCTCTTTCACACTACCCAATTATAGACTTTTAATGGTCATGGCAACATTCAGTGGGTACCTGTAGTTTGTAATCTGATGAGAGACTAGAGCTCTCTGGCTGAGCATTTTAAATGCCGCTTCCTCAGCTACGAAACCCAGGATTCCACAGGATGGAACCAAGGCAGCTAAAGATGGATCGTAGTGCTATAATTGTGTAGTGTGAAGGGGCCCCAGTGGGCACATATGGTCAGGCAAAGTAAAACACCAACCTCAGCAGTAGATGCTCAGGTGAAAAGAATAAGTGGTGCTGCATGTGAGTATAATGGAGAACACTGTACCATTGTCAGTATGAAAGTAACATTCCACTACCAGTTTCCCACCTATTTCAAACTGGTGCATGAAGTCCCTCAGCAGAAATGGACCAGTATGCCTAAACTGGGAATCCATTCTAAAGCAATTCCAACCAGGGGGAAAATGGTCTAATGTGTTTATGGCTTGAAAGTCAGTCACCATCCCATTGCCTTTAAACCTACTAGCTGTTTACTTTTCAGTGTACCAATAGGCAGAATACTAGCTGTGCACCTCTCCTCCTTATCTCTAAGACCTCAGTTTGCCAACACAATGCTCAGAGGTATGGTTGCATCCCTGGATTCTTACTTTGGTGCTCACCAAGCTCCCTCTTTCTCATGATTTTTAAAATATTTTTAAAGATACTTAACATTAAAATACAGAGAGACAGACAGACAGACTGGGAGCCTGACATCCTGCAAAGCGATGTGTCAACCTCCAACATATTATTTGCAAGAATAAAATGTTTTTTGCATAAAATAGTAAGTTTTTACTTTTGCAGAATACATTTTTACACCCACAAAGAAATCTTTCACAAAGGTTTCACAAAAGTTTGAAAGTCCAAATTTTAAAATTCTTGTACTCTCGTCTTACAAAGCTAGAGTCTGCCCTGAACTACCAAGGTGGACATCAATACATGAGGCATTCCATCAGAGGGAGGTTATAAAAAAAGGAAAATGGATAACATATGATGACTTATTGGAAACAAATAGGGTAGATGGAAGTATGTCATTTAAAAAACATGAGCAACTAACGGAGGAGGACTATGTGTGTGGCTGGCTTCTCTATAGGCAGTTGAGAGAGAGATACCTTTGTGACCAGAAACTGATTGGTATAAGGAAAGGAAAATAATAAATTAGATGAAATTATCCTCTTGGAAAACAAACATAAAAGTGTGCTGTTTTATGATTACCTAATGAATTTTGAGATGGAAAAAGAGCTTATTACAGAAACGATGATTAAATGGGCCCAAGATCTAGACAATAATATTAATCTGGAACAATGGGAAAGAATTTGGAGTAATAGAATAAAATACACACCGTGTTATGATCTTAGAGAAAATCATGTAAAGATGCAGTTTAGATGGCATCTCACACCAGCCAAAATTGGTAGAATTTATAAAGGTACATCAAATAAATGTTGGCGATGTAAGAAATCTACTGGCAAGTACATACATATGTGGTGGACCTGTAAAAAAAGTCCAGAAGTATTGGAAAAAAAATTCATTGCACAATTGAAAATATTTTACAGGTAAAGCTAAATTTAGATGCGAAATTTTATTTGTTGAGTTTATGTGAAAATCAGGATTTAGAACGTAAATTCGGAAAGTTAATTTTTTACATGACAATGTAAAATGGTTCTAGCCAGAAATTGGAAAACGGAAGAAATTCCGTCCATGGAATGTTGGATACATAGACTGTGTGAATTTGAACAGATGGATGAGCTCACCAACTCATTGAGGGGATATAATCAAGAGGTAAATAAGAGGATTTGGAAACCTTTACGCCACTATATGAATGGATTATATAAGGTTAAAGAAAAATAAAACAAAAGATTTTGTTCTTAGTTTATGAAGCTATGGTGACTATTAGGATTAGCTGGTCCAAGCAATTTAAGTTCTATAGTTAAAAAACAAATTTAACTTGAGGTTAAAAATATAAATTAAACATAGGTTACTATACTTTATATGATGTATAGCTTCATGGAAACAATAAGGAAAGTGAAATAAAAATTGTATCAAGATCTATGTCCTAGTTCAGGAAGTTATGTTACTGTCTTTTTTGTATGTAATGTAAGTATGTTTGTTGTATTGTCTGGCTTTGTTTGGTTAGTATGTAGACATGTTCATTATTGTTATGTATATTCATGTCTGTCGGTGTTTGTTTTGCTTGTTTTTAATTAATAAAGCAATTATATATATATAAAAAATTCTTGTACTCTCATCAAGAGGCAGAGGCTTTTATTATTTTTCATTCTTGCATGGAAGAACGAAGTATAGTAACTTAAGATTCATGCCCCTAATCTTGTATAGTCAGCTCTCCATATCCACAGATTCATTATCCACCAATTCAACCGTACAGGACTTGAAAATATTTTAAAAATAAATAAATTCCAAAAAGCAAACCTTGATTTTGACATTATATATAAGGGACACTATTTTACTATGCCATTGTATTTAATGGGGCTTGAGTGACCATGGATTTTGGTATCCGCAGGGGGTCCTGGAACCAAAACCCAGCAGATACGAAAGACCCACTGTACTCACTTCCTTGGCAAAGTTACTTATCTTTGAGCTTCATCAGATTGCCTTGTAGGAAATGTGTTGGAGCAGAAGTTGTGTACATTCAAACTAATGAGTTGGTGTTATGGAGTCCAGATTTGGGAAATATGGCTGTAGAGAAAGAAAGGATTAGAAACTCATTTTCTACATAGAGTGGCCCCTTGTTATCTGCTGAGGTTTGGTTCTAGGACTCCCCATGGATACCAAAATGTGTGCATGCTCAAGTCCCATTAAATACAACAGCATAGTAAAATGGTGTCCCTTATATAAAATGGCAAAATCAAGGTTTGCTTTTTGGAATTTCTATATTATTTTGAATATTTTCAAACTGTGAATGCTTGAATCTGTGGATAAAGAATCTGTGAATACAGAGGGCTGACTCTACGTAGAATGAAAGATGTACACTCAGAGGACTAGATCCCCAAAATCCACACTAGTTTTATTTTTAATCAGTTCCCTTTTCTCTTTTCTTTTTTTAAAAAAATTCGGATGCCGTTTACGAGATTCTTCACAAGGTGGTTCATGCTTTTCCCCCCAAAAAAGTGTATGAAAAATTGTAATCTTGCCCAGAAATCTCCAGAGACAAACTTAGTATTCAAGAAATATAAATGGAAAATCTGATTCCTTATAATTCCACCAGCCATTGGTTTAAGTTGAAAATCCTGTGTGTCATTAGGCTATTCAGTGGGATTCAACCAGCTCAGCTAGTGTGCAGCCTCTGGAATTTAGTTTCGGAAAAGAGTATGTAAATAATTACATTTTTTTCCTTCTGAATTGTTACTGTTTTCTATTATGGTTCTCTTTTCTGTTTCCATAGAGATTCTTTAAAGCAGTAGTGCTCCACAAGCAGCCCAAGGCTTTATGCCTTGCAATGTTGGTATCACTGTCAGTTGCAGAACTTACAGCTACTCCACCCTGTATCTAGTCTTGTCATGTCTTCTTAATTTTACTAGCCTTGCTTCTTTGCTTCTACACTCTCACACACTAGGATATGTGACTCAAGAAGTTTTCTTACTTGATGCAGAGCAATAAATGGCTTAACACAACCTCACTCCTGATCAAGATTTACAGTACTCATGAGAGGCCAAGTTGTTCTGGGACCCAAGACAGAAAATCCAGAAGGACCTCTCATCATTGAAATGGAGGGGGGGGGGGGGAATCCAGCTATAATAACAAACAATTTGTTGCCTTTTCATAATAATAATAATAATAATAATAATAATAATAATAATATGATTTATTTCTAGCCCGCCTATTTCCAAAGGGAATCAAGGCAGGTTACAAGCATAAAAATAAAAGAATACAATAAGAAAACAATAATATAGAAGTGGCATAAAAAGCAAATATAACACATTTAACAGGCATAATTCATTCTATTCTAGTTAGTAGATGAGAAGGACTATGGCCTAGCTGCTAGCAAATAGGTGGAGGAACATGATAAATAGTTATTCAAATTAGCTTTGGGGTTTTCCTAAACAGGTTCCCGTGCAGGCACAAAATCCAGAAAAATTATGCACAAAGATCATGATGAAGACAATCCTTTTGGAGACCTTGGTCACTGTAGTTCTTAACATGGAAGTGTTACAGTCCTTGAACAACAAGGTCTTAAACAACAAATCACTCATCCTTTGGAAACAACTGTCCTCTGAGACACCTATTTCAACTTGTGAACAACCTGGTTATATCAAACTAACAAAAATGACACCAGCAATCTACTGGCTTGCCTAATAGTGGATCAAGAAGGTGAATCTTTCACTGCTCCTTAGGCCTAGGATTTTTCACAACATCTGTTAGCAAGTGTTTACATTCCCCTAAACTTTTTGTCAGCTGTATCAAAATGGGAAGGGGGCTTAGAAATAACTAATGAATTAACTCATCAAATTGTGGATTTGTTACATTTTCCCATTATGTGGTTTGCCTCAATGGATTTCCTGAGTAAAACTGCAGGTAATGCGATGGTTTAATTAGTCAATCAGTTTTAGGTCATTAGAATTTATTAAGATGGGGTGGGTCTCCTTTTGCCAGATTCAGCAAAACAGTAAAACAGGAAAGACTCAAGCAAAGAAGGATTAGGATGGGAGAAAATGGCTCTCTTGTTGGACAGGCTAATCTGGTTGCTGGACCACAGCTTGCTTCGGGAGGAAAGAAACATCTGAGAAAACTCAGGAGCCCAGGAGCAGAAGAGCAAGCAAGCAGTTTAAAAACAATGGAGAGAAAGAAAAAAAGAGAAAAACCGAATGGGAGGATGAGTGCTTCTTAGCTGAAATAAATATATAATTCCTTAGTTATCTTTAACATCACTCTTTATTATTGTTATTAGTAACAAGCCAAGTGCTTAAAGGTGAATGAACTTACTGGCTGCTTGTAGCACTGGATTTCAGTAGGCAGTCAATTGCTTACAAACCATCCAAGCAATCTTCATAGAGTAGAGTACTAAAAACTTGAAAAACAAAATGAAGGCTGAGATGCTTAACAATGCTGCATTCTGGACTCGGTACATATTTGTGGACACATGTAGTATGATTATTAACAGCAACAACAGGTATCTTCCATGTCAGTGATTCCACAGTGACTCCACTCTTGTTTTTTAGTTCAGATCCTATAAGAATTATCCAAGGTGCTGAACCTATTTTGGGATGGGACTCTGTACGCTGGATAACTCTTTTAAAAATCTGGACTACACCAAGCAACAGATTCACTACCTCTCTATCATGAAAACCACCAACCACTGTTCATATATTATAGATTTTATATAGTCTTGATTGAGATGAGGTCTTAGGGCCAAAACAGATGGGCCAAAAGGAGCAGCTTCTGTCTGCCTCGGGGGTATGGCTTGCAGATGACACATGCCCCCTTAGCAGCTGGAAGCCATTCTGAGGCAGCCTAAGGCAGCCCAAAGCCACCAGCAAAAGGAGTGATGACAATCTGCTCCTTGCTGGTGGCCCTTTCAGGACCATGGAGGTGGCCTGTTTTGAGAGCAGGCCATGAAGTCACCACAGTCCCCAACTCATCGCGGGCTGATCACAGGCAAAGCAGCCAGAGGCCACTCCTTCATACCCATCTGCTTCACCCCTAATCAACCAAGTACATGAAAAAGTCAATTTCAGAAATGAAGTACATGAAAATGAAAGTACAGAAATGAAAAATCCTTTGACAAAATAATGTATACAGTGGGCCTTTGTTATTCGTTTGGGTTTGGTTCCAGAAGCCTCCGTGGATAGCAAAATGTGTGGATGCTCAAGTCCTATTAAATAAAACAGCATAGTAAAATGGTATCACTTATACAAAGGGGCACCGTAAAGTAATAATTATAACCTGGAAGTTACTATGGTATATTGATGAAATGTTGTCAGTGTCATCATTGGTCCCTAAGTGCATGATGTTGAGAAAATCAGCTCATTGTGTCCTTTGTTTTTGTTACAGGTTGTGCTAGAAATGACTAAAGTGTAAGATGGAAAAGTACAAGGGGGTATCAAAAATAATTATTATTATGGTATATTGATGAAATTTTGTCAGTGTCATCATCACCAAGTGACTTTTTCTTTTCCCAAAAATGAAAAATAGGTTGTGGGGTTGCTGATTTGACAACACAGATGACGTCATTCATGAAGTGGAAGAGTAGTTTAAGGCGCAATCTGCAGACTTCTACAATAATGGTATTTGGAGGGTCAAGAAACGCTGGGGAAAATGTTTAAATCTGGATGGTGTGCATAGAGATAAGTTAACACCTACAAATTAAAAAAAAAATCTGTCAAATGTTTTTAAAGGTGATGATTAAAACTTTGCATACCCCACCGTACAAAATGACAAAATCAGGGTTTGCTTTTTGGAATTTATATATTTTAAAAATATTTTCAAGCTATGGATGCTTGAATCCATAGATAAGGACTCTGTGAATGTGGAGGGCTGACTCTATTTGTTAACTGACAGAGGATGTGCCTATACTGGGCAGAATACTCCGGGCTGCCAACTGGAGTATTCTGGTCCCAAAGCTACCCAGCTTCTCCGTTACCAGGAGCCCTGGTGGCACAGTGGTTAAATGCTGGTCCTGCAGCCACAACGTTGTAAGTTCAATCCTAGAGGAGGGCTCCAAGGTATATATACCACTCAGCCTTCCAGTCTTTCATAGGTCGATAAAATGCGTACCCAGCTTGTTGGGGGAAATTGGCTTACAGATTGTAAACTGCTTAGGGAGTGCTAGTTCACTGATAAGTGGTATAGAAATGTACTTGCTATTGCTGTTGTTACCTGCACATTCTGGAGCAATGATGGGCAGCTGTCTATACAGCGTTCCACTGTGCCACTCATTGCTGCTGCTTCATGGGTTGCTCCCTCTGAGGCCAGAAATGAGGCACAATGCCTCACTCTGCCCTCAGAGGAGCGACTTCCTCTGCTCCTGCAGCCAATAGACGGCACATAGGAATGCCATCACTCTGGAGCGTTTCAGATTTTCTGGGAAGATCCAAAGCAAATTATGAGCCTTTTAAATTTCCTTTAAAGCAGGGATGGACTGGATTCAATGTGGGACTGCCCATTGGCATCACTAGGGGGTGCGGGGTGTGTGGACCACACCAGGTGACATCCTAAGGGGTATGTGTGTCACCACTGCTGCTCAAACACCCATATTTTGGCACAAATGTGGCATTTGCCTGTATCTCTTTAAAATGCTTTAAGAGATGGTGGGGGTGAGGTGAAGCTCCATGGGAGAGAAGAAAGGAGGGCCCCCAGAATTTTTTAAAATTAAAATTTCAAATTTCAAAATTTTATTTTTTAAAAAAATTATATATATATATATATGTGTGTGTGTGTGTGTGTGTGTGTGTTTAAAAAAATAAATAAATTTTCATTAAAAACATTACATTTTAACCAAATCTTCACTATGTATATGTAAATACATTTAGGTTATGCGTATGATATTATAATTTGAAGGTATAATTTTAATCTTGCTAGTTGTGTTATGTCATAACTATTAGCATTGCATTCAGTGGTAGATGGGAATTATGACTGACAAGTAACATTAGGGCAAAAAAGCATTACTAAGGATTCTGTATGGTGTGAAATGGGAGGAGGTCAATGGGGGGGGGGGTGACGCCATGATTTACCGCACTGGGTGACACCAACCATAGGGACACCACTGGGACTGCCCTTTCCATGTATAGACAGTCCACAGCTGAATTGGGCCTTTGGCCCTGCAACATCTGGACAGGCTGATATGAAGGCAGGGGGGAGCTCTTGCAAATGGCCTGTGTAGACATGTCCAGAGTCACCAGATGTTGGCACTGATTTCTAGGCTACAGAGTAGTTTTTAGGAGTGGGAACATTTCCTGTTATGAACCCAAGTGACACCCTTGCTTTTTGTCCCATTGTCTTTTCATATTTGCAACAGTTAAGAATGCTGAAAAACCTAGGAACCCTCTTTGAAACGCCGACTCTCTGATAACGAATGCCCTGAAATAACAAACTACTGTCTCAGTCCTTATATTCAATGAATTTATTCAGCAGCCATTGCCCTTTTAAGGTGAGATGAAAGTCATCTCTTTTACAGGCAAGAAATGTACTGGGAAATGTAGCCCAATGAAGTCACTATCAGAGAAAGGAAAAAATAAAGACAAAAGCACTTGCTTATGAACTGTAGTTCCTTTGGCCTAACACGCAAGCTATTGTCTAAGGCAAAGAAAGAAGTAGTTCATATGAAGGCGACTTCAGTCTGTTTTCTTCCATTTAGAAGAGAACTAACTGGAAGTGATGGGGGGCTACTTGCCAAGCACAGCCATTTTTGGATTTTGTTTTTTTGCATGGGAAGGATTACAGCACCAGCAAGTGAATTGGCTTTAAAGGCTCCAGCTCCAGGAGATGGGCTGTGCTTGCTCTGCATATGGAGGTGAATGCTAATATACGCCTTATAATAAAATCATGTCTTGAAACAGGAGTTGGGCTATAATTCAAAATGGAGAGTGAGAGAGTGATGTTTAAGCCTACCAAATGTGACTTTCAGTGTCTAGAATTTGCATGGACACCCATGAGTTTTCTTACTCTTCCTATTGACGTAATGGTGACCCCATGAATTTCGTGGTTTTGTTTTTTTTTAGCAAGAAAAACTCCTAATGCACTGTTATAACACCAAACTAGAGGGGAAACACCAGAATCTTGAAAATGGAGTGCATTTCACCAGCCATCTTTGACCAGGCATTTTCCAAATGTATATAACAACAATTTCCACCATCCTATATTGGATGAGGATGATGAGAACTGTAGTCAAACATATCTGCAGCGGTTCTAGGGTCTGGGAAGGATGCATTACGCACACGTGTGTATAAGCATGTACATACGCGACAGAATCATTGTGAATATATTATTATTGTTAACTGCTATCAAGTCAGCTTTGAGGTAAGGTAACTCTGTGACACTGTGCTCTGTGGCAGCTCTGCTCAAGTTTTGTGAACGCAGGACCATAGCCTCCTTTGTTGAGTTTATCCACTTGTCATGGGCTCTTCCTCTTTTCCTACTGCCTTCCACCTTACCAAGCATTACTGTCTTTTCTAATGAGTCACGTTGTCCCATGATACATCATCCAAAGTGTAATGTGATCATCACAATGGGACTTATGACTCCATTGCTCTCCTCTTCCCCATAGGATTTAATAGCAACTGTTCATTTATATGGGAAGCAGTAAAGTAACAGGAATGGGCAGTAAGCCTGCTCCTTGACCTTAGTAATACCAGGCCTCAGAAGAAGATCTTAACATCCAGGGAAGTTCCCATGGAAGAAAATGGAGAAGAGGCAATCCTTACAATATGCTGATTAAATACACACACACACACACACACACACACATTTAAATAGATCACTGACTTATATCCAGGAACAAATTGGAAGCCAGTAGAGTTGCTTTATATCTGCCAAGATATAGTCCATATTCTTGGTCACAGCCAGCAATCTATAAGTGAGGCATTTTGGGCCAATTGCAGTTTCCTAACATTCTTCAAAGACAAGTCATGTACAATGCCTTCCAGTAATTTAGACAGGATGTTTGTAAATGAATAACGGAGGCCAAGTTTTTTCTCTCTCTCTCCAAAGGAGCCATAGAGGGTTAAAAGTGCTTCGAGTCAGCATTCCACATCCAGCAACCCCACAATTCTCCTACGTTTTTCTCTTAATAACATCTTGCCAGATGAAGAGATTAGGAGATCTCAAAAGGTTCTCCGCAATTTTGTGCTGATTTGGTCAGTCTTACAAAACTTTCCTTGAAAGTTGTGAGTGTATATACGTGCCTTCCAGTCACCTCTCAACATATGGCAACCCTATGATTCCTTCTTTGCTATACTTGCTGAGGTAGTCTGTAAATAAACACAGTTGTATACATTTTGTCAGTCCATTTCTGTTTAGATGGTCGCCTTCCTGGAGACTTCCACTGATAAGCAATCCACAATGTAACTGTTTATATATACTTCAGGAAGCTTTATACAGGAGAGGAAAGTGCAAAGCATATAAAAACTACTTTGTTAAGTTACACCTCCCAGAATCACTGAGCCAGAATAACCACTGACCAACAAAATATGCTTTCTAGAATGTGTAAGGTTGACTCAGCCTTCCATCTTTTTGTAGTCGGTAAAATGAGTACCCAGCTTGTTGGGAGTAATTGGCTGACACATTATAAACCGCTTAGGAAGTGCTAGTTTACTGATAAGAGGTATAGAAATGTACTTGCTATTGCTATTTCGATTGCTATAATGGCCCTTAGTTATGTTTAAGTGACAAGAGTGAATGTACCTGTCCAGCCTGCAGTCCAGCCATGGGCTGCACATTTCAGACCCAGCTACTCTTGACTTACAAGAGAGTGGCTGTTTATTGTGGCAGTCCATAAGTGAAGATTCACTTTTGAGAAACTATACATCACTGACACATTGCCTCAGTTCTTAGAGAGGTGGGAAGAGGCCTGTGCTTCCTTGTAGGGGCAGCCATTGGGGTGTATGACCTTTAAATCTGACAGTCACATGTCTGATGAAGCCCATATTCTCCAACACTTCACAGACGACAACTCGGAGGAGTGTGGCCAAGCAATGACAGAGAGTGGTCAAGATGGCAAAGGTTCCTCATGAGGAAGGACACACAAGCTAGAAGAGGCTGCAGCAGTTTGCTTTTGCCTGAGCTTCCTGGGAGAAGTAAGATTCGGCCCCACATTAACTGAGGGGGGAAGCAGATGGGAGCTTCCCGTGCGCCGCGGGACGGAGCGCCGCTGGAGTGCGGCAGCCACACCGCGGCGCACTGTCGGTGACTCTAAAAGGAGCACCAAATTGGCGCTCCTTTTAGATTTCAGGGAAAGGGCGCCCCAAAAGCGGCGGGCGCACTTTCCCTGACTCAAACACCGCGGCGCGTGCGGTCGCCGTGGCGTGAGGTCATCCTCGGAGCGCTGGCCGTGCGGAGGGCCGGCGGCTCTGAGGGCGACCTCAGGAAGAGGAAGGGGCGCTGCTCGTGCGGCTGCCCCTCCTCTTCCCTGCCCGGAAGATGACTCTATTAGTCGTCTGCCGAGGCCCTGAGTGCAAACTACTTTTGCATTTTGAACTCAGTCTGCAGTAACTGAAGTAAACTACAGACAAAGGGGAAAATGTGGGAGGAGGAGAGGGAAACCAGGACATTTTAGAAGGAGCAGGAAAACTGGAATGACAGAGGGTTAGCTGAGACTGTCACTGTCCAATTGGGATAGTTGGAGAATATGCATCTCGGGACAGAAGAATTTAGGACAGGGGTAGGCAACCTTTCCCCTTTAAGTACTGAAGGACTTCAGCTCCCAGAATTCCAGGAGCTATTGGCCAACATGGGACTATTGGCCAACATGGCTGAGGCTTCTGGGAGCTGAAGTCCCTTGGCTCTTAAAGGGGAAAGGTTGCCTACCCCTGATTTAGGACTAGCAAGTTGGGCAGGGTAAGCCCAACTGCATACTAACCATGCCCAAGGCCCATTGCAGAAGAACAGAAGGTATTTTCCGAAGGACAGAGAGATGCCTAACAGCCTCTTACAGTAACAATTTTGCTCAGGCTGAAGGAAACCAACCAATGTGGGACTTTTGTAGCAGACACTGGCATGAGATTGACCAGGCAGTGTTACACTGAATGCATCTCATACTTTAAAATATTTGTCCATAGAAGAATGCAGCATGCCAGTGAGAACTGAAGTGTTCACTCTAGCTTTTGCTTGGCATGCATTCTCCATGCTGTAGGCAATATCTGTTCCTACACTGCCTGGGCCAGCCATCAAAGATGCAATTTCTTGCTACCATCAACCCAAAGTTGTGCATTCTAGAAAAAAAAATCTTTACCACTCAATTCGGCTGCTGACTATTCAAACATCTTGGGGGTTATTCAGACACTGGGATTTTTTAGCACGACAGTGAGAATCATCTTACTCACACATTTCAGGTTTCTTTATTCACACTATGGAACTGCATCGATGCGCATCTCTGTGAGTTCGATTGCTCACATGTGCAAGCATTCAAATAAACATGGAGTCGAAAATGCGAATGTATTCAGAACCCCTTTTGGGGTATGCAGCATTTTATCCCAGGTCTAGTCTGGTCTGTTCACATTGGTTATTCACACTATGGACGTGATGGGTATTTTTTAAAAACTCGCAGAATAAACCAATATCTATTATCCCAGATTAAGTTGTTTTTTTGGCAGCCCCCCCTCAAACTTAATCGAATGCATTCAGGATGTATATGAACAACAAAGATTTAACCCAGATTCATCCTGGATTATTTTCACAGTGTGAATAACCCCTTGGTGACCTGTTATCAGGGGCATCACTACTGATGTGTTTGTGGAGGGGTGCAGACTGCAATGGGTGACACCCCAGGGTGGTGCACATGCAATGGGACTAACGCGGCTGCTGGATGGTAAGAAAGGGTATTGCCTCCCTTTCTTGCTCACCTAGCAGCCACGGCAAACCCTAAGCAGGCCATCTGGAAGCTGCAGCATCCCCCCTCCAGCAATGACAACTGCTGGAGGGGTGCCTTTTATTTAGGGTCTGGCATGGCTGCTCACCCAGCAACCATGCCAGACCCTAAACAGGCCATCTGGAGGAAGCAGCACCATCCCTCAAAAGCAGTCTTGCCAGGTGGCAGCCAGCCAGCCAGTCAGCCAGCCAACCGGGGGCAAGTGAGCAAGGCAGCAGGAGGGAAGAAAGGTAGGGCAGCCCTTTCTGGGCACCCGCACTGGGTGACATGAATCACAGGGACATCACTCCCTGTAATACATTTGTCCCAGGCTCAGTAAATTCACAGTCAGGGCCTAATTGATGCTGCCAATTATTCCCTTGGATGCGTGACAAGAATCATCCATATTTAACCAAGTCCCACAAAGCCAACAGTTTTACATTTTGGCTTAGCCTGAATTATTAGTTCTGACCTTCAGACCTCAAAGGTCTCAGTTCATATCTCATCTCTTGCAAGCAGGCAGAACTCAGATGTCAAAGACAGGGCTTTTCCTTCCTTAATTGTTTAAAGACTCCCTGCTGTGTTGAAGTCTCCCTTAGAGAAAAATAGAGCACAACCTATTGTAACATACTAAGAACTTGGAATCCCTCTTGCAGTTTTCATTAGTTAAAGTGCCTATAAATTGTTTCCTGTATTCAACCAGTGAACTGTAGATTCCCCCCCCCCCCCCCTTCAGCCTACCTTCCATAAACATACAGGCAATTAATAGAAGAAAAAGAAAGAAAGAAAGAAAACTTGAGTATTAAAGACCCTATTTTTAGCTCTGGCAGTTTTGCCTCTTCCCTTAAGTGCAGCACTAGTCACATGCAGTTTGGCAGCCATTAATTCATCTTGTACGCCTTGCCATGCTGATGATAAAAGTCACTCTGGTGGTATATTTGTTTGCCTTTTGCCTCACATACCTCTTCCATCTCCAATATCACTTTCAAATGAAACCAAATAAGAAATGTTTTTACTTTTATTTCATGTCTTTAACCTCCTCCCCTCAAAAAACAAAACTACAGTGAAGACTAGCAGCTTAAAAAGGAGTTCTGGATCTTAAATACAAGTCTCCACTTATAACAATGTGTTAAAGCTGCAGCCATAGGTCTCAAGCCCAAGATTCCCTGAATTCCTTTCGATCAGGGGTCAGAATCACTGACCTTCCAGAAATGGCTGGATTGCAATTCCCAAGGCATGCAAGGGCCAGTAAATTCTCCTTCTCACAGTTCAACAGCAGATTGAAAGGTGCTACTAACAAGGATCTCCAGATTGTGACATGGTAAATCTAGATTATGGTTGTAAAATCATTAAGAAATAACTGATGAGAAGTAGCACAACTCTTCTTTTCTCAGTAAAGAAGACTGTAGCAACAATGAATAAGCCATGTAGTGATGCTCAAGTGGTCCCATTTAAGTCAACACTATCCTGCATACATGCAATGTTAATCATAGATGTGCTCACCATTTCGAGTCTGGGAGATGTATCAACACTTTACATATCAGAGGAGCCCTTTGTCATTGGCAAATGCAGGGGGAAAGTGCTATGAAAGGCGGAAGGGAAAGTGCTGAATAACAGGAAAGAAGATTCAAGCTGTACAAAAGAGGCAAATGGATTGTTTCCGAGAATGCTTCCATAACACCTTTTAAAAAACAATCAATGTTTTTACCTAGGTACTGATGGGGTTTCACAGCACAGGCGTGCCCAGCTCTTCTTGGAATATGGTTGCATTGGGGCATTGAGAGAGCATGCATTAGTCCATGTGGGCATGCAAGCAAGCAAACAAATAAACAAACAAACAGGATACAATGTCTTAGGAACAAAGTGGGATAAAAGACAGAACTATACATAATGCAAGGGGAATGAGACTGCTTCAAAAAATGGCATCCCCTGTGTTGAGATGATATGCATCCATGGTCCTTTTGGCTCTGACTTCATCCTTCCCTCCCCTGCCACCCTTTGGCACAACTCCATTTTAACAGCTGCCCATGGTTTGGCCCTGACAAACACAGACAAATGGCTCTTTAACTCTTCCCAGTGTGATCAGCATCAGATGCCTTATTATGCCCTTCAGCTACTCTGAGCCTGCACTATTCATACCGTTAAATGTCCAGCCATTAATTTTTTTTAAAAGATAACTTTTTAACACCTTTAATAATCTTAACAACTACCACCATATCCTCCTCTCCCTCCTCCTTCATCATAACGTCTGGGACAACTTCTCCATGTCCTGACATCATGGTGCTGTGCATTTTCTTGACACCATTTCCTCTATCCTTGTTGGAGAAACACAGTGCCAGCAGGCTGAAAAATGTACAACCCCATGGTGTTCAGAGACTGCTAAGCTAAATTCAATATTATTAGTGCAGTGTGGGATGTGCATGTGGGTATTTAATGCAAAGTACATTTTTGGTGGTAGCTGTATACTTAATGGAACATGCAGTTCCTGCCTGTACAGTGGCATCTGCTAGAGAGGCCCTCCTCTTTGTCCCCGTATGGCAGGGGTAGGCAACCTTTCCCCTTTAAGGGCCGAGGGACTTCAGTTCCCAGAATCCCAGGAACTATTGGCCAACATGGGACTGTTGGCCAACATGGCTGAGGCTTCTGGGAGCTGAAGTCCCTCGGACCTTAAAGGGGAAAGGTTGCCTACCCCTGCCGTATGGGATCAATATATTATATGGTGACATGGGAGAGGGCCTTCTCTAGTGGTACCCCAATTGTAAAATGCAGTTCTCTTGGATGAATGCTAACACTAGCTTCATTCCACTGTCAAGTTGAAACCTGACCACATACCAAAGCCTTTGAAGTATAATTATTTTGTTCAAATCATGTACTTTAGGATGGTTCTAAACTGAGAGCTAGAGTTACATGTAGTAGTCTGAGTGTTGGGCTATGACTCTAGAAATCAGGGTTCAATTCCTTGCTTGGCCACAGCCATGGGTGACCTTAGACAAGTTGCATACTCTTAGCCACATAAAACCCCATGATAGGTTCATCTTAGGGTCACCATAAGTCAGAAATGACTTGAACATACAACAACAACAAGAACAACAACCTGTTTTAATTTCTTTTCAATTGTTAAACTCTTCAGTATTTACTGCTTTCAATTATTTCAATTCAGTTCAATTATTTTAAACTGACTTCATTGTATGCTGCCCTGCAATCTTGTGATAGTTGTTGTTGTTGTTGTGATCTGCTACCAAGTCACCTTCATCCTATGGCAACCTAATGAATGAGCCATCAAAGAGCTATTGTTATTAACAGCCATGCTCATGTCTTGCAAACTAAGGGTCATGGTTTCCTTGAGTGAGGGGTGAAACAGACCACCCCAAAGGGGTGACTTGATGCCACCCCTGAGAAAGCCAGATTGGGGCTGCAGCAACCACATGCCACGGCCCCAGTCTGCCTTTTTGCTGGCCCAAAAAGAAGCAGCAAATTACTGGTCCTTTTTATGCCACCAAAAGCCAGCTTTTCCTGCCCCGCCGCAGCTTTACGGCGCTCCTGTGGCATGCAACATGTAAATGTCATTCCACTGAAGCACCTGGAAGCTGGCCCATGTGTGGGCAGCCAGCAGAGTGAAGCCAGCGTCCAGCATCTTGGGTGCGTGCGTCATGTGTATGCTATGCCCCCAAACTGTTGGGAAGCTGGCCTTTTATGTCAGTATGTTTTGCCTGAGTCAGTCTTACTATAGTAGAGTCTGCCTCCTTCTCTACTGACTTCCACTTTACTGAGCATTATTATCTTTTCCAGTGAATCATGTTGTCTCATTATATGTCCAAAGTACAATAGCCTCACTTTAGTCATTTTAGCTTCTAAGGCAGGGGTAGGCAACCTTTCCCCTTTAAGGGCCGAGGGACTTCAGCTCCCAGAATCCCAGGAGCTATTGGCCAACATGGGACTATTGGCCAACATGGCTGAGGCTTCTGGGAGCTGAAGTCCCTCGGCCCTTAAAGGGGAAAGGTTGCCTACCCCTGTTCTAAGGAGAGTTGAGGCTTTATTTGTTCTTGGACTCATTTATAGGTCTTTTCGGTGGGCCTATGGTGTCACAAATAGCTCAATTGAAGTAATGGTGGTCTGTCATTGTCCTCCTCTGAGGTTGGGAGGGAGTATGATTTGCCCAAGATCAGCCACTGAGCAGGAATTTGAACCCTAGTCTCCCAGAACACTCAAACTATTACACTACGCTGGCTCACTCAGAATGGGCAATCTCTTTGAAAGTGGGGAAAAATGGTCAATATCAGGGGCAGAAATCATGCAGTCCACATTTTATTGAAATGCAAAGGCTGGTATTCCTTACCTTTGGCTTTGATGTTTAGGACAGCTGGGAATTGCAGTTCAACAACATTTGGAGGGCTGCATAATTCTCACCCCAGTTTACAGTGCAATCATTTATATGTCTGTCCAGGAATCTATCCTACTGAATTCTGGGGGACTTACTGGTAGGAGGTAAGACTGCTGTCTTTGTCCTTTTTAAAAAACACATTAATGACAGCCAAATGAAAACTTATCTGCTCCTTTGCCACATTTATTAGATTTGGGGTAGGTGGATGGGTGGGGAGAAAAGACAGGCATATTTTGTACAAACATCACAAGGTCAAATAAATGGGTTGTTTTTCCAAGCTTTTCCCTCATCAGCATTTAGTAACTGCAGTTTCTCAGAAATCTAGCCAGGGAGGATTGAAAGACCAATCTAGAAATATTTCCACACATGACCACAGGCAGGGAGCACACTTGGAGGTCAGGAAGGAACAGTCGGTGATGTCTAAGACACACTCCAGTATCCTACCACATGCAGAGCCTAAGCATTAGGAAATAAATAACATGGGCCTCTGAATGATCATGCCACACAATGTTCTCTTTAGGCACACAACTGAGATTTTTAAGAACAGATCGACACTGCATTTTTCCCTATCACTTTTGCACCAGTTCACTCTCATGGCTTTCCCGAATACCCTGTGTGAATCTGTCATATACATTTCACTGCGTAGACTCTTCAAAGTGTGATGTGTGGATAACATACAGCTATGTTAGGAAATGTGTGTATTAAACACATACGGGTTCAAATCCGTGATGGCGAACCTATGGCACGCGTGCCAGAGATGGCACACAAAGCCCATTTTCCCTGGCACACGGAGGGCAGAGAGGAGGAGGAAGAGGAGCACAGCTAGAGGGTGGGGGGGGGGGAGAAGTATCGCCCTGGAAGTCCTGCCCCCCAGAGGGCAGAAGTCCCATCCCCAGAGGATCGAAGTCCTGCCCTCAGTGCCAGGTAACATCCATTTCCAGAAGGCCTTTTAGTTTGGACACTCGGCCCCTAAAAGGTTTGCCATCGCTGGTCTAAATCCTACTGTTAGCCCTGCCTGAAGCAAACTTATAGCATCAAAAGGAACTTGGTAAGCTAACAGTTATATTAGTTCCACTAATTCAGTGGGTCTGCTCTAATTGGAGCATACAATTGGATTTGGGTCACGTTCATTACAGTGGTTTCCTTTGAGTATCTACTCAGTGGGCATACTTTGGTTTCTTGCCATTTAATGTGTGAAATGAGTCAAGAAAGCAAGCAAGAAAGCTTGATGCTTATAATCCCCCTTTCTCTGGAAGTGCTTTTGTATTATTTAAACTAAGTGCTACAGCACTGCTGTGTTTCCACACACACAAACACACACACAGACACACTTTTTTCATTCTACTTACAATAAAGAAAGGGAAGAAGAAAAAAGAGGAGGAGGAGGAGAAAGAGAAGCAGCAGCAGCTGTCTTGGACTAAGGCACAAAACTATTTTAGGGGTATTTTTAGGGGTGAAACTGAGAGGTTTTGCAAAATTCTGCCACGGGGACAGTAAGACAGAGAAAGGAGGAGACAAAAATCAAAATGCAATAAAGCTGCTGGACCACTGCACACAATTTCCTGTAAAAGGAATAGTTGATACTTGCATCAGGCAGCACTCACACCCTGAAGATTTGACCGATAGTAACCTTAAGAACACAAAGAAAGAAACTCAGCAAGGATGGAAAACACGCTGTTTCTCTGCCAGCATTCAACAGGAACAAGCGAGGGGGGCTATCTGCAGTCTAAGCTATGTAAAATGTAACCTTTCAGGGGAATGGGACAATGGCATATGAACTGGAGAGGATAAGAACACAAAACTAAAGATGATGGCCTCAGTCCAATTGTTAGTCCCAGTCTACTGAACCAAGGAACGGACATATGTTTTGATTTATCAAGCTCCCACTGGTTAAATGGATCTGTTTTAATTGCAACTAACAAATAGATTTAGGCCACACACACACACACACACACACCCATAAGTCTAATCATTTACTTTCTCTGATCTGCCATATATTCTTAGGTGGAGTTAGCCTTCCATTTTTAAAAATAATACTTTAAGAATTTCCATTTCCACATTTTGAATCAGAGCACATTTTGTTGTTCTCATGTGCCTTCGTTCTAACTGATGCAGACATTATCCTAGGGTTTTCTTGGCAAGATTTATTCAAAGGAGATTTATCTTGCTTTCCTCATAGGTTGAGAGAGTGTGACTTGCCTAGCATGACTCGCCTAGTGGGTTTCCATGACTGAGTAGGGATTTGAACCTGAGTCTAAAAATTCTCTCCACTATACCATACTGCCTATAGTCACAAATATTATTGCAGTTCATGTCATAAGTGTAAATTTAATCTGGATTTATAAACTGCAGTCCTTCACATTTTAACTTTCGAGAATAAGGCTGAAATTCTAAGCGCATGTTTTCTTAAAGTAATTGTTGCTGAACAAAGTAAGACCTAGTTCTGAATAAGTATGTTTACCATTGCACAATACATCCCACTAAACTGGTGAGGACTTGTATCCCAGATTGCTATCCTTTACATGCTTGCCTGAGGCTGCATCTGAACTGGAGAAATAATCAATGCTATGCAATCCTGGGATCTGTAGTTTTGTGAGATGTTTGTGAGAGTTCTGTCAGAGAGGTCTGGTGTCACATCAAACTCCAAATCCCAGAATTCCTTAGGATGGGACCATGACAGTTAAAGCAGTGTCAAACTGCATTAATTCTGCAGTGTAGCAGCAGGCTATTAGCTATTGTTACGGCATCCTGGAGGATGAGGAGGAGAGGAGGTGGTTGCCCGGGCCTCTAAGCATTTTTTTTGCTGCATTCCCCTTGTTATAATTGTGATAATAACAGAAGATCCCAAAGCCACTGGCAAGAATCTCCATCTCAGCAACAACTATATATTTGTTGTTGCTGTGTGCCTTCAAGTCATTTCTGACTTATGGCAATCCTATCATGGGGTTTTCTTGGCAAGATTTGTTCAGAGGAGGTTTGCCATTGCCTTCCCCTGAGGCTGAGAGCATATGACTTGCCCAAGGTCACCCAATGGCCAAATTAGGAATCGAACCCTGGTCTCCAGAGTCCTAGTCCAATGCTCAAACCACTACGCCACATTGGCTCAAACAACTATATCTGTCTATCTGTCTGAGAGCCAGTAGTGGTTTGAGTGTTGGACTATAACTCTGGAGACCAGGTTTCCATTACAGTTCGGATGTGAAATCCACTGGGTGACCTTGGGCAAGTCACACTCTCTCAGCCTCAGGGGAAAGCAATGGCAAACCTCATCTGAACAAATCTTGCCAAGAAAACCCCACGGTAGTTTTGCCTTAGAGTCGGAAACTACTTGAAGGCACATGACAACCACAATTTATATTCCTTTGTATTTATATCTCCTTTATTTATAAAACAAATTCATTTTATTGGTGTGAATATAACAGAATGTGTTTATAATATATTTACATTTGATATATCATTGTAAACAGAGGATAGATTTATAATAATGTAATATATTTATGCTGTGCGAAGAATTCAAAGATATGGCCATGTTAGCCTGTAGAATCAGTATGTAGAGAGCTCTTGTAGCACCTTTGAGATTCAGAAAGAAAGAATTTGCCAGCAGGAGCTTTCCTAGACTTCAGGGTCTGAACAGACTGCCAGAAATAATCCAGCTTGAGACCACTTTAACTGTCCTGGCTCAGTGCTAGGAAATCATGGGAACTGTATTTTTTTCTGGGACATTGAGCCTTCTCTGTCAAGGAGCTCTGGTGCCACAATAAATTACAGTTCCCATGATTCCCTAGCACTGAGCCAGGGCAGTTAAAGTGGACTCAAGCTGCATTATTTCTAGCAGTCTGTAAAGGCCTCACGTTAGTTTCAAAGGTGCTACAAGATCCCTTTGCATACTAACATTTATTTCTGAATTATTTCTGGCAGTCTGTTCAGACCCGCTCATGCATCTACTTCCAAGTGCATCTGAGGAACTAGACTGAAGTCTAGGAAAGCTCATGCTGCCAACTTCTTTCTTTCAGTGAATCTCAAAGGTGTGACAAGATTTCTCCTAATAATAATAATAATAATAATAATAATAATACCAAATGCATCTGAGGAAGTAGACTGAAGTCTAGGAAAGCTCCCGCTGCCAATTTCTTTCTTTCAGTGAGTCTCAAAGGTGCGACAAGATCTCTCTACATAATAATAATAATCATAGTAATAATAATAAATAATAAAACCTAATGCATCTGAGGAAGTAGACTGAAGTCTAGGAAAGCTCATGCTGCCAACTTCTTTCTTTCAGTGAGTCTCAAAGGTGTGACAAGATCTCTCTACATAATAATAATAATAGTAATAATAATAATTAATAATAATACCAAAAGCATCTGAGGAAGTAGACTGAAGTCTAGGAACGCTCCTGCTGTCAATTTCTTTCTTTCAGTGAGTCTCAAAGTTGCTACAAAATCTCTCTACATTTATGCAGTGCATTCATGATAAATTGATATGATAAATTGATGATCATATTGACTATGATAACCCTAATATTTATATTAGGCTGAAGCCTGGGAGAGAGCTGGAAGGGGGGAAAGTAGCAGTCAAGAACAAGGAGGAAGGACTCCTCCTCTCCCTTTGCCAATGTTCCCCAGGAAAAAGTGGAGGAGGACAGGACCTGATAGCCCTCTCTCTGCAACTCCCTTTTGTTTTTCTGCACTGAGCTAGGATGCTGCGCAGGCGCAGTGGGGCGCTGGCTTTGAACTCCAGTTACCTCTCTGCGAAGGCAGCGGCGGCAGAGGAAAGTAGGTGAAAGGTAACCCGGTGTCATTGCTCTCCCGGGCGACGTTCCACGCATGCGCAGTGAGCGCTCCTGGTTCCCTGCCAGAGGAGTCCTCTCTGCAGCAGTCATAGGACTTTTTTTTCAGTTTATGGACTTTTAAAGTTTATGGACCCCAAAAGAATGTGTGTGTGTGTGTGTGTGTGTGTTCGTGTGTGTGTTGCAGAGTGGCCACACCGCAAAGGAGGCCAAGGCACTCCAAAATGGAGGATTTTCCAGAAAAAAAGGAGGACAGGAGAACCTATAAAAGCTAAAAACAGGAATATAAATGCAAATCCATACTTCTTTGTGTTGGTTGGTATGTGCCTTCAAGTCATTTCCAACTTATGGTGACACCCTAAGGTGTTTATTTTTTTAAGTTTGCCATTGGCATCCTCTGAGGCTGAGAGAGTGTGACTTGCTCAATGGATTTCATGGCCAAGCCAGGATTCAAACCCTGGTCTTCAGAGTCCTAGTGCAAGGCTCAAACCACTATGCCACATTGGTTCTCCACCTCATGCCCCAAATGGAGGACATTTTGGGATTCCTCCTGGACAGAAGGCTGGGGTAGAGGACGTGTCCAGGAATAGGTTAGGACAGTCACCCTGATTTGGGTGGGGAGGATAAAAAGAAAAGGGTGGGGAGAAATAACCCTGGTCTATAATATTGCAAGAAAAACAGGACTGGGTTTGTCTGGGCCTGGATTTCGTTGCCAGACTCCTTTTGTTCTCTTTAAGGAAGGAATTATTTTAAGAAAAATAAAATAAAATAAAATATTTTATTTTCAGATAAAAATAAAAATAAATAGGAATTAATAATTAAAATAAAAAAATTAAACATGAAAATGAAAATTTAAAAAATTAAATTAAATATAAGAAAATAAAGACTAAATTCAAGTAAATAAAAAATAGTAAGAAATAAATTGAAAATAAAATAGAATAAATAAAAAATAAAAAATAAAGCAAAGTCAAACAAAATCAAAATTAAAAATTAAAATTAAAATAATAAATAAATAAATAATTAAAATGAAATGAAAATAAAAATGAAAATAAAAAATAAAATAAAATAAAATAAAAATAAGAAGATAAAAAATAAATTAAATATAATAATTAAATTTAAATTTAAATTAAATAAAAATATAAATAAAATAAAGATAATAAAATTAAATGAAAATAAAAATAAAAAATTAATTAAAAATTAAATTAAAAATTAAATTAAAATAAATAAATAAAATTTAAAAACTGAAATGTTTATTTGGTGTCTGTTTTTAAGAGTGTGTGTGGAAGGACAGGTTATTTTTGGTGCTTAAAAATTCTGTATTTGTAAATTAAATCGGGATTGATGATGAAGCCACTGTCGACCTCCACCACTTTCTTGGGAAGGAACCAGTCTTTTCAAAGGGTGCTTATGAGTCTTCTTATTGCATGGGGAAGAGGAGAGCCAACAAATTAAGCTTGGTATCTGTTTATGAGGCTTTCTTGGCAAGTTTCTTCAGAGGGGTTTGTCATTGCTAATCCTCTGAGGCTGAGAATATGTGACTTGCCCAAGGTCACCCAGTGGGTTTACATGGCCAAGTGGAGATCTAAACCCTGGTCTTCAGAGTCATAGTCCAACACACAAGCCACTACACCACATTAACTCTCTCCTAAGGTGGTACAATGGCAACCCCCCCCCCAAAAAAAAAAGTTCTGTAAAAATGTGTCCATGTGGCACCACAAGAGCATTCAGCCACATGAGCATTAAACTGTGCGGTGCCACAGGTTTCATCTTGTGCTCCATGTGGTTCAATAGCTATGTGACGCTGCTGAGGAAGGTCATAAGGAGATTTGGGGTGCTGTCAGCTGGATTTCTCCTTATTGTCTGAGTTGCATGAGTCTGTATGCATGCTGGGCCAGTATCTTGATGCCGTAATGGGCTGGATGAGGGCCCATAAATAGAAACTGAATCCTGCTCTTAGATTGATCTTTGTTAGTTGAGACCCAGATGGACTTCATGGGCCAGAATGTTTGGCACAAACTCCGACTGGTGCAGCCGACAGCCTTTCCTGGACAGTGTTAAGTTTGGCACAGAAGCAATTTCCTAGTTAGATTACTGCAATGCATTCTTTGTGGGTCTGCCCTTGATGACAACAGAGGGCCTTTGCACACTGCCAGAAATAGTGCAAATTGAGTCCACTTTAACTGCTCTGGCTCAGTGATAGGGAATCATGGGAACTGTATTTTTATTTATTTTTTTTGAGACATTGAGCCTTCTCTGTCAGAGAGCTCTGATGCCACAATAAACTACAGTTCCCATGATTCCCTAACACTGAGTCAGGGCAGTTAAAGTGGACTCAATTTGCACTATTTATGGCAGTCTAGAAAGGCCCTAAGTGGCAGTGAATGGTACATTCAGCAACAAGACTACTGACTCCATACAGAAACCCTATCACTTGAATTATAAAAGAATTGCTCTGGCTGTCCATATGCTTCTGGTATGAATTCAAGGTCTGGTGCTAACATTTAAAGGCTTAAATGGCTTGGGACCTCAATATTGGCGTGAAGGAGCTCCTCTCCTTAATATGCCTGCCCAAGGTTTGAGATCTACTGGAGGACCCTCCTTTGGACTCCCATCAGCCAAGGCAACAAGATGTCAGAGACATGGAAGAGGGCCTTCTCTTCTGTGGCAGCTCAGTTATGGCATGCCCTCCCCTTAGATGCCCGATTGGTGCCTATATTCCTGTCATTTTGACACCAAGTGAAAACCTAGTTGTATACAAAAGCCTTTGGAGCATAACTGGTCTTATGCAGATCCCCACACATACATGGTTTTGGATTCTTTTAAAGTATTTTAACTGGTTTTAATCAGTCTTGCTTTAACTTCTTTCATTGTTTAACGCATTTCAGCTCTTCTAAACTTTTTTTTTTTTTTTGGAATTTTTTTTACACGGTTTTAAATAGATCATGTTGCTTTACTATACGCTCCCTGAGACATCTGGCTAGTAGGCAGGATATAAATATTTAAATAAATAAATAGATTGATGCACGCTAGATACAAACAAGAACTTTCAGAAGCAGCAAATTTAGGACCAGTGCCTGAAGACTGCTCCCACTGTAGATGTCTCCTCCATCTGCTGCCTATGGACTGGACTACTTTTCTACTGAGCAATGCCTCACTCAGGACTTTTAAGAATAATTAGTGCTTATTACACCAGCCAGTTTTTGTAGAGTCTTTTCCTTTGCACAGACCACGCCTGAATTGCTTTGTGCTGAAGTCAGTTGGGGTTACAAGAAGTCATTCACCTCCTACACTGAGACACTGAAGAATCATGAAGAAATGTATTTTTTTGCCCCTGGTTCATGTGACTTTGAAAAATGCCTTCTGTTTAAGGCAGTAAAGTTGCCATTGCACTTTTCAGGCTTTATTTAAGAGACCAGAAACAATCACACCATCTCCCTTTGCCTCTTGATATTATTGATAATAATTACTAGGAATCTGGGCAACCACAAACTTCATTTTTTTAAAAACATAACAAGATCTGTGTTAGATCAGTCAAGATGGTGAGATAAATATTTCTTTTACTTGAACTATTCACCAGCTAGAATAGTATATAGATTCTATGTAAATATAAGAGCTTATCGCACAGTTAATTAAATTGCCTTACCTGATCCAGTTTAAAATTTAAATCAGGTGTCATCCAGACCCTATCACAAAAGTTCTGCCACCGAAATCGCTGCCCAGGTCCATCCCGGGTCCATCCTCATTCCCCAGGCCACTCTGATGGCCATTTTCTCAAGCAGGAAAACTCCCGCCTTCAAAAAAAGCCACGCTGAGCAGCCCTGGGAGCAGAGATGGACCCAGGCTGCATTTGGGTGGCAAATTCGGTGGCAAAATCCTTGTGATAATATCAGGATGCCGCCCAATTTAAATGTTAAGCTAGATCAGGTAAGTCGATTTAATTAATTGCGCGATAAGCTTCATAGATTAAAGCCATTAGTAAACTTTTCTTTTAAACTACAAACTACATGTTTGTTGTTTTTGGAGTCAGTCTCCGTTCTTAAGGAAGCATGTTTAGACAAGAGTACATTTCTGCTACTCTGCTGATTTAAAGCCAGACCATAACAGGCTTGGCTTTGACATTTTTGATATTCACTATTTTTGTTTCCTTAGCAAAGGCTGAAGCCTTGGGAAACTTAAATTACCCCACAGATAGGAAGAGGGGCGGCAAGTTATCTTCAGGGGCATAGAGCCATAGAGTTCACCAGGAGCCTTATCACTTTATGAAACAAACCCAGCAAGCAAACAAATAGATGTGTGTTGTTGCTTTTCTCCCTCCACATGATCCCCGTTCTCTTCAGGTTGCAAAAGTGTGAGAGAGAAAAAGAACATCATGCAGAGGGAGAAAAAAACAACATGTATTTTCATTTGCTTGCCTGGTTTGTTTTAATAATGCAATAAGGCTCCAGGAAATTTGAAAGAGGAGATGGTGACCCTCCTGTCTCACCAGCCCTCCCCCAGGAACAAATGCAGGAAATGTGTGGCTCCTGGGGATGCTGTTGGCAGCAGGTTCTGATGTCTTCATTGACAGAAGGTGAAGGCCAAGGCAACCCAGAAATTCTCTGGCAATTGGGGGTGGCAGACCTCTCCCTCCTCTCATTCGGAGTCAGTTGTTTTGCCTTGAAGAAGGGACTGTCTCTTAAGTCCAACACTTGTCAAACATCATAGCTTCCTTTTGGACCAAGGTGAAGCAAGGGCCTTTATATGAGTCTCAGCTGTGGAGGGAGGCTACAGAAGAGTTTGTGTTCTTTGGTGCGCTAATGGAGGCTCTGGACACAAGCATAGGGTTGCTTCATGGCTTCAAGGGCATGGGAAGGTTTTCAGCAATCTCAGTGAATGGATAGTTCAGGTGGAGGAGCCAGTGGCTGCTTTTTGCACTCTGCTGACAGAGCTGGTGCATGGGGTAAGGCTGAGATGAATAGCTGAGGCAGCTTTCACGTTGCTGCCCTACCACCCCTTCTGCTGTGCCTGTCAGAGGTGGTGAGGCCCATGCGGAAAGGTGAGACTGCAAATCCCAGCAGTCTCCCAGCCAACATCTGGAAGGCCACATTATTCCTGCCCCTGCTATAAATTCCTGTCAAAATGCCCTTCAAAGGTAATTTTTTAAAATAACTAGAAACTTCTACTACTCACACCAGTACAGTAACCTTAACCCTGTTCCAATAGCAGATGGGCAGCCAGTGCAGTTCTTTCAGCAAAACTGTTGTATGTTCTAGGCCCTCAGGAGCTTAACTGCACCAGCTGCGGTTTTTGGACCATCCTTAAGGGCGGTTCTACATAGAGGGAATTGCAACAGGCCAGCCCTGAGGTTACCAATGGCTGGACCACTGTAGCTGAACTATCCCATATTAGTCTCTGGCCCGAAGCATACAGGCCAAAAGAAGTGGCTTCCAGCTGCTTCAGGGGCATGGTGTTTAGACAATGCATGTCCCTGACATGGCGAGAAGTTGCTACGAAGCCACCTAAGGCGAAAGGAGTGGATTAAATCTGCTCTTGCTGGCAGCTCATTTGGGACTGCCGCAGAAGCCTGCTGTGGGAGTGAGCCATGCGATCGCTGTGGTTTCAGGCTCATTGCTTTTTGGCCTATCTTCTTCGGCCCTCTGTTTGCTATCCAAGGAACAGATTGACTAATCCAGTGAGCACTTTAAGTCACTCATATTTGCTCAGAACCTGATGTTATGCTTTTTGCAGACTCTGAGGAAGTGTCCCATGTTCCAACTGCTCAGGGTTTTTTTTTTGGGGGGGGGGGGGATGGGAATCACTCCCAGTTGCTGAGACCTGATGATGTGAACAAGGCACTTGAATCAGGCATCCCACCTCATGTAAGCTTGTCCCTTTCCTATATTGGCTAGTTAAATTTAGTGGGAGAGAATTGGTTGGATGGGTCCAGGGGGTAGCTGTCCCTGGTTTTGGGAAGCAAACCAGACTCACAGCATGAAAGAACAGCATTTCACAGAATTATAGGGAGCAAGTCAGAACTCACCAAGACGTCAGCTAAGAAACAGAGATAGTCTACTCTGGTCCAAGTTGTTCACAGTTCAGTAAACAGTCCAGGCAGGTCAAAGGGTAGTCCAGAAGAGTAGACAGAAGTCCAGGAGAACAGTCATGGATTACATCACCAGTGTTGCTTTGACCAAGAAAGGTTGGTTGTCAGTAGCGTTTATCTGGACGAAGTGGCTGGGTTGTTTATGGCTCACTGGGTCTTGCAGGTACTTGCTAATTGCAACGTGTTTTCTGTATAAATGTTGTGAGCATCTGCAACTTTCTTTGCCTTTCTTTGATGGGGTAGATACATTGTTGTTGTTGTTGTTGTTGTTGTGTGCTTTAGGGTTGCCATAAGTTGGAAACAACTTGAAGGCACAAAACAACAACATACCTACCCCAGCAGAGAGATGTCAGGACAAAGAAAGTTGCAGGTGCTTGCAACATTTAAACAAGAAGCACATCACAATTAGCAAGAGCTTCATCTCAAAGGAGTTGATTTTCTTCCTATCATCTTTCTGAACTGTCCAGCTCTCACATCCATACATGGTAAAAGGGAATACAATGGCTTGTATGATTCTAACTTTTGTTCTGAGTTGTATATGCTAAAGTACATATCTTTGTCTTAAAGTTTCCACAAAAGTCCTTTTTCCTTCTGTGTCTTTCTTTTTCCACAAACCAAGACCTGAGCTGAGGAGGATGAAGCGGTATGGACAACGGCTAGAGTACAAGTGGCGAAAAACTCGACTCTTATCTGACAGGACTCGCCATAGGAAATTTCTTTATTCCTATTGGGAGGCATTGCGTGCAGCGAGGAAAGCTTTCTCTTCTGCACGCATTGCGTCTGCAGAGTCACGTCCAGCAGAGCTGTTTAGGGTGGTGAGGGAGATGACGCAGGTACCCCCTGCGCCAAATCCCTTGCTTAATCAGACTACAGCCTGCTGTGATGCATTTAACAACTACTTTGCAGACAAAATCTCTCAGATAAGAGCCGACCTTGACGCCACTATTGAGACAGAGTCTATAGGCGAGGTGTCCAACGACTCCGCCGATGTAGTTTTACTGGATCAGTGGCAATCTGTGAGTACCGAGGACGTGGACAAGCTGCTTGGTAAGGTGAGGAAGACGACTTGTCCTCTCGACCCTTGCCCATCATGGCTGGCTGTCCAGGGGGGGGGATGCATTGATGAGATTCCTTACGGATATTGTCAATGCATCCTTCAGGGAAGGACATGTTCCATCATGTTTGAAGGAGGCGGCAGTTAGGCCGCTTCTGAAAAAGCCTTCCCTGGACCCCCTGGATATGAAAAACTATAGGCCTGTGTCATTGCTGCCATTTTTGAGCAAGGTGATCGAGAGAGCGGTCGCTCTTCAGCTCCAAGCGGTCTTGGATGAAACCGATTATCTAGACCCATTTCAAACCGGCTTCAGGACAGGCTTTGGGGTTGAGACTGCCATGGTTGCCTTGACCGACGAGCTGCGTCTGGGCATCGACAGGGGTAGCGTGACCCTGTTGGTGCTTTTAGACCTCTCAGTGACTTTTGATACAATAGATCACGGCATCCTCGTGGACCGCCTGAGGGGGTTAGGTATCGGGGGCACTGCTTTGCAGTGGTTCCGGTCCTTCCTCTCGGGTCGGTCCCAGAGGGTGCTGCTCGGGGACTGTAGCTCGAGTAAGAGGGACCTCACTTGTGGGGTCCCTCAGGGAGCTATTTTGTCCCCGATGTTGTTTAACATCTATATGAAGCCGCTGGGTGAGATAATACGGAGTTATGGTGCTGGGTGTTATCAGTACGCTGATGACACCCAAATCTATTTCTCCATATCTTGTTCGTCGGCCTCGAATTCCAATGGCATATCTTCTCTCAATGAATGTCTTGGGGCGGTAATGGGCTGGATGAGGAAAAACAGATTGAAGCTGAATCCAGACAAGACGGAGGGGCTCACGGTCTCGGCCCCGAAACCAGGAATTGGGTTGCAACCGCCAGTCCTGGATGGGGTCACGCTCTCCTCCAGTGACTGTGTTCGCAGCTTGGGGGTGCTTCTTGACTCGTCGCTCCTGATGACTAATCAGGTTAATGCGACGGTCAAGAGCGGCTGTTATCAGCTTCGGCTGATACGCCAGCTGCGCCCGTTTTTGGAAGTACGGGATCTTGAAACTGTTGTGCACGCATTGGTAACCTCACGCCTTGACTTCTGTAATGCACTCTACATGGGGCTACCCTCGTGCCTGGTTCGGAAATTACAGCTGGTACAGAACATGGCAGCCAGACTTGTTTCCGGAACATCTCGGAGGGATCACATCACTCCGGTGCTGAGATCTCTCCACTGGCTGCCTATCAGCTTCCGGGCCAGGTACAAGGTGTTGGTTATCACCTTTAAAGCCCTAAATGGCTTGGGCCCAAACTATCTCAGAGACCGCCTTCTCCCATACAATCCTCCCCGCGCTCTTCGATCCTCCGGGAGGAAATTGCTGCAACCTCAGAAAATGAGGCTTGCGGCTACCTCCCGGAGGGCTTTTTCAGCTGTCGCCCCTAGGCTCTGGAACAACCTGCCGGATGAGATCCGTCAATTAACATCTTTGGATAGCTTTAAAAAAGCTATTAAGACGGATCTCTTCCGGCAGGCCTTTCCAGAGTAGTATACCCCCATCCCGGATATAGGTAGCCATGCTAAATGATGTTCCTGCGTGGCCCCATCGGCAGATGGAAGGGATCATCCAGCTTGCTTACCGATTCTGTGTGGATTTTAATATAATTAATCATGTTGATTTTATATATTGCCTGATTTAATAATTTTTTAAGGGGGGGTGGGGGGGTTTCTGTATTATGTTTTATGTATATTGTGTTTTAAATGATGTAAGCCGCCCTGATTGGGTATCCATTGGGCGGGGTATAAATAAAATTTTATTATTATTATTATTATAAGACAGGACGATTAACCATCAAGACACAAAGACCCTAAGACTCTAATACTGTATAGAAAATTTTGAATATACTAGAGAAACATAGTTTTACACACTTTTGAATAGTAAAAGCACTTAAATGTCAATGCCAGGTGTAATAGTTGAAGACTAGATAGGAAGTTAATTGTAGTTATTGTTTTTATACATATTGTTGGTGTTTTGTCATTATGTCACTGTTATTATTGCTATTATTGTCTCTGTGTGTCTTTTTTGTTAGTTATGCCATGGCTGTATCTGTTCTTTGTTGTTTTGTCTGAGTTTTTATAAACAAATTGGTTTAAAGAAAAAGACACAAAGACACTATCTGATGCTTTTACTTTTACTAGTTCATGTGACAAGGCAACACATAACTGCATTGTTTAATACTGCACATTTTACAGAAATGTGCAAAACCTACTCATGAAAATTCACACATTTTCTCCAAGACCAACCCTATTCCCAAGCCTGCCATCTCCTCATGTGCTGAGGAGCATTTGTATATGTGTGTGAGGAAGGTTTCCTATTTATCACAAGATACTGAATCAAGTCAGGATTTACATTCCAAAGTCTGGACAGTTTGTATGAATCATCTCATTTCTTATCACTTCTCAGCACTTTGTAACTCACAGCTGAATGGCTGAACTGCCTTCCTTGCAAAAAATCAAGTCTTGTCACAAGGTAAGAGGAAATTCTTTTTTTAAAAAATAGTAATCTTTATTGTAATTAATATATAAAATACATATCAATAATAAATAATAATAAAATGTATTTATATCCCGCCCCTTTGAGATCAATCGGGGTGGCTAACAACAATAAAATATAACATACAAGAGTAAAATCTAATTCCCTCCCCCCCTTAAAAAGTTATTAAATCTGTTACAAAATTAAAATATACAATATAAAAACAACAGTAATATATGAACAAATCAGAATGTGGCTGCGATTCTTAATTAGGTATTTAAACTAAGAACCTAGAAGCCCTCTTGCAGGAGGGATTCCTGAGGCCGGGATTATCTATCACTGAAAGGCCTGCGGGAAGAGATCCGTCTTGACAGCCTTTTTAAACCTGTCTAAAGATGTTAATTGATGGATCTCATCCGGCAGGCTGTTCATTAATCCGGGGGCGACAACTGAAAAAGCCCTCTGGGAAGTAGCCACAAGCCTAGCTCTTTGTGGCTGTAGCAAATTCCTCCCAGAGGACCGGAGTGCGCGGGGAGGATTGTAAGGGCTATCACATTCATATTGCAACATTAAAAAAATTCTAAAACAAATATATACTTAACATACATAATATCTATAATACCTTATTATTATTATTATTATTATTATTATCAAACTCTTTGATATTCCAAAAAACAATGCTTTCATTTCATCACAGTCTTATTTTCCACTCATTTACTTTCCATTTTCAAACTCAATTTTTTAGTCTATGTGACTCTTCTCATGCATACTCTCCTATCTCACCACATTCTCGACCTTCTGCCAACTCCTGTCCTATCCTTTCCCATTCTTCTCTCCCTTCTCTCCATCTTCCAATCTCCCTTTCTCTTTTCTCTCTCTTCTGTTACTCCTCGCTTTATCCCTTCTATTTATCTCTACTATAACCTTCTTTTCCTTCTTAAGGTAAGAGGAAATTGTGTAGTTTGTGATCTCTGACTGTGGATTCACACAACCAAGCTGACACACTTGGGGCTGTTCACAGCTGATAATGGAAGTGCCCAGAAGAAGCAAACTGATTTGCTCCCTGTCAAGCTCATTTATTGGCCTCTGCCACAGTTGTATGGGTTTTTATTTTTAAATGACTTTCCATTTCACCAACCAAATTTGCCCCAAGGAAAGATGTTAATCCTCAGCAATTTGTTTTGTCTTCCCTTTCCCCAGATCAGCTGAAACCTTATTAGAAAATGAACCAGACATTTTAGGATGTTTCATTCTGAGCAGCTCAAAAGCACATCATTACGTGGTAACGTTCTGACAGTGGTATTTTTCACAAATATCGGTTGCATAGCTGTTATCAAAATGATCAAGATTAATGATATTTAAAATAGGGACATGGGACTGGTTTATCTATGGGAAGAATGTGTATGTTATTATCATCAACCCAGGTGAACAGGATATTCTTACTGCATTTCACTTGATCAGTTGACCTCAGTGATTAATGGCCAGAAATTATCAGTCCTCATTAAAGAGAACATTTGCAGTACATTTGAAATAACATTCTGGAAAACCTTTACTTCCAAATGTGGCAAGAACTGCAAGTACATAGCCAGTAGCCAATTTTTCCTGAAGAAATTATTTCAGTGCTCATTGGAAGCTTTCTGTTAAATTAGATTGCCAAACTTGGCTATAGCAGTTGCATTTCTACAGGTTCAGCTTAACATTTCCTGTTTGCTCAACCATGTTCATAGGATGGAAAAGTTATTTTGGAGCACAACGCTGAGAATTTCCTAGCCAACAGGGCCAGGGAGCTTTTGAATGTTGCAGTCTAAAAAGGTAATTTTTGCAAGCTTTGAACATGTCCTAAGGAAGGGCTTAATAACTCTGGTCTTCCAGATGCTCTTCAACTGCTGCTCTCTCATCACTGCCTCTGTGGGGACGGGAATTGTAGGCCAAAAAAACCCCTGAACGCTCACAATTGCCCACCCTCTATCATATGGAGTTCCTCATCCCCTGAAGTGTTCATCAAAGTTACTTAAATTGCATTGATAAAACTAGTTCAATTGCCCAGAATAGGGTTATTCCTAGCCAGCACGTCTCCCAATACTTTCTTTCCACCAATGTTTCTCCCTTTGCAAGAGGTACTTGATGGTTTACATGGATTCAACTGGTAAAGTTGGTCTCTCCTAGTGAGAAGATATAATAATGCAAAAAACTTCTAGAATTTCTATTTAATATTAAGTTGCATGGCAGAGGATTGGACTGAATGGCCTTTGTGGTCTCTTCCAACTCTATGATTTTGTTTACCATACTAGACTACTGCAGCTCGCAAAGGGCTGGAGCAGACAGGCAAGAAAAAGCGGCTCGATGCTGATTTTTGCAAGAGCGGGTTGAAACCCTGCTGTCTGCACAGCCCATTCCTTAGACAATACACATGGCCTAACTGCACAGTGTGGTGTCAAGCCACGCTGCTGGGTATTTTTTGTTGTTGTTGTTGTTGTTGCCTCCCCACCATGAATGTTCACTGTTGCACAAACACACTGCCTGCAACCTCTAACTACCTTCCACATTCACCCAGATGCCATCCAATTGGATGGCCACCCTTTTGATTGGCCATACAGTTGCACGTGCGATGCTTCACCTGTTCAGCACATTCATGGCCTCCCCTAATGCCCCCTTCACCTCCCTTCTCCCCATGACCCCCTGTTGGACTGTCTGGTTTGTGTATGTTGTCATTAAATCCATTGGCATTGTTGCACTTTTTTTTTATTTATTTTTGCAGCCCCACACTGGGGCCAGGTTGTTTATATGTAGGTGTGAAGATGCACATTTTCCATACTAACCCAAAGTATCCTGGCTTCTTTTCCCTCCAGTTTTTAGCCCCAGAAGGCAGCTTCATTTCGGTTTCCAACCTAAATCTTACCACAGTTACTGACCTACAAGCAGAATTCTTCCTTACCATTTCAAGGGTACAAACTTGCAGCATTGGTTATGAGGATTTGAAATGATTCCTGTTTTTAAATATAAACAGGATTTCCCTACCTGTATATAATTGGTTACCCAAGCATGACTTATGCTTTTAACTGAAAGACACACAGTTAAACTTCTAACAAGTTACCCATGAAACTGAGACTAGAATAATATGTTCTTCCCCAAGCCTCTACTAACTTTGTCTCAGTTGCATAAGTAATGTGGATGAAATCCAGATGCTGGGGTTACTCTGCATATTTATTGATAGTGATGTGTGACTGTACTGTACCTACTAGAGGCAAGTATTGAGAGTAGGAGTGAAATGTTCAAGCAAGCAATTAGTGGGAGGCCCAGCTAACTAACATGCTGTCCAAAACAAATAACAGACATTTCAGCTCACGCACCATTGTTATTCTTTAAAATCTGTAAAAATATTGTCCAGTGCTGAAAAGTCTAATTGTGGCTGATGTCATGAGCTACAAGCAGTGTCTAGGCAGAAATGTGAATTCTGAGGCTAGATCTGCACCTGTCTCAGATGGCAAATGCTGGCAGGTGGCAAGAAGATATTAGGGAAGAAAGCTGTAGTCCACGTAGCCTGTGCTGTACTTCCTAAACTAGCCTGATGTTTCAGATGCAGTGACAAACACTTTCCTATCACCAACGCTGAAGAAAAATTGCATTTCCAGTCCACCTGGATTAGGATGGAACACCATCTTGTTCCTTATCTCAGGGAGTAAAATATCTTGAGGCGCATTGAGCAGAACTGACTGTGACAATGGGCTGTAGACAGTATTTCAGAGCTAACAGGTATATTCACATTTGGATTCTACTCTGTGTAAATGACATTTAGGTACTAGAAAAGGAGAGAACCAGTGTGATGTAGTGATTTGTGTATTAGACTACGATTCTGGAGGCTAGGGTTCTAATGCCTGCTTGGCCATGAAAACCCATTGGGTGACCTTTGCCAAATCACACTCTCCTAGCCTCAGAGGAAAGCAAAGGGAAACCCTTCTAAACAAATCTTGCAAAGAAAACCCCATGATAGAGTCACTATGACATGTGTGAATGACAATCTGTGAGCAACTGTGGTTGGTACTTAAATCCCTAGGTCTCAGGTTTTGTCCCAGAAACCCCAGGGCCTGTGACTATCATGACCTGGTCAATAGGCATTCTTGAAATTTCACTTTTTTTGCTTTGTTGTGGCCCTGCACTGGTGCCGGGGTGTTTATATGCAGATGCACATTTCCTGCATTAAATCGGAGTATCAGGGCTTCTTTTTGCTCCAGTTCTTAGCCCCAGAATGAGGCTTCATTCTGTTAACCGCCTGCCTTCACCACATGTGTCCTCTAAATGCCCCACCTTCAAAGTGGCTGGAAGCAGCTTTGCATTAATTCTACCCCGATTTTGTGTCATGTTCCATCTGAACACTCAGGCTTCAGAAATTAACCAAGCAACGGATAGAATTTTTAGAATCAATTCGGTTGTCACCAGAGAAAGAAAATTACCACGTGATGTAGTGGTTTGTTTTACAAGAACAAGGATAAAGGACATTGTGATCCAGAAAAGTTACGATGAAGACCTGATAATAGAAGGACGAAAAATTAGTATCTTTAAAGATACTCCTCTCGCAATTTTGAAGAGACGACAAGAGTATAAGTTTCTGACACAACTTTTACACAAACATGGCATAAGATATGCGTGGGAGAAAATTGAAGGAGTTGCATTTATGTATCAACAAAGAACACTCAGGCTTCAAGGTGGATTGAAATCACTTTATTTTGCCAGTGGAGACAACCCCCCCTGGTCAAACTTTTTAAAAGCACTATTGATTTGACCAGGAATAATTTTAAGTACTTCTTTGCTTCTGTTTTATTTCATGTTGGTCCAAAACACATTGCAGAAATAATCCAGAATTTAACAGATTACTGCATTTTTATGAGACACCGCATAAAAGATGTAACTACAGATTAGTTCATTTCTTTCTCACATGACACATTCAAGGTGAGAGTTGAGGGTCTATGAAGTCATTGATAATAGCATGGAAAATTCAGACTTGATACATCTAAAAAAAAAACCCTTTATAGTAATGCCTGAAAAGAGAAAATTGCCTTCCTACAGCAGTTGGTATGTTCAGAAACCAGAAATTACAAGGACAATATACTGAGTTTCTGTGTGTTTTTGTTATCACAGCAAAGTGGGGCATGGCCATGGTTTAGATAGGTTAAATCCCTTTCCCTCTGGACTCTAGAATACAATCCAAATCCTCTTCCATACAGACAACTGCTATCTAAAAGCAGTCTACAAGACAAGCTAACGCAAGTCTCCATTAAGTTCAGTGGTGTTTCCTCTCTACTAAGTGCATTTAGAGCCACAGACTATATATAAAGAGACCAAGATTCAGTTATGTATCCATTTATGTATTCTTTAGGAGCCAACATGGCATAGTGGTTTGACTGTTGGACTACGACTCTGGAGACCAGGGTTCGAATCCCAGCTAGGCCATGAAACCCACTGGATGGTATTAGGCAAATCATGTTCTGTCAGCCACAGGGGAATGCTATGGCAAACCTCCTCTGACCAAATCTTGCCAAGAAAACCCCACAATAGGGTTGCATTAGGGCCACCAAAAGTTGGAAATGACTTGAAGGCACACAACACATGTGTGTGTGTGTTAAGGAAAATGCAACATGGGACATACAGTAATAGAAATAAAATATGTATGTGAAAGTCACAGTAATAAAGCAGGAGCAATCATGAAGCTACACAGGCGAAAAGGATAATGTAATTTGGAAGCCTTGAGAGCCAAGGACAAAGTTATAGAGTGTATATTGAAAACACCTGTTATAGATTGCAAACACCTGAGATTCATTAAGTAGTCAAAGTAAAATGATGAAATACTTGGGTTGGTCTTAAGTATAGGATGATCTATGTAAACCAATCAAAATGAATGTACACACCCACTGGGTGGAAACTGACTAGTGGGTGGTGACTAACAATGGCTATAAGTGCAATGTTTGCCAATGCATAGTGTGGTGTAGTGTGGAGTATTTTGGTGGAGTAGAGATTGTGATTTGTAGGGCATATAGTATTTATATATAGTAGAATAAAGTAGATCTTTTATATAAGACTGCTGAGTTGTCTGGTGTCTTGAGGGAAGATACAAGAACCAGAGGAATCCTGGAGAAGTTTGGAGACATCTCAGGAAGAAGAGAGAGAAGGCTTGGAGAGTTTGTCAGGGTCTTCAGCCTATTCTCTGAAACTCTGCTGCTTGGGAAAGAAGCATCAACCACTGATCAAAGCTGGTCAGCTCTGCTGCATAACAAGGTGGTGAGTTAGAGCCAGAGGTGAAGAGCTACAACTCCCATCATCCCTGACAGTGTGTTCTTTATCCTATCCTTTTATACTATCCTTTGAGGTTCACTAGCACCATAGTTATAACACAGTTTTCATGAGAATTAGTCAGGACTACCAGCCTAAATACCCTAAAGGCAACAGATCCCCTCTGATCTTGGATATTAAGCAGGGTCAGCCATGATTAGTACTTGAATGGGAGACCACCAATAAATATCAGGTGCTGTGGGCTCTATTTTAAAGAAAGGAACTGGCAAACCCATTTCTGAGTCTTCCATGCCTGAGGAAACCCTATGAAATTCATGGGCATATCATAAATCCATAGGTGATTTGAAGGCACATATAGACACACAGAGAGAGTAATAAAACAGGAATGGGAAAGCTGTGGCCCTTTAGATGGTGCTCCCATCAAACAATTAGGAAGATTGGAAATTATAGTACAGCCACATCTAAAGGGTCAGAGCTGGCAGTGGTGGCTGCTCCTCTTTCTCCTTCTTCAACATTTTCAGGGGAAATAGGCAATGTATAATGTGCTGGACTTTAATTTGTTTTCTTAATTTGTTTTAATTAGTATGAATGTTATGATGTTTTAATTACTTTATAACTTTTGTATGTTGCTAATTTTTAAATATATTTGTTTTAATGATTGTAAGGTGCCTTAAGTCCAGAACTGGGGGAAAGGCAGGATATAAATAAATAAATAAATAAAGACTACAAACAAACAAATACATAAACAAATAAAACCCTACATTGTCTCCAGTCTGGTTCCTCATTCCTGTAATGTCAAACATATCCTTTGACCTACCATTTTATGGCTGGAATGAAGGAAAGTTGTCATTTCTCCATTTTAATAGGCTTCTTGTCCCCATGTGTTAAGGTGACACAGTTAAAGAATGCCACTGAAGGGTGGCAGCTGGGCTGTACTCGGATGGTAGATTTGGCACCAAAAGCCATGAGATAGGACCTGGATGCAGCCCGGATTAGGCTTCAATTCGGGAGAGGTAAATCGTGTTTCTAAGATATGCAATAATCTCCTGGGTAAGGCATGATAGGGTATTACCTAAGGACTCCTTCCCTGGGGAAGTATGATCTGCCCCCTAACTGTTTGCTTTCCAGCAGCACATAAACATAAATTTATTTCAGAGGGCTCTGAGATTTATATTTTTCTAAAGCAGGCTTGTGCATGTTATTTTTATTGCTGCGTCTGTTTTATTAATTTATAGTTTTTTTAAACACTGTTCTCATTATTTGGTTGTATGATGCTGGGTTACTTTGGTATGAGATGCCAGAATATAAATATTTTAAGAAATAAAAATTTGGCACAGCATAGATTTCCCAAATTTGTATAACTTTAGTCTGCTCATAAAATACTTTATATTAGGTTCACTTTAATCTTCCCCCCCAAAGTTTTTATTGTATTTTTGGATGCAATTTTATTTAGGATGGGAGAGGAAGAGAAGAAGTACAAGTAAAGGGAATTTGGTACGTAAAATAAAATAACAGTCTGGGCTCTAAGCAAGACTGGCCCAAGACATATTGCTGCCTAAAGAGAAGGTATTGCTCCATTCTATTCCATATACACAAGGAATGAAAGCTAAATTTTACTTCAAAGCTTACTGGTTGCCAAATTAAGCCATATTACCTCTTCCAGCTTCAATCCTGGATCCGGGATACCCCCGGATGTTATCAGACATATCGCTGCTGATTTAGCCATGATGTAGCTGGCCAAATCCATCCCAGGTTGAAATCTTGCTGATCCGGCCAATTTTTGAAGTAGGAAGCTCCCTGACTTCGAAAAAGTGCCAGATGAGTGATGGATTTGGCCGGTGGCATCGCGGCTAAATTGGCAGCAATTTATGTCTGATAACATCCGTGGGTATCCCAGATCCAGGATTGAAGCCAGAAGAGGTAAGACGGTTTAATTTGGTGAGCGATAAACTTCATCTCAGGCCATGAGATATGCTAGGGTCCTCCAGGTTAGGGGGCGGGATAGGTTGCAAGATAGAGTCAACGCTCCATATCCTTGGATTCTTTATCCACAGCTTGAAATTAGTAAAAATAAATATATAAATTCCAAAAAGCAAACCTTGATTTTGCTATTTTATACAAGGGACATTATTTTATTATGCCATTTTATTTAATGAGACTTGACCATCCATGGACTTTGTTATCCATGAGGGGTCCTGGGACCAAAACACAGCAGATACCAAGAGTCCACTGTACAGCTCAGTCTGTAAGAGAGGAGAAAGGCTTCAGGGTAAGAACGGTCAGTGCTGCCCTCCCCCATTTGCTGTCTGAGGTGGTTGCTTCTCTCAGCCTAATGTGTGTTGTATGCCTTCAAGTCATTTCCAACTTATGGGGACCCTAAGGTGAACCTTTCACAGGGCTTCCTTGGCAAGTTTCTTCAGATGAAGTTTGCCATTGCCTTCCCCTGAGGCTGAGAGCATGTGACTTGACTGAGATCACCCAGTGGGTTTCATTGCTAAACTGGGGATTGAACCCTATTCTCCAGAGTCATAGTCCAACACTCAAACCACTAGGCCACACTGTCTCTCCAGCCTAAAAGCAGTGGTACTCAAAATATTTACCCCTGGGGACCCCCCCCTTTACATCTGGATATGGATGTCACACACCTCCCCCACTCAAGGTAGTATATGAATAAAAGTATTTTGTTTCTTTAGTGTGTATATTTTCATTTGCACATTCATGTATATTCATATTTTAATATTTTACAAGGACACAACATCATTCAAATTAGTTGTATTTAAGTAAATTCAGTATTTAACTCAATATATGTGTAAATTTTACACACAAAAATAAAGTTTGGGAAGAGGAGGAGGAGGAGGAGGGATCAGGCCCTCCAAGTGTTGAGTCCCCCCTTGAGCAACTCTTGCTCCCTGCAGGAGATCCCTCCTCACTGTTTGAGAAACTCTAGTGTAATGGGACTTTATCACACGGGGGAAAATCAGGGGGAAAATTGGGAGTTTAAAGAGTCATTATCCCATGAAAGTTGTGCGATCGCGCGAAGATTTTCACACTCACATTGATTTCCCCATGAATGATTTCTTGCTGGTTATTCCCTGGTTGTTCCTGGGATAAGCCCTCTTTAATTGCAATGTCGTGTGAAAATCTTTACTGCGATTGTGTGACTTTCATGGAATAATGACTATTTAAACCCCCAATTTTCCCTGTGTAATAAAGTCCAATGTTAGAGGAGTCCTAGCTCCAGTTTAAAAGTGTGTTTGCTTTCAAAGTGCCTCTTGACATATGGTGAATAAGTCCTGAAAAGTCCGGCTCCTGCCATCTCAGCACGGCCTTGGAGCGGCTTTGGCCAAATTCATGGGTGTGCACCATGTAAACGCCACACCCCTGAAGGGGCTTGAAGCTACTTTATTTGGCCCATTTGTTTTGGGTCGTAGTCTTCCTCTTTTCCAACTGCCCTCCCCTTTAGCAAGCATCATAGTCTTGTCTATTGAGTCCTTTCTTCTTATAATATGGCAAAATTTGACCACCTCTGTTTTTATTTTTTCTTTAAATTTAAATTTGAAAATAAAAATAAAATAAATATAAAATGAAAATATAAATAAAGTAATAATAATAATAAAATAAAAATAAAGCTAAATCTGTCTGTTGTGATATGTGGTTGTTATGATATCTGGAGTCTGTTATGATGAATAATATAAATTAATTCAAAAAACAAAATAAAATAAATATAAAATAAAAATATAAGTAAAATAAAATAAAAAATGAAATAAAACTAAAAGTAAATTAGAATAAAATAAAGTATAAAGAAATGTATTTTAATTTATTTTTATTTTTATTTTGTTTTGTTTTTATTTTCATTTCATTTTATATTTTATTTTATTTTTGATTTTGATTGTATATTTATATTTATTTTGTTATTTTATTTTTAATTTAATTTAATTTAATTATTTTTATTTATAAAATTATTTATACAAACAAAAAATTAAATTAAATATACATTTAAATTTAAAATAAAATAAAAATAAAAATAAAATAAGATAAAAATGTAAAAGAAAATTAAAAATAAATCAAAATTAAATATTAAATATGAATTAAACATAAAATAAAATAAAGATAAAATAAAATAAAATAAAATAAAAATAGAATTTAAAATATAATAAAATAAAAATAAAATAAAATAAATATAAAAATAAAATAAAAATATGTTAAAATAACATTATAAATAATAATAAATAAATCATAAATTTTAATTCGTATCCCACCCCTCTGCTCAGCAATTGGGGCAGCATACAGCAAATTTTTAAAAACAACAGTTAAAACACCTTTATCCCAAACCCTAATATTAGAAATAATAATTTTAAAAAAGACCAGAGGGGATCTGGTACCTTTAGGGTATTTAGGCTGCTAGTCATAACTAAGGTCAGGAACAGACTGGCACGAAAGTGCAACTTGAAGCTGCCCCTGCCAAAGATGGACTCACACAATTGGGTTATTCTGCACCTGTGCAGTAAGCTTCAAAACCTTCTGGAATCACCAGAGAAGACCTTTTGGTGGTAGCTCCATCCACCCTCTATATAAGCTTAGCGTCTTCCCGTCCTTTCTCAGTTCCAAGAGTTCTCCACATAGCAGCTCAAAGAAAGGAAAAAAATGTGAGCAGGACACGAGTGTGGGGAGGATGGGCATGATTTGTGTGAATTCGCAGATGCCCACTCGAAGAACTACATGGGCACGTCTTCTATCACTACTCTGGCTTGAGGAGTGAGATCAGAGGATTGAAGCCAGGCATGTATTGGAGGGCAATCGATCCCGAAAGGACCTTTGTGGCACAGTCTGCTGAGTTTCTAGCAGACGTAATCTACTGTGCCCCAAGAGAATGGGGTTCAACCTGGATCACTATCACCAGAGGCTTCTTATCATCAGGAAGGTCATCTATGAGGGGAAGCATATGCTCCAACGGTGTTGTTGGTATGCCCCCATACAGGTGACATAGTTGGTGACATTGAGGTCAAGGATGGCGGCCACATAAAACTTACAAACCAGTCCATCAACCTTCCTTCCTTCCTTGTCAGTTGGGGTCGTAGAGGTTTTAGGTGTAAACGTCAACTGAGCCACTTCCACAATTGCAGAATAGCCAAGAGAAATACAAGGGTGTAATTTGATAAAGATTCTCGATCTTCCTGGAGGTCAAGGGGATAGTTGCTGGGGTAAGCCAGGATATCTGGGCAATCTTTTCCATTGAAGGCAGGAATGGAATAGATGCAGGAGTGGACACTTTCCTGTGAACCCTTTGGTCAATGGGGGCCAGAGAATCTTGATCAGAATTGTGGACATCAATCTTTAAAGTATTGCCCATCCTCACTATTTGTTCAGCAAATGACTTTACATCATCTGCCAGCGAAGCTGCTTCGTGTAACACCACGGCCTGGCAAGGCGAGGCCTGTCTGACTGAGTCTGAAGTTGGCATAGAGGAGAGTGACAATACTGGAGATCCTTTGGAAGGTGTTTTCAGGAGAGGTTTATCTCTCAGATTGGCGCCAAATCAGAACTGGTGGTGGCGATTTTGAGGTAGAGCAAATGACCTGTGCTTGGACGGTCAGAATCCTGGATGTAGAAACCACCCGAGATCTGATGGATTGTGCTGGCAATGGAGATCGATGGCTCTGGGTGATTTTTCAGCGAAGGCACTCTGGATTGACTGGCATATAATAAGTATGGGTCTCATTGTCATAGACCAAATCAGGATAGTGGTAAAGGAGTGAGTCCTTGTGAAACCGAGAGTTGGTAGTCTGGCATGTAGCGGTCTGGCACTCAGCATCGAGGGCAGAACAAGTGTTTGTGTCAGCTTGTCACTCGGGCTCAAAAATTGAAATGAAGTGTGCAGTGGACCACTGCTAGGTATTGAGGGCAACTCGAGTCCTCCCGGGAGTCTGTGACAGTCAGTCCTGAACTGGGCGGGTAGTTGTTCTCACTCCAGGTTGGGGGTCAGGATTGGAATTTCCAGGTCCCGGATTTCCCCTTCAGATTTGGACCCCAAGTCCACTTGGACTATGTGAAGGGAGCAGGATGGAGACTCTCTGGGAGACCGAACAATGTTAGGAGAAGCCTGTTTAGAGTGGTCTCCCTCAGTCACAGCCTGAGCTTGGTCAGGATCAGCTCTGAGAGCTGTGGACACCACTTTTTTTCTTTTTCTCAGTTTTTTTTACCCTTTCGGCCTTGTGAGGGGAAGAGGAATGTTGCTTCTTAGAAGTGGAGTGTTCCAAAGATTTTTCCCGCCTAGAAGGAGAGTAATCATCATGGTGTTTGCGTTTGAAGGATCGCTTGTCTGAACTGTGATCCTGATCAGGCTTATCAGCCTTAGGGGGCTTCTCCTTATGTTCCTTGGAGGATTACTCCTTTACTTTGGGAGAGTGGTCCTTCCCAAAAGATGTGGAGGCTTCTCCAGATTTGGAGGTGGATGTCGGCTATATCCACGGTATCCTCAGGGCTTGCTGGTATAAAGCTGCCTTAAGCTGAGAATCCTGATTTTTTTCCCCAGTCCTGAGGTGTTAAGGACTTGCAGAGAGGACACAAAGACACATTGTGTCCCTTGCCCAAGCATAACTAACAAGTACTGTGCAGGTCCTGCCCGGGGATTTTACCTCCACATTTATCACACCACTTGAAGGAAACCAAGCGGGAGGCCATCAATCCGAAATTGAGGTTTTTCAAGCAAAGAGAAAGTCAAAGTCAAATAATCCGAGGTGACCGATTTATGGCAATCACCAATACAAGATCCGATAAGAATGGTCAAAAATAATCCAAAGTCTGTTTCGCAGAAGAACAGGTAGGCCTCTGCAGACTGCCAGAAATAATACAGCTTGAGTCCACTTTAACTGTCCTGGCTCAGTGCTAGCGAATCATGGGAATTGTAGTTTTTTCTGAGACATTGAGCCTTCTCTGCCAGAGATCTCTGGTGCCACAATAAACTATAGTTCCCATGATTCCCTAGCACTGAGTCAGGGCAGTTAAAGTGGCCTCAAGCTGCATTATTTCTGGCAGTCTGCAAAGGCCCCAAGCTGCTAGCGCGGTGGATGAAAGGAACTGAGAAAGGGTGGGAAGACACCAAGCTTATATAGAGGATAGGCAGAGGTACCTCCAAAAAGTCTTCCCTGGTGATTCCAGAAATTTCCAAAGCTTACTGCACAGGCACAGAATAACCCATTTGTGTGAATTCACAGATGACCATGAAGAAGATTATTTATATTACCTTTTGCTTTTTTCAGTTTTATTGTTGCAATAAAATTTGGTAGCAGAGGATCATTCATTTGAAACACTGGGTTTGAAAAGAAGACATTAAAGTGATTTTGTGTTTGGAAAATTTTCTTTTAGTTAAAGCTTTTTGGTGAACATTTTTTGTTTTCCAGATAGGAGATCTGTAATATTTGTTTTTTGTTATGGATAGTGAACAGTTGATTTTTTGATGGCAATAAATTTTTAACTGGTAAGACTTTTTTTAAAATAGTAGAAGAATTTTTATTTGGTGAAGTTTCAAAATTAAAGGATTATATTAGTTAGTGAGCTTATAGAGAGAGAATAATTTTATAGTGTCTATAACCTCAGTTAAATCACCTGAAGCTAGTATACCTACTTTGAAATTTCAACAGCTTATTTGCAAGTCCAAAGTTAAATAGGGATAATTTTCAGATGTGGGCTGTAAGATTAAGAGTTTTCCTACAAGTACAGGATTGTTTAAATGTGAAAATCAATTGGAGCAGCATGAATATAAAATCACAGAAGCAAAAGCTTTAATGGTATTATATTTCTGTATAGGAGATCATGAAAGTCCATTAGTAAAACAGCTAAAGAATTATATAGTGCAGTTAAAAGAAAATATTGTAATAGATCAAATAAGAATGTAGTATTGGCCCAAGATTACAACTGGTATTGGCTGCCAATCTGGGTGCTATTCAAAGTGCTGGTTATTGCTTTAAAACCATAAAGGTCTTGGGGTCAGGCTACTCAAGAGATATTGTAGGTATTATTGCAAACTGGACACATTTTGTTGTTGTTGTTGTTGCTCTTAAAAGGTTTTCCATGAGTACCTACCAAAAACCTTTTACAAGCAAAAATGAGCTTAAAAATAGCACAACCCACAACAGGTTTCAAAAATAGATCAAGATGTTTTTCTAAACCAAAATTGCTTACAAACAGTAGATACGTATACAGTTTTAAAAACCCATGATTATATCTTTAACGTGGTGAAATCAACCGATGCTGTGCTTTTCACAACACAGAGATCAGATAGGCATTATTACCTACTAATTGCCACAGGCCACATGCCAGCTGAAGGTACCATAAAGGCAGCCAGTTGAAAAGCTGGCAACATTTCGTCTGACCTCTCCAGGAACACTTGCTTCCACATAAAATCATGACCAAACTTTACACTTTGATCCGGCTGCCACTGCCATCCAGAGGTCTCATTGAAGATTGCAAGAAGCAAGGATTTCTCCATTTATTATGCTTTCATCTTAGGGAGGCCTGCACAACATACGGCCCACAACATACGGCCCAACATACGGCCCACAGCATGCGGCCCACCAAAGGATTTTGGGCAGCCCACGAGGATGTGGAACAACTTCTCCTCCTTCTGAGGAGAGTGCCATGTGGAGGAAGAGGAGGACGCAGGCTGAATGCTCACCCTGCAAAGTTCCTGTACCACCTGGCTTTCTCCTAAGGGGAAGGATGGGCAAACACTGAACCTGCAAGGCACTTCTACTCCTTGGCTTTCTCCCAAGGAAAAAGCCAGGAGAAGGAGGAAGGGCAAATGCTTGCCCCTCAAAGCTACTCTGCTGCCTGGCTTTCTCCTGAGGAGAAGGACAGGTGGTGGAGAAGGAGGACAGGTGAACACTTGCCCTGCAAGGCTCTTCTGTTACTTGGTTTTCTACTGAGCAGACAAATGGGTGGTGAAGGAGGAACAGGATGGGCAAATGCTTGCCCTGCAAGGTTCCTTCTTTGCCTGGCTTTCTCCTGAGAAGGCTGGGCAGCAGAGGAAAAAGAGGGGCAAACATTTGCCCCTCAAGGCTCCTCCATCATTTAGCCTTCTCCAGAGGAGAAGTATGGGCAGAGGAGGAGGAGGACAGGCTGCTCAGCTTTCTCTTGAGGAGAGGGCTGGGCAGAGGATGAGGATGAGGATGAGGATGGAATTAATATTAATTATTTTTTAATTAAAACCTATCTGCAGCCCAAAGAAGTTTAGCCTATTTTAATTCTGGCCCCTATCTACTGCCAAGTTGTGCAGGTCTGATCTTAGGGGTCATCCTCACTGGCTAAATAAAGCAGCTTTGAAGCCTGGCGGTTTAGACGACTCATGAGGCAAAACCAGTAGGAAACTGATATAAAGCTAAATAACAGAGCAAAAAGAAGCTGTGATACGCGGGATGCCAGTACAATGCTGTGTGATCAAGGACTTTGTGAATGCCTGCCTCCTCTCCCCTTCTGAGGCCAAGGTGGTTGCAGTTGGAATGGAGTTGGAATTGAAGCCCTCCATCTGTCTCTGGAGAAGGAATGGTGGAGCTTTGCCTGCCTCCTCTCTCCCTCCGAGTCCAGGGCAGTGATCATTGACAAATGGACTTCTGTATCTCCCTCTCATCAGTCAGGAGGACATAATCAGCTATGCTGCTTTTGCGAGGATCACTAATAGCACAATCTTGGGAAATCTACATGGAATGGAAAAATTGTCAAGCTAAAGCAAAAGAGACTTTGGTTTTTGGTTAGATTGGAGCTGTGCCAGGGAACACTGTAACTGGCCCCAGGGTCTGCCACTTGACATTCTGCTTTCTCTTGCGACCCCCGCTTTAGCTTGTACTTGGGAAAATTACCATTTTAGACTCCATTTCTTTGAATTGCCATCCGGTGTGTGTGTTGCCAAGGGATTCTGCGGCTTGTAGCATGAAGGAGTTACTTTCCCGCATATGCTCTGCCTGTTGTTTCCTTGGAACTAGCTGAGCTGCTCTGAGGCTCAATGCTGGAGGAAGGATGCAACAGAAAAAAGAGAAAGTAGGTGTGGACTGAATGAATTTGGCCAGTGCAAGACAATTTGTTTCCGAAACAGAAAATGGTACCCGCACGGCATCCACCCAGCCACATTAAAGTATGTAGTACCTAAGGGCACCCAACTTATTTTGATACCCGTGGCAGAAAGTCTTCTAAGTACCACTCCCTATCTTTTGCCAGTAAAAATACAATAACAAAGTAAGTAGCCACCAGTTTATTGTCCTTACAACATTCAAAATCTCATGCTCACTCTGCCTATTCCTAGAAATTGCCTTGGAGTTCACTGTGTGTCCCCTTCAGTGACACTCTCTAGCTGTGCCATTGCAGTGAAGGCTAAAAATTATGACAGCGATGTGGCTTTTATAAAATGTCAGGTCCTGCATGTTTAAAAGAGAGAATTCTAGAAGTACCTTTGCCTCACATAGCTCAGCACCCAAGGAATGGGATGGGATCAGCTGAATGTCTGAAGGGACAAAGTTTAATTTTTAATGAAATTCCATTTAAATTTGCCCCATAGAATGCATGGAAAATCATCTTCTCTGAATCCTTGGTTTATTCTTTTTCATCATCACCAAGTCTTTTGTACCAATGCTTCCCCCCAAATGAATCTACAGTCCAGTTTTCTGGATCACTATTCTGCTCAGTTGCCTTCTGTGACACCGACTCCTTTAAACCGATAAACATCTCAAGGATGCTTTAGTGCTCAAATTAATTCTGTTTACTTTTCATCTGCTGCTAATTCAAAGGCTTTGTTGGAAGAGTCACATTCATTTGCTTCACTTTTCAATACCTGTCTCTTCTGGTCTGTCTTAGTGTCAGTCTTTATCTCCTGAACAACAGGGAGGGAAGGAAAAAAGAGAGGAGAGGTTGGAGAAGAACTACTATATACTCAGCTATAAGTTGACCTCATGTATAAGTCGAGGGCAGGTCTTGGAGTCAAAATTATGGATTTTGAGATGATCCATGGATACATCGAGGGTAAAACTTAAGGGCATGTAACAAAGGATGTAAAGAATGGGACAAAGGAAGACAATGTCAAAGAACTTTAAAAATTCTAGCAGACATGACTGTTTGTGCTCACCCTAAAGGTTAGGTGGATGAGAGAGCAGAGAGAGGTCAGTGCTGCCAGGATAGATTACACATTTGCTTTTCACCAGGGGGTAGTTCCTTTTTTATATAAAAGTTAAGGTACAGTACTTACATTGACCCATGGATAAGTCAATTCAGGCTTTTGGGGTTAATTTTTGACTAAAATTTCTAGACTTATACATGAGTATATACAGTAGTCTTTATCAGGCTGCAAACATATTTTTGGCTGACCTACATATGTCTGTTTTGTTGCTCTGGGTTTCTTTTTCCTCTTTGAAACAATCAGAACCCATCAATCTCCAACTGTTTTTTCCCCCAGCACAACTTTTAGAATTCAAAATATTCAAGCACACAGTATTCTTGGCATGGTATCCGGGAAAGTTGGGGGGAGGAATCTTAGAACCTGAGACTGAACAAGTTACTTTTTTTGACAACAATTCTCTGACTCACCCAGGCAGCATGACTGGAGGCTGTACTGACTGGGGAGGGGGCAGAAAGGAACTTGTCCAAGCACAGCCTATTATCCCAATTTTTTCATCAAGCTCAACTTGGAGGCCCATTGTCCAGCAGTCTGTCTAGTCTCCTGACATCCTATGAAATGTTAAACAAGGCATTAGCAAACAGAGGCATTTTGGTTTCTTAGTGTGCAGCTAGAGACAAAATAGGCAAAGGGGGAAAAATTTGCATTTTGGAAACTAGTAATGTACAGTTGGAAAACCTGAAGCCCAGATCTGGAAAGGTAGCCTTATTTTCCACCTTCTTTTTGGCAATACAATACAATGAGACAGTAGGAATTATTCTGGCACTGGCATAAATGTCATTCAGTTGGGAGTTATGTTGGCCTATGAGCCATTGGATTGTCCTGCTAATGAAAAGAACAACTCATAAATAATTTGCTGCTGTACAGTAGATAAGAACTACTAGTTCCTGTGGAGAAATGGAACCAATCACTTGCAAAAAGCTTTTGGAATTAGGCCAATGGCCAAGGTAAGTAATCCAATGGCTGCGGTTTGCCCACCATTGTTGAAAGAAATAGAGAAATTCTATACAATATTTATTCATCTCTTTTTTCATTCTCTCATAAGGCCAGAGCAGATGGGGAGGAAAAAACAGTTTGATCCTGCTTTTTCCAAAAGTGGGATGAAAGCCCGCTGCCCGCACAGCCTGCCCCCAAGGTGGTCCAAATACTCATGGCCTGGTCACAGTGCAAAGTCAAGCCATGCCGCTGGGTAATTTTATTTTATTTTTTTGCCTCTCCACCATATATGTGCACTGTTGCCCAAACACAATGCCTATGACCTCCAAGTACCTCCCACATCTGTCCAGATACCATCCCATTGTATGGCCTCTCCTTTGACCAGCCACACAGTCGCATGTGTGATGCTCCACTTGTACAGGGCATTGGTGCACCAGTGTGCGAGTGATACATTGGCAAAGCACAATGATAGAAGCCCCCCCCCATACATGCCCCCCACTTGACTATCTGGTTTCTATATATTGTAATTACATCCATTAGAGTTGTTGCACTTTCATTTCTTTGCTTTGCCACAGCCCCGCATTCACATTGGGGCGTTATAGGCAGGCATGAAGATGCATTTTTTCTGCCTTTTGTTGGACTATCCCAGCTTCTTTTTGCTCTGGTTTTTAGCCCTGGTGCACAGCTTCAGTCCAGTTTCCAGCCGCTTTTGAGGCGTGCGTTGTCTAAATGCCCTGCCTTCATAGCAGCCGGAAACCACTATTTTGCCCATCTGTTTCACCCAATAATTTGAATGCAATGTGTGTGTTGCATTGCAATATGCAGATTTGTATACAGTGTACATTGATTTCCTGTGCAGGCTGCACAGACCTGTATTGGCCTCATTATAAAGTCTTTAATGCTAGGTGTTGGTATACTTTTATTGTTAGAGAGTTTGTAGCCTCTGTTTCATATGCAATAAATTTGCCTCTCATCCTTTATTGAGCCAGTGGTTCTTAACTTTGGGTGTGTGTGTGTCTTGGACCATGTGTTCTACCACTGGGTAATTTGAGCCAAAATTTTCTTTTTTCTTTTTTTCTTTCTAACACATACATGTATGAATCAGGTTTCAGGTTTCTGTTTTTTTGTTGTTTGTTAAGGCTCAGATTTGAATGCTTCAGAAGTGGTTTTGAAGTCCCTCACAGAGCAAGAAGTTCTTCAGAAGAATACCAGGGTCATGTCCAGTAGGCATCTAACAGCATCACAGGCAGTTTCCAAAAAGACCAAAGGAGGAAGATGAAGAAGAGGAGATTCTCCATCTCAGGGAAGAAGAGCTTAGACTCTTCAACTCCCAGTACAACAAAATGACTAGAACTGGAGGTCACACGTCAGGACAGAAAAGGCTGGTGAGTCCTTTGCCCCATGGCCCTCTCAAATGCTCAAGGATTTTGTTATGGCTGATAACAATGTTATCCTTTCAGAAATTCCTTCCAAAGGAAGTCATTTGGCTGAGAGGAAAGTGAACATATCAAGACTCTTAAATGAGGACTTCCTGAAGGAAAAGCTCAAAGGAAGTGTTAACCCCTGATGATAGCTCTCACCCAGTAGCTCCCATGTCCCCATTGTAGGTCTCAGCAGCCCCTTCACCTTCCTTAAAATCCCAGTAAAGGGCAATCAGCTCTCAGAGCACACAGCTACAGAAGATCTTCCTATGTCCCCTGGTGAGGTTGCATCTTCTACAATAAAAGATATAAGAAACCATTCTGTTCTTGTCATGAAGCCACCAAAAATAGTGCTAAAGACCTCCTCTGTGAATTTTGAAGGAGGCACCTATCAACTGTGCTGCAGAAGATTAGGAGGGATTCATTGGTCCTGAAATATCTGCTTGCTCCGTCCACTGTGACTGCTGGTGGGGGTGATGATGCCACATGGCAGCCCCATCTGGGACCTGCCAGGAAAGGGAGTTTTTGGCAGTGGTGGCAGTTACAGCCACGGCCTTCTCTGTTTCCTGCCTCCATCACCTTCCTTTCCCACCTGGCCAGCAGCCACACCAAATCCAGAAGGGGCTGCCAAGCAGCAGCAGCACTTTTCCCAGATACCTGGCACATTGCTGCTCTGCCCTGCCTTCTGGGGCAGGGAGCACAGGGCAAAGCAATGGGAGGGAAGGAAGGGCAAGGGGGTCCATTGTGGCTACTGGTTGAGTTGAACTGGACTGGTGGGGCTGGAGTGCAGTGGTTGTCATGGACTTCTCCCACCACCTGCTTCCATCGCCTCCCTTTCCTGGCAGTGTCTGCAGGGTTTGCCACAGACTCCTTTCCCACCCAGCCAGCATCTCCCCACCATCACTAGTACCGCAGGAGGTGGACAGCCTAGATGCCCTGGCTGGTGGAAGAGGGCAGCTGGAGGGTGTGCCAGGCAGCCTGGCTAGGACAGGGAGAATGGCAGGACAGTCAGAAGGGGGAGGGCAGATGCCGTATGCGCTGCCTGCTGCAGTTTCTCCTTTGAATGTGGCCCTAGGAGTGGGTCTGTAGGATTTGAAAAACCACATCCTCCAACTATTCTGATTTGGCAAGCATGGTCCTGATTAATCCTCTGTTGCCCCACTTCTTCAGCTGCTTTAAAAATGTCCCAGCTTCTTTTTCCTCCTTTTGCTTTCCCTCATTTCCCTCAGGTTATTCTAGTAGCTAGAAACTGCAAAATTAGGAGATTATCCCACCGCTCAAATAACCCGATTTACCTCTTCTGAATTGAAGTTAATTCGGGAGGCAGCTGGGTCCTATCGCAAGGATTTTGCCGCTGAAGCTGCCAGCCCACTTCTTTTTGAGCTGGCAAAAAGCCGGGTTGGGACTGCAGTGTGTGGTTGCTGCGGGTCCAACCTGGTTCTCTCAGGGACACCTTGACACCACCCTGTTGGGGCAATCTGTTTCACCCCTAAGATTGGAGCTGTGAAGCAGACTTTGAAGTTGATTATAAGTCCGAGAGGTGTGTGTGTGTGTATATATATGTGTGTGTGTGTGTGTGTATGTACTGTATTATATTGCATATATATTTTAACAGAAGATAAAAGCCTCCAGGACTTTTGGATAAATCAACTGTCTGTGATTGTTCTTTTAAGTGTGGAAAGTGATCAGTGCAATACCAACAGCTGGTGGGTGGTTTTATACTCTGCTGTGTACATTGTTTTTTGGCTGTATCTGGGTGGTTTTTACCCAGACAGCACTGGGAGTTGACCTTGCCCAATTTAATATTACTGGACAACATGTTTGACTGCTTGGCTTCTGGCCTGTGGACTCCCACAGGGTCCTGCTTTGTTCCTCATGTTATTTAACATCTACATGAAACCGGTGGGAGAGGTCATCCAGAGCTTTGGGGTATGGTGTCACCAGTATACGGATGACACCCAGCTCTATCTCTCCTTTCCATCTGATTCCAAGGAAGCTGTCTCTATACTGAACTGTCTGCTATCTGTCTCTATACTGCTGCTAGCTGCTGGATGAGGGCAAACAAATTGAAGCTTAATCCAGACAAGACAGAGGTGCTCCTAGTCAGTTGGAAGACAGATCAGGGAATAGGGATCTTGCCTGTGTTGGATGGGGTTACACTCCCCCTGAAATCTCAGGCTTGCAGCTCTGGTGTGCTCCTGGATTCAACTCTGAGCCTGGATGCCCAGGTTTCAGCAGTGGCCAAGAGTGCATTCACACAGTTAAAACTAGTGTGCCAGCTACACCCATTCCTTGAGACGTCAGATCTGGCTACGGTGACACATGCCTTGATTACATCCCATTTGGACTACTGTAACATACTTTACAGAAACTTCTGTGGGTTCAAAATGCCTCCCAGATTAGCTGGACACCTCTTAATCCCTGCCAGTCAAACAGCTGTTAAGGGCACAGTGACTGAGGTAAATTCCAGATGTTGGCAATTCTGCTCTCTCTCACTTCAGAGGCAGCCATTGTTCTTTTCTTTAAAATGAGGGGGTTTAGGAAGGTGTGTGTGTGTGTGTGTGTGTGTGTTCAAGTTGCCTGTTGACTTATGGCAGCACCATGAATTTCATAGGGTTTTCTTAGGCAAGGAATATTTAAAAGTGCTTTTGCCAGTTCCTTCTTAAGAAGTTACTCCAGTTATACTAATGAATGTTGTTGGGGTGTAATGATGCTGAAAAGACTCGTTCACAGAGAGAGTATGAACACACATTTATTACACAGTCGTCTCTGAGAGGAAATTTAGAACAGAGATTTAGCAGACGAAGCATTTCCTAACATGATGATTCAGTGGTAGGAGAAAGGCCAGCTCCTAACATTTTTTTCTGTCAGGCTCTTATTTAAGGCTCAGGAGCTGAGCCAGTTTCAAATGTGGCAATATTTCATTGCAGGAGACACACATTTCTGGCTAAAGCTTGGGAAAGTTACTTCTTTTAATATAACTTCCAGAATCCCTCAGCCAGCATGACCAATGGGAGTTGAATTTTGAGAAGGCAACTTTCCCATGCTTTGCTTCTGACATGAAACACAGCTATTATCGAGAATGTCCACATGTACAGCATCTTGGATGTTTCTAATAATAATAATAATAATAATAATAATAATAATAATAATAATAATAATTTATATCCCACCCCTCTGCAGAGCAATCGGGGCGGCTTACAACATTAAAATTTACATAAAGATATGTTAATACAATGTAAACAGAACCTAAAAATCCTGAAACCCACCCGCCCCTTATGTTTTCAGCTGCTTAAACAATGACATCAAAATAACATAAAATTTTTTAAAAGTGTGATGGTCTGAAAATAAAACCCCTAAATATACATTCTGACATTCTCCAGCCCCTCCAGTCCTGAGGAGAAACACCTGAGGAACGCGCTGACTGAGCCACCCCACCTCCGGTCCGCCTATATAACGCCGCTGGAGAACACCCTCGCCGGCACCACGTTATGGCCACGGAGGTCTGTTTTGCCATCTTACAGCTCCCGGAGGACCATAAGACAAGAAATTATGCATCTTTTAAATTGTATTTTTAGCTATTGTTATTTAATTTGTTTGTATGTTTGGGGGGATGGGTGGGTGGGTGAAAGAGGGATAGGGTTTCATTTTGATTTATTGTTTTGATGTTTTATAATGCTGTACGCTGCCCCGATTGCCTGGCAGAGGGGCGGGATATAAATAAAAATTATTATTATTATTATTATTATTATTATTATTATTAAATACAGGTGTTCCCCCATGAGATGATCAAGGTGAGAACTGCTTAATGGAATTTTCCGCAGATCTCTTAAAATTTATGAGAGCCTTAAATAAGAGCCTTTCAATAAGTGTTTGGAAGGCAAAAGAGGGTTATAAATATTGCAGCTCCAGCCTGCAACTGATTTATCGAACAGAAACACTACATTTGCCAGAACAATTAAATGTCAGCTGAGATCTTACAAAGGAAGATTTCTCTCAGCCTCTGCGGCCTAAGAACCAAGGTGCATAGCATGTCCTTCTGCAGAACCATTATAGTCTGGAGCTATCATCAATATGCCAAAATCTCACAGCCAACAGACTCCATTGCTCTTCATGCATATGACAGGAAAATAGAGCAATGGCTGGCTACCTCCATTATAGCTCAGAACAGAGGGAATTTATTTTTGCAGTGGCTGGAGGATTCTGGGAACTGTACTTCAAAAATAATGTCTTCCAGCTTTGCTACTGCCACTGTGAGAATAAGTGGGCCCAATTTAGGAGATTATTACACGAGGCTAAAAAGTGGAATTAAAGCAGAATAGACACATCTATGGCTGAACCTTATCGGACGATGCCGTGGCTGAACTGTAGCTGGTCTGTCCTCTACCCATGACCGTGACTATTGCACATCTTTTCATTGATGGGCTTTCCCCATTAATTGCTGCCAATATCACTGCTGCAGCATTACCTTTGTGTGCGATAATGTCTGGGCTGTCAATTGCCAACACTGGACTGTCACATACTGTCAGCTTTTTCTTCTCCCTCACTCCCCCATCCAAGCAGCCTGTTTGATTTTTTAAAAGTTTTCTTTCCTCCCCCCCCACCAATCTTTCTCCCTAATGCCTAAATTGTGTAAAAAAGAGAGATAAAAATAAAAAATAAGTAAGGCATGCTGGCAAAGCAATAGGGTATTGAGGTCTGGTTGAGGAGGATCCTGGCAAAGGGAGTCCCGGACCGACAATGACTGCTACAGTGATTGCAGACACATGTGATAGGGAATGCTCCCAAGCTGGTATATACACATTTCCTTTCATTGGACGTTATCACACGGGGTCTAAAGCAGTCCCATCCCTGTCGCATCCCCGTCCCATTGTGCTTCCTTTCCCTGTGTCTTCACACAACGTTGCACCCATCCCCATCGCATCCCCGTCCCATTGCGCTTCCTTTCCCTGTGTCTTCACACAACGTTGCACCCATCCCCATCGCATCCCCGTCCCATTGCGGCATCACCCGGCATCATCCCCGTTCTTTTGAATGCCGGTTTCTTTGGGAATTACATTTTGCCGCAACCGGAATGATGCTGCTTTCTGTATGCCGGTAAGTTCTGGATTGAAAAGGAACCGCAATGGGAAGGAGATGCGATGGGGATGGGACTGCTTTAGGCCCCATGTGATAACGTCCATTGATGCAATGGTGGTGAGAATGGGGGCTTGTGTAATAATCGCCATAGTATGAAATTGATTGCCGTTGGTGTGCTGCCATTATGTTACACAGTCCTGCAAAACTGAGGATCATAAAAATGTTTTTAAAAACGTGTGCTGGTTTTACGGGAATTTGGCCTTCTAATCCAAAAAATGACCTCAGATTGTGTCATCACATACAATTCCCCCACCACCACTTGCTTTGAGATTTCTCTTGTACTATGAGACTGAACGAAATGATCCTACAAAGAGTAAGAAAGGGGTTAAAGCCTTTTAATAGACTTTGAAAAACACTCTAATTCACTAATATGAAACACAAAAATCCATTCCAAAGCATTAAAAGAAATCGCATTGAAACACCAGTAATAGTTGAATTGATAAAAATACAGAATTTATGAAAGGAGTGTATGTGACAGGACATTTTTATTGTGTTTTTCAAATCCAGCACCCAAAAATACATTTAAAACAGCTACAATATTTAAAAAAGGTTTTTCATTAAAGGGCTGTTATTAATTATTAAATATATTCTTATATTTTACCAGCATGGGCAGGACCAACAGGAGGGAGAAGTTGTTGGTTTCAGACAGAGAGCCATGAAACATCTGAAGGTGAGTCAATAACATTAGTCCATCCAATCTAGTTTTGTCAGTCCACACAGCAGCTCTTTGGGGTCTTAATATGGGTTTTCCCAGTCCTGATTTTATATCTCATGAAACAGAAGTGTGGATCTTCAGCCCTTCAGATGCTGATGTGTTCCAGATCTCACCAGCCCCAACCAGTATGGGTGGTGGTTGAGATTATGGGACTTGTAACCCAATAGCATCAGCCACAGATTCTCTGTCCCTGTAGTGGAGATAGCAAAGAGAGGACCTAGGAAATTCTGCTTGCAAAATGGCCTGGTTTAAGTTTTTAATTTTCTGGTCAAAAAAAGTTCAGACTATAGTTTAGGATCCTGTCTTGTTCCATGTCTGGAAACCATAAAAAAACATGTAACACCTGTATTAAAATCTCTTCATTGGCTGCTGATTAGCTTCCCAGCACAGTACAAAGTGTTGATTATTACCTTTAAAGCCCTACATGGCTTGGGCCCGAGTTACTTGAAGGAATGCCTCTCCTCTCATAATCCGCCCTGCACACTCAGAACATCTGGGGAAAAGTTATTAGAACACCATAAAACTAGACTTAATACCACTTTCCAAAAATCGTTTATGGCCACATCTCCCAAGTTGTGGAACAGCCTGCCAGAGGAGATCCATCTTATTACTACTCTAGAAGCCTTCAAGAAGGCACTTAAGACGGAGCACTTCTGGCAGACCTATCCATCTGATCTTCCAGATTTTTAGACTCTGACAATGATTGGCTATTTTATTTTATTTTATCCTATTTTATTTTATTTTCATTTATTTTATTATATTGTATTCTATTCTCTTAATCTATTATTATTGTTCTGATTTTTATCATTTTATTGTTTATATTTTGTACATTGTATTCATTTTATTGTGTAATCCCACCTTAATCCGTAGGGAGAGGCGGGAAATATAAATAAAACATTATTATTATTATTATTATTATTATTTCCTGGTCAAACTTGACAATCAGTTATAGTTTATGGAAGATTTTTGTTTGCTGTCAAGTGAACTTGGACTTATTTTGATAACCCTATAAATAAGGGACTTTCAAGAGCCCCAGGCATCAACTGCCCTGCTCAGGTCTTACAAATTCAGGGAAAACTTAATAGTTTCCTTGATTCACTCAATCCATCTGTACCGCAGTCTTTCTTTTTCCTCTACTTCCTTCCATTTTACTATTATCATCTTCAGTCCAGTTGTATCATTAGCACAGCACTGCTCATAGCTGTCCTCTGTTGTAGCCCAGTAGCTTGTGGAGTGCCATCCAACCTGGACGCTTCATCTTCTGGCACTATTTCTTGTTTAATTTTAGATTGTCTCGTCATAGGGCTTTTATGGTAAAAGGCATTCAAAAGGGGTCTACCTTGCCTCTTCCTGTACAGTACTAACAAGGGTTAGCTATGGTGTAACTGCTGTTGTCATTGAGCAATCCTCCACCAGTGTCACCTTCCACTACTGCTGCTGCCCAGTAGTTAGTTGTTTGGCATATTTAGTCTGGCTCCTCCGCAAAAGCCTGTCTGACATGGGGGAACCTACCAACAACCCTATTGCCATCAGCACAGCCTCTTGCCTCACAGGCGCACACAAAGCCACCACCATAGAAACGTAGTGCTAAGGTGGGTAGTGGAAGCTTTGGGGAATTAATTTCAGAGTGCTAACAAAGGAGGAAAGAAAGAATGAGACAGGGAGAGATTATATATGTGCATGTAGCTACCTCTGATCTGTTTGCTAAGCCAAGATTTGTACACCCAAGCCTCTCATCTATGGGTATGCCACCACTAAACTACAAGCCCATATTTTTTTATTGTCTTGGATGATCTTTGACTGGTCTGTATTGCTGAGGGGAAGAAAAGAACTTCCATAAATTGATGCCTTTGAACAGAAGCCTGGCAGGCATTTGTTGGCATGCTCTTGCCCTGGATTTCCTGCACTGAGCAAGGCAATGGACTAGACGGCCCAAAAGAGCCTTCTTCCAATTCAGTGATTGACTCTAAATGACTATCTTTATACCAAAAGGGAAAAAAGGAAAAAAGTGCACTCTGAAGCTCAGTTGATCCCCTTCTTCCCTCTGAAGTTTATAATTAGAAAGCAGATTTATAACTTATAGACTATTAATAGCATTGACGCTCTTTTCCCCAGTCCTGTTGTTGAGCTTTTAACAGCAGCTTGCTATGCAGAAATACAGCAGGTGAAGTTTTACCCCTTTGTGGAGGAAAAGTGAAAAAGAAAATAAACTGGTGTTAAGCTTTTAACAACTTGTTTTCTCCTTCCTTTTATTTCTAAACCTAATGTAGGACCTCACTGGCTCTACCATTAGAGAGGGTGAGGCATATGCCCCAGGCAGCAGATTTCATGTATCATGAAAAGGCAGCAAATTGTTTGTCATTAATTTATTATTTCTGTAGGGGTCCCCCCCCCCTCCTTTATCTGGCAGATAGAAAGAGGTACCTGTGGGCTTTTCTCTTTCAGATGGCAATATAATAATATATATCAGGACTTTAAAGGAGGGAAGGTGCTATTTGCTATTCCACCTCAAGCAGCAAACACGTCTTCACCTGGCCTTGTAGAACTCTGGGCACCACAATTCAAAAAGGATGTGGAGAAACTGGAGCGTGTCCAAAGGAGGGCAACTAAAATGGTGAAGGGTCTGGAAAGCAAGCCCTATGAGGAACGACTTAGGGAGCTGGGGATGTTTAGCCTGGAGAAGAGAAGGCTGAGAGGTGATATGATAGCCGTGTTTAAATATTTGAAGGGATGTCATATCGAGGAGGGAACAAGCTTGTTTTCTGCTGCTCCAGAGACTAGGACCCGAAACAATGGATGCAAGCTGCAAGAAAAGAGATTCCACCTCAACATTAGGAGGAACTTCCTGACAGTAAGGGCGGTTCGACAGTGGAACACACTCCCTCGGAGAGTAGTGGAGTCTCCTTCCTTGGAGGTCTTTAAGCAGAGGCTGGATGGCCATCTGTCGTGGATGCTTTGATTGGGAGTTCCTGCATGGCAGGGGGTTGGACTGGATGGCCCTTGTGGTCTCTTCCAACTCTATGATTCTATGATTCTATGATTCTATGATTCTAGTTTAGTGCGAAAGGGGGGGGGGGAAGAGACATGTCAGCAGGTATAGCTTGTCATGCACCCTACATTTGGGGCAGGAGCTCTGTCCTCTTTTGGTCACTCTGTATCAGGAGTTGGTATTTAGTGACCTCAAGAATGTAGGACTGGAACTCCCAGCAGCCCTAGCCAGCATAGGGGAGAACAACATTGGGAGCTGAGGTATACCAACATCTGGAGGGCCACATGATTCATAGCTGTCAGTTAACTATCCTTTCCTTCCTTCCGTCCCATTCACACCTACCCAGCCACCCACACCCAAGAGTGGACATTTTCACACTGGGCTTAAGGCAGAAGCAATCCTACCTCACTCCAGCCCCATGCCGGCTCCTTTGCCAGTGTGTTCAAACGACGTCACAGTGCCATCCCCGGCATCCAGTGCCATCCCCGGCATCATTCCGGGTCCTTTCTCCGCGTGTTCAAACGACGTCGCAGCAAGCCCCGCCCCACCCCGCCCCATCCTGTCCCATCCCCGGCATCAGCCCCGTTCTTTGCAATTCCTCTTTTTAAAAGGAATTGCATCTGCCACGGCCAGAATCATACCGGAATGATGCTGCTGTCACCGATCTGAAGCTGCAGGATCCATTCCGGTATGATTCTTTCATTGCTTCCATGCGGCTTTAGACCCCAAGTGTGAAAACGTCCAGTATATGAGCAGTGTGGCATTCACTTTCCTCTCATTCTGCAACAATATGTTAACATGATAGATGCTGTCATGGTAGCTTTTCTTTGTCATTGATCTTTGTCCAGATGGCTCAGATTCTTGACAGCTCAATTCCCAGGAGTTGACTTTGCAAGCCTGTGGTTAAACAGAACAGGCCATTCCTCCTGAGTTGTAAGGAACAGGGTCTTGATTTGTATGGTCATACAGTCACATCTGGTCAGTGTCAAGGCTTAAAAATTTCCCAGACTCAAAACTGGATGAAATGAATAAGAGGCAGGCTTGTAGCAAAAACTGCCAGATCTTATGGAAAGCAACACTCCTGGTGTCCACACTCTTGAATCTCCTACAGAAAAAGAAGAATGTCTTCAGAATTTTTCCAGGGCACCTGAGTTGAGGGGTAGAACTGCATAATGCTATGTGTAACATGTAATTGTAGACCATGCTACTACAATGTCTCTGTACATTTTTACAATGTACACCAATGTAGTGGAGTGGTGAATCCACTCTGGGTTCCAGTGTGAACTTTAGAGGAACTATCTAAGATACTGAACATTGTGCCCAAACTAGGTTTAGCACCATTAGATTTGGGGCTAAAACTAAGAGAGACTTCACTAGCCCATTAACATCAATCATCAGCCCCATCCAAATCTTGTAGAATTTGCAGAAGCACCTTTATTATGTCAGAAGCAACAGCTTTTCTATCATTTGTCTAACATACCAGGAAGACTGTCCTTGAAAACAATGAAGAAATTCCTGGACTGACAGCAGTAGTCTCAACAGCAGTGATCTCAGAGAGCCCCCTAAACCTTTCATTGACCAGATGGCTGTGCATCTGTCAATGTGCAATGCCATTAATAAACAAATTTAGGAACCCAGAGAAGGAAAGCACAAAAGAAAAGCAGAGGATGAAAAGCAGAACAGCTCCGCTTACAGGAATTAAAAGGAAGGGAACCTCCGGGTATACAAGAGAGGTTTGCTAAATCCAATGCAATTTGCAGAAATCCTACTTACACAGGTCATTTTGAATAGCAATTCTCAGCCCACAGTGCTTCCAGGCAAAGCTTTTCCTTTGCAACTGTCTTACGCTATTCATAGAATTTTTATCCAGAGGATGTCATCTGCCATTTCTATTTCTCCTCCCCCCCCCCCCCCCCCATTGCCATTGCTTCCTTTAAAACTAAACACACACACATAAACCTCAGCACATCTGCTAAGGAGGAAGAGACAGAATAACTATCCAATATCTTTTGACTGGGAAGGTTGGGAATTTTGCATCTGAAAGTACTCATAGTCTGTAAACCACAGCAATGGAAGGATTTATTCCAAACCATGTTGGACTTAATGAACCTTTCCCTATGTACCTGGAAGGCACAGCTTGAAGTAACTAATAATCTGTGACTAGGATTATTATTATTAGTTTTTTAATGTAAGGCATATGCAAGACACATTCCAACAGTAACTCAATGAGAAATAAATTCATTCTGTTTGTAGTGTATCTATAACTTTTAGGGAGGTTGCAGACTGCCAGAAATAGTGCAAATTGAGTCCACTTTTAGGGTTAGGGTTAGTGCTAGGGAATCATGGGAATTGTTTTTTTTTTTTTCCCCTGAGACATTGAGCCTTCTCTGTCAGAGAGCTCTGGTGCCACAATAAAATACAGTTCCCATGATTCCCTAACCCTAACCCTAAAAGTGGACTCAATTTGCACTGTTTCTGGCAGTCTGCAACCCCCCTTAGTTACTTTTATATTTATGGAGATGTGGCCTCATTTAATGGTGGAGGCAGAATATTACATGGTTCAAGTGGTGCTTCATTCTGTTGTAGATGTTGAGGTGATGAGATAGATTGGGAGGCAAGTGTATTTAGTACCAGAGGCTGATGGACTATAGCAGTGAGGGGTTGGACTGAAAAGATTGCCATATATCCTTGACTACAAGTAATATATATATATATATATATATATACCCAAAAATTGACCCTAAAATCCTGGGTCGACTTATATAAAGGTCAATACAATGATACTACTTAGAAAGGTCCTGATAGAAGCTCTGCTCTGATGCTTCACTCTCTGTGCCTGTCAGTGATCTCTGAAAGAGCTGCCAAGGCAGGGATTGTGTGTCTGTGTGTGAAAGAGGTGATTCCCTTCTCAACCAGATGTTAAAACCTTCCCTTCCCATCCTCCTCCTCCTCCTCTGGATCTCTCTCACCACTTTTCCTACACTTCTTTTTCCTCCCACTTTCCTTCCCTTCTCAACCTGATGTTAAAACCTTCTCCTTCAGCACCAGGGAAGTGGTGTTTGATGGTCAGGAGAAGTCCAGAGAGGGAGAAGGAAGCAGGGAGTGGTGTTTTCCTTTTGTTTTGTCCTTTACATCCTTTGTTATTGACCTGTATATAAGTCAACCCTAAATTTTACCCTCGACCTATCCATGCGTCATGCCAAAATCCATGATTTTGGCCCTAAAACCTTCCCTCGACTTATGCATGAGGTTGATTTATAGTCAAGTATATACAGTAAAAGCAATTATTATACTTGCTTATGAGGAGTGGTAAATCCCTACTTCTAAAATTGTAGCTGCAATAGCTCACTTCTTGAGTAAGGGTTTGGAGCTGTTTGTTTTTGTTATTGTTGTGTGCCTTCAAGTTGTTTCCAATCTATGCAACAGCAAAACAAACCTATCATGGGGTTTTCCTGGCGAGATTTGTTCAGAGGGGGTTTGCCATTGCCATCCTCTGAGGCTGAGAGAGTGTGACTTCCCCTAGGTCACCCAGTAGGCTTATATGGCCAAGCAGGGATTTGAACCCTGGTCTCCAGATTCCTAGTCTAACACTCAAACCACTATTGCTATTTTCTGCTAGTAATATGGTTTCATCTGCATATCTTAAATTGCAACATAATTATACAAACACATTCCTGGCAGTAACAGTAGGAGTCAGAGATGGGTTTAAGACCAAAACAAGAGCTTAAAAGCATCACTTAATAATATGCTGCATTTTCAGCTTGCAGACAATAATGTGGATGTAAAAATATTTTGGGGCCCATTTTGTAGCAACTAAGGCACCTTGTGCATGATCTCTTTGTAATTGTTAGCAACATTTTGTCCATTTCCCCAAAGATCACATTTCTTTCATGACAGCTTCTTAAGCTGGAAGTGACATTACAGTAGCAGTGCTCACCTAATGGTGGCTTCACAAAATGAAAGTATTTCTCAACACAAATATAGACTAATCATCTAAATTTGTTTTTCTGGAAGTGATGAAGCTATCATTATTTATCAGGGAACTCATTTAGTATTGGCCATTGAAAATAAATCACACTGCACAAAAATATCCCCGAATTTATTTTTAACTTCCAGTTGAGTGTCTGACATTTTAGATTCTGAACAACAATTTGTGGAAAAGCCATGCAATTGGATCAGTTGAGCTATTTTGTGGGATCAAATGGACACTCTGGAGGAATTATAATTGTTGTTGTAGACAGAACCCAAGAAGCCTGTCCTATGGCATACACATCAATTTAGGCTAGTCATTATAATAAGAATAAATAGATTCTTGTTCCTATTGGAAACATTCCTATTTCACTTCATAATAGTACCAAGGATGTATTTTAATGGGAACATCTCAAATAGTTTTGAGGACTTTGCTCTGAAATTAGTCGAGGTTTGGCATTTTCTAAAAAAACAGCAGTAACTCAAGCTTTGCCACAAATAAATTGCACAAGGGCTGTCTGGTTTTTAAGATTTTGAAAACTGACATCTTCCCCCCCCCCCCCCTTTGATACTCCAAAAATTCAGCACTCCCAAAATCATCTCTGTTAAATCTGCATAGGAGAAGGGTTGTCTTTTATAGGGGCAGCTAGTGAACCCCATGTTTGTGGGATGGTGAAGCTGTTTGAGGTTTTATTATAAACTTTAGAGAAACTATCCAAGGTCCAAAACACAGTGCAGAAATAATCCAGTGTAAGATTGCTTTAACAGCCCTGGCCCAGTGCTAAGGAATCCTGGGAATGGTAGTTTGTTGTGGCACCTAAGCTCTCTGACAAGAGAAGGCTAAATGTCTCACAAAACTACAGTTCCTAGAAGTCCCTAGCATTGGGCCAGGGCAGTTAAAGTAGTCTTAAACTGGATTATTTCTGCAATGTGTTTTGGACCCAAGTTTCTGAACCTGTTTGTGAGATAGGACCAAGCAGCTTGGATAACATCTTAAAGTTCAAACTAGAATATGAAGTAGATTCATGGCATTAATGACATGGAAACCACCAGCTTATCCATCCATCAGCAGCCTCTATTATGGATTATGATACAACAAGTAATAGGGTTTATATATCTTCTATGACTAGGTGTAGAAGAGAATTTCAGCTAGTTCGCTGCTACTGTGTTTTGAACTGCTGCCAGTCAAAAACACAGAAATGTAGAAAGTGAGCTTACTTAGAAAAGTTTTATCTGTGTACAATGCTGGTAAAAAGCAGTGGAGCGGGGCCAGAAAAGAGTTGGTGAATTTACAGTGGACTCTGCACTGAAGCCCCCATCTGAGGAGTATTTTCAGGCTGCATCCGCACTGCAGAAATGGCTCAATGCTATAAAATCCTGGTGGCTGTCATTTGTTGTGGCACCAGCGCTTAGCTAAAATTCCCAGGATATCATGGCATTGAGCCATGGCAGTTAAAGTGGTGTCAAACCGGATTATTTCTACAGCCTGGATGCAGCCCCCAGCTGAACGATAAGGTAAGTAGCTAAAGGATTGCTTCCTTCAGCTTTGACATCAGATCTACGTGTGCAGCAGAACAAAATGAGAGAAAGGATAAAATGCATTGTCCATCTTGAAGGTTAAGATACCATTTTTTGAAGTTCCTACACTAAAAACTAAACCAAAAACCCTTCAATGTATGCAAAAATTCCAACTTAGGCTACTCCCTCCTGTGTTGTAGTTGTCAGCTGCTTTCAAGTTGATCTCAATAAATGGCGACCCTATGAATGAGATGTCTCCAACTCCCCCTATTCTCTACCTCTCTGCTCAGGTCTTGCAGGCTCAGGCACATGGTTTGCCTGACTGAATCGATCCACTTGGCTTGTGGTCCTCCTCTCTTTCTACTTCTCTCCATCTTCTCCAGCATCATTGTCTTTTCTCATGAGTTGTGCCTTCTCATGATGCGGCCAAAGTATGACAGCCTCACTTTAGTCATCTTGGCTTCCGGGGAAAGTTCTGGCTTGATTTGTTCTAGGACCCAATTGTTTGTCTTTTTGGCTGTCCACATTATCCTCAGCGCTCTTCTCCAGCACCACATCTCAAATGAATTAATTTTCATCCTACCTGCTTTCTCCACTGTCCAGCTCTCACTTCCATACATGGTAATGGGGAATAGAATGGCTTGGATGAATCTAACTTTAATAATAATAATAATAATAATAATAATAATAATAATAATTTATATCCTGCCCCTCTGCAGAGCAATCTTTAGTGTTCAGCTGCTTATCTTTACACTTTAGGATTTTGTCTAGTTCTTTCATAGCTGCCCTTCCCATTCCAAATATTTTTCTGATTTCCTGACTACATTCTCTGTTCTAATTACTGTTTAATCCAAGGTATGGAAAATCTTTAATTATTTTGATTTCCTCATTATCTAAGTTGAATCTATGTAAATCCTCTGTGGTCATTATTTTTGTTTTCTTTATGTTTAACACTAGGCCTGCCTTTCCCCTTTCTTCTTTGACTTTCTTTAGTGATTGTTCCAAGTCTGTGATGTTTTCTGCTAGTAATACGGTGTCATCTGCATGTCTTAGGTCGCTGATATTCCTTGCTCCTATCCGCACTCCTTCTTCTGTGTCCAAGCCTGCTCTTCGTATTATATGTTCTGCATACAAGTTGAACAGATAGGGTGAAAGTATGCAGCTCCCTCCAATGCTAATGTTTAAAAGAATGCTTGTGTGGGTGTTGAATTGCAGCCCCCAGTGGCCATAGGCAGCAAAGCCAATGAAGGGAAATACTGGAATTAGAGCTCAACAGGGTCATACAATTCTTACCCCTGATATAAAATGACTTTGAAGTATGACATCTGCTGGTGTATGGATAGTGTTGTTATATCATTTAGACACTAGGTGGCACTGGATTTACCTAGTTAGTATCTGGATAGAACCAGAGATTTCCCTGTGTCAATTCAGTTCATGGTTAAGGGAAACGATAATGTTCTTGTCTCTCTCTAAGGTCTCATTCCCACTATGATTTAAAGAGAATTGCAGCTTGGGTTATATGACCATCGTTCCAACTTGAAACCAGTTCCGATCCTATTGAGTTGAGTTGCAATTGTGATGAAGCGAGGCAAATGCAAAAAAACTACTGTTCCTGACACTAGTTTTTTGCGGTTCTTTTGAAAAGAATCAATTTCGAAGTGTGTTCAGCAAGTGGGAACAACGGATCTGAATTGCATTATTCTGGAGGGGAGGGACTAATGGCAGAGGGGTGTTTACCATCCCTCCTCAGTTTTTGGGAAATCAACCGTTTTCCATTGTGCTTGTGGTGAAACATATAGGTGCATTATATATATATATATATATATATATATATATATATATACACACACACACACACACACACACACACAAAATAAAAAATTAACATAATATGTGATCCATCATATTTGCAGCCACTTGCAATTCCGGGTACACTATAGCTCAGCAATGCAAGTAGTTGCAAAACCAATGGATTGCATCCGGTCAATTTATATCTATATCTACATCTATATCTATATTGTTCCCAAGCCGGGCTGCTCAAAGGGGAAATGGTGTGCTTGAGCAGCCTGGGTTGCTGAGGGGCAGAAGAAGGCTCAGTTGCTAAAGTCGCCCCGCTTGGCACCTGGAATGGCCCCATCCTCACTGTGTTGCTGCTTGTATCACCGATGACACGCAGATGATTGACATGCATTTTGAAACGGCGCAAACAAGTGGGAATGACAGTCATGCCAAAAAGGAAGCGATTATGAGGGATTAATGAACAGATCTGCTTTCATAGTGGGAATGACGGACCTTTTGGAATTGATTCACCGACATGGAGCAAAGGCGAATCACAAACCAGTTTAAATGTAAGTGGGAACGAGCCCTAGGATGTTCATTAAAACTTCCATGACACCTCATTAATCAATGTAATTGGTTAAGTCATCAAATTGCATGAAAGGAGGCTTCAACTGAACATTAGGAAGACCTTCCAGATGGGGGGAAAGACAATGAAGTGGATTATCTTGGACAGTGATGGGGTCCCCTTTGTTAAAGATTATGAAACAGAGATTAGATGGCTATTAGAGATCATGTGGCTGTCCTATATCAGCAGGGCTTGGATTAGATGACTTCTGAGGTACTTTCCAGCCCTAAAATGTTCTGAATCACTCAGAATTGAAAGAGTTCACTATACCATCTTAGGACTTTACCACTTCATTCTGCTCCATATGTATATGCAGAAATAAACCAGTGCTCAGATTCAGAAGGGGACCTGGGGGCGAGGACATGGCTTTATGATGTTCCCCTAGTTACTTTGCTTATTTATTAGTTAGTTATATATCTACTCCAGCTCTTTTCCCTAAAGAGCTCAAGGTGGAATTCATGGCTCTCTTCCTCACTTTATCCTCATAATAACCTGGGAGGTAAGTCACTTTTTAGAGTATAACTTGCCCAAATTATATAATTTCCCAATCTATAAATCCCAGGTCCAGACCCAATATCCAAATCTCACTATTTAGAAAGCTGGCCTAACTGTGATTTGCATAACACTCAGAGGAGTTAGGAAATGTAGGTTTCTTAATTTTTTGCCGCACCTCCATATTTCAAGTATGGACTGAAATATCCAGAGTGACTGATCCCAAATTGATATTACTTATTAGAGCAGAGGTGGGAATCATGCTCACCTCCAGGTATTGACTACAACTCCCATCAGCCCCATCCCTCATAACCAGGGATGAAGATTGCAGGTAGCTGACAACATTCAGAGGACTGCATGATCCTTGCATGTTTCCAGCATGATTCTGGTACAGTGGGTCCTTGGTATCCCCTGAGGTTTGGTTCCCAACGCCCCCCCCCCCCCCCCCCGGATACCAAAATCCATGGATGGTCAAGTCTCATTAAATATAATGGTGTATTGAAATGGTGTCTCTTATATAAAACAGCAAAATCAAGGTTTGCTTTTGGGAATTTATCTTTTTGGAATATTTTCATGCTGTGGATGGTTGTATCTGTGCATGTGGAAGGCTGGCTGTACTTCAGACAGCATCAGCATCCTCATCCCCACTTTCGGTTTCCTACACTTGCTTTGTTATCTGTTCTACAGGCCCTTCAGTGCCAAACACTGAGTATCTTTTGGGGGGGGAAACAAGCACACCCACATCTTCTGGATGTTGACTGTTCTGCAAGCAGCGGAGCATGTTTTCTGCTCCAGCAAAGCAAATGTTGACTATCTCAGTTGCCTTTGCACTAGGGAAAGGGGTTGGGAGAAATAATATGCAGAGACACCCAAAGCGACAATAAAGTCAAACGTGGGCTGTGATATTGTCACATTTAGATATTTGCTCCATTTTTCCTCTTTCTCAATCCTCACAGAGAACTCTGACTCATGCATCTTAAGCAGAATGCAGGACGTGCCTTGCATTATTTTTTTTCCTCCTCCCTTGGACTCATGAATTCATTCAAGTCAGAGAAAATAAATATTGTGAGACTTGGCAGCAGATCTACTTGCAGCTTTGATGCCCTTTAAGTGTCATACCTGAAAGAACAATGGCTAAGGCTAAGGAGGGCACAGAAACGACAGATCTGATATGTACAGAAAGTAGCTGGAGATATTGTGGTGGAGACAGCAAAACAAACAAACAAAAACATTTGATGGTGTCTTCAGAAGATGAAGCTTTGTGTTGTCAGTAAAGCTTCACTCCTGAATGTGGCTTTCAGAATAGTTCAGCCACACCTTCCTTCACCACCTTTATATTGTTGTAATGTGGATTGACAACTTTCTAAATCCCAATGTAGTTGTGCTTTTAATATAATAATAATAATAATAATAATAATAATAATAATAAAATTTATTTATACCCCGCCCTCTGAAATATAAATCTGGGCGGCTTACAATTAAGAATGAGTACATCAATAAAACATATATATATATATATATATATATATATATATATATACAGTAACCCCCCCAGCCCCCCTTAAAACAATATTAAATATCTGCTTGATATGGTGATATGGGGAGATGATGATGCTTTCACTTCACTAAAAGCTTCACCTTGTAATTTCTTTATCCTGCGTTGCTGTCAAAGAGCTGGCCGGGGTATTATTTCACATCAGTTGGCAACCTATTTGGTAACTGATGAAGAATAAAAGAATAAAATATCTTCTTCTTTTTTTAATAAAAGAAAGACATACCACTGTAGACTCAATTTCTTTCAATTCCTGAACAGGTTGGGTTTCTGAGTGAAAAACCGAACAGGGTTCCTGTATCTTTAATAGTTGGGTAGAAGATAGAATTTCGTCTACCTGCTAAAATTATCTTTTCCTCACAACCATTAAAGGTACAGGAGTGCTGTCCTCCTGTTCACCTGGCATCCCTACTTGCAGCTGTTGCCAACTTTTTTCCTGCCAGAGCTCCTGTTATTTTTAACAGCCCCAAGCACACAGAAAATTAGCAAGCAATGCTTTCTCTCCCCCCATCCGCTTATAGACTTAAATAGAAGAGTTAGATGTCTGTTAAATTTATTCTTATCTACCTTGACTTTGGGTGCATCTACTCTGTAGAAAAAATGCAGTTTGACATCACTTTACGTGCTGTAGCTTCATCCTATGGAATCCTGGGATTTTAGTTTTACAATGTCTTTAGCCTTCTCTGTCCAAGTGTGCCGGTGCCTCACAAAACTACAAATCCCAGAATTTTGTAGGATGGCGCCATGGCAGTTAAAATGGTGTCAAACTGCATTATTTCTACAGTTAGATGCATCCTTTGCAATTTCCTTTTAAAGCCGCCCAAATTAGTGGCCATCACTATATTTCTTGTGGTAGTATATTCCTTGGTTTAAGTATCTAGGCCTGACAACTGTCTTTTCTTCTGATTTCTTCTGCTGTCCTGCCTCTTCCTCCAGATTCAGAAACAGCACCTGCTGAGACCTTGTAGGCCATATTGGAAGTGATGCAGATGTTTTCTTCCAGCAAGTCCCCATTATTCCAGAGGAGACCCTCTCTTGCCCCCTCTCTAGGAACTACAGCTCACCAAGTCTTCCAGGTGAGACTCTATCCATGGCGGCGGTGGTGGTGGGGGGGGACGACACAGGACTCACAGACCTGGTCCTAATTTGCTCTATTCCCTTCTAGAAGCCCTTCCCCAGAGGCTGATGGCTCCATTTCAGTGGGATGGTGAATCCACTCTGCATTTTATCTTCACTTAAAGGGATATCCAAGGTGCTGAATTTGTTTGGGGTGGTGGTGGTGGTGATCCTATACTTTGAATGGTCCTGGTAAAGTATGGACTGACCCACAGAATGGATTCACACCTCACTGAGGTTGGAGGCCAAATCCCTTGTACAAGGTGAGGAATCTTTGCTACCTGGCATCAGAGACTGGAGATAACAGCTCCTAAAGACTGAAGATAGCAGTTACCCATTCCATCAGTAATCAAGGAAATGAATTATCGAAACAGCTGATTTCCCATTATTTTTCAACAATAAAGGTACTATGAGACCATACCCATTTTCCCATGGTCCATTAATATTTTAGTGGGGAGATAGCAATCTGACTCATTTCTTCACCCCCGTCTCTGAAAATCCTATATATATTCATTCAGAACTAAGTTCCATTGTAGGTCTTCTTCCCTAGTGCCAGTGAAGCGTTCATGTGGCCCCTCCCAATTGCTGGATTGCAACTCCCAGCATTTCTCACTGTTAGTTCTGCTGGCTTGGACTGCTGGGATTTGCAGTACAACAGCTATAGGGCCACAGGATCCCTGCTCCTTTTCTGGTATATTTAATATGAACTATACTTAAGACTGAGAGCCAGCGTGGCATAGTGGTTTGAGTGTTGGACTATGATTCTGGAGATCAAGGTTCAATTCCCCTCTCAAGCATAAAAACCCACTGAATGATCTTGAGCAGCCACACTCTCTCAACCTCAGATGGCAATGGCAAACCCCATCTGAAGAAACTTGCCAAGAAAACCCTATGATAGGGTTGCCTTAGGGTCACCATAACTGAAAAGGGACTTGGAGGTCCACAACAACACCAACAACGTACTTAAAACTGCAACATAAATTTAAATAGAGAATTCACAAAAGCCAAAAGACAGGACAGCACTATTCTGCTGATTAATAAATGCATGGAACTGTGCTATTTTGCTATGGGGCTTTGCCGAGTTTATAAGAACTAGTTCTCAGACAATTGACCTCAAAACCACCTCCCCTGTTTTATCTGCTTCGGGGTTGAAGTGACAGCCCTTGGCAGAGTTGGATTGGTCACCATTTTGTTTTTTCTTCTGAAAGCCCTGCTCCAAGGTGCTTCTTGAATTTGGCAAATTCAAAAGAGACAGCCATTATTCATAATGGCAGCATTTTGAATTAGTCTGGATTCAAAAACAGCTGCCACCATGATTGATGGCTGTCTCCTTTGGTCCTTACGAGGGATTGCCTTTATAATAGACAGCAGTTGCTTACCCACAGTGAAATAGACCCTTTTACAGAGTGGGCTGCTCATTGCTCCAGATGCTCATTTTATTCATGAAGGGGAAAATTACATCATCAGAGAAAGGACAGTGATTGAAGCGGGCTTGTTAAAAAGAGTGATAGTATGTCATTCCATGCAATCATATTTTAAAATGATTTTAAATCATATGGGGGGGGGGACATTTGTAACATTTGCATTTTTTACTTTTCTGTTTAAAAAAAATCTCTTGCAAAAACCCAAATACACTCTATTCAGAAGTCATCTTGAAAGTTTAAAAGGCATTCCTTGTTCTTGTGTGGTGGGTGGAAGGGTGAGGTTCAGGGAGTAACAGAACAGTTCAATGCATATTAAATCAGAAATGGGTCCCATTGAATACACTGGGACTTACTTACAATTAAACATGGTGATGAATCAGGGAAATGATTTCGTGGGACAAAATTGTGGGTAATAATTTCACAAAAATGTTAGGTTTGCAGCTTGGGTGTGCTCCTGGATTTGGATTTAAGCATAGATGCCCAGGTTTCCGCTGTGGACAGGAGTGCATTTGCACAGTTTAAACTAGTGCACCAACTGCACTTTTCCTTGAGAAGTCTTATCTGACTACAGTGACACATGCCTTGATTTCATCCCGTTTGACTTCTGTGGGGCTGCCCTTGGAAACTGTTTGGAAACTTCAATGGGTCCAAAATGCTGCGGCCAAGTTCTTGACTAGGGATGGCTACAGGGATCAGTGATTCTGCTGAAACAGCTGCATTGGCAACCAGTCCATTTCTGGGCAGAATTCAAAGGGCTGGTTATGACCTTTAAAGCCCTAAAAGGCTTGGGTCCCGACTATCTGAAATACTGTATCTCCTTATACAAGCCAACCCAAGTGCTAAGATCAACAAGGGGGGGACTTTCTCTCAGTTCCACCACCTTTGCAGGTGAAGTTGGGGAGGATTTGGGAAAGAGCCTTCTCTATGGCTGCTCCCAGACTCTGGAACTCCCTTCCACTGGAGATCAGGCCAGCCCCTCTCTGCTCTCTTTTCACCAGCAGCTGAAGACATTTTTATTTAGGCAGGCTTTTGGTATGTGAATTTTACTTAGTTTGTGTCTGTAACTTGTGTGCTTTGAATGCTCTAATGCATTTTATTTATTTTTTATATTGTATTTTTAACTTTTATGTTTTAATATTGTTGTTGTTATGTGCCTTCAAGTTGTTTCAAACTTATGGCAATTCTAAGGTGATCCTAGCATGGGATTTTCTTGGCAAGGTTTATTCAAAGGAGGTTTCCCATTGCCTTCCCCTGAGGCTGAGAGTGTGTGACTTGCCCAAGGTCACCCAGTGGATTTCACGGCCAAGCTGGGAATCAAACCTTCGTCTCCAGAAGCATAGTCCAACACTCAAACCACTACGCCATGCTGGCTCCCGTTTAATTATTTTTTTAACTTTTGTAATTAATGTTTTAGCTCCATCTAATTATTTTAAGCTGCCTTGAATCCTATTTTGGGAGAAAGGTGGGATTAATTCCAATAAATAAATAAATAAAGCTGCTACTCTTTGAATTGCTAGATCAATTTGACTAAATTTTGGTTGAAACAGCTATATAGCCCTAGACTGCAACTGACTTCTATCCAGGGCTTCCATCCCTGCTTTAGTGTCTCTTAGCTTTTTCCATTGCTAACTGTAGCATCTTGTGGGAAACACTTGAATATGGATGTCGCTACCAAAGTAATAAGTGTCTAGAGCAGCAGAATCGGCATAGCTCTTGGCACTGTTGGTTGAGTTTTGATCTGAGCTGAGGCTAATTATCGTCTCTTTTTGAAGAGGAACACCTGTTGTGTACGTTTCCCTGGGTGGCCCCATTTTTGTCTTACATGTGATAAAAGTGCCTGGAGCCAAACACTGACACACTTTTAATATGCTGTCAGTGAAGAAGAAGAAGAAGGAAAGAATTTACAAAGTATGGAGAAAGTGGAGTTCACTGAAGTGTTGAGAATTTTCTTTTTAAAAATTGTACCAGCCATGCAAAAGTAGATTTAAAGAATTGTGCCATGTGTTTGCCTTGTCAGACGTGTAACCAAGCTGAGCTGGAAAATGTCGTGTGCAAAGGCAGGAGTATATATTTCAAACACATGTATGATGCAGCTATATTTCTTAACGGAAGAGCCATAGCTTAAGAGTAAAGCATAGGCTCTACATGCAAAAAGTTCCAGATCAGACCTTTCTATTTCCCACCTGGGGTTGCATCCGCATGTCAGAAATAATCCAGGTTGCCCATACTTTAATTACCATAGCTGAATGTTATGGTATTCTGGGACATGTAGTTTTGTGAGATATTTAGGCTTCTCTGTCAGAGAGCTGTGGTGCCACAACAAACTACAAGTCCAAGGATTCCATAGCATTGAGCCATGGCAGTTAAAGTGGGGTCAAACCAGATTAGTTCTTCAATGTGGATGGCACCTGGGATTAGGAAAGATCTCCTGTCAATCAGTGTGGACCAGAAGGACGCAACCTGGTACACTTCCAGATATTTCAAACTAAAATTCCCTAGCACCCCAGCCTACAAATCCAATGGTTGCAATTATGGGAGTTATAATCAATACATTGAAGGACTTTGCCTTGCCTCCCTGTGGTGTAAACTATAATGATTTAGACAGATAAATAACTAGGTTTGTTGTCAGGCCATTTGCTATGTTTTTATTGGTATGAGGGCAGAGGTTTGATAAGAAACCTGAACTCATCATTGTATAGTGCATGAAAGAGCTCCAAATAAGATGGCGCCAGTACCTGTGGATAAGTGAACTCAAGATGCTAGCTAATTTATGAGCACATGCTCAGAGAATTTATAAGCATAGAGCCCAGAATTTGAGGTTGGAGAAGTAACCTTTTAAAGATTACAGCCCCTAGAATCCCCAAGCAGTGTCTTCGCTGTCAGGGATTTCTGAGAGTTATGATCCAAAAAGGTCACTTTTCCCAATCTGCTCAGAATGCACAAGGACATCCATGCTATTTTCAGCTCTGCTGTTTATGCCCAGTTCCATTTTTGGTTTAAGAAGGGTTGCTTCTAAAATGAGGCAGTAACTCCATTCTTGTGTAGGTGCCCTTCCTTGTCCTAGGTTTCTATTACTGCTGGATCTTTACATTCTGGATTTCTACAACTGCAATAGGTGGGATGCAGGGTTAGGGACCTGTGTCTCACCTCCAGAAAGCAGCAACATTTGCTACATTTGCTTCTGAAGCATGACACTGGTGCATTTGTTTCTGAAGCATGACGCAGGCAACACTGAGGGTGTGACTACACAAAGTAACATCAGCCCCATTAACTATGTGCTCCCAGAGAACATTAGAGTGCTTATGGAGTCCTGTTGGCTTTGTATGGGAGCTGACTCCTTGGAATCAGTATCAAAGATTGTCTCAGGTGAAGAGAATGTATTAATGAAATTACCTGTCTGACTCCAAGAGAAGGATGGGGTCTGATGGTTCAGCTTCACAACTGAGATAGAGACTGTTAAGGAGGAGAGGCAAAGTGGAAATTATAAGTCAGCACAGATAAAATCTGTGGCAACAGATCAGACATTGCATCAAGGAACTCTACCTGTTTCTCTCTGGTCTATGTCTGCTTCCCCTGGAGGTACGTAGTTGCTGATGCCAGTGCAGGTGTACATTTTTCTGCATTCACAAAACTAATGTGCCAGTTGCTGACAGCCATTTTTAGAAGAAGAAATGGTCTAAAGAAGTGTTCCCTAAACTTTTGAGGGCTTCTGCCCCCTTTTCTTTTAGGTAACACCCCTAGCACCCCCACCCCTATTTCTTGAAATTAGCTCTACTGTTCTGCCGCAACTTCAGCACAACCAATCTAGTGCTATAAATATGCCCATGTAGTTCACAAATAAAATTTAACTTTGTAAAACAATTTATTTAATATTTTTCTCAGTTTGAAAGAATAAACTTACCTCTCATCTGTAAAACATTGTCTTCATAGTTTTAATGGGATGGATGTGCTTGGTGCAAGGATATTAGTTTTTCAACATCAGACTGGAAGGCAATAAGAAGTATTAGATCCTCACATATGGTGATTTTCAGTCTGTTTTCAGAGAAGCTGGGTGACTGCACTGAAGCCTCACTCTACTAAATCTGATATTGGGAAGGCAATAAAGTGCATCTTGACTTTGTTCCACAGTTCAAGGTAGCAGGTACGAATATTTGTTTTGTAATCAAAAAATCTTGATGTGTTTATTTGAAATTTGGCCTCAGCTCAGTGTCATTTCGGGATGAAATCAGTTTCCTTATTACTGATATCCAGGAATGGATTGATCACCCAGTCTGGTATTTTAAGCAAATATAGATCCTGAAATCTATCAGATCTGTCTTTGTGCAGCTCATCCAGGTGTTCACAATAAACTAAAAGTTTATCATCTGATATGCACTTCTCCATCTCTAATTCAGAGAGGCTCAGAAACTGGAAGAATTCACGGCATATGAATAACTGTAACTTGTACAAAAATGTGAAGAGGGCTGATTTAACTTGGATAAGGTTAACTTCATTTCCTTGCAGTTGCAAATTAACTTCATTGAACTTGGTAAATAAATCTGACAAGTAAGCAATGTCACTCTTGATCTTTTTTAGTTCAAAACATTTTGCTGCCTGAGGCAGAAGGGTAAACTGGAGCTCGCTCCTTTCCCTCCCTCTCCCCACTCCATGGCTATGGAGTTCTTGTTCTCTTACTGAGCTCAAGACAACGTCTTTCAGGGCCTCTGAATAAAGCCATGAGGGAACCATACAGCTCTGCCCCCCCTTCCAGAGTTTGTAACTTCAATTTTATCATATAGAGTTTGTATAAAATGTTTACTTAGTTTTGATGCCCTCCTAACACCCCCCCCTTTTTTTTTTGGTTGTTGTTGTTAACTGCCTTTGCATCGATCTCAACCCATGGCAACCCTATGGATGAGACAACTCCAGGCCCTCCTGTCCTCTACTGCTCTGCCCAGCTCCTGCAAACTCAACGCTTTAATAAAGTCCATCCATCTAACATGTGGCCTTCCTCTCTTTCTACTTCCCTCCACTTTTCGTAACATTCTTGTCTTTTCCAACGATTCATGCCTTCTCATGATGTGTCCAAAGTATGACAGTTTAAGTCCTGTCATCTTGGCTTCTAGAGATATTTCTGGCTTGATCTGTTCTAGGACCCATTTGTTTGTCCGTTTAGCTTTCCATGGGATCCTCAGCACTCTTCTCCAGCCCCACATCCCAAATGCGTTGATTTTCCTCCTATCTTCTTTCTTGACTGTCCAGCTCTCTCATCAATACATTATTATAGGGAGTATGATGGCTTGTGCGATTCTGACTTTTGTGCTGAGTTGCATATCTTTGCATTTTAGGATATTTTCTAGTTCTTTCATAGCCGCCCTCCCCAATCTTCTTCTGTTTTCCTGGCTGCAGTCCCCGTTCTCCCAGATATGAGAACTCTTTTACTATTTCTATTTCCTCATTGTCTAGTTTGAATGTGTGTAAGTTCTCTGTGGTCATTATTTTTGTTTTCTTTATGGTCAACAGTAAGCCTGCCTTTACACTTTCTTCTTTGATGTTCCTTAATAGTTGTTCTAGGTCTGTGAAGTTCTCTGCTGGTATTATGGTGTCATCCGCATATCTCAGATTGTTAACATTCCTTCCTCCTATTTTCACTCCTTCCTCTTCCATGTCCAAGCCTGCTTTCCTTACAATATGTTCTGCATATAGGTTAAATAGGTAGGGTGATAGGATGCAGCCTTGTCTGACTCCATTGCCAATTGGGAACCATTCTGTTTCTCAATATTCTGTTCTGACATAGCCTCTTGTCCTGAGTACAGATTCCTCATTGGGACTCTCAGATGTGATGGTTCTCCCTTGTCTTTAAGGGTGTTCCATAGCCTTTCATGATCTCTGCAGCCAAAGGCTTTGCTATAGTCTATAAAGTACATGCTGATTTCCTTTTGGAACTCCCTGCTATGCTCCATTAGCCATTGTATATTTGCAATGTAAACCCTGGTGCCTCTTCCTTTCCTGAACACTGCTTGGACCTATGGGATTTCTCTCTCCATGTGTGGCTGGAGTCTTATATTGCAGAATTTTCAGCATTATTTTGCTTGCATGGGAGATCAGTGCTATGGTAATTGCTGCAGTCTCTTGTGTCTCCTTTTTTGTGGATGGGGATGTATATTGATCACTTCCAATCTGTTGGCCATTGTTTTGTTTTCTATATCTGTTGACATATGTTGGTTAGCACTAGAGTTGAATCTGTCAGTGTGGATTGCAACAGTTCTATTGGTATATCATCTGTTCCTGGAGTCTTTTTTTTTGCCATTTCTTTTATTTCAGCTTACACCTCAGTTTTTAGAATTTGGGGTCACCTTCATATGGCTCTTCACTCCATGTGTCCTTCATTTTGTCATCTCTTTTGTATAGTTCTGTGTATTGCATCCAACGTCTTTCTATTCCATCCTAGTCTTGAATTATGTTATTTTTATTGTCGCAGAGCATCCCGGTCCTTGGTTTGAACTTTCCTTTGAATTCTCGAATTTTGTGAAATAGGTCTCTCGTTTTTCCCTTTTTGTTGTCATTTTCTATTTCTCTACATTTGTCATTGTAATAATTTTCCTTATCTTTGCGTACTAGCTGTTGCACTGTTGCATTCATGTTTCTTAGTTTATTCCTATTTCCATTTTGTTTTGTTTCTCTCCTTTCCTTTATTGCTTGTAGCGTTTTATCCGTCATCCATGGTTTCTTCACTTTCTTTTTGTCTGTTGGAAGTGTCTTTATGCATTCTTCTTTTATATGTCTCTGGCTTCAGACCAAAGCTCTTCCAGTTCACAATCTATTATACTTAATACTGCAAATCTGTTCCTTATATTGTCAATGAATTCTGTGGAAATGTTGTTTAAATCATATTTTGGTATGATGACTGTTTTTGTTCTCTTCTTGAGTTTGGAGCGTCGCCATCTTTTATTTCCAATTATGTAATCTATTTAGTTTTTGTGTTACCCATCTGGTGATGTCCATGTGTATAACCTTTTCTCTGGCTGTATGAAAAAAATGTCTTTGCTCATCATCTACCTGGATCTTTCCACCACTCCCACAGGGTTGGTACCACCAGTATGGGAATCACCGGCCTAGATATAGGGAGATTCAGAAAGATAGGGGAAAGATGTCCTAGAGATAGGGAAAAAAGCAGTAACAGAGATAAGACAGTCAGCCAGGGGAAGAACTGAATAGGGTTTCAGGGAGCTGCGAATGATGAAATATTTCAGAAGTTAATGTGTGAATTAAATTGTCTTAAAAACTTCTGCTTTTTTATTCTTTTTCATAACTGTATCTGGCTATTCTGGTTAAGTTTTGATAGAGAGTCTGGTCATGCTCACCACAGTGAAACCATAGAACAACACATCCACTTGTACACATAGGGATCACCTTGAGCCACAAGTAACTGATCCAGGGAAGGAAAGATCTTGATAGGGAAAGGGGCAGCACGAGTGATAGGAGCCCATGGGATGGAACTGTGGGGTCAGCCTGAAAAGGGGATCTGTCACAGGATTTTATCTTAAAAGTCTGGGCAAGTTATCCACAGCAGGCTGTCAAGTGGTCTGGACTTTTCTCTCCTGAGCCTGTGTGTCAAAGGGACCATTCCAAACAGCTCTGCTGTCCGGCTCTTCACAGATGTAATAGGGAATTATGTTTAATTAATGTAATTGCGATATTTTATGGTTATTATCTGCCTCGATCATTCGGGGAGAGGCGGGCTATAAATAAATTACTAGAAGCAGAGGAGACATTTGCCTTTACAGCCTGTATTGTCCCACAGTAGCCCCCCAGATATGTTCCATCCTGTGTTTGATCAGACCCACTTTGCTTTTTCTGCCTATGTTGGTCTAGTAGTCACTTTCTCACTTGCTTCATCACCTCCAGTTCCCTGGGAAAATAGGGCACCAGTTTGCCTCCATGTGAGGGGATACTTGGAAGCAATCCCACAGATTGGCCAAGATTTTGATAGACATGCTAGCCAAAGCAGCAGGAAACTCCCCAAGAGCCATCAGGAATTGTGAGCATTCTCTCCTTCTGCCTAAGCTGGATGAGACTAGCTCAGACTTCCATTTACTGTACCACAGGAATCCATCCCGAACTATCAGCTCTTGGGGGCAGACCATTTCAATATGTTCCCATCTTTGGTCCCACCTTTGCAGAGTCCCAACAACTCTAAACCCTGACAGATCAATGAAAATGGAGTAATACATAGTTCTTCTATCCCCAGATCAGCATCACTCCATTGAGCACAGAAAATGTTAGACCAGGGGAACTCCATCTCCCCATCCTCAAGCTCTCACCTGCTGTGGCACAAATAACTCTGCTGGACAAAGCTGAGGGAAATTAACCACCTCTTCTTGCCTTCCAGGGAACATGTAAGCAGGTGAGTGCCAGGCTGGCATACTTATCCAGGATTAGGTACAGAATGGCAGAAGAAATGAATTTTAGTTCATGAAAGCTTATGCTGAAATATATTGGTTAGTCTTGAAAGGTGCCACAAGACTGCAGCTGACACCCTTGTAGTGGTTGACACATGCGTAAATTCCCTTAAGCATGTGGCATTACCTTTTTGACCATGGTGCAACATCGATGAAGAATGCAGAGGCAGTGATGACCATGAAGTGCCATTGTACTTGTGGTGCCATTGTGCATTGCACATGCAGACGTGCACTGAACATTCATTCAATCATGCATTTCACATTTCTTTGCACATACAGCTGTGCAGTGCTGCACTTCAAATCCATTGCTACACAACTCTGTGACTGTTATATACTCTGTCTCTTGGATGTAGGATCTCTGATTCCTTTTTCCTCCCCCACTTTTAAATTATTGTCCATTTTCTAACCATTGTTCTTCTTTCTGTTTTTATTGTTGTGATCCACAGTCCTTATTGATGATTAGATGGACTATGTTATCAGAAACTATAAGAAGGTTCTGTTCTCCTATTCAGATGATTTGTGAGAGGAAGCTTTTCTACTGAAGACAAGGGATGTGCACTGTTAAATTACTAGTTTCTATAAGGGAGAGCAAATAATTTAATCCATGTTCTCCCTGCTGCCAGATGTCTTTGAAAACTGTAAGTCAGTGGAAGAAACCACACACCTGTGGGCCACACGCATCAACTCTCTCCTCTTATTTTTGCTGGCCCTTGGCCATCCTTCTCCCTGCCTTCTAAACATTGAATTTCTGCTGTCCAAACATCTGGGAATAGCAATTCTCCTATTAAAAACAGATGCAGCCACAGACTCCCACCACCACCATGCTTGATCCCTTCTCCTCCAAGTGGTTTTACTGCATTTCTCATCATCTTTAAGCCATCTAAGAGCAGAAAATTCCTGGGAATATTAAAAATTCAGAAATGCCTGTTTTGAGCGAGAGGCATCTTGGGTAATTGATAAAGGTCAGGAGGTTTGTATGGGATGCAGGGTAAGCAGTTTTAGCACCCCAGCTCTGTGGCAAAATCTCCTAGTTGAAAGAGAAGTGTCCCTTCCAGAACCAGACTGATTGCAGCTCTATTCTGGGAAGGGAAGGGGGCTACACTGGGGGGTTAGGCAGCTCTTCCAATGTTCTCGATCTCCTGCTGTTTCCCACAAAGGAGTGTATCACACGGGAGGAAATTAGGAGTTTAAACAATAATTAACCCGTGAAAATTGTGTAAATGACATTAAAACGCGATTAAAATGACATTAACACAAGAGCCATTATCCCATGAATAACCAGGCAATAAACAGCAAAAAGTCCTTGGAGTTTATCACAGAGGGGATAATTGGAAGTATAAATGGTGATTAACCCATGATAATCCCGCAATTGCGCTAATTAATTTCTCACAACGTCACCTTCGAAGTGATAATATCCCATGAATAACCCGTGATCATCGTGCAATTGCGCTGATGGTTTTCACACAATGTCCAAGTTAAATGTGATTAAAGCGTGAATAACCAGGCAAAAAACAGCAGCAAACCATTCAGGGGATTTTCCTGTGAATGACTTTTTGCTGTTTATTCCCTGGTTATTCCCTGGTTATTCTCAGGATAATGGTTCTTGTGCTGATCTCATTTTAATCACGTTTTAATGTCAATTGCACAATTTCCTTGGGTTAATCACGGTTTAAAGTCCCAATTTCCCCCCGTGTGATAAACTCCATTTACGGGGAAATCCCATGAGTGATTTGCTGCTGTTTCTTGCACTTTAATCACGTTTCATCTCGACGTTGTGATTATCATGGGTTATTCATGGGATAACAGCACTTTGAACACAACGTTGTGTAAAAACCATTAGCACGATTGCGGGATTATCACAGGTTAATCACCGTTTATACTTCCATCTGTCCGCTGTGTGATAAACTCCAAAGATGCTCCCGTTGCTGCTGCAAGAGAAAGGGATCTTTGGAAAGCCTCCATTTATTGTTCCAGCATTTCTGCAAGCAGATTTGGACACTGGGCTTAGTCCAAGCTCTCTTAAGTTCCAAGTGGCAGCCTTGGGTTTGGGCAAGATTTTGGAGGAGATCCAGGACTTGGAAAATGGAAGGAAAGTGGGGAGCATTGGGGTACAATTACAGAAGGGGAAAACAACAGTGACATGACTGTGCAGGTCTGCTCTAGACCTCCAAGTCAGAGTGAAAAATTGGATGACACTTTCTCAGAACATTTGAACATTCAAAAAGAGGAGACAGAATAGGAATGGGCAGTTCCAACTGATTTGTAGTTCAAGTGAAATGCTGGCAAGAACGTAAGGCCCAACAAATTCTGCACTTGCCTTGCTGGTAATTCAGTTGGAGCGAGGTATGCCAAAAACCAGTACAAAGAGATCGATCTTGGCCCAAAACACATTGCAGAAATAACCCAGTTTGAGACCGCTTTACCTGCCCTGGCTCCGTGCTAGGGAATCCTGGGAATTGTAGTTTTATTGTGGCACCAGAACTTTCTCTGAGAGAGAAGGCTAAATATCTCACAAAAGTACAGCTCCCAGAATTGCCTAGCATGGAGCCAGGGCAGGTAAAGCAGTCTCACACTGGGTTATTTCTGCAGTATCTTTTGGACCCTCGTTAGTTTTTTTTTCATTCGTGGCAGAATTCAAAGATATAGCCCTGTTAGTCTGCAGAATCAGTAGGTAGATCTTGCAGCACCTTTGAGATTAACTGAAATAAAGAAGTTGGCCGCATGAGCTTTCGTAGACTAAAGTCTACTTCCTCAGATGCATATGGACCATATGCACCATATGCATCTGAGGAAGTAGACTTTAGTCTACAAAAGCTCATGCGGTCAACTTCTTTATTTCAGTTAGTCTCAAAGGTGCTGCAAGATCTCTCTACCTCCTTTCTTTTCATTAGTTTCTCTGTTCCCCTCCTCAGCCATCCAGATGGAGGAAGGACAAACATCCAACTTCTTGACATATTTATATTTATTTATATTTATTTATATCTACAGCTCTAGATGTTGGCATGTGGGCAAACTGGAGAAACAATCTGAAACACCCGGGGGGAAAAGACCCATCTTCCATGAAGACAGGAGCTAGAGTGTTGTGTTGTGGTGCTTTACTTGACAGGTCCTCCATTGTGCCACTTCTTTCCTCAGAACGTATTCTCCATGGCGACAGGTCCCTGTTGGAGGCCTTCATGAGGCCTGACTGAAATCAGCCCTTTGGTGGGAGTGAGGCGATGGAGGGAGAAGGAGCAGGGAGCTGGTTTAGTGAATGTTAGAAGAAAATTAGACCTGGTGGTTTTATTTATCTAGTAGTGTTCTTTAGTTATTACTGTTACTGAGCTGTTAGTTATATTCCCATAACTTCTATTACACATTCTTTAGTGGGAAGGCGGGTTACGTTTGTTGCTTTGCTTTGCTTTGCTTTGCTTTGCTTTGCTTTGCTTAAAGTAAGAGGAAGACAGTTGTCGAAGGAAGGTAGGCAAAGGAGAGGCAGAACTCAATCTCCTGAAAGATGTGAGTAATATTTCTTTTTGGTTTCTAGAAACAGAGTTCCCTATTAGGGTCCTTCAGACTTTCTCCTTCTAGTCGCGGCCCAGTTCTCTATTCCACGCTCTGTTCCCAAAATGGACGGATCATCACCTGTACATTTTTCCTTTTGCTCTCTTTAAAATAATATTTTTTTTTATTAATCTTAAAAGCAGGGATAAATAATCACTCAAGAACGTCAAATACAAATACATACAAAACAATCACTACAGCACAAAATCCACAAGGCCTTAACCACAACATCAACACAAAATGAGTTCCTAGCCTCTAATCTTGATTATTATCAACTATTCATTGTCCTTTGACTAATATCCCAAATACAAATAAATATCTGCTACTGGTATTAAACTATCATATCTTCCTTCAGTTACTTAAAGGAAGACATGATAGTTTAATACCAGTAGCAGATATCTATTTGTATTTGTGCTATTGGATATTAGTAAAAGGACAATGGGTAATTGATAAAAACCAAGATTTGAGGCTAAGAACTCTTTTTGTGTTGATGTTAGATCATGCTTTTTGATTATACTCTTACCAATACTGTTTATCAATATTTATACAGTACATAATACATAAATTAACATGGAGAATTTTCCTCTTTCTTAGTTTATCTGAGGAGCGTATTGCTTGGGGGTTTAAACCGAATCAACCCTCCCAGGCTGCAGCCAGGAGATGGGATGGAGGCAAGGATTATCGCAGGGGTAGGCAACCTTTCCCCTTTAAGGGCCGAGGGACTTCAGCTCCCAGAATCCCAGGAGCTATTGGCCAACATGGCTGAGGCTTCTGGGAGCTGAAGTCCCTCGGCCCTTAAAGGGGAAAGGTTGCCTACCCCTGGATTATCACATGCCAAATCGCCACTGAATCGCCGGTTGCTATCAGCCCAGGTCCCAGCCAGGCTCAGCCGGCACTTTTTAGACCCGATTTCTAAAAAGTGCGGGCTGAGCCTGGCTGGGACCTGGGCTGATGGCGGCCGGCAATGCAGCCCGGGACGCTTGATTTGGTTTAAAACCAGGGGTAGGCAACCTTTCCCCTTTAAGGGCCGAGGGACTTCAACTCCCAGAATCCCAGGAGCTATTGGCCAACATGGGACTATTGGCCAACATGGCTGAGGCTTCTGGGAGCTGAAGTCCCTCGGCCCTTAAAGGGGAAAGGTTGCCTACCCCTGTTTAAAACCCTAAGCCAGAGGTAGGCAACCTTTGTGAGCCGGGGGCCAGGTTGCTGTCCCTCAGACAATTGGGGGGCCAAAGCACCAAAAATAAATGAATAAATACATAAATAAATAAAAATAATTTAAAAAATAAAAATAATATGCATGCACACTCTCTCAGCCCCAGAAAGCCATGGCAAAACCCCTGTGGAGATTTTGCCAAGAAAACCCCAAGAACAAGTAATAACAACAATAATATCATCATGGCGGGTGGTGGCGGCGGTGGCAGGATCCCGCATCCGGCCCCCGGGCCTTAGGTTGCCTACCCCTGCCCTAAGCAATAAATTCCCTAGGGAAGGTTTTTGATCCCAGTAAAGTCTTAAATATTCTGTTATCAGGAGCCATTCTTCTTTAAATTTATCTGCAGAACCAAATTTAATCAAATGGGTCAATGTACCATTTTCCCTAAGATCATATATTTTCCAGATCCAGTCAACTATCCGGTGTACCTTCTTCTTTCCATCTATTTGCGTAAATTATTTAGTGGCACTAATCATGTAGAATAAGATTCTTCCATACCTTTTTTTCTGTCTCACTATCTAATATTCCTAATAAAAATATCTTTGGTCATTTAATTTGAAGTATTTCAGGAAAAAAATTATGAATTTCTGTCCAGTACTGGTTGGCTTTTATACAAGACCATCACATATGTATTTTTTTGACACTCCCTTGACTTAATAGGAAACCATCTCAGCGTTATCACTGATTAAAGCCAGTATTATTTGGATGACTATAGTATGTGAAGACCAAGCAAGGATTTTACCCAAGAGATATTTGAGAAATAAAGTCAGATGTGTTTGGGATATGCTGGAATATTATATAATGAAAAAAAGATGCCCTTGATTTTTTTTTTAAGATGCTGACAAAGCATTTGATAATGTCAGCTGGCCATTTTTGTTTTATTTTATTTTATCCTTTCTTCCATGTTCTACTGCCAAAATGGAAAGATCCTCTTTCATGCATCTCTTTTTCTTTTTTGCTTATGATGCTTCCTTGACCTCAAAGGAAACCTTCTCAGTGTTGTCATTGATTACACCCAATATGATTCTTTATTAAAACAACGAGAAATAAGTCAAGATTTTAAACCAAGGAGCCCTTGATCATTGCTGTGCCAAATGCTGAGGGTACAGGATTGCACCATTATTAATTGTTGGTGAAATCTTGGGCATAAGTGAGGGAGGGAAAAGGCAAAAAAGTGGCATTATTTTTGCAGGTGTTTCTCCTCTTTCTTGGCTTTGTTTTCACCTGTTTTGGTTTATGGCCTCCCCACATGCACATGCACACCAATCTCAAGCCGCATAAATGGGAATTATCATCATCATCATCATCAATCATCATCATCATCCTGCTTTCCTCCCAAAATTGGGACTCATAGTAGCTTACAATTTAAAAGAACAATACAATGAAAAACATACAAAAGTGATGCATTAAAACAGAATTAAATTATTACAATATTAAAACAGATCACTCACTAAAAAAAATAGAATACAGCACAGTTAAAAAAGACAAAAGTGTTTAAAACAGTACACTTTAAAACAATAAAACACCCCAGCCCGTTCTTTAAAGATTTTCTGTTTTAAAAGTCTGTCTGAATAAAAAAACAAAACTTTAGCCTGCCAACAGAAGGACAAAAAGGAGGAGGTCATTCTGGCATCCCTGAGCAGACATCTTCCTTTTCTAGGACATATCTAGGGGCAGCCACCGGGAAGGCCCTCTCTTGTGTCCCCACCAACCATGTTTGATATAGTGGTGGGACTGAGAGAAGGGCCTCTCCTGATGATCTCAGAGCCCAGGCCAGTTCATACAGGGAGGTAGGGTCTGCCAAACAGCCTGGACCCAAGCCATATGGGGCTTTGTAGGTCATAACTGGCACTTTGAATTGTGCCAGAAACAAACTGGCAACCATGGAAGCAGTTTCAACAGGGGCATCATGTGGTTTCTGTAACCTGCCCCAGTCTGGCTGCAGCTCTTTGGACCAGCTCCAGTCTCCAAACACTCTTCAAAGGCAGCCCGAAGTACAGCATGTTACACTAGTCCAGCGGTTCTCAAATAGTGGGGCTCCGTAAAGGGGGCCCCGTTACGGCTGGAGAGAGGGAGATTGTCCCAGCGCAGCCCCAGTAGCAGCCCAATGTGCTCTATCCTGATTGGTCAAACCCACCCATGTGACTATTTACAGTCGCGCCGGGGCGCGTGAAATGTTTTCTTCTTTCCTGGGGGGCGTGGGGGCGTGACAGAAAATAATGGAGAAGCACTGCACTAGTCCAAACAAAATATAACCAAGGCATGTACCATCGTGGTCAGATCTGGAATCTCAAAGAATGGGCACAGTTGGCACACAAATTTTAGATGTGCAAAAGCACTCCTGGTCACTGCAGAAACTTGAGCATTCAGGCTCAGAGCTCAGTCCAGGAGAACATTCAAGCTGCGAGTCTGATAAGCTTATTGCATCCTTAAAAAATCAGCTGCCAGGAATGGCTGGGGAACGCCTTGGGGACTCCTGGCAGCATCGGCGGCATTCTGTCCAGTAAAATGTGTTTTTGCCCCATTCCATTCCGTTCCTTCTTGTTCCCGTTCCTTAAGTGCCATGCAATAAGCTTATGAGATTTCAGGGGGAGTGTAACCCCGTCCAACATAGACAAAGTCCCTATTCCCTGATTTGCTCTGCAGCTGACCAGGAGCACCTCTGTCTTATCTGGATTAAGCTTCCATTTGTTTGCCCTCATCCAGTCCATTATTGACAGCAGACACTAGTTCAGTACAGAGACAGCTTCCTTGGAGTCAGATGGAAAAAAGACATAGAGTTGGATGTCATCTGCATACTGGTGACACAGCACCCCAAATCTCCAGATGACCTCTCCCAGTGGTTTCATGTAGATATTAAATAACATGGAGGACAAAACAGAACCCTGTGGGACCCCACAGGACAATGGCTAGGGGTTTGAGCAGGAGTCCCCCAGCAACACCTTTTGGGTTTGCCCCTCCAGGAAGAAACGGAACCACTGTAAACAGTACCTCCAAGTCTGATCCCAGAGAGGCAGCTTAGAAGGATACCATGGTTGATTGTATCAAAAGCCTCTGAGATGACCAACATAACTAAGAGGACACATTCCCCCTGTCCAGTTCCCTGCATAGCTCATCCATCAAGGCAACCAAGGCTGTCTTTGTTCCCTATCCAGGCCTGAAACCAGATTGAAATGGGTTTAGATAGTTTTATCCAGAAACCCCTGGAGTTGGGAAGTCACCACTACCAAAAATGGTAGTTTGGACACTGGTCGATAATTATCCATTACAGCGGGATTCAACAAAGATCTCACAACTGCATCCTTTAGGCAAGTTGGAACACTGCCTTGATGTAGGGAGGCAGTGACTACCCCCCTTCATTGACTTGGCCTGTTTAATAAGCCAAGAAGGACAGGGATCTAAGACACATGTGGTGGTTCTCACCTCTCCAAGGATTCTGTCTAGATCATCAGCCTGCACAAATTGAAAAGTATCCATTAACACTGGACAAACAGGCACCAAGGTCTACTGGCACTGTGTCAGCTACAGCATCCATGCTGGAGCAGATCTGAGTGCCTTTATCTGTAAAGAACCATGCAAATTATTTGCAGTGGGTTGCTGACTGGTCTGTATTTTCTACTTGAGGGTCTATATGTGATAGACCCCAGACCACTCAGAACAGCTCTTCTGGATGGCTCCCTGCAGATGCAATTCTGGCAGCAAAAAAAAATTTTTTTTTTGCTGTCCACCCTCCCACAGAGTAGCACTTAATATGCTCTTGCCCATGTTCAGTCAGATTTGCTTCAAGTTTTCCACCAAATCCACTCGCTTAGGAACATTTTGTTGTTTTACTCAATAATTCTCTATGGGAGGTGGGTCCAAAGTAGGATGGAGGTCCAAACTCCCAGGTTCTCCAGGTGTTTAGCCCTTCATGGGCTAGTAGATATAAGCTAGGCTCCCATGGCCTGAAAGGGCCACTTCAAATGGGGGAGCTACTTCTGGGGTAGCGCAACACCACGGGGGAGGAGCATTACCTGCTTCTTCACATCTTCCTTTCAAGATCAGTTGTGCAACTTTTAAGGTGAATGGATTGCTAACCATGTAGAAAAGCCATGCTTTAAAAGTGGAGGAAGTCACGGACTCAGGGAGCAGCTATCAAAGGTCAGAGGGAGAAGTGGATGAAACAGTTGGGCTACTGTGGGGGAAGGCATCAAACTAGGATGTTGGTTGAAATGTGTCCAGTTCAAAGAACATGCAGAGCCTTGGCTTCAGGCCTCTTGAGATGAAAGTGCTGGTGTGGAAAACCAGGTTGCTGACTTGGTCTGGGATGAGCATCCGGACCTGGCCTCTATCCCAGAGAGCTGCAGGGATGAATCTATCACAGCTTTGCCCACTGGGCTTCTCAATATTATGAAGCAGCAGTGGGCAGGACCTTGACTATGAATATTTTTAAAAACAGAAGGACTATTTCATTCTGTCTATTGCATTCAATGGGACTTAAGCAAAACTAATTGTGAATGGAATGGATTGCAGCCTTAATTTCGTCTAGGATTTTTCATCAATCCATTAACTAATGACTTAATGGATACCTAGAAGGGCTCACCCCCTAAAACATTTTTGTGCATGATCGTTAGTAGTATAGATTTTGCAGCATTACCCTTGAGCAGGCTAAATGTTGTAGGATTCCTTGTTCAGAGTGGTTTTATCATTTTATCTGGGAAGGCCATCCATTTAGGAGTTCAAGCCCAACAAGCTCATTGCCCCCCCCCCCCCCCCATACAGTGGCATTCTGGATGTAGCCTAAGCTCAGCTGAAGGCAGAAAGATAGAAAGCTGAAAATAGAAAAAGTGCATCCAGAGTTGGAGACTCCATTTCTCACCATGTGCTTCCCCTTCCTCCTTCTAGGCTGAGAAGGCTGTGCCGGATCTTCTGCAGGAAGAGCCGCAAAGTTTCCCCAGCTCCAATGAGCGTCCCTGTCAGTCATGAAAAGACTCCTGAGGATGAAGGGAACAGGACCCCAATAAGACATCACCAGTGGTTCTGCAGGGGATGCCAGCGGCAACATCTTTTTTGCAGGCAGCCAGTTGGCCATCACTTTGCTGATCCCCAAACCCTGACGGACAAGCTGCAATGGATTCTTGAAGAGAGAGCCATTGCTTTCGGTGAGACGATGCTCAGGGGTCCAGGTGATCTGTGGGGAGGAAACCAAGGATCTGTATAAATGGGTGAAAGAGAGGGAGTGCCTGGAGTTCCAGCTCCTGAAGAAGGGTTCAGGAAAAGGGGAGCAGCTGTCAGGGATGGTAGATGATGTGTGTTGCAGTTGTTACCAAACAGCAGAGTTGTCAGGAAAAGCTGACCCTTCTCCTGCACACCTCCAGACTTTTTCCCATCTGGATCTTGATGAAACTGCTTCAGCTCTCCAGCCTTATCAGCAGTCAGGAAACACACCAGTTGTAGTCTAAGAAAACTATTCTTTATTCTACAACTCAAAATTATTTACTGTAGTTGTTTATTTATAAAACAAAACCTAGCAACACACCACACAGTGAATTATCAGTAGAACCTTCCAAACTCCCCCCCCTCTCTACACATGGACAAAGGATTTTGTTGCTCCCCCAAGCTACCACCCACTTGGGTGTGTACATGCTAGATGATTGGCTGAGTCCAATTTTCCCAGACCTCCAGTCCAACCCATGTTGCTGACGTCTTTGCCCATGTGACATGCCATGCTTACGTTGTATGTTTTGATTAGGATGTTCCCTTTCCCAAAACACACTAGTGTTTTCTTCTCTTTGGTTCCTTTTTTATTTTTTGGTGTGACACCTGTTGTTTGTCTGTCCCAAACTTGTTTTCCAATCCCTTCCCACAGGAAAAATTGCCCATGCACCTTTTACATTTCATGTCTGACTGCATGTCCCATCAAGCAAATTTCTGACAGCAGCAGCATCCCCTGGAAAGGAAGAAGGCCAAGCTCACATGGTCCTTCTTTCTTTCTTTTATCAACAGAGAGGGTGGAATGTTCCTGGCCTCTTCCAACCCTCCAATCAGAGAGAAATCTGCCTCTGAACTTAACAGCGATTGCAGTGATGATGAAGAAAATCAACAGCAGGAAGCAGGTACAACCCCCCCTCCCCCCCTCCCCCACACACCTGCCTCCCCACCCAAAGGCAGACTCCACAACCTTTTCTGGGACACCTCTTCACACTGTAAAACTCTGGGTGTTGAGATTCTGTACCTCCTCCCATTGGGCCCAGGCATTCAGAAATCTGGCAGTCCCGGCTGCCTAGAAGTAGACCTCACTGCCTGAAATCCTGTGGCTAGGAAGGGCTTCATTCCTACAGGGGGCAGGGGGTCTTGGATGACTGGAGGTGATGAGGCTCACAAAAGTCCTCCTTGCTTCCAGCCTGACTCTCTTGACTTCAAGCACATTCTGCTGTGCCCTGACCAGGAGAAACTGGATTTCCTCCGAGCTCTTTCGGCCAGCTGCACTGAGGCACTGGAGAATGGGCACAATGAGCTCGGGCTTCCCCACAAGAAGGTTGAGCTAGTCAAGGCCATTGTGGTGAGTGAGTAATTTCTGAAATAGGTTGTTGAGCAGCCTTAGATTTTGGTCACTGAGGAAAAAGAAAGCTCCCATTTGGGGGTGGGGAAACCTGGGAGAAAAGTCTGGATAGGGCTTTTTTCCCATTGTCTCAGTTTTGTTTGGGGGGCAGTGTGGGGGCTCACAGGACCTTCCCTCTCCACTTTGATTTTCACCTCTTTCTGTCTCTTCCAGGTGGTAATGGAGAGCCTACCAGTCACCCCTGTGCCCTCTCCTGTGATCTCTTGTGCCATGCTGGCTCTCTACCACCTCAGGTACCTGGATGGCTTCAGTGTCAATGGAATCTGCACTAGATAAGTCTTCCTCAAGTCCACAGGGCATTTGAGGAGAGTGAGGGAGCCCTCCTAAAGGATCCTCTCTCCTCCCTCCCTTCCTTCCACCCATCCAATGATAGATTTCTCTTTTTCTCCCACCAGCAAGTTCCAGCCTTCACTTGATCGGGACCTTGAATCCTATGTCCTCCGCCTAATTTTATATTATGTCTTCACTATGGAGAGCACATCTGTCCGCAGTCAGGTACATTTGGATCAAGACCCACCTGGGTTCAGTTTCTGTTGCCCCAGCTCCCTGAGATATGTCCTTCTTCAGAAGGCCAGTCCCCAGAACATACAGGTACTCCAGGGAAGTCAGGAGGAGGTTGTACATGCCGTTATTTCTCTACAGAAGTGAACCTTCCTTTTATGTCCAAATAACTGTTGCCTGCTGGAGCGGCAATCTTAGCACCACAATTTAACATATATGTAAGCAGCTTGTGTTTTTGCTAGGAGGATGACTCTGGGCTGAGTCAATGGGCTTCATGCTAGGAAGGTCAGCCAATTGAACTTATAGTAGTGTCAGCTTAGCTATTTCTTATTGATTCCCTTGGGTCTCCTCCTGAGAGTCAAAATAAGATTTAGATTTCCTTGGCTTTTCTCATTCCCATGTCTCCTGCTCTTTTTTCCTTTCAGGACTTCTACATCTCTTCGTGTCTCACTCTTGAGGTTCTCCTGAAGGGTTTATTAGTGGGGGATGCAACTTCAGCCCATCTTCTATTCCTGATCAAGGTCAGTGTTCCCAAGAGATTAGCCATTCATCCTGCTCTTCAAAATCTGCAAGAGACTCCCTCAGGAGATGATGTTAACTCTCTCAAGCCTACTTTGGACTAGATGAAAAAAGATCCATGCAAAAAATATGATAACAATGTGATTTCTTTGACTGCAATTTAGAAACAAGAGAACCCCCTGTGGAAAAACAGGGTGACTCCATTATCTCTCTAGCAATAGAAGAAGTAGTGGATACAGTAGATAGGGCTCTGCGGGAAGGCTTGGGTGAAGCATAGAAGCTTCCTCCAGATACTGCACAGGTTCTAAGCTTCTGCTTCTTTCCACAGCATATTAACTTCTGGCTGGAGTCATCAGGCAACAAAGAAAAAATGCGGGCCCTTACCTGTGCTTCAGCCTTGATTGGGCATGCTATCTATGTCCTAGGCCCTGAAGTGAGTACCACAAAATGCCAGCTTGGAGACCCTAGTTCTCAGGTATCCTTACCTGAGAGGAATGAAAGCCCTGGGAGAATCTGACAGAAAGCTACAGAGGAGAAAATTCTCTGGGGCCTTGTTCCCACTATGATTTAAAGCAAATTGCAGATTGGGTTATATGACTGTTGTTCCCACTTGAAACCAGTTCTGATCCTATTGAGCTCAGTTGCAATCGCGATGAAGCAAGACAAACGCAAAAAAAAACCAAAAACAAAACCTAGTTCTTTGGTGATTCTTTTGAAAAGAATCAATTCCAAAGCATGTTCAACAAGTCGGAATGACGGATCATACTGGAGGGGAGGGACTAATGGTAGAGGAGTTTTACCATCCTGCCTCAATTTTTAGGAGATCCGCCATCCCCTCCCCCCAGCGCAGCCTTTGTGCTTGTGTGACCTGTGGGCTCATATATATACCGAATTACCAAATATATGATCTGTTGTTTCTGCAACTTGGCGGCAGGCCAGCAATCGGACTGATGGCAGCTCAGCAAGACAAGTACAGTATTTTCTGGCATATAAGACTACTTTTTAACCCAGGAAAATCTTATCCAAAGTCAGGGGTCGTCTTATACGCCGGGTGGAGGAGGAGGGGGAAGAAGGGGTGGCGCGGCATGAGGCGGGAGGAGGAAGATGAGAGGAAGTCAGGTTAGAGGAAGAGGAGGGGGAGGAAGGGGTGGCATGGTGTGGAGTGAGGCAGGAGGAGGAAGCAGCAGCGGATAAGAGGTGAACCCCTATCCTGGGATTTTCTTAGCAAAACTGGTTCAGAGGAGGCTTGCCATTGCCTTCCTCTGAGGCTGAGAGTGTGTGACTTGTCCATGTTCATCCAGTGGGTTTCATGGCAGAGTGGGGAATCAAACCCAGGTCTCCAGAGTGGTAGTCCAACACTCAAACCACTGCACCATGCTGGCTCCTAATCCCATGTACTGCTTATGAGACAATTGCAGACTTTTTTGTTGTTCTTGTGTGTCTTCAAGTCCTTTCCGACTTATGGCAACCCTAAGGCAATCTTATCATGGGGTTTTCTTGGCATGTTTCTTCAAATGGGGGTTGCCATTACCATCCCCTGAGGGTGAGAGTGTGTGACATGCCCAGGGTCACTTACTTGGCCGCAAATTGTACATACCCCAGAATGCATCACCTAGTATATTGGCAGTCCTTCCCCTCAACACTTTCTCATTTTCCCCTGTTGGAGGAGGGGTTGTCTTATACGGCAAGTATATCCCAAACTTTATATTTTACCTGGAAAAGTTGCGGGTCGTCTTATACGCCGGAAAATACGGGTAGTTGCAATATCAATGGATCAAATCTTCTATCAATTTTTTTTTTTTAAATTAGTTCCCAAGCCAAGCTGCTCAAAGGGGAAATGGTGTACTTTTGAGCAGCCAAAGTCACCCTACTCTGGCCCCATCCTCACTGTATTGCCGCTTGTGTCACCGATGACACATAGATGATTTTGAAGTGCTGCAAACTAGTAAGAATGACAATCGTGCCAAAAAAGAAGTGATTACAAGGGAATAATGAAAAGATTTGCTTTGATAGTGGGAATGACGGACCTTTTGGAATCGATTCACCAACATGGAGTGAAGGCAAATCGCAAACCAGTGTAAATGTAAGTGGGAATGAGGCCCTGGGTTTCTTTCCTTCCAGACATCAGAAAAACACCCAGAATGGGGAAGTCTGGTCTGTCAATACAAACTCCATGTTGCTTCCAGTAACCCTGTTGTGAGCCAGGCAGCCAGGGAGGTCCTTTCTTCCATCTACAAATTCTTCTTGCACAAGAGAGGTGAGTAACCTGGAAAGGAGGACACAAGCACTTTCCTCACTGCAAGAAACATCAATAACCCAAGTCATTCTGTTGGAAAGATCCAGGATGCCAAGTGATAGTACAAAGTTATATTTTAATTCCTTCCTTCCAGGGCTTAGCCAAATTCTCAGCCAAGACCTCTGGTGCCAGGATGACTGTGGTACAGAAATGCTGGGATACATTGACACTTGCATGGCTGTGGAGGTAAGGATATCCCTTGTCCCTTTTAGTTCCCAATTTCCTTTTAGTGGCAAACTATGAATCTGAGCAACTGGGAAACTGTCAGCCATATGGAGCATAGTTTCTACCTGCTTGGGAAGAAAATCCTCTGCCCCTTAGTGATGTAGAAATGGCTTTATTGGTATAATAAAAGTCACTTTAACTAGAGTCAAACAAAGGAAGATGGGACATACTCAGTGGCCTCCAGGACTTCTGCTTTCACATGAAAGGGAGAAAGCAGGAAGGGGGAAAAAGGAACAGGGAATTCGAGAGATTCTTTTAATTCTGCTGAAAGTATGCCTGGAACTAGGAGGATGGTGAGTACCTGAGAGATCCCTCGTTGCTACAACAAATGGGGAAAGTTTGGGAAGGGGGAGGAGGGAAAAGATACATTTTTTCAGCCTTACTCCTCCGAATGTCCTCACAATTATATGACAAAAGTGAAGAGCTGAGGGATGGAGCCAGGAGGCTTTAGTAGTCTCTGTTCCCCAGCAAGGGAAGAATATTCTCAAGAAGAGAATATTCTGTTATCCTTTAGACAGCATTTGTGAAAACAGACAGAGGGGACAGGAAGTAAATAGTGGTAAAACAGAATCCTAGTTAACCCTGTCTTCCAAAGGACAAGCAGCTGTCTTCTTCCTTCTTTGTCCTCTTTGCCCCCATACTGTATTCCAGCTAAACACTAGAAGAGGAAAATTCCTGTTGCATTGGTTTATGTGTGTCCCTTGTTTTTCTGCTGTCCCACCCCTGCAATATTCCCTTAGTGTAATGCAGGGATCGGCAACCTACGGCCCCTGGGCCGGTTCCGGCCCAGGTCGCCGGACTTACCGGCCCAGGCGGACCCCTGGCGCCGCCGCCCGGTTTGGTTGCTGCACAGCTGCGCGCGCTGCAACCGCCATTTTGTTCTCCAAAATGGCGGCTGCAACGTGTTTGCACATGCGCAGGATTACTGCGCATGTGCAAACGTGTCGCGACCGCCATTTTGGAGAACAAAATTGCGGCCGCAGTGCAGGTAGCGTGCGCGGCACCCGGGAGGAGGTCCATTGCCACCGAGGGAAGCCTCCCCGGGGGGACCCTCGGCGTAGACTGGCTTCCAGGAGGCCCGTCGCCGCCGAGGGAAGCCTTCCCGGGGGGACCCTCGGTGGCGACGGGCTTCCAGGAGGCCCGTCGCCGCCGAGGGAAGCCTCCCGGGGGGTCCCTCGGTGACGACGGGCTTCCAGGGTGAATTTACCCCAGGATCAAGCAGAGGCACCTTGGCAACGGTCCTCCAAGGTGCCTCCACTCAATCCTGAGGCGAATTCGCCCAAGGATCGGGGCGGGGGGGGCTTGGAGGGACCTTTCCAAGGCCTCCCCGCTCGATCCTGAGGCGAATTCGCCCAAGGATCAGGGTGGGGGGGGCTTGGAATGGCCCATGGCGGCTGTGAGGGGCGGGCGCATGGGCAGGTGCGCGCACACCCCCAACTCCCGTACAACCGGCCCCCGCACCATTTCCCCCTCTCCCCTGGCAACAAAGCCCGTGGCGGCAGCGTGCGGGGGGGTTGCGCATGTGTGCATGTGAGCACACGTGCCGCCATTCCCCCCTCCCCTCGGCCCAGCCAAGACCTGGGCTATGGGAGACCGACCCAGGTCTCAAAAAGGTTGCCTGTCCCTGGTGTAATGCAACCATGTTTTGGTTTCAGGCATTTGGTGAAATTCTCAACCAAGCACAGAAGGAGGAAATGATCAAAACTGCCTGGTTGGCCGCATATAACTTTTGGCTAACTACCAGTGTGCCTGGCATTTTGATACTCTATGCTGTTGTGGGAAAAGCCTATGTCTTTTTATTGGACAAAAATGTAAGTGAGCTAATAAGGTAGGTTGAACCAGGGGAAAGAGCAGGGCTTGCTTCCTTGTGAGAGCCAGTGAGGCAGTGGAAGCTGGGCTCAGAGGACCTTTCATCAGCAGGAATGGTGATATGGTTGGCCATCCTTCTCAAGCTTCCCTCTCTCCTCCTAGCCTATCTCCAGTTCTCAGAGGAATGGTGATATGGTTGGCCATCCTTCTCAAGCTTCCCTCTCTCCTCCTAGCCTATCTCCAGTTCTCAGAGGAGATGGTTTGGGGAATAGTTAAGATCTTATCCTTTTAGCAAAGGTACACTCCTCTTGCAGGCAGAAGATTCCTTTTGCTAGACTAGGATTGCTGATATGGATTGAATCCTACATATTTGGATGCTCCTTGGGGATGTAGCTGTGGGACTGATTGAGTATATGATGTCACTCAAATTGGAGCCCTTCACCACCCAGCAGGCTGTTGGTGTCACATCCCAAGAACCATCTGCAGTTGTTAACCACACAGTTGAAGGGGATAACAAGGAAAGGGATTTATTTAAAACCCTAGCCAACCTCCCTACAGAAAGCTCTGGAAGTGCACCAGAAGCTATCTCCAATTGGAGTATGCCCCACCATAGAAATGACAAAGAATCAAATTGGGAAGTCTGATGGGTTGCATTTTCTATTTTTCTAGCCAGAGCATGTGTATAGGAGGACCACAGATGCCATCTATAGACTGCAGAAAGAGAGAAAGATCCCAAGAATATTGGAGGTCCTCTTGTATGCCCAAGGTAATGGCTCTGCCAAATGCCTGAACCCCTAGAATTTTGCTGCTGAGCACCTAGAATTCTGAAGGTCAAAGGATGGGATTGTAGATGCTTCTTTAATCTGTCAGTCCAAGGGGTCTGTTAGCCAGGTGGTATCAGGCTCTGGTTCTCTTGTTCCTTGGCCAAAGTGAAAATGCCAATATTGTGAGACACTTTGTGGGCAGAGATGCTCAATGGGAAGAAGGGTCTTTTGAGCAAGACATCAGGGAGCTAGGATGTCCTCTGCATCCTGAAATTCCAAGAAGAGGAAGGAGCCTGTTTGCCAGCCAGTTGTAGAGGTGTGAAGCACAGCCTCTCCGTTTCCCCACACTTCCATAATCTTCACCTCTGAACACTTGAAATGTCTCCTTTTGGAGGAAGCAAACATCCCTTTTCTTCTTTTCTCTTTTCTACAGATGATGATATGATTGAGGATCTTGTCTACTGAGCTGTCAAAACTCACCCTCCAAAGTCAGACGATTCAGACACAGAGTCAAATGCCAAGGAATTTATAGCTCCTGATGACGGTGATCTCTTCAAATCTGGGGAGCTGGGGCTGAGACAGAGGGAATCTCTATTCCCTAGAAGGAGGTGGCAGATGCTGAAGACACAGTATCATTCTTTGCAGATCAGCAAAGAAATATGGAGAAATTATGCCACTCCCTGCAGCTATTCAATAGGAGATGCTAATTAATTAAGCATATGGTGTTTTGAGACAGCTGCCTATAAATCTCCCAGTAGCTTCCTGGCATCTCTGCCACTTGCAACTGTTCTATCTTGCTGACTGGCAGAAAGTCCTGATGATTTTGTCACTGACCAGCTAAAGATGGCATTCATAATCAGCTTGTTTATTGGTCCAGCTGCAAAATGGTCCACCTCCAGTCAAGCCTTCTCTTGACCAATCTTGCTGACTTTCTGAGGGAAATGAGAAAGGTATGAGAGAACCCCATGCAAGCTGAAACTGTCAAGTGATGCATCCATCACGTTCACCCAGGGAAGGGGTCTGTGGCTACTTGGACTTCCACCTTTCAGCTATTAGCTTAGGACTTCAGAACCCGTATAGAGATGGTTTGGCTGGCCCAGATTGGATGAACTGGGTTGTTCAGGTGTGCCTGTTTCCTGTGTCCCTGTGTCCTCATGAGTAGAATCAGCTCTATTGATGCCTGATGCAATGGTGGAGCCCATGCAGTTGAGTGGGGCTCAACCTTGGCTTCCTCTGGAAGATAAAGAGCATTGGGGGCAGGTAAGATTCTGCCTGTACTGTGGCACCTCTGGCTCTTTTGTCAGGAACTGTCTTCCGAAAAGGTGACACCATCACCACCGCTCAGAAATGGGTCATCTCAGGTCTAAATGGGATCCTTGGTCTGGGATAATGAAGTCTGGTCCAACAATAGACAACAGATGAGTCCTTTCATGACCCCTTGTTGGTATCTCCTACCTTAATGGATACCAAGGCACATGCCTCCTAGGAAGGAGCTATGATAGACCCAGGAGCATCCAATAACTTCATGGATGTTGATTTTGCAAAAAAAGAACCACATTCCCATGCAGCATTCTCAGGACCCTCATCATGTGAAGATCATTGATGGTTATCTACTGCACTCTAGACCTTTGACCCTTGAAACCACTGTGTTGATGCTTGAGATTCAAGGCCATAGTGAGCAGCTCCAGCTCTATTTGGTAACAGTATCTCACTTTCCCTTGGCTCATCTGGCATGATCCCCATATCTCTTGGCCTAGGTGGGATCTCAGACTTTTCGCATCTGAGTTTTGCCAGGAGCATTGCTCGCCAGAACTATTGCATGCTGCTCAAGACTCAGAACCAATAGAAAATTATTACAAAGTATTGCATAGATGGTATGTAACTCCAACAAAATTAGCTAAATTACAAAATTGCCCAAATAATAAATGTTGGAAGTGTAAAGATAAAGTAGGTACTATGTTTCATATGTGGTGGCGATGTGATAAAGCCAGGAAGTTCTGGTGTAGTATTCATAATTGTATGAAACGAATATTAGGTATTACTATCCCTTTTAAACCTGAATTTTTTTTACTAAATATTTTGGATGTGATAAATGTTAAGTTAACTAAAGATAAAGAAAGTGTGATTCTATATATGTTAACTGCTGCAAGAATGGTTTATGCCCGATATTGGAAACTAGAACAGATCCCTACAATAAGAGATTGGCAGATAAAACTTTTCGAATTGGCCACTATGGATATATTGTCAATGTATGTGATAGATGAAACATCACAACAATATGAAAAAAGTGGGAAATGATTTTGGAATTTTGTAAACAGGAAATAATCTAAGATATTATAGAGACCACTTAGCCTTTTAATTATTATGGAAACGATCTAATTTGTGTATAATTATAGAAAAGAAAATATAGTTTACTTTAAATTGATAGGAGTAGTTGTAGAAATAGGAAGATATGGTAATAATTGAATATGTAATAATTGAATATGTAAAATTATGTATTGTATGTATCATCTTTCTTATTTGCTTCTTAAGTAATGTAAAATAATAATGAAAAAGAAAAGAAAAGACTCAGAGCCAATGGAGCTTCCTGCCACATTGCCAACCAAATATCATGACTTTGCTGATGTCTTGGGAACCACATTCCACCAGATCACATCTATTTATTATCAGAGCCAGAACTCACTGCTCTGTAGGATGTCTTGGGGGGGGGGGGAGAAACCTGTGGCTTCATCTGAACCACAAGGTCTCCAGCTAGGACTCCTGTCGTTTTTGTGAAGAAAAATGTCGAGAACTTCATCTCTGCAAGGATTACAGATCCCTCTACTGGATTATCATACAAAACTGGTACCCCCTGTGATTGGAACGGCTGCATAATGCTAAAGGCTACACTAAACTAGGCATCAAGGGAGCCAATAATCTAGTCCATATCCAAGCTGGCAATAGATGAAAGATGGCATTCCAGACTGGTTATGGATGCCATGAATATAGTGTCATGCCCTTTGGGCTATGCAATGCCCATGCCATCTTCTAACACTTTATGAATGACATTTTTTGAGACTGCTTTGATCAGTTTGTCAGCATTTACTGAGATGGCTTTTTGATATATTCTCCGAACCAGACAACTCATGATGCCCACATAAGAGCCATTCTCCAATGAATGCAGGAGCACCAGCTCTATAGGAAGCCAGAAAAAATGTGTGTTTGACCTTCCTGCTATGGACTTCCTTAGTCGCTGGATCTCTCCAAATTAAAAGAGATGGATGCTGCCAAAATAGAAGCAGTACCCTCCTGGAATCATCCCCAAAACAAGAAGGAGGTACAGCAATTTCTCAGTTTTGCCAATTATTACCAACGATTTATCACAGACCTCACAAAACTTGTGCCCTTAACCAACCTCCTGGAGGGCAAAACTTTCTACTGGAGTCTAGCCACTGAACAAGTCTTCCACAAATTAAAGGAAATGTTTACATTGGAACCAAGTTCACAACATCCAGATGCTAGACCCTCTTTGTTGTAGAAACCAATGCCTCTGACATGGTCATGGGGGCAGTACTTTACCTACCCATGACATTGGGGAATCACCTTTTTCCCTGTGCCTATTCAAGAAAGCTGACACCAATGAAACAGAACTACATCATTTGGGAGAAAGAACTCTTGGCAATGAAGGCTGCATTTGAGCTATGGAGACACCTACTAGAGGGGTCCACACACCCAAGTGAAGTCAGCATAGACCATTGCAACTTTGAATATCTCCAAATTACCCAGTAGTTAAGTCAGAGAAAAATGCATTGGTCATTATCCTTTGCAAGGTGCAATTTCAAGATGGTGCCTTATCCAGGAAATCAGAATATGCTTTTTTGAAGGGTGAAGAAACCTACTCTACCATTCTCTGCCCAGAACTCTTTGCTGCCACACATGTTCCCCCAGTGCTGTTGGATCATATCTGGGAGCAGCAAGGCCATGATGCATTTGTGCAGATACACTCAAGGACAAGGGATGGTCACCCTATTCACTCCAGGATGGGTTCCCCTGTACCACTGGATGTCTCTATATGCTCCTAGGAATCTGTTGGGAGAAAGTCCTCCATTTGTGCCAAGACAGCTATCCAGTATGGCACTTTCGGTTCTACAAGACTCTGTACTTCCTCATTAGGGAATGTTGGCAGCCTTGAGTCCAAGTGGATGTGAAGAACTATGAGAAGACTTGCCCCACCTGCCATCGTGCCAAGGAATAGCCAGGAAGACTCACCAGCTTATTGCAGCCACTGTCAACTCCTCCTGGATCTTCAAGGATGATTTCAATAGTTGGAAATGATTCCAAGGATGATTTCCATATTACAGATCTATCCTTGTCAGCTGGTCACACTATTGTTCTGGCAGTGGTGGATCTTTTAACAAAAATGGCACATTTTAATCCTGTTCTGGTATGCCCTCTGCTAAGCTCACTTGTTCGTGCAGCCCATCTTTTGCTTTCATAATTTCCCTGTGGGGAAATGATTGAGGATCCCAATTTACAGCCTGGTTATGGCACAGTCTGCTTTGGCAGCTTGATATAAAACCCTACCTCTTCTCAGCCTATCACCAGCAATTTGACAGTCAGATTGAGTGCACCAATGCCAGCTGGAACAGTATCTCCACTGCTATACCAACTACCAACACAGTTGAGCTGTTGCCACTGGCAGAGTTTGCCTGGAACTACTCCCTCTACACCTTGACTCAGCAGACCCCCTTCTTTGCCAGCTTTGATTTCCACTTTGATTTTCACCCACACGTGTTTCCAAGTGTTTCCCCCCAATCTTCAGTGTCTGCAGCAGATTGATGATTTCAGGGGTTACAAGCAACATAGGGCCTCTACATACCGGCCCAAAGGGCCAGCCTGGAGGCAGAAATGGTGAGGGGCAGCCGCATGCTGGCCGCTCCAACCCCACGCCGAGGACGTCCTGACGCCACGCACCATTATGCACAGCGCACAGTGTCAGGACATCCTTCCAGCACAACGTTTTCACACGCTGCACCGGAAGGGGTGCTAAAGAGCCACGCGCTGGCTCTTAGGGCAGCCTTTTGCCACCTATATAAGGAGTGGCATTTTGTTGCTCTTTTCCGGGTGGCAAAAGGGAGGATTGGGGTTGTGCAGTCCGGCAGCCTTGGTACTGATCTGCCACTTCCCAGGGTGGATCTGCAGAGGCCCGTAGTCTCTTCTGAGCAAGCAATTGACTCAGCCTAATGGGAGTATAAGCGCTTTGCACATGCTGGCCCCCTTCTTAAAGTGGAGTCTGGGGTCTGGCTCTCCACATACCATCTTCAGATGCTGGATGCCCATTTCATAGATCTCTATATCATAACATCGAAAGTGAATCCTGTGGCTTTCCGGTAGCAGTTGCTAGCAAGTCTTTGTGTTCACCTTGTGTTTCACTGCTCTCTTCTGGTCCTTGCAATGGACACCCATTCTGATATTGACTTGGCACCTCCATCCTCTCTAGTTATTGTGAGAGGGTAGGAGGAATATGCAGTAGCTCTGGTACTGGACGCCCACATGTGCTGTGGTTGACTGCAGTGCTTCTTTGAGTGGGCAGGATATAAAACAGAGGCATGCTCTTGGGAAGATACATCTGATGTTCTTGCTCCTGTACTGGTGTGCCAGTTCCAACATCACTATCTCACTAATTGTGTGTGTGTGTGGGGGGGGGAATCCCACATCCGGGGGGTGATCATTGGGAGGGGAGTAGTATCATAGCTCACTCTCTAGAGTCAGAAGATTCAGACACAGAATCAAATGCCCGGGAATTTACAGATTCCAATGACAGTGGTGTCTCATAGTCCAAGGACTAAGGGCTGAGGCAGTGGGGGGTCCTATCCTCCACAGAATGTGGCAGATGCTGAAGGTACATGGTACCATCCTTTATAAATTGGTGAAGAGATAAGGAGAGATTATGCAGCACCCAGTGGCTGTTAAATAGGAGATGCTGGATGATTAAGCACCTTGTTTTTTGAGATAACTACCTATAAACACAGACCAGCATGGTGTAGTGGTTTGAGCATTGGACTCTAGAGACCAGGGTTGACTGCAGTGCTTCTTTGGCCATGTAAACCCACTGGGTGACCTTGGGCAAGTCACACACTCTCCGTTTCAGAGGATGGCAATGGCAAACCCCCTCTATGAAACTTGCCAAGAACCCCCCATGATTGCTTCACTTTAGGATCACCATCAATTGGAAATGACCTGAAGGCACACAACAATAAACAACAACCTATAAATCTCCCAGCATCTCTCCAGTATCTCTGTTGCTGGCAACCATTCTATCTTGGTGTCTGGCAGTACTCTTCCTATTAGCGTTTTCTTGATTTTGGACTGGCTAAGACTGATGACTGTTTTACTCTTTGCTGGCTTCATTTACCTAGACTACTGACTTGCTGTAATGTCCAGCTGACAGCCACCCTCTTTCTTTTCCCTACATGTTGCTGAATAACCTGATCTGGACTGGATTACCTACCTAACAGCTCTTGCATTGCAACCATTTGATTCCTGGGTCATTTGCTGCCTGGAGTATAGGATACCATATTGGGGAGAGCCTAAAGAGATACCTCAGCAACAGGCAAGAAATAAAAGAGCCACAAGACCCCCTGGCACAAAGCTATGTGCAGTATTCTCACAGGAAAGGAAAGAAGCAACAGGAAGGACCCATAGAGGAAAAGAAAGAAAGAGGAAAAGGCATTGAATGAAGAAAAAGAAGTGGGAAGGTAAGAGGCAGAAAGAGCAGGTGCAAAGCTGTGCCACAGCCTCACCAGATTCCAAAGCCAACATTTGCAAAAGAGAGGAGTAAGAACCCCCAAGGAAGCAGCTGAGAATGCCAGAGTATTGGCTGTATTAAAGAGTATTAAAACAGATCACTATTGACCCAAACTTTGCAAAACCTACAGAGAAAGCAGTGCTGCATACTGTTTGGAAAGATTCCTTGGGCAATATAATGGGATTCCTCAACTTCTCCATAATGTTTTTCAAGATCCGTCAATTAAAACTGAGCAGATTCCAGCCAGCTTACAAAACAATACAAATCATAGGACGTTTTCACACAGAGCAAAAAAGGGAGTCGTTCCTACCTCCATCTGGCCCCACTCCGGCTCTGTGCAGGAAAAGTTCACATGACGTTGCAGCAAGCCCCTCCTCATCCTTCGCCATCCCTGCGCCATCCCTACCTCACTCCGGGGTCTTGCTCGACGTGTTCAAACTACGTCGCAGCAAGCCCCGCCCCATCTTGCGCAATCCCTGCGCCATCCCTGCTGCTAGCTGGCTTTAGCCCCATCTTTTTAATTCCTTTTTAAAAAAGGAATTACAGGCGCTTCTGCCGGAGGCAATCAGGAGTCATTCCGGCGGCTGCTGTTTTCGCCGCCGGAATGACTCCTGATGGCTTCCAGGGGGCTTCCAGGCGGCTTTAGAGCCGTCTGTGTGAATACGTCCATATAGAAGGATCCTATGGTCTAGATGACATCCACTTCAGACAGCTTCACAAAGGGCATCAAAGGAGTTTCAGCTCCTCAGCTCAACCCAAATCCACAAAACAGTAATACCTTTATTGGGCCAACCAAAATGCACATTATACATGTTGCAAGCTTTTGAAGCTCCACTGGCTTCATCAAGCAAAGGTGTTAAAATGATATGGAAGAAAGGAAAAAATTGATGTTAGTCATAGTCCTTCATTTGGTCAAGATGTTGTAGTTGTGTGTGAATGCAGGGGAGAAAAAGTGGTTCCATCAACCAGCTACCTCCTGAAGCCACCAGGGCTGCTTCTCCTCTCCCCTCTGGAAGCACATTCACACACAGCAGCTTGCTTAGAGAAGATGTTGGCAGCCAGCATCACTTGTCCCCCCACTTCCTCCCAGAGTACAGGGCTGATGTATGAATATGTTTCAGGAGGGGGGAGGAGAGCAGCCCTGACCAGCTTTAGGAAATGGATGGCTGCCGCGACCACTCATCCCCAAAATATTCACACACCAGCCCCATGCTCCAGGAGGAAGTGACAGGACAAGTGATCCCAGCTGCCAAAACCTTCCCAAAGTCAACTGCTGCATGTGAATGTGCTTATTATGGTGGGGGGCAAAAGGTTCCCGCAGCCAACCACCTTCCAAAGCTGGCCAGGGCTGCTCCTCTTCCCTCTAAGTCTAAACACATTCACATGTAGCAACTGGCTTGGGAAAGTTCTTGGTATCCTGGATCACTGCAGCGGGGAGGAGGGAGCAGTCCTGGAGCAGAATCACTGCCCAGTCACATCAAGTGACTCGCTTGGGAAGCAGAACTGCCCCAGAAAGGACTTATTGCACTATGGTACTCATGGAGTAGCAGCGACATTAAGGCCCTCTAGACAGGTTTTGCCTGTAAATGAAAAAGTGCACAACAGTAACCAATTGCATTCAAGGCAGCAGCTAGGACGTGACGTTGTGCAAAAAGTACCAGTCAAAAACGCATTTATTCTGTGAAAAATCCACTTTTCAGCCTCACGTGATAATCTCCAAAATGGAAACTTCTCTCTGAAGAAGGCAGATAGGGAAAAGATGGTCTCTAAAGAATAAGAGGTTGTGTGTCCAAGACTTCCAGAAGAACTGAAAAGAACTATGAGCCAGGCAGGAGCCTCTGATTCCTGGAAGCTTACCTCAGCTCCTCACTAGCTGCTGCCACCCTGCCTCAGTCTGACAATTTATTAAAGTGCCAGTGAAGTCATCCAAGCTGAGCACTAGATGAACATCATCTGCAGCTGATGGAAACGTATGCCCTGTCTCCCTTTTGATTCTCACACCCGTGCTGTGAATGTATTTAGATTGTCTTCTGTTGCTTGTTATAAAAGTCCCAGAGGGAGAACAAACATGAAGGTGAAGAGGGCACAGCTGTGCCTGCTGTTGTAGGGAAATGGAGAATATTTTGGCATTTGGAAATCTTTCTGGAAACCAAAATGCCTAGGTTCAAATGATTTGTTTCTGCAATCATGCCTCTGGCAGCATTCCAACCAGAGAGTGGCGAGGAGCACAAAACTATTCCTTTAATTCTGCTGAGAGCTCATTGGATTGATGGCTGGCAGCACGGCTTTGACGTACAAGACTCCCTGAATCATAAATGGCCATTGTTTGTGCAGTGGTACCGGTGCCTCTCTCAAATCATCTGGAGTGCAATTAAAAAATGCCCAGTGGTTTAAAGAGGTGATAAGGGGGCACAGTCCAAGCCAGGTTGAACACTTTCAGGTGCCATGCTTTGCAACTACAGAAATATCTGCTCAGGTGTGAGGTCCATTGAGTTAAATGGGATCAGTCCTGGATCTTAAGCACATCCTGACATTTCTCTCATTGAACACAACTGGATTTAAGAATGTTTAATTCTTAAAATGGATTGTGCCTGCTATGTACTAGCTAGAGCCAGTGGCATCACTAGGGTTGGCATCATCTGGTGTGGTAACTCATGGTGTCACTCCTCCGCATTGATCTCCTTCCATACCACGCCATACAGAATCCTTAGTAGTGTATTTTGTACTAATGTTATTCATAAATCCTAATTCCTGTATTTCACTAAATGTAATGGTAATAGCTGTGATGTAAAACAACAAATTAAAATTATATCTTTAAATTACAGTGTTATGCACACAGCCTAAATGTATTTATATGTACATAGTTTCATGAGGCAAACTCCAGAGCCCGTTTCTGTCGAAAAGCAGATGTTTGGGAGCAGCGGCGTCACACTCCCTTAGGATGTCCCACACTCCCCTAGTGATGTCCCTGGCTAGAGCTACGACCCAAAAGAGCGAGTTGTCCTTGAAAAGGAAAATTATTAAATGACAGTGTTTTCCTTAATTAAAAACACACATAAAAATTAAATACCCAAGTTCTTCAATGCCCAAGATGTTCAAAATTCTGTCAGAACATGGTAAGTTCCACTTTTGTAGTTAGACTGAATCTTTCTTCAATATATTATACCAGCACTGGGTATTCTGAGGCTTTTGGATATTTTCAGCTTCAGTTCCCATCAGTCCCATCCAGCCTGAGCAATCTTGTGAGCAGTAGATAATTAATATCTCAAGCGCCACAGATTTCTATGCCTGGTGCTACGCAGCTCGGTGCAGCCACTTCTAGGCATCTTGGTTGTATGTGGCTATATCTACACTGTAGAATTCATGCATTTTGACACTAATTGCTATGGCTTAATGCTATGGAATCCTGGGATTTGTAGTTTTGTGAGACATTTAGCCTTCTCTCAGAGAGTTCTGGTGCCACAACAAATTATAAATCCTAAGATTCCATAGGACAGAACCATGACAGTTAAAGCAGGGCCAAACTGCATTGATTCTGGCTTGTGACAGCAGCCCTAGTCATGAGAAGTCCTTTCACACCATGCAGTTATAGCATGGTTATACTACTTATCTTCCATGTTTTCATCCTATGGTATCTTGGGACTTGCAGTTTATAGAGAGGCACTTAGAATCCTCAGCTGAAGAGCTCCGGTGCCTCACCAAACTACAAATCCCAGGATTCCAAAGGAAGCGACCAAGGTAGTTAAAGTGGAATCATAGTGCTATAATTGTGTAGCCCCTAACAGTCCTCCTGAATGAATGGAAAACATTTCCACCTGGGCAATATTTTTGCCCTATGCCTTGTGCCATGCTGCTCTGGAGGATTCCCTCAGCATTCAGAGTGCATGTGGCAATTGTAGTAGCTAGTGGGTATGTATGAAAATGGGGAAGCGCTGTCTTGTGAGAGGAAAACATAGGAACAGAAAGGGCCACTTTTTTCTCCTCATTTTCTACTCTAGCCAGCAGCAGTTCCCTAAACCTGTTGTCTGTTCCTTTTAACTGGATTGGGAAAGTACAGCCTGTGGGCACCATTCAGCTGCCAAGACCATGTTTGCCGTTCTGAGACCCTCAGCACACTCCCAAATCCCTCAAGACTTAGGTTGGGATGGTAGACATTCCTCCATGCTTTCTTATCTTCTAGTTGACTTTTTAAAAAATGCTTCTCTTGGGCCTAAATCAGGCCAGGGGTGCCAAAATAAGTGTAAACTAAATTGCTCCGGATCCCTGGTGGATGGGAGGGGGATATTTTACCTGAAACCATTTTTATAAAGTTTTAAAATGTTGGAGTCATCTGTTCCTGGAGTCTTGTTTTTTGCCATTTCTTTTATTGCAGCTTCCACTTCAGTCTTTAGAATTTGGGGTTCATCTTCTTATGGCTCTTCGCTCCATGCGTCCTTCATTTTGTCATCTCTTTTGTATAGTTCTTCTGTGTATTGTATCCAACATCTTTTTATTCCTTCTTGGTCTTGAATTATGTTATTTTTATTGTTGTAGAGTGTCCCGGTCCTTGGTTTGAATTTTCCCTTGATTTCTCGAATCTTGTGGAATAGGTCTCTCATTCTTTCCTTTTTATTATCATCATCTGTTTCTCTGCATTTGTCGTTGTAATAATTTTCCTTATCTTTGCACACTAGCTGTTGTACTGTTGCATTCATGTTTCTTAGTTTATTCCTATCTCCTTTTTGTTTTGTTTCTCTTCTTTCCTTTATTGCTTATAGCATTTTATCTGTCATCCATGGTTTCTTCACTTTCCTTTTGTCTGTTGGAAGTGTCTTTATGCATTCTTCTTTTATATGTCTCTGGCTTCAGACCAAAGCTCTTCTGGTTCACAATCTATTATACTTAGCACTACAAATCTGTTTCTTGTTTGTCAATGAACTCTGTGGAAATGTAGTTTAAATCATATTTTGGTATGATGATTGGTTTTGTTCTCTTCTTGAGTTTTACTTTTATTTTTGAAATGAATAGTTCATGATCTGTGCCACAATCAGCACCTGGTCTAGTCTTGGCCACCAGTATGGAGCTTCACTATCTTTTATTTCCAATTATGCAATCTATTTGGTTTTTGTGTTGCCCATCTGGTGATGTCCATGTGTATAACCTTTTCTCTGGTTGTATGAAAAATTTGGTTGCAATGAATAGGTTATTGGCTTCACAAAAAATCCATCAGATGCTCACCTGCTTCCTTCCTTTTGCCTAACCCAAATCTGCCTACCATTTTTTATTCTTCTTTACTTCCAACCTTTGTGTTCCAAAATCCAATGATCAGCTTGACATCCTGTGTTGGTGTATTGCCAATTTCTTCCTGTATTCCTTTGTAAAATCTATCAATTTCTTCTTGTTCTGCCTCAATGGTTGATGCACATACTTGAATTATGGTGATATTCTTAGGTTTCCCATGGAGCCTTATTGAGATGATTTGGTCTGATTTTGCATTGTATCCTCTGACTGCTTTTGCAATATCTTTTCTTAGCATGAAAGCCACTCCATTTCTTCTTGTCTTTTCATTCCCTGAGTAGAACACTATGTAGTTGTCTGGTTCAAAGTGGCCCATTCCTGTCCATTTTAACTCACTCACCCTCCAGTACTGCTATGCTCATGCACTGCATTTCCATTTTCACTATGTCTAGCTCCCCTTGGTTCATGCTTCTCACATTCCCTGTCCCTATTTTATGTGTGGTGCTGCTTCTGATAGGGTTTGTCTTTCTGAGAGTGTTTCCTGCTTGCTTTGTCATTTTTGACTGTCCTTAGCTGCTCTTGCAAGTGTGTTTTCCTTTAGTTTCTATCTATCTCTCTGTTAGTGCTCTTGTCCTGCCTGCGTGGCACTTTCGATGTCTCCTCATAGGGTTTTCTAGGTGGGGGTGTTACACAAGGAGTACCACCTACATCTCCCTGTGTGCAGTGCTAACTGCTGGGTTGAGACCGACAGGAAGGCAGTTAACAACAACAACAACAACAACAACAACAACAACAACAACTAAGAAGCACAAGACACAGAGGGGTGCAATGGTGCTCCCCAACCTGGTAATTTTCCATCTCCGTTTTAACTGTGGATGCCAGAGATTGCACAAAGCATCTCAGGATCAATCCTGGTCAGCCAGCCATGGTTAGGTTAATCCTGCCAGCTTTCCACCTGTTGTACACTGCACAATTTATGAGGCCTACTCAGAAATCCATAAATATCGATTCATCTGTGTAACTTTTTATATTCCCAGCAAAATCCATACTGTCTCATTAGTATGATGTTCACACTACCGTTATCTTTTACATGGTGCATACAGTTGTCTATTAAAAATTGGCCTTCATTTGTATCATTCAGTAGCATCTGATTCCTGAATCCTTGGACAGAGAGAAGAACAAAATTTTGTTCTAGGTGTTTCACTTCTTTAGATAACGGAGCCTGCTGTTGTTTGTTAGCAAAATACCAATAAACATTTGCCAAGCTGAAAGCAGATATTAACTGTTTTTCTACTGATTCTCTGTTCTGTCTCTCCTCCTACAATGCTGTAGAGAGAAGAGAAGAGGAATGAATGAAGGGACTGGGGGAAAACAAAGGGAGAATTTCAAGGATGCATCATTTCCTACATCATCAGTGGATTTAAGAAAGAGTAAATTGTCTGATTTTGGCATGGCAAGTTCAGCAAGGAAGAGGCAGAGAAGAAGAAGGATAACCTGTTAAAAGTAGAAAGAACAGTAAGAACAAATGTTTTGTAAAGGACAAAATAAAACAAATGCAGTTCTACATTGCACTGCCTGTGTAAAGCCACAATGGGGTGAATGGGTGGGTGAGTGGAGATCAATTAAGGTAAATATGTAATTGGTCATGTGTAGTACACACTTCTGACAATGATAGCAGATAGGACATGGATACTTTTCAGGTGACTGAGGGTGCATCTACACTGTAAAATTGCAGTTTAACACCACTTTAACAACCCTTCCTCCATCCTACAGAATCCTAGGATGTGTAGTTATGTGAGACACCAATGTTCTTTGGTAGAGAAAGCGAAAGACTTTCTAAATCTACAAATCCCAAGATTTGATAGGATGGAGCTACAGCACTTAAAGTGGTGCCCAACTGCATTATTTCTATAGTGTAGATGCACCCTAAAGTATTAAGTATTGCAGAAAAAAATTGGAAACTGTGATGCTGGGGGTGGGGATTCAAAACAATGAAAAATCAAGATATGTTGATCTAAAATTAAACCATTAAGCTAAAAAAAATTGTGTTTGCTTCCCCCTCCCCCAACCCCCAACCCCCAATAATTTCTTTTGCCATTTTTGAGAGGTAAAATGTTGATTCCCTGTTTTTCAATGCAGATATTTTGGATTAGAGATGAAGAATGGTTCACTATGTCATTATTTTTAATTGATCTTGTAGAGGATTTCTCTTTTTGGAAAATCTCTGTTGGTGTCAATGTTAAGGAAAAAGCAACATGGGATATACAGTAATAGAAATAAAAATATGTATGTGAATGTCAAAGTGACTAAGCAGGAGCAATCAGGAAGATACACAGGTGAAAAAGATAATATAATTAAGAAGCCTTGAGAGCCAAGGACAAAGTTATAGAAGGTATATTGAGAACACCTGTGATAGATTGCAAACACCTGAGACTCATTAAGTGGTCAAGGTAAAGTGATGAAACACTTGGGTTGGTCTTAGGTATGGGATGATCTATGTGGACCAATCAAGATGTATGTACACACCCACTGGGTGGAAACTGACTGGTGGGTGGTGTCTAACAATGGCTATAAATTGCAATGTTTGCTAATGTACATTGTGGAGTAGTGTGGTGTATTGTTGGAGATATTGTGAAGTATAGAGATTGTGATTTGTAGGGCATATAGTATTTATATATAGTAGAATAAAGTAGATCTTTTATATAAGACTACTGAGTTGTCTGGTGTCTTGAGGGAAGATACAAGAACCAGAAGAATCCTGGAGAAGTTTGGAGACATCTCAGGAAGAAGAGAGAGAAGGCTTGGAGAGTTTGTCAGGGTCTTCAGCCTATTCTCTGAAACTCTGCTGCTTGGGAAAGAAGCATCAACCACTGATCAAAGCTGGTCAGCTCTGCTGCATAACAAGGTGGTGAGTTAGAGCCAGAGGTGAAGAGCTACAACTCCCATCATCCCTGACAGTCAAAACAACAGACATGATCAAAGACCCTCCAGAGCCTCCATGGGGTTGTGCTCACTTACATATTTTTCTGATTATTTTTTTCTAGGCATCAACCACCTGATCGTTGCATGAGGAATCATACAAAGAAGTACAAAACAACTTATAGATGTAGGCATACACACAGAGAGTATAATAGATTTGTGTGCGTGCCAATTTGCATAAGCATGCTAGCTAGCAACTTCTGGAATAAACCTGGCATCTACACTTGGATCTTACATTTCTTAGTTCAGGCTGGACAATTGGCAGACATTAGGGAGCCACAATGAACCCCTCCTAGGGGACCATGGGGGATCCCCACACCTTTGCCAACACACCAAAAACTAAAAATAAAACCTTCTCCCTGCCCCAATCAAATTGCCTCCTCAACCCCTCAACCCCAAGGTGTTATTGGATATGATTTTGCCATGTTTTGCTTTCCCCCAGATTGCTTTAGGCCCAGGAAATGCTTTTTTAAAAACATAAAGTGACTGGAAAGTCAATTTCCAGATCATTGCCTGTTTGGGGGGCTCTTCTGGGTTTAAAATGCACAAAGGGGAGCCAAAATGTAGCACAAGTTTGTCCCAATACCCCAGGTGGCATAATGAGGATTTTTATGGGGAGGGGGAGAGGAAATTCAATTATTTTTTAAATAATTGCTTGGGGGCACTGTGGTCCAGAGAAATGGCTTTGGAAGTTGTGTGCAACTCACAGGCGGCCCTTTCCCCCATCTCTGCTCCCAGTCCTACTACTATATATTCACTCTTGATCATCCTTGTGTCAACAAAGTATAGCAATGACCTTTCCCTAGAAGTCATTTTTGCAAATCATTTATCGTTTTTGTTCCCCAATAAGAAGAAGACAGATATGTTCTTCTGTGCTGTACTGTGACATGAACTGAAAGGATTGGACTATCAATGGTTCAACTGGTCTAGGCCCTCACTGGTCAAGGGCCCAGTGCTGAAAAGAAAAGTCTAGTTTGTTTCCACTTCTTTCCCAGTCATTTCTCTAAAGCTCCCTAGTCCTTCACTACTGGTTCAGGACTACTGAGCATACTGGGTGGTTGTATGAGTACTGAACAAGCCCAGTAGATGTGAGACCAAGAAGAAAATAAATTATTAATTCTACTGGACGTCGGCTACCAAAGGACAACACTAGATAAAAATATAGAAGGGATGTGAGGAGTAATCCTGAAACAAATTAATAGATCCCTGGAATCAGGAGTGAGACTTTCTGACAACCTGTCCATTATAGAAAATTTTTATCTGGAAAGCATTGGCTTAAATCCTATTACTGCTCACAATTAGAGAAGAGCCATTGATTGAATTGGATCCACCTATAGATTGGGTCACAATTCAACAAATGATGGAATAATTTCTACTCTAGTTGGGACAAACCAATTGGATTCCATTGGGCCCAAACTTTAGTGCCACAAATTGTTGAAAGAAAACCACAGTGCTAGAAGATAAAAGCAAAAGCAGCTTCACTTATATACCGCTTCATACCACGCTATGGAGTGTCTAAGCCAAGGGTCGGCAACCTATGGCCCATGGGCCGGGTGCAGCCCACGGAGGCCTTGGGACCGGCCTGCTGCCGCTACTGCTCTGCTCGCAAACGCGGGCGCCATTTTGGCTTCCAAAATGGCACCCACGCTCACACGCACATGCGCACAAAGGCGGGCACCATTTTGGAAGGCCCCACGGTGGCTGTGCAGCTGCCGTTGGGCCTTCAGAAGACCGCACCATGGCTGCGTTGGGCAAATTCTCCCACCGCAGGCACAGGGGGGCCTTTCCAAGGCCCAGGGAAGCCCCCCCGCAGCTGCGCCGGGCGAATTTGCCCACTGCAGGTGTGTGGAGGCCTTCCAAAATGGTGCCCACATCATGCACACATGCGCACACGTGGTGGGAGCCATTTTGGAAGGCTCCACGGCGGCTGCACAGCTGCCGTTGGGCTTTCAGAAGGCTGCACCATGGCTGCGCTGGGCGAATTCACCTGCCGTGGGTGCGAGGGGGCCAGGGAAGCCCCACACACACACCTGCGCTGGGTGAATTTGCCCGCTGCAGGCACGGGGGGCTTCCAAAATGGTGCCCATGTTGCGTGCGCATGCGCACGATGACGTTGTTGTGCTCATGCACGGGGGCAAGTGCGTGCACCCCCGCCCAGCCCCCCATGCCATTTCCCCCCTCCCGGCCCCCCGGCAAAAAAGGTTGCCGGCCCCTGGTCTAAGCGGTTTACAACTGTAAGCTCATTGCCCCCCAACAGTTGGGTACTCATTTTAGTGACCTCAGAAGGATGGAGGCCTGAGTCAAGCCTGAGCCCTGGCTAGTATTGAACTCTCAACCTTGTGGTGTATGAGTGAGTGGCTGCAGTACAGGCATTTAACCCCTGCGCCACCAGGGCTCCTGATGTGGACAGCCTATGTTCCTGAAAAATAACTGTGGTTGAAAGTAATGGAAACATTACTTTTTGGACTATATCAAACTGTCTAGTCACCATGGCCACTAAGAGTGGTAGTCCAAAAGCAAACACCCCTTTTCCATGTTCTACATTTTGGTTTTTTTGTCTTTTGTTTTTTTAAAGTCAGCTCTATGAAGTGTTTAGCTGGAGGCAATATTAAGTAAATGGATGGAAAGAAATACAGCCAGTTGCTTGGTGCATGCAGAGTACACTCAACCACAGTGCCCCATCCATCCACATTTCTCTTATTGGTCTGTCTGATGCATTCGACAAACCGTCTAAGTATGGACGTAATGTCTTCTCGATAAATTGTTCCATAATAGGCAAGCTGTCAGAGAACACACTGCTGAGCCCACGAAGGGGTTTTTCTCCCCCTTCCTTTCAATGCATTTTCAGATTACTCCTCACATCCTTTGTATCTTCATACCAGACACTGAGTTAAGCTAGCCAGGGGTTGTCCCAGCGTAGCTCCGAAAAACCAATCTGCATCTCTCCCATTGGTGAGCCAAGATGGATGAGTTCTTCCCAAAAGTGACTCCTAAGGAGGTGTCGCTGTCTGACAGGCATGTCCTGGATGAAGTCTGTAAAGGAATGTCTCTCCCTGTGAGAGAGTGTGTAACTTCTCAGTGGTAGATAGACCCATTGTGGTCTCCAATGTACCTAATAAAAGGAAAAGAAATGACTGCATTGAGAGAGACCATTTATTTCACAGGTCTGTGGGTAAGGCGGGGGGGCTGGATATTGCTTTACTTCCTCACTTGCCCTCCGCTGAGAACACTGAGTTTGATGTGATGAATGCTACCTTCTGTTGTGTGAAGAGCATGAAGTGGCACACTCTGTCCTTTTGCAGCTGCTTCTCCCCTCTTCCCTAAGAAAACAAATGACAGTTCCCCTTAGTGTCATCTTTTATTCCCCTCCTTCAAGACTTTTCTCTCAGAGATTTATTGTGAGAGCATTGCAAGAGATTTGTAGCAAGCAGCGCTCAGCCAGTAGCCTTACATCCTCACTCAGTGCCACAACCATAATTCTCCCAGAGTGGAATGATAGAAGCTTGTGATGGCTAATAATGTATTATGATGATACTGTCTGGGCAAAAAGGATTGCGCTCAGGTCTTCGTTGTCTCATTTGGGTTACATGCAACTTTTCTCTCACCAAGCTGAAACAAATGGTGTTTTTCTAGTTGTGAACATAAGACCCAAGGAAATTAAGCAGCAACAAATACATTAAAATAATAACATTTTCCTCTCACTGACAGGCATGTATTTGCCAGAGAAGGAGCAGCAAACAAGTCTTTCTTTTTTAATGTGTCAGTTCTTGGAACTTTGGATCCCATCTGTCTCCGAATGACAAGTAGTGAGATGTCTGACAGATTCTTAGTAGTCTGTGCAGTAAGAATCACAAAGAAGACTTTGCTTCTCCCACTCCTACTGAAGTCCCAGAGTGATGGTCATTTCACACTGTATAAATATGAATCCACTCTTAGCTGCCATACTTCTGCCTTATGGAATCCTGGGATTTGCAGTTTTGTGTGGCACCAGCGCACTTGGACAGAAAAGGCTAAAGACCTTGTAAAACTACAAATCAAAGGATTCCATAAGATGGATCTACAGCACTTAAAGCAGGGGTAGGCAACCTAAGGCCGGGGGCCAGATGCAGCCCCCCGAGGCCTTTGGACCGGCCCCAGGCTGGTCCTGCCACCCCCCGCCGCCGCCGCCACCTGCCATGATGATATTATTATTGTTATTACTTGTTCTTGGGGTTTTCTTGGCAAAATCTCCACAGGGGTTTTGCCATGGCTTTTCTGGGGCCAAGAAAGTGTGCATGCATATTTTTTAATTTTTTAATTTTTTTTAAAAAATATTTATTTATTTATTTATTTATTTTTGGTGCTTCAGCCCCCCAATTGTCTGAGGGACAGCAACCCAGCCCACGGCTCAAAAAGGTTGCCTACCCCTGACTTAAAGCAATGTCAAACTGCATTATTTCTACAGTGTAGATACACCCCTTGTTTGGTAATCATCCCCTGTTGTGGATTAAATGATTGTGGTTCAGAGCCATGTGTGAAATTGTATTCTCAGAAACATCTGCAGTGATGATATTGTAAATGAAGTTAAGTTGTATCGCTTCTTTCTGATGTTGTGGGTTTCTGTTCTTGATTGCACACTTCAGTTAACCCTTACACTAACCTGGGCTAGTGATTACATTAAAAATCCCAAGACTAGCTTCCATAGCTATCCAAACATTTTTCCTCCTACTGTTTTTTCTTCTTTGCCTCTGCCTCTTGCTCCTCCTCCTCTTTTAAAGGAAAGCTATGGGCAGATCAGCTTTTTAAAACCAGATCATTCATGGCAGATATTGATTTATTTAATTTATAGCCTTTCTCCCAATACAGGATCCAAGACAGCTCACAGTATGAGTTAAAACAAAGTAGAGTTAAAACAATGGCTAGAACAAAAACAAACATATTAAAAAACATTAATTTAAAACAGTTTTTGAATGGCAGTTCAAATATAACAACAGTCTTTTTTGACAAAAGGCCCCAATTAAAAGACCTTTTGCAACAGACAGGTAACACTCAAGGGTCGGGATAAACAGAAAGGTCATCTTTGCCAACTTGCAGAAAGAGAGAAGAGAGAGAGGGAAACCTATGGCAGGGGATTCCACAATCTGAGAGCAGCCACTGAGAAGGATCTGTCCCATATTGCTAAATTTGCCTGTGATAGTGGTGAGACTGAGGGGAAAAACCCTCCTCCGAGGATCTTAAAAATTGGGCAGACTCATATTGAGAGATTCTGGGCCTTTGCAGACTGCCAGAAATAGTGCAAATTGAGTCCACTTTAAGGGTTAGGGTTAGTGCTAGGGAATCATGGAAATTGTTTGTTTTTGTTCTGAGACATTGAGCCTTCTCTGTCAGAGAGCTCTGGTGCCACAATAAACTACAGTTCTCATAATTCCCTAACCCTAACCCTAATCCTTAAAGTGGACTCAATTTGCACTATTTCTAGCAGTCTGCAAAGGCCCTCAGTCTTTCAGACAGTTGGACTCAAGCTGTATAGGGCTTTATAGGTCATAACCTGCATTTTGAATAGATACTTTAATGCATAATTTGATATCCATCTTCAGGCTCTCAAGATATAATACAAAATATGTGACAAAACATTTATTTTTGGATTTCCAGTCCTTCCCCCCCCCCTCCTCCATCACCACAGTTTTTCTTCACCTTTCTTGTATTAAAATAGATGGGCAATGGCTGAGGGCACAGGAGGGACGTGAGGTCTTTTATTTTGCCTGCTCACACAATGTTTATCAAACTCAGAACATGAAAGTCACTCTGTCATCATTCCATAGTTTAGTCTCTCTGGCTTGCTGATACATCATCTCTGCAAATAGTGTGTCAGCAAAAATCTAACTCGTTGTTTAGTGATGAAGGGAAAATATAAGTACTGATCAAACTAGTATATATAGACTGATGAGATAAGGGCAAGGAAACATCACTAGAGAAGCAGTATGTTAATATACTTGTAGCAGACAGATAGGTACAACCTTTTAGTGAATAAAAGTGAATACAAGAATAACAGCTCCAATGGCTGCCAGTCAGTTTCTGTTAGAGTAGGGGTGGTTTCATAGCCGCAGTTATGACCTATAAAGCTCTATATAGCTCAGGTTCAGGCTATCTGAAGGACTATATCTTCCTATTACAAGTCTTCCTGGGCTCTAGGATCTTTGGCCGAGGCCCTTCTTTAATCCCACCACCCTTCCAAGCATGTTTGGTGGGAACAAGAGAGAGGGCCTTCCTGGTGGCTGCTCCCAAATGTTGGAACTCCTTCCTTAGGGAGACTATGGACGTTATCACATGGGGAGTCGCGGGGAGAAAGTGGAAATAAACTGGAGGAGCAGAAGACTTTAATTTACGGGATTTGTGCTGTTCCGCCTCGTCTGATAACTAAATTCGAATTTAAAAGGGGGTTAATTCGAACAAAAACCTGATCTTTCATTTCCTCAAAAATCCCGAAAATGAAAAGATCAGGTTTTCATTCGAATTAACCCCCTTTTAAATTCAAATTTAGTTATCAGACGAGGCGGAACGGGACAAATCCCATAAATTAAAGTCTTCCACTCGTCCGGTTTATTTCCACTTTCTCCCCGCGACTCCCCGTGTGATAACATCCTAGGATGGCTCCCTCCTTTCTCTCTTTCCACTGGTAGATGAAAACTTTCCTGTTCCAAAAGGCTTTTAAGAACTGGTTGCAATTAGTTTTTAATGATATGCCATTTTGTTGATTTTTATATTCTGTCTTTTAATTAATTTTTAAATGGTTATATAAATGATATATCCCTGTTTGGCACTGAGATGCTATCTCTTTCAGACATTTTGGGGGGAAAGGGAGAATTTTTAGATTTATAGACTGAAAACTCTAATACAACATGGCCTCAACTTAGAGGATGATACCATCATCCACTAGGAAGGCTAATTACATAGTATTCTAAAATGACACTCTATATCCAGCTCAGTTTTATCTTTAGCAATTGAAGAAGGTGGAAGCTGAACTGTTTTGCTTTTGATATACATCATATTTGTAAGTTCTGTTGTTACTCACCTCTCTCTCTCTCTCTCTCTATATATATATATATATCTTAGAGCTAGCATAGTTTGAACACTGGAATACAACTCTAGAGATCAAGGTTTGAATCCCTGTTCTGCCATGGAAACCCAGTGGGTGACCTTGGGCAAATTGCACTCTCTCAGCCTCAGAGGAAGGCAGTCAAACTCCCTCAGAGCAAGCAAAACCCATGACGGCATTACCTTAGGGTTGCCATAAGTCAGAAATGAGGCATCCAACAACAACATATACTACTGATCTGCATTGATTTTAATATTTTGAAAGCTGCCTTTAGTCCCAGTATTGGGAAACAAGCAGGATATAAATGAATTAATCCAACAAATAAGTAGTGGTTGTGTTTGTGGTGATTGGAGGTTCAGAACTACCTGCTTCCCTCTCTGATGAGCAGTTGGTTTAGTTAAATACTTTCCATTTCTGACTAGCATGCAAAATAAGTACATACATTTTAAAGAGGCTGCTTGGGGAAGAAGCACTCAGTCTTATGAAAGGAGTTAGGTCTAATTCTGGAGAGGTGAAGCCACTTGCTATTAGCACTTAAGGCTTCTTCTCCATGATTCATCCCTCACATGCAAATCTGTTCTATTTAGGATGAGTGTAAAATGATTCAGTCATCATCTGGCTTTTCTACACTTCCAACTGGTCTGTATTTATAGAGTGGCTATAATAATACCACTCTGTCTTCTTGTTCTGGTTAAGTGCATTTTAGATAAGCTTGATTGAGTTACTATGGCCACATAAACACTTGCTCAATGTGCTTCAGCCTGGCTGTGTATTCACAAGTCCCACTAAACAAGCCATAAACCAGCCAGTAGGAAGGGGAAGGATCAGGTTGTATGAAGAACCTGGAGGAACTCCATGAGAAAAGGCTGGGAGCTGCTTGAACACTCTCCACAATCTTTCCAGCTGAGTTTTTGAGTAGTAATGCTGGCTTCCTAAATGGTATTCAAGCCCCATTAGGATTTGGAAAACATCAGACGTTTTGGACTTCTCCCAAATCCCAGCCTGTATCTGCGCTTCACATGCGGAATCTGCACTGCAGAAATAATGTAGTTTGACACCACTTTAACTGCCATGGCTCAATGTTTTCTATTTCAGTATTTCTAGTTTGTTGTGGCACCAGAGCTCTCTGGCAAAGGTTAAAGATCTATAACACTGCAAATCCCAGGATTCCATAGGATTAATCCATAGCGGTTAAAGCGGTGTCAAACTGTATGTATTATTTCTGCACTGCATATGCAAAAATACATGTCCCATTAACTGACATGACTCCCTCCTGTGGAATCCTGGGATTTGTAGTTTGTAAATAGACTTAAGATTTCTCTATAGATAGGCACTTGAACATTCTGGCAGAGAATTCTCTCTAAATTACAAATCCTGGGATATCAGCAGGGAGCCATGTCAGTGAACACAGTATGAAATGGATATAACGGTGTAGTGCAGATCCCCCAGTGTGTACAGCCAATGGTAAGGAATTGTGAGGATTATAGTATAAAACATCTTGGCAACGCTAATGTTCCCCACCCCTTGTCCTTCCTTTTAGTCATAGACTGGCAGAAATTTAATGATGCAGCTTCAAGTATGTGGCTTGCAGTGCATGGTCCCCAGCATCACTGGATGCTTTCAGTTGAACCCACTGTTGCCTTAACTTGTTTTTCATGGGCTTGGATGATTGGCAAAGTGATAGAACTACAGATTCCAGCTCATCATTTGAGGAGCATGAAGTGAAACAAGGCAGGAAGGCTGCAGTTGTAAGCACACTTTTGAGGCAATTCAGCACAAGCCCTACTAAACACCACTGAGCTTAACTTCTTACCAAAAATAAATCAACCAGTCAGTCAGTCAACCACTAGACTGTGCCATCAGCTGTCGTCTTTAGAGTGTTTCCTATAATGTGCTAATCCTGGAAACAGGCTGAGGAAAACAGGTTTGAGTTGTAGCCAGCCTTAATAGTTTCAGAAAAGGGGTCATTTTTTGGTGCCAGAATTTTAAGTGCAATCATAGAATCATAGAAGAGTTGGAAGAGACCACAAAGGCCATCCAGTCCAACCCCCTGCCATGCAGGAACTCAAAATCAAACCATCAGAGAGATTGGGCATTCATTTTTGAAAAGTAATTCATTTCCATTACTTGTTCTGGTGTCTGGGAAGTAATTGGTGGTTATTACACTGTTATAAACGTAACACATTCTTTGTTATGAAAATACTGTAACATTATTCATTTAATTGCTTGTTACTTTTTTGGAAATAAAATAACATTTAGGGTTATAAATGTTATATAAGGGTTATGGCATAAATTAGGGTTATATAAGGGTTATGGCATAAATTAGAATATCTGTAAAACGCTCTTTAAAAAGAACTCTAAAATGGAAACAGTTGCTCACTACACCTATAAGCTCACTTCATTCCCTCTCATTTCATTACTTCTGAAATGTTAACTTAATTCTCATTACCAATACAAGTAATTAACTGCAGGTTACTCTGTTATTTGAAAGTCATTACTTCTGGACTCTTGGAATAATCTGATAAATTCAACACTTGACAATGGCCAAATATGCTTCCAAATAAGCTTTTTATCCCACCATTACCACTGAAATGGGGGGGAGGGCACAGGTTACAAACTTTATCCTCTTCTGTTTGTAACCCTCCTGTGTTTTCCCATTATTTCTGTGCATTTTCTTTCTTTAACACAGAAAATCTGTTAAGGAAGAAAAGATAGAAAAGCTGTGCGTTGTCTTCTGATTGCTACTATTATGAGCTCTCCATCTGGAAGCACCTTTCATTCATTCCATTTACAACCTCCATCTTGGGAAACTAGGTTTAAAATGCAGACCTCCTGGACCCAACATCTGGCTTAATTTTTAGATTATTATTGTTGTTTGTTGTTTCTTCCCCTGCTTCTTGTATCGCCTAACTTGATTTAAACTTCTAGAGAACACAGAAGCTTACACTCTCTCTTCTGACATTATTGCCATTGATCCTAGTAAAAGTACTGCATTACTGGTATTTTTGGATTTTCAAATGCTGTAGCACTACTGGCTGATATCATTAACTTCCTAGAGATGCTTTGAACAGTCTTTTGTGTTATTATATGACTTACATTACTGTGGGGTGAATGGAAATGAAACCTGAACAGTGGAGCAATCCTATTCCAGAAAAGGTGTATGCATCTAGGCTGTTTTGCTTTATAAATGGCAAGATGGCACCTCTGGACAGAAAACATAATGAAGATAACTCATAGCAACATGGAAAGTGAGAACAAAAATGACTCCTTTCACACCTTAAAAACAAGCCCAGATAGAACGTCATCAGCTCCGTCTCTCTGCACACACACACATATATATGGACTTATAATGGCTCATCCTGAAAATAAGCCAAATTATTACTGGGGAAAAATATTGAAAACTGTTGTTTTTGAGGGAACAAGGCTTCCAAAATAACTCATCTCCCTGCCAGCCTTTAAAAAACAAACAATCCGCAGGCCATATGAGGATTCCTAAATGACATTTTCTGCCACGCAGACATTCCCTGAACACCTCCTTCTGCCTCTTCTCAAAATCATGTGTTTCTGAGTGACAAGAGCAGGAGCATTTGCAATGCGTATATAAGAAGAGGCAATGGGATAAAGGTTTTCCTTCTCCCTTCCCAGCATCGGCAGTCTTGAGCTTGGGAGAACTCCATGTACTCCATCTGGGTAGGCAACCTTTCCCCTTTAAGGGCCGAGGGACTTCAGCTCCCAGAATCCCAGGAGCTATTGGCCAACTTGGGACCATTGGCCAACATGGCTGAGGCTTCTGGGAGCTGAAGTCCCTCAGCCCTTAAAGGGGAAAGGTTGCCTACCCCTGGGTGGCATTCAGGTACACCCCATCCGTCACAGGTCACACCATGTATCAGTCTAGTTGAGCTGCATCCACACTGCAGAAGTAATCCAGTTTGATATCATTTAAACTGCCATGGTTCAATGCTATGGAATTCTGGGAACTGTAGTTTGTTGTGGCTCCAGAGCTTTCTGACAGAGGAAGCTAACTGTCTCACAAAACTACATTTCCCAGAATTGCATAGCATTGAGCCATGGCAGTTGAAGTGGTGTCAGACTGGATTATTTCTATAGTGCAAATGCAGATGTCACCAGGATGTTAATTGGAGGGAACGGGGGGGGGGGGATCCTCTTTCCCCCTTTTTGTGTGCAGCCCCACCAACACCCAAACAGACCAAAAGTGGAAGCAGGGAAGGATATCTGGGGGGATAAACTGATAGGGAAAGAAAGTTGGAATTCTGTTTCATTCCAGATTTTATCACACATGAGAACAATCCTACCTCTTTTTGGCAGTGGGCTTTTAAGAACCACGAAAGTTCATTACTAAACCAGATTGAGAAAATTTGGCTGGCTTTCTGTGTAGGTAGGTAGATATGTTCATGCATGTGCAATTCTATGTAGTATTAACACACTGCACAGTGCTTGGAATATGGCCCTTTTTGGCCTTTGGGTGCTATGCTGTACTGGATTGAAAGTTACTCTCAGGAGATTCTAGGTGTTTGTTTTTTAGCTACAAAGGAAGAAAATTCTGCGTAGGATCTTATGAAAGTTGTTGGGAGAGATTCCAAGAGGGAGAGCTGGGAATCTGAAAGATGGGAGTTCAGAGAAGAAAGGATGTTAAACATGTAAAACAAAAACAGTAGAAGAAAAATGGACAAGACAGTGGTAGCTTTCTATCCTCAAGGTGATCGTTCCGCAGTTTTGTTGTTGTCGCGTGTCTTCAAGTAATTTCCAACTGATGGTGATTCTAAGGTGAACATCTCTGCAGTTATAAGCATTGAGGCCTACAGCCCCTTTCTAGGTGGAGATATACTGAGTTTCATCATTCACAGTACAAGTTTTCTCAAAAGAAAATCCAACAGAATTAAATGAGTCTTGAAAGCTAGTGTGGTGTAGTGGGTTGAGCACAGGACTAGGACTCTGGAGATTGGGATTTGATTCCCCACTGGGCCATAGAAACCCACTGGGTGACCTTGGGTGAGTCACACCCTCTCAGCCCCAGAAAAGCCCATGATAGGTTTGCCTTAGTGTTGCCAGAAGTCGGAAATGAGTTGAAGGCACACAACAACAACAAAATACAGGACAGTTGTATTTTTTAAAAAAATATGTTTTAAATTTTGATTGTTTAATTATATTTTAGGGGGGCGGGCTATTGGGGGACGGGATTGTTTGTTTTATCGTATAAGCCACCCTGGTTGTATTTTACAGAGAGGCGGGATACAATTATTATTATTATTATTATTATTATTATTACAGCACTTCCTGCTTCCTCAACTCAGCCTTTCTCTCTTGCTATGCCTTAGGCTTGGAACTGCTTCTCAGAATACCTCTCTGAGGCCATTTCCCCACCAAAGACCACTTTTTCCATTACAGTTAGCCCTCCATATCCATGGATTCAACCATCCACAGGTTGAAAATATTTTTAAAAGTTTGAAAAGCAAATCTTGATTTGGCCTTTTTTTTTTTTTAAATAAGGGACACCATTTTACTTTGCCATTGTATATAATGGGACACGCATCCACAAATTTTGGTATCCATTGGGGGTCCTGGAACCAAACCCAAGTGGATACCAAGAGTCCACCGTACTCTTATTTAACAGAGAGGTGGGAATAGAAATTAGCATCCAAGACACTAAATAGGTAAGGTAAAATTTGACAAGGTGGGATAAAATACATGTTGGCATCAAATACAATAAACATGTAAGGTAAAATTTGACAAGGTGGCACGAAATACAAATGGCATAAGTACAATAAATTTGTTGCTGCTGTGCTTTCAAGTTGTTTCCAACTTACAGCGCTCCTCAGGTGAACCCATCACCTGGGGTTTTCTTGGCAAGTTTCTTCAGAGGGGGTTTGCCATTGCCATCCTCTGAGGCTGAGAGAGTGTGACTTGCCCAAGGTCACTCAGTGGCCTTGGCAGAGCTAGCAATCTGATCCTGGTCTCCAGAGTCATATTCCAACCTTTGAACCACTGTGCCACACTGGCTCTCTACATAAGGTCAAATTTAACAAGGTGGCATAAAATATAATTTGGCCTAAAAAATACACTAAACAAGTAAAATTTGACAAAGTGGGATAAAATAAATATGGCATAACATACATTAAACACATAAAGTAACATTTAACAAAGCAGGATAAAATTCAAAGTGACATACAATAAAAGTAAAATTTACCTCCAATAATAATAATAATAATAGCAATAAAAAATGTAAGATTAAATCACAGAACTCTACCTAAGTCCAAAGTGTGTACATACTCCCCAATCACACATCTCTCACATGGCTACCTAAACAAGATGACTGGATGTCATAACTGCAAAAATATGCAAGAGTGGGGCCCTAACAACACCCTGCGAGACCGGAGTACCATTGCGTATACCGGAGGACTAGGAGATCCCACAATGGATGACGCTGAGACAGGCTTCTTCAATTAAGGTCTAAATATTTATTAAAGGGGAAAACTGCACACACACAAATATAACACACGCACTCACACTGCACACTTAGAAGTAAAGGAGTGAAAGCGGGAATAGACTGAGATGGGCCAGACTACGGGAGATACTCACTTCCGAAGGCTTCTCTGGGATCCGGTGTGGATGTGGATGATGGTAATGATGATACACGGCTGCCGAAATGGGGAAAGGGATGGCTGAGGGAGCTATGATCAGAGCACAGACTGACGTGGAGTCAAGATGCACTCTAAGGATAACATATGGAGTCTAAAAATTTAGGGTTTATATAGGCAATATCTAGCTTCTGACTATAGACTACTTGATGGCTTGGTTGAAGCCTGGACAAAGGCGCTGATTGCCTATGCTTTGTTAAGCCAAGGTGTGAGGATGCCCTAAACAATGTACTTGGATCTTGACACAATCAAGGAGGGAGGCTAGAGAAAAAGGGTGCAGTTAAATCTGATCACTGCCCCATCAGGAGTAAGACTCAGGACAAACAAGCACTATTATATTGACTTTCAAGGATAATGGTCTTTCCCCTGTAGCAACTCCCAAACCTGTCTGGCAGGGAATTTTCCAGTTGTTTAGGCAGGCCCTTTTCCTGTGCCTACCTGACTTGCTATCTAGAGGATTATGGCTGACATCCCACAGAGGTCAGTTCGGGGTCATAGCGGGAACTCCACATGCCCCAAAATTTTTATTAAAATCATATTTGCTAGCAGGACATTACAAAATAAAAGCTACAAATACTAATATAAATTCATACTTTTTAGTCATGTTCAAAATGGACGGCATTTTGGCATTCCTCCTGGACAGGATGTTGAGATATAGGACATGTCCTGGAAAAGGAGGACATCTGGTAACGCTGTAACTAAATACTTCTAAAGAGCTCTTTGTTGTCATTTTTAAGATGTAGTGAAACGTGTGCATGCCTGGATTGTGATGCTGATTTCCTTTCCACTCTCGTCCCTGTTAATTCTTCTTTTTAAGTAACGGGATTCCCTGCACCTCATATTTTCTAGTTTATTAAACATATCCAGGGGTAGTAGTGTTGGCCATAAAGCAAAGTACAATAATATCCAAAATCCACAAAACAGTGATACATAGAATGCATGTTGCAAGCTTTTGAAGTCCCACTGGCTTCTTCATCAGTCATCAGTTTTGTGGATTTGGAGTGTTATTGTACTTCTGGTTTATTGTGAGCTTTATTTCTCTCACCTGTCTGGATACATTGGAAAAGGAGAAGGAAGGAGACCGACTATAGACAAGGCCAAGATATGAGAATCTGAGTATGGCCCCATGATCAGGAATCAGGTTTTTGTTTTATTTTATTCAAAAGACAGTGTTTGTGTTATTTAAGACCAAACCACCAAAAAAACAACAACAACACTGTTTTTATTTTGGAAGAAAATATGTTCTTGTCAAGATTATTGACAAGAGAAAAACTGAATATTGAAATACATTATTATTAGTAGTAGTAGTATTACTTTTTCATTTCTATGCCACCTTTCTCCCGATATAAGGAATGCAGCTAACAACAAATTATCTGTTTTACATTTATACATAAAACAATACAAGTTAAAAACAATACAAAAGCGTTGAAATGTAGATTCAAATTTTAAAAAACAAACCATTTTAACAAGTTAAAAACATTACACATTCAAAGTTAGCATGTATCAAAAACTCTTAAAAGCTGAATTACACAGCATTTCTGAACGACACAGAATACTTTTTCAACCTTCTGGATGAGGATGGAAGTAAAGAATATTTTATATAGTTGTCAGGACAAATTCTTTGTTGATGTTGGTATGAAAGCCGGGGGGGGGGGGGATTTGTGAATCCTGACTTACAGTCTGACAAAGATACTCCCGGGAGCAAACAGTAAATTTGGAAAAAAAACTATTTTAAAACAATACAACAACGACGACTAAACTCTTAGGAAAAATGTAGTGTGTCTGCAGTGAGTGCCATATGGCAAGAGTGTGCAAAGACCACAAGCCTCCTGAGAGAATAGACTCCAGTTGACTTCAAAACATAGAAACAGTAATCAGAATGCATCTGAGAAAGTAGACTGAAGTCTACAAACGCTCATGCTGCCAATTTCTTTCTTTTAGTCTCAAAGGTGCTACAAGATCTCTCTACATACAGAAGCTACTCTGTGAGAGACACCCTGCTACAGTCAAATACGACACACTGCATTATATATAGCTGCAGAATTTTCTTGGGGCTTGTTTGGGAGACAGACCGAACCATTCCAAAATGATAAATGTAAATAATAATAATAATAATAATAATAATAATAATAATAATAATAATAATGATGTTTATTTATAACACCTTTTCCACCAAAGGGCAGAACATCAAACATATAAAAGCAAAAACAGACAATAAAAATGCTAAAATAGCACGCTAATATCCTAAAACAACTCATTGTGAAACAGGCAATTGTTTGGATCTCACTGTACCCTAGCAAAGCTAACACGCATGTTATTCATATCTGTGCTCCCTCAGTGTGTTCAGCACTTTATAAAATGCAAAATGCCAGGTCCTCCACCTGAGTTCCTATTTAAAATACAGGACAGGGAACACAACAAAGGGAAGAGAGGCAAATGGAGGCAGGAGTAAATGGGAATATGTATTTATTTGTTGCATATAGTTAGAGCCAGCATGGGGTAGTGGTTTGAATGTTGGACTAGGACTCTGGGAAACTAGGGTTCAAATCACTGTGTAGCTATGTAAACTCGTTGACCTTGGCAAGACACATTCTTAGAGGAAGGCAATGGCAAACCACCTCTGAATAAATTTTACCAAGAAACCTCTATGACAGGGTTGCCGTAAGTTGGACTTGACTTGAAGGTACATAACACCAATAATGGTTACGTTAAGGTTAACAGCTGGTGCAAAAGGTGGAATAGGAATATTGCAGTCTTCCAGATTTTGGACTGCAACTTCTAGCAGCCCTAGTCAGTATATGTGGTGGAGTGCTAGACGTTGCGGACCAGCATCATCTGGATTTTATGCCACCTTGTCGAATTTTAGGTCAAGGTCAAGGTATTCCCCATTGACAAGGTTGTCAAGTCATGTCCGACCGTAAGGGGTGGTGTTAATCTCTGTTACTAAACCGAAGAGCCAGTATTGTCAAAGACTACTGTGATCATGAAGCCAGCATGATTGCACAGAACGCTGTTTACCTTCCCACTGAAAAGTGGTACCTATTTATCTACTTGCATTTGCATGCTTTCGAACTTCTAGGTTGGCAGAAGCTGGGACTAGTGACAGGAGCTCACCCCATCATGCAGCACCTGGGCCTCGAACTGCCGATCTTATGATCATCAGAACTGGCATCTTAACCACTTGAGCCACTCCATCTCTACTGTCAAATTTTACCTTACCTATTTATTGTATTTCATGCCACTTTGTCAAATTATACTATACCCATTTTATTGTGATTAATAACCCATTAATGCCAATTTCAATTTTACGCCAACTTGTCAAATTTCACCTTGCCTATTTTAGTGTATCGGATGCCAATTTGTATTTTATCCTACTCTTAGTCAGTGAAATTTTAACTCATGGCAAAAAATAAAAAAAAATAAAATGTCTTTTAAAAAATTCTTTTGTGGCATTCAATGACTGTAATAAAATTTTTAAAAAGTCTGAAATGAAGACCACCATAATAAGAAAAAGAAATAAATCACCCAGTTGCCTTTTTCCCTTTTACAAATAATAATAATAATAGGTCTGTCCCTAGCTTCCACTCCACCAATCCATCTAAGGAAGTAGACTAAAGTCTACAAAAGCTCATGCTGCCAATTTCTTTCTTTCAGTGAGTGTCAAAGGTGCTACAAAATCTCTCTAATACTGATTCTACAGACTAACACGGTTATATCTTTGAATTCTAAATAATAATAATAATAATAAGAAGAAGATTGTCTTTGGCTTCCACCCCACCAAATGCATCTGAGGAAGCAGACTGAAGTCTAGGAAAGCTCATGCTGCCAATTTAGTTCTTCCAGTTAAGTCTCAACAGTGCTACAAAATCTCTCTTAATACTGATTCTACAGACTAACACAGCTATATCTTTGAATTCTAATACATAATATTAATATTAATTTTAATATTAATAACAGTAACGATGACAATAATAATGGCAACGAGTCAAGCCGGAAGCAAGCCGGGCGTGTTCAAAGTGTGGGACTCCATTGCGGGAGATAGCGGAAAAGGCCAGGCGAGGCGAGGCCGCAGTGATTGCCAATCGGGAGGCCTGCTACGTGAGAGAGATTTTGTGTGTGAGAGAGACTGAGAGCGCGAGCGCGTCCGTTGGTCGGCTCGGCTGCCTCGCGCGCCCCCGGGAGGGAGGGTTCCGGCTCTGTTTCTAAGGCTTGTCTCGAGGCAGCGGTTGGCGGTTGGCAAGCGGAGGCTGCCGTTTGTGATTCTATCTACTCCCTCCTTCGTCTCGCGCTCCTCCCATTTCCCTCCCTCCCTCCCTCGCCCGCTCGCGCCAACACAAGCCCCGCCCCCAGGAAGGCCGCGAGGAGGAGATGAAGGGATGGGGAGGAGGCACCGCCTCAGCGAAGAAGAAGAAGAAGAAGAGCGTCGAGGTGTTGCTGCGGAGAGCCGCTGACTGAGGCGCTCCTCCATCCTCTTCCTCTTCTCCCCGTCCGTCCTTCCTTCCTTCCCTAGCCTCCCGCCGCCGTCGCCCTGGGGCCGGGCGGGCGACGGGGATCCCGCGGCGCTTGGATGCCTGGAGCCCGCGGCAGAGACCCAGCCCGGAGCCCGCCATGGGCTGCTGCGGGAGCGCCGCCTCGCAGGTGAGAGGGGACGGTGTTTATTGGGTGGGTTTGAGGACGAGATAATGACCCTGACATTAACGTATTTTCTTCCATAATAAAAAAGGGGGAGGGGGGGGGTGTCTATATTTCTTCCCTCCTTCACGGGCTCCTGAGCCTCCCCTGATTCAGGGTGACCAGAGGTGATGGTGGTGGTCCTCCTCCTCCTCCTCCTCCTCTCTGCCGCCAAATGTAGGGCCTCCCTCCGAGGGAAATGGGGGACATGGCAGCCTGTGAAAGCTAAAAAATGCCCCTAGGTCCGAAGCCACACCGCCTTCTGAAATAAATAACCCAGTTTGGGACCGCCTGGACTGCCCTGGCTCAATCAAGGCTGGGGGGTTCTGGGAACTGTCGTTTTGTGAGGCATTTCTAGCCTTCTCTGTCAGAGAGAGCTCTGGTGCCACAGCAAACAGTTCCCAGAATTCCCTAGCACTGAGCCAGGGCAGTTCAAGCGGTCTCAAACTGGGTTATTTTCTGCAGTGTGGACCGGACCATAGAAATGAGGGCAGGGAAATGTCTGATTAACCATTTGTAAGCCGCTCTGATAGCATTTTGGCTGAAGAGCGGCATATAAATACTCCATAATAATAAAATAATAATAATAAATGTGCCGCCTTGGGTCCCACTTTGGGAGAAAGGCGCGATAAAAATCCAATCCAATCAATAAATATAAATTGATGCTTCTTAGCATACATACATCCTGCAGAAATAAACCGGTTTGATATTGCTTTAACTGCCATGGCTCAGTGCTGTGGAATTCTGGGAATTGTACTTTATCCTGGCACCAGAGCTCTCTGACAGAGAGGGCTAAATGACTCACAAAACTACAACTCCCAGAATTCCCTAGCCTTGAGCCAGGGAGGTCAGGCTAGTGTCAAAACAGATTATTTCTGCAGTGTGGATGCAGCACTAGTCATGCTCAAAATGGAGGACATTCAAGAGACATGGAGGACACAGCCAGAATAAAATCTGGAAACACTTATTAAGATATAATAATAATAATAATAATAATAATTTATATCCCACCCTTAGCAAAGGGTTCTTAGTCCTGCTCAAAGTGGAGGACATTTGGGAATTCCTCCTGGACAGTAGAGCTGGAATGTAGGACGTGTCCTGGAAAAGGAGGACATGTGGCCACCCTGTCCTGTTTGCACCCCTCCCGCGCTCTCCACTTCTCTTCTGCATCTTGGCACGTTTTGCATCTTCATATTTTTAGAACATGCCTCCCTCTCCAGAACGCACACATTCACACAGTTTCTTCCTGGAGAGGAGCAGGGAGTGGGGACAACAACTTATGCAACCAAAATGAAATCTGTTTTGGGGTGAAGGAAGAGAGGTGTGACCCCTAAACCCCCTCCTCTTCCTCTTCCTCGTCCTCGTCCTCTACGCAGCCACCCACTCCATGGTTGCCACCAGGAAGATCCTGGAACAACCGTCAGATTACCACTGCTGTCGCCATCCTCTCCCTCCAATCATAGCCATGCTGAGGCTGGGGCTTGTTTTATAAATTTTACCAGCTGCAGCTTGAAGAGGCTTGCGGAAAGAGGCCACGCTGAAAGTGCACCCAGGAGCACATAGCTGAATTACAAACTCCCAGGGTTTCTTGACCAGTTGTCATGATTAAAGGAGCTCAAGCACCCCTCCTCCTGATCAGTAAACACCCTCAGCCCACCCTCTCTGAACTGTTGTTGACCCAGTGCTTGCCTGACCCAAATGATGCTGATGTTGTGTGCTTTCAAGTCGGTTTCTGACTGATGGCAACACCTAAAGCAAAGCTATTATGGGGTTTTCTTTGCAGGTTTCCTCAGAGGGGGTTTGCCACGGCCATCCTCTGAGGGTGAGAGAGTGTGACTTGCCCAAGGTCTTTCAGTGGGTTTCTATGGCCGAGCTGGGATCCATGTCTAGCCCTGTATCTGTATGTAGAGTTGTACTTCACATTCTTTGCTTGATGGATGCTGAATTCTGCCGCTGAATGACTTAATTCTGAGTGATTTTAGGGTAAACTTAATTAGTAGTTAGTTAGCTAAAAGTTTATTGATTAGTGAGTTGACCATATCAGACAGTTAATGGCAAGCATGATAAAATGTGAGGAAATGCAGTACATAAAATACAGTGCATAAAATATCATGGGATAAGATAAATTAGACAAAATAAGTTAACATTTATCAATTTAAATTAATAGTAATAAATTGTTGTCTTATAATAAAGGGTAATAAAATACAAAAACCAAAATATGTTTAAATAAGTTCATCACCTTTACATGCAACCTCAATGTGACCAATAAAACATCTTCTCAGTTGAATAGCCCTAACTATAAATTTAGCAGTTCTAATTACCACATTGTATTTGTACCTTGAAGAAAATGGGCTAGCCATTACATTTCCAGTATGTAGTTCTATCAAGTATTTTCTGTAGGTATTGGGCCCTTACTGAGGCATATAATTGGCAGTTAAATAGGACAGGATCAATATCTTCTATTTCAGATGCTCCAGACACATGTACAATTGTATGGCACTTGGTGGAATTGTCCATATTTAAGTATGGAATCTGCCTGCTCAAATCTTGCTCTAGTTAAAGCTGTTCCATGGGATTGGGTCAAGCCCATTATCAGATATTTTTCTATTTGAAAAGTCATTTTATTTTGGACCAACCACTTCAGCATCCTAGTGTTTGCAAGTGTCTCAATATCAATTTGGGCATTTACATCCATAACTCTTTGCTTAAATAAATCTGTGGCCTGGTGTCTAACTGAAAATAATATTGTATTGAAAGACTGAGATGTGAGATAATTTGATAAAGCTGACTAAACCATGAAGTGTGTTGAAATCTGCCCATTTGTTCTTCCAGGCACATTTTTGGAATCTGTCAGATTCTAATGAAAGGATCTTCTACCAGTAATTGAAGACTTTAATTATTGTTAAACTGTAAATTGAATGGATACCTGTTTCAGCTCTTACTGCTGCTACAGGAGCGTTCCTGTCAGTCCCCAAACAGTCCTTAAGAAACACGCTTGATTTTGTTCAAGTGGAGGGGCCTTTGATAGCCCCCACAATTCAGCACCATATGTTAGAACTGGTATAATTTTTGCCTTATGGGGAGCAAGGAAGTTGGGTGGTTATAACTAAGCAATTTAATTAGCATTTTAGAACTTGTGGAACTTTGTTTAAAATGCTTAGTCCATGGCCCTGTATCTGTAAAAACAACCCCTAAGTATGAAAACCAATCAATTTGTTTTATAGGCACCCCATCCAAATACCAATTGTGATTGAACTGTCTTTTTCCAAATACCACCACTTTAGATTGGACTTATTCATGTTCAAACAGCGGGACAATATGCACTGAATTTCCTCAACAGTCTTCTCAAGCCTACTTGGGAATAAGCCATTAGAATCATATCATCTGCATACAGAAGAATATTAATATGTCTATTAAGAATGTTTGGCATGTGAACACCTGTAGAATAAAGAAATCCTAGAATGTCATTAACATAAAGATTGAACAGCATTGGGGCCAAAATACATCCTTGTCTAACACCTTTATAGGTGGGTATATTTTATGCAAAGGAGCCACTAACTCCAGTACAGACCTTCAGGGATGTATTTGTATATAGGGCCTTTACCAGATATAGGAGTCTAGGTTCCATGTTTAACTTAGCCAACTTCCTCCATAAGATGTCTCTATTTATGGAGTCAAATGCCGCACTCAGTCTATGAAGGCTGTAAATAGATAATTGTCATCAGTTGTATATTTAGTAATAAGATGGTATAGAACGAAACAATTATCTATTGTAGAGTATCTAGATCTGAACCCAGCCTGTTCTTCTACTAGTATGTTCTTCTCAATTACCCAGTCCTCTATTTTGCTCAAGAGATGTTTTGCATACATCTTGGCTGTTATATCAATAAGGCTTATGGGTCTATAGTTTCTGGGATCTTCCTTATCTCCTTTTTTATATATGAGAACTATGATGGAAAGTTCCCATCCTGTTGGAATATGGCCAGTATTGTCTATGTATGTAAACAATTCTGCCAACAGTGGTGCCCACCACTCAGTATGTGCCCTGAAAAGTTCCGGAGGAAGGAAATCTTAACCAGGTGCTTTATTAGATTTTAATGACTGAATAACATGTTTAATTTCTGTCATTGGTACTGATGGCCAAGAGGAAGAGCTAGCAGCAGTAGTATCACTCTGTGTGTGTGTGTGTGTGTGTGAACGCACTGGGTGATATCCCAGAAGGGTGGTGACACCCCAGAAGAGGGAGGTGACACCTGGTCAGTCTCCCACCCCCTGTGGGGCCTCCCTGGGGCTCTGGGGCTCTTCCTTGGGCCTCCCTAGGGCTCTAGGCCTCTTCCCTGGGGCTCTTCCCTGAGCCTCTGCAGGGCTCTGGGCCTCCTTGGGGCCACACAGGTGCTTCTCCAGCATGCACGCTTCTGCGCAGCACACACGCCGGAAGTCCCACACTAGAACAATAGTTCTCTTTCCTGTGGGGTCCTGCTTAGAGTTAGCAAATAAAGTAGTATAGAAATCTTTCCAAACTGAAGCTGAAATGGGAATGTCAAATAATAGCTTACTCTCCTTCGGCATCCTGGTTACAATATTTAAAAAAAATAATAGCTGAGTTTGACCCTTTGCTGGCTTTTCTAGCTCAAACCAGACTGTAGCTGTATGTTGAGTCTTCTTGGAGACTACAGTCGTCCTTCCTAATTCACGGGCTTCCCGCTCATGGTCTTGAATTTCCACAGATGGGAAGCCAGGAGGGACAAAATGGCATGCGTGCAGGAGTGTGCAGCTGTTATATCCAATGGGACTTGGATATTTGTGATTTTTCCAATTTGCGGGGGGGGGGGGGGGGGGGCGGACCAGATCCCCTGCAAGTCGGGAGGGACGATTGTATTAACTTTTTATAGTTGCGTCTTAGTTTTAAACTTAATTAGTAGTCTTTCTTCATGCTGATACTGTTGCCAAACTCTGTATCCCCCCACTACATCCTCTGGCATTCTCTGAATACTCCTGTTGCTTTATTTTCTGCTTTGAGATACTCTACAAAATTGTATTCCTCATTATTTGTTCATCTCCTTGCCAGACTCACCACTCTTTATTTCTGTGCATTCCCCCAGTCTTCGTTTTATATTGTTGTGTGCCTTCAAGTTGTTTCTGACTTATGGCAACCTGAGGTGACCCTATCACTGGGTTTTCTTGGCAAGGTTTGTTCAAAGGAGGTTTCCCTTTGCCTTTCTCTGAGTCTGAGAGAGTATGAATTGCTCAAGATCACCTAGTAGGTTTCCATGGCCAAGCAGGTATTTGAACTCTGGCCTTTAGAGTCCTAATCCAGTGCTCAAATAATGACATCATTCTGGCTCAATTCGTTTTATATGTGCAGGGTTAAAAAACAAATATGCAACCCTGATCTCTAACTTCATACATAGTGAATGTGCCTGTATTTGCCTATTTGATGTATACGTTACCCTTCTCAGACACTCATTGTGACCTATGTAATCTATTTTATCCTTGCAATAGCCCTGTGAAGTAGCTCCGCTTAGATGCCGTGACTTGCCTAGGCCAACCAAGATGCGCCACATCTAGACAGAATGCTTGAGTCACTGTACCATACACCTTTATTCCTGAACATTGGAATCTTTTTTTACCTTTATCTATTTCTGTGGAGGCATATGCTCAAAATCTCTCAACAGGGATCAGTGTTCTCTTATGACAGTTTCAGAATAATTTTCCAAACAGGATTGTGGTGGTGGTGGTGAAAGGATGGATTTGTTCCACTGTGTGTTTAATACTGTGAAGTTGATTATTCATATTAGTACAAAAACTGTTCAGAGGGGTAATAGTACCTTTTCCTGTTGGAGTAAACCTAACCGGGGGGGGGGGGGGGGGGAGAGCTAGATTTGTAGGTATGTTTTCTGAGTCCCATAGTTATTCTTTCTGTGTGTTGATCCTGTAACACTGCTGCATTCATGAGAGATGGATGTGAAGTTTTCATTGTCTAATGAGGGGCATGGCTAATTTGTTACAGTTGTGTTCAGACTGCTTTCTGTTGTTTGTGTGTCTCTATGAGTAAGAGGCAATTTGTCAATGTATTGTGTTCTATCTCTCCCACTATACATACTCATCTATTCCTTCTGCAAAATAGTGTATTACTCTAGGCTGCAGAGATAACTTTCAGTAGCCAAAAATGGAACTGATAGAATGATGCATATTAGCAGCATTTTCCTTTATGTGTTTTTATGAACACAAATTTACTGTTGGAATATATGTGGAGTAAACGGTGTAAGAATAAATGTAAATGTGGCATTTACTGATTACAGCATTCAGTCTGCCTAAAGTTTAGGTAGATGGCGAAACAATATTGTGACTACAGGGTTTTTTAAGGTGCATATTTATTATCTTTGATTCATTTCTGGTCATGCAGTATTTATTTTTGAGAGGCCAGATTGATCTTTAGGCTTGTGCCATATAGATCTTGTCTTTCTGGGTCCAAACAACATGCAAAGAAAGGTTCCCTTATGATAATATTAATTTGCTGCTTGTTCCTATCTTAATATTTCTGTCTAGAGATGTGAACACATAATTTTTATTTTTTTTACTGGGATCTCCTATTTTTTTCCCTCCAAAATTGTCAATTTTTTCAATGCAGAAAAATTGGAAACTAGAAAATATTAAAAAAATCCCTTGTGAGGAAATACTGTTGGAAATAATGGATTTTTTTAAAGACAGGGTTTTACACACTCAGATTTCCAAGAACTACACAGCAGACTTCTCCCGCCACATTCATTGGGGTTAGGGGTACAGGACCCCTGTGAAAGTGAAAAAAATGCAAATAAATAAACAGTACTTTTTTTAAGCTGGTCCTCCATCAGAACTCTGTGGTCAACATATGCCAGAATTTGACCATAGGATCATGTTGCAGGATCTACAGATGCCTAGAGAAGTGTTTTATCTAGGAATCTTTAGGTCCTCCAGTGCAACTCTATGGTCAACTACCAGCAGAATTTCTCTGGAAGACCTAGGGATTCCTAGGGAGAGAGCATATTAAATCCGCAAATAATCAAATCAACAAAAGTCAAAGCTGCAAATGTGGAGGGACAAATGTATAAACATCTGGAAAATTAGACAACATCAGTTCCTGCACATATTGCAGACACATACACAATGCTCAAACCCAAGAGATTTTTCTGCTCTTAGGACCTTATCACACGGGGTCTAAAGCAGCCCTAATCCAAATGGTATCCGTAGCTAATACATATTATTTCCCCGAGTGTACACACAACGTTGCACCCGAAACTCGACAGAACCTGGAGCTAATCCGTATTGTTTCCCCACGTGTACACACGACGCTGCCCCGAAACTCACAGAACCCGGAGCTAAACCGTAAGGAATTGAGAGCTTTTGACATTCGGTTTTTCGGGGAAGTACAAGGGAGCCTTCGTATTCCTTGCGCAATGGTGGGCGGGGAGGGGAAGCAGGAGAGCTCTACATATCCCAAGCAGAAAATCCCAGTGAGGGGAAGGGATTGGCGAAAGGCAAACCGGATTGGCGGGGCTGGGTGAGAAAAGAAAGAGGAGGAGAAGAAGAGGAGGAGGGAAGAGGGAGGCGATCTCTCTCTCCATCTCTCTCGCATTTTTCCTCCCCGACACACGCCACTCGGAGCTCTCGCCAACCGGGGCTTGCTGGGCTGCCTTCCCTCCTCCAGTCCTCCAGTCCTCCTCCTCCTCCTCGGTCTCCTTGGCTGCCTTTCCTCCCGACTCCTTCCTCCCATCCTTGCCATCCACAGAAGCGCCTTCTGCGACACCGGCTTTTTGGGCGACGGGAGGGGACAAAGAAGGAAGAAGAGAGAGAGAAAGGGAGCCTTCGTATTCATTGTGCAATGGCCGCGCGGGCGAAATTCAGTTCGTTTCGGTCTAGAACTGAATTTATTCTTACTTCGGTTACTTTTCGCTTACTTTTCGCTTTGTGGCCAGCGTTTGATAAGGTCCTTAGTGGGTGATGCCATCATCAGTAGAAGAACAGACTGTGGGGCAAAAGGGGCGGGGATCTTTCATTGCTTATGATAATACACTATTGGAAGAGCTGAGTCCTGAAGACTGTCACTGTTCCAGACCAAATAATACATGTATTTTGTTGATTACAAAAACTATTTTTTGGGGGAGGGGGGTTGTTCTTAAACTATAAACAAATAAGATATGTGTGCTTTTTAGGTGGTAAAAAGCAAGACATGTGCTTAGGTAACAATGGTACTGTGGTTTGCATCTCCTGTAGTACAAAATCAGGACTTTTTTTTAAAAAATGTCATAAATGTGCCAAATAGTACAATCATATAAGTTAAGCAAATTATTTTATGTTACTAAAGTCAAAATAGGAAAATATTGTACTTTCTCCCAAGATTTTCAATTTTTTTTTCTCAGAGGGGAAAATATTTTCCCCTCATGGCTTCAAAATGTATGGAAATTGTACTTCCCAGTTCCTGGATTTAACCTATGTTTATTGTCAGGCTGTATTGCAATCTTGCTAGTCTCATGCCATACTCGGTGACTACACCCACAAACACCTTCAGTTTTTAACAAGTGAACAAAAGAGCTTTGCTCACTCATTCCAAAGGCTATCTGTTTGAAAAAGATTTATCAGGTCTAGCATTCTGTTTCCACTCTGGCCAACTAGATGCCTATGGGAAGTCCATGAGCAGGACATGAGTACAATAACACACTCCTGCTTCTGTTCCCTAGCAACTGGTATTCAGAGGTAGATCGCTTCTGATACTGGAGGTAATATATAGCCAATATGACTAGTAGCCATTAATAGCCTAACCATTATGAATTTCTCTAAGCCTTTTAAAAAAGCTGTTCAAATTGAAGCCAATCTCTAAATCTTGTGACAGCAAATTCATAATTTAAGTATGGACAATATGAAAAAGTACTAATCTGTTCTCAGCCTGCCATAGTCATCTGTCTTATCTGAGAATGGTATACGTATGTCTTCGGACTCTTCCCTTTAATTGTCACCATCTTCATTGTGCCAGCATATTTTTGCCTTCCCTTAGCCACTCCAGCTGGAGCCTTCTGAATGTATCTGCTTGGTAGAAATTCATTACACAGTGTGTCTGCTGTGTGTCCTGTAACATGGTTTGTGTGGTGCTCCTGTAGGCTATGATGCACTATGGTGGTAGCAGGATTAAACCAGTCAATGGCTTTTGGTTCCACAGTGGGTTCCATAGTCTTTACTAGTGCTCCTAGTGATCTGATGTAGGGGGGAATTGCAGCCCCCCCCCCCCCCGTGCTAAGAAACAGTGCCATATTTCTGTTCATTTACTACAACTGTTTTTTCCTGGAAACGTACTGCGCACTTGCAGCAAATAGTTTGCAAACTGGCATTGGTCCATGGATCACCACCTTGTTTAGTACTGGTCTACACAGTTTATCAACAATTTGGATGTGTTACCCCCCCCCCCCCCCCCCGCATGTAATTTTCCTCAGATTGCATTTCCTTTTGGCCTATTTACCTTTATCGTTTCTATACCCATTGTTATGATTTAGACCAATGGCGTATTGACCATCACTACCATTTTCACATCTATTGCTTACATCTGCAAGACTTTCTTTCAGTTCACTTGTACTGCTTTTTGCAGATTTCCATGGTTTCTTGTTTTTCAGATTTTCTTTTTTAGCCTTTGACATTTTATTAACATCTTTTGTCAAGTGTTTTGTTTCAATTCTTTATGCTTTCCCCCCTTTTCCTGTACTGCAGGAGTTTGGTATTCAAAAACAACAAGAATTGTTACTTAGGTTTATGTCAATATTTCACTGATTTCAGTTACCTTTGCTATGCTAATTTGATGTCTTGATCCAACAGTTCATTCACCTCAAGCAATGGACAATGTCCACAAATCCTTATGGCATAATACATTTGTCAGTTTTTAGAGTGACATAAGATTTTGTGAATATGAAGTGGTATTTCATTTAGTTCATAATGTGGTGTTATCTCTGAGCCATGTAAAACTTTTTCCTTTGTACTTCTGTTTTGCCTCTCCCTCCATACTACAGGTATTTTTGGTTTTTTAAAAAACTCTTACAATTAGTAGCTGCTTGTTCCAGCTACTTTTCCATCTCATACCTTACACTGCATGCTTGTACTTGTTATTAGCTTCATGTGAGAATGCTTCTATCAGTGTAAACATTCTGTTGAGCTTGCTGTATCAAATGCTTACGGTAAGTAAAATTTCCCTGATACCATCTTAACTCATTGTGATCTAAAAGATGTTTCTAATAAGGAATCAGGCTTTGTCATCCTCTTGGATCTTCCTTGCAAGACTTTTGTCTGTAATAATCTTGTGCCATGACTTAATTTTTTAAAAGTAACTTGTTTATAATTTGCATTTCTGGAGGTGTTAAACATTCTTTATCATATTCACTTGGCTTTTATTCTGATGATATCCTTGAATGTGTTATTCACATCTCTGGGCAAATCTTTATTCATCTCTACCTTTCGCTAATTCATTTCCTAGCTTTCCTGAAAATAATGTCATTTATATAATTACAAATCTACCTAGAAGGCACAACCTTTATCATAACAGTGAATTCATTAGTAAGAAATAAATGTGATGTATGAATAAGTAAATTAAACCATTAAGTAACTACCACGGTCATTGAAGAGATTAAGGGTATAAAGCCTAGGTGTAAGTCTGCTTCTTGCAGAAAGAATAGGTGCATTTTCCAATGTTGTTGTTGTCCAGGGTAAAATTTATTTAAAACACAGTGATAAGAAATAGAGTTTTTCAGTTTTGACTAGAGTTGGGACATGGATTCAGTTGATTGTTAGTTTGGTCTATGCGTGGGCTGACTTCAGTCTTGTGTCTTTTATTTTTATGAACCCTGTTGTTCAACAATATAACCCAAACTTATAAAGCAAGAATGCACATTCAGTTAAGCATAAATAATGTTTGTGCACCTTTGCTAAAGAATGTCCATAGATGCAAGCAACTTAGCATTTTTCTTATTACTGTATGTAATCATGTAATAGCAACAGAGGAGTAAAGGTGTCTTGTCACATTTGCTTGCTAATTTAAGAGCAAATTAATACATGAATCTGCTCCTTTTATGGCACAAGACAGCTATTCCACATCTATGCCCTGTCGATATGTTGTACTACAGCACTTACTTCGAGTACATCTGGAGGGGGTTTGGAAAGAATGACCTAGCCTCAAACCTTTTACTGACGGGAAATTGCTAACAATGACTTGGCCAGAGATCTTTCCTTGATGTATTACTTGGGATTCTCTTCCTTAGAGATGTCTGGGATCGAAACTGGGACCTTCTGCATGTACTCTGCTGCTTAGGTATCCTTCCATTTCCCTCCAAAGGTCTTACGGCCTCCCCCTCACAACTTATCCACATTTCTTTGCTCTACTGCTGCCATCTCTGGATGAGAATACAGATTTCAGGAGTAAGTAAAATATGCAGGTCTAACATTGCTGTGCTACATAGATTTTATTTGGAAGTAGCACCTGTAGCTGCTTTATACTGGGAATGTGCATGTATGTACATTGTGATGCTTTGTGCCTGTAGAGAAGTGCAGGATGGCTGGCATCACTTTGCACAGTATTCCTTGGGGCTTTTATTTTATAGTGGTCTCTTTAATCACTTGATGCAGAGTAAAGCTAGAGTCTTGACCACACATCTCCTCAATTAAGAAGGCATTTGTGGGACCACTGCCATCCTAGCAGTGGTACAGAACAGCAGATGGTATAGAGTAGTTGGGTAAGTAAGTTTGGACGTGCTCATTGGTGTTTGGGTCTCTCAGTGGGCAATTTTGTGAATAAAAGGTATCACTTAGGCAGAACATCATTGCTCAAGAATGGGACTGTCAGCGAGCCCGTTGAATATGTTCTGTGGAAGAGTGATCTCCATTTGATCAGCATATCTTCTGACAATAATTGGGCTTCTAAAAGAAAATATTTTTAAAATCTATTTTTCTTCTAGTAAATCAATATTTTAATGCTTCTCTGTGTGAGTAATCCACTAGAGAGATGACAATTCCAGTTTTTGACTGATAAAATTAGATAAAAATAAAAGATAACCCAGTGATATATAATCTGTCTCAGAGTCTAGACAGTACAGTAGGTATTAAATAGATATATTCAGTTTTTAAAATCATTTATTCAGCAGTGAGGTAGCTTTGTCAAACTGGACATCAAAACTGCTATCCTTTTCTATTCTGTTGCTGGTCTTGGTTCTTAGTGCATCAAGGCTAGAGCTGTGTATTGAAGTTAGCTGCTACGGTCTATTCTAACACATATTCCTATGTGTCTAGGGACCCTGTAGTTAGTTACTCAATGAGAATATCAGTAATTGGATGCAAGTGTTCCAGAAAGACAATTTGCCAATTTTCACAGATTTTTTTTGCCTGTAATGTATATTGTCATAGGAAACTGTTGGGCATGTCCTTTAATGATTTTCAAAGTGTCTAGGATAATAGTGAGGCCCAGCAGGTTTTGGCTAGTGTCTTCAGTAACCTGAAAATCTGCTTTAGAATTCATATCTGAATTCTTAAAATGTTCAGAGGTTTCTAGACATAATGATGGAGATCCAGAGGGTTTCCTGGATATGAAGTTTCAAAACCTTGGAATAACTCATAGTATTTGAGGGTGGGAGGAGTGCCTGGCAAATTAGGAATGTGTGTGCTTATTATAAAGTTAAATTTAAAGTTGCATGTGAATATTAGTAGTGATATATTTCTATTTGACATCTGTAAATATGTCAGTATTACATCTTGGAAGTATTACATCAGTTGAAAAGTGAAACTGTTTGTAATGGGAAGCCATCAAAACTCCACAGACTTCTTTCTGAGGCTTCTCTTTCAGAATCTGAAGAAATCCATTATTTTATCCTTTTAATATGTAGTACCTTATAGCTATCTAGCTGTTAGTTTTTATAATGTGTTTGTGTGTTCATTATTATTTTGTACTTTTAAAAATAGTCCTACAAGTTGCTTTCCATGCCATAATAGAGTGACATATAAATGATGATAATGTGATAATAAAGTAATATTTGTTTAGATGTTTGTCTTCTTTGTATGTACAGCAAGATATGTATATGCTTTTGTCTGAAAAAAGCTAGATTGGCATAGGTAGGAAAACCTAGGGCCTTTACAGACTGCCAGAAATAATGCAGCTTGAGGCCACTTTAACTGCCCTGGCTCAATGCTAAGGAATCATGGGAACTGTAGTTTATTGTGGCATCAGAGCTCATTGTCCCAGAAAAAAAATACAGTTCCCATGATTCCCTAGCACTGAGCCAGGACAGTTAAAGTGGCCTCATGCTGCATTATTTCTGGCAGTCTGCGAAGGCCCTCAGTCTACCTTTTCATGCCTCTAAGTCAGGGGTAGGCAACCTTTTTGAGCTGGGGGCCAGGTTGCTGTCCCTCAGATAATTGGGGGGCCGAAGCACCAAAAATAAATAAATAAATGAAAAATAAAAATAAAAATAAAAAATGTAAAAAAAAAATTAAAATTTAAAAAATATGCATGCACACTCTCTCAGCTCCAGAAAAGCCATGGCAAAACCCCTGTGGAGATTTTGCCAAGAAAACCCCAAGAACAAGTAATAACAACAATAATCAATATCATCATGGCGGGCGGCAGCGGTGGTGGCGGCAGGACCGGCCTGGGGCCAGTCCAAAGGCCTCGGGGGGCCATATCCGGCCCCCGGGCCTTAGGTTGCCTACCCCTGCTCTAAGTACTTTTCACCCGGCCCATTGCTGATTCTGGAAATGTGCCAGAGTGGAAGAACAGTGATTTTGAAGCAGCTAGGCCTGGCATAGTGGGGTGGAGGAATCTTTTTTTAAATTCCCTTCTTCTGTATATTCCCTTCCCCATGCCCAGGCAAATAAGGAAGATGTGAATGGCTTTGTTCTTCAAGTCCAGCTTGCTTCTAAAAACACTTTCCTTTCTGTGTAATGAAAGAAGTGATAATAGAAGTTAATTGAAGAAGATGGTAATAGCTTAATATACTCCAAACAGTACTTGCTAGACAGTAAATAGTGTGCCACTCATGATAGCTTCAGGCCACCTTCTCTATTAATGGTATGTTTACAGCTGCAGATCAGTTTCCTTGATTTCTTGACAGATACATTTTCACAGCAGTTAGCCAAACATATTAACGTAATCGGTTTTGGGATGAAATTTTAGATTTTGAAATTATTTTATATCCCAGTCTTTCTGATTCTAACCAGAGCTTTCTTGTTAACTATGTAAACCTTCACAAAAATTGTAGTGTTCTAAGAATTAAATTTTCCTAAGGATATTAAGTAATTGATTGTCAGATGAGGAAAATTACTTGCCCTTGGTTTTGCCTAACCAAGATGTCCTAGAGACAGCACAGATAGCTTTTTAAATCAACTCCTTTTTCTTAAAAAAGAAGCATCAGGTATGTATCATTGCATACAAAAGGTAAAAGCAGAACTTTAGCTATTGAATTTCCTTTAGCTAACATGACATTGAATCAAATCAGAGACTATGGCTGCATCCGCACTGCAAAAATAATCTGGTCTGACATCACTAGAGCAGGTGCCACAACAAACTACAGTTCCTAGGATTCCATAGCATTGAGCCATGGAAGTTAAAGTGATGTCAGACCGGATTATTTTTGCAGTGCGGATGCAGCCCTGGAAAAATGTAGCTGTGTAATCTTAAAGACTTAAAGAAAAATGTGATTACAAAAAAATGTAAAAACAATTTTTGGTGAACTACAGACCACTTCATCAAATGTATCAAATGTAGTAGGCTTCAGGCTACAGAAGCACATACTAAAATGTCAACTGGTAGAAATGTATGTGATTATGAGTTACATTGCTGGTGGCTGGATTTTTTTATCCATTTGTCATTGGTTTTGATTTTTTTCTTTTAAAAACAGAAAATTAGTTCACAGTGTTATTTCTTTTAAAGATAGATTTTTTTATTATTTAGAGTGCACAATGTACACTGCATTACATTTGCCCCTCCCCATTCGTGGAGGTAAGTCCACGGTCCCGCTCTTCGCAGGAGGGATAAGCGGGGAGGGATATAATGGCAGCGCACCTGTGCATCCCCCCCCCGCATGCACAACGGGTGCGGGTACCATTATTTTCAATGGTGCTTGAATATTTGTTAGCCACCATTTTCGTGGAGGGAGGGTGTCCAGAACAGATTCCCCCCCCCCAAATTGGGAGGGGCTACTGTACTTGTGATCTATCCCAGATGTATGTTTTCTGTAGACTTAATAAGTAACTAAACTACAAAGTTATCCTGCTAAATTAAAAAGCTGGTCTATTAAAACAGTGATAATCAGAAATCTGTTGTGTGTACATATTACATTTATAACAGTGAATTTTGAAAAATAATAGTGGTAAACTTTACAGTTCAACTTTACACTCAAGTATGTTTTAAAGTAATGTCACACAGGCACACTAACCAGCTGAGTAATTGTAGTTAGGCTACTGCCAACTGCAAAATTAATACTTTAACTGTCATGGTTCCATCCTACGGAATCCTGGGATTTGTTGTGGCACCAGAGCTCTCTGATAAAGAAGACTAGATATCTCACAAAACTACAAATTCCAGAATTCCATTGCATTGGTCCATGTGAGAACTTAAAAGTACTAGGTATGTTTAAGCAAGTAATGGGCTCACAATTTCAAATACTGAAAAGAATGTTAGATGTATAATGTTCACCCTTTAATGCTGAAAGAAAGAATTGGTTTTGAGTGCTGTTTTGTCATATTCGTCTTAGATTGAAAATCTGGTCATGAAATAGGCTGTTTCTCTGTAAAGAACACAGTTAGCATTAATAAATATTCAGTAGCATTCTTCAACATTAAACAATTTTTCCTCGGCTCTTTGAATTGTGTAGCATTATTTTGTCATCGCCCCCCCCCCCATTTTCATTACTGTTTGTGTACTAAGATATTTTAGCATACTATATCAGAGGGTGAACACAAGGGTAGAGGAGAATATTTTATTTTGAGTGCTATTCGAGGAAGAGTATAAATATTGTAAATGTTAGCTGTGTTGTGGTGGTTATGCAAACACATTGGCCTATATCCCATTGTTATTCTTGACTAGAGTAGACTCACTGAATCAGTATAATTTATCAATGTGTTGACTCACCATTCTTCTAGTTGGGATGAATAGGAGGCCCACCATTATGATTTACAGTATAATCTTATGCATTTTATAAGTCTCATTAAGTTGATAGGACTTACCTTCTGACAGGAGTGGGCATAGTGTAGCCTGTGCCTCCCAACTCCATTTTTGTAGTGTTCCAACTACTCTAGGGAAAAATAAAATCAAAACCCACCCCATTGCCAAAAATGGTGCCAGGGTTTGCTGTCAAAATTGGATGGCAAACCATTGAATTCACTAACGCAGTGCAGTTGATTAAAGTACAGTAATGACGTGTCTTGTCAGTTACCAGTCTGATTGCAAAATAAGACTTATAAATCCCTGTATAGCCTACATTTAGGCTAAGAGGCTCTCTGTTCCCTTATAAATCCGACAGGCCTTTGATATGTTTAGGAGAGACCATTTTCTTGGTCCCCATCACATTCAGAGGTACATTTTGGGGGCACACAAGACTGGGCCTTTTCATTGACTGCTCCTAGGTTCTACAACTCCCTTCCAAGGGAAGTTAGGTTAGCCTCCCAGCATTGTCATTCTGAAAGACCTGTCTATTAGGGAGGCCTTTAGCAACTGTCTGCTTGTTATGTTCAGGACTTCTTACTATTTTGGTACTAGACTTATTAATATTTCAGGTCCCATTTATTATTAGTGTGAAGTTTTAATATGGTAACAATTTGTTTTTCAGTAGTTTAATTCAATAGCTTAATATAATTTAATATAATTTCAGTAGTTTCATATACTTTGTATTTTAATGTGCATAATTTGCTGTGTTTTTACTGGAACTTAAAACAATATATATATATATATATATGTTGGAAGCAACCTTACATTCTAGTCTTGGGAGAAGAACAAGATATAAGTCTTCAAGAATGGATTAATAAATAAACAAATGCAAAGCATGATGTGCAGATACATTACGTTGTCATTTGCCAGTCAATCAGAAACCTTGGTTCTGTAAGCATTTAACTTGTTTTCCAATTTAGTTGTAATAGGAAGTATTTAATCTGCTGCTTCTTCTGCCACCTCTGTTTGTGCTACTGTACCATGGTAAGCTAAAGTTCATGGTTTTCCAGGTTGATTTAACATTAAGAATTATTTTACAATGATATAATCCCCTATAATGAGTTTAATTTAGAATTAATCTAATTAATTTAGAATTTAAGTTAGAAAATATTATTTTATGCAATTAAATATTTGTTAATTACAATTCATTTTGTTGCTCGCCTTCCAAGTCATTTCTAACTTATGGCAACCCTAAGGCAAACTTATCATGTTGTGTTTTTTTTTAATTGGCAAGATTTGTTTAGAGAGGGTTTGCCTTTTCCTTCCTCTGAGGCAGAGAGAGTATGATTTGCCTAAGGTCAGCCACTGGGTTTCCAGGATTCAAAACCTGTTCATCAGAGTTGTAGTTTAGTGCTCAAACCACTACACCATGCTGACTCACACAATTCATTTAAGTTAAATTAATACAATAATCACATAACAATCTTTTCACATAACAGTTGTGTCTGAAATGATTCTATTTAACTCCTAATTTTATTATAATATATTTAGTATATTTTATATATTCATTCCAAATTTTATTATAATATAATCTATTATTGTTCATATTAATAATAACCCACCTTTTACAGGTTTTTATTTTATTTATATCTATTTTGTCAAATTTATCCATTTAAAATTCTGTCCCCCACTTCCATTTAAGTCTATGCCTCCATTGGGCATCTGACCAGTTGACTAACTAGTGAAATGGACATAATCCCCACAAACATGGGTCGCCTCTCAAGTGAACATGTATAAGATTGCAGATTGTCTAATACCTTGACCTGTTGTGGCAAATAATTGAAATACAAAATGTAAAAACAGCAGTTCTTACTTTACAATTGATATTCCATGAAATATGTTAGAACTATCACCATTTTATATTACAGTCTCAGGTAACAAATTAACAAAACTCCATTTTATTTAGAAATGAAAGTTTGCGGTGTGCTCCTAAAATTATCAATTTTTATTCATTATTTTCTCTCATAGACAAAGCAGTTTATAACCTCTGCTAAAAGATTACTTTGAAAAGAGAGCATTTGATAGTAAGCTTGTTGTTCTGTTGTCAGTATAGAATAGGTCATGTGTTTCATGCATTTGTGTCCTTAAATTTTAGCCTGAAATATTGCAAAATGGATAGAAACTGCTCTAGGTTGAATAAGTGACTCATTCAGCATCAGAAGGTGATTAAGAATAGTCCCATCATTTTGTCTATACACACAAAATCTTCAGTATGAGAATGAAATTGCCAGCTTTCTCATCATACCACGGGATTACAACGTCATTAGCTTGTGGGCATTGCTTCCATATTTGACAAAATCTCTACACATTCATTTGATGGAACTACTTGGGATACTCCCAGAATTCCCCCTCCCCACATCTTTAACCCTGAAATCTTATCTGTTTTCCATGGCCCAGAGCAGGGGTAGGCAACCTTTCCCCTTTAAGGGCCGAGGGACTTCAGCTCCCAGAAGCCTCAGCCATGTTGGCCAATAGTCAGTCCCATGTTGGCCAATAGCTCCTGGGATTCTGGGAGCTGAAGTCTCTCGGCTCTTAAAGGGGAAAGGTTGCCTACCCCTGGCCCAGAGCTTTGAAATTTACATATATTTGGTATACAGATCATATTTATCAGAACCCCAATATTTATTTTAAGGTCTGCATTTTTTTTCTGGCCTTTGTACCTGTGACATATCTAAGTATTCCCTGGAGCAGGGGTTGGCAACCTATGGCCTCGATGAGCTGCACCCGGCCCGCCGAGGCCTTCCGACCGGCCCCAGCCCGGTCCTGCTGCCGCCGCCGCCTTTCATGACCATGGGGATCCTCTGGGGTGCCATTTTGTGTTCCAAAATGGCACCTGGAGTCTCGCACGACCTTTCCCATCCTGCCCCGCGACGGGAAAGGTTGTGTGAGACTCCGGGCCCCATTTTGGAACACAAAATGGTGCCCCGGAGGACCCCCGCAGCCGCGCCAGGCCTCCGAGGCCCAGTGCGGTCGAGGGAGCCCTCCTGGGGGGCCCCCACGGAGTACTGCGCATGTGCAAACGAGTGGCGGCTGCCATTTTGGAAAACAAAATGGCGGTCACGATTTGCTCATGCATGCGCAGTACGCCGGAAGTACTGCGCATGCATGTGTGAGCACGAGCGTGCGCACGCGCAGTACTTCCGGTGTACTGTGCATGTGCAAGCGAATGTGCGCGCGGGGCGCCATTTCCCCCTCGGCCTGCGGAAGAGCTCTGGACCAGCGGCCCCAGGTAGGTAAAAGTTGCCTACCCCGCCCTAGACGGCTCTGGCCCCAACAGGTCACTGAGTTCAGAATTTTGGAGACTTTTCAAAGTCCAAAAGCTGTTTAAATGCCGTTATGCAGCCAAAACATTGTGAGTTAGATTCTGCAGAGCTCCAGGTTGACTCGGGGTTGCAGACTGCCAGAAATAGTGCAAATTGAGTCCACTTTTAGGGTTAGGGTTAGTACTAGGGAATCATGGGAATTGTTGTTTTTTTCTGAGACATTGAGCCTTCTCTGTCAGAGAGCTCTGGTGCCACAATAAAATACAGTTCCCATGATTCCCTAACCCTAACCCTAACCCTAAAAGTGGACTCAATTTGCACTATTTCTGGCAGTCTGCAACCCCTATATGTCTTCTGTCCTTGAGTAGCTTGGTAAAATGAGTATCTAGCTTGTTGGGGGCAATTGGCTAACACATTGTAAACCGCTTAGAGAGTGCTTAGCACTATAAAGCAGTACAGAAATGTAAGTGCTATTGCTATTGCTTCAGTGTGCTGAATTTTAGAGTGCAGTAGATTATCTTCCTATCCTTGGTGGTGTACCTCAGATTTGGCCAATGGGGTGAGAATTGGCAACCTTCGGATCCACCTAAACTAAAACAGTAGAATATGTTTGTCATATTACACATTAGTTTCTGTAACATCTCAGCATTCAGAACAAGTCATCTCTTGAACAGTAATAAATGTTCCTAATAATCTCACACAGCCTTTCTGCTCTCAGTAGGTTTTCCCTCAGGTTGTCATCTAATTCAGCAACAGTTTATGATCATGTTCACTAACCTACTATTTTTTTTCAACTGCTGCTAACTCCACCCATTATTCCATTTTTCCCTCCTTCCTCTACTTCCAGTAGCCAAACTAAAATTGTGATTGCCGGCTTCATTTGTCTGCTGTGCAGTTAAACTGGTTGAAGTAAGCAAAGGACTCTTTCCCACAGTGATGAGTGTGTACAGAGCTTGCCTGGTTTGCTGTTGAGCAGAAAAGCACAGTGGGGAGCAGTCTGATGGGCAGAAGAGATTGCCAGGTCCTCTTTTGAGATTGGACCAATCTCTAATTTATTTGACTCAGAAGCTATACTTGTGATAGCCAGCTGAAAAGATAATGACCTTGTCAGGGTCTCTGCTCATATAAAAGAAATGGAATTCATACTAAGAGCTTTATGGGTTGAGCCATTAATTAGAAGAAGGATATGGCACACTCACTCTGACATCCTAGAGCAGTCTGACAAGAATTAGGAAATTCCTCTTAAGTACTGATATGGCACTTGAGGTAGTGAAATATATCTAGAAGAAAGAAGGGTAGGGGATGAGGTTTTTTTTTAGCTTTCTGCTGTTATCAGCCAGTGATCCATGAAAGGAAACATACAGTTTCTAATAGCTGCTTGTGAATAATGTTTGTTGTTATTTTAGCCTTTGCATAAATGGAGCTGATGTGCTTCAGTTCACCAAATGTTAGATAACCATGTTTTTTTTCTTTTTAGAATTAGATTAATTCCGTCACAAGTTGGAATAGTCAAATTCAAGAATCAGACGTGTGTCCCAAGTGATTTCTTTCACATTCATTTTTATATGGATAGCAATTTTTCCCCAGAACTATAGAATTAATATTGCACTCCTGCTTATCACCTGTGTAAAACCAGCACTTGCAGGCATACTTTTAATAAGCTCTAAACCTCTTTCTTCTCCTGCTGTTAAGAGCTTCTTTAGAACTGTTTCTTCTTGCTAGAACAAGGGCGGGCAGCTGTGGCAGCCAGTTTCTGGGTTGGCAAAGTCCTGGGGGGCAGTCACACTTTTGTTTTTGTTTGGTTTTGTTTCTACTTGATCAAAAATAGAAACTTTAAAATAAATAGCACTCTGCCTACCTGTCTGCTAGAGTTGCAGAATGTGAGCCCTCTCCATTGCTCTTTTCCAAGTGACTTTGCTTATTGTAAAGGGAGTTGGCTTGTTTTGATTGCTGCTTCTACATCCAGGATCATTGATATATTTATAAAGAAACCTCCCTACTGATTTAAATAGGTATAGTGGGTTTTGTTTTGTTTTATTTTATTTTTAGATTGGTGTCCCTAATGATGCAAATTCTTTAAAAGTTTAAAAAAAATCCTCAAGAGGAAGGTAAGCAATGCAGCACAAATTCCTGGGTATGGTATTCTATCATTCTAATTGTGTGTCTAGTTGTTGATGGGTCTAAAAATTCTTGCAAAGACACATTTCATCCTCCAAGCTTGAAATCTCTTAATATTTTATTAATCACTTGTAACTTGCAGGAGGCAGTGCCAAGCTTTTATTATGTGGTTGATGACTTAGGAGATCTACAGGTGCATTCTAGAGGACATCCCACCATTCTCTGTAGCACTCAGGCAGTTCCTCACTAGGTTAATAGAAATGGAAAGGCTCCCTGATATAGGAAGTGTAAAAAACAAACAAGCATTGGTTTAACCAAGAATCCAACTGCACCTGCTTAACTCTGTGCTCAAGGAGCCCTGGTGGTGCAGTGGTTAGATGCCTGTACTGCAGCCACTCACTCATAAACCACAAGGTTGTGAGTTCAATACTAGCCAGGGCTCAGGCTTGACTGAGGCCTGCATCCTTCCAAAGTCGCTAAAATGAGTACCCAGCTGTTGGGGGGCAATGAGCTTACAGTTGTAAACCGCTTAGACCAGGGGTAGGCAACCTTTCCCCTTTAAGGGCCGAGGGACTTCACCTCCCAGAATCCCAGGAGCTATTGGCCAACATGGGACTATTGGCCAACATGGCTGAGGCTTCTGGGAGCTGAAGTCCCTCGGCCCTTAAAGGGGAAAGGTTGCCTGCCCCTGGCTTAGACACTGCATAGTGCGGTATGAAGCGGTATATAAATGAAGCTGCTTAAATAATTGGACATTATGGAGCGCTCCAGAAGCTGTTGGATTGCAATTCCCATGAGTTCTAGCCAGTATAACCAGTGGTGAGAAATGATGGGAATTGGCAGCTCATTAAGATCTGGCAGTCTGCATTATTTCTCCCTTGGTGTACAGAGGCTTGTTATCCTTCTCTATTGAAATGAAAAGCCTGTATATTTCATCCAAATTCACTGCTCATTTCCTCTGTAGTATGCAGAAATGATCCTTTTTTAGCAAAGGATGTGAATATGGAGGTAATAGTATCTAAAAGTATAAAGAATTATGTTTAATTTAATTTAGAAAGGAGTTTTATACTGGTAGAACTGTATTTTCCCCCATCTGTTCCCATGCCCAGTGATGTTGCCATTGCTGTGTTGTCATGTTAAGATCACCTGGACTGTACATTTCCGTACCTTGTAGATGGCTTAAGTGCTACTTTCTTACAAATTGATATAGACAGTCATAATTTGTCATATCTGCACTTGCCTGCTCTAATTTGGTGAGAACAAAATAATGATCTCCATAAAGCCCTCTAATGCTATAATGATCTTTCTTGAGAGATCTTCTTTTGTTTCCTCAGGTACAACTCTAATTTTCAAACATTTCTCCCTGTATCTGATCTCTTGTAAAAGAATTCTTTTTCCCTCTTTTCTCTGCATTTCTTGAAGTTCTTTAGTAGTTTCTTGTAACTCTTCTGTTTTTTTTTCTTTCAATTCTTTCGTGTCTGTTTGCAATCCTTTTGTCTTTTGTAATCTTTTCCAATTTCTTACCAAAGGCTTCTAGTTCTTTTTGCATGTCCTCCGCTGGTGATGGCAGGGTGACATTAGATACAGTGTTTGTCTTAACAATGGCCTACTCAGGACTATAAGGAGCAGAAATCCTTATTAATTAATATTGAGGAAGAGAGGAGAGATAGGGGCTCGAATGGGGCTCTATCTGCAGTTGGTAAGGACATTGCGGATATGATTTACAAGCCAAGGAAAAGGAGCCACAGAGCAACCTGTCCTGTAATGGCAGCCAAATTGCCACTGAGCCTAGCCAGCTGTTCCTTTTAATTTAGAAATTTAGAATACTCATTAGTTTAGATCTTTGGTAGTGGACACTTTCAATTTTCTTTGGTCTTTGATAGTTTGAGTCACGGAGTACAAGTAAATATCTGCAGGACTATAAATGGCTTTACTTTCTCTTTCCAGCCAGCAGACATTTCCCCTGATGGAGGAGAGGAGAAAGAGGGGCTAAACAAAAAGAAACCTGAGTAAAATAAAGTTTTGAAAGAGGGAACCTAGAAAGTGAAAAAGAAGGTCAGTGTAAGTGAGAAAAGGTTGGGGACAAGGCAGTTGAAAGACAGTGAAAGTTGACTTGAAAGTAAGAGTAGGAGAATAGAAAGAAGCCAGATAACAACGAGAAAGGGAAATAATGAAAGGATAATGGCAGAGTGATGTTTGGACATTTATGAAGGAGGGTCTAAAATTAGTAGCTCTTTAGAAAACAGAGCAATAAAGTGGAGAAAGGGGGTTTGTGAGGGAGAAGGAGAGAAAGAGTGAGAGAGAGAGTAAGAACTAGAGCAAAAGAGTTTGAAGGTTGAAGAGAGAGGATAGAGAAAGAGAGAGAGAGAAAGTGGAAAGACAGGTGTGATGTATGACCAGGACATAGAAAGAGAAAGCTGGTTTTGTCCTACAATTGCTGGAAAGAAAGGTCGACGGAAGGAGGACTGTTATTTTGGGTTTCATTAGAAGCTACCATGCGCCAAGCATTAATTATACCCCATTTATTCCTCAGTATTCTTCTTTACTCCATATGTAACTGTTCTTAAATGTTAAAGATTGTTTATGGTCTGTTACTGCCCTGACAGGTGTCTTCCTTTTCTTAACCCCACTAATTCTTCTGGTTTCTGCACTTACTTTAGTTCTTCATACTTTTGGTTTTGTGAGGGAGAGAAAGAAAAATCATCATCTTTGTGAATGGTGATGGACATCCATTGTGCTATATCCATTGCTTACCAGGTAGTATCAATAACTTCATTTCTAGTCTGCTTTATTTCTGGCATGCATCTGCATGTTTGATCCAATACCCACTTGACTTATTAATAACTTGAGAAGTATTTTTAAAATTCTGCTTCTATATCATTTCCTCTGTGTTGCCTTAAAGTTGCCTATCAATTTATGGCAATCCCAAGAACTTCATAGTGTTTACTTAGGCAAAGAATGCCCAGAGGTGGTTTTGTCAGTTCCTTCCTCTGAAATATAGCTGAAATACAAACTTGAAGGTACCTAGTATTCACTGATGATGTCCCATCCAGGTACTAACCAGAGCTAACCCTGTGTAGCTTTCATTATCAGATATGATCTGGTGCCCTTATGGTATTTTTGAGAATAGGCTTATTTAAAGGAATGGTTTAAGAAATCTAGGCTCTTCTAAAACCACAGGCGTTTATTAGAGAAAAATATTGAATAGGAAATCTGGAAATGTGTTTATGTTCTGTGTGGGCTACATATTCAGATGACAACTACAAAAGCAGGCATCTGTGCTAGAAACTATGTTGCTATTTATTTTGTACATAAGAATCCCCCCACTTCTGGTACATTTCCTGATAACAAAAAAGGGCAATCATATTGTAAACCCAATCACTGAAATTGCCAGTATTTCACACTGTGCTTTCTCTTACAACTCTGCAGAATGTGGAGTATATAAAAGTCATAAGAGTGTGTTTGGAATAAAAGTGACTTAGTATGAATAGATCTGTCAGGCTTGCAGGCTCTTGCAAGTAAGTGGACAGAAATAAATGGAAAAGTACAAGGAAATACTAAAAGGACAAGTGTCAGGCATTGTCTTTGCTTTATGTACAGAATTCATAGGATTATAGTGCTTACCTAGCAGCACATTACCTACAGAGATGTTAAATAATTAGCTATAGAGTTCTAATTCCATAAGTAATTTGTGTTTTAATAATTTCTGCCTGTTAACTTGCTACCTCAAAGAGGTTTGTAATATACTGTTGCTGATAATTTCCTTCAAGCCAACTTTGACTTATGAATGAGAGACCCCAAAGTTACTCTATCCTCAAACACCTTGCTCAGTTCCTACAGGCTCAGAACCCTGGTTTCCTGGATTGAGTCTATCCGTCAGGAATGTGGTCTTCCTCTTTTCCTATTGCCCTCCACTTTACCAAGCATTATTGTCTTTTCCTGTGAGCCATGTCTTTTCAGAGCCCTGGTGGTGCAGTGGTTAAAAGCCTGTACTGCAGCCACTCACTCACAAACTACAAGGTTGTGAGTTCAATACCAGCCAGGGGCTTAGGGGCGACTCAGCCTGGTATCCTTTCAAAGTTGCTAAAATGAGTAGCCAGCTTGTTGGGGGCAGTTAGCTTATATATTGTAAACCGCTTAGGGAGTGCACTGATAAGTGGTATAGGAATGTACTTGCTACTCCTATTCTCATAGTATGACCAAAGTATGCCAGCCTCAGTTTACTCATCTTGGCTTCTAGGAATAGTTCAGGCCTAATTTATTATTTGTCTTTTAAACAGTTCATGGTATCTTCGGAACTCTTCCCCAGCAACACATTTCAAATTAGCTAATTCTCTTCCTATCCACTTTCTTCACTTTCCAGCTTTCACAACCATACATAGAAATTAGAACTACGATGGCATGGACAATATTAACTTTATTATTTAGTGATATGCCTTTACACTTCAGGATCTTTTCTAGTTCTTTCATAGCTGCCCTTCCAAGTCCTAGTCTTCTGATTTCTTGACTGCAGTCTCGATTCTGATTAATGAAAATCTTTTACTGTTTCAATGTCTTTATTGTCTACTTTAAAGTTATGTGAGTCATCTATGGTCATCATTTTTGTTTTCTTAATGTTCAGTTGCAAACCTGCATTTGAACTTTCATCCTTTACTTTTTTTCAGCGTTTGTCCCAAGTCTTTGCTATTTTCCGCTAGTCATCTGCATATCTTTCCTCCAGTTTTTGTGCCTGCTTCCTCCAACTCTAATTCTGCTTTACATATGACATTTTTGGCATACAAGTTACACAGATAGAGTGATAAGATGCAGCCTTGCCTGTCCCCTTTGCCAATTAGAAACCATTCAATTTCTCCCTATTCTGCCCCTGTGTTAGCCTCTTGTCCTAAATACAGGTTATGCTTCAGGACAATCCAATTTTGTGGCACACCCATTTCTTTAACAGTAATCCAGTAATACCTTAGTATAAAGTTTATACAATTCCAGGTGGGAAGAGGTAGCATGGTGAGAGGAGCGTGGAGAGGCTCACACACCCTTTATGTTTACATTAATCATATGAATTCACTCACAGTACTCTCCACTACAAATGTCAGTGATGGCTTTCTAAGCTTTCCAGGCAAGATCCTTTCCCAGAGCCCTGGTTTTCCAGTGCTTTGCTTTCCAAGTGCTTAACCAGGCCTGACCCTGCATACCTTCCAAAATCAGACAAGACTAGGTCTGTTTGGAGTGATGGTATTCTCTCTCAATGCACAGCTGGAAGAGAGCACTTGTGGGAAAGAAAGTTATGCAGGAAGAAGGGAGTGTGCTCTGTGTCAAGCCCTCCCAAGCCTTGACTGATAGGATGGCCACCCTAGTGTTGGCCCTTCTCCAAGCGCCTCTTTGGAAAGATTGCAGCAATGCTGGCAGCAGCAGAGCCTTTTCCTTTTCCTCCTCACTGTTGAAGTCCCTAGTGTCAGCCACTATTGTGGTCTGCTGCTTGAGCTGCTCCAGCACAAACTCCCATCTTCTGCCACTTGACAGGGGAAACTAACATGGCCCATCTGCAAAGAAAGGAGGCACAAGTGCCTCACAACTAGTGTGAACAAAAAATAAAAATAAAGGAAGACTTGTGAGCCTCTTCATGCTCATCTCCCCCTCTCCCCCAGTTCTTCTGAGCCAAAATTTATAGGACTCTGGCCTGGAAAGGCTGTGGATAGGTGAGGGCAATGTAGAGAGGCTCGTGAACCTACTTTTTTACTTGTGCTATTCAAGGTTCTGACAGACTCTGGCAGTGACACTAGTGGAGTGAGACTGAAAAGGAAGAAGACTGAAAAGGGGTGTGTGTGCTCCACCAGCGAGCAAGAGCCTAAGCTGGGTTGTTTGACTGGTTTCTCCATTCCTTTTCCCCAAAGGCTCACTGCCACTGCCGCCACCACCCACTGGGCACTTCAGTTGGTACACTTCAAGTGTCCGTTCCCCCCCCCCCCCCCCGCATTCTGCATCTCTACAGCTAATCTCGGTTTTGCAGCTGATCATCTGAAGGGGAAGGCCAGTGGCACCTGTGTCAGGAAAGGGAAATGGACAATCATAGGAGGGGAAAGAAAAAAGGGAAGGCACCTTAACAGCTTATTTCTCTCACTTGCCCTCCTTTTTTTAGCTTAGACTCCAAGAAGTGTTATGACTTAAAAGCCTTTAACTGAAAAACCAAATAACATTTCTTCAAGCCTTCATGGACCTCCTGTGAGGAGATTGTGACCCCTTGCTGGTCTGCGGAGCACAGGATAAGAACCACTTATGTTATACAGTTAAAGGTTCTGCTGTAATCTATAAAGCTTAGGTTGATCTTCTTTTAAAATTCCTATAATACATGTAAAATTTGTTAATTTTTGTGTGTGGAAATGTGTCATGTATTTGTTATATTTATGTCTTACCTTTATTCCAACTGTACTCAAGGCACCATTCTTTTTCTTTCCATTTATCTTCACAAGAGCTCTGTGGAGGTAGGTGATATGAGAGAATGTTACTAGTCATCCAATGAGATTTTTTGACTCAGGGCCTTTACAGGCTGTCAGATATAATGCAGCTTGAGGCCACTTTAACTGTCATGGCTCAGTGCTAGGGAATCATGGGAACTGTAGTTTATTGTGGCACCAGAGCTCTCTGAAAGAGAAGGCTCAATGTCCCAGAAAAAAATTGCTGCTATTGCTGTTATAATATTGCTGAATTTCTGAACTGTGGCAAGCAGTTGCATGTAGGATTTGCATCATAGAATGGGCCTCCCTTACTTAGAATATTGCTGATATCTCTTCTCGCTCCATCTACATGCTGTACCACATATAAAACAAATTTCAGTGTGTCATATGAAACATAGTATTTGTTTTTCTATCCCCTCCCCAGTGATCTGTCAGTGTTATACAAAGACACAATGACGTTTCCAGTGACCTTCTTTATTCCCAAGTCTCCTACATGGCTCCCCATGATATCTGCCTCTTAGCTTTGGGTGACTGCCTATAAAACCTTTAAGTAAATCTGTAGTTACATCCTCTGTTACAGTTCCAGGAGTGACAGTAAGGGAAGACACTAGCATCATGTGAAAAAGTCCATTCTTAGATCTACTGAGAAAACCCTCTTGCACCTTATGAGGCATGTCTGATAGCAATATGCAAAGATGTTTTCTGTGGTATCACCCCTGTGTGGAATTCCTGCCCCAGATAGAATAGAACATCTACATTTTTATGTTTTTTACTGTAGTCAGACCATTTCTTTTCCAACAGGTGTTAGATCATACTTTTGGTGTTTGTGTGATAGTGTGTGTTTAATTCTGTCTCTGTTGGTTTGGTTTCATATTGTTTGACTACTGTGTGTTATTATTTTGTTGCATGATTGCTTTTTAACTGTTGAGGGTTTTTTTCCCTTTATGATTTTGTTAGCCAGTATCTCCTTTTAGAGAGGACAATGAGATAATGGTGTGCTGTAGCCAGGGCTCACAGGGGTGGAAGTGGTGGACCAGTTTATTAGCAGAGATGAAGATATAATCTGCCACCTCTCTCAGACTTCCGTGGCGCCATTTCCCCCCCACCCCACTCTCGGCCCGCGGAAGACCTGGGAACCAGCGGACCGGCCCCAGGTAAGGAAAACTTGCCAACCCCTAACCTAGACCTTTTCACATTTCCAAGAATACAGTGGGTGGAGTGTGGCCTTGGTCCTCTACATTTCTGGTTCATGGTGTATGGGGGGGGGGGGGGGAGGATAGAAAGGGAGGGAGGGAGTGGGAACAAATATTGTTTGGCCTCACCCATTGCTGGCATGTGGTCCCCTAGACATTTGTGGACAAACAAATGTGGCACAGGCTGATAAAGATGTCTTACCCTTGCCATAACAGAGTGAAGCTAAGATCAAATGAACATTATTTATATACATATGTGTTAGATATACTATTTCAAGTTTTATATTTAAAAAAAACATTTTAGAGTGGTGATAAAAGCAGTCTCAGTACCACATAATTATTGTGAAGATGGATGGGGATTGTACAATGCTTAGCTTGTCTGAACAATAACTGAACTTTTAATGGGGAACATTTGCTCTGTGGCAACTGACAGGCAAACTATAATGCTTCTTCCTGCCTTTATCCAGGGAGCAAAGGCTGAAATCACTTTGGGCTGCAGGCCAGGCTTGTCGGCTGCAGCTTTCATAATGCTTGAGTTACAAGGGGGCGACCTGAGCTGCTGCCAGGCTGCAGACGAATAATAATAACGCTTATAATGATGTGTTGCTCATAAATGAAATATTAAAGATGCTTGGGTGAGCATAATTTTTAACAGGGAAGTATTTGCATCATGTTTATTGCATACATGATTTCATTTGAGCCTTCTAGGAGCCTTTGGGAGTAAGGGGAATATTTGGTTAAATAACTTGGGATTAGCAGTGTTATCTGCATCTTTAATCATACATTTGCCTTGTGTGTGCCTAGTGACAAGGCTTAATGTGATGCTATATTGAAAATCTATGTAAACATCATGGGTATGGGTTAATTCATCTATGTGACCTTTTAACCACTTATTTAAAACATGCCTTTTAATTCTGCTCTCTCCTCGGAAGTGAGCTGTTGTCTGTGGAGCAAGCAAAACGAAGGAGATTACCTATGGTAATCGGGAGGGATCATTTAGACTTCCAAATCCCTTTTCATCTGTTCCATTGGCTTCTGAAAATCCTATTATATGATTGCATTTGCAGGTGGAATGCACAAGAGAATGAAAAGCCTATACATTTTTTTATAGCTATCCTTTTCTTCCTTGGAGGCATCACATTGAGAATTCTGAAACTCTACTCTTATCCTTTTTATTGCTGCTTCCTACAGTAGTAATGTTGTGAGATTTACCAAAGGTAGACTCAGACATTAGCATGGAGATTAATATTAGAATCTGTGACATGTGCTCAATATGAGGAATAACATAGACCTATTAGGAAATGCTAAAACCTTAATACTTATATTAACCTTACACAGTACTTTGTTTATAAAAACAAGGGCTTTAGTGGGAAGTGTGACCAGTAAGTCAGCCTTGTCTTCCTCTAGGATACTCTGCTTTGTTCCCCTCCTCCCATTTTCTTCCCCTACCCTAATGGTCAGCATTCCTTGGCTACTGAGTACATTCAGTCTGCATTGGCCTTGAATCCCATGCTGGGAGAAAGACAGGGTATAAATTAAATAAATAACCAAATGAAGGAGGGATGGACACACACACACACTCATACATCTGCAAGACCGGTACCCACAGTTTCACTTACCCACATCTAAAAAAATATGCTCTTTCTAGGCATTTTCTAGATCTATTGTTTCCTTTTGATGGAAATTGACCATAGAGTCTCGCTGGAGGATCTAGAAATGCCTAGAGATAATTTTCTCATTATCCAGGCTGAATTTATGTAAATTCTTCTTGGTCATTATTTTTGCTTTCTTTGGGCCTCTACAGACAGGCCCTTTGGGCCGTCCTGGAGACAGGGAAGGGGAGGGGCAGCCGCATGCCAGCCGCCTCAACCCCTCCCCGAAGACGTCCTGATGCCACATGCCATTATGCACGGCGCACGGCATCAGGACGTCCTTCCGGCACAGCCTTTTGACGCGATGTGCTGGAAGGGGTGCCAAGGAGCCGCACGGCAGCTCTTAGGGCACCCTTTTGCCAGCTCTGAACGGAGCGGCATTTTGCTGCTGTTTTCTGGGCTGGCAAAAGGGAGGATTGGGGCTGACACGTCTGGCAGCCTTGGCCCTGATCCCCTGTTTCCCGGGGCGTCTGCATCCCCACTTTGTGTTTAACATTAGGCCTGCATTTGCACTTTCTTCTTTAACTTTCTACTGCAGGGGTCGGAGATCTACGGCCTGGGGGCTGAATGCGCCCCCCCGAGGCCTCTGGACCGGCCGCCGCCACGCACGCCGTGGCTGCCATTTTGTTTCCTGCGCATGTGCGAACGAGCCGCAGCTGCCATTTTGGAAAACAAAATGGCAGCCGCAACTCGTTTGTGCTTGCACGAGCGCGCACGCGCGCCGCCATTCCTCCCCCCGGCCTGGCGGAGGACCCTAGGACCAGCGGACTGGCCCCAGGTCTGTAAATCTTGCCGACCCGTTCTACAGTGACTGCTCCAAGTTTGCAATGCTTTCCACTAGTAGTGTGGTGTCATCTGTATGTCTTATATTGTTGATGTTCCTTCCTCCTGTCTTCACTCCTCCTCCTTCCATGTCTAAACCTGCTCTTCGTATGATATTTTCTGCATACATATTGAACAGATAGGGTGAAAAAATACATCCTTGCCTTGACCCCTTTGCCAATTGAGAATCATTCTGTTTCTCCATATTCTGTTTTTACAGTAGACTCTTGTTCTAAATACAGATTCCTCATCAATACTATCAGATGTAGTGGCACTCCCATTTCTTTACGGGCATTCCATAGCTTTTTGTGATCTATGCAGTCAAAGGCCTATAAAGCACATGCTGATTTTTTTTTAATTCTTTGGCTTGTGTCATTTGCTCCATTTGTTGTTGTAAAGAGTAACATATTACAATTATTTTCAAAAGTTGCTTTTGAAGGTTATTTTAAGAATAATTTTGATTTTTCAAATTTTAAAAATGTAAAAATTAACTTTCTCTGTTCTATCTATAAAACACACATATAGAAATCCTTTTTTGTGGTCTCTGCCTCCCACTGCAGTTCTCCACCCACACTAAAGAGACTTGGAAAAATGCCTGACTTCACCCATTAATCTCACCTTCACTCCAGTGCTTACTCTGTGTTGAATCCCATACCCCAACATGTTTTTCTTTCATAGTTGTCTTTCTCTTTCTCCACTCTGGTTCTGATTCAGCCTTTCCATCTTAAAATTCTCTGCATCAGAACTTTCTCTTTTTCTCCAGGGTTTCCATTTTCCTTGGACTATGGGACCCCTAGAAACAACATGGTGTAGTGGTTTGGGAGTTGGAGGACTCGGACAACAACTCAGAGTTCATATCCCTGCTCAGCCACTAGGTGACCTTGGGTAGGACTGGATGGCCCTTGAGGTCTCTTCCAACTCTATGATTCTATGAAGTCATGCTCAACCTCAGAGGAAAGCAGAGGCAGATCCACTCTGAATAAATTTTGCCAAGAAAATCCAGTGATAGCTTTATTGTAGGGTCGGAACAAGTTGGAAACAAGTTGAAGACACTCAACAATAAGGTGGGACCCATAGGAATACCTCTTGTCTTCTCATGTGGGGTGTCTCATAGGGGTTGTAGGCATTGATTAATGGCAGTTGAATATTGCCACCATTTCAACATATCCCTGAATGTTGTCCTTTCCATATGGTTTCATGGCAGTGGATCCAAGTAGTCAAAACTGAGGCAAGCAATAATTGATGGAGCTGACTCTCAAGGTTGAATTGCAGCAGAATTGCCAAGTTCCCCCCTGCCCCCAAAGGTGGTTCTTGGCTCCAGCTAGTATTACTGTGTTTGCTTCCTGTCTTGAAAGTTGCTGTTCAGGTGCTGTAGATGTGGCCTTTCTCATTTTTTTCTGCTTTTGTGTGCTATCAGTTACAGCTCTGTGATCTACAATTACTAGCCCACCCCCCTTTTTTTTTTTTTTTGTTTTACTTATCCTAAGAGTGATTCAAAGGCAGTTCAGAGTTCAAACAAGCTGTCTATATGGAGGCTATGTGTGTCAGTCAGGGGCAAGGTCCATTACACACTCAACATTGGATAGACAGGACAGTCTCTATGCAAGATGATGAATGGACACAAATTGGACATTAGAAGTGACAGTGTTGGAAAAAAACCAGTTGCAGAACATTTCAGCTTCCCTAGACATACAGTATGGAATTTAAAGGTTTCAGTCCTTGAAGAAGGAAATTACAAGAGAAGACTAGAGAGAGGAACAGCTGAATTGAATTATATTTACAAATCCCAGTCCATTAGCTGAAAAACAAATAAGACACACTATCTGTGTTAATATAAGAGTCCTCTAATATTGCACATGTAACAAAAGGAATCTTTTCGGAAAAGGTTTTGAACTTAAGGAAATTGAGTTTTCTTAACTTAGAGCCTGAACAGACAGGCAGGTTCAGCCTGCTTCCAGCCTGCTTGGGGGGCATGGATAGCATTTACACGTGTCATGCCCCCAAGCCAGACAGAAGCCCAGCCTGCTTCTCTCCCTCTTGGGGGCCACTTTCCCCAGAACTAGCTTTTTTGAAGGAAAAGCTGGCTCTTTTGGAGAAGGGGTGGCTTTTTTCTACTCCTTTTTGGGGTGGAATCTAGCTGGATTGGGGCCGGGCATCTGTTTGCCCTGGCCCCGATCCAGCCTAAAAGGGGCGGCCTGGGTTGTCTGTATCCATCCTTAGTTTCCTTCCATCAACACCAACTGACCACTGTAAAGATTTGACAGTCCTTTGAAAATTTAGGTCAAGGGTCATGATTTGCATCTTTCTGGATCCTATTCTATTCTGACCCACTCCCACAACTGTGTAAATGTGCTTTATATCTTGAGGCCTGGCTATCACTCCTTACTGCTTCTGAAGAAGTGGGTTTATATCCACAAAAGCTCATGTTAAATAAAACACAGTTAGTCTTCCCCTTCCTTCCCCCCCCCCTTTCTATTTTTTATACTCCATGTGGGTCTGCCTTTAGAAACTGCTGGAAAACATCAGCAGGTCCAAAATGCTGTGGCTAGTCTGCTGACCAAGGCTGGTCATTAGGAGCATATAATTCCCTTGTTGAAATGCTTCACAGGCTCCCATTCCATTTCCAGGCACAATTCAAAGTGCTTGTTATAACGTACAGCTTAAGTCCTGACTGTCTGAAAGCCTCTATCAGCCTAGATGAGCCTGTCTGAGTCTTGCCTTTGTTGGGGAGTGCTTTGTGTCCATCACAGGCTTATTTGTTGAGGACAAAGAGAGAGCCTTGTTGCGCCTAGGCTGTGTGTGGAAGTTCCTCCCAAGGAGACTCTTTGTTCTCTTTTCACCAGTACGCAAAAGGCCTTCCTGTGTGAGCAGGCCTTTTGCCTTTAACTGCCTGGGGCGGTTTGTTTTTGTTTGGTCTGCTGGTTTGTTTTTGTTTGGGGTTTTTTGTAATACTTATTTAATGAGCATTTCATTGTTTGTAAATTAATGTTTTAATTGGAAAGATGGTTTAATGCTTTTTAAACATTTGTACTTCATATACATTTAGCCATTTTAACTTATAGTGTAAGCCACTGTATCCCATATTGGGAGAAAGGTGGGATACTAACCAAATAAATAAAGATATATATTTAAATGTATGTATTCATCTATTGTATTGTATTTTATAGTCTTTCTATAAACCCTTGAAGAAGGGATACAGTGGGCTCTTGGTATCTGTTGGGGTTTGGGTCCAGGACAGCTCCCCTCCATGGCTTGTCATATCAACATGCATGCTCAAGTCCCATTAAATACAATGGTGTAATAAAATGGCATCCCTTGTATAAAATTGCAAAATCAAGGTTTGCTTTTTTTGAATTTTGGAGGGGGATATTTTCAAGCCATGGATGGTTGAATTCGTAGGTATGGAGGACCAACTGTATTCACCGGCTAAAATGTGTTTGGCTTTTTAATTATCAAACATCAGTTTTCAGCATCTTTCCTTTTTTTTAGTAGGTTTTATTGAGTGTTCTCCCCCAGCCCCCCCCCCCAGCTGAACAGAAACAGACTAGTCTTCCGATGTCCTGTGCAAAACCAGCTGCAAACATGTAGCCCAAATCTTATCTTGTTAGCTTTGACTGAATTATTTCCTGCCTCTGGTGCTTTTCATGTTTTCCTCTGCTTTTCTCTTCTCTCCCTTCTCACACCCAGTTTTTTCTTTGTCACTCAACCCTTCTTCTTTCCCTTGTACCTTACCAAACTTAGAGTTTCTCTGTGGGTTACAGTATTTTTGTATTTTTGTTTCCCAAATCCAGTCAATCATATTTGTAAATAATTCAGATTATTTGGTGGTTGTGTAAATCATATGGTAGGTCACAGAATGACTGAACAGCACACAGATACATACTCCACTGGTTTCCTCCTCAGAAACACAAGTCTCAAAGTCGTTTTCTGGGTTGGAAAAAGGGTGTTGGGTTCTTTCTGATCTTAGGCCCTATTTGTTTCTAGTCACACATTGCTCAGAATTTCAGGAAAGGAATCCCTTGTGAACATTTACATTTCATCCACTGAGTGAATGAGTGTGTGCATTTGTGCAATGGGGATTGTTTTCAATGCTAAATGTACTCACACCGTGGGAACGTCTTTAGATTGGAGAGAAGGGACTGGGACAAATACATATTAGCAGGAGACTGTTTGCAACAGAAAATGTCCCATTGCAGTTTTGTTCAAAATAATTGGCAAAGCCACTCCCTACCTTCCCCTTCATTTCCATCCTCTTAGTGGGATGCAGAATTCTGACTGCATATTTTGCCTTATATCTGATTTTCTACAAATTTAGTGTACTGCATCTGCGCTGCATAATTATATCAGTCTTGTATCATTTTAAGTGTCATGGCTCCATCTAAGACCTGTAGTTTGGTGAAATGTTTAGAGTTCTCTGCTGGAAAAATCTAGAACAGTTCGCTAAACTACAATTACAATATATTATAGAATTTAGCTAATTTAATCCACAATCCTTCTTAGGTACTCTCCTATTAACCTCATGAAACTTGAAACCCCTGGGATTTGGTAATTAGTGGTATAAACCTGATACCACTGTGTAGTACAGAAAAATTGTTGCTTTCTTTAAATGAAAGTTGGGAATTCAGGCCAAGTGCCATGTTCAAGTAAAACCCAGCTAACTGTGCAAGATAGGAACTGTCCTTTCCATTCCCTCCCCCTCCCCTTCATTTCTTGGTAGTTCATCTCCCTTCATCCCCATTGCTCACATACAGCCTTTCCTTCTTTCTCTCCCCATCAGGGATCATGGAGTGTATATTTTAAGATTCCACCTGGTTCTGATTGGTGCTGGCATTGCATGCTTATGAGTTTCTGAAAAACTACTAGCTGGGCAACACTGAAAGAGAAATTAATCCTCCTACATCAACTGGCATTGTCAGCTACCTCCATGGTGGAGAAGGAACTTGCTTGATTCCTCCCTTGTTCCTATTCTGTCATTACCTGCTGACTGGAGGTTCTTGTGTAAGCAATCTTTGTTGATGTAAAAGAAAGCATAGGCAAATGTATTGGATAAGGAATGCCACTTTTTAATAAAACTTCTTGACATTTTACAACTGTAGTCTGTGTGCATAATTTTTATGTAGCTTATATCTAGCATGTAGTTCTCTAATTATCTTAGCAAATGAATTTGCTGTGTATGCACATGAATAATAGAAAATAGATGACCATGGGATTGAAAGCTTCTTAATGTGCGTGTAGCTAGCATTTCTGAAGGAGTATTCTTTCTGAGCAAGAGGACCAAATGGTTGGGAATGATTTGAAAGAATCCTCAAATTCAAACTCTGACACTATCCATTTGTCAGGTGGCTTTAAGACACTTGATAGGATTGATAATTTTTTTTAGCATGTCTGCCATTTGTGGGCCTCTTGAAGTGGATCCCTTCAGTTATGTCTCTCAAACATTTTAAAAAGCAGTTTAAATACATCTCCCAGCTTCACCAATAGGATAAAAGAATAAACAAAAAATCAGTTTAAAAGCAGTTAAGATATCTGGGGTTGGAGCTCTTGAATCTGAGGCTTTGATGGGCTTTAAAATGCAAAGTAGTTGGAGAGTGTCTGCTTTTGCCTCTACAGAGGTCATTATTAGCCTACTCTCATCTCTCAAAGTGTTGTTTGCAGTAGTGAATTGAAAAGTGCTGTTTCATTCCTTATGTACTATGAATACAGTTGGCTATAAGTCAAAATGCCTTGTATTGGGTGATATGGTATGAACTTAAAATCATGTATACCAAATGCATTGGGAGTCCTGTGGAGAAGCAGTCAAGTTTTTTCGTAGATTAAATTTCTTTTTCTTTTTCTTTTCTTTTCTTCCTTTTTTTTTGGAATATATTTTTATTAATTTTAGTATTGAAATTTGTCAGCCAGTAATAAGATTTGAGCAAGGCCAACTCCAGGCACAGTGGGTAAAAACCACCCAGCTACAGCCAAAAACAATGTACACAGCAGAGTATAAAAGCAAAAAAACCCAGCTATTGGTATTGGCAGTGCACTGATCACTTTTCACACTTAAACAATCACAGACCAGTTGATTCATCCAAGGTTCCTGGAGGCTTTTATCTTCAATTATAATATATATACAATATAAAACAGCACACACACACACACACACATACACACCTCTGACGTATAATCAACTTCAAAGTCTGCTTCACAGCTCCAAACTTAGTCCACACACACACATAGCAATAAACACACACTTGCTGCTTCAACCATAACTTTCAACCAACCAAACATTCCAGCTCTCAACTCTCAACTGTCACCTGTCACTCAAAATATTTTTCTGTTGTTTAAAGACATATTACACCAACGCAATTTACTCAGTTCTTGGTCTTTCCTACAATAAAATATTTTTCATTTTTGTCCAGGCTGGGGACTGTGGTACATTGCTTTTGGAATCCACTGTCTTGTCTTTAAGGTTCTTTCTATAAACTAGTCACATTCAGATGGCCTTGAGTTCACTCTGTTCATTCATTCATTGACCACTGACCACAAATTTTATTATTATCTTTCTCTTCCCTTTAAATAGGATTTAGTAAACATTTTTTTTTAAAGTACAGGTTGAGTGGTCCTTATCTAAAAATCCAAAATACTCCAAAATTCAAACCTTTATTTTCTGATAGTTCAGTATATGGAAACCTTGTTTCATGTACAATTTTTTTTTAAATTTTAAAATTATCTTCAGGCTATGTGTAAGGTGAATATGAATGCACTCGGCCTTTTTTATCCACAGATTCATGGTTTGAAAATATTCAAAAAATATATAAATTCTGAAAAGCCAAGCTTGATTTTGCCATTTTATATAAGGGGCACCAATTTATTATCAATTATATTTAATAGGATGTGAGCATCCACAGATTTTGGTATCCTCAAGGGATCATGAAACCAAACTCCAGTGGATACCAAGGGCCCACTGTAAATGAATTTCATGTTTAGACGTGGGTCCTATCTTCAAATATCTCATTATGTATATGCAAATATTCCAAAATCTCCCTCCAAAAAATCCAAAATCTAGTCCCAGCTTCAGCCAACCTATCAGTTTGAAAGCATGCAAATGCAAGTAGATAAATAGGTACCACTTCGGTGGGAAGGTAAACAGCACATGACCACAGAGTAGTCTCTAGCAACACTGGCTCTTCAGCTTAGTAACTCCCTCTACGGTCGGACACAACTTGACAGCCTTATCAGCGGGGAATATCATTATCTTTACCTTACTCAGCCGATACAAGGCAGCAATGTTTAAATTTTATATCCTTTACGCAACTGGATCTTGTTGATGAAGGTAGCTTAAAATCAACAGGTTTCAGTATCTAATAACTGTTCTAAGCAAAGCCATTCTTATTTACAACACTGACAACACTAAGGGGCGAAACAGACCAGCAGCTTTAGCCGTCTTGGGGGCGTGAGGTTTAGATGACGCATTCTCCGACGCGGTCTCCAAGCCAGTGTCATGCTGCCCACCCAACCACATGGCGGACAGTGTTGCGATGCTCTGGCCACAGGAGTGCCGAAAAGCCACTGCTACTGGGGCGGGAAAGCCACCTTTTTGCCACTGCAGAAAGCCAGGTTGGGGCATGGTATGTGGTTGCCACAGCTCCAACCCAGTGATCAAAGGGGCAGTATGATGCCGCTCCTTCAGGGCGGTCTGTTTCTCCTCTAACTCTCTTGAATTTCAGCTCTTTAAGCTTTGACTTTCTTTGTTTCCATTCACTGAAATGACAAAAAGAATATATGAATTAAAATTACTTTTAAAATGCTAAGGTCCCATATTTTAGAGCTGTATATTTGGTGGTGGTGTTATCTGGACATTTAGTTTTTATGCATAAGAGTGTGATACCTAGTTATGAGTATATGCCTCAAAATTAATATATTTTTATCGGATCTTGTCACTCTGTCTACACCTAATATTTTTAGCAGAATAATTACTTGATAGTTCCACTACTCAAAAATGTCTTCCAGTTGATCACTGTGGATAAAAACTATTAAACCTTTAGACTCAGTTAACTCGTGTATAACCTACTGTGTGCAGATTTACCACTGCAGATCACTCAATGCCTCAGATGCAGTACTTGTTGTCTGAATGCTATTCATCCATGCAGTTGGTAACTAACTGGTCAATTGACACACTCAAGCAGATGTAAAAATTTCTGACATAATTGCACAGTGCGTTTATTCCTGCTAATATGTATGGATGTCTGAATTGGTCCTTGTTTATTGAACTACTTGCACTGGGTGATTTTATTGCTACTCTTGACAATGCTACAAAAAATAGAAATTAATTTCCAGGTGCTTCTGCATTTTAGCAAAGTTTGGAATCTACTGAACTCTATATTGTAAGAGATGGGCAAAGTGCAATCTGCAGGCCTCCCATAACCATTTTGATGGCCCACAGGGCCCCTTGGTCAATCCTCCCCAACCCTCCCCCCTAAAATGCCCCCAAGTGCCCTTAAGAGGATGTGGGAGGAATTTGGACACATTTTTGTCCCTCTGGGTAATTTTAGGCCTAGGAGAGGTGTTTTTGGTTTTGTTTTTTTTTAGTAAAGAAAAGGAAGTTAATAAGAAAACATTTTCTGTAATTTCCTGCTAAAAATGCCTCTCCTGAGCCTAAAATAGCTCATGGACCCTCAGCACATGGCAAGTTTTTGTTTTGTGTGTGTTTGTTTTTGTTTATTTGTTTTTGCGGGGAGATGTGGCCCTCCAGGCTTTCCTAGAGGCTGTGCCCCCCAGCCTCTCACAAATACTCACCCCTGCTATAATGCTATAATGGAATAGCCAGTTGTATTCTCAGTGCCCAAGAGCTGGGGTGCTCTCCAGCTGTTTAAACTACATTTCACAACAGCCCCAACCAGATTGCCCAGTGATCTGGAAATATGGGAGCTGTAATTCAACACATCAGGACAGTACTGAGTCTAGTGTATTCCTTATGTTTCATGTTTTTGTATGACAAAGAGAATTACGGTGACAACTATTGAATGACCATTATAATTTCTGCATCCTTCTCTTTCTCCCCTCCTTAATTCTGATATATTAGAGTTCCAAGCGAGAGTGGAAGCCTCTGGAGGATCGCAGCTGCACAGATATCCCATGGCTCCTGCTGTTCATTCTCTTTTGCATTGGCATGGTAGGTAACAAAGGAACAGCTGTAAAGATATTTCAGCATAGACTTTAGCAATTGGGTGATTTTAAAAAAAAACATTTTGAGAAGATTCATTCAAGTTAGAAATAGGTAACTGCATTGAGACAGTTTTTGCCCATGTAAACCTTCAGGGGGCTGCAGGATCTGATTTTTGGTCAAATTACTCTTGGGAGAAGAGTTACCAGTAGGGTACTGGTTATCCCCAAACTATCTCTCAGTTCAAATTGCCTTGATAGCTGTGGCAACAGTCCCTCTGGGATGAAAATGCTGCTGCTCAGTTGAAAGTTATTGAATAATTAACTCACCGACATTCAGGAATTGATCCTGGATGAGCATGCTAATGTGGTTGGATAAGGCAGGGCAAGAGGCATCAATATTTCTTAGCTTTGTCCATTGGGGTTCTCTGTGCAGTAGCAGGTGAGACCTGGGGGATGGGGAGGCAGAGTTGCAGTGGTCTATTGGTATTTTATCCTCCTGACCAAGTGTCCTATCCCCCCCACCCTTTCTTGAATACTAATGGATTTAGTTAGTTTGCAGTCACATTACACATGGTGCTACAGAGTTCTTTTTTATCGTTCTGGGTTTCTCTTTTTAAAAAAACAATATAAACCCTTTCAATATTTCAGAGAAAGGAGAATGAAATTGGAACAGTAATTTCTATTTTATAAATCTCTGAAAGACATCTATCAGGTGGATGTTGTTAAAAAGAACTATTTTTTAATGTAGTTTATCACTTCTCATCTTATTTTTTCCCCCCAGGGTCTTATTTGTGGATTTTCAATAGCTACTGGAGCAGCTGCAAGATTGGTTTCAGGATATGACAGTTATGGAAATATCTGTGGACAGAAGAATGTAAAAGTAGAGGGAATAGAAAACAGCGGCTTAGACCTCACAGAGAAGAAGTAAGTACATGATCTAAGTACTGTGGTGGCTGTTTTAAAAACTGATGGAATGTAGTATGCTTTTATTTTTTTTGGCAGTGAATTGCAAACTTAGGAGGAGATGTTCTCACAGTACATTTAGCAATTTATATCAAGCATACTCTCTCTTAAATTATCATTGTGTCTAGATACTTGTGAGAATGAGATGTGTGATTTAATAGCAGCTTCTAAAGCTGTAGAGCTGGTGTTTTGGCAGTAACCCTGCCTCCTTCCCCTCTGGTATATAGGCCTCCCTGCCCCTCTGACCTCAGTTCCTTTTTGTTCACTGCCAAAGCAGCACCTAGAAAGATTCTCCTTATTGTCTTGTTTCACTTTTGGTTTACAACTCAGTCCAGGGGTAGGCAACCTGCGGCCCGGGGGCCGGATGCGGCCCCATGAGGCCTTTGAACCGGCCCCAGGCCGGTCCTGCCCCCCCGCCATGATGATATTGATTATTGTTGTTATTACTTGTTCTTGGGGTTTTCGTGGCAAAATCTCCACAGGGGTTTTGCCATCGTGGCTTTTCTGGGGCTGAGAGAGTGTGCATGCATATTTTTAAATTTTATTTTATTTTATTTTTATTATTTTTATTATTTTATTATTTTACTTCGGCCCGCCAATTGTCTGAGGGACAGCAACCCGGCCCCGAGCTCAAAAAGGTTGCCTACCCCTGACTCAGTCTGTTTTTTCCTGACTACTCTTCTATTTTGGCTGCTTTTTGTCTCACCCTTTTAACCTCAGACCCTTTGTTTATGGCCTTGTCAGATTCCTTCATACCCTGTTCCATGGGGGGGGGGGATATTCAAGAGATGGATGAACATTTTGCACTTAACCCACAACATGGCTGCCTGTTCTTATTGCTAGGCATTCTCCCCCTGTCCCCAGGCCAACTATAATTGTGCCTCCTGTCTCAAGATGCTCCTCTGGGAAAAGGTCCTTAGAGCCATGGCCTTGAGTACAGTGTCGGTGTCATTGATTAAGACCCAGACTCCCCAAAGGTTGCTGGGGTCACACATTCAAGTGATGATCAAGTGGTCAACCATGGAAATGACCCAAGGTACCTCCGCATCTCATTCTACAGATAGACCAACTCCTTTGGTATCGGCACCCTCCTCAACACCGTACCTGCATGTGGAGACAGTTTCGCGATCTACTCCCATCTTCATCTCGGACCCCCAACTGGGAACCATACATAAAAGACATAAAAAGAAAAAAAGAGCAAACCATCCTCCTCTCAAGACATACCCATGCAACAAAGCCTTCCACCTGCCCAGCAGCCACAATCCAGTTGATTGTGAAGGTATCCCAGTCCTATCTCTGATACCTTTCCTAAAACTGGCTTATGCAGAACATACATGGGAGGGAGAGGTGATCAATTCTCTTGCTGGAGCTCCTCCTCCTTCACATCTACAAACTCCATTGGTACAATTACAGGACTGTCTCCATCTAAGGAGTATGAACAAACAAGAATCTCCCCTATGAGCCTGCAAATGCCGCAGGATCTGCTTACACTCTTGTCTCCCTGGACTCAAGGTCTCCTATGCCTCAATACTGTAGACACTATAGTTCTTGGTCTCTCCGCTCCCCATACAGTGACCTATATAGATGTTCCTATTCCCCATGTAAGAGGAATATTGAGGACATCACTACCTCAGAGATCACCATTATGACAGGAAACATCCATATGATTCTAGGGATCACTGTGAGTACTACCACTACTCCCCTTCTCCAGAATACCACACTCATAGAGCTTATGACCGCAGTTATACCCATTCAGAGGAATATGCAGACTATCATGGTCACAAGTATCACTCCCCTTCACCAAGGAGAAACTACAGATAACCCCACTTCCTTCCTCACCAAGGACATGTCCACAACCAACATCCACCACAACTCATGGAGTCTGTCACTCTTGCTGAATGCCAGGACCCAGATGACTCAGAACAAAATACCCTAATGTCAGTTTGGGTCTCCCTTTGATCCGGAAAAGTCACTGAGTTAGAGGTTGAGGCAAGGCAAGTGGAAGTTCTCCCCAAATCCCTCTTGGGGGGGGATGTGACCCTGCCTCCCCACCTTTGTGGATCAGATGGCTCAGTCCCTCAGTCTAAAAGTCCAGAGCTTGGAATTGCAGATCCAGGACCCGATTTACTAGAGATTCCAACATGACTCACCATCTCCTGTATCTCTTCCACCATTACCATATGCCTCCAGGTAGCATGTAAATCATGGTCAACCACCTCTTCAGACCCCTCCACATCAAATAGAAAATAGAATCTCTATACTGCTTAGTGAATTTTGGCTGTGAGTAATTCACTCACCATCAATTTGTTATTTTTGATGCTGCGTGGTCTACCTCTCCTAGAGACTTCACTCCACTCCATTGGACAAAGAAGGGGAAAAGCTGGATGGCATGGGATGCAAGTTTTATTCAATCTATGCAATATCTGTATTGAACTTGATCTCCTCCATACCCTTGGGCTAGTAGTAAACTACATAAAATCCTGTTTGGTACCAACACAGTGCATCAAGTTAATTGGGACACTTCTCAACTCTCAGCTGCAGGTGGCATTCTTCCTGGCAGACAATGCCCTCTCCCTTCATCAAGCCATTGCCACCTACCCAGTGAGCAGAAAACCCTAGCAACCTCCTCTCCAGAAGAGCCAGAGCAAGTCCTTCTTGACAATATGGCATCGATGATGTTGGTAACACCCTCTAAACAAGGCTCCACAAGCACCCGGTCCAGGCATGGTTTCTTTCCACTTTCAACCCTCTTCTACACCTCTCAGGCAAAGTTTCTCATGATCCTGTGCTTGCTCCAGTGCTCCTTGCTCTGGTAGACGAGATATCAACATAAGAGCCCTGGTGGTGTAGTGATTAAATGCCAGTACTGCAGCCACAAGGTTGTAAGTTTGATCCCAGGCAGGACTCCAGCGTCCACTTAGCCTTCCATCCTTTTGTAGGTCAGTAAAATGAGTACTCAGCTTGCTGGGGGCAATTGGCTTACACATTGTAAACTGCTTAGGGAGTGCTAGTTCACTGATAAGCGGTGTTGAAATGTACTTGCTATTGCTATATGAGCAGGCTTGCCCTTCCTCCCCTGACAACCTTCCATGATTCTCACCACTGACATCTTGCTCCAGGGAGGCGATCTGGAAGGGAGGAAAGTCCAAGAACAATGGTCCAAGGATGAATCCAGCCATCACATCAGTGCCGTAGAGATGATGGCATCTACAATTCAAGGCCCTATAATCATTCGAGAATCTTGTACATGGCAAGTGCCTCCAATTGGTTTCAGACGGCACAAATGTGGTCTACTATCAGGGTGGCACACTATTGGACACTCTATTACGATTGATGTACCAACTCTGGGAATGGTAGATCCAGAGGCACGTTGGACTTACAGCATTCCACCTCCCCAGTGAGTAGAAAACCCTAGTGGATAGACTCCCTTTATCATCACATGAGTGAATGCTCCACAACAACACTCTATACACCATCTTTGTGATCTAGGGTACCCCGGAGATAGACCTTTTCACCTCTCCCTAGAATCAACTGCATGGCATTCTGTTCTTGAACATCGGGGGAAGATGGGAACCTAAGAGATGTGTTCCTTTGCAACTGGCATGTGCCCCCCCCCATATGCCTTCCCTCACCCACAATCATGCGTGTCATCACCAAGCTCTGGAAAGCCCGAGCCAGGTGCTTCCTAATCACACCATGGTGGCCCAGGCAGACACGGTTTACCCCCATCACCTGTATCTCCAACAGAATGCTTCTCCACCTCCTGGATCTCCTCATCATTGACCAAGGCAGAATGACACATCCAGAACTTCCCATGCTCAAACTCACAGCATGAAATTGACCCTATAATATCACTCCTATCTCCAGTCTGGTGGGTCCTGGAAGCAGCCCACAAACCCCCCACAAGGAAATCATATACATACAATTGGGAATCATTCCTTCCTCCTCCTCCATTCAAAAGACTTTTCTCGGCAACTGCAGACACTACCCCCTTGACTTCCTCATCTCCCTTGCAGACAAGGGACTGTCATTTTCACCAATTAAACATTACTTGTTGGCTATCTTATGTCATTTTCAACATGTAGGCAAATCTTCCTGTTCCCTACACTCATTGGTTTGACAATTTCTCAAGGGGTATCAAAACCTACACTCCGTGGTATGAGCCCCGACTTCACACTGTAAATTTCAACTGGTCCTCTTTGAACTCTTGAAGCCTCTCTTTGAACTGATGGACACACATGACCTCAAACTCCAGACATGGAAGACTGCCTTCCTCATAGTATTCATTTCTGTGAGGTGAGCAGAAGAGCTATGCACCGTTCTCACCAACCCAGCCTACATATGCATCCACAGAGATAAAGTAGTACTTTGTCCTGACATTACATTCTTACCAAAAGATGTCTCACACTTCTACCTCAACCAAGATGTTACCCTACTTGCATTCATGCAAAATCGGTCCACCAACCTCAAATAGTACTTCCTCTCCATTGATGTCCGCCATGTCACCTGGCTTTTTATATTGACAGAACTACCACAGTACACAAGACACAATGTCTTTTCATCTGTAACTTACTCTGCAAGCTAGGACTACCATTATCACTTCAAAAGTTTTCCAGGTGGGTGACAGCGACCATCCATTTGACATATGAGATGGCAGGTAAATGTTTCCCTCCACGAGTTAGAATTCACTTCACCAGAGTGACATTGACATCAATGGCTTGCCTATCCAGAGTCCCCTACAAGGCATCTGTCTGGCCTCCACATGGTCACAACCCTCCATTTTTGTCTACCATTACAAAATGGACAGTAATTCCCAATGGGAGGTGGCCTTTCACAGGGAAGTATAGTCAAGCCCTCCATATCCACATATATTTTTATCCATGGATTCAAACATCCCCAGCTTGGAAATATTTAAAATATAAATATTTAAAATATAAATATACATTATATAAATTCCAAAAAGCAAACATTAATTTTGCCATTTTATATAAGGGACACCACTTTACTATGTTATTGCATTTAATGGGACTTGAGCATCCATGGATTTTGTTATCCACAAGGAGGTCCTGAAACCAAACTCCAGCGGATACCAAGGGCGCACAGTAATCTTCTGATCTTTGGTGTGACACTCCCACCTCTAGGGGTAAGTAGCTTGCCACTCTCACATTTTTTGAGTCACAGAGACCACAAGAAGAAGAAACAGGTTGCCTACTAGTATCTGTGGTTCTTTATGTGGTCATCTGTGTCCTCATACAATCCCACTCTTCTCCTCTCTTGTGTCCCACTGGCCTTTTCTCCTAAGTTCTGCTGATTGTGAACTTGGAACTGAGACTAGAGGGGCAGGAAGGCCTATTTACTAGAGAAGGGGTGCACTTTCAAGAGCTTCTAAAGCCATAGAGCTAGTGCTTTGGCAGGCACAGATTTTGTGTGAGGTCACAGATGACCGCTCAGAGAACCACAGTTACAAGGAAGTAAGTTGTTCTTCTCAGCAATGAATTCAGAATTTAATCAAAATGAATACAGAAGTATAACATGAAAACAACAAGGCAGGGAGGCAAAAACAAATTTACAGATTTAATATATGACAAAAATGGACTAAAATTGAATTGAATTTTAACTGTTTTCCTTATTCTGATTTGTGTCTTTTGCCTTTGCCTCTTTCTCAAAAATTCCGTGACCAAATTATGCAAGACCAAAAAATCAACTAGACCCCTCCCCCCAAAAAAGGAAACTCAATGGGATCCAAGCCTGTTCAGCTGTGGGCATCACTTTTGGTATCTTGGGGATACAGCTGATGGAAGCCATGAGAGTTTTGAAGGGAAGAAATGAAAGTTGCCCTAATGAGTTGATGAAATGTTTATTTGCACTACATTTTATTACACGATAGATTCTAGAGATGGAACTAACAACCCTTTTCTTTACTTGAGTCAAGTTACAGCTACACTGGCCTCTTCTCTTTGTGCAGCTCAGATATTGAAAATGAGACACAGTGAGCCAACCATGCAGAAAAACCACTGTTGTTGTAAAAGATACCAGGAGCCTGACACTCATTCTGTCTTCATAATATGTTTTCTTGTGGTCTCAGGTATTGGGTTTTTCTGACTTTCAGCCTCTAGAATTTCTCTTTGATGAAAGGATACATATAAGCACAGTCTGGCCTACAGACAAGAGATATAATATGGCACAGATAGAAGCTTGTTTCATTTCTGTTGGGAAGACCAGTCTCAGAAAATGAAAGATTAGTGATTTTTTTTCTAAATTATTTATGCCACTGTATTACAGTGGACTCTTGTTATCTGCTGGGGTTTGGTTCCAGGACCCCCATGGATAAGAAAATGCGTGGCTGCTCATGTCCCATTAAATACAATGGCATAATAAAATGGTTTCCCTTATATAAAATGGCAAAAATCAAGGTTTGCTATTTGGAATGTATACTTTTTTTGAATATTTTCAAGCAGTGGATGCTTGAATCCATGGATAAAGAATTTGTGAATAAGGAGGGCTGACTATACAAACTCAAACAATTGAGCTTCTTGAGGTGCTCATCGTTTTGATCTCTAGATAATAAAATCTGTAGTATACCACAGTACATAGGAGACCCAGTGACTCCAGATTCATGTCATAATAACTTTCAGTGTCCTAAAATCAGTTGTAACTTGTATTGCTCTAAGGCAGGGGTCGGCAACCTTTGTTGCCTGGGGGCCAGGAGGGGGCGGGAAATGGCACGGGGGCTGGGCGGGAATAATAATTTTGGAATAATAATTATTATTCCAAATACTAATTATTATTTTGGAATAATAATAATAATAATTTTTATTTCTAGCCCGCCCCTCTGCTCAGCAGTCGGGGTGGGTTACAGCATAATTAAAACACAAAGAAGTTAAAACATCTTACATTCCAATCCCTAACCCTCCGTCCCCTTAAAACTGAACTAAACCAATGAATAATTAAAATAGCGCCATTTTGGAAGGCCGTGCTGTACACATGCGCATGGCACCATTGGGCCTTCCAAAATGGTGCCCCGCGTGCATGCGCGCACACGAGGTTAAGCGTGTGCAAGCGCGCACATGCCCGCTCAGCCCCCGCACCATTTTTCGTGTGCAAGCGTGGGCGCCAAAATGGTGCCCGCGCGCGCAGGGTGGCAGCGGCGGGACCGGCCACGGACTGGTTCCAAGGCCTCTGCAGGCCACACCTGGCCTGCAGGCCATAGGTTGCCTACCCCTGCTCTAAGGTCATGTCAAAATCCACAACTTTTAACATATCAATTATGACAAGCTGTTATTAAATATAGATCTATATACAACACAGAAGAGCCATGCTAGATCAAAGATTTGAATAGTCCTTCTATCTGTTCACAATCTGTTTGAGTACAACATCATTCTCAGTCTTGTGTTCCCTAGCAACTAATATACAAAGGCACAGTTAAAAATCCTCAATTAAATGGAAATCTTAATGGTTATATTATTTAAATTGCAATGAATGTTGAAAGGAAGTAGCAGCTCTTTGCTGCAGACTTAAACTAGGGCCTCTGTAGACCGACCCAAAGGGCCAGCCTGGAGGCAGAGATGGGGAGGGGCAGCTGAACGCCGGCCGCCTCAACCCCAGCCCGACGATGTCCTGACACGCTGCACTGGAAGGGGTGAGAAAGAGCTGTGCACTGGATCTTAGGTCGCCCTTTTACCACCCCTGAATGGAGCGGCATTTTGCCGCTCTTTTCGGGGCAGCAAAAGAGAGGATGGGGGCCATGGCGTGCGGTAGCTGCAGCCTCGATCCTCCACTTCCCGGGGCAGCCTAGAGCCACCCATCTGCAGCCCCAGCTAGTTAAGATCATGAACTGCAAGGAATCTCTTTGGTCTTTCTATTTTATGAAAATCAATTTTTAAAAACCTAATAAGAGAGTTACTCCATCTCATTAAAGCAGATGAGAGCAACCTGTGACTCTCCAAATCTTCTTGGACTGCAGTGACCATCATACGTCGCCATTCACTGTGCTATATAGGGTTGATGGTACTTGCTATATAGGGTTGATGGTGTTCATCTGTCATGATATTCTGTCACAAATAGCCACAGAAAATGGTTGCTGAGAACTACACATCAGTTACTAGTGGCTGTTGTTTACATCATCTACAGCAGGGGTAGGCAACCTAAGGCCTGGGGGTCTGGATGTGGCCCCCCGAGGCCTTTGGACCAGCCCCAGGCCGATCCTGCTGCTGCCGCCACCACCACCTGCCATGATGATATTGATTATTGTTATTACTTGTTCTTGGGGTTTTCTTGGCAAAATCTTCACAAGGGTTTTGCCATGGCTTTTCTAGGGCTGAGAGAGAGTGCATGCATATATTTTTTAATTTTTTAATATTTTTTTATTTTAATTTTAATTTTAATTTTTTTAATTTTTGTGCTTCAGCCCCCCAATTGTCTGAGGTTGCCTACCCCTGATCTACAGTGTATACATGTGGCAGAAAAGGCTGGTTGCAAGAAATTATGAAATAGCATAGTGTAGTGGTTTGCGCATTGGACTACCACTCTGTAGGTTAGGATTTAATTCCCTGCTCAGCCATGAAAACTCACTGGGTGACCTTGGGTGAATCACACACTCTCAGCCCCAGAAAACCGCATGATATGGAGACTTTAGGGTCCCCATAAGTTTGGAAAGACTTGAAGGCACACAACAACGTCAGCACAACCTAACTGTTCTGACTTCTTCTTCTTCTTCTTAGAAGCCTTTTATATCATTAAAGTAAGCAGATACAGGCAGTGGCGTCATTGAGGCTTGTGTAATCCAGTGAAGAGGGAGGGGTGGCAACTGCTTTGCCCTTCCTTCCCTCCCGGCCACCCGCTTGCCCAAATGGCTGCTGAAGGGTGGGTGCTGTGGCCTCAAGAGCACCCATTCAGAGTCCAGCATAGCTGCTCTCTCAACAACAGTTCCAGCATCTCAGCTGGTCCCTGAAGTTAATGCCTCTCCCAGCAATGGTCACTGTTGAGGGGGGCAGCGTTGCAGCCTCTGAGGGCCTGTTTAAGGTCCAGTGCTAGGCAAGTAGGAAAGGGAGGCAACAGTCCCTCTGGGTGTATTACCTCATTGGGTGACACCCCTCTATGTGTCACCTGGTGTGGTTTGCAGTTCCCGCACCCCTGGGTATCATCCAGTGCAGTTTGTACTTCCTGCACCCCCCTAGTGACATTTCTGGATACAGCTAAAATGCTGTGTTTATTCCTTAATCATTTTACTCAGTAATTTTGAAATTTTAGACATGCTAAACATAACAAAACATGGACCTAACTTCTGTAATTTGGATTGCTAACATCTAAATATATCCTCATAACTTTGAAAGCATACCTTTATAACTTGAACTGGTTTATATATGTGGTAGCAGAATGTATAACTATCAATTGTTGGTAAGTAACATGGGTTCTTTTAACTACTTCTTCAAAAGTTACTTGCAACATCCTATCTGATTCTGTCATGTTTTGAACAACAGGCCAGGCAGATATGAACCCTGCACCAAGAGTAGTATTGTTATATTGTATTACAACCAATTAATACTTTTTTCACATATACATACTATATTCATTTCCTTGAGATGGCTACAAAAAAGTTCTCCATCTGCTCGGCAGATGGTTTCAGTGTAAGACTGCATGTAGTACACAGAATCATTTCATATTCTCTTTTTTTTTCTTTTTTTCTTTTTTTCCAAGTGTTTATTAATTTGTTTAAGTCAACTCATCCAACTTCATTAGACAAAATGTGAAATCTTTACAGTTTTTTTTATTAAAAAAAACCGAATATACAGTCGCTCTCCTTTTTTGCAGGGATCCATTCAGGACCCCCTCCTCCTACAAAAAAGGGAAAATGCAAATATTCAAGCCCTATTGGCTTGAATGGGGGCGCATGCTCATGCCCCCCCTCTTTATGTCCCTCTGTTCATCCCTCGCGGATAAGCGAGGGTTGTGGACTTCAAGTCCACAAAAACGGAGGGACAGCTGTACTCGACTATAAGTGGAGAAATGTATGCCCCAAAATTGACCCTAAAATCCTGGGTTGACTTATATATGGGTCAGTACACTTAATAGTGCTTATGTTTTTGTTTCAGAATATCCCCATTATAACCAATAATAAACATTGTACGATATGGCACAAAGAGCTCTCTAAATTCATCTGGGGTGGAAAAACATTGACGGTACGATTTAAATATATGTAGGATAGGACCTCAAAAGGAGGGTTAGCCTTACTGAATCTTCAGATTTATTATACTCTTGCTGTCTGGATTGGCTTACCAATTGGTTTTCCTTAAAAGATGAGAAATTACTTTGCTTGGAAGGGGTAGACCAAAGATTTGGATTGCATGGTTACTTGTTATATGAAAAATCCAGAATTCATAGGGACTTCCTGAATCATTATGTCAGGAAGTCACTTATGAATGTTTGGCTAAAATATAAACCAAGCCTATATAAAGGATTATCAGAGTGGACATCGATTCACGAAGCCTTCCACAGAAGAGAAGTAATAGCGCATGGAAGGTGGGTTACTTATACTGATTTAACAATAAGATCCTCAGCAAGTAAGAAGATTCAGTTCAAAGATTTGAATCAACTTGTGGAAGAAGGTTATACCTGTGGTTGGCTGGTTTATAGACAGCTAAGAGAAAGATTTTTAGTAGATGTTAAGGAGACTGGAATAGAAAAGGCTAGTAACAAATTTGATGAGATCTTGAAGTCTGATAACCCACATAAGATTGCCTTATTTCAGGGGTCGGCAACCTTCACATACCTAGTGCCGGTCGCTGGCCCCCAGGTCTTCCGCCAGGCCAGGTGTGTGGGGGGGAAATGGCGGCGCGCATGCTCATGTGCGCGTGCGCAGCCCCTGCCACCGCCACCAGCGTTGTGGTCGCCATTTTGTTTGCCAAAATGGTGGCCGCGACTCATATGCGCATGCTCAATACTCTTGCGCATGCGCAAACGAGTCGCAGATGCTATTTTGGTAAGCAAAATGGCGGTGGCAGGGAGCGGCAGGGGCTGGTCGGTGGGGGGCAGCGGCCCGGGGGCGGCCCGCGGGCCGTAGGTTGCCGACCCCTGCCTTATTTTATAAATATTTGTTGGAAATTGAAATGGAGGATGAGGTTATCAAAGAGCCAATGATTAAATGGGCTCAAGACTTCAAACAAAATATCATGCTGGATCAATGGAAAAAAACATGGAACAGAAGACTACAATTTACTGAGTTATGAGCTGAGGGAAAACCTTTTTAAAATGCAATAGAGATGGTATTTGACAGCAGCCAAATTAGCTAAAATATATAAAGGGCTTTCAAGCAAATGTTGGAAGTGGAAACAAGAGGTTGGCTCCTTCCTTCATGTTTGGCTGAATTGTAAATGGGCTAAAAAAAATTGGGGCAAGATTCATAGGACAGTAAAACAAATTTTGCATATCCAGCTACTGAAGGATCTTAAACTGTATTTATTGAGTATATGTGACAATGATGAAATTGATGCTAAATATGGGAAACTTTTGTTTTATATTACCACTAGCCCCAGGATAATATATGCCAGTAAGTGGAAAGTTGCAAATTCCCATCAGTGGAAGACTGGCTATTTAAATTGATGGATTTGGTCCAATTGGATAAACTTACTATTCTTTTGAGAGCCCAAGACTGAGAAAAACATGGTGAGATTTAGAGGGTTAGGGAAGGTGATAAGGAAGTATAATGTAGCAATAGGAAGGTAGAGCAAAAATGACAGTAAATAAGTTATAATTTATGACTCAGAGTTCAGGAAGTCACACTCAAAATGATGAATGGTTGTTAGAGTTGTTTTTTGTTAGTTTGATTACTTGTATATGTTTAGTCTATGTTGGTGTTAGTGTTTTTGTTTGTGTTATTGTATATATTGTATACATGTGATTGTTTCTAATGGATGTGTTGCTTCATATTATTCTAATAAAATTCTATTAAAAAAATACACTAATAGTGCTTAGAAAGGTCCTAAAACAAGCACCGCCTGATGCCCCATTCTTCCCCCACTCTTCGTGCCTGGAGGCAGGAATGTTGTGAGTGTGTGTGTTAAAGAGTTTCCCAATACAATTTGAAAGCCTTCTCTTCTCATCAAAGAAACACCTCATTTAGCTCCACTTCTTTCCCTTCCTAATCTGATTTGAAAGCCTTCTCTTCCATCAAAGAAACATCCCATTTAACTCTACTTTCTTTCCTCTCCAACCTGATGTTAAAAGTTCACCTCCAGCACCTGGGAGGTGGTGTTAGGTGGTCGGGAGAGGTCCAGAGAAGGAGAAGGAGGGACAGAAGTGGTGTTTTCCCCTTTGCATCCTTTGTTATACCCCCCAAGTTTTACCCTCGACTTATCCACGGGTCATATCAAAATCCATTATTTTGACCCTGAAACCTTCCCTCTACTTATACATGAGGTTGAATTGTACATGAGTATATATGGTAGTTGGTAACGTGGCTTGTGGCTAGATGTAGGCAGGAAAAGGCCACAGCATTTTCAGTAATAAATAAATAAAATTGCCACTCTTCCCACTTGTCTCTAGATACAAAACTGTTGAACAAGTATAATGTTGAATACTTAGTTTGGAAAACAGCAAGCATCTTCTCCTTCTTGAGCATAAATAACATAGAAAAGGTATTCTCTGTGAGCATCATTCTGTTTACATGTGTAAACTTAAGTACAATCCTCCCTATCCTTTGAACAATTGTTGCCTTTCTCATCCCTTCAGATACCTTAGCCATGGATCATAATGTGCAACTGATATGCAAGTCTAGTCTCAGGAGAGCTAGAATAGCATAGTGGCTATGACTGTGAGGAATGAGCCCCAAGGCAGGAAGATCCCAGTTCAGATTTCAGTCCCAAACTTACTAGGTAAGAACACTCAGACTCAGGGCAAATGTGTACATGTGCTCACCCACAAATATGTGCTATCTACTGGCCTGTGTTATGAGGCTGTTGTAAGGACAACTAAGGGGATGTCTCTGAAGCACTTGAACTTTGGCATGATCTTTCCCTTGAACACAGACAGAAGCCAACACTGTGAATCTTTTGGCACTCATTATGTAGTCCTGCAGCATGGTCTAGTGTATGTATTCTCCCGGCATGATCTAGTGGTTTGAGCATTGGACTGTTGACTCTGGAGATCAGAGTTCGATTCCCTGCTCAGCCATGGAAACTCACTGGGTGACCTTGTATGAGTCACACACTTTCAGCCCCAGAGAATCCTATGACAGGTTCACCTTAAGGTTGCCATAAATCAGAAATGACTTGAGGGTACACAGGAGAAGAAATGTACTCTGCTAGTGTTTAATGCTAATCATTGATGTGATTTCTACTTGTCCTGACCACAGGATCATATTAATATTTTGGTTTTGCATGATTGAAATCATTTCTTGTTATGTTTCCTTTTTGTATACTGCCTTGGGATGTTTTATGAAGAGTGGGACATAAATGATTTTAATAAAGAAAGAAACAAAACATTTGAAATTTTTCATAAATGCTATGAACTTCCTGGAACTATAACTTGGAAATCTTTCAATAAGATATTTAATTAATAATTAATTGCATTATTTTGATAGCCCTCGTTTCTCCCAGTACCGGGACTCAACAAAGCTTACAACATGATTAAAAAACAAATATTGTCTTTTGATAAAAGATATAATATTTTTTTCTCTCCCAACAAACCAAATGACCAATAGTGTCTCCAAAACCCTAGAGGGGAGCAATTAGTTGGCCATTTTGGAAATTTTGCCCTCAGACCTGTTTTTGGCCCATGTGGGAAGTTTTTTTGAGATGGTCACTTGCAGTTTTTAAGAAACTCCCTTACAGGACTTGTCACAGGCTTCAAGAGGTAGTATTAGCCATTGTTGTATGGAGCAGCGCACCTCCCTGAGAGAGAGCCCCCCTGGGGGTTACAAAATCAACCTGAGGTCTATACTTGGCTCGCCCCTCTGGAAGGATGATAGCTTCATATTCATTGTACAAAATCCCTAGTTTACTTATTTATTGTCACAAAAATGTTTGGCCTTATAGAGTAAAAAGAGTCTAGCAGAATCTTCCAGTGATGTATGGTCAAAAACCCCTGCAAGTGCTATGGAACTTCCTTCATTGTGTTTCACTGATCTTATATCCGTATAATTTTTATCTTTATTTTAATTGGCAGGTTTTGCTCATTCAGTTTTCTGCCATTATATGTGAACTCCTAAGCGTGCATATTTATTTTCTAGGAGAAATTGTATGTAAATTTTTACATGTCCAAAATAAAACCATGACCAGAATTCCAGCATGCAGTGGATGCTGGTTTATGTTGCTGCTTTCCCAAAACTTTTAAAACAAGGAATATTACACAGTGTATACATACATTGTTTAAAGTTATTGGGAATAAAATTGATGTATTTGTCTTTTGGAAAGCTCGTGTGGTATACTGGTTTGAGTATGGACTAGGACTACAGGAGGCTGGGGTTTGAATCTATGCTCAGCCTTGGAAGCAAGTCACACTTCCAGCTTAAATAAAAGGCAATGTCAAATTCCCTCTGAAAATATCTTGCCAAGAAAACCCCATGGTAGGGTTGCCATAAATTGGAAATGACTTGAATGCACACAACAATAATAATTTGTGTTTTACTGAATAATGAATGGAAAATAATAGTCTACTTTCAATAATGTTTATCCATCAAAGATACTGTTTTACTGCAAGCTACCACTGTAGTTTTACCAAGTGACTGTTGCTCGGTATGTTGTTGTGATGGTAGTAATCATCTTGCATGCTCTGGTGTGAGTAAAAGCTCAGTTCTATGTGGTGATTATAAAATTTGTTTATAGTGGTAATGTTGAAATGCATGAACTGTAGCTCAGTAATGTGCTGGAGATCAATCAATGTGAACAATTGATTAAAATATGTTGCAACTTTTCTGTATCAGATATATCAGAATAACCAGTATTTCCCATAGTATTCAGTGAACCATTCTGTAAATTCAGCACTTACTGTGTTCATTGTCATTAAAATTAATAGCATTTATAAAATAGTGTGGCCAACTTTGAGTGTGTATAAATGCCAACTTTAGTTGCTAAATATTCTTATTCTTTGTTTATTTTTAATTTGTAATGGATTTAATGACTTTTTAAGGGGTGGGTGGGATGTAATTTGTTTTTATTATTGTACTATATTTTTATTGTGAGCCGCCCCGATTGACCTCAAAGGGGTGGGGTGGTATTATTATTATTATTATTATTATTATTATTATTATTATTATTATTATTTATATATTCTGAATTACATTTAAAAGAAGCTATTCCTAACCATATAAAATTAGATAAAAGTTCCAAGAGGAAATGTATCACTGAAAAATGAGAGGTAATGGTCTACTTGGGAGATGTGATGTGAGGTTGCTAGCACATCTTTTTCCTCCATGGTACCACAATCCTTTGCAGCCATTACTTCCTTGTTTTTATTTTTTCTGTCTTTGTCTCCTGCTGATATTTATATGTATTTTGATTCACTATTTTATGTTTGAATCAGTAGATCTGTTGTAGTTGGAACTGACAGGTTTCAATCCTTAATGTGCTAGCCAAACATATGTCCACCTTTACATAAGGGTTGCCATTTTGAATTCTATAGAAATGTCCTAAAGTGTTTTAAAAAATACACAACAGTGTCAAGTATATCCAAGACGCTTTTTACAGTGAAAGGGGCTAAATTTTAAATGTAGAATGAATGTAATGAGGTTGATACAGAGATTTAAGGATATTTTTTATTAGTAGAATATTTCTTGACTAAAAGTTTGTGTTCTTTTATTGGGCTAATTGAAGTTTGGCATATCTTTTTTTTATTACAGGTATGTGTTCTTTTTGGAACCCTGTAATGTAGACCTGGTGAAACGGAAGATCAAATCCATAGCTCTCTGTGTGTCAGCATGCCCACAGAATGAGCTGAAAACTCTGGCTGATGTTCAGAAATTTGCAGATACTAATGGTAAGGCAAAGATCAGTGCTATTTCTAATTCTAACCGGTATTATATAGGGTCATAGTGTTTAGTTCATTAATCAGACAGGAGAGTAAAAACATACAAATGCAAATATTCATCCCATCAAAATAGTCAGAGTAAGATTTCCAACCTCTTCCACACAGGATTGTTCTAAGATGTTTCCTACTGTAATGCATGTGTATCATCAACCAAACCAAACTGTGTTCTTAATTTAAAAAACAAATCTTATTCATATTTATAGCCATTAAACCACATAAAATTAATTGGCTAAAATGGGCTTAATGAGTTGCCCAAACCTTATATAGTTAAATTAATTATCCGAAGAACAAGTATCCTAAAATTGTTAGTTGAAAAAAATTGACAGAAGACATTAGAAAATATTAATTAACTTGCATGTGCTGTACACAATGTTTTCAGAAGAATTTTTATAACAGATTATAAAAAATTGTTCTCATGATCCATATGGGGTCTGTACTTGGGCAGAGCCTCAAACCTGTAGGGTTAAGTATGTGCAATCCATGGACCTTAGATTCAATACCCCTGCCACATTTGCTGATTCCATTCTAGAACCATAGATTTGGAGGTGAAACACAGGGGCCAAATAAAGTGGTTTGAAAACAGTTTGGAGGTGGGGTGTTTAGATGACGCATGCCTCCAAACCAGGCAGAAACCACATTGAAGCCATGCTCTGGGGCTAAAAACTGGAGCAAAAAGAAACTGAAATATTCTGACTTAGCTGGGAAAATGTGCACCTTCGACCCTGCATATGAACGGCTCAATGCGATAGAGATTCTAAAGAAGCGATATATCCTAACCCTAACCCTAAAGCTACATATAAGCACCCCAATGCAGGAGGGCATTAAAAAAGGACGGAGCAGCTGTACCCAAGTGGTTGGGGCGGCAGTGCAAACAAAAGTGAAAGTATGACACCTCCAATGGGTGTAATTACAACATACACAAACCAGACAGTTGAAGAGGTGGCATTAGGTGAAGGGGGCATGTGGGGGGTTGGTCTCCATGATTGTGCTTTGCCAGTGTTTTATTGGGCACAGCGATGCCCTGTACCAGTGGAGGATTGCAGGTGTGACTGTGTGGGCGATCAAAGGGGCCACCATCGAATGGGATGGCATCTAGGCAGCATGCAGTCCCCGGCAGTGTGTTTGTGAGACAATGCGCATGAATAGTGGGGAGGCACCCAAAAAAATTACCAAACGATGTGGCTTGACGCTGCACAGTGCAGTCAAGTCGTATGCATTCAGGCTACCTTCAGAACAGCCCGTGCAGTCAGCAGGAGTTCGAACCGCTTTCAGAAAAAGCAGGTTTGAGCCACTTTTTCCTGCATGCTTGTATCGTCCCTTGGGTGGTATCCTTGTCTCTCCTCCTTTATACCTAGATTCAAGCTTGTTACCATGCAGTTATGCATTATCTGCCACAGTAGTATCAAGTGTTTTAGGACCTTCTCTAGAAATCATACTTGACATTTGTTGTTGTTGAGTGTCTTCAAGTCCTTTCCAACTTACAGCAGCCCTAACGCAAACTTATCGGGGGATTTTCTGAGCCTGAGGGTATGTGATTTGCCCAAGGTCACCTAGTAGGTTTCCATGGCCAGGGATGGGATTTGAATGCTGGCTTTTTGATATTACTTCTCTCTAAAATAACTTTAATTTTTTTTAACTTTCTTTCTACTGTTGTCATTTCTACATTGATGACACTCTGTGATGCTGGCTTTTTGTAGGAGAGAGCAATTGACCAAGAAGCCTATGGTCTCTTACGTCTTTTAAAAATATTGTTGTGACTGTGAGGATAAAATGCCAGTTGCTGACAGACACAGGCAGTGTTTATTGTGTTTGGATGAAGAACATATTCTAGGTTCTTGTTGGATTTGTTTTGTTTTTACCACGCAAATAATAGAAACTGGTTAAACTGTCTTATGCAAGAATAGGCAATAGTGTGACACTCCTTTTTTGCAGCTGCCCTAAAATCCCCTTTCCCCCTCTAATTGTTTTCTAAAAGTGTTTTTGAGTGAAAAATTATCTGGAAGGTCAAAGTGGATATGGCATTTGGTAGACTCATACTTTCTTCAGTACTACCATGATGTACTTTCTAGTCTGCCAGGATAAGCTAAGCCTGCTGATTGCTATGTGTGATGTATAGAGACCACAACAAAGAAGAACATGGGTGCTTACCTACAAATACGGCTTTTTCAGTGGCCATGTCTGTACTTACAAAATATGCTTATCCTCCTACATAGCACTGAATGATAGCTCACCTGGGACTAGTGGGACTACTGTCAAAACATCTCACTTAGGAAGGTTCTAGACTGAGGCCCTGTGCATGTGCAGACCAACTATTTGTGAAATATGGCTAATTCTCTCCTGTTGTTGTTGTTGTTTTGCTCTCTTATCATCATTACTTGAGGATAAATATGCATTTCCTGTGATAATACATAGTTTCATCTTGAAAAATTCTAGCATGGAAACCTCTTGTATGGCGTGTTTGCTGTGATTGCACCCTTTCTGATGTAGTGCTATTTCAGTTCTGGAGCACATTCCCTTCCTTGCTGTAATTTGCTTCCTAAGTAGTGTGTGTGTGTGTGTGTGTGTGTGTGAAGAAGACAAAAAATAAGAAATTGCAGCAGAGTTCTAGTTCTAGAAGTTGTACTCTATTAATGTGATTTTATTTTCTTATCCTTAAGAGCCTGCTAGAATATTAGAGTAGAGAGATGCTAGAGCACTTTGAATAAAATATCATTATGATGAGGAGTCAGTAATATGGAAACATTTGGAAACTCATAAGTTGTGCAGCCTTTATATATTTCTCTTTGATCTCTCTTTTTTAAAGGAGCAGTTAAATTTATTTATTTTGGAAATAACTTCAGGTCTTTAATATAAATAGCTACTGTCCATATTTATTGATAATGGTGATATAAATATACAGTGCAATATAAATACTGATTCAGAAACATAGATCCCTATAAACCAGTCACTATCATTACCAGCTGGGCAATGGCGTACTGATGTCTTCAAGGGCAGAGTGGTGAGTAGGGTGCTGAGTGAAACTTCATCAGCTTCCTATCTCTTACTCAAATAGCCTAGGAAAATGTACCACTTCCAAATGGACTTTGTTTCAATTTATGGTAACCCTAAGGTGATTTTCTTGGCAAGATTTTTTCAGAGGGGTTTTGCCTTTGCCTTGCTCTGAGGCTTAGAGAATGTGACTTGTCCACTGTCACCTTGTGGGTTTTCCTGGCTGAGCAGGGATTCAAAGCTTGGTCTCAAGAGTCATAGCCCAATGCTCAAAGCACTACACCATACTGGCTCTCTCAAATACACTTTAATTTTAATGTGTTTTCTTACAATTAAGTTGTTGTATTAACATTTTATTACTGTGGCTATGTATTTTTAAAAACAATTAAATTATATTTTGTACTTGTGTGTCTTCAAGTCATTTCCAACCTACAGCGACCCTAAGGCAAACCCATCAAGGGGTTTTCTTGGGAAGATTTATTCAAATAACATTTGCCCATGCTTTCTTTTGAGGCTGTGTGTAACTTGCCCAGGGTCACCCAATAGATTTCCACAGCTGAGTGAGGATTCGAACCCTAGTCTCCCAGATTCTTAGTCCAACATCACTACCCTATGCTGGATTTATTGTTATTTAACAAAATATTTAAACAACCTTAAATGTATTAGTGTCAACTGGAATAAAACCACTGAATCAGTGGAACTTGCACATGTGTTGACTTATCAAGTTGGCATTGGTTCAGTAAGCTTACTCTACTTGGGGCAATCAGTTGGGTTTAGGTCAAAATTGTATTACAGCATTGTATGATTGATCTTCTGTTTTTATATGTGCATTTAGTTTGGCATCATAGAGGGACTTCAACAGGTTAAAAATATTAAATAAAATGAAAGTAATGAACATGGAACTCCCCTAAATGACTAGCACACAGTATCTGAGAAGCTTAACTGAGAAGGCAAAAACATTAATGTGAGAAAAATAAGATTATTTAGAATCTTCACACAGGTTTATATAAAGAAGATGTTAATTTTGTAACAGACAGCAAAAGCACAGAATTGCACTTGAGGGATTTACTCATTTTGCAGTAAACTGGTTCTAGCTTCATATCTAGTTGACATAATATGCAACTGGGCTACGTATAGAAGAGAGCGATAGTGAACGGCAATATTTTTGAGGCAGAAATTGGTCTCTTTTATAAACCATACATTCCTGCTACCTTTTGCTAATTTTGGAATGACCATTATAAAAATGTTTTGGCTGTAGATTTATAGCAAATGTGCTTTTAAAATTTACACCTGGGGGAGGGGGAAACATGGAAGGATAAATCTAGACGTGTCCTATACATGGCAAATTCACAGTGCAATCCTGCACATGTTCACTTAAATATAAGCTCCAGTGTTTTTAATGGTAGTTCCTCATTGTTAGTTTTGTATGTAGCTCTTTCAAACAAGCCAACAAGGTAATAGCATGGAAATGGCCCCGATAGAAGGTGTTTGGCCCTGTCAGTATATGCATAAGATTTTTATGTATTCTGTCATTTAGCATAGTGTGATTCTAACTCTTTATGACATGACAATATTTGCAGCAGCAGCAGCAACAATTACACCAAACAAATTTCTGTTAGTGACATTTGAAAGGGTAAATTAATCCCTTTCAATTTTAAAAGCTTGCTTTCTCCCCCTGCCTTTTTCTTTTTTTTCCCTCTTTTTCCTTCCCTTTTCTACTATGCCAACCTGCACAGGTTTTTAAATTAGCATTAACACGCTAATTCTAAACCAAGGCATTAGATTTTATCAGAAAAGACACTCTAATCTCTCTTCACTTTGTATGACCTTGGGGGCAGCTGCTTGTGCTTGAAGTAAGCATATTAGAAAATAGATGTAAATGCTGACCATCAGGATAAATGAACAGTTGCATTGAAACTGTAGATAAAGTAATGAGAAAAAGTAATTTCCTTCAATGAACTTTCTTGCAGAGGGTGACTTAGTTAAATTTTCATAATTAAGATGATTTGGATCTCATTTATTTAACTGGAAACATTTTGCCTGTCTTCTAGAAATTGGAAAATACATAGTTCAGGCTCTGTAATTACAGTTCTACAGGCTTTCTGCTGTACATATAGTTATGAGGGAGTGGATTGGTTTAGACACAGTGGTTATATGCTCTGTGAAAAAACTCTGCTATTTGCTTATATACCAGAACTGCAGTCTAGTTCAAGCCATGGTCTGCAGCTTATGGCCAAGCAATGGTTTGACAGTAGCAGCCACTATTTGGAAGTGAGAGGGTAGGGTGTTAAAACTGCAAACCATGGTGGTTGCTACTGTCAAACCAATGCTTACTCATAAACTAGAGCTGCAGGCCATGGTTTGAAATAGACTGCAGTTCTAGTATATGAGCAAATAATTAGTAAACTGAACTGTATCAAGTTAATTTGACCTTATTTGGTGAACCTTTTGATCCAGATCAGGGGTATCTGAATTTCAGAGCCCACTTTACTAGTTACTTCCATTCCATGATAAAAGGAAGGACACAAAGCCTCTCTGTTTATGAGTAAGACATCTCAATCTAGTAATAATCTTAGGATCCTGTGTTCTTCTCCAACTCTTTTCTACTGTGTGGTAAAAATCATGAGTGAGAAGGGCTTAGCATTAGTCTGGCTCTGGTTCTTATTGGTCTTTAGGCATCTATATACTCCATGTGCTTTTTAGTAAGGACCTGAGATTGTGTTCCATGATCAGCTTGAGGAAAATCCTTAATGTTACCACGCATAAAGCTAGAGAGATCTTGTAGCACCTTTGAAATTAACTGAAATAAAGAAGTTGACAGCATGAGCTCTTGTAAACTTCAGTCTACTTCCTCAGATGCATTTAGTGGAGTGGAAACCAGGGGCAGACAGACATATGCCATTGGTGTGTGAGAATGTCAATTTAGATTCAAAATCCTTTGTGTATTGAAATGAAGTAGCAAATCCAGTTGGTACTGGACTTTCATTTTTTTCCCAGTATGGAAATGAAGTAGCAACTGGACTTGCTATTTCATTTCCATACACAAAGGATTTTGAATTTGAATTGACATTCTCACATACCAGTGACATATATATGTCTGTCCCTGGTTTCCACTCCACTAAATGCATCTGAGGAAGTAGACTGAAGTCTACAAAAGCTCATGCTGCCAATTTCTTTATTTCATTTATTCTCAAAGGTGCTACAAGGTATCACTACATACTGATTCTAAAGACTTACATGGCTATATTTTTGAATTCACTCACAGAGCTGTAAAGTTGCCAGTGCAGGAAATTGAAATTATTCTCGTTAACCACAACTTTCTAGAAGTTATCTATGTTCACAGCAAAGAAGTACCCAAAGATTATTCAGAAAATATATTTGGGACAGATTAAAAGACATAATCCTGGTAATTGCGGAGTTTGCATTTGCTCTTGTCACTATCATTAGGACTGTTGTGCTGTTAGTGCTCTGGAGAATGAGACTGTCTGCATACTCAGTTGGAAAGCCTAATTATAGGAGTATTAGTGAATTAAATGTCCACACCTAAGTTCCTTGCTTAAAATGCTGAAGTCTGTATTTAAATGGCAACAAGTGCAACACATAAATGAATTGAGGGATATGCTTGGCTAAATAGATAGAGGAGAACAGAATTAATGGCAAGAAAGTACAGTCAGATACTCTTAAATCACTCCACAGATAAAATCTCTCAGATAGGAGCCAACTTACCGTATTTTTCGCCCTATAACACGCACTTTTTCTTCCCCAAAACGTGCGTGGGGAAGTCAGTGCGCCTTATAAGGCGAAGGGCCGAGGCTGCGGGGAGAAGGAGGGCTCCTTCCCCCCCCGCGACCTCAGTCTTTGAATGGGCTGGTGCTGGGATCGAAGCGATCCCAGCGCCAGCCCATTGAAAGACTGAGGCCGCGGGGAGAAGGAGGGCTCCTTCCCCCCCGCGACCTCAGTCTTTGAATGGGCTGGTGCTGGGATCGAAGCGATCCCAGCGCCAGCCCATTGAAAGACTGAGGCCGCGGGGAGAAGGAGCCCTCCTTTCCCCTGCGACCTCAGTCTTTGAATGGGCTGGTGCTGGGATCGAAGCGATCCCAGCGCCAGCCCGTTGAAAGACTGAGGCCGCGGGGAGAAGGAGCCCTCCTTCCCCCCGCGGCCTCAGTCTTTGAATCGGCTGGTGCTGGGACCATTGAAAGACTGAGGCCCGCGGGGAGGAGCCCTCCTTCCCCCCGCGGCCTCAGTCTTTGAATCGGCTGGTGCTGGGATCGCTTCGATCCCAGCACCAGCCCATTCAAAGACTGAGGTCGCGGGGGGAAGGAGCCCTCCTTCCCCCCGCGACCTCGGTTCAATGGGCTGGTGCTGGGATCGGAGAAGTTCTCTGATCCCAGCACCAGCCCATTGAACAACCGGCCGCGGCTAAAGGGAGGAATCCTTTTTTTCCTGGATTTTCTTCCTTTAAAATTGGGTGCGTCTTATATGCCGGAGCGCCTTATATGGCGAAAAATACGGTAGATGCCGTCATAGTAGTGGAGGTTGACAATGACTCTGTGAATAGGATTCAATTGGTGAGTACTACCAATGTAGACAAGCTGCTGGGGCAGGTAAGGAAGACAGCTCCCCTGTCCTCCTTGGCTGGTCATCCAGGGAGGAGATGTAATTAGGTTTCAGATACAAAATATCATTAATGCATCTATCAGAGAGGGAAGTTTCCATCTTGTTTTTTAAAAGTAGTGGTACAACCACTTCTTAAAATCCTTCCCTGGATCCCCTGGACTTAAACAACTGGAGACAGGTATCAAATCCCCCTTTTCTAGGTAAGATGATTGAGAGGGCAGTTGCCTTCCAACTCCCGGCAGTCTTGGATGATGCACATTATCTAGACCCATTTCAAACTGGCTTCAGAGCAGGATACAGAGTTGAGACTGCCACGGTCACCTTAGTGCAGGGGTAGGCAACCTATGGCCCTGGGGCCGGCTGTGACCCCCCGAGGCCTTTGGACCGGCCCCAGGCCAGTCCTGCCGCCGCTGCCTCCACCACCTGCCGCCACCCGCCATGATGATATTGATTATTGTTATTACTTGTTCTTGGGGTTTTCTTGGCAAAATCTCCACAGATGTTTTGCCATCATGGCTTTTCTGGGGCTGAGACAGTGTGCATGCATCCCTGCTTGTTTGTGGGCCTGCCTTCCAGTCGTTTCCATGATAATAATGATTATTGTTGTTATTACTTGTTCTTGGGTTTTTCTTGGCAAAATCTCCACAGGGGTTTTGCCATGGCTTTTCTGGGGCTGAGAGAGTGTGCATGCATTTTATTTTATTTTATTTTATTGCTTCGGCCCGCCAATTGTCTGAGGGACAGCAACCCGGCCCCCAGCTCAAAAAGGTAGCCTACCCTTGCCTTAGTGGATGATCTTTGTGCCTGAGCATTGATGGTGGTGGGGGGGGGGGTGCTTCCCTGTTGGTGCTTTTGGATCTCTCAGCGGTGTTTGATGCCATTTACCATGGTATTGTTCTTGAACACCTGAGGAATTTGGGAATCAGAGGCACTGTGCTTCAGTGGTTCCAGTCCTACTCTTGGGCAGGTTCCAGATGGTGTTTGGGGATAGCTACTCCTCAAAAAAAGATCTGTTATATGGCATACCACAAGGTGCCATTCTATTCCCAGTGGTATTCAACATCTTCACGAAACCACTGGGAGACAACATCTGGAGGCTTGGGGCGAGGTGATATCAGTATGCTCATGATACCCACATATATTTCTCTGTGCCTTCAGATACAGCTTCAGCTAAGGATAATGTGTCTCCTTTAAATGAATGCCTGGAGGAGGTAGTGTTCTGGTTGAGGAAACACAAATTGAAGCTGAATCCAGATAAGACAGAGGTGCTTACTGGCAAAGGTCCTAACCTCAGTTTGGAGATGTGTCAACCAGTCCTGAGTGAGGTTACACTCCCCCTAAAAGAATGTGTTTGCAGCTTGGGAGTGTTTCTGGATCCATCACTCAAAATTGAACTCAAAACTGGACTCGTCGCTTTACATGACAGATCAGGTGAATGCGACAGTCAGAAGCGCCTGTTATCAGCTTTAGCTGATACGCCAGCTGCACCCTTTCCTGGAAGTAAAGGACCTAGAAACTGTAGTACATGTACTGGTAACCTCACGACTCAACTTCTGCAATGCACTCTACATGGGGCTACCCTTACACCTAACTCAGAAACTACAACTAGTACAAAATATGGCAGCCAGGTTGATCACTGAATCATCAAGGAATGATAATATTACGCCCGTTTTGAAATCTCCACTGGCTGCCTATTGGTTTCCAAGCACAGTATAAGGTGTTGTTGATGACCTTTAAAGCCCTACATGGCTTGGGTCCAACTTACTTAGGGGATCGCCTTCTTCCATATAATCCGCCCTGCACCCTCAGGTCCTCTGGGAGGAAGTTGCTCCAACCAATAAAAACCAGACTAGCGGTAGCCTCCCAGAGGACATTCTCTGCCACCGCTCCCAGACTGTGGAATGCCTTGCCGGAAGAGATCCGTCAGATAACCAGCTTAGATGGCTTTAAAAAAGCCATCAAGACGAATCTCTTCCGGCAGGCCTACCCGGAATAGATCACTACATTTGCCTAGTCTCCTTCCCGTCAGACATCCTTCTTACATCTTTACTGCGTCCCAGAGTGCCTATTGTTTTAATCTTATGTTTTAATTTATATCTGTATTTAATATATTTTTAACGGGGGTTATCGTTATTTGTCAATATTGTTTTATTGTTTATTTCGGGGTAGTTTTATTTAATCTAATTTTAGATTTAAGCCGCTTTGATTGCCACAGCAAAAGACGGGGTATAAAAATGAAATTATTATTATTATTATTATTATTATTATTATTATTATTATTTATAGTAAAATTACATCTCAGATGGATGCCATGGCCAGGAATGCTCGATATCAGGCTGCTACACCAACTGCGCCTCTACCTAGTGCTGGAGTAGTAGTTCACATGCTGGTAACCTCAAGCCTGGACGTCTGCAATGTGCTACCTCTGTATCAATTTCAGAAATTTCAGTTAGTTCAAAACACAGCAGCCAGATTGATTACTGGGACATCCAGGAGTGATCACATTACACCAATATTAAAATCACTCCACTGGCTGCCAATTAGTATCTGGGCAAGGTACAAAGTGTTGGTTATGACGTTTAAAGCCCTGCATGATTTGGGTCCAGGTTGCCTTCAGGATTTCCTCCTCCTATCTAATCTGCCCCGTACACTCAGGTCCTCTGGCGGACATCTACTCCAGTCAGCCAGGATGAGGTTGGCAACTGTCAGCCAGAGGACCTTTTCTTCAGCTGCCCCTAGACTGTGGAATAACCTGCTGGAAGAGACTCAGCAGCTGCATACACAGTCTGAATTTGAAAGAGCATTGAAGACTGGTCCATTCTAGCAGGCTTATCCAGATGATTATAAATTGTGAATTTTACATGATGAATTTTAGATGTGGATTGTTTTAATATGTGCATATCTTATATGTCCTTTTAAATTGATGTGTGTTTTAACTAATGTTTGTTTGTTAATTGTTGTTGTCCCCCACCCCAATCCATAGGGAGAGGTGGGATGATGATGATGATGAAATTGTTGATCATGAGATAACAAGAAATAAAGTGCCCAGCCTTAATTGCATACCACTCTTGGTTTCCTTCTTGCTGGCATTTGATAACAATGTGTGGAGCATGTTTGTATATTCAGCCTTAGATAAATATAAAGCCTAGATGGTAATAACTGTGGCCAGAACATCTGTAGGTCAGAGAGGAACATCAACTGATTTAATTTTTTAAAATGTGTTTTACATGTAGGAATTAATGAACAGTGATTTGATCAGAACTTAGTTTGTCAGCAGTCAGGATTGCAAGCCAGGTTCCAATTTTGTTTTCTGATCCAGAATCAAGGAGGAACAATGGGTTGCCAAGAACCAGGAGGCAAGTGTAGAAATCACAAATACACAGGGGAAGGAAAGAAGAAGAGAAAAGCAGGAGACCCCGCAGTTCATGTGTGTGAAGCCAAACATTTATGATGGATGTGTTTAATTACAGCTGAATAACAGGGACTGCTAAATACAGTGACGAGTGTAAAAAAGACAGCTTGTTCAGTTTTTATCTTCCATAGTCAGTAAGTACAATACTATATATCTCTTAAGTCACAATTTCTTGCCTCACTAGCAATTGTGGGAGAAAGATTCTGCTTGCCATTTATTAGTACTGTGTAAAAAAATCCCTAGTCACATCAGTTCCTTTTTTTATTCCTATGAATTTCACCTGTATTTTTAACACCTTTGCCTGATGAAGAAACTAGTGGAAATTTGAAAGCTTACAGCATATACCTTATTTTCCTGCGTATAAGACTACTTTTTTACCTGCAAAATCTGTGGCTAAAGTGGGAGAGTCGTCTTATACGCCGGATATAGGGATAATGAGGATGGAGGTGCTAAAACTCTATATTTTGACTGGAAAAATGGGGGGGGTGTCGTCTTATACGCCGGAAAATACGGGTACATTGTACATTTTGGTTGGCTCAATAAAGGTATCACCGTTTTGTGGATTTTGGATATTATTGTACTTAATGGATTTCTTAGTAATTTGTAGAAATGATCACAGAGTGTTGGTTTGAATCTTAATAATTTGATATCACAAATATTATTAAAAGAGTTCTAGTCTGACATTCAGCTTCAGTCATTTTACCTGTCAACTCAGATTTTAGAACTATAGAAACACTTTTAAGGTTTCCTTGTCAATGACAAACATTTTTAAAAGGGGAGTTTTGAGTATCAGTGCCATGGGATGTCTGCAAACCCCACATCTCTATTTTAATCCGTTACATTTGAAGTTGTTCCAATGCAGCATAGACCACTGCTATGTATAGAACTGAAGTACTGTTTAGGAAATTATTATAGTGTCTTCTGTTTTAACTTAAATGTCTATTCACTGTTTCAGTGAATATCCAGTGAGGATCAAATAGAAACTGAGACTATCGAAGCCATGAAATTGTATTGAGGATGCTGACTTTGTTGTTTTCAGTTCAATTCTGGGCATGTTTGCTTTGAAGCAAGTCCCATTGTTTTCAGCAGCATTTTCTCAAAAGTAAGTGTGAATTGTATTGCAGCCTAGGACTGGTAGTTAAAGTGCTAGGGAAAAATAGCTTCTTACATCTCTTGGATTTCTGCCAGATAGCATGTAACCCATGGTTGTTATTTCAACAGAAATACAATTTTGAGAAGCTGTAATGGATAGATAAGATGTATTGGTTTGATATTTCACGGTTCAATAGTATTGTGGGGGGGTCCTTGGCAGAGTCTTTCCTAATAGCTTAGAATTGTCTGTATCTGTCAGTGTTGTCATGTACATTTATATAGACAATATAAAAAGTCTTAGGAGAAAAAGAAATGTGAAGCATTGTGTTTTGTACTTGGCTGCTGGGAGTGGGAGTACCTTTCTTCATGGATTGTGTTTGCATCAGTGACTGTCCATCAGAAAGTGAACAAAAATGCTTTTGAGCATTTTGAGGCCCATTAGAAGTGTGTAGAGGGATTGTCAAGAAGTGAGAGAAATGAGAGTGTTATTTTTGTACTGAGGTTCACATTATAAATGCTTTTTGATAGCTTGAATGACCATAAATCTTGCAAAGATTTGTCCACTATCTTCCACTCAGTTTTGATCTCCTGATTTCTCTCTCTCTAATTCTGTGTTTTTTGGGAGCTAGGATTTAGGACTTTGATTAATCAAAAAGGATTTCTTTACAGTTTAGGTTTGAACTATTGTTATTTTTCTTCTGCTGCTCCATTTTAAAGACTTTTGAGTTGGTGGTCAGCTTGACAATTGTAAAAATGGGTTCTCTCACTGAAATTAAATGAATCAATGTATATAATCATGCATAAAGAGGGAAATGTAGTCACATAGTGATAATGGCTAGTCATTTTTATTTGGGGTATCTTTGTTTTGAATACAGTCCATTAGATTTGGGTCTGCTTACTATCTGAAGAGGAATTTAAATAACTACGTAGATGTTTTTAGATGATGCTGAAATATACATACAGGTTTGGGATTTAATTCTAGTATAGCTTCACTATGGAAGGATAATGGAGAAAAGCTATTATTTTATAACAGTTACTTACCTACAGGAAGACACACAACATAAATGGGGAGATGAGTACCTTGGCACAAACCCAAATGTGAACTCTGCCCATACTTCCACTCAGGAAATGTCATTGCAGGACCAGATGACATAACCCACAATAGTAGAGGCACTTGTACTCACTCATCCTTTAATGCAGGGGTAGGCAAACTGTCTCCTTTAAGGGCCGAGGTACTTCAGCTCCCCGAAGCCTGAGCCATGTTGGCCAATAGTCTGGGATGTTGGCCAATAGTCTGGGATTCTGGGAGCTGAAGTCCTTCGTCCCTTAAAGGGGACAGTTTGCCTACCCCTGTTCTAATGTGATATATGCCACCCTCTGTGAACAATGAAGGTGCTCTGGGGTCCTCTGGAGTTGTGTGGTCTGCCAAAATTGCCCAGGGAAGAAGAAATGAAGCCAGAAGTGGTTACCTTCTGGTTCTGAAAAATTATTTTTTTTTAAATAAATGTTGAACAGTGTCATGAGATTTCCAGAAGAAATACGTCACACAGGGCAGGGAGGCAGAAGGAGAAGCTAAGAAATCTGATGGTGTAGAGCAGGGGTCGGCAACCTACGGTCCGCGGGCTGGGGCCAGCGCCCCGAGGCCTTTGGACTGGCCGCCGCTGCACGTGCCTCCGCCACTATTTTGTTTTCCAAAATGGCAGCCGCGACTCGTTTGTACATGCACAGTACTCCTGCACATGTGCGAACGAGGCACAGCCGCCATTTTGGAAAACAAAATGGCGGCCACGACTCGCTCGCGCATGCGCCGAGTACTGCGCATGCGCAAACGAGTCACGGCAGCCATTTTGTTTTCCAGAATGGCGACCGCGACTCGCTTGCGCATGTGCGAGCAAGCCATTTTCCACCACCACCATCGGCCCGCAGATGACCAGGGGATCCCCGGACCAGCCCCAGGTAAGAGGAGCTTGCCGTCCCCTGGTGTAGAGGGCTGCAAAAGAAGCCTTGAGGGAACCACATTTTGCCCACCCCTCTTTAGCATCACATTACAGAGCTTTGTTGCACCTGCATCTGGTATTACAGAATGGAATGTTACAACTAGTGATCCTATATCTAAAGTCAGTGGGCATACTGTCTCATTTCTTACCAAGTAATACTTTCTTTCTTTCTTTTGTTCTTTAAACAGGTTCTACTTTATGTAGCTATGAACTAAAGCCACCTGAATACACTACAGATTCAAGGGCTGATAAGCTTTGCCCCAAGCTCCCAGTTCCAGAGAGGTAAACATATTCCTTTATGTCTTATTCTTGTGTCTGAGCCTAATTTTTGTTTATGTAATGTTAAATGCCTCCATGGGCATATTGAGAGTTTTGCATGACAGCATAGGGTATTTTGATAGGAATCTCTTCTAATGACTGCACTTCTTTAAAACCCCTTGTTTCACATTTCATTTGTTTTATTGAAAATTCATTGAAAATGTGCTCTGTTGATTCTTCTGCTAATAATCAGCTTGGCACTCAGCGGCTCAGTGAAGATAGGCACTGTTAAGTTTGAATCCTATGAAACAGCTGGGGAGGGATAGTGCTTGGTGCATGTGCATGAAAAGGTTTGTCATTTCTGTTGTAATTTGTGATGTCTTTTGTTTTAGTATTTCATTAAAGTGATACTTGCTTTTTGGGGGGTGGGGTTCCCTTTGCCCATGCCGTAAAATTTTGTTCTGAGTTTCCCAATCTAGAATATGAAAATGAGTCAAAATTACCTAGGAATAGTTCCCTTTATATTTATAAAGACTTCTAATGCATGCAGTTAATCCTTAAGCTGCTTGGCTGTTATATTTTTGCATAAATAAATGAAATGCTGCATTATTTTATTACATAAAAAGGAGGGAGGAAAAACAAAGGAATGTTGCAGCACCTTTAAGATTAACTGTTTTTTATTTTAGCTTTCTTAGGCTCAAAACAGACAGGGAGGAAAGTGCGGCTTCTGGACACTTTGGGGGCAGGGCATGCAGACAGCGCACGGCCCCAGAGTGGCCAGAGGCCACACGGAGAGCATGCCCAGTTGGGAAAAGCTGCTTCTTGCTGGTAGCCTGTTCAGGGCCATGGCAACGGCTGGCTTTGGGACCGCAGCGTCCGGTTACCATGGTCTTGTGCTGCTCAGGGCTCACCTGCAGCTGGAGCTGCCAGAGGCTGCTCCAAGCCATTTGTCTGCTTGAGCCCTTGGATATAAAGCCACTCCTTCATAGGCAGTGCATCTCATGCTAACATAAAACCAGTTAGTCTTAAACATGCTGCTACAATTCTTTTTTCCCCTTCCTTTTTATGCTGCAAGAGACTTAACACAGTTACTTCTTAGAAAACTAGGAAATTGGTTTATTGTGGTTGAGCACGATACAGCCATGTAACTAAAATGTCACTCTGTGAAAAGGGTTTAGTTCCGATAAAAAAAATAGCTGTGTCTGTGTCTCAGCTTTGACTATCTCACTTAGTAATTTGACTGATTCAAGACTTTGTTTGGAGTGCTTACATTTGTGATCACTTTCATTTGCTGCTTTGTTTATCCTTAGTATAGAAATTTGTTATAGGTCAAGTAAACAAAGTTTTTACATAACATGAGATTTGAAAATCCAGTGTTCATTTTGAGTCACAAAATTTAGTTTAATATACCTTCCTGTACATGTGATAGTGAAGCTGGGTTCAAAAGGAGCATCAGCTAATGAATGCTTGTCAACCTCAGTAGCGTTTACCGGTTGTATTCTTTTCTTCCCCATGTCCTGGCATAGCACCTCATGTTTGGGTGAAATCTATAAATCATCAATGGGAAGAGAACTTAACTGGTAGTTCGCTTTAGTATTTGAAGCCCTCTGTTACTGGGCAAGTTTGTATTAGCCTTTCAACTTACATATATAAACATTTCAGAAATCCTCCATGAACAGAAAGTTGTGTAGATTCCATATTTTATTCTAATGTCCATCTGCTCTAATCACATTTGATTAAATCAACTATATCACTAAAATGATAACAGGTTGTATTGTATCTTTCTCTGCTAACTGCAAAATTGTGTCATAGTGAAAGGGAAGAGATGGAAATAGGATTCATGGGAAATTGATAGTAACTACCGCTGTAAGATGGACACTAAACTGTGAAATGTGAAAAAGCCCTTCCCCTTTCAAATAGATTTCTTCTCTTCTTAGGAGTCTAGACTTAGTTCTGTTGAATGGAGGGTAGAATGTTTACTCGTTAAATAAAATAGCGGCTTTCATCAAAGTTGAAAGCTTGGTGGATATTACATTGGAAGCTAAAATATGCAATTTTCAGAATTACTATTGTCATACAGTGAAATATGCAGATATCTAATTAAAGCTAACCTCTGTTTTTCTAAGGAGAACAAGGAATTTGATACTCCTGTGAGAATTGTCACTAAATATAATTTCTGTTCTTTCTAAGATTTCTATTTCGTTTTTGGTCACACTGCTTCAGTGTGGCCAAAGCTTTATATCTATGCCATGCAGCTTCTGTAGGTAATATAACTCTGTGAGTGGACAATGAGAGGTTTCCTAGCAGTTCTGTTGAGACTTTAATGCCTGTGGAGCTCTCCTGGTGCACTTCTTTCCAGGCACAGCTTGTTTGCATGGTCCATTTAAAAAAATTATTAACACATATATTTTTAGTAATATAAAACAACATATAAGGTGAAACTACAAAAAAAAAATACAACCAAACTACAAACCTAAAACTAACTACTGCATACTGCACAAACTGACCACTACACAAAGTGACAAAAGCAAGAAAAGGGAAACAAATGATTTCCAACTTGCCAGCTAATGACTGTGATTTTCAAATAGTCTACGTCCTCTAAATATATACTGTATATTTAAATACATTTCTACATGTTATTCCGTTCTACTATTCTTCAGATCCTAACATTTCTTCCTCCCCAACATTTTCCCATAAAATCAACTATCAGTTCCCATTCCCTTTTTCAATTATTTAATGACTTTTCATTAATCAAATTTGTCAATTTGTCCATTTCAGCAAAATCATATAATTTCATCAACCAGTAATTCTGTAAAGAAATAGCTATGTCTTTTCACTTCTGGGCATGGCCCATTTTGAAGGTGGCTTAGTGGTTAGGACGCTGACTTTCATGATCACAAGGTCAGCAGATCGAGGTCCAAGCACCACAGGATGGAGTGAGCTCCCATCACTAGTCCCAGCTTCTGCCAACCTAGCAGTTAGAAAGCATGTAAAAGTGCAAGTAGATAAATAGGTACTACTTCAGTGGGAAGCTAACAGCATTCTGTGCTGTCATGTCCACATGACCACTGAACCATCTTTGACAACACTGGCTCTTTGGCTTAGTAACTACAGTCAGACATGACTATACAAACTTGTCAAAGGGGAAAGAAACCTTTGCCTTTACCTTACTCTGCAGATGAAATGGTCACAAGAGAAGGATTCTGCTCATTCCTTAGGTTTCTTACTCTTTTACAGGCCAAATATCATTCTTAAATGCTTCTGTTTTCATGCTAGCATTATATTGCACGTCTGATTTTTCTGAAACCTGTATACAATGCCCACCCACTCCTGTACTGAGTTATGATTGTTATTAAAGGAAGGATTATCCTTGAGAAGAACTGCAATTCCATTAAGACATATAATATCTTTGGATATAATCAACAACCATTAATAAAATAACAAAGAGTCACTGAATAAATTCATTATCCCGCTTCTTATTAAAAAAGGGCCAGTCCATCTCACCTATCTGAGCCAGAAGTATTGAATTAGAAATTGGTCTCATGTGCTAAATTCTCAAGAGTCCTATTTTTTCTAAGACATCATGTAGTAACAACTGACCTCATTTTTTAATCATTATTGCAAAGTTAAATTTTATCTCCTACCCATAAAACCAGGTAATTTCAGATGTGCTAAATAATCACTCTCACCAAAAGGGAGTTCAGGTAATAATAAGTAACTCTGCTAACAGGGGAGATGGAGGCAATGGAGAAAACAATGTAAACTTTTTTCCAGCCATATCTTTTTTAGGGAGGGAGTAGTTTCATACTCCAAAGGGCTATGGTGATGATCTTAACAACTATAAAAACTAGTTCATTGGCCCCAAATAGTATTAGAGTAGTATTCTCACTTGGAGACTTACACTGATTTGAAATTGCTTATATTCAATATGCAAATAGGAGGTGATGGTTGTTTTTTAAAGTCATTTGTTGGACCTTAATTTAGTGGGTCAGTCTTTATATTTGTACATGTCATTATATAGGAACAGAAAATTTTCAGGGATAGGCAATGGTAGTCCTCCAGATGTTGAAGTTTCCAGCACTCTTTACCTTTGGCTGCTGGTTGGAAAGTATGGGAGTTCACACCTTGAGTAATAGCTTTGGCTTATATCCAGGTTCTGCACCTGGTGGAACTTCCTTTTCTTCACTTACTCCATAAAACCATCCACAGCTTCTGAAATCCATTTCTGGTGCTTTTTCCAAGCCTCCAGAGCTAGTTTTAGGGGTGCATAGGAGTCAGTAGTGGGGAGCGGGGGGGCCTTCCACTCTTGGTTCCACTGGAATCCAGTCTTCCACTGTGGCAACCACCATTAGCAATAGCAAATACATTCCTATACTGCTTATCAATGAACTAGCACTCCCTAAGCGGTTTACAATCTGTAAGCAAATTGCCCCCAACAAGGTGGGTACTCATTTTACCGATCTATGAAAAGATGGAAGGCTGAGTAGACCTTGGAGCTTTCCTCTAGGATCAAACTTACAATGTTGTGGCTGCAGTACCTTCATTTAACCACTGACCCACCAGGGCTTAGATTCTGCCTTCACAATTAAATTGTAGATCATTTATTCTCAACCTGTTCTAAAATTCAGAAATGCTGTTTCTGCTTGTGGCAACATAATTAGAAATATTGTATAAATCCAAAAACTGTTCCCTAAACTTTCCATGAACTTTTCAGGTCTCTGACACACAGACTGTTGAGCCCTCTAATGCTTCCCTCTTTCCTTCACCCAAAACATGCTTGGCAATTGCAAGATGTAGGAATTGTCTCTGTAATGTTGCCATTCCCCTAGTTCTTTGAAAAGTGAAATGGGGGAACTCAGGATCCTTGAGAAATGTAACATGGATGTCTTATACCAGGGGTAGACAACCTTTCCCCTTTAAGGGCCGAGGGACTTCAGCTCCCAGAAGCCTCAGCCATGTTGGCCATTAGTCCCATGTTGGCCAATAGCTCCTGGGATTCTGGGAGCTGAAGTCCCTCGGCCCTTAAAGGGGAAAGGTTGCCTACCCCTGTCTTATACCCTGAAAACTACATGACCTGGGTCTCTCTGTTGCTACAATGCTGCTGAGCATGTTAATGGCATCATTTAATGTGTAAGGAGCCTTCAAGGCATTGGGGATCATTGTAGAATAATGTAGTTTGATACCACTATAAGTGCTGTGGCTCCATCCTCTGGAGTCCTGGGATTTATAGTTTTACAAGGTCTTTGGTGTTCTCTGTCAAAGAGTGCTAGTGCCTCACAAAACTACCAATCCCAGGATTCTGTGGGATGGAGTCATAGCATTTAAAGTGGTGCTAAACGGCATTATTTCTACATTGTATATGTACCGTGAGGTCTTCAAGGCTCCTTGTAAACTTGTAAAAGTTTAGGAGCTTAGTGATTATTCTAAGCCAAAGAATTTCTCATTTGAGGCATAATGACACTGATAGAGATCATCTGTATTCTAACCCTGGTGATTATAGACTTCAGCACTTCAAACTGCAAGTAGGGGATCTTATGGTTGAATGTTTCCCAGTTGAAACAACAATCCTACCCTTCGGAAGCTAGCATATTAGGGAGAAGGCATACATTCCACCTGGATGTATACTTTTCTTTGTGCAGAAAGTTTTGTTTTACTATGTGGAGCATCATTTAAATGTGCAGTTTACCATATCGTCCCCACACACAATCTGAAATTGTAAGTTAGGTTTCAGCGGTCAGCCTGCTGTTTGCATGAATTATGCCTTATATGACAGTCCATATGAGACTTTATGCTTAAGAACTGCCTTTTGATTATGTGGAGATGTAGCCTCTGAAAAATTATCTGGGTATAGTAGAGTAGTAATTTCCTCTCAATTTGGGGTTAACAGTTAGACAATGACTATTTTAATATTTCCTTGCAGGTAATAAATAAATAATGTAGAGAGAAGTAAGGTTGAAGGTAGCACATTCTGTTTTGCTTGCCTGAAGTGAAAGTTAACTACTTGTTTTTGAAAGACTTCCAGTTGAGGGCTCAAAAGGCATTACAGTCCCTGTTTTTCATACTGTTGCTTAACCTGGCAAGATAGATAGGAATAATTGATTCAAAAAAAGAACTTACAGGTTAAATAAAAATTTAATTTGAATATGAAAGAGTGATTCTAGTCATTGACGCCAATTAAATAGGCGAATGTCTTGTGAATAAAAATGGAAAATGTTCTCTGTATGTAATAGAGAATTAAAAATAGACATACTTGACAGTTTGCTAGAAATTTTGGCAGCAGCAATGCTGCTGACTTGTCGAGTAAGAATGGGGAAGAATAATTAACACAGGAAAAAGTTGCAGTTAAAACAGTGAGAGTTCATGCCATGTTACATATGGATGACTGGAGTGTTGGGTATTCCTAACAAAGTTTAAAAAAGTAAGATTTTCATAGGGCAGGATCCAGGGTTAGATATCTGCTGGTAGATCAACAAAACTGGTAGTTATTTCTTCCTCCAACTGCAACCCCCTGTATACCCCAAAACCTATTCCAGAGTACTGGCAGACTCTTTGGTGCCATGTTTTAGACAGCTCTTCAGGGAAAAGAAGAAGCAAGTTCTAGTGTGCGGGCACGGTGGTGCCAGTGCCATGTTGTGTTTAGGTGAGGGATGTAAATTGGTGCCCCACATCCTAAGGGGCTCCCACTGCATCTTCCAGGGATCTTCTGTGAGAGAGTTGCATGGCTGGTTTCCCCTCCTCCCAATTCCTGATGTTTGAGAGGAAAGTCTTTTGGTGTACTGAAAATAATATTTCTTTAGAACTGCAAATTAACATCCTCATTTCTATAAATTGTGAGGTGCAGGAGGGGTTGAAAATTGAGTAAGGGTGAATCCCAGATCTTCCACGGCTGTCCACATCTAATTCTTACCATAGGACATTGAGTCCTTTATCCAAAATGCTTGGGACCAGAGCTGTTTTGGATTTTGAATTTTTTCAGATTTTGAAATATTTCCATATACCTAATAAGCTATCTTGGAAATGGGACCCAAGTCTAAACATGAAATTTATTTATGTTTCGTATATACTTTACACATGTAGCTTGTTGGTAATTTGATAATAATATTATCAACAATTTTGTGCACAAAGCAAAGTTTGTGTACACTAAATCATCAGAAAGCAAAAGTGTCTCTATATTAGCCACATGTGAAAAAAGTTTTGGATTATTTCAAAATTCTGGACAGGGAAAACTCAACCTCTATTGGGAAAGGAATTAAGCCTCTGCCCCAATTGTTGGGCAATGTTTTAATCAGGTACCAGATTTTGTTTCTAGCAATAATATGTCAGAATAAAGGACAGTAAAATACAATATTTCTCATTATCTCTGCGAGAAATGTCCACATTAGATTATAGATTGATTTGGGGGCAGTTGTTCTTTAGCAGTTTTTTTGTTATAGTTCTGTGAGTAAGTAGGTCTGAATTGTATAGCCATGATTAAACTGAACCTACAGGGTTGCACACATGCACCAAGACCTCTTCAAGTCTTACCTCTTCTCTGTCTTCTATCCTAGTGTGCTCATGAATATTGTGAGACCCAGCAGAAAGGCATTCAGTATTATATAGGCTGTATCCGGAAGGGACTCTCCCCAACCACTCACTCCCGTTGTGCTGCATATGTAAGACCAGTATGGATTCTGGTGTGTGCATGTAGCATAGACCCACCCCCTTATGCTCACTGTTTTCTGTAAGGCAAGCAGCCTCTATACCATTACATCTTTGTGTTATGCAAATCTGTTTGCTGCAGGCTTGCCACAGTCTGTGTTCTTTCAGGAAGTGGCTCAGATCCTCCATATTATATGTAGTCACAACAGATTGAGACAAGTGACATGCTTTCAAACTCAGGGGAAGGCAATGACAAGCCTCCTCGGAACAAATCTTGCCAAGAAAACCCCATGATAGGTTCACCTTAAGGTCACCGTAAGTTGAAAACAACTTGAGTGCACACAATAACAACAAACAACAGATTGAATTAGATGAGTTTTTAAAAAGTGCACTTTAATTTATAAAAGTGAAAAAAGAATGAAATAGCTAGTGCTGCTGTTGCAGTTACATTCATTTATATCCTGCTCCCCCCCCCCCCCATTGGGATTCAGAGTGGCTCACAACACAGTTCTGTTTAAAAAGCACAGCTTAAAACCAGTTTCATTTTGGTGAGATGGATTTGGTTTTGTCTTTGGAGACGGGATGGGAAGCATCAGAATGTACACTCCACCCTCAGGATATCTTTGTTCTTAAGTAGTGCATCATGACCCATTAGTCATCTTCATTTATAGCAGCACCTTTACATTAATCTCATGGCTCCTTGTTAACAGTGTTGATGAGGGTGGAGTGTATTGCATCAATTCACCTTCCATTTGTGTGTTGATGTGGCATTTATATTACATAGGAGTAATTTTTTTTCTGATTTTTTTTCTTGTATCACCAGTGCACCTATTCCATTCTTCCATCGCTGTGCTCCTGTGAACATTTCCTGCTATGCCAAGTTTGCAGAGGCCCTGATCACCTTTGTCAGTGACAGTAGTGTCTTGCACAGGCTGATTAGTGGAGTAATGACCTGCAGAGAGATTATATTGGGACTTTGCTTGTTATCACTAGGTAATTTTTTTCTCGTTCTTAGCTATTTCTATAGTATGCAGCAGGAGAATATGAGCATCTTTTGTTTCTACAATATGAAAAGAAAGCATGTTCAGTATTAAATACTATAGGAGAGTATTTTAAATTCAATTTCTACCCAGCAGCTGAATTAAATGTTCTTTAAATATGAATACATGTTGTATGTTATATATCAGTTATATACAACTAATTAGTTGTGGGGATTTTCACTCTGTTCAGTGTTGTTGCCACTGAAGCCTTTGCCACCTACAAAAATTAAAAAAATGGCCCCAAAATACACAGTTCAGAAGGCTTGTAGTTGGGGTCCTGTCTCAATTAATTTGGGTTCAAACTGCTAAGTGAACATAGACATTTATACCTTAAAGTAAGGCTGGTAAACCAATTTAAAGAATTTTTAGTTGATTAATCATCTGATTTAACTGATGAAAACAGAATGGTCTAAGGCACTTGATGCTATTCCACTGCAGGAGCTAAATAAGCCTTTTCCTTTAATGCTGCCTAAGTAGAAGACAACCTGGGAGCCTTTGTCATAAGCTGCACTGAGCTCCTTTAAACAATAGAGAGGCATAATACCTAAACCAAATAAATAGATTTATCAGATACATTTTAATAAAATTTTATATTATCATATATATAATATAGTTACACTGTTGTCACTATTGTGTAAAATGCAGGGAATCTTCCACTTTTAATAAACAGAAGTACCATTCATTATTACAGGAAAATACTGCCTTTATTATTTTCTCTCATTCCGTATTACAAAAACACAAGAAATCTCCAATAGAAGTGTCATTCAATCAATAAATGGATAGCTCAGTTTTTAACTCCATGTTTATGGGTATTTTACCCCCATCCTACTCCCATTGAGTGGCCACATTTTCAATGATTTTTCAGTTGAAGAATCCAAATAAAGTTATTGCAGTGAAGCAAACAAAGAATGGTGACCCGTTAAAATGCACTCTAGAGTGAATGTTGTCTGTCTATGCCATACTGTTCTCAAGGCTGTGCATACTTATGCACCAGAATGCACATTCTTGCACAGCTTCATGGTGAGGCAGGGCACCTTTGTTTTTACTGACATCCTCATTTTCCTTGACTAGCTGAAGTTAGGGAAGGAGAAAAAAGTAACCATGTTTACAAAAATCTAAAGGATGCTGTAATTCAGGAATAATAATAACAAAAGGGCAAAAAGCTCAAAAATTGGGGGAGGGTTCAGATTATTCTTGACATCACTCTGAAGTTAAAATTTTGCCTCAAATAGCGAAGGCTGAAAATTCTGTACAGCTTTAATTGAAATTAAAATTGCCCTTCACTAGCTGATTGATTAAATAGTTGATCTGCCGATTAAATGGATTAAAGATTGTAGCTCAAATTAAAATTTCTCAATTTTGTGTAAAGGGTTAATTGTCAAAATAATAGAGGACAAGAGCATAAATAAGAACTAATTTGCCCTGATAAATTCTTACATTGTATATACAGTCCAACCCCCTTAACTGCAGGCCCAGTGACAGCAGTTTCACGTACCTGCGTGCAGAAGAAAAATGTCTCTTTAGGTTCCCCAGTGCAATTCTGTTGTCAACACCTGCCAGAAATATAACATTCGCCATTATGTGAGATTTTCACTATCTGTGATAAGTCTAGGAATGTATACCTTGTGGATACAGAGGCCGGACAGTATTTTGTGGGGAACCCACAGCAAATTAATAGTTTTAAATATAGTAGTTTAATGAAACAAAACTTATATTAGATTATTCACTACATGGACATTTAAATAGAATTAATCCCAGTTCTAATCTTTCAACAGTATATTCTGTAATGGTATGTGCATCCCAATTAACTTAATTTAAATGTTTAATTAAAATATATACAAAGGAGATCCTAAAAAATACTGATGGCCCCCATTACTTAACAATGACAAATCTGACTAGCTAAACACAGGAATTTGTTTTATGTGTACTGTTAAAAATCTACTGGTAATACCAAGATAGTAGAATTTTCAGGCAGTTGAAATTGTGAAAAAACTGTAGCACTTCAAAGCCATTCATTTTGGAGTAACTATACAAATGGAAAACTATGAATATAATCAACTTTATAATTAATTAATTAAACTAATATTGCATGACCTCTTAATGCTTTATTACATTATGGTTGTTTGGTCACTATAGACTGTATTCTCTTTTACTTAAAAGCCTTCACCTCCTGACTTTTCCACTTTATATTTGTCATGGTGAATAGAAAGTGAATACCTCAAAAATTTTGAATGTTGACAATCTCAAATAAAATTAATGAGTCTCCCAAAAATTAATAATAGATAGGCCTGTGCCGCGCCCCCCCCCCCCTTATCAATGTTCACTTGTGTGTGTTCAAAATCTTACTTAAAGGACTTGTCAATTTTCACTGGTGGATCTCTGTTTTTTCAGATACTTTCAGCATTTTGTACATTCACCATGCTGTACATCTACATGTGTGTATGCACATGCATATACTGACATACAGGGATGTACTCAGACCTGATAATAATTATGATTCTCCCATTGATTTCATTGTGCCTGATTTAAAACTATGACAGTTTGGGTTTAATATACATTCCTTAAATCAGTTAGCTTCTTTTTAGTATGCATGACCAGCAGCTTCATTCTGAGAGCAGTGGTCTCCCAGCTGATGCCTGCAGTTTGGAAGCAGTTGGAGTTTTCCATGCTTTTAAGAAACTATTGTACTTGTATATCAAGCATCTTGTGTGTGGTGCCACAATGGCATCAACTGAGTACCAAACAATTGGAACCTTCTTGGCTCCAAAACAAGTTAAAAACTTGTTAAGTGGAAGGTTGGCAGTAAAAGGATATTTTTAAATGACCTGTCCTGAAAGAAAGTACGGTAGCTGAAGGATAGCATAGAATATAAGTTTTTAAAATCACAATCTTAACATCTTAATTAATACTTGCCATGATAATTGTGCTTGTTGAACATGCCTGTCTGCATGCACCATTTTGGATTGTGCTCACCATGAGTTGTGCAGTATTTTTGCAACTCATGATAGTAAACTTGCAGTTCTATCATGTCACATTTATTATCTCATTGTATATGTCTACATCTCTGTGTTAAATAAATATAGATACATAGTGTGTAAATGTTGATTCAGGGTTGTTTTGTTTAATTGATGAATAAGGCAGTGATCAGTGTTCACCATTTATCTGCAGTTTTTGCTATCTGTGGTAAGTCTGGGAATGTATCCCCCACAGATATGTGGGTCAGAGTGAATATTAGTACAGTCATATTTCTTGATTATGATAGCAATAATAATTCCCATACTTATTCTCTTTTATTTCCCTGCAGTGCTTTCCATGATTCTGATGGTGATAATCAGATATATTTCAAGAGTACTTGTTTGGATCTTAACAATACTTGTTGTACTAGGATCACTTGGTAAGTTGCAGAAACTCTTCTATCACCTTAGATGACTTGTTCATATTTATGTAAGCATATGCAAATATTTTATTTCCCCTTCTTTATCTCACTCCTTGAAAGCCGTTGACCATCTTTTTTCTGTAGTAATGCTGCTCTTGTTTCACTTGTTTTCTCAAGATCTTGCATGGTAGTTGCATTCTTCTTACTTTATGGAAACTGAAATTAGTCACAAAAGGCCTTCTGCTTGAGGATTTTAAGTTCCAGTGCTTCCCTAATCATGTGGTCATGAAAAGATAGTGAAGGGAGGGACAGCATCCTTCATGCTTGTTTAAAGGCTTGTCTTTGGAGGCTGTCCTAAGGAGTGTTGTTAAATGGGAGTTAAAGGACAGCAATGAGTTCCCTGACCCACCATCTGACAAGCGGCTTTTCTTGTATTGTAAAGAGTCTCACTGTGGCACTAAGAGCCATTTTAAATATTACACTTGGCCATGGAGACCAGTATCCATGTAGTATGTTTACGTTCTGCAGTACATGCTGTTTGAGTTAAGATTATCACATTGTGGCTTTCATCGCATTTCTTTATCAGTGATGTTTATTTGCATGAGGATTCACATCATCATGGCTGGGCTTCTGAAAATGCACTCTCTAAGGGTAAGAGTGCAGCACTTTATTTATCCTTTTGTTTTCTAACAAAACCTTATTAGATATAGATGCAATGATGACTAGCAAACCATGGCTTTCAAATTGGCAGTTAATCTCTAGGATATTCCTCCTTACTCCCAAATTAAGTTTCTCCCTACCCTCTGTTAATTGTGATTTAGAAATGAATTCACACTGATGCTGCCCAGTAATCAGTGATTGGTCAGCCCACTTCAAACTATTGTTTGCCATTGTATAAGTGAGGTAGAAAGGAAGTATTCTTCCCTAAGGTTAACTTCCTGTTTGCAAACCACAGTATCACTGTGTCTTCATCTCACCAGAGATTATGATCACTGCCTTATTTTTTTTAGTGTTCTGTAGGACTTCTAGAAATATCCAGCGCCCCCCCCATCCCAAACCTCAGTTAAACTTAGAGTGGATAAATAAATAAATATGGTTAAAATAGATCCCAAAGAAGTTGGCTGTAACTGTTTTCAGTTATTGTGTTTTAAAGGTTAATAAAGGAATACTATAGTGATCTCTATGATCTGATCTTTTCATTTTCTAAATACTACAGAACAGATGTCTCATGTTGCTAGCTGGCAATAAAGTTTTTTAAAAGGAACATAAAATGCAGTCTTCCTCTCATGTAACATGTCTGTTGAGAAACTGTTCTCTTGGCTCTTGGGCTCACTAAGAATAGCCCTGCCGGACCAGGCCAAGAAGCCATGTAGTCCATTATCTAGTTGCCAACAGTACTTAGCCAGTTATAGCCAGTAGACCCATAACGGCACAAACAGCCCCTTCCAGTTTGCCCCTCTCCCAACATCTGATATGCTGAGGCATTTAGCTTTTATTACTAATAGGTAGGGATATACTTGCCCACCAGTCATTTGCATAAGGAAACTTTGCAAATCTAAGCTAATGGTCATTCCAACATAGGTTAATTACATGTTTCATGAGTGATACTGCCTTCTCCTGTCCTATGTCATTTTTTTTTCAAACTTGGCAAATCTTATGTCAGAAACACTTTTCACTTCCACTTTTTATTATTTACTTGTAGCCTTCAGGTTTCATTTCTCAGGTGTTGAAGTGCATATTTTACTTTTAAACAGAAGGTGTTTTTAAATTGGAGGAGGGGTGAGAAGAGAATTTAGTAAACAGGTTATTTGTGTAAAACAAGGCTATTCTCCCTCTGTTGTCTGGACTGGAAATTTGTATGAGAGAAATTTGCAGGATTGTTCCTAGTAATCTAAAAGCACTTGCACAGACAAAAAAAAAAAAAAAAAAAAAAAACCTCCTTAAAAATCCCCCCTTAGTATTGGCTGATTTATTATTAGTGAAGGAGAAAAAAAAATAATGATTTTCTTTTATGCAGTAGGGAAACTGTATAACTATTGAGCAAACATCATCTGCTGCCATGAATGACCTGGGGAGTACCAGAGAGTGCACAGATGTAACATGGCTTCTTGAATAAGATATGATGTTTACCGTAGTGGTTTCAAAAGCCTAGTGCAGTCTGGTCAGTTGTAAACATGGAAGCTTCCTTGGTGAATGAAATCCAGCAGGAAATAATGGATGAGCCAAAGAAGGGGAAGAACAAACATCAGGGGATGAGTCAGATTCATTGTCAGTTCTGCAGTCTCAGGCAAGGCTTTAGGTAACTGATTCACCTACCTTCTTTTAGAGTGCTCTTGAGGAAGGCAAATGCAAACCTCCTCTGAAAAAATCTTGCCAAGAAAAACCCATGATAGGGTTGCCATTAAGTCAGAAACAATATGAAGGCACACAACAAGAAGATTATTTAAGCAAATCAGAGGCAAGAGAACTTTGGGATGACAGAGTCTGCATTAATTTTGCATTAAGGAAGGATTTTGGTTGGCCCTATTCATCATTAATATTGGTGCCAATGTGTTGATTAACCACAGTTAGGGCAGAAGACTCAGATAAATGCTTCAGAAAGGGCATGCTGGAAGTGAGAGAGCAGGATCATGGAGCCTGCTCTGATTGCTTAATCACATTTTAGCCTCCCTGTGCTAAGACAGCATTCATCCAAATGTTCTCTGTGTATGTAACTAAAATGGATTATCTGCCTGAGTTGAGATCACAGAATATGCAGTAGGTAAAGCTGTGTTTTAATTTAGGAATTTAAAAGGAATTTTTGCCAGAAATTCACCCAATAGTTTATTATTGAAAATGACTATTTACTGCTAGAAGGGTGAAGTTACTGCTGGTTAAGAAAGAGTGTGAGGAAACTTAATGCTTCTCTTGATTATTCTTACATCTTTTAAACATTCACCTTCTGTATTGGGAACAATTGATTTGCAACCATTGTAACACTGAGAATTATTAAAAGTTACCCTTAGAAAGAATATCAGTTTGGTCATTATCAGGGCTTAAGGCTTCATTAGGCTAAATAAAGATATAACTAATTATCAGGGTGAAAAATAAAAAATGAAAGCATTGACAGTTGGAATGATGTCTCATGGATGAAGTAAGGGAATAACATCTCATAGAGTATAAAAGTACAAAAGTTTTGGGGAAGGAAATTACAGAGAAACAAGATTTAAAGCTGTGATATTGATTGAACTTACTCTAATTGTATTGATACACTGTAGAGAGCAATTGTAGCAAAGCCTCACTTGCATAATGATTTTTGCAGTATGCCTTTGTTAATTATGTTGGAGGAAGGACAGGTACTTTACAGTGTGAATCTCAGGAGCAGTCGTTCCCATCCCCAAACAGCCATTTCACTCTATAGATTGTGTTAGTACTTCCCAACTCAGGATATCATGGTGGGTTGACTTCACCACAGAAGATGGTACTGACTTACAGAGTTTCTGGGTTGCATTTCCCAACATACAGAGTGTACTCAAAGGAGCATACAAAAATCCTTATAAACCATAATTAAAATAGTGTCAAGTATTTAAGATAGCCCCCTCCTGCTTAAAATTATGCCAGTGCCTGAAGTGATCACTTCAACAAAAAACAGAAAAACAATATTCATTGAACAGAATACAAACATTCACTTGGTGACAAAAATGTGTTTTGGACTGGGGACAAACTGTTGTTTCAGTAATAATCACAGCAAAAACAATGATCATCCTAGTTCTCACCACTGTAAAAGGTAGAATACAAAGCAGAGGGTAATTTGCTGATCTCAAGCAATGGGAACGCAAGAATATTGTGGCAGTGTGATGTACCAGTTCAGATTCTGGTAATGTTGCTATTCAGCATATCTCCGTCTGTTGACTGTTTTGCCTGGATTACACCTGATTTTAGAACAGAAATGTATTTTTAAGATGTCTTGCAGAGGCAGGCCCTCCCCAGTTGTTTTCCTGTTGACAAGACAGAGTAACATTTAATCTTGACATTTTATGTTTCAGTATAATGGTATATCTCAGGCTATCATCTCAAGCAATGGGAGCGCAAGAATATTGTGGCAGTGTGATGTACCAGTTCAGATTCTGGTAATGTTGCTTTTGCAACTACAATATGCTATTTCTTTTTTCTCTATGGGTACAGGTGGCACAGGAGTATTATGGTGGCTGTATGCTAAACAGCAGAAGTCTCCCAGTGACACACTTACTGTTCATCAACTTCAAATAGCCAAAGACAATCGCCAGGCCCTCCTGATCTATGCCATTGCAGCTACAGTCTTCACAGTAAGTATTTGATGGATATGGAGCTAGGACTGCTTCTTGTATGAAGCATATATTCATAAGAAAGAACAGAAAGCAAAGTTTGCTACGTGATTTTGCTTTTACTAATGAACAAGCATTATGAAATAGCTGCAAATTGTGACTTCCTTGTACCTGTACAATGAATACATATAATGCAGTACAAAGGTATACACTTTTTTTCTAACCCATGTAGGAAATTGTATTCATGCATATCTGGTATTACCATATATACTTGTGTATAAATCAAAATATTTATACCAAACAATTGACCCAAAATACTTGGGTTGACTTATGCACAAGTCAATACGATAATAGGCTCTTTCCCAGCCTGGCTGCCTCCAGAGGGGGCAGTCAGGCTAGGAAGAAGAGTGAGCAGGACATCCTTTACATCCTTGGTTACATGCCCTTAAGTTTTACCCTTGACTTATCCATGGGTCATATAAAAATCCATAATTATGGCCCCCAGACCTACCCTCGATTTATACATGAGGTTGGCTTATAGTCAAGTGTATATGGTACTTTATTTTTAATTGATTGTATGTAGGAGCTTCTGCCAACCTAGCAGTTTGAAAGCATGTAAAAGTGCAAGTAGACCACTTTTGTGGGAAGTTAAAAGCATTCTGTGCAGTCATGCTGGCCACATGATCATGGAGTTGTCTTTGACAACGCTGGCTCTTTGCTTTAGCAATGGAGATGAGCACAGCCACTACAGTTAGTCATGACTAGATAATCTTGTCAAGGAAAAACCTTTACCTTTACCTTTTATGTAGGAGCCTGTATGGTATAATGGTTTGAGTGATGAACTAGGACTCTGGGTGATCTTGGGTAAGTTACACTCACTCCACCTTAGAGGAAGGCAATGGCAAACCTCATCTGAACAGATCTTGCCAAGAAAACCCAATGAATAGGGCAGCATAACTCACAATCTATTTGATGGCACAACAGTGACAAAAGAGAGAGAGAGAGAGAGAGTATTGATAGTGCTGGAGTTTTGTTTTGCATATCCAGGCATGGGAAGATTGGCTTTTGGTGTGAGGGGAGAAATGATTGAGGATTGCCTCTAAAATGCTATATTGAAATTTTCATCATCAGAAATTACTTTGTTTGCTCACAGTGTTCCTCTACATGGTGAGAGAAGTTTTTTATTTGCTCTATGTCTAATCAAAAATAGAGGAAAACAGGAACATAGTAGAATTTCTTTGCTATTTAAATGGATGGTACAGATAACTAGTTTTCGATTTAGTTATATGTGCTCTTTAATAAGTTTCTACTTTCTAAGTGCTTATATGCAGCAGAAAGGATACGTGTGTATGCAGAGACTTCTTTTCCTTTTCTTTGCAACAGTCCTGTAATATAGATGATTTTAAGAGAAAATGATTGCCTCAAGGTCAACAGATGAATTTCAGGGTTGATCAGGTTCAAGTCCTGTATCCTTCACAAATGCTGGTTTAAATATTTATCCTGTGCTATACCTATGGAGCTTATTGCAGGCAGGTATTATCGCACCAAAGTCGCCACCGATTCTGCCAGGCGAGTGCAATTTGGCTGCATCCTGAGTCCCAGGCGCGCTTCGGAGGCTGCTTTTCAAAGATGGCAAGCTCACAGCTTTGAAAGGTGGCCTCCGAAGCGTGCCTGAGACTTGGGATGCAGCCAGGTTGCACTCGCCCAGCGGAATCAGTGGTGACTTCGATGCAGTAATATCTGCCTGCATCCTGCAACTCACCTGCATCCCGTTGGGGAGCAGTCGGATTATTTGTTAGTACAATAAGCTCCTAATTAATACTAATTTTGATACACTGTACAAAGGAATCTGATGCCATAGGATAATGTAACACTTAGCCGCTTAGTGCCATGAAATCCTTCCTCTCTCCATGTAGTCTAGTCCAGGATTGGGTTCCAAATTACTGCTCATTTAAGCATTAAAGGCCTTTGCAGACTGCTAGAAATAGTGCAAATTGAGTCCACTTTAACTGCCCTGGCTCAGTGCTAAGGAATTATGGGAATTGATTTTTTTCTGGGACATTGAACCTTCTCTTTCAGAGAGCTCTGGTGCCACAATAAACTACAGTTCCCATGATTCCCTAGCACTGAGTCAGGACAGTTAAAGTGGACTAAATTTGCACTATTTCTTGCAGTCTGCAAAGGCCCTTAGTTAAGTATCCTTTCTGTCTCCTAATTTCTTTTTCTTTTTCTGGTGCATTTCTGCCTTGAAATGTTCTGTCTATTGTGGAGATTACATAAAGAAAATAAAAATAATGACCACAGAGAACTTACACACATTCAAACTAGACAGTGAGGAAATAGAAATAATAAAATAGTACTTATATGTGGGATCAAACATTGATCAGAACAGGGACTGCAGCCAGGAAATCAGAAGGGCGGCTATGAAAGAACTAGAAAAGATCCTAAAATGCAAAGACATACAACTCAGCACAAAAGTCAGAATCATACAAGCCATCATATTCCCTATTACCATGTACGGATGTGAGAGCTGGACAGTCAAGAAAGAAGATAGGAGGGAAATCAATGCATTTGAGATGTGGGGCTGGAGAAGAGTGCTGAGGATCCCATGGACAGCCAAAAGCACAAACAAATGGGTCCTAGAGCAGATCAAGCCAGAGATATCCCTAGAAGCCAAGATGACAAGACTTAGACTGTCATACTTTGGACACTTGATGAGAAGGCATGAATTGTTGGAAAAGACAATGATGTTAGGAAAGGTGGAGGGAAGTAGAAAGAGAGGAAGGCCACATGCTAAATGGGTGGACTTTATTAAAGAGACCATGAATAAGAGTTTTCAGGAGCTGGGCAGAGCAATAGAAGACAGAGGGGTCTGAAGATGTTTCATCCATAGGGTCGCCATGGCTCGAGACTGACACGAAGGCAGTTAACAACAACAACAACTAATACATAATTCTTTGCCTAATTTCATTAATCTGAAGATTAGTTAATAATTTAATAATTTCTCTTAGGGTAATCCTGCTACTCAGTAGAATAACTATGCTTCTTTGAAAATTTGTACCTGTTAGGAATATTAACCAACAAATTGATTGACATCTACTTTGGAAATATTTCGTTCAGTCACACGTGTTTAATTTCATATACCCGTAGCCCAGCATATAAGACGCACCCAATTTTAAAGTCTGAAAATCTAGGAAAAAACCAAATACAGTTTTGACTTACAAAAGGCGCCTCGGGGAAAAATTTGCTTCGACTTACAAAGCATTTCGATGCCGCGGCTGGAAGGAGGCCTCCTTCAAGCCGCGGCCTCGGCTGTTCTTCAGGACGGTCCTAGAAGGGGAGGAATCCTCCACATCCAGGGCCAGCCGAAGGAACAGCCAGCAGCCTCGGGCTTTCCTTGGGCCGATGCTGGGGTCGGAGGACACCTCCGATCCCAGCATTGGGGCGATGCTGGGGTCGGAGGACGCGTCCGACCCCGGCATCGGGCCATGGAAAGCAACGCTTTCCAGGACGCTTTCCTTGGGGCAATGCTGGGGTTGGAGGACGCCTCCGACCCCAGCATCGGCCCATGGAAAGCTTCCTTGGGCCAATGCTGAGGTCGGAGGACACCTCCGACCCCAGCACTGGGGCGATGCTGGGGTCGGAGGATGCCTCCGACCCCGGCATCAGCCCATGGAAAGCAACGCTTTCCAGGACGCTTCCCTTGGGGCGATGCTGGGGTTGGAGGACGCCTCCGACCCCAGCATCGGCACATGGAAAGCTTTCCATGGGGCGATGCTTGGGTCGGAGGCATCCTCTGACCCCAGCATTGCCCCAAGGAAAAAAAAGTTGCTTTCCATGGGGTGATGCTTGGGTCGGAGGCATCCTCCGACCCCAGCATTGCCCCAAGGAAAAAAATGTTGCTTTCCATGGGGCAATGCTTGGGCCGGAGGCATCCTCCGACCCCAGCATTGCCCCAAGGATAAAAACGTTGCTTTCCATGGAGCGATGCTTGGGTCGGAGCCATCCTCCGACCCCAGCATTGCCCCACGGAAGCTTTCCATGGGGCAATGCTTGGGTCGGAGGCATCCTCCAATCCCAGCATTGCCCCAAGGAAGCTTTCCATGGGGCGATGCTTGGGTCGGAGGAGTCCTCCGCCCCCAGCATGGTCCCAGGGAAAGCGACGCTTCTTCCACCCACATCCTCGGTGGTTCAGTGGGCTGCTCCTGGTATCGGAGGACATCCTCTGATCCCAGGAGCAGCCCATTAAACCACCGAGGACGCGGCTGAAAGGACGCCTCCTTTTAGCGGTGGCCTCGGAGGAGCGCACATTCACCTTATAAGACACACCAACTTCCCCACCTCCATTTTGGGGAAGAAAAGGTGCGTCTTATATGGCGAAGAATACGGTACATTATTTTGCCTTTTAGACTATAAGAAAAGGAAGATTTGGGCTAAAGTTCAGTTGATGGTATAATCAATCTGAAGACTTTCTACACAATGAATTACATCTGTTGTTGTTGTTGTTTTGTAACTTCATATCATTTCCGACTTACGGCGATCTATCTTGAGGTTTTCTTTGCAAGATTTGATCAGATGAGGTTTGCCCTTGCCTTCCACTGAAGCTGAGAGCATGTGACTTGCCCAAAGTCAAACAGTGGTTATCTAGCTAGAGTCATATTGATAGTAGACACATGGCAAACTTGAGATTCATTGATTTCAGTGGATGGGTCTCAGCTTGACTTAGGGGCCGTACAGATGGCCCCTAAGGGGTGGCTCTGTGCCACCCCTGGGAGTGCTGGATCAGGGCCGTAGCAACCACATGCTGCGGCCCAATCTGGCTTTTTGCCACTCCAAAAAGAGCTGCCAAATGCTGGTCCTTTTGGGGCTGGCAAAAAGCTGTCCTTAGTGCTGCCACCGGTCTTTTGTGCCCCTTTGGCGCAGCATATAGACGGTGTGCGGTGGTGCCCTGATGGTGTGTGGTGGGGTGCGCAGCATGACGGTGCCCCATCTGTGCCCTCAGGCTGGCCCTTTAGGCCAGTCTGCATAGACTGTTATGCAGGATTCAACCCATCATGATTTTTGTGTGCCTTTTTAAAACAACATGAGTGAATAAGATAAAATGTTTGTCACTGAACTATAATGAAGAAAATGTGGCTGAAGGTCTCCTTGAGATACATATTTTGTTGCAAATCCAGAATCAAATGATCTGTGGAAACACCCTGAATATCCACTGTGCTAATTTGTGGCTATTGGAAGCCAGGAAAACAGCCTACATTTTGTAAAGTCAAAAACCGAGAATACTATATATAAAAGTTAGGCTTTGGAGCTGTGGATAGGAGGCACATTTGAATTCAACACATAAAATTAACCTAAAATATGTGTGGAATGTCTTTTCTTCTCCAGGTTATTTTACTGCTGATAATGTTAGTTATGCGTAAACGAGTAGCTCTCACAATTGCCTTGTTCCACGTGGCTGGCAAGGTCTTCATTCACCTGCCACTACTCGTCTTCCAGCCATTTTGGACTTTTTTTGCTCTCATGCTTTTCTGGATATATTGGATCACAGTCTTGCTCTTCCTAGGTACCACAGGTATGTCCTGCATATTTTAGAAGCTATACTTCTCTATCTAGTCTTGGGAAAATGTTGTAGTCATCTGTTTATGGAAGTAAATGAAATTTAACAGACTTGAAAGCATACAGTTGGCTGTCCACATTTGCGGCTTTGACTTTTGCGGATTTGATTATTTGTGGTTTTGATTAATATGTTTCTCTAGGGATCTCTATGTCCTCCAGCGCAACTGTGCCAGAAGTTGACCATAGAGTTGTGCTGGGGAAACCTAGAAGTTCTTAGAACAAACACTTCTCTAGCCATTTGTAGGTCCTCCAGCATTATTCAATGATCAACGTCTGGCAGATGTTGACCATAGAGTTGCACTGGAGGACTTGGAGATTCCTAGAGAGGTGTTCTTTCAGGTAAAAAGAATAGTGGGGTTTTTATTTGCAGTTTTTCCGCATCCACAGGGTTTGTTCGCCCTAGTGTCAACAAATGTGGTTGGATCACTGTACTTTAAAATAACTGACAAAACAAGGCATGAGTTGTGGGTTGTATATGTGTGTGTAAGCACATCTTGGCCCGTATGTTTGTATGGGCTGATGACAGTGTAGTTTCACAGTAACTGTACTTGGATGCTTAAGGACAAATATTACTCCATTCTTCTTAGTTTTTGTGGGAGAAGTGCTGGAAACTTTATTTAGTGCAGAATATAATATATGTTGAGTCTTCCTTGTCCAAAATGCTTAGGATTTCTGAGTTTTTCAGCTTTTGAAATATTTGCATATGCATAATGAGATATCTTGGAGGTGGGTCCCAAGTCTAAACATGAAATTCATTTATATATTGTGTGCACCTTATACACATAGCCTGATGGTAATGTTACACAATATTTTTAATAATAAAAATAATATTTTTAAATAATTTTGTGCATGAAATAAAGATTGTGTCCATTGAACCGCCAGAAAGCAAAGATGTCGCTATTTCAGCTACCCATGTGGATAACTTTGGATTTTTGAATATTTTAGATTTTGGAAATCCAGATAAGGAAGACTCAACCTCTAATCAAATTATTAACCCTTGTGGACAGAGCTGGAGATCATGCATCTTGTTGGTTGCATGTGCCACAAGGCTATTTTTGCTCTACCCAGACACTTTTCTGTGCCATCTACCACAAAGTTGTGTGCTTGTCAAAAATAAAGAATTGCTTTTGTTGTCTCTGAGAGCCCACAGGAGTGGCAGTTCTCCTTTTAAATCAGTTGCAGATACCTCCATATGTTTTTAGAAAAAACATTCCCAATTTATACCAAATGAAAAACAGATTTCTGGGCACTTCCAGATTATATTTTTGCAGTAGGAGGCATCACTGTGCTGCCCCCCTCACAGAGGGAAGCGATTGGTCTGTGAAGTTTGTCCAACTTTGCATTAGAGAATGTCTACAGTTTGGGTCTAGTTCTGTGTGTATTCTGCAGCAAAATATGACACTGGTTGACTATAATGTCCCAGCTTTAGTCCTTGATAGTTAACCAGAATCTGTCATAGAATTATTATTATTACAGCATTTAAAGATTTTTCACAGTCACCGTTTGATTTCTAAATCTGATTTAAAGTGCTGGTTTTAACTTCTAAGGCTAGGAACAGTCTGAAGCCAGGAAATCTGAAAGACTCCATAGATATCTCCTTGCCCAGCCCCTTAAATAATTTTCATAAGCCCACTTTGCATTTACAGCCATTTCAGACACTGTGGATCGTTATCCAGGAAAAGGATGACTAGTTGTGGCACTATAATTATGGAATACCTTCCTGAGCTGCATCTGCACTGCAGAATTAATGCACTTTGACAGGGCTTTAACTGCCATAGCTCAATGCTGTGGAATTATGATATTTGTCATTTTGTGAGATATTTAACATCTATGGAGCTCTGGTGCTACAACAAACTACAGTTTCCAGGATTCCATAGGATGGAGACATGACAGTTAAAATGGTGTCAAACAACATTAATTCTACAGTGTGGCAGCAGCCCTGAAGGAAGTAAATTTGGCCTCATGTTTCTGATCTCCACTGCTTTCTTAAGACATCTTCTGTAGACAGTGAGGGGTGGGGACTTAAGATGATGAGTTGTTTATATCCTGGCTGTTTCTATGTGTTTGACAGTATTTAATATGTTTTGATTTGTTGTAATATTTTACTTTTGTTTTGTTAACCAACTTAAAGCTCTTTTTAATGACATGAAGGATACAAGTTTTCCAATTTTAAAAAAAGAATACAGTATTATCACATAAAGTGTTGTAGTGTAACATCCTTATTTAAATATCTAAAATGCTGTGCTCTTGTAGAATGGATATTTTAAATGTCTTCCTTCCCTTTCCCTTATTTCTTTTTCTAGGTAGCCCTGTCAAAAACGAACAGGGCTTTGTGGAATTCCGAGTTGCAGGCCCATTGAGGTATATGTGGTGGTATCACCTTGTGGGGTTAGTTTGGATCAGTGAATTCATCCTTGCCTGTCAGCAGATGACTGTAGCAGGAGCTGTTGTGACATATTATTTTACAAGGTGAGAGATTCTGAGATAGTTCAATCATGAGAGACTTGATCTTCAAAATCTCAAAAATATCTGGGTTTGGGGCAGATAGTGTAGCGAGATAAGTGAAACTGAAAGGCAAAACTACCACTAGTGTATTTTCCAAGACACTAAACTGCTAAATGTACACACTGCAATACACAAAAAGGTCTGGTAACATCTTTGAGACTGACTGAAAGAAGTTGGTAGCATAAGCTTTTGTAGACTTAAGTCTACTTCATCATGCATCTGATGAAGCAGTCTTTAAGTTTATGAAAGCTTGTGCTACCAACTACTTTCTCATTCTCAAAGGTGCTACAAAATCTCTTTGCTTACTGATTCTGACTAACATAGCTATCTCTTTGAATTCTACCATACTGCAATACAGTTCACTCCTTCATTCACTGAGGATACAATTTCTATATACAGTCACCCCTCTGTTTTCATGGACTTGAAGTCCGTGGTCTCGATTATTCATGAAGAGGTGATCCCCATTGGCTAAAATGGCATGCACGGGAGACAATTTTGCCCTGCTATCACCCCCATATGGGTCTAAAACAGAAAGTTCGTCAGGCATGACAAAGTTTCTTCCCATGGTCCCTAGTACCTTTTTAGTGATTCTTTTCTTAAAATATGGTGTTACAGCCCTCCACTGTCTCATAAGAAGTTAATGAATTCCCCAACCTCTGCTTTAAATGATCAGGTTAATGGTCTGTGGATGAGCCAGCATTGTCATTCAAAGATATACCAGCCGTAACGTTACCTGGCTACCACTTACCCATCCTCAGGTATATTAAGTGTAGCATGGGAAACTAAGTATTGAGTAAATAATATTATTTTACATTCTATATATAATTCCCAACTAGATGTACTCTAAAATATTTTTTATAATGCCTAAATTCAATTTCTCGACCTCTTGAATAGGTAAATCTATTCAATCAATAGAACTTACATAGATATTATTTACTAAGTTTCTATTGCTTCAATCCTTCTACTCTAATTGGGGCTGACTGTGAGAGCCTTCAACTCGGCTTATATAGTGAAAGTGGCCAGGATTTTCTGTGCGACATGCTGGGGAGAAAGTAAGACTATAGATGGGGAAATACTTCATTAAGCAGTGATGCTGAATTAAAAATTATTGAAGAGTAAAAGGAACAAACCAAACAAGTAAATAACTTTTCTGAGTATAGGTGAATTTAAAATACTAAAAACATAATAAATGTAACATAGTGCCTCTTGCAGATTAAAAGTTTTCCCCAGAGAAGAATTTTTACTCTCCTCCTAGTTCCCCCTTAAATTGAATCTTCAGAGGTCAACAGAGAGAGTGTTTATGTGAGTTTTGACACTTGTGAGAGCAATATGTGTCAACAGAGGCAGCTGCTGAAGTCTCTGAAGCTCCCATATCATGACTTATGCTGCTCATGCAAGTGGACCGCTCCCAAGTGAATGAAGTGGATGAAAGTATCATCCTAAGCCCCAGAGGAAATTAGGGTTCTTTCTGTTGTCTTGGCGTAGCTTAGCTTCTGTCATGTTCCATAGTTTTCTCTCTCTTGACATGAATTCACCAGCCTGTCTGAAAATGAACAGTTTTTGCATGTTCTATTCCGGGGTAGGCAACCTTTTGAGCTGGGGGCTGGGTTGCTGTCCCTCAGACAATTGGGGGGCTGAAGCACCAAAAATAAATAAATAAATAAATAAATATTTTGAAATTATGCATGCACACTCTCTCAGCCCCAGAAAAGCCATGGCAAAACCCCTGTGGAGATTTTGCCAAGAAAACCCCAAGAACAAGTAATAACAACAATAATCAATATAATCGCAGCGGTGGCGGTGGCAGGACCGGCCTGGGGCCGGTCCAAAGGCCTCGGGGGGGGGCACATCTGGTCCCTCGGGCCTTAGGTTGCCTACCCCTGTTCTATGCTATCCTCTGACACACATGTTTTGAGGGATCATCTAAAATATTTAGAGCTTAGAAAAGTTACTTTTTTTCTACAGATTCAACAAATCAGCATCAGCAAGTAGTATGGAATTCTATGGAGTTATAGTCCAAACATTTTCCCATGCTCTGACAATATACACATACACATATATGTACAGTCAGCTGTTCCCTTCTGTGGGCTTGCCATCATGTGTTGGAGCATCTGTGGATGGCCCCACCTCTTTCTCCTCAGTGGCAGCACATGCACATGGCCGCACCACATCGAGGAGAACTGGACTTGGGGATCCTGCAGAATTTGCTATCTGTGCAGGGCTCTAGAACAGAACCTCCGTGGATACAAAGAGCTGATTGCATTAACAAAGGAGAACAATTATTTCTTTATTAATTAGCCAGGACAAAAAGTAGTTACACATAAGATCTGTCACATTTATGAATTATGAAATGGATGTACCAACTAAACTTTAGCCTCTAAAATCAGGGGGAATTGAATCTTAAGGTATATGAATTGCAGTAAACAGAAAAGACTTCATAAACAATGCTTAAAAATCTTTCTAAAGATGCTACTACTGATAAAGATTAAGGTCCTTAGCCACTCAGCTCCTTCCTTCATGTGGTGGCTTTATTGTAGTTAGGCTAAACCAAAGTTTCCTGCTATATAAGATCTGGGAATCAGTGTTTTAATCTCAGTTTGCTGCAACATTCAGTATCTTTAAACAAGTGTGAAGCTAGATTAGACATTTTTCACAGACGCAAATACACATGGCCCTCCCTGCCTTTTTTTGTGTGTGGGCTCTGTTGTGATTAGTCTGAACCAGAGATAGGGACAATGTGGCACATGGATCACATGTGCCCCCAGGGTGTTTGTGCCCCCCAGAATCTCTTAACATTCCCCCAAAAAAACAATTGTCTCCCCTAATGTTCACTGGGTAATGGGGACAATTTTGCTATGTTTGTCCCTTTCTGAGGCAATTTTAGGCCAAAGAAAAGTCCTTTTTTGACATGGAAATTGATCTTCCTGTCATTTCCTGTAGAAGAGGGTTCTAAAATGGCTTGGGGCCTGCTAAAACATGACAAAATTGCCCTCAAATCTCCTAGAATGGGTTGAGGGGCTATTTTGTTCTAAAAATTATAATTTTTGTTTTCTGGGATGGGCTGATGTGAGGACCATTGCCCCTCCACGTCCAACCATCCCTGATCCCTAGTGTACAGTATGTCATCTAAATGCCACGCCCCCAAAGTGACCGGAAGCCTCTCTATTTGGCCTGTCTGTTTTGGGCCTCATTTTACTAATATCAGACAATATTAAAACCAGAAGTTGGGGAAATTATTCTTTTGGACTATATAGCTCACAGCAGAGCCAGTGGATAATTCTGGGAGTTGTTGTGCAAAAAAGTAAATTTCTCAACTGTTTTTAAAACAATGTCCTAATTCAGATGCAATAGGAAACTGTGTTTTAAACTACTGCCAAGGTAGTTGAGGTCACACAACAGAGTACTTGGCCTTTATACTCAGTTTCCATCATGAAGAGCCAAGCTAGTTAATGTCTGAATCAGCCTACAGGGCTTCAAGGCTGGATTCAGAAATCTTTGGAGTCTGCTTGAATTTAAATGTTAATGAGAAATAAAATGTTTTTGAGATGTTTAGACATATATAAATTGGTGTCTCTGTTTTATTTGCCAAAACATACCCAAAAGATTGGATTGATTCTGTGTGTAGGGTTAATCTTACTTTGGTAATGAAGCATGACCTTGGAATGATTGCAAAGCCAACTGAGGCTACCATGATGATACATAGGAATACTCAATAGACAAAGAAATATATGAGACGAGTTAACACTGTAATAAGCAAGACATATTACTAGGTTACTTTTGTCTCCTTAATCATTTTTTCTCCTTAATGTGCTTATAGTCTTTAAATTTCTGCAGAGGCTTTAGAGATCACAATCAGTTCTAAATTTGTATAGTTACAGGACTCACAGTTGTCAAAAGTATCATCTTTAAGGCCCTTCACTGTTCAGTTAGTCATACCTGTTTTTGCTTGCTGTTGGTATATGTTGTCACTGTGTGTTTTTATTTTTTCCTCACATAGGGAAAAAAGAAATTTGCCATTCACACCTATTTTGGCATCCGTCAGTCGCTTGATCTGTTACCACCTAGGAACTGTGGCCAAAGGGTCTTTCATTATTACATTAGTGAAGATTCCACGGATGATACTAATGTATATTCATTCCCAAGTCAAAGGAAAAGTAAGGGGGAAATTTGTTATATATGTTGGGGTGAAACTTAGAGAAGAAAAAAATGAATAGAATGTAAGATTCTTTGTGGGTCAAAGCTGTGGGCTTTCTTAGCAGTGCAATAAGTGTGGCCCATGGATTCCAAACAGCCCTTCCAGGGCCATTTTATGCCTCACAGTCTCTGTGCTCCTCCCAAATTTTTCAATTAAAAGTGGGTAATCCCATCCCCTAAAATTTGAGGGTGCGGTGTAATTTGTCATTTTGCTCCAGTTTCCGCTCTCACCACCACAACTGTTTTAGATTTCTTTAATCACTTCAGGTGTTTCAAATGTGGGTGGAGGGAAGCCCATCAGATAAAAGAGGACAAAAATAGGCTGCTTGTGACCCCCTCCCAGAAGCTTCAGGGGGCTATATTAGCCTTTTAGGTGTGGACAGGGGAGAATTGACCTGACAGAATGTGGAGACATGGCCACTGGGATCCCAAAGGGATAGACAAAGCCCCTAACCTGTAGAAGTTATCCACCTCTGGCCTGAGTAGTCCATTGTTCAGTTTTTCACTATGAAAAACCAGGTTCTTCTGAGAACCTGATAAGCAGGACATGTGGCTAGTAACTCCTTTACAAACTTATTCTATATTTATCTGTAAAATAGAAAATTGGGTTGTGGAACCAAGTCCTCAAGAAATAGACAGTAGGAAAGAAAAACTTAGAAGAAAAATAACCTCTTCTAGTAAGTAAGGAAATTTAAGCTCTATTATTCAGCTTCTCAGGCTCAAGAAGCACACACAACTATTTGTGGGGAGCAGTCAAGTACAGAAGATAATGAAATTTGTTGATTTAATTGCATACATTTAAATTGCATGTAGTCTTTAGAATGTTTAGTTCTCCAAATGTTGGTAGGAGTTCTGTGATGTAGATTTCTCTCATGATTTAAAGCTCAGCCTGTATCAAAAAGGGAGTATTGCTAAAATGGCTACATAATTTGTATTCCCAAGCTAGCCACAGTTCTTCATTGTGGTTCAAAGTTGAAGTGGCTAACCATTTTGAATACAGAGAAGAGGATTCTAATGTTCTTGACAGTACTTATCTTTCCACATTTGCTGGGGTTAGGGGCACAGGACCGTGAAAGTGGAAAAATGGCAAATAACAAAACACTATGTTTTTACCTCAGAGAACACCTCTCTAGGAATCTCTAGGTCCTCCAGTGCAACTCTGTGGTCAACATCTGCCAGACATTGACCATAGAATTGCACTGGAGGAACAACAAATGCCTAATGGAGTGTTCTCTCTAGGAATCTCTAGGTCCTTCAGTGTGACTTTTGGTTAAAGTTGACCATAGAATTGTGCTGAAGGACCTAGATATTCCTAAAGAGAATATATTAATAAAATCCATGAATAATCAGCTCTGCAAAAGTCAAAGCCACAAATGTGGAGGGACAAGTGTATTGTAAGATTTTTGGGAAGTGACTCAAGAAATAATGCTAGGCACAAAATGGTTTGGCAACAGTTCTTCATGGTTTTTAGTTGTGATCGAGAAAAATAAAAGATGGAATGTTTCACTACTGCAGGAGTTGGGGTAATGAATATGTGGGCCCCAAGACCATTTCCAAAGTGCCTGGTGTGATCTGGGACGTACATAGAGAAAGATGTTTTGGCAATCACTGCAGTAACTTTTGTCAGAAATTGCCACCATGGAAGTAGGTGGTTCGTTTTTCTTCTACAACCTGGTTCATACTGAGGTTTCTCTGCATGAATATGTACGCAGGAGGAGTTGCACTGATTCAGATGTGTGATTTGGCCAAATAGCTACAGGAACCATCAAATTAAAACTGAGGTCTGCACTGTTTGACCAAAAAAGCAGCTGGGTAAAACTAAATTTGTATTTGAAATACATTGCTATTTAAAAACTTTCTCACATGCTAGTATTAATAAGAATGTAGTACTTCATTTTTTCATTAAAATTTCATTTTTGTTGTTGCTCCCGTCATTCAAGGAAAATGCCTGTGCTCGGTGTATTCTGAAAGCCTGCATTTGCTGCCTTTGGTGTCTAGAAAAGTGCCTGACTTACTTAAATCAGGTAAGATCTTATAGGTTCTGGCATTTAAAAAAGAAAAAGATTGCAAAATTTAACCTTAGTCTTGTTTGCAATCAGATTTAAACCAGAGGATGAAATATTATTGGTGTTAGTATTTGAATGCACTTTCATACTGTATATATAGTTGAAAATAAGAAGCATTGCAATCTCTCAGAGGTCCTTGACTGCAAATAATAGTTTAGATGAGAAGCCATGGTTATGCAAATCTGTGCAGTGATTGACTGGAGAAATCACAGTATATGTTTATTGTAATAAGAAAAAGTCTTAACATTTTCCTTACTCCAGCATCATGAGTAAGAAATTGAACATCTGTAATGGTCTGTCCTGCATTTCCTTGAGGGAAATTTACAGTGCATTGGACAAATGATAATTCCATACACATCTATTTAATAAAGATTTCCTTTGAATGTTGTGTTGTGCTTTTACCATTTTCCCTCTTTTGCTCTAACAATATTATGGTTGTCACTATTGTGTGAGCAGTTTTGTTTAATGTGGTAGTGGTAGTCATTTTCTATAGGGTATCACATCTAATTTTAGAATGCTTCTATGAAAATTGGACAGTTGGGGGATGGGTGTGAGAAACATGTAGCCCTCAAGCTGCTTTTGGAATATAGGTCCCATCATCTTACACCATTGGTTATGCCTGCTGGGAGTTGTAGTCCAAAAGAAATTGGGAGGACCACATGATTTCCACCCCAGGTTTATGAGAACCTAACATTTTATGTCTTATTTGAATTAGTGCCAGGTGTGAAATTGTGCAAGCACTCCCCCCCCCCCCCCCCGCCGTTATTTTATCTATAATCTATAATATTTTAACTGTGTCCTGATTTTGTGACTTAGGGCCAGAGCAGATGGGTGCAAAAGAGTGGCCTGAGTCTGCCCCAGCTGCAAGCGAGTCGGGACTGCACTGACCACATAGCCTGCTACCAGAGCAGGCTGCAGTCGCAGGACCCAACCCATGCCGCCAGGAGGCAGATTATCCCAGCTCCTTTTTGCTCTCGTCCAAAAGACTGGAGTGCGACTTTGCTGGGGCTTCAGACTGCTTTGGAGGTGTTTGTCATTTGAATGCCACACTTCCAAAGCGGCCAGAAGCCACTTCATTTGGCTTCTCTGTTCCAAGCCATAGAGAAAGAGGAGATACTTTGGCCTAAACCCAATTCAGCCTTGCCAGAATAACAGTCCCACCCACATAGAGCCTCTATAGATGGGCGGCCATGGGCCGCCCCAAGAAGCCGCGGATTGGGACCGAGGCTGCCCCACACCTTGGCCCCGATCCACCCTTATGGTGCCTCTGAAAAGGAGCGCTAAAATAGCGCTCCTTTCAGAGGAGCCAAAAGAAGCGCCGGAAGAGCACTGGGCGCCTCTTCTGCGCTCCTTCCTCTCCAGCTCATTGAAGATGCCGTCTGCATTCCCCCATAGTTGTGCTGGATTGTGCTGTTTTTCAAGGTTGTCTTCCATTGTGCAGTTGTAAAAATATAAACACCACTTGCACATGAAAGTATTGGAAGCTAGCCTTGAATGGGTTCCAGAATTGGGAAACTTCTTGTGCAGTGGAAGTTCTACAGACATCATGACACAGATCAATCCAGGCCATCAAAATCAACAGAAATTATATCCAGGGGGAGCCCTGTTGACCATCTAACAAAGTACAGTAACATATAAAATCCACAAAACAGCTATACTTTTATTGGCCAACCAAAAGGCACAAAATACATGCTGCAAACTTTCAAAGCTCCACTGGCTTCTTCATCAGGCAAAGGTGTTCACCTTTACCTGATGAACAAGCCTGTGGAGCTTCAAAAGCTTGCATCATGTATTTTATACCTTTTGGTTGGCCAATAAAAATATTGTTAATCATTAACATCTTAAGTCCCATTAACTTTACTAGATTAGGAATCCAACCCAATATTTTTCTGGTTCTGTTTCATAATCACATTTGTACTAACTGTCACTTAGTGATTAAGCAGAGGGATATATTTGACAAAACTAACATTAATTAAGGTCTTTATAGGGCGGGTGTGGAGCAGAAAAGAATCTGACCATTGAAATATGTGTTTCCTTGCCTAGAATGCATATACAGCCACTGCTATCAACAGCACCAACTTCTGCACCTCAGCAAAGGATGCCTTTGTGATACTAGTGGAAAATGCTTTGCGAGTGGCTGCCATAAATACAGTGGGAGACTTCATGCTCTTTCTAGGAAAGGTAGGGGTGAGCCAAAACTGTTGAGAGCTTATCTTAGACTTTTTCTTTAGTTGTACAAAAAGCAGTGTGCTCTTGTAGTTGTTTTTTAATCTAATTGCTCATGTGCAGGGTTAAAATTGCATGCCAAGAATAGCTGATTGTTTACTTCCTCTGTTTTAATAATTTGGTTCCTCTGTTTTCCTTTACCAGCATGACACTCAAAGTAGCACTCAAAGAAAAATAAATCTTCAATAAAGAAACAATTCAAATGAGTAACAGTGTGGTAGGCTGTTGATAAAACATCAGTTTAAAATACCAAGGTTAATAAAAAGCCCACTTGAACCAAATTGTCTTTTATCTGGCAGAAGAGGGTTTAAAAAAGGAGGGCTTCATGAATCTCTCACAAGAGAGGGTGGGGGGAGGCTACAAAAAAGGCTCTCTCGCACATTCTGACAAACCCATGTCAGGACACAAATATAGCCTTATCATTAGGTCGTGTTTGCACGATCTCTGGAAAGTAAGATTAGGCCCCTTGTCTGAGCAAATTCCCTTCTTGAGGGGAATTAGCATTTTACCAGCACTTTGAATCATGCCCCAAACATATCAATATCCAGTACAGATATTCAGAAATCAGCATAATTTTCTGTGAATACTCTCACTGCTGCATTTTGGATTGACTGAAGCCACCCAAAGACTCTTTGAAGGCAGTTCCCTGTAGAACACATCACAGTAGTCATGTTGAAGTAACCCCTACGTAAATTATGTGTTGCATTTATTTCTATGCCACTTGGAGATCTTTTCACATAGAGTAGAATAGAAATATTTTAATCAATAAATAACATTGATAAATTATACAGTTTGAGGAGATGTGTATAATTTGTATTCTTTTGTTTATTCCTTTTCAATTCTGAGGATTTTTTTAAAATTAAAGTTCTGTAATTAAGTTTGGTTCTTTTGCGAGGGGAGGTGAGTGGAAAAGATACTGAATCTTGGTCACCAACTGCTAGAAATCCTTTCTTCATGGTTCATGAGACACACACAGCGGTTGCTCTGCACCTGCCCAGAGCCACTTCAGAACCTTCCAGAGAGGAGTGATTTTTGGTTACCCTATCTTAATGAGGTTCTCAGATTTTCCTTCAGTTCCTTTTTTCATCCACTGCAGTTGCAGCAGTATTTTTGTGATATTACTGTAAACTTCTTTGTGATATTATTGCTTCATCATACTTCATCACTGTTCTTTCTCTCTTATAGTCTCCTCTTAGTATTTGTTGTCTTCACCATTGTTTTCATCATTTTCATCTTGTGAGTTTGTCCCTGGCTAGACTTTGCTGTCAATTATGGTTCTCAGAGTTCTATGATCTTAAAGCCTTTACTTAAGAAATGTACTCACTGTGGGAGTAAATTTCCTACATCAGCCACTTAATAGCCATAGCTATAAGGATGAGTAATAGGGACTAATAACTGAAATCCAAAATTCTTAGGAAGATTTATTCATCATGTGATACTAGATTGCAGGATCTACAGAATACATCCTGCCCCCAGTTAGCTTGCATTCTTATGCTTCTATTTCTAATTTGAAGAAGAGCCAAAGAATGATTGATTCTGAATATCTCAATTAATAGAATGAGGAAGAACTGGCCAGGAAGGAAGAAGGTTAAGAGAAAAGAACTTAGCCAGGGGCAGGACAGAGTAAAGATAACATGTGAACAAATAAGACTTTTTGACGTATTTCGGGGTGTATTTCTTTTACTCTGGACAAGAGGCCACTATCAGGACAAAAGATGGAGAAACAGAATGGTTTTCAGTTGGCAAAGGATTCAGAGAGGAGTGGATTTGTGCTGGGACAAAATAAAGGCCAGACTCAGTGTCCTGGGTCAAAAGATGGCCACAACTTTAATGCTCATACAGGGTCCTAAAACAATTATAACACCATCATAAATCAGTCACATTGCATACATAAATCAATCAATCATAAATGGGTAATAAATAAATCATAATGCATATAGAAATCAATCATAAATGGTTAATAAATCAATCAAAATACAGGCATAATAAATCATGATGAGGACAAAAATCAATCATAAGTGGGAGCATAAATCACTCACAAGGTAGTCATGAATCACCCATAATGCAACTAAATTGAATGCACCTTCCGGTAAAGGAAACACAGAGCCCACCACTAAATCACAGCACAAATTGCAAAGTGGGGGTTCCTCTCCGCCCTAGACCCTTTACCACCTGCAGGTGGGATGTACCCTGCCTGGCACTGTAGTTAAGGTCAAATGGGCAGGCAGAGAGGTAACCCATGTCTGTCCAGTCGATCAGCTACCCCTGCTGTTCCCAATCCAAGTATCCCCAAGGATCACTCATGGAAATTCATCTTGTATCTGATGAACCTGTCACCTCTTTAACCTATCTAATTTATATTCAGAACATACCATACATAAAGCAGATAGAATGGAGGTGTGGAAGTAAGAGAAAAGTCAGTAATTTAAGAAATACAGATGAAAACACGTTACTAGCAGAAAATAGAAAAGACTTGAAATGATTACTTATGAAAGTTAAAGACAAAAACCTGCAAAATCAGGATTACAGCTTAATATCTTAAAAAACCAAAAACTAATGACCACAGATGATTTACTTAACTTTAAAGTGGATGATTAAAAACACCAAAATTGTTAAAGATTTGCAATACCTTGGCTCAGTTATTAATCAAGATTATAGTCAAGAAATGAGAAGAAGACTAGGACTTGGAAGGGCAGTTATGAGGGGACTAGATAAGATCCTCAAATGCAGAGATGCTTCATTGAATACCTACATCAGGATCATCCATGCCATAGTATTTCTGATTTTTATGTATGGTTATTAAAGCTGGATAGTGAAGAAACCCAACAGAACAAAAATGAATTCATTTGGAATGTAGTGTTGTATGAGAGTTCTGTCTGAACCATGTGAGCTTCCAGAAAGACAAATAAATGGGTCTAAGGGCAAATCAAGCCTCAACTCTTGCTAGAAGCTAAAATGACTACTAAACTGAGACTGTTGAACTTTGGACATATCATGGGATGATATGAACCACTGGATAAGGTAATGCTAAAAGCAGTATGAAAAGAAATAAGCTGTAATGTATTTGGATTGACTAAATCAAGTTTGCAAGACCAGAGCAGGCTGTTAATAGCAAGATCTGTAGAAAGACTCTTCTTCATAGAATTGCAGTAAGTTAAAGCCAACTTGTCACCACGTAGCAACAGTAACAAATATGCTTCATACAGTAGACATGAAAAATCAAATGCATTTAAAGCCTTATCATTATGCTGAGGTCCCTGTTACAAATTATTCTTTCTCATTGTGCTTTAATTCACACTGCAGCCAACTGAGTTTCTGAGAGGGGAATTTGTAATCCTACAAATAAACAAGTCAATAAATAACAGGAGGGAGTGAATAATTAGATGTAATGGCCTTAAGGGTATTGGACTACACAGTGAGGTTTCCTTGAAATGGATTTGCCATGTATCATCAAGGGCTCCCTTGAGGTGGTGAGGTAGGTACATTTTTCAAATGGATGAAAATAACATAGTAAGAAAAAATGAAGCTAGTACTGTAGAGCACTCCCTCACTGTCAGTTAAATACTGCTGCCCCAACCAAGCACTCCACTTTGTAGCTTAAGCTAGGGTTTAGAATGAAGTAGTATGCAAGGATCCATTTTCACATGTTAACTTTCATTTTAAAAAAAAACAGAATTCACACTTAAGAATATATTGAAAACCAATTTTTCTTGAAATTAGTATGCATTTTGGATATATATTTCTGAAATAAATGTTTAAAAGACTGGCATTAGCTTTCTAGAAGATATAGTAAAGATAGAGCAGAAAAAGAGTCATAAAATCAAATTAATCTTCCTTTCACAAATGAGGGAAGAGACTGGGGAATCTGTCTGACTATAGTGTCTATAGATGATTTAGTGAAAAATGTTGATATCTGGAGATAACCAGAAACACACAGCACTTTCAGATTCTGATGTTTTTCTTGCTATTATCCTTTAGAGATAGCATGCTTCCCTCCAAAGTGAAGACCATTGAAGATAGTTGATTTTTGGGGGGGGGGGGGTGAGAAAGGCTATCCTAAAATATGGGATTTCATCTTACAACCTGTACAGTTAAGTTTTATTACTGAGCTTGTTTTTTTTATGACCTCCCTCTTGCCAGTATGCATACTGCTCACTTGTCCTTCACACATCTTGTTGAGTAAAAGTTAAGAAGGAGTGATGTTAATGGTTAGTATTTTTATTTCCCCTAGATGACTCTGATCCACTGCAAGTGCAGCAATAAATGATTAGCTATAAAGATCAGTCAGAATCAATGATGAAAAATTCTCAAGAAATGTTTTGAGTGCCTCTGAGCGTACACAGAACTTTGCACAGCTGAATCACCGCATGCTCTCTGCCTCCCTGTTCCCTATCAACCACTTCCAGAGCAATCTGTCTTTATCCCACAATTGTTAGCAGACCTTGTTTCATGTCAACATCAAGAAGTCTCAACTCGCAGTTGGGTGTGGCATCAAATTTATAGGGGCTTTTCAGGACTCTCACAAGGCTGGGGCACTTTAATTACCATGCTGCTTAGGAGCAGAGTTAGAAACAAGAGACCTAGCCTTTCATAGTGTGGTGAGAAAATTCTGTCTATTCCTCATACAAATCTTCTTCTAATCACTAACAAAAATGATAAAATGAGAATATTTAAAAATACATCTTATTAATCTAAGCACTAAACCCATAATATCTCTGGCCATCTAGAACCTGTTTTTATTTTCTCTAGGTCCTAATTGTTTGCAGCACAGGCTTGGCAGGGATCATGCTGCTGAACTACCAGCGAGACTACACAGTATGGGTGCTGCCACTCGTCATTGTCTGCCTGTTTGCATTCCTGGTTGCTCACTGCTTCCTGTCTATTTATGAAATGGTAGTGGATGTCCTTTTCTTATGTTTTGCCATTGACACTAAGTATAATGATGGCAGCCCAGGGAAGGAATTCTACATGGATAAAGTTCTTATGGTAAGCTATTTTTCATTTTCTGTACCTATGCAGTATTTAAATATGATGAGCCACAAAGTGTAGAAATTGGTAGAGCAGTGGGTGGTAATTTTACACACACACACACAGGACCACTATTCTGATTTTCTTGATTTGGGTTTGATATTGATTTGGGTTTGGGTTAGTAGATTATAACATTTTCTGGAATTCCAGCTAACACATGGGAGAAAGCTTGAAAGCATCCAAATTAAAGCCCAAATTTGGCTGTTTGTAGGGTTGTACACTCAACCAGGAGTTTGTAGAGTTCCATACAGCAAGCACTTTCACTGTGGAAGACAAATGCCCTTTTTCAGATTAAAATTTAAACTGCACACTGAAACATGATGTAGTGTCACGAGCATGAAGTCAAAATGCAAATAAATGTTTGACTTTTCAATATGACCTTCTATTTTTATTGTGGTTTGGAGGACTACCTGAAGCAGTACTAGGGACCATTGCTGGTCTTTGGACCACAAGAATCATTGCTTTGGAGGATGTTAGCCATTTGATTGTGAAATTTGTGGCATAGAAACATAATACAGGACTTTCCCCCAACTGTCTTTCAGGAATTTGTGGAGAACAGCAGAAAAGCAATGAAAGAAGCTGGCAGGGGAGGTGGACATGAAGGCAGGGAACTCAAACCAATGGTAGGTCCAAGGGAAGAGATGGCTGCTCTTTTCCAAGAGTTTCACTTGTACTTCCTATCCCTCTCTATTTTCACTGACTGTGCTTCTTCAGGAGAAGTCTTTGTCATTTGTGTCACTCAGGATGTTTTGCTTTTTCTGTTTGTGAGCTTGCCTATCACCTGGATGGCAGAGTTTTTGTCACAGCTGAGACCATCTCCCATAAAAGTAAGCTGAAAGGAACTGTATCTTCATTCTTCTGCAATGTTTCTGTAACCTCAGAAAGCAACAAAATTCTCAGTAAATATGTTTATAGTACCCTAGGGATTAGATACGCCAGGAGAAATAGTCCTTGCCTTGAAGGATTCCAGATGGCAGGCAAAACCAACAAAGTTCTTATTTGCCCTTTCTATGATGTCATTTTTAGTGATAGTAATTTATTAATACTTAGACCATAGGCCATTCACATACAAAACAAGTACGATATAAAAGTGCTGCATAAAATAAATAGCATATAACTGTTATATAAAATATTAAAAATATTAAAATTCAATACAATTAAAACACATAAAATATAAACAGTGATACTATAATTAGATAAAAGCAGCAACTGCAATTTCAGCAGTAAATCTTGCCTAAATTTTCATTGCTGCCAGGGCAAAAAGAGAAACCTTGTAAGTTACTGTAGAATCAGTATCAGACAGGAGATAAATATTATTTTCTAAAACAGTATTGGGATATAGATAATATATCTACATTATTATATATAATATTAGGATATAGATAGTGAGTACCCAGCTTATTAGGGGCAATTAGCTTACACTTTGTAAACTGCTTACATTATATAATAATAAGGTAAATCCCCAATTTCTGGGATCCACAAATACACAGACAGAGGGCCAAAGGAATGTGAGAATATCGCCCATCAACCATAGCTGTAGGCATGATTTGAAAATGAAGGGCTGTAAAAGCTTGCCTAAGGGCCTTTGTTGACTGCTAGAAATAGTGCAAATTGAGTCCCCTTTAACTGCTTGGCTCAGTGCTAGGGAATCATGGGAATTGTATTTTTTTCTGAGACATTGAGCCTTCTCTGTCAGAGAGCTGTGGTGCCGCAATAAACTACAGTTCCCATGATTCCCTAGCACTGAGTCAGGTCAGTTAAAGTGGACTCAATTTGCACTATTTCTGGCAGTCTGCAAAGGCCCTAAGTTTTGGGAGTGTGAACTTTGCCAGATAAACAGTCCTTTGATGGTTAAATTCATAGAATCTATACCATTTTGAAAATTTAGAGTTGTTAATCGTCTTGTCTGTCCAGTTGTGCATTATGGGCAAAAATGTATTCATGAAGCTTCTCTTGAATTCAAGATAGAACTTGTCAAACAGAGCAGAATACGATTCAAGCAACTTGTAATATCTTAAACTCCAAACTTTGTAATTTGACAGCTGTTCAAAACATAACTTAGGGAAAACTCTAACTAAGGAATCTTTTACAATTCCCTGTAGTTAAATATAATAAAATGAATACTAATAGAGCTAATAGAAGGAAAACTGACCTCTGCCTGGACCAGAGCTGCAGGAGTGTCTGGTGGAAGTATTACGTTTCTTAAGAAATGTATTCTGATGGGCCTCCAGTTTAGCCATCTGAGAGTCATCCCATCCCCAAACAGCATCACCATACATAATCTGCAGTGTAATTTGCTCTGAAATGTTTTAAGGGTGGGAACAACCAGGTGCCCCCCTCCAATGCTGTAAATTCTAAGGACTGCTCCAGTAGATCTCAGGGCCACTGCTCGATGTCCTTTCTATTCCTTAAAGGTATCAAACATGTCAGTGGGCCTGACATAATATTTACTATCCCTTAACTAGAATTTGTGGCCCTACACTGAGTAGAAAATTGTATTCTGGTTGCATTTGTAAGTCACTTGACTTCACATAGCAAAGATAGCGAATATGAGTATTCGCTACTATTCTGCTTGCTGGAATTGAGTTCCTGATATATATATAGTTGAAGAGATCAGAGGTGATTCAGAATGAGAGCTGTTTTACTTCCTTGCTTATTTCCATATAAATAAACAAGTTCTATTGAGCCTGGTTTTAACAGTCAGTTCTAAGATGCTCAACCCCACTACCAAGGAAGTGGATACAGTTACTCTTTTAAACCTACAAAAGTAATATTTCTTCCACTGTTGCTTGTATTCCATTTTTCCTTCTCTCTCTGTCATTCCTTCTTTATTTTAATGTTGTGCCTAATGGACAAATACGTATTTTTGGCTCCCTGTTTCAGACTCTTCCTTGTTTTACTTTCAGATGCAATCAGTTTTTAAATAAACCATCAAATTACAGATTAAGTCTCCATTATCCAAAATGCTTGGTGCCAGAAGTGTTTGGGACTTTGGGTGTTTGTTTGTTTGTTTGTTTGTTTTTGGATTTCAGAATACCTGTATTTGCATATATGTACATAATGTAATATTTTGGAGATATGACAGAGTCTAAAGACTATTCATTTATGTTTCATGTACACCTTATGCACATAGCCTAAAGGTAATTTTATACAGTGTTTTTAATAGCTTTGTGCATTGAACAAAGTTTGTGTACATTGTGTACTGTCAGAAGCAAAGGTGTCTCAGTCACCCATGAAAAAAGTTTTGGTTTTTGGAAAGATTTCAGATTTCCACATTCCAGATAAGGGAGACTCAACCTGTACCAGGAATACGAAAACTCCTAGAGCCAGTAAAAAAAAAATAGTGTTACTACTTTATTTCATGATGATATTGAAGCCAAAATGCCTGTACACACATACTATATTTTTCATCCAGTTGGAATATCCCATGAGAAGCCTGAAACAGCAAGTGACTTTGTGAGAAAAGGAGAACTCTTGGGAGGAACAGAAGACTCATGAAAGATTAGATCATACACAAGATGTTTTATTAGGGAGATTGTTCTCTTCTTGTGTGCCAGTTTTGAACATGTTTATCATGGTGGTACAAGTGGAAATAAGATGGGTGCTGACATAGAGAGCATTTCCTGCGAAGGTTTCCAGCACACAAACTGGCAATTTAGGCCAGCCTGGGGGTGGAGTGGGGGGCATGGCAACCACATGCCGGCCACCCCAAATCTACCTCGATGCCGCTGTCACACCGCCCACCCAACCAGATGGCGGGCGACAAAAGAGCATATCTTTGGTGCAGCGTTTAGATGTACTGCGCCAAAGAAGTGCTAAAAAGCCACCGCAGCGGCAGCAAGGGCAGCTTTTTGCCACTCTAAAAAGGAACAGCAAAGTACTGGATTGGGGCTGCGGCGTGCAGTTTTTTCGGGCGTCTGTTCAGCCTTAGTGAAAACTCAAATCGTTTATTTGTTAATGGTGCCATCACTATGGGCATATCTTTGGTGCCAACAAATAAATGATTTGAGTTTTCACTAAGGCTGAACAGACACCCGAAAAAACTGCATGCTGCAGCCCCAATCCAGTACTTTGCTGTTCCTTTTTAGAGTGGCAAAAAGCTGCCCTTGCTGCTGCTGCAGTGGCTTTTTAGCATTTCTTTGGCACAGTACATCTAAACACTGCACCAAAGATATGCCCTTTCGTTGCCCGCCGTCTGGTCGGGTGGGCAGTGTGACAGCGGCATCAGATATGGGGTTTTCAGGGCCTGAGCAAAATACTTCTCACAGGTGCTCAAACGGGAGGATAGCAGAGTAGTCCTACCCCTTATCTTTTATGACAGCCCACTTAGTTACAGTGTCTAGTTTAAAATTACAATTACTTGTGTCTGAATTCAAATTGTAGTGCCAACAAACCACAATTATTTGTAATCATGGCTTTTTTAGTAACCCAGTTAAATTTACCACAGTTCCCTGAGTTTGGGAGGTGGATTCTTCCAGTCTGTTTGTCACAGCAACATTAGAGGATAAAAGAGGGAGGGCCACACAGATACAGGGCTTTAACAATCATCATTTGCTGTTACACCTGAAGAAAACCATTATTGCAATTCCATCCAATTTTCAACTGTTGCAATGAAACAACCATTACAATAGGTGATATTTCAACAAAATGTGGATGCTTTAAACCTACGTTTGATTTAGTTTTTCCTATTCATGGTAAAGCACAGAGTTTTAACGTCTGCGTGAGAAAAAGAGAGAAAATGTATGTGTTGGCACCTATATGCAACAGTTGTTATGCCCATAATTATCTTATAATAATTGATAACCTGTAATATTTGTAACTCACTCTGTACCACACAGACAGAAACCAAATTGCCTGAGTATATACGACATGTGTCCCAAAATGTATACACCCTTTTAACAGCTAATAGTAGCTATGGTGCTTATTTGAAGATTAAGTAAATACATGTAAATATTGAAGAATAAATATTATAATAATGATTTAATCAGAGTTACAAATTCTATCTAAAATGTTTTGGGGGGAAATGCAAAATTGTAAGCTGTTATAGGTGTATACTTTTGGGGAGAAGCCCTGTATTTTCCAGCACATCTGCATCAGATCAGTGATCTGAGGAGACAAAATCATGGCCAAGTTGTTTTCATTTCACAACCTGCTTCCAACTTGACTTTACGCATAGTGTAGCAAGTTCCCTGTAGTGGCCATGTAGTGGATGGATGTGAGTGGGACTTGAAGTCTTAGTTTGTATTCTGATTTACTTCATAGGACTCCAAGGATAAAATTGGATTGAAGGATGAGTGGTATTACAAATGTGAAATTTATTGTAATACATTATTACTTGATAATCAGTCAGTGTCAGCTGTCCACCAAAAATGCTGTCCAAAATATTGATCGCATAAATTTTGTTTTGTTGAGGTCTCCTTTGTACATTCAACACTAAACCATTTGAAACCAAAGCAAGCATCAAAGAAATTGATTCTTCATCTTTCCAAATGCTAGGATAGTTAGGAGAGAAGCATTCAGACGAGAAATCATGGCAATGAAAATCTAGCTCTCAAAAGTGAAACAGTAAAAACTGACTGCAGCCCCTTGTATTTCTTGCATATTTGTCCATATTCATATTCTGAAAAAAAGCATGAAGCAGCTTACAGAAATAATGACTGTATTTCTTTGACCATTAGTGGAACCTATCCAGTTTACCTAATGCTGCAAGGACCTTCATAGTTTGAATAAGATTGCATGTAATTGGGGAAACATCTTACTGATCTGAAGCACACTGGATTGCAATAAATTTTCATTGTAGTTGAATAGGGTGGTGGTGGGGAACAGTTTAAAAACCCCCTCCAAAAAATGGGGGGTTTGTGGGGTGTGTGTGGCTTGAACTGTTTTTTAAACAGTGTTTTGTTTGTTTGTTTGTTTGTTTGTCTTTGCATTAACATGTACACAGATACAGAACTACTGTGTACACTCATGTATAAGTCTAGACATTTTAGTCAAAAATTGACCCAAAAAACCTGGGTCGACTTATTGACAGGTCAATGTAAGTACTATATTTTAACTCTTGTCAAAAAAAAGAACAATCCCCTGAGGAAAGGTGAGAACTTAAGCCCTCCTTGGAGCACTTAAAAGAAGCACCAACCCCCTCTACTATCTCATCCATCCATCCTTTAGGGCAGGCCTGCACAACATAAGACCCGGGGCCGCATACAGCCTGCCAGAGGATTTTGGGTGGCCCATGAGGATGTGGAATGACTTCAAAGCTCCTCTGTTGCTCAGCCTCTTCCTGAGGAGAGGGCCATGTGTGGGAGGAGAAGGCCAGGTGGCAGAGGAGGAGGATGGGCAAACATGTGCCCTGCAAGGCTCCACTGCAGCCCCACTTTCTCCTGAGAAGAAGACCAGGTGGTGGTGGAGGAGGAGGAAAGGCAAACACTCACTCTGCAAGGCTCCTCCTCTTCTCGGCTTTCTCGTGAGAAAGCCAGGCAGTGGACAAGAAAGAGGGGCAAGCATTTCTAAGGCTCTTCCGTCACTTGGCCTCCCAAGGAGAAGTCCAGGTGGAGAAGATGGACAGGCAAGGCTCTTCCACCACTCGGCTTTCTCCTGAGGAGAGGGCCTGGCAGAGGAGGAGGAGAATGGAATTGATATTAATTAATTCTAATTCACATTATCAATTCATATTATTAATTAATTAGTGTTTAATTACAACCTACCTGCGGACCAAAGAAGTTTAGCCTATTTTAATTTTGGCTTCTACATATTGCCAAGTTGTGCAGGTCTACTTTAGGGTGATCACAAACAGTTACGCCTGCTAGAATTCTGTATTTTTTGGCATTGTATCCCTTTGCTTCATCCTTTAAATCCTTTGTTACATGCCCCCTAAGTTTTACCCACAATTTATCCACAGGTCATATCCATAATTTTTGCCCCCAAAACTTGCCCTTGATTTATACATGCGGTCGACTTATAGTCGAGTATATATGGTAAATAAGAAAATTAAGTAGCAAAATGCAGTTCAGATGTTATGCCCACTAGCTTAAATAATAATTGTCCGTCTCCCCAGTACTATTTTAAAGCAAGTTGTTTTGGTTGAACTTATGTTAATTGTTTCTGAATGGCATTTCTTGCATTATAATATAAAGTGAATAAAGAGAAGCAAGTGACCGTGGATGCTGTCTAACAATGAACAACTGCTAATAAACTGTTAAAATGTTTAAACTCAAACATTTATTGTATGACAGAGTTGTGTCGAATTTTGCATGGTGTGGATAGGAAAAGAGGTTGTTTATTCTTCCCTTTTTGCATAATATTAGAACCCAGCATTATCCAGTGAAGGACAGATAAAAGAAACTACTTCTTCAAATTCTATGGGATCCACTGCCACAATCTATGATAATGATTATCAACAAAAAGAAGGGGGGAGCTAGTTAGGCCATCCAGTTGATCAATTTGGGAGCATAATGTTATACTATGTAGGTCTTTGGAATTATCCGTTCATGGAAGGTCCAGTCTAGATCTTGCATATTATAAATTTTACAGTGGTGCCATTTGTTTTAAAACAATATTCTCTGTTCTGAAATTCTGGAGATTTCCCCCCATTCTTTAGCAAACTGAAATACTGTTTTAGATTTGCCGTCTTAAACTTTGACAGTAGATACCTTTTCAGAAGTATTGCTCCTCTTTAATTAGATTTTCCCATATGTAAACTTCCATTTCTTGTTGACCTTCGTCAACTTTTACATTTAACCTTTTTGTGTTGTTTTCTAGGCCTCTGGAGGTTCATCCTGAAGCTAGTCAGCCATTATGGAAACCATTGACATTCCAAAACAATATCTATCTTATCTATCTCTCTATATATCTATATATATATTATTTAAAAAGCAGCCAAAATCAGAGAAAAGGAACAGGGATTTAATACTTTTTTAATGATTATTTTTGTGAAACATGTACTCTTTTCATACGGGTGGCTTTTACAAGCAACTTTTATCATTGTTCCATTTAAAAACTAATCATTGTGGTTCGTGCAATGTTATGATTGTAAAAAGATTGAGATATTTCATAATTTGGAGAAGGATTACATAATGTTTGAAAAGTATTGTGCAAGACTGCTGATTTGGAATAACAAGTGGGTCAAATAATTTCCCCTTCTGGTTATTTTTAATGAGCATAACTCTTTAAAACTCAATGGATAATGACTGTTCTGAGGGGACAAATCCTTCATAGATTTTCTTTTCCTTTTTTAAGAGCTGAAATGAGTAATACATTAATCATGTTGGGGTTTGCTTGCTCTTTTGCAATGAGATGTTAATAGGATCCAGGAAGTTCAACCTGTTCAGGTTTTTTTTCCTCATTAACACATTAGACAATTTATATCTAATGCATTAAAAAAATAACCAACTCCTCAGGTATTTAGATATTGAGACAGCCCCTGAATCTGTGAAGGACAAACTAAAGGCATATGAGGGAGAGTGAGTATATATGCAACTTTTGTCCTGTGTCACTTTAGTTTTCCCCCTTGAATTTAATATTGTCTTTGCACACCATTGTTCTTTTCAGCTACACAAATTCTTTAAATAAGCATATGAATAACAGATATCTAAAGCTCAGCCTTAGATAGGCTCCATCACTGTTCATCCATGACTACATGGAAAGATGCTAGGAGTAAAGAGAGAAGCTGTACAACTATACAAAAAAGTACTGTACATCATTCATGTTTTTCTTTACTGTTGACATAATTTCTTGATCATGTTTCATGATATGTTTTGAAATAAGTGGAGTAAAGTGGAAAAGAGCAGGTAAATATCTTCTTAAAATGTCACTGCACCAGTGTCTACCATACTTCTTAGAAACTCTTTGTATTCATGCTCATGGGATCTGAGAGCCACATGAATACTTCAGAAGCTTCCTGAAAGCAATACTTGTGTCTTTCCTAACTTCTCACACTTCTAGAGTGCAACTGTTTATAGAGAGAATCAGCATATTTAAGTTATTTCAGAAGCAAATTGGATCTTACAGTGGCCCAAACTGTGTGTTAGAATATCCTGGATCCCTATCAGTTATAGAGAGGAAGGAGTTTAAACCACCTCAAGGTCACAGGGCAAGAAGCAACTAATCTTGTCCCCCTGGTCCCATCACTCAAAACCCCACCTGCCCTCACAAATTTACCCCATGCTTACACCCCACCAGGAGAAGAGGAACTGGAAGAAAAAATATAGGTGTACAAAGGGTTCAGCAATCTCTAGTTCCCATCCATGCTGCACTTTAAATCCCCCTCCTCCCCATCCCTCTAGTGCCTAAGAATTAAACGCAGCCCCATTCATATACCCAGGCCTTGCCATGTTATATCTAGTTTCCCCCCTTGTATATTAAAAATACATAGGAATGCATTTTAAGAACTGCAGTTCTTTGATTGTATTAAGTGTCCATTCTGGAAAACATTTCTTACTTTTGGGTTCTGCACCAATGGAAGTCTTTGATCATGTTAGCTTCACACAAATGCAAATATTCTTTGTTAATAAGAAATTTCAACTCTTGATATATAGTGGATATCTTCATTCCAGTGGCATCTGGGGAATGATTCAGAAACATTACTGTGAGTGGATTCTCTCAGTAATTGACAGATTCATGCCCTAATGCCCTTGTAAGACCTTGCTCATTTTTGGTCTGGAATAATTTTGATTTGCACAATGGAACGAGATGAAGTTTTTCCTGAAGCCTTTCAGCTGCAAGCTGTGATACATTTCCTATTCTTGATTTGCTTTTAAGACTTGGTCTAGTGCTTATTCATTGTAAGGTCAATTTTTAGTGTGCATCAGTTCTAATGGTATGTTTTGTGAGTCTTTATACAGCCAGACTTCCATATTGTCAAACATTCTGGTATATATCAAAGTTTTAGTTAGGACATCTATTTGGGGTGGGCATGCCAGCCTGTGCCATATCCATAGCCAGTGGAACTGTGGGAACTGCAGTGCCAAGATCATCTGGAATACTACAGTAGCTACATGTGTTAGCGAGGAAGGTTAGAAAGAATTCAGAATACTGGCTGATTCTTTACACGGATTTCATAAACAACAGATGAGGTAATAATGCTGTTCCAAGAATGTACAACATTGAACTACAAATTATTGGTGTGAGGGAGATGCATACTTGAATAGTCTGATTACACTCCAAAAAATCACTACATATGGAATGATGGCTTGTTAAGTAGATTTTTGGACAGGAACCTCTTTCTACGTGCAGGGTGGGGTTTTTTGGGGGGGACGGACATTTAACTGTGATGTTCCTACATCGTGTACTCCAGGGGTAGGCAACCTTTCCCCTTTAAGGGCCAAGGGACTTCAGCTCCCAGAAGCCTCAACCATGTTGGCCAATAGCTCCTGGGAATCTGGGACCTGAAGTCCTTCGGCCCTTAAAGGGGAAAGGTTGCCTACCCCTGCTGTACTCTGAAGTAATACAGTTACAGAACAGTTTTGACCACCTCATCTGTTGTTTGTATAGACAAGGCTATAGAGTGTGGACAAATCAGAGTAGCAGAAACACAGTTGATAGCCATTGCTTTCCAGAAGGTTCCAGAGTTTGACAGGGCTCTACCCCTATCAGCATGAATAGTCAAAGACCTCTTGAAGAGCTTCATCACTGGTTGGTAGGTTACATTTTATCCAACAAGAACTTGTCCATATTTGTGTGTTGAATTCCTTTCTTCATTCCTGAAACTTAATTCATAATGAATGCTAGTATTCCATTGTTTGGCTTATTGTAATGGTAATGCTTACAGTGTAATTGCAGAGAATAATTTCATGATCTGTTTATGCTATATATTCCTTTTTGTTACAATTTTTTTAAGAAAACTATTTTTGTTAATGTAAAGTTAAATATTTCAGAGCAGAATTTTTAAACTTTATTGCACTAAATGCATATGTGAAGAAGAGAGAAGTAATGCCTCAACAGTTGGATCACTCCTTAAGAAAATCTTTTTGAAAAAAGAGAGCTATTGCTCTAGATAAGCTTAGCTAAATGGTTACAGAAATGGGTGTAGAGACACTCAGAGCTGAATGGCCACCAATGGTTTTTTTCCTGTTTTTTTTTTTTTTTTAACAAATGGCTGTTTTGATTCTGTGCTTCCTTTAAAGGATCAGATCTTTCAAAATTGCTGCTGAAGAAAACATAGCATTCTGTAATTAATTGGTGGTCTTTGCTGTGTAACTAAATGCTTCAGTTTCATTTTTTATAAATCATCTGACATCTAAATCTTTTCAGACTACTTGCAATAAAATTCAGGACAGTTGGAAATAAAGCAGAATCATTTCTTTATCAGTCACAGAAACCAATTGTGGAAGTGCATTTTAAGATTAGCAAACTAGATATGTCTTTGTTCCTGCTAACACCTTAACATAGCCTGCTGAACATAGTGCCATGAAACTTCATTAGGTCTGTTGACATGAATAACAGTTTAAATGCTTGTGTTAGCAGGAACCAAGACATTAGTCTAGGCTTAAACTAGAGCACTGCTTTAATTCTCTTTTTAATGTATATATTACATGTTACTGTAAGAATATTTCGGAGGAGAGTTAAGAAGAGCCTTAATTTGGGGGAGGAAGTACAGTGCCTCTGCTGTGACACTGGACTTCAGACCGAGTTTGCTTAAGTCCCTGGGGTTTGGCAACAGCAAGGAAAGAAACCTGGGCTCAGCAGGTTGAAAACCACAGAAGCTGGATTCCAAAGCAAGGAAAATGGTGGGTCACTTAACCTCAGCTTCAGAAGTCATTGTTCAAGATGGGAGGCATGGATTTGGCTCACTTTGAGATCATCAAAACTCCTGCTTTGCCAGGTTCCACAAGCTTGTGTTTCCTGCTTGTTGGAAGCCGTGGGAAGAGTGATGCTTTTTGGGTTGAACTTGCAACTGGAATTGTAATCAGAAACTAAAATTTTGTATTTTTGTATACCTTGATTGTGCAGCATTTTTATATACAGGTCCTGTTTTACAAATAAATTTGGTTTCTTAACATGGTGTCTAAAAAGTTTTATGGCTATTACTTCCCTTAGGAAACTTGGATCATGAAAAAGAATTCTGCACAGGTTGTAGAGTATACACAAATCTATGCCCAGGTTTTCATCCATCAGCAGAGCTACCCTTCTCACTAGAACTACATTGCAGAGTAAGAGGTGCTACTTGAAGACTTAGGGCCTGAACAGACTGCCAGAAATAATCCGGCTTGAGACCATTTTAACTGGCCTGGCTCAATGCTAGGGAATCAAGGGAATTGTATTTTTTTTCTGAGCCATTGAGCCTTCTCTGTCAGAGAGCTCTGGTGTCACAATAAACTACAGTTCCCATGATTCCCTAACACGGAGTCCTGAGGGCAGTTAAAGTGGTCTCAAGATGGATTATTTCTGGCAGTATGTTCAGGCCCTTAAACATTTCTCAGACACTCTACTAAACATAACGTTGGTCCTCCACTGATCAAAATACTTGGCCAAGTGTTAATGTATTGGGACAGTTAGTGATACTGTGGAATCAACGACTGAATTAATTTATTTCAGCTGTCAAATATCATTTGAAGGTGATGTTGAGGCACAAGGATTCGGGAGTATAATTTGATTATTGGGGATGTGGGCAGGGCAGAGTATTTTCATAAGCAGTTCTTAAGGCCCTTTAGGTTAGAATGTACCCCTTCCTTTATGGACGTTGTTACAGAATAGGAAGAGGAAGCAATAAGAATACATGCTGTGGCAGATGAGGGTAGTGCACGGTGTTGCTGTGTGCCTTCAAGTCATTTCTGATTTCTGGCAACCCTAAGGCAAACCTGTTATGGAGTTTTCTTAGCAAAGTTTATTCAGAGGGGATTTGTCAGTGCTTTCCTCAGAGGCTGAGTGAGTGTGACTTGCCCAAGGTTACTCAGTGCATTTCTATGGCCAAGCAGGGATTCAAACTCTGGTCTCCAGAGCCCTAATCCAACATCAAACTACTATACTATGCTGGTTCATAGTGTATAAAGTGGGGCCTAAATACTACAGGAACCACAAGTTCCTCTGTACTAGCATACTTAAGAATCTGCCTGATATTGAGTCATAACATTGGCTCATCTAGCCTGGTATTATCAGTTCTGACTGACAGTAGCTCTCCAGGGTTTCAGACATGTTTCTTTACTGGAGAGCCTTGGTTTACCTGGTGGTCTCCCATTTAGGCAGTAACTAAGCCTGGTTTTGCTTCACTTCCAAAAGCAGATAAGATCAGGTGTGTTCATAACCCTTTGTAGTTCAATGTCAAGGTAGAAGAAGGTGACCAATATGTTGGAACTGAAACAGATTCTGACCTCTTCAGGCCCACCAGAACAAGGGTAACACTAGTCTGAGACATTTTGCTACCCAAATAAAAGCCACAAAGAAAAAGAGGATGCATCTCCAGATACTAAAAAGATGGTCTTTATTTTGTAAAAAGCCCAATGTGCTTCAACCTTTATGCCTTCGTCAGAAGGCCACTTCAAATCAGAGCTGCAGAAATTTCTGAACCAGGGAATCCAAAACCACTTTGGGGCTTTCATTCTATCTGAGTGATTTTGGATTTTCTGGCTTAGAAATGTCTGCAGCTTCTCATTTTTCTTTGTGGATTTCATTGGATGCTCTCTATTTTTTGCTTTTTGGAGCACAAGACCATAGCTCCTCCCTCAACCCTTGTCCAAAAACCGATTAGACTGCCAGTTTTAATCCTCAGCACTGGTAACAGGAAAGCATCTTTCTTTGAGGATCTTTCAATTGTGGCTTCATGGCCATATGGTGGGATGCGTTAGTAGTTTATTCCTGCATAGCAGGATGTTGAAATAGATGACCTTCTAACCCTATGAAGTTATTAGTGGATGAGTTCAGAGTCTCAGGTAATCGGGTCAGACATAGGAAAGTTAGTACAAAGCAGTAATCGTATTTAGATAATTGTTAATAAGCTCAAAATTCTACATTAATTGCATTTACATTTTTGTTGTTAGCTGCCCTCAAGTTGATCTCGACCCATGGCAACCTTATGGATGAGACATTTACATTAGAAGAGAGTAAAAACTTCTTGTTGTTTTTTCATTTCTTACTTATGGTAACCCTAAGGCAATCCTATCATAGTATTTTCCTGGCAAGATTTGTTCAAAAGGGAGTTGCATTTACCTTCTTTTGAGGCTGAGACAGTGTGACTTGCCCCAAAATTCCCATGGCTGAAGAGGGATTTGAACCCTGGTCTACCAGGGTCCTATACCAATGCTCAAATCACTACACCATTCTGGCTCTCAGGAATAACTCTTATATTTATGTTAAATTACCATCTAAATATAAGTTAAATTCCTGGCACTGAAATGCTTTACCAGCTCTAAGACGAAAAACATAATCCATGTTATTACTCCTGCCCCCTTATCCCTGTTTTGATAATAAGAGAGAAGGAAACAACTCATAAATACTTTTCTCCCTCTCTAATAATCGCCTTACCCCCATTTTTTTTTTCTTTAGTTTACTGGTTCTAACATGGACCAGTAAACTAAAAGTCCCAGTATTAAGAGCTTAACAATTCAGTTTCCTGGAACAGGCAAGGAATCTCTTTGCTGTGTCTCATATAAAACATGGGAGACCCATCTGAATGCAAAGACCACCCCTTTTCAAGCTGCCCTTACTGCTTGTTGGTTTAAAATCTTTAGGCTTGGAATTAACCAAACTATCACATTTTAATCATGAACTAAAATAAGTAGTTTGCATCTTATGTTCTAAACATTGTGATTCCCCAGCTACAAAGGACTAACCAAAAGCAAGTAATTTTGCAAAAATATCAACAACAAATAGAAGCAAAGAATCTACAAGGAAAGTTCTCTCTCTCTCAAAAAAAGAATCTATAGGAAATGTAAATGTTGGCTCACATTTGATAAATTTAATAATTTGATTATGGAATTAAGCTTATGCTGAAATTCCAACTTAAACCAATCCGTTTAGTTTTAAAATAAACTTAGACATTACCCCTTTTCCTTAAAAGGTTTTTAACTTATTTGATAATTTAATAGATTTTAAGTAGTTAGTTTCTATTTCTGAACCAAGGCAATCTCTTTTTCCTCCCTCTCTCCCTCGCCCTTCTTCCATGCTGCAGACTACTGGGACTGGATAGATCCCCCCTTGTCAGAGCTTTGAACTCATCTCTTGAAAAGAGTTAGGCAAAACACAGGATCCCTAGGCACCCACTAGACATTCGAGATCCCCAGATATTGTTGGACTTCAAATCCCAGAGGCCCCAACCAGGTTGGCCATTAGGAATTCTGTGAGTTGTAGTCCAATATCAGCCCACACCTTGAAAGCCATGCTTCTAGGGACAGATGTGAATGCAAATGACCTTCCCCTAATATAGAGAATATAAATGAAAATTTCAAAATGGGAGATGCGCTGCTCTCAACTGTGATCTCTGTGAACCTGCTTCTTGTTTTTCACAAAACTCCCAAGGAGATCAGAGAGAGTGGGAGAGATTTGTTAGCTTCCATGGCCTATTCATCCAGTGATGCTGCTTTGAAGTGTTCAAATTATGTGGTGAAGCTGGAGGCCCTTAATGAACTTCACAACAAACCTGCAGATTGATTACTTCCAGTGCTGGGCATATCATACCCCCTTAAGCTTTCAAAAATACGAAGTGAGGGCTGGTCAACTTTGGGAGAAAACACAAAACCTACCCCAAAGCCAGGATTGGCAGTCCTCATGACATACAGCTACTTCCAGGGAGATATGGTGGTTTTGTCCCTTAATCCAACTTTGCTCTGAACTAAGCAAAGTTGGGGGAAAGTCCAGAACTTCCCAAAAACTCTGGAGTAACCCTGGGGTCTTTTGGTGCGTGGACAGATGGATCGAGTCCAATTCAGCCTGATCTGTTGTCCATATGGCAAGAGCAGTGCAGGGAAAGGGAATGAAGCCATTGCCACTGTTACTTCCTCACTGCTTCACTGCAGGAGCTCTGTGTTAAGCCTTCCTGGCGCACCACAGCTTCTGCTCAAGTCAGAATGGGTCGGTCGCCTGTGTAATAAGTGAGGAGGGGGGAGAGTGACATGGGGGGATGCCCTGTTCTGAGCTCAACAGAAGTGACAGTAATAGCCAAGCTGTCACTGGGAGCTGCTTGGCCGATGAGGCTGCAGTAATGATGGCAATGAGGGAGACAGGCCAGTGGGAACGATGCAGTGTTGGCCTGGCTGGCCCATGGGCACAATGATGTAGTGTAACACCAGGTTTGGCCTGCTGCATGTGGGGATGCAGTGGCTCAGGTGGTTAAGACGCTGACTCTGTTGATTGCAAGATCAGCAGGTTTTGCAGTTCGAGGCCCGGGTGCTGCATGATGGGGGGAGCTCCTGCGACTAGTCCCAGCTTCTGCCAACCTAGCAGTTCGAAAGCATGCAAATGCAAGTAGATAAATAGGTACCACTTTGGTGGGAAGGTAAACAGTGTTCTGTACAATCTTGCTGGCTTCATGATCACAGAGTAGTCTCTGACAATGCCGGCTCTTCAGAGATGAGCACCGCCCTCTGGTCGGACATGACTTGACAACCTTGTCAATGGGGAATACCTTTACCTTTATTGATGTGGTCACCATCATATTCTGGGGCATAATGCTCCAGACTGGCCCTGGTTGAGTGACTGGTGTAGATGTGCCCCTAGGAGAGCAAAGAAAGGGATCTAGACAGAAATCCTCCCACCCCACCCCTCTTGTAATTCAGCTACTGGTGCTTTGTCTGAGGATCCTCAGAGGTGCTAGAAATGATCCTGCTTGTGTGATCAGTCAGCTTTGATAATTGGTTGTTTTCTATATCCAGAACAGGTTCCACATTGTCTGCAAGCTCCGAAAAAGGAAATCCCCCTAAACTCCCTCCACTTCTGGAAAAGTTATTAGAAAAATCTGAAAAAGGTTGTGTATGAATGAGTTTCTTCTCCGCTGTCAGTATTCAGTACATTTGCTGAGTTAGGTTGCTAGGACTGCTGCTCTTGCTAAATCTCCCAGCAGGCTGATGTTTGGCTTTTCATTTATTACCTTGCCTAAATATTTCATAGTGAAAAGAATGCACTGCATAATTGATAATTATTATAATGCTATGCTGTTGTTTTTTAAAAAGAAGACCTTGGCCAGTTTTTCTACTTTGCCTTTCAGTGCATGAAAGAACGGTTTTGTATTTTTTTATGACTCAAAGCGAGAAAAGGGCTTTTTACCACAATATGGTTGGAATCCTCTTGGTTAGTCTCAGCTATGTTGAATAGTGAGTCAACACACAGGTAAATACCACTGGGGCTACTCTAGTCAGGAATAACAACAGATTTTAGGCCTATATGTGTTAATATCATAATGGAGCCTGTCAATAATGCAAGGATGTCCATCACCATTCAACTACTGTTTGCTAACAGCTATTGTTAATATAATGTCATAGTTTGGAATTTTTCCATTCTATGTCTTTTTGACACAACTTCCCATACCTTTCATCTGCCCATTCAAACATGTATATTAGCCTGCCAGTGGCAGCAACCATTTGATGAAGTGGCCCACCATCCATGAATGCTTATACCAAGTAAACCTGGCTAGTCTTTATGGTGCCAGAGTGCATTTTTAGCAGCCACAACATGCTCTGAAGCATCGTTTATGTTAAAAGTCCCATGATTCTTTAACAGTTTGGGGGTTGAATCCACACTTCACAACACAATCTTCTTTCCTTTCTTCTCTAATATTGAATTAAGACTTCTGCTACTTGAAAACAGCCATTCCTGAAAACAGACCAGCAATGGGTAAGTGAAATAAACTACATTCATAGTGAGAGAGATCTTCCTGCTCACCTTTTCCTCTTTTGTTATGCTAGACTGTACACATGAAAATAATCAGACCTGACCAAAAGAGTCTACAGTTCCTGAAATAATTATCAGAGTCTTGTTTCTATTATATTTCAGACAGGATCAGTTTCTGTTTTCAAAGCATGGCTTAAGGGCTGGAAGAAAAATAGAAACAACTTGGCAGATGCTTGGGGCACTAATTCATGTTGCACCTTGGAATAAGCCCCTGGAGGAGAGATGCTGCCTACACTTTTGAAAGAGGTGTTCCTACCTCCCAGATTCCTGCAAAAATGACATATTTATACTATATTTCTGAGAATCCTCCAGTCAGCAAGGTCAGAAATCTTGCTGGATGTGGAAGTCTGAGGGTGTTAGACCAAAAATGTAACTTTCACACGCTCTGTTCTTTGTAAGAAGAAAGTAAAAATATGAGAAACAATGTTTTAAGAAAAGTAATGTTTTGGCCAGCTCTTGATCCCTGAAGGTATTGTTTTTTCTTGGTTCTCACCATATCACAACATACAAGAGAAGGTGCAAGAAAAAAGACAACTGAGGGTCTCTGCAGACTGCTAGAAATAGTGCAAATTGAGTCCATTTTAGCTGCCCTGGCTCAGTGCTAGGGAATCATGGGAACTGTATTTTTTTCTGAGACATTGAGCCTTCTCTGTTAGAGAGATCTGGTGCCACAATAAAATACAGTTCCCATGATTCCCTAGCACTGAGTCAGGGCAGTTAAAGTGGACTCAGTGTGCACTATTTCTGGCGGTCTGCAAAGGTCCTGAAGCAGACCTTAAAGGCTTTAAAACATTTGAGCTAACTGGGCGAGGGGGGCATTTTCTATCCCAGAACCCTCCGGAGACTGCACAGACTGCCAAAATTGCTCCAAACCTCAAAACATACAAAACTGCAAGCAGACAGAAGTCCATTTCTGGTTTTGAAAAATGCTTCTTTTTAAATGTTAAACAGAACAGTGGGAATTGGGGTAAGACTGGAACTCCAGGCTCTTTCACATGACACAGACACAATGCTATGAATCCATAAACTGCCATGGCTACAACTTGTGGAATCCCGGGAGTTGTAGTTTGGTGAGGCACTAAAGCGCTCCGGCTGAGAATTCTACATGTCAGTCCCTAAACTGCCCACAAGATGCAGCCACAGCAATTAAACTGGAATCATAGTGCTATATTTGTATAGTGTGAATGGGCCCCTATTGAAAAGGCGAATTATTTTTGGTGACTTCCAGGAGAATTCTACCCTTCTCTGGGTCATTTTTACCCTTCATTGCCAGACTTTTCTGGGGGAATCAGAGTGACACAAACACCCTTAGGAACCTTATTATTATGTGGCCACAAGACCACATTTTGACCATTCTTGCTTTACACAATGAGAATTGCAAAATGAGGAGGCAGGGTACAATATTCAGAGTTACTCAAACAGGCATCTGCTTCTGGGATTGAAATTTCCTGTCCTCTCTCTAACCCCTGACATGCTCTGCAACACCCCAAGATCTGCTGAGGAATGTTTTGCTGACAGATGTGGATAAACAAAACCAGATTTCACCCAAGAGGGAAAAAGAATAGATCTCCCCCCTTGAAATCAAAGAGAGTGGATTCATAGAAAGAAGACTGATTCTGGATTCTGTCCCTGCCCACCTCTACCTAAGGTTGACCCAAGGCATTTCCTATATGAAAATTATTGTGATAGTGAAGGTAAGAGAGGGTTAATTGCGGAGGTCCTAATGCAACCAGTTGAATGCTGCCAATATGCATCAGCTTCAGGGCAAATCTAAGAAGGTCTCTTCACTGTGGTATTTTCAAATCTGCATAGCTTAATGTTACGTCATTTCCTTGGTCCGGTAATCACAGTGTCTGGTGATGGTAAAAAAACCTAGGAGAATTACATAGATTCCAGCTAAATTGCTCAATTAGCCAATCCCCGGCATGGCAAGTGGGCATGAAATAAATAGCTTTTAGCTGGAGATGGCAATTATTGGCATAAAATTGAAGCAGAAGTGATTCTGTCCCCAAGAGGCTTCCAAAATACTAAGCAGTGCTGAAATATAATCCAATTTATCTGAATCGAATGATGTTGCAATGGAACATTTAGAGTAGGGATGGAAACTTCGGGCTCTCAAGATATAATTGGACTGGAACTCCCATCATCCCTGACCATTATCTATGAATGCTAGGGTGGATGGGAATAGCAATCCAACAAGATCTGGAGGGGGCCACACCTTCTCCATTCCTGGTTTAGAGAACACAACAGTCAGAAAGCTAGATAAAAACATTGTTGTCCTTCACCAACAAAATTAAATAATCATAGGAAACTCCTATTGCCACTCACATCTGACTACATCTGGTACCACCTAGTGAATAAAACTAAACATTTCTCAATTTGCATGTAGGGCCAGAGTGGGGACAGGGATGTGGACGGGTACAAAGTCCTACTCCAAATGTCCCTACCCATCCCACAGCTTTTCAGATGTTCACATACTTGTTGTGATTCATTATGTATGATTGTATTGTTGTGAGCCGCCCTGATTGGGTTTCCCAAAGGGCAGGATACAAATAAATTTTATTATTTATTATTATTATTATACTGAACGCAGAAGTCCCCATTGGCTCTGCAACCGCATTCAGCTGAACATCTTTACAGAGTCCCCTGGATCATACATATTGGGATCAAGATTATGGCATTTATAAGCATAAGAAAGAGAGAGAGACCCTATATTGTTGCTGGTTTCAAGTTGACTCTGGCCCTATCCAAGGGTTTTCATGGCCAGATTTATTTAGAGGAGGTTTGCCATTACCTTCCTGTAAGGGTGAGAAAGTGTGATTTACCCAAGGTCACCCAGTGAATTTCCATGATGGAGTTGGGTTTTGAACTCTGGTTTTCCAGAGTCCTGGTCCAAGACTGATGCCTCTACACCATACTGGCTCTCAAGATCCTATACAAACCTTCAATGCACAAAGATCTGAAATGACACCAGGTGCTCGGAGATTTTCTGGGACAGGGCTTATGTGTGCACTCATGCCTTTTTGCTTTATGTGTGACCAGGCAAAAATGTGCATGCAGTTCATACAATTTAAACTATGCATGCATATTTTTTCAAAAGCACCCTTTCAAGGGCTGTAATCCTATATACACTTACTTGGGAATAAGGCCAATTTCTAGACATTTGCAAGGCTACGCTGTGATTCAACCTATGCTGCCAATGTATAGCAGCTACAAAAACAAGTGTAATTTCCTCAGCTGGTTCTACACAACTTACTATGGTGGCTGCTATTGCTCTATTAGAGATATTCATAGAGGATAGGGTCAAGTAATGGACATTAGCTCTGACAAACTAAATCAGGTTTATATTATTAGAGGCAGAATATCTCAGCAACAGATGAATCCTAGGGCAAGGAAAAGATCATATCTAGGGTGTTGCACTTCACCCAGTATGTTTTCCATGGCATTTGACCAACTGCTAGTAGAGAATAAAAATGTGCATCCAAATGATAACCTTTGATCGAATCCAGGATAGGGGAATGGCTGACCCTCCAGCTGTTGTTGGATTGCAGCTCCTATCAGCCTTATCCAACACAGGTAATATGGGGGTAGGAATTACAGTCTAAAAGCATTGAATAGTGGTCCCCAAAATATTTTTGGCTACTACCCCCTTTCTTCTTGGCAACAACCTTAGCAAGAAACAACAACAAACACTAGTGTATTTCTTGATATTAGGTCTACTGTTCTACTAAAAATGCATAGAATCATAGAGTTGGAAGAGACTCCAAGGGCCATCCAGTCCAACCCCCTGCCATGCAGGAACTCTCAATCAAAGCATACCTGACAGATGGCCATCCAGTCTCTGTTTAAAGTCACTGCTCCCTTTGCCCTGATCACCCTGAAAGCAAGAAGGGTATAGCTGGCTGAGTCAGGACCATGAAGCCTCTCACCTGTACTGGCCTTGCAGCAAAGGCCAGCTACTCTCTGTTCCTGCTCAGCCAGCTACTCGGTTGCTGCCCCCAAGGTGACCAGGTGCAAAGGGAGAATCTTCTCCCCAGCAAGGAAGGACTCTCCATACTTCTTTGTTGGGACAGAGAGGGGCACAGCTGGCTTCCAACTTTTCTCCCCAGTGAGGAAGGACTCTCAATCCCTCACTGGGGCAGAAAGTGACAAATCCAGTACATCTGTAGAGAGATTACAGCGGCCACATGATCTTGACTGAGACCAGCATGGATGGGAAAAGGGAGAGATGTTAAACTACAGGAGCCAATCCAAGGCAAATAACTCTTCCCAAGAATTGACTCCAGATACTCCTCAGCCTCCTTTCCCAGTGATGTGTCTTACACACAAAAAACCCATCGTTTCTTCTGTTAGCTCTTCTCTCTGGCTGTCTGATAAAATAAAGCAGCAACCTGCCAGCCAAGTCCCAGCAAAGCTCACAAAGTTTAAGCAGAGTCCCAAATGTGAATGCTCCTTTTTTGGCACTGCTTTCCCCCCCCACCACCACCACATGCTTAGCTCCTTGTTCCAGTTAGTTAGTCTGTCCCAAAATGGCACCATCCTGAGCCACAGAAGCGATGCCCTGCACCCGTGCCTCGCTATTGCCACCACCACTACTAGTGAAAGTCACGGCTAAGGGAGTGAGTTCGTGTGGGCAGGGGAAGAGTGGGAGACACACCACATGAAGGAATCAGCAAGGATTTAAGGGACCCTGCTAAGTGACGTTTCATGCAAATGCATCCCCACTATGGTCCTAAAGGCCACTGGTTCCCCTTGTCTTTCCTGATCACCAACACTTTGACTGAAGTCCGTCCCCCGCCATTCCCTTTTCCTTCACTGCCCCCCAGATCTTTCCACTGCCCCTGGGGTGGGGGAGCATATCACTCATTTTGGGAATTACTAAAGGCCTTTGCAGACTGGCAGAAATAGTGCAAACTGAGTCCACTTTTAGGGTTAGGGTTAGGGTTAGTGCTAGGGAATCATGGAAATTGTTTTGTTTTTTTCTGAGACATTGAGCCTTCTCTGTCAGAGAGCTCTGGTGCCACAATAAAATACAGTTCCCATGATTCCCTAACCCTAACCCTAACTCTAAAAGTGGACTCAATTTCAACTATTTCTAGCAGTCTGCAAAGGCCAAAAGTTAGAGGCAGAAACATTCCCCATTCCTGTTTCAGGGGAAAGCCAGGAAAGAAATGTTAATAATAGACTAGACTAAGCATAGTGAAATGCCATTTAAAACCAGATGGAGAGCTGTCTACAGATGGACATGTGCAGATATAATAGACTTCAGGTTAATTAATCCACAGAGAAAGGCTGTGGTCTTGTATGCTTGTGATACAAGTGTCAATGGCCCTAGTGTCTGTGTTAACACTTTAGCAAAGACTGAATGCCAGGTGTACAGGGGTAGGCAAGAAGTCTAAATGAGGCAATGAGCCCTTACAAATTACCTTGTAAAATGGCAGGTTAGCAACACACTGTGCAGCGGACATTGAAGTGCTCGCATGCTTTGTCAGGTGGCCAATGTATTGCCTAATGGACCCATTTCAGCTTGGCTGCTCTTGGCTCACCTTGGCTTCTTGTCTTGGGATCTTGCCTGCAGGATAAGGGAAATGTATCACCTGGAGTCCGTCTCACCCTTTGTTTGCAACACATCCCTGGAATCTGGGGTAGCCAGTTCAGGATTGTCTCAAGCCCCAAAGCTTCTGGGCCAAAACCTTGAGACCTAGGCATGGCCCACTCTCATGTCATTAAAAGTTACAGATTCAGCATTAAGCGCAATTGCTCATAGCTTGTCATACACAGAGAGAGGCAGAAAGAAAGAAAGAAAGAAAGAAAGAAAGAAAGAGAGAAAAGGAAATTAAACCACAATAATAAGAATCCTAGAGTTGGAAGAGACCCCAAGGGCCATCTAGTCGAACTCCCCTGCCATGCAGGAACTCACAATCAAAGCATTCTCAACCGATGACCATCCAGCCTCTGTTTAAAAACCTCCAAAGAAGGAAACTCCACCACTCTCCAATGCAGTAGGTTCCACTGTCAGGCAGCTCTTACCATCAAGAAGTTCTTCCTAATATTTAGGTGGCTTCTCTTTAAGAAATCTTAATGGATTGTTCCCAGATCAAGGTGAAACGAGGGCATTGTTCCCTCTTAAGAAGATGAAACAAGGAAAATTTAATCTAGCCTACTTTCTTCTAGTCAGTAGGTGGGTTCAGAGTGGAGGGTGAGTCCTGGCACCACAATAAGAGGGAAGGAGGAAGCATATGCATAGTTCCCTATGGTGAGTCTTTGCATGTTGCAGCAACAAATCAATGAAACTGGAAGTTGTAGCAATCTACTAGTTGAACTGGAGTTTTTGTACACAGTGCTTCCTTTCTTGCTTTGAGCTGAGTCCACCAAAAGCTGGAGAATTTTTGTCCATGAAGAGTGGAGACGCAGGATCAGGCTCTGAGATCTGGCAGCCCTACTTTAATCAATGGAAAATGTGAGTCTGCTGGTTGAAGGTTGTTGTCCTGGTTAAACAAGGTGTTTAGCTATATAGCCCACTGTATCCTGCACCACATATTTGAGGAGGTTTACTTCTCATTCCATTTTCCTGGGAATTACTGTTTTTTGGAGGTTTTCTGTGAGATAGGAAGAGAATGCTCATCACATTACCAATCTAAATTTCCCAAGATCTCTTGGAAAGGAACTCAGAGGGATAGTGTGGTATATCATGGCTAGCAATGTCTATCCTAGAGGCACTAGATCTCATCTGATCTTGGAAGCTGAGCAGGGTCGGCTCTGGTTAATACTTGGATGGGAGACTGTCAACAAATACCAGTTACTGGAGACTATATTTCAGAGGAAGAAACTGGCAAAACCACCTCTGAATATTCCTTGCCTAAGAAAACCCCATGAAATTCATGGAGTTGCCGTAAGTTGACAGGCATATTGAAGGGACACACAGACACACAGAGAGTTTGTAGTTTACCTATGCCTCCATGAGGCCACCAACACAGGTGTGTCTCTTTTCCTCCTCCTCCTCCTCCTCCTCCTCCTCCTCCTCCTCCTCCTCCCCAATCTTACTGTGGTTACAGGTAGGAGAAAAGGAAGGCTTCATGTTGGAGAAGGAAGGTAGGAGAAAAGAAAGGGCTTCATGTGGCCGAAGCTGTTCATTGCCTGCTCTTTGAAGGCTTTGACACTACAGTGGGCCCTTGGTATCCGCTGGGATTTGGTTCCAGGACCCACCTACCCACCCTCTGTGGATACCAAAATCCATGGATGCTCAGGTCCCACAATATACAATGGCAAAGTAAAATGATGCTCCTTATATAAAATGACCAAATCAAGGTTTCCTTTTTATAATTTATATTTTTTTAAAAAATATTTTCAATCTGTGGATGTTTAAATCCATGGATAAAGAATCTGTGGATACAGCAGGGCCGATTGTACTTTTGTTCAAGTGGTTGCACCAGCAACTCTCATTCCAGTCTCTCCAAGGGCAGTCAAAGCAAACAGAATAGGTGCGGATCAGTTCTGGTTTGCAGCCTATGCCATCAAACAATTTGCAGCTCACTGCTGACATGCTTTGTGCGCAGAGGTGAGAATAGTGTTAATGTAGAATGACAGCCACCTTCATTGTCCTCTTCCTCTTTTGTCTTTTCCTACCATTTATCTGTCATAATGGCTTTTAGCCTTTATGGCTCATAAACCCTGTTCAGTATCTGATGAAAGTTATGGAACCCCTCTTCAGGAAAACTCACATAATCATAATTTTAAAAGCAACAGGAAAGAAATAAAATGGTAGGGGATCCCCTGAAGCTCCCAAGGTACTCCTCCTTGCAGGTTAAGAATCCCTGAAACAGAAAGACTGTCAGCTAAAAACAGCTTCACTACTAAATTATGGTGTTTGTGACTTTTTTCAGTCCTGAAATGGAGGGGAGGGGAATTACTTTTTTGGACTATAGCTCCCAGAATCCACCAGCCAGCAATGACCATGCTGAAGGGGGGTTCTGGGGCTTGTAGTGTAGAAATATTTCCCCCCCCCCTTAGCTTTGGGAGTGGAGTAATAAAGGAAATGGGGAGTACTACAGTCAGAGAGAACAACATTGTGATTAGGATATTTACGGCTACATATCAAAAGAAATACTGTAGTATAACACAGGTCCATTATAACTAGCAAATCCTGCTATGTAACCATTACAAAAGGAATTTGACTGATGACACTTGGAGACACTTGGAGTGTTTGAAGTGTTGGAGTAGGATTCCAGGAGACTGGGGTTTGAACCTCTGCTCAGCCATGAAAACACTCTCCTCCCCCCCCTCCACATGACTTTGAGCAAGTTACACTCTCTCAGCCATAGACAAAGGCAATGTGAAACCTCTTCTGAACAGATCTTGCCGCTGGCTGGGTTGCCGTAAGTCATAGTCAACTTGATGACACATAAAAGCAAAATGACACTTGACTTGACAGTTTTGATTTCTTGGCTTGACTTTGATTTGCTTTGGAAAAATCTTAAACCAGGCTATGGAATGTATGGTCCTCCAGATGCTGGACTTCAGCTCCCATCAAGAATAATCAAGGGCATTGTAGTGCAACAACATCTGTTGGGCCACATGTTCCTGATTCCTGATTCAGAAAAACCAACATAAAAGTCAGTCTTTTTTTGTTCTTTTATATGAATGTTTTTATTCTGAAACTCAAAAGACTTAACTAATTCAAAGTAGAACGTATATTCTGGCCAGCATAGGAATTGCATCAGTTTATAGATGAGTGTAAGTGTTGCATGCATACTGACTTGTCTTTGCAATCTCATATCATTTTGGAAGAATTTCTTGTTTCAGAGCGGCCAAATCAGAATTAAAACAGTGCTCCCTCCATACATCTGCTTCCTTAGGTTCCCTCTAGTATTTTATTAAAGATGATAAAGACAGGATGGGAACTTGCAAGGTGTCACTTCAGTAACAATGCAATCAGTGATGGCAGGAGTTTTTCTGAAGCAGCTAGAAATCCCATGTGGCATAGCAGTTAACAGTGCTGGGCTTGCATTAGTTTGCAAGAGATGATACCACCTGCCTCAGCAATTCCTTGTACGGTCTATTTCTCAGAGATATTTACCAAGTTCAGCTTTGCTCTATGCCTCCTCTTTTAGAAGTGGTGGATGAATGTCAATATTTGTTTCCCACAACAGTGCCTGACCTGATCCCTTGCCAGACAGTCTACAACCTATGAGAACTGGGAAGCACCCAAAGGAGATAAGATACTGCTTGGTGAGTGGCCTAACACAAAATCAGGAGAGGATTCATCACCCGCCTGGCAATAACTCTGTGGGGACATGACCTGCTGGCCCCTTTAACTGTCCTTGACTAGGTCTGTTGCCTTATCAGAAGACTACAGGGTCTTTGGATACCTGAATCAACACCACCAAGGCTATTCTTTTTCCGCAGGATAGTAATGAAGTCGCAGCTTGCCCTCTGCAGGCTATACAGGAGAGAAACTCTGGAGCAAACCCAGCATGCTCCTACCACATATTGATCTCTCCATTTTGTTTTCTGCTCGCCATAATTTCTGATGCACTCGACTGCACTGGCACACCACGACTCTTCCATTACATCCTGATAGGAAAACTAAATTCAGCCAGGAGTATATTAAATATTCCCCCATGGATAATTCTGTTCCTTGTCAGTGAAATTTGGTTGCTTCTAGGGCTGCTGCCAAACTACAGAATTAATGCAATTTGACACTGCTTTAACTGTCGTGGCTCCATCCTATGGAAACCTGGGGTTTGTAGTTTGCTGTGGCACCAAAGCTCTCTGCCAGAGAAGGCGAAATAGCTCACAAAATTACAAATCCCAGAATGCCATAGCACTGAGCCATGATAGTGAAAACAGTGTCAAACTGCATTAATTCTGCAGTGTAGATGCAGCCTGACGTGGATCTTTTTAAAGCATAGCTAAAGCATTTCAAGGGAATATTGATTTTTATATCATGCTAAGTACTGGGGCTTTCCCAGAAGAATCCTGGGAGCTATAAGAATTACTTCTTCTCCATTGCTGCTGTTACTGCTGATCCTGCCACTATCATCTCCTCTTCCTGGGAGTATAATTCCCAGAGTTTTCTAAGTATAAAGGATCATTACAGGACCTAAAACATGGAAATATTATTTTGGGACTACAGTATCTAGGAGCACCCAGATAGCATTTGCAATCAGCTGCCATCCTAATTGGCGATTCAGTCAGAAGTATTCCAAAAAGCTTCTCTGAGCTCTCTTAATATGCCCTAGGATAGTGATGGCAAACCTTTTAGAGCAGGGGTCGGCAACCTACAGCCCATGGGCTGGATGCGGCCCGCGGAGGCCTTTGAACCGGCCCCTGCCCGGTCCTGCCGCCGCCGCCGCCGCCGCCTTTCGCAGCAGCAGGGCTCCTCCAGGCCACCATTTTGGATTCCAAAATGGCGCCCTGGAGGAGCACCGTAGCGGCGCTGGGCCCCTCGGAGGCCCGGCGCTGCCAAGTGAGGCCTCCCGAGGGGCACCCGCGGCGGCGCTGGGACTCTCGGAGGCCCGGCGTGGCTGAGGGAGCCTTCCTGGGGAGACCCCACCGCCATGCGCATGCACGCGTGACGCGGGAGGGCGAGCGCCATTTTGTTTTTTAAAAAACAGCTGAAGACAGCTGAAGGCCCAAGAGGGCAGGGGAAGAGGAGGAACAGATACGCACCTGTTCCTCCTCTTCCCCACTGTCCCAGGCCTAAAGCTGTCTCTGGAGTGGCAGTTGAAGTGACGGGGAGGCATGGGAAGTGGAGGAGCAGGTGTGTTCCTGTTCCTTCTCTTCCCCCACCCTCCTGTCTCTCCATGTGCCCTCCAAAATGGCTTCGAGTGCCAGAGATGGCATGCGTGCCATAGGTTCACCAACATGGCCCTAGGAGACTTTCCTACTGGATGAAGTAGGTACACATGGAATAAACAGGTAAGCTTATCGCACCAGTACCTGTAACGTTCCCATTGAGTCCCTGGAACGTAACAATATGGGAATGGGTGTTACCGCATTAGACTATTGATAACGGGATAGTAACGTTATGAAAACACATATTGTCGTACTTCATTTACTGTTGTACTGGTACCAGCGCTAAAGTAGTTCCTCAGCCGTCCTTCATTGGCACATGCTCACTGTTGCGAAAAACCCTATGTTTGCATTAGAAATAATGCTACCGAGAGGTTTAGGTAGCGAGCATTCATTGTTTTTTCTTGTAAACACGACACAATTCAATCTACACAAAAAAAATTAAAAATAAATAAATAAATTGCCCGTGGCATCTTCCTTGCATCAACACCTGAAGAGTTGAGTTTGTGGACTTTCTAGGATGGGAGAGGAGGAGGTTGTCTTAGCCAACCAGAACATGAGGACAGATTGAGACCAGGTAGGATTATCGCACACACATCATCTGGAACGGTCTGAAAGCGTTCTTGCTGGCTGAGGACGCATTTTTGCAGTTCTCCTGATGGAACAGGCTAGGGACTGTCAGAGCACAGAATGGGAACTCGATGAGGATCATGCCATGCGATAAAATATGTTCCGTTCTGTTCTCATCACGTACTCATTACGTTTTAAGAACACAGTGCGATAAGCTTAAGGGAATCAGAACTGCAAATTAACCCAGCCCCCTGAGTGTGTAGGAAATCCACGGCTATAGGCTGCATCTGCACTGCCAAAATAATACAGTTTGACACCACTTTAACTGCCATGGCTCAATGCTAGGGAGTTCTGGGATTCTGTAGTTTTGTGAGATATTTAGCCTTTTCTGTCAGAGAGCTCTAGTGCCACAACAAACTACAAATCCCAGGATACCACAGGATGGAGCCATGGCAGTTAAAAAGCAGTGACAAACTGCATTATTTCTGCAATCCACATGCAGCCTTAGTAACCCAAATAAGTGGTTCCAGAATCTCTGCTTAGAAACCACTTTCTGGGTCAGTCTGCTCCATGGCTGAACAGCTTGAATTGTCCTGAATTTCTTTCCAATAATTTGTCTACATCTCTCTCTCCCCCCCCCCCCCATCTTATTTGAATGCATTGGTTAAGGACTCTGCCTCTTATCCTGTAGACTAGCAAGGGGTGAGCAAAGTGTGGAAATGGGGTTGCATGTGGCTCTCAAGGAAGTTTTTGTGACCCTCAACACATCCAAAATCCTCAAACCAACCTTCTTCTGGCTCCCCAAAGAGGGGGAATTGCTATTCCTTCAGGTGCAACAGTTTACCTTTTAAATCAGTTGCAAGGCCTTCTTGTACTGTTTGACACCAGAATTACCCAATTTGGAGAACCACTTTAAGTTATCCATGTGGCCCCAAGAGGGGCCCTGAGCCTTACTACACTTGAACAATGAGAGTAATGGCAGGCAAATCTACTCCACCGTGTATGTGAAAGGCCTTCCATCACATGAAGATGCCATGCATATTGCCTCAGTTATCAATATAGACATGGCCACGGTCTATACTGTATTTAGACTGAAGCTTGGCCTGAACTGAGAAGTATGAGTTACCTAAATGAAACAGAATATTCCAGTTTACGCTGGTCATAATTTCCTAAAGAAATCTTAACAATAGTGCCAGCCCAGTCAGATTATCGGTATTGATTTGGTATTGATTTCTGAAAAATCTATCTATCTATCTATCTATCTATCTATCTATCTATCTATCTATCTTTTAAGATCAGTGTTAGGTATCAACAGAATACAGATGATGGGATATATGATGGTCAGTTTTGCTAAATGCCGAAACAGTACACAATTTCCTAATAACCCGAAAAAAGACCATTAGCTACTAAATTTATAGAAGTAATCTCATAGCACCCTCTGCTGGATATGTACTACAAACTCCATAAAAAGATGGCATATGCTCAATACTGTATTGATACTGGTGTATCAGTCAACCTCATCTATACATTGAGGGCAGGTTTGGGGTGCCAAAATTAAGAATTTTGCTATGATCCGTGGATAGGCTAAGGTAGGGGTAGGCAAACTGTCCCCTTTAAGGGCTGAGGGACTTCAGCTCCCAGAATCCCAGACCATTGGCCAACATCCCAGACTGCTGGCCAACATGGCTGAGGCTTCTGGGAGGTGAAGTCTCTCGGCCCTTAAAGGGGACAGTTTGCCTACCCCTGAGCTAAGGGAAAAATTTAGCAGCGTGTAATGAACAAATCTTTTCCTCTCCTTTTAACAATACCAAGAGGGAACATGTTTAGGAAGAGCAAAAGAGAAAATGATCTGTTTATTTGAGGGGTTAGAATTGGGGGGGGGATGTAAATGGCATTGCCAATCTTAAAATGTCTACATCTATACAAATACAGATAGGGAAAGGATATAAATGAGGGAAAAGAATGAGATTGTGGCCTTAAACAAAAAGCTGGGGGAAAGCAAGGAAAGCAACCCCCTTCTATTAGACACCAAGAATGGAGGCCACCACAAGAAGCAGAGGAAAGAAGTTCCTCTTGGGCTGTATATGCACTGTAGAAATAATCCAGTTTGACGCCACTTTAACTGCCATGGCTCAATGCTATGGAATTCTGGGAATTGTATCAAACTAGATTATTTTTGCAGTGTAGATGTAGCCTTGATATGGAAGCAGTGCTCCCACCCCATTACTTCTCCCTTCCCCAAAGTGGAGAAAGAAAGGCAGTCTTCCCTCCTTCCTCCTGTTCCTTTTCAGCCCAAATGGTATTGAGCAGCAATGTGGAAGAGTCCGAAAAATGCAGAACATCCACCATTTTGGGCACTTAAGATGGAGTGGAGCAGTGGCAGCCTTTTCTTAAATAAGGGCTTACTGTATAAGCCTTGCCTTGAGAGGCTTGCAGAGAGAAAGTAAAACCTCGCAAGGCTTAAACAGTAAGTCCCAATTGAAAATGGTTTCTGCTGCTGCCACTGCTCCACTCCACCTCAAGCGCCCAAAGCGGCAGGGAGCACAGAGCTATTCCAGTGGTATCATCATCATCACCACCATCACCACCATCTTTTCCAGCATTGACCCATAGATAAGTCAGCTCAGATTTTTTAGTTGCTTTTTCTCAATTTCCCCTGATGTATACAAGAGTATATACACTGATATTATCCAACACTGAAACATGTATTTACAATACACCCTTGAAACACACACTGAGTTCTAATATATATATATATATATATATATATATATATATGGTTAATCTAAATCAGGGGTAGGCAACCTTTCTCCTTTAAGAGCCGAGGGACTTCAGCTCCCAGAATCCCAGGAGCTATTGACCAACATGGCTGAGGCTTCTGGGAGCTTAAATCCCTTGGCCCTTAAAGGGGAAAGGTTGCCTACCCCTGATCTAAATGAATATAAGTCTCCAGGACCAGATGAATTACATCCAAGGGTACTAAAAGAACTGGCAAATGTAATATCGGAACCATTGGCAATAATCTTTGAGAACTCCTGGAGAACAGGAGAAGTCCCAGCAGACTGGAGGAGGGCAAACGTTGTCCCATCTTCAAAAAGGGGAAAAAAGAGGATCCCAACAATTATCGTCCAGTTAGTCTGACATCAATACCGAGGAAGATTCTGGAGCAGATCATTAAACAGAGAGTCTGTGAACATCTGGAAGGTAATTCCATAATCACAAAAAGTCAACATGGGTTTCAGAGAAACAAGTATGCCAGACAAATCTGATCTCTCTCTCTCTCTTTTTTAAAAATAAAATTACCAGCTTGGTAGATGAAGGGAATGTTGTGGATATAGTATATCTTGATTTCAGTAAGGCCTTTGACAAGGTTCCCCATGACATTCTTGCAAACAAGTGGTAAAATGTGAGCTAGACAAAGTAACTGTTACATGGATTTGTAATTGGTTGACTGGCCAAACCCAAAGGGTGCTCAACAATGGGCTCCTTTTCAACCTGGAAAGAAGTGACCAGTGGGGTGCCACAGGGCTCTGTCCTGGGCCCAGTGCTATTCAACATCTTTATCAATGACTTGCTATCTTTATATTTACACATACATTTAGTAAATAGGCCTTTGGATCTAGTTCAAATTGGATCGACAAAACCTCTTTTATTGTTTTGTGGATAGTGTTCCAATATTTTTTTTGCTTTTTTATAGTTCCACCATTGATGGAGTAGCGTCCCCTTTGCTGAATTGCATTTCCAACATTTATTGGATGTTCCTTTATAAATTCTAGCTATTTTTGCTGGGGTCAAATACCATCTCCAGTGCATTTTTATAACATTTTCTTTTAGGTCATAACTAGCCGTATAGCGGGGGATTTTATTCCAAGTTTTTTCCCAATGCTCCAAATCAATGGGTTGTTTAAGATCTTTTGCCCACTTAATCATATGTTCTTTAACCTCTTCTTGTAAATCTGGGCTATTTTATGTGGGTTATTTGAGAATATAATTTATTCAAATCTTGATTTTTCATTTCTTATACCTATCGTCTTTTGGTCTACGATAAATCTCTCTCTTAATTATCTATGGCTTAACCCCATAGGTGTGCTCAGCAAGCAGCTTTTCAAAGTCGGAAAACTCCCAACTTTGAAAAGCAGCTTGCTGAGTGAGCCTGGGACCCCAGATGCAGCCGGGCTGTATTTGGCCAGCGGATTCAGCGGCAAAACTTGTGCGATAGGACCAGGCTGTCTCCCGAATTAGAATACAACTTGCGATAGGTAAGGCAGGTTTTTTTGCAAGTGCGATAATTTCCATAGTATGACAATAACTGGGGAGGGGGGGGGGAGACACACATATTGACTTGTTTACTACTTGCTCACATGATTATAAGCCATCAACTCATTCAGACGTTACTTCTGAGTAGATATACATAAGACTGCATGCATATCTATTTGTATGCCGCAAGTCTTAGCCAAAGCTGATAAATATTACTTTTTATACTGCAACTCCAAAATACAATACAAAAGTACATTCTCGGAGCATTGGCCTTAAAACATTGACGTTTGCCTTAATATTGTCTTGTTAACTGATTTAAATCTTGAAACCGAGGTTCATATACAGAATCTTTTGCTTAACTAAGGAAATGTTTGAACAATTCAGCATTTGCTGATGTATCCAAGAAGCCATAGTCCTGTGCACAAAGGAAGGTTGCCCCATTTTTCATTTATTACCCGAACTCTGTTTTGGGGTGACAGGATCAGCCACTTGAATATGCCCCTCCATCTAAAAAGGCTGGGAGGCATTTCACAAAATTACAACAGTCCAAGTAGAAGGAACTGACCATGTGACAAATTTGTTAAGACAGCCTGCATTTTCCCCTAAGGGGAATAGTACTGGTTTAACTGCTTCAAGTCTTAGAAATTACCAGGGACCTAACCACTGAACCTGAGCCAGAATTATGTAATCAGAGAGCAGCAATATCCAGAACTAAGGAAACAAATAATACTGCGGGAAAATATTTGCATCATTTTTACCAAGATAACACTTGTGCTGCTTCATCAGCTTACTGAGAAATCTGCAAGTTGATCTATAGTAGAAAAGACATCTTGTTAGCTCCTAAAAGCCTAAGTACATTTCCTGAATTTGTTCGGGTTTTCTTGTTTCTTCTTATTTTGTAATAGCTGCTATTGCCCCCACCAGAAAAATACTAGATGCGGAATACTGCAAAAGATGTAAAATGGTGTGCAAAAATGGTGGCTATTGAAAAAAGAAGATAAGAAAAAACTTAGCAAGCAGAAGAAAATTTCTCCTCCTTCTGTAGGATACAAATAAGGTCAAGAATTTGGAGGAGACATTGGCCACAGGTTAATAGTACAGTCCTATGCATGCTTTCTTCCCAGGTATGCCAATGGTTATTGCCAGGTTAGTATGCATAGGGTTGGTGATGTCTGACAAACCTGGCCAGTACCATGAGAGCAACATAACATTTTGTACAAGTTGAAGGTACCAATTTTATACACCTGTTATCAGGACTTTCCAAATTGGCTATTCTGCCCAGTCTCGGAATGATGTTTTGAAACTCTGGCTTTAAATGTCTTAACTGATGGTTGCTATGATTCATTATTTACCATGTGTAACTTTGCATTTTAACATGGAGAGATAGCTGTGTTGGCCATTTAGCAAATTCATTTCAATTTGTTTTATCTGCAATACAGGAGCCAATGTGGTGTAGTAGTTTGGACCTTATCACATGGGGCTCAATGCAGTCAGAATCCAAACAAATTCCTGACCTAATACGTATTATTTTTCCATGTGTCCACACAACGTCACACAGAACCCCGACAAAACCCCGACAGAATGCGGAAAGAACCGCCATCTTTTGAATTTCGGTTTTTTGGGGAATTGCAAGTGCGCGATGGGAATCATTTCGCTTTTGCCGGAAATATGAAAAGACAATACGTATTGGGGAGCATTTCCCCAATATGTATTGGGGAGCATTTCCCCGCCTGCGCTCCGAGGAAGTCCTCCCCGAAGAGCCGCCTCTCTGAGGACGTCCTCCTTGGAGCGTCGGCCCCGCGCAGGGTCTGCGCTCCGAGGAGGTCCTCCTCGGAAAGCCGGCTCTCTGAGGAGGACCTCCTCGGAGCGAGGTCCCGCGCAGGGTCCGCGCTCCGAGGAGGTCCTCCCCGGAGAGCCGGCTCTCTGAGGACGTCCTCCTTGGAGCGCAGGCCCCGCTTGGAGCCGGCTCTCCGAGGAGGAGCGCGGACCCTGCGCGGGGCCTCGCTCCGAGGAGGTCCTCCTCAGAGAGTCAGCTCTCCGAGGAGGACCTCCTCGGAGCGCGGACCCTGCGCGGGGCCTCGCTCCGAGGAGGTCCTCCTCAGAGAGCCGGCTTTCCGAGGAGGACCTCCTCGGAGCGCGGACCCTGCGCGGGGCCTCGCTCCGAGGAGGACCTCCTCAGAGAGCCGGCTTGGGAAGGGGGGACAGCTGCGGCAAGTGACAGCCGTGGCTGTATTGCGCATGTGCTAGAAGAGCATTTCTAGCGTATGGGCGGGATTTTCTCACTTGTGTGTGAACGGCAAATATGGTTCCCAGGAGCGCTTTCCTTAAAAGCGCGATGAAGGTAAGTGCGTGTGATAGCCATTTGCGTATTGTAGGGTTTCTATCAGTTTAGTTCAGGATTTATTCTTTTATTGCATTCTTATCGCTTTGTGGCCCGTGTGTGATAAGGTCCTATGACTCTGGAGACCACAGTTTCAATCCCAGCTCATGTAAACCCATTCGGTGTCCTTGGTCAAGTCACATTCTCTCAGCCTCAAAGGATAGCAATGGCAAATCCCCTCTGAAGAAACTTGCCAAGAAAACCCGATGATGGCTTTGTCTTAGGGTCATCATAAGTTGGAAATGACTTGAAGACACACAACAACAACAACAACAACAACAACAACAACAACATTAGATGTTGCAAGTGTTGCAGAAATTATTGTTAGTTCCTATTGTTATTTTTCACTTCAATGAAAAACTCATGATGATCAAGGGTCTTGAGGGTAGCAGATGTGCTAGTGTTCATATTAGACAAATGAATATGGAAAGGCTTTCCTCAAACATAAGAGCCAAGAGTCTCCATTAAAAGCTTCAATGCATAACCTAATGATGACAGAGCTATGGGCCTTACCAAACGCTGGCCAGGAAGCGAAAAGTAAGCAAAGACTAAACGAAGCGCGGTCTTTCCGGGGCCTTTCTGGGGCCTTTCCGGGGCCTTTCTGGAGGAGGCAGAGGCGGCGGCGGGGGTTCCCTCCCTCCGACACTTTCCAGGCCTCCAGCCGGCCCAAGGCACCGGCTGAGAGGCGGCTCCGTCCTCGGAGGAGGCGGCGGCGGAGGCTCCCTCCCGCGCCTCGCCCTCCCTCCGCACTTGCCAGCCCTCCAGCCAGCCCAAGGCACCGGCGGAGAGGCGGCTCTGGCCGCGGAGGACGCTTGTACATCCGCAAAAATCCGAATGTTAAAAGATCCCCTTTGACTTCGGATCAAGGGGGGGAAATTCGTTTCAGCTTTGGATTGCCTTTGGATATGTGTAAACACACGGAAAACAAATACGTTTCAGCTTTGGATTGCTTTTGGATATGTGTAAACACACGGGAGAAGTATACGTATCAGCTTTGGATACTTTCTGCATTGGACCCCCATGTGATAAGGCCCTATGTTGCTGATATGATATGCAACCCCACTAGTGAACTGTGATGTTGCACAACAGAACACTGTGCAAAATGTCAAACTGTGCAACTGGGGCTCTCATTGCACAATATGTCTCAATGCACAGTGTGTCCCATTGTGCCTCAAGACACATTGTTCATCAGGATATGCTGCTGGCGCCATTTGCACAACGATCCCAGAGATATAGCCATGTCTCCACTTTCTTCCTCTAAAGAATATGCGCATCATGCAACATCGCAATTCAGGTTTACATGGTGGTGAGTTTATTATTACATAAATACTTAACAGGATGCCACTCCATGAGTTTAAGATTTGGTATGACAATATTTGCCAATTTTTGCCAGTAAACCATGCAGTTTCAGCTGTGACAGCTCGAGTTTTGTGAAGCTCAAAATAGGCGCTCTTTCCTTGGGTTTTCTAAAGAGTAACACCTTTCCAACTTGGCCTGGCTGAAGCAACATTTGAAGTTATTCAAAGGACTACAAGGAAGAAGAGCTGTTTATGTGCAGTGCACAAATTTATATTTAGCTCTTCCATTTTTTCCCCAAGAGACCGAGGGACTGGCCTGCAAGACAAGAATAGGATTAGAGTTGGCTTGAGCTTGTTAACAGGACAGTAGATAATCCTTGTTGTATAATAGCTTTAGGAAATCCTCCTTTCTAATTGGTTGAAACATTTGATTCTTTAGCCTAGTAGGGCAGCATCAGCTGGAGCTTGTTTACTGAGGCAAGCTATAAAGAATGGAAGTGACCCTCCAGGAATATTAGCATTTGGCCATCCTTAATGTCTGTGAAGATCTTTAATGCATTCCCTGGAGGCAGAAGGGTAATAGCCATGTGAATCTGCATTTAGGACTGTTGTTAACAAGCAAACTTTCAACACAACATAATTGTCTGGTAAACATAGTCCCTTTGCTCTAGCTTCCTTTGTATGAGAACGTTTCCATACACTGCAACATCCCACAGATAAAACATGGGACATGTGTGGCTTTTGTTTGTTATTAACTGCCCTTGAGTTGACCCAGATCCATAGCGATCCTGTGGATCGAGACATCTCCAAGACCCCCTGTCCTCCGTTGCTCTGCTTAGGTCCTACAGGCTCAGGCTTGGGGCCTCCCTGAATGAGTCTAGACAACTGGCATGTGATCTTCCTCTCTTTCTACCTTTGCTAGCATTGTGTTTTCTAATGAGTTTTTCCTTCGTGTGATGTGGCCAAAGTATGACAGCCTCAGTTTCATCATCTTGGCTTCCAGGAGAGATCAGGCCTGATCGGTTCCAGGACCCATCTGTTTGTCTTTTTGTCTATCCATGGTATCCTCAGCAGTCTTCTCCAGCACCACATCTCATATGAACTGGATCCTGCTCTCACATCTGTACAAGGCAATGGGGAATACAACGGCTTGGACGAGTCCAACTTTAGTGTTCGGTTGTATATCTTTACACTTCAGGATACTGACTAGTTCTTTCATGGCTGCCCTTTCCATTCCTACTCTCTTCTGATTTCTTGACTACAGTTCCCATTCTGATCAGTGTTTGATCCTAGATATGAGAACTCTCTTACTATTTCTATTTTCTTGTTATCTAGGTTGAATTTATGTAGATCCTCTGTGGTCATTATTTTTGTTTGCTCAATGTTCAGCAATAAGCCTGCCTTTGCACTTTCTTCAACTTTCCTTAGTAATTGTTCCAAGTCTCTGATATTTGCTGCTAGTAATATGATGTCATCTGCATATCTTAGATTGCTGATGCTTCTTCTTCTTATCTTAACTCTTCCTCCTCCTGAGTCTAAACCTACTCTTCATTTGATATTTTCTGCATACAAGTTGATCTGGTAAGGTGATAGAACGCATCCTTACCTGACCCTTTTGCCAACTGGGAGCCATTCAGTTTCTCCATATTCTGATCTGACAAAATTCTGAATGAAAGGCCAATGCAATTTTAGGCTGCATCAGTAGAAGTATAGTGTCTAGATCAAGAGAAGTAATAGTGCCACTCTATTCTGCTTTGGTCAGGCCTCACCTGGAATACTGTGTCCAGTTCTGGGCACCACAATTCAAAAAGGATGTGGAGAAACTGGAGCGTGTCCAAAGGAGGGCAACTAAAATGGTGAAGGGTCTGGAAAGCAAGCCCTATGAGGAACGACTTAGGGAGCTGGGGATGTTTAGCCTGGAGAAGAGAAGACTGAGAGGTGATATGATAGCCGTGTTTAAATATTTGAAGGGATGTCATATCGAGGAGGGAACAAGCTTGTTTTCTGCTGCTCCAGAGACTAGGACCCGAAACAATGGATGCAAGCTGCAAGAAAAGAGGTTCCACCTCAACATTAGGAGGAACTTCCTGACAGTAAGGGCGGTTCGACAGTGGAACACACTCCCTCGGAGAGTAGTGGAGTCTCCTTCCTTGGAGGTCTTTAAGCAGAGGCTGGATGGCCATCTGTCGGGGATGCTTTGATTGGGAGTTCCTGCATGGCAGGGGGTTGGACTGGATGGCCCTTGTGGTCTCTTCCAACTCTATGATTCTATGATTCTATGATTCTATGAAAAATACCTCTTGTCCTAAGTAGAGATTTCTCATCAGTATCAAATGTAGTGGCACTCTCATTTCTTTAAGAGCATTCCATAGCTTTTAATGATCTGTGCAGTCAAAAGCTTTGCTATAGTTCATAGAACACATTTTCTTCTGCAATTCTTTGGTGCACTCCATTAGTCAATGCATGGCTAAGCAACATTAAAATGTGGTCAAGATGGCAAAAGTTATTCATGAGGATCAAGATATCAGGCAGGAAAGCCTGAAGCAGTTTGTTTTTGCCAGAGGGAAGGGGAAGATTCCTCTCACTCCTATCTTTTCCTCCTTGCTGAGTTGACTGAGTGAAAACGACTTTTGCACTTTGAACTCAGTTTACACTAATTGAATGAAGCTGACCACAAAGGAGGAAAGTGGGAGGAGAGAGAAACTGGGACACTTTAAAAGCAGCTGAAAAGTGGGATGACAGAGGATTAATCAGGATAGTTAGAGTGTATTTTTGTCTTTTGAATCTGCAAGGATGCTAAAATATTATATTTTGCTTATTCTCATCTCACCCTGGATCTGTTACTTTCTCTCTCTCCTTTTTTTGCCCCTTCTGATGGGGCACACAATTCAGTAGCCCCATTCACAGCCATACAACCACACACACATACACACACAGAGAGCTAAAAGTCTGAGAGAGGAAGACGAAGGGGTGTGTAAGGACAAAGTGAGCTGTGTCTTATAGGATTGTCATAAAGATTACTGAGATGTGTGAAGAACTTTGTCACTTTCTAAGTCAGGCTGTAGTTCTCAGCATTTAACCTTTAAAACAACTCTGAGAGGTGGTTCAGTATCATTACCCTTAGGGTTGACAGAAGAATGGCTTCCAGTCTTTGGAAAAGTGTATTAGAAAGTAATTACCACTGAAATAATTATAAATCCCAAGTAATCTTCCCAACAGCAGGGGGCTGTGTGCAGATGCTTGTCCCCTAGGATTAGTATTTGTGTGTTTCTGTATGTGCCTTCAAGTTGCCTATCACCTTATGGCGACCCCATACATTTCACTGTTTTTTCTTACGCAAGAAATACTCAGAGGTGGTTTTGCCAGTTCCTTCCTCTGAAATATAGCCTACAGCACCTTGAATTTGTTGATGGTCTCCCATTCAAGTACTAACCAGGGCTGACACATCTTAGTTTCCAAGAACAGATAGGATCTGATGCCTTTAAGATATGAGTATCAATGGGCCTTTGCAGACTGCCAGAAATAGTGCAAATTGAGTCCACTTTAAATTGAGGCACTGCCCTGGCTCAGTGCTAGGGAATCATGGGAATTGTATTTTTTTTCTAAGATATTGAGCCTTCTCTGTCAGAGAGCTCTGGTGCCACAATAAATTACAGTTCCCATGATTCCTTAGCACTGAGCCAGGGCAGTGCCTCAATTTAAAGTGAACTCAATTTGCAGTATTTCTGGCAGTCTGCAAAGGCCCAATATTTAATTCACTTATATCCTTCCTTTCCCTCAAAACTGGGATTCAAAGCAGCTAAATGCAGAAACACATACAAAGACACATTTAAAAAAAAAATGCAAACAGGTGCTGCTAAAATGCAACCAGTCACCCCTCCATTCTCATGGACTTGAAGTTTATGGGTTTGCATATTCACAGAGAGGCAACCTCCGTTAAAATCAATGGGGTGCGCTTCCGTGAATATGCAAAAATGGAGGGCCGACTGTAAACCCCTTGTAGAATTAAAACCATTTAAAATGAAACCATTAAAATAAGCGAGAGATAAAAATCAATCTGGCAGCACATTATTATTATGGCTATTATATTTATTATTAGTAAAGGTATTCCCCATTGACAAGGTTGTCAAATCGTGTCTGACCATAGGGGACGATGCTCATCTCCGTTACTAAGTCGAAGAGCCAGCGTTGTCAGAGACTATTCTGTGATCATGAAGCCAGCAAGATTGCACAGAACGCTGTTTACCTTCCCACCAAAGTGGTATCTATTTATCTACTTGCATTTGCATGCTTTCGAACTGCTAGGTTGGCAGAAGCTGGGACTAGTGACAGGAGCTCCCCCCATCATGCAGCACCCGGGCCTCGAACTGCAAAATCTGCCGATCTTGCAATCAGCAGAGTCATCATCATCATCATCATCATCATCATCATCATCATATTTATATTTATATCCCACTCTTTCCCCAGAACTGGGATCCAGAGCAGCTCACAACATTAAAATTATTAAAAATCCTTGCAGTTAGTTCCTAAACATCTGTTGGACCAGACAAGTTTTCACCTGCCAACAAAAGGGCAGCAAGGAGGAGGCTATCCTAGCCTTTCTGGGGAGGGCATCCTCAAACCTGGGAGCCATCACAAAGAAGACTCTCTCCTTCCCCCCCCCCCCAAAAAGTGCTGGGGAGTAGTAGCACACCAAAGGGGTGCAGACTGCACCAGGTGACACCCCAGAAGAGGGGTGACTTTTGGTCAGGCCTTCCTTTTGCTGGGGGCTGAGAAAGGGCAAGCATGGCCCTCCAGGTTTCGCTGTGGCGGTGGCTTCCTCTTCAGGAGGTGGCTGCCATTGCAGTGAAGGAGAAAGGCAAGCCAGTGGTGTCACTAGGGGGGTGCAGGGGGTGCAGACTGTCCCAGGTGACACCTTAAAGGGGGGGGGGTATGTGACACCACTGCTCCTCAAACACCTACATTTTGGCAGAAATGGGCTGCGACATCCCCCTGCTTCCCTTTAAAATGCTTTAGGAGATGAAGCTCAGTGGGAGGAAAAAGGATGTAAGCCGCCCCAATTGCTTCGGTAGAGGGGTGGGATAGAAATAAAATTTTATTATTATATTATATTATATTATATTATTATTAAGGAGAGGCCCCAGAATTTTTTTTAAGTTCAAAATTCACAATTCAATATTTTAATTTTTTTTTTAAAAATTCTTTTAAAATTTTCTTTAAAAACATCACATTTTAACCACATCTTCACTATGTATCAAAAGCTACATAAAATAAATAAGTAAATAAAAGCAATTGCAAGTACATTTCTATACCGCTTATCAGTTCACTTAAGCACTCCCGAAATGGTTTACAATTTGTAAGCTAATTGCCCCCAACAAGCTGGATACTCATTTTAGCGACCTACAGAAGGATGCAAGGCTGAGTCGACCCAGAGCCCCTGGCTGGAATTGAACTCACAACCTTGTGATTTGCGAGTGAGTGGCTGCTGTACAGGCATTTACCCACTGCATTACCAGGGCTTAGCAATATGAAACATGCATATGCAAATACATTTAGGCTATGTGTATGATATTGTAATTTGAAGGCATGGCTGGTTGTAAATCCTTCATTTGACTAGCCAAAAATAAACATTTCTTTGGCCTAGAAAAAAAAAATCTTAGATGACAATTAAAACAAAGTCAAAGGACAGCTTTCACAAGAGCTAGATTTGAGCAGTTAAAATCTATGGTCAGATCAGGTTGATTTCAGAAAATACCTTCTCACGAAACAACATGTATTTGTGGTGCCCCCGTTGTGGAGGATAATACGCATATTCTGTTGGATTGTAGTATATATGAAAAGGAGAGATCCCATTTTTTACAATCTCTTCTGGTCAGAACAACTAATTGGGATCCTACTGCTAAATTGTCTTATTTTCTCTCTGGGGAGAACTTACACTTTAATAATAATAATAATAATAATAATAATAATAAATTTTTATTTATAGCCCGACCCTCTGCACTTAGCAAGATGTATGGCAAAATTTCTTATAAAAGCTGCTCTTTTGAGAGATCAATTAGTATTCAGCATGGAGTGTCATGCTATGGCGATGAGCTTCTCTGTTTGTGGAATTCGTATTTGTCTTATAGTTTTTGTTATGTTAGAATCATAATTTATTTATATTGTTTTAATTAGGATGTTTTAATATATTTTCAGTTTAATACTTTTTAAGGGGTGGGTGGGATTTGGGTTGTGTTTTATACATACTGTATGGAATTTTAACTGTTGTTAGCTGCCTCAATTGCTGACAGAGGGGAGAGGTATAAATAATTTATTATTATTATTATTATTATTATTATTATTATTATTATTATTTTGTTTGTGTTATTTCCCCCACTTTTAACCTGATATATTTTATATTGTATTTGTAGCTTATTTCAGACACTATTTATTCAGTTGTTTACTTAATGAATAGGTTCTAATTCTGGCCATTTTTGGATTTGTTTTAGAATTGAGCTTTTATTACTGCTTGTTTTTCGATACGCTGAATCTGTACTTGAAATACTATATTTTATTGTTGATACGGTCAGTCGACTAATCAATAAAACTTGTTGTTGTTTATGTCACAACTTAGCATTCCATTCAGTGGTAGATGGGAATTAGGATTTGCGAGTTAACATTAGTGCAAAAATTCAAAGATGTACAGACTGCTAGAAATAGTGCAAATTGAATCCACTTTAAGAGTTAGGGTTAGTGCTAGGGAATCATGGGAATTGTATTTTTTTCCTGAGACATTGAGCCTTCTCTGTCAGAGAGCTCTGGTGCCACAATAAACTACAGTTCCCAAGATTCCCTAGCACTGAGCCATGGTAGTTTAAAGCAGTCTCAAACTGGATTATTTCTGCAGTGGCACAACAACCAAAAATCCCAGGATTTCATAGGATGGAGCCATGCCAGTTAGGTCCAAAACAGACTGCAGAAATAATCCAGTTTGAGACTGCTTTAACTGCTCTGGATCAGTGCTACAAAGTCCTGGGTGACCTAGTTCATTGTGGCACCAGAGCTTTCTCTGACAGAGAAGGCTCAATGTCTCACAAAACTACAAATCCCAGAATTCCCTAGCATAGAGCCAGGGCAGTTAAAGCAGTCTCAAACTGGATTATTTCTGCAATCTATTTTGGACCTGAGTGGTATCAAACTGCATTAATTCTGCTGCTATAATAAACTTTTAAAAACTCTTTTATCTGTGAGCCACCTTGGGTCCTTTAGTGAGAGAAAGGCAGCATATCAATTAAATAAATAAAAATAAATGGCAAGCAAAGACATTTTTATGTAAGCAATTTTTAAAATGGTAAAACAGGGAAAGTTCTTATTTAGATATATGTTTATCTGTTTTTAACTTTTGCATGATTTTTGTATCATTTTATAGTATTTAAGGTGGGGTTTTAAAAATTGTTTTTAAAACTTTATTGTAAACGTTTTCAATTTGTTATCTCCGGAAGCCGCCTTGACCTAACCTCAAAGGAGGACAAGGCACTGCAAAACGTAGGACATTCAAGGAAAATTTAAGGCCTTACAAAATAAAAAGTTAAAAACAGTCACAGAAATGCAAATTTGGGTTTCATAGGATGCATCCGCACCGCAGAATTAAAGCGGTTTGACATCACTTTGGCACAAATCTGTCCTACAGTATCTTGGGATTTGTGGTTTGGTGGGAGCTCTCTGACAGACCAGGCCGAAGATCTCACCAAACTACAAATCCCAGGATTCTGTAGGATGGAGCCATGGTAGTTAAAGTGGTGTCAAACCACTTTAATTCTTATAATTAATGATATTTTCTGTATCTCCCAAAATGATTGTTAATTTAAATGAAATGTATTTCCTCTGTCTGTTTCTGGGAGATGAGGGAGAAGGGGGAAAAGGCATGTTATGAATTATGGATCATATAATCTGTACTATGTACTGTGTAAATAATAAGGTTTTAATTTAAAAAAAACTGCTTTAAAAATCCTGCAGTGTGCATATATATATATATATATATATATATAAAACCTTGGTCATGCTCAAAATGGAGGACATTTTGAAATACCAAAAAATAATAATATTTTCTTATTACACTTCCTGACTTAATGAATAAAGAATTTTCTATTTATAATAAAAACTCTGAATATGATTTCAGTAAGCTTGTAAATCTGTATAATAATAATAACAACAACAACAACAATGGAGGACATTTTGAAATACCAAAAAAATAAAAAGTAATATTTTCTGATTACTCTTCCTGACTTAATGAATTAAGAATTTTATATTTGTAATAGGAACTCTGGATATGATTTCAGTAAGCTTGTAAATCTGTATAATTAATAATAATAATAATAATAATAATTTAAAAAATCTTATATTCTGTTTAGATTGTATTAATATATCTGTATGGAAATTTTAATGTTGTAAGCCGCCCCGATTGCTCTGCAGAGGGGCGGGATATAAATAATAATAATAATAATAATAATTAAAATGGAGGACATTTTGAAAATACCAAAATATAATATTTTGTTCTTACACTTCCTGACTTAACGAATTAAGAATTTTCTATTTGTAATAAAAACTCTGGGTATGATTTCAGTAAGCTTGTAAATCTGTATTATTATTATTATTATCATTATTATTATTAATATAATATAATAAATGGAGGACATTTTGAAGTACCATAAAGATTAATATTTTCTTATTACACTTCTTGACTTAATGAATTAAGAATTTTATATTTGTACTAAGAACTCTGGATATGATTTTAGTAAGCTTGTAAATCTGTATAATAATAGAAAAAATATAATATAATAATAATAACAATAATAATAATTGGAGGACATTTTGGAAATTCCTCCTGGACAGAACGCTGAAATGTAGGACGCGTCCTGGAAAAAGAGGACCCCTGGTCGGTCACAAGGGTCCCATTCTGGGAGGCTAATAAACCAAATGAATAAATTAATAAAAAAAAAAAAACCAAACACTTCCCCTCAACCACCACTAGGGGCGCTAGAGCAGGAACGAGCTCTCTGGTCCTGTCTTTCACCGGCGAAAAGAGGAGGGGCGACACTAAATAGAGGAGGTTGCTGGGCAGAAGAGTGGTGCGCATGCCCTGTAGGGTAAGATACCCTTTCTCGCGACCTCCTCTTATCCCACTGCGCATGCTCACTGCAGGGGCGAGGCCCTTCAGCGCAAGGTGGCGGAGCGGTGGGCGGGGCTTCTGCTAAGGGAGGCTGTTGGGCTGCTCTTTCTACTTCATTCGCCGTTAGTCGGTCAAGGAAGGCGGGTTGGACGCTGGTGCTCTCCTGTCTCTCCCTCAGCCTCCCTTGTTTCCCCCACCTTGTCTTCCGTTGGCCATGGAGGCACAGAAAGTAAGTGGGGTGAGGGGAAATGGGGGTTTCCCTCGCCTTGGAGGACACTCAAGGGGGGGAATGGAGGACGTGCCCCTCCCCATTAAAGCTGTGTGTGGGGTGGTCTTAACCATTTCTGACCTTAGTTAATTAATTATACACTCGTTGTTCGCCAAAAGTAATCTTATCCATGTACTATCCGCTTCCATTTACAGTACTGCCTTTGTATCGTTTATGCCAGTGCTCTTACTTACATTAATACAAAATTATAACCTTATGTTCAAATAATGCATTGGTTTCATATATATAAAACAAGGGTAGGCAACCTTTCCCCTTTAAGGGCCGGGGGACTTCAGCTCCCAGAAGCCTCAGCCATGTTGGCCAATAGTCCCATGTTGGCCAATAGCTCCTGGGATTCTGGGAGCTGAAGTCCCTCGGCCCTTAAAGGGGAAAGGCTGCCTACCCCTGGTATAAAACATTCAGGAGTATTTGTGTTGGCGATTTAGCAAATTTAAACAAAAATCCATCAGTGATTTGGTTGTGTGTGTGTGTGTGTGTATATATATATATATATATATATAGCATTATCTATCTATATATGTGTATATATATATATATACATATATGTGTGTGTGTGTGTGTATATATATATATATGTATCATATATATATATGTATTATAATTTATATATATGTATATCAGGAATAGATTTGGGATATATAAGCGGGATATAAATTATTATTATTATTATTATTATATCTTGGATAATTTGGGATACCTCCCAAATTATATATTTATCCCAATTCTTTTAGTTTTCTTTGAAAATAGAAGATCTAAGAGTATAAATGTGTGTGTGTGTGCGTGTGCATGTATGTTCAAATTTATAGACTTAGACCTTCTCTTTTCAAGGGAAAATAAAAGATTTGGGGGTGGGGAGGCGAAGGGATAGGGAGATATTGTGGCTGCACCAGAGCTCCCTGATGGAGAGAAGGCTGAATGTCTCACAGAACCACAGTTCCCAGAATTCCATAGCACTGAGCCAGGGCAGTTAAAGAGGTGTCAAAAATGCATTATTTCTGTCCCTAGAGCATATGCATCTCCAGAGGGCTAAAAGACAGCAGTGGGCTTCTTTTTATGCGCAGAATGGAGGACGTTATAGAATTCCTCATACATTCATGCTTCTTGGTCATGCTCAAAGTGGAGGACACTTTGGAATTCCTCCTGGATAGAAGGTTGAAATGTAGGAAGTGTCCTGGAAAAGGAGGACCTCTGGGTAGGAAGGAGGGAGAGGTTGTCCTGCAAATGGTTTTTCTCTCTTCCCGACTCCCTCCTTGCTTTGGGGCATGAAAAGATTGCAATGTGGGCCACATTCCTGGTCATTATATAGTAGTCTGTTATGGGGACACTGACCTAACAGCAACAGCAGCGTCAGCAATAGTTGCGGGAGTTTTGTGACACCTTGGAAGCGTTGGGAGTACTGTATATGTTGGCTTTTTATGTGCTCAGGAGGCTGAATGGTGTCTTTGTGTGGTTGGTGTTTCCGTTGCTATAGCTAAAGCCGACTTCATGTGTGCAGAACAAATGTTTTTGGTTTGGGTTTTTAAATTGTCAACTTGGGTATGGTGTAGTCAGTGGGTTGAGCGTTGGACGATGACTCTGGAGTTGTTGGACCAAACCACACTGAGAAATAATATAGTTTGAGATGGCTTTTACTGCCCTGGCTCAGTGCTAGGGGATTCTGGGATCTGTAGATTATTGTGGCACCAGAGCTTTCTGACAGAGAAGGCTAAATGTCTCACAAAACTACAGTCCCCAGGGTTGCCTAGCATTGAGCCAGGGCAGTTAAAGCAGTCTGAAACAAGATTATTTCTGCAGTGTGTTTTGGGTTGTTGTTGCTGTGTGCCTTCAAGTCGTTTCCAACTTACGGCAACCCTAAGGCGACCCTATAAAATTTTTTGTGTGAGCAGGAGGTTTCTTCAGAGGGGGTTTGCCATTGCCCTCTGAGGCTGAGAGAGTGTGACTTGCCCAGGGTCACCCAGTGTGTTTACATGGCTTGGCTGGATTTGAATCCTGGTCTCCAGAGTGATATTCATAGCCCAGGGCTCATATCCCCTCAGATCTCTCAGCCGCAGAGTGTCACCATAAATAAAAAATGACTTGGAGGCACACAACAACAATAACAACAACAAAAAGAGGCATTTCCACCCGCCTCTTCCCACTTCTTTTGTCTCATCACTTTGTAGCATTTCACAGTAACCCCAATAAAGGTATCATGCTGTTTCTGCTTTTGTTTGCTGCTGAATTGTAGCACCTGGATCCAAAACACACTGCAGAAATAATCCAGTCTGAGACTGCTTTAACTGCCCTGGCTCATGCTAGGGAATTCTGGGAACTGTAGTTTTGTGAGATATTTAGCCTTCTCTGTCAGAGAGCTCTGGTGCCAAAATAAACTACAATTCCAGGTCTTTGCAAATCTCCCAATAGCCACATGGCCAGAAGGAGGAGGGGCCAGTCTGCAAAAGATGCCCTCCACTTATCATCTTAACTAAGGACAGAAACATCAAAATGCAGGCATCTCACTAACATCTCCAATTGTTTTTCTCCTGTTTGGTTTGTAACATCTTGCCTGATGAAGAAGCCACTGGAGCTTCGAAAGCTTGCAACAAGTATATTGTGCATTTTGGTTGGCCAATAAAGGTATCACTGTTTGGTGAATTTTTATTACAATTCCCAGAGTTCCCTAGCACTGAGCCAGGGCAGTTAAAGCAGTTTCAAACTGGATTATTTCTCCAGGTGTTTTGCACCCTACTTGTTTTATGCTTATTGGTCCTACTTCTAAGTAGGTTTTAATCTTCACTGGCAGCAGCCTTGGTGAAATTTACTTCCGAGTAAGCATGGAAGGCCAAGGCTGTAATCACACTGTGGAAATAATCCAGTTTGACACCGCTTTAACTGCCATGACTTGGTGCTAGGGAATTCTGGAATCTGTAGTTTTGTGAGACATTTGTGAGCCTTCTCTGTCAGAGACCTCTGGTGCAAGAACAAACTACAGTTCCCAGAAATCCATAGCATTGAGGCAGGGCAGCTAAAGTGGGGTCAGATGGGATTATTCCTGCAGTGTGGATGCAGCCCAAACCAATTTATTTGCCCCACTGAGCATTTGATTTCTATGAAAAAAAAAGCTAAGCTTTGTTTTTTTAAAGAAACTAACTATAAAATATAGTAGTGGTGAAGAATTTTCCTCTACCAAGAGAGAAGAACATTTTCAGGCTGGTAAGGCGCAATCCACAGCTAGTGGATTATTCCCTTTATGTCAGCTGATGGATAACCCACTAGTTGTGAATGGCACCTTCAGCCGCCTTGGAGAGATCATTCACATTAAATATCCACCTCTCATTTTCTCCTAGCGCCACAATAGACTGCAGAAATAATCCCGTTTGAGACCACTTTAACTGCCCTGGCTCAATGCTAAGGAACCCTGGGAACTGTAGTTTTATGAGACATTGAACCTTCTCTGTTAGAGAGCTCTGGTGCCACAACAAATTACAGTTCCCAGAATTCCCTAGCACTGAGCGGTCTCAAACTGGATTATTTCTGCAGTGTGTTTTGGCCCCTAGTCAAATGACTAGAACCTGATCAGGTAGCTCAAAATCTACACCTTTTAGACTTTCTTAGTTTTACAGTCTTACTGGCATCTGGGCTTTATCCCTAAATGGAATATTGATCTGATTTGGACACAATATAAATACCGCATTTTCCGGCGTGTAAGATGACTTTTTAACCAGGGTGTGAAGACACACCCAACTAAAGGTGGTGGCAAATATGGGTGTGCAACGCCAGTACCCTGGTGAGATCAAACTCCTTTACCCAAAAAGGCTCCAATGCTGAATGTAAAGTCCAAAAGGGGGAAATTTATTTTGAAGAACAAAAGAAAAGGGTTTCTCCTCCCAAGCTCTAATAGGCTTAAAATAAAAGGTACTTTACAGTTTAGGTTTCAGCAATCTTCAGTGTTGTCATCTGTCTGGGTTTGATCTTGGATTGATCTCCTACTCAATGAAGCTGGTGCAGGGTCTTTCAGCTTCTGGTGCTCTTAACTTCTTTATTGCTGATGTTTAATAGAATTAACTGCTTCTGGTAACTAAATTGGCTAAATGTGGTAACTAAATTGGCTAAGTGGTAAATAAATTGGCTGAATGGTAAATAAATTGGCTAACTGTGTAAGAAATGCCCTTTCCGTCTGTCTGTGCCTGTTTGCCACCAAACAGATAAAGCCAAGCCTGCCTAAGAAAATTGAAAATCCCAAGATGAAGCAGAGCTTGCTGGGAAGGGGCAAACCAAAAACTAGAAAAATGCAGGGGATTCCTACAGCTCCTCCCACAAACTAATACAATGGAACATTCCTATGCTCAAACATACTAAAACTACACTAAAGTGAAAGAAAATGCAGGGGAGAATTTAAACAGTCCAGGCTGGACATCACACAGGGAAATCTGGGGTTAAAGTTGGGGGGTCGTCTTATACGCCGGGTATAAGGAGGAGGAGGACAGAGGTGCAAGGGGGAAGAAGCCTTGGGAGAAGAGGAGGATGAGAGGAACCCTAAGGCGATCCTCTCCTGGGGTTTTCTTGGCAAGACTGGTTCAGAGGAAGTTTGCCATTGCCTTCCTCTGAGGCTGAGAGTGTGTGACTTGTCCAAGTTCACCCAGTGGGTTTCATGGCAGAGTGGGGAATCAAACCCAGGTCTCCAGAGTGGTAGTCCAACACTGAAACCACTATACCATGCTGGCTCCTATTCCTATGTACTACCTAGGAAAGAATGGCAGACTTTGCTGTTGTTCTTGTGTGTCTTCAAGTCCTTTCCAACTTATGACGACCCTAAGGCAACCTTATCATGGGGTTTTCTTGGCATGTTTCTTCAAATGGGGGATTGCCATTACCATCCTCTGAGGCTGAGAGTGTGTGACATGCCCAGGGTCACTTACTTGGCTGCAAATTGTACACACCCCAGAATGCATCACCTAGTATATTGGCAGTCCTTCCCCCCAACACTTTCTCATTTCCCCCCAACCATCTCATAGCTGGGAGATGGAAATAATTTTTAAAGCAGCATTTAAATCTGGACTATTTTTTAAAAAGTAAGGTCCAAAACACACTGCAGAAATAAATGCTAGGGAACATGGGAGCTGTGGTTTGTGGTGTTTGTAAGTGACAGTTTTCCTGCTAAGTACCTGCATGTTATAAACATTTGAATTAAAATTACCATATCGAAATCAAAACTGATTTTTTAAAATTTTTATTCGGTGTGCGTTAGAAGAGGAGTAGTCTTATATGGCGAGTATATCCCAAACTCTATATTTTAACTGGAAAAGTTGGGGTCGTCTTATATGGCCAGTCATCTTATACGCCGGAAAATGCGGTAGACTAAAAACTGCTTTATTAATAATTTTTTTTTTTTTTTTAGTGGAAGATGATTTTTGAACCATTGGTTGCATTCCTAGTTTTGTAGAGCAGTACCTTAAGCACGAGATCCCACCTGATCTTGGGAACTAAGCAGGGTCAGCCCTGGTTAGTAATTGGATTCATTCCAGGTGTTGTAGGCTGTATTTCAGAGGAAGGCAATGGTGAAACCACCTCTTGAATATTCCTTGCCTAAGAAAACCCTATAAAATTCATGGGGTTGCCGTAAATCGAATAGTGACTTGAAGGCACACGCTTATACCCTAAGAGATACTCTTGTGATCCTTTTAAGTACCAAAGCAATTGTGCAGGGCTTGCTCTTTTGTAAAGCCTTTTGAATAGTTGGAGATGGAATGTGAAGTTTCTGGGGTGGGAGGAAAGAATCTAAGCCAACATTTCTCTGTCTTAACTGCTTTTATTTTTAAATCATAGCCATCTTTAGCAATGCTTAGAATAAGAATAGACTATAAATACATTAATAATTTGACTTATCTATAAAATAAGTTTATACAGTAGTGTAGTAATATTCCTACTGATCAAGCTGAAAATCAGCAACTACGTCAGAATCCTTCAGTGAGTTCATCACAGAAGATGAAATTTGAACCAGGTATTTCCTGTCTCAGTCCTCATTCTTTTAATTAGTATGCTAATATAGTCAAGTCAAATTATTAACATACTTGTATCTTATTCTGCCTTTAAACATTTGTGAAAGACAGATGATGTTGCCAGCAACCATTATAGCATGGGTGGGCAACTCTAATGTGTCTGCGGGCAATTTTCTGCCCTGGAAATTGCTATGGGCTGCATATGCTGTCAAAATGCCAATAGACAGACAAACCAAAGTGACCAGCAGTTGACTTCTGGGTTTGGGGAGGAAAAAAATGTATTTTCAAATGTTAAACCTGTGTGTGTGTGCGCGCTTTGAAATGCATCTAGTTAATCTGAAGCATGCACACTTTGAAGTGTGACGAAAATGAGTGGGATTTACTTTCAGAAAAGATCTCCTTCAACCCAGAACATTAGGTTTGCATTGACTATAGCCCCAGTAAGTATAAGCACAAGTAAACGTCTAAGTCAGATCTCTGTTCCCAAGTAAAGTAGATAATTGAATCAGTTATTGACTTAACGTTCAACAATTATATAAACCCATTGATTAATTCTACTCTAGTTGGGAATAGCGACCGGATTTAGGCCAATCTGCATAAAATTCCTTTTTTGACTAGCTGAAACCAAGGTAGAACATGTGTATTGTGAACAGCTATCTGATACATGTGGCAGTTCTGTTCAGCATATTTAAGGAATATTTTAAAGTGCACAACTATCTTTCATTTTGATGGCTAAGAAAATGGACTGCTGCATTTACTTACTTTATATTATATGCATTTTGTTTCATACTGAGCACCATTAAGTTTGTTAAAAGAAATGGGTAAGACTTAAGAGTCAATGAGTGGGGATCCATGAAGCAATAGTAGAGATCCATTAAGCATTTGGTTGAGTCTAACTTTTGTTCAGTTTTCAATCATTCAGGTCTGAGACTTAGAGTAGCCATAGGCTAGCAAGAGGAACAATTAGATGTGTTGGCACTCTTCCAGTATATTAATTTGCTAATACTATCTCTAACCATATGATATCCTTTGTTAAAGTAGATAATAGATTGTTTCATGATAGATCCTGTGACAATTTAAACATCTTGACTTGATGAATTCGGTATTACCGGTAGATGAATTCTGAAATGTTACTTACAGAACTAAATATTATTGGCTTTATTTCTTCTTGCTTGTAACTGTCCAAAAGAGTGAGTGAGGGATTAATTATTCTGTTGCACATAATAAGAGTATTACAGATTCGGTTTTTTCAGTTGTGAAATATTCTTGCAGTCATGGTATAAATTATTATTTCTATGTTATTTGCCTGTGTGTAGCGTAGTATTTCCTTGCTACTTGTGGCATAACATCTTGCTGTGCATCATAGCAATCTGGTAATTGATTAAATGCCTCACTAAACCGTCCTTTCTCTCCCCAACTCTTCTGGGGTGACAAAGAACAGAGTTTATTAGTGCAGAGAGATCTCAGAAGTGGAGGGTATTCTTATTCTAGTCAGGAAAAAGCTAATCCTTTAGGATGGCCAGATGCTAATCCGTTTATATTTGATGTCAAACTGCAATTGTAAAATGAATAGACTACTACCTTTGCTTTTCTCCAAAACATAAAACATTTAAAAACTGTGTTGGTCTGTTAGAAAATTCAGAATTCATAGTGAGGGTATGCTTTTCATTAGAACTAATCTGCTTTGTATTTGTTGGTACTGTATTATTCTACCCTGTGTGTTTTGGCATTTATCAATATGATGTCTTTCCTTTCTGATATTTCAACTCCCCGTTCCCTCCCCTGAAGTTGCAGGTGGCTGTTCGGAGACAAAAGCACAAGCATCTGTTCTTCTCCCCTTCTATAGTTAGCAGCAGCTTCTCAGAGTCATTTCATCCTGGTGGTACAGGCCTGTTCCAAATATTAGGGCTACATAGATTATTTGGTAAAGGAGTTGGGAGATTCATGGGTCTCCCACGTCACATACACTTCAGCTCAGAGGTGTTATAGGGAGACAACTATATATAGCTGTGTAGCATAGATTTGAGAGGGTTGTGTCATACACTGAGAGAGACTAGTGTATATATAATCCTAAATCCCTTTAAAGCTGGTGTTTATATGAGAATATGCTATCCAGAGAAAGTAGGACAATGTGCTAGGGAATGGAACTGACTCTTATCAATAATTTAGGATGTAGCAAACTGAGCAAGGTTAAATGTGTACCTCTTGAAGAAGTAATATGCTGCCATAACATCACTGGAAGCAAATGCAGATTATCAACTGCATAGATAATTTGATTAACCTATCCTTTTTTATTTTTGGATAGTAGATCCATGACTAAACTTTCTTCTTAGATCTAGCAACTTTTCTGAATTCCAATGAAGAGGCTGTAAGTAAGACCAACTATGTACGGTAAATGTGCCTTTACTAATGAGACTGTGCTCACATTTGCTTTCATTTTTTAAAAACTCCATACTCTAGTTTAACAAGTTTCCTTCTCAAACTTTTGTTTGTGGAGAAGTGGTTGGTAACTGTAAAATAGCACAGGATGGTATGCATGTATTTTAGGAGTGGCTATATATTGAACTGTCTTGGCATCTTTCAGATAGAAACCTTTGCCCTCAGATCTCTTATTGCTTCTCTGTTCTTGGAAATGAAAGAGTTTCCATGTGGTGGCACTAAATGTGTTCTAATCAAAGTAAGGAAGATTTTTTCTGACTTAAACAAGCTGACAGTTATGTTTATAGGATCTAAGGGCCAACACACACATTGCTCATCTAGGGGACTAGCTGGTGGTAAAAGCACTCTGTCAACCCAAACTGAGGCAGTGTGGTAAAAAATGACAAATGTGGCAGTACTGCACAGGCATGGCATATAAAGTCTGAAACTGAATGGTCAGTGAAGATACAATTTACCAAAAGCAGAAATTGTTAGACCTAGCAGAGTGGGCCAATCTTGAATTTTAGCAAAAAACGTAGCTTTTTAAATTTTGGATATAAGCATATTAGCCCTCTCTTTTCTGAACAGTTTCTCTGCCAGTTAAAGAGGGTTGTTGGGGGTGGGTGGGGTGGGGGGTTTCCATGCAAAAATCCAGTTGATAATTTTTGAAATATGAATATACTATTCACCAAACATGGGTATGTGTTTTTTGCCTCGTGAAAATGAATTTCCCAGGCTTTTGACCATAAGTAAAAAATGACTTGGAGGCACACAACAACAGCAAAAAACTGTGTTATGTACATTATAACTCAGAAATACAGATATGAAGAATTTGCTGAGAGAACTTGGAGTTTCTGTGTTACTAGGGTAAGGATTGACAGAAGGTACATTTGGTATTAGATATCTGGGTGATCAGTAGGTCAGCATGGATTTCTGATCCCCAGTTTAACTACAGCAGCAACAAAATTACTCTTCTCACATTAGAAAGGCAGGGTAAAAATATATCGGATAAAATATCACTTTGCTATATTGAGCAATGAAAATGTTATGGGTAAGTCTAGTAATACACTCTTGCCTCCACATTTGCTGGGGTTAGGGGCACAGGACGCCTGTGAATGTGGAAAAACCACAAATAACAAAAACACTATGTTTTTACCTGAGAGAACACCTCTCTAGGAATCTCTAGGTCCTCCAATGCAACTCTGTGGTCAACATCTGCCAGATATTAATCATAGAATTACACTGGAGGAGCTACAAATGCCTAGTGGGGTGTTCTCTCTAGGAATCTATATGTTCTCTCTAGGAATCTATAGGTCCTTCAGTGAGACTTTTGGTTAAAGATGACCATAGAGGACCTAGATATTCCTAGAGAGAACATATTAATAAAATCCGTGAATAATCAAATCCGCAAAAGTCAAAGCTGCAAATTTGGAGGGACAAGTGTATTTCAGTATAGATCCAAACCATAATTGTGTTGATGTGTTTATTGTGCAGGAGGTATATCCATATTGACTTCCTTATATTACTACCTCACAAAGTTGCAAGTGGTATTACAGTTGGCCCTCCCTATCTACAGATTTTTTTATCCATGGCTTGAAAATATTTCAAAAAATATAAATTCCAAAAAGCAAACCATTTTAGATAAGGGAGGCTATTTTACTATGCCATTGTATTTTAATGGATTTGAGCACCCATGGATTTTGGTATGGGGGTGGGTGGGGTCCTGGAACCAAATCCCAGCGGATACCAAGGGCCCACTGTACATGCATTTCTGTCTTAAAGGTGAGAAAAAAATGTTAAAAAACCCTATTAACTTTTCTGCCATGATAGTTCTGTGTGGCTACAATAGCTGCACAAACTAATTTTCCAAACAAGTTGCTCACTAGTAATGGCTAACTGGAAGGCTTGTAAGTTATGTACGAAAAAGGAATGTACTATAATGAACTTCTTATTCTTTTAGGAAGCTCTGCAAAGGATTATCTCTACATTGGCACACAAAAATGATGAAATCCAAAATTTCATTGAAACTCTAAATCACACTCTAAAAGGTGTACAGGTATGTTGTAAAGATTATGTAAAATACTGCGTTCATAGCTAAACATACTATGTTCAGAGCTAAACAAACTTCTCTAATTGGTACTAATTTCTTTATATTTCAGGCAAAATAGTTTAATGGCCAAACTACCCATGAGCCCTCTTGAGTTCATTTGCATATTTGTCTTGCATATAAAGAGGGGAATTGGGTTTTAAATGGTGGGTGAGTTGAACTGTCCTTGATTAACATGCAGTCTGCCACCCTGAGGAGGCAACAGTGCTTTTTTTGCCTGCCGCTGTTAACAGATAAAAAACAGGCAGGCCAGAGAGTACCTGAATGAGCACTAGTTTAAATAGATTTATGTGGCTGCAATATGGCCCAGCTGCTTTTGAGCTGAAAAGGACTGACTTGCACCCAAGTGTTTGGGGGATGCTGTAGAGTGGAGGTCACACCCACCCCCAGTTTTACTCTGTATGTGCTCAGGAAGCACATGAACAGGGCTACTGTATCTTGCATTAGTTGCCTCTTAATAGTGGCTCTAATGTTGTTTTTAAACTGGAGTAAAATGGCTCAAAATCTATCATTAGCTTGTCATGGGCCTTTACAGACTGCCAGAAATAATCCAGCTTGAGACCACTTTAACTGTCCTGATTCAATGCTAGGGAATCATGGGAATTGTAGTTTCTTCTGGGACATTGAGCCTTCTCTGTCAGAGAGTTCTGGTGCCACAATAAGCTACAGTTCCCATGATTCCCTAGCACTGAGGCAGGACAGTTAAAGTGGTTTCAAACTGGATTATTTCTGGCGGTCTGTAAAGGCCCTTAGTCTGAGCTACCACACAAGTATAAAATAGGGTAGTCTCAAGTACAGTTATCAGTGCTTCATGAAAAGAGGCAGGTTATAAATGTGGTAAATATTTGCATGTGAGGCAAATTGAAGCATTATGTCTTAAAAGTACTCTAAATACTAATTCTGTTCCATTTCTTTCTAAAGATAATGGTAAAAAAATTCTGGAAAGGGAGTAGCAAACCCTACTAATCCAATTACTCTGCTAGGCAGTAATTATCTCTGACTTGTATTTGGGGCAGCCTTAGATCAAGTCCTACACGTGTTTATCTCTATATGTAATTAACTTGTGGTGCTCTCAAATTTAGCATATGTTTAGGAAATGTAGACTGGCTACTGTTTACAGTTGTGCTGAACAAATACATACATTTTGTAGTGCAATTCTTCTGCAACTAAGTTTATATTTACAGGCGAATTCTTCCAGTGTAATTGCTGAGCTGGATGAGGAGTTTGATGGCTTATATTCAATACTTGATGAGATGAAGGAGAGCATGACAACTAGTATCAAGCAAGAACATGCTCATAAAACCCAAGAACTTCAGGTAATTAATTGCAATTTTTTTTTCAAAATTGTCATGATTTGGTCATACAATGACATCTTTACTAATAAAAGGAATGATTTTAATTATCAGTAGAATGGAAGTTCGTTTTTGAAATATAATATATCCACCATGAAGTTGAAAGCTTTCACGGCCAGCATCGTAAAGATTTTTGTGGGTTTTTCGGGCTGTGAGGCCGTGTTCTAGAAGAATGTATTCCTGAAGTTTCACCTGCATCTGGGGCTGGCATCTTCAGAGAATGGTGGCATGGAGGTGTGTGGGGTGTATATATATATATATATATATATATATATATATATATATATATACTATGTGACTCTTGGTTGAGAAGATTAGCATGTAAATCTTTCTGTTGAGGTAAGGCCTCAGGGTGGGAGGATATATGAGGAGGATTCGTGTCTAATTAATGGTCCATTGTCTGCTGGGAATTAGCATGTAAATTAGCATGTAAATCTGTGTATTGTTCTGTTGAGGCAAGGCCTCAAGGTCGGAGGATATGCGAGTAGGGTTAGTCTCTGTAATCCATCTAAATTACAATCCATTGTAATCTAACACAGCCATCCTTTTCTAAGATAAGCATTCCATTTGTTTGCACTTGTCTAAAACTTTCTGGCTGGGCTTTTAAATGGCAAATGATACCATTTTCCCTGTACATTCAGCAATTTCAGTTAGGAAAATAAAATTTGAATTGGTAGTTTATGTTTTATGTGTTGTAAATTTCATGTATTTTGTCTTTTATGTTTGCTTACGGTCTGTTGACTGCAATAAATGCAATCATTCATTCAATTTGAATCGAAAAGCGAATACAGAAGATCAGCAGAATATCTGAAGAGCAAAAATTGAAGTCTTGAGAAGTTGCAAGATATTAAAAATGATTTCTTCAAAATATTGTTTCTAAAAATAAGCTTTAAAAGTTCTGTGACTAGTATTATTTGTCTTGAACAAATTCATTCAATTTATATTACATTTTTAACATGCTTTTTCCTCCTTGAGGGCACCATATTTTGTCATTTTGCTTACTTGGTAGTCTGTAAGCAAAGGTGTGACAGTTTCCAAAGGAACTTAGAACGCTGTTAAAAACATATTTGTGTGTCTGATAGTACTGCTTATCACAGTACAACTAAAAGTACTGATAATTATTTGAGTATAGATAGATAAATGAGCATATAAGAATTTTCAGTTGTATGTTATAAAAATTCCTGAAACACTCAAGAATGGAAAAAAAAGTACTTGATGTGCCTTTGAGTATGACTTTATTTTAGACTGAGATCTTTATTTCTACTGTCATTCTACAGTTGAATGTGGAAAGAAAAGTAAAACACTGTCATTCAAATTATGCCCTATGTGGCTTACATAAAGACTTGTCAGCTTTAGGCAGGGCGGCAGGAATTTGTAATAATAATAATAATAATAATAAATTTTTATTTGTAGCCCGCCCCTCTGCAAGGCAATCGGGGCGGGGGACAGCAACATTTAAAACAGAACAACGTTAAAACATTCTCTCTCCCCATAATCCCTTCCTCCCCCCACCCCAACCCCTTAAAATAGAATTAAACCATAGAATAATTAAAATACTATATTAATTAAATTAGTAAATTAAAAACAAAATTTTAACAGAGGAGTCAGACAAATGGGGGCCCCTTTATGGGCTGACAGTTATTCTGGGAAGGCCTGCCGAAAGAGATCCATCTTTACTGCTTTCTTAAAAGCAGCAAGAGTGGTAATAAGACGGATCTCGTCCGGCAGGCCGTTCCAGAGTCTGGGAGCGGTTGCTGAGAAGGCCCTCTGGGAGGTCTGAGACAGCCTAGTTCTTATTGGCTGTAACAGATTCCTCCCAGAGGACCGCAGGGCGCGGGGGGGATCATATGGGGAGAGGCGGTCCCTAAGATAAGATGGACCCAAGCCATGTAGGGCTTTAAAGGTTAAAACCAACACCTTGTACTGCGCCCGGAAACTAATTGGCAGCCAGTGGAGGGATTTCAGCACTGGTGTTATGTGCTCCCTCCTTGATGTTCCTGTTATTAGCCTGGCTGCCATATTCTGTACCAGTTGAAGTTTCCGGGTTAGGCACAAGGGTAGCCCCATGTAGAGTGCATTGCAGAAGTCCAGACGTGAGGTTACCAGGGCGTGTACCACAGCTTCCAGGTCCCTTCTATCCAGATAAGGGCGCAGCTGGCGTATCAGCCGAAGCTGATAACAATTTCTTTAACTATTTCTTTACTATTTCTTTCTTTATTTATTTAACTATTTCTTTAGTCATTTAACTATTTCTTTAGTCATTGGGCCAGGTTTGTTTTACCTTTGTGGCAGATGTGAACATCTATAAATGAAGAAAATTATTGGTATTGGTGTGTACAGTATGCAAGATATCTATTGCTAAATCCTAGTGTATATTATATTCAACCACCTCAACCCAGAAAAAAATGCAGGGAAGTATTAGAACAGACAATAACACTAACATGCCTATGTTAGATAATTGAAAGCCCTTTGTCTGCAGTCTTGCTTTGTACCATGCGTATGTTAAATCCCTATGTCAGCACATTAGTTAAATGAAATGGAAGCCAGTAAGCTTGGATAGCGTGGGCAATTCAGAGTAAGATACATGAAAAGTAAGTATTTTATCCAAGCTTTGTTACTGTACTATCAACTTGGAGTTGACAAACATGCTCAAGACGTTGATACGTTGTGCATAAATTTGTTGGCTCCAGTTTTGTGCAACCCACTGGATAATAAAGATACATATGTAGCTGTCCTCATCTGTTCCACAAACTGTAATTTACTTTGATGAGTTCATTTTGGTGCTGAGTTGTGTAGGTTTGTTCGGTTCCTTTATCTTATGAACATGTTTATATATCTAAATATAGACAAACTCAGTGTGCCTAGTTGTAGTTTAGATTTTTCACATAATATGGACTCTGCTCGCTTTCTCCAGTGATCAATGCCAGTCTGAATTATTCTGAAACATGAAGCATACCTACAGTATTTAGTTATATATGATGCTTCTGGTGGTCAGACAAAATGATTAAGTAGGGGGAAAGAGCTTTACTTTGTGAACTGACAAAAGACTTTCTGACACTAGAAACCTTGTTTGTCAATACTGTACTGCTGTAATGAGGAATGTGCCCAGGATACTTTAATATTGTATGACTAGATTGTCACTTAATAGCACATGACATTCCCTGAACTCTTAGAGTTAATACAGCAAATGTGGCATAACTGGGTAGAAATGCTGACCTTCTAAAGCTGAGCAAACTTAAAAGGTATTCATAACTGTCCCTCTTCACAGTTAAGAGCCACCTTATACTGTTATATTTATACTGTGATCTACCAGGAGCACATTATACCCTTATTGGGTGCAACAGTTAATTGGCTTAGATAAGTAGTATATTATTTTCTTTCTTTATGAATTATTAACTTCAGTAACCTGCAGCATCTGTAGATTTCTCTGGGCTATATTTGAACACAGTAGACCAAAGTACAAAGCACTCGCCCAGGGATTTATCAGGTATGTCTTGGTATGTTTACACTTACATGTACAGCATTATGGTTTTGTTCTTTTTGAGGTGGTTACAGGGTGCATCATTCAGTTGTAGATAAAGGTTCACGTAGAGTGCTGTTCCGCAGAGAGAGGAGATGCCAGTATTTTAGATAATGATTCACTTGGAGAATAGCATTCTGACACGCTAGGTTTGTGTGCATATGATTTATTTTACATGATGGAGTGTTCTTTTGTTTACCAATGAGGTGGACTCACTCATTCTTCAATATAACAGCCTAATAGCACTCCCCCATCCACTTGTGGAAAAAGATGTTCTCCATCTCCTGTTTCTATTAACTTAGAATCCTGCTATATACCACTATAATACAGTGGTACCTCTACATACGAAATTAATCCGTTCCACAACCCATTTCGTAGGTAGAAAATTTCGTAAGTAGAAGCAAATTTAACATTGAAATGCCCTAATCCGTTCCGCAGCTTTGGCCATTCCTTGGTCCGACCCTGGAAGCGGAGGATGGCTCCGCTTCCAGGATTGGCCGAAGGAAAGGCCGAGGCTGCCGGCTTTCCTTGGGCCGACCCTGGAAACGGGGCCGTCCTCCGCTTCCAGGATCGGCCGAATGAAAGGCCAAGTCTGCCGGCTTTCCTTGGGCCGACCCTGGAAGCGGGGGATGGCTCCACTTCCAGGGTCGGCGCAAGGAAGGGCCGAGGCTGCCGGCTGTTCCTTAGGCTGGCCCTGGAAGCGGAGAATTCCTCCACTTCCAGGACCAGCCTGAGGAACAGCTGAGGCCGCGGCTTCCAGGGACCGCCTCAGGAACGGCCGAGGCCGCAGCTAAAAGGAGGCCTCCTTCCAGCCGCGGCCTCGGTTGTTCAATGGGCTGTCCCTCCTTTTAGCCGCGGCCTCGGCCGTTGCTGAGGCGGTCCCTGGAAGCGGAGAAGCTTCTCCGCTTCCAGGGACAGCCCATTGAACAACCGAGGCCGCAGCTGGAAGGAGGCCTCCTTTTAGCTGCGGTCTCGGCCGTTCCTGACGCTGTCCCTGGAAGCGGAGAAGCTTCTCCGCTTCCAGGGACAGTCCATTGAACAACCGAGGCCGCAGCGCCTCCTTCCAACCGCGGCCTCAGCTTTTGTAAGTTGAACGCTTTCGTAAGTTGAAGCAAATTTTTTCCGGAGGCGCGTTTCGTAAGTCGAATTTTTCGTAAGTAGAAGCATTCATAAGTAGAGGTACAACTGTACTTGAATGCAATCTTGTAGCTTCTTTGAGACTGTGTAGTAGAAGAAGATGTAGCATAAGCTCTTGTAGACTTGGTGTACTTCCTTATACTGATATTTCAGACTGACATGGCTATGTCTCTGTAAAATACTTGAGTTTGGGGTAGGAAGCTGACATTGAACATAGACATTTTAACATTCTGTAGCACAGTAGGTAAAGGTTTCAACATATTGTACAGTAGGTGAAGATTTTTGGTGGGATAAATGAGAGAAGGAAATTTGTTTTCTTTGGTTACAGAAAGCGATGTGGAACTTACATTTGATTTCTTGCCCATCATTATAGCTCAGAGTTCAGTTCTGCCCCCATCTTATTTAACACAAACATGAAAGAAAATATCTGGGAATTTGGAATGCTTTGTCACCAAAATATGAATGATCTTCAGTTCTATTTTAATTCTTCTTGTCACCAAGGAGCTGCTAAGGTTTTGAACTGGAATCTGGAGTCAGTTTTGGGCTGGTTGAGGTCTAATAAATGGAGATTTAATCTAGAAATGACAGGGATGCTCTTGGTGAGGATACAGGCAGTCATTGTGATAAGAATCCAATCTATTTTGAATGTCATTGTACCCTTGAATAATTCGAGTTATAGTTTGAGGTATACTTGGAAACTATAACTAGGAGTCCCCTTACCCAACTTAGGCTGGTGGACTAATTTGAGGTCATACCTCGCCAGATACATACCTTAGTTACATGTAGGTTTGAGCACTAATGCAGTGGTTTTGCATGGAAAGTCTTCAAAAATCACAGTTGGTCCAGAACGCAGCAGGGGATGCACTCAAGGACAGATTAAAGGGTTGGTACTGTGGAGAAATTCCAAAAATCATGCCCCTTTGTGTGTTTGTGATTTCCACTGTTGGAGTACTAGGCTTGACTTGCAGCAGATCAGGCTTGACAGTGTCAGGCCACTATAGACCCTCCTTGGGGTCAGGGCCAGTCCCTTTCAGGCCTGAGAGAGGGCTTCTCTGGGCTTCCCTTCTGCCCCAGCTGGTGTGACCAAGGCTAGAATCTCAGACAACAATACGCCACTCACCTCTTCACTTTCTTTACATGTGAAAAATGGATCCAGGGTGGGTTGTAAAACTACCAGATCTTGGGGAAGGGAGGAAACGAGAGAGCTACACTATACTTCTCATCTCAGGAGCACTTACAGCTAGATATCATCACCATATAAGAAGCTTTGCGTGTATGTGCTGATGCATCTGTGTGGGAGCTCCAAGCTACTGAGGGCCCTAAAACATTTGTTGCAGTTTGCTGGTGGTTCCAGGTCTCGTCCTGGGAGAAAGGTTGCATATAAATATAGTAAATAAATAAATAGTTTTGGGTGTACTGGTTATCAGTTTCTTTCCAGGCACAACTGGAAAGAATTATGATTATCTTTAAAGCTGTAAATAGCTTGGTTGGAGGATGTTTTACAGATCGCTTCTTTCCATATCAGCTAATCTGTGCCTTAAGACCTGATTTTTTAAAAAAGCTGTTCTGGATAGCTGAATTATGGTGGAAGCATATATCTTTACCCAGTATTTTGAGCAGTGCTTGTTTGGATGACTTAGATATAAGAAGTTGCCTTATTCTCAGATAGACCATTTATCTATTTGACTCAGTGTTGATCATCATAGTGATAGCACTTTTAGGATCTCAGGCAGAAAGTTTGTGTCATGTGCTACCTGCTGCTTTTTCCTGGAGATGCCAGTAATCAAACCTAGAACCTTCCCAGTGTGAAGCATGTGCTCCACTGCTGAACTATGGCCTCTCACCATAGTTCTGAACAAAACATATAATTGAAAAGGGAGAGCTCTAAAATGTATTAACCTGGTACAAGTTTGTATAATTAAGTGTTCTGTTTTTCCCCCTAGAGTCAACTTAGCCAATGTAGTAGTGCCCTAGAGAACTCTGAAGAATTGCTGGAATTTGCTGCACGGTCACTGGACGTAAAGGACCCTGAGGAATTTTCAAAGGTATAAAAACTGCCTAATGTGAGCAAGAAAGGGAATACTATCTAACAGCATGTTGTCCTTCTGCAACTAATTTGAAATGAATAATATTTTGTGGTAGAAAACTGAGGGAATTTAGTGGAATCTTTTTAACATAAAACATTACATGTTAAGTATTTCATGTAGATATAGTAAAACTGCAATTACAATTTTGTAACCAAGTTTAACTTTCATGTATGTACATAAAGTAATATCTGTAGGTTGTTAGAAAGAACTATAGAGGTAGAGGGCTGGTAAAGAGCTAGTGGTTGCTGAGGCAGCTGAATTGATAAGTTTTGTGATAGCAGGTATTGTATTTTTGTGATAGCAGGTATTGTACTAGATTGAAACTGAAACAGACCTCGGAGAGGGCATTTTCCAGCACTGCCCCTAAATTATGGAATGGCCTGCCGGAGGAGATCCGTCTTATCACAACACTCACTGCCTTTAAGAAGGCAGCTAAGACGGATCTCTTCCGGCAGGCTTTCCCAGATTGAGGCTTTCTCAGATTGAGGCTTCCCCAGATGGACCTTCCCTGGAGGAATTTACAACGGTACCCCTCCCCATGCTTTCTGTTCCCTCGCTAAATTCATTTTATGTTATTTTATAATTTTCTTGTTTGTGGTTTTAATCCTTCTAATTTAATTCTGTCTTATGGGGTGGGAGGGCTGACTAGAGGGATGGGGTTATTCGAATGTATTTCATCCATTGTATTTTAATTGTTGTTGTAAGCCGCCCCGATTGCTTTGCAGAGGGGCGGGGTAGAAATAAATTTTATTATTATTATTATTATTATAAAAGCATCTTTTAGCTGCAAATGTCTAGGATCAAATCAGTATCACTGTTACATAACTTTTAATAATTTGCAGAGAACTGTCATTGTCTCTGCAAGGTCCAAAGGTAGTAAGCATGAAAACAATAAAGTCATCAGTGTTACCATATAATAATTTACTGTTAAAGAGGGAAACTTGCAAACCAGGAATGAAGTAGAAAGAGTAATGGGCAGAGAGGTGATCAACAAATGCTTTGGATAAATATATAAATAAAATTACGGTATCAGTTAAAGTTTCCAGTACAATATGGTGCCACAATTCTATCACATGGATTTTTCATGTTGGCTTTTTAATTGCTTTGGGCTGATATTTTATTTATACTAACAATGCCTATCACTCATTCCTTCTACTCATTGACAGATTTTTTTTCTTCAGTATGTTAGAATGGGAGGTGGTTGTTCCATTATGTAATACTTTAAAACTAATACTTGAAGTAATTGCAAAGGGTCACTTGGAATTTTGGCTTCAACTGTTTGAAGTGAAATCTGTTTTAAAGTTAAAATGTAAATTTATATGTTTGGCCAGCTTGTTTGGAGATGCTTGGGATAGCTTACCTAGAAATTAAACCAGAGTAAAAACACAATAGTAAAAGTTGCTTCTTAGATACCCTTTGTTCACATCCCATCTGGCGGCCCTTTGTTCTCCATGACTGCCTATCCTAGTTTTTCATTTTGGTTAATTGGTATTACCCTCTCCTGAATTATAGTTCCTTTCCATCTGCTTCAGTGTTTCCCCTGGACTTTTTCCAGATTCCTGGTCTCCAGTTCCCTGATTATTTCTGCTTTTCTGAGCCTGGCAACAAATCCTAATTCTGCTTGTTGCTCCATCCTTTTATGCTTGCCAAATGGTCATAGATCCAAAATAATTTGGATTGGTAAATCTTAAATACATGAGTGCTTGAAAAGTTGCTGTTTCATCACTTTCTGTATTGAAAAGTTCTTTGCTGAGCACAGCCAAATGAAGCTTATTTGGTTTTCAAAACACATGAAATCATTCTCTTGGTGGCCATGTCGTATTTAGGTTTTCAGAAGAAATTCTAAAAGTACCTCAGTTCAAATGAGGAAAGAAGCAAGTTGGACAGAGCAGAATCCTGATTGCTGCTGATCATAGCCAGTATTTGTCAAGACAATATACTCAGTTTTCTTTTGCTTCATACAGTTGCTGTTCTTCACTGTTCTGTGATTATCAAAATTAATTACGTAGGTTTTTAAATTTGCCATGAAAAGTAGTTCAACCATACGTGTGGCTAATTGCTGAAGTAGCTGAATGCATATAGCAGGAGTTCATTTCCCTTCTAGCTAAATACATTGAGTAATTTAATCTTTGATCTATTTTTCATTAAATATTTATACAGTAACCAACTTAAGCAATCGTCATGTAGTCTAGGAATATCTGTGGTCTGGTTGAAGACTGGGGAAGAAAATAGCTTGGAGGGTTTTTGTATAGTACGGAGGGTAGCACTGAGTTTGAACATAAGAGATGACAAGCAACTGAATTGCAGTTATGTAAAGGTCACTGTGTGGCCTTGGGGACGTCACTATGGTTTGTTGTACCTTGGATGCAATGACTGTAATTAGAACATTCTTCGTATACCGAAAGTATAGAAATTAATATTTTCTCTCCAACAATTACACAGTCTGCATCTTTGATAAATGTTATATTTACCTTGTTGCCAGTGCTATAGTGATTAATTTTGAGTGCTGGCCTTCATCATGGTACCCCCCCAGACACACCTCCAAGGAGGGGAAAATGCAAGCAGCTATATTGATCTGTCTTTATATTTGTCTATCTATTGAAAACATTTCTACCAGTTTTTATCACCAGGATCAGTTTGTCTGTAAAGCTAATGGGTTTTGCTCACTCAGGTCCACCACTAAATATTTTGATTACAACAGAGGTAGCTGTTACAAATACATTGTGACTAAGAAAATCTCTTTCCTCTCAAGCTTCTGTGGGGATTGCCCCTTGATTCAGAAAGAACACAGGATGGGTGTGTGGGTGTGGGTATGTTTCAGAATAAGTCAGCCTTTGCTGATCAAAAAGTCCCAGGGCTTCAACACTATGAACTGTGGCTCTGCTACACCGTTGCTTGTTGCATTATACATTTAATGCTGAAAGCCTTGTCAGACATCTGAGGTCCCAGTCAGGAAAGCTCTATCTTTTAACAATCCTCCCCCCCCCCATCCCACATGGTTATCTCATGAGCTAAGACACTGCACTGTGGTGATTGTGGGGTATACAATCTACCACATACTCTGCTCTTATGTTTAGTATATACATAAACAACTAGTTGCTTGATTCACAAAGGGCCACAGATTTTTAAAAATCAGAATTGTGTTGATTGAGGGAGCTTCTGCCTTTTTTTTTTTTTTGCATTCTTTTTGACTTGGAAAATCATAGCAAGCAGTAGTAGCTAACCGTTAGGATTTTTATTTAGATCTTTTTCAGTATCCTACAACAAGAGGCAGTAATATTTTATAAGATTCCTCCCACCCCCCAAAAAATTATGTAGCATGGCTACTATCCTCCTTTTAGACTCTGAACACGCTCTCTACAATACAACAACTTTTTGGGTATTTTTCAATGTCTTGCAAGGTATAATAGTATTCTGCCTATTCTGAGCTACTAAATTATTTATTTGATTATTTAATTTATTTAATTTAAATCTCACATTTCTCCCAATACAGGACCCTAGATCAGAAGATACATTTTACTTGCCAAAAAACTGTGTTTTGATTAAAGACTTTTGAATTTTAAAAAATGTGGGGATCATCCAATAAATACAGGGCTTACATGACTGTTGGAGGTGGGAGGGCAACCGATGTTATGCCTAACAGCATGTCAAATTTCACTTGCTATTCATGAATTGAGCTGATTATTTTAATATTACTGTTCAATATTGCATTCAGATGGCACCTAACCTAGAGTTGGTTTGTGGCTTGTTGAGATTACCTTGTTTGCTTATTGCTGAATTTCTAATAACGATGAATTAACAATGCTTATGAGGCAAATATTTGATACAGTTCTGTTTGACATCTGAGATTCATATGCTAACCTTTTCTTGCATGTTACTGCAGATGAAACTTGCATGAAACCATTAACTACCTTCTCTCTCTTCTTCCTGATGCACCTCAAGGCTGCCAGACAGATCAAGGATAGGTATGGTACAAACTTCTTTGATTCTGTTCCTACTTTTTCTTAGCTGGAGTGGAGAATTCAAGTTTCAAGTCACTCATCTGATTGTTTTTATTTAGGATTCATCAACCAGGATATAAAAATGAGCTTTGCATGGTAACACAATATAGCATATTTGGCTTTATACTTCCTGCTGCCTTTGTGTGTGAACTTTTCATTCACAAAGAAGATTTTCACTGTTGTAGTTTTTTGGGTGCAGTATAACAGTAGCCCTGAAACCTTTGGATGCTAGGCCTCAGTAATGGTGTGTGTGTGTGTGTATGTTTCAGTGCCTGTTACTTCCCCATGATCCAGCAAAATTCAAATGTAGTATCTAATTTATCCAAGACAACCTGATTATTACGAAAATCTGAAAACAGAAAACTTGTACACCTTTCTATTATTTCTGTTGCCAAAATCTGTTCTCCACAGTTTTCATGTGGTGTGTGGCACCAGTTTTCACGTTAAGCCTGGTCCAGAATTTAATACAGGCAATCATAGAGCAAATCATATGTGAGCAGCCGCCTAGTGGTCTGAGTTCCATTTTACATTTTCCAAAAACATTGTGACCCTTCGTAGTTCCTTAGATTAGGGTTATGAAACCCACAGTATGAGACAGAATATTCTTCAGAAGAAAATAGGCTGTAAGAGCCTGTTTAGTTTCTGTAGTGTGGTTTTGAAGTATGTGCTCCTGAAGTGGAGTAAGGCTGACAGTCTGGATGGAAAAGTAGTGGAGTGTCTTCATCAGTGTGGTGAACTGGCTGAGAGGTCAAGAAGCTCCAGCATGAGCCCTGGAAAGTGTAATCCTGTTTTGTTTTTGTTTTGTTTTATTTCCTAACAGTAGTCAGGAAGAAAGACTTAGCAGTCTAATCTTCCTTGTTTTGAATCCCTTTCTTTCCTCAGCTGCTGCTTTGAGGAAGCCTAATTCAGTGTATATCCTAACTTTTTCTTTTAGTTAGGTTGTGACTTTGTAAGATTTTAAGTAGATTTAGTTTATCCAGAATATGAGTAGAGTTGAACAGAAATCTCATGTCATATAATTCCGAAAGCATATAATATGTGTGAAGTAGACTTGTTCTTGTTGTGTTCAAGTCATTTCTGACTCATAGTGACCCTAAGGCGAAGCTGTCATAGGGTTTTCTTAGCAGGTTTCTTCAGAGTGGGTTTGCCATTGCCATCCTCCAAGGCTGAGAGTGTGTGACTTGCCCAAGGTCACACAGTAGGTTTCCATGGCCAAGTCAGGATTCAAACCCTGTTCTCCCAGTGTCCTAGTCCAATACTGAAGGCATTACATCACACTGGTAGACTGTACCCTATGAAAACATGTTTTGGAATAGAGCTCTTGAACTCTGTAATGTCATAAGGTTGTTTTTCAACAGCACATTAAAGTAGTAACTGTTTTTCTAGAGTTCATTCACTCTAGTGTTAAAGATTTAGGATTTGATTCTAAAGTTTCCTTAAATGAACTGAAGTGCATATGATACAACAGAGGTTTCTAATAACCATGAGGGGTGAATGATTTTTTTGATGATGAAGAATTTGATTTTTCTCTACACCTCCTCCTGTTCTGGTCCAAAACGGGTCTGTTCTTTCTATACATGCTTTCCAAATGTTGGATTGTGACTTTTTTGTCCAGCATAACCAATAGGGAAGAATGCCAGAAGTTGCAGTCCAACAACATCTTCTGGGGTGTATTTTATCTCCTTCTTCATGGAGGGGGTTGCTTTATCCTCTCCTATTAGAGAGCACTGTTAGTACACTTTCCATAACTGGAGCTTACTCACATGATTTTAGGGCTCAGTTCTTCTTGCCTCATTTGATTAATTTGTAAGTCACAAGTGACAGTATCCTTGTTATGAGCCAGGTTAAGTGGTTAGGCTTATTATTTTGTTAGCCAGATAGTGAAGCAAATAAAGATTATTTTTGGTTGTATAATATGTGGTTTAAACACTGAGGTTAAAGAACTTTTACAGGTTAGACACTTGGCTAGAGACACTTAGATAAGTCAAGTTTACTTGGCAGACCAAATACCAGAAGAGATAGTGTTCATTAATGTATATTAATGCTTATTAATAATAAATTACGCTATTAGTAAGAGAAGTAAAACTAATATTAGAATACTATATATTCTCAGACCTTTTTGTAAAACAAATGCTCATATTATGCTCAGTATCCAAATTAGTACCATGTTTTTTCTTACAATAAGGAGTAACCACTGAAAGTTTTAATATTTTCCAGTAGCTTCTAGACATCTGTTATTACTTGACTGCCCTTCCTACAAAAATGACTACTGGAGTGTGCATCCTTAGCTATCAAATATCAACATTTTAAGTGAATTATGCTTTTTAAAAATGGCCACAATCAGTTTGTGTATTATAGATCAGTGGTAAAAATGAACATTACATCTTCCATAGCATGACCATTGTCTGTTCAAGATTTAAAGAATCTTTCCTTGTAATTTCTGTTACTTTAGAGTCACAATGACTCCAGCATTTCGCCTGTCTTTGAAACCCAAAGTGAGTGACAACATGACACATTTGATGGTGGACTTCTCTCAGGAAAGACAAATGCTCCAGGCTCTAAAGTTTTTACCAGGTAAAAATAGTTTGTGCAACAGCAGCAGCAGCAAATAAATAAAATTAAATTTAAAAGGGGGGGGGCTTTCCCTTGCCAAAAATAGGGTATATGGATGAATGCAGGACATTCACCTTAGCTTGCCACCTTTTGTAATTGTGTACAGGAGCTACAGGAGGACTGGACACTTTCCCCTGCTTATGATCATGGTTGTATAAATCATAACATATGCTGCATTTCATTTTTCAAAAAAAAATATCTGTTGACCTGCTGGGTGTGTTTTCACATATAATCCTGGAGCTTAGCTGAAGCTGCTGACCAAATAATGAGTATTGAAAAGTGGTAGCTAAACTGTATCTGATGTGATCTAGGAGACTTGGGGTGCTGCCAAATATTCATGTACAGAGGGACAGTTTTCCCTGCTAAGTTAAGAGGGTTCATGTATAATTGCTAGTCAGTGAATTTTGCCATTTAAAAAATTCTATCCTACAAATCCAATTTCCATGTAACATTTTGAGAGCCTGTTTCTGCTCATGCAAGGATAATCTAAGACTTTGTACTGAAATGTCAAATTAAAACTGTCAGAATATCAAACCTAATTTATCTTGTGAATGATGAATTGTTTGGAATCTGTTACTATAAAGTTCCAAAACACTTTGGGCACTTTTGATTTTTCACATTGGACATTGTTTCTGACAGATTGCTACAAATAGTTGAGCTTTAAATGACTTCTATGATGCATAAGTGATTCTCCTTACTGACATATCTAACTTTGGCACTTGTAACTGAATGACTTGCTGGTACCTCACTCCAGAATATTCTGTTGATAGGTCTGGTTTAAGTACTTGTCAGTTTTTATTTGTTGCTTCTTCCCTTATGTCTGTATTCTCTGACCCTGGAAAAATAACGGAAGTAGTATTTTTGCTGTAAATTTGTAAATCATATTCAGACTTGATTGAAGCTACTCCTTCAACATGCCTGAATTACTGTATATGCTTGTGTACAAGTTGACTTCATGTATAAGTCAGAGGCAGGTTTTGGAGCCAAAATCATAGATTTTGATATGATCTGTGGATAAGTTGAGGGTAAAAGTTAGGGGCATGTAACAAAGGATATAAAAAGGAAAACACCCCTCCCTCCTCTCCTTCTCTGGATCACTCGTGACCACCTAATACCACTTCCCTAGTGCTGGAGGAGAAGGTTTTAACACTGGATTGAAAAGGGAAGGAGGTGGAGTTAAATGGGGTGTTTGATGGGCAGGAGAGATCCAGAGAGGGAGGCTGAGGAGAGAAGGTTTTAAAATTGGGTTGAGAAGGGAAGGATGTAGAGTTAAATGGGTGTTTGGTGGGCAGGAGAGATCCAGAGAGTGAGGAGGAAGAGAATGAGGAGAGAAGGTTTTAACATCAAATTGAGAAGGTTAATCTCCTCTTTCACACACGCTCCCTGCCTTGGCAGCTCTTTCAGAAATCACTGCCGAGGCAGAGAGAGTGGGGGCATCGGGTCAGAGCTTCTCTCAGGACTTTCATAAGCAATAATAATGTATTGACTTGTATATAAGTTGACCCAGGATTTTAGGGTCAATTTTTTGGGCATAAATTTTTTGACTTATAGTCAAGTATATACAGTATATATACAGTAGTTGTATTAATATTGACATTCAGGATACATTCTTGCATCAGGCTTTGGATAGTGGAATATTAATATATTGAGTTGAGTTGGGAATACCTTTGTCTAGACTCTTACTTTGCCCTGTCATAATCTTTTGACTTAGCATAAAAAAAGTTGTTGCAAGTTAAAATGGGATGAAAGTCTTGATTGGCTTGCACGAACACAGCTATGAACAGCTTTCAAAAGTGTAAACAAATGATCTGAACTCTGCTTTGTAAGTGACATATGTACTATAGGGATTAATCCATGTGTTGTGGATTGTGTCTTCAGCCTCACAGAGGATGTAACAATACCTCTTTGCATTGTTATATAAATACAGTGGACCCTTATGCCAGTGGACCTTGATGCGGGGGATCCATTCCGGGACCCCGCCCCCAACGTAAGGGAAATACCATGGGACCTCAAGTCCCATTGAATTCAATGGCAGCATGGTTCTGCGTGCTGTGCTGTGCATGCACCGCAGGTGCGCACACGATTAAGAGGGCTGGGGCTCGCTGTCCACATGATCTGAAGTCCTCATATGGTGAGCCTGCTTATGGCGCAGGCATGCTGTATCTGGAACATGTATAACCCTTGAGAAACAGACCTATGGGGCATTGTTCAGTGCATAATGAGAAATTCCATCCCCTCCGTTAGAGGAAAGGGAGGGGATTCTCATTTTGTTATTTGAGACCTGTAGTGTGAGGGACTTCTTTCTTCTGTCAAAAGAACCAGAGCAGAATGAGATTCCTAGTGTTTCCACATTCAGTTAATATTTACAGAAAATTTAGAGCTGGAAGGGTTAGTGTTAGTGCGAAATCTGTAGAATACATAATTCACAAATTGGAGGTGCACTTATCCTAGAGTATTATATTATGATATTTATATTATATTTTTAGGTAGTCCTCCTGGACAGATATCCCCAAGCCTTTAGGACACCTAAGTCCTTGAATACGCTTATTGGCATAGCATATTTGATCCATTAGGTTAGGGTTGGGCAAAGTGTGGCTCCCCAAGGGCCATTTATTTGCTCCAGAATGTTACCGAATTTCCCCTGGTGCATTGAATGTATTTTCATTATATGTTTGCCCTTCAAGAGCCAAGTTAGGCCCAGGAGAGACTTCTGCTCACTTGCTGTTTATTTATTTATTTATTTTAACAAAAAGATCTATCCTGTGCCTTAAATTGCTGCCCCCACCCCCCAAAAAACGCATGGCTGAAATCCCCCTAGAGGGTGTACAGTACATTTTTATCATTCTTAACTGTATTTTATTCTTTTAATGAGTGATCTATTTTAATATTGTAATTATTTTATTTTATTTTAATGCATCACCTTTGTATGTTTTTAACTGTAATTTTTTTAACATTGTAAGTCAATTTTGGGGGAAAAGTAGGATATAAATTAAGATGATGATGATGATGATGATGATGATGATGATGATGATAACGTGGCATTTGTGGGCAAAAACCTTTTCCCATGTTGTTGTAGGCAGGGTAATGCAGCCCACCCCCCAGCCTTCTACAGTTGTCTATTTCTTTAGTAGATAAATGTCTGGCATTTCTTTTAAGCACATAGTTTACCATTTGGTAATTAAAGAGCAATCAACTTGTACATCTTGAAGAGAAGTCACAGAAGGGGATTAAAACTTTTTAAAGGTAGCATTACTATTAATGGGCATAGTTTAAAACTATGGTCTAAATATATTTTAGAATTTAATATAAGCATTCAGACTGTAGTCCTGACCTAATATTCCAGTAAATTAGGTTTGTTAAGGTCAGTGGAATCAGACTAAGTACAAGTGTTTGGGGTAAGTGGAAGTGAACATCAGTCTACATGATCATTTTTATTTAAATATGTTTCCAAAACTGTGCTTGTTGTTGTTGTTTACCTTCAACCCCAAATTATGTTGACTCCATAATGGGATTTTCTTGGCAATATTTAGTCAGAGGAGGTTTGCCATTGCCTTCCCTGCGTTGCTGAGAGTGTGGCTTTCCCAGGGGTCACTCAAAGGATTTCCATGGTTGAGTGGAGATTTGAACTCTGGTCTCCCAGAATCCTAGTTCAGCACTTGAACTTGAACTTTTGAATTTTACATTACGGTACTTGAACTTTTGAATTTTACATTGGCTTTCTTTTATACTCAAGTATGTGCTCAATCATTTGGACCTTCGCAAAGCATTTCACATGGATAAGCATCCTAGCTGTTCAATACTCTTGTTTCCTTTTCTTCCTTAACAGTTCCCAGAGCTCCAGAAATAGTTCTATCAGATTGCCTCGTAGCTGACAACTCTGTAACAATATCTTGGCAAATGACAGAAGAAGACAACAAAATCGATCACTATGTACTAGAATACAGAAAAACCAACTTTGATGGGCTTCCTCGAGTAAAAGATGAGAGATGCTGGGAAACTATAGACTATATTAAGGGCACAGAATATACACTGTCAGGTAATTTCATTTTTGTTTTCTCTTCCAGTTGACTAGAATTCTGGTAGAACTTCCTATGGCAGGAAGGTACCTTCAAAGCCAGTTGCTAATAATGTGTTAATAATAAAATAAAATGTTATTGACCAGTTTGATAATTCTGAAAATATTTTTAAATAAGCCTACTCTATATTTTTGGAAAATACCAAAGTTAAATTTGAATAACTGTTACATTATAAAAACGAGTCCTGATGCCCACTAAATAGGTACAGTGAGCCCTTGGTATCCACTGGGGTTTGATTCCAGGATCCCTCTCCTTCCCCATGGATACCAAAATCCATGGATGCTCAAGTCCCATTATGTACAATGGTGTAGTAAAATAGTGTTCCTTATATAAATGGCAAAATCAAGCTTTGCTTTTTGGATTTTTAAAAATATTTTCAGTCAGCGGATGGTTGAATTCATGGATAAGGAGAGCCAACTGTATAGTTCTTCATTATTGTTGCTCCCAAGTTTAGTGCTATTAACCTAAAATGCTCATGTAATAGTCTAGAAATTTTAGCAAAAATATTGACCCCGATATTTTATCCATTAGTCAGTATAAGTATTATACTTTAACTCTTATGAAAAAATGAATCATTCCCTCTCTGAGTAGAGTGGCAAAAGGTGAGAGCTTAGTCCATCCCAGGAGCACTTAAAAGAGCACCAACCCCCTCTGCTCTCTCTGCTGTGGCACCACTTCTGACCTTTTTAAATGCCTGGGCAAGAAAATAGCTTCCTCTTCATCCATCAAGTTATGGTTGTTGGAATTTTGTAAGTTCTTTGGCATCCTTTTCCTTTGCTTCATCCGTTACATCCTTTGTTACATGCCCACAAGCTTTCCCTTCAACATATCTATGGGTCATCTCAAAATCCAAATTTTTGGCCTCAAAATCTGTCCTCAACTTATACATGAGGTTGACTTACAGTTGAGTGTATTTCATATGTGAAGTCAAAGGCTTTCACAGCTGGCATCCATAGGATTTTGTGGGTTTTTCAGGCTGTGAGGCCGTTCGTGTTCTAGAAGAATGTATTCCTTGCGTTTCGCCTTCCATCTGTGGCTGGCATCTTCAGAGAATATATTCTCTGCAGGCGAAACGTCAGGAATACATTCTTCTAGAACATGGTCTGAAAAACCCACAAAAACCTAGGTATTTCATATGTTTCTAACTAAATATATGGTGAACAAACGCAAACCTTTTAGCATTCTGTATAGTCCACAATATTTAGGGGAATCTGTTTTTCCATAGTATTTCACCCCATGATACCTTTCCAGTTTTGTAAATGATTATCTCTCATCAAAGAGAGTAACTCATCAAACAACTGGGGGTCTGGTTTACTCCTTTGAAACAAATAGAAAATGTAAATACCAGCACCTTACGTGACTTGAGTGACTTCACAAAAAAGGATAGGAAAATAACTTATTATATCCTTATCATAAATTGATTACACCACTTTGGAAGTACTAGAGTAGATTTTTTTTGTACATCCTTTTCATGTCAAAACAAAACAGTTAGAATACATTGCAGGGAGTCATTGGACCTCAGGAGAAAATTATATCCCAGGGAGTTGATTCTGTTCCAGATTGGCTTTATTTTGACTTGAGGTTAAAGTTACGCAGTGCAAATTTGCAATACTGTTGCTTTCTTTTAACATTGTCTGAAGAATTTTAATGAATGGGCTACTGGAAAACTCCCCCCCCCATTGTTTCCTATGTTTTTCACCTAAGCATTTTTGCTTTTGTTATAATTTTGTTCTGTTGTAAGCCCATTATTTCATCTATGCTAGACTTACTATATTTTGAAAAGCATTTACCAATTCACTACTTCATACCATCAGTCACTATGATGACTCTCACTTTCAATACCCCACTGTATAAGCTGTAACAAATGCTACTAGAAATATTCCTGCCTTTCATTGTGTTTAAATAACAACTTTGTCTTCCCTTTCTTCCTTCTCCACCATTCTGACAGGTGCTCCACAAGCCGCTCTGTTCCATCACCCCCCACCCCACTCTCCACACATTTGGAGATTCCCTCAGCTTGCTTACTTTCTTCCTTGGGGCCTAGAAATATTCCCCCAAGTTGCTGTCTCTTTTTCTCTGAGTGCTCTGCCAAGCTAGCCTCCATTCCTTCTCTTAGTGGAGCGAGCAGAAAGCGAAGGAGCTGCAGACAATTTACAAAGTCCCCAGGCATTTTAAAAATCTGCCCAAACAGAAATTTTAGCTCTGAAAAAAAAAAGGACATGGCCAGTAAAAAGAGGATGTATGGTAACTCTAATCCAGGGGTAGGCAACCTTTTTGAGTTGGGGGCCGGGTTGCTGTCCCTCAAACAATTGGGGGGCTGAAGCACCAAAAATAAATAAATAAAATAAATACATACATAAATAATAAAAATTAAAGAAATTAAAAAATTAAAAAAAATGCATGTACACTCTCTCAGCCCCAGAAAAGCCATGGCAAAACCCCTGTGGAGATTTTGCCAAGAAAACCCCAAGAACAAGTAATAACAACAATAATCAATATCATCATGGGCGGCGGTGGTGGTGGCAGGACCAGCCTGGGCCAGTCCAAAGGCCTCAGGGGGCCGCATCCGGCCCCCAGGCCTTAGGTTGACTACCCCTGCTCTAATCTATGCATTTCTTCATTTTCCAGTGTGTCCTCATTTACTTGGATATTACACTGTGTTATTAGAAAGTAATACCAATAAAACCACTATATCATAGTGATATTTTGAGAGAGAACAATGTATGATAAGAAAGATGGGTATTCTTCTTAACATATCCATTGACTTTTCCTTGTTTAATTTTTCCATTAGCACAATATTCTATGAACTAGCCCACCACTCTGAATTACTATGTACTTCAGATGCTTTTTAGTGTCCAGTCCAACCCTTGTGTATACAGTCATTATAAATCTCAGTCCTTTGATAGAGCAGAGTCTTTGGATGGGCTAACAAGTATAATCACATTCAGTTGAAGTCTATTAGCGGTATGTATTAGAATCAACTGAATTTCACCACCCCCATTTTATTGTTAAGTTCACAATTTTATTGTTAAGTTCACAATTAGAATCAACTGAATTCCACCACCACCCAGGCTATGGAACGGCCTGCCAGACGAGATCTGTCTTATCACCACGCTTGCTGCTTTTAAGAAAGCAGTAAAGACGGATCTCTTCTGGCGGGCCTTTCTGGAATAGCCTCCCGGACACTAGGAGTGTGGCAATCAATCTGATCTACTAAAACTGTGCATGCTGCCCATAATTTTATTTTGTTTTTATAGTGTTCTTGCATAATGTATTTTAATGTAATTGTCAGTTTAATCTAGTTTTAAGGGGTGGGAGGGTTAGGGTACAGGGATTGGTTGTTTTAACTTGTTCATGTTTTAATTATGCTGTAACCCGCCCTGATTGCTTAGCAGAGGGCGGGCTATAAATAAAATTATTATTATTATTATTATTATTATTATTATTATTATTATTATTATTATTATTTATTACTAGAAATAAGGAGACTACATTCACAAATAGATTACACTTCCAGTATGATAATACAGAGGCTCTATATCTCGTGTAATTTCCCTACCATCAGATGTCATTAATACCTGAATGTGCATGTAACAGGAGGAATCCTAAAAATCTCTGTTCATTCCTTTCTTTGTCATGATGTCTGTATCTTTTTTGTTCAGCATAATAGTAGTTTGTGAGAAGACTTTTCCCTCTTGCAGGTCTGAGGTTTGATTCAAAATACATGAACTTTCGTGTGCGAGCTTGTAACAAGGCTGTGGCTGGAGATTATTCTGATCCTGTGACATTAGAGACAAAAGGTAAAACCATGTAGTCATGTACTGACATAATATAGTGCTGGAGTGAGCAACTGTGATAGGGACCCAATTTTTTGTCCTCCAGAGTTGACTAAAAACAAGAACAAGAGGAAAGTCCAGTTGCGGGGGTGCTTTTGGGCACTGTGCATGTCAGGTTATGTATTACAGTTGTGATGGTTTAGTTCTGTAGCTGAAGAGCTTTATGATACTGAGCGGTTTGCAAAGGACATTAAGTGAAAATAGAAAACTTAAAATAAGGGTCAGTTGTCTCAGCCAACTTTGGTGTTTATTTCACTTTGTGACAACTCTTGCCAGCCTGGATTAAATGTGAGTGCATACTGAAGATATTGTCTGAGGGGACCATACAGAGATAGCGTATGAAATTTCCAGTTGTCTACGTACATACATTCAGGTGAAAGGAAATCCCTAGAAAGCTACTATAGAGGGTTCTACAAAGAATCTGAATTTTAAGACACCTTTAAAGCCTTGAAATATAAAGTTCTTGGAAGAAGTCTCACTTTCATATTTAAAAGAACCTGGCTTCCTGACAGTTGAGTTTGCAGATGCCCATATGTGTATTTGTCATTGGTTGTATCACCACATGTTTCTATTCTAAGATTAGAACTACAGCAAAACATTTTTAGGAAGCTGCATTGCTCAGCTTTGCATCAACTATGTTTGGGCTTGCCTTGGAAGATGCATTAGTCTGGTGTTAGCAAACTATCCTTAGCTACTATATAACCACCAGTATCACTCATGACCTTTCAGCTTGTGCCAATCTTTAACAGATGTCTTTTTCATTTTAATACTATTGTTAACTTCCTTATTTTTCTCTAGAACTGGATTGTGTTTACATGGACTTGATATTTTCTTGTTACCGTCTTCAAGTTGAGCATTGCCTTGTTGACCTTTCCTAGAGGAATTTCAAAGCTTGTATGTTGAAATAGCGAAGAACTGCTTTTAATGCAGTCTAATTGAATAGGGTCTGTTTAGTATGACAGCTATTGTTCAGCTTCCAAAAGTGAAGGCAAACACAGAAACATAGGCTCAATTATTCTGCTTAGTTGGCTGTAACAAAGATTAAATTCGCACAAAAACAAATTCCAGTGAGGAACAGTGACTCAATTCTGACTGCTGGATTGTATAGTTATGTTCCCAGAGGCCAGAATATTATTTACCTCGCTGACATTGACTTCATAGCAGTAAAAATTGGAATGAATTATACATACTGAAAAGTCCTGTATTAAACTTAATATTGGGAAAGATCATGGTAGAAATTGCTCATTTCTTCCCACTTAATGCATTTGGTTTTACCAGTTAAAGATCTGGAGATGGTAGCACTTCCCTAACTTCTGTCTTCTAATGCTGTGCCAGACAAATCACCCTGCTGATTGTGCCTTACTATTTAGTAAGCATTTAAAACCCCCATGTGTTCCATAGTATTTTCATTCATAACTTTTTAAATGCCTACTGTAGCAGACAAGCTAACATAGAACTCCAATGATAAATTGGCCCTTACCACACACACACACACAAAATAACTTTTTAAAGTTAAACTAGGAATAAAGCCCTACTCTATATCATTTTGTATAGTAAACTGGGGCAAACTCACTGGACCAAAGCCACATCTTTTACAAGTGTGCTCAACTTTCTGCTCTCACTTTGAAAAAAAGTTGAGAGCTTTCTTTTGCTGAAAAAAATCACTCTTTTCATGATAATTTGCCCCCAAAGGTGTTGCTTGTAGTAAACAACAGATTTGGAGGGAGTTATTAACAGAAAAAATGGTGAAAGGCTCTGACTGAGAGTATTCAAATCAGATCTCCACAACCATTAAAATAAACCAAGCAAGCAACCAAGTTGAGTATACCTTTGAAAAAAGAATAACATCATATGTTTGACCATTTTGAACAAACATTATGTGTTTGGTTAACCTATTTACAGACATAGCTTCCTTTACATGGAAAAATGGTGTGAATAACAAGATCTGCATCTTGTCTTTGGTCAGCTCTTGTATTCAATCTGGATGGTTCTTCATCTCATATTAATTTGAAAGTTGAAGATTCCTGTGTTGAGTGGGACTCCACAGGAGGCAAAAGCCAGGAGAACAAAATAAAGGGCAAAGAGAACAAAGGCAGGTAAGGAAAACTGAATTCTTCCTCAGAAGTAGCTTTAGATGTCTTACACAAGTCCTACATGGTGAATAGATGTTTGTAGTCTATCAGCTAGGAAGTTTTTGTGAGCTGAAGATATTTAAAGTGCAACACTAATCTTAATTTAATGAACATGTTGGCCATTGATACTAAACATTCTTGTTACAGTTTAAGAACCTTTAAAAACAAATAATATTTCACCTATATTGATATGAGAAGTTTCTTTGCTCTGGAAAAAGTGACATAACATACAAAAAATTTATTATCACAAAGAATTTTAGATTGATATGTAGCTAAAGTGGATCCTGTCTCATGAAGAGAAAGGTATGTACCTAAGGTTAAGGACTTGCCCCTTTTGTGCTATGGCTCATGCATGAAAGCTGCACTCCTTGGAAGCAGCTTTTTTTGTATGTTGTAGGCTTGGTTCCCACGCTACATTGGATACCAAAATCCACGGATGCTCAAGTTTCATTAAATACAGTGGCATAGCAAACTGGTATCCCTTATTAAAAAATTGCGAAACCATGGTTTGCTTTTTGGAATTTTTATTTTTAAAGCTACAAATAAGAATGAATTGAAACAATGGGGTTAATTGCTTTTTAAACATCAGTTTGAGGTTTCTAGTAAGAGAGAAAGTTTTAGACATAAAGTCTCCTTTATATATGGTTGCCACACTGTTATCATGTGATTATCACATCTGTAACTTTGGGGGCTTTTCTAAGTCTAGTGTGTTAGAAAAGTAAATCTATTCTTTTAAGCACCTTTGTAACCAATATCCTTCCGAATGGTCATCAAAAGATATTACAATCTATTGGCATGCAGTAAGCTTTCATACTTACATTTATTGAGCAGCATGGTCCAGGGGATGATGGTCAGATAAGCAAAACCATCCTTTCATTCAAGTTAATAGAGCAATTGGTAGACTGTTGGGGAAGTGGAAAGCAGTTGAGGGAACCACAAGTGTGTATAAGAGAGAAGTGTACACAGCAGCCCATAGGCTTGTGTTGTGAAATTTCAGGCAAAGCCACATGCTGACAGCAGCTTGAAAAATCATATCTATGGTCAGTATCTCTGTATTGACTATTTGTAATTGAACAAGGCTGTTCAGATGCTGACAACCCCCTTAATCAAAGAGAGTATATGATGATTGTATAAAAATATCCCTAGGCTGTCCTAAAGAACTGTGGGAAGTTCAAATTAAGTACTTCTGCCAACAGAATTTAGTTCTGTAAAAGATACTACAAGTCTATGGTATGTGTTCATACTTTTCTGTAGTTTTGTTTGTCTGGCATTAAGCATTTGCTGTAAACACTGTCCATGATTCATACAAGCAATCAAATGTGTATGTATACAGTGTATGTTAAACTTTCTGAAAAATATATCCTGTATAGAGGATATCATAAGCATGGTCAGCTTCATGAGTCCCTGATCTCAATAGTAGTAGTAGATGTAGATTCCACCATGTATGAAAGGAGGTGATAACAAATTGAGTGCAATGGATGAAACTTGGGAAGGCCTAAATATCATAAAGGCATCAGATCCTGTCTGATCTTGGAAACTAAGCAGGGTCAGTTCTGGTTAGTATTCAGATGGGAGATGGCCAACAAATACCAAGTACTGTAGGCTATACTTCCAAGGAAGCAACTGTCAAAACCACCTATGAAAAATCCTTGCCAATGAAAACTGTATGAAATTCATAGAACCATAGAATCATAGAGTTGGAAGAGACCACAAGGGTCACCCAGTCCAACCCCCTTCAATGCAGGAAATCACAATCAAAGCATCCACAACAGATGGCCATCCAGCTTCTGTTTAAAGACCTCCAAGGAAGGAGACTCCACCACACTCCAAGGGAGTGTGTTTCACTGTCGAACAGCTTTTTTAGCTGCTGCATCACTGTTGACTCATGCAACATGTGATCTACGAGGACCCCTAGGTCCCTTTCATAAATAGTCTTATTAAGCCAGGTGTCCCCCCCCCCCCCTCCTGTATCTGCATTTAATTTTTCTGCCCTAAGTTCAGTACCTTACATTTCTCGTTGTTAAAATTCATTTTATTAGCTTTGGCCCAGCTTTCTAATCTATTTAGGTCTTGAATTTTGATCCTGTCCTCTGGAGTATTAGCTGCTACTCTTACGGAGTCACCAAAAGTCAGCAGGCAACTTAGAGGCATATATAAGGGGGTATTGTAAATATTTAATTATCACCTTTGAAAAAATTTGACCGAGAGTTTGTTTTGATTTGTAGTCATTAACTTATCTCTATGTAGTCACTATCCAGATTTACACATTTTCCCCAGCATTTCTTGACTCTCCAAATACCTTTATTGTAGAAGTCTGCAGATTGCGCCTTAAATTACTGTTCCACTTCATGAATGACGTCATCTGTGTTGTTAAATCAGCGGCCCCACAATTCATTTTTCATGGGGGGGGGGGGAAGTCACTTGGCGATTATGACACTGAGAGAATTTCATCAATATACTATAATAACTTCTGGGTGATAATTATTACTTTACAATACCCCCTCGTACACACAAAGATAAAACTGCTTTAAAGTTCCAGCAAGGCTTAGCATGTTGTAGACCTGCTTTGAAATATATTTCTTAAAATATTTATCATATTTTAATTTGTAAGCAATCAGCATGTGGGTTTTTTATAAATATGTATAGATAACACTTGGTGGGTACATTGCAAGAAAGCATATACTGTTGGTTCTAAAGAAGATATTTCCACTTTTTAAAAATATGGCTCTATGTAGCCACGAAGTAGCTTTTAACTACCTATTTTTGTCTAACAGTGGCCAGATCACCCTTCTGAAGAACAATACAAGGTGATAATGTGCCTCTTCCAGCCATAGGTTTTAGCCTTCAGCATTACTCTTTAGTGTTCTCCTTTCAGTTCTTGCTCTCTAGACTTAGCATGAATCAGTACAGCAGCCTTTACCAGTAAACAAACCACTATGTTCCATTGTAGATCTTACAGTTTTCTTATGCCATCTTTTGATTTAACTCTTAAACTGTCTTTCTGGAAAGCATATAAAGCACTATTGAATTTTAGCCATTTACAACTGGAAAAGTGCTAACAAAAATTGAAATATTGTGGAGGGATTTTAATAGCTACCTAAAACCCTGTTATCTAATTTGCCTCCTTCCAGTAACTTCAGTTTAATAACATATGTTGTTATTAAGTTATTTCCCTTGCTGTGGTAGGAGTAACTGGTGAAGTAAGCTAAAGCTTGAAACATAATGTTAATTTTTTGTATCACTAAACAATACTAGGAACGTTAAGTCGTAGGCTTTCATGGCCAGCATCCATAGTTTTTTGTGGGTTTTTCGGGCTGTAGATGCCAGCTACAGATGCTGGCAAAACGTCAGAAAGAAACTCTTCCAGAACATGGCCGTACAGCCCGAAAAACCTATAAAAAACTAATACTAGGAACAATTACTAAAAGTTACCGTATTTTTCGCCATATAAGGCGCTCCGGCATATTAGGCGCACCCAATTTTAAAGGAAGAAAATCCAAGAAAAAAGGATTCCTCCCTTTAGCCGGAGGCCGGTTGTTCAATGGGCTGGTGCTGGGATCGGAGAACTTCTCCGATCCCAGCACCAGCCCATTGAACTGAGGTCGCGGGGGGAAGGAGGGCTCCTTCCCCCTGCGACCTCAGTCTTTGAATGGGCTGGTGCTGGGATCGAAGCGATCCCAGCGCCAGCCCATTGAAAGACTGAGGCCGCGGGGAGAAGGAGCCTTCTTTCCCCCCGCGGCCTCAGTCTTTGAATGGGCTGGTGCTGGGATCGAAGCGATCCCAGCGCCAGCCCATTGAAAGACTGAGGCCGCCGGGAGAAGGAGGGATCCTTCTCCCCGCGGCCTCAGTCTTTGAATCGGCTGGTGCCGGGATCGAAGCGATCCCAGCGCCAGCCCATTGAAAGACTGAGGCCGCGGGGAGAAGGAGCCCTCTTTCCCCCCGTGGCCTCAGTCTTTGAATGGGCTGGTGCTGGGATCGAAACGATCCCAGCGCCGGCCCATTGAAAGACTGAGGCCGCCGGGAGAAGGAGCCCTCTTTCCCCCCGCGGCCTCAGTCTTGGAATGGGCTGGTGCCGGGATCGAAGCGATCCCGGCACCAGCCCATTGAAAGACTGAGGCCGCGGGGAGAAGGAGCCTTCCTTCCCCCCGCGACCTCAGTCTTTGAATGGGCTGGTGCCGGGATCGAAGCGATCCCGGCACCAGCCCATTGAAAGACTGAGGCCGCGGGGAGAAGGAGCCCTCTTTCCCCCCGCGACCTCAGTCTTGGAATGGGCTGGTGCCGGGATCGAAGCGATCCCGGCACCAGCCCATTGAAAGACTGAGGCCGCGGGGAGAAGGAGCCCTCTTTCCCCCCGCGACCTCAGTCTTGGAATGGGCTGGTGCCGGGATCGAAGCGATCCCGGCACCGGCCCATTGAAAGACTGAGGCCGCGGGGAGAAGGAGCCCTCTTTCCCCCCGCGACCTCAGTCTTGGAATGGGCTGGTGCCGGGATCGAAGCGATCCCGGCACCGGCCCATTGAAAGACTGAGGCCGCGGGGAGAAGGAGCCCTCTTTCCCCCCGCGACCTCAGTCTTGGAATGGGCTGGTGCCGGGATCGAAGCGATCCCGGCACCGGCCCATTGAAAGACTGAGGCCGCGGGGAGAAGGAGCCCTCTTTCCCCCCGCGACCTCAGTCTTGGAATGGGCTGGTGCCGGGATCGAAGCGATCCCGGCACCGGCCCATTGAAAGACTGAGGCCGCGGGGAGAAGGAGCCCTCTTTCCCCCCGCGACCTCAGTCTTGGAATGGGCTGGTGCCGGGATCGAAGCGATCCCGGCACCGGCCCATTGAAAGACTGAGGCCGCGGGGAGAAGGAGCCCTCTTTCCCCCCGCGACCTCAGTCTTGGAATGGGCTGGTGCCGGGATCGAAGCGATCCCGGCACCAGCCCATTGAAAGACTGAGGCCGCGGGGAGAAGGAGCCCTCTTTCCCCCCGTGGCCTCAGTCTTTGAATGGGCTGGTGCTGGGATCGAAACGATCCCAGCGCCGGCCCATTGAAAGACTGAGGCCGCCGGGAGAAGGAGCCCTCTTTCCCCCCGCGGCCTCAGTCTTGGAATGGGCTGGTGCCGGGTTCGAAGCGATCCCGGCACCGGCCCATTGAAAGACTGAGGCCGCAGGGAGAAGGAGCCCTCTTTCCCCCCGCGGCCTCAGTCTTGGAATGGGCTGGTGCCGGGTTCGAAGCGATCCCGGCACCGGCCCATTGAAAGACTGAGGCCGCAGGGAGAAGGAGCCCTCTTTCCCCCCGCGACCTCAGTCTTGGAATGGGCTGGTGCCGGGATCGAAGCGATCCCGGCACCAGCCCATTGAAAGACTGAGGCCGCGGGTAGAAGGAGCCCTCTTTCCCCCCGCGACCTCAATCGTGGAATGGGCTGGTGCCGGGATCGAAGCGATCCTGGCACCAGCCCATTCCAAGACTGGCACCAGCCCATTCCAAGACTGAGGTCGCGGGGGGAAAGAGGGCTCCTTCTCCCCGTGGTCTCAGTCTTTCAATGGGCTGGCGCCGGGATCGCTTGGATCCCGGCACCAGCCGATTCCAAGACTGAGGCCGCGGGGAGAAGGAGCCCTCCTTCTCCCCGTGGCCTCAGTCTTTCAATGGGCTGGTGCCGGGATCGCTTCGATCCCGGCACCAGCCCATTCCAAGACTGAGGTTGCGGGGGGAAGGAGGGCTCCTTCTCCCTGCGGCCTCGGCCCTTCGCCCTATAGGGCGCACTCACTTCCCCACCCACATTTAGGGGAAGAAAAAGTGCGTGTTATAGGGCGAAAAATAGGGTACTGGCGTATGTCTGTTGTAGTTTGGATATGATTTTTAGTGCATTTTGCTCTCTAACAACCTGGCTGAAGTAATGGTTCTAGAGCAGGGGTCGGCAAATTTTTCTTACCTGGGGCTGGTCCCCAGGTCTTCTGCGGGCCGAGGGTGTGTGTGTGTGTGTGGAAATGGCGCTGCATGCGCTCGTGCGCAGTACACCGGAAATACTGCACATGCGCACGCTCGCGCATGCACATTACTTCTGGTGTACTGCGCATGCGCAAACGAATCGCGGCTGCCATTTTGTTTTCCAAAATGGCAGCCGCGACTTGTTTGTGCATGCGCAGTACTCGGCGCATGCGCAAACAAGTTGCGGCCACAGCAGCAGGACCGGCCTGGGGCCGGTCCAAAGGCCTCGAGGGCCCAAATCCGGCCCCCCCCCGGGCCGTAGGTTGCCGATCCCTGTTCTAGAGAATTTATTAGTTAATCAGGTTGTCTTGGCAGTTTTGCTGTTCTTTTTTATGTCTTCTCTCATAGAGATGCAGTCTTTGTTAGCTGAACAAATAAATACCATAGAAATGGCAATGGTACAATTATTTTGCCTTAAGAAATCAAATGGTGTACATCAGTGTTGGACAAAGTGGTGGTCCATGGGCTAAGCTCATCCATATACCATCAGCTCCCATTCCCTAGTGAGTTTCCAGGAAAGCAAAAAACATTTGTAATCCATGGGCACAAATATGGTGCAAGTCCCCCACAACAGAAAGCGTAACTGTTGTCTCCCACAACAGATAGCTTAAGAAACACTAGTGTACATGGTGTCTTTCAACCGTACAGCTACAGAGAATTTGGCATTTATTTTGATGTAAGCAATCAGATGCTTTAAATGCACCAACTATTCTAAAATATGGTACATGTTTTTGTGTATACTAGTAAAGGCTGTTGTTGTCTTCTGGGTGAAGGGATCTGTGACCACTTACATGAAAAATAGCATGACAACATTTGGGTTGGATTTGCTGGGTGTGTGGGAAGAATTAATTGCAGTCTGGGCCTGTCTTGTAACAAATGCATTTTTGTTAATGAGCATGCTATTTTTCTTCCTTACCTGGCAGCAAAACTAAGGTTGCTTTTATGGTAGAAATCAGAAGGGCTTCATAGTAAAGATATATAAAGTAGGAGCTAGTGCTGTTGTGTGTTTCCTCTTTTCCCCTGAAGATATGCTTTAATTTCTTGGCTTTGCTGTCTTTTCATGCTTCACTTATTTCTCTTTTTCTTTTGGTAAGTAACTTTTCTTTAGTATGCTTTGTCTTGTCAAAGGACCTTTTCAGTGTTGTATTAATTGTATTCAGCATCCACATTAGGACTTCATTCTGATAATAATAATAATGCAATTAGTTTCATATCACTTTTCTGCCATAGACACTCTGCTTTACAGAATAAACTAATCCACTTATAAAATTCCCCCAAGACTCAAGACTAGTCTCCAAAAATGACTTTTGACATGTAACGAGCTGACTGCGGTAAGCATAATACCAAAGAGTAGTAAGATTATGCCAGCATTACAGGGAGAGTTACTGATGTAATGAAATTGGGGAACTGTCTGATTTCAAAATACCCACTTCTAATCAGAGTGGCCTTAATCCCTTTTGTAAGGTGCCATCCCTGTGGAATTACAGAATACTCATTTTCAGTCTTTCCCATCCACCTACACCATCTGATTTTCTGTAATAGCAGCTTTTCTGTTGACACAGCATGACTTTATCTCCCATCCTAGTAGCATCTTTTGTGCATGGCTGTTTGTATTGACTGCCTCTTGACTAAGCATGGCTAGCTGAACAAACGCCTTTAATCGTACATGAGCCATATATGACTCAAAATGCTTCTGTTTTTTCAAAGTGTCCAAGCTACCTTGGTTCCATTATTCACATACTGTAGTGTCCATTGCTTGTGTAGTGCAGCATGGTACCAATTCACTTCTTGTCATCTTACAGAAGTGGCACTCCATCTCCAAAGCGGTCATCAGTTACCTCACGTTCACCTTTGATAAGAGGAAGCAGAGATAGATTTACTGGGGAATCGTACACAGTGTTAGGTAAGGTCTTTTCAAGATTTCTTAATTGCAGTTGTGGCATTGTAGATAGAGAATACTAGAATGATTTTTGACCTTTTGCTAGGGCATGAAATTATAAACCATATTCAACAACTTGATGTCTGATTTTTTAACAGTTTGTGTCTTTAAACTTACCTGAAGTGTTCACTGATGTTTCTGTATTTTTTTTTCAGGTGATACTACTATTGATAATGGGCAACACTACTGGGAAGTAAAGGCCCAGAAAGACTGCAAATCCTACAGTGTAGGAGTAGCATATAAAAATATGGGAAAATTTGATCAACTGGGAAAGACTAATACAAGCTGGTGTGTACATGTAAATAACTGGCTCCAGACCACATTTGCTGCCAAACACAATAATAAAGCAAAAACATTAGACGTCATTGTTCCAGACAGAATAGGAGTCTATTGTGACTTTGACGGAGGTAATTCTGAGTCTTCAAAACGTATTATAAGTAAATACTGTGAAGAAATCCTGGAAATTTGTACCTGTGTTGATTTGCTGGATGCTTTTTTTTACAGCAAGACAAGAGCATTGGCCCAAATGCAGTTGCTACTCTCAGCTAGTGTAGACGCATTGAAGCATTGGGAATTATATGTGTTTACTTCAGCAGTTGGATTTAGGCCATTGTACACAACAATGGTTTGAGGCTTAGTGAAGTTTTGCAGCCTTATAGATGTTGAACTGCTGTTCCCATCATAGCTGCTGATAAGGAGCTAGGAGTTGCAATTCAACAACATCTGGAGGGCCACACAATTTTCTCTTTGGTTCTGAGTGCTGGAAAAAACCCCTGGGTTAAATAGGGTTATGAAGACTAAAACTACAGGTGATGCTGTGGTGGGTTTGAACACAAAAACAGGAAAACCCTCATTGCTTGTTCCTCCTTGAAGTTGGAAACAGCAGTTGGGTGACTTCCAGCCAAAAAATGTTCAGAGGGACAGTCATTAATATTCCTAACCCCAGTCCTCCCCACAATTGTAATATACAGGGCTACACTGAGTTTTTAAAACTAAATTTTGAACATGCCTCATTGTCACATGTAAGTTGGCTGTCAGCTGCTGGGGGGAGAAGACATTACACAGTTTTTCTAAGGTCTGTACCAAGAACCTGCAATTTGACTGGTACTTTTGAGAAGATTTGCTTTTTTTACTCTTTACATCAGCTATTTACCATAAAAATCCAATCAATGGGATTTGCTGAAAAATGGCTCCTTGCCAGGAAGAATAGAAAAACAGGAACATGACAAAGAAAAGAGAGTGCTAGGCTAAGGATGGAATAATGTATAGTTTGTAAAACCTCTAAACTATATCTTAATAAGTTAATATCACTGGATATACTGGATATATTTGTGTATAAGTTGAAAAATTTATACCAAAAAAATTGACCCCAGAAACCTGGGTCAACTTATACATGGGTCAATACAGTATCAAGCCTCTTCCCCAGCCCAGCTGTCCCTTTGGGATCCATGCTGGGAATGAGGAAGAAGGGCAAGCGCTTGCCCCTCAAGCCTCTCCTCAGCCTAGCTGCCTCCTGAGGGGGACAGCTGGGCTGTGGAGGGGGAGGAAGGGTGCATGCCACCCATTTATCTAGCCACGCTTCTTTGCAGCCACCAGCTTGTCTCTTCCTCCTCTCCACTTTCTGTAAGGAGATAAATGGGCCAGCTGTGGACAGCCGAGGGTGGGTGGACAGACAGGAAAGCAGACCCTAAGTTTTATCCCCTACCGGGGAAGGGGAATTACAGGTTACATAAAATTCCTTAATTTTGGCCCCAAAACCTGCCCTAGACTTACACATGATGTTGACGTATAGTCGTGTTTATATTGTAGCTTAATAACATCCCCATCAGCAGGAATTCCCCCCCCCCCCCCCGAAATATATAGGAAGTGTGGAACACTGTAATCAGAGTCATGATTGTGAAGAGTAAGGATCTTTGAGTTTATCTAAGCTAAGGTCCCTGCATTGGCTTATGCAACTTCATCATGAACAACATGAAGAATGAGTAGAAACAGAGTTGTCTGATGAAATGGAGGAGTCAGGGCAAACAAGAGGAAGTATGTTTGTGTTCAGTATACAGTCGTCCCTCCAGATTCACTGACTTCCCCCGTTCATGGTTTTGAATTCTTGCAGGAAGCCAGGAGGGACAAAATGACATGCACGAGAGTGTTCCACCATTATTTTCAGTGGGGCTCAAATATTTGCAGTTTTCCATTTTCACAAGGGGGGAGTCTGGAACAGATCCCCCGCCAATTGGGAGGGGTGACTATAGGCAATTTATGGAATTGTCATAAATTCAATACTAGCAATGAAAATAGAATTTTGAATTTGCAAGAAAAAATTGATTTATCAAATGCCCGATTCAAATCAGTCATAATAAGACATATTTGTGAACTTTCAGGGCCATTTAGCTAGCTAGTGTTGCAGACATTATGGTCTAGAATAACTTTGTTTAAACCAACAAAATCATGCTTTAGAGCTACTTTAATACCATACAGCACCAATGTATTCAGCTCCCTGTTTGAGTTTTCCACATTTCGTTGTTATAAAATCTGGAATTGAAAAGGATTTAATTGACATTGGTTCCACTTGATATATTTTAGGTACTTGACACTGTGAAAGTGCAAAATATTTTTATCGTAGTGCAAAAGTGAAGTGAACAAAATCAAATTGGCACTTTTTGATTAAATGAGTTTTCAACCCTCCCCCCTGGGGGGGGGGGGGGGAAGTCCTTGGTGAAAACATCTTTAGTAGCAATAACAGCTATGAGTCTTCTTGGGTAACTATCAGTTTTTTGATCCTGTGATTTTTGCCCATTCTGGACAAAACTCTGTTAAATTGGATGGGGTCTGTTGGTGAACAGCAACTTTAAAATCTTCCAAGCAACTTTTGGGTCTTCTCCTGGATCCCTAACTTGATGGTGGTCATGTCTTTGACTAGGCTATTGTAAGACTTGGGTTCTCATTTTTAAACCATTCCAGTTGTTACTTTAGCTGTATATTAGGGCAATTGTCCTCCTGAGTGGTGAACCTATGCACCAACCTCATGTTATTTACAGGCTGAAACAGATTTTCTTCTAGAATTGACCTGTATTTAACACCATCCATCTTGCTCTAAGTCCTAACCAGTGTCCCCATAACATGATGGTGCCACCATGACTCACCATAAGGATGATACTCTCAGGGCAATGACCAATGTTGACTTTATGTGATAGGTAGCATTTTGAGGTAATGCCAAAAGGTTCAGTTTTGATCTTGTCAGATGAGAGCATTTTCACCATGTTGTGCCTCCCACATACTTTTTTTTTTGCATATTCCAAATTGGCTTTAATATAAGTTTCTTTAAGCAATGGTTTTCTTCTCATCTCTCTTTCATAAATCCCAGCTTTGTGGTGCAACCAGATAATAGGTGTCCTACAAACAGTTTCTCCCATCTCAGCTGCAAATCTCTCCAGTTCTTTTAGAGTTCTTATTGGCCTCATTCACTGAGTTTGGATAGATGGCATTGTCTAGGCAGAATCACTGTTGAGTCATATTCTTTCCATTTTGTTATAACGGATTTAACAGTGCTCATGGGGATGTGCATAATTGGGGATATTTTTAATAACTCAGCACACAGTTGGCGCTTCTGCAAAGTTATATTCTTGATTTGTTTCGCTATGTACTTTGACGTCATGATGCTCCTTGTTTAGATGTAGTTCCTAACAAACTCGGACCTTCCATAAGCAAGTGTATTTAGTCTGGGATGATGTAGGACTTGAGTTGAGCACAGGTGAATTCCCTTCAACTTCTGAAAGCAGTGGATTGTATCAGCGTTTATTTAGGTGTATCACAGTACTTACACAATCAATACTTAACCTTTATGATGTTGTTGTGGGTTTTCAAGTCGTTTCTGACTTAGGACAACCCTGTCATGGGGTTCTCTTGGTAAGATTTGTTCAGAGGAGGTCTGCGATTGCCTTTCCCCAAGGCTGAGAATATGTGACTTGCACAAGGTCACCCAGAATAAAACGAGTATCTTGTGTACATCAAATGGTAACTTAGTTACAACCTGAAATTAAAATGGATTTAACACATGAATATGTGGAAAAGTCAGGGGGGAGCTTATTTCCCTCTATTTAGATAGATTTTACTGCAAATTATTCTAGCTTCCTCATAGCTTGCTCAAATCATTCTTATAACCTGGGTGCTAGTAGTTGTCAAATATTGACAACTACTAGCTTGAATCATACTTGTTAAGTATATAACGTAGTCAGTAGAGAAATTAAAAGGAAGTTAAACTTTCCACAAATTGGTATTTATTTGAATTGTTAATCTGCTTTTTTCTCCTCAGGTCAGCTCTCTTTCTATAATGCAACTTCAAAGCAGTTGTTGTACACCTTCAAAACGAAATTTACTCAACCACTCTTACCAGGCTTCATGGTTAGTTCTTATTAACTAATCAACTCTTTGTAATTATTTCCTATATCACTCACTGATAAAGTGCAAGTAAAATATTTTTATAATGTAGAAAATACTCCTGTTGCAACAAATGTTTGGGGCTGGTTTCAAATTTTGTGTGTGTCAGTATTTCATTAGTAATGAGCACATATACATGATTATTGGGCCTTTGCAGACTGCCAGAAATAGTGCAAATTGAGTCCACTTTAAGGGTTAGGGTTAGTGCTAGGGAATCACGGGAATTTTTTTTTTCTGAGACATTGAGCCTTCTCTGTCAGAGAGCTCTGGTGCCACAATAAAATACAGTTCCCATGATTCCCTAACCCTAACCCTTAAAGTGGACTCAATTTGCACTATTTCTGGCTGTCTGCAAAGGCCCTATTAAAAACTATTTACTCCAAGGGGCAAAACTAGTTACTATTTGAATTACTTATTCCATGGCTTTAGGCATGCCACTGTTCAAGAGTGCAGAGAAACGTCTAATGGAACTGAGAATCTTTAGCTTGTGTTTTAAAATAAAAAATGTTCAAGCCATCACTGTTGGAAAATAATGTGCATATCTTGTGCTGGCTGCAAAATTTTGATTGATTTATGACAGTTTCATTAATTCTGACTGCACATATCCCTGACTTTTCTGTTTTAAAAATATGGAGTATTATAATACTGGAATTGTTTTTGAAACCTGGCGATACTTTTTCCTTGTTGGTTTGACATTTGCTAGTAATGTTTGAAAGGACATAAAGTAAATCACGTATCTGTTCATACCAGGACACTTCTTCCTTTGAATTGTGTCTTTGTATATACTGCAGAATTAGGGATTAGAGGAAAATGCATGTTTAATGCTTCAAGAGCTATCTTTCCAAAAGGTAACTCTGTTGCTTTTGGTTTTGAGGCTGTAACATTTCAAAGTGTCTGTTAGATGCCTTTTAGTTAATTGTTATAGTCATAACTTCTAGCAGTTTGTTGAAAAACATAGTCTGTAAAAAAAAGATTTTGGATACTTTAGAAGTACCTCATATATACAGTTTTTATTTTCTTTTTTATTTTGCAAATAAAATCCAGAATGGTCTTTCAAGGGCTCATGATAATTGTTTTTTCAGGACTTGTACAATATAGGGGCAGTTGAGAGAGGAAGAAATTGGAGAACATTATGTTTAATAGTGCCTGAATAGGTCATAAATAGGTTTTATAAGTGGGAAAAGAGTACAAATGTAAGAAACTTTCACCTTGCTGCTGCTTCTTCTTTTTTAAAGGTTTGGTGTGGTGGTCTTACATTGACAACAGGACTTCAAGTTCCTACTGCTGTGAAAACTCTGCAGAAGAGTGAAAATGGATTAAGCGGTTCTTCTAGTAGTCTAACCAATGTTGCCCAATGATGTTTCCACTTCTAGGTTTACTGCTTTTCTTTGCAGGTAGTATTTGAAGGGTTTGTGAGCAACGGTTTAATGTGTTCCTGCTATTTCTAAAGGCCTGAGTGCCACTACTGCAAAATGTTTGGGGCTGCACTGATGTGTTAGCAGGAATGTACTGCAAATCTGCAGTGTAATAGGAAAATAGGCATCTTCTTTTTTTTTAGAGAAGAAAGTATTTGAGGCTGTAGCTATGTGCTTCTGCTAGACTAAATTTGATGACTTGTCTATGGATCCTTACAATTAATCACTTCAACATGATGTTGAGTCAAGACAGTTATGATCTTACTCTAAAAACCCTCAATGCTTTTCTTCTCTCTAGAACCTCCAACACTCACTCCTGATCCTGAGCTAGGGAGTCATGCACTGATGCTCCCCCAATAGCCTGCTAAAGCTGGTCTAAAGGTTTACCACCCAGTAAAATAGAAAGGGGGAGGATTAAAATCTATTTTGATTAGTGTCCTTCAGTTTAAGATTGCTACTAAATTGTTATGGTTAACCTTGAAACATCTACTTAGTCATGCCATAGACCACATTTTGGACTGGTGTTTGAACACAGTGTCCCATTAACCAGATAGAATATTTTATGGAATGAAGAATGTCACTTGCATTCAATGCTGTAAGATCATATTATTTATCTCCAACTTTTTAAAGTGCTTTCCTTATGCGAGATACTTGTAATGATGGAGATTGAGTCACATTGCTGAATTCAGTCTAATCCATGTTGATAAAACAGTTCTCTAGCTTTTTTCTGAATGAGCAAATCTCTTTGAGGTAACATTGCTCTCTGAATCCACTCAAGCCATGCTGCTTTATCGGTGAACGAAAGGCTTGTTCCATATATACACCTTAGTTCTTAAGCCTTTAAAACCGTGCTGGATGGAATCTGTAACTGTTGAACTCCCAGGTACGTCAGGTACCTTAATTCTCTAACATGGGAAATGCTCTGATCTTAAACGATCCATTTCAAGGCTTTCTTTTTTACATATAAAAAGTAGATTCTACATTCCAGTTTTGAAGACACATAACTTATGTGCTCATATTATGGAGTGAGAAGCAAATGAAGATAGCATGTTTAGATTTCATGGTGATTTCCTTCCTGCCTTCATAACATTTTTCTTGGTTTCCTTTTCCTTTTCCCAACAAAAAAACACTTAGTGTTAGGTTCTTAAAAAGTTTCTGTGGGTTTGCTGGTGGTCTCTGAGTAACTTCACAAAAGGACAGTAAAGGATATGTGTTTTTGTTTGTTTTGAAAAATAGATACAGTCTTAGAAATGCAGTCATCCAGTCTGGATGTTTACCTTCTCAACGGAATCATGTAGATTGCTTCTTCACAATTCTTTGTGTGGCTATGTTTATCTAATCAGTGTTCTTTCTTGCCCTCTTGCAAAAGAGTTGCCTACCAGGAAATCAGAATCAGGATGTTCATGTCAACAGAATTCGGATCACTTAAATGTCCTTTTCTGTTTAGCTTTATCATGTATTCCAATAATCAAAGAACGCATTATTTATTCCAGTGTTACGTTCTATACTACATTGCTTCCCTGTACTTCTGATGCTGATTCTTTTTGTATTTGCTGCACTTAACCTCAAGTTTTTATTCCTTGCACTTTTGATCTGTGAAATAAAGATGTTTTGATAACAGGATTCAAGATCAATACCAGCTACTGTTGGGGGAAAAGAGTATACAAAGTGTTTTAGTGATGTTAGTTTTGAGTACTGTAAACCAATATCCAATTTTTCTGCATTCTGGTCAGATCCCCCAAATTCAAATGATACCATTTAGGTCAGGGGTCGGCAACTTTTGTTGCTGGGGGAGCGGCAGGGGGGGGAAGCAGCGCTGGGGCCAGGCGGGCGCACGTGCATGACGCCCATGTCGTGCACATGTGCGCGTGCGTGGGGGGCGCCATTTATGAATGCCCAACGGCGCTGGCACCGCGCCAGCGCCGTTGGGCCTTCCAGAATGGCACCCGCTGCTGTGCATGATGCAGGGTGCCATTTGGGAAGGTCCAGCAGCGCCGTTGGGTGTTCCAAAATGGCGCCTGCTGTTGTGTGCATGAGCGCGGGGGCCATTTTGGATGCCAAAATGGCTTGCGCGTGGCACGGCGGCAACAGGATTGGTTACGGGCCTGTCCCAAGGCCTCCACGGGCCGCAGGTTGCCAACCCCTGATTTAGGTATAAGTTCCTACTAACCATTAGGTAAGACCTGAAAGCAGAACTCGGGGCGCAGTTCTTCCCCCAATGTGTATCTGCCCACATTACATCTAATTCAAACATCTTAAAGAATTTTCTCCAGATTAACTGACCTGCATAGTATTCAGTTCCATTGTTATAGTCTCCTAACAGGCATCTGGAAGCATAAACTGATACAGAGCTGAGGAATATTATTATTTTTATTTTATGGAAGGATTACTGTGAAATTGTCTGTGACACTGGTGCTTAGTTCTGTTGCTGCTCAACAAGGTAGTCCCATATCAGTTTAATGAAATAGGATGTGATGATGAGAGGAAATGCCTTAAGCACTTTAGACATTTTTCTTAGATTATGAAATGTATCCGCTATCATACCCTGATTGGTTCCCATTCTGGAATAAGCATGCTGATGTTAGTGCAATTGAGATAATGATTGCTCAATTTGATTGTGTTGACTCTTCAAGTTGCAGTTGTAGTTGACAAGGCATGGTGTTTTCCCAGTGTGTACATAATCTGTCTGCTTACCCATTGTAAGATTTAAAGTATTTTTATATTTGTAGCAAGCAAAGGTTTGTTTTGTATATTTACAGGAAAAAAAGCTAAGGTGTATGGCTAATGTAGTGTTCAGAAATTATGACCTTTCTTTTACTATAATTAGGTAACAAAAGTTGGCTTCATCCTAGGGAATACAGTAGCAAATTAAATTTAAACCTGAGACTCTGTGAACTTGCTGAGAGTTTCAAATGAATGTCTTGAACACCCAAGCCATGTGAACAATATTATGAATGGGTTTTCAAGGCTTAATATTTGAATGTTATACAATAACTAAAGACTTAAATTTTAAGTGTGAGGACTTAGTAAGGACACCTTCGCTCACTCTCTTCTGTTCTTTATCCTGTCTGCTAGGACTGTTCCCTTTTGTGGCGTAGAACAGGTTGGAAGCAAGATACAATATGGCAAATATTGACAAGTTAGTATTTTGTATAGTCATATTTCAACTGAGTGTAGTAGTATATAGTTGTACATCTTGTTAACCTTACATTTTCCGGACATCATTTTTGTCCCTGGCATTAAAGTGAAGTGTTCTGAAGGTTAATTGACTTGAAGGGGACCTTTAAATTGGCTCACCCTCTCTGGCACCTCTTCCACACTGCAGCAATAAAGCAGTTTGACACTTTTGCCATCACTTAGCCTACAGAATCATGGGATTTGTAGTTTGGAGAGGTCTTCAGCCTGGTCTCTTTCAGAGATCTGGTGCCTCACCAGACTACAAATCCCAGGATTCTGTAGGACACAGTCAAGGCAGTTAAAGTGATGTCAAACCACTTTATTTCTAGTGTGGATACACCCCATGTCTTGCATTGGGCAGGTTTTGCCCCATGAGCTGTTCAGCTTTCACCTCTGGTAAACACTTCTTCTTGTGCCTTCTCAAAATGGCTCAGTATCATTACTTTGCTAAGGCATAAAGTGTTGATGCTAGAATGCTTATTGCTGTTATGTCACACTGACTTTATTAAACAGGGAGATTGCACATTGACAGTACCTCAGGTCTGCAGTGCTTCATTCTTGTTAAGTATCCTAAGACAACAGCCCTACTTGCCATAGCAACACTGTAAAATCCCGGTGCCTTAGACCCCATGGAGTGTTTTTATTTGCTGTGTCTTTAATTCAAACACATCTTACAGGCATTTTGTATTAATATTAATGCAAAATAAATTAATAAATAAACTTTTTAAAAACTGTAGATTCATTGTGTTGGATATAATTTTATTTTATCAAAATATATACAAATAAACGAAGTAGAAAAGAGATAATAAGGAAAGAAAACAACTCTGGGGAACATTGTCAAGAGGTGGTTTTTAAGAGGTCCAGGGGAATAATTGAAGCTTCTCATATAAAGAAAGGGAAACAGCACATGTGGATGAACTCTGTATAAAAGTTCAAAATTTCCTCAGAAAACATCCGTTCCATAAAGGAATATAGTGATTGGGTGGACTTTCATATACTTTCTCATTTTACAAACTCAATAAATGGAAATGTGGGTTTAGTAAATATATCATAATTTTTACCCCCTAATACCCTTTAAGAAAGATGTTATGTGAGTGCAGATTGCCAGACATTGTAACCAGTATTTGACATTTCATGTCATTAGAACTTTTCATTTGTGATCTCTCGCCATTCTCTCTGGCTAGTAGAAGAAATATGTAACATCCTTATAACCAAGATTAGTGCTTCTCAGGTTATTTGATGTGAGAGATTAGCATTCCTTCTCTCCCCCCCCCCCCCAACAATGCGCCAGGGACTAATGCCATATTTGTGCCCACTGGGTAGACCTGTTTATATCATTTCAGTAAACTACCTGCAGAGAGGCAACTGATGGCACCAGTCCATGGACCAGAACATTTGAGTAGCACTGATTTGGGTGGTTATAGTCTCAGTAAACAAAGATAGTAATAAGATACCACATCTTTTTAACGTCTGTTTTGTCATCTTGGTGATTACTGGTAATATGATTTCCAAGGGTTAGGACACTATGGTACTATTGCTCCCATAGCCCTCCAGCACTGATGACAAATTTTTAACTTACTTTTAAAATCACTTCCACCTTAGCTGAAGTCTAGCCAAAGGCTGGAGAAGTTTAAAGTTGGTGCCATTTCACTTCTAATTACAGTCGACCCGCCGCATCTGTGGCTTTGACTTTTGCAATTTAATATATTCTTTCTAGGAATTTTTAGATCCTTTAGCCTGACTCTCTGGTCAAATAATTTTTTATTTGTGGTTTTCCCACTTTTCACAAGGTCCCTGGGTCCCTAACCCCGGAGAACATGGAGGGCCCACTGTATATAGACCATGTAAACAGATCTCCCATAAAGAGCCAGTCTGGTGTACTCGTTTGAGCACCTGACTAGGGCTGCATCTGCACGACAAGAGATAATCAGGTCTGACACCACTTTTAACTGCCATGGCCCAATACTGTGGAATACTAGGAACTGTACTTTGTTGAGATATGGCACTGAGCCATGGCAGTTAAAAGTGGTGTCAAACCTCACCATTTCTACTGTATGGAAGCAGCCAAGGACTCTAGGAGACCAGGGTTTGAATCTCTGCTCAGCCATGGAAACCCACTGAGTGAGCTTCAGCAAGTCACACACTCTCATTCTCAGAGAAAGGCAAAGTCCACCCCCCTGAACAAATCTTGCCAAGAAAACCCCATGATAGGTTCATCTTGGGGGCTGTGTAAGTTGGAAAGGAAGGCAGAGGACAGCTGCTCAGTCTTCCAAGCAGCCACTTTTAAGTGCAGTGGCCCCATCCTATGGAAGTGCTGCTGCCAGACAAAAAACCCACAAATCCCAGGATTCTATAGGATGGAGCCATGGCAGTTAAAAGTGGTGTCAGTGTTTTTTTTTTTGTTTGTTTGTTTGTTTTTTGCAGTGCAGATGTACTCTTTGTACAAAAATGAAGAAGAAATTAAATGTGTCAGAAAAAGAACTTTGCTTGAAGACTCCACGGTGCTTCCAAAAAGCCACAGCGCTTCTCATCCTGGAGAAGAGACGGTTAAGAGGGGATGTGATAGCCCTGTTTAAGTATTTGAAGGGGTGTCATATTGAGGATGGAGCAAGCTTGTTTTCTGCTGCTCCAGAAAATAGGACCCGGAACAACGAATGCAAGCTCCAGGAAAAGGGATTCCACCTCAACATTAGGGGGAACTTCCTGACAGTGAGGGCTGTTTTGGCAGTGGAATATGTTGCCCTGGAGAGTGGCGGAGTCTCTTCCTTTGGAGTTCTTTTAATAGAGGCTGGATGGACTTCTCTTGGGGGTGCTTTGATTGAGAGTTCCTGCATGGCAGGGGGTTGGATTGGATGGCCCTTATGGTCCCTTCCAACTCTTGAGTCCATGATCCCAGGCGTCATCCGCCTCTTCCAAGACACATCCTCCATGTCCACCTTCTGCCCAGGAGGAATGTCAAAGCGTCCTCAATTCTAAGCATGACTTAGAAAAAAAAGGATTTACATTTCTATTATTTGGTCAGCTCCTCTTCCATTTTTCTTCAGTACCCTCCACTTCGCAGTGCCTTGACCGCCTTGGGACCAAGTGTTATCCGCCGCCTCAAAGGCCCAAAACACACAGCAGCAGAAATAACCCAGTTTGAGACCGCTTTAACTGCCCCGGCTCAGTGCTGTTAAGGAATCCTGTTTTTATTGTGGCACCAGGGCTCTCTCTGGGCCTGAACAGACTGCCAGAAATAATCCAGTTTGAGTCCACTTTAACTGTCTTGGCTCAGTGGTAGGGAATCATGGGAACTGTAGTTTATTGTGGCACCAGAGCTCTCTGACAGAAAAGGCTCAATGTCTCAGAAAAAAAAACTACAATTCCCATGATTCCCTAGCACTGAGCCAGGACAGTTAAAGTGGTCTCAAGCTGGATTGTTTCTGGCAGTCTGTTCAGGCCCTCTGACATTTGAGAAGGCTAAATGTCTCACAGAACTGGTCCTCCCAAGTCCCTTATCGCTGATCCAGGGCAGTTAAAGCGGTCTCAAACTAGGTTATTTCTGCACCGTGGACCAAAGGGTGGGAGGGATGTCTCTTCGCCATCAAGGCCTGGCCCCTCTCGCCCACCACGGAAGTAGTTCAACACAAACCGGAAATGACGCAACACCTTGCGTTATGCGTAACCATAGAGCTGGCTACGTCCTCAGGCCCTCTGCGCATGTCGGCTGGCTGCCCTTTTGGCTTCCTCTCTATGGTCTTCCCTTCGCCCTCAACGCCACATAGAATTTTGCAGCAGCCGTAAAGCAGTACGCCCCTCGGGAAAGCTCTTCCTGGCAGGTAATGGATGCCTAGAGAGCATCCTCCTCCTTCATGCCCTAACAGTCTCCGGCTTTACCTTCTCTGCCTGCTTTGAGGAGCACAGTAATACGCATCCTAGGCTGCGTCCGCACTGCAGAAATAGCCCACTCTGAGGATGCATTAAATGCATAGCCCAGTGCTATGGGATTCTGGGAATTTGTGGTTTTTGTGAGACAATTAGGCTTCTCTGTCAGAGAAAGCTCTGGTGCCACAACGAACCACAATTCCCAGGATTCCATAGCATTGGGCCATGGCAGTGAAAGCAGTCTCAGACTGGATTATTTCTGCAGTGCGGACGCAGCCTAATTGTTGCAGTTCCGTCCTGTGGAATCCTGGGCTTTGTAGTTTTACAGTGTCTTCACAGCCTTCTCTGCCGAAGAGTGCATCTACACCGTGGAAATAATGCAGTTTTAAGTACTGTGGCTCCGCCCTATGGAATCCTGGGATGTGTAGTTTTTACAGGGTCCTTAGTTTTTTCTGCCAGAGTGTCCTGGTGGTGCCTCAACAAACTACAATTCCCAGGATACCTTAGCATTGAGCCATGGCAGTAAATGCAGTCTCAAACTGGATTATTTCTGCAGTGCGGTTGCACTCCTGCTTCAAGATTAGTAGCTGCTTAACGTGGGAGGGTCGATATTGGGGTTCATTTTTGGGGGGAGAATGCTTTTCTGATTCTCCCCCTCCATCCCTTCCCTTCTCCTCCTCTTGTGTGTCTACACTGTGGAAAATAATAACAGTTCAACACCACTTTGGCTTAAGTGCTGGAGCTCTGTCCTGGGGATCTATAGTTTTACAAGGCCTTCAGCCTTCTCTGCCAAGAGTGTGCTGGTGGTGCCTCAACAAACTACAAACCCCAGGATTCTCTAGGATGGAGCCATGGCAGTTAAAGTGGTGTCAAACTGCATTATTCGCACAGCGTAGAAAGATGTGCCCCATGTTAGAGTGCAGTTCTTTTGTGTATTGTGAAAACACAAAGAGAGACAGCATGGCGTAGTGGTTTGAACAATGGATTGTGACCCCAGAGACCAGGGTTCGAGTCCCAGCTCAGCCATGAAACCCACTGGATGACCTTGGGCCAGTCACACACTCTCAGCCTCGGGATGGCCATGGCAAACGACCCAGTATGAAGAAGTTTGCCAAGAAAGCCCTATGATAGGTTCGCCTTGGGGTCTCCAGAAGTCGGAAATGATTTGAAGGCACACAGCAACAAGAAGAAGGACGAATTCTTGTAACGCTTCCATGGCCGTTATGTTTGTTTTCTTAATCCAGGTCCTTGTTAGTTTCTGCTAGTAATATTGTGTCATCTGCATATCTTAAGGTGTTAATTTTCCTTCTTCCTATCTTCACTCCTCCGGCCTCTTAAGTCTGCTGTGCAAACAATGTTTCTTAATATTTAAAGAATAATGTTCCTGCCAAATGATGAAAGTTGGGTAACCGCTAGAAGGCGTCTGTCCCAGTTATGGGACAGTTTTCCTAGAGAGGTTCACATGATGCTCTCTACAGGTTGAGTCTCCCTTATCTGGAATTCCAAAATCGAAATATCCAAAAACCAAAACTTTTTTCATGAGTGGCTGAGATTGTGACGCCACTGTTTTCTAATGATTCAGTGTATGCAGACTTTGTTTCATGCACATATTTATGTAAAACATTGCATGACATTGCCTTCAGGCTGTGTGGATAAGGTTTATATGAAACATAAATGAATTGGGTCCTATCTGCTTATGTACATGTCCAAAAACACATCTGGTCCCAAGTATTTCTGATAAGGGAGACTCAACCTGTAGTTGTATTTTAAGCTTGCATTTTCATGAATGCAAAGACTTGTGTAAATGGATCAGCTATATAAAAATAGTAAATTAACTAGTTTATAAAATGCATACATTTTTTTGCAAAGAACTTAAGGTTTTTGTTTTTTTGTTTTTTTTTACATTTTCCTACCTTTGTTTTGTGCAGCAAAGACATAATCCATTATCTGAAAAGATGAGAAGAACTAAGCTGCTGCTTTCCAGTGACAGCCAGGAAGGTCCTGAAGACTAATGCAGAGAATTAACAAGAACGTAATTTTGGGTCTTCTGACTTTAACCAGTTCAGTCTTCCTCTTGTTCCAGTTGTACTATTATAAGTATTATTTGTCCCCCAAGGTAAGAACTGTTGCAGCTCTATAATTAAACAAGCAAACAAACAAACTTAAGTTCTGCCTAACTAATCTAAAAAAAAATATATGTTTTGTTGTGATCTAAAGTGTATTTCTTAAATGTATTACCTCATCTGTTGGTGGCTGCAGCCACACTTCAGAAATTATGCAGTTTGACACCGCTTTAACTGACATGGCTCAATGCCGTGGAATTCTGGGAGTTGTAATTTTGTGAGGCATTTGCCCTTCTCTGTCAGAGGGCTCTGGTGCCACAACAAACTACATTTCCCAGAATTCCACAGCATTGAGCAATGACAGTTAAAGTGGTGTTAAACTGGATTATTTCTGCAGTGTGGATGCAGCCAAGCAGTAATTGTGAGCAAAACAGCACTCCAAAGCATTGTTGTTTTGGTAGTAAATTCCACTGAATCACGTAAACATGGTTTAGTTCAGACATTGTACATTTCATTTTTCAGCCTGCCACCCCTGAGCATAGAAGATCAGTTATGTCTACTTTTATGTAAAGTGCCAGGTAATTCATTGGCACCATAGAAGGGCAGGGTGTCAAGAAAAAAGTCCTTGGCTACATCTGCACTGCAGAAATAATCCAGTTTGACACTGCTTTAATTGCCATGCTAGGAAATCTAGGGATTTATAGTTTGTTTTGGCACCTGACAGAGAAAGCTAAATATACCACAATACTATAACTCCCAGAATTGCATAGCATTGAGCCATGGCAGTTAAAGCGATGTCATACTGCATTATTTTTGCAGAGATTTTATCATTGAAATTGGCTCATATAGACTAGAGCAAAGGTAGGCAACCTTTCCCCTTTAAGGGCCGAGAGACTTCAGCTCCCAGAAGCCTCAGCCATGTTGGCCAATAGCTCCTGGGATTCTGGGAGCTGAAGTCCCTCGACCCTTAAAGGGGAAAGGTTGCCTACCCCTGGACTAGAGCTTGGGAAAGTCACCTGTTTGGAATACAGCTCCCAGAATCCTCGAGCCTACATGGCCACCGAGAGCTGTAGTCTAAATCTCTTTAAAAAATAAATAAATTTAGAAGTACAAAAATGCAGTACAAATTGCCTTCTGATCAGTTCAAGATGTCTTCCCAGGTGTGGCCTGGGTACTGTTTCTTGAACTTGCATCATCCAGAAAAGGAGGCCAGTTTGGCCAGTAGCAGTTTTTAAGGCACAGATTTGAGCCATGAGAGCGAAATGTCATACTTGGGCCCTCCTTTATGTGAGCATGATGGTTAATTAGCCTGAGATTTCAAACCATCACCAGGCACGCTGCTAAACAAAGATGTTGGGACCCTGATAAAAGGTAATAAAAGATAATAAAGGGAAATGCAGTTGTAGCTTCACTTTTCATTGCTCTCTCTTTGTGGTGTTGCTGAGGTTTGACCTGCACAGACTCTTTTCTTTTCTTTTTTCTTTTTGTTTTTAAAGAATGGAGCTGTTTTCCCTAAGATTAAAGGGACCAAAACAGGGCAAGACAGTAGTCGATGGGTAAGTTACTCTTGTTGTTAACTGGCCTCGAGTTGATCTCGACTCATGGTGACCCTATGGATGAGACATCTCTAAGACCCTCTGTCTTCCATGGCACTGCTTAATTCCTGCAACCCCTTAATACCCATGACCTCGTGTACTTACCTGTAGTAAATGTACAGCCAGATGTAAGGCAATGCTAGAGTAATTATATTAGCACAACTGGAACTTCTTCCCCTCTTCCTTGCAGAACAGGTTTGGTGAATGCATGGGGAGGGGAGTACACAGACTGCAAAGAGGAGGTGGGTTTTGTTGTTAACTGCCCTCGAGTCAATCTCGACTCATGGCGACCGTACAGATGAGACATTTCCAAGATCCTCTGTCCTCCCCTGCTCTGCTTAATTCCTGCAACCTCTTAATACCTGTGACTTCCTTAATGGAGTCCATCTATCTGGCATGTGGCCTTCCTCTCTTCCTATTTCCCTCCACCTTCCCCAGCATTATTTTCTTTTCTAATAAGTTCTCCCTTCTCATGTTGTGTCCGAAGTATGACAGCCTCAGTTTGGTCACCTTGGCTTCCAGGGAGTTTTTCAGTTTGATCTGCTCTAGGACCCATTTGTTTGTCCTTTTGGCTGTCCATGGGATCCTCAGCACTCTTCTCCAGCATCACATTATCTCAAATGCATTGATTTTCTTCCTATCATCTTTCTTAACTGTCCAGCTCTCACACCCATACATGGTAATAGGGAATACAATGGCTTTTGTGCAGAGTTGTATGTCTTTGCATTTTAGGATCTTTTCTAGTTCTTTCATAGCCACCCTCCCCATTCTTAATCTTCTTCTGATTTCCTGACTGCAGTTCCCATTTCTAGCAATGTTTGATTCCAGGTATATGGAAATTCTTCTACTATTTCTATTTCTTCATAGTCTAGGTTGAATGTGAGAAGGTCCTCAATGGTAATTATTTTTGTTTTCTTTATGTTCAACATTAAGCCTGCTTTTGCACTTTCTTCTTTGATCTTCCTTAGTAGGTGTTCCAGGTCTGTGAGGTTTTCTGCTAGTATTATGGTGTCATCTGCATATCTTAGATCAGGGGTAGGCAACCTAAGGCCCGGGGGCCGGATGCGGCCCCCCGAGGCCTTTGGACCGGCCCCAGGCCAGTCCTGCCGCCGCTGCCGCCGCCGCCACCACCCCCTGCTGCCCCCTCACCCGGCATGATGATATTGATTATTGTTGTTATTACTTGTTCTTGGGGTTTTCTTGGCAAAATTTCCACAGGGGTTTTGCCATAGCTTTTCTGGGGCTGAGAGAGAGTGCATGCATATTTTTTATTTTTTTTAAAAAAAATTAAAATATATATATTTTAATTTTTATTTATTTATTTATTTTAACTTGTAAACCGCCCGGATTGGGTAACCATTGGGCGGTATAGAAATAAATTTTATTATTATTATTATTATTATTTTTGGTGCTTCGGCCCCCCAATTGTCTGAGAGACAGCAACCCGGCCCCCAGCTCAAAAAGGTTGCCTACCCCTGTCTTAGATTATTGATATTCCTTCCTCCTATTTTCTGTGTCCAAGCCTGTTTTTCTTATAATATGTTCTGCATACAAGTTGAACAGATAGAGTGAAAGGATATAGTCTGACCCCTTTGCCAATTGGGAACCACTCAGCTTATCTTTTTTTCCTTTTTAATTCTTACTGGTTGTAAACATACCAGACAAATGTATATTTCATGGATTTTGTTTCTTCTGAGTGAATTCATTGCAGTATTCCCTGGAACACAGGCTGAAGCTCACCACCTCAAGTAAAATGAGCACCTTTTATTTAGACATATGCTGTTGCTGTTGTGTTGGTTTTTGTTTTTTTTAACAGATCAGAGTATATATATGTATGTGTTATCTTATCCTTGTTCCACTGTGATTTATTTATTTATTTATTTTTGCAAAGCATTTTGCAGCTAGAATCATTTATCTCTAATTTTGGACTTGAACGGTTCATTTTTAGATTATAATACTCTCAAAATCCTTCAGCAGCGGGCCATGGTGTTTGGGGATTTGGGGAGTTGTAGTATAAAAATAACTTTGATCTTGTAAGTGGTACAAAAACTGGATGTTCCCAAGCCACTGATCTGGATTGCACAGAAACATTTTATGGATAAATTCTGTTTTTTTGTAGCATGCCAAAAATTTCTCACCACAAATCCCATAGAACTACTGCTCAATAATATACATGACTCTACAGTATATGGAACAACAATCTCATACACTAGAAGTCAGCTTCCACTGTTACAAAGTTTTCAGCTTTTGAAAATAGTCTTTTAAAAATATTCCTTCTTGTCTCTTTAAACAGCATGTGGTTAGAAAATTCCTTAGTTTGGTGTCCAGTCACAACATAGCTGTGCATCTGATTGATCCCTTGCTTCTGGGGCTGATTGATGTAGACTTGGAGCAGCTCAGGACCTCCCATGATGGCAGCCAATCAGAATGCAAGTACTTCTGTACTCCCCGGGACTGTACCACATTTGCACTACTGGACAAAGCTTGGAAACATGAGGTGAGATAGTTTCCTGCAGCTTTATCTAATCATGATAAACTTGATAGCGGTTTTAAAGACTAAACATACAAATGAAACAGTGACGGACTTGTCGCTCACAATTAATTTACCAGCACTCTTTGTGGCAAGAGGAAGTCATACAGTAATCTCACCCTTAAGGAAGTGATATTTAGACTGACCTTCCAATAGCATCAGAACTCTGAGGATGCCACAGTCATTTGCCTGTGATGATGATGTATGCTTCCTTTGGCCTTCAGAAAGAGATACCACCTCCAAATGTTAATTCCAAGAGCTGCTATTGCAAAGTTCATCTAAGCATTATTTGTTTTTGCAGTCCAATCATTGTATGTCTTTCTTTTGTCTTAAACATAATATTAGTACTTAGAAGGGAAGTTGGAGAAAAACTGAAGGGAGTGATGCTATACAGAAACAACAAAAAATAAAGGTTAAGTGATATGTGTGATGCCAGGTGAGTTAGACAAAAAGAAGAGATTTGATAACTGTCACAATGTCTTTAGGGAAACTTTTTAAGTGTGTGTGTGTATGAGAGAGAGAGAGAGAGAGAGAGAGAGAACTCAACAGTACACAATATAGCTAAAGAAAGATCAAGTGGCAGACCGTTGCCCAGGACTGATTTGCTTAATGGATTGCATATATTTCAGAGGAAGAACTGGCAAAACCACATTTGAGTTTTCCTTTCCTAAGAAAACCCTATGAAATTCATAAGGTTGCCATAAGTCAACAGACAGCTTGAAGGTATACACGCATGCACACACACAATTTTTTGGTGTTTGGACAAACCCTTGGAAAGAGATTCAGAAATTAAAATATGTAGTAATAAAGGTGAGAGTGAATGTGTGTCTGTCTCTGTCATAACCTGTAAAATTAAGACATTTATGCAGTTTGAAATTTGGTACACATACTAAAGAGACCCTAAGGTTGTGCATCTCAGGTTTATTATGTTATTAAAATGGATTGATTTGTGTTAATCTAAATTTGTCAGAAGCCTGCAGAACCATCTTGAGTCACTAGATGGGAGACTTCTCTAACTAGAACTCTGGTTATGGTTAAAACCAAGTTGGCGGAGAAGCGAAAAGGTTGAACTTTTTGATTTTGGGGAGTAGAGAATGAATGAAGCAGAAAGCTAAACAGCATTTGGGAGGGGAAGGAAAAGGTCATGATGCAGGGAGGATATGACAGTGAGACCAAACTCATCTGAACTGTGTCAGCATAGCATTGTTTATATTGAACAAAAGCAGACTTGTCAGTGTGGAAAGGGTTCCCTCAAGGCAGAAAGTTTGAAAATGAGTGTCTTAAAATATAGAGCATTGATGGAATAACATCTGTACACTAATTGTTCCAGAAACGGTTTTCTGACTGGAAGCATTTCCAAGAATTGTTCAGTTTAACTAAACAGTAGAAGAAATGACAGGTTCAGATTTTGTACTGTACAGTGGGCCCTTGGTATCTCATAGGGTTTGGTTCCAGGACCCCCCATGAGTACCAAAATCCATAGATGCTCAAGTTTCATTATATGCAATGTTATAGTAAAATGGTGACCCTTATATAAAATGGCAAAATCAAGAGTTGCTTTTTGGAACTTTTGGAATATTTTCAAGCTGTGGTGGAATCCAGAATCTGTGGATACAGAGGGCAGACTATATAACCAAGAACAGCTTACAGGGTAAGAGTAGGTAATCCTTTTTTCAACTTGAGGGCTGAATTTAGTTTTAGATACATTCTCAGGGGCTGTATTTCAGTGGTGGATGTGGCCAAAGACACAAAGGTCAGGTAAAAAATACCAGCATATTTAGCCTTAAATATCTTACTCCCAGTAAATAAGACTTAGGAGAAGCATTTTAACCTTTTAGAATGCCAGTGGAGGACTTCATGCAGAAGCTGGGAAACCACTAAATGATGGTGTATCATGGGGAAGGGGTTTTAGATATGGCCTGCTAGAAGGCTGGATTGGGGTCTGAAAAAAGGACAAATCAGTCCCAGAGCCTGGGCTTTTCCATTCTGGTTGTAGTGCAATGGTGGAATCACCTTATCATGGTTCTGTCCTGCTGGACCTTTTTTCCACATCACTTGCTAATGAGGTTGCTTTCCAAAGCAGAACAATGGTTCTATGAGCAGAGCCAGAACAAATGCCATCTGTCAATTTTAGATGGGCTTGTTTCGAGCTGCCGAGCGAGTGGGCTTCCAGTGGCTAAAGATTCAGAGCAAAGACCCACGCCTGGAAGGAATGGACGACCTCTCTGGGACTGAGATCCCCCTGCACTACATCTTCAGGCTGGCAGCTCATGCCATCCACCTGGTTGTTTTTTATGAGAGAAGTGGCAACTATCTCTGGCATGGGCCACTGCGGCTGAAATTACATGTGGACCGGAAGTTTGTTCCTTTCCAGAAGTTACAGTTTGGACGCTATCCTGGAGCCTATGACAAGTAAGAGAGGGCTGGGCAATAGATTTCACTGTGTTCAATCACTGAGCTTTAGTTGTCAGAAACTGCCATCATCATTGAAATACCAACAAAATCAGATGGCAAGGGTTACAATGGGATGGCATCTAGATCAATAGAACAAACTTTTACATGTGTTAATGCAAGTTATAAGACAACTTGATTTCCTTTCCTTTCTCATTCTTTTGCATAATACCAAAATTGGAAATCATCCAGTAACTATTTGGCAATAGGTTCAGGGCAGACAAAAGAAATAAATCTTTAAATAAGTAATTGCCTATCAGTAGCTATTAGCTGTTATAGCTACTGGAATTTCTCTGTATAAAAGCAGGCATACCTCTGAATATAGACAGAGCATCAAACAAAGTAAGAGAAATAAATTAATGCATCATGCCCTGTTATATTCTTGAATGTTGAAAAAAGCTATGATTCCTCTGGCGAAGCCACTCAAATACATCTGTCTTCTTTGGGTAGCACATTTTGCTCCTTTCCATCTGATGGCCTTCCTCTGGTATGGTGGCATACCTATTATATCAGGCGAAAACAATTAAATTGATTCAGAGAGTCATGTCAGCTGCCCTCCCACTTCTAATTTTATTTATTCTTTACATTTCCCCTTTCAGCCTGCCACAGTCATTCTTATCGGTTAAAGTAATAAACATTGCACAAATCTAAAAATAGCTTTAACCTATATAATATGTATTAAAGGAAAGTCTTAAAATAGCCACACGCATTTCTGGTTGCTGCTTGTTTGTGCAGATGGGCTGAAGAGTTTTGAAACATCATGTTAATGTAGATGGAGGGATTTTGAGTGCTGAAATGAAAATGGACAGGATGCCTTTAGTGTTTATGTATCTGAGGTGGTAGTGCCAGCACGACTGGTTTTTTCTTCCTTTTTGACACCTTAACAATATAAATTCGAAATGCAGTGATTAGTTTTGTCTGATTTTCTGACCAGGATAATGTAACATTTTCCCCTTTCACAATAGATTAGAACTACTGAGTTTTTCCATCGATGGGTTAACAGTCCAGATTCCAAAAGAACCATCTATGTTCCTAGAGGAAAGATCCCAATCTCGCTTTATTGAATGTAGGTACAGAGAAGCTCGCTCTTTCTTCCAGGTTAGTGGTTTTCAAGTAGCATTACTTTCAACATGTGAATCATTTCAAGTTGTGAATCACTGGTTCTCTCCCTCCTATATAGTTCTTTGGATTTTGGCCATAGTCCTGCATCTTTTAAAGATCTAATGAGATTCAGTTCAGACCTATTACAATGAATAACTTAAAGTTTCAGTCTAAAAACCAGCCACAAAGTTGGATATTTTGCACTTGTGGTAATAGCTTGTTAAAATTTGCTATACAGCTTAACACTTGGTGGCGCCAAAGAATGCAAATAAACTATGAAGAACAGGTAGAATAGAATCATAGAATCATAGAGTTGGAAGAGACCACACAGGAGAACCAGAAAAGCATTGAATTATGTTGCCATGAGTTGGAAATGACTTGAATATACAACAGTTTGTGAATCATCTTAGAAAGATAAAACATAGGACAGTTTACTAAATCACTTTATTCTTTTCATAAAGCAGGATATTTTACAAAATAATCATTCTTCCCTGTTTTTCTTTTCTTTTCTTTTTTAAAGGTGTACCCTGATGATGTATCTCTTGAAGCAGTGGAATTCAGGAAAAAGGCCAAGGCGTTGCTGCATCTTGCTGCTTTGACATTAAATAGTTTAGGAGTAAAATTCTGGTTGAGCAGCGGAACATGCCTAGGTAAGGCATTTACTGCCACTTTTGGAACTAGATTTTTTTATTTTTTTGGTCCCTGTGTTGGCTGTTGAGTGAGAACTGAATGTATTAAACGGATTAATTGTGTTAGTACATTAAAGTGACTAAAATAGTGCCAGTTTGCTGCAAGCCTCTTCCATAAGCTTACAAAGGTCTCCACATTTCCATTTTATCCTTCTGTAGTGCTCATTTCAAAAGCCATATTCAGGGGTAGCCATGTAGCAAAATACAACAAAATCCAAAAATCCACAAAAAGAGCAAAATGAAAATGCCAACCAAAATGCACAAAATACTTAATGCAAGCATTTGTAGCTTCACTGGGGGCTTCATCGGGCAAAAGATGTTTAAAAATCATACAGGAGAAGAAGAATGACAATGTTAGAGTCACAAGCCTACATTTTTCAATGGGATCTTGTAGCACCCTTGAGACTAACTTAAAGAGAAAAATTGGTAGCGTGCGCTTTCGTAGACATGTGCCTACATTTTGTATCAGATGTTTCTATTGTAGTTCTGGAGGGATCTCAATACAGTCAGAGACTACTCCCCTTCTTGGCCATGTGGGGACCAAGGACAAAGGGCAATAAAAGACAGGTAATAAAATTTCTACTCCATTAGCAACAGAAAAATAACTTGAATGGGTTATCTGTCTTGGGGGTATCCTGTCATTGAAGGGAGGGGACTCAGTTACTTAGGTGTTTTTGACTGTATAGAATGTATGGTGCATTTATTTAAAAGCATTTTACTCTCCATGCATTTTTCCCATCACTTTCCTTCATTTGTGTTTCCTCATCATTTTTTTAGACTTGAGGTTAGGACGTTTGCCAGGGTAGCCCTCTGACTATTGTTGAATTTCATTTCTCATCAGCCTTAGACAGCCTGGACAGTGATGAAGCATAGTATATTGTACATCTTACAATATATATTTGGGACAGGGGACGTTTCCTACTTTATGTCTTATGTTTTGCTTCTCTGTACAAGGCTTTTTAGGCTGAGAACAAAACAATTCCCACACACTTCAGTGGTTTGTAATATGACAAAACATTTTAATAAGATCTATATAGAAACGCTTCTGGATAAAAGTGTTTCGACTTTGTCTCTTTTCCATGATATAAACATTTCAAAAGCTTAGAGAATTACAGCTTTCTCATATATGACTATTCCATTTTAACATAGGCTGAGATCTTATTCTATGTACTCAGAGTACAAAACCCTTCTCTTCTGAATCCACCCTAGCAAGGTAACAGGCTGCGGAGGAAGGGCTAGAGTTCTCTATCATTCCTCTGTCATCATTCAATAGGCTAATTTAAAAAAAGCCTCTGGAGGAAAGCGACTTCTGTGGGTTTAACTTGCAGTTCATAGATTTTAACCTTTCTATTTGCCCTAAAGCTTATGGTTCTGCTGTATTTTTAGGTTGGTACAGACAGTGCAATATTATTCCCTACAGCAAAGATGTGGACTTGGGGATTTTTATTCAAGACTATAAACTGGAGATTATTTCAGCATTTCAGAAGGCAGGATTACCACTAAAGCACAAGTTTGGTAAGGTAGGTAGATGTGTCTGACTGGTAATTTGCTGTCTTTATCATTTTTCTTTCCATGTGTCTGCAGTAACCAATGCAATAACAAGCTCTTAGAAAGTATATGTTCACTCTTCTTAGGGAAATAGGGTGCATAGGACACTGGTTGGACCCAGGAAGATCTGGTTTCAAATCTCTCCTCAGCTCTGTTTGTACTGGAGCAGGGCAGCCTGGAGTATCCTGCCTCCAGAGCTATCTTGACCCTGCTCTGTTCCAAAGCCCATTATTCTTCTGACGTTGGGTGGTTGACTGCCCAGTGCATCCGCTACTGCTGTGGGTTGCTTTGCTCTGAAGTCAGAACAAGATTTCCCATGATGGTCACATGGCCAGGTGCCATGGTCTGACCTCAAAGTGAGCTGTTGGTGTGGATGCATTTGGCGGTTCAACAGGATGCATTCCAAACAGCTGCTGAGCATCAGAACAAAAGATCCAAGCAACTGGTGAATTTTTGAAATCCAGGGCAAGAGGGATGAAACCCAATTCTGGTGCTGAGCAGGCTGGACATGGCCTGGTCTACTCACACCAGAACTTGGCTTTGGCCCATGCTTTGTTCGGTCTTTCTGTTGAGGGAACAGGAGGAGGCCATTGTATTTGACCTATGCAGATAAGGCCTGAGTCTTACTTGGGGTGACTTTGGGTTTTCCTTAGCCAACGATGGTTGTGAGGATAAGATGGAGAGGAGAATGGAAACTATGTACACTACCTTGAGCTTCTTGCAGATAAAGTTAATAGTTTGTATCCCCATTGTCAGATTTCTGTGCAAGCCACATCCCAGCATTCCCCTTGCGTTGGAGTATGAATGAGAGAAGCAGAACTTTTTTCTCAATAGCTTGGTTTTCACTGATTGAGATAATTTGGATTTGGTTTAGTCATTGCCCTAGTTGTATGCCTAGTTGCTGTCTTCTTAATATTTCCTGTTACAAAGGCCGTAAGGTATATGTTATGTTAGGTGCACATAAACCAGTCACTCTCATTTTGAAGAAAAGCAGGCATAGATTCTCAAACTAGAATTCTTTCCTGTTTCACATCAGATCCTGCTTCACTTTTCTGACAAAGTCTCTTCCATCAAAAGGTGCTGCCTGTTGCTAAATCAGGAAGGGATGTGGTCCCCCTCCCGAGGAAACTGGTCCAGTCCTGCACATACCCTGCATTCAACTCCCACATTTTTATTAAATTAAGCAATGTTTTAAGCATTCTTCTTAAAAATAGATAACGTCATAAAATTGTACGTAAAAGATGCATGTTCAGCATTGTCAATCTTGCATATTTATAATATTTATTTATTTATTTATTTATCCCCCCCCCCCCCCCAACATTTTCTATGTCTGCACTATATACCTGTTTTGTCTGAATAGGTAGAAGACAGTTTGGAGCTCTCCTTCCAGGCAGGAGGCGATGATGTGAAACTTGATATTTTTTTCTTCTATGAAGAGAGTGACCATATGTGGAATGGAGGAACTCAGGCGAAATCGGGCAAGAAATTCAAGTAAGACTTGGTTGAGTCTTCTGCAGTTGGTTTTCTGTCTTTTTGAAGAACATTGATGGAATTCTCAGTGATAACTAGGGGCAAGCTGCTGTAGAGCTAAGCCTTACCAGACTTCCTTTGCAATGTACAGCTGCAGGTGATTGCTTTTTATGTCCTAAGACAGTTCTTCTCAAGCTTTGGCCTTCTTTTCCTATCTTGTTGGTTATCAACTCCCAGAGGCCCTAGCCACTAATCAGGAATTCTTGGAACTGAAGCCCAAAAGGTCGAGCTATGCTTGGAAATCCATAATTACAGGTCATTATCTTGACCTGAAGATAATCATCTTGACCTAGAGATAAAGTAGAGCCCTGTGACAGTGACCAGTGCTCTATTGGAACAGTGAATGCTTTAGATCAACTTTTAGAATTTAAAGTACAAGAATGCTATCATGGACAGACAGAAGTTCCTTGGCAGAAGAATCAATGTGACATGGATTCTCTGAAAGTAGAAAGGTTGAAAATCACTGATTTAACTAAGGCACTTGCTGTAGTGATTCCTGGAGCAGCACGAAGGGGAGCAAAAGTTAATGAAGTACTCTTAAACTAGGGACCTATCTAGCACTGATCAAATTCTTGAGAGACCTTCAGTGGACTTGGAATCAGGTTGGTTTGGACAAGTGCTGCATAGTTAAATTGACATTTCACGGTAGAAGAAATGGGGCGTTCTTGTTTGTCCTGTTCCCCCCAATGTTATTTCTTTCATTGTTTTTCATCCTTTTAGTGTTTAATCCATGAAAACTCTGTTAACTGTTCCATGCTGCTAGAGGGAGGTTTATTTGTCTTCTCCAAAAGGTGTACACTTTAAGGCAAACTGTTTCTCTCCTAGTGAGGCCTCATTTTGTTTTAGCTATGCACGCTCCATCTGCACCTTGTCTTCAAAATGTCTGGAATTCAGAGGCCAGAACTGGATGAAGGTTGGGATGAAGGCTTAATCTGGGGTTTTTGAGATACAAAGGGAGTGCTTTGCACCTGGCATTCCCATGTTGTAGAGTGCCCATTACTAGTCACAGTTGTTGCCCCAGATGACTCAACCTGCACAGAGAATGTATGGCCTGATCATGTTCTGATGAGACTATTGCAGAGTACATGTATACATGAAGCACTTTTAAAAGGCCTTTCCAAAGCATTAGTGAGCCAAATAAAATCAATGCGAGGCTAATAATTCTGATTGTGTAATTGGAACACATCAGGCTAATCCTTAAACTGAAGGATTAAACTGGACCTGGAGAGGCTAACAGTTTTCTTCTGAGCACAGTTCAGATTGGTGGTGTTTATTGTATCTGAAGTGCTGCTTTTACACTAAAAAACATTAACATGATTAGAGGCTATATTCTGGGTCTTTCCTCCACAACCCACATTCTGGCAATGGGTGCATGGTAACTGCAAATGGGATCATTCTGAATGGGGTCATTCTGGCAGAATGTCCATTCTCTCTTCTCCTTGCCTCCTGGACAATTAGCAGCTGCTGAATTTGCTGACCTTTCTGTTTGCCTTTTGGCTTGTCATCTGATCTAGTTTTATTGTATTCTGGTTTTGTGATGATTTATTTTAATAGCTTTTGCTTTTCTACATTTTTTGCTCCCTGGGTGCTTTTTGCCTTGCATGTTTAATGTACTGTGAATTTTGTTATTTTCTTTGCCATTGTTGGGGGCTGTCCTGAGAGTTGTGAAACTAAAAGGCAAGGTTGAGAGAGTTGATGAGCTTCATAATTTGAACCCCATGTCTCAGTCCTTAAGTTCAGCCATCCAGCCAAGCACCCAACTAGTTGTCATGCTGTATCGTGCTCCTAAAATGCTACAGTTAAGTATGCATAGAAAAGACATTCTGAAAAAATGTTAAAATATATATGCACCAGGTAATGTTGAGCTTGTAAAATATGGAGAGGATTCCATTGCCATTGGGTTTTCTGGGCCGGCATGTTAACTTTTTCACTCCTTCTGGAGCTGTTGAACCATACTTTATCAACCAAGTTTTATCAGTGTTTTTATTTCTGTCATGGAGTTCCATCTATTTATCCTGGGAGGTATGTAACTGCATGAATGAATGGTAGCAGATGTGTACTTTGGTTTATAAATGTATTGGATTGGTTACAGAATTTGGTTGCCTGAAAATCTAAACTCTAACCTTTCTTCTTGCTTGTTTGTTACAACAATAATAGAATTCAAGTCCTTGAGATTCCACCTTGTGATGGTGAAAATGTGATTGAAAATGCCTGTTCAAGTGTTAGAAGCCAGAGGATTTGCCAGATTTCGAAGTCTCGAATATCTCTTTGCGGCTTGAGATATTTAAAAATACTCATAGAAATAGAAAGTGAAGGGGGAAACGAAAGAATCCCGTAGACCCTTTGAGACTAACTGGTTATTTCAGCATGACTGTTTGCAGTATCAGTCCACTTCTCCAGATTCCAGTGCATCTAAAGCAGTGGATTGATATACATGAAAGTTCATGCTGAAATAAATAACAGCTATATCTCAGTTAAGGAGTAATTTGTTCCTGGACCTTACTACTTTAGCAGAAAAATGGTACCAGAAAATAATGTGGAAGGGCTGCCTAAAAGAGGAGGTGTTACATGTTTCAATAAACCTTTCATTTAAAACTAATAATATGCACATGTGAAAAGGAACAGCTAGGTCAGATAACAAAAACATTATGAACTTGCTACAGACCACTTGAAAGCTGCTTCCAAAATCTATCCAAGGATGATCTTTCACCAGCCTCCACTTTCCTTATGATTATCATTTTGGTGGCCAAACATATAAATCTACACTGCTTTAACATGCCTATGTTGTATAAATTTATCTGCTATTGTGGAGGGAGCTGCTGTTTATCTTGCCTCTTGTAGGCCAACACAAGACTACAGTAGGATTGGCTAGAGTAGAATCCCATTCTTTCCCAGTTCAAGTTTGGATTGTATTATTTACTGCAGACATGCTGCTGCAACCTGACAACAAAAGTCTATGTTTCTCCTGTGCTTTTTCACCATCCTTCCGGTGCTGATGCTCATTTAAAAAGCTTCCATTTAGAAAAATGACAAGGAGGAAAAGACAAGGGACTGAATGGATGTAAAAACTTACAGCTAGATAGAGTACAATAAAAGAATAAAAGTGGAGAGGCGGGTTTAAAAAGACTTTGTAAACACGAGTTGTTTTCTTAGAGGCTTTGTTAGCTGAGGTACCCCTGCACTTAACCGCAAAGGTGCTACTAGATTCCTTCATTCTCCTGCCTTTTCCTTTTTATGCTGAAACACACTAATGAGGCTATCTCTTTGAAAACTGAAATAATGAGAATAAGAATGAGGAGGAGGAGGAGGAGGAGGAGGAGAATAATATATCTAGAGGCTACTTGGCTGATGGCTTTCACTGTAGTGGCATCTTGGCTGTAAAACTTCCTCCTAAAAAAAGTTAGGCTGGTCAAGTGGAACATGTCCCACTTGAGTCGTCAAAGCTAGGCTTATTATTTCTAGGTCTGACTATTTTGAATATGTGTGTTTTTCTCTTTAAGAATTTTTTTTTTAAATCTGTTTTCAAGTTGGGTTTTTATCCATTTATATTTAATATCTATTGTACATCACTATAGGAGTCCCAGCAGGCTGAGAAGCTATAAATAAATGCTTTAAATAAATACAAATCATGGAGAGGTATGTAGTGTGCATAATTTACATCAGTTGCAGAAATCAGCTTTACAGATTGCAAAATCTGATCTTACTGGATGCAGAAACATTTTCATCATGCATTGCTTCATACTCATAGCTCACATGGCATTTTTCTATCACAGGTTGCACTGATTGATGAGCACCATATTTGCCTTATATTGACCCTTTTTGTACTTTCTGTAATACAGGTACTTGTTTCCCAAATTCACATTGTGTTGGACTGAGTTCATAGAACTCAAGGTACGTGTACCCTGTGAAACCCTCCTTTACATTGAAGCAAACTATGGTAAAGATTGGAAGATCCCTGTGCAGGTGTGGGACTGGAAAACTTCACCACCCAATGTCCAACCCAATGGGATGTGGCCTATTGATGAATGGGATGAAGTCATTCAGCTCTACTGATCTATTTGCAAGACTTTGGAATGTATCTGTTGCCAGTTGAATTTCACTTTGCCCAGAAGTCCTCTTCAGTTCTGGGATGCCTCATTCTAGTTGGAAACAGAGGTATAACAAGCAAGAGGATTGGTGTACAGTTCTTGGCAGTTGTTTCTATAGCGGGGGAGAAGTTTTACATCAGTATAAATGTGAGGGAAAAAAGCAGTATGAAGCAGGCTTTTTGAAATGGTATTGTGTCAGTATGGCATACTGGTTTGAGCCCTGGACTATGACTCTGAAGATCAGGGTTTAACTCCCCACTTGGCCATGAAAACCAATTGGGTGACCTTGGGCAAATCACACACACAGCCTCAGAAAACCCCATGATAGATTCACCTTACAGTCACCATAAATTTGGAAACAACTTGAAGGCACACAACACAAAATCCTAGGAGCTGTTGGCCAACATGGGACTATTGGCCAACATGGCTGAGGCTTCTGGGAGCTGAAGTCCCTCGGCCCTTAAAGGGGAAAGGTTGCCTACCCCTGGTGTAAACCTATGCAAGTCTTCATCGTTTCACCCTCTCCTTCTACAGATTGTTTCAAAATGGGTTTGAAAGCATAAAAATTGGTGTCACCAAGTGTTGATATAGAGCTAAGATATAGATGCATTTGGAATACAGTCTAATGTTCTGGCCACCCTGTCTTTTGAAGGATAGTGTAAAGCTGGAAGAGAATCACAGAAATAGATCAAGGACTAAAGCACCTTCCCTACAAGTAAGAACTGGAATATTTAAGGATTTGGGGGGGGGATTATGAAATTATTAATGGGTGGAAGAAGTGAATTGGGAAGGGTTTTTCTCCCCCATTAATAGCAAAACTCGCATGGGCATCTAGTGGCTATGAGTATTGAATGATTCAAGACAGAGATAAGAAAAGCTGCTTTCCGTAATGTAAAAAAATCAAGGATGGGGAAAGTGCAGCCTGCAGGCCACATGTGTCCCATTACCCTTCACCTAGCCCCCAAAGCTCAGGCATCCCAGTTTAAAAAAAAACAAAAAAACTCTTTCAGTTCCAAAATTCTCCCAAACCTCTCAAGCAGCTGCAACCAAGTTCATTGGCATGAGAACATTTCCTTCTCCTCATCCCCCAAAGCTATCTCAAAGAAAAACCAGGTGGTTTCAGCCAAAAGACCCAAACTGGAAGCGATGTTACTTCTGGGTGCTGTGAATGTTCCCATGTCGCAGAGTTGCCCATGCTTGGCATAATTAATAGAATTTGTTGGCCCAAGATGTACTGGTGAGGTTAGTTGGCAGTAAGAGGGATTAAACCAATGCTGATAAGGTGGGCAGGCTATCACTATTAGTGTTCTTGGCTCTATGCTGCTTCTGTACTCAGAAACTGTCTTTGAGTACAAGTTGCAAGGGAGGAAGAGCAGAATTAACACTGTGCCCTTCATATTCTGCTTGTGAATGTCCTCAAACCATTTGGTTGCCTACTGCATAAAACCATAGGTGGGGCTCGATGGACCCTTGATCCAGCATGACCCTTACGCTTTTAAAGTGTTGGAAGGAACCCCATTCTTCTCACTCTAGTTCCTCTTTAAGGACATTCCCTGAAATCCAGCCCCAATTACCTTTTATAGGTGTGTGACTGTCTGTCACTTAACAGTTCATCCTTTTTGCTACTTCCTCCCCAAAAGGAGTTAATTTGTTCTGCATTTGGTCATGGCACTGAAATTCATTTACAGTGTCAATTTGTCACATCACATTATTAAGAGTAGCCATTTTAGAAATTTAAAGCAGAGCAAAGCTAGACCAAGATTCAATTTCTTTGTAGTGCTGGATGAACAAAGCACTAGATCTTTGAATGAGTTCTCATAGTGTATATTTATTATAAATTGTTAACATGGATTTAAAGTATGTTTAAATTATTTGGAGCTCTATAAGCACAATAATGTAGTTGCTCTGTGAGACTGCAGAATGTGAATAGAATATTTTCCAACATATTCAAAATGCCCTTGGATGCTGGTAGAAAAATTAATAGAGAAGGAACTAATACATAACACTGGCTAACAGTATTTGAGTTTTATTTATTGACACATGTTTATTTTGTACATTATATAATCTAGTCAGCTGTGCCAGTCAAGAAAGTTAATTGTGTTTAAGTCCCATTAAAATGAATGAAGTTAGGTTTTTGGGTTTGGGACCACGTGTTTAGTATATACTTGTTATTTATGCCATGGTACAGTTTTAACTTGCAGTTTAGGATGCTAATCATTACAAAACAATCTGAAGGTATTTGAGGCTGCTGAAAGACATATTTCACTCTTATGGAAATTTTCTTTGTAATAAACATTTAAAAATAAAGTCAACCTGTTTATTAATTATACAAAGTTATGATATAACCAGGGCGTTTTTGGGGGGTGTAGACTGAACCAGGTGATACGTCATAGAGGTGGTGTCTACCTTCTGGTGTGGAGTGTATCGCTGCGTCTCTCTGCAGGTAGACTGGGACTCCAGAGGCTTACATTCCCACGAAGTACCTGGTTCACCCACCCAGAGTTGATAAGGAGGCTGCTGGGATGCTGTTGGCATCTGCTGGGATGCTCCTGAAGTTGTCTCCTGCCACCAAATGGTACCTGGACCCCTTCAGGACTTGTGAACAAGGCAGGTAGACTGGGACAACCTGAGACACAGACAGGTCCTTCAGATGCCCTTCCATAGAGTCCTAATTTAATCCTGAGGGACCATTGGCCTGGCAACTCCAAGCCTGTGGATAACAGGGTTACCATACTGGGGTGACATTGTTGCATAGGGATTGATAAGGATGTGGAAAAAAACCCTGCATTCTTGACATAAGTATATGTGACCAATTGTTAATATGTTCCATTGAGACATCCTTTAGAGCATTGGTCTCCAAACTTTTTGGGGCTATTGACCCCTTTTCTTTTGGGTGACAATCCTGGCGCCCCCTCCCCAACGCGTGTGTTGATATTGGGTCTACTGTTCTAGCACGTTCAAAACAACCAACCAATCTCTGGATCCCTCCTGCACCCCACTCCTGAAGCTGGAGGCTGCTGTCTCCCATTCTTCTTCTTAATCAGTGAGTCAATCTCGACTCATGGAGACCCTGTGGATGAGAAATCTCCAAGGCTCCCTATCTTCCACTGCTCTGCTTGTGTCCTGTAAATTCATACCCATGACCTCCTTAATAGAACCCACTCATCTAGCATGTGGTCTTCCTCTCTCTGATGTCGTTTCCAATGAATCGTGCCTTCTCAGGATGTGTCAAAGTACAACAGCCTCAACTTGATCATCTTGGCTTCCAGGGAGATTAGCTTGAATTCTGTTAGCTGAACTCTGAACTAAACACAACTCTGTCAAACATCAGGTATTTTGTCTGCTATAATAAAGTTCAACTTCTTTGGTAAACTACTGACTGACCATCTTCATCCACCTTGAATCAAGGGGGTATCATGCTTACCATTAAAGAAACAGCTTTTAAAGCAAACATGTCTACACTGATGTCACCTGGAGACCCAGGACCCAAATCCAAGGATTTTAAAGGGGGACCGTAGGGTGAGGTGCGAGTGCCAAGGTACCATAGAATCATAGAGTTGGAAGAGACCACAAGGGCCATCCAGTCCAGCCCTCTGCCATGCAGGAACTCAAAATCAAAGCATCCCCAACAGATAGGCCATCCAGCCTATTAAGGCTATCAAGGGAAATCATGAACTTGGGAAAGCATGAGCACTGAGCTGAGCATCTAGATTAGCGCTGCTCAGGATATCCTATGTGATATACCAGTAATCTTTTTCCTCTTTTATGTCACAGGGACTGGTATCACCTTTGTCTCCATTGGCTACAACTCTTTCCTTTCTGGAAACATGTTGCAGACAGGCAGACAAGCAGTCAATGGCTAGCAAACTAGCACTGATCCATGGACCACCACTTTGAGTAGCATTTTGGAGACTATCAAATGCATTTTGGCTTAAGCTTTGATGGACTGCAGTCCACTTCTTTGTATGCATGACAAGTTGTCTCTGGAGTGGGCAACAGACTTTATTCACAAATAAAATCTGTTGCTCTTTCATTGATTTTTCTCCAGTATTCTAACCCTGTAATTGTTGGTTTCTTAGTTGTGTTGTGCAGTTTTGTATGTCTGCTGTGGAACACTTCACCAATTGAATGCTTGCATCCCAAGGAGTTGTCAAAAAACCCTTGAGTCCCATGTAAGAGAAATGTTGGCAACTCTAATAGTAGTTGCTTAGCAATTCAAGTTTTTTTCTGGTGCAATACTATCCACAATACTATCATAGGAAACTACCCCATTGAACATCTAGCCATATTTTGGCCTATAAAGAAATGTCACTTGTGCACAAGCTGCAATTTCAGCCAAAAAAGTGCCATTCCTTATTTGGAGTAATTTTTTTTCCTTCAGTACCTTGGAAATGGAGCCCAGCTTGAAGCAACACTCTCCTATGTAAGATTATGTTTCTATCCACTAACAGTGGTGCTGGCATGTACTGATAATGAAGAATTAAAATGACATTAACATAAATCATACACACAGAAATGCAAGCTGCTGAAAACTGAGGTGAGGAGGAAGACAGTATTTATGGCAGGGCATCTATGGGAGTAGTGCAAGCAATAAAAATTAGTCAGTAGACCAAATATTTTCCCCTCTCAATGCAGAATAGACAAGATCTTGGGGATGTTTGGACTACAGCTCCCAGAATCCAACAGCCAGGGGACCTATAATCCTAACATTTTCAGACTCTGAACTGATTATGGTGGAGATGCAAGGCAAATTATGACTGATAAGTGACATCACTGATCATTCTTTTGGGTGATGTGAGTCTGCAACACTTTGCCAGTGCTTGTGTGAAAGAATCCGTTATTATGCTGGAAATTAAAAAAAAAATCATCACAAGATCTTTAATTAAAAAATGAAGAAAACATTACATTTGGTGTTTTGGAAGGCATGCTGTTTGGATTCTCAGAAATGACAGACTGAACAAACAAGATCAACATGAGAAGGAAAGAACAAGTGTAGAGGCTCCCCAGATTTGGATGGTTTAGCATGTGCAATTTTTTTGGTAACTTTAGAAGCCCGTTTTGAGGGAAACTGACAAGGGTAAGGAAATCAGTTCTTGCATAATTTTGAAGGTGATCCTTTGTATCGTTATGAATTTTTAATAGGTGACAGCAGATACAAAACTTCCAGAAATCTGATCACCTGGTTGCCATAATGTTTTTCAGCATCTAAGTATAAAAATTTGAATTTTTGCCTACATTCGATCACTAAAAATCCCTCCTGCTTGGAATTTCAGAATGATGAACCTGCCTCTTCCAGGGAGGGAGGAAAGTATGCAAAACACAATCCTTGGCAACAATGACATTTATCATGAACCAGGCTGTCTATAAATGCAAACCTAGGTCTGTTGTTCTTTGCTGTCAGGCCAACTTCTACTTTTGGAGACTTCCAAGAGCCTATCATCAGTAGCCTTCCAGACTCGCAGTCATGACTTCTTTGATTGACTAAGTCCATGATCAAAATATATAGTATCACACTGGTATGTTCTAATGTGTTGTTAAACATACTCTTGTGCTTTGCAAGTGAACTGAAAGAATAACAGATCCAGTAGCAATTTACTTGGGGCATAGTTATGGATTATATTAATGTTCTTACACACAGCATCCCTATTCCTTCATATCCTTATCCCTTAGGCATGGGAGTGTTTACTGTGATGTTGTGCTATCATGTATGTTTTCTTCACCAGCTGCCAACAATGTGTTAAAGCAACCAAAGTGCAATATAGGTGTCCGATTATGAGAGAGAATACAGCACAGAGAAGGTACTTTCAGCAGCTTCCCCGCAGTCTGCATTTAGATGGCTCTATCAGGATGGAGAGTCTCCTGGAAGGCTGTTAGAAAAGAGGAAGACCACATTAGAGATGGATTGATTCAAACAAGGAAACCACGGCCCTGAGTTTGCAAGACCCAAGCTGGGTAACTGATGGCTGGGGCTCTTGGAGGCCTCTCATTGATATGGTCAATTGATATGATATGGTCACCATAATCCAAAACTAACGTGACAACGTACAAAAACACCAGGATTGGCTAAAAACATATTCTTTCCTGAGGAGAAGAAAAAGACACCCCCTCCACATTGACAATCAAAGGCTAAAGAACTGGCAGCTGACAATGGCGCAGTCTGAAGGCAGAAGGTGTTGTAGAGGATAAGACCGGGCTGAGTGTGGCACATAGATTTGTCTCATTTGACACCTTGCTGCCACACCCAGCATTTGCCACCGAAGGCCACCTAAGCCTTGGGATCTGTTCTGCTTTAAGATACAGGTCTGCCTGTCCTTGTTTTCGACCTCTGCCAGGTGACATGTACAATAAGAAAAGCACTTTGTGTGGGCATATGCTCAAATTATTTTCTCCCTCCTTACTGAGACTTTATAAATTGAGTTCAGTTCCATAGGAATGCATAGCTTTCATTAATTTCAACCAGTTTGGATGGAAATGCCCCATGAATGCTCTGTCATGGATTGGATTTATTAACTTTCTCACTCTGCCTCCTTTTAACAGCACTCAGATCAACTATTTGATTGTCTTGCCTTCATGGTAGTTTTTTTTAGTAGACATTACTGAGTGTTGGACTATGATTCTGGAAATTAGGGTTTGAATCCCTACTCAGGTATGGAAACCCACATTTTCCCTGTCAAAAAGGAAGGCAAAGGCAAATCCACTCTGAACAAATCTTCCCAAGAAACCCCTGTGCTAGGGTCGCCTTAGATTAGCCATAACTTGGACATGACTTGGAGGCACACAGCAACAACAACAAACATTGCCATTCTTGGTAAGAGATCGACTGGAGTGCTACAAACATGAAAATCATCTTTGAGTAGCAATTAAACCCCCAAGATCCCATATAAGGGGACTCTACTGTTAGTCTCAGCTTGAAGCAAATATTATTCAAGCTCACTGTACCTTTGGCTGTTATAAGGCCAACAAAACCACTCTTTCAATATTCTGGGGTTTTGATCACTTAAGCTTGATCATGCCTAAGTGTAGGTCCCCTTCCAGCGCCGCCCCCCCCAGATGCTCTAAAATGCACTCCTAATAGAGCCCTTCTTGTATTAACGTCTTTCCACTCTCAAGCTTGCTTTAAAAATAAATAGCCTCTCTCCTCTAAATTAGCTAATTAATGATGCATTTGGCCTTTCAGGCAATTGGAAAGTCAAGGCTCTTAAGTGCTACTATAGTACCGTGGAACTGCTGTTTGACTTTTGTAGCCTCTCATCTTGAACTGACATTATACCACTTAACATCATGCTCTCTGTCAGTCGCCTCAGTCTCTGCTTCTGTAGCAGCATCTTTGGGATGAAAAGTCTCCATGTTTACACTTTAAGACTCCTATTATTGGCTTAGGTTACCCACTTTGTTGTGATTTTTGGTAATGGCAGCAGCGTTCATTTCCCCAGCTGCTTGGTAGAGAGGGAGTCCTGAGCAAACATTAATAGGTGCCACTGGAGACAAAAGGAAGGCCAAAATGTTTGTTCCAAGGACTGGCCGTGTTGGCAAGACTAAGGTTGGTCTCCTTGATGGATCAGATATATAGGGCCAGGTTTCCTGGGGAACTTGGTTTCCTTTTGGTTTCCATTCACAAATTGCATTCTCCATGGGAGACCATAAGAAAGCATGAAAAGGTCTCAATTAGACTAAATGAATTAATGAGATTTAATGTGTAAGAATATTGGTGATTTAGAAGAAATATGTACAGAATATAATTTAAAGGAATATGAACTAATAAATATGATGGAAAGTTGTTATATAAAAATAAAACATACGTAGGTGTTTATAATGAAAGTCTATATATATAAGGAAAAATAACCAAGCTAAGGGAAGGGAAGATTTTTTTTAATGTTAGTATGTCTAAATGTTATGTCAGGTTTTGTCTAGGTCAATATGTGTATATGTTGTTAATTTATGTTTGTTTGTTTGTTTGTTTGTTTGTTTTTAATAATAAAAAATTTAATAATAATAAAAAAGAAAGCATGAAAAGGAATAATCACGTCAAGGTAGACAGCCAGTATTGTTGTCCCCAGCCTTGTTCATGTAATGTTAACAAGCAAGGATACAGTGCCACTGTGGCTGATCTTTCAATTTTTAAGTTTATTGTTTTATTTTGGGTTTTTTCACTGAGTAGAAAGTCACAGCCTGGGGTGGGGTGGAGGCATGGTCTTTAAGTGCTTTGCAACAAGACTAGTTTAGTCTCCATTGTGAGAGGATTTGTGGAGAGCTTGCAGGAGGATGGAATAAGCAGAAAACCCATTTAACCTTTATTTTAGTACTATCTCGGTCTCCCATATGCCTTTGGGCCAGCATGTCTTCTCACGTGTAATGTCCTAGTGTTTCAAAGGTCATCATGACCTCTTAAAAACATGCCTGATGCTAGACATCAAATATGAAAATATGAAACCCCATATTCAGAGGCGTAGGGTATGGTAACAACTGCCCCTTCTGTCACAGGACATACACTGTCACCCTCACTTTGAACTTTCAAATCTGGTTCTGACAGTAACTTTCTCCACAAAAACAGTTCCCTCCATCTGCATAACAGGCATGCTCTTGTCTTAGCAGATCCATTGTCACAATCAGTCTGGGACTCCAAGTTTTTTCTTGCAGATTAAGCCATTTGTCCTTTAGTGATAATGTATGTCTTTGCATTGTATCCCATGATATCTCTATCTAATATTACAGCATCAGCCTGGTCAGAATTTACCGCCACTTCATATAGAGTGGGCCCTTGGTATCAGCTGGGGTTTGGTTCCAGGACTTCACGTGGATAACAAAATCCGTGGATGCTCAAGTCCCATTAAATACAATGGACAGTAAAATGGTGTCCCTTATATAAAATGGCAAAATTAAAGTTTGCATTTTAGAATTTATATATATATATTTGAATATTTTCAATCTGTGCATGCTTGAATCCATGGATAAAGAATCTGTGGATAAGGAGGGCAGACTATAGTTCTTCTTTCCCTCTCCAAGAAATCTTTAACTCAGTCAGTAGATCTCACCTGCTTCTCCCTTTGATTTCTGTAATGTTCTTGGTTTTGTGAGTGATTAAGATCCTTTTTGCATGAGAAAAGAAAGCCAAAATGGAGTGGAAGAGTAGCAGCTTTCTCTGTACCTCTCCACACAACGTTGTAGCACTTCCCTTCTCTTTCCAAGGGAATCGGTTGTAAAAGCATGTCTTTTGTTGAACGGATTTTTCCAAAGTGACAAAAGACATGCTTTTATGACCATCTCTTTTTGGAAGTGAACTGAAGTGCTACGATGTCTTGCATAGAGGCACAGAGAAAGCTGCTCCTCTCCTGCTCCGTTACAACTTTCTTTTCTCATGCGATAAGGTCCAAAGTCTGAGGTAGAAATTATGTTTCCTTTCACTAAAATAATTTCAGTTCTAGAGTCTAAAGTAGCCCAATAATTATTGCTGTTCTTCACTACTACTATTTTTATTTCAGATTTGAAACCTGTCCCTTTTTTTCAATCTTACTCTACAGCACTGAACTTTTTGTGTGTGTTCTGAGGGAACATCTACAACTGTATTTTAATTGTAGCTGGAGCGTATATTTTTCTTAAGTCTTCTTCACAGGCATTTTGAAAATGATCTGGTTTCCCACATTTAAAAGAGGTCTTTCTTACATCTGCCTTTAATGCAAGCTTAAATTATCCTCCGTCCTGCCCTAAAGGTAAAGGAACTCAGCTCCATTTTTGCTCTTGAATAGTGCTCTTTATGACCAGTTGGTTTAAAGCAGTTTTCTCTGGGCAGTTTGCCTCTCCCTTGCCCTTTTTTCCAAGGCAAACTGATCTGCCAGCTCTGCAGCTTCTTCAGCTGTCTGCAGGCCCTTGTTCCTCACAAGGAGTTTGATTTCTAAGTGCAGTAGAAACAAAAACTGTTCCAAAAGCAGCATTAAATTCCTTATGTCTTCTTTAGATCTGGCTTTTGCATTATTCATCCATTTATCAAATACTGAACTGTTTTCTGAAGTGGTCTGTCCATGGTTTGAATCTTTAAACAGATTTTTAAAAAGATTGTCTTTAAACAGGCTCTTTAAATACATCATTAGTTAAAAAGCTGTTTTGAGGTAAAACTATGATATACTTCAGCGAGTTCTGCCTCAATCAAACTTGGAATATGCTTCATGTAATCAGTACTGCGTATTTCCCAAATCTGAACAGTCATTTCAAAAGTTGGTAAGAACATTTCTGAATCATCACCAAGTGCATAAGCCACAAAATCTCGGGGGGATATTTTAATTTTTTAGGATTTTCAGCATTAACCTTTTCCTTCTTTTCTTGCGTTTCCTACCCACTTTGTTCACTGTTTACTTTTTCTGTTTCTATCTTCGGAGATTATTGCACTTGTAAGAAACCCTGTTTACTTCTGCTGATTTGAATTCTAATTCGGGAGGCAGCCAAAGAGTTTTCCGACTTTGAAAAGCAGCTTGCTGAGCATGCCTGGGACCCCCGATGCATCTGGGCTGCATTTGGCTGGTGGATTCGGTGGCAAAACCCATGCGATAGGACTCGGCTGCCTCCCGAATTAGAATTGAACTTGGGAGAGGAAAGCCAGGTTTTTTACAAGTGCGATAATCTCCTTCATCTTCTCAAGCTCCCTCTGCATCTCTACCTCCTCTATATCTTACTTTTCCTTCTACCTCTATTTTCATTCTCTTAAATTACCTGTCCTTGTATTTTGTATTTTTCTTTCTTTATTTATTTTTTCATTTTATTCAGCCTGAAATCTCCTTTCCCTTTTCTCCCATTCCAAGATTTTAATCCTATTTTGTTCCCTCAAAATTTCTAAATGAACTGGATCAGTGATTCAGGATTCTGGGTTTTTACTTATGCTTACCTCACCAAGGTCTGGAATTTGATGCTTAATCAGCATTACTTTTAATTCCTCCACAGTTTCTCTTTCATAGGTCAGGTTTAGTGTCTTGTACCTCCCAATCAGTGCCTTTCTTTAAAGTACAAATTTCTGCCAGACCTTCCCCTTCAAACACACTCTTCTGCTTAAAATCATACTTCTGCATTTGCTACATATTTTGATTTGTATAATAGAAGATTATCACACAAGATAAGAAGCATTAGAGAAGAGCATTATTACCATCATTATTGCGCGATCAGGGCAAAGATTTTCACACGCCGTCGTCTTCCTATCATTCTTGTATTGTCATGGAAGCATTGTGACAGTGGAATAACTTGTTGACAATAAAAAAACATCAATGGCTTGCTGATCACGATTCATTAGCGCTATTGCAAATGTGTGAAAGGCAATCACATTTCAATAGCGCTATTGATATTTCTTTATTAAAACCTCCAGAGAGTAGATTATCGCACTACACTCTTAAAATGGGGCTAATCTACTTTTATTGCTTCGATTGCCTCCTGCTGCATTTTGGGGATTGTAGTTCAGTGAGCTTAAGAGCTCTCTGGCTGAATATTCTAAATGGTCCTTCCTAAACTACAAGTCCCAGAATGTAATAGGATGATAACTGAATCCTAATTCCTAAATTGAATCTCCCAGTCTCCCAGTGTGCCTGGGAATCACTTCCTATGTCGCGCTTGTGAGGAGTGTCCCTCAGCAGCGAGAGAAGACCCATTTTTCTCTCTGCTAACTTCTGCTGATGTCTGGAATGTAAAAGCGCTTTTGTACTTTTTATTGCTTGTGAATCGTTAATGCCCCATTACTGCGACTCGTGTGAAAGTATTTTAATATATTTTAATTTAATATCACCATTGAATTGTTCTTCTTAACAATGTTAGAATAGCGTTTTTAAACTGTAAAATAGCCCTCGTGTGATAATCTTCATATACTTTGGTTTGCATCCATTGCTCTTCAACCAATTGTGGGGGCTTCGAACTTTCCCACCATTGCCACCAATGTGAAGCTCTTCTCCTGTCTCATTCCTGTAACGTCAAATGTGGGGGCCCTAGCTGCCCTTATGGTTCTTATATGAGATTTTATTCATCTAATCCCACCACTGGACATTGCCATCATTGAATAACTGCTGCCACCACAGTATGTTTGACACAGTATGTCTGAACTCAAAACACTCCAATAGCTCTTATGTAGCATTCTCAGAGGCACAAGTGTATAATACAAAAATAACTAAACAGAAGTTAAACATGAAGTTAAAGATTACTTATCTAACACATCTAATTCTTGACTGATCCTAATGAACTAACTCACATCTCTCATTCATATGCTTAACTCCCATTTCTCACTCCTAACTGAACCGACTAATTCTCCAAATGTATTTTAAAGCTTTTTAAAATTGAAATAGATGTAGCTTAACAAAGTTCAGCAGAATAAAATTTTCAGACTGTCAGCGTTCCTTAATAAAAACATGTAATAAATACATATGCATACATTTCTTTTTCTAGCCTTCAAATTGAGAGGTCATCTCAAAGACAAACATGAGAATCGGATGGATTGAGATTACCTCTGTTTCTATTAACAAAAGAAATAAATGGAAACCAATCCATAATAAATAAGTCATCATGGGGTTCATTCCTTGAGTTGCAAACCTGTTGTGTCAGTTTTCCATAAGAGCAAGAGATCACAATTTCTCAAAACAACAGTCCAAAGTTAAATTGTGTAGCACTTTCCATTTCTGAGCAATCACTATATGAACTTCTATACAAAAAAGAAGAAAAAAAATGAAAAAAAATTTTTTTTTACTAATAAGATTTTTTTTCTTCTGTAAACAAAGAGTGTAAACTCAGTGCTGGTAAAAGTGTATTTTTAATTTGTATTTTTTCCCCAGTTCATTGAAAACCTCCACCCAAAATCTTTCAACTTTTGGACAACATCACTATATATGAAAGAAAGTACCTATACCATAACAGTTTCTCTGACACTTCTCAAATAGTTGCTTATTTATCTAACTGAGTTTCAATGGCATTATAATACTATAGTGAGAGCCAGCATGGCATAGTGGTTTGAATGTTGGACTCTGAAGTCCAGGGTTCGATTCCTAGCTTGGCCATAAAACACACTAGATGATCTTGGGGAAGTCACATTCCCTCAGCCTCTGAGGAAAGCAATGCCAAACCTCCTCTGAACAAACCTTGCCAAGAAAACCCTAAGATAGGTTTGTCTTAGGGTTACCATAAGTTGAAACCACTTGAAGGCATACAACAACAGCAAATAATACTAAAGTGCTATATCATTGATAAATTATTTTACAAGATTGTTGACAAATTTTAGCTCAAATTTTAGCTTTCCATACTGAGGATCATAACTCATCTTCTATTACCAATCCTAGATCTTTTTTCCATACCAGGTTTGAACCCATTGCATGACCATAAGTATTGTCAATCAAGACAGAGTATATTTTTGATGTTAATCCAGCAGATCCACAGTTGTTTTGAAATACCAGTGACAGTGATTTAGTTAATGAATGATTTATTATAAGATTTACTTGAGGAAGAGATATAAAATGTAAAACCTGGTGATTGTGAAACCATGAAGCAAAAACATTACCCATTCATTTTATTTGAGCCTCTGATTTATGTTGTTCTATAAATAAATCATGCAAACGATATAGGGTTTTGGTTTCCCAGTTTTTATATGGAGAAAATTTGTCTTGGTTAACAAATAGAGGCTGACATAAGAATGGTAAAAACTATGGGATCATATGTTTTTGCCATTTTCCCCATATTTGAAATACATTTTCGAGAAAAGACTCTTTTAACATTGCAAGGGTTAATGTTTAATAGGTTGAAACTTTAACTCATATGCCTAACTATCATATACATCAGACCTTTCAAATTCTGCCCAAACACTCACCCAATCACAAGTCATTCCCAACATACCATACTCTCACTCCAACCTAATAGATCACTTACCTTGTTACATTTACTATACATACTATAATATAGTTATATTATGTACATAGCCATATCTTGCCTTAATTTCTCCAATAAACACAACAACATTTTGTAATGTATCCAGAACATCACAGTATCAAGCATTTCCACTATCTCTTCATGAAGTATATGGGGTCTATTCAACTAGTGTGTTGGTAAATTAACAGATACTACAAAACACACACGGCTTAAACAATAGCACATGTGAAAAGGAAGTAGAAGGTCCTTGGAGGCCACAGGATATACATCAGTCAACAATGTGATATGATGGGATATAAAAAACAACAACCCCAAACGTAATTCACCAACAGAAGTATCAAGTCCAAATCAAGGGATGGAATAGTATCACTGTGTTCTGTTTTGGCCCTAATCCTGAAGGCAACTGTTCAGCAACTTGTGTATATGAACAAAGAACTATTATATTAATCAATGCAAAGAAATAGAAGAAAACATCAAAAAGGTTGAATAAGAGACCTTTTCCACAGGATTTGAGAAATGAAAAAGAAACCAAGAAAGAGGATGCTATATAACCAACAAGGGAACACATTACAAAATAAAAAGTTGATGCAAGCAGTACACTGAACTATATAAAAGATGAAATGTTGACAGTTTTCTTTGTGGAAGAACCTTTTGAAGATGAACCCACAATATTAAAAAGCAAAGTGGAAACAGTCTCAAAAACCTTGGGTGGAACAAATAATCAGCAACAGATGGCAACAATGGAAACAACAACAATGGTCTAGACCAGGGGTAGGCAACCTTTCCCCTTTAAGGGCTGAGGGACTTCAGCTCCCAGAATCCCAGGAGCTATTGGCCAACATGGGACTATTGGCCAACATGGCTGAGGCTCCTGGGAGCTGAAGTCCCTCGGCCCTTAAAGGGGAAAGGTTGCCTACCCCTGCTCTAGACATTGGAAATTTTCAGCATACATTCCAGTCCCCCCAAAAGGATTGTAGTACCCACCAGAATATTGCACTAGTCCCTCATGCAAGCAATGCGTTGCTCAAGATTTTACAAGAAAGGTTTTGACCACATATGGAGCAAGAAATGCCAGGTGTCCAAGCTGGGTTCAGAAAAGGAAGAGGCATCAGGAATCATATGCTGGATAATGGAATGCATTAAATAATTTCAGAACAAAATTAACCTGTGCTTCACAGCAAAGCCTTTTTGTATGTTATGAGAAATTTGAATTTGCTTTAAAAGAAATAGGAATGGGAGTGCCACAATATTGGATTGTCCTGATGTGTAACCTATACTCTAGACAAGAGGTCATGGTTAAGACATGATATGGACACATATAATGGGGAACAGATAAAGCTGCATTTATATACAAAACGTAACATATCAAAATCAGGATTAGATTCAAAGGAAGGAGATGTGAAAATTGGGAGAAGGAATATCAACAATTTAAAATATTCAGTGTACACAATATTGTTGTTATTATTGTGTTCCTTCAAGTCAATGCTGACTTAGGGCGACCCTGAGGAAAACCTATCATGGGTTTTTCTTAGCAAAATCTGTTCAAAGAGAGTTTGCTTTTCCCTTCCTCTGAAGTGAAGAGTGTGACTTGCCCAAGGTCACCTAGTAGGTTTCCACAGAGTCAAACCCTGCTCTTCAGGTACAGTCCAACACCCAAACTGCGACACCATTCTAGCTAACAATATTACCTGTAGAAAATAGCAAAGACTTGGAACAATTACTGAGGAAAATTGTGGAAGAAAGTGCAAAAATCAGGGTTACAGGTCACTATTAAGAAGACAAAAATAATGACCACAGATGATTTAAATAATTTTGAGTAACGAAGACTTGCTTTAAAGGTTTCCTATGCCTTGGATCAATCATTGACCAAAATAAAGACTACAGTCAAGAAATCAGAAGAAGACTAAGACAGAGGGCATGTCTACACTGGCTGCTTAATCCGGGGGGGGCAGTCCAGAGCATTATGCCCTAGACCAGCCCTAGACCAACCATGATGGTTGCACTGGGTCAATCAAAGTCACCTTGACTGCAAACAACAACACATTCTGCTTTGGTCACCTTTAGTACTGTGTCAAACTCAGGGCATCACTGTTTAAGAAGGACACTGAGAAGCTGTGACATTTCAGAGGAGAGGTCTGAAAACTAAACCTTGTGAGGAATGGTTTAAGGACTTGAGTATGTTTAACTTTGTGAAATGAAGATTGAAGGGTGTTATGATGGACATCTTCAAAAATCAAGAGGGCTGTCTTGTGGTAGCTGGAGAAAGCTTGTTTTGGAAGGCTTCAGAGATTAAGCTCTGGACCAATGGATTCAAATTACAAGAAAGGAAATTCTTGGACTAAACATTAGAAAGACCTTCCTGGTGGTAAGAATTGTTCAACTGTGGAGTGGATTATCCAGAAAACATTGGACTCACCTTCATTGGAGGTTTTTAGATAGTGGCTAGATGGCCATTTCTTGGAGATACTTTAGCTGTGGATTTTTGCATTGACAGGGAGTGGACTGGATAATTCTTAGGGTCTCTTCCAATTCTACAATTCTCTAACTCTGTTAATAACTCTCTCCCCTGGATCTGTCTATCACTCAGGGAAATGAGAGTGACAATCTTCAGCTTTTGCTCTGTTATAAAGCTCTGAGGATAAACAAGAGGTTAAGAATCTGCCCCTTTCCTATAAGAAATTTGGAATAGCAAAATGATGCAAACAATGGGACAAATGGCTGTGGCTGACGGATTTGAACATGTGTCTGTTCTCTCCTCCTCTTTCCAGCTTTGGTCTTCCTCCCCCCACCAATGCCTGTATCATCCCTGTGTAGTTCAGCTACAAGCAGATGATTTGTGTTTATAGCAAAATTGGTGATGGTGTCCATGTGTGTGAATGGATAATGAGTTCCAGTGATAAGGCCTTTGACTGTATATTTTACTCTGCGGAGGTTCTTAACAAATAATCTTTCCGCAATGCGAGCTGTCCTTATCAGGCGAAGGCAGATTGTCTGAAAATCCTTATCTCTCTGGGCCAGTTAGCTGGAGTGATCCCCATTTCACAATGAATAGGGAATGAAGAGCCAGACACAAGCCCTCCTCTTCTTCCAGCCCCTCCTTTTCTTCCACTCTTTTGCTCCTCTCCCTCACCCTCATCAAATCCCTTAGCAATTGTGCCATTTACTGGCAGGGAGCTGAATGAGGATTCTGATTTTTCAGCTCCCATTGTATTACACAAGGGTTGCCCTATGGTTTCTGAACTGTTGCTTAGCACTGCAAGCAAGCTAACTGGAAGGAATGAGACATGAATCAAGTGAGGAAGCCTCACAAGTGCATATCTAAAAGTGTTTATTTTTAAAGTGTTCAGTTTGACAGTTTGTCTCTCGTGGCATACAAATCCATATGCTTGATCACAGTTGTGATCTGGGCTGCAATCCTGTTGTGAATTAATACTAGTGATTGCACTTTTTTCCATGGTTCTACAATGGTGATGAAGGAAGATAGGCAAAATCTGCCACTCTGAGCACCTTCTTTCTCCAGTATCTTTCTCCTTCCATAGCTATTGGGCTCATCGCCTATTTCCTCCCACACCCACTGCCAGTCGCAGCATATTTACACAAACAAATGCATACAAGGAAGTAGACTTAAGTCTATGAAAGCTCATGCTGCCAACCTCTTTCTTTAGTTAGTCTCAAAGGTGCTGCAAGATCTCTCCACATACTGATTCTACAGACTAACACAGCTATCTCTTTTAATTCTACACAAATAAACCAACAAAGGGGGGTTGCAGACTGCCAGAAATAGTGCAAATTGAGTCCACTTTTAGGGTTAGGGTTAGAGCTAGGGAATCATAGGAACTGTAGTTTATTGTGGCACCAGAGCTCTCTGACAGAGAAGGCTCAATGTTTCAGAAAAAAAACAATTCCCATGATTCCCTAGCACTAACCCTAACCCTAACCCTAACAGTGGACTCAATTTGCACTATTTCTGGCAGTCTGCAACCCCCCAAAATTTTAGCCCTGGTGTGTGGTACCAAATGGGACCAAAGCAAAGACTGTACTCAAAGGTTTGGACCCAATCTATCCACTACTTCAGCTATCTCCTGAACAAACGCTTAGGATTTGTGTAATTCCCTCCATTCCCAGAATGCACTTTTATGAACTGATGTTGACCAAATGTGATATTTACATTTAGGCTGACATCCCAAATATTTTTGTGCGGGTTTGAAAATTGCTGTTTTTAATCCATGTTTCATAGATCTTTGCACTAAACACATTTGAAGAATGATGGGTACTCCTGGACACAATCATAATTTCTCTCCAGTGCCTCTTCAGGTTGGAGACAGTAGTTTTTCTAAAGATGTTTTCCTTTCCTTCATGGTTTATATAGACACATTCAATTTACCTCACTCAAATCTCTGGTCAGACCTTGCTCTTTTTGTGAGTGATCATCTCAGGCAACTGATCTGGGGTGTCAGGGAAGGGCGGGAAATTTTTGTACAAAAAAAATTTGGTCACTGGAATTTTCTGTTTCAGGTGATGTCCAAAATAATGTGATAGGTCTTTGGTACAATGCATCTTAATTTGGAGGGAGAGCATCATCTGCTGTGCTGCAGTTATCATGGACCAGTTCTATGAAACCTTCCCAAAGCTGTTTATCAAAGATGAAGGTAAGTTAAATCTAGACATCACAATGACTCTCTTAAAACCTTCTGTTCATGTTGCATTTTGAGGGAAGGGGAGGTCATCTGATTTTGTATTTACTTTTGCCAGTATCACAGTTGACGTTTTGTGATACACCTTATATATATATATATATATATATATATATATATATATATAAAGAGTTGAAAGCTTTGATTGACTAGTTGGGTTGTCAGTATGGCCTTACAGTTAAACATACTTGTCTGTTTTCTGGTTTTGTGAAGTGATAGAAAATTAAAAGCAAATATTAAAAATGACAGTTCCTAAAAATGTCTTGTCTTTTGTTTATTTGGTTTTCTTATCTTTCCTCCACTGTCTCACACAAAGACTTCTCTACTGAGATTTTGCTGCCATGCTAATTTATATTTAATTCATCATTCAGGTTTTTTTGTTTTGTTTTTAAATGCAGCCTTAGCATTATTGCAAAAATAATGGAAATTACTGGAGACTAACAGTTGTTATTTGGCATAAGAATTTGTGAACTGCTGTTCATCAGCTATATGGAGACATTAATTTAATGGAGTGGCCTGAAGTTCTCAAAAGCTTATGCCTAGTAGTTATAACTAATAAGTTGTAAGACTCTTTGGGGTTTTTGTTTTTTGCAACAGATTTATCTTAAGTATTATTGATAATTCATACCTTCAGTTTGTATGCTTGTTTGCACAATGTTTGTGAATTTTCCATTTGTCACTTTGTAAAAATGTAACATTTCATTATTGGCCAAGTCATACAGAACTGAACCTTCATGGGGTAAGAAATTGCCAGGTGATTGTAGGAACTATTGATTCTGACAGATATATCACATACATATGGAAAGCAGCTCTGGCCCCATCTCACCAATGCTCCTACCACTCATCTATTTGATCATCCTTTGGTAGCATATCTCTGAGTGTGTTTTTGCAACTTGTAGTAGCAACTGGAGAAGAGTTCTGAGGATACCATAGACGGCCAAAAAGACAAGCAAATGGGTCCTTGAACAAATCTAGCCCGAAATCTCCTTGGAAGCCAAGATGATCAAACAGAGGCTGTCATACTTTGGCCACATTACTCACTAGAAAAGACAATATTGCTAGGAAAGGAAAAGGGAAGTAGAAAGAGAGGAAGACCACATGTCAGATGGATAGACTCAACCAGGGAGGTCATGGGACTGAATTTGCTGGCCCTGAGCAGAGCAGTGGAGAATAGGGGGGCTTGGATATTTCTCATCCACAGGGTTGCCATGAGTTGGGATCGACTTAAGGGCAGTTAACAACAAACAAATATAGCAACAAGGAGAAAGGAAAAATAATAATTCTATAACAAAAGGAAGCTTGTGGCAGTTTCTTTATTTGTGATGTTGCATGTGATATGTTGCACTGCAGGTGATATGTTGCATTCTGCTCCCAGACTGTGGAATGGCCTGCCGGACGAGATCCGTCTTATTACCACCCTTGCTGCCTTTAAATAGGCAGTAAAGATGGTTCTCTTCCAGCAGGCCTTCCCGGAATAGCTGCCCGGCTAAATTGGAGGCGACCAGACATTCATCTCTCCCGCCATTCTGATAGATAGGCCAAATCTGGCAGTATTGTACTGTATTTTATTTGTGTAATTTGATTTTAATTCTGCAATAGTTTAATCCTGTTTTAAGGGGTGGGAGGGTTAGGGGTGGGAGGATGGAATGTTTTTACTTGCTGTATTTTTAATTTGTTGCACGCTGCCCCGATTGCCGAGCAGAGGGGCGGGTTATAAATAAAACTTATTATTATTATTATTATTATTATTATTATTATTAAAGAATGCAAGGGAACTCTTCTTCAACCTGTCTCTTGGAGGCTTCTCCAAATGGGGTTTTAAATGGAAAAAAATCTGCAAAAGCAGGTTGATTTTCACACGTTGTTGTTGTTAATGTGTTGCTAACCCAAACGGAAAGTCGACAAAACCTGCAAAAGTAGATTGATTTTCACACAACGTCAGGGTTAATGAGCATTAACACAACATTAACCTGAACAGAAAGTAGACAAAACTGGCTCCCGAAAATCCTGAAAGTAAAAAGGAGCGGGTTTTGTCTTCCTTCCATTTGGGTTAATGTCGCGTTAATGCTCATTAACCCTGATGTCGTCTGAAAATCAACCCGCTTTTGTGGGTTTTGTCAACTTTCCATTCGGGTTAACAGCACATTTAACAACAATGTCATGTGAAAATCAACCCGTTTTTGGAGATTTTTTTCCATTTAAAACCTAGTTTTGCACAGGATCACTCCCGTGTGATACACTCCTTACTCATGGCATCCTGTGTGACTTAGCAGCCACATATTACAGAAATTGTCTCAAAGTTATTTCCTTGCTTGATTATGCATCTATGCATGTGCAAGCATGAAGGAACATGGAATATAACAAGCAAAATCATGCATCATAAAATGTATGAATAATATTTGCAATTGATTTTTTTTTTTAAAAAAAAAAACCCTGCAATATAAGTTTGAGGGAAATTAATCTTTAAACACCATTAAGGAATTTGAAAAGAGTTACAATGCAGATAATTCAGACAACTGGAACAATTATATTTTTTATGATGATAGATTTTGTTGATGATGATGCTGTTCTTATATCCTACTTTTTCTCAATGAGTTTAGAGCAGTGTTTCCCAAACTTTGGTCCTCCAGGTGTTTTGGACTTTAACTTCCAGAGGCCTCAGCTAGTCTAGGCAACAGTCAGGAATCCTGGGACCTAAAGTCTAAAACATCTGGAGGACCAAGGTTTGAGGAACACTGGTTTAGAGAGATTTAGGTTCACAACAGCCTGGTGATGTAGGGTAAGCTGAGAAATGACAATTTCCTCAAGGCCACCCAGTTTTTGTTTCATAATCAAGCAGTTTATTGAATCAGTATTGCTTAGTCCCAAACTCAAAATTCAACCCTAGTAGGCTCAAATGGAGATCAACAGGTGATTTTATTTTTAGTAGGTTCCTTCAGCACAAGCTCTTTTCTAGGCTGGGAGAATGACAGTCTGAAGTATTTATGGTAGCTCTGTTTATAGAAACAGTCCCTGAACACTCACTCCCTTTGGCAGATGCTCTTTGAAATTGTCACCATTTGGCCTGCTGCTGGATGGGCTTCCTGGCACAGTGATCTCTGTTTCTTGTGCTTTTATGTGTGTGGTGTGTGAGGCAGCAATGGCTGTTGACTGCAGGCTTTCAGAGGTTGGGAATTTATGGTGAGAAAAATACCTGCTGTGCAAGTGAATCTTTGCTTTATCTGCTGTGGGTTTTGTGCCTTTTGTGCCACTTCAGCTAAATCAAAGGTAGGAGGGCAGGTGGTAAAAGACATCTCACGGCTTCCCAGAAAATCTATAACACACCTTCCAATCACATTTATATAACAGCAGTGCTGTTATAGCAATGCTGACATTTAGCCAAAAAAAGGGGTGGGGGTGGGGATGCATGTATTATCCAAAACCATGTCCAGAAGTTAGAAAATTTGGATTACAATTGGGCAAGCTGGGTAGAGGATTCTGGAAAGCGTAGTAATATTTTCAAACTCTGAGCATCATCCATCTGCACCTATATAGCTAGTAGGAATTACTTATTTGAATGCAGTTTTATATAGTTGTTTTGTTATATTAAACTCTATCTTGCCATAGAGAGGTTCTTTTCAGTGAAATGCTTGTCCAGATTGCCTTTAGTTTTTCAACAACTGTTAATACTACTAAATCCATACTAATTTTGATATGACCCAAAGAGCTGTAATTCTGATATCCCTAAAGAAATCTGTCCATTTCTTGCATATACAGGTAGTAACCTTTAAAGAGTTAACCCAGAAACTCCTTATTATAACTGGTATTGCTTCAGTTCATCTCCGTTAGGAAAAGGACATGAGTATTGAGGCTTTAAAGTCACCTCACATGATAAAATGAAAGGTTTTCATCCCTTAACATCACACACCCTGAGAACTATCTCTCCACTTGTACACCTGGAGAAGCATAGCAGTTCTCTGACCTTTCAGCTATTGCCCTGAGACATGGCGCTTGCAATGACAATGTAGCTTGGTAAACAGATCTCTTCTTCTTTTTTAATATATAGTTTTATAGCTTGGTCACAGTAATTGCTACACTTTAACTTGCTCACATTATTGCAAAGCAGTGTGCTCAGAAGCAACAGTTTATGTAATCAATTTGGGCAGAGGGATGACATTTGTTATTCTTCACCACTTCTTTACTAGAATTCACACAAAAAAAGTTATTTGTAAGCTCCACAAGTCAGGACAAATCTCTTGATTCACCCAAGTCTGTCCTGCTATGCAAGGAGTTTATGAACCATCCTGTCCACCCAGCTTAGGCGGACAAGTTGTGGTGGTGCACTTTGAATTTTCATTTGCAAAGTCCCAAAACAGAGATGAACAAAAAACTTTGTGAAACACCTTATAACGCAAGTGGTAGTTTGCAACTGGGCAGTCTTTCATGAGTTTCAAGAATTCTGTGCTGGTGATTATCTTTTTAAAATTACTGTCAAATTTTATTGATGGAAAGAAGGAACCAGGGAGGAAACCAGAGGCAACAACAAACACAGAATTTCAAATATATTTTTTAAATATCCGTCTGCCTTAGTTTACTACATTTTATTTTCTTGAGTAGAATCCTGGTTCATAGAACATATGCAGAGGTAAATGAGCAGAGCGTAGTTTGAGAGGAAAGATCTTGGATTCCAGTTAGATGTGGACAGGAAAGGTCATAAGGAATGGGAAGATGTTTGCTTTTACAGGACCCTGAGTTCAGCAAAAACCATCTATTTTATTATCCAGTAGTGGGATTTCCATTTCTGATATCAGTGATTTGGCACAAAATTAATTGGAGGCTGAACCCACTTTCTTATTATTCAAAATATGCATCTCAAAAGAGCTAGCTAATTGAATCCAAATTATCAACCCCCTCATTCCCCTTCCTATTTTTGTTCTTTAACACTTGTATTTCCTGAAGATGACAGAATATTGTGTGCCATATGGCTTTCCCTATACCCTCTAAAAAGCCTCCTGCACTCAGGTGTAGTTTGTTGTGTGCCTTCAAATCAACTCTGATTTATGAAGACCCTATCCTAGGTTTTTCTTGGCACGATTTATTCTGAGATGGATTGCCATTGCCTTCCCCTGAGGCTAAGAGAGTGTGACCTGCCCAAGCTCACCCAGTGGGTTTCCATGGATGAGAGGTGATTCAAACCCTGGTCTCCTAGAGTTCTAGTCCAGCATTCAAACCAATTGTAAAAAGGCTTTACAATAGTTGAATCCAGCAACTTTTTTTTCTATCCATAGTTGCAGTGGAGGACACTGTCCCATCCCTGAGTTTCAACAAAATACAATGGCTAATCCAGTTTGTTTATCTGTGTTGAGTGGAGTGCTGGGGATAATAATCTTATCCTTTGTCTCAGGCAGCAAAGTATCTGGGGTGATTCTGTCTTTTGATCCTTGTGGTGATGGCAAAATGCTGTGACTGGGCAATAGGATATTCTTCACATAATATTTGCAGAAGTCTTTAACAAGAAAGACAGGATTCAAAGGAGTTACCTGTTACTTCCTTGCCATAGCATGACATTTTCTTGTATTTTAACATATATTTTGATATGGGAATATGAAACTATTAACATTATAAATCACATTCAAACAAGGGCTGCAAAATATTCAAATGCCTAAAGAAGAGACAATAATAATACTGAAAAGGGATGGCATTTTAACTCTAAAATCTTATATTATTCAGTAACAGGGTTAGCATCTTAGGTATTTCACTAAACAGTATGCTTTTAACAGATTTCATAAAGCTGGTTTAAGAGTAATATATATCACTAATTTTCTTTAAATAAGACCTTTTCTTTATTTTAACTAAGGATCCATAAATTATTCAATTAGTACTTATTAACAGAGGGTTCTAGCTATGTTTATCCTTGGAAGCTTATCTGAGATTCCTCAGCTTTAAAATAAGTAAAAGAGCAGACAAGGTTCCTTTGAGATTAGGCTGCCTGTCATTCCCATGTTTTCATTCAAATGTGTGACTGAGAATGTGTTGCAAAATGCAGTCACACCTCAATGTATGCTTTAATGTAGATGCAATTCTCCATACTGAAGTATTTTGAAATGCTTGGACCTAAAATAATGGAAGATCTCCATCTTTTCATCAAATAAAACCATAACACTCATATTAAAAAGCCAACCTTTAATCTGAACAAGCATCATTGTTGTCTTTTCTTAATGTGGGTCAGGAGATATTCTGAGATTCCCCCAGCAAGAGAAAACAGAAAGTTTCTTAGCCTCAAGGTTTGCAAATGTGTATGTTATACATCCCTGCCCCCATTCGTTTCTGAAATACCAAAGGTTATTTCTATGTACATAGAAGAAAAGTACACCTGTGTGCAAAACATGTAGAAAAGCAAATCAAAGGAAGAAGTGTCCCACTGGCAGATGCAAAAATGTATTAACAAATTGCTTTGTAGGTTCATCCATGAATGCTGCAGGTGTGCTTTGAACTACTGTTTTGGATAATGTTGACCTCAACATATCTTTCTAGGTCATCTTCTGCTGTAGCAAGCAGGTATTCTGCCTCACAGGTGGAAGATGGGTTAGCAGGAAAAGCTGAGAGAGGTGCAATAAAGAGACTCTGGTTGCCTCATCTCCTACTTGAATATATATGGAGGATTTCCAAAGGGAGACATGGCAGCATCCTAATGGCTGAGGTGAAGAACAAGATGCCATCCCCATCTCATGTCACACATATATGGATAATTGGCCTGGCAGTTAATCTTACATCAACAGTAGTGATGAGGTAGCATACTCCACCACAACTGAGGGTGACAAACCAGTTTAGGGGAACAGGACCAGTAGTACACTGGCTATACCAACTCTGTCCTCCAACAGAGGGGATTGGCTGAGAGTCTCAGGAGAAACAGCTAGGTAACTACCATTATTACACACACACACACACCCCAGCATCTGCCTCCTGAGATAGTTTCTTCACTCTGCCTAATTATAGAATCAGCCCTGTAGTGTGGTTCATGTGACCTTCCTTCCTTATTCTGATCTTCCAAACCAGACTATTTGTTTATTTTATTATTCATAGAGAATATGAATAGTTTTTTTTTAACCCCTTCTCGGATGTGGTGGCTTAGCGGTTAAGATGCTGACTCTGATGATCGCAAGTTCGGCAGATCGGCAGTTCAAGACCCAAGCGCCACATGATGGAGTGAGCTCCTGTCACTAGTCCCAGCTTCTGTCAACGCAGAAGTTTGAAAGCATGTAAAAGTGCAAATAGATAAATAGGTACCACTTTGGTAGGAAGGTAACAGTGTTCCATGTGCCTCAGCTTTTAGTTATGCTGACCTACAGGACCATGGAGTTGTCTTTAACAACGCTGGCTCCCTTGGCTTAGTAACAGAGATGAGCACCGGCTCCTATAGATGGACACAACCTAGTGAAAGGGGAAACCTTTGCCTTTTACTTTTAACTTCTTGTAAATACACTGAGAAAGAGCCAGATACCCAGGTTGGGATTTAAACTGTCCACTACTTTTAGGGGGCAATCAGACTGATGGCATTACCATATAATTACCATATAATTCTTGCAGCAATTAAAAAATGGAACTATAGCAGTTCCAAAGCAGCCATTATTGCACGTCTTTGCTATCGCATGACTGGGCTCACCTCCCTGCCCTAGCATGCCTTTTGGTATTTTAAATTTTAAATTATAATTATAGCCACATGGAAGCTTTTCTTTGTATATGAAGTTCACCTTACTCACCTCAATCATTGCCTTTTGTGACAAAAGCATCAGTTTTGGCTTAATCCATCTATGTATTCACATTTTACAAATGAAATCCAGAACACATGTGGATAAGCAACATGAGGGTGCCCAATATGGCAAACATTATTAATTAGGAAAACTAGATAAGCTAAGAGAGAATGTAGCATTTTGGTTTTGCCTGGGTCTACTGGGAAGGGCAAGATTCTGCCCCTCCTGTCCTTTCCTCTTCCTAATTGAATGCAAACTACTTTTGCTCTTTGAACTCAGTTTTCAGCTGCTGAAGTAAGCCATGGGGAAAGTGGGAGGAGGAGAAAGAAACTGGGACATTTTAAAAGCAGTGAGATGACAGAAGATTAATTGGGATTGTTCTTGCCAAATTGGAACAGTTGGAAGGTATATAAGCAATGTTTGCAAATACCGAGTGAGCCATCCAGAATTGCATACAGGTTTGACAGACAATAAATCAATCTGATATCAGAAGAACAAGATCTAAACAACAACCTAACCAGGAACATATCCACAGGGAAGGCAAAAACCATGCCACAATGATATGAAAAAAAGATCCTTCCCAACCCCTGCAGATGACCAAGAATGGCATGGAGAACTCAACACACCAGTGGCACATAAGTAGGTGTCTGGCTGATGAAAGAGGCCAAGACACATTTGAATGCCTATATAAGGCTTCTTGATGCTGGTGAAACGTCAGAAAGAAACTCTTCTAGAACATGGCCACACAGCCCGAAAAACCCACAAAAAACTATAGCTCCTTGAAGCCTTGCAAGAGAAGGGGCTTCACAAGATTTTCAAATCTCATGAGTCTATGAAGTCACAAAAGGAGGGCAGATCTCACAATGGCTGTGTACTACAGTGATCATGAGGTCTTCATTTGGTGCAACTTCAGAACATTTGCAGCTTTGGCACAACCAAGCCTCCTTGGTTATTTGCATTCTAGAATGGTGTTTTTGAGACTCTGGGACAAAGATAAATATTCTCTTCCATCTTGAACTAGTTATGTCTTACCTACCCCAGTCAGGAACTAGTTTTGTGAAAGAAATGGGAAATAATGGTCCAAGATGCCACTCCCTGCATTGGTTGCTTATTAGTTGTTACTTCTAGTTGTACATCTGTATTTCCCTACATGCAATGTGTGTGTGTGTGTGTGTGCGTTTTGCCTCACAACTTGGGCACATGAGAGTGGGTTTGGGCTGAGTCTTCTAGCAGTTGATATTTTCATATAGTAGATGATGCCTCAAAAGGACACTACAACTATATTGTCATTAAGATGAGTTGTATGGTATGTGAACATTTGAATTACACAGAATTCTTTCTTGGGCAGGGTGTTACAAATGAAAAAGGGTAGGGCACATTTGCAGAAGGGAATATGGGGAAGTAGATCTGCCTGTTTTTGCCATTTTAGTCTTTCTTGGAGAAAGCATGGTTCAATTTCTCATTTTAGAGAGGGGAAAGTGAGTGAGGGTGAGGGGTCTGAAGGATGAATTTGCATAATCTGATTAACTGGGGATTATCCAATGGCTGCTAAACAGCCTCCGTGTGCTTGAGCTAAAAATCTTTACTATTCATAGCTCTCACCATGCTGGAGAGAGAGTGCACCTGCAGTGATGCCAAGCCCTTCAAGAAGGGATGGAGGGGGCAGAGGCAAAAGGGAATTGAGGTGGCCATCAGAGTCAGACTATTTTGTGTGTACACAACCTTTATTTGATGAGTTTGGATTATCCTTGAGGATGGCACAATAAAAGCTTGGACAAGTTGAAACGATTGGGGGGAAGGCAAGATGTTGTGATAACCCTTGAGAGTTAGTCTGGGTTCAGACATTCATCCAGCTGGTGACTGGTTTAACCCATCACCCCACCCTTTACCACTCACATATTGTAATATGTGATACAGAGACTTCATTGGGAGCCTACTAAGGATAAAAACAGGTCCAACATTTTCTTTCTTCCTCTCTTCTGGGGATGGAAGAACTGTAAATCAGGTACCCATCTTAATAGGCCTCAGCAGGAAAGAGTTGGGATTATGCATCTGGGGGAGACATGTGCCACTCCAGCACACAATATCTGCCATTGCCAGACATGGTCCAAAGTTTCTATTTTTATTTATTTATTTATTTTGCACCTTGAGGCAAATAATGATTTCCCATGGCTGTAAAATATAGTTACTACCTGTACTTTTGCAACCCCACCAGAATTGTCCCAACTTGGCAGGACAGTTCCAGTGAAACATCTGCTGTCCCACTTTTTCAATTGATTTTAAAATGTCCCAGTTTCTCTCTCCTCTCATTTTCTCCCTCCATCTTAAGTTTATTTTGATCAGTGCAAATTGAATTTTGTTTATTTGTTCATTGCCTCCAGAGCCCTTGTGGGCTAAGAGGTGATATAGAAATATCTATAAATAAATAAAATGCAAAAACAGTTTGCACTCAATTCAGTGGGAGAAAAAACAGGTGGAGGGGGTGTTTTGCCATTCCCAGTAGGCTCATGATAAGAGAAACTGCTATAGCCTCTCGTGGCTTGTGTGTTCTTCTTCATTAATAATTGTTGCCATCTTGGCCATACTCCAACAAATATCCTGGTTTTCATCTGTGAAATATTGCTGGGTATGCATTTGTGGCCATTTGAATGGCTACCTGAAATCTGCCAGCAATAGTGGATTGATCATCTCACCACCAGATCAATATGTGAATTGAGCCTAACTAGTTTGCTGTGACCTGAGTTTTCATAGACAACAGCCCATTTCCTTACACAGATGAAATGGACTGAGAATATCCTATAGAGCATACTTGGTGATGGAAACCAACTAGATGACCTTGAGCAAGTTACATTATTTCAACAACCTCCTCTGAATATGTTTTGCCAACATAACTCTATGATAGTGTCACCGTAAGTCCAAGTTGACTTGAAGGCACATACCAACAACATTAACAAGGGTTGTCATGTTTTTACTGACCCCACTTCACTGCAAAAATATAGCAGATTAAGATTTTAGTGCCATTTCTTTCCATGCCACAAAAAACTCAGCCACCTGACTTAAGGAAATTTCAGATTGCTATGAAAGATGCAAGAGCAGATCAGGATAAAGTGGTGCTGTGTATGGAGAGACACAGTAGATTAATAAAACAAAACTAAGTTTAAAAATAACAGGAATGGAGAACCTACCTCGATAGCAGACACCTTAAATACATGGATCATGTCTAACTGAATTGTAGCAAATTACTTAACATAAGGTACCTAGTTTTTATGCAGTCCTACACACATGGGAGGAGAGATAAAATGAATAAAAGTGTGTGGAGGATGGGGGGAATTAACTGGAAATATATTCCAATTATTTTTCCTCCCTCGTACTCTGACAACCCACAAAAGAGAAACCCATGTTATCATTTGGAAAATATTCTAACAGGGAAAAGAGGAAGAAAGCAGAGGCCAGGGATTTAAACCTTATGCAGACATATGAAACAAGGTAATATCACCCTCTCCAACTGTCCTGATTTGGAAAAGATAGTCCATATTAATCCTCTGTCATTCCACTTTTTCAACTGTTTTAAAAATGTCCCACTTTCTTTCTCCTCCTCCCCCCACTTTCCCCCTTTGTCCTCAATTTACTTCAGTTGCCTCAAACTGAGTTCAAAGTACAAAAGTAATTTCCATTCAATAACCTCAGCAGTAAAGAGAGGAAAGGTGGAATCTTTCTCTTCCCAGTAGGCTGAAGCAAAAGCAAACTGTGACAGCCTCTCCTAACTTGTGTGTTGTCCCTCATTAATAACTTTTAATAACTCTGATGTGGCTTGACCACACATGTCCTACTTTTCATCTATGAAATGTTGGCAGGTATGCACTGTCTTGCCCCTTGAAAGAAGAGTTTTGAGGATGTATGGCAGAGAGGGAGAAAGAGTGGTGTATTATTTTAAGGAATCTACTATTTCCTTGCTTTTCCACTGCTTATATTTGTATTGGTTCATTTAGTGCTGTTTCATATGTGATGCCAAATCATAATTTGGCTGTAATTAGGCTTGCATGCTCTCATCTCTTTCTTTTCTTCTTCTCATTCCTTCCCCAACTTCCAGTAAGAGCAAATTATTCTATCTGGTGATATCTGAAACATCAAAGTATGATATTTGCATTTGCACTCTAAACCAGATGAGAAACCATATTTTGAAATAAGTTTCTATGTGGGACTGCCTTTGGAAAGTGTTCAGAAATGTCAGTGAGACAAAAATGCTATAACTACATTGTTGGCTAGAAGTGGTTAGAGGGAACATACAAGTTCCTAGTTAACAACAGTTTCCCTAGCTACTGGTCCATTTATAGGGACAATTCAAAGTAACTGTGCATGGTTTATAAAGCTCTACAGGGGTTGATCTGGATGATCCGAAGGACTGTATTTCCCCATATGAGCATGTTCAGGTTTTAAGATCACTAAGGGAGGCTCTTCTCTTAGTGCGTCCATATTCCCAGGCATGTTTTGTAAGAACAGAAAAGAAGATCTTCTAAGCGATTGTGGAACACTCTTCCAAGGGAAAACAGGATGCCTGCTTCATTGTCCTTCCATGAACAGATAAATAATGGCTATTTTAATAAGATAATCAATTTTTGTGTTTTTATTATAAATGTTTTCATATTGTATTTGTATTTTCATTATGTTCTGAGCTATCTTGAATCCTAGTCCTGGTAGAAACACCAGATATAAATAAAATATGTTTTTGATTTGGATGAGACAAGTACTATGCCTGAAATCATAGGCCGGGTATGGAGTTAGAGTATCACAGAGGAGTAAGAAATTGATGTGTATATACGGGAACAGAATAGATCTAATGCCTGATGGCTACTTATCATCCTATTTGATCAACTTGTATGCACAAAATATCATGTGAAGAGCAGGTTTAGACTTATAAGAAGGAGGCTAAAGATAGGAAGAAGGAACATCAACAGTCTAAGATATGTGGATGAAACCTTACTTCTAGTGGAAAACATCATGGACTTGGAACAATTACTAAGGAAGGTCAAGGAAGAAAGTGAAAAGGCAGGGTTGTTGGTAAACATAAAGAAAACAAAAATAATGACCACGGAGGATCTACATAAATTCAACACAGACAATGAAGAAATCAAAATAGTTAAATATTTCCTGCACCTTGGATCAAATGCTGATCAGAATGGAGACTGAATGGGAATGGGATGGGCAGTGATGAAAGAACTAGACAAGATTCTAATGAGTAAAGAAATACAACTGAATGCTAAAGTTAGAATTGTCCAATCCATTGTATTACCCATCACCATGTACAGATGTGAGAGCTAGACAGTGAAGAAAGTGGATAAAAAGAAAATCAACTCATTTGACATGTGGTGCTAGAGAAGAGTGCCGAGAATACCGTGGGCAGCCAAAAACACAAACAAATGGGTCCTTGAACAGATCAAGCCTGAACTCTCCATGGAAGTCAAAATGATTAAATTGAAGCTGTTCTGCTTTGGCCCATCATGAGAAAGCATAACTCATTAGGAAAGACAATAAAGCTAGGAAATGTAGAAAGCAACAGAAAGAGAGGAAGACCACATGCCAGCTGGATAGACTCAATCAGGTTGGTCACGGGTCTGAATCTACAAGACCTAAGCAGACCAGTGGAGGATAGTGTGACTTGGAGATGTCTCATACATTTTAAAATTGCATTTTATTGATCTTTCATGTATGAAAATATCCAGCCATGACATCAGTGGCAAGGGATTAAATTGGGACACCGCTCTATCTTTTTTCCCTTTGCCTGAGTGTTGTGTTTATGTTTATTACTTTTACTCTTCCCCCTTCCTCTGATCCTCCCTCCCAAACATTCACTCATGTGGAGATCTCACACACTGCTTCCCCCACCTCCCCTACATTCATTGCAGATCTCTGCATGAGCGAGCGATCCAGTGGATGATTGGGGAGGGGGGAGAATCAGAGGATGGAGGAAGAGTAAAAGCAGTAAACATGAACACAACACTTAGGCAAGGGGGAGGAAGAGGAAGAGGGTGCCCTGATCTAACCCCTCACAGCTGATCCCATGGCTATACACACACTGCACTAAGAAAACATAGTGACACACACCAGGTTTGTGGACCCAACCAGTCTCACCCACCAAGAGTTCCTTCTGTGCCTGACCCCACATTGATGTCACTATGGAGCACAATCCACACACACACACACACACAAATATCTGGGTTTTCAGCTCAAATCTGAAGTAAATCCCCACTTTCTTTCCTCTGGTTTAAAGCCCAGGGGCAGTGAAGCTAGGTAAGACCACTTTATTTGGCTCGTATAGACAAGCCCAGAGAGTCTTCCATGCTGACAAACTTTTGCAATAATGAGCTACAAGAATGAACCTGTTGTTTCTTCACTGATGTAAAAGGCACAATCACATTGCCAATGTCTCTCAACATTTCCTGTCCTAGCTCCTTTCTTCAAGTGCAACTAAAATATTTCAGCATGAAAACAAAGGTATTCAGTCCTAGAATTAAGCAAAGGTGTATATGCAGAAAGCAAAACACAGACTCTCCTGCTTGAAGTATTTTGTTAATATTAATTGAGTTTAAAAGGCTAGAAAATTAGGAAAACCTCATTATAAATGTTTAGTTTTATACTGAACAAATGCAGTATAAAGTTTTACAGTATGATGTTCATTTACATTTATTTGAAGGGAAGAAAGATTTATAATCTATTCTGATTGTTTCTAGTTTTCCCTCATCTAATTCAGAAGGCCTTTTCTGTATCCTACTACCAGATACTGTTTAGTTGTTTGATATTTTATCAATGTAACATAGATAAGAAAGAGAAAAAAAATACTGTGGGGCATTTTCTGAAATAGATACTCTACATTTAAGGATAGCCTTTTGCTATATCAATGGTATAACCCCAGGATATTAGTTAGGTAAGCCATGTTTTCATCCTATGCATAATTACTCAGAGGTAAGTCATAAATAGGTACCACTTTGGTGGGAAGGTAAATAGTGTTCTGTGCAGTCATGCTGGCCACATGATCACAGAGTAGTCCCTGACAATGCTGGCTCTTCGGCTTAGAAATGGAGATGAGCACCACCTCCTATGGTTGGACACAACAACCTTGTCAATGGGGAATACCTATACCTTTACCTTTCAGTCATAGTACATTGAATACTACCATATATACTTAACTATAAGTTGAGAAATTTATATCCAAAAAGTGATCCAAAAAAACTGGGTCAACTTATACATGGGGCAATATATTAATAGTCTTGCTCCTTGAGCATTTTCCACAGCCCAGCTATCTGCCAAAGGGACAGCTGAGCTGAGGAAAGGCTTGGGAGGCAAATGTTTGCTTCCTGCTTCTTCCTCAGCCCAGCTGTCCTCTGGGTGTCCTCCGAGGGAACAACCACACTGAGGAGGGGGAAGAAGGGATACCGTCGACTTATCTACAAGTCATATCAAAATTCCTAATTTTGGCCCCCAAACTTGCCCTTGACTTATACACGCCTTCAACTTATAATCGCGTATATATGGTATTTATTCCCAATTAACTATGTACAGGATTATCCCTGTTGGAATAGGTAGGGATAATACGGATAGCAACCATGGACATTTAACTTCCATAGGTATTGCTGTTAGAATAACAACGCTTTAACTTGGTGACTGATATGCAGTACAGCCATTAATTGTGTGAGTAAAATAAACCCCATCACATTGCAACGCTATAATTGCAGGCTTTCAGTTATTTTCCTAATTAAATGCAGAAGCAACCTTTCCTGTTGGGCAACATCACAACAAAGAAAGACGAGGCTAATGTTGATGGAATTGTTATGACAGAGGGTAGATGGGTGCATTCCGCTTATTAAAGTGTCAAATAGATAATCTGCGATTTGTTGTATATGAGAAGTACACTGGTATCCATTGGGATTTAATTTCATTGTGTATGCTATCCTTAACATTCCACTTGTGATGAACAGAGCTTCGAAATAACTGGGAATTCATAATCAAAGGTGATCCCAATTATCTTCCTAGTAGTGTCTTCAGACTGTAAGGCAAACATGAGGAGAGAATTTTTCCTGAAACAAGACTGGATCTGAGGCAGTTCAGAATGGATCCCACTGTCCAGCTTTCACATCCATGCATGGTAATGGGGAATTGGAGCTACTAATCCACAGTGTATAAGTTTGAAACTTAGCAGTCAAAGGTATATGAAAATAAGGACATAAACAAAGGGGTTTTGCATCAGATCTAAAGTCCATCTGTTGAAGCATTTTATTTCCAGCAGTGCTCATTCAAGCTTCCCAATGGCATATCAAATCATGATTTATAAAGAAAATAGATGTGATAATTAATGCTGCCTTGCCTCTGAATATGGAGGGTCCAGATAGCTATCACATACTGATAGAATTAATCCAGTTAGTCATTTTTTTTAAAGAAAAATAAAAACAGCCACTTCAACCTACATCTAAATTAAGAAAGGAGTTCAATAGCAATCTACAATGAAAGATGAAATTACAATGTGTCAGATCCAAGCTTTTCATTCTGTGAACTAAAAAAGAGAAGCTGTGCTTATGAAAGATGACATTCAAGATCCAAATCATTAATGACTCACCATTAATATACCATTCTCCAATACGGTCAGTTAGGAGGGCAATGAAATTTTATGGTAGTGAATTGCTTTATTTAAGTCAAGATTATAGACCTAAAATGGATTTTAAAAGAGTCAGCAAAGAAATACGTTTACCCATGTGTGCTGTAGGAGTGATACTTTAACCTTCTCCTTACTCTAGAGATGGGAACCATGTAGCCCTATAGATGTTGGAGTGCAACTCCCAGTATTCCTCACCTTTAGTTATGCTGGCTTGGACTGCTGGGAGGTGCAACCCAATAATATCTGGAGGGGTGTATAATTCTAAGACCTGCCCTTATTCCATCTTTTGAAGTGATGGTAGAGCTGAGATTGACATCTGCTTACAGCCCTGCAATACGGTATGATGTGAATACAGTCAGCCCTCCACATCCATTGATTCTTTATCCACAGATTCAAGCATCCAAGGCTTTAAAATATTTTCTCTCTCTTCCTAAAAGCAAACCTTGATTTTGCCATTTTATATAAGGGACATCATTGTATTATCATAGAATCATAGAGTTGGAAGACACCACAAGGGCCATCCAGTCCACCTCCTGTCATGCAGGAACTCTCAATCAAAGCATCCCCGGCAGATGGCCATCCAGCCTCTGTTTTAAAACCTCCAAAGGAGGAGACTCCACCACTCTCCGAGGGAGAGTGTTCCACTGTCGAACAGCCCTTACTGTCAGCCCATTTTATTTAATGGGATTTGAGCATCCACAGATGTTGGTATCCATGGTGGGGTCCTGAAACCAAACCCCAGCAGTTACCAAGGGTCCACTATATAAGAAAGCAGTCACTGGGTGCTCTCACTCAGATATGAATAAAGGGCAGTCACAAAAGAGAAAAAAGGATTATTGAGAATTATCGATATTATTTAAAAGGCAAATTAATTTTTTTTTAAAAAAAGAAGCAAACAAATTCATGTATTTTCTATTAATGGGCAGCATTATATAGCACATCTCAGGATTCAGTAATAATTCTGATAACTATATATTGGTACATTAAGTCAGGTGGCATTGTCCTCATATTGCAATTATTGGAAGCGATGGGTGGGGCAGGAACTAAACAATAATGGCTAGTTTCAGGCTGCTAAAAGTTCATGGTGGAGGCAGGTCTTCAACCAGAGACTTCCCAGTTCCCAGGCCCATCTCTTGGCTTATCTAGTACAGTATATTAGCCTTTGCACATAGCTACAAAATGGCTGGGAAATCTAACATTCCATTATAGAGAAAGAGACAGCTGCACATTTCTACTAAAAAAATGGTTCCTGCTGATTCACTTACCCCCTGGTGAGCACACCCAAGATTGAAATAAGAATGTTTTAAAGTTCTGAACAGTCCTTTCAGATTATGTTGTGTGATTTGATTCAGTAAAAATCTTCCTCCTTTTCCTCTACCCCCTCCCTCCCGCCCCCAGACATCATGAGAAGGGATGGATTTGCTATCAGAATGAGGAGGACGGCCATGTACATTGCTTTGAACTCTTTGGAAAAAAGGCAAGATGATGATGATGATGATGATGATGATATAGTATAGTTATGGTAACAACAACAACAACGTGTAACCAAAGAGAGGTTGATATTCCTTCCCTTTCCTCCTTTCTCTCCTCTTCATACAAGACCCACTGAGCAAACCCTCTCTCCCATATTAGATATTCTGGCTAGAATATCTCTCTGTTGCAGGCTGGTGGGTAAATAATGATCTGGAGGAGGTGACATAGTGGAGGTGCTTTTGGCAACCTTCCAATGTAAATGATATGGAAATGAGGCTTCTGCAGAGGCCAAAGGCCCCATTCAAATAGGGTAGTGGGGGGATTTATTTAACATAACACTTGTGCTAAATGAAGCAGTTGACACGGCATTCAGAGGGGAAGGGCTGGCTGCTTTAATTTACTATGAGAAAGGGACCAGCCTTCAATTTAGTCTTGCAGGAGAAGGAACCTGCAATCACAAGAATGTGTGGCGCATTTTTCCAAGCCACTGAAATTTTAAGTGTTGACATTTTAGGCATTCATAAAGTTAAACAAGATTGGTTAAACCCTCTAGTATTTGACACCTTTAAATAGTCTAGGTAGCTGAATTGGATTTTCAGGTTTCCTTCCTTCCTCCCTCCCTTCTTTTTAATTCAGTAGCAGGCAGGCAGTTCAAGATGAACAAACCAGAGAGAAGTATTCACAGGAGCTATAAAGGGTAATTTTTTTTCTTCTTGGAAGTAGAAACTGACTTAATATTTCTTGTACTTTTTTCACTCATGATAACACACCTTCCTGTTGCAGTTCCTCCAGAGAAGCATATTTTTTTCTTATTTTTCATTAATTCTATCTGAAAAGAAAAGAAAATTGTATATTTGAAAGAGCTGCAAAAGGAAGATCCTTTTTTAAAAGCTTGAAATGTCTTGGGTCATTTCCCAGATCACAAAATAAATCTCTGACCCTTTGTTGTTGGTCCATGTGTGCAATGGCAAGTTTTGAAATGCCTGAGGCCATTGTGACAGCCTCTATAGTCACAAATGTAAGGCAAGTCCAAAAATGCAGTCAGCTGTTTTGATGTATCTTAAAGAACAGCAACACACAATATGATATTCAAATTATTAGGATTGGCTAGCATTCATAGTGTGAGTCAGTGTGATGTAGTGGTTTGAAACTGGACTAAGGGGCTATGCAGATGGGCGGCTCTGGGTTGCCCCTGCTAGCTGCGGATCAGGGCCATGGCAACCACACACCATGGCCCCAATCCTCCCTTTTGCTGCCTGTGAAAGAGCGCGGCTCTTTAGCACCCTTTCTGGTGCAATGCATCAAAACGCTGCACCGGAAGGGCGTCCTGATGCCGCACACCATGTGTAACGGCGCATGGCGTCAGGACAGCATCGGTGTAGGGTTGGGGTGGCCGGCATGCGGCTGCCCCACCCCATCTCTGCCTCCAGGCTGGCCCTTTGGGCTGGTCTGCAGCAGCCCTAAGACTCTGGAGACTAGGGTTCAAATCCATGCTTGGTTGTGGAAACCTACTGGGTGACCTTGGGCAAGCTACATTCTTTCAGTTTCAGATGAAGGCAAGGGCAACCCCCCTCTGAACAAATATTGCCAAGAAAACCCAGTGGTAGAGTTGCCTTAGGGTAACCACAAATCAGAAATGACTTAAAAGCGCACAACAACAGCAGCAACAACAAACATTCATCATACTGTGACTATTTTGGGCTTTGGCTAGCGAGAACTGGGTTCACATCTCCATTTGGCCATGAAGCTCATTTTCTGAACATGGGCCTGTTACTATCTGAACCAAGCTTACCTAACAAAGGGATCATGGCTATATCTTTCCTGCTGAATTACAGCACTGTCAAATACCTCTCCAAAAAATGATGCCCATTCCTGCTGTGAAAATACTATTGGATCTGCAGTCCCCCACTTCTGTGCCAATGCACAACTGCCATTGACTTATCCCAACTCATTATTCATACTTAATTCAAGATAGCCTTTAATCTTATGCTTACTTCTCTTTTGAAGCTCATAGGAGTCACTTATGTATTGAAAGATGTTTCTTAAATGCAGTCAGCCTGTGTCCCCCCCCCCCCCAACTGTGACTCACTCGGTATTTATAATCCCACTTCATCTAGGCAATGTGTGGAGGAGCAATCCAAACTCAGAAGATGTGGTTAGGTAACTGTCCCACTAAAAAAAAATTATGAAAGTAAAAGTTACGAGGAGAAAGGGGATATATAGAATAAACTAGGAAAATAAATCCTAGACTAGTAACACTGGTCTATTTAAAGTCTGTCCTAAGTAAAATGGGAGAGTAGTTAAACTTAGGGACTGTACGCATGGGCCAAAAGGCCCATGTTCTTCCCAGCCTTGTGTCGTCCTTTTTGAATGATGCAGGCCAATAACCACTGGCTAGGATCAGCCAGATCAGATGCTGATATGGCAGTTCTGGTCTGATCCTGGCTCAAAGGGACCTTAGTGCAGATCAAAAAGACTCCCTGTTTGCAGTGGAGTTTCTAAGAAGTTCTATGGCCACAGCCAACAGAATGGATGGCCCTGCATGCCCCTTACTTGCCTCTGCCATCACTGCTACTGAAAAGACCTCCGTTGTGGACTTTGACATGGAAAGGGAGTGCCTGGTCATGTAGGAGTACCCTGTTTCTGTGTCAGAGGCTGTGATGGGTTTTTTCTCAGTAGCAGTGATTGCAGATGCAGGTAAGGGGCACACAGTGGTAGTGGGTCTATGGCGTGTGGTGGACAGGCATATAAACAGCCACTTGTCCCTGTGCCACCCCTGAGACTGACCCCGGTCAGGACCCATGTCAGGATAGCACAGGTCTGGCCTATGGTATCATGGCCTGTCTGCCCAGCCCCAGAGTCAGGACCCTTATTGGCAATCTGTGGACATAGTCAAGATGGCTGGCTGGAAAAGAACTGCTCAAAATGGAAATGCCACATTTATTTAGTTATTTACGGAAGCAGGACAACTTTGACTGATAGCTGCCACCTATCTGGCCAACAAGCAGAGAAGTAGGCAGAAGATTCACACATACAAGGACCTTCTTGCTGAGCCAATGATCCCTAGCACCACTTAGGGATAGGTATTGAGGTTTTAAGGTCATCTCCTCCTCAGTGCTCTTGCTTTCAGATTTGTCTTCTCACATGAAGATGCTGAGAAGGATAGCAATTGTACAAGACTTGTGCCCTGCAGCCTTGCAGCCGTAGGCTAGACTCTTCCTCCTCCTCCCCTAGCCAATAGGCAGACTTAAAGACTAGCCAGTGAACTTAAGTCATAAGTGGCCCACTTGCAGCACTGTGGCCATAAATGGTGAGTGAGTCACAGCATGCAGTTTATGTGCCTATGTGGAACCCAAAGGGCCTAGTGCCTCCCTTTTGTTGTTGTTAACTGCCCTCAAGTCGATCTTGACTTATGGCGACCCAATGGATGAGACACCTCCAAGACCCTCTGTCTTCTACTGCTCTGCTTAATTCCTGCAACCCCTTAATACCTGTGACCTCCTTAATAGAGTCCATCCATCTGGCACGTGGCCTTCCACTCTTCCTACTTCCCTCCATCTTTCCCAGCATTATTGTTTCTTCCAAGAGTCCTCTTCTCATGATATTTCTAGTCTCAGTTTGGTCCTCTTGGCTTCCAGGGAGGTTTCCTGCTTGATCTGCTCTAGGACTCATTTGTTTGTCCTTTTGGCTGTCCATGGGATCATCAGCAATCTTCTCCAGCACCACATTATCTCAAATGCATAGATTTTCTTCCTATCATTTTTCTGAACTGTCCACTTTCACATTTGTACTTAGTAATAGGGAATACGATGGCTTGTATGATTCTAACTTTTGTGCTGAGTTGTATATCTTTGCATTTTAGAATCCTTTCTAGTTCTTTCATAGCCACCCTCCCCATTCTTAGTCTTCTTCTGATTTCCTGACTGCAGTCCCCATTTCTATCAATGTTTGATCCCAGGCATGGAAATTCTTTTACTATTTCTATTTCTTCATTGTCTAGGTTGAACTTATGAAGGTGCTCGGTGATCATTATTTTTGTTTTCTTTATGTTCATCATTAAGCGTGCCCTTGCAATTTCTTCTTTGATCTTCCTTAGTAGGTGCTCCAGGTCTGTGAGGTTTTCTGCTAGTACTATGGTGTCATCTGCATATTTTAAGATTGTTGATATTGCTTCCTCCTATTTCCACTCCTCCCTTCTCTGTGTCCAAGCCTGCTTTTCTTATAATATGTTCTGCATACAAGTTGAACAGATAGGGTGAAAGGATGCAGCCTTGTCTGACTCCCTTGCCAATTGGGAACCATTCTGTTTCTTCATGTTCTGACAGTAGCCTCTTGTCCTGAGTACAGATTCCTCATCAGGACTATCAGATGTGTTGGCACTCCCATGTCTTTAAGGGCATTCCATAGCCTTTCATGGTCTATGCAGTCAAAGGCTTTGCTATAGTCTATAAAGCACATGCTGATTTTCTTTTGGAATTCCCTGGTGTGCTCTCTTATCCATCCTATGTTTGCAATGTGATCCCTAGTGCCTCTTCCTTTCCTGAACCCTGCTTGGACCCCTGGAATCTCTCTTTCCATTTATGGTTGGAGTCTATGGACCTTATCAAACGCTGGCCAGCAAGCGAAGTATAAGCGAAGTTTAAGTGAAGTAGACAGATTCCAAAAGGAATCTGTTTCGCCTGCGCGGCCATAGCGCAATGTTTCAGGCCTCGGAGGCGGCGGCGGCGGTGGCGGTGGCGGCGGCTCCCTCCCGCGCCTCGCCCTCCCTCCGCACTTGCCAGCCCTCCAGCCAGCCCAAAGGCACCGGCGGAGAGGCGGCTCTGGCCGCGGAGGAGGCTCCCTCCCACGCCTCGCCCTCCCTCTGCACTTGCCAGCCCTCCAGCCAGCCCAAAGGCACCGGCAGAGAGGCGGCTCTGGCCGCGGAGGAGGCTCCCTCCCGCGCCTCGCCCTCCCTCCACACTTGCCAGCCCTCCAGCCAGCCCAAAGGCACCGGCGGAGAGGCGGCTCTGGCCGCGGAGGAGGCTCCCTCCCTCCCGCGCCTCGCCCTCCCTCTGCACTTGCCAGCCCTCCAGCCAGCCCAAAGGCACCGGCGGAGAGGCGGCTCTGGCCGCGGAGGAGGCTCCCTCCCGCGCCTCGCCCTCCCTCTGCACTTGCCAGCCCTCCAGCCAGCCCAAAGGCACCGGTGGAGAGGCGGCTCTGGCCGCGGAGGACGCTTGTACATCCGCAAAAATCCGAATGTTAAAAGATCCCCTTTGACTTCGGATCAAGGGGGGGAAATTCGTTTCAGCTTTGGATTGCCTTTGGATATGTGTAAACACACGGAAAACAAATATGTTTCAGCTTTGGATTGCCTTTGGATATGTGTAAACACAAGGGAGAAGTATACGTATCAGCTTTGGATACTTTCTGCATTGGACCCCCATGTGATAAGGCCCTATGTTGCAGAATTTTGAGCATGATTTTACTTGCATGGGTGGTTGTTGCTGCAGTCTCTTGTGTCTCCCTTTTTGTGGATGGGGAGGTATATTGATTGCTTTCAATCTGTTAGCTATCATTTTGTTTTTCCTATCTGTTGACATATGTTGGTTAACACTAGAGTTGACTCTGTCAATGTGGATTGCAGCAGTTCAATTGGAGTATCATCTGTTCCTGGTGATTTGTTTTTCTCTATTTCTCTTAGTACAATTTCCACTTCACTTTTAAGAATTTAGGGTGCCTCTCTCCCTATCTGTGGCAGAGAGTGAAAATGACTCCTGGGGGCTGATGTGCTATCTGCTCCCCAAACTAGAAGCCAATCACAATAGATCATTAGGGTTGGGTTACTGCTGTACAGAGTGCATCTGTGCTACACCTGTATAGCAGTTTGATATCACTTCAATTTCCAGCCCCTACTCCCCACCTCCTTTTAAATGTGAGATCCAATCAAGGATCTTCCAACTTAGACCTAGTTTTGGCTTTCCCATTTGAAGTTCAGTGAATGGACTGATAACAATGAAAAATAGAATCATGTGATGGAGCAATACATCTGTATACATATGTGCCTTCAAGTTGCCTGTTGACTTATGGTGACTACATGAACTTCATAGAGTTTATTTAGGCAAGGAATGCTCAAAGGTGTTTTTCCAGTTCCTTCCTCTGAAATATAGCCTACAGTACCTGGTAGTCATTTGCGGTCTCCCATTGAAGTGCTAACTAGGGCTGAATCTGCTTAGCTTCCAAGATCAGACATGTTCTCATGCCTTTAGGCTATTTAGGCCACGTGACTGAGGAATACAGAATAGGATTATACAAATGGGACCTGCAATAAAATGTTGTAGTGAATGATTACCTTCTTGGTCGAGTGCCTCTTTTCAGCACCCCTGCTGGCCACTGATACCTACCTTCCAGGATACTGTAAGCCACTTAAGAACTCAGAACAGGCCATTTCATCCACCTCCAAAATGTTTCTTTTCCAACACATTCCATAGTTATTGCACGTATTTAATCCTCATTGGGCTGGTTTAAATTTTTTAAAACTAAAATGTTGTTTTTGTGTGCCTTCTGACTTATTTCCAACATATGATGACCTTACGACAATCATATCATGGGGTTTTCTTAGCAAGTTTCTTCAGAGGGGTTTGCCATTGCCATCCTCAGTGTGACTTGCCCAAGGTCACCCAGTGGGTTTACATAGCTGAGCTGGAATTTGAACCCTGCTCTATAGAGCAGGGGTAGGCAACCTTTCCCCTTTAAGGGCCGAGGGACATCAGCTCCCAGAAGCCTCAGTCATGTTGGCCAATAGTCCCATGTTGGCCAATAGCTCCTGGGATTCTGGGAGCTGAAGTCCCTCGGCCCTTAAAGGGGAAAGGTTGCCTACCCCTGCTGTAGAGTAATTGTCCGATGCTCAAACCACCACGCCAGACTGGCTCTCATAGTAGCATTTTAATATGATAACTTGTTCAATTGTGTCTTACTTTTTTATTGCCAGGGTTTTAGCTTTTTCTTATTTTAGCATTTTTATAAGCCACTTTGGTCCTCACCAAAAGAAATGTGTGATAGTTTTTGCTGTTGTTGGAAGCACATCTAAGAACCTCTCAGGTTTTACTTTGCACTTTTTCAAAGCTCAGGGTTCGCTTGAACATACATCCTTATATCTCAGTGGTTCTGTTTAGCTGCTGTCTGATGGTACATAAAACATGTACCACCTGAATTTTTTTATTGGTGAGGGTGGCATTTCCATACTGGGTTTTACATTTCAATACCCATTACTCTTACAAATTAAATATGTACACTTCTGTCAAGATCAGTCTTATTCTGGTTCTTCCTTTCCTGTCATTAAGTTCTATATCTGATTGCAAGCTTTTTTGTTTTGTTTTTCAGCAACAAAATTTGTAAAAATTTCTGTACACATTTTCCACAAGGTATTTGCATTTACTGCATGCTTTTTCCAAATTTTTCCAAAAGCATTTTCCTTGTTGTGTGAGTTGTATTGAAAGTTTGGAAAGGCACAGATTTCTGGCCACAAATTAAGTTTAGTTCAACATATGGTTCTAGGGGATGTAAATTAGCTGGTCTCATATTAAAATGGGAATCTATCTAATTTCTCAGCCATCCTTAATAAAGACAGGTGAAGGCTGGTTCACAATACCACATTCTTCCATGATGTTAAGCCCTAGTCAGGTGTCCTGAAAGTGTATCTGGGAAGAGACTGTGTAGGACCATGCACACTGGCTCAACTGCTTCATGTTGAATGGGAATATGTGAAGGGAAGATGCAAGTTTGTTGTGGTTAACTGCCTGGATTCATGGTGACCCTGTGAATGAGACATTTCCAAGCCTCCCTATCCTCAACTGCTCTGCTCAGGTGCTGCAGATTTAGGCCCATGATCTCCCTGATAGAGTCTAACCATCTGGCATGTGGTCTTCCTTCCTTTCTACTGCCTTCCACCTTTCCCAGCATCATCATCTCTTTAGTGAGTCATGCCTTCTCATGATGTATGACAATTTAGTCATTGTAGTTTCCAAGGAGAGTTCAGGCTTGATCTGTTGATTTGCTTGATCCACTTATTTGTCTTCTTGACTGTCCTCAGCACTCCTTTCCAGCACCACATCTCAAATGAGTTGACTTTCTATCAGCTTTCTTCACTGCCCAGCTCTCACATCCATACATGGTGATGGGGAATACAATGTTTTGGACAGGGGTAGGCAACCTTTCCCCTTTAAGGGCCGAGGGACTTCAACTCCCAGAATCCCAGGAGCTATTGGCCAACATGGGACTATTGGCCAACATGGCTGAGGCTTCTGGGAGCTGAAGTCCCTCGGCCCTTAAAGGGGAAAGGTTGCCTACCCCTGGTTTTGGATGATCCTAACTTTAGTGTTCAGTGTTATATCTTTGCACTTTAGGATCTTGTCAAGGTCTTTCTTGGCTGCCCTTCCAATTCCTAGTCTTCTGATGTGTTGACTGCAGTCTCTGTTCTGATAAAGGTTTGATCCAAGGTATGGGAACTCTTTGACTATTTCAAGTTTCTTGTCATTTAGGATGAATTCAGGTAGATTTTCCATGGTCATTATTTTTGTTTTCCCAGTGTTCAACATTAAATATCTCAGTACTTTCTTCTTTAACTTTCTATGTTCAGCTAGATGTAACTACAGCCTGCTACGTGGAACCTTTTCCAGTGGCTCATTCACACTACACAATTATAGTGCTTTCATTCCACTTTAGCTGCCATGGTCCCATTCTATGGAATACTGGGGTCTGTAGTTTTGCACTAGAGAGCTCTGGTTGAGAATTTAAACTGCCCCCCTCTAAACTGCATATCCCAGGATTCCATTGGACAGAACCATGGCAATTAAAAATGGAATCATAGCACTATAATTCTGCATTGGACTCCTGTTCAGTCAGGGTGACTAATCATGAGGAAGGCTGTGGCTATGATCAGCAAAATGCATCATAAAAGCCTCCCTTCAAACTTTCCTGTTCAACGCTTGGTTGATCTGTACTAGACCTTTTCCTATACATTTGTGACCTGATAACATTTGAACAGAATGAGGGAAAGCTACTGTTTTTGCACTGCAGCTCCCAGAATCTGTAAGGTTTGTAATCCAAAAAAGTACCCTTTTCAAGCTTTGCATTTTAAGCTGTTTTACAATTTGTTATGATCATAGCACTGATCTATGATCTAGTTCAGTTAATATTTACTCTGTTTGGCAGCACTGCTTGAGCACCATGGACCAAGATCATACCCAGCCTTGAATTCATTCTGGAGACTTTGTCCTTCCCTTGTGTTTTCTTATTTGTTGCAATTTGATAGCCACATGTACCAGCCATTATGTGAAATGTGTAAGTTTATGCACATATTTTGCATGCAAAACACTATGATAATAAACAGAGCCTTTTTTGTTTAAAGGGTCTGAAACACATTTTTGCAGAAGTCAATTTTTCTCAAGGCCTTTCTCTTGCGTTGTGTTCTGGTGATTACTTTCTAAAAGCAGGTAAGTACTGGTTTTCAAGCTTGTTTAGAAGTTGCGTACACTGATCTACAGGCTATCTCCATCCCTACCTTCAAGTGTTTGAGCATGGACTGTGATTACTTAGTGGTGAGAAACACTCTGCATGTGCTCAGAGGTGCTTCTCATGCCATTCTTACTTCCTTTGGTTATACCTTGACTCTTGAAGCTCTGTTCCAGGACTGAGGCTCAGTTTCCAGAGTCCAAACTCAAAGTAAGCCTGGCTTATCTTAAACGTTGCTGCATTCTTGAGTCGTCCTAGAAGAAATACAGCTTTTTTAGGCTCTCCACTCCTGTGGATCTACAACAACACTTACATTTCAGAACAAAGCGTAGAGCTGCCACTTCCACCTTAGCATGGGCTAGAATTCTAGCAGGGAGGAAGATGGAGCATGAAAAGAATCTCCCTGGAGATGCCGAATAAGCTTCCTGGATCGCTAGCACTAGTGGTGACACGCGCCAGACAAAGGAGCTGGCATTCTATAAATGAGGCAGCAGACAGGGATCGGCAATTGTCTGGATTGTCAGGAGAGAGCAGCACTTGCATTTCGGAGCTGTGAGAACAAACTGCTAGGAGGGGCATAGTCTTACTTCTGTTGCATGTGAACACTTCTGCAGTATCAGCTTGCATCATCTTTGGAAAAGGTAAGTCACAAGCATTGTTCCTCTTTGAGCATGTTAGTCTTTCTGACAACTTTCCTTAAATGTGTATTCAAGTGTTTAAAAAAAAAAAAAGAGAGAGAAAAAGGTCTGTGACATTCCAAGGATTTTTAGAAACAATCTTTTCCCAACGCGGTGTTTTGTGTGCATGTGAAAAGTCAAGCCCTTTGGCATCCCTGGTCTGAGACACTTCATACAAAACTCTCTGCAAAATGCTGCCACTTTACAGGTAGCTAAATTCAGTAATGAAGTAAGAATCCATACCCTTTGCTGTTACTGCTGCTGACAGTGTGTAAGTGCCACAGCTGGAGTCTGGCCGTAGTATGATCCGTTAATTTTTGTTGGTCTGAGTAGCATTTCTTAGATCAATTTTGCATGTTGAAAAATAAAATGAAATATCAATGATCTTGCAAAATCCAGTGATTAAGCTTTGTAACCTGCTATAGATTTTAGCATTCATTACATCTAATACCATGGGATTTTTTTGCAGGGGAGTATTATTCCCTTGCACCTCAAAATTAATGGGGGGAAATGGTACCCACGGGATTTTTAAAATGCCACTATATGAATATGATATCTTTTCCCACATTTTGCATGCCACTACATGATAATGATACAGTATGCAAGCTTCACTCTCTTAAATTAGTTTTATAATTGGTATTACATATGTATATGCATTTTAACAGTCTTCGGTAGGAAGACAGATGCTCACTTTTTAGCACCGAATGTATCCCATCTGAATATTTCTCCAGGCTTTAAAACAGTAGTTTTCCAATGTTACCTGAAGAGAGATAGTTACTTTGTATTCTTGTAATTACTATAAAGGCACCTTGATCTTGAACACACTATATGAAAATAGCTATTGAAATCAGTAGGTGTATTTCCCTTTAAACCATTTCAATGGATATTTCCAAATAATATATCTGGAATTAAGGTAAGTTTCATTTACTTTTTTAAAAAAATATATACATGACAGCATCAGTCATACATTTCCTTGTCTATTCAGCAAGGTGTTCACATGCATAAATATTTATGATTCATTTAAAAACAACAGTTTCATTGGAGGGACTATTCAGCTTTGATTTTTCCTGGTTTTTCTGTGACATTAAAAAGGTAATAATAACAAAATAAGGCTACAGTCTTTAGATTTATGTTCCACTAAAAATAATGCTCTAAACTAAAAGCACCAGATGCTGTCTGCTGTTGGAAGCTAAACAGGATCATCCCTGGTTAGTACTTGGGTGGGAGACTGCTAACAAATACCAAGTGCTCTAGGCGACATTTCAGATGAAGGAACTGCCAAAACCTCCTCTGAGTATTGCCTAAGAATATTCTATGAAATTCATAGGATCGCCATAAGTTGACAAGTGACTTGAAGACACACACACACACACGAATATATCATCCAGTAGAAACACAAGGCCAAATTACAAGCTTCTTTATTCATACCAATTTATTATTATATGCAAATTTCAATTCCCTTAATATATGAAAATACTTGACCAAGGTGAGTACAATCCAGTTAAGATTAAGCACATTTAAGTCCCATTGATTTCACTGGGAAAGATTTAAGCAGAAGGTTAACATTCTCATTGAAATCAATGGGAATTAAGAAAGATTTAACTGCCTTGAGTCCCATATAAAGCAAACAAACAAACAAACAATGTTTAACACTAGATTTCACTGATTCGTTTCAGTGGAAAATATCAGAAATTTCCCTTTTCTCAGATTTTGGCCAGACTAGATATAACCAAAGAATAGTGGTCTGTTCATTTGGAACCAGAGTCCCTTTTATGGGCAGACAAGCAGCTTTATTAATGTAAACATTGGCATAGAGTGGCAGAACATGATTTCATAGTCTGAACTGGATCTAGGGCACATGGGGAAGAACTGTTTAACTCTTCCCATTTGCCTTATTCCTGATGAAAATTCCCTCCTGGAGCTGCTATTTGCCTTGCCAGGAATACTTACATTTTCCCTAATACAATACATTGAGTGCAGTGCAGCCGCCATTTTTATGGAAGAAAAGTGAAGGGGAAAAGAATAAAATTCATGTCACAGTCTCGGGATGTGCTCTTCACCTTCCCAAGCTACTATTTGCAATAGTTCAGCGAGACCACAGGAGAGCGATTTCTGAACCTCTGCAAATCTGCATCAGATTTGGCCCTAAGGATGAAACTTGATGCGATGTTGAGAGATCTTTTGGGGGAAGGTAAGGTTAAATGTAGCTTTGCCCATCCTTACTCTCATCTGAACTGAGATTGCACTTATAGGGTGAGTTCAATTTTTCTTTGGACCACTGTTTGCCCCTGGCCAAGCCAAAGAGCAGCTTATGAAGAAAGGGTTGCTTTGAGGGTCCTGATTTGGGCTGGGAGCCCCTAGTGACCATATTTACCCTTTGCAGAAGATTCAGTCATAAATCACCTGCCTTTTGCTATCTTTCCTATTTTCCTTTCTTCTTTCTTTCTTTCTTTCTTTCTTTCTTTCTTTCTTTCTTTCTTTCTTATCCTCCCTCCCATTTCTCTAATTTTTGTCTATGCCCTTTATATGAAATCAATATCATGATATTTTAAAAACCCCACTCAAATCAATGGATAACTCCTCTGTGGATAAGTGGATTCCAGCAACAGCTCTCTTTTCCCAGTCTTTTTAAATAACAGCATTGATAATTGGGGTGCCAATCTTAGGCTGTTTGTTTGGTCCCCTTTCTAATTGCTATGTAATGTCATGTATAAAAGCAGACTTTATTAGGAGACCTAAGTATTATTTAGAATGCAGCCCTATTAATTTCATTGGCACTTAATTGCCGCCTAATCATTCTAATCCAAAATTCCACAAGGATTCTCAGCAAATAAGGAATGCTCTGCTCATCTGGGAGTCGTCTTTGTGTGTGATCACCGGGGTCTTCTTTGCCCCATGCCCTGAAGCCTCTAAGTCAAGAGCAGTGAGTTTAGAAATGTTAAGCTATGTATCTACACATGCCCATTTTGCTTTTATTTTTTTCAGACTGAAATCAAAACAGGAGTAGACCTACGTGTCCTTTAAAAACATTTGCTATAGTGCTTGTTGTTCTTCTTGTTTTTAAAACAAGTAAAATAACTAAAGCATTTTCTAGAGTGCTTGTTGTTCTTGTTGTTTTTAAAACAAGTAAAATAACCAAAGCCTTAACTTCTTCATTTACATACAATAGTAATTATATTGCAGCAACACTAGGTAATGAATTTGTTTTGTTGAACAGCTTTCTGCTACAAATAAGAGACTGGACAGCTGAATATTAATCAGTTTGAAAAGGGATTCGTTATTATATGTGAGTTTCTTTTTGTTTTGTGAAAATATACTCTTTATAAATTTATCACATTAATATGAGCTATAAAACATGGGAAAATGGAAACACCACTCTATCTCTTCAATAAGCTTTATTTTGCCAAATTAGAGAAACTGGTATTATCAGCATACATTACTTTGAGCTCCACTGATCTCCACTCTTTTAATACATCTCTCTCTCAATTAATATTTGACTCCAATTGAAACAACCATCTTATTGCATTGAGGAACCTCAAGTAAATCTTAATTTGTAACAAGGTCCAGCATCAGATCTTTTTTCCATATCAAGATGTGACAAAGCATAAAACAGTACAGTATTTTTGGACATGTTTAATAGAGCAAAATGCAAAATCCACAAAAGAGTAACACACTTATTGGCCAACCAAAATGCAGAAAACACATCATGCAAGGCTTTGAAGCTTCACTGGCTTCTTCATCAGGCAAAGATGTTAAAATCAAACAGAGGAACAAAAACGAAGATGAGAGTCACAGGTCTACATTCTGTCTCAGATGTCACTCTGTTGTTAGTTAATTGGTACTGAGGGATTTCAGTGCAGGCAATTGACACTCTTTCTTGACCATGGGAAGACAAAAGACAATAAAAGACAGGTAATAAAATTCCAACTTCATTAGCTACAGAAAAGTAGCTTCCCTTCAGATCCAGCTTTTCCTCTCCAATGCGAAGCTAACTGCTCCTTTCTTAGACAGTTTTGGATTTTGGGTTTTGTTGTATTTGGCCAACATGGCTACTCTAAATATGTTTTCCTGAACATATTTAGAGTGCCTAAACTTCATTCCTGGAAAATTGTATCCAGCTCTAAACCTCTGGGATTAGGAGACAGGGCTTCCAAAACCAAGAGGGTCTGGTTGGGCCACACAATGTAAGCCTTTAAAATGATCTTCATAGACTTGAATTGATACATCCATTGTGTGTGTGAGCACTGTTTGGGGCAGGACTGACTGAAAGCTTCTGTATGATTTTACTGTTTTTAGCAAGATAGTAGATTGCACATTACATTTTAATTATTATTTGAATTATTGGTGATTTTAATGAAAAGAATTTATGTACAAATATCTGAAATAGATAATTTAGGTACATCCTAGATATATGTCTGGGTACCACTGAGCAAATTTATATGCCATATATGTGCCAGGGAGTGGGCAGAAATCATTTTGCGCTTGGGTTTGTTTCACGATAGTAGGTTTGGTGTGAGTACTGAGAACAAAAGAAGCAAGGCAGTACTCTTACATATTGCGTAATGCAAAAACCTTCTAGAGGAACTTTTGCCCCACCTGATAATGTAACAACCTTTTGTCTCACTAATGTGTCTTTTACTGATGCACCTAGTTCTAGATTTAGGGAGATGGTTTCTTTCACAAAGCCTAGTGGAGAAACCCATAACATATCTTCCTTGGTTAGGAAACATAAATGGTACGAGAATACCCACATCTGGCTTCCAGTAAAGAAATCTATTAAATTGTTATTGCTGCATACCTTCAAGTCATTTCTGACATATGGTGACCCTAAGGCAAACCTGTAATAGGGTTTTCTTGGCATATTTTTTTCTTGCCTTCTTCTGAGGCTGAAAGAGTGTGACTAGCCCAAGGTCAGCTAGTAGGTTTCCATGGCCAAGAAGGGATTTGAACATTGGCCTCCTGGTGTCTTAGATCAACATCCAAACCACTACACCATGCTGGCTCCATCCCATCTGTTTCATTAAATAAAAGCAAAAGCTGCTATCATTTGCAGTAGGTTCTTTAAAAATTGTTTGTTTATTGTTATTGTTGTGTTCTTTGTCCAAGGACCGCGGTGTGACACACATAAGGTTATTCCAGTTTGCCCTCTCACACTTAATCATTGTCAGGAACTACAACTACTATGAGATATGTTTGGACAGTATTATAGTTAGGGCTGGTCCTTGGGGGCCAAAGTCCATTATGGGCTGGTGATGGGGGAAATACTAAATAGAAATGATGTCAGCACCAGCTCTGGCATGGGCAATACTGGGGACCCACTGAAGCTAGTACTCCAGCATCCTTAATTTCTTTCTTATTAATCCCCCCCCAAAAAATACCATACACACCCTCCACATTTTAAGGTAGGAGTAGCTGGCTGGGCACAGACATGATGACGGATGCTCCTTCTATTATTTTAATTTTCAAGACATATGTACTCTACTGCTATTTGAAGCTGGTGGAGCATGACGTTCTCTACCAATATACTTACAAGGAGGTCTGGATGGGTGAAGGTTGACAGTTCAGTGGCAGTGCAAGAGAGTTCAGAGAGCACAATCCCCTTGGTAATCTGGCTATTTGGCTTGTAGAGCAGAGCTGTGCCCAAATGGTGTCTGGTAATTCATTGCCCAGTCTGGCAATCACATTTCATAAAATACATATAAACATTGTGCAACATCAAACAAAATAATTATGTTATTTCATTTTTGGTTACACTAGCATAAAGCCCCTTTTACAATATAAGGTGTTTATTTTTGTTGTTGTTGTAGTTGTTATTTAAATTCAGGATTGGTATGAAGGTATTGGGGTCTTGTTTATTTGAACGTATCAGGAACATAGAACATTGAAGCCACTGCAAAGCATGGGATGGCAGTGGGTGATGGGCAGAAGAAAAGATAGCTATGTGCTTCACAACTCAAAGAATACAATATGATCATCTGGAACATGGAGTGGGTAAGACATAAGATCAATAAGTCCTGGCTCTGCAATTACCTTATTGCAGCCCTGCCAACGGATTCTTCTCTCTTAAGGATGAAGGATGGTGGGAAGGAGAATATTTCTTGGCAACACCACAAAGTAGGTACCAATATTCTATGGGTACAACAAAATCAAGGACCTGGTTTTCTTCTATTATTGTAATTTTTTAATTGATTCAACTATGTTTATTTTGCTCATCAGTCTATTAAATTCTGCATATTTGCTCTGCACAGTTTTCGCAGTTTAAGATTTCTTGAAACTATCATGACTCTGTTGTTTGGAATGCTGGGATCTATAATTTTGTGAGTAGAAGATTATCGCATGAGGAAAGAAAGTGCAAGTTCCCTTTTTTTACAGGCCTTACCAATGATGTCGTAGTTCTTCAGTTCTCTTCCCACAGGAGACAATTGTAAAAGCAAGGCTTTTGCTGAAAGGATTTTTCTAGCTAGAGAAAAAGACTTGCTTTTACAACTGTCTCCCATGGGAAGAGAACTAAAGAACTACGATGTCTTGTGGTAAGGCACATAAAAAAGCACTACTATTTGACCGAACTTTGCTTTTTCCCCTCATGTGATAGACTCCCTACTTGGAATTCTGAAGTGCTGAATTATAATTTATATTATGAGAGTTTTCTGGCACAGAAGTCTAAGTATTCCATGAAACTATCAATCTCAGGAGTCCATAGGATGGAAACATTGTAGATAAAGTGGTATAAGAATGCTATAGTTGTGCGGTGTGGATTTGTCCTGTTTCCTTGGACTGGATTCATTGGATCCAGTGCCAACCCAATTGTGTTGGAGAGGAATATGGCCCATTATTTTATTATTATTTATTTAAAGTATTTCTGTATCACTTCCCAGCCCAGCCCACAAGGTCTCCCAAGGCAATGAACAAATAAAAGCCAGTTAATAGAATGCAAAGATAAAAACATTTTAAACACATTAAAATACTCTATAATAAGTAAAAAAAACACAACAGTCTAAAAGCACAGCATTTTCAAAAATTGAATGCCATGTAGAACAGCACTGCTTTGGCTGTCCATCAAAATGAAAAGAGATGGGGCCAACCTAATTTCCTTGGGTCGGGATTTCCACAGTCAAGGCGTTGCTACAGAGAAAGCCCTGTTATGTATCAACCTAACTTCACAAGGTATTGGGACACTCAACAGGGCCTTCTCTGAACATCTCAAATTTCTGGCAGGCTCATATGGGAGGAAGTGATTTTTCAGATATCTTGACTCCAAGTCATTTAGGGCTTTGTAGGTCAATGTCAATACCCTGAATTGAGCTACAAAGCAAATTGGAAGCCAGTGCAGTTCCTGCAAGATCAGTATTATATGGTCTCTAAAATACACACCTGACACTAGTCTGGCTGCTGTATCTTGCATTAGCTGGAGCTTCCAAATACTTTTCAAGGGCAGCCCCAGGCAGAGGACATTACAGTAGTCTAATTGAGAGGAAACGAAGGCACGGATTTCTATGACAAGATCTGCCTTCCCCAAGAAAGGGTGCAGCTGGTGCACCAGCGATTCCTGGGCACTTCGGTAAACTGGATTTCCAGAAGCAAGCTATAAACCCTAAGCCAAGGGTAGGCAACCTTTCCCCTTTAAGGGCCGAGGGACTTCAGCTCCCAGAAGCCTTAGCCATGTTGGCCAATAGTCCCATGTTGGCCAGTAGCTCCTGGGATTCTGGGAGCTGAAGTCCCTCGGCCCTTAAAGGGGAAAGGTTGCCTACCCCTGCCCTAAGCTATGAATGAACCTGATCTTTCAGAGTGAGAGCAACCCCATTCAGAACAGGCTGAATGTTCTTGGGTTGATTTTTCTACTGTCCAGCAGCACTTCTGTCTTGTCTGGATTAAGACTCAGTCTATTTACTCACATTCAGTCCTTTACTGCATCCAGATAATGATTTAGTGCTACCACACCCTCCTTGGCATCAGTTGTAATGGAGAGCTAGAGCTGGGTATCATCACCATACTGATGACACCCAACCTCAACGCTCTGGATGACCTCTCCTAGTAGCTTCATGTAGATGTTGAAAAGCATAGAGGCCAGTAATGACCACTGTGGAACCCACAGACTAATGGCCAAAAGACTGAACAACATTTTCCCACACCACCCTGTGGGAATGTACTGTCAAGAAAGAGCAGACCCATGGCAAAGTAATGCCCTCAAGTCCCATATCAGACAAATGACCCAGAAGGTTACCATGGCTGATGGTATCAAATGCCACTGAAAGATCCTGGAGGACAACAGAGACACAATACAACTGTCCAACTCCCGGGGTAGGTCATCCACCAACAGCCATGGCTATTTCTATCCAATAACCAGGCCTGAACCCAGATTGGAAATGGATCCAGATGATCCAGTTCATCTAAGAAAGCCTGGAGTTTTGTTGCCACTACCCTCTGGAGGATCTTATTTAGAAAGGGGGGATTGGCTGATAGATACCTAGGGACCAATGGAGGCTTTTTCAACAAAGATCTTCCAACAATTGCTGCTTTTACACGGCTTGGCTCCAGACTATTAGAGAGATGGTATCTCCCCATACGAACCTGCAAGAACCCAAAGATCTGCAGGAGAAGGCTTTCTCTTGGTCCTGCCCAAATCACAGGCTTGCCTGGTGAGGACATGAGAGACAGCCTTTTCAATGGCTGCACCCATCCTCTGAAATGCCCTTCCTTGGGAGCCTAGGCTGGCCCCCTCCCTGCTGGCCTTTTGCTGGCTAGTAAAAACCTTTTTATTCTGGCAGGCTTTCTGTATATAATGTATAGCAGGGCAGTTTTATGGAGTAGGTGGGTTTTTAGTTTGGTTTTTGTTTATAATTTATGCGATATTATATATACTATATATTCACTTGTACATTTTATGTGGTATATAGTTGTTTTATCTGTTTTGAATTTCATTGTGATTTTAAAGGTTTTATTTGTGAGCTGCCTTGGTTCCCTCTGGGGAGAAAGACAGGATATAAATGAAATGAAATAAATAAATTTTAGAGAGGTTGGAATATATGCCTCTTTCAAAGAAGCATTTACAACTTCCACCACTCATCTGGCTGGTCTTCTGGCAGCTTTAATGTTCATGTTAGGATGGACATGGGGCTAACAGACAAGCGGTTGGCCTCACCTCTCCAAGCAACTTGTCCACATATTCATTTTGAACAAACTGACATGCATCCATCAAAACTAGCCAAATACATGCCTCAGTTACCTCCTCATCTCAGATGGTATTATGGTAATAAGTGTCTAAATAGAAAAGCATTTTTAAAAAGGTGTCAGCTCTCTGGGCATTATCACACGCGGCGGCAAGAAAGCGGCATGGAATCAATCCAGAACCATACCGGAATAGACCCCGTAGCTTCAGACAAGAAAGCAGCATCATTCCAGTATGGTTCTGGTCGCGGCAGATGTAATTCCTCAAATGAAGAGGAAGTGCAAAGAACGGGGATGATGCTGCAATGCGCCAGGGATGGCACTGGATGGGGCGGGGTTTGCTGCGACGTCATTTGAACACAGGGGCAAAGGATCCGGAATGGTATGGGGATGGTACGGGGATGGGACTGCTTTAGACCCCGTGTGATAACGTCCTCTCTCTTTCTTTCTCTATGTGTATGTGTATACTCTTTTTGGCATACACATACATGCACACACAGAGGAATTTGTTTAGGCTTCACTGCAGGCACCAAAATATCTAGAGCCAGATATTGGTTATATCTTCAGGCTTATGATTACCCTTTTTGGATAGGATCTTATTTCTCCCCCAAATTTATGTCTGAATGTCTGAATACAAAAGGCCAGTGGCACCAGTGAAATCTTTGGAAGGGCTTCGTTTTGGAGCTGCTGTTCCCAACCTGATGCCCTCCAATTGTGTTGGGAAAGATCTCTTATACAATCCCACAGCATATAAGCTATATGTGCTGCATATCACCTTCTCTAGAGAACATCAGGTTAAGATTGGTGAAGGGTGACCAAGGCTGCACCTCCACTGCAGAATTAATCCAGTTTGACACCGCTGTAACTGCTATGGCTCAATGCTATGGAATTCTGGGATTTATCTGAAATATTTAGCCTTTCTCTGTCAGAGAGCTCCAGCGCCACAACAAACTACAACTGTCCGGATTCCATAGGATGGGACCATGGCAGTTGTCAATCTGCATTAATTCTGCAATGTGGCAGCAACCCTAAACTTGTAGTATTGCCCTTTATGAACTTTTATGCCTTAAAATGGAACTCTCCTTCACAATTTAAAGAAGGAAGGTGGGGAATCTGGGAGAGCTGGGCTCTGGAGAAGCCACTTCATTCCCTGCAGGCTGTGTACGGACAGAGCTGACCAGACAGATAATCTTCCTTCACAAATGGTAACAGGATAGCATTCTCCACCATTCTTGAGGGCCATAAGGTAGCTTATGGGGCACACAGCAGGCTGTGTGGCAAGCATGATCTCCCATCATGTTGCCACCAGAAATTGCCTCATTCTGCCTCATGATAGTCAACTGCAGCTAAAAATGTGACTCCACTGAAAACATGGTGTGCATATCTGCAGCAGGCTTCAATTTCTAGCGTGTAATCTGTGCCAGCTCATTGATACACATTAAATATTATGGTCAAAAAATGATGGAGAAGCAAATGTGAGTTACTGAGCTGTTTTTTTTTTTTTAAATATATCCTCAAGTTCTGAGTCTCTTTGAATTGTATTTTTCATAACTCATTGTTTCCACCAGAGGATGCAGCACTTCTTTGTAAACCTGTGAATAATATCGCTGCTTGAAAAACCGTTTATGGTGAAATGCCTGGCACAAATGTACCTTTGTGTGAGGAACTGTTAGGGCCACTGCCTTTCAAAAACAGGTTGAATAGATTTCACATATATATCCTGGCCATTTGAAAAAGACATAACCATAATCAGTTCCTCCTTGCATTGGCTAAATCTTTGCACAGTAGCTTTTGGAGGATTTATATGTATCTCCCTCCCCACTTTTTTGGCATTTTGAGATATATTTTAAAGATGGTAATGTGGTTTTTGAGGTGCTGTTCAGGACCACAGAGCACTTCTTTCTGTGTTGCAGTTTTTAAGAGCTGAAGGTAGTAAGATGGAGGCCTTCTTTCACATTGTGTACACATTGGCATCTTTATTTTACTTTGCTCAAACATATTTTATAGGTTTTTGAAATGAAATAAAGCTTGCAAATCGTTTTGACAATTGACAATATGTGTGCATACACTACGCTACATCTTTGATTTTCAGTTTTTGCAGAGGAAGAGATAAGTTGTTCTCTGGATTTTAGCTCCTTTGTACTAAAGGCCGTCTTGGTTGAGAGTGCATTCAGCACAGGTATTCCATCTCTTCAAGATGATACTGGAACAGTTTTATGATACAGCTTGAGTTTCCCTTATCTGGAATGCCAAACTCTGAAATACTCCAAAATCCAGAATTGTCTACATGGGTGGATGAGATAGTGACTCCTTTGCTTTCTGATGGTTCAGTGTATACAAACTTTGTTTCATGAACAAAATTATTTAAAATATTATATATAAAACCACCTGCAGGCTATGTGTATAAGGCAGGGGTTGGCAAACTTTTTTGCCGGTGGGCCGAGGGGGGGGGAATGGTGCTGGGGGCTGGCATGCACGCTTGTGCGTGAGCGTGCGCATGCACACGACAGCAGGGTACCATTTTGGTGGCTGCGGGGGTCCCCCAGGAGGGCTCCCTTGACCGCGCCTCAGAGAGGCCTAGCGCGGCCGCGGGGGTCCTCCGGGTGCCATTTTGTGTTTCAAAATGGCGCCTGGAGTCTTACGCGATCTTTCCTGTTGCGGGACAGGATGGAAAAGGTCGCATGAGACTCCGGGCACCATTTTGGAACACAAAATGGCACCCTGGAGGACCCCTGCGGCCGCGAAAGGCAGTGGCGGCAGCGGCGGCAAAACCACGCAGGGGCCCATTGGCAGGCCTCGGCAGGCCGGGTGTGGCCCGCGAGCCGTAGGTTGCCGACCCCTGGTATAAGGTGTATTTAAAACTTAAATGTCATGTTTAGAAATGGATCCCACCTCTAAGATATCTCATTATGTATATGTAAATATTTTAAAATTCCTTCCAAATTAAAAGTAAAATTAAAAAACCCCAAATCCCAAACATTTCCCAAGCATTTAGGATAAGGGTGATTTAACCTGTGCAAATTTACTATTACAGAAAGGCTCTGTCCTGGAACAATTACATCCTTAACACAGAGGCATATTGTTTGAGTGGCTTGTCTATATACCTATCTTGATATGCAAAAATGCAAAGCCTAAACTCCAAATTTTCATGGTGTTGGGTGATTTAAAAGGGGTGGTCGTGTAAAGTGCTAGTATGTGTCACCATCAGATACAACTTGTAAGCAAGCAATCTGAGTGGGATCACTTTGGACCTAGAATGTGATTCGAGACTTATTGCACTATTGTGGAATATATACTCTAGAGATTTATCTGTTTGGAAGGCAAAATTAGGCAGCAGGACCTGATATAACATAGATAGCAAAACATCCTGATTATAAGTAGGAAGAAGACATTTCAAGAGGAAGCAAATGGACTAGCACTACATTCCTGTGGCACTTTGCTGTTGTTGATGATGTTGTTGATATAACGGGGTTTTCTTGGGAGGGTTCTTCAGAGAGGGTTTGCCATTGCCATCTTCTGAGGCTGAGAGAGCGTGACTTGTCCAAGGTCACCTAGTGGGTTCCATGATCAAGAAGGGATTTGAACCCTGATCTCCATAGTCTGATGCTCAAACCACACTGGCTCTCCTTGTGGCACATATTAATGCATTTAAACCTAGCTGTCTCAGGGTTAAACATACAGAGGACTGAGCTGCATATTGCATTGCTATGAATGTCATCCCTCCACCTTGTGAAATGGGAGACAGCACCTCTTTAAAAATGGCTTTCCAGGATGTATAGGGCACCACTGTTTACTGATATTGTACAAATGTCAAGAGACAGAAGGATACATTTTTTAAACGTGCCGTCTAGTAGCAGGTGTCACAAAGCCTGCTATTTGCTTACGGGGCTTCTGTTGACAAAATGAGAGAGTAAAAAAAAGAAAGACAGCTCTGGCTGTCCTTTCACAAATTGTTCTGTAGTACTGCCTAAATACTCTAAAGGTGCCTGATCCTATCAGAGTTTGGAAGTGACCACGATCAGTCTGGGTTAGTGCTTGGATGGGAGATCGCCAAGGAATACCAGGTGCTGTAGGCTCTGTTTCAAGGAAAGGAAATGGCAAAACCACCTCTGAATATTCCTTGCCTAGGAAAACCCTATGAAATTCATGGGGTCACTATAAATTGACAGGCAACTTGAAGGCATACGCACATATACTGGAGTAAGCAGCTAATGGGAAGCCAGTAACCTTTTGTCTATTGGAACATCAGCTGCTTACTGAAATGGTAGCAGGTGGCTTTCACATGAAGGGGGCAGTGAATTGGCATTGGGGTTTGGCCTGTATTTTAAAACAGCTATCCAAGGTGTTAAACCATATCCCCAGCAATAGGTTTGCCACCCTGGACTGCTCCTTTAAAGTTCAAACCAAAACTTGGAAAGCCAGCAACTACTGTTGGGTGCACATGAAGTGTAAACAAAATGGAGATGCACCTATTTCAATTGGCAGTCAAGAACAGAATTATTTTATGTGTTTTTTTAAATAAATTGCTCCTTTATTTACATACCTACTTTAGACTGTACACAAGGAGTGTCCAAAACTGAATTAAGAAAAATACAGAGCTTGGAAAAGTTAGTGGCCATGCTGACTAAGGGTTTCTGGGAATTGTAATCCAAAGAGAAAATTTTCCAAGCTCTGAATGAGTATGTCTATGTTAATTTCATAGATCTTTTGGTTTCTCTATTGGGAAGCCCTGGAGAAATTTCAGAGTTACTGCTTCCCCAAAGGTACCTCATAACTACCACACCACCTGACACACAATGCTTTTTAGTTATGGTTCACATGTTCTGTTGCAAGTTAACAAATGTAGGCGTCAAATAGTCAACTGAAGCTAAATCAAGAGTTGTCAAAGATGTGGGATGGAAATTTTCTCATTGCTTTATTTTCCCACATTACACACAAACACACACAGAGAGAGTGAGAGCGAGTTTATTCACTGTTGTAATTCCAATAAGCAAACATTGATTTTGCCATGTTATACAAGAGACACTATTTTACTATGCCATTGTATTTAATGGGACTTGAGCATCCACAGATTTTGGTATCGATGGGGAATCCTGGAACCAAATCCATATAGATACCAAGGATCCACTGTATTTGTCTTTTTAGCAGTCCACGCTATCCAAATAACTCTTCACTCTTCCAGCAACACATCTCAAATGAGTTGATTCATTCCTATCAGCTTTCTTCACTGTCCAGCTTTCACAGCCATACCTAGAAACTGGAAATAAAATGACATGGACAATCCTAAATTTAATATTCAATATTTTATCTTGACACTTCAGGACTTGATCTAATTCCTTTATAGCTGTCCTTCCAAGTCTTAATCTTTTGATTTCTTGACTGCTGTCTCCATTCTGATTGATGATTGAACCAAGGTACTTCAATACATTGATCATCTACTTTAAAGTTATCTAAATAATCCACAGCCATTATTTTTGTTTTCTTAATGTTCAGCTGTAAACCTGCCTTTGCATTTTCTTCCTTGATATTCTTAAAGGAAGAAGTCTTGGTTATTTTCTGTTAGTAGTGTGGTGCCATCTGTATCTCTTAAATTGTTGATGCTCCTGCCTCCATTTTTCATGCCTCTTTCTTCTGAGTCTAAATCAGCATATAAGTTAAACAGATACATGATAAAATGCAGGCTTGCCTGACCCCCTTGCCAATTGGAAACCATTCTTTTTCTCCATATTCTTTCCAGACAGTAGCTTCTTTGTCTTGAGCACAGGTTACACAATAGGACAGAGCTTCTCCATTTTCTGCTTCCAATTATGTAGTCTATTTGGTTTCTAGATTGGCCATCAGGTAATGTCCATGCATACAGTTACCTCTTTAGTTGCTTGAAGAATGTGTTTACAATGAACAAACAGTTGGCATCACAAAATTCAGTCCATCAACTCTCCTGTTTTGTTTCTTGATCCTAGACCAAATTTCCCTACAGTCTTTGATTTTGCTCTGTGTCCTACCTTTACATTGCAATAACCTATGATTAACAAGAAGTCCTGTTTTGGTTTGTGATCATTTTCCATTTCTTCTTATTCTGCCTTTGTAGTTGGAGGATAAACTTGGGTTATGGTTATATTGATGGGTTTTCCTTGAAGTCTTATTGATATTATTATGTCATATTTTGCATTATAGCCTTTGAATTCTTTTGGTACATCTCTCCTTACTATTAATGCCACCCCATTTCTCCTTAGATTTTCATTTCCTGAGTAAAACACAGTGTAATTATCTGACTTAAAATGCCCTACTCTTGACCACTTTAGCTTGTTCACCCCAAATATTATAAACTTTATATGTTCCAGTTCTTGTTTTATTATGTCTAACTTTCCCTGATTCATGCTTCTCACATTCCATGCCCCTATGATATGTGCTGTGCAGCTTTGGACTTTCCTTTTGCCTGTGAGCACATCAACAGCTGAACATGCTTTCAGTTTGAATTCAGTTGCATCATTAGCCAAAATACTACTCATAGTTGTCCTCTGCTTTACCCCAAGTAGCTCACTGAGTGCCATCCAACCTGGAGTTTCATCTTCTGGCACTGTCTCTTGTTTCATTTTTTATTGTCTCATCATAGGGTTTTCATGATAAAAGATATTCAAAGAGGTTTATTGTGCCTCCTTCGGCGCATTACTAACAAGCATTATCTATTGTGCCACTGTCGTTGTCTCAGAGATTCTCCACCAGTGTCACCCCCCACAACTGCTGCTGCCCAGTAGCTGTTTGGCACATTTAATCTGGCTCCTCAGCAAAAGCCTGTCTGACATGGGAGATCCCATCAGCAGTGCTGCTGCCCTCAGCATAACCTCTTCATTGCAGAAGCATGCAATCCCATTACCATGGAGAAGTCGTGCCATTGGTGGATATATAGGTGTGTGATCTTAAAGAACAATGTTCTTTGAGGTGCAGTAATTTTTTGTTAAATATAAGTAAAATATATGCTATACTCTTTGCATTATTGCAAATGTTCCAGTAGAATAATTTGCACGTAAAGCTTTGAATGTTATTTGAATATACATTTAAATCAAATAAGCCAAATGAGATAATATTATTAAAACACACATTGTTGTATAATATAACTATATGAGCTTCTCTAATTTAAAAAAACAAAAACATTTTGACAGGAGTACACCAGCCTCTCTATGAATATAACAAAAGCCAAGCTGGACGAGACTGAAGGACAATGTAATCCAGTATTGTACTTACACAGTAACCAACCAGTTATCTATGGGAAACTCACAAACTAGGCATGAGAGCAACTACATGTTTCCATTCATTTCCATGAGTAACTAATATACAGAGTTACTGTATTTAGCACTGGAGGGAATAGATATCTACAGTGCCTAATAGCCACTGATAAACCAATCCTCCATTAATGCATCCAAACAACTTTTAATGTTGCCCAATATGGCAGCCATACTACTGCTTCAGTAGTGATTTCCATAGTTTAACTATGTGCTGTGTTTGTTGAACTATAGGCTGGTGTAATAGCTGCTGAAAAGGACATAGGGAGGCTAATGTGAGAGCCCATCTGTGAAATCTGTGTTTGTTGTTGTTTTATGCCTTCAAGTCATTTCCAATACATGGAGACCTATCATGGGATTTTCTGAGGCTGAGAGTGTGTGACTAGCTCAGGGACAGGCAACCTTTTTGAGACCTGGGCCGGTCTCCCGTCGCCCAGGTCTCGGCTGGGCCGGGGGGGGGGGGAATGGCGGCGTGTGAGTTCATGCGCGTGTGCGCCCCCTGCGCATGCTGCCGCTGCGGCCGCTACCACAGCCGCCACTGTAGCACGCACGGCCGCAGCCGCCACGGCGCATGTTGCGGCCGTCATTTTGGAAGTAAAAGTGGCAGTCGCGATGCGTTTGCACATGCACAAGAGTACTGTGCATGCGCAAACGCGTCGCGACCCCCATTTTGACTTCCAAAATGGCAGCCGCAGCAAGCGCGGTTGAAAACGCGCCCCGGCGGCGGTGGCAGCCTACAGCCTGGGCCGGTAAGTCCAGGGCCCGGGGCCTTAACCGGCCCCCGGGCCGTAGGTTGCCGGTCCCTGGACTAGCCCAAGGTCATCCATGCCTGAGCAGGGATTTGAACCCTGGTCTTCTGAGCCATAGTCCAGTGCTTAAACCACTACACTGTGTACTTGAATTGTTTTTAAAAACACATTGGGATGGTTGCAAAGGCAGGCACCACTTAATTAGTGTGTGCTAATTTAACATTTTGTACCAGATGTAGAATCTCCTTTTAGAAGTCATGCTACTAAAACAGTTCTGTTATTGATTTGTTTTCTTCAAAAGCATCAGCTTTCAGGACTATAAGAAGAAATTATCTAGGGTGGGGGAGTGAGAATGTTTATTCTGTTCCTACAATTCAATTAATCCTTTCATTGGGTTCTTTCTAATTTTCTGTCTCCCTTGTCCTCTTTCTCTTTGCTTTTCTGTAGTTCTGCCAGTCTTAAGAATGACCAGGAAGATCTTCACCAACAGTAGGGAGAGGTGGAGACAGCAAAATGTCAACAGTGCATTTGCTAAGCTTAGAAAGCTTATTCCCACCCACCCTCCAGACAAAAAGCTCAGCAAAAATGAGACCCTTCGTTTGGCCATGAGGTACATCAACTTCCTCGTGAAGGTGCTTGGAGAGCAAGGCCTGCAGCAGACAGGGATGGCTCCGCGTGGAAGGATACTTGGGCTATTCCAACAGAGTCCAAGTTTGGAAAGCATGGAAGAATTGACTCTCATTGAAGACTCCGAGGTCCCTTCTCCCAACACAAGCAGCAATGTTGCAGAGTGCTGGTCAGAAACATCCTCTCCGTGATGACCACCAGTTGCGCCTGTAGTCCTGGTGATAGTCATTTGATAGTCCCCCTTTATATAAGTTGTGGGTTGTTTGCCTATGTACAATATTTATTTATTTGCTCTTTAATGAAGTGAATTTGGTGTAATGGTTTCTCTGGAAGATAGTAATTTTCAGTAATTAGAAGAGGAATATTCCATTTCTGGAAGACAAGTAGTATTCCAATGATACCACCTGCTTCCATATCTTTGATGTCACAGCCAGATATCTTTGATATGGGTCATACAAAGCCATTGACGGCAAGAACCATTCATCACTGCTTGCCTTTATCACAGGGATAAAGAAAAATGTGGGCTGTGGACTGTGTGCATGCTCTGAAGCTGCACAGAAGACACCCAAAGCCACCACAAACCCCTCTAATTAATTTTTTTCAAGCAAATTTTGGTCTGCAAATGGGCCCATATGCACCCAAAGCACCCACAAAGGTTTAACTTGCCTACCCCTCCAAAAATTCCAGCCTCCCAGTGTTGAAAAAAAATGGCAAATTTGGTTCAAATTGTGACTGAAAATGACATTGTGCCACTTCTTGGGTGCCCAGTTGTGCAGGTATGGCCTATGTTGGGCAACACAAGAGTGCTGATTTGCCTCAGCCCCTCCTGCCTGATCATGGTGTACATTATCAGGGGCCAGTAGTTTGTGGCTAATAAACAATATAACCCATAGAGCCCATTCATACAATTTTTGTGCAGGTCAGTCCTTTCTTGTAGAAGTATGGGCCCAAGAGCCTCCCTACCTCCCGTAATGTATGACATGAGCACCTTACATCAGGGGTAGGCAACCTTTCCCCTTTAAGGGCCGAGGGACTTCAGCTCCCAGAATCCCAGGAGCTATTGGCCAACATGGGACTATTGGCCAACATGTCTGAGGCTTCTGGGAGCTGAAGTCCCTCGGCCCTTAAAGGGGAAAGGTTGCCTACCCCTGCCTTAGATGATCTCCCACTTTGTGATACAGAAAATCTCCCACATAAATTGGAGTGAAGTCCTTATATCCCACATTTCAGGACCCATGCAAGAGAAGGGAGGGCTGTCTACTCCTTCTTTTAGAGTCATTTACAAATTGGACCAGGGGAGAGGGGAACTCGGCACCTCTTCATTTACATTGTTTTAAAACCCCAAACCAGAATCAGCTACTGAATCAACAGAAAGTACTTGGCCTAAATTCAACTGCTACTGCCAATCAGAGTAAACTTACCAAATCCATGGGATTTTTAGAAGCATTGAGGTACCATTCAGCAAATGATTCAGTGGGACTAGCAGTTGAATTTAAGCTGTTGTTCCTAGACATCACTATTTTATTACCTTCAGTCTTTTACCATATGTACAATATGAAAGAAAAGAGTCCAGGAGGAAAGCTCATTATACTTTCCATTGTATCTGTCTTGGTTAGCTAATTACATACATTTGCCCCTCTGTATCTGTGGATTCATTTTTTTTAAAAAAAATCCAATGCCATTTTAAAAATAAGGGATACCATTTTACCACAGCGTGGAATATAATGGGACTTGAACATCCGCGTATTTTTTTGTATCAATGGAAGTTCCTGGAACCAAACTCCAGCAGATATCAAGGGTCCACTGTACTAAGTTCAGAGTGGGGATGCCAATGTCTTATTTCCTTGCCCATTCCCAGATTGTATCTCAAAAATCCCAACTTAAAAAAAAATTGATATATTTGTATAGTAAAAATATAGGTGGTGCTGGATCATGTCAAATATGTCAGTTTCAGTTTTATTCAGAATAGCTAAAAGATGTAAACTGGACTAGAGTTGTTTCTTAAATTAGTCAAAGATGTACATCAGAATCCTATATAACCCATTATGTACACCTGGCTAAGTAACAGAGGCAGCAAGAAACCCCTTTATTGAAATTGCAAAGATAAATAATAGGATACCAGCTAAAGTGCCTGATGTGCATTGATCTCCAGTGTGCATCAGGATTGACCTGCTACACACAGGGACCATTGCAAATCAATCCCAATGTCCATTGGGCACCAATGCACTTTGGGCAGTTTTATTTGGCTCTGCTACGCAGTAATGTAACATCTCTCTACTGGATATGGATGTAATGCAATTCCACCAATTCCTGCGAATGCTAAGTCCACTTATGAAGACATAAATCTCCAGCAGGATTCTGGCCCATTAGTTTAAAAAGTGTGAATTAAAATGGACCTATTTGCCTGAAGGAGTAAGTATTTAAATAGGGTATGTATACTTTGGGAAAAAGATGCTTCATTTTGTCTGCAATTAAGATAGTATGGCTGGGATCCTATTAGGGACATCTGCATGTGTAAGTTTCCCTTATGTGTGCAGATATCTTTTATAGGGCACTGTTGGGTTGGTATTCCCTTCCCTTTGTAGTGTACAAGCTTCATGGTCATTTCATGTTTTGCGGTAAGTAAGAAGAATCACAGAAATGCCTGGTTCTGGCTAGGTCTGGGGGGCTGGACATGAAATGATGACATCTGCACTTAGATGCACTGGTTTACTCCAGGGGTCTCACTGCTAGTGCCACCATTTTATATCTGGCTATGGGGACATAGCCAAACACTTGCAATCTTGCCTGCTCACCACAAGGCATAGATTGGCAGCTTCAGTGGCTTTTCAGTAAATTGGGGAGAGGTGCTATGCGGCTCAGCCTAGCAAAGGTCCTTATCCAGACCTACTACTTTATGCTGAGCCATACAGGATTGCAGCCTTTAAACATCTTTTTATTAAAAATGTAATGAAATGTTCACTGTTGAAAGCACAGCTTAGTAAAAAACAGCTCTTCATTGCTTTTGACATTTTATAGTCTCATGAATTCTGTTTTGACAAGGTAATGAAGATATGGGCTGAAAGTTTGTTGATTAGTCCCAACTAGAGTAGACCTACTGAACTGTGAAATGATGAGTCAGTGCATCAGTACATCCAACTGATTTGCTGATTTTACTCTAGAATAGAATTTGGGCCACAATCACACATACTGCCACCTACTTCTCAGCATCAACATTCATGGAAAGCAAGTGATTTGCAAAGAATTGGTCAGCCAAAGTACCCCCGTGCCCATTTTTGAAATGGATTAAAATTAAAGATACAATCCAGGTCCAAATTAGGTGTAATGTACATGCTTCTTTTCTTTACCACATGGAAGCCTTGACTGCAACTATGGTGTGTGTCTGGGCTGGGGTGAAAAGCACAGACAGGGCACCTTTTAGGAGGCAGTAAGCACCATTAGCAGGCTTATGCCTGGAGGGAGCATTAGTTTAGAGTAGGGCCAAAGCAAGGACCAATGGACCACTACTGGCTTTCATGTCTGGGGCCTGGAGGAATCTGTCCTGGGTTTAGGGCTCTGGTGTAAATGTATGAAGGCACTATCTAAGTAAGGTGCTGAATTCTTGCTACTGAAATAGGTTTAACACTTTGGATTCCTCCTATAAAGCTCAGACTAAAACCCAGAAAAGTTCTGTCACCTCACTGATGTGGGGCCTTTTCACATACACAGTAATAGTGCTGTGATTCCACTTTAAATGCCCTGGAATCCTGGGGTTTGTAGTCCAAACAAATTTTCAATCTCTTTCTATTGTGCCAAGACAGAGAGGCTGGACACCACTGTAATTGGGATGGCCATAATTTTAATCCAACAAATACCAATCAGCTATGCTCACATAAAACTTACAGGCTGACATATAGGCATCCCAAGATCCCAGGAAGTCCCACGGTATTTGAAGTCTTGTGAGACTTTGGACAGGATCCAGCAAGTGAATCGTGCCAGACAGTGGCATCCCTAGGGTTGGTGTCACCCGGTGCGGTCAGTAATGGCGGAGGCAGGACTTTGGGGACAGGACTTCTGGCATGCATGGCAGTGCATGCATGGCCAGAGATGCCCCGCATGAGCCCAGGGAACAGCCGTGTCCCTCTGGGAAGGGCCAAGAAGAAGCCTCTGGGCCCTGGGAGGGGCTGGGGACCAACTGGGTGTCATCCCCTTCTTCTGGGATATCACCCGGTGCGGTCTGCACCCCCACATCCCCCAGTGATGCTACTGATGCTAGAACATGCTCTGAAGTCCCGTGATGGCATGTCTTTCAAGACTTTACATAAGCTGCAGCATCCAGTTTCTTTGAGAATTTTTAGGTTCCCTGAGCTTTGAAAAAACATTGAGCCCTGTCATACATAGGTTTTCTTGAAGCTTAGAAGTAAGTGTCATTGAATTCATTGGACTTAAACCTTACAACATGTGACTAGCAACTAAAGCTGGATCCTTTGGGGAATGAACTGTGTCATGGTTGCAAAAGTCACTGTATTGTGATAAATGTGACTCAATACATTGTAGTCACATTTTCAAGCTTTTACGTACGAGGACTAGAAACCTTATGTGTGAAAGCATTCAGTGAGATTCTCATATTTTCAGCAAAAATCTATTTAAAATATGAAGAATTGTTGAAGTTGTTCTAATTACTGATGCTACCATTTGATAGATCTATCCTTGGTACAATTTCACTAGTTTTTTTTTTAATTAGGTACTAAACTGACTATCCATGTTTCTGTTGAGACTATATGTTCTATCATTTGTTCCTAGTGGTTAAAAGCTATTGCAAATACACCAAACAAATACAAATTTATTCATTCCTCAAGTACAATATTGTTCTAATGAAAAAAAAATGGGCAGGTATTTACTACTTGTGTGGTGAAAGTTATCCCTCACTTGGTGATATTTCTAAAACGTCCTGCCAAATTTTACAGGAAAAAAAGGAAAAATAAGTAGCATCTATCTACTGTTAATATACAACTTGCATTTTAACTAGACTACTCTACCAAAGATTTATTTTGTCAGCACTTTTTTATGTTTGTGATTCCTCTCTATAGCTATGAACAAATACGGTGTAACTGATATCTTTTCCTGTACACTATACTATTTAATGCCTAATATATTAAGAAATAAATTATTTACAAAATGAGTAATTTCATTTCTTCTTTTAACAATGACAAACTGGGGAGAGCTTTGTCATTTTGCTATCTAACAAATTAATTGGTCTTTCTAAATCTCTTGGCCTTGGGAAGCAACAGGAACTTAAATTGCACAGAATGTGCTTTTATTATTATTTTCCCCAAAGTCTAACAAATCAGGTAAATACACATCCACCCTTCCATATTTCAAGGCAGCACTCTCACCTTGAGATTCCTTTCTTTGCCCCAAGGAAAGGAAGAGACCAAGCCCTGAAACTCTGGTCCAGGCCCTGAGATTTGTAAACCCTAGCTCTGTATGATCAGGGGACAGTGCCGACTATAATGTCTACAACATATAGTTTGCAAATGGGAAGGAAGGAAGCACACAAGTCATATTAATCCAATGAAAGTCTCAGTATCAACTCCCTAGTTGCTGCTTCTGAAACAAGGAAATACAGGGGCCACATACTTTAACTTTCTCAATCCCGCCTAGTTCAAGACTTTCTGCTTTGCCTTGGGTGGTGAATAAGAACATAAAGTGGGCAAATAAAAGTAATGGCTGGTACAGGGACCGGTAACCTACGGCCCAGGGGCCGGTTAAGGCCCCGGGCCCCGGACTTACTGGCCCAGGCGGAAGGTTGCCGCCGCCGCTGCCCACCGCTGTCAGGGCGCGTTTTAGGCCACGCTCGCTGCAGCTGCCATTTTGGAAGTCAACATGGCAGTTGCGACGCGTTTGTGCATGCGCGGTACTCTTGCGCATACGCAAACGCATCGCAGCCGCGATTTTGACTACCAAAATGGTGGCAGCGACATGCGCCGTGGCGGCTACGGCTGCACAAGCTATGGCGGCGGCCGTGTAAGCTATGGCGGCGGCAGCAGCGTGCGCGGGGGGGGGGGTCGCGAGTGGCGGGGTGTGTGTGCGCGCGGCCATCCCCCCCCCCCCTGGCCCAGCCGAGACCTGGGCTAAGGGAGACCAGCCCAGGTCTCCAAAAGGTTGCCTGTCCCTGGGCTGGTGAGTAGGCACCAGCCATCAAAGTCCATTCATATATCTATCATGACCCAGGGAGAGCAATTTTGCATCACCATAGAGCATGTTTATGATTTTTATTTGGATAATCAATGCTTAAATTGCAGTCTTTTGTACTTAACTGTATTTCCCAATAATTCAAATACAATTATAGTCAACAAAAAAGGAGTCACTGGCCAAGTTAGATGGGGTGTGCTAATTATTTTCTATCCAAGACAACCACACACAAAAGGACTGTATTGGCTTGGGAGCATCCTACAATATGCAGAAACACAGAAGGGGAAGCGATAATCTCAGATGGAACAATTTCCTGACAAAACATCTAAAAGGAAACTATGCATGTCTGTACTGCATGCCTGGCCTAACCAACATGGGGCTAAAGTCTACCTTAATCCCAGTCCTAACCCTTACATGATGGCAGACATGGTTTGCTCCCTTCCAGAATAACCTTAAATATTTTTATTGCATGAGACTTATAACTTGGGATAAATGTGCACAGTTTTGAGCTTTTAAAAATAACCAGATTTTTCTTTATGTTTTGTGCATACATTCCACTTCTTAGCCCAAGACAAGCCCATGTGCCCCAAGAGGAGCAGAAATGGTTCAGAACTAACCCAAGATATTCCCAGGACAAGTTCCAGTGTAGACTGGGCTCCTGTCTCACTACATTTGTAAAATCTGTTTAGAACCAGGATTCATGCAGCAGACTTGCAGAAGCCACTTTGCAGGTTCCTGGTGGAAAGATGAGCAAGAAGTAAGAGGCACAAAAGGTATGGCCCTCTAGACTGCGGTTCCCATCATCCCTCACCAATACTGCCAATGTGGAGAGAGATGATGGGAGTTGCTGTCCCTCAACATCTAAAAGACCACATACTCCCCATCTTTGGGGTAGAAAAGATGATGCAGGGCAAGAATGAGATGAGCAAATAGTTATGAGATGGAGAGGACTGGAAGATAAGCCCCTTAAGGGAAAATGCAGGATGAAAGATAACAATGGAAAATGGAGCAAGAAATGAAGCAAGACTGGGGGGGGGGGGGATGAAGGGGGTAAGAATGAAGGCAAAGAGAGAGAGAGAGAAGATGGAGTAAAGTAGAAAATGAAGGAATACGTGAATGAGACGCAAAGGGGAAGGAAGTAGATACAGAAAGAGGGGACAACCAACAGGACACTAAAGGTGGGAAGAGGAGGGAGAAGGAAGTAAGACATGAAATGGGATGGCAGCAGAAAGGGAGGAAAACAGAAAAAGAAAGGAAGAGGATACAAAAGAGAAAGAGCGAGAGAATGGAAAAACAAAGGGGTGCTGTGGGTACTTAAACCCTTCAAGATTCAACATGAAGTATGCTGATTTCATTGATTTTTAAACCATGAGAAAGTGAAATACACAGGATGCAAATGTTTAATACTTTTATTTGGGAATAAATTTGGACCCCTGAACAAAGGAGCTGGGGGGGTTGATTCAGAATCTTGAGGGTTTAAAAAAAACACACCCTCTTTTATCTTTGAATGTAAAGGTAGAGCAGATGTGCTTTTGAAATAATTTTATACTTCCTAACTTGTTTATGGAGCAGCAAAATGTAGGCTAGCCCTACATTTATGCCAGTGAAATCGTGAGTGGGACAATTGAGTATGTTATAATGTCAGGATACAAGAATTAGGGATTATGATAGGACAGGAAGGAACTAGATCTGTAGCTGTCCTTTTTGGCAGAGGTCCTGCGTCCAGATTCTTATTGAGTATGGCCCTCAAAATAGCTTGGTTATGCTTGACAGTGTGCAGTCTCCCATCCAGGAAGCTTAAAAGGACAAACCAATGTAAATTAAGCATTATGTGCTTTCAGATCATTCTCTAGTCTAGGCCATCTCTCTTTCTCTGTAGTGTGATATTTATCAGGACTCTAAAATGTTTGGGCTTTGTAAAGTAACAAGAAAATAACAAAGTGACCCATCTATCAGCATGTAGAGCCTGTCTCCTGTTTTGCTTTTGCTAGAATGTAAGTAACACAATTCCAGCCATGTGTACAATTGTGTTAGTTATGATGGGTAACAACTCTGTCTTCTGATACAACGTTTAGCTCCTTGTGTTTTCATTGTGTACACTGAAAAGGGCTAGAAAAATAATCGTTTTGTGTTGTGAATGTTTACATATTTTTATTAGGTGAATTTACACCCATCATCAAGGCGACAGAAGGTGTGAAGTGCATGTCTTACAAAACCACCATCATAGAAAAGCATTTCATCTGAGGTGACAGTTGGCAATAATATCAAAGTTAAGGCACTAGTTCAGTCTCCACGCCTTCATTTACCTTGCAGGCAGGAACAGAGTTCAGAGGGAAAGCACACTCTTTTTTGTATGCCTTATATCTCAGGTTCAGTCCCTGACACTTCCCTGTTTAAAAATGTTTTCCAAGCTGAGTTGGAAAATATTTGCAGAAAGCCATTAGCAGTTGGATGGAGAACATAAGGCCTTCCAGATGTTGTTGGACTGAAACTCCCATCAGCCCAAGCTAGCTTAGCCAACAGTGATTGGAAGATGCACTTCAGCAACATCCAGAGGGATACACAGTCCACACCCCTGGAGTAGATGGTGTCTAGATAAGATAATGCCTGATCCTGCATAAGGCAATTTTATATGTTTTGTAGGTCAAAGTATATTGAAGTGGTGAATATTGTAGTATAAGTCAGAAATAAATCATAAATTGTAAAAATAAAAGTGAATTTGTAGCATAAGTCAGAAATGATTTGGAGGGCACACAACAACACCAAAGCATTACTCTGCAGGGGGAGTTACCCATCAGTTGTGCTGTAGAAGCCTTGTATTGAATGGCAATGTTGTGCAACTGAACCAAGGCAATGTGCAATTGAATGCACACCCGAATGCTCATGCATGTTCATGTAAAATGAATTGTAATGAGAAACGTGTCTGCATTTGCAATGGCAACACATGAGCGTCTCTGCTTGAAATGAATATACAAGACAAAAATGGCCGACGGTATGGTAACTTACACATGTTTAAAACACCAATAGGATTTCAGCTTTGGTGTTACATTTACATATGAATAAATGGTTCCTAATTCCTACCCACAAATTAAAGCAGGGTCACGGTGGAAACAATAATATTTATGGCACTTGTTTATATGCAAAAATTATTAAAGTGGGGAACATAGCAACACCTATGAAAGCTCAACAATTAAATAATAATTTCTACTGCTCATCAACAAAACTACAGCTAGCTCGGTCACACCTTGGTGAAAGCCTGCAAAAATAAAGGGTGATCATTGGCAGATGGTAAAGAATTCATTACTATAGAGACCTGCCTGTTAACCGGGGAAGAGTTCTAGAGATCAGCTGCTGCAACACGGGCAGTTTTTCCTAGAGCTATAATTTCAAAAAATGATTTCCCCCTTATCATCCTTACCATCTTCTGCAGTAGAAATCCAGCATAAGCACAAGGTAAAAATTTGTTCTCATCCATTATGAATCTAAGGTATACTACTCAAGCCCTATAGTACTGGATACATCCACCAACTGTGTATAACTCTTCCACAGATTTCATTTTCACCAGAAAGGAATTGTCTGAGATGACCAAGTGAAGATGGGGCAAACAGCTGACATCTGACATGTGCTCTTATCCTTTTACCAAAAAGGGAAAATGAGAGAATGGGCAGCTTAACTGTTGACCTGTGAGGCCAGAGGTCATTTAAAAGTCACATAGTTCAACCCAAAAGCCAGAGAGATAAAATGACTCTAAATTCATCTTTCTTCATAGCCATGATTGTACTTTTAAAATAGCAGGTGCTAGAAAGGATACTAAAAGGGAGAAAGGTGAGGAAAAACAAAAGAGAGATTTACAACTGGATGTGAATGCATGTTAATACACTCAACACATCCACCAATTTCTGATGGGGGTTTCCAACATTTTTCACAACATTTTTCACAACATTGCATGGTAAGAAATGGCAGAAATTCACATTTTCTGAACTAAGGACTTTATCACAAATGGGGGCAAACTGCAGAAATCCCATGCAGAAACGGGATTTAAAAGCCAAGAAAAAAACATGCAAAAGTGGGTTGTTTTTCAGACACGATGGGGTTAATATGGCATTAGCCTGAATGGAAACTAGAGAAAACCCGCTCTTTTTTACTTTCGGGATTTTCCAAAAGTAAAAAGGAGTGGATTTTGTCTAGTTTCCGTTGGGGTTAATGTTGTGTTAATGCTCACTAATGCTAATATTGTGAAAATCAGCCCACTTTTGCGGGTTTTGTCTACTTTCTTTTCAGGTTAACCCCCAATGTCATCTGAAAATCTACCCGCTTTTGCAAGTTTTTCAACTTTAAATTGAGTTTCTGCACGGGATCCTTCCCATGTGATAAAGTCATACGAAAGGAAAGAATGATTGAGGGAAGTAGGGGGATATCCTCCTTTATATCTCAGGTCTCTCCTCACAAGTTATGATTCATAAGGTCTGGCCCTTCAGAAGCTTGAGAAACCCATTGGTTTCTAATTTAATCATTTAGTGGTAACATTTATGTCTTCTCTTTCCTCTAGAGAGTTCAAGGGGGCATACATAGTTCTCACCACAATTGATTTATCTTCACAATAACCTTTTGAGAAATATCAGGCAGGTTGAAAAATGAGACTATCAGACCCAAGTCACCAAGTAAGTTTCAAGTTTGAGTAGTTGAGTGGACACATGAACCTCCCAACTCTCTGTCAAGACCAGTATTTTAACTGCTAAGCCATACTGGCTCTCCTGTTTGTTTATGACTGCAAAACATGGAGAGTTTATAGCCTATAACCTTCATTCAGCTGAATGTATGTTTTCAGATGGCATTTCATAGACCCCTGCTGCAGTTTATGTCAGGGTCAGTGAGTCATTGCTCCTCCAGATGTTTTGGATGTCAGTTGCCACAAGTAGTAGTCAACATGGTCAATGGAAAGGCACTGTGAGCACCATAGTCCAAAATACTTGGACAGCTAGGTATTGGGGGAACAACAAAGGTGGACCTTATAACAATTAGAGACAGTTCTACTATTTTTTGTGGGTTTTTCGGGCTGTGTGGCCATGTTCTAGAAGAGTTTCTTTCTGATGTTTCGCCAGCATCTGTGGCTGGCATCTTCAGAGAAAAACGTCAGAAAGAAACTCTTCTAAAACATGGCCACACAGCCCGAAAAACCCACAAAAAACTATGGATGCCGGCCATGAAAGCCTACGACTTCACATTGGAAAGTTCTACTATTTGTTATGGTTTTATGAATCATGCACAACTATTCAAAACAGATGTGAAAATCATGAGGCCCTCAGATGTGGTGACTGCAACCTTTTAGCCATAGCCACATAGCTAATGATGAGGAATGCTGGGATTTACAGTTGTAAACACACTTTCTGCACCATCAACCACCATCAAGAACTTGCAGCACTATCCCCTGGCCAAAGCCAATTCCAACATTGTAGGCATCCGCCTACAAGGACCCTATAATCACTAAAAGGTGAGCACAGATATGTGGCCAGAAAGTGAAGCAGGGCCTATTTGACACAATGCCCCAGAATCCCCTGTCATCATAGGGGACTCTGACTAGTGAGCTTAATTTGCAAAGGGTTTTACAAGATTATGGGTATACATGGTGTCTGGCCAGGCCCTACAATGACTGAGAATCAAGATGGCATAAAATGGTAGACCACATAATAGGTCAGAGTCTCAAAAACTGTCCAGCCACATCAACTTGTTGTTTTGTTATCTGTCTACTTCATTATGTTACATCTCTTCATCTCCACTATTGCTTCTCATGCCAGATAAGCAAATTAGTGTAATACAAATAGTAATCAGGTATCCTTATATTAGAACAACAAATACTTTTGTAACAAATTATCAGGACCTCATTAATGGATGAATCCCATTGTGGGAGAAAGGCAGGATATAAATTCTTGAAATAAATAAAAAATAAAATAAAATAAAATAAACAATGCAATTATGACCAGTTATAACATTTTAACAGTATAAACACAGCTAACATTTTTAATACTACAGGTGAAACGTTATTACTGCAGCAAAAAATAATAATTTTCTAACCATAATGCCTTTTATGTCTATAGTCCATGTGCATATCTATAGAGGAAGCTGTCCATATGTAGCTACAGAGTTTATTGAAGTCTACCACCTTTCCTTCTGTGACTATATTGTGGAAGTTTTTAAAACAGTCCTTTAACCAACAATTATGTTAAAAACTACAGAGTTAAATGATTCTTCTAAGAAGTAGTTGCAGAAGTAAGTCTTGACAATGGAGTAGTAGTGAAGTAGTAGTAGTAGCAGCAGCAGACAGAAATCAATGAATCTTCCACAAAACATCAAAAGCTGCAGAAGTAAAAGGCTTGATAATGGACTAGGACAGTAATGCTATACAGTAATGTAACATTATTATTGCAGCAAAAAATGATATTTTCTAACCATCATGCTTTTTATGTCTACAGCCTAGGTGCATTACAGTAATTAAGTTCAGGGTACTTGTATATTTGTTTGTGTTCAGATAAGCAAACCAGGGCTGGCATCCTGTCCTGTTGTTATGAGATCATAAGCCAGACTTACAGTCTCGTAACATTTGGAATTCATCTTAACAGTCATTAATGACCAGATATAACCCCCAAACCCTACCTTTTTAGGCCAGGCAGAACCCCAACTGTTGGGTTTCCAAGATGCTGAAGAGGAAGATGCTGGGAAATGATGTGTACTGTGTTCTCCTGATCGCAGGCTGCATTGAGAAAAGCAGTCGCTGCAGGACCCCCAAGATATCTCTCCTATTGCCTGTTGTCAACATACCCCACAACTGTGGAGAGCTCTGCAGACATAATTTCCCAACATCCCAATCTGCAGCAAACCCAAGTTGAGGAGCTGCCTGGATTAAGAATTGAGAGTTTTTTTGTGGTGGCATTGTCAGACACAGTTACAACAATGGCGATCAAGTTAGGGGGGTTGCAGACTGCCAGAAATAGTGCAAATTGAGTCCACTTTTAGGGTTAGGGTTAGGGTTAGGGAATCATGGGGACTGTATTTTATTGTGGCACCAGAGCTCTCTGACAGAGAAGGCTCAATGTCTCAGGAAAAAACAAACAAACAATTCCCATGATTCCCTAGCACTAACCCTAACCCTAAAAGTGGACTCAATTTGCGCTATTTCTGGCAGTCTGCAACCCCCTTTACTTTGGAAGTCATGGCATCTCAGTTTAGATTTGCAGACAGGAATTTCCTTTAGATCAGCCAAGGTTTTTCCACAGTTGAGAAACTACAAATAGCTGGAGAGAAACTCTGAGCACTCAGAGCTTCTCCAGCCAAAAGTCTCCTCATTGTTGTGACCTGCTCTTGACCAATTCTCACTCTCTTCTTTGTTGATCAGTGTTTTTTTTTTTGGTGAAGAATTTCAACCCTGAGTCTTAGGAGAGGCCTTTCCATTTCTCTCCCATTCTATAGAAGAATTGAAGAAGGAGAAGAAGGGGATTAATTAGCAAAATCCGGTGGTAGTCATGCAAATCAGCTTTCCAGTACCGGCCAACAACAGTAATTCTTACAAGTGAAAGAAACAAAATCCTTGTATACCCAACCTCCACATGAGTCCTTCTTACAAAGAGTTGAACCCATGCTGGTTGTGGCATTATGCATTTGCCTTCAAAAAAGTCAGTCTGTCCTAACTAACAGCTAACTATAATACTCTTCTTCGGAGATAGCCCAAGTCATTTTGGCACCTGAGGCAGAAAAACCAAAGTAAATAAATAAATACATAAATAAAATGAAATAATTAGAAAATTTGCCGCTCTGCTACAGCATCCCAAAATTCACCGCCTGAGGAAGGCCAAGTTACCCTATGGATCTGGTCCTCTTTTTCTTCCTATTCAATGTTTTGAATTTTAAATTTCTAAAAGAAAAGGAAAAAAAAAAAAGGGAAGAAAGCAAGCTGCATCTTTGGAAATGTAATTTAACAACGCAACGCCCTCCCCCTCTCCTCCCGGCAAGAATTCCAGCAGGATTTGCAAAAGCAAAGCAAAAAAACACAACCCAAACCACCAATGGGATTTGGGTATTTCTTATCACTCTCCTGCAGAGGCTCTAAAACTCTTTATCTCGATAGAGCAGATTACTTGGCTGATCTCCTCCTCTCCATGCTGAGTAGAAATCAAACGGCCGTTTTACTGCTGTCAGCAATTTGCACATTCCCTATCCCGATAAATCAATTAATGGGATGCAGGCTGATTCATTCAGTCCCTCTTTCATTCAGTCTGCCATTCTTCCTCCCTCTCTCCCTCCCATGCTTTAATACCATCTAAGAGTCCTTAGTGAGAAGAGGACTTGTTCGCCATGCAGGTGCAAAGCCTTCAGCTCCATGGCCTAACAGCAATAAACCCTTTCTGCCCTCCTCAGGGCTTCCCTTTGTTGGAAAACTTCTTCCTTTCTCTTCTTTCTCCCCGCTTCTCCCCAAGTCCTTTTCACATGTACAGCACCATGCAGTTAATCTGATTATGCTAATTTGTACTTCATGATCCCAAAAACGGGAAAGGGAGCGGCGGAGGGTTCCCCCCATACCTAGGGCCGATGGGGTGTGTTTGTGTGTGAGGGTGGTGGCAATGGAGGACAATGAGTTGTGAGTCAGTTCACAAGAAAACATCTTCTGTCTCCAAAGACAAAGCTCACTCTGGGAAGCCCTTGAGAATGGAGAGCGCCGGTGCTGAATTGGGTAAGAAAGGTGGAAACAGACACCTCCAATGCAAACACTGCAGACGGTGGCACGGCTTTTTCGTTACTGACACAAATGATAAAAGATTTCCCAATAAACATCACATTGGTGATGCGGTGGCTTAGTGGTTAAGATGCCAATTCTGACAATTGGAAGATCGGCAGGTTGGCAATTTGAGGCCCAGGTGCTGCATGACAGGGAGAGCTCCTGTCTCTAGTCCCAGCTTCTGCCAACCTAGCAGTTGGAAAGCATGCAAATACAAGTGGATGAATAGGTACCACTTTGGTGGGAAGGTAACAGCGTTCAGTGCAGTCATGATGGCCACATGACCACCAGAATAGTCCTCGGATAACTCTGGCTCTTTGGCTTAGTAACAGAAATGAGTATTGCTCCCTACAGTCGGTTACGACTAGACGTTCATGTGAAGGGACTACCTTTACCTTTCTAAACATACATTATGGACCCAACAACTTTCTTAGGCACATTGTGCACTTTTTCACAGCCCGCTGTTGAAATGGGCCAAAGAATATATATACATCATCATCCCATACCTTCCACCTGCCCCACTTTGGTAGGGACAATTGATTGCTCCTCTGTCATCCCACTTTTTCTGTTGCTTTAAAAATGTCCCAGTTTCTCTCTCCTCCTCCCTCTTTGTCCCCAGCTGACTTCATTTACTGAAAATTGAGCTCAACGTACAAAAACAGTTTGCACTCCATTAATTCAGCAACAGGAAGAGGAGAGGAGGGCAGAATGTTACTTTTCCCAGTAGGGTTAGGGGAAAGCTAACTGCTGCAGCCTTTTCTATCTTGTATGTTCTTCCTCATTAAAAACAAAAACAAAAAACTTTTGCCATCCAGACCACAATTTGATGTTGCTTGTCCATACACATCCCAGTTTTCATCTGTGAAGTATGCCAACTCATTCCATTATAATTGCAGCCCCAAATGTAGCTGGTTATTTCAAATTAAAAGCTGAATTTCACTTTTTCTCACTTTGCAGTTCTTGACTATGTCACCTCCACATTTTGGAAACAAAGGATTGGAAACAACCTTCTCAGTTTGGAAATTCTCAAGAGATTTCAAGGCAGGATCATTCTGTATCCTAAAATTTCAGATAGGTTTTTTTTTTTTGGAGATAGTTTTCTTTTATGTGTGTGTATCTTCTCCTTTTTTCTTTTCCTCTATTCATTTTTTTTTGTTTTTTAGTCATCTGTTCAGTGAGAAAAGTGAATGATGATGATAAAACAGGTAAAATTATAACTTGTCATAGAAATAAGCTATTATTTAAATTATGTGTGATGATCTGTCAAGCTGCATGTTTTTCATGTTCAGAGCAAATTTAATATATAAAAAATGCTTCATTCTCAGGTAACATATAATTAACATACTAGATATGAGGAGACATAAAGTAAAGTACAATAGCATCCAAAATCCACAATACCACAGTGATACCTTTATTGAGCCAACCAAAATATTGTATTTTGTGCTTTGATCCAATAAAGGTATCACTGTTTTATGGATTTTGGGTGTTATTGTACTAGATGAGAGGTTATTTAAATCGAAATGTATACCCTGAATATGATGTTGCTAAATGTGTTTGAATATTAGGAAGAAGGGCCCAACCCACAAGACTAGAAACTTGGGTCTATCATTAAAGGCTGACATGACAAAATGATGTGCAGGGTCTCTCAGCTGCATCTGCATTGCAGAAATAATCCACACTGACACCACATTAACTGCCCTGGCTCAGTACGGAATTGTAGTTTATTGTGGCCCCAGAGCTCTCTGACAGATAAGACTAAATGTCACACAAAACTACAAATCCCAGATACTATAGCACTGAGCCATGGCAGTTAAAGAAGTGTCCAACTAGGGGGGGTTGCAGACTGCCAGAAATAGTGTGAATTCAGTCCACTTTTAGGGTTAGGGTTAGTGCTAGGGAATCATGGGAACTGTTATTTTTCTGAGACATTGAGCCTTCTCTGTCAGACAACTCTGATGCCACAATAAAATACAGTTCCCATGGTTCCCTAACTCTAACCCTAACCCTAAAAGTGGACTGAATTCACACTATTTCTGGCAGTCTGCAACCCCCCTAGATTATTTCTGCAGTGTGGAAGCAGCCTCAGTCTTTCAGAATGATATAATGCAATAACTGACTAACTGGCTAAATAGTCTGCCCAACTAGACATTTCTGTTTTGATTCTGTTTTCTCTTTTTCTCTTTAATTCTCAGTTTAAAATATACAGTGGGCCCTTAGTATCTGCTGAGTTTGGTTACAGGATCCCCCATGGATGCCAAAATCTGTGGATGTTCAAGTCCCATAAAATACAATGGATAGTAACATGGGGTCACTTATATAAAATGGCAAAATCAAGGTTTGCTTTTTTTGAATCGTACTTTTCGTCATATAAGACGCTCCGGCATATAAGACGCAATCAATTTTAAAGGAGGAAAATCCAGGAAAAAAAGATTCCTCCCTTTAGCCGCAGCTGGTTGTTCAATGGGCTGCTCCTGGGATCGGAGGACTTCTCTGATCCCAGCACCAGCCCATTGAACAACAGAAGCCGCTGCTGGAAGGAGGCCTCCTTCCAGCCACGGCCTCAGTTGTTCAATGGGCTGGTGCTGGGATCAGATCGATCCCAGCACCAGCCCATTGAACTGAAGCTGTGGCTGGAAGGAAGCCTCCTTCCAGCCGCGGCCTCAGTTGTTCAATGGGCTGGTGCTGGGATCGGATCGATCCCAGGACCAGCCCATTGAACAACTGAGGCCGCGGCTGGAAGGAGGCCTCCTTCCAGCCGCGGCCTCAGTTGTTCAATGGGCTGGTGCTGGGATGCCACAGCCTCAGTTGTTCAATGGGCTGGTACTGGGATGCCGCGGCCTCAGTTGTTCAATGGGCTGGTGCTGGGATTGGAGCGATCCCAGGACCAGCCCATTCACTGAAGCCACGGCTGGAAGGAGGCCTCCTTCCAGCCGCGGCCTCAGTTGTTGAATGGGCTGGTCCTGGGATTGGAGCAGTCCCAGGGCCAGCCCATTGAACTGAAGCCGCGGCTGGAAGGAGGCCTCCTTCCAGCCGTGGCCTCAGTTGTAGAATGGGCTGGAAGTCTTCAGTTCAATGGGCTGGTGCTGGGATCGCTCCTATCCCAGCACCAGCCCATTCAACAACTGAGGCCGCGGCTGGAAGGAGGCCTCCTTCCAGCCGCAGCTTCAGTTCAATGGGCTGGTCCTGGGATCGCTCTGATCCCAGCACCATCCCATTGAACAACTGAGGCCGCGGCTGGAAGGAGGTCTCCTTCCAGCCGTGGCTTCAGTTCAATGGGCTGGTCCTGGGATTGCTCCGATCCCAGCACCAGCGCGGCTTCAGTTCAATGGGCTGGTCCTGGGATCGCTCCGATCCCAGCACCAGCCCATTCAACAACTGAGGCCGCGGCTGGAAGGAGGCCTTCTTCCAGCCGCAGCTTCAGTTCAATGGGCTGGTGCTGGGATCGCTCCGATCCCAGCACCAGCCCATTGAACAATCGAGGCCGCGGCTGGAAGGAGGCCTCCTTTTAGCCGTGGCCTCGGCCGTTCCTGTATATTCGCCTTATAAGACGTACCAACTCTCCCACCCACATTTTGGGGAAGAAAAAGTGCGTCTTATATGGCGAAAAATACGATATATTCCGATATTTTCAAGCTGTGGATGCTTGAATCTGTGGATGAAGAATCTATGGATATGGAGGGCCGACTGTACCTGCATTGCAGGATTTCACAAACTATATTATCAGCTTCCTGCTTGTCCTCCATTTGTTTTGCTTCTTGCACTGTGTGTGTGTGTGTGTGTCTGTGTGTGCAACCCTAAATTACTACAATAAGTATTGATGGGCAGCTGTGGTGTGTCCAGGGACCAATTTTTGGCCCTAGGACTGTCTGGTGGCCACATAAACTGCCAAACAAACAAACAAACAAATACGACAACAAAAGTAGCCATATGTCCATTTTTGGTTTTGGAAAACTGGGTTTTAAAAATGCTAATCAATACAATGGGCCCTATGACCTATTTAAATGCCGAGTAGCTACCTCTGAAAGCTTCCAAGAAAGGCAACTAATCTCCTTTTTTTTTTGCCAGAAAACTGGGGCTCTAAAAGCATCTTTGAGGGTTGATATGGGACAAATGGAGAGCCAGTGTGGTGTAGTGGTTTGAGCATTGTACTATGGCTCTGGAAGCCAGGGTTTGAATCCTGTTCAACCATGGAAACCCACTGGGTGACCTGGGGCAAGTCACATGCTCTCAGCCGCAGAGGATGGCAATGACAAACCACTGCTGAAGAAACTTGCCAAGAAAACCCTGTGATAGGTTTGCCTAGGGTTGCCATAAGTTGGAGGCGACTTGAAGGCACAACAACAAATGGGACAAATCAAGCAAGTGACAGGCATCCCATATAAACTTCAAGCATCATGTCAGCTTTCAGTCCTGGACAGGCTGCTTGCAATTTCATAGGGGTTATTCAGACATTGCTTTTATTTTATTTTAGCGCAGCTATCCAAATAATGTCACTCAAGCATTACAGTTTAGTAGTTGTTCAGAGTATTTTTTTTTTACCAGAACCACATCTCTGCAAGTTTTGTTGCTCACACACAACAGCACTGCGAATAAAGATGCCTTTAAAGGTGCAGATGTATTCGAAACATGTTCAAGGAATGCAAAGTTTTATCCTGATTTATCCTGGGTCTATTTGCATCAGTTATTCCCAGAGCCAACAATGAGGATCGTTTAGGAAAACTTGAAAAAAAAATTGAGATCAATTATCTTGGGTTAGGTGGGTTTTTAATCAGATGCATTTGAAATGTATCTGAACCACATGATACAGGTGTGCGAGACGTCCCTAGGTGTCATCCCCCCATTGACCTCCTCCCATTTCACACCATTGAGAATCCTTAGTAATACTTTTTTGCACTAATGTTACTCATAAATCATAATTCCCATATACCACTGAATGTAATGCTAATAGTTGCGAAATAAACAAAGAGCAAAATTAAAACTGTACCTTCAAATCACAATATCACATGCACAATCTAAATGTATTTACATATGCATAGTAAAGATTTGGCTAAAATGTGATGTTTTTAAAGAAAATTTAAAAAGATTTTTTTTTTAAAAAAAAATTCACTTTTTAAAATATATATATAAAAAATTAAAAATTTGAAATTTTAATTTTAAAAAATTCCAGGGCCTCTCCTTTCTCCTCCCACTGAGCTTCGCCCCACTCCCATCATCTCTAAAAGCATTTTAAAGGGAAGCACACAGGTAGGTGTTTGAGGAGCAGTGGTGTTACCACCCACACACTTTGGGTGTCACCTGGCGCGATCCGCACTCCTTACATCCCCTAGTGATGCCACTGATCTGAACAACACAGATTCAACCTCAGTTCTACCAGGATTATTTTCACCGTCTGATTATTTTCCCATTAATAATCTTCACAACAGGGCTATCTTTGTCCTTTCACAGTTCTCCAGCGCTGCTTGACCTTGCCTCCCTGCCCACCCTATTCTCTTCTTATTTTACAGACAATGTGGCTGGCAGTAAGCTGGCTCCTAGTCAGCCGGCTTCACTCTAGTACCCTTTTAATGATTAAAATTAGAATTATTGATAACTGGGAGCAGGAAGGGAACAAAACACTGAACCTTTATTTTCCAGATACACGTGAAGAGAGATGAATTGCTGCATCGCTGAAGATCTAGCAACTAAAACTACTGAGAGATATGATATGATAATTGAATCGAAGCCATGGTTTATAGTGATAAGGACTAAAACTCAAAGACTGGCTTGATAAATCTTGTTAGAAATTATAAGGTACACTGAGATTTGTTATACACATGGGACGCATAATGAAAGAGCCTGCCAAATACCTATTTTCAGTTTTAAAAGCTTTTTAAAAACGGTTAGGCTGTTTTAAGGAGGAAACAACCTTAAAAGGAAGTGTGGTAAGTGCTCCTGGATGCTTTCATTGCCTAGATGGAGAATTTTGGAAACAGGTACCAGGAGCACTGGTATGTTCAAATGGCAATTTACAAGGTGAACGTAAAGGGCCAAACCATTTTGTCTTTCTAGGACTGAATCTGCACTGCAGAGCTAATACAGTTTGATGCCGTTTTTACTGCTATGGCTCCATGCTCTGGCATTCTGGGATTTGCAATTGTGTGAACTATTCTTGTGTGAACAAGAGCCCTGGTGGCGCAGTGGTTCAATGCCTGTACTGCAGCCACTCACTCATAGACCACAAGGTTGCGAGTTCAATACTAGCCAGGGCTCAGGCTAGACTCAGGCCTGCATCCTTTCGAGGTTGCTAAAATGAGTACCCAGCTGTTGGGGGGCAATGAGCTTACAGTTGTAAACCGCTTAGACATCCCATAGCGTGATATGAAGCGGTATATAAATGAAAAAAATGAAGCTGCTATTCGGCCGCCTCTGTCAGAGGGCTTGGGTGGTGCAACAAACTACAAATCCCAGGATTCCATAGCACGGAGCCATGACAGCTAAAACTGTGTCAGACTGCATTATTTCTTCAGTGCAGACGCAGCCATGGTCATGAGCGGACTTTATGGTCGCCAGATCTCATTGCATGTCCCTCATCTCCAGTCATCAGGGCAAGAGAGTGAGACCACTGCCTTGAAAGGTGTGTGTGTGTATTCGTCATTTGTTAGACTTGATGTTTATTTATTTATTTAAACAGCATGCCTTGTGCAACTGTAGTCAATATCTCATGCTTAATGGCATCATCAGGAGCTGCCACTTGCAACATCACCCTCTAAACATCACCAAGGTCTGCTTCAGGTGACCTCACAAAGAGCTGTCCCTAGGTCTCACAGTTTGACCTTAAAAGCTCAGGGCTTGGGATAATCCTGACCTAACAACTCTAGTGGGCATTACATGGCCAGCTTTCTACCACTTTAAATTTGTGGGGTGATAGGAGAGAGAAATGGGTTTTCTTTTAAAATTAGGTCCCTGCTTCCCCACACCTTTTCTGCAAGTGGGATTTCACTCCCAGAAGTGCCATTCCATTTGGAAACTAGGGACGTTATCACACGTGGCCCAGAAAGCAAAAATAAAGTGGAAATGAGGCATCCCGAAAATAAACGGGAAATAAACCTTGTTTCCGCAAACGTCATTACCTTAATTGCGAATTTACAGTAAGTGCATTGAACGTCCACACACAAGCGAAAATATCCCATAAATGTAGTAGAAATGAGCCTCCTGCACATGCGCAGATAGAGGAATGCTCGCGGGAACCATGGGTAATGACAGGGAAATGCTCCCCAATACGTATTTGGTTATCATACGTACGGTAAATGCAAAATGATCCTCATCGCGCAATTGCAATTCCTCAAGAAACCGAATTTCAAAAGATCTCGGTTCTTTCCACTTTCTGTCCACTTTCTGTCGGGGTTCTGTGCGATGTCGTGTGAAAACATGGGCCAATAATCCGGTATCGGTTGGGATTTCGTGTGGATTTTGTTTGGATTGGGCCCCGTGTGATAACGTCCTAGGTGTGTAGGATGTATGCATCACATTTTAAAAGGGCACAAGGGCTTCTTCATTGCTGTAGCAAATTTAGTGGCAGCTCCAAAGAGCTCAGGGTAGGTGCACCTATGTAGCTCCCCAAGCCTCAGAAGTGGCTCATCTCTTCAATGCTAATGCAATCCCTCAAACAGTTTACTTTAAGCAATTAGGGTCTTTTGTTTCAAACCGCTATCTTGTAAGGACCTAATGGTATAATAGATGAAGGTATTAAAGCAAATAGTGCAATGGATTCCCTTAGGACTTTATCACACGGGGAAATCCCATGCAGAAATGGGTTAAAAAATGGGGAAAACCCGCAAAAGCTGGTAGATTTTCACACGATGTCGATGTTAAAGTGTGCTTAACCCGAACGGAAAGTAGTCAAAAGCCGCTTCTTTTTACTTTCGGAAAATCCTGAAAGTAAAAAGGAGCTGTTTTTCGCTACTTTCCGTTCGGGTTAAGCACACTTTAACATCGCCGTGTGTGAAAATCTATCCACTTTTGCGGGTTTTCCCCACCTTTTCAATCCTGTTTCTGTACGGGATTTCCCCCGTGTGATAAGATCCTTAGTGAGAGTGCTTCTGGGAAAGTGCCACAAGCTGACAAAAAGCAATGAATGTGCCTGCCTATAAAAAGGGACAGAGATTAAACCCTTCCAACCATTGCCTAATGAGTCTGTATCCCATGACCGTGAATCTTTATGCTTCACATCTGGGCTTGAAATGGGATTCACAAGTCTAAGGAGCGTGGAAGTGAACAGATCAGATTTAAAGCTTGATGTTCTGCTGTTGCATACTGCTGTTACAGTGGGATCTTGGGATCTTCTGGGATCTGGTTCTAGGATTCCCCTGTGGATACCAAACTCTGCAGATGCTCAAGGCCCATTAAATACAATGGCATAATAAAATGGGGTCCCTTATATAAAATGACAAAAAACAGGCTTTGCTTTTTGGAATTTATATATGTTTAAAATACGTTCATGCTGTGGTTAGGGAGGGCCGATTGTACATGGTGTAGAAAAGTATTGAGAAACCTGGCATGGTGTAGTGGTTTGAGTATTGGGCTACGGCTCTTGTGACCAGGGTTCGAATCCCTGCTCAGTCATGGAAACCCACTGGGTGACCTTGGGCAAGTCACACTGTCTCAGACTCAGAGGTTGGCAAAGGCAACCCCCCCCTGAACAAATCTGGCCAAGAAAACCCCATGGAGGGTCACTGTTGGAAAATTTATGTTTGCATTCTCCTTTCCCTCCATATATAGACAATGACTTCCCTTTCTCATTTTAATTATCATGTGACTTTGGTCACTGACTCTCGGAGGCAGTTTAACAGCTCTCTCCAAAGATTCTAAACTGTTAGTAATTGCAGTCAGCAGTCAGTGAGTTGTAGTCTCTTCCTGCTATATTAAAGATGGTGAGATTTCATCTCTTTTCCCAAACCATCACCAGTTAGGATAGGATTTATTTTGTTATGTATTTATTTATTAAAGTCATTATTGTTTATTTTTAAACTACAAACTATATGTATTTTAACTACATTATTTTTAAACTAAAAATTGTTGGTTTTTGTTGTTGGTTTTTTTTTTTGAGTTAGTCTTTATTCTTTAGGAAAGCATATTTAGAATAAAATAGCTGGACTCACACTTCTTTTGTTCTAATGAAAGCTAGACTCTAACAAGTTTAATTTTTATACTTGTATATTTTTGTTTCCTTTAAAAAGGTTAATACCCTGGGAAACTCAAATCACACCCCACCATAAGTCAGAAATTACTTGAAAGTACTATACAACAACAGCAGCAGAAAAGTATTGCAGTTCAAAGATGGCTTTTGCGGATCTAATATTATCAGATAAATTATAGGGAAGCTGCAGATTGTCAAGTCACTTTTCAAAGCTCTGTTTTGCAGTCCAAATTTGTTCCTAGCCTAACACTCCACTTGCTTTGCTTGATTTATCTCCCTCTCTTGCCTACCTTATGAGCAATAGAAGTTAGTCTGAATTTCCTAGAAATTTCCTAGACATGGGCTTGATGCCACTCAGTGGGTATAAAGCAGTACTGCAAAGAAAATAAAATGTGTCTCTATTGCCTTTACAGACTGCTAGAAATAATTCATCTTGAGACCCTGGCTGAGTGCTAGGGAACCATGGGAATTGTATTTTTTTCTGAGGCATTGAGCCTTCTCTGTCAAAGAGCTCTGGTGCCACAATAAACTACAGTTCCCATGATTCCCTAGCACTGAGCCAGCGCAGTTAAAGTGGCCTCAAGCTGCATTATTTCTGGCAGTCTGTAAAGGCGAAATCTATCTATCTATCTATCTATCTATCTATCTATCTATTTATTCAGGGTCCCATACAACTGTACTGGATATAATCTGATACTTGTGGACCAAGTACTTGTCACAGATTATATAAAGGAAGGAGGAAAGAAAGAATTACATTTTTAAAGAAACTTGATTTTCCAAATCCTACCACAATGAACACCTTACAGAATTAATGAGCATCGCTTCATCTCTTGAAAGTATGCTTTTAAATGTATTTTGAAACAGACAATTACCCAAGTTCTCCTGGAAAGGACAAATATCGACAGGTGTATAAATTGATAGTTTCCGCAATAAAAAACTATTTTCAAAAAGGCAGCTGTATTGCTCTGCTCCTGTAAAAAGAGAAAAGGAAAAGGTAGTTTTCTGACACCTCTGAAAAGTTGTTTGTTGTCCCCAAAAGCTCACACTGAGACAAATTGCTTATCCTTATTATGCCCAATTTGTTTAAAAAATCAGGATCGCATCTCCAGTCAATCCTGACCTTGCTTTCACCGTCAAAAGCATGTATTTTGAGAAATATGGGTTTGAGAGGCAGCAAAGAACTGTAAATAAACCAGAGAAGACTCTTATGACCGAACAGTGTGGTTTTGGGAAGAAAAGGCATGCCCAGGTTTGCACTATAAGGACAAGCTGTTTGGGAGTCGGCACACCGGAGTAATGCAAAATTGACTTGGAAAGCAGCTCACATCAGTTTCACACCACTTTCAATTAGCTTGGCTGCACCCTAAGGAATCCTGGGATTTGTGGTTCAGTGCAGTACTTAGAATTCTCTATGACAGAGCTCCAGTGCACTCTAAACTACACTTCCTAAAATACACAAACTATGTAGTTTAATTTGTCGGTCCAAAACACACTGCAGTGCGAATCCAGCCGTGGCAGCTGAAGCAGTGACAAACTGGATTATTTCTGCAGTGACAATTTCTATGACAGTCACTGCCTTTTTAGGATACATCCACACAGCAGAAATAATCCAGTTTGAGACCGCTTTAACTGCCCTGGCTCATTGCTAAGGAATCCTGAGAATTGTAGTTAATTATGGCACCAGAGCTGTCTGACAGAGAAGGCCAAACGTCTCACAAAACTATCAGCTCTCACTTAGACTGCATCTGCACTGCAGAAATAATCCAGTTTGACATCACTTTAACTCCTCTGGCTCAATGCTATGGGATTCTGGGATTTGTAGCTTTGTGAAACATTTACCCTTTTTTGTCAGAGAGCTCTGGGGCCACAACAAACTACAAATCCTGAGATTCCATAGCACTGAACCATGGCCATTAAAGTGGTGTCAAACCGGATTGTTTCTGAAGTGCGGATGCAGCCAATGTCTTTAAAACACAGGCTGGGGATTATAATATTGTCTTAACTGTATTTTTTTAAGTGCATTTATCTTTTACAGCAACTGCATTTTATTCTCTCAGTGAGGAATGTGTTTTCACTTATGTTCTATTAAAATGTTCACTTTTCTATGATTTTAATTGTATATAATTTTTTAAAATATTGTAAACCGCCTTGAGTTCCAACTGTAGGAAAAATATACTAATACTAATACTAATAATAGCAGCTCGGTCGCCACAACAAACTACAATTCCCAGAGTTCCCTAGCACTGAGCCATGGCAGTTAAAAGTGGTGTCAAACTGGATTATTTCTGCAGTGCAGCCTCAGAGGGACTATGGGCCTTTACAGACTGCCAGAAATAGTGCAGCTTGAGGCCACTTTAACGGCCCTGGCTCAGTGCTAAGGAATCATGGGAATTGTAGTTTATTGTGGCACCAGAGCTCTCTGACAGAGAAGGCTCAATGTCTCAGAAAAAACTTCAATTCCCATGATTCCCTAGCACTGAGCCAGGACAGTTAAAGTGACCTCAAGCTGCATTATTTCTGGCAGTCTGTAAAGGCCCTATAACGTCTCATTTCAGGACATTAAGAAGACAGTGATTGTCACTGAATCCTCCTGGGCTGGGTCCACACCGCAGAAATAATCCAGTTTGAGACCGCTTTAACTGCCATGCCTCAATGCTTTTGTATTTTTTGTGAAACATTTCTGCCTTCTCTGTCAGGGAGCTCTGGCGCCACAACAAAACTACAGTTCCCACAATTCCGTGGGATGAAGCCGCGGCCGTTAAAGCAACGTCAAAAACATTCTTCCATCAATTCTTCCTCCTCGCCCCGCCCACCGCGCGCGCAGGAGGGGGGAGGAAAGAGCCCAGCCAATCCGCTTCACCTCTCAAGTGACGCAAGAAGTGGGCGGAGTCAATTCTGCCCGTAACGCCACAACTCCTGCTGCCGGCGGCGGTGAGGACGACGGCATTCAGTGGGGGACAAAAAGTCCCCGTCGTTGTTTTGTTCCCCCCCCCCTTTTTTTTAACCTGTTCTCGGATGGAGGAGGGGGCTTGAAGGGGAGGGGGCGGGGACTTCCTCCGAGGCCCCGCCCCCTTGGTGGTCGCCTTGGCTGGCTTTCCTTCCTTCCCTTCAGTAGCAGCATGGGCCGGGTGCGCGCATGCGCGTGAGCATCTCTCGCCGCCACTACCGCCGTGATGGAGCCGCTGCTGGGGCAGATGCCGCTGAGGTTCTCCCGGCTGCCCATGTTCCCCTTCTTCGACCTGGCCCACTATGCCGCCTCCATCATGGCTGTCAAGGAGCAGCGGGGTGAGTGGGAGGGAGGGCCAGGGTCCGAGGATGGTGGGGCGAAGGAAGAGCAGTAGCTCCTGAGCATGGGCAGAGTGCACTGCTGGGGGAGACAGAGACATACAGAGAGGCAGCCTTCAAACAGCCTTTAACTTGAGTTGTCAGCCGCTGCTGCTGCTCTTGTGTGTATCCACACTGCAGAAATAAACCAGTTTGACACCGCTTCAACTGCCATGGCTACAGAACCCTGGGATTTGTAGTCTGGTGAGGCACCAGACCTCTCTGGCAGACCAGGCTGAGTACTCTCCAAAACACACTGCACATAGAATCCAGTTTTTGAGACCGCTTTAACTGCCCTGGCTCACTGCTTGGGAATCCTGGGATTTGTAGTTTGGTGACCTCTCTCACAGACCAGGCTGAATACCTCACCAAACTACGAATCCCAGGATTTATTTATTTTTTGGCAGCTGGCACACAGACCCAGGTGACCGGTTCCTCTGAGTTATTGTTCCACCTCTTAGGTCCAAAGCGCACTGCAGAAATAATCTGGTATAAGACCTCTTTAACTGCCTTGGTTCAGTGCTTGGGAAACCTGGGAATTGTAGTTTTATTGTGGCACCAGAGCTCTCTGACAGAGAAGACTAAATGTCTCACAAAAGTACAGTTCCCAGGATTCCTGGGGCGGTTAAAGTGGTCTCAAACTGGGTTATTTTTTCAGTGTGTTTTGGACCTACCTCACCAAACTACGAATCCCAGGATTCCACAGGATGGAGCCCTGGCATTTAAAGTGGTGTCAAACTGCTTCAGTTCTGCAATGTGACTCCAAGCCGTTTCTGACTTACGGCAAAACTTTCATGGGGTTTTCTTGGCACATTTCCTCAGAGAGGTTTTTGCCATGGCCCTCTTCAGAGGCTGAGAGAGTGTGACTCACACAAGGTTTCCGTGAGAGGGGATTCAAACCCTGGTCTCCCAGAGTCCTAGTCCAGTGCTCAGACCACTGCACTGTGCTGTCTCACCTAGATGGATAAATACAAATGTGTTGCTTTTGTGTCTTTTCAAGTTGTTTCCGACTTATGACAACCCTAAAGTGAATCTATCACGGGGTTTTCTTGGCATTCTTGCGAGGGGGCTTGCCGTTGCTTTCCCCTGAGGCTGAGAGAGTGTGACTTGCTCGGGGTCACCCAGTGGGTTTCTATGGCTGAGCTGGTATTTACTTATGATGAAAGTAAATTTATGTCTCTGAGGATCATCCAAGAAAGAAAAAAAGAGTATTAACCGGTTGGATTTAAATGTCTGGACTTCATGTCTCTGAGGATCAGCCAAGAAGGAAGAAAGAGAATTAACAGGTTGGATTTAAATCTGCTTTTCTTCTGAGAATGGATGAGGTACGACTGCTCCCTAATCACCAGTTCTTAAAAAGAGAAAGTAAGGGGGGTTGCAGACTGCCAGAAATAGCGCAAATTGAGTCCACTTTTAGGGTCCACTTGCTTTCATTTGTCAGCTTCCCAGAGGCTTGTAGAAAACAGCATCTGGAAATAGATGGACTCATCCAGCAGTGAACGATTCACCATTGTCTATGCTGGCTAAGGCTGATGGGCATTGCAGTCCAGCAACATCTGGAGGCCTGCCTGTCCTCTCCCCTAATGTATGTGTGTGTGGCGTATGCCTTCACGTCGTTTCCGACTAATGGTGACCCTAAGGCAAACCTATTACGGGTTTTTCTTGGCAAGATGTGTTCAGAGGAGGTTTTGCCATTGCCTTCCCCTGGGTCTGAGACAGTGTGACTTGGCCAGAGTTACCCAGTGGGTTTCCAGGGCTAAGCGAGGAATCAAACCCTGGTCTCCAGAGTCATAGGGCCTAAGCAGACTGCCAGAAATAGTGCACATTAAATTGAGGCACTGCCCTGGCTCAGTGCTTTGGAATCATGGGAACTGTATTTTTTTCTGGGACATTGAGCCTTCTCTGTGAGAGAGCTCTGGTGCCACAATAAATTACAGTTCCCATGATTCCCTAGCAATGAGCCAGGGCAGTGCCTCAATTTAATGTGCACTATTTCTGGCAGTCTGCTTAGGCCCATAGTATGCCATGCTGGCTCTCCAGCCCTAATTTAGGGCATGGGAAATAATAAGGGTGTGTTTGAACATGTGTAGAATTTACCTCTGTCCTGCAGTTTGTGACCTTTATCTGTCCACATCCATCAAGGAGAGTGACTGTTAGAGATAAAACTTTTAATAGGGCTCAGAAAGTTTATTTGATTTCGACTCTGCCCTTCAGTAGGTTCTCACGCTGGCTTGGAAAACTCAGCATTGCAACCAAACACATTCTGATAAGAATTCAAACCTCTCAATAGAAAAGCAGGTGGCAGAATTAAAGCAAACACCAGCCACATAAAAACAATTGCATGTAACTTTTTAAATGTCTGGGGGAAAGGCAAGACTTTTGTCTCTTGCTGAAAAGATATTGGTAACAAAGATTTGGATCCATGGGCCACCGTATCAATCAGCGGACAAGGGCGGTGTGCTCTAATTTTATTAGATCAGTGGTTCCCAAACTTTGGTCCTCCAGATGTTTTGGACTTGGCCAGCTGTCAGGAATTCTGGGAGCTGAACTCTAAAACATCTGTGTGCTCAAAGTTCGGGAATCTCTGCATCAGATCATGTTTTCTTCTTTGATGGGACTTCAAGCATAGGGTTGCCTGAGAGTTTCCAATCCAGGTTCTGACCAGATTCAGACCTACTTAGTCTGTAGCATCAGATGGTTTCAGTCTGTGAACTGATGTAAGGTAGAAGTTGTCAAACTCTAGTAGTGTGCTTGAAATCTGAGCAGTGGGCACTAAATTTAGGATCGTCCAAACCAGGGGTAGGCAACCTTTCCCCTTTAAGGACCGAGAGACTTCAGCTCCCAGAATCCCAGGAGCTATTGGCCAACATGGGACTATTGGCCAACATGGCTGAGGCTTCTGGGAGCTGAAGTCCCTCGGCCCTTAAAGGGGAAAGGTTGCCTACCCCTGGTCCAAACCGTTGTATTCCCCATCACCATGTACAGATGTGAGAGCTGGACAGTGGAGGAGCCAGATAAGAAGAAAATAAATTCATTTGAGATGTGGTGCTGGAGCAAAGTGCTGAGGATACTGTGGACAGCTAAAAGGACAAATAGATGGTCCTGGAACAGATCAAGTCTGAAATCTCCCTGAAAGCCAAGATGATCAAATAGAGGGTGTCATACTTTAGCCACATCATGAGAAGACATGACTCATTAGAAAAGACAATAATGCTTGGAAAGGTGGAGCAAAGTAGAAGAGAGGTAGATTGCATGCCTCAAGGATGGCCTCAGTTAGGGAGGACATGGTTATGAAATTATGGGACCTGGGCAGAGCAGTGGAGGACAGAAAACCTTGGAGGTGCTTCATCCACAGTGTTGCCGTGGGTCAGGGATGACTCAAAGGCATTTAACAACAAACTTCAGAAATTAAACATCCTACACAATGCAGCTCAGAATGGTGGCCATGGGCCGTTGCTGGTTCACAGGCCATCAGCTGCTGATTCAGAGCAAGTTTTCAGGAATTCGCGTATTTTTCGGCATATAAGACGCTTCGGCATATAAGACACACCCAATTTTAAAGGAGGAAAATCTAGAAAAAAAAGATTCTTAACCAAATACTGTAGTAAAATATTTTATATCAACTGTATAAAGTTAACAGCAGTTTAAGAACAATTTTAAGTTGTAAATGTAAGTTTAAGCCAGCAGCAGGGCCAGGTATTGCACAAATCCCCCCCCAACATTCTTGCAAGTCTCCTGTCGCCTTATGGTGACTCCATGAATTTCTTAGGGATTTCTTAGGCAAGGAAGACTCGAGAAGTGGTTTTGCCAGTTCCTTCCTCTGAAATACAGCCTGCAGCACCTGGGATTCTTTGGCGGTCTCTCATCCAAGGACTATCCAGGGCTGACCCTGCTTAGCTTCCAAGATCAGATGGACTGGTACCTTTGGAGTTTTTAGGCCATTGGCTTATGGAGTAATTTATGGCTTATTTTGACCCTACCGTGAGGGTTTTCTTGGCAGATTTCTTCAAGGGGGGGGTTGCCATTTCCATCCTCTGAGGCTGAGAGAGTGTGATTTGGCCAGAGTAATCCAGTGCCTTGGAGTAATTTCTGGCTCAATTTGATCCTACCATGAGGGTTTTCCTGGCAGATTTCTTCAGAGGAGGGAGTTTGCAATTTCCACCCTCTGAGGCTGAGACAGTGTAACTTGGCCAGGGTAATAATCCAGTGCCTTGGAGTAATTTCTGGCTCATTTTGACCCTACCATGAGGGTTTTCCTGGCAGATTTCTTCAAGGGGGGGACTCTTTCCACCCCCGTCCTGGGTGCTCCAATGGACTCTTCCTGGGATGGGAGGATGTCCTCTGACCCCAGGAAGAGTCCATTGAAGCACCCAGGATGGGGGTGGAAAGAGGAGGAGCACATTCAACTAGCCAGGAAAAGAGGACTCTTTCCACCCCCATCCTGGCTGCTCCAATGGGCTCTTCCTGGGATGGGAGGAGCCCACTGGAGCACCAAGGCTGAGGTTGAAATGAGGCCTACTTTTAGCCTAGGCCTCGGCAGTTTGCCCTCAGCTTGTATATTCGCTTCATTAGGCGCAGCAACTTCCCCACCGTCGTTTTGGGGAAGAAAAAATGCGTCTTATATGCCGAAAAATACGGTATGTGAAGATGATAATAACATGGCGTAAATATGGTACCAGCCCCTGGCCAGTCGGAGTCGGTCATATCAGTCACCTTGAGGATCACTGCTCTATTCTACCATTGAGCTGCATGCATGTTCATCATCTCTTTAGCCTGTTATTATATTTTGGGTCCTCTCTGCCTTATGCTGCTGTTTTTGACTTGAATAGCTCTCCCATCATGTCCTGTGCGCTTTCCCTAGATAACTGTGTAAAACTGAATACCAATTAGGTCTTTGGTCTGATCCAGCAGCGCTCCTCTTAGGTTCTTATGTGTTAGCCCTTGCTTCATCAGAGTACTTTCTGGGAATTGTATCCCCAAATATTATTAAACCAAATATTACTTTTTTTTAATTTCACAAGCTGGCCCATTTGCCAAATGGCAGTTTTACTCACCAGGGCTGCATCTGCACTGCAGAAATAACCCAGATTGACATCACTTTAATTGCCATGGCTCAGTGCTGTGGAGTTCTGGGATTTGTAGTTGTGGCACCAGAGCTCTCTAACAGAGAAGGCTAAATGTCTCACAAATCTACAGAATTCCATAGCATTGAGCCTTCCATAACAGTGGCAGTTAAAGTGGTGTCTACCTGGATTATTTCTGCAGTGCAGATGCAGCCCAAGTGACTATTTGACCCTCAAACTCAATCGCAAAGTAGCCATAGCCAAACCCTAATTATCAGTCGCTAAAATGGAAATCCAGTAGCGTTTTGCTAAATGTGATCCATGTTTGGCTTCACTTTTGTTCACCCAGACTGACATATTTAGGCAGTAAAAACGAAGCAGTCCTTCACACCCGAATGCACAACTTGCTTTTTGCAAAATGTATTGATGGCCACTAATGTGAACGATTTTTAGAAGGTTTAGAAGAAATGAAAGGCTTGATTTGTTAGTAGCATATAATAATAATAATAATAATAATAATAATAATAATAATAATAAGCCGAACGGTGGATGAGATTCAGCTCTGTAGGGTCTCTGTATATAGCATCTAACAGAACACTTTCTCATGGGACATGTTCTCAAGCTTATTTATAGTCCATGCAAGATGATTATTGATTTCTTTCTTGAGGACAAAGTGTCTTGATTGGGGGATGATTGTCAGGATACATGGAAGTGATCATTAAAAAAAGAAAGGATCCTTTAGATTTCTTTAATGGCAGTAGTGAACATAATCACAGATGGAATGGAGAATGAGTCCATTATTCCCCTGTATTGTTTAACTAACTGATTGAATGATTATATATATTTGGGATTTAAGATGTGGTCTGGTGGTTTGACTGTTGGACTATGACTCTGGAGACCAGGGTTCAATTCCCAGCTCAACAATGAAACCCATTGGGTGACCTTGGGCAAGTCATACTGTCTCAGCCTCAGGGGAAGGCTATGGCAAACCTCCTCTGAATAAATCCTGCCAAGAAAACCCCATGATAGGGTCGCCATAAGTTGGAAATGTCTTGAAGACACACAGCAACAACAATCTTTTAATAACACAATACAACTAAAAAAAAATTCAGTTCAAAAGTTGAAACACAATTAAACCACTTCTCAGACAAGTTAAAAACAGAAGTTAAAAGCAGTTTGTATGACGTGAGCAGTTCTAACTGTTTCACATTATAAGCAGTGGGCCAAATTTCATAATAAAGTTTTTTTTTTTTAAAAGCCCACCCTTGGTCTTCAATATGTATGGTCTGAGAAGGGATAGATCCTTCTTAGAGTCCATCCAAACCCAGTTTTGCTGCACTTAGTTGCTTCTTGTGCTTATACGGTATTTGTGGCTGATCTCATTTTCGGCCAAGCCACCCACACACACCTGTCGGTAAAACTCACCCTTTACTGATCATGTGCCATAATGGACTGGAGCCCAAGAGCAAGCTGTTCAAATTAGGTTGAGAGAGTATTTGGGGCTTTGGATGTTCTGCCACACCTCGATGACATGGGAGAAGCCTGAAAGACAGTTTGAGAATTTATTGAGATATAGGGCCTCTGTGTGAGGGTGGCAAAGATAGAGAGATACCTGCAAGTGAGGCGATATTATGAAGCTGGAGCCATGCCGCATGGAAAAGGCTCATAACATTGCTGTCTATTGTATTTGTTTCCCCTCAAAAGGTTATTTAAGTTCTTAAAAAACAAGAGAGAGAGAGAGAGAACATTAATGTATCTGTCTGACAAGAGTACACAGAAAATGTTGAGTAGAGAATCCTAAAATATTTTCAGCCCAGGATCTGAAAGAAGAGCTACTTCAATTGCCTGTGGAGTTTTTGACTTGGTGACATTTTTATAATATTTTATTTTTCCAGCTGAAAACCAAAACTAAACAGTAAAACAAACAATATACACATAAACAAAACACATAACAATATAAACAAAACAGAAACAAATGCACAAGAATTACACAAAACATTATCTCTACCCCATCACCCATTTAAAATGACTTCCCACTTTCCATTGACTGCAATAAATTAATTTATGTTGACTTTCTCTTCTACATTACGTCTGTTATAATAACTACCTTTCCCTAAAGTACAAATTATTTTCTTGCATTACAATATGTAATACTAAAAATATTCCCTTTTCATATCTCAAAAGCTATAATTACTTGACTTGGTGACATTTTTGAGTTGGAACAGCAGATCCCCATGCCATACTAGAAACTCCTTTGGAAGGTACACACTGTTTCAAAAATGGTTATCCATATGACTTGGCAGGCAAAAGCAGGGAGCTATTTGAGGAACATAAGCCCAAACTTCCTGGGCATGGAATAATAATTCCACCATTTTTTGGGTCCTAGGGCTTAATCCTCCTAGGGGTAATTTTTATAAAATTGTTGCAGCTGTTTTGCCTGAGCTTTTATCTTGTGCTTTTAGAAGCCTATATATATAGCTGCGTACATGGATGCATGCTTTATTTCATTCTAATCCATCTTGAAATTAAGAAATGAAGGGTGGCATATATTTAAAGTATTGAAGCTTTACTCTTTTTTTTTTAAGCTGTTAGGAGATAATTATGACACTATCTTCATGTGAATTTTTTTGTATTTAATACTAATGCATTTAATAATTCTCATAGAGAAATGAACATTTATACCAATTTGGGGTAATTATATACTTGCTTTTAGAAACAATTCATTTCTGTCTATTTCCCCCTTAAACTCTTTAAAAAGGTCAGAAAAATAATAGAAAATGTCTTTGCATTGGACTTTCTATATGACTTCTTTGTTATTGTAAATTTTACAAAAGCACAAGAGTCATACAAAAATACTTCACCTATATTCTGTAGTCACTGTAATGATTAGGAGTTAACTGCATCTTAACACATGTTTTCCTGTAATTGTTATGTTGTAAGAGAACCCTGAAAATAGAAATGGGGTGGACATTTGAGTGGAAAAGTTGTGGTGTGAGGACAATTAATTCCTTGTTCATTCCCACACTAGTGGTGTGGAAAATGCACACTTGCCTGCAATTTGTAGGACAGAGGTTTTGGGTGGGAAAACAGTGGAAAATAAAACACGTCTCTGCTCAAAAACCTCTCTTTTAAAATGGCAAGAATTTTATTGCATTTATTATTTTTGTATTATGCAGTTGGGCTGCCTTAGCAATCTTATCATTACCACGTATCTGGCATTTGTGAAGATTACTTTATACTGGTTTGATCTCATGCTGTGTGCTTTCATGATGCCTGCTCATTGCTAAGCCTTGCAGAACAAACACAAGTGACAAGACAGTGCTCAACTGGTGAAACATTAAACCCTGAATTAACTTCTTCTCATCTACAAAATAGCAATCAGTGTCAAGCTAAATGTGAGTCCATTGAAGCACCAAACTTTAGCCCCATGTCAGTAAAGTATCAAAATGCCCATGTTCTAATCATTAACTTGATTTTTCTTTTGCTCCACCAGTATCTGCTGTGTCACTTTCTTTCCCAGAGGAACAAACATAAAGTTGCAGAAGCCCCAGGGGACTGTAAGGATAAAAAGATAGTCAAAAATATTTGAAAAATGGTTGAAAAACATTTTTCTCAAGTGTCAAGAATCCCTGATGAGAAGAATCCTGGACTGATGACAATCTTCACAGTTTGGGACTTATTCTATGCCAACTTTGCCCATGGTTGTTTTGCCCAGGAAACAGTATTTTCTGCGCATGAACCAGCATTTTCAGTGTGAAAATAGTTTTCTGTGAAGAAAAGACTGTTTCCCATGAAGAAATTGCTGTTTTCTTTGCACAGTTTGTGCAGAAAAGTCCAGAGCTGTGAACAGTCTTCAAAAACTGTGGAGTTTTTGAAAACTTTCAACAGGAACGGAAAAAAACACAACACTTCTTGCTTCCTTCAAGAAGAAAATGAGCAAAGAATTACAGTCGTCCCTCGACATTTGCAGCTTTGACACTCACGGTTCCGATCATTCGCGAGGTTAAGGCTGCTTCCACTTGCACACACACTCCTTTTCCTTTTCCTCTTCCTCTTCCTCCTCCCCCCTCTCCCTTTAATTTCCGTCCCTTTAGTTGGCTTCCTGGGAGGGGAGATATTTGTGATTTTTTCACATTCACGGGGGTCTTACACCCCTAACCCCTGCAAATGTGGAGGGATGGGTGTACATCCCTAGAGCCTACCCCAAATGTATGCTGGTTTTATGCTAGTATAATCTTATGGCTCCCTGTAAGACTTCTGGGGATGGAAACTGGAAGGTCTGAGACTTCTTTCTTTAGGGTCTTGGGATGTTTCTGGACTAAGTTTCTACCATGCAAGCATTTTGCCTAATTTGTGGGATCTTACTTGAGGCAAGGGGAATCTAGTGCAAGCCTCTCATGTTTCCCCATAGATTCACATGTCTTTTTTCTTACTACCAAAAGATCCTTAACAAGGATAAGATGGAGCAACTGCACAGTGTCTTTGACCAGTAGTGCTAGGAGCTGTTAGTTGGAAGGTATCCCTACCCCTTGTTATGGGATCAGTTTGTTAATGCAGTTTGAGTTGCGATGTGCAGATGTCATATGTGGCCTCTTTTGCTAAATTTCAAATAAAGTAGTAAGTGCAGATAAAATGGTGTTTCTGTGTTTTCAACTCTCTGTGGTATATTTTAAAAAACAAACAAATTTATCTAGTGACTAACCTAGTAATCTGTTGAACTAGTATAGCTCAAGTGTGGACAAAATAGACCCTTAGGACTACATGCATCTTCCATGGGTGATTTTGCTCTCTCCAGGCCTTCTTGGGTGCACCTTTTTTTGGCCCGCACCCCAAAGATGTGTGAATTGTCTTTCCTATAGACCTCCAGGAAAATAATATATATACAAATATTTTAATATACTCCCCCCAAGAAACCTGGAAGTAGACTTTGAGGCACTTCTCATTTGTGTTTTTTAAAACTTTGGGGCAGTTGGTGTGCCCTCAGAAAATTGATCCTCAGTTCACCCACTGTTGCCAAGGTCATATCTGTGACCCAGGACTTGGATTGTATTTAACATTGTATTGAGTTTTAATGATGTAAGCCGCCTCAATTGTCTGACAGAGGGGCGGGATATAAATAAAATTTATTATTATTATTATTATTATTATTATATGTAGTCATGTCCTGAAATGCTCAAATAGTGGTTTCCAAATGTGAGTCCCTAGTTGTTGTATTGCAATTTCTAGGATCTCTAAACATGGGCTGAGATGTTCAACACCTGAGGGCCAACACTTGGGAACTATTTAGGGGGGGGGGAGAAAGAAAGAGAGAGCCCATGTTTAAAGATCCTGGGAGTTGAAGCAAGTTAAACCAATTCCATGTTTCAAGCAATAGTTTTGCTTGGATGGAGCTACCTGTGTTATGCTGCAGCTGACATACCTATGTTGGTATATTGGGAAGGTGTAGCCTAGGCCAGGGTGTGAGATGTGTACATGAGTGTTTAAGGATGTATTGCTGTAGCAAACATAATTACCAGAAGCAACTGTCAGGATGCACTGTGCTTAGTTTCATGTTTCTACCTTTTGAAATGGGAATAATAATGAAAAGCTTTTCTGTAGACAGCCCACAAAGTGCTAAGAGCCCCACATATTTAAATGTAGCAATATGTTTTTGTTACAGGTGAGACCTGAAACGTGTTATGTCAGTCTGTGTTCTGTCGGGATTGAGACCGTTTGGTTCTTTCAAGGCTGTTTTTGAGTATTCCTTGTCCTATGGGATTTCCCCCAACTTTTTTTGTTGTTTTTGTTTTACTCCTACAAATCTCGGGATCCCTTTGAGCCTGCTGTTAGCTCTCTCTTGTGTTTGGGAGTGGTATCATTTTGATTCCATGAGCAATGGTGCTCAAATCCTGAACACACTGGAAATAGAAGGATTGTTGGAAACTAGAGTGTGAATTGTGCAACACTCCCAATGTTGGATTGAATTTCCCAGCAGCCCAAGTCAGCATAGCCAATGGTGAGAAATGCTGGGAGTTGGAATACAGGAACGTATGGAGGTCCACATGATTCCCACCCCTGCTTTAGATCTTATAGCAGGGGTAGGCAACCTTTCCCATTTAAGTGCCGAGGGACTTCAGCTCCCAGAATCCCAGGAGCTATTGGCCAACATGGGACTATTGGCCAACATGGCTGAGGCTTCTGGGAGCTGAAGTCCCTCGGCCCTTAAAAGGGGAAAGGTTGCCTACCCCGTCTTATAGTGTTGGAGTTCACTTCAAACACATCTTTCTTTACCTTGCTTCTATATGTCATTTGCTGGGGAAAACACATGGGGGTATGTGTGCTATTTCACCACTTGTCAGTTTCCCCAGGGCATCTATTTGGTTTCTGTGATAAAATGCTGTACTAGATAGATCTTTGGTGTAATCCATCATGCCTCTTCATCTGTTCTTAAATTCCCCTAGCATATCTTTTGTCCTAGTGTATCTTTTGGTATTTTCTGCTGTATGAGTCACAATGTCCTTCTTCTGGATATCAAAATATCTTTCTGTCTCATTTTAAAATACAAATCAAATGTATGAAATGGGTGTTTGCTTGTCTCTTGACCTTCTCAAAAATATGTGGCTATATCATGAGAAATATGTGAGTGTATACTTGCAATACAAGGTGCCTAGATTTAACACCGCTCTTGTGCTCCTTACTTGCTGTTTGATAAACCTGATACTTTGTCTAGATAATTACCTCCCTTGTTAACCTTGTCAGACACCCAATTAAGTTTAATTAATGGCACTGTTGATGCTAGAAGAAATATTGATGAGCTTCATGTGAACTGAACAGTGATCCTGTAATCCTGAACATGAACTGTCAAAAATGACTAGCAATTCAGATCTTATTGGAGAATTTGTATTTTGTTATTGCAGATAAGTATAGAATGGTTTAATGTAGCTCTTACAAAAGTGTTTGCACAGAATTAAGATTGTATGAATGCCAAAAGATATATATTGTCCCTGTTTTTCTTCATTTTTCTTGGGGCCTTTACAGACTGCCAGAAATGATGCAGCTTGAGTCCACTTTAATTGCCCTGGCTCAGTGCTAGGGAATCATGGGAACTGTAGTTTATTGTGGCATCAGAGCTCCTTAACAGAGAAGGCTCAATGTTTCAGAAAGACTACAATTCCCATGATTCCCTAGCATTGAGCCAGGGCAGTTAAAGTGGACTCAAGCTGCATTATTTCTGGTAGTCTGTAAAGGCCCTTGCTCCTTGAAATGGATAAAAAAATAGTTAAGGGGAAATTATGGTTCATTGATGGCTACGTCTAATTTCTTCTTAATCACTAAAAGCAAATTACTAGAAATAATTGTTGTTTTCCCATTAAACAAAACTTTCTGTTAGACAGAGGTGAGAAACATGTGCTCTCTATATGTTGTTGAACTATAGCTCCATCAGTCCTGCATAGCAAATAGGGGATATGTAATCCAACATCTAGAGCAATGGTTCCCAAACTTTTGTCCTCCAGATATTTTGGACTTCAACTCCCAGAATTCCTGACACTTGGCCAAATTGGCTGAGGCTTTTGGGAGCTGAAGTCCAAAACACCTGAAAGATCAAAGTTTGGGAGTCACTGATCTAGAGGCTTAGGGGATACGTAATCCAACATCTAGAAGGGCACCAGTTGTCCACCTCTGCATTAGTTACTCAGTTGTTAACTAGCGTGGATCCCTACTGCATAGTCTTAGAAGTATAACATAGTAGGATGGATTTCTTTATTGCAGTGATGTGCAACTTGTGGCCCTCCAGATATTGCTGAACTGTAGCTCTCATCATCTCCTACCATTGTCTATACTGGATTGGTCTGATGGGAGTTGCAGTCTAACATTCTGTAGGGCAATATCTGCTGTATTGGAAACAGCTGTAATTGAGGTTGTCACTCTGCCCATAAGCATGCTTGTAGCTGTATTCACTGCTGTGAATGGTAATTTTCACTTGTACCAAATTTTAATTAGCCCCCCCCCACACACACATTCAGTCACAGCCAGTGGTTTTGAGTTATAATTTGAGACAGTTGTTGTAGTATGCACAATATTTCATCTTGCTTAATAAGCACATATTGAGCATGAAACAAATTTGAAACAGTCTTACAGAAAAGTAACTTAAGAATTTCTAAGAGATCTTCTTTTCAGCGCAAGTTATTTGTATCTTAAAAAGAAATCCTTTTCTGTCTGGTCCCCTGGGGCTGGCTCTTGTCACAAGCATTGTTGTAATTGTTGTATGTCTTTAGGTTGTTTCTGACTTACAGCAACCTTAAGTCACAGGGTTTTCATGGTAAGATTTGTTTCAAGGTAGGGTTCCTATTGCGTTCATCTGAGGCTAAGAAAGTGTGAGTTGCCCTAGGTCACCCAGTGGGTTGCCAGGGATGAGCAGGAGTTTGAAATATTGTGTCCTGGAGTCCAGTCCAACACTCAACCCACTACACCGCTCTCTAGACAAGAGGCTATTTATAAGCCTAACATGGAGCCCAATACATAGCCCAGTTAAGGGGAAATACTACATGAAATGAGTAGGATTGATGACCCATTTTCTGGATGATGCAGAGGAGAAATCCACAATCATGTGAGTTGTGTTCTCTTGTATCAGTTTCAGAGAAAAATATAATTTTGGATTGCTTCTCTGCACACCCAAGAATTCATGGTGATCACCAACACTTCTTTTCCAGGCATGCTTACACAGAATTAAGTTCTTTGACATTCAGTGAATTTACCCTTTGCTTAGTTGGTATAAGATTGTAACCTGTGTCAATTTATTTAACAGGGCTGTGGATTATTTTAATTTCTATGCTGTTTTCTTACAGCAAAATCTATAAGGCAAGTGGATTTTTCCTTATTGCAGGATAGGTTTGATGGACATGGTAACAAGGATGTGAAGTGCTTTTCTCAAGCTATGTTAAGAAAACCTTTGTAGTCTGGAATGTGACATTTAAGAACATGAGAATAGTCACGTGGGATCAAGCCAAAGGTTTGTCTTGTCCAGCATGTTGTTCCTATAGTGGCTAACCAGATGCTTTGGGGTAGTAACAAAGGAGGACATTAGTATCACCTTCCTATTTGTGTTCCCCATAATTAGTTGTCTCAGGCATGCTCCCTTTGACATTTGTATAGCCGTAACAATCTCTCCTCCATAAATTTTAAAAATCTTTTGGAGTGATCCTAATTGGTGATCATTGCTATATTGTGTTTAGCTATGTGCTATATGAAGAACTGAGCCAGCATGGTGTAGTGGTTTGAGTGTTGGACTATGACTCTGGAGAATAGACTTTGCATCCCACCTTGGCCATGGAAACCCACTGCATGACTTTGGGCAAATCACACTCTGTTGGCTTCAGAGGATGGCAATGGCAGACCCCATCTGAAGAAACTTAACCAGGAAAACCCCGTGAGAGATTTGCATTAGGCTTGCCATAAATCGGAAGTGATTTGAAGGTACACAACAACAATATATGAAGAACTACTTTTTCTCTGTCCAGACTCTTCCACTGTTTAGGTTCATTGGATAACTCTGGCTTTTAATGGAGTGGGATAAATGATATGGATTTTTTTTCTACTTTTCTCTACATCATGTGTAATTTTATATACCTCTGGCCTTTCCCCTCTTAAAACACTGTAGTCTTTTTTCCTAGAAGAAGAGTTTCCCCAACTCCTCGTTCATTTTGGTTTCCCTTTTTTTACACCTTCTGCAGATCTACAATATCAGTTTTGAAGTATGATGGACCAAAGCTGTACAAGCCATTCCAAGCTTAGTTACATTACGGTCATAAGAACATTATGTATTTAGTTGAATTATTACTATGCAGCTTTTCAGTACACAGATTTTCCCAAGGATGCTGATAAGTTATACATGAGTATAAACAGTAATAATATTTCACTGCAAATTAAATAATTAAGAATTAAATTGTAACCAGGATCCTAGCCACATGGAAGTTGTAGATAGATGGTCTAGGGGAGAGGAGAGGAGGGGAAGAGAGAGTCCAGTTGAAAACTGCAAAGCACCTTCATTTATATACCACTTCATATCATGCTATGGGATGTCTAAGCGGTTTACAACTGTAAGCTCATTGCCCCCCAACAGTTGGGTACTCACCCAACCTGGTCCTGGTGCTACTTATCTACCTCTCACTCTTTCCTGGAGTTATTTTGCCAGGGGAGGAAGGTAACTGGTAGAAATCCCCGTGAGTGAGTGTGTGTCACGCTGAATCTAGGGAGAATAGCTCCTAAGGTCTTTTTTGTCTTCCTCACTTCCTCTCTCTCCTGACATTGAGTTGTGATTCTGGAATCCAGTTATGCTTCTGATTCTCACTATCTTTAATAGTTATCTAGATATTAAAAAGACATTTCATACATAAATAATGAGTTGTGTTCAGTAATAATCAGGAGTGCTTTGAGTTAGATGTCACCTACTTGCACAAAGAATTTTAAAGTTCAGAAGAGTGTGGAAAATTTCTCTTATTACTTTTCCTGAAGGGATCTTTGATCCCATCCAAAGAGCTGTTTTGAGGTCCTGGACATGATGATGCTTTTACTTATTTTCTATGATATTTTCCAGTGCAATAATGCCTGCCAAGTTCTTTCTCTTGAAGTTGGAATAAATTAAAGACTTGTACACAGATCTGTGGCTGCCATCAGGTTTTTGTCATTTCTAGGGAGATTAAAGATGAAAAGTTTGATAGCAGAAATCCTTACAAACAGTTGTTTTTATTTTGTACTGTTTGCAGGAGCAGTGGAAGTATCATATCGCAGCCCAATTGCATGTTGGTTTAGTGCTATGCTTTACTGCTTTGGTGGATCTATTTTATCTTCACTGATGCTAGCAGAACCTCCAGTTGCATTTCTTGCCAATACCACAAGTGTCCTTCTAGCCTCATCAATCTGGTAAGCACTTTTTAAAATACATTGTCTAAAACTAAATCTGCCCTCAGATATATGAAATATCTCAGGCAAATGAATTAAAAGTGGGGTGGAAATTTGGTGTTCCATATGTTTTGTACTGTGACTGCCACAATACCTCACCTTTGGGTCTGCTGAGTGGGGCTGATGGAAGTTGTAAGCCAAAATATCTGGAGGGCCAAAAGTTCCTTATGCTTGAGTAAAAGGGTAAATTTTAGAGCTGTTACCTGGTTTAAAGAATCTTAGTTTGTTAAATGTATGCATTTGAGTAGATGAAATTGGCAATAATATACCCATAAATCAATAATCTGAATGAAACTTTTTGGCAGGGGTAGGCAACCCAAGCCTCGGGGGGCAGATGCGGCCCTCGAGGCTTTTGGACCGGCCCAGGCCAGTCCTGCCGCCCCCCCCCCCCCCCGCTGCCCGCCATGATGATATTGATTATTGTTGTTATTACTTGTTCTTGGGGTTTTCTTGGCAAAATCTTGGCAAAATTGCCATGGCTTTTCTGGGGCTGAGAGAGTGTGCATGCATATTTTTTTAATTTTTTAATTTAAAAAAAAAATTAAAAAATATTTTATTTATTTATTTATTTATTTATTTATTTATTTATGGTGCTTCGGCCCCCCAATTGTCTGAGGGACAGCAACCCGGGCCCCAGCTCAAAAAGGTTGCCTACCCCTGCTTTTCGGTGTGCAAGAGAAGAGAAAAAAAAAAACCTCTTCAGGAAAGGTGCCTATTATTCACTGTTTTTATAAGTACTTAACAATATGTGTGACTGAATCCTATTGGTAGTCTCAACTTACCATTCAAGGCATTAACTTTTAAATGATGAATCAACACATAGATAAATTGTGTTGATTCAGTTGATATCCTTTAATTTAAATTTACAGTAAAATTCTGGTCTATATACGATACATTGATTTAACCAATGAAATTAACTAAATGTTGCATATCTTGTTAATGTTAAAGCAACTAAAAAGAAAATTATGCTAAGCAGTTGCTGCACCTATCACAGTATGCATGCATGCACACAAACACATTTCTTCTTTCTTGCTTGTAGAGGGGGAACAGTTCTGTAGGTTTCACAGTAAAGTTGGCTGTGTACTGTTCTGACTGGATGCGTGCTATCAATGACATCATGGTTTCCCATCTACCATTTATTTGTATCAGGTTTTAAAAAATAAATTGGGTGCTCCCCCACCTATGAAAAAGTCACTGAATTGGAGTGAATAAAAAGTAGATATAGTGCTTAAAAATAATTAAGTACCAGACATGCCCACTGTATGAAGCAGGAAGACTGACACATCAGTGTTTATATTACTGTTTAAATAAAGGTGGGAGGGGAAGGAAATTGTCCTGCTGGAAGGAAAAAATATCACACCAGTTCCTGTTTTTAGGTTTATTTTGAGTGCTGCAGAACTTTGCACACTTCCATGAGAGTAAACCATGACTGAAATTTGTTGAGGCAGAGTAGGCATAGTTCAGATCAGATTGATCACATCAGTTTTTAAAATGTAATCTGATTGCTTTAATATAAAGGTTATCCTGTCTGTGATGGTTTAAATGTTAGCTGAAGGAGAAGCATGGGAATCTTTTCTCAGACAAGCAAGTGATCACTGTGAAGGTTTGTATGACCTCCATGTCAGTTTTCCACAGGCTGAGAGACCCAGCTAATAAGACTTAGTTGTATTTTGCAACTGGCACAAAAGAGTCTTTTTATTCCATCCCAAAAGTTCATGTTGTTCCTTTTCAGGACATCTCACTAATTAGTGAAGCTCATTAGCAAACAATTTTGAATGAGGCTGAGGCTTGAACTTTTGAATCTCAGCTCTTTGTTGAGAGTCCTTGTGACGTGAGTTATGGAATTAACCTCTCGCTGTCTGTAACTCACATTTGCCATGCTTTACTGAATCCTTAGGATGCAGGGCAAGAATAATATGATGTTATTGTTCAAGGATGATCTGTCTTCATTAAAGTAACTTCTCCATTCAGGCATTCTAACATCATCTCTTTGGTATTTCACGGATGAAATAATAAGCTTGTTTATCATCCTCATTGGCTGAAGAACAGAGCCTGTACATCTGGTAAACTGTAGTTTTGGTCTTCCTTGCTTCTGCGAACAGTGTTCACACAAATAGGCTTTCCCTCCTTCCCCTCACAGTCCCTTGCACCCCTGTCTAGTCTGTTCCTGTGAGTTGGGGGTTCCTTGCAAATAGTGTGAGATACAGTATGGAGGTCTGTAGGTGGAATGGAGCTGCAGAAATAACCTACCCCTTTGTGTAAATAGAGGAACAATTTAGAATCCCATCCTGTTGCTTCCATTCTCTCATGTTTGCATTAGAATGCACAGAACTCAAAACTACAGCATTTGTTGCAACTCATTGCTTGACATGGAAAGATGTTGCAGAGAATTAGTGGCTGAGTACCATTACAGTCATCCCTCCTAATTCATAGACTTCCCATTTGCGGTCTTGAATTTCTGCGGACAGGAAGCCAGGAAGGACAAAATGGTGCACAGGCCCGTGGCGTGCAGCCATTATATCCAATGGAACTTTGATATTTGCGATTTTTGCAGTTCACTGGGGGGAGCACGGAACAGATCCCCCCCAGAATCGGGAGGGGCGACTGTATATATTCAGGGCTACTACTGGGAGATTTGCATGGTGTTTTGTTGCAAACAGTCAAAATAAATAATCCTGTTACTCAGGAAAATTACCATAAGAATAAGAAATATAAATTCACTGTTTTGTTTCCTCCTAAGAAACACAAAGACAATACATGTAGGATAAGACATTACAATTGTTTTATACTGAGACGTATCTGTGTGAGAATGAAAAACATTTCTTAAGAATTTGAGATAGCTATATATGGGATCACTGACTCATGGGAAATTTGCATTTTCTTACATAATGAGATTGGGATGAGGAACCTATGTCTCCATATTTTATTAGACTCTAATTCCCATCAGTCTCAGCCAGTGTTGGTGTAGTTGGGGATTATGGAAATTTTAGCTTACCACTCTAGCTAATAAATATATCTGTTTTAATATAGATATGTGAAGTAGCATTCTGTTTGAATTTATATAATATTTTAAGCCATTTTGAGTGACTCCTTTTTTTGGAGAGGAAAAGCAAAACTTAAACAAGTGTTGACTGGAGAGGTAGACTCAATTCGGACTCCTCCAATTCAAACTCTAGTCTAGAAATAGTGTGCTTTGCCATGGGGACAAGACAGTGACCAAGTAGCATAGGTGTTTAACTAGGTTTGAACCTAATAACCCTTCAAATAGAGTTCAGAGACAGAGCCATGTTAATCTAGAATAGCAGTATGCAAAGGGAACTTATAGCACCTTTGAGGATGTGTGAAAGAAGTTATAGCATAAGCTTTTGTAGTCCTAACCTAAATGTACAAAAGCTTATGCTACAGCTTCTTTCAGACAGTCTCAAAGGTGCTACAAGATCCCTTCAAATAGAGGCCTGTCTCGTGTAGACCATGCCACATGGCCACCAATCAGTTTTGGCATGTGGTCAATTGAAGATGGCAATTTGCATATGAAATTATTATTGAGATGAGTTAATTGTTATGTTAGAGGGGCAGGCCACAATGTCATTCAGTGTACCATGTTCACATCACAAGCAGTTATTCTTAAAAAGCACTTAGTTTTTTTGGAAATACCACGCATTTTTGTACTTGGTGTATTCATGATTCTAAACTTTTGCTGGATTAGGTGTGTAACGCAAGGATGGGAACTTTGTGACCCTCCAAATGGACTGCAACTCCCAGCAGCTCTTGCCAGCGTATCCAACCATGGCTCATTATTACATATGATTTGAAAAGAAACTTTTCCTTCTAAGGAATAAGCCATCACCATGAATGCATTAATTCTTTAATGCTTGTCAGATAGTGACATCTACTGGTATGTGTTGGAAATATTACTAGGCATTCTGCAAAGAGGTAACCTAATAAATGTCTAATGCTGCAGACTCAAAGAACTGTGCCCTGTTTTCCATCAGAGAAGTAAATGAAATATTGGCATTGGTACACCTTTATATGAAAGGAATGTGTATATAATGAATAAATATTGTTGCTCTGGGATGATATTTGAAAAGCTCTCTTGCTGAGGACAGGTGAAAATGGGAGGTGGACCTAAAAAATGTGGTTAAACAGTCTCATATTTTATCACCAATCTCTGGCCAAACCTACAGGCTGCTTTGAGAAAAGGGTGGAGTATGGTGGACCATACTATTGTGTCCTATTCTCTATGTCAGTAGTTTCCTAAGTTGGGTCCCCAGGTGGTATTGGACTACAGCTCCCAAAATTCCAGTTGACATGGTGCTAGGGGTTCCCAAGACATGAAGTTCAGCAACATCTCAGGAGCCAAGGTTGGGAACCACTGCCCTTAACTGGACTACCATTGTAGCCACCACTTCTGCAGCCCCTTACTTCTGGATTGGCAGCTTAGACTCCGCAGGAGGTTAGGTTTGGCCACTGGGCCTCCACTTGCTGATCTGTGTTGTAAATGTTATTAGTGTTAGAAACATCCCCTTTGTAATTAAGTATTATATGTTTGTGTTACGTTGCTTTGCCTTAAAAAAAGCACTAACAATTTCTAAGCACATGGGGATTTTCATAGAGGAATTTACCCCAACACAGCTGCTAGGACATGAACTATCATCTCCTAAATTTAGGATTTATGTGTACTAAATTTCCTAAATTTAGGAGGTGCTAAATTTAGGATAAACTAAATTGAAGCCCTGACTGTTTAATCTCTCCTCTCCTCCTCTTTTTTAAAAAAGCATGCATTCTTTGTAAAAGGGGAAAGAGAAAGTTACACATAGTGACTTTTTTGTTGCTGGCTTCTAAGAAGAAACCAACTCATCTCAAATGACTGAAGGAAGCTTTTGTCCTATTAAGCTTCCAGTGACACATGAACAATCTGAGAGGCAGCATCTGTGGTTGGCTATCCCTTTGACACTCCCATGGAAAAAAGTGGGAGAAAGTTGCTAACATCTGGGACAATGAAAGTGAATTGTCATCTCTGTTCTGTGTGTTTTAGCTAATAATACTAGACAAACAAATGGGTCCTTGACCAAATCAAGCCTGGAAGCAAAGATGACGAAATTGAAATTGTCTTACTTTGGCCATATCAAGAGAAGGCATGGCTCACTAGAAAAGATGATGATGCTAGAGAAGGTAGAAGGCAACAGAAAGAGAGGAAAATCACACACCAGATGGATACTCAGTCAGGGAGGTCATGGGCCTGAACTTTTAGGATCTAAGCAGAGCAGTAGAGAACAGGGGTTTTGGGGATGTCTTATCCACAGGGTTGCCATCAGTTGGAGCTGATTTAAGAAGAACAGACTAGATTTATATCCAAGTTTTGCTGTGAGACAGATTGGAGAACAAAGAGGCTCTCTGCAATTGCACCATGGTAGTGGCGGTGTAGATGTACCTATAGATCAGGGACAATTTCTGGCCCATTCCCACCCAGTTGAAAATGAGACAGCTTCCTGTAGCAGGGTCTCCCTTTGCTCTCAGATAGCATTTCTAGGAGATTTAGAAAATGTGGCTGAGAGTGCATTTTTGCTTTCTATCACTATACATGGAAGGCCTAGCCAGGAACTGAATTACCTGGACATCAGTGCAAGGGTGTAGCAAAATAAGCACATTGCCCCCTCAATTAAAAATTATGCACTCCAGTGAAATTTTCCTTCAGGATTTCATGCTTAAGAGAATTTTTTGCCCTCTTTGTAGTATTTTCAGAAAGGCAACTTTTATTGAAGCATGATTATTTAGTCCAGTATTCATTCTTTACAGTATTTTCAGACTGTTTTGTTAGGCCCAAGCTCTAACAGGGAGGCTTTTGTCACGTCAATACTGTATAGAATCACAACAGTTAATAAAACAAAGCTTATCATAAAAGATCAAGAAGGAATATTACAGCAGAGTAAAAGATAGCAGTAATATGTATTAATTAGAAGTGTTTTAATCCATCCGCCACCCTGAGATAATCAGCTGTAAATTTATTGACAATCAGTTAAAATTCTGATTGATTCTCCCTCCTATGTGTATATGTGTATGTATTATGCATAGTTATAATATAACCAGTTGATAGCTCCAATACTATTTTAATTACTTAAGATCTATGCATAAGAAAAAAATTTGTTTCATTTTATTAGCATGCTTTCATGACAAACATCTTGAGGTAGCTAAGGTTGAAACTTCTTTCCTCCCTTTTTTTAAAGGTATCTTATATTTTACTGTCCACACGATCTAGCCTATCGCTGTGTCTCTTTTCCACCTATACGACTGATGGTTGCAGGGATGAAGGAAGTGACCAGAACGTGGAAAATAACAGGCGGGGTTGCGCATGCACATAGCCATTACAATAATGCCTGGATGGTCATGATAGTCATTGGCTGGGCCAGAGGTAATGTGTGAAATTTCCTTTCTTTTTTCTAAGAACTAGTAATTAGGGAATAGTACCTCAGCCATTCTCAGAGGAAAAGCAGATATAAATCCAACCTGTTAACTCTTTCTTCTTCTTTGTTGATCCTCAGAACCATGAAGTCCAGTCATACCAACATTTAATCATAAGTAAATCCCATTTATTTCTGTGGTAGGGCAAGGAAGAGGGCAGCCTCAGTCCTGCAGTGCTGTTTCTATATCCTTTGGACCAAGGGTGCTGTTTTAGCTAATGCAATGGTTGGGTGAAATCTGGCTATATGTGCTGACCCATTTGTCATAATCTTGCAAGTCTTGTCAGTTTGGCAAGTCCCTTCTTCCTATCCAAAGTGTAACAGAGGCAAGGTCCTTTTCATTTTCCTGTTGATTCTGTTCAAGTAGCTCATTTTCCTTGCCTATGTCTGTTCCACATCCCTTTTCCTAATTGTGTTTTGTTTTGTTTTGTTTTAAATTATGTTGCAAAAACTCACTTAATATTTTAAAGCAGAGGTGGGAATCATGTGGGCCTTCAGAAGTTGCTGGATTATAACTCAGTACTCCTAACCCCACAACGAGTGATGAAGTATGCTGGTAGTTGGAATCCAGTAACATCTGAAAGATCAAATGATTCTCACCCCTGTTTAAAAGAAGCAAGAATTGTTTATTTGTAACTGAAAGGCTTAAACAAGCTAGGCTTCCTACCATTATGAGGTTATGTGCTGAGCTTTAAAAAAATGAACGTGTAAAAAATTACCTTTCTGTACCATGACTCCCAGAATTCCCCACTATCAAGCAAGTGGCCCTACTGGATAGGGATTCTGGGAGTTTTACTCTCCTCCCCCCAAAATGTTTCAGAACTTTTGGGGAAAGTTGCTGGTATTTCCAATATGCCAATATCCTGTTGGCAATGCCTTCATGTAAGTCATGAAAAGCCTCAACCACAGAATTCTTAGACTTTCTGCCTTACCCATGCTAAGCAATTTCTAGCCTGAAAGAAGGGAAGGAAAACATCCTATCTGCTAACAATTTCTGCCTGCCATTGTTATCCAGCAGCATTTCAGGAATTGCTGGGTGAGATAGGTTATCTAGATCCATTTCAGCCTGGCTTCAGGACCACTCCATTGGGTGGAAATGGCTTTGGTTACCTTATGCAACCAGTTCATGTGGTATAGGCTTCCATTCCTGTCATTTTTGTGTGTCTAGGGATAGCAAGCAATAGCAATAGCAAGTATGTTTCTATACTGCTTATCAGTGCAACTTAAGCATTCCCTATGTGGTTTACAATGTGTAAGCTAATTGCCTCCAACAAGCTGGGTACTCATTTTAGCGACCTCGGAAAGATGCAAGCCTGAATCGAGCCTGAGGCCTTAGCTGGTATTGAACTCACAACCTTGTGGTTTGCGAGTGAGTGGCTGCTGTACAGGCATTTAACCACTGCACCACTAGGGCTCTTAATATATGGCATTGTTATTGAGATACAGTGCCTTGCAGAACTATTCTGCCTCCTTTGACTTTTCTACATTTTGATGTATTACAATCTGGGATTGAAATGGATTTAACTGGCATTATTATGCCTTGACGAACGCAACATACTTAACACCATGAAGACGTAAAATAGGGTGACCAAGGCTCTGTGATGAGAATCGTTTTAGAAAATGGGATAAGAGCTGTACTTATTGTATGCCAATGTACTTTTCTTTAGTAGACCTCTATTCAGAAACTTGTTTTATTGAAAGAAAACAGTGGGTACTGGGTAGTATGCTAGGCTAAGATCCATCACATAGTTTCTTGCTGATTACTATTACTCTATGCTGCACTATTTCTTACCTGTGGAGAGCAACATGGGTGAGAAGAAGTCAATTCACTTAGGAGCCAGATTTCAACCAAAATTGCAAACCTATACCATGTAGAAACTGTATATATATTATTACTTTGTAGGCAATCAGTTCTAATAATTGTGTATTGCTTCTCAAGCTAGTAAGATGCATGGTGAGGACCAAGGACAGAACCCTTGGAGAGATGACATTCACCACACTCATGCCTTTTCAGACTCATAAAAATGGTGGAGGGATTACTCACATGGGTTGGAGATGCAGTGAGGCAGGGTTCCAGTGGGCCTAAGAGGCAATGGTGATTGCCTCTTAGGTCCATTGAGACTGTTGCTGAAATATGTCTTCCCTGACCTGTATTACATTGAATTATTTCCAGCCAGTCTTCGTCAAATCATTCTAGGACAGGGTGCTGGAGCAGGTAGCACCACCACAGGGATTTCTAGATGAGATGGGTTATCTGGTTCTGTTTCAGCCTAGTTTCAGGCCTATTTATTGGATATTCATCCCTCTTGGTTTTGCTAGAGGTTTGGTAGTTTCCAGTAACTTCTGACTCACTGGTCTGGGATGAGACTCACAGGTACTTTTCAGTAGTCTTTCCTGTATCAAGGAATGAGAACTTGGCCTGCGTTGGATGGGGACATATTCCCCTTGAAGATACAGGGCTACAGTTTGGGTATACTCCTAGATTCAACCCCAAACCTGGATGCTCAGGTTTTGACTGGCCAGAATGTGTGTGCCCAGCTGAAACTAGTACATCTGTGGTGTCTATTCCTGGAAATGTCTGATCTGGTCACAATTGACAAATGTCTTAGATACATCTAATTTGGACAACTGTAACACACTCTTTGAAAAGGGTTTGGAAATGTCACCTGATTCAAAATCCTGCTGACTATAGGGAGCATATGATTATCTTATAAGAATAGCTTATTCTCTGGCTCTCTCTGGACACAGTTTGGAGTATTGGTTATAATCCTCCGTATCCCCAGATTCCTTATCCACAGATCCAAGCATCCACAGTTTGAAAATATTTTTAAAAATATAAATTCCAAGAAGCAAACCTTGATTTTGCCATTTCATATGAGGAACACCATTTTACTAGGCCACTGCATTTATTGGGACTTGAACATCCATGGATTTTGGTATCCACGGGGGATCCTGGAACCAAACCCCAGTGGATACCAAGGGCCCACTATATTAAAGCCCTGTGCAGCTTGGATACAGTCTATCTGAAGGACTATATTTTCTCATACAAGCCTGCCTTGACTCTGAGTATTTATGTGAGAATCTCTTCACACAGTCCTGCCATCTTGAGAGGACTGTCTGCTGGGACATAAGAAAGGGCTTCCTTACTGACACTTCCAACTTTTGCAGCTCCCTGTGAAGAGAGATTATGCTGGCCTGCTAGTCCATGCTGCCTTTCCACTATCTGGAAAAAGCCTTTTTATTCAGGCAGGCCTTTAGCAGTTTTATAGTAAAGGGGGCTCTTATCTTGTTGAGTATTGTCTTTTATTTATTAACTTGATCTCAGTTGTTTTGAAAATTGTTGCAGTCGTAATGCTTACAACCTTGTTTCATTCATTTTATTGTTAGCTACCTTTTGTAGGTGGAGGGGTGGCGGTTGAGAAAGATGGAATAGAAATAAAATAACTAAATATAGGCGTTCCTCTTTTTGAAGCTTACTCATTGCTTAATATGTGAGACAATTATCAATTCTAAATTCCAGAGAGCCAAATGACGTAGGATACTGCCCCCATTTCTTTTCTCTTTCTCAGCTTTGACAGAATTTAAGATTATTCTGGTTGAATTATTTTTGAGAAAAATTAGGGCTTGCCCTCTACGAACAAGATGCTTTCTAAAGAGTCTCAAACTGAGTATCCAATTTCAATAACTGTACAAAGTAGGTCATCACATTCATGTCTATAAAGTGAGGGCCTTATCTTGCTCCTGTTAAAAGTAATGTGACAGTTTTGAGGTTGTCCTAACTAGAGGCAGAATTGAGTGTCTAAGACCCTTTGAACCAATTTAGGCATGTAATAAATTTTTTTTTTGAATTATAGGAGCTGGTGGCGGCCTAATATCCAACTTTGAACAGTTGGTGAGAGGTGTGTGGAAGCCTGAAACTAATGAACTGCTGAAGATGTCCTAGTAAGTCAGTGAAAAGCACAGAACAATTGTCACAGTTCTGGGAATGTTCCTTCTCTGTATTGAAAGATGTGTGTGAGTAGCTCTTCAGTGACTTGGCTCTTTCAAAGGAATGCTGTTAAAAATGAGTTTCAAACGTCCTACTTTGAGGGGACACTTTTCATGTCAACTTGTCTGCTGAGGAATCACTATGCTTCTGTCATGGAACTCTTGCTCATTGCAAAGCATTCTGGGACTTGTGGGGTGTCCTCCTTTCTCTGCAAAAATTGACTAGTGCTTTCTGAATATCCTTTGTCCCTCATGAAAGAGGAGTGTTTTTGGTGTATTTTCTCTTTGTGTAGCCAAATTCTGTGACCTTTTTTGGTGAGAGTGGTTGAGTGGGGGCTTACCATTAGAAGATAAAGTGACAGAGGGATTTTCATTTTTCTTCTACCAAAACAAAAATGAAGAATGAAAAACAAACAAACCCTTGTTGCCTTTTGATGGGTGGAACTACAACCAGCAGCCCAGAGACACATCATATTTGCCACAGAATGGTCAAATTTATGCTCCCTCTATCACTATTTTCCCCTCCAAATTTGTTTTTGCCCCAGCTGAGTGGAAATGTATCACTAAAGCTGCGCTAGAACTAAGGGCCTGTACAGACTTCCAGAAATAACCCAGCTTGAAACCACTTTAACTGTCCTGGCTCAATGCTAGGGAATCATGGGAATTATAGTTCTTCGGAGACATTGAGCCTTCTCTGTCAGAGAGCTCTGGTGCCACAATGAACTACAGTTCCCATGATTCCCTAGCACTGAGCTGGATTATTTCTGGCAGTCTGTAGAGGCCCTAAGTGTGCCTTATATAAGATTGGAAACTGTGTGAGCAACCTGGCTTGAACTGTGGTTCACCACCTACCCTTTTCCTGTCCCCTAACAAATAAGTATTAGCTGAGTGAAGACAAGCACTTCTTTTGTTGAAAATGGTAGTTGCTGTCAGCTTGAAGGGGATATGGAAGGAACTGATGTGAGTGTGAGGGAATTACTCCTCCGTTCCCATGGGATTTGCTAAGGAAGCTGCTATGGAGTTCCATCTTATTCAGCATGCCCTCTGAATGTTGTTGGTTTGCAACACCCAGTATCCTGATGGGAGTTACAGTCTGATAGTTTCAGAAGAGCTGCTCCTTCACCGTCATTGACTTGACTTAAAATGCTGGGAGTGAATGTTGATGATGATACTGCCTCTTCTTCCAATCCTAATGGATCAGTAGAATTCATGAATGGGTATTTGAAAATGGCAATGAGCTGGATGTGGAGTAATAAACGAAGCTCAGTCCATTCATGATGGTAATGCTGACTATGATGGTGGATGATCTTGACCTAGTAATGGGTGTTTAGCCTGTTCTGGACAGGATCGGGTTGTATTCAGATGGGTCTGTTGTGCTTGGCCACTCTCTATGTGCCTGGAAGCCAAAAGCAAATATTACAAGCTCCTCAGTCACATGGAGAGTGGTCACAAATAGGGGAAGCTGCCCTATTCAGACCCTGTGAGGAGAGTGATGGAGCTAGGACTTGAGGGGGGTGAGACTAGCACATTACCCTCTTGGCATGTTGACATAACACACATAATGAGAGAATTGGACTAAGGAATGGCTGTCATTTGCTACTGTGGATGAAAATAAAGTAAAATACTGCACCTGAGGCAGAATAGTGAAACTTTACCTGCCCTTCTTCCAATCTATTTACTGGATAGCCAGCTCTGGGCTGACTGGATTTTTAGCAAGAGTTCTTGCAGTATTTTAGCTCTTTGTGGACATCCTCAATAATAAGCACCCTGCCTGTCATGGTGATGGATGCTTCACTAGTTTGTAACTTAGGTCAACTTCAAAGCAATAGCTAAAATTAAGTGGGAATAATAGTTCAGATTTTGTGAGGATGCAAGTACCTGCTATGAAGGAAGCTGCATTAGCATGCTGTAAGAGCAGTACCCGCTGGTTGGCCCAGGTGGAATATTGCTTGAGTTACAGCTTTTCAGCTCAGGCTCGAAGAAGCTAAATTGGGAACGTTAAATCACTCCCAATTTAACTTCTGCCATAGGAAGTAAGAGCTGTAGCTGGCTGGCAGGCTGCAGCCCTGTCACTGTAAAGGGGAAATAAGCTCACGGTGGGCATTTTCAAGTCCCCTTGCCCTTCCGCTGTGACTTCCTGATAGGCTTTTTTGTGGAAACGATTATTTTGAAAACAGGGTTGTGACTTCTGGTGTGATAAAAGCAGTGGGGGCGCCAAAGCACTTAGGCACCCTGCTTCCATGCTACTATCCTAGGTAATAAAGAATGACAGGAGCGAAACACAGAAATGCAAGCAGAGCTCTTGCCGAAAGTGTATTTCTTTTCTTTGATTCCGCCTGACCCCCTCCCAGCTTCTACTTTGGCATCAACAGTATTTTTTCTTGTACTGCATTTTTGTCTGAGGTGGTGGTAATGGTGCAGGGGGAGTGTGACCTAATTTTTTTGGGGCTGTGAAGAAAAATATAATTTCTGTCAGTTTAATTCACTACAGATGCCTTTTATTTTCTCTTTAAAATATATGCTGGGCAAAGAGAAACAGAGTTTTAAATGTTAAAAAGCAACAAATTACCGTATTTTTCGGCATATTACACGCACTTTTTCTTCCCCAAAATGACGGTGGGGAAGTTGGTGCGCCTAATAGACCGAATGTAGCTCCCGTCCTCGGTGGTTCAATGGGCTGCTCCTGGGATCGGAGGCTGAGCAGCCCATTGAACCACCGAGGACGCAGGGGGACTTCCTTGGGGCGATCCTGGGGTCGGAGCACTCCTCCGACCCCAGGATCACCCAAGGAAAAAAAGGTTGCTTTCCATGGGGCAATGCTGGGGTCCGACGACGCCTCTGACTCCAGCATCGCCCCATGGAAAGCTTCCTTGGGGCGATCCTGGGGTCGGAGCACTCCTCCGACCCCAGGATCACCCCAAGGAAAAAAAGGTTGCTTTCCATGGGGCAATGCTGGGGTCGGACGACGCCTCTGACTCCAGCATCGCCCCATGGAAAGCTTCCTTGGGGCGATCCTGGGGTCGGAGCACTCCTCCGACCCCAGGATCACCCAAGGAAAAAAAGGTTGCTTTCCATGGGGCAATGCTGGAGTCGGACGACGCCTCTGACTCCAGCATCACCCCATGGAAAGCTTCCTTGGGGCGATCCTGGGGTCGGAGCACTCCTCCGACCCCAGGATCACCCCAAGGAAAAAAAGGTTGCTTTCCATGGGGCAATGCTGGGGTCGGACGACGCCTCTGACTCCAGCATCGCCCCATGGAAAGCTTCCTTGGGGCGATCCTGGGGTCGGAGCACTCCTCCGACCCCAGGATCACCCAAGGAAAAAAAGGTTGCTTTCCATGGGGCAATGCTGGAGTCGGACGACGCCTCTGACTCCAGCATCGCCCCATGGAAAGCTTCCTTGGGGCGATCCTGGGGTCGGAGCACTCCTCCGACCCCAGGATCACCCAAGGAAAAAAAGGTTGCTTTCCATGGGGCAATGCTGGAGTTGGACGACGCCTCTGACTCCAGCATCGCCCCATGGAAAGCTTCCTTGGGGCGATCCTGGGGTCGGAGCACTCCTCCGACCCCAGGATCACCCCAAGGAAAAAAAGGTTGCTTTCCATGGGGCAATGCTGGGGTCCGACGACGCCTCTGACTCCAGCATCGCCCCATGGAAAGCTTCCTTGGGGCGATCCTGGGGTCGGAGCACTCCTCCGACCCCAGGATCACCCAAGGAAAAAAAGGTTGCTTTCCATGGGGCAATGCTGGAGTCGGACGACGCCTCTGACTCCAGCATCGCCCCATGGAAAGCTTCCTTGGGGCGATCCTGGGGTCGGAGCACTCCTCCGACCCCAGGATCACCCAAGGAAAAAAAGGTTGCTTTCCATGGGGCAATGCTGGAGTTGGACGACGCCTCTGACTCCAGCATCGCCCCATGGAAAGCTTCCTTGGGGCGATCCTGGGGTCGGAGCACTCCTCCGACCCCAGGATCACCCCAAGGAAAAAAAGGTTGCTTTCCATGGGGCAATGCTGGGGTCCGACGACGCCTCTGACTCCAGCATCGCCCCATGGAAAGCTTCCTTGGGGCGATCCTGGGGTCGGAGGACTCCCACGACCCCAGGATCACCCCAAGGAAAAAAAGGTTGCTTTCCATGGGGCAATGCTGGAGTCGGACGACGCCTCTGACTCCAGCATCGCCCCATGGAAAGCTTCCTTGGGGCGATCCTGGGGTCGGTGGGCGCCTCCAACCCCAGCATTGCCCCAAGGAAAGCAATGTTGCTTTCCTTGGGCGGATGCTTGGGTCGGAGCACGCCTCCGACCCAGGCATCCACCCAAGGAAAGCAACCAGGCTTTCCCTGGAGGGATCCTAGGGTCTGAGGCGTCCTCCGTGGGCCGGAGGACGCCTCAGACCCCAGGGTCCCTCCAAGGAAAGCCTGGCTGCTTTCCTTGCAGGGATCCTAGGGTCTGAGGCGTCCTCCGTTGGCCGGAGGACGCCTCAGAGCCCAGGGTCCCTTCAAGGAAAGCCTGGCTGCTTTCCTTGCAGGGATCCTAGGGTCTGAGTCGCCCTCCGTGGGCCGGAGGACGCCTCAGACCCCAGGGTCCCTCCAAGGAAGGCCTGGTTGCTTTCCCTGGAGGGATCCTAGGGTCTGAGGCATCCTCCGTGGGTCGGAGGACGCCTCAGACCCCAGGTTCCCTCCAAGGAAAGCCTGGCTGCTTTCCTTCCAGGGATCCTAGGGTCTGAGTCGTCCTCCGTGGGCCGGAGGACGCCTCAGACCCCAGGGTCCCTCCAAGGAAAGCCTGGTTGCTTTCCCTGCAGGGATCCTAGGGTCTGAGTCGCCCTCCGTGGGCCGGAGGACGCCTCAGACCCCAGGGTCCCTCCAAGGAAAGCCTGGTTGCTTTCCCTGCAGGGATCCTAGGGTCTGAGTTGTCCTCCGTGGGCCGGAGGACGCCTCAGACCCCAAGGTCCCTCCAAGGAAAGCCTGGTTGCTTTCCCTGGAGGGATCCTAGGGTCTGAGGCATCCTCCGTGGGTCGGAGGACGCCTCAGAACCCAGGGTCCCTCCAAGGAAAGCCTGGTTGCTTTCCTTGCAGAGATCCTAGGGTCTGAGGCGTCCTCCGTGGGTCGGAGGACGCCTCAGAACCCAGGGTCCCTCCAAGGAAAGCCTGGTTGCTTTCCCTGCAGGGATCCTAGGGTCTGAGGCGTCCTCCGTGGGTCGGAGGACGCCTCAGACCCCAGGGTCCCTCCAAGGAAAGCCTGATTGATTTCCCTGGAGGGATCCTAGGGTCTGAGGCGTCCTCCGTGGGTTGGAGGACGCCTCAGGGTCCCTCCAAGGAAAGCCTGGTTGCTTTCCTTGCAGGGATCCTAGGGTCTGAGACGTCCTCCGTGGGTCGGAGGACGCCTCAGACACCAGGGTCCCTCCAAGGAAAGCCTGGTTGCTTTCCCTGGGTGGATGCCGTGGGTCTGAGGCGTCCTCCGTGGGTCGGAGGACGCCTCAAACCCCAGGATCCCTCCAAGGAAAGCCTGGTTGCTTTCCTTGGGCGGATGCCTGGGTCGGAGGCATCCTCTGACTGTATTTTATTAAGAATCTTTTTTTCCTAGATTTTTCTCCTTTAAAATTGGGTGCGTCTTATATGCCGGAGCGTCTTATATGCCGAAAAATACGGTAAAGCTGATGAAAGGGGATATGTGTATAAGGAGCTCATCTTCTCATATCATTGTGCTGAGAAGTAGTAGGGTTTAAAACAGGATTATGGTAGAAGTAGGAATCCTTTGGTCCTCTCGATGTTTTGAACTTCAGTTCCAGAAGCTTCAACCAACATAGCCAGTGGTAAGGGATTATGGCTTTTATAGTCTAGAGCACCTGAAGAGCCAATGGTCTTATGTCAGTGAATAGTTTCCTCCATCTTATGTGAATGGATAGTGATCTAGAACTACAGTAATGCAGTTTCATGCTGGTTCAGAAGTAACGAAATATGAGATGGGGGACCTGTGGGTTACACTTGGTTCTTAGTTTTGCAACCCATGAAACCTTGAAAAAGGAGGTTTTTACTTTTTGTTTGTGGTGGGATTAGAAGTAATTTATGTCACTTCCAGTTTCAGCAAGAGAGGGTAGTGCAATCCCAGCTGCTCCTGGAGGTTGTACCTGCATAAAGAAAGCAATACAACAGAATTTTCTTTCAATCATATTCTGGTATGGATTTAATAAAGCTAAAGGTGTATCTTGTGCTAGTATAGTGTAATACTGTGCTGAGAGGTTTCCAGATTTATTTTCCAACCTGAAACATAACTGGTTGATCTTAGGGAAGCCATTACTGGCTCCATACTCTTTTTGCAGTACTGATATAATAAGCCTACCTTACAAGATGGCTATAAGTGATAACATGAGACACTTCTATTATGGTCTCTCCCCCCCCCCCCCAGCCGTTTTAGTCCCCCAGTGATTTTAGTTCAAAAGGCAGTGGCATCACTGGGGGTCCAGGGTGTATGTGCAGACCGTACCAGGTAACACCAGTTCTCCTCAAATACCTACCTTTTGGTAGAAATGGGCTGTGACATTCATCTGCTTCCCTTTAAAATGCTTTAAGAGATGGTGGGAGTGGGGTGAAGCTCAGTCGGGGGGGGGGGGAAGGAGAGGCCCCAGAATTTTTTAAAATTAAAATTTCAAATTTCAAAATGTTAAATTTTTAAAAGAAATATTTAAAAGTTTGAATTTTAAAAATGTTTTCATTTCTTTTTAAATTCTCTTTTAAAACATCACGTTTTAAGCAAATCTTCACTATGTATATGTCAATACATTTAGGTTGTGCTCATGATATTGTAATTTGAAGATATGATTTTTACTTTTGCTAGTTGTTTATGTCACAACTATTTGCATTACATTCAGTGGTATATGGAATTACTATTTTCTAGTAACATTAGTGCCAAAAAGCATTCCTAAGGATTCTGTACCATGTGAAATGGGAGGAAGTCAATGGTGGGGGGTGACACCATGAGTTACTGCACCGGGTGACACCAACCCTAGGGATGCCACTGTCAAAAGGGAGACCTTTTGAAAAACAGGAAGCAATATGGAAGCCCTTTCTAGTCCTCTAACACCCAGCGATTGCCACTCCTGATTTATAAAACACAGTAAATCCAACAAATCCAGCATTTTAAAAATTAGAACCCTGTGATCCACCAGTCAGAGCCCGGCACAAAAGATTATAGAATTATAATCTGGGAATTAGACAATTTGAGTATGGAAGTTTGTTCTTTGTGAGAGAACTGAATGGCGCTCACAGTTCTTCCACACAAAAATACGCTCTCAGTTTATTGTAAGCATTTTTCATTTCAGCACTATTGTGGTAGGAGGCGGGAGCCATTTGGTTGCTATTCCTGTTAAACGGTTGGATATCAGAATTCCTTGCTCCTCTGCTGCAAAATCACCCACAGATCTACCAGTAAATCCAGATCTTCTTTCTCACCACTTCTTGACTTCAGCTGACATATTTACTGATTAAAAGTGTGCAGCCCAATTTGTGAACCTGAATTGCTGTCTGCTGCTGATGACAATTCTTCCCAAATAACCATGTTGATAGCAGTTGGAGAGACCTAGGAACTTTAGCTGAGAGGCTGTGAGAAAATAACAGCTCATGTTTTGTGTTTTCTTCTTTCCCCAGCCCTGTAAAAATAAGCTTGGTGGGTGCAGTACTCTTCACAATGCAACAAACTCTTTACCTGCCAGTAGAAAAGCACAACCTTATGTTCTTTTACACCATCTTCTTGGTGAGCACAAAGGTAAGACTTTTGGAGTTGGCTGTTCTTGAAAAATCATGGTATAGTTATAACTATTCATAAGTACTGTAAATAGGTATACCAGGGTGGGAGTCATGATGCCCTTCACATGTTGGACTGGAAGTTTCATCATCTCTAGCTCACATAGCCAGTGGTGAGGAAGGCTGGGAGCTGGAGTCTAGCAATATCTGGAGGGCTTCAGAATTCACAACTCCAAGTAATATGGTCTGTTTTGTATTACCTCATGAACCTTTTATCTGTTGAAACCTTCAGTTATGCCTCGTGTATTCCTGGTACATTTCTATACCAAACATGTTTGCTTCAAAATGAGATCAAGTCAGTAGTAGGCCATTGATTCTGGACAAACTTTTCTTCTTCAGGTATCTAACAATTTGAAACAAAATAGTATATAGTAATTTTTCACTTTTTAAAAAATCAGCGATCAAAGATTAGAATTTTAGAATTGTAATATATTGTGTGTGTCCGTTCTTCATCTGTTCTTTAAAACAGGAGTAAGTAACTCTGGCAGGTCTAGAGACCAGTTTTTACTTTCAGGACCTGTTAGTCCTCTTCACCGAAGGACCAAAAATCAAAACTGAACATCACTTCGGCTTTATTTTTGTTTTTTAAATACTGTTTGAGGATATTTTGAACCAAAGCATGGTACACAGTAACATGCCTTGTTTTATAGGAGAATCAGCTATCCAGGAATATGGTTCTCCTTTAGTTTTTTTTTACGTACTGAGGGGGAAGGTTCTTTAGCTGAAAAAATGGATAGTGTACTCATGTAAATTGTGGGACATATGTAGGCTTTCCTCAAAGCCCTCTAGGAATGTGGGATGTCATTTTCCTAAACTTGAAGGGCATATAATGCTTTTGTAATGGCAAGCTCACACGATCTCTCTATGGCAAACTGCTATATTCCCATCCATTGTCAACCTTGACTGCAGGTTTATCAGGGCCAATATGTTGATGATGGCCCCAATGTCCACATCATGGCTAAGTATGTCAGTGTATTTGTCAGCCTAACTATGGTCCAAAACACACTGCAGAAATAATCTGGTTTGAGACGGCTTTAACTGCCCTGGCTCAATGCTAGAGAATTCTGAGAACTGGACTTTTGTGAGACATTTAGTTTTCTCTGTCAGAGAGCTCTGGTGCCACAATAAACTACAATTCCCAGGATTCCCTAGCACTGAGCCAGGGCAGTTAAAGTGGTCTCAAACTGGATTATTTCTGCAGTGTGTTTTGGACCTATGATTCTAGTGGCAAAGATAGCAAGTTCAGAATAGTTAGAAATAGTCTTGAGTCTCCCTGTAGATTTACAGTCCCTTTTGGGGGGGGGCGATGGCTTGGTGCCAGCCATTGCACCAATTGCATGGACACTTTGACCAGATGTCAGACAAGACAAAATCTATTTGTCCAGCAGTCTTTTTAGCTAAACTGCTCTTTTTTCCTCCATGGCTGTTTAGCCTAGAATGCACCTGTCCCTCCCCATTTGCAGACTTGACACCCACGGTTTTGGTCCTTCATGGACGGCAAGCAAGGAGGGACAAAATGGCCCATGTGTCTTAGGCACACGTGCAGCACTGCACACAGGAGTGTGTGGCTATTATAACCAATGGGCCTTGAGTGTTTGTGTTGTTTTCTGATTCGGGGTGGGTGAGTCCAGAACAGATCCTCCACAAATCGGGAGGGATGAATGTAATTCTTATTTTACACTGTTCAAACATATAGCTGTGTTAGTCTGGAAAATCAGTATGCAAAGGGTTCTTGTAGCACCTTTAAGACGTTGGTAACATAAACCTTTGTAGACTTGAGCCTAGTTCCTCAGATGCATATTTATTACATGCATCCGAGGTTTAAGTCTAAGAAAGCTCATGCTACAACTTCTTTCTTTCAATTAGTCTCTAAGATGCTACAAAATCATTTTATATTATGTTATTATTTGTCACAGTATATCTTCACCTGTTTTGAATTGTCAGGGAAATAGTATAAATACATTTAGTTTTAAATGTGGGTCACTATAATTGACTAACAGTTCCACACAGAACCACTATTGACAGAAAGAGATTACCTAAGTTGGTTCTGTGATCCTTTTCACTTTACACAATTATGGCATTATAATTCCACTTCAACTGTCATGGTTGCATCCTGTGGAATCCTGGGATTTGTAGTTTGGTGAGGTACTGGAGTAGATGAGAATTTGAAGGGCCTCTCCCTATACTGAAGATTCTATGGGATATTGCCATGGTCCTTAAAGTAATGTGAAAGGGTCCCAGTAGTTGCAGACTTGATCCTTTCCATGTGCCTTTCTTGTAGATATCCATGATGCTGACAGAACGCTCAACTTCACCGTTTGCTCCGCTTGAGAAGATATTGGGTCGTCTCCTCTTTGGTTGGCAGCCACCATCTTTGAGAGTGAGAAGCGAGGCCAAAGTACCTTACAACGGTGCCTCCTCAGCCTGCGGCTGTACTACTGGCGGAGAAACAGGAGAGAGTGAAAAGAAGAAGCAAGCAAAGAAATCTGAATGAGACCGTTGATGGGGGGGCTAAATGAAGGTGGCAAAACCGACTTATTTGTCTGTGCCCATAAATATTTAATATTTCTTTTTCTTAATGATGTGAAATGACAATTAAGGAAATTTGTATAGCAAGAGGCTAACTACAGTAGCTTTTGAGCTCAGGACGTGGTAAATGTTTCCTGTGCAGAGTTCAAGTGAAGCTCTTGCAAGCTACACTGTCCGTGAACCTTTTGTGCTGTTTCCATGTACCACTACTACTGCCATGTGGCTACTTGTAGCCTCTGAAGTCTGCTTTTTTGTAAACTAGAATTCATATTTGGATAAGATGCATCATGTTAGAATTCTTCTTTTTCTAATGTAAATGATAAAATAAGAGATTATATTGTGATTCTACGTGTATGAGATATTTTTATTATAGTTAAATATGTTTTCTGTCTAAAAAAACCACACCTAATGTTTTAAACAAACCCTTTCACAAAATATCATCTGGCAGCAGAAGTGGCTTTATGGGTTTCGTTGGTTATAACTTATTTGAGATGATCCAGCCAGAGATGGATATTTTTTTAATTCAGTGAGGGAGATTTAAGCATGTGCTGAACTGTACTCTGATGTGTTACTCTTTAACAGCAGTTACATTCCCAATATCTTAATGTACACATCTTAAATCTAGTTGAGCAGTGTGAACATTTTTGTGAAAATGTAATATTTACTGACTGAAAGGAACAGTAATTAATACATGTTATCAAATGTAAGAAACCATCTTAAGATCCCCACACAGCTTTTTAATTCTTGACACACTGTTATTGAATTGTCTTGAAGGCATACATTTGTAACCGTTTTCACACTCAGCTGGAGTGACAAGGTATCTTGTAGGGTTTTTTCCACAAACCTTTCACAGTAGGTTTTCAAATTTTTCTACCTATAGTCACTTGAACCACTTGGATACTAAATTACCTGTAAATACGAACTTCACATGTCTTTGCTGGGGTTTTTAAATGGGGCAACAACATGTGTTGAAACCAGAGTTCAAATGGGTTAATTTTTTGAGTACGTTTTTCCACACAATGCCATTTCTTAATCAGGCAGGGATTTTCGATAGACTTGAACAAAGATCCTTGTCCAAAATAGAGCTTTTTAAATTATTCAAACAAAAACTGCATTCTGTACAGGTTTCCCTTTGTGTTTTTCTCCAAATACTTTGGTATCTCAAGGATCTATGACAGAACTTGCAAAATTTTTATTTTGTTTAAAGTCTACATCTCCCAGAATCTGCTAACCAGGATGTCCAGCAACTATATTTACTGTAGGATTCTGGGAGATAGAACCATTTTTCAAATCCGTGAACCAATGCTTGCTAACTAGCTGTAGGCCAGACTTACACAACTTGTGTCTCCCTCTCTAGCTGAACACAGTCCTTGAGCCAGGTATAGCTGCAGGCTAGAGGACTACTAAACTTCTTGTTTTTAATGCCTAACGTGGACTTTGACATAGGGCAGATGCTGGCATTATTACTGGAAAATAAAGTGGAAAGGTACCAATTGCAAGGTGCTTTCCTTCCTTTCTTCCTCCCCCCCATACTTGGCTTGTGGTCAGTGCTTGGTTTGGAAGAGCAAAAGCTGTACGAGCTTACTTAGAATTTTATCTATTCTTTGGATACAAATTTCAATAATTAAATGATGATTTTTGGATTGCTTTTATAAGTAATTCATATACATTGAGTTATAAATGATGGGGAGGGAATTTTTTAAAAACGACATCTTTGATATATAGTTTTTTTGCCCTATGACATTAGGGAGCAGTTTCCTTTTTAATCAGTCTGTTCTGAAAGCTTGTAATGGTCTGTGTAGCATTGTGCTGAACTTTGGTAGGTAGGAAACTGAAATAAACTTGAAGCAGACACCAGCGAGCAATGTGCTTCCAACTTTTATGAATTCTCTCTGTGTACAAATAAAGTCACTGGTGTCTTTGTATGATATGACTGAAAGCCTTGATGCTTTTTGGTACTACATTTTTTGTACTGTGTGTGGTGCTCTTGTCAACAACTACACAGTAATTGCACTGTAGTCCTTTGCAGCACAAATTGATGTGAAAATGTATTTAAAATTACTGTTAAGGTATATTTACAGTTGTTAGGCAGAAAATGGTCTGTGCATTTTAAAACCCTGCTATTAAAAAAGTGGAAACAGATTACGTCTCAGTGCTGTTGCAGCAGAATGAGTGGCAAACACATGGACATAAAAAAAATGATTAGTTAACAACTTCAGAACACTAAGCAAAACAGATATATTTCTTGCATGTAGGGACTTTGGAAGGCTCTTCTTTTTAAAAAAATGGTATGTTCTCCAATTTTGCTACCTAAATTGCATTTCAATGTGTTTTCACTAATTTAGGCTATGGGATTTGTGGCTATATAACCAAATCTGCTATCATTTTTTTAAAAAAAATGCAAGCTGCTCTCTAAATACTAAACACAGAGTTAAGTGTGTTTCATTCTTTAACATGTTGATTGTGGCACATTTAGGATCATGGTAGTCACATGCTCTCAGCCTTAGGGGAAGGCAATGGCAAACCTGTGAAGAAGCTTGCCAAGAAAACTCTGATAGGTTTACCTTTGGGTTGCCATAAGTCGGAAACAACTTGAAGGCACACAACACATGCACTATGCAGTTGCATTTTTATCATACATTTATTGCTCTGTTCCCACGATAAAAAAAAATGTTATAACTCTTCTTTGCTCTTGTGTAAGCAAACCTGCTTTTTAATCTATTCTTTCGGGACTTCTTAGAAGGTTGTGGGCCAGTATAAACTAGCAGGTTATGTAAGAAATGGCGAGCAAGCTGAACTAAAGACAGTTCTGCACTGCTGCTGTCCTGACCATCCATTTCTTGGAAAAGGCTTTTCACAGACTTTATGTCTGGCTGTTTCCACAGTTTTGTATCATGCCCTTCCAATGCTTTCCTGTGTGGAGGCAATTGCATTTTTCTCTCTCCAGTGAATCACAGCTGGGACAAGAGATCATGTTCTTGGGAGCGCGCAATGGCTGATTTGATTGGTAGAGCCAGTCTCACGGAGAGCTTTGAACATCAGGGCAGAACCTTTGAGCTGTGTGCTGTGTTCTGAGGTGAGCGAAGAAGAGAAGAATTCAGAGGGGTTATGTTCACACCAGCCTGTCACACTGTGCAGATGGGTTGCTGTGTTTTGTACTGGAGGCTGTGCAGCTTCTTTCCTAGTAGAAAAGAATTTACAGTCTGCTTTTTCAGTTCTCTGCAGTTGCAACCTGGCAACTTAGGAACTGAAGCTTGGGTGGTCTGCCCTACTAATATTCTCTTGCTTTCTGGGTTCCTCCTCTTCCCCTTCCCCACTGCAAGTATATTATCAGTCTGAAGGTGGTTCCACAAGCCATGCTAACAATGCTTTTTGTCCTCGTTTTTTTAGTGCATCATTCATGAATGCAGAAAGTGGAAGAGAGCAGTTGTAGAAATGAGTATTCATTCTGCTCAGCAAGCTCACAGGTAGTTATAACCAGTTCTGCCAAGTGGGCAGCCCACCTCTTGCAACAGACTTTGGGTAATATCAAAGAGCAGATCATTGTCAGTGTGGCGTAGTGGTTTGAGTGTTGGAGTGCAGCTGGAGGCCATAGTTGGATTTCTGGCTGGGCCACGGAAATCCACTGGGTGACATTGGGCAAGTCACATGCTTTCAGCCTCAGGGGAAGGCAATGGCAAACCTCCAAACAAATCTTGCTAAGAATACCCCATGATAGGATTGCCTTAGGGTCATCATTAGTCAGAAATGACTTGAAAGCACACTTCATGAACAACAAGATAATTGTCAGTTCTTTAAATTGAAATGTATTACCACCATGGAGGTACCATTTGCATAAACTTTTCTGCAAATGGCTTTGTTTAAAAATAATTATTTTTAGATCTCATAAAACAATCCTTATATAGTTGCAGTATAAAATAAAAATACAAGATACAATAGTCAGGGGAAGTGTGAAGTTGAAGGCTTTCACATCTGGCATCCATAGTTTTTTGTGGGTTTTTTGGACTATGTGGCTGTGTTCTAGAACAGTTTATTCCTGACATTTTGCCAGGATCTGTGGCTGGCATCTTCAGAGAATGCTGGCATGAAAGTAAGTGGGGTTTATATACTGTGTGATCCTTGGTTGGGAGGAAATGATCTACATGTTAATGTGTGTGTTCTGTTGTTGAATGGAAAGGCCTCAGGGTGGGAGGATATGCAAGGAGGATTTGTGTCTAATTAGTGGTCCATTGTCTACTGGGAAAACCCCTGACCCTGGGTGGTTTTCGTTTGCATTTGCTGGGTCTTGATTTTGGTGTTTTTCAGGACTGGTAGCCAAACTTTGTTTACTTTAAAGGTTTCTTCTTTCCTGTTGAAGTTGTCTAGGTGTTTGTGGATTTTAGTGGCTTCTCTGTGCATTCTGACCTGATAGTTGTTGGCATGGTCTAGATTTTCAGTGTTTTCAAATAGCACTTTATGCCCAGGATGGTTTATAATGTGTTTTGCTACTGCTGATTTTTCTGGCTGACCCAGTCTGCAGTGTCTCTTGTGTTCCTTGATACGCTGCGTTTGGTGGTCCCTATGTAGACTTAGGGCTGTACAGTATGCGGTAAACTCCTGCGGGCCATGAGAGGGTCTCTCCTGTTCTTCGCTGAGCGAAGCATTTGCTGGATTTCTTAGTTAGTTTGTAGAACATTTGGAGGTTGTGTTTCCTCACCAGTTTCCCTATTCTGTCTGTGACTCCTTTGATGTATGGTAAAAATACCATCCCTTTGGGTGATTGTGTGTCTTCACTCCTATGGGTTTTTCTGGGTCTGACAGCCCTTCTGATGTCTGAGCTGGAGTAACCATTAGCCTGTAGAGCCCAGTCTAGGTGCTTCAGTTCATCTTCCAGGAAGTGGGATTCACAGATCACAAACACCTAGACAACTTCAACAAGAAAACTAAGTTAGGGGAAGATTTAATAGGCATGGTCCTTCAGCTATCCCATTCTGAGACGCAACTTTTGGTCAAAAGGTCCACAGAGACTGAGGACCACAGAGACTATCAGGGGGCTGTAGAAGGAAGATGCTGTGGTGTTTGCTACTGCCTTGGACCTCTGCTTCCCTCAGTGGTCTAGCTGAAGCTCTGATTCAGCTGGCCCTGCTCTTTACACTTGCATTTTATTCTTGTACTGGGTATAGAGGGCAAAGGTTTGTCTTTTTGCTGGACAGAGACAAGGGTCTGTTACTTGCATTATCTTCTCAGCCTCAGAGGGAGAGGCAGGCCAGCTCCATCGTCTCTAGCCAAAATTAAGAAAGAGAGCCCTCCCTCCAGTTCATCTGCCATGGTCCAGGCCTCAGAAGGAGAGAAGAACTGCTAGACTTGATCCCCTTCCACACTGCCATTCCCTTCTCCTTTTGTGTCATGTCTTTTTAGATTGTAAGCCTGAAGGCAGGGAACCATCTAATTAACCATTTGTAAGCTGCTCTGAGAGGCTTTATAAATACTCCAAATAAATAAATAAATGGTCTGTCAGAAAAGAATTGTTTTCACAGGAAGCAAAAAAACTCACCGTGCAGTGTTAGATCCGGTCCATTATCCAAGGAAGACTATTCCACCACTAGCCATCCCCTCACCTCCATGACAGACGAGTTGGAGGGGGATGGGCTGTTTGCTGCACTCCCGTGAGAGGAGACAGGTTAAGATTAATCATGCCACAGCTGTCAGGCCATGGTGTGAACCCTTGGGGGCAGAGCCAGAATTGATTTCGTGCCGGCTGCCCCCAAGAGCTTCAGTACACAGCGTTAATTGAGGAGAAAGGACATCTCCTTGATCCTTGGCTGAGTAAACTTTGCTTACTTGGGGTTGGGGGAGGTGTTTCTCTGCTGTCTCCCTTCCTTTATCCTCATTTAGTTGCTCCACTGAGCTGCTCTGGAGGGCTGAGGCAGTTGGTTGGTGTCTCAGCTCTCAACCTTGGTGGGCAGAGTGCTGCCTTGGGGACTCTGACTGCTGCCTTGGGTGGCTGAGGCAGCAATTGCGGCTGTTGCTACGGCTTGGGAGGGTGGCCTTCCGGCCTGGTTTTTACAACCATTTTCAGCCCTCTTCTCTCCCCTGCCGCCCAGATTGGTGGATTGGCCCTGGGAGCCCACCTTGTAGCTTCGGGTTTTTGGGCCTCACTAATTGTGTGCTTTTCTGTGCTGTGAGCCTGCCCGAGACTTGGTGGGTCACCCAGAGCGCTCGTGGCTGTTATCGTCCCCTTTTCTCTAGTGGGCTTGTTCCTGGGTGCTTGCCTCATGGCCTCATTAATTGAGCGCTTTTCTGCGTTGCGGGCCCACCCAAGGCCTGGTGAGTCGCCTGGAGTGGTGCCTGGCTCGGGGGGTGCTGCTGCGGCCAGGTTTCTGTGCCCTGGGGCCGGTTGGGGGGGTTGCTTTTGGCTGTGGGGCTTGGGCAGCTAAGTTTGGGCCCCCTAGTTTGTGCACTCACAGGGTACTGTTTCCCTGCATCGGCCTACCTTGTGAGCCCCGCTTGGCTGTAAAGTTTGATACGGCATTGTATTAAGTTGACCTTCCCCCTCCCTCCCCCGGCAAGGTTGTTCTGTTTTTGCTGTGGGCTATATTTCAGGGGAATTGCCCCATCAAGGCACCTCTTGTTGCTACTTTGCTGTTGTTGTTCTATCATTATTATTCATTACTTTCTGAAGTGTCACCTTGTTTACATCAATTATACACATATACATTTGGTATGTGGTCTGATAAATTTCATAGTAATTGAGTCTGTCATCCTGCTTGTCTGGCATAATTTGCGATGGCACCTAAAAAGGGAAAGGTGGCCCTAAGGGTAAGGGACTGGCTAAGTTTTCTAAGCGCCCAGTGGTACAACTCTCTTCATCTAGTGATGAATCTCTGGATGTGGAGATGGATGAGATGTTTGCTAGAATTAGGGTGCTTGAGGAAGCCCGCGGTGGGTCACAGCATCCGCCGCTCCCTTCCCCATTTTTTCACCCTCATAGGGCTTCTAAGCATTCTAAGTGCACCAGGCTCTATGAAGAGATGAAAGCCCGTAATTTTGCTTTAGAACAGGCACAGTCTGGCCCTGAGACATCTTCAGTTCCAGCTGTCCAGCCCCCTGCAGGCCAAGAAGTCCCTTCCCAGGCTGAACCTGAGGAGGTGGTTCAATCACCAACAGTGTTACCTTCAGCAAGTGAGTCCCTTACACAATACAGTGACCCTCCTTTGGGATATTCATGGCCTTGGGGGTTTCCAGCCCATATGTAGACACATACAACCCCATGCAACGGTGTCAAGGGGGAGTGACAACTTCAGGACTGCCACTGCAGTCTAGTTGGCTCCTCTCCCAGCCCACATGGGGCCAATGGCCTGGATCCCCATTTTCTACTACTCCCACTCTCTGGTCACCTGTTGATGCATGCTGGAGCTTCCCTCAGGGTCAATCGGGTTATGTGAGTGCATCCCCATCTGCTATTCCTTATGGGGAGATAGCTTTACCATTGGGTGATCATTTGTTGCAGTCAACCATTGATAAGATATTGAAGGGGGAATACGTAGATGTTTTTGCTTTATCGTGAACTGGAGAAAAAGGAGAAGGAGGAGCTGGATGGCAAGGAAAAGGAAAAATTGCATTGGAGGAAGGTTGAGCATAATTTTTCTAATTGGCTCAATGGTTTTCCATTTATGCTGGGGTTATAATGAAGGCCCAGCCTACTTGTGCAGCTGCCCTGATCCAGTATATTCACAGGGCTTATGTTGATTACGCTGCTGTATGACAAGGCTTTTCGCATGCAGGCTGCCTTATATCCCACTATGCGTTGGGATATGTTGCATTCTCAATTGTGGATGCAACTTATGACACTGGGTTGCCCGATCCAGGGAGAATGTTCGCATAGTGGTCATCTTGTACAAAAATCGGGTAGCCCTTCTGCGGCATGGCCCCAGTATGCTTTGGGTCAATTTCAAAAGCTCATCTGTTGGGAGTTTAGTTTCCAGGGCATTTGCAACTGTAAGGCTTGTAAATACGATCATGAGTGCTCTGTTTGTAAAAGCCCTCATTCCTTTCAGAATTGCCCCCAAGGGCTGAGCCCAGTCTGGCTCCAATAAAGGACAGGATAATAGAAGGTCAAATGGAGTTCCCCTGCCTTCAAAAGGGCCCCAGCCCAATCAGGCTTGAGGTTCTTCAGTGGATGCTGTCATTTTATCCTAATTTGAGGGTGGCTCATTCTTTGCTTAATGGTTTCCGTGAGGATTTTTGTATTCCTTTTCAGGGCACCTGATGTCCATTTTTAGCTAACAAGTTGAAGTCTGTTAGGAGGCTGGAGCTTGTAGTTAGACAAAAGATTGATAAGGAGGTATCTGAGGGTCGTGTTTTGGGCCCCTTTTCATTTCCTCCTCCTCCTAACTTGAAGGTTTCCCCGTTGGATGTTGTGCCTAAAAAAGCGGCTGGCAAATTCCTATCCTCACGATCAGTCAGTTAATGATGCCATCCCCCATGAGTTGTATACAGTTTGTTACACTTCTTTTGACACTGCTGTTTGGCGAGTTAGGAGCTTTGAAGTGGGGGCTGAGTTAGCTAAATGAGACATTAGGTCTGCATTTTGCTTGTTACCTGCTCATCTTTGGATTTTGAATTGTTAGGTTTTAAGTTTGATGGCCAGTTTTACATGGATGGGCTCTCCCAATGGGCTGCTCTGTGTCATGTGCAGCTTTTGAAGTGTTCAGCACCTTTCTTGAATACGCCCTCAGGACGAGGACTAATCTTAAAGGGATTGTCCATTATTTAGTTGATTTCATGTTCATTGGATCATCTGGTTCAGGGGTGTGTTCGTTTTTACTCAGAGAATTTCAGGCCTTAGCAGTCGAGCTGAGTGTTCCTTTGGCACTTGAGAAAACAGAATGTATGGCTACAAGACTGGAATTTTTAGGAATATCTATTGACATTGTCAATCAGTTATCTAAACTCCTAGATGACAAGGTCGTCAATTTGAGGGATAAGGTACAGCAATTCATTTCACGATCCAAGGCTACTCTCCATCAATTTCAAGAGCTCATTGGGTATTTGAATTTCACCTCTTCAGAGTTGTTAAGCCACACCATAGCCATACTTCAGCTATAAAGGAAGAACTCTTAGTCTGGTCTCAATTCCTGGCAGACTTTAATGGGATCTCATTCTGGCGCAATGATCTCAAGCTCCATGATGCGCTTCAGGTACCATCTGATGCAGCAGTTTCAGTGGGCTTTGGAGTTCATTTTAATAGCCGGTGGTGTGCCCATTCTTGGCCACAGGAGTGGATCCAAGCTGGATTAACTTTTGATCTGACTCTTCTTGAATTTTTTCCCATTTAGGTAGTCATCACCATATGGGCTAAGGAGTTTACCAATTCTTCTGTGCACTTTTGGTGTGCTAACTTGGCAGCTGTTCATGTCCTCAACTCCTTGATGTTGATATCCATGAGGGTCATGTGCCTTGTCCGGGTGTTGAAATGCTTACGTTTTAATATCTTGTTCATGGTTTTGCATGTTGCGGGAATTGATAATTTTATTCCAGATTCTCTCTCCCGTAAACAGATGGATCACTTATGGAACTTCGCCTCCAGGGTGGCTTGGCTGGCAGAACCGATACCCGAATACCTTTGGAGCCTTGGAAGTGCAAGGTGATGTGGGCCATGGGTCTCTCAGTCACTTCCAGTACAAAGAAGAGTTATATATCGGTGCAAGAGTTCCTCAAGTTTTGGGTGGTGCACCAATTGGGAGAGACTCTACCTGTTCCGGTGCCTAATCTCCTGTGTTTTTCTCCATGACAGGGGACTGGCTTATCAGTCCATTCATGGCCACTTATCTTCCATTGCCTTTTGGTAGAAGCTACAAGGGGTTCATGATACCACTACTAATTTTTGGATTAAAAAGGTATTGGAAGGCTGGTCTAAAGAGAGAGGTCAGGTTAGAGATACTAGAGAGCCTTTGTCTCCTGATATCCTAAAGAGCTTGAGATCCATATGGGCTGATATTTGAGTATCGTCATATCAAGTTTTACTATTCCATTCTGCTGTGTTAAGTGCATTTTTCAGTGCGCTAAGAGTTAGTGAGCTGGTTTCAGCTGCTAAGCATGACAAGTCTGACAAAGCATTATGCTATAGTGATCTTAGGTTTACTAGACAGTTACCCTAGTCATTACATCATCTAAAACTTACCAGCATGGTAACAGTGCTCAGATCTCTCTACAGCCTTGTTCAGACACATCTGTCTGTCCAGCACAGGCCTTGTGTGAATACATCCAAGCAAGGGGATCCAGCCTGGGACCTCTGTTTGTTCATCAAGAACTTTCCCCTTTGACCAAACATTAGGTTTGGGCTGTTACTACCATGGCCTTGTATTCTGTGGGCTGAACTGATGTCCACTTTGCGACCCATTCTTTTTGGATTGGAGCTGCTTCGACGGCTGCCTCTATGGGTTTACAACTGGATGCCGTCAAATGAATTGGTTGTTGGAGGTCTTCTGCATACCACAGATATGTTAGGAGACTACTTTGTTAATTGGTGTTTCTTTGTTTTTCATATCCCTGCCTTTGGCCGTCAAGAGTTTGAGTACTACTATGTTGCCACAGCATGATCTACTGGGCTGCTCAGCAAGCAAGAACAAGTCACTTGGGTACTCTCTTGGGCCTTGGTGATGTTGCCTGTTTTCATTGGTTGGGCAAGCGGGGTCTTCGTTGGCACAGCCTGTTGCCGTTATTGTTTAAGGAGTGCCGAGGGCCTCCCCCCTATGTTCTGGTGGTTCACCTTTGGGGGCAATGATCTGGGTTTGTTGGGGGCAATGATCTGGGTTTGTTAAAGGGAAAGGCACTTATTTTGCAGGTGCTGCATGATTTCCGCCTTGTTAAACAGTTATGGCCACTTGTTCAAATTGTTTGGTTGGCTATGCTCCCATGCCGGGAATGGAAATGCGGTGGTGACCCTATTGCCATTGATAACGGCCCAAAGGCTAATAGGGGAATTCGTAAGGCCCTTGAGGCTGGGCTAGGCCATTATCTGCCCCATCCCAGATTATATTTCACAGGCTGGAGCTCTACAGGGCTGACGGTGTTCACCTTTCTGCAAATGGCAATGCCATTTTCTTAACAGACCTGCAACAAGGTGCTAAGGAGATGTTTGATGCTGAGGTGGGAGACAGGGGCTAAGCAGATGCTTGCCCCATATCTGTGGCATAAATAATGGAATTGTATTTCGGTGAACACCTTGGACACCATTTTGGTGGAAGGGATGTTTCTGGAACCATCTCTTGAGGCCTTGCGATCTGGGGGAGGTGGCAGAAAGAAATTGCCCTTAGGTCTGGCTTTAAAGGTAATGCCCCTCTTTAATCTTAGCAGATTGGGAGAGGGACTTTATGGTTAGACTTCCTGATGCAAGCTGGCCAACAAATAACCCAGCATTTGGGTTATCATTGAGGGCTCAGGTGTTATTGTCCAAATAAGCTGCAGAGGTGGTCTGGGGGAAGACATCGGCTGCAGCTTCTCCCACACTTGGTTGTTCTACTGAGTTGGTTGCAGTTCCGTTAAGAAGTTAATAGATAGGTCAATTAATAAATGGCCCTGTATTCATCCCAGCCTTGTGTCCTGTCTCATTATTTCTGGGGTTGGGCGGCAATGGGGTATCATTACTGAGGAGGTCCCATTGTAAGTTCTGGAAGCCTGGCTTTTCTATGGTGAAGCCTGGCTTTTGTATGCCATTCTCTGTGATGTCTTTTAAGGGCAGTTCCACACTGCAGGATGCATCCATACTGCAGAAATAATCTGGTTTGACACTGCTTTAACTGTCGTGGTTCAGTGCTATGGAATTCTGGGATCTGTAGTTTTGTGAGACATTTAGCCTCTATCGGAGAGCTCTGGTGCCACAACAAACTACAAATCCCAATATTTCAGAGCATTGAGCCATGGCAGTTAAAGCGGTATCAAATGATTATTTCTGCACTGTGGATACCATAGAGAACATTACAACTAACTGCTACTGACTTCCCTATCATTTCAACACTTATTTGCCCAGACATTTTAAAGTATTAGGCTGCTCTGTTTGCTCTACTATTTTGTGTGTGTGTGGTGTGTGCTTGTTTATTGTCATGTGGTCTTAGGGTTTTATTGTACTGTGCTGCAACAAGCTTGCTCCACCTTCTACATGACATCCCTACATATCTGAAGGGATGTCATGTAGAAGATGGATTAAGCATGTTTTTCCCCTGCTCCAGAGACTAGAACATGAACCGATGGATTCAAACTGGAAGAAAAGAGATTTGCTTAAGTCCTGTGTTAGAAAGAACTTCCTGACAGAGCTTTTCAACAGTGAAATAAACCTCTTAGGATGGTGGTGATTGTAGACTCTTCTTCACTGAAGGTCTTTGAATAAACCATGGCCATCTCTCAAGAGCACTGGTTAGATGGTCCTTGCAGTCCCTTCCAGTTGTATATTGTCTATTTTGCTTTTTATGCTTCTTTTATAGTGCTCTGATATCCTAGGATGAAAGCTGGATTAAAATTTGCTTAATGAACAAACAATCTTACAATCTAATAGAAGACCCCACAAACACTATTTTTTTTAAAAAAAATAGGCAATTGATAATGAAAGTGAAGTCTAAATTTCACTGGGAAATTTTTTTGAAAAAGGGATTTTTGCCTCCTTTCCAACTTGGTACAGTGTTGAGTGCATAAATATGTTGTGTTCTTTGTAAAAGTGCAAAGATTACTATGATGGGTAATTTTTGGTCATTTCCATACAGGTAGGAATAAAGCAATTCTGGAGCAAATATGGGATGGGTATGTATCATGCAGCTTTGTTCTGATCTGGGATTAAACTGAGGTAAGCATTGTGTTTAGACAAAAGGAAGAAGAAAAACTGGAGTGTTGGAGTGTGTGTATGAGTGTGAGTGTGTGCGAGAGAGAGAGAGAGAGAGAGTATGTCTTGGTTGTCAGAGTGATGTTGAAGCTTTTCTCAAACAGTCCAACAGAAATGAGAAGTGGGTGTCCAAATTCCCTCAAGTGATTTCAGCTCCTTAGTGTGAAAGCCAGAGACAGAAACCTGAATCTCTCTCCTATCCCTTGGCTCTGGCTCTAATCTCAAACCACTTCTAATGCTGAGCCAAAATTTGGAAAGAGTTAGTTTTTGGTCTGCTTCCCTCCTAGCTGATGCTGGCTGGATGATTATGTGAATTGTAGTAAAATGAAGAAAGAACTGTTATACCCTTCAACATTTCACAGATGACAAGCAGTACTCATGTGGCCAAGCAACATCTGAGTGTGATCAAGATGGCAAATGTTGTTAATGAGGTTAAGCAGATAAGCCAAGAGAGGCTGTTGCAGTTTGCTTTTGCCTGTGCTTACTAGGAAGGGCTAGATTCCACCTCTCCTCTCCTCTTTCCCTACTGTGTTAATAGGGTGTAACCTACTTTTGCACTTTGAACATTTGTAGCAACCAAAGTACATTGAGAATAAAGAGAAGTGGGAGAAGGGGAGGAACAGACATTTAAAAAATAGCTGGAAAAGTGGGATGATAGAGGATTAATCAGGATTGCCCTGCTGGTTCAGGACAGTTGGAGTGTATGGACTTTCCCCCATGTTCTGGTCTATATGCTAGCTAGCCAGCTATAGACCGGACTTGTATGACTTGTGGCCTATCAAATAAAATATAGGCCTCTTCTGGCTTGTTGGCCAAGGAGCTACTAACCCACTTTGTCTTTTCTGCTTGCTTGAGATTGTGAGAATGGCAGACGTTGCCAGTCACCTGCCCAGGAGGCAGTGGCATCACTCTGGTTGGTGTCACCTTATGCAGGTGCCTGGAAAGGGCTGCTGGGGGATGCTGTAGCTTCTAGATGGCCTGTTTTGGGTCTGGTGCAACTGCTGAGCAAGTGATGAAGGGAAGCAACACCCTTTCTTGCTCACCCAGCAGCTGCGCCAATTCCACCTGTATATTACCCCACCAGGTGTACACCCCCCTCTGGGGTGTCACCCAGCGAGATTCGCACTCCTCACATGCCCCTAGTGACACCTCTGCCAGGAGGGCGCCAATGACTACCCACACACAGTCATATGTCAAACCATAATACATGACTCATGGTTTTGTCTCGGTTTGATAGCTCTAAACTGAGCCAATTTGGAATGCTTTTCGTTGTTTGTGTGCTTTCATATCTATTCTGACTTATTATGACCCTGTCATAAATATCCTCCACATTTGCGGCTCTGACTCTTGCAGATTTGATTATTTGTGGATTTGATTAATATGTTCTCTTTAGGAATCTCTAGGTCTACCAATGTAGCTCTGCCAGAAGTTGACCATATAGTTGTGCTGGAGAACCTAAGGTTCCTAGAGAAAACACTTCTCTAGGCATTTTTAGGTTCTCCAGTATGATTCTATGGTCAACCTCTAGCAGATGTTGACCATAGAGTTGCACTGGAGGACCTGGAGATTTTTAGAGGTGTTCTCTCAGTTAAAAAGAATAGTGTTTTTTTTTTAATTGGTGTTTTTTCACATTAACAGGGGTCCTTCAGCAAATGTGGAGGGACCACTGTACCCCCTTGAGAATATTTATTCAGTGGAGGTTTGCTGTTGCCTTCTTCTGAATAGAGCTTACAGTACTTGATACTACCTGAGGGTCTCCCTTCCAAGTATTAACCAGGTTTGTCTCAGTTTAGCTTCCAAATCAGATAAAGCAGCTTCATTTATATACCGCTTCATACCGCGCTATGGAGTGTCTAAGCGGTTTACAACTGTAAGCTCATTGCCCCCCAACAGCTGGGTACTCATTTTAGCGACCTTGGAAGGATGCAGGCCTGAGTCAAGCCTGAGCCCTGGCTAGTATTGAACTCGCAACCTTGTGGTCTATGAGTGAGTGGCTGCAGTACAGGATCTGATGCCTTCAGGGTATTTATTATTTACATTGTATTTCAGCATGTTTTGATCTTGTGGCCATGTTGATTGGGGGATGCTTGGAGTTGTGCTCCAAAAAGCAACACTTCTAAGCTCTCCACTGAGCCCATTGCTAGTTCCCACTTTCCTTGCTGTTTGCCTCCAGAAACTGGCAGTGCCCAGCCTCTTGCTCTGGCATTTGTCAGCAGGCCTGGTTTTTACTGGCATGCTGTAACAGGTGAGAGGGCAGCTTGAGAATGCCTTTACAGCCTTTTGTGTTAAAAGCTTGTCTTAAGGCGCCTTTTATTTCTCCATTCACAAGGCTGCTGGGGAGCTTTTTGTGTTTAGTCTCATAAGCAAACTATTTAGAGCTTTTCTTGTCTTTTTCTTTCCAGCCAGTATTTATAAGCCCATATGGGCATGCTGAGGCTCCAGCTGGAGGGATGGCCTTGCCTGTATCGTAGAAGCTCCTGGCTCATTCGCTTGCAGATTATCTTGACTGGGAAAGCTTTGGAGTGAGGCAGGATGTGTGTTTGTGTGTATGTGGGGTGCATTATATGCTTCCAAAAATTTCAAACTGAAAGTCAAAATTGATACTGGCCATTGAAATTTGTATTGGATAAACATGGAGTTGGCATTTAAGAGAGCAAACCATTAGATCTAGCAATATATGGCAGAGCTAGGCCATCAGTAGTCCCATTGCCACTAGAGAGAGAAAGAAAGAATGAACCAACTTGGTGTAGAGTTTTGAGTGTTATGCTAAGAAGTCTGGAGACCAGGTTTCAAATCCCCAGGCTTGAAATAGCCATGGAAACCCATTGGGTGATCTTTGACAAGTCATTCTCTCTCAGCCTCAGAGGAAGGCAGTCACAAAGGTCTTCTGATTAAAAATAAATAAATAAAATCTTACTAAGGAAATCCTGCAATAGGGTTGCCATAAGTTGGAATGAACTTGAAATAACACAGCAACAACAACTACACTCTAATTGTACTGGATTAGATACCTGCATCCCCACCATCATCTATCTGTCTATCAATCTATTGCTCTATCTGTGTCTGTCTATCTATCTAGCTGTATTGGATTAGACACCTGCATCCCCTTTCTCCAAGGAACGCAGGGCAGCACCTGTGATTCTGTTCTACATTTTATTCATGTAACTCCTTTGCTAACAGACGGGGCAAATGATTATTTATTTATTTGCTGTTGTTGTGTGCCTTCAAGTCATTTTTTGACTTCTAATGAACTTATCACAGGGTTTTCCTAACAAGGTTTGTTCAGAGGAGGCTTGCCTTTGCTGTCCTCTAAGCTGAGAGAGTATGACTTGTCCAAGGTCACTCAGGGATTCTAATCCTGTTCTCATATCTAGCCTTTTACTTCAAGGTGTTTAGTGGAACACACACAGTTGTCTTCCTTATGTTTATGTTCCTAACATCCTTGGATACTCAACCAGTATCAACGAACAAGCATGGGGAGGGGAGGCAAATACAAATTACAAACATAGGGTGTGATACATTCTCTGATGGGGAGCTGTTTCCATCAGGGAAATCAGGAGTTGGTAATCCCTCCTCCAGCCCTCCCTCTATGTGCCCCCAAAACTCTCCGTTTTTGGAGTCAAAAACACTCAGAACAATTTTCACCAAACTGGAGCCCTACAGTGGTGAGGCTGTCCTGACACTAGTACTAGTGCAACAATGAGTTCAGTCCTTAAAACACAAAGTAGAAGTAAAACAATCATGAAACAAATTAGATAAAACCAAGATAAAAACGGCAACAGCAGATCATAATTCCAATCATGTTGTTCGACTGCAATTCCCATCATTCGTCACCATTGACTATGCTGGTTAGGACTGGTTGATTGGGAACTGCAATCTGATGTTTGCTACGGGCCCATGGCAAGGAGTTTACTTATGGAAGGTAACCAAGCAGCAGTGAAGGGAGTGACTGAAAAAGGATGTTTTCAGTGGAATAATTTCTCACACTGGCATTCAAATTGCACTGCTATAAATAACCAATATTAGTTTATCCTTTCTGTATAAACAGTGAAATTGGACCCTTTGACAGTGAGTCTGAAACTTCTGATTCAAAGGAAGTACATCTGTCTAATAATAATTTAATCTTCCTTACTAAGATTAAAGACAAATAAATGTTGCAAAGCAACAAGTGAAGAATCTTGAAGAAAATAATTGCCCCCCCTGAAATTGTGCTGTCAAGAGAGAATGTTTATTCTTTGGATTAAAGCTTTAAAACCATCTCTCTCAAGCATCAGCAATGCCCAGTAAAGGGGAAAATGTCACATTATTTATATATATAAAAATTCAAATCCCAACTTTCCTTCTGTAAATAAATTATGAAAATTAATATTGCTTTTAATTTGTTTCAAACTGTGTTTTAGTCATGTATTTACTGTTCTAAGCTTCTTTAACCATTGCACATTGCATTAGGGGACCTGATGGTGATAAACGAATGCCAAAAAATAAAATAGTGCTGAACTTCTGGTGGCGACAGCAGGATGACAGGTCACTAGAGACAGGTTGCTAGTGACCAGCATGGCAGGCATATAAGTATTTAAACATCCTTATCCATTGAATCTTGGAGAAGAGATCAGAGAGTGGGGCTTGAAGGAGGTACTCTTCCACAGTCGGGGTGGGTGGGGGACATCGCAAGGGTGTTTTTTCCTGCCGAGGGGACTGAACCATAGAGTAGCCGAGCCTGTCAATGGAGGCTGCCTTTTGGCACTGAGCCCAGCCTGCTGCTACTTTTAGATAGAAATAGAGTAGTTTAATTAGAACTTAAATAGTGTGCCTTTTCTTTTATATTCTCTTTGAACTTAATTTAAACTGTCTTGGAGCAAAAATAAGAGCTATAGAACATAAGTGACTTTCCACGCACCCCCCCTTTTGCCCTTGGGCTTGAGGGTTACTTTCTATTGAGAGGAGAGACATTAAAAATATTAATGAGAGCGGAAAGCTGATCATGGAAAATCTTTTAAAAATGGGAGCTGGAGAAGGCATAGTAAGTGAGAGAAAGTTGGTGGAAGTTGTTAAAGGTGAGCACAGGGTGTAATAGATAAGAAAGAAGAGTGAGTGAAAGGATCTGAAAAGTGAAAGTAAAGTGAAAGTTCCTTTGATTGAGGAACTAATTAGGAGGAGTAGCTAATACCCCAGAAGACAGGATCAAAATTCAAAATGACTTGAACAGACTAGAAAGCTAACAAAATGAAATTCAACACGGAGAAATGTAAGGTACTGCACTTAGGGCGGAAAAACGAAAAACACAGATATACGATGGGGGACACCTGGCTGAATGAAACTACGTGTTAAAGGGATCTAGGAGTCCAGGTAGACCACAAGTTGATGCCGCAGCTAAAAAGGCCAATACAATTTTAGGCTGCACCAATAGAAGTATAATGTCTAGATCAAGAGAAGTAATAGTGCCACTCTATTCTGCTTTGGTCAGGCCTCACCTGGAATACTGTGTCCAGTTCTGGGCACCACAATTCAAAAAGGATGTGGAGAAACTGGAGCGTGTCCAAAGGAGGGCAACTAAAATGGTGAAGGGTCTGGAAACCAAGCCCTATGAGGAACGACTTAGGGAGCTGGGGATGTTTAGCCTGGAGAAGAGAAGGCTGAGAGGTGATATGATAGCCGTGTTTAAATATTTGAAGGGATGTCATATTGAGGAGGGAACAAGCCTGTTTTCTGCTGCTCCAGAGACTAGGACCCAGAACAATGGGTGAAAGCTCCAGAAAAAGAGATTCCACTTCAACATTAGGAGGAACTTCCTGACAGTAAGGGCTGTTAGACAGTGGAACACACTCCCTCGGAGAGTAGTGGAGTCTCCTTCCTTGGAGGTGTTTAAGCAGAGGCTGGATGACCATCTGTCGGAGATGCTTTGATTGGGAGTTCCTGCATGGCAGGGGGTTGGACTGGATGGCCCTTGTGGTCTCTTCCAACTCTATAATTCTGTGATTCTATGATTCTATGAGTATGGACAGACAAAAATAACAGAGTGAGTAAAAAGCAAAGAGTGAGTTAAAAGAAGGAAGTGGAGGCTGGCAATTTAGATAGATCAAGCTGTAAGAGAAGACTAAGATAGAATTGGCAGGGATGTGAAGAAGGGACAATGAAACTTAGAGTGGTGGAGAATTGATGACACAAGAAAGAAGCGTAGTAGTGGTAAGCTGTGAAAGAAAGGAAGGCAAAGAAAGAATTTGGTGGAAAGAGGACGGGGATGAGACAATGGATTCAGTAAAGATGGAGTTCAGGAGAGAAAGAAAGCGACAGAAGGAGGACGGGATGAGATGACGGAGAGGAAGCATTCTATATAGGAGCTGATTCCGACGTTGAGATAACTTTTATTTCGATGGGCGACAGGCCAAGAAGAAGAGTAAAGTAAGAGAAAGAATATGGTGGAAGGAGGATGGGGGGGAGACAAGGCTGTGACTAGAGAAACATTATTTTAAGAAGGGAATTGTGGTGACATAGAAGATGAGGTGAAAGACCAAATTAATTTCCATTGACATACTATTGAATAAGCTTTAAAAGGCAGTGGGGATCTTTTCTTACATTTTCTCACTTGTGGATCTTGATTTATTTGTATAGAATAGGACAGTAATTTTTTTTATGCATATTGACTTAATTGTATGCATAAAGATAACATTGTCTACCTCTTTTATAGACATTTCCAAACTTTGTTTGTCTTACTTTAAGTAATTAATTATCAAACTATCTGATTGATTAATATTAACATTTGACTATTCTTTTTGAACAACTAATATTTAAGTTTGTTATTAATTTGTTTAATCTGGTTAAGAGAAGTGGAATTATAAGCAATTGTATTTGGATTGAGCTATTATCTTCTTTGAATTAATTATTACTATTATCAATCATTATTACTGAATTAATCAATTACCTGCTGGGGATTTGAATTAACTGTATTTTTTTTACCTTTACTAATAGAATTAAAGAAGTGGAATTAATTCAGAATTAAGAATCGGTGGTGGTTTATAGAAAAGGAATTATTCTATTGTGATTCAAGTTATAAAATTAATTAAAAAAAAGGAAATTATTCCAAGTTTAGATTCTAAAAGAAAGTTATTTAAATTGCTTAAATTTGTTAGCGCAGAGGGAAAATTGAGTCCATACACTGAAGGCTGTCAAATGCCATCACCAAGTCTGGAAAGTCACTCATAACTACTTGGTTCTTCTGAAGAGGCTTTTAAATCTTAGTTGCAGCAAAATATTTACAAGCATGATATAGCAATATTTACATCAACTGACATAACCACACCACCACATGGTACACTGGAGCATTTCTCCTTATATACACAACCTCTAGCTAGGATTCTGATCCAACCCCCTGCTAGTGTTTCATCAGCTTCCTGTCATGTGTCCACAGTGACAGTGCAGTTTTGGACCTACTATGATTTATCTCCATGCTCAAGTTGCATCAGCTTCCTCTGAGTCAGCATTTCCTCTTTATCCCATTGCATGTGCCTGAGACATTTTACAGCCTGGGGCAATTTCTCACTGACAAAATTATATATTATTAATAGAACAGTTGGTATTAGGCATCATTAAATATTGAAGCCTTTTGATTATAAATTGACATATAGAAGTGAAAGATCCATAGTAAATATAAATGTAGATTTGAAGATCAAGATGGCCTCAGGTACAAAAAGAACCACCCCAGTGGCATCAACAACACAGAAGAGGTTCAACTGATGCTTCAACCAAAACACCTGACCCCACATTGATTTTTCTTGAAGGATTTAAAATTTTTGAAGAGAAATGCATTTGGAAATGAAACAAGAATTAAAAATCTCTAGAAAAGAAGCCAAAGAGGATATGCAACGGGAACTAAACACTTTTGGTAAGAAATGGGACAAAATCACTAAAGATATCAAGGGGCGGCAGACAGAAGCAAATAAACTGATTGTTAAGACAGAAGAATTGGAAAGCACTACAAGAGAGGTAAGTGAAACACAGAAAAGGAATGAAAATAAAAATTCTAATGCAAGAGATTCATTATTGTAAGAAATGCCTGAAGTTATGAGGTGTCTCTGAAAATTTGAAAGAGGATCTATATGACAGAATTATTCTTGAATTAGCTAGCTTTGTCGAGACAACAGAGGAAGAGATGGGAAATGCAATGGACAGAATATTTAGAATTAATTCGACAGTGGCTAAGGAGAAAAAGCTACCTCGTGACGTGGTAATATCTTTTGTTAGATTTAAATGGAGAAACCAATTTCTACCAAAATAAATAAATAAATAAATAAATTCTACGGGATTTGGTGATAGAAGGAAATATAATTAAGATATACAAAGATATCTCCCTGGAAATTTTATGGAAAAGACAGGATTATAAATTCCTGGCCCATGAGTTCATGAAAAAAAAGATACCATACTCGTGGGAAATAAACAAAGATGGCTAAGGATTAACTCTATAAAAAAAGCCAAAGATTTCTTAAGAAGAATGAGAACAGAACAGGAGAAAGGTCCAAAAGAATCCAGAATGCTGACAAGAAAGGCAACGGAGATGGAGGATGGTGAGTTAAAAAGTGGAGAAGAAACATCTGATCAGGATGAACAAAACATGGAAGAAGAAAAATTGACCTAAAAGAGTTCGAGAGAAAAAGAAGAAAGAGCAGGAATTTAAAGAACAAACATGGCTGTGAAAATTGGATCGTTGGAATGTAAAGGGTTTGAACTCAAAATTTAAACATAGTAAAGGTTTTTATTTTGGAATTAATTTTACTGATTTCTCAAATTAATTGATAAGTTCAATATAAGTTAGAGTCTATAAGCTTTAATAGAAGGTGTGTGACAATTTATGGAAAATTGATAAAGATGAACTTTTAATTGTGTAGAATGAAGCACTTTAGCAGGTGTTACCTAACTGCATGACAAGCAACAAATGCTCAAATTCCCTCTTCTACACAATCATTAAAGGTACAAGAGCCCTCTGCAGTTTTCACTCTGGAAACTCTATTTAAAATGGATGCAAAAACCCAAAATGATTGTTTTCGAAGCTCCACTGGTGGCTTCCTCAGGCACAAGTGTTAAGAGACCTGTGATTAAAATCCTTATTTTAATTTTTTTTATCCCTTTCTGTATTATTTTAACACCTTTGCCTGATGAAGAGGTCAGTGGAGCTTTGAAAGCTTGCATCATGTATTTTGTATTACTGTTTTGTGCATTTTGGATGCTATTGTACTTTGTTATATGGCCAACATAGCTACCCCTGAATATGGGATTCATGTTTACAATCAATGACGAAATGTGACCCAAACCCTCCCTCTTAAGCCAGACAGCACTCCAGCTGAAGGGTTTCTAAAGTGGTATAGATTTGGGTGCTTGGAAATGATGACTGCAAGTCGTGGAGCAAGTCGAGACAAGCAATGGTGACAGAACCACCAAAGGTCTCTCCAGCTGCCTATCTACAACTGGATAGTTGATGAAGCAAGACTCACTGACAAAAAATGTATGTAGGGAGAGTTTATTTTGCAGGAAATTCACACAGTGCCAGAGCTTCCAGAAATGTGATTCTCCTTTTTAAAATGTTATTTTAAATGGGAAAGCATAGGGGCATGTTCTAAGGATCACCAATATTGGGCTGTGGTTACATGTAGCCCACTGGCCAAGTGTTGCCCACCCTGATATAAATTAAAAGTTCTGCTCAGGACCTGTGTGCAATTCCTAAAGGGAACCAAAGGATCAGGTTTTTTGCCAGGCTCATGCAAGTGAAAATAGCTTAAGTACATCAGGGAATTGGAGACTATACTTGGGAATCAAATGGAAAGCCCCTGGAAGGCAGACTGGATTCTTTGGCCATCAGCTGCCCTTCTCTGTCTCAGGCTATTAAATATCTTACACAGCATTCAGTGAAAGCATGTTAGCTGTGCTAAGTTATGTTTGCCAGATTGAAAACTGGAGAAGGCTCCTGTGCTTTTAATGCTTGTACAGAAGAAGGCATTTCAGCATGTATAGCTTGTCATGAAACCAGGTAACAAACAGCCCTCCTAAAATTCTCTCTTCTAGGCTGCATCAAATCAGGTTGGACACCACTTTAACTGCCATGGCTCAATGCTATGGAATTCTGGGAGTTGTAGTTTGTTGTGGCACCAAATCTCTGCTCCAGGAGATATATGCAAGTTCTAGCAGATTTCTCTGGAACTTAAACTTAAAGGTTCTTGTCAGATGGAAATCTCATTTCAGCACTAATAAAATGCACTGGACAAACAAAACCCAAGCAGCATCACTATCAGCTCTTCTTCTCAAGCCAAAACCTGTTCTTTTAGCAGGCTTCTCACCCCACTCCCAACTTGGCAACTGCCAAGAAGTTTTTCTTTCCATCTACATGCATTAACAAACTGGACTCTTCTTACTCTTCATATTCTGACCCAAATGTGCTGGAAGGATAGCAGCTGAAGCTTCTGAAAAAGTTTAAGGCTTTCTTTTGTCTTCAGACATTTTGGCCTATTTAAGGTAAGCACTATGAGTATAAGAGAAATAATGGAGTTTGTACAAGCTGTTTTGTAGGATTGGTGGATCCATGGTGTTTCAAATTTAGTCATCTTCTCACACTTGAGTTGCCAATTGAAATAAGGAAAAGGGCTTCTGTACCATTAATGATTGTATAGGAGAGGGGATTTCAGCAGGTGAAGCTTGTGTGACAAGCAGCATCTCTGAAATCTCTTAGTTGTTGTTTCCTAATTATGGCAACCGTATCATAGGGTTTTCAGAGGCTGAGAATGTGTGACTTGCCCAAGGTCACCCGGTGGGTTTCCATGGCAAAGTAGGGATTTGAACCCTGGTCTCCAGAGTCATAGTCCAACACCCAAACCAGTAGCCCTCTCTCTTGTTTCACCTGGCAACCCCATCCCCCCCCCCATTCTGTAATTTTCAATAATTGAAAATTAAGAAAGCAAATTCTAGATGACTAAATCAGCAGATCAATGTATCCTTACAATGGAATCCTATACAGGTTTACTCAAAAATATTTCCCATTGAGTTCAATTAGTCTTAGTCCCTTGTAAGTGAGGATGGAGTTGCAGAATTTTAACCCCTTAATGGTTGAGGCTTCATCAGTGAGGGCCAATTTTAACAGGTAACAGAAATAAGAGGTTTTTTAAAGTTACTTTGGTTCTGGTGCATTACTGAAACAGTTGATGTTAAGATGGTCTTTCCTTCCAATAGTGTGGAATTGCATGTGTGCCCACACACTTTTTCAGAATAACAATTAAGAAAAATAAAATAAAAAGTTATACTGATTCCTATACCCTTCACCCTGGTTGCTCACTTTTTAAACCAGGGGTAGGACTTATTAGACTGCAATTCTCATCAGCCCTAACAAATTAAAAAATAATTATTTTCAGAGGTTATAGTCAGCCCTCACAACCTGTAAAACCCGTGGTGAGGGATGATGGGTGTTGGAGTCCAACAACATCTCACTGTAAGGTTCTCACTCCAGGCTTAAATGCTGAAAACTCCAGGCTACTTAATTCAAGAGTCTTAATATAAACCTATAGTTCTTGTTCAATATATCCCACTTTCCAAGCTTAGGTTCCAGTCTTAAGTAATTATGGCTACAGCTTTTTCATATAAAGGTCTGCTCTTTTGTTTTTCATTCTGAGTTCATATTTGCTATGTTAACTTTAGATCCCCAGGATATTTTATTTTGGGGGGTGGGACAGATAGCCTCATCCTTTCTGTCGGTGGGTGGTTCAACATATTTCCAGTCATGTGCATTAGGCATATAACTGTCACAAGACTTTGGATTCATTTCTAACAGAAAAGGCTCTTTCATGTACACCAATAGCTTTGTGTACAGGTTATACGTGTGCACATTTGTTTCTGACCACTTCCAAAATAGACATTTTACTTGCGGTGGGGTCAAGGTGTTATATCTAAAATGCTTTAAATCAGGGGTTGCTAATGTGTGGCCCTCCAGATGTTGCTGAACTCTGAATTTCCATCATGGCTGAGTTTTGGGAATCGGACCACTGGGAGTTGAATTCGAATAACATCTGGAGGGTTGTGGGCTGGGACTCCTATGCCAGTAAGAAATTTTAGTAGAGCTGTTGGTGGTGCTGAATTCTCTCTCCCAACTAGGATCAACACTATGGATGTCTTCTTAAGAGTTCAGACTAAATCCAAGAATGGATTCACTGCCCCACTGATACGCTGGCCACTAGCTGCCAGTGGGAAGATACCTTACTGCACAGGTTCCCTTTCCCACCTTTCAATTTTTTTTAATTTTAATTTTTTTTCATCTAAATCTAGGATAGTTGAAATGTGACAAAAACACACAGTAGTTCCTTAGTCTCCTCTGGGATTTGGTTCCAGGATTCCCCATGATACCAAAATCTGTGGATACTCAAATTCCATTATATACAATGATGCAGTAAAATGGTGTCCCTTATATAAAATGGGAAAATTGAGGTTTTGTTATTGGATACGTGTGTGTGTGTGTGTGTGTGTGTGTGTATTCAAACTGTGGATGGTTAAATTCATGGATGCAGACTCCATGGATATGAAGGGCCAACTGTATGGGGGAAAAAAGCAATTGTAGGGATCCTGGATGGGCCATATCTTCCTATCAAGTATGGATTTCATCACACAAGCCCCATTCACACAAATCAATGAAACCACACACATACCGGTTTCGTGAGTGGCCATGATCGCATGTCTTTGCAATTGTGCAACTGGGGCTGCTGCTGCCATTGCTTTCTTCCTACTTCCCCTTAACCCCACCTTCCTGCTTTATGCTATATCCAGCATGCTTTTTGTTGTATTTTATTTTAATTGTTTACTTTTTAAATGCAATTCTGATAACATGACTTAAGTGTTTCATAATAATAATAATAATAATAATAATAATAATTTATTTATATCCTGCCCCTCTGAGCACAATCGGGGCGGCTAACAACAGTAAAATACATAGTATAAGTCCTAAAACCAATACCCACCCCCCCTTTAAAAAAGTATTAAACTAAGCACAATTAAAACATATTAAGTAAAACATAGAATTAAATAGAACCAAATTATCCAAACAAAGAATGGCGACAGTGGGAATGACAAAACAAAACAAAAACAGCAAAATAGCGAAGATGGCGGCGGTGACAAATTTGAAAAGGCAGAATAAAACAGAATAAGGGGGTTCCAGAGGCCGGGAAGTCTATTCTGGTAAGGCCTGTTGGAAGAGATCCATCTTGACAGCCTTTTTAAATCTGTTTAGTGTTGTAATCTGACAGATCTCGTCCGGCAGGCCGTTCCACAATCTGGGGGCGACTACCGAAAATGCCCTCTGGGAGGTTGCAGACAGCCTAGATTTTAATGGTTGTAGCAAGTTCCTCCCAGAGGACCGGAGTGAACCAGGTTGCTTGTAATAGCATGGGGGACAGGGGAGAGGAGGAGGCATTGATACCCTGTGACTGGCAATCTCACAACTGCCATGGCAGTGATGTTTCGCACTGCCACATGACTAGGCACTATGGAAACAGGTTTCCCCAACCTTTGGCAGTCAAATGGATGTCGTAACCACACCTGGCAGACATAGAATCAAAGGGTTAGAGATGAAGCTGTTTGATGACTATAATTGTAGTTTAAAAGCCATGTGTAGTAGTCTCCTATGTGTTTGACAGCAAACAGGTGCATTCTGTGCTTTCTGGGGTCTGGAATTATTCAAGTTAGAAGACCTAGGGGTCATTGGTTTAAATGAAAATCACCAAGTGTAAGGAGGCCATGTGGAGGCAGCAAGGATGACTATACATACACAAATACATGACTTGTGCTGTGACACAAGTATTTAGGTGTGGTCACTGTAGAAGCTGAGGCTCTGACAAAGAGCTCTTTAACTCCTCTTCCTGCAAAGTCAATAGCAACAAAGGCTCCCCCATCAAAGTCTTTCTCTTTCTCTGTCCCATCAAAGTTCTTTCCCATTTGCCTAAGTCCAAGTCCATCTGTAGAAGTCAGCTTGGAAATGTTACTTTTCTGGATTACAGTTTCTCAAATGTCCCAGTCAGAATGGTCAGGGGCCATGCTGTGGGGGATTCTAGGAAGTGTAGTCCAAAAATCAAACTTTTCCAAGCTGTGCCATGTATTGACTTCTGTAATGCTCCTCATGCTTTTTCTTTTCCAGGCACATTGTTTGCCTTGCCAGCTTGGTTGAGCTCAGAATGGCGGCTTGAGCTGAAATCCTGAAATCTTTCCTAACAGTGCTCCTATTAGAAGGCAAGGGCCATCCCAAAGTCAGAATTGTATGCTTGAGATGAAAGATACCCTCTTTCTTTTGCCAGATGAAGTAAAGCTAGATTCGAAGGACCACAATGTAATTGTTAAAAAGAAGGGCAATAAAATATCCCTGCTCCCAGTTTTACACTATACCTAACTCCCCAGCACCAGTTACCTCTGCCTATCTCCACATGAGTTTGTGATTTGGAAGGAGTTGAAAGCATGAGCTGTCATGTTGTGAGAGAGCTGGGTTGGGATAGGGTTGCCAGGTGAAATAAGTGACAAGGCTACCATATATTTAATGTCCCTTATTTTACCTGGCAACCCTAAATTGGGAAGACCTTGGTTCTAATCCCATTCAGCCATGAACCTCCCTGGTTGAGCGTGGACCAGTCATTTCCTCTAAGTCTCAGCCTGGCAAACCTCTGGTCCTTCAGTTTTGGAATTATTGTACCCATCTTATCTTGCCACTAGCCAGTTGGCAAGGGCTGATGAGATTTGGAGTTGCACATTTGGAGAACTGTAGTGTGAGGATCCCATGGACAGCCAAAAGGACAAACAAATGGGTCCTAAAGCAGATCAAGCTGGAAACCTCCCTGGAAGCCAAGATGACCAAACTGAGGCTGTCATACATTGGACCCATCATGAGAAGGAAGGACTCAATGGAAAAGACAAGAATTCTGGGGAAGATGGAGGGAAGTAGGAAGATAGGAAGGCCACATGCCAGATGGATGGACTCTATTAAGGAGGACATCACAGGTATTCAGGGGTTGCAGGAATTAAGCAGAGCAGGGGAGGACAGGGGGTCTTGGAGATGTCTCATCCATAGGGTCACCATGAGTTGAGATCAATTCAAGGGCAGTTAGCAACAACAACAACAAAGGCTCCACAAGCCCTGTCTTAGCATAACCTACTACATGGGTTTGTTGTGAGCACAAAATAGGAGGACCATTTATGCTACTTTGGGCTTCTTGAAAGGGAGATGGGGTAGAAATGTAAAACATAAATGAAACAGGGGTGGGAATCACATGAACCTCCTGATACTGTTGGGACTTTAGCTGTCAGCATTCATCACTTTTAGCTAAGCTGTCGAGGACTGCAGTCAAACAAAATCTCACTGCTGAAATAAAGGAACACCATTTCTGTGACCACAAAAGTTCAGCAGATGTGGACTTTCCCCCCTTCAGATCAGTGGTTACAATGGGTTCACACAACTTGAGACCCCAACAACCCAAACACAACCCACCCAGCACAACAGAGGCATGACAAACCCTTCTGTTGTGGCAGTCACAGCTTTTTCCAAGCCTTGTCAGGGTCTCACGCATGGGTTAGTAAACTGTGTTTAGCTTTATGCATCACCAGGGAGTTTGCACCTGATGGCTTAAGATTTTCTGTCACATAGTACTCCAGGAATCAGAAACTTTTCAGGTGAAGAAGTTTGGGGAAAAACATTCTTCCTGCTCCGGGAAAGCAAAATGGCATTTGGGTATTAATTACAATTTCATCTGCCAAAAATATTTGTCAGATTGGAGTGTTTTTCTCTTGGGAAGGGAAGGGTTTAGATAGCTAAGACAAATAAGAACAACTCATATCTTGAGATATTTCCAAAAAGATCATTCCTGTTTCTGCTTAAGCAATAGTCTCTTTGCTTCCTTGCTGTTGTAGAGAAATTCATTCTAACGGAAGAGCAAAGCATGCTCTCGATTCCTTTTTCATTCTCCCAGTATTGAAAAATGACTGTTGTCACTGATGATTCCCAAAGAAAAAGGATGAGGTATTTTGGTTTCCAAAATGTGTCTGATGCTTGCTCCTAAAAAAGCACAAAATATGGCTATATGTGGGTGAGAATAATGGTTCATTTCTCCTAGTTAACTAGGAATCAAACACAAGGCAATACAGGTTGAGTCTCCCTTTTCTGAAATGCTTGGGACCAGAATTGTTTTGGATTTCGGAATACCTGTATTTGCATATGTGTACATAATGCGATATCTTGGAGACGGGACCCAAGTCTAAAGAGAAAATGCATTTATGTTTCATATGCATCACATACACATAACCAGAAGGCAATTTTATACAGTCTTTTAATTAATTTTGTCCATAGAACTCCTGGTTTTTTTTTAAAATATTATTCATATATACCTTTTAAAAGTCTGGCCATTCTTAGTATTTTTCAACCCTTTTACTGGAACAACAAGAGCTAGCATGTAGTGGTTTGAGCATTGGACCACAAGACTGGCAATTTGAGTCTTCACTCCAGCGCAAAACCCCACTGGGTGACTTTGGGCAAGTCACATCCTCTCAGCCTCAAGGGAAGGCAATGGCAAACCGTCTCTGAAGATGCTTGCCAAGAAAATTGCACAATAGGTTTGCCTTAGAGTTGCCTTAAGTAAAAAAAAAAAAAAAAAAAAAAATGCACAACAAAAACAAACTGGAACAACGACTGTTTGAATTCAAACATTTTAACCGTCACAGTTTATGGGGCAGTTATTCCTTGTTAGAGCAGTATCCAGGGTCAGCAAGTTTTTAATCACTTTCTTTTACAGTGCAAGAAATAAATCCTCCCATTTAATATCAGTTCAACCAAAACAGCTTGCTTTCAAAGAGCACTTTTAAAAATAGAACAATTATTGTTTAAGAGTTAATGGCCATAACATCTGGATTGCATTTTGCAACTTAATTGGACTGTGACTCTGGAGAGACGAGGGTTCGATTCCCAGATCGGCTATGAAAACCTCCTGGGTGACTTTGGGCAAGTCACACTCTCTCAGCCTCTGCAGGAGGCAACGGTAAACTTCCTTCAACAAATCTTGCCATAGAAAACCCTATGAAAATGCAAATCTTCCTCAATTGTTCTGGACTCCCTTTTGCAACGTAATCGCAACACCTATATTGGGGGTAGTCCTGTACTCCTTGTCAATAGTATCCCATCCGAACTGCATTTTGCAACTTAAATTTCGGGTTTAGTCGTATATTGGTATGCTCCTATATATAGGCTAAGTACCAACTTGTCAATATAACTCCCCAAAGTTTTATTGAAAGATGTCAATTACATCAAAGGAGAACACCTTTGGAGTGTTCATTGTTGGAAAGCATGATCAGGGTTTCTCATCCGTAAAACAATGTTTCACCGTATCAATAAAGCCTGCACTTGAAATCCTGAGCGGAGGGGAGCAGCAACTGCTCTCTCTCTGTTCCCTCTGCATCCACACTGGAGAAATAACCTGGTTTGGCACTGCTTTAACTGCCCTGGCTCAAGGCTATGGAATTCTGGGAACTGGGAGTTTGTTGTGGGCCCAGAGTGGAGCAGAGCCCTGGTCTACAGAGTCACAGATAAGTGTGTGTGTCTATATATATATATATATATATATATATATATATATATATACACACATACATACACACACATGTATACACACACACACACACACACACATATATATATATATATGCGTGTGTGTGTATATAGACACATATGTATGTATTTGTATATATTTGTACACATGTATCTGTATATATGTATATGTATGTAAATATGTATCTATATATGCACATATGTACACATGTATCTATCTATATATCATAGAATCATAGAGTTGGAAGAGACCACAAGGGCCATCCAGTCCAACCCCCTGCCATGCAGAAACTCCCAATCAAAGCATCCCCGACAGATGGCCATCCAGCCTCTGCTTAAAGACCTCCAAGGAAGGAGACTCCACTACTCTCCGAGGGAGTGTGTTCCACTGTCGAACCGCCCTTACTGTCAGGAAGTTCCTCCTAATGTTGAGGTGGAATCTCTTTTCTTGCAGCTTGCATCCATTGTTTCGGGTCCTAGTCTCTGGAGCAGCAGAAAACAAGCTTGTTCCCTCCTCGATATGACATCCCTTCAAATATTTAAACACGGCTATCATATCACCTCTCAGCCTTCTCTTCTCCAGGCTAAACATCCCCAGCTCCCCAAGTCGTTCCTCATAGGGCTTGGTTTCCAGACCCTTCACCATTTTAGTTGCCCTCCTTTGGACACGCTCCAGTTTCTCCACATCCTTTTTGAATTGTGGTGCCCAGAACTGGACACAGTATTCGAGGTGAGGCCTGACCAAAGCAGAATAGAGTGGCACTATTACTTCTCTTGATCTAGACACTATACTTCTAATGATGCAGCCTAAAATTGCATTGGCCTTTTTAGCTGCTGCATATGTATGTACACATGTATCTATCTATATTTATATATATGTGTGTGTACATATATACACACATACCCATCTATATCTGTATGTGTGCGTATATATAGATATATAGATACACACACACATATATATGTGTATATATTTGTACACGTATGTATCTGTATATATGTATATGTATGTACACATGTATCTATATGTGTATATATATATATATATGTGTGTGTGTACATATATACACACATACCCATCTATATCTGTATGTGTATGTGTGCGTATATAGATATATAGATACACACACACACACATATATATATGTATGTATGTATTTGTATATATTTGTACACACGTATGTATCTGTATATATGTATATGTATGTACACATGTATCTATATGTATCTACATGTGTGTGTACATATATACACACATACCCATCTATATCTATATCTATATCTCTATCTATAGATGTACACACATACACACCACAGATACTTGCCTAGGCACACTATCTCTAAAACCTCCTGGCCCTTCCTCCTTCGGGGCTCGCGCCAAGGCGAGAGGCGGGGCTTTTGCAAAGGCTCTCTCGGGGATTGGCTGGCGGGCTGCCTGGCGCGCGCGCCCGCGCGCACTCCTCCCCCCCGTGGGCTTCAGGGCTCTCCGCCGGCCGACTGGCCGACCAGCAGGGGGCGCTTTCGCATCAAACTGGCAGGCAGCGTCGGCGCAAACGCGACACGGCATGATCATTATTATCATTATTATTATCATTAGAGACAATGCGAATTGCATCGCAAGCGTTCCATCCCCGTCGCTTCCTCTACGCCCTGCTTGGACTTTTCCTGCGGGCCAGGAGAGCCCCCCCCTCCTCCCCCGTTCCGTCTGTCCCAGAGCGGGAGGGCAACGGCTCCTTCCGGCCTTCCTTCCCGCGACCCTTTGTTCTACCGCTGCCCTCTCTCCGCTGGGAAGCGTCGGCGGCCCCCGGGCGCCCTCTGCAGGCCGGAAGGGGAAGGGAAGGGGAGAGATCTAGCAAGGCTTAAGGAGGCTTCTGGGAAATCCCTGGGCAAGATGTCAAGGGAAGGGAAGGGCAGCTGAGGGAGAAGGGGACAAGGTCTCAAAGTGTAAGGGTATAACTCTGGACTCTAAAGGGAGAAAGATAGGAAGACCAAGATTGGGAAGGGTAGCTGACAAGACAAGAAGAGCCTACAGTGGAAAAATATAACACTAAAGATACAATGAAATAAAGACTAGGATTGGGAAGACCAGCTGTGAAAGAACTGGACAAGATCCTACAGTGTAAAGATATAACTCTGAACACTAAAGATAGAAAGATATAAGGACTAGGATTGGAAAAGGCAGCTATGCAAGAACTGGACAATAATAATAATAATAAATTTTATTTATATACCGCCCATTGGTGACCCAATCCGGGCGGTTCACAACATTAAAGTAATACAGCCTAAAACCAACGTATTTCCCACTCCCCTTAAAAAAACAAGATCCTAATATGTAAAGACATAAGAATATCAAAGATATAAAGGCTAGGATTGGGAAGGGCAGCAATGGATGAACTGGACAAGATCCTAAAATGTAAAGGTATAGCTCTGAACACTAAAAATATAGGGCCTTTGCAGACTGCCAGAAATAGTGCAAATTGAGTCCACTTTAACTGCCCTGGCTCAGTGCTAGGGAATCATGGGAACTGTAATTTATTGTGGCACCAGAGCTCTCTGACAGAGAAGGCTCAACATCTCAGACAAAAATACAGTTCCCATGATTCCCTAGCACTGAGCCAGGGCAGTTAAAGTGGACTCAATTTGCACTATTTCTAGCAGTCTGCAAAGAGCAACCTTGAAAGGACCAGACAAGATCCTACAGTGTAAAGATATAAAAACATTAAAGATATAAGGACTAGGATTGAGAAGGGCAGCTATGAAAGAACTGGCCAAGATCCTACAATGTAAAGATATAACTCAGACCATTAAACATCTAAAGATATAAAGACTAGGATTGGGAATGGGAGAGATTAAAGAACTGGACAAGATCCTAAAGTGTAAAGATTTAACTCTGAACACTGAAGATAGAAAGACTAGGCTTGGGAAGGGCAGCCATGAAAGAAGTGGACAAGATCTTATAGTGTAAAGATATATAACTAGGACCATTAAACATCTAAAGATATAAAGACTAGGATTGAGAATGGCACCGATCAAAGAACTGGACAAGATCCTAAAGTGTAAAGATATAAGAACATTAAAGATATAAAGACTAGGATTGGAAAGGGCAGCCGTAAAAGAACTGGATGAGATCCCGCAGTGTAAAAATAGAACGCAGAACACTAAAGATATAAATACTAGGATTGAGAAGGGCATCTAACAAGACAAGATCCTAAAGTGTAAAAATATAACTCTGAACACTAAAGATAAAAGATAGAAAGACTAGGATTGGGAAGGGCAGCCATGAAAGAATTGGTCAAGATCCTAAAGTGTAAAGATATAAGAACATTAAAGATATAGAGACATAAAGACTAGGATTGAGAAAGGTAGCCTAGGATTGAGAAAGGGAGCCATGAAATAGATGGACAAATTCCTGTAGTGTAAAGACATAATTCAGAACACTGAAGTGAGAATCGTCCATGCTCTTGCCAGGGTGACCAGATGTCCTCACCACAAAGGAGGGCAAGGCACTATAAAATGTAGGACATTCAGGAAAAAATGTCAAACATTCAAAAAAAAGAAGAAGCTAAAAACATTCATAGAAATGGAAATTCATACTTCTTAGACATGCTCAGAATGGAGGACGTTTTGGAATCCCCCCTGGACAGAAGGTTGAAATGTAGGACACATCCTGGAAAAGGAGGACATCTGGTTACCCTGGCCATTGTGTTTCTCATCCCCATGTATGGATGTGAGAGCAGGACAGAGAAGAAAGCCGAAAGATAGAAAATCAACTCATTTCAGATGTGGTGCTGGAGAATAGTGCTGAGAATACCAAGGATGGCCAAAAAGACAAACAAATGGGTCCTTGAACAGATCAAGCATGAACTCTCAATGGAAGCCAAGATATATATTGACGCTGTCATACTTTGGCTACATCATAAGAAGGCATGACTCATTAGAAAAGACAATAATGCTAGGAAAAGTAGTAGTAGAAAGAGAGGAAGACCACATACCAGATGGACTCAATCAGAGAGGTCATAAGCCTGAATCTGCAGGACCTAAGCAGAACAGTGAAGAACAGTGGACCTTGGTGATATCTCAGGTTTGCCATGAGTTGAAGTCAACTCTAGGGCAGTTAATAACAACAACAAACAGAGGGACTAAACAGATGGGCAGGAAAAGGCAGCTTGAAGGTGCCTTTTCCAAAAGCTGCAGCAATCGCACTGCTGGCCCTGAGGACATGGTGAAGGTGGACGGAGCAACTGCACTGGGGGAGGGGAGTGAATATGGCTTTTCTGAAGCTGTATTCAAGTCCCACCAACTGCACCGCTGACCCCAAGGACGTGGCGAAGGCAGACGGAGCACTGCACAGGACAGCAGTGAATGTGGCTTTGAGACACACCTGCTTTAATTTTGTTTCTCACTCTGTCAGGCATATGCGCACAAGTGCAGGAACTAAGAAGTACTCTCACTGCCATGTTAATAGCTATGTTGGCATCACTGTGCACCTGCGCACTGTGAGAGGCAGCGACATCATGGATGCCACGTTGCCTGTGTGGCTTGCACTGGCACTCACCCTGCAATGCATGGGCAGAGGAGCTGGCACAATGATGTTCCCACTGCAACAGAGCAACACCTGCATACATGGATGATAGTGATGACACAGAGGAAACAGAAGAGACAGCTACTAGAGTGGGTGCCACAGTCATTCTGCAGTGTACTGCCGCTGCTGCCCTCCTCAAGGCGGCGGAGAGACACCCGCACTGCTGGTGGATGTGCTCCAGAAGCACTGACTGATGGGATGGGTTTGTCACATCCATCTGGTCCGATGAGCAATGGAGGACATTCTTCAGAATGCCCTGTGCCCTCTTCCACAGGCTAGTGGAAATACTGCGTCCTGAACAGCAGAGGTCAGACACTCCCATTAGGAAAGCCATCCAGGTGGAGAAGATGGTCACCATGGCCATCTAGGCACTTGCCCACAAAGGGAGCTACAAGCAGACTGGGCAGCAGTTTGGGGTTCGTGCTACCATTGTGGGAGAAGTGTTGGTGGCGTTCACCCTTGCCATGGAGAAGCTACTGTTCTCATGGACCATGTACCTGCAGGATGTCTGTCAGGTAAGGAAAGTCTCATACCCTTGTCCCTTATCCTCAGCATCCCTGCATATCTGTGTTGATTACATCATTATTTGGTATACATTCTGTCATTATGTGTGCACAAAGGGGAATGACTTGGAGTGCCCTCCTGGCATCCCTGCGCAGGTACGCTAGACTTGTCATTAATTCCCTACTTACCCCCCTTCTTGTCACCCACAGATCATAGATCAGGGGTCGGCAAGTTTTTCTTACCTGGGGCCGGTCCGCTGGCCTCCAGGTCTTCCGCGGGCCAAGGGGGGGGGAAATGGCAGTGCGCGTGCTCACGCGTGCGTGGGCAGCCCCCGCTGACCCCCGCCAATGCCACGCCACCGCTGCGCGCATTGCGGCCACCATTTTGTTTTCCAAACTGGCGGGCGCAACTTGTTTGCGCATGCGCCGATTACTGCGCATGCGCAAATGAGTCGCGGCTACCATTTTGGAAAACAAAATGGTGGGCACAGATCGCTCTCGCATGCGTGGGAGTACTGCACATGCCCAAACAAGTCGCGGCCGCCATTTTGGAAAACAAAACGGTGGCCACGATGCGCACAGCGGTGGTGGGAGTTGGTGGGGGGTTGTCGTAGTCATCGGGGGTCGTCGGGAGGCGGTCCAAATGCCTCGGGGGGCCGGCCCCGGCCCGCGGGCCATAGGTTGCCAACCCCTGTCTTAGACAGTTTCACTGAGCTTGTCTTTCCCCAAGTAGTGGGTGCAGTAGACAGGTGCCACTGTCAGATTGTGCCACTCTTGGGGCAGAAGAATGAGTTTGTCAACAGAAAGGACACCTACTCTGTCGTCCTCCAGGGGACATGCAGCCACATGGGATGCTTCCTGAATGTGGAAGGGGGATCGGTGGGGTTGACCCACAAAGCCAGGGTAGCAAGGAACTCCAACATTTTTGAGGCCACGGAGGCTGGCATCTATGTGCCAGCTAATCCCACCATCACCCTGAAGGGCCAGCACCCTGGCAGTGCCTACCCCATTCAGAAGAGGCTCATGAAGCCCTACTAGGGCACCACCAATGCCAAGCAGAAACTATTCAACAAAAAGCTGAATTGTGCCAGGAATGTTGTGGAGAAGGCATTCAGGTGGCTGAAGGTTCAATAGCGGTGCCTCACTGCCCCACTTATTGTGGCACAGGAGAATGTCATCCCCATCATTGCCTCATGTATCATCCTCCATAAGCTCTGTGAGACCAAGGGCAGGGTACTGGATGAGGGACTACTCTACAGGTGCCACTTTGTACAGCTCACCCTGGGGGCACCCATGGTGACAATGATGCTGTGAAACAGAGAGAAGAGAAGGCTGTGAGGGAGGCCCTGGCAGACGTCTTTGTCACTGGGAGGATCTGAAGTATCTCCTGTCCTCCATCTGTGATCCTAGGGCACTAGTGTACTGTGACAAGATAAGCAGCTCAATAAACTTTTGCTATCATCCATGGTCTGTGTATAGCTATCATTCATGCTCTTATGCAGTCATTCCTAACCATACACCTCAGAGACACACATACACTATGTATGTGAGGGGTCACCCAGCACTGATTTTCCTGGCCACTGACAGATACAGTGCATCAGCAACTAACTGACTCTCTGACAATGTATCTAGTTCCTGAAATTCAGCCTTCCCTAATGGCCCATTTCATAGTTACAATTGTTAGCCCAGAGGGCAACCATTGGGGGCCTGATTCAAACTTGTCCTGTAAAGGTCTCCAATGGCTAGGAGACAGGTAAGGCCAACACCCCTCAGGCACAACTGTACATAAATGCCCTTGCTACCCTCCAGGATTACGATGGTGGCCAGAAGGAGAGTGCCCACCTGGATTGCCTACTGGTCCAGGAGGTGGGCATTCTCCCTGATGCCCTCACTGAGGAAGCAGCTGTGAGAAGAGTGAAACAATCACCCTAACTGGGGGTATTTCCACCAGGCCTCCCTTGCACTTCATTGCCAGGGCTTCAAGAGGACCCTCAAGCAGTGCCAGACTAAGTTTAAGGCACTGAAGGGGGTCTTCTTTGAAGCCCTGGAGGAATATGGGGAGCACCTCCCAGTTAGGAAGCGGCCACCCTTTTATGACCAGCTGCATGACCTCTGGGTGAAGGCAGGCTGCCCATGGTGGGAGAATCGTCCCCTAGGTAAGTGCTGGCCCCCTGCCATGTTCCTGGATGCCCATTCCTACCCCCCATCACCCATACCTATCCCTCCCCTCCCTCCCCACATGCATTGACCCTAATGGTGTCCCTCCTGTCCCCAACTAAAGGCATGTGACAATGGCGGTGCCAGGGACAGAGAGGGGACCCAGCCAGCTCCCCCTCCACCTCTGCCTTGGAGCCTGAGGCCACCCCTGTCAGGGAGGACCAGGGAGAGGGAGCCCCTGTCATCCAGCGGCAGCCACAGGAGTCTCCCATTGCAGAAGGTAGGTCCCTGAGGGGAGGGGTGATAGCTGCATGAGTACAGCCTCCATGGCATCCCTGTCTCTTCCCTCCCCCATCACTTCCTATAGCAGCTGGGTAACTGGTTTCTCCTCCTTTCATAGCAGGTGCTGCTGAGGAGGACCCTGGGTCAAACTGGTGCCCAGAGGCCAGGAAGGGGATAGGGCTCTCAGTGCCACTCTCTTGACTCAGCTCCTAGAAGCCCAGGAACAGGATTGGCAATGAGGTAAGAGTGGCAGAGAAACAGGGACAGGGAGGTGGTGGTGGGGGACCCATGAACCCTTGCTGTGGCATTGGATGATTGGGTGCACAGCTGTCTCCTAACCACCTTTTTCTCTTTTGTTTGCCCTTGCAGATCGCCAAATGGCGGAGTGAATGGCTGCCATGGAGGACAACATGAAAAAGTTCCAAGACACCATGGCAGCAATCTGGGAATGCCTTGGGCCCCTTCAACTCTAACCCCCTCCCCCTCCCTGATGCACCTTCCCTCCCCTTCCCCCTTGTAAATAGTTTCTGTAAATAGTTTTCATTATTAAAAATTATTAAACATTTATTATGTCTTCTGCGCACCTATGCAGGATCAATGCAGGATCAATGACACGCCTCTTCCTCCCTCTTGTAAACAGTTGGTCTTTTTTAATGAATAATTTTTAAATTTAAAAAAAAATTATGGTGTTTTATGTGCAGGTGTGCAGGTTCAATGCAGGATCACCGCAGGGAACCAGTGAGGTGGGCATGGTGAGGGGGGGGTAGTAAGGGATGAGTTAGCCTTTGGAAGGGAGATGTTGTTTGGGAAGATGACAGTGGTGACTGCTTTGTTACTGGTGCTGGCTGCTAGATCCCCTTCCATCTCTACTTTCCGTCTGCATTTGGATACTCAATCTCTCATTTAGGGGTGGCAATAGGGCTGTGGCACTGCCACCTCACTGAAGAGGCTGGCAAATCCATCTACGGGGTGTTGCTCAGGGATCTCCATAGCAACCGCCTCCTCCAGGGCTGAAGGGCTGGCCCTCCTTCTTCTGCTCTGCTCCACAGCCCCTTCCTGCTGTAGTGTGGGGGTGGCCTTCCTTCTTGTGTCCTGCTCCACACTGCCTCCTCTGCCACCAATGCCACCCTGGGCCACCCTCATGATTTCCACAAGATCTCCCAGCAGACCAGTCTGCACTTCCAGGGTGGCACTGAGCTGTTCCTTCTGCTGGACTGATCTCTCCAGTAACTCCCTTTTGTGCGCTTCTGCCAGCCTCAGGTGCTCTGCCTCCCTCTCCCTGTGCTGATGGGCACAGTCCTCCTGTTCCAGGAGTCCCCTCATGTGGTCCAAGCTGCGATCAGTGAACCAATCTAAGGCACTAGTAGTTGTTGTGGCTGCTAAGCGATGCACCCTCTTCTTTGGATCTCAGCTAGGTGGGCTGTCAGTGTTACTGTGGCTCTGGGATTAGCTGTTTCTCATTCTATGGAACATAGCACAAGGTACAGTTTGAACACAAAACATTTTATTTTATTTTATTTGGAGTATTTATGCCCCACTGTTAGCAAATATGAAATTAATAAAATTTTGGGACACATGTGGAGTTCCCTCTATGACCCCGAACTAACCTCTGTGGGATGTCAGCCATAATCCTCTAGATGGCAAGTCAGGTAGGCATCAGGAGAACCTGCCCAAACAACTGGAAAATTCCCTACCAGACAAGTTTGGGAGATGCTAAAAGGGAAAGACCATTACCCCAAAAGTCAACATAATAGGACTTGTTTGTCCTGAGTCTCACTCTTGATGGGGCAGTGATCAGATTTAACTACACCCTCTTTCTCCAGTGTTCCTTTCTTGATTGAATCGAAACCAAATGCATTATTTAGACTGGTCTCACATCTAGGTTTAACAAAGCTAAGGCAATCAATGCCTTTGTCCTGGCTTTAGCCAAGCCATTAAGTCTATAGCTAGGAGCAAGATATTTCCTATATAAACCTCCAGATTTTTAGACTCCACATGCTATCTTTGGAGTGCAGCTTGGCTCCACGTCAGTCTGTGCTCTGATCATAGCTCCTTCAGTCATCCCTTCCCCCCATTTTGGCAGCCGTGCATCATCATCATCATCATCATCATCATCATCCACATTCACAGCAGATCCTGGAGAATCCTTTGGAGGTGAGTATCTCCCATAGTCTTTCCCATCTCAAGCTATTCCCGCTTTCACCCTTTTTGCTTCTAGTGTACAGTGTGTGTATGTGCCATATTTGTGTGTGTGCAGTTTTCCCCTTTAATAAATATTTAGGCTTTAATTGAAGAAGCCTGCCTCAGCATCATCCATTGTGGGATCTCTTAGTCCTCTGGTATACATATCAATACTCCAGTCTCGCGGGGTGTTGTTAGGGCCCCGCTCTTGCATATTTGAGCTAATTATAAATTGCCCTAATCAGATCCTTCCTAACATCACTCTTCAGCCACAAAGTCTCTCATGTCCTGAAACATTAAAACATGCCCTGCGGGTATTGGGGGAGGGGAGAGGTAAGGGCAAGGGAGGGTTGTGTAGAAAGACTGGATACATGCAACTGATGCATGCAAGGGATATGGTCAACACAATACACATACAAATGTTATTCCAGGACACCTCCTGAAGCATGCCAGGACATGAAGGTAGTATGCACTTCTTATGAATACCTGGGCCAGAAGATAGTCACAAAAAAGCCATGCAAACTGCTGTATCTATTGGATCCAAGCATACCTGTGACATCATGCATTTATTGTCATTATAAAGAATGGCTCTATCATGTGAGGCCTTGACCTGATTCATCAGGTGGGTGAATTGTCCAGGACCTGCTCTCTCTTCGTCCTCTCTGTCATCACTGGCTGCCGTACTAGTTTGTGGAGAGGTGAGTGGTCACAGTAGCTACTGGTCATGCAAGACGTAGAGGTTCCCTCTTCAGCATGGGAAGGTGGTCTCATGGCAGAGATGTTCACAGCTCTCTGACTACAGGATGTCTCATCTGAGTCCAGGTGTTCATCCTGGTCATCTGCATAACAAGGGGTGAGTTCATGTCTGCCCTATGCCCACCCTGGTGCCATGTTCTCCCCCTGTCTCTTGCATCTCTTCCCAGGGGCTCTGGCACATTTTATCTTGAGAGGGCATCAAAAACTTCTGGGAGCATTCTGTCTTAGAGGTGTCATCTGGCTGGCTGGCTGGCTGGGACCCTAGCACGTTCACCACCAGTACATAATCTGCTGGATCGCATGCTGCCATCCTTGGCAATGAGGCATGGAGTTCCTTGTAGAAGGGCATGGTGGCGGCACCCTGGCCACTTTGAGCATTATGATCCCTGACCTTCTTGAACTGTGCCCTGAGAGTTTTGGTTTTCTGGTAACACATGTCATGAGTACATTGGTGCCCCTTAGCCCTCATGCCTCCTGCCACTTCCTTACATGTATCAGCATTCAAGTAGGAATTTCTTAATTTGTCTAGAATATGTAGTTGTGACCACAAAGCTATCAGATCAACCATCTCCTCATGGGACCACAGCATCCCTCTCCCTCTTTTTGGCTTATTTGCGGATGGTGCTGCCATTCTGCCCAGTGTAGAAGACGAGCACCGACAGAGCACAGCTGTATAGCTTCACAGGACCACTGGGAAAATGGTGCTGGAATGTGTGTGGGGTCCAGCTTAGAAATGAAAGTGACAGTTATCACTTTCTCCTGCTGGAACACCCAGCAGCAACACTTTAAGCATCCCACAGTTGCTAGGGCTCATGTGTAAAACATGGGTGATGGGTTGTCATATTCAGGCAGATCGTCCACACCAGGGAGTATAGGGCACTTTAAATTGAAGTCCACTTCATACAGTGCATGCTCTGGAACTGCCTTTCATTTTCCACCGCACCTACGGTGGAGCGCCCACACTGGGGAGCATAATGCACTTTAAATTGAAGCCTGCTTCATACAGCACATGCCCTGGAATTGCATCTCATTTTTCTGTGCACCTGCGACGCTGCATTTACATGGGTGTTTTAAATGTTAAGCACCCCTTTTATGTTGCACTGATGCTGGTGCATTCAGACATCCCTACGAAGGTGCACACTTTTTGGAAAGAAGCGGGAAAAAGCTGCTTCTTTTTAAAGTGGCTTTTCTCTGCATAAGGCACCTAGAGGGTGCTTTCCTGCTGGCTTCAAGGCATGCATCATCTAAATGCCATGCCTTCAAGGCAGCCTGAAAGCACCTCTTTTTGCCCGTCTGTTTAGCCCCAGAGTCTAGACTAGGAAGCACCAAATTCAGAGAGGGGGAGGGGAAAACAAGGGCTGTGCCCGCAAATAAAAATTCAGTCCCTAAATGAAAAAATCCCTTCAGTCCACAGGTTTCTAGCATTGTAGAGAATAAGAAATGAATAACAATTCACACCTAGAACTTTTGTATTTGATGTGTTCCTACAGGTTGTGTCTCCCTTATCTAGAATTCTGAAATCTGAAATACTTCAAATTTCAAAATTGTCCACACGGGGGACTGAGATAGTAACACCCTTGATTTCTGGTGGTTCTGTGTACACAAATTTTGTTTCATGCACAAAATTATTTTAAAGATTATGTATAAAATTATCTTCAGGCTAGCTGTATAAGGTGTATATGGAACATAAAGAAATTTCGTGTTTAGATCTGGGTACCATCTCCAAGATTATTCTTTTATGCAATCTGTTTTAATATTGTAATAATTTAATTCTGTTTAATGTAACACTTTAAAAAAATAGTACTGTTCTTAATCTTTTAAGCTGCTCTGAGTCCCAATTTAATAATAATAATAATAATAATAATAATAATAATACACACACTCATGCAAATATTGCAAAATCTGAAAAAAAATCTGAAATTCAAAACACTTCTGGGTTTGAAGCATTTCAGATAAGGGAGATTCAACCTGTATTACAATGGTTACTTTGTCTGCTCCTTTTATTTGGATGCCTAAGCTGTATTTCTAAATGCTGGACTGAAGTTTTACGTTACTGCAACCCTAGGAACTTGGAGACAGAACAGTTCATGGGGAGGGGGCAGAAAAGGTGGGAGCAATGCCTTCACATTATTTATTTATTTATTTATTTATTTATATCTGGCCTTTCTCCCAATATATATATTCAAGATGACTAACAACAAATTTAAAACAGTACAAGCTAAAAAAATTACAAAAGCATTAAAATGTAGAAGCAATGTTAAATTTTTTTTTGAAAAATAGCAATAGCAGCTACATTTCTTTACTGCTTCATACTGAACTAAGCAGTCTCTAAGCAGTTTACAATGTGTAAGCTAATTGTCCCCAACAAGCTGGGTACTCATTTTAGCAACTTTGGAAGAATGCCAGGCTGAGCCGACCCTGGAGCCCCTGGCTGGAATTGAACTCACTGTGAATGAGTGGCCGCAGTCCCAGCATTTAACCACTGCACCACCAGGGCTCCTTTTTAAAAAGTTAAAAATATTGCACACTAAAAATTAAAATGTATTAAAAACTCTATAGGAACCTTAAAATCTGAATTACATGGCTTTTGGAAGTCCAACCCCCTTCAGTTTGAAAAGACTTGATGGCACAAGAATGCTTTTACCTGCTGCTGAAAAGAAAGCAAAGATGGGGCCATCTTGGCTTCTCTAATGAGGGAGTTCCAGAGCATGGTAGCAGCCACCAAGAAGCCCTCTCCTTTGTTTCTATCTAACAAGCCTGAGAAGGTGGTGGGGTAGAGAGAAGGGCCTCTCCTGATGAGATCTAAAGTGTTTGTAAAGGGAGTTAGGTCCTTCAAATAACCTGGACCCAAGCCTGGACTTTTCATCTCCCTTTCTCCCCATCTACATCTCTGGTCCCCAAGCTGTTTTCAGCCTTCAGAGCAGGGGCAGGAGCCCACAGTTGTAGCTGCTGTATGCTCAGCTCTGCAGTAACTGTTCTCACATTGGCATGGTTTTCAGTATATTTTAATAATGGGTGGGGAAAGTATTCCCGTCCATACTAGATGAACAAGTCACATTTTGGGACTAGAGTAACCAGAATACACTGGCTTGCAGATTCTGGGAGATGACAACATAACTTCCCCAGGCTTTGGTCTGGATGATGAACTGCAGCTCCCATTAGTCAGTGGTGAGAGATGATGGGGTTGCATGTCACCAATATCTGGAAGGCTGAAATGTCTCATCTGTGCAAATGGGTGGTTTTCCTTAACCTTTCTCTCATAAAAGAATTGACTAGGGCTAGAAAGAAGCCAGCTTCAGCTACAGTGTAACTTCCCATCACACACAACTTTCTGTCTTGGTTGGTTGGAGTTCCCCAGTGTTTTGCTTTTTCATGTTAAGCACAAATTAGCTCATTCAAGAACAAGATCATATTTGATATAGCAAATCTCTCATTCCTAAGATGCACCAGTTGCCCCAGATCGCTGTAAGAGGATCAGAGTCTATTTTGTAAATAATCAAACTCTCAGACAATGGCCAGTTTAGTGTTCCATTGGCATCCAGATGCTGAGAACTGATGGCTGAAATGGGGGGGTTTATTTGTTAGGAAAACAGGACATACCACCATCATCATCATCATCATCTACAGGAATTCTTCAGATAGGTGTCTTTCACACACTGTTTCTGCATTGTTCTAATATATATTTGGTTCTATTAAATGTACACTAGCTGCCCACAGCTAGAGCCAGCATGGTGTCGTGATTTGAGTGTTGGACTACAATTCTGGTGATCAGGGTTCAATTCCCCACTTGAGCATAAAAACCCACTGGGTGACCTTGGGCAAGTCATATTTTCTTAGTATCAGAGGATGGCAATGGCAACCCTTCTCTAAAGAACCTTGCCAAGAAAACCTTGTGATAGGTTCACCTGGGGTCACCATAAGTAAAAAGTGACTTAGAGGCATGCAACATCAACAATAGCTGCATACAAAGACACAGTTTCATTTGGTCTTTTTGCTCCACACTACTAGGGACTGTCTTCTCTGGATGGTGTTTAATCTTAGTTCCATGCTGTACTGCTACTAATGATAGTTTCAATTGCTTTTCATGTTTTTTAAAATGTGAGAATGATCTCATCATAGTTTGCCCCACTCTACGCTTTATCATCTTCCCATCTCTGGTCTGGCAGTCCTTAAACCATATTCTTGCCCTTTGTTGGGCAAGGCGTGCTTTTTGTTAACGGAGAGGAATGGGGAGGCCTTTCATTGGAAAAGATCAATCTCAGTAAAGGTGTTTTGAGGGGAGCGTTTTCTCCACCAGTACAATATGCCATGGGTCTCTACCTTAAGTGTGCACTAGCTGCACACAAAGATGGAAAATGAACCATTTCATAGACCAAAAAGGGTACCTATTTCTCAATACATGTATGTGTGTGAAGACTAAGGCTGCCATACTGCCATGCCACCATGTAAGAAATGGTAAAAGAAACATTTTGTGCTCTGTCTTCAAATGCCAGCCCAATACTTTGAACAAATTAATAACATGGAGTTCTGTTTTCACAACAGTGAAAGTGATTACTTTGCAGAGATTATGCAGATCCAAAAATCTCAGAATTTTGGCTTGAATTCTTATTGGGAGTCAGAAAACTAGAAAGTACAAAACCACTAATTCAGAAGAGCTAGGTGTCTTTAACCTTAAAATCTATTAAGAAACTTTTCAGGTTAAGAAATTTTATAAGAATTATACACAACCAGAATACAGACACTTGACTCCCTCTAGAAAGTAACAAATGATATGACCTTTGGGGATATAAATGGAAACATCTCGCATCAATAGAAAACCCCTTTCAGAGATGGAGAGATAAGTTGACAATTACATCATCACCACTCATTCCAATACTGTCACACTATATTCCATCACAAAGATAAACTTTCAGCCTTCAAAGACTAAGAACAATAAGGATTATATTGCCTAACGGATTTCTACATAAATAAACAAACAAGAAAGATTTACTCTGAAGATCAGTTATCATTGATTAATATCTCTTGATTTCAAGTGCCTCAAATACAATCTTGAGGTATTATTTTTTACCTCAAGCAAAGAGATTAAAACTTCACCAATTAAAATGAATATGAAACTCTGATCTAAAACTCACTGCATAGTATCTAAAACTATATAAAATTATGGTTAACACTGCATTTTCAGGTCTCAAAGTTGTTTCATGCACCTGGTCTATTGATTTGATGCTGGCCATAAATGAAACAGAATGGAATGGATTATTGAAATGGCCACCCATGAAAACCATCTCAGCACATACTAAAGGATACACCATTAAAGTCATCTATAGATAGTATAAAGTAGTTATGCCATATGGACACAGCCTTGAGGAACACATGTTTGAGGAACTGTGGTGAGGTAGGTACATACTTACATATATGGTGTTCTCCTTTTATTAAAACACTTTGCCAAAATGTTGTTCAATATATCAACAATATTACTAGCGAAAATATTTCAGCTTCCCTAGAATTAGTATACTCATGTTATAGGCAATTTTAGAATCTTGAATCATAAAAACCTAACTGTATTATTATGTCCAATTGACAGGATAGAAATAGCACAGTTCTTGGGGAAAATATAGGCTTCTGCTCTGAAGGTAATAATGGTAATAATGGTAAAAAAATATCTTCATACATCCACACTATGAAGAAAGAACAGAGTCAGAATTTTATCCTATATGGCAGTGGTAGGCAACCTAAGGCCCGGGGGCCAGATGTGGCCCCCTGAGGCCTTTGTACCGGCCCCAGGCCGGTCCTACCACTGCCACCACTGCCGCTGCCCCCCGCCATGATGATATTGATTATTGTTGTTATTACTTGTTCTTGGGGTTTTCTTGGAAAAATCTCCACAGGGGTTTTGCCATGGCTTTTCTGGGGCTGAGAGAGTGTGCATGCATATTTTTAATTTTTATTTATTTTTAATTTTTATTTATTTATTTATTTATTCATTTTTGGTGCCTCAGCCCCCCAACTGCCTGAGGGACAGCAACCTGGCCCCTGGCTCAAAAAGGTTGCCTACCCCTGATATATGGCATTCTTTTATTGACTACAGAAATCATAAATCAGGCTTTGTATCACTACCAAGACCCCATGTGAATCACTGGAAATATATTAATTGGTAGACATAATTTACTATCAACATCGACGTCTTAGAAAGAACCCCCCCCCAGTCTATTACACTCAGAGAATGGATATGCGCATGAACACATGCAAAACTGACATGAAACAATAACTGTCTGCTCTATACTGTTGTTTAGCTGATGACAAATTTTACTGCTAGACAACTGGAAATCAATCTAAATACAGGTGAGAAAGAAGAAGGAAGAATTTGGAGAGAAAGGAGGAGGAGACACTTTTATACTATAATTCCCAGGCCTCCATCTGTAGCTATTGACCATGCTCCAAGCAAGTATTTCATTTCCAAGTTCTGAATCAATCCTATGAAATTTTTGGATTCAGAACCCAACTCAGTAATTGGCAATCCACAGGACTCTGACCAACTATAATTCCATACCCTATAACTGTCCGATTAATCCTCTGTCAGTGCTGAATTATCCTCCCATTAATCCTCTATCATCTCACTTTTCCTGCTGCTTTTAAAATGTTCCATTTTCTCCCTCCTTCCCAACTTCACTTGCAGCAAACTGGATTTAAAATGCAAAAGTAGTTTCCACTCAAGTAAGCAGGGGGAAGTGGAGAGCTGAGGGTAGAATCTTGCCCTTCTCTTAGGCACAGGCAAAAGCAAACTGCTTAGCCTCTCCTTGCTTGTGTGTTTGTCCTGATTAATAACTTTGCCATCTTGACTACATTCTGCTGTTATTTGACCACATATGTCCTGGTTTTCTCCTTTGAAATATTAGAGAGTATATGTAATTCCTAGAATTCTCTGGGAGAAGTCAAGATGGTTAAATGGGTATAAATGCCATATGAGTTTATAGTGCTGAGAAGTCCTTAAAGTTCTATATTCCAGAAAACCTTTCATTTATTAGCAGTACAATTGAGCACAGCAGCTGAAAGATAAACTTGAATTTGAATCAAGTCACTTAGAGTGGACTCCAAAGTAAGCTGTTGTGTATTAATTGATTTCAGATAGCTGCTTGTTGATTATGCATACATCTTGATTATTTCATTGAGTGGGCAAGCTTAGGAGTTTGTGCAAGAAATACACTGCTTTTATTGCAGTACTAATGATCTGTTGCATCATATTTTTCTCAACTGTGGAAGGTCATTAATTTGCTTTTTTATAGGAAATCTTTTCTTCTTTTCATTGCACAATAAAAACATGGTGGCGCACCAAATTGTATGATAAAGCTTTAAATGAACTCAGGATGTCTACCAACATATGAGTTTTAGGAAAAGTTGACTTCACTATGGACGTTATCACATGGAGAGTCGCGGGGAGAAAGTGGAAATAAACCGGACGAGCGGAAGACTTTAATTTAGGGAATTGTCCTGTTCCGCCTCGTCTGATAACTAAATTCAAATTTAAAAGGGGGTTAATTCGAACAAAAACCTGATCTTTTCATTTCCTAAGATCAGGTTTTCATTCGAATTAACCCCCTTTTAAATTCAAATTTAGTTATCAGACAAGGTGGAACGGGACAAATCCTGTAAATTAAAGTCTTCCGCTCGTCCGGTTTATTTCCACTTTCTCCCCGTGACTCCCTGTGTGATAACGTCCTAAGAAAGTGTTCCAAAGGAGTCTTCTGTGAGGACTAAATGTTGGATGCACGTGTAAGAGTGAAGATGTGAGAGACGTGAGGCACAGATACATAACTTTGGTGTGCATTTTGATAAATCATTTAGTCTTATGGGCTAGTCTGTGTTGGACAAAGTCAGAATATCAGTTCTGTCATCGTCTCAATATGGATTGCTGGAGTTTTTCTCCTGTTGCATACCACATGTCCTACCTACTTCTGTTGCATTTCAAAAAGAAGTTGTTGTGGGGGAGTCAGGAAGTAGAACTTGCCTAACTGCAGCAGGAGAGATGCTACTAGTCTTCCCTAGCCACTCATTTGCTTACCTGTAGCTTTCTTACTTTTGAACTAACTATGTAGATCCCACCTTTCCTCCGATCAGATCAAATTATTGCTAGACTGCATTTCCCAGCACCCCCCACATATGGTTGAGGCTGATGGGAGTTACAGTCCCATAACATCTGGAGACCATAGTTGTCTGCCTGTGTTCTTAATAACAATAGATGAATTGTAGGAAGTTGTGGCATCATTAGGGTTGATTTTACCTGGTGTGGGTGCCTGGAAAGGGCTACAGGTGGCGGTGGCGGTGGCAGCGGACTGCCCCTCTCTCCCCTCCTGCCGCCTTTGTCATGCCCCTACTTGAGGGACAGCTTCTGAGGATGAAGCAGATGCACCTAGCAGTCTCCCCCACTGGAAGTTTGAACTATGCAGATGACTTACCACAGCCAGGCCCTCCTCCAGCTCTTTCTGACAGCCACTTGAGGGATCCACAGGAGGAGGTAAAAAAGATAACACCCCAGGAAAAGAGGTGACACAGGAGGGTTGGGTCCCTCCCCAGCATGAGAAATACAGGGCTTCATAGATGCAGCAGGGAAATGCCCTCCTGATATATGGGCTTCAAAGAGGGTCAGCATTCTTTATAAGGCATGGGCTTATAAAGTCAGCATTCTTTATAAGGCATGGGCTTTTCCCTTCTCGGTAGTTGGAAACAACTAATTTGCTTTCTGAAGCTTGCAATTACAACAAGACATGGCTATGATTTATGACCCTGGACTGCTCATTGACCTTGCTTTCTGTGAACTGTGCATAGGATTATGGCCTCTGACTTTTGGACTGATTGAGGTTGGATTCTGCTCCCTCCTTTGACTTCTAGATTCCTGGCAGTCTGCTTGCAAGTATAGCATGAAAATAAATCAGCCTTGTTCACTTGACTGCCCACCCCCAGCTGCCCAGCCACTGCCAGCCAGACCTTGAAAGGACTGCAGCAACATCTTCTCCCCTCTCCTCTTGTTGCCCCACTCTGCTGGCTGGCTGGCCAGACATGGAAAGGGATGTTGGGAAGGGGGCAGTCAGTCAGGCAGATGGACAAATAAGGCATGGGGAGGGATGGAAGGGAGGGTGGATCTTCTCATTTGGGCTTCTCCACTACCTTAACTTCCTTGCCTGAGACATCTGGCAGCAGAGAAGCTGGAATGAATGTGCACCCACTCCTTCTTCTCCACTCCCTTGGCTTCCTTGGCCAAGAGAGTCATGGTAATGGAGAAGGAGGGATGAGCTCTGGCAAATCCAGTGATCTGTTGTTGCTGCCTGGGCAGAAAAGGGAGGCAATGATTTATTTATTTACTTCATTTGTATACCACCTTTTTCCCAGAAGAAACCCAAGGAAGATAAAAAAAACAACATTAAAAACATCACAGTAAAATTTAAAACAATTAAAGTCATTTAAAATGTTATAAAAATACATAAAGGATATACAAAAGTTAAAAGACATAAGTAAAAACTACCCTGGTATCATTATATGTGCCTGCTTAAATATGAATGTCTTAGCTTGCCATCAAAAGGCAACTAGGGATGGGGCCAGCCTAGCTTCCCACAGAAGGGAGTTCCAAAGTGTGGGAGCAGCTACTGAAAAGGCTCGCTCTTGTGTCCTCACCAAGTGCTGCTGTGATAATGGTGGGGCCAAGAGAAAACCTCCCCCTAAAGATCTTAGTGTTCTGGCATGTTCATATGGGGAGATACGACTCTTCAAATAATCTGGACTTAAGCTGTATATCACTTGGAGCAGGAAGGGGAGGAATCTGTGGTGCGACTGATGCTGATGCCACTGGCACCTCTCTTTCCTGGCTGGTCAGCAGCCCTACCAGACCTTGAAGGAATTGCTGGATTGCAAGAGAACAGCTCTCCTCCCTTGCAGTGCATGGAGGGTCCAACCAGTGTCACCCTTCCAAAGTCCACATTTCCCAGAGCCCCTTGATCATCCCAAACTGGGCAATAACCACAGCTGAGAAAAGGGATTTTTTTGTGCGACAATCATTCCCGGCATCCCCCTGCCAACTGACTAGGGACATTCTGGGACTTGTTGTCTCCTCCAAAGTCCTTTCCCAATCACTAGTAGTCTTTCAAAGCAGTGCATTTTCAAAACATTATCACTCTCCTTATATTTTGTGATGGGAGGGGGATAAAAAAGCCTAGGAACAAAAGCCAAATGCTTTTTGTGTCTTCATGTTCTGAAATGGAGCAACCATCCTTGACACCATTGATCCATCCTTCCCCATGTTGGACCTCTGAAAAATGCCTGTGAGTCCTATTTGGAGAGGCTCATTTGATGATGTTGCTTGTAATGGTAGTCACAGTCATGATGGCCTTGAAACAAAGGCTATTGGGCATGCTTATGCCAAACCAAGTCCCAGAAACAAGGTTCTGACTTCTGGGTAAATGAAAGCTGCATTGCCTTCCATCAGAGGCAACTTGAAATTAAAGTGCTTTGACAGTAATACTGCAGATGTCTGCAGGAAACCTGGAGAGGAGGGAAAAAAAACCTTGAACAGTGCAGTAAGATAGCTGGGCGAAAAAGTGTGCAAAGGGAAGAGCTAACGTGCAAGACTTCTATTTAAGATAGGGGGGAAGGAAATAGAAATTGTGATAGCATGCTATTTCAGGTAATAATAGAAAGTACTTGATGTTTACATGGTGAATGGATCGATACTAATTCTGTAGTCAGGGCACATATACAGTAGTTTGGATTATACAAGTGATAGATGTGCTCAGTACAGCAGAAATTTCCACCCAGCAACATTTTATTTCTTGCTGCGTATTGAGATGGAATTTTTCCACCCAACTATCTGGAAGGATTTGCATAAGAATGGTGACAGAGCAGTATTCTTTAATGATGTGCTTTTCTTTGTTAAACTTTAAAAAAAATTGTCTGCGATGCATGATGAAGTTCAGATGAATTGCCAAGCTAATGCTTTTATATTTTCTTCTAAAGAGCTTATCTTCCCTGGTGTTGTGGAAGCTGCTTTATATTGTTGTCATAAAGGTTGTGGCAGTAAAGTCGACTTGGTTGCAACCTCTGTAGGTGTCCCCATCTTCTTCCATACTATGACATCTTTGACAAGGGCATTTGAGAAGGGTCCTAGACAACTTGTGGGCCTCCAGCTGTTGTTGGATTGTAAATCCTATCAGCTCTAGTTAGGAAAGCCAATGGTTGAGGGGTGAGCTGTAGTCTACCAACATCTGGAGAGGCATTTATTGCCCATGCTTGGCTTAAAGTGATGGAGAGGAGCAGCCCTTAAATCAAGGACAGACAGGCTAAACACCAAACAGAATGTCTGTCCTTGATTTAAGGGCTGCTCCTCTCCATCACTTTAAGCCAAGCATGGGTAATAAATGCCTTGTTGTTGAATACTTCAGCTGTATTTTCTTGTGCTGAAATACTTAATCCTCAATTCACATTTCATGAACAATAACAGTGGCTCTATCAGAAGTCTCCTTCTTGTGCATCTTCATTTCAGAAGTAGGAATAGTTTCTTTTTTGGGGCTAAAATTCTCAGAATCCCCCATCCAGCATGGTCACTGATCATGTTGACTGTGGCATTTGAGAAGCTGCCATCCAGAAGAGTAAAATTTTTGAGCTGACTCTTGGAGATGGATTTAAGACTTAGGCAAATGGGAATAAATGGTTAGCAGACAGAAGGGGGAAAAACTTTGTGGATGTTGACTTTGCAGGTAGAGGGCTTAAAGAGACCCATGCCTAAGCTTGCACTGTGGCCACAGCCTGTATATGTAGTCACTGAGTATGTGTTTGTGAGTATGTACAGTCTTGCTGCTTCCAATGTGCTTTATATGGCTTTGTTACGCTAGGTGATTTTTTATTTAAAACAATGACCTCTGGGTCTTTTAACCAGAATAGTTGCAGGATGTTGTAATGTTTTGAGAAAATAGTTTAGGGTTCTGTTTTTTTGCAAAATGACTCCCTTGGATTAAATAAATAGAAGAATAGCTTGAACTGGAAATACTTCTGCTGTTTGAGGGTTACTGCAAAGATCATTATAAACTTGTACAGCAGGCCTCTGGGGTCAACAGAGTTGGATTGGCTTTTGACAAGCAAACCAGAACTCATGAACATTAGGACTCTGTTCCTGCCTCTCCTGATCTTGATATTGCACTTTATTTTTTTAATTTTAAATTTTAAAACAATTGCAAGTACAACAGTTATAAATTTACTGTTTATAGACAATTCAGTAGAACATCCTACAATGCCTGTTAGTAGAACTAGAATACCAATAAATTAGATAATTGTTTCCCTTCCATGACACTCCCAATCTGTTGCCTGAAGTGGCTTCCCTCTGATATAGGGTTGGTCTTGCTAGCACCAAAGGTGCTGCCTTAGAAGAAGTTGGAGATCTCTTGCAGCATCAGAAGAAGAAAAAGTTGTCCAGGGCAACTGCAGGGCTGAAACGTACCCCATCTCCAGATCCAAATATGGAACCAGAAGGGATAGGAGGGAAATGGGCCCTGGACTGCTGAGAGTATTGAGACTTATAAACAGGCAAGAACCAAAACTGACATGTTGCAACTGTCCACTGTTGGCTGGAGTTGGACAGGGTGACAGGGATTGCCTCAAGGCACAATGCACCACTGCTTTGAAACATGCTCAGCTGCTTATGCCTGAAGGACACATGGTCCATGGTTTGCAAAATTTAATAAAATTTAGTAGTAATATTTATCATTGTCACTCAAAGGTGGGCAATTTGTGGTCCTTCAGATTTTGTTGGACCACTGTTGGAGTTAGCAACCTTTGCATGCCTTTACTCACTGACAGTTAGACTGCATGTTACTCTCTAAGAGTTTAAACACAGCATGTTTATGGTAACTTCCTGTTTGTTTGTGTGTTTGCTCACACTCACTTCCTTCCTACATCATGTAGCCTTCCTTTCTTCTCTGGAGTCTCCTCTGCTTTCACCTCTTTCCCTCCCCCGTCTGTCTTCCATGAAGCACGTGTGGTAAGAGCTTCTCTAGATGAGATGCCCCTCATACCATGTAGTACTCTTTCTTTTCTTACCTTTCCTCAGGAAGATGAACCTGTGTTGTTTATACATGAGTATCCTGAGTAAAATTACTTTTGTATATCTTATAAAAGAAGACTAAGTGCCTGTCTACATGGACCAAAAGGCTTGTTTCCTCTCAGTTCTGGAGTCATCTTATTCGGACGATGCATGTCCTAAACCCTGGTTCTGGTGAAAGCAGTCCAGACAATCCCTGGCACATTCTGCACCAGACTCAGGGGACAACACTTTCAAAACTGTTTTAAAAACATTACTCTAGCTCTTCAGTGAAGATCTGGAGCCCTCTGTTCCTACACTGAAACAGCTGTCTGTATGGGTTTCCTGCAGATCACCCTGGCATGTCTGCTGCTGCTGAGGTCAGAACGAGGCACCCAACCATGTGATAATCATGGATGGCTTTTTCTGACCTCAGAAGTGAGTGACTCATGGTGGTGGTGGAATAGGATGCCAGTGCAGACAGCCAATGTGGCATGCAGCTGTGGGGCTAGAATACTCTGGGCTGCCTCAGACTATCTTGGCCTGTGCTACAGCCACATGCACATGTGGCCTTTGGGGTAATGGGCTTGCCATCCATGGATGCTTAAATACATGGATGGCAAGCTCACGGTTGGGGTGGGCAGGCTGTACTCATGCTCAGTTGGCTTAATCTTGGCATGTAGCATTTGTAATCATGTTTTTGTTGTTGTTTGATTTCTTTCTTTGCTAGACTTTGTGTGTGGGATGGTGAACTTTTCAACTTCTCTCTAGCACATTAGTCATTCTGTCTGAGAGATCTACCACAATCTCTCATATTTCTCAGTAATTACAACTTTTCACCATTGGCTATGCTGGCTAGAGCTGATGGGAGTTTTGAATATTTGGAAGGTATAATTTTAATTACCTTGAATGTAACTGATTCTCAGTCCTTGAATAAACCAGTCAGCATTTCTAAGAACAGAATTTGCCCGTGTGAGTGTCAGGGAGTCTAGAGTCTGAACCAGGAACACCATGGTTTATTGGTCTAATGTACAATACATTCTCACTGGCCAGGTCAGAGATAAATACCAGGAACATTGCCTTTGATATGCTGGCTGCAGAGCTGACCTCAAGGATAGTGACCAAGAGATCAGTTCAAAATATGAGTGTCTCTGTCTGTAGCCAGGTGCTTACAATTCTGGTGGCACATATGTTTTGTTTTAAAATGTACTGTCTTTCTATAATGTTGTTCCTTTCTTTTTCTCTCTGCAGATCTTGTATTCAATTAACCTATTTGGTAGTACTGAGGAAGAAAATTACAGTTGTCTTTATGCGGCTAGATGATGTGGGCATTTATAAAACAGCTGAACAGCAAAGAGAGAACTTTATAGCACAGCAGCAAATAGAGCCAGCAAAATTGTTTAAGAAGGTCTGTCATCCAAGATAACTATTACAGAGAAGCATTAATCAACTGGATACGTTCTAGTGAGGAATTTAAAATGCAGGTGGTGAATGAGAGGATAGCAAAAAAACCAACCAACCAACCAACCAACCAACCAAACAAACAAACAAAAAACACTTTTCAGAGAACTGGAAAACCAGAATTTGGAAAAGATACTGGTTTTGGACTAAAGCTCCCCGGAGCCCCCAGTCAGTGTGGCTGTAAGGATATTAGGAAAACCTCCATGGGGGCAAAATTTCTTCAAATTTAAGCAAGACCCCTTCTTCCAGTAGGAGAGATTTATACTCATGCTCAGTTGGCTTAATCTTGGCATGGAGCATTTGCAGTCATGTTCATTCAGTACGTATATATTAATTTTATTTATATGTCACCTTTCTCCCAAATGGGGCCCGTGGTGGCTCACAAAAGATGCGCAGAAACCACAACAATAAAAACGTACACAACTTAAGAACACAATTAAAACACCACATTAATAGAACAAGTAAACAATGTAACATTCTTAAAAAACTAAGTCAAAAATATAAAACCACTAAAAATATACCCAAGCAATCACCCCAATAAGAAACCTCCCTGAGTGCAATTATGAATTAAAAACCTGTTTGAACAGAATAGTTTTTGCCTACTAGCAAAAGGAAAGCAGGGAAAGGGCCAGCATAGCATCCTATGGAATGGAATTCCAAAAGGTAAGAGCATCTACTAAGAAGGCTCTGTCTCGTGTCTCCACCAAGTGAACCTGTGATGGTGATGGGACCGACAGATCTCTGGAAGATCTTATTTGAATGGTTGTGCAGCTTTGGTGGATGCATAATGTATCATGCTTAAGGGCTATCCCTTGTAAAATCACCCTTGTGATCGCACCAGGGCCTGCCTCCTGTGATATCTTAAGGGCTAGCCTTCAGTTCGGGGCCTGGGATAATCCTGATCTGGCAACTCTAATTTCAATGAATATGTACTCTCAAAGTGTGTATCTAAATGAATATTTCCTTCCATTTAAACTGCTGACAGCTGTGCTGAAATGTTTGGAGACTCATACAGTCCCTTGGGTCATTAAGTTCTGATGTGCTCGTTAATACAGGAGGTTTGAATCAGGACATTTTGTATGGCAATTCCCAAAGATGGAATTCCTCATGCATCCCAAGACGATGCAGGGATAAAAGATATGTGTGAAGAAGAATGGAAGCAATGCTTCACTTCAGAATCAAGCATTAAGAATGATGGTCTGCCAGATACCTAAATCCATGAAAACTTCCATGTAGCCTAATTATCAGTGGCAGCTGGTGGCTTCCATGTTGGTGGTAAATCAGGTCCAAGATTTAGTCCAAATTTGAAAAGAGGTAGCCAGAATGGTGTAGTGGTTTGAGCATTGGACTACAACTCTGGAGATTAGGGCTCAATTCTGTGTTTGAACACCAAAACCCACTGGGTGACCTTGGGCAAGTTACACTCTCTCAGACTTAGAGAATGCAATGTGCAGGGTGACCAGATGTTATAACCCAGGGGTAGGCAACCTTTTTGAGCCGGGGGCCGGGTTGCTGACCCTCAGACAATTGGGGGGCCGAAGCACCAAACATATATATATATATATATATATATATATATATATATATATAATTAAAAAGTATGCATGCACACTCTCTCAGCCCCAGAAAAGCCATGGCAAAACCCCTGTGGAGATTTTGCCAAGAAAACCCCAAGAATAAGTAATAACAACAATAATCAATATCATCATGGTGGGCGGCGGCGGCGGCAGGACCGGCCTGGGGCCGGTCCAAAGGCCTCAGGGGGCTGCATCCGGCCCCCAGGCCTTAGGTTGCCTACCCCTGTTATAACCACAAAAGGGAACAAGGCACCACAAAATGTATGACATTCAAGAAAAATGGAGGCTATTCCAAAATAAAACAAACACTCAAATAAATATAAATTCATGTTTCTTAGTCATGCTGAAAATGGAGGACATCCTTGAATATCTCTGGACAGAAGGCTGACATGTCCTGCAAAAGGAGGCTGCCTGGACACCCTGTGCAAGAGGAACCCACCTCTGAAGAAACTTGCCAAGAAAACCTTATGATAGGTTCACCTTAGGGGTGCCATAAGTCAAAAATGATTTTGAGGCACACAACAACAATCCATAGGGTTAGATTCTATTCTGAAATACACTCTGCACCTTAAATAGCTCCTTTAAAGTTCAAACTCAAATCCAGTTTGTGCTTATCTGGCATCTTTTCAAAAACGGCAGACTCCCATTTTTGAAAAGATGCCAGATAAGCAAGGCTGGGTCCAGCATGAAGCTGGGTTGCACTCGCCCAGCCCCCAGCATGTGCAATAAGATCTGGCTTCAAAATTAAATGTGACTGGGATAAGTTGCTTTAAACAGCATGCGATAAGCCCCTGCATTTGTAGCTGCAATTCTATAAATCATCTTGTCAAGAAAGAAACTCAAGTTTCATCCCAATGAACACAGTACAGCCACACAATCCTATATGTATTTTCCTGAGAGTATCCTCCTTTGGAGAGAGACAGTGCCTTTTCTGTGGTGGTTGCCTGTTTGTGGAACACCCTCCTCAGAGTGACACACCTAGCACCTACATTGCTCTCTTTTCAGAAACAAGTGAAGGCTTTTATAGTCTCTCAGACATTTTAAGGACCGTTTTACTGCTTCTGTATCTTTGGACTCTTTATCCTACTGCTGGCTTCTGTTTGGGTTTTATATGCGGAAATGTTTTATTCATTGCCGCAAGCTTTACCTTGGTTTTGCATTCTGCTCCTTTCGTGATGGCATTACTATATCATATTTTATACAGTACTTTTAAAAAGTACACTATTTTAATTAGTGGGCAGTTTAAATGTGGCATAAATAAATGAAATACATTTGGTGTGCTCTTAGCTATGCAAGAGGGACTGAATTCTCAATGAATTTATATCATAGTATTTATTGACTCTAAACATTCATCTTAGCCCTGCAACCATGTCCTGAAATTTATCTGTACCTGTCATATCTAGTGCTTGGATGCTGTTCATGCTCTTATTTTCAAGATTATTGCAGATAATCAGTGTGGTCACTTGGCTTGTATTTAGCAAGTTAGGCAATTTCAATTTCAATTCGATTTATTCGGTCTTTAGGCAATTATCAGGTCAAAGAGTCTGTACTGGTGATGTTAATTACTCACTTATAGTCCATGCCTTCTGTAAAAACAGGAAGAGTAACTGCAGAAATTGTAGAGTCAGCTTTGATGAGCCAAGCAGTCCTCTCTATGACAGTTTTTCCTGCATTTTGATCATTTAGCAATTCAGAGCTTAGCCCATCCATCTTGTTTATCTATCCTTGGGGAAAGTAATCCCTACATCCCAGGCTTCTCTGCAAGTTTGAAATTCAAACATATATTTTTGGTACTGTCAGTATGTGATCAAGTAGGCACATTTTGATGTAAGGTGTCGACAGATACAACCATGCTGGTGAGTTTTGTGATGTACAGTTATTAGGAAAACAAATCTTTATTCCTCCACCTGTTAAACTGCTTGAAACATCCCCGTAGCTCTAATGCCTTGCTCCTGCTAAAAAGGAAAGTTAAGGATCTCCAGTGAGCAAACATTATCATTAAATTATTGTTAACAGTAAAACTGGCTAATCATTCCCAGAAGCAATCCCAAGGCAAAGATCTCTCCTTTGCAACTCCACATTCTTTGTGGGACAAGTGTAAAAACACATATTTCTAGATGCTTAAAATAAATATTGGCTTGAAGTCTTTTATCCTTCATAGAATCACTTTTCTGTGTAGAAATCTAGCATACCTTGTCCATATGTTACATTTCAACAGGATAAAATTACTTGAAAAAAAATCTACCAGAAAAACTGGTAGCATTTCTTAAGCATACATATGAGCTGCATTTGTGATATTTGTGACCACAATATGGTTGTCAGCTATCCATAAAGAAGAGTGAATTTACAGCTTTTAGTGTCCCTCCCCCAGATTTCTCTTTGACTTCACTGCACATTTGTTTCAATCTGCATTGATTTCAGTTTGTGGATGCAAAACATTACCTTTAAAAAGTCTACATGAACATTTGTAAGAATTCCCTCTAACATAAATATCTTTGCAAGCATTTTTTCTAGTGTGCCCACTTTCTGCAGCTTTCTCCCCTACTATAATGCCCTTCTTTTGTGCGTTATGTTTTTCTGTGTTTGTTTGCATTTCCAAAATTGCATGTTTGCTTCCTTTTTAAAGTTGTAAGGTTGATTGTAACATTTCTGGGAAATGAGGATTTTGGTGTGCATATGCATACTTGTTTAGTTATCAGTATGGCAATTCTGAATTTGGTAAATGCATTTTAAAAAAATCCCAAAACATTCCCAGTCTGACAAATTCCTCCTACATCCCTAGCTGGCAGTTCTAAAATAATAAGGTCCTTTTGCAATTGACACAATATCTGACCCAAGAAATGCACTAGAATTCGGGATCTGATGAGAATTCTATAGTCAAATATACATATTAATATGACAAAACATTACATGATGGAAAAGATGCCTTATAGTAACCTGCTGCAATCTTGGCAGCATGAGACGCTGTATAGTTCCTAAAATAACAATAAACTGATAAAAACTACATTTATTTGTGCAGCCTGAACTTTTGTAGGTGACAGATTATTTTGTTTATGTAAAAAATAAAAAAAATAAAAAAAATAAAAATAAAAAAATAGGGGACCCTTTGCCATGCTCCCTGGGTGCTTTATATGAAAATAAAACCATAAAAAATGCAAAATATAGATCCAAGTATATAATTAAAATGTGGTGTTTTTGAAATTAGACCCCAATGTGAGGATACTTAGAAAGTGTTTCCCAGAGAGGGCTGCCTCATCCTTTGGGGGAGGCCATCTGAAAACAAGGGAGCAGATATTAAAAGTCAGGAAGACCCTGGAAGCAAAAGAAAAACAATCTGTGTTCATTATTTTAGAAAATGAAAGACTGGTTCTAATCCTGTTGGTAGTCCCAACTATAGCATTACAACTATTGACTCAAAGGAATGTAAATCACAAATGTTGACTTACTATTTAGCAATTGATTCAATAGGTCAACAGTAGTTGGGATTACCAACAGAATACAGGCTGGAGTCTTTATAGTGGTTACCTGAGCCATACAGAACAACTAACTGGTGATTTTTTTCTTCAGGCCCCAGATCACTCATTCCCTCAAAAAGCGCGTTCACACTACAGAAATAATGAAGTTTGACACCACTTTAACTGCCATGGATCCATCCTACAGAGTCCTGAAATTTGTAGTTTGTGAGGCACCAGTGCTTTTTGGCAGAGAAGGCTAAAGACCTCGTAAAACTACAAATCCTGGGATTCTATAGGATGGAGCTACAACACTTAAAGTGGTGTCAAACTGCTTTATTTCGTAGATACACTCTTGAATGAATGAGAGATCTGGGGCCGGAAAAAAATTCACTGAGGTCTGGGGGGTATTTTAAAAAAATACAAACTTTTTAATGAGGTGTCACTCCAGAAAAAAAATAATACTGTTTTCTTAGGAGGAAGGAAGCTCCTTGGAATGCTAGGAAGAACCAGGCAGAGAAGGCAGGTCCAGGAAAACAGAGTAATTTGGGACGAAGTTAACTGTGGTTTAATTCTTTACACAATACACACACTTATTCTATCCTTGATGCTTCCTCCGATATGGAGGAATTGTAATCCTAAATGGCCTTTAAAAAACATCAGAAGATCCCAGATAGTGTAGATAGATAGATAGATAGAAAAATGTAGGAAGTTGAGAGGAATGTACTATGTTATTATCTGGGATCTTCTGATTTTTTTTTTAAATAAATGGACCATTTTAGATTACAATTTATATGGAAGCACCTTTGAGACTAACTGAAAGAAAGAATTTGGCAGCATGAGATTTCGTAAACTTAAGTCTACTTTCTCAGATGTATTTGGAGTAGACTTAACTCTAGGAAAGCTCATGCTGCCAACTTCTTTCTTCCAGTTATTTCTTTCAGGCATTTTGTATATAATGCATTAGCAGGGCAGTTTTTATAGAGCAGGTGGGTTTTTAGTTTGTTTTTAACTTTCGTATATTTTATGTGACTTTATACTGGATGTAGAGATGTTTTAATTTTATTGAGATTTTAAACGTTTTATCTGTGAGCCGCCTTGGGTCCCTCTGGGGAGAAAAGTGGCATATAAATGAAATAAATAAAGGTGCTACAAGATCTCTCTACATACTGATTCTATGGACTAATACAGCTATATCTTTAATTTATATGGAACGTTCATTCCCCCCTTTTCTTGTCTGAGCTCTTGAACCCCCGTCTCAAGTGGGTTGCCTTGTGAATTCAACATAGGACCTGGGGATGGAGGGAAGTGAGGTGGGAGCAGGAGGAAGGATGGACTTTGCTTTATCACTTATCTTTGCAGAGCCCCGTAGCAAGGTTTGGCTATTGTGTTTCCCTTGTATCAGTCTATTACCCATGCTGCAATGATTAATATTCACAGACGGCTGGGGGGAGGTAAAGGTATATTCTCTTGTAGCAATTTCCCCCCTTTCATATCTGGCTGAGACAATGTACATACAGGAGATGCATACATACAGCTTGCTCTGGCAAAAGAAGAATGGTTCTATGAATGTACAGTAAACACATCTATGGCTTTGCAATGAGTATCAGTTATCTTTTTTAAAAAAATGCATTTTATTCTTTTAATGAGTAATGTGTTTTAGTACTGTAACAGTTTAATTCTAATGTTCACTTTTGTATGTTTTTAATTGTATTCTTTTAAATTGTAAGCCGCTTTGAGTTCCAATTTTGAAAAAAAAAAGCAGGATATAAATAAATATATTGACAACAACAATATACAAGCACATTTTTAGTTTGCTTTTCACACGCACCATTAAGCCTCAGTCTTATCTCATTGATGGTAATTCCTCAGTAAGGAAGACTGTAAGTTGCATTGAAAAAACATGTGAGTGAGAATTGTGTGACCTGTCAGCTGCATGTGGCCCACAAAGGACACCCAGATTCCCCCCATTGCTTACCTGTCTGTCTGTCTTTCTAACTATCTGTCTAGCTATCTAGCTATCTTCAGGATTCTGACTTTTCATTTTAAGGCTATTCTGGCTGTCCCAGGGTATATCCATACTGCAGAAATAAAGCAGTTTGACACCAACTGCCAGGACTCTGTCTTACAGAATCCTGGGATTTGTGGTTTGGCGAGGCACCAGACCAAGGACATGACTGAGGGAAAACAGATTTTATTGCACTCGAAACAGTCGGCAAGCCATTCCAATACTATTGCTTGACCACTACTCATCCCAAGCCGTGGTGAGCTGGCTGATTTTGCAAGGACGGAAGCTTTTCGGATGAGCAAAATCAGCTGGCTCAGCGCAGCTCGGGGATGGATTGTGGTTGAGCAACAGCATGGGGATGGCTTGCCAACTGTTTCAAGTGTGACAAAATCTTTTCCCTTGGTCATGCATGTTCACGTGCATCCCCAGCCCGTTCCCCGATTGTTAACAAAAGTGAGTGTGATAAACTCCCAGCCTGAATACCTCACCAAACTACAAATGCCAAGATTCCACAGAATGGAGCCATGACTGTTAAAGTGGTGTCTAACTGCTTTATTTCTGCAATATGGAAGAGCTGACAGACCTTTTGGGATCCCAAATAGTCTTATTACTTCTGATTTTGGAGAAAAAGTGTGTGTGTGGAGGGGGGCAGCTGCAATCCAGGGTGCATGTGTGGGAAATGGAGTGTTTGAAGCTTCAGACCCTCTATGGCTACCCACCCTTATCACAGATGTTCTGGCTAAAGGAATAATGCTTATACACAGTGAAACAGAATCCAAATAGGGCAGCACATTTAGATTTCAGTAGAAGGGATGAAGAGGACTAAACTGCATGCAATATTAAATGCATGTAAGTGTTTAACATGCAGTTATTGCTCTTTAGATATCAGCTATTGGAATGGGGAAGTGTCAGGTAGTATCAGGACTGCAATGTATAGAGAGAAGGACTTAATTATTTTTTCTGTAAACTGTTTTGCCCTAAACTGAGATGATACCTGCAGTCTTATAGTTGGCAATAAGCTCTATTACACTCAGCAGGACGTATTTTTCAGTAAACACACATAGGATTGGGATGTATAAGAAAGAATAAAAACAAAAGAGCAGCAGGACAATAAATGGTACAATAGACAAATCTGCTGCTTGCAATAAGAGTGTTGCTTTCCTTCCAGTGTGCTCTCTGCTCATGCATTTGAGAATAAGTTAAATATTACAAAGACACCTCAAGGGCTGATTCCAGTATTCTTCCAGCCCAAGAAGTTAAATTCTTCAGTGCTTCCCGAGAACTCCCTCACTAGGGAGGAATGGAGCATATCATGACTTTTAAATGATGTGGTGGTAACTTCTCTGTTATGAAAGCACAAAGGACCACAAGAAACCCCTAATGTACCTGATACTAGACGTGAATAAAAGAGCAGGTTTGAACTATTTAGGAAAATATTTATGACAACATACATGTATCTAAATTACATAATATACTATCAATAAAATATTTAAAATATGTAAATGATTAAATGGAAATTACACAATCCCAAGAATATCATTGAAAAATGTTCCTTCAAATTAAGTATGTAATAATTGTAGTACAATAACTTCTGTAATGATGTAATACAGATCAAAATCTCTTCACTTTTTTGTTATACCATCATAACCAGAGCTATAGATTCAAGGAATAATCACCCATAGTGCCTAAAACACAAGGGAAACTTAAGGTAGTATCCTGTTAGTGACATATACAGGTGTAAATTGTGCTATGCACATGGATTTTTTTGGACTATGCACAACAGTCATATCCAGATTATGGCAATGTACATGAAGGTATGCATGTGAGACTGTTGTACACATAGAGATGGGCATTAAAATATGCAGAGTGGTGTATGAGTGAGCTTGTCTCTGTGTATTGTCAGACTTGAACATTTACCCAGACATGAACAATGAGCCACACACACTGCAACATGTTGGTACTCATTGCAGGGGCTGTAGATGTAGCTCCATTGTTGGCTGACCCTTTTCTGCAAAACACCTTTGGTTGTAAATGTAAACTCCATTGTCCTCATGCAGATGGGAAAGAGGCAAAACTAGTTAAAAGCTACAACAAAACTAGCTTGAAGCTAAAACCAGGTGGTTCTTTCCTCAGAGAGCTGCTGCAGTGGGTTATTCCTGGGATTCTCCAGATATGTTTATTTAGCTGATGGTTTGTCAGTTCATTTTGTTTTAGAAAAACAACTGACTATTTCTGAGGTTCTATCTGCTTTCACTCAATAATAAATATTTGTTGTTGTTAACTGCCCTTGAGTGGATTTCAACCCATGATGACCCTGCTGATGAGATCTCTAAGACCCCCTGTCCTCCACTGCTCTGCCCAACTCTTGCAAACTCATACTTGTGATCTCTTTGGTGGAGTTCATCCATCTAGCATGAGGCCTTCCTCTCTTTCTACTTCTCACTACCTTGCCTAGCATTATTGTTTTTTCCAATGATTCATGCCTTCTCATGATCTGTCCAAAGTATGACAATCTGGGTTTTGTCATCTTGGTTTCCAGGGGGATTTCTGGCTTGATCGGCTCCAGGATCCATTTGTTTGTCTTTTTGGCTGTCCATGGAATCCTTAGCACTCTTCGTTAACACCACATCTCAAATGGGGTTGATTTTCCTCCTATCCTCCTTCTAAACCAGGGGTCGGCATACCTTTTGCCGGTGGGGCTGGTACCGCTGTCCCCTGATCGTCAGCAGGGTGAAGGGGAGTGCGCACGCGTGTGTGCATACGCACTACTCCTGCCGTCGTGCACATGCGTGCGTCATTTTGGAACGCAAAATGGTGCCCCATGTTACGTGCGTGGTGGCGGTGGCGGCGGCGGCAGGACCAGCCACAGGATGGTTACAAGGCCTCAACGAGCCAGGTTCGGCCCATGAGCCGTAGTTTGCCGACCGCTGTTCTAAACTGTCCAGCTCTCACATCCATACATGGTAATAGGGAATGCAATGATGTGTATGATTCTAACTTTTGTGCTCAGTTGTATATACTTGCATTTTAGGCTCTTTTCTAGTTCTTTCATAGCTGTCCTTCCCATTCTTAATCTTTTTCTGATTTCCTGGCTGCATTTCCATCACATCTGGAAATCGCTGATCAGTGATCAAAACAAAATTTTTGCAAAGCTTAAAAAAAAATCTTTTTTTGTTCTTTGAGTTCAGTGTGTTTTATGTTTGGATTTAAGATAATGCAGAATTTGCCTTAAGAACTTAATAGGTAATGATAGGAAACCTGGCTTACCAAATTGCCAAAGATCTGTATCAGAATTAATAATATATTATGGAAGTACTACCAGGAGGTGTAATTTGATAGACAGGAGATTTTGTATATAGGTAGGTGGAGATGTAAGTAATTAGCACCAACTCTTTGTAGGTAGGAAGTAACTAATGAAGTAATTGTACATTTGTAGATCAAGAATCTGATCTGTAAATTTTAATAATGAAATTAGTAAGTTATTTTTTTTTGCCTCAAAATGACCTAAAATGCCCTCTAGAGATTTAGCAAGCCACCAAAACATGGTGAGAATGCATCCCAGAGAGGCCATTAAGGGGCATAATTTTTTTTTTTTTTTTTTTTGGCAAGAGCAGAGTTAACTGCATTATTATTTCTTTCAGGATAGATGTGGGATGTATCTTTAAGAAGGTGGATCTGATAGCACTGTCCCATCACCCAGCAGGAGGCTGCCCATATGCAACCTGGGCTTCTCCCACAAGCTTTTCATGAATGGGATTTTTCCATTGGGAAATGGAAGAAGCCCGGATAAGTTCGGGTTGCATATGGGCTGCCTACTGCCCTGCATCTAACCTGGAAGAAATGGTGATGCGGTAAACTCCATAATGTACAATGGGGGGGGGGGGCTACAGCTCTCCATGGTCTCCTAGGGGCTGCTAGTTGACTACTCCTGGGATAGATAAATGCTGTGCTCCAGCCTGTTCTACCTTCAGAGGGTTTGATATGCCCAAAAGTGGCTCTGATGTCAGTAGCATGGTGACTCCACTCTGGGTTTTAGTTTGAGCTTAAAGTGACTATCCAAGGTACATAAAATATTTTGAGGATCAGGTTCATCACTTTGGAATATTCCTCTAAGACTGGGCTAAAAGATGGAGTGGACTTACCATCTCATTGACTTTGGAGTCAATAGGCACCACTGGAAGGGCAGACATGCTGGTTGGTCACACATGATTTTCATCACACTGAGCAGTTGTTCTGAATACCTATGGAAGCACATGGGTATCCCCCCAACCCCTCCCAGACCTTTTGAAATGAGTGAGGATGAAGGGATGATTATGGAAGACACAAGTGACAAATGTTCATTTATTCCTGTTGGCTTCAGGATTTCTATTCACACTTAAAACAAAAAAGGGCAATAAACTTAAGTGGGCAAAGTGTCCCTTGTTTCACACCGGTGCAATATTACCTTACTTATTGATTCACATACGTTATCCAGGCAGGAAACAGGTCAGTGGCAGGTCAAAGTTATGCTAGAGATGCTTCAAATAGGCACTGACCTATGATAAACACCTGGGGCATACATGCCCTTGGTCATAATGATCAGGCATCAGTGAGATGACTTCCAAAGGTGCTGAGCATGCAGCACTCCTGGCAAACTTCAACATTCACAGCACTTTTGAAAACCAAGCTATTTATTTAGATGGACAAGTTTTGATTTAGGAATTCATTGTAATGCACTTGACAAGAAAAAGAAATTGGGTGCACAACTTATGCTGAGTTTAGAACCACGAGGCTGCCGTGTAAGGATTGCCTGGCTGGATCAGACCAAAGAGATTCATCTCTCTCTCTCTCTCATTCTCTCTCTCACAAAAAACTGTTCTCCAATAGTTGGCAAACAAGCTGATTCTGGAGGGTCACAAGCAGGGCATAACAATCCAAAACTGTTAGCAAGTATGTATCACTTTTTCTCAGCATTAAAAGAACTTCATGTACATTAAATAGCATAGGGAACACCACCAAGCAAAAGCCAAGATGTACAGTAGAAGTATATGTCTACCACTTTCTAGAACCACTGTAGAACAGAGCCACTCAGTGCTATCCCAACAGACAAGGCAGAATGATATCCTTGTCAATGGCATTGACATCTTTTGAGAGGTCCAGCAGAACCATCCAGCAGAACTACCCATGATACCATTCCCAGTTCCTTGTGCAGGTTGCCTACCAAAGCAGCCAACGTTGTCTATTTCATAACCAGAACTGCATTGTATTGAAATAGATCTAGGTAATCACTGTCATCCAGAAGAACCTGGATCTGACATACAACCCCTACCTTTGTTCACCTTGACCAAGAACTGAACATTGGGGCCAGAAATTATCCAGCACAGTAGGATTTTTTAAAGCTCCACCTCACCATGTTCACTATCATCACATTGACTGTACATTTGTCCCTCCACATTTGCAGCTTTGACTATTCACAGATTTTACTAATATGTCTTCTCTAGGAATATCTAGGTCCTCCAGCGCAACTCTATGGTCAACTTTAATCAAAAGTCGCACTGAAGGACCTAGAGATTCCTAGAGAGCACACTCCACTAGGCATTTGTAGCTCCTCCAGCACAATTTTAGGGTCAATGTCTTGCAGGTGTTGACCATAGAGTTGCACTGGAGGACCTAGAAATTCCTAGAGAGGTGTTATCTCAGGTAAAAACATAGCATTTTTGTTATTTGTGGTTTTTCCACATTCACAGGGATCCTGTGTCCCTAACCACAGCAAATGTGGAGGGATGAGTGTACACATAATAGAGACAGAGGGCTCTCCAGTATCACACTGTTATAAGTACTAAGGTACCACATTCACTACCATGACTGCACCCTGTGGAATCCTGGGGATATATAGTTTGGTGAAGCAGTAGGAGAACACTCTGGCTTAGAATTCTGAACAGCCCTCTCTAAACTGAAAATCCCAGGATTTCATAGGATAAAACCATGGCAGTTGAAGTGGAATCATAGTGCTATAATTAATGGAGATTTGCCAATATTCAAGCCCCATAGGCTTGAATGGGGTTCACCTGCATCCCTTTAAAACACTGAAGAGATGATGTGAGTGGGGCAAGGCTCAGTGGAAGGAGAAAGGAGAGGCCCCAGTTTTTTTTTTAAATAAAATGTATATATACAGTCGCTCCATCATTCTTGGGGACTTGAAGTCTGTGGTTTTGCATATTCATGGGTGTGTGTGACCTCCATCAAAATCAATGGGGTGTCCCCTCGTGGGGTTTCACCTGGTGCAGCCCACACCTCCTGAACCCCTAGTGATGCCCCTGGTTGGGGAATGAGGCACAATTGAATAGTTCCACTTGTCTATGCATCCAGTCACTTTCTGGCAGGTTTTATAAGACAGAAAGTGACTTATGGCTTATACATACACGAGGTAGGTCTTGGAGATCTTGGGGGCAACAAATACAGTCAGCCCTCTATATCCATGAATTCTTTATCCACAAATTCAAGCATCCATGGATTGAAAATATTTCAAGAAATATAAATTTCAAAAAGCAAACCTTGATTTTGTCATTTTTTATAAGGGACACCATTTTACTATGCCATTGTATTTAATGGGACTGGAGCATTCACAGATTTTGGTATCCACAGGGAGTCCTGGAACCAAAGCTCAGTGGATACCAAGGGCCCACTCTAGTATCATAATGACTGTCACACTTTACAGTTTTTAAATGCTTGTTGGATTCTGTAGAGGTTCATTTTGTCATTTTTAAAAATACTGTTTTAAATATGTTCTAACTAACCTTCTAACAATTAAGGTCTAGCATGGGCTAAAGACCCCAGCTTATCAGATAATATGAGCCTTAGCACTGTATGATTTATTCCTGCAGGTAAAAACAAGAGTTTATTTGGCTCCTTTTCCCTCACAGGGTCTGCAGGTAGCTCAGACAGATAATACAGAGAGATGTGAAGCAATAAACTTCTGATCAATGATGAATCAATAAAGAACACTTCTGAAATGAAAAATGATCAGGAAAAAGATGCTGAAAACTCTTGACTGCAAGAAAAAACCTGAGGCCCTCTCTTTATGGAAATTGTAAACAGGATTCTGCATTGTGTCATGTCAGATGTATGATACAAAGCAGAAAAAAATGGTTTGCCCTTTTGTTTGTTACCAATGAAACCTGAATAGGCTTGTGCCAGATGACAATCTGCTCTGTGCTTGACAATTATTATTATGTGAAATAAATGCATTGTGTGGAAATGAGGGTGGATGTAGAGCCCTATGGGTTCTATGAAGGTGCCAGCAGTTAGTGACAAGCTCCGTTGTCCCAAATGGCAGCCATGCGAGTGGCCATGTGCACATTGCAATGCCATTAGGGACAACAAAACTTGAGGTTCTGTATTTTTTCATATCCATGGGGTGTGTGTGTGTGTGGAGTGGGTCTGGAATGGATCCCCCACAGATACAAAGGTCTGACTGTAATTAAATGGACAGTCTGTAAGCACTTAGGAATGCCATGATCACTAAAAGTCAGCAAGGGTTTCTCAAGAGCAAATTGTACCAGACTAATCTTATCTCTCTCTCTCTCTTTTTTTGATAGTCACAAACTTGGTAGATGAAGAAAATGCTGTGGATATGGTGTATCTCAATTTCAGTAAGGCCTCCGTCAAGCTTCCCCATAATACCCTTGCAAAAAGGCTAGTGAAATGTGGGCTAGACAATGGGATTGTAAGATGGATTTGTAATTGGTTGACCAACTGAATCCAAAGGGTACTCAACAATGGCTCCTCCTCATCTTGGAAAGAAGTGCTTTTACACTATGGAGTTTATGACACAGGGGAAATCCCATGCAGAAACAGGATTTAAAAGGTGGGAGAAACCCGCAAAAGCGGTTAGTTTTTCACACACATCGCTGTTAAAATGGGGCTAACCCAGTGCTTCTCAATTATTTTCTGTCATGCCCCCCCTAGGAAGAAGAAAACATTTCGTGCCCCCCGCGCGACTGTAAATAGTATTATTTGTCTATAAAATTGTTATAAGTACACCTCTGCATAACACTGTATCCTTATTAACGTATATGAGAATAAAAAAGGAAAGAAATGTGGATCGATTTACAACAAAGAATAGCTTTATTAACTGTAGCTGAAAAGATTTAAAGGAGCACAGGATTTAAAGGAGCACAATATTAGGATATTAGGATAGAGCATCATGTCTATCCAATCGGGTCCTTTGCATGTGTCACGTGCATTGGCGGTCACGTGGTCCTCTGCGTTGGGCTGCTACTGGGGCTGCGCTGGGACAATCTCCAGTGTTTGCGCCACGTTGCTCCCTCTCTCCAGCCGTAGAGTTGCTAGGCAACCAACACTGTGTGGGACGCCGCTTGCGAGTGAGTCGGAAGATCCGATCTAGAAATCTAATATGACAGTATTTGCCGAGGTCAAACGAGCCCCCCTTTACGGAGCCTCGCGCCCCCCTTTATGGAGCCTCACGCCCCCCCTTGTGGGCGCGCCCCACTATTGGAGAAGTACTGGGTTAACCTGAATGGAAAGTAGTCAGAAACTACTTCTTTTTACTTTCGGGATTAAAGTGGAATAGCAATGCTTTAAGAGTGTAGTGCTATAATCTCCTAAATTAGGAGGGGTTGCTAATACTCCAGAGGACAGGATCAGAATTCAAAATGACTTTAACAGATTAGAAAGCTGGGCCAAAGCTAACAAAATGAATTTCAACAGGGAGGAATGTAGGATACTACACTTTAGCAGTAAAAATGAAATGTACAAATATAGAATGGTTGATACCTGGCTTGATGGCAGTACATATGAAAAGGATCTTGGAGTCTTATGGGCCACAGGCTGAATATGAGTCAGCAATGTGATGTGGCAGCTATGAAAGCCAATGCAATTCTTACTGTTGTTGTTAACTGCCCTCGTGTTGATCTTGACTCATGGTGATCCTATGGATGAGACATCTCCAAGACCCACTGTCCTCCACTGCTCTGCTTAATTCCTGCAACCCTTAAAATCCATGACCTCCTTAATAGAGTCCATCCATCTAGCATGTGGCCTTCCTACTTCTCTCCACCTTTCCCACCATTATTGTTTTTTTTCCAATAGGTCCTCCCTTGTCATGATGTGTCCGAAATACAACAGCCTCAGTTTGGTCATCTGGGCTTTTGGGAGGTTTCCGGCTTGATCTGCTTTAGGACCCATTTGTTCGTCCTTTTGGCTGCCCATGGGATCCTCAGAACTATGGTTCTCCAAATGTCGTGCACCTCCAAAGCCTTCTATTTTCACTCCTCCTTCTTTTGTATCCAAGTCTGTTTTTCTTATAATATGTTCTGCATACAAGTTGAACAGATAGGGTGAAAGGATGCAGCCTTGTCTGACCCCTTTGCCAATTGGGAACCATTCTGTTTCTCTGTGTTCTGTCCTTACAGTAGTCTCTTGTCCTGAGTACAGATTCCTCATCAGGACGATCAGATGTGTCTGCACTCCCATGTCTTTAAGGGTGTTCCATAGCCTTTCATGGTCTGCAGTCAAAGGTGTTCCATAGCCTTTCATAGTTGCTGCAGTCTCTTGTGTCTCCTTTTTTTGTGGATGGGGATGTATATTGATCGCTTCTAATCTGTTGGCCATCATTTTGTTTTCCATATCTGTTGACATAGGTTGGTTAGCACTAGAGTTGACTCTGTCAATGTGGATTGCAGCAGTTCAATTGGAATATTATCTGTTCCTGGTGATTTGTTTTTCACTTTTTCTCTTATTGAAGTTCTACCTCACTTTTTAGAATTTGGGGTTCATCTTCATATGGCTCTTCATTCCATGGGGCCTTCATTTTGTCATCTCTTTTGTATAATTCTTCTGTGTATTGCATCCAACATCTTTTTATTCCTTCCTGGTCTTGAATTATGTTATTTCTATTGTCATAGATCGTCCCAGTCTTTGGTTTGAATTTTCCTTTGATTTCCCAGATCTTATGAAATAGATCTCTTGTTCTTCTCCCTTTCTTGCTGTCTTCTATTTCTCTTCATTAGTCATTGTAGTAATTTTCTTTATCTTTCTGCACAAGCTGTTGTACTTTTGCATTTCTAGGCTGCATCAATAGGAGCATAGGGTGTAGACTGAAGTAAGTACAATCAGCCCTCCAATTCACGGCTTTTAAACTTGCGATTTTGATTATTTGTGAGGTCAAGGTCGTGTGCGCATGCATTCCTCCTCCTCTGCCCTTCTGGACTCTTCCCTTTGGAAAAAAAGTCCAGGAATAAGAAGCTGGGAAGGGTGCGTACCCTTCCCAGCTTCCCACAGCAATCTGGACAGGAAAGGGGGAAGGAATCTATACCTCCCATCAACCCTTTCCCAGCTGGATTGCTGTCTGGACTGGCCAGGTAGCAATCAGGCCAGGAAAAGGGTATGGTGGTGGTAGTGGAGACTCCTATCCCCTTTTCCGGCTGGATTGTTGCCTTCCTCAGGCAGCAATCCAGATGGAAAAAAGGCAGGGAGCCAGTTAAAGGGATGGGAGAGCAGAGAAAAAAGGAGCATGAGCTCCTGCTCCTCTTCCCCCATCCACCCCTCCCTTTAACTGGCTTCTGCATGGGGGAAAATTATTCATGGTTTTTCCACATTCACGGGGGTCTTGTTCCCCTAACCCCCGTGAATGTGGAGGGCCAACTGTAATAGTAGAATCACTGAATCATAGAATCGTAGAGCTGCAAGGGATCTCAAGGGTCATCCAGTATAACCTCCTGCCATGCAGGAATACACAGTCAAAGCAACCCTGACAGATGGCCATCCAGCCTCTGTTTAAAAACCTCCAAAAAAGAAGGTTCCACCATACTCTGAGGGAGTGTATTAGACTGTTGAACAGCTCTTAGAATGTTATCACATGGGGTCTAAAGCAGTCCCATCCCCGTCGCATCCCTGTCCCAATCTGCTTCCTTTTCCCCTGTGTTCACACGACGTCGCAGAGAAACCCCGCCCATCCCCGTCGCATCCCCGTCCCAATCTGCTTCCTTTCCCCGTGTCTTCACACGACGTCGCACCCATCCCCGTCCCCTTGCGGCATCACCCGGCATCATCCCCGTTCTTTTGAATGCCGGTTTCTTTGGGAATTACATTTTGCCGCAACCGGAATGATGCTGCTTTCTGTATGCCAGTAAGTTCTGGATTGAAAAGGAACCGCAATGGGATGGGGATGCGACGGGGATGGGACTGCTTTAGGTCCCGTGTGATAACGTCCTTACTGTCAGCAAGTTCCTCCTAATGTTTAGCAGGAATCTTTTTTCCTATAACTTGCATCCATTGTGCCGTGTCCTAGTCTCTGGAGTAGCAGAAAGCAAGCTTGCTCTATCCTCAACATGCCATCCCTTGAAATATTTAAACATGGCTATCATACCACCTCTTGATCCTATCTTCTCCAGGCTAAATATACCCAGCTCCCTAAGTTGCTCCTAATGGGGCATGGTTTTCAGACCCTTCACTATTTTGGTTGTCCACCTCTGGACACATTCTAGCTTGTCAACATACTTTTAGAATTGTGATGCCATTTAATTCTGCTTTGATCAGACCTCTACTGGAATATTGTGTCCAATTCTGGGCACTACAATTCAAGAAAGATATGCACAAGCATGTCCAGAGAATGACAACCAAGATGATCAAAGTTCTGGAATATTCCAAAATGGTGAAAGGTCTGGGAACCATGTCCTATGAGAAGTGACTTTGTGGCCATGTTTAGCCTGGAGAAGAGATGGTTAAGAAGTGACATGATAACCATGTTTAAATATTTAAAGGGATGTCATATTGAAGAAGGAGCAAGCTTGTTTTGCGGTGCTCCAGAGACTAGGGACGTTATCACACGTGGGCCAGTTTTGTTGTTAAAGAGATAATAAAGTGGAAATGAAGCATCCCGAAAAGAAAGCGAAAATAGAGCTTAATTGCGCAAATGCTTTTCACACGTAATTACAGTAATAACGGAATTAAGTTAAAAGTGAAAAAATACGTTTTTAACTTTCATACACAAGTGAAAAGGACCCGTACATGTACTGGAAATGGGTGTGTTTCGTGACCAGACTCCTCCTTTTCCAGGGCGAGTCCTGCATTTCCCAGGAGGAAATGTCAGACTGTCCTCCATTTGGGGTCATGTCCTCCTGCACAGGTCCTAACCCCCTTCCGTTAGGGTTAGGACCTCTCAAGAGAGCAGAGGAGGAGGAGGAGGAGGAGGAGGAGGAGGAGGAGGAGGAGGAGGCTGGAAAGGCAAGGCAAGGCAAGGCAAGCAGAGACAAGGGAGGGATTGAGAGGGGGAAACTGGAGGTAACTCCCATGCCCCCCCATAAGCCTTTCTCTTTTGTAGGACCTGCAGGGCAGAACTTCATGGTGAGATGGATTTCCAAGTTGCTCCACAAGCACACCCCACACTTTCACCTACATCCACCCACAGCTGCTGCGAAGGAAGCCTTCTTTCCCCTCCTTTCCCCTCCATCCCAAATGCCAAACTTCTCCTCCATCCCAAACTTCCCTCGCTTTGCCTTGCCTTGCCTTGCCTTGCCTTGCCTTGCCTTGCCTTGCCTTGCCTTGCCTTGCCTTGCCTTCCCTTCCCTTCCCTGCATGGCAGGAGCCCAGGACTCTCCCTCCCTGGAGGCCCCTCCTCCTCCTCCTCTTGGCCCTCCTCCAGGTTTTAAAAGAGAATTGTCCGTGCGTATTTGCTTTTCACATTACATTAAATGTGAAATTACTGTAATTTCGCAAATGCATTTCCTCTAAACTCCCAAAATTAAAAAGATCTTGGATAATACCATTTTCTATCCAGTTTCTGACCAGTTTCTGTGCGACGTCGTGTGAAATTGTGAGGCGCAAATTCAGTTTTTGTTTGGGATTTGTGTGGATCAACCAACAGATTTCCTCCGTGTGATAACGTCCTAGGACACAGAGCATTGGCTTCAAACGACAGGAAAAGCGATTCTACCTAAATGTTAGGAAGAACTTTCTGATGGTAAGAGCTGTTCAACAGTGGAACACATTGCCTCATAGTGTGGTGGAATAATCATCTTTAGAGGTTTTTAAACAAAGGCTGGATGGCCATCTGTCGGGAGTATTTTGATATGTATTTCTGCATGGCAGGGTGTTGGACTGGATGGCACTTGTGATGTCTTCCAACTCTATGACTATGATTGTTAAGCTACTCCTTTGTGTTCCAAATTTTTTTCTCAAAGTTGTGTTAAATTCTCTTGTCTTCTAGGCTTCACACTGGGGAAGTAAATCAAACAGCATCATATTTGAAGAGATGAGTTAAAGGAGGAGGTCTTTGGCAACAGGAGCAGTGGTTGGTAACAGACCTTGACGGGATGCTGGACCTTGAAAAGCTGCAATTTACTTTTTTTTAAAAACCTAAAAATGCTCCCACGCCTTCTAGGGGATAATGGAGAGGGGAATTTTGCCATGTTTTGGAGCAGGGGTAGGCAACCTTTCCCCTTTAAGGGCCGAGGGACTTCAGCTCCCAGAATCCCAGGAGCTATTGGCCAACATGGGACTATTGGTCAACATGGCTGAGGCTTCTGGGAGCTGATGTCCCTCGCCCCTTAAAGGGGAAAGGTTGCCTACCCCTGTTTTGGAGCCTTTTGGCCCATTTCCAAAACAGGTAATGACAGGTTTTTTTGGAATAACACTTTAAAATGGATATGGTATCTTTGCCTCCACCTTCAGATCCACCATGTGTGCCTTGAAGATGACACCGGCTTATGGCAGAGGTGGCTGATGGATCTACTGCCACAGGGACAGTAAATTCACTATTGATTTTACTGCCACTTTTCCTGCAGCTGCTGTGAGTTATGCAGGAGCAACTCCCTCTCCTGAGTTATAAAGGATCTCTAGCTTTTCAGAAGTTCACCACCATGACAGCTTCAATCAAACTCAGAGCAGCTGCAGGAAGATAACTGGTAAAATCAAGAGTGGATTTGCTACCCACATTTCAGGTGATCCATGGCCTGCCTCTGGATTATTGTCATGTCAGCAAACCATGGTTTGTTGTTTTGGAATCAGGCCTAAGTGTGAGTGTTTTAAATGATCTAGCGGTAGACTAAAGTCTTTAGCTAGATCATTCATAACATTCATGGACTTTAGTCTATAGGTTGCTATGATTTTCATAACCTCATGGCTGCTCCCCCACCATGTGGGGGTAATACTATTTTATCTTATTGGGTGATTGCAGGAGGTGCACTTGGGGGGGATGGAGGTCACACAAGGGGACACCTCAGAGAGGGGCATAATCTGGTGTGCTTGTGGGAAGGGGTGCTGAAGTTCTGGGTCTGGCAGCTTTGCTGGTCAGTGGGAAGGGTAGTCTCTTCTTTCAGCTCTTTGATGGTGGAAATAGCATGGTGGCTGGGCCAGGCAGCACAAGAGAGGGCCTTCTCGGTGGTTGCCCCTAGACTCTGGAACTCCCTTCTCAGGGAGGTCAGACTAACCACTTCCTTCTTGTTCTTCTATGGGCAGGTTAAAACCTTCGTGTGCAGTCAGGCTTTTAAAACAGAAAGTTTTTAAAGAACGGGCTGGGCTGTTGTGTAGTTTTAAAGTGTTTCAAACAATTTTATCTTTTTATTGTTATTCTTTTAACAAGCAATCTATTTTAATATTGTAATAGTTACATTCTATTTTAATGTATCCCTTTTCCATGTTTTTAATTGTATTTGTTGTTGCTGTCGTTTGCCTTCAAGTCATTTCCCGACTTATGGCAATCCCAAGGTGAACCTATATGGGGTTTTCTTGGCAAGTTTCTTCAGAGGGGGTTTGCCATTGCCATCCTCTGAGGCTGAGAGAATGTCACTTGCCCAAGGACACCTAATGGGTTTTCACATGGCTGAACTGAGATTCAGACTCTGATCTCCAGAGTCATAGTCTAATGCTCAAACCACTACACCACATGGGCTCTTTTAATTGTACTGTTCTTTTAATATTGCTTTGGGTCCCAGTTCCAGGAAAAGATCAGGATACTACTACTACTGATGATGATGATGATGGAGGTGGGCAGGGAGAATGAAGGGTCTCCCCACCAGTCTGCCTCCATAAAGCTACTCTTTGGCAGCAGTGGCAATAGTATAGCAGTTCAGCTAGGCAGCACAGAGGTAGGCTCCATGTTGAGCTGCCAGGTTACTGCTGCCATCAAAATTTTGGATGAGGTGGAAGTCCCCACAAAGTGTCCTCTCCTTTTTCCACCCCCTCCCTTCCAAATGCCCCCTACCAGCTGGGCAACCTGCCCTTGGGAAGTAGCGTCCAGGCTTTGGGAGGCATTTGGTGAGAAGATTGCTGCTGCTGCCCACTACCAAAGTTACTTTGCCAGGTGACACCAACCCTAGTGATGCTGCTGGGTAATTGTGTGAACTGCTTGAGATATACAAACCAGTCCAGGCAATAAGACTGCTAGGAGAATTCCTGTTATCGCTGCTACATTTCTTCCCAGTTTTGGGGATGGTGGCAAATACAAGGGTCTTCTCTGTGAAGGCCCCCAAAGTTGTATAATTCTCTCTCCTCTAGGGTACACCTGACACCTTCACTGTATGCATTGCTGTTGTTGTTGCTGACAAAGCTGAAGTCACTTTTTAGTCCAAGCCTTTGGACGTGAATGGAAGATGAAATTGTGTTTTCCCTCCCTGTAGTGAAACTGTGCTTTTCCTGTTTTTAGTTTCCAGCTGTGATTTTAATTTGTTTAATATTGTATTAATGACATTTCTGTATCCTTTCCTGGGGCCATAAGATGAAGGGTAGGCTTTCCATTTAAATAATAAAAATAAACATGCTTAATATTATCACACTGCACAGTTCCACTAAGTATATTTAAGTCACATTGATGTAGATGAGAAAAAGTTAAGTATACGTTTCACTGTCTCATAGAATTTAAGAGCATTTAAATTCATTTTAGTGTTCTCTGAATCACACCTATAATTTTTACTTTCGGCATGAATGGCAACTTTTGAAGTAGAAAAGGGTCTGTAATTATAACTGAGGAGGGCTGCCTTTCTTTAGCATATACGGTAACAGAAAGCTTTTGTTTTTGAGAACATTATTTATATTGTTCCATCAGATGCACTCTGTATCAATAAGATCACTTTGCTTGCCTTCATACTTTGTTTTCCCAGTCTGGATGTGTGAAATCATGTTTGGTCAGCAAATGAAGTGCATTATCTGGAAGATTGTCATGGATACCATAAAAGAGAAAACACTTGCAACTTTAAATGCTACTAGGGAAGTAATTGTTTAGCAAATGAAGATTTGCTTAGGGGACTGACCTGTTATGTGACACCTAGTACATATCATAGAAACATATACAATGATGTCTGAAAAGAATGAATGTGGCTGTACTCATTATTACACAGACACTGTAAGTATGGGGGGAAGCAGACAGGCGGCCCTGGGCCGCCCCGGGAAGCTGCGCCGTGGGGCCGAGGTATCCCCACACCTTGGCCCCGCGGTGTAGCTTCGCCGCCCCTGGAAGGAGTGCTAAAATAGCGCTCCTTCCACAAGTCGCCGAAGGTGCGCCGCAAAAGGCTGGCGGCGCACCTTCGGCAACTCTTCTGCCGCAGTGTGTGTGGACGCTGCAGCGGGAAGGCATCGTCGGAGCGCGGCCCGTGCGGAGGGGCCGGCGCTCTGACGATGCCTTCGGGAAGGGGTTGGGGCACCCACCGTGTGGCTGCCCCTCCCCTTCCTTGCCCCCCAAACAGCCCTTTGTGCCGTCTGCTTCCCCCCATGTTGCTTTTTCCCCTTGTGGCTTAGTTTAAAGCTTTGCTAGCTTTCATCTCCATCATTGTCATCGTCATTATCATCATTGTAACAAATAATGTTACTATAGGATAAAAAGTGTGTATGTGCCTTCAAGTCACCTGTTGACTTATGGTGACCCTCAATAATAATAATAATAATAATAATAATAATAATAATAATAATAATAATAATAATAATAATTTTATTTATGCCCCGCCTTTTGCTGTAGCAATCAAGGCAGCTTATAACTAAAACATGAATTTGATAGAGTTCTCTCAGATGAGGAATACTCAGAGGTGGTTTTGCCAGTTTGTCTGAAATATACCCTACAGCACCTGCTATTCCTTGGTGGTCCCCCATCCAAGTATTACAAGGCTTAGTTGTGCTTAGCTTCTGAGATCAGACAGGACCTGGTGCCTTTAGAGTAGGTGGCTGTGGAACCACAATTATATGTTTATTACATATCTATTTCACCTTTCCACCAGTGAATTTAAAACAGCATAAATAGCTTCCCCCCTCTGTACTTTAACTTAATTACAATCCTGTGAGATAGGTAAGTTGGAGAGGAAAGACTGATCTGCGTGGGTTTGATGGCTCAAATGGAGACTCAAACCTGAGGCCTTTTCATATTATACATTTATAGCACTATGATTCCACTTTAGCTGCCAGGGCTGCATTTTATGGAATCCTGGGGTTTGCAGTGTATTTAGAATTAGAAAGCTCTAGTGCTTTACCAAACTACAAATGTCAGGAAACTATTAAAGATACAAGAGGCCTGTCCAGTTTTCAGTTTGGCAACCTTAATAATTATGATCTTATCTGTCCATCTCCTTTGCCAATACTCTGAATCTCTCTAACCTGTAGTTTATTCAGTTTGTGTGTCGATCTGGTGCTGAGAGGAGCTATAGAAAAGGTGCTTATGGGAGGAATCCAATAAAAGGGCTACAAGGTAAGGATATTTGTCAATATGCAAGTTTCTGGACAAGGAGGGTAGAGAGATTTAGAGTGAGTTTTAATCAGAGTACAAACAATTTATAAACTGTTGTTGTTGTCGTATGCCTTCAAGTTGTTTCCAACTTATGGCATCCCTAAGAGGAAGCTATCATGGGGTTTTATTGGCAAGATTTATTCAGAGGGAATTTTGTCATTGCCTTCCTCTCAGGCTGAGAGAATGTGATTTGCCCAGCGGCTGAGGAGGGGCTCAAACCCTGGCTTGCAGAGTTGTAGTCCCATGCTCAAACCATTACACCACACTGGCTTTCTGAAAGTAACAAACTATAAATAGTGACTAGTAGTTAATTCATTATTATAAACTAAGCCACAACTAAGTTACTTGTGTTTATGTAACTAAGATATGTTATAGTTATAATTTAATGGGAAATCACATCATTCCATTTATGGTTTAATGACAACTTTTAGTTACTGCTCTTGTGACAGAGGTGTGGCCTCATTGAATGGTGGAGCAAGCTGGCCTGTACTATTGTTTCATTTGTGGGTAGGGAGACAGAAGTAGTATATGTTTTGTACCATAAGTTTGTAGCATTCAGATATTTTGTTAATGCAACAAAATATAACTATTTTAATTGATAAGGGAAATATACAATAGAATGGAATGAAACAGATTGATGAATCAGCAGATGGAATTGATGTGTGAACCAGAAACAGTGATGTGGTCTATTCACCTCTAGAATTTGTGAAGATGAAGATTTCTTCTTCCAAGATCATCTTGGTGGGTAGAGAGATGGAAGGACATCCTTCTGTTTTCTTCAGATCCTTGTTTTTCTTTCTTTCTTTCTTTCTTTCTTTCTTTCTTTTAAAAAAGGCATTCAAGTATTTGTAAAAGTTTGAGGATTTTTAATGAATTGTCAGAGGAAATACTTGCAAAACACAGTTTTGTTAGTTTTTTAAAATAAATAAATAAAATGAACATGTTCGTGTTAGCCATAACTTTTTAAAAAAGTAATATGCTAATCTATGAATAGTGTGTTAGTAATGCTTTGATATTTTTAAAAAGAAAAATATACTTGAAAAATCAGAATGGAACCACATTCCCTGAATGCTCCCAAAGCAATTTTTACAAATAACAAGTAAACTTTAAACACCAAACTAAAAAATGGACCATTGCCAATTGTCACGTCACTTTGCAACAATAAGGATGTTATACCCTCATTGTAGTGATGTGTGCCTTCAAGCCATTTCTGTCTTATTGTAACCCTGTGCGAACTGATCGTGGGGTTTCCTTGGCAAGGTTTGTTCAGAGGACGTTTACCATTCCCTTCTTCTGAGTCTGAGATAACCAGCTAAAAAACATATGAGAGGTAACATCATTACTTGTCAGTGTTATTTCCAGGCTCTGCAATATGTTGATGATTCCTTTCCCTGCCATCCTTGCCAAGAAAAGGGGAAGAGGGAACTGCAGACTCCTTACCTTTTCTTGCATCGTAAGAATGAGAAAATAATCAATGCCAAGTCAGAACCCATCTCACCAGCTTCACAGATTACACAATTATAGCACTGTGATTCCATTTTAACTGATATCCTGTGGAATCCTAGTGCTGGCAGGAACTGTCTGGCTGAGAATTTTAAATGCTCCTCCTTAAACTGTGAATCCCAGGATACCATCAGGCAGAACCATGGCAGTTAAAGTGGAATAATAGTGCTAGAATTCTGTGGCGTAAATGGACTCCATGTCTAATATTAAAGGTCTACCTTGTAGTTTCAAGGAGGTTGCTTACTTCCATCCTGAGAACTGATCGAGACAATCGATATTTAAAAGTGAAATGTGTTTCTAATTTTAATTCAGGAGAGAAAACTCCTGTTTGCTTGGAACTCAAAAAGATTGGAAGACACTAGTTCAGTGGGGCTGGAGATGTGACTAGGGTTGCTAACTGAATCAGTCTGAGTTGTGTGTCCCTCCCTCCTTCCCTCCTCTGCCTTGTGAGTTGTTCAGCAAAAAGAATCTGGGGAAGAGAGCTATCAAAAGACTTCTCTTTCTTGTGGGAGGAGGCGAGAGCAGCTGCTGCAAAAGGAAGCCTGCACTAGAAAGCAGCATCTGTAAGACTGAGGGAACAAATGAGAGGGGCTGTTCGGCCACCACACAAGTGGCTCATGGCAGGAACTTGCGGGAGATGCTCAGCTTTGTCAGCTTTGAACCAATGACACATTTTAGGAGTCCTTTAATGTAGAGGCTGATGTTCCAAGTGACATTTCTAAAGCAAAATGGGATTTGTTTTCTCTTAGTGAGTGTATCAGTGTATTTAGAATTCAGAATACTTAGTGAATGTATCATTTTATAGGTGCCATGGCTGGGAAGGCAATGGCCAGGATTTGTTTCATATCAGTGGGTTAGCAGCCCACTCTGAAAGTCATTGAGAAAGACTGTTTGATCCTTATTGTGGATGGCTATATATATCTTGAACTGAGGATGTGGAAAAGTAGTGTAGCAAAAGAGATCTCACTATTCAGAGCTGGTATGTGAGAACAAATGTTTCCCTCATAATTGCATCTTAGATTTTGAAGTGAGAAAAACAATCCCCCAGTAATAGACTTTCCTTCCTAGCTTGTCCACAGCTGGATATTGATTGGGAGAAAAAAGTAATAAAATTTTGATACCATTTTGGACCTACGCAATAGTCCTCCCAGTGTTTCTGAGAATTAGATAAAATAGGTTCAGAGATATTTATCAAACTAGAATGAGGTAGGTTAGAACCTTGTTCCTATCTGCTTTTCCTTCAAAGGTATGAACTTGCAGTTTGCTAGGGATTCTTGTTGATTTCCCACATGGGCTTTGATCAAGTCCATGCTTGCTTTGCTTCAACTATACTACAGAATTGAGTGATTCCAGATCACCCAGGGACTTCAAAATGCTAAAGAATTGGGTGTTACCAGGGCTTTAACATGTTTTTTCCACATAAAACTCTTGGATGCAATTATGTGGGAAACAATTATGAGGGAAACACATACACACAAAATATCTTTTCAAGCCAGTTTTTAAGATACAGGTTTCCTGCACTTGCAATGCCAAAAGGGTTGATAAGAGTGGCTTTAATTGTAGACCCTTCCATGTTGCAGTGAAAATTCAAAGCAACAAAACTCATTGTATCCTGATTTCCATAATTTGTTGTTTTTCATCTAAGAAATGATGGAAGGTATGAAGTTGGGGTCTGCTACCTCTGGCTACTTGACTAAAAGAGAGAATGGCAGAAAAGGTATGTGGGAGGAGGTGAAATCAAGCTTGACAGTATCAGAATATAGAAAAGTAAACAACACAATAGATTAGACAAAGAGGGAACACATTAGAAAATCCTAACTATCTGCTTCTACCTCTATAGCCCACAAGACACATAGTCATTTGTCCAAATATGGTTAGGGTCTAGACTGGAGTGGGCAAAATGTGGGCCATGGACCACATGTGGTTCCCCAAGAGCCACTTCTGTGCCACCCAGGGTCCCAGAGGCTGAATGTTTTGGTCTAAAAATGATTTCTTGGGGTTGTAGAGGGCATTTCCACATGTTCAGAAATCCCCAAGAGACCTCAGGGATCAAATCGAAATTCTGTGAATAAAAAAAGTATATACTTTGGAAGGCCCAAAAAATGCCACCATGTTCCATACAGAGTGTTTGGTGTCTGTGTGTGTAGGTAGGTACAGGAGTGGCTTGCCAAGATTTCCTGGAGGGCAAGACCATAGGTTTCTAGAGGCTCTAATGGTGTTATATGATATTTGGCCTCCTTAAAATTTACTGCTTGCTCTCTTTACTCTGGATTTTAAACTAATGTTTTATTAGTTCTTGTTCTTTGCCTGTTTAATTTTTTTCTTGTATTGTATTCCAGTGGTTTGTTTGGCATCTGAGGCAATTGCAAGATGTGAGATATTAATACCTTTAAAACAAAATAATAATGAGTTAAGATTATTGAGTTTTTTTGGGGGGGAGGGAGGCTGATGAGACCAGGAAAATGTGTTTCTTTGAATACTAGTGAAAATATTTTAGTGTTTATTCAGATAAGCACACATTCAGTTAATCATGTCCCTCCTCTCTTTTGAGAAGGTGGTGATCTAAGAAGCAATCCAAGAGCCATTAAACTAGCAAGCGAAAGCAAGCTCTCCTCTCTTACATTCATCACAGAATTTCAACAGCATTGTAGATAATATTTGAGTTGAGAGTGGCCTCCATCTGCACATAATTAGGAAGGTACACTCAAGTACACTTAAACATAATGTGAAAAAAAAATCCCTAGCTCCAGTATGCAGAAAATCTACCTTGACCTGAACTTTGCAGTGGGGCATTTGATGGGATTGTCACGTCTTGGGAATGTGTCCTTTTCTTTGCATCATTTATATAGAGTATGTATTATTCTGGGTTAATGTGAGACTAAGCCTTTGATCTCGCTTCATTGCACCAAAGCGAAATAGATGTAAGAGTTGAATTGCTTCCTCTTTTATCCTGCCTCAGTCAATAATGTGTCAGCCTACCGTTCTTCTCATTTGTAGGTTCTGGAATGGCTTTCAGCTCCCTCTCTGGTATTTCAGTTCAGCTCTGTTCTCAAGCCTTCAAGAAATGTATTTGAAATGGAAAAGTATGTGTGTGTGTGGGGGGGGGGGGAGCAAGGGGGAAACATCCCACAATACAAACATGCACCGCTCAGCATTTTGACATTATCTTATTTATAGATGTTGCAGTTACAGCTTTTTAGGGGCCTGATGATTATCATTTCTTCAATGCTTCAGCAGATGGTATAGCCCTGTGAGTATTGTGTGAGATTTTTAAAGCAGGGGATGAGCGAGGTGGGGGGTGGGGAGGAATGTTTTGGAGGATGAAGAAACTTTGCTGTCACTCCCAACAAAAGACAAAGCCATCTTTGGCATTGTCTCTTGCAGTATGTGAGCATTGCTGGTTATTGTTGGGCTGAAACCACCAGGGAAATCAAGGCAGAGGTGTGTGTGTGTGTGTGTGTGTGTGCATGTGTGTATTTGTTGGATATGGTGTGTGTGTGTATGTGGGAGGGGAGGGGTAAATATATTTCCTTTTTAAAAAATCCCCAACTGATTTTTGCTGCATAGAAAACTAATCTGATTGATTCTGAGATGGAAAACCAAAGGAGTAAGAGTGGCTCATTCATTATACACAACATTCTCGTAGATCTTCTGTACGATTTAAACTTGGGCTGAATACTAACCCATTGATTGCTATTCAGCTGCTGAAGCAGCACAGCTACTGATTGAACTGGAAGAATGACTATGGAGATTTTTTTTCATTCTTTTTCATTCATCCCCTTTGTCAACTCTACTGTATATCTTCAGTTGCCATGTGGCCTTTATGACCTCACCAGGACACATGAAAGCCAGTGGTAAACCATCTTTCTTGTCAACCAGCATAAATGGCCATTGGCTCTAGCTAAAAATGTAGTACTTTTAAGTCCAACTGAGGGATCATCTAGATGGGGCAAATGTTTCATGAGGCTACTGACTTTAGGATGTAGATTCTTGACTGTTTCATCCTCACATGAGCCACTAAATCTAACTAGTCTAGTTTTAAATGGATTTTACATTTTAAATTAAATTAAATTTAAATCAAAATGGATTTTAAATTTCCTGGAGTTTGCAAATCTCCCCATAGTCACAGGGCCAGAAGGAGGAGGAGTCTGCCTGCAAAAAATATCCTCCCACCATATACCATCTTAACGAAAGATTGAAACAACATGTAGGCATCTGACTAACATCTCCAATTGTTTTTCTCCTGTTTAGTTTGTAACTTGCCTGACGAAGAAGCCCATGGAGCTTTGAGAGCTTGCAACAAGTATATTGTGCATTTTGGTTGGCCAATAAAGGTATCACTGATGGATTTTTATTTGAATTTGCTAAATGGCCAACACAGCTACCCCTGAATGTAATCTAGTTTTGTTAGAGGTGTTAGAGAGGTGAGAAAAGAAGAGGTAGAAATATCTTGAAGAGTATCAATTTGCATCTCAGTTGCTAGGATAGGTGGATAAGAGATAAGAGATGAGGAGACTTTGAGTCACTGAAAGCTGCTTAACCCTATCGCTACTGTTGTCTCTAAGGACGTTATCCCAAACAGAAACTGGATTTGTGCCTCACGATTTCACACGACGTCACACAGAAACTGGACAGAAACTGGACAGAAACTGGTGTTATCCGAGATCTTTTGAAATTTGGTAGTTTTGAGGAAATGCATTTGCGAAATTACAGTAATTTCGCATTTACCGTAATGTGAAAAGCAAATGAGCATTTGGGAGCATTTCCCTGCTTTTCCCATGGTTCCACGGCGAGCATTCCTCTATCTGCGCATGTACAAGAAGATCATTTCTAGTACATTTACGGGCTTTTCTCACTTGTGTGTGAATGTTAAATGCACTTACTGTAATTTTGCAATTAAGGTAATTACGTGTGAAAGCCATTTGCGGAATCAAGGTTTATTTTCGGTTTATTTTCGGAAATGCCTCATTTCCACTTTATTATCGCTTTCTGGCCCACGTGTGATAACGTCCTATGAAATCTTCGACAAAAGTAAGTACATCCCAGGGGAAACTGGATTTCAGTGCTATGGTAGTGACTATCACAAATACACAGATGGCACACAGAAAAGAGAAATATTCCCCTATGTGCAGTTCCTAGAACAACTAGGACTCCGGAAGCTCTCTTCTAGGTGAAAATGCCACAGCGTATTATACTCCATTTCCTCTTTGCTTTCCAGCACTGTATCTCTCCAATCCAGAGATGGAGAAAGTATGGTCACTTGAGACCTTCAAAACACCTCTCCAAGACCACCCCAGTGTGGTAAATCACCACTCCCAGAAATGCAAACCAGAAGTGAGCCCACAAATTACTTCCAGGTCTCATTTTCAGTGGCAGTGTAGAGTGCCACAGATGTAGAGGCGCAATTCATTCCTACCCTGCTATTGTTTGCCATCCCTGCCCAAGCGCATGCTGGTTCAGGAGACAGTGGATAGACTTGCAAAGCTGTAGGACAATTAAATTCACCCTTAATTTTCATGTTCAAATCCCCTCCATCCCTCATATATATTGCTAGATATGATTGGTACCTGCATACCTGCCACTGTTATATAAGGTCTGTAATCTCTTTGGGGACTGAACTTTACTGCAGATCTCATAGCTATTATACCATCTAACCCAGTTTTTGGACTTTTGAGTTTGTTTTCCCACAACGCTTAATTTTTGTGGCACCTAATCCAATGAAATCCTTTGGAGAAAGCAAAACCTTGCACACTTTTGTGGCATGCTCTTAATAAAGATGTTGCCCAGTTGTGTTTGTGTGCGCTTTTTTAAACCAGTCAGTCATTTAGTATATTTGACTAAAATCAATTACAAATCCAATAATCTCTAATAAAAGAATACATACATACAAGCACATGTGTATCCACACAAAAAATCAGGTTAATAGGTCAACTGCACAATCTATACCAGGGGTAGGCAACCTTTCCCCTTTAAGGGCCGAGGGACTTCAGCTCCCAGAAGCCTCAGCCATGTTGGCCAATAGTCCCATATTGGCCAATAGCTCCTGCGATTCTGGGAGCTGAAGTCCCTTGGCCCTTAAAGGGAAAAGGTTGCCTACCCCTGATCTATACTATATTCCCAAAGTGGGTGGCACTGCCCCCCTGAGGACAATCAAAAGATCTGGGGGCAGTGAGGGAAAAGGGGGAAGGAGAGGGGCCAGCAGTCTTTAGGACCATGGTGGGGATGAGGATTACATGAAACCTCTCTTTTCAGGGTCTCTTAAAACATAGCCTTGCTGATCATATGGTGGTGTCACCTGTTTTTCACCTGCCCCCATGAGCTCACTTCCTTAGCCATATCTTTTGTTAGTAGTAGTGGCAGGGGTTGGGAAACTCTTGCAAGGCTTGGGTGCAGGGTATTGCTTCTTGGGCTTGGAATGGTGCCATTTTGTGACAGACAGAATTACTGGAGCAAGGGGTGGTAGACCATGTTGTGGTGGGGGATAGGTGGCACCAAAAAGGACCTTACAATTTTGGGACCCTGCTTAAGCTTTGTGAGCATTGCTAGGACTTGGCTGGCAGGTTGGAGCTGCGCTGCTGTTCCTATCTTCTTTTATCAGACAGGCTCCCTCTGTGGGAGTGACTTGAAGCTGTGTGGGGAATGCACGTCTCTTGGGAAGGAAGGGGAGGAGTATCTGGGGTTGATTCTTGGAAAGAGTCCTTCACCTTAGAGTGGTGTCTGTAGTTAAAATCTCTCCCTTTCCCCATCCAGACTGCAGTTCGAGCATGTGGCCTCTGTAGACCCCCTACAAACACATCAGATGTGCCTCTCTCTGCCCTGGCAAAGAAGGATGGAGAGTCCTTACTTACTGAGGAGAAAAGTAGGAAGATGGCTGCACACCTCTTCACTCTAGTGAAGGAAAAAAGTGGGAAGCTGGTTGCACCCCTCTCTGCCCCAGTGAATATTGAGAGTCCTTCCTCACTGAGGAGAAGTTTCTCCCTTTGCACTTGGTCACCTTGGGAGCATCAACTGAGAAGCTGGCTGAGCAGGAACTGAGAAGGTTCTCACCTATGCCAGCCTTGTGGCAAAGGCTGGTACAGAAGAGATTTTTCAACTGCTGCTTGGCCAGTTGCTTGGCTGCTGCCAAGAGCCCTGATGGCGGAGTGGTTAAATGTCTGTACTGCAGCCACTCACTCATAAACCACAAGGTTGTGAGTTCAGTACCAGCCAGGGGCTCAAGGTCGACTCAGCCTTGTATCCTTCCAAGGTGGCTAAAATGAATACCCAGATTGTTGGGGGCAATTGGCTTACACATTGTAAACTGCTTAGGGAGTGCTTAAGTGCACTGATAAGTGGTATAGAAATGTAAAGGTAAAGGTATTCCCCATTGACAAGGCTGTCAAGTCATTCCCGACCATAGGGGGCAGTCTCATCTCTGTTACTAAGACAAAGAGCCAGCGTTTACCTTTCCACCAAAGTGGTACCTATTTCTCTACTTGCATTTGCATGCATTCAAACTGCTAGGTAGAAGTTGGGACTAGTGGCAGGAGCTCACCCCATCATGCTGCACCCAGGCCTTGAACTGCCAACTTGCTGATCTTGCAATCAATAGAGTTAGTGTCTTAACCAACTGAGCCACTGCATCCATAGAAATGTACTTGCTTGCTATTGCTGCTCCCTTTACAACTGGTCACCCAGGGAGCAGCAACTGAGCAGCCCACCCACCAGTCTTCCTTTTGCTATAAGGCTGGTGCAGATGAGATGGAGAAGCAGACTTTTCCACTGCTGCTGCTGTATTTGCACATGAGAGGCTGAGTTAGAGGAGGTGGCAGTGGAAAGCTGGGCACAGCTGAGGTAGATGCCACTGGCAGTCTGGCCGCTGGACATAGCGGAGGCGGTGGTGGTGAGGGGGCAGACCCCCTGTTCTTCTTGTCCTGGGATAGACATTTGGGGGGGCTAGGGTTGTCACCCAATAGGAAAAGGGGCAGTAGCCCAAAAAGTTTGGGGGCCACTGATCTATAGCAATATTTTTCAAATAACTAGCATGAATATTTTAGCAGCTTCATCAAATAAAGCTGTTTTGTATGTAACATATGAATCACCATCTGATAGTAACCAGCATAGTTTCACATAAGAGTTCTCATCCTATATAAGGAAGCCAAAATCTATCCCAGGATTCTCTTCCTGGGGTGTTGACAAAGCTAACAATGCAGTAAATAGTGTGAAACATCTCTACCTCTTTGACACCACAAATGCAGAACTTAAATTTCTCAGAATGTTTCCGTATTTCTGATTCAAGACAGATGTTGGCATAATTCAGAAATGTAGTTCTGTAAATGTAGTTCTCAGAGGGGCAAACATAAGCATTTGTATGTGTTGAGCTCATACATGATTTTATCTCAACAGGTAGTACCAATGGGAAATATTTGAAAATTTAATTGAAACTAACTCCTGATCATTTTCCAACTTATAGATCCAATCCCTCAGCTTGTTTTTAACATTAGGAAATATAAAAATATATGTTGAAAGAGTTTTAGAGGTTAATAAGTCTTGAACTAGCTTTGCCCAGTCATTTTTCTTCTATTGCTCATCTAAACAAAGCTTAGAGATGTACTCATCTGTCATGTCTGTGAACCTCTTATAATACAAAAGGGCTGCCATCTCAGTCCTAGATTTTACAGATACCACACTTGTCTCTGTCCTGAGGAATGTGGCTGAAGTCCCTAGAGATGCTGCCAACAAATACTTCAAAAACTTGTTTTGACAGACCTCCAGGTCATTCAAGTTATTGTGATTCATCCCCCAGATCTGAATATCATATTGCATTTGAGCAACTACTTTCCCTAAAAATACTTTCAGTGCTGGAATTACCAGCCTGTCATTTCTAGAGTAGAAAAATTTCAATATAGTATGGGCTGACTTCTCTGATGTTGATCTGATGTTTTGTAACTGAGGGGGGTTGCAGACTGCCAGAAATAGTGCAAATTGAGTCCACTTTTAGGGTTAGGGTTAGGGAATCATGGGAACTGTATTTTATTGTGGCACCAGAAATCTCTGACAGAGAAGGCTCAATGTCTCAGAAAAAAAAAAACCAATTCCCATGATTCCCTAGCACTAACCCTAACCCTTAAGGTGGACTCAATTTGCACTATTTCTGGCAGTCTGATTTTTCTCATCAGATGGCTAAAAGGGCTGTTTTGGGGGCAAGGAAGGGGAGGGGCAGCCGTACGATGGGCGCCCCAACCCCTTCCCGAAGGCATTGTCGGAGCACCGGCCCCTCTGCACGGCTGGCACTCTGACGATGCCTTCCCGCCACAGCGTTCGCACACGCTGCGGTGGAAGAATCACCGAAGGTGCGCCGCCAGCCTTTTGTGGTGCACCTTCGGTGACTTGTGGAAGGAGCGCTATTTTAGTGCTCCTTCCAGGGGCGGAGAAGCTGCGCCGTGGGGCTGAGGTGTGCGGATACCTTGGCCCCGCGGTGCAGCTTCCTGGGGTGGCCTATGGCCACCCGTCTGCTTCCCCCCAATATATACCCCCAAATATTTAAAAGATGGGACCTGTTTCTGTTTGGTTTTGGTGGAGTAGGGTATTTGTAAATCCAGCAGAATCAGGAAGCAAAAATCCAAGCTTCTAAAAGTTGAGCTTTATTGTTGAAAGAATAATAACAACATGCAAAGTAAAAAACACAGTCCACTAAAGTATCACATCTTGCAGATGTGGCTAAATTAGGAACAAAACTACAGATCCATGTTTGCAGATCTTAAGGCTACATTGTGAAGCAGTATAAACATATTATAAATCCATTGCGAAGTAAAGAGAAGACGAGGTGATTTCCAATTGTAGCAAATAATAATAATATCAATGCTTAACACAAAGTTTCTCAGCCCAGCCCATCTCCACCTTTTTGGGTGTTACCCTTCAGGTTGATTGGATGATCTGTATGTGACGTATGCTAACCCAATCTCTTGTTGTTCATCTTCCATCATGTGATCTACTTTCCCATAACAACTTTCTATTATTGTTTCCTTATGTAAACAAGGTTGCTTTCCCATTTAGTGGTTCATCTATTGTTTTGTCTTTCTAGCCATCTGGACTGAGTTGTTTGTGTTTGGCCTAGAAGCATGTTCTCAAGTGGAAAAATACAGACACACACATCTTTACATTTCACCTTTGACTGCATAGCCCATCTATACTCTTGACAGTTTCATCTTATTTCCACCTCAGTCTTTCAGTTAAATTTAAGTGATCATTTGCCAAAGATGGTCACTTTTGATTTAGCATAGTTTAATGTACCTTGTTCTGTTTGACAGAACTCATAATGTTTATTTAGACTTCTCTTTAGGCTGATTTTATTAATAGATAATAATACAATGTCATTAGCATATATCAGGATGCCATTTTACGATTTCTTATTGAGGGAGGGAAGTGATCAGAACAGTTTAACTTAGTTACAATATTATTAATATAAAGATTAAGCAGGAAGGGTGCTAACAAGCCACCTTGTCTGACTCCTTTTGCTGAAAGAATTTCCTCCATCATTCTTCCATCTGTGCTAATCCTTACCCTCATAGTTGTATTAGTGTGAGCTGCCTTGGGTCCTTTTCTGGGAGAAAGGTGGCATAAAAATGAAATAAATAAATAAATAAAATAGTGTGTTACTCCTGAATTAGAATACTCCTGAATTAAGTGAATACTCCTGAATTAGGAGTAACAGTCTCTTATCAATATTAGTCCTGGCAAGCTTACTTCATAAATGATTCCTGTTGATTGTATCAAAAACGGAGGAGAAGTCAATAAACACAGCAAAAAGCCATATGTAAGGACCGCTGGTGTGTTTATGAATTACATTATGTAACTCAAAAGTCTGATCCACTCTATTATGGCCCTTCCTAAAGTCATCTTATTCCTGATGAAGAATATTGTTTTCCTCTACTTAACTTATCAGCTTCTGGAGAATAAAGCAACTATAAATCTTAGAACAAATATCTAATAATTGGCTAATGGGCTGAGAATTCTGAGTGTTTAATTAATCTCATCTCTTATAAATTGGGAACATGATTTTCTATTCCATCCCTCAGGAACAATACCTGTATGGGAAAATAGTTTAGCTAGCAGAGGAGTGAGTTTTGATCCATTCAGTTTGGGATTTTTCTAGATTGTTCTAAAGATGTGTGAATTATTGTAATTATAGTTTCTTGGGTTTTGTCAGGTTTTACCTAATCTTAGATCAACTCCAAATCCACTCATGGCACCCAACCATCTTAATCTAGCCTTAGGAAGAACTTCATAGGAAGAAGCCTCTGGAAGACTGGGGTAAATGAAAAGGAAGTGGGTAGATGATATTGCTTTAGGGTCTGAGATCTGTAGCTTTGAAGAATGTTACCTTGGCTTTTAGGCCAACTCTAAAAAGCCTGGTAGCACCAGGAGAAAATAGTCATGTCTCTGGGAACTGAGAAGGAGCTTGTTGCATTTCTAAATTATAAATTTTATTACAAAAATTTTCATACACTTACATACATAACATAAACATCAACATCACACTACATATAGACTAACAAAACATAATAAATATACTAAACAATACCAAACATAACAAACATACTAAACAATACCAAACATAAAAAAAACATACAAATCAACTGACTGACATACAAAAATTATAACATATACTATACATATAGTAAAATACTTCCTTCACCAGACTTTCCTTGAGCTTTGCCCTTTTTTTTCTAACTTCTATTACAATGTATTGCTATTTATCTCACACCATACATGTTTAACTTAAAAAGAAAAAACATATCATCCTATTTTAACTTAATTATTATTATACAAAACTGTTTAACTTACAATTATCATTTTACAGCAATTCTATTATAATTTTCTATAATATACTTATTGCGGTAACTAATTCCCCGTTTTTTCTCCAATAGTCCATCACTGGTTGCCAAGTTTTCTTGAAAGTCTCTTCATTCTCTTCTCTCAATAAAATCGTCAGCTTATCCATTTCTACTATATCCATAACCTTCATCATCCATTTCTGTACCGATGGTATTTCTTTTTGTTTCCACATTGAAGCATATGTAATCCTAGCAGCAATAATAAGATTAAACAATAATTTACCGAATTTTTTTTCCAACTCAGAATCATTTATCATATTTAATAGAAACATCTGTGGATTGTTTTCTAAGGTAGTACCCAAAATATCAGATATTATCTTTATTATATTCCTCCAAAATTCCCTAGCTTTTTGACATTTCCACCAAAGGTGGTAAAGTGAACCATCACTTTTATCACACTTCCAACATTTAATATCTGAGGATTTCTTCATTCTAGCAAGTTTAACTGGGGTTAAATACCAGCGGTATTGTAACTTATAATAATTTTCTTTAATAGCACTACTCAGTGTATATTTTAATCTCTTTTGCCAAGTTTTTTCCCATTGTCCTAATTCTATATTAAATCCAAAATCCTGCACCCATTTGACCATTTGTGGTTTAATTGTCTCCTTCTCCATTTCCATTGCCAATAATAATTTATATAATTGCGATATTTTTTTATTTTTGTCTGAAAAAATAATCTCCTCAAAATTTTCATCTAAATTTGCTATCTTCCTGCTTCTCAAATCAATTATATATCTTTCTCTTATTTGTCTATAGGTAAACCAATTGTAGTTAAATCCCTCTTTATTTAATTCTTCCTGTGTTTTAATTTCTTTTCCCTTTATTGTTTTCTTAAATAAGTCTCTATATGTTAACCACTTTTCCTTATTAAATTTATCCTCTTTGTTTATCATCTCACCAATTGCAGTCCACAATGGAATATTATCAGGCCAAAACTTCTTTACTTTCAACCAGATTCTTAAAAGTGATCGTCTTAAATAATGATCATTAAAGTTTTGATGGACCTTTAATTTATCATATATTAAGTATCCGTGCCAGGCATAGATATTGTCAAATCCTTCTAATCTTAAATTCCTTTCATTCTTAAGGCAAATCCAATCTTCCAACCAAAATAAGGCACACGCATAGTAATATAATTTGAAATTTGGTAATCCTAAACCTCCACGTTCTACTGCATCTTGTATATATTTCATTTTTACTCTGGGTTTTCTACCCTCCCATATAAATTTACATATATCTTTCTCCCATTTATTAAAGGGCACATCATTTATTAATACCGGGATATTTTGAAATAAAAACATCATTTTGGGTAAAATATTCATCTTGACAGTTGATATTTTACCCATCCATGATAATTTTAATTTTTTCCATCTACTCATTTCATGTTTAATTTCTGTCCATATTTTTTCATAATTATTTTTGAATAAATCCGAATTCTTTATGGTAAAGTTTATACCTAGATATTTAATCATTTTAACTTCCAAACATTGAGTTTTGTCTTTTATCTGTTGTTTTTCTTTCTCAGGGACATTTAAAAACATCAATTTAGTTTTCTCTCTATTAATTTTAAGTCCAGAAGCCCGGCCAAATTGCTCCAATGTTTTTAATAATTCAGTAATACTTTCGCAAGGATCTGATATTGATATCATTAAATCGTCAGCAAAGGCTTTGGTTTTAAATTCCATTCCTCTTACTTTAACTCCTTTAATTTTATTGTTATTACGTATCTCTCCCAACAAAATCTCAAAACACATAATAAATAATAAAGGAGAAAGGGGGCATCCTTGTCTTACTCCCTTTTGAATTTTTAAATCCTTGGTCAATTCACCATTTATTATTAATTTAGCTCTTTGGTTGTTATATATCATTTCTATCCATTTCATAAAATTAGATCCCATATTTAATTTTTCAATTAATTTAAACATAAATTCCCAATTGAGATTGTCAAATGCTTTTTCTAAGTCGAAAAAAATCAATACTGCTTGCTTATCTATATTTTTATTATAAAATTCAATCAAATTGATTACATGCCTGGTATTATTTTGGATTCTTCTATTTGGTAAAAAGCCTGATTGATCTTCAGAAATCCATTCTATTAACCATTTTTTAAACCTTTTTGCAATAATGCTCACAAATATCTTATAATCAACGTTTAATAATGAAATTGGCCGGTAGTTTTTTGGTTCAGTTTTATCTTTATTTTCTTTAGGGATTAATGTAATATTCGCATCTTTCCACATCTGAGGAATATACCCTTCTTTTATTTTATTTACTACCATTAACAAAGGATTCGCCAATTGTTCCTTAAATTTTTTGTAGTATTCTGCATTATATCCATCTGGGCCGGCAGCCTTTCCAGTTTTTAACTGGGCTATTGCATCCATAAGTTCTTGATATTCTATTTTTTTATTAAGATAATTTTTATATTTTTCTGTCATCATGGTTATATTTTGTTTTTGCAAATATTTTTCAATTGCTTCCAAATTTCTATTATTAATTTTATATATATTTGAAAAATATTCAAACATTATCCTTTTAATTTGTTCTTGTGTTGAAAAGCTATTTTGTCCCTCTTTTAGTAATGTTATAATTCTTTTTTCTCGAGCCTTTTTTAGTTGATAAGCTAAAAATTTCCCGGGTTTGTTAGCATTTTCAAAATTTCTTTGACGTATATACTTTAGTTTTTTCTGCATTTCTTCTGTTAATAATATAGACATATGTTTCTGCAGCTTTTGTAATTCTATCTGTAACTTCCTGTTTTTTGGTGTGTCTTTTAATTGCTTTCTTTAATTTTAATTTCTTTTTTCAAATTCTCCATGTCATTTTCTCTTTGTCTTTTTAATTCAACACCTCTTTTAATGAAATATCCCCTCATATATGCCTTCCCCGCATCCCACACAACTTCTACCGATGTTTCTTTATTCAAGTTCTCTTGAAAAAACCATTCTAAATTTTTCTGAGTTTCTTTAATCGTCTGATCATTTTTCAGTATTTTAGCATCAAATCTCCAATTAAATTCTCTATTTCCATTTTTAATTATCATCATGACCGGATTATGGTCTGACCAGATAGCTGGCAGATTATCCATCTTATGAATTCTTTTAGTTAAATTTGAAGTCAAGAGAATCATATCTATTCTAGAATATGAGTTGTGGGGATGTGAGAAAAACGTATACTCTCTGCTATTTCCATGGATTATCCTCCAGGCATCTTTTAGTATCAATCTTTCCTGCAATTCAAAAAAACTTTGAGGTAATTTGCCTTGCGATAGCTTTGTCTTTCTATGAGAGGTTCTATCTATTTGGGGATCGATTACTCCGTTCCAATCTCCTAGGATTATCATTTTCTCATTATTATCAATATCTTCTAATTGGTTTAGTAATGTCTCATAAAATTCTCTTTTATTAGTTAATGGTCCATATAGACCTATTACTATAATTTTCTCTCCTTTTACTCCAATTTCCACTACAATATATCGCCCTTGGGGATCTGTTACCAATTTTTTCGCCTCATACTTCTCAGTAATATATAATACTACTCCATTTTTTTTGTTCTTTGCAGCCGCTATAAATTCCTGACCTAATTTCTTACAAGTTAAAAATTTGGAATCTTTAACCCTAATATGTGTTTCCTGTAAACACAAAATATCTGGTCTTTGTTTTTGGACATAATGAAAGATTTTTTTCCTTTTTTGGGGCGTGTTCATACCTTTTACATTCCAGGAAATTAATTTAATTTTATCCATTTTATCATTATAATTCCTCCCTCTTCTCTTATAATTCACTAATCTATCCCTTTCAACTCACATAGAGGTTTTCAAATTTAAAAATATGTATAAGACTTACCCTCTCTCATTGTCACTCATTATCAGATCCCAAGCTTTTATCTAATTCTTCCTCTTGGCTATCTTGATCTTCAGGTGGTTCTAAATCTAAATCTTCGTCCAGTGGTATTCTTCCCTTGTTGTATTTCCAATTACTTGCTCCTAATTCTGCCTCTTTTTTTTGGCAAGATTCTATTCTCATCTATATTAAGGGGTTCTAATTTCTTTTCTTGATTTCCTTTATTTGCTTCTTCTTTATCTTTACACTTCCTTTCTCTTTGTCTCTCTAATCTATCCCAAAATCTTTTTGCTTCACTTATTGATCTCAACACAATTCTCCTCTTCTGCCACCAAAATATTAATCCGTCGGGGGATCCCCACCTATATGGAATTCCTTCTTGTCTAAGAAATGTTGTCAAGAAAGCGTACTCCTTACGTTTTTTCAAAATTCTTATAGGCACATCTTTCAAAATTTGAACCGCTCTACCATTAATTTCCAGGGGCGTTTCATTATGTGTCCTAAGTAAAAGATCTCTCATTTGTTTACGAACAAAATAAACCACCACATCTCGTGGTAGATTCTTCTGCTTGGCTATATATGAATTTAAACGGAAAGTTCTATCCAGTTCATACTGAAAGTTTTTTGGATCGACATTCAAAAATTTTGACAAACTTATGTTTAATATTTCCATCAAATTTTCATTTTTACTTTCAATGAGACCTCGAATTTTAACACATTTCTCCCTAAGTTTTTGTTCAATTAATGCTTTCTCATCTAAATCCCGGTCTCTTATCTGTCTTATCTCATCTAATTCCTCAGTAAATCTCTCATTTTTATTTTCCAATTTGTCAATCCTACAATTTATGATGGAAAATTCACTAGAGAGTTTTTCTACTGTCTGATTTATCCCTTGAAGTTCACCTCTAATTTCTTCACGAATTTCAGTTTTAAAGTCCATCATCTCTCGTCTAATTTCCATACGCAACTTTCTGATTTCGTCTACTAAGGAAAGATTTGGATCTGCGCTCTTTGATTGTTCAAGTGATGGTCGCCTAGGTAATTGAGAGTTGCTCTGGACTTTTGTTTGATTCCTGGACATCATTATCCGTCTTATTTCTTATAATTTTTGATAAATTTCTTTAATTTCCTTTAATTCCCTTAACAGCCCCCAAATATCTTTCTTTGTGTATATATCTCCAGCTGATCACATTGGAGTTTTCTGAAATAAAAATATTTAACAGACTCTTGTTATTATTATCTCCCCTATCTCTTTCCTTAACTTCAAAATATGAACTCCAGTAGTATAAATTATACAATTTTTTTCCCCTTCAAGTTTAGTCTCAGGCAAGAACCCTATATATATTTAATTTTGGTTTATTTTTATTTGTTTGTTTATTTTTTACCAATTTTAATTTATAATTTCTAAATTTCTAAATTTATTTTATGTATTTGTATCTTAACATATATACATATATATATACACAAACAATTGTGTTATAATATCCCTGTTTTCTTTTCAGCTATTTATTATCCAATAAGTTCGATAATTCTCTAATTAATTTCCCCAGTTTGTTACCAATTCTGTTTAATTTCGATCAAAATCTATCACAGGGTTCTTGCCTTAACCATATTATTTCTCCTATAAGTTTCTCAATATGTATATATATTTACACAATATAAAACTACAATATAAAGAATACGAAAATACAAAAGTACAAGAATGCAACCTCTAAATTATACACCGACTCTTAATAAATCTTCACCTGTTGAGCTTCTTTATTTATTCTTCTTTATTTTCCCCTTCTACCTCTCTAAATATCAGACCTTTTTCTTTTTTCTTTTTACTCACTATGAATACCACTCTATTCTCTTTCCTTCTATCTTAACACTTTTCTCAGCCCCTTCCCTTTCCGCGTTTCTTTCCTGGCTCTCCCTCTCCTCAACGCTATAGTATCACTTATATCCTCTGTTTGGTGCTGTTCTTTCTTTTCAACTCTATGATGATGTGACGTCGCGGCGTGGCATGGGGACACTCTCTAATCCAAACTCTCTTGTAGTTCCTTCCGGTTTCTCTATCCTTCTTCTCTCGTCTTTCCTCTCAATCACATCCGTTTTCCCCAGTCGCGCCTCGGCTCCACCTCTTCCAACCTCAAACCACTTCACTTCAAGGACGCCACGCCTTGTCTCCTTCTTATCTTATCTCACATCGCACTTCAAGGTAGGAAATATTAACCCTTTCACAACGGATTATTTTCACAACGGATTGTTTTCCATTAATAAATATCTAGTCCGATTTTCTCTTGATTCTGGCAAGTTACTTCATTACAGTCCCAGTTTCTTCTCTAAGTTGAGATCGCTTTTCTTCTTATAAGCAAAATCCCACTATTCAAACAAGCTCTCTCCTTGCTATCTTAATCCTCAATTATTTATCTTTTGGACATAGACTTCCAAGTTTATTAAATTATTTCTTTCCAATCAGTTAGCACTTCCCAAAATTTCTCAATTTCAAGGGAACAGTTCTCTAATTATTGAGGTAAAACCTCAATTTTCCCAAGGCTTCTTTATACGTATTAAAAGCTGTTTATCCCGTTGATTGCTATGTCTCTTTCTTTTACTTCTCACAGTCTATGTATGGTAATTTCGAGAAGTCTATAAGTCCAAGGTTAGTCTGCTTCCTTCACGTTATCCAACCAAAATCTTTACTTACTGCAACTAAGTTGCGTTGAAAATTAATAAATTTGTCCACGTCCCTGACTTCTTCGGAAGATTCTTTGCAGCGCGGCCGCGCTCCCTTGCCCCTGGTGCTTTTCTTCTCCGAATCTCCACGAATCTAAATTCATCTGAAATCGGGGGATTCCAAGCAACCTTCCAGGGCTATAATTGGGTCGTCCGGGTCCCCAATACCAAGGAGACTCCTTGATCGACTCGAATTGTTTTTATGAGTCGATCTATTGCCGAGTTGCCTGAGAAGTCTCCCGGAGGCAATGTGGGCGACTTCTCAAAGGGACGCCATGACAAACGGAAGTCTCATTTCTGAACATTTTTAAAAGTCTGCTGTTAATATGCTTTACTAGTTGACATATTGACAGCCAATGTTGTATACTTGTTAAAGTGTTGGACTAGGACAGGGGCAGGATCCAAATCCCTATTTAGCTGTGAAAACCCACCAGGTGACCTTGGGCAAGTCATATTCTTTTAGCTTCAGAGGACGGTAATGGCAAGCCTCCACTGAGTAAATCTTGCCAAGAAAATCCTAGGATAGGGTTGCCGTTAATCAGAGTCAATTTGAAAACACATAACAATAGCAAAGTTGGTATATGACTTAATAAATAATTTTTTTTTGTTAACCATATTTCCTTGGCTGCTGATGCTAAATATATTAGAAGGCTGCTGAGATTTCTGAATGTAACAGAAAGCAGTACTTGGCTCACAGTGAGGTCTCGAAAGTAAAACGGAAGAAAAGCAGTTGCACAGAGAAACTGGACTGATGCTTTGCAATAAAGCACTGTACCCCATCCCCCATCCTCACAACTGTCTCTAGTTGCAGAAAAGTGGAGCTTTTAGCTCTATATATCAGCCTCAGGAGTAGAAAAAAATATTTCCAAGCTTCACTTCTCTTACATGTAATTGTAGAAGATGCCTGATTCAGATGGGAATTGCACAGCCTTCAGAAGTGGTAGGATTCCCAGGAGTCCCAGCCAGCCTGGTCATTGGAGAAGAATGCTGGGAGACACTGTCCAAAAATATCTAGATGGCTGTGCAGGTCCCATTGTAGATATATACAATACCCTCTTGTAACAAACTGAGGATGTTCCAGCATAGGAGGGGCATTAACCTTGTTCAAGGCATATTGCAAACCCATAACCTCCAACATTTTATAGATTAAAACTGGAACACAAGTGGCTGAGCCTCCTCAGAGTGTGGTCAAAATGGTGTGGTTGTGCAACAAGAGACAAAAGTTATTAATGAGGAAGAATGCACAAAACTACTATTTAAACTTCAGTATTTATGTGCTGAGCTTAGCAAGAACAAGACTTTGTTCCCTCCATTCCCTGCCCTCCTGTTGAGTTGGTTGAGTGGAAACTACTTGAGTGAACTTGCTTTGAAGCAGTTGAAGTAAGCCAAGGAGGAGGAAAAAGGGCATTTTAAAGGCATTTGAGAAAGTGGGATAGCAGATTAACTGATGTTGTTGCTGACAAATTGGGACAGTTGGAGAGTATGTAATCCCCACCCCTCAAAAAAAAAACCAAAAACCATAGCATTATCAGTTATAGGCTCACCCACCAATAGGGCATGAACAAAGAGATTCATGTGTCAAATAACCTAAGGCAAAAAAACCCCTGTGATTTGGCAAATACTGTGGATGGTATGATAAGCTACAAACTTTGATTCATTGCTAGTGATAAAAGGCTAAATGAAAGACTGCTCATGGAGTTGGTCTTAAAGCCATTGGAAAGTATTCTATGCTGAAGTGGCACATTTGGGGAGAGGCTTCTCCTAGGATCAGTGAAGTGGCAACTTTGATGCTTATTATAGATTTCCTGCTATAAATAACAAGTGCAAATGCAAAAAAGTTTGTATTAGGGCTGTGAATCTTCATTAATATCGTTATCTCAACAAAGAACAAATAATGTTACCATTTTCCTCCTTGCTTTGAGAAAGTCTCTGAAAACTGCAGTTTTGTAGTCTATTCACACTGGGATTTTCTGCACAGAAAACCGGTTTCCAATGGAAAAAGCACATTTTCATGCACAAAAAAACAGCAGTAATGTTGTTGTCTGCACAGAAAATACAGTTTTTTTATGCAGGTTTATTTTCTTTGAGAAAATTTCAACAACAAAAGAAAAGTGAACCTGTGTGCATTTTGTTGTGCAGAATAATCTCAAACCACAGAGATTCTTCCTTTTCTAGGATTCTCCTGACTTGAGAATCCTACTTTTCAACCTTTTCCCAACCATTTTCCAATATCCTTTCCATCCCTACTTGGCGTGCATACTTTGGATGTATGTCTACATCAGAATAAATTGATTCTCACTGGATTCTCACAAGCATTAATGTATTTTACAAGTCATACCAGTGTGCAGGCAGGAGCTTTTGTTATTAAGGCTGAAACAGTTCAAATAACTTGTGTTGTAGATCAATCATTCTCATACTTGGAACCCTACTTTGTGTTAGATTTCATTTCCCGGAATCCTCTCACCATTGGCCATCTGACTGAGGCTTCTGGGAGCTGATGTCAATACATTTGGAGGACCAAAGACTGAAAACTAGAATCACTACTTATTTAATTACATTAGAAACTTGAGAGTCAGTCAGCTATATTTCTAGATATGCCATGGCTATATCAGAGAGTTCAGGAACTTCCCTTGTTGTATATGCAAAAGCAGGACAGTCAATGTATAGCTGGTTTCTAGCTCTATGGACGTTATCACACGGGGAGTCGCGGGGAGAAAGTGGAAATAAACCGGACGAGCGGAAGACTAATTTACGGGATTTGTCCTGTTCCCCCTCGTCTGATAACTAAATTCAAATTTAAAAGGGGGTTAATTAGAACAAAAACCTGATCTTTTCATTTCCTCAAAAATCCCGAAAATGAAAAGATCAGGTTTTCGTTCAAATTAACCCCCTTTTAAATTCAAATTTAGTTATCAGACGAGGCGGAACGGGACAAATCCCGTAAATTAAAGTCTTCCGCTCGTCCGGTTTATTTCCACTTTCTCCCTGTGACTCCCCGTGTGATAACGTCCTATGTTGCTAAGGCAAGGGAGGCTTCCAGCTGTGGTTGACATGCAGTTCACAAAAAAACCCTCACCACTGGCCCTGATGGCTAGACTCAATGGAATTGCAGTTCAGCAGCTTGGAAGGCCACACAATTTCCAATAGAGTTGCCAAATCTCAGGGCCTGGCCTCCAGTTTTCATGGGTCCTCACTAGCTGGGAGGCAAGCATGCAAGCTCTCCAGTTTTGGGAGACTCACATCTGGGCAGGAGGAAAGGACTGTGTGCAAATCTCCAGCTCAGATAGCAGAGCACCAACTTGCTCCAATTCCCAAGGATTAATTGATTTATTGCTGACACTTGCCAAGACTCTCAGCAGTCTATGTCTTCACAGAATCACCTTCTTACTTCCCTCCTAGTTGAAATACCACAGGGCTCACACTCTACTCTGCTCTGCTCTTAAGCTTCTGGCTAGATTAATTGTTATCCCATCTCCCAGAGTAAGTAGGAAGGAATAATCCTCTCATTAACATCCCCTTTAGTTAGCATTTCTGTGTTAATTTCTGAACAGGAAAACATATTCTATGTCTCTGTGTTTGAACGACAAGCTGTGAGCAACTGTCAGTTGGTACACTTATTGCATCACACTTAATGGCATCACAAGGAGCTACCCCTAGGTCTTAAGATGTGGCCTGGAAACCTCAGGGCCTGGGATGGTCCTGAACTGGCAACTCTAATTTCCATCTCTGGGCTAAAGTGTCCCTTTCCATACTTCTCCCGACAAACTGGAGATTCTAGGAGCAAAGATGGCTGTTCAAAAATGACGGCAGGACTTAGGTCTTTGGTAGCAAAGTAGAAATCCTTCCCAAGTTTCTCCCCACTGCTGGAGGTATGGTAAGTGGTTGATCAGAGAAAAACCATCTTCAGTGGTGGCACCCCAGCTTTGTAACATTCTTCCCAAAGTGGTATGGCTGTCACCTAGGTTGATGTCTTTCTGGCAAAGACCTTCTTAATTTCTTCCAGGCTTTTAAATATGTGATGTTTTACATTCTGTGCCATCATAATGCTGCTTGTATAGATTTGCTGTTTGTCCTGATGTACATTTTTATTCTGCTCCCCTTTCCCATTCCATTTTAAGGTCAGCTTCCCCAGTCATTTGAAGAGTGTGGTGTGACTCTCAAAATGAAAGAATACATAGTTTTGTAGCTTTGGGTTATATTTTGCTAGCCCCAAATAATGATCTTGGTACTAGTTGCTTTACTTTGTAGATGCTGCATGCTTGCAGCAATGAATGATATTATGATGTCTCTCTTGGAAAAAGAAAGTCTGCAATACAACCCCCCCCTTGCCCCCGCTGGTTTAACATCAATTAGCCAAATGGCTGCAGGATTCATAATGCTACATATATCTTTTCTACCTCTTTAGTAACTCCACAGCTGTTTAACTCATATTACTACCTATTTAATGAGAGAATTATTAGTACAGATGGCTTCTTGCAGTTGGGACCAAGATGTGTCAGAATAATATACAGGAAGAGTACTCATAAAAGGGAGAACTTTTACCATGGGATTTTATTGTACTTGCTGGTTGAGTTTTGCTGGTTCCTTTGTAGGGATGAAATATAATGGGGTGGAAATATGAGGCGTATCCATACCAATTCAGACAGATGATTGAAGGTTTTGTGCCAATTTCATTTCTTGTCTTAACCAGTGGTGTATTGGTAAATCTTGGCCTCATTCCCACTTACAAATGAAACGGTTTGCAATCTGAATCGATGGATTGGTTTGACAGTGGAGCATGGGTCACACTACATCTGCCCTGATTGCATTTTCTTGCTGTAAAATAATCCAATGTGGTTCACATTGATGAATGAATTGATTCAAAATGGACCCGCTTCAGCCGGCCAAAGGGCAAATTTAAATTGATTCTGATCCACATCTGGTTCACACTTGTGCAGAATTGATTTATTGAAAATGACGTGAGAAAAAATCGGAGTCCAAAAGATGAACATTAAATGGGTCAAGCGGATGGCCCCCCTCTCCAAACCACTTCAGCGATTTGGTTCAAATGTGAACCAGGGTCATTTAAACCACTTCAAACTGGTTTACAAACTGGTTTAAAATGTAGTGGGAATCGGGCCCTTGAAATACTGATGCTCACAATCACAGCCCCTATAGTCAACCTCTGGGAAAGTCTAAAAATTCAGGCAGCTCTGTATTAACCAGGATGTAAATGGTAACTAAGGGGGGTTGCAGACTGCCAGAAATAGTGCAAATTGAGTCCACTTTTAGGGTTAGGGTTAGTGCTAGGGAATCATGGGAATTGTTTTTTTCTGAGACATTGAGCCTTCCTTCTCTGTCAGAGAGCTCTGGTGCCACAATCAAATACAGTTACCATGATTCCCTAACCCTAACCCTAACCCTAACCCTAAAAGTGGACTCAATTTGCACTATTTCTGGCAGTCTGCAACCCCCCTAAGTAACTATTTTGTTCCCAATGGGTGAGGATAAACAATTTCTTCAATTTTCTCTCCAATCTGGGAGAAAATGATTATTTCTCTTTACTTTTCACCCACTACTCTCACCCCTGCCCCAAAGTGTTGCAAGGAAGTGTTCTGCACAGAAATAAACCTGGATTATTATTTTTTTGCACAAAAATATATTTTTAAAGCAAAAATTGTACAAATAACATGGTTTCCAGATGCCCTTCTAAAAGAACTATGGCCAACATTCTACACGAGCTGCTTAGTTAAATATATATAACTAAGTAATCTCTTATAGTCTGACCCACCCAAACCTAATGGAAATATCATTTCTCCATGCTCTGATCATCATCAGACTGGACCTCCCTTTTCCTATGCAAGCTTTGGAAAATTGTGACTAAGCAGCAATTGTAAATACAGAACATTGTATTATGAGAGTTCATCTTATGCAATTTCAATTATATGTGAAAACCTGCAGATCCCTTGTTAGTCATATGTGCACACTTCCCGAGTCAACCCCCAGTGGAGGCATAACATGGAATCATACTGGAGGATCTAGAAAATCCCTAAAGAGAACATTTCTTTAGGTATTTCTGGGTCCTCCAGAGTGACTCTACAGTCAATCTCCAGTGGAGACATACCACAAAATCACATGGGAAGACCTAGAATATGTCTAGAGAGAACACTCTGTCATTCATTTTGGGTAGGAGAAATAGTGTTCCATATTATACTTGAATTTAGTATTACACAAAGGCTCTGGAATAGATCCCTTGCATAATATGGAGTCCAACTATATTTCTTGAACAATTAAAAAAAACATATGGGGGGCTGGGAATAATGATCTTTTGCATGTAAGTTTTGTTTTTTGTACAGAAAAAAAAGTTGTGCAACCCCCACTGCTTCTAGATACCATTTTGTGCAAAACGCCTGTTTTTGCACAAAATTCACACATTTTTGCACAAGATATGAGCATCTTGAAACAATTGGTTTCTTCTTTTTTTTAAACAGGAAAACAACAACATAATTTTTATGTAAAAAAACAAACCCGTGTATATTTCTATTCAAAATAATTTATCACAAACACATGTTGGATGTAAGAATACTAGTTGAAAGCTGTGAAAAAACCTAATCTCTTCTATTCTTCCTGACTGGTTGTTGGGAATCCTATTTTTCAGCAGAGAAATGAATATTCTTTCCATACCTAATGCCAGTAAACTTGTTCTGTTGTTTGTGCCTTCAAGTCATTTCTGACTTATGGCAACCCTAAGGTGAACCTATCATGGGGTTTTCTTGGCAGGTTTCTTCAGAGGGAGTTTGCCATTGCCATCCTCTGAGGCTGAGAGTGTGTGACTTGGAAGGTCACCTGGTATGTTTACACGGTTGAGCTGGAATATGAACCCAGGTCCACAGAGTCATAGTCCAACACTCAAGCCACTACCCTACTCTGGCTCTCTAAACCTGTTTCCATATCCTCTATGGAGGCAGCTCTTTGGTAAAGATAATGGATTTTAATTGCCAGCTCAAGAAGATCAACTTCCCATATATTTTGTATTATAACAGGGATGCATGTGTATGAGCCTTCAAGTTGCCTGTCAACTTATGGAGAGCCCATGAGTGGGGCTTTGTTGAGTGGCATTTGCAAGTCAATAGGGGGTGGGCTAGGCAGTTAGCTCTATACAACTGCTGCCAGAGGCCAGTTTCAGGTCAGTTTCGGCCAGGACAGGGGAAGGAGGAGGAGGAGGCTCTCCAGGCCAGTTTCTAACAGAAAGGAGAAAGAGAAAGAGACTTTCTAGGATCTAGGAATCCAGGTGGACCACAAGTTGAACATGAGTCAACAGTGCGATGTAGCAGCTAAAAAGGCCAATGCAATTTTAGGCTGCATCAGTAGAAGTATAGTGTCTAGATCAAGAGAAGTAATAGTGCCACTCTATTCTGCTTTGGTCAGGCCTCACCTGGAATACTGTGTCCAGTTCTGGGCACCACAATTCAAAAAGGATGAGGAGAAACTGGAGCGTGTCCAAAGGAGGGCAACTAAAATGGTGAAGGGTCTGGAAAGCAAGCCCTATGAGGAATGACTTAGGGAGCTGGGGATGTTTAGCCTGGAGAAGAGAAGGCTGAGAGGTGATATGATAGCCGTGTTTAAATATTTGAAGGGATGTCATATCGAGGAGGGAACAAGCTTGTTTTCTGCTGCTCCAGAGACTAGGACCCGAAACAATGGATGCAAGCTGCAAGAAAAGAGATTCCACCTCAACATTAGGAGGAACTTCCTGACAGTAAGGGCTGTTCGACAGTGGAACACACTCCCCCAGAGAGTAGTGGAGTCTCCTTCCTTGGAGGTCTTTAAGCAGAGGCTGGATGGCCATCTGTCGGGGATGCTTTGATTGGGAGTTCCTGCATGGCAGGGGGTTGGACTGGATGGCCCTTGTGGTCTCTTCCAACTCTATGATTCTATGATTCTATGATTCTATGATTCTTAAAGTTTTCTTAGGAAAGGAATACTCACATGTGGTTTTGCCAGTCCTTTTCTGAAATATAGCCTACAACTTTGGGTATTCATTGGCAGTCTCCCATTCAAGTATTAAACAGGTTTGACTCTGCTTAGCTACCAAGATCAGATGGGATCAGGTGCCTTTAGGTATTTAAGATAGTGCACAATAAATCCATCTTCCCACCCTTTCCCAGTACTATGAGGATTTTAGCTAAGGTCAAAGAGAACAAGGGAAGCTGAGGAGGTTGGCAGTCATGCTGTTGTTGTTGTGTGCTATCAATTCATTTCTGCCTTATCGTGACCCTATCATGGGGTTTTCTTGGCATGATTTGTTCAGAGGGGGTTTGCTTTTGCCTTCCTTTGAAGCTGAGAAAATGTGACTTGCCAAAGGTCACCTATTGGGTCTCCATGGTCAAGCTGAGATTCAAACCCTAGTTTCCAAAGTCATAGTCCAATGCTCAAACTACTTCACTATGGTGGCTATCATTGGTCCTTGCTAATCAAAAGGTCCTGATGTTCTAACCCTTTGGGTCCTGGCCCCACTACTCCATTGGTCTGGATTTGCTATGAAAAGAAGTAGAAGGGGAATTTGTGCTGTGAAGGCATGGGAAGAAGTGAAGAGATTGGCTTCCAGTTAACTACAAGATTTCCTGCAAGCCAAGAAATTCTCCTTTTCTGTGTTGAAGTCCATGGATGATAAAAGTGAAGTTCTACATCATAAATTCCCATTTGGGCACTCGGTTTTGAGAGCCTATATCCTGCATCCTTATCATTTTGAAGGGGAACCACAATCGGTAATGAAATCTACTTGCTTTTCACACACTGAAATTAGCTTTGATTCTTTGCCTGAAACATATGTTTAGAAGGCATCGTGCACATCGCGAACACTGACCCTATCAAAGCAATAAATACCACCAAAGTCATTTTGCAAAACCGCCTAGAGCGTCCATTATTTTTTAAATCTGAAGCTTCTTGTAGAAGGAATACAAGAACGCTCAGGGGTAAGTTTTGTTTTTTCCTTTTCAGATAAAACAGACAAATTCCCCACATTCCTTATTAAGGAACGGAATTACGTAAGATATGACAATCAATTTTTTTGCCATAAATCATAATTTAGTTCCACTGGGTTTTTGAAAACATTTTTTAATTTACTGAGAAAAGTGATACCTTCTTTGGAAGTAGGTCTGAACTCTAATTCTCAGCCTGAAACAAGAGCAGCTATTTGTATGATAAGCTCATTCAGTATATAGCAGAGAATCAAGTTCCTTTTGCATGCTGATTTATTCAAGTGATCTGCCTTATTCAAACTCATCCATATTTTTCCCAAGCAATATGAGGGTGAATTTAGGAAACAAACAAAAGGTCATGTGGAAATTCTGGCCTCTTCCACATGGGACAAATGTGACAGGAGGTGGCAATATTTGCTTCTGTACTTTCTATTCTTTAAAAAACAGCAACAACAAACAATGTTTTCCCAATCACACAATATTTCAGGTTATTTCATCTCCTTTCCTACAGTATTCCCAAGTATTTTGTTTCTTCCCAAAGCATGACTTTTTTTTTTAAAAAAGTGATACATTTGCTTATCATGTGGCTTGACATGTCTATGTCTCTACTGGCTATTTGCCATAATAAAATTTCATTCATTCATTCATGTCCATATCATTGTGTCCCATCCTTTTGAGAGAACCTTCTCTCTATTTTCAGAATGTTTGACCCCAATCCTATCTTCCTTCTCTTTCTTTGCTCCCATACCTTATTTTGAGTTGTTTAAGCAAGGAAGGATATACTATATTCTACCAGTTGAATTTTGTTGCTGGAAACCACTTCTGTGAGACCTGAAGACCACTCACCTTTTCTCCAAAGCCTCCAACTCCTTTAAATAAATGAATGAATAAATAAATAAATAAATAAATAATGTGATTTGGAGGCATTTTTTTGCTTCCAAATCATCCAGAAAACTTCTCAGATACATGAAAAAAAAATTGCAAAAATGCCACATTCTAGCCCTGGAAAAAAAGGAGAAATTTCTATTACTTCCAAATACCTCCACTTTCTTCTGTTGTCCCTCTCAAAATGGTGGCAGGAAGTGATACTTCCTCTCACCATTTTGAGGGGGATGGCAGAGGAAAAAGAAGGTATTTAGGGTTGCTGTGTTCAGAGTACAGCCCATAGTGGGCCTGGAGGGGGGAATTGGCCCTTAGTAGCCATGCATTGTACAGAAAGATCCACTACTCCCTTCCCATTACTCTATTTCTATTAGGATCAATGGAACTCTTGGAAAAGAGAAGTATACAAGATTACAGAATCAAGGGATACACTGTTGCAAAATTTTCCTCCCCTTGAGTTCAGAAGAAAAAGAAATATAACCTATAAATATAAGCATGGAAAAGGAACATGAAATGGTGTGGAAGAAATTGGCCCAATTGCCAACTTGGAAGAACCCTCTTCGAGGCTCTACAACAGGGGTAGGCAACCTTTTTGAGCCGGGGGCCAGGTCGCTATCCCTCAGACAATTGGAGGGCCGAAGCACCAAAAATAAATAAATAAATAAAAATGTAAATAATAATAATAATAATAAATATTTAAAAATATGCATGCACACTCTCTCAGCCCCAGAAAAGCCATGGCAAAACCCCTGTGGAGATTTTGCTAATAAAACCCCAAGAACAAGTAATAACAACAATAATCAATATCATCATGGCGGGCGGCGGGGGCGGCGGCGGTGGGGGCGGCAGGACTGGCCTGGGGCCGGTCCAAAGGCTTCGGGGGGCCGCATCCGGCCCCCGGGCCTTAGGTTGCCTACCCCTGTTCTACAACTTCACATTGCAGGTAGGCAAACATGGGGGTCAGCCTTTGGAGTGCACCTCCCTTAGCAGCAGTTTTGGGTGGGTGGCCAGCCCAGCAGTCCGTCCCCCCCCCCCATATCGGGTGACACCAACCTCAGTGACACCACCGTGTATACTGGAAAGAAAACCAAAATCTGCCTTTGGGCAGTACTTTCATTAAGACCAACTGGTATGTAAGTTCTGGGGTTTTCCAGAATTCTTCATCAAGGAAAAAAAGGTAGTGCAGTGGGAGAAACCACACATTGCAGGTTAAATGATTCACAGGTAAGTGTGTAGGTCTGAGGGCCTTCTTCAGACAGAAAGGACACATGAGTTGTTGGTCTGTTAGATTTTATTTGTCCTTTTCTCATGAGCAGGTCACTTGAAGAAATGTAAAAAAAAATATCCTGGGGAGAAAATACAGAAGAACCTTACAAAAATTTACAAAGAACTACCTTCACTGTATTGTCACTGAAGGTCTGTGATATTTTAAGAGTCCTTGTACTTATTGTAAATACTGTACTATTATGCTTTGCTATAGGTGTATTTTAAAACGGATTAGACAAATTGATCACAATGAAGGAGGAGAGCTTCTAGCCATAAAAGCTCATGGAGTTACCTACTTAGATGTCCCTCCTTTCCACATAGACCAGGGGTGGATAAGTTATGTCCCACAAGATGTTGTTGGACTGCTACACTTATGAGCCCTAGCTAGCATGGATCATGATAAGGGATGCTGGGAGTTACAGCCCAATAACATATGTCTCTGGACCACTACCTTCACAAGTACATCTGCTAGGAACATGGGAAAGGGCCTTCCTGGTGGCTGCTCCCAGGCTCTGGGACTCCCTTCCAAGAGAGATTAGACTGGCACCCTCCTGGATATCTCTCCATAGGCGAGTTAGGACTTTTATTTTTATTTTGTCAGGCTTTCGAAGACTGGGGACTGGGCCTTGCAGAACTGTGCTGCACTGTTTATCTGTGTTTTGTTTATTTGTTGTTTTTAATAGCAATGGTTTCTTAAAAACTGGTTTTAGTTTAATGATATTTTAAATATCATTAAATATTTAATGATATCTAAATATTTAAATATCATTTAAATATTTAAATATTTAAATATTTAAACAGCCCCGGGCTGTTCCCTCTCCCTTTAGTGATACTATTCGAACCTTGGTTCCCCCGCAGATTAATAATGGGGTGATGTGTCATGGGTTATTATTTTAATTGTTATGTGTGTGTGGTTTTTTCTTATTTAATTGTTACTAGGATTTTAACTATGTTGTTGTTTAATACTGTTTTAAGGGGGGGGGAGGGATATGTTTTTATTGTAATTGTTTTATGTTGTAAACCACCCGGAATGGGCAACCATTGGGCGGTATATAAATAAATTTTATTATTATTATTATTATTATTATTATTTGGTACTTTTGGATTTTAAAGCTATATTTCATTTAACTGTTGTAAGCTGCCCTGAGTCCCAACCTTAGGAAAAGGCAGGATGATGATGATGATGATGATGATGACGATGATAATACCAGGTAATATTGCTATCTAGAGCCTGGAGAGAAGGGCATGTTTAAAGAATTTTCAGCAGTAAAAAAATTGCACTTTGTTGCTTTTCTTGCTAGGGTTCATGTCTTGTGCAACCTTACATATAGCACAAATATCACATTTGGAGGTTTTTTGCCCTGACTAGGCTTGTGCAAAAAGAATGCTTTCTAGATGTGATGCTGGTGCTCCACATCTGTCCTTGCTGCAATGGCAGAATGGGTCTAAGTGCATTTAAGTGCTCTCCCCCTACTTCTGGCTTGTTGGTGCACCAGAGTTGCATGGGCACTCTCATGCTGAACCAGAGAGTCCTGGTGCATGCTGGGAATAGATGGAAAGGAGTGCTCAGACTTTAAAGCAGGGGGTGGGCAAACTGTGAACCCTTGGGATTATTTTTTTTTTTTTTTGACCTGACACCTCCAGAATCTCAAGATCCATTTGTTTCTCGCCCCACAAAGAAGTGAATGCTGGAAGCCTCTAGATCAGGGGTAGGCAACCTAAGGCCTGGGGGCTGGATGCGGCCCCCTGAGGCCTTTCGGTCGGCCCCAGGCCAGTCCTGCCACCGCCGCCGCCGCCCGCCATGATAATATTGATTATTGTTGTTATTACTTGTTCTTGGGGTTTTCTTGGCAGGGGTTTTGCCATGGCTTTTCTGGGGCTGAGAGAGTGTGCATGCATATTTTTTTAATTTTTAATTTTTTAAAAATTGTTTATTTTTATTGTTATTTATTTATTTATTTATTTATTGTGCTTCAGCCCCCCAATTGTCTGAGGGACAGCAACCTGGCCCCTGGCTCAAAAAGGTTGCCTACCCCTGCTCTAGATGCAAGAACTTACTTTTAAAATAGATTTCAAGGCCACCATGTGTTATATAGAAAAATAAATCAGGAATTTTTGAAAACCAGAAGTTGACTTCCATCCCCCCCTTTTTTTTTTGGCTTTATGTTCTGGTAGTTTATGCGGCCCCTAAAGAATCCTGGTTTCTTCCCATATAATCCGCCCCATACACTCAGGTCCTCTAGTGGATGGTTACTCCAAATAACCAGGACTAGGCTGGCAACTGTCAGTGAGGGGACATTTTCTGCAGCCACCCCTAGACTATGGAATGACCTGCCAGAAGAAATTAGACAGCTAAATATGCTGTCTGAATTTAAAACATAATTGAAGGCTGATCTCTTCCAGCAGGCCTACCCACATGATTTTTAAAACTGTAAATTTTAAACGATAAATTTTAAACATAGAATGTTTTAATACACATGTGTCTTATTTGTTCTTTTAAACAGATGTATGTTTTAACTGAAGTTGTGTTTTAATTGACACATATTTGTTGGTCTGTTGTTCCCCACCTCGATCCATTGGGGAGAGGCAAGTAAGAAATAATGATGATGATGATAATAGTAACAACAGCTACTCCAAGACCCACCATAGTTCCTCACATGCATATTGATAAATAGCAGTATAAATTGTATGTTTTAAATTGCATTATTCCTTTAAACTGGGAGATGCTTTGAGTCCTAATTTTGGGAATAAATAAATAAATAATACTTGCATGCAGAGCACCCAGTATTCATAGCTTGTACACAGTATACCGATACATCTACTCTCTGTGTGATGTCATTTATGTGCTCCTATGACCGCTGATATGTCTGCATGAACAGTAACCACAGCTTGGCTGGATTTTTCTCCTCTCTGTCTTTATATCCCCTAATTCTGGCAAAATTGAGGGGACCAGGGCAGAGCTTGAACAGGTTCTTTTATGAATGAGTACAATGACATGCTGAAACCATCCCTAGGTGAGCTGTAGTAGGATGATAATATGGTTGGCTATCATCCAACCACTGCTTAATTATGGATGGCTTCAATGTGCTATTTTACTTGTTCTCTTTAAAAATAACTTCCCAGGCTGTTTATACAAGATGGAAAGCACTCTGGTCAAGCCTGTAAAATTCTGATGTGGTGGCCAACGTTTCCATACTAAAGAACAGCTTCCCCAGCAGATTCTTTCCACCATGCTGTGCTGATGCTCTTCTTCTGTCTCACCACAGGAAACCACCTTAAACTGATGCAATCCAATATTCAGTCCATCCAGTCCATCTAGCAAAGAGGCCACCTTGACTGCTAAATGAGATCTTTTAAATGAAAATGCCAAGAAAGGAAACTGGGTGCTTAACCTATGCAAAACATGTGCTCTGAAGTGCTGTCACCCATCTCCAATGCATTTTATTATAGGTCTGTGCTTGAGACAATGGACTGGATTTGTTTGCTATGGAGTTTATCACGCGGGGAAAACCTGAAAGTTTAAAATGGTAAGAACCCGCTATTAACTCACAATTGCACAAATGGTTTTCATACGCAAAGCACTGTTATCCCACGCAGAATCCGAGGTTAACCTGCACTTGAGGGCAAACACGCGAATGGTTTTCACACAACAGGACCAAATGTGCATCCATCCCAATAATGATTGAAGTGTGTGCATCCTGCAAAAGTGAGCAAATGCGCAAATGATTTTCACACATAGACCGTGACAAATCTCTCTGTATTTGTGTGTCCCTGCCTTCCCTCAGCAGCTGTTCCTTTAAGAGCCCTGGTTATGGGGGAAGGCTGAGGCTGGAGACAGACAGACATATACAGGAAAGATTGAGGGGGAACTCAGCCTTTTCTCTATCTTGCTTGCTCTGTTCCTACCTTTGCCTCAGTAGCTGTTTCTTTAAGAGCTCTGACTAGGAGGGAAGGCTGAAGTGATCCCCAAACTGTCCCCTTTAAGGGATTTTGGACTTCAGCTCCCAGAAGCCTCAGCCATGTTGGCCAATAGTCTGGGATTCTGGAAGCTGAAGCCCCAAATCCCTTAAAGGGAACAGTTTAGGGATCACTGTGTTCCGGCTAGAAGGGAGGGCTGAAGCAGGAGACAGACATGCGCGCACGCACACGTGCACACACACACACACACACACACACACAGAAGTATGCGGGGACTCAGACTAGGAGGCAAGCATTCATTCACTCTCCTCTCTCTCTCTCTCTGCCCTTGCATCAGCTGTTTGTTTTAACGATTCTGGCTATGAAGAAGGGTGGATACTTATTTTAGGAACTTTATAAGCAGTATTATGGTATTGCCCCTTATTGTCCCACAGCACTGAAAGTAAACTCACCCCAAAGAATGATGGGAAATCTGACAACAAACACAAAAACAGGGAGAATCCCATGAATAAACTGCAAGTAGTTTTCACACTACAGAAATTGAGAAAAAGAAAAAAAAGGCGAATTTGCAAATGAAATGGAATTGAATTCATGATATGTCCCCCCAAATGCCTATTTGCTGCTTTATGTCACTTTCTTGTCAAATTCTATCTGGTTTGCACACAATGTCATGTGAAAACCATTTGCACCTAACACGCCAGATAATCATGGGTTCTTACCCATTTAAATTTCCAATTTTCCTCGTGGGATAAACTCCTAAGAATGGACACCAAACTTCTTGCATATAAACACCATTCCCCCACCTCACCTCACACCACCCCACTTTCTGCTTGAAAGCTGTTTCTTACAGCCAAATCCTAACAGGTTTATTTAACTGGAAGGTAGAATGGTGTTACATGTAGTTGCTGAATGAAATAGAAAATAATAATGCACACATATCTTTGAACACACATGGCTTTAAGACTTGCAAGAAGATGTACATATATGTTCCTTTCACACCTTAGATGTTTCTGCTGGAATATCACATTACCTCTGGCAATTGCAATGAGTATCACTGCCAGAAGTCCTGTTGGCTTTGAATTGGGTTTATTTTCAGGTAAGAATGCTTAGAACTGCAGCCTTAGAATACAAGCTTACTCAGAAGTAAGTTCCTGTCTCTTCAGTGAAACTTACTCCTGGGTTAGTGTGCATAGGATTGCAGCCCAAATTACTAAAGCAATTAATTGTCTCGTGCTAATTATTAAAAATCTTCAACTTGCTCAAAACAAAAGCCAAAACAACAAAGGAGGAGAAAAGCCTGAAGCATATCAAGGAAAGAAACAAGGAGGAAAATGCAAATCTATCAGACAAACAACAACAACAAAGCCCTAGGTACCTTGAACCATCTAGCTGCTACTTCTGTTAGATTAAAAACAAAACAAAACCCAATTTCATATCTTGAACTACACTCATGGAGTAATGAAGATTTGTCGCTTAGCTGCTGAAATAAAATCAGCTTTCTATTTCAACAGATGCCTTCTTGTCAAATGTATGCATCTCAGACAAGGAACATTGTAGATTCAGTTCCATCCCACCCTCTGTAATACTGAGCATTTAAATGTTGATCTTATTTATAAAATGAAGGAGTGTGGAGTTATGGAGGGAGGGGGCAGGGAGCAAAAAGAGGAGAGGAAAAAGAAAAACAAGTCTATTTTCATTTGGACCACCACCTTATTATTATTATTATTTGCATTATTGCTGTATCTATAATTTTCATCTTCCCTTCCTTCAGCGTGTGTGTGTGTGTGTGTGTGTGTGTATATATATATATATATATATATATATATATAAAACCTGCAGTGCAGTGGAAAGCGAGATTTAAATATTTTCAGACTGACTGTACCCATCATTTGCATTCCACTGACTCATTCAGAGCAAAGACATCTGAGCAGAAATACAGCAGATAAAAGAGAAACTATTAATCCAAGGAAGATTACTGGCACAGAATCTTTATCCTGCATCCTCCCTGAAATGAGACAAAGATCTTACTGTGTGCATCCCTCTGGCTTAGCTTCAGAAAGTAAGCAATGCAGTTGGGTAGATGTGGTACTTAAAAATATTATAAAAATAAGGTGCATTATATTGGACTAAAACTTCGACCTCTTGACAGACCTTATTAGAGATAGGAGGTTCCAGTGGTTGCTTCCTCAGTAGATTCCTGCCCCTTCAATAAAAGCAATGTGCGACACCCATCTTATTTCCTTTCCAGTATTGCATTGACAGGAGGAAAGGGGACACACACACACACACACACACCACATATCCCTTTATCTGCAACCAAGTGTAATGTATGCAGTGTTATTAAATACAGCTTGCATTCTTCATGCACAGAGTTTTCCTGGCTGCTACTGCAAACCTTGCTATTACTTGGCAGTCCACCAGCAAAATTCCCTTGGATATCTTACTTATTTCATTGATAGGGAATTAGAGATGGGAATGAAAGGGATTTATTCACTGCTGAACTTTGCCTGGCTTGTGCCCCATTCCTGATTTAAATGGGTGGAACAATGGACCACCTGGAGACAACCTATGCATACATAGGCAGCTTTCTTGGTTTGTAGTGGAGTAGTAGCTTCTAATGCTCTAGAACCTTCCAGATGTATAGGATTATCCTAGACCACATGATCATTGCTGGATGGAGATGGTGGAGATGTAGTTAAGAAAATCCGGAGGGCATCATGTTGGACAAGTTGTTTGGCATGAGGGAATCTAACAATTTAGCTTCATGAATCTGAGGAAGTAGTCTACAAAAGCTTATGCTATAATTTCTTTTGCAGTTAGTCTCAAAGGTGCTACAAGGTCCATTTGTAATATGGCTTCAATTGACTTTTAAAAAAGAGGGCATGAAATTTAGTCTACAGCTTTCCTGATATAAAGTGTGCCTTCGTGATCTATACCCAAGCCAATTCAGCAGTCAGTCAGTGTGATTTGACCAAGGCAATGGATACATCTTGGAGTTACAGTCAACCTTTTATTCTATTGATAGGAGATCATTTGTATAAACTGGTCTTCACACTACTATAGAGACGATAGCCACTAGATTTGGCCAGATTTGTTGACTTTTTCTTTGCTCCTCCATTGCTTAAATGTTATGACAGGTAGCCTGATGGAGAATTTGAAGAACTTGAAAGCCCCTTCCACATTGATTCCATTTTAGTGATGCTAATCGAGGGCCAGAATACTGTTGATGTCTTACACATTGTTAAATTCCCCTTCAGAAGCAGTTGGACAATTTTTCTGATGTACAGTCTGCATTTGGTTCAATGTTACAGAAGCAGAGTTGGAGAGCCAGTTGTTCAACACTGCCTACAACAGAAGTGCTGCAGAATGCAATCCGTGCCTAACTCCTGGAGCCAAAGATTCAGGGTACATATTCCTGATGAAGGCTCTTAGCCATGGTATTCCATAGCTCTTAATTTAGTTTTTAACTCAAAGATCATAAGATTACTTTTTGGTTTTCATCATGTAGTATTTGTAGCCTATAAACCTGAATGCCCTTACCTGGGATCAAGTCTTTCTGAACTCAGTGGGACTTACTTCTGAGTATGTTAGGAGATCTAGTAACACCTTTGAGACTAACTGAAGGAAATAAGTGGGTAGCATGAGCTTTCATAGAATTATATCTACTTCCTCATGGGGTCGTGCACCTGAGGAAGTAGACTCCAGTTTACAAAAGCTCATGCTATGCACTGCTTTCTTTCAGATAGTCTCAGAGGTGCTACAAGATCCCTTTGCAAATTGATTTTCAGACTAACACGTCTATGTCTTTGAATTTTACTTCTCAGTAGTCATGCATAGGGCTGCATGACAACTTAGGGTAGGGGTATGCAACCTTTTTGAGCTGGGGCCCGGGTTGCTTTCCCTCAGACAATTGAGGGGCCAAAGCACCATAAATAAATAAATAAATAAATAAATAAATAAATAAATATAATTTAAATTTTTTTACATTTTTTAAAAAAATATATGCATGCACACTCTCTCAGCCCCAGAAAAGCCATGGCAAAACCCCTGTGGAGATTTTGCCAAGAAAACCCCAAGAACAAGTAATAACAACAATAATCAATATCATCATGGTGGGTGGCGGCAGCGGTGGCGGCGGCGGGAGGTGGCGGCGGCGGGACCGGCCTGGGGCCGGTTCAAAGGCCTTGGGGAGGCACATCCGGCCCCCCAGGCCTTAGGTTGCCTACCCCTGACTTAGGGCCTTTGCAGACTGCTAGAAATAGTGCAAATTGAGTCCACTTTAGTTTGTGTTCTCCAGAGACTGTATGTAAGCATACAGTTTGAAAAAACATGGTGGAAGAAGGAGGAACATAAGGGGAAGAACATCATTTTGTTGGTGGTGAGGGGAAGTGTTTATTCTAGATTTGTATTACAGTTTACAATACAAGATGTTTTGATATCCTCTTGTTCTGAATGGGACCAGCCCCTTCAGCCCTTGATCTGACTGTGTTTCTCATTCTCTCTCTCTCTCTGCTTTTCTGGATGGAGGCTCCTAAGTGCAAATAATGAAAAGACAACTGTGCTCCCATTCCACATTTTCTACCTGAAAAGATTATTTTTCTTCTGGTAGAAAAAGAGGCAGAGGAAGCAGTAGCAGGGCCTTCCCAGAGTGGCAATCTCAGGTTTAACAGATAGTGGGAGGTGGAAATAAGGTGTTGAAGAAGAGAGAGCTGAGTGCCAAGTGGCCTGCCATTCATCCACTAAGTTGCCTTCAGGAGTGGTGGAGGATGCTGTTCCACTACGGGTATTGAAGAAATTGATTTAATTTAATTGCCACTTCAGTTGGAACCATGGAATGAGAGTGGCACCATTTTGTTCTTTCCAGCAAAATGTCTTTGGCCAGTCTTGAGTTTTGAAGAAAAACCTGGGTGTTGAGAGTACAAGACAGTGTTATCTAGATCCTTCATACATTTCCATGAATGAGGCAGTAAACTTTATACAATAGAGACTTCATCCAAAAGCACCATCCTCTGAGTATTATTGATCTTCATCTAAAAGATCTAATGCTGTAAGAGTTTGGCAATCCAGTACTGTTTCTTTTGAGAATAGATGAAAAGCAGTTTTGCTATGCTGACAATGGCCCATTAGTGGTCTTTACACCAGTACACCATATGATGTGAGAATAAATGTGTTGCTACTTTTAGGAAGGGCGCAAAGACACACATTTTTGTGTATTTTTGTGTATTTCTGGGTTCTCTGGGGCCAATTATAAATGAACACTGTAAACACAATCACAATTAAGTCCATTTAAAAAAACAACAACCCATCACCACTATCACCATACAACAAATTATATACTAAATTGATCATATATCCCAGGGGTAGTCAACCTTTCCCCTTTAAGGGCCGAGGGACTTCAGCTCCCAGAAGCCTCAGCCATGTTGGCCAATAGTCCCATGTTGGCCAATAGCTCCTGGGATTCTGGGAGCTGAAGTCCCTCGGCCCTTAAAGGGGAAAGGTTGCCTACCCCTGATATATCCAATGTCTGAAGGTCATATATCCAATGTCTGAAGATTGGTGTAGAACTTGATTGTAGGACTCTTATTTTACCACCAGAGGGCATGTTTTGTTGAGGTGGTCCTATGGTTTGAAGGGCAAGTTCATGGGAATTGTTTTTTCTTCTTCTGAGACATTGAGCCTTATCTGTCAGAGAGCTCTGGTGCCACAATAAAATACAGTTCCCATGATTCCCTAACCCTAACCCTAACCCTTAAAGTGGACTAAATTTACACTATTTCTGGCAGTCTGCAAAGGCCCTTAATTTCTTTTTTTAAAGACATAATGGAGATTTTTTTGTTCTGGCATTAAAAAGAAACTCATTCAAGGATGGGGATAAAATGTTGCAGCTGGTGTCAGGACATGCCACAAAATACTTCAGAACATCAAAAAATGTCAGTTAATTTTTTTTAAAACAACAACAACACTCAGGACCTACAACAATGAATCCTGCAGTTTCCTAACACATTGAAGGAGCTCATTATTAGCTCCATTCAGCTCTATTTTTAGCCTGGAGGTGGGATAAAAATGCAAATCATCATCACCAAAATAATTCCACAAAGTATCTGACAGTTTTTCCCTTCAAGCAGCACCAAGAATTCAGGAGATCTGCAGAGAGATTTCTGTGTTCTTTGCTGCAGTTTCCCAAGCTGCTGTGGATTTAAATTTCAGGAAATGATTCATTTTTAATCATTCCCTCCTAAAAGGTAAGAAGATAAAAAAGTTCTTCCTGGAGCCCATTTTTGTTAGGTATCCATTGGAAGTAGGATAAATAATACTTCCCTATGCCTAATGAGTGAGAACAACAATGCACCCAACTCAGAAGTGTGGGTTTCTTATTTTTCTGTCTTTGTAGCAGTTGTGTTTACTCCCAAAGTGGGAAAAAGTGCAGGTAGCACATTTCAGGAGGAAAGATCTTGCTGAACAGCTCACTGCATCCTCTTCTGGATAAGAGAAGAACATTCAACTGTGTTGTGCAGGGGGGCTGCTTCACCCTTGAAGGTTGACAAAATTTAAAACCCATGAAACAGGGATACCTTTACTGGACTAAATAAAAATGGTCAAAATACATCATGTAAGCTTTAAAAGCTCCACTGGCTAGACACAGACCTACATTTTTTCTTAAGGTGTTGCTTCTGTTATCAGTCAAGATGGTCTAGAGGAATGGTCCTCAAATTGTTTTGGATTACCAGCCCCTTTCCTCTTGGGCAACAACCTTAGTGCCTCTCTTTGTGTATTTTTTGATAATAGGTCTATTGTTCTACTAAAAAGTGCAAAACAACCAATCTCGATCACTGCTCCCTTTGCACCTTGTCTCCCTGGAAGCAGCAACTGAGCAGTGACTAGGAAGACTCTCACTCATGCTGGCCTTGCAGCAAAGGCCAGTAGATAAGAAGCTCTTGGTCACTGCTTAGCCAGCTGCTTAGTTGCTGGTCCCAAGGTGGCCAGGTACAAAAGGAGAATGGATGGCATGGATGAGGAAAGGGAGATATTTTAACAACAGGAGCCACTCTAAGGCAAAGTACTCTTTTCAAGAATCAATCCCTTCCCACCTCTTCCCCAGAGACATGTCTTCCCCACACAGCTTCAGATTTTCTCCACACAAATGTTCCTCTGTTACCTGTTTAATGAAAGAAAGCAGGAGTTGCGGTGCAGCTCCAACCTGCCAGCCAAGTCCCAGCTAAGCTCACAACGCTTCAGCAGGGTCCCAAATCTGAGAGCTGCTTTTGGTGCCAGTTTTCCTCCACTGCCACATGCTCTAACCCAGGGGTAGGCAACCTAAGGCCCGGGGGCCGGATGCGGCCCCCCAAGGCCTTTGGACCGGCCCCAGGCTGGTCCTGCCGCTGCCGCCGCCCTCCATGATGATATTGATTATTGTTGTTATTACTTGTTCTTGGGGTTTTCTTGGCAAAATCTCCACAGGGGTTTTGCCATGGCTTTTCTGGGGCTGAGAGAGTGTGCATGCATATTTTTTTTAATTTTTTAAATTTAAAAAAAAATTATATTTATTTATTTATTTATTTATTTTTGGTGCTTCGGCCCCCGCAATTGTCTGAGGGACAGCAACCCGGCCCCCGGCTCAAAAAGGTTGCCTACCCCTGCTCTAACCCCTCACTCCAGTTGGTCAGTCTGTCCCAAAATGGTGCCACTCTGAGCCACAGAAGCGATGTATCACAAGAGTTCCCCTATTGCCACCATCAATACTAGTGAAAGATGTGGCTAAGGGAGTGAGCTTGCACAAGTAAGTGAAGAGTGTTATACATCATGACATGAAGCTTTCAGCAAGGCCGTGTGAGTTTGAGGGAGCCTGAAAAGAAGTTTCATGCAACCCTCATCCCTACCATGGTCCTAAAGGCTGCTGTTTCTCCTTGTCTTTAACTAAAGGCCCCCTTTTCCTCTCACCGCCTCCCTGGATCTTTCCAGTGCTCTGGTTGTCAGGGATGATGGGAGTTGTAGCTCCTCACCTCTGGCTCTAACTCACCACCTTGTTATGCAGCAGAGCTGACCAGCTTTGATCAGTGGTTGATGCTTCTTTCCCAAGTAGCAGTTTCAGAGAATAGGCTGAAGACCCTGACAAACTCTCCAAGCCCTCTCTCTCTTCTTCCTGAGATGTCTCCAAACCTCTCCAGGATTCTTCTGGCTCTTGTATCTTCCCTCAAGACACCAGACAACTCAGTAGTCTTATATAAAAGATCTACTTTATTCTACTATATATAAATACTATATGCCCTACAAATCACAATCTCTACACTTCACAATATCTCCAACACTACTCCACAATGTACATTAGCAAACATTGCAATTTATAGCCATTGTTAGACACCACCCACCAGTCAGTTTCCACCCAGTGGGTGTGTACATACATCTTGATTGGTCCACATAGATCATCCCATACCTAAGACCAACCCAAGTGTTTCATCACTTTACCTTGACCACTTAATGAGTCTCAGGTGTTTGCAATCTATCACAGGTGTTCTCAATATACCTTCTATAACTTTGTCCTTGGCTCTCAAGGCTTCTTAATTATATTATCTTTTTCACCTGTGTATCTTCCTGATTGCTCCTGCTTAGTCACTTTGACATTCACATACATATTTTTATTTCTATTACTGTATATCCCATGTTGCTTTTTCCTTAACACTGGTGTGTGTGTGCATATGGCCTACTTTGGGAATCACTGGCCTATAGGGTTATTAATGTGGGTAGAAGCTACATCATCTTTTTTGGCTGTATGGGGATGGGATACAAAGAGCAATAACAGCCAGATAATCAAATTTCAACTCCATTAGTAACAGAGAAGCAACTCCCCTTGAGATCTAAGCTGTTCCTGTCCCTGTACTGTGGAGGCTCCTGGACCCTTTCTTAGGCAGAGAAAATTGGAGAAGCCAGTGGACCTTTGAAAGCATGCATGATGCATTTTGTGCTCTCTCTTTTTATTTTGTTTCAACAAAGGTATCACTGTTTTGTGGATCTTGGATTTTGTTGTATTTTGCTGCATGGCCAAAACAGCTACCCCTGAATTATGTTTTTCCTTAAAGGTATTGGAAAGTCATGCCTGGAAATTCTAAGCCATGACTGTTTTGTTGATTTAAAATAACAGAGGTAAAGCCTAAAGCAGATCCTTTTTCTCTCACAACCAGGAAGCTTGGAGGTCCACCCCTCCTGCCTCTCATACAAACCATTCAGAGTGATGTGATTTCTAGTTTAAAGCCCAAAGGTCTTTGTAATAATTGTTCTCTATAGGATGCACTTATTTACTGAGTGGTCTTTGCCATTTTTAATTGCACTTTCCTTTCCTGTATGTATTAATGATCTCTTTGGCTCCTTTTAGGGTCTTGTCATCCTGCCAGATATTTGTGATGGAATGAGAGAGAAGGCAAGGAAGATAGCTGACTTACTGCAAAAGGTATAAAAAGAGAGAATGGTCTTCCAGTCCAGCAATTTTCTATTGTATTGTTGCATATAACATGAAGAGAGAAATCAACATTCTTAAGATTTGAAGTTTGGAAAGCGATCTTAATTCAGCCATGGGTCCAGAAACAGAAAATTGCAACTAAAAAAAAAAAAGTTTATTTTTTTAAAAAATTAAATATAAGCTCACTCAAAAACCACAAAGCAATAAGATCTCCAAAATGTAGGTTACCTTTTCATATTATCAAGGCAGTCTCTGCAGCCTGGTCACTTCTCTTCCTCCTCCCTTCTTGCTGTAGCAATGCCCCCACAGTGCTTAGCAGTTTCTGGAAGAGTGATGGTTTTTGAATAGTGTACAAGAAGCTAGACAATAGCTCAGGGGTATGCAAAGGGCAACCTGTGAGCTACATATGGCCCCTGGAACAAGCATTGGTGGCTCCTGAAGCCCTTCACCAGTTCTGCAGTCCTTCAACTTCACATTAAACAAATTTTGCACAATTTGTGCCTCCAAATCATATAGAAAGCCTCTCTAAAGATGGTAACATGACAAAATACCACACTCACCACCCCAGGCACCCTGAAAAGCTGTACTATTCCCAAATACTTGCATGTTCTCCTGCAGACACTCTCAAAATGGTGACTGGAAATGATGCAGCATTGCTTTCTGTCTCCATTTTGGGAGGGACTGCAGAGGAAAAGAGAAACATTGGGCTTTCTCTGGGGAGATGCAGTCTATGGGGGTCTGGAAAAAAATGGTCCCTGGACCCTAAGCCGTTGCCCATCCATGGAATAGATCCTTGTACTTCATTCAAAGCAGAACTTTTTGCATATGTCACAACAGGATTCTGGCTGCTAAGTATGAGAAGATTTTATGTCATCTTCTCAAAGCAGAATTTTTAGTTGAAACATTTTCCAGACTTCTGGTTTAAATAAAGTGATAAAGTAAAGCTGGTATAAAATTAACCATTACCATATGTGTAGGATTCATTGGGTTAGATCCTTCCATAGTTGGAAAGAATCTGCTTATAGAATTGACCTCTGCTTGATTTTGGGGATCTCGTTCCTTGCCATAGCTCACTCCATTCAGCAGGGTCCTTCAGTCATCTACATAGACTTTTTCAGATTTTAGGAAGGATGGAGGGATGGAGGAGCCTGCTTCTGATAGCCAATGTGCCTGTGCCTGAATCTAAATCCAATCCATTGACAGAAAAAAAAAAATCAGTAAGACTATGAAGAAATTTCACAGTTGGTGAAATTTTTAGTGAAACTGGCCATCTCAACAACTTGAGGATTCTCCAGCCCTCTTGGGAGATTATAGTTTTGGAATGAGATTGAAATTTCAGGTTAGGACATCTTCATAAGTGGACTTGAATCTGCAGGAAATAGAATTGACCAGTTTTGCAACATCCAAATTCAGTAAATGCTGCTGTTAGATTACTATGTAGAGGATTCAGCAAATTGACAATTGCACATTGGGACCCAATGCATAATGGAACAGATGCACAATGGGACCAATGCACTACAAAACCCAATGTATATCAGGATACTGGCTAGGAAGTGCTGATGCACATTGGTAGACACTGATACACATCAGAACACTCTTGCTGGTGTCCCATTATACATCATCCTAATTTATTAACTACCTAGCTAAGTGTGCATAAAGTTATGCAGTGCAGACATGATAGAGAATTCTAATCACAAATTTTGTTGTCGTGTGGTTTTTACCATTTGTTCAAAATATACTACTACTACTACTACTACTACTGCATTTCTTATCCACCTCTCCTCATGGATAACAAATCAGCAATGAACAGCATCAGTTAAAACACATAAATTAAAACACACAACAGTTTAAAAGGACAAATAAGACATACACAATTTAAAGCAGTTATCTCTTTCTCTAGAGTAAAGCTAAGTATATACACAGGAAAACATAGCAGAACAAACTGATTGATCCAACACACACACACATCCATACACACATTTGACTTTTTTTCTTATCAGTACACACAATGCAACAAATACCATGTTGTTCAATGTTTGACATGTTGCAGAAATGTGGAAACCATTTATGGGAATGTGTACATCTTTTCCAAGATCAACAAAAAGGGGCTCACAATGAGATTATTTTTTTTAAAAAAAAATTGTACTGTTTGTTGTGAGAGCATAAATCAAGTCAGAATGCCTTTCTGTAATGTTGGTACTATATAATCTGTCCCAGTCTGAGACTGGTCTGGAAATAGGTGCTTTCAGAAGAAGCTAGGCTTGGCACCCACAACTTCCTCTGACACCAATGAGAGAGAAGGGCAGTTGTATCGAGCCTTGAAGCCTTATGTGAAGCTTCAGCTGCATAGTAGGGGGACCTTTGACATGTGGGATGGCTCAAGACATTTGATTGCCGGAAATGGAGCATCAGATGGCACTCTTAACCCACACAAGCCAAAAGTGCATACACTATCTAAAGCCAGCCAAATTTTTTTGGTACATGGGAGAAAAAAAATCCCATAAATATCTCTCTTCCCTTTCCTAGCAATAAAAGTACAATATAATAATACATGAAATTGCTAACAATTTGCTTCTCTTTTATGATACTCTAAATCTGCTACCTGAGGTGGCTTCCTCATTCTGTCTAATCATAGGGCCAGACTTGCACAAATTGGCCTGGTTTGGGCAAAAGGACAAACAATAGTTATTGTATATTGGCCCTGAGCTTGTATATTTCACTCCCTCTTTTCTGGCATGGCTGCAAGTGAAAGATATACAGCTTTTTATTCCAATTTCAATTAATGGTAGCTTAAAATTGTGTCTCAACAATAAACTGGTTAACCAAGACAACCCAGTTCTATAAACTATCCGTTGTCTTATTTCTACCAACCATAATCAATATGATTGCATACCCTCCAACTGTACCGATTTGGTAGGAACAATTTCAATTAATTCCCTGTCACCCCACTCTTTCATATGCTTTAAAATATCCCTACTTCTCTCTTTTTGTCCCAATTTCCCCTTTTGTCATCAACTTACGCCAGTTGTTGCAAACTGAGTTTAATGCGCAAGCGAAGTTTGTACTCAGGGCCTTTGCAGACTGCTAGAAATAGTGCAAATTGAGTCCACTTTAACTGTCCTGGCTCAGTGCTAGGGAATCATGGGAATTGTATTTTTTTTCTGAGACATTGAGCCTTCTCTGTCAGAGAGCTCTGGTGCCACAATAAACTACAGTTCCTATGATTCCCTAGCACTGAGCCAGGGCAGTTAAAGTGGACTCAATTTGCACTATTCTATTTAACTCAGCAGGGGAGAGAGGAGAGGAGAACAGAGGTAGAATCTTGATGTTCCCTGTAGACTCAGGCAAAAGCAAACTTCTACAGCCTCTCCAAGCTTGTCTGTTCTTCCACATTAATAACTTTTGCCATCTTGACTCCACTCTGATATTGCTTGGCCTCCCATCTCCCAGTTTTCATCTGTGAACTGTTGGAGGGTATGTGATTGCAGCTGTGGATGTTATCATACGGGGGCAAATCTGCTGGTTAATCCACACAAAACCCAAACAGAAACTGGATTAGTGCCCCGTGTTTTCACATGACATCGCACAGAAAGTGGACAGAAAGTGGACAGAAACTGGTGTTATCCGAGATCTTTTGAAATTCGGTTGTATGGAGGAAATGCAAATGCGCAATTAAGGTAAATTCGCATTTACCGTAATGTGATAGCATTTTCCCCGCATTTTCCCAAGGTTCCGCGGGGTCTCCTTCCCACTCAGCAGACGGCTAATTGAGCCATCTTGGGGGCAGGGAAGGGGACGGGCAGCCGCACGATCGGCACTCCAACCCCTTCCCTAGGTCGTCCTCGGAGCAGCAGGCCCTCCGCACGGCCGGCGCTCCTGTGCTCCGGCGAGGACCTCCTGCCGCAGCATTTGCACACGCTGTGGCGGTGGAGTCGGCGAAGGTGTGCCGCAGCCTTTTGCGGCACACCTTCGGTGGCTTCAAGGACAGGAGGACGTGGGCCGCCCTGGGAAGCTGCACTGCGGGGCCGAGGTATCCCCACACCTCGGCCCCGCGGCGCAGCTTCGCCGCCCCTGAAAGGAGCGCTAAATTGGCGCTCTTTCACAAGTCGCCGAAGGTGCGCCGCAAAAGGCTGCGGCGCACCTTCGGCGACTCTTCCGCTACAGCATGTGCGAACGCTGTGGCAGGAGGTCCTCCTCGGAGCGCCAGAGCGCCGGCCGTTCAGAGGGCTGGCTGCTCCGAGGGCGACCTGGGGAAGGGGTGACAGCCGCGGTGAGTGACAGCCGCGGCGAGTGACAGCCACGGCGAGCATAGTGCGCATGTGCTAGAAGAGCATTTCTAGTACATGTATGGGATTTTCTCACTTGTGTGTGAATGTTAAATGCGGTTTCAGTGGGGGCTTAGCTTAAATGCGCAATTAAGGTAATTACGTGTGAAAGCCATTTGCGGAATCAAGGTTTATTTTCAGTTTATTTTCGGAATTTGTCATTTCCACTTTATTTTCGAATTGTGGCACACGTGTGATAACGTTCTGTGGTGAGTTACAGAGGAGATGTGGCACCATCTTAGAAAACTGCAGAATATTTTCAGTGCAGAGGTAATTTCAAGTTCAATTTAGAAAGAAAGAGAAAGCTTGTTGCAGATGAACAGTGCAAAAGAAAAGAAAATGTTTGTGGAAAAAGGAAGGGGGATTAAGTATATTTCTTCAATGTTTCATTTATAAATGGGAAGTTTCCAGAATCTAGTCAAATTCTGAGCAAAGAGTTAAGCTCTACAAACAATGTTTGCTTCTCAGAATATACACACACACACACACACACACACATATATGTTGCTCTTCAGCTCCAAGCAGTCTTGGATGAAACCGATTATCTAGACCCATTTCAAACCGGCTTCAGGACAGGCTTTGGGGTTGAGACTGCCATGGTTGCCTTGACCGACGATCTGTGTCTGAGTGTCGACAGGGATAGTGTGACCCTGCTGGTGCTCCTAGACCTCTCAGCGGCTTTTGACACGATAGATCATGGCATCCTCTTGGACCGTCTGAGGGGGTTAGGTATCGGGGGCACTGCATTTCAGTGGTTCCAGTCCTTCCTCTTGGGTAGGTCCCAGAGGGTGCTGCTTGGGGACAGTAGCTGTAGCAAGAGGGAGCTCACTTGTGGGGTCCCTCAGGGGGCTATCTTGTCCCCGATGCTGTTTAACATCTATATGAAGCCGCTGGGTGAGATTATAAGGAGTTATGGTGCTAGGTGTTATCAGTACGCTGATGACACCCAAATCTATTTCTCTGTGTCTTGTTCATCAGCCTCGAATTCTAATGGCATCTCCTCTCTCAATGAATGTCTTCCGGCAGTAATGGGCTGGATGAGGAAAAACAGATTGAAACTGAATCCGGACAAGATGGAGGTGCTCACAGTAGCGGCCCCGAAACCAAGAATTGGGTTGCAACCTCCAGTCCTGGATGGGGTCACACTCTCCTCCAGTGACTGTGTTCGCAGTCTGGGGGTGCTCCTTCACTCGTCGCTCCTGATGATAAATCAGGTAAATGCGACAGTCAGGAGTGCCGGTTATCAGCTTCAGCTGATACGCCAGCTGCGCCCTTTTCTGGAAGTAAGGGATCTCGAGACTGTGGTGCACGCACTGGTAACCTCACGCCTCGATTTTTGTAATGCGCTCTACATGGGGCTACCCTTGTGCCTGGTTCGGAAATTACAGCTGGTACAAAATATGGCAGCCAAGCTTGTCTCGGGAACATCTAGGAGGGACCACATTACTCCAGTTTTGAGGTCCCTCCACTGGCTGCCTATCAGCTTCCGGGCCCAGTACAAGGTGTTGGTTATTACCTTTAAAGCCCTAAATGGCTTGGGTCCAAACTATCTCAGGGACCGCCTTCTCCCATACAATCCTCCCCGCGCTCTCCAGTCCTCCCCGCGCTCTCCAGTCCTCTGGGAGGAATTTGCTGCAGCCTCGAAAGTCCAGGCTTTCGGCAACCTCCCAGAGGGCTTTTTCTGTTGTTGCCCCAGACTCTAGAACGGCCTGCCGGATGAGATCCGTCAATTAACATCGCTAGATAGCTTTAAAAGAGCTGTCAAGACAGATCTCTTCTGGCAGGCCTTTCCAGACTAAGTATCCCGGCCTCGGCTACTTCCTCCCTTTGAATGATCTTTCCATAGCCCCATCTACTGAGGGAATGAGCAAACATTGCCATGGCCCAATTGCTGCTGTTGCAAGATGTTATATGTAATGTGTTTTTAAATTGTTTGAATGTGTTTTAATTTGTTATTGATTTAATACTGTTTTAAGGGGTGGGTGGGAATGTTGTGATTTATTATGTATGATTTTATTGTTGTGACCTGACCTGATTGGGTCTCCCAAAGGGAGGGATACAAATAAATTTTAATATATATATTCCGTTTCTCTTACTCAAGGTTTGCATTAGTGGTGCAAGTTTCTTTTTATTTTTCCTGTCCCTGAACGGGGTGGGAAAATGTATTACTCTTCTTGCTTCTTTGTGGAGAGTGAGAGATTTCAACTTGGTCACTCCTATCAGAGAAGATCATTCCTGATAAATTCCCAAAGAATGTGGACTATAAAATATTCAGCTTTCTTTCCCTCAATGCTATTCTTGCAGATATTCATGTGAACCATAAAACCTAATTTGCAGTGTCTAACAAGGAAGGATGGCCAATGTTTCTCTTTACAATGGATTTCCCTCTGCATCTCCCCTCCTTCAGCCCAATGGAGTAATTCAAATTGTTTTTGAACCTTTCGAAAAAAATATATGGAGTTTTCTAGTTTTGATTAAAGGGCTCTTTGGTGAATAGGAGGGGTGCACAGGGTCTTTATGCTAGAACAGTAAGATTTTTGGAATACTGAGGGCATGTCCATCCAGATCTCTAGAGCCAGTAGTGAGCAAAAACACAGAAGAGATTTATAATTGGACAATTATCTGTAGCAGTGTTTCCCAAATCCTCCAGCTGTTTTGGACTTCAAGTCCCAGAATTCTTGATTGTTGGCCCAACTGGCTAGGGCTTCTGTGAGTTGAAGTCCAAAACATCTGGAGGACCAAAGTTTGGGAAACACTGATCTATAGCATTATGAAATTTGAATGTTTAGTGGTCAAATTCTCTACACAAGCTTTCTTCATTCTCCCACCTGACTGGTGAACTCTGTGTAGATTGAAAATGCTTTCCCAGGAAGAATCAACCTGCAATAAATGAGGCTTTCTGTTGTGAGAAATCTCACATTTTTGCAATAATTGGGACAGGGCTGTAAACAGGGCTGCCTCCCCACTGCCCTGGCATTATTCTAACACATTTCTGCAATAGGGAAAACACTTACAATAAATTTGGACCTGAACATTTTCAGCTGGGTGCAGGGCACTCATGACTTCCCACTATTCTCTATTCTGGATTACTGGTGTTCTGTGGTTCTGGTGGGTGTCTCCCTCTCCTGGTGATGTCAGTGTCCAAGGGCAGCCTGTTCTGCAAAGATACTTTGGGTATCGTGGGTAGGTGGGTGGGGGAAGCAGGATACCAATATGAATTAATTAATTAATGCATTCAGTACTGTGTCCATTTCTGGTTACCTCATTTTAAGAAGGATATAAAAAGGTTGGAGCAGGTCTAAAGAAGCACAACAAAGATGATAAGATGTATGGAGAACAAACCATATGAGGAAAAGTGGAAGGAGCTGGACATGTTCAGCTTGATGAACAGAAAACTGAAAGGTTGGCATGATTGCACTCTTTAAATACCTTGAGAGCTGCCACAGAGAGGAGAGTGGAGGCTTGGTCTCAGCTACCTCAGAACATTAAAAAGAATTTCTTGACAGTAAGAAAGCAGTGGAACCAAAGGTGGGGAGATATCCTTCTCTGAACATCTTCAAAAAGAGGCTGGACAGCTGAGGATGCTTTAGGTGGATATCCTGCACTGAGCAGGGAGCTGGAGATGATGGTTCATAAGGCCCCTTCTAACTCAATTATTCTGTGATTCTAAAGTACAATACTGTTACGTATTTCAACTCTAGTGCAATGGCTATGTTTCTTCTATGCTATTTTTATGGCTCATCCATGGAAACCCACTTAGAGGAAAGTGATGGCAACCCCCCCAAAAAAAACCCAATCTTGCCAAGAAAACCCCATTATAAGTTTACCTTAAGGTTACCCTAAGTCAGAAACAACACCAAGGCACACAACAACAGCAACCACCATTTGGCAGAAAGAGGCAGCCACCTCAGGCAGCAGATGTCATGAAAGGGTAGCAAATTGTTCATCATTTACTAGGTGATTATGTTTTTATTGCCACAGATGAGGAGAGATGCCCGTAGAATTTTCTGCTTTCTGAGCCCAAAACCTGGCTGGCTTTGGGTACGATTTGTCTCATGACTTGGGCAAGTCATTGTTCATCATTTGCTACTTCACCACTGGCAATAAAATGTTCTGGGCTAGCCCTGATCACAAATTGAAGTTATTAAATGTTTCAGTCATTGCATTGTCTTTAATATAATTTATAAATCCCAAGAACCTGACTGTTTTTTCTTTTCTTTAAAAACCTCTATGCCTTGTGATTTGTACCCTAGCCAGGATAACCAATGCCCATCTGCTCCTATGACCCTCCCACTCCTTCATGGAAAATTAGATTTAGCCAGAAAAATAATACAACCACAGCTCACTGGAACAAAGTGGCTGTTGAGGCAGGAAAATAAAAATGTGTTGCTTCCTTTCCTTAACCAATTGTCTGGTTACCCTGGCCAAAGAAAGTTTATTTTAGGAAACCAGGACCCAGTGGCCTTAGTATGAAGGAAATAAAGAGAAAGGGATCAGCAGGGTTAGGAAGTGTTTGTAGAGACTTCTGAGAGTAAAAGAAGGCAGCTCCAGAGGATGAAGCACAAGACAAAAAGGAAATTAAACACACAGAATGGAGGGTGGAAGTAAAGCTTGGGAGTGCAGTGCATGAGGCATGGCACACTGATAAGGATGAGGAAAATGACACCAGCATTTTTTAAAATGTCAATGGACTGAAGGCTGCCTAGCTCTGTTTGAGTATGTCTTCTTCTGCCTGTATAATTTAGAAGACTTTAAAAAACAAGATGCTCTTCTTCTCTGGCAAGCCTCGGCGCAAACTGGCTTCTCTGCAAGCCTCACTTCACTCCTTCTGCCAAGGGTCATCCCAGTCCTACAAACGCCTGAGGAGGGGGGAGGATTTGGGACCCACCAAGTCTCCTGACAAACCTTACTTTTCAAGACCTCTCTGGCGATGAAAAAATAGTGGGGATAGCTGCAATCTCCCCTTGTAAGTCCCACCACGATTTGGATGGAGCACGGAGCGAAGCCTCTGTGCATCCTTTCGCCTTCCCGCTGTAACCCAAAATACTGGGTTGCCAGGGTGTTGCGGGTAAGCAAGTACTGGACAGGAGGAGCAGGAAAGGATCCAGAGTGGACTGCAGAACTACCCCCACCATGATTTTGGTGCCATATGGCTTCAGTCTTCATTGTAACTTTTAAAAAGAATAATTTATTTTTCTATTGCTGGTAAGAGCCATTTGATTCTTGTAAGTGAAAGAGAAAATAACAAAAAATCCCCTTTCAAGAACAGAATTTATTACCCCCCCCCCAAAAAAAAAAGCTTGTGGGAGAAGTATATGATTGTTTGGAAAATATATAGCAGAACATTCTAGAGTATAAACTGACATTGTGGAGCTAAATTGGATCGAAGTAACACAAAGCAACACCTGGAACTTCTAATTAGTAATTCACAGGTGCTAAATAAGCAAGATTACCGTTGGAAAATCTTCAGCAGATAAATTAACAAGTTTTCCTCACAGAATTTAAAGAGGGAAAATTACACTTGGAAAGACTTATCCAAACACTCTTTGGGAAAATCATTGAAAATTCTTGGAAAACCAAAGTCATCTGGAAGTAAAGATATTTGAAACTCAATTTCAACTCTTATCTGATAATAATTCCTTCTGTCTTTGAGAATGGACTATTGCTTGTTAGCAACTTCTTCCTCTGTGGAAACTGTTGAATTAGAAAGATAGAAAGGGACAGAAAGAAGATAAGAAGGAAAAGAAGAGGGAATATCTCAATTATGATAGGATGATATGTGATGATAAATGTCACTTTATGCTTGAATATGCTTGAATATTGATTAATGTAATAGATGGAAAATTTATTTGTATAAGTTAATTTGAGAATTAGCGAAGGGGAAATTGTGTATGCTAAATTGCTAACTATCAATTGATAGACTATTAACTGTTAATTGCCAAATGCTAATGGTTATAAGTTGAATTATGTTTTAATAATTCAAACTGATTCAAATTGATTGCTTTTAGGTTTCATTTAAGTTTATGGGCAAAATGCTAACTTTAAAGCTATAAGAGTTGGATTACTGTATGCCTCTGTATAGTTTGACAACTTAACTATTTTCTTATTATAATTATCTGTGTGATCAAATAATTTATATTGGATGTCAAAAGATTAAACACAAATTCAACCTAATAAAAATAGAAAAAATGGCAAATACGAGAGCAAGAACAGCACAAATGTCAGCTTCACAATCAACAGTGTCACAAAGAAGAAATTCGTTAGAACTTGCTAATAGATCAGATATAAGTACAACTATTCTTCAAGAATTACAAAAAATTAAGAAGAATTTTAAGAAAGAAATAAGGGAAGAACTGAAGGAAACCAGGAAAGAGATAAAAGCTGATTTAGAAAGAAAAATAGAAAACCTTGGTAAAAAAAATAGATAACCTTTCAAAAGAAATACATAAAATAAGAGACGAGTTAGAAAGTAAAGAGACATAACCAGGAATTAGAAAGGAAAGCAAATAATATAGAACGAGAAGTGGAGGAAAAAAACCTTTTGGTTCAAGAGGCTAGATATAGAGAGAAATGCATAAAGGTAAGAGGCTTATTAGAAGTAATGAATGAAAATTTACTAGATCATCTCATTGTACCTTTAGCAAACTTTATTAGAATTGTGGAAGATTCACTGGATATGCAAATCGATAAGATATTCAGAGTCAATTAGAAATATGTGAAAGAAAAAGGATTGCCAAGAGATATAATAATAAATTTTACAAATTCTAGACTCAGAGAAAGATTTATTCAGCAGAATTATGAGGAAAAATTAATTATTGATGATGCTGAGATAGAGATATTTAAAGATGTGCCACAAGAAATTCTTAAAAAAAGACAGAATTATAATTTTTTGACTGCATTACTCAGGAAAAAAAAATATTAATTTTAGATGGGAAAGGATAGAAGGAATCTCTTTAATGTTCAATAAAAAAAGATATAACATAAACTTAGTTGAAAAAGCAAGAGAATTCTATAATAAAATAAATAGGAAATTTAAAGAACATAACAAAGAAAAATCTCAAAGAAAAGAGCAAGAAAAACAACATTTGCAACTACCAATGGACCAGGATTGAGAAAAAAAAATTATGGTCAAGAGCAGAGAAGACTTAATGAGGAAGATGAAAATGATCCTGAAGAAGAAATACAGGGGAAAATAAAGATGAGGATTCACTGGATATAGACGATTTAGCAGAATTGATTAATGTTAATGAGAACAACCAAGAGGAAGAAGACAAACTGTTAACAGAAGAAGATGAATCAGCATTACAAATAACCTAAATCAGAAAGGAAATAAATAAATAAATAAACACTGAAATTATAAATAAAAAATGACAATAAAAATTGGTTCTTGGAACATAAAAGGCTTAAATACACCACATAAAAGGAAACAGATTTTCCATATACTTGAAAAGTTTAATTTTGATATAGTGGCACTACAAGAAACAAGGATCAGAAATGGAGATGTTAAATATTTAAGAACCCCTAAACTAGGACATCTTTTTTATATGTCAATAAAAAAGAAGAAGAAAGGTGTAGCCTTGTATGTGAACAAAAAATACTTAGTGAAGGGAAAATTCAAAGATAATGAAGGCCATTATGTTGGGGTGAAACTACAGATAAATTTTATGATTTTATTAGTTGTTGTAATATATGGCCCTCATGAAAGAAAGAACTCTTTTTTTTGTTAAATTAAATAAAAACTTGGTTGAATACAACAAAATCAATATTCTGTTAATTGGTGACTTTAATGGTGTAATAAACCTGAAGAGAGATAGAAAATCAGACAAATTAAAAAAAATATCAAGGAAGGTTACCACAAATCTCCTTTGATTTACTAGAAGAACAAAACCTAGAGGATATTTGGTCACAAAAGTATGGAAGTATGAAGGGGTTTACATTTTTTTCTGAGGTCCATCAGTCAAATTCAAGAATAGATATGGGGATAATATCTAAGCATCTCTTACAATATATAAAAAAGATGGAAATCAAATCAAAATTATTATCAGACCATACTTTAATCAATATTGAAATGTTGATACCAAACAAAGAATGTTATTGGAAATTAAATCAGAATGTTTTAGAGGATGAAATATTTGTTAAAAAAAATGAAAGAGGAATTAAAAACATATTTCAAAGAAAATACTACTCCAGACATACAGATGAAATCCATCTGTGACACAAGTAAGGCAGTGGCAAGGGGATTGCTAATAAAGTGAGGGTCAGAATTAAGAAAAAAAGAAACGAGACTTGATCTCAGATATAATAAAACAGATGACAGTACTGGAAAAGAAATTAATCTATTCCCCCAAGAATAACAGACTAAAAATGGAATTGAGACACTTGCAAATAAAGTTAGAGCATCAGAATATAGAGGAAATAGCTAAAAATATAAAGAAAATGAAGCAAGGTTATTTTGAACATGCTAATAAAATAGGAAGAAATTTAGCTCAAAAACTTAAAAAAGAAAAAGAGAGAAAAACGATCACAGAAATTAAATACAATGGTAAAATTCTAAGTTTACAAGAGGAGGTTAAAGAATCTTTCTTTGATTTCTACTTAAAACTGTTTAAAGAAGAAGAAATATTTGACGATCATAAAGCAAAAATGCAACAATATTTAGTTAAGAAATCACTTTTTGAATTAAGTACACAACAAAAAGAACAACTGAATGCACCTACTTCGAAACAAGAAATAAGTCAAGCCATCAAAAGAATCAAAACTGACAAATCTCCTTCACTGGATGGATTCTCGGCGATTTATTATAAAGCCTTTGAAGAAATTATAATGGAATCGTTACAAAAGACTCTAAATTTAATTCCTATAGAAGGTATACCTGAATCATGGAAATATGCTGATATCTCATTAATACCAAAAGAAGGAAAAAGTATAAAGGAAATAACTAGTTATAGACCGATATCACTTTTGAATGTCAATTATAAAATATATACCAACATTTTAGCTGTAAGACTAAAGACCATTATTGCACAACATATACAAGAAGACCAAAATGGTTTCTTTCCAGGAAGTCATGTAAGAAATAACATTAGAAGTATAGTGGATACAATTGAATACTATCATATAAACAATGAAAAAAAAAACTTGCAATGGTCTATGTCGATGCAGAAAAGGCTTTTGACAAAGTAAGATGGATTTTATGATTGCTTGTTTGAAGAAAATAGGTAGAGACGGGCATTTCATAATGGGTATTCAACAGATATATAAAGATCAAAGGGCACGACTTTGGATCAATGGCAAAAAAAGTCAAGAATTCAGGTTGTATAAGGGAACAAAACAAGGATGCCCTATTTCATCATTGCTTTTTATCATTACAGCTGAAGTCTTAATTAAAGCAATAAAGGAAAACAAGAAAATAAAAGGCACAAAAATAAAGAACAATGAATCAAAAGTTAAAGATTACGCTGATGACATTGTTGTGACACTTCAAGACCCCTTAAATAACATTCAAGAACTATTTCAGGAAATTAAAACCTTTGGAGAATACTCTGGTTTTAAGATGAATAAAGAAAAGACAATGATAATGACAAAAAATATCTAAAAAAAAAAAAAAAAAAAAGAACAAACAGAACTGATCAGTCTTATGGGCTGTGCCATAACTAGCAAAACTAAATATTTAGATATCTGGATCTCAAGGAAAAATACAGATCTTTATGAAAATAACTATAAAAAATATTGGAAGAAATTAAACAAGATTTAATCAGATGGAACAAGATGAACATATTGTTGCCTGGAAGAATAGCAACAGTAAAAATGAATGTCCTGCCGAAACTATTATACTTATTAATGAACCTTTTGATAATAATGAAAGAAAACACTTTTTCAGAATGGAACAATGAGATAAGAATTTTTTTATGGAAAGGTAGTAAATCAAGAATTAAAATCTCTACATTACAAGATGACAAAAAGAGAGGAGGATACACATTACCAAATTTCAAATTTACCATCAAGCATGTGGAATGATGTGGATACAAAATTGGTTAAGATTAGATAACCAAAAATTATTAGATTTGGAAGGTGTACAAAACAGATTTGGATGGCATGCATAGTCTGGTACAATAAATGTCAAATCAACAGAGATTTTAATAACCATCTGATCAGAAAATCTCTCTTAAAAATATATGGCTTAATGTAAAAAATAAATTTTATCATAAAATTCCTCTCTGGATATCTATTCAAGAGGCTTTCTTTCAAAGAGGCAGTGAAGGAATGTGGTTGCGATATGAAGATCTACTAAAAAAAAGATAATAAAGGAGGATATTATTTTCCAGAAAGAGAGGACTTGGAGAAAGTCAATATTAAATTATCATGGTTTAGTTACTTGCAAATAAAAAGTAGATTTAAAGAAGGTACAAAAGAAGGTGAATTCCAATCTAATGTAAACAAAATTGATAAAATTCTATGGTCTCCAAACAAAGGAAAAATCTCTTGATTCTATGAAATACTCTTACAAAGGGAACTAGAACAAAAATATATTAAGAACTCAATGATAAGATGGGCAAGAGATATAGGACACTCCATACCTTTAGAAGACTGGGAGGACACATGGAAGAAATCCAATGCATTTACAACCTCACAAGACCTGAAAGAATTTTTTTTTGAAAATTTCCAACAGGTGGTACTTTATCCCAACAAAACTAAGGAAAATAAATAAAAGTTTTAGTGACCGATGTTGGAAGTGTCAAAAAGAGGCTGGCTCGCTATATCATATGTGGTGAGTTTGTCCAATAGTTCAAAAATTCTGGTGTCAAATACATAAAATTATACAGTCAAGATTGAAAACACAAATTCCTTTTACTCCAGAACTATTTTTGTTGAATATGACAACTAAAGTTAAAAAAGAAATTGTGACAAAATATTGGCGAGTAATTCTTTACTTGATCATGGCAGCAAGATTAATCATAGCCAGAGGATGGAAGACAGAAGATTCTCCAAAAATAGATGATTGGAAAATGAAGGTAGAAGAAATGAAATATATGGATAAACTAAATTGTATGATTAATCGAAAATCAGCACAAAAAACGGAAGAAGAATGGAACTTATTTGACGATATCCTTCAAGATGAGCTGAACTAACCAAATAAACATAGAGAAATTACATTTATGTTAAGAATAACTACAAATGCAACATTTAATCCACATTCAGAGGTAATACAAAAAAGAAATGGAAAGACAAGTATAGCTTACAAAGTTAAATAGATATATGGGGGAAGGGAGTATAAATAAAACACACAAGATTCTTTTTGTAAATAAAGAAAGGGTTTTATTTTATTCAGTAAAACAAACTGAAATTAACAGGAAAAAATGCTGTGTAATTTAATTTTTAGAATACTATATTATTTGAGTAACAAGGTACTGAGAAGTTGATAGAAATATATGAACTTACAAGAATAATAACAAGGAAGTTATTTAATACCGTGATAAGGTATATGTTAAAACTGTACATTATAATATGACTTTATATCTATGTTGTTACTTTTTAAAATAAAAATTTAATAAAAATTTTAAAAAAAACCAAGATGCTGAACCTTTAGATATAGAGTTGGGAAACATTGGGGAATCAACCCTTTTGAGGGTTCCTCCATGCTAAGGGAGCTTATTAAGGGGGATGGGTTCCTGCCACTTTCTGAATACCAGGCTATGAACTTGTGTTGGCTCCTATAGAGTAACAGGCGGATGATGATGGTGATTATGCCTTTCTCTCAAGCTGGTCCTAAGGCAGCTCACAATAGATGCTTAAAAACAATAACAATAAAACAGTACAATTTTAAAACACCATATTAATGTAACAAATTAAAAAGTGTAAAATCCTTGAAAATGCTAAGTTAAAAATACAAAACCATCTAAACCAGGGGCAGGCAACCTAAGGCCTGGGGGCTGGATGCGCCCCCTTGAGGCCTTTGGACCGGCCCCAGGCCGGTCCTGCTGCCGCCGCCGCCCACCATGATGATATTGATTATTGTTGTTATTACTTGTTCTTGGGGTTTTCTTGGCAAAATCTCCACAGGAGTTTTGCCATGGCTTTTCTGGGGCTGAGAGAGTGTGCATGCATATTTTTTAAATTTTTAAATATTTTTTTATTTTTATTATTTATTTATTTATTTATTTATTTTTGGTGCTTTGCCCCCCCCCCCCCATTGTCTGAGGGACAGCAACCTGGCCCCCGGCTCAAAAAGGTTGCCTACCCCTGATCTAAACCATTAAAAACATACAGAAGCAAACAACCCAATAAGAAGTTTCCCCGGGCACAATTACATATTAAAAGTCTGCTTGAAAAGAAAATGTTTTGGATGCCGAAAGCTCTTTCTTGTGTTCTCACCAAGTAAGCCTGTGATGATGGCAGGATTTAGAGAAAGCCCTGAAGATTTTAGGGCACTTGCAGGTTCATATGCAGAGATATATTCTTTCAGATAGTCTGGACCTAAGACATACAGGACCATGAATTGCACCAAAGGCAGAGAGGTGCAGAATAACATGCCACACTAGCAAAAGAAGCCCCTTGAACTGCCATAGGGCAGTGCAGATCATAAAGTAAGGATCCACTCTAGTGCTTTTTATGCACCTCATCTCTGTCTTCCTTGGTTTGTCTTAAAGCAGGGGTAGGCAACCTTTTTGAGCTGGGGGCCAGGTTGCTGCCCCTCAGACAATTGGGGGGACCGAAGCACCAAAAATAAATAAATTATATATATATATATATATATATATATATATATATATATAAATAAAATTTTAAAAAAATATGCATGCACACTCTCTCAGCCCCAGAAAAGCCATGGCAAAACTCAATTGGAGATTTTGCCAAGAAAACCCCAAGAACAAGTAATAACAACAATAATCAATATCATCATGGCAGGTGGTGACGGCAGCAGGACCAGCCTGGGGCCGGTCCAAAGGCCTCAGGGGGCCGCATCTGGCCCCAGACCTTAGGTTGCCTACCCCTGTCTTAAAGTCATGGAGAGTTTTTTTCTTTGGTACAGCAAAATATGGAAACAATAACTTAGTATCTTCTCTGATTAAAAAGCATTGTAGAATTCAAAATCCAACAAAATTACATAATAGTATGTTATTACAGATGTAGTTATCTTGTTTTTAATTAGTCTATAAATTCCCATGTCGGTATCAATGGAGAGATTTCTAATTAGTTAAAACATGATGGTACATGATGGCTATCAATGGAGAAATTCCTAACTACCATATATAGTTGTGTATAAGTAAAAAAAAATCTTCCAAAAAATTGACCCCCAAAACCTGGCTCGACCTATACAAGAGTCAATATGGTAATACAATGGGACCTTGGTATCTGCGGTGGATCTGTTCTGGAACCCCCCCTCACAGATATAAAAAAATGTGGGACTCCAAGTTCCATTCTCGCTAATGGTTGAACTGTCATTAGGGACAATGGCACTTCAGGTAATCCCCTGCTGTCCCTGATGGTGGTGCATGCACAAGGTTGTGCCACCATTGGGACAACAGGGACTCAAAGCGACTCACAATTTAAAAGAAGGATACAAATAACATATAAGGGATGGAAGGAATTGGGAGGAGTGGGATAAGTAAAAGAGACTCACCAGAGGCAACCAGATCATATGGAGTACCTTCCTTCAAAGCCCCCCTACTGCCATTAACGCCACCACCACTATCAATGCTGTTGACCCTTCTCCTCCTCCTCACAGGGCTTCACTTCATCCAGTGCTGCTTTAAAATGGATCCTGGCATCCTGCCTCCCATCTGGGACTGATCCAGTTAAAGCCACCCTGGAGGTGAAGCAGCCACCCCCAGGCTCTTGAAAGGAAGGCCCACTGAGGAGAAGAGAAAGAAGGGGCAGTTACCCAGAGTCAACTTATAGTTGAGTATATATGGTAGTTAACATACAATGACATATCTGAAAGTTGTGTGGACTGTTCTGCATCTCCGTCTTACAGTTTGTTGTTGTGTGCCTTCAAGTTGTTTCTGACTTATGGTGATTCTAAGGTGACTCTATCATGGGGTTTTCATGGCAAGATTTGTTCAGAGAAAGTTTGCTATTGACCTCCCCTGAGACTGAGACTGAGAGCATATGACTTGCCCAAGGTCACTATTAAGTGGGTTTGATAGCCAAGCAGGGAATCTAACCTTGGCCTCCAGAGTTGCAGTCCAACACTCAAAACCACTATGCCACATTGAAACAACTTAATCTGCAGCATTTTAAAGACTATCAAATGAGAAGAGCTGTTCCATCACTAACTACATAATGTGGATAATGCAATTATGTAGTTGTTCCACTAGATGGTACTGGATTTAAATGCATCTTGATGAATTTCTTTTTTCCTTCTGATGTTCTGTTCTTGTTTAAGAGAGCACTGGAATTCATATTACCTTCCATCACATGGTGCTACTCAAAGTGGTGGTCCATGGACCAGTGCTAGTTTGTAAACATTTGACTGCTCATCTTTATCAGGCTATTAGGGAATCATGCAAATATGACAATATGACAGAAACACAGTACCAGTTACATTGGAAAAAAATTGTGGGTCTGATACATCAGATAGGTTGAGAAGAACTTCTCTAAGCCTTCCAAGACACATCAGCAGTAGAGCTTTTAAGTTACCTAGTGTTATCAGGTGCCTAGAAGTGGGATCTTGCTAACAAAAATGCAATAGCTGTGTTAGTTTTTAAGGGACTGTAGGACTCTGGTTTTCACTGCAATGCAGGCAAACATAGCTGTTCTTCACAAATTTGCTTCTATGGTAAAGACCCATGTGGGACACTTCTGTGAAAACACAATTTCTGTGCCATACAGATATCTTTGGTGTTGTTGTTTACCGTGGAAAAGGCAAGGGGCGGTAGTATTTACTAATAATATTTGACTTATAAGGTTTCAAATCCTTCATTTTTACAGTGAAGAATTTTTACAGAGAAGAGGCATGGTAGTAAATCTTTTTCTGCATGTCATGATCCAAGAGCCTACCAAATAACATAGACATTGATTCCAAGGGTCCATTATTTGTGTTTTTTGGAGGGTTCTCTGGGTTTTCTTTGTTTTGAAAGGTACTTCTCCTTGGACAAATTCCTGGGCTTAGAAGTTGTCATGAGTATTAACACTTTGAGCTAATGAGGACACAAAAAGCTTGCTTTTAAATGTAATTTTACACCAGTAACATCTTTATTCTTTTTTAGGGTAATTAATGACATATTACTTTGCATCTGAAGAAGTAGACTAAGGGGCTATACAGACCGGCCAAAAGGGCCAACCTGGAGGTGGAGTCGAGGTGTGGTGACCACATGCCAGCCACCCCGATTCCATCCCAATGCTGCCGTCATGCTGCCCACCCAAACAGATGGCGGTTGGCGTCAGGGCGCTCACTTGGCACAGTGTTTATACCCGCTGTGTCAAAGGAGCATCGAAAAGCCTCTGCCACAATGGCAAACACGGCTTTTTGCCAATCAAAAAAAGGAGCGGCATTTGCCAGCTCTTTTTAGAATGGCAAAGTGCCAGTATGGGGCTGTGGCATGTGTTTGCTGTGGCCCCAATCCAGCACTTCTGGGGCGGCATAGAGCCACCCCTTTTGGGCAGTCTGTAGAGCCCTAACTCTATGAAAGCTTTTGCTACAATTTCTTTCTCACAGTCTCAAAAGTGCTGCAAGATCCCTTTGCATACTGATATACCTATAGAGTTACTAATAGTTTAATGAATAACCATTAAAGCACTAGTTTTTCCACAATGTTTGTGTTTATGTGTGTCCCTTCAAGTCGCCTGTTGACCTATGATGACCCCATGAATTTCATAGGTTTTTTTAAGGCAAGGAATACTCAGAAGTGGTTTTGCCAGTTCCTTCCTTTGAAATATAACCTATGACATTTGGTATTCGTTGATGATCTCCCATCCAAGTACTGACCAGGGCTGACCTTACTTAGCTTTCAAGACCAGACAAGTCTGGTGCCTTTAGGGTATTCAGAGTTGAAGGCATACGCACATACACAAACGCTAATATCAATGTAATACATATGCACTTTCACCTTCTCGCTCTGTCTTTAACATGCTAAACTCAGGAAACACAGAACAAAAGTTAGTCATATACACTAATGATAATCTCCAAGCACACAAAAATGGAAGGTATTAGCAAGCTTAAGGGAAAACCATGTTTTGCAGAAGTGAAAGGAAAACAATCAGAAAAAGAGCTTGGTGTGGAGCAAACTCCATTAGATTATTGCTGCTGCTGTTAATTTTTTATTTCTTTTCTTGATTTACATATTATACATAGAGTTAACATATTCCAGTCTTTCAAATCTGGGCAGCTAATTAGCATATTACGAGCATTATTACAATTATGCATACATTTATTTGCACACTGAAAATTGCAATTTTGCTACCCTGTTTCAGCCTTGGTAAAATGTTTTAATACTAAATTGAGAGAGATAGTATAAAAAGTCATTTATGTGTGTATGTGTTTAAAAAAATGATTAACTTAATCATGATTAATAATGGAAAAACACATGGCAACACACTTCACTCAGTGAGAAAAATAGGTAATAAAGTGAGAAAAACACATGAGTATATTACAGAAATTGTGTGCAGAAAATGCACACACATTTCTATGTAGGTGGAAATGATGAAGATGCATGCATTAATATGAAAGAATACTAAGGAGTAGGGTAGAATTTAAACTTTAAATATAAAGAACCTGACATGAACAAAGGATGGGACAGGAATGCAGACCCCCCCTCCCCTGCTGAAACATAGTGAAATCAAGATTTGAGAGATTTTCACATCTCTACTGTCATGTTGCACAACTCTTGAAGATGCAACACAAGCTCTGTCCTCTGTTAAATCTGATCCTTCAGCAGGGGTAACAGGACTTGTGAGTAACTCCTCACTTTTTTTGTGTACCAGGGAAAGAAAAAAAGAAAAAGAAAAAAAGAGAGAGAGAGAGAGAGAGAGAGAAAAATCCAGTCATATCCTTACTGACTGTCATAGTGTCTTCAGGGACAATGCAATGGATCAGCAGGCTATGGGGACAACCCATTGCCTATAGGTTTCACCTCTCATTCTTTCATCTTGCCTGAGCTTACTTGCTAAGAATGGCCCTCTCTGAATGGAGACATGGCTGAATTCTCTTGCATTGTCTGACCTCCAAGTTCAAATTCTCCAGGGGAATAGGCAGCTGTGAATCAACCCCTCGGTAGGGTGTCCAGGAAAGGCATTTGTATACATCTCTTTATGTCTTGAAATTGATTGAGATTGGAAGGGGAATCCTGTGATACAAGTGCATATGGCTTTTATTTAAATCAAAGTATTTTTTTCCATTAAAAAAATACAATTAGATGACAAGAGGGGAAAGCTAATGAACTTTTATCAGAATTCTGCAAGCTTAGAGCCAGGCCGCTAGTAATTAAAGGACACAAGCTATGTATGCAAGCACATAGTTTATTAGAAGGCAAATTTCTTGATTGCACATGCATTATGAAGACGTCTGTCACAGGCCCTTGGTTAATTCTGAGAGGCACAGTTGTTTCTCTGCTTCTCCCTGTATTCCACCCCACCCTATTCTTTTCATAGATTTTATATAATGCTTTGGAAATGTGACATCTTTCCCCCTTTCTTAGGCCAGATGTTTCATCTTCCTCTGCTAAGTAATCTTGACATGCTGCCACGAGATGGAAACAACTGCTAGTTTTAATATTGCTCCATATCTTTATTAAGAGGCAACGTCTCATGCATCCTAATTCTCCATATGTGTGCTTTCTCTTGTCTTGCTTTGTTTTCCTTCTATTCCCTCTCCCCCCTCCACTTACCTTTTATGCCTGAAGAAGACTGTTGCCTGATAATTTCCCTGCTATTCTGCCCCAAAAGAGCTAATGAGGTTCTAGATAACATATAATGAATATGCAGTCTGGTATTGATTCTGTATGGGAGCCCTTTTGTGTCTTTAATCACAGATGGAATGCAAAATCAGGCTCCACCTTTCAACTCCATCTCCATCATGCTGAGAGAGTGAGGCTGAGACTGCTAGACAGCTCGAAAGAGATTGCAGCTCAGATGTCCTGGAAAACAGCAAATCCCTCAGACCTGGCAGAATCCGTTACCATGAGAACTGCAGATATTTCCATTGTGATGGCTTGCTCCAACAGCCATCTGTTACACCCATTTGATTAGGGAAGTACAGTTCAGCGTGTATGGGATTTTCAGCACACCTTACCCCATGGCAGTGAACACGGATGGTGGTGGTAGTGGTGGTATAAGTAGGAAAGGGGAGGGACACACACACACATATCCTTCCCTCGCTCATTTTTATGGTTTCAAAGTGCTGTGATTTACTGAAGCCAAAGGCATTTAATGAGATGCTACAAAGAGGTCACTAAGGGACAGCCATCTCTCTCTCTCTTTCTCTCTCTTTCTTGAAGAGAACCCATAAGGAATTATTTTGAAAGGGATTAGCATTGTGTGTGTGTGTGTGTGTGTGTGTGTGTGTGTGTAAAAAGATCAGCTGAGAAATTAACTAAATTTAGCCATTCCTTGAACTTTGCATGGAGAGGAGCTTGAGAGCTTAAACCATTCTTGAAACCACTGTAAGATTCAACATGAATCCTTAATTCATACATCTTCTGAAAAGTGGGAATATATAATCACAACATGTATGATATGAGTATGTCAATTTGTCTCTCTCTCTCTCACACACATAATTAAACTGAGGGAAATTCTCGGTACTGTTTCCTATATATAAATTTATGAAGCTGCAATATACTGAATCAGGTCGAACATGTCAGTGTTTTCTACTCTTGACTGGCAATTGCTCTGTAGGATCTCCGATTGGGATCTTTCCTGGCCTTTTGAACCAGGGGACCTGGGTATTGAATTGGAGCATTCCACAAACATCTGATTTGTGCCAAGCTGTTGCATCTCCCTGATGAGGAATATTTGGGTTTTTAGATAATGATTCTCCAGACCTGCTGCAAAGACTTCCCTTGATTCAGAATCAAACCTGCAGAATGAAAGCCCCATATTGTGACCACTAAGGCACCATTCACTAAAAGATAGACAGAGAACCCCAACATTAGATTTTGTCTTCCTGTCCTTTACATATGGGATACTAGTTGGGGGTAATTTGTATTTCTTTTGTAGAGAGTGTTTGTATGGGTCTGTTTTGGAAATGCACATAGTACCTCAAATGTTACAATGTTACAGGGCTTGTCTTGTCGATATTATTTTTAAAACATGTTGGTTCATATCTGATGCTCAGGTCAGAGTAACTGTGAGCCAGATTTTATACTGGCATCAAATTCTGGGTAACAGCCTACAACTAGGGTGTGTCTACACTGCAGAGGTAAAGCAGAGTGACACCACTTTAACTGCCGTGACTCAATACTACGGAATTCTGGGATTTGTAATTTTGTGAGATATTTGTCCAACTAAAATACAAATCCCAGAATTACTTAGCATTGAGCTATGGAACTTAAAGTGGTGTCAAACTGCTTTATTTCTGCAGTAATTTTAGAGGCATTATGTATTCATCTGGGAGTAAGCCCCCTGTTAACCAAATTGCAGGTTACTGAGATGGTACCCACAAATTAATATATAATAGGGGAATATAATAGCTCCAACTAATAGCAGCAAGAGGACTCTGGGTAACTTCAGAGAGTCAGGATCTTGCCTTTGTCTAATGGTTCCCAAAAAACTATAACTCCAGAGTGCTATGTACAACTCAATATTATTAACAGTAAAGGGGGGGGAATCACCATTCACACAATAGCATTCACACACACACACACACACATGAATTAACAAAATTAAAGGAAGTAGCTTGTAGCAAGGCTGAGGGAAGGCAATACCTTACTAGTCCAGAAGCAGAGCTCAAATCAGGGGATAATGGAAGTGATAGTGGCTCAACAAGGATGCCTGAAACTTGTGTGTATGTGTGTGTGTGTGTCCAGCCTGTGTTCAGGGGTCAATATGAAATCTGGCAGCATTTCGGTCTGAGCGAATATGTGAGTGCCAAGATAGTTGGTGAATTTTCCAAGAATGGGATTCCCACCTGATTGATAGTTTTAACTTCAGAATTAATTTTTTGGTTGATGGCAGTGACATTGATTTAATCAAGCAGTAATAAGATCAGGACAACTCCAGGAAGTCTGGGATAGGATCAGGGGTGTGGAAATGTACAGTGGGTGCTAGCAGAAATATTGTCTTAATGCTTTAGGCTTGACAAACCTTTATCAGTGATCTTCAAGAGGAAATGTACATGGCAGGGGGTAGGAAGCAGTAATTTTTACAGCCATAAAGTTACAGGGGTCTTTCCACATGTCCTCAGGTCTGGCCAGTAAGAAGTTCACTTAAAGGTCATCTTACCTTTCCAGGTTCATGATTACAGCCTCTCCATAACTATTATTGTAATAAAATATAACAAGATATTTGTAGCCTAAAATAATTCAGGGTATGCAAGGGTACTAACACCACTGAACCTAAGGCTAAGTACTTCTAAATAGATCCATGTGTGATAATATTGGTAGTTTTGAGAACACCATTCTCTTTTAATTGAAATGGTTTCCCAAACAATCACCCACTGTCATATCGAAACATATATAAAACAGATTAGGCTTTTGTTGGGGTAGACATAAGCTTATAAAAAGTGAAGGCAAAAATGAGTGATTTAACAGCAGTACAATTTATTTTTTTGGGTGGGGGGGGGGGAAGGCCATACATTTGGACAAAGAATACTATTTTCTGTTTGTTTTTAATTTCTTGCCTGGCTAATATATTTTTGCATCTGTCTTCATTGCTTTAAGCGGTATTTTTACTGCTGTACCATAGGAAATTAATAGTTATGCTTTCTACCAGGAATACATTTTACATCTTCATTTAAGAAAATTAGCAGTCTAACAGGGGTAGACTGATATATTAATTTACATGCTCCATAGATTTTATAAACAATCCACCATATCAGTAACTCAAGCCACCTGTTAAATAGCATTGCTGGACTGAACATGCTAGAGAGAGTTGTAACGTGGCTCTCCTGAGAATCTTGGAACTCCTCATAAGCTTATGAGAACAGCAGCAGCAACAGATGAAGTTGCTGGGAATTGAAGTTCAAAACATCTGGAGGATCAAAGTACCCTAAAAGATAGCTTGTCCATCAGTACCAATGCAATCCTTTTATGAAGAGGTGCATTAAAGAGCAGAGGTGGGTGGATTTAAGTATTATGGAAGCTACTTTGCTTTGTACTAGAACTTTGACGTCCACCAACCAGACCTTATATACAAAATAGTGACACAGCTGGGCAGGCATACTCTTCTTCTTGTTGTGTGCATTCAAGTTGTTTCTGATTTATGGAGACTCTGAGTGAACCTTATCACCTGGTTTTCTTGGCAAGTTGTGTTTAGAGGGGGTTTGCCATTGTTATCCTCTGAGGCTGAGAGAGTGTGATGTGCCCAGGGGTCACCCAGTGGGTTCCATGGCTGAGTAGGGATTCAAACTCTGTTCTCTATAGTCTAAGGCTCAAACCAGTACACCATGGTCAATCTCCCCCACTAAAACTAATGAAATAGGTCCCTCAGAACACATGCTCAACACAGGTATTTGAAATAAATACTAGAAACAAAACCACTAATCATTTTTCTGCCTCATCCACCCACCCACTTTGCATGGAATGCAAAGAATATTCACATTTGTGTCCTGAACAAAAAACAACAAAAACAAAATTGCTTATTTCTGCAAACCTAGTGTTAGGGGAGGGAAACACTTTGGGGGGGCATAAAATGCAATGTTTTCTGTGGAAAAAAAGAAGGGCTTTTTTGTGCAAACAATTTTTTAAATAAAGGGTTCCAAATTGTCCAAAAAATGTCCAGAAATTCCCACAGGCATACCCAGAAAGGAGAAGACCACTGAAGTTATTTGTTCTTGCATAAGAACATGCAAGACCCAAACTAATCGCAGTCACCAGCAGATGCAGTGAGCATCAGGACCATTCTCCTTTGTATTTGGTCTCCTAGGAAGTGAAAAGAGAGAGAGAGAGATGCTCTAGAGATGGACAAACAAATTAAAAGTGGTAACATGTTGCAGATGTATTGATTTTTATTTCTTGTGCTTCTATGTTTTCCCCACCTTTCCTTCAAGGATGTTAGAGGTGTTTACTGTGTCCACCCTGTTTTAATCTCATTCCAGCCCCAAAGAGTAGCAATTATCCCAAGATCACCCATAACTATGCATCCAAGGTGAGATCCCATATCACAGTGGCTCCCAGACTTTGGTTCTCCAGATGTTTTGGAATGCAGACCCCAGAATTCCTGATTGTTGGTCAAGCTAGCTGGGAATTCTGGGAATTGAAGTTCAAAACATCTGGAGGACCAAAGTTAGGGGACCACTGCTGTATCAAATGTATAGCTATGATGTTGTGGTTTCAATCCATCTCACCTTAAAATCCAGACAGCTGTACTGAGGAACAGAGTTCTGTGGCGCTGGCAAGTGGGGTGCTGAAGGATGATTCATCCAGCCCTCTCCTATCAGCCCTTGGTCATGAGATGTCTAGAAGCTTAGGGTTACAAGTCCTCAGCACACCACTGATCACTAACAGGAGAGAGCTGGATGCATCATCCTTCAGTGCCCTGATCACCAGTCCTACAGATCTCTGTCCCTCAGTGCAGCTGGCTGGAAGTTATGGTGGGTTTGGGAGGTATTTATGATCATAATAAAGGTACTACAATTGTAAATGTAAATAGGAAGCAGTTATGAGGTCTTAAGCCTATCTTACAAACAGCCAGCTATAGTCCCCTCAGACTAAGGAAGTTGAGTTCTGTGTCTGCAGTTAAAGGTTTGTCCAGGACTCCAAGATCTGAAAATACTATATGGATGCTGCAGACAACAACTCCAACATGATGGTGATGATCTCTAGCAGCAGCAAGAGCAAAGGAGAGCCAGCCTTTCAGGTAATGAGGATGTTTTCATCCTCAGAGGGGCATCTTGCAAATTGCAGTGTCTGGGTCACAGTGTGGAGATCTCTTCGCAGGCAAACCACTTTGCTTTATGACCAGAGTATCTGCCTTTGACAGGCAGCAGATGTATGAAGGCTCTGAAACCTGAAACAATGAATACCATTCAGCCTCTCACCATTACACCTCCTTATAATAGCACCTTTGTTAAGCGAAGCATTTAGGAGAAGACTCCCTCCTCCTCCTTCTACCTCCAAGGCTAGGTTCTGGACTATGTTTTTAAAGTAAAGGTTAAGTACCTGAGGCATGAACAGTTGACATACAAAAGAATCTTAAAGTAAATGTATCATTCACTGGCAGCAATGAGGGCTTTTTCTTCCCAGCTTTGATGCATGAAGGAAAACAAAACCAAGCACCCAGAATAAAACTATAGGAGACAGATTTTCTTTCATTCCTGTGTTTCTCCTCAGCAAGAATGTCAACATTTTGTACTTTGTGCCTAATGTATATTTCTTCAGAGCCATCAAGTCTCAAGAGGGATGTGTTGCCATCTGCCCCAACAAGGGCTTTGGGCTCCCACAAGAAAAGTTCAATCTGGAGACAGGAATAAGAACTAATAAAAATATTGAGGTTACAGTTTTGCCCATGGGATTTAAGGAGCCTAATGGGATTGCTGCCTTTGACTGGTTGGTGGGTGAATATCTATCTGTAAAGAAGCTGAAGAGAAGAAGTGAACAAAATCTAGTTTATGATGGTGCTGATACAAGGTTTCTTTTGTTGGGGGGGGGGTGGCAGGGATGAGCTGTGCAACTGATAGGCTGGGCTGCTTTTCTATCACAGAGATGCTGGATTTTCAGGTTTCTGAATGCCATTAGCTGAACTGATTTGATCATCTGATGAGCTCCACCTGATGAAGAGGACCATCGATCATGAAAGTTTACTAATAACTAAAGAAAGAAAAGGGAGGAGAAATCCTTAGTCTTTGTTCTTACAGTTGTTTTTGTGGTTCTTCAAGTCGTCTCTGACTTATGGCAACCCAGGGTAAACCTATCATGGGGTTTAACATGTTGTAATTCTTTGTTGCTTTTGATCCTAGGCTGTAGCTGTTCTGACCAAAGAAAGAGGTGAGTGCAGGAAGATCCTCAAATGCAACAATAGATAAGACCCTAAGTACAAAGATGTACCATTCCTTTGAAATGCGATGCTGGAGGAGAGTCCTGCAGATACCACCAACTGTCAAAATGATCAATAAATGAGTCTTAGAACAGATCAAGACTGGACTCTCCTAAAATGACTAGAATGAGGCTATTGTGCTTTGGTCAAATCATGAGACAACATGGTTCATTAGAAAAAATGATAATGATTAATAAAGTTGGAGGCAGTAGGAAAAGAGGAATACCAAATGCTAGGTGGATAGATACAATCAAGGAAGCCACAACCCTAAGCTTGCAGGACCTTATCAGTTTCTAGATAAAAAGGTGACTGGGTGTGTATCCAGGCAGTAGAATTAGAGCAGTTTGACACCACCTTATTAGCTTGATTCTGTTGTACAGAATCCTAGGATTTGTAGTTTGGTGAGTTGTTCAGCTTGGTCTGTGAGAGAGTTCTGGGGTTTCACCAAACTACAAATTCCAGGATTCTGTAGGATAGAGTTATGGCAGATAGTGGTGTCAGACTGCTTTAATTCTCCAGTGTGGATATACCCTTGGAGGTCTCTCATTCATAGAATCACCATAAATTGAAACCTACTTGACTGCAACTAACAACAACAAGAGGACGTTTCTAGGAAGATGGGAAGAAGTGAGGGGAAAACAGAAGTAGGAATTTGGGTTTCAGTCATAGGACGTTATCACACGTGGGCCACAAAGTGATAATAAACTGGAAATGACAAATTCCAAAAATAAACCAAAAATAAACCTTGATTTCGCAAATGTTTTTCACACGTAATTACCTTAATTGCGCAATTAAGGGAAGCTCCCACTGAAACTGCATTTAACGTTCACACACAAGTGAAAAAATCCCGTACATGTACTAGAAATGATCTTCTAGCACATGCGCACTATGCTTGCCACGGCTGTCACTTGCCGCGGCTGTCACCCCTTTGCCAGGTCATCCTTGGAGCAGCTGGCCCTCCACATGGCTGGCGCTCTGAGGAGGACCTCCCGCTGCAGCGTTCACACATGCTGCGGCAGAAGAGTTGCCAAAGGTGCGCCGCAGCCTTTTTCAGTGCACCTTCGGTGACTTGTGAAAGGAGCACCACTTTAGTGCTCCTTTCAGGGGCGGCGAAGCTGCACAGCGGGGCCGAGGTGTCGGGATTCCTCGGCCCCACAGCACAGCTTCCCCAGGCAGCCCATGGCCGCCCATCCTTCTAGTCACTGAAGGTGCGCCAAAAAAGGCTGTGGCGCACCTTCGCCGACTCCTCCGCCGCAGTGTGTGGAAATGCTGTGGCGGGAGGTCCTCCTCGGAGCGCTGGCCGTGCAGAGGATTGGCGCTCCGAGGAGGTCCTCCTTGGAGCGCCGGCCGTGCGGAGGCTCAGCGCTCCGAGGAGGTCCTCCTTGGAGCGCTGGCTGTGCGGAGGGTCAGCGCTCCGAGGACGACCTGGGGAAGGGGTTGGGGCGCCGATCGTGCAGCTGCCCCTCCCCTTCCCTGCCCCCAAGATGGCTCAATTAGCAGTCTGCTGAGGGGGAAGGAGACACTTACGCTGCCTCCAGGACCCTGCGGAACCATGGGAAAATGCAGGGAAATGCTCCCAAATGCGCATTTGCTTTTCACATTACGGCGAATTTACCTTAATTGCGAATTTACCTTAATTGCGCATTTGCATTTCCTCCAAACAACAATTTCAAAAGATCTCGGTTAACACCAGTTCCTGTCCAGTTTCTGTGTGACGTTATGTGAAAACACAGGGCACTAATCCAGTTTCTGTTTGGGTTTTGTGTGGATTAACCAGCAGATTTGCCCCCGTGTGATAACGTCCATAGAAAAATGAGGAGAGAATGAACATATAGCTTGTTGCTGTTCTAGTTGTTGTTGTTGTTGTTATTCTCATCACCATCATAATTATCACCCTCACCACCACCACCTTATAGCACAATCACTGTACATGGTGCTATACTGTTCCCTGATCTCAGGCTTACAATCTAAAGACACAACACACAAGGAAAAGGGATGGCAATGGCGGAGGAGATTAGGTCCAGCAGAAATTGTCTCTTCTTCTCTCCCTCTGTGGCCAGGGTAGTGGCAGTTGGGATGGATGGGAGGCTTTTTAATCTGCATCTGGGCCTAAGCTCCACTTTTGAACCTGTGGTCTTCCAGATGTGTTGGGCTAGAAAGCCCATCATCCCCAGGCCTCATGACCAATGAACATGGTGTTTATGATGATAATGGGGTCTATAATCTAATGATCATGGCTGAAGATGATGAAAGCTGCAATTTGATTCCTCTAAAGGGCAAAGGCTAGGATAGATATACATGTTCAAGAGCTGCAGGACTGTGAAATTCACTACAATGATTTGGCAGAAGTATCCAAATCACTGATTGTAGGCAGGCTTCTACTCTAACATGGAAGTTCAACCAAAACTAACATACATCTCTTTGAAGTCAGGCTTTGCTTCTCTCCAATTTAATGAAGACCATTTAAGATCTCAAAAGAATACCAGGTAAGTTGCATGTTACACTTGGCTTTTTACAAATCAGGGTAAGATGTTGAATAACCATAAACCTGCTGCTTACTATAATGTGTTTGTGTGTGTAAATGTGTGTATGTGCATGCAGAACTATATGCCTATCTATATATGTAGTTCTCCCTTTCTGCTGCTCTGAACAAGCTATAACTACTTAGATTAGCAAAACTTTTGCAAGTAGGGATGTAAAGCAGATTTATCTCAGTGTCAGCTTTATCTGATCCTTTCAGTCTTGCACAGTTTGGATAGCTTCCTTTGTTACAATAACCAGCTTTCAAACATCTATATCCTCAAGGTATTAAATATTAGCCTCTAGTGTATCATTTGAGGATAAAGGATTGAGAATACTGAAGTATTCTTTGTGTATGTGTGTGTGTGTGTGTGCGCGTGCACGTGCACATACACATACACATACACATACACATATAATCAGGGAATTTGCTTCACACTACTGACCCAGATGTGACCCACAGGAACTATGGAAAAAAACATGAAAAGGTATTTCAGTTCATGTGCATCTGAAACTCAATTCATTAATAGCAGACTTTGAGACGTCTCAGATGAGAAATTTCTTTCAGTGTCCTTATTTTGTAACTACGAAGTTTATCACATGGGGAAAATTGGAAGTTTAAATGGGTCAGAACCCATGGTTATCCAGAGTATTAGGCACAATTGAGCGAATGGTTTTCACATGACATGTGCACACTGCTTGGAATCCAACAGGAAAGTGACATGAACCAGCAAATAGGCATTTTCGGGAAAATACCGTAAATTAATTTCTGTTTCAGTCACAAATTCACTTTTTTCTCTCTAGTGTGAAAGGATTTGTGGGATTCTCCTCATTTCTGTACTTGTTGACAGATTTCCCATGGTTCTTTGGGAAAAGTATCCAGGGCTCTTGAACAGTTGCTGAGGCAAAGGCAGGGAAACTGAGAAAAAGTTTGCTTCTCCCTCTGTGTGAATGCCTCTTCTCCCTTGCCCTTCCCCATTAGCTGGGGTTCTTAAATGAACAGCCACTGAGGTAAGGAAGGGACACCAGTTGCTGAGAGAGATGCAGCCTTTTTTACTGTTTTTTTAAAAAAAACTTTCCTACTTCTTTGGGTAATGTTTTTTTTTTTTTTACTTAGGTTGGATACCATTTACTGGAACGTAAGGGACAGTACAGTATATTTTTATAAATAAAATTGTTTCTTTCTCTGGGTGATTTCTAGTGATGCAACTACTTTTTCTGTGTGCATGTGCAAAAAAAGTAATCCCCAAACCATTATCAGGATTTATACGCATCTGTGTGAAAACCAAATGCATGTTCTACCCTCTTTCTCACTTTAGTAATGAACTTCTAATGCATTATTGTGTTCTGCATGTGAAAATCATTCGTGCATTGCATGCTTTTGCGGGTTGCGGCCACTTTAATCATTATCAAGATGGAGGTACATATGGTCCCTGTGTGATAAACTCCTAGGTCTCAAAAAATAAATGGTCAGTAGAAAATTCAGTGAGCAGACTTTTCTTACAGTATTTTGTGTTTGTTTTTGTTTTAAAAACAGAACAAAAAGTTTCTGATGAGCCAATAGTACCGTTACATGTCCGCAGAAAATTCCAGGTACAATTTGCTGAGTTGGGAAAGGTACACTTTTTGGACAACAGCTCTCATGATTCCTCAATCAGCATGGTTAATGGACACACTGCATAGGGGATTCTGGGAGTTATTGACCAAAAAAAGTTACATTTCCTAGTTCTGATGTGAAAATATTGAAGATGGCTGCCTTCCCCTCTTGCTTGTGGTGGCTCTGGCCAATGAAGCTGGACACTGATGTCTGATTCATCCACCATGATCACAAGCTGCATGTCTGTCACTCAGCTAGCTAGGCCAGGTTTGAGTGTCTCCCTGCTTTGTTTATCAAACTAAACATTCATTTATTATTTTACTTATTTAGTCTATTTATATCCTGACAATCTTCAGTCATGGAACTCAAGGCAACATATCTTGAGGTTCTTAGCTGGTCTCTTATTCAAGTCCTAAACATACTGCTTAGCTTCAGCAAGGAGGGTTTATTGTGTGTCCTCCTCTTGACATTCTTCAAAAGGACTACCTGCATCTCTGGTCCATTCACTGGGTTCTCTCTTCACTCTTCACTCTATTCACTGGTTTGGGTAAATGAGACTGTAAAATTGTAGATATTATAGGAAAAAAAAAAAGACTTCTAGCCTACCTTGATGATACAGCTATTTAGTTGTACGTGTAAAATCACTGCTTGTGGATGCAGTGCTTACCCACTGTCCTATCACTTTGGGATTTACTTCTTTGTAATCATGCATAGGAGTGTCTTGTAAAATACTTTTGTGTGTGTGTGTGTTAATACTGAATATTCAAGAATAGACCTTTCTCTTTGAGCCTTGTGCTGAAGGGTTTGTTTCTCCTCTGGAATCTAAAAGGTTAATGTCAGTAACTTGTGTGCCTTATTATCTTGTGTGAGCAAACTTTATTGGTGGGAAACAGAAGAAAAAAGTAGTCATGAGGTACCTGCTTTTGGTGACAGTCATACTGTGGCTATAATAATGTCTCACACTGGCCTGTGTATAGACTGGAGCATAGACCTCTCAAAACAATTGTTTGCACTTGTAGCCAACAAATACTTGAAAACAATGCATTTTGGATATGAATTCCAGAAATACTTCCTCAAGCTATGATAAATTATTTCTCTCTTTTCTCTTTCTTAAGTGATATGGATCATTTTTTCATAAACAGTGGATGGTTAGAGTTTTTTTTTTAAAATGTGGAATGCTGACTGACCAAATTGCAAAAAAATAAAATAAAAAATAAAAAATGAAAAGATATTACAGTATATGATTACAGCAGTGAGAATGATATATCCTCAGAAATTGAAGAACACCATATTCCAATAGAAGAAGACTGGCTGATGATTGAACTTGCAGAAATGGATAAATTGGTAATGTTGGTCAAAAAGAAATCTTTGGGCATATTTAAGAAAGACTGAGACTTGTATATTATGTATATATAGTGTAATTGGGAGTATAGTTAGTTTTAGGCTTTACAAAATAAAGAGTAATTTGTAGAGACATAAATATTATTACATATAAGGAAGTATACTAATATTGATATATATTCATAGTTGGGGAGAGGGGGAAGTCACTAGTGTATTGCTTTTTAAAAAAAATAATATAGGTAAGTTGATTTTTGTTATTGTTACGAGTATATGCATGTTTAGTTAAATGTATAACATTTGTTTGTGTTTATGTTTAATTTAAAAATGATTTATTTAAAAAAGAGTGGAAAGCTTTAAATCAATTGCTTTATGTTTCTGTATTTCTGAGTTCCTTCAGTGATTGGGGAGTCTCTTGCATGATTTCATGATTTTTCGGGTTTATATCAGTCTGAATGATAAGCAACAGAAATATCCATAGAAAATGATCCATAAATCATATTCAAATCCATGCATCTGAATGAATGTTTTAATAACTGTGGGGCAAACAGTTTAGGCTCATTTTGAAATGAAATGTTTACAGCTACCTATTTATATATATTCTCTTTAAATATTTAGCTGCTTCCTGCAACTTTGGAATAGAATTTCTGCAATTGCCCTTATAAAATGAGTGTACAGTCCTAATATGATTGTTCCTAGCAGTAACTAATCTCCTACAAGCTTTAGTAGAGTGAAAATTGTACCCTGGAAATGCTAACCAAGACCAGCAAGGCAACCTCATTCCCAAACTGGCCATAAATTTTGGCCTATGGAAAGCAGGGAATGACAAATTAAAAGCAAATTCCATATTATCCAATCATCATCATCATCATCATCGTCATCGTCATCGTCATCGTTATCATCACCATCATCATCATCAATATTAAAAACCTGGGAGGTAGGTGCAATAAATGGCTTTTATGTAACCTGGATTCTAAGGTACATGGATCTAGAACTTGGAAGGTTGCTTTTTAAAAATTAACTCATTCTCATTACTTGGTATGGTATTTTAAAAAGTAATTCATTGTTGTTATACATTATCACTGTTTAAAGTAAGTCATTCACTGCGTTACTCATTGTGTTGCTTTTCTGTTAGTTTTGTTTACTTACAAATTAAACACATCTCTTAGGGTGGTGTGAAGATTGTCAAAATACCTCTAAAATACCCCCAAATGACCTTAATATGCAATTTTAAGTGGGGTAAACTGAAAAGATAGGCCATGGGGCTGGGAAGTTGCCTTGCTTCCCACATTTTACACTGATCTTGAAAAGCAACTCTGTCAACCCTTGCCCTCACCCTCAAAGGAACTTTATAGGTAACTGTAAAGCTCTTTAAAGTATTTTTAAAAAGTCTTTTCAGAAAATAATGGTTGCTTTAGAGTTTAGGGGAGAGTGGATTGGACCCTTAATTTCTTGATGCTGGTGTTCTATGGGTCAGTTTAGATACTCTTCACACAGAGTATGGAGATTATCGCGCATACAGAAAGACCCAGTTTACCTCTTCCGAATTGGAGCCCAATTTGGGCTGAAGCTGGGTCTTATCGCATGGCCTTTTCAGCTTAATTAGACTTCTGAGTACATCCCCACTCCAATGTGGATCCAAAAAATGTGCTCTGGTGACTATTTTTTAAAGTTGGAAGTTTTCTGACTTTAAAAAATGGCCATTGGAGTGCGTTTTTGGATCCACATTGGAGAGGGGATATACTCAGAAGCTGAATTAAGATGGAAAAGCCAGGCGATTAGACTCAGCTTTGGCCTGAACTGGCCTCCAGTTTGGAAGAGGTAAACTGGGTCTTTTTGTATATGAGATGATCTCTTCAGTCTGCCAGCACAGTTTTGTGCAGAAAAAGCTTCTGATCTGATGCAACCATGTTCACAGATATCCCTGTGGTGATCCACATGAGTGCACAGATAAAACCTAGATCTTCCCCTCCATGCTTCATGAACCTTGATATGAATGATTGTGAACCCATGAGCTGAGACTGTCAAAATTATTTTGCAAAGGCCTTAGCCCTGAACAGATGTTCTAACACTAGGCACAGTCTTTGTGTGTGTGTATAGATGTCAGCTCTGTCTGCATGGTTTCTACCAGGAGGAAGTCATGCATAGAAAGGCAATGCTCTGTGTGGATGCTTGTATGTTCCCATAGGCTTTGCAAATAAGAAACAATCAGTACTGCGGAGGTCTGGGAAGACATTGCTGCTATAATCCCAGCCTCCCTGCCAGTCACTGATTTACAGTTGTGAAAAATCTCTATAAGAACATGCAAAGAAATGTGCTTGATCGCACCAATGTTCTATCCAGTCCAGCAGTCTATTGCCATAGGAGCCAAGCAGGTGTTTGGTCTGGACTGCAAGTTAGTTTAAGAACTGGCATGTTTAGTCTATAGAACTGAAGACAAAGGAGAGGCAAATGTTTTCTCAAATGGAAAAAGCAGAGTAAGAGAACAACTGGCCCCTGCGCCCACAAAAGAGTGATGATGATGGTGATGAAGTGTTTTAACTGCAAACCTGCAGTAGAAGGAGCTAGACAGAAATGTCATGAAATTTTATCCTGAGATATTTATCACTGTCAGACGTGTTAGAGATAGCAATGTTTGCATACCCATACTCACCCATTGCTAGTTTGCATGTTGTTCTATTGCAGTTTAGGCATGGCGTATATTTATGGTGACTTCTATCCTCTCTCTCTTCCTGCATCCTGCAGTCTTTTTCTCTTCACATTGTCTCCTCCATTAGGCTATGCATATGTTTTTGCCAGTAAAGCTAACATGATATGTTTTATAACAAAGATTAAACTGGTTTCTTTCTATCTGCTAGATCCCCCCCCTCTCTGTGGGACTTGTCATTGTTCAGCTTACCAACTGATAACTCTGCTCGAGAGACCAACAAATACCACATTTCACTCATATGCATGAGGCAAAAAAAACTTAGTGTGAAGACAGTTGGAGAGCGCTCACAGTAGTTTCTTCTTCTGCCTCGTGGTCTCAGGCTTCTTTACACAAGAATGTAATTTTTTTGTTGTTGTAAATTTTATCATCACAGACAAGAATGGACAATTCTTTTTTACTCCATGCTGCAATAAAATTATAGAAAACTATGCAGTTTTAAAAAACTGTTAATGGTCTGGGGCTTATGCTGTGCAAAAAAGTGAATTCTTTTGGTGCACTGCCTGTACAGAAAACAGGTTTCCTGCACAGAAAATAATGTTTTTGGTGAAGGAAGCTTGTTTTCTGTGCTCTCCTATATGAATGTTCTCTGTGAATAAGCCTGGAACTGATGAGATTCTTGCCTATCCATGATTCCCCTCATCAGGGACTTGAGAAACACTTGAGAAACCCATTTTTGATCATTTGAATATTTTTGAATATTCTTTCTATGACCATGTCAGGACTTAGTTCCACAATAGAGTGTCAAATATGTGTTCAACTTTCACCCTTCACAGCAGTTAAAAAAAAAATAGCTGGAGACAACATGGGGATTCTTTTCTTTTTCCCCCTTCTCCTTTCTTTTTTCTTCCTCTTTCTCTCTTTCTTTCTTTTTGATAATTTAAACTGCATCAAACCAAACACATGCAGGATAGCCCCTCCACCCACTCCCTGATACAGAAAAATTGGTGTACCTTGAGGACAGTTATTATGCTCTCCTCCATTGCACTTAGGTTTGCCTTCATCTCTAAACGGAGATTGTAGGTTGCAATAATGCCATATGGCAGTCTTTTTGATTTCTTTTTATTTTGTGTTTGCTTAGTTTTTCTTGCCCTGCCCCGCCCTGCTCCATAACATATATTCATATATACAACAACCTATGTATCCCCTCAACAAAATGGTATGTTCTCATTCAAGGTTGATTGTTTCCCCTCATGCATCTCAATAAGATGGGAAATGTAAGCAAGAGTGCTATTTGTGCAAGAAATCACTGTGTGTCCTACACACCCATCTAATCGTGGAGGTTGTATCTATTGCAGGTTTCTCTCTCCCCTGTCCCCAATGTTTATGGACAGCAGTGTATCTTTCAGCCTCATCCTTTTTGCAGGCTCTAAATGAAAAGCAACTTTCAAGCTATTACCAAAAAAAAAAAAAAAAAAAAAAAAAAAGGAGGGGGTATTTGAAAGAAAATGTTTGCTTCCAAATTATATATTTTTCCAGGTTAAAAATATATAATTTCACAAGGAACACATCAGGACTTATCCCGCTGTGAAACTATTGCTCAATTATTCTCAGCAGTGGTGAGCTGCCTATAGTTCTTTACTGCCGCATAACCCCTGTGAATCCACAGATCCAGCATTGAAGATGACAGCTGATGCTGGGTTATTGGTGCATGACTCCAAATGCCATAACAGCATGAGCCCCTCTTCCAGGGGTTCCTGGTGCTTGCCTAGTTCATATATGTCACGAGCTTGGTTAATCATAGTTGACTTGTGCTGTATGGCAATGACATATTATAGACTTCTGCATTCCAGAGCAGTTAATTAAAAATAATATTACCATGCCTGTCGTCTTTCTGGGTGTTCAAGGCAAAATGTAGAATCTATGGTTCCCACTTGCACTTTAAAGGCTCCATGTAAGTGGACAGACAAGCAAGCCAAAACCAAAGGAAATCACAAATGGAAAGGTGATTAATTTGTAAGTAGTAGCTGGGACCTCCCAAAATGCAATAAACAAATATGCAGAGTGGAGAAATGTACAGAGGAAAGCAGTGCCAAGACAGAAGGCTATGTCACAGAGGGAAACATACAGACTTAATGAATTCATGAACCATCTTTGGTTTTGGAGTTCAAGGTTTAGGAAGTGAATGCAGAATCTCATTAAAGATTTATATACAGGACACACTGCCAGTCAAACATGATGCAGCTGGAATGAAGGAGGGGGAGGGAAATGGAGTCTTTTGACTCATCAAAGTGGGGATCTATAACTCTTGTCAGTTCTGTTGAAAAAAGAATTGTGTTAGGATGCAAGCAACACATTTTGGATCTTGCATTTCCTTTTTTTAGTCTGAGTAGGACTATGATTAGAAGGTTGACTGAAAGTCACCAGTTGCTGAGCTGAATGAAGAATCAGGCAGAGTAGTGAGGCTAGAAATGTATACATTATAATAAAAGTGTGTGTATGTGTATGCGTGTCATACGATGCATGGATTTAATTACAAGTGTGCAGCTGAGGGGATGTTAAGCAATGGACCAGAAATAACATGGCAAGATATAGTTGCACTGAAAGGGGAGGGAAACCCCAGACCCATTTGCCTAATTGACTCAGAGTGCTGAGATTTATTATTTATTCTCTGAACATTTATATCAGCAACCTGATGCAAAATCTTGGAAAGAATAGCACTATTTTTTTAAAAAAAGAAACAAAAAGCACCCCATTGTTTTAAAAACAGCAATATTTAAACTCAAGACAGTTACGACAATATGTTATCTCTCCATTTTCTTTCCTTGTTCCGTCACTTGGCTAGATCATTGGAAAGAACATTAAAAAAAAAAAAAAAGAGAGAGAGAGAGAGAGAGAGAGAGAGAGAGAGAGAGAGAGAGAGAGAGAGCGATGGAATGGTACTGTCTCCTCCCTAGCTCCATGACAAATCCAAATAGAAACCATTTATTCCTTCCAGTTCAAGACATAATGTCTAGAGAATAAACATTACCCTTACTAATATTGTAGGACTCAGCAACTAAATCTGCTCGAAGGCTATAATGAGAAAACAGTGACAGTTCAAACCTTTCCTCTTCAAAATGTGTATTGATTGACAACATCCTCTGTCTTGAAAGTCACCTGGAGTTTAAAGTCCAACTCATTAGAACCCACACCCTTCTATGCCCCTTTCCTCTATGTTCTTCAGAAAAATAAGTGCTTCCCCCCTCATTTTAGCCTACCCTGGCTCAGCAGACCAAACCAGATTCTACCAAGACAATGTACCGTATTTTTCGCCCTATAGGGCACACTTTTTCTTCCCCAAAACGTGCGTGGGGAAGTGAGTGCGCCCTATAGGGCGAAGGGGCCGAGGCCGTGGGGAGAAGGAGCCCTCCTTCCCCCCGCGACCTCAGTCTTTGAATGGACTGGTGCTGGGATCGAAGCGATCCCGGCACCAGCCCATTGAAAGACTGAGGCCACGGGGAGAAGGAGCCCTCCTTCTCCCCGCGGCCTCAGTCTTGGAATCGGCTGGTGCTGGGATCGAAGCGATCCCGGCCCCAGCCGATTGAAGACTGAGGCCGGCGGGGGAAGGAGCCTTCCTTCCCCCCCCCCGGCCTCGGTCTGGAATCGGCTGGGGCCGGGATCCAAGCGATCCCGGCCCTGGCCGATTGAAGACCGAGGCCGGCGGGGGAAGGAGCCTTCCTTCCCCCCCCGGCCTCGGTCTGGAATCGGCTGGGGCCAGGATCGTTTCGATCCCGGCACAAGCCCATTCCAAGACTGAGGCCGGGGGGAGAAGGAGGGCTCCTTCTCCCCCCGGCCTCACTCTTTCAATGGGCTTGTGCCGGGATCGAAACGATCCCGGCACAAGCCCATTCCAAGACTGAGGCCGGGGGGAGAAGGAGGGCTCCTTCTCCCCCCGGCCTCACTCTTTCAATGGGCTTGTGCCGGGATCGAAACGATCCCGGCACAAGCCCATTCCAAGACTGAGGCCGGGGGGAGAAGGAGGGCTCCTTCTCCCCCCGGCCTCAGTCTTTCAATGGGCTTGTGCCGGGATTGATCGATGGGCTTGTGCCCATTGATCGATCCCGGCACAAGCCCATTGAAAGACTGAGGCCGGGGGGAGAAGGAGCCCTCCTTCTCCCCCCGGCCTCAGTCTTGGAATGGGCTTGTGCCGGGATCGTTTCGATCCCGGCACAAGCCCATTGAAAGACTGAGGCCGGGGGGAGAAGGAGCCCTCCTTCTCCCCCCGGCCTCAGTCTTGGAATGGGCTGGTGCCGGGATCGTTTCATTCCCGGCACAAGCCCATTGAAAGAGTGAGGCCGGGGGGAGAAGGAGCCCTCCTTCTCCCCCCGGCCTCAGTCTTGGAATGGGCTTGTGCCGGGATCGTTTCGATCCCGGCACAAGCCCATTGAAAGAGTGAGGCCGGGGGGAGAAGGAGCCCTCCTTCTCCCCCCGGCCTCAGTCTTGGAATGGGCTTGTGCCGGGATCGTTTCGATCCCGGCACAAGCCCATTGAAAGAGTGAGGCCGGGGGGAGAAGGAGCCCTCCTTCTCCCCCCGGCCTCAGTCTTGGAATGGGCTGGTGCCGGGATCGATCCCGGCCCCAGCCCATTCAAAGACTGAGGTCGCGGGGGGGGGGGGGGGAAGAAGCCCTCCTTCCCCCCCCCCCCCCGCGACCTCAGTTCAATGGGCTGGTGCTGGGATCGGTCTCCAATCCCAGCACCAGCCCGGCCTCCGGCTAAAGGGAGGAATCCTTTTTTCTTGGATTTTCCCCCTTAAAAATTGGGTGCGCCCAATATGCCGGAGCGCCCTATAGGGCGAAAAATACGGTACTTCCTGAGGTGAGGGATAAAATGGAACCTCTTCACTGTTTATTCTGAGTAGTAGTTGTACTGGCAGCATTGTCCACCACATCCAAAAACAAGGTAGCATACCTAGTAGGACAGGTGGTATAGCATGTCCCATACCAAAGACAAGGTAGCATACCTAGTAGGATAGGTGGTATAGAACCTATGGCTCTGTCCTCTAGCACTTCATTGTTGTCCCCCTGATGGCCACCCACTCGATCGTAAATCCAGTCCAGCAGATGAGAAAAAGGTACAAATAGTGACAGTGGCCATTCTTTTTAATTCTCCATCCTTTGGGTAGAGGAGAGTAAGGAGGGATACTAGAACATCCCATTTGGTTGTCCTCTTCCAATAGGACATCAAGGCACCATTAAGGTTCTCACTCATGGAGGTGAGGATAACATGAATGTATATGAGTCCCTTCTTCAGACCTTACTCCAATATATGGGCAGAGGGGGGCTGCTGATAAAATCTTGCTGTCTCATCTTATTTGTGTGGCATTGGGATTGTATTCTCATGGAATATAACATCCAAATATGACTAATGGTGCATGGAGGGGTGCTATATCACTCCTTTAAAGAGGACAGACATCTGTTTGAAGGTCTGTCCAGTCCAAGTCCTGTTTAAAGAGAGAGGTGTTTGCAGTTGGCCTTCAGCAATTTGCACCTGGACAGCAGGCTGAACAGGCTTACAAATCACCTTGGGGTCTTCCCCATACCTTCCCCACTATGAGGAATAAATGCTAGGAAGAAATTCTGGATGGTAAGAACTGTTTGACAGAATGGATTACATCAGAAGGTGGTGAAATCTTTTGTTGATGGGATGGTTAAAATAAGAAGTCAGGTGGTCACCTATCTGGACTGTTTTAGCTTTGTGTTAGCTACATCAGTAAAGGATTGGACCAGAGTCATGCTATTTGTAGTGGTGCTCCATGGACTGCTATTTGTCCACAAACCATCAGCTGGTGACCCCTGGAGAGTTTCCAGGAAATTGAGAAACAGTTGTAGCCAATGGACACAAATACCCCTGGTACAAAGGGGTGAAAAATGCTGATCTAGATGACTCTTGGGGTCCTCCCAACTTCATGATTCTAGGAGATTTGCAATATTTCTATTTAAATGATAAAATTTGAACATGATAATTTCTAAAAGTCCACCTATACATTTATGTATTTGTAAAATGGCATGCAATTTTACATCTTTTTTCTTTTTTTATTGTAAAATTTCCTCCTCCTCCTCCAATGTTTCAGTGGCCAGTACGCCCAGCCAGCCAGCCAGCCAGCCAGCCCAAGCAAATTTTGTACACTGAAGCCAGCTGGTCTACCAGTCAAAAATAACATCATCAGTGTCCCCTACAGCATGGACAATAGCCAGTCCTACGGCACATGCTGATTCTTGATGCACATTTGCAACTCCATCAGCATCCATTCACACCTGTTCAGACTGTTGTTGCAATGTGGTGGCAATATGCCTCATGTGAGCAGAGCAGCTTTCTCTCTCATATAATGTCTACTGGAGTAATAGCCAAATGGTAGGGCCAGTCCTACATTGGTGAGACATTCTTCCTCAACAAGAACAAGGAAAGGAAGAAGGGAGGCAGGAGGAGGAAGTTGCAACTATGCACCTCTTGTCCCCACTCCAAACTGGCAGAGGTCAGCATAGGAAAAAGCAGTTTGCATTACTTACACCAAACCAAACTGTGGATTATCTGTTTACAATTGTATCTTTATTCTGTCTTCTCTCCAATGGGTTCAAGGCAACATATATGGATCTCTTTTCCACTTTATCTTTCCAACAGCCCTGTGAAGTGAGGTTGAGCAACTGGCCCAAGATCAGCCAGTGAGGTTCATGACTCAATAGGGGTTAGAAAGTGGATCTTCAAACTCCAAAGTCTCAGGTCATTGTTCCAACCACTTAATGACACTGAAATTCATTCATGGGGTTGAGAAGAAATGTGGAGAATAATGGTGGTGAAGGGAGGATACTCACCAAAGAAATTTCCAGGAGCCTTCACATTCTGGCTATTGTTTCATTGCTTCCCCCAAACATGAAGAGTGGAATAACTCCCTTCCATTTTGTCTTCCTACTTCAGGTTCTCTTGGACTTGGCTTACACATAATTCCACCCAACTTTCCTCCTGTTTGTTACTGTTCTTGTAGTTTCTCTCTTTTGTTGCTCTTTCCTTCCCTCTTTATTACTTTGCTCAAAATTGATCAGAATGTTTCAGGTGAGGCCTTGCTAACACTGTGTAAAAAAAAAAATTATTGTAATCTGAATATCTAGTCCCTCTCTGCTTGTCACATTGTGGTATTTGCCTCCCCCCTCCCACAGTCTGTGAGTTCATATTTAATCTGTCATCTACCATCATTCCCTAAACCAGTCCTATCATTCTTCCTCAGTAATAAAAATGCAAGAGGAAAATACTCAAAAAGCAAATCAAGCAACAATTCTATACCCCCTTAACTAGCAGTAAGTCCTGTTTAACTCAATGGGACTTACTGGTGAATAGACATGTATAGAACTGCTCTCTAAATTGTCCTCTTGAGGAAACTCTATTTACTTGCATAAGGCAATGAAACAGAGGATAGAACCCATATGTTACATCTAGGGAAAAGGAACTCTTGCAGAGAGGATTTTGAGCAGACAAACAGCAGGAGAGGAGGGAGTACTTTGCTTTTTTGCTGCTTCTCTGTTCTAAATCTCCCGCAAGTTGTTTTTCTCCCTTTGAGGATCCATGCAGGTTTACTTGTATAAATGTGTTTGGATCCTGCAGGGAAAAAATGATTTGGAGATCAATTTGAAGTAGAGAAAACATTAAGTATCTCTCCCCCTGCCCCTGTTGAAAATCACAGCCTCTGAATGCTGTATGTGTCTAGAACAAGGGTGGGGGAACCAATGGCCTTCTAAACTGTAGATGTGCTTAAGACTACAGCCACAGTTTCCTTGTGGAATAATTCCTCATAGTTTTCTTTTTGGGGGCTAACATGGTGCAAGTATTACCCATGAAATGGACCTCAAGGAAACTATGTTCAGGAGTATGTTATGCAAACAATAGTTCAGAGATTGGAAAAGTTGTTTTTTGGACAAGAGTTCCAAGAATCCACCAGCCAGCTGAGTCTCAGATAATTGTGTAGAAAACAGGACAGATCTGGCATGGACATAGTAGCTCCCCAGTATGTTAAATGAGGACTTGTGAAAAGAGAAATCCTTGTCTGGGATAGTGTATTTCTGGGCATTGCTGTTAAAAGAAATATATTGCCAAGCTGGAATGTGTCCAGAGGATTATGACCAAGATGGTAAAGAGTTGGAAACTGGTAAAGTAGGGTATATTAGCTTGGAGAAGATTGAGAGTGATATGGTAGCTATCTTCAAAGACCATAAGAGCTGTCATGTGGGAAAGGATCAGACTTGTTTTCTGCTGCTATACTTGGTAGGACCAGGATTAATGGAGTCAAATTGCAGGAAATGAAATTTCAAGTAAATATTAGGAAGAACATCCTGATGCTTAGTTCTGTTCAACATTACAGAAGATTACCTTGGAAAGTGATGGATTTTCCTTTTGAAAAACACCTATAACAAGTGTTTGGGGGCCATGTATCAGAGTTGTTTTAGCTGTGGATTCCTACACTGGGATAGAAATTGGGCTAAATGACCCTTTGGGTCTCTTCCAGTTCCACAATTATGTTTCTAACTTATCCCACTTGTATGAGGGCCTATGAGCAAGCAATTGCTCATGCATATGATTCCTTTTCCATGTGTCTGTGCTCAGCACAGGGACACCAAATCTGGGACAAAGTCAACATGGTGACACTATAGCAATAGCAAGTACATTTCTATACCACTAAACAGTGCACTTAAACACTTCCTAAGCAGTTTACAATGTGTAAGCTAATTGCCCCCAAGAAGCTGTGTACTCATTTTAGAGACCTCAGAAGGATGCAAGGCTGAGCTGACCTTGAGTCCCTGGCTGGTACTGAACTTGCAACCTTGTGGTTTGTGAGTGAATGGCTGCAGTAAAGGCATTTAACCACTGTGCCACCAGGACTTCACTAGGACACCAGAGCACATGCTATTCTCCCAGTGCCATTATTTTTCATATAATGTGCATATATTTCAATAGAGATTGGTTTGTACTTATGCACACTAAAAATCTGATTCACACTTGAACTTCTTCCTGATCATCATGCATTACTTGCAGTCCAAAAAATTACATTTTTGAGGTTTGTTCTTTGTCATCTCAGTTGCTATGAAGAGAAACAGGAAAGTAAAATCTGAACCCTTTCAATGTTGGTAAGATGTACAAAGATTGAATGGATTTTTCATTTGCTTGGTAATGTGTTCTCTTTCTCAATAAGATCCAGTGTTGATAAAAGAGGGTAGTGTTGAGAATGAAAAGGGACAGATAAACAAGAAAAACAAATGCATGAAGGCCAAACTGGACATAGCATAGGAGATTTTGAATGGATCTTCTGATAGCATGCATGTGTGAAAAAGCAGCTGGCTATGTCATAGACCAATTTGGTTTAGGCTGCATCACTGGAAGAGGAGTACTGTGGGCCCTCCACATTTGCTGGGATTAGGGGCACAGGACGCCCATGAAAGTGGAAAAACCACAAATAAAAAACCAAACCACTTATTTTTTTACATGAGAGAACACCTCTCTAGGAATCTCTAGGTCCTCCAACACAACTCTATGATCAATGTCTCCCAGAGATGGACAACTGAATCATACTGGAGGACCTACAAATGCTCAGAGAAGCGTTTTCTCTAGGAATCTCTACGTCTTCCAGTGTGACTCTATGTACTGATTCCAGCAGAGTTGCACTGGAAGACTACTACTACTACTACTAATAATAATAATAATAATTTTTATTTATATTTCCCACCTCTCCTTATTGATTGAGGTGGGATTACACAATAAAATGTATACAATGTACAAAATACAATCAGTAAAATAGAAAAATCAGAACAATAATAAATAATAAGAAAATAGAATACAATATAATAATTAAATAAAAATAAAATAAAATAAAATAAAATAGAATAAAAATAGCCAATTGTTGTCAGAATCTAGAAATCTAGAAGATCAGATGGATAGGCTCGCCAGAAGAGCTCCGTCTTAAGTGCCTCTTAAAGGCATCTAGTGTAGTGATAAGAGAGATCTCTTCTGGTAGGCTGTTCCATAACTTGGGAGCTGTGGCTGTGAACGATCTTTGGGAAGTAGAGTTTGATCTGGTTTTGTAATGATCTAATAAATTCTTCCCAGATGTTCTGAGAGTGTGGGGCGGATTATATGGGGAGAGGCGTTCCTTCAAGTAACTCGGGCCCAAGCCATGTAGGGCTTTAAAGGTAATAACCAACACTTTGTACTGTGCCCAGAAGCTAATGGGCAGCCAATGAAGAGATTTTAATATAGGTGTTATATGGTCAGACCTAGACGTTCCGGTGACCAATCTGGCTGCTGCATTTTGAACCAACTGAAGCTTCTGAACTTGATACAGAGGTAGCCCCATGTAGAGGGCATTACAGAAATCCAGACGAGAGATTACCAGGGCAAGTACAACTGCTTCAAGGTCCTTTTGGTCCAGGTAAGGACGCAGTTGGCAGATCAACCGAAGTTGATACCAAGCACTCCTGGCCATCGCATCTACTTGAGATGACAACTGGAAAGATGAATTCAGAAGTACTCCCAAGCTGCAAACTTTGTCCTTTAGGGGAAGTGTAACCCCTCCCAGACTGGTTGGCAGAGCTCCCTTCCCGGACTTGGGGTACCTATCATGAGTACCTCTGTTTTATCTGGATTCAGTTTGAGTTTGTTTTCTCTCATCCAACCCATTACCGACTCAAGGCAGGTAGCAAGAGGAGCAATTTCATCCTTAGTTACTGCAACAGTCAGAGGCATAGAGAAGTAGAGTTGGGTGTCATCAGCGTACTGATAACACTACACCCTATGTCTCTGGATGATCTCACCCAGCAGCTTCTTGTAAATGTTAAACAGCATGGGGGATAGAATGGTGCCCTGAGGGACACCAGATGTCAGCTCTCTTTTTGAAGAGGTACTATCCCTCAGCATCACCATCTGGAATCTGCCTGAGAGGTAGGACCGGAACCACTGAAGAGTTCTGCCCCCAATACCTAACTCTCTCAGGTGTTTCAGAAGGATACCATGGTCTATGGCAGGGGTAGGCAACCTTTCCCCTTTAAGGGCTGAGGGACTTCAGCTCCCAGAAGCCTCAGCCATGGTGGCCAATAGTCTCATGTTGGCCAATAGCTCCTGGGATTCTGGGAGCTGAAGTCCCTCGGCCCTTAAAGGGGAAAGGTTGCCTACACCTGTTCTATGGTATCGAATGCCACTGAGATGTCCAAGAACACCAACAGGGTCACACTTCCCCTGTCTATGCCCAGGTGGAGATCATTGATTAAGGTGACCATGGCAGTCTCAACTCCATATCCTGCCCTGAAGCTGGTTTGAAATGGGTTCAGATAATTGGCTTATTCCAAGACAACCTGGAGCTGGAAGGCAACTGCCCTCTCGATCACCTTGCCCAAGAATGGTAAAAGAGAGACCGGCCTGTAATTATTTTTCACCTGGGGATCAAGGTAGGGTTTTTTCAAGAGCGGTTTAACCACTGCTAGTTTCAAACTAGATGGAAATTCCCCCTCCTTGAGGGATGTATTAATTATGAGTTATAATAATATTTTTACTGCATCGCCTCTCTGGATGGTCAGCCATGATGGGCAAGGATCAAGAGGGCATGTTGTCCTCCTTACACTTCCAAGGAGCTTGTCCACTTCATCTGTATTAACAAACTCAAAATGATCCAGTGTAACATAGTCCACAGAGTCTCTGGACAATAATAGAATCAAATTCATGAATAATCACATCCACAAAATTCAAATCTGCAAATGTGGAGGGCCAACTGTAGCCCCTGATATGACTCCACTAATTTGAACCACTCCACATCTACTATTAGCTACAGAGCGGGAATATATTTACAGATATATGCATCTGTACTCTCTCTCCCCCTCTTCCTCTTTTATCTAATTTCAACTTTGAGGTGGCTTGGCAGTCATCTTCAAATTCTTCTGGGACATGGAATCATTTTTTTTTGGGGGGGGGGGGTTTAACTGTTGTTAAATCAGTGTTTACTTTTGGCAACCTTATGAATGAGACTTGATTTGCTCTAGGACCCATTTATTTGTCTTTTCAGCAGTCCACAGTATACTCTTTCCAGCACCATATTTCTAATGAGTTGACTTTCCTCCTATCAGTTTTCTTCACTGTCCAGCTTTCACAGTCATACACAGAAATGGGAAATATGATGGCATGGACAATCCAAACTTTAGCATTCAATAATATGTCTTGACACTTCAGGATCTTGTCTAGTTCCTTCATGGCTGCTCTTCCAAGTCCCATTCTTCTTCTGATTTCTTGACTGCAGTTTCCGTTCTGATTAATGACTGAGCCAAGGCATGGAAAATCTTGAACCATTTCAATGTCTTCTTTAAAGTCATGTAAATCATTTTTGGTTATTATTTTTGTTTTCTTAATATTCAAATGTAAACCTGACTTTGCCCTTTCTTCCTTGACTTTCTTTTGTAATTATTCCAGATCTTTGCTATTTTCTGCTAGTAGTTTGGTTCATCTGCACATCTTACATTGTTAATGTTCCTTCCTCCAGTTTTCATGCCTCCTTCCCCCAAGTCCAATCTTGCTTTACACATGATATGTTCAGTGTACAAGTTAAATGATAAAATTGTCAGGTTTTGATGGGATATATAGTCAATGTTAAAATGTTGAAATGTAAAGATGTGTGTCTGTATTTTTCCTTGCTGAGAAAAATCTGCTTTCTGAGGCCAGATTCACAACAGCCAGCCACAGGTGTGTGTTAGTCTAAACAAAGCTAGTTAACAGCTAAGATTCTGTGAGAAAGAGATTTATTTACACAAGGGGTTTTCAAAAACAAAAGAATGTTTTGGGAACAGCAGTCACATGATGTAATATGAAAATTAGAGGTTGGACTAACACATGTCATGAAAGATCAATTAGCCTGAAAGGGCTACACCCAAAGAGGTGGAGATATGTGGGCTGAAATTGTGTTTCTGGAAAAACACTTTACTTCTTTTAAAACCTTCAAGCTAAATGGATTAACTGAAAATATTTTGCTGATGCTGTAGCTTGACTAACTTTACAAATGTAGCAGTTAAAGTTTTGTTCCTGCTTAGCCATTCTGGCTAAAGTAAAAATGCTATTATTGTCATTATTATTATTTGTTTTTGCTCATGCTGATTTTTGCAATAAAACAAGAAGCTTGCTGAAGCTCCGTGGGTCTTGGTGACTTGGCTTCATGGACTGTTTTGCTGTACATCCATCATCATCACAATTCAACAAAAATCCATCCTTGCCTGACCTCCTTGCCAATTGGATGTCATGTTCCTATGATTCTCATAGGAATCTGACAACACAGTGTGATGGATGTAGAGAGGGGAATGAAAGGAAATTGTAGATTGGGGGGCAGATGGCTGAAACAGGAAAGCTGGGCTGTTTATGACTATTCATGATGGTGTCTTCCTTTCCTGAGAGATGGCAGGGGATAGGATTTGAGAAGGGGCAAACTTCAAAGTGCATCTTTGAAGTGGACAAATGGTGCTGGCTATAAGTGTGGGGAGGGGGTTGGACAAAGGATTTTTATTTTTATTAAAGAATTTTTATTACATTGTTAAAAATGTCAAAACCTGTATAACAACTATCCTAATCTTATTATTTTGTTCTATTTACAATTTTACATTACTTCCTTTAGTTCGTACACAGTGAGTACACTTTGTATATATAACTGTCCTTTACCAATCTAAAGGACAAAGGATTTTTAAAATGCTGTTTAACTTGGGAGAACTCAGAGTTGATTCTAACTATTGTGGGGTAGTTTTGTGTGTCTTAGAATCCAGAATAAAGCAATAGTTAATTTTCACTAAAATGCTGTCCTGGTTCTTTAAGTGTTCAGCTACCAAACATGACAATGAATCAACTTTCCTTCCAATGTCACCTTGTCCATGGCAACAGCCTTCAGGCCAAGGAAAAGTTGATCTGGAGGAGGTTTCCCGGGACAAGCGGAACAGCAGCCAGGTGGCCCTAACCCAGGGTTGGTGAGAGGGCTCTGGCCAGGGAGCTAGAGCAAGACCACCCTGTGGAGCCAAGGGGGCTTGGGGAGCAATGGCCAGTGGCAGGAGGAAGCCATGCCACCAGTGTGGAGGCATGGAGAAAAATGGGCCCCAGCCTACCAGGATTGGTAGGACTGGTCCACAGAGGAGAAAGGAGGTGAGGAAGCATTGGACAGACTGTGAAAGGACACCTCAGAGGACCCACTTGGTGAAGTGAAGGAGGAGGAATGATTCTGGACCCCAATGGCTAGTGGGGCTCTGTAGCGGCAATGAGGGTGGTGGACATGGTGGGATGTGGCGGCTCAGCTGGCAGGAAACACAGTGGGATCACTGGCCCATGGAGAAGGGCGAGTGAGAGTGGCACATGTAGTTATGTGGTGGGATCATGTAATAGAGACACCCACCACATCAGCCCAAGCATCGAAGTTTTAACACGTGACATCAGAGGAAGTGCACGGGACGACCCCCCAGAAATCAGCCAGAGCACTAATGAGTTGTGCTCAGAATCCTGCAGTGAGGCAGCTGGGAGTGCGCTTCATTGGAAGATCCAATATGCTGTCCTATTTCCAAGCCCAGCTGGTGATGCATATGTGGGAGTGGGGACCCACTTTTCCCATGGAGTGTGCAAAGGTGAGGTGTGTGACTGTGCACCTGGAAAGGGATGCAGCAGACTGGCTTGTGCAGCTTTTCAATGCTGGAACACTGGAATTGGAGAGCTTGCCCATATTCATGGCAGCCCTGTGGTCTCTCTTTGAGGACCCTTTTAGGGTTGAGAAAGCCTGGGCCAAACTAATGGTGCTCACACAAGGGACACATTCCGTGACTCAGTATACAATGGAATTCTGGAGACTAGCAGCTCAAGGTATGGACTCGCCTGAGGTGACCAAAGTACAACACTTCAAGGTGGGCCTTTTGGATGACAGACAACCCGCAGGAAGTGTGAGAGAGGATCCAACTGGCTGGGGAGGTCAAAATAGTGCAGCAGGAGATCCAGCTAATGACCCATTGGAAACCAGGAGTGTACAAAGGAGCTAACTCAAACCCAAGTCACTCCTGGGGAAAGGAGAAAGAGACAAGTCCCAGGAAATGGATCACAAGCGATGGAGGTGACTGGGGATTTGCCTGGCTTGTGAGCAGAGGGGGCACCTGATTGCAGCATGCCCTGAGCAAAAGGATGGGCAGCAGAGTAAACTGGCAAATGGGCCGCATCCTCCGCCTCTGTTGGGAGAACAGTGACACCCTGGGAAGGAACCAGTCAGAGGCCAACCATTGGAAAACTACAACGGCTGGCCTCAGACAGCAGTAGAAGGCTGGCCATAAGATCTTAGTGCCATACAAGTGGAGGGGTCCCTTTGTACACCCTGGATGTAACAGTGGAGGATTGGGGTGGGGGACAAAGCATGGACTTAGTGGCAGCTATAGACTCAGGGTGCATTTGGTGTTTCATCAACCCAGAAGTGGCAAGAAAAATGGGACTTGAAATCAGGAGGCTGAGGCATCCCATCAACTTTCATCAGATGAATGGCTCCTCCATTGGGGGGGGGGGGAGCACCCGCCAGTGAGGAGATGGGAATAGTTTGGTTTGGGTAGGGAAGCACTGGGAAAAGATCTGATTCATGTTGGACACTACCTTGGAGTATCAAGTGATCCTAGGCATAGACTGGTTACACTTCCATAATCCCGGGATCTGGTGGGGGCTAGGAAAACTGGATTTCAATGATCTGGGATGCTGAGTGCACACCACGGACACTATTTTGAAAGGGAGAGAGAGCACTGTGGTGGCACTGAGCCAACCCAACTTGCTGCAAGAGAGGGTGGGAAGCACAATCTTGGAAGACCAGTTGGGCTATTCTCCAGAATATAGAGACTTGGCAGAGGTCTTTGAAGAAAAAGAGTGTGACCAACTCCCAGCACACCAGGAGACAGACTGTGCAATTGAGCTGGTGCCTGGGGCACAACCCACCAAGCCCCAACTATACTCCATGATCCCACTGGAGATGAAAACTCTAAAAGACTTTGTAGAAAAGAATTTGGCTAGGGGCTTCATCTCCCCATCAACTTATACATTCGGGGACTTAGTGTTCTTCAAGAAAAGAAAGATGGGTCCCTACATTTGGTGACAGACTACAGAAACCTCAATGGGATTTGCAATACTAACAAATAGCAACCAGCCAGATTTTTACCAAACTGGACCTGAGAGATGCCTACTACTGGGTGTGCATACGAGAAGGGGACAAATATAAGGCTGCATTCAATTGCCCTCTGGGGACTTTTGAATATCTGGTTCTTCCATTTGGGCTATCGAGCACACCCAGCATTTTCATGAGGCTGGTGAATAAAATTATGCATGATCTGCTGTTTAAAGGAGTTCTAGTTTACCTGGATGATCTGCTGATCTGTTCTCAAGACACAGGGCCTCGGCAGACGACTAATAGAGTCGTCTTCCGGGCAGGGAAGAGGAGGGGCAGCCGCACGAGCGGCGCCCCTTCCTCTTCCCGAGGTCGCCCTCGGAGTCGCCGGCCCTCCGCACGGCCGGCGCTCCGAGGATGACCTCACGCCACGGTGACCGCACACGCCGCGGCGTTTGAGTCAGGGAAAGTGCGCCCGCCGCTTTTAGGGCGCCCTTTCCCTGAAATCTAAAAGGAGCGCCAATTTGGTGCTCCTTTTAGAGTCACCGACGGTGCGCCGCGGTGCGGCTGCCGCACTCCAGCGGCGCTCCATCCCGCGGCGCACGGGAAGCTCCCGTCTGCTTCCCCCCACAGCCTCCCAAATAAAGTTGGTGAGGGAGGTGCTGAAGCGTCTCCTGGACAATCAATTGTATGTGAAACTGTCCAAATGTGAGTTTCACATGGACAAGCTGGATTTTCTAGGGTACTGTATGTCCACCCAAGGAACAGTAATGGACCCTGCCAATGTACAGACAGTACTGGGATGGATTCCACCAAAGACTCAGAATCAGGTATGGAGGTTTCTGGGTTTTGTCAACTTTTACAGACAGTTCATTCCAAACTTTGCCCAAATAGTGCTGACCATTACAGACCTGCTTAAAACCAAGATTCACCTGGGGCCCACCAACAAGTAACCCAAGCTGTCTACCAGAGTTAAGTGGACCCTGGACTGCCAAGCAGTCTTTGAGTAACTAAAAGGACTATTTAGCTCAGTGCCCGCCCTAAAACATGCCGATCATGAACAGCTATTTGTTGTTCAGAACGATGCCAGCGATGTTACCTTTGGAGCGGTATTAATGCAAAAGAACTCATTGTTCTGTTTAAAAGATTCTAGGGAGTAGAGTTAAATTGGCCCACTTGGGAAAAAGATGCAGTAGCTATCAAGCAGGTGCTGCTAACTTGGCACCAATTCTTGGAAGGGGCCAGCCACCCCTCTGAGGTTTGGACTGGCCATCACAACTTAGAAGCCTTACAAACATCAAGGAAACTAAACCTGAAACAGAGTCATTGGGCCAAGGAATTCTACCACTTCAGGTTCAAACTAAACGCCTTCTTAGGGAAAGAAAATGTTCTTGCAAACACTTTATCCTCAGCATGAAAGCTGGAGAGAGGCTCTGAAGGAATCTATCTTTACCCCTGCACAATTGGGACTGGCAGTGACTACCAGGAGTCAAGCACACAAAGAAAAGGAGGCTCTAGCACAAGCCACCCCTCTGGACCCTTTGTTCCAAGACATCAGGGGTGGGTGGGGAAGAAGGATCGGTGGCTTGAAGACCATCCAGATGTCCTGGAACTCAAAGACGGACTGTGGCACAAAGGAGCCTAGGTCTATGTTTCAGAGGAGCTGAGACCCAGAATTCTGAAGTTGTGACATGACATCAAGGCAGCAGGACATTGGAGATTCCCGAGAAATTGGCACCTGGTAAGAAAACAATACTGGTTGGAGGGAATCAGGAATGATGTGGAAACTTATGTAAAAGGCTGCCCGATATGTGCCTGCTCTAAGTCAGTGACCAGTAAGACTGGGGTCTGCTTCAGCCACTGCCCATGCCAGGCACCCCCTGGAGGCATATTGCTATGGACCTTATTACTGAGTTACCTGACAGTAGGGGGAGAAATACCATATGGGTAGTTACAGACCTGTTTTTGAAACAGGTGCACTTTGTGGGGTACAAAGGCTTGCCTAGAGCAGCCAAATTGGCAGATTTATTCATTGGACACACACACACACACACACACACACACACACACACACACACACCATGGATTCCCAGATAAGATTATTATGGATAGAGGTGGGCAGTTAACAACAAAGTGTGATGTATGTAGAGGGGGGAATCAAAGGAAATTGTAGATTGTGGGCAGATGGCTGAAACAGGAAAGCTAGGCTGTTTATGACTATTCATGATGGTGTCTTCCTTTCCTGAGAGATGGTGGGGAGATAGGATTTGAGAAGGGGCAAACTTCAAAGGGCATCTTTGAAGTGGACAAATGGTGTTGGCTACAAGTGTGGGAAGGGAACTGGACAAAAGTGTGGGAACTCAGAGTTGATTCTAACCATTGTGAGGTAGTTTTGTGTGTTTTAGAATCCAGAATAAAGCAATAGTTAATGTTCACTAAAATGCTGTCCTGGTTCTTCAACTCTTCAGCTATCAAACATGACACTGAAAACCATTCCATTTCTCCATATTCTGTCCTAATAGTAGCCTCTTGTCTTGAGTACTGCTTATGCATCAGGATATTGTTCTTTAAGAGTAATCCATAGTTTTTCATGATCTATGCAAAGACTTTGCTATAATCTGTAAAGCACAGGCTGATTTTCTTCTGAAATTCTTTGGTGCATCCATTATCCAACGTATGTTTGCAATCTGATCCCTAGTGCCTCTTCCTTTCCTGAATGCAGCTTCGGCATTGGACATCTCTCACTCCATATATGATAAAAGTTTTTGCTGTAGAAATTTGAGCATCATTTTGCTTGCATGGGGGATTAATGCAATGGTTTTATGATTATTGCAATCCCTGCATCCACTTCTTGGGGACTGGGATGTATATTGAATATTTCCAATCTGTGGGCCATTGTTTTGTTTTTTGTATTTGTTGATAGATTTTAGTTAGAACTAGAGTAGATTCTGTCCCTGTAGATTGAAGCAACTCTGTTGGTATTAACTATGTTGGTATAACAAATATATCTCCAGTTATCTTTGTTAAGTGGAGATAACAAAGACAGGAAGGGGGTGCAAAGGGACTTTTTGCCTGCTAAAAGAGACACCAAACTGTGTGACAATGGGGTTTGGTCCATAGGGTCAAATAATTTCCTTGCTCCTGATCTACAACAAACTGGGTGCAGTCACTGAATTGTGTGATTCCTTTCAATGGCAGTGCAATGCCCCACTCAACAATAGCAATAGCAATAGCATTTTCATTTCTATACTGCTTAATAGTGAACTTAGCACTCTCTAAGCAGTTTACAATCAGTAAACCAATTGTCCCCAACAAGCTGGGTACTCATTTTGCCAACCTACAAGAGGATGGAAGGCTGAGTCAACCTTGGAGCCCTAGGATCAAACTCACAATGTTATGGCTGCAGTACTGACATTTGACCACTGTACCACCAGGGCTTCTGGTGGTCAGTGACATAGGTAGAAACAAACCCTGTCATATGGGACTCAAATATATAACCATGTTAGTCTTGAAAAATCAGTATGCAAAAGGATCCTGTAGCACCTCTGAGACTAACTGAAAGAAAGAAGTTGATAGCATGAGATTTGTAGACTTGAGTCTACTTCCTCTGATGCATCAAGTCTCAAGTCTACAAAAACTCATGCTAGTAACTTGTTTCTTTCAGTTAGTCTCAAAGGTGCTACAAGATCCCTGTCATATAGAGTTATGTTTATCTGATGTTACCAGAGTTGAATGGAGTAGACCAGGGGTAGGCAACCTTTTTGAGCCGGGGGCCGGGTTGCTGTCCCTCAGACAATTGGGGGGGCCAAAGCACCCAAAATAAATAAATAAATAAAAATTTTAAACATTAAAAAAATTAAAAAATGCATGCACACTCTCTCAGCCCCAGAAAAGCCATGGCAAAACCCCTGTGGAGATTTTGCCAAGAAAACTCCAAGAACAAGTAATAACAACAATAATCAATATCATCATGGCAGGCGGCAGCAGCAGGGGGTGGCTGGCGGGGGACGGCGGCGGCGGCAGGACCGGCCTGGGGTTGGTCCAAAGGCCTCGGGGGGCCACATCCGGCCCTCGGGCCTTAGGTTGCCTACCCCTGGAGTAGACCATAGAGAAGGGCCTCAGGTACCTTAGCAAAAGCAACTCTGATTCAAGAAATCTGAGGGTAACGGTCATAGAGGTACAGTTCCCCCATGTTATGCTATTTCTTAGGTTTAGAAATAAACTAATATTGTCATTTCAGTCAGCTAATGAAATGATCCACACTTGCATACACATAATTTGATCTCTGTTTCCTTGATGACTACCCAGTTTTGGAGGGCTCTCAACCGCATGTGCAAACTCTTTCTCTTGAAAATATTGATATCAGATAATGTGCAAGTTCTGTCTCTGTTGATTAATCAGCCATGGCCCTGTTCACATACACAAGCCCTCATTCGATAGCAGAGTCAATGAATGATGAACATGGGTTTGCAAACAAGCCCGGTGACATTTCCTCTACTTGTGCTACACTAGTGCTGATGACCTTATGGAGGATGTGATTCAGTCTGGGTGATCACAGATGTAGACTGACTCACATCCTTGTTTACTGAATTGAAATCCTTGTTTGGTCTTTTTCATTCTGAACATGAAAAAAATGAGCAAGAGAAATATCTGGCACAGTTCAGACAGCAGATTTCAATTCTCGGGAAGCCCAGAATGAGGCATAAGTTTGGGCAAGCTGGTCTGCCAGTACACAGGATCCATTAAGTATGCCCAGTTCCCACAGGCAAAATGTTCACTTTGGGAAACAGGAAATAAATTGTGGCTGCGAACTAAATAGATGGAATGGAGGTGCATTTTCAAAGCATGGGTGAATGGTACAACTTGCTACACTCCAACAGTTGACTTGCCACTTCTGCTCCCTCCAGTCATAGCATACAAGATGTTAGTAGAATATAAGGAATCAAAGCTTTTTTCTACCCTTCCATTTATCATTGCACTAGGAAAAAATTTAAGCTTGGAGCACATTGATTCAATTCTGTGTAATCTGCACTTTTCCAGGCTCAAGTCAGGGCCAGCCCTACCATTATGTAAAATGAGATAGCCACCTCATGAAGCAGATTTTGAATGTCATGAAAGCAAATTGTTAGTTACTTTTATTATTGCATTTTTTATTGCCAGGGATGTGGAGAGGTGTTTGTGGGATTTTCTGCCTCATATGCCAAACCATATGAGCTGGTTTTGAGTGTTATCTACTTGATTTGAGTTGGTGGAGGTCACCTTTTGTTGCTCTGCTTCAGATAGCAAAAAGTCTTGGACTGGCCCTGAAGACTATATATTCTACCATTATTATTGTTGTTGTTGTTGTTGTTGTTATTATTATTATCCAGATGGGCTTTTAACAAAGGGCTGTAAGTACTCAATTTTCTTTTAAAATGTATTGTGCAACTTTTCTAATATTTTTAGACTGTATGTTTTTAATATGGTTAATACTTTAATTAATTTGTAATGCTGACTTTGTTTTTAATTGTAATCTTTTAAAATGGGTAAGCCACCCTGAGTTCCAATATTGGGGAAAAGGTAGTATACAAATGAAGTGGAGGGGAAGGAGGAGGAGGAGGAGGAGGAGGAGGAGAGGAAGAGGGAAGAGGAAGTAGTAGTAGTAGTAGTAGTAGCAGAAGTAATATTAGGAGTAATGGTATAGTGACCAGAAAAAAAGACATTTGGAAGGGAGTGATGGATGGAGCATATGGCTCTGCGGAAGACAGGTTTTAGAGATGCATACACTCCATCACTACATTCTTTTAATTTGATCTTATATACATAAAATGGTGGCTGGTGGCTTCCATATCAGTGGGACAGTGAATCTACTCCAGGTTTTGGTCACAACTTTAAAAGTTGTATGAATCCTATCCCGAAAGGTTCAGCACCTTGGATAGTTGCTTGAAATTCAAGCTAGGACCCAGAGCAAATTCTTTGCTCCACTGATATGGAAGCCACCATCCCCTAATGTACATATAATATGAAGGATATATTAACTCCAAAACAGCAGTGTCTGTTGTCTAGCAACAGAAGTAGAATTGAGTTCCCAGTACTACTTTTAGTGCTGGGGAACTGCAACTACCACTGTCTTGAAATATTGTGAATATCTATAGGCCAAAAGCAATTCATAATACAATGCTCTTTATTTATTTTCAGTGTGAAAAGCAATGGCTCTTAACTCCCAGCTATTGCCAGCTTAAGGACAATGAAGATGTTATCTCTTTCTTTTTAAAAATGTTCTGTGGTATGTGGTTGCCTCTTACCTGTGGCTGGATCTCACACCACTGCGATAATGTCTAAATTGAGCAATTTCATGAGACAGGTGGAACATAATGGAATGCTTCCATGCCAACATTGTACCACTCAAAGGCACTTCCATGTGAATTTTCCATCTGACCCACCTTTCCTGTGTGATTAGCTGATTGATACATCAGTGTTGTAGATGGGATTCAGCCATGAGGAGGGTCAGTCCTGCAAGAAAAGTTTAAACAGCCTCCAGAGATGAACAATATTGGAGCAGAAGGACTAACAAACAGGTCCATGTTTTCTTTGTTCCTTAACAACATGGAAGGTGTTGTAAGATGCAGTTCAGTCATCAGGGCTGTTCCAATACATTTTACTGCCTGAAGTTAACAGAATGGTTTCTCTTCCCCTGTCTATGTATAAAAGCCAGCTGGGCTGATATTTGACTATTTCTTGCAAGGACAGTGCAAGACACCACACTGAGTGCACCAGTCCAGTTTAGAGGGCCAAGGAACATTGTGAAATGTACACAAATTTGTTCTTCAGTAGAAGGGAACAGCACTTGCCCCACCATCTGTTACCTGAGGCACTCTCCTTGCTCTCCTGAATGGCAGCAGTGAAAAACATTGTGTTTCTGGAGGAACTAGTTAAGAGTAACATCTTCCCAATTTGTTGGATTAAACAAAAGATGTGTGAGTGTGTGCCTTGAAATTCCTGCTCACTTATGGCTGCCCCATGTATTTCTAAGGGTTTTCTTAGGCAAGGAATACTCAGAGGTGGTTTTCCAGTTCGTACATCACCTGGTATTCCCTGGTGGTCTCCTATACCTTTTCTTTCATTTAAAAAAATAGTGAAGTATTTCATTTTTTTAAAAAAAAGAAATAAAGTAAGAGTATCTTCTGTCTTGTCCAAGAGTGGCAATCCAAGTGGTGGTAATCATGTAGTTGTTAGATTGCCAGGCCTAGCAGCCCCAGCCAGGATAGAGAACTGTAAAATAAATAATAATAATAATAATATACTGGGAACTTCAGTCCAGCAAAATCCAGAGGTCCTCATGATTCTAACAAGACTAAATGAAAATATTCTCATGAATACGACAATCTTAAGTGCATTTTAAAATAGTCCTCCAGAAAAACGTACTATTGACTAATATATTCACACGTTGCTGCATTCTCATTCTTCATTTTCTATTTTAATTTCTTCCCTTATTATTTTAAGTTCCAGGTCAAGTATCTTAGTCTGAGTAGCCAATGTAGTCTCTTCTTGACTTGGTTTATTCTAACATGACAAAAGAATAACAGCTGAAATAATTTCTTATGTTCTCTAGAAATAGTCTTGCAGCAGCCTGCCACCTTCTTTTCACTGAATTTTTAATCTGCTTCTCTTGATTAGATTCACCCCAAGGAATCTCTGCCAAAATCTGTTTTAAACAGAATCTGTTTGGTCTTCAGCTTCAAGAGCTACGTGTTGTTCTCTTAAGATATTCATACAAAAATTGAGTCCTAATGCCAAGTGGTATTGTTTCTGAGGACTTGTCAGGAAAGTGATTTAGGATTAGATGGAGGAGTTAAAGGCCAAATACTTAAGCTGAATTCTTAAGAAAATTAGTGAAGTCTAAGAGCAGGGGTTTCATGTATGATGCATCATGTCATGCTTGATCACAATTTTCTTCTGATAAAAGGGCAGCCAGTGGTTGCACTTTTCCAACCTGGGTAAATGATTTGCATCAACCATTTTTTTGAGGGGGAGGGTACAAAAGCTTTTTAATTTGTGACATTATCACTTACATTGAAAGGAAGAGAGTTTGTGCAGGGAACACGGATTTTTCCTACCCAGAGGGACATTTTTAACTAAGAAAACAAGTGGCTCCAGCAAACAAAAGTAATATTGTAAATTTCAAACATAAAACTTCAACCCCAGCAAGGATGTAGCAGCATTTCTATGATCCAGCCCTTCCATTGTTGTTGTGTCCCTTCAAGTTGTTTCCAACTTATGGCAACCCTAAGGTGAACCTATCATGGGGTTTTCTTGGCAAGTTTCTTCAGAGGGGGTTTGCTATTGCTTCCCTTGAAGCTGAGAGAGTGTGAATTGGCGAAGATCACTCAGTGGCTTTTCATGGCTGAGCTGACATTTGGACTCTGGTCCCTCCACAACATGCTGCATGTAGTGAACTGTTTCACTCAGCCCTACCATTAAGCAAAGTGAAAAGGTTCAATGCAAGCAGCATGTTGTGGAGGAAGGGGAAAGCAGGGGATGCCAGCAATTTGCTGGGAAATAGAACTGTGTATGCCCCCTTCATCTAACCTGCTTTTCTCAGGTGTGGTAAAGTATTTGCACTACAGAAATAATCCAGTTTGACACCACTTTATCTGCCATGGCTCAATGCTATGGAATTCTAGGGAACTGTAGTTTGTTGTGGCACCAGAGCTCTCTGACAGAGAAGGCTCAGTGTCTCACAGAATTACAATTCCCAGAATTCCATAGCACTGAATCATGGCAGATAAAGTGGTGTCAAACTTATTTCTGCCGCGTGGATGCAGCCCTAGTCTCATAACTCATTGTTGGGAAATATTTAGCTGCCATCCCAGATTGCTTCAAGAGCCAACATGGTGTTGTGGTTTGAACGTTGGATTATGACTCTGGAGAACAGAGTTGAAATCCCTGCTCAGTCACAAAGACCCACTGGCTGACCTTGGGCAAGTCACACTCTCTCAGCCTCAGAGGAAGGCAAAGGCAAACCCCTCTGAACAAATCTTGCCCAGAAAACCCAGTGATAGGCTCACCTTAGGCTCACCATAAGTTGGAAATGACTTGAAGGCACCAACAACAAGAACAATACAACACCATATTGCTTCAATATATGAAAAAGGGCTGCACTCCATCAAGGCAGGGAATTTTGATGCACTACCCTGTCACCTTTACCATGCCTCAGAGAACCTGGAGGAAATCTTCCTTCATCTACTGTGGCTGTAAACCCAAGAGCTTGCTTAGAGGGTTACTCAAATCTTTTCTATTGTGCAGGATGTCCCAAACTTAGCCATTGAAAAGCTTGTTCTATATGGATGTTCTGCAGAATGCCCTAAACTCAGCATTTTAGTTCATTTGAAATGTGAATAGGAAGAGTGAGTGCCAGCTGTGCTTGCAACAGATGGATCCCCTGGCATTTGATATGCAACAATGGCCTCACTTTATATAATACTATTTCATTTATTGTATTTGATTAAAAGCCATGACACATCTAATAAAAGAAGACATACAAATATGCACATCATGAATAGGAAAAAAGACAAATTAACAACCCCCTGCACATTCTACAACAATAGTTCTCAGAGAGATAGCACAAATACCTTTAGCAGTCTTAGTAAATAAGGCTGTTCTATATGTGACATATGGTTTACAGTGTGACCATAGCCAGCATATTTCCATGTAAGAGTTCTCACCCTGTAAGGGAGTCAAAAACTGTCCCAGGAATCACTCCCTGGGATTATGATATACCATAATTGGCAATAAAGTACATAGTGTGAAATATTTTCTACTTTTCCCACACCACAGATGCAGAGTCTGAGGTTTCTTGGAATGGTTCTATAACATCACTTTATATAAGAAATGCTGGGGGACTCATCTGTTTTAACACTGCTGGTGCCCAGTCTTTTTACCTTCCAGACCATCCAGCACTCTCACAGCAGTAACATTCCTTCTCTTGCAATGGCTGGTGCCCAGTCATTGTGAGACATTCTGGAGTCTGGGGGTTCCTGTAAGATAAATCTCACAGGAGCCCATCACTCTCATGATAAGCCCCACTCTTCCTAGATTGGAGGCTGTCCTTAAATAGGTCTAGTTCACATGTCCAGCTAATTTTGAGCTGGAATTCAAGCTGTTAGGACACCATTAGATTGGGCTGAAGCTAAGGCCTTCTCTCTTCTTTCCTTCTCTCTTTGCTTCATGTTGCTCCATGAATTTTGTTTGTCTTGAAAACTTTACAAACCAATGTCTTATCAAAATTACTTATTGAAGGAAAGTGCTTATTTTATTTGTATTTGGGTCATACCCCACCTGTCTTCCAAAAATGGGATTCAATATAAATCAAAACAGAAATAATGGCTGGTGTCCTATTCAGTGTTTACCAATTTGTAAGATAGATTAATAAGCCTATAACTTTCTGGGATTCACATTTACAGCCTTGCTCCAGCATAGTGACCAAAAGTGCTTCTGAAAACCTACAGTATAAGCCTGAGCCAGTGTGGTGTAGTGGTTTGGGCATTAGGCTAGGACACTAGGAGCCCATGGTTTGAATCCCGGCTAGGCCATGGAAACCATTGGGGGACCTTGCCAGTCTGTTCTGCCAGAACAGTCAGTTTCAGACCTCAGTCTAACAGAGAGTCTGTGGCAAGGCTTGAAAGTGGCTGTTCACCAGCAGCCCCCATCCAGGCTGAGAGACCTGAAACAATTTTGCCAAGAAGAAAGAATGAAATCTGCTATTCCAGATGCATGAAGCTGATAGAGTCTTATCAAATCCCAGCTATAAAGTTGTTTCTACCAAATGTTGGCTTGGCAGGGATGGGGGTGAGTACTTGTGCAACCAACAAGTGCCAATTTGCTTTCGTTTACTTTACTTTTGTGCCACAATAAAAATATCACACACCTTCAAGAGTCTGGGTAACTTTAGGATCATTGGCACCTGTGTATACCAATACTCATTGAGGAGAACTCCAAGTTTGGGTGAATTTAAGAAAGTTTTATTTAGAAAACTGCAAAATGCAATCACACACACACAGTAGCAATTCAAACAGACAGCAGACAAACACAGCATTCAGAGCTAACTGAAATGGAAATATAGAAACTGGATAGTGGAGATTGAAGGGTTTAAAGAGGGCAATATTTACCTGTCCCCAAAGAGTGGACCACAGTAAGTGAGGAGTGGCTCAGACTGGGGTCTGAGGACAACACAGATTATACACAGAACACAGAATAGGGCCAACTGTCTGTGTACTGTCTGCACAGGGAGACTAGATTTTGTAATCAATATTTATACTGGAGACCCTAGCCTCAAGAGGTGCTAGGTGCTATCTAGCAAGGTAACAAAAATTTGATGTCATTTCCCAGGAATTGACAATGGGATTCTAGACTGGTTGATGTCTCTAACTTTAGGGTAATAAAAACAGCAATTAGATTAGGACAACCTCAGGGTGAATAGGCAGGAAAGTTGGCTGGGAGCAGAAAGAGCTGGCTTCTCCTTTTTCTTGTGGTGCAAGATGATATCTGAGAGCTTGAAGGAAGGGAGAAGCAATTAGTACACTCATTTAGTATTTCCTGGGTCTTTCCACACGTCCTTGGGTCTCTGGGAAATTCCCATGGGAAGATTCACCTAGTTCTGTAAAGGTCACTGTGACCTCTTAATAAAACACCTGGCCCTTGATATGAAAAATATGAAAATATGGATATATGAATCCCCTCAAAAAGTGGGGTATGCAGAGTGTGCTAACATTGTGTACATCAAGTGGTAACAGTGACAATTAAATCCATTTCAGTTCAAAGTGTAAACAACAAGATTGGGAAAAGAAAAGTGGGGGAGATGAACACTTCTACAAGGTACTGCATTTCATTTGTTGTGCAGCAAAAACAAGAGGGTTTAAATTCCTACTTGCAGGCAATTGTATGTACAGACTGTTTGGAATAGACAGGTCTGTGTTATGATCTGGCAGGGCTTTGTGTGTGTGTGCATGCGTATGTGTGTAAGGCTAAGTCTGTACTGCAGAGATAATGCAGTTTGACTCTGCTTTAACTGCCATGGCTCAATGCTGTGGAATTCTGGAATTTGTAGTTTTGTGACATAGGGGGGATGCAGACGAGGGCATCCAAGACGCCCTGGTCCGCAGCGCCGCGGGGCCAAGGCAGCCTCACCGCGGCGCCTCCCCGGCGAATCTAAAAGGAGAGCCAAATTGGCGCTCCTTTTAGATTTCAGAGAAAGTGCACCCCAAAAGCGGCGGGCGCACTTTCTCTGACTCAAACGCCGCGGCGCGTGTGGTCGCCGCGGCGTGAGGTCAACCCGGAAGCGCCGTCCGTCCGGATGGCCGGTGCTTCCAGGGGCGACCTCAGGAAGAGGAAGGGGCGCCGCTCGTGCGGCTGCCCCTCCTCTTCCTGGCCTCGGAGATGGCTCTATTAGCCATCTGCCGAGGCCCATAGTTAGTCATCTCTCAATATGAATTATTTCTGCAGTGGAGATTCAGCCTCTCTCTCTCTCTCTCTCTCTCTCTGTGTGTGTGTATGTTTAGTCCTCATTATCAATTAATTGGGGAGCAACACCACCATCTTGAGATATGGGAAAGTTAGGAGTCACTCTTGACAATAGTGGTCCTCTGAACTATACAAATGTGGTTACACCCTCTCTCTGGTCATATTCTCCTACTAGCTAAGAGGCAGAGTGAAAGCATCATTTTGTTTGAGGTTTGTGGCTTAATAAGAATTTTCCCATCAACAATCCCACCTGGCCTTCCTAAATCAATCTGGGTGGAATTAGCCACCAGGTTTCTCCATCCAGTCAAGTGCTTCTTGATCCCCAGGTATTGTTTCTCTCCCTCTCCCAGGCACAAAGGCATCTTCCCCATCCAGGGCAAAAGACCATAAAAGCATCAGGGCCAGCAAATAAGCAAACTCTCTTCCACCTTCAAGTCTAGTAAACAAAGAAAATTTGAATCAGGCCATTGGTTACCTGGAAGGATTCCATTAGAAGAAATGATGGAATGTACTTCTTGCTTTTATCAGTGAGCTCAGGGGCATTGCCTGGCATAAGAATTATTCCCCCTCCCCATGAATTTTTCCTTCACTCCCCAAATTTCAAGCACTGGAGTGAGTGAGACATTGCAAATCATTCACACATAGAACTCTTGCATTTGCAGTGTTCACTTTTCCTTGATAATTTTGATAGTGTATGTATGCACATATCACTTGTGAACCTATGGATTTGATAAGGTTTTCTTAGTCAAAAAATTCTCAGAGGCAGTTTTGCCAGTTCCTTCCTCTGAAATATAACCTACAGTACCTGATATTCATTGATGGCTTCCCATTTAAGTACTAACCAAGACTGCTTCCAGAATCAGACAGGATCTGGTGCCTTTTAGGGTATTTGGGCTTCTTGGTAACAATGCCTGCCCAAACTATAGTTCCAAATGCTCAGCTGAAGTTCCAAATACTCAGCCCTCTCCCCAGCTATGCCCTGAGTGTGTTTAAAATAAAATCTTTAGTTTCTTAAGCTTATACTTGCTTTATGTTGAACTGCATTTGGTTTACATAATTTATTATAAGCCAACTTGAGTCCTATTTTAGGGAGAAAGGTGAGATAGATATGATTTTTTAAATGACTATTTTATTAAGCCAGGGCTTGACAGAGATCACCTGTAGTGGTTTGAACATCATACTACAATTCTGGAGATCAAGACTGGGATTTCCATTCAGCCATGGAAACCCACTCGTGACCTTGAGCAAGTCACACTCTCAGTCTCAGAGGAAGGCAAAGACAAACCCCCTCTGAACAAATCTTGCCAAAAAAACTTTAATAGGTTTGCTTTAGGGTCACCATAAGTAAAAAACAACAACATGAAGGCACACAACAACAACAAAGGGCTAGGGAACCTATGGCTCTTGAGATATTCCTGGACTAGGGTTGCCAGGTCAGGACTATCCCAGGGCAAACACCTGAAATGTTAGGATGACTCCCTATGTACGCAAAGGGAATCCTAGGAGTGACATATCTTTTTGTGTTGTGTGTGTGCTGTTTTTTTATTGTTATACTTTTAAACAATGTTACACTTTTTACTCTGGATGTCATTTTAATTTGTTGTTGTTAACTGCTTTCAAGTCAACCCCAATTCATGGTGACCCCCTGGATAAGACATCTCCAGGACCTCACTATTCTCTACTGCTCTGCTTAGGTCCTGCAGACTGACGCCCATGACTTCTCTGATCAAGTCTAGCCATCTGGTGTGTAGTCTCCCTCTCTTTCTCTACCTTCTGCCTTTCCTAGTATTATTGTCTTTTCTAATGACTCATGCCTTTTCATGATGTGGCTAAAATATGACAGCCTCAGTTTCATCATTTTGGCTTCTAGTGAGAATTCAGGCTTGATCTGTTCTAGAACCCATTTGTTAATCTTTTTGGCAGTTCATGGTATCCTCATCACTCTTCTCCAACACCACATCTCAAAGGAGTTGTTTTTCTTCCTCTCTGCCTTCTTCACTGTCCAGCTCTCACATCCATACACGGTGATGGGGAATACAATGGCATGGATGATTCTAACTTTAGTGTTCAGTTGCATATCTTTGCACTTTAGAATCTTAGTTATTTCTTTCATAGCTGCCCTTCCCATTTCTAGTCTTCCTCTCATTTCTTGACTGCAGTCTCCATTCTGGTCAATATTTGATTTGAGGTATGGGAAATCTTTAACTATTTTGATTTTTTTTTTTGTTTTGTTTTGTTATCTAGGTTGAATTTAAGAAGATCCTCCATGATCATTACTGTTGTTTTCTTTATGTTCAGCAGTAAACTTGCCTTTGCACTTTCTCTTTATAACTTGTGTTTTACCCTTTTATTACCAGATTTCTGTCTTGCTTTATCTTGCCTTAGCAATGGACTTTATCATACCATCTTGCCATTCCTGCACATTCACACCAGTTTAAGAATGGAAGCATAACATTTTGGCATCATTTATTGCCATAGTTTTCTCTGCAACAGCACTTTGGTGATCTGTGGTTGCATGATCTGTTTTCTGCACCTCCACCATAACACCACTTTCCAACCCCTATATGCCCTACCCTGCTCAAGCATGTCTTTTGACTTTACTTATTTATTACTACAATTGAGAAATTATCCCAGTGCTAGAAAAGAAAAGAAATCGGAAATAAAATAAAAGAAATCACACATATGCAAAAACATATTTTTCAAGTCAGTGCTTTCACCTTGAGACCCCCCCCCCCTTTCACCTGAGTTTGAGCATGGAGATCTGGGAATCCAAATGCAATTATCATAACCCCTCAGCATTATATTTGATGGCTTAGGATGATAGGATCTGTAGTCTGAAAACCTGTGGAGGATCACATGTTCCTCAGCTCTGCTATATGTAATAGATTACATTGAGTCTGCAGCATTCTTTTCTAAATAATGGTTACAATAAACAGTGAAAGAGAATTTGTATTATTAGGGAAGGAGTTAGCAGTCTCAATTCTTGATGCTGGCTTCTGATTTGAAAGGCATGGTTTCTGAGAAACCATGTTTTAATGTCTGTAGGAGGGCCCCTTGGTCCTAAGACTATCCTGATCTCCTTTTGAACCTCATGGCTTAATGAGAACTGAAATAAATGTTCCCATTTAGTTTGAGTGCTCTCACAAACTTTCTCAGATGATCCTTGGTATCTGAAAGTGTTGCCTACTCAGCTTCTGAACTGTTTGGATTGTACAATTTCATTTGCTGGCGTATCTGAAAAGATTGCTACTTAACAGTACTTCTCAGTTTTGAATTGAAATGGGAAGGCATGGGCTATACAAAAGGTTTATCCCTCTTAAAGAGAACAATAGGGGTAGCAAGTTACTGCACAAAGCTACAGGAGAAGGGAATTCTTTATTTCTTATGTCCTAGATGAAGCTGGCTGAATTGCATTTCTGTAGAAGCTGTTTTTAGTTCTTCCCATAGATCTGAGCACAGAATTAAGATATAAAAGCACTTTCCCTCCATTTCTTTCTTTTTTTGATGAATCTTTATTCTAGTTCTTTCTGCTCACCTCACACTCCACTCCAGACCATTGTGCAAATGATCCATGAAAGCAGGCCTTGACTTGACTGAAAGAAAAACAGGATCAAACTCGCCCACAATGGTACTGCTGTTATAATATTAAGAGTGAAATAACATGCTCCTTTTGTAATGGAAGTTTTATTTTTTTTGTAAAAAGAGAAGAAGAGTTCACTGAAAAGTCACAGTGAGTGCTCTGTGAAGATGCTTATCAAGAGGGAAAGAGAACTTGGAAACCAATGTGTTAACCTGGGAGAAAAAATCATTTGTTGCATAGACATGAAGCAGTTTACAACATAGCAAACTATAAGGTGATGGAAGTTTAGGCTGTTGGGGCTTGGATTAGGGCATGAAGAACTTGTGGTATTGATCAGGAATATATATCCCTACTTATAGTAGAAAACTCCTTCAGTTTGTGTAGGAAATTATCAAAGCCAGAATGGAAAGGCATAGGGTTGTCAGACTGGTGGGAACAAGAGAAAGGGCCTTCTCAGTGACTGCTCCCAAACTCTGGAATTCCTCCCTAGGAAGGTCAGGATGGCTCCATCCCTGCTATCCTTCTGGCAGCAGGTAAAGACGTTTTTATGCCACCACGTTTTCATATGACATGGATCCTGTTTTGTTTTTGTTTTTGTTTTAAAGAGTTTTAAACTTTACATTTTGATAATGTAATGTTTTTAATTGTTTGAATTGTTTAATTGTTTTTTAAACTTTGTACATTTAATGCATTATACTGTTTTAACTTGGACTGTTTTAGATCTGTTAGCTGCCTTGAGTCCCTGTACTGGGAAGAAAGTGAGATATAAATAAACAGAATAATAATATAATAATCTTGGATGAGGCTCCAGTAATTTTAACTTTCACTATATTCAGCATGGTGTAGTGATTTCAGTGTTGGACTACAACTCTAGAGACCAGGGTTCAATTCTCAGCTTGGCCATGAGACCCACTGGGTGGTCTTGGGTCAGTCACAGAGGAAGGGAATGAACAAATCTTACTAAGAAAACCCCATGATACATTTATCTTTAGCTTTAAATCAAATCTATCATGGGGCAAGATTTGTTCAGAGGAGGTTTGTCATTGCCTTCCCCTGAGGCTGGGAGTGTGTGACTTGCACAGGTCAAACAGGGGTTTCATGGCTGAGCTGGGAATCGAACCCTAAGGTCCAGAGTTGTATTCCAACACTCAGATCACTATGCCATGCTGGCTCTTACTTCACCACAATCTCAACAAGGCCAGGCCTATTGTGAGGCAGAGTGAGGTGGTTGCCTCAGGCAGCAGATTCCAGTTCTCATTATTTAATTTGTCATGGTTTTTTTTAATTCCTGCCAGGAATAGGGAGAGATATTTGTGGAATTTTCTGCTGCATGTGCCAGAATAACTTGGCAGTGTTTGGATAACATGCAACTTGTGTTGGATGAGGTAGGACTCTTCTTCAGGCAGGAAAATGCCTGGGGTTGACCCCTGAATCTAGAAATGTACATTTGGCATGAAGTTAATCCTTGTTTCCCAAGGTGGAAAAGCTAGACATTTGTAGATCTCTTTTTCAAAACATTAGAAGTTTTAAATTTTCTTCCTCCCTCTCAAATGGTTCTTGTCAAAGAAAAAAATATGGGAAAACAATTCTTAGTAAGTAACTTTATAACCAGCGTGACATAGGGGCTAAGCAGACAGCTAATTGGGCCGTCTTGGGGGCAGGGAAGGGGAGAGGCAGCCGCACGATCGGCGCCCCAACCCCTTCCCCAGGTCGTCCTTGGAGCAGCTGACCCTCTGCATGGCCGGCACTCTGAGGAGGACCTCCCGCCGCAGCATTTGCACGCGCTGTGGCAGAAGAGTCGCCTAAGGTGCGCTGCAGCCTTTTGCAGCGCGCCTTCGGCAACTTGTGAAAGGAGCACCAATTTAGCGCTCCTTTCAGGGGCGGCAAAGGTGCGCCATGGGACCGAGGCATGGGGATGCCTCGGTCCCATGGCGTAGCTTTCTGGGGCGGCCCAGGGCCGCCCGTCTGCTTCCCACCCATAGTGGTTGGAGTGTTGGACTGTGACTCTGGAGACCAGGGTTCGATTCTCAGTTGGCCATGAAATCCACTGGTGACTTTGGGCAAGTTCCATGCTCTCAGCCTTAGGGGAAGGCAATAGAAAACTTCCTCTGAACAAATCTTGCCAAGAAACTCCCATGATAGGTTTACCTTAGGGTTGCCTTAAGTTTAAAATGACTTGAAGGCTCACAGCAGCAACAAAAAATGCAAAAGCAGCACCTGAAACTCACTGGCAGGAGGGGAAGATGGAAGTGTCATTCTTTTTGTGTCTCAATTAGAAGCTGAGTGGACCTCCGCCACCAATCCAGGTGCTAACTCTTAAGGTGAACTGGGATGCATTTATGTGATTTTACAGTAAGACTACATTGTCTTACAGAATATAGATCAGAATTTAGAAACATAGCTATGTTAGTCTAAGAATATCAATATACAGATGGATCTTATACGTTTCACCTTTGAGACAGAGTGAAAGATATTGTAGCATAAGATGTCATCTGAGGAAGTAGACTAGGGAGCTTATCACATTACCTTTTAAGTCAACTCAGCCTAATGGGATGCAGCTGGGACACGGCATGGAGGTGGGAATTATCACACTGTAATCCACCACTGAATCCACTGGGTGACTGCAGCCTGGGTCCCAGCTGCACTCAGCCAGCCGCCATTAAAACTCAGGAGCTTTCCGTTTTAAAAAAAGATCAACTGAGCATGGCTGGGACCGGGGCTGCAGACCCCCAGCGGATTCGGCGGTGAATTACAGTGTGATAATTCCTGCCTCCATGCTTAAGTCTACAAAGCTTATGCTACAACTTCTTTATCTCAGAATATAAAGCAGCTATGGACCCATTAGTCTAGGTTGCTGTTTGTTTTCTACTTATTGAAAGCCTGAGGCAAACCTATCATAGGACTTCCTTGGCAAGTTTCCTCAGAGTGGGTTTTGCCTTTGCTTTCCTTTGAAGCTAAGATAGTATGACTTACCCACGGTTACCCAACAGGCTTCCATGCCCAAGCCAGGATTCGAATCCCAGTCTCCAGCATCATAGTCCAACACTCACAACTACTGCACCATGCTGGGCTGCCATTAAATTAGAGGCAGGCTGAGATAGGATATGCAGTAAAAAGGTTATAAAAAAGGTAGTGTAATCACAAAATAGAAGAGACAGCCATGTACTGAAATGCCCAAGGTCATTCAGCTGGGGAGAAACTGGATGAAAGAACAAGAAGGGGGCAATATCAGAAAACAAAGTGTTTTGAGTATGTAACAAATGAATAACTAGCCTGCCATATTTTGAAATTACGCATTTTTTAATTAGCCAATGTTAATGCTCACTGTTGAGTTCTGACAATGAATGTATTTACTGTGGACCTATAGTTACTGAACAAAGGTTTACTGAGTTTTAACTACTGAAGCCAGAATTTCTGAGCTTGATTTATTACTGGAAGTGACAGACAACATGGCTGTGACAAAAAGAAACAGGTCCCCTGTTGCAACTTTGGGCTCATTCCCACTATGATTTAAGTGAATTGCTGATCGGATTATATGTGCCTTGTTCACACTTGAAACTGTTTCAGAACCAACTGCACTTGGTTTGAAGTGAGGAAAATGCAAAAATAAAATAAAATAAAAAAAAGTAAAAAAATAAAAATAAAATAATCGCTGTTTCCGAAGATGGATCATTTGGTGTTTCATTTGAAAAGAATCAATTCTGAAGCATGTTCAACAAGTGTGAATGATAGATCTGAATTGCATCATACTGGAGATGAGGAACTAATGGTAGAGGGGGTTGGCAGAGGGGTGTAACCCATCCCGCCTCAGTTTTTTGGGAAATCTGCCACCGCCTCCCTCTCAGCGCTGCCTTTGTGCTTTGTGGTGTGACCTATGGGCACATGATATATATTTTTTCTTTAAAAAATTGACAGCATATGATCCATTGTATTTGCAATTACTTGTGTCACTGAGCTGCAGTCGTCCTGCTCACCCCACTTGCTGCCTGCAATGGCCCTGAGAAGAGAAAAGCCACCAAAGTTTTTTTCCTTTCCCCAATACAGAAGAGATCCCTTAACCAGAGAGCAACCAGCTGTTCCAGAGCAACAATAACAGCCTAGGAGCCAGCTGGAGGAGGAGGAGCAGGAGGAAAGGGGAAAATGATGTGCTTGACACATTCAGGGAGCAGCCTGGGTTGCTGAGGGGAAGTAAATAATTCAGAGGAAGGCTCCAGTTGCTAAGGTCGTCCCACTCGGTGCCTGCAATGGCTCCATCCTCACCATCACCAAAGTGGAAGGTAACCCTCATGGGGAGGAGGGGGGTTCCCAGGCCAAGCCATAGTGCCAGCCTCAGCCTCTTTCTCTGGCAGGAAGTCCAACTCCCTCCCAAGCATGTCCTCCTCCAGTCTCAGGACAAGTCCTACATTTCAGCCTCCCGTCTAGGAGGAATCCTAAAAGGTCCTCCATTTGGAGCAGGACTAGAAGCATGATATTTACATTTGGAGCAGGACTAAGAAGCATGTTATTTATATTTCTATGAGTGTGTTTGGTTCTTATGTGGTCACGTTGTCCTATGTGTTTTCTTGAATGTGTTGCTGGTATGACACTTGGTTGCGTCACTGATGATGCATAGATGATTGACATGCATTTTGAAATGGCACAAATCTAGTGGGGAAAAAAGACTCGAATCCATGAAATAAGAAAATAATTTACTTCCATGGTGGGAACTACACCTTGACTGCAATTGATTCACCAACCCAGTGCCAAAGCGAATCACAAACCAGTTTAAATGTAAGTGGGAATGAGTCCTTGGTTCTTGTTGCAGCTTCACTTGCCTCATCTGGCATCTGGCTCTTATGGTGGCCTGAGGTATAGTGGGCCAGGAGCAGTTAGTTATGTAAATGTAACTAAGTAGCTAATGTAGAATATCAGTGGTACTGAAGGGAAGAAATAAGAAACCTGATCAAGCATTGGGGTCAATGGCCACCCCCTTTCCTCCTCCAGGAGGGAGGAGTAGGAGTGGGGATGGGCTTTTTGCTGCTCTCTCCTGACAAGAGACAGGCTAAATTAAATCACACCACAGCAGTTATGCCATGGCGTGAGGCCTTGGGGGCAGAGCCAGAGCCAGAGCCTTTATAACAGGCAGTCACCCCCAGTGCTTGAGAGCTGTCTGAAAGTCGAAGTGGAAGCAAGAGGAATGATGACAAAGGATAAGTTTGGGGAGGGAAAAGTTGCATTTGCCCCCCCGCTCTCTTTTCATTGGTTTCTTTGGGCCTTGACCCCCCTTTGTCTAGCAGGAGGGGGGCTTTCTTGCCCAGCTTCAGCCTGTTCCTGGCCCTAGGGGCTTGATCAACCCTCACCTGCCAGTGGTTGGGTGGGTGAGTGAACGAGCGAGCCCATTTCAGGTGGAGAGCATCTGCTGCACATTAGGTTTCTTTTTGGGGGGCAGCCCCAATGGGCTCATTTTCCAACCCTTGCAGCTCTCCCTAGGGCAGAGGGCTTTTGCCTGCATTGGGCCCGTTCCTCAGCCTGCCCTCCTTGAGGCGATCAGCCCTGAAGGGCCTGGATTGCCCTTTGCCCGGGCTGAGGGTTTTCCTGCTCTTGTTAGGGCTTGTTCCCCAGCCCACTCTGTGAAGTGACTGTCCTGATGGGCTAGGATCACCCTTCGATTGGGCCAAAGGCTCCTCTGTCTGGGCCGAGGGCTCTCTTGCCTAGTTAGGGCCTGTTCCCTGACCCTCTTGCCAGGGAATTGACCTGCTAGGAGGCAATGCTTTCCCTGGGTGATTGGACCTGACAGGTCTGGATCGCCCGCAGTGTGGGCTGTATGGCCTGTTGCCCAGAGGGCTTGTCTGCCCAGTTAGGGCTTGTTTCCTGCCCCCCCCCCTTTTTCATGGGGGCTGGCATAGTGTGGCACTTTTTGCTGGGTGAGCAGCCTGGGCAGGCCCTAACTGCCCTTGAGTTAGGCTGAGAACTCTTCTGTAGGGCTTGTTTTGGTGATTGGGGTAGCAGTGACGGGAAGGTGGTGTGGGTCCTCCCTGGGGGCTTTCTGACAGGGCTCCCTCACTGTGGGCCTTAACTTGATTGGGGCACATCCCCTTTTTGTGTGGTGGGGATTTCTTGGGGTCAGTCTTCACCCTTTACTAGGTAGGCCCCCAGGGTGATTGTGACCAGGGTGCTGTCTTTCCTTAGCCATCTTACCTTATATTCTAGGTGTCAATTGGTTTGGTTCTTGTTGCTGTGGTCTGTATTTCAGAGGAAAACTCCCCACACTTATTTCACTTTTCTAGGCAAGAACTATTGTTGTTGTTGTTGTTGTTAACATTTTTGCATTGCAGTGGTTAGATAAGTATATCATTGCTTGTTTTGGTTCATTTGCTTGCCTTGGCTTGCCGTAGTGAGGCATGGCTGCAAAGAAAAGTAAAGGAGGTCTCAAGGGGAAAGGGCCTGCATGACCTGCTAAACTTTCAGTGGTGCAGCCTTCTTCTAGTGATGAGGCTGAGGATTTCCTTATGGATGAAATGTTTTCGAGGATTAGGGCTCTTGAGGAGGCTTGGGGTGGGCCTTCTCGGCCTCTTCCCACAATGATTGGCTTCCCAGAGTAGAATGAGAGGTCTGCTAAGCATTCTAGACAGGCTATGCTTTATAAAAAAATGAAAGCTTATATTCTTGCCTTGGAACAGGAGCAGTCTGGTTGAGGAACATCCTCTGCACAAGTGATCCATTCCCCTTTGGGTCAGGAATCCATGGAGGTGGTTGATCCAGAAGAGGTGGTTCAAGAAACGTTACCATCTTCTTCTACAGGTAAGTCTTTGCCTCAGTATAGTGACCCACCTCTGGGCTATTCTCGGCCCTGGGGATTTCGGGGCCAACACCACCAAAATGTGGCTTCGGTGGGTGGTGATATGGATGGTGATAAAGGATATGGATGGTGATAAAGGAGTTATAGTTGGGCTTATGATACCATTTGGTTGGCCTATGCCCCAACCTGCTTGGGGACAGTGGCCAGGATCCCCATTTCAGTCAATCCGACCTTCATGGCCAGCTGTTGATCAGTGCTGGGGTGGGCCTCAATGTCATTATGGTTACACTGGTATGTCCCCTTCTGCCATTCCATTTGGTGAAATACCCTTACCACTGGGCGATCATCTACTACAATTGACTATCAATAAGATTTTGAGGGGTAAATATATAGATGTCTTCACTTTACTATATCATCAATTGGAGAAGAAGGAGAAGGAGGAGCTGGATGACAGAAAAAGAAAAATTGTGTAGGAGGAAGGTTGAGCAGAATTTTTTGAATTGGCTTAATGGTTTCCACATTCATGCAGAGGTTATAGCTAAAGCCCAACCTGCTTGGGCTGCAGCCCTGATCCAGTATATGGACATTATTCACAGGGCTTACCTTGACTATGCTGGTCCGGCATGGCTGCTGTATGACAAAGCCTTTCACATGCGGATAGTTTTATATCCCACAATGCATTGGGATATGTTACATTCCCAGTTGTAGATGCAACTGATGACGCCCACCCACCCACCCGATCCAAGGGGAACACATCCACACTGGTCATCTGGTGCAGAAGTCAAGTGGCCCTACTCCATCTCAGCTGTAGAATTCCTCTGGTCAATCTCAGAAGCTTCACTGTTGGGAGTTTAGTTTTCAGCGTGTTTGCAACCGTAAGGTATGCAGATACAGTCATGAGTGTTCGGTATGCAAAGGCCCTCATTCCTTTTGAAATTGCACCAAGGGCAGGGCACAACCAGGCCCCAACAAGGATAACCAAGCAAATAGAAAACCAGGTGGCGCTCCCCCATTTTCAAAATCAAGCTTGATGTTCTGCAGAGGCTCCTGGTGTCCTATCCTGATTCTAGGATGGTACATTATCTGCTTGATGGTTTCAGTGAGGGTTTTCGGATTCCTTTTCAGGGCACCTGACATCCATTTTTAGCTAACAATTTAAAGTCTGTTAGGGGGATGGAATATATCATGAGACAAAAGATTGATAAAGAGGTAGCCGACGGTCATGTGTTGGGCCCCTTCTCAGCACCCCCTATCCCTAATTTGAGAGTTTCCCCATTGGGGGTTTTTCCTAAGAAAGCTGCGGGTGAATTCCACTTTATCCACCATTTATCTTGTCTTCACGGTCAATCAGTTAATGATGCCATCCCCCATAAGTTATGTATAATTCGTTACACCTCTTTTGATACTGCTGTCCCTTGTGTTCTGAGCTTTGGTGTCAGGGCTGAGTTAGCTAAACGTTACATTAAGTCTGCATTTCACTTGTTACCAGTTCATCCTGGTAGCAGACAGAAGAACCTGCCACAAGATTGGAATTTTTGGGAATATCCATTGACACGGTCAGTCAGTTATCTCAACTCCCAGAGGACAAGGTTGCCAATTTGCATGACAGGATACAACAATTCCTGTCACAATCTAAGGCTACACTCCATTAATTTCAAGAGCTCATTGGGCATTTGAATTTTGCCTGTAGGGTGGTTGTTTCGGTGCGAGCATTTTTGAGGCGTCTTTGTGATGCTATCTGTGGAGTTATTAAGCCACAGAGTCACTTCGGCCATAAAGGAAGATCTCTTAGGGGCTTTACAGACCAGCCACAAGGGTTGGCCTGAGGGTGGAGTTGGGGGGGGGCAACTGCACGCTGGCTGCCCTGACTCCGCCATCACGCCACATGCCCCACCGCACGGTGCATGGCATCACGGCTCTCACTTGGTGCAGCATGTAGACACGCTGCGCCAAAGGCGCACAGGAGAGCCACAGTGGCAGTGGTAAGGGTGACTCTTTGCCGCTCCAAAAAAGAGTAGCATTTGCCAGGTCTTTTTGGAGTGTCAAACAGCTAGTTTGGGGCCATGGCATGTGGTTGCCTCAGCCCTGATCCAGCACTCCCAGGGGCAGCACGGAGCTGCCCCTTAGGGGCTGTCTGTATAGCCCCTTAGTCTAGTCTCAATTTCTGGCAGAATTTAATGGGATTTTGTTTTGGCATGATGAACTCAAGTTACATGATGTGCTGCAGGTGTCATCGGATGCGGCAGGTTCAGTGGGCTTTTGAGTTTATTTTAATGGCCATTCCTGGCCTCAGGAGTGGATCCAGGCTGGATTAACTTCTGATCTGACTTTTCTAGATTTTTTTCCTATTGTAGTAGCCATCACTATTTGGGCTAATGAGTTTGCTAATTCTTCTGTGCACTTTTGGTGCGATAACTTGGCTGCTGTACATATCATCAACTCCTTGATGTCAAAATCCCTGAGACTCATGCATCTTGTCCAGGTGTTTACATTGCAATGCTTACGTTTTAATATCTTGTTTACAGCCTTGCATTCCATTTCAGATGCTCTTTCCCATAAACAGATAGATTGCTTCTGGAACTTGGCCCCCAGGGCAGCTCAGCTGGCAAAACCAATGCCTGAACATCTTTGGAAACTTGGCAGCGTGAAGTGATTGGGCCCTGGGTCTCTCAGTCATGGCCAGTATGAAGAGAAGTTATGTAAGAACAGTTCAGGAGTTCATCAAGTTCCAAGTGTGGCACCAATTGGAGGAGGAGCTACTGGCTCCAGTTCATCAACTCTTACTATATTGTGTTTTTTCTCCACAATAAGGGTTTGGCTCCTCAGTCCATTTGTGGCCACCTGTCTGCCATTGCTTTTTGGCAGAAGATTCAAGGAGTTCATTACACCACTGTTGATTTCAGGATTAAAAAAGTTTTGGAAGGCTGGTCTAGAGAGAGAGGTCAGATTAAAGATAATAGAGTGCCCATGTCTCCTGACATTTTGAAAGGCTTGAAGGCTGTATGGGCTTGTATTTATGTATTGCCATATAAGGTTTTATTATTCATGCTGCGGCACTGACCACATTTTTTGGTGTATTGTGAATTAGTGAGCTAGTTTCAGCAGCTAAACATGACAGGTCTGGCAAGGCATTGTGCTATGATGATCTTAAGTTTACTCGACAGAGGGTTATACTAGTCATCAGGTCATCTAAAACTGACCAGCCTGCAAAAGGTACACAGCTCTCTCTACAGCCTTGCTCAGATGTATCTATCTGTCTTGTGCAGGTTTTGAGTGAATACGTTTGTGCCAAAGGATCCAGCCCAGGGCCTCTGTTTGTTCACCAAGATCTTTCTTTTTTGATCAAGCACCAGTTTGGGGCAGTTACTTCTAGGGCCTTGTCCACTATGGTTTTCTCTACTATTCATTTTGCAATCCATTCATTTTGGATTGGGGCTGCTTCAGTGGCTGCATCCATGGGGTTTCAACCCAACGCCATCAAACAAATTGGTCACTGGAAGTCCTCTGTGTATTGCAGGTATGTTAGGAGATTGCGTTGTTAACTGGTGTTTTCTTGTTTTGCAAATCCCTGCCCTCGGCTGTCAATAGTTCAAGTACTACTTTGTGGCCACAACATGATCTACTGTGCTGCTCAGCAAGCAAGATCAAGCCACTTTGGTACTCACTTGGGCCTTGGTGATGTTGCCTGTTTTCATTGGCTGGGCAAGAGGGGTATTTGTTGGCACAACTTGTTGCCATTATTGTTAAAGGAGTGTCCGAGCCCCTCTCCCCAAGTTTTAGTGGTTCACGTCAGGGGCAATGATCTTGGTTTGTTGAAAGGAAAGGCACTTATTTTGCTGGTACTGCATGATTTCTGCCTTATTAAGCAGTCATGGCCACTTGTTCTAATTGTTTGTTCGGCTATGCTCCCACAACAGGAGTGGAAGTGCGGTGGCGACCCTGTTTTATTCCAATCTTGTGTCCTGTCTCATTATTTCTGGAGTTGGGTGGCAAAGAGCTAAACACTGCTGTTTGACTTTGCAGGCCCTGAAACACCTGAGTGGTGCAAAAGTGGAAGTTGTTATCCCAAAGGAAGAAGTAGCACAAAGAGAAAGAAGTGTGAGTTGTGTGCCTGTGCGTGCAAATGAAAGGAGAATCAGGTGGCTTTGTAGACTGCTGTGTTTGAAGAACAATTTGACAGAGACCGAGCAAGATGATGATAACTTTGGAAAAGTATAATTTGTTATGATTGCCTCTTTTCCCTCCTAAAGCTGTACAGTTTTGTAGTTTGTACCCATTGCAATTTATACCTGGGTAAAAGTATGGCTTGGGGGGAAAAGGCAGTTTGCTTTCAAACATGCTTGGGTAAAAGATAGCTTACTGAAACAATGTATAATTTTATCCCTCTGGCTACCCAGGCATGCACAAAGCATTTTAGATGGAACATTGTTTCATATGGACCCTCATAAAATTTCATTTGCTTTACTGTGGGTGAAGACTGTTCCATCGAGGACATTCAGTATTACACAGGAGTGTCATTTCTCACATCCGAGAACAGTCCAATAATTCTGTGTCTTCTCTTTTTAATACAAATAAATTATATACATTTTTGTCAGCTCTGCCTTTTGTTAGTCAGTTTTAGCCAACACTGTAATCTCTCTATCGGCCCAAAACATACATTTCAAAGAATGTGAATGGCTAATGGTGCATCAGCTAATGATGCTTTGATTATACAGGCCAGAGCATCAGAATAGTGAGTGGAGCATCATTGAAAATAAGCATATGGCTGTAAAACAGTTCAGAAAACAATAATAACAGTAGCAGACATTTGAACAAGTAGGTGTGGGAGGAGAGACAACACAGGCTTTACTACTGACTATTTGACATGAGCATAAAAAAAACCTATATATAGAATATGAATAAAGAGGAAAAGAATACAAATCATATCCCATATGCTGGCCAGTTTGGTAACTTAAAAGTCAAGTTTATTCTTTCTAGATTTGTTCTGGACCTGAATTCAATTTGCAGACTCACCGAATCAATTGCTAAATGGTGAACTAGGGTTTATATAAATCCCATTGATTCAATAGGTCTACTTTAGTTGGGATTAGCAATAGGATTCAGACATTTGTTATTCCTTTAACTAACCATATGGATAAGGTGAAAATGACTTTGTTCTCATCTTAATGCGAAATATTTGTAAGGCTGTGCACGCCTTTCCCATTTGGTGTGGAACCTAATTCAGTGATTGGAGTCCAGGTCCAATCTGGTCTGGATTAAATTGGCTTTGGTCTAATCTAATCCTCAAATCTGAACTGAGATTTGGAAATCCAGACTGGCTATCCTTCTGTTTACATATATTGAGAAAGCAAAGCAGTTATATTTGGTTCTTTCACATATCAACAGGAAATCCATGATAGATAATAAAGAGAGGATTAGCTCTCCTAAATTGCAGACATCTTGGAAAGTTATTTCACCCCCCCCCCCCCATATTTTTTTGAAATCATGCATGCTTGGTTGAGTGTTCAATATTGCAAATTCATTCTGCTTTTGTTCTCAAAATCCCTCCTCCCCAGTATTGGGGGTATAGTTTTAGAGTCCTTGGAGTACTCCCAAACATCACAGTCCAAAGCATTTCAGGAATAAGTTAAAAATATACTGTGGTGAAAACTAAAGCATTGAGCAAACTGGGCAGGCAGGCAGCTGTTCTTGGCAAAGGTGGGTAGGCAGCCTGCCTAAGAGCCACAGCAAAGTGGCAGGTAGCTAATCAAAGATGCCTTTCCAAAAAGACACGAGGGTACCATGATCAAACTCCAAAGAGCACCTCAAGGACTGAGAACTAAAGTACAGCTGAACTGGTGACTGTAGCAAAGCCAAATGTAATGGTAAGAGATTAAGAATTTCACCTTGAAGCAGCTTGGCAGGTTACAATGGTTGGCAGAGGTGGTCATGCTGGAAGGTTAACAGGTGGAGAAGAGCAGCAGGCATATAAGTGAATTAAGAAGTCACCTTTCTAGACTAGCACAACTGTTAAACTTTTGGAGGTAGCCTTCTATTACATTTTTTATTTAGTTACTTTTATAGCAAATTGTCATGACCTTGTTAACAAATGTACAGTGCAACAATGTAATATAACCAGTTATAACATTTTAACAACATAAACACAATGTATAACTTTAAAGAAATAGTTTACATATAACTGTAAAGTTTAAGAGAATATGCTACCCCTCCTTCTGTAACTATGCTTGTAGGAGATTATTAAAAAGACCTTTAGTCAACAATGTTTCAAGGCATGCAAACCAAGGAGTTAAGTCTGTCTTCCAAGGAGTAGCTGCAGAAATGAGAGGCTTGATAGTAGACGTGAAGTAGTAGTAGCAATAAAGAGCAATAAAGACCTTGGTTACTCTCACATATTTCTTTCCTTCTGTTAAACTCATCAACAGTTGTAGAAGTGTAAGGCTTAATATGTTGTAGGACAGTTCTTCCCCAGGTAGTTTGTGAACTGTTGCAGTTATATGTGAACAACTGGAACCTTCAACCAAGTAAAACAGTTTTTTCTTCTTAAATTTGGACTGGATTAGCATGTTTTAGCTCACCTACCAAATTATTCCTGATGCAAAAACATGAAGGGTTCTTGAGAAATCCATTGTTCTCTATCTACAAAGAGGCCTGTGGCCTCACAGGAATGGAGACAGATTGGATTGCAAGAGAGGAGTCCTTGTTTATATGCAAATAGACTTTAAATTTCCAGGACTTTGAAAATCTCCCAATTGTCACATGGCCAGAAGGAGGAGGAGCCAGCCTGTAAGAGATGCTCTCCCCATACCATCTTAACTAAGGACAGAAACAATAAAGTGCAGATATTTTACTAACATTTCCAATTTTTCTCTTGTTTGGTTTGTAACATCTTGCCTGATAAAGAAGTCAGTGGAGCTTTGAAAGCTTGCAACAAGTATATTGTGCATTTCAGTTGGCCAGTAAAGGTATCACTGTTTGGTGGATTTTTGTTTGAATTTGCTAAATGGCCAACACAGTTACTTCTGCATTTTTTTACAGTTATACATTGTGTTTATATTATTGAATATGTTATAACTGTTTATAATTACATTGTTGCACTGTACATTTGTTAATAAGGTCATGACAATTTGCTATAAAAGTAAGTACCTAAAAAAAGGTAATAGAAGGTTGTTGTTGTTGTCAATTGCCCTCGAGTCAATCTGAACTCATGGTGACCCTATGGATGAGACATCTCCAAGAGCCCCTGTCCTCCACTGCTCTGCTTAATTCCTGCAACCCCTTAATATTTGTGACCTCCTCAATAGAGTCCATCCATCTGGCATGTGGTCTTCCTCTCTTCCTACTTCCCTCCACCTTCCCCAGCATTATTGTTTTTTTCCAAAGTGTCCTCTGTTCTCATGATGTGTCCCAAGTACAACAGTCTCAGTTTGATCATCTTGGCTTCCAGAGAGGTTTCCAGCTTGATCTGCTCTAGGACTCACTTGTTTGTCCTTTTGGCTGTCAATGGGATCCTCAGCACTCTTCTCCAGCACCACATCTCAAATGAATTGATTTTCTTCCTATCATCTTTCTTAACTGCCCAGCTCTCACATCCATACATGGTAATAGGGAATATGATGGCTTGTATGACTCTCACTTTTGTGCTGAGTTGTATATCTTTGCATTTTAGAATCTTTTCTAGTTCCTTCATAGCCACCCTCCCCATTCTTAGTCGTTTCTGATTTCCTGACTGCAGTCCCCATTTCTATCAATGTTTGATCCCAGGTATGGGAATTCGTTTTATATACAGGACACTCTTTTACTTGGCTATAGTATTTAATGGGGCTTGAGCATCCATGGATTTTGGTCTCCATGGATGGTCCTAAAACCAAACCTCAGTGGATACCAAGGGCCCACAGTACCATAATTATCTAAGAGCATCTTCAAAGCATATCCTGAAGGTTCAGTGCACAGTAAATCCCATTTAATCATCTGGTGTCACCAGTTAGTTCATCAAAGCATCTTCCTACTTGTGACCCCATACATCTTCCATGCCATCTCCCCCAGGATTACTTGCCAAAGTCTCAGGTGGAGATGGGAGACTGAGAGCTACTGCCAGGGAACAAGCCCTCTTTATTCTTACCCTTGCTGCCTGGCTGCTGGGACTTTTTCAGCCTCTGCCTTGAGTAAGACCATTTGGTGCTACATGCAGGCTGTTGGTGATGAAATGCCTTGGCAATTTACTTCTGCTCACTACCTGTTTCCCAGAGAAGGATGATAGTGGTCCTGGGATCTGCTTCCACCTCAGACCAGTCCCAGATTCTGTGTTTTTTCTGTGGTGACTCAAGTTTACTTCCTACCTTTCATTTCAGGGGCTGCCCCTGCTGTGGTGCTTCTGGTGCTGTTTTCCTCCTAACCTCTTGGAAGCAGACTTGCCCCATTACCACAAGAAGTATTGTCCTGTACAAGTCTTATTGGTGGTGAAGCCAAACCAGTCTTCTTCCCTTTGGGATTAGAGGATATTTATTGTATTTATTTTTCTGCCGTGCATGTGTCTCATGATTGATTAAACTAATGATTAGGTGCAATGGTAATCATGATCATTGTTAAAACTGTAATGGATACATCTATTTAATAAGGAGATATAATGAGATCATGTGGAGATATAATTGAAATTAAATTTAGTGGTTTGCTTGCTCATCTGAATTGAATGAAATGGGCAATAACTGTTTGCTTTGCTTCACAAAATGAATTAAATGTAGAGTATAATAATATATGTGTTTTATGAATAAAATGTGTTTGTTGACAGACCAAATGAATGTAGAATTAGACACACACACACACACACACACACACATTCATGTTCTTCATCTCTTTTTTATATATTTGCTTATGCATTTGTGTATATTCGCATATGCATAAGAATGTTTCTGTCTGTGCAAGAGAGAGTAAATGATTATGTGTGTGAGTGAAAAAGCATGACTGATTGTATACATATCTGTGAGCACTGGTATATGCATGTGGCTGTGTGTTAGTGTGTGTAAAACTTACATGTGTTAGGTACTGAATTTATTTAAATAAAACTGTTCTAATTTGAATTATGTTATTTCCTTATAAAATGTTAAAATGTGAATATAAATGAAAGTGTAAATGACAATATGCACACAAAACAAACAAAAGATTATATTCATGTACTACATTGCATGGGGGCATGAAGTCTGCAAATAGATGTAGAGGGTCAAAAAGGTAAAAAGTTTGAGAACCACTGACTTACAACATTAATTGTAGTGTGTGGTTATATTTTACTAACTTATCCACAAGCAATAAATAGATTACTACTCAAATTAACAAGAAAGGAAAACAGAAGATAAAACTAAGCTACTCAAATTAGCAAGACAAAAGGCTGGGGAATGAAAAGACAAAGAGCAGAGGCCAAGCTAGATGACAATCAAACAACTGCCAAAATCTTCATTGCAACTCTTTCAATGAGGTACTTTACCCTTTTTACTACTGACAGCTAAATCTAGTAAGTAAACGAATAGCTGCAGGAGATAATTGACTCTATAACTTCAGTGACCACAGACCATTCCTCCCCATAAACACTGTGATTGGAGAGGGCTGATGGGTTTCTTGCTCCAGATTGCACATTAGAGCTGTCAATGAACAAAGCTCAACTTGTTTCCTGCCAATCCTTATTGCATCACCTTGGCATATAGTCATATTGGAGACACATTTTTGTTGTTCAGATTTCTAGATTAGTTCTAATGTCTTCAGACCATTCTGATCCTTTCTAGAACCAAACTAGGGCAAACTGATCCTATCTGGACCTGGTCCAAATTGGCCTAGCTGAGCCTGAAATTCAACCAGATCAGTTGCACAGCGCCACTTATTTGTGCATCCTGAACAAATACATGGATTGGAGTGTAAATCATCCTTCTGTTTTCACAATACCTTGAATTTGTTTTCTAAGCAGCTTTTGGTCTTTAAAAAAGTATATAAAAATTATGGCTGGAATCCTGATGGGAAATACACATTCACAACTGCTACATATTCATGATCTCTACACAGTCCTTGTTTAGAAAATGGAAACAAAGATTTAAAATGCAACAAACATTACCATTACATTTTTTTATTTTATTGAATTGTATTTTGACTTTGGTCATGCATTTTAGTTGTAAAATTATAAAATAGTACAGTTGGAAAAATACAGGACAATTTAAAAGGATTAACCAGATATAGATGTCCACCAGCTTTTTCTTCTGAAGAGTTCTGCTTATGGAAGATGGCACTGGGACCTTCAGGGGAAAGGGACAATTGGGAAAAAATACCAAATCCACTGAGTTCCATTGACAGATGTAGGCCTTTCATTCATACTGAGGCAAATTTGGATTCAACACAGTTTTTATGAGTGCATACTTTGTATTAATGATTAGATATCACTTCTATCTGACTCTACCCAAGAATCATCCAATATATCTTCCAGTACTGCAACAAATTACTTAGAATTTCAAAGTTTCATGTTGCTAATCATCTCATACATTCTTAGTATTTATAGATTCATTTATTATATCCAGATACCACTCTTCTTAACACATCCCAAAATGGTGAACTAATAAGAGCAAAAATCCAAACAGTCCCGTTAAACCCATCATTTCCAACCAGCAGTGAGATACTAAATAACACAGACTCTTTAGCAAAACAAAGACTTTAAAAGTTCCTCAAATATCATCAAATGAAGCAAAAAATCACATAAAGAATTACATCTTAAATAACCAGAAAAACTGAACTACTGAAGATATTGATGAACCTATAAATAGGTTGGGGGTTCCATAATGCGGTGCTACAGCCAAGTAGACCCTTCTGTGGATCACCACTTCCCATGTGTAGCCTTAAGAAGAGCCACCTCCAGGGATCTTACAAACTGATCTAGTACATAGATGGGGGGGGGGGGGGTTCAATAAGTACTCAGGCTCCAAGCCATGTAGGATTTTATAAGTGAACATCAAGAACTTGAAGTAGGTTCAGAAGGAAATGTCAGCTGATAGAAATAATGGAGAATTGTTACCAAGACTTTAACTTTGCATACTACTCAGTTGCCAAGAGGTCGTGTTTTGTAACAGCAGAAGTCTCTGCACTAACTTTAGGGGCAGCCCTTTCAACCAAGGCAATGTAACCAGGGCAGCTTCTTTGCCAAACCTAAGTCTAAAGCCAGATTGAAATGGATCTAGTGAATGTGCTCCTGGCAAGATTCCTACATGTATTCTCTCAAATTTTAATTGGTGACATATGTTCTGTTTGATATGGCTTTGAGAACAGTGCCACCACATGTGAACTAAATCCCCTCTATGGAAATTGAGGCATTTACAGTCATTAATGATACAAAAGCAGAAAGGAAGAATGTGTGAGCTGATGATGTTGGAATGGAGCTCCCATCAACCTTCACCATTGGCTATATAGGCTAAGGCTGATAGGAGCTGCTGTTTAAGAACATCTGGAGGTCAACACATTCTCCATCCCTCTGCTGGGAAATGTTTCATGTCAGTGAAGAAAGCACTTCACTGAAAAATGATATCTTTGAATTCATCTTTTCAGAACTCTCATACAGTGGGACCTTGGTATGGTTTCAGGACCCCATGTGGATTCTAAAATCTATGGATACTCAAGTCCCATTATATAAAATGGCATAGTAAATTGGTGCCCCTTATATAAAATGGCAAAATCAAAGGTTGCTTTTTAGAATTTTTTTGAATATATTCAAGCTGTGGATGGTGGAATCCATGCATGCAGAATCTGTGGATATGGAGAGATGACTATATCTCCCTCCTCCTATCCCATGTACCTCATATATTTTGATTTCATGTTCCTTCATCTCACTTGACATTAGTAAATTTACTGAAGAAAGTGAGAAGATTGTGAGCTTCATATTGTATCTGCACAACTAGTGCTGAATCCTTTTGTGTTAAAGCTAAAAGATTTAGGCAAAGTTTCTCAAAACAAGATAGAAGTAGGAGAAAAATGATCCTCTTATAGGGCTGATTTCATGGAATCTTTCCAGCACTTGCAAAATCAAGAACAATAATATAGAATGTGTGCTGCACCAAACTAAACACCATCATGTGGTGATTTTGGGGTCACATAGGTCAGGTCTGGGGGCCATATGTGGCCTATAAGCCACACTTTCTCCAGCCTATTATTCCTGCTATACATTTCTGATGGTGTCTCTTTCATGATTCCAGGATGTGGTCTCTTAACTGTGCAGAAATAGCAGTGCCAACATAATATTTTTTCTTCCAGTCCTGTACTCCACAAAACATTTGGTGGGTTAAGAACAATTATACCTCATAATTACAATTACATCCTTACATTTCACTAGGTATAATGTATGGATGTTGTTGTTGTGTGTGCATTCAAATTGTTTCCAATTTATGGTGACCCTGAGGGTTTTTCTTGGCAAGATATGTTCAGAGGAGATGTGCCATTGCCTTCCCCTGAGGCTGAGAGCATGTGACTTGCCCAAGTCACCCAGTGGGTTTCCATGGTTGAGCAGGAATTGAGCCCTGGTCTCCAGAGTCACTGTCCAACATGCAAACCACTATGACACACTGGCTCCAATGTATAGATAGTATCAGTCTATAAACTAGTAATGGCAACCATTCAGATGTTGTTGGACAGTAGCTCCCAAGACCTTTTAACATTTATTGGCTAGGCTGGCTGGGGATGATAGGAGATGGAGTCCAACAAAATTTCCTTCCTTTTTGAAAGCCAAGCCTGATATTTACATGAAGAAAGAAAAGATAAAACCAGCTCTATTATTGAAAGTCACACCTTGCCCTGCCAAAAATGTGGAAACCTCATTAAGCTGTAATCCTTAAATGACAAAAGAGGAAAGAAAGAGCTGTGCTCTTCATTTTTGTACTTCTCCAAATGGACTATGCACACTGCTTCATAAAGACTGTGCATTCATTTGCAAGTTCAAGGTTACACATAGGCTCATAAACTGGCATGTTTTTCTTCTTACACCAAACTGTGCTGGATTTGTGCCAGCACATGAGAATCTGCAGTCAGCTCCTTCAAGAATGAGAAACTAAACATTTTTCCCTTCCTGAAGAAAAGCAGACAGCTGCTAACTAGTTGTCTAGCTGTCTATTTGTGGACAATTTCTTTCATCTTATCATACCTTTTGTGCTGTTTTGAAATGTTTGGAGTTTAGACCTGAAGAACATGCAGTGGATGCCTGACTTATATTAAAAGGGAGGTGTTGTTTTTTTAAGGGAGAAAAGTTATGTGAAGGAATGTGTGTGCATGTGTGTGTGTTCCTACATTGGGGTCCTATTCCATCTTCCTATCAAGTATGGCATTGATTTTATTTTCAGCTGAGTGAAGGAAATCTTTTCAAACCTCAGTTGCACAAAGCTCCAATAACAATGAGGCTCCTAGGAAAAAGTCCTTGTCCCAGATTACAAAGAGAGAGGCAGAGAAAGAGAATATTCTGTGGCACCTCTTCAATACAAGCAAGCAAGAGCCATCTGGTCAATCACATTCCCCTGCTTTCCTGTTCTGCTTGTTTTAATTCTTTCTCTACTTAGACAAAGACTATGTGATTTCAATGCCTGTCACCTGTTTCCCCATGTTAACCGGTGCTAGCATGCAATTACATGTCTGCTATGCAAGTTGAATTCCTTTGAAGTTGCATTTTCCACTCACTAGAAAAGGATGCTGACTCCAGAGATCTTTGAGACAGTTTCATGGCCATGCAAACAAAGCCAAGATATTCTGTGTTTAAAAACCTTCATCTTCTTAGGACCCGGCTAGGCCATCTAAAGAGAAATTTGGAAGATCCCTACAATATCTTTTAGTCCAGATAGAACATTTGTTTCAGCACTGGGATCACACCAGAAGGTTGCACATTTACAAGGACTCTGTAAATGTCACAAGGACTCTGAACTAAAGACAGAAATTCTCAAGGCACAGAGAAAAGTCCACAGACCGTGTCAAACATAAGTGCGGTTATCCCTACACTGTCTAAACTTGTATGGCAGAATTTGTTGAAATAATTGATTCTACTTTTAGGGTTAGGGTTAGTGCTAGGGAATCATGGGAATTTTTTTTCCTGAGACATTGAGCCTTCTCTGTCAGAGAGCTCTGGTGCCACAATAAAATACAGTTCCCATGATTCCCTAACCCTAACCCTAAAAGTGGACTCAATTTGCACTATTTCTGGCAGTCTGCAACCCCCGTAGAACAATCTAGCAAACAACAGATCCCAGAATTCCATAGCACTGAGTCAAGGCAGTTAAAGCGGTATCAAACTGCATTATTTGTGCAGTGCAGTTTAGCCTGTAGATACAATTGCTTTGGAAGAAAGCTTGAGAAAAGCTGGTCTAGGTGGTAGCACACTGTAGATGCCCTCATTTGGCCCTCCAGAAAAATCATCCTTAACAATATTCTGACACTTGTTTTTCTTCCCACATCAACTGCTGACCTAAGCGTGTTTCTATAAGATTAAATGGAAACAGCAACGGCTGTTCTTTAGACTCCAGGCAACTCAAGTACATCTTGTACCTTGGCCAGCTGTCCACAGACAAAGTCCTTTCTTAATGACTAGTTCTCACTTGATTTCCCAAAGCACCTGGCTTTTTGCACATGAAAGTTGATCTATTTAGTCCAACAGAGCCTGTGCCAAAATGGATTTGCTGAGCAACTTTGGGCCAGAAATCCTGGTAACATCATCAACAGAAAAGTCTCTTTAACTGAGATCTATGGCACTCTACCTTAAAAAGTGGAGCTTACTGTTTGTTCATAGATGGTCATTCAGCCATAGCTGCATCACAGGGTTACCAGTGGAGGTAGTGGTAAGTCAGGAAGCCCTTGAAGAAAAATATAAATAGAACAAATAAATTTTTAAAATGTAAATCAATAAACATGACACTTTATAGAAATAGCTAAGCCACATTTGGACACAAAGGGAAGGAAGCCAACAAAGGGCAGGGATGATGGGGCAAGAAGTAATGGGAAAAATCAGCTAGTATAATATTTTTAGACAGAGCCACCATGGTGCAGTGATCAGAGCATTGACCTAGGACTCTGGACACTAGAGCTCAAATCCCCTGTTGGCCATGGAAACCCACACACTCTCAGCCTCAGAAAAAACAACAACATCTGAGCAAGTATTTCCAAAAAACCCTGTGATAGGGTTGCCTTAGGGTCACCATAAGTTGGAAACCACTTGAAGGTACACAGCAACAACATAGCTTTAGATGTCATTTTTAGTGGGAATAGAGGTTAAGGGTATAAACCAGCGGTTGGCAAACTATGGTTGGTGGGCCGAACCCAGCCCGCCGAGGCCTTTTAACTGGCCCGTGGCCGCTCCTGCCACACGCGCGTGAGTGAGTGCAGGGTGCCATTTTGCCTTCCAAAATGGCGTCTGCGCTCACGCATGTATGCGCATGGCGGCGGCGGCCATTTTGCCTTCCAAAATGGTGCCTGCCATCGTGCGCATGCATGCGTGAGCGTGGGCCACCATTTTGCCTTCCAAAATGGTGCCCGCACTCACGCACGCATGCGCATGACAGCAGCTGCCAATTTGGAAAGCAAAACGGCGTCGCCATTGTGTGCATGCGCTTGCGAAGCCAGCACAGTTTTGCCTTCCAAAATGGCGCCCTGTGCTCGCGTACACATGCGCACCAAGGTGGGCGGTAGTGCACATGTGCGTGCATACACACTCGCGTCTGCCACCATTCCCCTTCGGCCCGCTGAAGATCAGGGGACAGCGGAACCGGCCCCACCCCCTGAAAGTTTGCCGATCCCTGATATAAACTGAAGGCTTCACAGTGAGTGGGTCAAGTCTATATGTAATGGATCTTGGGGCATCTTGCATCCATTCATTGGACATGGCAGCTGAAATCATTCATCTTCAGATGTAACCACAATGATGGTGTTCTGTCTGATTATGCAGTACACCAAAAACTTACTGCTTCTGCTTGGCAGCACCTCGGCCAAAGCATTTCTGAGATCCTGCAGATAAGGATACTATAAGATTACATCTTTAGTGCTCTCCCCATCACAGGGTCCATAGAGAACAAATAGTGGGAGATGCTCCAAGGTCCTGCCACAATTGCTGCTCTCAAGGTACCCTGTAACTATAGATGTAATTTCCCAGTGACCTGATCTGCAGACTTCAGAAAACCCAGCTGAAAAAGTAGGTTTTTGGAATCATGTTCAGTCATTAATAACCATAAATTTAGGCCACAATTAAGACACAAAAATTAGATGCACAGGTATAGGTTGGAGGATACATGGCTCAGCAGTACTACATGTGAAAAGGACCTTGGGTTTATTACTGATCCTAAATTGAACAGAAGACAGTTGTGTGATGCTGTAGCAAAGAAGGCAAATGCTATTTTAGCCTGGATTAATAGAGCCATAGTTTCCATGTTAAGGGAAGTAACAGTGCCACTATACTGTGTGCTAATGGTTTTACTGTATATACTCATGTACATAATGTATATAATTTGAAGTAAAAGATGGCGGAACTCCATTAGTGGCCAAGACTAGACCATGTGCTGACTATGGCACAGATCACAAATTACTCATATCAAAAATAAGAGTAAGACTCAAGAAGAAAACAAAACCAGCGATTATACCAACATATGATCTAAATAATATCTCAACAAAATTTACTGAGAACATAAGAAACAGATTCGCATTACTAAGCATAATAGACTGAACCAGAGGAAATATGGTCTGAAGCCAGGGACATAATAAAAGAAGAATACAGACAAATATTTTCAATAAACAAAATGAAAGAAAAAACCCATGGATGACATAAAAACACTACAAGCAATAAAGAAAAAAAAAAGAGAAGAAAAACAAAAAGGAGATAGGAACAAACTAAGACTTATGAATGCAACAGTACAACAGCTTGTACGGAAAGATAAAGAAAGGTACTACAATGACCAATGCAGAGAAATAGAAGACAACAGCAAAAAGGGAAGAGCAAGAGATCTATTCCACAAGATCTGGGAAATCAAAGGAAAATTCAAACCAAGGACTGGGACAATCTGTGACAATAAAAATAACATAATTTAAGATCAGGGACGTTATCACACGGGGGCAAATCTGCTGGTTAATCCACACAAAACCCAAACAGAAATTGGATTAGTGCCCCGTGTTTTCACATGACGTTGCACAGAAACTGAACAGAAAGTGGACAGAAACTGGTGTTAACTGAGACCTTTTGAAATTCGGTTGTTTGGAAGAAATGCAAAGGCGCAATTAAGGTAATTTCGCATTTACCGTAATGTGATAGCCAAATGCGCATTTGGAAGCATTTCCCCTTAATTTCCCATGGTTCACCCCGCTTCGTCCTCTGTTTCCAGGATCGGCCCAAGGAAAGGCAGAGTCTGACAGTTTCCTTGGGCCGATCCTGGAAGCGGAGGACGAAGCGGGGCCGTCCTCCGTTTCCAGGATCAGCCCAAGGAAAGGCAGAGTCTGACAGCTTTCCTTGGGCCAATCCTGGAAGCAGAGGGCGAAGCGGGGCCATCCTCCGCTTCCAGGATCGGCCCAAGGAAAGCTGTCAGCCTCTGCCTTTCCTTGGGCCAATCCTGGAAGTGGAGGATGGCCCCGCTTCGTCCTCCATTTCCAGGATTGGCCCAAGGAAAGGCAGAGGCTGACAGTTTTCCTTGGGCCGATCCTGGAAGCAGAAGCCGAAGCGGGGCCATCCTCCGTTTCCAGGATTGGCCCAAGGAAAGCTGTCAGCCTCTGCCTTTCCATGGGCCGATCCTGGAAGCGGAGGATGGCCCCACTTCATCCTCAGTTTCCAGGATCGGCCCAAGGAAAGGCAGAGGCTGACAGCTTTCCTTGGGCCGATCCTGGAAGCAGAGGACAAAGCGGGGCCATCCTGCGCTTCCAGGATCGGCCCAAGGAAAGCTGTCAGCCTCTGCCTTTCCTTTGGCCGATCCTGGAAGTGGAGGATGGCCCCGCTTCGTCCTCCATTTCCAGGATTGGCCCAAGGAAAGGCAAAGGCTGACAGCTTTCCTTGGGCCCATCCTGGAAGCAGAGGCCGAAGCGGGGCCATCCTCCGCTTCCACGATCAGCCTAAGGAAAGCTGTCAGCCTCTGCCTTTCCATGAGCCGATCCTGGAAGTGGAGGACGGCCCTGCTTCATCCTCCGTTTCCAGGATCGGCCCAAGGAAAGCTGTCAGCCTCTGCCTTTCCATGGGCCAATCCTGGCATTCCACTATCTGCGCATGTGCTAGAAGCTTATTTCTAGTTCATTTACGGGATTTTCTCACTTGTGTGTGAACCTTAAATGCGGTTTCAGCGGGAGCTTACTTTAATTTTGCATTTAAGGTAATTACGTGTGAAAGCCATTTGCAGAATCAAGGTTTATTTTCAGTTTATTTTTGGGATTTGTCATTTCCAGTTTGTTATCGCTTTGTGGTCCACGTGTGATAACGTCCCAGGAAGGAATAAAAAGACGTTGGATACAATACACAGAAGAATTATACAAAAGAGATGACAAAATGAAGAAACATGGAATGAAGAGCCATATGAACATGAACCCCAAATTCTAAAAAGTGAGGTAGAAACTGCAATGAGAGAAATAGCAAAAAACAAATCACGAAGAACAGATGATATTCCAATTGAACTGCTGCAATCCACATTGACAGAATCAACTCTAGTGCTAACCAACATATGTCAACAGATATAGAAAACAAAATGATGGCCAACAGATGGAAAGTGATCAATATACATTCCCATCCACAAAAAGGGTGAAACAAGAGACTGCAGCAATTATAGGACCATAGCACTGATCTCCCATGTAAGCAAAATCATGCTCAAAATTCTGCAACATACATGGAGAGAGAAATCCCAGAAGTCCAAGAGGGGTTCAGGAAAGGAAGAGGCACAAGGGACCACATTGCATACATATGATGGCTAATGGAGAGCACCAGGGAATTCCAAAAGAAAATCAGCATGTACTTTATAGACTATAGCAAAGCCTTTGACTGCATACATAGACCATGAAAGGCTATCGAATGTCTTTAAAGACATGGGAGTGCCAACATATCTGATAGTTCTGATGAGGAATCTGTACTCAGGACAAGAGACTACTGTCACAACAGAACAAGGAGTAACAGAATGGTTCCCAGTTGGCAAATGGGTTAGACAAGGCTATATCCTTTCGCCCTATCTTTTCAACTTGTATGCAGAACATAGTATAAGAAAAGCAGGCTTGGACACAGAAGAAGGAGTGAAAATAGGAGGAAGGAATTTCAACAATCTGAGATATGCAGATAATACCATAGTACTAGCAGAAAAATTCACAGACCTGGAACACCTACTGAGAAAAGTCAAAGAAGAAAGTGCTAAGGCAGGCTTAATAATGAACATAAAGAAAACAAAAATAATGACTACTGAACTTCACATGTTCAACCTAGACAATAAAGAAATAGAAATAGTAAAAGAATTCCCATACTTGGGATCAAACATTGATAGAAATGAGGGTGGCTATGAAAGAACTAGAAAAGTTTCTAAAATTCAAAGATATACAACTCAGCACAAAAGCTAGAATCATACAAGCCATACTATTACCATGTATGGAAGTGAGAGCTGAACAGTTAAGAAAGATGATAGGAAGAAAATCAATGCATTTGAGATAATGTGGTACTGGAGAAGAGTGCTGATGATCCCATGGACAGCCAAAAGGACAAACAAGTGGGTCCTAGAGCAGATCAAACTGGAAACCTTTGCGGAAGCCAAGATGATTAAACTGAGGCTGTCGTACTTTGGACACATCATAAGAAGAGAGGACTCATTGGAAAAGACAGTAATGCTAGGGAAGGTGGAGGGAAGTAGGAATAGAAGAGGGCTGCATGCTAGATGGATAGACTCTATTAAGGAGGTCACAGGTATGGAATTGTAGGAATTAAGCAGAGCAGCGTAGGACAGTGGGTTTTGGAGATGTCTCAGCCATAGGGTTGCCATGAGTCAAGATCGACTCAAAGGCAGTTAACAACAACAAAAAACCTTATGTATAAATCTAGAAATTTTAGTAAAAAAATAGACCTCAAAAAACTAGGTCAACTTATCTATGGGTCAAAGTACTGTACTTTAATAAAAAAAAGGAACCATCTCCTGGTGAAAGGCAAAATCTTAATCCATCCTGGAAGCATATAAAAAAAAACGCTGACCCACTCTACTCTCTCATCCATCCAGCCTTTAGGGTGAGCACAGTTATGCTTGGTGGAATTTTGTAATTTTGTAAATTCTTTGGCATTGTTTTCCTTTGCTTCATCCTTTGTTACATGCCCCCAAGTTTCACCCTTGACATGGGATTTGGAGATCACATCAAAATCCATAATTTTGGCCCCAAACGCTGCCCTCAATTTATACATGGGGTTGACTTACTGTCAGGTATATATGGTAAGTTACAGGAAGGTAGATTTCAATTGAACTAAAAGAAACTATTTATTTCACTGAGTTCTCAACTGTGCAGAGCCCAACATACATATTCCAAATATGCATGACTGGGAATGCCCCAGATTTTGGGGGTATCATATTTGCACATGAGCCTTTGAATACATTTCTTGCATCACATAGACAAGAGATGGACGAGGCACTCAGTTCCTGCTCTGCAGGCATGTAACCAGGGCTTGTGTTTTAAGAACCAACACTGCCAAAAGTTTTTCCAAAGGATGAGAATGCAGTTCAGGTATTTTTGGTCTGAAGACTGGTATTTTAGAACGCTGCTTAGAGTTCATACAGATTTCTGTGCCAGGCATACCCCCTTTTCCCTATACCAACCTCCCTCTCCCCCCTCCTCACTTTTTCAGAGAGAGCTCTTTAGGTTTAAGTTCCTAGTCAAGTAGATTATCCCTGCATAGAGACTAGATCTAATGTTACACACTCTTTATCATTCTTCCCTTTCTGCCTCTGCAGGCTGTGTGCTTTGAAGTTCTTAACCCCTGAGGCACTTTATCTGGAAGCTTTTGTTTCTTCTCAACAGGTGTCAGAGTAGGCTGCAACCCTTCTTTGAAAGGCCCAAGCTTGCCTAGGTCTTGACAAAGACAAAAGTTTCAACAGTGCCCTTTACCTTCTGTAATGTACACACACACACACACAAACCTTTTGCCTGTGACCTTTGCAGAAGTGCTATAGGTTGTGTACTTCAGAAAAAAATGGAAGTTGAGGGAGACTTTACAGTACTTAAAAATAACTTATATCATCCATGATATTCTGCTGGGATAGTTGACTGACATGGGATTTGGAGGCACCATTTTATAATAACCCAATTTTGAGGGGATGAGAATTACTATAACTTGATTCTGGGAGGGCCATTGCTCAACACTTTGGTCTATAGGGGTCCTTTGGGCTGAATTTTATTCCCTATGTCAAGCTGCAGGAGGTGTTGTGGCATTTGGTATTTTGGACTTGGGCCACAGCAATATGCTGATACTATCCAGGTGTATCTCCCTTCCTCAATGTATGCCAAGAAGACTGTGGAATTCCAAACTGTTATTTGGATACAGTGATGGATTGGACATAGGCAGTGTGTAATGGCAAATTTTAGAGTGCAAACCCTCAACAGGACAGGGTCTATAGCAGCACTACTATAGAGAGTACAAAAGTGCCAATCTAAAACATTGCAGTCCAGTAGTAGCTTTTTTCTAAAGATAATGAGTCTTGCTGACTTAAGACCAAGCCACACCAAACTACATTGGATTACAACAAGGGTGTGTATATGTATGTGTGCCTATAAGTTGCCTGTCGACTTATGGAACCCCATGAATTTCATGAGGTTTTTCATAGGCAGGGAATATTTTCTAGTATATAAGATGACTGGGCGTATAAGACAACCCCAACTTTCCCAGTCAAAATATAGAATTTGAGGATATACTCACTGTATAAGACGACCCCTCTTCCAACACACACCAAATAAAAATTTAAAAAACCTATCAGATTTGATTTCAATATGGTAATTTTAATTCAAATGCTTATGACATGCAGGTATTTAGCAGGAAAACTGTCACTTATAAACACAACAAACTACAGCTCCCATGTTCCCTAGCATTTATTTCTGCAGTGTGTTTTGGACCTTACTTTTTAAAAAATAGTCCAGATTTAAATGCTGCTTTAAAATTATTTCCATCTCCCAGCTATGAGATGGTTGGGGGGAAATGAGAAAGTGTTGGGGAAAGGACTGCCAATAAACTAGGTAATGCATTCTGGGGTATGTACAATTTGCGGCCAAGTAAGTGACCCTGGGCATGTCACACACTCTCAGCCTCAGAGGATAGTAATGGCAACCCTCATTTGAAGAAACATGCCAAGAAAACCCCATGATAAGGTTGCCTTAGGGTTGCCATAAGTCGGAAAGGACTTGAAGACACACAAGAACAACAAAAAGTCTGCCATTCTTTCATAGGTAGTACATAGGAATAGGAGCCAGCATGGAGTAGTGGTTTGAGTGTTGGACTACCACTCTGGAGACCTGGATTTGATTCCTCACTCTGCCATGGAACCCACTGGGTGAACTTGGACAAGTCACACACTCTCAGCCTCAGGGGAAGGCAATGGCAAACCTCCTCTGAACCATAATTGCCAAGAAAACCCCAGGAGAGGATGGCCTTAGGGTTCCTCTTGTCCTCCTCCTCTCAGCAAGCTTCTTCCCGCCTCCATCTCTGTCCTCCTTGTCCTCCTCCTCTCCCGAGGCTTCTTCCCGCCTCTATCTCTGTCCTCCTTGCCCTCCTCTTCTCCCAAGGCTTCTTTCCACTCCCACCTCTGTCCTCCTTGTCCTCCTCTTCTCCCAAAGGCTTCTTCCCACCCCCACCTCTGTCCTCCTTGTCCTCCTCTTCTCGCCAGGTTTCTTCCCGCTCCCACCTCTGTCCTCCTTGTCCTCCTCTTCTCCCAAAGGCTTCTTCCCATCCCCACCTCTGTCCTCCTTGTCCTTCTCTTCTCCCAAGGCTTCTTCCCACCCCACCCCACCTCTGTCCTCCTTGTCCTCCTCTTCTCGCCAAGTTTCTTCCTGTTCCCACCTCTGTCCTCCTTGTCCTCCTCTTCTCCCAAGTCTTCTCCCCACCCCCCACCTCTGTCCTCCTTGTCCTCCTCTCCTCCCAAGGCTTCTTCCCAACCCCCACCCTTGTCCTCCTCTCCTCCCAAGGCTTCTTCCCACCCCCACCTCTGTCCTCCTTTGTCCTCCTCTCCTCCCAAGGCTTCTTCTTGCCCCCACTCTGTCCTCCTCCTTCCTCCTCTCCTCCCAAGGCTTCTTCTTGCCCCCACCTCTGTCCTCCTTTGTCCTCCTCTCCTCTCAAGGCTTCTTCCCGCCCCCACCCTTGTCCTCCTTGTCCTCCTCTCCTCCCAAGGCTTCTTCTCACCCCACCTCTGTCCTCCTTTGTCCTCCTCTCCTCCCAAGGCTTCTTCTTGCCCCCACCTCTGTCCTCCTCCGTCCTCCTCTCCTCCCAAGGCTGCTTCCCCCTTGCACCTCTCTCTTCCTCCTCCCCCCTCCTCCTCCTTATACCTGGCATATAAGACACCCCAACTTTAACCCCAGGTTTTCCTGGGTTAAAAAGTCATCTTATACGGCAGAAAATATGGTACTCAGAGGTGGTTTGCCATTGCCTTTCTCTGAAATTTAGCCTACAGTGCCTGATATTCCTCCCATCTAAGTACAAACCAGGGCTGCCCCTTCTTAGGTTCCCAAAGCAAATGGCATTGGGTCCCTTCACAGTATTTAGGCATTATGACAAGGATAGCCCATAATAATACTTATTGGAAAATCCATTTCCCCTCCAGTTACTATGGGGATTGCAGTGAAACTCAGAGGGGAAAGAGACGGGACAGGTCCAAGGGGAGAGGTGTCAGATAATGTTCCTTCTAATCAAAAAGGTCATGTCAGCCATGGGTCCACTAAATCAGTGACATCACAAGGGTTGGAGTCTCCTGGTGCAGTAACTCATGGTGTCACCCTCCCATTGACCTCCTCCTATACCACTCCATGCAGAATCCTTAGCAATGTTTTTTTTTATACTACTGTTACTCATAAATCTTAATTCCCATTTATCACAGAATGTAATGACAATAGTTGTTATGTAAGCAACCAGCAACATTAAAGCCATACCTTTAAATTACAATACCATACACACAGCCTAAATGTGTTTACATGTACATTGTGGTTAAAGTGAAAAGTTGGCAAGATGTAGTGTTAAGTGCCCCAGATATGTAACTCATTCTCATAGGAGGTGAGATTAGCTCCTTCCTTACCTTGTTTTTGGATGGGAAGTAAATACTCTTACGTTCGAAAAGGCTTTTAATATTCTATATCGTTCTTTAATTTTAATAGCATTCTTCAATTGTATTGTATTGTTTTTGGGTGCAGCTGACTGTCTGTTATTTTCTTGGTTTTGTGGTGTGTTAATAACAAATAACTTGAATTGCATACTGTCCCAATCATATTAGAAAGAAGGTGATAGATAGATCTATCTATCTATCTATCTATCTAGCCATCCATCTCCATCAAATGCAAATAAAAAGAAGACAGGAAGAGATTCACAGAGAAGTGTCTAAAAATGTTTTTGTAGATATCTGGAAATGAAAGTACAGTATGTATGATGGCCATTCCATCATACATACATATGCATGTATAATGCCCACCAATAAGGCAGTTTCAGGAAAAATAATATCTGGAATTTCAAATCACAAATATAATTATTAATGTACTTTATTTAATGTAATGATTTCTTGTATTATTGACAGCTGGAATTCTCATGACTAAATATTCAAAATGGCTAAGGCAGGTTCTGCTCTTAAAATCAACATAGTGCATAGATGCTAACTCAGCACCCTGGGGAAATATAAGGGAAATACTGGAGAGTCATTGAAGGCAAGTATAATGTTTCATTAGACATGGTCTCTGAACAGGATATTTTCTGCAGTTTCTTAATGAGTAAAAATGCACTAAAGCTGTTGTGCTTTGGATATATTATGAGACGACGTGAGTCATTTGAAAAGATAACACTTGGTGAAATGGAAGACAATAGGAAAAGAGGAAGACTGCACTACAGATGGATTGATTCATTCAAGAAAGTCACAACCCTACATTTGAAAGACCTGAGCAGGGCAGTTGATGACCAGGGTTCTTGGAGGTCTCTCATTCACAGGATCACCATAAATCAAAGTCAACTTTATGGCAAATAGTAACAACATCAACGAAAAGTAACCTCATCATTTTAAGGTATTTTTTTCTTCAGTTATATTTATTCGATTTTCTAAAAAGGCTTCCCAAAACATAAAATGAACAATTTTGTATAAAATCTAACTTTAACTATTTATTTAAAGGATTTATGTCCTGGAAACATTTCTTACCTTCCTGAGTAGCTTCATGTCTTTGGAGATTGTGTTCTTAAATTTAGGGATAATTTTCTTGAAGTGGAAAAATGTAGTTAGAGAAATTTCACATCAAAGAGGGAAAAAGATATAGGTGCCCAAATTTGCTAAGAGAACTCCATATGCTGCATCCATTCAGGGGAAAGGTGATCCTAGAAGATTGACTCCCCCTCCCATTGAATTAACTCCCTGCTTCCACTGATCAAGCCAAGGGCCAGAAGATGGGGTTGGGGTGGAGAACCTACATTAAGTCACTCCCATTGATATCATCAGGTTCTTCCTCCCTTGACAGAAATTTTCTTTCTTCTGTAGAAAAAAGCACAAAGCACCAGGCATGTCTATGTGAAGGAAGGAATTTGGCTGGTTCTTGAAAGAGTAGCTTCTCCAAGTACCAGCTCAGTGGATGGCTTCGCTCAACATTCATCAGCCTCTGAATAGTGGGTGAAGAATTTGGCTAGCACATGGAGAAAATGTGCCTCTGGGCTGCATCCACACTGCAGAAATAAAGCAGTTTGACACCACTTTAACTTCCATGGCTTAATGCTTTGGAACTCTGGGATTTGTAGTTTGGTGGGGGCATTAAAGCTCTCTAACAGGGAAGGCTAAATATAAGCCTACAAATCGCAGAATTCCATAGCATTGAGTCATGGCAGTTGGGTCAAACTGGTTTATTTCTGCAGCGTGGATACACTCCAGGTGTTGGCTGAGCCTCAAGCTAGCTTTACTATTCCTGCTCTTTTCCCAGTTGACAAAGGTGAGGGAAGTAGTAGAGTGGACTCAGATAAAGCTTCAAGGAACACCTGTCCAGGTAGCCAAGTTACAGCTATGCTCCTAACTGGCTTTGCTCCCTCTTCCCTTCTCTGTTTGAGGGAGGGATGGAGGAGCAAAGACACTGAGCCATTCTGTTCCAGTTCCAGTTACATATATTTTCATTGCCATAGTGAGTGAATATGTGGACACCATGATGTATCCTACCAAGGATTAGAATCTAACGTTCTTCAAATAGAATAAAAATGAAATGTGCAGTCTGAACAATGTTGATTTTGAGGAACAATGACTTATGTAGCAATCCTATGCTAGTGGTGCAGTGGTTAAAAGCCTGTACTGCAGCCACTCAGTCACAAACCACAAGGTTATGAGTTCAATCCCAGCCAGCTCATGGTTGAGTCAGCTTTGCATCCTTCTGAGGTCGCTAAAATGAGTACCCAGCTTGTTGGAGGCAATTAGCTTACACATTGTAAACTGCTTAGGGAGTGCTTAAGTGCACTGATAAGTAGTATAGAAATGTACTTGCTATTGCTACGTCTACTCAGTATGTAAATCTCACTGCGTTCTATGGTACTTAGATGTGAATATAGGATTACAGCCTAAGACAGTTACAGGCCCACATGTTACTGGCTTACTTTTATGAGATGCCAAGTCATGACATAATGTTCAAGCTACCAGTAGAAGCATCTGCATTGAAGTACTGCAACATGATATAACCAGTAATTGCCTCATTAAATGGCAGCTCGATAACATTAGCCATTGTACAACTGCAGAAAATTTCACCTTTTGGGTATGTTTTCAGTCAAAGCACTAACAAATACTCAGACTACCAGCATCTAGCTGTACACATAAGAGCATGAATTGTGTCATACTTGCTATAGTATAAGAAATGTTGGCTACCAATTCATGAATTAAAAAACACTGAATATGAAAACAGAGTATGAATCAATAGAAGTAACTTTCAGGAAACAAATTTTTTTGTATCTGGGAGATGATATAGCTACCTTTGTTCAAAATGGATGTGCCAACCTGCAGCACTGTGTACCCACACATGACTGCAAAATCAGATTTCATTCAGACTGATTGATTATGAAGCTGTTTATAGGAGGAACAGAAGGGATTCATAGACAACTAACCAGTATTTCCAGACAACAACATGTGCAACAACTGAAAACACCACAAGCTAAAAACAAGATAAGCTAAGGATCTCCGTGGAATGAGTATAACTTGCATTACCACAGATCATTGAGGTCTCAGAGGCAACAGTCCAACCTCCTGCCATGCAAAGGACAAAAACTTACTCTCTGTTGCCCCAGAGAGCAGCTTTAGATCCAATAGGTTTATTTATCTACAGGGTATAGGCAACTTGGAGGCATGCACACACACCAAATTAGGAGTACCTTCTTGTAACAATAAAGTAATTATCCAGAAGGATGATGGGCTGTCCCTCAGTGGAGGTCTTCAGGCAGAGTCAGGGATGTTTTGGCTCTGGATTTTCTGCATTGAGCAGAGGACTGGACATGATGGCTTGTCAGGTTGCCTCCAGGTCTGTGACCCTCTTTTTGACATCAAGGGGCAGAGTGATAAAGATACAGGGAGTAGTATTTTCTTTAAAACATGTGTAATGATAATGATAATGAGGGATGTGGTAACTCAAGTGGTTAAGATGCTGAACCTGTTGACTGCAAGATCAGTAGGTTGGCAGTTTGAGGCCCAGGTGAGAGACATGATAGTCTTCCTCAATGTGGTGAGCTCCCATCACTAGTCCTAGCTTCTGCCAACCTAGCAGTTCAAAAGCATGCAAATGCAAGCAGATAAATAGGTAAGAAGGTAAACAGCATTCTGTGCAGTTGTGTTGGCCACATGATCGACAACAATGCTGGCTGTTTGGCTTAGTAACAGAGATGAACCTGACAATCAGACATGACTTGAGAACCTTATCAAAGAGGAATACTTTTACCTTATACCTTAATGATAATAGGAAGAAAATGTCTATGTGTGGGTGCATGGATGAAGCAGCTGTATGAACACAAAGTCTCATGTGCTATATGATGCCCCAAAACTCTTTTTTTTTTTAAGAAAAAGCCCAAAACATTTTCACCAAATGGCATTCATCAGGGGCTACTTAATTCTCAGAAATTTCTGGAGTTGCAGTCTGCCCACTACACAAGTGGACATTTGATTATTATTAGAAGAAATGTGATAAGAATGAAACACGTTGGACTTTTAACTTTTTTTTTTTTTTAAAAAAAACCTGACCATCATATAGCACATGAGACTTTGGTCCAAAACACACTGCAGAAATAATCCAGTTGAGATTGCTTTAAATGCCCTGGCTCAATGCTAGAAAATTCTGGAAACTGTAGTTTTGTGAGACATTTAGCCTTCTCTGTCAGAGAGCTCTGGTGCCACCATAAACCACAATTCCCAGGATTCCCTAGCATTGAGCCAGGGCAGTTAAAGCAGTCTCAAACTGGATTATTTCTGCAATGTGTTTTGGACCTCTGTCTCCTTTCTTTCTTCCACTGAGAATATGTGCTTTCCAATTTTTTGTTTTGCTCCTGCCTGGTTTAATGTATGAACACTAGCAAACAACTGTAATCTAGGGCAGCAGTCATTTTGAGATGAATTGTATTAAAATTTACACAGTGTTAAGTTTGTTCCATACCTCCATCTCTTGTGGCATCATTTTATGAGATTTGTAGCAGCAAATATTGCAGAGGTCATGGCGTCAGCAGGTTGTTCTTCATAGAAAAAGCAGTGACAGCAAAGCAGAAGAAGCAGGTATGCCTGAAGTCTGTGTACCACTAAGTATCATACTACAGTTATTTAGCTTATATTTTTAAAAGTATGGGTGTGAAGGGAAGGTCCAATATGATGTTATCTGCCTCACATGCCAAGGTGTCTTGGGTGACCTCAGCTGGGGAGTCAGACATGCCAATAGCATCTGCCTGTCACCAGATGAATTTGGCTTCTGAGTATTAGAAATTTTCCCTCTTGGGGTTTGGAAGTTTGGCCTTGCGGTTCATCTATTATTGGCATCATTGTCAAGAGGGTACCAACAACTAAAATTGTCATCATCACAAAAAAGGTACAAGAAATGGATGATGGCACAAGCTGGAACAATATGTTCTTAAGAGGAGACTGCTTAGAGTTTGGCTAAAAGTTAAAAGAAAAGTTTACAGGAAAATTCCATTATGAGTCTCCCCATAAGAGTTTTTCTTTTCTAGAAGAAGATTAAGGGCCTGTACAGATCGGCCGAAAGGGCTGGCCTGGGGGTGAGGTGTGTGGCGACCGCATATTGGCCACCCCAACTGTGCCCTGATGTGGCCATCACGCTGTGTGCCCCACTGCAGGTGGGCAGCATCAGAGTGCTCCCTTGGCACAGCATTCAGACATGCTGTGCCAAAGAAGTGTGGAAAAGCTGCCAAACTGGCAACAAGGGCGGCTTTTTGCCACTCTAAAAAAGAGTGGCATATGCCAGCTCTTTTTAGACTGGCAAAATGCCAGATGGGGCTGCAGTGTGCCGTTACTGTGGCCCTGATCTGACAAGGAAAGCAGCGATGGGATGCTGCCCCTTAGGGGCCATCTGTTTAGCCCCTAAATGAAGACTTGTGGAACAGATATAAGGACTTTTTGATTAAGGAATATCACAACAGTTTTAAGCTGAAGACAAAAGAAGACTTTGGCAGGGAAGAGCTGAATGATAACTGGTTCTCCTATAAACAAATAACAGAGAGATACAAAATGGACAAAACATTAGAAAACTTTGAATAGTTAAAAACAAATTAGAAAGGATTTTTGTAGATGGTAGTAAACACCACATGGTAAAGTTTTATACAATTTTAAGAGACTGAAAGCTGGACCATGAAAACATTAAATATTCTATAGTGAAGTGGGCCAAAAAAAAAAAAAAAATCTTGGGAAAAAATAGAAAAAATTCCCATCCAAAATACTTTATGACAAAATTTAAAAAGGGATCACTTCAAAACGCATCATTGCTGGTACATGACATCAAAAAGATTAGATATAATATATAAAATATATAAAACAGGGAACCAGAGTTTTGGAGATTACATAACAGAAATTGCAATTACAGTTTCAGTAAGACAAATTAGACAAATTGAACTGTTTGCAAGTTTTGTACAAGCTGGTAGGAAGTTGGAATCTATATATAACAAAACGAGAGAGAGACCTAACAATGAGAATAGATTTTATTTGAAGAAATGTTTATTATGTGTGATATTACATGTTATACATTTTACATACAAGACACCCTTTGATTCTTTGATCTTGGAGGTGGCCCTAACATGATGGGAAGTGAGTAGCACCCCCAGGAAGGAATGTTTGGGCAGTATAGTAGAAAGTGAGAAGCAGAAGGAGTTGGCCCATGGGAATTTCTCCCAAGGGAAGATGCAATGAAGGGGGTTAGAGTTATAGAAGAACACTGTGTCCTACATTAAGATGTGAGAAGGGTGAGCAAATGCCATTTGAACTCTTCCCTTCTGCTATCAAATTGTCACTTGCTGAAACCGCACTATAAATTTCCCCTTACCCACATTATACTTGAACAATTTCTATGAATGAGATTTGCTCTTCTTTCCTAGGTATTCATGAAGTCTGTTTTTAATCAAGCAAAGCTTTCCCAAATATTTTATACCTTGATCTTATAATATTTTCCCAGGGTATCTATTGTTGATCTTAAAGTGATTCCTGTCTCTGTCCCTGCATTATGTCTCATTCGTTTTTTAAAAACAAATTCTGATATATATATATATATATATATATACACAGAAAGAGAGAGAGAGAGAGAGAGAGAGAGAGAGAGATAGAGATAACACCAAAACATTTTACTCACTAGTTTCTTTTTTTTTTTTTAAACATTCTGTGAGAGTGGATATGAAGACAAATGTCTGTTGAACCTTGCATTCAGCCTTTCCTGTGAAACCCTGAACTTAAAACAAAGGCCCAAAACACATTGCAGAAATAATCCAGTTTGAGACTGCTTTAACTTCCCTGGTTCAATGATAGGGAATTCTAGGAACTGTCATTTTGTGAGACATTTAGCCTTCTCTGTCAGAGAGCTCTGGTGCCACAATAAACCGCAAATCCCAGGATTCCCTAGCACTCAGCCAGGGCAATTAAAGAAGTCTCAAACTGGATTATTTCTGCACCAAACATATCTGTCCCTGAAGGCTATATGTTTCCTTGCAATCCATGACACTCTCTGTATGTTTCACAAGAAACAACTTTCTGGTTCCTTAAGCACAGCTTTGGCTATGGCTATGGCGGCTTGGTTGTAAAATTTCATCTGACACACTAGACCTCTATTGACAGATCATAAACCCTTGGATATTTTGCCCCAAGCGGGAATGTCAAATCTGAAGATTCACATTGGAATATCTAGTTCCTATCAGACCAAACCAGTGTTGCCAGTGGTGAGGGATGACAGAAGTGCAATATTGATAGACACACTCATTACCCATCCCTATTATTTTCCCAGGACTTCACTACCACTGGAAGCCCAGCAATATAAGGCAGATGACTCATACAATGAAAGGTACAACTTGACACAAACTAACATATTTTTATGGCTATCCTAAAGGAAATGTGGCACCTCCTTTCTTATACCCCATGAAAAGTTTTTCTGGTCTTCTTTTTTTGGTTCCTTTGACATTTCCTAGCAAACTTCAAATTCTCTCAAGAACATCCATGTACCTTGCAATCATGAAAAACCAGAAACATTGCCTCATGTAGCATCATTTGACCAGCATTATAGGTTAGATGAAATAAATTTCCCCAAGCTTGCTGTTTAGAGATGAACACAAGGAAGGTTCCTTGGATAGAAGAAAATAACACCCTGTACAGACCAGCCAAAAGGGCTGGGCTGGGGGTAGGGTTGGGGCTGGGGCATGGCGGGCAGCATCAGGGCGTTCTCTTGGTGCAGCGTACAGACACGCTGTGTCTAAGGAGCACAGAAAAGCCACTCCAAAAAGGCGCAGCATTTGACAGAGAAGATGGAGTGGCAAAGTGCTGGATCAGGGATGCAGCGTGCTGTTGCCGCAGCCCCAATCTGGTGCTCACAGGGGCAGCACAGAGCCGCCCCTTAGAGGATATCTGTAGAGCCCCTAACTTAACATTTGGTGCCACCCAGGAGAACCCTCTGTTCCAGGTGGCTACTATTTCCATATATTCTTATGTCATACTCACTTCTTTTATGATGCATTTGTTTATATTAATGCGTGCTTACAACACAAAGTTTCAGGACATTCTTCAGCACCACAGAGGTTCTAATGCATGTAGCTGCACTACACAATCTTCTGGGAAACATATCAGCACAAACAAAATGTTAAGTGTTTAAAAACAAATTCCCTGTGTTGAATTTAGATAGTTCCTAACAGGGCCAGATTAGCAATGGTTCAGTTGGTTCAACTGTTTCAGGCTTCTTATTGGCTAGGAGACCAGTGCTAAAGAACAAAAGTGTAGTTTGTGTTCCCTTCTTCCACAGTTAACTTCTTGAATCTGCTGATGCTTTTTTTTTTTAATCCACACGATCAAGAAAAGTGTTACTTGAGTAACTGAGGAAAAATGCATGAGATAAGTCCCAAGGCCACTGTATGGCTGAAAATGGCTTTATGTAAAAGTTATTGGGGTGTTATTTATTGTATATTGTATTTTATTTATCTATGCCACCACACCTAGAATGTCTCATATATACACACAAGGGAGAATCTGTTCCAGGACCGCAACCACTTTAGTACATGCTGTTGGTTTTAGAACCAAGTGAAAACCAAGGAGTTTTAGTTTTGAAGGATGATCAGGTTTGGACTACAACTCCAATGTAAAGAAATGTAGTCCTGTTAAATTAGAAGCATCCTATTAATTGCAAAGGCAATTCCCCAAATTTACCTACTGATACAACTCTACCTAAACCATTTTCTGTCATTAATGAATTGGATGAGGGCAAACAAATTGAAGCTTAACCCATATAAGATAAAGATGCTCCTGGTCAATCAAAAGGCAGATCAGGGAATAGGGGTTCAGTTAGAAGGGATTACACTCTCCCTGAAGATGCAGGTTCACAGTTTGGGTGTACTTTTGGACTCAGTTTTGAACCTGGAGACCCAGATTTCTGTGGTGGAGTGATTTTCTACATTTAAAGCTTGTGCACCAACTGTTCCCATTCCTTGAGATGCTGGATCTGGCCATGGTGGCATATGCCTTAATTACATCCCATTTGGACTACTATAATGCACTCTACATTGTGCTGGCTTTGAAGAGTGTTCAGAGTGTTGTAGATATTTGAACCCTGGCTTCCTGATACCTTAATCCAACACTCAGACCACCATACCATCCTGGCTCTTTCTCCAATGATTTGATACAGCTTTAATTAGACTCTTCAAATATAATCACTGGTTCTTGCTTATTTCTCTTTCCATTAACATTGACCTTTGTTATCCAGGAAGGAAGAATCCATTAGTATGGCAGAGAAGGAAAGTCTCTTGAGACATGAGGGGAAAAAAAGAGACAACATTTTTAGAGTGGCAGAAGTATTTTTGCCAATTTCTAAACAAAGTTTATGGGAGGGGAAATAAGTTTTATTTTTCAAAAACCGATGCAGCTGATTCTGCACAATTTTAGCATGATGTATCAAATCACATTCTCTCAGCCTCAGGGAAAGGCAATGGCAAACTTCATCTGAACAAGTTTTTCCAAGAAAACCCCATGATAGGTTCACCTTAGGGTTGACATATGTTAGAAATGACTTGAAGGCACACAACAACAACAACAACAACAAGCATCAGTATGGGTAATCCAGTATGCACTAGCATCTTAGGGATCAATACATTTCCCCTGCCAATTCCCAGAGCAGGTGTATATGTTTCAGAAAAAAATTAACAATGTGTTGGGAATCTTTATTGTAGAACTGAGACTCCAGCAGATCTTGCAGACCACATACTGGTTTATTCAAAAGTATGTTCCTGCATGTTCAGTCAAGCTACTCCACCATAAGGGCTAATACAATAAGGTTGTATCTGAATAGCAGAATTAATGCAGTTTGACACTGCTTTAAATGCCATGGATCAATGTCATGGAATTCTGGGATTTGTAATTTTGTGAGATATTTAGCCTTCTCTATTAGAGAGTTCTGGTGCTACAGCAACTACAAATCCCAGGATTCCATAGGATGGAGCCATAACAGAAAAAGCGGTGCCAAACTGCATTAATTCTGCAGTTGGGAGCAGTTGGTAGCCTCAACTAGAGTAGACCCATTGAAAATGGCACTTCCATATGTGCTGATTTAACATTCAGTGGTTGAGTTTATACTAAAAGGCTGCTTTTAATTTAAAATAAAGGTGGGGATTATGACTCTCCATATGTTGTTAGATTTTAAGTGCAGTCACCCTCAGCATTGGCTGGGGATGGGAGATGTAGTCCACCAGCATTTGGAGTGCTGGATCTTCCCCCACTCCTGTCAGTCTAAACAGGAAATGGGGTTAGAATTGGGAGACTGGGTTGAATTTAAGAGGAGCTAAGCCACTGTGCCCAAAATCAAACTAACCAGGCAGAGAAGATGAAGGATTGACTGCACATACATGTAAACACACATCCTTATAAAAATAAATAAAAAGTATTTAGCTCCCCCAGTTCACAAAGAAGGGACTGTTTCATTGCCCAGTCTCCTGCTGTGTTACATTGATAATAAAAGCTGTGATATCAGGGGTGAGTTGGTCTCACATTCTGGGTGATGAGACCACTGTGACCATTCTGTAAACATGACATCTCTCTCTACTTTGAATTCCTTCTGGAGAATTTACCAGGCAGAGCCGGAGGGTGAAATTCCAGCACTGCTGAACATAATACCGTAGAGTCCTTATGGAATGAAACATCCAACGTTTTGTTCTAGTTTGCAGAGGCAACGTACACAGGCTTCTTTCAAGGCAGCTTTTTGAAAGCACCTCTTTGCTACTTTTGATCTCTCAGCACTTGGAGATCAGGGAGAAACCTTTGCAAAAAGTGGATGCAACTTGACAAGAAAGGAACACACATTGAAGTCCATAGGAGCCGTGCTTGGCATTTGTCCCAGTCCCAGTCCCATTCTGAAAAGACTCCAGTGGGGGACCAAGCTGCATTGTTTAGGAGCAGTAAAAAGTAAAATAAAATAAATCACATTTGAAACCTTTGGGAAACGTACAAGGGTCTGTGGCAAAGGCTCGTATCATGTTTAGTTTTATAATGCATTTTCCCCCCTGGGGCTGAATCTTTCTCTGATGTTGCAGAATGGACAGCCTTGGATCCCATTGCTATTTTGTACTAGCAACTGGGTTTCAAATTATATATATATATATATATATATATATATATATATATATATATATAAAATATATAGAACTTTGAGTTTCTGAGATGATAGTTGCATTGATTGCACATTGCTAGTTATTGAAAAATAGCCCACCAAGAATGTATTAAAAAGTGTTGGAATGAAACAGCAGCCAAAGAATGTTACAGGCCTTTTCTTCTCTCTTGCAGAGATAGACTTAGCCCTCATTAGAAGATGCCCCGATGCCAGACACACTGATTATAACAATCCAGGGAATTGCCTGTCTTGAATGACGCTATTGCCTTATTCTAGGGAAAATATTACAGGTGATTCTTTACACAGTGCTGGTGGAAAAAGAATTCCTAAACCTTCCTTGGGAGAAGATCAAAAGTTTCCTGCCTCTGTACTGAAAAGGGGATATTGGGGGTAACTAATATGCATATCTCTTGCTATGATTTTTCTCCCATTTATTTAGTTTAATGCAGGATTGGGGGACCAGTGACTACCCAGATGTTGATGAACTACCTAGATGTTGATGCTCCCATCATCTTTCAGCATTTGCATCCACCAACATTTAGAGGGCCACAGGTTCTATAGCCTTACTTTAATCTAGTTAGATGCATACCCCTTTTTCAAAATCAGCTTTGGGGCTATACAGACGGCCCCTAAGGGGTGGCTCCATGCTGCCCTTGGGAGCACCGGATCAGGGCTGTGGCAACCACATGCCATGGCCCTGATCCAGCTCTTTGCTGCTCCTTTTTAGAGTAGCAAAGAGCCACCCTTACCGCCACCATGGTGGCTCTTCTGTGCCCCTTTGGCACAGTGTGTCTACATGCTGTGCCAAGGGAGCGCCCTGACGCTGTGCACCATGCGGTGTGCAGTGGGGCATGTAGCGTGATGGCAGTGTCGGAGCAGAGTTGGGGCGGCTGGCGTGTGGTCACCCTGTCCCGACTCCACTCCCAGGCCGGCCCTTGTGGCCGGTCTGCACAGGCCCAATCTCACTGGAATCATGAAAGTAAATCAAGTTTTGAACTGACCCTAACTAACTGATGATGTTACAAGGTGGGTGTTGCAAGAAGCAACTACGGTGATATTATCCTGCATGAAACATTAAGCATCAGCCATAGCTGCAGAGTATATGCTGGTTGCATATTGAGTCATGTTGGGGTGTTGAGTATTTGTAAGTAGAATTACGTCAGTGGGAATTAGAATTGCTAAGTTGCTTAACATCCATATGCAACAGAGGACTGCTTTTATGTTACTATGTAGCACAGCCAGCAAAGTGACCAATGTAGAGTGGTGCCCTATGGACAATGGACTGAAACACAATGGAACTGATGCACATTGGTGCCCGATGCACAAGACTGATGGATAATGGGATTGATGCGCATCACTTCTGCCCCAATGAGTGCTGGACACCAATGTGCATTGGGCACTCTTGCTGGTGTCTCGTTAAATATCTTCACTACTCAGTAATCAGGTTTCTTAGGGGTGAAACAGATGGGCATCCAGGAGTGGCCAGAAGCCGCTCCTGGACCAGTTGCCCTGAGGCAGTGGTGAACATGCAGTGGCCCCAAGGGCATCTCCTGCTGCAGTCCCAAATGGATTGTGGCAAGGAGCAGATCTTTTCTGCTCCTTTCAAAGCTCATTTTGGGGCACCTTAGGCACGGTCACAGGGCAGCTTCTGGGAACTCTGTGATCGCACATCATCTAAATGCCACACCCCCAGAGCTGACAGAAGCCACCCCTGTCTGCCCATCTGTTTCGGGCCTCAGTGCTTCTTTTATGTATTTAAGTATACACAAAGCTACATGATGTAACAGGTCAAAGAAGATTCTGGTGAACAAGTCTAACAAGGATGGAAAACATAGATATATTTACATACACCCTAGTTTTCAAGGCAGTTCTCTGAGATTCTACTTGCTCACCTTGAGGACTGGAGAAAAGGAGTCAGGCTCTGAGACTCAAGGACAGCCTGAAATTTGGGAATTTAATTATCATGATATGGATTCTGAAATTTAAGGAACACTAAGCATTCCAGGAAAATGACTTGCAGAAACACTGAAGCACCCAGGCAAGTCGCATGAAGAAAAGATTCCTCTTTTTTGAGATTAATTTTATTTGGTTTTAATATGAACATGCTAATTTTACAACCAATATAACATACAGTTAAAGATTAATAACAGGAGGAAGAAAAAAAGAAAAAAAAAACCAGGCAAAAAGGAGAAAGGGAAGAAGAAGGAAAGAAGACATAGGTAAAACTCTGACCCCACAATCCTGACAGTAATAAGAAAAAAATATAAAAGAGAAAATGATTATTCTTCCATTACAGATCCATCTAAATAATCATATTAAAATTCCTAAAAACCATAACCACAGATTATCATATATTACATTTTTTATTGCTCAAAATATCCATAAATGGCTTCCAACCTTTCAAAACAAACAAACAAACAAACAAACAAAAAACAAAAACAAAACTTCAATTGGCCTATCTTTTAGAATCCACATTAATTTGTCCATTTGGGCTAACTCAATGACCTTAACAATCTATTTATTTAACGCTGGTGCTTCAGTCTATTTCCATGTTTGAACAAACAATATTCTTACTGCTCTTGTCTTATATCAGAGAAATGATCCATATTTGCTATTTACTTTATCGATAATGTCCAACAGAAATATTTCTGGTAACATTACAAAATCTACCTTTAAAATTTTTTGAATTAACATATAAATTTTAGACCAGTGATTTTTCAACTTCTTACAAGTCCACCACATATGAAGAAAGCAGCTCTCCTTATCCTAACATCCCCAACATTGGTTTGAAACATTCTAGGCTATTTTGAACAGCTTACTTGGGGTTATATACCATCTATGCATCATCTCATATAGGTTTTCTTTTAAATTATTGCACAAAACAAATTTAATATCTTTGGACCACACTTTCCCCCATATATCCATATGTATCCAAAATTTTGGGTCCACTTTATCATGTGCTCTTTTAAAGACTCTTCTTCTGTCTCTAGATTTAATAGCCATTTATACACTTTTAAAACTTCATGGTCACCATTTTACACAACTCTATATTTATTTTCCTCTAACATCTATGGCTGCAGTTCTCTTATCTACAAATAAAGAAAATCTTTCTAACTTGCTAGTAATCATGATGTTCACAGATTAGAAATTATTCTCCTTCCCTCCCTCCCTCTATTTATATCCCACCTAGACTTCACAGTCTAGGTGGGATATAAATACAGGGATGGTTGGTTGGATGGATGAATAATAATTCCACATAGGCCACTTACACCAGTTTTTGCCCACACTTGTCCACATGAGGCAGGACCAAAGGCCCAATTTCGATGTGTATTGTCTTCATGTGAGAAGGCCAGTTCCGCACTAAATCCACGACCCCCCTTAAACCAGTTTTAAAGGACTTACCTTTTGCTCCAGATCTTCCAGGAAAATCTGGAGCACTCTGGAGTGATGCCTGATAACTGATTATATAGGATCCCACTGTGCCACCTGGCACCACTGCTGTTGGCCCAGGTTGTTTCCTCTGAAGTCACAATGAGGCACCCAGCCATGAGATCAATCCTGGGCACCTCATTTTTATCCTCAGAGGGAGTGACCTTCTGTGTAGTCAACCACCTGTTGGTGCTCTGGAGTGCCCAGGTAATGGGGAGGGGGAAGATTTTGGGGGAGCTTCAGGGCCAGAATACTCTGGGAGCAGTCCAATGTATTCTGACCGTAGATCCACCCAAGAACTCATGACATCTCACAAAAGGTAGATAATTACAATAAAAACACATTTAATTAAGAGTAAGTAAATTCTATGAAAGCTTATGCTACCAACTTGTTTCTTTCTCTCAGTTTCAAAGGTGCTACCAGATCCCTTTACAAAAATTTAGTAAAAACATATGAAACAAACTGAAACAGTACTAAACAACAACATAATTAAAAACATTTAAAACATTACTTTATTTTGCCTATATCCCCACAATGCTATTTGTGAGGGAGACACATATAGGGAGGGCAGTTGTTACTGGTTGTTTCCCACTGCTTGGCCACTGTCACATTGAAGATTTCTCCACTTCGTCTGTGAATTAGGGATTAATATGAGATTAACATCAATTATTCAGGCACATTTGTGTTAATGTGCTCCACATTTCCTGTATTTGTGTTAAGTTGGCCAACCTAGTCCATGCCTTCTTTAATTTCAAGATATTTGGCCTTTGCTGTCAATGATTTCCTTACAGTTATTGTATATCTTGGGATAAATGACAATTTCCAGCCTAGTGAAGGTCATGCAAAATCATTCAAAATTTGAGATGAGAATGAACAGTTGCAGTGAAGTGATTGCTTGTGATGCATGTGAAGAGAATGGAGCTGATTGATCACTGAAGTGACCCTGAATGTTAGAAACCCTGAAGACAGGGAAATAGTTATGGGAAAACAAGCATTGGATTCTTTATTTACCTTTCTTGGTGAACTGATTGTGCATATTACTAAAATCTGTCATATATGGGATACTTTTAAGAGTTGTTGCCAGTTTGTTAGTAGGTGGAAAAGAAGCAAGGGAAGATAATTATGAAATGATAAAATCAGATACTTTCAATTTATATTCAAAAAAGGATTTTAAGGCTCTAAGGCTGCAATCCAAGGGGCAGAGGCCCCTTGGCTCCCCCAAATGCTTACAATGGCATCTCTCATAAATCTTTTACCATTGGCCATGCTGGGTATGTCTGATGTGAGTTGTAGGCCAAATCATCTATGGACAAGGTTTTATCACCCCTGCTGTACATATGTTGTCTTTGTGTGTCTTCAAGTTATTTCTGACTTATAGTTACCCTAAGGTAACCCTATCATGGGGTTTCTGGGACTGTGAGTGTGTGACTCACTCAAGGTCACTCAGTGGGTTTTCATGGCTGAGCAAGGAATCAGTCCCTGGTCTCTAGGGTCATAGTCTAATGTTCAAATGGCTGCACCATACTGGCTCTTGCTGTACATATACTGAGGAATAAACCTGACTAGACACACATTAAGTGAACACTATACTTGTGCCTGGTCCATGGTGAATTATACCTTCCATGATCATTCTCATTGCCCTATAGTTTGCAGAAATATTAACAAAATAATAAATTGAAAACCTTCTCTGCAAAATGCTTTTGTTAATAATAAACCAGTTTCTTAATAATAAAACCGCAGAGTACAACCAATTCCTTAACCAGATTTTATGTTTCTTTAGTGTGGATCCAAATATACCCAGTACTCAAGGAGAGTATTCACCATTCCCAGTTGGAAGTTTTTGTAATCTCTAATCCTAATTTGATTTGTGGTTCTATAAATGCTTCTTCATTCTGTGTTGCCCTGTTACTGAGAAGTATTGCAGATTGGAGAAGCCTGGCTTAATCTGTAGGCCAATGGTCCTCTTGAATGCCTTGGGCAAGCCAGAGGGCCTAGCCTTAATGTCAAACTATGGGGGGTTGCAGACTGCCAGAAATAGTGCAAATTGAGTCCACTTTAAGGGTTAGGGTTAGGGTTAGGGTTAGGGTTAGGGTTAGGGAAACATGGGAACTGTATTTTATTGTGGCACCAGAGCTCTCTGACAGAGAAGGCTCAATGTCTCAGAAAAATAATAATAATTCCCATGATTCCCTAGCACTAACCCTAACCCTAAAAGTGGACTCAATTTGTACTATTTCTGGCAGTCTGCAACCCCCCTATATGTTTCTTTGTGTGTAAATTTATAAACTTCCCAGGACTATAATTCAGAATATGACCATTGTTGTATTTTTTTTTTTTTTTACATAGGAAAGTATGAGCTCAGTTCTCAGAGCTAGTTTATAAGATACCTGAAACAGCTCAGTTGATTCTGCATTGCTTACAGTCTTCTATGCAAACAGAAGCAGTGGAGTGGACCATGTAGCTATTTTATCATGCCATTGCTGAGTCCTATAAAGGGCGCTAGGGTAACCACATTCCCTGTTTTGCACAGGAAAATTCTGTACTTTAGAAAATGTCAAAGAATAGTCTTCCATTTAAAAAAAAATAACTGTAATAAAAGTAACTGTAACTTTAATAACCAGGACTTGTGGGAGGAATTAATATGGCAGTAGGTAAGCATAAACATTGGAATCACCAGGTCCTCTGTATTATGGAAGATTTTAAGTAAAGAGTTAATTTGATGCAAGTGTGGGAAGGAAAAAAATGGGGAAGAGCTAGCTCATTTTGATCACTATTGTAACCTTTGGGGAGGGCAAACTGATAATATTTTTACTGGAGGCAACATTTTTTGTTTGCTAACCTTGCACTCACTGCTGGTTTCTTGGTTAAAAATGGAGCTGTAGAAGTTACTTTGAAAGTAATAATCATTCAGAGCACCCCTAAAGTAGGCAGTTACCATCATAGCTACAATTTTAAAAAGTAAACCAAACTCCAGACCTGTGGTACAAAACACACTCCCTCCCATGCACTTTGACTTTTGTCTCAGCACAAAACAGCACCAAGAGACATAGCACAAGCAAGCACATTCTTCTTCCATTTAGTGAGGCCTTATAACTATAACAGTAACTTTAAAGGTTACTGTTATACAACAAAAGGAGTGAAATTATCCCTTATTAAATTGTGATCATAATGACATGTACTTATACTTTTGTTATTGGGCAAAAGGATTAAAGCAAATTACTAGTTTCTCAAAATATTTACTTGTAGTGTCTGGAGAAAAACCAACTACATCCCACTTATATCTTACTTCACACTGGAAACCTCAGAGCTCCTGACAGTGAGTGGTCTTCTCTGCAATAAACTGTTAATGCTTGCTTATCTTGGAGAAGATAAGACAGAGAGGTAGCATGATAGCAATTTTTAGATATCTGAAGGATGTTGTGTAGAAGATGGAGCTAGCTTGTCTTATGCTGTTCCAGAGACTAGAACACAGAGCAATGGATTCAAATTACAAGAAACAGGATTCGATTTAAACTACTTTTTTTTAAATTTAAAGGTGGTATGTATTGCCTCAAACAGTGGTGGGATCTCCATCTTTGAGGGTCTTTAAACAGAGATTGGATGGACATCTTTCAGAAGTGCTTTAGTTGTGTATTCTTGCATAGTGGGGGTTAGATTAGATGGCCCTTTTGGTCTTTTCCAACTCTATAATTGTGGGATTTTGTGGATTGTGTTACAGTGCTAGATGCCCCTCCAATCCCAGAACCCATGAGAATCCTGGAAGCCTGACTCCCTTTTCACCAGAAAATACTACCTGATGCACCTCAAATGATTATAATGGTTCTGGGGAAACCCCTGGTTGAGTTGATTAAGAGCAGGGCTGGCCCTACCATTAGGCAGAGCAAGGCAGCCACATGAATAAGTAGATATTGGGTGTCATGAAAGGCCAGAGAGTTTTTAGTATCCAGTTTATTGCTCTTGTTCTTGAATTTTTACTCTCAAGAAAGGGAAGAGCTGCCTTTAAGATTTTTCTGCCTCATGAGTCAAAGTAATTTGGCTAGCTTCTAATACTTACTACTTTAACTTGAATGGATAAGGCACAGTTTACTGCTTCGCCTCAGACAGCAAAGTGTCTTGGGCTGGTCATGAGCTATTTAAATAACATCCAAATATATAATAAGTGTTTTAAGGGACACGAGGAAGGCGCTTATGGCTGAACCTCTTGGCTAGATCATCATCTTGATCACTTAAGAATGAAACAGCTATTTTCACCCGTGGTGTAGTTTTGATAAGGGGGAAAAAGCTGACATGCCACCAGCCAACTGAGCAAGACTGGCCAATTTTTCTTAACATTTTTCTACTTGGCAAATATCAGAAAGAATCTGTGGGGAGAGAGAGAAACTCAGTGCTGTTCCTAATCATGGAATTTGTAGGCCCACATCCTGCTGTTTGTTAGAATGGTGTAAACGTAGAAATTCAGTTGACTCTTTTGGCTACTCAAGAATTACACTGAGAGGATATTTTGGTTCATTTATCTATTTCAAGATCTGGATGTTTTGTTCTCTCGGCTTGCTTTCATAGGCTCATAACACACTGACAGAGAAACAGGGCAGGCTTCTTATGCAGTCTCTGTCAGGGTGGGAAGGCATTGTAACAGCTATAATTTGAAAAATGTGTTCAGAGTAAAGAAAATAATAGCCATCTAGAAAGCTTGTTGGTGCATGAAAATATGACCTAGCAAAGGCAGGTTGCATCTCTCTATGGCCACCATGAAAGACCAAAGGCAGTTTTGAACACTAAATAATATACCCTGCATGTTCAAGTGAGGCTTGGTGCATGAAGTAAAGTTGACCCAAACTGAGGCAAAAAAAGAAGAAAGATTGATGAGAGACATTCTGTCACTGGGAAAAAGATCTTTGTATATCTAACCTTAGGCAAAGTTTTAAGATAAGCTTCCTCCTGCACAGCACTAATGACATGAGCTTTCTTTCTATCTTTCCAGTTATGTTGTTTCTGCACCCGTCCAAGGAGAATCTGCTGAAATAAGCAAAGACTGGAGCAAATATTTCAAATGCTTAAAGGGAAGCCTTTTGACAGTTTTAGCTCAGGATCACCACCTCAGAAAGATGGAAGGAGTTCTTCATGTCACTAATGCTCCAATAGAACTATTTAGCTAATGGGGCAGTTGGAGATTTGACTTGCCGGTGTTAGATGTGGGCTTACCAAGATTGTTCACTCTGCAATTTTTTTTGCCTCTTCTGCTTTTAGTTGGGAAAACACTCCAGTGGGGATCGAGGTTCTAGGAAAAGAGATTCATTTTAAACCTTGCCTAAGGCATATTTTCTCAAGAGACTAGCAAAACAACTCTTTCTTGAAGAAACTGGAGCAAAGGATGGGAACTGGTACTGTTAAAAAAATCCTGTCAGTTATATTATTTTGGGATTTTAATTTTTTTTTGTTCTGGTTTCCCTTGTTCTGTTTGCTTTATGTCATCTAAATCCCAAGGGCCATTATAAAAGTGACTTATCAGGCCATATCTGAAAAAGAGTAGCAAAGTGTAACCAGGTCATTGCAATCTGAGGGATCAACAGCAAGTTGAGTGATCTATGGCTGGCTTGCAAGGGTGAAATGTCATTTACTGTTTGATTATGACCCACCTGAGCTGTGCACATGGTTAGCATCTGAAAACTATCTCCACATTAGTGGTGGCAGCTAGAAAAAGTGCTGTTTTACTTCTGGATCATGCAGCTAGTTAGATCTATGTGTATGTCAATTCACTTGGGAACCAGAGGAAGTTAGCCATTCTTTAGTCCCACTGAAATCAATGGGACAAGCTTTGTGCTGGTCTATGACTGTTATAAACATATATTGTATTCAATGGGACAAGCTAGTCATGGCTATCTTGAGTCTCATTATTTCAATGAGGCATAAATATGGTTGTGCTTCCCCATGGGTTTCTACAATAGTGATTATTTCTGTGCTATGGGAATCATCCTCTGTCAACAGAGCCAGCTTGCTTGTTAGGAAGAGGGATGGCAGACGTGGGGGAGGGAAGGAGAAGTCACAGCCCCCCAGCAGTTCCTCCTGGGCTCTCTGGTTGTTACATTCTGTTAGAGGATGGAATTACGGCCTGTCATGTATCACCTAAGTTGGTTTGCTCCTCTTAAGTATGGAAGAGGATATATTCCATTGCAAGTCTTGGGGTAGGATTCAGCTGTGGAGATTATTAGATGGTGGGGGGAGGACAGGAGTGAAGTGGATCGCTCCCATCCTTATCCCGTCCTTATTGCACAATTGTGTGAAAGACTAACACACATATCACACTTATGCTATCATTATCCTGTCAATGAAATGGAATTGTCCTGTCACTTTTCAATAACGGAAACTTCCATTAATGAAAAATGACAGGACAATTTCACTTCACTGATGGGATAATGATGGCATAAGTGTGACGTGTGTGACAATCTTTCATGCAATTGTGGACAATTCCATTTCATTGACAGGATAATGACCAAATAAGTGTGACGTCATATGATAGTCCTTCACAAAATTGAGTGATAAGGATGGGAAAAGGACAACCTTTTCCCCATGTGATAATTGCCCCTGAGTCCACTCAGTTTTTGTATGTGAAAAATACATACAAAAACTGTATGGGGGGGGGGGGGGGGAGGGGGGACCAACTTTGTCTTAGGAGCAAAATGTTATGAGACACCCCTATTTATCCACTTCCTTCCCCTTTTCTTCATGGGTAGATTTGTCTCAACTGTTTCTCTCCTCTATACTTGTTCCCTGAATTAGTACTGATTGTTAACAGTCTCCCTGAGTTCAGTTCCTCACTATGGGAGACTGTAGTTCAAGAAAATATTTCAGGTAGGTCTGTCAACTAATTAAAAATGTTTTGTTGATTAATGATCTGCTTTTAAACCAATTGACTGCAAATTATGAAACACTCCACACAGGTGCTTTGTGGTTTTGTTTTGGACACCTTGAAAAGAAAGGGGGAAAAAATCTTATAATACACAAAATTCACCACCCACCACTTTAGTAATTACAGCAAGACACCAGAAGGAAAACACCCTTAAAGATGATGTGTGCATGTATGTTCTTAATTGACAGTCCTCCTAATTAAGATTGACCTTTCTGATTTGTGAACAAATACTTTTTTTTATTTACCCATTAAAATAGTGTAAAGCCTTGTTTTCCAGAAATAAAAAAAAAAACCATTGGTATTTTTAGGGGCTTAAACAGATATCAGAGGAGTAATCAATAGTGGAATAAAATATCTAGGCTTCTCTATAGGATTATAACTTAAATGGTTTTCAGCTCATTTCAATGTTTCCAAGTAGCCAGCCTCATTTATTCTATTCCCAAACTACTCCCTTATGAATACTGTTTTCCAAAGTCATTGTTCCATAGGTGTCCACATCAGATATTTATCATTATTTCTGTTTTAATACCAGGGGATGAGGACCTCATATGGGCTCTTCATGACACAGATTCCATCAGAAGTGCCTAGTGTATAGGAGAGGAAAGGAGGAAAAATTCATTGGCATGCCTGGACAGCAGCTGCACAGTTCATCATCTTCTTGTTTCCACCCACCAACAAAGTCAGCTACTTAACATCAGGAAGGGAGAATCAAAGAAGTCCCATTGGCTTGTTTGACTTTATTGCTACCTGGTTATTATCCTTTTGGAACTCATTTTCAACCCACCATTCCACTGAACATGCATATGCATGGTGTCAGACACTCTGGGCTTAGTGGTGAGTGAGCTAGGAAATGTGAGTGAGTGAGCTAGGAAATTTTAAACTTTAAATGTTGTAGTTTAAACTAGGAGGCATTTAATTTTCCTGACAGTGAGAACACACATATGGGTGGGTGGGTGTGGACAGAGAGAATAAGCTGAAAGAGAGAGCCTAGGTTGGTGGGCAAGATGGTGGCAGCAGTGGGAGGAAGTGGGAATATGGCAGCCAGGTTAGTCTCGGGAACATCTAGGAGAGACCACATTACACCCATGTTAAAATCACTTCACTGGCTGCCTATTAGTTTCCGGGCACAGTACAAGGTGTTGGTTATTACCTTTAAAGCCCTAAATGGCTTGGGCCCAACCTATCTCTAGGACCGCCTCCTTTGTATAAATGACACTGTGCACTCAGGTCCTCTGGGAGGAATTTTCTACAACCTATTAAAACAAGGCTGTCTGCAAATGCCCAGAGGGCTTTCTCTGTTACCGCTCCCGTATTATGGAATGGCCTGCTGGAAGAGATCCGTCTTATTACCACCTTAAACAGCTTCAAAAAGGCTGTTAAGACAGGGAATAATAATAATAATAATAATAATTTCCAAGTTATGAAAAAGCAAACACTGGGCTAATGAGGATAGACCATGTTCAGTGGACATGAAATTCTGTCAGACTTGAGCTGCTTCCACACTTCAGAATTAATGGCAAAATCCCAGAATTCCATTGCATTGAGCCATGGCAATTAAAGCGGTATCAAACTGCATTAATTTTGCAGTTTAGATGCAAGCTGAGAAAGGTGAGAAAACCACAGAAAAAGGGAAATGGAATGGATTTTCTTAAAAGAAGAACCGGCTGCCTGACTGGATGGAACCCTCAATTGGAAGATTCCACATTACATCATTTTGTTGCAAGGCCCATTTGTATATAAAATAAATGAACATAAATGGCAAATGTTTTGGTGATGATTTTGGTACTGATAAGTACTAGAAAGAAATGTAGTGTTGATCTCCAAGGATTAAGCATGGTGCTTCAACAGAAAGTTTACATCTCCTTATTTGAGTACCCGGCTGGAGTTTTATTACTGGAAAGTACATAGGGTGCTTTTCTACTCAGCAGAGAAAAATGAGATGCTGTGTCAACATTTGCTGTAGAAAAGCCATATCAGCATTTGAAACTGGAACAAAACTGGAGTTGTAGTGCATGTTCTGGGGAACCGTGTTGGGGGCTGGGCTCATATGAGAAACCTCTATTATGTTACTTCGACTGCAGTCATAAGCATGATTGATTGGGAGTAAGCTCAGTTGCAGTTACTGAGATTTACTTTGAATAAATATATAGTCGCCCCTCCATTCTCACTGACTTGAGGTCCATGGTTTTGAATATCCATGGAGGGTCAACCTCCATTAAAATCAATGGGTTGCATCCCATTCAAGCCTATGGGGCTTGGATATTGGTGAGCCTCTGTTTTTGCGGGGAGGCAGATGGGTGGAATGGATCCCCATGAAAACGGAGGGGCTGGCTGTACTTACATACCCTACAGCAATCCCAATTTGACAAGGGCAGTCTGGAATAATATTCCATTCTTCCACCTATTCAGCTGCTTTTGAAAATGTTCTGTTTCTATCTCCTCTTGCCACTTCCTTCATTTGTCCTCATCTTAATTCAGTTGCTACAAACTGCAAAAGTAGTTTGCTCTCACCTCATTCTCAGAATGCTCAGACAAAAGCAAATCCTTTGAGCTTCTGCTAGCTTTCTCTTCTTTCTTATTAATAATCTGTAGTTCTGACCACACTGATGTTTCTTAGCCACACATGTCCCAACTTCCATCTGTGAAAAAAATGGAGGATTACTTCAATGGAATGCTTCCACATGTTCTACAGAAAGCGGGGGGAGGCTGTAACCTATGGGTTTAAGTTCCAGATTGATTTAAAGAAGAGTGAGCTCTCACAACATACATCCTTGGGTTTTGTCAGGTTTTGCTATTTTGTTATCTCCATTACACTTTGTCCATTCCCCCCCCATGGTTTCATGTGGAGGGTTTGTAGTAGTTTCTTGCATCTTCTCTAGGGTTCTTCCAAAGGTGCTTTAACCCCCCCCCCCAAAAAAAAACAGGGTATGTTTTCATGAGATGGTCCTATGATCTGAAGAGCATATTTCATCCTCTGAATCCCAGCCTTCAGAGTTATAGTATTATAGTGCAAACATGTGTTTTCACGAATGTAGTTTTTTTAAAAAAGGAGAGAAAGGAGGAGAAGAGGGTACTTTGTATTCTAATAATGTCTCAAAACTAAAAAGAAACCTATGTACAGGAATATAATTTTGCACCTGGTGCCAGTAATATCTGGAAAATAGTCTGTGACAACATATACAATGTTCTAAAATTTTTAAATAAAAATACATCTGAGTACTACAGCACCAAATATTACAACCTCCAGAAGTCTCTTTACATATTTGACCTATCTGGAGAAGCCCTAGAACAGGGGTAGGCAACCTTTCCCCTTTAAGGGCTGAGGGACTTCAGCTCCCAGAATCCCAGGAGCTATTGGCCAACATGGGACTATTGGCCAACATTGCTGAGGCTTCTGGGAGCTGAAGTCCCTTGGCCCTTAAAGGGGAAAGGTTGCCTACCCCTGCCCTAGAACATCCTGATACAGGCATTACAAGCATTTAGTTCTTTGACATTACAAGCATTTAGTTCTACTTCTTTTGCTTGTTGGCTACAAACATTCTTTGTTGCTTGTTTTGGTGGTAGCTATGGTGGTGGTGATGATGATGATGATGATGATGATGATGATGCCACTTTTAGTTTAGAAATTCTGTATCTGAAGCTGGACCCAGAAGTTTGAGATCTTTATTCCATGGAAGTGAGAGAGTCATGCAGGCAAGCCCCCCTGACTCCATCCTGTGTTTTGATACAAAGGTGAGAAACTGAGTTTCCTCCTTAGCTTTAGAATTGTTAATTACATTCCTTGATTACATGCCTTGTTTAAAGTGAAAGACTCTGATGTGAACAACACAAAATTCTTGCTGATTGAATTTCACATACATTGAACATACTATCTACTATGATAAACAGATCGGAACAGAACTGGAAGTACTGATAGATGACAGACTTAGAGGATATGATTTGAACTAAGTTGTTAAAATTCATCTGAATGCCTATGTGAGGAAAACAAGTTGTAAAAGGGTATATAAGGTGGGCTCAGAAATAATTTCTTTGGCTGGGAGCAGACAGAGGGGGAAAGCCAGCTTACCCCAGGGTTTCCTAATTCTCATGGAGAACCCACTGACCACACTACCAGCTCCCACAAAGACCCAACAACTGATGTGCAGTCCACACTGCCCTGATACAATAAAGGACCTGCCATATTGGAGCATTTATGGATACATGCCACACCACCGCATTAATTTATCCATTCCATTGCAAAAGCATGTGCATGAGTACACAGATTCTCCAACAGCAGTTGCAAATTGCCCCCTCCCCATCTTGACCAGGCACCAGCCCATTGGCCACACTGTGGAACCAGCTATGTGACCAGACACTCGACTGTATGATTGATCAACTGACCATAGAGCACTTCAGTACATCCAGGGACACATTGGCACAGCACGATCATGGACCTCCCCTGTACATGCTCCCTTTCTTCCTAACCCCCCATGACCACCCTGTTGGACTGACTAGATTGTTAATGTTATTAAATCAATTCTATGTTGACATGTTTGTCATCATTTTGCTCCATGGGATTGATAGTGCAGCTACTCACTTGTGCACTTGTCCGATTGATTCGTAGGCAGGTGACAAAAAAAATTATGGCCACCAATGGTGCTGGCAGCTCACTCAGTCTAGGGGTCCTGCTCCTGACCACCTCTGTATTGGTGCACAGTCCGCATGCTAGTGCAATACTTGGCTCTTTCTGGCTTGAACTGGAGCAAACTGGGATATATATATATATTTTGCTCCAGTGTAAAGCCCTGGAATGTGGTTTGTTTTGAAATGGAATGGGGCCATTTCTTTTAGCCCATGTGGACAAATCCCATGTCTCACTTTGGACTTTCCAAAGTCTGTACCTATTTCTGCTGCAGAAATAAATCTTGATTTTTTTCTTAAAAAACCCCCCTCCTTACTCATATTACTTTTGTTAATTTGGTCCAATCTACTAGGCAACGAACTCCACTCACATGACAGTGACCATGCAGATTGGCTCCTATATGGGGATACTTTCCTAAAATGTAAAGATGTAATTGTGTATTGTGGTACAGTACTTACATTGGCAACTTAGGTTTCTATGTGCTCATTTGCCTTCTATTACAAATCTCCATTGCGGGAATCATGGAACTATCCAGATATTGTTTTATAGTATGTTTATTCTGTATTGTATGTTTTAATTGTAAGCCGCCCAGATTGGATTACCAATGGGCGGGATATAAATAAATTTTATTATTTATTATTATTATTGTTGGAGTGGATACATCACCACTGGCTATATTGGCTTGAGCTGCTGGACGTTACAGTCCAACAACATCTGGAAGGCCATGAGATTCTCACTCTGATCTTAGTTGTGCCAGTGTGGAGAGGATTAGCTGAAAATGGGCTTGGACACATAATCAGTAAAATCTGTTAAAAGTTAATTAGCCAAAAAGGGCCCAAAATGCTTTGATTCAAAAGGCAAATGATGCCTGGATTTTTTTTGGGGGGGGATTTTATCAGCTATATAATTTGCTACTTTTTTAGTTCATTAATAAAGTTGGTCATTGTTTTTTTTTTTCCAGTGCCCAGATCATATTCCAGTGTATTCGATTCCCAGTCAATAATTTATGCACTATTTTTTTTTTAAAAAAAATCTAATCTAACCTAATCTACTCTCAGGCTGGCTGATGATATAATTAAAAGTACTACTTATTTAAGAGAGTCACTCTTTTAAAAAAGAATGTGTCAATTTGATCACTAATAAATGTCTCTTTAGGCAGATGTTAATTCTGTGCTGTTTCTGAGTCATACTTTGTAAATCAAAGGTATCCAGCTTTCTGTTTCATTTTACTTATTCTTGTTCTTGACACTGATATTGATATTGGCAGAAAGTCACCAAAGTGTCTTGTTCTGCAGTGTAGGCTCCTCATATTCATATTTACACTGAGACTGTTATGATTATTCTGCCAAAAATATGTGATTAATGGGATGTGTGCATGCATGCAGAGACATTTCAGCATGCTTGCTTGCGATGCCTGCATTGTATTTGCAACCCACAGCCCCTATGAAAACAGCTATCCCCCCATAAACAGCATGTCTTGCTTTATTGCAGATTTACTGATTGCTATTTTTTTTTAACATGATGGCATAGTCTTCATGCAGATCTCAGTTACAAAGGATTGTGAGCATGTCCAAACTGTTGATGGAGCATAGTATTCTAGATTCCATACCCTCCAACTTTCCAAATTTGGCAGGAACAATCCAATTAATCCTCAGTCATCCCACTTTTTCAGTTGCTTTTAAAATGTTCCCAGCTTCTCTTTTCTCCTCCCCCTTGTTCTTGCCTTATTTTAATTGCTCCAAACTGAGTTCAGAGTGCAGAAGTAGCTTCCACCAATTAACTCAGCAGGAAAGAAGAGAGGAGAGAGCAGAATCTTGTCCTTCCTAGTTAGTTCAGATGAATGCAGCCTCTCCTTGCTTGTGTGTTCTTCAACATTAATAACTTTTGCCATCTTGACCACACTGTAATGTTTGGCCACGCATTCCCCAGTTTTCACTTGTGAAATATTGGAGGGCAGGGGTGTCACTGTGTGTGCGGGCTGTGGAGTCCACCTGCATCCCTTTAAAATGCTGAAGAGATGGTGTGAGTGGGACAAGGCTCAGTGGAAGGTGAAAAGAGATGCTCCAGGTTTAAACAATAAATTTAAATTTTAAAAGTTTTCATTTTGTTAAAAAAATATTTTTTAAAAAATTCCTTTAAAACATCAAATCTTACCAAATTTTCACTTTTTTAAAAACATTTTTATTAGATTAAAATACATACATCCAAATTACAAACATACCTTAAAACATACATTTCTCCTTACACACTAAACTGAAAATCATATCTTGATTTTCTCACTTTTACAAACATACATCTTCCACTGTCATTTACTGTTCCTTGAATCTTCTTTCTTCCTGGTTTGAGTCACCTTTTATTCCCATTTTTCTTTCTTCTTTTTCTCTCTTGTTTGTTGCTTAAGAGAGTCGCTATATCTTTTTACCTTCGTTATCATTTCTTCTTATATCAGAAATTATTTCTTTCCCCACGTAATTACATTCACATACATATATATTCTTATTTCTATTTCTGCTCAAATATTTAAAAATTTTAAACCATATCCCTTATAACATTTCTTTACATGCTCAATTTTATTTCATACATTCCATTTCATACCTGATTTGTTCCATCAGAGGGGTGGGCTGCAAATAAAAATTTATTATTATTATTATTATTCCATCACTTTTACACTTATTTTTCTCTGTATTCTTCCTTTATTTTTACATCTCTTAATTTTTTTTTACCTTTCCCAATTAACTATTTCATGTAATGTTGATTTAATTATTTTACCCTTCTTATCCCCATATTTCATTATGGGTTCCCATTGTTTTTTTACATTATCAGTTGATTTATCCTGAATCAATGCTGTTAGCACATCCATCCTCATGGCCTCTCTTAATTTTATCATCCATTCTTCTATGCTGGGGATTTCTTTTCTTTTCCAGTATCTTGCATAACTTATGCAAGATACAAATTTTCACTTTAACTACATGAAACTATGTAACTGCATTTAGGCTGTGTGTATGATATTGTAATTCAAAGGTATACTTTTAATTTGGCTAGTTGTTTTATGTCACAACTACTACCATTACATTCAGTGATATATGGAAATTATGATTTATGAGTACCATTACTACCAAAGTATGACTAAGGATTTTGTAAGTTGTGATATGGGAGAAGGTCAATGGGGAGGGGGTGAAATAATCAGTTACTGCACTGGGTGACACCAACCCTAGTGATGCCACTGTTGAAGGATATTCAGCCTGATTACTGATTTTTGGTTTAAGATAATACCGTGGCCGTCAAACAATTGCCAACTTGCCATGGTAGATATCCTTTGCTAGTAAATGTTGGGAAAGATGATTAAATTTGGGCATGAGCTAAACTAGGCAGGGGCCACTGTGTTGGAGCCACCCCCCTTTGCATTAGAAAGTGGGATGATGATGATGATAATGATTATTTACCCACCTTTCCCAAAGGCTCAAGGCAGGGTACAAGTTTAAAACACATAAAACCATTAAAACACTGCACTGGCTAATAATATTACTTTCTAAAATAGCAATAGTATATTCAGCACATCTGGCTAGGTGTATGTATGTAATTTGGCTAAAGTTAAATAATGTGATAGTTGAAAAGGACTTTGTCAAAATATCAAAGGAAGAAAAAATAGGATATGGTAGCACCAGTAAGATGTCAAAAAGTAAATCGACTTATTTTAAAAAGTATACCTTCGCTCCTGAGGAGTGGATTCTCACATAGAGGGAACAAGTAGCATTTTGTTCTTTGCTTCAGGCAGCAAGCTATCTTGGGCCAGGCCTGAGCTTCTAGCTATTACTCTTTGGATCTTCACCCCTTTTTATTTGTATTTTGCTCACTGAAAGTAGCTGAAGCACTACAATTTAATTTATCTTTATTTATTTATTTTTTTTTTTGATATCCCAAATTGCTTTGGTTTCTTTCAACAGGAGTTTTTTCTGTTGGTGTGCAGGACAGGGCATCGGTTCTTTTTATGCTGGCATCATCTCATATTGCCTCATAGTCTCATGCCATATTATCTCATCATAACTAAACAAATAAATAGTTGAGTCTCACTTCTGGGAGAAAAGTGGAGCATAACCCAGATAAGTAATAAAATAAAATAAAATAAAATATATTGTTTACAACTGCGGTAATCTGGAATGTCAGCTTAATCTTCCTACCGCCCTCTAATATATTTTCTACAAAGTGTAATACTTGTAAAATAGTAGGTCAAGATCTATGCTATTTTTACTGCTAGTTTTTAATCTTAATGGGATAAGTGCAATATTTGTAACATTCTTTTTAAAATTCATTCTTATCACAATGCAATTTTAAAATCCCAGAGTGCTGTTACATGCCAACTAACTAGCTGTATTTATAAAGAAATAAGTAGTAGAAGGGGAAAAACAAAAGGATGTTCCCATCACTAGATGGAAATGAGATTTTCTTAAGGCTCTACAAAGATTCAAAACAGAATAAGACTTACGAACATCCTAGAGGGAGTATATGGGATGCTATTAATATGTTCTTCCTTTGAAAAGAAGTGATCTAAAGCTTAGGGAGTACAGGAAAAGTAACTGTGTTTGAAGAAAGAGACAAGGTTGAAGTTTGGTAGACATATAGCTGATATTTGTGAGATGTATATATATCAGTGATATGTCTCCAACTATATATGGTAAAATGGAAGCAATGGCTCTGTCTCAGGTGAGATAAATGTTCAGATCCCTCTCTTGATTCCTTAGTATTGCTTGAATATAAATGAAGAAATATCTTTGCTATTCACCAAGTAAAGACAAATAGACACTTGTATCTGGTATATTGCCTGTCTTCTCTCATTATTGGGGGGAGGGGGGAACCCAGGCCAAGTGTATAAGGGTTTAGTTATGGCATCCCTTGTAATAATGGGGAACATTGGGCCCTTCAGATACAGTGGATGACAAATTCCACATTGGCTATGATGTCTGAATCTTCTAGGAGCTGAAGTACAAAATATCTGGGGGCTTTTGCCAAATATTAAATCAGAATGGCACTCTGTTTTCTACCACAAGTCCAGAGGAAGACTGAAGTGTATTTTTATTTAATTATTTTAATTATATGCCGCCTTTCTCCCAGAGTGGGATCCAGGTGGCTCAAAAAAGGAAATCAATTAATGCCCCCCCAGTACACCTTAAAAGCAATTAAATAGTAACAACTAAAATAATATACAATGGACCTTTGGTATCTGCTGCCTGTGGTTTGGTTCCATGATCTCCTGTGGATAACAAAATCCACGGATTCTCAAGTTCCATTATATACAATGGCATAGTGAAATGGTATCCCTTATATAAAATGGCAAATCAAAGTTTGCTTTCTGGAATATATATCTTTCTTGAATATTTCCAAGCTGTGGATGCTTGCATTTGTGGATAAAGAATCAGTCAATATGAAGGGCTGACTATAATTTTTTTTAAAAATTATCCAAGTCAAAATAAATAAGTAAAACATACACCCTATTAAAAAAAGTTTCCTTGGAGTGATTATATATTAAAAACCTGATTGAATAAGAAGGTTTTTGCTTGCTGGTGAAAGGAAAGCAGGAAGGGGGGCAGACTAGCCCCCCACAGAAAGGAGTTCCAAGTTTGTACTTGGAAAGCACTGTCTAATGGAAATAATATCATAATTGTATGGGAGGGCCAAACTACTTTTTGAATGGAAACTAGAGTTCAAACTACTCAGCCATTAAGATCATAGGGCAGGTAAATACCTTCTACTCCCTTTCTACTATACCACAGCAATGCTGCAAAGAGGAACTGGGAAAATTGGCAGAGATTGGGTTAATCTATCTAATGAGAAATTATTAACAATTGAGAGCAACAACTTAAGATATGGACTACATAAGTATATGTGGTACAATAAAGTTAAAGCGAATAAAGATTTTGAAAACCACTATATAAGAAAAGTTCTATTAAAGGTATGGAATAAGATAAAGAAAATATTTTACAGAAAAATGCCAACGTGGATTTCTTCCTAGGAAGCTCTTTTACAGAGGAGCAAAAGCAATAAAGGAGGATGGATTAGATATGGAGATTTATTATGGAAGTGTACTACAAATTAATTTGAGATAAAAACAAGAGAGCAACTAGAGAAAGAAGGAAAAATAAACAATTGGTTCTCATACAAACAACTAAAGGAAAAATTTAATATGGACAAAAGAATAGAAGGTTTTGAAGAACAGGCACTGGAAACAGACACTATATTTTTGGAAGAAAAAAACACCACATAGCTAAATTTTATAAATTAATGAATGAAAGAGAACTGGAGAAAGAAACTATTAAACATGTAATGATTAAATGGGCCCATGATATAGGCAGAAATATAGAAATAGACCATTGGGGAAAAGTATGGAAAAAGACAAATGAATTTACACTTTGCCAAACCTAAAATAAAATTTCCTTAAGATAATGCATAGGTGGTATTTGTTCCCATCTAGATTAAACAATGTGTATAACATGGGAGTGGCAAGTTGCTGGAAATGTCAAGAGGCAAAATGGTCCTTCATTCATATGTGGTGGAAATGTAAGACCACAAGAAAATTTTGGAAAAATATACATGCAACAATGTCTGAAATACTTCAAATTGATTTGCCTTTAGAACCAGATTTTTTTTGTTATTAAATATGACTTTTATGTTGAATTCCACAGATGAATCTAAATTAGGGAGAGTTATACTATATATGTTAACAACGGCTAGAATATGTTATGCTAGATATTGGAAGAGAAAGATAATAATGTCAGAGGAATTGAATATGGATTTATTAACAGCATTAATACATGATAAACCAATAGCAAAGGTAGAAAATGAGTAGAGGTTAGTAAGAGAATTTTGGGTTAAAAATGGTCATGCTTGGAAAATATAGAATAATAAAACACACATATATGGAAAAATTAAAATCTATTTTCTTGGTTAGGAAAAACATATAGAATTAAGAGTAGCAAGGAAGAAGAAAATTGGAATAAGCAAAGTGATAGTAATTAAGATGAGATCATTAATTAAGTAATACACAGAAACCTCAAGAATATGAAGTTATTAAGAAAAACTGGAATATTATTTGAACTTAGGGAAAGACAGCCTATTTGGAAGTTTTGGTTAGTTAGTTTGTGTTTTTTCATCTAGTCATGGTTAAGTATATCTGCATGGATATATATATGAAGGGAGTGGAAGGATAGAGGGGGGTTAAGGAAGTGTCTATGTAGTTGTCTATGTATATATGTGTAAATGTATTTTTTATTAATGCTGTATGTTGTATGTAAAGTCTAATAATGCTGAATGGTTTTAACTTGGAAATACATTTAATAAATGAATTAAAAAATCAGAACAAATAATCTCAATAAGGCTCCATGGAAAACCTATGAATATCACCATAATTCAAGTATACACACCAACCACAGATTCAGAACAGAAAGAAATTGATAGGAGCTATGAAGGATTACAAGAAGAAATTAACAACACACCAACACAGGATGTCAAGCTGATCATAGGAGGTTGGAATGTTAAAGTTGGAAGAAAAGAAGAATCAAAAACAGTAGGCAGATTTGAGTTAGGCAAAAGAAACGAAGCAGGTGAGCGTCTGATAGATTTCTGTGAAGCCAACAAACTATTCATTGCAAACACATTTTTCACACAACCAGAAATAAGGCTATACACATGGGCACCACCAGATGGCCAACACAAAACCCAAATAGATTATATAAATGGAAGTAAAAGATGGTGAAGCTCCATACTGGTGGTTAAGAATAGACCAGGGCCAACTGTGGTACAGATCACAAATTACTCATATCAAAAATAAGAGGAAAACTCAAGAAAAAAACAAAACCTGTCATCCTACCAAAATATGATTTAAACAATATCTCCACAGAATTTATTGACAATATAAGGAACAGATTTGCACTACTAAGCATAATAGACAATGAATCAGAAGAGCTTTGGTCTGAAGCTAGGGACATAATAAAAGAGGAATGCAGACATACACTTCCAACAACAAAAAGAAAGTGAAGAACCATGGATGTCAGATGAAATGCTACAAGCAATAAAGCAAAGAAGAGAAACAAAACAAAAAGGAGATAAGAATAAACTAAGAACCACGAATGCAACAGTACAACAGCTAATGCATAAAGATAAACAAAACTACTACAATGATAATTGAAGAGAAATAGAAGATAACAACAAAAAGGGAAGAATGAAAGATCTATTCCATAACATTCAGGAAATCAAAGGAAAGTTCAAACCAAGGACTGGGACACTCTATGACAAAATAACATAATTCAAGACCAGGAAGGAATAAAAAGATGTTGGATGCAATACACAGAAGAGATGCAATAAAAGAGATGACAACATGGAGGACACATGGAACGAAGACTCATATGAAGAGGAACTCCAAATTCTAAAAAGTGAGGTGGTAGCTACAATAAGAGAAACAGCAAAAACTAATCACCAGGAAGAGATGGTATTGCAATCAAACTGCTGTACTCCACATTGACAGAGACAACTCTAGTGCTAACCAACATATGTCAACAGATATAGAAAACAAAACGATGGCCAACAGATTGAAAATGATCAATATATATCCCCATCACAAAAAAGGAGACACAAGAGACTGCAGCAATTATAGGACCATAGCACTGATCTCTCACACAAGCAAAAATATGCTCAAAATTATGCAACATAAGTTCCAAACATATATGGAGAGAAAAATCTCAGAGGTCCAAGCAGGGTTCAGAAAAGGAAAAGGCACTAGGGACCACATTGCAAACTTATGGTGGCTAATGGAGCGCACCAAGGAATTTCAAAAGAAAATCAGCATCTGCTTTATAGACTATAGCAAAGGCTTTGATTGCATAGATCATGAAAGGCTATGGAATGCCCTTAAAAACATGGGAGTGCCAACATCTGACAGTCCTAATGAGGAATCTGTACTCAGGACAAGAGGGTACAGAACAGAACATGGAGAAACAGAATGATTCCCAATTGGCAAAGGGGTTAGACAAGGCTTCATCTTATCACCCAACCTATTCAACTTATATGCAGAACACATTGTAAGAAAAGCAGGTTGGACACAGAAGATGGAGGAGTGAAAATAGGAGGAAGGAATATCAACCATCTGAGGTTTGCTGACAACACCATAATACTAGCAGAAAGCTTCACAGACATGGAACTACTACTAAGGATGAGTGCAAATACTAGCTTACTGTTGAATATAAAGAAAACAAAAATAATCCCTATGGAGAACATACATAAATTCAAACTAGACAATGAGGAAATGGACAATGAGGAAATAGAAATAGTAAAAGAGTTCTCATATTTGGGATCAAACATTGATAGCCATAGGGACTGCAGCCAGGAAATCGGAAGATGATCAAGATTTGTGATTTCCTGTATTGCAGGGGGTTGGACATCACCAGATGGCCAACACAAAAAACAAATAGATTACATAATTGGAAGTAAAAGATGGCGAAGCTCCATACTGGTGGCCAAGACTAGACCAGGTGCTGATTGTGGCACAGATAATGAACTACTCATTTAAAAAATAAAGGTAAAACTCAAGAAGAGAACAAAACCAGTCATCTTACTAAAATATGATTTAATCATTTCCACAGAATTCATTGACAATATAAGGAACAGATTTGCAGTACTAAGTATAATAGATGGTGAACCGGAAAAGCTTTGGTCTGAAGCCAGGGACATAATAAAAGAAGAATGCATAAAGTCACTTCCAACAGACAAAAGGAAAGTGAGGAAACCATGGATGACAGATAAAACACTACAAGTAATAAAGGAAAGAAGAGAAACAAAAGAAAAAGGAGATAGGACTAAACTAAGAACCATGAATGCAACAGTACAACGGCTAGTGTGCAAAGATAAGGAAAATTACAACAACAACAACAACAACAACAAAAGGGAAGAATGAGAGACCTATTCCACAAGATTCAAGAAATCAAGGAAAAGTTCAAACCAAGGGCTGGAACGCTCTATGACAAGAAAAATAACATAATTCAAGACCAGAAAGGAATAAAAAGATGGATGCAATACACAGAAGAGTTATATAAAAGAGATGAGAACATGAAGGACACATGGAATGAAGAGCCATATGAAGATGAAGCCCAAATTTTACAAACTGAGGTGGAAGCTGCAATAAAGGAAAGACTCCAGGAAGAGATGATATTCCAATAGATCTGTTGCAATCCACATTGAAAGAGTCAACTCTAGTGCTAACCAACATATGTCAACAGATATGGAAAACAAAATGATGGCCAACAGATTGGAAGCAATCAGTATACATCCTCATCCACAAAAAAGGAGACACAAGACTGCAGCAACTATAAAACCACACCACTAACCTCCTGAGCAAGCAAAATCATGCTCAAAATTCTCCAACATAGGCTCCAACCATACATGGAGAGAGAAATCCCAGAGGTCCAAGCAGGTTCAGGAAAGGAAGAGGCACCAGGGATCACATTGCAAATATATGATGGCTAAAGCAACATAGCAGGGAGTTCCAAAAGAAAATCAACATGAGCTTTATAGACTATAGCAAAGCTTTAGTCTATAGATCACGAAAGGCTATGGAATGCCCTTAAAGACATGGGAGTGCCAACACATCTGACAGTCCTAATGAGGAATTTGTACTCAGGACAAGAGGCTACTGTCAGAACAGAACACAGAGAAACAGAATGGTTCCCAATTGGCAAAGGAGTCAGCAAGGCTGCATCCTATCACCCTACCTATTCAACTTATATACAGAACATATTGTAAGGAAAGCAGGCTTGGATATGGAAGAGGGAGGAGTGAAAATAGGAGGAATAAATGTCAACAATCTGAGATGTGTTGATGACTCCATAATACTAGCAGAAAACTTCACAGACCTGGAGCAACTACTAAGGTAGATCAAAGAAAAAAGTGCAAAGGCAGGCTTACTGTTGAACATAAAGAAAACAAAATAATGACCACAGAGAACTTACAGACATTCAAACTAGACAATGAAGAAATAGAAATAGTAAAAGAGTTCTCATATCTGGGATCAAACATTGATCAGAACAGGGACTGCAGCCAGGAAATCAGAAGAAGATTAAGAATGGGGAGGGCTGTTATGAAAAAACTAGAAAAGATCCTAAAATGCAAAGACTTACGACTCAGCACAAAAGTCAGAATTATACAAGCCATCATATTCGCTATTACCATGTATGGATGTGAGAGCTGGACAGTCAAGAAAGAAGATAGGAGGAAAATCAACTCCTTTGAGATGTGGTGCTGGGGTGGAGTGCTGAGGATTCCATGGCCAGCCAAAAGGACAAATAAGTGGGTCCTAGAGCAGATCAAATTGGAAAGCTCCCTGGAAGCCAAGATGACCAAACTGAGGATGTCGTACTTCGGACACATCATGAGAAAACAGGACTCTTTGGAAAAAACAATAATGTTGGGGAAGGTGGAGGGAAGTAGGAAGAGAGGAAGGCCACATGCTAGATGGATGGACTCTATTAAAGAGGTCACGGGTATTAAGGGGTTGCAGGAATTAAGCAGGGCAGTGGAGGGCAGAGGATCGTGGAGATGTGTCATCCTTAGGATCGCCATGAGTCGAGATTGACTCAAGGGCAGTTAACAACAACAAAACCGTTTTCCCAAAGGCCCTCAAGCCACCCTATTATTCATCATCTTTGTAGTTCTTTCTTGGTATATATTATGCTGCTCCTCCTGCTTATAAGGATGAGGGATTATTTGAAAAAACAATCATTTTTAAAATCATGTGTTCAAAATACTTATGTCATTCTTCTCCATTACTATCATCTTCCATACTCTGTAAAGCCAAGATGGAAGCCATTTGGTTTGATTTTTCATTTATGAGCAAGAAAATATTTACAACTAGTTAAGGTAGAACCAGCACATGCCTTTGCATACATAATAGGAAAGTGTATGAAGACACATGCTTAAATGGCATGTTAAAGATTGACTCTGAATTTTCTCTCCACCCCCAGAGAAACAAAGAACAATAAAAGCAAATGCCATTTCATTCCATTTGTGGCAAATTACTTTTTCTCATTGAAAGGACACTATGAATGATGACTGAAACCAGTGAAGCTAAATATAGTCATTTGCACTTTTTGAATTAATAAGCAGGTCAGGTGTTTGAAGCCTGAAATACAAATCCAGAGAGGGGTGGACAATTGTACTGGGGGCAGGGGGTAGTTTTCATCCCTGCACCATTCTAGCAGGCTTCAAGGATAAGCCATGACCAAACTGGAAGTGATTTGATATCACTTCTTTTTTTTTTTAATGAAAATTTCCCCTCTTTTTGACATGGGGGATGTGGAGGATAGGGTAGTTGTATGGATCTCTATGCAAAGCACGACATTTTTTATAGTGGTTTAAGCATTTTGAGGATGATTTTCCAGTTAAAAAAAACAACATTGTGAGGCTTTGGTGGTCCCCTTGCGGGGCAAAACAGGAACTGTGGGTGCATTTCTCCCCTAGTCTTATCTAAATAATGCAATTGTCAGTTCATTGCTTGGGTTGAGTATTCAGAAACACAAAAGGAGGATTCAGGGCAGTGCTGGCTATTTGTCAATAATACTTATTATGATCTTCAACAAAAGATCAAAAGATCATCACCACCACCAACACCAACATCATTAGAACTTTCATAAGCTTATCGCACCAGTACCTGTAATGTTCCCAATGAGTCCCTGGAATGTAATGATATGGGAATGGGTGTTACCGCATTAGACTATTCATAACATGATAGTAAAGTTATAAGAACACATATTATCACACTGCATTTACTGTTGTACCGGTACCGGTGCTAAAATAGTTCCTCAGCCATTCCTCATTGGTGCATGCTCACTGTTGCAAAACTCCCTATGTCTGCATTGGAAAGAATGCTTCTGAGAGGTTTAGGTAGTGAGGATTCATTGTTTTTCCCCTCATAAACATGATGCAATTCAATCTACAAAAATTTACAAAAAAGGTGTGGCACCTTCCTTGAGTCAACACTGGAAGAGTTGAGTTGAGTTGAGTTTGTGGGTGTTCTAGGACGGGAGGGGAGGAAATTGTCTTAGCTAATCAGAACACATATGGAATGGCCTGTAAGCATTCTTGTTGGCTGAGGATGCATTTTTACAGTTCTCCTGATGGAATGGGCTAGGGACTGTCAGAGCATGGAACGGGAATTCGATGAGGATCATATCATGCAATAAAATATGTTCTGTTCTGTTCACATTACGTACCCATTATGTAACGAGAACACAGTGTGATAAGCTTACCAGTGTTGGTGATATAGTATGGTTTTCACTTATTACTAAAAGGTTGTTGCTACTGATGTAGGACAAATAGGTTTTATCAATTTTCATGTCTTCTTTCTTAACTGTCCAGATCTCACACCCATACATGGTAATAGGGAATACAATGGCTTGTATGATCTAGCTTTTGTGCTGAATTGTACAGTTGCCCATCCGTTTTTGCAGGGGATCCATTCTGGACCACCCCCACCCCCCATGAACATGGAAAATTGCAGATATTCAAGCCCCATTGGCTTAAATGGCCGTGCGCTCCTGCACACAACCACACACACCATTTTAGTCAATGGGGCTTGCCGGTCCATGAAGGACTGAAACCACAGATTTGAAGTCCACAAAAACGGAGAGGCAACTGTATATCTTTGCATTTTAGGATCTTTTCTAGTTCTTTCATAGTTGTCCTCCCCATTTTTAGAATCATAGAATCACAGAGTTGGAAGATACCACAAGGGCCATCCAGTCTCACCCCCTTGTTGTTGTTAACTGGCTTTGTGTCAGTCTCGACCCATGGTGACCCTATGCATGAGACATCTCCAAGACCTTCTGTCCTCCACTACTCTGATTAATTCCTGCAACCCCTTAATACCATATTCCTTCCTCCTATTTCCACTCCTCCTTCTGTGTCCAAGCCTACTTTTCTTATAATATGTTCTGCATACAACGTGAACAGATAAGGTGAAAGTATGCAGCCTTGTCTGAGCCCTTTGCCAATTTGGAACCATTCTGTTTCTCTGTGTTCTGTTCTGAGAGTAGCCTCTTGTCCTGAGTTCCTCATCAGGACTATCAGATGTGTTGGCACTCCCATGTCTTTAAGGGTGTTCCATAGCCTTTTGTGGTCTATGCAGTCAAAGGCTTAACTAAAGTCTATAAAGCACATGTTGATTTTCTTTTGGAATTCCTTGGTGCACTCCATTAGCCATTATATATTTGCAATGTGATCCCTAGTGCCTCTTCCTTTTCTGAACCCTGCTTGGACATCTGTGATCTCTTTTCCATGTATGGTTGGCATCTATGTTGCAGAATTTTGAGCATAATTTTGCTTGCATAGCAGATAAGTGCTATGGTCCTATAGTTGATAATAATAATAATAATAATTTTATTTATATCCCGCCCCTCTGTCAGACAATCAAGGTGGCTTACATCATTAAAACTCAATACAATGTAAAATACAATCCCATTGGGGCTTGAATATTGATGCAGTCTCTCATGTCTCCCTTTTTGTGGATGGGGAAGTATATTGATCGCTTCCCATCTGTTGGCCATTGTTTTGTTTACATATCTGTTGACATATGTTGTATAGCACTAGAGTTGTCTCTGTCAATGTGGACTGCAGCAGTGCAATTGTTCCTGGTGATTTGTTTATTGCTATTTCTCTTATTGCAGTTTCTACCCCACTTTTTAGAATTTGGGGTTCATGTTCATATGGCTCTTCATTCCATGTGTCCTTCATTTTGTCATCACTTTTGTATAACTCTTCTGGGTATTGTATCCAATGTCTTTTTATTCCTTCCTGGTATTGAATTATGTTATTTTTATCGTCATAGAGCAGTGGTTGGCAAACTACAGCCCTCGGGACGAACCCGGCCCGTCGAGGCCTTGTAACAGGCCCATGGCCGGTCCTGCTGCCATGCGCGACGTGGGGTGCCATTTTGCTTTCCAAAATGGCACCCGCACACTACAGTGGGTGCCATTTTGCAACGCGTGGCACCATTTTGCGTTTTGGAAAGCAAAATGGCGCCTGCGCTTGCACACGCTTGCGCATGACGGCGGGCACCATTTTGGAATGCCAAATGGCACCACCATCATACGCATGCACTCGCAACGCACTGCGCCATTTTGCATTTCAAAAACACTGTGTGGTTATCTGATTCAAAGTGGCCCGTTCCTGTCCCTGATTCGAGTGTAGACTGTCTTCACAATGTAAGGCCGGTTCTACATCAAATGCATGTCATGCCAGCCTTAAATCAGTTTAAAATACCCTTTCTTCTAGAATTTACAGGAAAACCTGAAGCACTCCATAGCAATGCTGGGCAGCTGTTTACACACACATCCCACTGTCACTGGCATGGGTCACTCCTTCTGAGTACATAATGAGACACTCAGCCATATGATCAAAGGTGGGTGCCCTGTTTCTGACCTTAGAGGGAGTGACTTGTGTCAGCAGTGCTGGGCAACACACGGGGACACATATGGAGACAGATGTCCAGCTTCGCTAAAGAGTGCAGAGGTAGGAGGGCCAGAATACTACTACTATTATTTGTACCCTGCTTTTTTCTCATTTTTTTCTCCAAAATTAAGACTCAAAGCAGCTTACAGTCTAAAAATACAGTACAGTACAATTAAAAACTTACCAAAGTGACAATTAAAATGGAATTAAACTATTACAATATTAAAACAAATCATTTGTTTTAAAATAGAATAAAATTAAAAATGATAAAATCACTTAAAAACAATACACTTTAAAATAATACAACATCTCCAGGACATTCTTTAAAAACTTTCTTTTTCAAAAGCCTGTCTGAATAGGAAGGTCAGTGAAGGATAACAAGGAGGGGGCCATTCTGGTCTCCTCGGGAAGAGAATTCTACAATCTAAGGCAGTGATGGCTAATCCTTTAGAGACTGAGTGCTCAAACTCAGTGGCATTGCTGCACTGGGTGTCACTTGGTGCTGCTGGTGGTGGGGAACTTCTGGGGACTGGACATCTGAGGGTGAACACACAAGGAAAAAATGGAGGACCAGAGCCCAGCCATGAAACCCTCTGGGTGGCCTTGAATCTTGGCCAGTCGGAAAGGATGTAAACAGTGCTCCCACTCCCTATGTGGCAATGGCTTGCCATGGGTTCATGACTAGAGACTCTCTCTTGCATCCTCACCAACTTTGCTTCTGATGATGGTGTGACTGAGAGAAGGGCCTCTCCTGAAGATCTCAGAGCCTAGGCCAGTTCATACAGGGAGATACAGTCTGCCAAATAGGCTGGACCTGACCCATATAGGGAGCAGACTGAAGGCGCAGATCAGTCCTTGGTCATGAAATGTGATCTCTCTCTCTCCCACCTTCCTAAGCATTGCCAGGTTTTCAAATAGCAATAAGAGACAGTTGAAATTCCTGACAAGCAGGATTAAGAATCTGAAAGTAGCCATTAGAAAGTGTGTGATCTACCTAAATACTATTACAAATGAAATGTACTAATGAAAGTACTGATTTCACTTAAGTTAGTCATCTTTAAAATTAACATATTGACCACATTCTTAAATTGCATGATGCAATTTATCAACAGCCCACATTAATAACTACAGGATGATGATGATGATTGCATCTTGTTCTGTCTATATGAAAGGAAAAGCTTTCCAATCCTCAAATAGGGAAATCCCTTAGGCTAAGAGGCACCTGCTAGTCCTGTGAGGGACAAGATTTTCAGCTGTCAGAGAAGGGTCATTTGGCAATACTAGTATACAAGCACACACTCACACACAAATCAATTTATTTCACTTTTTACAGCCATTTCTATCTATTGTTAGAAGTGGTAACAGTGGATGTATCCACACAGCAAAATTAAAGCAGTTTGACAGCACTTTAACTGCCATGACTCTATCTTGCAGAATCCTAGGATTTGTAATTTGGTGAGGTATTAGAGCTCTTGACAGACCAGACTGAATACCTCACCAAATTACAAATTCCAGGATTCTTTAGGACAAGAGTCATGGCAGTTAAAGTGCTGTCAAATTGCTTTAATTCTGTAGCGTGGACACATCCAACATAGGAATAAGGGAAAGGGTGGGGGATGAAATAATAGGCAACAGAAAAGATGTACAGTCGGCCTCTGTTTTCATGGGGGATCTGTTCTGGACCCCCCCCCCCGTGAAAACTGAAACTCACCAATATTCAAGCCCCATTGGCTTGAATTGTGGTGCACACCCCCATTTTATCCCCCTCTGTTTGCTACTCACAAATGAGTGAGGAACACAGACTCCAAGTCTGCAAAAACGGAGGGGGGAGACTGTATATGTGTCTGGTTCCTATGACAGTGAATGGTAAAATATTATGAGTATTTTTAAATAATTAAAATATGTTTCAAATAAGGTAGTACCTCCAAGGTAAGAGATTATGAGAGCTGATGTCTAACCAGAGTTTGGAATGTTCTTTTTTAAAAAAGTAATGTGTTAGTGTTAGCCATTAAATAAGTAATACATTCTTCATTACTTATAAGATTACTTGTTATTTTAGTATTATTATTATTTAAAATAAAATGTATTTTTAAAATAGAAACATGACTCAAAATCTCTGTAAACAGCCCTCCAAATAACCAGTTAGAAGTGGTGAGTAAATGTTACTTATTACACAAGCAGCAACTACAAAAACCAATAGGTTTTTACTTTGTGAAAAGCATTATTATTATTATTATTATTATTATTATTATGTTGTTATGTAGCTTCATGTTGACACTGACTTAGGGCAACCCTCTCCTAGGGTTTTCTTGTTACGATTTCTTCAGATAAGGTTTGCCACTCTCTTCCTCTCAGGCTGAGAGAATGTGACTGACCAAAGGTCACCTGGTAGGCTTCCATGACTGAGCAGAGCCCTAGTACAACACTCAAATGAATACATCATGTTGGTTCTCTGCCTTTAGCTATACACTGACATTTCTCCCCAAATTGGGGCTCGAAGTCAAATTAAAGTCAGATCTGGCTACAGTAAAACACACCTTGATTACATCCTGTTTGGACTACTGAAATGTGCTCTACATGGGGCTCCCTTTGGAAACTGTTTGGAAACTTCAGAGGGTCTGGCCAAATGCTGTGGCCAATCTATTGATCTGGCTACAGTAACACATGCCTTGGTTATATCTCATTTGGTCTAGGTTACAGGGATCATGTAGCTCCCCTGTTGAAACAGCTTCACTGGCAACTGGCCATTTCTAAGCAGAATTCATAGTACTATTTTTTTAAAACAGTACAAAGCATTAAAATGTATTTATTCATTTATATTTATTTATATTTATATACTGCCTTTCTCCCACAATGGGATTCAAGACAGGTTCATTTTGGATATGCTTTTATATTGCAAAGTTTTTTAAAAAATCAATATATATATTTAGCAAATTACACATTACAGGTTCTGTAGGGGAAGGCTTTCTCTCAGTTCCACAACCTTTGCAGGTGAATTTGGTGAGGACTCAAGAGGTTTTTCAGTAGTTGTGCCTCAGCTGTCGAACTCCTTTCTATGAGAGGTCTGCCTGGTCCCCTCTCTGTTCTATTTCTGCCAGCAGCTAAAGACACTTTTATTCAGGCAAGCCTTTGACTTTTCATTACAGAACAGTAGTGTGTGTGTGACCTGTATTTTTTAATTTTTTTTTTGATGTTGTGTGCCTTAAGTCATTTCCAACTTAGGGTGACCCTAAGGCATTTTTCATGGGGGTTTCTTGGCAAGATTCCTCAGAGGGAGTTTGCTGTTGCCATCCTATGAGGCTGAGAGTGTACGACTTGTCCAAGGTCACTAGTGGGTTTCCATGGCTGAGCCAGATTTGAACCCTGGTCTCCAGTGTCAAAATCCTATGCTGAAACCACTATACCATGCTGATTCTTAATGTTTTATTGGCAATTATGTGTTAAACATTTTTAATTGTTTTTCATAATGTTCTAAAGATAATATTGGGCCTCTGCAGATGGGTGGCCATGGGCCTCCCCAAGAAGCTGTGGATCGGGGGCGAGGCTGCCGCATGCCTCGGCCCCGATCCACTATTTTTCCAGCCCTGGAAGGAGTGCTAAAATAGCGCTCCTTCCGCAAGGCGTGGAAAGGTGCCGCAAGAGGTGGCAGGTGCCTCTTCAGCATCTCTTCTGGCTCAGCGTGTCTGGATGCTGAGCTGGAAGGACGTAATTGGAGTGCCCGTCATGTGCAACGACAGGCGCTCTGATGACATCCTCAGGAACGGGTTGTGGCACCCGGTGTCCGGCTGCCCCTCCCCTTCCTGGGATTGAAGACGGTGCTTTGTGCCGTCTGCAAAGGGGGATTGTTATGTAATGCTTTTTAATTTTTTTGTAAACTAATGTTTCAGCTGAAACTTTTAAAAATTATTGTAACCCACCTTTAATCCTGTCTTGGGGAGCGGGGGGGAAGGCAGGATATAAATTCAATAATAAAAAAGGAGTACAGTCTATCTTTTAAAAATGCAAAAGACCACTATTAAAACCAAATCCAATTATTAGCAATATAAAACAATATTAAACAGTAAAATATTATTACATGATGTTGTTATGCTCTAGCTATGTTGCAAAAGTAATGTGTTGCAGATAAATATTTGGAGGATTATATGTTACCAACATGTGCTTTAGAGAAAGACTGTCTGCAGGAGTTTCTTCAGAGCACCAGGTGCTTGCAAGAACAGGGCTTTTTGCTGTCATAAATAGATTTAAGGATCATCTTGCCTAATAGGCAATACAGCTGATGTGGCTGCCTTCACCGATTGCTTTCATGGTGTTGCAATTGAGTGTCCTTGTGTATGCTCAGTCCTGATGGTACCTCAGACTTCATTTGTCTGATGAATTCTCAGGTTGTAGTTGTCTGGCTTGCTAATTTTAAATGGGCAGGAAAATAAGCAGAAGCATTGGATCATATTTCAGCAGAGACAGATCTGCATCAAGACGACATTCTACAGCCTGAGGAATTGTGAAAAGGATGCCAAATATGCCTATATAAATTTCTGGGATAATATATACTTGAATCATTGAAAAGAAAAAAAATCAGGTGTTTGCTTAGGAAGAAAGCTTTCTTCATATCTTGGAACCAGCAGTTTATCACTCCCCCAACATTTGCGTTAGGAAAATAGGAATATCTCCTCTAATATTTATTGGGGGGAGGAAATCACTATTAGGCAAATTTGTTTCCATTCATTTTGATGTTTTGAATATGAGGTCTTTAAATGAAAAGGGGCTGGGTGGGAATTGTAATTCAACAAGACGTTGTGTATTTGAGAGAACAATTATTAATTACAATTGGAGCTGATAGATTTTGCCCTCCTTTTTTGCTGCAGGTTCTTTGATCATTCTGTGCTGAAGAAAGTATAAAATCCATGGTTTTAGCTGCATATTCCAGGTACAACCTACCTGCCTATATGCAGAAGCATTTGTGAAGCACTCACATTGCTTGTTTTACTAGACACATGGTGGAGGAGAAAGGTCTGTGGCAGTTTTTTCACCAAACAAAGACTTGAGCAGGTGAAGTAAATGTATAAAGTGAATTAAATGCAATGGGCCCTTGGTACATGCACTGGGGTTTGGTTCCAGGACTCCTCATGTTTACTAAAATCCATGGATGCTCAAGTTCCATTATATACAATGGCATAGTAAAATGGTGTCCCTTATATAAAATGGCAAGATCAAGGCTTTCTGGAATTGGGTGGTGGTGGGAGATATTTTCAAATCATATGTCTCACTGTCTCACATACTTAGAATGCCAAGTGCCCAAAGTTCAAAAAGATGGAGAACTCAAAGGGATTTAGTGTCAAATAGTTCAAGGTCAGCCACCATAAATTAGAACAGAGTCCAAATAGGTGAGATATTAGAGTTGGTGAACATATATCAAGTACTTACAGTAGCTCAGGTCAAGAGGTGGACTGAAAGTTTGCTTCCAGTAATTCTACAGGGGGAAACCAGCCTCTTATAAAGGCAGCTAACTCAGCCAATGCCCACTTTTCAGACAGTATTTAACAAGAGCATTTCACTCGGTGTGCACGCTCTTTTTGTGCAAGGGAGAGTTTGTGCCTAACATTGAAGCCTTCAGTTTGGAGATCTCTCTTCTACCTCCGTTTCCTGCACTGAATCTTGTTGACCTGGAAGAAGACATGGCTGGCTGTCAGGCTGAACTGGAGGAGGACAAGGCTATCAGGCATTTTTCCTGGCTGTGGTATGTCTGTTTCATCTTCCAAAAAACTCTCCAACAGACACTCTGGGGGGCCAGGGTATGACATTGTGGGTGGTTGAATCCATGGATGAAGATATGGAGGGCCAACTGTATCCCTGACACATATCCTCAATAATGTACAAGCTGCACTTTTGAGTATGGACTATATTATTTCAGTGGTCCTTACAACAGCCTTTGTCTAAGGTTAGCCCCATATGGTTATTCCATTTTTATTTAACAATGCATTGCTCTAGTTATCACCATCATTATTAGGATTACTAATTAGAATTATTTCATATTTATTTATTTATTTATTTATTATACCTTTAGATCTCCCTATAATCACATTTCTCTGGGCTAACAAGCAACACCTGCTGAAATTCCCTCTTTTACATAACCATTAAAGGTACAGATGCCTTGTCCTTTATCTCACCTAGAAGTAGTGGTAATAAAAAAATGGTGAGCTGTAGAAAGCATAATTCTCATTGGTACAGTGCAGGATTAGTACAGCCCTTGGCCCTTGAATAATTGCCCACCATGGTTTGTGACCAAATCAAGATTTGAGCTTAGTTCACTTCCTCTCTTTTCCAAGTCTATCCTTTTTTACTATTAAAGTGTACTGGCTCCCTTAGATCAATGCCATCTGTATAAATGTTGTCAAGTAGTAGAAAAACAAAGCAACAATTATATGCTTCATTTGCATAATATAAAAATTGGCAAAATCTATTTTATTTGAATATTATACAAATTTGAATAAATAAGATGCAAATTTGCATAAGATGCAAATTATGCTACCCAACTTTCGGAAACTGGAGTGTGGCAATCTTACCTTGGTGTCCTTCAGCGCTTGGAAAGTTTACTTTTTTGGATGTGAACTTACCCATCCAACATGGTCACTGTAATGCAAGGAAGTACATTTTCCCAAGCTTTGGAGTCACTGTTGAAAAGGAACAAAGATGAATCTGGGTATAAACCAGTTTCCATTTAATGTGAGATCCATCTGTGCACTGAGCTGTATTACACTAAGAAAAGGGGATTGGTCATATGTGTACATATGTCTTGTTGATTAATATGAGGGCTGAGAGCAAGGGTTGTTCCTGGGGCTTTTGAGAATTAGATATTTTTTTTAAAAAAACAAACCATTTGAAGGATACATTCATAGCACATCACCTGATGATATGTCCAAGTTTTATCATAATAACAACCAGTTAAAACATATGGAGAGGTTATTGAATAGACAAAACCTGTGCACCTTCTAACATAAATAACAGCTGAGAGATCATACAAGCCATATAGCAGCTTGCAAACAAATCGATTAGCAAAATGTTTCTCTTTGCTGTCAAGAGAGTTGCTGAGTGAGAAAAGTGTTAGGGTGGCCAACATCAGGCTTGTGGGGTCAACTTCTTTTTCTTTTTTTTCTTTTTTTTTTTTAAAAGAATTAAATCTCTGGTGGCCACAGTGTTGCCAGGTTTTCCAGATAGCAATAAGTGATGGTCAAAATTCAGGACAAATATGATCAACAAGCAGGAATCAGCTGTTAACAAGTTTGTGTTCTATTGAAAGACCAAATAAAAGTATTGATTTCAATTACCTTTGCTATGTATTTCTCTGTAAAATTAACACATTGTCCACATTCATAAATTACATGATGCACACCTTTCTCTCTTTTATAAGGGCTCACATATCAAAATATAAGATTTTTTGGCATCTTATCCAGTTTATTAAAACGAACAGCTTTCCAACCCTCAAATAGGGGGCATTCCTCGTAATAAGTGACACCTGTCATTGCTTTAAGGATGAAGCTTTGTTAGTATTGTATGTCTACGAGTGATTTTTGACTTATGGATACCCTATCATAGGGTTTTCTTAGCACGTTTTCTTCAGAGTGAGATTGTCATTGCCATTCTCTGAGGATGAGAGAATGTGCCTTGGCCATGCTAGAGAGGGCAATTGAACCCTGATCTCCAGAGGTGTAGTCCAACTCTCAAACCACTACACCACATAAAGCTTTCCATTCCTTAAATAAAAGATATCTCTTAAAGTAAGGGACACCTGGCAACCCTAAATGTCCATTAACTAGAGTGAAGTATTTGCATAATGGTTTACTGGGACAGATATAAACTTAGAATCAAGGAATAAAGAATAAAAGAGGAAAGGGTGCATCTGAACACATTCCTTCTTTCATTGATAAGAATATCCCCCCCCCCCCCCCCCCGGCCACTGTCTCTCTCTGACAAACACTCCTGATCTCTCCCTCATTCCTCAGACCACCTTTGGTCTGATTCTGATGGAGATGATGTCAAGATGAGTGCATAAGCAGCAAATGCTGAGATTATTAGTGGTATAAATGCATATTTGATCCAACAACTGTATATGTCGTTTTTCCCTTGCTGGGTTTTGCTCAAACTGTTTAAAGATGTTTAAAGACTTTCTTTATTTGCTTGCTTGTTTCATTTGTATGCCATGTTTCTTCCAGAGTGGGACCTGAGGTGGGTCCCAAAGAAAGTCAATTTAAACTCTTATCAATAAAATAAAAAAATCCACAAATTAAACAGTATAAAATCATTTTAAAACAACAACAATGTATTTTAATAATTAGCAATAGCAATGGCATGTACATTTTTATATCACTTACCAGTGCACTTAAGCACTCCCTAAGCAGTTTACAATGTCTAAGCCAATTTTTCCCAACAAGCTGGGTACTCATTTTAGCAGCCTTGGAAGGATGCAAGGCTGAGTGGACAACGGAGCCCTAACTGGGATTGAACTGACAACCTTGTGGCTGTGAATGGCTGCAGAACTGGCATTTAACCACTACACAAGCATAACTTGTATTATGCATTCAAATCGACTTATAGTGACCCTATCATAAGGTTTTGTTGGAAAGATTTATTCAAAGGATGTTTGCCATTGCCTGCCTCTGAATATAGCCTGGCAGTCTCCCTTCCAACTACTATCTAGGACTAACTGTGATTAGCAGCTGAGATCAAATAGGATCTGGTATCTTCAGGAATTTTAGGTACCCATGGCTAATAGTTCTGACTATTATGTATTGCTTCTAGTATTGCCTCTTAGTTTCTGTAAGTGTAATAACAGATACTCCTCAGGTATAATCCAGAACAGTTCTTCTTACATTCTTATGATCAGGTAGTATGTAGTGGAGCAGACTCCTGCCAGTCAGGGTAGAGATTATAGGGTTAGATGAACTGGTAGCCCAGCTTGATATCAGACAGCCACCTATGAAACAAAACCTAGTTTGAGTCTTGTGGAATTTTCACTAGTCTGAAATGGTGTGTGCATAATAGTATATTAAAACATTGTCATGTGTAGATCTATCCAGGAGCCCTGGTGGTGCAGTGGTTAAATGCCTGTACTGCAGCCACTCACTCATAGACCACAAGGTTGCGAGTTCAATACTAGCCAGGGCTCAGGCTTGACTCAGGCCTGCATGCTTCCGAGGTTGCTAAAATGAGTACCCAACTGTTGGGGGGCAATGAGCTTACAGTTGTAAACCACTTAGACATCCCATAGCACGATATGAAGCGGTATATATATAAAATGAAGCTGCTATCTATCTTTATGAATCTATCTACAAAATCTAAATTTACTCTGACATCAAGTTCATACTTCTTCTGCTTTCAAAGAACACTAAGTGTGCTGCTGAGCATTTCCACCAAACGTTTTATAAAATCTGCCCCACAATTTGATATTTAATTGTTCATTTGATAAATAATTCATAGCAGTAAAGTCAAAGACTAAAAAAACAGCAAAGCAATCTTTTCTTCAGAACAGTACAGGGCTTTCCTCCCCAGGTACCTTCACCATTCTGCTGTTTTGTGGGTTGCTTTTTAATTGTTATTTTTTTTACATTAGATATCTAGTTGGCCAGGGTGAACATTGTGTTTGTTTCATTGTGCATATAACTGGATTTAGCCTCATGAGACTGGATCTGCTCACAGAAGATTAGATGACAAATCCCATTGGGCAAATCTAAACCAGATCTGATGTAATCATTATTGTGAATGCATCCCTTGATTGACTGTAATGATAACAGCCAGGGCTTTGTACTCTCACTTGAATTTTTGTGTACATATCAGTATTGTTAAAACTCAGGTGTTATAAAGGGATCAGCTAGACTTTGCCATTTGGACCCACCTGATTATGTTCTCCATACATCTTTGGTGCCATTTAATCCTTTTGGTGCTATGAAATCCACTGCATGAAATAACTAGAGGTGGGAGAAAGGAATTCAGTTTCTAATGTGTTGAAATAAATAAAGGCAAGTGTGCCTACATAACAGGATCTCTTCTGGAACCAACCAAGGGTCCATCTAGTCCAGGTTTCTGTTCCTAGATGTGACTTGCTCAGCTCCTTCTGAGAAGCTTGCAGCTAGGCACAAAAGCTTTCATCTTCTGCTATTCAAAGATATAGCCGTATTAGTCTATAGAATCAGTATGTAGAGAGATCTTGTAGCATCTTTGAGACTAACTGAAAGAAGGAAGTTGGCAGCATGAGCTTACATAGACTGCAGGCTACTTCCTCAGATGCATTTAGTGGAGTGGAAACCAGGGACAGACATATATATGCCATTGGTATGTGAGAATGTCAATTCAGAATGTCTTTTGCTATCTGTCCCCTGTACCCGGTGTTCAGAGGTATCCTGCACCTGAAAATGGAAGTGCTATTAATTATGATATATTATTTTTCTATATGCTCTCTTTCTACCTTTCTTCAAAGAATGGGGCACATGGTGGTTTACAATGAGATAGGACAAATATAATGAAAGCAAGCCAGCATTTAAAAATACATTAACAAAAAGGGGGGGGGGGGAATATACCCACCACCCAATTGAAAGCATCTCCCTCAGCCAATGAGATCATTTGCCTGAATTCAAAAGGTTCACTGGCAAATAGAAAACCAACTCTGTGTGTGTGTGTGTGTGTGTGTGTGTGTGTGTGTAGCTGTGTGAGTCTAGGCTCTCTCAGAAGGAAATTTCAGAGCCTTCACAAGTGCCTTTCTTGGTATTCCCCCTAAATGTCAGGAGCTGAATCCTTCAGTTTGCCTGCCATGGCTTGCAATGTTGGGCTAAATGGGTAAAGCTTCATTTGCTTGTTATTTGTGGCCTATAATGTGTTGTAGAGTACTACAGATAAATGATGGGACATGTAGCAGTGTGTTAAATGCTAAAACTATTGAATGCATTCCTTTGCAGTTAATGAGCAAATGGGAAGGGAGTTGAAGCTGTGCTGAGAAGATTCAGCCTACTGAAAATGTCTAGTATGAGAGAAGGAGTGGGGCTTCCATGGCAAAGGAAAAGGGAAAAATGGTTTGCTTTTGTAATGATTTGAACTGGTGTATGCTTTAACTATGCTTTGGTAATGCTTGCTCTTTAGTTCTGACAACAAACGCATGTGGAGAACATCTACAGTTACCTTAATAAAAGTTTTCTGTGTTTTCACTACCAAAGCTTGGATTTCTGCACTAAGGGTTTTCTGGACATGACACCAAAGCACTGTACGATCAACTGATATTCAAAATAGTTACCTCTAAGACATAGAAACATAAGAGCCCTGGTGACGCAATGGTTAAATGCCTGTACTGCAGCCACTTACTCACAAACCATAAGATTGTGAGTTCAATACCAGCCAAGGGCTCAGGCTCGACTCAGGCTTGCATCCTTCTAAGGTCGCTAAAATGAGTGCCCAGCTTCTTGGGGGCAATTAGCTTACACATTGTAAACCGCTTAGGGAGTGCTTAAGTGCACTGATAAGTGGTATAGAAATGCACTTGCTATTGCTATAGAAACAGAACAATATACATATAAAATTACAGTTACCTTCCTCCAGCTATAGTTTACATAAAAACTCCTGTCCCAGCCTAGGATTCATCTAAAAACCTGTTACTTGCTGGTTAAAATCCACCCAAAACAAACAATGATGGGCCATGATCGATCGACAGGTATTTCTGGCCTGCAGTTTCCATCAAGTCTAGCCAGCATAGGCAGTGGGATGGACTATGGAAGTTGCACTCCAAAAACTCTTGAAAGCCATAATTGTCCCACACTAGAATAGAGAGATATGGGTAGCTATTTGTTTTTGGGCAGAGAGTTCCACACTTTGGGGGCAAGTGCTTTCAGCAGTGGTGTCGAACAATGTCATCCAAATCTCTGGCAACTCAAGAGAAATACAGGTGGAATCTAGAATCCTCCTGTACTGTATTAACAAGATAGCTTCAGCTCAGCAGTCTTCATGCAGACACTGAAACTGGGATAATGCATACTCCAGAAGATGTGCAGCAATAACTATCATTCTATGACTGGTATGTGAGTAGTAGAGCTGTCACAAAAAGAAATGTTCAAATCAGTTCTAGTAAGTGTGCCAGTTGCCACAAGAAGGAATGATGGCATGCACAACATGAAGCAGGCATTAAAAAAGTTATTTGGTACACAGAATAGGCAGTGCTGCAAGGAAGTCTCATTACATTCTTCACCCTGGCATACCATTCCAATAGATAAGGAAAGAAGATCAGGCCTAGCCTAAGTAGAAGAGCCCTCCCTCCACTCCATCTGACGTCATCTAGGGGAGAGATGCAGGCCCATCTCCATCGGGCCTAGCCTAAGTAGAAGAGCCCTCCCTCCACTCCATCCGACATCATCTGGGGGAGAGATGCAGGCCCATCTCCATTGGGCCTAGCCTAAGAAAAAGAGCCCTCCCTCCACTCCATCCGACGTCATCTGGGGGAGAGATGCAGGCCCATCTCCATCGGGCCTAGCCTAAATAGAAGAGCCCTCCCTCCACTCCATCTGACATCATCTGGGGGAGAGATGCAGGCCCATCTCCATTGGGCCTAGCCTAAGAAGAAGAGCCCTCCCTCCATTCCATCCGACATCATCTGGGGGAGAGATGCAGGCCCATCTCCATCGGGCCTAGCCTAAGTAGAAGAGCCCTCCCTCCACTCCATCTGACATCATCTGGGGGAGAGATGCAGGCCCATCTCCATCGGGCCTAGCCTAAGAAGAAGAGCCCTCCCTCCACTCCATCCGACATCATCTGGGGGAGAGATGCAGGCCCATCTCCATCGGGCCTAGCCTAAGTAGAAGAGCCCTCCCTCCACTCCATCCGACATCATCTGGGGGAGAGATGCAGGCCCATCTCCATTGGGCCTAGCCTAAGAAAAAGAGCCCTCCCTCCACTCCATCCGACGTCATCTGGGGGAGAGATGCAGGCCCATCTCCATCGGGCCTAGCCTAAATAGAAGAGCCCTCCCTCCACTCCATCTGACATCATCTGGGGGAGAGATGCAGGCCCATCTCCATTGGGCCTAGCCTAAGAAGAAGAGCCCTCCCTCAATTCCATCCGACATCATCTGGGGGAGAGATGCAGGCCCATCTCCATCGGGCCTAGCCTAAGTAGAAGAGCCCTCCCTCCACTCCATCCGACATCATCTGGGGGAGAGATGCAGGCCCATCTCCATCGGGCCTAGCCTAAGTAGAAGAGCCCTCCCTCCACTCCATCCGACATCATCTGGGGGAGAGATGCAGGCCCATCTCCATCGGGCCTAGCCTAAGTAGAAGAGCCCTCCCTCCACTCCATCCGACATCATCTGGGGGAGAGATGCAGGCCCATCTCCATCGTGCCCAGCTTAAGAAGAAGAGCCCTCCCTCCACTCCATCCGATGTCATCTGGGGGAGAGATGCAGGCCCATCTCCATTAGGCATAGCCTAAGAAGAAGAACTCTCTCTTTTTTAAGGGGCGGGTGGGTTTCGGGATTTTTAGGTTCTGTTTACAGTGTATTAACAAAGCTGTATGGAAATTTTAATGTTGTAAACCACCCCGATTGCTCTGCAGAGGGATGGGATATAAATAAATAAATAAATAAATAAATAAATAATTAAAAAAAATCTTTTTGGTGAGAAACTGATGGTCCCCCATTCTCCTGCTGCTCAGATAGTGATGGCGAGTGGCTCCCATGGCTCATGGAATTCAATCTCTCTCACCAGGTGCGCCAGCCCACAGTCTGCTGGGTTTGTGAGTGTTTATTTGAGGGTGGCTGGGACAGAGTAGGGATTCTATTGGTTTACCAAACATCTTGTTTCTTAATAGCGTTTAGCACCCTGGATAGTTCCTATTAAAACTAGCCAAAACCTGGAGTCAATTCACTGTTCTACTTACATGGGACCCACCAACCAGCACTGCTCTCACTTTAGTCTGGAGAAGCTGGTCGTGGTGTTGGGGGGAATTTTGCTATAGTATCTTTGCTTCTCCCGTTCTTGGAGCTTCTAGAAAGGGTAGTTTTGTTTCTGTGCACTAATACATTCTTTGTCAAGTTAATGGCCACACTGTATAAATCCATTTTTTCCAATCACATTTCTGGTCTCAACCCAGAGTGTGGAAGTGTCTGGAAGACATGGTGGGCTCCAAGTTTTTTTTGGGGGGGCGGGGTATGATGACTTGACCCAGTGGAAAAAGGAATTGTTTTTGTTGTCATTGTGAAACACCTGCTGCATCCATTACACATCTTCTTTTACACCAGTGATTTTATTTCACACTGATCACCCTTGAATCTGTTTTTAGTGTGGAAGCCCTGATCAAGCCCCAGATCAACATATGTATGTGCTCATTCCAGATCTACGGTATGATGGTAGTCTCATAAGCCAAATGTGGGAACCCCACTTGCTTATCTATCCTTGCAGGCTGTAGAGGAAAATATGAAACACCCGTTGAAAATCATGGGGTCACATATTCCCATTGGAATGCACAGTGCAGATTTGTTACTGCTGAGTGTATTTTAATAAGCCTTTGGCACCAACAGACAGAACAGCTAATTTAAAGAGTAGATTTTAAGTGAAGTATAATTGGCCATAGTGATTTTGAATCTGGAATCAATGGGTTGTAAATTCAGATTGATTCTATTATTATTATTTGTGTACTAGCAGTGGTGTACAAACCAGAGCTGCTTTGAACAATGCTCCTGTTGTCACTGATGAGAAGGATGCCCTTTCTTAACCAGTTTTGATTCTCTCCCCATGAGGTTGTCCAGACTTCTCATGTAACTTGCAAAGTCTTTGTGCACTGCAACTTTTAATTTCTCTTTTTCTGTTACTGCGTGACAACCTTTGGATAAAAGATTCCAAAACTAAATCAATGACAGGTACATTATCATGGAAATTTGCATTGGAATGGTTTCATGGTGTGCTCCAGGTATCCTTTTTGCTCATCTTGTGGATGAAGCTGTTCTGAGCTAGAAACAGTTATGTAGGGGTGAACTGTGTTATTTTGCAAAGCTACTCCAGGCTGAGTCTCTCTTATTCAGAATTCTAAAATCCAAAATATTCCAAAAAGCAAAACTTTTTTCATAAGTGGCTGCAATAGTGACACCTTTGCTGTCTAACATTCAAATGATCACAAACTTGTTTATTGCATAAAATTATTGAAAATATTATGTATAAAATTATCTTCAGGCTCTGTCTATAAGGTGTATATGCAATATAAATGAAATTTGTGTTTAAACTTGGGTCCCATCTTCAAGATATCTCATTTATGTACACATATATAAATACAGTCAAGCCCTCCAAAGAAGGAAACTCCACCACACTCCAAGACAGCATATTCCACTGTCAAATAGCTCTTACTGTCAGGAAGTTATTCCTAATATTCAGGTGGAATCTCTTTTCCCTTCCTATAGTGCCAGTCCAACGATTGTATAGGATGGAACCATAGAAGTTAAAGGGGAATAATAGCATTATAATTCTGTAAATGTCAATGGCCTCCACACCACTGAGGATAGTGAATCTGCTCTGGGTTTTTGTCTCACAGAGGTATTCAAGGTGCCAAATCTTGTCCCCCAAACAGGTACAGCACCTTGGACAGCACCTTTAAAATTCAGACTAGAACCCAGAACAGATTCACTTCCCTATTGGATTGCACAACCATATGTTGAGAACTCTCTAGTTCTTTATTAAGTAGGGCTTTAGAGAAGGTGGTGTACAAGACTTCTCCTATCTCTTGTGATTCCATGAACCTATAATAAATTCATTCTCATATAAGGGCACTAAATGAAGGAGCATTTCTACGAAGGTCTGCAGTGGCTGCCTGGTGCAGGAAAGGTAAAACTGTTTTTAAAGCACTATTTTGAATGAAGAATTTCTTTCTTGCTAACAGTGCTCATATTTTGAGATTAATGGCTCTTATTCCTGATTATGAGAATCTGATCAGCATATTAATCAGTTATAAAAAAAAACCCCATACATAACAGCTGGTACATTGCTGCTGAACCCGTTCTGAGTATGTAATTTTTGATGAGATATTTGTTGTGGAATAGCTCAGTGACTGGGCTTTCCCCCCATTCCCACCAACATTTCCTCCTTTGTGACTGTTAACAGTTGTACATGAAGAATGAAGTGATTTGAAAACAAATGTCCAGTGAAATATATGCTGCTGTAACTGCACATTTCTCATAGCATGGAGCCCATGGGGTTGAAACTAAGAATCCATATAGTATTGCTTGCATCTTTAAAGGAATTATAGGATATATCCCTGAGTTGACAGTCAATCATTCCAGACAAAGCTTGGAAAGCTAGGTTAAAGAAATATTCCCATTTCTTAGTTTAATGTTTTTTAAACTAATTCCTTGTGGTTACTCATTACACCATTTGAAAATGTTGCTCACTGTGGATGCATCCACACTGCAGAAATAATCTAGTTCAACACAACTTTAACTGCCATGGCTCAATGCTATGGAATTCTGGGAATTGTAGTTTTGTGAGATAGTTAGCCTTCTTTATCAGATAACTCTGTTCTGGTGCCACGGCAAACTACAATTCCCAGAACTGAATTATTTCTGCAGTGTGGATGCTGCCTATGTTAGCTTTCTGTTCATTATACTTTCATTACCTCCTCCCAAAAACTCACTCCAGTTAACTATGTCTCTTGTAACTTATTATTTCCAAGTGACACTGTGATTTGTAATGTGTTTCTATTCCTGTCTCTTGGAAGTAATGAGTGGTAACACATATACATGCAATGAGTTACTTGGGGAGTAATGGAAAGCAACAGTTACATTTCAAGAGTAATGCATTGAATGGCCATGAAGTTACTTTTTTCTGTGATGACTAATGTTTTATAGTTTCTAGTTTTCTAGTTGTTTTAGAATTACTTTTAAAAAGGCATTTTAATCATTTTAAGACAGAGGTTTTTGAGTTTTGATGCCATTTTCCCATTAATCCTATGTTTTTAATCCTATGTTTTTCCTGACCCCAAATTTACAAATGCAACAAAACAATAATAAGCAGAGTAACATAGCATTGTAACCAGTAAGGCAACACATTTGAAAACTGCAAATATGAAGTGTTGATGAGAACAGATTATTTTCAAAAAGTAACTTTCCCCAGTTTTCTAAGTTCTGAAATAGTCACCTAAATCATGTGGTACAGAAGAGCTTGGACGGTACCATTTCACTCTGCAGATGGCTTGAATGATGCTCTTGATATTAAAAAATAGATTCCCTCATATAGAAAATTAGTATATTACATTGCAGGCAGAAATATGTGTTACACTAGCAAATCTAGATTGCTAGATTGGGATATAAGGAGCATTCAGACAAAATAATTTCTCCTCTGTAGAATCTGAAATGGTCAGGTCTCAGAAATACCTTGGGACATGATTTTATCTGAGTTTTTGGGCTGACACTGATATAAATACATTTGAACTTGAGTTACCCACTTAACTTCTTGGCCCTTAAATTAAAGGTCATGTCACACATTCAGTTCAAGTAGTATAAAATCTGTTTTGCTATTGAAAATGTTAATATATCTACCCAATCTCTCTGCTTAGCTGAATGCTATCATTACAATGAAACATAGGGAAAAACAAAATAGATAAATAGATGCAAAAGATCAAAAGTCTGCTTTTTGTGTAGTTTTCTCCCTGTTCTATTAATTTCATTTTCATTTTCCTAGAAATAAACTGATGCATGAAAAGTTGAAGTGACAAAAATATTTTTAAAAATTAAATCTGAATTTAAAAATGGATTGAAGTAGGTTTGTAAGCTATAGTTTACATGAGCTATGGTTTGACTGGTTGTCTGAATTGACAAAGCCATTTCTTGGTTTTCTCTTATTTCTTTTTTCTGTAGGTTGCTGTATTAAGAGAAACAAATGTTAAGCAAACCAGAGTTAATGTGGTATAGTTCAAGCCAGTAATGGTGTAATGGTTAGAACAGTGTTCCCCAAACATTGGTCCTCCAGACATTTTGGATTTCAACTCCCAGAAACACTAGCCAGTTGGGCCAACAATCAGGAGTACTGGGACCTAAAGTCCCAAACATCTGAAAGACTAAAATTTGGAAAACACTGGGTTACAGTTTTGGACTGGTGGAGGTCCTTTCACATTACACAGTTATAGCACTATTTGCTTGGTGGTGGTGTACTTTCAAATTGTTTCTGATTTATGGCCTGAGACAACTCTATTACAAGGATTTCTTGGCAAGATTCATCCAGAGGGATTTTGCCCATGCCTTCCTCTGAATTTGAGAAAGTGTGACTTTCCCTAGGTCATGCAATGGTTTTTCATGGTCGAGCAGAACTTCAAACCCTGTCTCCTGAATTATAGTCCAATGCTCAAAACACTATGCCATGCTAACTCTCCATTATATTCCATCTTAAACGTCATGGCAATATCCCAGGGGAATTTAGCATTCTTAGCCATAGCACCCTAACATCTCACTAAACTACAAACCCCAGGGTTCCACAGGAATCTTGCCCTGACAGCTGAAATGGAATATAGTGCTTGCTATATTTGAGTAGTGGAATGGGCCCTAGGAAGTGGGGGATCCAGGTATTAGGTTACTACTGAGGCATGAAGCAGGGGATCTTCAGTCAGACAGTCACTCTTAGCCTGACCTCCCTCATGGGTTTTTTGTAATGATAAACTGAAGAGAAGCAGCCATACAGACTACCTTGAACTAAATAAGATCCTCAAATGAAAAGAGATATAATTGAATACCAAATCAGGATCACTCCTCATATTGTATTTCCTGTTTCTGTATAAAGTTGTTAAGGCAAGACAGTGAAAGCTGTCACAAAGAGAATCAACTGATTTGAAGGGTGGTGGTGGAGGAGAATTCAACAAATGCCATGAACTGCCAAGTAGACAAACAAATAGCTCTGAGTGCAAATCAATCTGAACAGTTCCAGGAAGCCAAAATGAGCCTATTGTACTTTGCACATGTCATGAGATTACTTAATTCATTGGACAATATGGTAAGGCTTGGTAAAGATGAAGACAGTAGGAAAAGGGGAAGACTGCATTATAGATGGAGCCACAATCCTGAGTTCCAAGATCTGAGTAGGGCTGTTAATAGTAGGTTCTCATAGAAGTCCTGTACTTTAAGCTGAAACTGACTAGACACTATATAACCAAACTAAATGCAGAGGAAGACTTCGTTCTTTAAAAAATAAAATAAAAACTATATATGGAAACGGTGGCAAACACATTAACGTGCCTTTTCAAACTTCATGCTGTTATAATAGCCTAATTTTTATAGCTATTTATGCATGAGTAAGATTTAATTGCATTTATTGTATATCCTTTTGACAGCTGTACAAAACTACATATTGTTTTTTTTGCAGCTATATTCTATAAATAACCCAATACAATTCTGCCCGTCCCCCTTTTCAGGCAGCATATTACTTAGAGAAGCATAATCTTTATTTGTATAGGTGTCTGGTTGGGCTTTAGCACAAGTTTGTTGTTAACTGGCATCTGACTTCGACTTTTGTTGACTCCAAGTCACCCTGTCATCAACGGCCTTACTCAGGTCTTGCAGATTTAAGGCCATGGCTTTCCTGATTGAGTCTATCCATCTGGAATGCACTGTCTTCCTCTTTTCCTACCTACCTCCACCTTATCAAACATTATCATCTTTTCTAGTGAATTATGCCTTCTCATGATGTGTCCAAAGTACAACAATTTCACTTTAGTCGTCTTGGTTTCTAGTCAGAATTCAGGCTTGATTTGCTCTAGAACCCATTTATTTGTCTTTTTAGCAGTCCACAGTATCCATAGAACTCTGTTCCAGCACAACATTTCAAATGAGCTGATTTTCAGCTTTCTTTACTGTCCAGCTTTCACAACCCTACATAGAAATTAGGAATATAATGGCATGGACAATCCTAACTTTAGCTTTCAATAATGTTTCTTGAAATTTCAGGCTCTTGCCTTCATAGCTGCCAAGTCCTAGCCTTCTGATTTCTTGATGGTAGTCTCCATTCTGATTAATAACTGAGGAAATGTATGGAAAATCCTGAATTATTTCAATGTCTTCATAGTCTACTTTACAGTTGTATAAATCATCCATGGTCATTCTTTTTTATTTCTTAATGTTCAACTGTAAATCTGCCATTCAGGAGGAGGTGTTTACTATTTTCTCCTAGTGGTATGGTGTCATCTGCATATCTTAAACTGTGGATGTTCTTTCCTCCATTTTTCATGTCTCCTTCCTCTGAATCTAATCCTGCTTTCTGCAAGGTATTTTCAGTGTACAAGTTAAACAGGTACAGTGACAAAATTCAGCCTTGCCTTTTTCGTTTCTCCATATGCTTCCTAACAGTAGCCTCTTCTCTTGAGTACAGTTTATGCATCAGGGTGTTGTGGCACACTTATTTCTTTAAGAATGATCCATAGTTTTTCATGATCTATACCAGCGGTCCCCAAACTATGGCCCGCTCAAACTATGAACCCAGCCTGTCGAGGCCTTTGAACCGGCCCATAGCCGGTCCTGCTGCCGCCGCGCATGCATGACACGGGGCGCCACTTTGTGTTCCAAAGTGGCGCCCAGCATCATGCGGATCAAAAAGTGGGGACCCCTGATCTATGCAGTCAAAAGCTTTGCTATAATCTATAAAACACAGGCTTATTTTCCTCTGAAATTCTTTGTTGTGTTCCATTTTCCAACTTATATTTTCAATCTGATCCCTAGTGACTCTTCCTTTCCTTAACCCAGCTGGGACATCTGGCATTTCTCACTTCATATGTGGTAAAAGTCTTTGTTGTAGAACTTTCAGCATCACTTTGATTGCATGGAAAATTAATGCAATGGTCCTGTGGTTCAATGTACCGTAGTTTCTGGCGTATAAGATGACTGGGCATATAAGACGACCCCAACTTTTACAGTTAAAATATAGAGTTTGTGATATACTCACTGTATAGGACTACCCCTCTTATCACATATATCATTATCAAACCCTAAAGTTTTCTGTATTTCCATAAAGTTTGGGATCCCCTTCAACCTGCTGGCAGCTCTCTGTTCTATGCTGATGATGCAGTAGTGCCTAGCCAAGGACCATCTTTCAGAGAACTGAGTTTGCTATACTTATGGTATGGACTGCAACATGGGATGTAATGTATAATCCCTAATAACCCATAGAAAAGTCTCTTGAAACAGAGCTTACACAAACAAAAGACTATCTATGGCTTTGAGTTTCTGTGTACAGAAAATGATTACAATTTTCCGGGGGGGGGGGGGACTTTCCCCTTGCAGTGCTTTTCCACTAGCAAAAAGATACTTGTAGAATGATGCCTAAATGGCCATTTGCTACAGTGTAAGGTTTGTTGCCCCCATCCAATGTTTTCTCTGGTCATTCAGTAGAGTCAAGGTCACATTCAGTTCACATGCTTTTTCAAAATGGCCCTTCTTAGGAAAGCCAGTTGTCATTGCCTTCTTATCGCCTGATTTATCTATGTAGATCATGGTGAGCAAATGGTGGTCCTCCAGCTGCTGTTGTATTGCAGTTCTCACCATCCCTAGCCAACATAGCCCATGATGAGGAATGATGGGCATTGCAGTTGAACAACAGCTGGAGGGCTGCACTCTTCCCACCCCTGAGATACACAAACACATGGTACAGAGACAGTGGGCAAGGGAATCTCAAGTTTGAATTCTTCCCCAGAAAGAGTGGAAGATGTCGATTGAATACATGAAAAAATAAGGGAGGTTTTGTTATGTTTTTAGACAAATGATGTATAAAGTAGAGAATTTATTTAAAGATATCTTATATTTTATTAGGTCCTTGATGATGACTTATGTTTTTTAGCATGATATCATGATTTAAAGGTTATTATAATCATAATTTTAACTTTTGAATAAGCTAAAGGGAGTTAGATAAGTAATGTAAAAAGAGCTATAAGATATTCTGAAAGTCTTTTTTTCCTTTATTAACTGTGTATATGTTTTTCTTTTTTAAAATATGTTTCTGTTATTAGTTTGTCTGTTTTCCCCCTGCATGGTTTCTAGATATTTTTTTTAAAAAAATATGTATTTGTTTGTCTGGTTGTGTTTCAAGGAAATATATTCTCCTCTCCCCCCCCAAAAGAAGTTTGAATTCTTCCCCAAGTGAAAAAGCCACTTACAGAAAAATGGCATCCATGTGTAAAAAACAAAACAAAACAAAAACATCCAAAAACCAAAAACAACAACAACAACAAAAACAAAACAACAATAAAAAACAAGCATTTTGTGTAAGTGTGGGAAAATTTTCATCAGCATCAGCATTCTCAATCAAAGTATCCATTTCATACTAATTGCAGGATGAAGCGTACTTTGCCTTAGAAATTTGTGCATTTGTATGTGTGTTTTAGAGAACAAAATGATGTGAAAAAGTAATGCACGTACTGGAAAAAATGCAAATGGATAAAAATGGATACCACAGAAAACATATGCAGAAATATTCTGAAATAAATGAGAAAAATGCATTGAAGAATGTGTATGGTAAGGAAAGAAGTGTACAGAAAATGAGTATAGATTTCCACATAGGAAGAAAAATCAACATCTCCAAATCTCATACAAATGATGGCAGGAACACAAATGCAAGTGAAGTTTGGAGAAATACCTCTCTTTTTCTTCTCTTTTCTTTTCTAGTTTTTAACTAGTTTTTCTCCCTAGTCCCTAAGCCTTTGAATGAAGACAGGCAGGCACTCCAACTGTGGTGGGAGAGTTTTGAATATGCATTCTTTGCCCTGGAAATGAATGTATTGGAATGCAGCAAATACATCTCAAAACCACTTTCAGAGCCCTTGAAAGATTGCAGTGAAATTAGGCTGCCAGAGCTGCATTAAATTTTTGGGAGCTCAGGAGGGAAAACTCCTAAAGGATAATGCTGCCCCCTTTTCCACATTCCTTGTACAGTACGTGAAAAATGAGAACCAAGGCCAGTGACAAAGAACAGTTCCTTTGAAAACATTTTGCTATAGTGTTGGCTGAAGGCTATCCAACACAATGGAAATGGCATTAAAAAAAGAAGAAGGCGGCAAAGGCAAACCTCCACTTGATCCACCAATAATATACTTCAACAATAAGGATATAGCAATTAACAGTGGAGGAAATGCAAAGTGAATAAAACAAAGTTCTGTCTGAAAATCCCCACATTTTTATTGCTGAGGTGCAACACAATGAAAAACCAAGAAGGTATAGTGATTGGAGTGTGAGAGAACTCTATTTGGTGAGGGTCCATGGGTCAGCCATACCCTATCACTCTAATCTATCTGACAGGTTTGCTGTGAGGACAAGATGACAGTGCCAAAGTTAAGGAGGGGATGCATATAGACAGTGCTCTGAGCTTTCTGGAGAAAAATGTAATGAACAAACTTATGTGTAACAAAATCCACAATTCACAAGATCTTTCTTTTCTTTTCTTTTCTTTTCTTTTCTTTCTTTCTTTCTTTCTTTCTTTCTTCTTTTTTAATGGTTATTCCTATTTACTCTGATGTCAGGAAATATCCTACAGTGGCATGGTGTATGTAGAATTTTTGTTGTTGTTAACTGCCCAAGACCCCCTTTTCCCACTGCTCTGCTTAGTTCCTGCAACCTCTTAATACCGGTGACCTCCTTAATAGAGTCCATCCATTTAGCATATGGCCTTCCTCTCTTCCTACTTCCTTCCACCTTCCCCAGCATTATTGTCGTTTCCAATTCCTCCCTTCTCATGATGTGTCCAAAGTACGACAGCCTCAGTTTGGTCATCTAGGCTTCCAGGGAGGTTTCCGGCTTCATCTGCTCTAGGACCCACTTGTTCGTCCTTTTGGCTGTCCATGGGATCCTCAGCACTCTTCTCCAGCACCACATTTCAAATGAACTAGTTTTCTTCCTATCATCTTTCTTAACTGTCCAGCTCTCACATCCATACATGGTAATAGGGAATACGATGGCTTTTGTGCTGAGTTGTATATCTTTGCATTTTAGAATCTGTTCTAGTTCTTTCATGGCTGCCCTCTCCATTCTTAATTTTCTGATTTCCTGACTGCAGTCCCCATTTCTATCAATGTTTGATTCCAGGTATGGGGATTCTTTTACTATTTCTATTTCTTCATGTATGTCTAACTTTCCTTGGCTCATACTTCTCATATTCCATGTCACTATTTTATGTACAATGCTGCTTTGGATGCCGCTTGCCTTTCCAAGGGTGCCTGCTATTTGTCTTGGCATCTTTCTTATGTTCTTGGCTAATCTTGCAAATGTGGTATTCCTTTATCTCTCTCTCCCTCCCCTTCTGTTAATGCTCTGATCCTGCCTGTGTCTCATTTGGGGTGTCTCGTCATAGGGTTTATTGGTGATGGGGTTACACAAGGAGGGCCACCTACACCTCGCTGTGCACAGTGCCAACCAGTGTTATCTATTGTGTCACTACAATTTATTCCTGTCAGTAACGCCCACCACTACTGCTGCTGCCAAGTAGCTGTTTGTTTCCCTGTGTCATTCCTCCTGTTGTAGCTTGTTTGCTTTCCTACACATCCCCTTATGCCTCCCTAGGTTTCCCTCCTTCCCTTCCCTCATGTTCTCTCTCCTTTAGTCTGTCCCCATCACCTGTTCCTCCCGCCTTTAGTTTCTTCACTTCTTTCTCCATGGTTGGGGGAGGGCAGAGATGGCTGATTCCCCTCTTCCTTCCTCCACTTGCCTGCCTGGTTTTCTGGTGGTGCTCTGTTTCTGGCTCCACTGGGGGGTGGAGAATGGGCTGATTTGGTTTTAGCCCGCTCTCCACTGCCTCTCTGATGGCCATCCTTTGTTCTCCTGACAGCTGGGGGCAGAGAATGGGCTGAGTTGGTTTTTAGCCCATTCTCCCCTGCCTCTCCGATGGTCCTCCTTTCTCCTTTTGTGCAACTGGGGGAGGAGAATGGGCTGAGGTGGTATGCAGAATAATACCTGATATTTAAAAGAGAGGGCTGGCAAAAAGTTTTATATTTTGCATTTCTGCTAAGGTGATCTGTAGAGTAGTTTGTTCATGCAGAAACATGAGCCCTAGAAATGATCTGCTAAACCTATTTGGTTAAAGACAAAATATGTCATATGGAGAAAAGTTTTCTAGTTGCAAAAAAATTGCTATCCTCAGACTTAGTACATAGTACATATCACATAAGTGGACAAATTGTAGTTCTGGGACTGCATTCTGGGGCTGTGTGGAAGACCTACAAGATAGGAACTTGGCCACCAACTCTACCAAAGTTGCCCATCCTTATATATACTCCTGACCTTCAACTGGCTAAGGAAATCAAGAGCTATTGTAGGAATGGAAAAAGGGAAGGAGCAGTGGCATCACTAGGGTTGATGTCATCTCCATTGACCTCCTCCCATACCACACTATACAGAATTAAATTTTTCTTAGGGAAGGAATACTTATTTTTCTTTTCATTTCATTTAGAGTATTTACCCCACACTTCTGCCACAAAGGCTCTCAGAGCAGCTTACAAATTGTTAATTAGACTCTTGCTCTACTCAGAGGTTGTCCTGCCAGTTCCTTCCTCTGAAACAGAGCCTACAACACTTGGTGATGTTGAGGGTCTCCCACTGCACAGTTGATAAAGAAAATCCATTCACTATAACAATCAAAACAGTGGGCATTAATACTATTGTAACTCATTATGGTCCAAAACACACTGCAGAAATAATCTAGCTTGAGATCACTTTAACTGCCCTGGCTTGGTTCTGAGGAATCCTGGGAATTATAGTTTATTATGGTGTCAGAGCGCTCTACAGAGGAGGCTAAATATCTCACAAAACTACAGTTCCCAGGATTCCCTAGCACTGAGCCAGGGCAGTTAAAGTGGTCTCAAACTGGATTATTTCTTCAGTGTGTTTTGGACAGAGGTGACACAGTGGCTCAGTGGTTAAGACACTGACTCTGATGATTGCGAGATTGGAAAGTCGGCGGTTTGAGGCCCAAGTGCTGTCACTAGTTCCAGTTTCTGCCAACCTAGCAGTTCTAAAGCATGTAAAAGTGCAAGTAGATAAATAGGTACCACTTAGGTGGGAAAGGTAACAGTGTTCTTGAAATCATGCTGAAATCATATGATCACAGAGTTGTCTTTGACTAGGCTGGCTCCCTTGGATTAGGAACAGAGATGAGCATGGTCCCCTACAGTCATACACAACTAGACAATCTTGTCAAGCAAAAACATTTACCTTTTAAAACTCATTAACAGGATTCCTGTCCACATTTATTACATTTGTAAGGAGATTTTCATTTTAAAAATTACTAGCATATACTCCAACAGGATCAGCATCAAGGGCCCTTAATTTGTTCAGAGTGTACTGGCATTTCTGGTTTGTTAGGTGCAATGGTTGCCAGGTTGTGCTAAGACTATGGAGCTGTGTGGGAGAGTGCCTCAGTATAATCCAGTGAACCATACTGCAGAAAACATCAGGACATTTTAAAGAAATTATTATTGAATGTCAATTTCTTATAGGGCCTAAATACCTAAAGCAGGGGTAGGTAACCTTTTTGAGCCAGGGGCCGGGTTGCTGCCCCTCAGACAATTGGGGAGCTGAAGCACAAAATAAATAAATAAATAAATAAATAAATATTTTTAAAAAATATGCATGCACACTCTCGCAGCCCAAGAAAAGCCATGGCAAATGCCCTGTAGAGATTTTGCCAAGAAAACCCCAAGAACAAGTAATAACAACAATAATATCATCATAGCGGGCGGCGGCAGCAGGACCGGCCTGGGGCCAGTCCAAAGGCCTCGGGGGGCCGCATCTGGACCCCAGGCCTTAGGTTGCCTACCCCTGACCTAAAGGCACCAGATCTTGTCTGATCTTGGAAGCTAAATAGAGTCAGCTGTGGTTTGTCCAGTGGCAGGCAAGCCATCCAAGGATTGGGGCTCCTGTGGCTCACCCTGACTCATATTAGCCAATGGTGGCATGTGCCTGTTGCTGCACATTGATTAATATGGGTCTGACCTCCTGCATTTTTTCTTGTCTATGGGGTAGGGGGCAAAACCAAACCCTCAGAGATGGGAAGGACCTATTGTATGTGGATGGGAGACTACCAGCAAATATCAGGTTCTGGATGCTATATTTCAGAGGAAGGAACTGGCAAAGCCACCTCTGAGAAAACCCCATTAAACTTATGAGGTTGCCATAAGTCAACAGTCAACTTGAAGGCACACACATGCACACACACTCCAATTTTTGCATTCAAAAAGTGCAACAGTAAAAATTTCTTCACTACATACTGATTGTGTTGAAAGTGATTTTTAAAATAAAGAAGGAATTAATACAGAGCTGAAAATACATTTACACCCATCAATATCCTAACAATTTTTTTCTTATCCTGCCACCATCAGAAAATAGTTGAATTTAAAAAAAAAATAAGAAAAATCAAAGCTTTAAAAATTGATTTAAAAATACAACTGCTCTGGGCCTACAAAAGTATGTATTTGGTGATTATTTTTATTTTTGGTTTGCAGTAACTTGAAAAAGCCATTAAAACAGGGGTGGGAACTATGTGGTTCACTGGTTCTAGCACTTAGCTAGAATAGCCAATTTGTTTCCATTGGGTGTCCAAAAGCTAGGAAAGGGTGTTCATTGGGTACACAATTATTATTTTTTAAAACTGCCTGGGAAAGGACCCTTCCTTCAGTAATATATAGCCTGCCTTCAGGAAACTGTGTGGAGTTTAAGAATCTGGTTTGCTGTCTCTAAGAGCTGGAGACATTCTCAGTGGACTGAAAGCAGAAGGGAGTTTTGTTGGATATTCTCAGCTTCTCATGTTACATTTGTTCTTTCCATTGCTGATTGAATGAACACATCCGTAAGCTGGCTTCCTTTTTGCCATTCCCTACTGATCTCAACGCCTGGTCCAGAATGTTCTAGCTCTGTGTGCTTCAATGCATCTCATTCTGTTGCCTGGAATGTCTTTTCAGACTGATATGACACTCGGTCCTATTTTTGTTTGCCAAAACGTTGAGTTGTCTGAAAGCAGCAGCAGTAGCAGCATGAAGTTCACTCCCCAAGCAGCAAAGATTGATTTCTCCTTTGAGTAGCCCATACTCTCCACAGAAGTATCCTTTCCAGTTATGTTTTGAAAGTCATCAGACATGCTGTTATAAATGATCACTGGCGATTATTGAAGATGCTGTAAAATAATAGTGAGCAGAAGAGCATCTGTAATTTCCACGGCTGGTTTGCAATCATCACTCAAAATGAACCCTGTCTGAATGGTAAGGCAAAACTTTTCCACCACCCCTCTCTGGCTCACCCCCACCCCTGCATTTTACTGTTCTCTAACACATCTGAAATAGATACTGTCTCATGAATTTTTATGCAAAATTCCAGGCAATCCACTGCAGCATAAGCAATGTACTCTCTGGCTAAGTGTATGTAATGCTCAGGTCTACTACTGGAAAATATTCAAAGCTTCCAACTTTATGATGGCTTTTGTGGTTGCTTAGAGGAAACATCTTTTTTACTTATAACAGGCAATTTTGATGAGTCTAGGGGACAATTCCTCTTAGACCCAGGGCAGGATGTATCACATGCCATGAATTTTAACAGCAAAACAGGACAATCCCTTTAAAATCCAGGGGCTGGATTTGTTCAGCTCTCCTAATAGCACTTAGCTAAAATAGCCAATTGTAGAGGATGTTGGAATCTGCAATCCAAAAAGATCTGCATGACTGTTTAATTTCCACCCCTGCTTTAAAATGAGCATTTTCAGCTTGAATTAAAGAGGTTTTTCTGGTTTCCTGCCCAATCTGGGTAGCATAGGGCCTTTGCAGACTGCCAGAAATAATGCACATTAAATTGAGGCACTGCCCTGGCTCAGTGCTAGGGAATCATGGGAACTGTATTTTATTGTGACACCAGAGCTCTCTGACAGAGAAGGCTCAATGTCCCAGAAAAAAATACAATTCCCATAACTCCCTAGCACTGAGCCAGGGCAGTGCCTCAATTTAATGTGCACTATTTCTGGCAGTCTGCAAAGGCCCATAGTTGTGGACAGGGATAGGGATCCATGAAAATCACCTTTGATGGCCACATTGCCCTTTCAATAGGAAAACTAGGTTGTTCCTGACAGGTGCTAAATGCCAACTTCCTTTCAAGTTCAGTCTCAAGTAGCCATGGAGGTTTCAGGGGCAATGAGCATAAGAGGTTGGCAGATTTTTGTAATATGAGCAAGGAAATGAAAGTGAGGCCACTGTTCACAGAACACATGAGAAGATCTTAATCACTGGGCTGGACAAACTGGAGAACAGACAACAAAATAATCTTGAAGAAAAGAAGCAAACATCAGGGAAGTAGGCCAAAGGACAATCTTGTGAACACAAGCTTTCTTGTTGATAGAGTGCAGCATATTTGAAAACTGTGAAGCCAGATGTTGACTGGGATTGGCTTTCCTTGCCTCCCTAGCACTAGGAAATTCTTGGCAGCAATGAATGTTGGCTGTCTTGAGGTCTCTATTATGAGAGTTCAAGAGTCCTGATCCTGGTGCAAGAATATGTGCTTCCAAGTAAAACATGGTAGTGTTATATGAACAAACTTTAGGCTCTTATGTATTTCTCACTCCCCTAATGTAGCTTCAAGGAGGAAGTTGGAAACATTTAATTCCATTTTTTTTAACAAACCAGGCTTTGTTATATCCAAAGTGGAACAAACTAAAGTTAATTTAAAACTATAATTTTCAGAATAAGCCAACATCAGACTGGCTACTGATGCTAGATTGTTCAGGTAAAATGTGTTTTAAAAAACTTTGTTTTAAAAATGTTCCAATTCAGAGAAAATAACAAAACATAAATAGATAATAACAGAAATCTCTGTTTTTGATTTCATTCTTACAGTCATGCCAAAGCAGAAAGGAGGGGCATTAGGCTTGTGTGTGTAGAGATGGCACTGAGGATGGATGCCATCCTCCTCATATTTCAGAACCACATTTGGTACCAGGTTTGTTGAGGTTGTTGTGTGGATTAAAGTCATTTTTTGACTTATAGTGACCATAAGGTGAAGCTACCACAGGGTTTTCTTGCCAAGATTTTCTCAGAATGGGATCGCCATTGCCTTCCTTTGAGGCTGAGAATGTGTGACTTGTCCAAGGTCATCTAGTGGTTTCCATAGCTGAGCGGGAATTCAAGTCCTAGTCTCCAATGTCCTAATCCAACACTCAAACCATTGCACCATGCTGGGCAGCAGTTTAAAACACATTCCACTGTGCACCTGGCATATCTGCCTCTGCCATGCATAGCTTATTCTGAGGTAGGAACAAGGCGCTGAGCCACGTGACTGATTCTGGATGCTTGTTTGGACCTCACAGAGTGAGCAACACACCACCACAACAGCTGCACTGGGCAGCACAGCAGAATGAATGTGCAAACAGCTATCCCACATTGGAATGGAGGTTAGAGCAACTGCAGAGAAGACCTGGGTCTGTGTGTATGATTGCTGCAAAAGGTAAGTTATGATTGGTGAAAGTATCTTTGGAGGACAACGTGAGATGCAGTAGGAAGTGAAGAAGTTAACTGTGAACACACCTTAAGGGGAAATAGTTTGACAAGTGCTGAACTGTAATTATTTTATATGGTTTTACAACCAGTTGGCTCATTGGTATGAGTTTGTGAAGTTCATTCTTGATCCAGATCAATAAATCTTGAACCAACTGAGTTTTTATAAGAGAACTCATTGAAGAAGAAAACTCCATGGATTTTGATTGCTTTCCCCAGCTTTTGAAACACAAAGAACAAACGCAGTGCTGGAATAAAGATTTTTATTCTCCTTCAGTGCAGTGTGTATTAAGTCAATCTGCCTGATTCATAGCTCTTTGTTTCTACCTCTTTGTGAGCTACTAGATTGGATCCTTTCTAAGGCACAGTAATCAAATTTTGCAAACATAGCTTAAATGATACCTCACCATCTTCTTCCATTAGGACTGTATCAGCATTTTCATTATAGCATTAACACTACTACCATCACCCTTGATTTATGTTATATGTACTAGCATTAAGCTGCCAAATATTGCTTGTTTTGTTTGACACAACACTGCAGTACTGTATGTAGATTTCAGCTAATGTCTCCAGAGGACATTTCCTCAAGGACTCCTAAATACCTTTATGAACATATCTCATTATATCTGTTTTCAAAAGCCTGTTTGTATTTGTAGGGTCCTATCTGGTATCTCAAGGCAGAGCTAAGTCTGACTCAGTATAATGCAGCATCCTATGCTTTTCTCATGGTTTAAAGACATAGGGGGGTTGCAGACTGCCAGAAATAGTGCAAATTGAGTCCACTTTTAGGGTTAGGGTTAGGGTTAGGGAAAGGGAATCATGGGAACTGCATTTTATTGTGGCACCAGAGCTCTCTGACAGAGAAGGCTCAATGTTTCAGAAAAAAACAAACAATTCCCATGATTCCCTAGCACTAACCCTAACCCTAAAAGTGGACTCAATTTGCACTATTTCTGGCAGTCTGCAACCCCCCATAGACCCCAGAAGGGAGGGGAGTGGGTTGGTAGGTACTGAACCCCCTATAAAATGATCTGGCAAAATTAGATCACTGACTCCTATTATAGTTGAGCTTCTGCAGGAATTATTAATAATTCTGTACTAATATTAGCACTAGGAAATAGTAAAACAGCAATTATCACTGAGCCCTCCCCAGGAATACTAAAGCCTGCCTGAAATCTATGCTAGCTACACTTATTTGGGAGTAGGGTACACTGAACACATGGAGGATATGTTGAAGTATACATCATGCTTGTAAGAGCCTTCATATTTAAGGATGTTTGAATGATAATGGATGGGAAAAGTACCGTATTCCTCCCTCCCAATATAAAGGTAAAAAGGTAAAGGTAGTCCCTTGATATGAATGTCTAGTCATAACTGACTGTAGGGGGTGGTGCTCATCTCCGTTACTAAGCCAAAGAGCCAGTGTTGTCCGAGGACTACTTTGGTGGCCATGTGGCCAGCATGACTGCACCAAATGCTCTTATCTTCCCAATGAAGTGGTACCTATTTATCTACTTGCCTTTGAATGCTTTTGAACTGCTAGTTTGGCAGAAGCTGAACTAGTGACAGGAGCTCACCCCATCATGCAGTACTTGAGCTTTGAATTTTCAACCTTCCGATCTTCCAGTCATCAGAATTGGTGTCTTAAATACTAAGCCACCTCATCCCAATATAAGTATCCCAATATAATTTATATATCAACATAATATCCCAATATAGTATCCCAATATAATATAATATCCAAATATAATGATCCCAATATAAGTAGGCAAAATTAATAGGAACTTGCTAGCCAATGTTGAGCCCCTACCTAAACAGTTCCCAGGCCCATTTTAAAGGGAAAGCCTGCATTTTCTTGCAGACATTTAACATCCATATTTGCTTAAAAATGCACCAACAAGTTTAAGGCTTAACTCTGTCAAGCCACATGTCTTCTTCAATTCATTTCCTTATTTTGCCAATATTAGCCTACCTATAAGAGTACAAGGAAGCTTTCCCTCCAGCTAATTTGGTCGCAGCTCCCATCATGCTCCAACCAGCATGGCCAGTGGCTAGGGAATGATGGAAATTTAAGTCCATCAGTGTGGAGGAGGCTAGTGTAAAGAGTTAGAAGAACTCTTGAAGAAAAATGACTGACAATAACAGCAGTCAGAGAAATTTAATTTGGGGTATTTTTGGAGTCAGGATGAAATACAGGCACTGGGGCCAGTGGCTGATCCATACTTTATTTGAATCAGAATGGGAAGTTTCAAAATGGCACCCTTCATTGGTCTAAGTCTCATATGCCCACAGTTTTGTTGCAGAATCCATACAGAGCTAGACCTGTGATGTCAATCATCTGAAAGGTACTAAATAATTTCCCCAACTTCTAGCTACATGCCATATATAGTTTAAACAAACAAGCAAACAACTGTGACAAAAAGTGTCTTAATCTATTGCTTTTCACTACTGGGGTATTTTTTTGTCTCAGCCAATGTAATGTATTGGAACAACAACAACAACAAAAATGTCCCACACTGTTTTCCAGCAAACTTTAATGTAACAAAGCAGTAGTGATGTGCATTGGTTGTCAGTAGGTTGGTGCCAGTGGGGAGATACTGAAATTCTCATTGTAGTCAGGAAATATAAGATAATATAAATATTAAAATTAAGGTGTCTCGTTTGGTTGATTTAAAACCTGTTTTAGAGCTAAGTATTTTCATTTGATTTATAGTTATTTATTTAATGTTTTAAAACTGCTTTTATCTATTCTGCATTGCCTTGGGGATCCTAGTGGGCCACAAGTTGATAAATGAATGCCTTAAATAATAAATAACTAATAAATATAATAAGATGCATATATGATCCCTACCTCTAGCCCTGATCCTAGTCTTGACCCTAACACTCAAACAGTACTTAGAAACAACTAGGTAATTGACTGGTTGAGTTATTAACTTTTTTATTTTTTCCAGTATTATGGCTTAGCTCACAAGGTTTCCTGATTTTTTAGTGAATTAACTTCAAAATGCTAGACTTTGAAGTGTGGCTTTTCTCCTGGTCAGTTCAGAAAGACAAGAAGATTTTAGGAAAAGAAAGAAGGTCTAAAAAGAAGCAGCATTAGGATTGAAAGAAATATGTGATTCAGGGTTGATGCAGACTGGCCATTGGGGGCAGCACAGAGCCTCCCTGGGAAGCGGCGGATCAGGGGCATGGCAATCGCATGCCACAGTCCCGATCCTCCCTTTTGCTGCCCTGAAAATGAAAAGAGCAGCAAAATGCCGCTCCTTTTAGAGGTGGCAAAAGACTGCCCTAAGAGCCAGCACCGTGGTTCTTCCACATCCTTTCGGCACAGTGTGCTTAAACGCTGCGCCGGGAGGGCATCCTGATGCTGTGCGCCATGCATACAGCCACACGGCATCAGGATGGCATCAGGGTGGGGTTGGGGTCACCAGCGTCTGGCTGCCTCGCCCCAACTCCACCCCCAGGCCAGCCCTTTGGGCCGATCTGCCACAGCCCTCAGTTGCAAGTTAGTAGAGCCCAGCATAAGAGTTTAGAAATAACTGAAGAGCTGCATTCAGGGAGTAATGGAAAACAAATGTAAAGAACATTTCTAATAAGTTATGGTATGGTTATGAAATGGGATGGCTGACTGATTTATTAGCTAAGTCTTCAAACAGTCATGGCTCTGTCAGAATGACAGACCATTTTGGCACGAAAGGCTGTCCTCTCCCCAGCTATTGACTTGTGTCTCTGTCTGGTATGTCTGTCTTTTGTGATCTTCTGCGATTCTTTTCCTCTGTTGATTTTATTCTAGTTTCTATTGTGCATTATTTGGAGTGGACTGCAATGAATTCCTTTGTATTCCTTTAATGTGTTTATTATTGCTTACACAATCCTAAGCACTTGTACCATTAAGTAAAAATTTCTCTCAACCCTCCCAGCTTCTTAATAGATATGGAGAGGGCATGGGTTTACATAAGTGAATCATTTGGCTCCAAACAAATATCTTCAAATTCACTAAACCTTCTTGCCTTTTCCTTCTCTTATGATTTTTCTTTTGTCCTTTTGTATTTAGTCATGATGACCTCCCTCCAGAAACAAGTTCACTCCCTCTGGACTCCCCCTTATAAAATTTGTAGCTATCATTCTGTTGTAGTATATTATTTCTGCACTGCAAAAATAATGCAGTTTAACATTGCTTTAACTGTCATGGCTCAATGCTATCGAATTCTGGGATTGTGAGATATTTAAGCTCCTTTCTTAAGAGAGCTCTGATGTGATAATGAACTATAAATTCCAGGATTACATAGCACTACAAATTCCAGGATTACATAGTGGTGTCAAACTGCACTATTTCTGCAGTGCAGATGCAGCCATAGAGTCAGTAAAAGAGGCTTTGCTAATTTTATCAGACTCAGAGCCTCAGCAGATGGCGCAAAGTGCCATTTTCGAGGCCAGGAAGGGGAGGGGCAGCCTCATGCTGGGCGCCCCAACCCCTTCCTGAAAACGTCGTCGGAGCGGCTGGCCCTCAGCACGGCTGGCGCTCCGACGACGCACTTCCGCTGCAGCGTCTGCACACGCTGCAGCGGAAGAGGCGCTGAAGGTGCGGCGGACGCCTTTTGCGGCACACCTTTGGTGTCTTGTGGAAGGAGCACTATTTTAGTGCTCCTTCCTGGGCCTGGGACGCTGCGGTGCGGGGCCAAGGAGTGCGGCTACCTCGGCCCCGATCCGCAGCTTCCCGGGGTAGCCCCGTGCCACCTGTCTGCTTCCCCTGACTGAGTAGGGTAATGGCTGGGGGTACTTGGACCAATATCCCCACCTGACCATGTCATTCATTGGTTGACCTTGGGCCAGTTGTGATAACCTAGCCTACATCACAGGCTTATGAAGATTTTTAAAAATGGGAAGGCAGGCCATGGGTCATGAGCTCCTTGAAGGAAAAGTGGAATGCATGGTGCAGTGGTTTGGATGTTGGACTGTGACTCCCAGGGTTCAAATCTCCACTTGAGCTTAAAAACCCACTGGGTGACCCTGGTCAAGTCACACTCTCTCAGCCTCAGAGAATGGCAATGACAAGCCCAATATGAAAAAACTTGCCAAGAAAACCCTCACAGGTTTGCCTTAGGCTCACCATAAGTCAGAAACAACTTGAAGACACAAGAACAACAACAACTGTAAACCATCACTGTAATCATCATGATGATGATCACTCATCATAATCTGTTGGTGTGGTTTTGTTGGTTTTCTAACCCACAGTGGCCTGTCATGCATCAAGCAAAGAATAACACTGCAGTCCTTGGTCGGGCCATCCAGACTGTCCTTAGTTTTCTGCTCTGATGCTTGAAGGCTTCACATGACACTCAAGCACTCCAACCTTCTGAAAATCTGCTCCATGGTTAATTACCCTGGCTAATGATGGCCACTAGCAGCTGTATGCTGTGAACTGGGAAACCATTTTTGTCTTTCTTTTTCCACTCCTTGAACTCAATCCAACCTAATTTCATCCCTACCAATGTCCATCCCTAGCGGTCCCTAATTCACACATCTTGTTAAATCTAAATCCACACTTGTTTCCTGTTAACTGCAGATTAATGAGATCCCAATACATTAGCAACATATATGTCTTTAAAAAAAGAAAATCAAACATTTTGTTTCCTAGTGTCTGACCCTCTTTTAGCTGAATGATCTGCAGAGTTAAAAATGCAATTTTGTTATTATCCTACAGCTGTACAGTGTGGGCTTTACATGATGCAAATTTTTACAGTTCACGGGGGTGGGAACATGTTTGTGGTTGAAGCGGAGCAATATGAAATCCTGCATCTCAGATGCAAAGTAGCTATTTTCATGTGTCTGTCTCCATTCTAGAGATATCCTGTAGCATGGCTTAGGAAGCCTAATTTCGTTTTATCTGTGGTCTGTTTTTCCCTACTTATAAGATTGCTGAGCTGCTTCATCCTATGCCCATCTTTCATTTCTGTTTCTTATATTTTAATTTGCTTCATAGTCTTATCATTTGTCCAAATCCTTAGTTCCTTGAAATGCTTTCTATATGCATTTGATTCCGTTAGTTAAATCCACTGGCATCTCTCCTATTTTCCATCCCCTTGCTTTTTTTTTTCTTCTAAAGCACCTCCTGACATTTGGGTTTTTCCTCCCAGATGCATTTAGAAAAATCATTCTGGGAGAGAATGCAAAGCAAATTTCATGTTTCAATTTGCAGAAGCACTTGTCCTCCCCTGTACAGTTATATGCACATCTCTCCACCTTTGTTCTCCAGACTGTTAGGATGTCCATTAACAGTAATAGGAGCTTGTTAGCCAGGTAAAAAGACCAGTCCTTCATCTTCTCCTGCTCTTCCAGAATGAGACCATTAAAATGTAGGGAGAGGGAGTTCAACTGTAATATGAAAAAAATGAGGAAAAATTAATTTTGATTTATTAGTGAAACAAGGTGACACTGCCAGGGAAGGAAAGTCAGATTGACAGTCACAGGATATTAGAAAAAAATCCCTTTGTTCAGCCACATAGAGAGCAGAGAAAAAGGACTGCCAGAAGCAGCAACCTTCCCACAATCTGACCAGCTTCCTCTCCTCCTCACCAGTGATCAGACTCAGGTGATAGCTTTCTCATCCTTTCCCCTGTAACCATGGTTTGATAGGTACCAACTAGCCATAGTTATGTTCCTGTTCACTCTTAACCTCCCCAAGTATGTGAAACATGGATAGAGAGTCCAGCAGAAAAGTAATTGGATTGCCTGTCAAGGTGGCCTATTTTGCAGTGGCCTATCTTGTCTAAACCAGTAGTACAGCAGGACAAGTGGAAATGCCAGTGCTCATTATTACAGACTTTTAGCCATGCACCTAAGAGAGAGAGTTAACAGTAGTATGGCTCTTGGCTTCCACATGACTGGGGCAAAAAATCCAATCTGAACTTTACAGGAGCTGTCCCAGGTGCTTTAACCCTTTAAATCCAAAGCACATTCACAGCTACATGGACATGGCAGCTACCAGAGGCTACTGGTTATCAGAACTGGGAAATTACCTTTCTGGATTATATCTCCCAGAGTCCCCCAGCCAGCATGACCATTGATCCTGCTTTTCTTAGGCTACATCCACACTACAGAAATAATCCAGTTTGACACCTCTTTAATAGCAATAGCATGTACATTCCTAACCACTTAACAGTGAACTCAGCACTCTCTGAGCAGTTTACAGTCTGTAAGCCAATTGCCCCCAACAAGCTGGGTACTCATTTTACTGACCTACAAAAGGATGGAAGGCTGGTCAACCTTAGAGCCCTGGGATCAAACTCACAATGTTGTGGCTGCAGTACCAGCATTTAACCATTGCATTCTTTAATTGCCATGGCTCAATGCTGTGGAATTCTGGGAATTATAGTTTGCTGTGGTGCCAAAACTCTCTGACAGAGAAGGCTAAATGCCTCACAAAACTACAATTTCCAGAATTCTATAGCATTGAGCCATGGCAGTTAAAGTGGTGTCAAAGTGAATTATTTCTGCAGTGTGAATACTCAGAGAACTAACACTTTGTGTGTGTGTGTGTGTGTGTGTGTGTGTGTATAGGGAATATAACAAATCAACCCACAAACCACTAATAGAGTTTCTCAGTTCAGTGGATAAGGTGTGACTGCAATCTTAACGTGGGAGTTAGCTCCATTGAACTCCATAGTGGCCTTGACTTCTGGCTGCATAAGCTGAAATTCTAAAATACATTGATCTTCCGTTAACCATTTTCAACCAGTTGAAATGAGGTGTTTTAATGACAAGAGCAAACAATTGTGCAAAGTGTTTTAATGACAAGAGCAAACAATTGTGCAAAGTGCTACCATTTTAACTGGGATCTCATCAAAGAAGAAGAAGAAGAGGAAGAAGGAATGAAAGTATAAGAGAAAAGAAGAGATGCTTGGAGGAGAGCCAGAGTGTTGTAGTAGTTTGAGCATTGGGCTTCAGCTCTGGAGACCAGAGTTCGATTCCTCCCTCAGCCATGGAAATCCACTGTGTGACCCTAAGTGAGTCACACACTGTCAGCCCAAGAAAATCCTGTGATAAGTTTGCCTTAGGGGTGCCATAAATCAGAAATGACTTAAAGGCACACAAGAACAACGTATGTACAACAGAGGTGATAAAACCTGGTCCACTAAATGCCCACAACTCACACAAGACATATCCAGCATGGCCAATGTAAAAGATTTATGAGAGATGCAGTTCAAAGCATCAGTCTCAGCCCCTTGTATATTGGATTGCAGCCTTAGAGCCTTAAAACCCTTCTTTTGAACATAAATTGAAAGTATTTGATTTTAGCATTTCAGAATTGTTCTTTTTCTCCCTAACTGGTTGCAACTCTTCATAGTAACCCATATATTACAGATTTTTAACAATAGGAACAATCAGTTCACCAAGAAAGGTGTATAAAGAATCCAGTGCTTGCTTTCCCATAGCTGTTTCCCTGCCTCCAGGGTTTCTAACATTTAGTGTCATTCAGAAACAACAATCATGCTTGGATACATTCCAAGGAAGCAACCTAGGACTCTTTCACACTACACAGGTATAGTACTATGATTCTGCTTTAACTGCCAGGTCAACATCCTATGCAATGCTGGGATATGCAGTTTAGAAAAGTGTATTTAGAATTTTCATCCAAAGACCGCCTATCGTATCTCATCAAACTGTGTATCACAGATGCAGGCAAGACAGTTAACGCAGACCTCTCAGTGCTAAAAATCTGTTGTGTGAAAGGGTCCCATCATTGAGGAAGGGCTATTACAGGGTTGGGGAATATATGGTTCTCCAGAGGTTATTGATCTTCAGCTATCATCAGTCATAGCCAGTATAGTAAATATTGAGGCATGATGGGAGATTCTTTGCAGACTGCCAGAAATAGTGCAAATTGAGTCCACTTTAACTTCCCTGACTCAGTGCTAGGGAATCATGGGAACTGTAGTTTATTGTGGCACCAGAGCTCTCTGACAGAGAAGGCTCAATGTCTCAGGGGAAAAAAAATACAATTCCCATGATTCCCTAGCACTGAGCCAGGGCAGTTAAAGTGGACTCAATTTGCACTATTTCTAGCAGTCTGCAAAGGCCCTTAGTTCAATGACATTTTGAGAGCCACATGTTCCCCATCCCATTGCTAATAGAACATAGTTTTTTAAAAAAGTTTTGATCCAATCAAATTGAACCTCCCCCCAAAAAAAATTCAACAAAGTTTCTGTGTAGTGAACAAACTGTCGAAGCCAATGGTTCATGCAGCATAAAAGCAAAGATCAACAAGATATGTAGCACAGAGTTCACTCCCAAATAGAATATAAAATGGGTGTTTGTCCTGCAAAATGAGATGGCTGCCTTAGGCAGCAGATTGTAAGAGTCATAAGAAGGCAGGGAATTATTAAGTATTTAATTTTTAATTACATTTTTTACTTTTAGAGAGCAAGGGGAGCTTGATTTTCTGCCTCGTGTACCAAAACATCTTGCTCAGCTTTGGCCATTTGACTCTAGGCTTATGACTCTTGGCTCCTCTGACTCTTGATTCCCAGTTTCATTCTGGGCTATCTATCTGTGGCTGTCTGAGATCCAGCACTGCTACTCTGCAAATGTGAACAGATACACAATACCAGAACAGCTTGAAATGTGAAGTCTTAGTGAGAATTAGTGACAGACATTTGGCTGAAAAAATTTACAGCTAGTCAAGCTTGGAAAGCAGTGGGATTACTACCTTGTTGAAAATTTGAAAATCTCCCAGATTTATGTCTCAATTATCTGTGTTTGCCCTTTGGAAGTGTGCGCTGGAAAATAGCATTACCGATTAGGTTACAACAAGTAGCAAGAGAAGTCATCTAAACTAGCATCCCCACCTAAGTTGCTAGTCTCCAAAAACATTTTTTAACAAAGCTTCATGGGAGTGACAGGTGAAGGATGGACTCTTAAGAACATAAATTTTCTTATACTGAGGCAGACCATTGGTCAATTGAGCCCAGTAATCGAAATTCTAACTAGCAGTGGCTCTTCAAGATTTCATGTAGGATTCTTTTCCTTCCACTTTTGTACATCCACCCTTTATATTTTTCCTAGCCTGGTTGCATGATACTTCCTTGAAGGCCATCTCACTATCTCTTCTCTCCCTTGTCTTCTTTCTGACTAAACTCTTCTAGAACATGGCCACACAGCCCGAAAAATCCACATAATAATAATAATAATAATAATAATAATAATAATAATACTGGAAGCTTAGTTCTCTATTTTTTTTGTCAGTCTAGCAAATGGAATGAGATTTTCAGCTCCAGAAACTTCTGCTACTAGTTTCATATATTGGTATGTATAGGTTTGAAGAGAGTCAGTGTGGAGTGTGGAATAATAATTTGAAGAATGGATGATGACTCTAGAGAACAAGGTTTGAATTTTTGGTCAGCCATGAAAGTCATTGGGTGACCCTGGGCAAGTTACACTCTGTCAGCTACAGAGGATGGCAATGGCAAACCTCCTTTGAAAAACCTTGCCAAGAAAACCCTGTAATAGGTTCATCTAGACTTCAGATGGCGTCTCTCCTCTCAATGACTGTCTCAGAGCGGTAATGGATTGGATGAGGAAAAACAGACTGAGGTTGAATCCAGACAAAACGGAGGTACTCACTGTTACAGGCCCGAAACCAGATTTGGGAATACAGTCTCCAGTCCTGGATGGAGTCACACTCTCCTCCAAGGACTGTGTTTGCAGTCTGGGGGTTCTCCTAGATTCATCGCTTCACATGACTAGTCAGGTGAATGCGGCGGTCAGGAGTGCCTGCTATCAGCTTTGGCTGATACGCCAACTGCGCCCTTATCTGGACGTGAGGGACCTGGAAGCAGTGGTACACGCCCTGGTAACCTCACGCTTGGACTACTGTAACGCGCTCTACATGGGACTACCCTTGTGCCTAACTCGGAAACTACAATTGGTACAAAATATGGCAGCCAGGTTAATCACTGGAACATCCAGGAGGGAGCACATAACACCGGTGCTTAAATCCCTCCACTGGCTGCCAATCAGTTTCCGGGCACAGTACAAGGTGTTGGTTTTAACCTATAAAGCCCTACATGGCTTAGGTCCATCTTATCTTAAGGACCGCCTCTTCCCATATGATCCCCCCCGCGCCTTGCGGTCCTCTGGGAGGAATCTGTTACAGCCAATAAAGACCAGGCTGTCTCAGACCTCCCAGAGGGCCTTTTCCACCACTGCCCCAAAACTATGGAATGGCCTGCCGGATGAGATCCATCTGACTACCACACTTGCTGCTTTCAAGAAAGCGGTAAAGACGGATCTCTTCCGACAGGCCTTCCCAGAATAACATCTGCAGTAACGAGATGAGTTAATTCTTTTTCTCCGAGCCGGCACAATTGATCCCTTGGTTTTATTATATTATAGTATTTTAATTTAATGCATTGCCTTGTTTTAATCTTTTTCAATTTAATTCTGTTTTAAGGGGTGGGAGGGAGATTGTGGGTGCTGGGTATGTTTTAACTTGTTATATTTTAAATGCTGTAACCCGCCTCGATTGCAATGCAGAGAGGCGGGCTATAAATAAAACTTATTATTATTATTATTATTATTATTATTATTATTATCTTTGGGTTGCCATAAGTCGGAAATGACTTGAAGTCACACAACAACAATAGGTTTGAAGCAATATACAAAGAAGTTACAATGTATTATGATGTTGTATATTGATTCTATTATGTGTTGACCTTTTGATTTTAAATTTGTTATTTCTACTTCCTTATTGCCCAAGTTGATTAGTGAATAGGTTGGTTAGATTACTAGTTTATTGATGGTCAAAGATAAAGCTGAACAAGGATGCCATGTACACACACGATGTACACACTGGATGGATGCGGGGGGGGGGGGGGGAGCATGCTTAAATGCATGTAACATTGAATCCCGCAGGAAAGGTAAGCCACATTTGGTTTCCAGGTTTCTGACATGTAATGGATTCAACATTGGTGGGGGTGGGCTTCTCCTTGTTCTGGGGAGTCTTGTACCATCTCCCTGCCACCAGCAAGTTGTCCAGTGCTCTCATATGGAGATACTTTTCAAAAATGTGACTAAGAAGATTATTGACTTCATTTTTCTCCCTATCTGGGCATGGGCTGAGCATGGGCTTGAATGGGCGAAAACAGGTGTTACCATATATCACACACAAAAATGCTGCTGATGCTGCTGGCCAACTACTACCCGTCTTTGAGCTGCGCTTATCCTGCAGATTTTGGAAAGATGGAAGCTCCTCATCCTTGAAAATTGGTGGGCTAAGCATGGCTTGGAGACAGGTAGTAGTCAGCCAGCAGCATCAGTGGCATTTTTGTGTGAGATAACACCCATTTTCACCCATCCAAGCCCATTCCCAGCCCATGTCCAGATCAGGAAAAAAATGAAGTGTGATAATCTCCTTAGATCATCTCAAAAGAAGGGAAGTCTTCTTGTTAACATGGGGGGGGGGGTGCAGACTGCCAGAAATAATGCAAATTGACTCCACTTTTAGGGTTCCAGTTAGGTTTAGGGAATCATGGGAACTGTATTTTATTGTGGCACCAGAGCTCTCTGACAGAGAAGGGAAAAAACAAAACAATTCCCATGATTCCCTAGCATTAACCCTAACCCTAAAAGTGGACTCAATTTGCACTATTTCTGACAGTCTGCAACCTCCCATAGTTATTGAAATCATACTACTTTGGGGTTGATGGGGAGCCATTAAGATCTCATATACAAATGTGCAAACCTGCCAGTCACAGCACATAATACAAAGCAGACTGGTGGAGCTTGGTGGGAGGCATCACTATTTAGATCATGAGATGTCAATCTCATACATGTTCCATTGCATTGTTACTTAAAAAAAAAAAAACTACTTTATCTGCCCACATCTCATGTAGAGGGTTTACACAAATTGAACCACAACTCCAGAAAACCATACATATAAACACATGCTGGATACTGCTAACCAATGGTCAGAAAGGTTGAATATATGCAGTTTGTGCTATATCCACTGTGCTATAGTGGATGGTGGTGGTGGTAATGATTCCCCCTCCTCTTCCACTTTTTCTGCTGTTTGGGATTCAAGGCAGCCTGCAACAGTTACATAGCTAAAAATTCACAGCATACAAAAGTTAAAAATGTAAACAATCGTTCTATGTGTGAATAAGCTGATCTCAGATGTTCTTAGATGTACAGCCTGCCCTGTTGCCCTTGCATGGTACTGATGATAGGTTGTAGTCTCATTCATGTCTTTAAGGCCTCTAGGGAGTTTATCACACAGGAGGAAATTAGGAGTTTAAACAGTAATTAATATGTGAAAATTGCACAATTGACATTAATACGTGATTAAAATGAAATTAGCACAAGAGCCATTATCCCAGGAATAACCAGGAATAACCAGGCAGTAAACAGCAACTGCTGTTTCTTGCATGGTATTCACGGGATAATGGCACTTTAATCACATTTCATCTTGACGTTGTGTGAAAACCATTCACGCAATTGTGGGATTATCATGGGTTATTCATGGGATAATAGCCCTTTAAACACAATGTTGTGTGAAAACCATTAGCGCAATTGCAGGATTATGATATTCACTGTTTATACTTCCAATTGTCCCCCATGTGATAAACTCCTTGACATTATTATTTTATCATTCCTATCATCCCTCACCAGCCCAACTAATGCTAAGGAAGACTGGGAGTTATAGTCCGGCACCATCTGGAAAGTTGCACTTTGACCTGTTCTAGGCAGATTGCACTCTTTCTTTTCACATCTCTGGATAACCCCCCCCCCCATAGCACTTTCTTTTACATGATCTAATGATGTGCAACAAATTATCTTTTGAAGGGTAATATGAATACATTGAAGTTACATTTCAAAGGCAATATAGTGAGGGGTAATAAAGTGTTTTATTGTTTCAATTACTTTAAAAGTTACTTTTGAAAAACATTTTAGGGGCATTTCACCAAGATTTCCCCCCTTAAACTGTATGCCATTATCTTCACCCCTACAGTATCCCTCTAAGTCAGGGGTAGGGACCGGGTTTGCTGTCCCTCAGCAATTGGGGGGCTGAAGCACCAAAAATAAATAAAAATTTAAAATTAAATAATAATAATAATAATAATAATAATAATTTTATTTAATACCCCGCCCCTCTGAGAACAATCGGGGTGGCTTACATCATAAAAATCATCACATAATTTAAGAACAATTCCCCCTCCCCCGCTTAAGAAAATATTAAACCAATTACAATTAAAACAAATTATAAAAAGGTAAGTTCCACCATAAAATCACATACAAACCGTGATAAGAAAAGAGTACAGGCGGGAGTAAGTATGGCTCATAAAAGACCTAATCACAGAGGTCTTAGAAGATCATAAAAGGCCATAGAAGAAGAAGGAGGAGGATCTTCAGAGGGACTGAAACCTGAGCCGGTGGTTATTCCGGGAAGGCCTGCCGGAAGAGATCCGTCTTGACAGCCTTCTTGAAGCTGTCAAGTGATGTCAATTGATGGATCTCCTCCGGCAGGCCATTCCACAGTTTGGGGGCAACAACAGAGAAGGCCCTCCGGGAGGTAGTCACCAGCCTCGTTTTTTGAGGCTGTAACAAATTCCTCCCAGAGGACCGGAGGGTGCGGGGAGGATTGTACGGGAGGAGGTGGTCCTTAAGATAGCCTGGACCCAAGCCATTTAGGGCTTTAAAGGTAATTACCAACACCTTGTACTGGGCCCGGAAACTAACAGGCAGCCAGTGGAGGGACCTTAATACTGGGGTAATATGGTCCCCCCTAGATGTACCGGATATTAATCTGGCTGCCATATTTTGGACCAATTGCAGTTTCCGAACCAAGCATGAGGGTAGCCCCATGTAGAGCGCATTACAGAAGTCAAGGCGTGAGGTTACCAACGCATGCACAACGGTCTCAAGGTCCCCTACTTCCAGAAAAGGGCGCAGCTGGCGTATCAGCCAAAGCTGATAACAGGCGCTCCTGACCGTCGCGTTAACCTGGTTCGTCATCTGGAGCGACGAGTCAAGGAGCACCCCCAAGCTGCGAACACAGTCACTGGAGGAGAGCGTGACCCCATCCAGGACTGGAGGTTGCAACCCAATTCCTGGTTTCGGGGCCGCTACCGTGAGCACCTCCGTCTTGTCTGGATTCAGCTTCAATCTGTTTTTCCTCATCCAGCCCATTACCGCTTGAAGACAGTCATTGAGAGAAGAGATGCCATTGGAATTCGTGGCCGACGAACGAGATATGGAGAAATAGATTTGGGTGTCATCAGCGTACTGATAACACCCAGCACCATAACTCCATATAATCTCACCCAGCGGCTTCATATAGATGTTAAACAACAAATATGCATGCACACTCTCTCAGCTCCAGAAAAGCCATGGCAAAACCCCTGTGGAGATTTTGCCAAGAAAACCCCAAGAACAAGTAATAACAACAATAATCAATATCATTATGGCGGGCGGTGGCGGGCGGTGGCGGTGGTGGCAGGACTGGCCTGGGGCCAGTCCAAAGGCTCGGGGGGGGGGGGCGCATCTGGCCCCTGGGCCTTAGGTTGCCTACCCCTGTTCTAAGTAATGGAAAGGAAAAATCAGCCGAATTTACAACTGTTGTTGTTGTAAATTAAAAACACTGTAAGGAATAATGGCACTGCACTTCTTTCAAAATGTTATAATAAGTAAAGGAAACCAATTATTTCTAACAAGCCTCTAGGCTTGTCTCTATATCAGCCAGGGTGGGGACACATTGCTTTTGGGCTAACAATTCACACAATTCTTTTCTATTGACCTTACTGGGTAGGACTGATGGAAACTGAAAACCAAAACACCCCTGTGCTCTAATCCAACCCCAATCACCACTCCTATTCCTCTTCAGCCACTTTTTGGTAAAATAAAAAGATGTCAGAAGTCCCAGTGACAGGGTTGCTACACCAAATTTGACCCTTAAGTGTCTCCATTAAAATTGCCTACAATTCCCTCTTCTGATCAACTGCCACAGTGAGCCAGTGCCTGGTAGAACCACAGAATCAAAAGAGGATCAATACAAAAAAAGAGATGTTCCTTACTCTTCTCACCTTCAGTTAAAGTGGCCTCATTTTCTATTCAACCAGTTGAAGTTCAAATTGATTAATTACCAACTAAGCTAAAAGAGCCAGCGTGTTATAGGAGTTTCAGTCTTGGTGTGCATCTACATTGTATGAACAATGCAGTTTGTCACCACATTAAGTGCTGTAGCTTTATCCTATGGAATCTGGAATTTGTAGTTTTTCTAGGTCTCTAAGCTTTCTCTGCCAAAGAGTGCTGGTGCCTCATGAAACTACAAATCCCAGGATTCTGTAGGATGGAGATGTGGCAGTTAAAATAGAGTCAAACTGCATCATTTTTACATTGTAGATGCACCCTTGGTCTAGAATTCCACAGGACAGAGGTTCAAATCCCAGCTCTGCCATGGAAGTCCATTGGATGTCCTTGTGCAAGTCACACTCACTCAGCCTCAGAATAAGGCAATGATAAACTTCCTCTGAATTAAGTTTGCTAATAGAATCCTGGTTGACTTGAAAATACACAATAGCAACAAACCAATTAAGCTTGCAGTCCTACAATCAAAGGAAGTATGTATTGTGTGGGATGTTTTGAGGTGTCAAAAAAAGCAAACAAACCCCAGAACAGAACAAAACAAATCCAAGTTTGAAAAACATACATACCGAGCACTAAACTATCAGTCCTTCTCAACAGCAGTTAACAAATTACTCTATCTAGGCTGGGAGGTATTCTTGCCAACTGTTTTATATAACAGCACTAGATTTGCAACACAAAAGACTGGTGTTAACCAGGGGTGTAGCTAGCAATTTGAAATTGTGCTCAGCAGTGAAGCACTTTGTCCCCATACCCATAATCCTCCAAGGCAGAGGTGGCATTACACACACTATGATCACCTACACAGCAGGTGTGGTTAGATACTGATATCAGAAACAAGAGCATGCATCTCATGGGGGAAATATTGTTGTCCCTCAAGAATGTAAAGTCCTGTGCGGTGCAGTGAACATTGTTTATGCTGGATTGCAGGTTTTCCTTTCAAAGCTGGGAACATGCATTGCCGCATGAACTTCCAGTGTTGGAAGCTGAACTTCCAGTGGATGTGTTGATATTGTTTCTGATCATGTTTGCCAGTGTCGAATGGTCCAGCCCTTTTAATGACCAACCTACCGTATGGATGCCACAAGCAGCAGGGCAGTGGGAGTTTATGGCACCCTTGGATTGGTTGAAGGCTTTTACTGATTATGCAGCTGTTGGCTTTTTTGGCCCTGTAGATCAGGTGTGAAATGCATGCATGCATTTACTGTTGCTGTTATTAATTGCCATCAATTCAAAGTTGGCTTTGAATTATTGCAACCTAATGAAAGAGAGACATCCAGGGCTCCTTGTTATTAACAGTCCTGCTAAAGTCTTGCAAACTCAGGGTCATGGCTTACTTAATTGAGTCTATCCACTTGTAATGAGCAGTCTTCTTTTGCTACTGTATCCCATTTTACCAAGCTTTATCACCTTTTCTAATGAATCATGCCATCTCATGTTATATCCAAAGTATGACTGCCTCAGTGATTTTGGCTTCTAGGAAGAAGTAAAGCTTGCTTTACTCTTGGACTCATGTATTTTTGACAGTAATGTTATCCATAGTCTTTTCCTCCAGCATCACATTTCAAATGAGGCTAGTCCCTTTCTGTCTGTTTTTTTCACATATGGTTCACTTTCAGAACCATATGTAGAAACTGGAAATACTATGCATTAATGATGCTGAATTTAGTACTCAATTATATATCTTTGCATTTGAGGGTCTTATCTAGGTCCTTCATAGCTGCCCTTCCGAGTTTTACATGTATGCATATATACTCTAATATATACCAGGGCTCCATCCATAATTTAGATGAGACTAATGTGATGCTTGCTGGAGCCATCATGGCATAGAGGTTTGAATGTTGAACTATGACTCTGGAGACTAGGGTTTGATTCCTCGCTTGGCCATCAAACCCACTGGGTGACCTTGGGAAAGTCACATGTTCTCAGCCTCAGGGCAGGCAAGGGCAAACCTCCTTTGAACAAATCTTGCCCAAAAACCCTATGATAGGTTTGCCTTAGGGAGATGACATAAAGGCACACAACAACAACAACAACAACAACAACAACAACAACGTGATGCTTTCCTTAAAATGTTGGGCACCATACTTTTAATGTTTCAATATGGCTCTTACATAGGAAGTTGATTTATATGGAGTCAGACCATGATTTCCTTTGGGTTGGTCATTCTCTGCTGGTGGTACTCTAGGATGTCTGAGAGAGACCATTGTTAGCTGTGCTACTTGAGAGCCTTTGGACTTGAAATGCCAAGGGCTAAACCTGGAGCTTTATGCCTTCAAAGTATATGTTGTTACAGGCTCTATGGACTCCTCTTGCTCGTTATTTATTTATTTGATTCATATCTCACCTTTATCTTAGACCTGAGATCAAAGACATGCTGTCAACATGATTTTTTTAAAAGTACAAATAAAAACATTTTCATATTTTTTTTAAAAAAGGAGGTTACAGTATGAAATCTCAACTTCATTAAAGAAAATATTAAATGCACATCAATTTAAAATAATAATAGTAATAGGAAAAAACAATTGAGAAAAAATGCATCCACCATTAAATGACCTGTCCTTAGAAGCCTGTCAGTTGCTGAAAGCCCACTTGAATATATATTTATCAGCCAGCAGAACAATAGGGAGAGAGTACGCCTATCTTCCCTTGGTAGGGAGTTCCACAGCTACATAGTAGCTACTAAGGACGTTATCACACGCGGGTCTCAAAGGACGTTATCACACGCGGGTCTCAAAGCGGCAAGAAAGTGGTATGGAATCAATCCAGAACTATACCAGTATAGACCCCACAAGACGGAAATGGCTATCAGACGCAACTTGCATCATTGCGCAATTAACGATACCGCGATAGATGCGCTCCTGGGGACCGTATCTGCCATTCACACACAAGTGAGAAGATCCCCTCCAGAACCCAGCAAGGATGTTCTTGCACATGCGCAGAAACAGGACAGCCCTTTCAAAGCCTGGAAGCCTGGTTGCTTTCCTTGGGATGAGGCTGGGCTCGGAGGGCTCCTCCGACCCTGGCCTTGTCCCAAGGGAAGCCTGGTTGCTTTCCTTGGGATGAGGCCGGGGTTCGAGCCCGGCCTCGTCCCAAGGAAAGCAACCAGGCTTCCAGGCTTGGGGGGAAGGTGTGTGTGTGTGTGTGTGTGTGTGTGTGACAGCCGGCTGTCACACACGCATGCACACCCCTTCCCAAGAGAGAGCCGCTCTGAACAGATGTCCTCAGAGCGGCTCTCTTTCTCGGCTTGGGTTGGGAAGGGACACCCCCCCTTCCGAGCGGCTCTCTTTCTCGGCTTGGGTTGGGAAGGGACACCCCCCCTTCCGAGCGGCTCTCTTTCTTGGCTTGGGTTGGGAAGGGACACACACCCCTTCCGAGTGGCTCTCTTTCTCGGCTTGGGTTGGGAAGGGACACACCCCCCCTTCCGAGCGGCTCTCTTTCTTGGCTTGGGTTGGGAAGGGACACCCCCCCCTTCCGAGTGGCTCTCTTTCTTGGCTTGGGTTGGGAAGGGACACACACCCCTTCCGAGTGGCTCTCTTTCTCGGCTTGGGTTGGGAAGGGACACACACCCCTTACGAGTGGCTCTCTTTCTCGGCTTGGGTTGGGAAGGGACACACACCCCTTCCGAAGCCTGCGCGGGGCCTGGGCTCCACGATACGTATCTCATGATCAGACATATGGTGAAAACAGCATCATTGCGGTATCATTCCGGTCGCGCAATTGCAATTCCCCAAGAAACCGGCATTCAAAAGAACGGTGATGATGCAGCATTGGGACAGGGTTGAGACGTGGTTGCGTGCGATGTCGTGTGAACACACGGGAAAAAGAACCGCAATGGGACGGGATTGGGTGAAGATTCTTTCTGCTTTAGGCCCCGTGTGATAACATCCAAAGTGGCAAGAAAGCGGTATGGAATCAATCCAGAACTATACCGGTATAGACCCCACAAGACAGAAATGGCTATCAGACGCAACTAGCATCATTGCCCAATTAACGATACTGCAATAGATGCACTCCTGGGGACTATATCTGCCGTTCACACACAAGTGAGAAGATCCCCTCCAGAACCCAGCAAGGATGTTCTTGCACATGCGCAGAAACAGGACAGCCGCGGCTGTCACTTGCCGCGGCTGTCACACACACACACCCCTTTCCAAGCCTGGCAGCCTGGTTGCTTTCCTTGGGATGAGGTCGTCCCAAGGAAAGCAACCTCGTCCCAAGGAAAGCAACCAGGCTTCCAGGCTAGGGAAGGTGTGTGTGTGTGTGTGTGTGTGTGTGTGTGTGACAGCCGGCTGCCACACACACACACACACACACACACACCCCTTCCCAACCCAAGCCGGGAAAGAGAGTCCTTCTGCTCAGAGCGGCTCTCTTTCCCGGCTTGGGTTGGGAAGGTGTGTGTGTGTGTGTGTGTGTGTGTGTGTGTGTGTGTGTGACAGCCGGCTGTCACACACACCCCTTCCAAAGCCTGCGCGGGGCCTGGGCTCCACGATACGTATCTCGTGATCAGACATACAGCGAAAGCAGTATTATTGTGGTATCATTCCGGTCGTGCAATTGTAATTCCCCAAGAAACCGGCATTCAAAAGAACGGGGATGATGCCACATTGGGATGGGATTGGGACGGGGTTCTGTGCGACATCGTGTGAACACACGGGAAAAAGAACCGCAATGGGACGGGATTGGGTGTGGATTCTTTCTGCTTTAGGCCCCGTGTGATAACGTCCTAAGAAGGCCTCTCTTGCTATGGCTGCCACTTCTGGCTGAATTTCATCCTGGAGAATTGTTCAAAATGAAATCAGATTTCCACATATAGTGCTATATGTCTACATTCACAGACACAATCTCTTCAAGTCACCTTTACTGTTTTCAGACTTGGGAAAGCAGGCCTTTAAATAATAAGACATCTGCTACTTCTTTGTATGTTTATATTTCTTTTGGTCCCCCCCTTCTTTTTCTTCTTTCAGTGTACAGGATGTTTCAAAAAGAATGGTTCAATACTGAGTAAGAACAGTCATCCTTTTGCACCATTCTTTTTGAATCACTCGGTATTTTGTTCATTTTCTGTTGTCATTCTGTAAGAAACTTTAGGAAAACTTTTAAAACAAAGAGTATACACACATACACACAGACTGACAGTAAAGCCTAAGGACAACCTCAAAAGACAGGTAGTTGAGTCCATTTCTGTTATTCTGTCTTTCCTCTCTGCAGCCAGATAGCTAGTACTAAACCTTCATACTAAAATACTTGAAATGTACCTTAAGACTGTGTTGGTTGTCTTCAGCTTCCTGCTTTTTAAATCTTTATTTGAGACTGCCTATTGCTGTTTTTAGCAGATCTGGGTTCTTTTTAAAAGAAGCCTAGAAACTCTCCACAGGTCATATTAATATTCCATTTCACTGACAGCTTGGCCTCCACAACACTATTAGTCAACCTGTTTCTGTCCTTGGTCCACATTTGTGTCATTAAAATGAAAGCTCTCTCACAATAGGCATTAGAAACAGGACTGAAAAGTGCAAAAGACACCAATTTCTTCGTTTGGTTGCTACGATTTATTTATTTATTTATTTATCATTTTTTGAATGTATACTCCATATTTCTCCCTACATGAGATACAAGGCTGCTACTGTCTCCTGGTACTTGTTTGAAAACCTCCTCCTATCTCAGATCTGTGTTCTCCTTGGAGACAATCTCTTACTTTATGTGTTGTAAAACACACTAATTACCATAGGGTTTAATATATGGAGAGACTATAGCACCTTTGAGACTAACTGAAAAAAATAAGTTTGTAGCATTAGCTTTTGTAGACTTTAGTCTACTTCTTCAGATGCTTATGGTGGAGTGGAAGCCAGGGACAGACAGGAGGGTGGGAGTTTAATTGAAGAAAACTGAAAAGGAATGTTGGCTACTGCAGAACCAGTCAGCATGAATAAAACCCATAAGCTCTACATGATATGTAGTTTTGCAAAGGGCTCCACACACGTAGGTCCCCAGGAACGACATCCCATTGCTTGCACTTGTTGAAAAAGAAGATATCTGTCTGTATCTGGGCAAGTTTCTTGAAAAGGTTGATGAATTTTCTACTTTATTTGGCTAAATTTGGTGCTTTCTATAGTGGTAGAATTTAAAGATATAGCCATGTTAGTCTGTGGAATGAATATAGAGAGAGATTTTGTAGTCCATAGTGGTAGAATTTAAAAATATAGCCATGTTAGTCTGTAGAATGAATATATAGAGAGATTTTGTAGTTCTAGAGCTTGTCACTCTTGATCACAGTATGCACCCTGCCTATATCTTAAAAGCTTCCTTTCTGAATTTTCTGTTGCCTACTGAACACACATTGTCCAAAATGACTTGGACTGATCCTTCATAGTACTCATCCTTTCTTCTCGACAATTTTGAATGGTGGCCTTCCATGGCACCATGGATTTCTTCAGAAGTGACATCATCAATTCCAGTTTTGTCACAGCATCTCTAAAGGTACCAGTTCCTGTCTGATCTTGGCAGCTAAGCAGAGTTAGTCCTGGTTAGTACTTGGATAGGAGACTACCAATGAATACCAAGTGCTGTAGGCTATATTTCAGAGGTAGGAACTGGAAAAATCATCTCTGAGTATTCCTTGCCTATGAAAATCCTGTGAAATGTATGGGGTCACCATAAGTCAGCAGGCAACTTAAAGGACTCCAGTACTCTAGTATGCATTCAATGCTAGTGAGTAGAAATAACACACACACAGAGACAGAGCATTTTGAATATTTACAGTCAGATTGTGAAAAAAGAAAACATAACAATGAAAGGGATCAGTATTCTTCCTCACTAAAATCTTGCCCACATAATCTTCACACATTTTTCTCCTGTGAAGAAAAGCATGCTCCCAATGCACTCCAATACCCTAGTATGTGTTTAGTACTAGTGAGTAGAAGTAACAGTAACTGACATCTTCTTAGTATGTGTTGAAGAACATCTATTACATTCCTACAGAATCAAAAAATAAAAGACAAAAAGAGACGCTTCCTTCTTGGCCAGGAAGCTAACTTCCTGTATTCCTTGAGGATATATGTTTTTATGTCAAAACTTAAAAGCCTTCATCCCATGTACAATGGTACATTATGTGACACTTGCATTCCACATGTATCATGTGGTTATTAATCTACTTTAATTTCTAAAAATCTGAATCGTATTTTCCAAAATTTACAGGTGCATTGTTGGCTACATAGCACACACTTTATGCTGTGGCCATTCTTCTGTAGAAAACTGCATCACAATTGCCGCACTCATCTCATAATTGTCACTGTAAAAATCAAGCTCTGCTTAATTCCTTGTGTCATAGAAAAGTAATATACAGTACATGGGGAAATTCCCCATTCTTCTTGTTGAAGGCATTAGAATCAATTAGGGGAAAAAAAATCCATTGTCCAATTGCTCAAGGAAAATTCCTGGAGATTTTGGTGCCAAAATATTTTCTCCCATTCTAGTTGGTTTTGCCTACCTGTTTTTGAATGAATCTTCCTTACAACATTCACCATTAAAATGACACACTTTCTCTTTTTCACAGTGTCACCCTCTGAAGGTCCTTCACCACTTTAACCACAGTCTGTCAGGATTTGAATATTTTCATAGTTGTCATATTTGCTGTATTAGCCTCAAGACTTTCTTGAAGATCAATGTCATTTTCTGAACTCCAACAGGCTAAACCTGGAAGGTTGATGATCCTCCTGGAGACAGAGCCCAGTTTCTGGAGGATTAGCAATGCTGTGTCTCACATCCACATGAATATGTCCAGACTGAGATAATGACCTTCCCTGGATATTTTAAAGCCCAGCCAGATTTGTATGGGAGAATACAAAGGATTGAATAGTCACTCTGGGTAACTATCACCAGTACTTCAACCATTTATCCTACAATGTTGCAGGTCCTCTGGAGAGGCTCTTCTCTCTGTGAAAACAAGGGAGATGGCCTTCTTGGTAGCTGCTCTCAGACTTTTGAACTTTCTCCCATCCCTGCTTTCCTTTTGGCAGTAGGCATAAAACATTTTTGTGCTGTTGGGCTTTCTCAAATGGACAATGGGTGTGTGATTCAGATTTTAAAGTTTGTATATAGTTTTAAAATACATTTCAATATATTTTTTGGAGAATACTGCACTACACTCTTATATTGCTGCTATTCTACTTTTACTGCTTTGGCTATTTCCTGTAGCATTCTGGGAATTGTATTTTAGTGAGGCCTAAGCGCTCTCTGCCTAAGAATTCCAAATGTCTTTCCCTAAATTGCAAATCCCAGGATTCCACAGGAGGCAGCCATAGCAGTAAAAGTGGAATAGCAGCACTATAAGAAGATTATCACACAACTTAAAAAAGTGACTTAACTTCTCCCGAGGTGAATCTCATTTGGGTTGCAGCTGGGTTCTATTGCATGGATTATGCCACCAAATCCACCAGCCGAGTGCAGGCAGGCTGCAGCCTGGGTCCCGGCATGCTCAACAAGCTGCTTTTCAACATCAGGAGCTTTTCCATGCAATAGAAGCCAGCTGCAGCCCAAATGAGACTTCCACTCAGGAGAGGTAAATCGCTTTTTTAAGCTGTGCGATAATCTCCTAAGAATGTAGTGCAGTATTCTCCTTAATGTGTTTAATTTTATAAATTGTTTAATTGTTTTTAAACTTTATTCTTATATTTTTAAAATGCTTTTGTATTGTTTTTTAATTAGTATTCTTCTACATTATTTGTTAGCTGCCTAGAGTCCCTATATTGGGAGAAAGGGTGGATAGATATAAATAAAATAAAATAAAATAATAAATAATCCTAGCAGATATACTGAATCTATTTCTCTTCCAACCAAATTCTTCCAGAACTCTGGCATAGCCCTTTATCTTTGGCTGTTATTGGGTCTGATTTCTCTGTTAGTCTTGAACACTGGCTTATCTCTTTGTTCCTGCCTCACCTTAGTCTGCTGCCACCAACCCAGTACAGGTTGACTCTCCCTTATCCAAAATGCCTGTGACCAGAAGTGTTTTGATTTTTTTTTTTAATTTTGGAAAATTTGCATATACATAATGAGATATCTTGGAGATGACACCCAAGTTTAAACCTGAAATTCATTCATGTTTTGTAAAGCCTGAAGGTGTTTTTATACACAATATTTTAAAAAATAATTTTATGCAAGAAACATTTATGTACATTGAGCCATCAGAAAGCAAAGGTATCACTATTTCAGCCACTCAAGTAGACTATTTTGGATTTTGGACTATTCTGGATTTTGGTATTCCAGATAAGGACTCAACCTGTACTGGTAGTGTGGTGGCAGAAGGCCAACAGTGACAGAGCCAGTCAGTTATTTGTGGCCTTGAGGCATGAAATCTCACAAGCCACTTCATTAATTTGAAAATAAAACTATAGCAAATTAAATAACCAAACATAACTAACTTCTATAGCCCTTCAAATCTGCTTCCTGCGATAGCTGCCTCATTCTGCCTAAGAGTAGTGCTGGTCCTGATGTCTTCAAAAGACATGGCTGACCATGGTTATTTTTTTGCTTTCTTTCTGTGTATGTTTTGTTTTATGTTAAGATGCTGCTGCTTCTTTTGGTTAGCTTATCGGTTATTATTGTTGCTTAATTGGAAACAAGTGTTTATATTGAAAATGTGTCTGTATGCATGACCAATGGGACATAGATTAAGAGAAAAGAGTATGGTGAAAATGCTGGCTATTGTAATGAGAGACTCACAGTGGGCTGGTGGAAGGGCTCAGTAAAATTGCTAGAATCTAGTCTCCTTTTTAAAATTTTTACATTGTTGGTGAATGAGCAAATGAAGCAGCTCTTGCTTCTCCTAACCATTTTCCTCCAGGACATTTTGCCCTCCATCTTGAAAATCTGTCTTGTTATAGTGGGTGCTTGAGGGAAGTAAGCAAAGGACTTGCTAAGTATATGGAACTGGGAGAAGCTGCACATCTGCCAAATGTGCCGGTCTGTCAGTAGAAAAAAGATCAAGGAAGAATATTTAGTTGCAATCTGACACTTTCGGTTTTGGCTTGACAGCTCTCACTAAAGATAGAGAAGAATTCAATCTCATTTAATCTTCAGTAAGAATTTATCAACATATGTACATCTCTTCATGATTAGGATGGAAAGAATCTGAGATTTAAAAAATCAGAAAGTAGAAGAAAGCAAAGCTGACCTATTTGTCCATCTAGGCCCAAGGATTGCTGTGCTTATCTCTCAAAGACATTTTTTCTCTCTCCCCCCCCCCCCCCCCCAGTTTCTTCATTTTTATACCTATGTGACAGACATTGTCCTCTTCAAGGGGGCAAGATCTGCATTCAGGTGATACAAATGGGGAAGGATTTTGTTTCAGATCATTTTGGGAGAAATCCCCCCCATATGTGTACATTTCTTCATGTATGTGATACTTTTTTTTTTTTGAAAAAGCGAATGGAGGAGACAGCAACATGGACAGATGTTCCAATCTACCTTTGCCTACTCCCCCCGTACACTTTCTTTCTTAAAGCTACTTTCTAACAAAAGTTGTTAACTGACCAGATCTCTAGGAATTACAGCAATGCTAATGGTCATTTTATGCCCATTTTTCTCAAACTTGTATTACTTGTGAGACAGAAAAATGAATACCATAGTGTGTGGCCTTTACCCATCAGTGACAGTTAGCTGAGCTATTCATTTGGAAGCTCATTGTAAGAGGAACAATAGAGCTATGCACTACTACTGCCAATTGAACCCTAAATGACACATCAGGTTTTTTTTTAAAAAGAAAGAAAGAAAAGAAAAGAAAAGAAGAAAAGAAAAGAAAGAAATGGAAGGAGGAAAAGTCTCAGAAGCAAAATATAACTGTTATATATAACTTGTTTCTTAGGTAGGGTATGTTATACCTGAAGCTAATTAGCTACTGACATTCTGTGAAGGAAGGTAGAAGATGATGAGAGAACTTCTGCCAGAAATCAGTTGCACAGCATCCTAGATTAAGACCTGGATAACAGGTTGATCTAAGAATCCCAAAAGCTAAGGTTATGGACAGGAAATAGTAGACATTGCTACCCATGTTGTGCTTCAAAACCCTACAAAGCTTGTTCCATTGGTGGGACAAAGTAATGAATGTGTACAGACCCTGAGCAGTGATGCCTCTGTGATACCATCTCACCTGTCTCAAAGTTTTTATCTATTTTGACTAGGGAGAAAGAATAAAAGGCAGCATCTGCTCTGCAGGCCAGGTCCTTGGAAGCATATCTCTGTGAAGTTCAGGCTGTTATGAAAGTACTGAAGGATAGATAGCTTCATTCCCTTTCCAATCAGAGAGGTGTTTCGCATCTAGTCCTCAAAAAATTGTACCCATTCTCATATTCTCACTTTTTGGCCTAAATCATTCTGTTAGGCTCAATCCAAGTAGACCGAATCAATGGAAGTGTTGCCTTATTGATTTCATGGCTCTATTTTAGCTGGAGATAACAATTGGATTATTATTACACATATATTATTATATGTTGACTTTTTTAAAATATGGTGTATGTATCAGTAGTGTTCTGGGGGTGGTGGTGGTGCGGGCCACACCAGGTGACAACCTAGAAGGGGGGGTGACACCCAGTCAGCCTCCCGCTCCCCTTGAGGGCTGCTTTGGCCTGCATGGGACCTCCTGGAGCCTGCATGGGCATTCCTGGGGCCTGCGCGGGAGCTTCTGGGGCCTGCATGAGTGCTGCTCTGCCCACACAGGAGCTCTTGGGGCTGGGTGAGAGCTCCTGGGCTCTGCACATACCTCTCTCCAGCCCAAGTGGGTGCTCTCATGCACCCCCATCCTGAAAACTCCACCTGAAATTCAGGACCAGAAGTCTCACCTCCAGAAGTCCCACCCCCCACATGAGGTGTAACCCAATGCGGGAACGCCATTGGTATGTATACCTGAAAAATATAACGAGGGAAATGACTTTAAAAACTAGATGATGGGCCTAAACAGATGAGCCAAATGAAATAGCTTCCAGCCACCTTGAAGCATGCTGTTTAAATGACGCACACCTCCAAAGCAGCCAGAAGCCACACTGAAGCTGCGCTCCGGTCCTTAGGACTGGAGCAAAAAGGAACCGGGATAAACCAACTCCTGGTGTCACCAGTCAGCCCCATCATTCATGGCCCACCTTGGGAGAGGGCCATGTGGACAGTAGGGTTCCAACCCACTTCTGGCCAGAGCAGACTTGGGCTGCTCTTTTGTTTCCATCTGTTCCACCCCTATTTTGACAGTGCTAGTGCTAGTGGGTTATGTCTAGATGTGTTATGAAGCAATCACATCACACCTTCACCATTGTTGAACCTCTTAAAACTCTACTCAATTCTCAATCTTAACAATATCTTCTGCCATATATTATAAAAAATTGGCCATCTGAACAGGATTGCTGATTCAGGTGTCTGGATAGTGTGTTGTGGTGGTTTGAGCATAGGACTATGACTCTGGAGACCAGGGTCTGAATCCCCACTCAGCCATGGAAACCCACTGTGTGACCTTGGGCAAGTCACACTTTCAGCCTCATAGAAAGGCAAACGCAAACCGCCTTTGAACAAACCTTACCAAGAAAATGGCATAATAAAAATGTCTTGAAGGCACACAACAACAAAATTAATTACTCCATAAATAATATGAGAATTTGCCAGTGTTAAGATGAGTGGGGAGAAGACCAGCTCAATGGAGAACAGGGCCATGAATAGCTATTAATGAAGATGTCTGTGTATCACTTTTGATATGTAGTTGAAATATCATGTGAAATGAAAGGTCTGATTTAGTTTTTATAATATCACAAGAGAATAATACTATGCAAAATGGGTTTGAGTCAGTAGTTGACACTAAGGGTTAGCATTTCCCTGGTCAATAAAGATTTGTTCAGTTAACCAGTCAAGTATTATCAAACAGTGATCAGGCGTGTTGAAAAGATGAACATTATGACATGATGATCATCTACAGCAGGGGTAGGCAACCTTTCCCCTTTAAGGGCCGAGGGACTTCAGCTCCCAGAAGCCTCAGCCATGTTGGCCAATAGTCCCATGTTGGCCAATAGCTCCTGGGATTCTGGGAGCTGAAGTCCCTCGGCCCTTAAAGGGGAAAGGTTGCCTACCCCTGATCTACAGATTTTATGCTTATGGTAACTTTAGTTGTTATTGTGATGAAACAATATCAATTTTGGAAAAGCATTTAGCAAATTATTCTTTTATAAACTTTTTATTCTGCCTCTTCCTTCCTTTTCATTTTATCCTCATGACAACTCTATTAGGCTGACAGCATGCACAATGGCCCAGGATTGCCAAATGAATAATACACATTCTAGATATTGTTGGACTGAAGCCGATAGAATTCCTCACGATTGGCTATGTTGATTAGAGCTGCTGGAACTTGCTGCCCAATGACTTCCAGAGGGCTGCATGATCCTCACCCTTAACCTAACGGCTGAATGAAAATTGGAGCAAGTGTCTCCCTGTTCTGACATTCTTACCTTTCAAGCTGCAGTCTTTGCCATTTATAAACTCCTATCAATGATGTCTACACATATAGCAAGAACTTTGACTTGAAGAAGCTTCGCTGTGTGGTTGGTTTGCCTCTGGGTGCTGCAGGACTAGGGAACAAGTTGCATGTGTACATACATAATACTACTACTACTTTACAGGTTGAGTTTCCCTTATCTGGAATTCTGAAATCCAAAATACTCCAAAACCCAAAACATTTTTTAAGGGTGGCTGAGATAGTGACACTTTTGCTTTCTGATGGTTCAGTGTACATAACTTTTGTTTCATGCACAAAATTATTAAAAATATTGTATAAAATTATCTTCAGGCCATTTGTATAAGGTGTATATGAAACATAAATGTTGGCTGGTTCATCTTGGTTTACTGGGGATGAACACATTGCAACTGCATAAACCATAAATCCCCACATTTTGTGCAAGTGGTGGAACTAATAATCAAGCATTAGTTTATCATGGCACCCAAGCCTGGGATCCTGGTTTGTTATTTTCAAACAAGCCAGATTCTGTAAGCTAGCAACAATCCCTGTTAGTTGTTAGCTTATCAGTCTGCCTTGACTGAGCAAGCCCAAGACATTTGGCTGCATGAGACAAAAATGAGATGGTGCCCTCTCCCGTTCAATGTACAAAAGTCACTTAGTCTGGTGGTTGCATCTTTCTTTGACACTAGTGATGGAACAATGCCTTCCACTATGCCAGAAGGCAGCAGGCTATTGTAGGAGGCACAGTGCAGGCTGCATGTCACAGAGATTTCTATTCCAGCACCTTGCTGCTATTTCTCAGCATCTACTACCTGAGATGATTACTTGACACTGCCTAATGACAGAACTCCCTCTGTATTTGTAAACAACAAACCAGGAACCTGTGTAACTTCTATGAATTATTGGTTTGGTCCAGTGGGTGGGGGAACCATAAAGAAGGACCTGATTAATAGGTGAGTTCAGAAAGAGAGGAAAACTTGGGGTGCATCTACACTGTAGAAATAATGCAGTTTGATACCACTTTAAGTGCTGCAGCTCCATTCTTTGGAGTCCTGGATTTGTAGTTTTTCAATATATCTAGCCTTCCCTGCCAAGGAGTGCTGGTGCCTCACAAAACTACAAATTGCAGGATTCTGTAGGATGGAGCCATGGCAGTTAAAGTGGTGTCAAAGGGCTGATGCTGATGCTGATGGCCTGCTTGGGGCAGCATTCGGCTGCCCCTGGAAATGGCGGATCGGGGCCGTGGCAACCACATGTCACGGCCTCAATCCTCCTTTTTGCCAGCCCAAAAGAGCAAACTACTGCTTTTTTGGGGGTGGCAAAAGGCTGGCCTCAGAGCCACAGCAGCGGCTCTTTTGCGCCCTTTTGGCACAGCACGTGTGCACACTGTGCCAAGAGGGCATCCTGATGTCATGTGCCATGCGTATGGGCATGCGGCATCAGGGCAGTGTCGAGGTGGAGTCGGGGCAGCTGGTGTGCGGTTGCCCTGCCCCAACTCCATCCTCAGGCTGGCCTATAGTGCCGGTCTGCCTCAGCCCATACTGTATTATTTCTACTATGTAGATGCACGAATGGAGAGGAGCTGCAGTTGCTGCAGTTGCCAAGGATAAGGATTAGGCACTTTTCACTTTGAATAAGCAGGATTTTTCATTGTATGCTTGGGGGGCGGGGATGAAAGAGTAAATTCTTTATAGTAGAATTTCTGTTATGCATTTTCACCTGTTTCTTATCTTTTATTGAGCACTTCCAGATTCATATCTAAATGTTGCAGTATAACTTAGCAGCATAGGCAGAGGTGTCCTGAAGTCAGATCTTGTACCGCCACTTAATTGGATGCTTGGAACTTTTGGGACAGTGGATATGTGTCTAATTTAATCTATAATTTGCTGTTTTGTTAAAAATAGATATTGGGACTTTAGTTGTGTTTGTGTTTGTAATATTAAATTATAGTTGACCTCCCTCCCCTGAACTCAAAAGGAGGTACACCTTCATTCAAATATCATGATAAGGTTTCCTGGTAGTTTTCCCCATTCATGTGAAGGGGAAATACCAATGTAACACAATAAGTTCATTCTGTGCAAATATGGCCAGTTTTTGTGGATGATTCTTTTGCTCTGACATTATTCATATGAAGACAAAGAAAGGGAGAAATCTGTGAATCATTTACCTGAGCTGTCACATTCCATCTTAGCTTGCTTTCATAAAGCATAAGACTTGGAAAGAATGGTTCCTTGCCAGAGTTGTCTACCCACCCCACCAGATCTAAATATTAGTTTAGGCTATAGCACATTGTACATAAGATAAATCTGTCCGGATGTCTGAGATTTTCTGCCATCTTATAGCCGCAAGTGTGTGTATTAATCATTCCTAAATAAGGTTTGGAGTGAATAGTCCCCTGGCTGAACTTCAATATTGAATGATGAGGTCACGTTAGAAGAATCTCTACCAAGGTCATGCTGGGTTAACAAAATGCCTGGTGTGGAGAATGCAGATAGAAATGGTTACTCTCCACCCCCCTTTCTCATAATGCTAGAATATGTGGCCATTAAAGAAAATTAGCCAAAAACAAAGTCCTTCTTCACACGGTGTATAATGGAGAATCCAAGTGAGCTGAGTTAATAAACCTTAAAAACCAAACAAATTAATTTATGGAATTTGCCACAATCTTAGAGGACTTGAAAAAGGGATTTGACAGTTGAATGGAAACTTATCTTCACCTTATTTATCCTGATCACTATAAGGAAGCCTCACATTCAAAGTACTGATGGTCTAATCCAGACAGAGGGTGAAATTCACTCCATTATTGTGGGATAAGATGTGCTACTTCTAGAACCATGAGCTGCCATTTATTTAGAAGCAATTTGCTATTTGACCAAACATGCTATTGAGGAGATACTGTAGGAGAGGACTGTTTCATTGGTGATCTTGCGGGGTCCAGTTGGCCATTCTGGTGAGAAGATGAATGAAGAAGTAGATGAAGAACTAAACTTTAGGGGCGGCCTATCACAATATTTTTTCTTCCACTCATGCCCCTCTCCTCCCAGCCAGGACTGATGGGGCTAGCCCATGACATTGTACTACCTGAGGCAAAGAACAAAACTCAGCTCTTTTCCATTTTATATGCAGAAGCTGACTGATCTGGTAGTTTAATCTTTCTCCACCATAGATGATGTGCCATTATTCACCACCACACCTGAAATCCACAGACTAGCCTAGGAAATGCAAGGTGCACTGTACACAGCCCACAAACTTGCAGTTCCCTCCCACTATATGTTTAGTGACTGCCTCACACAACTTAATGATAGGGCCATAGCTAAAGACAGAAAATAGAAAGCATATTTACTGTAAGAGAGTTAGTTCCCTGTTATTAAAGGAAATGTAGTGGTATATGTTAAACACAAGTGTATCAGGATGTCTCATATTCTGAAGACACCACCTATCTTCTCTTCTAAAGGCATGCTATCAGATCTTCTAAGGAGGGCATAGTGAAATGCCATCCAATACAAGAGAGTCTCACTCATCGCCATCCACAACATCATTCAGTTCTTTGTGTCCCTTCTATTTTTTTGGCTTACAGTTTCCATAGAATTAAAGCAGATGAGAAAAAGCTTCATGTAATGCACATGTTACTGAGCTATGCAGGTGTGAAACAAAATGTCTAAATGTGCATAAAATATTCCATACACATGCTCAACTAGTTTGCTATGAAAGAGGTTCTAGGTTATCTGTTTCACTGATATGTCCATTTTAGGTGTTTAGTTAGCAGGGCTGTCCCTATCACTAGACAGAATGAGATGGTTGCCTCAGGTGGTAGATACTGGGGGGCAATGGTGCCATGCTCTTGGAGGTTTTCTTAGAACTCTAGCTGTTTTTCTTTGTTTGATGGCAAAACTACTTTTTTCACACAACATGTCGTGGGCCTCCTAAACTAGCCTGGTACCTTAGATGTGGTGGAGAGCACCCCTTTCCATTCCCAATGTTGAGGGATGATTCAATTGCCAATCTAATGGGCTTTTGTACAAGAAATGAGGAGGGGCAGCCATCATGTCCTCTGCCATAGAAAGCATATTATCTTGGTCTGACTTTGGTGTGTTGGGAGTATTATCTGTTTGGAAGAATCTGAACATTCCCTTCATGTAGTATGAAATTATACAGCTTAGTGTCAGATACTATTATCACCCAGGGCTTCTGCAGATGTACTTTAGCTAGGAATATTCATCTCTGCTCCAGAGCATGACTAGTGCTCTGCTGGCTTGTGATAAGAGAACTGTTACAGGGAATAGTAAAGGAGTCTGTTGCAAGAACAAGATGGGGGAAACTCCTAGGTGGACACTAGCAGAAACCCAACTCTCTAAAGTAGTGAACCTTTGAGGCTGGTTGTATACCATAATCAAATATCACAAACAAATAGTTCTTGTTCTGCAATGTGTAAGAAGTACAACAAGGAACATAGCCACATCAAAGCTATCAAAAGCACACAACATCAATTGTCAGCATTTCAATTGAACAATGGAGAAACAGGGTTTTCAGTTTTATGTTAATGGAAAAATTAAAGAAAGTCGTTTAGATTATGAGAAATGCTCAAAGCCACGATAAATTTGTGAAATTTGGAGTCTATTTATTGCACATGTAAAAAATAATGGACTTCTGTATACTCTTTCATCTTAGCATAGATTCTTGTGGAAAGATATCATGGGTGGGTAGTGACAATATCTTTTTGTTAGGAGTTTTACATGATTGATAGCCCTGCTTAACTTGTCAGTTCTACTTTTAATTGTTGCTGTCAATTGTTGCGGTGTTTCTGCCTTAATTGTTTGCATGTAATTTTTATTTGACAATTTGAAAAAAATATTGATGCATTTAAGACTTTAAAACAACAACACTTTTGCAAAGAAAGTTGGAAAAGAGTGGACATGCATTGTTGAATCTCTTTTTGGCCACCAGGAATAGGATTACAAGCAAGTGTGGCTTCTGTCCTTGTTTGTGGTAACACCTTCTCTAATCACTTCATAATGAGCCATGGGTGAACACTTTCATCAATATTTATGACCTACTATAGTGATTTCATGTCATATCAGTGTTAGGAAAAAGAGCCACTCACCAAATTAGTGGCATTACTTTTAATATAAGCTTTGTCAAGGCAGGCTATTAAGTGTTTACTGGCTATTTATTGATGTTACCATTCAAATGAAAATGTCAGCTAATTAATGTCCAGTAGATTTGTTTCCCTAGGTTGTGGCAGGGCATCTCAAAGCCTTTTTCTGTTTTGTCTCTTGGCATTTTCCCAAGATATTCCCAAGAAACCAGGACACCAAAGCTGGATTTTTGGAACATTTGGGGTCGGGATATATCTGTTTGTTAAATTTAGCTAACCAATGGTGTGTGTGTGCATGTGTGCATGTGTGTGTAACAGGACAGGGAGGAAGAAATGCTTTCTATCCTTCTAAATGAAATCATCAACCCAGCTAGTTATTGCCTTTTGCTGAGATGCAAAGCAAGCGAGGTCTGTTATGATGACAAATTAATTCACACCTGGCTTTGATCACTGTGTGAAAAAGCTTTCAGAAGACACCAGTTTCCAGCAATCACATTTTTTCCCTTTCTTTCTCCCCTCCACAAATGTAAGAATTCAGGTTTGCGTCTTCGATTCCAAACTACAAAAGCATGTCCTTATAGCTGGTGTGCAACTCTTTCTTAAAAAGAAAAAGAAAGAAAGGAAAGAAAGAAACCTGGGAAACTAAAATCTGAACAGAAGGATAAATATTTCTGACTAACAAATAAGTAGAAACTTGGATCTGGATACAATATGCACTGTTAATGTTCTGTAGATGGTTTGCAGTATGGGCAGCCTTGTTACGAGGGCTTTGCTTGTGTGCATGAAAGCATTGCTTTCATTGCAATGCACCTGTCTTGCTGTCTTGCTGTCATGTAGTGTGTCAAAGGCAAATTAAAAAGGGAGTGGCTCCCTGATAAAAATAGACTGCTATGTAACTAGCAACCGGCTTGAGAGAGAAAGTGAATATATAAAGATATATATCATTAATATATCTCTAATGTTTACCACTTCACCACACATGCCCCAGGTTCAAAATGCATAATAATGCAAATTAACACATGGCACATGGAAGAGCTGGAATTGTAAAGATAACCATACCTAATACAGGCGATGACAGAACATCTGCTCTTTAATTAATCTTACGTAAAAGCCGGAGCTTGGCATTAAGACACAGAGTGTTTATGACAACTGTTTTTATTCTCGTAGTTAACATGCTCCTGGCTTCCCTGGTGGAGCTGTTTCTGCTTTGTAATATGCACATAAAGCTCCAATAAACAACAGCAACCTACCATATTTAAAAAAAAAAACAGAGGAAAAGAAGACAACTATTCAGGGCTTATCGTATGGGGTGGAAAACAGATAACAGTTTACAAACAACAAAAAATATGATATTATTAAAAAGAGCTGGCTCACACATGGACCATCATCAGGGCCAGGTAAAGACACAATGAAGCCCTAATCACGCATTTGACACCATTTTAACTGCCATGGCTACATCCTACAGAATCCTGGGATTTGTAGCTTTGTGAGGCACCAGTACTCTTTGGCAGAGAATGCTAAAGACATTATAAGATTACAGCTCCCACATCTGTAGCTATAGCACTTAAAGTGGTGGCAAACTGCACTATTTCTACAGTGAAGATGCACTCCATTCCACATTTAAGAGGCTCCATGATATTACTAAAAAGTGCATTATTTTGACAGAATTTTAGAAATGATTTTTTTGCATTTATTTATTTAGAGGCAGTTTGTAATTTGAGGTCCTGCACCATGGCAATAATAATAATAATAATAATAATAATAATAATAATACAGTCGGCCCTTGGTATGTGTTGGGTTTGGTTCCAGGACCCCCTGTGGATACCAAAATTCATGGATGCTCAAGTCTTTTTAAATACAATAACACAGTAAAAAGGTGTTCCTTATACAACATGGAAAAATCAAGATTTGCTTGATGGAATTTATATATTTTTTGAATATTTTCAAGCCATGGATGGTTGAATCCATGGATAAGGGATCCATAGATATGGAGAGCACTGGTGGCGCAGTGGTTAAATGCCTGTACTGCAGCCACTCACTCATAGACCACATGGTTGTGAGTTCAATACCAGCCAGGGCTGAGGCTTGACTCAGGCCTGCATCCTTCCGAGGTTGCTAAAATGAGTACGCAGCTTGTTGGGGGGCAATCAGCTCACAGTTGTAAACTGCTTAGACATCCCATAGCGTGATATGAAGCGGTATATAAATAAGCTGCTTTGCTTTTGCTTTATTATTATTATTATTATTATTATTGGTGGGGTAAAACATATAAAGTCATCTAAACACTGTTAAAACACTGTTAAAACACATAAACCTAGGGCAATTAAAATCTTCTATTATAAATTAAAATATCCTAATTCAAAATTTATTGTTTAAAATTGACTGAGTGGACCTGCTGGAAGAAATAGGTCATTGTTACTCTTTTCAATGGATTTTCCTGTTCATTAAATGCTGCAGGAAAGGCAGGTTTCATACGGGCTGCCTACAGCTGGGTGTGGAGAAATGCGATAAGATCTGTCCAATGGTTACAACCCACATGTAACCCAGCGTGGATCCATGGGAGATTTCCCATGCAATAATCTCCTTAATATTCTGTCTGACCTCTCCTGGCAGGTCATTCCACAGTCTTAGGGTGGCTGATGAAAATGTCCTCTGGGTAACAGTTGCCAGTCAAATCCTGGGTGGCTGAAGTAAATGTCCTCCAGAGGACCTGAATGTACATATTATCACTGTATTGTTATAGATTATATGGAAGGAGATTATACCGTATATTGCAAATCATATGGGAGGAGGCGATCTTATAGGCAACCTGGATCCAAACCATATAGGGCTTTAAAGGTAATAACCAACACTTTGTACTTTGCACAGAAACTAACTGACAGCCAGTGGAGTGATTTTAACATAGGTGTGATATGCTTATTTGTAGATATGCAATCAGTCTGGCTGCCATGTTTTGAATTAACTGAAGTTTCCAAACTTGGTATAAAGTTATCCCAATGTACAGTACATTGCAAAAGTCCAGTCTTCAGGTTACAAGCATGTGCACTACCATCTTTAGGTGTTCCAGTTCTAAATCTGGCACTGGATATTGTGCAACTGAGTTCAGGAAAGCTATGTTTGTATAGTCAGCCCTCTATATCCATGGAATCTTTATCCATGGATTTGAGCATCCATGACTTGAAAAATTCCAAATTGCATACTTTGATATTGACATTTTATATAAGGGACACCATTTTATTATGCCATTGCATTTAATGGGACTTGAGCATCCACAGATGTTGATATTGACTGGGGGTTCTGGAACCAAACCCAAACAGATAAGAAGGGCCCACTATATATGGGTGAGCTCAGTCTAACCCTGTAAGCATGAATGTTTGCTTGGCCACTTTAGATGGCAATGGAAAATCCCAATGAGCCTTTACAGACCCCGATCATCCCTTTCTGCCCTGGGAGCGGCAGATTGGGGCCACAGCAACTGCATGCCACAGCCCTGATCATCCCTTTTGCCACCTACAAAAGAGCACTGTGGCTCTTCTGTGCCCTTTTGACACAGCATGTTTACACATGTGCCAGGAAGGCATCCTGACGCTGCACGCCGTGCAGATGGGTGCGCCCCATGCAGATGGCATTGGGGTTGAGTTGGGGCGGCTGGCGTGTGGCTGCCCCGCCCCAACTCCACCCCCAAGCTGGCTCTTGGGACTTTGCATAGTCCCAATGTTATTTTTTACAGCTGATCTGAAGGGAAAAGAAGCACCTCCTTGCATGATATGGAAGCTGTGAAAATCCAGAACCTAAAAAAGAGTCATCTAGATCAGCATCCTCTTTCCAATAGACTCCAAAAAGATGGCAACTCAGGAGAGGCAAAATGAGTTACAAACTTCTAGCATTGTAGAGAGTAAGGCACTGAAAATAATTCATACCTGGAACTCTTGTATTTGCTTCATTTGCATTCCCTTGGTAACTCTGCTTAGCCTCTTTCTTTGGGCACTCTCATCCCTTCATCCTTATCCTTCTTGGGGCCAAACAAAAGAACTTAAGAGAGATTGTAATCATGTTTGGTTGAACACAGCATCTCTATTTGTAATAATACAGTGATAACAAACTAATTACGGTAATATTAAGTTTGTTGCCCTTTCATGATATCCCAATTTTGCTACTAAATCAGCCTAATAGAGCTAGGTGTCCTGCACATACCTGTTGATGAATCAGAAGTATGTCTTGATTTGTCTAAGATTTACAAAGCCACTTTGCATCTTATGCTGAGAGAAAGACAGGATATAAATTAATTAAATAAATAAAATCAATAAATACAATGGAGGCCAATCAGTTGCCAACAAACACTATGAAGGTAACAGCCCTCCTAAGTTATTTGTGTGTCTAATAACTAGGGGCATGTTAACACATAACCATGCTTAAATCTCTGTGCATTTTCTGGCTTCAAAAAGCCATGCCCTTAAAAGCAGAGATTAATGTATCACATTTTCAGAAATGATCTTTAGCCCCATTCAACATTGTAAACTTTGCTGCTGAAACAGCACTGATCAGCTACCAGTAGTAAATGTTCACTTGAATCCAAAAGGGTGGGGAGAACTGTATTGGTTTGCTCCAGGTTCCTGCAAAGCAAGATTTCCCTCCCCTCACTTTCTGTGTGTATCATTACCCCCTTCATGGCATGGGGCTTTCTAGGAGGCAACAGCATACACCCCAACTGTCCCAATTTGGCAGGGACAATCCCAATTAATCGTCCGTCACCCCACTTTTCCAGCTGGTTTTAAAATGTCCCAGTTTTTCTCTCCTTCTCCCACTTTCCTTCTTTGTCCTCAGTTTACTTCAATTGATGCAAACTGAGTTGAAAGCATAAAAGTAGTTTGTACTCAGGTAACTCAGCAGGGTGGAGCAAAGAGGAGGGGTGAAATTTTACCCTTTCCAATAGGCTCAGGCAAGAGCAAACTGCTGAAACATCTCCTAGCTTCTATGTTCTTCCTCATTAATAACCTCAGCTCTCTTGGCCATATTCTGATGTTGTATGACCACTTGTGTCCTGGCTTTCATCTGTGAAACATTGGCAAATGTGATTTTACAGCACTAGGGCCTTTAAGAATATCTCTGCCCAAGGCCCTATAAACCTTTTGGATGGCTCTGTTTGAATCTGTGTTGTCATGCCCATGAAGTTAGGAAATCATATGTCAAATACAAAAGTATATGGTGGTGCCTCTACAGTGCCTGTTTCAGTAACAGAAGGGGGGGGGGGAGGGAAACCACTCAAAATATAAAAAGATGTAAAAAGATGTAAAATGATAGCTGACAACTAAAAAAACCAAACAAACAAACAACAAAACTGAATTCACTTTTTTAAAATGAAAGTCATTCATGGAGAGTTATAGAATGAGAATCTAGAAACGGCACTCATGGATATATAAAAAGAAGCCTGGAAGATAATCTATTCCTATCTGTCTATCCATTTATCTACCCACTGAGTGTCTATCTATACACCCTGAATAAAGACAAGCTGCTAGTAGAAAATGGTCTGATGTGTGTGCAGAAATCACACCTTCAAAGGATCATTTTTATTTATCTACCTGTATATATAACAGAGAAGGCAGATAAACCGAAAATTCAGGGTGTGTGTGTATGTGACTTCAAGCTGCCTTATGGTTATCTCATGAATATCATGGGGTTTTTTTTAGGCAAGGAATACTCAGAGGTGGCTGAGTATTGTCCTTTAATATTGACTCTGGCCAAAGGTTTGCAAATAGTATAAAAAGTTGCTCTGTCTGTAAAATCACAGTTTTGCTCTGTGTTTGTCCAAAGACAAGGGGGAATGAAGGAAGTGGGAGTTGGGGGTGGAAATCAAAGCCAACCTTGCCATGCACATCCCTCCCATGGGAATTGTCAACAATAGCATTTCAGCTTTCTTCTTGCATCATAATCAGTGGTTTCTAATACATGGATATGTCACAGTATAAATCCAGTGATTAAGGGGAATGATCATCTCATTTCTCCCAGTGTGCACAAATAGCATTTACTGTTTGCAGGGAACCTTCAGAACAATACATTAAAAAAAGAACACACCTAGTAATTTAATCACTCTGCGTTGTTTATGACTACTTTTTGTCCCTGGAGAAACAGTAACAGGGTGTACATTTCCAGCAGAAGCCATCCGAAAGCTTGCCAAGATAAGGCCCTTCTTCATTCTCTTCTTATAGTCCTGGCATGTAGAACCATGGGAGACAACAAAGGGCATTTTGTGAGGGGACATCAGGAAGAAAAAAACAACAGTAGAAACAGGAAGAAAAGACACAGCTATGATTATTTAATAGAACTGGGCATGACCTAAAATCCAGACTGGGTTCTGGAAACATACAGGCATCATCTGGAACTGGGATAGCAAAGTAATCCATGGCATAACCAGGGCTGGCAATAATACCTGGCGTACATGAGTTGGCAGGTCCCACTTTTAATGCTTGCCCTTGGCATTATTTCATGCTCTCTCTGCCTGGCACTCAAAAGAATACTAGGATGCTGGGCCTGCATTCTATTTTCCCACAAACTGCAGATAGTGTTGCTTTTGGGCATTATGGGGGATTGAAATGTTGGCTACACCTAGTTATTTATTTCTGCTTGGAGCACACCTGAGTGCTCTCCAAGTGCTAATTATTTTATGTTTTAATTATACTGTGTTGAAATGGATATTGAAATTTATTAATATTGTTTGGCTGTCACTATACTGTTGTTGTGTTTCGCTGCTATGTTATCCTGTCTCACATATTGTGTTGGTGTTTTATGCTTTTGTTGCCTTGAAGAGGTGGATTATAAATCAGTAAATAAATGAACAAATGTACAGTTGCCCCTCCCAATTTGCGGGGGATCCATTCTGGACCCCCCTGCAAAAATGGCAGCTTGCTAATATTCAAGCCCCATTTAAACTAATGGTGAGCATGCAGGGTCGTAACAGGTGCACATGGCCATTTAAGAAAACTGAAAGTGAGAGGAAGGTAATATATACAATGGAGATTATCACACTACAGTTAAGCTGAATTAAAAAGAGACTTACCTCACCTGAATTGAAGTAAAATTTGGGCTGCATCTGGACGCTATTGCACAGATTCCCCCCCACCCCTAAAAAACCCTGCCATTCAAATGCAGCCCGAATTCAGCCAGGCTGACTTAACTCACTCCAGTGGCCATTTTTCTAAGTCAGAATGCTTCCAACTTTGAAAAATTGCTGCTGGAGCAAGTTAAGTCAGCCTGGCTGAATTTGGGCTGCATCCGGATTGCATTTTTTTTTGGGGGGGGGGGAATCCATGTGATAGTGTCTGGATGCAGCCCAAATTTTACTTCAATTTGGGTGAGGTAAGTTTGTTTTTAATTTGGCTTAACTGTAGAGCAATAATCTCCAATGTTTGGGGAATGTATAAGCTTTCCTCTGGGAAATAGCTCTTCATATCCATCAATCCTTCCCCCTATAAGAACAATAAAGACACTCTTCCCTCAGTGGAGAGTTATGTGACACCTGCAGTCACTACGCAAATCGTTTCCTTCTGTTTACATGTCCAGGCAGTGCGGTAACAGCAGCCAACAGACCTGATGTCATCCTTTCCCTGTGCAATCATTTGGGCTTTTCAATGAAAAGATGCAGAAGTGAGATGGGCCCATGGCAAAGCAGCCACTGTTAGCGTTTGCTAGTGAAACAGTTTTTGAAGGCACTTGAGTCCTACCTGTCATAAAAGAAGGTGCCTACAGAGGGAGATGCTACTGAGAGAAAGAAAAGTGGCCCAAACAAACAGAACAATAAAAAAGAAGCTTGTGGTGTGGTGGTGGTGGGTAGTATTCATCCGCCAATTCATCTGCAACTCATTTTTATGGACACATTTCTGTTTGCATTCCTAAATTCAGACAGGAATAATAATGGTGGTGTATATAAACCAGGATTCAAATCTCTGTTTAGCAATGGAAGCCCACTGAATGACTTTCAACAAGTCACACACTCTCAGCTTCGAAGGAAGACAATGGACTAATTTCCTTGGAATAAATCTTTCCAAGAAAACCATATGACAGAAGCACTATAACAACAACAACAACACATGGCAAAGTTGTTGTAAAACCTATTAAAATAATGTATGTGAAATATGCTATTTGAGTGTTTAGATATTATTACTCTGCTGTGGCTTGTGGGAAAACACATAATGAACTAGCAAACAACTATTCATGGGGAGATCCTACAGCTCTCATACTGAGAGTCAGCATGATATAGTGATGGGAATATTGAAATAGGACTCTTGCAAACCAGGATTCAAATCTCTGCTCAATCATGAAAGCCCACTGGCTGACTTTGGGCAAGTTACATTCTGTCAATTTCAAAGGAAGATCATGGCTAATCTACTCTGAATGCCTCTTGCCAAGAAAACCACATGATAGGGGTGACATAAGTCAGAACTGGTTTGAAGACCTGTAACAACAATTAAAGGTTTTTACCTCTAAATGTTAGCTCTGCCTGAGGTTGTGTTTTTTTTTTTTTTTTGCCCCCCAAAGAGAAAATCATTCTCAAAGCACTACTTCACAAAATGAAGTGGGAATTTTTATTCATTAGTTATATAGTGCCATCAATGTGTATGGCCCAAAAAAGTAAGGTGTACTTAGGCCCATTGAACTGTATTCTGTTGTGTCCATTTGTTGGCCGAGGACATTTTTGACCAGTTGGAAGGTTCTTTGAGGGATTTCTATAAATTAGTGCCTTTTCTGTTCCATCTCTCTGAAACAAATTTGGATAGAAGGAGGTGTTCAGAGGTCTGCAATGGGGGGGGGGGGGGGGAGACTCTCTTTCCTCGTTTTGCACTCATAGAAGCTACTACTCAATCTCAAAGGAAAAATACACAATTAGATGCGACTCAGAAAAATTAAGCATTCCTAAATTTACACTGGATGGCAGCCATCTGTTCTGTGCTCAGCTTGTTCTACATATCCTAAACTTATCCCAAACAAAACAGGAAGCAGTGTTGTCCTCTTTTTTTTTTTTTTTTACAAAAATGTTAAATATTAAACTGTTTGCTATTCTCCCCCCCCCCCCTTGGAAAATGGTGTCATTTTAACCTTCATTGTCTAATAATGCCTGACCTTGACTTTATGCAAGCTGGAAGGATTTCATGCTTGGTTTTATCAGGATTAGCTTTTTATCTGCAGAGAAGTACCCAAGCAAGTAACTCATCTCCTTTCACCTTAGACTCTATGATTTCTCCTCTAATTTCTAAAACAACAAAGAACAAGTTAACTAAATAATTGTGATGGGGACAACCATATGACTTTCATGGAGAGGCCAGGGATATGAAGCTGTAATCTATTGTAGAGCTCCAAATCAATGCTTTCAGATAACATTAGCAAGATTATTAAGGAACTCCTGGTAGTCAAGTGGCAGCACCATGCTCCTCACTTCAATATAAACCTTTTATTTGAGCGTCTGCTATTACTTTTATGTAATGGAAGATGAGGAGGAGGAGGATAGTGCTATGGAATTCCACAAGCTTACTGGATATGCACCATTTTCATGTCTGCCCTGAAACACAAATTGACTTTGTGAGATTGGCTCAGAAAATGAATACCCAGGACATTGCTCTGTGGTACTTTGCTGTGAAATTACTTCTCTGAATTGGGGGGGGGGGGGATATTGAATTCCTTTGAAAGCAAGTAGCATAATATCTCTGGAAATGAAAATCCCGTGGAAGTCACAAAGGAAAGAAGACTGAAGGAGATATGAAAGCTTTATATCTCTAAATGTTAGGCAGACTGTGCTTCTGCCTCTTCCTTTGTGACAACAATCAGAATGGTTCTCTCTGATGTTGATACAGTGAAGGCCGTATGGAAGCTCCTAGATGCTCATATTTCAGATTTTTTTTTAATTTAAAACAAAACAAACTCTAACACACATTCTGAATTGTTACCTAGTCTGTGTTAGCTCAAAATGCATGCAGTCTCTAGTTTAGTGGTAGGTGAATTTCAACTCTGACATCCAGCTTTAAAATGCATCCCAAATCAGATGAGTCAGAGGGGGGTTGCAGACTGCCAGAAATAGTGCAAATTGAGTCCACTTTTAGGGTTAGGGTTAGGGTTAGGGAATCATGGGGACTGTATTTTATTGTAGCACCAGAGCTCTCTGACAGAGAAGGCTCAATGTCCCAGAAAAAAAATAATTCCCATGATTCCCTAGCTCTAACCCTAACCTTAAAAGTGGACTCAATTTGCACTATTTCTGGCAGCCTGCAACCCCCCCAGAGTGGCATATTTCTCCTCCCCCCAGAAGCCAAAAGATCTTAACAAAGATAATTGAACCTGCCCTGCCAATCTTTACCATCTTAGGACCTTTGGATTCTTGAGCACCTGTCCCCTACCTTTTCATGGCTTGGCTCCACATTTTTTTCTGTAGCTCTTTTTTTTTCTCCTCTGTCTCTCCCAGCTTTCAGGATTGTGGTATCTCTTGCACCCTTCCTTAAGCACCTTGTTCCCTCACTTTGCCCCAGTTTATCTAGAGTCATTTCCAGTACCCATGTTAGCCAAATATCCATAAATGTGGCTACATTGAGAGAATTAAGGACATTGGTTCAGTGTACACTACTTAAGGGTGCAGTTGGTTTGGTCCAACAGTAAATGGAGTATAGTCTATCTTGTAGGTGATCAGTTTGCTATCTTTGAGAAGGACTTTCTTGTTTCCATTTTTCTTCCTTGCTCAAGCCACACAGTTAGCTCTGTGTTGTAGGAAAGGTTTTCTGCAATGCTGTTTTATTGTGACCTTCTCAGTTCTATAGCAGTTTTGACAGTAGATATAAGAATGGGCTGTACTATCAGAGCAGCAGAGTCAGCTCTTCCCAGAAGTTGTTCCAATCTTTCTTTTCATTGCCTCTTTATGACTGTCTCTGTTTTGCCTATTTGGACTCTAGCCTTGTCTGCACAGGCCAAAAGGCCTGTTTCCTCCCAGTTCTGGCATTATTTGCCTCAGACATCAACAACAACTATTATTATTATTATTATTATTATTATTATTATTATTATTTCTTACTCTCCTCTCCCCATGGATCAAAGCAGGGAACAGATAAACAAGATCAGTTAAAAGACATCGGTTAAGAGGCATCACTTTAAAATGACAAATAATATATATACATCTTAAAAAGTGCCACATTTAAAATTCACAAATTGAAAATCAGTTGGAGAAGCCTGCTGGAAGAAGCTTGTCTTCAATGTTGCTTTAAATTCCGACAGCATATTCAGCTGTCGAATCTCTTCCGGCAGGTCATTCCACAGTCTCTGATGATACACAGACAATGTATGTCCTAAACCTCGGTTCTGGTGCAAGCACTCTGGATGACATCTGGCACATTCCACACCAAGACACATTTAAAATTGAGTAAAAACAAACACCTTAACTGTTGCTGTGGGTCTTCTGGGAAGATCTGAAGCCTTCTGTTCCTGCACCATGGTGACTGTCTGCATGGGCATCCCACTGGACCACAGTGCTTCCACCACAGTTTGCTTGTGCTAAGGTCAAACTGAGGTGCCCAGCATATGACCAGAAGCAAGCAACCCAAGGGAGCAGATGCATGGGGCAGCCTAGCAGGACACCCATGCAGATAGCCATGGTGGTGTGGGAATGGAGGCTCAGGTAACAGGAGTAGGTCAGGGCAGCTGCAGGACCAGGATATTCTGGACTGCCCCTGGAGTATTCTGGCCAGTACAGACACAGCCTTAGTCACTGCTACTCATTGTCTCCTATGTACTCTTTCCTCAGCATTTCCTTCCTGCTGTCTGTCAGTCCTGTGTAGTTACATCCATTCTCAGGTTAGGGAATTGTGTACAAACTCCTAGGCTGAATTCAGACGTAGGGCCCATTGCTTACTTTCTAGAGTCTCCTGATTCTCATGTTTGCTTCTGTGGTTGCTTGTACACTTTGCTGCTCTTAAACAAGGCAGCTGTGCAAAATTGAGGAGATGGAGCATCCTCCTCCATCCCTTTGGATACTTGTTTTGGGAGGACTGCATGCATAGGGTGATATGACAATATCTTATATGATTGATAATAGTACCTGCAAGAAGAAGGGACATCTTGTTTATGATCTCTTCCCAAACTGAAAGTGGCATTGATGATGATTATAATATTCATTTATTTCCTGATTTTCTCCCAATAATGGGACTCAAGGCAGCCAACAACTTATTTAAAACAATACAAATTAAATCTGTACAAAAGCATTAATAAAATTATAAATATAAGATATAAAAAGCAATTAAACAATGTAAAAAGTAAAAATGTTAAACATTAAAAATATTCAAATTCAGTCAAAGAAAACATGCAAACCTTAAAAACAGTGTTTTGGGGTACACATATTTTGTTATATTTTGGTTACATAGGAGCAGTTACATAGGAGCAGTTACATAGAGGTCAACCAAATGATCCTGAAAAGGTCATGATGACATTAAGTGAACTTCTCATGAGTGGTCACATAGACCTGAGGGCATGTAGAAAGGCCCATGTATCTTCATGGGTGTAAGTATTGCTTCTTCTCAACACCCTACCATGTGCATTTCCTCTTGAAGTTGAAAGACAAAGAAGTCCATCAGTGTAAAGCAGTAAGCCAGTCTTTTTGCTAGCCCCCACGTTATCTTTCCACACTCCATTCAATCTCAAACTGCCTGGGATTATTCTGAATTTATCGCTGCTTAATTAAATCAATGTCACCACCATCATCCAAAAATATTCCTTTTGTAACTCTGAAGTTAAAACTATCAACCAGCTGCGAACCCATTGTTTCTGTGATGCCTAGAAAATCCACTCAAAGTGCCTCAAGACACAGTTTGCCCATAAATATGCCCACTTGGGCACTCTTGCTTTCAACCAGTTTGGAATCAGGCAGAAACTCTGTCCTATTCAGATTTGACTCCTCAGTACTGCAGCCAAGACAGAGTGCTGTGCCACATTCAACACATAGCCTTCCCCAGACTGGAGCATTGCTTCTGGATTTGGTAAGGTCTTGATTTATCCATACTTAGTTATAGTCATCAGAGAGGGAGGAGGGAGGGGAGAGGGGGGCAGAAAAGTATATGCTGTAATAATGGCAATATTTATTATTATATGTTGTATAGTATTATAAACCATAAAACTTATAAATAAAGCAAAAAAATCATTTAAAAAAGGTATTGCCCTACCCTAAAAATTGCTAGTCACTACCATTTTTTATATCTTAGTTCTTTTGTGTGTGTGTGTCTGTGTTGGTTCCCCTTTTTATAAATAAATTAAACTAATTTGGAACCTGTGTCTGGAGTTCTTTGGGTTTGGAACTGATATACATAGGATGGATGTCCCAACTAGACTTACCCTGATCCTCTTGCTGCTTCCTATTGAGCTAAATTATTTTCCCTATTGAATACAATTTGTGGGTGCCCACCCAGGGCCCTAGATTTTTGAGTAACATACCGAGCTGTAAAACACCAACCAAGTCAGTTTGTGAAAGTCTGATGGCACAAAAATATTTTGACCTGCTGACAGAAGGAGAACAAGGATGGAGCCATCCTGGCCTATTGAGAGAAGGAGTTCCAAAATCTGGGAGCAGCCACCAAGAAGGCACTCTCCCTTATTCCCACCAAATGAGTGCATGCAGGTGGTGGGACAGAGAGAAGGGTCTCTCCAGATGATCTTAAAGTCCTAATGGGCTCATAAAAGGAAGTGATCCTTCAAATAACCTGTATCAAGGCTGTATATGATTACACGTATCTGTACAGCTCTGTCCCGAGCAATGTTTTTTGGTTGTTCTTCATCAGCTGCTTGGGTGAATGAAGAGGAAGAGGTATATAGGGATGCTGATGTTACACAACTATCAAACCACCCGAACAGGTCATAAGGCATCTGACTGGTCTCCTGAGTGGTGGTGGCACACCTATAATTCACTCTGCACTGAGATCCTTTTATGTTATTGGATGGAGGCAGCTGGGAGTTTCTCTTCCAAGTAAAAGGCCATAGGTTGCCCATTTTTTAGCTTTTAATTCTCTGTAGCTCAGAGCAATGAAAGAGTGGACAAGGCAGAGCAACCAACATGCTTAAGTGGGTGTTTAAGACAATATTATAGAAACCAAGGTACAGTTCACTACCAAGGGCACTGAGGATAGCTTAAGTTCCCACAAGTCTTTTTCTCTACTTCCTACTGTCATAGGACGTTATCACATGCGGGTCTCAAAGTGGCCAGAAAGCGGTATGGAATCAATCCAGAACTATACCAGTATAGACCCCACAAGACAGAAATGGCTATCAGACGCAACTAGCATCATTGTGCAATTAACGATACCGCGATAGACGCGCTCCTGGGGACCGTATCTGCCATTCACACACAAGTGAGAAGATCCCCTCCAGAACCCAGCAAGGATGTTCTTGCACATGCGCAGAAACAGGACAGCTGCGGCAGTCACTTGCCACGGCTGTCACACACACACACCCCTTTCCAAGCCTGGAAGCCTGGTTGCTTTCCTTAGGATGAGGCCGGGCTCGGAGGGCTCCTCCGACCCTGGCCTCGTCCCAAGGAAAGCAACTAGGCTTCCAGGCTTGGGAAGGGGTGTGTGTGTGTGTGTGTGTGTGTGTGTGACAGCCGGCTGTCACACACGCACACACACCCCTTCCCAAGAGAGAGCCGCTATGAACAGACGTCCTCAGAGCGGCTCTCTTTCTCGGCTTGGGTTGGGAAGGGACACCCTCCCTTCCGAGCGGCTCTCTTTCTCGGCTTGGGTTGGGAAGGGACACACACCCCTTCTGAGCGGCTCTCTTTCTCGGCTTGGGTTGGGAAGGGACACCCCCCCCTTCTGAGCGGCTCTCTTTCTTGGCTTGGGTTGGGAAGGGACACACACCCCTTCCGAGCGGCTCTCTTTCTCAGCTGGGTTGGGAAGGGACACACACCCCTTCCGAAGCCTGCACAGGGCCTGGGCTCCACGATACGTATCTCGTGATCAGACATACAGCGAAAGCAGCATCATTGCGGTATCATTCCGGTCGCGCAATTGCAATTCCCCAAGAAACCGGCATTCAAAAGAACAGGGATGATGCAGCATTGGGATGGGGTTGGGACGGGGTTGCGTGTGACGTCGTGTGAACACACGGGAAAAAGAACCGCAATGGGACGGGATTGGGTGAAGATTCTTTCTGCTTTAGGCCCCGTGTGATAACGTCCATACAGTAAGGTAGGATATAACACAGTGTAGCTTCTGAATTCTTCCTTACTGATGCCATTTGAGATCTCTTTTGATATGGCAGTTATAAAATCTTATTAAATGCATTTTATGCCATTAAATGTATATGAATCACTCCTTTCCTTTTCTATTCTCTCAGTTTTTGTAGAAAAAGACTTTGTAGAATGTCACCTTTGGGTGGGAACTTTTTATTTTAAACATTTCTGCAGCATTTAGAGCAACTTAATAGTAGTGGATGAGGATGAGGATGTCAGCTAGTGTTTTTTTCTCTCTAATCAGTTAATGAGATATGTGTCTATTAGTGAAAAGGCATGGAGGAGATTTGAGAAGACAGATCCATTATATACTAATTTATGTAAAGCAGTGATTGTATGGTGTATTTTTAAAAAGTTGCTCAAAGTTCTGGAATAAATTATAAACAGCAATGTCTGAAAATGCGCAAATACACTGGTGCTGAGCAGAGATTAAATATTTATTTATTTATTTGATCAGTTGATTGATTGACATCCCATCTTTCTCCCAGTCCTGGACCCAAGGGGACATAACAACAAATTAAAACAAAGTACTGCTAAAATCTTAATACAAAGGTTAAAAAACAATTAATTTAAAAATATTGTTAAAAAAATAAAGGCAAAACAGTTTAAAACACATTTAAAATATACTACAAGAATACAGCACTTCCCATTGATCTGTTTGTTTTGTTCAGGAAGAGTGTTTGTTATAGTGTTTATTATATGTTGGAAAATTAATAAAAATAATTTTAAAAAAGAAAAATGTTTCTGCCACAAGCAATTCAGGGCCAAAGGTTTGCCGAAACAAAAATGTCTTCGCCAAGCAGTAGAAATCTTTGCCCAGAAGCAGAAAAGGAGCAGGTTTTGCAATGAATATTGCCATTTTGGCCAGATGTGCAACCACACTTAGCTCTGAACACTGGAAACAAAGAGAATGGTGTTCAAGTTGCACTTAATGCAGTGATATGGCATATGAATTATTCTTCCAGGAAGGAAGATGAGAAAAGCCACTCAGCACCTTGTACAATGGCACAACAGCCTTCCAATTTTATCAATAGGAAACATTTGGCATTTATCACCCGTAATCCATTATTTCTTTGTTTTCTCACAGCATACTAGTGCTTCTCAGAACATGCTAGTGAGTCCTGGCACCTAGTTTGGAAATGATGAGACTACAGTGTTAGTATGTAACCTTTAGCCCCAAAGTTTCAGCCTACATTAAATCTTCCCATCTCCTGTAAAGGGGGGGGGGGGAATTGAGAAGAAGGAAGTGATCATTTGTAGCTGCATTGTCAGGATGGCTTGAAAATAACCCATTACTGTTTGCATGGAACTTTGATACTCCAGTGAGGGGGAGCCACATAACTGCCTGGCTGTATAATGAAAAACCATTGACATTTAGTGTGTACACTGCAGATAAATCTCTCATAGGAAACAATCTTTGATAGCTAATGTCCATTCCTTGACAGAATGAAGGGGATGAAATGCCTCTCCGGTATCTCAGCAATATCTTCTATACAGCCACAAAACTCAATTTAAGCCATGGATGTGTTTTCCCCTTCGTAAGTAGATGGAACTTTTTTTTCCCCTCAAGAGCTTTCTAGAAGGCAAGGTTTGAAGTTTTCCAGCATTTTCTTTTCTTCTGAATTCTTTTAGTATATTAGAAAACAGGGTAGGGTGGGGATATTAAGCTATGTGGTGATGATGGTGGTAATCGTAATAGTAGTTGTTGTTCTTAAAAGTGAGAAAGTAATTTTCTATGTTGATTTAACAAAGCCAGCTATGGCTCTGGAAACAATACCCAGTGGTACTGTCACATTGCTGAGTGACATCTTTTTATCCAAAATGAAAATGAAAAGTCAAAGTAATGAAGTTCTATGAGATTTCTACTGTTTCATATAAGAAAAATAAAACTCAGTATAATAACTATCTGCTTCTGTACTCCAACCCTGTTCTCAGTTTTTAATCCACCTTCTTTCTTCCCCAGACATGATGTAAATCTAAGCCCCATCTTACTTTTATGTGTGAGAATGTGAGTGGTGTTTGTGTGTTTATGCATTTCTAGGGATTTTAGTTTGCACACTAACTTTAAATGCACTCCTGGCCTCTGGACTCAGATTTGAGTACAGGAGTACATTGCAAACCTGTGTCTTTGGGGTAGTGTAATCTCATCCAGCACATGAGGAATCCCTTATTCTGCCTTTCAACTGAATAGCAACATCTCTGTCTTGTCTGGATTAAGCTTCAGTTTGTTCATCCTCATCTAGTCCATTATTGATGGCAGCCATTGGTTTAGATCCTAAACAGCTTTCCTGGAGATTTAGGGAAAGGAGAAACGGAGTTGGGTGTTATTAGCATGCTGATAACACCTGATCCCTACAACTCTGGACAACTGCTCCCAAAAGTTTTATGCAGATGACAAATAGCACAGAGGACAAAAGAGAATCCTGAGGGACTCTGAAGGCTAATGATCAGGAATCTTCCAACACCAGCTCCTGAGTTTTAACCTGCAGAAAAGGGAAAACCTTTAAGCTCTGTCTGAAAACATCTAGAGTCAAACTACATGGTAGGTGGGAGGTACATAAAAAGTCTTACAATTAAAAACAAACTGAGAAGTAGATGGGGAGGCATTATTTTTACAGTAGGGTGGGCTGGGATGCTTAAACATTTCTCATAACTGCTTCAATAACCTTTCTGTTCCATCCCGCATTTCCCCAGACTCCTGAAGGTGTGAAAACTGCTATTGGGGGTTAATTTTAAAAAAATGAAGGGAAAGGATTAAACGACAATTTTCCTAGTTGTTTTCTGATTCTAATTACAGATGTTGTTTTCCCCTTTACTAAAAAAAAAAAAAAAAAAAAAAAAAAAAAAAAAAAAAAAAAAAAAAAATCAGAATAATTTTATGTTTCCTTTTATACTGCCAAGTTTTGGCCAGTAGAGAAAGTGAAATATATGTGTTAAGAGCTTAATGTATTGTAAAAGTAATATCAACCATTACGTATAAGAAGCCTGTATACATCTTGTGAAATAAAGAGCATATCTTAAAGAAAATCTGGCAGTCATCCTTACCCTCAATGCTTCCCAAATCTGGTCTCCTGAATCTTTTTCATCTGTGAGCTGTGGAAGATGGCTTCCCTATTCTTTATCTTCTGGATTCTTCTCCAACCCACAGCCCCATGCTTGTTTTGATGTGAAAGTTTTTCCTGACATGATCATTTGCAAGAAGTGCATTTAAAATGAATGGCACTTGTAGCATCACAAGGCAAATTTCACAAAGAGCAAGGTTGAAAAGAGTATTAATCAATCTTTAAACTCACCTTGGAGAATAAATACAGAGTTGTGTTGATCTCTGCATGCTGATATCATGGACTGAGGAATGTTTTGTTTGCTACGGATTTCTTTCCTCATCCCAGTCTCTACATCAGTGTGTAAAATTGGCAGTCCAAGTAAATTTAGCTAATGTACCGTATTTTTCACCCTATAACACGCACTTTTTCTTCCCCAAAACGTGCGTGGGGAAGTCAGTGTGCCTTATAAGGCGAAGGGCCGAGGCCGCGGGGAGAAGGAGGGCTCCTTCCCCCCGCGACCTCAGTCTTTGAATGGGCTGGTGCTGGGATCGAAGGGATCCCAGCACCAGCACACTGAAAGACTGAGGCCGCGGGGAGAAGGAGCCCTCCTTCCCCCCGTGACCTCAGTCTTTGAATCGGCTGGTGCTGGGATCGCTTCGATCCCAGCACCAGCCGATTCAAAGACTGAGGTCGCGGGGGGAAGGAGGGCTCCTTCTCCCCACGGCCTCAGTCTTTCAATGGGCTGGTGCTGGGATCGCTTTGATCCCAGCACCAGCCGATTCAAAGACTGAGGTCGCGGAGGGAAGGAGCCCTCCTTCTCCCCGCGGCCTCAGTCTTTCAATGGAGAAGTAGATGGGGCTGGGATCGCTTCGATCCCAGCACCAGCCGATTCAAAGACTGAGGCCGCGGGGGGAAGGAGCCCTCCTTGTCCCTGCGGCCTCAGTTCAATGGGCTGGTGCTGGGATCGCTTCGATCCCAGCACCAGCCGATTCAAAGACTGAGGCTGCGGGGAGAAGGAGCCCTCCTTCTCCCCGCGGCCTCAGTCTTTCAGTGGGCTGGTGCTGGGATCGAAGCGATCCCAGCACCAGCCCATTCAAAGATTGAGGGCGCGGGGGGAAGGAGCCCTCCTTCCCCCCGCGACCTCAGTTCAATGGGCTGGTGCTGGGATCGGAGAAGTTCTCCGATCCCAGCACCAGCCCATTGAACAACCGGCCGCGGCTAAAGGGAGGAACCTTTTCTCCTGGATTTTCTTCCTTTAAAATTGGGTGCGTTTCAGTGGCAAACTGCTCCCTTTTTGCAAAGTGATGTTTAATTTTTTTTTTTTTTTTGCTAAATTCCTCATTATCATCTTCTCATGCAAGTAGAGATAATATCTGTCATTTTTGTCCCATTATGGGAGAAAATGAATATTTTTGTACAGTATTCTCCCTGTCATTTCAAATCCAGAAATATCCTGTGGAATTATTTTGCACAGAAATACATGTAGATTTTCTGTACAAATGCCACATGTTTTACACGCCAGAAATTTGTTCTGTACAGGATACTGTTTTCAGTGTAGAAAATACTGTTTCCTGTTTATTTGTGCAAAATAAAAGTGGTGGTAGGGTGATGTGTTAAAAAACACACACACACACACCACATGTACTTGTGAGCACTAGCATGGTGTAGTGATTTCATTGTTGGATTAGGACTCTAGGAGATCAGATTCAGAGGTCCTGTCTGAGTGGGCCAAATAAAGCATCCTCCCTCCATTTCCACAGCAAGGAGTTTTGATGATGCAGGGCTCAATCCCTGGTTCTGATACAAACAGTCCAAATGATGTCTGGCCAGTTTAGCACCAAACCCAGCTTGTTAACACACTTAAAACATATTTTAAAACTCACTGTATGCTTCAGATCTTCTTGAAAGATCCAGAGCCTTTCGTTGCAATGAAGGGCAGCTGTTTACAACAGATTTCACTGTGTTGCCTGGTATAGCTGCATATATGGTGAGTCACTTGCTTTGAGATCAGAACAAGGGCCCAGCAATGTGATCGACGCTGGACGCCTTGTTCTGATCTCAAAGGGAGTGGTGAGCTGTGGCAGTGGCTACATCAGGTGGCACAGTGGGATGCAGCCACCTTGCATTGCAATGGGAGTGCCAAGGTAATGATGGAACATTGGGGCATCTCCAGGACCAGAATTGTCTGCTTTGCTCATGGAAGGTTCTGGCTTGTGCAGACACCACCAGAATCCTTGCTCAAACATGGAAACCCATTTGGTGCCTTCGGACAAGTTACACTCTCTCAGTTTCAGAGGAAGGTAATGACAAACTTCTTCTGAATCAATTGGGCCAAGAAAACCCTGTGACAGAGAGTCACCATAAGTCAGAGCTGACCTGAATGTGCATAACAACAATTTCTGCATAGAAGAATTCCCTGGAACACTGCAGGATGTACAAATACCAAGAAGAAGAATGTCTCACTCCTGTATTCTTTTTGAGTGTCAGCAATCCTTTTCTGGCCTGGGAACTGAGTAAAAATGAATATTCCTTCCATCTCTACATTCCCATCAAGAAAGCCTGCTAAATGTTTGCTGACCCCTGCAAGATATCTCACCTACAGTCAAGAATGGGATGAGCATTTTCTTTCAGTTGAGATTTCCTCATTTTGTATACAGTATCTCTGTGCAGAACTATGGTCCTTTCCCTTTGTAAAGTAAAGCATATGTGCATGGGCACACACACAAACACACACAGATCAAACCCAGAAGGATCCATGATTAAAAGACAAAAACAACCCATTCACTGCTTCCAATTTTTTAAAATCCGCACAGCAAGGCAGCAGCTATTGTAGTTTTGTGCAGTTGGGCACTATATATATATATATATATATTCACAAATGCAAAGCCTGTCATTAAGATAGAGACAAAATATATTTTCCTTACTTACCAAAAAGGGGTGTGTGCAGTTTCTCATTTCTCACATGTAAGAGTGAGACAAGTGAGGAGGGATATCCTTAATTTGCAGATTATCTCAGTGAGAAAGTAAGGACGAGTGGTTTTCTCTGAAGTTTGCTGTGAAAGCCAGGGCACAGATATGTTGACTCAAAGGGACCAGTATCTGAGCTCTTCTCTTAACCTCATTGACCTTACATCTCCTGTGTGATGAAGTTCCCCTCCCTTTATGTGTGTGTGTATCTGTGTTTGGCTGCCCTATGTGGTGAACTACTGAAGTGCAGGTGGCAGCTTCTCAGTGAAATATTCTCATAATGTCCTACACTAGGGGTGTAGCTGTGTGTCCTCACTGTGTTTGTGGCCTCCCCAGATTGATCAGATTTCCTGGACTGACACTTTTCTGGTCCAAACAGGATAAAATGACTCTCCAGGAACCCTGCAAGTTTCAGGGGACCCTGTTTAATGTTGTTGTCATTGTTGTTGTGTGCCTTCAAGTCGTTTCTGACTTATGGCGACCCTAAGGTGAACCTAGCATCGGGTTTTCTTGCCAAAGTTTGTTCAGAGGAGGTTTGCCATTGCCTTATACATTTTTTAAAAGCAGAATGGGAGTTCTGGCCATGCCTGGGGATTTTTTTGGTATCTATGTGGCCCACAGAAGATCCCTGGCATAGAAAATTGGCTCCTAGGCCTTCTACTGTTGCCAACCTTGTCCCTGAGTGATTGTGCCCAGACAGATTTTTCCTGTTCTACTTGAGCATTGCTGGGAGGACAACAAAGCTTTCTCCATAGTTCTTCATCAGGTTAACATCTCTCTTACAAGCTTACACTCATCTTCTCCAGTATAGATCAGCTGCTTGCTGGATGGCCTTCAAATGGGCACTGGCTTTCTACTGAAGTCTTGTGCAGAGTAAGACTGCATTGATAGATGTATGTCCTGCATTGCCAGAGGGAAAAAAAATCATCCTTTGAGAGTAAAGCACAAGGTGCAGAGTGCCTTGTCATTGTGGAAAATAAATCCGACTTCACTTGGCCTTGAGCATTGTCATGCAGACTTAAAGACATCTGAGACACTGTAAACAAGGAGCCATAAGAAGAAGCAGAGAACTGAGCTGAAACTGTCACTGGGGCTGTTACTGCTAAGGACACATGCTGCTTCTTTTTAATATCTTTGCTGATGATTTGGCAGAAGAGATACTCAGCCCATTAGGATCTGGACCACAATTCTATAACTCATGTAGATTTATTGTAGATCATAAATAGTCCCATGCTTTCTGCAAGGTGATTCTCCTGATCAAATATTCTTTTTTTAAAAAGTGCAGTATTGCCCCTGAGTAAAACATACCCTAATTCAACCTAGAATCCAGAATAGTTACAGAAATGTGGAAATGCCACTGTGAGTGAGCTTGTTTGGAGCCAAACAATGCCCCCCCCCCAAAAAAAAAGGATCCTGGTGTAGTTGGTAAGTGAATTGGGCTGCAAGTCCTTGGTTTTTCAGATGGAGGAGTACTTTTCATATTACTTTTTCTGATAGACAGACTCAGCTTTGTGCTGAAAATAAGTTTGTTAGCCCCTCATTTCTGAATAATGGCCCTGATTCAATAGTGTGGTCTATGTTATATAACTTTATGCCTATTTGGCTACATGGATGAGACACTACAGAATTCTTCAAGTGAATTGTGAAAATGTCTGATATGCATCTGATGTGTCCTGTTGTGCACTGAGCTGTAGTAATGCTCATTTGCACTCCTTAACCAGTGTCCCACTGTGCATTGATGCTTGATGAGCCTCGGTCACTTCACTGGCTCCCCATGCAGTAATGGCAGTGCCTTGCTGAATATAGACATTGCAAAATGGCTCTATTCTATTACCCACAGATGTGAATCTGCTTACATTGGAGTAAGTCCCATAGTGAACTCTAGCCAATGTTAATAAAATAGGGATAAATTCTCATTGACAATCAGAGGCAAATGACCCTCAAATGGGAGGTTGATAAATGGAAAATGGTTGTACAACCTGGCAAGTTACTTACAGTCAGACCTCTCCATTTGTGGCTTTGACTTTTATGTATTTAATTATTCACAGATTTGATCAATATGTTCTCTCTAGGAATCTCTAGGCCCTCCACTGTTACTCTATGGCCAATATTAACCAGAAGTGGTGCTGGAGGACCTAGAGATTTCTAGAGAGAACACTTCTCTAGGCATTTGTAGGTCCTCCAGTGCAATTCTGTGGTCAACTTGCAGTGAATTTTGGCCACAGAGTTGTGCTAGAGAACCTAGAGATTTAAAGAGAGGTGTTCTCTCAGGTTAAAAAAAAAAATTAGTGATTTTTTTATTTGTGTTTTTTCCTTTTTATGCGAGCCCAGTGCCCCTAACCCCAGGGAGTGTGGAGGGCCCACTGTATGCTATCATTACTATCCTTGTTAGGAAACATGCAGGGGTAGCTGTGTTGGCCATTTAGCAAATTCAAACAAAAATCCAACAAGGTATCACTGTTTGGTGGATTTTTGTTTGAATTTACTGTCATCATCATCATCATCATCATCATCATCATCATCATCATCTTTTCTTCCTTCTTATTTAATCCATTTCTATCCCACTTACCACAATGAATACCTCAAAGCAATGTCCAGAAACATAAAAGTGATTGGAAAAACATTAAAATACTAGTGATGTGAAGAATAATTGCAAAGAACTTTCTTTTCCTTGCTGAGAAATGAAGTTTCAGCATATCAAGGCACCACTTCAAGAAAAGGGTCAACCGAACACGCAGATAAAGTTGGAAGATGGCTAGCTTATAAAATAAAGAAAGAAGAGGAAAGGAAGATTATAACTAAAATAAAACACAAGAACCAACAATTAACTATTCAGGAAGAGATACAGAAAATCTTTAAAGAATACTTTGCCAATTCATTTTATGAGCCAGAAAAGGACGCTGCTGGAAAAGTGCAGGCTTACTTAAAAGACAAAAACATATTCAAAATCTCGCAACAACAAAATGAACTATTGAATGAACCAATAAAGACACAAGAGATAAGAGATGTTATAAAACAATTAAAAGAAAATAAATCACCGGGTCCAGACGGCTTTACAGCAAATATTACAAACTTTTTGTAGAGGAAATAGTGCAGCCACTTCAAAGATTGTTCAATCAGATTCCAAGGGAAGGCATACCAGATTCCTGGGAAAAAAATCCAACATCGCACTAATACCCAAGGAAGGGAAGGATCCAGAGAGCACAGCAAATTACAGACCTATTGCCTTACTTAACATTGATTATAAGATCTATACAAATATTCTATCTAAAAGACTTAAAGATATCTTAAAAGACAAAATTCAGTCAGACCAAAATGGATTTCTTCCCGGGAGATACATCAGAAATAACACGAGGGAAATACTGAACCTGATTGAGTACTATCATATACAATGAGAAACAAATGGCTATGATGTTTGTCGACGCAGAGAAAGCATTCGACAACCTGAGATGGACTTTTCAGTTTGAATGCATTAGAGTGACAGGGATGGAAGGATATTTTGTAGATAGTCTCCAACAAATATATAAATCCCAATCTGCTTGTTTAATTATTAATTGAAATTTATCACAAGAATTTCAACAGGAAAAAGGAACAAGGCAAGGTTGTCCTCTCTTGCCTTTATTGTTTATTAACTCATTGGAAATTTTGATCAACAGGATAAACGATAATAGCAAAATAAGAGGAACAAAAATCAAAGGAAATGAAATTAAGATCAAAGACCTTTGCTGATGACCTCGTAATAATATTAGAAGACCCAATTAACAATATTGAAGAGGTCCTAACAGAAATTTATGAATTTGGTGAGCAATCAGGTTTTAGATTAAATAAAGATAAAACCCAAATTATGACAAAAAACATGAGAAAAGAAGAAGAAGAAAAACTCAAGGAAATACCTGGCTGTTGCGTGGTAAAGGAGGTGAAATACCTCGGAATAACACTTACAAATAAAAATGTAGACTTGTATGAAAACAACTATAAGAAAGTGTGGGAAAACATCCAACTTGATCTCCAAAGATGGGGGGGAAAATATTTCCTTCCTTGGATGCATTGCTATTGTCAAAATGATGATTCTTCCTAGAATGCTTTATTTGTTTATGAATATACCAATTATAACAAAAAACATCGTTTTTTCAAGTTGGAACAAAGATTTAAGGAAGTTCATTTGGCAAGATCGAAAACCAAGGATAAAATGGTAGGTACTACAAGATGACATATCAAGAGGAGGTAGTGCCTTTCCCAACCTAAGGCTATATTATCAAGCCGCATCTATGTTATGGATCCAGGATTGGATCAAATTAGAAAATCGCAAATTATTAAACTTAGAAGGAACACTATTAAGGTTTGGCTGGCACGCCTACCCATGGTACAACAAAGAAGCAATAAAGATTTTAACAATCACTGTATAAGGGGCGCTTTAATCAAAACCTGGAATGAAATCAAAATGAAATTCTATAAGAAAATTCCAGCATGGATTTCGACCCAAGAAGCATTCTATGGAAGATGGAGAGATAACAAATGGATTAAATATAGAGATCTTATCACAAGAGATCCACAAGACAATTTGAATTTAAAATCCCGAGAGGCACTGAATGCAAACCCAGATTGGAAATTAGATTGGTTTAATTACAAGCAAATAGAGAAAAAATTCAAAGAAGATTTGAGAAAGGAAGGTATAGAAATGGAAATGAATCAAATAGATAAAATCCTCTGGAGTGAAGAAAAAGGGAAAATCTCTAAATTCTATAACTTATTGTTGGAAAGAGAATGCGAACAGGAAATAGTCAAAAACTCAATGATAAAATGGGTTAGACATATAGGGTATAATATAACTCTAGAAAAATGGGAATCTGCGAGGAGAAAAACTCAAAAATTCACCATATCTCAAAACCTTAGAGAAAATTATTTCAAGATCGCAAACAGATGGAATTTAACACCAATCAAGATAAAGAAAATTCAACGATGTAAGATAGACGGGTGTTGGAGATGTCATAAAGAAGTCGGATCATTATATCATATGTGGTGGTCCTGCCCTCGAATTAAGAAATTTTGGATTGAAATACATAATGCAATACAAAATACATTGACTATTCAATTTCCTTTAATGCCAGAATTGTTTTTATTAAATATAACATCAATTTTACAAAAGAAGGATGAAAACAAGTATTGGAGAATCATCTTATATTTAGTGACAGTGGCTAGATTATTGATAGCCAAGAAATGGAAGCAGGAAAAAGCACCCAAATTGATAGACTGGAAATTAAAGGTTGCGGATATAAAAGAACTCGATATCTTAACATCTATACTCAAAAACAAACAAACAATCAAACAATGTAAAGAAAGAATGGGCGTATATTGAAGATATCTGGAAAATTTAAGAAGAAAACATAATCATGCTAAAGTGAAGCATATGCATATGTAAGGATGAATATAAGACTAAAGGATAACAGAAATTAAAAGGGAAAGAAGAATAACAACGATTTACAAGAGATTATGCAATCAAATTTTTCCAATATAAGTTAAAAATTCATAATAGAGAAAAGTGAATACATACACATACATATATATCATAATGCTAGTTTTGTATATAATAAGATAATTGGGCTAAATGGTTTGAATGGTATATATGTTCTATAAGAGGGTAACAAATGACAAAAAAACCCTTTAATTTCTCTGAACTAATAAGCTAGAAAAAGGAAGTCATAAATTGAAATAAGAATTAAGCTTTCTTTTTTCTTTTCTTTTCTTTGGAATACTAAGTGAAGAAACAATGAATATTTGCAATGCATTCAAGAGTTAGGATGCTGTAATATAGGGCCTTTGCAGACTGCTAGAAATAGTGCAAATTGAGTCCACTTTAACTGCCCTGACTCAGTGCTAGGGAATCATAGGAACTGTAGTTTATTGTGGCACCAGTGCCCTCTGATAGAGAAGGCTCAATGTCTCAGAAAAAAATACAATTCCCATAATTCCCTAGCACTGAGCCAGGGCAGTTAAAGCGGACTTCATTTGTACTATTTCTAGCAGTCTGCAAAGGCCTATACTTTATTTGTTTTTCACAATATTATGGAATGTAGGAATACGAATAAGTGTATAATTAATTGAATTTTATATTTCACTTTTGTTTTATTTGTGAAATGCTAAAAATTATAATTAAAAAAAGAAAAGAAAAGGGTCAACCACTGCAAGATATTTTCCATTTTGACATTTTTTGGAGAAAGAAAAAAGTTTGGGGGAACTGTTATACCAATACAATAAATAAAACAATTTTCTTTGCAAAAAACATTTGTCCACAAGAGAGATTGTTTTGCTCTAAAACATGCTGCACAAGAGTGAGTTTATACCATGTTTTGCAAAAAAAGTAACAAAATGGGAAAACACATTTTTAAAATGTGCATAGATTCTTGTGATCATACTAAAAAATGTCATAGTCAAAATGAAAATTTGAATTTTGTATTTGAAATAATTCCTTCAAAGTGTGGCTGTCCAAAGCAGTGGCATCATTAGAGGGTGTAGTCTGCACCAGGTGACATCCTCGGTGTGTGTGTACACCCAGTGGGATGGTACACGCAGTAAGACTGGCATAGTTCCTTGCCCAGCAGCTAAGCTGGAACCCAAACTGCCTTTCTGAGGCCATACAATTGCCCTCTCCAGCAGTAGCATCTGTTGGGGGAGGTCCAGTGCCTTCTGTTTCAGCTATGGCATGGCTGCAGCAACACTGGACCCAAAACAACCCTCTGGAGGCTGTGGCAGTTGTCCCCATGCACCAACTCCAGGGACACTACTGATACAAAGCAGAAAATTCAACATATTTGAAATTTGTTGTTTGTTATTTTCTGACAAGTCAACTTCTTTCTTTCTTTCTTTCTTTCTTTCTTTCTTTCTTTCTTTCTTTCTTTCCTGCTCTTTTCCCAGAACTGGGACCCAGAGCACCTCACAAAATGCATTTTTGATTTCATAAAGATCAAGTAGACAGAACATATTGTGAAGAACAAAAATAACTTTCTGACCTCACATTGTACATTGTAGTGCAAATATTAAGGAACAAATAGTGTTCAGTTCAGCAAGTACTGCAGAATGTCATGCCACAAGCCCACCTCAATGAAGGTCATGGCATGTAGCTGTTAATAAAATGCTGCAGTATATAATAAGCCACACGTTGAATTCATAAAATATATAGTGGTTTATTTGGATGATTTTAAAGTCATTTCACTGTGGAATCTATTTCAACTGGAACAAACATTCGGGAAGTCTTCATATTTGAAAGTCTTCTTCCTAGGTGGCCTTATGACTATGAGACCTCCATGAACCTTGGTCATCACTATACTGCTCAGGTCTTACAAACTCAGGCCTTTGGATTATTTGATAGGATCAATCCATCTGTAGCGTGGTCTTCCTCTTTTCCTACCTCCTTCTACTTTGCCAAATATTATAATATTTTCCAATGAATCTTATAGTCTCATGATATGTCTAAAGTACAATAGCCTCTTTTTAGTTATTTTAGCTTCTGCGGAGAGGTAAGGTTTAGTTTGCTCACACTGATGCATCTTTTGGGTAGTCTGTGGTATCAATAGAACTTTTGTACAGCACCACATTTCAAACAAATTGATTCTCTTCTCCTGAACTTCTTCACTGTCAAATTTTCACAACAATATATAGAAATTGGAAATATTATGGCCTGAGTGATTTTGAATATTTCAAATATGTCAGATATTTGTGAATATTTGTTTCACTTGTTTATATGAATTAAGAGCATGGAATCTTAATTCTTATCTCACCCCAATGAATGAAAGGAAGGGAGACTCCAGAGCAGAAAGAAGGAGAGGAAATCTCTGGGTGCTCAAAATATATTTGTTAGATCTAACATGTTTTGAATAAGATCTTCCTCTGGGGTACTGTAAAACACAGCACTCTGTGCTCTGTGCTCTCTAATTACCCTCTTGCAAAGTGATTCATTTTGCAAAAAGAGTATTTGGAGAGTGCCAAGCACAGAGTGTAGTATTTTATAGTACTCTTGAGGCAGATTTGATTCAAAACGCATTGGGCCTAATTAAAAATATTCCCACCCAGAGGTTTCCTCCTTATTGCTTGAAATCTCACCTCAGTCACAAACACACTAGGTGGCCTTATATGAACCACTTCGCACCCCCTGCCTCAGCTTTCTGTCTGCAATATGGGGATAATTGTGCTAGCCTAACTTGCAGGGATGTCCTAAAGCAGAAGCAAAGGAAGTACAGCCATGGGCTAGATGTGTTCCCTAGGGTCATTTCTGAGGGCCTCAGAGCATCCCTCCCATTTTAACATTCCCCCCCCAAAGGAATCCCCCACACTCCCTCTGGGTGTGAAGACGGCGAATTTGCCACATTTTTGTCTCCTAGGCAGTTTTAAGCCCACGAGTGGCCTTTCCCTAATGAGAAAATAAAATGGAAATGAGCTTCTAGTTTATTTCCCCAGCCCCTAGCAGTTGCCTACTTTGTTGTTAACTACCCTTGAGTCGATTTTGACCCATGGCAACCCTATAGATGAGATATCTCCAAGACCCCCTGTCTCCACTGCTCTGCTTAAATCAGGGGTAGGCAACCTTTCCCTTTTAAGGCCCGAGGGAAGCCTCAGCCATGTTGGCCAATAGTCCCATGTTGGCCAATAGCTCCTGGGATTCTGGGAGCTGAAGTCCCTCGGCCCTTAAGGGGAAAGGTTGCCTACCCCTGGCTTAAATCCTGCAACCCTTAATACCTGTGCCCTCCTTAATAGAGTCCATCCATCTGACACGTGGCCTTCTTCTCTACCTACTTCCCTCTGTCTTTCCCAGCATTATTGTCTTTTCTAATGACTCTTCTCTTCTCATGATGTGTCCAAAGTATGACAGCCTCAGTTGGGTCATCTTGGCTTCCAGGGAGGTTTCCAGCTTGATCAGCTCTAGGACCCACTTGTTTGTTTTTTTGGCTGTCCATGGGATCCTCAACACTCTTCTCCAGCACCATGCCTCAAATGAATTGATTTTCTTCCTATCATCTTTCTTAACTGTCCAGCTCTCACATCCATACATGGTAATAGGGAATACAATGGTTTGTATGATTCTAACTTTTGTGCTGAGTTGTATATCTCTGCATTTTAGAATCTTTTCTAGTTCTTTCATAGCCACCATCCCCATTCTTAATCTTCTTCTGATTTTATGACTGCAGTCCCCATTTCTATCAATGTTTGATCCCAGGCCTGAGAATTCTTTTACTATTTCTATTTCTTCATTGTCTAGGTTGAACTTGTGAAGGTTCTTAGTGGTCATTATTTTTGTTTTCTTTATGTTCAGCATTAAGCCTGCCTGTGCACTTTTTACTTTGATCTTTCTTACTGGGTGTTCCAGGTCTGTGAGGTTTTCTGCTAGTACTATGGTGTCATCTGTGTATCTTGCTGATATTCCTTCCTCCTATTTTCACTCCTCCTTCTTCTGTGTCCAAGCCTGCTTTTCTTATAATATAATAACCATACAAGTTGAACAGATAGGGTGAAAGGATACAGCCTTGTCTGACCCATTTGCCAACTGGGAACCATTCTGTTTCTCCATGTTCTGTTGTGACAGTAGCCTCTTGTCCTGAGTACAGATTCCTCCTAGAACTATCAGATGTGTTGGCACTCCCATATCTTTAAAGATATTCCATAGCCTTTCATGGTCTAAGCAGTCAAAGGCTTTGCTATAGTCTATAAGGGGGGTTGCAGACTGCCAGAAATAGTGCAAATTGAGTCCACTTTTAGAGTTAGGGTTAGTGCTAGAGAATCATGGGAATTGTTTTTTTTTTCCCTGGGACATTGAGCCTTCTTTGTCAGAGAGCTCTGGTGCCACAATAAACTACAGTCCCCATGGTTCCCTAGCCCTAAACCTAACCCTAAAAGTGGACTCAATTTGCACTATTTCGGGCAGTCTGCAACCCCCCCTAAGTCTATTTTCTTTTGGAATTCCCTGATTCTCTCCATTAGCCATCATATGTATGCAATGTCGTCCCTTGTGCCTCTTCCTTTCCTGAACCTCACTTGGACCCCTGGGATTTCTCTCTCCATGTATGTTGCAGAATTTTGAGCATAATTTTGCTTACATGGCAGATCAGCGCTATGGTCCTATAGTTGCTGCAGCCTCTTGTTTCACCCATTTTGTGGATGTGGATGTGGATATTGATTGCTTCCCATCTGTTGGCCATAATTTTGTTTTCCATATCTGTTGACATATGTTGGTTAGCACTAGAGTTGATTCTGTCAATGTGGATTGCAGCATTTCAATTGGAATATCATTTGTTCCTCGTGATTTGTTTTTTGCTATTTCTCTCATTGCAGTTTCTACCTCACTTTTTAGAATTTGGGGTTTATGTTCATATGGCTCTTCATTCCCTGTGTCCTTCATTTTGTCATCTCTTTTGTATAATTCTTCTACGTATTGCATCCAATGTCTTTTTATTCCTTCCTGGTCTTGAATTATGTTATTTTTATTGTCATAGAGCATTCCGGTTCTTGGTTCGAGTTTTCCTTTGATTTCTTGGATCTTATGAAATAGATCTCTTGGTCTTCCCTTTTTGTTGTTGTCCTCTATTTCTCTGCATTGGTCATTGTAGTAATTTTCTTTATCTTTGTGCACAAGCCATTGTACTGTTGTATTCATAATTCTTAGCTTATTCTTATCTCCCTTTTGTTTTCCTTCTCTTCTTTTCTTTATTGCTTGTAGTGTTTTTCCCCCCTGTCATCCATGATTTTTCTCTTTCTTATTGTTTATTGAAACTGTCTGTCTACATTCTTCTTTTATTATGTCTCTGGCTTCAGACCATAGTTCCTCTGGCTCTCATTCTATTGTGTTTAGTAATGCAAATCTGTTTCTTATGCTGTCATTAAATTCTGTTGAGATATTATTTAGATCATATTTTGGTATAATCACTGGTTTTGTTTTCTTCTCGAGTCTTACTCTTTTTTTGTTATGAGTAATTTGTGATCTGTGTCACAGTCGGCACCTGGTCTAGTCTTGGCCACCAGTATAGAGTTCCGCCATCTTTTACTTCCAATTATATAATCTATTTGATTTTTGTGTTGACTATTTGGTGATGTCCATGTCTGTAGCCTTCTTTCTGGTTGTAAGAAAAATGTGTTTGCAATAAATAGGTTGTTGGCTTCACAAAAATCTATCAGGCCCTCACCTGCTTCATTTCTTTTGCCTAATCCAAATCTGCCTACTGTTTTTGATCTTCTTTGCTTCCACCTTTTGTGTTCCAATCTCCAATGATCACCTTGACATCCTGTGTTGTTGTGTTGTCAATTTCTTCCTAAACTTCTTCATAGAATCTATCAATTTCTTCCTGTTCTGCCTCTGTGATTGGTGCATATACTTGAATTATGGTGATATTTATAGGTTTACCACGGAGCCTTACTGAAGTGATTTGGTCTGATTTTGCATTGTATCCTCTGACTGCTTTTGCCACATAGTTTCTTAGTATGAAAGCTACCCCATTTCTTTTTGTCTTTTCATTGTCTGAGTAGAACACTGTATGGTTATCTGATTCAAAGTGGTCCATTCCTGTCCATTTTAACTCACTCCCCCAATACTGCTATGTTCATATGTTCCATTTCCATTTTTACTATGTCTAGCTTCCCTTAGCTCATGCTTCTCACATTCCATGCCCCTATCATGTGTAATGCTGTTTTTGATGCCATTTGCCTTTCTAAGGGTGTCTGCTATTTATTTTGGCATTTTTCTTATTCCCTTGGCTAATCTTGCAAATGTGGTATCCCTTTATTTCTCTCTCCCTCCCTTTCTGTTAAGGCTCTGATCTTGCCTGTGTCTGACTTGGGGTGTCTTATTGTAGGGTTTATTAGGTGATGGGGCTACACAAGGAGGGCCACCTACACCTCCTTGTGCGCAGTCCCAACTAATGTTAGCAATGGTGTCACTACAATTCACTCCTGTCAGTGACACCCATCACTACTGCTGCTGCTCAGTAGCTGTTTGTCTCCCTGTATTATTCCTCCCATTATTGTTTGTTTGCTTTCCTACCCATCCCCTTATGCCTCCCTAGGTTTCCCTCCTTCCCTTTTCTTGTGTCCTCCCTCCTTTAGTCCACCCCATCCACACTCCCTTCTTTAGTCTGTCCCCATCCCCACTCCCTCCCCCCTTTAGTTTCTTCACTTCTTTCTCTGTGGTTGGGGGAGGGCAGAGATGGTTGGTTGCCCTCTTCCTTTTTCTACTCACCTGCCTGGTCCTCCTGCAGTGCTCTGTTCTCCCTCTTGTGTCACTGACGCTTCTTCAGGGTGGGGAGTAGTTTTGCTGCCTACTCCGATCCTCAAATTTAGAGGGACAATATCTGTGAAATTAATTGAATGTGTTACCCTATGCACATGCACATGGAAGATATGTAATTATCTCTTTTTTCCAAAATCTTTTAGATAGCTAAGTTACATCATGATTTTAGGTAATGAATGATAACTTTCCCCCTGTTCTTAGTTACTTTTATAACTACAAGGTGTGTATGGCCTCTCTATGTAAGTACATTTTGTATCATAGGCCAGTGGATTGTTGCATTCTGTTGTATTTTGGGGTGATTTTTTGGGGGGGAGGTATCATAAGTAATTTTGGCTGCATCTGCACTGCAGAAATAATCTGGTTTGACACCACTTTAATTACCATGGTCAATGCCAGGGGTAGGCAACCTTTCCCCTTTAAGGGCCGAGGGACTTCAGCTCCCAGAAACCCAGGAGCTATTGGCCAACATGGCTGAGGCTTCTGGGAGCTGAAGTCCCTCGGCCCTTAAAGGGGAAAGGTTGCCTACCCCTGGTCAATGCTATGGGATTCTGGGAATTGTAGTTTGTTGTAGCACCAGAACTACTTTTGGATAACGAGAAAGCAAAGCATTATTTTTAATAATATAACTATAAAGGTAATTGTCTTTCCTTTTGGTCTTTAGGACTATCATTTAATATTTCAAGGTTTGTTATATATATATATATTCATGCATACACCATACATTTAAATACCTAGACATACATACATACATGCATACATACACACACACACTAATTACCATATTTAATTACATATTTGCATGTTGAGATGTAATTTGAAGCAAGAGCAAAACTTCTCCACTTGCCTTTTTGTACTCGTCTATGTCAGGGTGGCTTTTATATCATTCCCCCCCCCCCCCATGAATCCTTTTGCAAGCTCCCAGAAAATTACTTCGCAACACTACTGTAATGCTTGACTTTTCAAACGGCCTTCATTCTGTGTGGTGTGTTGGCTGAATACCTGAATTGTGTCCTTCCAGAAAGTGGGTTAGCTGGCAGTGGTTACTTCCACTGTTCATTGTCTGTGAAGAGATAACAGAGGAAGGCAATGCCCTCCTCCCTTATCTCCTAGCAGACTTTGAACAAGTAAGTGGCTGGGGAAAGTCTTTGAATCTCAGAAAAGGAATTCACAGGGTTCTTTTGTCAAGCTGAAGGAAATACTGCTGTTCTAGCCAACCCCCAGCTGCAGGACTGCAGGCTGCTGAATCATCTTTCAGTGGTTTTCCATGATGCCCAAGGTAGGGAGGAAAATGATCAATGGCGACCTGCAAGTCAGACCACTGTTGTTGTTTTTTTAAAGAATTTGGTAGGCTAGTCACCATCAGCAATAATAATAATGTAATGGTAACTGCCTTTCCTTTTGGAACTATAATTGTAAGTGGTTACCCATAAAAAGTTGTAGTTGTTGTTGTTAATGTAATTGCATCAGGACTTTCTCAGCTGAGTTCTTTCACACAGAATAGCCTGGTTCATACACCATGTACATCACTCAATGAATGATCATCAAATGGTGATCATATAAACAAATTCTAACAAACAAACTAGTCATCAGATACAAGGTTCATATCACATTGTATTATATGAAATGTAACATTTGCAGTGAAGGAAGGCCAGACAATGGTCCATATACTCAGAAAGCTATTTCCCTGAACCCCGTTGGTACCACTACGATGTTGTCTTCATAGGCCAGGATACGCCACAAACATTTCAAAGTATCCTGGCCCTGGCAATGCCCTGACCTCACCCTGTTACCTGGGGTCTTCCATCCTGATGCTGGACAGCTGTTCATATGCATGTCCCATTGGTGACTACCACCATGAGTCACTTTGTTCTGAGGTTGGTTGCCTCATTCTGACCTCAAAATGAGTGATGAATGCCAGTGGCTGCTGCACTGGGTGGCTGTTTAATATATGTCCCATTGTACCATTCAGCGTGGTCACCACCATGGGTCACTTTGTTCTGAGGTCAGAATGAGGCATTCAGCCTTGATCAAATGGTTGGGCACCTTATTCTGACCTCAGTGAGTGATGTGTGGTAATGGCAGCTATGCTGGGTGGCACAGTGGTTCGCCCTCTAAACAGCCACCTGGCATTGGAATGGAGAGCTCTGGATCTTCAAGGAAGATTGAGAGCAAGTCATGACTTTTTAAACTCTGTTTTAAGAGGATTATATCCTGGGTTTGGAGCTGAACAGGCTGGATGTTGTCCAGATTATTTGCACCTGGCTCAGGGATTGGGTCCTGCAGCGTCCAGACTTCCTGCCAAGAGGATGGGTGGATGCCATTTTATTTGGCCCATACAAACAGGGCCTACATTTTAAAAGAGGGCAGTGTAGCATCATGGTTTGAATACTGAGACCAGGCTTTGAATCCTTGCTCAGCCATGAAATCCACCAGGTAGCCTTGGGAAAGTCACTTTCTCTCCATCCCAGAGGAAGCAACTGGCAAACTTTCTTTGAAGAAATCTTGACAAGAAAACCCTAGGATAAGGTTGTCATGCATCAGAGTTGACTTGAAGGTACATAATAACAAGATTTAAAACAAAACAAAAACTCTGCAACTTCATTCATAAGGTAGAGAAAAGAAATGCTTCCATGTGGTAGAAAAGAGAGGGATTCTTCACTTGCTCTTTCTGTTACATGGTGCCAATTTTTAATATAGCTCAGGGTGGTTAGTTTGTGTGGCAACATGGATGTCTCTAGGCCAATGCTTAGGGAACATAATGGGCCGTGAGAATACAAACATCGGCCATCTTTTTCACATTGTTGACACATTTGGCTGTTGATGAAAATGAAATGAAATGAAAATGATGAAAAAAGAACAATTATACATTGTACAGAGTATCACCATCTTTTCATGTCCTTTGTTAAATACTATTTCCTCTTAGCCATAATTGCAACATCCAGTTCCATAATGAATTAGAGAAAATATACCAGGATGCTTTGCAATGATATCCATGCAGACTTCTCTCTCTCTCTCTCTCTTTCCTTTAAAAAAAATTAGCTTGTATATTATGAGCTGAATTTCTTCTGAGGCTGACTCTATTAACTGTAATGAGAATTTTTAAAGAAGAGCTAGAGAAAGGATTTCTCCTCAAATACAAGCATCCATATCCATTTAACTAATCCTACATTTAATATGATGAAGTGGTGCTGATTTTGTATGTGTGTAATGATGTGAACTTGACAGGAGTTTGAGAAAATGACAATTTAACTGGCAATTCTTTTCTTGCTATGGAGATCAAAGACACATGAGCTGCTAACCTGGAATAGGAAGCATGTAATAAAAATGTGAAGAGATGTAACAAATAACCTAGGTAAAAAACGCAAATTTTCAGGGTTGTCAGCATCAAGTTGACTTGAGTATAGTTCTTTTTAGCTCACTTCAGCATTCTACTTTAATACTTATTTTCTGGCTGCTTACACAAAACTGTCCCTAAAGTTGGAGATGGCATTTCCTGTACAGGAAGGAGTACACTGTCTAATGCAAAGACTTCTCTCCCAACCTATTGTACATCATTGTCATTTGTACTTATCACATGCTCTCCAACTATCCTGATTTAGTGGGACTGTCCTGATTAATCCTGCTTGTCCCCATATCATGCGATCTGTACAGTATGTACAGATAAAACCAATTTCAACAATTTAAAACAACTTAAAACTGTAAGAAATATAATTTTAACATACTAAAAGTGTCTTAAACAATTTGACCAATTAAAATGAAACAGTTTAATACTAGTTAAAACAGTTACAGATGTGCACATTGTGATGAAATCAAGTAGGCTCTCAAAACCCATAGTAAAAACCCATATTTTTTTACTTGGCAACAGTATGAAACCAGTATTGCTGGCCGAATGGCCGTAATAAAAGGATTGATTGATTGATTGATTGAAACCAGTATTGGTGTCAACCAGGCCTCTAAGGGAAGGGTATTCTACCACTAGGGTACAACAGCAAAGAAGGCTCTCACCCATGTACAGCCAGCCCTCCACATCTGCGGCTTTGACTTTTGCAAAACTGATTATCCTTCAATTTAGTTGGTATTTTCTCTCGAGAAATCTCTACATCTTTCAGTGTGACTCTACTGGAAGTTGACCTAGGAGATTATCATACGTACAAAAAGACCCAGTTTACCTCTTCCGATTTGGAGCCAATTTGGGCTGAAGCTGGGTCTTATCGTATGGCTTTTCCAGCTTAATTCAGCTTCTGAGTACATTTCTGCTCCAATGTGGACCCAAAAACACGCTCAGGTGGCCATTTTTTTCTGACTTTAAAAAATGGCCACCGGAGATCATTTTTGGATCTGCATTGGAGAGGGGATATACTCAGAAGTTGAATTAAGCTGGAAAAGCCATGTGATAAGACCCAGCTTCAGCCTGAATTGGGCTCTAATTTGGAAGAGATTAACTGGGTCTTTTTGTACGTGTGATAATCTCCCTAGAATCATGCTGGAGAACCTAGAGATTATTAGAGAACACAATTCTCTAGGCATTTGTAGGTCTTCCAGCACAAGTCTGTGTTCAACTTCTGGCTGATGTTGACCATAGAGTTGTGCTGGAGGACCTAGAGATTCCTAGAGAGGTGTTCTCTCATGTAAAAAGTGTTTTTTTATTTGTGGTTTTCCCACTTTCATTATGGTCCTGTGCCCCCAATTCCAGCAAATGTGTAGGGTTCACTGTAATCCCATAGCATGCTGTTCCACTTGGTGGAACACTGAAAAGGTCCCTCCAACATACCTCAGTCTTTGCGCAGTTGTATTGACCACTGAAATCCAAAACCTTTTAAGGGCTTTCAGTGTCATCTTTAGAATGTTGAATTTAGACTGAATTCATACTGATAGCCACTGTGATACCTTTAAAATGGGTGCTGTATTAATCCTATGTGATGTCCCAGTTATAAATCTGCTGCATTGTGCAGTATCTGTTGCTTCCTAGTCATCTTCAAGGGCAGCCCAATGTAGATGATGATGCAATTTTGTAACTGCGTAACTACCAGCTAACTAACATATGACAATAGATATGGAAAACAAAATGTAGCAATTTTGTAACTACTGTATCTAGGTTATTTCTGACTGGAAAGGCACTGCTGACATGCCAAATGAAGCTTTTGCCAAGCACTCAGAGTACATTTGGGCTTCTAGTGGCAGAGGCTGATCTTGAAGTACTCCCAGGTTATACACCTGCTGTTATAAAGAATGCAAATCCATCCAGGGCAAGTAACATACCCAGTTGCTGGAAATGAGAACTATCAGGTTTCAGAGCCTCTATGTCATCATGGTTACACTTTGATTCATTGGCCCTCCTCTGGCCTATTAGGGCTGGGTGAGACTCCTGTTGCAGTAGGACTCGCCAATATGCAATGTATTGAATTTGCTTTTTTCCCCAAAGGAGAATGGATAAATAAGAAATACTATTAAAAAAATTTTTAAAGCAAGGGGAGGAGCTAATTAAAAGATAAGAGAGAATCCTGGCACTTCAAACTCCTGGTTGCTTTCCAAATCATGGTATCATGCTGGGATCCCGTGATTTATTATGGTAATTTGTTGGTTCAGAACTTTTGTTGTTGTTGTTATCTAACCTCAAGTTAACCTTGACCCATGGTGACTTTGTAGATGAGACATCTCCAAGATTCGCTGTCCTCCACTGCTCAGCTCAATTCCTGCAAATTCATATCCATGACCTCTTTTATACAGTCCATTCATCTACCATGTGGCCTTCCTCTATTTCTGCTTCCCTCCACCTTTCCTATCATTATTGTTTTCTCCAATGAGTCATGCCTTCTCATGATGTGGCCAAAGTATGACTAGCCTTAGTCTAGTCATCTTGGCTTCCAAAGAGATTTTTGGTTTGATCTGTTCTATTACTCATTTGTTTGACTTCTTGGCTGTCCATGGTACCCACAGCAATCTTTTCCAGTACCACATTTCAAATTAATGTATTTTCTTCCTATACACTTTCTTAAATATCCAGTTCTTGCATCCAACTAAAGTTATTCAAAAAGGGGGTGACATATTTTTCCATATGTTTTCATAGGTACCATGTTGAAAGTTCAGTGCATTTTTTTTAAAAAAAAAACTGTTTTGCTAGAGTCTATGGTCCCTGGGAAAGTGCCCCGAGGGACCATAGGGTTCTTCAGATTTCCCTTTCTGGAGAGGATTCTTCTTGGAGGTGATCTTCTGTAAAACATATTCAGTCAGTGCATTACAACATCAAGAATGACAAAAAGAGAATTGTCCTGTGGAGGTGCAGTGGGAGGTTGAAGAGCTGCAGTGATCTCCAACATGGCCTCATAACAGGGGATGAATCACATCTGCCCTTGAACTGGTACAGATCATTTTCCTCCAAAAAACAGGGAAAGGATAAAAAGAGAAGAGTAGAAAATGTCAGAATAAAAAGAAAAATAAGTCAGGTGCACCACCTCCTGCCTGGCCAGCGTAGGCCAACAGAAAACCCCCACAGGATAGATCTGCCCATGTTTCATCCCAATAAAAGTTAATGGCATTAGTGCCTTTGTTCATCATCTGTATTCTCAAGGTGGAGACAACCCAATAGTTTTTGATAATGATGTTGTGTAGAGGGGAGGAAAAGAAACAGTGTGCTACAATGGAAGTGGGCTTTTTATAGTATAGCATAGGAAGGAATGAAAAGACTTTGGATGCAATACACAGAAGATTTAGACAAAAGAGATGACAAAATGAAGGACACGTGGAATGAAGAGCCATATGAAGATGAACCCCAGATCCTAAAAAGTGAGGTGGAAACTCCAATAAGAGAAATAGCAAGAAACAAATCACCGGTAACAGATAATATTCCAAATGAACTGCTGCAGTCCACAGTGACAGAGTCAACTTTAGTGCTAACTAACATATGACAATAGATATGGAAAACAAAATGATAGCCAACAGATTGGAAGTGATCAATATACATCCTCATCCACAAAATGGGAGAAACAAGAGACTGCAGCAACTATAGGATCATAGCACTGATCTCCTACGCAAGCAAAATCATGCCAAAATTCTGCAACATAGACTCCAATCATACATGGAGAGAGAAATCCCAGAGGTCCAAGTGAGGTTCAGGAAAGGAAGAGACACTAGGGACCACATTACAAAAATATGATAGCTAATGGAGCACACCAGGGAGTTCCAAAAGAAAATCAGCATGTGCCTTATAGACTATAGCAAGCCTTTAACTGCATAAATCATGAAAGGCTATGGAACATCCCTAAAAACATAGGAGTGCCAATACATCTGATAGTCCTAATGAGGAATCTGTACTCAGGACAAGAGGCTACTGTCAGAACAGAACACGGAGAAACAGAATGGTTCCCAATTGGGAAAGGGGTCAAACAAGGCTATATCCTTTCACCCTATCTGTTCAACTTGTACACAGAACATATTATTAGAAAAGCAGGCTTGGACACATAAAAAGGAGGAGTGAAAATAGGAGGAAAGAATATCAACAATCTAAGATATGCAGATGACACCATAATACTAACAGAAAACCTCAAAGACCTGGAACAACTACTAAGGACTTTATCATATGGGGAAAATCCTATATAGAAACAGGATTTAAATAGAAAAAAACCCACAAAGGTGGGTAGATTTTCACACAACATCAATGTTAAACTGTGCTTAACCTGAATGGAAAGTTGTTAAAAGCCACTTCTTTTTACTTTCAGAAAATCTCAAAAGTAAAAAGAAGCGGCTTTTGACTACTTTTCGTTTGGGTTAAGCACAGTTTAACAATGATATGTGTGACAATCTACCTTTTGCGGGTTTCCCCCACCTTTTAAATCCCATTTCTGTACTGTGATAAAGTCCTAAGAAAGATTAAGAAAAAAATGCAAAGGCAGGCTTATTGTTGAACACCAAGAAAATAAAAATAATTACCACTGAGGACATTCACAAGTTCAACCTAGACAATGAAGAAATAGAAATAGTAAAAGAATTCCCATACCTGGGATCAAACATTGATAGAAATGGGGACTGCAGTCATGAAATCAGAAGAAGATTAGGAATGGGGAGGGTGGATATGAAAGAACTAGAAAAGATACTAAAATGAAAAGATATACAAAGGAGCACAAAAGTTAGAATCATACAAGCCATTGTAATCCCTATTACCATGTTTGGATGTGAAAGCTGGACAGTTAAGATGATAGGAAGAAAATAAATTCATTTGAGATGTGGTGCTGGAGAAGAGTGCTGATGATCCCATGGACAGCCAAAAGGACAAACAAATGGGTCCTAGAGCAGACTTCCCTGGAAGCCAAGATGACCAAACTGAGGCTTCAGACACATCATGACAAGGGAGGACCTATTGGAAAAAAACAATAATGCTGGGAAAGATGGAGGGAAGTAGGAAGGCCACATGCTAGATGGATGAACTCTATTAAGGGAGTCACAGGTATGGGGTTGAAGGGATTAAGCAGAGCAAGGGAGGACAGAGGGTATTCGAGATGTCCCATGCATAGGGTCACCATGAGTTGAGATCAACTCGAGGGCAGTTAACAACAACAAACAAAATACGACTTTTAGTGGATTGTGTGTCACTCATGATCATGATGATATGGAGGTAGAGGATTGCTTTTCTTCAGCCCCTAGGATTGTCTATCAAGGTCACCTGTGGCTGGGAGGGCAGCACCGAGGCTGTGGAGGCGTTGGGTGGAGCTATGAGCCAGAGTCAGGCTGAGTGAGACTTAGCATCTTCCCGCCCCCATTGCATTGTTGGAGGAGGATCGAGCCAGCCTTGACTGCCCTGATTACTATCACCTGCTGATCTGAGACAATTATGTGAGGTGAGCTGTATCTGAGACTGTGGAGGACTGTGAAGGACGGTTTCCAGCCTGGCCTCCAGTCCAAATACCATCATCTAAGCAGCCTGTGTCTCCTGCAGCTGTGAGGAAGTCGGGAGGAGTATTATGGGGGTAACTCCCCCCGAATCTATCTCTCCATCTCTCCCCCGGCAACCACACGGAAGTGTGGTGACGCCTGGGGCTGCGAAGGACTGGACGGGGGCCAGAATTATTATCATCATTCCTGCCTGCTTAGAGCATTATGCACCCTTAGAATGTCATCAGGGGGGAATTTATTTACTCTGAGAGGAAGTTATAGCTGGGAAAAAACCCTTAACCCTCCCCTCTTGTGTTTTATTTTTGAAAGACGCAGCCACTCATAAAGGAACAGGACTTAGCTGGATTATCCACCTCCCCCTTCACATAATGGAGCTGGTCACAGTCTGGGAGTGGGTATTGAGATTCTGTGGGGGCAGGGAAGGTATGGCAGCAACAGTGTCAACAGATGTTACAAAAGAAGGAGGGTTCGATGTTTAATATCTATCCCTCCTTCAGTTCACTCTGTTTCCCAAGATAACTTGGAGAGTGCACCAACCATTCCATAGACCCTTAATTTGCTCCTTTGCAATGCCAGGTTGGTCAAAAACAAGACCCATATCATCCATGATCTTATCGTGGATGAGGTGGCTGACCTGGCATGCTTTACTGAGACCTGGCTGGGGGATGCCAGAACCGCGACATGGGCACAGGCCCTCCCAGCTGGGTACTCAGTCAGTGAGCAGGTGAGGGAAAGTGGGAGGGGCGGCGGCATAGCCTTGGTCTATAGGAACACCTTAACCTTGATCAGAAAACGACCCATATCGAGTGTATGTACCTTAGCCTGAAAACCAGGGATAGTTTGGGGATTCTATTGGTTTACCGGCCACCCCGTTGCTTAATAGACTCCCTAACCGAGCTGACCGCTCTGGTTTCTGAGTTGCTGTTGGTTCTGGGTGACTTCAACATTCCGCTCGAAACCAGTTTACAAGATCTAACTGGCGCGGCTCGGGAGTTCATGGATACCATGACAAACATGGGCCTATCCCAGTTGGTCGACGGGCCCACACATTGTGCTGGTCATACCCTCGATGCGGTCTTTAGTACAGGAACATCTGTGGGCAGAGGTAAAAAACCCCTCTGCATTGTCATAGACGGACCATTTCCTGATCAAGGCGGAACTAAAGGCTATTATCCGCCCTCCCGGGGGTGGCAGACCCATTAGAAAGGTCCGCCCTCGAAGGCTAATGGAACCAATTGGTTTCTAGAAAGCCTAAGAGGGTTTAATGGTTGGTAATGCTGGTGATTCTGTGAAAGCCTTGGTGGATATTTGGAATACTGATCTCCCCAGGGATATTGACACAATCACTCCCAAGCATCCTTTCTGGTCTGCTTCAAACCATAAGCCCTGGTATACAGAGGAGCTTAGGAGGATGAAGTGGGCTGGACAATGACTAGAGTGCGAATGGTGAAGGACTCGTCTCTTATCTGACAGAATGCGCCTTAGGAAGCATCTTGACTCCTATAGGGAGGCTTTACGTGCAGTGCAGAAATCTTTCTGTTCTGCATGTATTGCGTCTGCAGAGTCTTGCCTGGCAGAGCTGTTTAGGGTGGTAGGGGAGCTGACAAAGGTCCCCCCTCCACCAACCCCCCTACTTAACCCAACGACAGCCTGCTGCAAGGCATTTAACATCCACTTTGCAGATAAAATCTCTCAGATAAGAGCTGACTTGGATGCCAGTGTTTTGGCAGAATCCGTAGACGAGGCATCCAGCAACTCCGTTGATGGCACTTTACTGGATCAATTGCAATCTGTGAGTACCGATGACGTGGACAAGCTGCTTGGAAGGGTAAGGAAGACGACTTGCCCCCCTGATCCATGTCCATCATGGCTGGTCACCTGGGGGGGGACGCATTGAAGGTGTTCCTTCGGGACACAATCAACGTGTCATTCAGGGAAGGTAGTATACCATCCTGCTTAAAGGAGGCGGCGGTCAGGCCACTCCTGAAAAAACCTTCCCTGGACCCCCTGGATAGAAACAACTACAGACCAGTCTCCTTGCTACCCATTTTAAGCAAGGTGATCAAGAGGGCAGTTGCTTCCCAACTCCAAGCAGTCTTGGATGAAACCGATTATCTTGATCCATTTCAAACCGGCTTCAGGACAGGATATGGAGTTGAGACTGCCATGGTTGCTCTGACCGATGACCTCCACCTGGGCATTGACAGGGGTAGTATGACCCTGCTGGTGCTCTTGGATCTCTCAGCGGCCTTGGATCGCCTGAGAGAGTTAGGAATCGGAGGCACTGCTCTGCAGTGGTTCCGTTCCTTCCTCTTGGGCAGATCCCAGAGGGTGAGGCTCGGGGACAGTTGCTCTTCCAAAATTGAGCTTAATTGTGGCGTCCTTCAGGGTGCCATCCTGTCCCTGATGTTATTCAACATTTACATGAAGCCGCTGGGTGAGATCATTCAATCCATTACCGCTCTGAGACAGTCATTAAGAGGAGAGATGCCATCTGAAGTCTGAGTCGATGATCTAGTCAGGTATATCTGGGTGTCGTCAGTGTATGTGGTGTCTTCAGTACACTGATGACACCCAGATATACCTCTCCATGACCAGATCATCGACTCAGACTTCAGATGGCATCTCTCCTCTTAATGACTGTCTCAGAGTGGTAATGGATTGGATGAGGAAAAACAGATTGAAATTGAATCCAGACAAAAGGAGGTACTTACAGTCACAGGCCCGAAACCAGATCTGGGAATACAGTCTCCAGTCCTGGATGGAGTCACACTCTCCTCCAAGGACTGTGTTCACATTTGGGGGTACTCCTAGATTCGTCGATTCACATGATTAGTCAGGTGAATGCGGCAGTCAGGATTGCCTGTTATCAGCTTCAGCTGATATGCCAACTGCGCCCTTATCTGGATATGAGGGATTGGGAAACTGTGGTACATGCTTTGGTAACCTCACCTCTGGATTACTGCAACACACTCTACATGGGGTTACCCTTGTGCCTAACCTGGAAACTTCAACTGGTGCAAAACATGGCAGCCAGGTTAATTACTGGAACATCTAGGAGGGAGCACATAACACCTGTGCTTAAATCCCTCCACTGGCTGCCGATTAGTTTCCAGGTGTGGTACAAGGTGTTGGTTTTGACCTTTAAAGCCCTACATGGCTTGGGTCCATCTTATCTTAGGGACCACCTCTCCCTGTATGATCCCCCCCGCACCCTTCGGTCCTCTGGGAGGAACCTGCTACAGCCAATAAAAACTAGGCTGGTGCAGACCTCCCAGAGGACCTTCTCTGCGACCACTCCCAGACAGTGGAATGGCCTGCCAGATGAGATCTGTCTTATTACCACTCTTGCTGCTTTTAAAAAACCAGTAAAGACGGATCTCTTCCGGCAGGCCTTCCTGGAATAACTTCCGCCTCAAGGGGAGATGAGTTTTTATTTCGTCCCTATGGTTGCCAATTTATTATTATTGTTTTATTGTTTTATTGCATTGTGTATTTTAAGTCCTTAAAGTTTAATTCTGTTTTAAGGGGATGGGAGGGTTGGATTGTGGGATGAGGGAATGTTTTAATTCTGTTTGTTTTAATATGCTGTAACCCGCCCCGATTGCCGCGCAGAGGGGCGGGCTATAAATAAAAAAATTATTATTATTATTATTTATTCAAATCCATCTGTATATACCTGATCTAATTATGTGATTATCTATCTTGTCAGTCTTTCCATTCACACAGCTCTCCAGGTTTTCCAGAGCAATTCTCTGTTCCAAGTGTCTATCCTGGTAGTGGATGATAATGCTTCATGCAGCTATAATGAGAGAATGGATCAATGTTGTCTGGCAGTACTTAGATAAGTCAGTAACTTCACAAAATTATCCCAAGAAACTTCCTAACAATCTTCTGTTCTCATATCATGCTCATAAATACGGCAGGTTTTGGACTGATTAAAATCACACCTGTTGGATGATGTCTCTTAATTACATTTTTTAAAATATATGAGCCAGCATGGTATAGTGATTTCGGTGTTGGACTATGACTATGGAAAGCAGGGTTCAATCCCCATTCAGCCATAGAAACCCAGTGGGTAACCTTGGGCAAGTCATGCTTTCTCAAACTCAGAAGCAGACAATGGCAAAAATACCTCTGAACAAATCTTGCCAAGAAAACCTCATTGAAAACCCCTTAGGTTTGTCATAAGTTGGAAATAACTTGAAGGCACACAACAACAATGAATAAATTAAACAAAAAATGTGAAGTAACTGGGAATTTCTGCAATATTGGTATATATGATATGTAACAGGTACAGAAAACAAGGTGGAATGGATGTTTGATTTGCTTTTTTTCAATATCACGTGTAAAATCTCTGCCATTCAAATAATATATTCCTTCATAATATATTCATATTTTGGTTGAGTTAATAAGACCCCAAAGCTTTGATAAACAACTTATACATGGCACCTAAATGGCATAATTGTAGGTGACAATTGGGACCCTAGGGAAAGAGCATTCCACAGCTGGGGTGCCACAGCTGAGAAGGCCCTCTCCATTGTCCCACCACAGCAGGGGTAGGCAACCTTTTTGAGCTGGGGGCCAGGTTGCTGTCCCTCAGACAATTGGGGGGGGGGGCGAAGCACAATAAATAAATAAATAAATAAATAAATAATTTTTTTAAAAATTAAAAAAAATTAAAAATATGCATGCACACTCTCTCAGCCCCAGAAAAGTCATAGCAAAACCCCTGTGGAGATTTTGCCAAGAAAACCCCAAGAACAAGTAATAACAACAATAATCAATATCATCATGGTGGGGGGCAGCGGCGGAGGGCGGCAGCAGGACCGGCCTGTGGCCGGTCCAAAGGTCTTGGGGGGGGGCGCATCCGGCCCCCAGGCCTTAGGTTGCCGACCCCTGCACTACAGTGTATTGATCTTACTAGTGGAAAGATGCCAGAAATGTAGGTGGCACACAGGGGCAACTGTTTTGAGGAACCTACATACATTTATAATAAAATTCCCTAAAGTGGAAGTGATGACAAAAGGAAGGAAAGAAAAAGGGCAAGCAAGGGCTTATATTTCTTCAAACTTCACAGGCAAGGAAGGGGAAAGTGTCACATTTTGTTCTGAAATGATGGTATGGAATCAACCAGCATTACCTATATTATGTGATGCGTACATTAGTTAGGTACCAATTTAACTGTCATGACTTCTTTCAACAATTCTTTTAGCTTGGTGAGGCTACTGAAAATTCTCCTTTGAGATCCCATCTTGGACAACTGTAGTTCTCAGAATTAACTGGAATGAGAGAGTAACATCTGCACCACATGTTTGTCAGGTAAACTACACAAAATGAGATTGCAATTCTAAACACAAATGCTTGGGAAATAAGGTAAAAAGTCCAAACTTAGCATAAATTTCTCACTTCTATGAATGCTGTAGTGTTGATGTTGTTGTTTTAAAGAATAAATATTCAAAGCTGTCACCTGGGACATGGTGATTGGGGTGGCATTGGTACAGTATAGATGCAATCCAGGTATTAGAGCTCTATAGGGACAATAATTCGTTTGGTGTGTCTCTGTATGTTGTTCTCTACTTCTATACTGTACATGCCAGTCACAACTAGTTCTGTAAGTGGTGGGTCACATTTATGCCTTAAATACCAGAAATGGATTGGAGCCCATTCATAGTATCAAGTGATATTTCGAGTGCTTCCAGATCAGTTAAAAGACTGAACATTGGACAGTCAATCATAGTGTTGCCATTCAAAAGACATTGCAGGACTATCTCTCCAGAATGAATTTTCTATGGTAAGCTGTAGGAAAACAAGGCCCCATTTATATTACAAAATCATAGCACTTTGGATCCACTTGAGCAGCCATGGCAACATACCATGGAATCCTGGAAGCTGCAGTTTAAGGAGGCAAATTTGGAATTGTCATCCAGGGAGCACCTCCAGATACACTGAACTACTAAACCCCAGAATTTCATAGTATGGAACCATGGCAGTTAAAGTGGAATAATAGTGTTATAACTGTGTAGTGTGAATGAGATACAAATGGAAAATGTTGTCAATTAGACTCCCTATAAAACTCTATGAATGGGGCAGGACAATTGCACAGAAAAGGACTTTGGAAGTACTCCAAGAGCTGCCACTCCATCTGCAGCTCAGCCTCACCCATCTCTCAAGGCTCTGATTCAAGAAAACTAGAAACAGCCTATTGCTAAGAAACAGTATTATTTTCCCACTTCACCCCTTATGGTGCACAGTGCTTCTTCTAAACTGCTAATTTGTGCTTTGGAAGTTTTCTAACCTGTGAAGCTTCAGCAACAAAATTAAATTGTACAAACTTTTAGGTATGCTGCTGCTGTACTGGCCAGTCTTTTTATATTCCTGTCCTCTATCAAGATCAAGTGTCTTTTTTAAACACACACACACACACACACACACACACACACCACTCTAATTCTTAGATTACAATTCAAGTAAAAAAATCAAAGAGACATAAGAACATTTTGTGACTTTAAAATTTTTCTTTTCTTCAAGTTGAAAAATACAGTTGGAGGTCTGTCTTCCTTATTGTATGGCCAGAATTACCTGATATGATCTGGATTATCCTATTCTTCCTGAAGAAGGGATCTTTTGATCTTTTCTTTCTTTTTTAATGTTTCTTACAGATTTCCTCGTCTCTGTAATGCATTCTCAACCATTGCTGTTAATGAAGCTCATGGGATCAAGACTTCTCATATCTGTTTTAGATGTGAAGTGAAGTTACCACTTGAATGCACAAGTTCCTTCTATATATCCAACTCTTGAAATGCCCAGAATGGGGCTAAATTAGTTTGCAAAACATTCTGGAGGGAGGATTGATTTAGAATAGTGGTTCTCAAACAGTGGGGTGGAACCCCTGGTGGGGGGGTACAAGATTGCTTATGGAGGGCACAAGACTTGTAGGACCTGATCCCCACTCCTCCTCGTCCTCTTCCCAAAGTTTTTAATGTGTAAAATTTACAAACATGTTGAGATAAATATTGAATTTACTTAAATAAAACTGTTCTAATGTGAAGTTGAAGGCTTTCATGGCCGGCATCCATAGTTTCTCTGAAGATGCCAGCCACAGATGCTGGCGAAATGTCAGAAAGAAACTCTTCCAGAACATGGCCACACAGCCTGAAAAACCCACAAAAAAACTATAGAACTGTTCTAATTTGAATGATACTATTTCCTTATAAAATGTTAAGATATGAATATAGATGAATGTGCAAATGAAAATATGCACGCTAAATAAGCAAAATATTTTTATTCCTATATTGCATTGAGTGGGGGGGGGATGTCCACATAGAGATGTAAAGGGTAGTCCAAGGGTAAAAAGCTTGAGTACCACTGGTTTAGAATAATTACTTTGGGCCTTTGCAGACTGCCAGAAATAATGCAGCTTGAGTCCACTTTAACTGTCCTGGCTCAGTGCTAGGGAATTATGGGAACTGTAGGTTTTTCTGAGACATTGAGCCTTCTCTGTCAGAGAGCTCTGGTGCCTCATTAAACTACAGTTCCCATGATTCTCTAGCACTGGGCCAGGGCAGTTAAAGTGGACTCAAGGTGCATTATTTCTGGCAGTCTGCAAAGGCCCTTTGTTTAGATTGAAAAGGCCAATGAATGGGAACTCTTAGCACCTGATAACAGAATTGTACATGGGTTTATGTTCCATGGGTTTATGTTCCAAAAACATCCTAGTGAGATTTTTTTTTGACCATGTCCTGGAGACTGATCCTTTCACCTGCCTTATTCTTGCAGCTAAAATAGCAAGCAGATGTAACAGGAATGCATAAGATATGAGGTGAAGGTGCTACATTAACCAAAGAATTAAAACAACAATAACAACTGGAAATTGAAATCTGGATTAGGTTTAGGAAAATCTTGTGCCATAGTGAAGCATAACACTCTAGCTTTTTCTTTGTTTCTTTCTTTCATAGGAGATTACCTTGTCTTTCTATAGCCTAATCACCTCTTCCTTTATTTATTATGGGGGAGAAGTGTTTCATGGAAGTTTTGCAGATGTACAACAAAATAGCTGATGCACTAACAAGCAAACGTGTAAACCATCTATGACTTTTTTGCATTTGGAGCTTTCTTGGAGTTCTCTCTCAGAACACTTGCAGCTCTCTCAGAACAATGCAAAAAGAGATTGTTTTGCTACCTTCTCAATGCTCCACCTTTTGTCTCTAGTGTGCAAATGAGTTTAGTGCAGTCTGGCTTCCAGTGGTGAGCAACTAATGTGAACCAAGTCGCATTTCATGACTTTCATCCCTCTAGCACACCCGCTGTGTAAATAAATCAGTGCATTGCCTATTTTGGGTTTGGAATAATGCAGAGTTTGAATAATGCATAGCAAGCAGTCTTTACACACACACACACACACACACACACACACATTAAGAAGCCCTTGGGCCAAATTCTGAGCTGTCTTCAATCTCTACTACTCCTTAGAGTTCAGTGTGGATACACAACAGAATTTAGTTTATTGTATACATTCTCAGTAATGCATGCATTGAAAGAATACTATTGATAAAACAGAAAATCTCTTCCTCTTCCCTTACCAATTTTATATGCGAGACGTCCTCCACCAAATATTATTCTCAGCTAATTTTAATTTGTCATTTAGGCAAGTACATCACATCTGGTCACTACAGTTTATCCCAATCCTTCTGATTCTTTTCTGAAGAGAGTCAGTTAAGGTGAAGATATCTAGCCTACATCTTCCATAGTGAAGACAGATACAAAGATGTCATTTATTTTCATCTCGTAGCCCATCTTTCACTCCATTATCCCCCACTAGGTTTTTTGCTTCTGATTTATTTCTGTCCTTTAGTGTCTGTTGGAGCTCAAATTCATATTCCTTTTTGTTCTTTTTATTTAGGCAAGATTTCCCTTCACTCTGCTCATTAACCCCCTGACATCCTCTTGGACATGGGCTGCATCTACACCACTGTAACAGCCAATGGCTCTATCCCACAGAATCCTGGGGTTTGTAGTTCGGTGAGGCACCAGCACTCTTTGGCAAAGAAGGCTAAAGACCTTGCAAAACTACAAAATCTAGGATTCCAGCTAGTGCCAAACTGCATTATTTCTACAGTGTAGATGCGCCCCCAAAATGGTTATTTTGTGCTCAGTTGGGGTCCTGCTAGATAGTTTATGCCTTAGCTTAGCAATTCAAGCATAGCTACCTGTTACAATGGGTTTCCCTGCATATTCAGTTTGCCCTATATAACCCCAGGAACCCATCTTCTAGTTCCCTTGTCATGGGGTGGTGTATTGGCCTGATCAGTCCTCCCTCATTCCACTTTTTTTAAAGCTGCATTTAAAATCTGCCAGTTACTCTCTTCCACTCCCACTTTCCTTCTTTGTCCTTAAAATGAGTTCAAAATGCAAACGTAGTTTGCACATAGTTAACTCAGCAGTGGGGAGAAGAGAGAAGGAGGAGGACTCTTACTCTTCCCAGGTGGCTAGGGGAAAACAAACTGCTGTAGCCTCTCCTAGCTTGTGTGTTCTTCCTCTTTAATACCCTTTACCATCTTGACCGCATTCTGATGTTGCTTGGTCACATGTGCCCTTATTTTCATTTTTAAAATGATGGAGGGTAGCAGCATTGCAGCATTCACCCCAGGATGCTCTGGGTAGAACTCGTTGTTTAGGGGTCTGATTCTAACATCTGTTATGAAGGGATGTTGGAACTCATCAATAAAGAGGTGTGGTGCTTTCCTCTGCGGTAGACCATCTGATGCATCAATTTACCACCAATAAGTCTTATAATAGTGATCCAAAACCCAAAGTACACATTATAAGGATACCTTTGATAGGCCAACCTATCAAAGGTGCAAAATTCATTACACTAGTTTTTGAGGGCCCACTGGCTTCTTCAGCAACCAAACATGATAAAAAAAATCATGCTGGGAAAGAAATGTGATGTTGTTAGAGCCACATATCTGCTTCTTGTTTGCCTGTATAGAGAGAAGGCCAGAAGGCTAGACAGAAAGTTCAGGCCCCACCTCCCCCCCCAAAAAATCTATGAGGTAACTAGGAACAAAAGTAGTTTTAAACGCAATAAAATGCCATTTTTCTACATGCAGCCACATAGTGCCTGGCTCTGAGATCTGGGTCCATCTCTGCCCTGTCTGCCACAGGCCCCTGTGTTGGCAGACTGAAATGATCATTTCAGGAAGTCCATGTGGTCTCAGGTCTGGAGATTATGGGGGGATGCAGACGGGTGGCCCTGGGCCGCCCTGGGAAGCGGAGGATTAGGGGTGAGGCTGCCCCACGCCTCGTCCCCAATCCACCCTTTTCCCAGCCCTAAAATTAGCAGCAAAAGGCTGGTCCTTTCAGAGCCGGCAAATAGAGCGCTTGAAGAGCTGCCATTTGGCTCTTCTGCACCCCTTCCGGTGCAGCGCATCAAGACGCTGTACCGTGATGACGTCTTCGGGAAGGGGCTGAGGCAGACGCTATGTGGTTGCCTCTCCCCATCCCTGCCTCCTGGACGGCCCAAAGGGCCATCTGTAGAGACCCAGTGTCCCAACAGGCAAAACATGCCTATATGAGCTAAATTAGATCACTTTACTTTGTGCTGGAAAGTCTAGTCCTAGTGAAATATGACAAACAGTTCATTCTCCTCAGTTTGGGATTCCTCTGTTCAGTGGCTACATTCAGAATCTTCAAGTCCAAAAATAAAAAATAAAAATAAGAATGTGGATGTATTCTTGTTGACCACAGAACTAAATCCCAAATCCAATGTTCATATAATAAGGATACCTTTATTAGGCCAACCAGAATGTAAAAAATAATTATTATGCTAGCTTTTGAAATCACTGGTTTCAGGCAAGTGATGTATGTCAATTTTTTGTATCAAACTAACTCTTGGGGAGGCCTGGAACTGCGGCCAGTTCCAGCTCCAAACAGCCACCCTTACCTAAATACTTTTAATTACATTTCATCTAATTTAAAAATAAATAAATCTACTTTTAATTTTAAAATATTTGTAATCTACCACTGCCCACTACACTGAAAAAGTTTAAAGATACTGTAGTTTGCAAGAGACCAGCATAAAAAGCTGATTCCAGATAGAGGACGTTTTCACACTGGGCTTTACACGGAGGCAAACCTACCTCCGTCCGGCCCCACTCCGGCTCCAGAACCTAAAAGTTCAGACTACGTCGCAGCAAGCCCCTCCTCATCCTGCGCCATCCCTGCCTCACTCCGGGGTCTTGCTCGTCATGTTCAAACTACGTCGCAGCAAGCCCCGCCCCATCTTGCGCAATCCCTGCGCCATCCCTGCCGCTAGCTGGCTTTAGCCCCATATTTCTAATTCCTTTTCTAAAAAGGAATTAGAGGGGCTGCTGCCAGAGGCAATCAGGAGCCCTTCCGGCGGCTGCTGTTTTCGCCGCCGGAGCGGCTCTTGATTGCTTCCAGGGGGCTTCCAGGCGGCTTTAGAGCCGCCTGTGTGAAAACGCCCAGAGTTTCACCAGTATCAGGCATGGTACAGGGGCTGTGCTTCTTCTTGTTGCGGTTGTTGTTATTATTACCCTCAAGCCAATTCTGACTTATGACAACCCTAAGACAGCAACATTTCTTCAGAAGAGGTTTGTTGTTTCCTTCTTCTGAGGCAGAGAGAATGTGACTTGCCCAAGGTTTCCATGGTTGAACAGGGATTCAAACTCTGGTCTTCCAAAGTCATATAGCCTTATTACACAAAAAAGAAAGTGGAAATGGAGCTGGAGAGTAGTGGCTTTATCCATGCCTTACTGATTGATGTCATAGTGCTTCAGTTTTTCTTCCTGAAGGATATGGTGTTAAGAGTGTGTCTTTTTTATAGCTGGATAATTCTGTTCAACAAAAGAGACACTTTTACAACCAGTTCCTTCTGGAAGGAAACTGAAATGCTACAATGTCATGCAGTAAGGCATGGAGAAAGCTGCTACTCTCTATTTTCATTTCCTCTTTCTTTTCTCATGCAATAAGGCTCCTAGTCCAACAGTCAAACCATTATACTACTCTAGCTCCTGTGGCACATGTGCAGGGCTTGTTCTACAGACATATAAAAATGTCAAGTTATTTTTTTATGGAAAATTCTTCCTGCTTGGCTACTGGCATTATGTTTTGGATATTTATACCCAAAGGCAGGTGTGCAGTTTTGGCATGACCACAATTCCTAAATTCTTTGCTTTACATATTTTTGAAGTGACTCTTAATTGTTAGCTATACCTTTTGCTTAACTGAACATACTCAAAGTGGCTTCTGACTGGTATAACACAAAGTTATATGCATTGTGTGGTGAAAAATTCCAGGGCTATCACTTAACCCAAGTTTAGTTTCCTTTGGATGACTGAGAGGTTATTTGGTGATTAGACATTTTATAATATTTACAAATACACAGGTAGAACATAGGAGGAGACAGGCATGCAACCACAACAAACACCAATTCCACTATCCTTCATTGAATTCTGCATAAGAGACAGAACCTGAATGGCATTTTATAGGTCTCAAAAATCAGCTCTTCTCTTGCTAGTGTTTCTCAACCTAACTTAAAACTGCAGTTTTGATCATTCTGTGTGAATTTATCTATATAACATTGTCTTACCTTGTAGGCTGGAGGGAGGGGAAATAGAAAATGTGCTACCTACCCTATTCAAAACCCAAAAGCTATTTCTTGCCATATAAGCCAACTCACCCCATAACAGTAATCCATAACTTAACATATCAAAACATATGAACAATAATGATCATCACCCACTTATCCCACAAAGTAACTCGAATTAAAATACAGAATTAAAATTATCCTAATACTAGGGCAGGCAAAAATGCGGCCTGCAGGCTGCATGTGGCCCTCTGAGCCATAAAATAGGAAGTGATTTCTGGTTCCCTCTTTTTGCTAAGAAAGATCTCCCTTGGATCTAAAATTGTTTGCAATTTCTCCAAACACGTCAAAATGCCCCCTATTCCCACTAGTGGCTATTGGGAGGCATTTGGGGGCAAAATTTGATTTGACTGATTGTTTGTTATTTTACATATGGTGAGCATGTTGTGGCCTTCCCTGGACTCTTGGGGGCTAATATGTTCCTGTAGTCTCCTACCCTTGTCCTAATACTATATAGAAATTCAGGTCTAAGTTCCCACTGAGCCATGAAATGAACTTGGGCCAGTCACTCTTTCTAAGGACGTTATCACACGGGGAGTCGCGGGGAGAAAGTGGAAATAAACCGGATGAGTGGAAGACTTTAATTTACAGGATTTGTCCTGTTCTGCCTCGTCTGATAACTAAACTCGAATTTAAAAGGGGGTTAATTTGAACAAAAACGTGATCTTTTCATTTCCTCAAAAATCCCGAAAATGAAAAAAGATCAGGTTTTCATTTGAATTAACCCCCTTTTAAATTCAAATTTAGTTATCAGACGAGGCAGAACGGGACAAATCCCATAAATTAAAGTCTTCCACTCGTCCGGTTTATTTCCATTTTCTCCCCGCGACTCCCTGTGTGATAACGTCCTAAGGCTTTTAGAGAGAGCCTTAGACTTGAGGAAAAGGGGAGTGAGGTGTTTTACCTTGAGTTCATTGGGGGAATGATTGATTCTGAATAAATCAAACAATTAATCACCCCATAAACAAACCAGGAAGCTGGAAAAGAGCCCCTCCCCCCAAAAAAGATATAAATAAGCTGTGGTTGTAGTGAAGGTGATATGGAAAGATTTGCACACCTCAATTTTGGAAAATTTCCCTTCTTCCTCATATTAATAATAATAATTATTATTATTATTATTATTATTTCTATACCACCCTATGGCGAACCAATCCAGGCGGTTTACAACAATTAAAAGAACAGCAAAGATAAAACAGTATATTCCCCCCCCTTAAAACATTATTAAATCAGATATCAATTAAAACAATAACAGATTCATTAAATATAAAATTTAAATACAAACCGATAAAAAAAAACCCAAAAACAAAAAAACAAAAAAACCCACCACTTCCATTTCTTGGGGGTATAGAGGGACTGTAAAGGGGGAGCGGAGGAGAGATCCTGTTAATGTTACATTAACATTTAAACAGGTTGCAGTGCCCTAATCAACTTCTACTGCATTCCTCATCCATCAACAACTGATGGGGCTACGAGAGGAATGCAGGAGTCAAGGAACCCAAGGCCGGGGTGATTAGTCTGGAAAGGCCTGCCGAAAGAGATCTGTCTTGACAGCCTTTTTAAAGCTGTCTAGTGATGTCAACTGACGGATCTCGTCCGGCAGGCCGTCTAGAGCTTGGGGGCGACAACAGAAAAGGCCCTCTGGGAGGTCGCCGCAAGCCTAGATTTTTGAGGCTGCAGTAAATTCCTCCCAGAAGACTGGAGAGTGCCGGGAGGATTGTATGGAAATATTGATTGTTTCTTGAGGAACCTCACCCTCATCACTGTTTGTGGGGGGATGCCACAATGCAGTTATATAGTCCATGGATGGTACAGCATCAGCAATCCATAAATCCAAATATTAGGACCCACAACACAGTAATATGTAATCTGTTTTGCATTGTTCCATGTAGCATCCACACATACGTAGCACTAGTGCACCTTCAGAAATGACATCACCAGCAAACTGAATAGCAGGAAGCCCATCTACAATATAAATCAGATACTTTGACATCTGCATTAACATGAATACACAGATGCATCCCATTAACATTTACCAACTTGAATCTAATTTTGGATACAGCCAAAGCAAAAATAAAGAGAGCACATATCTCATTTTCTTATCCCAAAGATTCCTTTGTATAGACTTAGACAGAATATGATCCTGTACAGTTGAAGTCATTAATAAAGTATATCTAGATATATTTCAGTCATCATTAAATATGTAGAATATAGAAAGTTTCATCAAGTAAAAATAATGAGCTATTAATAAGATCTTCCACACAAATGTGAAAATTATTTCAGTTTGTACAATTGTGTTAGTGTGTGTATACTCTTTTGTTAAGGATTGTGTGTGTGAAAGACCCATCACTCCAAGAGTGGCATTATTGTTTTCTTTGCCAACATTGCTGTGGCTTCTGAGGGAAAGAAGAGCCATCATTGCCTAGTTCCAACAGCTGGTGAGGCACCCTCCCTCCATTCCAACTGCCACTGCTGTGACCTCTGAGGGAGAGAAGAGCCATGCTGTATTTGCTACTGCTTTGGACCTCTGCTTCCCTCAGAGTTCTTGCTCTTTGAAGGACTGAAGCCCTCAGCAGGCACTGACCTCCACCCAACACAGCTGCCTTGCCTCTCTGAACTATAAAAACAGGACTTCGAGGGAGGTCTTACCAAAAACACCCAGCAGAGAAACTGAGGACCACAGAGACCATCAGGGGTCTGTAGGAAGGAAGAGGCAGCTGTGTTTGCTACTGCCTTGGACCTCTGCTTCCCTCAGTGGTCTAGTTCATTGCAGGACTGAAGCCCTGATTCATCAGGCACTGCTCTTTATACTTGTACTTTATTCTTTCACTGGGTATAGAGGGCAAAGATTTGTCCTTTTGCTGGACAGAGACAAGGGTCTGTTACCTGGATTACCTTCTCAGTGTCAGAGAGAGAGAGAGAGGCAGGCCAACTCCATCAGGCCTAGCCTAGATAAAGAAAGAGCCCCCTCCTCCAGTTCTTCTGCCATGGTTCAGATCTCAGAGGGAGAGAAGAACTGCTGGACCTGATACCCTTCCCCACTGCCATTCCCATCTCCATTTGTGTCGTCTTTTTAGATTGTAAGCCTGAGGGTAGGGAACCATCTAACCATTTGTAAGCCACTCTGAGAACCTATGTGGCTGACACCTAGTGTTACCCCTCTGCCAAAAGGAAATGAATGGACATCAGTCTTCCATGTAAGTGCAAGAAAAACCAATAACAGTGTATAAGCATATTTGGGTTATTCAGTTCTAGTACAAAGGGGCCACTAATTTATGCTGTAATGTATGTATTCCCTTAGGCTGGGTGGGAATCATGTAACTCTCCAGATGTTGTTGCACTACAACTCAAGGTAAACCTCACCATCATTTATACTGGATGAGCTGCTGGGAATTGCAGTACAACAATATTTGGAGGATAGCCTAATTTTCACATGTCTACTTTAGTTTGAGATTCCTATCTTCCACAATATAGTGCACCCTTAATAGCCAGATACAACTCTTTTCTTTGTGGATTTCCACATCTCCCACTCCCCCCCCCCCCGGCACAATAAAAAGTAATGGCTAGCCAGCAAGAGCAGAAACAAGATTTTATCTTTGCAAAGAAAAAGGCCCAGAAAGTCTGTATTTAAAAGTACATCGAGAGCCTGTTTGTGTGAGCAAAAAGAAATGTCCTCATCCCATTCCTGTGCTCACCTGTTCCAATTATGGATGGGGCCAAAATGGACAGAGCACAAGCCCAATGTGCACTCCATTGTGATTCTCCAAAGTAAAAAGAGTCACCATTTACTCTGGATCAGGCTGGAAACTCCAGAGAATTCCCAGGGTGTGTAAATTGTGTGTGCAGTTCAGGGAAAGGAGGAGGAACATTGGCATATAGGTGAGACACTGACCTCTTTGCACTGAGAATTTCCCCCTCCCCAGCCATAGCACTTTCATTGTCAAGTTCGCATGGTTCCTCTGGCATCATTCCTTTTGTAGATGTGCCAACATAGAATCATAGAGTTGGAAGAGACTATAAGGGCTATCCAGTCCAACCCCCTGCCATGCAGGAACTCTCAGTATCACACAATTGCACATATCGCACAAGCACACATTAGCACAACAATACCATCAGAAATGTTATAAGCATCATTCTAATATATATATAAAAAAACATTTGTGGGTCTCCTGTCATGGCCCTAAACTGGAAAGGCCTAGCCACCATGGATCCAAGACAAAGACCTCATGTATGCACCTGAATAGTCACACCTGCCTTTATAATGAATTAGCAGATCAAAAGGCCAGGGTTAGGAGCTGCAAGGCAGAACATTTGTACCTAGGTTTATGAATACCAGCCAGGATGTGTCCAGCTGAAGATGAGATAATATCAACACCTCATGTCCCCTCTTTGGAAATTGTCTACTTCAAAGAGTATCAATCCAGAATCCTTTGACATGCAATAGCAAAACTTCACCTCAGGCTAGGTATAAGGGTATAATCCCCAAAATCTTAGGCACATTGGGTCTGGTTAGATTTCATGGTGCCACTGTGCCACTGTGAACTTTGACGAGTCCAGCTCTTCCTATTGTCCTTTCTCTTTCATAAACGGTTGAGTCTATCCATCTACTTTCATCGTTGGAGCAACCTCCATCAGGTAATTATCACCATTAGAAAGCCTTCTGTTCCCTATCCAAGCTAACTACTTTATTCCTTAGTTCTTGTGTGCTTGAGTGAGTGTTAGGGCCTTTGTAGACTGCCAGAAACAGTGCAAATTGAGTCGACTTTAACTGCCCTGGCACAATGCTAGGGAATCATGGGAATTGTATTTTTTTTCTGAGACATTGAGACTTCTCTGTCAGAGAGCTCTGGTGCCACAATAAATTACAGTTCCCATGATTCCCTAGCACTGAGTCAGGGCAGTTAAAGTCGACTCAATTTGCACTATTTCTTTTTTTTTAATTATTATTTTTAAGAATGTTACAAATAAAACAAAAGTGAAATATAAGATTCAATCAATTGTACACTTATTCGTATTCCTACATTCCATAATATTGTGAAAAACAAATAAAGTATGTTACAACATCCTAACTCATGAATGAGTTGCATGTATTCTTTGTTTCTTCACTTAATATTCCAAAAGATAAAAAAGAAAGCTCAATTCACATTTCAATTTATGACTTCCTTTTTCTAGCTTATTAGTTCAGAGAATTTGAAGTCTTTTTGTCATTTGTACCCTCTTAAACAACATATATAACATTTAACCCATTTTTCTTATTGTATACAATACTAACATTGTGAGATATATATATATATATATATATATATATTCACTTTTCTCTATTGTGAGTTTTTTATTTTTATAATGAAGAAATTTAATTGCATAATCTCTTGTATATCGTTGTTATTCTTCTTTCTCTTTTAGTTTCTGTTATCCTTACAGACTCATTGAGAAATCTTTGTCTCTATCAGTCTATTCCCTAGCCACCTCCATAAACATAGGATAAAAGATCCCATTGGAGACTTGAACTTTTAACAATTCCCCAAGTTCAAGCTCTTCTTACATTTTTGGTGGAGAATTTGGTGGGCAAATCCCCAAGGTGTAGACATTCCACTTTGGCTGACTGGACTGTTTACACTCCAGATGTAGAGGTTAAAAGGGAATGAAACTGAATAAACACAAAAGCCAGGAATTCCGTGTGTGTGTTCTCTGTGAGTGGCCGTAAGGGCTTGGGACTATTGGGGTTGTCTGTTTTGGTTTCATTTCTTTGGTTGGTTGTTCTGCACACTGGCTCTGGCTGTGGAGATTGGGCCATCTGGTTGTGGACCTCCAGCAGTCCCTGGGCATGGAGTTAGAGCAGTTTCCTAATGCCCTGTTTTTATTTTCATCTATTGTGGTTTGGGCAACAATGTTAGGTTCCATCAGGTTCCTTTCCCCCTCCCACCACACATTCAGGACCATCCATAACTCAAACCTAAGGCAGCATTTAGTGTGAGTGAGCATGGCCTTGGATGAGCACAGGCAAGTACAATAGAAAAGATGTTTCCTACATGTGGCTTTAAGTCCTGGTGCAATGTCAAGAGAGTGAGTGAGCACCGCCTTGGATGGACGCAGGCAGGTACAGCGGGGAGACATCTCCATAGTGTGGCCATAAGTCCTTGCACAAGGTGGGTAGAAAAAGCCTTGGATAGGCACAGGCAGGTACAGTGGGAGAAAGATCTCTCATTGTGGTTTTAAGTCCTTGTACAAGGGTGTAGGAAGAAAACCCCCAGGTAGGAACCTAGCTGGGGATTCAAGCCCTTGGTGTCAGTTTAACTCAGCCACTGGTCACTCCACTGGGGCACAGCATCAAGAGCTCCCTAGTGAAAGTTCTGAGGCTTGGTCTAGCTGAGGGATAAACCTAGAGAGTCATTTTCTGCAGAAACAATTGGGTTCCCTTAGTGAAAAGCTGATAAAGGTTTCACCTTCAACTGTGGGTAAGAGGGAACAAGAGGGTCCCTAAGGCTCTACAGGATGAGCCGGAACAAAAGGAGAAGTAGGAGAAATGGACAAAGGAACAAATGAAGTGATGTCACCAGTAGCAGCCAGGTTGTTTAAGGAGAGACCACCTAGAGAAGTAGATCTTAAAGAAGGAACCTAATCCTTGGAAAGCAGGAGGCTTCCTTACTGAAGATCCTTTTGCAACACTGCTAGAAGTACAAAGACAACTAAGGGCCTTTGCAGACTGCCAAAAATAGTGCAAATTGAGTCCACTTTAAGGGTTAGGGTTAGGGTTAGGGAATCATGGGAACTGTATTTTATTGTGGCACCAGAGCTCTCTGACAGAGAAGGCTCAATGTCTCAGGGGAAAAAAATCCCATGATTCCTTAGCACTAACCCTAACCCTTAAAGTGGACTCAATTTGCACTATTTCTGGCAGTCTGCAAAGGCCCGTCTGGGTTAAAAAGAGTACCTCCAGCAGAAAAAGACAGATGGCATCGTGGGGAATTTGAATGTTAGCCCATGAAGCCATCCAGGAATACCAAAGGACAAAATTGGATTCAGACACTCTAAAAGGGCAAATAGGAGATCTAGTAACACAAGCAAGGGGAAAAAGTATTGGAAAATGCAGTGGCAATCAACAATGCCCACACAACCATCCAGAGGGCAGAAAAAGCAGAAAATGAAAATGCCTCTTTGCATAGCCCCATTGAGACTCTGGAAAGACAGTTAGACCAAAAAAAAACAAGCTGTGGACTTCTTACTGTCCAAAAGCACAAAGGAAGTAATGCAGGCTGATCACACCGTCTGTGAGAAGCTAATTAGGGAGTTGGAGGCTAAGGATGATCTAAATGCTGCCATCGTCGCTACAGTACACACAGAGATTCTTGAGTCGGCAGCCCAAGCCAGGGCTCTTCAGGATCCTTTGACAGAAGATGCCAGGGCCACCCACTCCTACAATCCACAATGGGGGACTGGAAAAGGAACAGCACAAGCACCAACTCTATATCTATCTCTCCCAGTCAATCCTGTGAGAACTAGAAGCATGGTAGAAACTAAGGCAGATGAGGATGGTACTGTCACTCAGTCAAGACCTACCTGTGTCCAGAAGCAAGAAGGCTCTCGACCCTAGACTGGAATGGTTTTATGGAAAATATTCTACTAGCCTCTCAGGTCTGTTGGATGTGGGAAGCTAAAAAGGAAGTGCCAACAACCACATCCAGCAGAACTGTAAAAGCAGAAAGGAAGAAGGGCAATAAGGAAGGGGATCCAGTTTACCCAGTAACATATAGGAACAATGGCCCCCATTCCAAACCATTTCAGGAAATTCAAACAAAAATCCACCAAACAGTGATACCTTTATTGGCCAACCAAAATGCACAATATACTTGTTGCAAGCTTTTGAAGCTCCACTGGCTTCTTCATCAGGCAAGATGTTACAAACCAAACAGGAGAAAAAAATGGAAATGTTAGTCAGATGCCTGTATTTTGATGATTCTGTCATCAAACACAGCTACCACTGTGCATTTCAGGAAGATCAAGGAACAAGGGGTATAGACCCAATCGTCCTGTAAATGCCCCGCAAAAGGAAGATGAACTTAGAAGGAATACCTGGAGACAACTTAGGGAAATGGGCATATTCAAGAAACCCTTAGATGGAAAACCAACTGCAGAATTGTTGCGAGTCCTGGGTGATGTTTTGGAAGGCAAATACCGGACTCCTACTGCTCCCCCTAATGCCACTGGAACAGATTAGGATCACCCAGAATCCCCTCAATCACTGAGGACACAGGCAGGATCATGAATTCCTTGGGCTAAAATGCCTCTTTGCCCCCACTCCACAAGTTTCCTCCAGAGCTGAAAACCATGTGGCGTCCATCAAAGTGTGAGGTCACATGCAACAGAATGTAGTAACCATATCTCTATCTATCTATCTATCTATCTATCTATCTATCTATCTATCCATCCATCTATCTATCTATCCCCCTGATGTTTTAAAGGAACATTCTGTTTGGGGGCAATTTAGGTCAATTTTTGAGTTAATTTACATATTTTCCCATCATTCTCTGTTTGACCAGGAAGCAGAGGGCAGAAGGCTGGTGAGGAAAAATAGGGTGACTGAGGACCCTTCAATCAAAGTATTGGTGTGCAAGAAAGACAAGCAGCTTGACCAGCTGCTTGGCTGCTGCTCCTTTGCACCCAGTCACCCTGGTAGCAGCAACCAAGCAGCTGGTCAGCTGGCCTTCCTTTGCCATAGGGCCAGCACAGGCAAGAGGGAGGAGCAGGCCTGAGCCACTGACAATGCAGTATTTGCACACGAGAGGCTGGAGTGGTGGCAGTGGTGGTGGAGAACTGCTAAGGTAGATGCTGATAGCTGGCTGGCTGCTGCACAAAGAGTATTCCTAATATCAAGAAATGAGCATGGCAAATGCTGGAAAGGTAGTAAGATAGAGGGTGATAAAAGTGAAAGAAGGTTAGAGCAAGTGGTATAATGGTAAGAGAAGGGAAATGGGATGTAGATAAGGGCTGGCTCCTCCTTATTTAACCGATCTCCTCTCTCCCTACATCCCTACCCGCTCTCTTCGTTCTGGCAGTCAAAGTCTCCTGGCTCAACCCAGGATTTCCTCTGCCCCGTCCCGGATCCGTCCATTCTTTCTTGCTGCCCCTCATTCTTGGAACCGTCTTCCTCTGCATGTACGGCTCATCACCTCCCTAACCAGTTTTAAGACTGAATTGAAAACCATATTGTTTAGGGAAGCGTTCTCAGGGATTTTGTGATTGTTATCTGGCTGTTTGATAATCTGGTAATCGTTCTGATAATGTTAATTGTGTTGTGATTTGTTTGATATTTGATCTTTTAATTTTATTTCCTCTATATGGTAATTTGTTTATCTATTTATTTTATTTTATTTCTTAGAGTGTACGCCGTGGGCAGGCTTTTTTATATTTGTAACTTTTTTACTTTGTACAGTGCTGTGTATAATTACAGCGCTCTAGAAATAAAGTTTAATAATAATAATAATAATAATAATAATAATAGATAAAATGGATTAGATGAGAAGGAAAGTAAAGGAAGGGAGCAAAAGGAAGAAAGATTGGGGTTAAGATAGTGTTAGAAAGATATAATGTAAAGAAAGGAAAGTATAAAGCAGAAGGACACAGAGTGAAGGAGAATAATTGAAAGGCCATTAATGCCAGTTATATTAGAAAGATTACAAAACAAAGAGGAGTATTACTTTAGATGCAAGAATGTATGTCAGTATGTTTGTGATATTACATGTTTGTTTTAAAAATAAGGAGTAAAAAGAATTTATGCTTATGTTGATGTTAATGTTAATGTTTGAATTTTAATATGTTTAATAATTTAAAAAAGAAAAAAGAAATGAGCATTGGTATGTGCTAGGATTGTCGCCCAAGAAGAAAGACAGTGGTTGCTCAAAAAAGTTTGGGAACCACAGGTCTAGAAGAATTTTAATACAGATAGAGAACACTCCCTTTCTTGGCCTTGTGGGAACCAGGGACAAAGGGCACTAAAAGCCAGGTAATAAAATTTCAGCTCCATTGACAGCAGCAAATAACTTTTCTTGAGATCCAGGCTATCTCTGTTCTGTGCTGGGTTACCACCCCCTTCTGTAGGTGAGGAATATTGAATTTATTAAGATGTTTCTGTACTGTAACATCTGGAAAAATGTTTAGGTGCTATATAAATAAAACTTGTCAATTGTAGTCCAAATGAAAGAGTTTTACCTTTTTGGGAGGTAAAAACCACAATGAGTTAAGTCTGTTAGCTCCCTCTTGTTTAAAATTCCCCTATTGCAGCTAAATTCAGTATCTTCAAATCCAGGAAACATATTTAGGGGTAGCCATGTTGACCATGCAGCAAAATACAACAAACTCCAAAATCCACAAAACAGCAATATCTTTATTGGGCCTACTAAACAGCACAAAATACATCATGCAAGCTGAAAAGCTTAGTGATTCCAACTGGGTAGTATGAAGCCCTTTTGTCACTTCCTTCAGTGCTGTTCTAGAGGGGAAAGATGCGGAACAAGGAAAGGTGCTTCAGGTGTTCTTGCCAAGAAACAAAAAGATATGAACTTAGTGATGTATCCTAAGAATACAAAGGATAATTTAGCAATGTAGTCCTTCACTTGAGGAAGGTTTTCAAGGATAATTACTTTTCATGTTACCTACTTGAGAAGAGTCTTGCCTTTCAGAACATATATAGAATTGATAACAGGAAGGTCTGAGAAGGACATCTTGGTCTGCTGGTTGTATAGTGTTAGGATAACAATGAGAGCAGAGCAGAGCATTGTCACACATTTATGAGAACACAAGATCTGTGAAAGGCAGCCACTTTGCAGAGATTGCCTATCGTTTCTGTCCAGTGGGTTGATAACTTTCTGCTGATGGTGATCTAGCCTGAAAATCAGAATATCACTTAGTATCTGATCCCACCTTGTTAGCGCCTCCAAATATACACCTTCAAAAAGCTCCCTGGCTCTGAGAGATGGGCTATTCTGAAAAAGAGCCTAAGGTTTGAAAAGTTCAGAGATGGATTCTTATTCACATAAGAAGGCTATTTATCCCTCCCCCCCAATGTTCAGTGTCTACAAGATTCTTTGCATCTCTCCCATATGCACATATACAAATACATGCATATACAATGCTGCAGGACTGATTAAAGTCATTGCCGGTCATGTATAAAACATGGACCAAGAGTTCTCCATTACTAGTTGAAATAAAATCCTTTTAGCACACTATGGCCTCAGGCATGATTTCACTTTGTTGTTGTGTGTCTTCATTCCCTATCATGGGGTTTCTTGACAAGATTTATTCAGAGGAGTTTGCTGTTGCCTTCTTCTGAGGATGAGAGAGTGTGACTTGTCCATGGTCATCCACTGGGTTTCCATGGCTGAGCAAGAGTTCACTACAGTGGCGATATATATATATATATATATATATATATATATATATGTGTGTGTATATATATATATATATGTATATATATATATATATATATATGTGTGTGTATATATATATATATGTATATATATATATATATATACTTTAAAGATTCACAAGTAGCTATGAATGTTTTCCTGGCATATTGGAAAACTTGCTTAAAGATGTCATTTTTTTTTAAAATCATGTTACTTTATAGACATACATTTTAGAAAACAGCTGAACCTCTCTACTGCTCTCAGACTAGACAAACACAGACACAAAGCTCTAACTAAGCTGTCTGGGAACAGTCTAACTGCATCTACAGGTTGGACGTGCTACATAACTCAAGACGAGTGTCTCGAGGACAAAACAACCACTTGGCAGACAGTTTCTGCTTCTGTTACCAAATATGGACCACCTTTACTAGATTGGCAATTTGGCATTTAGCGAGACAGGATAGACTCTTTTTTCATGTTCAGAATTACGTATTTGCATATAACGAATCTATGTAAGACCATCTGGATATTGCTACAAGAGTGCACAGAGTTTTTTGCACAGGTGACATTTAGGAAGCAAATTTTAAAAATTGGCACTTTGGGCATGATTAATGAAGTTGGTTGCTAAGCACTTTGATATATTTGGAGTGGAAATCAGAGAGCTCTGTGCAAAATGTATGCATTTCTTAGTCACATTTCAATCCTCAGGAAGAATTTAAGTGGTGCTCGAGACATTACATTGACTTGCTGATCCCCAGCATTAAGGTGAATGTTACCCTTGGGAGAAGCTTATTATTAATCATATGCTTATCTTCACATGCTGTTTTACTAACATTTAATACCCAGCATCAAGTGACCATTTTGCAAGGTTTTACTGGCTGCCCTGCACTGAAAGTTTCTCTAGCAACAATTCTGTATTTGTTGTCATTGTCAACCCAGTGAAATGGGGCAATAGTCCCATTTTCCAGATGAGGAACTGTGTTAAGACTTGAGTACACAATAGGTTCTGAGCCTGGGAAACAGAATGCTGATACTGGTTAGGAATCAGCCTGTGCATTGCTTTTTCTAGTAGGGAAAATAGTTTATGAAGAAGGCCCCTAAAGAGCATCAGGACAGAAGAGTTTCCAGATCAAGCTTGCTCACAGTCTGCACTGCAAAGGGACCTTGCTGGCCTCTGGTGATGGCTATCTGTCTTGACAGGAGCTCAAACAAAGTGAAGCTGATAAACACCAACTTGCTCAAGATGTCATTGAGATTTGAATTCAGGTATCTCAGGTATGATAGCTGCATCCCAGCCATCTCCAAACATCTGTCATATCAGACTACAATTTCCATTATCTTTAGACAATATAACCATGTGAGTGGGGATATCGGGTGGTATAATTAGGAGTGGGGAAGAATTTTTGTTTCAATTCATATGTATAGGAATTTACCAGAATCATGTTTTTTTATGTTGATGTTTTAACTTCTCTTTTATGATGTTTTAATTTGTTTGTTTTAACTTTTAGATTGTACGTCACAGGCAGGCTTCTTATATATTCTGGTTTTTATTTGATTTTGTACAGTGCCGTGTACATCTACGGCGCTTAATAAATAAAGCTAATAATAATAATAATAATAAGATCTTAAGATCTGGGGGGGGAATGATGAGAGAGAAACTGAAATGCACAGATTTATCCACCCAGAGCTAGGCTTTTTGTTTACTTTTCCAGTCTCTGGACTGGCAACTCTACATATTCAACCATGTTAGTGCTGAAATCAATGTTGCCATATTGTCCCCCTGCCCCACCCTCAGAAGTGCCTCATCTTTGATACCTGTATGACAAGCAAGTACAATGTGGTTATCTCCTTGCTGGAAATGACTGTACTGAATGTGGCCAAGTAAGAAATAGTCGTCCCTTCCAATTCATGGGGGATCCGTTGTGGATTCCCCCCTCCTCCCATGAATTGGGAAAATCATCAATATTGGAGCCCCATTGATTACAATGGGGGGTGCTCCCACATGCTGCACTGCATGTGTGCCTCAAACACACACAGCATTATGTCCCTCCTGGCTTGCTGTCCATGAAGGATCAGGACCGCAGATGGCAAGACCACGAATCAGGAAGGAACACTGTAGTTTTGTACATTTGTTTCTGAAAAACTGACCCCAAATAGCAAATTGCTTCATTCACTTCATTCACTCAGTGAGTGCTCACAATCTATGGAGCGACAAGATTTCTGGACTGCAGAGAAAGAAACCATTTTGAAGGAGGAACCTTATTTCCAAAGGAGGAATCTAATTATCCTTTTTGAATGAATTTGTTCAGCCATGGTCATTTCTTCCTACTTTCAGTTATCTATTTAAACTTGAGAACCAAAATGCAGTATATCCCCTTATATGTGCCCATTCTGGTTTCTTCCCCAGATTGCTTCTCTTCTCCTTCATGTATGTAGTAATAATTCCATGTAGATGTTATTTTCCTTTTGCTAAATCTCACCTGTTACATTCATCTGTTAACAAGGTTTCCATACCAAACACGGGAGTATGGTAGAAGGCATACACATTATCCCCTCACCGTTTCTGCTGTCATTCTTTCTCCTAACAATAGTCTTTCTTATTGGATGAAGTGCTCAGCCCATATTTCATTACAATCCTCCCCAAACTTCTCTTTCTTTTATAAATGTGCCTTTCCAACATGAAGATCCTGTCTGTGCAGATGAGGAAAGATTGTGTAGCATTGCAGGGTTTGGAACACCAACATGAAATGGCCATTTTTGTCACCTCTTTTCCAACAGCTCCTGGCTTCCTTTCAAATGATCCCTGGCAGATTTTCCAGTGTTTGGCATTTACAAATGTGTCTAAAAGAGATCAAAATAGTAATCAATTTCAGAAAAGCTCTGTGTGTGTAGAAATGAAAGGAATCCTGCTTACAAAAGAACATTATAGAACAGCATGTCTTGGTATCTTTTTTATATAGCCATGACTTAAAGTGTTGTACTTTGGTAAAAAGACAAGTCCTGCCCCAAAGACTTTACAGTCCAGATTTTGACCAGGAAAGAACAAAAAGAAATGAGGAAGTGAGTGGGGAAAGAGGGCATATTGGGAGTAATCAAGAACATCAAGGCATTTAACTGAGCAAACTGAATGTTACAGGCATAGCTCTGTTAACAAAGGCTGCATCCACATTGCAGAAATAATCTGGTTTGGCACCACTTTTACTGCCATGGATCTGTGCAATGGAATTCTGAGAAGTATAGTTTATTGTAAACAAATAGTCTTTAAAAATAAGTTTTTTTTAAAATAAACTACCCTTCCTTGAATTCCATCTCATGAAGCCATGGTAGTTAAAGTGGTGCCAAACTGGATTATTTCTGCAATGCAGATGCATCCCAAGAAGGAGTTGATGGAAGATATATAGAATTTGGAAGGAAAGCAATGTAATTAACAAAAAAGAATTAAGTTACTCCAACAACAGTTCTCTTTGTTTACAGTTCAAGAAGTGAATGCTAAACTATTATATCTTATGCAAAAAATCTTTGAATTCACAAATAAACCTGGGAAGTGGCTTTCCTATATGTTGAGACAGGAAAAGATAAAGAAAAATGTCACAAAGTTCAGGAAGGGAGACAAATTTGTAATGGATAATCTGAAAATATTTAAAGCTTTGGAGGAATATTACAGATATTTATATGTGGTTGGCAATGAGAAAATTTTAGATATGGAAGACTATTTAATTAAATTCAAATTTGACAAATTATGCTTGGAACTAAAGCAAGGTGTGGAAATAACAGGCAGATTAGAACCTTGGCACTAGCCGATGGGAACAGAGCCAGGAGTAAGTATATAAGAGGGAGGAACAGGTTTGAAAGGATAGTTGATTTTAGTGTATCCTGAGGGGTGAAGAGCCATTGAGGTTAGGTTGGGCTGCTGTGAGGGACAGCTAGAAAGGGTTTTAGGTACCCAAGAGAGGGAAGAAGAGTGTCCTTAATGATATTGTTGTAGTGTTTGGTGACTAGTGAAGTCACAGGTAACAAAAGGATTATATGATACAAAAGTTTAATAAAGGTTCTGTGAGAACTTAGGGCCTTTACAGCTGCCAGAAATAATGCAACTTGAGGCCACTTTAACTGTTCTGGCTCAGTGCTAGGGAATCACGGGAATTGTATTATTTTTTTTCTGGGACATTGAGCCTTCTTTGTCAGAGAGCTCTGGTGCCACAATAAACTACAATTCCCATGATTCCTTAGCACTGAGCCAGGACAGTTAAAGTGGCCTCAAGCTGCATTATTTCTGGCAGTCTGTACAGGCCCTAAGTCTGTAAGGGAACATATATGGGGGGAAGCAGACGGGAGCTTCCCGTGCACCGCGGGATGGAGCGCCGCTGGAGCGCGGCAGCTGCACCGCGGCGCACCGTCGGCAACTCTAAAAGGAGCACCAAATTGGCGCTCCTTTTAGATTTCAGGGAAAGGGCGCCCTAAAAGCGGTGGGTGCACTTTCCCTGACTCAAACGCCGTGGCACGTGCGGTCGCCATGGTGTGAGGTCATCCTCGGAGCGCCGGCCGTGTGGAGGGCCGGCGACTCCGAGGGCGACCTCAGGAAGAGGAAGGGACGCCGCTCGTGCGGCTGCCCCTCCTCTTCCCTGCCCGGAAGACGACTCTATTAGTCGTCTGCCGAGGCCCATATAAAGCTATAAAGAAACCATTACAAAGGCAAGCTAGAGAAACTGTTAAACTGTATAACTAATAAAGGATTTATACACTGTATCAATTGTGAACACCACCCACTAAAGGAGATACTGCATTCAGCCTGACTTGCCAATAAACTTCTTACTTTGTTTCAATAAGCAGCTGTCTAAAGTGATTTGAGAAACACGTTAAACATGCTACAAACATTGACAAAAGTCTTTTAGGTTTGGGACACATTAGAGAGTGGGTCTGTGGCTGTCAAAAAATAGTTGGTGCCAAGCTGAGGGAAAATTTGAAAGCCAGAATGCTAGCATCTAAAAAGAGTTATAGTGCAGGAAACACTTAAGAGTGCCCCGAGTTCAAGTCTTGCAGTGAAGAATTGGTGGGATAGTGGCCATCACCTTCACATAATTGATGGCAGCGGTGGGATTAAAAAGACCCATTGTGCTGCCATTTGAGTAAAGAAGTTGGGTGGGTGAGTCTCACCTTAACACAATGCCTGAATGGGCTTGTGACAACTATGGAATTTACTGAAGCAGTTTAAAAAATATTAAACCTGGAAAAGTGTCAGGCCCAGATGGACTACTGCCAGCATATTATAAGAAATGTGAAGATGAGATACTTCAACCATTGAAAATTGTGTGTGATATTACCATCACTGGACTCTTCCTAATTTTTCAATAGGTGCCTGTCTTTTCTTATGACCCTAAAACAGACTCTGGACTCTAGACTCCATTATCCTTGGTGAAGGAGGGATCATATAAACACTTCAAATATATAAGTTCTACAAATATGTAGAACAAATTTCTTTGCCTTCAGGACAGCTTTTGGCTTATAAAGATCTCCAAATTTCTTTGGGCCTCTGCAGACCAGGCCAAAGGACCGGCCTGGAGGCAGAGATGAGGCGGGGCAGCCACACGTCAGCCGCCCCAAGCCCACACTGATGCCGTCCTGATGCCATATGCCATTATGCATGTCACATGGCATCAGGACACCCTCCCGGCACAGCGTTCTGACATGCTGCACTGGAAAGGGTGCTGAAGAGTCATATGCCAGCTCTTAGGGTGGCCTTTTGCCTCCCCTGAAAGGAGCAGCATTTTGCCGCTCTTTTCAGGATGGCAAAAGGGAGGATTGGGGCTGCGGCATGGAGTAGCCATGGCCCCAATTCACCGCTTCCTGGGGCAGCCAAGAGCTGCCCATCTGATGCCCCCCTTTGTTAAGTTAGAGAAGAGAAGAGAAGAAAACAGAGGAGGTGGAAGGAAAGTGAGCTAGCTAGAGAGCAGGGAGGCTTTATGTCTTCCTGTATTCTGCTGCCATGACTTGCCCTGTCTTCCAAGAGCTCCCAGAATATCTTCATCATGAAAGGAGCAGCTTCAGTTTGGTAATCATTGCTTAATGAAGCCTTTCCTATCATTTCTCTAGCTCTTGTGAGTGAGTGAGTGAGTGAGTGTTGTGTGATTTTTCCCCTTAATAAAATACAAATCATTGGAAGAATTCTGTTTCTGCATCACTCTATCTTAAGCAGGTAAAAGGTAAAAGTATTCCCTGTTGACAAGGTTGTCAAGTCATGTCCGATCATAGGGGGCAGTGCTCATCTTCATTACTAAGCTGAAGAGCAAGCCTTGTCAGACGCTGGCTACCCTGACTCTGCCCCAATGCCGCCGTCATGCCATGCGCCACATCACATGGTGGGTGGAGTCAGGGCGCTCCCTTGGCACAGCATACAGACATGCTGCGATAAAGAAGTGGAGAAAAGCCGCCGCCGCAGCAGCAAAGGTGGCTTTTTGCTGCTCCAAAAAGGAGCATTTGCCATCTCTTTTTGAAGCAGAAAAATCCCGGATTGGGGCTGTGGCATGCGGTTGCTGAGGCTCCAATTTGGCACTCCCAGGGGCAGCACAGAGCCGCCCCTTAGGGACCATCTGTAGGGCCCCAGAGACTACTCTGTGATCATGATGGCACATGCTGTTTACCTTTCCAGCAAAGTGGTACCTATTTATCTAACTTGCATTTGCATGCTTTCGAACTGCTAGGTTGGCAGAAGCTGGGACTAGTGACAGGAGCTCACCCCATTATGCAGCACCTATCTTAAGCAACCTCTGCAGAAATATGGGAAACAGTTTTGGAGGGTTGTTTTGTAGCACAACCCAATAATTAAATTTAACCGTAATTAAAAATTCCCCAAGAAAGACTCCTTGTCTACAGTGATGAGTTATTAGAAAAAGGGCAGATGCCAACTTCTTGGAGAAACACCTATATTATAGTGATTTATAAAGAAAATTCAGATGAGACATTAAGAATTATAGGCCTACCTCTACTAAATAATGACCTTTTTGCCAAAAAAGACAATTAAGAAATAATTTAACAACTGTTCTCAATATTATTGAATTTTTGGAACCTCATAAGCACAAAAAAGTCATTTTGATTTTTTTTAAGATGCAGAGAGAGCATATGGTAATATTTCTTGTAACTATTTATTTCAAGTACTGGAGAGAATGGACTTTGGTGAAAATATTATTTAGACAATAAAGACAATTTACTCTATCCAAAAGGCCAAGATTTTAGTAAATGGCAATGCAAGATTGGTTAAAATACAAAAGGGTAACGTCTCTCACCTTTACTGTTTATCACTGGTGACCCTATTGAGAGATATTAGGCAAGATGACACAATCTATGGGGCAACAGTAAAAAAAATGAACAGTATAAGTGGAGAGCATATTGTCATGAGCACCACTTACTTTTCTTTATGTGGCATTGTTATCCCACCGCTGCCACAATATGTGATGTACCAGACCACTTCTGTTTATATCTATGGGTTTACTCCCCAAACTTGGTTTGTTTATTTCTTAGTAGCATGGAAATTCAATCCAGGTTCAGACAAACTTGTAATTAAATAACAATAAAACTTTATTTGAATGATGGTTAACAATGCTTCATTTGTTACAGTGTTGCATTTACTTGTTTTTGTTATACCTTGATACACACTCTTTAACTCTAGAGAACACTAGTTACTATTCTTTAGGACCCTCACACTGTCCTTATTTATGGTTATACTTATAACCATATTTCTATAATAGCCCTCAGGTTAATGAAATCTCAGAAACTCCCTCACTTGGAGTTCTGTCCTAGAGCTAAGTCCCTTCCTTCTGAACTTTAGCCCTCACAGTCACTGACTCCTGGACTCTTACACAACCAGACCCAAACTGACTCAGTTGTCAGCAACAGAATTCTTTATCACCTACAGCCCACTTTGGCTGTTGCTAGCTTGGCATAATTCTGCCTGCTGTCCACACATATGCAGATAATTTTGTGATAATGGCACAAAACCCACTGGACTCAATGAAGACTCTTTGGGGGGGGGGGAAACGAAGGTGTTTGGGTCATGCTCTGTGAATCGTGAGAAAACAAAATTGTTGACTAAAAACATGACTTCAGAAAAGGATAATGAACTAGCTGCCTTTTCAAATTTTGAATTAGAAAAAAGGGAGTTAAATATTTGGGAGTTACAATCCCAAAGAACAAAAGTTTATTATTTCAAAACAACTATTAAAAGGAATTAAAAGAGAGTTAGGGCCTTTACAGACTGCCAGAAATAATGCAACTTGAGACTACTTTAACTGTCCTTCTCTCTTAGAGAGCTTTGGGGCCACAATAAACTACATTTCCCATGATTCCCTAGCACTGAGCCAGGACAGTTAAAGTGGTCTCAAGCTGCATTATTTCTTCTCTCTTAGAGAGCTTTGGGGCCACAATAAACTACATTTCCCATGATTCCCTAGCACTGAGCCAGGACAGTTAAAGTGGTCTCAAGCTGCATTATTTCTGGCAGTCTGTAAAGGCCCTTAGAAAAATGAGGAAAATTAAACTTATCCTTTTTGGATAGAATTGCAGTAATAAAGGCAAATGTTTTGCCAAGGCTTTTATTTCTCTTTCAAACAACCCCTATTATAAGAAATTGAATACTTTTTGTGCAGTGGCAGAAAGAGATTTATAGATTTGCCTGATAGGCAAAGAAACCCAGAATAAAATTTAAAACACTGTCTGATGCTAAGGAAAAGGGAGGCTTGGGAGTCCTGAATGTTAAATTGTATGTTAACTTTTACACTGAGAGTTTTTTAAAAATTGTATTATTTTTTTAAGGTGTCTACACCACCTTGGGTCCCATACTAGGAGAAAAGTATAAATAAATAAATAAATAAATAAACAAACAAACTGTATTATGAGGCCTGTTGTTTCATATGTCTGAAGGAATGAATAATGCTTAGAGATGTGAGACTTTTTGAACTTTAACACCATAATTTAAGATTTGGTTGGCATGATTTTCTTTGGTATGATAAAGAAAAACTATGTGCTGAATTTAAAAAAACAATGTATTCGAAAGGCTTTCTGACATGTTTGATGTAAGTATAAATAGAGGGTTTTTTTCTTCCCTAAGATAATATTAGCTACCTTACCATAGGAAGCCTTTTTAAATGGAAAGAACTGATTAAAAATTGGAGATGGTTGCACTATGATCATAAAATCATAGAATCATAGAATTGGAAGAGACCACAAGGGCCATCCAGTCCAACCCCCCTGCCATGCAGGAACTCCCAATCAAAGCATCCTTGACAGATGGTCATCCAGCCTCTGCTTAAACACCTCCAAGGAAGGAGACTCTACTACTCTCTGAGGGAGTGTGTTCCACTGTTGAATAGCCCTTACTGTCAGGAAGTTCCTCCTAATGTTGAGGTGGAATCTCTTTTCCTTGAGCTTGCATCCATTGTTCCGGGTCCTAGTCTCTGGAGCAGCAAGAAAACAAGCTTGTTCCCTCCTCAATATGACAACCCTTCAAATATTTAAACATGGCTATCATATCACCTCTCAACCTTCTCTTCTCCAGGCTAAACATCCCTAGCTCCCTAAGTTGTTCCTCATAGGGCTTGGTTTCCAGACCCTTCACCATTTTAGTTGGACACGCTCCAGTTTCTCCACATCCTTTTTGAATTGTGGTGCTCAGAACTGGACACAGTATTCAGGTGAGGCCTGACCAAAGCAGAATAGAGTGGCACTGTTACTTCTCTTGATCTAGACACTATACTTCTATTGGTGCAGCCTAAAATTGCATTGGCCTTTTTAGCTGCTACATCACACTGTTGACTCATGGTCAACTTGTCGTCTGCCTGGACTCCTATATCCCTTTCACACGTAGTCTCATTCAGCCAGGTGTCCCCCAGGTGTCGTATATCTGTGCTTTTCATTTTTCCACCCTAAGTGCAGTACCTTACATTTCTCCGTGTTGAATTTCATTTTGTTAGCTTTGGTTCAGCTTTCTAGTCTGTTCAAGTCATTTTGAATTTTGCTCCTGTCTTCTGGGGTATTAGCTACCACTCCTAATTTGGTGTCATCTGCAAACATTAAATCTCTGTTTAATGATCTGCTCCAGAATCTTTCCTGGTATTGATGTCAGACTAACTAGACAATAATTGTTGGGATCCTCTTTTTTCCCATTTTGATAATGGGGACAACGTTTGCCCTCCTCCAGTCTGCTGGGACTTCTCCTGTTCTCCAGGAGTTCTCAAAGATTATTGCCAATGGTTCTGATATTACATTTGCCAGTTCTTTTAATACCCTTGGATGTAATTCATCTGGTCCTGGAGACTTATATTCATTTAGATTAACCAGGTATTCCTGTACTATCTCTTTATTTATTCTGATTCATTACTTATGATGATCTTTTGTATTTTGAACAACATATCTGGAAGCCTACATGAAGAGAGATGATTCTTAAGGAATGTGATGATCTTAATTAGTCTTAATTGTCAGTCAAGATAAGATAAAAGCAGCCATAGACATTAGAGAAAATGAATTTTATTTAGAATTGTGTCAGGACAATGATCATATAATTTAAAGGGTATAAAGGCTTTTGAAACTAGGGACAGAAGATGAACCTGTAGAAGAGTATATGAAGGTGAGCCCAAGATTTTCAGCATAAAGTCCATATCAGTGTTTGGGGGGAAATGTGGTCCAAAGATATAAAATTTATAAGATGATCTATAAATAGTATCTAACCCCAAATAAGCTGTCAAAAATAGCCCAGAATGTTTCAAATCAATGTTGGCGATATCAACTTAAGGAGTTGCAAGAAGTTAAAAAAGGTACTGGTATAAGATTCATATTTTAATCCAAAAAAGGTAAAATAATTAAAGCTTGATTTTAGAATGTTACCAGAAATGTTTTTGTTGGGCATTATGGATAAAAAAATGGATAGTAAATATTGATAATTTCTTCAATATATGACAACAGCAGCAAGAATATTGTTTGCTCAAACTTGGAAATGGACTGAAGCATTGATGATGGACAAATAGATTGCTAAGGTTGCTGAGTTAGCCCAAATGGCCAAATTGATGTGAGTAATGTAGATAAGTCAACTGAAGATTTTTTGAAAGATTGAAGCTGTTTATGGACCTTTTGAGCAATAAGAAATCTACCAATGTAATAATCTGTGGCAATGTTTATTAGTAATTTTAGAAGGAGTATTTAATTGGTTCTATAATCATAGGATAATATTTTTCATTTTTCCTTTTTCTTTTCATTACAGTCAGGACTGAGAGGGTCAGAACATTAATACGAATTAGCTGTATCCCTCTCCCTTTCCCTTTCCTTCTCCGGCTAATCTCTTTATTATTATTATTTTCCTTCTCCTCCTCCTCCCCCTCCTCCTCAGTTTACCATTGATTCTAAATGATATTCTTTGTCCAAAAATTAATAAAAAGTAATCTTTTTTTTTTTAAAAAAAAACAACAACAACAAACAAATCCGCATGAAACCTTTGTGAAAGAAGCTCCTTTTTATTGTCTTTTTACACCCAACCAAGTTTCCTTTCTTCCTTATCCTTATTCTTATTTTAAGCAAGGAATAAGGGACCACTAGCTGATGGGATGAACTTGGTCTACGACCCTGCCCATCCAAATCATAGCCCTTCAAGTGAGGCCCTATTGTGGCACCAGAGCTCTCTGACAGAGAAGGCTCAATGTCTCAGAAAAAAATACAATTCCCATGATTCCCTAGCACTGAGTCAGGGCAGTTAAAGTGGACTCAATTTGCACCATTTCTAGCACTCTGCTAAGGCCCTTAATTTCCTTTGCTTTTCCTTTAGCCAGTGTGAGAGGAACACCATCACCATTCTCAGCTGGCATCTAGAGGAGCTTTCTCTCCTTCAGTGTGTGGGGATGGAAATGGAGCTGCACAGATGGGACTTTGGTTTGCTTCGTTCCATCCAAGCTTTCTGGGATTAGAGAAAAGCAAGGTGGAGTAATGTTGGTTCCCAATTGAGGCACTGACTTCCTCTAGCCAAGGGCTCAGGATCCTTGATGACATCAAGAGATGGAGCTTGTGGAAGGTTCCCATCCTACTGCTTACATCACTCAGGCTGCTGAAATTGTACTATGGGGGAAATTGTCCCACAGAAACTTTCCAGTCCCCCACTTGTGTCTTAAACATAATCCTGTTTCTTGAGCATCTTTGATCTGGAAGGTCCCCTGCTGTAGTACTGCAGTAGGTTTCCAACTAGGAAGTTGTATGAACCCCTTTGGAACAAAGTGGTCTTCCTTAGTTTACAGAAAATAGGAAACAGCCCACTTTCAGCTCAGTCTAGGGGAGGAGGTGACACTCATCACTTAGTTCAGGGGTCGGCAACTTTTTTGCTGACGGGCTGGGGGGGGAAATGGTGCTGGGGGCCAGTGCATGCGCACGATGGTGCCCCCTCCAGGAGGGCTCCCTCGGCTGTGCCGGGCCTCCGAGAGGCCCAGCGCTGCTGCAAGGGCCCCCCAGGAGGCTTCCCTTGGCAGCGCCGGGCCTCCAAGAGGCCCAGCGCTGCTGCAGGACTCCTCCGGGGCACCATTTTGGATTCCAAAATGGCCCCCGGAGGACCCCCGCAGCTGCCAAATGCAGTGGCGGTGGTGCGGCGGTGGCGGTGGCAGGACCGGGCAGGGGCCAGTCCGAAGGCCTCGGTGGGCCGCATCCGGCCCATGGGTTGTTGGTTGCCAAGCCCTGCCTTAGTTCAATACATTTTGTAGTCCCTTCTTCCTCACCAATGATATAGCCATGTTAGTCTGTAGAATCAGTATGTAGAGATATCTTGTAGCACCTTTGAAACAGGGCCTTTACAGACTGACAGAAATAATGCAACTTGAGGCCACTTTAACTGCCCTGGCTCAGTGCTAGGGAATCATGGGAACTGTAGTTTTTTCTGAGACATTGAGCCTTCTCTGTCAGAGAGCTCTGGTGCCACAATAAACTACAGTTCCCATGATTCCTTAGCACTGAGCCAGGACAGTTACTGTGGCCTCAAGCTGCATTATTTCTGGCAGTCTGTAAAGGCCCTAACTGAAAGAAAGAAGTTGAAAACATGAGTTTTCATAGACTTATATCTACTTAAGTCTATGAAAGCTCATGCTGTCAACTTCTTTCTTTCAGTTAGGGCCTTTACAGGCCACCACAACCCCTCCCCGAGGATGTCCTGATGCCATGGACGGTGTCAGAACATCCTCCCAGCACAGCATCTTGACACGCTGCACTGGAAGGGGAGCAGAAGAACCGTGTGGCGGCTCTTGGGGTGTCCTTTTTGCCGGCTCTGAAAGGAGCAGCATTTTGTTGCTCTTTTCCGGGCTGGCAAAAGGGAGGATTGGGGCCGAGGCATGGGGCAGCCTCAGCCCCAATCCTCCACTTCCCAGGGCAGCCCAGGGCCTCCCATCTGCATCCCCCTTTAGTCTCAAAGGTGCTACAAGATATCTCTACATACCATTTTTGAAAGGTATTCTCAAAAGTGAAATTAGGCCATTGATTTGGTAAAGGTCAGAAAAAAGGGGCTTAGAGATGAAAGGCATTTCAATGTATTTGGAGGTTTTTGTCTGCTTAAAACTACAGTACAAACAAACAAACAAACAATCATGATATCAGAATACCAACAGTACATATTTAAACATTATAGGCAACACTTATCTAGATACAGCAATGATCCCAGCATCTCTTTTGGCTATTCTGTAGTGAGAGAAGTTAACAGATGTTGATGCATCTTCCTCAAAAGTCTTCAAACAGTTTAACTAGGAGACCAAACATCTGCAGGCTTGTAAATAAGTGGACAATCTGTCACATTAAAGCATTCCTTTCCTTAGTAATCACAGGTGGCTTTCTTCACCTAGGAAAATACCAGTCTGCAAGTGGGGAAGAGAAGGATACAAGGCAGCTGAGAGGTAATTCTTTGCTAATATCATTCCAGAAGGAAACAACAAGTGCTTTTACCAATTTTCTTCCCATTGTAGCCCCCCCGCCTCCATTGAAATTTTTATTTTTATTTTTCTGCACAATAAAGAGCTTTTTCCACACAGGAAACAACAGTTTCTACATTATTATGAAATTATGAAGGAGGGAGGAGAAAGAAAGGGAAGGGATTTGGGGATGGCAGATAAGAAATTGGATTTTTAAAAATTCAGGCAGCTGTTTCCTTTTCTCCCAAGTTCAAGACAGTGATACAGAGGCAATGAGTAAAATCACCAATGACACTTTTCATCATAATCCTGATAAGGATTTGAATGAAGGCCTTTAACTCAAAAGACAATTAAACATAATTGTAATAATTAATTTCTCCCCTCACTTCTAACCAACAGTAATTGCAACTGAATTTGATTGGGGGGATATTAATAATTAACCGACTGCATTACCTTTTTCTATTTAATTTCCTATCTCTGTGCAGAAGACAGTTCTGAAAATTCAGTGGTGAGGAAGCAAGCTTTGTATGTTATGTATCTTATGGTGGCAGAATCTTGGGATGTAGAGCTCTCTTTTTGTTGGGCTACTCAGATATGGTGGCAAATAATGTGTACCAAGCTTTCAGAAGATAAGGGCATATTTCCTAATGTGTGTGTGTCTATAGCTATAGCTATAATGTTTATGTAGTTATGAATTTCTTGAACTGAGGGTTTACTTTAGAAATGGAAATGCAAATTTTATTTCCTTTTCCCTCTAAGGTAGGTTTTTTTTTATTTCTATAAAATATTAGATTAAAGATTCAGATTAAACTTCCTTATCTTCTCTGAAAGGAAATTGTATGCATTATTATGCTCTAAGGTTGAGAGTGACTTCATTTATAGTATCCTAAAGAAATATGGTGGTTTGTTGTGGTATTAGTTTCTTCACTTAAAATCATGACCCAGCTGTTTTGCTGCTCGTATGGTTCCAAGATTCCTTGTGGTGTCTGTAGGAATTCAATGCATTGTTTGTGACCTTCTTAAAACTACTAGGAGCGCTAACTGGTTGACATAAGACCTTATTTTTTATCTAAATCCACAGCTTTTTTTGTCTCTGAAAACTTGTTTTCTGTCCTCAAACTATTTCTGACTTATGGTAACCCATACGTTGTAGTCCAACGCTCAGATCACTACATCTTTCTGAAGGCTGGCTCTCAAGGTAAATCTATCATGAGGTTTTCTTGGCAGAATCAGAAGGTGTTTGCCCTTGTCTTTCTCTGAGGAAGAGAAAGCGTGACTTGCCCAAGGTCACCCAGTGGGTTTCTGTGGTGGAACGAGGATTTGAACCCTGGGCCCCAATGTCTGAGTCCAATACTCAAGCCACTACTATGCTGGTTCTTCTAAAAAGTAATATGATCAATTATACTAGCACTCATTCTTAGTACTGATTAAGGATTTTTCTTCCTTGTTGCTAATGCGAAAAACATTGGCTATAAAGAATTAAGTTCCATTGTGATTTATTATTATGGCTGTAGAATGCTTTGTACAGTCCTATTAAGTGTTTCAGGGCCTAGATACCCAGCCTAAAGGCACTAGATTCTGTCCAATCTTGGAAGCTAAGCAAGGTCAGGCCTGGTTAGTACTTGAATGGGACACTGTCAACAAATACCAGGTGTGGTAGGCTATACAGTCAGCCCTCAGTATCCATGGGGGATCTGTTCCTGATCCCTGCATGGATATCAAAATCCGCAGATGCTCAGGTCCCATTATCATCAATGGTGGCCCGGCCATGTGACTGTACCACAATTGGGGACAATGGGACTTTGCTGCTGCAGCCACCTGAAGCCTGCTTCTCCGCTCTCACCATGGCAGGTGGCAGAGGGCTGCCTCATCTTCCTCTTCCTCCTTCCTTCTCTTCCTCCACCATGTCTTTCTCCTTCCTCTTCGCTCCTCCTTTTCTTCCCTCTGCCTCTTTCCCTGCGCTGCCTTTTTCGCAGCCTTTTCCCCTCTGCTGCCTCTTCCTCTTCCTCTTCCTTCCTCCTCCATCTCTTCTCACTGCCGCTGCCACCTCCTCCTCCACCACCTCTCTGCTCCTCTGCATCACCATATCTTCCTCCTTCCTCCTCTTCATCCTTCTCCTCTTTTCTTCTGCCTCATTTTTGCCACCTTTTCCTCTCTGCTGGCTTTTCCCATCCACTGCCTTTTCCTCTTCTTCCTCTTCCTCCTCTTCCACCTCTGCCCCCCCCCCCCCCCGCTGGAATCCATGGATAGCAAGTCCATGGATATGGAGGGCCTATTGTATTTCAGAGGAAGAACCTAGCAAAATCCCTGCCTAAGAAAATCCTGTGAAATTGATGGGGTTGCCATAGTCAACAGGTGATCTGAAAGCATGCATGTGTGCGTGCATGCGTGCACACACACATACACACACCTTGTGTACATTATACCACTTTAACTGTATTGACTTCCACCAAAGAATCCTAGGATATGTAGTTTGGCAGGGATAATGCTTTATGAAAAAGGTAATCTTCCTCACTGATCTACATTGCCACGTTTCCCAGAAAGAATGAATTAATCAGGCTGATTTAAATCTGCGCTGTAAGATATGCTGAGCAGCAGAGTGGTTACTCAACACATTCTCAGCTTGTGACTCATCAAGAACTATCTTTCTTTTACTTTTTAAAAATGTAGCACACCCATCAAATAAAGCATAGACTAGCAACCCTGTTTGGTTCATGATTTCCACCCTGCCTTTGTGTTAATGTTTGTATTAACAAAGGTTGTTCTTTTATAAACTAAAATTAGTGAGCCCTTTTTGACCAGGCGCCTCATTGTTCTTGGAGTCTTCAATAAAGCACACCAGGGTAAGATTTTGCATTTCTTCCTTTCAAAAACTGCCACCGTGGGTGGTCAGTCCTTAAGCTATTGCAATGCTGGCTTTACTATGAGTGAGTTGTCTGTTAGCTTAGCAAACGGGAAGGTTTCTCTACCTTTCCTTTGCTTTAATGCCACTGGTGTCCAAAGACATTACAGTAACCACCTTTTGGGATGAAAGGACTTCTAACATTAAAGCTGGTGCACATGTGGCTGTACTTATGCACCAGAAGAGCACCAAGAAGAAGAAAAAGGAGGGGTTATTCATCTAACATCTCTAACACAGACAAAAAGCAAGATAATTTTAAATATATTCATATGCACATCCTAATGGTGGATTTAAATATTTAGCAATTTCATATTCAGCTAGTACATGAAGAGAAATTGTAAGGTCTATCATTAGCTTTTTAAATCTCACCAATGGCACAATCAAGCCAAGAGAGGCACTTTTACACTATACAATTATTGCACTATGATTCTGCTTTAATTGCCATGGTTGCCTCCCATGGCATTGTGGGATTTTTAATTTAGAGAGGCACTAGAGGAGGGATTCTCAACTTTTGGGTCTACAGATGACTTGAACTTCAGCCTACCCCAAAACCCTCATGCTGCCCATTGTTCCTTGGGAACTGAAGTCTAGAACTCCTGGAGACTATAAAAAATAAAATAATAAAATAAAATAAAATAAAATAAAATAAAATAAAATAAAAATACATAATTTGGTTAATAGAGCAGAATGGTTTTAACTTGTCACAGAGGGGCATTTTCACTGGAGATCAATGAAACATGTTGTGAAACAACCTCTCAAAGGAGGTTTACTAGTCCTCTTGATAGCTTGGATTGTGCATGAGAGTGATCCCTCCCTCCTTTTTTAAAAAAATAGCTTTATGAAAGAATGTTTTTTATTACTAATAAAAGTAAGAATACTAATACTATTAATATTAAAAGTACTACTAGTTATAAAAAGATTTTTTTTGTCAAGAAATAAGAACAATTACAATTGTCCCTCCCAGTTCATGGGGGAATCCATTCCAGACTCTCCCACAAAATAGAAAAATCACGGTTATCCAAGCCCCATTTAGTATAATAGCAGTGCACTCCTGCGTGCACTGCTGCACACACATTAGAGGCACGTGCGCCATTTTGTCCCTCCTGGCTTCCTGTCTGTGGAAACTCAAAACTGTAAACAGGAAGTCCATGAATGGGGAGGGACATGTGTACTTCTTTTTGTATTTGTTTGTTTGTTTTTTATGATTATTCTGTAATATATTTTTCTGCTGTAGTAGAAAAAAAACCCTCATATATATATAATTATTATAAAAGACAAGCAAACAAAACACAAACAAACAAATACAAAAAGAAGTATTTGTTATTATTTCTTGTCAAAAATTTCTTTAATAAGATATTAACCACTAGTTCTACAATTTTTATGGTGTAGATCAGGGGTAGGCAACTTTTCCCCTTTAAGGGCCAAGGGACTTCAGCTCCCAGAATCCCAGGAGCTATTGGCCAATATGGGACTATTGGCCAACATGGCTGAGGCTTCTGGGAGATGAAGTCCCTCGGCCCTTAAAGGGGAAAGGTTGCCTACCCCTGGTGTAGATGCACCTAATGGCACCTTCCACTACAGGGGATAAATCCCAGAGAGCTGCAGAAAGTTGTTGGAAGGGCATTGCTGAAGTATGTAGCATATCAATTCCACTCTCAGGCAGAAGAGGGAAAATTCATTGTTTAAGGGTGTGTGCGTGCATGACATTCCTTCCCTTGGACTTTTTGGGGAGGGACACAAAGGCCTGGAACAGATAAACACAAAAGAGCGGCCTGAGTGGACTCCACCGGAAACAGGTCAGAACCTTGCTGTCTGCATGGCTCACTCCCAAGATGGGCCATGGATGCAAAGGCTGACAAGTGCTACCAGAAGTCAGATTATTCCGGTTCCTTTTTGCTCCAGTCCTAAGGACCAGAGTGCAGCTTTGGCACAGCTTCTGGCTGCTTTGAAGGTGTGTGTCATTTAATCAGCATGCCTCCAATGTGGCTGGAAGCTGCTTCATTTGGCCCATTTGTTTCATCCCAAAGACTGCCTAAAATATCCTAAATGAAAAGAATGAAACTAAATCTGTCAGAAGTCCACTTCTGGCTTTGAAATACTGGCATTTAACTTTTTTTTAACAGTCTAGATGTGCTCTGCAACGAGGGTTGCCAGAGTGAAAACTGTACTGGGCACCTGTACCTTTTTTTTTTTTGAATAATAATCTTTATTAATTTTATATTAATACCACTCCAAAATTCCAAAACATAATTCTGTCCAACATAATATCCATTATTTTAATATATTCACTTCCTGTCTAAACATAGAATAGTCTTATCTACGTCATTTCTTTGTCTTCTTTTTGCTTCTTGCTAATAAATTATATATAATCTCTCTATTGTCTATAATTAGCCAATTCCTTCCTGATCTAAATCAAATAAAACCCCAGTTTCTCTTAAACCAATCTTTCTTTCAGATTATATACACTCAATATATTTCTCCAAAATTATAATATGCATAATCTTGTTTAAAACAGAACAAAAAAAAAAAAAACAAACAAACAAAAAAGAAATTTCCTGGATTGTTTCATCAATATCTTAACTTACAAAAACCATCTCAACCAGGTTTTTATCTAGACACCACCTTTTCTTAAGAAACATCACTACCTTCATCCATTCTTCCTCAAGTTTCTCCACCTTTTTATCCTTCAGCTTATGAGAGAGAATATCCAATTGTCTTATTTCATTTAATTTCATTAACCATTCATCTAATTGTAATTTTTTATCTTCCTTCCAATGTTTTGCTATAATCATTCTGGCAAGAGTTATCATATATAGCAAAATAACCCCGTACTTCTTCTCATCCTCTGTCTTTAAAAAATAGGTCATGTTTAGTACATATATCTCTGGTCTTTTTTTGAAGCTTATTCCCAATATCTCTTGTATTGTAGTATGTATCTCATTCCAGAAATCCTTCACTTTTTCACACTTCCACCACATGTGGATCATCGTTCCTTTCTCTTTATCACATTTCCAACAGCGATCATTATCCCTCTTGAATATTTTATTTAGTCTGGCAGGTGTATAATACCATCTATTACTGACTTTTAGAAAATTTTCCTTTAAATCTTGACAGCTAGTAAAGGAATTTGTTCTAACCCATGCTTTCTCCCAAGCTTCTAAAGATATTTCCCATCCTAAATCTTTTGCCCAATCAATCATATATTGTTTTATAGGCTCCCTTTCCAACTCTCTCTCTCTAAACAAATTATAATATTTAGTTATTTTTTATCTCCATTATCCAATATTATTTTATCCAATTCCATCATTTTTAATTCAATTCCAGAAGTCTTAACATCTTCCTTAAATCTTGTTCTTATTTGATAATAACTAAACCAATTTATATCTTTTCCTGGGCACCTGTACCTTTAATGGTCGTGTGGAAGTGGGAATTTCAGGAGGTGTTGTTTTCTATGTGGTTACATGACAAGCAACACATGCTCAAATTCCCTCGTCAACACAACCATTAAAGGAGCCTTCCTTTAATACATTTTCAGGCTAGCAACCTTATCTGCAAGCTGTTTAAACAGCAACTCACTGCTCAGAGTCACCCTCTTCCTTGACCAGAAAAAAAACACAGCCCAAAGATGAGCCAGAGAATGTTAGAGGATGCAGTGACAGCCTTGGGGTGTGTGCCCACCCTTCCCCTAAGGGTGCTGACATTTTGCCCTTTGTCTCAGTCAGCAAAACATTTTGGGACAATCTTGGTAGGCATAAAGGTATAGTCTGGTGCTACACTCAGGAAATAGCTGGCTAGACTGAAGGATGGGGGCTGGAGTAACTCGGGATATAATCTTTAGTTATTTCATTCTTGCATGTGGGAATGAAATATTCCACATGTTTTCTACCCAATGGGCAAGATTATGAGAGTTTTTGTGCATTGATTTCTCTTGTGTTGAGGATTTTGGCAAAAAAAAGAAGGTAATTTTCTTTGCACAAAAAAATCCATTTGTGTAAAATACAATGTTTTTATGCAGCATTTTACAAAAAAACATATTTTGTACCAAAACAAAATGCCTTTTTTTGCTTCCCCACCCCTCTTGCTGCTGTAGTAGAAAAAAACAAAAAAACAAAAAAAAACCAAACCAACCCTCATACAGTTGACAACTTTTTTCAAAGAGGTATCTTGGCTCATGGGGATACCTTTTCTTATCAAGGTTGAGAAAATCTGCAAACATTCTTAACATTCCTAGAGGCAACTGCATGGAATTTTCTCTCTGAGTTCATCTGATTGCTAAAAGCAGGTGGATGCACTTGGGGTAGAAGCATTTTAGCTGGATCTGCTTGTAGTTTCCTCCTCTGACCAGCAAACTAGGCAGAAAAAAGAACACGGAATCTTTACCTCCACACAGTATCTGATATTTTCCTAACCATCCCTATAGTCATACATATTCCATTTGATATAGATTAATTTTAATTAACATTAAACTTAATGCTGAGGTAAGGGATACTCCAACAGTCCTGCCATGATCCCCTCAGACACTATATTAATGGTAGGGAAAGGGCAACCTGTGGGAAACATGTGGCTGTCAGGACCCAAAATGTCACCCCTCAAGTGCCCCCAAACCCGCAAAGATGCAGGCCCAAAAGTTTGTTTATAATATTTTTGCCTTATTTTTACCACTGGCCCAGACATAATGGAGATTATCACATGGATGATAAGGACAGGAATGAAGCCGATCACTCCTTTCCTTATCCTGTCCTTATTGGGCGATTGCCACAAAGATTATCACACACGTCATGCTTATCCTGTCCTTTTCCCATCAGTGAAGTTGAATGGTTCCATCACTTTTTATTAACAGGAGTTTCCATTAATAAAAAGTGGTGGGACCATTCCACTTCACTGATGGGAGAAGAATGGGATAAGTGCAATGTGTGTGATAATCTTTGTGGCAATTGCACAATAGTGAAGGGAGCATCCTGCTTCTCTCCCATCACTGTTGCCCATCTGATAATCTCCAATGGTTCAGAACTGCAGCAAAATGGAGTGCATTTGTCCCTGCAATCCTCTAGCATTCCACATATCCCCAAACCTTTAAAATATATTTGTATTTCAGTTTAATGCTTAAAAAAACTTTGAAAATCAGCCCAAAATTAACATCAGTTTGTGTTGCACTGGGCACACCAGTGCAGAATGTAAGAGTAGGACTGGGGTTGAAAAATGGTCGCACCTGTTCTGCAGTTGCCCAGCCCTGTTCTATGCAGAATCTTGGACTACAGCTTCCAGAATACTTTGTGCCTTTTGTGCTCCTCACTCATGTCCCAGCTAAGAAAGGAAATCTGTTGGAACCTTTTTGCTGCCGTTGACTCTAGTAGCTCCCTCACTATTCTCTCAGTTCTGGAGTGTGGCCAGATGTGTTTCCCCTCTCTTCCTTTCTGTTGAGTTCTTACATTTATTCTAGGATGCAGCTGCTCTTGACATGTGCCTGTAAGCTTGTTTTAGAAGAGGGTATCATTCTCATTAGTAGGTTGAAAGCGCAATCTTACACATGCTTACTCTCAAATAAGCCTTGCTCTGTTCAGCAGGACTTATTCTCAGAGAGGTGTGAGTAATTTGTAACCTAACAGCATGAACCTATTGCTGTTTACTCCAAAGTAAGTTGCACTAAGTCAAATGAGGCTTACACAGTGTGTGTGAATTCACAGGGAACACTCATTTTACTACAACTGTACCTTAATGTACAAATTGTTTACACTGTAAACAATGTTTTAACCATTTTACTATCCTGTGCTGCTTCTGGTTTTTGCTATAGTGGCAATTTTATTTTTGAAAATGTAGATTGATGAAAAAGTACTTGTGGTCTCCAGAGACAGAAGAAAGAGATTAAAGATTTCTGATTATATCAGTGGAATGTGAACTGTCAAAAGCCACTAGCATGACAGTCAGTGAGACATATGTCTACAGTGTACACATAGACATCAGAAAGGCATCTTCATGGTGAGGGAATGCAAATGTTCAGTACCTTGCGATATATTGTGCAGGTGTAGAAACAAGTATAGTTTTTGGAATTACTGAACGTGAAAAATAATGCAGTACTGGCCAGGGTATTTAGAAGAACAGAGGACATTTACTCCATGTAGATGAAATGCCCTGGGGAAGAATGAGTATGTGCAAGTTCTTTAACTGCATATCTAATTTAGAGTGCTATGTGGAAGTTCCATGTGAAGGACCCTCCTGAATGTGGGGAGGCCTAACTTACATGTTTTTTTCTGCCTCAGAAAAAGTGAGAAATGAGAGCACATTAGTTGAGCTTATTGCATGTATAGACGTCTATGTGGAATGCCCATATCACACATAGGATCAGAATTCTAGACCTGGAATGGCCCTCATGGCCATTGAGTCCATCCTTCTGCTCAGTGCTGGATCTCTACTAAAGCATCCCCAGTAAGTCACTGCTTAACCTCTTTCTGAAGTTGTTCAGAGAAAGAGACCCCACCACTTCTCTAGGTAATTGGTTCCACTGATAGCTCTTAGACTTAGGTACAGAGGAAAGGAAAAGAATTAATATAAAAAGCAGATAGACATAATCATTGGAAGCAGAAGATGGAGAAGCGCCATTCTCTCTCTGCAAAAACAAGAGCAGGAGCAGATTGTGGCACAGACCATAAACTATTAATACCAAACATTAGAATAAATCTTTAAAAAAGAACACTAACCCAACCATCATGTTGAAATACAAACTGAAAAACATCCCTGTAGAATTTAAATATAATGTAAAAAATAGACTTTCCCTATTAAGCCTAATTGACCAGAAACCAGAAGAACTCTAGAGTGAAACTAGGGACACTGTCAGCAGCCAAAAAGAAAGAAAAACTTCAAAGGATGATGGATAAATTAAGGACAGAGCAATTAAGGGCAGAGAAGAAACAAAGTAAAAGGTGACCACAATAGGGTTAGAACTCTGGATGCTGCTGTTCAGAAACTTTTGTACAGTGCAGAATTGTGTACAGTGCAGAAAAAAGGGATTATAATAATCAGTGCAGAGAAACAGAAGATAACAATAAAAGAAGGAAGAACAGGAGATGTCTTCCACTATTGACATTGTCACATGAGGATAAAAATCAGAATTTTAACAGAATAAAAGTGTTTTTGGTCAGTACTTATTTCATGACCCCATGTCTGCCCTGGTGCTGGCTTGCATTCAGTTCATTACAGTTATGCATCTTTTCATTGTTGGGTAAAACCTGTGAATAGGCTCTCAGTCTCACTGCTATTTCATGACAGCTTTGGTGTGGTAGGTCTGCTTCCCAGGCAGTCATGTGGAATGAATGGGCATGATTCTACTCCTCTTCTCCTCTCCCATCTCCCTTTAGCAGCAGTCATGGCTGCCAGTTCCTTACTGAAGCTGGGTGTTGTGTGAATGTGTTTTTGGCAGGGGAGAGGAGGTGCTGCCCAATGGGCTTTGGAAGGTTGTTGGCTGCCACAACCACTTGTCATTCTCCCCTGCCCCCAGCATATTCACATAGCAGCGAGCTTCATAAAGATTTTGGCAGTTATAATGGCTTGTCTCCTCACTTCTTCCCAAACTGCAGGACTGCAGTGTGAATATGCTTTGTGAGAGATAAGGAAACAAGTGGTTATTGTTGCCAACACCTTCCTGAAGCTGGCTGCATGTGAATGTGTTTTGAGAAATGTGTGGAGTCTGCAATATCTGAGCAGGGCTGTTGATGATAGGGTGACCTGAAGGTCTCTCATTCAAGAGATCAACATAACTGGAAATCAACTTGATGGTAGTTAACAACAACTGACAAACATCTGACTGTTGCATGTTTTACTTCCTCCAGGCAGGCTTTACCTGGAACAGACTATACCTGTGCTGCTTGACGCAGGTGGTGGTGGGGAGTAGCATGACTCTTGGCATGTGGACAATGGATCAGGCTGAATTGGACCCAAACCAGCTGTCCAAATGCCTAAAGAACCTGAGGTCACCCTGAGGTTTCTCAGACTTTTCCCTGACTTTCAGAGCAAAGTCGGGTAAAAGGACAAAAACTGCAGTATCTGCCTAGAAGTAAATGTACATCATAAAGACTACCAGCACTGGTTTCAGGTGAGTTTGGCATTTCCCCCCAATGTAGACAAGCCAAACAATCCATGTCAAGGGCTCAAAAGGATATCCCTAGTAAGTGGAGGCTTTGGGCTTATGCATGTATGGATCACTGAGTGGAATGCCCTTATCACCCATAGCATTAAGTACTGGCAAAAGGGAAAGAATTTGATTTTCCACCTGTAAACATCTGAACTATTTCTAAGAGCTGAGTAAATGTGCTACTCCCACTGCAAGAAGCAGCTATGAGCATTGTTTTCTCTTCTATGTTGCTTCCAGGAGAGGGAAGGGCAACTGTGGGAAGCTAGGAGGCTGTATTAGCCCTCCAGGAAACCTGGAAGAGCACCACCCCTCCACTACACTCCCACCCAAAAAAAATCAATTTGTTGTCCCCAAAGGCCCTCTAGAAGGTTTGGGTGGGCCATATCAGTACAATTACTCTGCCTGAGAGATGCAGTACTAGCTCTCATATTTTCCAACAGAAGAACTTTGACCCTCCAGATGTTTTGAACTATGTAATGATTGGTTGTGCCTAGGATGTGAAAAACATTCAGTCTCTTTTGTTGTTTCCCTGCATCCCATCTGTAGTCTTCTACCATACTTTCTTTGATTGAGGTTCTTAGACTTTCTTTTGTCTTCTTGTATGGAAATAGTGCAAATTTGTCTACTCACTATTCCTAATGTGTATGCATTTTAGCGCATTTTCCCTACTGTTTGTATGTTTCAAATTACATGTATTTTTGTATTTTAAAAATATATCTGTACTTCATGGCTACTTTACCTCTTTCAAATATTCTGCAGGCCTTGCAAAGGTGAAGATTTTGAAGGAAAGCAATGTTTTGCCTTAAGTGAGTCTCAGACAGTTCTGAACAGATATGTTATTCAAGTATCATAGTTCCAATAAAATTATTTTCCATTTCTAGTCTTGCTGGGTAGTGTTGATAGGGGTAGTAATCCAAAACATCTGGAGAATCACAGGCTACCCACCTTACTACACATTTTTTTCCCTCATGAAGGTAACTAAGGGCCTTTACAGACTGCCAGAAATAATGCAGCTTGAGGCCACTTTAACTGTCCTGGCTTAATGCTAAGGAATCATGGAAACTGTAGTTTATTTTGGCACCAGAGCTCTCTGACAGAGAAGGCTCAATGTTCCAGAAAAAAAATACAGTTCTCATGATTTCCTAGCACTGAGCCAGGGCAGTTAAAGTGGCCTCAAGCTGCATTATTTCTGGCAGTCTGTAAAGGCCCTATATCTATAGTGACAGTTTAAGAATTACTGTTTTGATGGCTGTTCCCTCCCATAATCTCATCACTGGCCTTGTGATTTTAGAGATCCTATAAAGTTTAAACTTTTAAGACTTGCGGTAGGTCTCAGACATCTTCATCTTGATTTGGAATTATAAATGCCTTGTCTTCTTGATGGCAGATGACAACTCATAATATAGGATGGCAGCAACTGTTCAGGCTCACAAATCACATGACTTATTTCACAACAAATCATGATTTTAAAAGTCAGCCTTGTGATTTGAAGAACAGATGAGATTTATGAACCATTCTGTTTATCCACATGTTCATTAAACCTGTCTATTTCCACTAGGATATTTTGAAACTAGCCCATTTATTCAATAGGGTGGGAGGGGATATATTTTGGATATATTCATGTCTGTACCAACTCTGTACCCATTCTATGCTCATTTAGTAGCCATCCTTCCTAAAAAATAAAATAAAATAAAAATTAAAAATAAAATCTGACACTTGCATTTTCCAGTGCAATGGCACTGTAGGAGGCTGCAGACTATGAAGAAATTGTAATCTGAAGTTGTCCTAGTGGGTGAAGTTGGGCAAAAATTAACAATGCATCTGCCAGACAACCTCTCGGTACAAGGGGCTTGTTGGGCACCTGCATCTTTAAAATATAATAAAAAGAAAGAAAGAAAGAAAAAAGGAAGAAAGGATATAGAAAAAAGGAAGAAAGGATATAGAATACACTAGGCATATATGTTAATGTATGTTGGCCATATATAAAAAATACATTTTCTTGATGTTGGCTACATTAATACATATTTAAAGTAGTAAGATTCTCTGATGGTGCATGCCTGTCTTTCCAAACATGCCGTATAAGGGTCCTTTCACACTACACAATTATAGCACTGATATCATTGTGGATGCTATGACTGCATCCTATGGAATCTCGGGATTTGCGGTTTTGTGAACTATTTAGAGTTCTCAGCCAGAGAACCCATGTGGTACCACTCCAAACTCCAGGATTACATAGGATGCTGCCATGAAAGTTAAAGTGAAATCAAATTACTACAACTGAGTGTCTCTCAGCAACACTAAAAGTATGCAGGAACCAATCAGTAAAATTCCTAGTTACAGGGCTATAGCTGCACTACAAAAGTGTTTACAAATGTAAAAAACAAAAAATTCTCAAATGAAGACGCAGTATTACAATGTCATATGCTGTAAGGAAGCATTACCCATATTGCTTTGCCAACATTTAGTTTAAATTGTTTCTTTTTTTAAAAGTATTGTGGTGTTCAGTATAATGGAAACATCAGTTTTTGCTGAACCACAGTATTAAGTCTAAGGAGATTTCCATCGGTTGATTTGCACGGGGCAATCTAACTCTTTACTCCTCTCACTCCTAACTTCATTAACATCAATTGTAGTGCTTTCCAACAAATATTTCTAAATTAGACTTCTTGGTTACAGTTTCTGTGAGGATATAATTAATCCTTCCAACACAGCAGGAGTGTCTGAGTACTGGGAGCTTTTGTGTGGTACTCCAAATCCTCTTTTAGAGTTTGCTAGTCATCTTCATGAAATTACAGATGACAAGGTTCTCTGGGAAAAAAAAGTGAATGGCAGCTAATTCATCTGAACTAAATTTGCAGGGTAGATGGGCCTTTTGACAAGCAGGTTCTCAACCTTGTTATGACACTTCCTTGGATCACTTGTCTCTGAACACATCTCTGAGTGTAAAGTACTTCTGTATGTTCAAGGCTGGTCCCTCCTTTCAGAGGGAGACAGTTGCCCCAAGCAACTGATTTGCTGTGTTCTGAAAGCACAGCAAGCTGTTAATTTATTGTGATTATGTTATCCTGCCAAAGAAGGGGAGGCAATGGTGGGATTTTCTGCCTTGAGTTCAGCTCTGGTTACAGTGCACCTTGAAACAAAAATTCATCAGTGATACCTTTGTTGTCCAACCAAAATGCACAATATACTTGTTGCAAGCTTTCAAAGCTCCATGGGCTTCTTCATCAGGCAAGATGTTACAAACCAAACAGGAGAAAAACAACTGGAGATGTTAGTCAGATGTCTACATGTTGTTTCAGTCTTTAGTTAAGATGGTATATGGTGGGGAGGATATCTTTTGCAAGTAGGATCCTCCTCCTTCTGACCCTGTGGCTATAGCAGCGGTTCTCAAATAGTGGGGCGGGCCCCCCAGGGGGGGCGCGAGGCTCCATAAAGGGGGGCCCGTTACGGCTGGAGAGAGGGAGATTGTCCCAGCACAGCCCCAGTAGCTCTATCCTGATTGGCCAAACCCGCCCATGTGATCGCGCGGGGGGGGGCACGAAATGTTTTCTTCTTTCCTAGGGGGGGCGTGACAGAAAATAATGGAGAAACACTGGGCTATAGGGAGATTTGCAAAGTCCAGGAAATTTAAAATCTATTTGCATCTTGACTTAGGGTGGGTGAATGGGTGCTATCTGGTCCTTCATGTCAGCTAGTGAAACATCTTGGGTCTACCAAAATGCAAGTACATGGGGAAATTTTGCTTAAATGGTACACTTAAGCTACATCCACACTGCAGGCACCACAACAAACTACAATTCCCAGAATTCCATAACACTAAGGTATGGCAGTTAAAGTGGTATCAACCTGGATTGTTTCTGCACTGCAGATGCAGCCTAAAGGGAAACTCTTTGCAATATAATCCTGGTCTTGTTCCACTGAAGAACACAAGATGGAAACTCTGTAGAATGTGGTCCTATCACTATGTGTAAAACTGTGAAATTGCCGAAATTGTTACATTTGGATAAAAGAGGGCCTTTGTAAAATACTCAGGGAATAAATCTGGGATTTTCTTCCAAAGGCTGCATCTGCACTGCAGAAATAGTCCAGTTTGGCTCAGTGCTGTGGATTTATTGGAATTGTTTGTTGTGGCACAGCACTCTCTAATAGACAAGGCTAAATGTGTCACAAAACTACAGTTCTCAGAATTCCATAGCATTGAACCATAGCAGTTAAAGTGGTGTCAAACTATATTACTTCTACAGTGCAGATGCAGCCAAAGAGAAGTTGTTGTATGGTTAATTGTGAGGCTTCTAAAAAAAGGGGGGGGGGATAGGGACAGGGTTGTGATGCTGAGGAGTTGGTTGTATAGCTGCACTGTACAGTTTTAGATTGGGTGGGAAGTAATAGTGAGTGGGATATTTACTGAAGAACTAGAAGAAATCAGGAAAATATGTTTGGGGAGAAAAAAAGGACGAGTTGTTATTCAGTGCATGCTAGTGAAGCTATTGTGCCACTTGGAGCAAGAAAGAAGGTGGTGTACCAGTGGATTATGAGCTTTCTTGTTGCACAAGTCCAGGTGGCATCAGATCAACAGCCAGTATGTCTGCCAACCATTTTGTGAAGGCTAGGGGTGGGGATGGAGAGTTCAGGCCTAAACAATGGCAACGGGGATGGGGTAACATGACAAAAAGTCCGGATTCATATGTGTGCTTTGGTGTTCCCTTGTAATGTCAGCAAGTTGCTTTGCTTTCCCCATTATTTCTTAAATATTACTTGCCAAGGTATTCCAAGTTTCATTTCATTAATCATCAGGTTCACGGTATGACTACATGATGTACATCTTACCAGATGGCAATTTATTTGACTCCTGTATTGCTTTGGATTCTTTTCATAGGCTGCATGGTTTTACATTCATTGCAGCTTGTGTAACACATGAATGATCCCAGCCATTCTAAAAGGTCACATGCTTGATTTGGCAATTACTATGGGTCGGCCTCAGGCTGGTTGCATTGAGTAGCTTTTCTCCTTGTCTAGCATTTAACTATTCCATGAGATCGTACTCTAGTTTGCCATCAATGGGATCATGGTATTTCTCATTAAATGATAAACCTGTGGCTTGGGGGCTACACATGTAGGTCTTCTCTTATACTCTGAATGAATCCAGATAGTCACACTTGTTCACTTTGTGCCTATAGAAGCAGGTTTGCAAATGTCTATACCTGGTTTAATGAGGAAATGCTTCTGCAAATGTGTCCTAGTCATACATTTCTCATGCTCCAAATCCCTGATATAGGAATACCTAATCTGCAAATGCAGTTTTATATTATTAGCTTCCTAAAGAATCTTGAGAACTGTAGTTTGGTGAGACACTGGGAATACCCTATATAACAAAATCCACAAAAGAGTAATACCTTTATTGGACAAACAAAATGCAGGAAACACATCAGGCAAGCTTTTGAAATGTCAATGGGTTCTTCATCAGGCAAAGAGGTTTAAAATCATACAGGAGAAGAAAAGCGATGAGCTCTGATGCCACAACAAAGTACAATTCCCAGAATTCCTGAGCTGTGGCAATTAAAGTGGTGTCAAACCACATTATTTCTGCAATGTGGAAGCAGCCTTGGGATATTAATGCATAAAGATATAAGCCGGCTTACCTGAGTTGGCTTAAAATTATAAGTGGGCGGCATCCTAATATTATCAGATGCATTTAGCCACCAAATGCCACCCGGATGCAGTCCAGGTCCATCACCACTCAGAGGGGCACTCCGGTGGCCATTTTTTTCAAGCCAGAAAATTCCCAGCTTCAAAAAGAGTTGCAAAGAGCACCCCTTTGAGTGGCGATGGACCTGGACTGCACCCGGGTGGCAATTTCAGTGGCTAAATGCATCCGATAATATCAGGATGCCACCCGTTTATAATTTTAAACCAACTCAGGTAAGCCGGTTCATGTCCTTATGCAATAATCTCCTTTGTCTCAGATGTTATTTCTGATGTCACTTAAGATGGTCTCTAGAGCAATATCAATGCAGGCAGAGGCCACTCCCCTTCTTGGCTGTGTGAGGACCAGAGACCAATAAAATAAAATAAAATAAAATAAAATAAAATAAAAGACGGCTAATAAAATTTCAACTGCCTTAGCAACAGAAAAATAGCTTCCTTTGAGATACAGATTGCTCTGTTCCATGTAAAACTAACTGCCCTTTCTTGGGCAGAGAAGCCCATGCACTGTTACATCTAGAAAAACATTTAGCTGCTGTTTAGGTAAAACATGCCAATTGTAGTCCAAATGAAAGAGTTTTACCTTTGTAGGAGGTAAAAACCTCAAAGAATTAAGTATAAGTCCATTAGCTCCCTCTTGTTAAAGTTTCCCCTGTTGTGGCAAAAATCAGTATCTTCAAATCCAGATAAGTCTCTGTTAGAGATACCCATCTCATCTGGGGACGTTTTCACACGGGCTTTTGGAGGACGCTAGCCGGCCTCCGTCCGGCCTCCGTCCGGCCCCACTCCGGCAAAATGTCAAATGTTTCATACGATGTCGCAGCAAGCCCCACCCCTTCCGGTGCCATCCCCGGCGCTAGCCGGTGTCAGTCCGGGGCTTGCTGCGCATGTTCACATGACGTCACAGCAAGCCCCGCCCCCTTTAGCTCTAACTCCGGCATCAGCGCCGGAGTTGTAATTCCTTTTTTTAAAAGGAATTAGGTCGCTGCCGCCGGAGCCATATATATAATACTATATTATATAGTATTAGTAATTCTGGGACCACTTGGCCAAGCAGCAGCATTTAAGCAGAGATGTATACACAAAGGAAGGAAGAAATTTGTTTAGGTGATATGGACTGAATACTACCATTTTGCTGCCATCTCCTCTTCCTCCTGAATGAATAATTAGTCCTATTCAGACTCCTATTTAGAACCATGATGTATGGATATGAGAGCTGGATGATGAAGAAGGCAGACAGGAAGAAAATCAACTCATTTTAAATATGGTGCTGGAGAAGAGTGCTGAGGATACCAGGGACAGCCAAAAAGACAAACAAATGGGCCCCAGAACAGATTAAGCTCATACTCTCACTGGAAGCCAGGATAACAAACCTGAGCTGTCATACTTTATGATGGCTACATCATGAGAAGGCATGACTCACTAGAAAAGAAAATACAATCATCCCTTTTGATTCATGGGGGATCCATTCTGCCCCCCCCCCCCCATTTGGAAATATCGCAAATACTGGAGCCCTATTGGTTAGAATGGCTGCACATTCCTGCACACGCACACCATTTTGTCCCTTGCTGCTTGCCATTCATGAGTGACTGAGACCGCAGATGGCGAGGGATGAATGTAATGCTAGGGAAAGTAGAAGACAGTGGAAAGAGAGGTAGTCCACACACCAGCTGGCTAGAGTCAGAGAAGTCACAGGTTTGAGTCTGCAGGACCTTAGCAGAGTACTGGAGGATAGGGGGTCTTGGAGATGTCTCAGCCACAGGGTTACCATGAGTCAGAGTCAACTCAAAGGTAGTTAACAATAACAAATTTGGAATACAGCTACAAAGGGAGAGGCAAAAATAAGAGCATTATCTCCAATAAGAATTCTGTCCCCTCCCCACAAAATTTTCCTTCAATCTCCAAATTTTTATTGTTGCAGGAGCTTCAAGCTTCAAGTAGCGTTTAGAAATCCAGTTTGGGCACACACCCCTAGGCAAAGTTGCACAGGGAATATGGACTGAGCTTAAGAGTTCTAGGCATGAATGAGTTACTCTCTGCAATGCTTGGAATTTGAAGGCTGCAGAAAAATTTAAGTTCATCTTGTCTTCCTTATAGTTACACCCTTGGTCTTATTAGTGATGTTGACTTGGCTCCTGGATCAGGCATTTCCTCCTGTTGAAATGCAAACTGCAGCCCTTCTGTACTTGCATGTTCTCTTAGATGAGGGTCACTATGTTTTATACTCAGATATAATGGGTCATAAAAGGTGCTATTGCTTACTAATGCCACTTCCCCCATTCAAGCACGGCCTCATTCTTGAAAACAAGACAACATTAATAGCTAGAAAGATGGATAGCAATAGGTAAGCTCAGTTGCTATTATCAACTTCTGTTGATAGCAATACCATTGCAAGCTTTACACCTACGCATACTAAGTAAAGGATGTGCTGTATCTTATATGATGCAGACAACCACCTAATGGTACAGACTTTCACAGAATGTTAAAATAAAATTATTATGAGCACTGTGAGTTCATTGCCTGCAGGGGAGAATTAGTAGTTGCAGAAATAGGTAATTGTACTTTTGACTTGCTGATCTTCCGAAGGGATCCCTGCTTTAGTTGATGTCTTACTTGTGCTTTAAAGCAGCTTCTTAAAGCAGCTTCATTTATATACCACTTCATATCGCACTATGGGATGTCTAAGCGGTTTACAACTGTAAGCTCTACATCTGTAACTTCAAAAATTGGTAAGCATTTGGAAGATCTCACCCCCTCCCTCATTGTGCTGAGCAGAGGTCCTGGGCATCAGCACTCAGATCCTGTTCTGGGGGTACCATTGGAGAGAAGATCACATGACTCTTACCCTTGAACTTTGTCTCTCAAAAAACTCATTCAAAGCTCTTGATATATATCTGCAAATGAAAAGAAAATCTGACTTTGGTTAATACAAAAGCAGAGATTTTAATTTCTTGACTCATGGCAGGGAGTGTATTATATTGTCAAGTTTCTGATTAGCCTTTTCTTTCTTTGGCATGACTAATGCAGATTGCTATTAGTGAGTAATTTAACACATATGGCTGAAAACTGAAAAGGTGTCTGATCTTCAGTGACAAAAATCCATCCATAAGAGGTACCTTGTTATCTTGTTGTAAATCTCATTTTATTGGATTACAGAGGCAGTAACCATATCTAAAAGTAACCTGATACCATAAACTTAGGTTTGCTGCTGGGACAATTTGTGCAACAAACTTTTGCCCTAGCCTTCTTCTGAGGCTGAGAGAGTGTGATCAGTAGGTTTCTATGGCTGAGCAGGGATTTGATCCCTGTTCTCCCAGGGTCTAGTCCAACATTCAAACCACTATACCACAGTGGCTCTGATTGTATTCTATACAACTTTGAAAAGAAGTTCATGTTGAGCTGTCCTGTGCTGAGAATTTCTTTTTTTAGCCCAGTTTTACCCAATGAGTATCATTCTTGCTCTATTATTGCCTGGTCAAGATTAGTGCTAGAGTCATCCCTCAGTATCTGTGGACTTGCTATCCATGCATCCAAGCATCTGCAGATGGCAAGCCCATGTTGTCCTAATGGCATGCAGTGCTGCCATTAGGGACGGCCCCATTGTCCTGTGGTGGTACATGTATGCGGCAATGCTGGCATTAAGTTCCATTGTCCCTATTGGCAGTGTGGCCATATGCACACACCACCACAGGGCAACAGGGACTTTCCCTCAGACTTCAGGGTTTGAGTGTGTTTATTTAAAGGTGGGCAGCCAGGACAGATTAGGGATTCTGTTGGTGTGTCACCCACCTCTCTGCACAACAGTCTCCCTTCCTGAGCTAGCTGTGGTTGTCTCAGGGGTGGTGTTGGAGTCTCCTCAGTTTATATTGCAGGGAGATTTCAACATCCATGCTGAGGCTACCCTCTTGGGAGTGGCTCAGGACTTCATGGCCACCATTGCAACCATGGGGCTGTCCCAAGTGGTATCTTGCCCCACTCATGCCGCTGGGCACACCCTACACCTTGTGTTCTGTACGGGAGGGTGGGGGGATGATGGTGATCTGGCAATGGAGTAGCTTTCTACCATTCCGTTGTCATGGACACATCATTTCCTGGTCAAGTTTAGACTTGCTGGAACTCAGAACCTCTGCAGGGGTGAGGGATCTATTAAGATGGTCCACCCCAGGAGGCTTATGGATCCAGATGGATTCCTGATGGCTCTTGAAGAGTTTCCTGCTGTCTTGGCAGGTGGTCCTGTTGAAACCCTGGTTGATCTCTGGAATGGAGAAATGACCAGGGCAGTTGACATGATAGCTCCTAGGTGTCCTGTCTCATGAAGTGGAGCTAAACCAGCCCCTCAGTTCTCTAAGGAGCTGGAAGCAATGAAGTGAACAAAACGGAGACTAGAGTGATAGTGGTGGAAAACTCAGAGTGAATCCGACCAAAAACAGACTAAAATCTACTTGGTGACATATGATGGTGCAATAGAGGCAGCAGAAAAGGCTTTTTTGACCAAAACTATTGGAACTGCACAGAATCATTTAGCTGAGCTGTTTTGAGTGGTCAGGGATCTGTTACAATCTGGTCCTGAGGAAAATTTAAGCCACTCAACAGCTCATTGTGAGGAATTTGCCTACCATTTTGCCGATAAAATTTCTCAGATTTCCTCTGACTTAGATTCCAGAGTTGATACAGTGTCAGTGGATGTAACCTTGGCTCCTGCTTGTCCAGTAATGATGGATACTTTTCAGTTTGTGCAGTCTGATGATGTGGACAGAATCTTTGGAGAGGATGAGGTGGACAGAATCCTTGGAGAGCCATCACATGTATACTAGACCTTGCCCTTCCTGGCTAATTAAACAGGCCAAAGGAGGACTGGTGGAGTGGGTAAGGGAAGTGATTAATGCCGCTTTACAGCAAGGCAGTAGTAAGTCCTCTTTTGGAAAAAAAAAACTTCCTGGATCATACTGTACTAGATAATTACTGGCCTCTCTCCAATCTACCATTTTTGGGCAAGGTGCTGGAGCATGTGGTGGACTCTCAACTCCAGGGATTCCTGGATAAGATGGATTATCTAGATCCATGTCAGTTTGGTTTCAGACCTGCTATGGGACAGAAACCACTTTGGTTGCCTTGGTGGATGACTTTTGCAGGGAACTGGACAGGGAGAGTGTGTTCCTGTTCTACTGGACCTCTCAGTGCCTTTTGATACCATCAACCATGGTATACTTCTGAGTTGCCTCTCTGGGATGGGGCTTGGAGGTACTGTTCTACAGTGGCTCTGTTCTTTCTTGGAGGGGAGTTCTCAGAAGGTGGTGCTGGGGGATTCCTGTTCAACTCCTTGGCCATTGGCCTGTGGGGTCACTCAGGGCTCAGTCCTGTCCCCTATGCTTTTTAACATATACATGAAACCACTAGGAGAGGTTGTCCAGAGTTTTGGAGTAAGGTGTCACCTGTACACTGATGATATCCAGCTCTATCACTGCTTTCCATCCAATTCCAAGGAAGCTGTTTCTGTCCTAAACCAGTGTCTGGCCGCTGTAATGGACTGGATGAGGGCAAACACATTGAATCTTGATTCAGACAAGACAGAGGTGCTCCTGGTCAATTGAAAGACAGATATGAGAACAGGGATTCAGCCTGTGTTAGATGGGGTTACACTCCCCCTGAAAACTCAGGATCATAGTTTGGGGGTATTTCTGGACTCAGTGCCTGGAAACCCAGGTATCAGAGGTGACCAGGAGTGCACAGCTAAAACATGTGCACCAGCTGCATCTGTTCTTGGATAGGTCAGATCTGGCCACAGTGGTACGTGACTCGGTTACATCCCATCAGGATTACTGTAATTTATTCTATGTGGGGCTGCCTTTGAAAAGTGCTCAGAAACCTCAGTTCGTCCAAAGAGCCGCAGCCAGGCTGTTAACTGGAGCTGGCTACAGGGAGCATACAACTCTCTTGTTGCAATAGCTCCATTGCTGCCAGTCCATTTCCAGGCACAATTCAAAGTGCTATCCCCCCCCCCCCCAATAAAGCCCTACATGGCTTGAGTCTAGGCTATTTGAAGGACCATATCTCCTATATGAGCCCCCCAAAGTATTGAGATCATCAGGAGAGGCCCTTCTCTCTTCCCACCACCTCTCGGGCTCATTTGGTGGGGATAAGAGAGAGGGCCTTCTCAGTGGCTGCTCCCAAGCTTTGGAATTCCCTCCCTAGGGAGGCCAGGATGGCACCATCCCTGCTGTCCTTCCGGCAGTAGATAAAGACATTCTTGTGCCAGTAGGCCTTTGCAAACTGATAAGGACTGGGTTGTTAAAGTTGTACCGTATACATTTTAATGTTTTGTATTTTAACATGTTATATTTTAACTCTTAAAATTATTTAATTTTTTTTAATTTTATAATTATATATTTTATTATTGTTGTATTGTTTTAAAATTGTATTGTTTTATACTTGTTGTTCGCCCCCTTGAGTTTCTATATTGGGATAAAGGCAGGATATAATAAAATAAAATATAAATAAATAAATAAATTCTTTCCCCCATTACCACGGTATACTTACAAGAAACACTTACAAAATTAGGCTGAGAGACACTGCCTAGTTCAAGGCTATCTAAGTGAACCTCTAGGTCAGGGGTCAGCAACCTTTGTTGCTGGGGGGCCAGAAGGGGGGGTAAAGTGCCGTGGGGGCCAGGCGGGTGGGCGGGGGCTTGTGCGCATGGGGGCACCATTTTGGAAGGCCCCACCATGTGTGCGCCATGCGAATTTGCCCGGCGCACACACGGTGGGGCCTTGCCGGGGCCCAGGGAAGGCCCCAGCACTCCTGGGTGAATTCACATGGCGCAGGCGCTGTGGGGCCTTCCAAAATGGCACCCACACTCACGCGCATGCGTGCGCAAGCGCAGGCACCATTTTGGACGCCAAAATGGTGACCATGCTTGTGCATGGTGTGCCAGCACACGCAGGATGCCAAAAGCAGCGGCAGCGGTGGTGGGACCGGCCATGGGCCGGTCCCAAGGCCTCCATGGGCTGCACTTGGCCCGCAGGCTGTAGGTTGCCAACCCCTGCTCTAGGTTGTATGAGGATTTTAACTTGGGTCTCCTAAGTCCTCATCCAAAGCTGACATTCTAAACAGTGGTGTCACTAGGGTTGGCATCACCAAATGTGGTAACTCATGGTGTTATCCCCTCCCTATTGACCTCCTCCCATCTCATACAGAATCCTTAGCGGTTTTTTTGTACTAATGTTACTCATAAATTGTAATTCCCGTATATCACCAAATACAATGGCAATAGATGTGACATAAACAACCATAAAAATTTATATTATACCTTTAAATTACAATATCATATGTACAGCCTAAAAGTATTTACACATACATAGTTTCATATGGTTAAAGTGAAAATTTTGTAAGATGTGATGTTTCAAAAGAATTTTTTAAAATATTTTTTTTAGTTTTTAAAAAAGATAATTAAAAAAAAAAACTGAGGCCTCTTATTTCTCCTCCCACTGAGCTCCATCCCACTCAACCCATCTCTTCTTTCTCCAGTGTTTTAAATGGACACAAGCAAACTTTAGAGCCTATTTCTGCCAAAAAGCACATGTCTGGGGAGAAGTGGTGTCACACACCCCCTTAGAGTGTCATCTGGTGTGGTCTGTACTCCCAGTATCACCTTTGTGATGCCCCTGATTCTAAACTAAATATTTTTGAAACTGTTGAGAATATTTTTTTAAAAATGCTTTGTTTCATTTCCATCATTATTATACAAAGCCTTTAGATGTCCTTGCATTGGTATTTGAACTATTCCTATAAGATCTTGAAAAGGTGCTGTTTTGAATGCATTCATTAGTTGTCTTTATTAAATGCCTATAAGAGACTTTAGGCATTGTACAAGCCAGTCTAAAACAATACTTTAGGCATTGTACAAGCCAGTCTAAAACATAACAATAACATAATAAAAATGCAAGAACTTAATAAATAAATAATAAAGCAGTATGAAACTAACAGATTCAATAGTCATACTGCTGGGAATAAAAGAGTAGAATATTTTACATGGAAATTCTTAAAATGCATTGGAGAACTGATAGTTTTTATCTTGTCACAAAAGGGCATTTTCACGGAAGATGGTATCAGTGAAACATGTTGTGGAACAGCCTCTCAAGGGAGATTTACCAATCCTCTTGATAACTTGTATTGTGCACTCCCCCCCTTTAAATTAGTTTTATTAAAGATTTTTTTTATGAGAAATAACAACAAATGCTTCTTTTTGTATTTGTTTGTTTGACTTTTATAATTATTATATAATATATATAATTATATATGTGATGTCCAGCCTGGACTGTTTAAATTCTTCCCTGCATTTCCCCTCATTTTTAGTTCAGTCCTTAGATCAGGGGTAGGCAACCTTTCCCCTTTAAGGGCCGAGGGACTTCAGCTCCCAGAATCCCAGGAGCTATTGGCCAACATGGGACTATTGGCCAACATGGGACTATTGGCCAACATGGCTGAGGCTTCTGGGAGCTGAAGTCCCTCGGCCCTTAAAGGGGAAAGGTTGCCTACCCCTGCAAGATTGTTTGAGCATAGGAATGTTTCATTGTATTAGTTTGTGGGAGGAGCTGTAGGAATCCCTTGCATTTTTCTAGTTTTTGGTTTGCCCCTTCCCAGCAAGCTCTGCTTTAGCTTGGGGTTTTTTAGTTTTTTTCTTAGGCAGGCTTGGCTTTTTCTGTTTGGTGGCAAACAGGCTCAGACAGAGGGAAAGGGCATTTCTTACACCATTTAGCCAATTTATTTACCATTTAGCCAATTTATTTACCATTTAGCCAATTTTCAGTTACCATTTAGCCAATTTACTTACCATTAGCCAATTTACTTACCAGAAGCAGTTAATTCTATTAAACATCAACAATAAAGAAGTCAAGAGCACCAGAAGCTGAAAGACCCTGCACCATCTTCATCGAGAAGGAGTTCAAACCAAGATCAAACCCAGAGAGATGACAACACTGAAGACTGCTGAAACCTAAACTGTAAAGTACCTTTTATTTTAAGCCTATTAGAGCTGGGGGAGGAGAAACCCTTTTCTTCTGTTCTTCAAAATAAATTTCCCCCTTTTGGACTTTACATTCAGCATTGGAGCCTTTTGGAGTATAAGAGTTTGATCTCACCAGGGTACTGGCGTTGCACACCCATATTTGCCACCACCTTTAGTTGGGTGTGTCTTCACAATATAATATAAATGATAATATATAATTATTATAAAAGGCAAACAAACATAGGCATAAGATGGGGATCTAGAAACAGCAGATCACATCTATCCATTTGTATCCATTAAAAATGGAATGGAAAGTCATTTAGTTCATACTCAATTCATGTGATCTATCACAGAGATTGTTGGATACTTTTCAAGATAGAGGGAAGAGCAATGTGCCCTTTTGGAAGTCCAGTTGACCACTTGGTGGTTGAAATTACTGAAGATTTTTATTGCTATAATCAATAAAAAGTGGCCAGACATCATAAAATTTGTTGTCTTTTGTGTGTCTATTACATACTTTTATATTATAAGAGAGGGTTGTTTTTTTCCTAATAGACAAGTGCCCCATATACCTTTCGACCAACTATCTAGCTTAAGACCCCTCAATTTCCAGATTTTGGCTATTTCTCCTTGTGAACACTTTTTAAACCAGGTGCATCCCACATGCATCCCATAGGCTTTATGTGAGCCCTAGGGCTATTTTATAGCGGGGTGGGGGGGGGGAGGTGTAAAAAAAATTGCTTTAAAAAAAAACACATTTATTTTTATTTTTATTTTTATTTTATTTTTTTGCTCCCGAATAATCCCTGGCTGTCTGAAGAACATTTCCATATTTGGAGCCACCAACCCCACCCCCAGATCACCCAGGAATCAAAACAATTTTTTGCAAATTTTTTGAAAAAATCTTTTTGCCTCAAAATGCCTTATAGGGGGCCAGGAAGGGCTGAAAACATGATGAGAATGTCCCTATGTCACCAGGAAACCATTTGGAGGTTTTCTTGTGGGAGCAGGTCTGGGAGGGATGTGATCCTACAAGTTCTAATGTCTCAAATGATTCTTTAAAGCTCTTCCCAGTTTAACGTATGTTAATGTCTCTCATGATTACAGCTTTGTAATAAAGATCTGATGGCATTTACAGCTTGCTTTTGTTTTGATTTTCATAGAGCATTGACTATATTTCTCTCTGCTGTTGATAACACCAGTTCTTTGTGTCATGAGTCAGCTGTGACTGTGCAGATGCTGGACTAGCGTCTGGATGCTGTAATGTGTTGGGTGAATGCCAATAAACTACAGTGCAATCCCAATTAAATGAATTAGATTGATGGGTACTTCTTTGGATTAGTCATTCTTGGATCTGGGAACTGGATCAGCCCTTGCAGTCCTCAGAGGGAACTGATGTGTAACCTGGGAGTCCTCGTGGATCCATCTTTGCTACTGTATGGCCCAAATGGACAAGTGGCTCAGAGTGCTTGGGGTCATATTTGACTGGTCTGCCACCCATAGTTCATGCACTGGTCACCTCCCAGTTAGACTAGTGTAAAGGAGTGGGGTGGGGTAGCTTTAAAGATGACTCAGAAGCTAAAGCCAATGCAAAATGCAGCAGCTAAACTGCTGACCAGTTTAGATTTTCTGCCAGTATGCTTCCTGGATGAATTCAGGGTGCTTGGAATGACATTCAAAGATCTAAACAGCTTTGGACCTCAAGACCTGAGGGAGCTGCTCTGCCTATGGCCTGAAACACATGGGCCAAATAAGGCAGCTTCTGGAAGCTTTGGGGGTATGGTGTTTACATGGCACATGCCTCCAAAATGGCAGGAAGCTGTGCCGAGGCCACACCAAGCTAGGAAAAGCTGGCCCTTTCAGGAGTGGATTAAACCCACTCCTTCTGGTAGTCCACTTGGGACTGCAGTGGCAGCCTACCCATGGCCAGAGTGGCTTCTGTCTGCTCCTTCATGGCCATCTGCTTTGGGCCAATGTCTGTCTGCCCAAGAACTGAGGTCTATGGGGGGGGGCTCATCTGTGTCCTACTTTTGAAAGAATATGGTGTGGGAGATGTGGAAGAGGGCCTTCTCAGTTGTGAAACCCTAGTAGTGGAATACTGTGCCTCTGAAAACCTGATTGGTGCCAACACTGGCTTCATTCTGGCACCAAATTAAAACATAGCTTTTAAAATTAAAGGCTTTGACACCTGATAGATTCATTCCCAAATGTGCATTTTAACTGTTCTTAAAACCTGTTTTAGGTTATTAAATAGTTCAATATGATTTTAGCCTATTTAAATTGTTTTCATTTTAAATTTTCATTATTTCAATTTATTTCATTGTTTTTGGTCATATATACATATGACTAAAAACTACTATACAAAAATTAAAAACAAAAAGAAACAACAATCCTAACATGGCACAAAAACTTAATTAAAACTATTAAAATACTTTGACTTCCTCCCCCCCCCAAAAAACCCCAATGGTTATATCCCCTATTACTAGATTTTCTTTAATTTATAATACACAAGGCTTCTATGATATAAGCAAAGTCAGCTCATTTTTACAAATCCTAAAACCCATAACTGACCCCAGTAAAAATGCACTAGCTGTGTTATTGTTTTTGTTTTGTTTTGCTTTGTTTTGTATCTGGGATTAAATCTTAGATCGAAGGATATAGGGTGGAATACAATAACAACAACAACAAATTATTAAAACTTCAGAACAGTAACCTTTCCATGCCCTGCTATTGAGCATGTTTTATAGAAACCTGGAAAGACATTCCATACTTATATACCAGGCTAAAAAAATGCCATTCTTGGACATTTCAGCAAATAGGGTTACATAATTCTACACAGGTACTGGCAGCTTTTTTGCCTTCTGCAAAGGGCAAATTTCTACAAGTCAAAGAACTGAAAGAGAATCACTCACCCCTCCTTCTCTGTACAAGTTAATAAACTGGATCATCATGTATGACTTTCTGACTTACATTTGTAACCCATTCCTTTAGTCTCCCAGTAGCTAGAGGGGCCTTTTACCCATCTGCTGAGTAGACTGTTGGATTAATATTTTCAATTTATTGTCAGACTTCAGCTATAGCTGAGGCGCTAATGTCTGCCCAAAAGCAGTACATTAGAATAGCTCTTTCCCTCTTTGAGTACTTCTTCCCCCCCCCCTCCTCAGCACTCCCAGAAATAGCTTCAAAGGAAGTTTGAAATACTTCTTCAGCAGTGCTTTTTTAGGTTAAGGATGGATTCCCTAGTGTTGGCTGAACCATAAGCAGGCTGTATTAAGAATTCACCTTGTTCACTTACCTGTCCTTCGGTGTGTTTAGAATGCCCGTTCTCTTTTGAGCACATCCAAATGTTTACAGGTAGAACAAACTCCTTTTACCTGCTTGTCCCTGCTTGCTGCATATGGAAATTCCCTCAAGACTGCTTTCCTGAAAGGAAGAGCAGCTTGACACAGCTAGTGCCAGAAGCAACATAAATTGCCCAACTCCTTTTGCATTCATACCTTGTTTTGTGTACCTACTTCCTTTTCTCAAGTATATCGTATACCCAAAACTAATTCTACCACCTCTTCTCAGCAGAGGTCTTCCTCAGATGTGGGAAGCATCTGATCTTGGCATCATGTTTTTTTAATTCATATTTTCAAGGAATGTGGTAAAAATCCCATTCATGAAAAGCTGACAGGGATTGGCATAGTGGGAGAGATGGAACAAAGGTTAGTGTGGTTATAGTGAGTCATTGCTATGTCTCAGAAGCAGACACAAGAATACCCAGTGGTAACCTAATCTTTTTTTTTTTTTTTTGTAGGGTTATAGGGCAACTAATGAACCACTGTGTACAAATGACCCTACACTGAAGCATCACAGTGTAAAGTTGGACAACTGAAGATGTGACTGGCCAGCATGGAGTTACTAGATCTTGACTGTTATTCTGAAATTTGAATAACAGAAAATTTCTACACCTCTCTCCTTAGAAATAAGCTTCACTTACTCCTGTACATAATCCTGTATATAGGATTTCAGCCTATGCTATGTTTGAGGGTGGGTGGGTGTATGTGTGCATTCAACAAGTTGCCTGTTGGCTTATAGTGACCCTCTTAAAGTTCATCGGGTTTTCCTGGGTAAAGAATACTTAACGGTGGTTTGCCAGTTCCTTCCTCTCAAATATAGCCTACAGAACATATCCCTTGGTCCACCATCCAAGTACTAACCAGGCCTGACTCTTCCTAGTTTCTGAGATCAGACAGGATCTGGTGCCTTTGGCATATTTAGGGTCTGTGTTGTGGAAGTGATTAAACCGACTAGCTGATACTACTCAAGCTTAGTTTACATAAGCTAAAAATCTGATACATCATGGATTGTGACATTTGGTTAGCAGCAAGGGGGTTGCATGGCCAAATGTTTTTCCACATGTAAGAACAACAGCACCATACCAGAGGTAGGGGAGAGTTCTGTTTGTTTGTTTCTTGGATTGGCCTTTCTCTCCAGCTATTTTATGTGTGCTTTGCCTGCTAATATAGAAGAGTCCTAAATCATGGAATCATCCTAGCACTCTAAAATTATGCAATCCAAGCATATAAACTTATCACATCAGTACCTGTAACATTCCCATCGAGTCCCTGGAACGTAATGATATGGAAACAGGTACCACATTAGACTATTAATAAAGGGATAGTAATGTTATGAGAACACATATTATCACACTGCATTTACTGTTGTACCGGTACTGGAGCTAAGGTAGTTCCTCAGACGTCCTTCATTGGCGCATGCTCACTGTTGCGAAAACCCTTATGTTTGCCTTAAAAATAATGCTACTGAGAGGTTTAGGTAGCGAGCATTCATTGTTGTTTTTTTTGTAAACATGACACAGTTCAATCTACAAAAATAAAATAAAATTTAAATTGCCTGTGGCACCTTCCTTGTATCAACACTGGAAGAGTTGAGTTGAGTTTGTGGATGTTCTAGGACGGGAAGGGGGGAGGTTGTCTTAGTCAATCAGAACACGAGGACAGATTGAGACCGGGTAGAATTATCGCACACACATCATATTGAATCATCTGTAAGCGTTCTTGCTGGCTGAGGATGCATTTTTACAGTTCTCCTGCTGGAATGGGCTAGGGACTGTCAGAGCACAGAATGGGAACTCGATGAGGATCATGCCATGCTATAAAATACGTTCCGTTCCGTTCTCATCCCGTACTCATTACATTCCATGAACACAGTGCAATAAGCTTAATAATCTTACAATTTCCATCTGCTGTTTGTCTGAAGGAGGTTTATGTTTTAGCTTCTTCTAATCACTTTTTCTGTGGCTGTGCACAAATATCATAGCATGAGAATACAAAGGTTTCTCCACAGGTTTGACCATCATTCACATTTCAGGACACATTTTGTAGGAAATTTATTTCTGCAAAATACACATGCTTTTTCTGCACACATTTTATGTGCAAAACCCATGTTTTCTGTGCAGAATAATCATGTGTATTACACATCCCAAATCTTGAAGTGAAAATAATCCTGTGGCTGTTACCCAGTACCTCAGTGGGATGTCTCAAGTGTTGACACATCCTTTTCTGTTGGGCATGCAGATATGAATGTATATTCATACATCCCTAGCACACACTGAGGTTTTCTTATGCAGAGCCAGTCCTGTCAGACAATGAAACCATATCTTTTGGCAGCAGGTTTTGGGAGCAGCAGTGATCACTCAGCCAATACTCCTAAGCTCACTGATGCTTTCCCTCTGTTGTGGGATGGGCTGCTGTGTGTGCCATACAACTTATTCTACACTGCCAAACTAACCTCCTGCCATCAGATGTGATGGAGGAGAGTGTGGAAATAAAATCCAACTGCCAGTCTAATTCATGTCTGTAAATGAAAGGCACTGTATGCTGTCCTTTGCTTCAGGCAGCAAAACATTATTGTCTGATTCTATTTTTATGGGGAAAGTATTTCTTAAGGGTTGAAACAAAGGTAGGTGACAACCAGGACAGGACAACCAGGCAGGTGAGAGAAAGCTGGCATTCTTGGTTCTTCAGGTTCTAGTATCACTCCTTACTTTCTGTAAAAGTGGAGTGTGGCATTCACACATGTCTGTTCATGAGTGGGCATTAGTAATAGCAACCCATAATTTGCTTTCTAAAACTGATCAGGTATAATAGTCAGGGCTTTTGATTTCCTTGTACATTTAACATGCAGGGGGTAACTGGTGAGGCAGGCCTATCTGCTTTCCCCTTTCCCCTCTCTTGCAAGGAATTCTGGAAACAGCTGATACTTACCTTGCCTGTTGTAAACAAACACACTCAGTAATAATATGATTGGCTAGAGTAGAATCCCATCCCTTCCTAGCTCAAGTTTTGTTTATTGTATTGTTTACTTCAGACACACTGCTGCAACTTGACACAGAAAGTGTGTTTCTCTAGCCCTCCTTCAACATCCTCCCAATGTTGATGCTGCTAAGAAAGGTCCAGCTAAATAGAGGACAAGAGGGGGAACTGGGCAGGAAAAAGGAATTCCTTCATCAGAGGCTTTGTTAATTGAAGTATGCCTGTATTTGAATGAAGGCACTGTCACCTTCTTCTGTGTTTCACCAAGTGTCATGGTTTATGTGATGAATATGAATATGTGTATAGTGTTCAGGGTACTAGACTTGAAAAATAGTATCCCATTAAATATATTGATTTGTTGGATTATAATAGCAAATGGTCCCCCCGCAAATTGAAAAAAATATTCTTTTTATCTGAGAGAACATCTCTCTAGGAATCTCCCAAGTTCTATGTAACTCTATGATCAACATTTGCCAGAAGTTGACCATAGAATCATGCTGCTGTACCTAGAAATGCCTAGAGAAATGTTTTCTCTAGGAACTCTAGGTTCTTCAGCACAACTCTATGGTCAGATTCTGGCAGAGTTGCACTGGAGGATCTAGAGATTTCTAGAAATAGTATATTAATCAAAACGACAAATAAATCCGCAAAAGTCAAATCCACAGGCGTGGAGGGCTAACTGTAATATATTTGTGCAACATCTTGACACCTATAAACACCTCTTTCTCTTCACATGCACATATATGCACACAAGCAAAGACTAAATAAACTCATTGCTATGTCCAGGATTTAAACTAGTCTGAAATAGATTGAGAAAAAACGTGCTAAATCTAGGAATGCCTGGCAAAACCACCTGCACTATCATCTGGTCCAAAAATGGCAAGTGAGGAATCAGTCTAACAGACTGCAAGGTGGGGAGTGGAGTGTCACCCACTTCAGTCAAACTCTGTAAAGCCAAGTGGGTCAAGGCCAAGAGCAAAATAGGTTGTGTTTGTCTCCTCAAGAAACCCTGTCAACGCCCCAAAATAGAATGACATTTATCCAAGCAACCATTACATGCAGTTGCTAATAATAACCACAGTATAGACTCTGGTACCTGCACCTGCAGCAGATGTGTTTGATTTTGTAATTTGGAAACTATCTAGCAAAATTGCCACAGCAGGCTTGAGATGTTTGGTAGGTTATAAGTTTGGAGTTAACCTTTTTTATCCTGAACATTGTACACTGCCTAAATGAATCTCACTGTACACAGAGCTGGATGTTTCTCAGTGTACTCAGTGAGAGGACAGAAGGAGCTCCTGTCACTCCCATCATCATCATGGCATAGCTCTGCAGATGGTCTAAACCATATATGGTCAGATGTAATGCAATGCTTCTCTCCTGTATATCAAGGGTCTTGATGCTGTTGTTGCCAGAGCTGAATGGCCAAATGAGATACTTATTCCAGAGGTCTACCATCTGATTAGTAGAGTATCTGCCCAGGTCAATGGACAAATTTCCCCAGAGCATTATGGGGACTATTTGAAGTCTCCAAGGATGAAACAGACTACCTCTGCATGTAATGTGGGGCAGGCATTAATAAAAATTCTTTTACATATATACAAATACTTTTCTTAGTAATCTGCTAGTGTGAACGATGTAATTAAGCCACTATTATGACATGATGACCTAATCCCCACACCTGACATTCATAATCTATCCTCATATCATGAACCAACAACATAAAGAGAGTTTATCAGCCAAAATGGTTTTGCCATGAATATTGGAATCAACACCTAAATATCCTTAAGGCACCAGATTTCAAATGATTTCAGAAGCTAAGCAGGGTTTTAGCATGGCTACGACTTGAGAATGCACTACAATTGGACCATCATATCCATGAGGAATCCATTTCAGACCCCACCCCCACCCCCATGGATATGAAAAAATGCAGGACCTCAACTGCCATTGTCTTTAATGGTGGTGCAACATGTGCATAACTGCTAGTGTGGCCACATGCATGAATCACTATTGGGGACAATGGTTCTTGCCATCCACAGATGATGAAATCCACTGATGGCGAGACCGTGGATGTTGAGGTCCAACTGTTATGTAGTAATTTGGGACCACTAGGGAATGTCAGGTGTTGTAGACTATATTCAGAGCAAGGAAATGGCCAACCACCCCTTGCCTAAAAAACCTTGTGCAATTCATGAGGTTGCCACAAGTCAGAAGTCAACCTGAAGGCAAACATTCCATTTTATTGGAATTCACTCCCTGCCCCAATCATCACTGTGCTTTATTTAGAGAACATCCAGGAAATTATTATATTTTAATGTCTTAAATAACCCTCAACAAATCTAGCACCATTGCATTAAAAACACTATCCTAAGTATGTAAACTCAAATGTCAGTCCCAAGGAAGTCAGTGGGCCTTGTGCATACAATATAAGATTGCAGCCTATGGGTTTCTGTTTGGTGTTGTAGGGGCTGGAAATCTCAGGCCCTGGGGCCTATCTGACTCTATTCGAAATCTCTAGATGGCCACACACCCTCCTCTATGATACCATAGTTTAAAGGTGCCCACCTCCTCTGTTCTGAAGATTTGACATGCCTCTGATAACAGTTAGTGCAAGAGCAGCCTTAAGGTAAAATGTGGTGGTATTTTTGGTTCCATCCACCACCACAATGTGGCCTTCCAAAAACTTCACTGAAACCCAGCTTGTCCTTTGAATGGAAAGGGGTTTCCAACTTTTCATCCTGAGTGCATATTCAGAAGCTGGAATATAATTATTTTGATGGGAATATTGGTACTGGTGTGTTGGCCAATTCTCCCCAAAGGAAAGTTTATGATTATTTTGCCATATAATAGTTTCTGGTGCAATTGCTAACCTTCCATGTATATTAAGTGATGACTATCTTCAATAGCAAAAGGCAAAAGACATTCTTCATTGCTTTTTAATTGTTGATTTGTCTCCTAAAAACAGTGCCTCTGACAAACAGTTCCTTTGTATGAAAAGAAAGCTCAGCCACGTTGTAAATACAATTCCTAGTATTGGAAGATACTCTGTTTTCTGCATCATGATTTAGAGAGGAAAACATGGAGTTCCTTTGAGAGGAAAGTTCTTTTTTGCTGAGGATCAGTGTTTGGTTTTAAAAAAAAAAGCACATAGGAACAATAGATTGATATATCACGCCCTTTATTGTATTCATGAATGACAGTTATTTCTTTATATGTGTATGTCATGCTATCATCTATTATGTATGTCAAGAATGACTATTTTTTTACTTCTTGGGATTTTGATTAATGTTTTAGTTCTTACTCCATTAAATATAAAAACCAAATTAATTCTGTTTAGTTCTCTTGATATGTATAAGGCAGAAGACTTTGCACAATGTGCCTAGAGTCTGTTTTACAAATTAGGAGTTGGTTGTACTACTATGAATGGGAATGACTCACCAAAATGCTATATCCAAAATCACATCATGTCATGGCTTTTAATTTTAGATGTAATTAACACTATTATTCATCCAAAAGACCCATCCATCTTTTAGAATGCATGGTATGTCTCAAGTGGAAATTGAGAGACTTGGTTTGACCAAAAGGCACCTGCACTTTCTAATCTATGGACCAAGGCAAATTAAATTTAGAGATCATTAGTAAGAGGGTTACCCTCAGTCTTCTCAACCTCACTGTCTTGCTTGGTCTCACCATATTTGTCATAGAGTAGAAGACATGGCAACATACACAGAGTAACTCCCCAAAATGATACTCTAGGGCTGGATTCTCTTTTCCCACATGGCATGGCATTATTAGAGTGCATGACATACATTTCTCTGTCCTATCCACTCCAGCAGCAGTTGTAAAAGGAAGAAAGGTGAGAAAATGGGAAAGTACACAGCATTATTACATTGTGCATTTTCATAGTCTCATTACAAAGAGAAGGGAAGCAACTGTTACTGTTCTCTCTCTCTCTCTCTCTCCCCCTCTACCTCTCTCTCACACACACTGTGTATATGTATATGTATGTGTATGTGTATTTGTATGTGTGTGAAATCCTCATGTTTCTGAACTACCTACAGGAATGAGATATGTGAGCTGGTATCTTCTGTAATTTTCATTACTAATGAGAGACAATTCCAGGCATCTCATTTTTCATGTTGTTGGAGATTATTGCACTGCCTTTCCTCCCAGCCTCGGCATAGGCTGATTTTTTTTTTTTTTAATATAGGAGATGCTCTTAAAGCATCTTATCCTCAATGGGATAAAGGTGCATTTAATTTTAAACTTAGGTGTTATCACACTCTCCGGTGGCCGCATGAATGCAACCTGTATGCATCCTGGACCCCAGTCACAGCTTATCATTTTTGAAAAGCTGCTGGCATCTGGGATGCACACGGGTTGCATTTGTCCGGCCACCAGCAAGTGCAATAATTTCCATATATACTAAGCAGTATGGGTGCGAGTACAACCTATTAACTCCTGGAAACATAAAAGATTGGCAATTTCCCTTATTTTGTCAAGGGGCTTTGGAGGGGTGAATGACTGCAAAAACGGCCTTGGGAGCTATATGGGGCTGAAGGGCTGCACGTTGCTTACCCTTGCTTTAATTCAATCCACTTGGAAAGCCTCTTGAAGGTACAGAGTGGGACATCAGCTTTCATGCATCAGTATTCATCCTCCATGAATATGTATGTTTTATATATTTTGACAGAACTTAACTGCAAACATATGAAAGCTGGCCTCTCCAGGGTTCTGTCTTAACTCACTGCTCACCAAAACAAGTTTCCTAATAGGCCAGATAAATGTCTCCCCACCACTCCCCCATATGGCATAAGGTAGAATTCCATGGACAATTAAAATCTCCTTTGTTGCAAATTCACAAGACTTATGCTTAATGTGCATGTTTTGTAAGAACCAGAACATGTGACACCTTCTGAACTTACACCGCTTGACAGAATCTCAAGCATTTTTCTATTCAATGGCCAGTTCCTCCACTTTCTGTGTCTACAAGGTCCTTCCCATTCATTATCTACCAGTAAAAATGAACTAATGGAAGCATGGATGAAAATAAAAGGAACGCTGCAGAGAATCACAATTATATCAAGGCCTAACCAAATGGGGCCAGCATGGTTAGAGTGTTGTACTAGGAGAGATCAGAATTTAACTCCCCACTAGGCTATGACATTTGCTAAATGACATTTCTCCATTACTGCTACCTGTTGGCCTAACCTATCTCACAGGAATTTTGTGAGAACAAAAATGGGGTGGAGAACCCTGCATAGTGCTTTCATCTCCTTGGAGGAAAGGCAGGAGAAAAATTCAATGAACAAGTACATGTTCCACTATCTAAAGAGGTTCACTGTAATTCTGCATTCAGTTGAAATATCTGGAATAGGACAACCTAAACAGTCTCCCTTTGTAGCAAACAGTGGTCCTTTCACACTACACAGTTACAGTGCTATGATTCCATTTTAACTACCATAATATAACCTACAGAGTCCTGGGCTTTGCCATGTGGTGAGGCACAAGATCTCTCTAGCGGAGAATTCTCTATCTGAGGGTTCCACATGATGTTGTAATGATAGTTAAAGTAGAATCATAGCACTATAATTGGGAAGTGTGAAAATACCCTTGGTAACTGTGGGAGAATAGCTCTGATCTGACAGATAGACAAGTACAGCAATAGAACTGTCATGTCATTCTCAAGAAGAAGAGTCAAACAATAAAAAACCACCAAGAACCATCTTCCTTGATAAAATCAGTTATGAGGAGAATAGATGCCAAGTAAGAACAGAAGATCAAGAGGATAGTAACACCAAAAGCTTACATTTGCAGCTAGTTCTAAGGTGGGGAGATTTTTTTATTAGTTGTTGCTGTTATTTATTATTATGTTATTATAATTTGTTGTTGTGTGCCTTCAAGGTCTGACATATAGCAAACCTAAGGTGAATCTGCCACAAGGTTTTCTTGGAATAATTTGTTCAGGTGGGGGAGTGTCACCTTTGCCTTCTTCTGATGCTGAGAGAGTGACTTGCCAAATGTCACCCAGTGGGTTTCCATGAGTGAATGTGGATTTCCAGTGTCTGAGCCCAGTGCTCAAACCACTACAGCACACTGACCTCATTATTAGGAATTATTTTTATTTGTGAATTGATAACAGCAAGAAGATAGTGTAAACAAACTTTAAAATAAATGAATAATCATTTTTCTATCTGTGCCATGAACATGAAGAGCAACCATCTCCCTTTCATCAGCACCAGGATATCCATGGCAAGGAAAGGAGGCGCTAATAAGAATCATTGTTGGAAAGTGTTGCATGGGAAGAGGCTCTTTACTCCACAGCACCTTTGCACAAAAGGTTATTCCTGTGTAAGTGACAGACATAATTGCTAACTGCCTGGCAAAAGCATGAGGAGGATCATCATTTTAATCAAGCAAGATTGTTTCATACATACTGGAGTGCTGTTGTTGCATGATTTGGCTAGGTATGTTCTTAAGCTTCACTTTTGGGAAGTGGCAGCAAAGAACATGAATACCTGCCCTGTTTGGCAAGTCTGTTCATTTCAATTCAACCTTTCCCCACCCCACCCTTGAAAAAAAAAGTCAATATTGCTGGTAGATATCAGTAGCTTGCTTATCCCAAAATATAGGGGTGCCTCAGATAAAATAAACAAAAAGCAAAAGCAAAAAAAGACCTGCAGGATGCATCCAATAGTGTCCTTCCATGATGGAAGTCTGATTGAGTTAATGCCTTTATTCAGTAGAATGGGAAGGGGATTAATTTTCCCCAAACACTTTCCCCTATCCTCTTCAGCTCTCTGTTTTGCTCAAATCTTCTCCAGATGGTTGAGAGAGATCCTTAGTTGCAGTTTGGGAGGTAATATGATGGGTAAGAAGATATCAGAAACCATTGCCTCTTTTCTCATTCCATTGTGAATTCAACTTAATCAAGAGCTTCTATCAACCCCACTATGTCAGAGACAGTGTGAAAGTGATCTCTCTTTCTTCTTCGTGGTCTCTGTGAATCACACAAATGGATTTTGTATGTGCATGCGCAGCCAGGTCGGAACCTTCTGGAATCACTAGGCAGAAGTTGGATTGCAACTTTTTGGCGGTAGCTCCGCCCACCTCTATATAGGCTCAGCATTCCCGCTCGCTCCTCAGTTCCTTTTGTCTGCCTCTTTTGCAGCTTGCAAGGAACCTCGTCACTAGTGAAGTTACTCGTCTAATGGTTTTGACCTCCTTTTCAGTTTGACTATTCTTCGGATTGCGACTGTTTTCTGATAAATTGACCTTGGATCGTTTCTACGACTTTGCCTTTGATTAGTCCTCAAAACTTGGTGTTCCTGATTATAATCTGACTCGGACTTCCTCGACCTTGTTTTGGCCTCACCCTCAACTCGACGACATGGCCTCCTTCAAACATTGCGTTTCTTGCAACTCTAAGTTGCCGACCTCTGATCAGCACGATGAGTGCATCTTCTGCCTTGGAGAGACCCACAATCCTACAACCTGCAAAATGTGCAGGAAAATGACTCCGCAAGCCTTGAAGAACCGCATGGTCAAACTCAAGGCGGCTCTTTGGGAAAAGGCCTTGCAGGCCGAGTCTCCAGCTTCAGCTTTGGCTTCCGTAGCCATAAGAAAGCCTTCCTCGGACCCCTCACAACAAAGGGGAAGATCCAGGGAGAGATCCAAGAGGTCCTCCAGAAATACGGAGAGTGTGAGTCCTAAGGGCTTGGAAAAGGGTGGAAAGAGGTCCTCCAAACGTAAACATTTGGAGACTATCGATGAAGCCCCCTCATCTTCCAAAAAAGCCCGCTTGTTGTCTCCTCATCATTCCACTGATGGGGAACAACCTGTGACCTCTAGGAGCAAGTCTCGATCTGGGGAGACCCTCAGAACCCCGATGTTATCACACCCAATGTCTCCAGCAATGGCGTTGTCCGTTCTGACATCTATGGGCCCGTCGGGTTCAAAACCGACCTCTCCGATGGTGTGCCTCAACACCGAATCTGAGGCAGAAATTCAGCCTCCAGCTGCGACACCACGTCCAGCTATGCCTCCCACCGTTTCTCCATCTTCGGCCCATAATATCGGATTTGAGGAGAACCCATCATCTTCACCTGTTCCATTTCAAATACGACAACAGGCTTCCACTTATCCAGCCTCAGATTCATGGATCACCAGGTTTTCACAGCTGGTCTACAATGAGGCTTCCAACAGCTGCATGCTTCCAGTTCAACCCGAGCAGTTGCTCCTCATGGAATAGCAGAGACGCCAGTTCCAATCCTTTCCTGCTATTCAGCAGCCCCTCCCAGTTTCAACCCAGAAACCTTACTCCATTCCTGCTACACAGCAGCCCCCTCCTTCTCCGGGACCGTCGTCTCACCACATTCCTGCAGCACCCTCTCCAGTTCCAACACATCGTTCCTCTCCATCTCCATCTCCGGGACCATCCTGGCATCGCCATCATTCCAGTGATTGCCATCAACAGTTGTCTCCCCCACACTGATCGTCTGCCTCTCGCCGTCCTTCCTCGTCTCGTCATCATTCCTCCCAATCTAAACATCGTTCCTCCTCCTTTAGTTCTTCTCCAGCTAGAAGCCAACGTCAAAGAGGTGAGCTTAAAAATCCATGCCACCCTTCTCCTGACTCTACCCCGTCGTACCGCTCTATTTCACCGGGCCCATCCACTGGATCCGATGACTACCTCAACTGGTCTCCTTCTCAAACTAGACCACCTTTGAATACACAATCGTCTTCCCCTTCCGATGATGTTCACGCCTTTGCAGACCAAATTCTTCGGATGGCTTGCGCTCTTGAGTTTCCAGTTACTGAACCCGAAGATGATGAACCCTCCAACCAATTTGAGAAACAGGCTTGGAGTAAATTGATCGAAAGGCCAGCTATCCCCTACATGCCTTCCCTGGCCAAAATACTGAAAAGGTCTTGGGAGATACTGACATCTGCCTCCCACATCTCCAAACGGATGGACAATCGCTATCAAATAGCCGATCCGAAACCTGCATGGATGACAGATCATCCACTCCAAAACTCTGACATAGTGGAAGGGGCACAATATGTCTCCACTTCAAAATCATCCACCTCACCGGCTGATAAGGAGGGAAAAAAGATTGATTTCTTGGCGAAAACGTCATATTCGCATTCTGTTCTAGGCCTTAAAGTGGCAAATTATGTGGGATGTTTGGGCGCCTATACTCACCACCTCATGGAAAAGCTTGCACCAATCCTTGAGCACTTACCTGATGAACATAAACCTTATGCCCTCGCCCTTCAGCAGGAGACACATGCAGTAGGCACTCAGCAAATAGTCACAGCCCGTAATCTCACGGAATGCTCTTCAAAGACACTACGCAGACATGCATGGTTGCGAGCAGCCGACTTGACAACTCAAGCTAAATCTACTATTGAAGATTTACCATTCTACCAATCCGGCCTCTTTCATAAAGACACTGATGAAAAGCTTAACTTAAAATATAAAATGAAGACTGCTGCACACAAACATGCCGTTCAACCGTCCCAACCCTTCCGGAGAAGGTTCGGATACTACCAGCCAAGAGCATGGTATCCAACCTCTCAGCGTCCCTTTCAGCAAGACGCTTGCCAAGCCCAAGGCCAATCACGATGAAGACAAGCTCCACGTCCATCTTCTTCCTCTGGCCATAGCCAACAATAACAAAGGCAGACTTTCCGAAAGAAATCCTTGGAAGCCAGAAGGAAACAATGATGTGTTGTCGCACACTCCGTCGACAACTTTGATAACAGACTAAGGCCCTTCTTTAACTCCTGGGCCAACATCACTTCCGATTCCTGGGTGCTTGACATCGTCAAGAGGGGCTATGCCCTGGAATTCGAAGAGCTTCCACCAACTGGAGCTATTGTTATCACATCCCCTCTGACACCTTACTCGACGAAGTGCGCACCTTGAAAGACAAAGGAGTGATCGAACCCATTCCCAACTCTTGGGCTCGATACTGTTTCGTTTCCCGCTACTTTATTGTACCTAAGAAAGACTTGGGCCTCAGGCCCATTTTGGACTTAAGAACACTAAATGCCTTTATTGAATACAGACGTTTTCGCATGACAACCCTGTCTTCTATTTTGCCTCTTTTGCAGAAGGACCATTGGTTCGCCACCATCGATCTCAAAGATGCTTATTTTCACATCAGCATCCGGGAAGAGCATCGCAGATTCCTGGCCTTCGCAATGGGCACCGACTACTATCAATACAAAGTCCTTGCGTTCGGACTGCCCTTGGCACCGAGAGTCTTCACCAAATGCATCGCCCCGGTCGCCGCCTTCCTACATTGCGAGGGGATAACAGTCTTCCCATATCTCGACGACTGGCTTCTCACAGCTCCGTCCCAAGAGAAACTCCTCAACGACATCCAGTTTACCCTTGATCTACTCGATTCATTGGGACTCAAGGTCAACCACGAGAAGTCCTCCCTCGTACTTGCCCAAAGAGTGAGATTCATTGGAGCGATTTTAGACTCAAAGTTGGAGAAAGCCTTCCTCCTGGAAGACAGGTTCACAGCCTTGACTACTTCCATCAGAACTTCCCTCAACCACACCAAGGTTCAGGCTTATCTGGTACAGACAGTAATGGGACACTTGGCTTCAACAACCTTCATAACGCCATGGGTGAGACTTCGCCTCCGACCCATTCAGTCTTGGTTCCTGTTCTCGTTCGATGCCACCTCCGACTCCCCCTCAAAATGGCTCACCATCCCACCTCAAGTGGCAACGTCTCTTCGTTGGTGGCTCCATCCCGACAATGTCTGTTTGGGGATGCCATTTCTACCTCCTCAGCCAGAGGTCACCCTCACCACAGATGCATCAATGGAAGGTTGGGGAACACACTCCAGAGGACTGACAGTGAGAGGTTTGTGGTCCAGAGACGAACAAGATCTACATATCAACGCCTTGGAGATGCTGGCTGTGGAGAAAGCACTCAGGGCTTTCCAAATAGACTTATCCAACAAGGTTGTTTTGCTCATGATGGACAACACTACCATCATGTACTACCTGAATAAACAAGGCGGGACCAAATCTTCGACCTTGCTCAACATCACACTTCGCATATGGGACTGGTGCATTGACCACAACATCCTCCTCCAGTCCATTCATCTTCCTGGACAGGAGAACGAACTTGCTGACAGTCTCAGCAGATCCTCCAACCCGTGTCACGAGTGGCGTCTTCACCCTGAGACAGTTTCCCATCTCTTCTCCCTCTGGGGCACCAGAGACATCAACCTGTTTGCCATGGAGGACAACACTCATTGCAAAAAGTTTTGTTCGAGAATACGGACCCGGACTTCTTGAGGCGATGCCTTCCAGTTCGTGTGGTATGGAAGGAAGTTCTACGCGTTTCCTCCATTTCCACTCATAACCAGAGTGCTCACCAAGATGCGAACCGACAAGTCAGATGCCATCTTGGTCACTCCGTGTTGGCTGAGACAACCTTGGTTTGCTCCACTTCTCCATCCGTCTCAACAAACCTACTACTGACTGGACTACCGTCCAGATCTCCTCACGATGCACGGGGGCAGAGTCCGACATCCAGACTTGGACTCGCTGCCTCTGGTAGGGTGGAGAATCCGACCTTAGACTCACTTTCAGCTCAGCTACAGACAGTAATTAAAGCAGCCCAGAAACCTTCTACCAGAAGGTCCTACTCCTACAAATGGAACAAGTTCAGTGACTTCCTCTCATCTAAAGGAATTTCTCCATCCTGTGTCTCGGTACTGATGGTACTCGAGCTTCTTCTCGCTCTCTCTGAATCAGGACTTTGCCTTGCTTCTATCAAATGTTACCTCTCCGTTATTTGCTCTCACTACCAGCTGGAGGGCAGACCATATTTTTTCTCTGACCCCTTGGTCAAGAGGTTTCTGAAAGGACTCAAGAACCTGCACCCACCATCCTTGGTACCGACACCGGGTTGGAGCCTGGATTTGGTACTGTCTTACCTCTCTACGAAGCCCTTTGAGCCCGTGGCTATTGTGGGCATTAGACTCTTGACATGGAAAACAGCATTCCTGGTAGCCTTGACTTCAGCTTGCTGGGCTGGTGAACTATGTGGTCTGAGGATGGACCAGCTGTATCTTCGGTTTCATAAAGACAAGGTGGTCCTCCGTACCGACATCACCTTTTTACCGAAAGTGGTGTCTGCCTTCCATGTCAACCAGGACATCGTGCTACCCACCCTGGCCCCAAACCCAACCACTGAGGTCAGACAAAGACTACATACACTAGACGTTCGTAGGGCTTTGTTCTTTTATCTGGAGCGTACCTCGAGCTTAAGGCGCTCGGAGAGACTTTTTGTGTGTTATTCTGAACACAAGAAAGGACTGCCTGTCACTCCACAAAGACTATCCAAGTGGGTGACTTCCACTATCCACTTGTGCTACGAACTAGCAGGCAAGACTCCACCGGGCCGGGTGCGTGCGCACTCCACAAGGGCGGTAGCTTCATCATCTGCTTTCCTGTTTGGCATTCCTTTAGAAGATGTATGTAGGGCAGCTGTCTGGTCCCAACCAATGACTTTTATTAAACACTATAGGTTGGACACTCAGGCCAGGAAAGAGGCTGCCTTTGGGAAAGCAGTATTATTATCTGGACTTCATTGAATGTCCTTCTATATGTTTGCACTAACTTCATTATGTTTTGCTCAGATGAATGTATATTGAATGCTGGTTTAGAATACAAATGTACATACAGTAATGTTTGAATTGAAGGTTTATTTATTGTTCATGGATTACCAATACGGGTTCTTCTTGAATCCTGACTGGAATATTATGCAATTGCTCGCTTTATTCAGTTGCACTTGAAACTCACTGACTGTTGAGATACAATCAATTCCTGATATACTTGAATTCGATGCCTATGAAGGTTCAGGTGTCTATTACCTTGGCTAATTTTGTGCCAATAAAACTTCTTGCACCTCTAAGTCTTGTGTCAGGACACTCCCTCCTCCAGGGACTTTAGCTTGCTAGTCTGAATAACCCATTTGTGTGATTCGCAGAGACCACAAAGAAGAAGGACAGGTTGCACACCTGTAACAGTATTTCTTCGAGTGGTCATCTGCAAATTCACACAAATCCCACCCAACCTCCCCTCAGTCATGTCCTGCTCTAAGTTGATAACCTTGCTGTCGCTTGTAGCGGTGTACTTGGAACTGAAGAGCGAGCGGGAATGCTGAGCCTATATAGAGGTGGGCGGAGCTACCGCCAAAAAGTTGCAATCCAACTTCTGCCTAGTGATTCCAGAAGGTTTCGACCTGGCTGCGCATGCGCAGACAAAACCCATTTGTGTGAATTCGCAGATGACCACTCGGAGAAATACTGTTACAGGTGTGCAACCTGTCCTTATCTTTGCACCATCCCCATATGTCTCACACACTGGGATGGTGTTTGGTCTACACAAGGCTTGATAATCTCCTAGAACAATAGATGCTCATTCTCCTTGCAACTGGGCAAAAATCTGCTGATCCACTAACTTTCATTTTCTCCAGTCAATGCTTTGGAATGAGACTGTGGGATCCCTCACTCTCCCACATCTGTCATCTCTGGAAGGTCTAATCTGCACTGCAAAAATAATGCATTTTGATGCTGCTTTAATGGCCATGCTTCAATGCTATGAAATGCTGGGATTTGTAGTTTTGTGAAGCATTTAGATTTCCCTGTCAGAGCTCAGGTCCCACAACTACAAACCCCAGAATCCCACAGCATTGAGCCATGGCTGTTAAAGCAATGTCCAGCTGCATTGTTTTGGCAGTGCAGATGCAGCCTATGTCTTTGAACTATTCCCGCAGCGGATCTGTGTTATAACCAATAGCACTGTAATGACACTTTCCAAGGTTAAGAATGGGAATATGGCAACTGCATACAGGACAATTTTGTCCTCTCCTTTTTTTAGAATTTTGCTTCTCTCTCTGCTTCATTCTGCCTTACAAAAACAAAGCAGCATGTATGCATGTATGCATGCCTGAATAAACAGATAAATAAATAAATAAGAAAAATAAAATACCCACTATATTTCGGTAGAAATTGGTAGAAAAATGGTCTGAAAACAGTGGCTAAGCTGCAATAGCTTATTTTCAGGAGGTGAAAATGAAACACTTATGATTGGTAGGTAGTGTGTGAATGTTAATATTTGAGAAATAATGGAATTGGTTCTTCATCTGCATAAAAAAAACCCCCTTAAGTTCATGTAAGTGGTAGAGCATTGATCTGGTTTACGTTTCACTGTAGAACTAACATGCTGTTCGCAGATTGTTTAGTATTAACCTTCCTATTCCACAAGAAACTTGGTAGTTTCATTTTAAATCCAATGTAAATGTTTAAAGTCATTTTTAATTGGAAATCCCTTTTATCCACTCTGCCCTGGGACAAAAAAATCACAAGTTGGGAATACACAACATAGGCACCAGGTAAGTTTCTCTGGAGTAGGGTGTTCTGTAAAGTTGGGTACTGCAAAGACCATCTTCTCAATAACCATCCTCCTGCAATCACATATGATATGGATTTGGGGGATGTATCTACACTGAAGAAATAAAGCAGTTTGATATCACTTTAACTGTCATTCATCAGGTGGAATCCTGGGATTTGTAGTTTGGTGAGGTCAACCTGGCTTGTCAGAGCACTCTGGTGCCTCACTAAACTACAAAGTCCAGGATTCTGTAGCTAGAGCCAAGGGAGTTAAAGTGGTGTCAAACTGCTTTATTAATGCAATGTGGATACACCTAAGAGCAACAGAACTGAAATAATGCTGAATGCAGCATTAAAATGACATCCATTAGCTTATGGTAGTGTTTCTCAACTGTGTGCTGAGAGCCACAAGATTGGTTAAAACTGAACAATTAAAACAACACGATGGATACAATCCACTATGGCCACATATGGGGCTAACATCTCTCCTCTATCAGTGTGTGAGCCCTGACATCATGAGAGAGGAAATGAAGATGCATTGGGATCGTCTGACACTTCCATCTAATCTGCACTGCAAAAATAATGCATTTTGGTTCTGCTTTGACTCTGCATTGAACCATGGCAGTTAAAGTGATGTCAAATTGCATTATTTCTGCAGTGCAGAAGCAGCCCTAGATTAGGATGGAATGTAGACCGTATGACAAAACAATAGAAGGACTGTTCACCAGAATGAAACTAAAGTACTCTGTAAAGTGTAACACTATAAATTAACTCAGCTTAGTGGTAGTTTTCACCATTATTTAGGAAATATATGAAGAAATATCATTGGGATTTAAATCAGATTCTTACTATGTTGATTTAAATAATGATTGCCAAGCTGCCATAATGCCACCAAGTGAAAGCATTTAGATTTTTCCAGGCTTTAAAACTTTTGAAAAAACTTTAGTAATTTTTGCAGCTTCAGAACCTAAAGAAATGTTGATACAGTTGTGCATTTTGCAGTATTGGTTCTGTCCTCTGTTGCTAGTTTTATGCTGCATTAGATTTTATAGGTTTTGGTATTTGACTGTTTTTACTTTTACTGTAAACCACCAAGAAAACATTATGAGGGATCATATAAATGTTGTAAATAAATAAATAAACATCTATAATGTTGGGGAAATGCTCACAACTGGAAAATTATAAGATTTTTTTTAAAATGAAAACCCTCCTGGTGAAAACAAAATCAAATAATTAGTTAAGCTGTTCTTTGCTATCATATCTCTGGATTCCATTTAAATGTACTGCTGTGTAAGTTCATTTGTGGTTTAGGATGTAGTTGCTTTTAAAGGACCTGAACCTACTACCAAGGGGAGTAGCTTATTCTCCAAAGCTGTCTCTCCTTCTTTCAGATGGCTCAGGTGACTCTCATTTCAAGGCTAAACTACACCCAATGTTGAATACTTAACACACAACTACAGGCATAAAGGAATCCAGTAGCACATTTGACTATATGGTTTATTCTAGTATGAGCTTTTTTTGGTATCAAGCCACTTCTTCAGATGCACTGACTCAGCTGTCCCTTTGAATAGTACATATCTGAATCTTAAGTCTCTTCCACACAACATAATTGTAGTACAATGATAATACTTTAACTGTGATGGCTGTGACCTACATGTCTTGGGATTTGCAGTTAGGTGAGGCACTATAGCTCTGGCATAGAAGTCTAAAATAATGCATGGAAGTCCAAATCCCAAGATTGCATTGGATGGTGCCATAGGCATTAAAATGATACCAAAGTTTTATAATTGTATAGCATTAAAGAGGCCTTAATTTTATTCTCACTGTACTATAGGACCATTGCACAGGCCTTATCCACTTAAATTTGCCCTTGCTCTCATGAGGTCTAAATTTTTTTCTTTTTCTTTTAAAACCCCAAATTTAAAGGGGGGAAAGGAATTAGAGGGGAAGGTTTAAATACCTCCTGTCTTTGCATGGTAAATTGTGCCTTACTTTGGAGTAAGAAAGGAAATCAGGTTCAGAGGTATGATATACATTTAACACATAGTATAGTTTAGCCCATAGTGAGGCAAGTTCAGTTCTTAGAATACTATATGTATGTGTATGTGCCTTCAAGTTGCCTGTCAAACTTATGGTGAGCACATGAATTTCAGAGGGTTTCATCAGGGAAGGAGTACTCAGAAGAGTTTTACCATTGCCTTCCTTTGGAATATAGCCTACAGCATGTATTCCCTTGAGGACTCCCTTTCAAATACTAACCAAAGCTGACCCTGTTTAGCTTCCAGGATCAGAGAGGATCTGGTGCCTTCAGGGTATGCTCATTAAAAAAATTAAGAAAAAATGTGGGAGGTGATGGAGATGGATATACTAACAGCATTATTGAATGGGAAAACAGAAGAAGATGTAGAAGATGATTGGAAGTGTTTCAAACAATATTGGGAATTAGAAACTGGGAAGATAACAAATATGAAAGTTTAAAGTACTAAAAATCTAATAAGCTAGAAATAATAGTTTATTAAGAGCGGTCTGTGTCTGAAGTTTAAAGTATATTATAGTATTGATATAATGTAATATAATATATATTGATTATGTTTTGCAGCAATGAATGAACCTTTGTGAAGGGAACAAACTAAGTTACTGTTGTAAAATGAAAAAGGTAAATACTCATCAAGGAAGTCATTATATCTTTTATTTGAGCCAAAACTAAGCACCAAGGAATGAAAAGTGATGTATGAAGAGTTGTTGTTATTGCTTTGATGGATGTAAGTAGGATATGTAGATAGGTGATTAATGATGTCTCTGTAAGTTATAGGGGTATGTGTATATGTATGTGGAATATGTGTTGTAAGTGTATGTATGTTTTGTTGTGATATTTTATTAATAAAATTTAATTAAAAAAATTAAGGAAGATCAAGAGTCCAAGCAGCTTCATGCCTTCACTGGAGGACTATCTGGTTTACTCTAGCAATTAGTTATCAGGCATACTTGGTAGACTCATACCAATCATATGGTTTCATTCATTGTCTCAGCTCCTTTTCAAGTTTGAATCCTTTGAATCCTCCCATGAGGGAAAGGTCAATTTCTCCCCTTCCTCAAGGCTTGAAAATGCAAGGAGCAGAGTGCCTCTGCAGACCCATAACCCTCAGAGATACAGGAAAATGCCACCTCCCAGAAGTATGAGTCTACCAAACAAAGCACTTGACTACAAGAGAAGGGCTTCCTTGGCAGCTGGGGTCTCCATGAAGGAAGTCTCCTCCCAGGAATACCAAGTACAGTGTCCTGAGCTCCAGATGTTGTTGGATTACCAGTTTCCTCACCTCTTGTGCCTGATCTTGAAACCTTCACACAGCACAATTGTAGCACTATGATTCCATTTTAACTGCCATAGTTCTATCCTATGGAATCCTGGAATTTGCTGTTTAGGAATAGGAATTTTTAGCTTCAGCAAACTGCAGATCCCAGGAATAATAATAATAATAATAATAATAATAATAATAATAAATTTTATTTTTATAACGCCCATTGGTAGCCCAATCCGGGCGGTTTACAGCATAAAAATTAGCATACAACATAAAACAACATTTTCCCTCCCCCTCTTAAAACATTATCAAACCACATTATAATTAAAACCATGTTTAACAATTTAAAAACAAAAATTAAAATTAATACAGTGCAATCACAATAACCCCTGTAACTTTCTTCCAAAAGAACAGGGGCTCTAGAGGTTCTACTGGGGGGAGGGAACCCGAGGCTGGGATATTTAGTCTGGAAAGGCCTGCCAGAAGAGATCCATCTTGACAGCCTTTTTAAAGCTGTCCAAAGATGTTAGCTGATGGATCTCATCCGGCAGGCTGTTCCAGAGCCTGGGGGCAACAACAGAGAAAGCCCTTTGGGAGGTAGCTGAGAGCATCGATTTTTGGGACTCCAGCAAGTTCCTCCCAGAGGACCGGAGTGCGTGGGGACGATTGTATGGGAGGAGGCGGTCTCTGATATAGCTTGGACCCAAGCCATTTAGGGCTTTAAAGGTGATAACCAACACCTTGTACTGGGCCCAGGAACCAATAGGCAGCCAGTGGAGGGACCTCAAAACTGGGGTGATGTGGTCCCTCCTAGATGTTCTGGATACAAGCCTTGCTGCCATATTTTGAACCAACTGTAGTTTCTGAACCAAGCACAAGGGTAGCCTCATGTAGAGTACATTGCAGAAGTCCAGGCGTGAGGTTACCAGCACGTGCACAACTGTCTCGAGATCCTTTACTTCCAGAAAAGGGCGCAGCTGGCGTATCAGCCGAAGCTGATAACAGGCGCTCCTGACCGTCGCATTTACCTGATTTGTCATCAGAAGTGTTGAGTCAAGGAGCACCCCCAGACTGCGAACACAGTCCCTGGAGGAGAGTGTGACCCCATCCAGGACTGGAGGTTGCAACCCAATTCTTGGTTTTGGGGCTGATACCATGAGCACCTCCGTCTTGTCCGGATTCAGTTTCAATCTGTTTTTCCTCATCCAGCCCATTACCTCCTGAAGACATTCATTGAGAGAGGAGACGCAATCGGAATTCGAGGCCGACGAACGAGACATGGAGAAATAGATTTGGGTGTCATCAGCGTACTGATAACACCCAGCACCATAACTCCATATAATCTCACCCAGCAGCTTCATATAGATGTTAAATAACATCGGGGACTAGATAGCCCCCTGAGGGACCCCACAAGTGAGCTCCCTCTTACTGGAGCTAGTGTTCCCAAGCAGCACCCTCTGAGACCTACCCAAGAGGAAGGACCAGAACCACTGCAAAGCAGTGCCCCCAATACCTAACCTCCTTAGACGGTCCAAGAGGATGCCGTGGTCTATCATGTCAAAAGCCGCTGAGAGATCTAGGAGCACCAACAGGGTCACACTACCCCTGTCGATGCTCAGACTCAGATCATCGGTCAAGGCAACCATGGCAGTCTCAACCCCAAAGCCTGTTCTGAAGCCGGTTTGAAATGGGTCTAGATAATCGGTGTCATCCAAGACAGCTTGGAGCTGAAGAGCAACCACCCTCTCAATCACCTTGCTCAAAAAGGATTACATACAATGTTACCACGGCAGTTTTATAGGAACTAAAGCACTATAATCTGTAGTGTGACTTGGACTGTGTTTGATTCTGGGAATATCCTTGCCTGGTTGCTCTTTGAAGGGATTGAACAAAAATGGAATCCTTGACTGCAGCTTAATTCTTTCTCTGGATCCCTCTCATCTGCTTTTGACAGTCTTTGATTATAAATATTTTTACCTGGAAAACAACACCAGAAATTAGTTATCAGGTATACACTCTATTCTGCAAAAATAAAATAAAAATTTGAAGAGGATTGTGAAATAAGAACTTAGTTCCCCCCCCCTCGACTCCTGACCCCAAACTCTTTTGTTGTTATTAACTGCCCTTAGGTCAACCCAACTCATGACAACTCTGTGAATGAGACACTTCAAAATAATAATAATAATAACAAAACCCTGTGCGCTACTGCTTTACTTAAGCCTTGGAAATTCAGATCAGTGACCTCTATGGTTGAATCCAACCATCTGCCATACAGTCTTCTTCTCTTTCTACTTCCTGCCACCTTTCTTAGCGTTACTGTCTTTTCTAATTAGTCTTGCTTTCTCTTGATGTGGCCAAAGTATGACAGCCTCAGTTTATCATCTTGGCTTCCAGGGTGATTTCTGGCTTTATCTGCTAAATGATCCATTTGTTTGTCTTTTTTGCCATCTACAGTGTACTCAGCATTCTTCTCCAGCACCACATCTCAAATGAGTTTATTTTCTTTTTGTCTGCTTTCTTCACTGTCCCATAACAGTATATGGTGATGGGGACTACTTTGGCTTGGATGATTCTAAGGAGATTATCCCACTGCTCAAATAACCCAGTTTACCACTTCTGAATTGAAGTCTAATTTGGGAGGCAGCTGGATCCTGTCACAAGGATTTTGCCACTAAAGCTACCCGTGTCCCGTGCTTTGGCTGTCATTTTTTCAAGTTGGTTTTGAAATAAGGCTGCCGAAGCTTGTTGGGGACCCAGGCTGCAGCCGGGCTGGACTTACCAGGCGGCACCAGTGGCAAACCCCTTGTGGCTCCCTCCTGAATTAGACTTCAATTTGGAAGAGGTAAACCGAGTTATTTGAGTGGTGGGATAATCTCCTAACTTTGTTACTCAGTTTACTCTTTAGTATCTTGTCTAGTTCTTTCATAGCTGCCCTTCCTATGTCTAGTCTTCTTCTTATGTTCTGACTGCAGTCTCCATTCTGATCAAAGTTTGATTCAAGGTATAGGGACTCTTTAATCAGTTTCCTCTTTGTCCAGGTTGAATTTATGTTGTTCCTCCATGGTCATTATTTTTGTTCTCTTTATGTTCAACGTTAGGCTTGCCTGGCCTAAATCCAGTTGTTAGTCCTAACAACTTTAACTGTAGATCTATTGAATCAATTCATAAATGGTAGTTCAGCACTTACATAAACCCTATTGATCCAATTGACCTGCTTTTGTTGGGAATAGCTATTAGATTTGAGTTTGTAACTGTACAAGCAAGGCCAAGAATTATACCCATAAGATAGGAAAATTGGCTTTAGGTTGAAGTTCAATGAGTGTAAAATAGGATTAGAGATAACCATTCTTTTTTCTTCCTCCCCAGTTTATTAAGAGTGTCTGACTGAGAGATTTGGTTGGATTCATAGACAAACTAGTAAAAGATATTCTAGCAGTGACTGCAAGACTATTTGCAGGGTCACCCCTTCTGTTATGGAGAATGGGACTGGTTCCTGTGGTGAAAGAAGTTGTGGAACATGTGAGACAGAAATGTATGCATCATTGGACCTACCCTGGGTTCCTTCCTGCCTTAGATGTATATTTGAAGATACTACATTCTCACTAGTGTTGAAATAAGATCCAATAGACTGTCTACTCAGCTCCTCTAGATGAAATTGGTGAGGAGTGATATAGCATCTTGTACTTTACTGGAAGTAGCAAAATGTTTTGTAACCCAAGATATGGTAGAAGACTTGCATCTTGAGGAAGGAACTGGCAAAATCACCTCTGGGGAAAATTCATAGGATCAGCATAAGTTGACAGGCAACTTGAAGGCACATACACACAAACACACATCTTAAGATACTGTAGAAAGAGGCATGCTAACAATAGTATGCAGTTAGATTTCAGTTAATTTTTCTCATGCAAAAATGATTAACTCACTGTGAAGATCTCTCTAGTTGGGTGACATATTGGATAAATTTTATACATGTTTGTTGTGGATGCCACTATGATTATAAAACCTAAATGTTACTTCTTGAAAGGGCTTTGTCTGATCTGTTCAAAGATCTGTTAAGGCCATCCCTCCAATGTTTCACAGCCGAAAACTGGGACACATATGGCCAAGCAACTTTAAGATGTGGTGAACATGGTAAAAGTTATTAACAAGGAAAAACAGAGAAGCTAGGAGAGGGTGCAGCAGTTTGCTTTTGCCTGGGCCTCCTGGGAAGGATGACATTCCAGCCCTTTCTCACTTTCTGAGTAAATTGGGTTCTAACTATTTGTGCACTCAGTTTGCAGCAACTGAAGTAAACCAAGAACAAAGTAGGGATGTGATAGGGAAAGAGAAACTGGGACATTTTAAAAGCATCTGGAAAAGTGTGTGACAGGATTAATTGGCACTGTCCCTGCCAAACTGGGACATTTGGGGGATATACTTAAGATTCTGTTCTACATACTGAAATATTTTTTTTCTGGATGATAATTTATTAATGTCATTGGCCAAATAGGCCTCATGCTTTAATTCAGTAGTTCCCAAACTGTGCTCAAGGACCAGGTTGGTGATGGTGGCAGCAGTGATGGTGGCAACAGTACCTCCCTTTCATGCTTTGGCAACACAACACCTCCACCTCACTCCCAGGTCACCACTGCTGCACTTCCATTGCTTCTGCCACTGGTTTACAAGCCTTTCCTCCTGTACATCCTGGGACAATGACACTGCTATAGAAATCTCCAAAAAAGAAGATAAAAATAATTGTTCTACCAGCTATGGTGGTGCCAAGGAGGAGCCTATGGTGAAGAAAAAAGGGTGGTACAGTGAAAAGAGCCCTGGTAGCAAAGAGCCCTGGTGGCACAGTGGTTAAATGCCTGTACTGCAGCCACTCACTCATAGACCACAAGGTTGTGAGTTCAATACTAGCCAGGGCTCAAGCTAGACTCAGGCCTGCATCCTTCCAAGGTCACTAACATGAGTACCCAACTGTTGGGGGGCAATGAGCTTACAGTTGTAAACTGCTTAGACATCCCATAGCACAATATGAAGTGGTATATAAATGAAGCTGAAAAATTACTTGTCTCTGGATTTCACAAAAACTATCATTAATAGTGAAGAACATCTACAGTGTGTAATTATAAAATGTTAAAATATGAATATATATAAATGTGTGGAAAAAAATATGCACACTAAACAAACAAAATATTTTTATTCATATACTGTGTTAAGTGGTGGAGGCATGCAACATCTGCATGCGGATGTAAAGGGAGTCACAGAGGTAAAAAGTACGAGAACTTCTACTTTAATCCACCAAATGCATCTGAGGAAGTAGATTGAAGTCTACGCAAGCTCATGCTGCCAATTTCTTTCTGTTAGTCTCAAAGGTGCTACAAGATCTCTCTACACTTTAATTGCTTGGGATTGCCCCCTTGTTAGCATTCTCATTATCTGGATAGGAAGTTCCAACTGTGTGTGTGAAGATAAGACCTGACATCAAGAATTAAGAAGACAACTTTCTCATTTTTCTGCTTTGATAATAATTACCTACAGAGGCAAAAGGAAAATAATATAAATAATGTGATTGTTCTTCTGGAATGGTTCCTATATCTTGTATGAATGAAGACACAAAATTAAAGCAGCATGACATTTTTTGCACTCTCTTTGGCTTTTACAGTGAGCACTTTTCCAAGGAAACAAAGCATTGGATACAAAGAATTTAGTTTTTCTCCCCCCCCCCCAATTTTTCTCTTCTTTTTGTTTTCTTATTACCCCCTCCCCCATGTTTCTAGTACTTTGGACTTACATTGTGTGTGGAATTTCTGAAACTGCAGAAACTGGAGACTTGGGTTGGTTTATGAGACTGAGGAGCAGAGTAAATATTTAAATTTGGTTATGTTATGCAGGTTACCAAACTTGTGTTTTAGCACAGAATTTGGATTGTTGGGGGGATGTCTATTCTTATAGCAATAGAATGGACTGCCATGCTTTTGATGTTTCTCCCTCAGATACAATTCATATTTTAAGTTTAGAGCCTCTTGCTGGTAATTAGACTACTTCTTCTCAGAGAAGGCCACTGATTTGCTGGCAAATAAGTCAGGGAAGGAAAGAGGGGTATTTGCTGCTTAGAGTTTATTCATGTTTCAATATAAAATCAAGTGTGGTGCTCTCATGCAGTGTGGCACTGCTGCTAGCGGCAGGGTGCCATAAAGGGTTGCACACAGCCAATTGTAACTAAAACATTTGTTATAATGCAGGAGATAATTTTCTGATACATTTTTGTACATTTATCTGTTTCAGGCTCTCCCTGAACTCTTGAGAGAACTTCAGTCCTCACTGGAGAATATTTGACAAAACTGGGTGGAGACTTTCGGGTGCAATTTTGGATCCATTTCTAATACTGTTCAATATTATTTTAACATTGTTACAAAATGCTTTTGGCCCTGGCTTCTTCCATTGGTTCTGCCTTTGCCCATTTCTTCCTTCAGTCCAAGGAATGATTGAATTTATATCCTATCTTTTTCCCATAATGGGATTTAAGACAGATTACAATAATTTCAAAAGGATGAAATGAAAACATTAGTGTCCAAAAGTTAAAAAATAATTAAATAACAGTATTATTTTAAAAACATGATTAACAGCCTTATTACTTGAGAAAAGAAAGCTGAAACAGAGTGGGAGATTAGGGGCTTTCTCTGTGCCTCTTGAATGCCATTGTAGCACTTCTGTTCTGTTCTGAAGGGAGATGGTGGTAAAATCATGCCTTTTCTTGGACTGGAAAAATCTGTTTGGCAGAAAGCATGCTTTTACAACTGACTCAGTTGGGAAGACAACGGAAATGCTATAACAGCATGCAGAGAAGCACAGGGAAAGCTGCTACTGTCAGGCTCCATTTCGGCTTTTTTTCTTCTTATGCAATAAGGCTCTGAAACAATGAAAAACACTTAAAATGTATTTAAAACATAATTTCCCGTAAGATAAAAATTACAGCAGGCCACTTCATACACACACTACTGTTCCAGAATTAAAATTCAAAGACTAGCTTGAATAAAGACATCTTCACCTGCTGGTGGAAAGAGAGCAGGGACCACACCTCCCATGGAAGGGAGTTCCACAGTCTGGGAGCAGCCATGGAGAAGGGTCTCTCCCATGTCCTCACCAAACACACCTGTGGGCATAGTGGGACCCCTTCAGATTTTAATTCCCACATTGGCTTGTACAGTCACCAAAACAATATTGGGTATTGATACCATTTAAATGCTATGTGTCAATACTATTAAATTCTGGGATTTGCAGTTTGGTGTACTTCTAATTTTCTACTGCACTCTCCTGAACTGTAGCACCAGAACTCTCTGCCAAAGAATGTTTAGTGCTTCCCCAAACTATAAATTCCAGGATTTCATAAGATAGAGCCATGGTAGATAAATCAATACCACACTGCTATGATTGTATAATGCAGATACTCTGATGGTGACACATAATGCTATGTATTTCAGGAGGCTATTTCCAATGAAGTCTAGCCATAACTGATGGGATATACAATTCATGGGGAGGATTTCCTAAATAGAAGGAGCTGTACAATAACTGAGTGAAAACCTTTTCTTCATGTAGCTATCTTCACTGTGTTATGATTGAATTATGACAACAATGCATGTCTAAGCAGCAAAAAATAATCATTAAAAATCGTGATGATTTAAATTAAAGAGGTTAAAGCATACAGTAAGTGTCGAGTGCTTAATAATGTTGTCGGCATCATCAGCATCCTCCTCCTCCTCTTCTTCTTTTTCACTTATACCCCTTCTTTCCCCCAGATTGCAACTCAAGGCGGTTTACAAATTAAAATGATTAAAATATAGTTAAAAACATTCAATAAGCCAGCATCAAAAGAGAATCAAGCTATTGAAAGTATTTAAACAGTTTAAAAACATACACTTGAAATGATTTAAAAAGCAGTTTTAAAAGATTTAAAACAATACAACACCTTTTTGTGAAGTCTTTCCTTCAAAACCTTCCATTCTAAAAGCCTGTCTAAATCATCATCATTCTCCTCCTAATCTTTTCCTGCAGGCAGCAAGACAGCAAGAAGAGAGACATTCTGGCCTCCCAAGGAAGGGGTTCCACAATTTAGGAGGAACCACAGAGAAAGCCCTACCTTTTTACATCTAATGTATCCACCAACTGTACCTGTGAAGATGGTGGATCTGAAAGAAGGACCTCTACTAAGGACAAGGCTACAGTCTGACAGGTAGCCTCAGCTGCATAGGTCTAGCACTTATAGAATTGTAACATCATAGAGCTGAAAGAGATCACAAGGGTCATCCAGTCCAACCCCCTGTTTCATGTCACAAGGATAAATGAAAATGTAGTTATCATCTGTTTTATAACTACAGTATTCCCTTTGCATCATTTTTTACAAAGTGCTAGACCTTTTGCTTCAATCAATGATTTGAGATTTTAAACTATAGATTTAAATTTAGGTTTTAAATTAGGATACATGGTCATATGGGCAACAGTGCCCATGTTGTTTAAAGGAGGAGATGACTAACCTTTCCCCTGTCTACTCAGGATTTCGTACTACTAGCTTCTTCCACAAGATCCCAGATATATATTTACAAGCACCTTGCACTTAGTTGAGGGCAGGGTGGAGCAAAGAATCAAAGTTTTTTAGATTCCTCCTTTCCCCCTTCTGCTAATTTTCCATTCTAATTCCCTCCCCACCTTAGATATATTGTTTTCTCCTGTCAGGACAATATTATTCTTATTAGTAGTACATGTATGGATAGTTTCCCAATTAAAACTGTGCCTAACTTAAATATATGGTATGTGCTCTTGTATAGTTAATGTGGTTAGTGAGTCATGGAGATCAGAGTTCAAATCAAATAGAAACCCACTAGGTGAGCCCTGGTGGTGCAAGGGTTAAATGCCAGTAATACAGCCACAAAGTTGTGAGTTCCATCCCAGGCAGAGCTCCAAGGTCAACTCAGCCTTCCATCCTTTCATAGGTCAGTAAAATGAGTACTCAGCTTGTTGGGGGCAATTGGCTTACACGTTGTAAACTACTTAGGGAGTGTTAGGAGATTATCGTATACACCATTTCCTCCCAATATGGGCACAAGATGAGATTGAGCTGGGATGGGTGCTATCACACACACAAAAACTACTGTGCTGCTGCCCAACCACCACCCATCCCCCAGTACGGAAATCTTCCATACTACCAAAATTGGTGGGCTAAGTGCCACTGAAGGATGGGTGGTGGTTGGGCAATAGTGCAGCTGCATTTCATGTGCAATAATACCTATCCCAACCCATCCCAGCCCAGCCCTACCCTGCCCCATGCCCAGATCAGAGGAAAAGGTAAGTGCAATAATCTCTTTAGTTCACTGATAAGTGGTATAGAAATGTACTTGCTATTGCTATTGGGTGATCTTGGACAAGTCAAATTCTCTCAGTGTCAGAGGAAGGCAATGGCAAACTTCCTCTGAATAAATATTTCTGAGAAAACCCTAAGTCACAGTCATCTTGAAGGCATATAACAACAATCATTAGAGTGGAAAATAGAGAGGGAAAAGCTCTTGTAGGTACCTTAGGTATGTCCTTGTAACTCCAGATTTCTTTAACTTTGCCCAGTTAATCACAAAGGAAGGACAACCACCAACTTAACCAACATTCCCAAGAAAATAGAATACAGCATTAAAGTGATTTCTTTGCTCATCTGCGGTGACTGTGTCAAGCATGTGCTTAGTTATAACAGCTTATTTAATGAAACATCTTGGTTCAAAAGTAGTATGTCTCTGTACACCAGTCTTTAGCAAGGATTGTTGTTTATTGAGGGCTCAGCACCCTGAAAGCTGGTTTAGAAATCTTGATCTCAAACAATGAGATAAGTGTGGCTGCTCAGTAGCATCATTATGAAAAGCTGTGCACCTGGATAAACTAACCAGCCTTCCACAGTATGGAATCCCTCAGATGTTTTGACCAACAAAAGGCATCAGCCCAATGCAGCATGAAAAATGGGTGTGGCGGGCTGACATTTGGAGAGACACCACTTGGAAAACGTGGGTCATCACATGGTTTGACTGAAGAGGGCTCACTTTAGGATCTTTTTCTACAGATAACATCCTCTTGTGACAGTGTTTCCAACAGATCTTAAAATAATAAATCAAATATGAATAGTTGTTTCCCATATTTTTCCATGAAGAGTGCCACAAATAACTCATCTAGCTTCTATTATCCGAGTATTCTCTTACACCTTGATCTATTAGTCCTACTGAGTCTCTAGCTGTCTTTTTACATCTAATGTGTTTTAAAATGACTGTTTTTTTTTTAAATGCCTTTACCTGGCTGCTTTTCAAAATCCTTTTTTAAAGCAAAAAATAAATAAATAAAAAAGCCTTCTGTTCTTTACATCTAATGTGGTAGAAAGATTAACTCTTTCAGGTTATTTTAGGTAGAGATAGGCTGTAGCTTTTTAGAGAAGTTTAAACTGATTTGAGGGAAGCCTTGCTTTCCATACTGAGAGTAGTAAGCCTGTGAAGTTTGGACTTCATTTGCAGTTAGCATAGAGAATGGTAAAGGATTATGGAAATTATTGTCAAAACATCAGAACTGCTAAAGGTTCTCCACCCTGATGTACATATATTTCTTTGATTTCATTGTTAGTTTTGGTCAAACATATATTTTTTTAACATACAGAAAATGTAGCTAAAAGACAATTGGGCTTCCACATAATCTTGTTCTTAAACTCCATTCAGCTTTACGCAGGGAATAAATATTCATCTATCACAATTAAGTTCTGTTTAAAAAAACTCACTAAGGAGCTAGTACAGAACAAATAACTACACTGTAATAATATCCTTCAACTGACTTGATGTGGTAGAGACTGTCCTGATCAATCCTCTGTCATCCCACTTTTTCAGTTGCTTTTAAAATGTCCCAGTTTCTTCTCCTTCTCTTACTTTCCTTCTTTGAACTCTTGCACTTTGAACTCACTTTGTACCAATTGAAGTAAGCTCAGGAGACAGTGGGAAGGTGGGAGGAGAAAAAAAGGTACATTTTAAAAGCAGCTAAAAAAAGTGTATGACAATGGATTAATCAGGAGTGCCCCTGCCAAACTGGAAGAGTATGAGAGCATGGAGTCACTGTAGCATGCTTCATGCATGCTTCTTAAAATGGTGCTTTAGCCAATCCCAGTTTATTGAGGACTACACTTACTTGTTAGCTGTGTGATTGCAAATGTGTTTGTCATATTTGCACTTTATTTTGGTTGGTGTATACTTAGAAATAACATTAGTTGTATTGGTTAAGATGGCTTTTAAAAAAAATTAACAAGGAAAGCATAGGAAGTGAAATGGCACTAGAAGACAGGGTGGCACTGTTTTATGTATGATGTTCCCTTTGTGTTGGCGTGTTTTTAATGTAAATTCATTGTAGAAGGAACACTGCACCAGTGTCTTTGTAAAAATGCATCTCATAATGTCATCAGAACTAATATAAAAATAGCTGTATCCTTGATATCTTACAGCAGAAAAAATGTGCTAAAGATTTATGCTTTTCCTTGAATGCAGAGATTTATAATGGTGTGTAATGTGTATTCATTTCATCCATATTTAAAACCATACTGCTGCCAAGCCTTTTATCCATTACTATAATCCTGTGTAACTTGATACTCAAATAGCCAAACCATTGTTTTAACACTCATCACAAAATAATTATTTCCCCTCAATTTAAGTAGCGTATTAAACTTGCAGCTGAAATTATTGATTAAATCTGAACATCTTTTCCTTTTAAATGCAAGTGTGTTTTTCACACATTCTCAGTGCCATTCTTGGTTCTATGAGATTTCTTTTTTCTTGACAATAATCCTGCAGCCACTCACTGCAAAATACCTTGAGGGAATGAGAAAAGGTTTTAAAAAAAGAAAAGAAAAAAATCAGTTAAGGATCATATTTGAGAGAATTGCTGCAAATAAATCTTTTACATCTTGGCAAAATGAAATCAGAAATTGAAGCAGCAATGACAGCAGTAGCCTCTAGTCACTTAAACTAAAGTGGGGGGGGGGGGGGGGGAAGAATGATCAAGACCAGATCAAAGAGACCCATTGACAGACAGTTGAAATTAAATCCAGCTACCATTTCACAAACATGGTCCAATTGACACTCAACACATGGTTATCATCTGACTTTGGAACACAGCACTTCTTGGCTTTAGGAGATTTAAAAATGAATGGTAGCCTTTAATAGGAGCCAACCAATTATCAAATACAGTGGCAACTATTTCACATGTCTTATTCTTCTAAATTTGGAAATATTATATGGAAAGCTTAGAAATCCTGGGCAAGAATTCAGGGATTGGTAAAGAATGCTGGTTTAAACACTGGATTCAGCATAATTGGGCTGCCTGAAGGAAAAGCAATTAAATATCATCATTAAGGTTGTCAGAGCAGGACTATCACAGGCCCTGAGGTTTCTTACACAAAGGTTGAGACCTGGGGATGGCTTCTTGTGATATCAGAGTGGACAGTCCCTGGTGATGACATGAAGCATGGTACAATAAGCATTAACCACAATTGCACATAATGTGTTATGCAAATCAAAAACATCAAGGCTAACAAAGGAAAAAATACATACACACATTTCAAGGCAGTGCTACCTTGAGATTCTTCCCCTTTGAAAATGGAGAAGGGGGACAGAACCTGAAGCTATGGCCTGAAACATAGAGGCAAATTAAAGCGCCTTCCGGATGCTTTGGGTACACTGCGTTCAAACATTGCATGCCCCCAAACCAGCGGAGGCTTCTTCGAGGATACCTAAGGTGGCCTGAAGCTGGCCCAAAAAGAGGTGGTGAAAAGATGCTCTTGCCAGTGGTCCATTTGGGACCGTGGCAGCGGACAACTTTGGGACCACGGAATCCAGTCACTGCAGTCCTGGAGCAATCAGGGCTGGAGCAATCTCTGGCTGCTCATTTTGCCCCATTTGCTTCACCCCTCAGAGCCCTGCCCTAATGGTTTCTGAAATGTTCTCATTTATTTTAATGAATTGTTTTTAAAGGGTAGTAATTATCTTATTTATTTCTCCTATCCCAGCAATACCAGGGTTAGATTCCCAGCTTGGCCTCAAAACCCACTGTGTGATCTTGGGCAAGTCATATGCTCAGAGCCATAGAGGAAGGCAATGGCAAACCTCCTCTGAACAAATCTTACAAAGAAAACTCTAGCATTGCCTTAGGATCGCCATAAGTCGAAAATGACTTGAAGACACAGAACAACAACAGCCCGGAACAGATGGGCCAAAAGGAGCAGCTTCCAGATGCTAAAGGGGCATGATGTTTAGACAATGCACACCCCTGAAGCAGTGGTAAGCCCCTCTGAGACCAGCTAAGTCAGCCCAAAGTCACCAGAAAAAAGGTGCAGCAAAAGAGCACTCCTGCCAGCAGTCTGTTGCACCAGCACAAAGAAGTCCGAATGCCGTTTTTTGGATAACAAAATGGCCACAACTTTATTCATCTGTACAGGGTCTGAAACAATAACTTTACAACCAAAATTCTTCACTTGATTATAACTTCCTTCTTGACACATGTGTATATGCACATGCCATAATTCCTGATGTAATCTTCACCATAATCAAGTCAAGCCATCAGGGATAAGTCATGCCTCCCACAAAGCATATGTCAAGAAGGTTCTCACACAAGTTGCTGAACATATAAACAAATCATCCCCCCATCCAAATTTTGATGTCATCTCTAAGATTGATAACATAAGAGATTTTTAAGCTGATGATGTAAACCATTTACCCCTCTTAACTGACCAAATATTGTAAATTCAGATATCCAATTATCCCCTGGGGGGGTCCCTGTCCCGCCACAGGAGGGGGCCAGCCTAGCTTGGCATTCCCTCCCCCCCCCCCCCAGAAGGATCCATTTAATATGAGAGACAATGGAATCCAAGTATACATCACAGCCTACCAGGGAGAGATGAACCCCATCACCTGGTACAGATGTGGCAAATCAACTCTGATCCAATCATGCTCTACACATGAGGACCCCAAAACTTCCAACCTCCTTAAAACACTTCTATTCACCCAGCGACAAGCCATGTTAATAGCAGAGTCTTTCCTTGCACCAGGCCAAGTTCGTCGTGGCAAGAGCTTGGCCCATAAAAGAACAGTCCCTGGTAACCGTTGTCGTACTTCCTGTAGGTCCACCATGATCCTTTTGACTAGCTGCAATCCGGTGATCTTGACCAAGTCGTTCTCACCTAGGTGAATGAGTAGTATCTGGGGAGGTGGGAAGGTAACAGCCAACTCAATGATACGTGGAAGAAGCCCCCCCCCCCATAGCATGCCTCTCCACCCAAACCAGTGGATGCACCCAGATCTCTGTAGACCCAAGTTTGGATCTCGGCCCAACTGGATAACGTGCCATTTGGCCCAAAAGACCAAGCTGTGACCAACAATCCAGACATCACCCTGTTCTTGACCTGCTCAATAGAAAAAAACACACATTTGAACATCAAGGCACGATCGCACCAGCCCCCTGGGACTATAAATCAACATCTAACCAGCCTAAGGGCGAATGTAAGATTTAAATGCTCCAGAGCACCATCACCCAATACATTGGATCACAGCATCACTTAGGCCTTGAGCTGCTGCAGCCGTCACAGCTCCGATTCAAAATGAATGAGAAGAAAATTGGGCCGCTGGTAAACCCGCATGCTTCAGAGCCTCCCTCAACACTGCTCAAAATTGAAACTGCATCAATGGAAGGCCTGAGACATGTAAAAACAAATAACCAGGGGATGCTGGGCGCAGTCTGAGGTAATCTGACAAGGCCAATACAGGGCAGATCTGGCCCTTGGGAGCCCTGGACAAGACTATGGTTTGACCCCTAGCCAACTGGTCCATCTTTGAATGCCTAAAACACAAATGTAGACCCTGCTCCAAAACTTGAACATCAGATAACAATAGTGCCCTGCCAGACGTATCAGAGTGAAAACTGGGGACAAGCTCGCTAATTCTGGTAGCAGCAAAAAAGGCCAACAAAAAAGCAGCCTGAAACAAGCTAACTTCCTCAGGTGAGGAGCACACTACTTGGAGGGAATGCCAAATCTGTATAAGGATTGCATCCGTCACCGGCATGCGGGTATCACATACCACAGAGAACTCCCTAGACCATCCCTCCAAAGCCCTCTGGACCCTAAAATCTACAGTAGGATCAGGACCCCCCTCCCCCGCACTGTCAACCAGGACTGTCTGAGGTAAACTGAAAAGTGGAATATAACCTCCACCCTCAAGGGCCAAACCTTGATTTTCCCCACAGCTACAAGAAACTGTCTAAAAGCTCGCATTGCAAGCTGGTATGACTTGCATGTAGAAGGGTCAATGGAGTGCAGAATAGCCCTCTCAATCTCTATCCTCCAAGGTTCCACAGATGGGCTGGCACTGTCAAAGGCTGCGCTGCTGCTTCTGGGGCTAGCTCTCGAAACCTGTGAAACTGAAAATGCAAAAAGGCATCTGCCAGAGGATTCAATAGGCCAGGCACGTGGCGCGCCTGGAACAACACATTGTATTTTAAACACTGTAATACCATAGATCTGACCAAAGTCATCACCCTTGGAGACTTAGAGCTCTGTGAATTGATAACATGAACTACTGCCTGGTTGTCACACCAAAATCAAACAATTTTCTGCACAAATTGCTTTGGCCAAAGATGAACTGCAACCACGATAGGGAACAGTTCAAGATAGGTAAGATCTCTTGTCAAACTGTTACTCACCCAACCCTGAGGCCAACTCCCTGCCGCCCACTGCCCCTTCCAATATATGCCAAAACCATGGGCTCCAGATGCATCAGAATGAACCTGAAAATCTGCCTTTAGGAGCATTTCGCTCCTCCAGAATGATACACCATTTAATTCATCAAGAAATGAATCCCAAATCTTCAGGTCCTCATGTATCCCACTGTTAATGAGGATGTGGTGATGCGGGGAAGACACTCCCCTCATGACATTGTATAGACGAGCACAGAAAGCCCATCCAGGAAGTACCACTTTGCAAGCAAAATTCAACAAACCTGTTAGAGATTGAAAGTAATACAATGTGGCCTTATTCTTACCTCTCATTGCCCTTACCTGTTGTCTCATTAGGGAGGCGGGATAAACCCTCAATTGTATCAAGCTCAATGCCCAGAAAGGTTAAACGGGTGGCAGGGCCCTCCATCTTCTCATTAGCCAAAGGCACTCTCATCTCGTCCATCAAAACTTGAAAAGCCGACAAAGGGTCCCAGCACGTTGCCGTGCCGGGGGCCCCAGCAAACAGGAAGTCATCTAAATAATGCATTATTGCATTATTGCCAGACCTCTTCACCGCACACCAATGCAAGAAGGTACTAAACTTCTCAAAAGCTGAGCAAGAAATGGAACAACCCATTGGCATCGTCTTGTCAAAATAGCACATTCCCTGAAATTGGAAGCCCAGCAAGTCAAAATCTTCAAGGTGTACTGGAAATAGCCTGAAGGCAGATTCTATATCACATTTTGCCAAAAGAGCTCCCTTGCCTAAGGCTCTAACCATTTGCACTGCTGAGTCAAATGATGCATATTTCACAGATGCCAACGCTAGGTCAATAGCATCATTCACGGACTCCCCTTTTGGGTAAAAAAAATTGTGAATTAAATGATACTCACCCGTGTCTTCTTCGGAACCACACCCAATGGTGACAACCGTAATGTTGGCATTGGCAACTGTTTATGGGGCCCAGATATCCTCCCTGCTGCCAGCTCTTTTGCCAGTTTGTCCCTAACGATCCCCGGTAACTCCCTCACTGAACATGCATTAGGTGAAAAATGATAAACTCTTAAACCAGAATATGGAATGTGAAAACCATGTGTAAAACCATCAAGTAAATACTGGGCAGAATCCCGCTTAGGATAAACCCCCAACCAAGCAGTTAAAACATCCAACTTAATGGGTGTTGGTGCTTTTTCCTCCCACTGGGGTTGCCTGAGGGGTGGCTCCAGCTCCAGTCCACTTACCTTTGAAGCAGGAAGTGCTGGGGTGATTCCCTCCACAGGTGATACAGCGGTGTTCAAACCTGCAGGTCTGCTGCCTGCACTTACCTGCATTAAATTCCCAACAGACCCCTGGTAATCTCTTTTCCCCCATGCCAGGCCTCGCATACTGCCCTCTTGGCTGAGTGACCATAGGCATGAAGCTGTTGTCACACCTGCTCAAAGGGGAGGCACCAATCATCACGTCTGCCCATAGCTCAGCTTGTACGTGCTGCCATGAAATGGAATGATCCAAAGCGGCACGCATCCAGAACTGCTCGTCATACTGAAGCCAAGCAGACCCTCTTGAATTAAAGTGACAATTAATGTATGCCTTTATCGTTATCTCCTGATACTTGGATAAATCTAGAGATCTTAAGGGCTCCCTCTCCTCAATGATAGCCCTATTGTAAACCCCATTATCCAATTAACAAAATTCCTCTCTAACTTTGGGCGCTTGTGTGTCTCGAACTCCTTAGGTAGACTAAATACAACTCCGTCTTTCACCATAATTCTTGGTTCTGGGTCACAGAATGTTAAAGAAGAAAGATCAATAAACTCACCCTTCCAAATCCACTCTTTCATTGTGAGTGGGAGATGGGAGTGGACATACCCGCTTAAGGGTTGCAATCAGCCATTCTTTCGACCCCCACTTGACCTAAGGCTCCTACTGTAGCAGCTCCTTTGGTCGCACCTACCTTGCCCATCAAAGGCTGCTCCACCTGGACCCTTGCTACCTTAGTCTGAATTGCCCCAGCCACTGCTGAGGGTGTGCTCAGAGAAACTGAGGGTGAACACTGGCCAGCTTGAACACCAGACACCCATACTATTGCTGGCCAAGACCCCGAGGAGATAGGTAAAGTAGATGCACCTGAGCCTGCCAGCTGCTGCGTGATATCCACTGACGCTTGAGCACCTCCAACCGAGTGTGATGCAACCGGGACTCGGCTGTTATGCTGCAGGGTGGAGGAAGCACCTCCCACCACATTGCTCAGTACTTCTGGGGCTTCAGGAGCCAGCCTGCTGGCCTGGACTGAAGCCACCACCTGCTGTAACACCTTATACAAATCAGCCAATGTAGGCTGAGCAGATGCAGAGGCTGCTGCTCCCTGCTGTACCAAACCTGGAACCTTTTTCATAAGCTCCATCACATCCGCTACAGCCCTCCCAACCAATCACGACATCAGCCTTCAAGATGGCCAGCGTAACTGCAGGCTCCCTCCCGATGCATCGGGAGGGGGGGGGTCTTTCTGGACCGCAGTGGGGACCTGCTTTGGGAACAGGCCATCCAGTCACCAGCAGTGATCATGGCCGGACAGTCTCTGGCCATTCCTTTTGGCCCATCTGCTTTGCCCCAACAACAACAATCCCAACAATATCATAAGCCACAGTGGACACTATGGCCCTACTTGTTTTGGGGAGTGGAACTGCCATAATTCCTCACCATTGAGTATTCTGGCTAAATCTGATGGAAGTAGTACACCAAAGTATATCTGGAGGGCCAAAGTTGCCTAACTCTATCTTAAAGACTCCCCACATGCCATCTTAGCAGTACCAGAAGAATGCTATAATTTGGGACATACAATTGCAGCCAGATCCAGAAAGAGAGGGTGACAAGAAGCAAAAAGGAAAGATAAGTGAAAGATGAAAAGCAAACATCTCTTCTGGAAAGGGAAAGGAACAGATGGGAATCAGAATCACCAGCATTCAGATATTCTATTGATACAAAGGGATGCTGAAAAGTTCTCCATCTGTCCAAGAAGGAAATGACCTAGAGCCATGAAATTTACATGCTATTCCACATATTCCATCCAAATTTTGACACACTTGACACATCATTTCTCTTTTTTTAAATCTTTCCCCCCCAAAAAATCTGATATCTGATCACTGAAATACTGATCTGCTGCTATCACCTCTGAATCATTTGAAAATTTTCTTCCTTCCAAACCTTTTTAAGTCAGATGGAGCAAGGTCTGGTGGGTGGATGGTCTATGCACTCAAACCCCAAATTCTTCAAAACATCCTTCATCTTGTCTTCACCCTGTGGGCAGATGCATTGTCCTGCAAAAAGTGACCACCTTTCCACAGCTTCCCTCACTGTTTTTTCTCTCAATGCATCCTTTAATCAGCATGGCACATTACAGTAGTATTCTCCATTAACTGGCCCTTCTGAAGATAGTCCGTCATCAAAATGCCTTTCTTATCCCAAAAAAAAGTGTCGCCATGACATTTTGCTGACCTTTGTGTCCTGAATTTCTTCGTAATTTCTTCGTGCTTTCTATTGATCACAGCAGCAAATTGAAAAGTTAGTAAAAGGTTCAACATGAGCAGTTTTCATCTGATGCATGCTTAGTAATTTTCCATTATGGCTTAAGGACTGCCATTTCATGACTAGTTAATATATAACCAGTATACTCCTACGATTTGCTGTATGTAGTTGTATGTTGCTGCTGGTGGACTTTCAAAAACTTATATATGTTAAGGTGTATCTTTGTTTCATTGTCAGCCTGTTCAGTTGATATGTTGACATCTGGAGCAGCAATGTGTCATTAAACAGATTGCTGTCTGCATTACATGAATGCCTCAATTCCTGAACTCTAATAAAGGGGGCATGTTTCCCCTACAGAAAGAACACATGGGTGACTCCTTTAGACTGTGGTCATTTCTAAATTTAATAAAAAAAAATCCAGTTTATACTGGCCATTTTGCACCTTTGAATGCAGAGCTGCCTTCATCATTTTGGAAAATGTTTAAATGTGTAAGCAGAGAGGGAGAAAGAGAGAAACAAACAAATACTGTGCTGGAGATGTTGACTGAGTGATTGACTGATTGGTGCAATTAATGAACTAAAGTTTTATTCACAGACAAAAATTAAAATCAACAAGATTAAAATAGATAAGCTTTGGGGTTAATAAATCAATCTGGGAATTTTTGAAAGGCGTGCTGATGTGCAGATCCCATAAATGTAGCAGAGTATTATCACTGATGGATACATTTGATGAAAAAATAGTTTAAAGATGGCCTTTCTTTTTTGCTTCCATGCCAAGAAGGAAGCTACACTGTGGGGTGGTCTGGGGACAGCAGCTGGCCACCAAGGTCTGCTTTATTTTATTTTAACAGGGAAATTCCAGATAGTGAAGAGAGGCTGATTCTACCTGCCATTCCAATTCAACATACTGCCCCAAAGTAGATCTTTGAGGTAACTAGTTACAACTAACAAAATACCTGCCATTTGTTCATTTTCCAACAATGAAAGTGTAACAAAGCTTATTATGATTATGATTGTAATTTATCAAGGGATATAAATTAGAGGGGGCTTTTTAGGTTAGTATTAGTAGCATCCAGTTACTTTATAGTTACTGGCATATGACCTCATTAGATGACAGGGTAAAAATCATATGGTCCAAGTGCTAGATATGTTTTGCTTCATACTTTGGGGTGTTGAGCCAACAAAGTAGGTGAGAAGTAACTATGTTTTGTACCACAAACCTATGGCATTCAGATGTTCATTAATACTACAGTGTACCCTTGATATGCACTGGGGTTTGGTTCCAGGACCCTGTATGGATACCAAAATCTGTGGATGCTCAAGTCCCATTAGATACAATGGCACAGTAAAATAATGTTCCTTATATAAAATGACAGAGTCAAGGTTTGCTTTTTGGAGATATATATTTCACAAGAACCTTGAAATCAAAGGAAAATTCCAACCAAGGACTGGGGCACTCTATGACAATAAAAATAACATATTTAAAGACCAGGAAGGAATAAAAAGACGTTGGATGCAATACACAGAATTATACAACAGAGATGACAAAATGAAGGGGACATGGAACAAAGAGCCATATGAAGGTGAACCCCAAATTCTAAAAAGTAAGGTGGAAACTGCAATAAGAGAAATAGCGAAAAACAAATCACCAAGAACAGATGATATTCTAATTAAACAGCTGCAATCCACATTGACAGAGACAACATTAGTGCTAACCAACATATAACAACTAATATGGAAAACAAAATGATGGCCAACAGATTGGAAGCGATCAATATACATCCCTATCCACAAAAAGGGAGACACAAGAGACTGCAGCAACTACAGGACCATAGCACAGATCTTCCACACAAGCAAAACCATGCTCAAAATTCTGCAACATAGACTCCAACCACACATGGAGAAAGAAATTCCAGAGGTCCAAGTGGGGTTCAGGAAAGGAAGAGGCACTAGGTACCACATTACAAACATACGATGGCTAATGGAGTGCACCAGGGAATTCCAAAAGAAAATCAGTATGCGTATAGACTACAGCAAAGCCTTTGACTGCATAGGTCATGAAAGGCTATGGAATTCCTTAAAGACATGGGAGTGCCAACACATCTGATAGACACAGAACATCTGAGGCAGCCTTGGTCCAGCCGCAGCTGCGCCAAGCCAGGAGGAGCTTTCCATCTATTTCTTTCCATCTCTTCCCTGGCATACATGTGGCGGCAGCGGTGTTTTGGGGGCTGCGGAGGAGGACTGTGCCCAGCCCTGCCGGGAGAACATCTGAGGCGGCCTTGGTCTGGCCACAGCTGCGCCAACCCGGGAGGAGTTCTTCATCTCTCCCCTGGCATTCACGTGGCGGTGGCGGTGTTTTGGGGGCCGCAGAGGACTGAGCAGGGCTTATACGGTCATTGTTAGAATTGTCTTTAACATTAAGATATATATTTCTGCCTCCCCATTACGCTTATAGTAGAAATTGACAGGACCGGAATAACTCATTATTGGCCAGTTTCCCCCAGCCCCTCCCTTTTATTAGCTGGATCACCTGTTATTGTCATCATATATTGGAACTGGGGACAGTCTGGGAGTAGGCATCAAGGTTGTGTGGGGGCAGGGTAGATATGGGGGCAACAGAGTGAAGAAATGTTACAAAAGAAGAAGGGATAGATGTGTAATACCTATCCCTTCTTCAGTTCACTCTGTTGCCCGGGATAACTTGGAGAGCGTATCAACCATTCCACAGACCCTTACGCTGCTCCTTTGCAATGCCAGGTCAGTTAAGAATAAGACCCATATTATCCATGACCTCGTAGTGGATGAGGCGGCCGACCTGGCATGCTTTACTGAGACCTGGCTGGGGGATGCAAGCATTGCAACATGGGCGCAGGCTCTCCCAGCTGGGTACTCGGTTAACCTTGACCAGGAAGCCTATCTGGAAAACATATATCGAGTGTATGTACCTTAGCCTGAAAACCAGGGATAGTTTAGGGATTCTGTTGGTATACTGGCCACCCCATTGCTTAACAGACTCCCTAACTGAGCTGACCTCACTGGTCTCAGAGCTGTTGCTGGAGTCACCCAGACTTTTGGTTTTGGCCAACTTCAACATCCCTCTTGAGACCGGCTTGCCCAATCTAACTGGTGCAGCTGGGGAGTTCATGGAGACCATGACAAACATGGGCCTATCCCAATTGGTTGATGGGCCCACACATTGTGCTGGTCATACCCTCAATGGGGCTTTTAGTACGGAACAGGAATATCCGTGGGCGGAGGTTATAAAAGCCTCCGCATTGTCATGGATGGATCACTTCCTGGTCACCTATGAGAATGGTCTGCCCTCGAAGGCACATGGAACCCATTGGTTTCCAGAAGGCCTTAGAGCAGGGACAGGCAACCTTTGTGAGACTTGGGCCGGTCTCAAAAAGGTTGCCGCTCGGCTGGGCCAAGGGGGGGGGGGGGGGAAATGGCGGAGCATGCGCGCACATGCGCGCACACCCTCCTGCGCGCGCGACCCCCTGCGCACGCTGCCGGCGCGGCCACTACTGCTACCGCCGCCGTAGCGTGCACCGCCGCAGCTGCCATGGCGCATGCGCGGCCGCCATTTTGGAAGCCAAAATGGTGGTCGCGATGCATTTGCGCATGCGCAAAAGTATCAAACATGCGCAAACGCATCGCGACCGCCATTTTGGCTTCCAAAATGGCGGCCGCGACAAGCGCGCCCGAAAACGCTCCCCGGCAGTGGTGCGCAGCGGCGGGGGTGGCACGCGGCGGCAGCGATGGCAGCAGCCTTCAGACGGGGCCGGTAAGTCCAGGGCCCGGGGCCTTAACCGGCCCCCGGGCCATAGGTTGCCGGTCCCTGCCTTAGAGGCTTTAATGGTTGGTAACGCCGGTGATTCTGTCAAAGCCTTGGTGAATACTTGGAACACTGATCTTACCAGGGCTATCGACACAATCGCTCCCAAGCGTCCTTTCCAGCCCGCTTCAAATCATAAGCCCTGGTTCACAGAAGAACTTAGGAGGATCAAGCAAGCTGGACAATGACTAGAGCACGAATGGCGGAAGACTCGGCTCCCATCCAACAGCACTCGCCATAGGAAGCATCTTGATTCCTATCGCGAGGCTTTGCGTGCAGCACAGAGATCTTTCTGCAATGCACGCATTGCATCTGCAGAGTCCCATCCAGCAGAGCTGTTTAGGGTGTTGGGGGAATTGACAAAGGTTCCTCCGGTGCCAAGCCCCCTACTTTACACAACAACAGCCTGCTGTGACGCATTTAATACCTACTTTGTAGATAAAATCTCTCGGATAAGAGCCGACTTGGACGCCATTGTTTTGACAGAATCCGTAGACGAGGTTCCAGCAACTCCGTTGATGGTAATTTACTGGATCAGTTTCAATCTGTGAGTACCAATGACGTGGACAAGCTTCTTGGAAAAATAAGGAAGAAGACTTGCCCTCTTGATCCATGTCCATCTTGGCTGGTCGTCCGGGGGGAGGGGGGACGCGTTGAGAGTATTCCTACGGGATACAATCAATGCGTCCTTCAGGGAAGGTATTGTACCATCGTGTTTGAAGGAGGCGGCCATTAGGCCACTCCTGATAAAACCTTCCCTGGACCCCCTGGATAGAAATAATTATAGACCAGTCTCCTCACTTCCCTTTTTAAGCAAGGTGATCGAGAGGGCAGTTGCTTCCCAACTCCAAGCAGTCTTGGATGAAACCGATTATCTTGATCCATTTCAAACCAGCTTCAGGACAGGTTATGGAGTGGAGACTGCCATGGTTGCTTTGACCGATGACCTCCGCCTGGGTATCGACAGGGGTAGTGTGACCCTGTTGGTGCTCTTGGATCTCTCAGTGGCTTTTGATACAATAGATCACTCCATCCTCTTGGATCGCCTGAGAGAATTAGGAAGTGGAGGCACTGCTTTGCAGTGGTTCTGTTCCTTCCTCTCGGGCAGATCCCAGAGGGTGAGGCTCAGGGACAGTTGCTCTTCCAAAAGCGAGCTTAATTGTGGCATTCCTCAGGGTGCCATCCTGTCCCCGATGCTATTTAACATTTATATGAAGCCGCTGGGTGAGATCATTCAGAGACATGGAGCTCGGTGCCATCAGTACTCTGATGACACCCAGATATACTTCTCCATGACTAGATCATCAGCTCAGACTTCAGATGGCATCTCTCCTCTTAATGACTTTCTCAGAGTGGTAATGGATTGGATGAGGAAAAACAGATTGAAACTAAATCCGGACAAAACGGAGGTACTGACAGTCACGGGCCCGAAACCAGATTTGGGAATACAGTCTCCAGTCCTGGATGGAATCACACTCTCCTCTAAGGACTGTGTTCGCAGCTTGGGGGTATTCCTAGATTCATTGCTTCACATGACTAATCAGGTGAATGTGGTGGTCAGGAGTGCCTGTTATCAGCTTCGGCTGATATGCCAACTGCGCCCTTATCTGGACATGAGGGATCTAGAAACTGTGGTACATGCTCTGGTAACCTCATGTCTGGATTTCTGCAACATGCTCTACATGGGGCTACCCTCGTGCTTAACCCAGAAACTGCAACTAGTACAAAACATGGCAGCCAGGTTAATTACTGGAACATCTAGGAGGGAGCACATAACACCAGTGCTTAAATCCCTCCACTGGCTGCCGATTAGTTTCCAGGCACAGTACAAGGTGTTGGTTTTAACCTTTAAAGCCCTACATGGCTTGGGTCCATCTTATCTTAGGGACCGCCTCTCCCCATATGATCCCCCCCGTGCACTCCGGTCCTCTGGGAGGAATCTTCTGCAACCAATAAAGACCAGGCTTTCACAGACCTCCCAGAGGGCATTTTCTGCAACCGCTCCCAGACTGTGGAATGGCCTACTGGACGAGATCCATCTTATTACCACTCTTGCTGCCTTCAAAAAGGCAGTAAAGATGCATCTCTTCCTGCAGGCCTTCCTGGAATAACCGCCCATCTAAAATTGGAGGTGATCCGCTATTTATCCTTCCCGGCGTTTCGTTATGTAGGCTAAATTGGATTGTATTGTATTTTATTCATGAATCTGATTTTAACTCTATGATAGTTTAATTCTGTTTTAAGGGGTGGGTGGGTCTGAGGTGGGAGGATGGGATGTTTTTACCTGTTGTATTTTTAATCTGTTGTATGCCGCCCCGATTGCCGAGCAGAAGGGTGGGTTATAAATAAAACTTATTATTATTATTATTATTATTATTATTATTATTATTAGTCCTGATGAGGAATCTGTACTCAGGACAAAAGGCTACTGTCAGAACAGAACATAGAGAAACAGAATGGTTCTCAATCGGGAAAGGGGTCAGACAAGACTGTATCCTTTCACCCTATCTGTTCAACTTGTATGCAGAATGTATTATAAGAAAGGCAGGCTTGGACACAGAAGGAGGACTGAAAATAGGAGGAAGGAATATCAACAACCTAAGATATGCAGATGACACCATAATACTAGCAGAAAACCTCACATCTACTAAGGAAGATCAAAGAAGAAAGTGCTAAGGCAGGCTTAATCTTAAACATAAATAAAACAAAAATAATGACCACCGAGGACCTTCACAAATTCAACCTAGACAATGAAAAAATAGAAATAGTAAAAGAATTTGCATACCTGGGAATCAAACATTGATAGAAATGGGGACTGCAGTCAGGAAATCAGAAGAAGATTAAAAATAGGGAGGGTGGCTAGAACTAGAAAGGATTCTAAAATGCAAAGATATACAACTGAGCACAAAAGTTAGAATCATACAAGCCATTGTATTCCCTATTACCATGTATGGATGTGAGAGCTTAAGAAAAATGATAGGAAGAAAATCAACTCCTTTGAGATGTGGAGAAGAGTGTTAAGGATCCCATGGACAGCCAAAAGGACAAACAAATGGGACTAGAACAGATAAGGGCAAAAATCTCCATGGAAGCTAAGATGACCAAACTGAGAGTGTCGTACTTTTGACACATCATGAGAAGGAAGGACTCATTGGAAAAGATATTAATGCTGGGAAAGGTGGAGGAAGGTAGGAAGAGAGGAAGGCCACATGCTAGATGGATGGACTTTATTAAGGAGGTCACAGGTATTAAGGGGTTGCAGGAATTAAGCAGAGCAGTGGAGGACAGAGGGTCTTGGAGATGTCTCATCCATAGGGTCACCATGAGTTGAGATCGACTCGAGGGCAGTTAACAATAACAAATGCACACACACACACACACATTTCAAGCCATGGATGGTTGACTCTGTGGATAAAAAAATCCATGGATAAGGAGGGCCAACTCTATGAGGCTCCTGCCACACTGCAGAATTAATGAAGTCTGACACCGCTTTAACTGTCATGGTCCCAAATGATGGAATCCTGAGATTTGTAATTTGTTGTGGCACAACAACTCTCTGATAGAGAAGGCTAAATATCTCACAAAACTACAAATCCCAGAATTACATAGCATTGAGCCATGGCAGTTAAATTCATGTCAAACTGCATTAATTTTATAGTGTAGATGCAGTCTAACTAGTTTCTGAGGCTTGGGACTAGAACAGTAATTTAAACAAACAAACAAAAAAAAGCCATACATTTTAGAAATTGTGCCCCAGAGTGATAGTGATATTATGGAATATTCTATCTAATATGTAAATGGTGGTGAGATTCTGTACTCTTTGACTCCCCACTAATGGGTGTGGCCTCAACTGACAGCAGCTAGTCTCAGGCCCCTGAAGTATGGACCTTGTTGTAGTGTTGATGGGGAGCCATTGCTATAATGAACTTTGCTTTTAAAATGGGGAAGGATAACTTTGCCCTTTGAGAGCCAGTGTGGTGCCCCAATGGGTGACCTTGGGCAAGTCATACACTCTCAGCCTCAAGAAGATAGCAGTGGCAAACCCCCTCTGAAGAAACATGCCAAGAAAACGCTATGATAGGTGTGTCTTAAGGTCATCATAAGGAAAAAGTGACTTGGAGGCACACAACAACAACAACAACAACAACAACAACTTTGTCCTTTGATACTTAAAATTCAAAGATATAGCCATGTTAGTCTGTAGAATCAGTATGTAGAAAGATCTTGTAGGACCTTTGAGAGTAACTGAAATAAAGAAGTTGGCAGCATGAGCTTTTGTAGACTTCAGTCTACTTCTTAGACTGAGGAAATAGACTGAAGTCTATGAACGCTCATGCTACCAACTTCTTTATTTCAGTTAATTTCAAGAAGTTACAAGATCTCTCTACACTTTAATACTTAGTTGCTGCACTCTTTTATTGTAGACACCACTTCATAATGTTCTATGTACTCATGTGGGCAACCTCATTTCCTCTTTTGAATCTTCAGGTAGACAGTTTTGGAGAGGGTTCACCACATTTTCACTTATTTCAATGGTTTTACATATTTATGAAGATGTAAACATCTTTTCCCCTCTCCCATTTATATCTGATCAGGACATTTGTTAATGGGAAGACAGCGAATTAGGTAATAACTGGAGAGCTCTTCTTGTTATTAATTGTGGAGGCATAATGAAGCAAAATGTGCCGCACATGAAGTATGAAAATATGTTTTTCTTTCTCCTTCACACCATGCCTCCCCTCCTTTTCCCCCTTTTCTTTTTTTCCTTTTGGCAGAGTTGCCTGTGTTTTTCTTGCTTCTATTAACATGGAGCAGTTTAGGTACAGCTGTTGCTTGTTTGAAGGCATCTATGTCTTCCTGCTGGGAAGAGGAACATCAGTTTCCTGTCAGATCCTAAATTTCCCACAGCTTCTGTCACACCACTTGAAGCAGCCCAGGTGACCACAAGGCCCAGATTCCCCTCCGCTTGAGCAATATGTGTGAACTGCCATATGCTGCCACGGGTAATGGCTGACACTGAACAGGTGTATGCCATAACTGTGGACCATCTGGAGAGCAGAGGTGTCACAAAACAAAGGTACACTTTTTAATTTACAAAACAACTTGCATTCAGGAGAACCCTGGGGGCTGTGTGATTGCTCTTTTAGTGTTTTTCAGTGAGCTTTTTTTTTTTTTTTTTGTCAAAGGGAATGTGGCTTATTAATGGAATTGACTAATTGGAGCCTGCTACTATTTGGATGGAAGTGGAAGCAAGGAATCAGTCGGTTCTAGCCAGTGTACTTGTTAAAAACTCTGGGGTTCACTAGAAACCAGGCTCATTGTTTTGAGAATTTTCTCCAAAGGTTTCTCATTATTAGCAAAGAAAATATAGGAGCACACAAAGCTGTTGTATACTGAGTCAGACCCATGTTTTTTTCTAACTCAGTGGAGTGTGTACAGATTGGAAGGTGCTTTCCAGGATTTCAGACAGGAGTCCTTCTCTGCCTAAGAGAAGGATTGAACCTGGAACCCTTTGTGTGCAATATATATGTGGCATACCACTCAGCTACAGGTTTCCTATGTATGCAATGTATATGTGGCATAACACTCAGCTACAGCTTTCCTCTGTATGCAATGTATATGTGCCATACCACTTAGCTACAACTTTCCTCTGTATGCAGTCATTACTGTGGCTTCCTTTATTTAGTCTCTCCAACTGTAATGCTGTTTTTCTCTTTTTCTACTGCCTCCAACTTTACCCAGTTTTATAATCTTTTCTAATAAATTATGTCATCTCATGATATGTCTAAAGTACAATCACCTTGTCTGGTCATTTTGGCTTCTAAGGAGAGTTCAGGTTTGATTTTCTCTAGGGCTCATTTATTGATAATTTTGGTAGACCATGGGATTCATACCACTTTCTTCCAGCACCAAATTTCAAATGAGTTTAGTCTCTTCCTATCACTTTTCTTCACTGCCTAGCTTTCATAACCATATACATAAATTGGAAATACAATGGGCTTGCCTTATTGGCAGGTAGCCATCCATGAACTCGAGTGTCAGCAGATTGTTCCACTCCATTATTGTCAATGTTGGCACATGCACACAGCCACATACATGTCATTGCCAATTAACTATAAAGGGACTTGAGCATGCATGCTTTCTCATTATGTCCTCCTCTCCTTTCACATAGAGAAGTTAAACAAACTGAAGGCAGAACCTTACTTCAACATACTGCCAGTGGGATAGTGACCTCCACCACATCAGACAAAAATAGGCTAGCTTTGGAGGCACAGGGCAGGCTTCCTAGGCCTGCACAATTCTGTCCTCCAACAATTTGCTGCTATTCTTCACCCACAGCATCTGGCACCTCAGGAAGCCTCCTTACTTTGCCTAATTGTGGGGCTGACCTTCTGAGAAACAGGCCCTTTGAGAAACTATCTGTAGCATGGGGAAAGCAGCACAAAGGTCTAGAATCTAGAGGGAAGGGCACTGGGAGAATTTACTAGGTGGTCTTGTGGAGTTCTTCAGGGATTTCTTTTGTCTCCTGCATTTTTAAAAACTTCAATATGAAACAATTGGATGTGATCAACTAGGGTCAGGAAAAGTGGTACCATTTCTATTTCTTCAGTTCCAGATAAAGTGGTGATGTCCCTGAACCATTTACTAGACTCAGAAATAGCTAGTATGAATACACTTAAACACTACCAAGCCTAAACAGAGATTTTGATGCTGGGGGCTCAGTAGGTTAGTTGCTTGTGGAAAATGTGGTATGTTGATGTGCTTACCCTTAGAGAGCAGAAATTATTGAGAAGAGCTTCAAAATGGTGGCATGAATGAGGACCATTTCACATGAACATTGGTGGGTGCAAAGGGAGCCTCAGGCTTAGCTCTGTGAGTCAAGGATTTTCCCCTTCCAACTAAGCTTTCAGCTTCCCACCATCCCCTGCCACTGGCTCTGCAGTTTTGCTTTTCTACTAGCCAGTTTCTAAAACAAAAACAAGCCAGGGTTGAGATGGGGTGAAAGGAAGATTGGAAAAAATAGATGCCTTTCTGGTATCCTTTCCATCTCCAGTTGAAATCATCTCCAATGTTTCAGGACCACTAGGCAGGATCAGAATTCTAAGAGACAAGTCTGTAGCCATAACATGTAGCTTGGCTGACCCATAAACCCCTTAAGTAAATAGATATAAGCAGGAATTTGTTTTAGATGCAAACACATCGTGCTTTACATAAAAGTACAGTTCATTAATTTCATAGGATGCTTACACATTTTATGCCACAGACAAGTTTGTCTTCAGGCTTTACCAAGCTTCATGTTTACAGACATTTATAAACAAAGGAACTTGAAAGTATGAATGCCCCAGCAAAATGGACAAATAAGAAAGAGAATCACAAATATCCTTCTGGGAAAGGCAGACCATTTAAGGACATTGAATTGTATTTGTGAATGGATGGAGCTAATGAAATAACATAAAATCTTTTATGAGGACTTCAGACTGGATATTAGCTTCATATATGTGAAGGCTCTTAGTGCATCATCGTCTGACTGGTGGGGTGGGTGTCTGGCCTGCTTAATACTTGGAAGGGAGACCACCAACAAAAGCCAGGTGCTGTAGAAGAAACTGACAAAACCACCCCTTGCCTAAGAATATGAAATTCATATGGGGTCATCATAAGTCGACAGGCAACTTGAAGGCACATGCACACATAATTTATACCACTGGGTGTCTATTGCTACAAATGCAGAAAAACATGAGTTCTTTTGTGATGCTGATCTGGAGCTCCCTATATAGTATGGTGGGATGGCCTCTCATGGGTTCCTGCATCACATGAAACATTTCCACATTAGCAGGGCTGGCTGGTTTAAACCAGGTTGGTTTAAACTATGGATTAAACCTCAGTTTAAACCAAATGACTTTTTTAAAAAAACAACTTCTGTTTTTTAAAAATTGATTATATATATATATATATTGAAAGTCTTATTACTGTTTTCTAACCCTTCTACTGGAACAACAACGACTATTGAATTTAAACATTTTAACTTTAACAGTTTATTGGAAACTGTTCATTGTTAAACCTATATCCAGTGCCTCTTGTTTCTTTCTAATCACCTTAGTTTATAGTGCAAAGAACATGTGTTTTGATTTTTAGAGTCTAAAAGTGAAGCATTTTTTTTCTTCCTGCTTTCCCCACACTAATTCAACTCAATGAATTCCCTTTTGAAAAAGCAAGAGTGGTCTAGTATTTAAACACACACACAACACACACAAAACAACAACACTTATGTTACTTGGGGAATTAACTCACTGCAACATGAAAAAGCACAGACACTGTAAGCTAAGATATACATTCTGTAATCAAGTCTAGTTTTTATTACATCTTAATCTGTATACATCTACATATGTCTTTGGTCTCCTCTATCATTCTTCTTCCTCTGTGCCACATGCACTTCACTTTTCTGAGATTCAGGGTACCTCTGCCTACAAAGTGAGAGGAGCTAAAAGACCAAAGAACAGTAGGATTAAATTATAGGGAGACAGTAGAATGCTTGGATGGTGCTGAAATTATAAGTGTCTTAACTATATGCATTTGTAAGCACTTTAACTCTACTTTCAAACCATTTTTTTTAAATCATAAAATATAATTATTGGTATGAACAAGGTGTAAAGTTAATTGAGAGCCAGCGTGATGTAGTGGTTTGGGACCAGGGTCCAAATCCCTGTTCTGCCATAAAAACACACAGAGTGATATTGGGCAATTCACACTCTACCTTCAGATGAAGGCAATGGCAAAATCCTCTCTGAGCAAATCTTGCCAAGAAAACTATGTGATAGGTTTGCCTTAGGGTTGCCATAAGTTGGAAATGACTAGAAGTCACACAGCTACAACAACAGCAATAAAGTCAAATATTATCTACATTTTTTCTTTAAAAATATTTTATTAAACAAAAACACAAACATATTTATTCACAATTCACAATATTCACAAACAATTCACAATATTCACAAACAACTGAAACAAACAAATATGAACAAAATCTGCAAACTAATAAACTAAATCTAACAAATACTACTGACTCACAATGTACAAACTCTGTTTATTTAACAAAACCTATAATTGATTCATATTCCCAATATAACTGCAAACAAATAATAAGCAATTCCCAATCTTTCTTAACATTTTCTTGTGTAGGAATAACAGTAGTCTTCCACCTTTGGGCATATATTATTCTTGCTGCTGTTACCAAATATTGGAATAATCTTCCATGCTTCTTCTCAATGTTTTTCCTTTTTTGTGTTGTTCTCTATGTGTCTATGGCAAGAGCTTGCATTTAAGTTTTCTCTTTTTAAAGAAAAGGAATTAGGAGCACATCTGCTAAAATTGGCAATCAAGTGATTCCTTCACTGTGGCTTCTGGTCAAATGAATCAGAGAAAGTATGGCTTTAGAAGACATGAGGATGCACACCAAAGGGCCAAATACCTTGCCTAGTGTCTTTGTCTGCAGAAATGACAGTTACATCAGAATGTAATTTTACCCAAGTGGATTAAACTGGTAATTAAAATGAACGTAGTGTTGAATGTCATATGTCAAGTAGCTATGTTTGCTGTTAAGGCTGACTTTTGTAAGAGAGGATTCAGATTGCATATTAGAATTTGCATCACCCTCCACTTCTTGTATTGTGGATCCCAGTGGATTTTGATAAAGGGCGTAGTATGTAAGAACATGCAATTGAAACATGCAGCAGCTGGAGAAACCAGCACATGGAGTTCTTCTCCTCTGAGATTGCAAACATGATTAGAACAAGTATTATTTTTAGAGAGAAAAGGAAGATTAGGTGGTATGAATGGCCTCAAATGAAAAAGCACATTTCATCAGTGACCTCCTACTGTGCTTCATACATTTATTATTCTTGTTTTGAAATTTAAATGAACCTACAGCTTTATTTTCACTGGTGCTGAGAATCTAAATCTTCAATTGAAGTTCATATCGGCTATGGAGTTTCTCTGCAGAGCAGAAAACAAAACAAAACAAAACAAATTAATCATCCTCTGAATGTTTCTCAATAGAGACTGTGGTGGGAAACAAATTTGTACTCTGAATCACTGATTCCATCAAGAATCTTCAGACATATTTGCAAATGACTTTCTTCAAAAGCACACATCACCACCAACAGGAGACACATTATTCTGATATGGAAACAGAGAAATAAATACATGCAACAGACATGACTGCACAGCACTATTGACCATCACAGTGTGTCTGTTGATGTAATCTAAAACTGACCTGTTTTGCTTTTAGTAGTGGCTTCACACCACTCAATAATGAGAGCAAAGAACATGATTTAAGAAGTCAATTAATTAGTTACAGGTTCTTGCATGTGCCTTCTACCAATCAGAAACTAAGAGGACAAATTTATTATTTTGTGTACTTCCATCAGGAAATAGCTGAATAATTTGATGAACTGGACTCCAATTGCATTGCTTGGCTTTGGAAGACACTGTTCCTTGCATTTCAGTTTGAATCACCATTCTGGGTTTGGAGCCTTCAAAGCAGGGAGTATACTTGAGGCAGAGAGCCATTCACTCATATTAAGACTTGCCTCTAAATATGGATGGGGGAACCAGCATAGTGTAGTGGTTTGAGTGTTAGACTACAACTCTGGAGACCAGGGTTTAATTTCCACTCAGCTATGAAACCCGATGGATGTCCTTCGGCAAGTCACAAGCCCTCAGCTTCAGGGGAAGGCAATGGCAAACCCCCTATTAACAAATCTTGCCAAGAAAACCCCCTGATAGGGTTGCCTTAGGGCCGCCATAAGTCAGAAATGACTTAAAGGCACATAGATGGACAGAGCAAACATAGATGGACAGAACAGCCTTATTTCCAGTTTTTGTCATTTTTGTATATACTCTCATCAAAGCCCTATTTTGTCCAATATTCAGTTCCCACAATCGCAATCTGGATACTTAGAGGAAACCCATAGCCATTATTTTCCATTTTCTGTGATTGCTTTTAAATATATACAAATTGGCATTTACATTGTGCACATTTACCATAGATTACATATTTTATATTCATTTCCTATAAAATTCACATTTTGGTATAGGTCTCCCCCTAAAACTCACATTTTTAATTTAGGAATGCAAAATTGGTATTTGTTTTTGTATTTTGTACAACATTTGTAGAAAGCAGAGTGGCATAGTGGTTTGAATGTTGGACTATGACTCTGGAGACCAGGGTTTGATTCCCAGCTCAGCCATGAAACCCACTGGGTGACCTTGGGCAAGTCACACTCTCTCAGCCTCAGGAAAAGCAAATTGCAAACCTTCTCTGAACAAATCTAGCCATGATAGGATCACCATAGGGTTGCCATAAGCCAAAAATGACTTGAAGGTACACAACAACTGTTAAGATATGAATGGGATATATAGTCAAAGGTGAAATGTAAAGATGTGTGTGTGTCTGTAATTTTCCACTTGGGAACAGTTTCTGGACAAGGCACAAACAATATTTAGAGAAACAGGGTGAATCAATGCCAGGTGGTAACAGAGACATCAACAATGTACTTTCCCAGAGGTAAAACTAATGGAACCAGACTTTGTTATGGTTAACAAAGAGATATCAAATACATAAATAATTGTTAGCTTGGGAAAGTTACTCACGTGGTGGATGATGGACAACAAGAGGCTGGGTTAACATACATCATACTGTCATTATCCAATTAACATAAAGTTAACACCTAGAAGGTGGAATATGGGATGGGCTTAGAAAATCCTTTGTCTAAGAATTGTTTTATTGTTCAAGATGTGAGCGTGTGTGGTTGGATGCAGTGGTTTTAACTGCAACAAGTTGGATCCTAATGCTTTTGGGATTGTTAAAGATGTAATCTTGTATGGCTGAACTGGACAAGTTCATCACAATGGATTTTACTTAGTTATCTTATTTTTTACTTTTTATATGCATTAATAAAGCTATGCTTTTGGACTTTACAATGTGTCTTCTTGACTGAAGAAGACAGGATTGCCTGGAGACGAGAAGCTGAGCCAGTTGATGGCAAGTCTACACAGTGGCTGTGGATCACAGCAGCCAGCTTGTCCTGCAGACTCTGCTGGGTGCCAAAAGGCATCACTACAACACTCATCATCCACACACCAACAAGGGTTATGGGCCCAGCACACTTCCGCTTGTTTTTGCCAGTCTGTGGCTAGTCTGCCAGTTAAGCCTGTTTTTGCCAGAAGAGTGGCTTGTCTGCCAGAGGTGGCTGGTCTACCAGAGGACAAAGAGGCCAAATGTCCAGGAGGACAAAAGCCCAGGAGTCCAGATGACATGTTTGCAATGTGGCCAAGAGGCAAGGCTTGCCTATCCACGACTTCAGCTGTGCCAGGACAAGGGAACCATGCTTCAGCGGTTGCTGGAAAAGCAGAGGTGGCTTCAAATCTTCAGATGTAAGTAAAAGTTAAAGTTACTGCTAAGCTGTTTTTGCCAGATGGCAGAGTGCAGAACTCTTTAAAGACAAGTGTCTGAGGACTCCACTCTTTAAACAGTAAGATACAGAAAAAATCAAAGGCTAAAAATGCTGAGAATACTGCGGGTTCAATGCAGTGAAATTTTTGTTTTTGTTCAAGCTGCAAAAGACTTTGTTAAAGGCCATTTTGTTTGATATGGAAGCAGCTGGGGCTTGAGTCACAGAATACATGTTGCAATGTGTGCAGTTTAAAATGCAGCATGATTGCTGGACACAGGCGGTTGCCTAAGCCAAGAGAACTCATTCTGTTACCCCTCTCTGAGTTACAGTTAAAAGTTTTGGGAGAGGATGTTTCTTCAGCCAAAGGTTTTGGGAACTGAAGAAAGAATAAATGATTTCTACACAACTTTGTCAGAAATGCTGTGGTCAAAGGACTTTACAGTTCTTAGAGAAAAATACAAAAATCCCTGGTGGGGGTGAAGTTTTACACAGTGGTCAATGCTGTGTGGAGCTGTAGCAGGTTTGCAAATGCCTGAAGTTCAAAGGCTGCAACGGTGTTGCTAAATGCCAAAAGTTTTGCTGGAGGCCTGAGGTTCCAAAAGATGGGAATCTGTTAAGCCAAGCGGTTTGCTTGAAGAGGCCAGAAAATGCCAAAAGAAGCAGTTTGCTTGAAGAAAGGCCAAAAATGTAGGCTTGGGAGAAAGCCTGGGACAGCATCTTGAGGTCAAGATATGCGTCCTGAAAAAAAGACAGCTGATACACGGAGTGCGAATCGATGCTTTTACTACAGCAGAACAAGAGTTTTAAAAAATGGCAATGCAAGGATGTTTGCTACAATCAACAATCTATCTACAACCCAGAGACATTGGGAGAAACAGAGAAGCTACAAGCTGTTTTACAGAGCTGTGACTGTGATTCAAACAGGTGAAACCTGAAGACAAGAGTCTATATATTCTGGGACATATGTTACAGTTTTGCTGAAAAATAAAGAAATCCTCCAATCTTAAAGATGTTTATCTAGCTGATGGAGGGGTAAGAGATGTTAAAAGAAATTGAAAAATGTCTACATGCCAAGTTTTAGTGAAAAAAACTTTGAAAATGTTTTATGTATACCTGTTTTACAAAAGGTATTTAGTTGGTGTGCCACTGAGTTTTGTGGGGAAAAAATATAAAATCACCCCGGCTGGGTGTGTGTGTACAAAAGCTATAAGAAAAAAATATATATATTTTATACAAAGTGAGACAAATGCTAAATGTACAGGTATGGAAAATGAATCATTGCATTCTGGTTATGCACATCAATATAAAATTCTAAAAAACATAAGATTTGATAGCTTGTTAAGCTGGTGAGATATAGATCCTAAAAATTTTTTTAAAAATGTTTTATTATACAAATGATTTGGGAGATGTTTGGTTTGCCACAGAGTAAAAAGTCAAGGTTTTTCCTGTGACAAAACCGGAGCAAGTGAATTGCAAAAATAACCTGTTGAGGTTGCTGTTAAACAAAAGGGACAAATGTGTGTTACTGAGTGACAACAATTATTTTCTTAGTGATTATAGATAGATTTTCCAGAGTTTTTATATGTCAGAGTTTTAAGACAGAGATGTGATATAATTGAAAGTTTTTAACAATGAAAAAAATTAATTACAAAGGGTCTTTGCTCACAGACCGGAGAGAAAAGAAAATTTTTGGCTCACAGTTTGAGAAACTGGCTGAGAGAAAAAAATCCAACATTGTTACACATGTTATGTGGAGATCCACTGAATTTAAAATATTTAACAGGTTTTAGACAATATACAAAGATATATGTGCTAGCATGTTTTAAAAGGAAAATTAAACCAAAGTGTCAAGATGGTGTTATAAAATATTCAAAAATAACAGTTAGAGATTTCACCTTGATGGTGGGAAAAAGTTTTAATGTTTAAAAAAATAACAATTGTGAAAAACATTCAAGTTTTGATTGGGAGTTCCTGCATGGCAGGGGGTTAGACTAGATGCCCTTATGGTTTTTTCCAACTTTATGTTTTTAAGTTGAGAAAAAGGTACATTCAAACAAAGAGATTTTACTGAAAATAAGACAGTTAAAGATCCAAGTGCCAGGAAATGGAGGGGCACAAAACACACAAACACACAAAAGACAGATTTTTTTTTTAAAGTGAGAGAAACACTTTAGATCAGACAATACAGACAAGATCATTAAAAGGTAAAATGACAAAAAAAAAAATCAAAGGACACACAAGTCCAGAAATGATACATGTTATGTTAGAAAAAAATTCATAGAGAGTAAAAACAACACACAAGTTTATTATACAAAGGACAAGAGTTTATACATAAGTGGCTGGTGAGCCAGAGAGTTTCAAAGAGAGTTTTAAAGAGTTTCACACAGTGTCAGAGAGTTTCAAGGAGTTTCAGACAGTGTTAAGGAGTTTCAGGGAGTTTCAGAGGTTTTTAAAGTTTTAAAAGGTTTTTTCCTGTTGAGAGAGAGAGAATGATACACTGCAATATAACAAAAAGTTTAAGTGTTTAAAATTGACAAAGAGGTGTTTAAAATGTGGTTGATAGACCTAAAGACAAAAATCACAAGGTGAATAGATATATAAAATAAAAGATGCCTGATGACAAATAAAAATACAAAGCTAGGTTAATAACAAAAGGATTTGTTCAACAAAGGTTTAAAAACATTGATAAAACAGTCTGAGGCTGAGAGCTTGTGACTAAAATAAGCTTTTAACAGTAAGGAGGGGCTAGTAAGTTCAACATTTTGGTTTTGAGATTGCTTGTTTAAATGCTGATGTGTTAACACAAAGAGATGACAGCTTTGGTTGTTTAGATTTGAGAGATTTAAAAAAAATAAGTTGTCTAGAGAGATTTGGTATCAAAAGTTTTGATTTTTTGAGATTTTATTTTTAAAGTTACTGGACTGCTGATAAAATGTGTTTAGTGAGTCAACATAAAAAGAGTTTTAAAAGTGTGATTTACAAAGTGCAGAGGTGGTGACAAGTTTAAAGTCAATAGGTTTTGTTTAGAATAAAGTTATAAGAGGTTTTAAATATCCAAATACATAAAAAAGGCTTTGTAAAGGTTTGATGTTTATAGTTGACAATAATAGATTATAATTTTGTTGTTATAGGTGTTAAAAAAAATTGTTTGTTTTAAATAATAGATTAGACAACAATAAAACATTTGATAAGTTTTTTTTAAAGAGATAGAGGCTTGTGATTTAAAATAACCACATTAAAATAAGAGTGTTTTATAGATAGTTCATTTGCTTTAAAGTTATGTGATATGATGGTCAGTTTAAAGATTGTTGTTTAAATATAGACAAGCTTAATAGTTTGATAGATTAAAAATAAAGATATATAGTTATAAGTGTTGATAGAGTTTTAAGTGTTGATAAAACAAAATATATAACATTAAATGAGATAAAATAGATTAAACAGTTATAAGATTTAAATTGTGAGTTATCAGTTGTGATATGTAGAGATTCACAGACATACATTTTTATGACAAAAACAAAGGTGTTAAAAATGTTAAAATATAGGTCAAGATATGTTAGAGTTTTGTAACAAAATGCTAGGGAGAGCTGGTTTAAAATAAAATTGTGTGCCTAGAGTTTAAAGCCAAGCCACAACACTATAGATATATTAACAAAGGGTTTTAGAGATAAAACAACATTTAACAATTATTATAACAGGTTGAGATGTCACTTTAAAATATATAAAATCAAACATTGTGTTAAGACAGTTTCAATAACAACAACAACAATAATAGTGATCTCACACATCTAGACATTTCAGGAGGGGATTGTTAAGATATGAATGGGATATATAGTCAAAGGTGAAATGTAAAGATGTGTGTGTGTCTGTAATTTTCCACTTGGGAACAGTTTCTGGACAAGGCACAAACAATATTTAGAGAAACAGGGTGAATCAATGCCAGGTGGTAACAGAGACATCAACAATGTACTTTCCCAGTGATAGAACTAATGGAACCAGACTTTGTTATGGATAACAAAGAGATATCAAATACGTAAACATCGTTAGACTTGGGAAAGTTACTCACGTGGTGGATGATGGACAACAAGAGGCTGGGTTAACATACATCATACTGTCATTATCCAATTAACATAAAGTTAACACCTAGAAGGTGGAGTATGGGATGGGCTTAGAAAATCCTTTGTCTAAGAATTGTTTTATTGTTCAAGATGTGAGCGTGTGTGGTTGGATGCAGTGGTTTTAACTGCAACAAGTTGGATCCTAATGCTTTTGGGATTGTTAAAGATGTAATCTTGTATGGCTGAACTGGACAAGTTCATCACAATGGATTTTACTTAGTTATCTTATTTTTTACTTTTTATATGCATTAATAAAGCTATGCTTTTGGACTTTACAATGTGTCTTCTTGACTGAAGAAGACAGGATTGCCTGGAGACGAGAAGCTGAGCCAGTTGATGGCAAGTCTACACAGTGGCTGTGGATCACAGCAGCCAGCTTGTCCTGCAGACTCTGCTGGGTGCCAAAAGGCATCACTACAACACTCATCATCCACACACCAACAACAACAACAAACAAACAAACAGAGAACATGTGTAATTTCATAAAATTGACATTTTGGACTCATACTTTACAGAAAGAATTACAAAATTCTGAGAAGTATGCAGTTGACTTCAAATTTATGGGTTAGTCAAGAATGTACAAATTTGGTTGGTTAGCTTTAAAATGTAAACCCTACAAATTTCTTCAGCATGTCTCTCTCCACCTATGTAACCATTGTGACAGATAAAGCTGCAAGCTGTAGTGCTTTTTCATGAAGTTTGGAATGTATGGAGAATGTAATTATATACATATATATTTACTCTGCTAAATGGACTAGTTTGATCATTCTATAGAATTATTTAAAATTTGATACATACAATAGGACATGATATATATCTATCATTAGAATTTTAGGAAACATTTTCTTTTTTATTGTTATCATGAAGAATAAACAAATAGAAATATACTTCATTTACTACCTCATTGAGGGTATAATTGAGACTATAGGGGGTTGCAGACTGCCAGAAATAGTGCCAATTGAGTCCACTTTTAGGCTTAGGGTTAGTGCTAGGGAATCATGGGAATTGTTTCCCCCCCCCCCCCCGAGACACAGTGTCAGAGAGCTCTGGTGCCACAATAAACTACAGTTCCCATGATTCCCTAGTACTAACCCTAACCCTAAAAGTGGACTCAATTTGCACTATTTCTGGCAGTCTGCAACCCCCCTATGTTCCTAGAAGGTCACTTAATAGGTTGACCTATTGAAAGATTTTTGCTGTTTTTACAATCATGTGCAAACTGTTTTGCTAAATGTGTTAACAACTCTTGAGTTGATAATTAAAAAGTCCAAAGTTAGCAATACAGCACAGCCCACAAGACTGCTTAAGTTAACAATGCTTCAACTTTCAAAAAAGGCTGCTTTGATTACAAGTTTCTCTTCATCAACTATAGAGAAATGAAAAAATTTGTAAAAGGTAAAAAAAGAAGCCTATGTATAAGTATTAGTATTCATCCCAAGAAACTGGATGACTACATCAAGATTTGATTGAAAGATAACTCGAAGGAAAAAGTAATATTATGACCAAAATTAAATGCAATATGGATCATGGTGTTGTCACTCCAGACAGTAATGGACCTCATCTCATTATTCTTAGTCTGGTAGTTAGTTAGGGGACATTAACCCAGTGGGAAGTAGGAATGCTGAGATCCCAAATCAACTCCTACTATATCCTTGGAGCCTGAATTGAAATAATTTGTACTTATGGGAGACATGGTTTGAACTACATAGGGCTGAATGATAATAGGTTGAGGAACGATGTGCTATTTGAGTTATAGGGCATGAATACACAGGCTGGATATGACAAGCCAACTCCATCATATCCTGCCCACAGATATGGCCAGTTCCCATCCCCAGCACCTAAATGGTCCAGTGTGGTGATGGAAGGGTGTTCAGACACTCAAGCACAGCCTTGCCATGGAGCCACTGCTACCACCACCATGCCTGGCACTGCCATTGCCATCCTAATTGCAGGCCTCCTCCATGGCCCATAAGTGCAGAAACACCTGGCTTCCCCTACACAGTCAGGTGCCCCCTTTCAACATCACATGATGTGACTAGGGACTGCAAGTAGAATGGTAGTCATGACAGATAAGGGGCATGTGTCTATAAGGTCTACTAGCTGTCATGGTAGAGTTTTTGGGAAGCACCGCTGCAAACAGCTGATCTTTTCAGACTGGACGGATGTGGTGACTTAGTGCTTAAGACATCAGTTCTGATGATCAGAATATTGGAAGGTTGGCAATTCGAAGCCCGAGTGCTGCATGATGGGATGAGCTCCTGTCACTAGTCCCAGCTTCTGCCAACCTAGTAGTTCAAAAGCATACAAATGCAAGTAGGTAAATAGGTACCACTTTATTGGGAAGGTAACAATGTTCAGTGCAGTCATGCTGGCCACATGACCACTGGAGAAGTCCTTGGACAATGCTGGTTCTCTGGCTTAGTAATGGAGATGAGCACCACCCCCTACAGTCGGTTACAACTAGACATTCATGTCAAGGGACTACCTTTACCTACCTTTTAAGGGCCAGTTGAGCTGGGATCAGGCCAGATTCACCAGAATGGCTTCCAATCTGTCTATCCTCACCCCAGGGCTATTGGCCTGAGTCATCTAAACAGGATAATGCCAGGCTGGGGGGAACATGGGCCTTTGGTCCTATGACTACAGCCCCATAATAAATCTTCTCCCACAGAATCTGAAAGTAGTTGCCAAAAGGTGGAGTCTGACATTATGGTACAGAATTTTATGTTACTCCAGTTTGAAATGTATTAATTGCTGCCACAGTATACATCTTAATTACTGTCACATAGAGCACATTGCTTCCCATTTCCTTCTCCTGGCATGTTTGGTACTTTTCACATATGTTCTCTCGTAATCTAATTGAATGGTACCCTTGTTTCTAGTTATTTTTTTACTGTATGAGAAATATATCTTGGGTGACATCCAGTTTACCAAACCATGCTTGCAACATTGTTATTATTGTAATTCATGTTTATGGTTGTTGCACCATTGCAACAACAAATATCATCCTCTAAACCTACCTTTGAAGCCAGGCAGCTGACCACACAGAAGGATTTCTGGGGCACTGGTGAGCAGGGTGTTGAATGATGATATAGTCAGCTCTCTCCTAGCAGCAAGGCCCAAGGCAACAAGCAGTGGCAGCAACTTGAACACATAAAACAAAAGTAAAGGGAAGAAGAAAGTTAAGGGAAAGGGGAGAGCATGTTCATTGTGGAAGAGTGAAGCTCCACATGTTGTTGTTGTTGTTGCTGTTGTTGCTGTTAGCTCCCCTTGAATCAACCTTGACTCAAGGTGACCCTGTGGATGAGATATTTCCAAAAAACCCTGTCCTCCACTGCTCTGCTTAAATTTTGTAGATGCAGACCCATGACCTCCCTAATTGAGTCTATCCATCTGGCATGCAGTCTTCCTCTCTTTCTACTGCCTTCTACATTTCTTAGTATTATTGCCATTTCTAATGAGCCCTGCCTTCTCATGATGTGGCCAAAATACAACAACCTCAATTTAATCATCTTGGCTTCCAGGAAGAGTTTATGCTTGATCTGTTCAAGGACCTATTCATTTGTCTTTCTGGCTCTCCACGATATTCTCAGCACTCTTCTCCAGCACGACATCTCAAATAAGTTGATTTTCTTTTTATCTGCTTTCTTTATTGTCCAGCTCTCTCGTACATGATGATGGAGAATATAATGGATTGGATGATTCTAACTTTAGTACTCTGTTATATATCTTTATGCTTTAGGACCTTGTCTAGTTCTTTCATTGCTACCCTTCCCATTCCTAGTAATCAACACATACAGATGGTCATGATGTGAATCAGCATAGCAATCAAATATAGAAATAGTATGGAAAGCCAGGCACACATTTTGGTTGAATAAATTTGATACCAGAACCATGCAATACTGTTCATTTGCGTACTAAGTCTCAGAATTTGTCACAACAGTTACAGAAGCTTTAATCATTCCTGAACATATTTGGAACCTTTATTTCCCTCACAATGTTTATTTATTTACAAAATTTATAAACAGCTTCATACTGATGATTTTAGAACAGGTTATACAATAAACTAAAACATTTGTGCAGGGAGTGGAAAGGTTGCAGTAAATGCATCAGTTCAGTGCTGACTGGACTTTATCAGCATTGATAAAGATAAATGTTTTCAACAAGACCGGAAACAGAAAATGTAGGGTGCATGAGAAAAATCAGTTGGAAGGACAAGGTGTTAGGATGACAGCTAATGCAGTGACCCTTGGTATCCACTGGAGTTTAGTACCAGCTCCCCTCCCCCCATGGATACCAAAATCTGTGAATGCTGTCCCATTAAATACAATGGCATAGCAAAATGGTGTCCCTTATATAAAAAGGCAAAATCAAAGTTTGCTTTTTGGAATTTTTATTTTTTAATATATTTTCAAGCTGTGGATGGTTGAATCCCTAGATAAAGAATCCCTGAGTACAGAGGGCCAACTGTACATTAAAGGAGTCCTGGTAGACTCCAAGTGGATCTCAGAACCTTGTAGAAAATCCAGGACTGCCTCATTGTTTGGACTTTTGACTGCAAGTGAAATTTGCTGTTATTTATTTATTCGTGTCAGCATTTTAAAACTACTTTTCAGAACCAAAGAAGATCCCTCAAAGCAATTTATAATACAACAAAACCATCAACCATAAAACATTACAAAAAGTCAACATTATTGGTCAAATTAAAAGCAGAGCATGGAAATTAAAACTTAAATAATTTAATTATTGGATCCTTATTTAGTTCTTTCTTTAGAATATTTATACCCCTAATTTCAGTGGGGTACAACAAATAAAAATAATCAGTGAAAACAATTAAGGTGAAACTCAATTTGTTTGTTTATTTGCTTGATTAAAATCATTATTGTCTTATTTTCCAATCCTTCCCCCCCCCCAAGAAATGTAAAAATAATTATTCAAATCACAGTCCAAAGATAATAATTTAGAATTCATGCCAAATTATGTGTGGTCAGGTACCTACCAGAGCAGTTTGTTTTTTATCAACTCTCCATAGCCATTAGAAAGCAGCAATAAAACAGGAACGTGACAGAATGTTCCTGTCTGCCTAGTGAGGTAGACAGACATTCTACCTGGGAGACATTCTACCTGGTGAGGAGAAAGGATCAAACATAGGATGCTGAAGTAGCAATGCAATAAGAAAACTGTGGAAAGATGATCAGTTCTGAGTTTCATATATTGCCATAATAATATCCAGCTGGAGGGACAGACAGGTTGTAGGTCAGAAGTTAGGGGCTGAGGAAGGAGACCAAGGTGGACACATCGGTTGTATTTCACAATATTGATTTGAAATAACCAGTCAAATCTTTAGATATAGGCCTCTGTAGTCTCTGTTAATGTCAGAATCTTCTTGAAGCATCGATCCAGCCTTCCAGGAAGTTTTATAACCAGCTTCCAGAGGCAATGTGTGAAGAGCATGCTTTTGATCTTATCAAGTGATTTTTTTGAGTGCGTCATAGTCTTGAGATAAATGTTTTAGATGAAATTCTGAAGGTGGATCCTCACACTATGCCATCAGCATAGAAACTCAGGGAGAGCCCTTGCTGCAGTTTCTGGGTTACTGCTGATGTGGAGAGGACTACAGCATGGGTTCTGAGCTGAATGTGTTTGATTGTAACTCCCAGAATCTCCACCATCAAAAGAAAAGTTACTCCCCCCACCCCCACAAGTGCTTTCCCCAAAATTCCCAAACTCTGGCCCTGATTAGTCCTCCTAACCACACATTTGGAAAGGAAAGGTACTGAAAGCAACCTCTACTGTGTTAATGTAATTCAAGCACCTACATCGAGTATTGTAAAAATACCTGGATTTCTGAATCAAAAGAACAGAGAATAAGAACAGTGTGTGATGGACTTACCCACATGAACCAACAAACACAGTATTAACAGTGATTAATGTACATTAGAACAAGAATTTTCAAAGAATTATTTAATGACCTTGTCTTGTGCCCCAAGCCTACATATATCTCATTTTTACAAAGGCAAAGAAAGGACGGAACTTGTTATGAACTAATTCTTTTCTCAATACAGGAAGAACTGTATTATTTTTTTTTTAGAAGAAGAAAAAGAAACAAAACCATGCCACAAAAAGAAAAAAAAGAGATTGCTTTTCCACTCCCAAGCCTTTAAGAAGGAAACATCCTATATTCTCTCCATTTTGGGTAACCTTTTATCATTTCAAGCTGGCTGAGACAATCTGGAAATCCTTATATCCTAATTCTTTGAGATCCTCTATAATAGATGTTTCCAGTTCAGGGAGAGGCATGAGATTAGCAAACGTGTCATGATGAGCTCTAGATTATTTTCCCCCATCATATATAAACTGATGAGACAATCTCTCTACAAACCATATATCTGGGGGAAGGGGTATCATTACTTAGAATAGGAAATTGCACTAGTAATTTCTTGTGTGCCCTTGCTGAAAAAAAATATGAATTACATTTTCTGCACTCTGTATAAGTCAAGGCCTAGGTTTTCTGGATTGCAGGTCCCAGGTTTCTTTTCATCTGAATGAATTGCTTTATTTATTTGTTGTTCTTGTTGTTTCTGTAATATTTTACTGTGTGACTCTGTCCCCCACATCAGCTGTATGGTAGATGTTAGGGATAGGGTGGTGGAGCCCTTCCATTGGTGATGTGGGCACATCTGTTCTCTGGTTGTTGTGCACACTGGGAGCAGATTTGTATTTTTGCAAGTGGTAAGCCACAACCTAGGATTGGGGAATCCACTGGATTCTGTCCCCTCTGTCCCCTCTCCCAATAACCCCCCAGATTTTACTGCTCAAAAAATACAGCCAGTCACCCAGAGTCAGTTTGAACAGAATTGCGTATCAGAATAAAACAAAGCCACCCATCTGAATATAGAGTCAGAAAGCTTTGATTTGAGGTGATCAAACCAATATACTTAAGGTACGGGGTCATTTACAGTTGCAAGCACACAATAAGGACTAAACCAAGGGATGTTTGCTTGTCTTATGAAATGTTGTGCATTTGCCATACACGCTGGGGATTTGTTCCATTTTAGCAAACCTGGCAGAACCTTGCTGTGACCTAAATAAGAATACCTTGCTCTCTATATAAAGCCTGCATCAGGATGTTTCCTGATTTATTCATGAAAGGTTTGCTTTACAAAGGCATCTGGAGCCTTTATAATCTCCAAACACATGATACATATAGCTTGTCTCCTCTGTTGGCATTTGCACAAATTGCTTTGAAATATGGTTATAATATATGAAAGCACACCAAAGCTAATTTGAATACATGATGCTGGTATAAATTGGTTAAAAGCGTAAATGAGATGGAGTGTACACCTCTCACCCCCAGCATTCTAGTGCAGGGAGGAGGTTACTTTCAGGAGTGAATAATTTATAGAGGGGGTTTGCAAACTTAACCTGTTAAGTGGATAGAATCTACCTGTAAATTAGGAGGGAAATATCGAAGGGAGATCTTCAGGTGATGTAAACTGGCATAGCTCTCTTGGGTCTAATGGGATTTTCACCTTCACAGGTCTTCACCTTATAATATTTCATTAGCTCATTCAGGTGCGGAGATCTACCATGCTTTAATTTGATCATATTGTCCTTCATTTATTGAGCTCTTTAACCCTTATCCACAAAGAAAGTTTAAATTAATCCTTAATGATTAATTCATATACCCTTCACATAATGTCTGTAATGATGCATTTTCCCTAATAACCCTGCAAAAAAAAAATTTGCTGCAATATTTTAATAGTGGAACAGATGGGGGAGGGGGTAGTGGCTTGCAAGGCAGCTTTATTCTAGAGGTTTAGAAGAAATTGGTTTAATTTACAATAGAATGAAAAGTGACATTTATAAAGATGGTAAGAGTGAAATGCCAGGATCCATTATACTGATAATTCTGCAAATGCACTGCCATTCTCTGTTGGTAAGTTAATGCTCAAAACCCATCAACATAAACTTGCTAAACCTGTTGCAACTTAATGGCAAATTTCCAGATTTCTACTCTGCCAGACATCTTCTTGTAATGAATTGGAGGGGGGGGACAGAAGAGAAAAAATCGTTTCTTTCAAGTACACTTCATTAATTTGGGCTACAGTTGAATCACAATGCTTTTTATACATATACAAACAACCATTGTTGGATTGTGTATGGCAAGGAGGGGGAATATATTCAAATAACTGGTGGGGGTAAAGAGATAAGATAGGATTGAAGTGTAGTGGGTGGGAGTAGATGTCTAGAGCCTTAGTGCAAAGTGCTGCTGGACTACAAAGCATAGCTCAGTCATTACCTGAGAGGTATTTTATTCAGACTGAACCCAGAGTTTATAGGATCTGGTGTAAATCTCATAGTCCATTCCCTACTGAATTGGTTCCACTCTCTGGCCATCTGCACTGATGATGTTGCAACATCCCTGGCCCTTGAACATTTCACAGATGAATGATGGGACACATGTGGCAACATCAGAGTGTGGTCAAGATGGCAAAAGTTATTAAGGAGGAATAACAGACAATCTTGGAGAGGCTGAAGCAGTTTCCTTTTGCTTTGATTTATAGGGAAGGGCAAGATTCTCCCCCTTCCCTCTTCTCCTCTTGCTGAGTCAATTCAATGCAAACTACTTTTTCACAAGACAACAAAACTTACTAATGTGGACACTAGCTAGGCTAATACACAAGCTAGAAGAAGGCAAAATTCTGCCCCTTCCTCTCATCTCTCTCCTACTAATTGAAAGCAAACTATTTTTGCACTTTACACTCAGTTTGCAGCAATTGAATTAAGCTGAAGACAAAGAGAAAAAGTGGGAGGAAAGGAGAGAAACTGAGACACTTTAAAAGCTGCTGAAAAAGTGGGATGACTGAGGATTAAATGAGACTGTCTCTGGCAAATCTGGATAGTTGGAGGGTGTGGCGCTGTAGCATAGCAAGAAATAGGCTAATGTCCTCCTAGCTTCACTTTGGTGCTTCAAAGACAACCAGGTTTTATTACTGCATTCTCCACTTAAAAGATCTGGGTGCAGCTGAATACATGAGGTATCATTATGGCTGAGGAAGATTCTAGTGTAGCCAAAAATCTAGTATGGGGAATTTTATTTAGCTCAAACTGAGAGGGGGTCGGCTACAAAGACCCTGTGAGACTGTCTCCCACTTATATACCAAGAGGCTGTTGGATCTAAGAATTGATGCAGAGACAGAATTCTCCAATTAAAGTATTATTTTATTAAAGGGACAATCACACAGTAATTCACACTCATACACTTGTTCATTCAAGGCTCAGGAAATCAGGGGTTAGCTTGGAAAGGATCTTGAGGCAAAACTACAGATGATACTTACTATAGATGAGGCTTCCAATTGGTTGAAGCGGCGTGGGACATAGCCATTTCAAGAGCGTTGGTTTGAATGGAAGTGCTGGCAACTAGACTAGAGATCACAGTGACATAGGGCCTTTGCAGACTGCCAGAAATAGTGCACATTAAATTGAGGCACTGCCCTGGCTCAGTGCTAGGGAATCATGGGAACTGTAATTTATTGTGGCACCAGAGCTCTCTGACAGAGAAGGTTCAATGTCCCAGAAAAAAATACAATTCCCATGACTCCCTAGCACTGAGCCAGGGCAGTGCCTCAATTTAATGTGCACTATTTCTGGCAGTCTGCAAAGGCCCGTAGTCTCCCCATGAACTCCAAACTAGCACACTGAGGGGGGAGATCCAGGGGGTTTTAAGGGATAAAACTAGCTACAGGGCAAAGGTGTGAAATGGTATGGGTGAGGTAATCCAGTCTGGCAATATTCAAGGTGAATGGGAAAAGGATTAAGTCATTAGCTGGCTCATCAGATGAGACATCTAGGCAATTATCGCCATTCTTTCTGATTATAAAGGTGATGATGGTCCATTTGCAACTCCCACACTATCTGCCTGTCCTTGAGATGGTTTCTGTCAGTCTTCCAAGTTACTTTGGTATGACCTGCCTGTCATCGCCCAGGTGGCACTTGGGGTCAACTGCAGGGTACATCCGGGGTCATGTGGAATGCCACAAACACAAAAAAAATTCAGAAAAAAATACACTTTGGCTAACACTAGTGCCAATAGATCCACCAGCTTTCTGGAAGGTAACATCATATTGTACACTAGTATTATTGCATCAGAGCCTCAGCTGTGTGTTATTCCTGGGCCAAACGGATGAGGCTTTCAAAGAATTACATTCCAACTACTATGTAATACATGCTCACAAGGAATCTCATGTTAATGAATTTATTTAATTAAATTTTATCCCACTTTTCTCCTGCTAGTGTTTGTTGTTGTTGTTAACTGCCTACACATCAGTCTCGAGCCATGGCAACCATATGGATGAGACATCTCCAGCCCCCCTTGTCCTCTACTGCTCTGCCCAGCTTCTGCAAACTTAGGGCCTTTACAGACTGCTAGAAATGGTGCAAATTGAGTCCACTTTAACTGCCCTGGCTCAGTGCTGAGGAATCATGGGAACTGTATTTATTTTTCTGAGACACTGAGCCTTCCCTGTCAGAGAGCTCTGGTGCCACAATAAACTACAGTTCCCATGATTCCCTAGCAGTTAAAGTGGACTCAATTTGTACTATTTCTGGCAGTCTACAAAGGCCCTTAGATTCATGGTCTCTTTAATAAAGTCCACCCATCTAGCATTGTGGCCTTCCTCTCTTTCTACTTCCCTCCACCTTTCCTAACATTATTGTCTTTTCCAATGATTCATGCCTTCCCATGATTTGTCAAAAATACGACAGTCTAAGGGCCTGAACAGACTGCCAGAAATAATCCAGTTTGAGACCACTTTAACTATCTTGGCTCACTACTAGGGAATCATAGAAACTGTAATTTATTGTGGCATCACAGCTCTCTGACAGAGAAGGCTCAATGTCTCAGAAAAAACTATAATTCCCATGATTCCCTAGCATTGAGCCAGGGCAGTTAAAGTAGTCTCAAGATGGATTATTTCTGGCAGTTTGTTCAGGCCCTAAATCTTGTCATCTTGGTTTCTAGGGATATCTTTGGATTAATCTGTTCTAGGAACCATTTGTTTATCCTTTTGGCTGTCCATGAAATCCTCAGCACTCTTCTCCAGCACCACATCTCAAATGTGTTGATTTTCCTCCTATCTTCTTTCTTGACTCTCCAGTTCTCACATCCATACATGGTAATAGGGAATATGATGGCTTGTATGATTCTGATTTTTGTGCTGAATTGTATGTCTTTGCATTTTAGGATCTTTTCTAGTTCTTTCATAGCCCACCCTCCCCATTCTTAATCTTCTCCTGATTTCCTGACTGCATTCCCCATTCTGACAATGTTTGATCCCAGATATGATAACTCTGGGGGGTTGCAGACTGCCAGAAATAGTGCAAATTGAGCCCACTTTTAGGGTTAGGGTTAGTGCTAGGGAATCATGGGAATTGTTTTTTAGTTTTTTTCTGAGACATTGAGCCTTCTCTGTCAGAGAGCTCTGGTGCCACAATAAAATACAATATTTGAATTCCCAGCACTTGTACTTTGGAAAGTTGTATTTTCCTATATTTTATTAATCGTGTGTCTGTAAAAGGGTGAAATTGAGCATGTCAGATTTGTTTGCCAGTATCGTTTTGATTTCCAGAAATAAACTGCATGACAATACCTGTTTAGCTTTCAGTGAGCTAAATGACTTCAAAGTATGCCAAATAACCAATTTGGGTTTGTAGATTCTACAAATTTCAATATATTTTTTGTGAGAAGCATAGTCTAAAAATCTTGCTCACATGGGCATTTCCACCTTACATACAAGTACACACAACCTGGAAGAAACAGCTGTGTATGTCCTAGCTAGGCTAATATACAATTGTGTCATTAATGTGTGCTTCTTAGAAAGTATTTCTCCCAGAGCTTTCATATATGCTTTATGAGAATGCAAGAAGGAGATTAACTCCCAAGGGTTTCAGACATCGCCTTTAGCTGAATGGTTATCTTGAAAGTACATATAAGAGATGAGCAATCATTGTACCAGGAAAGAGACAATGCCTCACCTCTCCAGCACCTTCATGCCTTGGTCCCAGCATCTGGTGAAAGATCCTCCCTCCATACCAGCTGTCACTGTTGTGGCCTCTATGGGAGAGAGAGAACAGCAGCCAGCATTTACTGAACTTAATTCCCTCTCCCATTGTTATCCACTTTTCCTTGTGCTCCATGTCTTTTTAGATTGTAAGCCTGAGGGTAGGGCACTGTCAAATAACAATTTGTAAGTCCCTCTGGGAGGCTTTTTGGCTGAAGAAGGTAGGAGGGGTATAAATGCTCTAAATAAATGAATACGAAGTTCAGGAGATAAAATACTGGCCACAATTATGCATCATCTCAGCATAAGATAGGCATCAATTGGTGGAGTTGCATCATGCTCGAATTAAGCTAGTGGGAAGGAACATTAATAACCTTGGATATGCAGATGACACAGTAATACTAGTGGAAACAAGCAAAGACCTGGAGCAATTACTGAAGAAATTCAAGGAGGAAAGTGCCAAGGATGGACTAATGCTGAACATCAAACAACAACAACAACAACAACAGAAGATAAAAATTCTCCCTCGACAATGGGAAAATTGAAATAGTTAAAGAGTTCCCATACCTTGATTCAAATATAAATCAGAATGCAGAATGTAGATACTGCAGTCAAGAAATCAGAAGACTAAATTTAGGGAGGGCTACTATGAAAGAACTGGACAAGATCATAGAATATAAGGACATAATTTTGAACATTAAATTGAGGATCGTCCAAGTAATAGTATTTCCTATCACTATGTACAGATGTGACAGCTGGACAGTGGGGGAAAAAACAATAGGAAGAAAACTAATGCATTGGAAATGTGTTCCTGGAGAAGAGTACTAAGAATACCATGGATAACTAAGAAAACAAATGAATGGGTCCTTGAAAGATCAAGCCTGAAATCTCTCTGGAAGCCAAATTGAAGCTTTTGTATTTTAGCCACATCATGAGGAAAAATGAATACTTAGAAAATACAGTGATGCTAGGAAAGGTGGAGGGCAGCAGGAAAAGGGGAAGACTGCATCCTCGGTGGGTAGATTCTGCTTGGCATGAGCCTAAAGGGGCTGAGCAGCACGGTTGGGGAAAGGGAATCTTGGGCCCCATTCACACTATGAAAATAATCTGGGATAAATCCACATTGAATCCTTGGTGTTCACACTTGTCCAAATGCACTCAATGCACTTTTTTTTGGGGGGGGGGGGGGCTGGCAAAAAAACCACTTAACCTGGGATATTCAATGCCTGTTTTTTCCCCCTGTGTTTTCCTGAAATATCCACATCGAGCCACATTATCGGCAGTGTTAATATGCTTCCAAATTGATTTGGAACACTCTGTATCATTAAAGGAAGGGAGGTGGCTCCATTTTAACCTGAAATGGCATGTATGAATAATGGTTAAAATGACTTGAAGAGATTCACAAACCCAAAACATAATGGGAACAAGCCGCACATATCAGTGCAGTGATATGCATCTCCTCAGGACAAAAAAAATAAGTGCGAATGCCCCCTTAGAGATGTCTGGTCCACAGAGTTGTCATGAGTCAAGGCTGATTTGCAGGCAGCTAACAACAACAACATAAAATAACAACATTGCACAACATATGCTTAGGAATAGACATGCCTGGATAACTGTTATACAGTACACATTGTGTGCCATGAAATACACAGTGTGCAATGCAAAATAGTACAACACAGATTAATATGGATGTGTGCCTTTGTATCCACTTGCACAGGTTTTGCATGTGCAACTCCATTTCCTCCACCATCAGCTAAATGTGGCCATTACACAATATCAAAATATCTGCTGCAAAATATACCTACAGATGCCAGCCACTGTTTAATAGCCCATGGGTAGTGTTCAGCTGTCTCCAAGCAATTTTATAGTCCCCAAGGGCTATAACCTTATGGATATAAATCTGTGACTGTTTCATCCTTATGTACATATACCAAATAATCTCTACAGTTTCCTCCCCGCTATTATTCTCCTTGTATTTGCACATTCTAGGGTGGGAAATTAATCTGCATAAAAATATACAATCTTTTCTGTGCAAAACCAATCTTTCACACAAACACAGGCATACAGATGTTTTCTGCACACAAAAACCAAGTGTATTTTTGCAGAGAATAATTACCTGGAATGGTTGGGAATGAGTCGATAGCAAGAGAATACTGCAGAAAAGTCTTTCCTGCTGTGTTATTCTTCCCATCTTGGCTTCTCAAGCATAAGGAAACCCTTTTTCCAGCCGGGCAATACAAAACAATGAATATTGTTACTGGATGCAAACTACAGGAAAAGAGAGTCCACCTAAATATCAGGAAGAACTTCCAGACAGTAAAAACAGTTTGATAGGGGAATAGGCTCCTTTGGAAATTCCTGGTTCCGGGGATAGATGACACACTTCTCCTCACTCTCACCCATCATTTCCACTATGTGAAATTCACTTTCCTGAGATCCTTTACGTTTTGACATGGGAACAGAAGCTGCCTCGTTCAGGCACTTTTTTACAATCTAGTAAGTGGTCTCCTGTTATTTCTATGCAGCGACTTGCAAGTTAAATCCAAACACGTAAGTAGAAATAGTACCACCATTCTAGACCAAGTATATTTATAAGGCTTGAGTTCAATTCAATTAAGTTCAATTAAGAATTCAGTTCAAAATCAGTTCTTTGTTCACCCTTGCTGGATCTCACGTCCCTTAAGCAATTATCAATTGTCTATGTCCATCAAACGAATATATCTCAGTCCATAGACCAAACTAAGCCAAACTGACCCATAGAAGTGGCACTTTGCAAGTTAATTGGATGTTCCCCTGAACAATAAACCAAAAAGGAAAACTCACAAAACTCACAAAAAACAAATTTGTTTAAAAGTTGGTGGCGTTCCTAGTTTCCCCATGAAGAGAGGAGAAATGGAAGTAGTCGTGGCACCTTTTGACACTGTTCAAACCATTCATTTCTTCTTATTTCTTCTTATTTCTTATTTTCTTTTCTTTTTCCTTTTTTTTAAATTGTTAAAATTTAAAACATACATTCCTTCCACACATAAACAATATTTCTTTATAATTTTTACATTTTACCATTATATGAACATACTGTATATACCATCAACTTGTTTGAATATATAAATATATATATAAATTCATACCTTTGATCCAATGAGTATACCTTGATTATAGCATTAGCAGGCTTATTAATCCTTCTATATATCACTCTCATCCTTCCTCCCCCCTCCTCTCTATTCCTTCCCTTCCCCCCTTACCTCTCCTTAGTCCTACATCCTTCTTCTTTCCCCCTTATATTCCTTCCCTCTATCTTTCATCATCTTCTCTTGCCTTTCTTCATACCTTCTTCCCCCTCCTGTTCTTCCTTTCCCTACCTCTTCCATCTATCTACATTCCTGCACCATCTTCTACTTCCTTATACTTTCTTCTTAAACATCCCTTCCCCTTTCCTACTCATTCCTTCATCTTTTCTTTCATTCTTGCTTCCTACTTGTCCTCACTGGATTATCTAATATTATTACAGACCTCCTTAATTCCTTAACTCTTTTTTAAAAACAATTTTACTACTATATTTCCTTATATTGTCTAGTATATTTAATTGTTGCCTTAACTAATCTTTGTTCCCTTTTTCTTATTAAGTGATCCATATATGTATATACTTATATTATCTATTATTATCCTTACTAAATACATACTATCATAGAATCTTGCTATGTTTTATTTTATTCTATTTTTTGGTTTGCTTTTGCTTTTTTGTTCCTTTATACCATATTAATAAAATTCCCTAAAGATGCTATTGTTTAATTATTTTAGATAATATATATATATATTACTAGAATTTCTCTAAGATGTTATTCTTTATTTATTTTGCATCTTTGGCCTACCTACGCTACAACAACTAGTCAATTCTTATTGTGGTTATAATTACCCCTTGCATTAATTTTGGGGATAACATCCATCATAATTGTTTTCTATAGCTTACTTATTGTTCCTTATGTATTATTAATAACTAATTTGGGCTAAATTTCCCCACTGTTTTTTAAGATAAGTTAATATTGGTATGTCAGGGATGATAGGAGTTGTAGCTCTTCACCTCTGGCTCTAACTCACCACCTTGTTATGCAGCAGAGCTGACCAGCTTTGATCAGTGGTTAATGCTTTTCTCCAAAGCAGCAGAGTTTCAGAGAATAGGCTGAAGACCCTGACAAACTCTCCAAGCCTTCTCACTCTTCTTCCTCAGATGTCTCCAAACTTCTCCAGGATTCTGCTGGCTCTTGTATCTTCACTCAAGACACCAGACAACTCAGTAGTCTTATATAAAAGATCTACTTTATTCTACTATATACAAATACTATATGCCCAACAAATCACAATCTCTACAAATCTCCTCAACTACCCACAATATCTCCAGACTACTCCACAAAATACATTGGCAAACATTGCAATTATTATAGCCATTGTTAATCACCACCCACTAGTTAGCTTCCACCCAGTGGGTGTGTACATTCATTTTGATTGGTTCACATAGTTCAACCCATACTTAAGACCAACCCAAGTATTTCATCATTTTACCTTGTGCACTTAATGAATCTCAGGTGTTTCCAATATGCATTCTATAACTCTGTCCTTGGCTCTCAAGACTTCTAAATTACATTAGCTTTTGCACCTGTGTAGCTTCATAATTGCTCTTGCTTAGTCATTGTGACTTTCACATACATATTTTATTTCTATCACTGTATGTCCCATGTTGCATTTTCCTTAACAATCCCCTCCAAAATAAAATATTGTATGTGTCTTACAATGTCATTCCAACCATTTGTGTCAGTCTTTCATGTTTTTCTACTGTCAATGCTTTTGTGAACAAATCTGCTATGTTGTGTTGTGTTTCTATATATCTCAATTCTATTTCACCCTTCTGAACCATGTCTCGCACATTTTGATATCTTACACCAACATATTTTGTTCTGTTCTTTAAACGTTCAGTTTCAGCCATCGCTATGCATGACTGTGAATCTTCCAGAATTTCCACTGGTATCTTGAAACTTTCATTTAAATCATTTAACAATTGCTCAACCCACTGTACCTCATTCACTATCTCATTCAAAGCTGCGAATTCTGCTTCAGTCATACTCAACGCTACATTAGTTTGTTTTCTACTTCTCCAAACTATTGGACTTTCACTGTATTTAATTATCATTCCTGTAACTGACTTCTTGTCTCCTAATTCTGACGCAAAAGAACTGTCCACATAACAATCTAAATCTGAACTACTGCTTCTGATTATCAATTTCTTATCTAAAGTTCCTTTCAAATACCTCAATAAATGTTTTACTGCTGTCCAGTCTTCAATTTTTGGATCATTAACCCTTCTAGACAATACATTTACGGCATAAGAAATGTCTGGTCTGGTGTGGCAAGATATGAATTGTAAAGATCCTATTATACTCCTGAATAAAGTCTTGTCCTCAAAAGCTCTAGTTGTTTCTTCAGACACAAAACCAGTTGTCATTGGAGCTTTTACTATTTTAGCATTTTGTAATCCACACTTTTCAATCAAACTTTCAATTTTCTTTCTCTGACTTAACAAACAATGTCCTTCTTCTGTCCATTCAACACCAATACCTAAATAAGACTTCAATACACCTAAATCCTTCAAAATAAACTTTTCAGACAATTCTCTTTTTACTGACTCAATTTCCTGTTTTGACTTTGCTGCTACGCACAAATCATCTACATAAATCACTAACACTATGTCTCCTTTTGTATAGACACAAGCATCTGCAGTGCTCCTTTTGTATCCTAGCTTAACTTAGGGCCTTTGCAGACTGCCAGAAATAGTGCACATTAAATTGAGGCACTGCCCTGGCTCAGTGCCAGGGAATCATGGGAACTGTAATTTATTGTGGCACCAGAGTTCTCTGACAGAGAAGGCTCAATGTCCCAGAAAAAAATACAATTCCCATGACTCCCTAGCACTGAGCAAGGGCAGTGCCTCAATTTAATGTGCACTATTTCTGGCAGTCTGCAAAGGCCCTAACTCATCATTAATGCACAAATTCCATGCTCTGGCACTCTGTTTTAAACCATACAATGCTTTCTTTAATTTATAAACTTTCTGACTACCATTTTCTTCAAAACCTTGTGGCTGTTCCATAAATATTTCTTCATCCAAACTAGCATTCAAGTAAGCTGTTTCAAAATCAAAATGCTCTACAACTAAATTCCTTTTTGCTGCTACAGCTAGAACCATTCTCAGACTTTCTGGCTTTACAGTTGGAGAATATGTCTTATCGTAGTTCTCATACTGCTGTTGTGCAAAACCCTTAGCTACTAACCTAGCTTTATATTTAATACTTCCATCTGGCATTTCTTTCCTTTTGTACACCCACTTAAAATCAATTACTTTCTTGTCTTTGGGTCTGTCAACAATTTCAAAGACATCTTTATTTACCAGGCAACCAAACTCATTATCCATTGCATCAAACCATCTTTCCTGTTCTTCTCTAGAAAAACTTTCCAATTCTTCAAAACTTTCAGGCTCTTCCACTGCTAAACAAGCTCTTGCCTTTGTCACAACAAACCTATCTGGAGACTTTCTAACTCTATGACTACGCCTGGGAATAAAATCTGCTGACCTGCCTCTTTCATCCTCACTTTCTGTACTAGGAGTTGTAGTTCTACGACTAAATCTCTTGTCTTCAGTCATTCGAGTAGTAATAGGCCTAGATTATGTCTCATTATCAGAAGAACTACCACTACTGCTCTTAACTGAAACCCCTCCGTTTCCTGAAGTTGGTTCAGTTTGTACTTCTGGCTCATTTGAACTTCCTAACCTCAAAAAAACTTATTTATTGGCATGCAGTTTGTCCCAACCAGCATGTCTCTCGAAATTTGCAGACCTAGAATACTGCACTTCTTTTCCACCCAAATGAAACTTGTAGCTATTTCCGGAATACCCCAAAAACATAAGCCTTTTACTTTTGGGTTCTCCTTTCCTCCTGAAACAAGCAGGTGTGTAAACATAAGCAAATTGTCCAAAAACTCTCAAATACTTGTAATTTGGCACTCTCCCATACAATACCCTGTAGGGAATGTCTTCAATTTCTGAATGATACAATCTGTTACTAATATGTACTGCTGTCAAAGTTGCTTCTGCCCAAAAACTATCTTTCACCCCTGCATCTGCCATCAAACAAGCAGTTATTCTTTTTATGTCTTGTATTTTTTTCTCTGCTAAACCATCCTCACTAGGACAAGCAGGGTTTGTAGTTTCATGCCTTATTCTCACCTTTTGAAACCAGTTAAACAGTTGATTATTTAAAAATTCTCCTCCTCTGTCAGTAACAATGGTGCCTACTCTGCTATCAAACTGTCTTTCCACCATTCTCACCCACGCTTTTAAACTTTGCCCAGCGTCAGATTTGTTTTTCAATATTTTCACAAACGCAAACCTTGTAAACCTATCAACAATTACTAGAAAATACTTGCTTCCCCCTAAAGACAAACAATTAGCTTGGGCAACATCTGCATGAACAAAGTGAAATGGTCTTTGAACAATTCTTTTTGTTTTCTTGGCTACTGGAAAAGCTCTGACCTTTACCTGATTACATACTGTACAATCTAGATGATTTTTGCATTCAGCAACTTTTAAATCTGGACACATACTGATTAAATTCTTTAAACATTTGAAAGTAGCATGGCCGAATTTTCTGTGGAGCTCATGTATGCAGTCTTTGTGGATTGGACTATTGTCTATGTTATTAGCATTTTCAACCCTGTAGCTATCAATATTGTCCTCAAAAAAATAAAGTTTATCCTTTTTCAAGCCTATGCCATGCAATTCCCCATTCAGTTTTATCTTACACAAGTTATTTTCAAAGATGACTGTGTAGTCTCTGTCTGTTAATCTGCTTACTGATAACAAATTATTTTCTAACTCCTTTACATGTAAAACATCATTAAAGTTTTCTTTTAGCCCTGGAATGAAAACTGTACCCATTTGATTTAAAGTACTGAGCTCTTTCCCATCAGCCAAAACTACAGCATTTACATTAGCTGATTTTCTATTACTTATTAAATTAATATTATTACACATTGAAGATGAGGCTCCTGAGTCAACCAGCCATTTTGAATTAGTATTTTGTTTTTCCTTAATCATGGTTGCAAACCCCTTTTTATTACCACTGTCCTTCAAAAATGGAGGTCTGGACTGTTTTTGGTACTGCCACGGCTGCCATCTGCTCTCTCCTTGCTTGCTTCTCTCAGCAGCAAATTGTTTACAATGTCTCTGCAGATGACCAATCTTTTTACAATAAAAACACCTCCGTTGCTCCCTTGTAGAAGCTGCTTCTTCCTGCTTTCGCAAATCAGGCGTTGTTTGTTGTTTCGGCACAGACTTTAAACCTGCTGAGTCACCCTGCTCAGACTTTCTTCTCTGGTTCTCTTCCAATATTCTGGCCACAATTAAGTCTCTGTTAAGCTCAGCTTCTGGCAAATTTTGCAAGCTGTTTGTAATGTTGTCCCAAGAAGAGTCTAGCGATTCTATTAAAATGTAACACTGCTGCTCTTTGCTAATTTCCACTCCCCTCAGTTCAGCTTGCACAAATAAATCTTGCATCGTTTTTAAATGTTCTATCACACACTGCCCTTTAGTCATCTTTTGCCTGTATATTCTTTTAGACCATAGCATTTTTGCAAAAGCAGTTGAAGGAGTGTGTAATCTCTGCAAGGTATCCCACACATCCTTGGCGGACGCTTTATCTCTGACGTCATTAATCAAGTCTTCTTCAAGCATGAGATAAAGACAGGCTTTTGCTTTATTATCTCTTTCTCGAGTGGCTGCATTAGCATCGGCTGCCAGCCCTGTTTCAACTGTCGACCACAGACCTTCCTTTACTAGTAGAGATTGGGCATAAATCTTCCAGGTAGAGTAGTTGTTTCTATTTAATTTACTAAACTTTAGAATCTCCATCTTAATTTGTGCAGTGACTCAATTTGACACAGTCCTTCTGAGTATGCACACTTGACCCATCTGGGCTTAAACAAAACACAAAATGATTTACTCATGAAGCTTATCAGTGCAGCGCAAACAGCTTGCTCTGATCTGTCGTCCACAAAACTTTCTTCCACTCTCTGGAACTTTCAGCTTCTGTGGATGCTGGTTGCTCTAGTATCTGGGCCCATAACCCATGTCAGGGATGATGGGAGTTGTAGATCTTCACCTCTGGCTCTAACTCACCACCTTGTTATGCAGCAGAGCTGACCAGCTTTGATCAGTGGTTAATGCTTTTCTCCAAAGCAGCAGAGTTTCAGAGAATAGGCTGAAGACCCTGACAAACTCTCCAAGCCTTCTCACTCTTCTTCCTCAGATGTCTCCAAACTTCTCCAGGATTCTGCTGGCTCTTGTATCTTCACTCAAGACACCAGACAACTCAGTAGTCTTATATAAAAGATCTACTTTATTTTGCTATATACAAATACTATATGCCCAACAAATCACAATCTCTACAAATCTCCTCAACTACCCACAATATCTCCAAACTACTCCACAAAATACATTGGCAAACATTGCAATTATTATAGCCACTGTTAATCACCACCCACTAGTTAGCTTCCACCCAGTGGGTGTTTACATTCATTTTGATTGGTTCACATAGTTCAACCCATACTTAAGACCAACCCAAGTATTTCATCATTTTACCTTGTGCACTTAATGAATCTCAGGTGTTTCCAATATGCATTCTATAACTCTGTCCTTGGCTCTCAAGACATCTGCTGCCCCCAGACTGTGGAATGACTTGCTGGAAGAGATAGGACAGCTGAAAATGCTGAATGCCTTTACAACAGCTTTACACAAATTTCTCTTCCAGCAGGTCTACCCAATCAATTTTAAATCATGGCTTTTTAATTTTTATATGTGCTCTTATGAGTGTATTTTAATGGTTTTGAGTACAAGTATTATGCTTATGCTTGATAGTAGACAATTACATGATCATGCTAAAGTTTTATTATACATTTTGTAAGTTGTGTAATCATTTTATTTTATTTTTAAATAAAGATATATATGTTTTGAGTACAATACTTATGAATATTGTAGTTTAACTAGGAGGTTATGTGTTGTTAATTGTGCTTTGTATTTTAACATGCTGTACTCTTCCTCAAGCCTTGAGGAGAGGCAGAAAAGAAATAAAATTTGTCATCTCATCATCTCAGTAACTTGGATAGCATTCATAAAGTTTGAAGATGCCTCACTCGACTAACACATGGGCCAATGGCAGCTGATGGCTTCCAATGTGGCTCTCTGTAGCACCTCACTTCATGTGCTTTTCTGCCAGTAAGGTAGTCTTCAGAGCTTAGTGGAGTAGAAAACTGCTCATAAGATAAAAGGCAAAGTAAAATAGCAGGTACAGGAAGGAATTGACAAAATTACCTCTGAATATTCCTTGTGAAAGTCATGGGGCCACTCTAAGTCAACAGGCAACTTAAAGGCAGACACACACATGTAAGCTGAGAAGAGACTGGTAGGGGTTTGCAGTCCTTATTGTTAGCTGCTTTGTTGTTTAAAATGGACCTCACCTTTGAGCATTCAAGATCTGTTTCTGTCAGGCCTAGTTTGGCCTTCATCACTCTTGTTTCATGGTGATTTTGACTCCCTCTCTACTGTTAAGAGCCTTTGTGGCTACCTGAGTATGCCATCACAAAAGCTCCACCATCTTCACCGTTACAACATGGGAGGTACTATGTAATATCTTCCTACATTTTGTCCGCCTTTTATAGATGGCAGGGAGGGTGACTTGCCTCTCTGGTTAGTATGCCAGTTAACACTGATTGATGGTGATGGTGTGGTCCCCCCCCTCTCCTTGCCTTTGAAAGAACATGGCTTTACCGTCACTGAACTGACACTGAACTCCCTCTTCTTCTCACGCCTGAGAACCTGGAGCCAGATGTTAAAGGGGCAAAGAATTGGAGATGAATAGAGGAGGCAGAGTAATGACAGTTCTTTTGAATTTCTAAGGGAGGATTAGGGGCTCCCTTGGTGCTCTCAGATAGGTAGCCGCCTTGGCAAAACCTACCAGCCACTATGCAATTACATCTTTTTTCCATTTGATTCCAGCCCTCAGCTGTAAAAACCTGGCAATACAAATGAATAAAATGGAAAGAAGGTTCTCTTTTTCCTTCTCATATAATGATGGGGACCCAGGACTACAAACTCTGACACCTGCACTAGAAGTCTCATAATGAAACTGAGATGAGTCAGTTGGAGCCTACTTTTCAGATTCCCCCCCAAAAAAATATTATTGGGGGGGGGGGGAAGACAAGCAGAGCAACACTACAACAGAATGAAAACACATAAAATCAAAGAATCAGGGGTGTTTCCCCCCCCCCCCCAGTTAAAATATTTGCCTCTGAGAATTTTGAAAATATTTCCTCCCCAAACTTCTGTTGGTTTACAAGGGTGGAATAAGTGTTATACATGCAGCTCTCCAGATGTTGTTGGACTGCAAGTCCCAATATCTGTAGCCAGCATAGCCAGTGGTGAAGATGGTAGGCAGTTGTAGTACAACTTTTGGAAGGTCATATGATCCCCACCTCTGACCTGTGGAGATGACTTCCCAATGGCAGACATAGTACCATGTATCTACAAACATGTCACTGTTTCCATAGTCTCTTGAAATTCCCATGCATGAGTTTTCCTAAAAGGACATGTTCCCATGTCTCATCCAGCCACCCTTTATTTCTAGGGTTGCAAGGACCTGTCTTGTGTGCTTGAGTTTCTATTGGGATTATTTTCCATCGTGTTAGCTTTGACGTATGGTGACCCTATGAGTGGGAGATGTCCAAGAAGCCTTGTTATCAAGAACCTGCTCAGGTCTTGAAACTGAGGGCCATGGCTTCCTTGATTGAATCAGTCTATCTTCTAGTCTTCCTCTCTCTCTCGCTCTCTCTCTGTTCCCCCCCCCCCTGCATCTAATAGATATTTAATTAAATATCATGTGACAAGGATTTTTGTAATTTAACCCAGAGAAGGACAGAGTGGCAGGTTGGCAACTGTAGGGAAAGGCAACTGTGGCAGGCTGTGGGGACATTTCTGCAAAGATGGACAAAAATGAGAGGGATTAATGGATATGGCCTAAAGTTCACTTTTGTTGTTTTTAAATGTTAAACAGTACAAAGAGAACAATTCTAATAGCTAGATAAAAGGTGGTCCAGAGCATGCAAGGATAGCTTTGGGGCCATTTGTTGCCCTACAGCAGCACCTTGCCCACCCTTGGCATACAACCTGGCTTAGTCATTTCAAACATAAAGCAAAATGGTCATCGGGGATGCTGGCTGGGAGATTTTGGCAGTTGTAGTCCACAAAATAACTTCCGTAAACTTTGAAAATACTAAAGCAACCAAATACCAAAATCCAGTAACTATTGGACAACAAATCTACATATGGTTGCTTAGTATATTGATCTGAGGTCACTTCTGGCATTACACACATTATTTGTAAACCTAAAAGGTAGTCTATACATTCAACAAGCCTGCTTTCAGCTATGTTGTAGACGTAAGCCAGACTCTATTCTGTTCTATTCTGTTTTATTCTATTCTATTCAATATGCCACGTTTCTCCTAAATTAGACTCAAGGCAGCTCATAAAAAAATACTTTTAAAACAATACAACTTTGAAAAGAATTAAAAATGTCACATCAGTAAAACAAGTTAAAATACAAAATCGTTTTAAAGGTGTCATACATTTTGCATAAGGGTAAAACAGTAGTTCTCCTATAAGAAGCACACTGCATGTTTTACTTTGTGATGAGGAATGCATACACATGTCATAGCTAGTCATAAGGGGGAATTTTTTTATCAAATCAGAATTTCAGTAAGAAATTAGAAAATCAGTTTACAGACCGGAATGCTGTTATTCTTTGATATTTGTACTTCTCTGCATTTCATGCTGTAGTTCTCTGAGAAAAAAACCCATTCAAATATGAATATTTGTGGAAGACATGAAAATATTAGGTGACAGTACACACAAAATTCTGTATTTTAAAAAACACAGAGAGAGGTTTGCAAAAGTGTATATCATGCAAAGATGTGTTCAAATATATTTATTTTAGGAAAAAATTATACACGAAATGAGCATATATGTGAAAAACTATATGCAAACACACATACAGATTCTGTGCTATTTTTCTTTCATTAAACAACCATGCAAATGAGGTGGAAATGGGACTTTACAAATTTAAGATAGGAAAGATGCAAAATGGAATCAAACCAGATGTAACTATTTTGTCCATCTCTGGTCATAGCAGTCATCGTCTAAGGAGAGATACTCTCATCTTTGTGTGAAATGTAACAGAATAATGCATTTTTAATGGGAGTGCACTTGCCTTAAATACAGTTACAGTCTCTCTAAGCACTTGGCTTAAAACTAATATATTCAAAACCTGCTGCTTGATTAATCAGAGACACCTTTGCAGACTATTAAATTTTTAAATAGATTAATCTAACTGATTAATCAAGTTAATGTTGAAGATTTGCACACAAGTAAAAAAACCCTAAAAAACTAAAACTAGTTTGTCAAAACAGAGCAATGATACTAATATGGTCATTTGTGACACTCCAAATGCATGTTGTTGTTGTTATTGTTAATTGTCTTCTAGTCAACTTCAGCCCATGGCAACCCTATGTATGAGACCTCCAAGTCACCCTACCCTCAACCACCCTGCTCAGCTCCTGACTCATGGCTGTGGCTGCTTTGATTGAGTCTATCCATCTGAAATGAAGTTTTCCTCTTTTCCATCTGCCTTTCACTTTACCAAGTATTATAATCTTTTCTATCTTCTCACGATATAGTCATAACAATCTTGGTTTAATCATCTTTGGGTTCAGGGAGAGTTCAGGCCTGAGCTGGTCTAGGACCCATCCATTGGTCTTTTTAGTGGTCCACGGTATTCTCAGAACTCTTCTCCAGCACCACATCTCAAAAGAGTTGATTCCCCCCCCCCTCTCATTACTGTCAAGATTTTACAACCATACATAGAAATGAGACATACATGGCATGAACAATCCTAACTTTGGTATTTAATGATCTTGACACTTCAGGATCTTGTCAAGTTCCTTCATAGCTGCCCTTCCCAAGTCCTAGTCTTCTTCTGGTTTGTTGACTGCAGTCTCCAGTCTTATTGATTATTGAGCTCAAGTACCCAGAAAATATTGGACTATTTCAATCTCTTCATCATCTACTTTAAATTATGTAAATCATCTATGGTCATAATTTTTGTTTTCTTAATGATCAGCTATAAACCTGCCTTTGCACTTTCTCCTTTGACCTTCTTCAGTATTTTTTCTACATCTCTGATATTTTCTGCTAGTATTATGGTGTCATCTGTATATCTTAGATTGTTGATGGTCTTTCCTCCAATTTTCACACCTCCCTCCTCTATGTCCAATTCTGCTTTTCTTACGATATTCTCAACATAAAAATTAAATAGATAGGGTGATAGAATGCAGCCTTGCCTGACCCCCCCCCCTTCCAATTGGAAACCATTCAGTTTCTCCATATTCTGTCCTAACAACAGCTTCTTGTCCTGAGTACAGGTTATGCACCAGGACTATCAGATTTTGGCATTTCTTTAAGAGTGATCCATACTTTCTCATTATCTATACAGTTGTCCCTTCATACCCATGGGGGTTCAATTCCACCCCCACCTCTAGATGGCAAATTCTGAGGGACCTCAAGCCCATTCTCCTCAATGGTAGTGTGCTGTGCTTACAACCAATCTATGGATGACAAGCCCAAGGAAAAGGAATCAAATGCTTTGCTATAGTCTATAAAGCATAGGCTGATCTTCTTTTGAAATTGCTTAGTAAATTCCATTATCCAGCATATATTTGCTATATGATCCCTAGTGACTCTTCCTCTCCTGAACCCAGTGTGGACATCTGGCAATTACAGCTCCATATATGGTAAGAATGTTTATTGTAGAATTTTACACAGCACCTTGCTTGCATGAGAAATCAATGTAATGGTTCTGTGATTACTGTATTTCCTGGTGTTGCCTATGGGGTGTGTGTAGAACATATACTGAACATTGCCAGATTGTGAGCCTTTGTTCTGTTTTCTGAATTTGTTTGTATATTTTAGTTAGAACTAGAGTAGATTCTGGTCTCTGTAGTGTATACATCTATGTACATGGTCAAACCAAATATTGCAATAAAATTGCAGTTTTCACCCAATTAATTTAATCATGTGACTCTGAATTTTTTAGTAGATTAATCTGAATTGATTTGCATAAGAATGCAACCCATTTTCCCCTAAGCTTTCCTGCTCAAACCCCCAGATAAAATCACACTACAAATTCTATTATCTCCAACCACTGAGGGCCATTACCTATGGATGTCTGGCATTTGTAGTGCTTTTGCTGGTTTTTTGTTTTTTTGTTTTTTTAAAAAAAACTATCTGGGGACAAAAGGTTGTGAGAAAAGCTAATTATGTGATGTTCACATATGAGTTATACAGTTGTCCTTTCTTATCTGCAGGGGATCCATTCTGGACTGGATAACAAAAAATGTGGGACCTCACATTCATATTCTTTCATGTGGCTGTGCAATGTGCATGCGGCTACCGGTACGGCTGCATGCATGTGCATCCATTTAAAACAATGGGGTTTGCCATCAGCAGAAGCTCCAATCCACAGATGGCAAGCCTGTAGATAAGAAAAGCCCACTGTAACAGATCCCATGGGAGAGGAAAAGAAACTCCTTAACGATATTAGAACACCCCTGGGTCAGATGCTAGATCTTACTAGTTCAGGGATCTACTAGTTTACAATTACAGCAGTTTGATCTTATTGAAAGTCCCATGGCTCCATCCTATGGAAGCCTGGAATTTGTTATTCAGTGAAAGACTTAGAAGAATTTTAAGAACTATTAGAATTCTCAGAAATGTAGACTCTTAAACTGCAGCACTAGCACTGGTTATTACATCAGAGAATCCAAAGTCCCTCACCAAACTACAAATCAAAGGAATCCCATCATATGGACCCATGTAAATTTAAATGCCATCAAAGTGCTATAATTCTATAGTGCACATACACACAAGTGTATTGGTGATGTATGTAGGCATTTGTTGTTGTTGTGTGCCTTCAAGTCATTTCTGATTTATGGTGACCCTAAGGCAATCATAGGATTTTCTAGGCATGTTTCTTCGGGGGGGGGGTCCCTTTGGCATCCTCTGAGGCTGAGAAAGTGTGACTTGCCCAAGTGTGACTTGCCCAATGGGTTTCATGGCAGAGCTGGAATTCTAACCCTTCTCTCCAGAGTCTTAGTCCTACACTCAAACCACTACATCATGCTGACTCCTGCTATGGGCTATACTTTGCTTGCCGGATCAGGGCTGTGGCAATCACATGCCACAGCCCCAATCCGGCATTTTGCCACTCCAAAAAGAGCTGGCAAATGCCACTCCTTTTTGGAGCAGCAAAAAGCCACACTTGCTGTGGTGTCGGCAGCTTTTCTGCACTCCATTGGTGCAGCGTGTCTGAACGCTGCACCAAGGGAATTCCCTGGCACCATCCACTGTGCGGTGGGGTGCATGGTGTGACAGTGGCATTGGGGCAGAGTCAGGGTGGCTGGTGTGCTGTCGCCACAACCTGACTCCATCCTCAGGCCAGCTCTTTTGGCTGATCTGTATTCCCCCTGCATTATATTAAACTTGCATATGATTTTTAATGGTGAGCAGTATTCAGCATCCCCTACACTCCTGTTACCAAAATTCTTTCAGGGCACCTCACTCCCCCAGCCACTAAGATGGAGTTTGCGAGGCAGCAGCAGCCACTGTCCTCTGGAGGTCCAGAAGATGACAAATTGTGTTCCTTCAGCCAACTGCTGAAACACAGTCAAGTGCCTGTATGACCTCATCTTTCCCTAACCAATAATAATAATAATAATAATAATAATAATAATTTTTATTTTTATGCCGCCTCTCTGCAGCGCAATCGAGTACAGCAAATTAAAACAACATTACAAGTTTAAACAGTCAAACAACCCCTTCCCTAACCCACCCACCCCTTAAAAATATATTAAACTATAACAGGATTAAAATACAAGATAAAGGAAAACAATACAATACAAATAAATAGCAGCTTAGCAACAAAAGAGCTGGAATACTTTTCTATGGGCTGGGATGTTATTCAGGGAAGGCCTGCTGGAAGAGAACCGTCTTTACTGCTTTTTTGAAGCAGTCAAGAGTAGTAATAAGACGGATCTCACCCAGCAGACCATTCCATAATCTGGGGGTGGAGGCAGAGAAGGTCCTCTGGGATGTCGCTGACAGTCTGGTTTTTATGGGCTGTAACAGGTTCCTCACAGAAGACCGAAGTGCCCGGGGAGGATCGTAGGGAAGGAGGCGGTCCCGAAGATAAGTTGGACCCAAGCCATGTAGGGCTTTAAAGGTCATAACCAACACCTTGTACTGGGCTTGGAAACTAATAGGCAGCCAGTGGAAAGATTTCAGCACTGGTGTTATGCGATTTCAGCACTGGTGTTATGTGCTCTCTCCTAGATGTACCAGTAAGTAACCTGGCTGCCATATTTTGAACTAATTGAAGTTTCTGACTTAAGCACAAGGGTAGTCCCATGTAGAGTGTGTTACAGAAGTCCAGACATGAGGTTATCAGAGCGTGTATCACAGTTTCGAGATCCCTACTTTCCAGGAAAGGGCGCAGCTGGCATATCAGCCGAAGCTGATAACAGGCACTCCTGACTGTCTCATTCACCTGATTTGTCATATGAAGCGACGAATCTAGGAGTACCCCCAGGCTGCGAACACAGTACTTGGAGGAGAGTGTGACTCCATCCAGAGCTGGGAGTTGTATTCCCAGACCTGGTTTTGGGCCCGTGACTGTTAACACCTCCATTTTGTCTGGATTCAGTCTCAATCTGTTTTTCCTCATCCAGTCCATTACCGCCTTAAGACAATCATTGAGAGGAGAGACACCATCTGAAGTCTGAGCTGACAACCGGGTCATGGAGAGATATATCTGAGTGTCATCAGCATACTGAAGACACCATGCTCCAAGCCTCCTGATGTATACAAGGTTGTCTTGGCAGCAGATTGGCAAATTAAGAGCATGGGGAGGTAGAAGAAATAATAGCTATGCCTGGTGGAGCTTAGGCAAACCAGGGTCTTGGCCCAGTTTGTTTTTCCCCACAGTGGCCAACTAGGTGCCCATGGTTTCCATTAAGGAAACATAAAGTGAAACAGACATCCAAAACTAGAGAATAATAAATTAAGAGAGAGAATATTTGAAATGAATATATTGGTTAACAAGCAAACACCAAATACAAAAATATAGAGCAAAAGACTATATTCAGAAAACAGAAAAACACACACACACAAAACATAGGGCCTGTGCAAACAGGTCACAAGGGCTGGCCTGGGGGTGGAGTTGGGGTGGGGCAACCACATGCTGGCTGCCCCAATTCCACCCAACACTGCCATCATGCTGTGCACCCCACCACAGCATCAGGGTGCTCCCTTGGTGCAGCATGTAGACATGCTGCACTAAGGGGTGCAAAAGAGTCATGGTGGTGGTAGTAAGGGAGGCTTTTTGCTACTCCAAAAAGGAGCAGCATTTGCCAGCTTTTTTGGGGGGGGGGAGTGGCAAAAGGCTGGATAGGGGCCTCAGCTCGTGGTTGCCATGGCCCTGATCTGGCACTCCCAGGGACGGCATGGAGCTGCCCCTTAGGGACTATCTGTACAGCCCCAAAGATTGTCAGAAATCATACAAAAGACAAGGTCTTCACTAAACATTAGGACAGTTCACAAACTTGCATTATTGTGATATTTTGAATTCAGTGGAATCTGATGAGCTCACCCATTTACTGCATAAGCTTGTGTGTAAAATATATGTATAAGTGTACAAGCCAATACAGTTTATAAATGGCTGTACAAGTTGGTGTGCTTAATGCAATCTCAAAATTTAGCCTAAGCAACAACCTGTTCCTAATACTCTATCTCTTAAACAATTTTCTTGTTAAGGATGTAATTCTTCGCTAGTTTCTTCTTGAAGGTGGCAGTGAGATGTACCATCACCTCTAAAATGTCAGGGACTCTTGTTTTGGTATGTATGTGCTTTTGCCTACCAGTTTGTAACATTGGTACATGTGAATGCATCTACATACAAACAGTGGATGAGGTGGAACAGCTGTTAGAGGCCATGCCACTTTAAATTTTAGATGGGGAGAACATCTTGCTGAATGCTCCCTTGTGGGATGGGGGAAGTCACTTCATGAAGACAACTGCTTATATCCAGAGTTCCTTTCTTAGCCTCTCTCTCTTTTTTGGGCGATATACTAGTTTTGCATGTATAGAAAATGCAGGAGCATTCAAATATGCAGTCCTCCACCATCCACTTCAAGTGGAACGACCTCAAACACATTTACTACTTCACCTTCTACTTTTGTGCACAGGCTGTACATTTCTGAGAGGGCTGGGAATTAGTGGGATGCCAAAGTTAGGACAGCACACCTTATCTGTGTGCCCTGATAGCCCTGAATGATCTTTTGCGGGTCATCCATTTTCCCAAGCATCAGCTGAAACTGGAAGCTCCAAACACTGTAACTCTATCTCCTTAAGAGCTCAACAGAGTTCATTGTGCAAGCAGAATGCCAGGCCTGAAAGCAGCACAGGGATGGCAGGTGTTGTGCTGACATCCCTTTCATGGAATACGATCACCAGTTTGGTTGCTTACCCCTTTGTCTATTTGATAGGGCTGTTTGGGAAGAGGGAACTGATGGTGCAATTTTCACTTGAACACTGACAGAAATCAGGTGTCCATTTTACAAGAAGCATTAACCCATCAGAGTAATTTCTCCTTGCTGGAAAATATTGTTCTCTAGTGTCTTCTACTAGGTGATGGGATGCTTCCCCCTCCACATTTGATTCTTGTGTGCATTTTCTGAGCCTGAGCACATATATAAAAGCACAAAGAGAGCTACAGAGGAGCTTTGCAAAGGAGGGAATTATCTGGATAAGGGGAAATACATGGGAAGAAGGGATTAAGACAGAAGACAATTATCTGGATTCACATGTTTAGAGGAACAGAATTCTATTAGTGAGAAAAGAAGAAACTGTGGCATCCAACAGAGCTATTCTGGGTAGAATAATAAGATGCCAATAGAGGAATGAGGTGTTCCCTGTTCAGTAATTTTATTTTGGATCTCAGTGCTACTCATTTGTTTTGGGTTTTCATGATAGTCATGTATTGATACATGAAGTAAGTTGAAACTGCCGCTGCTAGTTCATTGTGTTTTGGTACATATGAAAGCACAGAAATAAAGTATCAAATTCTCTTTTAAAATGAGCTAGTGACTTTAAAAAATATGGAAGATAGGTCTATTAGAGGACAAGTGAGGCTTGCAATAAATTTGGTAGTTCATGTTCATGTTTGGAGCCAGGCAGCACACCACCCATCTCCTCCTCCCAGATGCTCCATTTCATTGGATTGCTTTTAGTGGGATTATCCTCTTGCATTTGGGATGTTCAACACAGAGACACCACAAATTTCAGATTTTCTGGAGAATGTTGATTAGTACCAAACAGGGCCCTTGGCAAACATAGAGGAGGCCAATCCCAAGTTTGTTAATAGATAATATTTTTTCTCTCTGAACAGAGATAATAAACCAGCAGATGGGGATAAAATAGAGCTTGCTGTCCCTTTCATGTGAATTTTCCTATAAAGAAGCTGGTTAGTTCGGGCTTGGTGTGAGATTGCAAGGCAGTTCTCTATATGTTTTTTAATTACAAATGGCTTTTCAATCATCCTGCTGGAAAAGCAATGATCTCAATCTCTGAGTGCAGTCAAGTCCAGTTAAAAAATGCCTACAATTATTCTGTTACAAAGAACCAGTTATTTGAAAATATAGTGGGCCCTTGCTATCTGCTGGGGTTTGGCTCCAAGACTCACCCAAAATTACTTGTAGCATATACAAGTAATCTGTTACAAAGAATCAGTTAACTGAAAATATAGTGGAACCTTGGAATCTGTTGGGGTTTTGTTCCAAGGCCCATTCCCAGATCCCAAAATCCATGGATGCTCAAGTCCCAGTACAGTGGATCCTTGTTACCCATGGGGGTTTGGTTCAAGGACCACCACCACCCCGTGGATAACAAAATCTGTGGATGCACAAGTCTCATTAAAGACAATGGCTTAGCAAAATAATGTCCCTTATATAAAATGAAAAGTCAATATTTGCTATTTGGAATTTATACTTTTTTTTGGGGGGGGGGAATATTTTCAAGATGTGGATGCTTGAATCCATGGACAAAAAAATCTGTGGATCAACAGGGCTGACTGTATATACAATTGCAAAATAAAATGGTGTCCCATATATAAAATGGCAAAACTGAGGTTTACGTTTTGGTTTTTTGAAAAATATTTTCATATCATGGATGGTTGGATACAGAGGGCCAACTGTAATTCCTTTTTTGCAATAACTAAGGGAAAGCTAAGTTACATTTTGAATGCAGCATAATGTTGTATAACTGTAACTGTAAATGTTTTTGCTACTTGCATAGTTATAGACATATGGCACAACTAGTTAGTTTGATTTATGCTACCTAATAGCAGCTCATAACATTCTGATGCAAAAGCTGCCAGTGGTTTGTGTAATGTGATGGGGAGGAGTTAAAAGTACTCTTCCCTGCTTATGAGTCACTGATAATTTTCATGATTTTTGAAATTAACTGAAAATATTTTTGAATAATGAGAAAATAAGGCATTACTCCCTTTTGGAAAATTGCTCTTTTAAGTAACTACTGTTATCAGTACTTACCTACTTACAAGCTTCTGGGTCTTGGGGAAAATAACTGTAATTTACCACTGGCTGGATAACTAAAGTGGGTCCATGGTATCCACTGAGATTTGATTCCAAAACCCCTCATGGATACCAAAATCTGTGGATGCTCAAGTCTCATTTTATACAATGGTGTAGTAAAATGGTGTCTCTTATATAATGTCCAAATCAAGGTTTGCTTTTGGGAATTTATGAACAAACAGTGGACAGTTGAATCTGTGGATTTGGGGGACTGACTGTAGGAATGTTCTGTGCTCTGCTTAAAGGACATGGCCAGTGAGTTCAGAATAGTAAGCTATGGGGGTCCCCCTGTCTCTTATCCACTGCCACAAATGAAGAAAGCAGCACATAAAGGACTGAAAAGATTAATACAGTAATTCACAAAATGGAGAACCAAAGGCACCCTTGAATCTGGCAACCTGGTAATCTTCTAGTGAATGGCTTAAGGGGTGGGATGTGGCATCTCATTGCAGCCATGAAATTTGAAGAAAGGATTTGGAAAGAAAATGTGAGGAATCTGGGAAAAGCAGGAGCAGCAGCCCACAGGCTTTCTTGAGAAAGAAATGGTTCTTCTCTTGAGCTGTGGAATGCAAACAGGAAGAAGCTAATAGTCTTTTGGAGTGTGAGCAGCTGCATTCGTGTCTGAAGACACTGAACGCTCTGCCGGCAGTTATTCAGTCTATACCTTACAATGGAAGAGAAACACTTGCTTTGACACTGCATTTGATAACTGTTTGTAGCCTGAGTGGAGATCCTTTCATTTACTGGGAAAATGGGAAGGCAGCTGTGGCAGTCTTCATCTAAACTTGCTATTCTGTATGTGATGGCATTCATTTTTCATCCCCCACTGCCCCCCCAAAAGAAAAAGAAATGGAAATGCAGGTGGCTTCTTTGGGTTATTAATCAGAAAAGCTTAATCCAGTCCAAGATATTTAAAGCCATTTCCTACAAATGAATCTGTGTCATTGACTGAGATGTGTACTCTGCTTCTTTGTGAATTGCTCAATATTGTTTGCAACTCTTAAGACGGCTCCTTGGAAACAGGAGTTTCATATCTGATATTTCACTCTCCTATTCTGTGAGTAAGAAAGTCTTTATTTGGCATTTTTAGAATGAGGGAAGAAAGGAGGGGGAAGAACTATAACAATATCTTCTAATTCAGGTGTCAATCAGCCATTACTCCAGGTATCAAATTATGCACACTCAAATTATGCAAATTGAAGAGATAATTCCTTCTAAATTGCCTTTTCAAACAGGTTGGCTCACTGTCTTAATTTGAATGGCTTTAAATGACCTCACCCTAGTTTTCTCCAATTGTTCCTGATCAGCAGTTGACCTTCGTCTGGCTTATTGCTTGAAACAAACTAAACAAGGGGTTCTCCTCCTCCTCTTCTTCTTGGGAGTAAATGTTCTTTTTCAAATAGGCTTGCTGAAACAAGTCTTTTTTGCTTCTCCATTTACAGGGATTTTACTAACACAGGTTTTGAATCTGCTTGAGGCTGGGTGGGGGCACCTATATTTCTTGCTGGCCTATCATTTCAACATCATTTCTTACTGAGTGGACTGCAAGATTCAAGGTATTGACACACAACTAGCTTGACTAAAGACTTGTGTAATTAGGTTCCCTGCCTCACCAAATAATTGTACATAGAGAGAGGACTTGATTTTCCTTAGTATTCTGGAACGACTGTCATTATTTTCTCTCCCAGATTTATTAATTCTGAATGAATGCCCAGTTCTTATATTTACATTCAGTCAAATCAATTAGAATTGGCATTCCAAATCTTGGGACGCATTCTCAAGGTTAAATAAAGAGCCTAAAAGGGGGGGGGGGCTGTGTGTGTATGTGTTTTAAAATCACAATTCCCAGAATCTGTAAACTACAAAATGCTAGTTGTTGGTTTCCAGAAGCTGTAGGTGCAAAATAAGAGAGAGACCTTTCTTAAGTTACAGTGTTATCAAGGCTGGCCAAAGTGATTTTGCCATCTGAGATGATCAATAAAATGCCCCCACTTTCCATATACAGTGGGACCTTGGTATCTGCTGGGGTTTGGTTCCAGGACCCTGTGGATACCAAAATCATGGATACTCAAATCCCATTAAACACAGTGGCATACTAAAATGATGTCCCTTATATGACAAAAATCAAGGTTTGCTTTTTGGAATTTATATATTTCAATATTTCCAAACCATGAATGATTAAATCTATAGATAAGAAATCTGTGGATACTGAGGGCTGACTGTACAAACGCCAAACAGAATGAGACAAAATGACACTACACCGTTATAGTGCTATTATTCCATTTTTAACTGTTATGGATGCTTCCTGTGGAATTCTGGGATTTGCAGTTTAGTGAGGCCTAAGAGCTCTTCTAAATGCCCCTCCCTAAACTCTACATCCCAGGATTGCACAGAAGGTAGCCATAGCAGTTGAAGTGGAATACTAGTGCTATAACAGTATAGTGTGATATTGTCCATCATTAAATCTTCCTTCAAAGTTACTAATGGGACAGTATCCACTACCCTACCAGGGTTTGGTGCTGAACTGGCTGGACATTGTCGAGACAGTTCTCACCAGAACTGGAGACTGGGCTCTGTGTCATCAGGACTGCTCAACATGAGGACAGGAGGAGGACATTTTATTTGGCTCATGCAGGCAATCCCCTACTCAGCCAGCATTTAGCTACACAGACAAAAGGTAAAGGACACTTGTCTTCCCAATTGCACCAGGTTACCATGTCCATCTTCTCTTCTGGGAAACCATTTGCTGCTCTCTTTGCAGACTTAACATTTTGAATATTGGCATTTGCTGCAGTGCAAGAAAGACTTTCTCCCTGGTGACTAAAGACCTTAAGTGTGATCTGATCTATAATGCATGATTACAGAACATAATTCCTACCCCAGTGTGAACATAACACGAACAAGCTTAAAATACACCCCAGATCCTTCTTCCATAATCTTACAAATGGAATGAAGATAGTATATTTGAAAAACAGTCATCTTGGACTTATCTATTGGCTTAGTCATTGGACGTTATCACACAGGGGGAATCTGTAGGTTATCCCACACAAATCCAAAAAAACCTCCCCACAAAACCCCGCACTTGCACCTGACGATTTCACACGACATCGCACAGAAAGTGGACAGAAAGTGGTACTATCCGAGATCTTTTTAATTTCAGGAGTTTAGAGGAAATGCATTTGCGAAATTACAGTAATTGCGCATTTACTTTAATCTGAAAAGCAAATATGCACGGACAATTCTCTTTTAAAACCTGGAGGAGGGCCAAGAGGAGGAGGAGGAGGGGCCTCCAGGGAGGGAGAGTCCTGGGCTCCTCCTCAGTGCCATGAAGGGAAGGGAGGGAAGGGAAGGGAAGGGAAGGGAGCTCAGGAGAGGGAAGTTTGGGATGAAGGAGAAGTTTGGCATTTGGGATGGAGGGAAAAGGAGGGAAAGAAGGCTTCCCTTGCAGCAGCTGTGGGTGAATGTGGGTGCAAGTGTGGGGAGTGCTTGTGGAGCAACTTGAAGATCCATCTCACCATGACGTTCTGCCCTGCAGGTCCTACAAAGGGGAAAGGCTTGGGGGGGGGGGGCATGGGAGCTACCTCCAGTTTCTCCCTCTCCTGGGCATCATCCAAGGCTCTGGCTCTCCCCAGGGAACACCCAGCCCTTCCTTCCTTCCTTCCTTCCTTCCTTCCTTCCTTCCTTCCTTCCCTTTCCTCCTCCTCCAATGCCAGGAAAGGAGAGAGAGAAAAGGGAGGGTGAGCCATCCCAATCCCTCCCTTGCCTTGCCTTTCCAACCTCCTCCTCCTCCTCCTCCTCTGCTCTCTTGAGAGGTCCTAACCCCAACGGAAGGGGGTTAGGACCTGTGCAAGAGGACATGGATGTCATGGTCAGCCCTGAGGAGGACTCGGAGGAGGATGGGTCTCCTCCAGAGAAGGAAGAGATGCAGGCTCCACCTGGTTCTCATTCTGCTCTCCCAGCCCCAGAGCAGGAAGAGATACAGGCTCCACCTGGCTCTCATTCTGCTCTGTCTGAGCCAAGCCCGGTTCTCCCAGCCCCAGAGCAGCCAGGTCCTAGTGCTCCTTCCTTGGAGGCTCAGCTGCCTAGTGGGGAGAAGCAGGAGGTTACAGCAGAGCCAGTGCCTTCCTTTAGGCAGAGGAGAGCTGAGAGTGCTGGCAGTCGCAGCTCCAGGAGACTAGCTGAAAAGCAGCTGCTGAACAAGCCTCAGCTGGCACTGAGGTAGGATTTGACTATTTAAACAGTTGCAAGAGGCTTCCTCAATGCCAAGACTTATTGTAGTTTCCTTGGGAGACTATGGTCAGTGTGGCTCCTTGTTTCCTGCTTTGTGCCTCTTGTTCTTGCCTTGTGGAACTCTGTTGCCTAGGCCTTGGACCGGACTGGACCTTTGCTGATTGCTGCCTGCCCTGACCTTAGACTGACTGACGCTGATTTCTGGACTCTGCTTTGCTGGTGCTTCAACTACAGGAAGGTTTGTGGCTGGCCTTGCTGTTTGCAGCTCACCCTTTCCATCCCTAGCAGCTGTGGGAACTGAGGCTGGCTGTAGTTGAGGACAATGACCCCAAATGGAGGACAGTCTGACATTTCCTCCTGGGAAATGCAGGACTCGTCCTGGAAAAGGAGGAGTCTGGTCATGAAACACAACCATTTCCAGTACATGTACAGGTTCTTTTCACTTGTGTATGAAAGTTAAAAACGTCTTTTGTTCACTTTTAACTTAATTCCGTTATTACTGCAATTATGTGTGAAAAGCATTTGTGCAATTAAGCTCTATTTTCACTTTCTTTTCGGGATGCTTCATTTCCACTTTATTATCTCTTTAACAATGAAACTGGCCCACGTGTGATAATGTCCATTGACTTTGGCCAGCCTCTCATGCTTCAGAGAAGCTGGCTACCTTTTGAAGAATAAATTAAGTCACAGCTGGGCAACAGTTCACTCCATGCATCTGAGGAAATAGACCAAGTCTATGAAAGCTTATGCTACAACTTCTTTCCCACGATTTGTCTCAAAGATGCTACAATATCCCTTTGTATACTGATATTCCAAACTAACACAACTATCTCTGAATTAAGCTACCGCATTATATTTTCATAACTTTTCCTTACATAGTTTTTTTAAAGGCAAAATATTTTTTAAAAGATGCAATATTTTTCTGAGGATAAGGAGGAAGTGGGCTGGTGACTCAAGAATGCTGGCCAGCTGGAAATTTTCCCCCTAGTTCAGACTGAAGCAAGCTGTACTTCTAAAGCAGTTCCAAATATCTGAAAATATTAGTTCTTTCTTTCTTTATTATATAACCTGGAGTGGGGCAATCTTAAAAGAAAAGACAATTGAAGCTACATCCACACTGCAGAAATAATCCAGTTTGAAACCATTTTAACTGCCAAGGCACAAGAGCCCTGGTGGCACAGTGGTTAAATGCCTGTACTTCAGCCACTCACTCATAGACCACAAAGTTGCAAGTTTAATACTAGCCAGGGCTCAGGCTAGACTCAGGCCTGCATCCTTCCAAGGTCGGTAAAATGAGTACCTAACTGTTGGGGGCAATGAGCTTACAGTTGTAAACCGCTTAGACATCCCATAGCGCGATATGAAGTGGTATATAAATGAAACTGCTTTGCTATTGAATTCTGGGAAATGTAATTTGTTTTTGCACCAGAGCTCTCTTACAGGGAAGACTAAATGTCTCACAAAACTACAGTTCCCAGAATTCCATAGCAGTGAGCCATGGCAGTTAAAGTGGTGTCAAATTGTATTATTTTTGCAGTGGGGATGCAGCCTAGGACAGTGGGAAACTCCACTCTTCCCCTACCCTAATGTTGGAAATTAAAGGACTATTGCAGTAGCAAGTGAGAAGAACCAATTGGGGGAGATGGGCTTGGGTACTTTGCCAGGGGTTTCTGGGTATCTTGTCCCCTTCCTAAGATTTGCTTCTCCACCCTTAGATTTTTGGAAGCCAATCAGTCTTTACTCCTTTTTTTTGTTAGAGGGAAGACTTTTTTCATAATGGCTATCAGAATAAACGCATATATAGAAGCCAGAGTTAGGGGTTTCCTAGGATTTGGCCTCTCCCTTCATTTCTATTCCTGAATGAATTTCCTGAAAATATAAGCCAACATTTTTGCATGTTAACTTACTATGGGTATTCAGAGTAGTTATTCCTGTTTTGTAGCCATTAGCTCAGCTCTACCTTCTAGCAAAAGTATCAGATATTCTTATATGTAAAATTTCTTCTGTCAATTCTTTTTTGACTTGCAGGAATTACTTATAGATTCCTGTTGGATGTGAAATGACATGAAAAAGGCAGTTGTGGAGGGATGTGAGCAAGGGGAAGTGTTTTGATGACCTTCTCCTACCTTTGCTGGTCTTAAATTGCTCCTAATCCCTGTTTTTTAAGAAATGGATGGTGACTCAAGTCTCACATCGCTCTTGACTCATTATTGTTAGTATTACTTTCCTGTCCGTGGACACATAAAGTATATTACAAGTTTAAAGCCAATTAAAAGTTAAAATGTAACCAATAACAACCATCATTAAAAAGGCTTCAAACAGGTGATGCAACTTAACAGCTATTCTTTACTTAAGCTAACTTTGGTGATAGTCCAACTCAGCCCTGGTTGGAGATGCTGCAACACTGACCTCATGATAAGACCTGTTGTTTGGTTATGTGTCCTGACAAAACTCACCTATCTCCTCAGGGGAACAACTTTGTACACTTACCTCCTTGAAGGACTAGGTTCACATTTGGAGGTGGGTAGGGTACTTTTGTACATAAAGCTTGCGCCTACAAAATGAGGAACTGTTTGTGGTCAGAGGTCCTTCATGACATCTCATTTTCCTGGAATAGAAAGCTCTATCCACTTTCACAAGCACCTTGGTCACAAGTGAGCTATGTTAACTGCAGTGAATTCTGCATTTTCGTTCAGTAATTAATGTTGCTTGATTTCATTCTGCTTTCATTCATCATTACAAGTGTCTAGAATCTCCTCCCTCCCTAGTGTTGAACAAACATATAGAGTTCCTTGGTGTGTTATGCCCATGGAGCCCCTTCACAGAAGGTGTAGTAGTCATTAATTAAGCTACAGCTAAAGAGATTTCATGAATATTAAATACAATCCTTTGCAATGATTTGATGGGGGAAATAACAGCATATATCATGCTCCAAAGAGATCATGGTAAACCTCATCCATTGTGCATACAATATTTGTTTGTTATATTTTAAAATTACCCCAAAAAGAAAACTCTCATAGTGTACAAATTTGAAACATAAAATACAAAGTGTGTGTGTGTGTGTGAGAGAGAGAGAGAGAGAGAGAGAGAAACAGAATAAAACAAGTTTGATAAAGAATGTTGTCTCACTGACAGATTAATAAACAATAATTTTCAGCTTGCTTCATCCTTAGGGGAAAACTAGATGTCATTAATAAAAGAATGATGCCAAAGAATCATATGTCTAAAATAGACTAAAAACCTACACTCCAAAACCCTGGATAATTTGTCCCAGTGGTTTCATATGGATATTTAAAAACAGGATATAGAGGACAAAATGAAATCCCATAGGACAACATATTCCAATAGTCAAGTAGTTCAGCAGGTTGAGCCTCACCCTCACTTTTTGAGATCTGCCCTTCAAGTAGAATCAGAGTGTCTACAAAAAGTACCCTTCCCAACCACATGTAAGGAAAGAGACCACAAACAATGGAGCTTATCAGACGGGGGACAAAGGACGAGAGCAAAGCAGATTGCTCCTATCCTTATCCTGTCCTTATTGTGCGATTGTGTGAAAAATTTACACACATGTCACACTTATCATGTCATTATCCTGTTGATGAAGTGGAATTGTTCAGTCACTTTTGAATAATGGAAACTTCCATTAATAACAAATGACAGGACAGTTCCACTTCACTGACAGGAAAATGACAAGATAAGTGCAACATTGTATGATAGTCTTTGGTGTGATCGTGGACATTTCCACTTCACTGATGGGATAATGAACACATTAGCACAATATCATCTGATAGCCTTCGCATGATTGAATGAAAGGATAGGAAAAGAATGTCCTTTTTCCCCATGTGGTAATCTCAAATGGGCCAAAACACACTGCAGAAATAATCCAGTTTGAGACTGCTTTAACTGCTCTGGCCCAATACTAGTGAATTCAGCAAACTGTAGTTTTGTGAGACATTTAGCCTTCTCTGTCAGAGAGCTCTGATGCCACAATAAACTATGATTCCCAGGATTCCCTAGCACTGATCCAGGGCAATTAAAGCGATCTCAAACTGGATTATTTCTGCAGTGTGTTTTGGACCAAAACCACAGTAACAGATGCTATCAATAGATCCAGCAAAACTAACATGGATGCACTGCCCCTGTCCAGTTCTAGTCTCAGCCATCGACCAAGGCAATCAAAGCAGTTCCATAATCTAAACAGGAATAACTGGAATCATTTGGAGTTGGCCTGCCACCACACATGTGAACACCTAGGCTTTTGGAAACAAACTAGTAACCCAAGATGGTAAGAGCCAAAGAGGATTGTTTAAGTTAACCTTACCACCTCTTCCTGTATTATACACATTTTATCACAGGGAAACATATATGAGTTCTATCATCCAACTAGTCAGCTAGAGAGGACAAGATCATGAGAGCAAATGATCAGCCTCATGCCTCCATGAATCTTATCTGAGTCCTCATGTTAGAGTACATACCGCATACAGGAAGCCCTTTTCCTAAGCTTTTTCCTTTAACCTGTTGCTTGCTTCAAACTAATCCAGTCCAGTCTGCATAAAGCCCCCTTCCCTGGTTCTCCAGATTGTAATCCTCCCAAATTATGACAAGGAGCTACAAAACACAGGTCTTGGGATGAGAGTTTTTGCTACTGATACTACAGTTTAGGATTTAATTTATTCATCAGGATTGAGGATAAAATAGCAAAGGTGTTAGTGACAATAATAATGAGATTTTGACTGGATGGAGACATTGGAATTGCTGGAATTCAAAACATGGACCTGTGAATTTGAAGACATAACCTTTTGAAAACATTGTAAGCTCAAAGTTTGTTCCTGAATATTTTTGAGCCTTGCTGGGGCTCAAGCTCCCAAATATCATGATAGGCACTTGTGTTCTTCAGGTTCTTGAAATCCCAAATAGACTGTGCAGGGCTCCAATGAGATTTCTCCAGACTGAATGAATGAACAGCAGAATGGAGAGTGAATTTCACTGCTAGTATGTGCAAACTGGGACGAAGTGAGACAAGGGGCATTGCCACACAAGCCCCCAATCTCATGGCAATTGTGTCAGTTAAAAAAATAAATTAGAAACATACCAGAGCAGCCATTACCACAGATCTTTGTGATTGTGCACCTGGGCTACTGCTACCATCATGGTCTCTTCCTGACTCCCCCTTAACCCTACCTCTCCCTGCCCTATGCTCTATCCAGCATGCCTTTCAGATTTTTTATTTTTATTTTGACTTTTTCACACAATTCCTGAGCTCTGCTACTGCATGTTAAGTCTGGAAAAAATAATAATAGGAAAAACAATAATAAAAGGAATCAGCCTGTTTGGGAATAATGGGGGTGGGGAGAGGACAAGGAAAGAGAAGGAGACACTGACACCACATGACTGTCAATATGGCAACTGCCCTGGCAGCGACATTTTGTACCTGGAGAACAGTGCAATTGGGAGGTCATTGATGGGTTTCCCCATCAATTAAAAGGGATGGCCTAATTGTGCTTGGGGGACACAGAAGCTACAGATCAGCGTTGTTGTAGTGTGATAAGTATCACCAAAGCCACTTTTCTTTGGCTCTAATTGTGGTTTAAAAGCTGTGTGTAGTAATCTTCAAGAACTGTTAACTTCCCAGGTACAAACTATGATTGAGGCAGTGTGCTAGTGCTTTCTTACTAGAACAGTTATTAATTGAAGCAGGCTATGAATTTAGCATGTATCTCATTTGCTTTAACAATTTCCTTGTTCAGATATGCCCTCCATGATTAAGTGGCAATAGCCTTTCCTTTGTGGGTATCCTGTATCCATCATCAAAGGGTATACCTGGTGAAAGGATCTGCATGGCCTGTTTTATATGGGCCATGGCATATGTATTTGCAATGTATAAACAAGAGAATTAAATTACTGTGAAAGTATTAACCCCTCCCTGGGGAAAGAATTCATCACACACACACACACACACTGCCACCTAGAAAGAGAAATCATCAATATGATAATGAACCAGTTAGATCTTTTTAATACGATATTATGAATATCATATGTAATGTTTTTATAAATTTTATTTCTCTAATATACCACAGAAGCTTCATTAGTGAAGAATGATCTTAATAGATAGTGATGTTTAAGAATGCCAGGATGATATTCCTGGGATACAAGACCATTATTTAAGAAAGACAATTTTACATTCTTTGTAACATTCCTTGTTTGAAAACAGTATTTATAATAAACTGCTGCTGGAAGAAACAAGTTTACTTAATTGGAATATTCTTAAATATTAAGGTCATTATATTTCTAATACTGATTTGTTATCTTTATTTACTGTTTCTATAATTGAGCAATTTAAGTGGATGCAAAAATTGCTTTATACTACTCCATAATTATGTGGCATTTGATTGGGATTAGCAAAAATAATTGAGGAAATTAATTTTAAGAAAAAAAGTGTTTAGAAAATCTTCATGTACAAAAGCATTAATGTTATGCATATGTACATAACCTACCTTTCCTGTTCCATTCACCATTACAGATTATACAATAGATAACTAAAAATTAATAATTGGAAAAGAAGCTATATGTACCATATGATCCATCAATAATGTTGAAGTTTACAGAAGAAAGATAAATTGTACCAATGTGAAGAAGCGTTATTATATCTGGTACAGTATGTTATTTGAAATGGGATCTACACAGATCAATTCATACCAAAAAAATACAAGCAAAGGGAGAGGGGGTTTACAATGAAGATGGACATTGATTTGGAGAACATGAGTCTGAACTCTTGGCTTGAATCCAAAAAATGTTAGCCCTGCTGAGGCTCCATGGAAATAAAGTTACTTGCATCTAAGATTCATTGAAATGCATCTGTGATTTCAGTATAAACAAGCCACAACTTGAGCCCAGAAAAGTTACCTTTTGAACTCCAGTTCCCCAAATTCTCCACCCAAATCTGGGCACAATTAAATTTCTTTGGACTGGGATCTAGGAATACTAAAACACCACTAAAAAGTTAGTTGTTAACGTTTCTATTTTACTAGACAAAATGTTTGCTGATCGTTTAGTTTTAAATCTTGTGAGGCACTTTTGAGAAATGTGTTAACATTTATCAGCTAGAGGAGTATGGTCCTGAAACTCCCTCCCTAGAGATGCCAGGAGGACCCTATCCCTGCTCTCCTTTCAGCAGCAGATTAAAAACATTCTTATGTCACCCGGCTTTCTCAAACTGACAAGGGTTGAACTTTAAATGATGTGCAAGATTTGTATAGAGTTTTGTGGAGTTTTTAATATATTTTAAATTTTAATGTGTAATGTTTTTAACTTTTTAAAATGGTTTAATTGGGGTTTTTTAAACCTTGTATTGATATTTTAAGGGTCTTATACTATTTTAAACTTGTACCATTTCAAATATGTTGTTAGCTGCCTTGAGTTCTTATATTGGGAGAAAGGCAGGATATAAATAAATATCATCATCATCATCACATCTTCATAGGGTACCCTTTCCCCATGAATTCATCATGCAACCAACTGCAGATACTATGGAGAGATCCTGAGAGATAGCAATCTTCAAAGCAGGGGTGGGCCACTGTAGCTGAAGGAGAGTCCAAGTTTCGCTGCATAGGCATCTAGCAGTGACAAGCCACACCAGAGCACTGCCAGCAAAACAGGTGACATTACATCACTTTCAGTTTATCTTTAGGCCATTTTTAGGGGAGGCCCTCCAGAGTTTCTGTGGTTTCTGGGGCAGTGAAACAAGAGAAACCACCACATTTGTAGACAATTAAAATGGATGTGGGAGGCAAAAAAACTGCCCAGGATAAAAATTTGAAACAGGGGGCTGAGGACTTTGAGGTGCCATGAAAGAATTGGAGGGGCCACAAAAATGGGGCAAGAGGCCACATTCAGCCAACAGCTTTCTTTAAATATGGAATAACAAAGATGGATAAGGATTTTGTTTTAGTTCACTTTTAAATTTTTATCAGATTCGATTATATTCAGCCTGGAAAGAATCTGGGATTTAAAAAAAAAATCTGAATGTGAAAGATATGGACAGATTTGTCCGTCCTAGCAGAGGGCTTTGAGTACAATTGGCCCTCCATATCCATGGATTTTGCATCCATAGATTAAACTGTCCACAGTTTGAAAAACTCCCACACAAAAAATTCCAAAAAGCAAACTGATTTTGCCACTTGATGTAAGGGACACCATTTTACTACTCAATTAGATATAATGGGACTTGGGCATCCATGGATTTTGGTATCCACTGGGGGTCCTGGATACCAGCAGATACCAAGGGTCCACTGTACTTAACACTTAGAATATTGTCTTTGAATCCTTGTGTATTCACAACCATGTTAGTGCTGAATTAGAGTTACCAGGTTTCCTCCCTCTCCAACTTTGAGAGGTTCCTCATCTTTAACACCCATATGGCCTCATAAAAAATGTAGACATCCTGAATCTCAAACAAGTACCTATTTTTGTTGCTGGACTTTAAAATGCTTTGTCTGGCAATATCACAGGACCACAAGGAGAAGTGGCCTTCCTGCATGGATATCCCTCCATACCGTCTTAACTGAGAACAATACCAACAACATCTTGACAAAATGAAGGCCTAACATAACATAAAATAACTAACGTAAATTTTTATTATGTTATTATATTACAGTAGGCCCTTGCTATCTGCAGGGGATCCATTCCACATACACCCCCACACAGATAGTGAAAAACATAGGACCTCAAATCCTGTTGTTTTCAACGGGTGTGTGCTCCAGCATGTACCAGCACGTATGTGCACTGCCATTTTAAGAGCTGGGGCTTGCCATCTGCAGGGGCTCAAATCCATGGATGGCAAGCTCACAAATGGAACGGGTGCACTGTATTTTTTATGTTAGAAAAAATGTTTTTCTCTTACATGATTTTTAACACCTTTGCCTGATGAAGAAGCCAGTAGAGCTTTGAAAGCTTGTGACACCTACTTTGTGTATCTTGGTTGGCCCAATAAAGATATCACTGTTTTGTGGATTTTGGATGTTATTGTACTTTACTTGAATGTTATTGTACTTGGCTTGTATGTTATTGTACTTTGCTATATGATCAACACAGCTACCCCTGGATAATAATAATAATAATAATAATAATAATAATAATAATAAAATTTATTTATACCCTGCCCCTCTGCATTGTAATCGGGGCAGCTTCCAACATAAAAATACAATACAGTAAGATCAAGCCCAACCCTAACCCTCCCGCCCCTTAAAAATTATTAAACAACATTGAATTTAACAGTTTTAAAATAGGCAAATGCCCAAAAATTACAGATTAAAAATTACCATAATACAATAATTACAATAATTAAGCAGCAGTGAATACAGCGGCTGAGAATGGGGAAAAGAAACATAAAAACCAATTCCATGACCGAGAAGACTAGTTGGGAAAGGCCTGCCAGAAGAGATCCATCTTGACAGCTCTTTTAAAGCTGTCTAGAGTTGACAAATGATGGATCTCATCCGGCAGGCCGTTCCATAGTCTAGGAGCCATATGGTAGTTAGATACAACATGGTCCTAGAATAACTATTGCTATTGAATCTACCCAGTGCAGAGTGGAGAAAATTTTGCTTCCACCCACTTTTGAATAATTCAGAAACTGCAAATTTATTCCTATGTGTGTTTGTGTGTAGGGCGGGGGGGGGGGGGGGGGGGAGGATAAACTTGAGGTTTTTAAAAAAAATCTACTGCAGGAGAAAGTGAAACCAATGGGTTTTCACCTCCTTTTAGAAGTCCTGACCTCTGTTTCCTCTTTTGCATGTGACCACATTAGACAGGTGATTCCACCACAGTGAGCCAATTCAGAAGGAATTTAATGACCCAGACAAATACTTTCAGATATATACAGTTCCTGAAAGCATCCCAGTAGAGCTGGAACGTTACTTGCAAGGCTTATGAAAACCTGGAGAGAATAAGAATAAAGCAAATCCTACCAAGGAAAACTTTTGAAAACCTACAACGGCATGCTGCTCAGATCCCTGGGGAGAGCACATCATCTACAACAGCGCAGGCATCGCACATGCTGATACTATTAATAAAAGTGAATGGCTCAGATCACAGGAATTAATTAGTTTGAAACTCCAACTGCCAGGAAGGGAGCAGGCGCACAGTTGCATCCTGAAGTGTGTTCGTATTAATGATTCTCCGGCTGCCGCGCTGTTGACAAAATCTTGTCTGTTTCAACAAAACTCTGGAAGTAGCTTTTAAACTTCAGGGGCACCCCCATCAAACAGCAAGCGGTCTCACAGTAGTACTCTTGTGCGGAAGCTACTAAATCCTGCAAATAAGGAACTCAACAGCATCTCCTGCTGCCGTCTGGAAAACCATACCTGCTGGAACTTGGAAAGGCCCCTCTGTTTTCACCAAGCAACTCTTTGTTAATCTGGCAGAGAGCTCAGTGCAGCTCAAACTTCTCTCTTTGAAAAACTCAAAGGGGACAGGGGCTTCTTGTTAAGGAAAGGAGGCTGTAGCAGGAGGCTGTTCTGAGAACAAATGAATGTGAGCAGGAAGTGGATGCTCTGGGGAGGATGTTGCAGAACAGAACTCTTAAGGGCAGGGAAGCACTTAGTCACAAATTATCACTAATGTAGAACCCATTGATTGAACAGGTTCCCTTGCCTCCAATTAAGTGCTGCGCTGATCCATTTGAAGAGTGTATTTAGTTGAAATACCATTTTATTCCCTGTGAATTTCTGTGCCCATCAACACTTAAAATATAAACAGCTCTTCATCTGGCTTCAAAATGTTTTTGGTGTCATTGCTTGCTCCAAGGGAATCTTGGGAAGATATTGCTCATTTGAGCACTGGGCCTTCTTAGTTAGATTTCCCTAGCCCCTTTGGAAAACTCTGTTCTCTGTCTCTTTTGGCAAGAATTTTCAGTAGTTAAACTCATGGAACTCTGGTATTTAAACATGAATCTGTTCACCCTAGCTGCATTTTACAGCATGATCTTTTTGTAAATGAAGAAAAAAGCGTATTCAGTGGCATCACTAGAGTTGGCATCACTCGGTACAGTAATGCATGGTGTCACCCACCATTGATCTTTCTCCATGCCACACCATACAGTATCCTTAGTAATGTTTGTTGTACTAATGTTATTCATAAATCATAATTCACATGTATCACTAAATGTAATGGCAATAGTTTTGACATAAACAACTAACAAAATTAAAATTGCACCTTTAAATTACAATATCATAAGCACAACTTAAATGTCATTTGCATAGTTTCAGGTGATTAAAGCGACAATTTGTTGAGATGTGATGTTTTAAAATAAAAAATTTAAAAAGTAAAATAAAAAAAGTGGCCTCTCCTTTTTCCCTCCACTGAACCTCACCCCTTCTCTTCCACTGAGCTCCAGGGTTTTAAAGGGATGCAGGTTGCTGCTACATTCCATTTCTTCCAAAAGACAAACATTTGGGGACCAGTAGTGTCATCCCCTCCCTTAGGGTTTCACCTAGTACCCACATAGTAGTATAGAAAGTGTGAGTTAGTTTAGCTTGCTTTAAAATCTATCCAAGTTCTAACTAAATGTAACCAAATTCTCCCCCATCTCTAGTGCTCCAGATTATTTGCCTTGTCTCAATTCACAGGTAAAGCTTCTGTTGCTACGAAGTTCATTTTGTTGTTTTTGTTAGCTGCCCTTTGAGTTGACCTTGACTCATGGTGGCCCTGTGAATGAGACACCTCCAAGATCCTCTACCTCTCTGCTCAGGTCCACAAAGTTCACTTGCCTTTCCTCAGACTAGTGTATGAGACTCCTAATCAGTGGAAGAAACAATAATGCACTTTAGGTAAAGCACATCTGTTGTTAGGTGATGCAGGAAGTGTTAACAGGAATGTAATATCCAGCTTGAGAGAAGCAATAATACTATCTTCTGCTTTGGTAAGACCTTACTTGGAATAGTGTATCCAGTTCTGTCTACCACAGCTCAAGTCAGATATTGACAAGTTGGAACTTGTTCAGGCATGGGTGATCAGGATGGTAAAAATTCTGGAATCCAGATCCTATATAGAATAGCTTAGGGAGCTGGGTACATTTAGCCTGGAGAAGAGAAAAATGAGAGGTGATATAATTGTTGTTGTGTCTCTTCATTTCTGGTTTATGGCAACCTTGAGGAAAGATTTATTCAGAGAGTGTTTGCTTTTGCATTCCTCTGAGCTGAGAGAGTGTGACTTGCCCAAGGTCACCCAAAGGGTTTCCATGACTAAGCAGTACTTGAACTTTGATCTCCAGAGTCATAGTCCAATGCTCAAATTTCTACATCATGCTAGCTCTCCAGTGATATATGATATGATATGATAGCTACCTTTAACTCTCTGAAAGGATGCCATGTCGGCTTGTTTTCTGTTGTTCCAGGTGCTAGAGCACAACGTAGTGGATTTAAATTACAGGAAAAGAGATTTTACCTAAACATTGGGGAAAGCTTTACTGTAAGAGCTGTATAAGAGCAGAATAAGGAAATGGTGTACTCTCCTTCTTTGGAGGTCTTTAAACAGAGGTTGGATGGGTCTCTTTCATGAGTGCTGTAGTTGTGTATTCCCAAATGGCAGGGGGTTGGACTAATGGCCCATGTAGTCCCTTCCAACTCTATGATCCCATGGATTTTAAGTGCATGAAGATAATCAACAAGTACATGATCATCTTTCTGTACCACTCTGAATCTGTGTGAAAGTGAGACTCTTGAAGATTCACTGTTGCACTGTGGCCATTCACATTTGCCATTCTGAACAACCTGAGAAAGGCTAGAAAGCAAGCTTTATTTAAAAGAACATGCCAGATAATGGAAGAGCCTCATGCTGTCCTTACACACTGGATTACAGTACCAGCTGGTGCTCCAGGGGCAGTGGGTGTGGAATGTGAACATTAAACTATCCAAGGTGGTGGAACTATTTGGGGGATAGGTGTCAGCAGCCTGGATATCTCTCTGAAAGATCAGAATAAAACTCAGAACTGGTTCATTGTTGAACAGACATTGAAGTCACCAACTTCCCCCACCCTGGGCATACAAATGGGCAAGTCAGCCATGTATGTTGAAGCTTCAGACCAAACTGCAAGGGCGGGCTGTGTGCTGGATGTCCGTTTGACCTCTTCTCCATAAAAATCTACGTGTGGACATGCCTTCGGTTAAATCCTTTTGCATCCGCTGACACTTTTTCTCAGAAAAAAGGTAGCACATAGCTCATGTTTTTCCTAAAAGTGTTGTCTCGCAAACCTACATTTGATCCTCCTTTGAGGCCCCCAAAGTAACCAAGTCCCCATGTCCATTAACTCACAATTTACTGCAGTGCTATGTGATATGCAACAGAGCTGGTTCGTCTCCTTGAGCCTCAGAGGGGGTCTGCATTCTCGCATCTTGCCATTTTTATCTCTGCCATCTGAAACTCATTTCCAGGATAGACAGAAATTCCTTATAATTACTGCTCTGGGGCATCTGTGTGAATGTATAAGAGAGAGGGAGGAAGGAGGGAGGAAGGGGGGGAAAGAGAGCATATGCTGCCTCAAGACCTCCTGGCTTTACAATGGTTGAAGAGGTAAGGGGAAGTGGACCATGTTCCTTCCTAAGAAAGCTGAGCACTCATTTTAAATAAGTAAATTAAGTATACAAAAGTTCTAGTAATGGTAGTAATTCCACCCATAAATCCTGATTACCTAGAAAGACACCCTTCCCCAAAATTATAGAATAATACCTATACCACTCAGCCATTCCAACTCTTTAAAAGAAACCAAAGAAAAGGGATGTCATAGCCAGATAGGAAGCAAGATAGGAATAAGATAGATTTCTGAGCTCAAGTCTCATTTAAATTAGAAGGAATAATTAGCACCCCACTGATTTTCACAAGTAGTGAGTTGCAGAATAGTAATTTGACATTGGTCTCATTGGGCTATTGGACATTTGTATCCAATTGAAGGATTCTCTTTTTCTGTGGTTCTGCAAAATATCTCTAGGAGACTTGCGTTTATAGATATTTATATCTCATTAGAAAGGAACCTTTATGTATTAACTATTAATAGGAATAACTATTGTATGTATTATACAGTAATTATTTTTATGTATTTATTGTTTTTAGAAATATTTATAATATTTCTAGACTATAATTGCCCCTGATATATACAGAACTTGAAAAAGTTACTTTGGAGTGGCAGCATCTAATTATGCCATTGCATTAGTGCCTTTTGTATTAATGATTGCAATTTTCAGAGTTTAGACAGTATAGATTTTATTTCACTTGAGCGTGAGCAGAGTACATGAGTAAATGGGGTTTTGTGGGCTTTTCAGGCTGTTTGTGATGAGTAAATGTTTGTGTGACTGAATAAACAGGCAGCTGTGCAAGTAGTTTGTGAAAGAAGATACAACTAGTTGTACAAGAATCTGGGCTACCATCTGCACAACCAGTTATGTGAGACATCCCATAGCCAGATTTGCACAACTGATGGTACAACTGGACATGCTACTCCATTGCGCAAATGCTTCAGCACATGTGTAACCCAGTGCAACTGCTCCAGTGGGGATTTTCATCCCACTTGCCTTAAAATGGAGTTTGGGTTTGTGCTACAGCTCTTGGGACCTCAAGCCAGCCTGTTCAAGCTGGTATTTTCAAGCTCTGGATGCCCATGAAAGTTTGAAAGCATGTAAAAGTACAAGTAGACAAATAGATACCATTTTGGTGGGAAGGTAACAGTGTTCTGTGCAGTCATGCTGGCCACATGATCACAGAGTCATCTTTAACAATGATGGCTCTTCAGCTTAGTAATGGAGATGAGCACCACTGCCTACAGTCGGACAAGATTTGACAACCTTGTCAAAGAGGAATACCTTTATCTTTTATCTGTATGCTCATGAACAGCCGTGTTTATACAGAAAATAGGTGGGTGGAGTGATTTCTATTGAATTCAAATGATTGTACTTACTGTGTAAACTATACTAATAAATCATTACAATTTGGTCTTTTATGTAGTTTCTGAGGCATACCCTACAATATTTCACAGCTGAAAACCAGGACACATGTGGTCAAGTAACATCAGATTGTTTTGTTGTTGTATTTATATCCTGCCCTTCTCCCAAGACTGGGATTCAGGATGACTTCAATATTAAAAAAACAATACAATTAAACAACAGTATGGTCAAGATGGCAAAAGTTATCAGTGAGGAAGATCATAAAACCTAGGAGAGGCTGCAGCAATTTGCTTTTGCCTACAGGGAAGGGCAAGGTTCCATATCCTCTTCTCCATTACTCTCAGCGGAATTCATTGACTACACACTACCTTTACATTTTGAACTCAGTTTGCAACAACTGAAGTAAGCCAGGACAAAGGTGAAAAGTGAGAGGAAGAGAGAGAAAACAGGACATTTTAAAAACAGCTTACAAAATAGAATGACAGAGGATTAATAAGGACTGTCCCTGACAAATCAGGATAGTTGGACAGTATGCTGATGTATTCCAATTTTAAAATATTTTCTGAATTTGCCATATAGTTTTGTACTTTGCAATTGTGTTTGTGAACCAACATATTTATAGCTGAATATTCAGTTTGTATAGGAATATATAATTTTGGTAGTTTGGACTGCTTTTTTCAGGTCCAAGGTCCAAGACCTTATTTCTACATTGCTTCCATAGCGCTGCTCCTTTGACAAGCTCCTGGGGCCAGAATTCTCTTGGTGACTTATGGATGGTGATATATATGTGGGTTGTGATAGCTAAAGTAGTTTTTCCAACACTACATAAGGAGGTCTTCAATAGCTCCTTACACAACAATTTTGCTGGACTGAGTAACGGCTTCTGTGTAGCACCAGGGCAAAGCTCAACTCACAGCTCCCTCAACTGACAGTTCACTTTCACCTGCCCTCTTTACTGTTCTTCCTGCACTTATTTACTAAGATACTTAATAATAAAGAAATAAAAAAATACATAGAAAAAAATCTCCTCACCTCTGTCTAACAGCCTCAGGACAGCATAATATAAAACTACCTGACTAATTTAAACAGTGTAACAGTGAAATGATTTTTAGAAGCAAAAAACATATTAAACAATTTAACAAATTAAAAAGAAAAAAAAGGTTAAAATTGTCTGAAATTATCAAAAACCATGTACATGTGAGGATTTGTGCAAAACCAATTAGGCTCTAAGGCTTCAGTGAACAGCCATGTTTTCACTTGATGCCAGAACAGTGACAACTTTGGTATTCCATAACTGCTATATCAGAAAAGGTCCTCTCCTGAATCCTTCCACAGTATATTGCCCTGACTGATGAGACACAGAGGAGGGCCCCTCCTGCAGATCTCAGGCAGGTGTATATATATATATAGAGAGAGAGAGAGAGAGAGAGAGAGAGAGACAGGTGTTCCTTTCTTTGCCTTCAGTTTTCTGGGTCTTACTTTAAGTATGGCGGCTCCACCACCTCCAAATAAAATTTCAGTCTAGCTTCTCATCTAAACCCATGCATCTAACTCTTTTTGGTTTAGTCTTTTTTATGCACCTCACCATTTCTTGACTATTTCCATACCGCATGTCACTGTCATCCCAACAAAGTGATGCCATGATGGTTCCTATTTTGTTTTCAGCTGGTTTTAGACCCATTTTCTTTGCTGTTTTGTGGTGTTTTTGGTCACTGTGTGGTCAGGGGGTTGTAGAGAGAAGGCCACCATGGCTTGCAGTGCTTTAGTGCTCCCAGGGTGCAAAAAAAATAAGGTAAGCAACAAGTGTCAGCTCCTAATATGTGTTGAGAGAGTGTCCTTTACAGGTGCATAGCTATGGGAGGTGTTTAAGGGAATAGGAACTCTGCCCTCCCCCATAAAATTTTCTTTCAGTACCTACATTTCTAATATTGTAGTAATTTAAAACTTTAGTTCAGCATTTCTAAATGCAGTTTAGGCATCCAAAGAAAGAGGAGCAGGTAAACTTACCAAAGGAATGCAAGCATAGCAAATAGAAGAGTTCCCAGTGTGAATGATTTTCAATCTCTGCAATGGTAGAAATTTGGGGACTGAAGGAAAATTTCAGTTGCAAGAGCAGAATTCTTTTTGGCAGGGGGGATGTTATCATTTTTCAACTTCCCTGTCATAGCTACACCACAGGTCCTTTAAATAATCATAGCAGCCTATAGACAAAATTTCTGAAAGAACCAGAATCAAGATGGACCCTTGAGAGAACTTCCAAATCCTCAGGATCTAATTATAGTCCCTTGTACCTCAGAGAAGAGGAACATGTCTCCCCCTCCCCATACTGTTGGACATCATCCATCAGCTTTCATCATGCTGGTTAGGTATGATGAGATTTGGAGTCTGACATCTCAAAGACCAAACATTTTGCATGTAAATTGTGAATTTAGATGATGAATTTTAAATGTGGATTTTTTTAAAGTGTGTACATCTTATTTGTCCTTTTAAACCACTGCATGTTTTAATTAATGTGTTTTAACTCAAGTTGTGCATTGTTCATTTGTCATTGTTCCAAATCTTGATCCATGGTGAGAGACGGATAAAAATTAATAATAATAATAATAATAATAATAATAATAATAATAATAACTTTATCAGGTATGCCCTGTATGTCTATTTCCCCATTTGACTGCTGTTCCATAATACTAAATTCACTTGCTCCTGGCACACATGCAGATCACTCCTTCCATTGAGAACAGCAGCTTTCTCCATATCGGTTCCAATTTCAAGCTGGTTTACATTTGCTGCATAGATCTGTGAGTCAACAAATCCACAGCCACCCTGGCAGTTAGAGGTAAATTTGCAACCAGGAGTTGGAAGACCGATTGCCAGCTGGCAGCTATTGTCTTGCGTATACATTCCATTGTTTTTGATGGATTTTTCCCATTGATTCTTAATGATATCTGAATAATCTGATAGTGGAGTTGCTATTCTGGGTGGAACATTGCACATAGGATTGTGTGTGTGTGTGTGTGTGGTTCTGAGAAGGAATAGGCAGGAAAGGCAGGCTAGTCCTCATGCTTAAACATGCTACATAGCAGCTACATAGAGTCTGTGTGTTTCCTAAAGCTCCATGATACCTTGATTTTATTGCCCCAAGGGCACAAATGCATTGTCAGATTTATGAAAGATGTTCAATACACCTGTTCTTTTGTGGAAAAAAGGAATTACTGTACTATATTATAGCATGTTAGATAGGTCTTCACATTTAGTATTTCTTCTCTTCTAATCTTGATTAAAATCAAAGACAACGGTGCTACTTCTTCAGGGGAAAAATATGATAAATTATTATTTCTTGGTCTTCAAAACAGGAGTCTTCCATGGTCGTTCTTCTATTAGTCAATTCAGTGATTTTAATTAAAAATGGAATGGTTTGAACATAAGGCATAATTAAATAGATGTTTCTGCCTTGGTATGGCTCATTTCACTATCTCAGCACATGCTCCTACAAAACCTAGGAACATCACATAACAAATCTATTCCTTTGCATTTGCTGAATGCTAGTGACTATTTGTCAAAGCTTTGCCTTCCTAGTTGCCACAGAGCCATCAATTACTGTAGAGTTATAGTAATGGAAAAGTGAGCAATTGGAAGCAACTTGCAGCCACATCTTATCCACATTTACTCAGAAGTAAATTTTGGTGTAGTCCATGGCATAGAGTATAATTTCTAGTAAATGTGTTTAGTCAATCCCATGCATCTCTATGCAGAATAAGTGCCAATGAATTCAACAAGAGTTATGTCCAGAAATGTGTGTATGGTGTTTGAACTTTATAATATAATCCTCTATATATGTTGTGGTGGTGGTGGTGGTGTGCCTTCAAGTTATTTCTGACTTATGCTGACCCTATGATAAATCTATGACAGGGTTTTCTTGGCTAGATTTTTTTTGGGGGGGGGGGTTGCCTTTGCCTTCTTCTGAGGCTGAGAAAGTGTGACTTGCCCAAGGCCACCTAGTGGGTTTCCATCACCAAGTGGGGATTTGACTCAGAGGTAAATGGCAATGAGCCCAATACAGGTAAGAAGGTTTAGAATTGTAGCTGACAATTTTTTTTATTTCATTTTAATTTTGGTTCTGTTGTAAAGGGAGGATGGATGGTGGAGATAATCTAATTTGGATGAATGTACATACTTGAAGACATTATTTTCTTTTTAATAGGATGAACTAAAGCGCTAAATCCAGTAGGGAATGAGGATGCACTGAATTGTCTGCATATAACACTGTATATTTTTGTTCACATGTGGTCAGAATAAATACAAATATTCTATCTATGAAAACAAATATAAAAGCTGTTCTGGCTGAAAGCACACTCCACTCTGTCAGATGTATCTTTAATGATATTGAAGTTGTCAGTGGATGCATCCAGACTGATTAAAAAGACCAGAAAATCCTCAATTTTGTTCCCGTTCTTTCTGATTTTATTTTGGAAATACATACATGTTTTGTTTATCCCAGAATATTTTCTATTCACTGCCAGTACAAAATTTTTTTTATACCAGCTACCCATATCAGTTTATTTTAACACAGTATAAAATGGGGGGGGGGGCAGGAACAAAATTGGGGACTTTTCAGTCAGTCTGGATGTGCCCAGTGATCATTAAAATCCAAGCACAAAGAACACACAATGAATCCTCCATAGAGACTTGGAATAATCCATGGCCATAAGAAGATTTGTGTTGTGGAAGGAGGAGGAACTGTACATTTGTGCAACTGAATAATAAAGCCAAGTATCTTATTTTATGTATAGTGCTTGGATCAAAGAGATACCATCATCCAGTGATGAATGGGATTCCCAATGCATCCCCTAAAAAAAAAACATTTCCCATTTTCAGTACCACCCCATGCCCTCAGTTACTCTGTAGTGGTTCTTGCCTTAAATGTTGTGGAGCCAAAGGCTGCCATTAAAGACTGGCTAGCTGAAAAGTTGGGTGACAGGGATAATGGTTGAGTTGGGGGGGGGGGGAGGCAGCATGGTTGGTTAGTAAATTGGTTTTCCTCCTGAGAAATCCTCAGTTCTGTAGAAGGATCAAAACAAGCTTTAAAGGGCGACAACAAAAGGAAACTATAATACGATGATCTCAAAGCAAATGACAAGAACAATGAGCTCAGTGCCATGTGGAATACAAGCATGTAGAATGAAAGCAGGCTGGGAATCTGGTCTTCCAGATGGCTTGAACATTAATTCCCAGAAGATCCAGGCAGCATGGCTAGTGGCCAAGGATTATGAAAGTTGCAGTCCTACCCTAGAACTAATTACTAAGCCCAAGAAGCATCTGAGATAAATATACTTATGTACATTTTCTAGAAATAGTGATAAGGAGGAGGAAAAATTGTGGGCTATCACTAAGAGTGTGCAGGGGGTTCAAACTCCATCTGGTGACTCCTCAGAAGGGAGTGTCACTCCTTGTGCTGGTAGATAGGGGCTGCCTTCTAGGTCTGGCAGCTCTGTTGGCTGAGCAGTAAAGAGAGTCTTCTTCTTCACTCACCCAGCCAGGAGCTCCATAAGATGGAAAGGCTGCTGAGTGGCAGGAACAGCCAAGTCCCACCAGTGGCTACTAGTGGGATGGGATTGCTTTCCAGGTCTGGCCACTCAGCTGGCCAGGCAGTAAAGAGAGTCTCCTCCCTCTTTCACATGGCCAGCAGCTCCACCAGGTCTGGAAATGGCTGTTGAAGAGAGGAGGGGGGCTATTTAAAAAATGATCCACATTGGGTGTCAAATATACTAGGCATGTCACTGAAATGACTTGAGAGGGGGACAAACTGAGAGTGAGGAGCTATATTGTTTTCAAAAGAGGAGGCTGCCATCCAAGTTGAGTGTTCTATTCTCTATAGCCAGGAGCTCTTTATCTCTATGGGCAAAAGCAGTGCTACCTATTTCAACATTTTGAGAACTCCATATTTGAACTGCAGATTCCGTGAAGATGTTTCAACTTTAATCTGTCCTTAGTCTCTCACCATTCAGCTTCTTGTGGTAGGGGAATGTGTGTGCAGATCCCCAAGGCTGTGTTTGAGGCTCCTTTGGGATCCTGACAACCTATTTTTAATGGTTCCAAAATGGCTCTGCAAGCTACATGAGGGTGTGGGAGACAATTTTACCATGTTCCCCAGGCATTTTAGGGTCAGGAAAGGTCTTTTTTAATTTAAAAAAAAACAGGAAGTGAACTGGAAGTTTACTGTATCTGCATTATGTATACAGGTTGAGTCTCCATTATCTGAAATGCTTGGGTCCAGAGGTGTTTGGAATTTTGGATATTTTGGGGTTTTGGAATCCTTGTATTTGTATATGCGTACATAATGAGATATGTTGGAGATGGTGCCCAAGCCTAAACACAAAATTCATTTATGTTTCATATACACATTATACACACAGCCTGAAGGTAATTTTATACAATTTTTAAAATTATTTTGTGCATGAAACAAAATTTGTGTACATTGAACCATCAAAAAGCACAGGTATCACTATCTCAGCCACACATGAAAAAGTGTATATTTCAGATTTTTGGAATTCCAAATAAGGGAGACTCAATCTGTAATGCTATGTAAACATCTGCTGAGCCCCTCTTTCCCAAGATTTATCTTCCCCCCCCCCAAACTAATAAGCTCCGCATCTTATAACCTTTCTTTTGCAATGGAATTGCAAAAGTTGTATTCTGAACCTTTTCTAGCTCTACAAGCATCTGTGAAATACAGTGACCAGGGGCATATTCACACTATACAATTATAGCACTAAAATCCCACTTTAACTCCCATGGCTGCATTCTATGGAATCTTGTGGATTTTAATTTCATGAGTCACCAAAGAATTCTCTGGTTGAGAATTCTAAATACCTCCTTCCTAAACTTCAGATCCCATGATTCTATAGGATTGAACCATGACAATTAAAATAGATTCATGGTGTTATAACTGCATAGCGTGAATGGGATCCTGAACTGTACACAATATTCCACAATTCCTCCATCAATTTTGGTTGCATAGATTAAGTTACTCCATAGATGTGTATAAAGGCATTATGATATTGCCTTAAGAAAACCCCAAATGAGTTGAATTTCTAATGGATTGAATCCAACATTTGTCATACTTAGAGTGGACTTTCTGAAATCACTAAGAAGTTCCCTGGTGTGGAATTCATGTTTGGGCAGCTGCTGTATGATGGATTACTGAACTATCAGATTCTCTGAAAAACTGCACTGTTGCTTGTTTGGAAGAGGGAGAAGTATCCTCTCAGTCCCATCAAAATCATGGGAGAGGGTCTTCTGGGTAACTGCTCCTCAGCTTTGAAATCCCCTCCCATTGGAGGCTTGGTTGGCCTCCTCTTTACTCTCTTTCTAGGGTAAAGGTAAAGATATTCCCCGTTGACTAGGTTGTCAAGTCATGTCCAACCGTAGGGGGTGATGCTCGTCTCCATTACTATGGAAGAGCCAGTGTTGTCAGAGACTACTCTGTGATCATGGGGCCAGCATGATTGCACAGAACACTGTTTACCTTCTCACCAAAGTGGTACCTATTTATTTACTTGCATTTGCATGCTTATGAATTGCTAGGTTGGCAGAAGCTGGGACTAGTGATAGGAGCTCACTCCATCGTGCAGCGCTTGGGCCTCGAACTGCCAACCTGCCAATCTTGCAGTCAACAGAGTCAGCATCTTAACCACTTGAGCCACTGCATCCCTGCTCTCTTTCTACCAGCAGGCAAAGAACTTGCTGTTTTTTTAGTATGCAAAGGAATCTTGTAGCACCTTTGAGACTAATTAACTGAGTGAAAGAAATTGTAGCATAACCTCTTGTAGACTCGGTATGATTCCTCAGATGCCTGGAGTGAAATGGTGCCCAGAAAGGATCTTTATCAGCAGACTGTATGAATATACATAGAAATATAAAACTTGTGCATGTGGCAGGGGAAAGATGTTGCCTAAGGCCAGTGTGGATAGATGACTGTATAAATCAGGCAACCTTTCCCCTTTAAGGGCCGAGGGACTTCAGCTCCCAGAAGCCTCAGCCATGTTGGCCAATAGTCCCATGTTGGCCAATAGTTCCTGGAATTCTGGGAGCTGAAGTCCCTCGGCCCTTAAAGGGGACAGGTTGCCTACCCCTGATATAAATGGTGGAGGGAGTTTTGGAATATGCTATGTGCAGGCTGGGCACTAGAAAAGAAATGGGTAAATTGGCTAAGAATATCCACAGAAGCCTGGAGCATTGCCCAATATTATAATATGTGTAGTGTGCTAGGAAGCCATGTATGGCATGTATCATATAAGACAGGGGTAGGCAACCTTTCCCCTTTAGGGGCCGAGGGACTTCAGCTCCCAGAATCCCAGGAGCTATTGGTCAACATGGGACTATTGGCCAACATGGCTGAGGCTTCTGGGAGCTGAAGTCCCTCGGCCCTTAAAGGGGAAAGGTTGCCTACCCCTGATATAAGAGGATGACCAAGTGAAAGTGCCTCTGATATTGTGGGTTATGTGATTAGGTCCTGTGGTGACATTTTCCAGATAGATATGTGGGCAAAGTTAGCATCTGGGTTAGTGGTAAAGTCTTGTAACCATCTCCCCATCTGTGCATCCTCCTGTAAGTAAGTAACTGAGATGGGAGATTGTCTGTAATCAAGAGAAGGCCTGCCACCAAGAACCTTTGAGAGGGAGAATCTGTAACCTTTCTTCATTTGTGTGTGAAGCTTTGGGAGATTTCAGAGGGTTGTAACCAGGAAAATGCAGCAGAGTGCTCAAACAGACAATGGCTTTACAAAGGGGGCCTGGAACAAAATATCATAGTACTGAACATTTCTGTTTAGTATTACAACCAACCTTACACTATTCAAGGACCATATTCTATTCCCCTCCTCCACAGTTCTGTGGGTTTTACCCCCTCTGGCCACTGAGCATTTGCAGTCCTCCCTGCATTGCTTTGGGGCCACCCTCAACCCCCATGTAAACAACATAAAATAAAATATTTTGTATGTTTGCAAACTTTGGGATTCCTCCAGGCCTGTTAATTTCTCCCTATTGTGTCAGCTGACTTGTCCTATCAAACCTATGCCATTTTGATTACTTAAGGATCTCATCTTGAAGAATGTATAGGATTAAAACAATGCATTACTGACAACTAGTAGTGAGTCCTGGAAAGATTTTGTTTTCATTATTATCACTGGGGAAAAGTAAGCTCTTAGGAAAACCTGGTTTGGAACTCTTTGAGATTCTGGCATGTTAGACCAGTGTTAAAAAATGGAATATGGTCCAGAACAGGACCATGGCTCCCAGACCTTCTCTCTCTATTGAAATAATGCCATGTTACACAACAGCTACTAGTTTATTCTACAAATAAAATTACAATACAGCTCTCAGGAAAGATCTGCCCAACATCCCTCAAGCTGAGAATAACACAGTAGCCTGGCTTGACAGCCCAGGAAGGTGGGATAAACTTCCTACTTTTTTTCCTAGTCTGGGACAAAGTAGAAGAAGAAGGGGATAATACAGTCTTGACAGTCTTTATTTGGAGCAACAACCAAACTCAAAAGATAAAGAAGAAAATGAAGGGTGGGTAACAAATGTGATGAGAAAGGTAAGGGCAAAGCAAAAACAATTATTAGTGGACAAACTATGAGCAATCTTTCTATTTTTAAAGAAAGAGCATGTCTCAGCCAGAAAAATGTGCTCTCCTGGGTACCCTATATATTGTCTAGTTGAGAAAATGTGGAACTCATTATTTGTAATAATTATTATTATTTTGCTACAATTAATGCATAACTAACTTGCCATATAATCAATCCTGAGTGAAAGACACAAATCCTCCAACTGTCCTGATTTGGCAGGGACAATCCTGATTAATCCACATTCACCCCAATTTTTCAGATAGAATCATAGAATCATAGAATCATAGAGTTGGAAGAGACCGCACGGGCCATCCAGTCCAACCCCCCTGCCATGCAGGAAATCCAAATCAAAGCATCCCCAACAGATGGCATCAAAGCATCCCCAACAGATCAAAGCATCCCCAACAGATCTCTTAAAGTGTCCCAGCTTTATTCTCCTGATCCCACTTCCCCTCTTCTTCTGCTTACTTCACTTGTTGCACACTGAGTGCAAACTGAAAAAGTAGTTTGTACCCAATTAACTCAGTAAAGGGAAGAGGACAGGAGTGTGTGTGTGTTGGGGGGGGGGGGAATCCTGCCCTTCCCAGTAGGCTCAGGAAAAAGTAAAGTGCTGCAGCCTCTCTCCACTTTTTTGTTCTTCCTCATTAACAACTTTAGCTATCTTGACCCTGTGAAATCGTAGGCTTTCATGGCTGGCATCCATAGTTTTTTGTGAGTTTTTCGGGCTGTGTGGCCATGTTCTAGAAGATGCCAGCCACAGATGCTGGTGAAACATCTGAAAGAAACTCTTCTAGAACATGCTACACAGCCCGAAAAACTCACAAAAAACTATCTTGACCCTGCTCTGATTTACAGTCCCAGTTTTCACCTGTGAAAAGTTGAAGGGAGAGAGTAAGCATGGTGTGTAGGTGGTATCAGCATTGGACTAAGACTCTGGAGACCAGAGTTCAAATCCCTGATGCTATGGAAACCCATCAGGTGATCTTGGGCAAGTCACACTCTCTCAGCCTCAGGGGATGACAAATACAAACCTCACTCAGACCATATCTGAACAAATCTTGGTAAGAAAATCCCGTGATAGATTTTCCATAAGTCAGAAACGACTTGAAGGCACACAGCAGTAGCAACAACAATGCAGATAGCTTCACTCCTTTTGTTAGGTACCTGTGATTTTTTTAGTTATTTTTATATTTATAGGGGTGTTGCCTCATGATGATCCTGCTGGATCTTTCAGAGGTTTTCAGTATTATCAACCATGGTATTCTTTTGGGTCGCCTCTCTGGGATGGGGCTTGGGGATACTGCCTTACAGTCCTTCTTGAAGGGGCAAACTGAGAAGGTGGTATTGGGGGACCCCTGTTCAGCCCCCTGGCTGTTGGCCTGGGAGGTCCCTCAGGGTTCTGTTTTGTCCCCCATGTTATTCAACATCTACATGAAACTGCTGGGAGAGGTCATCCAGAGTTTTGGGGTGCAGTGTCACCAATATGCGGATGACACCCAGCTGTATCTCTCCTTTCCATCTGACTCCAAGGAAGCTATCTCTGTACTGAACCAGTGTCTGCTGTCAGTAATGGACTGGATGAGGGCAAACAAACTGAAGCTTAATCCAGACAAGATAGAGGTGCTCCTGGTCAGTCATAAGGCAGATCAGGGAATAGGAATTCAGCCTGTGATGGATGGGGTTACACTCCCCCTGAAATCTCAGGCTCACAGCTTGGGTGTGCTCCTGGACTCCACTTTGAACCTGGATGCCCAGGTTTCAGCAGTGGACAGGAGTACATTTGCACAGCTAAAACCTGTGCACCAGCTGCACCGATTCCTTGAGACACCATAGCTGGCTACAGTGACACATGCCTTGGTTACATCCTGCTTGGACTATTGTAATGTGCTCTACATGGGGCTGCCCTTGGAAACTGTTTGGAAACTGCAGCAGATGCAAAATACACATATTGACTGTTGACTGGGGCTAGCTACAGGGATCATGTCACTTCCTTGCTGAAACAGCTGCACTGCTCCGTTTCCGGGCAGAATTCAAGGTGCTGGTTTTGATCTTTAAAGCCCCAAATGGCTTGGGTCTAGACTATCTGAAGGACTATGGACCTCGGCAGACGACTAATTGGGTCTTCTTCCGGGCCTGGAAGAGGAGGGGCAGCCGCACGTTCGGCGCCCCTTCCTCTTCCTGAGGTTGCCCCTGGAAGCGCCGGCCATCCACACGGCTGGCACTTCTGGGTTGACCTCACGCCGCGGCGACCGCACTCGCCGCAGCGTTTGAGTCAGGGAAAGTGCGCCCGCCGCTTTTGGGGCGCACTTTCCCTTAAATCTAAAAGGAGCGCCAATTTGGCGCTCCTTTTAGATTCGGCGGGGAAGCGCCGCGGTGAGGCTGCCTTGGCCCCGCGGCGCTGCAGACCAGGGCGTCTTGGACGCCCTCGTCTGCATCCCCAGTATATCTCCCTATACAAGCCAGCCCCAGTGCTAAGACCATCAGGAAAGGGCTATCTCTCAGTCCCACCACCTTTGCAAATGTGGTTGGTGAGGACTTGAGAGAGTGCCTTCTCAGCTTCTCCCAGACGGTGGAACTCCCTGCCATGGGAAATCAAGTTGGCCTCCTCCTTGTTCTCTTTCTGTTGGCAGCTGAAGATGTTTTTATTCAGGCAGGCATTTGGTGGGTAGTTTTTATTTGAGTAATGTGGTGTGCTGTTTTAATGTTTAATGATTTTTACTGTTTTGAACTATACTGTTTTTAATGTATGTTTTAATGTTAGTAGTATTTAATTATTTTTCAACTTTTGTAATCAATGTTTTAGCTTTGTCTTTTAAAATATATTTCTCCCAATGTGGGAGAAAGCGGGATATAAATCCTGGAAATAAATAAATAAATAAATAAATAAAATAGAGAAAGGAAATAGCATGATTTGAGTACTCTTTCATAGCATGTCTTATGCTGCTGCCTTTTGCTTGGCTGTGGGTACTGAGGTGACAATAAGTTGGACAGATAAAGAGCATATTTTGTAAGACAGACCAGCAATTTACAGCATTCAGATTTTTTTTAAGTAATGAAAAGTAATTGTTTTAGTTCCTTTTGAGAAACTGGAAAGTAAAGAGGTCCTTTAAAAAATGTGCAACAGTAGTAACTAAATAGTAGGGCCTTGGGGCTGTAAATGTTGCCAATTATTTAAAAAATCATTTTCCTGGTACCCTCCCTTTCCATCTCTGCATTTAGAGCTAAATAGAAAGGAGGAAAAAGTGGTTTCTCACAACTTGGAAATCAATTTAAATCCAGATAGATAAAGAAATGAGCTGTACCAAAAGTAACAAGCATGCAATATGAGGTAGCTGGAAATAAAACTGTTTCTTCTCAGTAGTGACAGAGATAGATATTAGCCAATAAGATTAGACAATGGATCATCAGTGTTGTTCTACTTTAACACATTCTAAAGGAGATTTAAACGCCAGTGTCTAAATTTTTGGAATGAAATCAAGTAATGAATTTTTTTGATACTGAAAAAAACACCTTCATACAGAGACGTTATGAAACATAGCAGATGTCCCCATGTCTGTAGATAACATGATAATAGCAGCATCTACTCAGCAGGGATGTAATTAAACCCTAAAAGGTCACAGAAAAGTGCAACAATAGAAAAATGTTTTTGAAGGAAGGATTCAATTCATGGCACAAAAACAATCACAGTAGTTGCCACCATGGTTATTGTCAGAAGTTACCATTCAGGATGGTGTCCTACCAAACACTCTTAAAGAGATCAAAGAAGAAACTGCAGAACTTCTTACAATACACAAGTTGTTCTTAAGATCAGCCTCTGTATGAAAGAACAGGAACAGCCCCCATCAAAGTAACACTATTTTTTTAAAAAAAAAATGATCCTGGGACTAATCCAACTAATCACAGGTCAGTTAACTTCATATTATTTCACATACATTGTTGAAAAGCAACTATAAAGATAATGGTGGGGATCCTACATCACCAAGTTACTTAAAATCCACAAAAATAATAGCTTTATTGGGCCAACCAAAATGCACATTATACATTACCCAGCCATTTTACATTCAGTTGGCCATAACAGACAGGAACAGTCTTCACGCAGTTTAGAAACAACGTACACAGAGTGGTAGCCAATGCATCCAAAAACCTCTCGCCCACGGAAGTAAAGTTCAGCCTGTGCAAGAAGAATTCTGGAGCAGATCATTAAACAGAGAGTCTGTGAACATCTGGAAGATAATTTCATAATCACAAAAAGTCAACATGGGTTTCAGAGAAACAGGTCATGCCAGACAAATCTGATCTCTTTTTTTGATAAAATTACCAGCTTGGTAGATGAAGGGAATGCTGTGGATATAGTACATCTTGATTTCAGTAAGGCCTTTGACAAGGTTCCCCATGACATTCTTGCAAGCAAGTTGGTAAAATGTGGGCTAGACAAAGTAACTGTTACATGGATTTGTAATTGGTTATCTGGTCGAACACAAAGGGTGCTCAACAATGGCTCCTTTTCAACCTGGAAAGAAGTGACCAGTGGGGTGCCACAGGGCTCTGTCCTGGGCCCAGTGCTATTCAATATCTTTATTAATGACTTGGATGATGGTATTGGGGGCATAGTTATCAAATTTGCAGACGACACCAAATTAGGAGGAGTAGCTAATACCCCAGAGGACAGGATCAAAATTCAAAATGACTTGAGCAGACTAGAAAGTTGGGCCAAAGCTAACAAAATGAAATTCAACACAGAGAAATGTAAGGTACTGCACTTAGGGCGGAAAAACGAAAAGTACAGATATACGATGGGGGACACTTGGCTGAATGAGACTACGTGTGAAAGGGATCTAGGAATCCAGGTGGACCACAAGTTGAACATGAGTCAACAGTGCGATGCAGCAGCTAAAAAGGCCAATGCAATTTTAGGCTGCATCAGTAGAAGTATAGTGTCTAGATCAAGAGAAGTAATAGTGCCACTATATTCTGCTTTGGTCCGGCCTCACCTGGAATACTGTGTCCAGTTCTGGGCACCACAATTCAAAAAGGATGTGGAGAAACTGGAGCGTGTCCAAAGGAGGGCAACTAAAATGGTGAAGGGTCTGGAAAGCAAGCCCTATGAGGAACGACTTAGGGAGCTGGGGATGTTTAGCCTGGAGAAGAGAAGGCTGAGAGGTGATATGATAGCCGTGTTTAAATATTTGAAGGGATGTCATATCGAGGAGGGAACAAGCTTGTTTTCTGCTGCTCCAGAGACTAGGACCCGAAACAATGGATGCAAGCTGCAAGAAAAGAGATTCCACCTCAACATTAGGAGGAACTTCCTGACAGTAAGGGCGGTTCGACAGTGGAACACACTCCCTCGGAGAGTAGTGGAGTCTCCTTCCTTGGAGGTCTTTAAGCAGAGGCTGGATGGCCATCTGTCGGGGATGCTTTGATTGGGAGTTCCTGCATGGCAGGGGGGTTGGACTGGATGGCCCTTGTGGTCTCTTCCAACTCTATGATTCTATGATTCTATGATTCTATGAATTGCTTAGCCTTGATGTGGGCTATAACCCACTGGGAATTCATTATAGGTGGCGCCAAGGTCATCATCCAAACACATCCCACTCAAGTTCATACTTTCTGGTAAAATCCAAGATGGGGAAGTCCACAGTTCAAGAATAGACAAATGGATGTTAGAGCTAGTGAAGCGAGGCATAGACTACAGCAGAAAAGCTAGTGAACTGGTCACCCCCTATGGGCTAGTAGTTTCCGGAGCTGCCCATGAGTGCCCTCTCCCCATTCCCACACAAAGCAATTGGCCAGTAAAGGCAGGAAAGATACTAGCAGAAGCCATGCAGGCAGGATTCATGTGCTGGTCTGCAACAGCTCATCTGTGTGCCCCGAAGGAGCCCGCCTAATGGAATTTGGAGCGATTGGGGTTAACGACAGACACATATTGCAAGGAACAGTTCGACCAGTCTCCCAGTCAGACAAATGGCAGGAAGCTGCCCAGCTAATTATGAAGAGAACTGTCCCCACCTGGGTCTTGTGTTAAAGGCTACCAGAAAAGCAGCGGAGAGGAAGCACAATGAAACAATGAAGCAGATGCCTTAGCTAAAGCAGTGGCAACAGCCCCAATGGTTCCATTAATGTAAAGCCCAAGGAGTACATGTTACTGGACACACTAGATCTGGTCCAACTCCAGAAGGGAGATGGAGAAATAAAGGCATTGGCAGCTGCAGGAAAGGACTCCACAGGAAGATACAGCGTAGTGCAGAAGGAAGGTATATGGTGGGCGGTGGATGGAGATGGAACTCATCATTGTATTGTCTCCGTGGAGGTCCGTGGAAATCTTATTCAATTTGTGCATAACATAGGACACTCAGGAAAGCAGGTCACAGTAGAGAGAGTCAAGGAGACAGGATGGTGGCCCCACATGAAGGAATACATAGAGCAATGGGTAGATAACTGTCCTGTGTGCATCATGGTAAATGCGGATTCCAGTGCCCCTAAGGCACCCATCTGCCACCAGCGCATTGAAGGCCCCTGGTCTCGATTGCAGATTGACTACATTGGCCGCCTACCAACCACTCCCTGACACAATAAATACTGTTTGACCATAATAGATCCCTTTAGCAAGTGGATTGAAGCTCTCCCCCTTCGCGACAACACTGCAGCCACCACAGCTAGGATACTGTTTGATCATGTTTTCAGCCACTGGGGACTTCCTCAATTCTTTGTGATTGATCACGACTCAGGCAGTCATTTCACTGGAAAAGTTATGAAGACTTTATGTACAGCTCTAGGCATTAAAACACGGTTTCACATCATGGCCCATCCGCAGAACTCAGGTCATATAGAGAGAACCAACAGAATCCTCAAGGAAGCCATGAGAAAGGTAGTCAAGGCTTCTGGCAAGGATTGGGATGCAAAAATTCCCATAATCCTCATGGCTTTTAGAGGGACAGTAGCTTCCCATGGTTTCACATCACACCAAGTAATGACTGGACACAAAATGATAATGCCGGAAGCACCACCCTCCCCTTAGATCTAGAACCTGTGGTCCTGAATCATGAGTGGATGAAAACTCTCCTGCAGAGCATCCAGCAGACACACGGACTGGTAGCAGAGAAACTAGGACAAAATATGCAGACTATGAACAGAAGGTTAGGATGGGTACACAACCCTCAGCAATGGGACCCAGGACAGCTGGTCATGTATAGGAATTTCTTTAAGCAGAAGCATAACTTAGCAGCCAAATGGCTAGGACCTATAGAGGTCACAGAAAGAGTGTCTCCCCCCCCCCCAGTCTACCATGTCCACATCCCTAGCAGTCATTTCTCCCAGCAGCCTTGACCCTGCTCCTATGTGGCAACCCCAGCTTTGCCCAACCAGATGCCCACAGTTCAGCCAGCCTATGAGGTTCATCCTCTCAGTCCACCTGACCAGTTTTGACCTATTCCCGCACCCCCATTCAATAGATTGCCCTGGTGCAAGCTCCCAAGGTTGCAGATTGTTTTGTGCAAGCCACCGGGCTTCAAGACAATGTAACCGGTATGATCTCACAGCCCTTGGAATGGCTATTGATATTGTTTTAGTAGAATGGGCCTTAAGCCCTAACTAGACTCTTCGTTGCATGTATTATGGTTGTACATCCCTTTTGATGATGGATTTCTTTGCAAGAATGGTGGTTTGGAACTCTCTCTCCCTCCTCTATCCTTCTCTTTTCTGGTTTCTCTGCCACTGCATCCAGTGCTATCCTATGGCACATCTCATAACCTTTAGCTGAGTCTCTCTGGAGACAAGGGAGGATAGTATTAATTTACCCTCACCCCCGCTGCATGTTCTATGTCACCTCTATCCCTCCTGATCTTACAAGAGGAAAGTAAGCCTCCAATGTGGTGCCCAGACCCAAGCCCCTGAGATGTCCCCCAATGTCCCTGCCGATGACGCCCTCATCTATATCGAGACTTCCAGCCAACCAGTCCCGATGCCAGTCTGGATAGGAAGGTTCCAGTGCCAGCATCTACTGCTAGTCTTTTAGAGTTCCACGCCTGCATCACAGCATCCTCCCACCAAGGTTGACACTCAACCACCTCATGGACACTGGTACACCTTCATGCCCGCATCCTGCCAAGATGGACATCCTGCCATTTCATGGTCATTGCTGTTGCTTGAACGGCCCACATTCCTGGACACAGCCCATTGCCACCCAGATCCAACATCAACACTGCCCTCTGGACTCTAACTCCTCTTGCGCCCCCACGGGACTCTCTACTTGCCACCCCAAACTGAAGAACATCCACATGGACATTCTTACCTTGCTCTTACCACTACTTTTGTTGTTATTAGTGCCGCAGTAATTGGACTCCAACTCCTTTCACATGGACTCTCATGGCTCATCATACTATTGCTGCTGATAACGCATATTGTTTTCATTGACACTGCTTACTGTTTTCTTCTATTGCTGAATGCATGGGTTCCGGATGTATGATTGTGCGATTTCAGGAACCCCTCCCTATAAGTGAGATACTCCCTTCTGCATAGTGACCTCTCCTTATAAATTCTAGCCCCAAAATTTTATGACAAAGGCTAATTTGAAAGACATTGATTCCACGCACCTGTGCTTTGGTCTCAATGCTTTCGGGGGGGCGGGGGGGATCTGTTAGCATATATGATTTTAATAAAATTTTGGGATATGTGGAGTTCCCTTGATGACCCTGAACTGACCCCTGTGGGATGTCAACCATAAGCTTCTAGATGGTAAGTCAGGTAGGCACAGGAAAAGGGCCTGCCTAAACAACTGGAAAATTCCCAACCAGACAGGTTTGGGAGTTGCTAAAGGTGAAAGACCATGATCCCTAAAGGTTGACATAATAGTTCTAGTTTGTCCTGAGTCTTACTCCTGATGGGGCAGTGATTAGATTTAACTGCACCCTTTTTCTCTAGCCTCCCTCCTTGATTGTGTCAAGATCCAAGTACATTGTTTAGGTCATCCTCACACCTTGGCTTAACAAAGCATAGGCAATCAGCGCCTTTGTCCAGGCTTCAGCCAAGCCATCAAGTCTATAGCTAGAAGCAAGATATTGCCTATATAAACCCTTAGATTTTTAGACTCCATATGCTATCCTTAGAGTGCATCTTGACTCCATGTCAGTCTGTGCTCTGATCATAGCTCCCTCAGCCATCCCTTTCCCTATTTTGGTGACTGTGTATCATCATTACCATCATCCACATCCACAGCGGATCCCAGAGAAGCCTTCGGAAGTGAGTATCCCCCGTAGTCTGGCCCATCTCAGTCTATTCCCGCTTTCACTCCTCTACTTCCAAGCATGCAGTGTGAGTGCGTGTGTCATATTTGTATGTGTGCAGTTTTCCCCTTTTAATAAAATATTTAGACCTTAATTGAAGAGGCTTGTCTCAGACTCATCCACTGTGGGATCTCTTAGTCCTCTGGTATACACAACAGTACTCCAGTCTCGCAGGGTGTTGTTAGGGCCCCACTCTTGCATATTTTGAGCTAATTATAAATTCCCCTAATTAGATGCTTCCTAACAGTGTGCCTTATGAGAGGGTATCATAAAGTAATAATTATCACCTAGATGTTATTATAGTATATTGATGAAATTTTGTCAGTGTCATCACTGGTCCCTAAGTGCATGATGTTGAGAAAATCAGCTCATTGTGTCCTTTATGTTTGTGACAGGTTGTGCCAGAAGTGAAGTGTGAAATCCTCATAGGGTGTAATCTGCAGATAATGGTATTTGGAGGGTTAAGAAACTCTGGGGAAAATGTGTAAATCTGGGTGGTGACTACATAGAGATAACTACAAATCAAAACAAACTTTCTGTCAATTTTTTTAAGGTGATAATTAAAACTTTATGATACCTCCTAGTACTTTGCTGTATGGCCAACACAGCTACCTCTGGATATGTTTTCTGGGTATGTTACTTACAAATGTATAACTATAATCTCCTGTCCTGTCCCATCAAACCTATTTTAACAGCCAGCAGCCTCTCCAAGCAAGTGTGCTGCTGCCGGTGACCAGGGTGCTACAGGATGATGTTTTCAGCCCCTTCTCACCAACAAGTTGTAATAATAATAATAATAATAATAATAATAACAAATTTTATTTTTAACCCGCCCCTCTGCTCAGCAACTGGAGTGGCATACAACAGAATTTAAAACAAACAGTGAATTAAAACAATACTTCAGCCCAATCCCTAACCCACCCACCCCTTAAAAATGAATTAAACTAATACAATGTGGAATTGTGATTGACTCCTGTTTCTGATGCAGCCTCACTCACTGGCAAGAGGGGGTCAGGAAAAGTAATTCTGCTGTGCCCTGATCACCAGTAGAACAGACCTTGATTGCTTAGAGCAGCTCCCTGGAGTTTAAGGTGGGATTCAGGGGGCATTTACAATCATATCAAAAGTGCCATGATCATGATTATGTAGTATAACTGAATATGGAGAAGTTGCGGATCCATAACTCTAGGTTACAAATCCATAACTGTGATACAGAATGCCAGCCAACATTATCAAGTATGTACAGAGCTTGAAGTATTACTTTTGAAAATGGTGAAGAAGACAGTGAAACAGAAAATGGTGATGACTTTGTAGTGATTGTGGATGATGATGCTGAAGAGGAGGAGGAAGAGGGAGATGCACATGAGATCATGGATGAAGAGGGTGCACAAGGTAAATAGTGGTTAAATAATAAACCCCCACTAGAAAGCTGCAATTTTTGGACACCAAAAAAGAACGCTGATAGAGGAATAGTCCTGGGTCTGGCAAGACATCTCCATACAATGTCATCTGGGGGAGTGTCAGGGACAGCCAGGTTGAGGACTTGGAGGACTCAGGGGGAGAATGTAGAGCCAGGTCCTAGCTTGGTGCTACCAGCTCCCATAGACCTAGCTGAACCTGGACCTAGCTGTGTGGGACCCATTGAGGCACAGCCCCTGTCTCAGCAGCCTAGGCTCCCTCCTCAGCAGCCCAGCCTCCCTCCAGCAGAAAGCCTTTCCCCAGCAGAGGTTTCAGGCCTGGAAGAAGCAGAGGAGCAAGAGATTGAGATCCCTACCTTTGCTCAGAGGAGAACAGAGAGGGCGGGGCTGCGGCATTCTCAAAGGTTAGCTGAGAAACGTGCAGCTAAAGATAAACACCTGTGACAGAGGAGCTGAGGCTAGATAAGCAGCTGGGAAAAGCCAAGCTCTTTGTCAAGGCTTATCTTGGATTCCCCGGTGAAAGCTCTTGGCTCTCGGCTTGACTCTGGGCTGGTTTGGATCTTGTGACCTTTGGAACGGCTTTGGACTACCTGCTCGTGATAACCCTGGACCTTGGATTGCTCTCTTGACCTACCTTTTGGAACTCTGGACTTGTTGTTTGCCTGCTACAAGCAAACATTGGTACGTTACTTACAACTGTGTTTGTGTCTTGGAAAAGGGCCCTGTCCTTATCAGCCACGTGTTGGCAGCTTTCCCGGACAGGGAGAGACAACAGGCCCAGCACCATCGGGCCTAGAATAAGAATAAGAGCCCTCCCTCCATTCCATCTGATGTCATCTGGGGGAGAGAGAACAGGCCCAGCACCATCGGGCTTAGAAGAAGAAGAAGCACCCTTACTTCTTAAAGGACGGGTGGGATTTGGAATTTTTATGTTTTATCTGTATGGAAATGTTAATGTTGTAAGCCACCCCGATTGCTCTGCAGAGGGGTGGGATATAAATAAAGAAATTATTATTATTATTATCATCCTACAGGGGCAGGAAAATTGTTAATACTATTGTTGTTAGGTCCTTTCTAGAAGCAGATCCTTGTGTTATTCATTGTGCTGTTGTTATGTTGATCCTTTGCACTCACATTGCCTAGTCCATTTTTTTTGTTGCCACATCCATGCACACACTTTCTCTAGGACAGATATAGACAACTGCAGAAGGCAGAGTGGGCAGTTTTCAACCCTGTAGCCTCCCCAGTCCACTAATCTCTAGAAAAACTGGCCAATGTGCAGCTGAAAACAAACATTATAAAACACTTTAAAAAATAATATAATGCCTTTCTCCAAATAAACATTTCCAAAGACCAGAAGTCTGGTCTGCTTCCTTCACACTACACAAATTATAGTGCTATGATTCCACTTTAACAGCCGAGGCCACATCCTGTGGAATCCTGGGGCTTGCAGTTTGATGAAGCACTAGCGCTCTCTAGCTGAGAATGCTAAATGACCTCCCTAAACTGCAAATCACAGGATTCCTTAGGATGTTGCCATGGCAGTTGAAGTGGAATCATAGTGTTATAACTGAGTGATGTGAAAAGGACCCTGGTCAGGAAAGTGACTCACTGATGAGTGGCAGTAATTATGCAGGCACTCATGGTCAAACTACACACTGCAAGAGACATGCCCTGTATGACACAGCAAACTACACACTGCAAGAGACATGCATTGTATCATCTTTTCCTCTCTTCTTGCTGTGTATGTCTTCAAGTCATTTCTGACTGATGGCAACTCTAAGGCAAAATTATCATGAGATTTTCTTGCCAAGATTTGTTCAAGGTGGGAGTGACATTGCTTTTCCCTGAGGCTGAGAATATGTGACTTACCCAAGGTCACCCAGTAGGTTTCATGACTGAGATGAGAATTGAACCCTGATCTCCATAGTCATAGTCCAACACTCAAGTTGCTATGCCATGCAAGAGTAAATATACATGAGCCCAATTCAGGCTGGAACCAGCACCAGTCATGTGAAGTTCACTTCAGCCCCTCCTTAGGAGGACTAAACAACCTTAATTTACATACTTTAGACCACACAAGAGCTTCCTCTTCTATGACTAAGAGGAAAGGTATCCTGCATAAATTAATAGGAGAGAGTGAGGCACGGAAAAATAGACAGAGAGAATGCCATCTTCTGAAATAGATTCCATGCCCAACATGGGTACGTCTAATGAAGAGTCGCTGTTAGGTTTCCTTTCTCCCTATATATGAAAGTATCTGGCCACATAAACACAGGAGGAAAGGCTGTTTACATGCATGGGAGCCAGCCAACATATTCTATTCTATATTTTTTCATGTCTTTCTAAGAGTAGAGCAGTGGTTCCTGTTAAAGATGGCCAGATAAGCTGGAAGGACCATTACTGTTAACATGACAGACTGATTGCAGTCATGCAAAGGGATCTTGTAATACGTTTGAAATCAATGATTACAGTCATATCCACCTTCTTTAGTTTCTGCGACTTAACCCTAACACTGAAGCAAGATCAGGTTCTGCTATGCCCATGCTGATGGGCAATTCTGGCCATTGTAAATCCAAAAGTTATTTTTCCAATCTCTTTCACATCCATAATTCATTGAGTACCATTGTTCTACACATTGTTTTGCAAGAAATAAAAATGATAGTGCCTTTCAGTATGCTTAGCCCATTAGTGAAGCCACATTTGTGACTGACATCACTTTTCCTGATCTTATGTCTCATCTCTGAATGGTAAGTAGAGATTTGTGTGTGTGTGTTTTGTAACTGTATTCCCTCTACATTGGTGGAGTGAAACAGAAAGCAAAGAGCAAAAGGGTGATGTGGAACCAGTAAGTTCCTAAGCCAAGACAAACTGTTTAGTTCGGCTACTAATACCCTTCCCCACCCCATGGGCTGAAAGTAGCACAAAGAGAAGCATCATTTTGCATGCTGAATACATTCATGATGTTTCATCCCTGTTCCAAGACTTCTTCATTGGTTCATTAGCTATGCATTTCTGCTGATGGAATGGGCAGGGTGGGATCTTTGTCACTTCCCATTATCCCTGTGAAGGGAATCTGTAACCTTTCTGATAATATGCTCCAGAAGATTGTGGGACCTTCTAGAACAGTAGAAAAGATGTTGCTGGGAGCATCAGCAAGAGGAAGCGTCAGCAAATAATGTTCCTCTTCTTTCTTCCAGTAGGGACATTCTAAGTGGAACAGAAGCTCACTCAGAAAATGCTTCTGCCAACCCAGTACAACCCAAGCCATTTTGCTGCTCCCACCCCCTCTCACATATAAATGCTGGACCAAGCCATTCATACACCTGATCCAGAAATTCTCACAAGCACCTCTTTCCTCAGGCAATGGCTGCTGCTACACCGAAGAATTAATGCAATTTGACACTACTTTAACCACCATCATAAGGAATCCTGAGATTTTCAGTTTGTTGTGGCACCAGAGCACTCTGACAGAGGCAGCTAAATATCTCACAAAACTACAAATCCAATAATTCCATAGTAGTGAGTTATGGCAGTTAAAGAGGTAGCAAACAACATTAATTCTGCAGCCCGAAAGAGATTGCATTAATAACCATTTACTGCCCCATTCATGACATCAAAAATATGCTGCCTTAAAAATCTATCTCACTTGCCTAGCAGTAAGGCCAGCCCCACTGCTAGCAGAAAGCACTGGGATCAAACCAGTGTGTAATAGCATGGGACATGATGTCTCCACTAAACTGCTTTCAACACTTAGGCCAAAACCTTCCTGCAGTTCTAATTAGGCTTGACATATTTGAGTCAACAGGATTTACATCAGTGTTGGCTTACCATTCAGTAGTTGATTCTTTGGGTGTACTCTAGGTAACACCAGGAATTGGATTTAGGCATTAAGTTGATATCCATCTCACACCTATTTGAGACAAAGTCCCATTGAATACTTTTAAACTTCTTTCTGAGTAAATATCAATAGGGTTGGTTTAGTGAAGAATGACTGTCTGCCTCCAGCCTTGCACAAGTCACTATGGACCTTTGCAGACTGCCAGAAATAGTGCAAATTGAGTCCACTTTAACTGCCCTGACTCAGTGCTAGGGAATCATGGGAACTGTAGTTTATTGTGGCACCAGAGCTCTCTGACAGAGAAGGCTCAATGTCTCAGAAAAAAATACTTTTCCCATGATTCCCTAGCACTGAGCCAGGGCAGTTAAAGTGGACTCAATTTGCACTATTTCTAGCAGTCTGCAAAGGCCCTTTATCAGCCTTAACCCACCACTGGCAGACATATGACATAGGACGTTTTCACACGCATGGGTCCAAAGCTGCCTGGAAGCAATCAAGAGCCATTCCGGAGGTGAAAGCAGCAGCATTCCAGAATGGCTCTTGATTGCTTCCGGCAGCAGCAACTTAATTCCTTTTAAAAAAAGGAATTACAAAGACCGGGGATGATGCCGCCCAGCGCCGGGGATGGCGCTGGATGGGGCGGGGCTTGCTGCGACGTCGTGTGAACACACGGAGCAAGGACCCGGACTGACGCCGGCTAGCACCAGGGATGGCACTGGATGGGGCAGGGCTTGCTGCGACGTCGTCTGAAAAGTTTGCAAAGGAGCCGGACTGGGGCTGGAGGGAGGTAGGATTGCGTCTGCCTAAAGCCCCGTGTGAAAACACCCATAGAAATGGTCACTTTGGGGGAGCTGTTGAAAAGATAGAAAGGGTACAGATCACTTGGTGGGTAAGCATTGCTGTTATTTCCCTATGCCAACCCATGTAGCAATTACTTTAGATCAATTGTTCCCAAACTTTGGTCCTCCAAATGTTTTGGACTTCTGCTCCCAGAATTCTTGACTGTTGACAAAGCTGGCTGTGGCATCTGGGAGCTGAAGTCCAAAACACTTGGAGGACCAAAGTTTGGGAATCCATGCTAATCTACCCTTAAATTTACCCTTACCCCCCACCTTGCACTATGTGGTGGTATTTGGTGGCCTCCATCTCAGTGAGATGGTGAGGTTCCAGAAAATTGGATAGATCCTTTAGTGTTTGGTTAAAACCTAGAATAGAGTAACCATCCAATTGACATGGAAGCCATGAGCCACCACTACCAATATGAGATGCTTTGCCTTTTACTCAGTGCTCACTATGTACCAACTGCAACTGTGGCATGCTTTGTCTTCTGTACAGTACTTACTAGCAGCAGTCTGAGAGTGTATCCACATTGCAGAATTAAAGCAGTTTGACACTACTTTAACTGCCATGACTCTATTCCATAGAATCCTGGGTTTTGCAGTTTGGTGAGGCACAAGAGCTCATTGACAGACTAGGTTGAGTACCTCACCAAATCCCAGGATTCCACAGAATGGAGCCATAATAATTAAAGTGCTTTAATTCTGCAGTTAGGGTACATCCTTTGTCATTTCAGATGGGTGAGAAGTGTGAGGATAATCCATGGGATACTCCATAAAATGATGTTTATACTGATCAACTCATGCAGCAGTCTAGAAACATTACTTGAAATTATGATTGGACAATTCCTAAACCTCCTCAGAGCCATTCATTTTGAAGAGATGTTGAAAATGAGGATTTTGTACAATTTAATGGAATTACACTGGGGATGGATTTGGCCCAACAAGCTGTGCATATAATGATAATCAACTCATCCTGGCTCCAGTTGGATGAATTTTGCTCTGTGGGCTGCCTGGCAAAACTATCCTTCTTTTGGCTGAAGTGACTAGCATACAGGATTGACTGTCCTGCTGATTTTCAGTAAAATGCTACAATTAAATCTTCTGACACCATCCTACAGGAGTTTAATTTGCTACAGAAACAATTTCAGAAAGTCATTCCAGCAGTCACAGAGTTTTGTTTATTAAAACAGCCATGGGCATTTGTTAACCATAGCTTTGTGTTCACCCCAATGAGTGTTCCAGCTCTGTGACAGCGAGACTTAAGTAACAGCCTCAATGTAGGACTGGGATTACATCAGCATGGCTATCATCTGAATTGGAAGAGGAAGAGCAATAGATTAAACTGCATGCTGTGACTAATGAGTAATCCAGGTCTCTTGTCATCTTCAACTAGTATTGATGTGTGCCTTTGAGCCATTTTGGACTTTTGGAGACCCTACGATGAACCTATCATGGGTTTTCTTGGCAGATTTTTTTTCAGTGGGAGTTTGCCCTTGCCTTTTTCTAAGACTGAGAGTGTGTGACTTGCCCAAGGTCACTCAGTGACTCCCATCACTGAGCAGGGATTTGAGCCCTGGTTCCCCTATCCTAGTCCAACTCTCAAACCACTACACCACACTGTAATGCACACATTACAGTAGTACAAAAAATAGGCCAGAATCTTATTGGTTAGTTTCAAGTAGAGCAAATCCATTGAATCAGTTGTTAAATGGTGAATCAACATGTAGGTAAATCCTATTGGTTCAATGGGTTTATTCTAGTTGGAACAAAAAATAGAATACAGGCCCTAGGGTGCTTTCCAGAGCTTGGAAAAGTTAGAGTTTCCAGAGCCCCTTTCCCTGTGGCATTCTCCAACAGGCCTTCCTATGGCCATCTGTGTCCCTGAGAAAGTACTTCTCCATTGGTTTGCTTATGCCAGCTGTCTAATCAGAGCCATGCACATTCAGATTCACCCAACGTACCAGGGTCCCACCTATTCCTTATCCTTTTTTGATACCACCTTTAGGCTGTGTTTTCAGCAGTGTGTATGAGAGCTCTCTAACAGAGAATTCTAAGCAGCTCAACAAACCACAAATCCCAGCATTCCTTAAAATGGAGCACTGTAGTGTAAATGCACCTATGTTAAAAGTCCAGCCCATGGGCAAGAACTGTGTGTCCCTCACAGTCCCCTACCTTCCTCCTTTATGTGTGTATGAAAAGGGAAAATTCTGTCCTTGGAAGTCTCCAAGAGCATCTGTTTTCCCATTGTTGTTTGTTTGTTTGTTGTTGTTGTTGTTGTTGTGTGCCTTCAAATCATTTCTCACTTATGATGACTCTTAGATGAACCCATCAATGGGTTTTCTTGGCAAGATTTGTTCAAAGGTTTGCCATTGCCTTCCTTTGAGGCTGAGAGCATGTAACTTGCCCAAGGTCACCCAGTGGGTTTCATGGCCAAGTAGGGAATCAAAGCTTGGCACTCAGAGTCATAGTCCAACACTCAAACTACTATGCATGTTGGCTCTCCAATAGCAAGACAAAGGCCTTTTTTTTTTTTTTTTAGTATGTGGGGGGATCTTTTTTCCCCTTCCCCAAACTGAGAAGTAAACTTCTGATGATTTCCAGTTGTGGGGGGAATGTAACACTCCAAAACATTCATTTTGAAGGGGGTATAGCCAAGAGCAGGTCGGGAGTGGGGAGATAAAATTACCTCCAGACCCATTGAAGTTTCTAATCCCTGCCCTAAACTCATTCAGGTTTAAGAATCTAGATCTCATTTCCCCAAGTTTTATTTTAACAGAAATTTGGCAGTTTGTGAGAGTTGTGTTTAGAGGTCTTTAATTAGTATTTTACTTAGCTTGTGTGTAAATCTGGTACTGAGGTTCCCTTCCATAATCTGAGCACTGCTTGAGGCCTCCCTTTTGATTTGGACTGAATGAAGGAAGTTGTCCATTTTCTTCAATGTGGATATGATAATACTGAGACTGCACCAATTGTTTCACCCTGAGATTGTTGCACCACGAGAACTGGCAGGGAAATTGTACCCTGTTAATCTTGTTAGACCTTTCTGCAGCCTTTGATGTATTGATGACACCTTGCAGCCATTCCCAGGGAAAGTTATTGGTTTGGGCAAGGGCATGTAACAACCTGTGTATACATTTAGCATTCTTCAAAAGAAAGCAAAAAGGGGAAAATGGAAGACAAGCTAAAGTAAAGGTAGTTCAAGGAAGAGAAAATCACATGTACCACAGACATGCAAAACAGTAGCATTAGGACAAGAGACCATAAGAAACAAGAGAATGAAAGTACAAACAGCAGAAGGATCTTGAAGTGGGGAATTGTCGCACACACTTTTCAGCCCGATCTGTGCACGGGGCAGGATCGGGGTGGAAGGGAGAAAAACAGGTTTTAATGCACATGAAATTGCTGCTGTGCTGCCGGCCAACCATCACCCATCCCCATTCCAGCCTCTGCCAGCTGATTTTGGTACTATGCCTCTGTAGTTCCAAAATCAGCTGGCAGATGCCGGATCGGGGACAGGTGATGGTCGGCCGGAAGCGCAGCAGCAATTTCATGTGCAGTAACCCCCCCCCTTTTTTTTTCTGTTTCAGCCCGATCCCTTCCCATGAACAGATCAGGCAAAAAATTGTGTGCGTTAAATGCCTGGATAGTCTCTGTTCACATGAATAAGTACAGAGAAAGTGGATTATGGATTGTAGAAATCACCTCCTGTAAATTTGGTTGTCCCCACACTGAAAGAAAACAAAACAAATTAGGGTGACTAAAAATCAAGACAAAGGTCTCAGTATGAAATACTTTTGCTTTTAATGGAGCCACCTGCTATGACCAGTCCATCACTCTGCCAAAATAGCTCAAGAAAGACCCTTCGTGTGTTGTGGTCTGTAGAAGTTATGGAGAGTCGAGCAGTGGCCACTCATTGACCCAAGGAAGGAGCTCTGTCCTGAAATTGCAGAGGTGGCCCTCCTGCATTGGTTCATGAGCTACATGTGCTGTTGTGTGTAATTTGGAAAAGAAAGAAAAACAGCTCACTAGAGCCTTGTCTAGCTAGAACCCTGAAGTTGGGTGAATCTTCTCCAATTTGTTTCCCTCTAGCTATGTTGGTCTAGAACAGGGGTAGGTAACCTTTCCCCTTTAAGGGCCGAGGGACTTCAGCTCCCAGAATCCCAGGACCTATTGGCCAACATGGGACTATTGGCCAACATGGCTGAGGCTTCTGGGAGCTGAAGTCCCTCGGCCCTTAAAGGGGAAAGGTTGCCTACCCCTGGTCTAGAACATGGGTAGGCAACCTTTCCCCTTTAAGCGGCGAGGGACTTCAGCTCCCAGAATCCCAGGAGCTATTGGCCAACATGGGACTATTGGCCAACATGGCTGAGGCTTCTGGGAGCTGAAGTCCCTCGGCTCTTAAAGGGGAAAGGTTGCCTACCCCTGGTCTAGAACATCCATCAACCCCAACAAGCATAGCAATGGCTACATTGTCAAAGGCTGAAAAAAATGTCCTTTAAATGATCTGGAGACATCAGGCTGGAGGGAGGGAGGCTACAAATGTGATCCCTATAGGATGTGAGCAGAGTGTTACAACTGCTTTACTGATAGGATGATGAAGATACTAAATCTGGAAGAAAGAAGGGCATCAATTTTTTTTTTCTGATAGGCAAGCCTTGGGTTTTGTTTTGTTTATTTAAAAGTAACCCCACAAAATGAATAGCTTCTAAAAATAAACATCATGGGCCATACAACTTGAGCACATGTCTATGAAACATGGGACTGGTTCTCCTATTAGAATCAATGGGTTGTAGGAAGAAATGTTGGCAGGATGGTAGTACAAATTTCAGTGCCTCAACTGGGACATTGTTGAATTTGCTCTTTCTGAATTTGCACAGTGCCTAACAACAGTTTTGGCATCTGTTAACAACAGCTTGGGAAAATTACTTGTGTTTGGATACAATTCCTGGAGGGTCCTGAGATGTAGTCCAAAAGGATATTCCTATTGCCCGTAAGCTCTGTTTGTTCAGAAGGATTTGCTATATCAGGAAGAGATCATCTAAGATTCTAGAACAGAGAATTTGCTTCTCCTAGAGAACAAGAAAGGCCACATTGGTAATCAGAGCAAACTACAGCATTCTGGACACCAACATTGGCAAGGTGAAGACATTGGCATATTTGTGCCTGTAAAACATGGCAACAAACACATTCCCTTTATCCCTGCAGTGGCTTTAGGGCAACAGGCCCAGTGCTAACAAACCAGACCATGCTAGGGCCAAAATGCCTTCACATCAATTGGGTTGGCATCATGACGGTCAGTTTCTTGCTTAGTTGGAAGGTAAGGGAGAAGAAGAAGATCTCTGTTCTGTTGCCCTAGGTTTTACCAGATCTTTTTCACCTATTCTCTTCATGAGGTCATTCTTGCTGTTTTCAAAACAGTTTGAGAGAAATAATATGGGAGATCTTGACTCCTTCCTCTTCCAAACATTGTAAGGGGTAAAGGCTTAAACTTCTTCCTCTTTCTTAGCAACTATGAAAATTTACACATCACAGCCACAGCAGTATATTTTCCAACCCACAGATAAATATGCTTTTAAAATACTCTCTCTCTCTCTCTCTCTCTCTCACACACACACACACACACACACCTTCCTTTATATAAACAGCTCTGCAAGTTAATGCACATTCTTCATGGCTAGCAGGTTCTGGGAGCCAGATGGACTGGTGCCATGTGCTTTTAATGCTTCTCGTCTCTCTCCTCTTCTCAGCATACCACAGACATTTGGGAAGATCATCAGAACCCTGTGAGAAGCCCTGTGGCCTTCCCATCAGGGATGCTCAGCCAGATGCCCACATGAAGCTGCTTCTCTCCTCTTCTAATGTGAGGCTGAGGGCATGTTGATATGGTAGCAGGACTGTAGGAACCCTAGCAAATGTGTTCTCTAAAGTGGATAATCCACATTATTTGGGAAAAATAAGACATTGGCATTGACTACTTATTATTCTTTCTTTCCTACCCTATGAAAACCCTTCTGTGTCAAACATACCTAATGCAATGGTTCTCAAATGGTCGGGTGAGACCTCAAGTGGGGAGATCTGGAGGCCTGTATCCCAACTCTTGTTCCAAACCTTTTTTGTCCTGGAGGGAAAGAGAAAGACAAGGGACGTTATCACACCAGCGGCAAGAAAAGCGGCAAGGAATCAATCCAGAGCCATACTGGAATGATTCTGGTCACGCAGCCATAATTCCTCTTTGAAAGAGGAATTCAAAAGAGCTGGAATGATGCAGCGATGGCATAAGGATGATGCAGGGATGGGCGGGGTTTGCCGCGATGTCGTCTGATCATGGGGCAAAGGATCCAGAATGATGCAGTGATGGCACAAGGATGATGCAGGGATGGGCGGGGTTTGCCGCGACGTCGTCTGATCACGGAGGCAAAGGAACCAGAATGATGCAGCAATGGCGAAGGGATGGGGCTGCTTTAGACCCCGTGTGATAACATCCAAGGAGGGCACTTGGAGACTCTGCCTGAGGGAGGAGGAGAAGATTTCATTATAAGATGTTTAAAAATGAATATACATGAATGTGTGAACAAAAATATACACACTAGACAAACATATTTTTATTCATATACTACACAGATGTAGATGTAAAGGGGGTCTCAAGGGTAAAAAGTCTGAGAACCACTGACCTAATACTAGCAACCACCATGGACCCAATCTGGATCACATTTGAAGGAAATGATTAACCTCACTCTTCTGAAGCATTGGTCCTGATCCAGATTAGGTCCTGGTGGCCAATATTTGAATAGATATATAAGAAAACCCAGAAATGTCTTTATGCATTTCAATTATCAAGTCTGACCTGTATATATTATTGCCAAAATTCCACAAGTTGTGCATTTTGTTAATATATTTGTCAGATTGGGTGAAAAGGTATCCTTTTTGCTTTAGCCATCCAAACAGATGTCCTCTGTTTTCTACATCAATCTTATGTGTTCATCAGGAAAAATAATTCAGTGATATGAAGAGGCTGCAGTTCTATACAGCGGAACAGTAGAACATGTTTAACTGCTTATTTTATACATTCATGAGCCAGAAAGTTATGAGCTAGCTTCCTGGTAGGCTCTTTCTTATGGCCAGGGATCAGACAGGTACATTTGAATTCATAAGAGAAAGCTCATGTTATGTACATAACAAGACTGCCTACAGTACAATGTAAATGGGGTATGAAAAGCAGACTGGGTTTAAAGTGGGGGCACTAGCTGTCATTGGCTCCCATGTCATCAGGGCAGTGAATCTGCTCTGAATTTATTCCACACTTTAAAGGAGCACTCCAAGGCACTGTACCCAAAATAGTTGGATGGGAATCCACAGTGGATTCACCACCTTACTGACCAGTTGGCTCTGGGAGGGTGGGTAGGCACATTCCTCTTGTCTCTATCCCATGGGCAAGTGTGTGGTGTATGTGAAAGACTTTGAAAAACAAGATAGAGTGTAGTCAAGATGGCAAAACGCATTGATAAGAATGAACACACAAGCTAGGAGAACCTGCAGCAGCTTGCTTTCACCTGAGGCTCCTGGGAAGGGCAAAATTCCACCTCCTTGCCTTTCCTGCTACAGAGTTAATTGGAGGGCAAACAACTTTTTACACTTTGAACTCAGTTTGCAGCAACTGAAGTAAGCTGAGAACAAAGAGAAAAGAGGGAAGAGAAACCAGGACTTTTTAAAAGCAGCTGAAAAGTGGGATTAATCAAGACTAACCCTGCCAAATTGGGACAGTTGAAGGATAAGCAAGATGACCTGAGTGAAATGAATCCAAAACATCAGTTGTACCCAAGAGTGCCTGGATTTGGTGCTTGAGTTTTTGCAGAAACTACCCCCAAAGTACTAAAGAGTCCACCACTAACGTAATCAAACCATTGGAATCTTATTGGGTATGAAAATCATGTTTACATCTCATCACAAAAGTTGAAACATATGCATCTTAAATACATTACAAGTACACAATGCCAGCAGCCTATTAGACAATCAACCCTGCCCCAAATTCAATAACTAAGGGGGGTTGCAGACTGTCAAAAATAGTGTGAATTCAGTCCACTTTTAGGGTTAGGGTTAAGGTTAGGGAATCATGGGAATTGAATTTTATTGTGGCACTAGAGTTCTCTGACAAAGAAGGTTCAATGTCTCAGAAAAATAACAACTCCCATGATTCCCTAGCACTAACCCTAACCCTAAAAGAGGACTGAATTCACACTATTTTTGACAGTCTGCAACCCCCCTTAGAGACTGTATATCCTTATAATGCTGCACCAAAAGTACCAAATTCTAAATTCCTAAGTGTGTTTTTCAAAGATGTAGCACATTAACAAAACAAAACAAAATCAAGATGCAACTGGAGCAAGTAGAATAAATAAAATTGATAAAAGCCAAAGGCATAAAGCTTGCTCAGAAAACTGTAGTTTTATTCAATTTTCTTTAATATGTAGCAACAATTTGTGGACCAATGAGTACAAAAAAAAGGTATGCAAGGGATATATGTTTTGTCTGATTTTAGACCATAGAATTTTCTTTGTGGCTGCTGTTCTCTTGTGTACTATATTTGTACTTGTCGGGTGTTTTCATTGGAGGGATTTAACAGAGATTGCTTTTAACACCTTTCCATTTCTAGTGTGGTTCAATTATTTTTTTTAAAAAAAAATATCATGAGCTACCCAGTACTTGACAAAGAGCTGTGAGTTTAGGGTTTGGAAAGTTACTTTTGGAAAGCAATCAGTTAACTTACAGAGCCCTGAAGAGTTATATAAGATACTCTTATTAGTACAATTTTACTCTTTCTAAGTACTGGGGCCATAACAGCTATAAAAGTACCTAAAATAAGTACAAAATGAATAAAGTTTTTTCACACTCCCTTCAATCATAATATAACTTATTTGTGTCTTAGGATGTTATCACATGGGGGCAAATCTGCTGGTTAATCCACACAAATCCCAAACAGAAACTGCGTTTTCACACGACGTCGCACAGAAACTGGACAGAAAGTGGACAGAAACTGGTGTTAACCAAGATCTTTTGAAATTCGTTTGTTTGGAGGAAATGCAAATGCGAAATTAAGGTAATTTCTCATTTACCGCAATGTGAAAAGCAAATGCGCATTTGGGAGCATTTCCCTGCTTTTCCCATGGTTCTAGCGAGCATTCCTCTATCTGTGCATGTGCAAGAAGCTCATTTCTAGTACATTTACGGGCTTTTCTCACTTGTGTGTGAACGTTAAATGCGCTTACTGTAAATTCGCAATTAAGGTAATTACGTGTGAAAGCCATTTGCGGAATCAAGGTTTATTTTCCGTTTATTTTCGGAATGACTCATTTCCACTTTATTATCACTTTCTGGCCCACGTGTGATAACGTCCTTAGACAGCAGCCACACTGCAGAATTAGTGTAGTTTGAAACCACTTTAACTGTCATAGCTACATCCTATGGGATTCTGGGATTTCTAGTTTGTTGTAGCACCAGAGCTCTCTGGCAGAGAAGGCTAAAACTACAAACCCCAGAATTCCAGAGCATTGAGCCAGGGCAGTTAAAACTGTGTTGAACTGCATTATTTCTGCAGTGTGGATGCAGCTTTAGTTATTGCAATATTCATTTACTTATTTGATTTATATCCCCCCATGACTGGGATGCAAAGCAGCTTCCAACACAATTAAAAAGCAACAGCCAGTAAGAACACAATTAAACATATTCAATTCAATTCAAAATTCAAATTAGACTGGTCAGATAATTAAAACATAGGCCTGAACTGTATTGTTAGTTCCGACTAATCCCATTAAATCAACAAGATTCACCTGTGTTGTTAACTAGCCATTCAACAATTCATAATTAAATTATTAAAAATGCCAACTCATGAATTTAAAAATCCTGTTATTAAAATGTTGTAGTATCTGTTGTTAAACTGCATTTAAAAGCTCCACTAAAAACTGTATCCATTTAAAAAAACAAAACAGCCAAATCAGTATAGGCAGGCTGTTATTTGTAAATAGATACTCCTAAGCTCAGTTGTAGATTCAAAATATAAATTATGATTGTGTTTTATCAGTTTTCCAAGAGTAATTGTTTTAGTCTATTGCAGTAAAACATAGCAAAGAATGTGGTGGAAGAATAAAGAAGTATAGCAACATTTTTTATCAATGTAGCTCACTTCATCAGATCCATGGAGCATTATCTTGACTACATAGTTAAAAAACAGTACCCATTGTTGGACCTGGGACACTACGCAGGGAAATAATAAAGAAATTACATGAAGTAAATACTGACTGTACTGATAAATAAGCAAACACTGGTCACTTAAAGCACTGTATTTTAAAGAAATCGTGTTCAGGTATGCAGTTTAGACTGGAGGAGAGAATTAACTTCTGCTGAGTTAAGCTTCTACATTTTGAACAGAAACCATTCACAAGTAATGTTAACTATCAATTATTTATTTATTTATTTTATATGTGACCTTTCTCCTAAATTGGACCCAAAGTGGCTCATAAAAGATACTTTTAAAAACATAATTAAAGATACTTTTTAAAACACAATTAAAATCAATGCATTACAGTAGCAAATGAAAATATAAAGTCATTAAAAACATACTAAGCAAAAAATATAAAACCACTACGTGTCCCTATGTTTTACCCTCGACTTATCCATGGGTCATACCAAAATCTATAATTTTGGCTCCAGAACCTGCCCTCGGCTTATACATGAGTATATATGGTAATTACTTTTATAAAAATAATGTCATACATTGAACTTGTAGCTATCAACAAGGACAAACTGGGTTTGGAAGCTTTTGGACAATGTTTTGGGTTGTTGTGTTACTTCAAGTCATTTCCGACCTATGGAGACCCTAAGGTCATGGGATTTTCTTGGCAAAATTTGTTCAGAGAAGGTTTCCCATTGCCTTCCTCTGAAGCTGAGACAGTGTGACTTGCCCAAGGTCACCAAGTGGGTTTTGTGGCTGAGCAGGGATTCAAGTCCTGTTCCCCAGAGTCATAGTCCAATGCTCAAATCACTACATGACACTGGCTCCCCCTTTCATCTATAATGATAATAAATTACTTTTTAAAATAACTTTCTGTCTTTCTATGTTTCTGAAAAGCCCAAATCAAATATGTGAAAGGGCAACTTAGCCAGTTCTTTAAGCGTGAGCTACAGGTTCTCCTGCCAGGAGGGAAAGATAAAACCAGCAATCAGCAAAATATTTATTGCAAATTCTCAATAGGGCCTTTCATAGGATTTGGCATAATCAGTCATGTAAAATGTTTCTTGTTTCACTTCTGTTTTCTTTATTTTACCAGCACAATGGAAAACTGGAATGGAATCCTGGGAGGGGGTGATCTGATTTCCAAGAGCTCATCTGAGTCAAAGCTTCTTCCATAGAAAGAGGCTTTGCAGAGGCTGTGAGTGCAAAGCAACAGAATGGGAAGCTTCCCCCAGCAAGTTCCTTGTGCCAAAGCCAGACAAGGGCAAAATCATTCTGTCTTCATGGGGCAATGTTTCTGCAATGAGAACAGTCTTTTATTCCCTATAAACTGTGACAGAAAAGGACTCCCCTTCCAGTTTAGTACTGAACTGCTTGGTAAAGGTATCTTCTTTTAGTTCAACCCCCAGGGATTAAAAAACAATTAAAAGCTGCCTTGCTAAATTGTTACCCAGCAGATCAAAGGGAATTCATCATATCTGAGCTACCTTGCAGTGGATAATTCATACCCTCCAACATTTCACAGATGAAAACATGTGTGGCCAAGCCACATCTGAGTGGTTGCCAAGGTGGGAAAAGTTATTGATGAGGAAGAACAAACAAGCTTCAGCAGTTTCTTTTGCCTGAGCCTGCTAGGAAGGACAGGACTCCAACTCTTCCCTTCTCCCTTCTGTTGAGTTAACTGACTGCAAACTACTTTTGCATTTTGAACTCACTCTGCAGCACCTGAATTAAATAGAGGGCAAAGGGGAAAGTGGGAGGAGAGAGAAAATGGGACATTTTTAAAGCAGCTGAAAAGTGGGATAGCAGAGGATTAATTGGGACTGCCTCTGCTAAATCAGGATAGTTGGAGGGTATAAATGATGCAAAAGGTGTTTTAGTTGTTGTTAGGATTCCCTTTCCTTCTGTATTTGCATTATTTTACTCTTAACCACATATCTTCCCCCCTGCAAACAAAAATGCATGGGAGTCAATACAAGATCATTAAAATTGCACTTTTAAAAATTTGGTATAAGTAGGATGCACATCAATGTACCAGTTGCATCTCTTTTTTCACAAGTGCACTTCTGTTGGGAGGATGTTGTGTCTTCCCAAATTACAATATTTTGTGCTTGAGAAAATCTCTCAGAGAGTGCATTCACTGGCAATCTGCACTAAAGTCCCAAACGTGACATCCCTGCTGAATTTGGTTTATAGCACCAATTGTACCAAGCAACAAAGCTCTCTACAACTTTTGTGTCAGGCAACAATTCACCAGACAATCTATACACTTTCACACATGCAGTTGTCTATGTTTTTATTGGTAAAAGAGGACACTATCAGAAGCTCCTCACACCTGCCTTTTCCAACAGATCATTTCACTCTTTCTGAGAGAAAAGCCCTCCTTCTCTGAGGTCCTCATTCCCCATGATTTCTGAGAAGTTATACTGGGACTGGGATCCAACTTTGTCTTCCACCAGCCTCTTGGCTTTGCTCAGTTTCTCTAAGACCAACCTTGACTCCAAAGGAGTGAATATGAACCCTATGAGCCAGGAGCTCATTGCACTGAACACACACCCACAACTTCTGTCTAACAAACAAAGTACACTCATCCCTTCACATTTGCTGGGGTTGGGGGCACAGGACCCCCGTGAATGTGGGGAAACTGCACATAACAAAAACACTATGTTTTTACCTAAGATAACGCCTCTCTAGGAATCTCTTGGTCCTCCAGTGTAACTCTGTGGTCAACATCTGCCAGACATTGACCCTAGAATTGTGCTTGAGGAAATACAAATGCCTAGTGGAGTGTTCTTCCTAGGAATCTCTAGGTCCTTCAGTGCGACTTTTGGTTAAAATTGACCATAGAGTTGTGCTGGGGGACCTAGAGATTCCTAGAGAAACAAGATTTATTCAGAGGGGGTTTGCCTTTGCCTTCCCCTGAGCCACGTGTATAGCTCTATTACATTATTACCATTATCACCTGCTTCCTCTTCCTCAGAGTTGGAAAATCTACTAGAAAAGGATTAACATATTGAGTTAATCATCAATAACCTAAACAAATCTAATTCAATTGCATTTATAATAAGAGAGGGGACATTTTTAACAATTATGTTCATTTTACTTTGGTGCTTACATTTAAATAACTATGCTAGAAGCCATTCCACAGTAAAGGTGAAAGATTCCAGCCTTTATTTTACTTCTCCCAACACTTGTCCCTGTTTGGAGGTTTGAGGAGAAGCAAACATCCTCATGAATATATATAGATATGTATTCCATACCATTAAAAGCACTGCTTTCTATTTCCCTTTCTCTCTCCCTTCTTTAAAATGCTCCCACTTTTAAGCTAATTGATTCCCATGTGGATCCCAGCAAAAGATCCAACATCAAGAGTTTCAAAATTCAGTTTCCTCTGAGAGATAAGTAGCTTCTGTGTGGTGCATGGTGTCAGACATAAGAAGACCATTTGGATGTCAAGAAGACCACCCAAGCTGTCATTACTTGTGATTTAAACCTCAGCTCTGTGGGTCTAACAAAAAGCAAGAAGTCATTTTTCAAAAATCTAAAAGAACTAGGCTTTGGATACAGAACCAACTGGGTAATGTACAATGTTTGGCTCTCTAGCACTTTTGTTCATTTAATTAATTAATAACATCACTAAGAGCCTAATTCTGGAGAAACATTAACACTGAGGTTCCAATTTAAGTCAGTCATTTTCATTGAAAAAAAATCAATTTAATTAAGTCACACCTTTTTTTGGCAATTTAGGAAGTTCCATCCTAATCCATAACTTAATTGTTTTTAGTTCATTAGCTACCAATGTACTCTTACTCTTCTTCTCCTTTAATTTTTTTTTAGCTGGAAAACTGAGGCCCAGTCTGCATGGGCTTCTGCCAACACCACTGGTCACTTGCTTCTGAAATCAGAACAAGGTACTCAGCCTCAAACATATGGCTGGACACCTTATTCTGCCCGCAGAGCAAGTGACCCACCATGGTGATAGATGTACTAGGAAGCTCAGTGGAATGCTTGTGTCAAATACCACAACAGCATGAGAATGGAGGACTCCAGATCTTCCTAGAAGATCTGATGCAGGAGGTATACATCATCCCCCACATTTGCAGATTTGACTTTTGCAGATTTGATTATTCATGGATTATATTAGTATGTTCTCTCTAGGAATCGCTATTTCCTCCAGTGCAACTCTATGGTCAACTTTAACCAAAAGTTGCACTGAAGGACCTAGAGATTCCTAGAGAGAATACTCCACTAAGCATTTGTAGCTCCTCCAGCACAATGCCTGGTCGATGTTGACCACAGAATTGCATTGGAGGACCTAGTAATTCCTAGAGAGGTGTTCTCTAAGGTAAAAACATGTTATGTGCAGTTTTCCCACATTCACAGGAGCCCTGTGCCCCTAACCCCAGTGAATGTAGAGGGACAAGTGTATTTTTAAAATCTATTTTAAGGCTGTTATACCCTGGTTCTGATGCAGAACACACCAGGCATCATCTGGACTGTTTACACCAGAACCAGAGTTTGGGACATGCATTGTCCGAACAAGGATACCATCAGAATGAGGAGGGGAGCCTTTTGACCCATGCAAACAAAGTCTGACACTGCATCCACCAAACAGAAATAATCTGGTTTGACACCACTTTAACTGCCATGGCTCAATGCTATGGAATTCTGGGAGGTGTAGCTTGTTGTGACACCTCATTCTGACTTCAGAAGCAATTGCTTAATGTAGAAATGGGGAAAGTACAGAAAAGGGTGATCAAAGTTATCCAAAGTTATAAGAAAAACATCAACAAGCTGATGTACTGTTCAGTGTTTACATCATTGTAAACCTTATGAGTTGTGAGCATATAAAAGTGAATTGTGATCATGTGCAACATCTGTATTTTCAGGAGGGGAACAGAGATGTAGCTACATCTTTGGGACCATTGCACAAGTGGAGCCAGCAACATGTCCATTGCACAATGAGTCTCATTGTGCAAAGCATTATGGATTCCACTGTGAAAAGAGCACCATAACACTATGGATTCCATTGTCTAAAGGGCATTGTAACACTATGGATTCCATTGTGCAATGGGCCTATTAATGCTATGGGTCCCTGTTGGGCACTGGGACATGGTGTAAGACATCCCAATATGCATTGTTGCAATTAACAAGAAGAACTGCATATCATTCCAGGGATGAAGTTAAGTCATCATAAAATTCTATGTTGTAGCCTCTGATCTTGGCCACATTTTGGGGAGCTTTTTGACTTAAGAAAACAATGATTAAAAAGGGACATGATAGATGTGAATAGAATTATGCATGTGTAGAAAACCTGATAGGGGGAAGTTTTTTCTCCTCACCTTGTAAGAACTCGACTCCGAGACATATTCTTTGGCTTTAAAAGGACACATCATATTGTTCATGATGGATATGCATTACTTCCAATATCAGAGATGGTCTGTTTCCGAATACTTGCTGCTGCGAAACATGAGCATGTCCTGCTTCTGGGTTTCATATAGCCAACAAAGGCTACTCTGACACCAGAATGCTGGACTAGACAGGCCTTGGCTTTGGTTCTTTTCATGTTCTTATGAACCCAGCCTTGGGTAGCTGAAGAGTTACACTTCTGTTGTCCCACAGTTGTAATATGCCTACAGTTCTTCGTATTCAGGTCCATGTCAACTTCCATCATAAAGGTTCTACATAAAGCACCATCCAGACTGGTGGGTATTCCTGGTAATCTATTTTAAATAAGCCGGTCCTTCTAAAATGAGTTGAACAAAACAATTTTCCTTCCATCTGAATGATGGTGTGAATTTGGAAAGAGACATGTTAGTTCTGCAAAGTCATGCATTTTAATCTTTTAAGGGGGGGGGGAGCTTTGTGATTTCCTGAGCTCAGCAAGGAGGCAAATGAATTCTGAATATCAAAAGATAGAAACTATTGCTGAGACACTGCCAACTTCAGAAAAAATGAGAAGGTGAGACAGATCTTGGTCTTACTCCACTTGCCTTGTGATGGGACACCACATTAGGAGTTGATATGAAAATGTTGCTGCTACAGTGAGGAATAGGATTAGGCTGAACAACAGAATACCACATCTTGTTTCAGTCTGGTAATGATTAGGCCTGGAAGAAATTTCCAATGAACACAGAGATGATAATTGTTAGGATATTAAAATTGTAATCTTTTACGCATATGTTACCTTTAAAAAAGACTCACTTGACCACAATGCAACACACTTCTAACAAGAAGTATATAAGAACTGGAGTTACTTGATGGAAACTGTTAGCAAGTTTTTAAATCCTTCATTTAAAATGTCATTATTGCAAGCTGAATGTACCCAAATAGTCATCAGGATTAAGAATTAGATGGAAACAATTTTACATGCTTTTGCTTCAATTTTATTAAACTCCAACACATAAGGAAACATCACTGAGCTACATGGTATTATTGATTTTTGAGCAATATAGGATTATCAGCTTCTGAGCAGACATATATAGGTACAGACATAGATATAGATACAGATATCTCTGTGTGTATGTAGTGGCTTGAGTGTTGGATTGTGACTAAGCTAATGTGTTGTAGTAGTCTGAGTGTTGGACCACAATTCTGGAGACCAAGGTTTGATTCCCACTTGGCTAGGAAACCCACTAGGTGATCTTGGGCAAGTCACATGCTCTCAGCCTCACAGGAAGGCAATGGTGAGCATCCTCCTTCTCCATCTTGCCAAGAAAATACCACAACAGGTTTGCCTTGGTGTCACCATAAATCAGAAACTATTTGAGGGCACACAACACAGATACACACATACAATTGTCCTGTCATTTTCTATTAACAAGAGTTTGTGTTAATACAATTTCACTTTAATGACAAGTTAATGACAGGATAAGTGCAACATCTCTGAAATGCTTTTGCACGATCGGGATAAGGACAGGAGAGCGATCCACTTCACTCTTGACCCAGTCCCATCCCCATCTGATAATCCCGAAGATGGTGGTGTTCATTTGCTGTTAGTGATGATTATATGATGATGAGAATCTTAAATCTTAGAGATATCAACTAGCTGTTCAGAGAAGAATGACTAAAAGTCCTGGAAACCAAGCCTTATGAGGAATAACTTAAGGAACCAGGTATGTTTGGGTTGGAGAACAGAAGACTGAGTTAGCATAATGGCTATCTTTAAATATCTGAAGGGATGTAATGCAGAAGTTGGAACCAGCTTTTCCAGAGACTATAGCACAAACCAATGGATTCAAATTACAAGAAAAGGGATTGTTTTCTACTGCCCCAGAGACTAGAACACAAACCAATGGATTCAAATTACAAGAAAAGGGATTCCACTTAAACATTAGGAAGAACTCTTTTTTTTACTGTAAGAGCTGTTCAAGATCAGAAAAGATTCCCTTGATGGTGATGGAGTCTCCATGTTTGGAGGTCTTTAAGCCGAGGTTGAATGGGCATCTTTCAGGAATGCTGTAGTTGTGTATTCCTGCCTGGCAGGGGACTGAACTGGATGGTTCTTGTGATAAGAAAAAAACTTGCTGGGGAAAAGGTATACTTGTATCAAATAAATATACAAAATCATATATAGGAAGAAAAGTATCAGGTTCCTTCATTTCTGTCAAGCAAAATTTCTCTTTTTCTTTCTCCTCCTCCCTCCCTCTTCTGTCTTTTATCTGAAGAGATTTGTTGATGTGTGTGAGTGAGGGAGAGGTTGCTTCTGTTTTATTTCAACACTGGTGAATTCTGAGGCTGCTCAGACCTAGCTAGCCTCTCTTAAGGATTGCGCATCTGATGAAAGACTAAAAGGCACTGCCATGACACTGAGTGTAGGCAAGTTGTTAGCCTAGTGTTTTCTTTACTTGCATTTCGCTCTGCATTCATATACACTGAATGTCAATAGATTCTGCCACCTCAGATGTTATATGTTGTGTGTTGGAAGTATTCTGGAACCTCAGAATACCAAGTAACAGATTTTCTTATCTGACAGAGAAAGAGAGAGAGATTCCACAAGGGAGGCTCATCTGGCCAGGGTAGTTTGTGACTGAATGAGAGAAAAGTGCCCTAGAAGCTATTCATTAGGAATTCACTGGAAGCTCTCAAACAAGCCTGGCAGAAGCTGAAATTGAAGTGGTCTCTGACCTAATTTTCTTCTGCATGAAACATCTGCATCAAGGCACTCTTTGATGTATTCCACTTGGCTCTGTCTACAGCATCGCATCACATGGCTTCAGCTTTGCTTCAGCCTTAAAAGACATTTCCAGCCTGTAGAAGGTAATGTGATGTTACTGTTACCCAAACTAATCACTCGATGCGCTCCCAAAATAGAAACAATAGAGGTTCAGCCACATTAGATGTCTCTCTGTTTTGCCGTTGCTGCTGCTGCTACTGCCTCCTTCGCTCCTCATTTCAAACCCAGATCTCTGATATTCATCTCATGTAATTCATCAGCACAACAAGGTGGGGGATGGCAGACGTGCAGAGAAAAATATGTCAGAAGAGACAATGCTTTTTGCATATAACACACCTTGCTGCATTCTTCCCCCACTCCCGCCATTACTTCAGATTCATATCTTCTTCCTCCTAACCATCCTCATTGAGGGTAATATGGTAAATATGAAACAGGCCAATGTCAGAAGAAATTATCATACAGCTTCAAAAGGAGGCGCGCCTCAGTTGGTTTTTGCTGGTTGTTCTTTGTTGACTGACAGCCTTTTAAATAAAAGCTGGAAAGGGAGGAGGGGAAGCCTGTATGTGTGTCCACATGTCTATTCAAAACAGGATTGCTAGATGCAACATCTCCTTGTGCACATTTTCAACTCAGCATTCTTCTGGGAGGACTCTTGAAAAAGGAGTGAAATAAACCAGTAAAGGTCTAGGGCTGATGATTTCTTTACCAGGATGGCTTCTGGCCATCATTTATTTAAAAAAAAAAAGAAGGGGGTTGCCTACTGATACAATGGATGGCTCACCTCCAACCCCCACCATATCTTACTCATATGAATGAGTACCTTTGGGTATCTTCCCTAGTAGGGGTTCCTCAGTGGGAGGATCAAAAATGGGCATATATCTGAAACAGGTATCCTGTCCACCTTTATCAAGCTGGTGAAAGTTGAGTGTCTTCTCTATTGACAGATCTAAAATGCACTACAAAATTCACTTTAAATGTCATGGCCACATCCTATGGAATTCTGGGATTTGTAGTTTGTTGTAACATCAGAGCTCTCTGGCAACAGAGAAGGCTAAATTGCTCAGAAACTACAATTCCATAACATTGAGCCATGGCAGTTAAAGCGGTGTCAAACTGCATTATTTCTACAGTGCTGATTAGACCATTGAGTGGTGGTTCAGCTCAATCTCAAGCTTCACTTAACTCCCAATTAGACTACTGTAATGTGCTCTGCATGGGACTGCCTTTGAAAAGTGTTCAGAAGTTGTTGCTAGTGCAAAACGTAGCAGCCAGACTGTTGTCAGGTGTGCATCCTAGAAACCCTATAACACTGGTCTTACCACACTGGCTTCCAGTTTGCTTCCAAGGTTCAATTCAAGGTTCTAGTTTTGACCTACAAAACCCTAAATAGTTTGAAACCAGGATAACGTAAAGGCTTATTGTTGTTGTTATGTGCTTTCAAGTCGTTTCTGACGTATAGCAACCCTAAGATGAAGCCATCATGGAGTTTCCTTTGCAGGATTTGTTCTGAGAAGATTTGCCATTGCTTTCCCCTGGGGATGAGAACATGTGACTTGTCCAAGGCCACTCAGTGAGTCTCATGGCCAAGAGGGGAATCAAACCCTGGTCTCTAGAGTTGTAGTCCAACACTCAAACCACTCCACCACATTGCCTCCTTCCATATTGGCCTGCCTGAAATTTGAGATCCTCAACATCTTCCAAGGCTAGATTGGTATATACACGTAACAGAATTTTCTGTGTAACATCACAACTGTAGAACTCTCTGCCAAAGGAAGGTAGGCTAGCTCCATCTTTTCTGAACTTCCAACCAGGGAGCTAAAATGGTGTTGTTCCATGTGGTCTTTGGTCCTTGAAACTTGTCTGTCTGTTGGTTTTAAAGGAGTATTTTTACTATATTTTAAAAGGTTTTTCTCTATATGTTCTTTTAAATGTTTTTATCCATTGTGCATTGCCTCAGGGGCCCTGACATGGTGAGTGTTAATATATAAATGCCATAAACAAATAAGCAAACAGGTCTAGCTGACACCGTCCTTCTCCAAAAGAAAAAGCCATGAATCAATAGTGTGGCTTAGAACCTGCCTCAGAATCATAGAATCATAGAATTATAGAGTTGGAAGAGACCACAAGGGCCATCCAGTCCAACCCCCTGCCATGCAGGAACTCCCTATTAAAGCATCCCCGACAGATGGCCATCCAGCCTCTGCTTAAAGACCTCCAAGGAAGGAGACTCCTACATACAACAACAAAGCACTCCATCCACTCATTAGTCTGTCGAGGGTTCCAGTGTGAGAATTTGGAAAACCAAAGCCTTTGAAAAATAATACTTTGACATTCTGTCTTAGACTGTGCAGAAACATTTTCAGCGTTTGTCTGAAAATCCAAGGCCTCTTGCAAAGATATTCAGGTTATTTCCATTACCTTTACTCACACTTCTAAGAAATGCAGCCCTTCCTTAAACTGAGGGCTGACAACATGCATAGTCCATTAGGCTGCATGTAGCCCTCAAGGTCTTCTTTGGCCCACAGATTCTTATCTTTTTGAAGTTCCAAGAGTGTGTCTTCTCTCTATGGGCTTAAACTGGCTTAAATGTAATCCCCCCCCTCTCAGGGAACTCAGTGAATTGTAATTCTGTGAGAGGGGCTAAGGGTCTCAAAGACAGTATTCTCAGTACTTGCCAACTTATAATTCCCAGGATCATCTTCAAGACAATTAACTTGCCATAAAATCAATATAAGTTTGTAGTGTAGAAAGAATACATCCTAAGGCTGCCATCCTAAAGATAACTACTTCATTAGCAATGAACTACAAGCTTCTTTTAAAAGAAAAGATAGCACACATCTAGTCCAGAAAGACTTGGGGACTAATAATAATAATTAGTCATTTTCATCATGCTCTTGGAGTCTCCAATACAATTATTGCATAGAATGCAGATCATGAAAATATTACTTCTTTTTTTCTTTTACTACAACTCCCAGGTTCAGCACATAGGATAATTCCTTTCAAGTTAATACTATAACCAAGAGCAGATTCACCAACCCACTGAGATGGTAGTCACTAGCTACCACTTATGCTAGGGATAAATGTTACTAACTGCTGGAAATCTAATGTTGAGTTAAAAGGGATATGACCTGATCGTCCCACAAAGCAGCCAATACATTCTCAATATTCAGTATTGGCAGTGATGTTTCCAGCTTGGAGTGTTGAGATGTCCTGAGTAGGCATCCTCCTAATCTATACAACTACCTAATCTATACAATATTCAGTATTGGCAGTGATGTTTCCAGCTTTGGAGTGTTGAGATGTCCTGAGTAGGCATCCTCCTAATCTATACAACTACCTAGGAGAGGGCAAGGAAAATCAAGAGTGGTCTTGCCACAGCTGGAATGCTTGGAGAATCTAACCAAACTGCCAAAAGCTGCAAGATAAAAAGGGCCAGAGGGAATCAAAGGTAGACAACTCCCCCTTGGGATGTGAGCCTTGACACTAGCCCCAAGTGCCAGCATTTGACATCTTAATAATACTTTATATTGACTGTCAGTATTTGCTTGTGGTTTGCAATTTGTTGCTGTTAACTGCCATCAAGTCAACTTTGACTTATGGTGAGCCCATGAATGAGAGACCTCCAGGTCACCCTATCCTCAGCTGCCCTGCTCAAGTCTTGCAGACTCAGGACTCTGGCTTCCTTGTCTGAGGGCCAATGCAGACAGCCCATTTGGGGCAGCTCTTGGCTGCCCCTGGGAGCGGCAGATTGGGGCCTCGGCAAACACACGCTATGGCCCCAATCCTCCTTTTTTGTCATCCCAAAAAGAGTGGCAAAATGCCACTCCTTTTGGGGTGGTAAAAGGCTGCCCTTTGAGCTGCCGCCATGGCTCTTTTGTGCCCTTTTGGCACAGCATGTATGCACGCTATGCCAGGAGGTCATCCTGATGCCATGCACCATGGAGAAGGGTGTGCAGCATCAGGGTGGTGTCAGGGTGGAGTTGGTGCAGCCAGCGTGCGGTTGCCCCGCCCCAACTCCACCCCCAGGCCAGCCTATAGTGCCAGTCTCCATCGGCCCTTTATCTATCCATCTGGAAAACAGTCTTCCTCTTTTCCTGCTGCATTCTAACTTGGCAAGCATTATTGTCTTTTCATGATATATCCCAAGCATGGCAGTCTGAGTTTAGCCTTCTTGGCCTCTAGGGAGAGATCAGGTTTGATTTATTCTATGTTGTTGTTGCTGTTGCTGCTGTTGTTGTGTGCTTTTAAGTTGTTTCCAACTTATGGCAACCCTAAGGCAACACTATCACAAGATTTTCTTGGCAAGATTCATTCAGAAAGTTATGTTTGACTTTGCCTTTCTCTGAAGCCGAGAGAGTATGACTTGCCCAATGTCGCTGAGTAGGTTTCCATGGCCAAGTGGGGATTTCAGCCCTGGTCTTCACAGGCAATGCTCAAACCCATTTATTTGTCTTGTTAGCAGTCCATGGTGTTTGTAGAATTCTTCTCCAGCACCATCTTTCGAATGAGTCGATTTTCTTCCAACAATATTCTTCACTGTCCAGCTTTCACAGTGATACATAGAAATGGAAAATACAATGGTATGAACAATCCTAACTTTAGTATTCAATGATATATCTTCACACTTCAGGATCTTGCCTAGATAGCCATATTCAATTCAAGTTTGCAAAAGTGGAGCTTTGAATGGGCATCTCTGTACACAGTTGTGCATAGATGCACTGCACATTGCACATGTGTGTTGATGTTCATTGAATATGCAGAGACACATGCATATAGGGCTGTGGATTTGGTGGTGCCTTAAAGTGGCATTAATCAACCAGCACACAACTCTATGAGCATAGAGTTGTGCTCTGTCTTATTGATGTAGAATCTCAGCCATGACAAAAATAAATGCCTTATGAAAGTGTATTTGTTTATACAAGCTTTCTTTGGCTCCTAAAACTGACTATAAAGTCAATCTATTCTATTGCGTTTTCATATTGCATTATAAATGTGTTTCAATTGTGGGCATTATGATATTTTGTGCATAAACTCATTAGAGGTTTTGTTTTATTAAATGGTATATAAAAATAAATAAAAATAAGCTCTCAAATACATCTGTGAAGACACACCCAACTAAAGGTGATGGCAAATATGGGTGTGCAACGCCAGTACCCTGGTGAGATCAATCTCTTAACCCAAAAAAAGCTCCAAAGCTGAGTGCAAACTCCAAAAAGAGGAAAAATTATTAAAGAAAAAAAAAGTTTCTCCTCCCACGCTCTAATAGGCTTAAAATAAAAGGTACTTTACAGTTCAGGTTTAATGGTCTTCAGTGTTGTCATCTCTCTGGGTTTGTGCCTGGATTGATCTCCTTCTCAATGAAGCTGGTGCAGGGTCTTTCAGCTTCTGGTGCTCTTGTTTTCTTTGATGTTGATGTTTACTAAAATTAAATGCTACAGGTAACTAAGTTGGCTGAAGGTAAATAATTTGGCTGCAGGTGTAAGTTGGCTAAATGGTGTAAGAAATGCCCTTTCCCTCTGCCTGAGCCTGTTTTTGCCACCAAACAGATGAAGCCAAGCCTGCCTGAGAAACTAAAAATCCCAAGTTAAAGCAGAGCTTGCTGGGAAGGGGCAAACCAAAAACTAGAAAAATGCAGGAGATACCTACAGCTCCTCCCACAAACTAATACAGTGGAACATTCCTATGCTCAAACAATCTAAGGACTGAACTAAAAATGAGGGAAAATGCAGGGGAGAATTTAAACAGTCCAGGCTGGACATCACAACATCCTTTCTCTCTTTCTGCACTTTCTCACATTATAGCATCATAAAGTTGATTAATTTATTTAGAACTATGTGTGTATTATAGATAACACCAAACTACTTTACACATAACATCTGTGCTGGAAGAAATGCATTGATGGTTGATTCGTTATGTTTAATATTTTGTTTACTGACTAAAAGACCCTAAACACCTCAGCAATCTGCCTTCTCATACACATGCCCAGTTGGTTACCATACCATCTGGTTGGATGGGTTTCACTCATTTTTAGCCATATTTCTCCGTGTTTGGTTGGACCATCATCTGGCCAGATTCCATGCTTTATTACTGTTGTTATTGGAAGTTTCTAGCCTTTGTAGTAGCTGAATTATGGGGCAAAATGTTCAGTCACTCTTCCATCCGTGTTATTTTGTGAGAAAAAACCCTCTCCTTCTCCATACCTTTGAATGTGGTTAGCCAATGACTGAAATCATTGCGTTTTCTTGCCCTTCTCAAGTTCTTCAACAGCATCATCCACTTCTACTGCACTAAATTTTAACCATCATATTTAACTCCTCCATTAGTGGTCCATCAAGGTTATCTTACTTTGCTGGGACTTCATATGTTATGCACATAGTCCGCAATTTACCATGGAGAACATGCAAGTCTCACTCAAGTGCTTTATCTCAGCAATGTCAGCTGTATAATATTTTGCAGCAGTTCAATGAAAACTGATAAAGATAACAAAAAAAGAACATCTGCATAATATGAGGGAGGAGAGGAGAGAAGAACCCTGGATATGGTTCAAGAATTCAAGAATCAGACCACTGTATCTTAAGAGTTCTTGGCAGTGGAAGTTAATAAACCAGCAGCTTTTATACCAAATGTGCCTTTTGGCTGCATCCTGGTGAATATTAACTTGTTCTCTCAGAAGAAATTAATTTGAAGTGTCTAGCTAACATTTTGCTGAACTTAATTCAATTCCAGTTTCCTTCAGACACTATTGGTAATGTCTCATTTTTTAATAACCTGTCAGGTTCTATGATTGATCCACTGTATGACTAGCAGACATTCAACATGCATAACTTTTGAAATATGGCAGTGCGGAGAGAAGGAAAGCTGCATTTTTGTTTTGATGCTTGCAGTGCCTTCGTTAAAATGCACACAGGTCAGGGTAAGGGAGGGGCCCATTCTAATTGACAGCTGGTAAAATTCCAGTTTAGATGCCACTACTCAAAAGGCCCTGTTTCTGATATCACCAAACAGAACTAAGTGATAGGAGAGACCCTAGAACAAAACCTGAAACAACAGTGTTAAAACCTAGGTATGTTTCAGTATTTCTGGGGTGCTACCTCTGCCTTTACGGGTGAGGAATCAACATTTCATTGGCTGAATCCACCCTGCAGAAATAATCCAGATTCACATCACTTTAACTGCCATGGCTCAATGCTATGGAATTCTGGGAGCTCTGGTGCCAGAACAATCTACAATTCCGAGTATTTCATAGCATTGAGCCATGGCAAATAAAGTGGTGTCAAACTGGATTATTTCTGCAGGGTGGATGCAACGCATTCCATGCATAAAGAGTACAGATTTTATTCTTCTGTGAGTTCTCCAATAACTTTTCCAGCCTTCCCAAACACATAATAGAAAATAAGGGATGGACCATCTACACTTAACCAGGACATTTGAATAAATCCTGCTCAAATCAGGGAATGGATCCACCACAAAGATTATGTTTACAAGGATCAGATTGACAGAACTTGCTCTCACATACGTTTAAGAACATGTGAAGTTGCCTTATACCAGGTCAAACCAGTAGTTCAGAACTTAGGAAGTGGCTTTAAAAAGTAATTAGAGTGCCACGGAACCCAGAGTAATTTATTTATCTGAAAATAAGCAGACTAGTAAAGGGGAGAGCTCTATATGTATATTGCTCTGAGCTCCTTGAAGAAAGGGTGGGATATGTTGTTGTTGTTGTTGTGTGCCTTCAAGTCATTTTCAACTTATGACAACCCTAAGGCAACCCTATCCTGGGGTTTTCTTGGCAAGATTTGTTCATAGGAGGTTTGATATTGCCTCCCCCTAAGGCTGAGAGCATGTGACTTGCCCAAGGTCACCAGTGAGTTTCATGGCAGAACTGGGAATCAAACCTTGGTCTCCAGTGTCGTCGTCCAACACTCAAATCCCTACGCCATGCTGGCCCTTTCATTTGCCCAAATAATTTGCACCCCCCTCTCTCTCTTAACATGCACTGATGGCAAGAGCCCAATTATTTCTGCTGTCATTGGGAGCAGGTTGTAGTTTTGGGAGCTCATTCTAGAAACATCAGTGAAAAGAGAATGAATAGACTGGGTTGAAGGTGCTGGGTGGTGACGTTATGATTTTGAAACATAGAATGGAAATATGCTCCTGTGTTCCTTTTCTGCTTCAGCATCCTCTCAAGAAGAAGGAAAAAAAGGAAGAACTTGGCAGAGTTTCAGTGGGCAGATTTCTAGAGTGACACCATGTCTAATTACAGACAAGGTGGAATGAAAAGCTGTAGGCCTCTTTCTTTCCCTCTCTCTTTCTCTCTCTCCAGTTCAAGAGGAGTGTGGAGGGGTGAGGAGGTGGGGGCGAGAGCAAGAGAGAGATGTGGTGTCCTCCGAATAAGAAATGAACAGGCTGACCTTTTCAGAGCTGCTGAAAGAGAAAACCAGATGTATTCCTCAAGAGTCACTATGACTGAAGGGTGATAAAGACTTTCATTGTGCACTTGAATAAAAGGAAAGCTAACCAGAAAACAGCAGCTGATAATAGTCAGGCCAGGCTGTGCTATTGTGCAACTCACAAATGTTCTGCCTTGGCCTAGACCACCACGGCTGGTCTATGCAGCACAAGACTAGATTGTAAAGAAACAGGCGCTCCCTTCCCCCTCACCCCTGCCCTCTCCTAGAGAGGCTTTCAAGCAAATACCAGCAATTATAGGAGCGCAGATCTATGCTGTGCCACAGTTCTGAAGAGGTTTGAGAGGTCTATCCCTTGGTTTCTTTCATTTCTGTGAATCCCACTTTTAAATTTCTCCCCTATATTTACAAGGTAAGCACAAGTGGCAAGACCCAAGTTGAGCTGTAACAAGTATTCCCTTCCACCACCTTCTAAAATCCTTGCTAATTTTCTGGCGGTCCTTTCTGCAGACCCTCCAGTGAGGTTTAATGTTTAGAGTATGAGAAAGAAATGTGATCCATATTATACAAAGGGTGAGATGCATGGGGGTGGGAGAGTGGGACTCTTCAGGGGTTAGACAGTACAGTATAAAAGAAAAATAAGTTTGAAAAGAGGGATGTTTGAGTGAGCAATGTATGGACAGGACCACCCAACTCTTTACAAGAGCAGCACTTGTCAATACTAAATTATGGGTCAGAAGAAAAACAAAGACAGAAGATGACAGGCAGAGCCCCGTTTAAGGTTAATTAAATGAGACCAAATGATTGCTGCCTTCAATGGATGTAAAGCAGGTTTGCCATGAGATAAAAAGCACATCCAAATATCTAACCTGGCTTTGGCTTCTGTGGATTCTATTGAGACTGGACTCATCTTCAAGTCTCCCTGCCCCTTTCTCCAGTAACCCAAGCCAGCTGTATCCCAGCCTGTGTTACAGCAAAGAAGATTTAACTCCTGTTTGGGAAGTGTAGAAAGGAGGAACCAAACCAGGTGTGTCACTAGAGTAAATCCAATTTGTAGTGGCGGAGGAAAACTGTGCATCAGTTAGATTTCATAGGTTATTCTAGTTGAGCAAGTGGCAGGATTCTTCTGCTTGGAGCCCTTACAGCAAAGCTTCTGGTTGTGCTAATGTTTATGCAACTGATTCATACCCTCCCACATTTTACAGATGAAACTCAGGACCTGTGTAGCCAAGCAATACCAAAGTTGGTCAAGATGGCAAAAGATATAAGTGAGGAAGAATACACAATCTAAGGAGCTTATCGCGCAACTTTTTAAATCGGCTTACCTCTTCTCATTTAATTTTAATTCAGGCAGCATCCTGATATTATTGCAGTGATTTTGCTACTAAGGGCTGATGCAGACAACCCGTTTGGGGTGGCTCTGGGCTGCCCCTGGGAGTAGCAGATTGGGACCGCGGCAACCACACACCGTGGTCCCAATCCTCCTTTTTGCCACTCCCAAAAGCGCAGCAAAATGCTGCTCCTTTTGGGGGTGGCAAAAGATCGCCCTTTGAGCCACCACTGCAGCTCTTTTGCACCCTTTTGATGCAGCATGTGTGCACGCTGTGCCAAGAGGGCACCCTGACACCACGCACCATGCGGACGGGCATGCGGCATCAGAATGGAGTCTGGATGGAATTGGGGTGGCCGCCATGTGGTTGTCCCACCCCAAATCCACCCCTAGGCCAGCCTATAGTGCCGTTCTGCATTGGCCCTGAATCTGCCACCCAGGTTTATCCCTTGTCCATCCCCATTCCCAGTGCCTCTTTTCAAAGCCGGCAGTTTTCCAGCATAAGAAAATGGCCATTTGCTTTGGCCTGAACCTACCGGGAAGAGAAACATTTTCCCCTGTCCTTTCCACTTTGCCCTGATGAGTTGATTGAGAGCAAACTAACTTTGTACTTTGAACTCCGATTGCAGCAGCTGAGGTAAGCAGAGGACAAAGGGGGAAAGTGGGAGGAGGAGAGAGAAACCAGGACATTTTAAAAGCAGCTGAAAAAGTGGGATGACAGAGGATTATTCAGGACTGTCTCTTCCAAATCAGGTTAGTTGGAGGATATGCTGGTTGCACAACTGGAAACTGCACTGACTCCCTTCCCCAGGTACTTTGTCCAGAATCAAGTATAAACAAACACTATATTATTTCTGCTGATGGAGCAGCACCATTAGATATGACCCAGTGAATTCATCTTTCCATTTTATGTGCATGTTTCTTAAACTGCATATAGTGTCCTGGGGAAGGAGGGTGAAGAAAATTCTGTACTTGGTCAAAAATCCCTTACTATTTTATGAAAATTATTATTAGTAGTAGTAGTAGTATTGATAGTAGTATTATTAATTATTTGTATCCCACCTTCTTCCCAGAATTGGGACTCAAGGCTGCTTACAGCTTAAAAGAGCAATTAATTAAAAACATACAAAAAGTGAGCATTAAAATAAAATAAAATTAGTCACAATATTAAAATACTTCAATTCCCTAAGTAAAAGAATAAAACACAATTAAAAACATTAAAAGGCTACTCAGAACAGTACTATTTAAAACAATATAGCACCCCCTAGCCCACTCTTTTAAAACTTTCTGTATTAAATGCCTGTCAAAATAAAAAGGGTTTTGCCTGCCAATGGAAGAACAGCAGGAAAGGGGCTATTCTGCCCCCCACCTCCCACCCCCGATGCTATATGCTTTTTTAAAATGAATATATTAAATGCAAAGATTCATTTAATGTTGCATCTGTTTGGCCCTGAGGACTCACATGGATGGAAGAGCCAACTAAACAACCATCATTATTTGTTGTTATGTGCCTTTAAAGTCACCGTTGACTTATGGCAAATCTATCTCAGAGTTTTCTTGGTAAGATTTATTCAGAGGAAGTTTGCCACTGCATCCCTCTGAGGCTGAGAGAGTATGATTAAACGAAGGTCACCCAGTGAGTTTTCATGCTAAGTGGAGGTTCAAACCTTAGGTCTCCCAGAGTCCCAGTCCAACACTCAAACCATACACCATGATGCCTTTCATGCAAGGCAACAAGCTTATATCCTGGTGAGGAACTGGTAGACGTTTCCATTTTGCAGTTTGAGAAAGAAGGTTCGATGGCTTTCTCCTCCATTTCACCACATTTTAGAGAATGAATTTATTTTGGAAGTGTCAGCTGAAGAAGTAGCACTGATTCTGCACGAACTAGAAGAGTGGTCGAAGAAAGGATATGTTAGAACAGTGATCCCCAAAGTGGGTGGTAGTGCCCCCCTGTGGGCATTGGAAAGCTCTAGGGGGCGCTGAGGGAAAGAAGAGTATCAGGGGACACTGAGGGGGGGAACGGGGGCAGCAGGGAATTGTGGGGATGGGAGTTGCAAGTTGCAAGTAGGGTTGCCATTGCTGCTGAAAAACCATGAAAGTCCTGGACTGAAATCTTTGAAAAGCAGCATGTCTCGGATTCCTGAAGGCAAGAGTGAAACCTAGGGGGGGGGGGGGGGGGAACCCATCCAGACCCCACTCTTGAAGCTCTGGGTGTACTGTGCAGGTGTGCCAGACTCAGAGCCCAGAGATAGGAAGGGAACAGTGGCAAGCAGAAGCTTGGAGCAGCAAGGAGGCTTTCTTGTGTCCTGTATGTGTGTGGCGATGCTGCATGCATGGTGGAACTTTTTGCTTGCTTGGGACTGGAGCTGCCCTTCCCTCCAGCTCCCACCACCCCCACCCCCCACAAACATAGAAATGCTTGTGTGTGTGTTTGAAAAAAAGGGGACTCTTTGTTAAGGTCCAAAGTCCCTCTTTCCTTATAGTTGCATGCTAATAGGCAGGAGCTCCCCTTTCCATCATTTCCCTCCCCACATGTATGCGTGTGTTTGGAAAAAAAGAGGGGGACATATGGGCTCTGGAAGACAGTGAAGTCCAGGAAATAAAATTTGCAAATAAGTCCATTAGCAACACAATGAGAACCTCCTTTCTTTTTCTCTCATGTGTGAAAATACCTGTCTCCTCCTTGGGCAGATAATTTTGAATTTCTCAAGAAGTCTCTATGTTGTTGCATCTGGAAAAACTTCTAAATGCTGCTTAAAACACAGCCCCATTAAAAAAAAAGTTTGACTTTTGTTGGAGGTAAAGACCTCAGTTAAGTCTCAGCCCTTTGTTCCTTCTTGTTTAGGATTCCCCTATTGTGTTTAAAATGCAGTATCTTGAAATCTAGAAAGCATATCCAGGAGTAGCTGTGTTGGCCACACTGCAAACAATAACATCCAAAATCCACAAAACAGTGATACCTTTCTCCTGTTTGATTGTTAACACATTTGCCCAATAAGAAGCCACAGTTGAGCTTTAAAAGCTTGTTGCATCTCTTTTGTGCATTTTGGTTGGGCAATAAAGGTATCTCTGGGCCTCGGCAGACGGCTTATTGAGCCGTCTTGGAGGCCCGGAAGAGGAGGAGCAGCCACACGCGCGGCGCTCCTTCCTCTGCACGGCCGGCGCGCCAAGGGCAACCTCCCGCCGCAGCGTCTGGACACGCTGCGGCGGAAAAGACAGGGAAAGTGCGCCCTACGCGTTTAGGGCGCACTTTCCCTGTCTTCTAAAAGGAGCGCCAATTTGGAGCTCCTTTTAGGGTCGCCGCAGGACCCCCCAGTTTTTGGATTTTGGATATTATTGTGCTTTGCTGTATGGGCTGGCCAGCACAGCAACCCCTGGATATGATTCCTAGAGTAGGAGTCCCTCTTAGGGCCTAAGCAGACTGCCAGAAATAGTGCACATTAAATTGAGGCACTGCCCTGGCTCAGTGCTAGGGAATCATGGGAACTGTAATTTATTGTGGCATCAGAGCTCTCTCACAGAGAAGGCTCAATGTCCCAGGAAAAAATACAGTTCCTATGATTCCCTAGCACTGAGCCAGGGCAGTGCCTCAATTTAATGTGCACTATTTCTGGCAGTCTGCTTAGGCCTTTAGTCTCATAGCTATTTGGGAGATTTTCTCCCTCCCTGCCTGTCATAGAAATTGGGGGGGGGGGGGGGAACCACCTTTGCTAAGTTCTCTTCCAAGTGGCTAGAATTCAGGGACATAGGTTTAATTTGCATTACAGAAATAATGCATTCAACACTGCTTTAACTGCCATGGCTCAATTCTATGGAAATCTGGCATTTGTAGTTTTTTGAGCTATGTAGCCTCTATCAGGGAGCTCTGGTGTGACAACAAGCTACAGACTCCAGAATTCCATAGCATTGAGCTATGGCAGTTAAAGCAGTGTTAAACTGCATTAATTCTGCAGTGCAGATTCAACCATAAGTCATGTTACTCTGACATATCAGTATGCAAAGGGATCTTGTAGCACCTTTGAGACTAACTGTGAAAAAAAGCTATAGCATAAGCTTTCGTAGACCTGCATCTGAGGTTTTCTGGAAGAGAATTATAGCAACCCTAGTTGCAAGAAACTTCTTTACTACACCATTCTGAGACAGGCCAGAGGGAGGCTGAATGGAGAGCTGTGTGAAACAAGCAGTGTCTTGAGAGGCAAGAGACCTAGCATGGCTCCTCCATCTTTGCCTCATCTTGGAACAGAACAAACAGACCCTGTCCTTCCCTTTTCATTGCTCCCTCTCCTGTTTGAGCACCAAAATACTTGCCATGCCTACCTTTTTCCAGAAACTGCTTAGCTTCCCCCTACAAGGAGGAAAGCTTCTTCTGGTAAGAAAGACACCAGCTGGTTCCAAGGCAAAAGGGAAGGGAGGGGGCACACATGCACTCTTCTTTCCCTTTTGCCTTGGCTAGCTAGCTCAAGCCAACTAGCCAGGACAGAAAGTAAGAGAAGGGGAAAGGCTCTTCCTCTGTTCCACCTTGCATTGGATACTGTCAATGTTCTGGCACCTGCTGTGGTTTCCTGTTCCTTCCTTCCCTTTTATTCCCCTCTCCCTCCCTTTGCCAGGCAAAGCCTGGAGGAGGAGGCCAGCTGCAGGACATTTCTTGGCATGGGCTACCCAGGCGGTCATGCAGCCCTTCCTCAGGTGGAAATCCTGCTGAGCTTGCCTGCCTGCCCTCCTGCCCGCCTGCCCTCTTTACTAGGCATCCCATTCAGGCAGTGTTGTTCCTTCCATAGAGGGGCCTCCCTCTTTTACTTTCCCAAGCCACTCTCCAGCTTCACCTTCTTTCCCCCAAATACAAACTTGTGAGGCTCCAGGCTCCTTTTGGAACTTGGGCTGGCAAGCAGCAATTGTTGTTGTGTGCCTTCAAGTTGTTTTGACTCATGATGACCCTAAGGAGAACCTATCATGGGGTTTTCTTGAAAAGGTTTCTTGCAATGGGGTTTCCTATTACTTTCCCCTGTGGCTGGGAGAGTGTGACTTGCCCAGGTTTTAGAGATTTTAATTAACCAAATAAGACAACATGACCAAATAAAAGGGGCATAAATTAAAGGAAATAACTACAAGATAAAAGCATATGCTGACTATATAGTTCTGATTTTGGAAGATCCAAATGATAAAATTAATGAGTTAATGGAATTGATACAAGAATTTGGACACTTAGCAGGACTAAAAATCAATAAAACCAAATCAAACATCCTCACCTGGAATATGACCAAAGAATTGGAGCTACAAAGGAGACCAGGCTTTCAAATTAGTCAGAAAATTAAATATTTGGGAATTGTACTTACAAAAAAGAATGCTAATCTTTATGACAATAATTATGAATCTTTATGGAAGGAGATCAGGAAAGATATGGCAAGATGGAAAGACTTAAATTTAACTTTATTAGGAAGAACCTCCCTGATTAAAATGTCTATTTTACCCAAATTAATGTTCTTATTCCAAAATTTACCGATTCTGACAAGTTATAAGCAATTTTTGATATGGGAAAAAGAGATTTCCCATTTTATCTGGGCTGGGAAGAAGCCAAGAATAAGATGGAAATGTCTGAAAGATGGCAAAGAAAGAGGTGGACTCGGCATCCCAGATCTCAGACTATACTATTACTCATGTGTTCTGGACTGGATTCGTATCTGGATAAATTTCGAAGACGAAAAAATGTTAAACTTGGAAGGAATAGATAAGGTTTATGGCTGGCACGGCTATCTTTGGTATAAAAGACTTGATAAAAATAAGAACTTTAATGACCATGTAATTAGAAGAGCCCTTTTGAGAGTTTGGCAGAAGATAAAAAGTAAAATTTACAGAGAAATACCTAGCTGGATATCCCCACAAGAGGCGTGGAGGATTGGATATACTACATCAATTACAGATTGTCTTCGATACCAAGATATTTTAAAATGGGATGGAAATACACCGAGGCTAAAGGATAACAAAGAGATAAAAAAGATTAGAGTAGATTGCCATTGATTTATGTTCCACCAATTGAATGAGAGATTCAAAATTGACATGATAACAGAAGGACTTAGTAAAGAATCTAATAAATTAGACAAAATTTTACTTGACCAATTGAAAGGATCAATTGCCAAAACTTATGTTATTGTTGAGAATTGAGTTAGAAACAGAAATGATCAAAGATTGTATGATAAAATGGGCACAGAATTTTGGTTACCAAATTACTTTAGAAAAATGGGAAAGAGCTTGGGGGAAAGACTTGAAATTTACATTATGTATGGACATTAAAGAAAACTTCTATAAAATGTTATATAGGTGGTATCTTACCCCTAACAATGTTGCAAAGATTAAAAGATATGAGCAAGGAAAGTGCTGGAAATGTGGAAGAAATGACGGTACTCTTTATCACTGTTGGTGGACATGCCCGATGGCTAAGAATTTCTGGAAAGAAATACATAAAGCTCTACAAAAACTTTTGAAAATATCAATCAAAATGGTACCAGAATATTTCCTACTAAATATAATTGAAGGGGAAAGTGATAGGAAACACTTGAAATTTAGTCTTTATTCAATAACGGCTGCCAGAATAGTGTACACAAAGAAATGGAAAGAGGTACCCCCACCGACAGTTGATGACTGGCTAGAAAAATGTATAGAGATGATGAGTCTCAACAAATTGGTGATGTGTTTGAAAATAAATATAATAAGAGGTGGGAGGAAGATTGCCGTGGTTTGATACAATATAGTAAAAACTGATGGGATATGCAGAGTAATTAAGCTGAAATTTCATAGAAGATTTGGAATATCAAGGTAGAGTTTGTATGGTGTAAATAATAATTAAACAAGGACATGTATACTATAAGGATTTAAAACGTATTAGATGCTCAGTTTTATCTATAACAATTTTTATGAGAAAGAAAATGTATGAACTAGTTAAAATGCCAGAAGAAAGAAGAATATTGTAAACTACTTGCTTAATCGAGAATGTTGAGCTTACTCAAGGAAATGGTAAAGTTAGCCACAAATATGGAAGATGTATGAATGTTTGACTGTGTGTATGTAATAATGCCCAAAAAAATCAAAATAAAAAAAAAATCAGGCTAAGCCATTAAGCTTATTGCCAGAAGGCAGAAATTTCCTATAAGAACCCTTGGATTTCTAGGCTCCGTGTGCTGTCTTGAGAGTGCATGCTGACTCCACGTCGGTCTGTACTCTGTTCCCACTTTCACTCTTTATTTCTAAATGTGCAGTGTGTGTGTGTGCCATATTTGTGTGTGTGCAGTTTTCCCTTGTTAATAATAAATATTTAGACTTTAATTGTAGAAGACTGCCTCAGCATCATCTATTGCGGGATTCCTTAGTCCTCTGGTATACATAACGGTACCCGGTCCCATGGGGTTTTGTTAGGACCCCACTCTTACATATTTTAAGCTAATTATAAATTCCCCTAATTAGATCCTTCCTAACATTCTCTTCCCATCCCCAGTAGAACAGTGGACCTAATACCAAGAAATAGGCATGGAGGGGGCACGCTAGGGTTGTTACCCAAAAGGAAAGGGGGTGGTAGCCTGAAAAAGTTTGAGGACCACTGTGTTAGAAGGTTGCATTTGCATGGGGGATTTCTTCATTTGTGACTTTTCAGATTTCATAGGATGTCAGCTCTCATAATCCCTCACCATTGGCTATGCTGTTTAGGACTGATGGGAGTTGCACTGTTGTGCAGTGACAGTATCAGTCAATCATTTTATTTATACCACCCCCCATTTTTCCAAGACTGGAACTTGAGGTCATTTTAAAATATCTTAAGCACCAGCTACCCACTCCAATTTGGAAAGGGAATAGAAAACGGAAAGGTTTGACCAGAGCTATTTTTCTTATTATTAAGCAAGATGTTAGCACTGTAAAAGGAAAACTTTCACTGTAGAGGCAAAACAATAGGTTAAACCATTGGAAGAAAGGGTTAAATATGGCAGGCCATCTGTACTTAGAATTTGGATTGAACATGGCAAAAAACAAACAAACAGGGATATAAATAAACAGAACTTTGACATGGTAGAACTTCTAAAGAGTACTGTGTCAAACACTGCATTACCATTTTAGACTCCTATGTATTGGAGCTGGTTATTTTTAGAACTGGCAAGATAAGCGTCTTTCCATCCATCTCATGCAGAAGTCTATTCTGTCTTTGTGTTCATAGCAACATGGAAATCACTGCATATTTGGCAGGCATGTAATTAAATTTTAGAAATGTAGAATATGGTGTCCATGGATGTCATGAGGGCAGATTATACTGTTCCGTTATATGGTTTATAAACATTCAGTCCTATACATAGGAGTCTAAAATGGTGAGGCAGTGTTTGACACAGTACTCTTTAGAAGTTCTACCATGTCAAAATTCTGTTTATTTATATCCCTAGGTTTTTTTGCCATGTTCAGTCCAAATTCTAAGTACAGATGGTCTGCCATATTTAACTTTAATTATAAGAAAAGCATCTTAATTATATATATATAAAAAAACAGGCTTGGACACAGAAGAAGGAGGAGTGAAAATAGGAGGAAAGAATATTAACAATCTAAGATATGCAGATGGCACCATAGTATTAGCAGAAAAGCTCACAGACCTGGAACACCTACTAAGGAAGATCAAAGAAGAAAGTGCAAAAGCAGGTTTAATGTTGAACATAAAGAAAACAAAAATAATGACCACTGAGGACCTTCACAAGTTCAACTTAGACAATGAAGGAATAGAAATAGTAAAATAATTCCCATACCTGGGATCAAACATTGATAGAAATGCAGACTGCAGTCAGGAAATGAGAAGAAGACTAAGAATGGGGAGGTCGCTATGAAAGAACTAGAAAAGATTCTAAAATGCAAAGATATACAACTCAGTACAAAAGTTAGAATCATCATATTCCCTATTACCATGTATGGATGTGAGAGCTGGGCAGTTAAGAAAGATGATAGGAAGAAAATCAATTCATTTGAGATGTGGTGCTGGAGAAGAGTGCCGAGGGTCCCATGGACAGCCAAAAGGACAAACAAATGGGTCCTAGAGCAGATCAAGCAGGAAACCTCCCTGGAAGCCAAGATGACCAAACTGAGGATCTCGTACTTTGGACACATCACGAGAAGGGAAGACTCTTTGGGGAAAAACCAATACTAGGGAAGGTGGAGGGAAGCAGGAAGAGAGGAAGGCCACATGGCAGATGGATGGACTCTATTAAGGAGGTCATGGGTATTAAGAGGTTGCTGGAATTAGGCAGAGAAGTGGAGGAGAGAGGGTCTTGGAGATGTCTCATCTATAGGGTCACCATAAGTTGAGATCAACTCAAGGGCTGTTAATAACAACAAAATATTAAGTAAAGTTCTAATCCAAACTCTTCTTCCTAGCATGCCAGTTTTCAGCATGCAAGGGAAGGGCTGCATTTTATAGATTATTCATGGATAAACTGATAACGGACAGTTCTATTGAGGTTTAGCATAATTATGTGTGGCCCAAGTACATTTCAGAACACACCAGTAGTCCTGAAGGGTTCATATTGCATGGGAAGATGAATATGTAGTGGCAAATAGTTGAATTTCAGAAAAAGGTTCTATGGCTACTCTTTGACAAATAGCCATGTTCCCCAGAAACATGTTTGAGAACCACTGGGTTGGTGCAAAGGATGTTACACCTCATGTTCCTTTTTTCTGTATTCCATAAAGGACTGTGATTTACTGATGTGGTTAGTCCCTTCACCAATGCAGATCATGACTAAACCATGCATGGTTGCTGTATCAGTTTATACCTGGTGGATGTATATTTGGTGTCAAGCCTCTCCATACTTAGCTAGATTGGTACTTGGATGAAAGACACACAGTTCACCTCTGAATCTGTGCCCAAGACTTAGAAGCCTTACAAAACCTGCCAGCCCTTTCTCTCATTTCAGAGAAACAGTCTAAAATGGAAACTGTCTTGAGAGAAAATACAGGTAAATATATGTGCTGTTAAACGATGAAAAGTTCATTACTGTTTAGATGTTTGTACCATGGAAAGCAAGCATAGAAAGTGGATTGCATGTTCAGATGTTTGTCACATGGACAGTAAGCATGACATGAGTATGCCTATCCTAACCTTTTTGTTGACATTCTACTTCTCTGTCTGCAGTGAATGTGTTGCTATTTACCTTCAAATCGATTTCAACCCATGGTGAACCCATGAATGAGAGACTTTCAAGAACCCCGGTCATCGACATCCCTTCTCAGGTCTTACAAATTCTGGGCCATGGTTTCCTTAATAAAATCAATTTACCTGTAGTGTGGTGTTCCTTTTCTCCTACTAATCCGCCCCGCACACTCTGATCATCTGGGACTAATCTGCTAGAGGTCCCCAAGTCTCACTTTGTGGGGACCTCTCAGAGGGCTTTTTCCATCATCGCCCCTTCCTTCTGGAATAAGCTTCCCGCAGAGCTTCGCTCCTCTGCATCACTAGTCTCTTTTAAGAAAAATCTAAAAATGTATCTATTTCAGTTGGCATTTCCACCTTAAGTAATGGTATTTTTTCTTTCTTTCTCTGCCCCATGTGTTTTCTTGTTGACCCCGGACTGTTTGTAACTTTTTTTTCCCACTCTTGCCCCTGATATTTGTGATTTGTCTGATTCCTGTTCCTTTTCCCTGCACCGATGTTTTAACTCTTTGTAAGCCGCTTTGATCATATCCATGGAAAGGCGGGGTAAAAATAAAATTTATTATTATTATTATTATTATTATTACTTCCTTCTACTTTACATTATTGTTTTTTTCCCCCCAATAAGTCACATTGTTTCATGGTATGTCCAAAGTACAACAGCCTCAATTTAATCATCTTGGTGTCTAGTGAGAATTCAGACCTGATTAGCTCTTGGAAGCAATCATGGCAAGAATTCAACAATCAGCCTCCTCAGCCTGAAAAACAATAGGCTGAGAGGCAAACTAGTTGACAAATTAAATATGTGTTTCTGTTTAAAAACAGAAACTGCAGGGGGCCATGATGACACTTATGAGATGGCGGTATCATTTTTTTGTACCTTCAGTACTACTGACTCTCCAGAAGCTACCATTCACCTTGGAGCAAAATCTTCTGTTTGCGTCTAGCCCTTCAGATGGAATACATTCTTCTCCAAAGTAAGCATAGGGCCACCTCGGTGAAAGCCTTACAACTAGCAGCTTGGGTATGTAAATTCTATCTTTTATTTGTGCATATTAACATGGATTTGTTTTATTTAATTTTTGTTTTTGATAGGGTTCTATCCAACTATGTCTTAGAACAGAATGGAGTCCTTTTCTTTTATTTCACTAAGCAACTGACAGGCCCTTACAGGAGCCATTAAGGTGCTAACACTGAGTGAAGAAAGCATGTTTTGAAGTAACTAGTAATATTGATGATGCAGTCCTTGGAATAAGAATTTCAGAGAATGACCCTCTCTCAAGACCATTATAATTTATGGTTAAGAACCTTACCATTATTCTGTTTGTTTTAACAAAAAATAAAATAAAATAAAATAAAAAAATAAAGTTAAGTTTTACCAATCAAGAATAATAAGAAAAATGCCATCTGAAGATTTTTCAGACATTGGTAGAAGAAGCAATATTTGATGTCTAAGTGCACACAGAAATGATCAATAATTTCATTAGAAAGAGGCAAACAGCTAGCAAGAAAGAGCTTGAGAAAATGGCTTTTAGTTCCTTTTGCTTCCTTATGTGACGCCCAAGTGCAAAAACAGCAGAAAGGTGAGCAGTGACAAAAATGGTAAAACAAGATGATGTTTTAGGCTGTTAATAATGCTGAGAAATTTATGTATGTATGTATATGTATAGTTATGTGCCTTCAAGCTGACTCAGACCTATGGCAAACCTCATAAGTTGATTTTTTTTCAAGATTTATTCAGAGAAGGTTTGCCATTGCTTTACTCTAAGGCTGAGATAGTGTGACTTGCCAAAATTAACCAGTGGGTTTCCATGACTAAGTGAGGTCTCTTGGAATCCTAATTCAGCAATCAAACCATTGCACCAAATTGGCTCATTCTCTCTCTCCTTTCAGAGCTTAAGAGTATACATTGTTCATTGTTACCATTCTACATATGCAAGTTTGTTTCTTTATTAGGTTATATTATGCCCAAGAAGTTTAGATGAACAGCATGTATGGCATTAATCTCATTCTATCCTCACAAAAACTTTTTACAGGTCAAACTACATATTATGTTTAACATATAGAAACTCACTTTAGCTGATAAGTTAACACTCATGACTTGACATGTAGATGGTGGCCTTGACACATGATTCTGTCTCTCCTTGATACATGATTGTCCTCCAGTTAAAATATTTTCACATTTTGACTGTGGAATCATCAAACTCCTCTTTGGTCCACCATTTTGAAAATGCCTCCCAGAGTGCCTGAAAGTTCTTCCTCATTTTCTCATCCTGGAGCTACTTCCTCGAATCTGTTCCACCACTAACTTTGTTTTTCTGCAGTTTGCCTGGGGCTGCACAGTTTTAAGATAGCAGAGACTTCCACTCATGCCTTTCCCAGTCTAAACCCAACACTGCATCCCTACAAGAGAGATAGGGGATGTTTTTGGAATGCAGTTCCCATCAACAACCCCAGCTAGCATGGCCTTTTGTGCGAGAGGCTGGGAAATGGAGTTCAATAACATCTATGGCATCAAATATAGTCCTCAGCCCTTGCAGTATTGCCATCATACTGTCCTTTGAAACATACATATTTTGTCTTATAGTTGGGTGTCTAGAATGGAAGGAATCTGCTGAGAAGTCTTTCATCATAAAATGTGGTAGAATTCAAAGATATAGTCTGTAGTTAGTCTATAGAATCAGTATGCAGAGATCTTATAGCACCTTTGAGACAAATGAAAGAAAAGTGTGCAGCATACGAAAGCTCATGCTGCCAACTTCTTTCTTTCAGTTAGCCTCAAAGGTGCTACAAGATCTCTCTACATCACAAAATGTGGTCAGAGCTAACCTACTTACTCAGATAGTCTGTGTCTCCCAAAGTTAAGAACCCAATGTTAATCACACTGAGTCGCCATTGTCTCTTTCTTCCTCAAATGGAAACACTACAGTTGTCAAACTGCCTTTCAGCATATTTCATTTCTATTTCCTTCCTGTTTACAGCTCCTTGAAAAGACTGACATTGAAATATTTTATTGGCCTTTTATTCTTTCCTCCATCTCTCATGTGTGTTAGCTGCTGTTTTTTCATGCGCATGATTAGGCTGCCATTCTAGGTTTTTTCTTCTTCTCTCCCCCCCCCCCTTCTTTTCTTTTAAGGACTAAAAAAGAATGATTGGAACATATGCCTTCTGTTTTAAAGCGAAAAATTGCATGGCTTTTGCATTTTCTAAATATGCCCCTGAATCAACTATCACCTTCAATAACTTGATTGGCAAGGAAAGGGAGAAGAAAGTATTGCACAGACAGTGCATTTTGATCATTCATAATTCCTTAAATGTGCCAAGCCATCTCCTAGGTTTAGGAATGTAATTCCTGCCTCTACCATTATTGAAGATGCATGTATGCACTTAAAATAAATCATCTCTGCCTGGCTTCAGGCTTTGCCATCTTGTTTTTCCTCTGCTTCATTTGGATGCCTTTTAAAAAAGGGATTTGTCCTTTGAACAACACACTTGTGCCTCTTTGGAATCTGAACATGATGAAATAACTGCAGCTCCCTGTTAAACAAAGCAAAAAAGGGTCCCAGCTCTTCTCTCCACCATCAGCAGCACACCTGATTGATGGGTGCACCTCTTCTACTAAATGAGCAAAGGAAGAGTTTGCAATTCTGCCACAAGTTCAATAGACAGAGTGGAGGCTGAGATCCTACATTGTTTCAGCATAACAACCATATCCTGTAGTGCAGATACACTCTAATAATACAACCCCAACACTGAATACCAACGTAGTGCAATGTATGTGGATCACTGGTCTATATGGATGGCTGATAATCTATTGTTGAATTGCAATGTGCCATAGAGGCAATGCAAAAGCAAAGCAAAGCAGCTGCATTTATATACTGCTTCATACCACACTATGCAGTGTCTAAGCGGTTTACAACTGTAAGCTTATTGCCTCCCAACAGCTGGGTACTCATTTTAGCGACCTTGGAAGGATTCAGGCCTGAGTAATGCCTGAGCCCTGGCTAGTATTGAACTCACAACCTTGTGGTTTATGAGTGAGTGGCTGCAGGACAGGCATTTAACCACTGCGCCACCAGGGCTCCTGCACACTCACATGGTACTCTGTGTAATCTCATATGTACTTTATGGTGCTACCACATGCAAAATGGTCCTGTTTGTGCAACTCTCCTTATGCTGCCATCAGCTGGATACCATTGTTGTGCATTATCAAAAAAATAATTCTGCATGCATAGTGCAACACGTCCCTTTGTATGTCACTAATAGGATGCCAGTCAATATCTCATATGTACACTTAAAAAACAAACCTCTACCTGAGGACTCTATACTTTGCTACTGTTTTCTTGCAGTTGCTCCACAAATGCAAGTTTCTCATTTGCTAAGTACAATATCCAAAAATGACTAAAAAGTGAATATGCTGACATGACACTGATAACATCACCATCCTCTTTATAACATGTAGAACACTTAAGCATGTAAACTGGTGCTATCATATGATAGAGTCTGCATGTTCCTCAATGCATGAAGCCAGTGGGTGTCACAACACTAGTGGTGAACCACATGAAAATGAATTCAGTATTGCATGACCAATGTTAGGATCACTATGCACATTATCATTGTAGTGTGTATTTTGGTCCTTTAAGCAAAGATTATAAATGCTCAAGGCAGATCTCCACAATTTATGATTCCCCAAGTTATGATAGACCAGTATGGCTTGATAAATGCTGGGTTTTGTGGTCTGCCTGGTACTGGAAATTGTTGACAAGGAGTGTGAAAAATTTGGCAGATCACAGAATGTGTCTCATGGACTCTGCTTAGACTTGATGGATTACAAATTGTATACGTTGGTAAGCCTAAGCAAGGATAGGGAGAGAGTAGCAATACATTTTGGCAGGGCTTAGGAATAGAAGAGTTCTTTGCCTCACCAAAGAGGGGAGCTATCAGATATCAAGTGGTGCCCAAATGGCCAAATTAACATGAATTCTAAAGGATCAGTCAATAGAAAACTATTTGAAAGACTGGAAACTGTTTATGGACTTTTTGAGCAAAACTAAATCTAACAATGTAATAATCTGTAGCTATGGTTATTGGTAATTTTAGTAGTGTTATATAATTGGATCTGTAATGATAGAAAAATATTTTTCCTCATTTTTTATTTTTATTTTCATTACAGTGAGGATTCAGGGAGTCAGAGCCTTAATGTGAATTACCTGTATGTCTCTCTCCCCATTTTCTCTTCATTTACTTTTTTTCTTCTCTCCCCCCCGCCCCCGCCATATTTGATAGTATATTATTTTGATTGTAAATTAGATTGTGATAAAAAAAAATTAATCTAAAGAAAAGGATATCAGGTGGAATCATCAACTATTGGATGTTATGGGCCAAAAAGGTAGGGCCATGAGTTATCATAGCTTAGATCTTATTGGCAGCTAAATTGGGTGTCACCCATTATATCATTTGATCTTGGATGAATATATAAAGATCTCAAGGCATCATGTGGCACAAGAATACTTAAATGGGACTTTTAAGTCCCCCTTTCCAAGGCAATTTTCCAGCACCAATACATGCCCCCATGACCTTTTAGTGGCCAAGGAAGGTCAATAGGCTTTTGGGCAGCATCCAGCTCCAGTTTTGCATCTGACAGAAGTTGTTGCCTCTCAGCATTTCCAGTGTACTTGCTGGATAATCAGGGGGTAATGCTCTTTTCTCCTGGCTACAGAAATACAGACAGATGCTGCCTGCCTGACTCCTATCCTCTCTCAGCCACAATGGTAATGTAGGTGTGCACTGACCTTTCATAGGGTGGGAGTGATGTTGTACAAGGAGGTTACATGAGTAAATCAATAGAATTCCAGCCTCTGTATATTTTTGTCTTTCCACTCCAAATGTTCATTAGTCTCAGTTGCATTAGCATCAAATGCAATTGAGATTCCAGCAACCTCTTCCCCAAAAGCAGAGTTTGGAAAGTTACATTTTAAAAAGTTCTTTGCATAACTTATTTAAGAGAGCCATCTCTCACTCCCCCTAAAATTCATCACTATTAAAGGTTTTAAAAAATCCTCCTCACTTGTTAAAGTATTCATTATGTTACTAATTGCATGTTCATTTCTTATTTGCAGGGGGGGGGGGTTTCTATCTAAAGAAGAAAACTACATACAATGAGAAGGAGAAAACTCCTCAAAATGCTCCATGAAAACATTTTAGCCATCCCCATCAAAGTAATGAGTAATTAGAAAATGTCATGAGTAAATATAACCTGTTAGATGAAAAAGTACATTCCTCAGAGGGTGTACCTACACTGCAGAAATAAAGCAGTTTGGCACCACTTTAATTGCCATGTTTCTATCCTCCAGAATCCTGGGATTTGTAGTTTGGTGAGGCACCAGATCTTTCTGAAAGACCAGGCTGAATACCTCACCAAATACCTCACCTCACCAAACTATAGATCCAGGATTCCACAGGAAGGAGCCATGACAGTTAAAGTGGTGTAACACTCCTTTATTTCTACAGTGCGGAAGAGCTGAGAGTAATGAGTTACAGTCACATTATTATGTGTAATGCATTACGGGCAAGCTTTACCTAGCCTTGCCAAAATAGTTCAGTGTTTTGAAAGCTGCTTGTTGGACAAGTATGAGATCTCACAACAGACTCTGGGCACTGGGGAACTTTATGGAGCAGAAAGTATGGGATGAAGAAAAGATTGGCCCATTGATAGTTTATTAGTCTGCAATTCTTTTTTAAAGAGATGCTGATGGTGGTGGACTGTTCCAGCAGAAGGAGGTCCAGACTCATTTGAGGCAGTAGCATGAAATTGACTGCAGTAAAATTATGCATTAAATGTGCATTATGTTTAATAATACTGTGTTGCACTTCTTATGTTTACTTGGTGCCTATTGAGGCTGATCCAATTTTCTAAAGTTCTCCAATTGGGTTCCTATCAGGTTTCTAGCCAGAAGGTCACATTTCATTTGCTGTTAGTGAATGTCTCCATTATTTTGCTAAGGCATTTCTGGTTTACAGTCATGATGACTACTTCTTGTAAATGCTTCTGTCTATTCATCCTCTTATAAGGTCACCATGCCAAAAAAATGTTGTGTGTATGTGTGTGTGTGTCTGTCTCTGTGTGTGAGTGAGTGTACATATTGTAAAAGACACCTCTCATCGGTGGTGCATTTGACACATAAACTGCCCATAGTCATGGTTGTTGGCAACTCAAGATTTTGAAAAACAAGAAATGGAGGGGAGATCTATTTCAGAACACACATCAGAGGTAATTTTATGTTGTTTCACTGAAGGTGTTTAAACGACCTTTGGGAAATAATGGGTTTGAGTTCTGAAACTGGGAGACTAAGTGGAGAGGTAGGAATATGTATTTAGTACAGTATGTGGTCAGGACTATACCAAACTGGGAGTTGGATTGTTTTAATCAGAGGCAATGATAGGTGTTCTCAGGCTAGAAAAACATACATTATTTCCTGTCATTTCTTCAGCAGTGAGTTCCATGTGGGCATAATACCAAGCACAGGATGAAGTTTATGATAAGAACCATCTCTCTCTTTCTCTCTACCTGTTCATCACTTGGAAAAATACCAGCTGGCTTGCTTTGCATTTTTCTTGCACAAAGCTATTAGGAGAACATTTGAAAGAATTCTGCCCACCTGCCACAGTTGTGCTAATAGTATAATATTTCTATTCTGCCTAATAGGTTGCGCCCCCTTTGAGTGGAACTAAACAGTTATCATTGTTGAAATGGAGAGCAGTGGTGTCTTGGCAGTAAGAACTTGCACATATTATCTCAGGTAATCAACAAGAAACAATTTGGGAATAGTCTTCAAACCTTCTCAATGGCCATTAAGAAAGAATGGCCAAGAGAGGCACAGAAGGATGAATGTTTGCCTAAGATGCAGCTCTCTTCTATGGAGCAGGAGTTCCTGCAAGGCAGGGGGTTGGACTGGATGGCCCTTTTGGGTTTCTTCCAACCCTATGGACCTTATCACACATTGCCCACAAAGCGATAATAATCCTGAAATGACAAAACCCGAAAAGAAACCACAAAGAAACCTTCATTACGTAAATGGTTGTCACACGCAATTAGCATCATCGCGCATTTAAGGAAATACGTATCTGCCGTGCACACACTAGTGAGGAAATCCCGTACATGAACAAGCAATGATGTTCTTGCACATGCGCACTATGCTTGCCGCGGCTGTCACTCGCCACGGCTGTCACCCTTTCCCAGGTTGTCCTCGGTGCAGCCGGCCCTCCGCACGGCCAGCGCTCCGAGGAGGAACTCCCGCCGCAGCATTCACCAAGGAGGTCCTCCTTGGAGTGCCGGCCATGCAGAGGGCCGGCTGCACTGAGGACGACCTGGGAAAGGGTGACAGCCGTGGCGAGTGACAGCTCCGACGCAGGGCTGGCGCTCCAAAGGGGACCCCCTCGGAGCGTCGAACCGACGCAGGGCCGGCGCTCCAAGGAGGATCTCCTTGGAGCGCCGATCCGATGCAGGGCCGGCTCTCCAAGGGGGTCCTCCTTGGAGTGCCGGCCCTGCGTCGGATCGGCGCTCCAAGGAGGTCTTCCTTGAAGCGCCGGCCCTGCCTTGGCGCAGCGCTCCGAGCAGGTCCCCTTGGAGAGGCGGCGCTACGAGGAGGACCTCCAGCTGCAGCGTTCACCGAGGAGGTCCTGTTTGGAGCACCGGCCGTGCGGAGGGCCGGCTGCACTGAGGACGACCTGGGAAAGGGTGACAGCCGCGGCGAGTGACAGCTCCAACGCAGGGCCGGCGCTCCAAGGGGACCCCCTCGGAGCATCGAACTGACGCAGGGCCGGCGCTCCAAGGAGGATCTCCTTGGAATGCTGATCTGATGCCGGGCCGGCTCTCCAAGGGGGTCCTCCTTGGAGTGCCAGCCCTGCGTCGAATCGGCGCTCCAAGGAGATCCTCCTTGGAGCGCCGGCCCTGCCTCGGGGCGGCACTCCAAGCAGGTCCCCTGAGAGAGGCGGCGCTACGGGGAAATGCTCCCCAATACATATTTGGCGATACGTATTGGGTGACCATACTTACAGTAAAAGCGAAATGAATCCCGTCGTGCAATTGTACTTCCTGAAGAAACCGAAATTCAAAAGAACTCGGATCATGCTGCATTGTGTCGGGGTTATGTGCGACGTCGTGTGTAAACACGGAAAAATAATACGTATTAGGTCGGGATTCCTTTTGGATTCTGTCAGGATTTGGCCCCGCGTGATAAGGTCCTATGAAGAAGTCTTGTGGCACAGTGGTTAAATGCCAGTACTGCAGCCACAACATGGTGAGTTTGATCCCAGGGCTCCAAGGTTGATTCAGCCTTCCATACTTTCATAGTTGGTAAAATGGGAACCCAGCTTGCTGGGGACAATTAGTTTAATTATAAAATTTCATTGTGCTTAGAGAGTGCTGAGTTCACTATTAAGTGATATAGAAATGTAAATGCCATTGCTATTGCTATGATTTTATGAAACACATGAGCCAACATAGTGTAGTGGTTTGAGCACTGGACTATGACTCTGGAGATAAGAGTTTGAATCCCTGCTCAGCCATGAAAATCCACTAGATGACCTTGGACAAGTCAAACTCTCTCAGCCTATGAGAATGGCCAAGACAAGCCCCCTATGAACAAATCTTGCTAAGAAAACTTTGTGATAAGGTTACTTTAGGGCTGCTATAAGTCAGAAATGATTTGAAGGCACACAACAAGAAGTTGGAAAAACTGGACAGCCTTGACTTGCTAAAAGGAAGCACTAGTTTCCTTACCAGCTATTCCCAGCAGGTGAGTAGAAGGAAAGTGTCCTTGAATAAGGCCTATGTAAGGACCTAGTTGCTAATGGGCCAGTTGCCCCTGTGCCATCTGACAAGCTACAAAATGTTGACTGGGGTGACTGAGGGACTATACAGACTGCCCTTAAGGGGTGGGACGCATGGCAGCTGCACACCATGACCCCAATCTGGCCTTTCTGCAGTGCAAAAAGAAGCCACAAAAAGCAGCTCCTTTTTATGCTGCAGAAAGGGTGCCCTAGCTGTGGTGGTGGTGGCGGCGGCTTTTCTCCATTTCTGTGGTGCAGCGCATGTAATTGCTGTGCCAAAGACTTGGCATGATGCCACCCACTGTGTGGTTGCTTGGGCAGCATCATGCTGGTGTGGGGGCAGAGTCAGAGTGGCCAACGTGAGGTCACCACGCCCCCACTCTGCCCCTACGCCAGCTCTTTGTGCCAGTCTGTATAGCCCCTCAATTACATTGCTAAAATCCCCAGCTTATGAGTTGTGCCATCTTATAGTCTATAGTGAAAACTTTGGAATTTGGTATACACAACAAAAAATTAGTCCATGCTAATATGCCAAGGCAAGACATAAGACTGCTTGTGGCAACAGACAAGATGATACTCTCTCAATTACACCTACAGAATTGCATGAACTAGAGTTGAATTTTTCTTCACCACCATTGGTTATATAGTGTTCCCCACAACACCCAAGGAAAGCAGGCTGGTTTAGCAAGTACAGACCAGGCTATATGGCACACATAGCTTTGTTTGCCAAAAAAGGGAAATGTGGGGGAGGCAACTTAAGAGAAACAACAGCTGTTTCAACCCAGCATCTACAGCCTGTGGTGGTTGCCTTGCTCTGCCTAGTAGAAGAGTCAGCCCCGATACTAGATACTGTAGTTACAAAAACTCTTTTACTAGAGGTACTGTAGCACAGTGGCAGAGCAAGATTGCAATTTCAATGCCTATCACTTCCAGGTTTAAAAGATATCATTGGATGATGAAGAAGACTTCTTCCTGAAACACTGAAATGCAGTGGTCAGTACAGGACTGAGTGGTCTAATGATCTGACCCATTGTGTGTCACATTCCTTATATGAACATATGCAACCTTAGAGATTATTGCACAGGGGAAATCTATAGGTTATCCCACACGAATTCCCCCCAAAAAAGCGCACTTACGCCTAACGATTTCACATGATGTTGCACAGAAACTGACATTAAAGTGGTCACAAAGTTGTGTTATCCAAGATCTTTTTATTTTCTGGAGTTTAGAGGAAATGCATTTGCGCTTTTAAAGTAATTGTGCATTTACTGTAGTGTGAAATTCAAATTCGCACAAACAAATCTCCTTTAAAGCTTTTTCCCAGTTTTCCCATGGTTCTGTGGGGCTGCTTTTAATTCCTGGTTTGCTTGGGTGACATGCCAGGCAGACATGAGCTTCTCCGCTTTTCTCTTTCTAAAATTTCCTGTCTGGTAGTTGAGCAAATAGGCACATTTCCCTCAAGTTAAAGAGTGACTGCAGAGTCGAAAAGATGAGGTGGAGGCTGAGGAAGGGAAAGGGTTTCCCATGGCAACAACCCACCATGGATAGGATTGGGTGGGGGTTGTTTTAATTTGTAAGCTGCTCTTTGTCCCTATTTGGGGGGGGGGGGGGGAAAGTGGGACAGAATCCCTGCTCAGCCATGAAACCCACTGGGTGACCTCGGGCGGGTCACACTCTCTCAGCCTCAGAGGATGGCAATGGCAAACCCCTTCTGAAGCAACTTGCCAAGAAAACCCCAGGATAGGTTCACCACTTTAGGGCCGCCCTAAGTCCGGAAGCGACTTGAAGACACACCACAAAGCGGGAGAAAGGAGGACCCCTCCAGTGAGTCAGACCCCATCCCAGAGCAAGAGAACCTAGGCTAGCAAGTGGCTGCTCTCCAAGGCAAAAAGGACAACCCCACAGACATCCTCACAGCTGAAGAGGCGGCAGGCTTATTCCCTCGGCAAAAGGTTTGCCCACAGGAGGAGGGAAGGAGGAGGGATACTGCCCTCTTCTCCATCTGCATCAGGGGGATCAGAGGTCCTAACCCCAAAGGAAGACTGTCCAGGAGGACAGGACTCAAGAAAAGCTTTTTAAACACACACACACACATAGAAATAGAAAATCATGCTTCTTACTCCTGCTCCAAATGGAGGACAGTTTGACATTTCTTCCTGGAGAGGAGAGAAGGTTGAATGAAATGCAGAACCTGCCCTGGAAAAGGAGGAGTCTGGTCACCCGAAAGCAAAACAAAACACGCCCATTTCTAGTACATTTACAGGTTTTTTCACTTGAGTATGAAAATTAAAAACGTCTTTTTTTCGCTTTTCACTTAATTCCGTTTTTATTCTAATTATGTGAGAAATGCTTTTGTACAATTTAGCGCTATTTTCGCTTTATTTTCGGGATGCTTTATTTCCACTTTATTATCTCTTTAACCATGAAACTGGCCCCCGTGTGATAATGTCCATAGCTGAGAAACTCAGAGAGGCTTTAAGACTTATGTGTTGAAGGTATCCCCAACCAGGTGTTCTATTTTGGAACTGAATTTAGTTATAGTAAGGGTTGCCATATTCTCTACAACAAAACTAGGATGGACAAAATGAAGCCCAAAATGGAGGACATTCAGGGAAAATGGAGGACACATCCAACTAGAAGCCAAAAACATTGGCTTGGTAGTATGAGCCTTGGACTACAACTCTAGGGATCAGGGTTCAATTCCTGGCTCAAGCATTAAAAACCCATCTTGGTGAGTCACACTCTCTTAGCCTGAGAGGATGGCAATTTCATTCATAGAGACTCCTCCATGGAGGGGTGGGGATGCATGGAGGCCTGAGATTCCTAGAGAGTCCTCCTGGGGAAGAGAGCAAAGGCCTGAGATTCCTAGAGAGTCTCCCAAGGGGAGAGAGTGCAAAGTCCTCAGATTCCTAGAGAGTCCTCCAAGGGAAGAAGAGATGGGGAAGAGGCAAGGATTGCTCCTGGGAAGCTGGGAGCAGGACATGGGCCTAAAACTGGACCAAGACATTGCAGGAACCTCAAAAAACGAGATTGTCCTGTGAAATATTGGGACATGGCAATGCTAGCTATAGTAATAACACAGCACTGGGATTATGACAGCTTGACATGACTTGGATGTTGCAAGAAGAAACATCCTCAGGTGTTCTAATATGTTTTCCCCCTGTAATAATATGGGTTGAAGTTCTTATCCTTGTATCATCTTCCTTCCTTCCTTCCTTTCTTGTTGCCTTATTTTTCATTTTGAACCATACTGAAGCAAGCAAGTTAGATTATGGGCTTACTTAGTTTATTTTTTAATTAAATGTCAATACTTTGTGTTAGGCTTAACAATGGAAAACACACACACATATTGTACTGGCCTAATCAAGTGGTGTCACTAGGGTTGGCATCAAATGGTGCAGTAACCCATGGTGTCACCATGACACCATTGACCTCCTCCCATACCACACCATACAGAATCCTTGGTAATGTTTTTTTTGTACTAAAGCTACTCAGAAATCGCAATTCTCCTATATAACGGGCAATAGTTGTGACACAAACAAATAGCAAAATGAAAACTATATCTTTAAATTACAGTATCATAAGCACAGCCTAAATGTATTTACCTTTACATAGGGGGGTTGCAGACTGCCAGAAATAGTGTGAATTCAGTCCACTTTTAGGGTTAGGGTTAGAGTTAGGGAACCATGGGAACTGTATTTTATTGTGGCATCAGAGTTGTCTGACAGAGAAGGCTCAATGTCTCAGAAAAATAACAGTTCCCATGATTCCCTAGCACTAACCCTAACCCTAAAAGTGGACTGAATTCACACTATTTCTGGCAGTCTGCAACCCCCCATAGTTTCATTTGGGGGGAAAACAGAAAATTTGGTAAGATGTGATGTTTTTAAAGAAAAAGTTAAAAGAATAAAAACATTTTTAAAAACCTGAGTCCTCCCTTTTCTCTGCCCATTTAGCCTTGCCCAACCCATGCCTTCTCTTCTACTAAGCTCCAGGGTTTTAAAGGGAGGCAGGCAGATGCCACAGCCCATTTCTGCCAAAGGGAGCCATTTGGGGGACAGTGGTGTCATACACCCCTTAGGGTGTCATGCAGTGTAGTCTGCACCCCTGCCCTTCTCACTCCTCTAGTGTCACCCCTGACCTGATCAGCTTATTGTATTTACTAAGTTGTTCTGATACTAGATGTCTCATTGTGGAGAAAATGCATAAGTAATACTTTGTTGAAACATATAAACCAGGTCCTACTGAGACAAGAGATAGCTTGGGTTTTGGGCCATAGAGAATGTCTGTCACACTCGGATACTATTCTTCTTCCACACAGTTCAGGGCAATATGTACACAATTATTGTCTTTTATATAAGAGGTCCCACCAACCCAATGAGGAGGGTCTGGATCAAACTGAAAGTCGGATATCTCTATTCTAACATGATTTTGCTGAAAGAAATAAAGAATAGTACTCTGTGCCTGTTGCATGCATGTTTGATATGTATGCTGGTGTTGAGAAGTCAGAAGTCTCAGGGCCTTTTAGACTGAATTCCTGGGACCTTTAACAAGCAAGGAATATAACATCAGACTAAGACATACATATGGACCCCTTTGTTCCTGTTGAGTTTAGCTATAATCCCCACAGGTGCTGCTGTGGAAATGGATCTTCCCAGCAACAATATAATGGGTTTTTTTTGTTTTGTTTTTTAGTAATTTTAATTTCTTTATTGTAATTTGCAAGAAATTGCAATAGAACAGACAGAGGTGAGACACAGGCAAAATACCACTAAGGAGGGATACATGAGGGTCTCCAAAAGACGACCATATTAAGTCATCATGATCATTTGACATCTGTAAAAGTCCCCTTCCAGAAATTCAAATGTTGATCTGGTGGTTTTGGCTGACTCAAGTGATTGTTAATATACTCCAAAAAAGGACACCATCTCTCCTCCAAATAAGCACAATAGATGTTATCCATCCTGTCCAACAACTTTTCCATTAGCAAAATGTCCCATAGACTATGTCACCAGTTGTCCATTGTTAAACTGCCTGTCTTCTAGTTCGTGGCTATTTCAATGCTTATGATGGCCAGGAGAAAATAAATCAATGATTTATGTTTCAAGTCTTTGTTCTTTCCTAGAAATACAGAGAGTAATAAAAGACTCAGCCAGGAGCTATCTCCTGAAGAGTAATCTCAGAAATAATAGATGGTACATTTGGCCAAAATTGTGTAACTGTATCACAATGTAACTATATATGGACATACGTTCTTTGAAATTACAGCCTCTCAACATTTTGCACAGGGGTGAGGTACCATTTATAGAGTAATTTTAACACTCTCTAAGCAACGTAGATCTTGATTTAAAGGAGGGAAGACTCCAAATCTTATTCTGAGCAGCCTCTGAAATTGATATTTTCAAATCTAATTCCCGTCTCATTTTATATGCCAGCTCATTACCATAGGTTTCCTCTATAAGCCAATTGTAGAGTTTCCTCATAATACTTTTAAGAAGCCTTACAATAACTTTCAAACATTATAGGGGAGCACAAAGTCTCCCCTTCCCTAACCAAGTTTGCTAAAAGGGAGGTAATTTGCTGTAGCTGAAGCCATGCAAGCTGAATGGGTCTTGAGTAGCTTGTTTGTTGATTTGGGCTTACCCTTGGTGGGGAAAAAAATCTTGCAATGTATAGAACCATTTATTTTTCCACATTCCAAACTAGGAAATGTTGTCAGGACTTTTAAATTTAGGATGCAAAAGTAAAGTTTTAATTGGACAGGTTTTGGGAGCTATCAAATAATTCTATTTTCTCCATATCCCAAGATAAGAGTGGAAAAACAGAGTTTATGATTTCATTCATTTATTTTGTTGGGGAACAGGAAAATAATAAATCTAATTCTGGGGAGAAATCATTCCCAATTTTCAGTTGAGTCCATTTATTAGAACCATCCCATCTTATCAGTTGAATAAACTGATTTAACTGGAAGGCAGCAAAATAAAATTCAACATGACGTATAGCCAGCCCTACCTTCTTAGAATTAATAAATCTAAAATATTATAGATTTCTGAAAATTAATTCATATTCCAGTAAATCTATCAAAAGCTTCTAAGGTTCTTATTAGGGGTGAAAGTGAAGAATCTGGATCTGACAGGAGAACCAAAATATTGTCAGTGTAAACATTTTTTTTTTTTGCTTTGTTAATCTTAATGCCCCTTATCACCAAGTTATTTCTAATACAGCAGGCTAATAGCTCAATCTCAAGAGCAAACAAAAGGGGAGAGAGAGGACATCCTTGTTTTGTGCTTCTCTTTAACGTAATTAATAAGGAATCTCTCCTGTTAATATGTATCATTGCCTGAGAATTTGTGTACAGATTTCGAACTAGGGAGATAAATTTATCTCCAAGAGTCATGCTGTCAAGAAGACTAAAAAGATATTCCCACTCCAACCTGTCAAAAGCCTTTAGGGGCATCCAAAGATAGTAAAGTAACCGGGGTCTTTGACAGGTTAGAGTAGTGGACTATATTCAGCACTCTTCTAATGGCATCTGTTAATTTTTGTCGAGGCATGAAACTGACTTGATCAGCATCAATATACTCTGTGATAGATGAATTGATTCTATTAGCTAATATTGAAGTCAATATTTTGGAGTCCTAATTAATAAGTGCAATAGGATGAAAATCCTTTACTGTGGGACTGAGATGACATTTTAGGTAGGGGAACAATCCTAGAGTTTTTCCAGCTTTTAGGAGGTGAGGACCCTTGCAATGCCTCATTATATAGCTTTAACATATAAGGCATCAAGTGATCTTGCAAAGCTTTATAAAAATCACTTGTAAACCCATCCACGCCCAGAAACTTGCCAGTCTTCATGTTCTTAATCACTTGTTTCGTCTCATCTAATTATATAGGACCATTCAAAAAGGAGTTATGTGCTTCACTAAGGGGCCCTAAAGACGGCCCCTAAGGGGCAGCTCCATGCAGCCCCTGGGAGCATTGGATTGGGGCCGTGGCAACCGCACGCTGTGGCCCCAATCTGACACTTTGCCACTCCAAAAAGAGATGGATCTGAATAGCTCCAACCCCTCTAGAGCCAGTGGTAAAAATTGTTAACCCTATAAGAACTAACGTGAGCATTCTTGGCTCAGATAAAGATAAAATTGGTATATTTAGAGTCAGAATAATATCCCCTGCCAGAGCTTCCTGAACGACAGGACTCTATGAGACAAAACTGTGGCCCTTCAGGAATTCAGGAAGAAGATCCATTAGTATTTGGTGGTCTACAGTCTCAGTTAAATCTCTATAAACCCTTATCTACACACTGTACATATTTTGTAGACAGTGGCAGTAGCTCCAGTAAAAGTGTCTATCTGTCCTTAGGAGGGAGGACAAAATTGAGATGTACTGCTATGTATAGTTCATCATCTACCCCAAAGTTGGAACTCTCTAGTTTCATTGAATGTAAATGGCTTAGGATCGACTCTCAAGAGGGAAAAAATCCTCAAACAGATTAAGAGCCTCAATCTAAATGTGTTGTTTTTACAAGAAACATATAAGAAGAGTATAGACCCAGTTTTGAAAGCTCGGTTTTGGGGGGATCAATATGTAGTGGGAGGGACTAGCAACACCAAGGGGGTAGCTATTTTGTTTAATAAATTATGTCCTTATCAGTTGGATAAATTAAAACGGGATCCCGGTGGAAGATTTCTTATACTGAATAGCAAAATTTTCACCAATCACTCCAGGTACTTTCTATGCCCTAAATAAGGAACAAATTAACTTTATGCATTCTTTCCTCCATTCCCTAAATGGAATGACTTTAGGGGAAATGCTAATGAGGTCCTGAACATTTCATTAGATCAGGGGTAGGCAACCTTTCCCCTTTAAGGGCTGAGGGACTTCAGCTCCCAGAAGCCTCAGCCATGTTGGCCAATAGTCCCATGTTGGCCAATAGCTCCTGGGATTCTGGGAGCTGAAGTCCCTCGACCATTAAAGGGGAAAGGTTGCCTACCCCTGCTTTAGATAGATCTGGAAAGCATCTTAATAAAACCTTTCCCTTCCCTTCCCCTTTATTGACAGTGGTGAAAGAGGCAGGTTTAATTGACTCAAAGTGAACCCTTCACCCCAATGAAAGAGATTATACCTTTTTTTTCTGGCTTCCTATCAGTCCTACTTGCTTATTGATTACTTCTTTGTCAGTAAGTCCATCCTGCCACAAATTAGTAAAATATCTATAGAACCAATGCAGTATTCAGATCACTGTCCTTTGGTTCTAATTTGGTCACCTGTAGGAAATCTACCTCCAGCTAGAATATATGGTGTTTTAGCCCCTTTCTGTTGGCGGATAAATCCTTTAAAAATCAATTCAGGAAGCCATTCATAATTTCTCTAAGGAAAATAGGAGCCCAGAGGCCCCAGATGTGATACTCTGGGATACCCTCAAGGCAGTACTTAAAGATCTCTTCATACGAGAAGGTGCTAGGCAGAAAAAAATTAAGAGAGGCTAAGCATGCATCCCTTTTGATCAATACTGCAAAACTCACTAATTCCCATAAACCCTCCCAAGATTCAAATATCCTGTTTGCACTGAACAAAAAAAGGGCAGAACTGGAAGAGCGGGATCTACATAAAATACAAACTTTATTAATGTTTATGAAGGCATATTATTATGAGAATAATAATAAGAATCCAGGACTATTAGCTAGAGCAGTTAAAAAGAGAGCAGCTAAAAGTTTGATCCTGTGCATTGCCAACTCACAAGGAGAAGTAAAATCGAATTAGTAGATTTGCTTGTATTGATTTTGTTTAAACTGATTGCTTTCAGTTTTTGCTTGTCTATTGGCCTCATAAATCTGTATTTCTTTCAGATAGTTGTGTAGTCTATCTAGTCTTCCCAAGATCTCCAATTGTATTTTGCTTGGTAATACTTGAAAGGAGTTGAGAAGGGCAACCTCCTCCATCACAAGTGAATTGTCTCCCCACATATTCAATTTGGACAGATCATGGGTTAATAGTTTTAATGGCAGAGCTTCATGTGACTCTTTTGACTCTAAAAAATTACTTATGTTTTGTAATTTTGCCTGCTGATTAGTCTTAGGTAACTTTAGTAGACTTTTACATATTTTTTGGGGGGTGGGTATTGCTTTGATTTTTCCTTCTTTGGGGTGGAGATTTCTTTTGAGTGGCTTTACGTGGAATTGTTTTTTGCTGAGGAATCAATCAAGGCAAACAGTATAGTTGAGTTCCCTTGCTTTCCCTGCTTCTTGATGTTCTTGATATTCTTACTTTTCTTCTGAATTTTACTATTTTCCTGTATCTTATGCCCCCTCTCCTTTCAGATCATTTCCCCCACTACTTTGGCATTTTTTTTTATTATTGATATTTTGGACACTCATGTGGGCCTTCAGCTTGGCTTTTGATGATGTCTTTACAGTTCCTCTATATATCTCTCACCTGAGTTGAATAGAGTTCCGTTAATGTTGTTAATAACCTGTTTTTCTGTTTAAAAATTATAAGTTATAATTCTCTAAAAATTATGTAAGCCCAGTCAGCTTTCTACACTTTGTTTCCCTCTGTTTCTTCTCCTTGGTTGAATGTTGAATGATGGTCAGTCCAGAATACAGTATCTGGGGACTTAGAAATTTCTCCACCAAATGATTTTCTCTGAGCTTCTACATTTGTTTGAATTTTGGCCTCATGATGTTAAGGAATTATTACAGAGTTATGAATTTCTGCCACAGCTAACTCATCTGCTAGGTTGGTTGAGGCTCCTGAATTGACAGGCTCTTGCACAGTTCCTCTCAAATCTATTGTCCAATTCAAGGCCTCTTGCTGATGGCTATCTTGCAGTGACTCACCTCTCTCTTCCTTGATATTCAGTGCCTCCCCCACTCCATCTCTTTCTCCATCCTGTGTAAAGAACTGGATGATTTAAGTTTGCTTAACCAGTTCTTTACATGGACTGGATGGACCATTGTATAAATAGAAAGGGAGGGCAAGCGCTTTGTAGGCCTTTCTGGTGAACACCATGCTAGCCTTTGCAGAGAATTTCAAACTGAAGTAACCAATTGACTTTAATTAGTCCACTATCTGTAGCCCAATCTGTGGGTTAGCTCATAGATCACCTCACAAGTAAAGAGGTAAGTGGGAGTTTACTAGTTTACTACTTCCTCAGCAACAGACATTTTCAGAATATTCTCCACAGAAAATAATTCAACACCCAAGACCATGGATATAAAGTTTCACTCACAAAAGATGGCCTTGAATTCATTCAAACACTGTTGTTTTGAGATTCTCTGGTTCTCCAGTAAGTACACAACTTGGATAACACACAAATAGTTAAGGGAGAGAGAGAAAATAGAGTAAAGCAGTTGTAGAGCAATAAAGCAATAAAATAGTGAAACAAAGGGATGTTAAAATATTAACCACTGTAAGAAAAACTTGAACCTGGGGAATTACTAAAGTCCAAGTCTCCAATGGGATCTTTTATCCTATGTTTATCCTATGGAGGTGGCTAGGGGATAGACTGATAAGAGACAAAGCTTTCCAATGAACTTGTGATTTATTTTAGGATTCAAACATACAAAGACACTCTAGCATTCACTCATACACACAAGAACTCAGGAATAAAGTAGCTAGCTTGGATAGGGAACAGAAGGCTTTCTAATGGTGATAATTACCTGAAGGAGATGAATGAAGATGGATAGACTCAACTGTTATGAAAGGGAAAAGGACAACGGGAAGAGCCGAGACCCAAGTCAGAGTTCACAGTGGTGCATGGTCACCATGAAATCTAACCAGATCCAATGTGCCTGAGATTTTGGGGATCTTTTATACCCTTAAACAAAGAGGCAAAGAGTTGCTATTGTATATTAAAGAATTCCAGATTACTACTCTTTGAAGCAGACAATTTCCAAGGAGAGGAGCTGGGATGTTAATGTTATCTCATCTTCAGCCAGACTCATCCTGGCTGATTCCCCTCATAAATCTCCTAGGTGAGAATGTCCTTCTTTGCAGCTCCTAAGCCTGGCCCTTTTGATCTGCAAATTGTTGTAGGTGCAAATGTGACCTTTCAGGTGCCTACGTAAGGTGATTGCTTTGGATCCATGGTGGTTGGGCTTTTCCAGTCTAGGGCCAAGCCAGGAGACCCACAAAGGGGGTTTTATATTAAAACAATTATTGTAACAGCTCCTTCATCCAAATATCTTTTATGTCCTTTCTCCTTCAAAATTCTTTTCAGTAGTGGAGGATGTTTTCCATTTTTCAGTAGAAAATTTCAATTATCAAAAAATGTGATATCCAGAGTAAGGCCGTCCAGCAAAGACTTTTCTTTAAAAACATTTTAAAACAGTCCTGTTTGTTGTTTGCATTCTTTAAACTCCTGGTGTGGATTCCAGTCTCAGTCTCTCGCAGTGTCACTTCTTGTCCCCATTTTGAGATGGTCTGCAAAGAAAGGGGAAGTATTTGGGTTTGCTGTAGGAGTGTGGGCTACAAGGAAGCCTGGAGGAAAATTAGCCCCTGGCCCCCAAGCAGTTGTCCCAATGATGTAGTGTTATGGGAGTTTATTGCACTGTAAATAATGTGACTTATTCCTGATGGGATACAGTCACTTTTCTGGTTCCCAATGGATATTATCGCACATGGCTAGCTGCCACTGCTGCCAGGTGACTGTAACCTGGGTCCCAGCCGTGCTCAGCCAGCCACTTTGCAAAAATGGCAACTTGCCATTTTTGCAAAGCAGCCAGCTGAGCATGGCTGGGACCGGGATTGCAGTTTCCCAGCAGCAGTGGCAGTGATTTCACATATGATAATACTCACTGGGAACCAAAAAAGTGACTGTATCCTTTCAGGGATAAGTTGCATTATTTACAGTGCAATAAACTCCATGGTCTCTCTCTGTTGTAATCCAAACTATTTGGGAGTGGCTTGGATTTGAGTGGGTATGACCCATTTACAAAAGACCTTCTCCTGGTAGAGATAAGAACTGCTAGGAATTGTTTTAGATCCACACAAGTGTTTGACGTTCTGCAAGGGTGTTTGCATATGCACTGTTCTGGTGAGGGCCTGCTCTTCAAATTATAGCACCAAACCATTGCATATATATAATTCCTCTTGCCATAGTACACTTTACAATTTTAGAACAACACCGATTTCATCAGTGGAATCAAATGAAGGCCTATTGCTCATCCCAGCTAAGCTAAAATAAAATAAAATAAACTTATTTACTCACTGGGATTTCCACAAGTGTGGATTTACTATTTAGCAATGGATTTAACAGGTCTAGTCTAGTAAGGTCTTGCAATAGGATTTAGGTCAATATCTCTTTTCTTTCTCTTCTTTCTCTTCTTTCTCTTTTTGTCATCCCTCATCACTCAGCAATGTTTCACAGGCAAAAGCCAGACATATTTTAAAGTGAACAGTTGGTGGCTGATGGCTACATGCAAAAGGTTTGTTGGGTAAGAAGGAGTTAAGGAAGCAATTAATAAAGATTTTGAGTTCTCTGCCAGCTAACTTAAGGAAGAGGTGATAATTAATTCTGATTCCAACATGGGTGCCTTTTTTCCATCATAAACACATCCAATTTCTACAAATGTTGTACATAGTGTACTTTATAATCTGTTCATTTAACTTATACGAACATGGTGGGATAAATCCAATCTCATGTCAGTTGTGGTTTTAAGAGTTAAATGATACAATACATTAAATCAGTTTTTAATCTGGAAAGCTACTTTGTGGGTAATTTGGGGATCCAAAATGGGAGGCAGAACTTTTCAAAAATGAAATAAAATATCCATGTCTTTTCCTCAAATTTTCTTTAGAAGACCTAAGCTACTGCCACACTGCAGAGTTAATGCAGTTTGACACCACTTTAACTGCCATGGCTCCATCCTATAGAATCCTGGATTTGTAGTTTGTGGTGGCACCAGAGCTCTCTGACAGAGAAGGCTAAATATCTCATAAAACTACAAATCTCAGAATTCCATAACATTGAGCCATGACAGTTAAAACAGTGTCAAACTGCATTATTTCTACAATGTAGATGCAGCTCTAGTTGAACACAACATGGTAACATCAAGCTGTAAAGTGTTATGCCCTTGTATCCAATAGCCACTTAAGTGGTGTGGGGTGGAACAATGGACAGTGCAATGATGCCATGTGTCACACACAGCATATTAAAGTAGCTGTCACAAGAATTGTTCTTGGCTCTGTCTGGAAATGCCAGGAACTAAAGTTGAGGCCTGACTTGATACATGTGCTTTTCTCCCTCTGAGCAGAGGAGAGAGGAGGAGATACAGTGGTGTTGTCTCTTGAACATCCAGTTCCATCCTAAATTACATAACATCATTCAATGAGGTTGGAAAGAAAACCCATTATAAGGGTTTCAGAAACCCAAGGGGGAGAGATCACAAAACAAATTATTGGTGGCAATGTCTGGTTGTCGTGACAGCATTGAGTAAGATGGGTATGGTCATGGGAAACAACCCATCCTAAAGCATCCTGAGACTTTTTTTTCCATTGTTCTATTTATAGCCCTCCTTTTTCCTTTCAAGGAACCCAAGGCAGTACATTTAATACTGTTCCTTCTCTCCATTTTATCCTCACAACTAGGGAAGATTCATCTAAGGCAGGGGTAGGCAACCTGTCCCCTTTAAGGGCCGAGGGACTTCAGAAGCCTCAGCCATGTTGGCCAATAGTCCCATGTTGGCCAATAGCTCCTGGGATTCTGGGAGCTGAAGTCCCTCGGCCCTTAAAGGGGACAGGTTGCCTACCCCTGATCTAAGGCTTCTGCTACATTGTAGAATTAATGCAGTTTGACACTGCTTTAACTCTCCTTACTCCATCCTCTGGAATACTGGGATGTGTAGTTTGTTTTGGTATCAGAGCTCTCTGACAGAGAAGGGCTAAATATCTCATAATACTACAAATCCCAGAATTCCATAGCATTGTGACTTGGCAGTTAAAATCTTGTCAAACTGCATTAATTCTGCAGTGTAGATGCAGCCTTTGAGACAATGACAAAGTCACCTAGTGGGTTTCATGGCTGATCAAGAAGTAGAACATGGGTTTCCCAAGTCTTGGTTGTACACTTTGATACACCACACTGAACCCAGGAAGGGGCCTCAGAAAATCTTCCTGGGCCCGTAAAGGTAAAGGTTTTCCCTTGACATAGGGTCTTTAAAAGGCTCTAAGTATGAGAAACCAGTGCATGCCAGGCCTTTATTGGCAAGGCATCCAAAATGATAGGTACCAAAGTTGATGGTGCAGAAAGCTGCTGAGAAGTCCAAGAGGATGAACAGTAACTTCCCTACTTCCTATTATTTGTTTCCTAATGCAGGTTATCCACCAAGGCAATCTCAGTCCAAAACCAGGTCAGAAGCCAGGCTTGAAGGCATCTATGTTTCTACTACAAGCTCTAAGATCTTGTTCAAAAATGGCACATGAAACCTAATATCCACATGGTACTTGACAGAATAGTATATTTGCTGTAAAACCTTGCAATGCACACACCCCCTTGGAAAGCTCCTAAGTATGTTTAACGATGTTTAACCATATATCTTTGACATTGGTCCTTCACTTTCTCGTTTTTTGTTCCTCTATCAGTCCTTTAATTACACTCTGAGCAATCTCACCATCTGCTTCTTCATTTTTGGCATTTTATATTTTATTTGCATAATTGGATTTTATTTTTAAAAAATGTTTTGCGCTTAAGGGTAGCTCCATTTTTTTTAAAGCTATGGAGGAAGAAAGAGCAAAGCAGGACAAGTAATGATAGTGTGACTGGGAAATACAGGGCACCCAGTGAAGAACAGTGAGAGAATCAACTGTTAGCATGGTTACACAGTGCGTGATGGTCCACGTCAACATGCAGCACCAGAGTCACCACCTTCTCCGATGCAGGTAGTAGCTTGTGAGCTGAAGGAGCACCTCTCCCCTTCCAGAAAAAAGTAAAGAGACTCTACAGACAGACATCTCTCAGATGAGTCTTTAATCTTGGTTCCTCTATGTACAAGGCTATATACAGCAACAACTCAACCACCCAACCATCCAACAACAACCCACCAACACTCCGCACATGTGTCCTGAGGCAACTCCCTTATATACCCAGGGCTCCATGTGGCCTTCTGGCCTTGCCTCTTCCTTTGGACACCTGTCACTCAACCAGGGTGACTTTGCAGTTTTTCAGCCATTTCAGTGTTTCCCAGCACCTTGTGACCATCAGCTGATGTCACTTCCTATGACACAGCACCTGGTGGAAAGTGCTGTGTCATTATGGCTGCTAGTGACTCTTTCATGCCTGGTCACTTGTGTATAAACCCACACTGGACATTTTTCCTTGAGATACTGTCTCCACAATCCCCTTCAAAGTGTCCAATGTGTGCACAAAGCTTGGTTTGTTACTCATGGAGTGTGTGTACCTATGGACCATCCCTGTTTCCCTGTGCCATATCCCACCGGCCTGACATCTTCCAATGTCCTCCCACTGGTGCTCAGTGCCCTGTTATCCCATTTGCCACACTGTCTACCTGACCCATGTGTCCCAGACCCAGAACATCATTCTGTTTCCCAGCAGCACCTTTGTTGATATAGACACATTCCCAGGAAACCTGTCCATCACTCCAGGCACTTATCTTCTCCAGTGCTTCCGCACTCTGGCCCAGATCTTCCGCCACTCTGCTCATGTCCTCAGGATAGATCTTCCATCCTCTCAGGACCTCTGCACTGACATTCGCTCATGTCTCTCTACCTGGAGGGCTTTCATGAGGATGTCTGCCACATAGTCATAGAATCATAGAATCATAGAGTTGGAAGAGACCACAAGGGCCATCCAGTCCAACCCCCTGCCATGCAGGAACTCCCAATCAAAGCATCCCCGACAGATGGCCATCCAGCCTCTGCTTAAAGACCTCCAAGGAAGGAGACTCCACTACTCTCCGAGGGAGTGTGTTCCACTGTCGAACCGCCCTTACTGTCAGGAAGTTCCTCCTAATGTTGAGGTGGAATCTCTTTTCTTGCAGCTTGCATCCATTGTTTCGGGTCCTAGTCTCTGGAGCAGCAGAAAACAAGCTTGGTCCCTCCTCGATATGACATCCCTTCAAATATTTAAACACGGCTATCATATCACCTCTCAGCCTTCTCTTCTCCAGGCTAAACATCCCCAGCTCCCTAAGTCATTCCTCATAGGGCTTGGTTTCCAGACCCTTCACCATTTTAGTTGCCTCTGAACTAATGTAGGACAGACACAGAACACCATTCTGGATTAACTCCCTCATGTTCTGATATCGAACCCCTATGTATTTTTTCCTGTTCCTGAGGTTCTCAGCCTCTGAACTAATGTAGGACAGACACAGAACACCATTCTGGATTAACTCCCTCATGTTCTGATATCGAACCCCTATGTATTTTTTCCTGTTCCTGAGGTTCTCAGCCTCTGCCATGGCAATGCAAGCCTGTGAATCCTCATGCACAACTGCTGGGCCTGTGCGCACCTCACCTAGGTCCAGTAACAGCTGTCTCACCCACTGCACTTCTCCTGCTATCTCTGATAGTGCAGCAAACTCTGCTTCTGAAGTGCTCAGTGCCACACAGCTCTGTTTCCTACTCCTCCACACTACTGGGCTGTCTGCATACTTGATAAGCAAGCCAGTCACCAACTTCCTATCATGTAGCTCTGAGGCAAAGGAGCTATCCACAAAGTACTCCAGCTGGGCTTCAGATCCCTGCAGCACCAGCTTCCTTTCCTTGCTGCCCTTTAGGTACCTGAACAACCTTTTGACTGCTGCCCAGTCCTCCACCTTTGGACTGCTGACCCTCCTGCTCAGAACATCTACAGCGAATGAGATGTCAGGCCTGGTGTTGTTAGCTACAAACATCAGACTGCCAATCACAGACCTGTACAGATCTGGGTGCTCAAAAACCTTGTCAGACTCACTGCTTACAAATCCTGGGGTTATTGGGCTCTTCACCACTTTTGCATTCTCCAGGCCATACTTCTCCACCAGCCTCTCTAAGTTTTTCATCTGGGTTAACAGGATCTTACTATCACCAGTCCTCTCCATCTCAATTCCAAGGTAAGCCTTGAGGTTCCCTAAGTCCTTCAAGACAAACTTCTTTGCCAGCTCCACTTACACAGCCTTCACCTCCTGCTCAGTCTGAGCAGCCACAAACAGGTCATCTACATAGCTTACTAGTGTGACCCCTCCTTTCCTGTACACACAAGCATCTGCAACACTGTGCTTGTATCCCAGCCTCACCAACTCCTCATGGATACAGAGATTCCAGCAGTGTGCACTCTGCTTAAGCCCATAAAGGTCTTTCCTGAGCCTGTAGACCTTGCCCTCCTTGGCATTATTGAAACCTGGTGCTTGCTCCATATACACCTCCTCGTCTAGCTGTGCATTAAGGTAGGCCATTTTGAAGTTGAAATGCCTTACTACCTGACCCTTTCTGGCAGTCAAAGCTAGCACCAACCTGAGGCTCTCTGGCTTCGCTGTTGGGGAGAAAGTTTTATCAAAACTTTCAAAGCGCTGCTGAGAGAAACCCCTGGCTACCAGTCTGGACTTATACTTGTGGGTCCCATCTGGCATCTCCTTCTCATCCTGATCCTTACCTGATCCAGTTTAAAATTTAAAGTGGGTGGCATCCTGATATTATCAGAAGGATTTAGCCATTGAAATTGCCACCTGGGTTCATGCCGGGTCCATCTCTGCTCCCAAGGGCACTCAGCATGCCTCTTTTCAAAGCTGGAAGTGGCGATGGAGCCAGGCTGGAGTGAGGCAGAGATTTCAGTAGCTAAATCCTTCTGATTTGTCACCCGCTTTAAATTTAAACTGGATCAGGTAAGCCGTATTATTTAAGAATGCAATAAGCTTCATACATTCAGTCAATGGTTTATGGTTAGTAAAGTACAATTTTGAGCATTTGTCTTGCTCAGAGTTCTATAAATACATTGCAAGCCAACAAGGCATTTTAATGAAGATGAGTTCATCAGAAAAATATGGTTGAGGATGTAATAAAACACAGCATATGTAATATAGTTTTAAATAAACTATATTAAATTAATTAATATTTATATTAGTGTTTTAGCTTTTATTTTGTAATGGTCTACATTTTTCTTCAATGTTCTATATTTTGCAATAAGCTTCTAAATTTAAATTATTCCTTTCATTTGTCCATTCTGCTGAAATTAAGGGGAGGGGAAAACTTTCACCATTTGCATTGTGTCCTCAAGCAGCCCACCACCTAACATGTTTGCTGTCCTATTCCCCTCTGAGAAACAAACACACCCTGAGCTCTAGAGACAAGTCATGTCTGCTGCTGCTCCTAGGAAAGAAGTACTTTAGAAAGATCCATCCTATCCTCCTATTGGTCACAAGAACAGGCTACCTCCCTTAGGGTGTCACCTGGTGCACTCTGCACTCCCATACCCCCCTAATGATGCCACTGGCAAGTTGTAGAAGCACCCTTATCAACCAGGCCTATGGCTACTGTCATGGCATCCCTAATGCACTTTGAAGTATATTTTTGCAACCATAGGGACTAGAAACATGTCTTTATAAAATAAAAGCTAAGCTTCTCTGGAAACTGATTTCTGAATTGAATTCTATGTGTCTTCATTTTTTCTCCTGGGTTCTCATGGGAATGTCTACATAGCCCCAGCAACAGTGATAAGCTCTCTAGTTCATATCAAAAGATAGTGTGTGTAAACTGTAGAGTAAGACAGTAGGCTGCTTGAATACACTTCATATAAATAAGTCTGTCAATTGTAAGAGTGTCTTGAAAACAGAGAGGTAAAGGGGGTATATAAACAAGAAGGGTTTAAAAGTATCTTTTTCAGAGGTTATGCTCAGTAATTGTGTGAGACACTTATTCTTCCCTGCATTTCCACATTTGTAAAATATGAATAGCACTTGTCTTACCTCACAGGGTTGTTACGAAGCTAAAATCCATTGTGCCAGGATACAATAGCCTATAGTGATGACCATGTGAATAAGTATGATAAAATAGAAGGCAACATTTCAGTGATCTTTGAATTGTAAAGCAGATAATGTCAATTCCATTTTTACCCCCATCAAGTTTTCTGGAGTATTAACTCTCAGGCAAGATGAGTAAAAGTTAGAAGAAAGAGAGAGTTTGTTTTCTTTTTCTTTAACTTCTTTGTATTGGGTTTTCTTTCCATGTTAATATTTATTTCTTTATTTTATTGGAGACTGTTTATCAAATTAGAACAAACTCGTGCTAAAATAAATTAGTTTTAGGGCTTATCTACATTATTTAATCCCAGATTGCCTCTGGGCTAGCCGCACGCTGTTTACCCCATATCGGATCTGTGCTATTTTCACAATGCATGAACCTTATTCTGAATCCCCATCCCTTGTCCCACATTTAAAAGAGTTACTTTTTGCTTCAGGTTTTCCAGAAAACACAGAGCAAAATGTGGCGATGATGACTGGCTCCCTTCTCACACGGTCCCTGCGAGCATCCCTGCCAAGTCACTCCATGGGCGCGAGTTGCTTTGAGGACACATCAAGGCGCTCAGCATTGATAACATGGATGGGCACTTCATTCTGACCTCAGAGTGACTTGTGCCCACATTGGCAGTGCCACAGCTCACAGGGACCATGTGGCAAGGCATCTCCCTGTCATTCACCAAAAAGCTACAGCAAGTAAGGGGGGATTTGGGGGGGACTCAGGGTCAGAATACTCTGGGGGGGGGGCAGCCTAGAGTATTCTGGCAAATAGAGATGCCACTTTTTTCTCCTTTCCCTCCTTTCCTCCTTTTAAAAACAGAATTCCATGTGTCAGATATTTCAGTCCACTGGGGAGTCACTAATCCCATACCTGATGGGGTGTTGTTGTTTTTTGCATGTTTTCATTTATTTGGGAGGCTTTCCGCAGTAGTTGAGAGAGCAAAACTGGACTGAAAATTATTCTGAAGTTTGCTTGTTTGTTTAACAATGGAAGGTTAGTCTGGTTTTGGTGAAGCAATTTTAGTGGTTCACAGGCCATAAAATGGGGCCTGGGGCCATATATGGCGCACAGGCTGCACTTTGCTCATGGTGTAGACCAGCAAATACTTGGTAGACCATAAAACACAGAAGCACAAAACATGGAGGTAACTGCAATAGTCCTCTTCAGCAAATATATATGCTAAACTATCTGAGAATTAAATGATGTGCTCCATTAAATAACCATTGTCCAACTGAATCTCATTCTCTCCCTGTCTCTCTTTTAAACTTTCCTATAAGTACAGATTTCCACCTGCCAAAGAAGGATTTGAACAGTCATGTGTGGATACATGAAATTTAAACTGCCAGTGGAAAAAAAGAAAAGCATGGTGGGTGGTCTTGGAGGGTTCTGAAGGGGAATAGCACATAGGCTTTGGTGCCTTTGGAGTGGTTTGATGGCAGAAAATTTTTCCCAGATTGTCAAGTGGAGTCACTAGCGTTGGCATCATCTGGTGCAGTAATCCATGGTGTCACCCCTCTCATTGACCTCCTTCCATACTACATCATACAGAATCCTTAATCATGTTTTTTTGTACTAGTGTTACTCATAAATTGTAATTCTTGTATTTCACTGAACATAATGGCACCATAACTAGCAAAATTAAAATTATACCTTTACAGTACAATATCATACACACAGCCTAAATGTATTTACATGTATAAGGTTAAAGTGAAAATTAGGTAAGATGTGGTCTTTTTTAAAGAAAAATTTAAAATAATAAAAAATTATATATATATATATATATATATATATATATATATATATATATATATAATAAAATTAAAAATAGCTGAGGCCTCTCCTTTCTCTTTCCACTGAGCCTTGCCCCACTCACACCATCACTTCCAGTCAGCACCAACAGCATTTTAAAGAGATGAAGGCAAACACAAACAGCCTGTTTCTTGCCCAAAGGCAGATGTTTGCAAAGCAATGGAGTCACACTTTCCTTAGGATGTCACCCACTGTGGCCCATATCCCCCACAAACCCCTAGTGATGGTCCTCAAATCATCTCAAGTGAGGGGGGCATTGGAGGCTGCCAAAGTGGAGTGTGGGGACTTTATTTGGCTCACAATCCACACTTTCTCCCACACCTCCTTGTACATGAGTGTGCAGGTGCAAAAGAGGGGACAAATGGATAGTGACGCAAACTAAGTGCAATGGCCATGGAAGCTAGAAGTAATAAAGAAGGTGAAGCTACAGTATGCTCTGTGTATTTAACAGGGTAGGTGGTTTGGCCTCAAGTAATGGATTCTAAAGTTCCAAACCACATCTGTATGTATCTATTAAAATATTTATATCATGCCATATTGTCTGAAGATTTCAGGGTGCCTTACATTAAGCTCAGTTTAAAAAAAAAATAACAATTTTAAAAGACAAAAAATGTTTGAAACCATTTATCAGTTAAAGCCAGACAGTTTAAAACCACTTAAAACATTGCCAATCAAAGCCAATGTGCAAATTACATCAGATTTGTTATGAAATTGGCCTTGGGAATTGGGAAAATTCCCAGTTTTGCATGAGGTCATTCCTCATCCCTCTGTTTTGAAAAAGGGAGTGTGCAGTTTATGGGGTTTTTTTCACCATAACAAACCATCTTTGGTTTGGGGGCTGCTCTGTATGTGGTCCACAAAACCAAACACAACCTGCTAAACCTGTATGGCACTCTCCTGGGCAAGGACCAAAAACTCATTTATTGAATCTCAAGTGAGATAGCAAATATAGACACAGTGCTTGGCGTGATGGGTCACAAGCATTAGGGCCTGTCTTGAGTGTGTCAGTTAGAACTTATTTGTACTTCTCTCAAGACAATAAACAAAAGAACCAATGACATGCAGAGGAAGCACCTACCTAAGCCTGATTTCAGGCTTCCTTTTGCTGGTTGTTGCTGTAGCTAAATATGGAAAGAACGGGATCCTTCAAGGACTGTTCCCAGTTTTTCATGCATAGAAGTTGCAAGAGTGAAAATTCCTAGCTTGCCTTGGGTGGGCTCTGAGTAGATCTTTAGGAAAATGTTGCCTAGGCTGTGGAAAACTAGTAGCCTTAACCTTTTGAAGAACACATCACCTTGTAATTGCCTTGACATTTCATTCAATCCAGCCAGAAAATCTAAACTTTGGAGCATCATTTAGCATGTCCATGTTTGCTGGAGATAATAGAAGCTATAGTTCAACACAACTGGAAGACCCTAGTATGATGGAAATCTGATTTAGCCAGCATGTGGACATGGCCCTGTCTGCAATCAGATGACCCAGTTCTAGCCAACCTGCTCCACCTATGTGACATCTCAAAGATCCTTCTCCTGGGGCATGTCTACATGGGCCAAATGAACCAGTTTCCCATCCTCACAGTGACCTGCCTTCACAATGCAAACCAAAGCCGCAATTCAAGTGTAGACTCTCTGTGTGATGTGAATCCAGTTGTTCACTGAATCTGGCCCATCCCTCATTTAACTGGTTTAAAATAACTCACATTTTAATCCAGATTTTGCAGGGAAAACCTACGGGCAGCACTATGTAGTGATGCTGGGTGGCTGCCTACACACACACCCACTTGGTTGCCTGGTGCCACTACAGCTGGCATGAGTCACTCCCTCTGAGGTCACGACAAGGCACCCAGCCATGTGATCAATTCTGGGCACCTTGTTGTGATCTCAGAGGGAATTATTTGTGATCACATGGCAGTGCCAGCCAACTCAATGGGAACATATGTGTAGACAGCTGCCTGGCATCGCTATGGAGTGTGGAGAGAATCTGGAACAGTTCTGGGAGCCTGGATATTCTTGCCAGTGTAGACAAGCTTCTGGTCACTGGTTTTGGCCCTGACATTTCAGGGAATAGCATGTTGTTGACCTGTAAACCTAAATAAAAAACACGTTAGATGACTAACAATTGGCTATCCTTTCAGAACACCCCAAATCTTCTGCCTAAACTAACTGCTGCATAATGCCTAATAGTAGGGCTGGTTCTGGTAATGCATTAGAAGACAGTGATTCTGTTATGATTTGTGTTTCTCAGGGAGGTTTAATATACTGAAGGCAAGAAATCAATAGTACAGTTTTGTATCTTGATGGACGCAATGGCAGAAAAACTTTAATTGTGTATGGTATATTTTTTTAAAAAATCTGTAAGATTGTTTCTTCTAGAAACAGGCTCCAAAGTTACACAGGTTGGGGCAGGGGAGCTGAAGAGAAGCATAAGCTCTACTTTTCCTCTGAAGATATGTGCAATTATAAGCACTGAGAACCGAAAGAGGAGAGAGAAAGAATTTTGGGTGGCAGCAGGGAGGAGTGGCACCCAAACATTCCAGGAAAATCACATTGTTAAAAACACAAATGAAAGTGGTGCTTGTGTGGGTAAGCTGCACACAATGCAGAAAGTTAGTCAAGGAGACATTTTTGGACTGGTGAAGCCTCCTTGTTGTTGCCTCAACATTAGTTAGTACAGCAGAGAGGCAATCTCAGCCTAAAGAATGCCGAAAGGGAAGAGAGAAAGGAGAGAACAGGAGGGAGGTGAGAAAGGGGCAAGGTAGGAAATTAGAGCTTTACAGTAAAACTACTATATTGGAAATACTCTTGCCTTGTTCTCAGCCTCCTCTTTCTTGTCCATTCAAGTCTAAACAGCAGCTTCAAGAGAGTATGTGGAACAGCCCTGACATTGGGTCAACACAACCAGTATGTAAGGCTGCACCTACCCGCACACCCCAAAGAATGGTTTTTCAGGTGCTTATATTCTCCATCATTTTACAGATGAAAACCAGGACACTCGTGGCTCAGCAACATCAGAGTGCAGTCAAGATGGCAAAAGTTATTAAAGAGCAACAACAGACAAACTAAAAGAGGTTGCAGCAGGTTGCTTTTGCCTTAGCCTACTGGGAAGGGTGAGATTCTGCCCCTTCTCCTCCTCTCCTCTCTACTGAATTAATGGATTGTAAATGAGTTTTGCACTTTGAGCTCAGTTTTTAGCAATTGAAGTAAACTGAGAACAAAGGAGGGAAATGGGGGGAGGAAGAGGGAGATACTGGGACTTTTTTTAAAAGCCTCTGAAAAAGTGGGACAATAGAGAATTAATTGGGACTCTCCCTGCCAGATCAAGACAGTTAGAATGCATGGGTTTTTGGCCATTTTCTTGTTGCAGTCCTAGGAAGGGAGGTGAAAATAGAAGAGCTGATGCTAAAATTAATTTAAAAAAAATTTTTTTTAATAAAAGAGTTGTTGTGTTCCCAGCATAACACAATTTCTGGTTAAGAGACTGTAGTTGGCTTCTTGCATCATATTCTGTTTTCCCCGTGCTTGCTCAATTAGATTGTTTAGAAGGTTTGGACAGTTATAGCAATAGCAATAGCACTTATATTTCTATATCGTTTTATAGTGCTAGACACTCTCTAAGTGGTTTACAATGTGTTAGCCAATATGCTTCATAGTTATGAAGGGCTGCTAGCTTTGCATTAGTCTGATTTTCAATCCAAGAAGTCTAGTTTTGAGAAACTATTAAGCCGAGGTGATAGGTTTGAGGTCCAGTCCTTTTCTTTCCTGCTCCTCTTCTACCCTTTCCTATTCCCAGCAAGTGCAGAGAAACTGGGCCTTGTATTTGGCGAGCATGAACTCTCCTCAAAAGACAGTCAGATTGTCAAGAAAAGTAACCTGAGGAAGGAGCTGGATATCTTGATGAATTCTTGGAATCTACCTTTGAATTTCTGTTATTCACATAAGATAAGTGAGCCAGTGACTATGCACAAACAAACTGTAGAGATATATCTGACATCAGATTCCAACACAAAACAGCTGAAGACAAATTCATCAAGAGGTCAGGCTCTTGTTTTTGGTGGCTGGATTAAGGTGGTTGTTATGTGCCTTCAAATTGTTTCTAAGGACGTTATCACACGGGGAGTCGTGGGGAGAAAGTGGAAATAAACGGGCACGAACGGAAGTCTTTAATTTATGGGATTTGTCTGATAACTAAATTCGAATTTAAAAGGGGGTTAATTCGAACAAAAACCTGATCTTTTCATTTTTGGGATTTTTGAGGATTTGAAAAGATCAGGTTTTCGATCGAATTAACCCCCTTTTAAATTCAAATTTGGTTATCAGACGAGGCAGAATGGGACAAATCCCGTAAATTAAAGTCTTCCGCTCATCCCATTTATTTCCACTTTCTCCCCACAACTCCCCGTGTGATAACGTCCTTAGGGTGACCCTGACTTTTCTGGCAGAATTTGTTCTGAGGGGTTTGCCTTTGACTTCCTCTGAGGCTGAGAGAGTGTAACTTGCCCAAGGTCATCCAGTAGGTTTCCATGCCCAAGCAGGGATTTGAACCTTGGTCTTCAGAGTCATAATCTACTGCTCAAACCACTACATCATGCTGCTTTTTATCATACCACATTGTATATCAATCAGCTCATCAATACAAAAATGTCTGTTATCACCCATCTACTGTTGCCAATAGGCAATGTTCAGGTAATAATAATTTTAGTCTCCTCTTTCACCATTAATTGCCTCACCCACCCAGCCAGCCAAGCATTTGGATAATACTCTGCAAAATGAAGCAACACATACAGGCATCTAATGAAATGGGATGCAGTTGGCAAAAACATTAATGCTGTGAAAACATTTGTTGGCCTTTAAAGTGCTAGAAGACTTCTTGTTGCTTTCTCCTCTTATCTTGAATGCTTCATTTATTTTTTGCTAGCCAAAGAAAATGGAAGCCCAGGGTGGCTTGGCAAATCTCTTGCTCTTGCAAAATGCCCAGGATTGTCAGATATCTGGCAGGCCATAATATATGACTAGTAGGCTTCCTTTGGCTTGGCTGGTCACAACCTGTACAGGCCTGCTCTAGATTACAAGATTACCAGTCCATCAAAGAGAGCTTTGTTACCTCTATTTTATTTGGTCAAGGTTCGCTTCATTTAGAATAGTGCTAACATTAAATGATTGTGCTGAAGTACAGAAAGCATGAAGTTGCTGACCTACTTCTCTGCTTTTTCATTTTTTTTTTTTTTTTTTGCAAATTACAACAATACACACTGTGCAGTTTTGTGGTAATTTGATACCATTTCCTTAAAAAATCACTGTCCTCCCCTCTGTTCAAAGCATTTGACCTTTTTTTTTTTCCTGGGAGGCTGCTAGATTTCTTTCCCGGGTATGAAATGATGATTTTTATACTGAGGTTATTAATCAATCTGTGGAAACTCTCTGGTGATTTGGATTAAAACTGCCAATTACAGCTGGTCTCACTGAACTATGCTTAGATATACAGCATTGTGAATATATATTGTGGAATGAGCAACTGTAGAATGAACATAATTAAGGGTATGAGGGTTGAGCACAAAATTAAGGAAAATTTGTTGTTGTTGTTGTGTGCCTTCAGGTTGTTTCCAACTTATGTTGGCCCTGTCACAGAGTTTTCTGGGGCTGATAGTGTGTGATGTGTCCAGTGGGTCTCCATGGCCAAGTGGGGAATCAAACTCTGATCTTCAGAGTCACAATTCAATGCTCAAACCACTGTACCACATTGGCTCTCCAATGAAGGCTGCCCTTTTCCTGTTTTATTTTATAATAATAATAATAACAATATTAATAATATTTTTTTATTTCTAGCCCGCCCCTCTGCTCTGCAATCGGGGCGGGTTACAACATTTTAAAACATACAAAGTTAAAACAAGCCTTATCCCCTTAACCGCCCTCCCACCCCCTAAAACAAGATTAAACTTTAAAAGATTAAAACATAATACAGTCTAAAACCAAACAAACAATACATTACAATAAAACAATGAAATAAAAAAAAAATGAAGCGAGCTACAGACAAGGGACAGTTGAAACCATCCCCCCTTAATTTTATCTTAAGCAAACCATACATTGTTACTTCTAACAAATAAATAAAAAATACATGACTAGCAAAACAAAAAATATGCATTATAATGACTATTTGAGCAAGTTAGCTTAGAATCTATGGATTTAGTCATTCCTCATGGTGTAATGGTTTGAGTGTTGAACTAGGATTCTGGAGACCAGGGTTTGAATTCCAGCTTGGCCATGTAAACCCATTCAGTGACCTTGGGCAAGTCACACTTTCTCAGTCTCAGAGGATAACAAAGGTAAGCTGCCTCTGAAGAAACTTGCCAAGAAAACTCCTTGATAGGGTTGCCATAAGTTGGAAACAACTTGAAGGCACACAACAACAACAAATACCTTAATGCATTTATTTTATTTTTATTCATTTTATTTCTATGCCACCTTTCTCCCAGAAAGGAACCTAAGGCAGCTCACAGATAAAATTGGTTAAAAAGATTTTACAATAAAAATGTAGAAATATGTATAAAAATATAATATACAGCACTATGCATTCTAATAATACAAATCACCTGGCACTAAAGTCCTTGATGTTTCTGAGTTTGTCCTTTATTTATTTATTTAGCCATTCAAAGTATTTCTTACACCCTATATTTGCAGGTCCCTTGGTAGGGAGGAATCAATAAAATTGCTTTTAAGCAATCAAGACCATTCAACCACTTTAAAACACTTTAAGACAATTTAACAAATCAAACAAAACAAAACAAGAAAACAAATGGATTGAAAACCAATCAAGCCCATTGACTTGCCTAACAGGTGAACTCAAATCTGTGAGGCCTGTTGTACAACTGGTTGTGCAACTGTGAGATCCATTATAACCACACTGATGTATATGCATGTTCGTATTATACTTGTACATTTACACTACACCCTCCAACTGTTCTGATTTAGCAGAAGCAATCTGTATTAATTTTCTGTTGTGCCACTTTTTTAGCTGCTTTTAAATGCCCCAGGAGAACTTTGCCCTCCTAAGGAGGTTCAGGCAAAAGCAAACCGCTGCAGCCTCTCCTTGCTTGTGTGTTCTTCCTCATTAAAAACTTTTGTCATCTTGAACAAACTCTGCTTGCTTGGCCACATGTGTCCTGGTTTTCATCTGTGAAATGCCTAAAAGTATGTTTACACTACGCTAAAGTTGTATAGGAGTTTGGCCTTGCAGTTGGCAGACTGATGCAGGGCTACCTCCTTAGCAAGAGAAAATGGCTCTGTCCAAATCTTCACTAGGAGAAGATGGCAGAAACTTATACATTTCAGGGTCACACCACAGTTGGAGGCAACCATCTGCATGTCTAGATCTGGAGTGGGTATTCTTGACAATCCTTGGAACAATTACTTTTTTGAACTAAAACTCCTAGAAATCCCCAGAAGTGAGGAAATTCATGGAGCTGTAGTACAAAAAATGTAACATTTTGCAGGACTGGTTCTTAAAATATTGAAGTTGGGATTGAAAATATTCTTCTGTGGCTTCAAGTAATTTCATGGTCTTCTGCCTGCTTGCTCATGTTATGCAGCCACATTCCCTACTCTGCACCTTGGAACTATGGAGCATATGCAGGGCCTGATAACTCCCTAGCACAGTGGTTAGCCTGTAGCCCACAGACCCGCCAAGGGGCCAAGATGTCCTCACAGTGGATCTGGGAAGCCTTAGCCCATGTCCTCCCCACAGCAGGGTGGCCACGTTGTTGTACTGGCTGGCTGGCTAGGCCTGTGCATTCATGTTCAATCCACTTCAGCCCACAAACTGGCAGGAAGAAGCAGGAGAAAAGTCTTTCCTCCAGCCTCTCTGAAGGAAGCTTAAATAGATGGTGTAATTGTTAATGGTTCAGTCTTCAGGTATTATTATTCTGGACAAAGTATTGGCTGTTACCTTTAAAGTCCTACATGGATTGGGTTAAGATAACCTATGGGATTACCTCCACCCATATAATCCATCCCATACATAATCCGTATCATCCACTCCATACTTATATTAACTAGCCAGGACTAGACTGGCAACTATCACCCAGAGAACATTTTCATTGGCCACTCTTAAACTGTGGAATGATCTGTGTTGGGAAGCCAAGACCTAATTTTGGGGAATTTATAAATAGCTCAAATGAGAGAGGGAAGCGCCCAATTTCGCTTCTAGGACCTTATCCAATTGTCTATGGGAGACGTAAGAATTCTGGCTGGGAAGACACTGAAATGGACCAAGCTCTAATTAAAGTCTAAAATGTTTATTTGGCAACAATAAGCAAAAATCCAAATGCATCGCACACACACACATACACGCTAGAGGAATAAGCGGGGAAGAGAGAGAGCGGGGAAGGCAAAGAGGGAAAGACCAGGAAAGAGGATATACTTACACCCAAGCGACTCCTCTGGGCTTTGGCGGCGAATGAAGATGAGTTCCGTGAAAGGGGCACAACCAGCAAGAGGGGGGTCACGGGAACTATCTCAGAGTACAGACCGACAGAGTTTCAGCATGCACTTCCAAGGTAGCACGATGTCTGCGAAAATCCAGGGGTTTTTAAGGGCGATTTCTGCCTTCCAGCCATGGGCTGGACAATAGCTAGACAAAGGCGTGATGGGCTTTTCATTGTTTACTTAAGTCTGGGCATAGCCTAAACAATGCATGTGGTATCAAAGCAATCAAGGAAAGGAAGCTAAAGAAAGGAGGCGCCATCAAATCTAATCACTGTCTCATCAAGTGTGAGACTAAGACAAACAAACACCATTAGGTATTTTTTTCCAACATAATGGGATATTCCCAAGGGCAACTCCCAAAACCTGCCTGTCCAGGAAATCTCTAGTGGTCTTAAGCAATTTTTAGCTTGCTTACCTGACCTCACATCTAGGGGATTATGGCCGCCATCTCCCAAGGGTCAGGCTGGGGTCATAGGGAACTCCACATGGCTAAAATATATAATAAAAATGGAGGACATCTGCTAACACCTGACAGGAGAGATTAGACAGCTGAATGCACTTTTTAAATTTAAAATAGTATTAAAGACCTACCTCTACTGGCAAGCCTACCCAGTTGATTTTTAACTATGAATTTTCAATTAGTATATTTTAAATTTTATGTTGGATGATTTTAATGTGTCCTAGGTTTATGTGTTTTAACTTAGGGCAGGGGTAGGCAACCTTTCCCCTTTAAGGGCCGAGGGACTTCAGCTCCCAGAATCCCAGGAGCTATTGGCCAACATGGGACTATTGGCCAACATGGCTGAGGCTTCTGGGAACTGAAGTCCCTCAGCCCTTAAAGGGGAAAGGTTGCCTACCCCTGACTTAGGGCCTCTACAGATGGGCGGCTGTGGGCCACCCCGAGAAGCCGCAGATTGAGACCAAGGCTGCCCCACACCTTGGCCCCGATCCACCCTTATGGTGCCTCTGAAAAGGAGCGCTAGAATAGCAGTACTTTCAGGGGGGGATGCAGATGGCATAAAGTGCCATCTTGGAGCCAGAGAAGGGGAGGGGCAGCCGGACGCTGGACGCCCAACCCCTTCTCGAGGACTTCATCGGAGTGCTCATCATTGCATATGGCGAGCGCTCTGATGACGTCCTTCTGGCTCAGCGTCCGGACACACTGAGGTGGAAGAAGCACGGAAGAGGCGCCCAGCGCCCCTTCCAGCACCCCTTTTGGCTCCTTTTCAGAGGCGCCATAAGGGTGGATTGGGGCCAAGGCGTGGGGCAGCCTTGGTCCCAATCTGTGGCTTCTCAGGGCGGCCCACGCCTGCCCATCTGTAGAGACCCTCAGAGGAGCCAAAAGGGGTGCCAGAAGAGGCACCGGGTGCCTCTTCCACACTCCTTCCGGCTCAGCGTGTCCGGATGCTGAGACGGAAGGATGTCATCAGAGTGCTCACCATGTGCAATGGCAAGCGCTCCGATGACATCCTCAAGAAGGGGTTGGGGCGCCTGGCGTCTGGCTGCCCTTCCCCTTCTCTGGCTCCAAGACAGTGCTTTGTGCTGTCTGCATCCCCCCTTAATGTGTTAAAATGGTTTTATGTGTTGTAATCTATGTTGTACCCTGCCTTGGCTCTTGGGGAAAGTCAGGTAAGAAATAATAATAGTAATAGTAATATAGTAGTAATAGAGAGATCTTGTAGTACCTTTGAGACTAGCTGAAAGAAAGAAGTTGGCAGCATAAGATTTCGTAGACTTCAGTCTACTTCTTCAGATGTTTTAGGAAGTAGACTGAAGTCTACGAAAGCTCATGCTGCCAACTTCTTTCTTTCAGTTAGTCTCAAAGCTGCTACAAGATCTCTCTCTATATTGTTTCTACAGACTAACATGGCTATATCTTTGAATAATAATAATAATAATAATAATAATAATAATAATAATAGAATTCAAAGATATAGCCATGCTAGTCTTAGGAGTTTATCACAAGGGGAGTCCCGTGCAGAAACCCTGCTTTAAGTAGAAAAAAACTGCAAAAGCGGAAGCAATTTATTAATGGGATTCCCCAGTGTGAAAAGTGAAAGTGATGTTAAAATGGGGTTAATCTGAATGGAAACTGCTTCTTTTTACTTTCGGAAAAACCCGAAAGTAAAAAGAAGCAGTCAATGAGGGGTTTCCATTTGGATTAACCCCAGTTTAACCTCCTTTTAACAGTGACGTTGTCTGAAAAAACATCTGCTTTTGTGTTTTTTTCTACTTTAAACCCCCTTTTCCGCACGGGATTTCCCCCGTGTGATAAACTCCTTAGAATCAGTACATAGAGAGATCTTGTAGCACCTTTGAGCCTAACTGAAATAAAAAAGTTGGCAGCATGAGTTTTCATAGACTTCAATCTATTTCCTAAATGCATCTGAGGAAGTAGACTAAAGTCTACAAAAGCTCATGCTACCAAATTCTATAAGAAGAAGAAGAAGAAGAAGAAGAAGAAGAAGAAGAAGAAGAAGAATTTTAAATCTTGAGTTTTCTGAGGGTGGGGGGCATGGCAACAAAAGATATTTAAAGGATGTCCCTGGTGAAGAAAAAAGTTAAAAACTATTGCCCTTGCCTAAGGATGGATGGAGCTGAACAATATTGCCTTAATATGTTGTTGGAATGACAGAATGGTCTGTCCCACCTCTAGGGTTTCCAAATCTAAATAGTCCCAGGACATGGGACTTTGAGGCTAAAATGTAAAACCAAGGAACTACCTCTTGTGATAACTACCACAGGTGGTGGGCCCTGGTGATGTCCTTAATCATGATGCATTGAGCATCGACCATGGTTACCTAAAATATGGTTCTGATTCAAATCAGAATCACTATCTCAAACAAATGGAAAAAAATATTCACACACAATTTTCTTCAATGCAGTACTTTTGCCCTAAGATTCCCCCCTCCTGCCCTGAGGACCAGAAAAGTGGGTCAGGCCCTGAGATCTAGGAACCCTAGAAAGTAGTGGGGGTTCTTCCTTATTTAAAAACAAGCAACTACTCTGACCCAAATAAAACAAGAAAAGTCCTGAGCTAGTCTCTCTGTGATATACAGTCAATTCACTGTATCCACAGATTCTGCATCTAGGGATTTAACAGCCATGGCTTGAAAATATTCACACACATACAATAATCCAAAAAGCAAACTTTGATTTTGCCATTTTATATAAGGGACACCATTTTACTATGCCACTGTATAAAATGGAACTTTAGCATCTAAGGATTTTGGTATCCATAGTGGGGGGCCTAGAACCAAACTCCAGCAGATACCAATCACCCATAGTGCTACCTTTTTGCCCCTTTGAAAGAAAACCACACAGGATTTTTCAAAATTGGTGTCTCACTCCACCCTATACCACCTGATCTAAAATGGAAGAGACCATACCATCCCCTCTGGATCCTATCTATCTCATTTTGCTCTGTATGTAGACCTGGCCTAAATCCAATAAGCCCTGGAGCACCTGAGAGCATTATTGAAGGAAGTGAAATTATTTTCAATCAACCCAAATTCTATGGCCTGCAGATTGTTAATAACTGGGGGACAAAAGGCCCAGCCTATAGAGGTTGGGGACCAAACCCTGACAGCTGGCATGTATAACCCAGACTTGCATTGCTGATTTATCTCCATTGCCAAGCCTCCTGGGCTTTCCTCTCCAACAAATCCATATTGAGAAACTCTCTGGCCTCTCTGAGAATTAATCACATCCAAATCCACCTTTAAATAATGACAGGGCGGCAGCTCCAGCTGATAAAAGCCAAGGAAATCCACCTCCGGGCTGACAGCCCCTCTCCAACATAACATGCTAGAATCCTCCATTCTTTCCCCCCACCCTCTCTTCACAGCTCTAAAATGGAAGCATCAGCCTTTTGAATGTCCCCACTACTACTGTCATACTCTTTCACAATTAAAAAAAATATTGGATTGCTTAATACTGGGGATCCTGCATTTGTCTCTAAGCTCTCTCAGTGAGTGAAGTTACTGTTGACAGATGGTGATGATGCAGGCAGGAGGGTGGAATGGGCTGTTCTGGATTCTTTCCAAACATTGTGTCTAGCTTCAGTATGTCTGAAGGAGAAGTTGGGTATTTTTTAAAAAATCAAATCATTTTTTTTTTTGTAGATTAAAAAAAACTTTTCTAAATTTCATTTAAACCATTGACAGCAGAGTTCAGTCTAGTTCTCAGTGTTCCAACATGGACCAACTCCCAGACAGGAAATACTGAGGAGTATTGCAATATATAGTTGGCCCATTTCCCCCAAATCAGGACCGTGTCTTCATATTAAGACTCAACGTACATACAAACAAGTCTCCAGCCTCAGTATCAACCAAGGAAGAAAGGAGTAGAGCATGAAATAATTATTGTGCATGGATGATGTATGGTAATCATACATGTGTGTATGTGCCTTCAAGTCTCCTGTCAATTTATGTTGACCCCATTAATTCCATCGGGTTTTCTTAGGCAAGGAAGACTCAGATCTGGTTTTGTCAGTTCCTTCATCTGAAATATAAACTACAGTATCTGGTATTCCTTGGCAATGATATGATTGTTGTAAAGGCAGTCTTTGGTGGCACCAAGATGAAGCGGTAAAGATGTAACTTTAATCAACCCAAATTCTATGGCTTGGGTTGTCTTAGGAGTAACCTGGAAAGTGAAACAACTGGTGTCCAAGACCACCAAAGCATGCCAAATTGTAGACTGTTCTCATCATGGAAGAAGATACAAGCATCATGGAAGAAGATACAAGCATGTTCAGAGGCTTGCAAAGGGCAGCAGGCCAGGCAAAATATTGTAGTTATGGTTTTAAATGAATCCCCTTTCTGCAGCGTATTATGATAACAGACTATTCAGCCATCAAACATTCATTATAGATGTCTGATGCTGGCACAGTTTTATCATTGGTACCCTGAAAGCTCTCAATGTCATTTCACCTAGACACAGAATTTAGGGATGGGGAGAAAGAGGGAGCTGTAGAATTTTGAACTTGCTCTAAGTATTAAAAATGGCTAGTTCCTGCACTGAAAAAGGATTCTTAGATTTACTGCTTATTTGTTTTGACTTTCCCTAAGTATTTCCCCGCTCTGAATTCCCCACTGCCATTCATCTAGTGATTGTTAGAATGCAACATTTTTTATAATCAAAATCATATATATTTTCATAAGATGTCTCTGTATTTATTTACATCTTTGTTTTCTGAGGGTCCAAGTTAAAATTAATACATGGAGCATAAAACGTCACGTCTCATTTTCCTGAAACTCCTTGGCCTGAGAAGTAAAGCAGGCAACAGAAAATTATATTGCTTGCATTTTTAGACTGACTCGAATATTACCTGGACACTGAAGATGAAAGTATAAAGCTAGAAAATGAATACATTGCCAGTGCCAGTATACTGTACATTAACATCTTTTCATCCAGGCTTTATTTTTATTTTTATTTTTTCTGAAAAGGGCAAGATGTGGAATTGGCACATTATTCCTTCTTATTTGTTGTTCTATACCTAATTGGACAGCTAGGCTGTCTGAATATAGATGGCTACAGCAAGTGAATACTGAAAACAGAAAAATCAGTCTAGAAAATATACCTCCAGGTGATGAAGGACTTTGTGGGACCAGGAGTGATCTTCAGATACACTAGTGAAGAACCAAAACCTCTCCAAAGGCAGTCTAATTCTGTACTAAGAAAAACAGCATTCTGCAACCTGTATAAATTATGCTTGTTTTGCAAATAAGTTTTATTTCGTTGATTTAATTTCTATGCTGCCTTTCTCCTAGAAAGGGACCCATGGCAGCTCACAAGATAAATATAAATATGCTTGATTAATATATGTAATTACTATTAAATAATAAACATTATTATAAAATCATTCTGCTTCGGTGAGACATAGGAAAGGCAAAAGTCTAGGTAGGACATCTCCAATCTCTCTCTTTGCTTTGCCCACATGCTGATAATTTTTTCAACATACTCTGAGGTTATTCAGATTAGTTTAACTCTTCTCCTTGATCCTAGCAGCTCAGTGAGGGATCACATAAACCAAACTGAAAATGTTTCACTGAATTAGTAACCATCAGCAATTAATGGAATGACAGAACAATTGAGTATCCCCTTTATTAGGGAAAGCTTTGACTGGGTACTGAGGCACCAGTTCCCAAGCTCTCTCCTCTAACAACCACCTTCAGCTGGGTCAGGCAAATGTGCACCACCAGATGTCACTACACTGCAACTCCCATGATCCATCATTATTGGCTATGCTAACTAGGGCAGCTGTGAAATGCAATCCAACAACATCTTTAGAGAGTGAGTGTATGTCTGTCACAAAGCTTGACAGAGAAGACTATAATTTTCTCTCCACCCTCTAGTTTCCCAGAGTGCCATCCTTCTCCCAGCTTTCCTAGTAGTAACATGCCAGTGCTGCACAGATAAAAATTAGGATACATGTGGGCCAAGCAACATCAGAGAATGGTCAAGGTGGGTAAAGTTATTATTTAGGAAGAACACACAAGCTAGGAGAGGCTTTTGCCTGAGCTTACTGGGAAGGCTGAGATCCACATCTTCTTCTCCATTCTGCAAATTGAGTACAGACTTCTCTTGCACACTGAACACAGTTTGCAACAACTGAAGTAAGCTGAGGGGAAAGGAAGAAAGCGGGAAGATGAGAGAAAAACTAGGACATATTAAAAGGAGTTGAAAAAGTGGATGACAGAGAACTAACTAGAACCATCCTTGCCAAATCAGGACAGTTGGAAGATATATAGTATTAGAACAAAAATAAATGTTCTTTTTGTTTGTTTCTTTACATGTAGCCAGGCACACAGTTTGTTGTGCAATGTATCTTGCAGTTAAAAACAACAACCAACAGGATGTTGTGTGGCAAAGTAGAATCAATCCCAACAGCTTGCTCCCCATGCTGGGTAATGATATCACCCTTATTTCTGGATGTCCTGTCATCCACTTCTCCTTGCCACTGTTCAATCCCATTCCTGAAAACCGTTCTCACTTTCTGGAGCCAGTGAGTAGATGAATTACATGGAACAAAGCAACCAACCAGGCATAGCATAACATTACATCCAAACTCAAGATTATTGTTTATTGTGCCTGAACAATTCAAGCTTTATAAGCAAACAATAAATCTTGACTTAAAATTGGTTTATGATCCTGGCTTGCTCGGTGTAATAACTGTAATACCAGGTTCATGTATAATATTATGACTAGTTTAGCAGGATATGCCCAACAGATATACCTGCAATTAATCTACCTAATCTAAGCCCTTGTTCATCACTATATCCTGAGGCAGTGAACTCCATATATGAAATATATATGTTGGACCAAGCTGTGGGCTGACTGTTGATCAGTCCTTTTGGATGGCCTGGGGAGGGGAGTTTCTTATTCCAATCAATTAGTCATATTTTAATACAGTTTTCCCAATCTACCCCATAATTTTATAATGTGTTGTTCTGTGCCTTCAATTCATTTCTGGGGTTTTCTTAGTAAGTTTCTTCAGAGGGGGTTTGCCACTGCCATACTCTGAGGTTGAGAGAGCATGACTTGCCCAAAGACAGCTAGTGGGGTTACGTGGCCAAGCCAGGATTCAAACCCTGGTCTCCAAACTCTGGTCCCCAAAGTCCAGGATTCAAACCACTACACCATGTACTCCCTTGTTATTAGGGTTGCCAGACTGAAGACTGGAGAATTTTTAATGGTTGTATAGAAGAGGGGAATTTCAGCAGGTGTTGGTTGTTACCTGGTTGGTTCCAAGCAACACCCGCTCAAATTCCCTCTGCTACACAACTATCAAAGGTACAAGCACTGTCTCTAATTTTCATTCTGGCAACCTACTCGTTCACCACCACCTTCATTTTGTACTTACTGGAATGTGTTTTGTGTACTCAGTTCTTAGACAAGTACATTGCTGAACTGACAGCATGGGAAATTACTATGCCTGGACAAGTTGTGAGGCTATAAGCAGGAGTTTAGCATCAGAGAGAAAAAGAGAGTTGACTGTGTACCTCAATTAACTGAGTAGATACAGAGCAATAGGAACATTTTTAACTAGCGATAAAAACATGCTGCTTGCACTGGAAGCCTCCTCTTCCTCCTCCTGTATATTGTCTTCAATCCATGAACTGTGCAAAGATGAATGGCAACAATCAAAGCTAGTAATCCTTTTATGACTCCTAATTAAACAGCTCTTTGCCATATAAGAGGCCAATATTATTAGTATTATGTGTGTTACAGTGACATTCAGAGGCTTCCTGTTATGATTAGGGTCTCTCCGGACAAAGTCATTGCATGAAATCATCTCTGCAGAATGCAAAAACCAAGCTAACAAGGCAGTTTGGGCAGGCAAGAATGAAGTGAAGTCAATAACACAAATGGGGATTTGCAAGGTTCTACCACAGCTTCATGTCTATGATTACAGTATGGAGTAATCTGGGACAAAAAGGATATTTGTTTGTTTGTTTGTTTGTTTGCATGCAAGTCCAGTGTTGAAAATCTGAAGGGGGAAAATAATGATTAAGTGATGGCCAAATTTGTTTCCAAATTTGAATAAAAATGCATCAGAAAGAAGACAGAAAACAACAATTTGCCACATAAATAAGTAGCAATGAGGGTTTTGTTACAGGAAAATAGGGAGAGCATGTGAGTTTCTCAAAGTATGGTGGTGTCTAGTCACAAACAATTCATCCCTTGTAATTAATTCCTTTTTCTAACAAAGGGATGACTGAATTATTTTATGATTGCTATTGAGGAATAACTTCACTTCTTCTGCAGTGTAACTTTTAGTTCCTTTTAGGGCTATGAAGTGAAACTCACCAAATGGTGCAGGAGGAATAGTTCAAGTGTTAGACAACATGGGATGGCTTGTGTTGCTGCCCTGCTCCATTGTAGATGGAGAGGCAATGTCAAATTGTCATAGTATGTCTAATATTTAGGGAAAGAGTATTCCACTTGGTGGGTGCCAGATGCAGGATGTCCTGCTCTGAATGACTGTGCAACAGACCTCAAGCACATATTGTACTACCAGGAGAGACTCTCCAGATGTTCTCAAGGACTGAATGTATTTACAAGGGAGAAGGCAGCTTCTCAGATAACACAGTGAACTTCAAGTAGACCTGTATTTTTTTTAAAGGAGGGCATGGGGAAGTGTCTCTGCTACTGTGGCAGAGAGTGAAGCCTGTGTGCATTTGCTGATGATGACAGAGACACAAACACCCCACAATTGTGGTGCTCTTCTTCCACTTTGCCAAGGTTCCTTACAATGGAATGCTGGGATTTGTAGTTTTGTGTGGCCCTAGAGAGCCAGTGTGGTAGAGTGGTTTGAGTGACTCTGGAGACCAGAGTTTGAATCCCAGCTCAGCCATGTAAACTCACTGGATGACCTTGGGCAAGCCACAGAAGATTATTGCACAGCTTTAAAAAATGACTTACCTCTCCTGAGCTGAAGTTCCATTTGGGCTGCAGCTGGGTTCTATCGCATGGATTTTGCCGCTGAAACCCCCGGCTGAGTGCAGCCAGGCTGCAGCCCGGGTCCCAGGAGCACTCAGCAAGCCGCTTTTGAAAGTCGGAAAGCTCTTGACTTTGAAAAGCAACTCGCTGAGTGCTTCTGAGACCCGGGCTGCAGCCTGGCTGCACTCAGCTGGCAGATTCATCAGGAAAATCCATGTGATAGAACCTAGCTGCAGCCCAAATGAGACTTCAACTTGGGAGAGGTAAGTCGCTTTTTAAAGCTGTGCAATAATCTCCACAGTCTCTCAGCCTCAGAGGATGGCAATGGGGGAAAAAAACCTCTGAAGAAACTTGCCAAGAAAGTCCCATGATAGGATTGCTTTATGGTTGCCATAAGCTGGAAACAACTTGAAGACACGTAACAACAACAACAACAGAGGAGCTCTCTGACCAAGAATTCTAAATTCCTCTTTCTCACAAACCCCAGAATTCCATAAGACGGAACCAAGGTACCATCTGCACTGGCTGTAAATCCGGGGCCAGTCTGGAGCATTATGCTCCAGGATAAGGAGCCCTAGTGGATAAGGAGCCTTGGTAGTGCAATGGTTAAATGCTGGTACTGCAGCCACAACATTGGACGTTATCACACGCGGGTCTCAAAGCGGCAAGAAAGCAGTATGGAATCAATCCAGAACTATACCGGTATAGACCCCACAAGACGGAAATAGCTATCAGACGCAACTAGCATCATTGCGCAATTAACGAAACCGCGATAGATGCGCTCCTGGGAACCGTATCTGCCGTTCACACACAAGTGAGAAGATCCCTTCCAGAACCCAGCAAGGATGTTCTTGCACATGCACAGAAACAAGACAGCCGTGGCTGTCACTTGCCTCGGCTGTCAAACACACCCCTTCCCAAGCCGACACAGGGTTGGGAAGGGGTGTGTGTGACAGCAACCCTTGGGACTTGGGAGGAGGGCAGGGTCAGAGGATGCCTCCGACCCTGGCCTCGTCCCAAGGGAAGCCTGGTTGCTTTCCTTGGGAGGAGGGCAGGGTTGGAGGATGCCTCCGACCCTGGCCTCATCCCAAGGGAAGCCTGGTTGCTTTCCTTGGGAGGAGGGCAGGGTCAGAGGATGCCTCCGACGCCGGCCTCGTCCCAAGGGAAGCCTGGTTGCTTTCCTTGGGAGGAGGCCGGGGTCTGTCTGAGCCCGGCCTCGTCCCAAGGAAAGCAACCAGGCTTCCAGTCTTGGGGAGGTGTGTGTGTGTGTGTGTGTGAGACAGCCAGCTGCCACACACACACACACACACCTTCCCAACCCAAGCCGGGAAAGAGAGCCGCTCTGAGGACTTCTGCTCAGAGCGGCTCTCTCTTGGGAAGGGTGTGTGTGTGTGTGTGTGTGTGACAGCCGGCTGTCACACACACCCCTTCCCAAGCCTTCGCGGGGCCTGGGCTCCAGGATACGTATCTGGTGATCAGACATACGGTGAAAGCGCTATCATTGCGGTATCATTTTGGTCGCGCACTTGTACTTCCTCAAGAAACCGGCATTCAAAAGAACGGGGATGATGCCGCGTTGGGACGGGGTTGTGTGCGACGTCGTGTGAACACACGAGGAAAAAAACTGCAATAGGACAGGATTGAGTGTGGATTGGGTCTGCTTTAGACCCCGTGTGATAACGTCCATTGTAAGTTCAATCCTAGAGGAGGGCTCTAAGGTCCATTTAGCCTTCCATCCTTTCTTAGGTTGGTAAAATGAGTACCCAGATTGTTAGGGCAATTGACTTACACATTGTAAACTGCTTAGGGAGTGCTAGTTCACTGATAAGCGGTATAAACATGTATTTGCTATTGCTATAGTGCTACTGCTATAATTGGCACCAGATTGGTCTGTACATACCACAGTATGCACTAGACCCCAGCCATGTGGTTAATACTTCCTCTAGTTGGTCTAGTTGGTTGCACAGATGTTCCCACCCTCAGGTATGGAAGTGGCAGTGGTGGCCCCAGGAACAGACACTGTTTCAGAATGGGGAAGGTGCACTGCCTGGCATGCAAACAGCTGGTTTGGGCCCCATCCAGCTGTTCACATGACATAAAACCTGGGTTCATCCCATAAGACAGCACTGGCCTCAGGGTGAGGACAGAGTTTTTCACTCACCAAAAAGTTTAAGTGGTTCACCAGAGGGTTCGCCCGGATTGGTTCGCCAGAGGGCGGTATATAAATAAAATTTATTATTATTATTATTATTATTATTATTATTATTATTCATGCAATCACAGTACTGTGATTTTGTATGGTGAATGGGAATGGGCCCCTGGCCTAAGAGGAGCCTGTTCCATCTCGACAGAGATTACTTTAAAAAAATAAAATATAAATGTTTCACTCTCACAATAACTTTAGTATAATGGCAACTTTTTACAAACAACCTAGTTTCCATTTTGTTCCCCACTCCCCCTTCTGCCCTGCTTACTTATTTGAAGAAACAGCATTTTAAATTTCCTGTTTCTTCTCAAGATTTCTGATACATTCTACCTACTGGAGACTAATAACTCTACCTGCAACTCCACAAGCTCTCTGGCTCTACAGACATTAATTTAGTGCATGTCTCTTCTACAGGCATACACACACAATGCAGCAGTATAAATGAAAAGTTATTCATTTTGGATTTTTCAGCATCAGAATCCTCTGCATAAACAAAGTTGATAGAATATTTGCAGCCCATCTTCTGAGAGGGAAGGATAAGTTGTTAGTTTGGCTAGAATTAAAATCTCTTATATGCAGAGGAGATCTTATTGGCGCAGCTTGGATCTGGGGAAATAATCCCAAGATTTAGGAAAAATGGGTACAGGGATAGGCCAGGAGGCTAAAGGAAGAGCACAGATATATGATGGGCTAAGAAGCTGAAGAGTATGGTTTAAAGAAAGCTGCAAAGATGGTGGCTCACTAAGGACTTTATCGCATGGCTAATAAAGCATTTTACCTGAATCAAATTTAATTTTAAGTCAGGCTGCATCCAAACACTATCACAAAGATTTTGCTGCCCAAATCACCGCCTGAAAACAGCCCACGTCCATCCCTGCTTCCAGGAGCATTCTGGTGGCCATTTTTCAAGCTGGAAAACTCCTGGTTTTGAAAAGAGGTGCCTGAGAATGAGGATGGACCCAGGCTGCATTTGGGTGGCGATTTCAGTGGCAAAATCTTTGTGATAGGGTTCAGATGCAGCCCAATTTAAAATTAAATTTGATTCAAGTAAAACGCTTTATTTTAGCTATGTGATAAGCCTCTAATAGTAAAAGCGAGTTATGCTTTGAGGGGATTTGGAAGAATGTCAGCAGATTTGGTGCCCATTTGCCTTATGTAATTATAGTGTTGCATTCCATGCCAACCCTTTGTGGAACCCTAGGTTTGTAGGTTGGTGAGACATTAGTGCTTTTTTCCTGAGAAATATAAGTGCTTCTCCTTACCCAGCAATTCCCAGAATTGCGTTGGATGGAACCATGGCAATTAAAATGGAATCATACTGCTTCAACTGAACAGTGTGAATGGGTCTTTAAACTGGGTGGCAATCTGTAATGGGTGAAAAAACATAAATAGGTTCTCTTAATCCTGAGCCAGCATTGTGTAGTGTTGTAAACATTGGACTACAACTCTGGAAATGAGGATTCAATTCCCAGCTCAACAATGGAAACCCACTGGGTGACCTTGGGCAAGTCACATACTCTCAGCCTCAGGGGAAGGCAACAGCAAACCTCCTCTGGACAAATCTTGCCAAGAAAGATTCACCTTAGGGTTGCCATAAGTCGGAAATGACTTGTAGGTACACACCACCACCACCAATCCTGGAACAACAACTGGGGTAGCTGTCCAGGTGAATGATTTTTATTATTACATTATTAGGAGGAGGGTTTTTTTTCCAGTCAAAAAAAGGTTACAGAAATGATATGTTCAAATTTTGCAATGTGACGGATAATCTTTGCCATAAAGGTGATGTGATTTAGATATGTCACTCTGTCATCTGTTTGATAGATGGGAATAAGCATGTGATAATCTTACAGAGTTATATAATAATTACTAACCATTCTTAATGCTAGAGAATTAAGTAAGGTTTAATAATGCATCCCATCCCATTTTCCATTTCTGACAAAAGGTAAATCTAATAGTGAGATTAACTCAGAATGGAAACCACTTTTTACCTTCTGTAGGAAAAAATGGGAAATTTGATTATGTTAAGAACATCTTGTTTTTTTGTGAAATAATAACAGTACATAACAGTACACAGGGATGCGTTGTGGGAAGTATTACGAAATGGGGGCATAACAATTTATAATGTAATATAGAAGTGGATAAAAGTTTTGTGTTATAACAAATGGCAGGTAGACACAGGTATGTCTTTAAATCAATCTTTAATTCATTCTTTAGTTTAATTTAATGAATTTAATATGATTGCAATACAGAACAGTTTATAATAGTGTGCGAATAGTGTGCGAATAACGAGGAAGGATGGAAATGGAAATTATGATGTGGTTAATGTGTGATGGGGAGCTTAGCATATAGTGTTAAGAACAAATGACTGTTATTCTGTTTTGTTTTGATAAGCGTCTTTGTTAAAAAATTTGTTTGTATGTATTTTCTATTTTTTTTATAATAAAATTTTTTCAAAAAAAAAAAGGTAAAAATATTTCTATGCAGCATGAGTCTGTATCTATTTCTATTTATATCTCAGATTCTGATGAAATCAGCTCCTAGGTTGGCTTATAATAAGAACAAAGCAGAACAATAGAGGAACAGTGATCAGATCAATAATCACAATGGAAGCCAGTGCAAATCCCTCCCCTCTACCAGAGAGGGAGAGCTAAGACCAGTCCCTACATAACTTCCTAAACCTTTCTCCAAGCTACTGAGGTTGTATCCATACTGCAGAAATAAAGCAGTTTGACACCATTTTAACTGTCATGGCTCTATCCTGTGGAATCCTAGGATTTGTATTTTGGTGAAGTATTCAGTCTGGTTTGTCACAGAGGTCTGGTGCCTTACCAAACTACAAATCCCAGGATTCTGTATGATAGAGTTATGGTAGTTATAGTGGTGCCAAACTGCTTTATTTCTGCAGTGTGGATGCACCCTAAATACTGCCCTAAATAAAAGAGCTAGGCTACAACTTTGGAGTCCATGGATCAATTCCCAACTCAGCCATAAAATCCACTGGATGACCCTCGACATGTCACATGCTCTCAGCCTCAGAGGAAGGCAATGGCAAACCTCCTCTGAACAAATCTTGCCAAGAAAAGCCATGACAGAGTTAGCTTAGGGTCACCATAAGTCAGAAATAACTTGAAGACACACCACTACCACCACCACCACCACCACAAGTGACCTTTTTAGGGAGGAAGCCTTGTAACAAAGCTTCACCAACAAAGGTGCTACTGCTGAGAAGTATTTTTCCCTTGGCTATATTCTCATTTAGTTACTCCAGTCCAACAAACACTTAAGCTCTCCCTTCAGAGATAACACTCAGTTGGTGAATTAATTTATGAGTGAGTCTCACAATGATCCAGTACAAAAGCCTAATTATTTTCTTATTTTCAAAACTTACCATAATCAGGCACGGTGGTGCCCCAAAGCTCTATATAACCTCAGCCACAATAAAATGTAGACTAAGGTATAATACACCAAAGCAGTAACCAGTCAGTCATCCAGCAAAATTTACAACATTTGTCATAACAGCAACAGAATTCAATTGGGGGAAGGGGATTATGTGTCTTCAACAGTCCTGAAATACCTTACTGATTTTGTGTGTGTGTGTGTGTTTCTTTGTAAAATTAGTAAGTGAAGAGACCAGTCTGTCTTCCCTCAGAACATTATTCCAAAGTGTGGACACTTTCCCCCAAAGTCAACTAAAGTTTATCTTTCTCAAAATTCCTTTAGTGTGCTAAACCAGGCCGCTTTCACATTACACAATTGTAGTGTTATGTTTCCACTTTAATTACCATGGTTTTGTCCTATGGAATCCTAGTATTGGCAGCTGTTCTTGTTGTGTGCCTTCAAGGTATTTCTGACTTATGGTGACTCTAAGGCAAACCTATCATGGGGTTTTCTTGGCAAGATTTGTTCAGAAGAGGTTTATTGGCAGTTTAGGGAGGAATATTTAGAATTCTCAGCTAAAAAGTTCTAGCTTATCACGCAAGACCCCATGTTTCCATTGAATTTCACCATGACAGTTAAAGTGGAATCACAGCACTATAACTGTATAGTGCAGTGGCTCCCAAACTTTGCTCCTTTTGAAGCTTTTTGTCTTCAGCTCCCAGAATTCCTGACTGTTGGCCAAGCTAGCTAGGCCTTCTGGGAGATGAAGTCCAAAACATCTGGATGACCAAAATTAAAGGACCACTGGTATGGGGCAAATGGTAGGCCTACAGTGGTCCCTTGGCATTTGCAGAGGTTCAGTTTCAGGACCCCCTGTGGATACCAAAACCGATTGATGATAAGGTCCTGTTATAAAAAATGGCATAGTAAAATGGTGTCCCTTATATAAAATGGCAAAAATGAGGTTTGCTTTTTAGGGCGGGGGAAGAATTTTGGACTATTTTCAAACCCTGGATGGTTGGATCCATGGAAGCAGAATCCATGGAAGCAAAATCCATTGATGCACAATCCATGGATATGGAAGCCAACTGTATTTAGTAAATTGTCCCACAAATATGGCACTCTGGAGATCTGTCACTACACCTTTTAAAGGAGAGGTGGGAGACATCTGGCTCTCCTGATATAGTTGGACTACTGCTCCCATCAGCCCAAGTCAGAATAGTTAGTGGTAAGGGATGAGGGAAGCTGCAGTCCAGCAATATCTGGAGGGTCATACCTCCTTTGTATTTCTTCTTGTTGTGTGCTTTCAAGTCATTTCCAACTTATGGTGACCCTAAGGCTTTCTATCATGGGATCTTCTTGGCAAGATTTGTTCAGAGGAGATTTGCCATTGCTTTCCTATGAGACTGAGAATGTCTGACTTGCCCAAGGTCACTGAGTGGGTTTCCACAGCTGAGCAGGAAATTGAACCCTAATCTCCAGAATCTAACACTCAAATCACTATGCCACACTGGCTCTCCTACCTTGTAGGGTCTATTTTTGGGGTTGGTTGGGATTTGAAAGGGTGGGGTTAGAGCAGAGTGGGCAATGGGTAGCCTGCAGATCCTTTATAGCCTCTAAGTCAGGAGTAGGTAACCTAAGGCCCGGGGGCCAGATGCGGCCCCCCGAGGCCTTTGGACTGGCCCCAGGCTGGTGTTGCTGCCACCACCGCCGCCGCCGCCCACCATGATGATATTGATTAATGTTGTTATTACTTGTTCTTGGGGTTTTCTTGGCAAAATCTCCACAGGGGTTTTGCCATGGCTTTTCTGGGGCTGAGAAAGTATGCATGCATATATTTTTAAATATTTTTTATTTTTTATTTTTTATTTATTTATTTATTTGGTGCTTCGGTCCCCCAATTGTCTGAGGGACAGCAACCTGGCCCCCGGCTCAAAAAGGTTGCCTACTCCTGCTCTAAGTCCACCCCAGTGATCCACAGAATGTACATATATATTTAAATGACATTGTGGTTTCCTGCCAAAATTTGACAGCAGACTGCTAAATGTATTAGAATCAGCAGGTAAAGGAAGTAAATGCACAGTAAGCAATGGGCTAATCAATATCATAGCCCAGATTACATAAAATTTAGTTCCTTTTAGTTCACTTTAAATAGTTAATTGTATCATAGTGTCATAACTAAAATATTAATTAAAGTCAGTTATAGTACTTTTAAGGTTCATTTGTATAACAACTTTATCTCTAATAATGATTAATCAAGTATGAGTGAGGAGCTTTATTTACTAATAAGAAGTGGGGGGATTTTTAATGACTTTAATAATAATTAACAGATTATTTTTTGGGGGGACTTCCGGTGGAGATGCAGTTCTGATAAGACGTCTCTTTGTAAGGCTGCTGAAGAGTTGTCTTTTCGCTGTGGTTCAAAAAGACCAGAATACATCTAAATTGGTCAATTAGGTACTCCTTGGGTTTGAGGAGTCCTGTGGGATCGACTTTGGACCCTTTGTGGTTCTCTGGACTGTCTAAAACTTTGTAAAGGACTTTAGCAGAGGGAGGACCTATGGGCCGAAGACCTGTTGCGGCCACGGTGAACTCTCAGAATTTCTATAAGAAGTTTTGGGGCAGGAGCAACATCGGCCACAACAAACAATAAAGAAAAGAAGGTAAAAAATTTAAAAAGAACATTTTTTTATGAGTTTTGTGGAATGCTTCTCAGAATTTAACTTTGAACTTATGGGAAAATAAAGAGGACGCTGTTATCACACAGTCAAATAAGGCAAAAATCAACGTTTGAGGGAAGAACCCAGATTTATTGGAAGACATCTTACTTGATTATTTCTTCCAATGAGTGGACTTTTGATAAAGAAAAAGAAGCTTGAAAATGATGTTTAGAATTTTTTATGCCGATGCTGTTGAAGGCAGGGCTCGTCTCCAGCAAAAAGGAGGACTCTGAGTAAACCCATCCAACAGAACAGCGCCTCTGGAGAAAGGACTGCATCATTTCCGGTTCTGAGGCTTTTGGGGAGTTGTAGTAAAGTGGTAAAGGCTTTGTAGCTGAAGGAAACTGACTTTTTTCATCTTTTCTTTTCTTTTCCCTTCAATTTAATGGTTCAAAGGATTATTTAAATGCCGATGTTGTAGAAGGTGGGGCTCGTCTCCAGCAAAAAGGAGGACTTTGAGTAAATCTATTCAACAGAACAGCGCCTCTGAAGAAGGGTGGAAACTGCATCATTTCCGGTTCTGAAGCTTCTTGGGAGTTGTAGTAAAGTGGCAAAGACTTTGTAGCTGAAGGAAACAGACTTTTTTTTCATATCTTTTCCCTTTCCCTTTCCCTTCAGTTTAATGGTTCAAAGGATTATTTAAAGTGGTTTCTAATGGTTGTTTCCCCGGGTTTTGATGAAATAACCTCAGAGAGTAGAGGGACTGCTAAGTGCCTGAAGCTGGAAGGCATAGCATTGACAGACTGTTGACACCTTAGCCGTTTGGTTAAAGAAAAAGCTTGGGCCAAAGCACAATAGAAGAGACAGGAAAGGGAGAGGGAGAGAGGAGAAGAGAGGGAGAGAATAAAATAAAATAAAAATAAAGAAGAGAGTGAAGCAGAGAGAGGAGAAAAAGCAAAAAAATCCTTTTTTCCCCCCCTTTCCTATTGGAATTGTAAATAAGATTTACAGATATTATCTTAAAATTAAGACAAAATGGAGACTAGGAACCAAGCTACCAGACAACAGGTACAATGGAAGAGAAGGCCTTCTCTTGAACAGCCAAAGTTGATAGATTCGAACCAAGCCCTGATTGAGGAAATTAGGAAGATGATCAAGCATGAGATGCTAGATCTAAAAGATGAGATCAGGAGGGAAATTCATGCAAAATTACAAGAAATTAATCAAAACGTAGAGAAATTAACAAATGAGATCCTAGAAACCAAACAAAGAGTAGAGAAATTAGAGGGAAAAAATGTGATCATGGAAAAAGACATAACAAATATTAAAAGGTGGAAAGAGAAAGGGTTAGATGAAAAGACAGTATGGGAGGCTAAAAGAAGAGAAAAATGCATTAAAATTAGATGATTTATAGGATAAGGATTTAGGAATAACTATAATACCTAACATGGCTAAATTTATGGAGATAGAAGAAAATCAAGTGTATCTGGAAATTGACAACATGTTCCGATTAAACTCCTATGTGGCAAAGAAAAACAATCTCCCCCGGGATATAGTGATATACTTTGTAAGAAAGCAAGTTAGGGACCAGTTCCTAAGAATACATAGTGATGAACCTTTTAAGGTAGATGGTAAAGAACTGAAGATAATGAAGGACATACCTAGGAGAATTTTGAGGAGGAGAAAGGAATATGCGTTTCTAACTACTTTGCTCAGAAAGAACAACATCCCATATAGGTGGAATATACCAGAAGGATTGGTCTTCTGGTATAAAAAAAGAAGAATAGGCATAAACTCTATTTTAGAAGCAAAGAAATTTGTAAGTATAAATGGAAAATATATATCCGGGGAAGATAACACTAACGGTAGAGAAAAAGATCCTGGAAAAAATTATGGAAAAGAGAAAGATACAAGTGACATAAGAATAGAAAGATCTAAAGTAAGACAAGAGTCAAAAGAGGGAGGAGATGCAGATATGATTGTGAGCGGTCTGGAGATCGATAAGACTTTTTCTACAATAATCAGTTTAGAAGAGAAACAACTAGAAACAGACAAAGCAGATTAAACAACAATAATAGGCGTAGAATTAAGAAACTAAAATGTCCATATCTTTGAAAATATTAACCTGGAATGTTAAAGGACTTAACACTCCAGAGAAGAGAAAGAAAGTGAACCATTTATTGTATAACAAAGCATGAAATAATTTGTTTAAATGAGATATGAATAAGGAAAAGGGATGAAAAGTTTATGAAAAACAAGAAACTTGGGTTAGAATATTGTGCCTTAGCAAAATCGAAAAAGAAAGGAGTGGTGATTTATGTGAGACCCTCTTGGAATTCCAGACTAATTAATGCAGATAATAATGGAAATTGGGTAATGGTGGAAGTTGAGAAAAATGATTATAAATTTCTGATTGTAGGGGTTTATGGCCCCTTGGAGCAAAAAGGGAATTTTTATAATAAAATTAATGCAACATTACAAGTTGATTATGAGCATATGATTCTATGTGGAGATTGGAATGGGGTAATTGACCCAAGATTGGATAGAAAGTCAGAGAAGCAGATTAAAAAAAAAGACAAGGATGTTTACCTAAATCTTTCTCTATGATGATGGATAACAGTCTTTACAAATGCATGGAGTCTGAAATATGGGAATCAAAAAGATTACACTTTTTACTCTTCAGCTCATAAATCATGGGCTAGACTAGATATGTTTCTAGTCTCACCAATTTTTAAGAATAAGATCATAGAGTTACAAACGTTACCAATGATCTGGTCAGATCATAATCCCTTATCTTTGGTAATAAATTTGGGGGGGAAAGAGTTTTTATGGAGATTAGATTCAAACATATTGAATAATGAAAAAATAATAAAAGAAGCTAAAGAAGAAGTTAAATTCTTCTTTGAAGAAAATTTAGATAAAGGAGTTCCCATTGATGTGTATGGGATACTTTTAAAGCATATTTACATGGGTTCTTTATTAAAAAATCATCTGAATTAAGAAAGAAAAAAACAGAATTAGTAAACAGATTGATGAGGGAATTAAAGATAAAGAAATTCAACTAAAGATGTTTCCAAAATCCAAAAAGTTAACTGAAGAGGTAAAAAGTTTACAAAAACAATTAGACATATTACATGTGGAAGAAATACAGGAAAAAAATGGCTTTTGCAGAGCAAAGATTTTTTGAATTCGCAAATAAGCCAGGAAGGCTACTTGCGTATAAAATTAGAAAAGAAAAAGAGAAAAGATTGATAACAAAGATTAAAGAGGGAGATAAGATCTATACTACTCAAAAGCAAATAAAACAAGCATTTCTCAAATATTATTCCAATTTATACCGGAAAAAATGTATAGATCAAGAAGAAATAATAAAATACTTGAGTAGATATAATATTCCTAAGATAAATGAGCAACAAAGGGAGTTGCTAAATAAATGGATAACTTTACAGGAAGTTATGGAAGCTATACAATAAATCAGGGAAGGTCCCTGGTATAGACGGAATAATAGCAGAATGTTATAAGAAATTAAAACATGAAGTTAGTATACCTCTTACAAGAACAATGAATGCAGTTTTACAGGGGAAATTACCATTGTCATGGACACAGGCTAATATTTCTTTAATACCCAAAGAACCAGGAGAAAGTTTGGAAACAAGACAATTCAGACCTATTTCTTTACTTAACGCAGATTATAAAATATTTACTTCCATAATCGTAGAGAGATTGAAAAAAGTATTATCAGAGTGGATAAGTGAAGATCAGTCAGGATTCCTCTCAGGTAGGAAAATAAAAGATAATATAAGACATCTAATTAATTTAGTAGAATACCATCAAAAAAAGATAAATAAAAAGATCGCCTTTATTTTCCTTGACGTAGAAAAGGCATTCGATAATGTCAATTGGACCTTTTTATTAACTGTATTACAGAAAATAGAAATAGAGATAACTTTGAAAAGTGGATATCTGCAATATATAAAGATCAAATTGCATTTATTTTGATTAATGGTGAGATTACGAAACCATGTAATATTTATAGAGGTATGAGACAAGGTTGTCCCTTGTCACCTCTTCTGTTTATTATAACATTGGAAATCCTATTACTAGCAATAAGAGAGGACAATTTAATCAAGGGAGTCAAACTAAAAGAACATGAATTTAAAATAAAACCATATGCAGATGACATTCTGATCACTATCTCGGAACCAAATCAAAATATTGGAAATTTATTAAAAGTTTTGAATGATTACAGTAAAGTATCAGGTCTAATTATTAATAAAAATAAAAATAAAGTCCTAACAATGAATTTAACAGAATCAGAGAAGAAAGAATTTACAAGTAAATCAAATTTGACTATACATAAAAAGGTGAGATACCTAGGTATAGAATGCACAACAGATAATAACAAATTGTTTAAAAACAACTATGAGAAAATGTGGAAAGAGACAAAGAAAGAAATGGAAAGAAGGAGTAAATTATGTTTATCGTGGATGGGTAAAATCTCAGTAATTAAAATGACAATACTTCCTAAATTTCTTTTTATGTTTCAAAATTTACAAATAATCAGTAACGACACTCCATTCAGAACTTGGGAGAAAGGAATTTCACATTTCTTGTGGGCTGGGAAAAAACCCCGGGTAAAAATAAAACTACTGCAGGATGAAACAAACAGGGGAGGAATGGCCTTACCAAACCTAAAACTTTACTATTATGCCTGTGGTCTCAAGTGGTTAATAGATTGGATTAAGTTAAAAAAAAAAAAAAAAAGCTTTTTTAGCATTAGAAGGATTCGAGAATAGGTATGGCTGGCATACAGCCAAGAACCAATCAGCACGGAACACTGCGTAACATATGTTGAGCTGCTGGATAGAGAACAAAATGACATTAAATTGAAAGAACTAGATGAATTAAGAGAAGTAGGTTATAACTGTGGATGGTTTCTATATAGACAAATCAGAGAGAGATTCAGGATAGACCATAAAAATATTGGTTTTGTGGATAAATATACGGATCTGACAGAGATCTTAAGAACAGAAGGAAACCATTATATTTCCAAATTTTATAAAATGCTGTTAAAATATGAGATGGAACCAGAAACAGTTAAGCATTGTATGGTAAAATGGGCGCAATACATAGGGCAGCCCATATAACTAGAATGGTGGGAGTACGCTTGGAAGAGAGGCTCCATGTTTACTTCGAGTTACAATATAAGAGAGAACTGGTATAAAATACAGTTTCAATGGTACCTAACACCATATAAAATCGCAAAAATGAGTAAAAAATCAAACAATTTATGCTGGAAGTGTAATAAGAAAATAGGTTATTTCTTTCATATATGGTGGAAATGTAGCAAAATTAAGAAATATTGGAAACTAATTCATGCTGAAATACAAAAAATATTAAAGATTGAGTTCCCACTTGATCCAAAACTGTATTTGTTAAATATGATAATAAATAAGGAAATCAAGGAAAATTTGAAAAATTATTATTGTATATGATTTCGGCAGCCAGGATATTATTTGCCGCAAATTGGAAAAAAGATACAAGTCCTGATACAAAGGATTGGTTGTTAAAATTATATGAATATATGGAAATGGATAAGTTAACCATTCTTTTAAGAGGAAGAAATATGGAAACATTTTTACAAACATGGGAGCCTTTAATAAGGTATTTAAAAGAGAATAAAGGTACAATATATACCATTGGATTGAGCTGAATTTTAGAGAATTTTAAAATCTAGATTTTCGTTAATTAAAATTAGATGGAGATAAAATAAAAGTTATAAATAAAAAGAACTAAAAATAAATTGAACATTAATTGTTTAAAAATAAATGAAAAGTATGTGGCATTTAATGGGCAGGGGGGAAAAAAAGGAAATGTATTCCCAAAACAAAGGAAGTCTTTTTAGTTATATGTGGTGGTGGTAGATATAAAATGTATGTTTGTATATAATGAGTATTTGTAGATTATGTTGTGCATGTATAAACATGTGTCATTTTTGTTAAGTATGAAAGGATTTGTTGTTTGGAATGTATTGTTTGTGTCTTTTTATATACTGGAAATTAATAAAGAGTATTAAAAAAACAGATTATTTTAAAAAATAATTTCAGTTAATTTTAAAATCTGTTTTACATATTTGTAGCTAATTTTATGCATTTTAACTTTTTTATATATAAAAAAACATTAACCCAAGATAAAACTACAAAAAAGTGTAGTGTTGGAGCAATCTGAAAAGTGGGCCCAAGTCATATGGTAGGTGCCCACCCCTGGGTTATAGATTCAAAACTGTGGGATTCAGAGAATAAATGGTAATAGTAATGTGTATGTGTGTGTGTAAGACATCACCTACTCTAAAGAAGCTGCTGTTGAGAGCTGCAGTTAAAATATCAACTGAAAATAACATCACTGTGCATCCAAGTCTGTGAAAGAAGCACATTAAAACATGACTTGCAGTTCCACTGTATGCGAATGAAGGTACAGCATGCTTCCCGAGTATAGCATGCAACGTGTAGAGAAAATCAGCACTGTTTTTCATACAAGATTCAGGTACAATAAATCAGTAGCCGTCACCAAAAAGGTGGGAAAAGCTGTTGCTAAACACGTTTCAAAGACACAGCCCTTCTCACATAACTATGGGCTTTTGCAGACTGCTAGAAATAGTGCAAATTAAGTCCACTTTAAGGGTTAGGGTTAGGGAATCATGGGAACTGTATTTTATTGTAGCACCAGAGCTCTCTGAAAGAGAAGGCTCAATGTCTCAGAAAAAAACCCAATTCCCATGATTCCCTAGCACTAACCCTAACCCTTAAAGTGGACTCAATTTGCACTATTTCTGGCAGTCTGCAAAGGCCCTATATTTCCAACAAAGAAGCTCCATGACCCATGCTTTAAAAAAGAGAAAAATTCTGGATCTACAGCAGGGGTAGGCAAACTGTCCCCTTTAAGGGCCGTAGGACTTCAGCTCCCAGAAGCCTCAGCCATGTTGGCCAATAGTCTGGAATGTTGGCCAATAATCTGGGATTCCGGGAGCTGAAGTCCTTCAGTTGGTATCCACTGTGGTTTGGTTTCAAGAGCCCCCATGGATACCAAAATCATGGATGCTCAAGTCCCATTATATACAATGACAAGTAAAATGGTGTCCCTTATATAAACGGAAAATGAAGATTTGCTTTTTGGAATTCTTTTTCTGTGAAATATTTTCAAGCCATGGATGGTTCAATCCATGGATACAGAATCTGTGGATACAGAGAGCTGACTGTACAGCCGTCACTGGATACTGTTTATTCCAACAGATAGCCCTGAGGAAAGTGGCCACTGATACGTTTGATGCTTTTTATAAGCACCTGTTTTCAATAATTTATTAATTCTTATTAAATCAACAACAGTTTTATTACATCTTTTGGGATCAACATAAGGTAATTGCTTTTTCCAGCTATATGTGTGTGTGTGTATATATATATATATATATATATATATATATATGTGTGTGTGTGTGTGTGTGTACACGTGTGTGTGTGTGTACTCTACGCAATAAAGGTGAGCTATAATTTTATTATTTTTGTTCTGTGTCTTAAAGTTAACTCTGACTTATGATGACCGCATCCTAGGGCTTTCTTGGCAAGAATTACACACAGAAGGTTTGCCACTGCCTTCCTCATTTCCTTAGTGCCAAAAGAACTACTTGGCCCAGAAGTCCAAAACTCTTTGTGAAATGTGTGTCAGTCATCAGACATCATAAGAGTCTATGGCATCAATTGATTTGTTGTTGTTGTTGCTATGTGCCTTCAAGTCATTTCTGACTTATGGTGACCCTGAGAACTTTCATAGGGTTTTCTTGGCAAGTTTCTTCAGAAGGGGTTTGTCATTACCATTTTCTGAGGCTGAGAGAGTGTGTCTTGCCCAATGCCTGAATGGGGACTTGAACCTCAGTTGCCAGAGTCCTAGTTCCATGTTCAAATACACTATGTTGTCTCACCTAGATGTATAAATACATATACATAAGGATAATTTAAAGCCTAAGCTAAGAAGGTTTATGGCAGCTGATCCCTGGGCTGATTTAAAGTGCATTCTTCAAACTTGTACAGAGGGTATCAATCCTAGTACTGTTCTCCATATACTCTTCCTTCTCAGTAAGAGGTGAGTAAAAGGATGCAGATCTGAACTACTGAGCATCTCATGACGCATATATCTACCAGTCTTCTGTTCCAAATCTTTGACTTCACGCTTGGCTCAGCAATATTTTAATGCAGAAGCCAGCAAAAACAAAAGACGGTTTAGCCTTGTCATTTGCTGCCAATGGAACAATATCTTCCCCAGATTGTCAGCTATGTCCCTTGTGTGTTTGTGGGTGTCTGTGTTGCTCAAAGTAACAGACAACATGGGAAGGCAAGGAGAAGGGCCATGTTATTTATTACCCACTCTCAGAATGTGGCTACAAGATGTTTCCTTCCTGCCAGGATTTTTTTTAAAAAATGCTGTTTTTAATTCCCTGGGAAACTGGATCACATTTTGAATAGAAAATCTTCAATCTCTTTGTTCATGCTTGGGTTGCTGTTATGATGGGTTTACATTCAAATCAAGGGGCTCATTCAGACATGGGAGTCTATCACTTGATTGATCCATGAGTGATTACAGCGCCTTGAGTTCTGCGTTAGCAGAAAGGTGGATTATAAAGTACAGTACAATCCCATTATATCTGGGGGATACATTCCAGGACATCTTGCTTGGATACCTGAAATTGCAGATAATAAGTAATGTTATTGTTTTCAATTAGATGAATGACTTCGGGCCCAAGCATACTACAGAATTGCATTGGAGGATCTAGAAATGCCTAGAGAAAACACTTCTCTAGGCATTTCTAGGTCCTCCAGCATGATGCTATAGCAGGGGTAGGCAACTTGTCCCCTTTAAGGGCCGAGGAACTTCAGCTCCCAGAAGCCTCAGCCATATTGGCCAATAGTCCCATGTTGGCCAATAGCTCCTTGGATTCTGGGAGCTGAAGTCCCTCGGCCCTTAAAGGGGACAGGTTGCCTACCCCTGTGCTACAGTATGCTTAAACCAGAGGTTAACCATAGAATTGTCAGGAAGACCTAGAAGTGCCTAGAAATGACAGATACAGCAGTTGTAGTAAATAACTGAAATAAATAAATAAATAAATAAATAAATAAATAAATAAAATGATGGCTGACACTTTAATTTGGGAACAGATACCAGTGAAAAGCATTGTGTTAGAGAAAGTGGAAAACTCTTCTGTATGTCATTGAGCCTCTTGCAGTGGGGTTGAGTGGCTTCTATGTTGCTGGTGTGATGAATCCATTCCAGCTGTAGCCTAAGCTTAGGAGGAGCTGTCCAAGGTATTGATCCCATTTTGAGGTGGGGTGCAGCACCGTGGATAGCTCCTTTAAATTTCCAACTAACTCAAAGTGGATGTAACGTCTGACCAACATGGGAGCTATCAAGAACCACTGATGTAATTTACTTACTGAGTAGAGTGTATATAATTAATCAAATCCAACAATTTCTATTGGTGGATATGTTTAACTTCTGTAACATTCTCTTCATCCATTCTTGCTTTTAGGCAAAACAAATGAGCTAATTGACCTTATTCTGTCCTAAATATCAAAAGAATCTGGAACCACAAGAAGCCAGAGTGGTGTAGTGGTTTGAACATTGGACTATGACTCTGGAGACTAAGGTCTGAATCTCCACTTGGCCATGGAAACCCACCAAGTGACCCTGAGCAAGTCACACACACTCAGCCTCAGAAAAGCCTAAGATAGGGTCACCTTAGCGTCTCCATAAGTCCAAAATGATGTGAAGGTGCACAACAACAAATCTTGAACCATGCATGCCTAGAATATGCATAGACATTTGAGTGTATAATTGAATGCATTACAAGGACATCACATTTCCTACAGCTCAATATTTAAGTAGCACGCATGGGCAAGTGAACAAAGAGAGAGATGTTGATCATTAGAGCTATTCAGAGATATTAGAGGAGCATAACCTCTAATATGGTGATAATACATGAGCAGCAATCTTTCACAATGTATATATTTATAAATAGTACCCCATCAGGCTGAACACCATAACCAGTGCCACACTTATGAGTCTTGGGCAGCTGTCAGGGCATATGAATGCTAAATGGCTCACCACTGGTGGCCTGGGCTTCCCACAAACCATTTTCTCCTTCAGTATATGGGAGATCAACTGAGCGGACAGCTGTGGTAACAATGGGAAAAAACTGGAGTGTGGAAATGTTACTTTTTGAACTATAGCTCCCCTAACCCCATTTTCTGCTTGACCATAGCAGATGTTGTCTAGGGAATTCTGGAAGTAACAGTCCCCAAAAGTGATGGGAAAAAAGTTTTTGAGGATGGAAAAACAAGTCTCTTGCAGAACCACTGGTGATGGAGCACTTCCGGTCTTTTCAGCCTTGTGGAGTTGATAACTAGAAATCCCTTTTCAGAACTGGTAGCAGCGGGTAACGTATAATATTTTAAATGAATCTATTGAATATATCCCCTTTCTGAAAAACAAGTACAATCAGAAAATAAGCTGGGCTGGAATCTTCTCCGATTACATGTCTGTAACAATCCCTCTTCAGCACTGTACATTGGGCGAACAGGCCAGACTCTGTGCCAAAGGATATATGGACATAAATCAGATATTAGAAATGACCTGTTGCAGAACATTTCAGTCTTCCTGGCCATACTATCTCTGGCTACAGAACAGCAGTTCTTTAACAACAACTACTACTACTACTACTACAAAGGAAGATTGGAAAGAAGAAGCTGAATTGCAATATATCCACAAACCCCAATTCATCAACAATGGGTTGATCAGAGACCATGGCTTTTTGGCACACTAAACATATTATAACACCAGTTAACACCCCAACCTCACAATGATACTCTTAGCCAGTTTATCATAACTCTTTTCTGGTTCCTAGCCTGTACACACCACTTTCCAAAATTCCCTCCACCATGCATATGGACATCCACCCACCCTGGCCTCAGGCAACATCTTTCCTCCTGCCTTTGTCCCTCAATGAACATAGTAAAATTGAACTTGTCACCTTATCCCCATGCCCACAAGTTTTCACAGCTATTCATACAGTCTGATTATAAAGGTCTTTCATGGGCAACTCCATGCATCTGAGGAAATAATAATAATAATAATAATAATAATAATAATAATAATAATTTATATCCCGCCCCTCTGCAGAGTAATTGGGGTGGCTTACAACATTAAAATTATCATGCAGATATAATACACATCCAAAAAAAACCCCAAACCCACCCACCCCTTAAGAGAGTATTAAACAAATATACATTAAAACATAACGATATACATTAAAACATATGTATATGTTTTGTGGAGCAACAATTAAAGTACAGTAGCAGCGACTACAGCAGGAATTGGAGAAGAGAGAATGGGCTGACTCCTGAGGCTGGGAAATCTAGTCGGGAACGGCCTGCCGGAAGAGAGCCATCTTAACAGCTTTTTAAAAGCTGCTTAAGGTCGTTATCTGATGGTCCGGCAGGCCATTCCATAATCTGGGAGTAGGAGGTTGCAGACAGCCTTGTTTTTATCGGCTGCAGCAGATTCGTCCTAGAGGACTGGAGTGCGTGGGGTGGATTGTCTACAGAATGCATCTGAGGAAGTAAATGAAGTCTATAACTTCTTTTACACAATTAGTCTCAATGATGCTGCATGATCCTCTCGCAAGCTTGTTTTACATATCTGGAAAGATTTGAGGACTTGTTTTTGCTTTCAATGTGGAAAGGCATTTCAATGTTTGATTCCCCCTGTCGATTGAAGTAGTACAGTCCAGCAACCAATGCATCATGAGAGGCTGCTGAATTGTATAGCTTGGAAAATATGTCACAAATTCTACCCCACACACAAACACACTGCATCTGCATTTAGACACATAGCACAGTTGATGCACATTTGTGTATCCAAATGCTGAGGAGAAAAGGTTGCAGCCTGGCATCATGTTTTACATACTGAATGTGAAATGCAAAAAGGAAGAACAGGAGCTGACTCAGGGTGACTGCAAATTCATTTGTCTAAGAACAGCTTTTCTTTTTCTTAAAATAAATTGACAAGTGGGAATGTCTTGCTTTTCTGTGGGTGATATGAATGTCCTTAAATGACACAGAAGGATGAATTCAGAAACCCTGCTTTGTAGTTTCCAATTTCTTGTCTCCATCCTAAATTTTCTTTTGCCATGTCCAGCTAGAAATGTAAATATGACACGTAATATAGCCAATTAAGCTGTGGGGAAGGGAGGCCTGGCATGTGAAATGGAATCACAGCAGTGACAAATCCACAATGACTGGAAATCATAAATGAATCAGAATTATTAGTTATGTTGCATCACCAACACTGATATGTGACTCAGAGTTGCAAGAAATCTAAGGAGGTAATGTATGGATGCCAACTTACTGAGTCTGGAAGAGCAAGCAAGTTGACTGTAGTCGCTGTAGTTAGATAGCAACTGCATTTCTCCCCTCCACCTTTCCTCATTTTAGATTAAATTAATTACAGGATAGAAGAGGTGTGGCAAATATAGGGCTCTCCAAGTATTTGGGGCCTACAACTCCCATCAATCTCTATCCAATAAGAGATGGTGGTGTTGCAGTCAAAAGTTCTTCCTACCCTCAATTAAGAAGGAAGTCATTATTATTTAATTATCATATTTATCGATATTCTGCCTTTCTCCCAAAATTGAAGTTCAAGGCAATTTAATAGAAAGGCCACTGTTCTCTGTTGACACTTCACCACCATGAAGAGTTTGGACTTATCACATGTTCCTTGTTCTCACCAGACTGACTGACACCATGTGACTGTCCAATCTGAGAACTGTCACGGGAGGAACTTATTGCACTTGAGGACTAATGACACAGCAGTGCGATTGGGAGGTTATTGATGGGTTTCCCCATCAATGGAAGAGTGTGCTCTAATCATCCTTTGGAGGCATGGCAGCAACAGGTCAGAGGCGACATCGTGCAATAAGTATTGCCAAACACACTATTTTGCAATTTTATTTGTGGTTTAAAAGACACATGTTCTATAGTTCTTTGTCTAGAACAGCCAGATGAAAGGTATGATGCATGGCATCACTTGCAACTAACTGCCACAGCAGCTGCATTGGGCAGAACAATGGAACATGCATGCAAACAGTTGCCCAGCATCAGAACAGAGGGCTCCAGGTTATGGGGAGGGCCAGGATACTCTAGGCTGCTCTCATGCAGACAAGACCAAAGTAACATGATTCCTTCAAAATATCTTTTGTTCTATGTAGTTCCAGAATGGGTTTGAAATGTGCGAAGAAACTGCTTGAGATGCATGTAAAACTGAGGCAGAAATGAATTTAGGAAATGGCCTGTAATAATTATGTACTGGAACCAGAAGAGTCAAGCCATTATGTTGGATATTCTTCATAAAAGTCAAATTTTGCTCTGAGACTAGCAAGAGAATCCATAGGTTCTGGGAGGATACAATAGCTTCACAAAGGCCTGTCAGTGATGCCATGCAGGGTACCTTTCCTCTGGCTGTTCTAGACAAACTCTTCCAGTCTTTTACTGAAGTGTCAATAGAAAACAATGGCTTTCCCTTTAATGAGCACACAATAAAGAACAATGGTCTCCCCATACAATCAGCATACAATGCTCATGCAATGAATACAATGAATTATATAATGAATTTGTAAAGAGATCCTCTAGCAGTAGTTTGAAAAAGAAATGAAAGAAAATGTTGCCCTTAAAACAGTTTAAAATAGTTTAATGTGCTGTCTTTGTACCAGAAAGCATACCAGAAAGCATACCATTGTTCTAGAGCTTGGAAGCAAGCTATAAATACTTAGTTACCTCTAATTATTTTCATTATCATTGTCATTGTCATTATTAACAACTTTATTTCTACCTAGCTTTCCCCCAAAACTGGGGAATAAATAAGACATTTATTTTACATATATCATGTTGTTATTCTTAATTGCCTTTGAGTCACTCATGGTGACCCTGTGGATGAGACGTCTGAGACTCCCCATCCTCCATTGCTCTGCTTAGGTCCTGTAAATTCATATCTGTGACCTCCTTAATAGAGTGTGTCCATCTAGCATGCAGTCTTCCTCTCTTTCTACATTCCTCCACCTTTCCTAGCATTATTTTCTTTTCCAATGAGTTAAGCCTTCTCATGATGTGGCCAACATACAACAACCTCAGCTTAATCATCTTGGCTTCCAGGGAGATTTCTGGCTTGATCTTTTCTAGGACCCATTTGTTTTGTATTTTTGGCTGCCCATGGGATCCTCAGCACTCTTCTTCAGCACCACATCTCTTATCTGCTTTCATAATGGTCCAGCTCTCACATCCATACATGGTAATAGGGAATACAGTGGCTTGTATGATTCAACCTTTTGTGTTCAGTTGTAAACCTTTAGTCTTTAGATTTTTTTTCTAGTTCTTTATAGCTGCCCTCCCCATTCCTAGCCTTTTTCTGATTATATGTTTATCATGAATATGTAAATAACAGCATTACCTTGTGAGTGTAATAGTGAGGGATAACTTCTTTCTTTTTACAGTGCAATGGAAACTTTCAGATATTAGTTGTGTCTCATGTTGCTGCCTCATGCACTGTTGTGGTTTCGAAGGTAACAACATAGGTAGAATGACACTATGGGTGCATCTACACTGTAGGAATAATGCAGTTCAGCACCACTTTAAGTGCTATAGCTCCATCCTATGGAATCCTGGGATTTGTAGTTTTACAAGGTTTTTAGCCTTCACTTTCAAAGAGTGCTGGTGCCTCACAAAACTAGAAGTCCAGGAATCAGCAGGATGAAGCTATGGTAGTTAAAGTAGTGTCAAACTGCATTATGCCTACATTGTAGCTGCACCCATGTTTTGTATCACAGGACAGCAACTTGTAGCATCCATATGGTTTTTAAAAATAATTAAAATTATATATTTAAGTCATTTTAAGCAACTACAAGTAACTGTCTTGGTTACTTTTAAGAAATGAGAAACTAATTGCAACTATAACTTTTGAGGATTCCTATAACAGTAATTCACTACTTTTTTAAAAAAAGAATTTTCCAAGCTCCATAAAGGACTGTTGCAGAACAGTTGAAATGACATCAGTTGTATGCCTTTGTACCGATATAAATTAACAAGCAACTTGAAGGCACAGAGAAAGAGAGAGAGAGAGATGAAAATACTTATTGCCTAATTCCACAATTGCACAGATGAGCCAGCAAGCTCTATTGCTGGTACAGATCCTTTGTGAAGTCTCAATATAGACTCGATGGAATGGCTGCTTGTTTGCTTGTTTATTGGATTTATATCCCACCTTTCTCCCAAAATGGGATTCAAGGTGGTTTCTGGCAGACTTTCTTGTAGGCTTCGGAGATTTTTTTTCCCATGGGAAGCTCATGCAACAATTCTCAAGTAAATCTTCAGATCCAGCATATTGCTATGGCATATGATGCTGTGTATGATGAGGAAAAAAAAAAAGAATTAGCATTAAGCTACTCTGTTGTAAATGATATCAACAAACTTGAAATCTTTGCCAATGGGAATTATTAATGAAACAGCCTCTCTGTAGTCTGATTAACACTGTGTGAGAAAACCCAAGTCATGCATAATGTTATATATATATATATATATATATATATATATTCAACTGCTAACAGCAACACCACAAGAGATAATTTGAACATGAGGAGCTAATCTTTGGAGCAGCCCTTGATGAGATTCCATTTGAAACAAACATTTCTGAGACGGCACTGGGTTGATTCTTTCTCCTGATATCTGGTGGGTATGGGTGGATGATGGCTCCATCTCAAGAAGGACAGGAAGGAGAGGCTAAGAAATCTCCAGTCTGGAAGGCTTGAAAAAGCTGTTAAAGGCACCACCTCAACAGAAAGGAAAAAGAGGTAGAACGTATAGTCTTTGAAGACTCCCCCAGTTTCTTTTTGGCAGATGAATGAAAATTAGATTGAGGTGAAAATAATTCCCTTTTGTATCATTTTTCCCCCCATAGGAAAAGAGAGGTTTAAAAAAAACACCCCAAAATCCCAAACAAACTAGAAGCTTTGAAGGTTAATTTTTTTTACATAAGCACAGCCATGTCATCTGCAAACATTTGAAGGGGACTAATTTAATTTGGTGCCAACTGGAAAGTGCTTCTGTTGTTTACCTTCATAGATACAATGAGGTCAGGTATTTGTGCAGGAGGAGAAGGGAACTCTCTTTCTCTCCCTCTCCCTCTCTCTCTCTCTTTCCAATGCAGCTCCCAAGAGACAAAAACCTGGCTGAAATCCAGAGTTGTGTCCCATCACACAATAGCAGCAGGAATTTCATTTCGGCTTCTGTGGCAGACGCTGCTGGGTTGTAAGCAGAGTGAATAGTACCCCATAAGGCTTAGTGTGTGGATGCTAGAGATTATTACCTAGCAACCATACATTAAGCTGCCACTGAACCTTAATGGACGCTTCGGCATGTGTTCTCCAGCTGGCAGATGAAGCAATGTGAGCATGTTGCTGGACTGACTGTGGCGGGGGAGAGAGATTGGTGTTTTCTGGGCTTTAGGCTGAGGGCAAGCATGACCCAAGAGGCACATAATGGGTTTTGGGGTTTAGAGGCCTTGGTTAAAATCCCTGTATGCCGAGATGGTTACTTGCTCCTTCTCAACCCCTGTGCCAAATTTGCAAAATGGGATACACAGCGACAATTTAATAGTAATTCAATACCAGTTGTGTTGTGGTGATTGTACTGAAGAAAAAAGAAAGAAAGAAAGAAAGAAAGAAAGAAAGAAAGAAAGAAAGATGGATGGATGACACTGCTCTGTTGGCCCAAATCTGACACAGAGTTATGGGGACATAAACCCAATTGTTTATGTGCTGAGGATAGTCTTTGATGGATTTGATATCAGCATAGTTGAAATATTGCAGGGATTAGCTGCTGTGGTCCTGCAGATTGGAGCTTGGAAAAGTTATATTTTGCATAGTGACTGCCTGTTTCCAACATGGCAGTGGTGGTCCAACAAAGTAACTTTTCCAAGCTCTACTCCAGATAATGTTGGGCTGCAACATCTATCATTACTTAGCATTAATTATGTGAGTTAAGGGGTTCTGGGAGCTGCATTTCAGAATTCATTTCATAAGGAAGGCTACAGTTGCTCAACCTTTATGAATATTACTGGAACCACACCTGTAAACATAAGAAAGATTTACTTATTTGGCTGTCTTTTCAAGAGCTGGAAGTCAACAACAAAAAGTTGTACATATATTTAGCTTTAATACATTCTGAAATGTTTGCAATCCCTTTTCATACATATTTAATATTTATTAAATCTGTTGCCGAGTATTGCTACTTGCTCTAAACCTGTGAGGCAAGGATGCTTACAAGTGGAATGGACACTAGCTGAAGTCTCCAAGTGCATTGACTTGGAGGTTTGTGGTTATGTTAGAACCGGAATAGTGCTTTATGAAGATTTCATGCATTTGCAGGTATCAGTTCTAGGACACTGCTCTTCTCATGGTGCATTGATTCAGTCTCTGTACTTCACTCTCTTTCTGACAAATTCTCAGGCTTATATTTGGTGGGGACAAGGGAAAAAGCCTTCTTGGTGGCTGCTCCCAGTCTTTGGAAGTCCCTTCCTACAAAGCCCAGAATGGCTCCATCCTTTCTCTCTTTCTGCCAACAAGTTAAAATATTCTTATACCATCAGGCTTTTAGAAGCTGACAGGGATGGGCATTTAATGATATGCTGTGTTGTGTTAGGCTTTGAATAGTCTTTTGATGAATCTGCATGTTTAAACTTTATAAATTATTTAATTGTTTTTAAAATAACTTTTACAATTATATTTCTGATCAAGTCTTTGTATAGTTTTGAATATATGTTGTTTTCAAATCTATTATAAGGTTTCTTGAGTCTCATTATTGGGGGGAAGGCATAACAATAACAACAGCAACAACAACAGTTGTACCATCACTGAATAGGTTTCAGAACTTTTCTCACATTATTTAACATAAAATGTATGATTTTAGGTTTTTGAGAAATATAGAATGGTTTTATTTGTAGATGTCTGGATAAGATTTTATTAACTTTTAAGATATGTGATTAGAGTGGGCCCTTGATATCTGTTGCGGTTTGGTTCCAGGACCACCACCATCACCATGATGGATGCTCAAGGTCCATAAAATACAATGGCATAGTGCAATTCTGTCCCTTATATAAAATGGCAAAAACAAGGTTTGCTTTTGGAACTTATATTATTTTTGAACATTCTCAAGCCATGGATAGCAGAATCCATGGATAAAAAAAACATTGATACAGGGGACTGACTGTAATTTCTGAATAACAAGGGAGAGCAAGTCTTGATTTTGCCATTTTATATAACAGACACCATTTATTACCCATCATATTTAATGGGACTTGAGCATCCATGGATTTTGATATCCAGGGAAGGTTCTGGAACCAAACCCCACCAGATACCAAGGGCCCACTGTAACAGGACTGCCATATGAGTACAGATTTTTTTTAACAAAATGAAAACAGGAACAGTCATATGCTTTTAACAAATTGATTCATTCTACATCTTTCCAGAACCAACATACATTATCTTTTCTGAGATACTGAGGGAAGTGGGAATTAAGTTATACTGTATGTTTCACCACACGTTTTTAGATGGAAAGGCTATTGTGAATGTTTTTGTTCCTGAGATATATATATATATATATATATATATACCAAAGCCACCTCAAAATGTGTACTTAACATTGATGAAAACTGCCACTGAACACAGTAGTTGATTATCTACTGATTAAACTTGCACCAATGGCAGTTATGACAAAATGGGAACCATTCTTTTCCTAGAGCTCTAGATTGATCCATCTATTCTCAGACATAACTGGCACTAGATATACTGAGGCTGAGGATCAGTTGCATGGAAAATTATCCCTTTTGTAGACACCTTTTTTGTTAGATAACACTCTTCTTTGTAGAAAATCAATGGCTTCTAGGTGGGAAAAGGCAAGTCCGTTGTTCAAGCAAATAGAAGGTGTGTACAGGTGTACATATTTTCAGCAGTGAGACACACTGGAAGCATATTTGCCACAGGTTGTATTTTTATTTTTATTTTGGTTGTACAATCTTTTTCCTGAACTGAGCTCAGGGGGAAATGGTTGTGTGTCTTCATATCAGCAGAAGCTAGCTGTGCCCAGCACTGATTGGTAAGAAATGGTGCATCATTAACCCTTCTCTTCAAAATAGTTGTTCAGACTTTTAAAAATTCATTTTAAAAAATAAATAAATGATGGATTGGTAGGATGAACAAAGTAATGTGTAACATCACAAGTTACTGTTTTATTAAATTATCGTTCACAGTAGCAAATCTTACAGCAGCAGTGAGATTCACTTAAATACCTATGTAAGAAATAAAAATGGGGGCAATCCACTTGAAACAAGATGGGAAATACAGATACACTGATAACATACCATGTGATGCAAAGGCCAGTACTATCACTCATATAGCAAAGCCATTCTCGGGGTTTAGAAAAGGGAAAATACCCACATTGATTCCTGATTTGTTCATACATTTAAAAATACAGAGATCCTTTCATATAAGGGGTGGATAAGGTAAAAGAAAGTGGTAGTGAGGGCATAGTGAAATAAAGGACCACAGTTTAGAAAATGAGGAGGAGGAGGAGGAGGAGGAGGAGGAGGAAATTTTTAGAATGTTTTAAAGACAGTATTGGTATCATCACCTTCAGTCCAATCCTTAACTAGAGTAGACAGACTGAATCAATTGTTAAACCTAGAGTTAACACATAGGCAAATCCCACTAATTCAGCAGGTCCCCTCTAGTTAGGACTAAAAATGAACTGTGTGCATTTTTGGTAGGCCTAATAAAGGCATCATCTCAATATAGACGTTGGAATGTGTCTTATGGTCAAGATACCTACCCTTGCATTTAATAGAATTTTGGCCTCCATTTCCAAATTGTTGATGTAGGCTGAAGTGGAAAGGCATGTCTACAGTCAGTACATGGCAGAAGATTCTGGATGACCATCTGTCAGGGGTGTTTTGATTGTGTATTCCTGCATGGCGGGAGTTGGACTGGTTGACCCTTAAAATCTCTTCCAGCTCTATGATTCTATGATTCAAAGTGGAGCTCAGCTTACCAGTGATAGTATATTACACATCTCAGTGACCTGAGTACTGTGGATGTGATAGACAGCAATAAGGATTTGATAGGAATAGGGAACAGACCTTGGAAATGTTATTTTTTAGGATGTAACTCCCTCACTCCCAAGGCAGCATGACCAGTGGCTGGGGGATTCTGGGAGCTGGAATCCCAAATATTATTTCTTCAGGCTGTTAATTAGCAAATGTTTTGTTTTCCATGCTCTTCCACTGCTTAATTCCAGGAAGATGTCAAACATAATCCTTAAAAGTCTCTCTAGGTTTTTACCCTCTCGGTTCAGTGTGCTGTTCTCCAAGGCAACCTTTCATTGCCTGTATCCCTGCTATGTTAAAAAAAGAACATGTTAGAAGGTAACAACAGTGGAGGGGAAGGGAATACATTCTTCTCACCTTCTGGCCACCCTTCTATTATCTTCAAAAGGAGATAGTTTCAGGAGAGATTTTCACACATGGGCAAACTGCAACTTGAGCAGGGAACTCTGACTTGGCATTAATGGACTCTTGTTTTCTCTCCTTTGCTCACAGTGAAGCCCATATCCATGGGAACTGAAGGTCAAGCTGACAACAGCTCCTAACTCGTGAATGCTGTCAGCTGGAGAGGAAATAATAGAACCATGTCTTCTTCAGTGAATCCTATATTTCTTCTTCATCTCTGGGTGTCCTAATCTCTTGGGTAAGTTTGATTGTCCTAAATGTGTCAGCAGTGTAAAAAAGATATAGATTCTTTTTTAATTTCTTCAATAATTTTTGAGCTGAAACAATCCTGAGTGCTAGTTCTAATAAAATTGGTATGCAACATCTAGGTGTTTTGAAGCAAATTGCTGTCTTTCCATAGCTTATCTTTTCAAGTCAGGATTAACAGAGCTACTCTTTGGAAAAATAAAGTGAATACTCTAAACAATTCTTTTTAACACCTTTGTACTTACTCTCTCTATGCTGGATGGATACAAGACCAACTAGTCTTTAGATCACTGGCACAATAATGTTTTAGTGTGTCAGAAAAGGTCTGATAATGGGTTTACCACATGTGAGAATAGCCTATCTTTTCCCACAATACGGTAGGTTATTTGAAAAGCTACCAGCAGCTCAAACCACTCCTCTTCTCCCAGCTAAATGGGCTGGAATGGCCCTCACCCTCGCTTCGCATTCAAAAAGTGAAATAAAAATTATTTTAAATTATGAAAAGCAAAAGCATAGCTAAGATTAAAAGTCTGGACAATTAGAAATGTTTTGAGATGCCTAGATTATAGTGATGAGAGTGGCAGTGGACAGCCTTTGAGGAGATCAATCCAAAGGCAAAAAGCCACCACGATGAGGCCTCTTCCTTTAGCAGCCTATCTACACTACACATTTTTAGTACTATGATTCCACTTTAACTGCCATGATCACATCCCATGGAATCCTGGGATTTGTAATTTGATGCACTAGAACCCTCTGGCTGAGATTTCTAAATATCCCTCACTAAAGGAAAATTCAAGGATTTCATAGAATGGAACCATGGCAGTTAAAGTGCAATCACATCACTATAAATTGTGAAGCATGAAAGCCGCCCCGATTGCTTGTCAGAGGGGCGGGATACAAATAAAATTTATTATTATTATTCATTATAACTACAGATGCCAACCATTACACTTCAGGTGGCATCTGTATAAAGGTCTAGGATTATGTTTTCCAAAGATGGGCAGTTTAATGCAGGGAAAAAAGCGTTCCACTTGGTACTTGGCCTGAAACTACCATATATACTTGAGTATAAGTCGACCTCATGTATAAGTCAACGAAAGGTTTTGGGGGCAAGTTTGTGGATTTTGATATGCCCCGTGGATAAGTTGAGGTACTCTCTCTCCTGCTTCAGCAACTATTTCAAAGGTCACTGGGTACGACGGAAGGCTGAGGTGTCCGGCGGCAAGCCACAGTGAAGCAAGACACATACAAACACACATACACACACACATGGCAGAGCGGGAGAGAGAAGAGGCAAATGGAGAGGCAAGCAAGCAGTCCTTTTCTCTCTGTGTCCCAGCAGATCTTTTGGAGAGAGCCTGAGGCATCCAGAGGCAAGACACAGAGACATACACACACACACACACGGCAGGCAGGGAGGGAGGGAGACAAGGAAGAAATCCCTTTCTCTCTGTGCCCTAGCAGCTGTTTTGGAGCTCACTGACTACAAAGGAAGGGTTGGCACTTCTTTTAGGAGATTTCAAAGTAGTATTACCATATTGCCCCATATATAAGTCGTCCCAGGATTTTGGAGTTGATTTTGGAGCATAAATTTCTCAACATATAGTCAAGAATATGCGGTAGGTAAGGCCTTAAAAAGTAAGACCAGCAGTTTGATTTAAGGTAAGGATTCAATGAATTTGTTTCAATACAGGAAAGATAAGGTTTCTTGTAGGAAAAAGGGAAGACTACATTCTAGATAGATAGACTCAATCAAGGAAGCCATAGCCATGAGTCTGAAAGACCTGAGCAGTGCTGTTGATAACAGGGTGATTTGGAGGTCTCTCATTCATAGGGTCACCATAAATCAAAGCTGGCTTATGGTAATTAACAACAAAGGGTGGGTTTTGTTGTTGTTGTTGTTGTTGTTGTTGTTGTTGTTGTGTTTTGTTTTGTTTTTGTTTTTGTTTTTGTTTGTTTGTTTTTTGTTTTTGTTTTTTGCTTGATCTCTCTTCATTGGCCTCAGTGTTCTGTCTGCACTAGGTTCAGTTTCTTATGCAGTCCAACCATGAAGTATATTTCCACAATTCAACATAGGGTGCACCTATAATGTAGAAATCATTTAGTTTGACACCAGTTTAAATGCTGTAGCTCTATCATATGGAACCCTGGGATTTAAAGTTTTACAAGATCTTTTGCCTTCTCTGACAATGTGTGCTGGTGCCTCTCAAAACTACAAATCCCAAGATTCTGTAGGACAGAGCCATGGCAGTTAAAGTCAAGTCAAACTGGATTATTTCTACAGTGTAGATGCATCCATAGAAGTTACCAGAACATAGAAAACTTTGGCTAATCATCTCTGTCCCTGCGGAATCCATGAGTTGGTGTGTCAAACTGACCCAATGCCCTTGACTTCCCATGGAAGTGGAGACTCAAAATGATAAAGATGACTAATAACATTCCTACACTATCTGTTCTTGAGAAAGTGTATTCACCCTCAGACATGGCTCTCTAAGTTGTCCACTAACAGCATCTTGTTCTTGTCTAGATTGAGCTTAATTTTTTGGCCCTTGTCCAGTCTATTATTGCACCCAATTCATGGACTAGTTACTTACTAGTTATCACAGCTAATGCTGGGTGTCATTGTGTTATCAACTGAAGCCCATATCAAATGAAGTGGTTTAGATAGAGTTGGACAGCTCTGGCAAGTTTGGGAGCCAATTAACTGCCCTTAGAATCCTTCAGAGACTGCAAGAATGCCCCCAAAATAACAAACAAACAAAACAAATCTGGAAACCACTAACAATTAACTTCAGTTTTGAAAAATGATTGGAAAATATAGGGGAAGGGGAATTGGGGCTGCAGAATTGTCACTCCTGAAGGTTTCCAGGAAAATAAACACACTCCTTTTTGTCTTGCCAGAAAATGGAAAGACCATTGGAGATAGGGAGCCACAAAAATTTCCTTGGGGACTTCTGCATTTTTCCCACCCTGGTGTACATATTGAATGACATGGGGGTGGAGGGAACAGAACAGATCTGTGTGGGATCCTGAAGTATAAATGTCATCATGTAAGATAAGTGCTATGATGTAGAAAAGAATGGCTGCTCCACTCTCCAATCCAGAGTGTCCACCCAGAAGGATACCATGGTCAAAGGTCAGAGGATGGTGGTGGTAGTGTTACCCTAAGGTCTAGCCCTCTGCATCCCTCCTCTGTGCCAAAATCAAGTTGATATAAAAATGGGATGTTTAGAGTACATAGCCACAGGAGCCCCCCAATGTGAGAAATTGCCTTGCCAGGTAAAGAGATCCAGTAGGCTAAGCATTGTGGAGCTCAAGAGCATGTAGACAGGACAGCTAGATCAAGATTGGAATCTGCATAATTCCTGCATAGATAGGAGTGATGATGGGTGATACCACTCGTGTTTGCACATGAACAGAAACTAAAGTACACTCTCCTCCAGGAGTGAAACTCCTTTGCCTAAGGACATTTGCACTGATTGTCCAGCTGTTCTCAACTTCCTTGCTCATTCTTGCCTCCTGGAAATCCTTTCATGTCCCAGGATATGTTTTGCCATATAAATATGCCTATCCAGGTACCCCCAATTTGGTCTTGTTTGAGGTCAGACAGGCACTCTGCCATATCTCACCTAACTCCTCAGCATAAACTAGTCACATCATGATTGTAAGGCAGCTGCTGAGCCATTTTCTGCCTCAAAGTATCCCCTCAATCAGAGCTACACATCTGGAATCGGTACAATATTACCCTCTGCAACCCCTTTAACTCACTATCTGCTACCACCTTTTATATCGTTAGTTCTTGGATGTGTGCATGAGTGAGTGTCTTGCATGAATGGTTGATTTCCTTTGATTATAAATAAAATTACATTTGAAATTGCACTCTGGAGTTCTGTTTCTCAGAACTGTTATACACAGGCTTGATCCCTGCTGTAGTTGACTGAGCCCTCTCGGCTGCTGTCATTTGAGCTAATATATTTCTGCATTTGATTGTGTGTGCCCTCTTGGGACACTTGCATTTTGGTTAACAGTGGTAATGTTGTTTTTGTTCTTAAATTAGAATTATATTATGGTGATCATATAATAACAATATTATAATAAATAATACTTTAAATATTGGCTGAGATCCTGCAATGTGAACTGGGAAAAGCTTCAGTGACACTTCATTTAGAATCCCTGAATTCTGGTTTTAAAGCTGGAAAAGGATGTAAAAATATTTCCAGGCTGAAATGCATTGGGCTATTTTTAATAAAATCATCTCTTTCCTAACAACCTGAGACTTTAGCTGTTTTCTACATCTCCTCTGTTATCCTTACAACTTACTGTATATACTCATGTTTAAGTCTAGATATTTTAGTCCTAAAAATGACCCCAAAATACAGTGTTGACTTATCCACAGGTCATTGGAAGTACTGTACTTTAATTCTTATTTAAAAGGGAGCCTCCCCTGCTGCAAGTCAAGAACATAGTATGTCCTGAAAGCACTGACCCTCCTCTATGGCCTCATCCATGCAGCCTTTAGTATGAACACAAACCGTCATGCCTGCTGGAATTTTGCAAGTTCTTTGGCATTGTATTCCTTTGTTTCATCCTTTAGATCCTTTGTTACATGCTCCTAGTTCTAACTTCAACATATCCACAGGTCATATCAAAATCCATAATTTTGGGTCCAAAACTTGCCCTTGACTTATACATTAGATTGACTTATAGTTGAGTATATATGGTATATCTCCAAGGCTACGTTCTATTAAAGGCTCTTCCATGTCCACAAAATAATAAAAAGACAGATAACTAATACACAATAATGATCTGACCCTCCCAATCCTGACTATAATGAAAAGAAGGTTAAAGTTGGGGGGGGGGGGGGGATAATATTATTCTACCATGACAGATCCAACTAAATAATTCTACTGTGATTATTAAAAACCATAATCACAGATTATTACATCATTGGATTTATTATGGCTAAAATAAAGGGCCTTTGCAGATTGCCAGAAATAGTGCAAATTGAGTCCACTTTAACTGCCCTGACTCAGTGCTAGGGAATCATGGGAACTGTAGTTTATTGTGGCACCTGAGCTCTGTGACAGAGAAGGCTCAATGTCTCAGAAAAAAATACAGTTCCCATGATTCCCTACCACTGAGCCAGGGCAGTTAAAGTGGACTCAATTTGCACTATTTCTAGCAGTCTGCAAAGGCCCAAAATCTATAAACAGTTTCTAATATTTCAAAAAGTCTTAAATTGGCTTATCCTTTAGAACCACATTTAATTTGGTCATTTGGGCTCACTCAGCAACTTTAACAAATTTGTCATAGGTGTTTATGTCTATTTCCAAGTTTGAGCAAACAATATTCTCCATAGACACATTTTTAAATATAGGGGGTGGGGGATCAGTGGTTTCTGTTATGTCTTGAAGCCACGACAAAGGAAAACAAGAAAAAGTTGAAGAAGGCTTTCTATACATTCCACTTTTCTATCCACCCTAGGCCAACCTGGGGGTGGAGTTGGGGTGAGGCGACCACACACCAGCTGCCCTGACTCCACCCCAACTCCACCCCAATGCTGCTCACCTGACCACACAGTGCATGGTGTCAAGCGCATCCTCTGCAAAAGAGCTGTGACAGTGGCTCAAAGGGCAGCTTTTTGCTGCCCCAAAAAGGAGCGGCATTTGCCTGCACTTTTGGGAGTGGCAAAAAGGAGGATTGGGGCCATGGTGTGTGGTTGCTGCGGACCCAATCCGCTGCTCCCAGGGGCAGCACAGAGCCACCCCTTATGGGCCATCTGCGTTGGCCCTTAATTTGTTTTAAGGAGTTTATATTTTTAACTTGTTATATTGTTGTGAGGATTTTAATTGTGTTTTCAAATGGTGCTTTTTTAAAAAGCATCTTTTGTGAGCTGCCTTGTATCCAATTTAGGAGATAGATGGCATATAAATAAAACTGAATAAATAAAATAGTTATAGGGGTCAAGCAAGTATGACAAAGTGTGAGTGTTCAGTAGTATGGTTAATGTGAAAAGTCAAAGAAGCCATTAAAGAACCATTAAAAGAAGTCTTGCCTAAATGGGAACAAAAAGAAATACAGTCAGGCAATATGGGATGCTGCAGAGGGAGAGAGCAGGAGAAGAAGGGCGGGAAGGGGAGAGAGTGAGAGTTTGAGGAGTATAATATTAGGCATTTGTGTGGTTTTTCTAAAATTAATATCCAATCTATATCTCTACAATCGAACTTCATACAGGTCCTAACCAGATTAGATGCTAAACAGAAGTTGTTGTCATTGTCATTGTGTACCTTTAAGTTGTTTCCAATTTATAGTGACCCTAAGGTGAAGCTATCATGGGTTTTTTTTAGCAAGATTTTTTCACAGGAGGTTTGCCGTTGCCTTTCCTGAGGCTGAGAGCATGTGACTTGCCAAGGCCACCATGTGGGTTTCATGGCCAAGCAGAGAATTGAACTCTGGTCTGGATTCGTATTCCAATACTCAATATACCATATAAATACCATATATACCACTATGTCACACTGACTCTGCTAAATAGATAGATAAATTTTAAAACCTGGTATGAATAAAACTTCAATATTAAAACACAATTAAACAAACTGTAATATTTAAACACCATTGTTATAAATATTGAATATCAATAATACAATAATAAAACATAACATTGTATTTTGTTGATCTTGATGATGATAAGAATAGTATTGGTGATGATGATGGTTTTCATTTTGTTTTGTTAGTCTTAATAATCCCAAAATAAACAGTAAACAAATCTTTAAATACCATATATACTCAGCTATAGGTTGACCTCATGTATAAGTCAAGGGCAGGTTTTGGGGGCAAAATTATGGATTTTGATATGACCCGTGGATAAGTCGAAGGTAAAACTTAGGGCCTCATAACAAAGGATCTAAAAAGGATAAAGCAAAGGAAAACAATGCCAAAGAACAAAATTCCAGCAGGCCTAACTGTTTGTCTCATCCTAAAAGCTGGATGGATGAGAGAATAGAGCAAGATCAGTGCTTCCAGGGCAGCCTATAATCTTGCATTTTACTAGGGGATTGTTCCTTTTAAAAATAAGAGTTAAAGTACAGTACTAACACTGACCCATGCATAAGTTGACTCTGGTTTTTGGGGTCAGTTTTTTGACTAAAATTTCTAGACTTATACATGAATGTATACAGTATAACAGAAGTAGGAAATTGGTTAGGGAAGTAGTTCAACCATTTTATGGCAAAGGATTTTAAAAAATACTAAGGGGATACACGATTGCAGAGAAGATGAACAAAGACTTTCTGACTTCACCACAGAAGATATAGATCATATATTAAATTTCAAGGTGAGCATCTGCAAAAGATCTGGTAAATATGAGTAACAAAAAATTAAATTCTAAACTTTCCTGACAAATCAATAAGAAATTAGCACATCCAAAGGTATCAGCTCAAGAGTTCTTAAAACTCTAATAAGAAATTTATACTCTGATATGAAATTGCTAATCTTCTAGCAAAAATATGACATATATTGCTAAGATCAATTTTTGTACCAAAGGATTGGAAAGTGGTCAGTATAACACCCAATTACAGAATGAGATCCAAGAAGGCCTGAAGAAATTAAAGGCTGGTTAGTTTAATGTCTGTTCTGGATCCATTAGTGGAAAGTTCTTTCACAGATAAAAATCCTTCTGAAGAAGATTCATAATGGGTTCCTAATGTTCTGCAAAGGTACATCAATAAAGATACAGAAAAGGATGATTTCAGTTGACATCTTGTTCTTGGATATTGAGCAACTGAAAGCAAATTAAGCAATTATGGTATAAGAGGACAGACTCTCTAAGGAACTAATACCTGATTACAAACAAAGAATAGCAGTAAATGGAAGGTTCTGACAATGGAGGGTTATAGGAACTGGTCCCATCAAGGACATATATCTGAACCAGTTCTTTTTCATAAATAACCTAGGGTTAGGAATGAACAGTCAGGTGGCCCAATCTTGCTAGTGATCCCAAATTATTTCAACTGGTTAAACAAAAAGAGATACTAAATAGCTCCAATATAATCTCTTCACATGGGAAGAATTAGCATTAAAGAGGCAAATGTAGTTCACTGCTAGCAAATTTAAAGTAATGCATACTGGAGAGGAGAAAAGTCCTCACTTCATATATATGAATCTGAATTGTCAGAGATTTAGGACACACAAAAGGAAGTACTTCTTCACACAGCACAAAATTAAATGATGAAATTTACTTCCATATGGTGTAGCAATAGCCTTTAAAGGCAGATTAGACATATTCATGGAGGATAAGGGCATTAATGGTTTCCAGTCATGAAAGCTATATATAACCTCCAGTATGAGTTTGATTACAGTTACTGGGGGTTATGAACAGGCGGGTGTGATTATGTCCTATTTGTGGGCTTCTCACAGTAGCCATTTGATTGGCAACTGTAAAAGCAGACTGCCCTTGGGTCTGATCCAGCATGACACTTCTTAAGTTTTTATTGAGTGAATGTGGGTGGAGGGGGGGGGGTGGAATCATGAGATCTTCCTTTATTAACTAGTGATTATAACACCCTGTATCACATGTGCATTGAAAAAAATCAAAAGCACAAGTAGATAGGTAGGTGTGTAGAGCTTTTTATTATTATGTTAATGATTACATGGTTGCCTTTCTTTAGATTCATGGAAATCTTGCAGAAGTGATTCTTTCTGTAGCTAGGACTCCTCCAACAAATAGAAATGAGCTATCAGATAACACTTGTTTTCAGGGTGACTTTTCTATGGTCTAGTCTGCACTGCAGAAATAAAACAGTAGGACACTACTTTAACTGCCATAGCTCAGTTCTATGGAATCCTGGGATTTGTAATTTATTGTGGCATCAGAGCTCTTTGATAGAGAAGGATAAATAGCTCACAAAACTATAAATTCCAGAATTCCATATCATAGAGCCATGCATGTTAAATTGGTGTCAAACTGCATTATTACTGCAGTGGAGATTAGACCTAAATCAAACAAAATGTCTGCTGGTCATGTAAATGGCTCTTATCCTTCACTGTCAATCTGTACACTTCCATTAGACACAAGCATTCTAGAGCTAGGACATAATGTAAAAATAATTGGCACCCATAATAGTGTTGTGGTCAATATATTAAGCATTCATGTATTTTTGAATGGTGTTTCAGACTCACCTCTCAATAGTGTTTTTAGGTATGTATTTTCAACTATTTAAATTAAAATTGATTTGTTTGATTGATAGCCTGCCTTTCCCCTGACATGAGACCGAAGATGACCTACAAGTTTAAAATGAGTGTTTGCATTTTTATTTTTATTTTTGTCAAACTGTAGAGTTGAATCCAGACCCCCTCCTCTAGTATAGCCACTAAGCATGGTAGCTGTGGGTGTCTGGAAGCTGCAGTCCCAACCAATAATGTTTCCAAGCTCAAAAATTACAAATACCTGTAGAAAGTTAAAAGAGTTGCAAATATAAGATGGAAGAGGTATCAAAGAATGGATTAATGGATGTAAGATTATAACAAAAATGTTGTTGTGTATCTTCAAGGAGTTTCCTACTTATGGCAAACATATCATGGAATTTTCTTGGCAAGATATGTTCAGAAGAGGTTTGCCATGGCCTTCATCTGAGGCTGAGAGAATGTGACTTGCCCAAGGTCACCTAGTGGGTTTTCAATGGCCAAGCAGGGATTTGAACCTCAGTCTCCAGAGTCCTAGTCCAACACCCAAACCACTACACCACACTGGTCCTTAAAACAAAAAACAAAGAAACTAATACTGTATACAAAATTAATGTTACATTCTACAGGCTGAGAAGCATTTTTGGAAGAGCTGTTTAGCAATTTTTTTAAAAAAGAGAGCAAATCCAAATGCACCCATTTCTCCATTTTCAGTAGCTATTTTTATGCAGTTGCATGATTTCTTTCTTCCCCCACCACGCAACAATTCCTTGCATTGTGGTATAAAAGAAGAGGGGACATTATTTTAGAGTTCCATTACCTGCAAAATATATCGTGTGGCTTTTTAGCACCAGATAAGACTGCTTTACTGCATATGTGTACTATCTGCTACTAGGTAGCATGCTACCTAAGTGGAACCTCCAGGAACAGAGATAGGATATATCTTAACATTGGATGCTGGGGTTACTGTGTTAATACCTTCTTGTCCTGCTGTCTGACATTCAAGCTAGACCGACATTGGTCTGACCTAGCAAAGTGGTTCTTAAATCCCACACTTAAAGCAAAGACACCTCTAATTCTTTCTCTTAGCTGTCAGCTACAAGTAGCTATTCCAGAAGGCTGCCTGGATCCAATTCCATCCAGCTGGTCACTGTAGCGCTGAGCTTTCTTTTCTTTTTCTCCTCATTTCCAATCATTTCCCCCTTATGTGTCTTCTAAATGTAGACCATTAAGCCTGAGGCCAGTTAATATCATACTATTTATTTTTTAAACCACTCTGGGGCCTTTTTTAACTAAAGGGGTGGAGTATGACAGCCAGTGTGGTGTAGTGGTTTGAGCATTGGACTACAATTCTGGAGACCAAGGTTCAAATCCATGCTAGAGCATAAAAACCCATTGGCTGATTTTGGGAAAACCCTCTCTGAAGAAACATGCCAAGAAAACCCTATGATAGGTTCACCTTAGAGTCCCAGTGAATCAAAATGACTTGAAGGCACACAACAACAACAACTGCATTAGATGATAGATTAGATCAGGGGTAGGCAACCTTTCCCCTTTAAGGGCCGAGGGACTTCAGCTCCCAGAATCCCAGGAGCTATTGGCCAACATGGGAGTATTGGCCAACATGGCTGAGGCTTCTGGGAGCTGAAGTCCCTTGGCCCTTAAAGGGAAAAGGTTGCCTACCCCTGGATTAGATAGATAGATAGATAGATAGACCAAACTGAGGTTAGATTCTTCAGTGTTATGAAGGTGATTATCTCCTTGTAGTTCCTAAACACAAGTATCTCTGTACTGAAAGCCTTCTGTTATCCTAGCTCTTAATTTCTTGTCTATTTTAAGAGCTATTGGTGAACCCATAAGAGGGGTGATAGATGAGCAATGTACCTAGTTAGCAGCTTTTGGAATGCTGTATCCCTGACTGCAGCTAAAATGTTAGTTGATGGCTGGACTACAAGAATCTGTTTAGCAGGTGTGTGAAGAATCTGGCTGAAAGGCTTGGGTTGAATCCATTCCCATCGAGCCAGTCTGAAAATATTCTGTGTTGATTCATAGACTGGCTAGGGTTGCAGAGTGTTAAAAAGGAGGACTGGAAGGAATCCGATCAAGTACATGTTACGCTGTAGTAGCTACTGAGTTGCTAGAACGTTCTTTCAGCCTACAACACCCTGATAAAACTAGTATCTGTAATTATCTGCTCATTCTCTGTGTTCAGAAATGAATATCTGCAAAGTACAGTGAAGAGCCATTTTGTTTGTCTTAAGTGGTCTGGGTAATCTAACTTATCTTCAGTACTGAATTAAAATGCAGTCATTTTTTAAAATTCTCTGAGAATGTTGGTCAGTTCAATCCAGAGATACACTTGCTCCAAAACAGGATTTTATGTACTTTGTTGTTCTTGTTAAATGCTATCAGGATGACTTCAACTTATGACAACACTATGAATGAGAAGACCTTCAAGTCACCCTGTTATCAACAGTCCTGCTCAGGTCTTGCAAACTCAACACCATGGCTTCCCTGATTGGGTCTTTATTATGTATTTATGTACTTTTTATTTATTACGCTTATATCTTGTGCTTCATCCAAAATGCTCAGGACTGTAAAAGTCTATATGTTACATTCCAAGAAACTACCACAAGGTCACTGAGCTGGAATTTGAACCCAGGTCCCTGGGATGTAAATATCTTCAGCAACACTGGATCACATATAGTTAAACAGTTGGAGGACTACGCCATCCAACACAACTTGCTGCTCAAAGGAAGAAGTCAAGAAGTAGAGTGCCTGGAGGTTTCCATGTCAGGGAGTCAGTGATTCTACTCCACATTTGAGTCTGAACAGTGAAGGAAGTGTTCAAGATTCTGTAGCCTACATTCCCAAGTAGGTTTTTAAGTTCATGCTAAAACCTGGAGTGAATTCACTACCTCACTGACATGGAAGTCACAAGTCACCATAGAGCACTCCGAATAGGTCATTGTCAGTGGGATCTCCAGTGAAGAAGAAGAACCTCTCCAGTTCACCCACTAACTGATCCATTGCTCAGCTGCTCCTGCTGATAGTACGTTTCTACTGATGTACAACAGAAATCTAGCCAGTGCTTGGAGATACCATATTCATTTTTTGAACTAAAGCATTAGTCCCCAAAAGTAATATTCTGGTTATTACTTGGATGGGAGACCACCAGCAAATACCAGGTGCTGTAGACATATTTCAGAGGAAGGAAATGGCAAAACCACCTCTGAGTATTCCTTGCCTTAAAAAAAAACAACCTGTGAAATTCATGGGGTTGCCATAAGTCAACAGGTGACTTGAAAGCATGTAAACATTCACGTATCCCTTGAATCAAATTATACATAAAATGTATTGAGTAAGAAATAACATATTAAATTGAAGAAAGTGAATAAATGTAGAGATACTTCTTGAAATCCCCAGATTGTTCTTCAAAGGGTTTTGCAAGAATTATTTTATATCAATCCAGTGTTATTTAGTTTAATACAATGGCCGTGGGTTCATGGGAGTGGGGAGAAGAGCTTTAAATATAATTATGTACATTTGAATGGGGTTGCCAGATCTGAAGAACTGGCTCTGCATTTCCTCATGGACCCTTTTGGCTAACCCTCAGGGTAAGGGAGAGATACATGAAAAAGTATACCTATATTCACACTAGTGCATTGTACACTTGTGTAGATATTACTGTGTGTTGCTGATCCCTCACTGGTGTAGGGCTTTTTGGACTGGCTTCTCTTGAACCTCTTGGGAATCCATCTGTTCCTCTCCTCACCCTGTCAAAGGTTCTCAAACTGTACCAGCATTCTCTGTGAGTTTGTGAGTGTTTGTGTGAAAGAGAGAGAGGTGGTGAGAGGTGAGAAGGAAGAGGAGGGAGTGAATGGAAGAATGAGAAGACAGGAGAGTCTACACCAAACATTCCTTTCTGCTCAGTCATGTTGCTCCATGAGGCAGCTTTCCACTGTATAGCAAGACAATTTTCACTGGGGAAAGGAGTGGGGAAAATTGTGGGACAGGAGGGTTCAGGCATCAGTCACTATAAAAGAGGTTTCTGTGGGGAAAGTTTTCATAGGTAACAAGGAAAATAACTCCCAGTTAATATATTTTAATTAGGAAGTATGTTGTGAAGCTTCCAAAAAAAGAAAGAAAGAAAGAACGAAGAGAAGAGAAGAGAAGAGAAGAGAAGAAGGAAAGACAATATTCTCCACTTGCAAAAAGTGGGTGTGTAAAGTGAACTGGGAAGTAAATGTAAATTGGGCAAAATATCTTTTTTATGGGGAACATATAACTCCCTTGTTGAAACAGTTTCACTGGCTACCAATTCATTTCTGGGCACAATTCAAAGTGCTGGTCATGACCTATAAAGCCTTATATGGCTTAGGTCCAGACTATTTGAGAGACCTCATCTCCCCATATGAACCTGCTAGAGCCCTAAGATCTTCAGGAGAAGGTTTTCTCTCAGTCCCACCTCCATCATAGGCTCACTTGGTGAAGACATGAGAGAGAGCCTTCTCAGTGGCTGCTCCCACCCTCAAGTATGCCCTTCCATGGGAAGCTAGGCTGGCCCCCTCCCTGCTAGCCTTTCACCAGCAAGTAAAAACATTTTGATTCAGGCAGGCATTTTAAAATCATGGCAGGATGGCTTTTATATGGGGTAGGTGTTTTAGATTATGTGTTTTAACTTTTGTATGTTTTTAATCTTAATTTTATACAGTTTTAACAGGGTTATTTTAATTGGTTTTTAAAAATGTTTTAAAGGTGTTTTTATCTTGTGAGCTGCCTTGGTTCCCTTTTTGGGAGAAGGGCAGCATAACAATAAATAAATAAATAAATAAATGCCTAATATAATCATTTGAATTGTTAATAAAATACTAATGTGCTATGGTTTCTCTGCCAAATTGTGGAGAAACTGTCCACTTAAAATTTCTTCAAATATATTTTCAAAAGCCAAGATCATTTAGTAAAGTAGATGGACATTACTTCTTTTTCAGAAAATCTAGTACCATGGAAAGAATAGGGATAGGTTATTGTTGTTGTTGTTGTTGTTGTTGCTGTTAACTGCCCTCAAGTCAACGTTGACTCATGGCGACCCTGTGGATGAGGCATCTCCAAAACTCCCTGTCTTCCACTGTTTGCTTAAGTCTTGTAGATTCAAGCCCTGAGTTGATTTTATTTTTATCTTCTTTCTTTGCTGTCCAGCTCTCGCATCTGTACATGGTGATGGAAGTACCATGGTTTGAACAATTCTAACTTTAGTGCGCAGTTGTATGTCTTTATTTTTTAGTATCTTTCCTAACTTTTTCATGTCTGTCCTTTCCATTTCTGTTCTTCTTCTGACTTCTTGACTGCAGTCTCCATTCTGATTGATGTTTGATCCAACGTATGAAAAATCTTTAACTGTTGATTTCTTCATCGTCTATACCACACACATCAAAAAGAGCAGTTTGATGAGTTTCATAGAAGTTTTTATTCAAAACTAATAGTGTGCACATGTGAAATGAAACACCCAAGTCAGGAAAGCATTACATAAGTAAACAAAAATATTTTGAACCTTATACAGATCACTTGAAAACCTTTTCCAAAATGCATTGAGGGATGGCTTTCTTTCAGCAGCCTCTACTTTTCTTATGATTTCCATTTTGGGGGTCAAATCCATAGAACTATGTGTTTTTAACATACTGGGGGGGGGAACAACATACTGGCAGTAGCTGGTGAGGGCAGGTAAATTCACTTTCCCTCTTTCTTTCTGTTTTGCCATTCACTCGTGCTCTAGGAGCAGCTACTGTTACTTTGCCTGTTGTAGGTAGGCACAATTAGAGTAGGTTGGCTGAGAAGTATCCCATTCTTTCCAAGCTCAAGCTTTATTGCACTGTATACTGCAGACATGCTTCTGCAACTTGGCAACTGAATGCCTCTATTCCTCCAGTTCTTCACCACCCTTCCAGTGCCATTGCTGTTAAAAAAATAATCTTGCAGTTAGGAAAAAGACAAGGAGGAAAAAAGGAAGGGCTAGGTGGGCAGAAAAAGACTTTGCAAAAAGGAGCTTCTTTATCAGAGGTTTTGGGTGCATCTACACTGTAGAAATCATGCAGTTTGACATCACTTTAACTGTCATGACTCCATCCTACAGTATCCTGGGATTTGTAGTTTCATGAGCCACAAGCACTCTTGGACAGGGAAGATTGAACCTTGTAAATCCAAATCCAAGGATTCCATAGGATGGAGCTACAGCACTTAAAGTGGTATCAAACTGCATGATTTATGCAGTGTAGGTGCAGCCTTTGTTAACTGAGGTATGCTTGTACTAGATTTGTTCTTCTCTGATGAAGTACTGAAAGCCTGTGTGGTGTCAGTACATGTGTCAAAGTTGAGAATGAATTTTCAAATATGGTATAGATGCACTAAAGGCAAGTCTTGCAGCATATAAAGTGAATATGCACAAAAAGGCTTCTTTGTACATGCATATTTTTTTTTACTGAATTCATGAAATGTTAATATAGGTTGTTTTGTTTTCTTTGCTTTTATCAGGATTCTACTACTTTTCATCTGAATGCTTAAAGTGTACTTCTAAATGCATAAATGCAATGTTAGACAAAGTAAAGGAAAATTTCATGTGAAAGATCTGAATTCCCTTACTGGCCCCATCTGCATTTCTACACCCCTGGTTCCACAAGGTAGGTTCCTTCCTTCCTTCCTATCTGTTCTTCACTGCCTATCATACTTTATGCTATCAGGGAAGGAGAGAAAATTATGTAACCAATACAAATGTTGTCCTTTATGTAGTTTCCTTGACAATTTTTTTAAAATTACATGGGATTTCCTGGGGCAGGGGGTGGTTGTGTTCATTCCAACCAATTTGTTTTTAATAGCCATTAAAGTAATTAATATCAACACATTGGTTCTGAACTATGACTGATACTGGGTTCGCATAGCTCTGGAGTGCAATATGAATGTCAAGTAGTATAATGTTAAATCCTTCCATCCAGGTGCCTTCCTGACTTTATGAGCAGTCATTAGGATATCCTTGGGTTCTTGGTGAGAATAAGGGTGGTGTCTCACTGTGATTAAACTAATAAAGAGCACACTGAAGGCAGAATAAAAGAAACAAGAACACAGGTTGCAGTGGAGGGAAGTCAATTTACCTTTCAGTGTAAATGATAATCCTTAAGGGTGCAATCAGGAGAGGGGAAATGGTTAAGTTAAAACAATAATTTGCCTTTTACAATTTGGCTTTTGTGATCTGGCAATTAATTAGCATAGGGTTTGTCAGCATTAAGACACTACCAAATTGCAAAAATATATGGTCTCAGCCTTAGTTGCTGGCTCTGTCACATCATACTCTTTTAACATTTTAATAAGCAGTTTAGGGATTTGAGATACATGTTGGATGGGAATGGGGACCCCCCCTTTTTTTTTTCTTTTTTTTTTTTGCCAGACAAGGAGGAAAGGAAGCATCCATCCTACTCTTGTAGGGCTGAAGTAGGATTAATTGATTGGTCTCCCATGAACCTGAAATCCATTAAGTGAACGAAGGATGAAAAGCAATTCAAACAGCTTTATTACCATTTTCTGGTAAAGTACCAGTTTTAGATTCTAGACCTACTGTGCAACAGGAGGTTTCCAGATATTGGCTGCACTGGCTTGTGTTTCTGGAAGAAAGGAAATTAGTGGTTCCTGAAAGTAGAAACAGCTGCTTGGATCCTAAGCAGCCAGGCTTGTTGGCTGGCTGAAGATCTGCAGATACAGGGTTGAAAAACACTTGGAGGAGTGTTGTGACTCACTCAATGGTGGTACCAAAGAGCACTATTTTAAGGGAAGCAAGAAACACTCTACCACTCTTGCTGTATTTTTGATGACATGTCTGGAAGGAAGGCTTCCACATGCCTTGAGATGAAACTCCAAAGTCATGAAACCCAAGATTCTTGAAGAGAAAAAAATGGCATTGTGAGAGAAGAAACAGTTCAGAAAATCAGAGGTGAGTTTTGAAATAAATGTAAAGTTTAATGTGAGCCAGTATTTAGCTGGCTTAGTCCTGGAAACATGTGGAACAAGAAGTGTCTTTAAGCATGTGTGGATTGCCCTTACTTCACTGATGGTCTGTTGGCATACATGGAAAATTAAGTATAACAAAGGGCTTTCATGTATACGACATAGGCCAGATTCACATTAGGAGTGAACAAAGTTATGTTTTGTTAAATTCTGGCTTGTTATGTCTGAATTTGTCCATACAAATAAATTATGGTTTGTTACCCAATCAGAAAGCTTAACTGGAAACTGGAGGTTATTGTTAGGTTATAAACTCTGGTTTGTTTCAACTATGGTTTGTTATGTCTGAAACTGCAACTGTGGCTTGTTCTAAGCTTATTTCCCTAGCTATTTCTACCCTGAAACATGAACTAACAAAAGAGATTGAAGGAAAATAGCAATGAGGAAAACAATGTAGTGTGTCTACAGAATTTGTTTCTAAAGCAACAAACCAAGAGCTAGTGTGGTGTAGTGGCTTGTGTATTGGACTGCAACTCTGGAGACCAGGGTTCAATACCCAGATCAGCCATGAAACCCACTGGGTGACCTTGGGCAAGTTACATGTTCTCAGCCTCAGGGGAAGGCAATGGCAAAGCTCCTCTTAACAAATCTTGCCAAGAAAACCTCATGATAGGGTCACCTTAAGGTTGCCATGAGTTGGAAATGATTTGAAGGCACACAACAAGAAACAAAGAAACAAACCATGGTTAACATAAACTATACCTTGATGTGGCTGTATGGTTGTGTAGCATCTGCAAGGATAGGTCAAACCTATGCCTGCATATGTCTATTTTTGAATGCTGTGGAGTTTTCTGTTCCCTTCTCTTTGCAGTAGCAAAATCCCCAACAGTCTACCACAGAGCACTGAAACCTGTGCACATGGTCATTCCATGCTTGGAGGGGAACAGGGGATGGGAATTGCAGAAACATTGGATGTATAGCCAGATCCAAAAAGAGTCCATCAGTCCAGTGGACCCTGGAGGCCTCAGTGGATGATGAATCACTTTCCACCTGGCTATAGGGACATAGACAGATGCTTCTATGATACCCTTTCCTCTCTTCCAAGCAGATAATGGGGGGGGGGGGCACTTCAGCATGTATATAGTAGGTTCTGAGGATGTCTCAGCATAGCATATTTCCATATGCAGAACAACTGTGTTACCCTTAGCCATGAAGAATTGCAGCCTCAGTGTAAAGATCTGAATAACTTTGTCATGCAACTCCTTTCAGTAAAACACTATTACAGAACATTTGACTCCAAATGCATGCAGATGTCAACAGCAATGGATCATAATGTGTTGTTGGAGGGAAGAGTTCCTACTTATGTCCCCATCTCCTCTTCAGTTGTATGTGTGTGCAAAGGGCTGCAGAAGACTTTTGTGATTTGTTTATGTGCCACAGATGATGCGGGGGGGGGGGGGGGGAGTCCTTACATTATAATATGGAAGTCAAACTGTCACTACAATTCTTAGCACCTTTGGAACATTAGTACAAATGATAACTCAACAATGGAGCTTATCACACACCTGAAAGAGACATCTTACTTTTTCTGGTTTCAATCCTCGATCTGGAACACACCCGGATGTTATCACACATAATTCACCACCACTTCTGCTGTGATGCCTCCGGCTGCATCCAACCCAAATCCAAGGAGCAGTCAGGTGGCCAATTTTTAAAGTCAGAAAACTTCTGTTTTCGAAAAAGTGTCACCTGAATGCGGCTTTGACCCGGAATGGATGCAGCTAGCGGCGTTACAGTAGAATTAGTTGCTAATTATGTGTGATAACATCTGGGTGTATCCCAGATTGAGGATTGAACCCAGAAGAGGTAAGACACCTCTTTCGGGTGTGTGATAAGCTCCAGTGTCTTTGATATTCTTATAGCTCAAACAAAACATTGCATATTTATTCATAGGAATGGTAATGATAATTTTCCCAATTTTATACGTACATTTTCCTGGGGAAAACCTACAAGGGACCATTGTGTTCAATGGGGTTTATGACTGGGTCTATGATAAAACACAAAGGGTGTATCCATGCTGCGGAAATAAAACAGTTTGACACCACTTTAGCTGCCATGACACAATCCTACAGAATTCTGTGATTTGTAGTTTGCTGAGATACCAGAGCACTCTGATAGGCTAGGGTGAATACCTCACCAAACTACTAACCCCACAATTCTGTAGGATAGTGTCTTGGAAGCTAAAGTGGTGTCAAACTGCTTTATTTCTGCAGTGTGAACAGCCATAAAGACACTAAATTAATGTTTTAGGAGGACTTTGAAGACTGCTTGCTCAGTGGGAGGAGGCTTGCCTATTTGTTCTCTTTTTAATGGTAATGTTTTTAACTGGTTTTAATTTTATTGATAGTTTAATTACACTATTGTAATTATTGTGTAATTATTACACTATAGTATTTTATTGTGAATTTTTAGCTCTAACAAGAAAGAGAGAGAGAGAGAGAAAGAAAGAAAGAAAGAGAGAGAAAGAAAGAAAGAAAGAAAGAAAGAAAGAAAGAAAGAAAGGTGTTCAGGTTTTCTACCTTATGACATCAGTTACTTTCTCAAGTTTCTTTCATAAGTTACATGTCATTGTTGAATTCAAGTCTTAGTGATTAATTTTTTCCTCATACTCAAACTGTTATTGTTATGTGTCTTCAAGTTTTTTGGTATATTGGATAGATGAGAGGGACTGAGACTCGGGTGAGCCTGACTATTTGCTATGAGATGGAATATGGGAGATGGCGCTAGATACAAAGGCTGCCTGTAGAGTTCACCAAGATGCATGTAGTCCAGAACAGAGGGGGAATGGAGCTTGACATGCCCCACTCCAACTAGGCTGAGGAGGCTAAGCCCTCCACTGAAATGCTTGGACAAAGTGGACCATGAAGACTCCTATGTAGTTAAGTTTCCTAAAGCATTATCAATCAGAAAACATACAAAACCATACTATATCAAGTACAATTGTACACATATAAAATATTAAGGCAGCTAGTTTTCAATAACAAAGGCTGCATGCAATCTATCCTATTCACACTTACTTGGAAGTAAGCTTCACTGAATACAAGGAGAGATCATCCAAATATAGATTGTGCCTGTATAAATCTTTATTGGTATGGATGACTGAAAGGAAAAAATGGGAGAAGGAGCACTCAGCTGGCCAATTTTTTCTACACCTCAGTCTTGGTAAATATGCATGTTTTTACATTTTCTTCTGAGAATATTATGTGTGCAATCCTTTATCTTCTAGCATACTTCCACAGCTCTTGCTTTTAGCATAGTGTAGTGGAGGGATGGACATGAAAGGAGACCTTATGGGCACTTTTGCTTTCACTTAATACGGGTTTAACATATTTTCCCTTCATCCAGTCTATTGATTGTGGGGGTTTTTTTTATTTATTTACGGTACTCAGTTTTGTAATATTTCATTTCTCATTTTGCCATTGTTTGAATGGCACTCAAATTGCTTTCTGCTTCCTTTCATCGTTATTGCTGCTGGTGTTTTAATACAAGGCATTTTGTGTCTTCAAATCTTTGTAAAAAGGTGGGCCTGCAAGTAAAAATAATAATTATTATGATATACCAGCCACTTTTGAGCTCCTTCCACCTCACCTAAAAACAGTTCAGGGAGGCTTGCCTGAGAATAGGAGAGTTCCAGTCCAAGGACCAGGATGCCATGATGGTGAGGAGGTGCCTTTAATGATAGATCCAACTGCTGCTCTTTCATACTGCTATCTCTTGTTTTCCTTGGTTATCTTAGGGGGGTTGCAGACTGCCAGAAATAGTGCAAATTGAGTCCACTTTTAGGCCAGGGAATCATGCCATTTTATGGTGCCATTTTATTGTGGCACCATAGCTCTCTGACAGAGAAGGCTCAATGTCTCAGAAAAAAAAAAAAACAATTCCCATGATTCCCTAGCAATGACCCTAACCCTAAAAGTAGACTCAATTTGCACTATTTCTGGCAATCTGCAACCCCCCTTAGAGGAGCAGTAAGTCAAGAGTGGGAGTAAAATTCCCCACAGAACCTCTTTAGGCTTGCAATTGGCCAACTTCAAACATGAAATTTAACTGACAGTACAGAAGACATCACTATTTGTAACCCTCAGTGTTTTCCCACAACTTTGTCATCTTTTTTTCTTTTACACATATAAAACACACACCTATTGAGGAAGGAAAACTGGAGTAGCTGCCCAGTGTCTTGTTATGAATAGTGCTAAGAGCTGAAAGAAAGACATTCAGGCTATGAGTGCAGAAACTGGTACAAGAACTAGGAGAGAGAAACAATTCCAGAGCTTAGAGAAGTTACTTTTTAAACATGACTTCCAGAATCTACCACCCTGTGTGGCCAACTATGGAAGTAGGGGGATTCTGAGAGCTATAGTCCTAACAAGTAATTTTTCCAAGTAAATAATTTTCCAAGCTTCAATAATTCTCACTACTTAACAGAACAAGGAAGGTGGTCAAGCTATCCTCAGTTGAGAGGCAACTTGGATGTCTGTATGGTCTCAGAGTAAATTAAATAAATAATGTTTCTATGGGCTGTAATTACAGCCCAAATCTCTTAACTTAGTTTATTTCTTTATTTGCAATCATTTATCTACTGCCTGTACCTTAAATTTTCACAGCAAGGTACATCAGTAAAAATAGAAAACATTCATATTATAGAAAATACCCAATGCACAAATGGGCATACATTCTTTATGAGGTTGGGTGAAACAGGGAAGGTTTGCTCAAACAAGTATGTTTTTAACAGCATCTAAAATTAAGAATAGTTGGAGCATGTTGAATGTCTGTTGGAAGAACATTCTATATAGTAAGTTGTTGTTGTCTGCTTTCAAGTTGTTCCTGACTTGTGGCAGCCCCAAGGTGAACATATCACAGGCTTTTCTTGGAAAGATTTGCTGGGGAGGGGGGGTGTTGGCTTTACTTTCCTCTGAGGCTGAGAGAGTGTGCTTTGCCAAATGTCATCCAGTGGTCAGTGACATCACTAGGGTTGGTGTCACCCAGAAGGGTGTCATGGCGTCACCCCCCCCATCAATCTCCTCCCATACCACATCTCATAGAATCCTTAGTAATGTTTGTGGGTTTTGGTTTGTTTGTTTTTTTACTAATGTTACTGGCAAGTTGTAATTCCCATATATCACTCAATGCAATGGCAATAGTTGTGGCATAAACAACTAGCAAAATTAAAATTATGCCTTTAAATTACATTATAAATTACATCATAAATTACATGATAAACACAGCCTAAATGTATTTACATGTACATGGTTTCATATGATTAAAATGAAAATTTGTGGGGAAAGCAAAAATGTGGTATGATGTGATATTTGTACATAACATTTTAAAACAGTAATTTTTTAAAAAAACTGAGGCGTCTCCATTCTCTGCTCACTGACCCTCAGCCCACTCACACCTTCTCTTCTGCTGAGCTCCAGGATTTCAAAGGGACATGGGTAAATGCCACAGCCCATTTCCGAAAGGTAGGCATTTGGGAAGCAGTATTATCACCCCTTAGAGTGTCGCCTTGTATGGCCTATACTCACTGCACCCCCCCTAATGATATCCCTGCCGGTAGGTTTCTGTGGCTGAACAGAGAGTTGAATTCTGGTCTCCAGAGACATAGTCCAACATTAAACCACTACACCACACCAGCTCTCACATAGTAGGTACCATGACATTAAATGACCTGCTCCAAATTCATTAAGCAGAGCAAGGAAAAGTTGATCTAAATTTTCCCCTTGCATCTTCAGATTTGCAGATCATCAGCCTTAGTCTCTTGTTTCTGTCTCTCCATCTCTTTCGCTTGCTCGCTCACTCACATACACACACACACACACACACCAGCAGCAGAAGTTCTGCCCCGTTAAATCAGATCTATCCATTTGGCCATATGTTCTAACTGCATATTTGTTGCAACAATGCTTTCTCAGTTAACTTATCAACTATCTTATGAAGTAAAAAAAAAAAAGACCCAGTTGATCTTGTGCTTGTATTCTCCCTCTTTAATCCTTTCTTCTTTCCACCCAGAAGGACTGCTTAATCTAAAACCATAATCCTTAAGCTCTGGAAGTCTAAAGTCAGTTGCCTTCATAACCATGTTACATTTATTACTAGTTCAGAATTATTTCACTTGGTGTTTTTTTAACTGAAAGATCAGTTTACTAAGTCAATCCTCTAAAACACCAACTAGTTAAAGAGACACATAAATGCCATTTATTTTCATACAATGTTTCCAGATAGAAGATTCATGAAAAATGTGACTCTCACTCAGAAAAATAACAAAACAAAACAAAACAAAATCAAATCAGAAGAAAACTAGAAGCATTTAAAGTAACATAAATGACCACTTGGAACTCTGTTTACATTCCAGAAAATGTTCACCTCCCTTCATTCCAGGGGAAATTATTCATACAACTGTTTTATTAGTTAGTTTAGAGGGTCAGTTAATTTATACTGGCAACAATTTTAGTTAGTTTGGATGGTCAGTTCATCCCCCCTTCCCCTGTGGTTCAGGAAAAGATGCTGCTGGGCTGTCAGCACTGAAGGAAAATTTCAACTCCCATTCTGGCCGCCTTCAGTAGATGAAATGGAAGGCAGTGCCATCTTCTTTGTCTCAGGCACCAAAATGACTTGGGCAGCACCTGCATTTCAGATGTTTTAATCCTTCTTGAATGGAGGCCACCTCTATCTTGGATCTTCTATGGAAAAAGTGTTGATGGGTAGACATTCTCATTTCCCCTTCACTTGTGATTTTCACACCATGGGTGGCTGGTGACTTCCATGCTGGGATAATGCTGAAATGGCTATGGGTTATTCCACACTTGAAGCTAGCCATCCTGAATGCTACCTCCAAATCGGTTTAGCACCTTGGATAACTCCATAAAAGTCAGGAGTGGATACAGAGATGCTTTACCATATCATGGGCATGGACATGTTTGGCCTCTCATGTTTTCATAGAATATGTTTATTCCTCAAGAGGACCCGTTATCTCTGACAAGCTTGCTTATTCTGTTTACACATCAGGTAGCTATTGTTAGAAATCAGGCCTGCAGAACTTGTATGTCCTGAGGCTCCCAAGTGCTTGCTATTTATCTGCTGCTTCTGGAAGGCAATTAAAAATATGATGGCCTGCCCTACATGGCTGGTGGGCTGTGTTTTAGCTTGGTGGGTCCTAAACTGTGCTTAGGATGACAAAGTGGAGGGGATCCAGAGTTAGAACATTTTCAGGAGATGACACAGCCTCTTGCATTTATTTACTTTAAGAATATATTTTTAACAACACATCATTTTTAATATCATGAAACAACATATAGGGAGAAACTACACATACAAACTATACAACTAACTACACAAACTAACACACTACACAAAATAACAATAAAAGGAATACATGCGACTTCCAATTTATTAACTGATGGTTACATAAATCAGGTTATTCTACTTCCCCTAAATAAATAGTTAAAATGCTATTCCTTTCTACCATTATTCAAATCCCAATATTGTTATTTACCCTCAATATTTTCTCATAAAATCAATTATTAATTCCCACTCTTATTTAAAGTTGTTCACAGACCTCTCTCTCTATTCAAATTTGTCAATTTATCCATTTCAGCAAACTCATACCATTTTATCAACCATTCTTCTTATGGTGGAATATCCACATTCCTCCATATCTGTATGTATTCTCACAAATATGACAATGTTTTGAATGGTTCTTCCTCATTTCTTTCCCATTTGCTCATCCCTCCACCTCAATAGAAAAGTTAAGGCTTCAATTGGAACTTCAAAATATCTTCCATAATAGGATGTATCTGAGTCCAGTATTTTCTTGCTTTTGTTGCATTTGTTTATTTTCCTGTTATCTTTATACTACCTAATAACCAGTGGGTGATTTACAAGTGTAAGAAATAAGTATAAGAAACAAAATTAAGAAATTAAGAAAGAAATAATAAAATCACACAAGGAAAAATTGTTCCTGGAAGAGAGCTCTTCTACCCATGTATTTTGCAATACTTCCCCTCCCCCTGTCAAGAAATGTGTCTGAAATGTTGTTATTCTCAGCCCATCAATGTAATTTTGTATATTATCACTTTCTTTTGATATATTATCTCTCTCAGTTAAAATAACGATTCTCTCTGTCCCTAGCTCTGGACTACATTCATAATACTTTTCATATGATCATTTCCCAAGTTCTTTCTAACTACTAACATATTTCTAATTATTTTAACTTCACTTGCCAACTATTCTGCATTTATTACAATCTAGTTATGGATACCAGTTCTCCCTCCACCTTCTGAAGGAAAAGATGTCAACAAGGCATGTGCAGAGTTTGGTAGAGATCCCATTCTTAGCTGATCTTGTTTTTCTGCAGTTTTAGGCTGCATTAATAGAATATCTAGATCAAGGGAAGTAATAGTGTCATTGTATTCTGCTTTGGTCAGGTCCCACCTGGAATACTGTTTCAAAAAGGATGTTGAAAAACTGGAGCGTGTCCAGAGGAAGGTGACTAAAATGGTGAAGGGTCTGGAAACCATGCCGTATTAGGAATGGGAAATGTTTGGCCTTGAGAAGAGATGGTTAAGAGCGGATATGATAGCCCTCTTTAAATATTTGAAGGGACGTCATATTGAGGAGGGAGCTAGCTTGTTTTCTGCTGCTCCAGGGAACAAGACCCAGAAAAATGGATGCAAGCTACAGGAAAAGAGATTCCACCTCAACATTAGTAGGAACCTCCTGACAGTAAGAGATGTTTGACAGTGGGACACACTTCCTCAGAGTGTAGTGGAGTCTCCTTCTTTGGAGGTTTTTAAACAGAGGCTGGATGGCCATCTGTCGGGGATGCTTTGATTTTGAGTTCCTGCATGGCAGGGGGTTGGACTGGATGTCCCTTGTGGTCTCTTCCAACTCTATGATTCTACAATAATTGGGGCAGCTGAAGTGCAGATGTCTTGTAAACCATTACTTGTGCACATAAAGTATGACAAAGGCCCACATTTAATTTTCACATTTTGAATAGATCAGCTTGGAAAGTTCTTGCCCTGTGACCATGCAGTGGTTCTACAGGTAAGAGTAGAAAATACCGTGCTAGATATACAAATGATTTGTTTCAGCTAAGACATCTTTCTATGTTTATAACTTTGTTCTTGTTGATAATTGCCTTTGAGTCATTTTTTACCCATGGGAACCATATGTATGAGAGACAGCTAAGACACCTGATCCTCAACCATCTTGTTCAGCTCCTGTGGACACATGGCCGTGGCTTTTCTGAGTCTATCCACCTGGGATGCATTCTTCCTCTTTTCTATCTGCCCTATACTTTATCAAGCATTATAGTCTTTTCTAGTGAGCCTTTTCTTCTCACGATATGCCCAAAATACAACTTCAGTTTAATCATCTTTGCTTCCAGTTCAGGCCTGATCTGCTCTAGGACCCATTGGTCTTTTTAATGGTTCATGGTATTTTCAGAACTATTCTCCAGCACTCATCTATCTATCTATCTATCTATCTATTGCATTTTATGAATATATACATATATGGGCACAAATAAAACAAGAAAACTTTCCATCATAGAGTGTTATATACATAGTCAGTAAAAAGAAAAGAAAGTCAGTCAATGTACCTCTATTTTTGTTTTGTTTTGTTTTTGGTTTTTAAATTGAACAGTTAAGTTTTATAGTTACGTCAAACAGAGTTTTGTGTGTCTTTCTTGATTATTTTTCTTCCCTTTTTTTTAATCTTCCCGTCTTCCCATTTTCATCTCTTTATATTTCTGCTATCTATTGAAGGGTATAAAATAAAATGTGACTTCCCCACTGGGATTTCCATCTTTCAATGGCTTCCTCTTAACCACTTCTTTTTAAGCCAATGAGTTCGCTCTCCCCTTTCTTAATTACAATCGTTTCTTACTAATCTAGTTTATCCAATACATATTTTTATTCATGATTGTTTTTTTTCAGTCTCTATGTACGTGTGTGTGTGTATGTTTCTATCTCCCTTTCACCTTTTTCAGCTTTCCATGAATTATGTTGCTCTATTTCCCCATTTATTTTCCCAAAGTGGTCTTAATCTTTTCCAATCTTCTTTTCTATCAGTTATCGATTTTCCATTTACCATATGAGTCAGGATATCCATTTTGTATAACTCATAAAGTTTCAGAAGCCAGTCTTCCACCTCTAAATCTAAAGGTGATTTCCAATTTTTGGCTATCACTAATCTAGCAGCAGTTATCATATTTAGTAGTATTCTCCAATTTTTGGCTTCATTTGCATCACCTATACTACTAACGATATTTAATAGATATATTTCCAGTGTTATAGGATAATTGATACCTAATGTTTCTGTTATCAATTGATGTATTTTTCCCCAAAATGTTTTGATTGGGCTGCATTGCCACCACATATAGAATAAAGATCCTTTATTTTGATTACACCTCCAACAATTTCCAGATGTCTTATTGGAAATTTTAGCAATTTTTTATGGTGTCATATACCACCTTAAATATACCTTATAGTAATTTTCTTTTAAATATTGCTATTCAAAAATTTTAAATATTTTGTCCAGACTCTTTCCCAATCTTCTAATTGAATCATGTTTCCTATCTGTTGAGACCAGGCCACCATCTGGGGTTTTATCACTTCCTGTTCCATGTCTAATTTTAGTATTAATTTGTAGATTTTTGCTAATATTTTCCCCTTATTTGATTGAATAATATTATCAAATTCTCCCTCTGAGTTTTCAAAACCCATTGATTTTAAATATTTTTTAAACCATTCTGTCAATTGTCTATATGGGAACCAATTACAAATGCAAGTTCCTCTCTTGTCTTTATTTGCCATTTATCATCTTAGTTCTCTATTAAATCTTTGTATAGTAGCCATCCTTTCTTGGTCAATTTGTCTCTTTTAATGAAGGCCTCGTGGGGGGAAACCCACAGCGGTATTTTCTGATAGAGTCTATTTCTGTATTTTAACCAGGTTTTTAAGAGAGGTTTTATTATATAATGATTTTTGAATTCTTTGTGAATCTTATCTTTGTCATATCAAAGGTATGCGTGGAGGCCAAATCGTGTGTTAAATCCTTCTAAGTCCAATAATTTCCTTTTTGAAGTTTTATCCAGTCTAGGATCCAATTTAGACAATTTGCATGAAAGTATAGTTTCAGATTGGGGAGACTCAGCCCTTCCTCTTTCTTTAGCGTCAAACATAATTTTCCATTTTATCCTTGGTATTCTTCCTCCCCATATGAACTTTGACAGTTCCTTGTTCCAGTCTTTAAAGGGGGTCTCATTTGTTATTATAGGGATGTTTTGAAAATAGTAAAGCATCTTAGGTAAGATCATCATTTTTATTGTTGCCACCCTTCCCAATAAAGAAAGATCTAAATTGTTCCGTTCTTTTAAATCACTTTTTATTTTATTCCAAGTCTTTTGGTAATTATTGCTAAACAAATCTGAATTTTTATTTGTTATATTTATTCCTAAATATTTCACCATTTTTTTTGGACTTTGGACTTTGAAATGGCTTCCAATAATTCCTCTTCTTTTCTCTCTATATTTTTTGTTATTATAGCTGTTTTGTCTTTGTTTATTTTAAATCCCGACCATTTGCTGAAATCTTTCAAAATATGGTTTGTTCTTTCAATACTTTGTAATGGGTCATCTAGGAACAGGACTATATCATCTGCAAATGCCTTACCCTTATAAGAGCACTCTTTTATTGATGGACTTTTAATTTGGTTGTCCTTTTTTATTTTCCTCAAAAGTATTTCTACTACTAACAAGAAGAGGAGGGGAGAGAGAGGGCAGCTCTATCTTGTTCCCTTGGTTATTTTAAATTCTGGTGTTTTTTCCCCATTTATAATTATTCTTGCCGTTGATTGTTATATATTGCCTTAAGCCAATTTGTAAATTTTGGGCCTATTCCCATTTTTTCCACCACTGCCATCAAGAATTCCCAATTTACATTATCAAATGCCTTTTCAGCATCTAAGACCAATTTTTTATCATTATGTTTTTCATAGAACTCTAATAAATTTAGCACTACTCTTAAGTTATCTTTGATCTGTCTCTCCAGTAAAATCCCTGCTTGATCATCCTGGATCCATTCTTTCAACACTTTTTTAAGTCTTTCAGCTAAAATTGACATAAATATTTTGTAGTCCAAATTTAAAAGGGAAATTGGTCTGAAGTTTTTAATTTCTAAATTATCTTTTCCTTCTTTTGGTATCACTGTGATTAAGGCTTCACCCCAAGATTTAGGTTTGTTTTTTACACTTAAATATTACTCTTTGTAGCAGTAATATTAGACTGTCTTCCAAAATTTTATAGTATTTGGCCGTTAACCCATCTGGTTCAGGGGCTTTGCCTGTTTTTATTTTTTTTTATAGCCTCCATCATCTCCAATATTGAAATTGGAGCATCTAGAATTTTTTTTCTGATCATCTGTTATTTGTTGTATATCTTCTTTATCTAGATAATTTTTCATTGATTTTTTAAAATCTTTTTTTTTAAATATGTATTTTGACATATTTTCTCTCTTAAATAAATTGGAGTAGAAATTATAAAACATATGTTTGATTTTGTTTTGATTAGTTATAATTTCATCTTTCCCTCTTATTTTTAATCTCCCTGTTCTTTTCTTAATTTATAGGCTAACCATTTTCTGGGTTTATTTCAATGCTTGAAAATTTTTTGTCTAGCAAATTTTAGGTGTTTTTTTTTCCAATTTCTTGTGTCATTTCTATATCTAATTGTTTTTGGAGCATTTTTAATTCTTGACTTAACTTTTTATTCAGGGGGTGAGTCTTTAATTCTTTTTCCTTTTTCCTAATAGCTTCTTGAAGTTGTTTTTCTTTTTCTCTTTTTTTCTTCCTTTTTTCTATTTCTTTCTGTATTAAAAAAAACCCTCTCATGAAAGCTTTAAAGGTATCCCAAACTGTTTCTATCAATGTTTCTTTGTCTAAGTTTTCTGAGAAGATTTTCAAGGGTTGTTTTTTTGGGGTTTTTTTTTTTTTTTTTTTTTTTTGGTTTGTTTGTTTGGCTTCAGATTTTTTTTTTTTTATTATTATTTTTTTTTGGCTTCCAAAAGGAAATTTTCTTTGAGTCTCCAGTTATAATCATATTTTCTATTGGTTAAAACTAGTGATACTGGGTTATGGTCTAATATAATCTTTGGGGGTATTTCTACTTTTTTAATACCTCTAATTAGTGTTTTTGACATAAAGATCATGTCTAGCATTGACCAAGATTGGTGTCTATCTGAATAAAAAGTAAAATCTTTTTCTGTTGGATGTTTAATTCTCCAGGTATCTCCTAAAGAGAAGTGTTCTATAAGTTCAAAGAAAGTTTTGGGTAGTTTCCCTTGCTTATTTTTGCTTTTTGTATTCCTATCTATTTCTGTGTCTATTACCCTGTTCCAATCACCTAAAAGTATTAAATTTTCAGGTTCCTGGTTTAAAATTTGATCTGAGTTTTCTAAAAAATTGGCGTTGATTTTCTGAAGGGGCATATATACCAACCACTAAGGTGTTTAACTCTTGCATCCTAACTTGGATTCCCAATATATGTCCTTTTTTATCTTTCAAGGCTTCTCTTGTTTCAAATTTTTTTACTTACATAGATTGCTACACCCTTTTTTTTTTCATTACAGGAGGTAAAAACATTTCCTAATTTGGATTTTTCTAAGAATTTGATATCTTTATTTCTAATATGCATTTCCTATAAACAAATTAGGTCTAGTTTTAGTCTCTCTAAGTAATGGAATTTTTTTCTCCTCTTATGTATGGAATTCAGTCCTTTTACATTCTATGTTAAAAATTTTCCATTCATCTAATTTTTGAGTCTCCTTTCTTGGTCAAAACTGTGTAGCAGTAAACTCGGGGTTTGATTAGCTTCTTTAATGTAGTTTTGTAGCCTCTATTAGGTCTTCTTTTTGGTCTGATATTTCCCCTTCGCTCCCTTCTTCTCTTTCCTCAAATTCTAGTTGTCTGAATTCTTCTTCTACCTCTTTTTGGTCTGTTTCTCCTTCTTTTCCTTCTCCTTCTTTTCCTTCTTCCCTTGTACTAGGTGTTTCACTGTCTTCTTTTTCCCCATTTTTCATGATTCTTTCATTCTTCTTTGTCCTTTTCTGGTGAGGTCAATTCCAAATCTCTTTTGAATTGTAGCATGAAATCTTTTGTTTTAGGTATTGAATTTAGGGTATATCTTTGTTGGTGGAAATTTACAGAAATTCCTTTGATTTTTTCCCCCCATTTATATGGTATTCCTTTTTTCCTTAAGGCTAGGGTTATGAACTGGTATTCCTTCCTTTTGTTCAAAATTTCGTGGGGTATATCTCTAAAAAACTTGACCTCCTCTCCTTCGATTGTCAGTCTGGTTATTTGATTCTGTTGAAGCATTATTTCTTTTACTCTCTCACAAATCAGATAAACAACAATGTCATATGGGACTTTCTTTTCTCGTGCAGTTCTGGAAGTGATCCTGAAGATTTTATCTATTTCAAGGTCTAGTTGCTCACCCAATAAATTCCACCAATGCTGGGATGAGTCTGTTGTAAAGATCTACTTTCTTCTCACTTAAACCTCTTATTTTTAAGCACTTCACACAACTTTTGATTTCTGTTAAAGTATGCATTAATGTTCCTTTTCCCACTGCATGTTCTAGGTTCCTTGTCCTGCTTTCTAATCCATTCATTTTATTTTGTAGATCCTGGATTGATGTTTTTATTTGAGTGATATCTTGCGTTACTTGATCTAAATTGGTTAATAACTTCTAGCTGTTTTTTTATCTCTGCCTTTATCTCTTCTTTCATTTCCTTCATCTCGCTTCTAAAATCATTTCTCATACATTTCATTTCTTCTAGGAGCACCATATTGGGATCTGTAAATTTGGCTTGCTGATCAAAGGAACTCTTTCTTTGTGGTAGTTGGGCAATGCTTCTTCTTCCTGCTGCCATTTCCTTTATTTTCTTCTATCAGGAGTTACTATGAGACTGTGTGTTAGTCTGAGCTGGTTCACTTTATCTGATGGATTAGGTATATTTTAATGATATTTTTAGAATTGTTTAGTATTAATGATTATTTTATTTATTTTTTAATTTTTATTTGTTTTTCTTTTACTATTATTCCTTTATATTTTGGGTTATATATTGGTGTCTTGATTCTTAAAAAAAAATTAATTAAATACTACTGGATAATTTTCCTAAGTTGTTGCAAGGATTTTTTTTTCTTTTTAATATATAGACTTCAAGTAATTCTTTTTTATTTCTCTCTTTTTTTTTGTTTACTATATACACTTGTATATGTATACCTGTGTAGTTGTTTGTTTATTTATTTGTTAATCTTTCACTCTATTTTCAAGCTATTTCCTTAATGAATAAATATTTTATATTATATTCTGGGCCACTACCTTGATTTCTTAATATCTTTCACCCTCTTTCTTGATATCTTTTATATTTGTTGTTGTTCTGTTTTATTTTGTTTTGATTGCCTAAGGTTTTCTGCTTCTTCACCTCCCTCCCTCCAGCACTCATTTCAAATGAGTTGATTTTTTTCCCTCTCAACTTTCTTCACTGTCCAGATTTCACAACCATACATAGAAATGGGAAATACGGTGGCCAACTCCCACTTTCCCCTTTCATTCCTCAGCTTACTGCAATTGGTGCAAACTGAGTGGTTTGCACTCAGTGAATGTGGGGGGGGGGGGAGAACAGACAGGGGCAGAATCTTGTCTTGCCCTATAGATGCAGGAAAAAGCAAACTTCTGCAGCTGCTATTGATCCTCATATATTACACTATCTTGCCATCTTGACCACACTGCAGTGTTGCTTGCTCACATATGTCCCACTTTTCACCTGTAAAATGTTGGAGATAGGTATCTTGGCATTTTAAAAAATGTACATTGATTATAGACAACTGACTGTTGAATGTTTCCATAAGTAGGCAATCTTTCTGCTGCAAACATTACAAAATATAATCTTGATGCTTACTTAACTCTAAAGCAACTCATATTTCAGTGAATTTAAAATCTCTTAATTTTCTGCCAGTGCTTTTCTGTACTGTTTCCCTACATGCACCTATTTACAGAATTTTGAGTTCCAACTTTCACACCCATTCCTAAAGGGGGGGGGGGGAGTGCTCTGTATATTGGGTTTTCTTTTCAGACTTTCTGATCATTAGTCATATGTTCATGTCCAAAACCTTTTTTTAAGTCTTTCAGATTCATTTTCCTCCTAAAATGAGACTCTAGCTTGTAGGTACATCAGCATTTTAGCTGTTTCATCCATCACTGGCTCAAGATATAGAAATCTCTTCTGGATGCACTCTAAACAGCTGCATCATCAGTTTGAACCAAATATAGTTTTAGGGTGATAAGTTACTGCCAGTCACATTTGTAGGTTTCCACTCTCCTTCCTGAGGGGGTCTTCCTTTTGCAAGGAATGTAGAGAATGTGCAGTTTTATAGTTCTATAATCACCAGACGGAGATATGAGTCTGACATTTTTCCAGATCAGATTTATTCAGAGTCTTCTTCTACTGCTACAGTTGCTCTTTCTACCTCAACATATAGGATTGAGGGAATGATAGGCTTGGCAAACTGAACAAGATCCCATTCTGTAGGAAATATTTTGAAACGTCTAGATCAGGGGTAGGCAACCTTTCCCCTTTAAGGGCCGAGGGACTTCAGCTCCCAGAATCCCAGGAGCTATTGGCCAACATGGGACTATTGGCCAACATGGCTGAGGCTTCTGGGAGCTGAAGTCCCTCGGCCCTTAAAGGGGAAAGGTTGCCTACCCCTGGTCTAGATAATCTCTTCTTGCAAATACTGCAAGGTTTGATTATTAGTATTAATCATTACTTCCATATATTTCAAATGGTCATCAACCAGAAGAAGATATTCTTTTCTTTTCAGTTCAAGTCCTTTTTTTCCCATTCATGAGGCAACATGGGTTCTTTCTGTGTTTTTTCTCCCATGCTTTAATATCATATAGTAATATTTGCTGTCAAATCTTCATCCTAAGTACACATAGCAAGTCCTCTGTGATAGTCTAGGCCTCAATGCTGGTGTATTAGCTTTGGTGAAAATTTCATATTTTACTCTCACTCCATCCCTCCACCACCAGGCATGTCCTGTTTGAAATGCTCTCTTTTGTTGTATTATTGTGTTTTTATAGGACTGATTCATGTTGGTGTTATAGAAAACTTAGGTCCAAAACACACTTCAGAAATAACCCAGTTTGAGACCACTTTAACTGCCCTGGCTCAATGCTAGGGAATTCTAGGAACTTTAGTTCTGTGAAACATTTAGCCTTTTCTGTCAGAGAGCTTTGATGCCACAATAAACTATAATTCCCAGGATTTCCTAGCACTGAGCCAGGGCAGTTAAAGCAGTCTCAAACTTGATTATTTCTGCATGTGTTTTGTGCCAATACTATAGAATAGTCTATTTAGTGTGTGTGTGTGTGTATAGGCACTTTTTTTTTTGTTCGTTTCCAAACAGGATTAACATAGGACGTTATCACACAGAGGCAAATCTGCTGGTTAATCCACACAAAACCCAAACAGAAACTGGATTAGTGCCCCGTGTTTTCACACGACGTCACACAGAAACTGGACAGAAAGTGGACAGAAACTGGTGTTAACGGAGATCTTTTGAAATTTGGTTGTTTGGAGGAAATGCAAATGCGCAATTAAGGCAATTTCGCATTTACCGTAATGTGATAGCCAAATGCGCATTTGGAAGCATTTCCCCTTAATTTCCCATGGTTCACCCCACTTCGTCCTCCGCTTCCAGGATTGGCCCAAGGAAAGCTGTCAGCCTCTGCCTTTCCTTGGGCCAATCCTGTCCTCTGTTTCCAGGATCGGCCCAAGGAAAGGCAGAGGCTGACAGCTTTCCTTTGGCCGATCCTGGAAATGGAGGACGAAGCGGGGCCATCCTCCCTTTCCAGGATGGGCCCAAGGAAAGCTGTCAGCCTCTGACTTTCCTTGGGCCAATCCTGTCCTCCACTTCCAGGATCGGACTAAGGAAAGGCAGAGGCTGACAGCCTTCCTTGGGCCGATCCTGGAAGCGGAGGATGAAGCAGGGCCATCGTCCGTTTCCAGGATCAGCCCAAGGAAAGCTGTCAGCCTCTGCCTTTCCTTGGGCCGATCCTGGAAACAGAGGACGAAGCGGGGCCATCCTCCGTTTCCAGGATCGGCCCAAGGAAAGCTGTCAGCCTCTGACTTTCCTTGGGCCGATCCTGTCCTCCGCTTCCAGGATCAGCCCAAGGAAAGGCAGAGGCTGACAGCTTTCCTTGGGCCGATCCTGGAAATGGAGGATGGCCCCGCTTCATCCTCCGCTTCCAGGATCGGCCCAAGGAAAGCTGTCAGCCTCTGCCTTTCCATGGGCCGATCCTGGCATTCCACTATCTGCGCATGTGCTAGAAGCTCATTTCTAGTTCATTTACGGGATTTTCTCACTTGTGTGTGAACGTTAAATGCGGTTTCAGTGGGAGCTTACTTTAATTGCGCAATTAAGGTAATTACATGTGAAAGCCATTTGCGGAATCAAGGTTTATTTTCGGTTTATTTTCGGGATTTGTCATTTCCAGTTTATTATCGCTTTGTGGTCCACGTGTGATAACGTCCATATCTGGATCCCTCCTAGAACTGGTGCCTTCACCCAGGGAGGGATTAATCCTTGCAAGGACTGAAATCCTGGCAAATTTGGGATTAAGAGCCCTGGCTTTCCTGGGTTGATTCATTTATTTGTTTATCTATTTCATTTCTATGCCACCTTTCTCCCAGAAAGGGGCCCAAGGCGGAACATAAAATAAATCTCCCCCCCCCCCCACAAAAAAAAATTAAAATAATCCAGCATTGGCCAAGGAGACTCTGTGTGTGTGAGTGTGTGTGTGTGTGTGAGAGAGAGAGAGAGAGAGAGAGAGAATGTGTATTTTGGATTTTGTCTTCCAGAGCTGAATAATTAAATGTAGAAGTCATATGAGTTGTCACCTGTTACTGCCAATACAGACATTTCTTTGCAACATGGTCATCATTCTTATTGAGAGTCAATATGAACTGATGCCATGGCTAGTTTTATGCTACAGCCAGTATTTAGCTGAGCTGTGCAATTTCAGCTCATCTTTAGGCCGTGTCTTTTTAACTAGAATGTTTAAGATCTAAGGGTGGTTCTCATGGTATTTTCTAAAAGTAGCTTCAGAGTGTGCAGCATCCTTGTTTTCCCTCTCTTTTTCTTTGTAGGCACTTCCTCTGCACATTCTGGGCTTGAAATAGTCTCTTTTAGCAACCCAGCTCTTCATGAGTTTGACTTTCTGCCACAGAAATGGCCACCCACCATTCTGTTAGTGACATATGCAGGTGTAAGTTGTGCTACATGTATTAAGTGGGTTTTTTGTTTGTTTGTTTGTTTGTCTTACAATGCACAAGGTTGTAGCCAGCTGATGGTTGCATAAGCAGAGTAGTGGGGTATACAGAGTAGCATGCGAATGTTTATGGCCTCTATGCTACTCTGCTATTGTATTTGTATATTGTGCATTGCAATTTCACAATAGGCATTCAGCTATGCACATTATCTATTGATTCTCATATGTTGCACTATGTTGGTATTTAATATAAGGGCTATATAATGCAACTGTGGCAGCAGTAATTTACATTACATTGCAATGATGGAAGATCTTGGCCTATGAATGTATTTAAACTATTGTCATCTCATCTCCAAACCCACAAGTTTTGCATTTCTATTGCTATTCTTACACATAGCCTGCTTATATAGGTCTGTCCCTTGACCCTTTACTCCATGTGTCTGAAGATGTAGACTGAAGTCTATGGAAGCTCATGCTACCAGCATCTCTTTTTCAGTTAATCTCAAAGGTGCTGCAAGATTCCTTTAGACTATACAGTTACAATAGTTGGACATAACTTTAACTGTCATGTTTCTAACCGACAGAATCCTGGGATATGTGGATTGATGGCTAATTGGAATTCTCTGTTATGGCTGGAGTTCCCTCAAAGTGGATACCAAATATTTCACCAAACTTATTTTTCCATACGATAGAGATGACAAAGAGGTATCTAACTACTGTAACTGGGTAGTGTAGTTATACTACGTCACCAAGATCCTAGATCACTGAGCACAGTTCCACAGGCAGAACTATGGTATGGCTCTGCCCCCCACCCCAGGTCTCATCATTTCATTGCACTAGCCTCCAATCTGCAACCATTCAGTGACTAGAGGACATTAGGGAAGGAGGAACTGAAGAGGCATCTGGCTATGTCATAATAGTCAGATGCAGCCAGATGACATTATCCACTGAGTTCCACCAGGATGGCAAATGTAATCATTTTGCATTTGGCTATGGGAACCTAGTCAGATGCTTCTCCAATCCCCTCCCAATCCCTGTCTAGGGATCAAGGGCTATGGAGCAAATAGTGAGTCCAAAGGAAGCTTTATTTATTGCAGAGAGTGGAATAAAATACCAACTGCTTCAATGACAAAAAAGAAGAAGACATACTGTACACAGATGTATGTTGGTCTTATGCATCAGTATGTCATTAACAGGATGCCAGCCTGTTGCTGTATAGACAGATACAATCGGCCCTCCATATCCATGGATTATACATCCATGGATCCATCCATCCACGGCTTGAAAAAATCCAAACAGCAAACCTTGATTTTGCCATTTTATATAAGGGACACTATTTTACTATGCCATTGTATATAATAGGACTCCAGCATCCATGGATTTTGATATCTATGGAAGATCCTGGAACCAAGCCCTAGTGGATACCAAAGGCCTGTTGTATACTCTATATAATGTTAGATATGCTCATAATTGTAGCAGTTCATTAGGTACTTAGGTACTTAGAATTTTCTGCTAGAGAGTTTTAGTCCACTTAGATGAACAACATTAGTAGAGGTCTCTAGCAGAGAATTCCAGGTCCCTCATCAAACCACAAATCCCATGATTCTGAAAGATGGAACCATAGTAGCTGGGGTGGTGTCAAACTTACATAACAGTGTAATGCAGACAGGTACACTTTAATATTTGCATCGTACTTTTATACAATATTACAATATACAATATTGTAAGTTTTCTTGAGTCCCATTTTTAGGAGAAAGGTATGGGATGGAATTCCAAGGAAGGAAAGAAAGAAGGAAGGGAAGATGGCAGGAAAGAAGAGCTTAAAATGTTAAACAAATCACCTATGGATATATGCTTTTGCTTTTGCCCTAACTTTCATATAAATATTTATGCCTTGTGAGTCTCATACATTACTCAAATCTATTGGTCAAAACCTGAATTTCCCCTTGCCTGTACTGTATAAAATCACCCTTTCTTATCCACTTGCCTAACGTCAAGAAAGAAAGAAAAAAGTGGCTATTCTGCTTTAGCCATTTCTGAATGACATTAATGATCTGGATCCATTTTAGCTTCCAGCTGGGGTCCTGCTTTGTCTGTCCTGGTTTACCTCCTGGGTCACAGTTCAAACTGCTGGTCTTGTCTTTAAAGCAGGGTGGATGGCTTGTGGACTTCTTAAGTTCCTAGCATCCATTACCCTTGGCTCTGATGCCTGGGGCTGTCATCTCACAACATCTGGAGAGCCACATGTTTGCCAACTCTGATTTAAAGTACTAACTGGACTGGGGCCAAGATATCAAAAGGATTAATCTTCATTGTCCAAACTTGCAAGTTCAGCTGAAATCAGAAACAGAGATCTTTCTTTGGGTTCCCCGGCAGTTGGAAGCAGCGACCAGAAAAGAAAGTCTTTTTCTGTGTTGGCACTCTGATTTTGAAAGAAACTCCCCAATGAAACTGAGCCATCATGACCCTTATTTTGGTTCTAGGGCAAGAGCATTCTATTTCTTTCAGCTATGGCTATTACATTCATTCATGGCTTCCTGATTTTATTCTGTGCTTTCATTCATGTTTTGTTATGTTCACTGTTTTCTTTTTACTAAACTCCACCTTGCACTTTTTTCTTTTTCATTTATTCATTTATTCATTTGAGTTATATTCCCACCTTTATTCCAAAATGAGACTGAAGGTGGTTTACAGTATATGTTAAAATAAAATAGCTAAAAATATATGGTACAGAAGTTTTAAAAGCATTAAAGAATAAATCCAACTAAAACACTACATTTAAGACGTTAATTTAAAAAAAACCTTGAAAATAGAGGAAACACATATAACATTTGTTTAAAAAAAATATCATACCCATCGCACGTTGTTCTACCCCAAGCATATCCTCCAACGTTTCACAGATGAAAACTGATATACTTGTGGCCAAGCAATACTGGAGTGTGGTCAAAATCACAAATGCTATTAAAGAAGAAGAATGGAAATTACTTTTGCCCTTGAACTCAGTTTGCAGCTGTTGAAGTAAGCTGAGTACAAAGGGGAAAAGTGAGAGGAGGAGACCGAAACTGGGACATTTTAAAAGTATCTGAAAAAAGGTAGGATGACAGATGATCAATTAGGACTGTCCCTGCCAAACTGAGACAGTTAAAGGATATGCTCAACCAGTTGAAAGATTGAAGACTTGTTTAAATAGGAAGGTTTTTGCCTGCCAATTAAAAGAGAGCAGAGAAGGGACCAGCTAAATCTCTCTCAAAGGGATGTTCCCTAGCCTTGGCAGCTATTTTTTTAAAAAAAACAACAACAGTAAGATAAGATGTAAAATGATTAAATAATATTATTTATTTGTTTGTTTTATTTCTGTGCCACCTTTCTCTCAAGGAACCCTTGATTGAAGCTACTTCCTTTTATCAGTGCTGCTTGCAATATAATACAAGACCGTTCCTTGTTTCCCGTATCTTCAGTTTTGTAGCATTTCTTTCAGCCTCCCTGGAAGATATAGCTGATCCATTTCCCCCACTATTTTACTTTCTCTTTCTCTTTTGCTACCAAGTAATATTTGCTGCTGGGAACTTCATAAAATGATGCCACAGGAGACAGAAGTGTAAGGGATAAAAATTGCTCCACGCTGTGGAACTCTTACTACAACTGATCTCAAAATATGTGTTGCTAGATTTCGTTTCTCTGCTAGTGTTCCCTAGAGCTGCTTCCCTCCATGTACACACACGCAGAATACTTTGGTTCCTGCTCTCATTATGCATTTGCTCCTCGCTGCTGCTCCTGCATTTTGGGAATCTAAAATGTTGCCTTTGAATGTAGCTAACATTCTCAAGTAATTGGGTGTTATCCCACTGATTGTAATGGAACCAAGGCAGGCCTGACTTTTGCTTGGAGTGATGCACTGATTAGTGAGAGCAATTCTGGTTGATTAAGTGGCCTTTTCACAGAAGCAAGCAACCCTGCTACCTCTGCCTGTGAAGCATTGCTCAACGCATCAGGTTGTCTTAGAATCATGCCTAAGAATTTCAGGTGTATCCAAAGGTGAAAAACATCAATAGTTTTGAACCAGCTTTGTTGGATGAAAGAATATCCTGGATAGATGGAATGTGCTATTTCTTTTGGGAATAGTACTTGCCAACATGGGCGTTTGGTATACTGGTTTCAGTGTTGGACTAGGACTTGGAGATCAGAGTGTGAATCCTCACTTGACCATGGAGACTCACTGGGGGACCTTGGGCAAGCCACAACCTCAGCCTTAGAAGAAGGCAATGGCAAACTTTCTCTGTATGAATCTTGCCAAGAAATCCCAATGAAAGGTTCCTCTGCATCACCATGAGTCAGAAACAACCTGAAAGCACATAAGAACAGCAAGAACATGACTCTGGCATTAAAGAGACATGTTAGGAAAAGTTCAACAGAATTCCACCCTCATTATTCCTAGTCTTTCCCTCTGGTCAAGAAAATACCAGGTTTTTTGACCATGTACAGCCCCCAGGTCTACAATCTGTCCACATAATTCTTACAAATTGAAACAGTAAACATTGGCAAGTGAAAAAATATAGTGCCTGATAAGGAGTTTGTTTTTAGCATATTAGTATATTATTTTAGTATTTTAGCATTTTTATAGTGATGCATTTTATCATCCGTTTTTGATTATGGGTGTAATAAATGTTGTTGTTGTTATTAAACAATTCACCACCTCCATCGTATGTGGTTCTCATGCATGATTGATGAGCAATGATGTAACTTCTCAGGCATTGGTGGTATTACATAATGATCACATTTGCTCATCATGACAAGCCATGAAGAGATTTATTGACACCTGCCTTGTAAATGTGACTCCAGCTTGACTTTAATCAATCACAAACTACAATCTGAACCTATTATTTGTTCTTGGTTTAGACCATGATTTCTTGTGACACTCTAACCTGCACCTATGGTTTGTTCCTACCTTAATTTTCCAGCTGTCCAGCCTGAAAGAAAAATTCACAAAAAGATAGGATAAAAACAAACGAGAAATGGGAAAAGATCAGTTGTAGTTTTTTTCTTTGTTTGAGACTAGCAACAAATCTTTGCCAACTTAAATCTTGGCTCATTGTGCCATGTGAAAGAATCATTTATATAATAAGGAAAATGCTACAAGTACAGAAAGAGATACAGAAAAATTCCTGCTCATCAAAAGTGAGAGAGCTATCACAATATATTAACATGAATATGTTTTTGCAGGACAATGACCTTTGTATTTGTCAAATATTTGTGGCTTCTTAAAAACTGCCAAAAACTGGGAGTGTAGAGGATAGATTTCTCAGATAAATTCCTGAGCTTGTCACAATTTGAAATAGTGTGGAAGCTTGATAATGCTGAAGATTTTAGAGATCCAAGGGCATGAAAGACATCTCAGCAAGAGATAAGCTTTTGGGTTCTCCAGACCTTGAAAAGAACAAATTGATCATTCACAACATCTGTGCAGCATTGTAAGGAAAGTACAAAACTATCTTTGGGAAATATTAGCAGCTTTGTGTCTTTGAGAAATATTAGCAGCTTGTCTGGTGATGCTTCCTCCTTCCTGAATCAATAATATGCAAAATTTCTTAGGAAATAGGAGATGAGCTGGTAAACTTATCTTTGGGTTGTATCTTTTCAGGTGCAAGTGAGATATCATGTAACAGACTGCTCCTCTATACAGACAGTGCATATAAAATACTGGAATGTCAGAAAAAAATGAGGCTGGAATGTCAGTTTTCTGTATGTAGGGAGCAAAACATTGCTTGATCTTAAACATTGTAAGGTGATGGAAATGGTGAAATATTTGTTTCGAAATTGTATGACAGAAAGGGTTTATTTGTTGGTTGGTTCGTCTGTCTAATTTCTAGCCCACCCTTCTCCCAACAAAAGCATTCAAGGCAGCCGACAATACAGTGGGCCTTCTACATTCACTGGGGTTAGGGATGCAGGACCCTGTGAAAGTGGAAAAATTGCAAATAAAAAACTGCAAATGAAAACAGATAAATTATAAACACAGCTATATATTTTTTAACCTGAGAAAACAGCTCACTAGGAATATCTAGGTCCTTCAGTGCAACTCTGTGGTCAACATCCACTGGAAGTTGACTGTTAAATTGTGCTGGAGGACCTACAGATGGCTACAAAAGTAAGAATCTCTAAGTCAGGGGTAGGCAACCTAAGGCCCGGGGGCCAGGTACGGCCCCCCCAAGGCCTTTGGACCAGCCTCAGGCTGGTCCTGCCGCCGCCACCACCACCACCCGCCGCCGCCCACCATGATAATATTGATTATTGTTGTTATTACTTGTTCTTGGGGTTTTCTTGGCAAAATCTCCACAGGGGGTTTGCCATGGCTTATCTGGGGCTGAGAGAGTATGCATGCATATTTTTTAAAATTTATTTATTTATTTATTTATTTATGGTGCTTCAGCCCCCCCCCCCCAATTGTCTGAGGGACCCGGCCCCCAGCTCAAAAAGGTTGCCTACCCCTGCTCTTAAGTCCTCCAGTGCAACATCTGTGTAGAGTCACGCTGGAGGAACTAGAAATTCCTAGAGAGAACATATTAATCAAATCCGCAAACAATCAAATCTACAAAAGTCAAAGCCACAAATGTGGAAGGTGGCTGTAATAAAATATTGATTCAAAACAACATCGCAGGAGCTCATTGTAGCTCATGAAAAGCTCATTTCATGAGCTTTTAAATTGACAGCAGCTCAATGGGATGGAGGCGGGAATTATCGCATTGTAATTCACCACCAAATCCTCCAGGCAACTGCAGCCCGGGTCCCAGATGCACTCAGCCAGCCTTTTTTTGAAAACGAAAGCTCCTGATTCTGAAAACTGGCCAGCTGAGTGCGGCTGGGACCCAGGCTGCAGTCGCCCAGCGGATTTGTCGGCAAATTACAATGCGATAATCCCCGCTTCCATTCTGGGTCCCAGCTGCATCCTGTTGGGCTGCTGCCGATTTAAAAGCACATATTGTAAGCTCCATAGATAACATTTTAGAAGGAGAGGGCTAATTGACTTGGTCCTGGCTCTGTCTTTTAATATTGTGTGTGTTTTAGCTATGTTTGTAACATATTTGTTTTTGTGTTTTATTTTAATTCTTAAAATGTAAGACGAAAACATATAAATTATAAACACAGCTATAAAACACAACAATCAAACAGAGCCAGCACCCAGTTGGTTAGCCCCCATACCTACCAAGCCTGAATAAAAATGTCTTTGCCTTCTAGCAAAAGGGCAGAGGCTCCATAGTCTGGGAGCAGTCACCAAGCAGGGTGTCATGCCCAGCCTGAAGGCATGGCCAGCTGAGGACTCAGAAGAGGAGAGAGAGGTGGAGGAATCTAACTCTCAGCCTAGTCCCAGTTCTGCAGAAGCTGCTGCCAAAAAGGACAATCATGAGCTTGGCTTCCAGGCAATAGAGTCTCCTGCTAACTTGGGCATTGAGGAGACTAACTTACCTGCATTGAGGGCATTGAGGAGGAGGAGACTAACTTAGCCAGCATAGAGCAGAAAGTGCAGGGCTGCGTCGATCTCAGAGACTTTATGTAAAACACCATGCAATTAAGGAGCAGCTACACTAGGAAGTGCAGGAGATAAAAGCCTGGGAGGAATGTCAAGATTTTGTTAGAGATTAACTGATATTCTTGGTGGAAAGCACTCTTGTTATGGACTCCTTGTTTGCCTGTTTCTTCGGATTGGATCTTTGGACCTTTGCCTGATCTTGCTGCTCTCTGGAATCCTGACCATTGGATTGACTGATGACCCTGGCTCTTTGGACTTCTGAACTCTTTGGTATGCTGTAAGGACTTTGCTTTGTACACTTTGGATTTGACTTGTCTCAAACTCTGTGTCCTCATTGCAACTCACTACCTGGTAATTAAGGCTGTTGCTCTCAGATGCTGGATGCTTTCCCAGACATACCTGGAAGGTTTTTATCACCTTCCATTTGCAATATGTTTTGATGCACATTTGCAGCCCATAAGGCTGCATTTCTTTAAAATGAAGAAGAAAGAGAAGAAGAAAGAAAAGAAAGAAAATGTTGGGAGGTCAAAATTCAGATTTCCTGTTGCTCATCTAGTTTGGTTCTTATGTGATTTGGCGCTGTCAGTTGTCTAGATGAGAGACCTCTTTGTATCCACATGTGAGTTGTGCTATGATCTATAAAGAAAAAGGTGGAGTATCACTGTAATAAATAGTCTTCTCACAGGTGACTTGCTATGGCCTCCTTGAAAGTCAATGGCATGTGCCAAAACTGGAACTGTGATACAATCTGACTTACTCTGTTCATACATAGGAAAATCTGCATTCGCTTTTTTAATGTCCAGTAAGGACTATCCGTTGATTGGTGCTTTAAGAGTCATAACATTCCACCCACCCACTCACCCACCATCCATTTCAAAGATTAGTCAATCTGCTCTTAAACACTGTTTTTCAGGAGTGTTATCTAGAATTACACCATTACAGCTGTTGTAAGGATTTAATTGATAACAAAGGTGGTCATACTTTCTCCACATGTTTTACTTACTATGTGACCCTATGTTGGACAGTTATGGCAACAGTAACAAGAACATTGGGCCTTTGCAGACTGCTAGAAATAGTGCAAATTGAGTCCACTTTAAGGGTTAGGGTTAGGGTTAGGGAATCATGGGAACTGTATTTTATTGTGGTACCAGAGCTCTCTGACAGAGAAGGTTCAATGTCTGAGAAAAAAACAAATTCCCATGATTCCCTAGCACTAACCCTAACCCTTAAAGTGGACTCAATTTGCACTATTTCTGGCAGTCTGCAAAGGCCCATTAATTCCAAGAACAAGAAATTCATCTGGAATATTGTAAAATCTCTATTCCCCTATTGTTTTTTTTAATAAAATTTGGTTCTCTACAGGTATGTAACTGCCCGGCTACATTGTCCAAGTCCAGCAGAGAGGTGCCAGGTGGACGTTTCACAGAACAGGTTCATAGAAGAAATCCAGAGCATTAGCCATGTTGCCTAGAGGATTTGAGAGTTGTCCAAAAAGGTAACTTTTGCAATGATATCTTGACATTCTGTCCCAGATCAAAAGCTGGAAACAGTCAGTGATGTTCTAATAGAAATTAGTTAATGTTTGATCTCTCAGCTTGTTTATAGGTTACTTGGATTTCCAGTAACAAGGATTTGCAGACGATATACAAAGGAAGAAGACCAGAAACCACTTTCTTTTCCAGAGGCTTGAATTACTGGAAGACTGCTCTAGAGAGCAAAAAAGGATTTTCTGTGCAGTGCTTGTGTTATATTATAGAGATGTGTAACTGGGCAGAACAGAAAAAGTGGAAGCCATTGCTGCAAAACAGGGTATGTTTTATACAAATCTACATTTTCTGAAAGCCTCATCCAGGTGCTGTGTAGTAAGGGGGAATCCATTCTATACCCTCACTGCAAATAAAGTTCAAGGTGCCTCCTGTATGAAGCTTGTGAACATTCTTCTGCAATCATAATAACAAATTCCGAACAGTGTGTCCATTCACACTACGCAATTATAGTGCTTTTATTCCATTTTAAATGCTAGGGTGCCTTCCTAGGAAATCCTGGAACTTGCAGTTTAAGGAATGGCATTTAGAATTGTCAGCCAGAGAGCTCCAGTGGCTCCCCAAACTATGAACCCCAAAGAATGGAACCACAGCAGTTAAAGTGGAATAATAATGCTATAACTGCACAGTATGAATAGGCCTAGGAAAAGTTTACTTTTGTTATTTCAATTTTTTGTTACTTCAGCATATGGCAACCCTATAAAGACTTCAAAGACCCCTAGTCATCAACTTCTCTGTTCAGGTCTTACAGACACAGGGTTTTGGTTTCCTTAATTGAATCTGTCCACTTCTAATGCAGTCTTCCTCTGTTCCTTGTTGTTGCTGTTGTTGCTGTTGTTGTGTGCCTTTAAGTTGTTTCTGACGTATACAACCCTTAAGGCAAACTTATCATGGTGTTTCAGAGGAGGTTTGCCATTGCCTTCTCTTGAGGCTGAAAGCATGTAACTTGCCCAAAGTCACCTGGTGGGTTTCATGGCTGAGCTGGGAATCAAATCCTGGTCTCCAGAGTCATAGTCCAATACTCAAACCACTACTCTATGCTGACTCCTCTTTTCCTGCTGCCTTCTACTTTGCTGAACATTAGCTTTTTCAGTGAGTCATATCATTTCATGAAATATCCAAAGTATGACAGCCTCAGTTCAGTCATCTATGCTTCTACTGAGAGTTAAGGCTTGATTTGCTCTAGGACCCATTCATTTGTCTTTTTAACAGTCCACAATTTCACAGAACTCATCTCCAGCACACTTTTCAAATGAGTTGATTTTCTTCTCAACAGCTTTTTTCACTGTCAAGCTTTCACACCGTTACATAGAAATCAGAAAGAGTAATGGGATGTGGCTCTAAGCAAGAAAAGATGGGCATGCACATCCAAAGAGCAGGTGTGTTGTAGTACACACACTATACAGTTACATTACAATTCACACTAAGAACAGACTAACCTCAGCATAATTTCTCAGGCCTTCACCGTGACATTTTCTGCATATCAATCTGAATGCCACATAATGAGTTTTGATAGTATATTTTTCTCAGCCTACGCTGGTTACAATTTATAATACAACACACAATATGCACATGCACAGACATACACAAAGAGGAGAAAATCCCAGATTTCTTATTTCTCAAATATATAAGTGCAAATGTAAAATAAATTTAAAAGATTTTTGCCCAACCTGAGTGTCCATGGATGCATGCAGAGCTGCCTCTTTACAGCAAGGGAAGGGAGGGGAAGAGAGAAAAGAAATATGACTAGCCCATGCATGCATGGTAAATCATAAGGAGGTCAATGTGACTATAGGTTTATTGAGTAACATTTGGGGGGGAAACAACTCTGTCCACTCTCTCAATATGTTTGTGCTTAGTGCAAGCCTAACATGTTTACTGAGATGTCATTGTGTATTCGCAGGTACATAAAGTACTGCAACCCAATATTTCTATTTAATTAACATCAGTTACATTAAGAAAATTCACTTGATTATCAATTTACTTTTGGCTCAAATTCAAGGTCCTGGTTTTCCCCTTAAAGCCCTGCATGGTTTGGGATTAGGGTGTTTTAAAGCAGTGGTTCCCAACCTGAATATTGACCATACTGGCTGTGGGTTCTGAGAATTGAAATCTAAAACATCTGAAGGATCAGAGTTTGATAGCCACAATCTTAAAGATTGTCTGTTCCCTTATGAAGCTCTTAAGATGCTGAAATTGTCTTGCGAGTCTTTATTTCTGTAGCTGTATCATCTCTACTTGAGACAAATAGGAATCCATAAAACTGGGGCCACTTTAGTTGTGGTTCCAATGCTGTTGTGAAGTGTCTTTTCATATAAAGTCCATGTTCCTTTTTTAAAAGATAAATTAGGCCAAACTGCATTCTCGGTTTTTCCAGAATTTTGCAGAATTAGGACTAGAATTCTTTCTGAATTAGGGCCAGAATTCTTTCAGTGACTTAGAAGCATAACGATGTTGCTACCATAAGTACTTTTTCTGACATTATGTAAGGAAGTAACCAGTACCACCTTATGCAATAGATTTTCTTAGGCTGGGCAACAGCTGTTGGATGGCAGTCAGGTGCAGCTCCACGCCGGACCCAAATTGCCACTGATTAGCCATGGCAAAACTCCAGCCATCATCCTCATGGACGTTTGCATAGATACGCTGACAGAAATTTATGTTATGCCAATATGAAATAGGATCTTTACTGTTTTTCCCAATCTATTATTATTATTATTATTATTATTATTATTATTATTATTATTATTTTAAAAACATTTTAACTAGCACTTCATTATAAGATGTCAGAGCACTATACATAAGTCATAAATCTGCCATAATATATCACAATACAGCGCATTTAATATACATAGTAAAATATTCCACATTTAAAATTCATCATTTAAAATTCACAATTTAAAAATCATCTGGATAAGCCTGTCAGAAGAGACTGATCTTCAATGCTGTTTTAAGTTTACCTTATACATGCTTATGTCTTGGGGGGCGGGGGTGTTGTTGTTGTCAGGGTTGGTATTCCCTTCTTCCCATTGCAGAGCCCAAAGCCCCTTCCTTACTGAACAACATTTGACTCCCCCTTGTATGACCATTCCATGCTTTGTGGAGGGTGGACAGGAGCACAGCAATATCTGGCTACATCCTCATTGCAGGATGTAAAATCACTTGGAAAAATGGCTGCTGGAGCGCATTTCCCAATTTGCATTGGAGTGGGAATCTACTCTGAAGTTGGATTCTGCTGCAAAAGCTGTGCAATATAACATGGCTGCAGTGCAAATTAGAGTTAAATTTGGGAGAGGTAAGGAGTATTATTTAAGGCACGTGATTGGTTTCTAGACTCACAGTCCAGTGGTCAAACCACTATACCACACTAGTTCACATGTCAATTTCTTGCCTCCCTGTTATCAGACTAGATTCCTGGTCTTCATCCCACCCCAATGTAAACACATTGGCTTGGTGAGTCATCTCATCAGTAAAGCTAAAGTGCTACTAAATGAAGTGCAAACTTTGCTTGTTTGTCCTAATGGGCTGTTAATTGGAGAGGTTCATTAAAAACACTTGGGTGTCAACAGGCAAATGTGGAACAAGAAGTAACATAATCCTCAAAGTGGGGATGGGCACCTCTATAGACTGAAGCTCGTTTAAGTCCTGTTGATTTCAAAGGAGAGGATTTTAAGCATGAATTTTAAAAATAATTTTATGCACTCTTCCTTTAAAATCAGTAGTATTTAAGAGAGATAAACTTCAGCTGGAACATTTGTTTCATACTTCCTCTTTCTACAGACATTGGACCAGATAAGAGTTTATAAGGTGTGAGGGAACTGCAGACAGGAGGAGAGTGAGAAAGTCCAATGACTAGTGAAAGGCTATTGAAATCTGTGTTTCTGTTAATAATCCAACACCATAAAAGAACTGTGGTAGTGCAACAGTTTGGATTCACCACACAATAAGAGAACTGTTGTAGGAGAGCAGAAATAAAAACAAATAATAACATATGCTTAAAATTATTTCATTTATTAAAACCTTATCCAACTTTTTTTGTTATGTCCCTATCAAACATCTTTTTCATGGCCTTATGCAATTACAATTAGGAGAAGTGGGTTCTGTTGTAAATGAGAAATCAGCTAGAAAACTGGTGGACTTTTTCCTTATACCTCCATCCAGTAAGAGTCTAGACACTTATTAAAAAGTGACAAAAGCTATAAATTTAGAAAACAGGTCACCAAATCACCAGGAGGAAATCTTTCCTCTTAAAGTCCCTATCCGGTGAGACATGCTTTTTAATAAGACACTTTCCTATAAATGGACAAGTTGTGCCATCTCATAAAGGTGCAATAGCAGATATGCATGCAGCAAGAAGGATTTTTGCTGCTATATCAGCATTTTAAACACCAGAGTATAAATCAGTTTTCTCTCTGCTGCTAGCCAACAGCCTCCGAAACCTCAAAAATTCTCATACTGTCTTCCCTCAGACTGTTATGGTGCTTTTTTCCCTACAGTTCCCCTCCCAAGCAGGTGGGTGTATGACTAGCATTTCAAAGATGCCAGTTTCAATGGCCAGCTTCATTCCACATTAGTACCCATCATCCACAATGGAGCCCATCAGGAGGCTTGCATGAGAGAGTGCAGGCTCCAATCAAGAATTGCTCCTAGTGATTTTGAACAACATATTCTCTTAGTTTTCTGTCATGTGGCTTATTGCATGATTAGTATACACCTTTGGTGGACCCAGGGGGCAATTTTCTGCATAATCACCCACAAAATGCCCCAAACATGAAAGACAAATAGAGTGGGAAAGCTCTCTCATCCTCAGAGGATTGCAATGGCAAAACTCCTCTGAATAAACTTGCCAAGAAACCTCTGTAATAAATTTGCTTTAGGGTTGCCATAAGTCAAAAGTGACTTGGAGGCACACAACAACAACAAAGCCAGAAACCTAATTCTGCTTTAGAAAGACAGACATTTTTGATATCAAACAATGCAGGGAGAGCCTGCATCTCATTTATCAGCAAATTGTTCTTCCTGAAGGCTTCTAGAAGAAACTGTTTACATTTTTTTTAAATTAAAAGTGCAGTCTAGGAGAGCCTGGAGGGTTGTGAGGGGAGTCTTGGGATGTCATATGTGGCCCTAGGTCCATGCTTTGGCACTCCTGTATCATGGTCCTTCTTAAAAAGAAGAGTAGCAATAATTCAGCTGAAGTTAAGAACATTAGTTCAGCCTGGGTTAAACTTAGGGTACAGAATTCTCTCAAAGGTCTGCATAAGATGATCCAAACAGAAGCAGTCTTCATGTCTCACCTGTTCTTCCTATTAACCAGTTCATCCATAAGGAAGATCCATCAGTTCAGTGGTCTATACATTTAAAATCCTCCCGTGGGCAATTGATGTAGAGATTATACTTCAGGGTGTTCAGCTTTGTTTGTGTATGCCTTCAAGTTGCTTGTTGAATTATGGTGACCCTATTAATTTCATAGGGTTTTCTTAAGCATGAAATATTCAAAAGTGGCTTTGTTAGGGATGTGGTGGCTTAGTGGTTAAGATGCCAATTCTGACAATTGGAAGGTCAGGAGGTTGGTAGTTCGAGGCCCAAGTGCTGCATGATGGGGTGAGCTCCTGTCACTAGTCCTAGTTTCTGCTAGCCTCTCAGTTTGAAAGCATGCAAATGCAAGTAGATAAATAGGTACCACTTCAGTGGAAGGTAAAAGCATTCCATGTAGTCATGCTGGCCACATGGGCACTGGAGTCATCTTCGGATAATGCTGGCTCTTTGGTTTAGTAATGGACATGAACACCAGTCCCTACAGTCGATTACAACTAGACATTCATGTCAAGAAGAAACCATTACCTTTACCTTTTCCTCTGAAATATAGCCAACAGCACCTGATATTCATTGGTGGTCTCCCATCCAAGTATTAATCAAGGCTGACCCTACTTATCTTCCAATATCAGTTGGGATATGATGCCTTTAGAATATTTAGACTTTAATAGGAACTGATTTACCCACATGAAAAAAATTCCTTCCCAATTAAAGCCACATTTGAGAAAGATTCTCTTGTCTTATAGTGATATCTTAAGCAAAAATTCCATCCCAAAAAGATATGACAATATTGAACTGTGACCTTAAAAAACTTTATTAAGGAGGTAAGCCTCACTGAATAATAGGTGTGAACTCTTGATATGTATTTTTTTTTAAAAAAAACTGTGTGAAGAATACAAATGTATATTATTATTATTATTATTAAAGTTTATTTCTAGGGCGCTGTCAGTGTGCACAGCGCTGTACAAGGACAATCAAGGATAAAACAGAATAAAAGCCAGAGGCATACAATCTAAGTAAAACAATGGGCAAAATAATAAAAGTCAATTAAAACAAAGACAATTACAACAATTAATAACAACATCCACTGTAAACCCAAGTGACACAATATCTAATTTAGACATCTACAGACGGTGCAATCAACCAGCAGATGAGTCAAAAAATTGAGGAGAAAGGATAGATTGAAGAAGGAGACAAATTGCATCACATCCTAACCAGCTACAGCCCAGCCACAGTGCTGACACAAAGGTAAGCCAGGTGGAGAGTAGTCCTAAGTAATTTCTAACATTGCTAGGATGGAAAGGACTCGATTCACCACACCTTCCTTGGCTATCTTCCCCAATAAAGATTGTATTCCAAGTCACTTGGAAGATACATGGAAGGCACTGCAGTGTAAAATTTGCTGGTAAAAACTGATGAGCTCCATGCTGGAAGCAATTCCAAACAGAGTGACAAAAGACTTGGACAAAATTGTCATAGATAGGATCACAATAGAGGGCCAGTGTGGTGTGATGGCTTAGGTTTTGGACTAGGACTGTCCCGAGTTCAAATACCCACTCCGCAGTGGAAATCCATTAGGTGTAATAAGTGAAGTCAGAAGAGTCAGATTTCTAGGAATTTAGAGCTCCTGATTGCTGTGGACTCCCCAATTCTGAGGAGCTGGGGACTGAGGCAATGGGGGGGGGGTTCTTCCCAACAGGAGATGGCAGATGATGAGGATATGCTGCCATTCTCTGAAGATTATCAATGCCAATCCCACCAGCTGTTAAATAAGGAGATGCTGACTCATTAAGCACTTGGTGTCTTGATACAACTGCCTATAAATTTCCCAAGATCTTGCTGGTCTCTTTGTTGCTTACAACAATTTGGCTTAGTGACTAGCAATTAATACTTTCTTGACCTTGGACTGATTACAATTAATGAGTCTGTTTTACTCCTTGCTGGCTTTATTTATTTGGACTATTGATCTGCAGTTACCATTTTTTGAATGGCTGGTAACCATCCTCTTGTTTCTCCCTTCATCTTGCTGGATAACATGTGGTTGACCTGGATGGGATTAACCACCTGACAGCTCTTGTACTCCAGCCACCTGATTCCTTGGTAACTTGCTGACTGGAGCATAGGCACTGGGTGACCTTGGGCAAGTCACACACTCTCAGCTTCAGAGAAGGGCAATGGCAAACCCAGTCTAAACCAGTCTTGCTAAGAAAACTCAATGATACAGTTGCCAAAAAGTCAGAAACCACTGGAAGGCATGCAACAACAAGATCACAATAACACACTTACAAAAAGTGATACTATTTGGAACATGCTACATTATTGAACATTACCTCATAGATTATTGATTCTTGGATAGAATTCAGATCATTGATGGTCAAGCACAATAATACGTGGTAGATGGTGAGACTGAGATTAAAAAAAGCTCAACCTCCCAGGGAAGGCAGGAGAATGGCTGTTGCATGCTATGGACCACCCTCCCAATGAACCTGTGGGCAATGGTCTCTTCATGGCAGCAGTGGAAAGCTCTGCTGTCACACTTGTTCTACCCTGATGCTGTGACCCAGACACTGAGTCTGTTGGGACCATGACAGAGGAGGCCATGAAGCTACAAGCAAAGAAGCTCCTCTTTACAAAGTCTTTTACAGGAGCCCAGCTCACTCCCCTTTTCTGTCTAGCTGGAGGTTTGTTGTTGTTGTTTGCAGTGTTAGCATTGGGAGTAGGGTGAAAGCTTGGCCTGGAAAAGAATGGGATTCTACGCTAGGCAAGAACATCACTAGGGGGCATGTGGAGGAGCAAACCACATGGGATGACACCTTAGTGTCACCTGGTATGCTGGATATGGATGGTCTGCTGGCCAGGCAGGAAAGTGAGTCTCCTCCCTTTCCCCCCAGACCTAGAAAGGCTGAGGGCCAGCAGCAGCAGCAGCAGCAGCAGCTTACTCCCACCAGTGGCTGGTGAAGAGAGGAGTGGGGTATTAAAAATGATCTGCATCAGGTATCAAAGGTACGCCACTGACTCTAGGTGATCCTACTGTAGTTGTGTGTGCATTAGACTGCCTCTAGAATTGCTTACTGCGCATGTGTGAAGAGTAAAACAGAAAGAAAATGGAAAATCAGATAAGTTTGCCTCACCAACTACCCTGGCATGTTGAAAAACATAAATCTATAAGTTTTGTTACCATAGGAAAAGTGGGAGGTGTTGAACGAAAAACAGTCATCACCAGGGTTGGATTTTGGAAGAACCTTTCTGGTGATCTCTAGAAGATTCAAAATGTTTTTGTTTACTTTTGCAAGGCTTACTAGAACTGGTTGTTTCATTTCAGATGTGCATAGTGATAGTTTTGAATTTAAAAGTTTGCTGAAACATGTTGAATGGCTCTTCATTTTTGTGGTGTGGGAACCTATTCCCTGTTCTTTCCATGTTATTTCTGTCTCTGGTCCCAAAGTTTCTGTCAAAGAAGTAATGCCCAGGAACACATCAATTTCATTCACTAAGGTATATCTGTACAGCACCCTAAGCCCCCTAATTTCCCAACCATGCCCCATTAAAAGGGCCTGAATTATAGTTATGATGGAGCTGGCATGATTAAGTCCCTCCCACTGAAGTGTAATAGAAATAGAAATATAAATATAAGGGAAAACCATCTCCTTAGCTGTGCTGCAGCAAGCTGGCAAGGCTTTGGATCTGGCAGTAGATCTGGCACAAAAATCCCCTTCCTGTTAAGATTTCTCGTTAATGTTTTCATATTGTTTTCAAGTATTCCAAGCACTTCATATGTATTATGATGTAATCCTCACAACAACACTGTGTAAGGATTATTACTTACATTATCACAAATGGAAGGCTCGGAGTAAAAGGAAATAGTACTTTGCCTAAGGCAAGACCATTTTTTAGTTTCTATCATGCCCCCTCACCAGCCAATCCAGTATGTGTGCAACTTTTCTGCACCCGAGTCATGATTTCTTTATCAGTCTCATAGTTTGGGAAAGTTCCTCTTTTTTTTGGTGGAAATGAGACTAAAAAACCAGGGTGCTCCTAAATAATTATAGCTGTGCTAGAACAGACAGGAATCTATCTAGTCCAGTATTGTTCACTCCGATACTGAACTCAGCCAGTGTGTGTTGAGAGAAATGGAGCCAAAATGGGGGTACTAGGAAGAAGATTTGAGCATGCTTCAGGGAACTTCAAGGTGACTCCAGAAACTACAAAAACAAAAACAAACCTATTTTCATTGCAGGTTCCACTTGTTCTCTTTACAGACAGTTCCAGGAGCACTCTCTTTCTCCCAGAATGTGCTCTTTCTCCTGCAGAAGTCAATTAGATGCTTTGAGAAGTTCATAAACAGGACATGAATGTGACAATGAGCCCTACTGCCTGTACATAATGTTCCATATTCAGTATTTGGAAAGCAGTGCTGGTTCTCTGTGTATGATAAATTCCACTAAAATGGTTATGATCACAGCAGCAAGAATAGCATATTCTCAGAGATGGAAGGAGACTGATCCTCCAACACAAGGTTGGCTGATGAAGATGGTCAAATCTGCTGAAATGGACAAACTGACAATGTTGATCAAAGAGAAATCTTTGAATAACTTTGAAAAAGATTGGAAATTGTTTATTATAGACTTGCAGACACATTGGGGATATGAATCAGCATTAGATTTTGTAAAATAAACAGAGTTGGTAAGTTGTAGAGGCATAAATATAGTATTATATATAAGGGAAAAGAGTAATATATCCATCAGATGAGTTTGGGGGACAATCAGTAGTGTATATATGTCTTTGTTTAGTAGTTTAGTTTGTTTTGTATTGTTGTATGAATTTTAGACTTTTTGTATAAAATGTGTGGTTGTGTTTATATCTAATAAAATTATTTTTAAAAAAAAAAATCAATGAAATGGCTAAAATGCTTAAAAATTCAACAAAAATGTATAATATAATTTGTCCTTCACAAACCTGTCTGATCCAAAGTAAGCAAACCCAAGCGGATTACAGCAAGACCCTCCTCCCAGTAGATTACAAGAAGCAACATCAATAAAAATTCACACTAAATCTGCATTTTGAGGGAGAGAGGGCAGGGATAGGATCAGTTTTTCACATTTCTTTTACAATACATACAATATCCTTCACCAGCCAATCTCAAAGTGCAGCTCTTCTGCATGTGCTTCATAACTTCTTTTTCAGCCACACAGCTTGAAAGTATTACTTTTTTGGAAGATAGGTCCACTGGCTGGGATGGCTGGAAAAGTCTAGGAGCTATCTTTACCAGACGTAACTTTTCCACACTCTGATGAGCACTCCTTGCAGTTCCTTGATTGCCTTCATTAGAAAAATCTGATATTCTGAACCACTCTAATGCTCTGCATTCTACTTTCCTCTCCTCTCTACACTCCTTGATGTACTTGTGCTGCTAATTTAAAGGGAATGGTAGGGAAGACTTATGCTGATGTTGACTGTATCAAATATTGCTACCTCAGCTTTTTTTGTCATGCTAAAGGCATCAGTTCGTTCCAAAAACAGCTCAGTGATTTGTGTGGTGCATGGGAAGGAAGTCATAGGCTACACTGGAGACCCAAAATAGGCCTATCAGAATGCCAAGGCTTGTGTTTGCCAAATCTTGCCCAGTCCTTTTGATAAAGCTTCAGTGTTGCTTTGTTGATAACTGCCCTCAAGTTGATCATAGTGACCCTATGGACGAGACATCTCCAAGGCCCTCTATCTTCCACTGCTCTGCTTAATTCCTGCAGCCCCTTAATATACATGACCTGCTTAGTAGAGTCCATCCTACTTCCCTCCACCCCAGCATTATTGTTTTTTCCAAACAGTCCTTTCTTCTCATGATGTGTCTGAAGTACAACAGTCTCAGTTTGGTCATCTTGACTTCCAAGGAGGTCTCCAGTTTGATCTGCTCTAGGACCCACTTGTTTGTCCTTTTAGCTGTCCATGGGATCCTCAGTACTCTTCTCCAGAACAACATCTCAAATGCATTGATCTTCTTGCTATCATTTTTCTTTTTTAATTTTTTTAATAAAGTTTATTACTTAGACGTAAAGCATAAAACATACAACATAAACAAATACATACAAACCCATTCAAACCCAAATCTATAAACTTTGTATAAACATTAATGTCTAAAAAGATGTACATGTCAAAAGCAATAACAAAAGCAATGAGACTACACAATCAAATATCTTGCATTAATACATACCAATCCTTTACTTGTCAGTTTTTTATTTTATCCATTCCTTCCTCCCACCTTTCACCTTCTCCAATATCACACCAATACTTTACCTTCTTTACTCCTACACTCTTTCTTTCTTTCTTTCTTTCTTTCTTTCTTTCTTTCTTTCTATCCTTCACCTCTCATATCACCATCCTTCCTTCCTATCAACACCCTCATACCTTCTCCACACATCCTCATACCCTCAGCACTTAACTTTTACTTTCTTCACTAATCCTACACCTTCTATTTTCCTTTCACTACCATTTCAGTCTCATATTCTGTATTTAAATCTACAATTCTTCCAATTCTCCTCATTCTTACCATTCATACAGACTTCCTACCCATCAATATTTGTCCTCTATGTGATTATATTGACTTTAGTATATTTTCCTGTTTCATAGTGAACATTCTCTTTTATTAGTTTTTATATAGAAATTGTTGCCAAGACTCCCCATCTTTTTTCCAAGAACTCTATTATTTTCCCCCACTCCTTATAGAATTACTCTTTTGGTTTATCTCTTAATAATTGCATTAGTTTGTCCATCTCCAATATTTCATATAATTTATAAAGCCACTCTTCTTTAGTAGGAACCTCCTTATTTTTCCACTTCTGAGCAAACAATATCCTTGTTACTGAAATCAAATAAAATAAAATTTTCCTATATTTCTTTTCCAAATTTTCATTCATTATTCCCTACAAGTAAAATTCTGGTTTTAAACATAGCTTCAAATCTAATATTTCATTTAACATATTATTAATCATATCCCAATATTTTCTTGCCTGTTTACACCCCCCACCAACAATGGAAAAAAGTTCCCATTTCTTTTTTGCATTTCCAACACTTATTGTTTTTCAGTTTATAAATGTTTACGATCTTTGCCAGTGATAAGTACCATTGGAAAAACATCTCATATAAATTTTCCCATAGACACTGAGAGACTGTATATTTATATCCATTTATCCATATTCTTTCCCAATGCTCCATATGGATTGGATAGCTTATATTTATGACCCATTTAATCATTGGTTCTTTAACTGTTTCTTCCTCCATCTTGTATTTTAATAATAATCCATATAGCTTCCCAATTATTTTCTCTTTCTCACCAATTAATATCTTTTCCAACTCTGTTCTTTCTTCTTCTTTTTTAAACCCATATAATTTTTTATCCATTATAAATCTTTTGTATAATTGTCTATGAGCAAACCAATTTATAGAGTATCCTTCTTCCTGTAATTCCTCTTTAGTTTTCAGAATTAGTTTGGGTCCTTGTTTTTTAAGAATATTTTTATATTTAACCCAACTTTCTTCTCTGTTCATTTCCTTTCTGTAAAAAGCTTCATCAGGGGAGAGCCAGGTAGGCATTTTTGGTATAATTCTCCTCTTATATTTGTTCCAAACTTTAATTAGGGCTTTTCTAATACAATGGTTTGAAAAGTTTTTTATTTTGTCTATCTTTGTCATATGCCAGATATGCATGCCACCCATATCTCACTCCACATCCTTCAATTTCTAACAACCTATTATCCTTCAATGTTATCCATTCCTGTATCCACAATAGGCATCATGCTACAAAATATAATTTAAGATTAGGAAGGCCCAGGCCACCTCTTTCTCTGGAGTCCTGCAATAATTTTAGCTTGATCCTGGGTTTCTTCCCCCTCCAAATGAATTTAGCTATCTCTCTCTGCCAATCTTTGAAGATCTTCTCTGATGTTATAATAGGCAACATTTGAAATAGGAAAAGAACTTTGGGTAAGATGGACATTTTTATAAATGATATTCTTCCCATAAGAGACAAATTTAATCTATTCCAATTTATCAAATCTTTTTTAATCTCATTCCATAATTGTTTATAATTGTTTTGAAATAGTTCATTGGTTTTCTTAGTAATTTGGATCCCTAACTACTTAACTTTTCCCCCTATTTTAATACCTCCAGATTTTTCTATCAATTCTTCCTCTTTTGGTATATTTTTAGTTATAATAATTGATTTGTCTTTATTAATTTTGCAACCTGTTGCTGATTCAAATCTCTCTAATGCCCTTATTAGTATTTCTATGTTTTCCAATGGATCTTCTGTCATTACTACTACATCATCTGCAAAAGCTCTTATCTTATAGTTTTGTCTTTTAATTTTCACCCCTCTTAAATTTTCATTCCCTTTTATATCTTTGATGAGCAGTTCTATAATTATTAAAAATAGTAGTGGTGATAATGGGCAGCGCTGATGTACTCCCCTACAAATCTTTATGGTCTCCGACCTATCTCCATTAATTCTAATACAAGCCTTTGGGTTAGTATATATTTTATGCATCCAAATCAGAAAATTCTCTCCAACATTCATTTTTTAACACCTCTATTACTGTGGGCCAATTGACAGAATCGAATGCTTTTTCGAAGTCTATTTTTAAAAAGTCCCAATTTCTTATCATAATGCTGTTCAATAACATTAATTACTGCTCTTAGATTTTCTCTCATATAGCGTTTTGGCAAAAATCCTCGTTGATCTTCATCAATCAAGTTTTTTAAACATTCTTTTAATCTATTAGCCAAAATTGATGCAAAGATTTTGTAATCATTATTCAGGAGAGATATAGGTCTATAATTTCCTGGGTCTTGAGAATCCTTATTTTATTTAGGTATCAAAATTATTTCAGCCTCCCTCCATGAATCAGGCACATTTCCATTTAATGCTTCATTCGTTACCTGTTGTAATGGAATATCTATTTCATCGCTAAACACTTTGTAAAAGGAGTTTGTCAGACCATCTAGCCCAGGGGCTTTCCCTTCTTTACTTTGTTTTATTGCTGCTTGTATCTCTATTAGAGATATTGGTGCATCTAATAGTTGTTACTCCTCAGATAATTTTCCAAGTACATTTTCATCTAAATAAGTTGTAATTTTTTTCATTTGAGATTATTTGGTCTTTGTATAGTGTTGTATAAAACTCTTGAAATACCTCTTTAATCTTTTGTTGTTGTGTGTATATTATATCATCTTTATTTTGGTAATATTTTTTTCCTTTTCTTTCCTTAATTTGTGTGATAGCCATTTACCCATTTTGTTGGCATTCTCAAAATTGTTTTGTTTTGCTCTTTTCAGCCTTCTTCCTATTTCTGCGACTGATTCTATTTCTAATTGTTTCTGTAATATCTTTATTTCCTCTTGAATTGCTTTCTTACTTGGGTGATCCTTTAGGGTATCTTCCTTCTTTTTTAATAAATTATTGAGTAAAATCAATTTTCCTTTTTCTTTTTAAATATAATATTTTGTTGTGTGAAAAAACCTCTAATAACTGCCTTCCCAGCATCCCAGACTATTTCTAATTTAGGTTCTTTATTTAAATTTTCTTCAAAATATTAACGAATCATTTTCCTCCCTTTGTCAATGATAGTTTTATCTTTCAACAAATCCTCATTTAATTTCCAAATATATTTTCTTTTTGAACTGATCTATTTTTGATTTCTAAAGTCAGGATATAAAAGAAATGGAAAACCTTACTTCCTATCATTTTTCTTAACTGTCCAGCTCTCACATCCATACATGGTAATAGGGAATACAATGGCTTGTATGATTCTAACTTTTGTGCTGAATTGTATATCTTCCCATTTTAGAATCTTTTCTAGTTCTTTCACCCTCCCCATTATTAGCCTTCTTCTGATTTCCTAACTGCAGTCCCCATTTCTATCAATAATAATATAATAATAATAATAAAATTTATTTATATACCGCCCAATGGTTACCCAATCCGGCAGTTTACAGCATGAAAACAGTTACAGTAAACACCAAATCCCTTCCCCCCCATAAAACAGTATTAAACAATAACAAAGTTAAAATCCTAATAACAATTTAAACAAAAGATCAAACAATTAAATAATAAACCATACCACATCACCTCGTTGTTGCACCACAGGGGAACCAGGGTTCAATAGTGTCTCTGGAAAGGGAGGGAACAGCCCGGGGCCGGGCTATTTAGTCTGGAAAGGCCTGCCGGAAGAGATCCGTCTTGACAGCCTTTTTGAAACTGTCCAAAGATGTTAATTGATGGATCTTGTCCAGCAGGTCATTCCAGAGTCTGAGGTCGATGACAGAGAAGGCCCTCTGGGAGGTCGCCGATTGCCTCAATCTTTGTGGCTCTAAAAAATTTCTCCCAGAGGACCGGAGCGCGCGGGGGGGGGGTTGTATGGGAGGAGGGGGGCTCTGATATAGCTTAGACCCAAGCCATTTAGGGCTTTAAAGGTGATAACCAACACCTTGTACTGGGCCCGGAAGCAAATAGGCAGTCAGTGGAGGGACCTCAAAACTGGAGTGATGTGGTCCCTCCTAGATGCTCCAGAAACGAGCCTGGCAGCCATATTTTGAACTAGTTGTAGCTTCCAAACCTTGCACAAGGGTAGCCCCATGTAGAGCGCGTTACAGAAGTCAAGGCGTGAGGTTACCAGCACGTGCACAACAGTCACAAGATCCCTTACTTCCAGAAAAGGGCGCAGCTGGCGTATCAACCGAAGCTGATAACAGGCACTCCTGACCGTCGCATTAACCTGATTTGTCATCAGGAGCGACGAGTCAAGGAGCACACCCAGACTGCGAACACAGTCACTGGAGGAGAGTGTGACCCCATCCAGGACTGGAGTTGCAACCCAATTCTTGGTTTCGGGGCCTCTACCGTGAGCACCTCCATCTTGTCTGGATTCAGTTTCAATCTGTTTTTCCTCATCCAGCCCATTACTGCCCGAAGACATTCATTGAGAGAAAAGATGCCATTAGAATTCGAGGCCGACGAACGAGACACGGAGAAATAGATTTGAGTGTCATCAGCTTACTGATAACACCCAGCACCATAACTCCGTATAATCTCACCCAGCGGCTTCATATAGATATTGAATAACATCGGGGACAAAATAGCTCCCTGAGGGATCCCACAAGTGAGTTCCCTCTTGCTGGAGCTACAGTCCCCGAGCAGCACCCTCTGGGACCTACCCGAGAGGAAGGACCGGAACCACTGCAAAGCAGTGCCCCCAATACCTAATGTTTGATCCCAGGTATAGGAATTCTTTTACTATTTCTATTTCTTCATTGTCTAGGCTGAACTTGTGAAGATCCTCAGTGGTCATTATTTTTGTTTTCTTTATGTTCAGCATTAAGCCTGCCTTTGCACTTTCTTCTTTAGTCTTCCTTAGTAGGTGTTCCAGGTCTGTGAGGTTTCCTGCTAGTATTATGGTGTCATCTGCATATCTTAGATTGTTGATGTTCTTTCCTTCTATTTTCACTCCTCCTTCTTCTGTATCCAAGCATGTTTATATATATATATATATATATATATATATATATATATATATATATATATATATATATATATATATATATATATATATAATATGTTCTGCATACAAGTTGAACAGATAGGGTGAAAGGATGCAGCCTTGTCTGATCCCTTTGCCAATTGGGAACCATTCTGTTTCTCCATGTTCTGTTCTGACAGTAGCCTCTTGTCCCAAGTACAGATTCCTCATCAGGACTATTAGATGTGCTGGCACTCCCATGTCTTTAAGGGCATTCCATAAGCTTTCATGGTCTATGAAGTCAAAGGCTTTGCTATTTCCTGCTGATTTTCTTTTGGAATTCCCTGGTGTGCTCCATTAGCCATCATATGTTTGGAATGTGTTCCCTAGTGCCACTTCCTTTCCTGAATCCTGCTTGGACCTCTGGGATCTCTCTTTCCATGTATGGTTGGAGTCTATGTTGCAGAATTGTGTTTCCCTTTTTGTGGATGGGGATGTATATTGATCGCTTCCAATCTGTTGGCCATCATTTTGTTTTCCATATCTGTTGACATATGTTGGTCAGCCCTAGAATTGATTCTATCAATGTGGATTGCAGCAGTTCAATTGGAATATCATCTGTTCCTGGTGATTCGTTTTTCGCTATTTCACTTATTGCAGTTTCCACCCCACTTTTTAGAATTTGGGGTTCATCTTCATATGGCTCTTCATTCCATGTGTCCTTCATTTTGTTGTCCCCTTTGTATAATTCTTCTGTGTATTGCATCCAACATCTTTTTATTCCTTCCTGGTCTTGAACTATGTAATTTTTATTGTCATAGATCATCCCAATCCTTGGTTTGAATTTTCCTTTGATTTCCTGGATCTTGTGAAATAGATTTCTTGTTCTTCCCTTATTGTTGTTGTCTTCTATTTCTCTGCATTGGTCATTGTAGTAATTTTCTTTGTCCTTCTGCACAAGCCGTTGTACTATTGCATTCATAATTCTTAGTTTGTTCCTATCACCCTTTTGTTTTTCTTCTCTTCTTTTCTTTATTGTTTGTAGTGGGTTTTTTCTGTCATCCATGGTTTTTACTCTTTCTTTTTGTTTACTGAAAGTGTCTGTCTGCATTCTTCTTTTATTATGTCCCTGGCATAATAAATAAATAAATAAATAAATAAATAAATAAATAAATATTTCTACAAGCTATTATCCCAGTCTACAAGCTATTATACTACTGAATCCCAATGTATGAAGGAGTGCCTTTGTTTGCTAACCTGCAACAGGATGGTACCATATGGCCATGTCCCCAGTGCTGACATACGAGGGGGTATTGTAAGGTTTTAATTATCACCTTTAAAGGAATTTGACAAAAAGTTTATTTTGATTTGTAGTTGTTAACTATTCTCTGTGTAATTACCATCCAAATTTACACATTTCACCAGCGTTTCTTGACCCTTTGAATGCCATTATTGTAGAAGTCTGCAGATTGCACCTTCCACTTCATGAATGACATCATTTGTGTTGTCGAATTGGTGACCCCACAACAGATTTTTCATTTCTGGGAACAAGAAAAGTCACTTGGTGCAAGGTTGGAAGAATAATGTGGATGCTACAAAATCTCAAAACCATAAGCCCTTGCTTTATTAACTGCAACTTGTGAAGAGTGAGCTGGTGCCCTGTCAGCTAGGAGACCAATGCTTCTGGAGAGCATTTCTTTTTCATAGCATCTCACAACTTGTCCAGAAGATTGCTGTAGTATGTGCCAGTGATAGTTTGTCCCTTTGCAAGGTAATCTGTGAGAATGACTCCATGACAGTCCCAAAAAACTGAGAACATGACCTTCCCTGCTGACTTTTGCACCTTTGCCTTTTTTGGGGGGGGAGGGGGGAGGGAAATTGGCATGCTTCTACTCCATGCTCATGGTTTTGGTCCCTGGATCGTACTGATAGATCCAAGATTCATCTATGGTTACCAGACAACAACAAAAAAATCCTCTTCATCCTGTTCCAACAGCGTCAACATCTGTTTTGAAAGGTCACGCTGTGTTTGTTTCTGGAAACGGGTTAGCAAATGTGGAACCCAGTGTGCAGACACCTTAAACATGTGGAGTTCATCATGAATAATTTCCTACACACTACCATAACTGAGACCATTTTCATTCATGATCATTTGGATGGTTGCTTGTCTGTCTTCCAGGGTTAAACACCCCACTTTCTTCACTGTAGCCTCATCGTCCATCAATGATGGTCTTCCAGGTCTTGGCTCGTCTGTGAAAGACATGTGACCGGTTTGGAAATTCCTTTTCCACCTCATAATAATGTCATAAGATGGGCAATCATTTCTATAAACTCCTAGGAATTTGCCAGGCACTATTACTCTTCAAATGCAGGAACTTTATCACACTGCGAGCCTCAATCTTCTCCATCTTACACTTTATGACTTCTGGCACAACCTGTAACAAACATAAAGGACCCGATGAGCTGATTTTCTCAACATCATGCACTGAGGGATCAATGATGACACTGGCAAAATTTCATCAACATACCATAATAACTTCTGGGTGATAATTATTACTTTACAATACCCCCTCATAGGGCACAATCTGCAGACTTCTACAATAACAGTATTCAGAAGGTCAAGAAATGCTGGGGAAATGTATAAATCTGGATGGTGACTACATAAAGAAAAGTTAACAGTTACAAATCAAAACAAACTTCTGTCAAATTCTTTTAAAGGTGATAATTAAAACTTTACGATACCCCTCGTAAAAAGGATTTAGCCTGTTTTTTTGTTGGGATTGCATTCTGCTTGGATAATCAGGTTTTTGGCTAATTTGGCTTTGGCTTTGCATATGCATGTAGTTTTGTGGTGGTGCCCAGGAGTGTAAGATCATACCTCAGGCTTGTGCACCAGCCTCCTTCATTCCTTCAAGGAAATCAGACCAAGTTATGGCAATGCATTCCTCAGAGCCGGAGGATTTTGAGACCTGTAATCCATAAAATCATATTTTCAAGCTCTGATATTCTTCAGTTACATGAAGTTTGGTTAATGTAATGTGTTCTAAATTGAGTTACATTTAAAGAGCTTTTTGGAACTTGAAGTTGGGCCAGAATTTGGCAGCAAGGAATAATATTAGTGCTTCCATAATATCATTCTTACATTGATTTGGACTGCTTGAACTGGAGGTGTCCAATGCCCACAAGATATGGTTCAGACATTGATTTGGTGTTTTAGGAGGTGGGGGGAGTTTGATTCTGCTAAGAGTGATTCAGAAATATTGCCTCCAGGAATCCAGCTCAAGATTTGGAAATCTGAAGGTTCATGCCTACTATTGGCTCTCACTGGGGAAAAAATGACTATAACTTTTATCTTGTGAGCATTGCATGAAAATTTCAGGCTTAATGGACACTCAGAATGGGATTTATGCCTGCCAAATTTCAGACAAATAGGCACAGTGGGTTTTGTGCATCTTTAAATTTGGTTTCTTTTCAATAAAAGGAACTTCTGGTAATTTTTAAATTTCTTGACAGGGTAGGCAGAAATTTGCAGGCAATCAACAAGTTTCAGATGATGCAGTGCAGGAAATTTTAAACTTTAAAGTTTTTTAAACTTTGTATTTTTAATGTTTTCTATTGTTTTAACTTGACTGTTTTAGATTTGTTAGCCGCCTTGAATCCCTGTGTTGGGAAGAAGGTGGGATGTAAATAAACATAATAATAATAATAATAATAATAATAATAATAATAATAATAATAAATTTTATGTAAGAACAATTTTTACATGTTGATATTCCAAAAGAAGATGGAGGAGGAGGAATATGCTTGTTTTCCCTGTGGTTGAAACTTTAGAATTTTCTTCTGAAAATGGTAAGACAACATAGGGGCTCTGCAGAAAATGCAAAACGCCATCTTGGAGCCAGGGAAGGGGAGGGGCAGCTGGATGCTGGACGCCCCAACCCCTTCCCGAGGACATCATTGGAGCACCTGCCGTTACACATAGCGAGTGCTCTGATGATGTCCTCCCAGCCCAGCCTCTGCATGGGCTGAGCCGTAAGAGCTGTGGAAGAACTGTGCAATGGCTCTTCTGGCGTCTTTTCTGGGGATTGAAGAAGGAACACTATTTTAGCGCTCCTTTCCCAGGATCCAAAAAGGTGGATTGGGGCCCAGGTGTGGGGCAGCCTCAGCCCCAATCTTCTGCTTCCCAGGGCGGCCCATGGCGGCCCATGGCCACTCATCTTCAAAGCCCCATAGAGTGATCATAGAATCATAGAGTTGGAAGGGGCCTTGTGGGCCACTGAGTCCAACCTCCTGCTCAGTGCAGGATCTTCAGCTAGACTCTAGCTGGAGCAGTGATTCCCAAACTCTGGCATTCCAGGTGTTTTGGACTTCAGATCCCAGAATGTCAGACCATTGGCCAAGACAGCTGAGACTTCTGGGTGCTGAAGTCCAAAACATCTGGAGGTCCAGAGGCTGAGAATCACTGAGCTAGAGCATGTAGCTGTCTGGCCTCTTTTTGAAGAAAACCAGAGAAGGAGACTCTACCACTTCTCTAGGCAATTGGTTCCATTGCAGAACTGCTCTCACTGGAAGATGTCCCTTCTAAGGTTCAATCAAAATCTACCCTCCTGTAATTTAAAACCATTAGATCTAGTTCTACCCACTGAGGCAGCTGAGATCAAGCCTGCATCCTCCTCTTTGTGGCAGATCAGATCACCCCTCAGTCTTCTCTTCACCAAAATGAACACGCCCAGCTCCTTCAACCTCACCTCATAAGTTTTGTTTTTCATACCTCTTATTATCCTTGTTGCCCTTGTTCCAGGCGGATGTAGGCTTGTAGTAAGAAAATTCTCATATTTTTGTGGATGTAATTTGCTTCTCCTTCCCTCATCTGGTGATTTGAGAGAGAATTTGTATTATAATGGTACACACCATACAGGTGTCCCTCAGAAAGCTGCATAGTTACAGAAGAGGACAGAGAAAGGTGATAGGGTTATGTTGATTTAAAATGTGTTTATAGCTTTTTTTTAAAAAAAAGTAGAGAAGTCTAGTGTTTTTGAAGAACAGATATCTCATTCATGGTCTCATCTCTGCCTTTCTCATCTATGCTGACCAACCTGACTCACTCTCTTGCTCCATCCATTGTTCCACAGCAGCATCAGGCTCATGAGGGAAGGATTAACAGCTTTTAGGCTGGTTTTCTTAAAGACAATAGCCTCACAAAGGAAAAGCCACCAACTCATACTTGATTCATTATTATTAAGAACCAATTCTTCTCCAATGTGTGAACACTTTCTTGCTTGGTTGCCCTGAAGCTGTTCTCGCTTCTACAGAAAACTGAACACTCTAATCTAGACACATCATCATCATCACCATCATCATCATCATATGTATATATGTATATTTTGGATTTATAAACAATTCTCAGGGTGTTCATGCAAACTGAATTCAAAATAAGAACAATGAACAATTCTGTGGGAAAACCAGCCATTAAAATGGTGTCAGCAATTACAATTGCCATAGAAAATTCAAGCCTGGCTTAAATTAATCCATTTAAAGCACCTATAATAATCAGGGTCAGGATCCAATAATCAGGAAAGGTTTCAATTAGCAGAAACGGGAGAAGCAATCCCCCTGATCCGTTGAAACTCAGAATTTGCTGTGGAGGAATAGGAATCTTTTGGGTGACATGGAGGATTACCAGGGATACAGAGAGGTTAAGAGCATAAGAAAGGTCTGTTGTGCTAGAGCAGGGTTGGGCAATTGCTGTGGGCCATATACTTGAGAATGATTTGGATTTTTTAACATTTTGAAATATAAAAATACATTTACATTAATATAAATTAAATATAAATTAATATAATTATATTATAAAAATAAATTAAATTAATATAAATTAATTGAAGGCACTATATATATATGAAGGCACACAATATATATGTGTGCCTTCAATTTATTTCTGGCTTAATAATAATAATATTTATTTATATCCCGCTCTTTGGAAACCCAATCAGGGCGGCTGACAACAATAAAAACCATACAATATATCCCAAATCACCACACACACCCCTTAAAACAGTATTAAATCAAATAAGGATTAAAACTACAAATTCAAACCATAAAAAATTAAAACGTTATAAGCACAACATTTAGCCCTAGGCAATGTTCTTCATCCATCAATAGATGGGGCCACGCAAAGATCATTAGAGGGTGGAAATACCCGAGGCCAGGATAATTAATCTTGTTTTAATCTCTATTGATTTAATACTGTTTTAAGGGGGGGAGGGGTTTTTGGGGTTGGGTACTGTATATGTTTTTATGGTTGTAAGCCGCCCTGATTGGGTTACCATAGGGCGGGATATAAATAAATTTTATTATTATTATTATTATTATTATTATTAAACTGGAAAATTAATCTGGAAAGGCCTGCTGGAAGAGATCCGTCTTGACAGCCTTTTTAAAGCTGTCTAACGATGTTAACTGACGGATCTCATCTGACAGGCCGTTCCAAAGTTTAGGGGTGACAACTGAAAAAGCCCTCTGGGAGGTAGCCGCAAGCCTCGATATTTGAGGTGGTAGCAAATTCCTCCCAGAGGAGCGGAGAGTGCAGGGAGGATTGTATGGGAGGAGGCAGTCCCTGAGATAGCTTGGACCCAGGCCATTTAGGGCTTTAAAGGTGATAACCAACACCTTGTACTGGGCCCAGAAGCTGATAGGCAGCCAGTGGAGGGACCTCAAAACCGGAGTAATGTGGTCCCTCCTAGATGTTCCCAAGACTAGCCTGGCTGCCATATTTTGTACCAGCTGTAATTTCCGAACCAAGTACAAGGGTAGCCCCATGTAGAGCATGTTACAGAAGTCAAGGCGTGAGGTTACCAGTGCATGCACCACAGTCTCGAGATCCCTTACTTCCAGAAAAGGGCGCAGATGGCGTATCAACCGAAGCTGATAACAGGCGCTCCTGACCATCGCATTTACCTGATTTGTCATCAGGAGCGATGAGTCAAGGAGCACCCTCAGACTGCGAACACAGTCACTGGAGGAGAGTGTGACCCCATCCAGGACTGGAGGTTGCAACCCAATTCTTGGTTTCGGGGCCGCTACCGTGAGCATCTCCATCTTGTCTGGATTCAGCTTCAATCTGTTTTTCCTCATCCAGCCCATTACCACTCGAAGACATTCATTGAGAGAGGAGATGCAATTGGAATTCAAGGCCGACGAACGAGACACGGAGAAATAGATTTGGGTGTCATCAGCGTACTGATAACACCCAGCACCATAACTCCGTATTATCTCACCCAGTGGCTTCATATAGATGTTTAATAACATTGGGGACAAAATAGCCCCCTGAGGGACCCCACAAGTGAGGTCCCTCTTACTGGAGCTACAGTCCCCGAGCAGCACCCTCTGGGACCTACCCGAGAGGAAGGACCGGAACCACTGCAGAGCAGTGCCCCCGATACCTAACCCCTTCAGGCGGTCCAAGAGGATGCCATGATCTATTGTATTGAAGGCCGCTGAGAGGTCTAGGAGCACCAACAGGGTCACACTACCCCTGTTTCGATGCTCAGACGCAGATGAACCTATCATTGGGTCATCTTGGCAAGATTCTTCAGAGGGGGTTTGTCATTGCCATTCTCTCGGGCTGAGAGAGTGTGACTTGCTCAAGATCACACAGTGGGTTTTCATGGCCAAACTGGGATTTGAACCCTGGTCTCCAGAGTTGTAGTCCAACACTCAAAGCACTACACCATGCTGACTCTCTCCCTATCTAGCTGTCTATGCATGTGCATACATACAGAGGAAGAGAGGGAGAGAGTAACCCATTGGTTGAATTTAATTAATATAAATTCTTCATTAATTATTATTGCATTATTGGCATTTTCCTCGTTCATTATTAATAAAATTCTTCAATTGTACTTGATTTATTATTGTTATTATTATTATTATTATTATTATTATTATTATTATTATATTTTTACGTAAATGAAGCTTGAATGTATTGAAATTAACTTTAATTAAGATGGCATTGACTAGGATATTGATTATTGATTACCAAACTACAAGGTACTAAATTGATGATGATGACATTGCATTGACTGTAGTTCATTTAGTTCCTTTTTCAAGTAACTATATTGCATTTAGCATCTTGCTTTTTTTTTTAAGAAAAAAAATACAAATTCTGGCTGGGGATGCCAGCGAAAAAGGAATTGGGGGACCACAAACAGATGAAGCTTTGCTCATCCCTAGATTTAGGCCCACAACTTCCCACTCATTTTAAATGTTGGATTTATGCCCAGAAATTTACACTCATTTAAAACTCATCAACCAGGGGGTCAAACACTGCACACTGATGGAGCTGATCCTACAAAAGATCTCTTGGGTTGACCAATGCAAGTGCCTTGTATGACTCTTTAAAAAATCCTATGGTCAATTCCAGACTGACAATTTCATCACATGATAGTGAGCTGCAGTTATGGGCAGTTAGATGGCATTAAGAAGCATTCAGGCTATGATGTTCTGAGAAGATGAATAGTACTTTCAAATAAAGGATCATTTTTATGCCACATGGCCATCTTAGGGCCAACAATAATGGCAGTAGAACAGTCATGACTGAGCTACCTAAAACAATCTGCACATAATTATGTAGGCTGAGCTATCAGGAAGACAAAACCCTTGTGGGCATTTCTATGGGAATGAGGTCAGTTAAGAAACCATATCCAGGAAGACTGGATTTTGTTTTGTCTTTCTTTTTTTAAAAAAAATGTTTTAAAAGATCACAGGATCGATGTTGCTCAAGCTTCCCATGGCTGATGTGACGTTCCAAGCTTCTTCCTGTGCTGCAGCTCATATTTTTCCAGGAGTACTGGCTGACAGGAATAGTCAGGATTCATTATTAAAAGACAAAGAGACACATTATCTGCTCAAGCGCTTGAAGGTATGTCAAAGACTTTTTTGTGAAGTCCTGGCATTCCTTTCATGAGAAGGGATGATTTAGAGAAAGTTGCTGCCAGAACACATGCACACCCTGGCAGCAGCAAAGACCATCCCCTCCCTTTCCTAATAGTCTTTTATCAAATTTTTAGGAGGTGTCTATTTCATTTGTCTGCCTGGATCCATCAGAAGTGAGATTTTTCTGGTTTCCCACCCACACCTCCAAAATTATTTTCTAAACCTAGCCATGATATTCCTTCTGCCCTCAAAATCTTCTCTTGCATGGTGGAGCAGAACTCATCAGAAATTCTGATTTTGCTTTCAAGTCCTAAGTAGCCTATTTTGTTGTTAACTGCCCTCGAGTTGATCTTGACCCATGGTAATCCTATATACTGTGTTTATTTGTTTGCTGTTATCATCAGGGTGGCTGTAGCAATTGAAATAGATTGTATTTAAAAACAAAGTAGATTGTGATAACACCCTTGTAGCTGTTGTGTCCCTTCAAGCCACTTCCTGCTCATGGCACACGGTGAACCTATTGAAGGGGATTCAGAGGAGGCTTGACATTGTTCAGAGGAGGTTTGACACTGCCTTCCTCTGAGGACGAGAGAGTGTGACGTGCCCAAGATCACCCAATGGGTTCCCATGGCCAAGTGAGAATTCAGACCATGGTCACCCAGAGACCTAGTGCAACATTCAAACCACTTACACCACACATATTCTAATTAACACTATCCATTATTTTAAAATATAAGTACAGTTGTGGTAGTTATCATCACCACTATCAACATCACCAGACCATGATGTTCAGTATGTTTACTCCATCAGTTCAGAAATATATCCTACTGAGCTCAATGGGGCATACCCCCAGATTAGTACATTTAGGACTGCATGTTTAAGCACTTTTGCTGCAGAAGAAACTGAAGGCACACCTCAAGATGTTCAGAAGATGGTTGAGCACATTTTCCCAAGTAAATAATCAATGTCAGTGGAAGACTTATCTCTTTCATTTGGGTTTTCAGTGACCCCCAATCTAAGTTGGATTGTGCTCATGATTGCTTTTTTTTTTTTTTTATTCTGTTCAAATGCAAAAGGCTCTTGGGCTTCAGACTTTTCACTTTATTAGGAAGCTTTCCATACTACTTTCATGCACAAACCAAAATTAAAACATCTCCTTCACACCACCATGTTAGCATTTATATAGGCTGAGGAATGTATCTCTGCCTGATTAATGCCCAAATGCATGCTAAGAAAAGAAATGTAAATAACCATAACAACAGAATGTGAGAACATTTTATAGTTACGGTATGTACTGGTAACTATCAGTCCCTTTTGAGGCAACATGGATTTGAGAAGGTTTAGGATGAATCTTTGATTAAAATAGTAATTTATACATGAAGAACAGCCATAGGAACATCATTAAGGAAAAGTGGGGATGGGTCTACTACATCAATATTATTTATTTTGATCAATGTTCTTCTGTTTCTTCCAGTTCCAGAATTGTTGTCCCATTGTTGCTTGAACTTATCTCTCAAGCTTGAGTTGAATTGGCTTTGATATCTCAATTAAATAATAATGATGAGGATGTGGAGTCTCTCCCTTACTCAAAGTTTCTAATTCCACAAATAGGATTTCTAGACACCCCCTCCAATAGCTGATCCAGGGGTAGGCAACCTTTCCCTTTAAGGGCCGAGGGACTTCAGCTCCCAGAATCCCAGGAGCTATTGGCCAACATGGGACTATTGGCCAACATGGCTGAGGCTTCTGGGAGCTGAAGTCCCTCGGCCCTTAAAGGGGAAAGGTTGCCTACCCCTGAGCTGATCCACAGAACTAGGAGGTTCTCCTCCCTCTCCCATCCAAAGGGACTGAGCACTAAAGAGGAAAAGACAAGAAGCTTCAATAGTGTCACGTCTTCCCATTCAAATTGCTTTCCTTCTCGCTACAGTGTTTATTGATTTCTCAATGTTAACTTCATCTCCTCCTCCCTCAGTGCCAGATTAAAGTCTGGAAGGTATTAAATTTGGCATGGAAGGAGATATAAGAAGGGGAAAGGTAGACATATCACTTACACACACACACTTCTTTGAGGAAAAAGAGAGATCCAGGGAGATATATGTATATATACTATATATAATAATCTCTCTTGCTTCTCCCTTGCCATCAAGGTGATGGCACCTTCTCTTTTGGGGACCTTTGATTGTGACTTTCCATGTAGCTGTATATTTTTATTTTACACACACACACACCCCATCACAAGTCAGCCCCAGAAGTCCAGACAAGGAGGGAGGAGGTGGCCCCAAAGTTTTATTTCTTAAAATTTTAAAAATTGGTAGTCCAAACATGGCACAAGAACTCTTAAGGTAGCAGCCATAGCTTGGTCCTCAACCCTGTGAGCCTCCTTCTCCCTTTTGTGAGTATGCATGTGTGTGTGAGAGAGATCTAGAGATGTGCTTGGGGAAGCAATCCAACGACAAAGAGTCTTTCTTTCCGGGAGAAGACTTCAAAATACGTGCTAGAAATGGACAATTTGAGTCCTTTCTCTCTTGCTGTCTCTCCTCCTTCAAATGCAAGCTAAAAGAGGAGGAGGAGGAGGAAAAGAAGGTGGGGGGGGGGGGGAAGAGAGAGAATTAAAATCAACCACGTGGTAGATCTCTGCTTTTCTTCTCTGCCTTTCTCTCCTTTTAAATACACTTTGCAACCTCTAGTGCCATTTATGTTTTTATCGGGGGGGGGGGGGGAGATAAAAAGGATTCATCAGCCTCTCCTCCAGGTTGGACTGTCTCTCAGGGACCAGCTTCTGAGGGGACCACCAAGCCATCCAAGGCACATCTCTCTCTTTCTCTCTGTGCCTGGGCAAAGGTGGCATCACTTTTGAGGAGAAGACTTGCCATGGCTGGGACTAGCAAAGGCTGGGAGGAGGATGAGCCAGCGGTGGGCAAAGGGGGGTCCAGGGGCTCCCCTCAGCCCCACCACCATCTCCAAGGCTAAGGAGGAAGCCTTGGAGGCACCACCTTGGACCTCTCTGGGTCGCCTGTCTTCTCCTCTGGGCCACCTCAAGGAAGCCTGGGAGCACCTCAGAGCCCCCAACCCAAGAGGTCTCCCAAGTTCCTCACCACCTTCCCTTGCTTGCCTTCATCCTCACCACCATCTCCTCCTTTCACTATCATCATCATCATCTCCTCCTCCATCACCACCATCTCCATCCCTTTGGTTTCCCCCTTTCTGTCTGTCTGTCTGTCTGTCTTTCCTTTCATTCTCCTCTCTCCTCTTCCCCCTCCTCCAGGTCTTTCCCCTCTTTTCTCTCTTGCTCTTTCCAACCAACCCCCCTCACACCCTCCACGTTGTTGTTGTTGTTAGAAAGCCTTCTTGCACCCCCTGGTGCTCTTGCGTTTTGTGTGGTAGGCAAGGAGATTTGTCTCTCCTCTCTCTCTCTCTCTCTCTGGTTGCTCATTATTCAGAGAGAGAGAGAGAGAGAGACGGATATCTCAGGTCATCTGCAGCTGCAGCAAGCCAGTGAAGGAGAGAGAGAGAGAGAGAGAGAGAGGGAAAGAGAGGGGGGAGGAAAAGAAGAAGGAGGAGGAGGAGGAGGAGAAGGGGGGGGGGAAGCAGGGAAAAAGATGGCGATCCTCCATTGCTGAGACCTGGCAAGGAGCACATGAGACTAGCAGAAACAACTTCCACAACAATTGCGAGGAGGAGGAAGAGGAGGAGGAGAAGGAGGAGGAGAGGGACGAGACCAGCACCAGGACCTTTCTGTAAGTTCTGGCAAGGGGAAATAAATAAATAAATCTATCTATCCTTTCTCTCTTTCTATCCATCTCGGGAGCTCCCACATTGGAAAGAGCCAGCCACCCAAAGCTCTTCTCCTCAGGCTGTCCCAGCAGCTCCACCACCATCAGCCTTGGGTTTGTGAGGAGCTCTCCCAGACTCCATTCATTCAGGCGAGCCGGAAGGAGAAGAAAGAGAAGAAGGAGGAGGAAAGGGAAAGAAAGAAAGAAAGAAAGAAGCCCTGAGGTGGTGGTGGTGGTGGTGGTGGAAGCGGTGGTTTTGTTTAGAGAAGTCTCTTGTCTCTGGCCATGGGGGAGGAGGAGAAGGAGGAGGTGGTGGTGGAGGAGCTGGAGCTTGGTGGGAGGAGGAGGAGGAGGAAGGCAGTTAATTAATTGTGTGTTGTTGTTGCATTAAGGTGTGTGTGGGGGGGGGGATATGAGAGATAAGTGTGAGGAGTGTGTGGGGAGGCACTTGTGGGGGGGTTGGAGGTGGGGAAGTGATTGGATCCCAGGCGGGAGAGGTGGGAAGCCAAAAGAGGAGATTGCTCTGAGCGCCTGGCTGGTGACCTCTTTCTTTCTTTCTTTCTTTCTTTCTTTCTTTCTTTCTTTCTTTCTTTCTTGCACCTCTTCTTCCAAAGCTGGGTGTCCCTCCCCCTCTGTCTCAAACAGAGGACCTCTCTTTCTCCCTCCTTCCCCCCCCCACTCCCTAACCCTGTCCTCTCCATAATCCCACCTCACATTTGAGATGATGCACCCTCCCGCCTTTCCTAAAGTTGAGGAGATGGTGGTGGTGAGGAAGGTCTCCCCTTTGAGGCTGGCTTGGCTTGGCTTGGCTTGGCTTGGCTTGGAAGGGAATGGTGGAGCTGGAGAGAAGCCATTACACACAAGTCCTGCTGCTCCTTTCCTTTGGAGAGGCAGAGAAAGAAAGGGAAAAGGGGGGGGGGAGGTGGAGGAGGTAACAGAGGGCTTCACTTCTTGTTCTCAGTTCCCTGGTGTCTATGGATTTCCAGGGAATGAGAAGCAGCTGAGCTTCTCCCCCCTCCCTTCCTCCATATCCCTCTTTCCCCCCTCTCTTTCTTTATCTCCTTGTCCTCCATTTGCAAGCTGTCTGCTTTGGTTCCAGTCCAGACTCCAAAACACAAAGCTACTTCTCTTTCACATGCACAGACACATACACAGAGGATCTCTGAGGCTTTCTCTCCTTCTCCACCTCTTTCTCTTGGAGTCACCTCTTTCTTTCTTTGTAGTTTCTACTTAGGCTCTGGGGGGGGGGGAAGGGGGAAAAGAAGGAAGGAGGAGATCTTGCTGAAGACCCTCAGAGATCCTCTGTGGTGATCTGATTCTCCTCCCTTTTGCAACCCCTGGGAAAGTTTTTGTATTTTATTTTTCCACCCCTCCTTCCTTTCCTCTTGGTTTTGGAAGGACCTTCTCATAGAGTGAGGGGGGACACAGAGTGTGAGGGAGAAAGGTGGTGAGATATGGTGGGGTGGCTTTCAGCTTGCTGCTTTGTGTGCTTGCCTGTTTCTCTCATGAAGCTACTTGCATGCCTAAGAGGAAGTGAATAGTTGGACAGAGGGCTGTGATCTGAGTCAGGTAAGCCATGTCATGTTCTCTAGCTCCACCAGAAAATGGAGGAGAGGGAGAGCAAGGACAGGCTTTTCCACTAGACAAAGCTGAGATGGGAAGTGCTCATGCAATTATGGATGTTTCTCCATTTTTCCCCCTGAAGCTTTGTTGGCAAAGCCTAGCTTGACAATTTTTTTCCCTTCAGTGAGCAATGGTGGGTTTTTTTTGATGTCTCTTCTCTCTCTGACTCCAGGAAATGGATGATTTGAGGAAGTTTCATAGATTCTTTTCATAGATTCTCCAGAGACAGAGACTATGTCCTAAAAGGGCACATTTCTCTCCTTGCCCTTTTATAGTTTCATTTTCTGACTTAGCCTTTTTAAGGTTTTTGTTTTGTTTTTGTTCTTTTGGTTGAACTTCCATCACATTCAAGTGGCTGGTTTGCTTGACCAAAAGACACACTTTGATTCTGAAAGAAAAGCAATAGTCAAGCTTCATCTGATGAGAGCGACTATGTTCTTCTGCAGAATGACATGGAATCAATGTCAATCATGCAAAAAAAATATTTTTTTTTTTGATGGCCTTGTAGTGGCCTTTCCAACTGATGAACCATATGGTATCTTTTGGATGCATTATATTTTTTTGGGAAATAAGATTGTATTGTTTGGAGTTTCAGTTTTAAATAAAAACTGATTCAAACCACCCTGAGCTCCTCTGAAATTCCATCTCAAATATCATGTAATTTATGAAGGAATTTCTTTGAAGTTTTTAAATGAATGGCTCCAAACATTTCAATGTTGGTGGCTAGAGATGCTGATTTTCAGAAGGATTCCCATTATCATATAGCCAAGCCTGAGCATGTTTAAATCCTAGTATTTCAGTGGAAGAGTTGCAATGTAACTCCTATATAGTAACAATTACACAGTGTAATCCTATACATGTCTAACAGAAAGTGATCCTGCTAAGTTCAGTGAGACTTATTCCCAGTTTATTGGATGTAGGATTGTAGCCCCATGTCTGTATTTCCCCCTCTTCCATTGAAATCAATAGGGCATCAAATTAACTTTCATTTGTCAGAATTGTGAACTTTGTTTTTAAATGTAATTATGAGGAACAAATACATTTCAAATACATCATGACAATTTGCGGAAAGTATGGCGCACCCTTGCTTTTCTTTCTAGGTTTTAATTGAGAATTATTTAGGGTTGAAATTAACAATAAATACTCCCATTCTTATCTAACCATGATCATATTAATTTCCTTAAGAAGTTAATTAATCCATCTATCTCATTTGAAAAGTAGTAAATAGAGGCTGGAATAATGAAAGTGAAGTAGCTAAGATGTTTGAAATACTGAAATGAGTTTGGTTTTTCATAGTTAGCAATAAAATTTGAAAGGCAAACCAGGTGTTGTAGATTATTTCTGTCTGTCTCTCCCTCCCTCCATCTACATTTATCTACCTACATGTCATAGATAGCTACTAGTTATGAGATGACCACCTTGATTTACATACAACCAACAAAATAAAACTGGGAGAGAACATTGTGACTTCAGCACTATTGCTAATAATACATTACTCTTTCTGTTATAAAAATTAATGAAGAACACTTGATTCTAAGAGACAGCTTCTGGTTGAGGTTGCATTTTTCTTTCTCAAACTTCTGAGATAGGTGTGTAGATAGTGAACAGTGGAACAAAACTCAGTGGTGCAGAGCAAGATATTATTTGTATTATCTTTTAATGTCATTGTGGTAGGCTGGTCTTTGGGTAGGCCTTTCTGATTGCTTACTGGTGTCCATAAATTTCTTTTTCATTTTTTTATATTGTTTTTTTCTTCCTTGAGGAATCTGTTCATACATAGTTTCTGTTTATAAGACCTTACTTGTTTTAATGGATCACAGAATATGGAAGGTTTCTCTTTGATTTTAAGGTAATGATAGCTCAAACATAATTTAAAGGCTCACACTGTGAACATATAGGACATATAGGACAACTGGGTACGAAAGGTCTTTCTCATGAGTCAGATGTAAATGAAACACATTTATCATTCATAATCAATTATGTTATTTAAAAAAGAATGAAGAAGAGAAAGCAAGGCCAAAAATTCTCCTGCTAATTAAACTAGATTAAGACATCTTCTAGTAGGAACCAGGCTTGCAGCAAGAGAACATTGCAATGGGTGCTCCTTCATTGAGGTTGCATAACATAACATGTTATGGATGACTGGCTTATGGATATAAGGAACATATGGGTGCATGTATCTTCTTGCTCCTAACTACAGAAAGAGAAGCCACCTTGGATCCTATTTTGAGTGAAAGGCAGGGTATAAGAGCAATAAATAATCATAATACAGGGTGAGACTCTTGTATTTAAAATGCGTGGAACCAGAAGTGTTTTGGATTTCAGATTTTTTTCTGGATTTTGGAATATTTGCCTATACATACATAATGAGTTATCTTGGAGATGGGACCCAATTCTAAACATGGTTCATATGAACCTTATACACATAACCTGAAGGTTAATTTTATTAATAATTTTGTGCATGAAATTAAGTTTGTGAACACTGAAAATAAAGGTGTCACTACCTCAGCCACTCATGTGGGCAATTCTGGGTTTTGGGGTTTTTTGGAATTTTAGATAAGGAATTGTCTTTATCATCATAGGCATACTCAGCTCTCGCATTTTTTTTCCTCAACAAGCCAGAGGAGGAATCCACAATTTGGTTTAGGTTTCTTTCTCTGTTTTATTAGGGAAGAAACAAGAGCCAGCTGATTTTCACCTAACAAACTGGAGAAAACCACCTGTTTTCACCTTAAGATGACAGAATGGTTTGTTCTGCTGCAAGCTGGAGCAGTCAAGCAGCATACCAGCATGAGGTTTATCATGGATACACCAGGGTTTCTAGAGATCCCTGGCTCATTGATTTGTGTGACCATGGCTGTTCTTTAGCAAAGACAGAGCACTTATTTTGCAAATGCACATATATCAATCTTTCAGTATTTCATAGTAGTTCTTGACTAGCCTTAAAATGTGAATAACCTCTTTCCAGTGTCCTGTGGTCTATCTTCACTTGTAGCCATCAAGTGATAAAGGTGTTTGTGTGAAGTTGCTTTAAGGGCCTTTAAGAAAATTACTTGTATATCAATAATATATTGGCCCATTTGTTTGCTTTTTCTGCTCAAATTGATAAATGTTTGATATATGTGCTTCTTTCAAAAAAGTGTTTTTTCTCTCTCTGAAGAGTGATGTTATATTATTCAATGTATGATAATTATCCTAGACACAAAAGGTCCACAAGATGAGAATTTGTTATGCATTTAATATGGTGGTTGATACAGATACTAAAACAAGAGAAAGAAATGAGAATTTTCAAGACTATAACTTGAGATACATCAGATAGTGTCAGCAGGAACAATTCAGGGGCTGTGTAAGTCACACATGTATGGGTTTGGGGCCAAGGGATTTAATATTATAGAGAACCTTCTCCCTTAAGATAGGCCATTTAATATTTCATGTAGTCTCCTGTGGTACATGCTCCACCATTCTAGTGTTTCTTAGCACTTTTGATTCTGCCTGTGTGTCTTTTCTTTAATCCTGAGGGGTTTTTTTGGTTTTTTTTTACTAAAACAGTGGTCAGTTAGCTCTCAATAAGTGGGGAAAATAAAATTCTAAATGCATAACATCCCAGAAATATAAAAATGATTTCTAACATGGCAAAAACAATATTTTGCTCCCCTCACCCACAAAAAAGGATCTAATTTGTGCTGAAGTCCTGGATAATTTAAAGAGGTGTCAAACATTTGTGATCATTGTTTGTTTAGATCTTTGGCAGATGTTGAATGGGGGGGGGGATTAAAATGTGTGAATATTCATTAGACTTCATAAGAATTAACATTCCTGATCCAAGATGACATCCCTGCACAATTCTATCCCTCTACTATAAATAATTCTTAATATAATTTATCATCATATATTCAATTAGGATCATTGCCAAATAACTAACTTCTAAAAAATTGGGTGGTATTTGACCTTAGTACTTGATGAGCACTATGGTTTTTGCAAGTGTATGAGTGTTAAAATGATTTTTTTCTCTACCTTGACATTCAAATAGGAAAAAAAGTTTTGATATCAATTCAGTGTGATGTAATGGTTTGAGCATTGGATTAGGTCACTGGGAGACCAGGACTCAAATCCTGGCTTGGCCATGGAAACCCCCTAGGTGACCTTGAGCAAATTGCACTCTCTCAGCCTCAGAAGATGGCAGTGACAAACCCCCTCTGAAGAAACTTGCCAAGAAAACTCTATGATAGGTTTGCCATAAGTTGGAAACAACTTGAAGGCACTGAACAACAACAACAAATCAATGATGACATAGACTCTTATGGTGTCAGATAATAATAGAGAGAGAAAAACATTGCACAAAGAGTTTTGGACTTCTGGCCTAAGTAGTTCTTTTGGCACTAAGGAAATGATAATTTTAGCACTAGAAAGGAAGCACTGAACTCTTAGAATAATCCAGGTCTCAGGTTTATAAAAAGCACTCAAGAAACACATGGTTTTCAAACCATATATTTGTAGCTTGGTGGTGATCGGGAAGAGTAACTGAAATAAATTTCTGTAATGAGTTTACAGATTACTTTAAAACAACATTTGGGAATTGTAGTATATTTTAAGTCTTCTAATGTGCAACAGCTTTCTTTCTGCTTCATCTAATTTCTAAAATAAGGCAGAAGATCCTAGGTGTTTTATTGGTAGAATTGTGAGGAGGGAAATGCACACATGACATCTATGGAAATTGATGAATATCTATAAAATAACAGAAGCACAATGCTGGTTAACTCTAATTGTTCAGGTTTGAAGGAAGTGGGTGGGAAGGTCTGTCTATACATAGCTACATTGTAACTATGAGTTCACTAGTGTTACAGAGTGCTGGAGTGTTACAGAGAACAATTTGAAGCCATAGATAGAGGAATCTTTACTTCTTCATGTTGTTTTCCTTACTGACTGTATCAAATTTTGAAGGAAGCAATAGTTAAATAATCCTTGGATCTTCTTTCCCTTTCTTAGTAAGTATTACAGGATCACAGCAAAAAAGAAAAAAAAAAAACCAAAAAAACAACAACCTTGTTTTATTTGGACAGCTGCTGTATTTTCATTCCAGACTGGAGGGCCACCTTTTGTGTAAATAGGAGTATGTCATAATTTAGATAAGTGGTTTATCATGAGTTACACTGGACAGCTCTGAATTCCTGTGGACAATTTTCTGAATTCTCTCAGGGAAAAAAAAAACATATTGGGATTCATAATACAGTCAGCCCTCTATATCCACGGATTATTTTTTTTATCCACGGACTCAAGCATCCATGGTTTGAAAATATTTTAAAAATACATACATTCCAAAAAGCGAACCTTGATTTTGCCATTTTATGCAAGGGACACCATAATACTGTACTATTTAATATCTACAGATTTTCTTACCCACAGGGGGCCTGGAACCAAACCCCAGTGCATACCAAGGCCCCATGGTAAACTGCTGGTGGAACAAGTTCCTCTTTCCCCTCTGTTTCTCCCCCCTCCCGGTTTGCTATGGAATGTGGGGGTCTATCTGGAGCAGTTGTTGTTGTTGTTAACTGCCCTCAAATCAGCCTCAATTCATGGTGACCCCAAGAATGAGATACCTCCAAGCCCCCCTATCCTTTCTTTCCTTAGATTCTGCAGGCTCGGGGCCATGGTGGCCTCTTTGATTGAGGCAGTCCATCTGGTATATGGTCTTCCTCTCTTTCTACTGCCCTCCACCTTTCCTAGTATTATTATCTTTCCTAGTGAGTCATCTCATGATGTAGCTAAAATATGATAAACTCAATTTAATTATGTTGGCTTCCAGGGAGGGTTCAGGTCTGATCTGTTCTGGGAACCATTTGTTTGTCATTTTGGCTGTCTATGGCAGGGGTAGGCAACCTTTCCCCTTTAAGGGCCGAGGGACTTCAGCTCCCAGAATCCCAGGAGCTATTGGCCAACATGGGACTATTGGCCAACATGGCTGAGGCTTCTGGGAGCTGAAGTCCCTCGGCCCTTAAAGGGGAAAGTTGCCTACCCCTGGTCTATGGTATCTTTAACACTCTTCTCCGGCACCACATCTCAAGTGAGTTGATTTTTCTTTTCATCAGCATTCTTCACTGTTCATCTCTCACATCTATTCTTCCTGTCTTCTCAGCCAGATCTCAGAACATCCTCCTTAAAACACCTCTTGGTTGCATCTTTTTAGTGGAACACATATTTCCTTGGGCATCCTCAGAATAGTTCCCCATACCATATTGATAGGCAAGATGTTAACACTGAGTAGAGGCTTCTGCTTAAAGTGGTAGAATGTGACAGGTGCATCCAATATGGCGGTTAATTTTTTTCTAAGACATACTTCAGACTCTCTTGTGCAAAATTTGGAAAATATATGACAGGGAAAAAAGAAACCCTTTCTTTCATTGTTGTTAAGTAATAATAGTAAGCTGTTAATTGCCATGGCAGTACTTTATAGCTAACAGTGTAGGACTAGATGATTTTAAGAAAGGCAAACTTCATACAATGCATTGTGGATGGTGCCATTGACACAATATAAAAACTACACATCTGTTATCAGACTTATAGCTCAGTGGTTATCAAACTTTGGTCCTCCAGGTATTTTGGACTTCAACTCCCAGAAGCCCTATCCAGCTTGGCCAACAGTCAGGAATTCTGGGAGTTTAAGTCCAAAGTATCTGGAGAACCAAAGTTTGGGAACCACTGAAAACCATTGGGAAAAGAGCAAATCTTGAAGCTCATGATAAACGATAGTACTCATGATGAAATTCATTGCTACAAGAAGTTACAAGAGCCACTAGCACAGATGACTTAAGGTTTAGACACATTTGTGGAACATAGAGCTATGAATGGTTATCATCCTTAACAGAAGCATCTATCTGCATATTGTTAGAAACTGACTGATAGTCTACTTGATGTTAAGGTCTGATTTACAGAAAAATCTTAAAGTATTGTTGCTGCCGTTGAATAATTTTAACTTGTATATGAATACTTTTCCTCCCTGTGACTTTATATTTGTGGTAACAAGATCAGATGATTTTGAAGTTCTAAAATAAAAATATTTCCATAACTGCTATGGAATTAGATTCTTAAATACTAACAAATTTACTATAGTATAGTTTTTGTGGATTCTAATTCACTTCATCAGATGTGTGAAATGGTATTCAGAATTTTGGGTATATATATTATTTAAGTTTGGAGACTATGATTGTAGACAATGAGTTCAGAGGAAAATTAAATGCACATCATGTGGGCCAAAACATACAGCAGAAATAATCCAGTTTGAGACCACTTTAACTGCCCTGGCTTAGTGCTAGGGAATCCTGAGAATTGTACTTTATTGTGGTATTTATAAAGCTCTCTGACAGAGTCTGACAGAACTACAGTTCTCTGACAAGAGTCTGACAGAACTATAGTTCTCACAGTTCCCTAGCATTGAGCCAGGGCAATTAAAGTGGTCTCAAACTGGTTTACTTCTGCAATGTGTTTTGGACGATTATTTATGATTGCACCTTCAATCATGTATGTGGTCTATACACCTGAAATTCTGAATAGTGCTCTATACATCTGATGAAATGAGTTATAATCAATGAAAGCTCAGGCTATAATAAATTTATTAGTCTACAAGAAGTACCACATGGCTCCTTATTGTTTTTACTGCAGTAGACTAACATGGCTAGCCCTTAAAAATGGAATGTTAAAAAGTCTTTTTTTTTTTAAAGTGATCTTGAAAGGTTGGGCTAAACACTACATGAAATGTTTAAGCATTAAGACCTTTTGATTTTTCTGTATGAAAAGAAACCTTTAGTGTAAGGATGAGAAATTCTTGAATGTATAGGTGATAGCTTCTTTTGGGAGAGACACAGTTAACATTATAATGGATGAACTTCACCATGGCAGTATTCCAGATGAGTTGACTGTTGAAAATAAAATGTTCCAGAAGAACTGGGAGAACAGGAAAGAAGTTAAAATAGCATGGTTTGTATGCCAGTGCTGAGAGAAGAAAGAGGAGGGGAAAGGCAGACAGAAGATAATTATTGTAACTTCAGCTATCTTTTTGGTTGAGGAGAACTTCTTCTATTGATACTATCCCCAAAGCAATCTCCTGCCCACTGGGCCAACAAAAGAAAATAGGAAATTATGAAATGGGTGAACTATATAATTGATGACTATATGAGAAATATTCCCCCCCACACACAAATCCTTATACTTTAAAGTACATGGGAAATGTTTATAAAGATAGTGTTTTCTTGACTACATGAAGCACTTGCTTTAATTAAAATCATAGGTGGACTGAGTTTGTACTGTTTTATTATTTACATATTTATTTGATTTCTACCCTACCTTTCTAACAATGGCAGTCAAAGCAGTTTAAAATATAAGTTAAATCAAAATAGCTAACAACCTGGTAGATCTGTTGACTAGCAAAATATGTGAAAGCATAGACAATGTCCAACACTAATTTAGTAAAGCAATAACAAAGAACTGAATTGTGCTTATTAAAAGGTTCCCTCTGAAAGGCTCCAGAAGCTTTATACAGCATGGTAGAATTCAAAGATATATCCATGTTAGTCTGTAGAATCAGTATGTAGAGAGCTCTTGTAGCACCTTTGAGACTAACTAAAGAAAGAATTTGGCACTACGAGCTTTCGTAGACTTAAGTCTACTTCCTCAATGCATACTTCCAAATGCATCTGAGGAAGTAGATGTAAGTCTATGAAAGCTCACGCTGCCAACTTCTTTCTTTAGTTAGTCTCAAAGGCAGTACAAGATATCTCTACATATTTATACAGCATGGTATCTGATCTCGTAGAGGGTTCTTCACAAGAAATGCAGTGGACTAGATGGTAGACCTAACCCTTCGGCACCTGTGGCTTGTTTTAATGAGACCTGTGCCACATGCTGTAATCAGAATGGGAGATGGGAGATGGTCATTAGAGGGAGAGGCATAAGGTAGGATGTGCTTGGTGCAAAATAGGTGTGTGTGTTTTGCAGCCCTTGATGGCAAGAGTTTTCCCCTCTTCCTGTCATTTGTTTTTGATGATCCCATGATACAGGCACAAAAAGTAAACTTCAATTTTCACAAGGGGTGCTTGCTGCCCTAGGACATTCTTCTGTGGTTTTGTCATGGGTGACCCGCTATTAATATCTGATAAGCTAAGTGACTCACATCTCAGTTTAGCTATCATGGAAGATTAGGCTGTATTGAGGATACATTTATTTTTTTGCCCTCATATGAAATCATGTTTACTTGATAGTACTCAATCACGTTGCATCTATGCAATGAAAGTTGCTTGTGATTAAATCTTAACTGAATATAAGGGACAATTTAGGCTGCAATCCCATATACTCATAGGGCGAAATCCTATGTTAGCTATAGCTAGAGTTGCCTCACTGAAATGAATGAAACTTGTTAGGCACTACTAATACAAGGTTTCAGTGGGTTTGTTCTGTTTGGGGCTAACGTCAGGTTTATCCCTTAACTTGTGAGACATTGAACTCAAAGACTTAGGGCCTTTGCAGACTGCCAGAAATAGTGCAAATTGAGTCCACTTTAACTGTCCTGGCTCAGTGCTAGGGGATCATGGGAACTGTCGTTTATTGTGGCACCAGAGCTCTCTGACAGAGAAGGCTCAATGTCTGAGAAAAAATACAATTCCCATGATTCCTAGCACTGAGCCAGGGCAGTTAAAGGGGACTCAATTTGCACTATTTCTAGCAGTCTGCAAAGGCTCTTACATTGCAAAATTAATGCAGTTTGACATTGCTTTAACTGTCATGACTCTATTTTGTGGAATCCTGGGATTTGTAGTTTGTTGTGGCACCAGACCTCTCAAAGAAGGCTAAATCGCTCACAAAACTACAAATCTCAGGAGTCCATAGCACTGATCCATAGCAATTAAAATGGTATCAAGCTGCATTAATTCTGTGTTGTGGATGCAGCCTGAGTGAAGAGTCATAGAGCTGCACTATTAGTTATAACTAACCTGTGTTCTGTTCTTTTTAATTGAATTCAATAGTAATTAACATCAGCTGGACTCAAGTCTGTCTGTAGAATGAAATACAGCAGGTGAGAGAATAGTTTTTATCTTCTTGCCCTGCCCATCTTCTTGTTTCTAGAGAAGAAAATCAGTTACAGTTCTGCCTTGAGTGATGATAGTCACTATCGGGCATAAAAATAGGTCTTCTTGCGGTAATAATCAGTTGTGTATGCAGCAGTAATCCTTAAAAGTTGTGACTAGAGGAGCTAGCTTTGAGTTGTTTCTTGGCTGTCTTTGTGGGTTTGATTTAGGGGTTCTTTAAATATTACTTTGTCTTTATGGAAGCTGTTTTCTTCACAACTATCTCCTGCATGATGGTGTGATACTTTAACATGGATCCTCCTGACCATGGAATTAGCAATATGCCAAATGAGGTGCCAGTTCTGTGGGATAGAATTCTACAATGTGCAAATTGATTTTATGAAGGTCATTTAGTATATTTAGGGCAAGACATTACTTTCAGTGATCTCATGGTCCTCTTCAGTTGTTTTTCTCCCAAGTTTCATTCATGAAAGTGATTGCAACAACAGTTGGTAACTATGAAGGTGCACGGATGGGTGTACAGTACATTCAGTTTCTGAAGGCATTAGTATATTGCTTTGTTATAATTGCTGAAATAATATATATACAACATCTCTGAAAATAAACTAGGCTCTAGGATATCTGTTTATATCCCACCCATGGCCCCAGGTAGTCTTCCCTGGAGGTATGACTTAGGGCCATTTTGGCTTTGCTTTAGCAGTTTAATCTTCCTGTGTATCATCATCAGCTGATATCTCTTGGTAGAAAGCAACCGTTCTGTTCTTATTGGCTTCTCTCTTTGGCTAACAAACCAAACATTCCTTTTGAGACACATGGTGGATACACATGATAGAAGGGGGAGATGAAAACACATTGTGCTGCAGTAGAAGTTTTTATTAGGTGATCTGCTGGTTCTGATTGTCCTTGGTTGGCCATTGGTGGAGAGAATAGAAAAACCTTTGAAGGAAGTCCTAAATGTTCTCAGGAGCCCCATTGTTTTGTGCTGGAATGTAAAAGAGGGTTAGCAAGGGAAACAGCTATTTTTGATTAGGGGAAACCAAATGTATGGCTGGCGGAAGAGAAAGCATTGACAAGGTGCCATGAAGTAATTGTCTTTATTTGTACTAAGGATGCAACTTGTGCAAACCAGGTAAACGATGAATTGGTTTATTTAATTGTGTGAAAGTGTGAGTGTAAACTGGTCTCCAGGACTGTGAAGACACTGAAAGAATTGGTATATTTTCACAGTTGCAGTGAAGATGCTTAGTACAATAACATCCAAAACCTACAAAACACTGGTACCTTCATTGGACCAACCAAAATGCACAATATACTTCTTGCAAGTTTTTGAGGCTTCACTGTATTTGTCAGGTAAAAGTGTAAAAAACCATACAGGAGAAAAGAAAAAATTGACAATGTTAATCATAGGCCTGCATTTTATCAAGACGTTGTGGTGGTTGTCCTCAGTTCAGGTGGTATGGAAGGGTATTCATGCAGGCAGGCCCTTTGTCCTTCTAGCCATGTGGATACTGGGAGATCTTAAAGTCCGAGAAATATGCTTTAAATTCCATTAGCAAGACAAAAAGCTGCTGCCTTCAAGATCCAGTTTGTCTCAAATCCTTTGTGAGGCTACAAGCCCCTTTGTTAAATGAAGGTGCATGGTGGTTGTGTTTTGTTTTAGAAGTATTTGCACGCGTCTTTGGAACAGTTCTTACAACATCCTTGTAATGTAGTTTAGTACTCTTTTCCCCATATTATAGACAACAGCTGGGAAAGATGTTGAGAGGCAAACTGCTTCCCTAGACCACTTAGTGAAGGAATGCCTGAGATGGCTGAACTCCTTTTATGGCTTACAGCTGTAGAATCACCCAGCCAGTATAGTCAGTAGCCATGATGGGTGAGGCAATGTAGGAGTGGTGGTCCAAAAAGGTAACTCTTCCAAGCTCTGGATTTGAGTCTGAAACCTTTGGGCTCTTACTCAGACTACACCATCCAGAATTCATAAAGCATGGAATCAAGAACGTGGAATCAAGTAAAGAGGAACTTAGTCTTTCAGCAGTGCTAAGAATTCTGAAAATTCTTCATGGATTAATGAAGACCTTGGCTTGTTGTTTTTTTTTTTTAATTGTTTGATTCCTGTTAGTCTATAGGTTTTTCTCTCTCTCTCTCTCTTGGAGGAAAGAAAAGACGATTGCTACATTTCCTTCCTGCAGAGTCTTTTATCTATCCTCCTTTCTTCACTACTTTATATTGCAGTTAATTACTTAGTAATTATCAAGGGAAAGGAATGACCTGTGGCATAACATTCTTGTGAAACCATCTGACATCTCGTAAAGCCATCTGACACCTGAAGCCTCGAAACTGTCTAAGAAATTAAGATATGTGGTGTTTTAAAAAGACCATTGCATGGCCTGTTATTAATGGAATGCCCTGGAAGGTGCTTAAAGACAGGAACCTCAGTTGATGTCACCACACAGGGTTGGCTTTCAGAGGATGCAAGGATCACTGTCAGGAAAAGGAAACAGGAGACAGAGCAGCAGAAAGCAGACAGCGCTGTTAAGCAGGCATAAAAGTAGGTTAAGACATTCCATAAGCCATGTGTAGTGGAAACTCTGGTAACAGAGGTATCGGTGGTGGAGAAAGAGAGGCAGTGTAATTAATGATGGAATACAAAAGAAGGTAGCAGTTTATAAAGGATTCTGTAGAAAGGCACCACCATCACTGGGCTTCAGACAGCAGAGAAGACATATTTGTATGGTCAGTAAGTACTAAATATGGAAAGTGATGTCATATGTGGACACTGTCTGGTTCCATGATATTTTCGACAGCTGGCAGAGCAGAAGAATAAGCTGTTCCATCAGTAAGGCTCAAAGAGTCAAAGTGTAATTTAGAGCTGAACTCTGTGGTTATGAAAGTAGCTTCAGTGTAGAATGTTGAATCCTTATGCAGTTTGTTCCTGGTTAGGAACTACTGTACTCTAGGGAACCAGAAAAAAATGCTGAAGTCCTATTGCACTGCATTGTCCCCAAAAGATCTGCTATCAAGTACCATTTCAAAAATGTCTTATCTGCTTGCCTTGGAAATGGACAATGGGCTAGGACCAAAAAATGGTCTTATCCATTTGTCTTGTATATGTGAGAGTATGCCTCTGTGTGTGCATGCATGCTTTGTAACTAGGAATGTATGAAATTGAACATTCATTTACAAGGGTCAGCCAGAAAATTTGTTTTATCTTTTACTACTTGGGTGTTACTTGTTTACTGGGAAAGACTGCTCCAAGATTTCACTCTAGGTGAAATTTCATGTCTCTGGGCCTTTACAGACTGCCAGAAATAGTTCAAATTGCGTCCACTTTAAGGGTTAGGGTTAGTGCTAGGGAATCATGGGAATTGTTGTTTTTTCTGAGACATTGAGCCTTCTCTGTCAGAGAGCTCTGGTGCCACAATAAAATACAGTTCTCATGATTCCCTAACCCTAACCCTAACCCTTAAAGTGGACTCAATTTGCACTATTTCTGGCAGTCTGCAAAGGCCCTCAGTCTGAAAAACCAAAGTGAACAGACAGAGATGGTCACACAAACCTGCTGTTTCCTCTTCCCCTGAAAGCCCAACTAAAAAGCCCCTCCAAACAAATATAGTGAAAGTTAAGTGTGATCAGTTAGGTTGCAGTATCTTCACCCACTATTCAAAGTGTGTAGTAAATTGTGAAATAATGTATTATATCTCCTTCTGGAAGATGTTTTGCAGTCCTGTGGTTATGTACACAAGGCTCTTGACTGTGGAGATAATGGATTAGTTACTCCAGAAAAAGGAGTAGCTATAATAGGAGTTCCACTAACATGCCTATAAAGCTGGTGTAAAAACCCTGTATTCTCCTTTATGTATATTATTGTGCCTTTATCTAGAGGTATAGGGGAGACAGCTTACCACTTCAATGTACCACCTCATTGAACAGACTGAGCAGGGAAGGTTAAGTGCTTGTTTTTGTATGGCATGTCTACTGTTCCGTTATAATCCTCTCTTTCTTCAAAATCCATTGAGGCTGGTTGGATGTTCATTATCTACTGGCATTTATTAATTTTATTAATTTTCATTATGTTGCAATGTTTTTTACAACTTGTAGGCTGATTTGAGAAGTTCATTTTAAACTCTCTCCAAGGCAGCCTAAAATATTTTTAAATAAATAAAATGAAATTATTTTATTATTTACTAGAAGGAGAACCAAGGCTGAGAAGGTAATAAGCTTGTCCAAAGACAATTTTGCATATTGTATTCATTTTATTGTGCAATCCCACCTCGATCTGTAGGGAGAGGCGGGAAATATAAATAAAAATTATTATTATTATTATTATTATTATTATTATTATTATTATTATTTAGCATAGTTCTGGATGAAAAGGGCCACAGCCCCATTGAACAGAAATCACAGGATCACAATAAATTAAAACAAGTAAGATTTTGGATAACAGGAAACCTTGCCTCTGTGTATCTGTCTGTCTTTTTTTCTTTCTTCCTTGGCTTCTACAACCTGTTGGTGTCATTATTTTGAAAGAAGGTTGCTTTGAGATATAGAGTAGACCCACTAAATCAGTGGAACTGTAAGTTTTGACTTACCAGGTTTCCATTTATTCAGTGGGTCTACTCTGGAAAGCACCAGCAGTCAGATTTAGACTACTTAGTCTAAATCTCAGACTAGACTCAGACTAGACATAGACTAGACTTAGGCTTGTCAGTGTTTTTGGATTTTGTTCTTAAATTGCTCTTAAATTCTAGGTAATATGTTGATTTCAGGGTTGAATGCTTTTAAACCAACAAAAAACAAATTATTTAAATTTCTCCAATTTTTGTAATTTTTTTCATTCCCTGAACATTTAAAACATATGGCTTTGCAGCTGAATGGACACTTTATACCAGTGATTCCTAAAGTTTGGTCTTCCAGATGTTTTGGACTTCAGCTCTCAGAATCCCAGACCATTAGCCAAGATGGCTGAGGCTTCTGGGAGCTGACATTCAAAACACCTGAAGGACCAGAATTTGGGAATCACTGCTTTATACTAATAAACAGCATAATGCAAACTCTTTGAAGATATAAAAATTCATACTCCTTGTGCTACATGTTATATGTTTGGAGATCTTTGCTGACTTTTTGTAAAAATGTTTCTGTGGATGTTTAGCTCTTTTTCTACATATGCAAGGAAGCTTAGGATGGTTAATTACTAGAATGCTTGTGTTACAGAATGCCTTTATTTCTGCCATGTGGAAGAGCTGACAGATACATGTTATATATGAATACCTAAATAATTAAACATGTGAACCTATTGTTTGAAGTGGATTTGCCCACATGTTACATCTATGCTAAGTAAATTGTGATTGTGATAGTTTGCAAACCAAGAGAGTGGAGAAATGAGCAAAGTGCACAATATCTGATGTCATGTTTTTCAGGAAACCAAACCATAGTTTCACTGTGTGTCTGTGATCGTAATCAGGCTTAATAAACTAAATGATTACCACTGTCTCTGATTAAGCATTATTTAGGCCCATATGTTTGATAGATAATAACAGATTTCAGTTTCCAAAAGGTTTTATACAAGCTTGCATCATAATAAAAATCTCCTCTTCTTCCTCCTCCATATGGAATAATTTAAGCAGAATTATTAATAAATAATAATTTGATGGTGCTGATCATACTTAGCACTAGATCTATAGTGAAGCCTATAAGCATCATATGAAGGTGGTGATCCGCATCTGTTTATCCTAGCATCTTCCTCTATAAGATGTCAACTACCAACTACCATTTATTTTTTCTTCTCTTCTTTGTTAATGTTCTCCTATGTCAGTGCCTTTAACTAACTCTTGGAATAAAGAACTTCATAATTTAGGAACGCTTTGCACAAAACCCACCCACTTGATTTACTGCCACTCACTTTCATGGGGTGACCTCAAGTGAAAGAGAAAATGTTCCCTTGAACCATAGCTCACTTTTCCTAGGGTACATCAGAAGTTGGTTTCTATGACTTCTCCAAGCTGATGTTTGCTATATTTTACTCTAAATATCTAGTAGTTAGCTTTTAAAAAACACTGCTCTTTTTAAATCTCTATTGCATGTTATGAAAGCAGAAGATGTTGGGCCTTTGCATAACTTAAATGCCATTCTGGCGCTAAAATAGCCTTCTGTATGTTCCTTCAGGTGGTTCTCAAGTCACTTCACATAGGGCAAAATAAGGTGTGACAGCCTTCTGGTCTTCACTATGGAGATGTTTATTTTAAGAGTTCATGTCTACTTAGCTTTGCTAATACTATACTGCAATATCAGATGGTCTCTTGAGACTTCAGCGGGTGGGTAAGATATTTTTAGCATGCCTGTTTGGTAGATGATGTTTCAGATTATGGAATAGTGCTTTGGAGGTTCTGTTACCATATACAGAAGTGTGTGTCCACATGCACAATGCATCTATGGTGTCCTGCCATCTTTTGTAAACCAGATATCTTGAATATATTTTGAAGCTGTGTTTCTTTACTCTTTGGGAAATGGAAGCTCCCACCATTGATTCTTGTCTTTTAAAAATATGGAAAGATTTACTTGTTTCTGGTCAAAGAATAGAATTAGCACACATATTGTTGAAAAAATAAAGATCGGTCCTCTCCTTACAAAGTTAACAAGCTTATGTTTCAAGCATAGGGGAAAGCAGGACTTAATATGTCTCTGTTTTTATTATCTTTACAGTACAATAGAACAGGCAGTTTGATCCCAAATGAGGGATCCCCTTTGTAACACAATTTTTGAATCAAGCATGGAATCTACTGTTTCTAGAACACTGCTCATAGTTTCAGCAGCTACTTTGGCTAAATATTTCATTTTCCTGTTTCCTTTGTCATCACCATAAGTTGTTGTTGTTGTGTACCTTCAAGTCATTTCTGACTTATGATGACCCTAAGGTGAACCTCTCATGGGGTTTCTTGGCACAATTTTTTCAGAGGAGATTTGCCATTGCCTTCCTCTGAAGCTGAAAGCATGTGAATTGCCCAAGGTCATCCAGTGGGTTTTATGGCCAAGCTGGGAATTGAACCAGAGAGTCTCCAGAGTCGTAGTACTACACTGAAATGACTACACCATGATAGCTCTCGCCATAAACATGCTTCTTAAAAAAAAAAAAAAAACAATCCCAAAACCACAGTAAACTAGTATCTCCTGCCCAAAGATATTCCTCTTGGGATTTAGAAATTTTAGCACAATATAATGGGTAGTGGTGGGGTTGATGAAATATCAGTTACATTTGAGATCCTGGCGTTATCCTTCCAATGTCTTTTTTTAATTATTATTAGCTATGATTGTTGTGAACCAAACTATAAAGCTGTGATTCTGATTATTTGGGGAAACCATGGCCCATTAAGCCAAAATAAGTATACAGTTTAATTGGATGCTTAGGTTTTGATCTTAAGCATATCAAGGTAGAAGTGAACCAAGATCTTGTTGTCTTCTTGTAGATTATATTTTGTCATTTTATTGGAAGGAATTGATCATTTTATTGATTAGAAGGAATTGTTTTCACAGCCTGGAGTTCAATGATGTCAGTTGAAGTCAAAGTATCTCATGGCAGTATCCAAAGGGTTGGTGCAGCAGATAGCACCTTTTTAGTCCTTCTGTTCATACTCAACCATACTCTTTTCTTTCATCACCCTTGTTTATAATGACAAGTCTGGCAGCAAGGGAATATCATGAATGGCCTTTATTAACAGGTAATTTTGAATGCAAAGGCAATGACACAAACTACTAATGTAGTTGACAATTAAGAGGCTAGAAATGTGGATGAAGAGGAACTATTACCAAGACCCTGTGAAGAGAGAAATATGTAATTATCCAAAACTAACCATGTGGTTTGCATTGTCAGGGTGCTTAATCTGGCAGATCACCACAGTAATATCTCCTCCTTCATCCTCCTCCCTAGGATTTCTGTGCTGTGTTGATGTGAATTATAGTTTCCAATTATTTTTTTAGGTCATGTTCATCTCTGCAGTCCTGTTGGAGACATACCAGTCACAGTTCTGCATACAGACCCTATGATAAGACTGGGATTTTGGTGTAGGGCCCCCTCCCTTTAATGAAATAAACTTTAATGGGTCTGATCCCAAGGAGGAAAAAGAGACCATCTGGATAACAAAAGGTTAGGCCAAATAATGTATTGCTGAGAGTGCCCCATAGACTAACCCCAGAGTATCTAGTAAATGTGTCCAGTTGCTGCTCACATTCAGGCTTTGAAATAGTGCCTCTCAGATTTGCAGAGCCAGCAGATCTGTTGCCACTGCTGTGACGCAGGAGATAATTCTGTTGGGCATGCAGCAGCATGGGGGTGGATCTACAGCACAGGATGTGTAATGTCAACATGAAGCATTGGAGCTGGCACTAGGAAGAAAAGCAGCCATTTCATGCCAATGCAGGAAGTCTAAAGAGATTCTTACAATCCCCCCTTCTACTCCATGCTCTGCATCTTGTCCTCTGTACTGCAGCCTTCTTATTCTGCAATAAAGCAGCACCTTTGTGTGTTGTCATCTGGAAAAAGAAAAAAGTTCAGCTCAGCAGGATTTCTTGGCTTCCCCCACCTTCTTGTCCTTTTTCAACCTGCTGTTTTTTCTTCTATTGCTCCTCAAGCAATTGAGGGATATTCCAAAAGCATTGAATAATGAAGGCTGGGAAGGGAGGGTTTCACAAATCTGAAGAAAAGGAAGCATTCAGTCATGTGAAAAAGTCCTAAGCTTCTGATGAAGCTCCATTGTAACATGCAGATCCCTTTGTCTCCAGCTCGGGAGAGGGTTTTGTTCAGTTGCTGCAATCATCTGAGAACATTGTGTTGTAGCTGTGAAGTGGAGAAGGCTACAGAATACTGCAAATGATATGGGATAGACTATGCAATTATGTAATTGCTACGTAACAGGAGAAAGCTTTCGTGGCTATCTCTTTATGGGAAGGTCCTATAGATTAAGAGGGCCTTTCTTTCTTTTATGAAAAACCATGCCATTCAATTAACAGTGCCTCCAGTAAGTGTTGTGTCACCAATTAAGAAAGAATCCTGTAAAAATTGGCAGGACACTTCCAAGTTCCTAAATATTGAAGAAAGACTAAAAATTTTGGAATTCATTGGCTTGCATAGGCATGTGTTTCTCTTGTGAGGTGCATTTGAAATTTGGCTTTTTATCATCATCATCTGAGATGTGTTTTACAGCCACAGCATGAAGGATTCCAGAGTTTATTCAGTTGTAAGCACAGAAGAGACTTCTTGGCTTTTCACTGCTTGTTCAGCAGAATTTTCAAAGAATAATATTGCAGTCTCCTGTGAATAGCTACTTGTCTGAGATGCTGAGACTAGAATCAAAGGTTCTTGAGACATAAATGTGAGGTGTAGTCCACATTTCTCAATGGCAGCTGAGGTGCGAAGGTACACACAAAATAATTTTTGTAGTGAGAAAGTTACTTCATTAATTCTGCACTTTAGTTCTTGCAAGATTTTTTAAAATTAAATTAGGAGTTGAATTTTATTCTAATCCATGGGTGAGTTACAATGAGATAATGACTCACCAATTGTTCTATGTTGGTGTGACTTAAGTGAGGACAAAGGTTTTTTATTATATGAAGTTGGTTAATTAGTTTATGTAAGAGTTTGTTCTTTCATTTTATTTATATACCACTTTTCTCCCAGCATGGGACTCAAGGCAGCTTGTGTTACCTCCCAACTACTGTTTTGGTAATAGCTGTTGTTTATCACCATCTATATTTCTTGCATTTCAGTTCTTTCTGTCCTCACTGTTTACAATCCCTGTCCAGCCGAGAATGTGTATATAAATCTTTCAGCATGAAACAACATATCATGCATCTGAAGTGGATAGTGTCCAGGAAAGCATATGCCATAATAAACATGTTAAGCTTGAAGGTGTTAGAAGACTGTGGGTTTTGTTGCAATTGACTAACACTGCTACTCCTTTGGAAATAATAAAAGCTGTTACTTTCACTCACCACTGTCAAAATTATCGCAACGAGTAATAACATGGCCTTCAGGGGAAACTGCAGTACTTTTATATCAAATAGTTTTCTAAAGGTTCTACACAGAATGCTAGTTTCAATACATAATAAAAAGTTGATGCAGTCTAATTTTCTGCCCAAATTCCTTCTCATTTTTTTGTACCATAGGATGCGTTGAATAAATATTGTTTTCTTCACCAGACAGATGGGTTTAAATTTACATATTTACTTTTTTCTGGATAATGGAGAATGGCTCACAATTTCCATGACTGTGCAGAGCCAGTGTCTGAAGTTCACTGAGAACTTCTACTGCGCAAGCTTTAGTAAAAAAGAGTAGAAACAGGCCAAGGTCACTTGGACTATTGGCAGAGTTTGTTCTACTAGATGACAGTGCTGGATTTATATAAAAGGCAAATAACCTAAAGGGAATCAGATTATGATGGACCTCTAAATAGAAGAAAATATCCTTCCAAAATAGAATACACATTTCTGTGTGAAGTTATGGCACCTTTGGAACTTGGCATATTTTGGGACTTCAGAATGACTTTGTCTGACCCTACTTTCACCTTGCAGACATTCCAGAGAAGTCCTAGAAACATTCTGCTAGATAATATTTAAGGAAAGTCTTCAAAGGATGACTGTTCCCATCCCTTCTAAAAACATAATTGTTCATGACTGCAAATATGCAAACTAGGCTTTAGTTGATGAAGTTATAGCTTGATAATATCAGAAGCTATGGTTATCAACACAGCATATATTCATATGTATTGTTAAACCTGCCTTCTGCCAGTCCAGGAATCCAGAGTAAACTAAAGTTGGGTTCATGGAATCAGGTACTGCTGCCAAAAGGGAGAGATATCTGACAAGTACAAGAAACTTCAGAATGGATTGCCCTTGTTGTTGAAGCCCAAGGAGAAATTTGATCTCAAAGCTTTTTTACCAGTCAGTAAAACTTTTGGAAACTTATAGTAGCTCAAAATTCAAGCGTTGGACTACCATGTCCCTGAATCACTCAACCAGCATAATAACTATCTCCCTCTAACTTACCTCACAGGACTAATAGGAGATAGAATTATATACTAAATTTTGCAAAGAAAAGCCTGTAGTATCTTCTCTTTAGGGTTGCTATGAGTCAGAAATGTCTTGAAGGCTCCCAGAAAGCATTCCATTTTAGTCATGTGCCTTGTTTACCACTTCTAGACTTTAGTTGACGAAATGAACATTACAGCCTATTATCACAGGTTTTCTATGTGCTATTTATGGGTGTATCATGTCTGTAGAAAGAAGCATCATAAAATGTTCAGTTTTCCTAGTTGTGTTCATTTGCATAAGTTACAAAGCCACAACAGCTAGAGTATATGTTTTCTGAATCTAAAATCTCTGTCAATCCTACCTACAACTGCTCTGTAAGGATTATAATACCCAAGAGAACACAGTGCTCAGTTTAGTGATTCATGGTGGAAATGATACTTGACCCAAGGATGCCTCTTGGCACATTAGGCCATACGCTTGACCCATTATGCAACAGCTAATAGTGAGAATTTTAATTACAAATGTAGATGAACTGAAAATCTGTATAGGTACTTTTTTCTAATATTTTGCAAAAGTTCTTCCTTGGCTATGAAAGCTTCTCCCTTCCATTTATTTTTTAACCATACTGGTTAAATATGATTTAGTTCTACTCTCACTACTAATGTATTTTTATTGTTTTATGATGCTTGTATCCTACTATTCTTTTCATGAGTCAGTGAATCTTACAGCAAGGTTACAAGCACTCCCACCCAGACAGGTTACAAATGCACACTGGCTTAGCATCAGACCATAGGTGTGTATTATGGACCTGCACGTCCTTAATTTTATCAATTCCTTCTGTATTCTATATCTGGAAACAGGTATGTATTCTAGGCAGACATCTTGTATCTCCTCCTGCATTTGCACTTAATATTTATTTTGTAGCTGACACCAGTAATGTGTACTTCACTTTGAGAAATTTCAGTTTTGACCTAGTATATTTAGTTTAGCAAAATGACAATACCTATTTGCTCTTCAAGCAAATAATGTCAACTATTCCCAGAAATAGAGCCAGTGTGGTGTAGTAATTTAAGTGTTGGACTACAACTCTGGAGAATAGAGTTCAATTCCTTGCTTGGCCATGGAAACCCACTGGGTGACCTTGGGTGAGTCATATACTCTCAACCCAAATAAACCCCATAATAGTTTTATGGTTAAACATGGCTTGATTCCTTTCTGTTGGCAAGAAGGGCAGACCAAATTGCCAGCAAAGAAGGTCTGTACAGGTATCAAAATATTATCCTGGCTTATTAAGCTAGGATTTGATTATCCATTGGTCTTTACTGGAGTCTGCCCCTTGGTGGTACTGGTAGTGTTACTAATGTTTAACATTTAACATCAAAATTTCACCAAATATAATGTGCAGATTATAACTAGAGTTAGAAAATCCTGTGACATCTTAAAAATAGTAAAAGATCACTGCAAAATTCAGTAGCTACTTCTATTAACCAGCAAATAGCCCTTATATATTTTGAGAGATACATCCTTAAAAGCCAGTAGTGGTATGATGCTTAGGATGTTGCACTTTGGTATCATTGAAACCTAGACCCCAAATTGCTGAATGACTTGTCATATCAGACAGGGGTTTATCTCTGCACTCTATTCTAATGGTTGTGAGGAAGAAAACTAGATAAATGGATTCTTTGCAAAAGAAAAGCAGGAAAATATAAATATATTAAAACTAATGTGTAGATCGACTAAACCCAGGTCTCTTATAATGCCTAAATATTCATGCTGATTAGGATTCGCTGTACTGGGGTGGGTAGCCTTCCAGATGTTACTGGACTATAACGCCAGCTGTTGCTGGCTGTGCAGGCTAGGGTTGTGGGGAATTGTAGTCCAACAACATCTGGAGGGCTGTGCCATTACTATCCCTGTCCTGTACAGAGTTATCCTTCTGAGTAGACATGTTTAGGAGCATACCACTTGTGACATATTTTCCACTGTGACTTGCTATAACAGAAAGGTGATCAATCCTCCTATTTTCTCCAATCCCACTTGGTAAGTAATACATAGATTATGTGAGCCCACATTTGTATCCCTTTGTGTATAAGTCCATGTCACATCTTACTTGCTGTACAGAATAACAGATGTGTGTATAATCCTAAAGCTCCAGATGAGCCTCCCACTGCATTGAAGAGATTAGTGTGTCTAACAAGACCTGAACTTTGCCCAAAGGACAAAATAAAAATGCCACAAGAAGAGCTGTGTTGGATGAGTCCAAAGGCTTATCTAGCCCAGCATTCTGTTTCCTCTCGTGGCTAACTAGATAGTTCTGGGAAGGTTACATTAAGGACAAGAAGGCAAATAGCCCTCTCCCACAGTTTCTCCCAACAACTGGTATGCAGAGGCTATGACAACAAATTTTCTGAACATTTTCCTATTCATTTTAGCGTTTTTAAAAATAGCCAAAACCAGCTTTTCAGCTATCAAAAAATAATAATAAAAATAATATATATATATATATATATATATATATATATATATATATATTTATGAAGCTAAAAAGCACATTTTGGAAACAAAGGGTTCAGTGACCATTCTGAAGAGTTAGGTCTCAATGCACTTGCTAGACCCCACCAAGATAGGCTCATTGGATGAATGGACATTGGATCAGTTGACATACCAACTTCCCATTGATTCTCATTGGTCTACTCTAGTAGGAGCTAACAACTAGATTTAGGCCTTAGTTTAGGTAATACTAATACAGCAGTTAGTAAACTTCTGTGTGTATCTGTAATCTGTAATCCCTGGGAAAGATAGAGAATTGTGATGGTAACCACCACCTCTTTATTTAGTAACCCTGTTGAAGTTTAAGAAAAATGTTGATTCTTTTTGCTTGCTTGTTTGAAAAGTGGAAAAGAAACAAACTTTGCAGCAAACATTTTTAAGATGAAACATTGGAGCTTATCACACAGCCAAGTAATTCTGGCTTACCTTTGCTGGCTTCAATCTTCTTCCGGAATACACCCAGACGTCATCACATGTAAATTACTACCGATTTTGCCACAATGCTGCCAGATCAGATGTGGGTCACCAAATTTTCAAAGTCAGAAGGCTCATTTTTTTGAACATTTGGCAGCTAAATGCAACTTCGGGCTGAATTTGGCTGACGGCATCACAGCAAAATCAGTGGCGACTTATGTGTGATAATGTCCCAGTGTATTCTTGAAGAAGATTGAAGCCAGCAAAGGCCATGCAATAAGTTCCTAAGAGAAATATTCCTATTCCTTGGCCATAAAAATAAAACCAGATGATGGGCTTATTGAATCTGCTGTTTTGTTGGATTCTTCTGTACCAGGAAATTCTTGGTTCTCCTGATCTTGCATTTCCTCCCACTTTATTGAGTGAACCTGACCATTTTTAAAGTTTGTTTGCTGGCAACCTTCTAATGCTGACGAACCAAGCAAAATGACTGAAAATCCAGGGAAGCCACAAACTTCAGCTTTACTGAAGGAGATGTTCTAAAGAGCAAGTCCATTAATCAAGCTTTTGAAGGGCATCCTTTACAGAGCAGCTACCCATTTTATTTGGTTAATGGTTGACCTAGTTCTCCTGTTATGTTTCCAGGAATGCACTCTAATAGAGAATATGCACTAAACAAGACGGGGAAAGCAGCAAGGAAAGGTTGAATCTATCTGAGAACTGAAATCATATCATTGCTGACCTGTTTGGGAATGTGTAGACTCTTCTAAATGCTGAGAGCTTCATATACAGGTGTTTGTTTTTAGAACAATTGTATTTGAACATTCATGGTTCCTCTTTGTCCAACTGCAAGTTAAAGAATGCCTTGTACCAGTGTTTATCCTTGGCACATGATATGTTCTAGCACTGAGAATGAAACTCTTTTAACAGTGCAATCCTATACTTAGACGTAAGTGTCACTGAGTTTCAGAAAGTAGATAAAGAATTGCAGCCTGTAGTTATGTCAAGATTGTGAATAGTATGTTTTTTGAGGCAATGAGAGAAATGCAGTTTCTTCAAATATTTTTGTAAAGATTCCAAAAGATTGACATACTTGTGTATGGACTTTTTAAAATTACATCTTGGGCTACAAAATTATTTCCAGGTGTTTTTTGTTTTGGTTTTTTGGCAGTGGGCAATATGGCATTCTTGCTGTTTATAAAACCATGTAGACTTCAGTTCTTAGTCAAAAGATTCCTGAGAATGTACCTAAACTGTACAGACAAAACAGCTGGTAAGATAAGTAAAATCATCTGTCATGAAATTACTGTGAGAATAGGATTGCTTTTTCTTGTTGCCTAAAAAACTGTCACTGCAGGCACTTAATGGATGAATTAAGAAGAGGCAATTCCAGATCGAAGGTGCTACATCTGCTAAGTCCCTGCTTTTTTATTCCCAGCCACTGCACTTTAGGATTTGGGAGGCTCTAAATATGACCATCAAAGTTCTTGGTAACTGAGCAGGTTGATATGAGAATTGTTGTTCTTGTTGTTGTTATGTGCCTTTAAATCATTCCCAACGTACAGTGACCATACTATGGGGTTTTCTTGGCAGGTTTTGTTCAGAGGAGATTTGGCATTGCCTTCCCATGAACTGAGATGGTGTGACTTGCTCAAGGTGGGTTTTATTGCCAAGCTAGGAATCAAACCTTGGTCTCCAGAGTTGTAATACAACACTTAAACCACCATGCCACACTGGCTCTCTTGAGACAATCCTTCAAATATACCAACTTATTTAAGAATGTTTGAGAATAAAGCCAGCGTTTTGAATTGTGCCCTGAAAACAAATTGGTAGTTTGGCAAGCTGTGCTTCCTAGTAGCTGAACCAGTTAGCATCATGGTGAAACACAGCCAGGTTAGATTAATGAAGACACTTTGCAAATGACAAAATGTTAGTCACCCGTTTTGCAAACTGGCCCTGGTACTAGGAAGCATGACTTGACAAATCCTCAATTTGCTTTCTGGGCACAAGTCAGAATGCTAGTTTTAATAATAAATTCTTTAAAAATCTTTAGAATTTTAATATTTAGAAATTAACCTTAAATATAAATATATGTGGATGGGTATGTATGTGTCTGGTAGTGTGTGTATTTGATAGTGTGTGTGTTACACTAGTGAAATAATTCCTTTGTGTCTGTGCTATCCCTTATTTTTATGAGAAGTATACATTTTACATAAGAGTTTATCACACGGTGGAAATTAGGGGTTTAAACAATTATTAACCTGTGAAAATTGTGCAATTGACATTTAAAAAGTACTTAAAATGACATTAATGCAAGTGCCATTATCCAGTGAAGAACCAGAGGAAAACCAGGCAAGGAACAGCAAAAAGTCTTTCACTGGACAATTCCTTGAATGAGTTACTGTTGTTTCTTGCCTGGGTCTTCATGGGATAATGACACTTTAATCACATTTCATCTCAACATCATGTGAAAACCATTTGCACAATTGTGTGCAATTGCGGATCAATCACAGATTCTGCACGTGATAGCAGCACTTCACGCACTGATGTCATGTGAAAACCATTTGTGCGGTTGTGGGTTAATCACGGGTTAATCACCATTTATACTTCCAATTTTTCCCTGTGTGATAAACTCCATAATATATTTGCAGGTTAGTTTTCAATATTTATACATTCCCCCTCCATCATTTCCTGCAGTTTAATCTTTATTCTCTAGTGGAATGTATTCTCCCTGGATTTCTTCCATTTGAACAGGATCTAGATGTTTTGTTTTCTTGGAGGATTAAGACTGGCCAGGATGGGGATGCACATGAGTGAGAGCAATTGTTTTCATATGAAGTATCCATTATACTGAGAGGAGGAGGAGAACATAATAATCCTCCTTGTGTGCTCAGACCGGGGAATGATAGCTTGATCTGTGCGGCCTCAATTAGAGAAGTTTGATATGTGAGTGCAGAAGGCAGGGTGTTGTCAATGCCAGCGCCTATATTGCAGGGCAGCTTGTCAAAAGGAGATAGGCCAGGCTCCTTTGTTGTTTGCACTTGGTGATTATGTACAGATGTTTTTACTAAAAAAAAGAAAGAAAGAAAGCTTTTCCTGTTTGAAATTATTATACCAGATTCCCCCCCCACCTTGATGTTTACAGATTTGAGGTAAAAGCCCTTATAGCAGAAGGAGTGGACAGACCCCACATTTATAGGGTGGGATCAACCTTTATTCAGACACTGAGGTGCAGCAAAAGAAGTGCGAGGAATGGTCGTTAATAGAACTTTTAAGGTATGGTTGCCTCTGATCATGTCTTCAACTAAGCTATGATAAATTGTGAAATTTTAAGGTATGGGTGCCTCTGATCATGTCTTCAGCTAAGCTATGATAAATTGTGATAAACTACCATATATACTTGACTATAAGTTGACCTCATGTATAAGTCGAGGGCAGGTTTTGAGGCCAAAATTATGGATTTTGCCATGATCCATGGATAAGTCGAGGGTAAAATTTGGAGGCTCCATCAGTGTGTTTATGTGTGCATACAACAAGAGAGACTCTGAGGATTTTTATTTCAACTTTTGTTTCAGCCTTTACCCAGACAGCAACAGCCAGCACAGGGTCTCTGTTTGTTTAAAAGCAATTAATCACTCAGGACTCTTTCTGCTTGGTTCAAAAGACAAAAAAACCTATCTTCGCACAGGATGGGGAAATCTGAAAGAGCTGCTGTCACATTACCATAGTGACCCGTAAATAAGTCAACCTGGGATTTTGGGGTCAATTTTTAGGCATACATTTTTAGACTTATAGATGAGCATACAGTAATTCATACTGAAGCTGAAATCTCCCTGGAAGCCAAGATAATAAAGTTGAGGTTGACATATTTTGCTCACATCATGAGAAGCCACAATTCATTGGAAAAAAACATTAATGCTGGGAAAGGTGGAGTGATGTAGAAGGATAGGAAGACCACATATTAGATGGATGGGACTCTATTAAGGAGATCACAGGTATGACTCTTATTAAGGAGATCACAGTGGAGGATAGGGAGTCTTAGAGATGACTCATCCACAATGCTGCCATGAGTCAAGATCAACTCGAAGGCAGTTAACAACAACAAAAATGGAAGCTGAAGTTTCTGTTTATTCATTAAAAATAAAATCCTCTCCTGTTCATTCTCCCCATCCCCAGCTTTTTGTTAGTTTTGGCAACCAAACTAGAGGACATAGTAGTTGTTATGTGACTTCGTGTGAACTCTGACTTATAGCAACCCTATCATAGGGTTTTCTTGACATAGTGTATTCAGAGGAAGTTTGTTGTTGCCTTTCTCCTAGGCTGGAAGTGTGTGGCTTGCCTAAGGTCGCCCAATGAGTTTCCATGTTCGGGTGAATATTTGAACTCCAGTCTCCCAGAATCCCAGTCCAGCTCTACAGCACACTTGCTCCTGTGGCAGTGCGGTGGGGGAACCTTTTTGGTTTTACTATTTATAAATTATGGTGGCTCAGAGACCCATGTTGATCCACTGTAATAACTGAGCTAGGACTATCAGTAACTCAGAACAACCTTCTATTTATGTCTACCATATGTAATATTTTGTTGGGGAAAAATGTTACCTTTTTCAATATATCTGACTATATCAACCTTTATGAGGGGTTTTGGTTTGAAATTTTTGCATGTTGCCTCTTGATACACAATATTGAGGACATCTGATTGATATGAACAAATACATGCATCTTGTTCATGTTCTTACTCATTAAATAAAATAGGGCTTCTAACTGCCATCAGAGTGGCTTACCTTTATTTTATATTATTTTAAATGGAGTTCTTTCCCCATCTGGAAAGCTGTGTGCACCATAAAGGGAAACTATTAATAGTCAATAAATAATAATAATAGTCAATAAGTAATAAATAAAATGACAATGACACAACTCCAAATTAGAATATGAGACTACTGAGGACATACATGACACATTGTAAAAAGACACTTTTGCATGCTTAGACAACTAGTCTTCTTTCTTTATTGAAATAATAATGATGTACATAACAACATGATTTTATTTTTGAAACCTTGTTCTGTGTTGATTGTTCTTATTATCTGATGAAATGTTTGTGAAAAGTCAATGAAAAAGAAGGGGTTTTTTTTAAAAAAAAAATAAGGATAAAAATAGATACAAATGAAACACTAGCATATGTACAATAACTTAGTTCCAGGTATTTAATATTAAGAGCAACAGAATAGACAAGCCTAGCTATGCATCTGAAGGACGGTAACACTGGTGCTAGATGAGAACTATACAGACACTTTCTGGTCACATTAGAGTTGGGTCTCTATCACTGAAAAAAACTTTTCCTGGAGAGGAGCCCCAGAAAATCTTGCAAGCAGATTTGCAGATTTTTATGTTATAAAACCATACAGCAAAATATTATTATTCTGTCTTCCTCTCAAAATTGGGACTCAAGGTGGCTTACAGTTTAAAAAAGCAATACAGCTACAAGCACACAAAAAATATGAGTGTTAAAATGGAATTCAACTAATGACAATATAGTGGGCCCTTGCTATCCACTTGCTTTTAGTTCCAGGACCCCCTGTGGATACCATAATACATGGATTCTCAAGTCCATTAAATACAGTGTTGTAGTAATACGCTGTTCCCTATAAAATGGCAAAATCAAGGTTTGGTTTTTGGAATGTATATATTTGGTTTAGAGCTGCACTTCAAAACATAAAATATCATTAAAAGATAAAAAGCACTTAAAACAGTTCAGTCTAAAAACAAGTTCTGGAGTTTGGGGGCAACTATTGAGAAGCCTCTTTCTCTTTCTTGCATCACCACCAACCATGAGGATCTCAGGGCCTGGGCAGAGTCATGTGGGGAGATATGTAAGCTCATCGCATAGCACTTAAGAAACGGGAATGGAATGGAATAACATGGGGCAAAAACGCATGTTACTGGACAGGAGAATGCCACTAATGCTGCCGGGAGTCCCCAAGCTGTTCCCCAGCCATTCCTGGCAACCGATTTTTGAAGGACAATTCAAAATCATTCTTCAAAATCGGCTGCCAGGAATAGCTGGGGAATGGCTTGGGGACTCCCGGCGGCATCAGTGGCGTTCTCCTGTCCAGTAATATGCATTTTTGCCCCCGTTCCATTCCTTTCCTTTCCCATTCTTGTAAGTGCCGTGTGATAAGCTTAATGGTCTGCCAAAATAGCCTGGATCTGAGAGGTATGGGTTTAAAACAAAATAACTTTTAAAAAAGAAAACACTTGTAGGATCTGCAGAGCACTCCACTTGGGTTTCATGTCCTCTTTTAAGGAACTTGCTTTCTCCTCACCACCACTCCAATTTTGGGTTTCTCAGCAGTCAACATAGTTTGGCCACTGGCCAAGCTCAGTTCACATTGGGCTTTCTTGGGTTCCTTTCACAATTTTTCTCTGCTACTCTTGCCAATCTTCAGCCAATCCTGACTGAATTCTATTTCCCTTTTCAAAATGGATGGTACCGGTTTGGCTACTGAAGGACTCATCCTTCTGTGCAAAGACAAAGTAAAGATAAAATGCTATGTCCCTAAGGAAAGAGTGCTTATAACAGAAGCATCCTGCTTTGTTGTTGACAAGGGCAACATTTGCATGGACTTTTCAAATAAAAGGGTTCATCCTCAATACTGCAGTATGCAGTTTTGGACTATAACTTCTAGAATTCCCTGGCTAGCCATCCCAGAAGCCTCAGCCATGTTGGCCAATAGTCCCATGTTGGCCAATAGCTCCTGGGATTCTGGGAGCTGAAGTCCCTCGGCCCTTAAAGGGGAAAGATTGCCTACCCCTGCTGTAGTCCCTTATTAAAACAGTACATTTCCAAGGTCTACTTAAAAGTAGGCGCTAGGTACCTTCCCTTCCCTAAATATTTTTGTTGGTTTCTTATTTAAATGTAAGTATAGCTGAGGTGTAAGTATTATACATTAACATGAAGAATAAGCAATATTTTCTGCAAGTGGCACATGTTGCTTTGGAAAACTCAGCCGTTAAAGCATCTGCCTTTCTATGCATTGTAGTGCTACAGTTGGGATGGGCATTTTTGGAAGAGTTGGTGAGGAACCCCGCATCCATCATACCACACCCCTTGAGCATGAAATGAAACTGACTGCACAAAAAGGTTTTCAGAGACGTGGCTTTCTGAGTTGAGTTACTACAGACCTACAGGGACATCTTGCTTTTGTGCTTCTAGAAAGGAGATCCCCCACATTTTTCATACAGCCCATGCTGACAGCTGCTCCATTTTAGAAAAAAGCAAATTAGAAGGCTGTCCCCAAGGGGGAAATGGACATGTTGTGAACAAAGTGCAGTAGCACTAACACACTCTAAAGTACAGTGTCTGGCTCCTGGCCCAAATGGTTTAGCTTTTTTGGAAAAGAGGAGGAGGGAAAGGAGGTGGAGTATGGGAAAATGCATTGTTTGGAATCAAGAGGAGAAGCTTGGAGTAGCACATAATAGCCTGTTCTTTTGTGTACTGGCTTTGCCAGATGGTATACTTGCTGCCTCTGGCCGAAAACAGTTTGAATGTAGCAAGTCAGGCTTCAGGTACTTCACAGCTCTGAAATATTTGCCAATAGGGATTTTGGGTGACTTATTCAGTTAGCCACTCAGAGTATGAGAGAGGGCATTTTGACCTCTTCAGAAGAGTTCAGAGGAGGCTTGGCACCACTTTAAGCTCAGATTGAAACCCTTTCCTCCAAAATGTCAAAGAGAGCAGGCTTTTATCTACTGGTAGAATTTTGCATCTGCTAAATGGAATATACCCCACCAGCAGGTATGGAGGCCAGGGTTGGGGAGTCAAAGTTGGAAGCAATTTTGGATAGAGTCAGAGTTGGTAGAAATGTACTGATACTGACTTCAAAATAAAAAACTTATAATATTATGGAAATATGTATTATGTTTGGTTACTCTTAATTTTTTGTATGGTTGGCCCTCCTTATCCATAGGTCCGTTATCCACAGATTCAACCATCCATGGCTTGAAATATTCAAACTATATAAATTCCAAAAAGCAAATTTTGATTTCGCCATTTTATATAAGGGGCACAATTTTACTATGCCATTGCATTTAATGAGACTTCAGCTTCCATGGATTTTGTTATCCACAAGGGCTCCTGGAACCAAACCCCAGCAGATATTAAGAGGCCACTGTAGTGTTTTATTGTAAGATGGATATTACTGTTAAAAACCTTTTAAAAATTAGTAAATGCATAGTTTGTTGCACATTGACTTTCACAGGAATTTAGACAAGTTTTCTTGTTCAGAAATTTTAAATCAAATAGATATATTTTATGTTCTAAATTTAAGTAGCCTGATTCACATGGTGGTGATGAAATGCCATTTGCTACCATTTTACTACAGTACATTTGTTATTACTAATAATATACATTTGACATTTATGGAGGCGTCAGAGTCGGACAGTAGGAAAATAAAAGAGTCAGAGTTGAAGTTTGGCACACTGAGTCTGAAGCCTTGGTCCACCGTGGACTCAAGAAACCTCTTTTATGGTGGCTTAGAAATGTTGCTCAGTTAACTTGGTAGCTCACTGTACAAAGTTGGATGAGCTTCATTTGGTGTAATGGAACATAGCAAGCTGACTCTTTCTGAATAGGAATTAGTAAATGGCAAACTGGAGTTTTTTCTCTGTGTATCCCCTGTGGCTCCTAGCATAGCCTTGGATCCCATCCCTCATTAACATTATCAGAAGAAAAATGGGTTGCATTTCCCCACCACCACACCACCACCATTTAGTTGGTAATAAACAGCTGGGAACACCTAAATAATGAGGTGATATTTTCACCATGTGATAGTCCCTATGGGGCTTCTTTTCCCTTTATTAATATTGTCCTTTCTGTTTGAGTCCACAGTTTCCCATAGCAATGAGATGCACAAGTTGTGTTGTGAATTGTGTGAAAAAGTAATTCTGTTACTTTTAAATCCAGAGGCTGTAAATTCCTTGATTGTCTTCCAGGTTTGTATTTTGCTGCAGACAACTCCTTGCTTACTTGATCCGTTTGTGATGTTTTTGGTGTGTCTTAAGAAAAGTTTACCCTGTCTTCATTTTTAATTGAATTTGTTTTACACACTGCTCCAAAGTATGCCTCTGCAGAGTTGTGTGTGTGTGTGTGCCTGCCTGCCTGTCATGTCTGTCTGTAACAAAGTGTGATTTGATATTAATAGTCACAAATACAAAACCAACTTTCCAGTGGTGACGGTAGCATAAGCAGAGGATTGCTGGAGTTTTGGAGGGTGTGAGTTCTAATCATTCTACTTAGAATGGAAGCATGTTTATGTCTGTCCTTTGAGGTTGAACAAATATTTGTGTTACTGTTCAGTGGACAATACTTACAACCAGGCACTCCAACTGACTTTGGACATGGGTATCTCAAGAAGAGCCAGGATAGTGTAGTGGCTATGACTCAAGAGACTAGGGTTCAAATATCTGCTCAGCCATGAAAACCCACTGGGTGACTTTGGGCAAGTCACATTCTGTCAGTCTCAGAGGAAGGCAAAGGGACACTCCTTCTGAACAAATCTTGCCAAAAATAATCCTGTGACACTTTCGCCTTAGGGTTTCCATAAGTTGGGAATAGCATGAAGGCACACAACAACAAATCATAAACAGCAAATATAACAGCAGATGGCTTCTGAAGCTGCACATACTTTATCTAGATGCACACAATCAAACACACAAAAATCTTTAACTGGGAACAATAATTACTGATAAAATAACTATGGCCAAAATTCTACATGCACTACTGTGGGCCCTTGCATCTGATGGGGTTTGATTCCAGGATCTCTGTGGATGCTCAAGTCCCATTATAATCTGTGACATAGTAAGATAGTGTCCCTTATATAAAATAACAAAAATCAAGCTTTGTTTTTTTGGGAAATCTTTATTTAGAATATTTTCAAGCTGTGGATACTGGAATCTGTGGACAGAAAATCTTTATGGATGTCTGACTGTACTTAAATAAGTACAGACTGTACACTACCTTAGACTGTACACTACCTTAGACTATACACTACCTTAGTAGTGTAGCTAAGTAGTGTCTTTCGGCCAACTCCTCCCAAAACCTACTTTATTGGACATTACCATATGGAAAGAAGGGGTTCTGTTCTGTTGGTAATCTGGATGTGGATGTATGACCTTTTCACCCCTTTCTGCCATCAGCAAGGCCAAGGGTAGGCAACCTTTCCCCTTTAAGGGCCGAGGGACTTCAGCTCCCAGAATCCCAGGAGCTATTGGCCAACATGGAACTATTGGCCAACATGGCTGAGGCTTCTGGGAGCTGAAGTCCCCGGCCCTTAAAGGGGAAAGGTTGCCTACCCCTGAGCAAGGCTGTGACAAGGAAGTGTGACAGAGGTCCTGTTTCTGATCATTGCAGCCTCACTGGCTGGCCGGTGATGGTAGAAACATTTTCCTCCTGTGCCCTGAACGCCAACATAATGACCCTTTTCTCATCTCATGGCTGATCCTTGGTAAGGTTGGGGGAATGGTAGATTCGTAGCAATAGTGTCATGATCATGACTACATAGGGATCATGAATATTGGTCTGCAATGGATATATAACTCCAAATTATGCATCTGTAAGAATTCTGGCCTAGTTGTTCATAAAATTTCCCCTGTATATTAATTTCCAAGAACCAGTAGGAGGTAGTAATTTGAGTGTTAAGCTAGGACTCTTTGAGTGTTAAGCAGGATTCATAAGCCTGTTCAGTCATGGAAACCCACTTGGTGATCCTTAGCAAATCACACACTCAACCTTAGAGAAAGGCAATGGCAAACCACTTCTGAATAAATTTCATTTATTTATTTACATATTTATATCTCACTCTCCATCTGCAGATCTTAGGATGGCATGCAAGAAAGACCAAAATATTATTACATTCCATATTACTTAAAACCAGACCATATAAAATCAGATAAAAACATTTAAAATAATGCAAACTATAGAACATGTACAAGTAAATCCTCCCAAGAAAACCCTATGATAGGGTTGTCATAAGTCAGAGTTATCTTGAAGACACATAAGAACAATACAGATTTCCAATGATCTTAAGTCTGAAGAGTCTTTATAAGGAGAGATCACAAAAGTATATACCATAGAGTTGTATATATATTTCTATTTTCCAATGAGGCCTACATTTTTTTAGGTTTGCTAGACAGACAGAATCTGCAGTCCACATAGCTTCTCATTAGCCCATCCTTTGTGAAATGCACCAGTCCATTCTCCGGCTGAAAATGATAATATAGATGGGAATATCAACAAGCTAGTGTTCTGTTAAGAAAATTTAATAGATAACGTGGCTGAAGTTAGAATAGTGTGAAACTGGCTGAGGTACTTCTTCCAGATCAGACAAAGCTGTATAAATGTGAGAAGTTATCCTTGAAGGCAAAAGAGCTGAAAATGACCAAAAAAAAAAAAAATATCTTCCATTTGTGCTCTTCTAAGACCTTTCCACGTTGTGAATTCGTGCTGGGTGTTCCTAAAACTTAAGAGCAGTTCCTTTCATTAATTTTCTAGACAAAAATGCCTCCAAAGAAGACCTTGTGAATGGGATCATATGAAGGTTTTGGGGTAACGCCTTTAACAGTGCTTGAGAATTAGGAGCATGTGATGATAATATTTGACCACCTTGCATGAGTTGCTTTAAGGAGGAGAAATGTAGTTTGAGCTTATCTCAGTTTTCTATTTCAGTATGAAGAAGGAAATCATAGGATTGAAAGGTATCTTGGAGGTAATCTAGACCAGTCCCTTGTTTAGTTGACTATTTAACTACAGTTTTCTGAAGCTACAGCTTTCAGATGACTATTCAGGTGTGGCTCAAATACTATACTTCCATTCAAGGTGAGCCTATCACTTCCCAAGGAAATCTGTCCTTGGGAAGTTTCTCTGGATCAAATATCCTACTAGATAAGCTTCTGGAATTTTGTTCCTTCCCCCTCAGGATGCCCCAAAATCCTCTCCAGCGGGTTTCCCCAGCTCACCAGAGCTGCTTTTTGGGGGCAGGGGGTGGGTGGGCATAGTGGCTGGTGTGAGTTTATCCCAGGGTTGAGACAATTTTCACATCAGTGGACGTTTTCACACGGGGCAAAAGGAGGACGCTAGCCGGCCTCCCGCCGGCCTCACTCCGGCTCCATTTCCCGTGTGTTCAGACATGCGCGGCGGCAAACCCCGCCCCTTCCGGTGTCATCCCTGCATCCGGCCGGCTTTTCGCTCCGTGTGTTCAAACACACGGAGCCCTAAGTCCGGCCTCACTCCGGCAGCGGCAAGCTAATTCCTGGCTAACTCTGGCTTCAGGTAATTCCGGGTGGCAAAAGGAATTAGCCTGCCGCCGCCGGAGTCATTCCGGTGTCAGCGGCACGGGGTCCAGCCGGCTTTAGGGAGCCCCGTGTGAAAACGTCCAGTGGCAGGGACCGAAACTGGCAGGGGAAGAAGCCTTGGGGCATTGGTCACCATAAAAGAACTTTCTTTGGGAAAATGTTTTCATAGATAATAACAAAAAACACCCTCCCCCCAATTCATGCATTTTTGTTAGTGAGTATGTAGTGAAGTTTCCCCCAAAAGCAAATAAATAAATTTAAAACTATAATATTTTACAAAATAGTTCTGTCAACAAAACAAAGACTAGAGTATGCTTGCTGTATGCTTTTTATAATATATTTATTGTAATGTTAATAAAGTCTAGTAAGCCAAGATTTCTTGGCAATCTTGCAGAGAAATTGTCCACTTGAAATTATTTCTAATATGTTATTATCAAAAGCCAATATTACTAAATTTGCTAAGTTTGATGAAGTATTGTATCAGCACATGTTGATATAGTTGTGAATGAATTTTTGCACACAGCTGTAGATACACCAGAGATAGGCCCTGTAGCATTGAGTACATGTATGGAAAGGCTTCCTTCTAGAAGTTTTTGGAGTTTTGGGTTTTGTAGGATTTTACCATTCCCTTTTCTTTGGTTGTCTAAAATGTACAGCGTGCCCGCACCAATAGCAGGCTTGCCATTCACAGATCTGACGGCAAGCCCTGGCTTTTTCAATGGGCATGTATGCATGTAGCTGCACACACACACACCAATTGAAAAGAACGGGACTTAAGGCCCCCCCTTTTTGAGCCGGGGGCTGAGTTGCTGTCCCTCAGACAATTGGGGGACTGAAGCACCAAAAATAAATAAATTAAAATTAAAATTAAAAATTAAAAAAATTAAAAAAAAATTAAAAATATATGCATGCACACTCTCTCAGCCACAGAAAAGTCATGGCAAAAACCCTGTGGAGATTTTGCCAAGAAAACCCCAAGAACAAGTAATAACAACAATAATCAATATTATCATGGCGGGCGGCGGCAGCGGCGGCAGGTCCGGCCTGGGACCAGTCCCCCGGGCCTTAGGTTGGGAACTAACGGAAAACTTCATTTTGGGGAAGCAGATTTCTTATGGGGAGGAATGATATCTTCATTTTCCTCTTCTTTAAAACACCCTGGGTTGCAACCTTCTGAGGTATGTTGCAATCCATTGTTCTACAAGAGGATGTCCACCATTGGATTCAGCCCCTAATATTTAATTGAAATGTGGAGGTACAGGAAAACATTGAAGAACTTGTGTAGGACAAAATTTTCTATGGTAGAAGGCTTTCATCTCAACAATGATCCTTAGAAATAAATGGTAGATACAATATTTAAAAAAAGACATTGTGGATGAAGCTACTCATGCATTTTACATGTGAGCTGTTATTAAAGACTCTCAATCAAATTTCTGATTCATTTAGTTTCACATATAGTTTTGAGGGCTTGGCTTTTGAAAAATGTGAAAATTGTATGTTTAGCATTGGTTCAGTTACAGGCTTAGACTTTATAGTTTGTACTAACTTTGAAGGGAGCTTTTGTTTGCAACTTTCGGTTCAGTTAAACTTCTCCATGAAATGTATTTTAAGGTGAAAGCACTGTTCATTGGCCTTTAAATTTCCAGGTAGATCTGTATTATACTCCTGTTTTATGCTATTTTTTGTGTGAAAAACTTTATTTGCTTAGCCATCAATAGCATTTTTTTTAAAAAAGCACTTCTAGGTGATTTGGTAAAGAAGACTGTAGCATAATAAAGAGAAAAATAACCCCATCACAGTAAGTTTAACAGAACAGAATGGGCCTCAGTTTTAAGCAGCCATGCATAGTATTAGTCAAGAACTTCCCCAAATGCTGGATTATGTCGCAACAAAAGCAGGTATGAACAGACAGGTGAAATGTTTGTAGATCTGTTTTCAGGAATATACCCCGTGAGTCTTACATGGGGGATACATTTTTAACTTCTATTAGTCAGTTAAGTCAGTAGAACTATAAATATAGGGAGAACTAAGTTTATTTTTATTATTTTATTTTTGTCCAGTAACCATTCAATGCTGAGACACATAACAAAACTATGCCTATCTCAGCTTCAAAAGCGTGTGTGATTTGACCCTCAAAAGATTGATTCTCCAGTGAAATCAGTCATATTTCTCCACTTGTATTTATATCTATATTACATTTCTCCTGATTCCTGTATGATCTGCATAGTGCTCTTTCTTGTATATTTCTTTTGTCCTAGTCACTGCATTTTTTAAAAATACGGCTTGCCTGTTCTTTCCTGCCCTTTCCCCTGCCTGTTCTTCAAATGCATTCTTTCTCCCTTACAAGCTTCCATGCAAAGCTGCCTCTTGGCTTCCGAACTCATTGGCTATGTCATGTCTGGCCACATAAAAAAATGTTTATATTTTAATATAATTTTTTAAATATGTATATCCAGCTACTTCATTAATTCACAGATTTTGGCAGTAGGTTACAGGAAGTAGCTTTTCGTTCCTAGAAAAGGTAGACTAACACCTGTTGCATGGAAGACTTGAGAGTCAGTACAAATTCAGCTTCAAGTAAAGAGAGAAGTTACAGTCCAAAGATGCCCTAGTATTAGTTTTGTTGTTGTTGTTAACTGCCTTCACATCAATCTCAATCCATGGTGACCCTATGGATGGAAACATCTCTAGGCCCCCTGTCCTCTACTGCTCTGCCCAGCTCCTGCAAACTCATGTTCGTGGTCTCTTTAATAAAGTCCATTCATCTAACATGTGGCCTTCCACTCTTTCTACATCCCTCCACCTTTCCTAATATTATTCTCTTTCCCAGTGATTCATGCCTTCTCATGATGTGTCCAAAGTACTGCAGTCTTAAGTCCTGTCATCTTGGCTTCTAGGGATATCTCTGGCTTGATCTGCTCTATGACCCATTTATTTGTCCTTTTGGCTGTCCATGGAATCCTGAGCACTCTTCTCCAGCACCACATCTCAAAGGAGTTGATTTTCCTCCTATCTTCTTTCTTGACTGTCCAGCTCTCATATCCATACATGATAACAGGGAATACAATGGCTTGTATGATTCTGACTTTTGTGCTGAGTTGTATGTCTTTGCATTTTAGAATCTTTTCTAGTTTTTTAATAGCTGCACTCCCCATTCTTAATCTTCTGATTTCCTGGCTGCAGTCCCCATTCCGATCAATGTTTGATCCCAGATATGAGAACTCTTTTACTATTTCTGTTTCCTCATTGTCTAGTTTGAATGTATGCAAGTTCTCTGTGGTCATTATTTTTGTTTTCTTTATGTTCAACAGTAAGCCTGCCTTTGCACTTTCTTTTTTGATCTTCCTTAGTAGTTGTTCCAGGTCTGTGAGGTTCTTTGTTAGTATTATGGTGTCGTCAGCATATCTCAGATTGTTGACATTTCTTCCTCCTATTTTCACTCCTCCCTCTTCAATTTCCAAGCCTGCTTTTCTTATATGTTCTGTGTATAAGGTGATAGGATGCAACCTTGTCTGACTCTTTGTCAATTGGGAACCATTCTGTTTCTCCAAGTTCTGTTCTGACAGTAGCCTCTTGTCCTGAGTACAGATTCCTTATCAAGACTATCAGATGTGTTGGCACTCCCATGTCTTTAAGGGCGTTCCATAGCCTTTCAAATGCAGTCAAAGGCTTTGCTATAGTCTATAAAGCACATGCTGATTTTCTTTTGGAATTCTCTGCTACGCTCTATTAGCCATTGTATATTTGCAGTGTGATCCCTGGTACCTCTTCCTTTCCTGAACACTGCTTGGACCTCTGGGATTTCTCTCCCCATGTGTGGTTGGAGTCTATGCTGCAGAATTTTGAGCATGATTTTGCTTGCGTGGGAGATTAGTGCTGTGGTTCTACAATTGCTGCAGTCTCTTGTGTTTCCTTTTTTGTAGATGGGGATGTATATTGATCACTTCCAATCTGTTGGCCATTGTTTTGTTTTCCATATCTGTTGACATATGTTGATTAGCACTAGAGTTGACTCTCAGTGTAGATTGCAACACTTCTATTGGCATATCATCTGTTCCTGAAGTCTTGTTTTTTCTGTTTTTTGTTTTTTTGCCATTTCTTTTATTGCAGCTTCCACCTCAGTTTTTAGAATTTGGGATTCATCTTCATATGGCTCTTCGTTCCATGTGTCCTTCATTTTGTCACGTCTTTTGTATAGTTCTTCTGTGTATTGCATCCATCGTCTTTTTATTCTTTCCTGGCCTTGAATTATGTTGTTTTTATTGTCATAGAGCATCCCTGTCCTTGGCTTGAACTTTACCTTGATTACTCAAATCTTGTGGAATAGGTCTCCTGTTCTTTCTTCTTTGTTGTCATCTTCTACTTCTCTACATTTGTTGTAGTAATAATTTTCCTTATCTTTGCGCATTAGTCATTGTACTGTTGCATTCATGTTTCTTATTTTATTCCTATCTCCTTTTTGTTTTATTTCTCTTCTTTCCTTTATTGCTTGTATTAGTTTACAACAGAACAACTTTTAAGACTGAAGACAGACTTATACTCTTGATATAGAGCATTTAAGCTTAAATATACAGTGGGCCTTTGGTATCCAGGGTTTGGTTCCAGGACCCCCTGCAGATACCAAAATCCATAGATGCTGAAGTCTCTTTAAATAGAATGGAATAGTGAAATGGTATCCTTTATATAAAATGGCAAAAATAAACATTTGTTTTTTGGAATTTAATTATTTTTTAAAAATACTTTCAAGCCGTGGATGGCTGAATCCGTGGATACAAAGGGCCAACTGTAGGTTAAACATGGACTTCTCTACCCAACTTTCTCTTCAGAGTAGTGCAGGGAATGGATGTTTGGTTAGGTATATGTTTCTGGAGTCCAGTTTCCATCAACCATAGCCAGCATAGCTAATAATGAGAAATGGCAGTAGTTTTGGACTATTATGTGTTCTCCAGCTCTGCTTGAGATGATTCTGATCTATCATGACCTATCATTCAGGAAGCATGCCAAACAGTGTCCCATGCTGCATTTTGAATAATCAGACCTCGCCACGGAAGATGAAACACCACTTCCTTGTGTGCAGACACACCCCAACATGATTAAAGGACGTGACAGACTGTAAACCTGAGGCCTTTAGAAGTGATCCTTAGAAGTAATTTGGCAGCAAAGTCTGGAGCAAGAAATACATGGCTTTGAGAGGTATGAACTAGTTAATTTGTCAGCCCTGCAACTTCTTTCATACTTCACATACCCTGATAACAGCACCAAAGCTGCAAGTGCCAGCTCTCATTTGGCTGTCTTCAAATCTGCAGAGACCTGAAAATGTATGGCATGCTTTTCAGGTCTGTGTATTTTAAAAAGCTTGAAACCCCTTTCTTACATTATGTAATTAATATCAGGTACAATTAACTGCAGAACTTCAGTTCTTGTCAATATGAATGCTCCTTGTACCCAAATAAGGCAGCATACTCACAGTCCTAAGTGAAACAACATCAGCTGCTGCAGAGAGGTTGCTCAGAAAGACGGGCCTTATTCCTGGACACTGACTGTGTTCTAGGAATGGGAGTACATTTGGTGCTCTTCTCTTACTCACAAAGGCTCACGTTCATTTAACAGAGTTATATGGGGATATTCTAGAGCTCTCCTTGGCTCAGTCATATTCTCTGTGGTGGGCAGAATCATTCAGGGTTGATTCCAGTAACATTTACATAGCACAAATACTGTCAGGACTATCGTACCAATAATGAAAAGAGAGCAAAGGATTGCTCCTTCCATGTTTTAAATCTTGGTGGTAGTGGTGGTGGTGTGCCTCCAAGGCATTTTTTTACTTACGGCAATCCTAAAGTGAACTATCATAGGGTTTTCCTAGCAAGTTTCTTTAGAGGGTGTTTGCCGTTGTTGTTGTTGTATGTCTCTTAAGTAGTTTTTGATTTATGGCAACCCTAAGGTGAACCTATCATAGGGTTTTCTTCAGAGGGCGTTTGTCATTGCCATCTTGACTTGCCCAAGGTCACCAGTGGGTTTTTATGCTCATGTGGAGAACTGAATCCTGATCTCCAGGGTCATAGTCCAACACTCAAACCACTACACCACATTGGCTTAGTTGATGATACAAACTGACCTTCTCCATCCTGGTATCCTCCAGATGCATTGGACTGAATTAGGGATGATGGGAGGTGTAGTCCAACACTTGAAGAGAACATCAAGTTCTAGGACATTGTGTACAAATCCAATATAGCTTGTGAACGTTCATGTCAAATAGTCTCATAGGAATGCATAATTGCCTACCTGGAACTTGGTTAAATCTCTTTGTTCTGTTGGCTGTCTGTGAAGACATAAATATGGATAGTCGAGCATCTGATAGGCCACCATATTTGTCTGACAGGCTGTTAAACTTGGTGGATTAAAAGTTGTATACACCTGAGCTAGAGTGTTAAGGCCTTTCATCAAAAGAAACAATACCACTGAACAGCAGCAATATATTGACAAAGCTTTGAAGTTGGAGGTGGGGAAAGGGTCAGCAAGAGAAGGCAAGAATTGGAAAAGTTACTTTTGGGGGGACTACACCTCCTCCAGCCCCACTGCCAGTGACCATGCTGGCTTGGGAATTCTGGAGGAAGCAATCACTCAAAGTAATTGTTCCAGGTTTTGGAGAGAAAGCTTGAAAGGCATCCCTGAATGGAGAAAATAAGTGATTTTGGAAAGAGCTTTTGTCCAGCTTCCCTATATTTATTTATTTGAAATTCAGATTACCTTCATGGAGAATGGCTAATATTGCCAGACCCTGTGATTTCAGTGCCAAAACCTGAGGCCAAGGAATGACTCTTTGTGATGATACAGCAAACAAGCCGTGGAGATGTTAAAAGGGGAAACCTAGCAATGTAATTAATCATGATATATTAAGTACTGACCATAGGTGCTCATAATACACCGTTCATTGTTTTAAAAAGTCTTAACACAGGTGTGTGTGTGTAACCCCCCCCCCCCAAACTTTTCCACTCTTACCCTGAGATCTGGCAACAGTAGATGGCTTTAGTTACTCCTATTTGGTAGATACAGGTATGGCTGTGTGTGCGATGGCACTATAAGCTTCAGAATAGAAGTTTGTACTGCCTTCAGGAAGGAAGCCATTAGATGTGTGGGCCAGGTGTCTAGATTTTTAGCTTAAAAATAAAACACTTGAGCTGCCTTTCCAATGTGGTGTCCTTCCAGTTTATCACAACTCTTACTAGTTCTGAACAAATGTATATAAAATGCAAGTTACAGAAAAACAGAAGATTTTTTGTAAAGTTCTTAATAAAGTCACTCAATCTATTTAAAATTATTTTCAGTCAGACTTTGGGAATTGTGGACAATAAATAATGCATTTTGCTTCATTTTAGCTTGAGCCCATTGCCACTGTATCCTACTGTGATATAGTTGTTCTGGTATTATGTCAGAATTTCATGGAAAAGTCTTTTTTCTATTTTGCAAATGCATGTTCATGTTACTCCCAACCCTGGTTTCTAGTTATTCTTCTCTTTTCCAACCAAGTGGAAAAATCAACAACAAATTAATTCTACTACAAATGTAGGCCAGAATCCTGTTGAGGCACTATGTTAGCATGAAGATAGTTACACAAGGGGTTGTGCTTTTACACAGGCTCCATAAGTGTGGCTCTGTGTGCAGCCAATGGGTCCAACAAGCACACATCTTTCTTTCTCTCAATTTCTTTTGACTTGCTGGGTGGATACCTATTCAACCATTGTATAATTGGTGAGCTCAAGGCTTCAGTACCTGTTGCACAGTCAGTTGTGTAACTATGGAATCCCCAATCAAGTGTACTCAACATATATTAAAAGTAACTGAAAGAAATTGACAGCATGGGCTTTCATAGACTTCAATCTACTTCCTCAGATGTATTTGGTGAAGTTGGCGTTCTATGTGCAGTAAGACTTTCTTTGTGTACCACATCACCCAATATTTGACTAAGAGCTCTTGGACCATAATAAAAGAACCAGTGTATTTGTTTGATCTGGCCTGTAGACTTTGCCATTGTTTAGTCTCTGTATTTTCATAATCTAGAACAGGGATGGGATGGTGTGGCTTTCCAGATACTGGATTGTAGCTCTCATCAGCCCTAGCTGCCACAGCCTATGGTGAGGAATTATGGGAGCTGCAGTCCAGCACTTTGTACCTTCCTAATATTAGCAAGGGGATGCAGTGGCTCAAGTGGTGAAGACGCTGACTGCTGATTGCAAGATGGCAGGTTGGCATTGGAGGCCCAGGTGCTGCATGATGGGGTGAGCTCCTGTCACTAGTCCCAGCTTCTGCCAACCTAGCAGTTTGAAAGCATGCAAATGCAAGTAGATAAGTAGGTACCACTTCGGTGGGAAGATAAACAGCGTTCTGTGCAGTCGTGCTGGCCACATGATCACAGAGTAGTCTCTGACAACACTGACTCTTTGGCTTAGTAATGGAGATGATCACCGCCCCCTAGGTTGGACACGACTTGACAACCATGTCAATGGGGAATACCTTTACCTTTACCTTAATATTAGCCAGAGAGGCAAATCAAATAATTTTTTCTCAGCCACTCAACTTGCAACTTCCTGCTTAGACAAAATATCCAATGTTTAAAAGTGGTTTTTTTTAAACAACAGTCTAAAGCTAATCAAGCTAAATCCCAGCCTACTTTTGAACTAAATAAAATAAAATCTTATGGGAAGCTTAAAATTACAAAGAACAAGAAAAAAGCAAAACCCAATACACAAACTTGATCCATTTGCATTCAAATTCTAGCACATGAATATATTATCCAGTATTTGCTTCTCCTGAGGAAGAACATCTTCAGTTATAAAAACTGTGGGCTTGAGCTTTGCAGTACTGATTAAAATAGATTTTGCATCTACTTTCCCCTCTCCTTTGTTGTTGCTGTGGCTTGATCTTTGTTCTGCAGCACAGCTCTCTTGACTTCATCAGCTCAGTCAAATGGTGGAGAAACCATCTCCTTCAGTATAGCTAGGCTGGGCAACCCCCCCCCCCCCAAAAAAAAAATCCCACAAAATTCTCCACCCAATTTGCTGGCAGAAATATGGTTTGTGGGTGGATTTTGCCAAATGTTATCTGGATTAAAGTGAAGGGCAAATTGTTTGATGGTTTGGAAAAAAAATCCCAGAAATTATTTTTCCGGAGAAACCGCAGATACAGTTAAATTACTTTGATGGTGTTCTTTCAGATCCTTCATCCAGATTTGGCCAGTTATTATCCTCAGTCACTGTCCATAGATAGGTGAAATACTCCCTGCTCTGGCCCCTATGCTTTATATAGTCTTAGATTTGCTGGATCAGCTTCAGCATTATGAGCCATGTATTTCTTCTGTTCCAGTATTCAAAATCTCTGGAAGAGCTTCCTGATCAGGGATGAGTGCCTAGGACGGAGAATTTCCAATGCCAGCCTGAAAATGTTTTGGGAATTCTTATTTACTGTTAAGAGGGAAGTTTGTAGGAGCAGCCTGCAAGAAACGAGGCTTTTCTCCTTTCCCCAATCATCCCACCTTCCCAGTTTGGGTACTTGACTGAAATTGGATGTGACCGAATGGTGGATGTGGACTCAATTATCAGTTAGTTTCTAGACACTTGCTTACTAAGGCTGCACACCACTGAAGACTCCAGATATGCCTACAGTTGCACTGATAGTCATATCTCTTGGTTTTCTTGCCTAAATCTCAGAAGTTTTTGCATTGGCCAGGGGAAAATTAAAAAGTTACTGTAAGATTCAAGGGAAGTGGAGTGGAGTGGAGTGGAGTGGAGCAAATCCTGGATATCAAAGGCCCATGCCTGGTTTTCATCACATTTTTGTCCCATTGTAATTAAGTCTTATATTTTACAGTATTTTAAAGGTCACTCTAAAGGCAGCAAAGTACACAGTGGAGCCCACAATAAGAAATCAAGCAATTAAATATCAGTAATAATAAAATCAACAATTAAACTATAAATATTGCAAAAGAATACCAGTTGTATTGATTTGAAAAACAACAACAAAACAACAACATAATGCAAAAACAAGAAGTCTGAGGAAATGAAAAGTGTGTTTATTCACCTGATGCCAAAATGATCTCTATACATAACTCAAACCACTCTCAGGGCTACTTTGTACCTTTAGTAATGCAAGGGGATTGGATAGCTAATTTTACAATATTCCCACACCCCTTTTGGTAACAATTTTGGATTCAGTGTTCTCTTTTGATCCTTTTGTCTCAGATACCATTTTCTCTGGGACCCTTAGTATATCCTCTTTTCTGTCTGAGCCTCTTTTCTCCTCTAACCATCCGCATTTTCTTTTTTCCAGTGCCACACGTCTACCATCTTGTCATGCTTGTACACTCCACACTTTCCTAACTGCAAGTCTTCTAGCAGCCAATAGCTCACTTCTTTCTGCACCACAGTTTCATGGGAAACTTTCTTCTCTCACTCTTTACAATACTATTTCTGTTTTCTTCATCCAAGCATTACTTTACTTCTTCTCCATTTCTTTCTCCTATCGCTTGGTGCTCTGCCCTCCCAAACCTCCAGCCTGCTTATCTCTACCAGGGCCCTTTCACTACACAATTGTGGTGCTATGCCTCCACTTTTAATTGCCATTATTGCATCCTATGGAATCCAAGGCTTTATAGTTTGGTGAGGCAGTAGAGCTCTCTGGCTGAGAATGCTAAGCACCGCATCCTAAACTGTACATCTCAGGATCTGACAGGATGTAAGGAGAATCATAGTGCTAGAATTGTTAAGTGTGAAAGGCCCCCAGTGCTTTAAAACAATTATTTTAAACTACAGCTCCCTTCGACCATGCTTGGAGTGATAATAGAAAGAAGTAACTTTTCCAACCCCTGATCTTTTCTATTACCAGTGGACCTTTGATGTCCACTCAGATTTGGTTCCAGGACCACCTGCGGATAAAAAAATTAGTGGAGGTTCAAGTCCCATTGTATACAATGGTGGTGTAAATGTTAAAATCAAGTTGTGTTTTTTGGAATTAATTAATTAATTACAAATATTTTCAAGCTGTGAATGGTTGAATCCATGGATGGAAAATCCATGGATACAGAAAGCCAACTGTATTCCACTGAATTTGGTAGCAACAACAGTGTATGAGGCACACCCATCGCATGGACCGTTCAGTTGCTCATCCATTAATTCATTTGTTGAAATCTGTATATGGGCTTTGTAAGATGGTTACAACAGGTTAGAGAAATGAGGGCCAACTCTACTATATGAATCCAGAAGGAGGAGGAGTGAGGCAACTCATTACAGTCCTCACTTTTGAGGGGCTTGGCAGGCCCTAGATCAGGGATGGACGGTTGTGGCTGAGTCACCATACCAATGGATGCTGGGCTGAAGAACTAGTGAAAAATGATGTGATCAGGTGTGTAGTTCCAGTTTATATTTCCAGAGTTGTGCTTCTGGAGTACTTTGGGAGTCTCCTGTGTTCTGATGTGCAATCCTAATTATAGCACATACACGTGTAAGCAAAATGAAAAATAAAAATTGTAGGAAAACTGTTAGCATATTACATTGAGCCTAACTTTATCATTGCTTTATTTTTAACTAGATGCAACAGTGCATGTTATACTGAATATATGTATTAAATCTAAGAATGATTCATGAAGTACAGACTTGCCATGTCGCATGCAGGCCTAGGATATCTAACCTGGATTCCCAAGTGGTTTGCAGACTAGTCTCTGCAATAAGAGACTATCCATAGTGTTTCCTTGAATAGAAAATAGTTCTCGTCTGACTGGCAGTAAGATCAGTTAAGAACGGATTTGGAAGAGATGCCCTTGATAATAACACACAGAGCTTTATTGTAACTTCATATACGGGCTCACCCATTCCTCCTTTTCTCCCCTTGCTCTTTGCAACCATGTGACTAAAACCCTACAGTTTCTTGTTGCCTTGGCAAAGCTGGGCATACTTTGTTGTCTGAGTAATTTGACCTGTGTTAGATAGGCCATTTTTATTCCTCAGGTCTTTTGCCTGCATCTTTGTGCCGTTTGATTTGCTGTACCATAAGCCTGACTCGAAATAACCTATCCATAATGCAGTACTGGGTAGTATTAGAACGGTATGTGTATTACAGTATACCTCAATGTTTGCCTCTTGAGGTATCTTCGGTACTGTCAATTCAGTCATAACCTGCCAAAGGTGATTCATTGCACAGCTCTTACAAAAATTCTGTTTAAAAAAGGAAGAGAGAAGGCATTAACAAGGTGTGTTCCTTTTCCACTTCATAGAGGGCATTGCTATATGTTGGATGGTGAGGTCAGCAGAAGAGACCAGTCAAGAGGCTAATGTTGATTAAAATTTTATTTCACCAGGATCACCACCCTTTCAGACGTTTTCTGTTCATTTGTTTTTGCTATGGATGTGGTCTTTCAGGACCTTCTCCTGGTGTAAACCTTATTGAAGTATATGAGGACTGCTCAAAGAGAAAAGTGCAGTATCACAGGTTCTACTTGTTTCAGTGTAACTTGAGTAGAAGCAAGTAGGGACTTAGGCTTTGCTTTTAGACAATCCAAACAAGTTTTGTTTGAGGTGGCTTGAGTAAGGTGAAGCCATGTTTCTCTGTTCATGCCACAGTTCAGGTCCAGGTTATTTGAGTGATGTAGTGGTTTGAGTATTGGACTATGACTCTGGAGACCAGGGCAGCTCAGCCATGAAACCCACTGGGTGATCTTGGACAAGTCACACTCTTTAGCCTCAGAGAATGGCCATGGCAAACCCCCTCTGAAGAAACTTGCCAAGAAAACCCCATTATAGGTTTGCCTTAGGGTTGCCATAAGTTGGAAACAACTTCAAGGCACACAACAACCAACAACAGTTCTCCATTACAAACTAGCCCATACTCTGAGATCTGCTGGGGCGGCCCTTCTTTCTGTCCTACTTTCCTTGCAGGTTCCTCTGGCGGGAACATAGGAGGGGGCTTTCTCAGTGGTTGTCCCCAAGCTCTAGAACTCCCTTCCCAGAGAAGATGGATTGGCACCCTCTCTACTCTCTTTTTATGGACAACCAAGATTTTTCTATTTTGACAAGCATTTGATGAGTGATTATATAAGGTCCATCTTATACAAGGCACTTGATATTGCTAACTGTTGTGCTGGTGTGTGTGTGTTCTAATGATACATTTTAACCTAGTTTTATTTTTTTTTCTGATTGTTTAATAGTGTCTTCACTTTTGTATCCTGAATTTTTTAAAATCATCGTAAGCTTCTTTGTGTCCCAATCTAGGAAAAAGGAGGGATAGAAATAATAATAATAATAGCAATATAATTCTGCTCCTCCTGTTGAAAGTTGCCAAATAAATCTTGGTGTCTTGGTGAGTGAAAATGGGACGTTTCAAACAGCATTAAATGAGACACTCTTGCATTGCAGTGCTTTTACAGTCCCTTGTGGGCAGCTCAGAATATGTGCCTGGGGTTTGGGTGTGCATGTTTGCACTAATGCGCTTTGTAGTTTTTTAGTGCCCTGCTGAGCCGATACATTCAGCCAGTTGATTTGTCAAATCTGGCATCAATCTTTGAGCTTTTTCCCTGACTTTTCTTGGCTTTGTGTCTAGTGGTTCCAATTGCAAAGTGGCAGATGCTGGTTTTTGCAATCTTTTGCAATCTAAGCATACGTGGATTGCTACTGCACAACTGTTATTGATGGGCTTTTTGCTTCTTGCCTCTTTGTCTTAACCCTATTGGGGATCTAGGATTTAAGATCATGTTTCAACCTTGTGAATACTCTCAAGTTCTCTATTCGTTTATTATTTTGAAGGGAAAAAAGGAACAACATAAAGAGAGTGGGTATGCAGGCTGTGGTTCTGCTGGATGAAGATCACTTAAACTTTTGATTTTTTTTAAAAGCACTTTTTAAGCAGGATATGACTCCTGTAGTGTGCTTGAAAATGCTGCTGACGTCTCTAAAGCCAGAGGTGTGATCAAACAAAATTTCCAGTGGATGTTTGGAGAAGGATTTCAGTTCCTCTCTGCTTCTCCAGTAATTATCTAAAGTACTAGAAAATCATGAAATAAATTGTGAAAAGTAAGATACCAATAACTATATAAATTTGCTCTGATTATATCATTCATATCGGCTGTTGAATCCATCTTTTCTCAGGGGTTAATTTGGATTACCCAGCCATAGATCTTTATAAACACAGCTTTTATATAAAAATCCACCTTCAGTAAAGTCCACCTTATGTCCCATCATCCAGTCAGTATTGGGCTAGAAAGCTAGTCCTGAGATTCTCAACCATTAATTAATTAATTAATTGGACCTGGATTTTGGACTGATTTACTGCGATCAGAAAGCACTACATCATGGAAATGCTTCAAAGGAGTGAAAGCTTTCAGCGAGATAAAACATTTGAAATGTACATGATTCCAAGGGGTGTCAGGATGAGTTACAGCAATTATATTCACAGATGAGATGGCTCCCTGCCCCCTTTCCCCCCAGCAGTGGGGTGTTCACCCATCTAAGTGTATGAGATACAACTGCAGAGGAAGAATATGTTGGTGAGAGGACCATCAGAGTGTGTTAAATCTTGGAGTACAGTTTGTGTGTGTATGTGTTGTAGTGGGGAAAAATTTGACTATGAGAGAAAGGGATGTTGCCCTTCCCATTGGCAACATATGGGTGTCACATAGACACATGGAGAGTGGAATTATGTTTTAGTTATGACTAGGCAAAGTAGGTAGCTAATGATTTTGACAGCTAAGATCCTTCGTGCCTTAAGGAAGTTTTAGCAGTCTCAGCTGTGGCAACAGCAGTTTTGGTGTACACAGAAAGCAATGACATATTTCCCTGGCTTCACTCCACTTTTGTGTAAATGATGTTCAACTCCCCACAGTTTGATAGTCTTATGATTTAGTGCCTACTAGAACTGTGATCTCTGATGACCTGCTGCTCTTCTGAATTTTGTAATCTTAAATTTGATTGTTGTAGGCCAGGTATAGGCAACCTAGACCTAAATCCAATTGTTAGTTCCAGCCAGAATGGATCCATTGTGCTTGTGGAGCTAAAATCAATGTTGACTTATAACATTCCCATTGATTCAGTGGGTTTGGTCTAGTTGGGACTAACTGTCTAGGATCTGGTGTCTTGAAAAAACTTTGGATTATAACTTCCTGAGTCTCTGACCATTGGCCAAGGTGGCTGGGCTGAAGAACAATGTGGTTCTGAAGATTAACCTCACTCTACAGCCACTTTCCACCATATATGTGTGTGTGTGTGTATGTGATCCTTGTCAGTTTATTTAATGTTCTTTATCAGAATAATCTTCAGCCCCTTTTAAGAACCATAGAAGATGAAAACACTAGATAGATAGATGACATAGCCAGGTATTTTGTTCTGCTTCTTGTTTTTGTATCAGCAGTTTCTGCTGTTGTAGAAGCAAGTCACTGTACAATCTTGCCTCTTTGTCTGGAAAATGCAGATTGAGGTAGTAGCTGCCTGTATTTCTAGTATATACAAACAGCTTCTCTGGCTTGTTTTTGAAAATGTAATGCTAGCATATAGAAAAAATACATTGCAGGAAATTATAATATTTTCCTTTGCAAAACAATAGAAGACAGGAACTAAATGCAGTAGTATGGTGGACGTTGGATTGGGCTTGGTTCAAGAAACATAGTTTGAGATTGCTGGTGGGCCATGAAACTTGCTAAATAGTCACTATCATTCAATTTAATCTGTTTCACAGCATTGCTTTAATTATAAAATGAGATGTCCCAAGTGTCCTGCAAGCCAAACAGTGCCATTGGATGAAGGAAGCAGCTTTTATGAAGTAAAAAGTATTGTCCCAACATGTTTTTATGGCCAAATGTTGTTCTATAAAAGCTGCTTCCTGCATCTCTTGGAATCGTTTGGTTTGCATTTTGATGTGTTCCCTATCCCTTCCTTTCTTATGACCCATGCACACTTTGGGAGCTGCCCAAACAATTGCTAATTAACAAGTGATATCTACAACTGGCAATTTCTCTCTGTGTATCTGTCATCAGAGGACTCCCCCCCCCCCCCGACATTTGCAATTTTTGGTCTAGATAACTCTGTATGACTTAGATGTCTGTGGTGGCATACCCGAAATCCTTATGAAATGCATCTGGCTTATTATAACAGGAAAACCAAAAATATGTTCCTCCATTCCCTGTGACCAGTATCAGCAAGTGTCTCCCCATCTGCCATAAGTTCACATTCAAAGCAGTTCATTCCATCCTCAGCTTTGTTCCATTATTTACATTGCTCACTGAAAAGGTATGCTCTTTTAGATTTCCTTTTCTTCTAATTTCTTTTTTCTTTCATTTTTTTCCTATTTGAAGCCCCCCTCCTCATCCCCACATAAAGACATATGGCCAAATTGTGAATCTGGTGATGGCCCAGCGTGGCTACAATAATTAATGAGCTGTTTGGAAATTTATTAGCATCTGCTATTCTAATTTGCTATTAAGCACAGCTGTGGTTAGGAAATTCCAAGTGCAAGGTATCCAACTCCATATTTGCTTCCCTCCACCATTTTGCTAAAGGGTTTAATTTCAGTTGTAATGAAGTAATTCTGCTCCCAAGCAGGTTTGGATTTAATACATGAAGGTAATAAAATAAAACATGTTCCTCTTTCATTTCAAGATTTTTTCAGAAGTCTAGACATGTGGCCTGGTTCTGAGCATGTTGGTTCAGAAGGATATCCTACTGAATTATTTTAAGGATTTCAGTGTTCATGATCAAGGTGGCCAATATATAACTATTGAATATTGTAATTATGAGAGCAAGCATGGTGTAGTAGTTTGGGTGTTGGACTAGGAAACTGGAGACCAGGGTTGAAATCCCCTTTCAGCCAACTGGGTGATTTTGTCATACTCTCTCAGCTTCAGAGGAAGGCAATAGCAAAACCACCTCTGAACAAATTTTGCCAACAAAGCTCAGATTGGATTGCCATAAGTTGGAAATGACTTGAAGGCACACAACAACAGCATTCATTGTTATTAAAAAGTGAATAGAACCCTTGCTATTGTTTCCTGCTGCTAGGAGACCTGGGACCAGGTGGCCAGATGATGCCCAGCTCTATTTCTCTGTGACATCTGAATCAGGAGAAGTGATGCCTGGATATAGTTATGACCAGGATGGAGGATAATGAACTGAAGCTCAATCTTGGTGAGAGATTTTCTAGGTGAACAGTTCCTACCTATTATGCATAGGATTAGCCTGCCTCACAAGAAACAGATATTGAGGATGCACCTGGGTCCATTTCTTTCACTGAAGGCCAGGTGACCTGAGTGAATTGCTTTGCCTATGTCTGTTTCTGGATAGGAATAACCTTGGTACAGTGATTCTCTACACTGGTAACCTCATAATTAGACAAATGTGAGGTTATGGGCTACCTTTGTGCCTGGTTGAGACACTACTGCTAATGCAGAACTTGGGTAGCAACTTGGGTTCTCGGTGGAACACCAAGCTATGCACATATTACAATTGTACTGAAAGAAATGTCTGTCAAGACATGGTATAATTTTCATCGTTGACATATTCCTAGATATATCTTGGGACCAGAATACATAGCGGGCCATTTTGCTGATATTATTATTATTGTTGTTATTATTATTATTAGTAGTAGTATTACCACTATTATTACTATTTCTATCTTATAGTTTCCCCAATTTGGGACTGAAAGCAGCTTACAACAATTTCTTGAAAAAGTTGTTAAAATACACAAGATGCAAAAGCGATTAAACAATTAAAACTAAATTAAAGCATATATCATTAAACATGCACACTCACACACAGGCACAACAGTTAGCAAGATACTGAATATTTTGGTGGGACAGACCTTATATAGTGAATCATCAAATGCCTATTTAAACATAAAAGTCTGTACTTGTCTGCAAAAGGAAAGTAGCGTGAGTGTAGAGTCATCCACTGAAATCTTCAGTGGGTGTTCCTGGTTCTTCCAAAGGCAAATACAATAAAAAAAATGCTATTGGCAACCACAGGAAAGCCAGCCTTCCCAGTGGTGGTAATCCAGCCTTGGAACTCTCTTTCCTGTGATGTTAGGGAGAGAAAGACTGTGTTTAGTTTAAAAAGACTTATTAAGGGATATTTGACAAAGTATTTGTCTAGCATTTCCTGGTTCATAATAGTTCTCATTGACACCCCCTCCCCAATCTTGTATTGATTATTGGGGTGATTCTGAATATTTAATTTATTTTTAAAAGCATTTTAAATAGGATATCATTTTTTAAATAATAATAATAATGGTTTGCAGATATGATATCAAGCAGGACAAAAGTAGTAGACAACCCAATGAACAAATGTAATTACCAAGGCTCCTCCTCATAGCTTTGCACACCAACTATTTTGGGAAAGAAAGATTTTTGGAAGGGGGGAAGCTGTGTTAGTAGGCTGCAGCAAATCCAACAGTCCTGTAACACCTTAAAGATAAGTTTCATTCAGCATAAACCTTTGAGGACTCCATCCCACTTCATCAGATGCATAGAGGGAAATGATGTATGCAGTGGGTGGGGTGGAGAATTTGTTGCCGTGAATACAGATTAAAAGCAGTGTGCTGTATTAAATAAAAATAAAAAGTTTATAAGTAGTAGTATGAGTAAATTCAATCTGGAGCCAGAGTGAACAGATACAGTCTTCAAGGTGAAGCCAAGGTATGACAGCCACTTTCCCCCCTACACTGGCCAAAAATACTTGCAAAGCTGAGAAAGTCAAGGGCAGGAGAGCATTTCAAGGATAAATAATTAAGAAAACATTGCTGCACATTTGTATAGCACTTGGTGCATTAAAATTCCATTTCCATGTATTATCCATGCAACATTCTTGCACAATAGATCAGCAGCATTATTATTCCTATTTTGTAGATGTGGGTAAGAAGAGGAATGCTGAGATGGGATGGATTGCTTATGATGCAGAATCTAAGGTGTGCTTCTTTGGCTATTACTGCATTTTCATTTAGGATGGTATCTTGTTATATGTGAGAATAGAACAGGAGAAGTTAAGTGATAGGTGTAGCATGCTTTTAACAGCTTGTCATTTATTTTCCTTATTGTATGGGCAATGTAAAATAGTATATCTGCAGGCCTTCTAAGATGTGTTTGTTTTGTATAAGCTGCTTGGGATGCTGTTCCACATTCTGGGCATCACAGTTTGGGGGCTCTTTCATCCCATAGCACTATGATTTCACTTTTAACAGCCATGATTCTCTCTTATGGGATTCTGGGCACTGCAGTTTAGGAAGCGGTATTTGAAATATTCAAACAGAGGGTGCTAGTGCCTCACCAAGCTACAAACCATAGGATTCCATAGGATGTTGCCATGTAATTAAAGCAGGATCATAGTGCTATAATTGTGTTGTAGTCTGAGCCAGTGTGGTGTAGTGGTTTAAGTGTTGGACTATGATTCTGGACACCAGGGTTTGAATCCCAGCTTGGCCATGGAAACCCACTGGGTGACCTTGGAGAAGTCACATTCACTCAACCTCAGAGGATGACAATGGCAAACCCCTTCTGAAGAAACTTGCCAAGAAAACCCCATGAAAACTTTTAATGAAGCTCCAGGTGGGTAGTTATGCATTCCTGTAAGATTATTTGACATGAAAGGTCACAGCTGTATTGTATTTGAACATAGCTTTCTTGAACTTGATGTTCTCCCAAAGTGTTGGACGATATCTCCCATAATCCCTAGATAACTCTAAAGCACCTGGAGGACATCAGGATAGAGAATGCCAGTTTATATCATCATGTAAGCCTGGGTGGTGTTGTTATTTGAGCATTGGACTATGACTCTGAAGATCAGGGTTTGATATGAGCATAAAAACCCGCTGGTGATCTTGGGCAAGTCATGGATGGCAATGGCAAACCCCCTCTGAAGAAACGTGCCAAGAAAACCCCATGGTAGGTTCGCTTTAGGGTTGCCAAAAGTTGGAAATGACTTGAAGGCACAAAACAATAATCAGATAGGACCCCAGAAAAGCCCTATTTGCACATCCCTGTGTTTGTGTGTGTATGTGTGGAGAGAGAGAAAGGGAAAGAGAGAAAAACAGACCTCCAAAACATCTTGGAGATCATGGGTAGAAGGTAAAAATGGCCTCCTTGAATTGTTCCCAGAAGATAATAGCAAATTAATTAATATACTGAAGAAATCCTAGCTCTTCCCTAATACTTTTCATGTAGATGTTTAGATCAGGGGTGGAATAGACAGGAGAGGGTGAAGTTGGATGTTGTTTTCTGTGGTTCGTTGACACATGAAAGTCATTTGTTTGTAGTTATCAAGTGAAGAAACCAGTTTATAAGCTGCCTTGAATTAAATTCAAGAGAATGGAGTCTAGCGAGATATTGACTAACTTAATCATAATAACTTGCACATGTATATCTTTTCTTCCATTGGAGAACTCAAGGCAAAGGTACCTAAGACCTCCAACATTGTCCTAGGACTTCAATCTAGATATCAAAGTCAGATTCCTGAGTGAGATCTACTTAGACTGCTTTTCCACCTGCTATCCCTGTTCCCATTTTTTGCCAAAACTTAGTGGACAAAACCATACTTGATTTTCAGATTTGGCTATATTATTATATTCTGAAGGCACAATACTTTTTTTAGAAGCCTGTTAGATTTTCCTGTCTGGTAGACTCTGTCTCAGGCAAGCAATATGGCACTTCAAGAGCCTTTAATGTCAAAACCAGTTCCTAATTAATGCCGAGCAGAGAAGTCTAAGGTGGTTGCCTTTCTGTTTAAAAAAAGATCTAATTAAGGCATACAGCTCAATCAGACAAAAGTCTGCATGTCTTCTAGTTAAGCCTATTTAAGTCTACTTTGGGGGGCATGAAACCCAGGGGCTGGTTATTCACACTGTGAAAATAATCCAGGTTGAATCTCCATTGTTCACATGCATTCTTAATGCAGCTGATTAAGTTTGGGAGGGTTGCCAAAAACCCACTTTATCCGAGATAATTGATGTCAGGTCCCCCTCTCCCAAGTTTTTTTTTAAAAGATCCACATTGTCAGTAGTGTGAATAACCGATGTGAATAGACTCGGATAGATCTGGGATAAAACACTGCATGCCTTGAACATGTTCTGAATGCACTCACACCGTCAACACCATCTTCATTCAAATGCTTGCATGTGTAAGAAACCGAATTCGCAGAGATGTGTATCGATGTAGTTCTATAGTGTGAATAACAAACCTGGAATGTGTGAGTGAGATGATTCGCATCGCTGCGCTAAAAGAAAACAATGTCTGAATGACACACACACACCCCATGTTTGTTCCATTTGAATATGGGGAACAAAACACCTCTCCATTGTGCTGTTTCTTATATTGAAAAGAAAGTGCTCATTTATTAAAATCTGGAACACAGAACAACATCTAACTTTTAAGGAAGAGAAAATTTAACTGAATAGCCCAAGTTATCATCCAGGCCTGTGAGGAGGTGATGCCTCAAATCCTATCTTTCCTCAAATTGAAAATGTCCCTTTCTGTTCCCTTCCGGGATGCCTGCTGTGAGCTGTGAGGCCTTCTAGGCTTGTTTCTGAAAGAGATTATACATATTTTCCAAGAGATATGTCCTTCTTGGTCTTCAACTTCCAAGGTAGTGTTAAAGCCTTAAGCCTGTGGTTATTTACTGAGGCAGAGAGTCACAGCCTTTGCTGAGAAGGCATTTTCTAGATCTGTGTTAAACACTATGAATGCAAAATATGTGGTCACAGACCTTTATTTATTTGTTTTTTATTTATACCATGTCCAAACATTTGTTGCAAACCTATCCCCTCTACCACACAAAACCACCATATTTTCCAGATCACAGAAACTATGTCTGGTGCTGTCTTGAATATTTGTTTACAAGTCTGTTTGAAGACCAGTATTGTTTATTTTTAATTGAGAAGCATTTCTGTTACTTAATCCCTGGTTTTACCACATTGTAGAATGCTGGTTTTTCTACACTATATCGGCTTTCTATGTTCTTGTCCTTTCTGAATGTGGAGGTGTGTATATTTCAGGCTGTTTCGATCAGCCAGTCTTTCTGTCCAGCTTTATCCATTAGAAAAAGGAATTGTTGAACATGGATGATCTGCATTCCTAATATGATGCAAATAGTAGGAAGATAGTTTTGAAACAGACAATTAAGTGAAGGAGTGCAGTTTCTCTGGACTTCCCTGTGTTCAGTGCAGCTTGTTCATAAATGTGTAGGATTTGCAGCACATTTTGCATATTAACTCGGGGAGGGGGATCTTACTATGTTTAATGCAGCTTTATTAGAAAGGATATACAGGTTGAGCCTCCCTTATCCAAAATGCTTAGGACCAGAAGCGTTTTGGATTTTAGATATATTCCAATTTTGGAATATTTCCATATGCTTAATGAGATACTTTGGTGATGGGCCTCAAATCTAAACACAAAATTCATTTATGTTTCATATACACTTTATATACATAGTCTGAAGATAATTTTTATAAACAATATTTTTACTAATTTTGTGCATGAAACAAAATTTGTGTACATTGATGCATCAGAAAGCAAAGATGTCAGTCTCAGCCACCCATGAAAATTTTTGGATTTTGCAAGATTTTGGATTTTGACATTCCAGATAAGGGAGACTCAATCTGTACTTAGAAGATTCAGTTATGTGTAAGAGAAAGGCTATACTAAAGGAGAGACAATGGGCGTTATCACACGCGGCGGCAAGAAAGCGGCATGGAATCAATCCAGAACTTGGATTCTGTGTGAAGGGTTTCTAGGTGAACATAAATAGGACTGAGTCATTTTCAGATGGGGGAAACTAGCAAGATTTTGGTTGGTCTACTCTTAGCTATGCTGAAACCATGAAAAGCAATGTGGATTAAGATAATTTGTTGTGTCTATTTTCTTATTTTTATACCTCATGGCAATTATAATAATGTCACCGGTTTTTGGACAGAAGGTCTTGTGCCTTTTGCATGCATTTCCCAGTACATAGGCCTATGTCATTGTATATAATGAAAGTAGTGACTACTTTGCATTATACTGAAAGTTCTTTTTCTGTTGATGGCAATTGATCTGATGGTGGTTTATCAGGGTCTCCAGGCCAAATCACAAGGACTATAATAAGCTTTGTTTTAGAATACATAAATTCACAAATGCTTTGACACAAACTGATATGCACACCACTTTATCTTCTTTCACTGATGTAGACTAAGCATGTCCAACTAAATGGAACATGTATTGTTTCCCTGTTAGCTTCTCCTCTCTCTGTAGACTTCTCCCTATGTAAAACGGTAGATTTCAATCTACTTGGGGCAGGGATCTATAAAATGGCATGCATGTTGATTAAGGTAATCAAATAATAATGATGATCATACTAAGGATCACATATCCCACGATGCACTGAGTTCTCAATATGTACCATGTGGGAAAAGCCTGTGATATGATAATAGCTATCAACTCTCCTGAGCTATAATTACAAGTGATGTAAGACAAAGCAATGAGAAGACTGTACCATTGGCTTCCCTAAATGGCCTGCCTGGTAATATAACTTCGCAAGTAGCATGTATCATTCCTACTCCATCTCACTCAGGCGTAAGGAATGGTGAAGCCCATGGTGCCTTGTACACTATGAATTTTTTCAAGTACAGATTGAATCTCCTTTCTCCAAAATACTTGGGACCAGAAGTACTGAATTCTAGATTATTATTATTTTGGGGGATTTTGGAATAGATGTATTTGCATCTATAATGAGATACCTTGGAGATGGGACCCAAGTCCAAACACAAAATTCATATATTTTTCATATACACTTTATACACATAGCGGGAAGGTAATTTTATACAATATTTTTAGTAATTTTGTGCATGAAACAAAGTTTGTGTACACTGTCATCAACCACCTATGGAAAATGTTTTGGGTTTTGGAGGATTTGGGAATTCCAGATTAAGATAGACTTAACAGGTAATAACGGTTTACGCTTTCAGTAAACTTCTCAGGTACAGCCAACTCTTTTGCCTGCTTGTCCAAAGATATTCTTTCAAGGATAATTTGGAGGGGAAAGATGAAACAGCAAGGACAGTTTTCACTTATCATCTTGACCAGCTGAGGAAAGAGAAAAGGAGAGTACAGTCAGAAAAAAGAAGCTGAGGGGGCTGTCCTTTTTAGGCCAGTAAAAGAGAGGATAACAAGAAGGAATCGGAGGGTAAGTGGTTTTAAAAGCATGAATGTTCAAATCATACAGTTCTCCTCATGGGAGAATGTGTTCCACAGTGCAGTCTTGATCAAGATATAAAAACTGTAAAGGACAATGTGTTTAGTGAGAACAAGAGAAAGGGCCTTCTCAGTAGCTGCTCCCAAGCTCTGGAACTCCCTCCCTAGGGAGGCCAGGATGGCTTCATCCCTGCTGTCCTTCCAGCAGCAAGTAAAGACGTGTTTATGTCGGCAGGCCTTCACATGACATGGATGCTGTTTTTGTTTTTGTTTTAAAGAATTTTAAACTAAAATTTTAAAAATGTAATGTTTGAATTGTTTAATTGTTTTTTAAACTTTGTATTTTTAATGTTTTCTACTGTTTTAACTTGGACTGTTTTAGATTTTTTAGCCACCTTGAGTCCCTGTATTGGGAGGAAGGTGGGATATAATTAAACATAATAATAATAATAATAATAATAATAATAATAATAATAATAATAATAATAATATAAATGATGATGATGATGTATACCACCCTGGAATAAAATAGGAGAAAGAGCAACCTATAGGCATTTTATTAAGTTAAAAAAAACCAAACCCTAGATGAGATCTTGCATACATTTTCAGGATGTTGCCCTTAATGCAGGTCATAACTCTAAAGAGAGTGGTGGTGGCAAGGTCAAGTCCTCTTAGGGGGGTTATATTGGTAGGGCCAACATAGAGGCCCAGACGTCTTCTCTTCTATCCACTTCTGCTGTTTGAGAAGACAAGGATGGGAACATTGCAGGGCACTTAATGGTGCCATCGGGATTCATCAGTTCATTTAGAATTCCTCCTGTGGCAAGGATGTCTCTGGAAAATGAAACTGCCAGACATTATCTACCAAATCCAAGGGATACCTGATTCAATTGAAGTAACTGTTACCAGCTGGAACTGGCTGTCATTTTGACAAGACACTGGAAAACCAGGTTCAAATCCTGGCTCGACCATGGAAACCTACTGACAAGTCACATTATTTTAGCCTCTGAGGAAGGCAAGAGCAAACATTCTCTGAACAAATTCTTCCAAGAAAACCCATGATAGGTTCATCTTGTTGTGTGCCTTCAGGTCATTTCTGACTTATGGTGTCCCTATCACAAGGTTTTCTTGGCAATATTTGTTCAGAGGAAGTTTGCCATTGCTTTCCTCTGAGGCTGAGATAGTTACCATAAGTCATAAATGGCTTGAAGGCACACAAGAACAACATAGAGAAAACATTGCAGTCCTTTAGCTGTTGGGGTCTATCATTCCCTTGAAGCAAATGGTAGAACTGAGACCAGGGGTCCCCAAACTATGGCCTGTGGGTCGAACCTGGCCGTTGAGGCCTTTGAACCAGCCCGTGGCTGGTCCTGCCGCTGCTGCTGCTGCGTGATGCGGGCTGCCATTTTGTGCTCCAAAATGGTGCCCGGCGTCACGTGTGCATGCGCATGACTCCGGGCGCCATTTTGGAACACAAAACAGTGCCCGAGTAGTGCGCACCTGCCTCCGGCCCTCAGAAGATCTGGGGGCCAGCGAACTGGCCCCCAGCTCAAAAAATGTGGGGACCCTTGACTGAGATTAAACAATTAAATTTACCCAGACAATCCCATGTCCAACACGGCGTTCTTCCCCCACACTACTGCAAGGCCACTAGAAGATTGATTCTCAAGGGCTATATAGTCCAGAAGAAAAAGAATATCAAGTGCACAGGCAGGACTCCCATTGGTTGCTATAAGGAGAGTTTGTTTCCCCATTCTGTCCCCCTTTCAGCCTTGAACTTCAAGCTAACATGAAACTGTCCACCAGGGCCTTCTAAATGCAACTAAACAAACATTTTTATGCCCCTTGGCAGCTGTTAACATTTGACCATGATGCAAGCAAAGACTTTAAAACCCATCTGTCAGGGGGCAGAGGCATTGTCTTATCTCTCTCTGCCTACCTGTGTTAGTATCTGTTCTTGATCTTTCTATTCTTCACCTTTTATTTTCTGCCCCTGTCTGGCTCTGTCATGCCTCAGCCACTTCTTCAACAGAAGTCTTTTTTTTTCCCCACAGACCTTCCTGGCTCTCCTGTACATTGCTAGAGCCAATTCCTCATCATATCCTAGATTTTGGAAGTGTTATCTTTTGGATTACAGATTCAGGAATTCCCCCACCCAGCATGTTCACTGGGAAATGTTATCCAAAAGAGCAATTATTCCAAGCTTTGCTCTGTATTATCCAGTTTTTGCTAGAAAACCAAAGTAACAGGGCTTTTTTTAAAAAAATAATCTGGCTAATTAAAAGGAAGAGTTGAGATGAAAAGAAGAGCATGCGTCTTTCTCTCTTTCTCGTTGTAATTTACAATGTGCTTCCATTTTCAAATTGGCCCATGGCCCTCAAAGACCTGCTAATGTACTGCCTTACATTGTTAAGGTTAGTGGACATAGACGACATAGGACCTTATCACACGGGGGTCTGAAGCAGTGCCATCCCCGTCGCATCCCCGTCCCATTGAGCTTCCCTTTCCTGTGTCATCACACGACGTCGCAGAGAAACCCCGGCCATCCCCGTCGCATCCCCGTCCCAATGCGGCATCATGCTGCATCATCCGGCATCATCCCCGTTCTTTTTAATTCCAGTTGTAAATGGGAATTACATTTCCCACGACCGGAATGATACAGGAATGATGCTGCTTTCTGTATAAGGAAACGCAATGGGACGGGGATGGGACGGGGATGGCACTGTTTCAGACCCCGTGTGATAAGGTCCCTAGACTCTTACTGTGCTAATAGGCCAACCAGCAGGAGCAGGTCATGTAAGTGAACTTTTTTTTGGGGGGGGGGGAACTTTCACTTTTGTAGCAGGAACTATAGAATTTATTAGGGACACAAAAAAATCTTAGGCTTAGATATAAGCAGGAATAGTTCTTAATCAAATGGTACTTTTTTTCTTTTCTTCTAGTTCAGATTTTCAACATGGATTTTTCTAGTGTGGCAATAAATTGTGGACAAAAAATCCATCAGTGGTACCTTTATTGGCCAGCCAAAATGCACAGTATACTTGTTGCAAGCTTTCGAAGCTTCTTCATCAAACACGATGTTACAAACCAAACAGGAGAAAAACAATTGGCGATGTTAGTCAGATGCCTACATGTTGCTTCAGTCTTTCATTAAGATGGTATATGGTGGGAAGGATATCTTTTACAGGCAGGCTTCTCCTCTTTTTGGCCCTGTGGCTATAGGGGGATTTGCAAAGTCCAGGGAATTTAAATCCATTTGCATCTCAATAGGGATTCCTCTTTTGCAATCCAATATGTCTCCATTCCAGTCAGGTCACAGGCCTCTTTGTGGGAGAGAACAATGGATTCCTCAAGAAGTCTCCATGTGTTTGCATCAGGAATATTTTGGTGGATGTAGAGGTAAAACATGTGAATTCAGTCCAAATTTAAGAAGAAGAAAAATTATAGTCTTATATATTCCATCTTTACTTAAGATTGAAACAACATTTATGCATTGACATTGCTAATTGTTTTTCTCCTGTTTGGTTTGTAACATCTTGCCTGATGAAGAAGCCCATGGAGTTTTGAAAGCTTGCAACAAGTATATTGTGCATTTTGGTTGGCAAATGAAGAGATGGATTTTTTTAAATTTCTAAATGGCCCACATAGCTCCCCCTGAATGTTTTCTGTTTTGTGAGATGTCTCATTGTAGCTGCAATAGGGAACCAGGAAGAATAGGCTGTGGACTGGGACCTTCAACCAAGGTAAAACAATGTTTTTCTTCTTAAATTTGGACTGAATTCATGTCATATCATATATCTGATCTTTAACCTTTGACCTCTAGGGAAGTAGCTTTACAGCAAGAAAGAGGAAAATGTCCTTCCAGATGTTGTTGGACAACACTCAATAGACCTAACTAGCACATGAGACATGCTGGGAATTGCAGTTCTGTAACATCTGGAGGGCTACAATTTGCTTACCTGAGCGTTACAGTGCCAGACAGCAAGTCTGGTCCTAGAAGCTCCTCTAGGCAAGCCAAAGTGCTGTATTTATTCATTGGATGAAGGTGGTCAGGCAAGACAGGCAACAGCCCTGGGTGAGAAGCAGGTGGACCTAGTCATGCTTTGTCTAGGTTCCCTGTTTAATTATTATATGATTTATTGAAAGAAGGGATTTCTGTTTGAGTTATGTAAGTGTTTGGTATTTTGTATTCTTAATTTTAGGAAAAGTAAATGTTAAAGTATAGTGGACCCTTTGCTGGGGTTTTGTTCATTGCCCTCATGAATTCCAAAATCTGTGAAGGTTCAATCTGTGGATTGAATCACAGTCTGGGGATAACCTGGGGACAATTTATATATCCACAGTCTGTGGATAAATAGTGATGTATAAAATGGCAAAATCAAGGTTTGCTTTTTGGATCTTATTATTATTATTATTATTATTATTAAAGAATATAAGACATGGATAGTTGAATTAATGAATACAGAATCCGTGGATACAGAGGGCTGACTGTACTGTGTTCATTTGTAATTTTCTGTGACTGGTTGTTCTTTTTACCTTTAATTACCATCTATCTGATGAACTGGCATCATGGTTATAGTTTGTTATTTTTAATTGGTATATACCACACTATACAAATACACATTCCATTTATTTACATTTGGTGCATTGTCTACTGTTAGCAGTTAAGGGCTAGGTGAAAGGGGAAGGCCTTGCCAAACTGTGTTGCCTTCAAGTGAGCTCTTGGTGGCCCTTAGTTTGATTCACCTCCATCTCCCTGGGGCATCCTGTTCCTGGAAATTGCAAAGTCTACACTCTTGCTTTCATTCTTCTTGTTATCAGGAAGAAAGAAAGAAGAAACATCTGTGTCAGCAGATGAGGGTTAGAATGTGGTTGTCTGCTTTGTGGTTGTCCCAGTCATTGAGATTGATCTCAAAGGGGCGGGATATAAATAATAATAATAATAATTATTATTATTATTATTATTATCAGCAGCAGCAGCAGCATCACAAGCGTTAAGATTGGTGGCATTCCCAGCTGATTGTTCAGAGAACAAGGGCCATAGGATAGGCTGGCACTGCCTACCCATCCCATCCTGGCTTTAGCAGTTGTATAAGGAAGAAGTAACAATTTATGAAGGACTGGAGGTATTGTCTATTTGCTGTGTAGAATGCCTTAGAGTAGCATTATCTCAATTTTTGAACTCAGTGTATGGCACACTGCCAAAAACGTTAGCCAGCACTTTTTGAGAGTAGATAAGCTGCTAAGGGCAGATTCTGTCCTTCCACAGGTTTAAAGAGTCATTAGTACAGAGAGACCCTAGCTATTATCTCATAGTTATGTAGGCATTGTCTTATCAGAATTGTTCATTAACATTAGCTCAGCTAATCTGAAAATGGCCAAAGCTATCAAAGATAACCAGTCAGTTATCCTAATTCTAGTACCATGCAGAATGAAAGAGGTTAAGATAAAGAAAAAATGAGGAATGCCCCACAGTAATGTGGGGGACAAAGCCAGCTTCATGTAGTGGTTTGAGTGTTGGACCACAACTCTGGAGTTTGATTCCCGCTTTACTGGGTGAACTTGAGCAAGTCATATACTTTCATAATGAAACACAGCATGATGTCCTGAACATTTACAACAGCTTTCATTCTGATGTCTTGGTTTTCAGAAAGGAATAGGGCATTGTGTGGTTATTTGTTTGTTTTAACATATTACTTCCCCCATCTAAAAAATCAGTTCCCAGATCAAGTGGATATGTTTTTAATTCCAATATTTTAGTGTTCAACAGAGTTGTCCCATTACAGTCTGGCAAACAGAAAGGTGAACAGACCAGTTGAAGTCATAGCTCTCTCGGTCAAGAAAAATATGCTGTAAAAAATTGAAAACAGCCACAGTTAAACTTCCTCATAGCATAGGAACCATAATTTCTCTGCAATGGACAAACCTAAGCAAACAGTGTTTTCTATGATGTACACCAAAGGTTTATAAAGTCCCCTGCAATACATGTTCTTAGAATTAATTAGCTTGATTTCAAGGAGATGTTGGGCAATACCTGGATGACAGGACTATCAGCAAATGTGAGCCGTTTGAATAGGACAGGAGGAGAACATTTTTAAGATCAGGCTGTCCTGGATTTCTAGAACAAATGAAAGGTGAGAACAATGTAGACTGTAGATGGCTTGCTTGAGTAATTCATTATTTCTTTCATTCTGGGGATACCTGAATGGTGAACATGAACTGCCTTGGGCCCCTAGAGACCTTTTATCTGTGTCAAAGGTAATATGGCAGGAAAATGGGCAGGGTGATCCAGCATATTTGTAAAGGATGGCAACCGTTACAGAGCTCAGTCTGTAAGGGTCAAATTGTTTCAGTCCCCAAAGAAATGTCCAGAGAATAGGATGGCCTCCAGAATACAGACAGCCATAAACCTCCAGTATTTTTCCTGCTGGATGTCAAACTAAAAGTGCTAGTGATCATTCAGCACAATAGTTATCCTATCCAGCATCTAGGGTTTGTTTTTTGGTTTTTTAAAAATCTCTTTAGGCAAAATTAGAACAAACTTTATCCTATCAACTGAGGTTATGGTTTATTGTTTGGAACTCTCTAACAGAAACCTGGAAAGCCATTCCTTTGGAAAAGTAAGTCATAAATATTGATAAATACATTTAGGGACATCTTGTTTTTTGCAGATTGACATGGTGGTGAAATCTACACTGCACTCATTGGTTTTGGCTCACCAGTGAAGTTCTTTAACCTAAATCCTTATTTACCATCTGGATTGTTGCATGGCTATACTTAGTTGCACACATACAGCCTGAGTCTTGTGTTCCACGGTCTTGTGAAGGACTTGAATTCTATGGTGTTGTGAATCATTTTGAAGATACTGGTTGAGAGTTGGTAAAGCTTCTTTGACACTGCTACCTTTTTGTATCTGGTGTGTGTGTGTGTGTGTGTGTGTGTGTGACAGAGAAGAAATGTAGATGTACTGTATAGGAAGGTGTCTTATGCTAGGTTAGACTTTTCCTCCTCTCTACCTCACTGTTTTAATGCTTGAAAATGTTACTTTTGTCCAACTTCCTCATCCCTTAGTGGCCCAACTACCTGGGAATTCTAGGAATTGTAGTCCAGAAAGTAACTTTTCCAAGCTATATGCTATTTTCTACTTTGATTAGTCAAAGTTTGCCAGAATCGTTAGCAGAAGTTATTCTTAACATCTGTTAGCTGAAAGTTTTAACAGGAGATACCAGAGAATAAAGTTGGGAATTTGGGTGTGACAATGAGGTGTTTTGCTGCTGGAATATGATCTCTATATTGTAATGTAGGATAAGGACGTTTCTTGCAGTGAGTTCTCTTGTTTCCCATGCACTATCCCAAGAATCTCTTGACTTTTCCACCAGTATAACTTAATGGACTCATGGACACAAAGCCTAGGAGTATGAAATGAGATTCTGAATTATGAACCATTTCCTCATGATATCTACAACATGCATCTCAATTATCTCAATTTGGTACCTAAGCATGTACATAAGAATATTTCGACTTGTACTTCTGCCCACCTGCTTCCAATGCTACATTTAAAATGGTCACGCCCAGTCTTTAGGTGAACTGTCCCTAATGGTTTATAGTACATTTAGTTTTATTTAATTAATTATTGTTTGTCAGTGCCTTGTCCCAATATATCTTAGGGCAGGATACAAAAATAAACAACTCAATACAAAGTTGTATCAGTGGAGTGGATAGCTTCAGCAAGCAGGACTTCTTTATATATATGCATAACTTGGTTGCCATTTTGTGTACCTATGAACTGGGGATTTAACATGGAAGTATCTTGGTGTAGGACAGTAATACTCAAATATTTTACCCTTGGAACTACATCTATCTACATGCAGATGTCAACCACCCCCCACCCCCCCACTCACTGTAGTATATGAATAAAAATATTTTATTTATTTAGTGTGCACATTTTCATTTGCACATTCATATATTTTCATATTTTACCATTTTATAAGAAAATAAAATTGTTCGAATTAGAGCTGTTTTATTTAAGTAAGTCCAATAGTTTACTCAGTGCACATGTAAATTTTGTACATAAAAAAAGTTTAGGAAGAAGAGGAAGAGAAAAGGGATCAGGGCCTCCAAGTCTTACACCCCTCTTGAGCTATTGTTCTGCCACCCTCATTTATCCATTACCATCCCTAGAACTCTTTGGTTTTCTAATGCCATCTTTTAAGGTATTGGGTCCCAAACTTTAGTCCTCCAGGAGTTTTTGGATTTCAGCTCCCACAATTCCTGATCTTTAGACAAGTTGTCTGGGGCTTCTGGGAGTTAAGGACTAAAATAGCTGGGGGACCAAAGTTTGGGAACCACTGCAAGAGTTTCACTTTAAAAGCTGAAGGTTTTGCTTTTTAACGAATAGCACAGAATCAACGATAGCATCCTCTCGCTGTTATCTAGAATTGGATTTTGCCATTCTGAAGGGTCAAATTAATTGTATTATTTTATGTGTGGAAGTGCACTGGTTCTTGGTATTATTAGGAAAGTCACTGGTATATAAGGGCATGTGTGCATGCTAATATCTGTAATGCCCTTTTTATCAATAAGATATTTTAAATATAAGCTCATTCATATCTTAGGAAACTCCAGCCCATTCCTGTGAAGTCCCAAATTGTAGCTTGGTATTTTCTCATCTTCATAAGCTGCTTTTAACTGGCTCAACATCTGTCTACTTCCTCTCTTGCTGCTGGTCCTTCACCACATTAGACCTGTCTCAGGCAGATGGTCCCTCTACACTAAGGGTTCTCTCAGGCTCAAGGTCAGTGCACCAGCTCTTGCTACTTTTCTGTTTGTGGTAGCCACATTCTGCCACCAATTTCCTCTTTCTCACCTTAGCCATAGTGCAAAGAGCTAATTGCCACCTCTTTGTAATGATCTTGAAGTTTTCTACACATCTTTTGAATACTTCCAGAAAATGTACCCGGAACAGATTATGGGTGTGTGTGTGTGTGTGACTGTGTTGCTTTTATGGGTTTTACAGGAAATTACAACTGGGGACTGGTGCAGAGATAATGCTAGTTTTGTTGCACATGGAATCAAAGCAAATTTACATCAGTGCCTCTTCTGCCATTAGCCTTATCTAGACTTATATATTCATGTGTAATTATGATTCATGCTAGCCATAGTTCCCCTATAAATGAGAATCTGGGACTTTAATTCGAAGTAGGCTTGGAAACCATACTTAGAGAGAGACCTTAGTACATATTGTGCTAAAGTGTGACTAACACTGGTAAGTAAGTATGTAGAGAGATCTTGTAGCACCTTTGAAACTAACTGAAAGAAAGAAGTCTTAAGTTTCCAAAAACTCATGCTGCCAATTTCTTTTAGTCTCAAAGGTGCTGCAAGATCTCTCCACATACTGATTTTACAGAGTAACACAGCTATATCTTTGCATTCTACTGGTAAGTAAGTGAAGTGGAGATTCTCTTCAAAGGAGAGAGAAGAATATATGCATTCCCAAGTCTAGCATGTTAACGGCCAGCTGAGCACATCTCTTCTGGATCTAACATGATACAGGCAATGGTTGCAGAAACAGCAATTGAGTAGCTTTGTTAAACTGTAACAAAAATTATCCTAAAGGCACACAGAAAAGAACTATACTTGCAGTCTAGTGGTAGTTGTAGAAGTAGATGATTTTGCAGCAACAAACGCTAGGTTGGTTTTAAATCAAGATTTCTGCGACAGAAAATAAATAAATAAATGCCCTATGGTGTTTATGATACTTCATGAAGGTTTTGTAAGGTCTATAATTAACTGGCTGTTGAATCGCATTGCTGTTTCAAAGTTTATTTCTGGGAGATTAATCTCTCTCCAGTACAGAGAGAAGATTAGACCAACATGAAGGCCTTCTGGTTTTTATTAAGAGAACTTTGCTCAAATGTACAAAGAAAGCAAATCTGTGCACAATTTGTTTTCTTCAGGCATATCTTTGGTGAGTTCATATAACCAGGTTTCTCCCACTGCAGAGAGTACTGCACCATCTGGCCTTCTATCTTCTTCTTTGAACCTAAGGGTTCATCTTGGACCAGATCTTAGGAAAATGCCCATTATTCATATATCCCCTTTTTGTAAGAAAATATTCTACAATAAGAAGTTAGATGATTGTAACATGTATGGGCATGCATGTCTGCTGTTGTAAATTACTGAGGAGGTGATGCTTTGAAGCTTGAACCACTTGAAAAATGGTAATAATTTTTAAAAAATTAGTGGCCAGGATCCAAGGAACTACTTAGAATAATACAAAGACACTTGGGCTAGACAAGTGGAATTTTTGAACCTTAGAATTGTTGACTCACCTCATCCCTTGAACCCTTTTCCATACTACAGCCTGCTTTGAAAGATTGGTGTACTTCAGAAGTAGGTAGAACTCTGGTTTGCTCCAGTAAAATGAATGAGCTTTACCATTATTTTGCTCTAGGAAGCAAAATAAAATAAAATAAAAAATGGAATTATAAATTTTAAATAGTATATGTCATGTTTTATTTATGATGGTTTCTGTGCCATAAAAACAGGTCCTTGTTCATCCCCTCTGAATACAGTTTTACGTCCTTTGAAATTTTAGAATGTTTCTCAGTTCTAAATTGTCACCAACCTAGATTTTAAAGTCAGAATAAGTGATTAAAAATGAACACTTTATGAAGCTTTGATACACCTGTATTGTGATTGCTAAATTTTGAGTTCTGTTGGCACAAAATTTGATTAACTGTGTAGTATATGCTTACTGCAGTATATGGACTACCCCAGTTGCTACCACTGGGAAATGGGGCAACTGCTCTTCTTTCATTATGGACAAACATGCCAATATTGTTTCCATATATCTCTCTTTCATGTGCATCTTGACAGCATATTAACATCTGCAGTCAAATTGGGTTCCTTCAGCTGACAGATGGGTCCCTCTGCTCTTTAACTCCCACGGACAAAGGAAAATACAGACATGGTATTTTTGATTTCCTTGTTTACTTAAACCATGCTAGATCTTGGGGGAGAACCCTCCCATCTTGAAATATTTGAGCCATGACCAAAAAAAGTTAAATAACAAAATAAAATTTAAAAAAGAGGATATCCCCCCTGATTTTTGTGAAGATTTGAAACTGAAGGCTATTGAGATGCACAATTTTTGTGGATGGTTGTTAAGCTTGTGCATGACTTGGGGATGCTTTATTGATATTAAAAATAATTCCCCCTCCTTTTTAAAAAAAAGTTAAACATACCAGTCCCAGTTCTCTCCTTCACTGGATGAAATAAATGTAAGCTGTGCGAGGGCACACATGCTTTTGGGCAACATTTCAAGGAGGGCTGCTTCAGGACAATTTCCCCCATTAACACCTGGTGGTCACATTTAATCTGTTTTTCTAGAGCACAAATTGAATATTTGGGTGGTGTACGTGTGTTTATATGTGGGCCAGTCAGAGTTAACACCCTTCAGACTTTACCAAAGTGCAAGCACATGGTGCCGACGGATGACAATTCTCTGGTTGCTTTCCTTGTTCACTGAAAGAGACCGGGTGGTGTGTTGTTGTTTTTACCTTGCGGAGGGATGTTTAATTTTTCTTCCCCTCTCCTTTCTTTTGTTGCCAATCTGAGAACTTTTCCAACAAGGAGAAACCATAGAAGGCTGGGTTTGCTTCTTCTTCTTCTTCTTCTTCAAAATCACTTTGTTCCTGAAAGACTCCAAGGTATTTAAAGGAAGAGATTCTCTCTCCCTCCCCCTTCTCTCTTTCCTCTTGGCTTTCCTACACAATGGAGCTTTCAGAGAACCTCTCTCTCCAAAAGGAATAGCTTCAGCCTTTGTGTTGAAGGGTGTGCCTATTGGCAAGGCTTGCTGAGGCAGACAGCTTGGCTGGTGATTAACAAAGGTCATTAGACTTTGGAATCTGGCAGGCAGAGTCAGATGGTATGTCTTCTGTGCATAGGAGAATGACTCCCAAGAGCCCGGAGCATACTGGAGGGCTTTTTGCTCTCTCCTTGCCTTCCTATTCTTTCTCTTTGCCCTCTCTTCATCCTCTTCCTTCTCTACCACCACCACCACCACCACCATTGTTATACGAAAGGTCACAGCTCTGATATTTATTTATTTATTTATTTGGTCTGCAAGACAAATATGGGCAACTTGGGGAAAGGTTGTTGTTGCTGGACTGTTCTCCAGGATGGGGAAGGATCCTTCAGAGAGAATTGTTTTGCCCATGGCTGTATTATGGGGAGAGGGAAGATGCTGGTTTAGCAGGATTCATTGGCATCTTCAGGCAGCTCTTGTTTCTTGCAAGGGCTGAAGCTTGAGAAGATCTGCTCCTCTCAGAGGCTGGTTCTTAGCATCAGTCTTGGAGGGAGAGAGAGAGAAAAGGGGAAAGGAGGGAGGAGGAGAGAGCCTCTTGTATGCTGGAGATGAGGCTGAGATAAGTGAAGCCATGTTGTCTGCTGGCTAGAAGCTCTGAGCCTCTCTCTCTCGCTTGAGTACATGACTTGTCTGAGCTAAAATGGCTGCACTCTCTCTCCCCTAAAGCTCAAAGGACTAGGGCAGCTTAGTGAGTCTTAAAGATCCAGTGACGCAGGAGTTCATATCTCTTGAAAGTGTGATAAACACATTCATCAGAGCAGTGGCTTGATTGGCTCAGGCGAAAGGACCAGGCTTGGTGGGAGGGAGGTCAGGAGGGTGGACAGTGAAAACTGGAAGATCTGCTACTGCTTCTTTTTTTCCTCTCCTCCTCCTCCTCGTTCCTCTTCCTATGGAGCATTTCTGAATTCAGGGGTTGTCTGCTGCACCATGGCAAGGGGGGGTTGGAGGGTGGGTGGGTTTTGTTTTCAGGTCTGATGGACTGTGCTAAAGGAGACTGGTGGGGTGGGGCCTCAGTAGTGTTCACTGCTGTAATTTGATCCAGAGCAGATAGCAACCTCTTCCACATAGTCTGGTCTGGTGCCTGCGCATAAAAGATTGAGTATCTCAATTGTTGTTAACTTTGTTAGCAGGCAAGGAGGCAGTGCCAGCGTTCATTCTTTCAAATACAAGGAAGGCGACAGATGCACAGGAGAGGGGGAGTTTGGGGAAACAAGAGTAGATGCGCCTTTATGCTCACTGTGTCCAAAAAGAATTGGGAGATCTATCTATCTATCTATCTATCTATCTATCTATCTATCTATCTATCTATCTATGAATCCTGAAAACAGTGCCTTTCTTTGCTAGTCTGATGCAGTAATGATTCAGTTTTGAGCCTTCAGTAGAAGTAAATTTATCTCACTGCACAATGAGAGAATGGAATTTTTATCAGGGCATATTTTGGCTGCCGTTCCATCTTTTGGACTTCTGGAGCTCTTAGTCTGAATGTGACCAGCTTATGTAAGGATTCCTGTGATGCTGTAGTAGAATTTCTTCTTCTTCTTCTTCTTCCTCTTCCTCTTCCGCTTCCTCCTTTTAAAAACACTTTTTATGAACTCTTCTTCTATACTTAGTCTTCAGAGTTATGCAAACAATAGATTTCAACAGGTCACGTAGTGAACTTTCGTACTTACCTTGAGCAATAGAATCATATGATCCATGAAACACTAGCAAAAATGTAATTCCTATCATCCTGCTGAGAGATTCATGTTGTATGAAGGACTAGGTGCCATATTCAGTCAAACTGTAACGGGGGAGATTTTTAAAAACTCATTGTCAGAAGGATACTCAATAACAAATCCAAAATATCACAAGTTGTAGGCTGGAGAGTAAGACAGCCAGATTCAATTTTTTTTTTAGACAGAACAATTGGTTGCACAATGTGGTGATTAGAATAGCCCCTCCATGAGGCAAACCCTCCAGAAGTTTTGGATTGTAATTCCCATCATCGCTTGCTTGCTGAAGGTAATAAAAGTTGTCTAATGAATTTGGAGGGCATCTCACTGTGGAAGGCAAGGCTGGTGTGTCCATATACAGGTTTCTACTTAGCTCACTGTGACCTTGGGCCAATAGTATAGTTGCAGTCAAGCTTACTTAACAAGTTTTTTTTAGGACTGTACCATATATACCACCTGGAGTCTGTGGATATTTGAAGGAAGCCAGGATTAAAATCTCATAAGTAAATAATCTACCTCTGCTTTTAGGGAAGTGTCTGAGAAGAAAACTTTTTTCTAGCAATAGTTTCATTGCATTTTATTGTTGATGACTTTTCTTCCCTATGCTTCCTTGTTCTTTGTTGGAGATGGACTGTTTGTTGTTAACATCAAGGCAAGAGTTGGACAATGGGGGAGGGGGGCAATGCCAGTCGTGCCACTTCTGTGCACAGAGTAGCTATGAGTCACACACCTGAATTTCACCTTTGAATGAAATTCCTGTTAAGAATGAATTGCTGCTTTGTTTCACTGCTCTTTTTGTGAGAGAAAGTGAATGTTTCTGATGACTCCATTTTGTTTTTGCTCAGGACCAAATCTGCACCACTGTAACATTTTTACGAATCAGAAAGTTATATAGTAAATGCAATATATTTTTAAGCCCATTAATAAAGAATTCTCTAACAGTTGTCTTTTCCCTTCCTTTTCAGGATTTCCTAATGTAAGACTTATCCATAAGAATTATGGAGGTGCTGCAGTGTGATGGCTGTGATTTTCGAGCGCCATCCTATGAAGATCTTAAAGCTCATATTCAGGATGTTCATACAGCATTTCTGCAGCCCACAGATGTTGCTGAGGAAACTCCTGGCCAGTCGAGATTTGATTCCATGAATAGCAATGACCAGGCTGATGTGGAATATTCTTCTGTAAAAGATGAATTTGCAATTGCAGATGAGATAGCAGGTAAAATTGTCTCTTTGGAGTGTTGCTATTTTTTAAGGTTTATTCCATTGCCACATTGTTAATACTACCTTGTTTGTCTTTGCATCTTATGTTAGCACATACAAGATAACACAGATTGCTTTGCAGAGGGAATTTTACTTATGATATTCTTAGACAATACAGTAACCATTTTCTGATTTCCATCTTCAAATCTTTGAATGTGTTACAATAGACTCTAAAATTTCATGAGTACCATTCAACTCTATTTTTTATTACATATTTTGCTCATATTTCTGTCACTTGACCAAAATTTTTTTAAATGCCATAGCCCTGGGTGACTATTTTCCTTCTAAAAGCCAACTGTTTATAGTCCTATTGAATAAAATGGCAGCGTATGTCCATGGGCGCCACATGGATGCGTCACAGGTGCACATGCCATTTTGTCCCCGCTGGCTTCCTGTCTGTGGAAACTCAGGACCGCAAACGGGAAGTCAGTGAATCCGGGGGGAAGACTGTATAACACTACTTCCTTGGAAGCTCTGTGTATGTGTGTGTGTGTGTGTGCTTTTACTCCAATAATATACATCCAGTCCATCAGAACTGATGATGGGACTACTTTCATAGACAGTACCATTGATGACATCTTTTTGGCACTAATGGTACTTAGTTGTGTTTGTGTCAAGTGACATCTGAATTAGACTGGTATATTATACAAGAGTTGTAGTTCATGTCAGTCTGTTATAGTAAAACTGGAAGAACTTATAGATTTAACATTTTTTATTTAGAATAAAGTTCTCTGGGTTGCATTGTACAAAATGTTGTGCCAAATAAAACATATTAGACTTGAAGGTGTCAGAAACTCTTTGTTATTTGCTCTCATTGTTGTGTTAGATACAGCCATTTTTATAACATCTTTATTTTGTTTAACATCATTTGGAATTGTGACAATTCTACAAACTATTTCCCCCCTTCATCTTTTCTTTTTTAAAAGTGAGTTACCATTTACACCTCACATCTAGTTGATACCTTTATCAACAGACTTCCCTAGAAGAGACGTGTAGGTGGTGAATCCATTTTATTACATCATAGAACTTGATATGTGTTGATAAATGCTGTGGGGTGAGTGGGTGGAGGTGGCATAGTAAATACCTAATGTTTGTAAATTCTTTTCTTTTTAGGGCAAAATGCAGCTCAGCTGGGAACTGCAAATTACTACAGCCATAGCCAGAATTATTATGGCCAACATATGCTCTCCAAGCCAGCAAACAAATTTTTCCAGTGCAAATTCTGTGTGCGCTATTTCAGATCCAAAAACCTTCTCATAGAGCACACACGAAAAGTTCATGGTGCTCAGGCTGGAGGGTCACCAGCTGGATCACCTGGTGCTAGCTCCTTGAATTACAATATCATGATGCATGAGGGCTTTGGTAAGGTTTTTTCTTGCCAGTTCTGCACCTACAAATCACCAAGACGTGCAAGGATTATCAAACACCAGAAGATGTACCACAAGAACAGTCTGAAGGAGAGCTCCACACCCCCTGCCACTTCAGCAGCTTTATCTGAATCGGCATCTACATCTGTATCAGTGCAGGACTCATGCAAGGAGCTTCCAGCTGAAGTTGTAGAGCGCAGTATCTTGGAGTCGATGGTCAAGCCTTTAACTAAGTCAAGAGGTAACTTCTGTTGTGAATGGTGTAGTTACCAGACGCCTCGAAGGGAACGCTGGTGTGATCATATGATGAAGAAACATCGCAGCATGGTGAAAATACTCTCAAGTCTGAGGCAGCAACAGGACGGGACCAATATGCCAGAAGGTTCAAGCAAAGGTCCACCAAGCCCCACCCCAAATTCTAATTATATCCCCATGAATGCTTCTGGACGAGAAATGCCCAATGCAAATGTCCCAAACTACAGAGGTTCTATGAACAATTCCCTTGGCAGGTCCAACTCTTCTTCAAAATTTTCTTCTGTTTCTTATCCACATTTAAAACATAAGGCACCTCACAACTCAGGCATAGTTAATATGTCTGACAGATCTCGATATGGGATTGGTGACATGACAAATTCTTCTGCTGATATGGATACAAACAGTATGCTAAATGACTCCAGTTCTGATGATGAGCTGAACGAACTAGACAGTGAGAATGGGTTGAACTCCATGGATCACCAAAGCTCAGGATTAACTGCAGAGCAACTGATGGGATCTGAGGGTCACAAGTTATTGGAAACAAAGGGGATCCCGTTTAGAAGGTTCATGAATAGGTTCCAGTGTCCTTTCTGCCCTTTCCTTACCATGCATCGGCGGAGCATTTCCCGCCATATTGAAAATATCCATCTGTCAGGCAAGACAGCAGTATACAAATGTGATGAATGTCCTTTCACATGTAAGAGCTCATTCAAACTAGGAGCTCACAAACAGTGTCATAGTGGTGCAGCATCAGACTGGGATGCAGTGAATTCCCAAACTGAAAGTATAGCTTCTTCTTTAAATGAAAGCACAGTATCCTATGAAGGGGGTAATATAAATGGTAGGAAATCAGGGGGAATGATGGATTCCATGCAGCAACAGTCTCCACAATCCAACTCACAGCACCCATATAAATGTACCATGTGCAATTATTCCACAACTACTTTGAAAGGTCTTCGGGTTCATCAGCAACACAAACACTCTTTTTGTGACAACTTACCAAAATATGAGGGTGCTTCATCAAATACTCCTCAAGACAGTGAGCCTGATACTCTTGTCTCTCCTAGCACTGTGAAGAAAAGCCAGACCTCAATTCTTGGACTGTCTTCTAAAAACAATTTTGTAGCTAAAGCCTCTAGAAAGATGTCCAATGATTTCCCCCTCGATCTGTCACCAGTAAAGAAGAGAACTAGAATTGATGAGATAGCAAGCAACTTGCAAAGCAAAATCAGTCAAAACAAGCAGCAGGAAGATGCAGTAATTAACGTGGAGGATGAGGAAGAGGAAGAAGAAGAGAATGAAGTGGAGATAGAAGTAGAACTAGACAAGGAGGAAGAACAAGCAGAACCACTGATGGACATAGCATCGTTCACTTCCCAACAAATGTGGGGAAGAGATACCAGTGACATCCAGAAAGAGCCCAACTACAGGAGTATTGCCCATGATTATAATTCCACCAATGGGGCAGAAATAGAGCTCACTATATCTGAGGATGAGGAGGACTATTATTGTTCTTCAATTGGCTTGAAGGAGCAGGGCCTGAATTCATCTGTTTTGGGCAGCCAGTCAAGTATATATGGATCGGATCAAAACAATGATAATTCTGATTATGGTGATTCTGGGCGGCTTTACTATTGTAAACACTGTGACTTCAGCAACAAGTCTGCCAGGAGTGTTAGCACTCATTACCAGCGGATGCACCCCTACATTAAATTCAGCTTTAGGTATATCCTGGATCCTAATGATCACAGTGCAGTGTACAGATGTCTTGAATGTTACATTGATTATACAAACTTTGAAGACCTGCAACAACATTATGGTGAGCATCACCCTGAAGCAATGAATGTACTAAATTTTGATCATTCTGATTTGATCTATCGCTGCCGCTTCTGCTCTTACACCAGCCCGAATGTTAGGAGTTTAATGCCACATTACCAAAGAATGCATCCAACCGTGAAAATTAACAATGCAATGATATTCTCGAGCTATGTTGTTGAGCAGCAGGAGGGTTTAAGCTCAGAGTCTCAGACTTTGAGAGAGATCTTGAACTCGGCTCCCAAAAGTCTGGCTAGTTCACCCCCAGTTGCACGTGGGACTAGTGTACCAGGTGCTTTTAACAAAAACTCTCCAAAAGGCAATAGCCCAGAATCTGAAAGCCAGAAGGAGTCATCAGTAAATAGTGTTGTAGTTTATGACTGTGATGTCTGTTCATTTGCTAGTCCTAATATGCATTCTGTCCTAGTGCATTACCAGAAAAAACATCCAGAAGAAAAGGCTTCCTATTTCAGGATTCAGAAGACCATGCGCATAGTGTCCGTGGAAAGGGGCTCTGCTCTGGCTCAGATGGCTTATGAAATGGGATCTCCTGTTTCCCCCAAAATGTCCAACTTGCCTTCACAGCTCCCACCTCCACCACCTCCAGACCTTATCACTGAGCTTTACTACTGCAAACATTGCTCTTATAGCAACCGGTCAGTGGTTGGAGTATTAGTGCATTACCAGAAAAGGCATCCAGAGATAAAGGTTACTGCAAAATACATTAGACAGGCACCTCCCACTGCAGCGATAATGAGAGCTGGAGAAATGTCTCCTGGTATCCATAGACCACCAGGATCTATGCAACAGCTTAATAGAGGCAGTTCTGAGAGTGCTGTAGCACCCTTAGAGAATGAGATGTTCTTCTGCCAGCACTGTGATTATGGAAACCGGACTGTGAAAGGAGTGCTCATACATTACCAAAAGAAGCACCGTGATTTCAAAGCCAATGCTGATGTGATTAGACAGCACACTGCCACAATCAGAAGCCTTTGTGATCGTGGCCAGAAAAACTCCCCTGGCGGCATGCAGACACCAGCTTCCAATGCTGAGCGAGAAAAGGCCAAGCTGAGAGCTCTCAAATGCCGGCAGTGTTCTTACACATCTCCTTATTTCTATGCGCTAAGGAAGCACATTAAAAAGGACCACCCAAGTTTGAAAGCCACAGTCACATCTATTTTGCGATGGGCATTTTTGGATGGCTTAATAGAAGCTGGTTATCATTGTGAATGGTGTATCTATTCTCATGCTGAGCCCAGTGGCTTGCTTGTGCATTACCAAAGGCGACATCCTGAGCATTATGTGGACTATACCTATATGGCAACAAAGCTCTGGGCAGGACCAGATCCTTCACCTCCAGCCTTGTTGATACCCTCAGAGATGAAAACATATAAATGTAGAGACTGCATTTTTGAAGCCTCTTCTATTTGGGACATTACTAATCACTACCAAGCATTTCACCCTTGGGCTATGAATGGGGATGAATCTGTATTGCTAGATATCATTAAGGAGAAAGATGCTGCTGATAAAGCCAACCCAGCAGCCAATGATGTTGGTGTTAGGATAAATTCAGAGGACCATATGCAAGTATCACAGATGGACCAGGATACTGAATATGCTGAAGATTCAAACATTTCACAAGACAAGGCAATCCAGCTCACCTCTGTGAACCCTGCAATATCCTCAACACCATACCAATGCACAGTGTGCCAATCAGAATACAATAACTTACACGGACTTCTGACTCACTATGGCAAAAAACATCCTGGGATGAAAGTGAAAGCTGCAGATTTTGCACAAGACATCGATATTAATCCAGGAGCTGTGTACAAATGTAGGCATTGCCCATACATTAATACACGTATCCACGGTGTTCTTACGCACTATCAGAAAAGGCATCCTTCAGTTAAGGTCACGGCAGAAGACTTTGTGCATGATGTAGAGCAACCTGCTGACATGAACCAGAATGATGTGGAAGAGACCAGTAGGATTTTCAAGCAAGGGTATGGTGCTTACAGGTGTAAATTGTGCCCTTATACACATGGCACATTAGAGAAACTAAAAATCCATTATGAGAAATACCACAATCAGCCTGAATTTGATGTTTTTGCACAGTCGCCTCCCAAGTTTCCTACTTCCATGGAACCAGAAGTAGTTACTGAAATTAGGCCCTCCCCAGAAATCCCACCTGAGGAGATAATTGGAGAGGAGCTGGTGCCCCCTTCCCACTTTGCAACTTCCCATTTGGTTTCTCACACTGTATTCCGGTGCCAGCTCTGTAAGTATTTTTGCTCCACAAGGAAAGGGATAGCTAGGCATTACCGGATAAAGCACAATAACGTGCGGGCCCAGCCAGAAGGCAAGAACAACCTCTTTAAATGTGCTTTGTGTTCCTACACAAATCCTATCCGTAAAGGTTTGGCTGCACATTATCAGAAACGTCATGACATTGATGCTTATTATACGCATTGCTTGGCAGCCTCGAGGACTGTAAGTGACAAACCCAATAAAGTGATCATTCCATCACCCCCAAAAGAAGATTCACCTCAGTTAAGTGAGGAGCTGAGAAGGGCTGTGGAGAAGAAGAAGTGTTCTCTGTGCTCTTTCCAGTCATTCAGCAAAAAAGGCATTGTGTCCCATTACATGAAACGCCACCCAGGAGTGTTCCCGAAGAAACAGCATGCAAGTAAGCTAGGGGGTTACTTCACTGCTGTGTATGCCGACGAATATGAAAAGCCACAGGCTTCCCCTGAGGAGATGAATGATTTTGAGAAGCCAGAGGTAGAGGTGGAGGTGGAGGCTCCAGAAATGGAGTGGCTTCCCTTCCGGTGTGTTAAATGTTTCAAACTCTCCTTCAGCTCAGCCGAACTCCTGTGCATGCATTACACTGACCACCACAGCAAAGACTTAAAGAGAGACTTTACCATACTGGGAAGTGGCATCTGTTTCCCCAATCCCCTCTACCAGTGCCGGCACTGTGATAGTAAACTGCATAGCACGGCGGAGCTGACCTCACACTTGAACAGCCACAATGAGGAATTCCAGAAGCGTGCCAAACGTCAAGAGAGACGGAAGCAGCTTCTGAGCAAGCAAAAATATGCAGATGGTGCTTTTGTAGATTTCAAGCAAGAAAGGGTAAGGATATGTTTTCACATTTTATATTTATATTTGGTGTTCTTCCTCCTTTTCCACCCTCAGGAGATTTCTCATTACTAGCATCCAGATGCACATTTCCTTTGGCAGCTGAGGAGCTACAGGCTCACCAGTGACTTAGTGTGCCAATAAGCCCTAAGTCAATTAAACATTGCAGCTTGATTACATCCCACTCTCTATTTCCCCCACCCACCCCTTCCTCAAAGTCCTGGCAAGTTGTCTTCTCCTCCCACCCTCTCACCCCGCTTGCCCTGTTCTCCCTTTTCAAGGTAATTTCTCATTGGCATCAAATCTTGTTAGCTTTCTGCTATGAGGAAATGGCTGTTTCTCCCTACCTGTTCCTCTACCCCCAGGAATTGATATGGCCAAAATTTCATTTTTGTTCCTTAGCAAAACTGTTAAGAAAGCAATGAAAATAACTGAAAAGAGAACCTATTGCAAAGCCCTTCAAGCCCATGAATTTGAAGCATGTTTCTTATGAACTACAGATCAAACTGTTCCTTAGTTTATTTGATACCTTAGCAAAACAAGTCAACTCATTTGGCAGGAGTCATGGTAAACAGTAAACCTTACTCAGAAAATGAGCTGGTTTTTAATGACCTCTTTCTTTGTACATAGAGGTCTTCCAGTTCCATTGTAGGCATTACGTGGGCCTTCAGAGGTTGCTGAATTGCAGTTCCCAGAAGCCCTAGCCTTGAAAGCTATTCATGAGAAATGCTGGGAGTTCAGTGATACCTGGTGGACCACACAGTTCCCACCCTGCTGTAGAGTGTAAGAGGAGAACTATAAATGAATGTCATTGGATCAACAGTTCCTGATGGAAGGTCATTTGATTCTTAAGCAAGATGCCAACTGAATGGGCTCCTGAACTTGGATGTCAAATTGATGGTGTTCTAGATGTTGACTCAGATTTAGGAGGAGAGTTAGTTCTGTGACAGGATATTGAAAAAGAGATGATAGTGGCTAATCACCTGTCAAACAGCTCAAGGCAAGGAAATTGGGACTTTATGGCCAATTCTGAACGAAATGGTCTCCATTCAAGTTTTTGTATGTGCATACACAAACAAACTACAGTTTCAAAGTTTCACTTGAAGAATGCCATTAACGTCCCATTGGGTTAATACTGGGTTACATTTGTAATACAGATAATGCCAAAGAAATGTTAGTTTAGTATGGAAATGCTGTTAACTTATGTTTCCCCCTTTTTCTTTATATAAATGTAAGAGTTTGCCATCATATTTTAGTATCTGTAATAGATTAGAAATTTCACTTGATTTTTCTTTGTGCCTTAAGAGCTCAAAGCAGTATTTTAATGATATATTAAATTCATTGAGGGACCTTTAGGTATCATCTTTTATAATAAACTTATAATAAACCTCAGTGGCTTAGTTAATATAACATGTTTTAATGTTCAATGGCATAGTCATGTTAGGCTTAGCATATCAGTATACAAAGGAATCTTATAGTAACTTTGTGACTATCTGTGTGAAAGAAGTTATAGCATGAGCTTGCATAGACTTGATCTGCTTCCTTAGATGCATCTGAGGAGGTAGATCAAGTCTGTGAAAGCCTATGCTACAACTTCTTTCACACAGTCTCAAAAGTGCTATAAGATCTCTTAGCATAATGTTTTAATGTTTCTAAGTGTATTGCTATCTAGAAACCTATTTAAGTAGATTTCAAATTGCCTTACAGCCCTTTGGTAGTTTGGAAGAAGTTCCAAAACTGAAGGAGCGGAAGGTCGTGGGATACAAGTGTAAATTTTGTGTGGAGGTTCATCCAACCCTCCGAGCCATCTGCAACCATCTTCGTAAGCATGTCCAGTATGGGAATGGTTCCTCAGTGTCTGCTGCAGTCAAGGTGAGAAAATTCTCATTTAAGAAAACTTAAAAAGAGCTCAATTAAGGGGACTTTGGGACTTTACAGACTGCCAGAAATAATGCAGATTGAGGTCACTTTAACTGTCCTGGCTCAGTGTTAGGAAATCATGGGAATTGTATTTTTTTCTGGGACATTGAGTCTTCTCTGTCAGAGAGCTCTGTTGCCAGAATAAACTACAGTTCCCACGATTCCTTAGCACTGAGCCAGGACAGTTAAAGTGGCCTCAATCTGCATTATTTCTGGCAGTCTGTAAAGGCCCTTAGTCTAATCAGAAAGGAAATGAGCCAATGTGTCATTTAGTTCCAAAATATTCTGACTGCATTGGATTGACCATTGCCTTCATCTTCTCCCACTTCCCAAATGCATGGGAACACATACTTCTACAAACAAAAAATGAAAACTGCTAGGCAGTTTTAAAAAAATCTTTCTATGAGTGCATCTACATTGTAGAAATAATGCAGTTTGACACCACTTTAAGTTCTGTAGCTCCATCCTATAAAATTCTGTAGTTCGTAGTTTTACAAGGTCTTAAACCTTCTCTGCCAAAGCTGCAAACCTTAGGATTCTGTAGGATGGAGCCATGGCAGTTAAAGTTGTGTCAAACTGCATTATTTCTAGAGTGTAAATGTACCCTGAGTTCCTACTTTACTTTTTTTTTAAAGCCACTTTAGGAAAGAAAAATAGGGATGTGCATTTCTACAAGGTATTTTGTCCCCTATATGCTAGCTTGCACAGTAAATGTTGCATTGTGCATATTGTAAATCTCAATATTTCAACTTCCTTTTGAATCTCATTTTTTCATTTTTGAAAGTAATTTTCTAGTCCTTATGAGGTATGAAGCTGCTGTTGAAGGTGTGTGTACAGTGTTTGGTGAAATTTCAGAAGTTGCTAAATAACATTTCCAAGGTATTACGATAAGGACTTCAGTGTTTTGTACAACCCTCCTTTCCTCTCCTCCCACCCCAACTATCAGAAGAAAAACAAATTATGTACAGTAATAGAAAATCAAACACACTTGCTCAATTTGTGTAGTTTGCACATAATTCACTGTTGCTTTGCAAAGTTTGGGTTACCTTTGTATGCAGGTGTTCCTTGATATCTGAAAATTATTTCAAGAGTTCCTCCAGGGTGAAAAGTTTGAGAAAGGGTGGTGTAAACTATAGTGCAAGAGATCATAGAGGGGAGAAACTGGACTTCTTGTAGATATACTTTTTCAAATGAGTGCTTATGTTTGTTAGTTTTACAAGAATACACTTTTCTTCCTTATGCACAAAGAAGAAAATATGTGATGCATGATATGGAAAAAATGCTCAATCTTTCAATAAAGTGCCAAATGCAAGATTGTCTTTCAATAAGCCTGTAACAATACTTCCTTTCTGTTGTGTATGTTTTGATGGTGAGGTGTTCCTTTTTTTCACCATCTATAGAACTTACATAAGGAATACAGATTTGATATTGCCAACAAATTAACTCAATAATTGGATACTTAAAGGCATAAACCAGTGTGCTTGTCAACAAAACTTAAGATTTTGTTGCATTCTGGTGTCCCCCACCCCCCACCCCACCCATCCAAATTAAATAACAAAACAGTTTATGTTATTTAATTCTGGAAAATGTGGATAAATTAGTAGTAGACAGTGCTTGGTTGCTGACAAAGCAGACAGCAAAAATATTCATTTAGGCTTTTCTGCACTAAAGATGAACATAAGGAGTATAGTGCCCTGTGCCAGTTTTACATCAGGAAGATGAAGGAAGGAGAGTGAGCATTCCCACCATCTTGTATAACAAAACTTGGCATTTCCTTAGAAAGTATGGTGTTTCCATCCAGTGAAGTGAAGCACTATGAAAAAATATTTTCTTGGAATGTGATACTCTCCAGCAGTGCTGTTGGCCAGTATTATAATTGGGCTATATTTTTCATTCTAGGCATCACTGTGATGGGAAGGTTGTTTTCAGAGTGTGCCATTAGCTAGAATTTTAGAGATGCTACTCTTAGAGGAAAACTGTAGACTTCCACAGATGTAAAAGTAACAATAGGGCCGAAGGGAGAGAAAATTGATGGCTTTGGGGGGGATGTGTGTCTTTTAGCAGGAAGTTGAAGATCCTTCACATGCAGCTTTCTTGGAGGGTGTTGAGGGAGCCAAAGATCCTGGCAGTGTTGCCACTGTGGAACTTGCAGAAGCTGAATCTGGACCATCACTGGAAGATGAAACCAGGCCTGGTGGCTACCACTGCAGCCAGTGTGACCGGGTTTTGATGTCTATGCAGGGTCTACGATCGCATGAGAGAAGCCACTTGGCATTGGCCATGTTTACTCGTGAAGACAAGTACAGCTGCCAGTATTGCTCCTTTGTCTCTGCATTCAGGCACAAGTAAGTTTCTGTTAGATGCTATTGCTACTAGCTGATGTTCAGTTATCACTTGCACATGTGCTGCATTGTGCCCTATTTCAGTATGGAAGCACATGTTTTTATTTTATTGATAAACTGATACTAGATTGGCATTACGCCCAGGGGACCAAGGGTGGTACACAATAGAATTGGATGATAATGTGCCATGAGTGGTTCTTCGTTGTGGCCTTCCAACTTTGTAGAAATTGTGACATTCTCTTAGAGGCATCAGACTTCATCCATTGGGGAATCTTGTGAGAAATCTAGAAAAGATACTAGATTGAAAGGCCACAATAATTTACAAACTTCCTGACATCCCTTTATTAAGGTTTTTGTTAACAATATACAACCCTACCCCAAATCCTAGGAACAACTATCTTAAGGCTGCCAGTCTTAATCACCATACTAGAAAGCAGACTATTTTATTTCTGTGTAAAACATGCTTAGCAATGTGTTTCATATCTTCCTTCATAGAGCTAGCTAAATTGTCTCACAACTGTGCATCAGATCAGGATGAACTGATCCAGCAGTTAAATTTGTTGCCTGGGAATATGGGGATTTTCAGTCTGAAAATGCCACTGTTCAGTTCTGGTGGAGAGTTTGAGCTATCAAGGATGTAAGGGCACATGCAGATTCCTTTTCATTCATTGACTTAGATGTAGGAAGGTTAAACACCTGAAAAGTCTTCACACATTCCCGTTGCTTCTGTTTCTAGAGACAGTCTACATTTTCTTGTGTTCATCTGTGGGATAACGTCAGTACAATTTTTTACGTTAATTTTAGAAATATTGTTTCCATGCCCACCATTCTACTTAAGTTTCTGAATGATGATGGTCAAACTGTATATGTGTGGACCTGAAATGCCTACCCATTTCTTTCTTTCCACTGTCTTACCATGAGTGCCTACCCAAATACTATAGGCCAATGAATGTTTTAGTATTGCATAATATGGAGAACCAGGTCCATTATGCTCAGTTTAACATCATTGTTGTTGTTATGTGCCTTAAAGTTGGCTCAAAATTATGAGAAACTTATCAGATAGTTTTCTTGGAAAGATCTATTCAGTGGAACCTTGTTATTGCCTTTCTCTGAGGCTGAGAGATTGTGACTTACCCAAGGTGAGCGTGGATTTGAACCCCAGTCTCTTGAAGTTCTAGTCTCAAACCACTACACCACATTTGTTTCCAGTTTAACATATTATACAGTTGCCCGTCCCAATTTGCAGGGGATCCGTTCCGGACCACCACCACCTCCCAACAAAAATGGAAAACTGCAAATATTCAGGCCCCATTGAAAATAATGGTGATGTGCTCTCGTGCACGCACACACCATTTTGTCCCTCCTGGCTTCCTAGCTGCGGAAATTCAAAACCACGAACAGGAAGTCAGCTAATCCAGAGGGACGACTGTGCTTATTTCTATATATTCAATCACAGAACAAGGATTAATGGAATTCACTGGTTTTCCAAAATTTTAATCTATGAAGTTTTGTTGAGTGTGAGTATTTGACTGGAAGTGGACCTCTGATGTCTTTTCTCCATTCTCCTCTACACAGATGAACTATGACTTGATTTTCTTTCTCTGGGACTCAATTGTTTTCCCTCATAACTCTGGCAAATTTTTGTTTTAGTCCTTTCTGGCTACTCTTCTGATTTTTCTTGTCTTTTATTGAATGGAGATGTGGAACCACTAGGGGGCTACATTTACAGGATGACAGGGATTAGATTGCATCTGAGGTTATTTTTAAAGGCACTGAAACATTTTTACGTGTTTTTTCTAGTTTCAAGGCTCTTTTTTTCTTTGCATTTTGGGTTTGTTTCTTGGCAAGTGGATTTTTATTTTATTTTATTACACTGTTGTATTCCGTTTACCTCCACTACCTATCTTACCAGGTTGGGGCTGAAAGCATAGTGGAGATACAATTCCTGGTTTTTAGTAGATTTTCTTGGTGTAGTAGTCTTAAATCTTCATTTTTTAATGCAACAAACTGAGGCTTTTAACTTATACTCATTGTAATGGATCATGGATTTAATTATGGATCAACATTTTTACATTTGATAGATAATACATTTTTGTTATATCTTTCCTCAATAGTTCATAAATAATTGGAACAAAGAGAAAAGGCTCACTTCTGATTGTGTGTGCATGTGTGTGTGTGTGTGTGTGTGTGTGTGTGTTGGAAGTTGTTTTCTGTTTTAAGCTAGGGATCTCCTAAATACCAAAGATGTAAAAGTTAAAAGAGAAAATATTTTCAGACTTTATCAGTACGGTTTAAAAACCATGGTTTTTAGTTTTCCTAATAATTAATCAAATATCCATCAATCCCTGATTTTTAAAAAACAAACACTAAAATTCATCCTACTAGTCCCTTTAATTCTGCAAACAGTTTTTGATTCTGTAATAGTAAAAACAACAAAAACAAAAGATACTATGGACTGCTTAAAAGATAAATGAATGTGCCCTAGAGCAAATCAAACCTGAACCCTGAAATGAAGAGGATTAAGCTGAGGTGGTTATACTTTGGAAAGATAATGAGATAATATGACTCTTTGAAAAAGGCAATAATGATTTGTATAGTGGAAGGCGGTAGGAAAAGAGGGAGACCACATTATAGATAGATTTATTCAATGAAAGAAGCAACAGCACTTGGGTTTGTAAGACCTGAGGAGAACTGTTGATGAAAGGGACTCTTACAGGTCTCATTTGTAAGGTGGACATAAGTCAAAGTCAACTTCATGTAGCTGCAGTCCAGTGCACACTTATTAGGAAGAAATCCAAGGTTTATTTTAATGGGATTTATTTCTAAACATGTGGTTGTAGTTGTGTGTTTTGTTTCTGACATACGGCAACCCTAAGGCGACTCTGTCACAGGATTTTCTGGGACTGAGTGTGTGTAACTTACCCAAGGTCACCCAGCCAGTGCCAACTGGGTAATTGAACCCTGATCTCTGGAGTCATAGTCCAACACTCAAACCACTATACCAAGCTGAGCAGGTGTATGTAGGATTATCAATACTTTAAGGACCAGGGACACATTATATTTTTAATGTGAATGATCTAATAGATCCATAAATTCACCATGATAGTTGTTGTTGTTGTTGTTTTTGTTTCAGTAAATGTTTTAGTATCTTACTGTAGTTGTAAATCGTAGGTCCAAAACACACTGCAGAAATAATCCAGTTTGAGACAACTTTAACTGCCCTTGCAGTTTAGCCTTCTCTGTCAGAGAGCTCTGGTGCCACAATAAACTACAATTTCCAGGATTCCCTAGCACTGAGCCAGGGCAATTAAAGCAATCTCAAACTGAATTATTTTTGCAGTGTGTTTTGGACCATAGTTCTCCCAATATTAAAGAAGCACAGCATCTGAACCACACCTTTTTGGAGACAAGGTACTGGGTGTCTGGGATAAAGAACAAGGGATGCTCTTTCCTTTTATATCCTGCTTTTGATTTTCCTGAAGAGCTTTCCCTAATCTGGCACATGCCAGATGTATTGTAGCTGAGCTCCAATAATCATGAGCATGCTGGCTGGGGATAATGGGAGATGTAGTCCAACATATCTTGAGGGCACCCATTGAGGAAATGCGCACCTGAAACTGGCTGGCTTGCCAGGCATGGAAACTAAATTCTGAACCTGGATGTATCATAACTTAATCAGGCAAAAGAAGAAATAAATATGTACATGCATGGGCATTTATAGTGCATTTATTTTTGCTAGATTGTTTTGCTCTGATACCAGTAATTTTATCAAAATTTACTTGTTTTCAGTTAAAAAATTGTTCAGTAATGTAAGGATTGTGACTGTGGCTTTAGGAAGATGTGCTCTTTTTTTGCACATGAAGGCACAAGCCTCATGGTGCAGAGCAGGAACTTCTCAGCCACCTGCTGAATATTTTTATTTCAGATGATAAACATTAAAATGAATGAACAATGGCAAGTCAGATAAAGAGGAAAGCACTCAAAGTTACTGCATATTTACACTGAGATTAGCTATGAAATTCCACTACCTCTTTCCTACATATTAACATACTGCAGTCATATTCGGAGTAGATGTAAAGGGATGGAAATTAGAATTGCCATCTGAATGCTTTCCAGAATTTTAAACTCTTCTGAGTTTTTGTTTTCCCTGACAGAGGTTCAACATTTCAATTTGCAGCACAAATAAAATGTTGAAATTGAAATTTGTTTTAATTTCATTTGAACAATTGAAAAATATGCAGCTGGGCGGGGGATTTCTAGGTCTGCTTGACTTCACATGCCATGCAGATTCCATTTGAACGTTATGAGGAAAATATTGTTAATGATAAAGGCAGATGAATTGAAGCAGCAGTATAGGTAAATTGTGTTAGGGTGGGCCCTTGCCTTTTTGGAAATCTTTGAGCAAAGGCTGTGTAGCCTTCTGATGGCTGTGGACAGCTCTTGAATTCTAGCATTGAGCAGGAGTTGGCCTATATGGGCTTCCAATACAATTTCCAAATCTATGATTCAGGGTTTTGCAGGTGTAAGTATCAAATTCATGAGTGCCCAAGCAACCAGGTTTCTTGTGATTTTGGCTGCCTTTGTTCGTTCCTGAGTTTTCATTACAAAGTGAGTAATGTGTTGAGGGAAATGCCGTAGTTAGTCATGACATTAACTGGTCATATCATCTCTCAAATTGTTTTTTGATAACTGTCTGTCCTTGCCTTTATCAAACACTGTCCCTACTTGTTGTGATCACTGAGTATGAGAGATGAACCAGATATGGCCCAACTTGCTTGTTTAATGGCTCACATCCTATGATGCACTCTGACACACCTGTCATCCCATTTGTGAGAATTTATTTCTGCCAATACAAGCCAACAAAACCATCTTACAAATGCCATGATATATGCTCTGTTGTTACTCAATTTTAGTTCAAATGATTTACATTCCCCCTTCTTTCCTTTTTGTTTCTCATTGCTACTTTTCCCTTGACAAGTTTGGATCGTCATATGCAAGCTCACCATGGACATCATAAACCATTCCGCTGCAAACTCTGCCCATTCAAGTCCTCCTATAATAGCCGGCTGAAAACTCATCTGCTTAAAGTTCATGCTGGTAAGTCTTCTTCTTCTCTTCTATAACGAAGAAGGTCACATGCACACACACATACACATGTATGGTGGTGGTGGTGGGGTTCTGTTACTCATTCAGGTTGTAAATTTTTCAGTTTATTGCCCTCAGTGTACAACCAGTACAAAGTTGCAATGTGATACTGGAGTTAAAGCAAAACTAAAATGAGCAGAATTCCTACTTGGTGAAGAGATGATCCTAAAGTGGCAGCTGGTCTGAAGTAGTCAGAACAAGAAATCAAATGGATTAAGCTGTAGTTTGGCAAGGGGTGTAAGAGAGAAGCAAAAATCAAAGGCTTGAGAGGTAGAGCCTACCAGTTGGTTTGAAGGAGCCAAGGAGACTATTCTTACAATAAACATGCTTGTTTTTGTAAGGAGACTTCAAGCCCCACTTTTGCATGTTGTGTTTTGAACTATTCATGATCTCCTTTGTTGCCTTGCATTTATTTTAAAATATTAGTAGAGTTGCTTGTTTTTCTTTCACTATGTGAACCCTGCCAATCCATCATAGGAGAGAGATCACTATGCATTCTTCATGAATATTATGGAACTAATCAGAGTTGGCTAAGTGGTTGTGTCAGTAGAGCAATAGGGAATGCATGTAGGAAGGACATGAGGATGAACGCAAACATACAGATCTTGTTCAGAGGAAGCAGACCTGTACTTGACGCTCCGTTTGATGCATGTCTACATGTGCATTCCAGGAAATTACATACTTACATAGGTATTTTGATAAGCATTTCCATTATGCTTTTCAACTTATGGTATGTATCCATTGAGACATTCCCACTGACAGAAGCTGCTGTCCCCCTTACTGCTTCAGGCTCAGTGTTCTCCCTAAAAACCTGTTTGAGAGGGTTGGAAAAAAATTTTTAACAGTATGCAATGCTAGAGAGGGAGAGGAAAAGAGTCCTACACAACCTCAAACCCAGAGTTGGATTTAGTTGGGTGCTTTCTATTTTTTGTTCATTATTATGTCAAAACAGGGGACATTGCCTTGGTTGCCAAGGGAAAGTGTTCCTTCTTGCCCTGCAAACACTTTTGAACATCCCTTTAAAAATGCTGCAAGTGGGGGCACTTTTTGATGGGTATCAAAATGTCCATGTTAATAAGTATGAAAATGTTTGTGACCAGAGAGCAGTACAGTATATAGGCTGCTAGATCTCTGAAGCCCAAACTTTGTATAATAACTCTTCTGCTGGACAGAGGTGTGTGCTGGGAATTTAATCTGACCATAATATTATTTTTAGGCATGATCTTCATTAGCCCAGCCACGTTGTAAAAAAATCACCTGGAGGTAATTAGGTCTATGTTGTTTTTCATTAGTTTATGGCAATTCTGGTGTTCATTTTAGTGCTGAGATATAAAGAGCTGTCTTCTGCAGGGGTATATTTGCGTAGATAAACAGCAAGAATAATTTTGTGAATTTCTGTCAGGGTGCCCATTTCTAAATTAAATGTGGTTAGAAGCTGCCCTCAGTTTCATTTTTCATTTGACTGGTGACGATTGTATGTGTTATTTGAGCACATTGGCATTCAAAATACTATCCATATGAAGTCCAGTTCTTGTGATTGCCAGTATTTTGATGAACATGATGTGGCTTTTCCTTGACACTTGTCCTGTGTCCAGTTATGGCATCCTTCTCCTTTATGCAGCAGTTCCATGTGCAAAGGAGTCCTAGGATTTTTTCCCCTTTGTTTTTCAGTGGGAGGGTGGCTTTAGACCCAGGCACGGAATTGTCTGGATTCATACTGTGTGAGCACTAATTTAATGTTAACTCTTTCAAATTACTTCAAAACATATCACTGAGAATTTGTTTTTACTGAATATGAGACATTTAGTTTCTATCCCTTTGGAGAAAGGTCAGTTATATCAATTCTCTTATTCTAATGATAATATTTATAGTATAGGTGGAAATATTTATAGTATAGGTGGAGTAACTGTAACCATAAATAAATCATCTGGTCCACAAGCTATTTCTCAATGTTGTAGTGATAGGTTTCAACAAGTGGTAAAAGATTGTGATATTTTTTTAAAGTTGTAGTTTGATTATGCGTACCAGCTTTACCTACCTGAAGTATATTGTCTCTTTTTCCTTTAATTGTTTCTTCTCAGAAATCATATTGATAAACTTATTTACAACTGGGTTTTCCTTTGACCTCTATGCCCTGCCTAGCTGTACTTGATGAATGTTTTAAAAATTATAAATAGCTTGGGTGGATAGTAACAGAATTTGAGATTATTCAGTGAAATCTACTTGCTACCACCTTGAGTAGCATTAGCCTATACTGTTTTAATAATGAGTTCAACAAAGGGATAGAGAAGATATCTATCACTCTCTTCTATTAGCTGAAAAGGAGTGTGTGCAGAACCACTATGCTGCTGAATACCATATAGCAAAGAGAGTTGTAGTCATGTTTGTAAGCTTCTCAGAGACATTGGTTGGCAGTTGTTGCAAGAGAAACACTGAACTATAGGAGGACTTTTATTTTGATCTGATAGTGTTCTTACAAGCCTAGGTGTACTGTATTATATGTTTGTATACTCCATGGTCATTTCATTTGACTAAACTGGGTAAAATGTTCACATTGGTGCTGTCTTCTCAGTACTTAGAAAAAATGAACAAAATTTGGTTTTTGATAAACCACCTCATTTCTGTACTGACTCCCAATCACTGATAAATTGGATCAATCATATAATTATAAATCCTACTTCATACCTCTCCACTGTGCTGGCAACTGTTACTTTCTGGGTTACTGTGAGAGTCATTAGATAAAAGTATGTTATGCAACTCAACTTTTATGGCTTTATCTACAAGATTGTTGCAAAACCCATGAAATTCCAGATGCTCTGGACCTCTCATAGTCTTTACCATTGGCCATGATGGTTGGAGTGTCTGGGTATTATTGAAAACATTGGGAAGGTCTATGTTTCCCTACCCTGGATCTAGCAGTTTAGACTATCAGCTATTAATCTGCATAATGTTATAATTTAAGATACTTTTTTGTTATATGACAGTCTGAGAGTTTTTAAAATTGTTGTTAGAACATTAATATATTAAATGCAGTAGTTTTGTAAAGCAGGTTGTAGACGGAGACTGTTTTAAAAAGTAGCCTAACACTGTTTATATGAACATGAAGATACTTCTGGCAGCAGTAAGCTCCCTTTTTTTAAATTCAGCCCAGTTTGTCTGTATTCTTCATCAAATTCATCTGTCTTATCTATGCTGGATATTACTTGAAAGGGCCTCAGAGTTAGACACATCTAGGCCCAACCCTGAGCAATTCTTAGTCCACAGAAATAGTGATATGGAAAGGAATAATATGGCCACTTAACATAACTTATGGGTCATATGAACGAGGAGCAGAAAGGCTCTCATCCATAGTCTCAATTGAAAAATAGTGTGTCATCTTTTATTTGTTAGAAAAGAGCATTGCCTCTCAGAACAAAGAAACGAGACCTGTGTTCCTTAGGAATGTCAGTCTTCACTTATTTCCTTCTTGGACACAGAAACAAAGAATTTCAAACATTATGTCTCTGCTAAGAAATTACAAGAGTTTTTGTGCATTTTCCAGTCATCTTTCAAAAAAAAAAAAAAAAAACCAAACACACACACACACACATTTGGGGATTTTGTCTGCTAAAAATCATCTGCAAACCCACTGCATTTATGTAAAAAGTCCCCAAAGTCCCCAAATGCACGTGCACGTGTGTGTACACACACAAAAAAAGTGTGGCTGCTGATTAGTTTCTTAGTGGAGTTTATCACTATGAGAAGTCTACTACAACTCTGAGTCCAGGGTTTGAATCCCCACTCAGCCATGGAAACCTATTGGGTCACCTTGGGCATGTCACACTCTTAGCCTTGGGGGAAGACAAAGGCAAACAATAGGTTTGCCTTACAGTCTCCATAAATCAGAAACAACTTGAGGGCACACAACAGTCTCTGTGTCAAAACACAGGATGAGAACATTTTGCATATTCTTTAAATCACTAGCCATGACTGCCTTTGACATATGTCTGCCTTTGTGGTGTTGAGGCTCCTCCTTTGAGGCTCTTCCCTTCATAGTTGTAGCTAAATGGTTTAATGTTTGCTTTAAAAATCTTCTCCACTTCCTACTTCATATGCAAATTATACATTTCTAAAATCTTCCTTTTGTGTACAAAACTAGAGATACTGTGAACCACTCTAATACACTGCTGTGGACTTTGGCACCTCTACCTTTTATAGCAAGAAATTTGAGCTGTCACATTTTATAACAAGATGGCTGATAAACTTGCTTGGTTGTGAATACATTCCTCTCAGACCAAATTTTAAAGAGGAATTATTCTAACATATAGTCAGTATTACAGTTTATGGGTCATCCATAATTGGATCAGTTATACCAGTTATAACTGGTACCAGTTGTACCTAAGGAAGGACTAGGAGAAGGGTTCAATTCTTTCTTGCACATAATTTTCTTCTGCCTTGTTGTTTAGAGAAGTACGTGATCATAATTCATTTCTTTGAAAGCTGGATCACCTGTGGAAACCTTCCCTTCTCCCACCCCTTCTGTTGAATTTTATTCCTTAAGGTATACCTTCACCCACCTTGGTTGTTCACTTCTCTTTACAGAAGAGAAGAGTGTGAGGACAGAAAAGGTATGTGTGAGGAAGCGTGAACACCTGAAGCTTTCTTTCCTGTGAGGGAATTCTGGGAAGGGCAAACCATATGAGTAGGGCTCAAGTTTATCCATCAGTTGTTCAAAAATTCTGTACTAACATCTTAGTGCTAACATCTTTTATTTAGTCTAAAAGTCAGGGTTGTCTTAGGAGCAACATTAGTTAGTATAAATGCTTCCTCATAGTAAATGCTAATGTCTCACAGGAGTCAACATTTAATCTCAAACTGAATTACTTTTGCTAGGTGGATGCTATTTCACATTACTGCCCCATCTTGGACTGTTTAGTTTTCACATAATGATTGCTTCCACGTAGGCTTCAAAAGCAGTGTTTGCAGCTTCTTTATGCTTGGACCATAATTGCATGGCTTTCTTTTCTCCGTTGGCTCCTACAACAGAATTTCCATCTGGCTTTTAAATCTTCATTGTACGTGGCATTCTCAGGCATGTGGCTCTCCTTCTTATAAACCTGCTCTGACCCAAGTACTGGTTGTCATGTATCCAATTTATAGGCCCCACTATAACTTCGCCATGTTGTTTTATGTAACCATGGATTATCAGTCTGGCAAATGCATTAAATGTGGAAGACTAGTGGTAAATGATGCTTCTAGATAGTATGAGGTTCAGTGGAGAACAGCAGTGCAAGATTTTCTAGTGAGATGCCAATGTCAACCTCATTCTCCAGTAATTTTTCTCATGTCTACTGTTTTATTTATACATACATACTGCTGTTGTGACTTTCAAGAAAGTACATGTGGGTTTTTCCTCCCCTATCAAATTCACTTCCAGAAAATGGAAGTGAGTGGCTTAATTCATTCCATATTCCCCACCTTTTCTATGAACACTAGCACTGTCCCAGAGCATCTACAGTTTCTCACACCGGCCTCATCACCTGGATTGCAGTTGTGAAAGTGCCACATCATTAGCCATATTAATGGAAGTTGAAACCTGCCAGGAAGCATTTTTCATTAATATAGCACCATGTGTGTGGTGTCCATTTCAACCGTTTGTGTGTTGTTGTTGTTTCTTTTTTTAATCTTGGAGGCTGTCTTGTTTGCCTCAAGCAAAAACTGCACACATGACACCATGTCTCCTGATTCTTCATGACCTACCTCAGTGTGGGCATGGGGTGACATGCAACATTGGTACCTTCTACTTGTGGTGAATGGATTAGTGGGCCTGCATGCCATGTCCAGGGAATTTCCACCTTAGACTGGAAAGGAAATGGCCACCTCCCTGTTGGCATCACTTGTATGCTGTGGCCCTAAAAGGAATAGAAATAGAGCAGTTAAAGTGATTTCATTCTCATTTTAGGACTACCAAGAGGAAGAAACGATGGGATTCTCACTGAATGCTGAGTTTAATAGGAGGAGAAATATTTGCTCTTACCACCTTTCCCCTCTTTCCTTCCTATTTTCGTTCTATCGTCTTGTGAGCTGATGACTTGCCTGTTATTTCGCTCACCCAGGTGAACATGCCTACAAATGCTCCTCCTGCTCATTTTCCACCATGACAATCAGCCAGCTGAAAGAGCACTCCCTGAAAGTGCATGGGAAGGCACTGACACTACCAAGACCACGCATTGTCAGCCTTGTAACCTCGCATGCTCAACATGCCTCCAAGAACCACACTACTGCTGAAGAAGTGGAAGACTCTAATGGTAAGAGGCACTTCCAGAAAAACAGAACGAAAGAACAAAAAAGTACTAGAGGGAAAGGACAAATTAGGGAAAAAGCAGCCTGGTCTAGAAATAGCTTTGTTTTGTTTAAAAATAAATTTAAAAACCAACATCTTTCCAATAAGCAAATCACAACCCAAATGGGTGTGAACAAGATGTTCAACAGTTGTATTTGTTCACACTCCTGCCCTATAACTAGCATCTAAAGTATTTTTACTTGTTTGCATTTCTTCTTGGATATTTTAGTACCTGTGTTGAAGTAAACATAGATCATGTTGCAGGCATTCCCCAGGTGAGGAATACAAGCTGCATTCATTTTATTGTTGTATCAGAAGCAAGCATGAAATATTGTCCCCTGAAATACTTGACTGTCACTGTGAATGTGGTAGAAGTGAATAGTGTGGGGGAAAATAAGCATATCAATTCACTTTTATGTTAAGCCCATTTGCAGCTCTTCTTTAACTCTTAACTGAGTATAAAATCCAGCATACTCTTCATTAACCAAAGCTGTGGAACCAGCATTTGAAATGGGTTAGCAAGGCTGGTTAACAGAAATGATCATAACCAGCTGGTAGCTCCCCATGTCATGGTGTGTCTGTGAATCCACTGTGGGATTTGGATATCTTTAAAGGAGCTGTCCAGTTAGTGAACCTAATTTGGAACTGTGAGTCAGCAGTTTGGATAACTCCTTTAAAGTTTAGACTAAAATCTGAGTAGGGAGAGCCAGTGTGGTGTAGTGGTTTGAGCACTGGACTAGGACTCTGGAGATTAGGACTTCTACTCTGGAGACCAGAGATTGAATTCCCACTCAGCCATGAAAATCCACTGGGTGACCTTGGTCAAGTAACACCCTCTCAACCCCAGAGGAAGGCCATAGCAAACCTCTGAACATATCTCGGCAAGAAAGCCCCATGATAGCTTCATCTTAGGGATGCCATAAGTTGGAAAAGACTTGAAGGCACCCAACAACCACAGCAACAACAACAACAACAAAAACTGGAGTGGATTCACCACTACATAGGAGGCAACTAGCTACCATGAAACAACACTCTTTCACCAACAGTGCTGAAAAAGTGAGAAGGGAGCTTTCAGTCCTATTCCCTGGCCCCACCTCTTTTTTAAAAATTTATTTATAAGTTTTATGATCTATAATACAGCATATATAATAGACTTTACAAAATATTATCATTATTAGATCACATACTTTATGCCCCCTCCCTTCCCTCCTCCCCCTCTGATGGCTTTGACCAAGTAAATTAATATCCAGTACCCATAATGTGGAATATCTTCTTAATAATTTCTCTAACTTCATTGTATCCCTTTTCAGCTTTAACTTTCTCTATCCAACAGCCTCATTTTCCCCACCAGACCATTTCGTTTATTTGACCATTATATTTTCATTTTCTTTCTCTTAAATATTCAATTATATTTTATTATATATTCTGCAATATAATGTGACCAATTCCCCCCAACATTGTTTATTTTCCCAACCCAATGCAATTACTGCATGTGCAGCCCTTAACGGATTTTTTTATTATGTAATCTATTTTATTCAATCCAAATTTTCTCAAATTCAGAGTTAAACAATTCTCCTTATCAAATTGAAAATTTCTTCCCATCATCCTGTTATTTCCTGTATAACATATAACCAAAATTTTTGTACACAGAGGCACTCCCACCACATATGAACATATGTTCCTTTTTGACCACATCCATGCCAGCAATTTGGAGAAAGTTTTTTTATTTATCATTGATATCTGATGTGGGGTTTTATACCATTTGTTAATTAACTTTAATTGTTGTTCTCTTACCTTTATATTTTTTAATTTTAGTTTTCTGACAGAGCCAAAATTTTTAATTTTCAGTGTTTATCTTTAGATCTTTCTCCCACATACCCACCAGTCCTTCCTTTATACCAAATTGTTTCTCAAAAAGAAACTTGTAAACCTTTCCAATTAACCCCTTTTCTCCACTAATTCTTCTTTTCAATAGTTCCTCAAACTGTGATGTACTGTCTCCCTTTCCTTTTATTTCTTCCAAAGTTCTATTTATTGACATTAACTGAAACCAGTATTTCTTGCCAAATAGTTCAGTTAATTTTTTCATCCTAATTGGTTTCTTTCTTTCATCAAATAAGTCCCCTATAATTCTATATCCTTTATCTTTTGTTACTTTAATTACTCTTCCTAACTCTTGATTTCCTCCTTTGTTTAGATATTCTATTGGGTACCATTTTGAATTTTTCACTTTTATACTTTTAAACCATTTGTTCAATACATGTTGTATTGATAAAAAGGGGCCCTTCTTCATGTCAGCATTCCTCTTATTTGGTTTCATTTGAAATATAGATATGTAATCCATGTTACTCACATATTTTTGGATTCTAACCCACCTCTCCCCCCTTCATATTCAAAATAATAATTTAACTATTTGAGATGACTCAAAATATAATTCCAAAGATGGGACTTCCCATCCTCTTTTTCTTGATGTGATTAAATAATGTTTTTGGTACTTTAGATTTTTTTCTTTCCTTCCCATAATCCATTCTTTAATACTCTTGTCCCATTTTCTAATCAGTCTTAAAGGAATTATTTCTGGAATTGTTTGAAAAAGGTATAATAATTTTGGAAGCAGCATCATTTTGAGTACTCTTATTCTAGTAAGGATATTCCATTTTTATGGGACCACTTAAATATCTGGCTTTTTATTTTTTCCCCAAACTTGATTATAATTACCTTGTATTATATTATCCACATTAGTCATTATATATACTCCCAGATATTTCATTTCCTTAACTCCCAGTTTCAACTGTTATATTCTGTATTCTTTTCTGTTCTTGCCATTTGGTATTGAGAAACATTATCTCTGATTCCTGGCCCCATCTCTTTAACAGTTGTTAAGGGAGAATCCATGTTACATCAGTATTGCCTCTATGATTTCCTCTAGAAATAAGTGCCAGAAGAGCCTTATGGGAGTTGCTGTAGGAGTTTATCAGAATCATTTGTTTGATGCTCTTTGCCTGCCATAAAGCATTGTCTGCTCTTGGACCATCAGGAAACCTGGGATTTTAAGGTTTTATTTTTACAGTACTATTTGGTCGTGCGGTTGAATGAACTGCAGTTGGTATTTTGTGGGTCAGTTTGGTTAATCCTCATGATTTTGCTTGATCTTAAAAATCTATCAATTGTAATCATCCCACAAGCTGAAAGATATTTAATGTACACTTCCTGGAACATCAGTTCATGTTTTTCATTAGATTAAGCACATGAATGGGAAGTTGCTTTTTTTTTCAGGTGAGCTTTCTGGAAGATCCAAATGATGCATAAAGGAAGTAATCTGATCCATCTTTTTCCTGCTCTTTCAGTTTTAATAGACACCTTAGCCACAAGGAAAATGTGGCTAGATATCTTAGACACAAGGCTGCCAACAAATGTGTTAGAAAGACTAAAGAATAGTAATCCTGAAGTAAAACCAGACAGATTAACAAAGTGGGCAAATAATCTTTGAAATTCTGACCTGGGGGAATGTTGGTAGTATATCCTGAATGGTGCTAGCATATCTTGAATTAACACAACATTTGGCCTCCCCCTCCCCCCATAGTTCACATTTGTGAGATGTGTAGAATAGTTCCTACAAGCATTGGAGATGTCATAATTTCCTTACTTTTTATACTTACTTGTAATCATTAAGGTCTGTTTCAGAGATTGTACAGCAGCAAAATCCATATTTGCCATCAAGTTTATACTCTGAAGAAACTGCATTCATTCTAGTATACCTGTGTGGTACTTGTTTGTGAACGAACAATTGTACACTGACTTTTTCAACATACAATAAAACATATCTGAGAAGTGTACATCAAATGTCATAAGGTATGAATCAGTCCAGAAATACTATTAGAGAAGACAAATTTGTATTTTTGTATCAGCAGCACTTGCAAATATTTAGAATTTAAGAATGTTACTTTTTTGGATTATAACACTCTGATCATCCCAGTGGCTGGCTGATTCTGGGAGATGTCATCCAAAAAAGTAACATTCTTAAATTCTAAATATTAGTAAATATTTATTCTTTTAAATTAATGTTATCTTGGTTATATCATTTTATTAATAAGCAACCAACCCACGTAAGATCAGGAAGAATGTCTCTGTTACCCAGATCAGCTTCAGAAACAGTGTGTGTTGTAGATGCCCACTCACCCTTTACTAATAGGTTTGTTAATCAAATTAATTTCTGACAATTATGGAAGCAACCTACTAAGGAGACTGTCAGATTACAGGTGTTGTGAAATAATCAAATTGACATGCTCAGCATCACTTGATAAAGAAGGAAGTCCCACCAGTAATTTTCTAGACTTTATGGTGCTGGCTCTAGACTTACAAATCTGACTTGTGTTAGTGACTTGATCCACTTTCAGATTTCCGGCAAAGAATCACACAGCTGTATGTGATTCTGTAATGTGTTTAAGTTGTACACTTTTAATGATGCATAAGGAATGAATAGATCAGTGTTTGCTTGCAAACGCACATAATTCAGAGAATGCATGGAAGATGCAGTTTTCATGCACAGCTGAAAGTATTAAAAGTGTGGGGACTCATACAACAGATATTCTCAGTGCATTAAATGAATTTATAGTTGTGAAGGCCTCCACATTATTGTGTATAAGCAACCTATATTTGAGAACAAGCAGTGTTCTACTTAATTTGCTGATTATGTAAAATTGGCTCAGAATAGGAACACTCTGTGAATATGGGCAAGAATAACTTTTTTAAAAAGTCATTTTCATGAATTGACACTATAGAGGGCTAGGACATAGAATGAGGATGGGCAAAGTGCTGTCTATGGGCTTCATGCAGCCTACAAGGCTGTTTTTGTGGCCCTTGGGGGGTGTCAATTTTTTTGCCTCTAAATGCCTCAAATGATCTCTATGAGTGTGCAGCATTTTACCATATTTTGTCCTTCTTGGGGCCATTTTAGGACCTCTCTCAGGTCTAAAATGGCCTAGGGGCTCTTTAAAACATGGTGAAAATGCCCTCCATGCTGTGTAGAAGACATTTGGGGCAAAACAATTGGGGGTTTGGGAGCGTGGTGGGGGACATTATCATCAAGTTGTCCTAGGGAAGTAATGCAATCCCCTAGTCTCCCACAGTTGCCCTGATATTACATATTAATTAACATTGGGTCTCTAAAGACCACACAAAGGGCTAGCATTGGGATAGAGTGGGGGCGTGATGACCACACACCCCGACTCTGTCTTGATGCCAGTGTCTCATCATTTCTGTGGTGCAGTGTTTAGATTTGCTACACCAAGGAAACAGTGAAAATCCACCACCGTGGCAGCAAAGGCAGCTTTTTGCTGCTCCTTTTTGGGCTGACAAATTTCTGGATTGCGGCTACAGCCTGCTGTTGCTGCAGCCCCAAACCAGCACTGAAAGGGGCAGTGGGAAGCCACTCCATTGAGCCCCGTTGTTAATTCAAGATTACTGTGGGTCAATTCACTCAGTGCGTGCATTAATAGGATTCTAATACTACTTGTATTTATATTCAGATTTCTCATTCTTCTTTTTGTCATAGGACACACAAAGTTACTTATAACAGTAAAATAACATAATTAAGCATTTTTAGGTCCCATTGACTGTAGCCCATCTCCCACTAAACCTCTCCCACTGGAATTGGTGAAACATAACTTTGATGGGTTTGTGTCGATTTTAATCTTTAAAACAATATTAATATGAACACCTAGTTTTTTTTACATTTACAGTTAGCACAAAATAGGTTTCTTTTAGTCCAGCTGTTGGAAAGGAGTGAACATGTCTACTTCTCAGGTTTTCTGACCCAACCATTTGTCAAAACATTGGTAAAATTCTCCTTATTCCCAGCATTTTTAAATTTTGTTGTCATATCTCCTGTTAAGAGTATGCATGGGTAATAGGATCTTTATTAAGATCCTACCTGCGCGAGGTACTTACTTGATTAATCCCCTACATCTGCTATATGTTTTATGCAGAATTTGGAAAAGTTAGCTTGCTTAATAGTTATCTATTTATTTATTTAATTTATATCCTGTCTTTTTCCCAGTACAGGATCCAAAGTGGCTTATAATATAAATTAAAACAAAATAACTAAAACAATGTGTAATGCAAAAGGTTGTTTCTAAAGCATTAAAATAACCAGTCTAATTAAAACATTTGATTTAAATTGACTCAAAACACTTTCAATACATATTAATACATATTCAAAAATATACCACAACCATTGAACATCCTGCTCCCAACTGATGAAATGCGAAAGGCCCATTTAAATAAAGAGGTCTTTGAGTATAACTTTTTTTTGAACTTTTTTTACTGTAATTCCCAGAATCTGCCAACCAGTATGGCCACTGCCTATGCTGACTGGGGGATTTGGGGAGTTGTAGTCCCCCTCCCCAGTCCTGTGTGGTGTTTTCCTGTAAGAAAATTCAAGCTTGATATTAAGCAAACCCTTTTCTGTGTTAAGCCTTACATGAAAAGAAGGCCAGAAACAATTATCCGTCTGTTCAATTCCCGTCTCAGTGCTGTCTGGGCTAACAAACAGAATGTTGATCTTGCCAGAGGCTAGGAGCCAAAGAAACAACAACCTGTGTGTTCATACAACTACTGAGTTTTGATATTTGGTAGCTCTTGCAAATCTGAAATGGTTGATGTATAATTGTAATTAATTTGATACACACAGCTAAGGAAACTCTTTAATATTACTTTGATGCAGACAGCTAGTGAACAAACTCGATTAATATATAGTTATTGTGCACTTGTGAAATTAATAGACAGATCTTGGAAAAGTTACCTTTTTTGGACCACAGTTCTTCCAGTGCCCAAACCAGCTTGACCTTTGGCCATTCAGACTGGGCATTCTGGAAGCTGCAGCCCAAAAATAGAACCTTTTAACATTTCAGTTAGAGGTATGTAGATTAACAATTCTAGAAATGATATATTCAACTTTAGATGCGGATGTCTTGGTTGTTCACTGGTTAATATGAATTTTATTTCTGAAATGTGAAGTGAGATAATTAAAACAGGACTAATGCCAGGTGCTGAAATATACATTTAAAGCAAAAATTCCTGTTCCACAAAATTCTAGATTTCAAATTCATATTTGAATGCATTTGGGAGCTTTTTGGGAAAAGTTGTCAAAGAGGTTATTAATGTTTCCTTTGTTTGATTTATGACTACATAATTCCTAGGAGGCCTTGTATACTGAAATGATATCAGCTCAACTTACTTTGTGTTTTATAATGTAGGACCAATGGAACAGCTATGTTTTAATTTATACATTCTTATTTATTATCTGGATTCATTGTAAATGGCTTCCTTTACAGTCCTGCAATGTGCAATATGATTTTAGCTTCACAGTTCATAATTTTAATGTATTTGAATTATGATTTGCAAAGTCCCAGATTATATTAATAATTTTATTATATCAGTAGAAATTCATACAGGGACCTGGAAGTATGCACACTGCAGAGCTGTAAAGGGAGATGAACTTATGAATTTGTATGCAGTTTGAGATTCTGTATTTGTTTTAAGTACAGTCGTCCTCCCTGTTTGTGGTGGATCCATTCTAGAGACACACACCCTGGCAAACTTTAAAAATGGCAAATATGCAAGCCCCATAGAGTATAATGGTGGGCGCTCCCACGTGTGCCATGGGCACGCACCCCATTTTGTCCCTCCCTGCTTGCTGTCCTTGAAGGAGCAAGATCATGGAGCAAGTCCGTGACGGGGAGGGACAAATGTATTTTGAAAAGAGTAAAATACAACTTTTGGAGATTACTGTTTGAAAGAAAATATCTTAGCAATTATGCTGCTGGTGGTACATATATAGGTTTGTAAAGATACGAAAAAGTGCAGTTAGTGTACATACACCTTGGACGCACAGTGAGAATGCAACTGATACATTTAGAAAGAGGATTCTGACAAGTATTTGTGATATTACTGGTGCCTTCCAAATATTTTTTGACTCTAGTTATCCAGCAGTATCTTGTTTTGGCCATGGTGGCTGACCCTAATGAAAACTGTAGGCCAAAACAGCTGAAGGACACCAAGGTGATGACTCCTGTTTATCTTTGAGTGCTGTTGAGAATCACTACCAGAAATGCTTTTCAAAGGATGGGTGCCTTACTTTCCTTCCACAGCTGTGGTCTATAGGTGTGTGCACCATATGCATTTGCACATCAGTACCAACTAGTGTAGCTTTTCAGTAAGTAGTCTCCCTCCCCACCCTCCTATTCTTGTTGAGCTAACTTTAAAAATCAAGGTGGAGATTTGGGGAAGATGCTCCAGAGAAAATTTTTGGAAAAGCCAGCTGTGGCTCAGATTAGAAGTATTGTGGCCTAATGGTTTAATCAGATTTCAGGATTTGGGAAATCCCTTGCTTGCTTTTCTACCGTTTCCCTTTTTGCATCCCTACTCCCACTCACCTTTAAGATTTGAAATAACCTTTGTAAAGAAAAGGGAAAGTTCCTCTTTAGGACTTCAGCTCCTAGAATTCTCCAGCTAGCATGACCAATTCAAAAAAGTAACATTTCCAAACTCTGGCTATAGTTCCTGTGAAACCACAAGATGGAACCAGGTGGAATAACAGTGCTATAATTCTGTAGTGTGAATGGATCCTGATAGCTGGAGCCATGTAACATGAGAGTTGCCTTAGTATATAAAAAGCAAACAAACAGCATTACCAGCAAGTGTGTTCTTAATAATGATTAATTGCATCCTTCTGGGATCCAGAACAAACTTGACAGAAGTGCTGTGTGTATGTTTAGGAGGAGACATAGATTTCTATTAGGATCAAAAAAAAAAAAATACAGTAGAATTCCCACCTATTCCCAAAATGTCTTGATCAGGTAGATTCTCATACTACACAAGGCCAAAAAAATATTCTGCTCTGAAGGCATGTACAATGCCAGTAATGTTCAAAACAGCAGCTTTCATTTTATTATTACTTTCAGAGAAATTTTCTCTGGAGTGTTAACTTTTATTTCCCAAGGAATACCTGAGAAGAGGAAGGGAAAAGCCAGCAGAGGACAATGAAAGCAGACTTTTGTCTAAATCCCTGCAACATAGATCAGTAATTAACTAGAACACCCAAGGCCATATATTCTATATCCTCTAAGGCATTTGAGGTTTCCCTTTATTGAAAGACATTGCGTCATGAGGAGGTTGAAATGAAGGCCATTCTCTGTGACTCACTGAAGCTTGGCCTGAGGTATAAGCTTTTCAACCAAACTATTTTTTTCCTAAACTACCTGTCTACAGGGCCCTTGCCATTTAGTGTGCACACCTTGGCCACTGAAATCCATCTTGACTTAGAGGGGGGCTTTCTTTTATTGAGTTTTATTTACAGAACAGATTTCTAGCTTGCCTGTTAGGGTATCCATCCTCCAGATCAACTGGTAAAGCTGCATAATAAAATCGTAGTTATTTCAAAAGTCTATATTGCATAACATTAAAAAACAGTCACAAATAGAACCATTATTAAATTACACACCAATCGCCCCAAAACAGATAGAAAGAAATGGGCATCCTTCTAAAAGGGAGCAATAAGAAAACTAGATGTATTCCCTGGGGAAATATATTAAATATCTTTCTAAGCTGTTCTATATCAGAAGATCTCAGGGAGGAGTTCAATCAGTGAGGTTACTTTATCTCAATCTAAGGCAAGTCAAATGCATAACAAATTTCACAACAACAAAAAAACACACATGTGCAGGCACACCTATTGCCAGGAAATGCTTTGAACTGGAAGACAACATTTGCTACACGCACTAAGGACAGTGAATGAATTATGGTGGTTGAGGGAAAGGAACACAGATTATTTCCTTCAGCCAATACAAAGTGCATCAGATCCCACACTTGGTGCTCTCAAAAAAGCTCAGTTTGTTTTAGAAGTAAGAAAAAGCCGGGCCTCTCTTTTTCCCCTCCAAAGCAACCACATTGGGAGGCAGAAAGGCAGAGTGGGAAGTGCAGGATCCAGAGGAGGGAATTTGCAAGTGTTTTTTGTGGTCTGCTTTTTGTGGCCTGGATGTCCCGAAACAAGCATATCATGGGAAAGAAAGTGGGAGAGCAATCTTTCATCTAGCTTACACAATAAACCAAGTGAGGATGCTCAGAAATTTTAAAGATTAATCTTAATTATTTGCTTGCTTGTTTTTTGAAATTGTCTTCTTGTTCTTCAAGGCATCATCCCTCCATAGAATCTTTTCTGGACTGGGAATTTTATAAATCTGTCACTCAGAGGCAATGAGATTTTTGTTAAGATGGCAGAGAGAGAATCAAGACTGTAATTAAGACTGTGGTCCTGATAGTCCCTGGACCATAGGATGAATTAGATGCATGCACACACCCTTTGAAGTTGCTGCAATGCTCTGATTTTAGAGCGAGTTCTCATTTTAAATCCCAGGGCTAGCCAGTTCAAATGTTTTCATAATGGCTTCTTCTATAACTGGAAAGGAGGACATAGGGTTTTCCAGTTTTTGTGCTGCTTATGGACTTGAGTGTCTGCTAACAACTTGGTCCCTTTTGTGCTATTAGTGCCACATTAGAATTTTATATGTGATGCTCTGCTTTATATCAGGTCACACTGATTGTGAGGGTCTTTTCCACTCCTGTTAGCAGTGTCAAATATGGCTGTGGTAGCTTAACACTAACATTGAAAGGAATAGCAAAAGTTACTCAGTTGGCGGAGCAGGAATGACCAAAGTGACGATCTGAGTTACAGAAGAGCAGTTTGTCAAGTTTGGTAATATGTGAATCTTTCAAGGAAAGACACAAACAGTAAATAAACAGGATGTGGATTTGGAAAATAGGGGAAACGAGCAATGATTGTTAGTTTTTCTACAAATTAAAGTGCAAGAAAAGTTGGGTAAAAGTTTCTAGCTTTTACGTGGTAGGATGGTGATTGTGTTACTTCCAACCTTCATTCCTGCTTATTCCTTACTTCTTGTTGTATTTTGTATGGTCAGTTGGCATCCCCTGTGATATACTGATGATTACTTAATTTTTGCAGACAAAACTTACCGTATATGTACTTGTTAGGATGTAATTCTTCAAGCTAGGAGGCAATAAATAAACTCAAACAACAGGGCAGTTAGCTCATAGCCAACCAAACTACTTTGCTTGTTTTCACTTGACAAACAACTTAACAGTTAGCGTAAAACAAAGAATGACCGGAAAAGAGAAACACCAGTATCATACAGTTAAATGTAAATACTTCTAATACCCCACTGATTTTCAGTGGGGGAGGTATGACCACATGCTGAACCTCACTGCAGAAATCAGGACCTCCAGAGTGCTTTGTTCCAGGGTATCACAAGGCATGTGGTGGCAACATCTTTCCTTCTTGTTTTATGATTATGTAGAACTCTTGGGAGTTTGCACGCTGTATGTCATGAAGAGTCCTGTCTTTGAATCCTTTTCCTGAATATATCTGTGTGGCTCTTATGAAGATTTAGTATAGAGATGTGGTAACTAGTCACACGTTTCCAAAAGTGTCTTCATTGAGGATTAATAGATTCCTTTTAGACTCCTTAAAATGCAAACAAGATTTGGAGAATAGAAGATTAAATTAGTGGTGTTCTTCTTTTCTGCTTCTCATTCAGATGCCTTTTCTCTTTCTTTTAGGTTTATATGGGTAACTCCAATTGTGTTTTTATATAATTTATGATCCATCACATTGTAACATTTTATAGATTTTTTTTATAATTTAGAGAATAATCAATAGCAATTTTTAAAGACTTCAGGCAAAGCAGTATGGGGCCGGATGCCTTCCAAATTCATTTTAACTTTCTTTTAGATTAAGTTCATTTCTCTTCTAAGCAGATCTGACATTTGTGCAAGACATTGTGTAGTATATTCAGACTTGCACACGAATATAATTCAAAGGGGGAGAAAGATTAAAAAGTTTCAAAGGAACAGAGATAAAATCTTTCCAACCTTTTTGAATAGCTAACATTCCTACAGTCCAAATCTTCTGGTTGCCCTCTACAGCACCTTCTGTCTACCTATAATATATCCTTTCAATTTTTTAAAAAATGGCCAGAGACGATCAAAGGGTTCCAAATCTAGCCTTGAGAGGCAGCTAGGTAATTTCTTGGTGGGCATAAAAGGAGAGCTCGACTTATATTCCTGAAAGATAGTTGTCTTGTCTTCAGTCCTCTGAACTTTTATGACAAAGCCTCATTTTTATTGTGGCTTTTTAAAAAGTCTGTCCCATGCTTCTTCTTTTATAGTATTTAAAACCCAGAGGTTGTGTCATTGCAGAGGGATAGGCTGGGTTTGCTTTTCCGCTACATATTGCTCCCAGCATGTATGCTTTTCTTCTTTCCCCTCATTCAGTATTCTCATCTCCCCTCCCATATCTGCAGCTTTGGTTATGTGGCAATAAATAGGCTGCTTATTTTTTTGTTAAAATGTTTTAAATTGTTTTAACACAGTCTAGAAACTTGCCAAGAAAACCCCGTAAAAGGTTCACCTTAGAGTTACCATAAATCAGAAACTACTTAAAAGCAAACAATACACACACACACAATTTACAATCAAAATAATATACAATCAAAGATAAAGTAACTAGAGGCAGAGGAAAAGGAAAGAAAGAAAGAGAGAGAGAGAGAGAAAAACCCCGACTAATACACATTAAGGCTCTCACCTCCCCCATCCTGACTGTACTGAAAATAAAAATAAAAAAGAGGGGAAATATTATTTTATTATTATATTATTATCTAACTAAATCCTACTACAATTACTAATAATCATAGCCACAGATTATTACACTGTTAGATTTTTTTTACTGTTCAAAAGGTAACTAGGCTGCATCTTGAAGTACCCAGGAAAGCTTTGCTTGGACAACCTGACCCCAATGCAATAAGAGAGGCACAGATTAGAAAAGAAAGAAAAAAAAAACAACATAGTGTGACTGTGTACAGCAAATAAGCAGTGGAGGGTATTCTGGAAAGTTTCCGCTCTGTGCTAAAGCAAATAATAAAGGATACCTTCTTGGAAACTGCATTTTTTTGGAGTAAAATTCCAACAATCCCCCAGCCAGCATACCCATGTTGAGTTGGCTTCCACTTATTTTTAGTATCATAGGAATCCAACCTGCCTACTGGTCATGCAGAGAATTTATATGCTAATGACCTAGTCCCAGGAGTCCTGCTTGGAAAATGCTATGTCTGGCTGAAGCGAAAGGAATTTCCTCCAGAGAATGGGAAAGATTCCCATCTTTTCTCTCTTTCCATTTGAGTATGTCACTGTCTTCTAGCCAAAAGCGGTGTACCTTACTGGACACAACCTGGTTGGCATTCTCATAACTCATTTTGCTATGGGAAAATTGCTTCCACTGTATTAAATATATTCCTGCTCTATAGGAGCTGATTGATTTGCCAACCTCACCCCCCCACCACCACCACCATCCTTGTTTGCTGTGTGCATGGGGGTTCAAATTTAGAGTACTTTTCCTTAGAAAGAGATTGGCTGGTTCACATGGCAGAGAAATTTCCCCCCTTTTGTCTAAGATATTTAGAAGCAAACATGCATGATATTTGGGCATATCCCCCCTTCTACTTCAGTGTGCTTCAGATACTGGTGTAGGGTTCCTCCAGGGAGATGTAACATATCTGGGGAAATGGCTTGGGCCATAGTTGAATGTGATGCCATGGGTATATATGCACACTAGGTACTGTGAAAAGAAGCAGTATCCTTAGAGGTGGCTATGTATGCCAGGTGGTTAGTGTTATGCTGCAGGAAGCATATGGATGATGGACCATAAGAGATCTGTCTTTTTCCCAGTGGAGAGGGTTGGATCATCTTTAAATTGGATTGTCCCTCCCATTTACTCCTATAGGCAGGAAGAAAAAGAGAAAAACAAAGGACCCTCCTGCGCCCAAGTGGGAGGGTCAACCCAGGAGAGGTCAGTTCTTTTCCTCCCTTGCTCCTAGTAGGACATGATTTTTTTTTCCTTCTCTGCAACTTTTTCGATCTTACCTTATGAACAAGGACCTTTCACAGGCTGACCCTCTACCCCAGCTACTCGCCCCAACTTTGGCGGGTGTGCAGCTGGCAGTGGACCTGGAGACAACAGAGGGTATAGGAGCCCGGCAGATGGAGGGGTTTCCCCTTCAGTCTGAGGAGGCTCCGCACCACCGTTCAGCCCATCTTGGGTCCAGGCCAGAGGGGTGCCTTCGGATGGGACTACAGTGGAACTGAGGGCCGTGAGTACTGAGGGCCCTTTATCCCCCTCCCATAATGTGCTCCCCGCCAAGTGGACCATGGCATTCAGGGCTTTTCTCACCCAGGAGGCCCCTCCACATTCTCACTACTCCCAAGGGACTGTCGGGAGGTGGGGATGCAGGGAAACCCTTATGGAATCCCATTACCCAGCCCAATTTGGAGGGGGAGGGCTGGGGCTCCCGCACCCCCTCTTCCTCTGTAAACATGGCAGAATGCCAAATGGCCACGACTCTGGAGTCTGTGGATGCAGCTGGCCAGCCTGGAGCCACGGCGGGCCCTCGTTCCATTTTCACACGATGTCGAGCCGATTATGGCACCTATGAGTGCTCCCTGTGAGGCCTGTTGGACAGCAGCTGCCATCTTTCCCTTGTGGATGGGGGCCACCATATTGACCTCATGGATGCTGGCCACCACCTTGGTTATAGACATGAGGGCCGCCATCTTTCCTGGGGATGCCACCTCCCCCCTTTGTCGCATTTTTGCTACTCAGATGGGCGACGCCATCTTGGATGTCCAAGATGAGAAGCCTCCTCTGTTGCCTAGAACCCTGCCAGGCCCTCTCCACCAGCACACATCACCAGGCTGAGCCCCTGACTGCCAGCCACTCATCTGAAGATAATGAGGAGGGGGAGGGGGGCTCTGGTTCAGACTCTGCCAAAGTCTCAGAAGAAGAGGGGGTGGAGGGCGACACTGAAGCCACACAGGCCTCCACTCACCTCTTCAAGTTAGAGGATTTTCCCATGCTTTTGAGGAAAACATCTAGGACTCTGGGCATCTCTCTTCTAGTAGACACCAGTCCTCCTCAAGACCCCAACCTTCCCCAATTGGGAGATCTGTTCCCGACCCTGCCCATCCCCACCTGTGAAATACCATGCACTGCTAATCTTATGCAGGTCATCTTGAGAAATGGAGTAAACCAGCAGCCAGCAGGCCATTCCACTCTTCAGTCAAGAAGCTCCACAATTTTCCCTGTCATATCATGGAAAAACTACAGGTCTCCCTGGTGGACGCCCCTTTATTCTCACTGGCCTCATCATCAGTCTTCTGTAAGGAGGGCGAAGATTCCAATTATGGAAGACAGGAAGGCTGAATCAGCCTTGAAAAAGGCACACGAGGCCCTCCCCATAGCCATCAGGGCAGCAGCCATCTCTTCACTGTAGTTAGGGCCTCCCTTCAATGGGCCAGAGGTCTCCTTGAGGACCCTACAACCTCCTGCAACAGGCTGCACCAGTCTCTCAATAAACTTGCCAAGGCATTGGCCTACATGGCGGACAGCACATTGGACACAGTATAGCAATGCGTGAGGGCCCAGGTGGCAATGGTAGCTGTCTGCTACCAGCTGTGGCTGAAGAACTGGAACATGGACCTGAAATCAAAACCTAGCCCTTACACCTTACTTGAGTTGTTTGGAGACTCACTCAATCCAGTCTTAGTGCAGAACAAGGATAAGAAAAAAGCTTTGCCAACGGGCAAGAGGGGGGATGAAAGGAGACATTCCAAGTCCAAGTGTCATTCCTTTCATTCTTCCAAATCCTCCTCCTCCACCCACTCTTCCTCCTTCCACTTGAGAGACAACAGACAATGCTGGGATGACTTCAATCACAACCAAAGTCAAGATCTGGTTACTCGTCTAAGCTCTCCTCTGCCCCCTCCTCAGGGAGGAGACAGCACAAGAACAACCAGCCATGATGAGACACCACCAGTAGGGGTCCATCTTAGGGGTTTGTCCACATCTGGGAGAATTCAAAATCGGACAAATGGGTACTGGAAACCCTTTGCCAAAGATACCGCATCGAACTCTTCTGCAGGCCCCACGACAGATTCATCCATTCTCCCAGATCCAACAAACCCAAGAAACACGACCTCCTTCTAGATGCCATAGATGAGCTGCTACCTTTTTCCTGGTGCCAAAAGAGAATGGCTCTTGGTGGGCCATCCTCAACCTCAGAGGGGTGAACAGATTTGTAAGAAAGAGGAAATTCTGCATGGAGACCCTGCGATTATCCTAGAGGCCCTACAGCTGGGAGATTATCTCACCTCTCTCAATCTCAAGGATGCTTATCTCCATGTTCCTATCCACAGAGACCATTGCAAATCCCTCCAGTTTGTCAGCAACAGATGCCATTTCCAATACAGTGCTCTCCCCTTTGGCCTGTCATCGGCTCCCAGGGTGTTCATCAAAATAATGGTGGCTGTGGTGGTGCACTGGAGCTACGCCCACCTCCACATTTATCCTTATTTGGATGATCTGTTGATTCATTTGCCATTGGCTCAGAGGGGCTGCCAAGATGTCTCCTTCAGTCACTCCAGGATCACAGTTTCTGATAAACCTAGAGAAGATCTCCATCATACCTTCCCAGCGCATCCAGCACATCGATGCCATCCTGGACACAGCTCAGGGGAAAGTCTCAATATCTCCAGAGAAAACAGAGGCCATTGCCTAAGCAGTCCTACAGGCCAGGAGACAAAGGACCAGCAGGATTGCCTTCTTGGCTCACCTTCAAGGTCTGATGATCTCAGCCATGGATTGTCTGCCGTGGGCAAAATTCGACTCCAGACCACTTCAGTGACTGTTTCTACCTTATCAGGAGGCAATCACCTGCAAAGACAGGGTCCATCCCAATTTCCCCCTCTGTTCGGAGCTCCCTTGTCTGGTGGACCTCCCCCGCCATCCATGGGGGCTGACCCATGTAGAAATCCAACACGATCCAGATACCCACTGTGGTCCCCTCCTTGCAGGGCAGGTGGAGCTACTGGGAGCTGCAACACAGCATCAACTTGCTAGAGCTGAGAGCACTGAGGCTGGCCCTGATCCAATTCGCAGAACAGCTCTGCGGAAGGGCAGTTCTGATTAGAACATACAATGTAATGACAAAGGCCCACATCAATCACGAAGGGGGGACAAAGTTGCTCTCCCTGATGGATGAAGCCCAGCTTTTCCTAGAATAGGCAGAACAAAACCTTTCCTCCATTGAAGCAGAGCATCTTCAAGGAGATCTAAATTCCACGGCAGACTGGCTGAACAGGACAGACATTGACCAGAGAGAATGGAGTCTCCATCCAGAAGTGATCACCCAGGCCTTTGTTCAACCCTTGTTAGACCTGTTCGCTTCTCCAACAAACACAAAGACCCCACGATTCATCTCCAGGTACCAAACTCAGAGGGCTGAAAACATGGATGCCCTCAAACTGGCTTGGCCAAGAGCCCTACCATACACCTTCCCGCCAACCTTGATCCTGGCCAAGGTTATATGGTTGTTATAAATTGTGGGATTGTACTTTTAATGTAAGCTGCCTTGATAGCTTTGGCTAAAGGCGGGGTATAAATAACATTTTATTATTATTACTATTTTATTATTATTATTATTATTATTATTATTATTATTATTATTATTATTATGGTAGTCAGCAAAATCCAGAGAAATAAGCCAGATGTGATCATAGAGCCTGTACAGACAGCATTTTGAGCTGCCGTCAGGGCAGAGTAGGGGCATGGCAATCGCTGGTGTCACGCCGCTTGCCCAACCAGATGGTGAGAGGCATCACACCGCATCTTCAGCACAGCGTTTAGATGTGCTGCACTGATGCAATAAGCTGTGGCTGTGGCTGCGGCTGCAAAGGAGCTCTTTTGTCGCTCTAAAAAGGAGTGGCATTTTGTGGGTTCTTTTTAGAGCTGCAAACTGCCAGATTGGGGCTGTGGCATGCAGTTGCCATGGCCCTGATCCAGCGAGGAAATGGGCAGCCAGAGGTTGCTCTATTGGGGCCATCTTTGAGCCCCTTAGTGGCACTGGCTTGGCCCAGGAGGTCCTGGTTCTCAGAAATAATATCCACAGCAATAGACGACCTTCCCCTTCAGCTCCACCCAGACCTACTCTCCCAAGGCCAGATATTGCACTCAGACCCAACTTGGCTTCAACTTCACACCTGGAGATTGAGCAGCAGATGTTACAGCAGTATGGCTACTTGCCTGAGGTGATACAACACATCTTAGCCTCCAGATGACCCTCTAACATCAAGATCTATGAATACACCTTTAGAGCCTTGTAGAGATGGTGTAAAAGCAAGCGTCTAGACTTCATTGAGTTTTTTGCAGCTACCCTCCTACAGTTTCTCCAGGACGGCATCAAGCAGGGCCTCCATCCTAACATGGTCAAAAGAAAGGTGGCTGCTATCACATACATCCTCCCTTACGACAAGATGGCCAGGATATTGGCAAATCCACACATCAGGAGGCTCCTGAAGGGGATAACCAACCTGCCCCCCCTACAAAACACAATTTTCCCTGGTGAGACCTTAAAGGGCTCACAATAAAACCCTTCAAACCACTCAGCCAGGCATCTTTGAGACACCTGTCTTGGAAGGATACTTTTTCTGGTTGCCATCACCTTGGCCCACCGGATCTCTGAGCTCAGAGCCCTTTCAGTATATAAGGACTTGTGTACCATTCATTTTGACTCAGTAGTGTTGCACACTGATCCATCCTTTGTTCCAAAGATTAATTCTCCCTTCCACCTGGCTCAAAGTGTGATCCTTCTTTCTGCCCTCAGCCAAAGAAGAAGCTAGAAAAGATCACTCAGAGCATCAGAAGCCTTATTTGTTTCCTTCAACCACAGATACATGGGGGAAAAGGTATCCCCTAACTACATTGGCCAGATGGATAAAAAACTGTATTGCAACATACTGCCATTCCCTAGACCTTCCACCTAGAGAAGATGTTGGCTTACTCCACTAGGAGTGCATCAACCACCACAGCTTGGGCTACTTCGGCCTCCATGATAGAGATCTTAAGGGCAGCCACCTGGAAGTCGCCCTCCAATTTTGCAAAACACTACAAACTAGACCTCTACCAATCGGCCGAGGCCACTTTTGGGAGGAGGGTGCTTCAACAGGTGCTTCAACAGGTGCTCCTGGGTTCCCCACCTAGAGCACAGCACTCCCTCCCTAGCTGAGGGGGCTTTTGTAAATCCCAATCTAAGGACGATCCAACCCTCTGCTGGGAAAAGATCTTACCTGATGTATGTCCTTTTTCAGAGGAGAAGGGTTTGATCCTCCTGCCCACCCTATTTTGGATGCTGCGCAGGGAACCCTGAACCACATGTTCTAGTCAGAGACTTTGCTGGTCTTGACTTCTGTTTTCATTTTTTGTCCAGCTCTCCTTGGCTATCTAACAGCTGACCTCTCCTGGGTTGCCCCTCCCACTTTGGGGCAGAAGGGTCCTTTGTTTTTGTCTTTCTCTTCCTGCCTGTAGGAGCAAATGGGAGGGACAACCCAATCTAAGGAGGATCAAAGCCTTCTCCACTGAAAATGCATGTACATCAGGTAAGACCGACACTCCTTTTAAAAATAGTCCCAAGTACAACCCTGCAAACCATGACTCACAGACTTCATACTACCCAATGCCAGTTATCAGTCCTCAAGAGTTTATTTGCACCCTTTACCCAAACTGGGCTAATAGGGCTTTCTGATACTATTGGTAATTTCACCCTGTTTTTAAACATCCTCTTTTTTTTCTCACTTGAAATAAGACCTACACAGGAGGAATCAAGAACACCTGAAAATGTGTTGTAGTGGATTATTGCTTCCCCAGCTTGAAGGGAGACTATTGGACATTTTGAGATTGGCCCCATTTTATGTGAGGAGGTTAGGTGGGGATGACTGCCTAGTCTAATGCTATGTATTGTACCTTTGTGGATGAAACCAAGTAGCCCAGTTCTTGATCTGCCTGACTAGGAGACCACTCAGGAACTGCACAATCAGCTCTTTGAAAGGAACAGGTGACTATAGGTCTAATAAACGCAATAGGTTAAGCTCCCAAAATTTTCCAAGCCCTCAGATTTTTTTTTCTTGTGCATCTCAGCTACCATCTTTTGCATGGAGCTGCAATACATAGAGGGTGATGAAGAGAAACTTTCCATCCTCAGCCCTCCTCTACTGGCAACACAACAAAATCTATGTCCAAGTTTTCTGATGGTCTTTTCCTTCTGATGTTTTCTATGCTGGGTTAAAAAAATCAATGCCTGTGCACCTGAGGGCAGGACCAGTGTAACTGGGCCTTCAGGCCTTGCTTGATTCAGCTAGCATACCCACTGCTAAAAATGTAGGAGCTGGCCAGGGACATAATGATGTGTCATAACATCTTTTAAGGCATCTGCTATTTTGCCTGTTTCTTCTGTGATTTTGCTTTTAGCTTCCCTCCGAGTGTCTGTGCAGCATGAAGTGAGCAAATCTGTAGTGCTCTTGAACTCTGCTTCACTATCTACCTACTTCCCACACTGCTGCAGCGCATATTTCTCATTGCTGTTTAATGTGTCACTTTAGGGTGAAGATTTTCAAACTGGGAGGCTGTGTATGTGGGAAGAAAACAAGGGGTGGGGTTCACAGTGAGTGAATTACATGCTCCCTTTGATGATGCATGGAAACCTCTCCAGAGCTATCTGCTCTTTGCTAATTCCTTTACAGTGAATTAAGTACCACTGTCTTTCCATTCTAATGGCCAAATCTATACCCAGTTTGCCAGAGTAATCACAGTCTCTTCCTCCTCCTTTTCTCTCACTCACTTTCTCTATCATGTATACACTCCCAATCTTAATTTATATCTAATGGACTTTTTGGGTGCTTGTGTGATATCTGAAAAACTGAGACCATCCTTGGTGGTTGGGTTCATTCCACTTTTTCTTTATTTACTTAACATTTCATTGTCACTTTGCCATAACAAGTTATTTGCAGGGGGGTGGTCATAACAAGGATGTAATGAAATTAGACTTGAGAAATAATAATATGATGATGGGATCAAGTTACTTATCATTGTAATGAGTAATGGTTTTCAAGTTCAATTTAAAAGTTAGTTTTAAAGGGTATTTTTGAACCATTTTAATAAGAATTTTTTGATTCCATTCTCTTATCAGTCCTAAGCTCTCATCCCATGCCAACAAGTAACACAGGTTTTCAACATTGTAATGAGTAATCTCTCAATTACTACAAGAAGGAATGGGAACAAATTATCTTTTAAAAGTAATTTTCCAACCTTGTATATTGGAATTTGAGCAGTGGGTCTGGCCCATTACTCAGATGAGTTTTTCTCTATCACATTAGGGTCTGGTTGTGAGTGATTCTAGCTGTGAAACAACATCTTAATTTTATTGGATATTTCCTTTGCTCTTTGGTATGTACTGCTGTCCTGTGCTCTCCCTTCCCCAGCAAAATTGCATTGTGTAACCTTTTTTAAACCATATTTGCTTGAGCAAAGTTTGGTCATCTTGAACTATGTTTGGTAGGTTTGCATTTGGAACCTTATACAGGCCTAAACACCCTAAAGGCACTAGATTCTGTCTGATCTTGAAAGCCAAGTAGAGTCAGTTCTGGTTTTGTATAGGAGACCGCCAACCAATACCAGATGCTGTCAGCTATATTTCAGAAGAAAGAACTGGCAAAACACCTCTGCATATTCCTTGCCTAAGAAAACCCGATGAAATTAATGGGGTTGCCATAAATTGCCATGTTACTTGAAGGTGCATACACATAAACACACACACATACACACACCCCTACAGACTAGAACTCAAGATGACATCATGAAATCAAAAAGCCTCTTGGGCACTTGAGGAAATTTTAAAAAGAATAGCTTGGCATTTGTACAGTAGGAGTTTTCCAGTGCTTTGGACAACCATAAGCCTAGATCCCATGCCTTTTTCAGTTGGATAAATAAGCCACAAAATGTGGCCTTCTGCCAAGGTAACTACAAGTTATCTCGTAAGGATTGCCATGCATTTGTGGCATCTGAGCAGTCACCTTCCAAGTACCACTGCCTCTACTTGTTTTGCGAAACCTCTGCCAAAGGGAGACAAACCAAGCTGCCCTCAGCAAGGCTTATTTTGGCCTTTGTTATTATGGCTCTCCAAGTCTTTATCTTTCTTCAGTCTTGCTGGTTTTATATATCAATTTTACACCCCTAATTTTTTCCAAACTCTGCTAGAGCATATTATTAAGATGACACACACTTGTGCTAATTATTTAACTTACGTTTATATGCTCCAGCAAGGATGGTTAAACACATTCTCTGAAGTGTTGGTGACACATTTAACTGGAAATATCCTGGCATAGAGGTATCATCATCCACGCAGCGAATAATGTCTGCTAATTATATCTTGCATCAGTGCAGAAGGAACTTTCTAAAAAAAACCCAGTTGTACACAGTTTATGTCACTGCTGTTTTACTGTGATACCGTAACTGAATGGAACACTTTGCCCTGTATAGTACACAGGAATATGGGAAGCTGCCTTACAATGAGTCAGAATATTGTTCCATCTATCACACTGACTGGTAGCAGCTCTCCAGGATTTCAGTCAGGATTTTTCCCCAGCCATGCCTGGAGATGCCATGGAACTGAAATTGGGACCTTTTGTGATATTGCCCCTTTCTAGGATATCCTGACTTCAGTTCCCAGCTCATGTTTGTTTTCTCCTGTTGCGAGCCCTGTGTTGCATGTTGCATTAAAATGGCCAGGATCAAAAGAACATTTTTGAGTCAGGTGGCAGTAATGGATAAGTATCTTGGGTTCAGACCAGGAAGGCTTGGTTTTAAGTTTCCATTTAGTGTGAATCGTAATGCATGATCTTGGTCTTTCTGTCTGCTGTGCCTTGCTGACAATTATTAAGAAAAAAAATAGGTTAAACATGTTTCTTGGAGAAAGAGCAGGATCATGAGAATGTAAGATTCAACAATTAACATTTAAAACATTTTAAAATAATATTGATAAAAGGCTTGGAACAGGCATGATGAAAACATTTACTGTGCCCGTAGGTACATTACCTGTTTAAAATCTATATTATTATTATTATTATTATTATTATTATTATTAAATTATTATTATTTTTTAACAAATAAAAAATACACAAATGTATTTATTAATAAACCCTCAAATTAGTTTATTACTTTCCATGTGTAAGTGTCCATTTTGCTACCGTCGGAGAACCATAAGCAAAGAAGTATTAAAAGAGAACAAAACTTTAAAAAAACCTTTTAAAAAATCCAACTTTAACCATAAAACAGAGACTACCTTATAGCTACAGATATTACTTGCAAAAAAGTAATAATAAAAATAGAGCTCTGTGTGTGTGCAGAATTCAAGTATCCAACTGCCCCTCTGATTATATGATTTCCCAAACTGAGGGGGATATGAATTGAACATGAGAAATACAAATTAGTGTTGTATACCTTCCTAATCAGTTTTCTAGATCAAAACATTTATCTCTGTTTCCTTTTTTCTCCAGAAATGCAAGGTTACCCTGAGCTGTGTTTTTTATGTACTTGCTGCAGCTTTACATATCTCATTCTTATATGTAAATATCAGGGTTAAACTTTATAGCTTCTTTTATTTGATGCATAGTTTGAATATGAGACAGCAGGCTCTAGAGAGAAAAGTAATGTATTAAAATTTCCTTTTACCAAACAGGCTTGGTTAAAATTATTTCTGTCTGAGGGTGAAATATCCTTCAAATCCTCTTTCAGAGTACTGCCATTATCGTGCTTATCAGTTCCTGCATTTTCCTTCTCTTCTTTGTTTCTGAATGTCACGTTATTTTAGAATAGGAGCCTATCAAATATATTTTTGTAGAGCACTGTACATTTGGAAATAAATTTGGTGAACACTAGATTCAGAACAGATTCAACAACAGATTCAGAGTTTGGACAAAAGCTGTTAGGGATTCTGAAGTGTGAACCAGGAATATCATATGAATACCATATCATATATGACCTTTGTTTCTGTTGGGTCATTAAACCCTTCAGCACACAACTTCAGCTCCACTTCTTCAGATGCACTGGAGTCCACAAAAGCTCGTACTAGAAATTTATTCTTCTCAAATAATCTCGAAAGTATTACTACATTCAAACAGACTTACGTGGCTATGTCTTTGGATACATTAGTTCCTGCATTTGTTCAGACATGTTCAATCTCTGAATCGTCTAGGCTTGTGGCATCAGGGCTTCTGCTCTTAACTTTCCGTATGTTGGGTGAGAGTTCTGCCATCTTCTGGCTCTTAGAACAATTCTGTTTGAGGAACAGCCTGCATGAATCATACAATGGAGACCTAACCTTGAGCTGGAGTATGGCTTCTATCATTCTGGCCAGATCTTGACATAAGATTATGAGATGTGGGCGTATTTCCACAGAATATCTGGAACATGTTTTATGGTAGGAAAGTAACATAGACAGCAAAAACAGAGCTACTTTATCACTCTTTGGGGGAGATGTTGACTAAACAGCATCTACCACACACAGCTTCTTGATGGGGAGACAGACAGGATATAAAGTTTGCTCCTACCTGACTTAAGACTTTGTTGACAGTGATAGTTGGCCCCAAAGAGAACATAGGAAGGAATATATGAAGATAAACATCTAGTTGGCCTTCCCTAAAGTGCCACCCTCCAGATACTTCAGATTCCATCTCCATCTAGCCCAGGATTCCCAAATTCTGGTTCTCCAGACTTGGGACTCCAGCTCCCAGAAGCCACAGCCATCTTGGCCAATAGTCTGGGATTCTCGGAGCCAAAGACCAAAACACCTAGAATGCCAAAGTTTGGGAATTATTGACCTAGCCCTATCTAGCATGGCCAGTGGTAAGAGAGGATTGGCACTATTGTGACATGTGTGTTTGAAAAACATCTGCATCATCCTGGCATGCTCAGCAGATAGTCATGGTTGGTGTGCACCAAGTTTTCAGTCACTGGCAAATTATATAGTATTTTCCCTGAAAAAATGTGTGAAATATCCCCTTAGGGGGGAAGCAGACAGCTAATTGAGCCGTTTTGGGGGCAGGGAAGGGGAGGGGCAGCCGCACGATCGGCGCCCCAACCCCTTCCCCAGGTCGTCCTTGGAGCAGCCAGCCCTCCACATAGCCGGCGCTCTGAGGAGGACCTCCCGCCGCAGCGTTCGCACATGCTGCGGCAGAAGAGTCACCGAAGGTGCGCTGCAGCCTTTTGCAGCGCACCTTTGGCGACTTGTGAAAGGAGCACCAATTTAGCGCTCTTTTCAGGGGCGGCGAAGCTGCGCCGCGGGGCTGAGGTGTGTGGATACCTCGGCCCCGCAGCGCAGCTTCCCAGGGCGGCCCATGGCCGCCCATCTGCTTCCCCCCTTAGTCAAAGAAGGGAAAGTTCTAAAGAGTGTAAAATTCCAAACTGGTGTTGAAACTCAAAACATGGCAAGAGCATACAAATCTGTATGAATGAGAATCTTGGAAATTTGACAGGGAAATATTTAAAGAACATGTCAGAGCAGGAGGACTTACAGACATAGGGTTTGCTTGTGTATGTGCTATTTCATCTGTTATCTGTGTGCCATGGAAAACACTGTATATAACTGTGGTTAGTCAATAATGTTTACAAGTCTTGTAAGGATTGAATAAATATTACAAGCAACAGGTGTTCAAAGCCTCTTTCTTGCTACTGATGTTTACAATATTTCTCAACAGTATCACACTTTTTCTTCTAGTTATATATGTATCTGTGGCTTTCTACTTTAATAGGCAGAATTAAATGAAAATCTTTAGATTTTTGTGTGGATATTTTCCCCACATTGTAGCAAAACTTGAGACGTTATCTTCATTGATTGGATGTTGCTTTAAGTGAGAGCCAAAATCTTGCAAATATTGTGCCTATCTGTAAGCCTCCAGCAGAGGACATCTTGTTTTGATTTTATGGATGTTCCATACTTGCATATTGTTTTGTAATTTGTTTTCCTAAACTTTATGATGTTGTGATGCATGAATCTTAAAATAGATTAAATTTCCATCTATTTCTTCCATTAATAGTTATGTTTATGCAAGTCAATAGTTTTATCCAGAATGTAAATGGATGTGGCAATATTTATGTTCAGCTATTATTTTGAAGTACTTTGTGCATTACAAATAAAAGAAGGCGGATTTGTTGCTTTAATCTCCATCCCTTTCAGATTGTACTAAATCTTTGTAACTTGAATATTTTTATTAGTCTTTCAAGACTCAGACCCAGATTTTTTTCAAACTAAATTCTAAATTCATTTTTAAAATAATTATGAATAGTAACTGGATTATAACCAGCATGGTGTAGTGATTTGAGCATAGGGCTAGGACTCTGGAGATCAGGGTTCAATTCCCTGCTTGGCCATGGAAACCTGCTGGGTGACCTTGGGTGAGTCACACTCTCTAAGCCCCTGAAAACCCAGTGATAGTTTGCTTTAAGATTGCCATAAGTCAGAAATGACTTGGAGGCACACAATAACAACTTAACTATATAAAGTAAGTAAGAGTAGAAGTTAGATTAGAACAATTAGTAATTCACATCCCTTCCCTTCTACTTATCTTCAAAAATATATTTGGAAGGCTCCAGAGAGTTAGGACAGTGTCAGTGGAGCAGGGATTGTATAATCAATTCTGCATCTCTGTTCTTCCCTTCAGAAGAGGTGACTTCCACTTGTGCAGCAAGGTCCAGTGTGCCACTTTGCATGAGTGGCAAAAATGTCACACTGCTCCTGCAATGGTCTTGGCATGAGCAGACTGACTCAATAGCATCCTGTTCTTAGTAAAGGCATTCTCAGAGCCACAGCAATAAAAAAACATCAGTAAAGTACCCGAATGACCATAAAATGCATCAACTTTTAAAAGCCTTTTAAAATACCACCGAGGGAGGGGGGGCTGACATGAGAGGACACATAAAGAAACTCTGGAGCCAGCATTTCTTATAAGAGAATTGTTTAGATTGTACCTAAACAGTACTTCCATCATGCAGTGCTTTTCAGAATTATTCACCACTAACATCCCTTTGATTATTCCACATTTTGTTGCATAAAAAGGAGGAAGAGGGTAGAGAAGATTAACTGGTTTTTTATTTTTACATGAGCTTGCATGGATAGAACCCCACTTCTTCAGATGCAGTAGTGAGTGGTATTAAAGCCTTATGTATAACGCATATTTATACAGTTTTGGGAGAGGATAGAATGTAGTAAGATCTAGAAATATGCAAATCATGATCCTTGACTTAAATTTTCAGGGGGCTGCATAAGGTGATACAATCTTTACAATGCTAAAATATACTGACAAGGCTATTTCTTTGACAACATACACATTTTGTTCTGTTACAACCTGTAATTTTATAGATTTAACTGCCACTCTTACCGATTGAAGTATACAGGATACTCAATGCTGTGAAGTTGCACATTAGTTTTATTGTGGCACAAACGCAAAGTAAACAAAACCAGAGTTGCATTGGTAACAATGCCAATTAAATCCACTTCAAGTCTAGGTTATAACACAACAAAATGTGAAAAATGCAAGGGGAATGGTTGAAGTGAATTCTTTTACAAGGCACTTCATGTGGATTGTGCTGTGGTTTGTTAACTGGGATCTAACCCTTTATTGATCTAGGCCATCCCTTCAGGGGTTCTACTGCTATACCTGGGTCTGAAGAAAAAGGAACTAAAGCTGGGTTCCATCTGCATATTGAGGACATCCACATCCAGAATTGGAAATACCTTCTTAGTGGATCCCCTTGATCTTTCATTTTCTTTGGTGGTTTCATTTTACCAGATCACTACTTAGTCAATACTTTGGTTTATCTTATTATATTATATATTCTCTCTCTCTCCCTCTTTCTCTCTCTGTATGTGTGCATATGTAAAAATGTACACCATCCAGAGAACTTTGGTTATTGAGTAGTCCAAAAGTGCAGTCAATCAATCAGTTAATCAATCATCCCTTTCTTCTGCACAGATTCTTCCTACTCAGAGCCTCCAGATGTCCAGCAGCAATTGAACCACTATCAGTCAGCAGCTTTGGCAAGGAACAATAACAACATTAGCCCCACCCCACTTTCTGGAGCAGAACAGAAAGCTGAAGCCGTCCTAAACTGTGAATTTTGTGAATTCTCTTCGGGTTACATTCAGAGCATTCGGCGTCATTACCGTGACAAACATGGAGGGAAGAAGCTGTTTAAGTGCAAAGATTGTTCCTTTTATACTGGCTTTAAGTAAGTAATTGCAGAAGCACTGAACACATCTTTTCACTTTTATAAAACCTCAAAACAGAATGTTCTCCAAACATTTAATGCCATACTCATCTGTTTTATCACTTGGCAGTCTATAGGAAGCAGGTTTAGAAATGTGTATTGCTATAGTTGTGCAACACAAAGCAACATCTTGCTAAGTTTAGTAATCTTAGAAATAATAAGTATCTTAAATTATTTGTAACATCAGAGGAGTGAGTCTTTTTGTGTTCCATGGGGCATAAAGTAGGGGTGGGGAAACCGTGGCCCACAGATCCCATGCAACCCTTAAAATCCCCCACTGATTTCCCCAAACCTCTCCTCCATTTTTTAAAATAAAAATCAATGTGATATTCAGACAAAATTTCCCCCAAAATTACGCTCAAAGCCCTACCAAATTTATGCAAATACACAGAAAAAGCCTACTAACTCTCCAAACCCTCTTAGAACCTCCGTACCTTCTCAAATACTTTCTTTACCCTCCATTTCTTCTTCAGAATTGGGATGCAAGTCACGTGACATGACTTCTGCTCACCATTTTGAAGGGGAAGAAAAGGTATTTGAGAAGATGTTGAGTATGTCTATAGGCCTCAGGAGTACAGTGGCTGTAGAAAATTTGGCCCCAGGCCTCACACAGTCACCAAACCCTGGCATAAAGAATTGCAGCTTCAAGTTTAGAATATGAGACTGCTGGCAAATTGCTTTAAGGGCTATTGTGCGAAACACTCCTTCCTCTGTGTGTATGCTTAGCTGAAGGAGTAAAAATGTCAATGTTTCTGATGCAGACAGACATTACATTTACTGTTCCCCTCCCTTCCCTGATCTTCAGATGCAGCCTTCAACAACACAGTTCCTTCCAGAAGTGTGTAATTAGAACTCCCATTATTCTCAACCAGAGGGTTGTAGTCCAGCACATCTGGGGATGCTTGGTTGGGAAAGGCTAGTCTTAACAACTTGGAAGGATGCAATTTGGCTTAATATCATAGTGCTTGGGAATGTACACTCTAAAGATTGCTATGGCCACAATTCTGTCAGGGTGTACTAAGGTACTGAGTGCTATAGTCCAATAAGCAACACAGGGATCTGTTAAAGGGTCTATTAAGTAAACTGAGGATTCAAAACTTAAGAGATGTAATTTACAGTGCTGTGATTTGGCAAAAATTTCATTTGTGTGTCACAATTCTGGCTGGGCCATTCTGGAAGTGGTTGTCCAAAAGAAACAAAATTTTTCCAAGTTTAGGAAAAGTGAAATGAAAACTGAAAGATGAAAGATGTAGGGTATGAATGAACATCTGCTTTTGTTCGCTGTTGTAAGCAGAAGTTTGGGGTACTTCTGTCATAATTCATTTTGGTACAATCTAAAGACATACAGGTTTGTGACTACAAAAAGTGCACTTGCATCCTTTAGTTATTACCTAGGAAGCAGCCCTTACTGCCACCTGCACTGCCCTGCTTGGAATGAAAGTCCGAAGGAGAAAAAAACCCACTTCCTCCACAAATGTTGCATCTTTCCCTTTTTTTTCTTTTAGTTAATGGCTGACACTTACCATGAAGCAAGAGGAATTTAGAAACCAACCTGAGAGGAAATAATAGTGAATTCTTTAGTGTTCTGCAGTCAGCAAAACATTCATTTGTTTAAATAAATATGGAATCCCTCAATTTTTTTAAACCCCAACCTTCCAAAAGAATTTGACAAAGAGCATATCTGGAGAGGGAAATGTGAACATGCAGTTACACTTTGCACCACTTTCCTTCTTTAAATTAATAAAAAGCGCCACCCGCCCCATTGTTACAAGGTTGTCTGTGGGATCATCAGTGAAATCCTGCTGTTACATTACAGGTATATATCATAATTCAGGTAAGCTCTACCACCATGGTATTCTGTGGCTTGGAAACCAGAATGCTCAATTTATGTCCTCCTTGTGGAATTACAAATAGTTCCTATGAGAGCCCGTTTTTTAGCCCTTTCACCCAACCTTGTATATATTTCTCTGGACCAAGATATAGAGTACATATACAGATCCCACCCAGTCTGGGGACATGGGTATGCTATCCCCACTTAAGAACATTTTGCCAAAGACTTAAGCTTGTCCAGCATTATTTTTCCACAAAAGCTAACCAGATGGCTATGTACAGCTTGCAAATGGGACATGAGGACAATAGCACCCTCCTGCTCCTGTTCTCTTAGCAACTGATATTCAGAGGCATGGTGACCCTGATAACTGGTGGTATACTATAGCCATGTGACTAGTAACCCTGTATAGCAATCCTTGAATTTATCTAAGCTTCTTTTAATATGAATGGAAACACTTGGCTCAATGGACAAGAGTGCTGGTCTAAAGGAATAGTTTGGGAAGGGTTTTTATTTTTGGTTTGGTTTGGGGTTTTGTTTTGGTTTTGGTTTTTTGGTTTTTGTTGTTGTGTTTTGCTTCTTTGGTATGCTTTGCACATGTCATACATCCACACCAGTTCCTTTTCTAGTGCATCCCTAGGTTTCATGCCTAGAACACAAGTAAACCAGCTTAGCTGGTTAGCATTGGTTTTGTTTTTGGGCTGGTACAAATATCATGTTGGTGTACCCTAAATCAATCAATAGTTTATTACAGTCATAGAGCATCTTAATAGAAAATAACAGATTTTACCATAAAATATATAGGATATATAAGCCATATGAAACAGAAAAGCATAAATACAATACAGTAAATACTTCAAATTCCTTTTTTATAATTATAGTACTAATTATAAAGAATCACTCATGTAAATTGAAGAACATTATCTAAAATCATGTGGAAACTTCACTCCGTTGGACAAACATCATCTTGGCTTACCCCTGAAATACTGTTTTAGTATTGGTTTAAAACCCCTAGTTAGATTTAATGAAAGCCAGTACACTAGTGTTGATACAAGATTCACCACCATTAAGTTGGGGGGGCATGTATCGGAAAGGAGAAAAGGGGAGAACATGATATGCAGCTCACTAGCAATCATTTAGCCACAGTTAAGAGGTTAAGTACTGTTCTGGTTGAACAGATCCTTGGGAATATTTGTAGCCATTATTTCTTGTCTTGGGGAGGCCATTCATGACAAATTTTTCTAACCTTTGTTTTAAAGAACATATTAGAGTCTTTACCTTTTGAAACATATTGTCATTACCAAAAGATTATGGTGCCACAACATCCTTTTCTGAGCCTTTCCACTGTTCCCTGTTGTTTGTAGATCTGCTTTTACTATGCATGTGGAAGCTGGGCATTCAGCAGTTCCTGAGGAAGGACCCAAAGATCTCCGCTGTCCTCTTTGTCTGTACCACACCAAATATAAACGGAACATGATTGACCATATCGTCCTTCATAGAGGTAAAGGAGCACCACCAGAGTGTATCAGGGGTTAACCTGGGTCAGCACTGACAACTCCCATGGTTCATTTGGAAAAATGGTGCCTCAGGAAAGTTTACAAGCATGATGGCATCCCTCAGTTGCTTGTCTTAGGCATTTTGATAGTTAGACATATACAGAGTTTGAATGGAGAAGATGCAAGGACTTTTGCTGCCTTGAGAACCTTCATGTATACTACATTTCAGCTTCAGAGGGAACACCTGCTATAATAGATTCTGTATGTGTGTGGGTGGGTTTGTGCATGTGCCCACATCACTGATATAATAGCTCAGATCCACATCTATGCCATCCCATGCCTAGAATGTTTTTTGTGCCTAGCATAAGGCTGCACTTGGGGCCTTTCATGCTACACAATTATAGCACACCTTAACTACCATGGTAACATCCTATAGAGTCCTGGGATTGGTCATCTGGTGTAGGGTACTCAGAATTCCCGGTCAGAGAGCTCCATTAGTGCCTCACCAAACTTCAAACCCAGGATACCATAGAATGCAGCTATGGCAGTTTAAGTGAAGACATAGCACTGTGATTATGTGATGTGAAAGGGACTCAGCATTCTAGCACACAAAAATGCAAACTCTTAGCATTTTCAGGGGACACCCCCCCTCTGCCCACCTAACCTCAGAAAACTGAAGGAAGAATTTCAGATTCTGTTGGCTGCAGAATTGCACACTCTGAAGAGACAGCTGTTGGGTCTCTTCAAGGCTGGGAATCCTGCCCATAGTTATCACACTTGATACGTAGCGATGGTCTGTTGGCTATCACAATCCATACCCATGTGGCGCGGTGGCATTCTGCCTGATGACAGGCTGAGCAGTATTCCCTCAGCAGGGTATTGGTGCCGAGGTAATGAGAGTTGCATGTGTCGTCTCTCTCCCAGAGGAAATCTTTTCATTTTGTTGTGGGGTTTTTTTTGGGGGGGGGGGAGTTACGTTGCAACACACATATGGTGGCCTGCCACCTTTCCATAAGCTTCTGCTGCTTTTGAGTACTTAAGCAGGGGACATGAGAAGACTGTAGAGTTTGCAGCCATTCTGATGATTGTGTAGGAAGGAAGACCAATGACTTTCACAGATGCCCCTTTAAAAAAAAAGTGGAGAGAGACCTCTCAGGATTCAAAATGCATGTAACAGAGTCACCTTTCATGAAAGCAATAGCTGAGCAAACAATGGCTTCTAGTGTTGAGCTTAAATACGGAGGGAGGTAGGGAGTTACTAGCCCCAGACTGACAGATCTTGTTGACCTCCAGGGCATGCTAGAAGGTTTATCTGTTTTCCAAGGCTTTTTAAGATGGCAAAGGGGGAGGCAGAGGGACTTCTAGAACCAGTATTAGTTTTTTGTTTTACACCTTTCTGGAGAATGTAAGTGGATCAAGGGAGCTACTGTTTATTTCCTGACATATTTTAGTAGTGTTTGGAATTGTGCTGCTGAAGAAATTTCAGGACTGTAAATAGGTAAGGTTGTACTGCCAAAAAGCATGGATGAAAACAAAACATATATATATGCTCTGTACTGTGCTGACTTTGATTTCCTGAAAGTGAATTTGCAGGGATTTAGCCAATCAGTTGTGATTATCTCTCAGAAAGAAGTAACAAGATGATTTTGAGCACTACTGATGTTTAGGGTGGGTCCGTCAGCACCAAGCTTATGTTATTTCTTGTGTCTTTGAGGAAGCTATTCAAGATTGCCAACTTTGGGGGAGGCTCTGTACTTTCTTTGTGGAATTACTTCAACAAAATATATTTATTAATTTAATGTATTTCCATAGCAGAAACACTTTTGCTGGTATATAACATAGTGATTAAAACCATAAAGTGTAAGAAAGCAACCTAGACAATGAAGAAATAGAAATAGTAAAAGAATTCCCATACCTGGGATCAAACATTGATAGAAATGGGGACTGCAGTCAGGAAATCAGAAGAAGACTAAGAATGGGGAGGGTGGCTATGAAAGAACTAGAAAAGATTCTAAAATGCAAAGACATACAACTCAGAACAAAAGTTAGAATCATACAAGCCATTGTATTCTCTATTACTATATATGGATGTGAGAGCTGACAGTAAAGAAAAATGATAGGACGAAAACCACATTTGAGATAATGTGGTGCTGGACACTATATATGGATGTGAGAGCTGACAGTAAAGAAAAATGATAGGACGAAAACCACATTTGAGATAATGTGGTGCTGGAGAAGAGTGCTGAGGATCCCATGGACAGCCAAAAGGACAAACAAGTGGGTCCTAGAGCAGATCAAACCGGAAACCACCCTGGAAGCCAAGATGACCAAACTGAGACTCATACTTCGGACTCATCATGAGAAGAGAGGACTTTTTGGAAAAAAAAATGCTGGGGATGGTGGAGGGAAGCAGGAAGAGAGGAAGGCCACATGCTAGTTCAGGGGTAGGCAACCTTTCCCCTTTAAGGGCCGAGGGACTTCAGCTCCCAGAATCCCAGGAGCTATTGGCCAACATGGGACTATTGGCCAACATGGCTGAGGCTTCTGGGAGCTGAAGTCCCTCGGCCCTTAAAGGGGAAAGGTTGCCTACCCCTGTGCTAGATGGTTGGACTCTATTAAGGAGGTCATTGGTATGGGGTTGCAGGAATTAAGCAGAGAAGTGGAGGACAGAGGGGTCTTGGAGATGTCTCATCCATAGAGTCGCCAGGAGTTGAGATCTACTCAAGGGCAGTTAACAACAAAAATGACATAAAAACCTAAACAGATTTAAAAGAGCTACTGATTAAACCAAAATAAAAACCAGCATCAAAGGATAATGGTGGAAAAGATCTGAAAAGGACAGGTTTTTAAAAACTGTAGAATTAGAAATCTGAGAGGACAAGTACCTAGTATTCCCCACAATGTAGGCACCAAGCACACCTCCGTAGGGAAATTCCAAAGCCAGGGTACCACCACTGAAAGGCTCACTCTTTCTTTCGACTGCTGACACCAAAAGCTAAAGCAGGTAGATGTTTGTGTGAAGGTGCTTGAACCATGTAGAGCAGTGGTTCCCATACTTTCATCTTCTAGGTGCTTTGGATTTCAGCTTCCATAATTCCTGAATGTTGGCCAAGTTGGCTGGGGCTTCTAGGGGCTAAAATCCAAAACATCCAGAGGACCAGAGTTTGGGAACCACCGATATAGAGCCTGAACACTGTCCAGTCTATTAGCCCTTAGAAAAGATGAAAAAAAATGGATCATATGACTCAGGTAGTCCAGTCTTCCATGTAAATCTAAATTTAAATCTTTATATCATCAGGGAAATGATATATCATTTAAATAAATTAAATTAAATAATTTAAATGAAATTTAAATCTTTATATCATCAGGGAAATATGGAAAACAAAGTGGTGGCCAATAAACTGGAAACGCTTGATATACATACCAATTCACAAGAAAGGAGATACAAAAGACTGCAGCAACTATAGGACAATAGCATTAATCTCACATGCAAGCAAAATAATAGTCAAAATTCAGCAGCATAGACTTCAAACATACATGGAGAGAGAAATTCCAGAGGTGCAAGCAGAATTCAGAAAAGGAAGTCGCACTGGGAACCACATTGCAAACATACGATGGCTAATGGAGCACACCAAAGAATTCTCAAAAAGAATCAGCATGTGTTTCATAGATTATAGTAAAGCATTTGATTGTATGGATCACAAAAAGCTATGGAATGCACTCAAAGACATGGGGATGCCACTACATCTGATAGTCCTAATGAGGAATCTGTACCAAAGACAAGAGGCCACCGTCAGAACAGAATTCGGGGAAACAGGGTGGTTCTCAATAGGCAAAGAGATCAGCAAGGCTGCATCCTCTCACCCTACTTGTTTAACTTATATGCTGAAAACATCATTAAAAAAGCAGAATTAGAATTAGAAAAAGGAGTTAAGATAGGAGGAAGCAAAATTAACAACCTAAGATATGCAGACGACACCATATTATTAGCAGAAGACATTCAGGAACTGGAACTGTTAATAAAGAAGGTCAAAGATGAAAGGTCTGATGCTGAATATAAAGAAAAGAAAAATAATGACCACAAAAGAAATATACAATTCAATCTAGACATCGAGGAAATTGAAATAGTTGAAGATTCCCATATCTAGGATCAAACATTGACCAGAATGGAAACTGTAGTCAAGAAATAAGAAGACTAGGAATGGGAAGGGCAGCTATGAAAGAACTGGAAAAAGACACTGAAGAGCAAAGACATACAACTGAGCACTAAAGTCAGAATCGTTCAGGCCATTGTATTCCCAGTTACCAGGTATGGATGCAAGAGCTGGACAGTGAAGAAAGCAGACAGAAAGAAAATCAACTCATTTGAAATGTGGTGCTGGAGAAGAGTACTTAGGATACCATGGACAGCCAAGAAGACAAACAAATGGGTTCTTGAACAGGTCAGACCAGGGCTCTCCTTGGAAGTGAAGATGATCAAGTTTTGATTATTGTACTTTGGCCACATAATGAGAAGGCAAGGATAGCTAGAAAAAACAATAATGCTAGGAAAGGTAGAGGATAGAAGAAAGAGAGGAAGACCACAAACCAGATGGATAGACTCGATCAAGGAGCTTATGGGGAAGGGTTTGCAGAATCTGGGCAAGGCAGTGGAAGATAGGGATTCTTGGAGATGTCTCATCCACAGGGTCGCCATGAGTTGGAACCAACTCAGGGGCAGCTAACAACAACAACAATCATCAGGCATGAAAAGCAAGGTTTCAGAAATAAACTGTTTGAATTCTGTTTTCATAGATACCACAAAATTACCACTAACAATTGTTCCAATCAGCAGAAATCCAAAGTGGTTGGAAACTTGTATTACTAGTGAAAAACATTTCCTCCCCTAACCAACTTAAGCTGCTGCCCCACTGCAGAATTAATGCAGTTTGACACCACTTTAACTGTCATGGGTCCATCCTATGGAATCCTGGGATTTGTAGTTGTGGCACTAGAGCTCTCTGAGAGAGAAAGCTAAATAACTCACAAAACTACAAATCCCAGAATTCCATAGCATTGAGCCATGGCAGTTAAAAGTGTCCAACTGCATTAATTCTGCAGTGTAGATGCGGCCTTAGTTGTACTACTGAATCTTTCTGCAAGTGTCCCACTTGCAGTAAAAAGAATAAACAAATATAATGCAATGGGTGGATCATGCAGAATTTTAATACAAAATTCTTACAAAATTAAGGTGACTGCAAATTTATGCATTCTCTAATCCTGTCTCTGATTTTGCTAGCTTTCTTAGGGACCACAGGAATGATTCTCTTTTGATGCTCTGCTCCATTATCACTTTACTCCTGTCCACATCACGAACCTTCCCCCCCTCCATGCTTTTACATGTGTTTGGTTGTTTGTGCATGATCGTTCTTCATTAGGGTAGCAGAAAAGAAGGATCATGGCCTGAGAGGAAGCACTGAATGTTGTTTGTATGTGTAACTGTGTCTTCCCATCTTATCCACATGGGACCTGGGTTGGTGGTCTAGCATTGTAATTAGCAGTCCAAAGTCAAGGTGTTCAGGTTCCAGGCTCATTAGGAAGCAGACAGGTCGGGTCAGCCCAAGATCAAAGGTTTCAAGTGTACTGTAGGAGACAATGGACACAGTTAATCCAAGATTACTCTTAGAGTTTCCATCTGATGAGAAGGGGTCAAGCACAGTGTATTGGCTCTAGTATGGCTAGTTCAAAAACACTGTTCCAGAAGCTCTTCCAGCCTAGAACAGAATCATATTATATTATAGGTTTAGCACATTTTTTTCCTCATGGCTGCTTTTCATTTGGTGAGGCAATATGTTTTTCTTAACTGCATTTTTTGCATTTACACTGTGCTTTCTTTTTTGCTTGATCATTGGACAGATATTGTAGCTTACAAGAGGGTTCTGGAAGGAGTCCTCCTTGTCAAGAGAACCCCTCTGCACATCTGTGGGAGCCAGACAGTTCTACTAAACATGAAGACTCTTGTCTACCTCTTTGTATGCCATCCCTTTCAGGAACATTTCTCCTGTATTGGATCTCTCTTCTTTAAAGTAGTAGGGGAACTGTCATTAATGTTTTTATCCCCTACATGAGAGGTCAATCTTCTCCTGGGCTGCTGGCATTTCTGGGTGCCAATATTTATTAGGTGACTCAGGTCCTCCTCTGAAAAAGAATCTACTAATGGGAGCATCACAACTACTTTAGGTGAACTCAGTAGCATATGCCCCTTTCCCCTGGTAGTTCTTTGTCCTCATTCAAGGGGGATCCCACAGTTTTGTTAACTTTTGGGGACAGCCTGAGCAGAGAGAGGCATTTGAAGGTTCCTTCAGAAAAAGTCCCACTGTACTATCTATTGTATTCACTGGGTGGCTGGTCATATTAGTCCCTGGTATTAAATCAACATTTTTATTTGCCTCATAGAACCAATTAAGATGTCCTAGATCCCACATGACCTTTATAATTTCCTAGTAAATGTCATCAATATAAAGAAAAATACAGATGATACTTGAACTTCAAAGCTAACAATTAAGTAAATGTTTAGGGCAGATAGTACTAAAAGTCCTTATAGATTGCAGTGCTATATTAGAACTATAATGATGATCACTATGCCAGGTTTATAGGCTGATACACCCATGTTACTATTTAGTATTAGCCTACTATTTCCTCTTGTGTCATACAGTCTTTCTGCTGAAGACGTTTCCACTACTAATCATCACTGCATCTTCTTTCTCTTGCTGTGTGATGTAATTACCAGGCTGATATTATTAGCAAACTAACAAAAAAAAGTAAGTGTCCAACATTTGTTCCATGTTTGTTCCATCATATTTTGGGCTATTGTTGGCTATAACAAACATAGCTGGGTTTTTATATTATCGAATTGTCCTAGGTTCCCTAAAAGAGCTGTGAAATTCTGATTTAGTAAAGATGCAGAGTATTCCTTTATCACAATTCCTGCAACTTCCTTCTCTTCCCCCTCCCTCCCCCCAAAAGCTAAAATTCCCAGGGATTTCTGAGGTGATAGTAAGATGATTAAGCCAGTTTGAAGCTTATTGATATGGCTCTTGTGTCTTCTACCTAACAACTCTGATCTCAAAATCATACTGTGCAATGGGGCTGGCCAGAGCTTAGGATTTTGGACATCAGCTCCCACAATCCATGCTGACTGGAGAATTTTACAAAAAAAGTAATGTTTCCAAGCAATTCCTTTGGCCTTCTAGATGTTTTGGCCTACTATCAAACTCTTCCCCAACATGTCTAAAAGATTGTGGGCATTGTAGGCCAGAACATCTAAGGGGGCAAAGGGTCCACCCCTGCTATAAAGAACAGCCTGTTACTGACCTGCTGTCTGTGACGGCTCAGAGTTTGCTTGTCTTCTTCACTGGCTTGAGTGGTCCATCCTTGGTATAAGACAGCTGCTGTGCAATGTAAACTACAATGTAATTGAAGGGTCTTGTATCACCTTTAACAATTTATTTTAGCATGAGCTTGCATGGATTGCAGTCCTGGTTAGAACTTGGATGGGAGACCACCTACAAATATCAGGTGCTGCAGTCTATATTTCAAAGGAAGAAACTGGCAAAACCACCTCTAAGTATTCCTTGTCTGAGAAAACCCTATGAAATTCATGGGATCACCTAAAGTCAACAGGTGACTTGAAGGCACATAACTACCTACCTTTGTGGATTACAGTCCACTTTCTCAGAAAAAAAAATGTGAATAATGCAGGTTGCGTTGGAGGGAGTGGGTTGTAATCCATGAAAGCACATCCTAAAATAAATCTGTTAGTTTTAAAGATGTCACACAACACTTCATTGATATGCTGGACTAGATTCCCAAAGATTCCCAAACTTTGGTCTTCCAGGCATTTTGGACTTCAACTCCCAGAAGCCTCAGCCATCTTGGCCAACTGTCAGAAATTCTAGGAGCTGAAGTCCAAAACAACTGGAAGACTAAAGTTTGGGAATCACTGGACTAGATTAACACAGCTATCGCTTTGCAAAATTAAACCTATGAGAAACATTGCTTTACTAGATAGCAGAGAAGCTGGATGGGTGCTACTCATTAAACCACAGTTAAGATTCAGTGATAAAACTGAATATACAGCAGATGCAATTTTCATCCAGAGTATTGGGTTGCTGGGGCCAGGAGCAGGGTCCATTTAAAAATGAGGAATGTGTTTCTCATTAAGTTGTTAGGGGCTACAGGATGTTATCAATCTGCCTTGGAGAGTGTTGTGTGCAGTTTATTCAGGTTGGGCAACATGAGTGTGGTTTTAGCTTACCTTATATGGGCACAGTGGGAGCTGGAACTCTTATGTACTTTATGAGCCTTTAAGGGGGGATTTTTTAAAGGCCAGAAAGTGGTTGTTGCACAGAGACAGTAGCAGCAAGGAGTAGCGCCTGGCTTGTAAAGCGAGCTTGGGTTTCCTAACGGCCTGACCTCTTGAACCCTTTTGGCACTCCCGTCCTCAGAGCTGTAGAAATACAAACCCACGCCCAGTCAAAGCTAGCAGGCTTTTCATTTAGCCCAGATAATACAATTAGCTGCTGCTGTCTTCAGATAAGTCACTCCCATCCAACCTTTGAATAAAAGCCCTGACATTCTTCCAGAGCTGAATGCCACTTACCAAGTAAAATATGCCTGAGGACTTTGACTTTAATTTTTCCCCCCTCCCTATGTTACCATTTTATACATCTTCTCGGGAAAGAAAGGATGCCTTTAAAAAAAAAAAAAAAGGTCTTTTGGTTGTTCATGATTCATTTTTAAAATGTATAAATGGCTATGGTACTTGGAGCATTATTGAATGCACTATTTAATTAATAGTGCATTATTAAAGTGCATATTAATTATTTAATTGTCACTGAGTTCTTATCATTTTCTTATTGTTGTTTTTGGTCTTTCCCTCATTTCTAAATTAAATTCACAGAAGTAAAATCTATACGAAGAACAACACATTCACAAATACTGGAGATCAAAACTGGGAAAAGTATTTCATTATTACTGAACAACTCCAAGCATTGGTTATTATGAGAGATAATGGAGTCACATGCATGATGACTGTGCCCCAGTTGAGACATAGCAAGGTCTGAGGTTAGTGTGTAGAAAGAACAAGTGCTGTAGATATAAATGCACTGTGTGTAGTGTCCATGGTCCATGTAGAGGCTTGTACTCATGATACCCAGATTCATATTAGCTCTGTTTAGATGTTGCTTCCTCAGTTTGAGTCTACATGTGAATAGGAAAGTGGCTAGCTCTTTTCCCTCCATCATTGTTTTCCTCAGGTGAAAGTGACTTGTCTTAAATGCAGAAGTTCATGTTTGCATGTAGATTCTCCCCATGAACAAGGACACTGGAAAATCAGAGTTTCGCTTATGATCAGGAGCTTCTCCTCTTCAAACTTGTTGCTTTTCATGGGAAGACAACCAGGTTGGAGGGAGGGCAGTTTGTTGTTGTTAACTGCCTTGAAGTCCACCCAGATTCATCACAACCCTGGTTGCATGAGACATCTCCATCCTCCCCTATGCTCCACTGCTCTGCTTAGATTCTGCAGATTCAAAGCCATGACCTCCCTAATTGAGTCTAGTCATCTGGTGTGCGGTCTTCCTCTTTTTCTACTACCGTCCACCTTCCCTAGCATTATTGTCTTTTCTAATGAGTCATGCCATCTCATGATGTGGCCAAAATACAACAGCTTTAGTTTCATCATCTTGACTTTCAGGGAGAGTTGAGAATTGATCTGTTCTAGGACGCATATGTTTGTCTTTTTGGCTATCCACAGTATCCTCAGCACTATTCTCCAGCACCACATCTCAAATGAGTTGATTTTCTTTCTATCAGCTTTCTTCACTGTCCAACTCACATCTGTACATAGTGATGGGGAATATAATGGCATGGGCACTTCTAAGCTTTGGTGCTCAGTTATATATCTTTATACTTTAGGATCTTATTTAGTTGGAGGGAGAGCAGCTACAATCTCCTATTTGCATGTGAATTCAAACTGGGTAAGTAACAACTAAATGGAGATTATGTGAATCTGGGTATTAAAAGTATGAGCCTCCAAATGGACCATGGACACTACACCATGCATAAAGAGGAAAGCAACAGTGGAGGGAAGTGAGGCTTTCTCCGGGGAAGAAAAAAAGATAGTGAACTGAGTCATCATGCATGTGTACTAGCCTCAGCATGGAGTGCTTGAATCACACATCCCATTACATTTGTGGTTAAGGAATAAATGACATTCCTGTTCCTTCACTATGTGAGTTGCCATAATTAACTGGTAGGGGTAATCGTGAAAGACATCTTAGATTTACTTGAGCCCATCCTTAAGATTGCTTCTTAGATAACTAATTTTCTACACAGAGAACACTTCTTTATAGGAAGTCACATCAGGTGTGTGTGGGTTTTTTAAAAGGAAATTTCTTCAAATATTGTTAGCTATCGAACTTTACAAAAATGTTGCTTATGGGAAAAATGAATTATTCTTTGCTTCTGTTTTCAAAACATGGTGCACCTTGGCCATAATTCATCTCTTCAGTATGCATGTAAATTAACATTATGGCTTATTTTCCTTGTAGTCTTCTTACTTCTTACTTTGTTTACTGACATTAAGCCAGAATTACATGAATCAGAAATAATGGTAGCTGGGATCTTCACAGAAGATATCATGATGGAAATTAGAGAGAGGTTGGGGGGGGCTTAGCCACTGAGCTTGTCTACAGCTTCTTTGTGCATGGAGGTTGTGGACATTTGTACAAAACCAGCCAATGTGCTAGAACAGTCACATTTCCCCTATGCCTTCTTCTTCCCCCTATTGCTCTTGCATGAATTGATCTGTAGGTCGGTTGGTTGGTTGTTTTTTGATTTAAGAGAATAAGGGGCAACAAAGAGAAAGCCGATATTGCTTAGGCACACCATTAGTCATTTGAGACTTAGTAGGCCACAGACCCTCTAAAAAAAAGGCCAAAGAAAATTAAGAGAGGCAGAAATTTCTGAAATTCCTGTGCACTCAAATGCTACAGTGCATAATTCTTCTAGTACATGTATTATTTTATTTTTCCATAAACCTGATTTGATAAACTCTGTGACAAGTTTGAAAATTGATAAATTATTGTTGCTGTGATTTTGCCTGGAATTAATCTTACGGTGTTTTGGGAGGGGAAAGACTAAAACTAGGCAAACTGATTTGGGAGGGGAAGAAATTAGTTTAAATGTTAATACAAATGTAATTAAATTGAATTTCCCAAACTAATATGTAAACCCTTCTGTTTTTAACACCTCCAAATTTTATTATACAGTTCTTTGATGAAAAATGCATACAAAAAGTGTACACTAGGAATAACATATACATCTGTTTTTATGTATGAACTTTTCTGTACATTTCTCTTTAAAAATGCATGTACAAATAGCTTTTATGCAGTCTTAACAAAAAAAATTGCAAACTAATGAAGAAACAGTATAAATTTTGTTCAAAATTCAAAATTTGTAGAACCTGAAATGTGCAGATCCGTTTCATCCACAGGTTGGATGACTTGTATGTCTTAATATATTACTATTTGTCTAGACCTTTTAAGTCAAGCTTCCAAAATGTAGAATACAGCAGTAAAACAATTGACCAACAATGCATCAGAAACAGCAGCAGGAAAGAGGATTGCCACTTGGCCTTAAAGACTTCTGTATTTTGCAGATTTAAACCATTTTGAACTTAGATTAATCTTTGAAGGGCTATTGGTAGTTATAATTCTGAGAAGGTACTAAAATTCATTGCTAGAAATCATAAGTATCCTTCTTAGAACAACAATTCCCAAATTATTCTATGGGTTGGAAGTTATTTAGTCAGAAGACATTTTTAAATTTGTCATGTAGATATAGTCCCTGCTTTCAATAATTGGTCTTGGCCAGTCCTACACAATTGGAAACTCATAATAATGTAAAATCAGCAGGAGACATCTACATAATTATATGATATTCATGTCAGAATCGGACACAGGAGAGAGGTTCTTGGAGCCTCCCCCTATGGAAATTCGTCTGTCACATATAGCTATCAGCTAACAGTTCCTGGAAAAATAATACTTGTAGCTACCTACCTTGTGTGCCTGGGGTGGAGTGGGATAATAAGAATCTAATGCTCATTTCAAAAGCAGTGTAACAAATGAAGTTAATTTATTGGTGCAACAAGTAATACAGATTGAGTGTCCCTTATCCAAAATTCTTGGAACCAATGTATATCTATATATAGATATATAGATATAGATAGATATATAGATCTATATAGTGATAGCTTGGAGATGAGAACCAAGTCTAAAGACAAAATACATTTATGCTTCATATAACTATACACGTCACCTGAAGGTAATTTTACACACAATATTTTTAATAATTGTGTGCATGAAACAAAGTTGGTGTACACTGAACCATCAGAAAGCAAATGTGTCACTATCTTAGCCAGCCATGCAAAAGGTTTTGGATTCTAGAACATTTGGATTTTTGGATTGGGATATTTGACCTGCTTGTGACATTCTCTTATCAATATTAAAGACTTCCTAATTTTAAAAATTAATAGAAAAGTAATGGGCAGCGCTTAAGAAGCTGTTTTTTCAACACTGCTACAAGTAACAGCAGTGGATTACTTTTCAAACATAGTGATGAGTAGTAAGAATACATTCCTTTTTTCAAATTGGCTTTCCAGGCTCTACCCCCAAAGCTGTTTTATGCCTTGGCCAGCTAACAGGACTACTAACTTCATGCTGCCACTGCCTGATCATACCAGAAATAACACTATTTGTAGCTTTGCTTCTGCTATAGTTTAATCAAAATTCCTGGGTGGCTTCCTTATTGGGATGCTCTTCTCTCCTTTTGAAGAAACAGCACAGTGGAAGCCTGTTTTTAATAATTATTTAATACTATTAGCTGCCTTGGGTCCCATGTTGGGAGACAGGTAATTAATTAATCTCTTTACCTTTCTCCCAACATGGGACCCAAGGCCACTCATAACATTAATTAGAACAAGGTACATATAAAAAAAAGAAGCCCTCTAATGATAAAAAGAAAATAAACAAGCTACCATATTACAACATCAGTACTTTACAACTGTAAAATAATTGAAGACATGGCAACAATAATAAAAGTACAGAACACTCCCATTGGAAGACATTGTTGCATAGCCAGGTAGTCACATGGATTTGTTCAGATGAAAAAATCTTTACCTGCCAGAGAAAGAAGAACAGGGAAGGGGCCAGTCCAGCTTTCTGTGGGAGAGAGCTCCAGAGCCTGGGAGAAAGCCCTCCTGCAAGATCTTAAAACTTGGGCGGGTTCATATAACAACATATAAAAGCAAGATTTGATAATATTGATCTTAGACATAAGGGTTGTATTAACTGGATTTTCACATGCGTTTTTGGAATATAAACTAAGCAATCTGATTTATTTTTTTTTAAAATATATTCATTTGCTGGTAAAAGAGGAAAAACCTACCATATATATTCGATTATAAGTTGACCTCATGTATAAGTCAAGGTTTTTGGGGCCAAAATTATGGATTTTGATATGACCCATGGACAGATGGAAGGTAAAATGTAGGGCATATAGCAAAGAATCTAAAGGATGAAGCAAAGGCAAACAATGCCAAAGAACTTAGAAAATTCCAGCAGGCATAACTATTTGTGCTCATCCTAAAGGCTGGATGGATGAGAAAGTAGAGGGGGGTGTCAGCGCTTCCAGGACAGATTATGCTCTTGCCTTTGACCAGGGGATAGTTCCTTTTAAAATAAGAGTTATAAGTACAGTAGAGTTATAAGTACAGTACTTCCATTGACCCATGGATAAGTTGACTCAGTTTTTTGGGGGTAATTTTTTTACTAAAATTTTTAGACTTATACATGAGTATATCCAGTACATGATTTTCTTCACATCTTCTTATACATTCCAGAAATACCAAGTTGTTGAAGCCAATAACTATATGAAATTAAAAGGCAATGGGTTTTATTCAATCCTAATAGAATTTGAATTCTTCAAGCAGAACAGAGTCAGGGCCTTTGCAGACTGCCAGAAGTAGTGCAAATTGAGTCCACTTTAAATTGAGGCACTGCCCTGGCTCAGTGCTAGGGAGTCATGGGAATTGTATTTTTTTTCTGAGACATTGAGCCTTCTCTGTCAGAGAGCTCTGGTGCCACAATAAATTACAGTTCCCATGATTCCCTAACACTGAGCCAGGGCAGTGCCTCAATTTAAAGTGGACTCAATTTGCACTATTTCTGGCAGTCTGCAAAGGCCCTCAGGCAAAATAGACTTCCCTTCAGCTTTCCCCTTCTATCTACTCTTCAGGGGGGAGAAAAGTCTGCTGAGCAGATTTAGTGGAGCGGCACATGAGAGTACGAAGGCAGGGAGAGGAAAGGAAGGGGATACCCTGATGTGTGGAAATCTGCTCATGTGATGTGAGACGGACCTTTCTTTCTCACAACCTATATTTAGCCAGTCTATAAGAGAGAGAACCCAGAAACACCTTAGGCTGAATCTGCACTGCAGAAATTATCCAGACACCACTTTAACTGCCATGGCTGAATGCTGTGGAATTCTGGAATTTGTAGTTTGAGGGATCTCTGATAGAGAAGGCTAAATGTCTCACAAAACTATAGTTCCCAAAATTCCATAGCACTGAGCCATGACAGGTAAAGTGGTGTCAAACTGGATTATTTCTGCAGTGCAGATGCAGTCTTAGAGGACATATCAAAGTGTGTTATAGCATAAGGGTCCACAGGCTGCAATTTACTTCATTAGAAATGAGAAACTGTCTGAACTTCTCATAGTGGAGAAGGGAAAAAAACTTGAAGAATTGAATCAAACAGCTATGGGATTTAAAAAGGACAGTGACAATTCATTTGGAGTGTACATTTATGCAAAATAAATGCAATAACCAATCACAACTGCAACAGTGGAGGATTGCACAGTTAGGCCAGCAGTATTGTCCAGGTGGATTGAAATATTCTGCAACTTAACACTGACCAGTGCATTTCACATCTGTCTCTCTCTCACCATCACCAGAAAAGATTATGGAGCCTCACTACCTTTACCATTGTTTTATTGTTTTTATTGTATTGTTATGTTTTAATTTTTCTTGGTTTAATTCTGTTTTAAGGGGTGGGAGGGTGGATTATGGGAGGAGGGAATGTTTTTAACTTGGTTTGTTTTAAATGTTGTAACCCGCCTCGATTGCCGTGCAGAGGGGCAGGCTATAAATAAAATTTATTATTATTATTATTATTATTATTATTATTATTACCATGCCAAGGTACAAGATCAAGGCAGCTTTTGGAAACTGTTCAACACTTGTTATCTTGGAGTTGGGGTCAGGTCTGGGGGAATCAGGTCAGACCAGGAAAGAAGAGGGTACCTTTCTCATGGATATTTTAAGATGTTACATTTGCCAGTTGAAAGCAGCTTCTTATTTCACAAGGCTGTTGTGAGAATGAGATGAGAAAATCAATATAAAATTGCTTTGATCTTTCAAGCTTTGTGTTAGCAAATGGATGGGGATTGAAATACATATTGGAGAAACAGCAGAATGAAACTGACGTGAGTGTATGTGTGTGCATGCGTGCACACTCAAGAGTTCTGGAGAAATGAATATAATGTGTCCTCCTTAATGGAGCTTCTCCCACCTTCTCTGTTCCCTTTAACAGAAGAGCGAGTGGTTCCCATAGAAGTGTGCCGTTCCAAGCTGTCCAAATATCTGCAGGGAATTGTTTTCCGCTGTGACAAGTGCACCTTCACCTGCTCCAGTGATGAGAGCCTACAGCAGCACATAGAGAAGCACAATGAGCTGAGACCTTACAAATGCCAACTCTGCTATTATGAGACCAAGCACACGGATGAGCTGGATGCCCACCTCCGAGATGAGCATAAAGTGAGTGCGTTTCACCTATGCCTACTGGTGGCTTTTACTCCACACTAAGTTCTGCCATACAGCTAAAGGCAGAAAGATGCTGACTGTCCCATACTAAAGCCCATCATCCAGCACATTTTAGGAAGTACTCCTTCAACACATGATTAAATTCTGAAATTCCCTGCCGTGAGATACAGTGATGGCTCCTAGTGACTAGCCCTTAAAAATAATTGAATTCATGGCAACTAGATATGTCAGTTAACAATGTTAGATGCCTTCAGGTCCATTCTGATTTATGGAAACTCCATCATAGAATTTTCTTGATCATCTTGGCTTCCAGGGAGAGATTTATTCAGAGTTTTGCCATTTCCTTCCTCCCCAGGGTTGCCCAACTGATCCAAGGTTTTCTTGGTTCAGTAGGGATTTGAACCCTGGCCTACTGAAGTCCTAATCCAACACTCAAACCACTGCATCACAGCGGGTCTCTATATGGCATGACAATATGGATCATCAACACAATGTTGCAGTGTGAAGCAGCTCCTGTTCAGGTTTCTTCCTTGTCTTTCAGGGTGCCCCCTTCCTGTCCCCCTTCCTGGCTTTCTGTCTTCCCCCAACATTCTGAGCATGCTTAGTCTTCATTGGGATTCACGTTTCTACACACACTCCCCAACAACCTTAGCCTTTCATTTTTTTCTATTTCTCATATAATTCTGTAAACCTACCCAAGCCTTTGATCCTTACCTCTTGAGCATAGATAGTACCATCCTGGTTATAATACACACTTGGTGATTGTATTTGCTATTGTTCTTGTTAACTACCCTTGAGTTGACCCAGACTCATGACAGCCCTGTGGATGAGATAGCTCCAAGACTCCCTGTCCTCCACTGTTCTGCTTCGGTACTGTAAATTCAGGCCCATGGCCTCCCCAATTGAGTCTATTCATCTGCAATGCAGTCTTCCTCTCTTTCTACTACCTTTTATCTTTCCTAGCAAAATTGTCTTTTCTAATGAGCCATGCCTCATGATGTGGCCAAAGTATGACAGCCTCAATTTGATCATCTTGGCTTCCAGGGAGAGTTCAGACTTGATCTGTTCTAGGACCTATTTGCTTGTCTCTGTAGCCATCCACAGCACCCCTCAGCACTCTTCTCCAGCACCATATCTCAAATGAGTTGGTTTTCTTTCTGTCAGCTTTCTTCACCATCCAGCTCTCACATCCATACATGGTGATGAGGATTGGATTGGACAATTAGTGCTCAGTTGTATATCTTTACTTTTTAGGACTTTGTCTAATTCTTTCATAGCTTCCCTTCCCATTCCTAGTCTTCTTATTTCTTGCCTGCAGTATCTGTTCTGATCAGTGTTTGATCCAAGATATGGAAAATCTTTTTTTTTTTAATATTTTTATTTTCCTCATTGTCTAGATTGAATTTATGTAGATCCTCCGTGGTCATTATTTTTGTTTTCTTTATGTTCAGCAGTAAGACTTTGCTGTTGACATACATAGTTTGTATGCCAGTTATTAACAAGCACATATGTACTTACACACAACAGGTGAATTTGGTGAGGATCAGTTTCAAAGTTGGCTAAATATGTACCACACTCACATCTGTCCCTGTAATAATGATGAGGTACTATATCAAATTAATAGCATATGGTCTGCTCAGGTAACTAATGTGGGGAGAAGAAAGAGGAGCCCATGGTTACACCCAGCCCAGTTACAAGGGGGTGTTATTTATGTCTTCATCAACCAGATTTTTTCCTTTTAGATGACTGAAGGATCACATTAAGGATGTCTTTCTCTTATTCTTGCTACTCTACCTTCTGTCTCCTGCTGTCTTCCAGAATTTCCAAGAGCTAGATCTAGCCAAATCTTGTAAAACAAGAATTCTAGCAGAATTTCACCATTCTTCCCATACATGGCTGTGATAGTATCCATTAGCATTTTATGGGGTGGGGGCCATGGTGCTGTTAAGGTGGAAAACCCCTATGGTGAACACCACAAAGACCCCCCCAAAAACCCTTTCACACACAGCATAGAGATGGATGTTTCTTCTTATATGAGGTATATGAAACTTGTTGTGGACTTTACTTGTGCATAGAATTCGTGTATCGTTTTCACTTAAAATTTGGAGCAAATGGAAATATGTGCTAGTTCCTATCCCCTCCCCCATTCAACCATTGTTATCGCACTCGTTATTCCAGTGTGAAGGGAAATCTTATTTTGAAACATAGAAAGGGAAGGGACTATATACTGTTAGTGTTTTGTGTGTGTGTGTGTGTGTGTGTGTGTGTGTGTGTGTGTTTTGATGGACCCAAACCAAAATCTATGGAGTCTATTCTTGAGATTTTGTCTCCTATTAAACTTACTTCACATTAGTGCAAATTTCCACTCTGTTAAGTAAGATAGCTAGAACAGAGGAACCTATGAAAACTCTAGCCCCTTTTGAACATCTTTGTATCGTCAGATAAACCCCACAAGGAAATTATTGGGTTACTATATAAATGACTTGTGGAAGAGTCATACGGTAATGGGCTAGCGGTTAAATGGAACTGGGAATTGGAACTTAACATCTCAATACCAGATAGTGTATGGCAACACATTTGGAATCACCCCCCGTTTAGTTCTAGATCAGCTCTCATTAAAGAATGTTCCTCAAAACTGATCCATTGATGGTATATGACCTGTTTACTTGACTTACATTAGTAAAAACTCCTCTCCTTTTTGTTGGCGAAGTTGTTCAGATATAGGAACGTACCTCCATATATGGTTTCATTGTACTTGAATTTTTAACTTTTGCAAACAGGTTCTCTCTATAATCTCTCAGATTACCAATCAAAAAAATTATTTGTATCCTGTTTTAGCACTTTTTGTCAATTTTTATTGATCGTAACAAAAACCTTAAATATAAACATTTAATATTATTTTTATTGCTGTTACAAGAGTAGAGATTGCTCAGAAGTGGAAAACCGGCCAATTAAATCTGGAAGGTTGGTGGTGAAGAATATTCCACTCCCTTTTAATGGAAAAACTTCCTGTTAGAATGGAATCCCCCAATGGATGTGGTATATCATTTAAAGAAAAATGGTCTCTCATTTTGAATTTTGTAAATTCCACTTCATATTTAAATGCTACCACAAAACCATGTACACCTCTGGGGGGATGTGTTAGAGGAAAGATAAGTTTCTTTGAACCTTGTAATCTGTTTACAGACTGTTCTTGAGTTGATCTTGTTATTTGGTTTTAATCTTAATCCTTTATGTGTATTTTTTTTAAATAAAAGATTTTTAAAAAGAAGTCATGTCATCCCTGCTCTGCTCAACAGAACAATCAAGGCTAACCCTTTTCTTCCTCACCCCTTTCATTGCTTTTTAGCACAGTTCCTCAGCATTTTCATGCTCCCAAAGGCATGGGCAAAAAGCAAGCACTGCCTGAATAACTCAACTGTGATTGCTGTATCATCTTGATCATTTCCAGACTCTTGAAGCATATCGTTGTCGGCTTGGGGATACTTGTTGTTGAAAAATTGGAGAGCTCCTGTTGCATAGAATTTTGGTGAAAGGGAAATGGAGGGGTGGTGAGTGATATACCATGTATAGAGTGGGAAATCCCAGTAAATGAGGTAGCTGTGTCTTCTTTTTCTCCTCCAAAGGTGAGTCGCAATTTTGAGTTGGTTGGACGGGTTAACTTAGATCAGTTGGAACAAATGAAGGGGAAAGAGGAAACTTCCAGCAGTGATGAGGAAGAAAAGGAAGAGGAGATGAGTCCCAAGCCTGATGAGAGAGGTCAGTATGGTGGTTTTATCTCTGATTGTTAGCAGAATTCTGTATCCACCTGACCTCCCCCTGCTACTTTAAGAAAATAACAATTCACCAACATTTTTCTTTAGGAGCACACCAAGCAAGGCAGAATGCTGTCCAGTGATTCTGTCTCCAGCTGCCAGATAACAGGGAAACAACTGGATCAGATGAAATAGTTTCCCATAAAAATAGTATGTTTGTGCATGTCTTCGCAGGCTGAAGATGTGTTTCTAAGTCCTTCTGAAACTAGCAGTCTAGATTTATTAGGTTTTGTTCTAGGTTTGAGCCAATATAAAGATGAAGCTCTCAGTTGCTGATTAAATGCACAAGTAAATCTGGAACAACAGTGAGGTTGGAGTAGGGAATATAGCTTGTGTTGAAACCTGTTACTCAACCTGTCTAATGTATGCATGAGAAGCTGGACCCATTTTCAGTTAGATCAATATTTCCTAGTCTGTTGCCCTTTAAACATTTTGTACTATAACTCTCATCATCCCTGATAAGTGTCCATTCTGGCTAGCACTGGTAGAATACGTATTGCTTTGGGAGTGCTCTCATCTTGATATTATGGTGATGGCAGGGCTGGATGCGTACTCATCTTAGCCTCACCTTGGCTTGAATTCTGACCATCCCCTCAGTTATTCTGCCTTAACTATCCTGTAACTATTAAGGGGATAGGGCTTCCAGTGATGCAGGCATATAGCAAGACTTTCTGACATTCCCTCCCCCTCTGTTTCTTTTTCTAGCTCTATAACTGAGTTTGTAGCAGGTGACAGTACTGGATGGAGTCTATGTATTTATGGATGGACTCTATGTATAATCTTACCAGGCAGTCAGGCAACTAATGAATGAAAAGACTTGTTTTAATGGGGCAATATTCAGAATTTGTGGCCACTGCAAGTATATATATCTGTATTCATTCATTCATTCTCAGGTAATGGACGCTGCATCTGCACTGTGAAATTAATGCAGTTTGACACCACCTTAACTGCCATGACTCAATCCTGTGGATTTCTGAGATTTATAGTTTTGTGAGATATTTCGCCTTCTCTGTCAGAGAGCTCTGGTGCTACAACAAACTATAAATCCAAAGATTTCATAGGATGGAGCCATGATAGTTAAAGCAGTGCCAAACAACCATCTCATAATAACACCTAGCCACCTGGATAGCTTTGAAAGTGATGTACATACACTAGATCAATCACCCTAGAAACATGCCACTAAAACACAACAGCATCTTTAACCGTGTACTGCAGATAAGGACAAAGGGCCGAAGCAAACTAGTGAATTCATGCTAGATGACAGGTTTAAGTGGGAGATCTATACCACTATTATAGATATTTTTTCACCATAGTACTACTCTGGCTTTTCTTTTGTCCTCTATATATTAGGCCTTCTTGATCGGGATGAGCTGATTTTGGTTTTATCATTTTAATTTAAAAAAAAAAAAAACCAAACCTTTTCATCTGTTCCTGGCATCTGGTATTCAACAGCATATTTTCTCTGAACACAGAACCTAAACCAGTCCTTTCTTAGCTATCATGGCTAATAGACATTTATAGATCTGTTCTTCATAAACCTATCAACTTTTGCCAAATTGTTCCTTCCTATTAACTTTTTCCAGTATCTTCCCCTCCCCATCCTGCCAAATAAAACTCCAAGAGAAGGTAAGACCAGGAGAGACAAATTTTGATATTATGCAAATTACATAAAACATGCTGATTGAATTAAAAGTATGAGGAATACCCACTCTGAATAAATACATTTTTAACAGCAAAATTTTGGGTTTTCAGTAAAGCATGCCTTGTTTCCCAGCACCAGCACCTTTTCCCTCTGTGCTGTGGCAAATTTATTCTGCTTGTGGAGCAAACTGTGCCATACTTAAGCAGATGAAGATCAGCATTTTGTGAAAGGCACTGTTAACATCAAGAGGACAAAAATCTCTCTGCAGTAAGGCACGCTTCTTGATAGATAATTTTAACAATCAGGACATGGGGAAAAGGCTTTGGGGGAGAAAGTGATGATATCTCTTCCCAGTAGTGAAACTACCCAAAGAAAGAAGTCCAGGCACAGTATGTATGTTTTTTGTGTGTGCACAAGAAAGAGAGATTGTCAGAAGCTTAAGTTGGCTCATGAGCTGTGTACATTATAATAAAACATGGAAATGAGGTAAGCAGAGATCAGCAGTAAATGAAGCAAAATTCCCCCATTTCTTTCATTATGTACTTTGAGAGGACTCTGGGAAGGCAAAGACATTGGCATTCTGTTGTTTTCTTGCTCAAGATAATCCCCACTAAAGAATTAATGCTTGGAGCAGATGGCACCGTCTCATTTTCAGTGAAAAGAATCAAGCAAGAGAGTCCAAGCAATTATTTTTAATGGCCTGTGTGGCGATCATCGTAATTTTGTGAGAAAACATTTCATCTTTTGTTTGTGGCCAGCTCTCTTGTTTATGCAGGGCCTGCGTTTTACTCATATAGGATGTCTACTGTGACTTCAAGGTGTTGAGGGTACTCAATTAATAACTTGATAGCGCACAATCCATCCCACTCCCATTGATTTAAGCAGATGGGCTAGCCCTTTCCCATCAAATCCAAGAGAATGTTTAAAGAAACATTTAAACTTTGGCTGGATCTTGCCCAGCTTGCAGAGATTAATGAAACACCTTGTTGGGTTTTATCCTGCATGAAGGATATGTTACACAAAGGTGGAACTCATATGTACAGGAAAACTATGGCCACACATCATGGTTCGATTAAAGCCAGTGGCACAACTCCTACTCCTTTCAGTCAATCTAGAACACACTACAGCACTCAATGCGGGGAGCCATGCCAGCGACTATCCTCTTTTCCAGATTGCCTGTTCATATAACTGGGGGTGGCGGGGGGGGAGCCATACAGAAAAACTAGACAATCCCCTTTGCTGTCCCCAACAAACCAATTCAAATACAAGAGTTATAACTAATGTTAATCCCAAAGAATCCTTGGAAAGGCATTTTTGTGAGAGCTGCTCTAGTAGTAGTAGTAGTGGTAGCAACAATAATTTATTTCTTACCTGTCTTTCCCTAAGGCTCAAGATGGGGTACAACATAATTAAATACATATAACTGATGATTAAATACACAATTAAAGCACATATATATAGGATTAAAACAATGTTTACACATTTAAATCATCCAGATTAAAATATACCAATTTACGATTCATAGTGATGTGATCATTCACACATAAGTCAGAATTACCTAGTTTACTGTTAGGGAGTGGTGTGCTAGTGTACACAGTTCTTCATTGACCCATTCGCATGAACAATGAATGAAATAAACCAAAATCTGGAAAGTTTTGCATGATTTCTGAACAGGGTTTGAATTGGGACAACTGATTTCTGAAGTCAGGGTTTATAAACTAATAAGAAGGTTGGTTTATCCCTGCTTTATTAGCCTTGCTTGTGTGGGAGCAACAAACCCAGAAGCTCAAGGCTGGATATCATATCAAGTTTCCTAATATGTTTTATTTTTACCTGCTGATGGAAAGAGAATCTTAAACAAAATGTGAAAACCACAATAAAACAATTCTGGCAGAATTGTGCAGGTACTCTCAATGTAAAGAGAATGAGAAGTGCCCCCAATCTACTCATGCTTCCTTTTCTTCTTTATCTCCATTTCTGGGGAAGTAGATATTTTGCATCTCTCACAAATTAAGTAATGTGGAGATACGGGACATCAGTTTTCTACAGTACAGAGACATAAAACAGCAGGAAATGCCAGATGCTTGGGTTTCCTGTTCTCTGTGCAGCATTGTAGTGTCCAAAGCCATTCTCCAAAAGCCATTCTCCAATTGCTGAGAATTCTTCCTTTGAAATCTTTAGTTTTCTTACATTACCATAATTCCCAGAGTTTCTTAAGGGCAATTAAAACTGTTTATCTGTAGTAGTGAAATTGTGTGTCATTACACTTAGTATTGTTGTCAGGACTATTAAGGATAATTTAAAATGAGGATGCAGTGGCTTAGTGGTTAAGACACCAGTTCTGACAATCGGAAGCTTGGCAGTTCAAGGCCCAAGTGCTGCATGATAGGGTGAGCTCCTGCACTAGTCCCAGCTTCTGCCAACCTAGCAGTTTGAAATCATGCAAACGCAACTAGAAATTGGTACCACTTCAGTGGGAAGGCAATAGCATTTGGTGCAGTCATGCTGGCCACATGACCACCAGAGCAGTCCTCGGACAACACTGGCTCTTTGCCTTGAGATGAGCACCACCCCCTACTGTTGGTTACGACTAGACATTCATGTCAAGGGACTACCTTTACCTTTTTAAATGAGGATAAAAATGCAATGGAAAATATGACATTAATGACCAACCAGGTATGTTTGGAAAGACAGGACTGGTAAGTCTAAAGGGATGTGTTTATGAAATGAAATTTTAGAGTCTAATATTATTTCTCAGATTCCATCAAGAAAAATGAAAAAGCTACTCCAATTGTGCCTCAACTGGAACTGCTCAGTATTGCATCTTCCTTGTGTGTGTGAGTGTGCATATGTGAGAGAAAAAGAGCATGAGCGTATGCCTTCAAGTCACCTGTTTGCTTACGGTTATCTCATGAATTTCACAGGGTTTCTTAGGCAAATAAAATAAAATACTCAGAGATGGTTTGCCATTGCCTTCCTGTGAAATTTAGCCAACAGCACCTGGTACTCCTTGGATGTCTCCCATCCACGTACTAACCAGGGCTGACTTTGCTTAGCTTCAAAGGTCAAACAGGATCTGGTGTCTTCAGTATATTTACGCTACATCTTCTCTACTGAATCTGAATACTGAATTCAAATGTATCCTTAAAGATTGATTTGGAGGAGAGTTAAGGACTTGGGCAATCAAGGGTTGGATTGCCTCCCAGGACATCTCTTGAAGGCGCTGAATGACATCAGGGGTAGTCCCTGCTCCCAATATCATCTGGGATCCTTCACCCATGAAGAGATAAAGGGTAAGAATGGAAGGAGTGTCCGCTCCTGGTGCCTGCTGAGTGACAGCTTTGCTTCTCCCTTGACCAAGCTAGCAAGGGAAGACTGAAGCAGGGTCAGTTGGCTCCTCAGTGTGCTATCTAAGCTTGAAGTTGGCTTTGCTTCCCATCACACCTCACAAATGGAAAAAGTAAAAGAAAGCAAAACCATATAACCTGTAGCCTCAAGGACTCTTTCTGGAGCCTTCAACACAGTCACTTTCCCTTTTCAGGGAGCAGTGTCATACAGGGCTTGGAATGGTTTGGTGGAATAGATTTGGCTTACCCGCCAGCCATTCCCCAGCTCTGGCTTAGAGTATTCTTAATAACTAACCTAGTTTTATATGCATTTGTACAGGTTTCCCATCTCATATTCCCTTGGAAGAAGACATATGTGTTTACCCTGTTGGACTTCACAAGCAACTTCCATTTCCTTCTACCTTCTTAAGAGAAATATGAGGAATCCTATTCAAAGGTGCCATGTGCTTTGTTTTCCTTTAGAATCCATGAGGTTCTCAGAGAATGGGCCACCAGAAAAAAGGTTCTCATGTGAATTTTGTGGTCGGACATTTGCAGAGGGCTCCGATTGGGAAAGGCACGTACTGAGGCATGGCATGTAAGTTGGCCTAAGAACTACTGGCTCTTAACAATCACAGGAAATTACAATTGTCTCTCCTAGTGTATTTTATGGAGGAAACAATATCAAAGAAGAACCACCACACCTTCCATCCAAGTGTTGGTGCTTGGTATGCAAAATAGGTTTCATTGTGCTATTCTCAAATGCAACCTTGTGTAAATTTAAGAGATTTTGTGGTAGCTACTGGGACACAGTGTGGAAATGGACTTAGATGAGAAGAAAGAGACAGAGAAAGATGGCTGGAGTAAGAGAAGTAAGAAGTCCTCATCAGTTCCTATGAATACCATTTTGAAGACATGCTCAGTATAATTTCTGGTGGACTAGATGGCTTCCAAGTTAGAATCCTGTTCCACCACCATCAAAACACACACACATAAACACACACACTCTCACACACATCACAAGAGAAAGATTAATTATATGAATTAACAATATGTTTATACATTTTATAGATATAATGCAAACATACACACTTCCCAGGAACAAGATTAATTGTATAAATTGAAGACATGTTTATACATTTATAAGTATGATAATTTGCTGTTTGTTATTTATTGATTTGTTTAATTAGCTTTGTATATACAGATTCTATATTCTAGCTCTCCTTTGGACAGAATTTGGGTTAGTCTGGTGAAACATATTTTAGCACAAAGGTTAGGCAGCCTTGTTGGTGAAGTAGTTTGAATGTCCAACATTTATGTGGGCCACTTTATTTAGTGCATCAAAATGGGAAGAACATGAAGGACAGGTAGGTTGTGAATATTATAAGTAATAAATAATAGCCATAAAAATTAAAAATGAATTTTCTTGCAGAAAATTTGAATAATCAGGTTCAATGATGATTTTAAATACCCTTGTGGAATCTTTATAAAAGACACATTAAATAACATTTATCATGCCATAAGATTTTGTAGGCTATAGCCACTCCATCCAATGTGTAAGGCTATAACTTAACTGGACAGGTGTGTGATTATTAAGTACTGTATTATGTGGTGATGTTTTTGACAAAAGGAAATTAATTAGCTCCACACCATGGAGGTGGTTTATAGTGATATGCAGAGCACCAATGAATGTTTGCAGACACCATGGGTGTGATTCACTCCCAACTAGCCATCATTGACAGCAAATGAGCAACACATGGTCGCTCTTGTAAGCAAACAACCTAACAAGGACAATACTTCCTATAGTGAGTTTGAAATGAGTTAGACTTGGTTAAGACCTACATCTACATTGTCACAACTTGCTTGGGAACTCCAGTTCAGTGGCTTCTCATTTTAAACATTTTTTCCTAGATCAAGATGGCCTGCTTGATATCTTTGCATTGCTGAACCTGTTCACCTTGTGATTGACTAGTTGGGAGTGGATACATCCACACAGATTGAATCTGGTTTGATTGAATTCTGCATTCTTTCTGACTCTGCATAGTACTTTGACAGATTGGTTTCTCTTGAATTACTTGACCATTTAGCTTGATAACTCCCTTTTTCTTTTCTTTTTTTAATTGTTTTTGTTTTCTTGTCTTTTCTGTATACTCACATATACCTTCCCACAAAAATGTTTTTGAAAGATGTGGTTAAATTAAAAGCTTGAGCCACAATAAATGTGTGCCTTACGATGGCCTCTCTTCATTGTACCTGAAATGTTCCTCATCCCTTTAAAATTTCTAGCAACATTAGCTCTACCTAGCAGGAAGAGTTTTTCAAGTATTGTTTAACATGTATTCAACATGCCAGGGGAAAAGTTAACTCTCTTTCCCCTCCTTTCTGGGTTTCCAGGGCTGTGAATGAAACCAATCTGATGTTTAGTGAAGACAACCAGCCAAAAGAGAACGTAGAAGAGAATGTGAAGGTACCGTTGGCAGAAGAGATGGAAAGCAGCACGGAAATAGTGGTAGACTTTTCCCACACGAATGAAACTGCCATCTGTATTGTTGCTGCTGCTGATAAATCACTCCAAGAGAATACAGAGGCCAAAAGCGAATGAGCACCTGGTGTGATTTCAAACAACCTACTTGAACAGTGATGGATGGGATGGGGGGAGGGGGACAAGGAAGAATCAAAGCTGCTTTTAGGACTGAATGATCTATTTTCAAAGCACTGGTACCTGTGTGTGTGTGTGTGTGTGCGTGTGTGCGTGCTTGTTTTTGCGTGTGTGTACATATATTAAATTTATTTAATTGAGGACAACTAAATAATGTGGCTCCATGACATCTCTGCGACTCTTCTGGATCTTGAACAGTGAGAAGTTTCCATTCATTTGGACTTGAGGAGCAAACTCGCCAATGCTAGTTGCATCATACCATTGTGCTTTGCCACAAACACTTTGGATCATTTCAAGGATGGAAGCATCACGAGGATGGAAGAGTGCAGGGGACAATTTTCAGCGCACAAATTTGGGCGCTATTTTTTTCTAATTTTAATATACATATTATGCTTTTCCAGACTGACTGACTGATTGACTTGCTTTAGAAGAAGAAGAAGAAAACAAAACAAAACAAAAACTGTTTTTTGCTTAAAACAGTCACCTGTTTCCTAGTACCTCAGAATTAACCAAGGGAAATATTAAAAAAAAATACAAATCTCTGCATTTGTCAGTACTACCTGTTGTCGTTGTGGTTAAATGTAGAGATAGACTGCTGGGCAAGATGGTGAATGGAAGAAAAACCACAAAGTTTTAAAACAAAAGGAAAACAAAATTGTGCTCAAAATCCCTAAGGGGGTTTTTATTTCTTAAAATACTGTGATTTTTTTAATTATTTTAGTAAAAAAATACAAAAAAGAGAGAGAGAGAATTCCTAGATACCTGTCCGTGACTTGTCATCTTTTATTCCAGGTAAGCTGTTTGTTAGCGTTCTGCTATGATTTTAGGGTGTGTGTGTGTGTGTTTTTAAGAAAAGACTCATGTGACTGACTATGTGCCGTTCTTGTTTTGCCCCATGTCTACGTCTGCTCAGCCTAAGGGGTTACAAACACAGCACAATTAAGTTTGGGATTGTTGTTGGGTTTTTTTCTTCATGAAAAGTATTGTTATTCCCCACCCTGATCCTGCACCCACCCGGGAGATGGCACTGGGAAGGAGGATTAGTTTCTGTGAATATAATGTTTCTTTTCACTCTGCCCCCCCTTTCTGTTAGTTTCAAACATGTGGAAATAGCAAAGAAATGGCTTTTTTTAAAAAATGAAAAAAAAGGGGGGAAAGAATAATCCCATTAATACTAAAGAATCAAACATACAGCACAGCTATGCAGGTTGTGGGCCCAAATGGGTCCTCATAATCATTCTGTTGCTTGTCAGATTTGAACATCTCTCACTGGTTATTATTTCCATTCCTACGAATGGTTGCCTTTTCTTTGTAAAGTGGTGTGTTTTGTTTTGGTGCGATGGGGGGAGAAGGGGAGGGAGCTGATAAATCTCTGAAATTTCTGAAATCATCTTTCTCAAAGTTTGAGGTGACCCAGTTCTGTGATATTTGGAGTTAGAAGGTCTACTCTTTGTGGATTTTCTTGAACTGTTTGTACGACCTCCCATTAGCTCTTCGCAGGAGGGAGAACAGCATAGCGTAAATAGGAATTTACATCCATGGGAATTTGAGACTTCTGTTCCTGATTTCATGCTAAAAATATTTTTGCTTGACCATGAATTGGAAGATCAGGACCCATGGGGAAAATGGTCTGATTGTGAACAAAGGGGTTTCTTTCCACACACAAAAAAAAGTAGAAAGTATTTGAAACCTAGTTTTAGAAATGCATGTGTCTCTTTGGGTTCTTTTTCATTTTCATTTTTTTAAAGGGTTTGGCACCCTTTTTTGTTTTTTTAGGTTTGTTTTGTTTTTTACTTGGAGGGGGTGGGAAGGGTGGGAGCGAGAAGAAGTGGAGGTGAAGTCCGGATCCAACAGAACTTCTCCTCAAATTGGTGGAAAAAGACAAGGGAGTGGGAAAGGAAACAAAAAAGAAAAAAGAAAGAAAAAAAGAAAAATAGTACTGTTGCATTTGTGAAATAAGTGCTACTTGAAAAGCATGGTGTTTTATTTGAGGATTCATATTTTGTGGGGGGTTGGGACCTTTTTTTATTTGGAGGGAGGGACAGTCATGGAAAACACATTGGAAGGACAAGTATAAATACACATTTTGTGTCTGAATGTTTTCTTTTAAATTGGCCTCGTTTCAAATGTATTTAAACAGTTCCATACCTGGATTGGGTGTTTGTAATGGTTACCAAAAATGAAAAAGATGAAAAAAAAAAGATGAAAAAATGAAATAAATGATTGTGACATGCTTTTATCACTACTTTATTTTTCAAATAACATGTAAATATTGTAATCCATTGGATTTGTTTTGTTTTGTTTTTTGCTAACCTGTTAATAAATATATGGGACCATTATCCTTTTTAACAAGTCTAGAATGTCATATTTTTTCTTGTGTTCCCCCCCCCCCCAAATGTGTACCTTGATATATTGTGGACACACATTTTAGATGCATTATTATGATTCTGTTGGCTGTAATGATGACCTAGGATTGAGAATAACATTTTTTTTCATTTGTTTAATTTATACAGAGGACTTTTTCAGAGTTTGACAGAAGGAAATAAATAGCAAAATGATAACCCACTGGCTTCAGAACTCAGTATTTCCTAACTAAGATTAACTACTGCTCAGTGTTGGTGGACAAGGAGTGGAAGTTCTGAAATGTTGCACTGATAACTTTTTTTAAGGCAAAAGAAAACAAATAAAGAATTTTCAAAAGCGTGTGTGTGTATGGCTCTATCCCATTAAGAATTGTTTTTAAAACCCTTGCCTGGCTTTTTTCTGAGTCTTATTTAAAAACAGAGTAATTTGGAGGAGAGGTGGGTGGGTGTCACTGTATTTCATCTGATTTTTCCTTTGAAAAAAAACTGAAAGGCAAGGGATGTTTATAATTTAGAAGCTTTGCAGGTGGAGAGGTGGAAGGGTGAACAGTAATTCTACACTGAAAATGTTTATTTTGTTTATTTTAAAACATTTAAACTATAGTTTTTTGTGGGTTTTTCGGGCTGTGTGGCCATGTTCTAGAAGAGTTTCTGACATTTCGCCAGCATCTATGGCTGGCATCTTCAGAGAAAAGATGCCAGCCATAGATGCTGGCGAAACATCAGAAAGAAACTCTTCTAGAACATGGCCACACAGCCCGAAAAACCCACAAAAAACTATGGATGCCAGCCATGAAAGCCTACGACTTCACGTTTAAACTATCTTTTCTTACTGTATAAACATAGTATATAACATATAATTTTGTTGCTATGTGCTTTCAAGTTGTTTCTGACTTATGGCAACCCTAAGGTGAACCTATTGTAGGGTTTTCTTGGCAAGATTTATTCAAAGTGGGCTTGCCATTGCCTTTGAAGCTGAGGGTATGTGATTCGCCCAAGGTCCTCCAATGGGTTTTTATGGACAAGCAGGGATTTGAACCTTGGCCTGCAGAGTCCTAGTCCAACACCTAAACCACTACACAACTGATTGAATTTGGAGGGAGAGAGAAAAAGAGACAAAGAGATTTTGCATTTATTTTGCCATAATATATTACTTCAACAGCTACAATCCAGTGTGTGCTTGCTTTGGAGCAAACCCCATTCAGCTTTGTGGAATTTATTTCTGCATAAACGTAATCAGGATTAGTTGCCTTGTGATTCCCACTGAAAATCATTGAGAGTTAGAACTTTTTAAATTTTGTCTGGACCATCTCATTCAGTGAAATATTTATTTCAATAAAATTTCAAACTAAATTAATTTTACTCTGAATTTTGTTTGTTTGTTTGTCCATAGCCAATTAGCTACAGGTTTTCCAGCTGTACCCTGGACACGCCCAATCTCATCTGATCCTGGAAGCCAAGTTTTCCAGAACTACAGAAAGCACGTTTTTTTGCAACACTTTCTGAAAACAATATGAGCTTTGGACAGTCATCCTGAGATTCAGGTTCAATAGTAGGCAGATCATCATAGGAAAAACTCTGATAGATTGCAGGTGTTTAGCGCATCCGATTCCCCTGGCAAAATAAGTTACTACTTTGATCCTTTTGGGCCATACTCCATGTTCGCATCTTTATACAGGCCTCCCTTTTCAGCACGAACTAAACTTCAGGTCTCTGGCCCATCCATGTTGTTTTTAATGCTCTTGCTTGAGGCCTTCAGGAAAGCAATGCAGAGAACAGGGAGGAAGAGGGAAAGGAGAATGAGAGCAACATCATATTTCAGCTGGGTAAGAGGACAATAGGATTCTGTAGTCCTCCAGGTGCTACACTCTCCCATCACATAGGACCATTGGCCATGTTGGTTGGGTCTGATGACAGCTGGGTATCCAACAACACCTGGAAGGCCATCTGTTCCCCAACTCTGGTTAAATTGAAGGCTTCATAGAGAAGGTGGAGGGATTGAAGGGAAAGTAGCACAATGGTTCAAGGAAGGATATACCACTGTCTAGACATGGCAGAATCTGGAATCTTAACAGCAATTTCCAGTCAATAAATAGCATCTAAGTTTAAAAGGACACAATCCACTGCAAAATGAAGTTTCTGTTTTGATGGGAAATCGCATGCAGGGCAGGGGAGTGTGCAGGAGAGGAGTTCCTGGACTGGGACCAGTGGCATGCACAGTCTAAGTCTGATTCACATGAGTAGGGACATGGACTACAGGAAAGGAAAACCCCATACCCCTCTTCACGAGGAAAAAATATCCCTAAGGCTTGGATTTGGGTGTTTTGAGGTATAGAAGGCCTTTGGTATCCACTAGGGTTTAGTTCCAGAACCCCCGTGGATACCAAAATCCATGGATGCTTAAGTCCCATTATATACAGTAGCATAGTAAAACGGTGTCCCTTATATAAAATGGCAAAATCAAGGTTTGTATTTTTGGAATTATTTTTAAAATATTTTCTAACCATTGATGCTTGAATCCATGGATAAAAATGTGGATATGGAGGGCTGACTGTATTGCTATTCTTTTAAAATATTATCTATATCCTGTGAGTTTTTTTCTCCAAGAAGTTCCCAGAGAAGCGCAGGGTTCTCCCCGTTTTATCCCCACAACTTTAATGAGGTATAAGAAACTGAGATGAAGAGAACAACTGGCTCAAGGTCACCAGGAACCTTTTCATGCTACACAGTTATAGAACTACAAGTCCCGTTTAACTGCCATGGCTGCATTCTATGGAATCTCAGCGTATGGTCAGATACTACGTTGCTGTAGCTGAGAATTATAAATGTCATCCCCAGGATTGCACAGGATGGAACCAAGGCAGTTAAAGTGGAATCAGCGCTATAAAGTTTTAATGTGAGCTTCATGGCTGATAGGATCGACCCAGAATTTCAGAAATTTAAATTTGTTTTAATTTGATTTTATTTAGATTTATCAGTTTTCTAAGTGTGATTTTATTGGCTAATATTTATATAATTTTGTGATATTTTGGTCAAAGACCTTAAATAAATTCTGATTCTGATTGATCCTGGATCTCCAACAGTATCTACCTATTAGGCTATTGCACTGCACTGCCTTCACAATCTCACCTCCCCCATTAGCTTAGTCTGTAGCTTTAGATAAACCATGATCCCTTAACTTAAGATTTTCTTTATCACACACGGAGGAGGAGGAGGAGCTTTTACCACAGGGGTGGGCAACATGCATGTGATCTTGAAACTCTCAGAAGACTCCATCATCCCGCAATTTCCTTATGTTAAAATACATACTATGCTCCTGGAAGTCTCAAAGAAGGGTGATTTGCTAAGTTCCTCCTGTACCTTGTTTTGGAAAAATATCCATCAGTTTTTGAAAATGGAGTGGAATTCCATCAACTTTCAGCTTGGGGTTGTGTGTGGCCCACAGGTTTTCAACAAGTGGAAATTGGCCCCCAAGGCAATGTAAATTGCCAGTCTATTTAATGAAGTTGTTGCAAGGAGAATTGCAATGTTGTATGTTGAATACTGGGGGGGGGGGGGGGGGGGGAGGAGATTGAGAATGATAACTGGCTAGCTGCAAATGGTTGCCTGTAATGTTCCTATTAAATGTGTGCTTCCAAATTAGAAAACACTGTAAAGTTAGATACATCACTGCTATTCTTAGGAGATAATCTGGGCTATTATGAGCTCAAACTGGAAGGAGCAAAGGACAATTACAGATAGCCAGCACTCTGTGTCCAAGTGGTTAATTTGTTCTTGGAAGAAAGAGGTGGTGATTTCAATTGCTCATCTGAAAGACATTTTGCAAGATGAACCTACAAGATTCTCAAATAACCACATAACAGACATGAAAAATACAATTCTGATTAAAATGTGTGCAGAAATGTGCTAGTGGGACAGGGGTATGGCATATCAAAGTGATGATGCAAATTAGTTATTCGCCACCACCCAGATGCTAGCTTTTCATGCTCTTGTCAATGGTATGCTTTTATTGTTACTCCCAGGCAGCAAAGAAAAGGTCATAGTTGGCCAAAGACAGTTTTTGCCACTTCATCATTGGGTAAAGCTAGTTTAGAACCATTAACTTCATGGGAGAGCCAATATCCGTGGACTATGGGAAAGAGCCACTGCTATCAAGCAGAGCACTAGTTGGTTAATGCAGCCAGGACAAATAAAAGAAAAGATTGAACAATAATAGTGCTTCACATGCAACTTAGGTAAAGACTAAAGATGCTGGTAAAGACTACAAATATATGCCATATGCACTTTTCAAGGCAAGTCAAAGGTTAGAGTAATGGCTTCAAGGCCAGCATCACTCGGGTGGGGGGGGGGGGGTAGGGGTCAACATTACTAGGCACCTGCTGATGCTCCATGGACCCTAAGGTGCCTGTTCTCCTTCCTGTTGCTACATGTTCACTTTTCCTCTCTAAGTGGCTAAGCAGTGACAATCAAAAAGAAGGAAAAAGAATCTAACTGCCTTCTGGACCCTGATGTGGAGTAAGCAAGTGATTGTGGTACAGGCTGAATCTCCTTTATCTGGAATTCCAAAATCTGAAATACTTCAAAATCCAAAACTCCACAAAGGTGGCTAAGATAGTGACACCTTTGCTTTCTGATGGTTCAGTGTACACAAACTTTTTTCCGTACACAAAATTCCTTAAACTATTGTGTACATAATTTTGTGTTGCTAACTGCCCTTGAGTCGATCTTGACTCATGGTCACCCTATGGATAAGACATCTCCAAGATCCTCTCTCCTCTGCCTAATTCTCTTCTCTGCCTAATTCCGGCAACCTCTTAATACCCGTGACCTCCTTAATAATGTCCATCCATCTAGCATGTGGCCTTCCTCTCTTCCTACCTCCCAACACCTTTCACAGAATTATTGGGTTTTTTTAAAAAAAAATCCTCCCTTCTCATGATGTGTCTGAAGTGCGAGTCTCAGTTTGGTCATCTTGGCTTCCAGGGAGGTTTCCGATTTTATCTGCTCTAGGACTCACTTGTTTGTCCTTTTGGCTGTCCATGGGATCCTTAGCACTCTTCTCCAGTGCCACATCTCAAAGGAATTGATTTTCTTCCTTCCTTGTTTCTTCACTGTCCAGCTCTCACATCCATACATGGTAATAGGGAATATAATGGCTTGTATGATCCTAACTTTTGTGCGGAGTTGTATATCTTTGCATTTTAGAATCTTTTCTAGTTGTTTCATAGCCACCATCCCCATTCTTAATCTTCTGATTTCTTGACTGCAGTCCCCATTTCTATCAATGTTTGATCCAGGTATGGGAATTCTTTTACTATTTTTATTTCTTCATTGTCTAGGTTGAACTTGTGAAGGTCCTCAGTGGTCATTATTTTTGATTTCTTTATGATCAGCATTAAGCCTGCCTTTGCACCTTCTTTGATCTTCCTTAGTAGGTGTTCCAGGTCTGTGAGTTTCTACTAGTTTCTGCTAGTATTATGGTGTCATTTGCATATCTTAGATTGTTGATATTCCTTTCTCCTATTTTCTTCCTCCTCCTTCTGTTCCTAAGCCTGTTTTTCTTAGAATATGTTCTGCATACAGGTTGAACAGATAGAGTGAAAGGATACAGCATTGTCTGACCCTTTTGCCAATCGGGAACCATTCTGTTTCTCCATGTTCTGTTCTGACAGTAGCCTCTTGTCCCGAGTGCAGATTCCTCATCAGGACTATCAGATGTGTTGGCACTCCCATGTTTTTAAGGGCATTCCATAGCCTTTCATGGTCTATGCCAGGGGTAGGCAATCTTTTTGAGCCGGGGGCCGGGTTGCTATCCCTCAGACAATTGGGGGGGCCGAAGCACCAAAAATAAATAAATAAATAAATAAATAAATTTTAAAAAATTAAACATTTAAAAAATATGCATGCACACTCAGCCCCAGAAAAGCCATGGCAAAACCCCTGTGGAGATTTTGCCAAGAAAACCCCAAGAACAAGTAATAACAACAATAATCAATATCATCATGGTGGCGGGGGGGCAGCGGCAGGACTGGCCTGGGGCCGGTCCAAAGGCCTCGGGGGGCCACATCCGGCCCCCAGGCCTTAGGTTGCCTACCCCTGGTCTATGCAGTCAAAAACTTTGGTATAGTCTATAAAGCACATACTGATTTTCTTTTGGAATTTTCTGGTGCGCTCCATTAGCCATCACATGTTTGCAATATTATCCCTAGTGCCTCTTCCTTTCCTGAACCCCACTTGGACCTCTTGGATCTCTCTTTCCATATATGGTTGCTGCAGAATTTTGAGCATGATTTCGCTTGCGTGGGAGATTAGTGCTATGGTCCTATAGTTGCTGCTATCTCTTGTGTCTCCCTTTTTGTGGATGGGGATGTATATTAATTGCTTCCAATCTGTTGACTTATGTTGGTTAGCACTAGAGTTGACTCTGTCAATGTGGATTGCAGCAGTTCAATCGGAATATAATCTGTCCCTGGTGATTTGTTTTTTGCCATTTGTCTTATTGCAGTTTCCACTTCACTTTTTAGAATTTGGGGTTCATCTTCATATGGCGCTTCGTTCCATGTGTCCTTCATCTCTTTTGTATAATTCTTCTGTGTATTACATCCAGCATCTTTTTATTCCTTCCTGGTCTTGAATTATGTTATTTTTATTGTCATGGAGCATCACAGTCCTTGGTTTGAATTTTCCTTTGCTTTCCCGGATCTTGTGAAATACATCTCTTGTTCTTCCCTTTTTGTTGTTGTCTTCTATTTCTCTGCATTGGTCGTTGTAGTAATTTTCTTTATCTTTCTGCACAAACCGTTGTAATGTTGCATTCATAATTCTAAGTTTGTTCCTATCTCCCTTTTGTTTTTCTTCTCTTCTTTTCTTTATTGCTTGTAGTGCTTTTTTCTGTCATCCATTTTTTTCTCTTTCTTTTCATTTATTGAAAGTGTCTGTCTGCATTCTTCTTTTATTATGTCCCTGGCTTCAGACCATAGTTCCTCTGGATCTCGATCTATTATGCTTAGTAGTGCAAATCTGTTTCTTATGTTGTCAGTATATTCTGTTGAGATATTATTTAGATCATATTTTGGTATAATCACTGGTTTTGTTTTCTTCTCGAGTCTTACTCTTTTTTTGTTATGAGTAATTTGTGATCTGTGTCACAGTCGGCACCTGGTCTAGTCTTGGCCACCAGTATAGAGTTCCGTCATATTTTACTTCCAATTATATAATCTATTTGATTTTTGTGTTGACCATCTGGTGATGTCCATGTGTGTAGCCTTCTTTCTGGTTGTATGAAAAATGAGTTTGCAATGAATGGTTTGTTGGCTTCACAAAAATCTATCAGACATAGTTTTTGTGGGTTTTTCGGCCTGTGTGGCCATGTTCTAGAAGACAGATTCCTCATCAGGACTATCAGACATTCACCTGCTTTGTTTCTTTTGCCTAATCCAAATTTGCCTACTGTTTTTTATTCTTCTTTGCTTCCAGCTTTTCCTTTCCAATCTGCAGTGATCAGCTTGACATCCTGTGTTGGTGTGCTGTCAATTTCTTCCTGTACTCCTTCATAGAATCTATCAGTTTCTTCTTGTTCTGCCTCTGTGGTTGGTGCATATACTTGAATTATGGTGATAGTCATAGGTTTACCATGGAGCCTTACTGAAATGATTCTGTCTGATTTTGCATTGTATCCTCTGACTGCTTTTGCCACATCTTTTTAGTATGAAAGCTATCCCATTTCTTCTTGTTTTTTCATTGCCTGAGTAGAACACTGTGTGGTTGTCTGATTCAAAGTGGCCCATTCCTGTACATTTTAACTTGCTCACCCCCGGTACTGCTATGTTCATGTGTTCCATTTCCATTTTTACTATGTCCAGCTCCCCTTGGTTCATGCTCCTCACATTCCATGTCCCTAGTTTATTTGTAATGCTTCTTTGGATGACATTTGCCTTCCTAAGGGTGTCTGCTATTTGTCTTGGCATCTTTCTTGTGACCTTGGCTAGCCTTGCAAATGTGATATCCCTTTATTTCCCCCTCCTTCCCTTTCTGTTAATGCTCTGATCCTGCCTGTGTCTCACTTGGGGTGTCTCATCATAGGGTTTACTAAGTACATAATTACCTTCAGGCTATGTGTATAAGGTATATAAGAAATATAAATGACTTTCATGTTTAGACTTGGATTTCTTCTCCAAGATATCTCATTATGTGTATATAAATATTCTGAAATCTGAAAAATTCAGAAATCCAAACCATTTCTGGTCCCATGCATTTTGGATAATGAAGACTCAACCTGTATCAAGGAAGAGGGCCTCTTCAGGTTATGGGCTTACTGAGAGCACTGGTTCAGGGACTCATACGCAACTCTGCTCTCCAGCTGTGGACAGAGAGAAAAGATATCTGGTGGTACTCTCCAAAAGAAACCCTCCCACTCTCTGATTTGCTTTCAGAAGAATCCCCCTCTGGGCAAAGACTGATGAACCTGAGAGAGAAAATGTCTGTCCACTGTCCTCTGAGGTAGTGTTGCAGATCTCAGGACCTGAACCTTTCTCTCCAATTCTCAGGAGGGGATGAGGAATCTCAGAGTGAAAGACCTGCCTTCTAAAGTGTGACTTATAAAAAGTTTCCCATTTGTTAGAATTTGTGGTGGTTTGGTTTTTTACATACTATGACTAACTGTGAATTACATACTATGACTAACTGTGGCTGATACTTAATGGCGTCACTGAGATGGTTCCTAGTCATCACTTGTGGTTGTCCCTATGTCTCAGGTTTGGCCCTGAAATCTAAGGGCTTGAGATAGTCCTGGCCAGGCAACACAACTCTGAGGAGTGCTTGGAGGATGAGTAACTACTCCAGAGGAGGTGCTCACCTTATGGTCCACACTGGGGATCCTTTCAAAAGGTTGGTAAGCACCACATTGGCTGGAAAAAGGAGCTGGTGTGACGTATCAGACAACAGAGCTCATATGGAGGGACCATTCCTCAAAGCAAGGTATTGTGGGAGAGGTGCCCTAGCAGCCTAGGGGGGGCACCATGGTTAGATGAGAGGGAGGTATAGCAACGGTAGGGGACATGGTGGTGGTAGTGGTGGCTGGGGCACAATAGTGGTGTATGATCTCTTGTCTCAGGCTGCTGGAGAGCTTGCACTGCCAACGTTGCTATGGGAATTTTATTTAAGATACAATATTTTAACCAAATAAAAGGCAAACATAGGAAAGCACAGCTGGAACTAGATTACAGATGTTGTACTTGTAGAAGGATTGGCTTCTGTTTTCAGACAACAGCTTGCAACAAGAGTGGAAATTGTTTGCTCTTTGGGTTTCATGGGGCCCACAAGAGCCCCACATAAAGCATCTCTGCCCTAACATGCTGGGGAAAATGGCCTGAAAATGGCCAGATATGCCACCTCGGGACTCTACAAGGGCCATTTGGCCATTTGAAACCTATTACTCTTCACAAGATTGTTTTACACCTCAAACAGCCTAAGGAGATTCCACCTAAATATTAGGAAGAATTTCTTTATTGTAAGAACTATTCAATGATAGAATATTTTGCATTGGTGGACTCTCCTTCTTTGGAGGTTTTTAATAAGAGGTTGGAGGGGTATCTTCTGGAGGGATTCAATTGTGTATTCCTGCATGATAGGGAGTTGTATTAGGTGGCTGTTGAAGTCCCTTCCAGCTCTAACGTTATATGATTCATTGAGTAGTGGTATTCTTTCATGAATGGTTCCTTTCCTTTTAACCAAGGTTTTAAAAATTAGTTCTTTGAACTACATCTCCTAGGAACCTTTGACCAGTATGGACATTGAAAGGAATGTTCTCAAGCTTCGCTTTTAACAGCTGTGTTTGTGTGTTGTGTGCCTTCAAGTAGTTTCTTCCGACTTATGGTGCCCCTAGGGCAAATCTATCATGGGTTTTCTTGGCAAGATTTGTTCAGAGGAGGTTCGCCATTGCCATTGCCCTGAGGCTGAGAGCATGTGACTTGCCCAAAGTCAGTCAATGGGTTTCATGGTGGAGCTGGGATTCAAACCTCGGATTCCAGGGTCCTAGTCCTGCACTCAAACCACTACAACATGCTGACTCTCTTTAAAAGTTGTGCCCTATCCAAATTCCTTGATTTTACCAGGAGAGCTCTCCCACACTACAAGCAACCCTTCTCAGCCACAGCAAAGGAAGATGCAGCCATGTCATTTTTTGCTCAAGTCTTTTCTCAGCCATACTGCCTAAATACCCTAAAGGCACCAGATCCTGTCCAATCTTGGAAGGTAGGCAGGGTTGGGACTAGTTAATACTTGGATGGGGGACCGCCAATGAATACTCAGTGTGATTTATGAGAAAGAACTGGCAAAACCAGTTCTGAGTATTCCTTGTCTAAGAAAACCCTATGAAATTCATGGGGTCGTTATAAGTCAACAAGCGACTTGACACAAACAAAATACTGTCCACTCACCCATTCTGCCAGTCAGGGTAAGTTGGCCTCTTGTTTGGCTCTCCAATAAATGGGAAGGGTGAGATGACTGAATATAGCCATGACTGTATTTTCCTTGGCAGCTGCTGCGAGGCTGCTAAAGAGGCCGGCTGGTTTTCCAGGTTATGACCTGGCAGCCCTGTTAGCAATTAATTTAATGCTTCCTCTCTGGAGAGTGACTTTGGGCTTCTTTCCTTTTCTTTTGTTACTGATATTGTGCGATGTAATTCAACCCACTACAGTGTATTTGAATTAGGAGGAAATTTCTGATATGCATATTTGTTGGTGTGTGCCTTCAAGCCGCTTCCAGCTTGCGGCAACCCTATCACTGTGTTTTCTTAGCAACGCTTTGTCGGGGGGGGGGGGGTTGCCTTTGAGATATACAATGTGTGGATCCAGTCCAAGCTGTGGGTTGATTTGTCTGACCTGCAAAGAAAAATTCAAACTGGCATTTTCAGTTTGCCACAGCAAGCTTGACAGCAGGGCTAGAAATATAAGAGTGAAAGGAAGTGGTTGAATTACTTTGTTAGACTTCTATCAGTGCTTCAATTATTATGTGGAGATGAGGAGAATATACAAATCCTATTTTCCAATCCACCCACCCTTCCATTTTAGCCAAATAATGCTCCTTCCCATAAACCTCTAAAACAATGGCAGTCTCAGACTGTTTCTCTCTGTTGTTGTTGTTATTGTTGTTGTTGTTGTGTGCCTTCAAGTCATTTCCGACTCATGGTGACTCTAAGGCAAACCTATCATAGGGTGCTCTTGGCAGGATTTGTCCAGAGGAAGCTTGCCATTGCCTTCCTCTGAGGCTGAGAGAGTGTGACTTGTCCATGGTCACCCAGTGGGTTTCATGGACAAATTGGGAATCGAACCCTCCAGAGTTGTAGCCCAACTACTGCTACAACAAACTGGCTTTCTCATCTTCCCCATAATTTGAGAAAGATAAGTCAGGCATATTGATGACCCAGGTCTCTTTTCCCCAGCATGCCTCTGCTATTCTGTTGAAGGAATCTCCGTTCCATCATGTGTCATCAAAAAATATGTTGTAACAAGATTTAGGGGGATCAGACTAGCCTCAAAGGTTCCTTCCTTCACAGCAAAGCCATGAGCTTGTGGGTGTGGAAAAGTACTTTTGGAATGGGACAAACTGGTTGGTTAAGTTTAGCCTGCCCACCTCTTGGCCTGAGAATGGGATGCCTCTCCACATACATGCATCCAAGAGATGTGCTAAAGAATTCAGCATGTGGGAAGATCAAAGAAAATAAGCTAGTTTGTGAATGCATGGTTTTGGGATTGACTGGGTCTGAAGAGGGAATTTTGCTCTCTCCAGGAAATCCTATGCTACTGAGGCTGCATTGACACTGCAGAAATAATCCAGTTTGACACCATCTTAATTGCCCTGGCTCAATGTTATGGAATTCTGGGAACTGTAGTTGATTAACTGTTGGTTAACTGTAGTTGGCAGCTAAGTGGTGTCAAACTGGATTATTTCTGCAGTGCGGATGAGGTGTGAGCTCCCCAAGGAATTAGATGGATAGATGGAATCTGCTGGAGTATTAATGGTGTGAAGGAGTCAGCATGGTGAGAGGTTTGAGTGTAGACTAGTACATTGGGAGATCTTACCAACAACACCCCATGATAGGTCATAAATGACATGAAGGCACACAAAAACAATGGTCAGAGAGCTCTGGTGCCACAACAAAATGCAAATACCATAGGATGGAGCCATGACAGTTAAAGCAGTGTCAAACTGTATTAATACTGCCGTGTGGCAGCAGCCACAGTCAGCCATTTTCTAGCACACGCCAGCTTACAGGACAGTGTTGAAACCAACTGTGAGATAAAGTTGCACCAACGAAAATAAAGAAGGAGGGATAAGTTTTATTAAACCACTATATGCCAGTGCTGAGAACCCAGTTTCTAAGCTGACCTTAGCACCGCATGTTAGAGGTCCATTATGCTGATTAAATAGATCAACAAGTGCTTTAGCAATTATTTGATATTTAACGTTCGCCTTGCTATTAAAATGCTAATTAAATGTTTTAACATGCCACACATGTTTTATGTATTAATAAGCAATAAGCATTCGAGTTACACTTCTTGTGTGATTTAGAATTAATTGAAGGGTAGTGAGGGTTTCTCCTCTATATACCTATTAAACCCCTGTAACTGCTGTTTTTACAGTTGATTGGTGTTCATTTAACATACCATAATTGCTCTTTAAATATGTTAAGTGTATCTTTGAGACAATTTACAGTGTTCATGGTTCCCCAGCGGTATTCCTCAGAGGTCTGCACAGTGTGGCTTCCACACCATCTTTCTCCGGGAAGTGTGTGGGAGATCTTTTCCCTTTTGGATTGCAAGCAAAGTCTGAAGGCATCTAGACTCATTCTCTCCCTGCAAGCTGAGAAGCTCAGTGGGGGGAAATGGTCTCCCTTGACACTGAGGAGATCATAGAGCCCACCTGGCAACGATGAGGTGAACATATGGGGATAATGGGGGATGTCTCTCTGGAAAGCAAATTAGGAAGGAGTCCTCTGAGTACTATGTGACGAAGGTGTTTATAAGGATGCTGTGATCTTTAGGAAAAACTGACGGTGCTGCGAGAGGCCTGTGTGTCTTCAAACTACAAGCCAAAAATATTTCTTTGCTCCATGGTTTCTGTGGCTTTGTTTTAAAGGTATCCAGGGTGCTTGGTGGTGTAGGTGTGTGATTACCCTTGGATGCATCGTAACACCTTATCTTCATAGTCCTATTGGACTATGGAAAACATCCAGGGATGGCAGTCCTCCACCCAACAAAGGGACCTGTGGCCTCACAAAGGATGAAGACATATTGGGTTGCGATGGAATTATCTTTTTTGTGTTGCAAATGGTTGGTAAATTTCCTGGACTTTGAGAATCTCCCAGCAGCCACATGGCTAGAAGGAGGTCAAAACCTGCAAGAGATACCCCTCCATACCATTTGAACTGAGAACCGAAACAGCAAAATGCAGGCCTAGGGCTAATATCTTAATTTTTTTTCCTCCAGTATGATTTTTAACACCTTACCTGATGAAGTCAGTGGGGCTTCAAAAGCTTGCAACATGTATAATGTGCATAAACCCTGGTCTCCAGAGGCACAGAATCATAGAATCATAGAGTTGGAATAAACCACAAGGACCAATCAGTCAATCTCCCTGCCATGCAGGAATACACAATCAAAGCACTCCAGACAGAGGGCCATCCAGCCTCAATTTAAAAACCTCAGAGAGAAAGAGAGAGTCCACTGCACTTGGTATCCATTGTGGTTTGATTCCAGAACTCCTCCATGGATACCAAAATCCATGGATGCTCAAGTCCCATGTCAATATAGTGACATCGTGAAATGGTGCCCCTTATATAACATGGTAAAATCAAGGTTTGTTTTTTAGAACGTATATTCTTTTGGAATATTTTCTAGTTGTGGATGGTTAAAGTCCACGATTCAATTGGCCTAATTCCTATTGTTATTTCCAACTAGAGTAAGGCCATTGAATCAATTGGGCTTACCAATGTGTTGACTCACTACTCAACAATTGACTCAACAGGCCTACTCTAGTTAGGAGTAACCAACAGGATTCCACAGCATATACTTAACAAAAAACAAAAAAAATCTCTCGTTCCCCTCCCCAAAAAAACCCTGACAAAAATATCATTGACCCATGCTCATTGACCCATACTAGCATAATTGACCACCTTCTCCTTTCCCCCATGCAGCTGATGCCTTGGCTCGGAGAGTAGGTTTGGGGTGTGGGGAGTTATGATCATGGTGATAGTGTCACAAGTGTGACTAAGTAACATCATAAATATGAAACAGTTCCCAAGATTTACTAGTCCATAACTGAACCATATTCACAACTGCTGATTGCTTTCAGCGGTTGTGACACTACTGACATGATTGTGACACTACTGCCACAATTGTAACTCTCCCCCCACTCACCTACTTTAGGAGCCATGAACTGCATGGGAGAAGGAGATCCATTCTGCGAGTGATCAAAACAATGATCAATTATGTTTCTCCCAGGTTTGGAAGGTTGCAAAGCAAAGCAAAGCAGCTTCGTTTATATACCGCTTCATACCACGCTATGGGGTGTCTAAGCGGTTTACAACTGTGAGCTGATTGCCCCCCAACAAGCTGCGTACTCATTTTAGCGACCTCAGAAGGATGCAGGCCTGAGTCGAGCCTCAGCCCTGGCTGGTATTGAACTCGCAACCTTGTGGTTTATGAGTGAGTGGCTGCAGTACAGGTTGGGCCAGGAGAGGTAAGTATACATAACTAAGTAGCTGGTACACAATACTGGACAAGATTTCTTAATTCACTGTTTAAAATAATCCTTCATCCTTCTTTTTACAGATTTCACTGATAATTGGGAATGTTGATCCATCTCAGGCAGCAGATTTGGATGTCATGAAGCACAAAGCAAAGTGTTAGCTATTTCTTGTTACTGTTACTGCCAAGGATGGGGCGAGGTGGTCTTGGGGGCTGCAGGTTCCTCTGTGTTACAAATGTGGATTTTCATTTCACATGGACAAGAGGTTTCATCATCTTGAGAGTCCATGTATGCAAAGTACATAAATGAAAGTTTCACCCACAATGCATAGCTCTCCCAGCATACCTCTTGCATTTGAGCAAGACAGGAGAGCAAGGAGGGAGTTGAGAAGAGAGTAAGGTGAGGCAGGGAAGTAGTTTGGAGTTTTGAGAGGTCAGAAAGGGTGAGTGGACTGGTTTTTTTTTAGTTGCCTAGGTTGGAGAAGAAAGCAACTGCAATTCAGCTATTACTGAAAGGGAAAGGAATCTTTTGCCTGCATAGAAAAGGTATATGTGGGGGAGGAAGAAGCTGCAATCTTAGAGTTGTGGTGTGTTTGGAGGATGTGTCCTCTGCTTTATTAGTTTGGTGGAGGGTGAGTCTGTTTTCTTCACACAGCAAGCCTGGGGCAAAAGACACAGCAATAGACATGATGCCTCTCTCTTTCTTAGTGTGCTTTCTCCACCTGGGAGACCTGCTGGAAAAGACACAACAGAAAAACACAGTTCTTACCAGTTCCTCTTTATCTGTGTGCTCCTCTGAAGAGAACTGTTGTGTAATGGCAATCCAGCTCATCCCAGCCAAGCTAGTTCTGAAAAATATCTACTTCTTTCTCTGACCTTGGAAAGGTATGTTCAATGTTTTATGCAGTAAAACTTTTTAAAATTGGCGGTTGAGTAAAATCGCTAACTTTGTGGCTAATTCAACTCCATTGGAATGCACCCCTTGGTCACCAGTGATTCCCTTATGGAACTGGATCCACCACCATTACCACCACTATTTACATATCTCTTAATTTGCATCACCAGTTCAGGAGGATTGTGGAACCTGCCTGTAGTTATTGTTGTCATTTCTCTTTTTCAGCTTCTGCTAGCAGCCTAGGCCATAGGACAAGGCTGGTCAATGGGCCAGCAGTGGACTTGCAACATTATATTTGATTCAGGTGTCATTCTTTCCCCTGAAATGTATCAAGGAGGAAAACCTAGGTACGTGCCCTCCTTATAATGTCATGGGCTGGGACACATTTTCATGGAGTTAATTTTTAAAAGCTCAGAGCAGACGGTTGGAAATTGTTTGCTCTCTATAATAAATCTGTTGTGATATTATTTTTGAAAGGACGGTGCCTATTTTAACATAATATGCCATAGATGGGCGGAGGGAAATTGGAATGCCACTCTATTTTCTTTGCCTCTTGGGTTGTGCCTCAATGATTAATAACCCATGAGACAAAATGGTGAAAGCCATCATTTACCATTCTACTCCATAGCCCTAATGCACAAATAAAATGACAGTTCTGTCTAGTCTTCTCCAACAGCATAAGGTATCTGATAACTTTGCACTGAACTATTGGCGTTTAGGTCCAAAGGTCTTCCAAGGTGAAGAAGCAGTAATCTGGGAGGGATGCTCTCTTCTTTGGTGATGGGTATGGGTGGCCTGCCGACCCTTGCTGGATCACACCACCCATGTTCATGTCAGCAGGGGCATGAGAGGAAGGGATGCAGCCTACAGTCTTCCTGTTGGTTATCCTTGACTTACAGAGTCTAAACAACAGGGGATACTGGAGACTGGAGAATCAGAAGCTTTTAAAAAAATGTAGTATTTACAGATGTACAGGCAGAAGATGAATGTTTGAGCTACAAATGCCAGATCATGTTATGTTGTTTCCAAATCAGAATCAGTCCAGGCCTCCCAAACCCAGCAAGCCTAGAAGAAACTGCTTCTGCCAGCCTCTTTTTCATCCCCAAAATACAGTGGGCCCTTGGTATCTGCTAGGATTTGGTTCCAGGACCCCCTGTGAATATCAAAATCTGTGGATGCTCAAGTCACATTAAATATAATGACATAGTAATATGACACCCCTTAAATAAGATGGAATATATAGAGGGGGGGGGGAGTATAACTTTTTAAAGAGAAATAGGCCAAGCAGGAAAGTGAAGAGATCCAGGACGTCAATCCTGGAACCCAAGTGGAGAGCATCTGGATAAAAAATAAAGGGGAGAGAAACAACAGGGATGTTATTGTGGGAGTCTACTACAGACCCCTAAGTCAGACTGAGGAATTGGATGATGCCTTTCTAGAACAATTGGCCACATACGCAGAAAGGAGAAATGTAGTAGTGATGGGTGACTTCAACTATGCTGATATTTGAGTCAAACTCAGCCAAAACTTTAAGGCAGGGGTAGGCAACCTTTCCCCTTTAAGGGCCGAGGGACTTCAGCTCCCAGAATCCCAGGAGCTATTGGCCAACATGGGACTATTGGCCAACATGGCTGAGGCTTCTGGGAGCTGAAGTCCCTCGGCCCTTAAAGGGGAAAGGTTGCCTACCCCTGCTTTAAGGTCTAGCAAATTCCTCACTCATCTGGAAGACAATTTCTTGGTCCCAAAGGTGGAAGAGGCAACAAGGGATCAGCTATTTTAGATCTGATCTTATGCAACAGGAATGACCTGATAAATGGGGTGCAAGTGGTAGGATCCTTAGTTGGGAGTGATCATGTTCTCCTGGAGTTTCTTATACAGTGGAAAGAAGAAGCCAGACATAGTCAGACATGTATTCTAGACTTTAGGAAAGCTGATTTTAGTAAACTTAGGGCAATATTGGGGGTGATCTCGTGGTCAGGAATATTAAAAGAGAAGTGAGTTCAGGATGGATGGGAGTTTCTCAAAAGGGAGATACTGAAGGCACAATTTCAAATTGTTCCAACAAGGAGAAAAAATGGGAGGTGTCTCAAGAAACCAGGATGGATGACTAAAGAACTTTCAACTGAGCTAAATTTTAAATGGGACAAGAAATGGAAAAGGGGGGAAATCACAAAAGAGGAATTCAAACAAATAGCTAGCACATATAGCGGTAAAGTCAGAAAGCTAAAGTGCAGAATGAGCTCAGGCTTGCTAGATAGATTAAGAACAATAAAAAGGAATTTGGGGGATATGTCCATAGCAAAAGAAAGAAGAAGGAAATGGTAGCACCACTGCGTGGAGAAGATGACAAAATTCTAACAGGGGACAGAGAAAAGGCAGAACTCCTCAATATCTTCTTTGCCTCAGTCTTCTCAGAAAAAGAAAAAGGTGCTCAACCTGAGGAAAATGGAGCAGAGTACACAATAGGGGAAATGCAGCACAGAATAAGTAAAAAGGAAGTACAGGAATACCTGGTTAACCTACATCCAAGGATATTAAAATAACTGGCAAATGTAATCTCAGAGCCACTGGCAATGATCTTTGAGAACTGCTGGAGAACAGGAGAAGTCCCAGCAGACTAGAGGAGGACAAACGTCCTCATCTTCAAAAAAAAAAAAAGGGGGGGGGAGAGGATCCAATAATTATTACCCAGTTAGTCTGACATCAATACCAGGAAAGATTCTAGAGTAGATCATTAAACAATGAATCTGTGAACCTTTAGAAGGGAATGCCATGATCACAAAAAGTCAACATGGGTTTCAGATAAACAAGTCATGCCTGACTGATCCGATCTCTCTCTCTCTCTTTGATAAAATCACCAATTCAGTAAATGAAGGGAATGCTGTGGATATCACATATCTTGATATCAGTAAGGCCTTTGACAAGGTCCCCACGTTATTCTTGTAAACAATCTAGTAAAATATGGGCTAGGCAATGCAATTGTTAGGTGGATTTGGAATTGGTTAGGTAAAACCAAAGGGGCCCTTGGACTCCACTTTTGTGGCCCCTGAACTCTCCCACCAGTTCTCCAAAGCACTCCTCAACCCCTCTCCCCATTTGAAAAGAAATTAATGCAATTTTAAGGCAATATTAATTAATTAATTAATTAATTGGAAGTATATCCCGCCTTTCTCCCACAATGGGATTCACAATTTTTGTTCCCAATTTTTTGATTAAAGTTTCTAGACTTATATTACAGTAAGCATCCACATCAGAGCTTTTATTCTTAGGTAAAAGAAGGAATTCTTGGACTGCTCTTGGCATTCTGTTGAAAGCTAGCTAATATGTGCTGTTGAGGGGGGAAATGGAAGGATTTAATTACAAGTGACTCATGAGTCTCCCCATAAACTTTGACAGCCAGCCAAACATTTAGGATGTATGCTCAGTGGTTGAATCAGAGGCTTTTTCTGACGATCTAGTTAACTGATACTCATGTTGAACTGTAAATGGTTTACATGTGAAGTAAGACTGCTGCAGCTGACTTCTAGGGTCAAGCATTACTTGACACAGCAGTATTCATCACGCCGGAGAACAAAGATTGTACTTGCATTATAAATCTAAAGGCGGGATTTCGTGACTGCAACCAACAGGTGTGCCAGCACTTGACACAACAATGTATCCGACTGGCTTGCAATCATTTTATTTGAAAATTAACCTCTTGCTCTAGCAAGAAAGACTGAAAAGACAGTATCAGGAGGTGGGGTGCATTGGCAATGGTGTTAATTGCTTCCATTTCAGATCTGTTCACTTTAGCTTTCTGCTGTTTATTTCTAATCTGCCACCTTGGATCTGAAAATGAACAGTCTTCAGTGGCTTATTGTGAATTGCTATCAATTACGCAGATAAGGGGCAGTACTTCATTTTGCAAACTCTGTAGCCTTCAAGTTGCCAACCACCTGTAGACCCAGATTGGCTTCCCTTGCATATACTCTCTTCCATATGTTGTTAAATGACATTACACATTGATGACTCCCTTTCCCTTGCTGCTGATCTTGAACAGTGTTCAACATCTGATGACTAACATGCATGAAAAAGGAGGAAATTCATACTGGTTGAGGGACATTTCCATAATGCAGCAGAGATTGCCAACATTCCTATGTCTATGATGCCATTAGACTTCCAGGCAGGCATATGTGCCAAGAATAGCAGCCATATTCGGTTTAGTTCCTTTTGGATAAGAGAACAATGAGGACTTAGCAACGTCTTCAAATATTTGCTTCATTGCAAATAATACGCAAGATGGGCATGGCACAGATATATATACTTCTATAAAAAGGGAACACAGCAGATATTATTGTATAGTTTGTTTTGTGTATACAGGTTGAATCTCCTTTATCCAAAATGCTTAGAACTAGAAGTGTCTTGGGTATATATATATATATTGGAATATTTGCATATACATATAGTCGGAAGGTAATTTTATACAACATTTTTAATAATTTTGTGCATGAAACAAAGTTTGTGTACACTGAACCTTCACAAAGCAAAGGTGGCACTGTCTCAGCCACCCATGAAAAAACTTTTGGTTTTTGGAATATTTGGAATTTCAGAATTCCAGATAAGGGAGACTTTTATATCCTTGGTGTGTGATACAATGTGTTCCCTTCCAAACACAAAAGTGGGATGCTGTTCTTTTAAAATGAATAATCCTGTTCCAGGTCTGGAGCCCTGAGAAAATATTTAGTAATGAAATACTCCATGGATATCTCACCTTCCTTATAGCTTTCACTCTCTCCCACAACCGTTCTATCTCTGTGCTCAGAGTGTATGGAAACTACACTGTTACAGTGGTTTGAAACCATTACAATTCCCAAGGCTTCATCCTACAGAATCCTGGGATTTATAGTTTGGTAGCCTGTACTTTGAATTCCTTGCCCAAGAAAGCTTTAACCTTTACCCCTGAACTACATACAGTACTACAGCTTTCCAGCAGGGAATTCTAAGGACCTCACCAAACTATAAGGTCTAAGTTTCAATAAGATGGAGGCACGATTGTTAAAGTGGCATCATACTGAAAGAACTGTGCAGTTTGAAAGCAATCTCAGACTATGTATACCTTCTGTATACGAGAGCCAGTGTGACATAGTGGTTTGAATCTCAGACTCTGACTCTGCAGACCAGGATTTGATTAACCACTCCACCTTGAAACCCACTGGGTAACCTTGGGCAAGTCACATGCTCTCAGCCTCAGGGGAAGGCAATGGCAAACCTCCTCCTAACAAATCTTGCCTAAGAAAACCCCATGATAGGTTCTCCTTAGGGTTGCCATAAGTCACAAACAACTTGAAGGCACACATACCTCTGTATCCAAGCCATCTACATACAAGAGGGAAGTGTTGTGAGATTTAGTGAGCCTCAGTGTAAAAGTATGAAAGTATAAAAGGTAAAAGTATAAAAATATAAAAGTAATCAGTGGCCATCAAATGCCGACCTATCACAGGAGGAAGGAATGGAACAGAACTTCACCAATGTCAAAAAAGCAATGCTATGCACTGCAACATTTTTGTTGCAGGGCCCACGTCTTGTTTGCAAGTGCAACAACACAAACTGCTTTTTCTTTTTCTTTCTTTTGTTTTTTCTCTCCTCCCTTCTCCCTCTCAATTTGCTCAAGAGTATTATCTTTTCCAAGCGGTGATGGGCATTGAATTCCAAAAGATGGAGATAACTGTTTTCTTATATTCTTATCGGGAGATTATGTCCCCTCATTAGTTCCAGTGGAGAGAAAGCAACCACAGGTCATCCTGGACTATTAGCAAGTAATTGGCCTATTAAGGGATGGTAACATCTTTATGAGTAAAGCAGGGGAGAGGAGAGACCAAGGGGAATGTTTTTGATGGCTGTTTCTATACATAGTAGGGGGGGGAGCATAAAGCATTCTTGCTCCTGGTTTGGAGCTTTGCAGACCTTCCATCTCTTTCCACTGACCATCTCTGGAATCCGATGCAGGCATTGATGGCAGGAGGGTTCTGTTGCTTGTTGCTATTTGTGTCACAAACAGTATTTAGTATGGGGAAGATGATACATTTCACATCTCACTCAGAGTTGCAATAGACATGCAGGCAGAAGGTGAGTGACCACAGTAGACTGAGAAAATGTAGGTCTCTCTGGAGCAGAAGTTCAACCTGAAGGCAAGCAACTTCTTGCTTTGTAGCTGATGGATGACCACTGTGTTACCAGTGAGCTAAGCCTCCTTAGCTGGAACTATTTCTGGTCCTGGAGGTGACCTGTTCTTTTTACCAACTATAGTCTGGAATTACTTCCCATTTTAAATGGATTTGATTAAGAGTAACCAGCATGGTGTAATGGTTTGAATGTTGGACTACAACTCTGGAGATGATTCCCAGCTCAAGCATAAAGACCCACTTGGGCAAGTCGCACTCTCTCTCTCAGCGAAAGGCAATGACAAACCCTGTCCAAAGAAACTTGTCAAGAAAACCCTGTGATAGGGTCCCCTTTGTTGTTATTGTTAACCTCAACCTTGGTGACCCTGTGTTTGAGACATCTCCAAGACTCCCTGTCTCCATTGTTCTGCTTAGTTCCTGCAAAGTCATACCCATGACCTCCCTAATAGAGTCCATCCATTTAGCATGCAGTTTTTCTCTCTGTCTACTTCCCTCCACCTTTCCTAGCATTATTTTTTTCTAATGACTCATGCCTTCTCATGATGTGGCCAAAGTACAACAGCCTCAGTTTCATCATCTTGGCTTCCAAGAAGTTTTCTGGTTTGATCTGTTCAAGACCCATTTATTTGTCTTTTTGGCTGGCCACAGAATCCTCATCACTCTTCTCCAGCACCACATCTCAAATGAGTTGATTTTCTTCCTTCCTTGTTTCTTCACTGTCCAGCCCTCACATCCATACATGGTAATAGGGAATACAATGGCTTGTATGATTCTGACTTTTGTGCTCAGTTGTATATCTCAGTTGTATATACCCTAAGGATCTCCTTATGGTTGCCATAAGTAAAAAAATGACTTGGAGGGACAAACAACGACCACTACTACACAATTGGATTTGTACCAGTCTTGTGCCATGGCTCAATGTTATGGAATTCTGGGATTTGTAGTTTTGTAAGATATTGAGCCTTCCCTATCAAAAGCCCAGGTACCCCACCAAACTCCAAATCCCAGAATCCCATAGAATTGATCCAATGGAAATTAAAATGGTGTCAAATGGTTTTATTTCTGCAGTGTGGCAGCAGCCATAGAGGCTGGACAAGAGCTTTTTGTCACATAGGAGATTATTACATTGCTTTTAAAGTGCCTTACCCCTCACAGGATAAGGGCACATTTAATTTTAAAATTGTGCGTTATTGCACTCGCTGATGTCCAGGCAAATACAACCCATATGCAGCCTGGATCCCAGCCACACTTAACCAGTGGCTTTTCAAAAATGGCAAAACCTCATTTTGGAAAAGTCGCTGGATAAGTGTGGCTGGGATGTGGCCTGCATATGGGTTGCATTCCCCTGGCCACTGGCGAATGCAATAACACCCAGTTTTGAAATTAAATGTGCCTTTATCCTGTAGGGGATAAGGCACTTTAAAAGCAATGCAATAATCTTCATAGTCTCTGCAATCCAACATCCCCTTAGCATAGCTTAGATATTTGAATGTGGAGAAACGCTATGTGAATATTGTGAAACGCCCATGGAGAACAGCAACATTGTGCAACACATGTCATTGCTCTGGTGCCATTGTGCAATGCACAATACACAGTGCACAACTGTAATGTAAAATATTGGATGGACAACCACAATGCACAATTTATTTTGTGCAACCACAAAATATAGGATGCACAATCATAATGTACCATATAGGATGCACAACTGCGACATGCAATGCATAATGTGTAATTTGTAAAGAGAAGGCACAGATGAACATGCTGTCTGTCAGCATGATATGTCTGTTGTGCAATGGTGACTTTTTCAGCCAAGCATTCATAGCATGACAAGCTGCATCTCTTGAAGCAGCTGCTGTTGGACTTTGATGTTTTTGTCAACTGCTTTCTAGTTTCAAATCTCAACTCATGGGCGAGGAGCTTGACTGAAGAATTGTTGGTCAAGTGCAGACATTCCTGGCTTAAACACCATTACAACCTGATTTGATGGCTAAAATTTCCTTGGTAGACACTCCCTGCCAGAGCAGTAATTGATCTAATCTGCCCTGAAGAATTAATGCTGATTTCGTGTCTTTTTATGATGTGGCCTAAGTACGATAGCCTCAGTTTGATCATCTTGGCTTCCAGGGTGTTTCAGGCTTGATCTGTTCCAGGGCCCATTTATTTGTCTGTGGACGTTATCACACGGGGTCTAAAGCAGCCCCATCCCTGCATCATCCCCGTCCCATTCCGAATCCTTTGCCCCTGTGATCAGACGATGTCGCAGCAAACCCCGCCCATCCCTGCATCATCCCTGGTGCATTGCTGCATCATCCCAGTTCTTTGCAATTCCTCTTTCAAAGAGGAATTACAGCTGCTGCGACCAGAATCAATCCAGAACCATTCCGGTATGATGATGCTTTCTTGTCTGATGATATGGGGTCCATTCCGGTATGGTTCTGGATTGATTCCATGCCTCTTTTCTTGCCGCTTGAGACCCCTGGTGTGATAACGTCCTTTAAAGACGTTATCTGACCACTATTTCGTAGTGTAAGAAAAACCCATTAATTCTTGTCAATATTTTATGTAGAAAATGGAAATATCTTTGGCATTATTTTCTTTTGAAATTAGGTTTACCACCCTGGCTCAGGCTGCTACATAACACACACCAAGAAAAGAAAGAAAAGAAAAGAAAAGAAAAGAAAAGAAACGAATGTGTTTTATATTTAAAGCAGACAACATGGTGTACTGGTTTGAGCTTTGCACTACAACTCTGGAGACCAGGGTTTGAATCCCAGATTGTCCTTGTATTGGGCAAATCACATTTTCTCAGCCTCAGAGAATGGCAAACGGACTCTGAAGAAACTTACCAAGAAAACCCTGTGATAGGTTCACCTTAGGGTTACCATATGTCAGAAACGATTTGAAGGCACACAACAACAATGTCACACAACAACAATATCATCATAAAGAGATGCCATCTGAAGGTTTATAGAGCCAAAAGATGAGCTGGATGAAATGAGAGCAAGATATGACTCAAATGAAAGATTGACTAAGAATTAGCTGGGACAACCTGCAACCTACAACTACAACTCCAATTGAGACTAGCTTCATGTGTTGACAACCAATAGGGAATGAAGCTACAAAGAGTGGAAAAGCTTCCAGAACTTCTCAGCTAGATTGCTGAGTGAGGGATTCTAGGAGCTGTACTCCAAAACAAAACAAAACAAAACACTCCACAACTTTTAGACATCCTTGGGTTTACCTGGAGGCTACCAGGTCAGGATCATCTCCACCTTGCTGGGGTCCATGGTGATCCCCATGGCTGAAATGTGGTGGCCAAGGAAGTCTATTGTGGACTTATCAAACTTCAACTTAACAAGCTGGGCAAGGAGGTGATGCTCGCAGAATCTCTGCAGCACCGTTCTCACATGCCGGTTATGTTCAGTGATGGATGAAGAGTAAATTAAAATGTCATCCAGATAAATGATGATGAAGCAGTCAAGGTCATGGAACACATTGTTCATAAAGTGCTGGAAGATATCAGAGCACTGGTAAGCAAAAGAACATGACTATATACTTGAAATGACCATAGCGGGTATGGAATGCCATCGTCCATTCATCCCTTTCTTGGATGCACTTAGATTACCCAACTATCTTCCAGGGTTTTTTTTCTCTTTTATAAAAAGCCTCATGAGCAGAGGTCCACAAAAGTAACTTAGCACACGATCTAGATTTATATTTTATCTGTTGTCATTTCTGTGGTGGGGTAACTCCACTTGGATATAGCCCTGGGTGCACTTTCAGAGATTTCTGCAGAGACAGAGCTGAAACTTTAAAGAAATGGTCATGGGATCCTTCCCCTTTCCCTGTTACCCTCTTTAACTCTGTAATTTTCCATTCTAGATGACTCTTGAGATGTGCCTCCAACACCCTGGTGGATGGTGAAGTGCTCCAATTTGAGTGGCATCACACCCAAGCTACATCCCCAAGGAGCACCCAAATATGTAGGAATTCTTGATCCATATCAGTTTTCCTCTTCTCTGCTATTCCTCCTCTTCCCTGCTCTCCGTGTGCCAGGGAAAATTGTTTCGTGTGCCATCTTTAACATGTATGCCATAGGTTCACCACCATGGGCATAGAGTATTATAATGCCAGGCACACTGGTAGTTAGCCAAAAGATATGTGACTAACCAGGCAGTTTTGACCATTTCCTCCTTCTGTGCTCAGTTGGGAATTTTACCAAATGCCTGAAGTCCAAATGGCCTGGGATGGCAACCTAACTATACCAGATCTGAATCACACAGAACTCCAGTGGCAAATCCAATTAGGTTTTTTATTTTTATTAGAGGAAATTATCAACCCACACAATACACTCATGCACACATACATACACTCATGCACACACATGAGCTAGGGAAGCAATGGTGAGAGAAGTGGAATAGGTTTAAGGCCTTGCTAATGGTGATATGTTACCAATGTGGATCTTGATTCCAATTGATAGGAGTCCAGAACGGAGAAGACTCAATAGCCACTGTGGCAAAGGGGTTAGCCAGCATATTGGGGAGCCTAGTCTAGTCAAACTGACAGAGTGCCTGCCTGCTTGCAAACTAGGCCAAAGAGTGGCTGTTTCACTATCTGTATATATACCCAGAACTGTGTCTTGGGGACAGAAACCAAGGCTTGAAAAGATTAGAAGCTCTGCTAAATGGTTTCCCAGGGGAAAGACTAGTTCGGACTAGAGGCGGATAGTCAGATGAATGCTATAAAGGCGTTAGACAAAGGGATTTGCCAGTGCTTCCCTGTCCCAGGTAGTTTTGAGCAATTACCTCTGGCCATGGTCCTCTCACTGCCCTCTGTAGACAAAAGAGATTGTGCTGGGGCCTTGGGAAATCCTATCATGATGGGTGCTTTCAAGGCCCTACCGGTTTTCCCATGTGGGAGCAGGTCAGGCATCCACAGCAGGGTCATGCCTAGGTCAACCCCCAGCTTCCCTTTTTAATATTAACCTATGAAATACGAGGGACAATTGGTGGCCTGGCCCTGGGATAACAACTAAGAGGTAGGGATTTTGCTATATTTGGCCGACAGTTTCCTAGGTGCTCAGGTCCATAGTTTGCCCAAAAGGAAACTGGGTACTAAAAGGGAAGGGGGATATCCTTACCTTCACAGCCATGCAGGTGTCAATGTAACCCATCATTTCTGTGCCACAGACCTCCTGGCACCAGTGGTCATGGATGGAACTTGGGAAGAAAGAAAAAAATAACTGTGTACAATCACTTGGCATCCCAGGTCTTTCCAACATAATGACCTAGACTCTTGATGCTTCTTGCAGTGAGGAGAGTGCTTGTGTCCTTCTTTCCAACTTACTGACCTTTGTGGTGCAAGAAGAACTTCTAGAGGGAAGAAAGAACCTCCTTGGCTGCCTGGCTCACAACAGAATTACTGGAAGCAAAATGGAGTATGTATCGACAGACCAGCCTTCCCCAGTCTGGCATTCTTCTGATACCTGGAAGGAAAGAAACCCAGAGAGTTTTCTTCCCTGTAGCTCTCTGTCAGAGTCTCCATGGGCTTTCATTCCTCTCAGGTAAGGTGAGGTAAGGTATCTAAGGATACCTGAGAACTAGGGTCTCTGAGCCATGGATAGCATGGTCAGTTAGGGCAGATGCACAAGCGAGAGCCCAGAGTTTTTCTTTGTTGCTTGTCTCTAGCCAGAAATTATTATACCATGGAAAGAAGCAGAAGCTTAGAACTTGGGCAGCATCTGGAGGGAGCTTTGGTGTCTCACCCAAGCCTTGCTACAGATGCCTGTCTTGACATAATGGTAGAACAAAAACCTTTTATACAGTGGGCCCTTGGTATCTGCTGGAATTTGCTTCCAGGATGCCCAGTGGATATAAAAATCTGTGGATGATCAAGTCCCATTAAATACAATAACGCAGTAAAATGGTGTCCCTTATTTAAAATACCAAAATCAAGGTTTCCTTTTTGAATATTTTATATATATATATTTGGATATTTTCAAGCCTTGGATGCTTGAATCCATGGATAAAGAATCTGTGACTATGCAGGGCTGACTAGTTTCCTTAAAACCCTCCAGCTTACTTCCTACTAATCATCTATAGCAGTGGTTCTCATTACCCTTGTGACCCCCTTTACATCTACAAGTGGATGTTGCACCTCCCCTGCACTCAACGTATTATATAAATAAAACTACAGTTCACCTGTGCCATATATGGGCTTGCCATACACGGCTTTGAGCTTATGCATATGGCAAGCCTGTGAAGACAAAACGGGAGTGCGCCACCATAAGAATAAATGGGCTTTCAGCTTACATATTTTTCCCATATGCAGAAGGGGTCCAGAATGGGCCCCCGCATATAGGAAGAGCCCACTGTATTTAATTTGTGTAGTGTGCTTATTTTAATCTACACAAGTTGGAAAAAGACTTGAAAGCACACAACAACAACCATCTAGCCAACTATTGTCAACTTGGATTAGCTATGGCTCTTCAAAATTTCAAGCAATATTCCTTCTTAGGTCCTAACCCTACCTGGAGATTCCTGAGAGAAACCATCTTATTATTGAAGGAGCTTGAATAGAATTGTCCACAGAAAACTGCCCCTCTCCCCCAACATCCTAAAGCCTGTGCTTTGCAGAGGGGCGGGATATAAATTATAAATAATAATAATAATAATAATAATTGAGATCTTCCTCATCTGAATTGTCCCCTTCACTAAAGATAAATTAAGCTCCCATCATTTTAAGGATCTTGGAGGGACCAGAAGGAAAAACTTTGTCAGATTGTGCTGGATCGTTCTGTGCAGCTGAGAAGGAACAGAAGAACAAGGTGTTAGGAAGGATCTAATTAGGGGAATTTATAATTAGCTCAAATATGCAAGAGTGGGGCCCTAACAACACCCCGCGAGACTGGAGTACCGATGTGTATACCAGAAGACTAAGAGATCCCACAATGGATGATGCTGAGACAGGCTTCTTCAATTAAGGTCTAAATATTTATTAAAGGGGAAAACTGCACACACACAAATATAACACACATACTCACACTGCACACTTAGAAGTAAAGGAGTGAAAGCGGGAATAGACTGAGATGGGCCAGACTACGGGAGATACTCACTTCCGAAGGCTTCTCCGGGATCTGGTGTGAATGTGGATGATGGTAATGATGATACACGGCTGCCGAAATGGGGAAAGGGATGGCTGAGGGAGCTATGATCAGAGCACAGACTGACATGGAGTCAAGATGCACTCTAAGGATAGCACATGGAGTCTAAAAATTTAGGGTTTATATAGGTAATATCTAGCTTCTGACTATAGACTTGATGGTTTGGTTGAAGCCTGGACAAAGGGGCTGATTGCCTGGGCTTTGTTAAGCCAAGGTGTGAGGATGCCCTAAACAATGTACTTGGATCTTGACACAATCGAGGGAGGCTAGAGAAAAAGGGTGCAGTTAAATCTGGTCACTGCCCCATCAGGAGTAAGCCTCAGGACAAACAAGCACTATTATGTTTACTTTCAGAGATAATGGTCTTTCCCCTGTAGCAACTCCCAAACCTGTCTGGTAGGGAATTTTCCAGTTGTTTGGGCAGGCTCTCCTGATGCCTACCTGACTTGCCATCTAGAGGATTATGGCTGACATCCCACAGAAGTCAGTTTGGGGTCCACATGTGTCCCAAAATTTTATTAATTTCATATTTGCTAACAAAGGGTGGTAGAATTCAAAGACCTAGCCATGTTAGTCTGGCTCAATATTGAGGGATCTTGTTGCACCTTTGAGACAAAGGTCCAAAACACACTGCAGAAATAATACAGTTTGAGACTGCTTTAACTGCCTTGCTCAGGGAATTCTGGGATCTGTTGTTCTGTGAGACATTTAGCCTTCTCGGTCAGAGAGTTCTAAACTACATTTCCCAGGATTCCCTAGCACTGAGCATGGGCAGTTAAAGCAGTCTCAAACTAGATTGTTCCTGCAATGTGTTTTGGACCTAACAGAGAGAGAGAGCAGTTGGTAGCATAAGCTTTTGTACACTAAGGCTGTTGCCACACTGCAAAATTAATGCACTTTGACACCCCTTTAACTATCATGGCTCAGTGCTATGGAATCATGGGATTTGTCATTTGTTGCAGCACCAGAGCTCTCTGATAGAGGAGGTTAAATATAAAATATTTATAAAATAATATTTATAAAAATATAAAAAAATATAAAAAATGACAAATCCCAGAATTCTATAGCACTGAGTCAAGGCAGTTAAAGTGGTGTCAAACTGCATTAATTCTGTAGTGCAGATGTACCCTACACCTGCTTCATCAGATGCAAGAAGAACACTGGTGTTTATACGATTTACACCTAGGGTAGTTAGTCAAATGCAGGTGCTTGCATGTTCTGTCACCCCCCCTTTTTTTTAATCATATTAGGAAGAGAAATTAAGAAGGAAAAGGTGACAGACAGGAGCAGGAAGATGAGCTAGATTCATAGTGTTTGCTGCTCCTTCTCCTTTTGCAAGATTCTTTTGTTGAATTTTTCCCTAGTGACATCATGATTCTATATTAGATTGACTAGAAAACATATCGAGGGGTATAACAAAGTGCAGTATCATCCAAAATCCACAAAACAGCGATATCTTTATTGGGCCAACCAAAATGCACAATATACATGTGACAAGCTTTCAAAGCTCCACTGGCTTCTTTATGAGGCAAAGGTGTTAAAAATCACACAGCAGAAAGAAAGAAAAACGATGATGCTAGTCAATTCTTGTTACATGAATACCATCTGAACTGAGGACAACCACCACCACATCTTCACCAAATGAAGGCTATGACTAACATCATTTTTAGTTTTTTGTGGGTTTTTCGGGCTGTGTGGCCATGTTCTAGAAGAGTTTCTTTCTAACATTTCGCCAGCATCTGTGGCTGTCATCACTGGCTGGCATCTTCAGAGAAGCTGGTGAAACATCAGAAGGAAACTCTTCTAGAACATGGCCACACAGCCCGAAAAACCCACAAAAAACTATGGATGCCGGCCATGAAAGCCTACGACTTCACATCACCATTCTTCTTTCTCCTGTATAATTTTTAAGACGTTTGCATGATGAAGAAACCAGTGGAGCTTTGAAAGCTTGCAACATGTAGATTGTGCATTTTGGTTGGCCCAATAAAGTTATAGCACTGTTTTGTGGATTTGGGATGATAAAATAGATTGACTGAAGCACTTCAGAACTTTGGCTTTGGACTAAAGCTCTTCATTGAGGTCAAGGGGAAAAAGCTGGCTTGTACTCAAAGGAATGCAGTAAGGCAGCAACCTTTGATAGAAAACGCAATGTCCCTTCTGGAATAGTGGCCACTTTCATAGTAAGCAGAAACTGGTTGCTCATACAGCAACTAATCATTTTGTTTCCATTGAGAGCTGGGCTCTGTTCTAAGATTGCTTGTGTCGAGAGTTTGCTTCAGAAAAATGAACAAAACCTTAGTAGTGTAGACCTTGCCTTTTAGAGAGAGCAACCCTTATCATTCCTTAGGACCGCAATCTGAAGAGTGGCCCTGATGGGAAATAAAAAAAACCTCACCATGCTTGCTAACAGTGGTGCCCCAACTTCCACAATAGAGTCTGATCCCCATAAAAAGAAACAAGTTAAAATGTGTGCGTGTGTACGGGAGGGATTTGTACATGTATGGCAGTTGCCAAATGGAGAACAGGAGGATGGAGATGTTCAGAGCATGTATTGAGGAAAGAAGCCTCTTCAGTAGCTGTGTAGGGATCTCTGTCAAAAGAACTCTAATTCTTACCACACCATCCCTAAGAAATGAGGGAGGGAAACCGAGCATAAACAGTGAAATATCTATTTCTACAATCAAATATACTGAAAAGCCCACATTCTTGAGAATTCTCAGGAAGACTTGAAAGCAAATGAACCCTGCTGGAAGGAACAGCCAAGACTAAAGAGATTATCACACAAAGCTTCTGTCCCAATGCTGTAGCAACTATTTAAACATTCGAAACAGCAATGATTCTTTTCACATTGCCACGCAATTGCAAATTGATAACAGGTTGCTGATGTATCTTATTGCACGACTGTTCTGTTTATTCATCAGGTATCTGAGATTAAGTGAGTAAAGTAGTCTTGCCTTCATTGAGAGTGGGGTGTATGTGCAGTGAAACCCCTTTCAATCCCCTTTCTCCTGTCCCAGATGAAATGGTTGCCTCCTCAGGATGAAGAAGTCTTGCCTTCATTAGGAATGGGTCTGTGTGCAGTGAAACCAGTTTAAATCCCCTTCTCTCTGAATTACCCTTGAATGACCAATGGCACATACTTCAATAAGGGGTTAACTATGCGGACAGCTATTCACAGGATTTTTTCATTCATTAAAAGCAGCAGCAGAAGCACAGACTGACTATAGATACCTACTGCCTAGCCATGAAGTGGTGTGATAAGATCCCACAATTACAGTTTCAATCTTGGTTCTATCCCACTATTGAAGAACCATGTAATACTCTTCTAAAAGGCTGAAATGTTAATTTTTGGCAATGCAACTCCTAGAATCTTGAATTCCAATGGAATTCTGGGAACTGTAGTTTTGTGCTATATTTAGCCTTCTCTCTCAGAGAGCTCTGGTGCTACCACAAACTACAAATCCCAGGATGACATAGCAATGGAGCCAGTTAAAATGGTGTCAAACTGCATTATTTCTACAGCGCAGATTCAGCACTAGTGAGCAAGGGCAGTCAGGGCTTTTTGTGGCTTCCCCTTTTCCAGAAGGACAACATCCTTTTTTAGTTGCCCCTGCTTTCTATGGATGTCAGTGTTTACCTTTGATTTTCTTATCTGCTCCTTGCTAAGGGCCAATTCAGATAGTGAAAATAATCCAGGATAAATCTGGGTTGAATCTTTGTTGTTCACATGCATTTTGAATGCATCTGATTAAGGTTTTTTGGAGGGGCTGCCAAAAAACCCGCTTAACCCAGGATAATCAATATCATTTCCCCTTTGAGGTTTTGGTTTTTTTTTTTAAGATTTGCATCGTTGGCAGTGTTAATAATCAATGCAAATAGACTCAAAATGAACTGGGATAAAACTCTGCATGCCTTGAATGTGTTTAAAATTATTTATTATTATTATTATTATTATTATTATTATTATTTGAATAACAAACCCAGAATGTGTGAATGAGATTATCTGCATAATCATGCTTTAAAAAAAAGACATCTAAATAACTCCTAAGATGCAAGTGTTACCTGGAAGCAGCCAGACACACCAGTAACCATGTCCTTTTTTACCCAATGAAGTAGGCTACAGCTGATGAAAGTTTATGCCAAATAAAACTGACCAGTCTTTCAGATGCCACAAGACCTTTTTTGTTGTTGTTTTTGTTGCAACAGACCAGCATGGCTACCCTCCATCCTGAAACTCATCCGTGATGGTGACATCTAAATGGGACCATGGATATTTTATGGCAGACAAGAGGAACAACATAATCTATCATACCAAATTGCTTCAGACAGAAATAATGGTAGGCCAGTTACTAAACCCTTCTCTGCATGACTATGTAGTTATCTCAAATTGCGTTGTGCTCCATGTACCTATTCCACAACATTCCTGCTAAGTTCACGGTCATCCATTTCCTAACATTGCCCTCTCGTGTTCCTAGTGAAGTTCCCATCACACCTGGCCTCTTTCCTTCACATGGATTCTAATAATCAGAGCTTATGTTTAGAATCTGATCTGGGTCTCTCTTTTCTTTTCCTTTTGAACTGTGCTCTTGACATGTGGCATGTGCTGGAGGGTACATCTGATCCTGCCTCAGCATACCTCTGATTTTGATCTTGTAAGGGCTGCTTGCAGCTTGACAGCCCATGATAGGCACATCCCGGCAAGAGGAAGATCCAAATAATTATGTCGAAGAGCACTGCCAAGTGAAACGACACACAACAGTTTTCAGGAGGTGCCAAAGTGGTGTGTTCTGCTTTGCTTTCAGGGCATGTGTAGTTTGGCCCTTGCCCCTTTATTGATGCTAATATAATTCTCTGGATTTGGTTGCTAACACTTTCTTTTCCGCTTGGCAGGGAGCAATCATTTTGCTGAACCCAAACTGAGCATGAATTCCAATCTAGCTAATCCTGCTGCTCAGTTTGGAAGCATTCCCAAAACAACACACTCCTCAGCTAACATTTCCAGCCAAACTAGAACTTGCTTTCCAGTGCCTTAACAAATTCTCTGCCCTGTATCCCTTATAATGTAGGGGTGGTGGTGGTGGGATCTAGCTGCAGACTCACTTATGAATTTCCCACACATTACTGCAAAAATGCATGAAGTCAAAGAATCTGAGCAGATTCCTAGACTTGTCCTTTGCAGGAGCAGCCTGGGTTCTGACAGCCTGCCATCCCAAAATTAACCTCCCCCCTTAAATTCTCCCAGCTTTGTCAGGATAAATTGCATGAAACTTATGCACCAAATCAGGAGCATTTACATGTTTGGCATAAACCCACTCATTATGATCAATAGAAAAATGTTTCCACCTAATCAAATAATGTAACTTGCCCCTATGAATTCTAGAGTCCAAATTTGACTTCAAAATGCTGTTTCCCCCTCTACCACCAAGAGGAGGGGTGGTTCAACACAGCACAGGTTTCAGCAGGCTGAAATAAAAGACAGGGTGCAAATGCCTATATGATTTGGGCACTTCTAGTTCAGCAGTCACTTAGTTTATCAATCTTTTAATCACAAAAGGCCCCACATATTTAAAACCCAGTTTCTTTGATGGATGCCTGGTTTTCAAATGTTTGGTGGGCAAATAAACCTTGTCTCCAGTTTTACCTAGATTATGATCAGCAAATCTCATATTCTCTCTTTGCCCCCCCCCCCAGGGCAGTCACAATCTAGGGCCAGGGATCTTTGAAAAAAAGGTTGCGGACAGTATATCCTGCTGTGCTACACAGGGTAGGAGCTGTTCACTTAGGATGCTCCCTCCAGCTGGGGCAAGAATCTGGGACGGGATGTCCCCCTGGAGGAATGCTTCCATCCCAGTCTGGCTGCCTCTCTGGACATTCCACAGAGAGGAGGGAAGAAAAGCAGCCAAGGCTCATTCTTTCAAAGTGAAGGCAAGGCAAGCTCCCTCATAGGTGCACGCTGATAGATGGGGTCCATTCTCAAAGAGATGGGTAGGCAAAGGAATGGTCTCCCACAGGAAAAAGGGAAAAAGAAACCCAGGAGCAGACTCCTCTCCCCAACTTGCTCTGTGCCCTGGTCTTTTGTATTATAGTGTATTTTGCTGTGTTCCCCTCTCTTGTTCAGATCATAAGATTCCTCCTGCCCTTCCTTTATCTTACCCAATTTATTTTCCATTGAGACAGGAACAGCCCTCATAGGAGTTCCCCATAGCTATCCATCCTGCCCCCCCAGTGCTGAGTATCTGTCGTTTTTGTGCTATTTTGAACAATTAAAAGACTGGTCAGGTGTCAGTGTTGACAGGGTCTTTGGCTCATAGCCATATACTATTTCAAAAGAAGAATGTCCAGTACTCTGGTTTACTGACCCATTAAACGTTTCCTCTGCATGGGACAGTAATTCATACCAGTCATCTTGCAGGTATTTGGTATAACACCTCAAATATTTCTCTAAAGAAGCATTAGTGCATTCACTCTGACCATTTGTCTGTGGATGATGGGATGTACTCAACACCATGTCCATTCCCAGCTTCTTTTGCAACACTCTCCAAAGCTGTGAGGTGAACTGGGAACCTTGATCACTCACAATCTTATCTAGTAAACCATGTATTTTATAAACAAAACCAATAAACAAGTCATCCAGTTTATTAGCAATGGGTAGCCCCTTGTACCCCACAAAGTGTGCCTGTTTGAAAAACAAGTTTGTGATCACCCAGATAGTATTTCGGCTCCACCTGTCTGGCAAGTCCATGATAAAATCCATGGCTATGTGTTTCCACAGGCCACCTGGGGTGAGCAGTAGTTTCAAAAGGCCTTGAAGCTTTCCCCCAGTGCAGACTGGGCACCCCTTAACATAATCTTCTACATCTGACCTGATCCCATCCCAACAATATTGTTTGAGGAACAGGTACCAAGTCCCTACATAACCCCAGTGTCCTGCAGCCTTAGAGTCATGGCACACTTGTAACAATTTAAGTCTCATGGTTTGAGGGACATAGACTCGGGACCCTTTATACCACAGTCCATTTTCTGTTTTCTTTTCTAAAGTGTTGCTATTCTCTTGCAGCCAGTCATCCGCTGCTGCAGCTTGCTGTATCTCTACAAGAAAAGGGTCCAGTGCCTCAGAGCCCTCCTCCCCCTTCTGATGGGCCTGGGTTCAGGTCACTATCGCCAGTCCCAACTGCTCCGGAGTAAAACAGTTTTAATGGGAACCTTTCTTTTGCTCTCATGTTGGGGGAGTCTAGACAAGGCATCAGCCAGAACATTTTGTTTTCCCGGGAAAAATCTTGAACTTGAACTTGTAAAAGTTTTTAGCCCACTGCGCTGTTTGAGGCTTAACTTATGGGAGGTCTGCAGGGCTTCTAAATTACAATGGTCAGTCCACACCTCAAAGGGGTGGGGTGGCCCTTCCAGAAACTGGCGCCAATTCTGTAATGCCCATTTGATGGCAAACGCCCCCTGCTCCCAGGTGGGCCAGTCTAACTCTGTCCCTTGAAACTTTTTTACAAATAAGCACATGGTTTCAATGCCCCTTCTGAGTCCCTCTGCATGAGCACCACTCCCAATGCAACTTTACTAGCGTCGACTTGCAGAACAAAGGGCTGATCTGGGTCAGGATGTTTAAAGATGGTTCAGTGCTGAACAGCTGTTTAAGCTGCCTGGCATTTGGGGGTTCATATCACTCTGGTGGATGATTTGGGCTTTTCTGTTGCCCCCTCCCACCCATTGTGCTTCCTTCTTGGCCCTGATTTAGTCTTTAACAGGTCTGTGAAGGGCAGTGCGATTTGGGCAGAGTTTGGGATAAATTGTTTATAAACATTGGCAAATCCTAAGAAGCTTTGCACTTGCTTGCATGTCTTAGGAGGGGCCCAATTCAACACTGTTTGGACCTTGATGGGGCCCATTTCAATCCCTTGTGCGGACACTCGATATCGCAAAACATCTAATCTGTTTGTGTGAAAGTGGCATTTAGACAGCTTAACAAATAGCTGGTTGTCCAACTGATGGGTTAACACTTCTCGCACCAGCTTTATATGGGATTCTAGCGTCTTGGGAATAAACCAAAACATCATTGAGATAGATCAGAACCCCCTCAAACAACAAGTCATGTAGGATCTCATTAACCAGTCTCATGAACACAACCGGGGGGCCCGCTAGCCCAAATGGCATCACTAGGTATTCAAAAGTCCCCAGGGGGCAATTGAATGCAGTCTTATGTTCATCTCTTTCTCGGATCTAACTCAGAAATAAGTGTCCCACAGGTCTAGTTTGGTGAACACTTTACCAGTGGCCAAGCACTCCAACATGTCCTTCATCACTAGAGGGGATATTTATTAGTACTACAAATCCCAGTCAAATTTCAGTAGTCTGTCACTAAGCAAAGCAATCCATCCTTCTTTTCCTGGAAAAAACACTGGGGCAGCAAATGTGGAGGTGGAAGGGCAGATAAATCTTTTCTATGAACGCTTTTAAACTCTTCAACTCCAGAGGGGTTATGGAGTGTAACTTGGCTTTGGCGGTGGGGCCCCAGGTTCTATAGCACAGTCCATTTCCCAGTGGAGAGGCAACTGATCACTTTCCTTTTCTACAAACACCTCCCACACCCCCTTGTACTCAGAGAGTAGCACAGTGGCTCTCCTGGACAGCTTGCCCCACTTGCTCCACCCCTGGTTCTACTTGGATCAGTGCCACTGCAGCCTTTTTTACTGTCAGCTGGCCTAGATTTTTGTGATGCCTCCTGCATCTAGGATCATTAAACACCAGCTCCCTTTGTCTTCACCTAATGCTCGGATTGTGAAAGTTCAGCCAGTCTATCCCCAGCATGATTTGGTAGCTTGATGTGGGGCCAACCACCAGCCAAATTCTCTCCCAATGCTCTGCCACCCCCAACCACACTGTCTTAGTCTGCTTCATAGTTACACCCCCCACACAATGGATCCATCCATCTGATGGAAGGGGATAGGGTCAGCCAGGGGTTTAGTGTCTCTATCCAGTGTTTTGACTACCTCCTGGTTAATGAAGCATCTGGTGCAGCTGGAGTCAATGGCTGCCACCAAGTCCACCCCTTCCTCCATTTTTAGTGTTAAGCAGTCTTACTCACAAGGTACTTAGGGGAACTCCCCACTCACCATGGGCTTGCTGCCGTCCGGGTCTGCAGCCTGCCTTCTACTGCGATCTAATGCAGGCTTGGGAAGTTCCCCACCAGTTCGCTGCTTTCGACCTCATCACTGTCCATCCACACCTTGGCCACCTCTGACACTCTACTGTTAGTCACCTTGCATGCTCGTTCCCCAGGCCCTCCTTTGCTGGGTTGTCTTTGTTCTCCCTTTGAAGAAGTAGCTGGCAATGTCTTCGCTGGGATCCCCTGTGGACTATCCTCCCTTTCTGGACAGCTGGCAATCAGGTGGCCCTTTTCCCCACAAGACAGGCAAAGTCCCATTCTCATTCATCGTTCTCTCATGGTCTCCCAGAAGTTTGAAGCTTTACCCTTGGCACCCTGGCTGGGAGGGGTTGCCTTGTGGGCTCCACTCGTCCTCTGCTGAGTCAGTTTGATCTCCTTAACTAGCTCAGCCTTCCCAGCCAACTGGATCCATTCTCAAACTGTGCTCAGGCTGCCCCATGCCAGGGACCATTTCAGAATTTCTGGGCACAGTCCCTCTTTAAAATACTGTACCTTCACCACTTCAGGCCACTCTGGTACCTGAGTGACCAATCATCGAAATTCCATAGCATACTCAGAGACTGAGCAGGACCCCTGTTCCAGAGCCATCAGCCTGGTGTGGGCCCTCTCAGCCCAGAAAAGATCTTCAAACCTGGCCTGGAGCGCTATCATAAAAGTCTGGAAGCTCTGCAGCTCCACAGCCCCACTGTCATAAAGTTGGACTACCCAGTCTGCTGCTTCACCCTCCAGGTGGTTTGTCCTACATCTCACCATAGCTGCCTCGTCAGCAAATGTGGACCCTCACTTATTCATGTGGCCCGCCACTTAGGCCAAGAAATAGGGCAATTGCTTTGGGCACTCATCAAACCTCACCCCCAGCCTCCTCGCTAGTGGATCCTGAATCTGTGCTGGTGTGGGGTTCACTGGGGATGGCACAGCCAGCCCCATGGGTGGCACCACCAGGACTGCCACTGCCCTCACCCCTCACCGGCAGTGGGCTCCTGGACACACTGCCAAGTTGGTCAATGCTTGCACCACTTCAGTCAAGGTCTCTTTACTCATCTCTTTACTCATCTAAAGTACCAGTTCACCATAGTCCTCCCCCTCCAGGGGGTCGGAGTCCAAGGGGTCAGCAACCCCAACATCCCAAGCAGATACTCTGTCAGCTCGGCAGCAGTCTTGAACCCTGGATGGGGCCTTTGCATGGAACCACACGTCCTTCGCCTAACGGGCCAGGGTGGCCCCCTCCACTGCAACAACCACTTTAAGATGGGTTCCCACACCATCAGCTCCCTCTGGTTTCAAGGGCCCACTGGCCAAGTCCTCCACAAGGTCCTCCACTGTGGCCGTTTTGGGAAGAAGGTCATCTGAATTTGAATGCCCCTGCATTGCACCAGATTGAAGGGCAGTTCCAACTTACAGTCAGAACTAGGGAATTCTACCTTAAAGTGCAATCAACAAGTCTTGTATGATGAATCAGTACAAAGCTTTATTGAAGTCACAATGCAGAAATTCTCCAGTTGAGCGTTTGAGCTGGAACTGCCCAACAATAGATCTAACACCATGTTAAAACCCTCCAAATACACAACTCCACCTCCCACAAATTGGCGCGAACTACATTTCCCCACCTACAATTCCCATGAGCTAATTCCTCCCAACAACCCCCCTTATACCACATTCAGGCACTACCAAGCTATGTGCTCACTATCCCAGCTCTCCCCCACATTCCAAGCCTCTACACTAAGTAAGCTAAGCAAAGCACCCAACCCCCAAGGTTATACAACACAGATACCAACCACCTGTTCCCACAGGCAATAAAGCCAACAAAGCCCACTATATAAAAGCACAGTCAAACCCATTATCCCCCATCACCTCCCAACACCTTATCCTGATAGAACCAGCCTGGATTCTGACAATAGCATTGAGCCATGACAATTAAAAATGGTGTCAAACTGGATTATTTCTGCAGTGGGATGCACTCTAAATAATTAACTATGAGGCAACTGGAATCACTTTGAACATTTACTCTATTTTTTCTCTTTTGTGGACCCTGGAAAATGGGGGAGGGGATTCAAGCCTCCTCATAATAATCTGGCAAAATTCGTTCACCAAGACTCCTATGTCTTGAGCCTCCTGAGGTCAATCAGAAGTGTACTAAATGATCTCACACATGGGACCTTATCACACGGGGTCCCAAGCAGAAGGTATCCAAAGGCAATCCAAAGCTAATACATATTTTTTTTTCCGTGTGTTTACACATATCCAAAGGCAATCCAAAAGCTGATATGTATTTTTTTTCGTGTGTTTACACATATCCAAAGGCAATCCAAAGCTAATACGTACTTTTTTCCTGTGATCCGAAGTGAAAGGGGATCTTTTGACATTCGGTTTTATGGGGAAGTACAAGGGAGCTTTCGGAATAGCAGAGTCCCCTTAGCAGCTCAGGCACTGCCGCTGCCGTGTTTTGAAGGGAGGATGGTCCGGGCGAGTCCACCTCTCCCCATGAAGATGAGCCTAGTTGGAGCTGCAGAGTTTTGAGGGCTGGCTGGAAGGCTGGTAAGCACCGGAGGGAGGGCGGGGTGCGGGAGGGAACCGGCGCCTCTGCCTCCTCCGAGGCCAGAGCCGCCTCTCCACCAGTTTTGAGGGCTGGCTGGAGGGCTGGTAAGCGCCGGAGGGAGGGCGGGGTGCAGGAGGGAACCGCCGCCTCTGCCTCCTCCGAGGCCGGAGCCGCCTCTCCGCCGGTTTTGAGGGCTGGCTGGAGGGCTGGTAAGCGCCGGAGGGAGGGCGGGGTGCGGGAGGGAACCGCCGCCTCTGCCTCCTCCGAGGCCAGAGCCACCTCTCCGCCGGTTTTGAGGGCTGGCTGGAGGGCTGGTAAGCGCTGGAGGGTGGGCGGGGTGCGGGAGGGAACCGCCGCCTCTGCCTCCTCCGAGGCTGGAGCCGCCTCTCCGCCAGTTTTGAGGGCTGGCTGGAGGGCTGGTAAGTGCCGGAGGGCGGGGTGTGGGAGGGAACCTCCGCCGCCGCCTCTGCCTCCTCCGGAAACATTGCGCAATGGCCGCACAGGCGAAACAGATTCGTTTCGGAATTTATCTACTTCGGTTAGTTTTCGCTTACTTTTCGCTTCCTGGCCAGCGTTTGATAAGGCCCTAAGATAGTGATTGTCATTGAGCCCTCCTAGCCTGCATCTTTACTGCAGAATTAATGCAGTCAACTGTCATGTCTCAATATTATGGGTTTCTGGGATGTGTAGTTTTATGAGAAATTTAGCCTTTTCTGTCAGAGAGTTTTGGTGCCACAACAAACTACAAACCTCAGGATTCCACAGGATGGAGCCATGATAGTTAAGGTGGTATCAAAGTGCATTAATTCTGTAGTGTGCAGCAGCCTTAGGCTGCCTGCAATCAATGATATGTATACTTACTTGGGATTAGGCAATGCTAAATAAAATGGAGGAAACATCTAAGTATACATTGTACAGGATGATTCAAAAAGAATGGTGCAAAACCAAATAAGAACAGCTTTACATTTGTTCCATGCTTTTTGTATCTCCCGATATTTGTAGGAGTTTTCATATTTAAAGATTTGAGTAATAATGGATGGGGAAAGTATTTTGCCTTCTGTCTGCAAGTATATTGTACCTGCAAATAGCCAAAATTAATAACAACCTGCCTCACAGCATTGAGTCCCCCAGCTTAAAAACAGGCAGTGATCAAAAACATATATCTTCCATCAGATTTACCCAGTCAGTTTTAAATAATGACTTTTAAAGTGCTATACAATTATCCCTCCCTGTCCGTGGACTTCGAGTCCGTGGTCTCGCTCTTCATGGGGGGGACACACAAGTGGCTATATTTAAAATATAGGAGGGGTGAGAAAGAAAGAAAATTTATTATGACTAGCATCATCATCATCATCATCATCATCATCATCATCATCATCATTTTTTCTTTCTAGGATGAATATCAGCACTTAGGAACCTTACTTTAGCAAAAGGATTCTGGGAAATGTAGTCCACACAAGTAACATTTTCAAGCTTTGATTAATACGATAGTGGTGATGCTTTTTGGTGGTCAGAGGGATATGTGCAGAGTGTAGACATTAATCAGACTATCATTTTCACATGATTGCCAACATTCACAGCTATTTCCCCAACAAACAGCAACATGTATGTGGTCGGATATTCCCAAAATGCACCTGAGATTGCCAGCATTTCCCTGCAATGCTCAGCAATCCCTCCAAATTCTGACATTTACTATAACAAGCTCTGTCTAGCTTTCCTGTACAAATCTGCTATGATGGTTCTTGAGATTTCACAAGTAACCTAGCAGCCTTATCATTTTACTTTCTCTCTCCTTCCAGCCCTCCATCCACATCTCTCAGTTTGCTTCCTTTCATCTGACTTGTTTTGTGGGACTGTAAATGCTTGGGAAAATCTGCTTGGCAAAGAAGCTTTTCCCCCCTCTTCCCCCCACCCCTAGCAGCCTGCCAAGTTGATGCATCAAGGGGAATTTTAACTCTTTAGGGATTCTGCATATCTCTCTCTCTCCATACTCTCCTCCTAAGCAAACATGTAGCCAGCAATGCTGGTCTTAAAGGATTAATTAAAATCCACAGAGGGAAGAAGGAAAAGGATAATAAGACTTCCCTTGACTTAGATAAAACCATCAGTGGTTTGTGAATTGGGAGCCAAGAATCAATGTTGAACATGCAGTCAGTTGCCTGTAAAAGAGAAAATGTCATAATCTAAAATCTGTGAAAATAGTATCACTCCTTAATATTTCTGCATTTTCGGATGTACCTTTACTGCTTTAAAGAAAAAAGAAAAAATGGTCCTACTTCTCTGTGGGTGTACTGCAAAGCAATACAAGATGGATCACGTAAAATCTGGCTCAAGATAAGCCTCCATCTACTTCTTTGTATCTCCTCTTGCGCTATCTCTTGGACACAATAGTTGATGTGTACAATAACTGGTGGTGTGTATGTGTGTAATATAAGCCAGTTCAAAATAGCCCATACAATTGTCTCAACATTCTGTCGCATTCTTGTGCAACCAAGAAACAACTCCTAGAAGGGGATCTGCTCTAGTCATGTCCCTGAGCGCAGTCTTTTATCTTCTTCAGGAGCAGTGAATGACTGTCATTCATTTTTATGGAGAAAAGAGGACAGCACTTGGGGACAGCATTGTGGCAGGAAATAATTGAGTGAAAATAATATCTCTTGCTTTTCCACTGCACAGCCTAAGCTAGCGGAGTGGGAAGGACTCTGATCCATGAGTTTAACTTCACCCCGTCACCAAGTCCTGTTCCTTGTAGGCTATGGGGGTGGAAGGAATTACTGCTATGATCTCCATTGCAGATTCTACTGTGCACTGCTATCCCTCCCAATCAGAAGGGAGAAAGCATATTAAATTGGCTGCTCTCAGTTGAAGCTTTCAGAAGCTGAGAGCTCGCAAGTACCCTCCAGCCCATTCCTTGTATGGGGAGGTGGGACAGAAACCTGGCTCCTAGACAATGTGTTAAGTGAGCCTAGCCAAAGGACTGGAATTTCAGACAATGAGACCAGAGGGGCTTGGCCAAACTTCTGATAACATCTAGTTTGCAAACAGTGTGTGTGTGTGTGCGCGCGTGTGTGTGCACGCACGTGCATGCGCACATTCCTCTGATTCCTTAAAATGCAATTGGATAAACTTTTTAAATGCACATGCTTTAATTTTACATAAATCCCAAAGCAGGTTAGGAAAGGGTTTATTACACTTCTTCCTCTTCACTGCTAATTGTAAAGTCTAGATAGACACAGGGTTGTCACAAGGGGAGTGCGGGAGACGGTGACACCCTAAGGGGTGTGTGTGATACCACTGCTCCCAAACACTTGCCCTTTTGGCAGAAACAGGTCGCATTCACCTGTGCTCCATTAAAATGCTGAAGAGGTGGTGAGAGTGGGGAATTGTTTAAAAAAGATAAATCTTTAATTTTTAATGTTTTAAATGTTTTTTTTTAAAAAAAATCTTTAAAGACATCACTTCTTACCAAATTTTCACTTTAACAACATGAAACTATGTATGTGTAAATTATATTTAGGTTGTCCATATGAAACCTAAATTTGGAATTTAAAGGTATAGTTTTAATTTTGCGAGTTGTTAATGTCACAACTATTGCCATTACATTCAGTGATATGTGGGAATTATAATTTATGAGTAACATTTAATACAAAAAACATTAATAAGGATTCTGTATGGTATGGCATGGGAGGAGGTCAGTGAGGGGGTGACACCATGCGTTATCACATCACGTGACACCAATCCTAATGATGCCACTGCCTAGATGTGGTTGAACATACTAGTTTTTATAAAAGAAACTCAAAAGAGGGATCTCTGCCCTTTAAAAGCTTACAATCAAGATTGGGAGAGGGGACCAAATTGGTGATGACTGAGAGAAGTTTAAGAAGTGTGAAAGGCCGTGTGCACCAGATAAGGGCTGTGAGCAAAATGTTACCAATCAGCAAGTGTTAAGTGGCAAGTTAGAAATGGGAACCAAATTTTTAATTGTTGGCAGCAAGGCCTAAAAGGGCATTGCAAAGTGTTTGGCATTCAGGTGTTTGTTTTGTGAAGGATAGGCAAGCACCTTCTTTCTGTGCAAACTGAGAATAAGTGGTCCCTCCATGTTTGCTAGAGTTAGGGGTACAGGACCCCCATGAAAACGGAAAACCCACCAATAAAAAACACTATCTTTTTTATCTGAGAGAATGCCTCTCTAGGTCCTCCAGTGCATCTCTGTGGTCAACATCTGCCAGACACAGGAGTTTATCACAAAGGGACATTTGGAAGTATAAACGGTGATTAACCCGTCAAAATCACGCATTTGCGATTAATATTTTCACACGACATTGCAATGAAAGACAATTAAAATGCCATTATCCTGTGAATACATAGGCAGAATAACCAGAAAATGTTAATCATGTTTTAATCACGTTTTAATCTCGATTACACAATTTTGCCCCTCCGTGTGATAAACTCCATTGACCATAGAATTGTGCTGGAGGAGCTACAAATGTCTAGTGGTGTGTTCTCTCTAGGAATCTCTAGGTTAAAGTTGACTATAGAGTTGTGCTGGAGGACCTAGATCTTCCTAGAGAGAACATATGAATAAAATTGGTGAATAATCAAATCTGCAAAAGTCAAATCTGCAAATGTGGAGGGGTGACTGTACAGGTTTTGTTTTGATCCTCTTCCTCTGTGTGTTTATTGGTTATTAGTGCACACATCTATTGTCCATTTGGTGACAAAAAGGTTACCAGGTGAGCAACACAGGATTTTTGGCAATTTCCTGCAAAACCAGAGGGTAGGCTCTTGTGATATAATTCCATCCCCCCTGCTCAGCCCTTGCCCGGCTCATTTTTATGCCATTGCAAGGAGCCATCCCATGATATCACAGGGGTGGCTTCCTGCAATGGCATAAGAATGAAGCAGGCAAGGGCTGATCGCAGGGGCTGGAACTGCTTCCAGGCCATGCTGATTTTGGGAAACAGGCACAAGAGGCATCTGGGTAAACAAGTCCAGACTCCCAGTAAAACCTGGCTAATCAGGGATTATGGCAGAAATAGAACATAAACAATTAGTATTTAAAAAGAAGTAAGTCCTTTTAAAGCAGGGGTGGGGACCATATTGATGCTACTCGACTGCAACTTCCAGCATTCCTCTCCACAGACTATGCTAGCTAGACAAACCAGGACTTGTAGTTCAACATCTGGAGGGCTGCATGATCCTCACCTTGCATTAAAAGCTAAGGCATTCACAAGGAACAGGAGCTAAAGGGAGGACTGATGAATGTGCCATTAGTTGCTGAAGAATATGACTCTTAATCAGGGGTAGGCAACCTTTTTGAGCCGAGGGCTGGGTTGCTGTCCCTCAGACAATTGTGTGTGTGGGGGGGGGGGGGGCGAAGCACAATAAATAAATAAATAAATAAATATTTTAATTTTTTAAAAAAACATTTTTAAAAAATATGCATGCACACCCTCTCAGCCCCAGAAAAGCCCTGTGGAGATTTTTCCAAGAAAACCCCAAGAACAAGTAATAACAACAATAATGAATATCATCATGGTGGGTGGCGGAGGCAGAGGCCGCGGCAGGACTGGCCTGGGGCTGGTTCAAAGGCCTCGGGGGGGGGGGCACATCCGGCCCCCGGGCCTTAGGTTGCCTACCTCTGCTCTTAATGGTGAGGTTGTTGTTGTGTGCCTTAAAGTCATTTCCAACTTATGGTGACCCTAAGTCAAACCTATCTTGGGTGTTTCTTGGCAAGTTTCTTCAGAAGGGGTTTGCCATGTCCATCCTCTGACACTGAGCATGTGTGACTTACCCAAGGTCACCCAGTGAGTTTTTTACATGGCTGAGCTGGGATTCAAACCCTAGTTTCCAAAATCCTAGTCCAACACTCAAACCACTATGCTACACTGGCTTTCTGGTAACACCTGCTGTATGACTGGGATGTTTCTTACATTTTCAGGAGGATCTAATCTTCTCTGCATTAACTCCTGCATTAACTCTGAACCTGAGCAGTAGAAGAAAGAAGCATTTTCTCATTTGAATGGGGCCCTCCTGTTAGGTTTATATTTGTGTGTACATGCCTTCAAGATGTCTGTCAACTTATGGCAATCCGATGAAATTCATAGGGTTTTCTTAGACAAGGAACACTCAAAGGTGACTATGCCATTTCCTTCCTCTGAAATATAGCCTACCATACCTGGTATCTGTTGGTGGTCTCCTGTTCAAGTACTAACCAAGGTTGACTCTGCTTAGCCTCCAAGGATTTAGTGCCTTTAGAGTACTTGGACAATCCTACATTTAATCCTCACCAAAATGCCTTTATTTTGCTGTGAGCGTGTGGCATATACATCTGATTATAGTGGTTGCAGCTTTCCAAAGTAGCTTTGCTGGCAGGCGGAACCTGGTGCTGTTGAAACATGATTGTTTGGCCATGAATCAGCCACATGGTCTAAACAGAGACTGAACTGGCCAACATCAGCAAGCATCAAGACCTGGAAAGGGCACCCTGCTATATAAATATTCATCTGTGTTCCACTGACCCATTTTTCATGGTGTAAAGCACTGGCTTCAGTGAAGTGATACAAAGAGCAAATGCATTCCCCTAGTAGAGGCTGGCATGTTGGATGGCTCTCTTTCCCCCATCTCACCCCACACTGTTCAATCACATTAACAAATCTGGATAACAAGCCCCTTATTGTACTGTTGGCATCTCCACAAAATTACACTTGTTCACTGCAACGTTAATTAATACAGAACAATTGCCATCATTAACATGAACTGGAATCCCCCTTTGGCTCCTGGCAATGCACTGAAAGAGTAGGGCAATCTTATCAGGCGGCTGGGTGGTACAGGGTTTGTGGCACAAGCTGAACAATAACTCCCCAGAGTCTCCTCAGGCGGCGGTTGCTAAATGGGGAGCAGGGGATGGTGTCACTAGGTCAGTGGATCTATTGTGTGTTTTAAGCTGCACTTTAAAGGAGCTATCCAAAATCTGGAAGCTAGTTTGGAGACTGAGAACCTTGGATAGCTCTTTTAAAATTCACACTAAGGGCATTACCACACAAGCCCTGTTCTTGGAGCAATCATGTCTGTTTTTTAAAAAAACTGGAAACATACCTGTTTCACAGCAGTCATTATCACACTTCTTGTCAATCGCACAAGTGGAGTTGATTCTGCCATTACACTCTCTTCTGCACTCCTCTTAACCCCATCTCCCTCCCTATGCCCTACTCAGCAATCCTTTGGTTATTTTTTTTAATTTTTATTTTCACTTTTTCATACAATTTCAGAGTTCTGTTAATGTGATTTAAGTTTTTGAAAAAGAAGAGAGAGAAAAAATAAAGGCAACCAGCCTGTTTGGGAATGCGAGGGGGACACAGGGTGATGAGGGGTCACTGACACTATGCGACTGCCAATGTTGCAGCTGCCTGGCAATGACATTTCACACCTGGGGGCTAACATGATTGGGAGCTCATTGGCAGGTTTTTCCCATCAATGATAAGGGATGCTCTAACCGCGCTTTGGAGACACAGCAGCTACAGGTCGGAGATGTTATCATGCAATAAGTATTGCTAAAGGTGCTTTTCCCCAGCTGTAATTGCAGTTTAAAAGCTGCGTGGAGTCATCTTTTAAAACAAAGAATGGATATCTTTCCATCCTGTTTCATGAGTTTACCACATGGAGCTAGCTGGCTGCTAAATAGTGTAAATATTGTGAATGATTTGAGACAGGGGTAGGAAATATATAGTCCATGGGCTCCCTTCAGCTTCCCACCCATTTTTACATACCTTACCCTGGCACCCCCTCAGTTTGGAGAGGGGTATTAAACCATGGATAATCATGCATCAAAAAGTACAATTTCTCTTCAAATCAAGGTGTGAGGCCTCCAGACAACTTGTTTTCGAAGGGCAAAAAAGGAAATGGACTTCCAGCCACTTCTGCTTTTGGGAGGAGTGGGGGCTCTGATTTGTGTTGAGTCTGGGGGTTGTCGCAGAAATTGGCCTCTGGCTTCAACTTCCCATCTCTGGATTACAGGATAACTATTTTCTGGGCAGTCTTAAATATATAGTATCAATTCACTTGGTTGTGTAAATGGTCAGTATTGAAACAGTTCTTGAATATACTTTGTAAGTGACTATGTTTTGCTTGGAGATAACCCAATGAAGCCATATTGTGCATCCACCTACTTTGGGGGGTGCCTTATCTATGGCTTGAATCTAAGGTCTATCCAGTTGTTAGACTCAACTAGAGTATATTGACCAAATAAATGGGTTTCACATAGCTGTGGACATACCATTCAGCAATGGATTAAATGGGTCCACTCTAGCAATAGAATTTGGGACTAGCAATTAGATTTAGGTTTGTATATGCATATACAGTCTTTCAACCCCCAGCTGACACTGGCTAAAATCTTTAGGGCTAAACAGAATGTGTGTTCTGCTATACTTTGTGGAATTATATATATATATATATATATATATATATATATATATTCCTTGTTGTTGTTGTTGTTGTTGTGTGCCTTCAGGTAGTTTCTGATTTATGGTAAGGACCCTAATATGGGATTTTCTGGGGCATATTGAGAGTATGTGACTTGTCTAAGGCCACCCAGTGGGTTTCCATATCCGAGCAAGGAAATGAACCCTGATCTAGAGTCGTAGTCCTACGCTCAAACCACTACCCCACACTGCCTCTCATACATTCACTATGTTCAGTATTTTTTTAATTTTTAAAATAAATTTTATTAAACAAAATTCCACAACACACAGTACATTCAACAACAGAACATATTAAAAATACAATAGTTCTAATCCTCTTCTATACCATTATAACAATATAATATTGTTGTTTTCATAACTAATAAGCATCAGTCATCTCTCCAGCCAAACTTCTCTTCCATCTCTTCCTCTCCTTCTACTTCCTCTCCTTCTCTTCTGATACCTTCTACTAATTTCTCTTCCAAATTCCTTTCCTTACTTCATTCTTTCCCTTCCACTGCCTTTTCCTTACTCCTTCTGTCATTTCCATTCTTCTCTCTACCTTCTCTTTCTACCTTCTCATGCCCTATTCCACATTCTTTCTATTTTCTAATTCATATACTCTAACCTTCCTGCACATTCTTCCACTCTCATTCTACCTTCCTTCCCACCAGTTGTCAGTTTGCTTAGTTTTGATCTTCTTGATTATCCATTACTATTATCTCTCTTGAAACTCATTCTATTTTTGCTTCTTATTCATTTTTTGAACTAAATTCCATTCTAGCTTACTCTATTACCACCTCTTATCTTACTATTTTGATAATTTACTTATCTTTCTTTAACGTTATTTGTTTTTGTTGTCTTGTCTTTCCATATATTTCATACAGGAAATGTTCAGTAGTGGAATGATCTGGTTCTCCATTCTTGACACTAGAAACCCTATTTGAGTTAGCTGGATGCATATCAGCTATGGAACTAGGGGATAAGGTCCTTCTCAGGACTTGATGAGAACCAACAAACAGGATTTGAATCCTGGTTAGACTGAAACCTACTGTATATACTTGTGTACAAGTCGATCTCATGTATAAGTCGAGAGAAGGTTTTAGGGCCAAAATCATGGATTTTCATATGGCCCATGGATAAGTTGACAGTCGAATTTAGGAGACAGGTTTTAAGATCAGCTTGGAAGTGGAAGTGGAGGGGGAAAAGAGAAGCTTGTTTTTCAGAAGAAATGCAAGGAGGAGGAGGAGAAGCAAAGGTTTGAAGATCACGCTGCAAATGGAGGGGAAATGGGAAAATGCAAGGTGGAGAAGTAAAAGTTTGAAGATTGGCTTGAAAATGGAGAGGAAATGGTGAAATGCAAGGAGAAGATAAGGTTTGGAGATCGGCTTGAAAGTGGAGGGAGAAAAAAAGAAATGCAAGCAGGAGGAGGAGGAAAGGTTTAGAAATCGGCTTGAAAGTGGAAGGGAAATGGTGAAATGGAAGCAGAAGAAGCAGTAGCATCACTGGGGGGGGGGGGGGGGTTGCAGGGGTGCAAACTGTACCGACTGACACCCCGGGAGGGGTTACACTAGGCTGTGTTTCCACCTGTGTGCGGGGCCTTTTTGGGCTGCCTAGGCCCCTCTTAGAGGCATGCTAGGTACAGTGGCTGCTCTCTGGTGGCACACTGGGCATTTCTGGCCATGCATGCTCATTCCTGCATGTGCCGGAAGGTGCACACCGGAAGTCCCACCCCCATAAGTCCCCCCTCCATGAGTGACTGCACCGGGTGACACCAACTGATGTGACTGAGGAGGAGGAGGAGGAGGAAAAGCAAAGGTTTTGAGACTGGCTTGAATATGGGGGCAAATGGGGAAATGCAAGCAGGAGGAAAGGTTTAAAGATTGGCTTGAAAGTGGAGGGAAAATGGAGAAATGAAAACAGGAGGAAAAGTTTGGAGATAGGTTTGAAAGTGGAAGGAAAATGGGGAAATGAAAGCAGCGGGTGACACCCCAGGAGGGGGATGACACTAGGCTGTCTCTCTGCCTGTGTGTAGGGCCTTTTCAGGATGACCAGACCCCGTGCGGGGCCTTTTCGGGCCGCCCAGATCTTGTGAGGGGCCTATTCGGGCTGCCTAGGCCCCTCTTAGAGGCATGCCAGGAACGGTGGCTGCTCTCTGGTGGTACACAGGGCATTTCCGGCTACACACACTCGTTCCCGCATGTGCTGGAAGGCACACACTACAAGTCCCACCCCCATAAGTCCCCCCCCCCCATGAGTGACCGCACCGGGTGACACCAACCCTAGGAATGCCACTGAGGAGGAGGAAGAGGAGGAGGAGGAGGAGCAAAGGTTTGGAGATTGGCTTGAATGTGGAGGGGAAATGCGAGGAGGAGGAGGAGGAGGGAGGAGGAGGAGTGGTTTGGAGATAGGATTGAGAAGGGAATCACCACACATATACATTCATGCCTCGCAGCTCTTTCAGCAATTACTGCCAAGGCATGGAGAGTAGGGCATCAGGGCTGCTTTTTTATGAACAATATTACTGTTTGTTTTTGTTGTTGTTAACTGTCCTCTAGTCAATCACAACCCATGGTGATTGTATTGACACATATATAAGTTGACCCCAGATTGTAGAGTCAATTTTGGGGCATATATTTCTCAATTTATAGTCGAGTATATACAGCAGGCTGCATCTACACTGCAGAAATAAGCAAATTGGCAACTTTAGCTGCCATGGCTCAGTGCTATGGAATCCTGGGATTTGTAGTTTGTTGTGATACCAGAGCTCTCTGACAGAGAAGGCTAAATATCTCACCAAACTACAAATCCCAGAATACCACAGCTCTGAGCCATGGCAGCTAAAGTGGTGTCAAATGGCATTATTTCTGCAGGACAGATGCAGCCCTTGTAGGTGGATGGTTCCTTTGTGTGGAAGATAGACTTATTACTTGCTCTAGATAGAGTGGCACTCCCCCTGAACAAGTAAGTTCATTGTTTGGGAATACTCTTAGGACATTATCACACGGGGCCCAATCCAAACAAAATCCACACAAAATCCTGATCTAATACGTATTATTGGCCCATGTTTTCACACGACGTCGCACAGAACCCCGACAGAACCCCGACAGAAAGCGGAATGATCCGAGATCTTTTGAATTTCGGTTTCTTCAGGAATTGCAATTGTGCAATGGGAATCATTTCGCATTTACCGTAGGTCTGATAACCAAATACGTATTGTGCCGCATTTCCCCGCTGTTGCCATGGTTCCAGCGAGCATTCCTCTCTCTGCGCATGTGCAGGAGGCTCATTTTGGCTACATTTACGGGTTTTTTTCTCTTGTGTGTGGACGTTCAATACACTTACTGTAAATGCGCAATAAAGGTAATGACGTATGCGGAAACAAGGGCTATTTCCCATTTATTTTCGGGATGCCTCATTTCCACTTTTATTTCCGCTTTCTGGCCCACGTGTGATAACGTCCTTAGATTAATCTTTGGTCTTAAGAAACCCAAATGGCTTCAGCACCTCAGAGTACCTTTTCTCAACTTCATTTGGCATCTCAGCGAAGGCCACTCCTGGACAGAAGTAGTCTGACTACAGTGGGACAGGTGCTTCTAAACTCCCAAGACCAAGTTACTGCAATGCATGCTGTGTGGGGCTCCCTCTGAAGCTGACCCAGAAGTTGTAGCCAGTGAAGAATGTGAATGCCTGGCTGCTGTAAAGTGCTACTCCATATGAGCATCTTTATTGAAGGCTGTTTACCCTGGGTAGTAAATAATAATAATAATAAAATTTATTTTTATCCCGCCCCCCTGCGGACGCAACCAGGGTGGCTTACAACATTAAAAGTACAATACAAATGCAATACAAATCCCCAAAACTCACCCACCCCTTAAAATAGAAATAACTATAAAAGAATTTAAAACATACTTAAAATAAGTCAAAGAACACCAAGCAACAATGACAATAACTGCTGCAGAGTTTGGTAGAGAAAGATGAATTAACTCTTGGGGCTGGGATGTCTATTCAAGAAAGGCCTGCCAGAAGAGATCCGTCTTAACAACCTTTTTAAAGCTGTTTAAGGTGGTAATAAGACGGATCTCGTCCATCAGGCCATTCCATAATCTGGGAGCGATTGCTGAAAAGGCCCTCTGGGCGGTTGCCGACAGGCTAGTTTTTATAAGTTGCAGCAGATTCCTCCCAGAGAATCTCAGTGTGCGGGATGGATTGCACAGAAAGAGGCGGTACCGGAGATAGGGTGGACCCAAGCCATTTAGGGCTTTAAAGGTAATAACCAACACCTTGTACTGTATTCGAAAACTAATGGGCAGCCAGTGAAGTGATTTTAAAACAGGCATAATGTGGTCTCTTCTTGTTGTGCCTGAGACCAACCTGGCTGCCATATTCTGTACTAATTGGAGTTTCCGGACCAAGCACAAGGGTAGCCCCATGTAGAGCGCATTACAGAAGTCAAGACGGGAGGTTACCAGCACGTGCACCACAGTTTCAAGGTCCCTAACTTCCAGGAAAAGGCGCAGCTGGCATATCAGCCGAAGCTGAAAACAGGCACTCCTAACTGTCATATTTACCTGATTTGTCATCTGGGGCGACAGATCTAGGAGCACCCCCAGACTGCGAACACAGTCCTTAGAGGAGATTGTGACTCCATCCAGGACTGGTGGTTGTATCCCAATACCTGGTTTTGGGGCTGCTACTGCAAGTACCTCTGTTTTATCTGGATTCAGTTTCAATCTGTTTTTCCTCATCCAGTCCATTATTGCCTTAAGACAGTCATTGGGAGGAGAGACGCCATCTGAAGTCAAAGCTGAGGACCGAGACATGGAGAAATATATCTCGGTGTCATCAGCATACTGATAACACCACACCCCATGTCTCCGAATGATCTCTCCCAGCAGCTTCATATATATATATATATATTAAATAACATCGGGGACAGGATGGCACCTTGCGGGATGCCACAGTTAAGCTCTTTTCTTGTAGAGCAACTGTCCCTGAGCATCACCCTCTGGAATCTACCCTAGAGGAAGGAACGGAACCACTGCAATGCAGTGCCTCCAATTCCTAGCCTTCTCAGGCGAACCAGGAGGATGATATGATCTATAGCATCAAAAGCCACTGAGAGGTCCAGAAGCACCAGCAGGGTCACACTACCCCTGTCGATGCCCAGATGAAGGTCATCAACTAAGGCAACCATGGCAGTCTCAACTCCATATCCTGTCCTAAAGCCAGTTTGAAATGGGTCTAGATAGTCAGTTTCTTCCAAGACAGCTTGGAGTTGAAGAGCAACCGCCTTCTTGATCACTTTGCTCAAGAAAGGTACTAGAGAGACTGGCCTATAGCTGTTCATGTCCAGGGGGTTCAGAGAAGGGTTTTTTTTCAGAAGCAGCCTATTTGTTATTTGTTACCTGGTGAGATTTATGATTTTAAAGCTGGTATACCAAGCCCTGAGTGAGCCAGTATGGCATAATGGTTTGAGTGTTTGACTATGAATCTGGAGACCAGGGTTTGAATTCCAGCTAGGCCATGAAACCCATTGGGTGACCTTCAGCAAGTTACAGCCTCAGGGGAAGGCAATGGCAAACCTCCTCTGTACAAAGAAAACCCCATGATAGGTTCACCTTAGGGTCACCATCAGTCATAAACAATCTGAAGGTACAGAACAACAACACACCAAGCACAAAACCACTTAGGACCAGGATGACTGAGGACACTTTTTCTTCCCTGCCATCCTACCTGGCAATGAGGCACTCTTTTTAATTCCTAGATGGGTCTGAAATCTGTTTGGAGTCCAAGCAGAGTCCTCTAGTGTAGTGGCTCACTTTGTGCAAAACATTCTTCTGATTTAGGAGCTAAGCAGACAGGTAAACGTCTCTGTTTTAGAGTCTACTGCAGGCCTTTTGTTACAAATAAACATTTCATGTCTGTTTGATGTGTGTTTATTGACTTTTTTAGTTTGCATTTGCTTGCTCTGATCAAGGTATACTGCTCTGGAACTTCTAGTACAAGCAGTAAATAAAGAAATAAATGTTCCTCTCTATATGTACTTAGGGGGGTGCAAACAGGCGGCCATGGGCCTTCCTGGGAAGCGGCAGATTGGCCCCGATCCTCCCTTTCACCGCCTGGGAAAGGAGTGCTAAAATAGCGCTCCTTCCACAAGCCACGAAAGGGGCGCCCGAAGAGCTGCCATGCGGCTCTTTTGCACCACTTCCGGCTCAGCATGTCCAGACACTGAGCCGGAAGGACATCATCGGAGCGCCCGTCGTGTGCAATGATGGGTGCTCCGATTACGTCCTCAGGAAGGGGTTGGGGCACCCGCTGTCTGGCTGCCCCTCCCCTTCCTGGGATTGAAGACGGCGCTTTGCGCCGTTTGCAAAGGGGGATAGTTTCTTCCATTTGAGCAGCCATTCACTTCATGCACAGCAATTGAATGGGGCCCACAAAATGCTTATCAAAAAGAACAGAAGTCATGCAAAAGTTAGGCATGGTGGATTTCGCCCTGTGTAGCTTCTTTAACATTACTATCTTGCATCATGATTAGATCTTTGACATTTCACACTTGGAGGGGGGAAATCAAGAAAGGTTCATTACAATAATTATCATGCAAACAGTTAGAGAAGGAACAGAGGGAAACGATAATGGAATTTATAAAAATGCGGGGGGGGGGGCTACTCTGATTATGACTGATTATTTTTGCTAACAAGCTCCAGCATTAATCAGAACAGGCTGACAACTAGGAGAAAATGTTGAAAATGTAATCTTCAGATCACCAAGAAGGGATCAACTGGGTTTTTAAAGGGGGAATTCACTCCTTTTTTCCACACACATACACACTTTACACTAATAATATATTGCATAACTACTGTCTCATTCAAATAACCTACTTCATAACAATCCTTACAATAATTTTTATTTTTTATTTTAGGGGAATCCTTTCCAATATTTGAATAATTCTATCTATTAACCTAGTTTTGCCCTGAAGTGAAAGAATTTGCATGCTTTCCCATTGCCGTGTTTGGAATTTACATTTAATGATGAACTTTGTAAAACTGATAATGAAATTTAAAAGAGTATTAGTTTAAGTTCTGGAAAAAGAATCCAGTTCAGAAAAGACATAATTAAGGCTAGTTCAAACCTACCCTTTTTCACTCTTTTTCAAAGGGGATGAGGACGTCATGCATTCTGTCCCTGTTTCAAAAGCATATAGTTGTTGTTATGTACCTTCATCATCTCCGACTTATGGCAGCCTTATCACAGGTTTTCTTGGCAAGATTTATTCAGAGGAGGATTGTCATTGCTTTCCTCTGAGGGCAAAGTGTTATAATTGTAGCATAGAGTTCATCACCTCAGTATCATAATGGAAAACAAGACAGAGGCATGAAATGCGGCACCCAATGAAATGATATTCCTTAACCATGTGATAAGTTGAAATAATCCTGTAATGTAATGTAGTTTTACTTTTGTTACTGAGAAAAAGAACTAATTGCAAATAACTAGTCATTTGTACCTAGTTACTTCTATGTCCAGAGAAATACTACATTTGATGCTGCCAAGGCCAGTACTGGCCTAAGGTCTACCTCTCCGTGCAGTTCCTGCTGGCAAAAGCAAATGGCTCTTGTAGTGTTTCCCCCTACTTTCTAACTACTAAGTTGAGAGACAAGGCTGTAGAAGAGGCTTATACTCACTTGTTTAAAATCAATGATACACTTGATTAAAGTTGCATTCCATATATACATATGAGACAATAACTTTCATTTCAGAGCCAGCATAGTCTAGAGGTTTGAGTGTTGGAATACGACTCTAGAAAACCAGGGTTCAGATTTCCATTTGGCTATGGAAACCCACTGGGTGATCTTGGGCAAGTCATGCTCTCTCAGCTTTAGAGGAAGGCAACAGCAAATTTCCCTTGAGTAAATATTGCCAAGAAAGCCCTATGTCACCAACAGTTGACACTGAATTGAAGGCACATAACAATAACAAACTTGCATTACATTTGGAGGCATTCACTTTTGGGTAAACACATACAAGGGCTCCCATACAAGGTCTTATATACTCAACTTTTAAAAAATCATATAAGTTTTTCATGTTCTGTGGAAGTGTTTTAGATTTACAAAGCAAGAGCTCATATGCAGAATCTCAAAACAGGCATGAGTTATTAAGCTGTATTCAATCTTTCTGACCCTGCCCTCCAATTTCAAATGTATAACTGCAGCTAAGAAACCACCTAGCCTGATAGCCAAGTAGCCCCATTGAATTGGGCAGTGCTCACTGGAGAACCAGGTTGTACCTTCTGTCCACTGCTAATTCAAGGAACTCTGAGGACTGGATTTGATGTAGGAGCTGGAGCTGGGGTCCCCAAGCAAAAAAGGATCTTAATATTTTCACAAAATATTGTTGTTGTTGTTTTACTAGTTCCCATATGAATCCACATAATACACACTCTGTGAAGTTGAAAGCTTTCATGCTTGACATCCATAATTTTTTGTGGGTCTAGAACAGGGGTAGGCAACCTTTCCCCTTTAAGGGCCGAGGGACTTCAGCTCCCAGAAGCCTCAGCCATGTTGGCCAATAGTCCCATGTTGGCCAATAGCTCCTGGGATTCTGGAACTGAAGTCCCTCGGCCCTTAAAGGGGAAAGGTTGCCTACCCCTGGTCTAGAAGATGCTGCCAAAACATCAGAAAGAAACTCTTCTAGAACATGGCCACACAGCCCGAAAAGCCCACAAAAAACTGTAATGCACACTCTGTTTGCAAATCTGCATGGAATGATGAATAATGCTGTTGCTTCTTCTGAAAACAGTTCTATCTTTTGTTCCACTGTGCTGCTTGCCATTCAAGTAGAACTTCATTTCCTAAAATATGTTGAGTTTTGTTCTCTTAAAAGCCTGGGACAATTTTCGCTGTTGTACATTCCATGCACACATACCTGCCCATAGAAGTCAGACCAAAGGGAGAGATATTGATTTCTCCTCTTGTTTCTGTACAACTGTTGTGATGGATTACTCAGACTCTTAAACTCCCTGTTGGAAGTTGGGGTCCTCCCTCCTCTCTTTCCCTCTCTTTAATTCTCTGTTTTAAATTCTGCTTGGACAACTTTCTTTATCCTGACATCAGGGAAGGGTTGTGCCAGTCAATTCCTCAAATCAAACTCAGAGTAAGTTTTCAGCATGGTCTCTAGTATGGCACTGCAAAACCCTGAGTGATGAAAACAGCTGAAACAGTCATGGGTTTGATCTGAAGCTTTCTGTAGAGGCAGCTGCTGCCACCTTCAGGCACAGTCTCTGGTTTCAGTAACTCTCAATGATTTGGAAAAGTGATTTGCTTTGTTGCATGTGTGCATGTTGCCTGTTGACTTATGGCAACCTCATGAATTTCATAGAGTGTTCTTAGGCAAGGAATAATCAGAGGTGGTTTTTTCATATCTTTCATCTGAAATATAGCCTACCACACCTGATATTCATTGATGGTCTCCCATCTAAGTACTAACGAAAGCTGACCCTGCTTAGCTTCCAAGATTAAACAGGATTTGGTGCCTTTAGGGCACAAACATTTAATCACTAGAAAGCATATGCACAAAATCAGCCATAAGGCAAAACAAAGACATTGAACATGAATGCAGAAAGCAACAGAAAAACCCAATGCTAGTACTGGCCTGCATAGCACAATTTGTGGTTGCTTGTCAAATTAAAGTTGACACATCTGGCAGAACCCAAGATGTGCTAATTTATGTGTGTGCCTCCAAGTCACCTGTCAACTTATGGTGACCCCATGAATTTCATAGGGTATTTCTTAAGCAAGAAATACTCAGTGGGTTTGCCAGTTCTTTCCTCTATAGCCTACAGCACCTGATACTCCTTGGCTGTCTCCCAGTCAAATACTATCCAGGGCTAACTCTGCTTAACTTCCCAGATCAGACAGGATCTGGTACCTTTAGGGTATTTAACCTGCTGTTTTTCTTGCCTGCCTAGGACTCTAAAATGATGGGTGCATTCAGCCAAAAGATGGGTTACTTGAAAAAAGGCAATTGTGGGCTGCACCATTTTGAAGAACCCCACCAAAAAACCGAGGTCTCCCTTTTGTAAATAAACAAATATGGTAATAAATTAGTAGACTGAAGTTTACAAAAGCTCATGATGCCAATTTATTTCTTTCAGTTAGTCTCAAAGGTGCTGCAAGATCTCTCTACATACCAAATAATAAATTAAACAGTTAAAGCTTCCAGCCAGGAATGCCTAGATGTCAATCATTTTTGTAAAGAACCATTTTTGTATAAAAGCACACTCTCCACTGTTGCGATACGCAACCTCTTTTCTTCCACAGATCACAGTTTAGGGAAATCTGTTTTAATGCTTTCAGAAGATGTATTTGCATAGTACTTACTGACCAGTCCCTGACTAATTGATCTTTTTTTTCAGCAGTTAACTGGCCAGAACCCTGGTGTCTTACTTTGTGTAAGTCCTTCTGCAGAAGCAGGCATACGTTTTTGTCCAAAGCAGAACATCTACATTCAGTTCAAATTTGCAAAAGTGGAATTGTATATGCAGTGTCATTGCCATTGTGCAGCAAGCAGAGGCAGTTGTACATGTACTTGCAGATGTGTGTGCTAGTTGTTTATGTCACAACTATTAGCATTACATTCAGTGGTATATGGGAATTACGATTTACGAGTAACATTAGTACAAAACAGTATTACTAAGGATTCTGTATGGTGTGAAATAGGAGGAGGTCAATGGGTTGTGTGTGGCACCATGAGTTACTGTACCTGGTGACACCAACCCTAGTGATGCCATTGCTGGTGTGATAATGTCTTTAGATGCAATGAAATTTTATCTCTGGGGTATGAAAATGGACTGGAAAGAGGTAACATTATAGTATATTAGTTATGAGAACAGGCTATAAGCTAGAAAATCCTCAGTTCAAAAGTTATACCTGCCATAAATTCAGTGGATTCACTGCTTAGATGGCTGTCATTCAGGTCAATTCCCTCTGTTGTTGTTGTTGTTGTTGTATGTCTTCAAGTCATTTTCAACTTATAGTAACCCTAAAGTGAGAGTTTACTGGGACTGAGAGAGTGTGACTTGCCCAAGGTCACCCAGTGGGTTTCCATAACCAAGAAGGGAAGCGAACCCTGATCTTCAGAGTCCTAGACCTACACTCAGGGCCTAAGCAGACTGCCAGAAATAGTGCACGTTAAATTGAGGCACTGCCCTGGCTCAGTGCTAGGGAATCATGGGAACTATAATTTATTGTGGCACCAGAGCTCTCTGACAGAGAAGGCTCAATGTCTCAGAAAAAAATACAATTCCCATGATTCCCTAGCACTGAGCCAGGGCAGTGCCTCAATTTAATGTGCACTATTTCTGGCAGTCTGCTTAGGCCTTCAATTTACTATGCCACAGTGGCTCTCTACCAAGCTGTACAACTGAGAAAATAATACCATGCTTCCACATGACACTTCAGTGGACTCATGTAAAGTACTTTAAGGATATCAGAAAAGTGTTACAAAGATGATAAATTATGGACCCCTGATATTATTCAATGTCAGTACCTTTGGCTTAAGCACTCTTTGTGGCTGCTTATTATTTAACCACCTTGTGGCTATAAAATCAGATCAAATTAATGGAGAAAGAGATTCTTGTGTTGTTACCCCTGCATTTCTATGTGGTAAGGAGAGTAAAGCCAGCCCGTTGCTGTACTGCTGCCATATGGTACATGGTCAATTGGAATGATCCTACAATCCAGACTGTTGTACAACTTGACTACAGTAAACAAATATACTTTGATGCCATTATCAACTTCTAACAAGTAATCTACATAGTTGTAGTATAGTATAGGCATCCCTCCCTGTTTGTGGACTTGGAGTCCGTGGTCTCTCTTGTTCGCAGACAGCAAGTGAAGAGGGACAAAATGGCACACGTGCCCGAGGTTCACACACCACGCCACGTGCTAGAGTTGTAACGCGCTTCCATTGTAAACTATAGGGACTTCAATATTTGCATTTCTCCGGATTCATGTGGAGAGGGGGAGATCTGGAATGTATCCCCCATGAACCAGGAAGTACGCCTGTACAACTATTTTTGCACACCAGGATTGGGTGTGCAAATGTGTGGTCCATGGGCCACAACTGGCCTCCAAGACCTTTTGTTGTGGTTTGTGACCTCTTAAACCTGCCCCTCAAAACTAGAAAAAATAGGGAGGTGAAATGGAGCAGCAAAGGACCAGAGTGGCATAGTGGTTTGACAGCTGGACAGGAACTCTGGGAGGTCAAGTTTTGAATTCACTTTTAGCTGGAGAAACCCATTGGATGGCCTTGGACAAGCCACACTCTCTCAGCTGTAGTGGAAGGTAATGGCAAACCTGTTCTGAATAAATCTTGCCAAGAAAACCCTATAATAAGATCCACCGGATTATATTTATTATATCAGCAACAGTATCAGCAACTCCTCCTCTTCCTCCTCTACTCCTTGCATTCTCGAAACCAGTAAGGTTGCCCATGTCTGCTGTGCATGTACAGATGCAGAGTTGCATATCTGAATGCCTACACCTACAAGAAAGTTTTTTTTTGTTAAAAAATAAATAAATCTGAAAACATAGCACCATAATTCCCAAAGAAGGGTTTAGGATATTTTTTTAAAATAATGAAATATTTATTGAACACACACACACACATATATATATATATATATATATATATACATAACATCACACTACCAATATACGTACAAACACTAAGAGACTAAGGGCCTTTACAGACTACCAGAAATAATGCAGCTTGAGGCCACTTTAACAGTTCTGGCTCAGTGCTAGGGAATCATGGGAACTGTAGTTTATTGTGGCATCAGAGCTCTCTGACAGAGAAGGCTCAATATCTCTGAAAAAACTACAATTCCCATGATTCCCTAGCACTGAGTCAGGACAGTTAAAGTGGCCTCAAGTCTGCAAAGGCCCTAACATTACTACACTACCGATGTAAACAAAATCCTATTTAATTTATTTGCTGACTTTTAAAAATATTTTTAGAACACATATTCGTTTCTTTACTCTTTAAATATTATCTTCATAGAACTTAAATCAGGAAGACTTGTTCTTCTAATTTGTTAATTTCTAATTATTTTATTAGTTCCTAATTTTCTATATATTCTTTTCCCTTTCTATCTCCTCTTTATCCTGCCTTCTCTGCTTCCCTCTCTTCCTCTTTCCCTTCTCTCCTTCCATTCTCTCTCTACCTCTCTCTTTACTCTTCCTACTCATCCCTTCCTATAACTCTACTATTTCCTTTTTCTATCCTTTCTGCTTCCTCTCAGCTCTTTCCTTCCTCCCCCCCCACCTGCTTCTACTCTTTCCTGTTTTCTTTCATCTAATCAAAAGAAAAGTTTAGGATATTGATTTGATTTCACATGGAGATGCTTTTAGAAAAACACACCAGCGAGTATGGAAATATAACACACACCCCATGTAATTTGCAACAGTGGAAGACATTGTATTCCTGCATGGCAGGGGGTTGAAGTGGATAGCCTTTGTGGCCCCTTCCAACTCTATGATTGTAGGACCAAATTTACCAGAAGATCAGTGGTTAGCATACACTGCGCTGGGAGTACAGGAGTTAATCAGAACTTTTATTCTGGGGTAGAGACACTAAGCCCAGCACCATCGGGCCTAGAATGAAAAGAGGAGCCCTCCCTCCATTACCATCCGATGTCATCTGGGGGAGAGACACTAGGCCCAGCACCATCGGGCCTAGAATGAGAAGAGGAGCCCTCCCTCCATTACCATCCGATGTCATCTGGGGGAGAGACACTAGGCCCAGTACCATCGGGCCTAAAATAATAAGAAGAGCCCTCCCTCCATTACCATCCGATGTCATTTGGGGGAGAGACACTAAGCCCAGCACCATCGGGCCTAGAATGAGAAGAGGAGCCCTCCCTCCATTACCATCCGATGTCATCTGGGGGAGAGACACTAGGCCCAGTACCATCGGGCCTAAAATAATAATAAGAGCCCTCCCTCCATTACCATCCGATGTCATTTGGGAGAGAGACACTAGGCCCAGCACCATCGGGCCTAAAATAAGAAGAGCCTCCCTCCATTACCATCTGATGTCATCTGGGGGAGAGACACTAAGCCCAGCACCATCGGGCCTAAAATAATAAGAAGAGCCCTCCCTCCATTACCATCCGATGTCATCTGGGGGAGAGACACTAGGCCCAGCACCATCGGGCCTAAAATAATAAGAAGAGCCCTCCCTCCATTACCATCTGATGTCATCTGGGGGAGAGACACTAGGCCCAGCACCATCGGGTCTAAAATAATAATAAGAGCCCTCCCTCCATTACCATCCGATGTCATCTGGGGGAGAGACACTAGGCCCAGCACCATCGGGCCTAGAATGAGAAGAGGAGCCCTCCCTCCATTACCATCCGATGTCATCTGGGGGAGAGACACTAGGCCCAGCACCATCGGGCCTAAAATAAGAAGAGCCTCCCTTCATTACCATCTGATGTCATCTGGGGGAGAGACACTAAGCCCAGCACCATCGGGCCTAAAATAATAAGAAGAGCCCTCCCTCCATTACCATCTGATGTCATCTGGGGGAGAGACACTAGGCCCAGTACCATCGGGCCTAAAATAATAATAAGAGCCCTCCCTCCATTACCATCCGATGTCATCTGGGGGAGAGACACTAGGCCCAGTACCATCGGGCCTAAAATAATAAGAAGAGCCCTCCCTCCATTACCATCCGATGTCATCTGGGGAAAGACACTAGGCCCAGCACCATCGGGCCTAAAATAAGAAGAGCCTCCCTCCATTACCATCTGATGTCATCTGGGGGAGAGACACTAAGCCCAGCACCATCAGGCCTAAAATAATAAGAAGAGCCCTCCCTCCATTACCATCCGATGTCATCTGGGGGAGAGACACTAGGCCCAGCACCATCGGGCCTAAAATAATAATAAGAGCCCTCCCTCCATTACCATCCGATGCCATTTGGGGGAGAGACACTAAGCCCAGCACCATCGGGCCTATAATGAGAAGAGGAGCCCTCCCTCCATTACCATCCGATGTCATCTGGGGGAGAGACACTAGGCCCAGAACCATCGGGCCTAAAATAATAAGAAGAGCCCTCCCTCCATTACCATCCGATGTCATCTGGGGGAGAGAAACTAGGCCCAGCACCATCGGGCCTAAAATAAGAAGAGCCTCCCTCCATTACCATCTGATGTCATCTGGGGGAGAGACACTAAGCCCAGCGCCATCGGGCCTAAAATAATAATAAGTGCCATCCCTCCATTACCATCCGATGTCATCTGAGGGAGAGACACTAGGCCCAGCACCATCGGGCCTAAAATAATAAGAAGAGCCCTCCCTCCATTACCATCCGATGTCATTTGGGGGAGAGACACTAAGCCCAGCACCATCGGGCCTAGAATGAGAAGAGGAGCCCTCCCTCCATTACCATCCGATGTCATCTGGGGGAGAGACACTAGGCCCAGTACCATCGGGCCTAAAATAAGAAGAGCCTCCCTCCATTACCATCTGATGTCATCTGGGGGAGAGACACTAAGCCCAGCACCATCGGGCCTAAAATAATAAGAAGAGCCCTCCCTCCATTACCATCCGATGTCATCTGGGGGAGAGACACTAGGCCCAGCACCATCGGGCCTAAAATAATAAGAAGAGCCCTCCCTCCATTACCATCTGATGTCATCTGGGGGAGAGACACTAGGCCCAGCACCATCGGGTCTAAAATAATAATAAGAGCCCTCCCTCCATTACCATCCGATGTCATCTGGGGGAGAGACACTAGGCCCAGCACCATCGGGCCTAGAATGAGAAGAGGAGCCCTCCCTCCATTACCATCCGATGTCATCTGGGGGAGAGACACTAGGCCCAGCACCATCGGGCCTAAAATAAGAAGAGCCTCCCTTCATTACCATCTGATGTCATCTGGGGGAGAGACACTAAGCCCAGCACCATCGGGCCTAAAATAATAAGAAGAGCCCTCCCTCCATTACCATCTGATGTCATCTGGGGGAGAGACACTAGGCCCAGTACCATCGGGCCTAAAATAATAATAAGAGCCCTCCCTCCATTACCATCCGATGTCATCTGGGGGAGAGACACTAGGCCCAGTACCATCGGGCCTAAAATAATAAGAAGAGCCCTCCCTCCATTACCATCCGATGTCATCTGGGGAAAGACACTAGGCCCAGCACCATCGGGCCTAAAATAAGAAGAGCCTCCCTCCATTACCATCTGATGTCATCTGGGGGAGAGACACTAAGCCCAGCACCATCAGGCCTAAAATAATAAGAAGAGCCCTCCCTCCATTACCATCCGATGTCATCTGGGGGAGAGACACTAGGCCCAGCACCATCGGGCCTAAAATAATAATAAGAGCCCTCCCTCCATTACCATCCGATGCCATTTGGGGGAGAGACACTAAGCCCAGCACCATCGGGCCTATAATGAGAAGAGGAGCCCTCCCTCCATTACCATCCGATGTCATCTGGGGGAGAGACACTAGGCCCAGAACCATCGGGCCTAAAATAATAAGAAGAGCCCTCCCTCCATTACCATCCGATGTCATCTGGGGGAGAGAAACTAGGCCCAGCACCATCGGGCCTAAAATAAGAAGAGCCTCCCTCCATTACCATCTGATGTCATCTGGGGGAGAGACACTAAGCCCAGCGCCATCGGGCCTAAAATAATAATAAGTGCCATCCCTCCATTACCATCCGATGTCATCTGAGGGAGAGACACTAGGCCCAGCACCATCGGGCCTAAAATAATAAGAAGAGCCCTCCCTCCATTACCATCCGATGTCATTTGGGGGAGAGACACTAAGCCCAGCACCATCGGGCCTAGAATGAGAAGAGGAGCCCTCCCTCCATTACCATCCGATGTCATCTGGGGGAGAGACACTAGGCCCAGTACCATCGGGCCTAAAATAATAAGAAGAGCCCTCCCTCCATTACCATCCGATGTCATCTGGGGGAGAGACACTAAGCCCAGCACCATCGGGCCTAAAATAATAAGAAGAGCCCTCCCTCCATTACCATCCGATGTCATTTGGGGGAGAGACACTAAGCCCAGCACCATCGGGCCTAGAATGAGAAGAGGAGCCCTCCCTCCATTACCATCCGATGTCATCTGGGGGAGGGACACTAGGCCCAGTACCATCGGGCCTAAAATAAGAAGAAGAGCCCTCCCTCCATTACCATCCGATGTCATTTGGGGGAGAGACACTAAGCCCAGCACCATCGGGCCTAGAATGAGAAGAGGAGCCCTCCCTCCATTACCATCCGATGTCATCTGGGGGAGAGACACTAGGCCCAGTACCATCGGGCCTAAAATAATAAGAAGAGCCCTCCCTCCATTACCATCCGATGTCATCTGGGGGAGAGACACTAAGCCCAGCACCATCGGGCCTAAAATAATAATAAGAGCCATCCCTCCATTACCATCCGATGTCATCTGGGGGAGAGACACTAGGCCCAGTACCATCGGGCCTAAAATAATAAGAAGAGCCCTCCCTCCATTACCATCCGATATCATCTGGGGGAGAGACACTAAGCCCAGCACCATCGGGCCTAAAATAATAAGAAGAGCCCTCCCTCCATTACCATCCGATGTCATCTGGGGGAGAGACACTAAGCCCAGCACCATCGGGCCTAAAATAATAAGAAGAGCCCTCCCTCCATTACCATCCGATGTCATCTGGGGGAGAGACACTAAGCCCAGCACCATCGGGCCTAGAATGAGAAGAACCCTTACTTCTTAAGGATGGGTGGGATTTGGGATTTTACGTTCTCTTTAATGTATGGAACTTGTAATGTTGTAAGCCGCCCCGATTGCTCTGCAGAGGGGTGGGATGATTATTATTATTATTATTATTATTATTATTATTATTATTATTATTATTATTTTATAATGTAATCAGTTCCAATAAGATTGACAGGAACTGTGTGTTGAAGAGAAGAAATTACTTTCTTTTAAGTAACGATGAAAGCAACAGAGAAGCGGTGCAATTCAGCCTGGGTCCTGATAAATCCACAAAAACCCCAGTCCAGCTGGAAAATTACCTATATGCTAAGAAAACCATCTATTTTAGAAACTACATTATTATACAGCAGATGGTGTGCTGTTTGTTTAATAATGTGGTAGCAGCCTCAAGGCATGTTGTGTTGTTCTGTGTTCTGCAGTCATACCCACAATGTGGAAATATGGGTACATAGGGCACTGTACCCAAATCCATAATTAAACTCCTAAATATAGCCACATCTCTGCTCAACTTTAATCACATCCATTATAAAATGCTGACCCCTGTATTTGCTCAGAAACACATAAAATATCATAGACTTCTTAAAACAAATAGTTCTCTCGCAGGCATGATTGGGATGGATACTCTTGTTCACTACATGCACAACCTGTACTTTCACGAGAAGACTATTTACAAAGTCAGCACACATCTCCAGTACTTTGGCCCTACAAGAAAACTCATTATGTCCTGCTTGGAGAAAGTGGGGAAGTTAACACAAATCATATATATATTTCTTGAAACAGCCATGAAATAAAAGCAATTATAAGTTATTTTCCTGCATGAAGAATTAAAGTTTGTAATCCTAGTTGATGAGTACATTAGAACAATAAAAGAAACTGAAACCTATTAGATTCTCTCTATAACACTGGTACGACAATCTTTGCAACTAGGGCTGCATCTGCACTGCAAAAAGAATCTAGTGTGACACCATTTTAACTGCCATGGCTCAATGCTATTGAGTTTTGGGAATTGTAGTTTTGCGAGATATTTAGCCTTCTCTATCAGAGAGCCCTGGCGCCACAACAAACTACAGTTCCCAGAATTCCATAGCATTGAGCCATGTCAGTTAAGGCGGTGTCAGTTAAAGTGTGGATGCAGCCTAGGATATAGCTTATTCTTGTTTTTATCCATGCTTACACCCTGCCTGGTTTAATTCTTTGATGACCATAACTAATGAGAGTTATTACCATTAGTTTTATGTTTCTAACATAGGAATACATATTTTATCATGCTTCCTCCAAGGGGGTATAGATGGAGCAACACTTTTGGTTACTTCGATTGATGGCCTTCTATGGGGGAAAAGAATTGGGTCCAAAACACACTACAGAAATGATCCTGTTTGAGATTAAATGCTAATAATAAAGGCTAAATGTCTCACAAAACTACAGTTCCCAAAAATTCCCTAGCATTGAGTCAGGGCAGTTAAAGTGGCCTCAAACGGGATGATTTCTGCATTGTGTTTTGGACCATAGGCAGCGCTACCCTGTTGCTCTATGTTTTTCGTTGTAATAATTATTCCTAGATACATTGGAAAATAGTATATATTTTTATTTGTTGTTAACTGCCTTCGCTTTGATCTTGGGTTGTGGTTGATGGTGGAGGGAGGGAGAAAAAATGTATATATATATATATATATATATATGGTTATTTCGTTTGTTTGTTTTGTTTTTTTCTATTTGTAATGTTGTATTTCTTTTTTTTACTTTTAATAATAATAAAAAACTTTTTAAACAAAACAAAACAAAAAATATAGAGTTTGGGATATACTCGCCGCATAAGACGACCCTTCTTCCAACGCACACCAAATAAAAATTTTAAAAACCCATCAGATTTGATTTCTGCAGTGTGTTTTGGACCCTATTATTTCTGCAATGTGTTTTGGACCTTACTTTTTAAAAAATAGTCCAGATTTAAATGCTGCTTTAAAAATTATTTCCATCTCCGAGCTATGAAATGGTTGGGGGGAAATGAGAAAGTGTTAGGGGGAAGGACTGCCAATATACTAGGTGATGCATTCTGGGGGATGTACAATTTGCACCCAAGTAAGTGACCCTGGGCATGTCACACACTCTCAGCCTCAGAGGATGGTAATGGCAACCCCCCATTTGAAGAAACATGCCAAGAAAACCCCATGATAAGGTTGCCTTAGGGTCGCCATAAGTTGGAAAGGACTTGAAGACACACAAGAACAACAACAAAGTCTGCAATTGTTTCCTAGGTAGTACATGGGAATAGGAGCCAGCATGGTGCAGTGGTTTCAGTGTTGGACTACTACTCTGGAGACCTGGGTTTGATTCCCCACTCTGCCATGAAACCCACTGGGTGAACTTGAACAAGTCACACACTCTCAGCCTCAGGGGAAGGCAATGGCAAACCTCCTCTGAACCAGTCTTGCCAAGAAAACCCCAGGAGAGGATGGCCTTAGGGTTCCTCTCTTCCTCCTCCTCCCGCCTCGCCCCGCGCCACCCCATCTTCCTCGTCCTCCTCCACCCAGCATATAAGACGACCCCCGACTTCGAAGAAGATTTTCCTCGGTTAAAAAGCTGTCTTATATGCTGGAAAATACAGTATATATAGGGGATAAAATAGTATTAAAAACCTACAAAACTCATGGCTAATTCGGTGCTGGATTGGATGATCCTTGGGGGGGGGGGTGTCTCATATTCTATGTTTAAAACTGTACAAAGCTATAAAAGGCTTTCAGTTTGGCTTCACTGAAAAAGATACCGAGGAATGTTGTTTTTAGGCCTTAAATGCGGTAGGCAGACTGTTTCAGAGCCAAAGAGGTAAGATTGATGAGTTAACTGGGAGAAAAGTAAGAAAAACAAAACAAAACAAAGTTGAGATAGCAATTGAGCTATGGAAGGATTTATTGTTACATTCCAAATGAATTACAAGGACAGCATTTCTTTCTAAATGTAATCAAGAGGTCACCAAATGGGCACCAACTGAGTCTGCGTAATTTACGCATACATAATTCTGAAACCTCCCATGCATAAATTATCCCTATTTTAAATGGTCATGAGATGTATGAAGAGATATGTTGAGGGTTGGGCTTTTACATACATGAAAAAGGTGGTCCTAAAATTGATTATATGTCTTAACTAGCCAATAATGTTATGGGGGTTGGAAAAATACTGCCAGGGAAAGGGAATAAAACCATGCTGTGTCAAGTGGGGGGGGGTGTGCCTACTCGCCTAGGACACCCCTTCTTGCAAGAATGTTAACTAATAAATTGGAAGTTACTGCTTCACTTGTTTTGTCCTGATTAATTTGATTTGGTACTTTGGTACTTAGAAAACTGTATCCCACATGTTGGATGTGTTTTAACGTTCTACAGTGCTCTGCTCCTGTCTAAATGGCTGATTCCAAAGAGTGGTATTGGCTTTTTAGCTTGCCTCCCATGCTGCTCATTATTTACATGAAGCCAATGGGTGGATAAGGTCATCAGGAATCTTGGGGTTTGAGTGCCATCAGTATATTAGCGATACTTTGCTCTGCTTAATTCTGCTTTTCCTTCTCATTGAGTTGGGTTTGCTAAGGTGGACTAGTTCTTGCATTGTCTGATGTTCTGGATGAAAGCCCATAAATTGAAGCTGATGTGGATTGGTGGTCCTCAGGTCTGGAACTGGGTAAGCATCCTTTTCTTAGCAAGATTCATTACTACTACTACTACTACTACTATTCTATTGTTGGAACAACTTTTTAAGGTAGGTTAAACTGAGGACGTTTTCACACTACCCTCCCTAAAGCCGGGTGGAGCCATTCCGGAACAGGTCGTGTCGCCGATTCCGGAATGGCTCCGCCGCCGGCAGGCTAATTCCTTTTGACACCCGGAATTACCTTTAAGCCGCAGAAGCCGGAGTTACAGGTCTTTTGGCTGGAGTGAGGCCGGACTTACGGCTCCATGCGTCTGAACACACGGAGCAAGAAGCCGGACGGACGCAGGGATGGCACCGGAAGGGGCGGGGTTTGCCGCCGCGCGTGTGTGAACACGCTGGAAATGGAGCCGGAGTGGGGCTGGACGGAGGTAGGATTGAGTCCTCCTAAAGCCCCGTGTGAAAACGTCCTGAGAAAATGTTAGCTTAACACAAGAACACAGCAAAAGCAGCTTCACTTATATACCACTTCATATCGCGCTATGGGATGTCTAAGCGGTTTACAACTGTAAGCTCATTACCCCCCCAACAGTTGGGTACTCAGTTTAGTAACCTTGGAAGGATGCTGGCTTCAGTCATGCCTGAGCCCTGGCTAGTATTGAACTCGCAACCTTGTGGTCTATGAGTGAGTGGCTGCAGTACAGGCATTTAACCCCTGCGCCACCAGGACTCCTGAATGTTTAAATGAAGGAAACAAATGTATTAATGAGTTGCTCAAGTGTGGACAAACTTTTAAAAAGTCACAGAAACACAGAGAGTATTGATTTGAACACATCACACAGGACTTTATGGTCCAACAGTCCAGGCTAGGGGTAGACAAAATCCTACCACCCAGCCCCCATTTTTTGGAAAACAAATTGCTAAAAAAGCTCTCTAGAGGGGGAGCCAGCATCATGTAATGGTTTCAATGTTGGACTATGTCTCTGGAGACTAGGGTTCAATTTCCCACTTGGCCATGAAACCCACTGGGTGACCCTGGGCAAGTCACACTCTCTCAGTCTCAGAGGATGGCAATGGCAAACCCCCTCTGAAGAAACATGCCAAGAGAACCCTATGATAGTTTCACCTTACGGTCGCCATAAGTAAAAAATGACTTGGAGGCACACAAAAACAATACGCTCTAAAAGTTATGGGAAGCAATCTTACCACAGACACCTCTGGCTTTCTTCGTTTAGAAAAATGTCTTCTCCTGGACATAAACAGGCCATATATGTCTGAAAACATGCCACAATCCTTCACTGCCATTTTCACAGGCATTTCCACTTTTGAAGTAAAGTTTCCTTCAAGTTGTTTAAGAAATAGAGGGCATGGTGCCTTGTGTCTCTGTGACTTTTTAAAAAAGTTTGTCCACACTCGAGCAACTCGTTAATACATTTGTTTCCTTCATTTGAATATTCAGATTTAAACAGGGTGGCCAGATATTGAACATTTTGAAATCCCTCCTGGGCAGAAAGTTGAAATGTAGGACATGGAGGAGAAAAGTTCTGATACAGCAAAACTATTGAGTTTTGATACAGCACCACAGCCTCCTTTTGACCTTTTTGGTGGTATACAAATTGAGTTTTTTTCCTCAAGCTTCTCTAGATAGGCAATAACTCGTTTAATTTTCCTTTAAAATGACACCAACAAGATTATCTTTACTTGGTACAAAAAGAACAAAGCCGAGCAGGAAGGAAAAACAAGAGACTAAACATTATCTTCTAGTAATTACTATTCAAAGTGGTGGTCCCTGGAGCAGTGCTAGTCCTTGGTAAGTTTCCATGAAGGAAACAATTGTACCCTATGGGTGCAAATATGGCACTGATCCCTGGGACATGGGGGGGGGGGGAGGACGAACATTGGGGAGAAAAATATTGCTAAGTCCCTCACATGCTATCTTGAGAAGCACTATTGCATTTTATGGTAGTAGCTTATGTTACCCACACCAGCTAAAAACAGAACCCCTGACAGTTGTGTGTATATTTAAGAGCATATTCATTTCCTCCTTAGGACATTTCCATTTCTCTTTTACCTAGTTTCCAACTATCTCTGAATGCCTACTATTCAGTACCACCCCAGGAAATAAATGCTTTCCTATTGAAATCAATCTAATTTAGCAACTGGAGAGCGGTGAGAAGCATCTGTGCAAAAATAAAGCTGTATAAGGTGCTAACTGGTGCATAGCACCAAAATCAGAACTATCCCCAATACTAAAAGACAGTAATTTGTTGCCAGTTATTTTCCCAGAAGTATTTTGGACTTCAATTTCCATCATTTCTGACCACTACTATCCAGACTGGCTGGGACCAGTGGGAGTACCCAGCAGTATCTGAAGGGCAAAAGGTTGTCTGTATTCATCACAACCTTTAAAGCCCTAATTCCTTACAAAAGCAGTGGGAATCCTGCAGCCCTCCAGGGGCCTCTTATCATACAATAAAAGCAGTATGATTCCACCTTAACTGCCATGGCAACGTCCTATGGAATACTGGGTTTTGCAGATTAGGCTGGGGTACTTTGAATTCAAATCCAGAGAACTCTAGTGTCTCTCACCAAACTATAAATCCCAGGATTCCATGGGATGCAGCCATGTCAGTTAAAGTGAAATCATAGCACTATAGTTTTGCAGTGAGAGAGACCCCTAGATGTTGGGTGGCCCTCCAGTCTAGCAACATCTGGAGGGCCACATGATAAACATTACCTGTTGAATCTTGACTCTAGAAAAACTTTGCTCAGAGGAACGACTTAGGGAGCTGGGGATGTTTAGCCTGGAGAAGAGAAGACTGAGAGGTGATATGATAGCTGTGTTTAAATATTTGAAGGGATGTCATATTGAGGAGGGAACAAGCTTGTTTTCTGCTGCTCCAGAGACTAGGACCCGAAACAATGGATGCAAGCTGCAAGAAAAGAGATTCCACCTCAACATTAGGAGGAACTTCCTGACAGTAAGGGCTGTTTGACAGTGGAAGACACTCCCTCGGAGAGTAGTGGAGTCTCCTTCCTTGGAGGTCTTTAAGCAGAGGCTGGATGGCCATCTGTCGGGGATGCTTTGATTGAGAGTTCCTGCATGGCAGGGGGTTGGACTGGATGGCCCTTGTGGTCTCTTCCAACTCTATGATTCTACGATTCTATGATTCACAACTTGATTTGCAGGATGGTTAAGTGAGTGTTATCTAACACAGTGATCCCTGGACTGCTGCTAGTCCCTGTCAAGTTCTCAGGAAAGAAAGAAAGAAAGGAAGAAAGAAAGAAAGATCCACCCTTTATTTATAGTTTTACACCAATTATTATGCACAAGCCTTGGGGGCTTTTAGCAAGACAAGAATGACAACAACAACATAACCAATAATACATTTTATTGCATATTTATTCATCCGTGGAGTTTTTAAATAGATCCATATTTTTAAACAATTCAATTTTACAAGGATTCTTTCACTGTTTTCCAAGACTGATCAAATGTTAGTTGCTTTTGTCATGGAAGGCATGAGCTATATACAGTGCTGCACAAAAGGTCTTAAGGGAGATGCACGCTGCAAACCTTTTTTATTATTATTTTCTTTGCTGTTATGTTATTCCCATTTTTAAGATGTACAAAGTATTTTATGATTTAGAAAAGGTTTGTTTAGCAGATATAGCAACCTACTCTGAGAACACATACTAAGAAACGTATTTGCATTCAAGAAAATATATACAGGATTGAACTGTTAAGGTGGGAATTTGCCTCATGATTGTTATTTTACTAATGCATTGCATTTTTAATTAATCTTTCAGCTGTGTCCCTTCTTTTTTGAACATCCCTGACATTCCAATTCCTGTAAAAGTACAAGCCAAATTTACTAAGTGATAGCAAAGCTGTCAGTGGAACTTTTTTAGTGTCATGAGAAAATGATTTACGGCTCAGTTCTATGTCTAATCAGAAGTTCAGTCCTATTGACTTCAACAGGACCTGCTCTCAAATAATCTGCACTGGATTGGAGTCATAAAAATTTGTCCTAGGCTGTAATCCTGCAGGGCACAAAAAGAACAAGAATGTGTGTTTTTGTGTGTACATATTGTTGTTGTGTACCTTCAAGTAGTTTCTGACTTGTGGTGACTCTAAAGTGAAACTATCATGTAGTTTTCCTTACTCTCTCTCTAAACATACTATACACACATACACTGTACTATAACACACACATACACATTTGTTGTATGCCTTCAAGTCATTTCTGACTTATGACAACCCTGAGGTGAATCTATCATAGGGTTTTCTTGGCAGAATTTATTGTACTTAAACTGCAACTACTACTATTGCTACTCTGGATATGGTTTTGCTCTCTCGGCAAGTGGGGCTTGCCTTTAGCTTCTTGAGGCTGAGAGTGTCTTATTTTCTTTATCACTACTGTGAAAAATGACATTTCCAGTCACTTTCCAGATGTCTCATTCTGCTGATCTTAGAAATATTTGTTGTTGCTGTGTGCCTTCAAGTCGTTTCTGACTTATGGCGACCCTATCATGGGGTTTTCTTGGCAAGATTTGTTCAGAGGAGGGTTGCCATTGCCATCCTCTGAAGCTGAGTGTGACTTGCCCAAGATCACCCAGTGGGTTTCCATATCCAAGTGGGGAATCGGACTCTGGTCTCCAGAGTCATAGTCTAACACTCAAACTACCATGCTGGCTCTCATATATACCGTATATATGAAAGAGAGCCTGCCATTATATATATATATATATATATATATATATATACCGGTATATACACACACACACACACACCCTGACACTACCAATGTTTGTGGTCTCCAGTCATTGTCCAACACTCAAACCACTACACCACAGTGGCTATATATATAGACATGTACTACGATATATATATATTTCCTATTAATTCTCTCATACACATATATAGACACACTATATACCTATATATATTCACACACCGTACTATTTTATATATATATATATATATATATGTACAGCGTGTGCATATACATATACATATATAGTCTCTCTCTCTCTCTCTCTCTCTCTCTCTATATATATACACACACACACATACATCTATACATACATATATACAGTGTGCCTATATACAGACACACAGTTGAAATGTACAGGAATGTAGTTCCTATTCATTGATATATATATATATATATATATATGTGTGTATGTGTGTGTGTCTCCAGAGTCAAACACTCTACATACATTGTACTATTGATTCTGTGTCTGTCTGTATGTGTGTGTGTTTATACATACACATACATAGTGTCCCTACTCTTCCCATCTCTCCGAGAGATCCGAAGTGTGGCAAATCAGGGGCAAACAGCACTTTTGCCCATCTAAAAGTGCTTTTCTGTCTTGGTGAGCAAGCACTTAAGGTCTCCATTCATTTCCCTTTCTGTCCCTCCCCTCTAAACCTCCTTCCTTCCTCCTTTCTACACTACACTGCTTCTCCTCCTCGCACATGCGCAGTTCCTTCAACACGCGATGGGAGCGGATGAATAATAATACAGCAATAAGTAGAAGAAGAGGGGGAAAAAAAGTTCCGGCGCTTCCTTTCCCGCTTGCGGACTTTTTGTCGACTTCCCTGCCTCTCACCTGGGGGAGGCGTGCTGTCACGAGACTCCTCCATCACGTGCGTCGTCGTCGTCGTCGTCGTCATCATGGCGGCGTTAGCCGTTGCACTTTGATTTGTGCGCGCGCGCGCCCAGCGTGAGAAGCAAACTTCAGTTAACGCCTCCTTTTGCCTCCCCTGGTGCTCTGTAGGTCTGTGTGTGTGCGCGCGCGCGCGTGCGCTTGGCACGTTCTAACTCCGCCCACGACCTCCAGCCCTCTTCCTCTTCCTCCCGCCGTGGCTGAGGAGCCGAGCTTAGGCCGGAGGAGCGAGCGAGAGGGGCGCACGCGCACGCACCAGAGTAAGGGGAGGAGGGAGAGGGAGAGACCCCAACTGCCACCCAACGTCCGTCCGCGAGGCAGCCCTGAGCGGGCGGGGGACGGAGGGAAGGGGCCTGAGGCCGAGCAGCAGCCGCCGCCGCCGCCGCCGCCGCCATGCAGATCACGCTGAAGACGCTGCAGCAGCAGACCTTCAAGATAGACATCGACCCTGAGGAGACGGTGCGGCCTGAGGGAGAGGCGGGGAGCGGTTGGGCCTGGAATGGCGGCGGTGGCAGTGGAAGGGAGGAAGGGAAAAGGGCCTCCGAGGCCTCTTTCTCTGCAAGTTTGGGTTAGAGGAGGAGGAGGAGGAAAAGTTGGGGCAGTCAGGCTGAGGGAGAGGGGCGTCGTCGTCGTCAGCGTGTGGGGAAAAGGAGGCCTCCGTCCATAGGCGAGGCCTCTCCCTCTCTGTGGGAAACCTTCGGATAGGCTTCGGCTCTTTGCAAGGCCCTGCAAGGCGGTTTCAGAGCCTCCCCCCCCCCCCCCCCCCATTTTCCTTTGCAAAGCGAGGCGTCTCTCTCCCTCGTTGTCTGTATACTACTCTTGCTGCTTCTTTGGAGGGAGGAGTGGGGGGGGTGACTAGAGTAGCCAGTGCTCGTTGGATTTGGCTGTTACTGTGCTTTGCTGCTGCTGCTGCTTCTCCTTCGTTGGGGGTGGTGACTGGAGTAGTCAGGGTGCGGATGGCCTCTCTGCCGATTTGTTTTGTTGCCTTTTGAGGGAGGGGAGAGAGGGAGAAAGAGGGGAAGTGGCCCGAAGTAGCGTCCGCCGTGACTGTGCAGTATTTCGGTTTGCGTGAGGGGTGTGTATTGCCCGCCGTGTGTGTGTGTGTGTGTGTGTGTGTGTCTCCGTCCGTCCGTGTCGCCCAACGCGCAGGCGCAGGCTTCGAGCCCCCCCCCTTTTTTTTGGCAAAGCGGGAAGTCTCAATTCCCCCCCCCCCTCCCCCGACATTACTACTACTATTACTACTACTTGGAAACCTAACCAGGAATACTATGGCAAAGTACAGTAACACCCCAGAGCCACAAAAACCGGGATATCTTTATTCGACCAACCAAAATGACGCAAAATACACCTTTACTTGCAAGTTGTTGTTGCTGTTGTGTGCCTTCGAGCCGTTCCCGACTTGTGGCAACCCTAACTGTCGAACCCTATCCTGGGGTTTTCTTGGCAAGGTTTGTTCAGAAGAGGTTGGCCTTTGCTGTCCCCTGAGGCTGAGAGAGTGTGATTCACTCAAGTTCACCCAGTGGGTTTCCATGGCCCAGTCGGGATTCGAACCCTGGTCTCTTAGTCCACTATTGGCTCTTAATGCTTTCAAATGGTTCCCGACTTACGGCAACCCTAAGGCGAATCCTCCAATAGTAAATAGGTCCCAGATTCCCCCGAAGTGGCTAAAATACCATGTATTTTGCGCATTATAGGTCCCAAACACACTGCAGAAATAATCCAGTTTGAGACCGTTTTAACTGCCCCGGCTCAGTGCTAGGGAATTCTGGGAATTGTAGTTTCTTGTGGCACCAGAGGGCTCTCTGACGGAGGCGGCTTAAATGTCTCACGAAGCTACAGTTGCCAGAATTCCCTTGCACTTTGCCAGGGCAGCTAAAGCGGTCTCAAACTGGGTTATTTCTGCAGTGTGTTTGGGTCCATAATCGGTTGGCCGAAGAAGGGTATCACTGTTTTGTGGATTTGTTATTGTACTTAAACTGCAACTACTACTATTGCTCCTTCCTTTGGGGGGGCGCTTAGAGTAGTCGGTGTCCGGAGGGCTGTCTGTCTGTCGTGGAAGGGGTTCTGCTGCCTTGTGAGGGAAGAGAGTGGCGCGGAAGCGGCCCGAAATGGAGCCGCTGGCCGGCCGGCCCCCTGCTTCGCCGTGACTGCGCAGTATTTGGGTTTGCGTGAGGAAGGGGCGTGTAGCTCCCGCTCTGGCCCTCCGTCTCCCCTTCTGCGCACGCGCGGGCTTCCCGAGCGAGAAGGCCGGAGGAGGGAGCAGGAAGCCGACTCTGGATACGGTTTTACTCTCTCGCCAAGTGGGGGTTGGGGAGCTTAGGTTGCATCGGGGATGTGGCTCATCTTCAGCGGAGTGTGGTGTGTGTGTGTGTGTGTGTTACTTTTCGTTCTGGTGTGCCGCAGAGGAGGAAAGTCTGCAACGCGTTGACGTAGGCTGCCCAAATTAGCTGTCCCAAGCCATACCTTCTTTGCAGCGTGGCGTAGTGGTTTGAGCGTTGGAGTATGACTCTGGAGAACAGGGTTCGAATCCCACCCCGCCGTGTAAACCTTCTGCGTGACCCTGGGTAAAATCACACTCTCTCAGCCTCAGAGGATGGCAGTGGCAAACCCGCTCTGAAGAAACGTGCCAAGAAAACTCCATTATAGGTTTGCCTTAGGGTTGCCATAAGTCGGAAAGACTTTGAAGGCACTCAACAACAGAGGGATGCACTAAATATCCTAAAGCATTGGTTCTCAAAGTTTTTACACTTATGACCCTTTTTACTTCTACATCCAGACATCATGCCCCCCTTGTTTTGGTATATGAATAAAATTTTCTTGTTTTATTGCTGTTTTTTTATTCATACATTAATGTATATCCAGATTTTAACATCTTATGAGAAAATATTAAGATCTCCTCCTCGTCCTCCCTCAGGCACAGGCTTCAAGTACCTTCTTTGCCTTTCTCTTCTCCTCCAGGACAGGAAAGGGATCAGGGCCTCCCAAGTCTCATGTCCCCCTTGAGCCACTCTCATGTTCTTCTATTCTACTCATGAGAGCTGCTGTCTTAAAGACACCAGATTCTGTCTGCTTATGGAAGGTAAACAGGGTCAGCCCTAGTTAGTACATGGATGGGAAATCACCAAGGAATACCAGATGCTGTGGGCTCTGTTTCAGAGGAAGGATTTGGCAAACCCACCCTTCCTAAGAAAACCCTGTGAAATTCATAGGGTTGCCATAGGTGACTTGAAGGCATACACCTGAGGGATAGAATTTGTGGCATAGGTGTCTGTTTATGTATGTGTTTTCCTCTCCCTTGCCAGAGTTGTATTGATGGTTTATTCAGAAGGAATGTTGGGAAGTAGGGACTTTCCCTAAATATTGGTAACTGATTTACTGCACCCTGGAGAACCTAGTACAGAACCTTTTTGATTTTGCTTTATGTTTTAGACATTATTAACCTGCAGTCATATTCTATACCCTGGCCAGATCAATAATCATGTGTTAGGTAAGTGATGCCTTTAGGAAGAAAGCAGATTTGACCTTTCTGAGTATAACAGTGAAACTATGTCATGGTGTTGTGTGTTCTTCTTGGTGTTGTTTTCTTTACGTTATCATCTAAGAAAGATTGATTTGATATTGCTATATGCCTTCTGTTCAATTTCAAAGCTATGGTGACCCTAAGGCTATATCATGGTGTTTTCTTGGCAAGATTTGTTGGGAGGGTTTTTTTCAGACTCATAGTGCAGTGCTTAAACCACTGCACCATACTGCTGCCAGAGAGAGAGAGATACAAGGCCCTTAATTTTGCACCCAGTTGCTGTGTATTTCTCCTGTCTCACTTTTTCCATGTTAGTGTTCTTGACTGGAGAATGAATTTTGTGTACAAACAAGGTTGTGTACAGTTTTCATTTTGCTTCAGAACCAGGTTTTGTTTGGGTTTTGGTTTGGGCTGATAACGTATTATATGCCGAAGATGTCAGCCAAACATACATTCTGCAAGTCATTCCTTAAAATTAAAAAAGTGCTGGTAGCCTGTTAGAAATGAATAAATAAGGGGACACTTTATTTTTATAGACTTGCTGGTGTTCTTATTTCTTAAAATGTCAATCCCCCCCCCCCCCCCCCCCGTATTACTCAGCAATAAGATCCAGTGTGTTCATTGGGGTATACCTCCAATGGGAATGGCAACTATAGTCCAGACATAGAGGACATTATATTGGGAAAAACTGCTTTCCAGGAACATAGACAATATTCTAAGCTTAAACTGCCAGGTCTGTATCATAATGCTTTGTTTGTCTCAAACTTGAAGAGCTATGACCACTGATTTGGGGGGGGGGGGTTGCAGACTGCCAGAAATAGTGCAAATTGAGTTCACTTTCAGGGTCAGGGTTAGGGAATCATGGGAACTGTATTTTATTGTGGCACCAGAGCTCTCTGACAGAGAAGGCTAAATGTCTCGAAAAAAAAATACAATTCCCATGATTCCCTAGCACTAACCCCAACTCTAAAAGTGGATTCAATTTGCACTATTTCTGGCAGTCTGCAACTCCCCTTGGTTAGATGGCCCCTTTTGCTGTAATATAGGTATGGGTGAAGTTTAGGGTATGATTGTGAAGTGTATATACAAATCTGACAGTATTCTCATTTGAGGATTATGTACAACTTCAAAGACCAACTTGTTTGAGTTTGCTAAGCAGATACATACTTTCTGAAGTTTTTCATAGCCTATGAATTCATTGCTAAGGGAGAATATACATGTTGTGGTAAACAAGGTAGACATTGGTTCCTAAGATCTATATTACTAGAACCATAGAAAGAAGAGCTCTGTGATATGTCAAATATTCTTAAATTGCACAAGATGCCTCCCATTCCTCATGCTCTGCAACATTGGCCTTGTTGGTTTGGCATGATGGGAATTGTAGTCCAATACAGTATGGAGAGTGCCAGGTTGGAAAGGCTGTTCTAAAATTCATTAGTATTCATGGGATATTTAAGTGCTTAACCTTGCATGATTACTGATCAAATATTTTACATTAACAAGTGGAGTTTAATATAACATGTTGGATAGATAGACGTAGATCCTGTTTTACGTGATGTTTAACACTTTTGTACTGTTATCAGACTTTATTTTAAGCCAGGCTTTTAGTAGACATATAATACAACATCAACTCTTGAGTTAAATACATTATCTGATTTGATTTTTAAGGGCCTGTAGCTTTTTTCTGAGACATTGAGCCTTCTCTGTCAGAGCTCTGGTGCCATGATTCCCTAGCACTGTGAGCTAGTGCAGTTGAAGTGGTCTCAAGCTGGATTATTTCTGGCAGTCTGTACAGGCCTTAAGTCACTGAGTTTGTTGGAAGCTCACTTGTCTTAGAGCACTAAATAAGAGTGCTCCTGGGAAAGGATCACAATGCAACATTTTGTTACAAATCTTGTTTTGGAGATACACTGATCTATTTTCTCTCTACATTCTAGAATTGTTAATGCAGAAATTCTAAATTTGGATCATGTTTTTAGATGTGTTACCATTCATGTTTACTACTGATTATCACTGTTTTGTTTTAATACATTGCAAAATGACTCTTGGCTCACCATCTTAAATGTTTAGTCTTCAGTTGTGTGATGGCAAAGAGTCTTAGCAGTCATTTCTCAGTCTCTGCCAGGTACAGATTGAAACTGTAGGATGAAGGAGTCCTCCTCAGAGGTTTGTTGTGAGGTCATTCTGTTGAAAAGTAGAAGGCAATGCGAATGTAAAGCAGGCATTCCCAGCCTGAGGTACCCATACCCCCAGGGGGTGTGAGATGGAATTTTAGGAGGTGCAGCAAAGAGTGGATTTTGTCTTTCAGTCACTAGTCATCACTCATTTTTTTTCTGAATAATTTAGAATTTCATTGATGATGATGATGATGATAATAATAATAATTTTTTATTTATAACCTGCTCCTCTGCTCAGCAATCGAGGCGGCATACAACAATTAAAAAAAGCAAACATTCCTTTATCCCTCACCCCAACCCTCCCACCCCTTAAAACTGAATTAAACTACAATAGAATTAAAAACAGGATGACACAGATAAAATATAGCAGCATGCAGTGGCGGCCAAGGGGTAGTACGAGATCACCTCTAGTTTGTCGGGCAGTTATTCCGGGAAGGCTTGCCGGAAGAGATCCGTCTTTACAGCCTTTTTAAAGGCAGCAAGAGTGGTGATCAGACGGATCTCATCCGGCAGGCCATTCCATAGTCTGGGAGCGGACGCAGAAAAGGCCCTCTGGGAGGTCTGCGAAAGCCTGGTCTTCATGGGCTGCAGCAGGTTCCTCCCGGAAGACCAAAGTATGCGGGGGGAATCATACGGGGAGAGGCAGTCCCTGAGATAAGATGGCCCCAAGCCATATAGGGCTTTAAAGGTTAAAACCACCACCTTGTACTGTGCCCGGAAACTAATGAAATGATAAACTATCATTTATCATTTCACTGATCAGATGAGATTTAGATTTTATGTACTGAGTTAAAAGTGTCTTTTTTTCAAGTTCAGTTTGTTCACCGCAGTATTCTCTGTGGTACAATTTGTGGTTCAAAAATTAGAAATTAGACCTCTTCTTCAAATGCGATATTATTCCTGTAGGAGGTGGGAATAATAAGCAAACATTTCCTAGGTAGGACATAGAAAAGTTTGGGAACCACTGATGTGAACAGAGCAGTTTGACAGGCTACTCTATATGAGGTAACACTATTTGATCGTTCTCAAAATGTTTGTCTGACCAATCTGTTGACTGGTGGTGAGAAGCTGGATCCTAGAAAATAAAGAATCTCTTGTTGTGATATTCATGCCTCTTGTTAAAATGGATTTACCAAGGAATAATAGTCAAGCCTCCACATTTGCAGCTTTGACTTTTGTGGATTAGATTATTTGCGGATTTGATTAATATGTTCTCTCTAGGAATGTCTAGGTCCTTCAGTGCAACTCTGCTGGAAATTGACCACACAGTTGCACTGGAAGACTTGGGGATTACTAGAGAAAACACTTCTCTAGGCATGTGTAGGTCTTCTAGCAAGATTCTATGTCAACCTCTGGCAGATGTTGACCATAGAGTTGTACTGGAGGACCTAGAGATTTCTAAAGATGCGTTCTCTCAGGTAAAAACATAGTGTTTTTTTTATTTGCGTTTTCCCACTTTCACAGGGGTCCTGTGCCCCTAACCCCAGCAAACGTGGACAGCCAACTATATTTACTGGGGTTTGAGTTCTTTAATTGGAAGGTTTAATTGGGTTTCTACAATTGTTGACTGCTCCCATGGACAAACCTCCACTTTGTAAAATGTCCTTATGTTGTGGTCTACATTGGTAGGAAGAAAGAACTTCAGATAGTTTTGACTAGTGTAGTTCAATGTCTGCTACATCCCCCATTTTGATTTTTTGTTTTTTGTTTTTTTGTTTTTTGTTTTGTTTCTGTAGATGACCTTAACCAATACTTTTTGGCCTTCCATTTTAAATAAAAGAATAATGCAGAACCCATTTTAATCTGGGTGCAAGGTTGTTATAATGATGAAAAGATAAATCCCATTCCTTACTAAAGCATCAGTGACTTCTGACTCAGCTTTGTGGTCCTTGGAATTGTATGCTTTTATCCTTTCTAATACTTTCAAGTCCTCCTCCTATCAAAGGGCTGGAGCAGATGGGCATGAAAGAGCCCTAGTTCACTTCAGCCACAAGTAGGTTGGAACCTTGCAGACCGAATGGCACACTCTCAAGGCAGGCTGTGAACGCAGGAGCCAACCTGCATTACCAGGAGTTGGTTTATCCCACCTCCTTTTTGCTCCAGTGTTAAGGGCGGGAGCATGGCTTCAGAGTGGCTTCCAGCTGCTTCGGAGGCGTACGCTGTCTGAACACCATGCCTCCAAAGCAGCCGGAAGCCATTTCATTTTGACCATCTGTTGCACCCCAAAGTTTACATTGAAACTGTAGTAGAAGTCAGAAATAAAAATCAGAGACATTGGAATTTGGATGGCAAATTTTGGCCCTCCGGATGTTGGTCTGCACATCATTGTTCTCCATTGGCTACATCTATAAGGTGCAGTCCAACACATTGGGGCACCACGAGTTTTCCATGTTCATTTAGAAGTTCAAATTAAGAGAATAAGCATTTCCATGTCATTTTGAAGAGTTGTAGTTTCAAAACAAACTTGAATAATTTAACAACCTCACACTTTTTGCTTACTTCATAATTTCTCTTGGACTCTTATTAGAGTATTTCTAGTTTTGACAGTGAAAAACTAGATGGTTTCTCCGATTTGTGTGAAAATTTGGATACTGACGCTAAGCCTTATTAAAAAAAAAAAAATGCCTGCCTGGTTGTCTGTGCTAAATAAAATTGGCATTCAACTTAATACACAAGCCACTATTGCACACTACTCTCTATTCCAGACTGTAACACTGAGATTACAACACCAGGAGAAACACAATCTTTTATGTAAAGAAACTGGTGTTAAGTCTTTAGCTTAGGGTAGAGCCTGTACTTCCAAGCAAAAGGTCACAAATTCAGTTTCTGACAACAAATAGGACTGGGAATTGTCTCAAAACCTGGAGAGCTAGGGGTCAGTCAAGATGGTGCTTCACTAGATGGGACTAATGGATTGACTTCTGCCAAGGATAAATGAACAAATTTTAATGTTATCATCAAATTGTGTTGGGTAGTTACTTAAAGAATTTTGTTCTGTTTTTTGGTGCTATTTTATAGCAGCATTATGCATTGAGTTTTGCCTTTTTTATGATTTTGTTAAAGTTGTAGTAGAGGCAGTTGAATCTGATCCAGATATGATCAGCAAGGTCCTATGTCTTTGATATGATTTAGCCTGTATGGTTTATAGACTTGGAATACTCCTGGATTCAAGTGATGTAACTGATTTTTAATGTTTTTACACTGCCTTGGAAGATTGGTTATGAGATGTCTTTAAGATGTCTGCCTCTTGTCCTCTTTATTTGGATGTGTGACTGCTGTAATCTGAATGCTCTATCACCACTGGCATTTTAATTGTACGTGAAAGATGTGAGAGGAGGATGCTTTTAACTTGTTCAAAATTCTTTTTAAACTCTTTTAAAGTTTAAGTTATTAATTATCTTTTAAATGATTTAAGATACAATCAGACCTTGGTATCCCCAGGGGATCTGTTCTGGACCCCCCCCTCCCCCCCCCCCCCCCCCCGCGGGATATCAAGTCCTGTTGTGTCTGATGGCAGTGCAACATGTGCACAGTAGTGTGCACTTACTGTCATTGGGGATAGTGGGGCTTGCCATCCACATATGCTTAAATCTGCAGATGGCAAGCCCGCACATAACAAGGCCCCACTATAATTTATTTGTCTTTTAAGTTGTGTTTCTTCCTTTTATGATTGGTTTTTAGAATATTTTATTTTAAGCTGTGTTGTGAATTTCATTAGGTCCCATATTGAGAGAAAAGTAGCATAGAAATAACAAACAAATAAAATGTTACTATGTATTTAGAGTCATTGCCAGAGGGGAATGTAGAAATTTAAAGTGGTGCCACTGCAATAAATTATGTGGTTGGATATTAGGTATCAGCTTAGCATATGCATGATCCCAGAGTCCTAATTTGCCAAAATGTTAATTCTGATTTGATAAAAATTGTATCAGTCCCAAAATAGAAAAGTTGACTTTTGGAAATACATAGTATGAAGTTGCGCCATATGTTTTTAACTTTTTAAATATTTGTTTTATTAGTGTTTCAGTGGAATTGCTTGTTTTTTTTTTTTAACTTTGTGTCCCATATCAAGGGAAAAGTAGGATAGAAAATAAACAGCATGCATTTCCGGAACCTTTTAATAACAATATTTTAAGGCAGTTTGTACCATTAATAGCCCCATTGTATGGGTATTTATTCCAAAATATGTCACAGCAAATTAACATTCTCATTTGTAAGCATACATAGGATTAAAACTTTGTTGCTGTTAGCTGCCCTGTCGATCTCAACTCATGGCAGTCCTGTGAATGAGACATGTCAGAGTATCCCTATCTTTCACTGCTTTGCTCAGGTCCTGCATACCCATTCTTGTAGCCTGCCTGTGGCTACATCTAGCCTGTGGTCTTCACCTCCTTTTACTCTACCTTTCCTAGTCTTAATGTTTTTTCTAGTGATCTATGCCTTCTCATTATGTGGGCAAAGTATAGCCTCAAATTGATCATCTTGGCTTCCAAGGAAAGCTCTGGTCTGATCTGTTCAAGGACTCATTTATTTGTCTTTTTGGCTGTCCACTGTATCCTAAGTACTCTTCTCCAGCACCACATTTCAAATGAATTGATTTTCTTTCTGTCGCTTCCTTCACTGTCCAGCTGTTACATCCATACCTGGTGATGGGGAATGCAGTGGCCTGGACAATTCTAACTTTAGTGCACAGTTGTATGTCTTTACTGTTCAAAATCTTTTCTAGTTCTTTCATAGCTGCCCTTCCCTTTCCCAGTCATCTTATTTCTTGACTGCAGACACCATTCTGGTTGATGTTTGATCTTAGGTATGGGAATTCTTTAACTATTTCAATTTCCTCATTGTCTAGATTGAATTTATGTATTTCTTCTATGGTCATTATTTTTGTTTTCTTCATATTCAGCATTAAACCTGCCTTTGCACTTTCATCTTTGACATTCCTTATTAACTGATCCAAGTCTGTGATGTCTTCCACCCATATTATGGTGTCATCTTAGGTTGTTGGTGCTCCTTCCTCCTATCTTCACTCCTCTAACTCTGCTTTTCTTATGTTGATTTATTTATATAAGGTTGATAGGATGCTGCCTAGCCTGACCCCTTTACCTATTAGGAACTACTCTGTTTCTCCAAATTCCATTCTGATGATGTCCTCATGTCCTTGGTACAGAACTTTACTGAATAAAAATGTTTACTTGGAATGCCTTAATTTGAAACGTTAATAATAATAATAATAATAATAATAATAATAGAACAGACCAAGCCTGTACTCTTGCTGGATGTTAGGATGTTTAAATTGAGGCTGTCATACTTTGGCCACATCATAAGAAGAGATGACTCATTAGAAAAGACAATCATGTTAGGAAAGGTGGAGGGCAGTATAAAGAGATGAAGACTGCATCTCAGATGGTTAGACTCAATCAAGAAGGCCACAGCCCTGAGCTTGTAGGATCTGTGCAGAGCAGTAGAGGATGGGGGATCTTGGAGATGTCTCATTCAAAGATTCAGCCATGAGTCAAGGTTGACTTGAAGGTGGCTGACAACAACAAATCTTGATTTGAAGTTGTACCATGAAGTTGCCTCTTTGACACTTGCTATATGTTTTTACCCAAGGTTAGAGGATGTTTACCCATAAAGATCTCTTGAGAAATGTTTGTTTTCTTTTTTGGCCACAGAATTAAAATATAAATTTTTGATTGTTTAGAACACTTCAGTAGTCATAATTTACAAGTCTCTATTCCCTTCACTTGTGCTTTCGGATTTCTTTCATGTGTTTTCAGAGTTGTTTTCAAGTGTTCACCCAACTTAGGGAACACTAATTTTGTGGCACTTATGCATTCATTTGGAGGTGAGGTGCTGACTTGAGTTTTGTTCCTGTTATTGAATTGTAGGCTACCTGAAGATTTTGTTCATCATTGATTGCAAGATAAAGTGTTCACATATACTTGTAGAAGAAGAAAGTGGCAAGACCTGTTTCACTAGATGGTTTGCATATACCTTCTCCTCCTGTAATTGGGGTTGGAAAAATTGTGTATATCTGCCTGAATGGCTAAGGCTGCAACTCATTGCAGAAATAATCCAGTTTGTCACCACTTTTACTGCCATGGCTCAATGGAAATTTTGTTGGACATTTCGCTTTCTCTGTCAGGGAGCTCTGGTACCACAATAAACTATATTTCTCAGAATTCCATAGCATTGAGCCATGGCGGTTAAAGTGGAATCAAACTGAATTATTTCTGCCATGCAGATGTAGCCTTAGAGTAGTGATCACGAACCTTTTAGGGGCTGAGTGCCCAAACCAAAAGGCCTTCCGGCACCGGATGTTACCTGGTGCCGGGGCAGGACTTCCATCCTCCAGGGGTGGGACTTTTTCCTCCCGCCCTCCCAGGCCTTCAGCTGCCTCTGGAGATGCGCACGCCTCTTCTTCTTCCTCCCCGCCCTCCACATGCCAGGGAACATGCCATAGGTTCATCATCACAGCTTTAGAGCCTTATTTTGGCATTCATATTGTGGCATTGGCTAAGTGGCCTAAGAAGAATTAAGCTCAACTGGGTGATTTAATTTGCTGTCAGAGTTGTCATGATAAAATGAGAAACAGCATACCAATAGAAGGATGGAGAAGAAATTTGACATATTTTGTTCCTGTGATGAGGGCTATAATATTTAGTAAGTGATTAAAATTATGAAGACAGAAATAGTTATGATTTTGGATGAGTGGATAATGTTGACAAATGGAGCTTAGGTTCAAATTAAGAGAACATTATAGTTAGTATGTCTGCATCTGTGCTTCTCTTTAATAAGGTAATACAGAGTGTTAATGAGTAAGTTCTGGGTGTGACAAATGCATATACATGTAATAATAATAGAAGAGAGTTTGGTTTGGATAAATAATCTCAGTTCCTACAGAAGTTGAATTTAGCTACAGTGGTGCATGGGTTATTTACTTTTCAGTTAGACTGCTGTAAGCTATGCTGTGATGGAGGTGTGAAAACAGCACTTGAAGAAGTGTTTGGAAGTGACAGGTATTGTAAAATATGACAGTTGTTTGCCATAGACTTTAGAGTCCGCATCACTGGTTTCGAGCTAATTTTTAAAATGTTAATACAGAAAATGTAAAACACTCCTTTCCGTTGAAAAAGCAAAAATCCCCTTCATTTTGTGTATTGCTATCACATGTGTTTTGATATTGTAGATTTTGAAGTATCAAACCTTTTCTAACTGGAGCTGTTTTTACAGGTAAAGGCTTTGAAAGAGAAGATTGAGTCGGAAAAGGGGAAAGATGCATTTCCAGTAGCAGGCCAAAAATTAATATATGCAGGTAACAAACTTATATGTCAAAGCATTTTTGAAATGAAGTTGTGGAGAAATCACGACACTTCCAATTTGTTTATGAAATACCAGGTGAATGGGAGAAGACATTTTATACAACTTCTTTCTTCAATTGGTTAAGTCTGACTGTGGCAAAGCAATTTTGCTTGAGACATTGTCATAAAATGTATATTGTTTAGACTAGTTTGCTTGGCATGTATGCATATGAGCTTGGAAGAAGGCTTCACTGAACACAGCAAAACTTATATTTGAAGAAGCATTCTTTGGTTTGTTCTATTCCTTTCTGCTGCCTGTACTATGACCTGCTAAGCTCGTAGTAATAAAACAGATAGCATATAATACGTGTATTGTAAAAAAAGGAAATCAAAACTAAAGCTATGTTCACTTTGAACATGTTTTGTATTACAGAAGTTGGTGGGAAAACATTGTAACATACATTGGGTGAAAAAATATGGTTGTGGTGAAAGGAAGAATCCAAATTCTGTGTAGTTTTTATTCCTAGGGATGACAATTACAAGGAAAAAATTGGAAAGAAATAGGCAGTCACACCAGTTTTTGTTAGCCCTGGTCTCTAAAGATACTACCCATAGTGACTTAAGTGTGCCATCTTACTATTTTGTTCGGCATTTAAGCATTCTGTTTTCTAAATATATGGTCTTTTCCACAGAATATTCTGTGCAGGGCTATAGAATAGTTAACTCAGTGGTTTTCAGATGTTTTACCTTCGTGATCCCTTTTACATCTACAAGTAGAAGTCACCTGCCCCCCAACATGGTATATTAATAAAAATACTTTGTTTAAAGTCGGTTTTTTCATGTGCACATTCATATTTTAATATTTTATAAGGCAATAACATTGCTCAAATTAGAACAGATTTATTCAAATAAATTTAATATGTAACACCTGTGTAGATTTTACACATACTGTCTCACACACAGCCACACAGATATACTAATACGTACACATACAGTCACATGCTTTCATTCTTTCACTCACACACAGTGCATATGTGGGTATGTAAAAAAAGTTGAAGAGTGTGTGAGAGAGATAAAATTTGTGTGCAAGGCTGAATGAATATCTGAGAGGGAGAGTCAGAAAAAGAGCACAACAGATATGTGTGTGAGAGAGGATTAGTATATGAGAGAAAGTCACTCACGTGGAGGTACATATTAAGGATGTGTGAGGAAATTAATGTGTGTATGACTGAAAGAATGTCTCAATGTGTGTAGCTTGTGAAACAGTTTGAGAATGAGTATGAATCCGTGTCTGAGGAAGGAAGAGACCATGACTTGAGAGTATGTGTTAGAATTAACTGGCTAAGAAGGCATGAGGGAGAAAGCAAACAAGAAAGTGTATAGTTGAGTGTATGTGAGCGAATGAGAACCTTGTGTGTTTTGAGACTGAAAGAAATTCTTCTCAGAGAAATGAATCAATGTGTTAGAGAATTAGTATGAATGAACCCCTGCAAGAGTTAGCATGTGAAAGAAAAAGCAAGAAAAAATAGTGTGTGTGAGAGAGCAAGAGTACATGTGAGAGTACTTGGGGGGCAGAGAAACAGATTCTCTTTACCACATGTCTCCTTGTTCGTTCCTCCTCTCCTTGGGCCCTGTCCAGCCTCTACCCACCTTACCAGACCAGACGAACAACTTGTCATATGTCTATGAGTGGGAGTCCCTGACCAGCCAGAAAGGTAGAGGTGGCATTGTGGAAAAGCGGCGGTCCCAGGCACACACTTGGCAGTGTGCCATTCATTCAGGAGTGGAGCTATTAAGGTTACTTCTCATCTGCCTCCAAGGAGACCCAGCCAGAGCAGGCAGTGCTGCTACCTGGGGCCATCATAAACATTGACTCTTCTTCAGCTGCTGTGTACCCAGGGTACACTGGGCTGAGCAGGCATGCTGTTTGAGCCTGAAACGGTGTCTTGTCTCGAGAACCAGTCAGTGATAGACAGTGGGGGAAGAAGTGGCAGCTCAGGATGGGTCCACCAGAGTCCATTAACTTTGCCGGCGAGCTTTCCCAGTTTTCTCCCTCCAGCAGAGGGAGCTGCTCCAAGCACCTTCGTCATCTTTCTCTTCCCCTCCAGGACAGAAAAAAAGAGGAGAGGGACCTCCAAATCTCATGCCCCCTTTGAGGGTCGCACCCAACAATTTGAGAAGATCTAGTTAACTGTTTATCCTGGCTGTTTGAGAACCTTATGTATTTTCCTTTGCCATAGTCTTTTTACTGAGTGTTGCTGCCTGCCCTGTGGGGTCTTCTTGTTAATCAAAACATTTTTATCCCATTTTAAAATAAAAGTTTAAAAACTTCAGTTAATTGGATTAACAATCCAGAAATTTTCCTTGGTTACCAAAGCTAATCAAAATAAAGCATTAAGATTTTCTTCAGTCTAAACCAAGGGTAGGCAACCTTTCCCCTTTAAGGGCCGAGGGACTTCAGCTCCCAGAATCCCAGGAGCTATTGGCCAACATGGGACTATTGGCCAACATGGCTGAGGCTTCTGGGAGCTGAAGTCCCTCGGCCCTTAAAGAGGAAAGGTTGCCTACCTCTGGTCTAAACAGTCTGACAGGCAGAAATTTATTCCTATGCATTGGTTATATATAGAGATGCAGTGGCTCAAGTGGTTAAGACACTGACTCTGTTGATTGCAAGATCAGCAGGTTGGCAGTTCAAGGCCCAGGTGCTGCATGATGGGGTGAGCTCCTGCCACTAGTCCCGGCTTCTGCCAACTTAGCAGTTCGAAAGCATGCAAATGCAAGTAGATAGGTACCACTTTGGTGGTAGGTAAACAGCGTTCTATGCAATCTTGCTGGCTTCATGATCACAGAATAGTCTTTGACAACGCTGGCTTTTCGCCTTAGTAATGGAGATGAGCACCACCTCCTATGGTCAGAAACGACTTGACAACCTTGTCAGTGGAGAATACTTTTATCTTTACCTTTTTATCAGTGGTACGCCTGAAAGGCCTGAATAGCTGTTTTTACAGAAATGCATCTATATTTTTCTTGCTACTGGTTTTATTGCAGAAAACACTTTTAGTAAAATTGTAGAGATGTGTAGACATCTCTCACAGGAAATGACTAGACAAAGAATGTTATTTAGAAATGGTTTCATAAATTTCTGGCTAACACTACTTCATGTGTACTTAAGTGAGCCTTTATTTTAGTTTTGTATACTAGCTGATTTCAGTTAGTTACAATTGAGTAATACAGTGAAGCCAGTTGATGCTGTACAGCAATGCTACTTAGAATAAGTACAGGTCTATGAACCAATGCCAATCCGCAAGTTATTTAATTTGTTAACACCCCACGTTTTTCCCAAAATGAGACCCATTTTCTCCCAGTCCACAATGTATTTCTAGGAAAGAAAGAAATAGTTTTAGCTGATGGGTACAAATATGATGCTGATGCCCGGCACATGGGGGGGGGGCTGCTGGTCCCCCACATCAGATAACTTAAGAAACACTGTTATACAATATTCTGATTGAGCTGTTAAATTACAAATATATGCAGCAAACATTCTCTAAGTAAAATTCAGTATAAGGCAAGGTTGGTTGTTTTAAACCATGGTTTAAACCAATTTTTTTTAAAATCCTGTTTTTTAAAAAAAGTTAATTATCCCCCATTCCTAATCTGACTATTATTACTCTTGCCCAACCCCCTTACTGGAACAACAATGATTGTTTGTATTTTAACTTTGACAGTTTATTGGTGGTGGTTCATTGTTAGACCAGTATCCAGTGTCACTTATTTCTTTTTAATCACTTTATTTTATAGTGCAAGAAATGCCATTCAGAGACAGATCCCTCAATTAACATAAGTTCAACCAAAACAACTTGCTTTAACAGAGCACTTTTCTAAAAACAATTATTGTTTGTAACAATTACTATTTGTAAAGATGTAAATCATCTCAGAGCCAAATAACTTTGGACTGTTAATGTTAGAGTTAAAACATGGTTGAGCAGGCTTTCTAATACATAAAATAATGTTTCACAGTATTAATATAATAAGCAGGAGTCAATTTTTTTTCATTAAAACATTAATAAAATAACCCCCGTTTAAACAAAAAATATGGGTTTTTTTAACCTCCCTTTCCCCCACCCCTAATACTAGGTAGAATTTTAGGAAGACCACTCAGAGGGAAACTGATGACATTATGAGCTATTTCGTGAAACATAATTATATATTATGCAGTATTTACTTAATAACTTTGCAGCATAGTATCTATTATGGCATGTGGGAATTTAGTATTGTTCTGCTATCATGTGACCCAGCAGCTGAGGGGTGTGCATCAGCCATGTCTTAAACTCTATGTCATTTGTTTCTACCTGTAGATTTCAACACAGAGCAAATACATTATTTTCCACAGTTTTGTAGTGATAAATGCTAAGGAATTCAAACATCATCTGAAATGTCTGTTTTATTTTCTAGGCAAAATTCTTAATGATGACACTGCTCTTAAAGAATACAAGATTGATGAAAAGAACTTTGTGGTGGTTATGGTGACAAAAGTAAGTTACTGTTCATAACTTTTACCTTGAGGTTTTCTGAATATTGTAGAAAAAATTAAAATAAATCTTCACCGCTACAGTAACATCAGAATGGAAGTATACTGACATTTATGGAAGTATACTGACATTTATGTCAAAACACAAGTTTGAAAATGTCCTTGCTGTGGGATGCAACAGTGGAATGTTGAGAAACAATCATTTACTTTTTGTTAGACTGTTTAACCCAGGGGTAGGCAACCTTTCCCCTTTAAGGGCCGAGGGACTTCAGCTCCCAGAATCCCAGGAGCTATTGGCCAACATGGGACTATTAGCCAACATGGCTGAGGCTGGGAGCTGAAGTCCCTCGGCCCTTAAAGGGGAAAGGTTGCCTACCCCTGGTTTAACCCAAGAGGTACGTTCCTCCTTCTTCACTCCCATCTGGTGTAATTTCTTGGAACTTTTTGTTTTACCATACACCAATTTGTTTGTTTATTTAGCATATATCTTAATTAGCCTGATTTTTTGAGTGGGTCTCACAAACTGATGACATTTTCTCTCATGTTTCACTTGATATAATCTGTTCCTTTGTGTATATCTGGACAAATGGCTGCATGATGAAGCTATAATTGATTATAAGATTGGTGTGATATATTGAAAAAAATTAATGGGTGAAAGAAATGATACTATTCTAAAATACAGTAATTACTGCATAGCCAGTGCCAATCTTTCATCTTTCCTATTGTCCCACTAATAATGTGGCTTGCCTAAAACTATATATTAACTGTGATTTTGGAATGACTGGATGACCAACAATTGACCTGTGAAGAAAGAGAATTGTGATAAATTGCTTTTCAAACATTCTGGTGGTTTGAACCAGAATTCCAAGAGCATATATTCCAAGAGAAAAACTGGAATATAGGGAAAATAACTTTTTAGTAGCTTATTTTTTGGAACTCTCCAGGGAAGATAGAGGTTGGGTTTCATATTTGTTGATTTTCACTGTTTCTATCTGTTCACTTGGTGTGTGGTTTGAAACACAGTACAGGTAGCATTTCCCTTATCTGAAATGCATGGGATGAGAAATCTTTTGTATTTCAGATTTTTGGGGTTTTTGGAATAGTTGCCTGTATATAATGAGATCTTGAGACAGGACACAACTCTAAACAAAAAGTTCATTTATGTTTCATTTACACCGTAAACATATAATCTGGAAGTACCATAATTTTATACATAATATTTTTAATTTTTGCATGAAACAAAAATTGTGAACATTGAACCATCAGAAAGCAAAGATGTTACTATCTCAGCCACCCATGGAGACAATCTGGTAGTTTCAAATCTTGGAGTACAGTCGTTCCTCCAGATTCACTGACTTCCTGTTTGCAGTCTTGCGTTTCCGCAGATGGGAAGCCAGGAAGGACAAAATGGTGTGCACTGCCATTTTATTCAGTGGGACTTGAATATTTGTGTTTTTCCCGATTCACAGAACGGGTCCCCCGCAAATTGGAAGGGACAACTGTATTGCAGATTCCAGATAAGGGATAAATAAACTGTATTTGCAAACTGTAGTACATATGAGCAAGCTGCAAGTAAGCCTATTTGTTACTACTGATATTCACATGTTAAGAATCTAATAAAATTGCAAGAAAGCTGAGTTTTCTGGAACACAGTATCATTGATTGTGTTAAGCCTGCTATTGGTAAGTTTAAATTTTGTTACTTATGTGAAAGGCTACTTTTAAAATGCTGAAGAGGAGAATGCCATACTAGCGGAATCACTTGGCATATAAGTGATCCGTGATATGTGTAAATTGAGATTATCATTAAAACATATCATATTGAAAGGGAAAGGTAACAAATGGTTTGGGAATTTGGTTCAATGAGATTTCTTAATCATTATAGCCCAAAGCAGCAGCTGCTCCAGCTCCGTCCCCAACTACAACTCAGCAGTCAAATGATAGCACTGCTACTGTTAGTTCTTCTACAATACCCGCAGCAGCACCCAAACCAGCACCTGTCCCAACTCCTGCACCTGCACCAGTTTCAGCACCTGCAGCAGATCCTCCAACGCCAGCTGCAGCAGCTTGTGAACCAGCACCTGTGAGTGCCCCTGTAGAAGAGAAATCAGCAGAGAAACCAGTAGAAACACCAGCTGCCACCAGCACATCATCTACAGACAGGTATGAGCAGTTTGTTTAAAAGCAGAATCTTCTCTTCATAATTCAGGCTAATTTGGCAGAGGATCTTGATGGAGGACATAAAAGCAATCTGCATAAAAAAAAAGCTGTCTGCATTCTGCTGAGTTGCTTATAAAGTATATGTATATAACTTTGTTCAAAGGGCTAATAAAACCAGTGCCTCGTGATGTAAAAATGCATTTCTTTTCTTTATTAGAGTCTTTTCAAATGTCTTCTGAGTATATTTTTTAATAGAACACCATCGTATCCCATTGTCCTAATTATTGAGTTTAAATTGTGTAAGATTGTAGTTGTTCAGGCTGTCATTTGTATTTTTATAGACTTTAATTATTGAGAGCCTACTCAAGCTGTTTCTGAAATTGTTGTGTTGTAATGCATCAGTTGTGTTCATGTTTTAGTAAACATTTAGATACTTTGCTAGTTATTATGCAAATATGTCTTCACTTTCTTTGAAAAGTGACCAAATGGAACAATGATAATAACTTTTGCTGAGTTTTAGCACAGTGACAAAAACTTTGTTTATGTGCTAAGTAAAGCTTGTGTGTTTTGTTTATATTTAACTTGTCCTATGGTATGAAGTCAGTAAACTCAAAACTAGCATATACAAGATTTGAATACTTCTATATCTACATTTCATGACTGCTTGAATTCCCATTATAAACACGCCAAAATTTATTATTTTTCATAGTCCAATATATCTCTGGTTAACTGTTCAGGAGGGAGGAATGTTTGTACAGTCAGCCCTTCATATCCACGGATTTATTATCCATGAATTCAAGCATTAAAACTTATAAATTTAAAAAAAAAACAATGCCATTTTATATAAGGGACACTGTTTCACTATGCTATTGTATTTAATGGGACTTGAGCATCCATGGATTTTGTTATCTACAGGTCCTGGAACCAAACTTCCAGCCGCTTTGGGAGTGTGACATTTACATGATGCATGCCTTCAAAGCGGCTGGAAGCTGCTCTGACCCCGTGCTCCAGTCCAAAGGACCAGAGCAAAAATGAGCATTTAAATCTGGCTCCTGCGGCACATGGCTTGGGACCGCAGGTGGTGGCCCACTTTGAGAGCAGGCCTGTGTAGTCACCGCAGTCCCAGCCTGATTGCAGCCAGAGTGGCCACTCCTTCCTGACTGTCTGCTTTGCTCCTTAGATGCCTTATGAGCTTATCTTTTAGTTAGTAATAGCTCTTCTCTTTGTATTCTGAAAGTGCATGAACCTCTTTCAAAGAAGAGGCGCATCTTGATGCTTTGTTTTTGTTTTGTTACAGTACAACAGGTGATACTTCTCGATCAAATCTATTTGAGGATGCTACAAGTGCACTTGGTAAGTGTTTTCCAATAGTTGTCTGGGGATGCATCCGCACTGCAGAAATAATCCAGTTTGACACAATTCTAATTACCATGGCTCAGTACTATGGAATTCTGGGAATTGTAGCTTGTGGCACCAGAGCTCTGTGACAGAAGGCTAAATGTTTCACAAAACAATTCCCAGAATTCCATAGCATTGAGCCAGGACGGTTAAAGTGATGTCAAACTGGGTTATTTCTGCAGTGCAATTCTACTTCTGCAGTTATGACAACAGAGTCATAACTGAAAAAGTTTGACTTTTGAAGTGCCACTGTAATTAGTGCTTCAGTTTATCTGCAAATAATTATGAGTTCTTCTTATCAACAAGATTTGCTTGGGTAACTCCTGCGCGCCCCCCCCCCCCCCTCCGCCTTTAGCTTCTTTGGCTTGCCGGTGAATTGTACAGAGGTAAGGATACTATATTACTAGTTTAACAGGCTACACGAAGTGAATTTTTCAAAGAGGGTAGACCAGGTACCTTTTCAACACTCCTGTGCTAAATTATTTATCCATTCTATACTCTGAAGCCACAATGTTCAAAGTAGCAACTGTTCTATCTCAAAACTTTATCTTCATTAATATTGTCTGGCAATATCTGATGAAGACTGCATTAGCTTTTGTTGAAATACAACAAACCTTAGTATGCTATATGTCTGCAAATGTGATATCTTATTAAGTCAGAGAATTAGTTTAGTATTCCTGTCTTAGAAACCTGGATCTGTACACCTTAAGAACATTATTACTGTGTCTGGAAATTTTAATTAGGCTACTTGGACTAGTGAAATGTCCATATACCACTTCACGTTTTGAAAGTTTCATCATTCAGTAATAACTAGGCCTTTCAAATACTGATTGGTTTAATGCTTTCCTTCCATATCAGCTTTATTCCACATGTGCTTAATGTGACTGTCATGGTGATAAAGTACACCAGAAAACAAGACAATTATTACGGAAACCACTCAGTGGGTTATATTTTTCTACTCATTTTCCTTGTATGGCTTGGAGATCTGTGATTTCACTAGTGTGCATAGTCTTCCTTCTGATGTACATTGAGATGTGATTCTAGCCATAGTTGCTATGGCCATCCTATTGCCTGGCCATGCACCATCCTTCTGGCAGTGAACCTATTTGTACTCAACTAAACTGGCCCTTGGACAGTAGACCTGCAGTCTGCCTCCAAGGCCATTTTGAAAGCATTTATCAGCTTGGTAGAACCTGCTACAAAATGTAGGCACTGCTAATGTAACTTTTGAAAATTTAGGGTCACCTCTACACTATAATGGTGGAGGGGGGGAGGGGGGATAAAGTAGGACTTCATGTAAATGTTTATATAGCAGATTCTTGAAATGTTAGTGCAACACATTAAACTTGGTCTCTAAAGTTACTTACCTGCATATATTTTTACTATTTTGCTTTCAGTCATACGAGGAGGTATCATAAAGTTTTAATTATCACCTTTAAAATTTTTTGACAAAGTTTGTTTTGATTTGTAGTTGTTAATATTTCTCTACGTTGTAACCATCCAGATTTACACATTTTCCCCAGCGTTTCTTGACTCTCTGAATACCGTTATTGTAGAAGTCTGTAGATTGCGCCTTAACCCACTCTTCCACTTCATGAATGACATCATTTGTGTTGTCAAATCGGTGGCAGTGGATGTTTTATTTCTGGGAACAAGAAAAAGTCCCTTGGTACGAGGTCCGGAGAATAAAGCAGATGCTGCAGAATTTCAAAGCCATATGCCCTTGTTTTGTTAACTGCAACTTGAGATGAGTGAGCTGGTGCATTGTCAGCTAGGAGACAAATGCCTCTGGAGAGTATAGCGCAGCATTTCTTTTTCAGAGCATCTCACACCTTGTCCAGAAGATTACTGTAGCATGTGCCAGTGGTTTGTCCCTTTGTAAGGTAATCTGTGAAAATGACTCCACAACAGTCCCAGAAAATTGAGAGCATGACCTTCCCAGCTGACTTTTGCACCTTTGCCTTTTTGGGGGGAGGGGAATTGGCATGCTTCCACTCCATGCATGCACATGGTTTTGGTCTCTGGATCATACTGATAGATCCAAGATTCATCTATGGCAGGGACCAGCAACCTACGGCCCGGGGGCCGGTTAAGGCCCAGGTCCCTGGACTTACCGGCCCAGGCGGAAGGTTGCCGCTGCGCGTGCCGCGACCACCATTTTGGATATCAAAATGGCGGCCGCGACGCGTTTGCGCATGAGTAGTACTGTGCATGCGCAAATGAGTGGTGGCTGCCATTTTGAAAATTAAAATGGCGGCCGCGAGTGGCGGCCACCATTTTGGAAATCAAAATGGCGGCCGCGACTCGTTTGCGCATGTTCAGGAGTACTGCGCATGCACAAACGTGCTGCGACCGCCATTTTGATTTCCAAAATGGTGACGGCGCCGCGTGTAGGGCGGCAGTGCGCAGGGGGTGCACGCACACACGCCGCCATCCCCCCCCCTCGGCCCAGCGGCAGGAGGGACTTCGCGGGACCGGCCCCAAGGTAAAAAAGTTTGCCTACCCCTGATCTATGGTTACCAGACAACCAAAAAAATTATCTTCATCCTATTCCGACAGAGTCAACATCTCTCTTGAATGGTCATGCTGTGTTTGTTTCTGGAAAGGGCTTAGCAAATGTGGAACCCAGTGTGCAGACACCTTAGACATGCAGTTTGTCCTGAATAATTTTCCACACACTACCATAATTGAGATCAGTTTCATTCATGATCATTTGGATGGTTGCTCATCTGTCTTCTAGGATTAAACGCTTTTTTCACTGTGGCTGCATCGTCCGTCAGTGATGGTCTTCCAGGTCTTGGCTCGTCTGTGGGGGACATATGACCAGTTTGGAAATTCCTTTTCCACCTCACAATAGTGTCATGGGCAATCCTTTCCATAAACTACCATCATCTCATAATGAATTTGCTGGGCACTATTACCCTTCAAATGCAGGGTTGTGAGCCTCACTTCTGGTGCAACCAGTAACAAACATAAAGGACACAATGAGCTGATATTCTCAGCATCATGCATTTAGGGATCAATGATGACACTGTCAAAATTTCATCAATATACCATAATAACTTCCGGGTAATAATTATTACTTTATGATACAGCCTTGTAAGAGTGATGTTAGAGGGTTGTAGTACTCTGGAAGCAGGGAAATCGCTTAAGAACAAAAGGCAAGGTAGTTAAAAAAAAATTCATGTTAAAAATTCTGTACTGCAAAAGGCGGTGGGGAATGTTTCCTGCCTGCTGTCAGGCTCTGGGTTCTATGCTAGAAGCACAGGAGTTTTACTTATTTTTTAAAAATGTATGGAATATTGTGCTGAGAAATTAAAAGCACCTTTAATACATAAATACAGCACTGAAATGAAACTCTGGTTGTCCATTCACAAGATCCTTTGTGGTCTATGCTGACCAAGCAGCCAGTTTTCAGAAAAGAGTGTATCATCTGAAAAACTCAGAAGAATGTACTCTTCTGAAAAACGTAAAGGCTGAAAATAATTATCTGCTACTCCTATGGGCTTCACAGCATGGTTATTGTATGTGTCAGTTCCTTCAGTGTCACTTTCTGGGGTTAACTGATGTTCTTATTCAATAACAGGTGATCGTATTCAATAACAGAGAGCCTTGTGTCATTACTGAATTTACCTACCAATTAAGAAAGCCATGTTTTATCCTAGATAAGCCCTTTTTCTAATAACATAAAGAGCCTTGTTGGCACAGACCAAGGATCCATCTAGTCCAGCATTCTGTTTTGTTAGTGTCTAATCTGACACCTTTTACAAGCCCACAAGCAGATATAAAAGGAAAATCTTCGACATTGTTAATCATTTAGTAGCTAGCATTTGGTGGCATACTACTTCTGATTCAGGAGATCACTTCTGTCTGTTGTGAGCAGTGGATCTGTGAAGATGCTATAGGAACAGTATTTCAACAGTATTTTCCAGGAATGTTCTAATCACCAATAAGTATTGTTACATTGTGTGATTGCAAAATGCTTAATATGAAAATAAATATTACTGCTTTTAAATCCAGCTTTGGTCATAGAACTCAAACTGGTGTAGATGATGTAACTGGGCACTATCTTATCTAGGAAATGATCAGTTTGTTGGACATGCTTAGTTTTCTTACAGTTGTTGCATGTATAACATATATTGTCTCATGTGTGAACTTGCACTCCTGCATGCCATTTTCTGAAGTTTTATATAGGCATTGTTTCAACAGAGTGAAATTTGTAGGGATATTACCTTGAAACATAGAATTATGTCCTGAATAAATATATTTCACATTTCATTACTTTGTTTGTGTTTAAGGAAAATTGCCGAAGTGTTTACACTTGTTCAGCTTTATAGGAAGTGGCCAAAATGTAAAACAGTGGGGAATCTCTTTCGCACGCGCGCGCGCGCGCGTGTGTAGAAGCTGCAAAGGATAGATTTAAGCCTCTTGATTTTTTTTTTCTCCTTCACTGCTCAGCTGCTTAGGAAATAGTTGAGCATTGGGCAAGAGTTACTATGGCTTCCCAGTTCCAAGGGTTAACTGAAGATGGAAGAAGAGGTTGCTGTCTATCAGTAGCTTGTAGATTTTTCATAGTGGATGCTGAGAAAAAGAAGACTTCACCTTCCAGCAAGAAAACATGATTCTGATATGTGAATGTGGTCTTGACATGAGATGTTTGGGAGGACAGCCACAAGGGAGTGTGGCCTTCAGGCTGAAAAGAATTCCCTATTATGGTGTAAATCAGGGGTAGGCAACCTTTCCCCGTTAAGGGCCAAGGGACTTCAGCTCCCAGAAGCCTCAGCCATGTTGGCCAATAGTCCCATGTTGGCCAATAGCTCCTGGGATTCTGGGAGCTGAAGTCCCTCGGCCCTTAAAGGGGAAAGTTTGCCTACCCCTGGTGTAAATCATCCAGGTTTCTATAGTAGCAGAGCAGAATGGATTATTGGGAGGATCTGAAGGAGCTGTGAGGCAGATAAGAGAATGAAATTACACAGTAAAATGTGTTAGAGTTCTGAGGATAAAGAGTTCCTCTTGTTAATCCACAAACAGTATCATGCAGCAGATCTTTTTTTACTTTCTTAAAGTAGTATTCTAAAATTAGCCACTCCTTAATTATGGATCATACACATGGCTTTTGTACTAATAAGTTGTTTGGATTTTCAAAGTGTAACAGGTTAGCCATCCTTACACTCTGGGCAGCTTTCTTAAGTTGCAAAAGGAGGTTAGTATATATTCATGAGATATTAATAAAGAAATATCAGGATATAACTAGGGAGAGTTGTTTGAGTTAATAATACACAATGTTGCAACCGTCTTGAAGGTCTTCCTGTCTCATCATAAATAAGCCTGACTATTAAGATCTGTAGATGAGGCCCTTCTGAGGATGTTATTTCAAGAAGCCATGAGTTCTTCCTCCTGTATTATTCTCAAATTATGAATGCACTCCACAGAGTTAACTGCTGGTCTCTACATTTTCTACTTTTAGAAAAGGCATCAAAACACTTTTTAAATTTGGCCTTTTATATTTTTAGTACTTCTTCTTTTTAATGACAGTTTCAGGGTGCTAATGTTTTTATATTTTTGCTTTCAACATGTTGTAAACTGCCTTGGTTTTAGCAAAAAAGTGGTATAGAAATATTACAGAATAAACTACCTATAATGTTTACCAACTGGATATAGGAAGGAACATTGCCATGTCACCAAGATCCATGATGCTTTAATGATTAATTCTTACTAAGCCCACTCTACTTTATTGTACCTTCCCCCTCCCCCATTGTCTCCATTTATTCATTTCTCTCTCAGCTTAGTTTTTCTGTTCTTCTCAGTGACAGGTCAGTCCTATGAAAATATGGTGACTGAGATCATGTCAATGGGATATGAGAGAGAGCAAGTAATTGCTGCACTGAGAGCGAGCTTCAACAATCCAGACAGAGCAGTGGAGTATCTTCTAATGGTGAGCACATTCTTGATTTTATATGTTCTTCTGTGGGTGTACCACTGGTCTACTCTAAATATGACAAAGGGGTGAAATATACAAGCAAAATAAAGCGGCTTTCAGCTGCTTTGAAGGTGGGACGTTTAGACAATGCAGAAGGCAAAAGCCAGTGGAAAGTGGGGCAAAGTTACTCTTCAGGGCTAAAAACTGGAACTAAAAGAAGGCCCGATATTCCTGACTTCATGTGAAAAATGTGCATCTTTGCGCCTGCAAACAGCGCAGGACTGTGGCAAAGCAAAACAGTGAAATCTTGACAAGTCCAGTGAATATAATGACAACATACACAAACCAGACAGTCCAACAGGGAGCATGGGGTGAAGGGGGCATATATTGGGTGGGTGGGGGGCTCCATGATTGTGCTTTGCCCATGTATCACTCAGCACAGTGATGCACTGATGCCCCATACTGATGGTGCATTGTATGTGCACCTGTGTGGCCAATCAAAGGGGTGGCCATCCAATGGAATGACATCTGGGTGGGGTGTGCAAGGTAATTTGAAGTCACAGGTGGTGTGTTTGTGTGACAGCACATGTGTGATGGGGAGGCAACAAATAATGATGTAGCACAGTTTGATGCTGCATCATGCAGACTTCCCATAGGTATTTGGCCTGCCTTAGGAGTGGGCTGTGTGGACAGCAGGGTTTCGACCCACTTTTGGAAAACACAGGATTGAGCTGCCATTCCCTGCCTGTCTTGTTCTGGCCCAAAGTCCTTTAGAGCAGGTAAAAGCCAGATTTGGAGGCTTAAGATTGGAAAGCCTTGGTTCAGTAACTAATTAAAATTATTTAATGGTAACTTTAAGGGGAAAATCACCAAAACATGTAGGTCTTCACAAATGTCCTTAAGACCTTCCTCAAAGAAAGTCTGGTGACTCCTACACACACACATGCAAGTTGATTCAAGAAGTATAATGTCACCACTGAAACAGCCTGTGGAAGAGGACAGGTGAGAAGGATATCTGTTGATTACTTCAGAAGGTGAATAGGCTGGTGTAGTCTCTTAAGACTGTTGGTATCGTATGGGGTAGCTGCCAAGCCTCTTCCAGTATTAAGGCAGCTTGATTTCACCACCTGAAGTGGTGACCATTTTTAAATCCAATTGGAAAATTATAGTAGTGCAGCCTGGATGTCATCAGACCAGTACAAATGAGGCAAGGGCTGTCCTTCCCAGATAGAATAGGAGGTAAAAAGGTTTTGGTACTATAGGGAGCTAAGCTAAGTCCAGAAGAAATTCCACACTGAATAGTTGGTCGTTCAGGGGAACCGTGACCGTATCAACACAAGTTGATTTACCTACTGATTGTATCTCTGCTTTGTGTTGATGAAGCCTCAGTTTGTTTGTCCTCAGATCATCTCACCGCTAATAAAACTGGCTTACCCCAGCCGGCTTAAAATTTAAAATGGGCAGCATTCTGATGATATCAGAAAGGCTGCCGAAATTGCCGCCTGGGTCAAGCCCGGATCCATTGCTGCTCCCAGGACCACTCCGGCAGCCATTTCCTTAAGCTGAAAAACTCCCAGCTTCAAAAAGAGATGCGCTGAGCACCCCTGTGAGCAGGGATGGACCCATTAGTTTTATGTTTCTAACATGGGAATACATATTTTATCATGCTTCCTCCAGGGAATATAGATGGAGCAACGCTTTTGGTTGCCCTGCTTGATGGCCTCCTCTGGGGGAAAAGACTTGGGTCCAAAACACACTGTAGAATTATTATGTTTGAGACTAACTGCTAATGCTAAAGGCTAAATGTCTCACAAAACTACAGTTCCCAAAATTCCCTAGCATTGAGCCAGGGCAGTTAAAGCAGTCTCAAACTGGATGATTTCTTCAGTGTGTTTTGGACCATAGACAGTGCTACCCTGTTGATGTTCCAGCATCACTCTGTGGCTTTTGATGCCATTGATCATGGTAGCCTACTAGACTAGTTCTGTTGGATATGTTTTAGGAGATTATCACAGCAATAATAAAGCTGGCTTACCTGAGCCAGCTTAAAATTTAAAACGGGTGGCATCCTGATGTTATCTGCCAAAATCACCACCCAAGTCCATCCCTGCTCCAAGGGCCGCTCAGCATACCTCTTTTTGAAGCCGGGAATTTTCCAGTTTAAGGAAATGGCCGCCGGAGCGGCCCTGGGAGCAGGACTGGACCCAGGCAATGATTTTAGTGGCTAAATGATTCTGATAACATCAGGATGCCGCCCATTTTAAATTTTAAGCCGGCTCAAGTAAGCCGGTTTTATTAGCAGTGCGATAATCTCCCTCATTTATCCTACCACTAGGATAACCGTTCAGGAGAAAGCAGATCCCCTCCAGCAGTCTCTGAGTGCTCACAATAGAACCTTCTCTTTCCCCCTTTCCGACCTTCTGTGCCACTGCTCTAGAGCAGGGGTAGGCAACCTTTCCCCTTTAAGGGCCGAGGGACTTCAGCTCCCAGAATCCCAGGAGCTATTGGCCAACATGGGACTATTGGCCAACATGGTTGAGGCTTCTGGGAGCTGAAGTCCTTCGGCCCTTAAAGGGGAAAGGTTGCCTACCCCTGCTCTAGAGGGTGTCTGGAGCAGATATGCAAGCACATGGGGATATGAGAGAAAGGGAGAATTAGCTTTTCTGTGCCTGTTGGTGCCTTCTTCCACTGATGCTCCCCCCCCCCCCCCATAAGCTTGAGGATTGTTCAGTAAAAATTGAATAAATTGGCTTATTTTCATCACAATAGTGAAAAATTACATTTTCAGTCACTATCCAAAGAACAGTGTTTCTTTTTCCTGCTTTTAGAAACATTTGTTGTTGTTGTTGTTGTTGTGTATCTTCATGTCGTTTTTGACTTATGGCAGCCCTATCATGGGGTTTTCTGGAGTTGAGAGTGTATTACTCACGCAAGGTTACCCAATGGGTTTCTGTGGCTGAGCAGGGAATCAAGCCCTGATCTTGAGTCATAGTCCAACACTCAAACCACTACACCACACTGACTGTCCTTAAAAATAATGGACTGCAAAACATTTGCAGTTTAGGCTACAAAATACTGAATATAAGATTTTAACCTGTTTTATGTAGCCAGTAAGAAGCAGGCTTATATGCTTTAGCTCTCATGCTTTTTGTATTCCGTGGCCAAGCTTCAGTTGTGGCTCAAATTTCCTAGCTTCAAAGAATTCTGAATATGAGGATTCTATAACAGCTTCCCCCCATTTTTTGTTTTATGTGCTTTGTTTTGTTTGTTTATTTGAAAGCACCTCCATCACCAGCTTATCACATTCGCCTATGTAACTAGGTCATTTGTTGAAGTGTTGCATCTTCTAGAATCCAAACTGTATTGAGGTCACTGTGCACTGCTTATTTTTCTTGGGCTACTTGGCACTGTGTTGTTGGGCTACTTGGCACTGTGAAAAATGTGACTGTTAATTAATTGAAACTGTAGGACAAAGTTCCTCCATCATACATGGCAGAACACTGGTTAAGCAAGCTGTCTAAATGTCAGAATCACTAAGACTACTTGTCTTAAGAGAATTATTTGGGTAATTAATGCCCTCCATTTGAGCCCATTTGTGTCACTGCTAGATAGTAAAATGTTATAACTAGGGTTTTGTTTTGTTTTTTGGAGAACTTTCACTCTTTTTCTCAAGTGAGGGCTAGCTAGGTAATTGCTAGCTTAGCAATTACTGGTCTGGCTGTAGTTTTGCCTCTTTTGCTTTCAAGTGATCCTTCCGTGTCTCATGCACCAACTTGAGAAAAAATGATTCATGCCATATCACAGCCTGCTTTTGAATCTCCTCAGCTTCAAAATTCTCTTTCAGTGAAATGTTGGGGCTTCAGTTTGACAACAGCAAACCACAAATACCCTTTGATACATGGAATTACACAGTTATTTATAACTTGGCTGCAGCTTTCTTAGATTAAAACTAAGTTTTGAAACACATTGCAGAAATAATCCAGTTTGAAACTGCTTTAACTGTCCTGGCTCAATGCTAGGGAATTCTGGGAAGGAATTCTAAGAACTGGAGTTTTGTGAGACATTTAGCCTTCTCTGTCAGAGAGCTCTGGTGCTACAATAAACTACAATTCCCATGATTCCCCAGCAGTGAGCCAGGGCAGTTGAAGTGGCATCAAACTGGATTATTTCTGCAAGTGTGTTTTGGACCTAAAATGCCTTTCTAAGATTAAATCTAAGATGCCTAAAAAGCTAGGTTTTCAGACTTTTAAGAATCATAGATGCTGGGATTCATAGTCCACTAAATGTGAATCTGTTTCATCAGTTTAAAATGTGGCCTGAAGCACAGTCAGATGGAGCTATGTCCAGTACTTGCCGTAAATTTATTTGTGATCTTGGGATGTGTATCTACAGAGAATGCAGACAGTTTCAGCCAACTTTGAAGGACGGGCCTCAAGGATACACTGGTGAATGCTAAATAGCTAATGTTTAAAATATTTACTTGTGAATGTGCAAGAAGATAGCAGATGTATATTCTAGTTTTCAACATTAATTGAAGTTGCTTAGGACATACAGTTATTTCTGAGACTTCAAATGTTGGATACTTTTAAATTATCAAAGCAGGTTAACCCTGAATTTTTAAAGTTACTGTATCATTTTAGGGTATCCCTGGAGACAGAGAAAGTCAAGGCATGGCTGATCCCCCTCAAGCAGCCAGCACTGGTGCTTCTCCTTCGGCAGTGGCAGCAGCTGCAGCAACTACTACAACTACAACAACAACTACTAGCTCTACAGGAGGAGGTAAGATGGCCATATTTCAAAAGGTCTCCCTGGAAAGCTATATCATATCGAATAATTGTGGTTTTAACAATTGCTGCTGTTAAAAATCTTTTGTAGGCAAATTCTTAGAAATAAGGGGTTTTTAGATTTCCCACTCCTGTTTGGGGATAGACTCATGTAGCTTTTCTAGGCCAGATAGATTAACTGATCCCTATTTCCATTTTAATAACTGGGGGAGGGAGAATCAGTGTGACCTTCATTGTGTGATTGGCAAGTTGTATCATCTTTGTGAGAAAGAAAATACTGATTTGCTGGTCAAGAGTTTCAGCTATTAGTCTTTTGGTTTTATAACTTTTCTGCATGTATAGAGAATTAGGTTTACACATACACGCATGCACACTGCAATTGTTGCTCCAACGAATGTGTGCTGTGTGTTTACTTAGGTTGTGATTCTTAAGGAAGAATGTTTTCAACTCTCACTGTAAAACACACTTTTCTAATTAAAAGATTAAATGGATATACTAGAATTGCCTAAAAAGTGGCACCCCCTGAGCTGGATGATATCACGGGGCAGGGATATACTTGAAGTCAAGCCCCTTTACCATCTCTCATCACAACTCACCCCACTCTGCAGTGTCCATTTCCAGTTTTTCTGTGCACAGAGGAAAGAGGTGCTTGAAGGAGCCCCTCCAAAGGCTGGCAGGGTCTCTGCATGGTATGCAGAGAATGGTCCTGTTCTCACTGATCACTGATGAGAGGTAAGGATGTTTCTTCTTTGTGGTCTCTGTGCCTCATATAATTGGGTTTTGCACGTAAGCAAAGACTGCATTCAGAAAGTTCTGGAGCTGAATAGCTTGGCAGGAACACCCCTGTTTGTTAGCTTCTGTGTTCCATGATCTCTACTGTCCTCTTTAAGCTATGTTCTAAGTATGGGCAGAAAGTTTATCTTTCTGATGGACATTGGTTGTGCTTTTTATGTTTGGGGGAGGGGCACATCATAGAAAAGTGCCAAATCTGTCAAGGCTTCATGTCTCAGTCCCTAAAAATATCAAGCCTGAAGTGCTGGAAAAATCGCTACAGATTGCTGATGTAGTGGGTCTGAATCAGCCTCTTTTCAATTTCAACTACTGTTGCAAAGCCTAAGAAATCTGCATCAGTATCTATAGCTGCTTCAGTATCTACAACTGCTTCCTTAACATCGTCTGTCATTGTATTGACGTGTCAAATATCTACTATGGATGCCTCATCTGTGTCATCACTATGAAGCCTGTTAATCCTATAGCCTGTTGCTATTGGACCAGCAGGAGGTTCTGCTTTGGTACAATGGGAGAAATCAAGCAAGTCATCCCATTCTAAGTTTGGACAGAAGACGATGACACTGGTCTGAGCAAAGCAAATAAGGCCAAACTTTATCATGTTGTATCAGAAGCCTTTTGGATTCCTACCTTAGGTTCAATATTGATAGCTACCATTTCCGGTGGAGCTGTACCGCCACCTCAACTTCCAGCAGTAATGATCTCTTCACAGTTTCAGTTGACTCATCAGTTGGGTCAAACCACCAAATAGGATTTTCCTTCCCTGGAACCTAGACTGCCTAGACCCTGAACAGAGAGATCTCTGTTTGAATGTGAGCACTCCAGTGTGTCTTCAATATGGTATCAGTCTCTCAACCATTGTCTCTTTGCTGGTCTCTATGAACGACCTCCACGGTATCTAGACTTCTAACATCTCTCAGGACCACTTCTCATACTTACCTCTGTAGTAATGGCTCCAATTTCAAATATAATCCCATGTTGTCCAGCCGCCATTCTTCCATCAACTCCTTTGGTACTAAGAGTTTTAACATCATCTCAGGTTAATGGTCTCTTTTTCTTCTGTTACTGTGGTTGCTCCTTCTGAGCCTCAACATCAGCTGCCCTTAGAAGACTGATGATTATGACTCTGATACTTACTCACCAAACTCTCCACCATCACAAGCATCATCACCAGCTGTTGCTATGGAAGATAGAGTCCAGTATCAGCTCCAGAGGATGTCAAACTATTTACTAATGTTGTATTAAGAATGGCAAAGGCACTTGGTATAGATGTCAAGTTACCCCCTGCTCTAGTTGTCCATTCTGTTTTTCAGCTAGTTGAGACACAGAGTTCAGCTTCTGCTCTAGCACTCCTCCTTCTGGCTTTGGATGATTGACTGGGGTGCACACTGGCAATTTAACTGTCCATGGACATTGGTCATCTCAAGAGGCCGGACTCCAGTGCTCTGGAGTTTCTTATGGTGATCAAGGCATTCATGACATTTTTTTACCAACATTCTATCCTTAACCAACAACCCAATTAGAAAATTCTCTACATTGCCTTGATGTGAGAAAGGCGCTAGCCTTTTAAATCCAGCACACTGGTGGGAGGGGGCAGTGTGCCCTGCCAAGCTACTCAGCTCTGGTTTCCTAATGGAGTTTCTGAGCAGGCACAAAACCCATTTGTGTGAGGGCACAGATGACCACTCGAAGAACCATAGTAAGCAACTTGTTCATCTTCTGACTATAACTCCTGCTGTCACATTTAATACAACAAGCAGTGCAAACATGCAGGGGGAGAGAATGAAATGGCAAAAACCATGCTAAAGGGAATCTCTTCAACTACCAGGACTTGGGCGGGGGGAGTGGTTCCCTAGCAACCTTTGTGCACTGGGCATCTGGAGAGAAAAAAACCGTATCGATCCTATTCCTCTGTGAATTAGTTTCTCTCCCTTATGGAAAAGGAGCTTAAAAGTAAACATTATGTATGTGTGTAAAAAATATTTACATATGCTTGATCCATCATTTGATCATTTTCAGCCCCTTTAAAATGAAAATAAGCATTCAACTCTTGAACTACATAGCCTTTTCTGTTGTTAAATTCCCTTTGTTTCTTTCAGGAACAGCAAATTCTTTACTGTCCTCCCTAGATAACATGGGTTTCTGATTTTCTTTGGAGGACACTGATTTTCAGTCAGGAAATGCCTGTATCATTTTGGGAGGTGTCCTGTATCCTAAATTCTTGATTGGAAAGTTCATGATGTATTTGGATAGTACTTGCGTTTTGCACTTTGAGGTCTATAGACTGTTTTCTTATTTCGACTTTGTTTGTTACATAACTTTTTAAAAAAACTTTCATATGTATTGTATATAGAATTTTCATGAGCAAATAATCTTGCTTTTAAGCAAATTCAACCAGAAATGGAAGACTTATGAGCTAAAGATGTATTACCTCAGTCGGATTAAAGATTAATTGATTCACATTGTCATCCCAGAAGTCTGTTTAACCTTTCACATTTTCCCTTTTCAAATATTTAATAGATTTTAATTATATCTTTAAGGAGGAAAAAAAACATGTTTGTGTTGTGTTGTTTTGTTTGTTTGTTTTTGGGGTTTTTTGCCTTCAGGACATCCTCTTGAATTTTTACGAAACCAGCCTCAGTTCCAGCAGATGAGACAAATTATTCAGCAGAATCCATCCCTTTTGCCTGCGTTGCTACAGCAAATAGGCCGGGAAAATCCTCAGTTACTGCAGGTGACTTTTAAAGCATTCTGGGTTGTCCTCTAATTTCAGGGTGTTGGATATTAAAATACATTATCAATGGTAGTGAGGCAGAAAAGTTGGTTCCACATTTATATATGTAGCACTGAAAGGCAGTCTTAGGGGCAAAACAGACCGCTCCTTTGCACCGGCTTCCTGGCAGCTTGGGGGAGTGATGTTTAGCCCATGCCCCCAAGCTAGCAGGAAGCCACCTAGCCGTTTACACGAGAGATAGCTTCATGACGCTCTGGTGGCGAAGTGTTTACATGCCACAAGAACATCATAAAGCCAGTTCCAGCTGCGACATGTGTAGAAACACTGGCTTTTTGCCAGTCCTTTTTTGGGCAGCTTCAAGGCTGGACAGCATGTGGTTTCTGTGGCCCCAGGCCGCCCTTTCTAGCCATCTATTTCAGCCTTTAGTTATCATATTTGTTTGTGTGGTTCCCCCCCCTTGTCATAAGTTTTGGAGATTGCCATTTATAATATGATACTATTAATTTTTAAGTCTGTCAGTAGAAATGCATATGCTTTATTTCAGTGTATTGTTTGCTTTTGTCCTCCCATGCACCACAGCAAATAAGCCAACATCAAGAACATTTTATTCAGATGTTAAATGAGCCTGTTCAGGAGTCAGGTCAAGGGGGAGGCGGCAGCGGAGGTGGTGGTGGTGGAGGAGGAGGTGGAGGAGGAGGAGTAGCTGAATCTGGAAGCCGTCACATGAACTATATTCAAGTAACGCCTCAGGAAAAAGAAGCTATAGAAAGGGTGAGTGATGCATTTTTTGTTCTGTATTTTTAAAGTCTCTTCCCAATCACCTTCCTTCATTATTTCCTCCCTTACAGAAGTTCAGCGATGAATAGTTAGGGATAACTTAGCAAACTTGGGAGGATCCCAGGCTTGCAGAAGTATAAAAATAACTTCTGTAAAAAGCCAAAGCAAATCATTAATTCCTTTCCCCAAAACCCAGTCCAGTGAGTAATGAAGACTGAGCATGGTTATGTGCTGCAGAAAGCTGGCTGATGGAGAGGGAGACAAGTGGAGAAGGACATGCCAGACTGACTGGAATACTGACCAAGAGCAGGAGCTGCAACCTTTAGATGCAGGTCCCACCAATACAAGCTATGCGACTTATGTTCTTCTGTTATGCACTGGGTGACCTTGGTCACGGCACACACTTTCAGTCCTAGAGGGGAAGGCAGAGGAAAACCTTGCCAAGAAAATCCCATGACAGGTTCACCTTAAGGCTGCCATAAGTTGGAAACAACTTGAAGGCATACAGGAACAACTAGAACAAAATTTTTACTAAGTGTTAGGATTCTTTTATTGGTAAAACCTTGTAGTATGTTAGGATTGTTTCTGATGGTGCTCCCTTCCCATAGCTTCAGAAATGTTGGGTCTCCTTATCCTAATAGGGAGGCTACTTGTACTTGACATGTGAATTCTAATAGACTTTTTCTTTCTACAGTTAAAGGCACTAGGATTCCCTGAAGGACTTGTGATACAAGCATATTTTGCATGTGAGAAGAATGAAAACTTGGCAGCCAACTTCCTTCTACAACAGAATTTTGATGAAGATTGAAAGGGAAAGACTTTTTTTTAAAAAAAATCTCACACTTCACACCAGTGCATTACACTAGCTGTTCACTGGATTGTTTGGGATACTTGGGCTCATATCCATGATACTTGGCATAAGGTTTGGGGGGGGGGGGAGAGAAAAAATATAGAAAGGATACATGGAAAGATAAGCACGTCTGTACTAAATTGGCAGATGCAGGAGATCAAAATGTAAAATAATATACAACCAAAAATCAGTTCTTTTTTGCAAATATTTAGTTCCTTTCTTCTATAAACTAAGTTCAACCCCTCCCCCCATTTCCACTCTTTTATTAGTGTACTAGATTCCAAAATTAGTGCAGTGCCCTGCTTTTGTTTCTTTTTAATTAACCTTGGTCTTGGAGAGAGCAAAGGCTACCTAGAATCGACAGTCTGTATTTCATGGTAACACTGGATAATGGCTTCCTGAATTTAAGAGAGAATATATTTGAGTAACTATAACATATGCCAAAAATGGAGGTGATGGGTCTTTTGCAGCTTCAGATGTACTGAACTACAAGAGATCCATTATTTCACATGAAGTGCTAGATTAAAATTTCAAATTAAAACCACTCATTGTTTTAGATAATTGATCATTGATTTTGAGAGATCTACTCCCTACCCCTTTCTTCATTTCATAATAAACGGAGAGTATATACGCAGGTAAAATCATTATTTTGGGCAAATAATGCAAGATGACCTAATTACTGCTTACTTCAATGTTGGGTTACAGTATAGCTTTTAAAAAAATAAACAACAACCATTGCATGTTTTGGGTTTGATGTATCTTTTTTTGTGAATTGAGCACTTTTTTATTGCCAATGAAGAAAATGTAAACTCTCCATTCTAGTGAAAGTATTTATGAAGAAATCAGATTCCATCCTACCTATATTTTGTTTAAAGTGAAAATAATCTGATGAATACAGCTGCAAGTATTTCAAAACTAGGTGTCTTAAATGCTTGTAATCTTATAGTTTCAATCTCTGGGACTCTAAAGGCTATTGTCATTTGTATTGCTTTAAAAAGGACTGTAATGTTCCAGTAACTTGGCTTCTCTTCTGTTTAAAAGCATTGTGAAAATATTTTGCTCTTGAAGAGATGTTCAGAACATGGGAAACTAGATGAACAATCAAGTATTGGATCCCTAAAGATTATGCACATCCCCCCCCCCCTTTTACTTCCTATTAAAAGTAACATCTAATTGTAAAGTTTTGAGTCTTGTTTCTTACTGTCATAGGAGTACTTAAATTTGCTTAGTGTGATGTTTGAGGTATGGTTATAAGTAGCTGTATCATTGTTTAAAGATACTATTTTGCTTATTGCATTTTCCTCAGTAGAAGCCAGCTCTTGGCCTATATATGGGCTTTTGAAGAGAGATCTATTTCCCCAATTGACAGATGAGCAGTGGTGAGAGTGGGAGACATTGCACTGTGTAAGTCCATATGTACACATAGTTTAGGGACAGCTTTTAACGTGAAGCCAGCTTGGAATGCCATGTGTTTTTTCCTTGTATGCATCTTGTCACTTTAATAGGCTGTAACAGGCAGAAGATGCCAGAAATTTAAACTGTGCCATTTCAAACTCTAGATTGATGATTGCCTTTTTCAAGGCTTACCTACAAAAATCCATCTGCCTTTATTTTGAAAACTAGCCATATCAGAAGCAGCACTGATTGATTTCAATGCACTTACATATTGCTTTTTTTTTTGCTAAAGCAACCAAGATTTATATATTAAACAAAATGTTACAACTTCCTCCCTCCAACACACACTAATGCTACATTTTTAACAATTTTTTTTATCGGGGGGGGGGGGGGGGAATGAGAACTTTATTTTTTTATACTCTTGAGAGAACTCTGAAACAACTGTAAAGAAAACCCTCTACTGGCTAGTTTCCGATGTTCTCAGTATGTTGTGCAAGATCATGAAATGGTTAAGGTTTTAATTTGAGTTCTTTACCTCTGCAGAGTAGACAGTAGTATAGCATAAGGAAATGAACATCTGTAACCAATTATGGCAGAAGAGTATTTTCTACTTTTATTTAAGGTAGCTCATTTCTGGAAAGGTGGTGGTGATTATATTCAGATTCACATGTTTATTTTTTTTAAAAGGTCAGTTATGCCAAAGCGATGCTCTGTACCTTCCTGTAGAGATCAACCACACTTGGAGGCCTCCCCAACAAGAGGCGGCCTGCTGGTTCACTACAGGTTGTCAACTTCTGCTGCAAAAAGGCCTCTGGTAGTGTTGTTGCCACATTCAGGCATTGCTTTCTGCAATCACAACTGCAGATTATTCATCATGCGTTTGGGGATAGTTGCTGACTCCCTGTAGAGCCTAGTTCATACTAGCTGTCCTCCATGCAGGTGTATGCAGGGCTAACTTGCTTTCAGCCTTATGTGACATATGTTTCTAAAATAGAATACTTCTGGCCTACTGTGTTAAATTTACAGGATATATTTAGATTAACAGTTAAGACATAGTCTGTTAGAATGCATTATGAGGTTTCTATAAATTACCTGCCACTTCCAAGCAGTCTAGCATTCTGTACAAAATCACTACAGTTCTAGTCCTTTGAATGACAGAATTCTCTTAGGCATCTATTAACATTTGGTCATAGGAAACTTGCTGGCACAGACTAGCTGTATTTCAGCTTTGCTCTTTTTTTTTTTTTAAAAAAAAAAAACCCTTCCCCTTAATATGGATGTCACCAAGGTAACTGGTGTTGGTGGGCAGTCAACCTATTGTCATCAGAAATATTGTTGCAGAAGTCTTACATGGTACAATCCAGTAATGCCAGCTCAGTTTGCTTTCTTAGTCTATGAGATGTGCTTCTTGTCTACAACCTGATTTTAGTGAGGGTAAGTCCATGTTGAAGAGAGAGGCAACAGGCTTTCACCATGCTTCTGCTTCATTATTTCTGTTGAGTTGTCCCAGCGGTATAGCTGGGGTCTGTGTATGCAAAATGAAAGCATTGCCCTCAGAAGAATTCTGCCCCTCTCTAAAAGTTTCCTTCAGTTCCCAAATTACTAGCATTGCAGAAACTTGAAACCTCAGTTAAGCATTTGGAAATGCAGTTTAGGCTTCCAGAGAAATGGATCTGGCAAAGTTCTGTGAACACAGCAAATGTAAAAATTCCAAATATAAATGATTTTCAGTGTTTCACTATGTAATGCTAGAAATTTGAGACTGATGGAAAGTTTCATTGTGGAGGCATAATTCTTATTTGGGGACAATGCCCCCATTTGGCCATCACTGTAGCTACATGCCTCAGTTCTCCCTCTTCCCTGTCAGACCAGTGAAATTGGTCTTCCACTGAGGTTGAAGTATTTTCTGGCTGAATCTCTAACTTAAAGAAAGTAAGTACTTTGTGTTACCTGAGTACACTGCTGTGTGTTTGCATAGGTATATGTAACAGAAGTTGCTGTTAATGAAACGGTATTTAGGGCTCTATTCCTTATATAAGGGGAAGTAGTAATAAGAACTGTCGGGTCCATTTCATCTTTTAAATGGGGAAATCTGCCTTTGTGTGCATCAGGGAGTCACAACCTGTCTAGGCACTTTAGGTTGTTTATCATAATAGCTTTGACATGTGCAAACCAGGCCTGCTGTTGAAAGATGCAATGTGGTGCCAGCTATCGGTTCCTTCTGGGATGATCAGTTCCATATCCCAGCTCTTACCTTTTTTCTTCCGGCAGCCTATAATTTTTTAATCTGTGCCCTTCGCCGCATATCTTTTGGTCTGTGTTTTTAATTTTTTCCCCCCAATTGTGATGTCACAGCAATTGATTAAGTAAAAAAAGAAAAAAGAAATTGAAAAAAAGAAAAGAAAAAGCGGCCTTCTTGGGAATAGCAGAGGGAAGAGGGGCATAATCATGCTCGCTCGCACTGTGTGACTGCCTGCATATCGGAACTGCAGCAGGAAGAACTTATTACATGTAAATTAATAGTGGAAAAGCAGCGCAATTGTGATGCATTGACAGGTTTTGCCTGTCAGTGAAAAGGAGCACTCCAGGAACAAATGGAAGAAGAATCAGCTACAGGACAAACATAGTGTGTGATAAGGTATGGCCACAGACACTACTCATTCCCGCTTTGGCAGCCTCATGTGATAAAGTCCCAAGTTAAGGAGAAAGTATTCTAGGTTTAAGCCGAACACAGAGATGAGATGAGCTCTAGAAAATCTTGAGGTGCTGAATGTTGTCCTAGAAATCAGAAATGGGAGCAGTACCCTTCAAATACTTACTTTTGTGCAACCTGTATATTTGAAAGTAAATCCAAGTATTTAAAGATGTCAAGAAGCTCTCTAGTCTTCCAAAGGGAGCCAAACCGAGGTGAACACTGAGCCATTTTATCCATTGGAGAAGTTGAACAAGTGTAACAATATTTAATTGCTCATTTTTCATCTGCTTCACTTTTAAATGCTTTTGTTGTTTTGGATTTTATTGGAAGTTTGCTCTGAGAATCCTTATGGGCTAAAGAGGGCAATCGTCTCAATAAATAATGAGAATCCTCCATTGTTTAGTCCTCATGCCTGATAACACTAGTGCTATCTACACTCCTTCCATTATTTCCTATGATAAACAGCCTTTTCATTAAGCACCCAATAATACCTGAGAAACCTGAAAGACAAATGTGTATGTGTGTGTGTGTGTATTAAGGACAACCATCGCTTTATCACACAACCTCCCGCTTCCACTTCTAAATCTACAACCTGATCTTAAGCACATTTAATTTTAAATAAGAAACTTCTAAGTATTTACCTGTGATAGTAGCTGTAATCTTAGTTTTAAAACAAAATCAGTAATTCAGTTGTTCTCTTACCCTGTCTGCCCCCCCAAAATTAGTTGCCTTTAGAGCAATGGCAGACAATTGTGGCAGTCAGATGTATTTGGTCTGTAATTTTCAGAAAACCTATCCATCATAGCTAGTGCTGAAAGATTATGGGGGTTGCAGTCCCCAAATATTTGGAGGGCTACAGTTGCTTCACCCTGCTTTAAAGAAATGTTTCAGGAGGCTGGAGTGTAGCACTTCAGATGTTTTTGACTTATGACTTCCATTACTCTCTGGTCGGCATAGGCAATAATAATAAATGCTGGGTGTTGTAGTCCAACAACATCTGGAGGGTAACATGACGACCCCCCCCCCCCAGCTAAAGTGTACCTTCAGGTGTGCTATGATTATATAAAATGTAGAATTAATTCCCTTCATGACCATAACCAGCTGGGCTGGTGCAATCCAAGACCTCTGGAGGACCCCAGACTTTGGCAGAGGTCTTTCCCAGCCCTGTGATTCAAACATAATTTTTGTTGCTTGACCATGTGAAGCTTGCATTCTTTGATTCCTTCTGCCATGGAAAGGGAAGGATTGTGCTCAAGTATAAGGGCTATTTGAACCTTATTCCAATATGTCGTATAAGCTAGCCAGCAGAGTTGATTACTAGCCTACCACTTCTGCCTTTACTTCAGCTTCCTCCTACAACAGCCTTCGGCTTTGGGAGTGGAGAGGAGGAAGAATCTCTGGATCAGAGGTTGGATGGCTGTTTTTCAGGAGTGTTATAGTTGTGTCTCCATGGCAGAATGGGATTGGACTGGGTAAGCCTTGGGGAACCCTCCTAAAATACTCTGATTAATCCACCTATCCATTTGTCTTTGGAGGTCTTTAAGCAGAGGTTGGATGGGCGTCTTTCATAGAATCGTAGAGCTGGAAGAGACTTTAAGGGCTATCAAATCCAACTGCCTGCAATGCAGGAACACAGAATCAAAGCATCTCTGACAGATGGCCATCCAGCCTCTGTTTAAAAACCTCCAAATAAGGAGACTTCACCACACTCCAGGGGAGTGTGTTCTACTGTCAAACAGCTCTTACTGCAGGAAGTTCTTCCTAATGTTGAGGTGGAGTCTCTTTTCCTGTAGTTTGAATCCATTGCTTCATGTTCTGGAGCAGCAGAAAACAAGCTTGTCATCCTCAATATGACATCCCTTCAAATACTTAAACAGGGCTATCATATCACCTCTTGACCATCTCTTCCCCAGGCTAAACATACCTAGCTCCTTATAAGGCATGGTTTCCAGACCCTTCACCATTTTGGTTGCCCTCCTCTGGACATGCTCTAGCTTGTCAACATCCTTTTTGAGTTGTGGTGCCCAGAACTGGACACAGTATTCCAGGTGAGGCCTGACCAAAGCATAATACAGTGGCACTGTTACTTCGCTTGATGCAGCCTAGAATCCCATTGGCTTTTTTAGCTGCAGCATACTCATGTTCAGCTTGTGGTCTACTAGGACTCCTAGATCCCTTTCACATGTAGTCTTGTTGAGCCGGGTGTCCCCCATCTTATATGTATGCATTTCATTTTTTCTGCCTCAGTGCTATACCTTAGTCATATCTTCCTGCAGGGGTTTGGACTAGGTGGTCCTTGGGGGGTCCCTCCCAACTCTTAAGATTCTTCTGATACACAGGAAGGTGACATTCTGAATTACAACCTCTGCTCTTTGTGGATGCCCTTCTTACAGTTTGGAACATTGTGGAGAGCCTCCACACATGGTGGATGACTGAAATGACAGCAGAGGAGTAGCATTTGTCTCCCCTTGTGTGTTTATCCAGCACATTGCAATGATGCCAGAATAGGGATGGAACCACTGTAGCAGCTAGAGCGTTGGAGGGGGCTTTAGAGAGAAGTGGCATAGGTTTGAATACCCAGTCAGCCAGAAAGCTCAGTGGGCTGGGCAGAAACATTTGGCTCCTTGAGGCAAAGAACGATGTTGGTGACACTCCATGCACAAAAGCTGACTGAGCTGATAGCAGCATCTTTCTGTAAGCCTCATGATGATATCTCCGATTCACTGAATTACTGAGTGCGCCTAAGGTTGCCAAAATGGATAGTAACTGATAAGGAGTTGTTTTAGTCTATTAGCATATTATTTTAGCATTTAGCATTTTTACTGTCTTGTGTTTTATCACCTGTTTTTGATTATATATATTTGATGTTCCGCCCTTTGGTGGAAAAGGTGTTGTAAATAAATATTATTATTAGAACTCTCACTGCATCTAGAGACAAGCTCACTTAGGGGCCTATGTGGAAGATCTTGTGGCATGCAACCCTCTCCTGAATATTTTAATTCCTGTACCATGTAACTGTCACTTGGGAGAACTCACTCTGTCTTCCTAATGGGAGGAAGAGACCTAGTGGATTACACTTTGGATAGAGATAGGATTGCCAGGTCAATTATTATCCCAAGCCCAGTGACCTAGAGACAACTTTTTTGTGGGCCCTGTGATGTTACAAGTGGCAACTCCTCATGATGCCATCAAGCAGGATACCTTAAGTGAAAAACACAATTACACAGAGAATTCTATTAAAACAAAGTCTAATACTTGAGGGGAAAACCACACACACATTCTCCTTCCAAGACAGCACTCTTGCCTTGAGATTCCTTTCCCTTGCCCTGAGGATGAGAATAGGGGCCAGATCATGGGACGCAGGAGCAAGCCTGAGAAGCCTAGTAAAAGAATGGGAAAGCAGGTGCCATCACCACCTTGCCCTCTGCTGGTTCCCCCCCCCCCCCCCCAGGGTAACCAGATATCCTTACCACCAAGGAGGACAAGGTACCATGAAATGTAGGACATTCGAGGAAAAATGGAAGACATGACCAAATAAAAGCTGCAAGGCACTCACAGAAATTAAACATGCTTCTTAGTCACGTTCCAAATGGAGAACATTTTGGAATTCCTCCTGGAAAGAAGGCTGAAATGTAGGGAATGTCTGGAATAAAGGAGGACATCCGGTCACCCTGCTCCCCCCATACATACATTGATGGGGGTTGTGATGTCTCTGGCCTCTGACAAACAGGCAGATGCTACTTTGTCTTTGTAACAAGAGCAACATTTACTCGGCTTTCTGGTATTTTCTTTATGACCATGTGCCATGGATGCTGCTGCTCCCTCTGAAGCCAGGCAGTGAATGGCTTCTAAATATTCAGGTTGGTGGTGGTGTGGAACATGCTAAATGTACACGGGCTCTCTGCATATTCTGGGTTACTCCCCTGGAATCAGTAACATACAAATCAGGGCCTATCCAGATAATAGGGAACCCTGTTTATCTGACAGGTTAAGGACTAGAGAACTGTCAGAAAGTGAAACTGATTGAAAACTGAGTTGTCTTTTTAGCTTGCAAATGCATTTTGGCCACTGAAAAAATAAATAACACACCACATATCACTTTTGAATGCATGCAAAAGCTAAATTAGCACACTACATAATACACACACACACACACACACACACATACACACGTGTATGCTGAAAGAGGAGAACCCCTGTGAAATCAACGGAACTTGTCTCTAATTTGCAAGTATTGAAAGAATGAGTTGTCAGAAAGTGAGGCGTCAAAAGGCGATGGAAGCCTGTACAGTGGGCCCTTGGTATCTGCAGGAGACCAAAATCTAAAGTCCCATTATATACAATTGAATAGTAAAATGATATTCCTTATATCAAATGGCAAGATCAAGGTTTACATTTTGGAATTTATATATATTTATAATATTTTCAAGCCACGGATGGTTGAATCCATGGATAGGAATCTGTTGATACAGAGGACCAACGGTATTGTTAAATTTTTTAAGTGTTTATTGGTGGACTTTAATATGTACTGGTTTTATATGCTGTTTTAACTGATGTTAAATGTTACGTTCTTTATTGTTGTTCCCCACAACATGGATCCACAGGTAGAGGCAGGTCAGTAATAATAATAATAATAATAATAATAATAATAATAATAATGCAACTTTATGAAAATTGATTACTGTTAGAAATTAGTATTAGTATTAATATTCTTTCTGAGGGTTCTAGCATGCAGTTTCATAAAGTTGAACTCTAATAAAGGAAAAATCCTTGGATGAAGGACCTCCTGCAAGTACAATAAATCATAACTCTTGAAGAAACAGTTCCAGTGATGCGATGTAACAGCAAAGCCTTGCATTGTCAGTCAACCAGAGGACAGGGATGGGAGCTGCTTAGACAATCTTCATACTTTGCATATCCTAATTTAAACCTACAAATCCAACATTTGGAAAGGTTTTTTTTTTTAAATCATTTAAACAGAATTACAATACATCCCACCCAAGTATGAAAGACTATGACTGGGTGAACTGCAGGGGAATGAAGAAGGGAAGAATTGTGCTCCCCTTCCATTAAACACTCCTTTAGTTTCCACATTTCTAGTATTTAACTTAAAACTTAAATTGAGTATTTAGAAATACAATTTAGGCATCCAAGTTAGAAAGCAAGCCAAGGGAATGCAAACACAGCCGACAAGAGAGTTCTGTTATTGTGTGCCATCAAGTTGACTTGGACTTGATAAGATTTATTCTAAAGGGGGGGGGGTTGCCTTTGCCTTCTTCCAAGGCTGAGAGAATGTGACTTGACCAAGGTCACCCAGTGAATTTCCATGGCTGAGTGGGGATTTGAACCTTTATCCCCAGAGCCGTAGTCCAACAATCAAACCACTACACCTCGCCTGGTCTCTGTCTCTCTTAAGAGAGTTCTTGGTGTGAAAAATTGTCAGTGTCCTTATTCTCTTTAATGCTAGAAATTTGAGGACTGAAGGAAAACATTAGATCTGGCTACAGTGATACATGCCTTGATGATATCCCATTTGGACTACTGTAACACATTCTACATGGGGATGCCTTTGGAAACTTCTGAGAGTTCAAAACTTTGGGGCCAGAATATGGTACTATATATACCTTACATGAGAGCCAGCATGGAGAAGAAGTTTGAGAGGTTAGGAATCTGGAGATTTGGATTTAGTTCTCAGATTGGCCATGAAATCCACTGAATGATCTTGGGTGAGTCAATACTCTCAGCTCCAGAAAATCCCATGATAGGTTCACTTTGGGGCTGTGGTAAGTCAGAAATGACTTGAAGGCACACAACAACAAAAACAACACACCAAACACATATAGCCTGAAGATAATTTTATACAAAACATTATTTGGATACCTTTGTGCACGAAACAAAGTTTATGTGTATTGAACATCAGAAAGCAAAGGTCACTATCTCAGCCATCCATGTGGACAATTTTAGATTTTGGAATATTTTGGATTTCAGAATTCCAGGTAAGGGAGACTTGGCCTGAACTATTTTCTGCAAACAAAGACATGCGGCCACCCTAAAGTGGTAAGAAGAACCCTCAGACCAGTTTCAACCATGATTGAGTGAATATTTCTCTGTGTCTTCCAAGCAATAACTAGCTGAAGGTAATGGCTCACTTCAGTGTGTTTTTCTCCTTGGATCTAGAGGCACAATGAAGCCATAATTTACAATAGAAAGGAGCAAGTTCTGAGATCCATTGCAACCCCTTCACTCCCTTGTTAGAAGAGATCTCCAAACCAATCTCTTGCTTAAAATGGAGCACAGCTGTGCCCCATTCATCCCTTCCAAGGCTCCTTTCATGAGTTTAACTGTTATTTAATACTAAAGCATTTGTCTCTACACTAGCAGACATATGGCGAAACAATGGGCCATTAAACTTGCACACTCACTTGCTTTCATCAGCCTGCCAGTGCAGCTTCAGCATGTTCGTTTTCATCTGGGGTTTTGTGTGAGTGAACAAAGGTGTGTTTTTTTTGGGGGGGGGCAGTTGGTTTGCAGTGCAAAAGTCTGTTGTATAGAGAGTACAAAAGCCACAAAAAAGAAGAATTAATTGTGTGTGTGGGGGGAAGATGAATTAAAAGCTCACATGGAAAGAAAGAATTCAAAGATATTGCCGTGTTAGTCTGTAAATTCAGTAGTAGAGAGATCTTACAGCACCTTTGAGACTAACGGAAAGAAAGAAATTGGCAGCATGAGCTTTCGTAGACTTCAGTCTACCTCTTCAAATGCATCTGAGGAAGTAGACTGAAGTCTACGAAAGCTCATGCTGCCAATTTCGTTCTTTCCGTTAGTCTCAAAGGTGCTACAAGATCTCTCTACTATGGAAAGAAAGACGACGCTAGTGATAACTTATCATCAATCCTGTACCACCTTCTTGGCTTGTCTAGCGAAAGTGTGCTTTCAACTTTGAAATGACATAGGAGATTATTGCACAGTTCTTATATAGTGGGATAGAAGTGGGATTGAAACTGTAACCAATGGATCTTATCGCACCACATCATGGCTAGGCAGTAGGTATCCTGTAGTCAACCTGCTCCTGCCGCTGCTTTTAATGAATGAGAAAATCCTGTGAATAGCTGTCCGCATAGTTAACCCTTTATTGAAGTATGTGCCATAGGGATTTAAACCGGTTTCACTGTTAACCCCTTATTGAATAAGGGGATTTAAACTGTTTTCACTGCACACCTCCCTATTCCTAATGAAGGCAAGACTTCCTACTGCTGAGGAGGCAACCATTTCATCTGGGACAGGAGAAAGGGGATTGAAAGGGGTTCACTACACACATACCCCACTCCTAATGAAGGCAAGAGTACTTTACTTACTTAATCTCAGATAGCTGATGAATAAACAGAACGGTAGTGTGATAAGATCCATCAGCAACCTGTTATCAATTTGCAAGAATCATTGCTGTGCCGGGTGTTTAAAAAGCTATAACAGCATCAGGATGGAAGCTTCGTGCAATAATCTCCACATTCTGCCTATTTCTGCAGGGAAAGAGTGGCTGAAATCCTACCACAAGCAGGCAGAGCATTGTACCCCCCCTTTTTAAAAAAAAGATGGGATGTTTTCTTTTAAAATGGGATCCAAGCCCTTTGTGCCTCCTCTATCTCCCCCCCCCAGCAGTCAAATCCCTTGCCTAACTGCTGCTGCTGCTGCTGTTGCTGACCAATGAGGAGAGTAGAGAATGAGAAGGCAATTCAAATCTTGATGGATGTGGCTCAGAAGGGAAAGGAAATGGGAGTGTGATCACAGATGGCTTGCACCTGGAATTGCCTCTCTGATCCCTCCCTTCCATATAGGTCAATGGCATCCAGAGGAGTGGTGACACTATGGGGAGAAGGGAGTTTGTAGTGTTGTGCCAAGGCCTACAGCAGGGGTCAGCAACCTACGGCCTGTGGGCTGGGTGCAGCCTGCGGAGGCCTTGGGACTGGCCCGTGGCTGGTCCTGCCACCGCCGCTGGTGCGGTGCCATGTGTGAGCATGTGTGCCATTTTGGCGTCCAAAATGGCGCCTGCGCTTGCGCACGCATGTGCACGGCAGCAGGTGCCATTTTGGAACGCCCAATGGCACCGGCATCATGTGCACTTTTGTTGCTGGGGGGCTGGGGGGGGGAATGGCGCTGGGGCCGGGTGCGTGTGTGCGCTTGCCCCCCCCCCACATGCGCAAGATGCCCCATCGTGCACATGCATGTGCACATGGGGAGCGCCATTTGGGAAGGCCCAACGGCGCCGTGTGCAAAAGTTGCCGACTCCTGGCCTACCGAATATCACCCTGCCTTCCATCCCCCCCAAAAGGTTTATAATAAAATAATAATAAACAAATAATAAAATAAAATATAATTTAAAAAAAGCTGTGTGTGCACACAAGCCACACTTCAGCATGCGTATGGAAAAAGAGGAAGACCGCACTCCAGATGGAGAGACTCAATTGAGGAAGCCATGGCCCTGAATCTACATGACTTGAGCAGGGCAGTTGAAGACAAGGTGTCTCGGGGTACTTCTACGGTGTAGAAGTAATGCAGTTTGACATCACTTTAACTGCCATGGCCCCATCCTACTGGATCCCAGGATTTGCAGTTTTGCATATTTCATTGGTGATCATATGTATTCCTTAACCACAGATGGTAATTATGTGAAAATCCCAATGTTCATATCCAGAGGTAGCCATGTTGGCCACATAGCAAAGTACGATATCATATGGAATGTGGGTATTGGGAGATTATTAAATTCCAGGAAATAAACTTTAAATTCCATTAGCAAGACAAAAAGCTACAGCCTTTGAGATCCAGTTTGCCTCGAATCCTCCCAGTGTTGTCGAACTGCAACTCCTAGCAGCTCTAGCCAGCATAGTCAATGCTGAGGAATGCTGGGAGTTCCAGTTTGGCAGCAACTGGGGCTCCACACAATCCTCACCCCACCAAAGAGAGGACAGCACTCCTCTCCTTGAAGGGCTGCCAACTCCAAGTCTAGATTGAAGATCAAGAACTTTGCAAAGGGAGATCAGAGAGCGCGAAGCTTCCTGTCAATAATTAAACAACTGAACAACAGTCTGAGCAGGTAGACTGCCATTGTGGCAAGAGGCATTGTGGCATTTCTACTTGAATGAAAGCAGTTATTTCTCAGTTTCAATCTGCATATGTACACGAGTACATGCAATTTTGTAGTAATGAGCAACCTCCAGATTCTGAGACACCTACCTGCTTTGCAGATCTTTGCAGCCCCCCCCCCCTCCCCAGGCAATGTTACAAGGCAATGTTTATGGCTGGGGGTTCAGAGCTGCTGCGGAAAGTGCAGCTTGTTCTAGTAACTGAGGTGGGGCCTTTGGAGTCCTCTTCCTACCTCCCAGCAGGACCGATGGCAATTGTAAATTTCATATTTATTAGCATGGGGCTCTGGGCTCAATAGAAAACAGTCCTATAAATATTCTTACAATATGTGATTCTTTGTTTTGTTATTTATCTTGGAACGGATAGGATTTGGCCCTTTTCTTAATTTTTTTTCCCTCTTGTAAATACAACGATCTGTGATACATTTGATATCTTATTCTTTGGAATGCTTTGATCCAAAATGACATCTGTAGCAGTACGTTTATGCCTTTGGGGGGCACTACAGCACAGCTTTTTAAAGTCTGGAAGAACCTACATTTGCTTGAAAAATTGTATGAACCCAGAATGCTTTCTTTTAAACCTTGTAATTATGCTTTGGATTTCCCCCCTCCTTCTGAAGAGATTTGGCAAGCATATACATATACTCTCCTTCCCATCCCATTACAGCTGTTATTTATGGAAAGGTCAAAAGAGGTACAATTTTGGAATGACAAGGAATTAAAGCAAGACTCAGTGGACAGATGCTAGGGATGGAAGCTGTATGCTACCTGTTCCAAGCAATATACTATTATGGGGTTTGTTTGTTGTTGTTTTTTACATAGGCTTCCTTTTGTAAACTTAACACCTCAATGCAAGTCCCTCAACTCAACTTTAGGGATGGTGATACCTGTCAAAGTGGCCGGTTTTGGCCTCTAGCCTTCCAGTTGCTGACCCATAACCGATACAGTCTTTCTTGTCAGCTTAGGTCCACTTCACTGGCTATCTGTTCATTGCCAGGCATTTTAAAATGCTGAGCATACGGTATAAAGCACGGGTAGGCAACCTGTCCCCTTTAAGGGCCGAGGGACTTCAGCTCCCAGAAGCCTCAGCCATGTTGGCCAATAGTCCCATGTTGGCCTATAGCTGCTGGGGTTCTGGGAGCTGAAGTCCCTCAGCCCTTAAAGGGGAAAGGTTGCCTACCCCTGGTATAAAGCCTAATATGGCTTAGGTCCAGACCATCTGAAAGACTGTATTTCCCTATACCAGGGGTAGGCAACCTTTCCCCTTTAAGGGCTGAGGGACTTCAGCTCCCAGAAGCCTCAGCCATGTTGGCCAATAGTCTCATGTTGGCCAATAGCTCCTGGGGTTCTGGGAGCTGAAGTCCCTTGGCTCTTAAAGGGGAAAGGTTGCCTACCCCTGCCCTATACAAACTTGCCAGAGTCCTAACATCCACTAGGGAGGACTTTCTTTTGGTCCTGCCAACATCACAGGCTTCTGTAGTGATGACACAGAAGAAGGTCTTCTTGGTGGCTGCTTGCACCCTCTGGATTGCCCTTCCATGGGAAGCTAGTCTGGACCCCTCCCTGCTCTCCTTTTGGCCAGCAAGCAAATATTGTACTGTTAAATGAGACTCCTTATGGGTTTTTGTGCTTTATTTTTAAACTTTTGTATACTTTTTAATGATTTTATATATTGTTTTCTATCAACAATAATACTAATAATATTAATAATATTATTATTTCTTACCCGCCCCTCCCCATGGGTTGAGGCAGGGGACAACAACAATTAACAGACAAACAACATCAGTTAAAAAGGCATCCGTTACATTTTATTTATTCATGTATTTCATTTGTATGCCGCCTTTCTCCCAGAAGGGGCCCAAGGCAGCTCACAGATAAAAACATTACAATAAAATTTAAAACACACATCACTTTAAAAGGACAAATAAGATGTACACATATTAAAACAATCCACATTTTTAAAATCATCATTTAAAATCCATAATCTACAAATCATCTGGATCATTTTAATGTGAAGATTTTAATTTTTAAGCAAGTTTTTTTTAAAATAAAAAAAAAACTGATTCCTTTTGTGAGCTCCTTGAGTCCCTTGACAGAAGAAAGGCATATAAATGAAATAAATAAATAACTAAGGATGTCTGAAACACAATATTGCTACATCATGCTGTTAATTCATGCCCATTCTCCTCTGTCTTTGGTGACAGGTGGAGAATTTGCTCTGTGCAGAATATTTTCTTTATGTTGAAATGCATGCAGCTCTTACATAGTGCTTTGGTAGCACCAAGACCTTGCTTCCCACCCATCAAACAATTTAAATATATAAATAAATCATATGGAACAGAATGAAAAGAGCTATTAAGCCAACTTGCTGAATGAACGTAAGACTGAAGTGCTATGGCGCAGTCGCCGTGACCTCAAGCCATTGAAGCACTGTGGATATTAAAATAACCTGTGTTGTTAATGTGAAGCATGCATGCAAGAAGGCTGAGACAAAGCTGACTGTTGAGATGAACCCACTCATATTTCAGTACAAGGGATTAAAAATTACATAATTGTCAGAAATGTTTAAACGATCTCCCGGGCAATCTGTCTCCTAAATACATTTAATTAGAGATGGGTAAACTTGCTGGGAAAATTCATGAAAGCACCACACCCAGACATGTCTTTCTCTAGAAGTCGACTCTAGAACTTTTAAAAAAGAAAAAAAAAAAAGAAATGGATTTTAAAAAAATAGATTATAAATTAATAAATGGAAAAAAACATCTATTCAAAAGTGGATACACAGAAATGGCAGTGATATTACTTTGGAGGAGTCATCAGAGAAACATAAGAGGAATTAATAAATATTAATAAAATAAATAAATAAAAATTCCAAATATTGGGTCCAGTCATTGGTCTATGTCTCCCAGTGACTGAAAATAGCTATCCAGAGTCTTAGGAAGATGTCTTTTTGCATATCTCTGTTAACAAAGCCTCTGAGAAAGAAGCTCCTTTTTACAAAGTCTTTTTATGCCTGCCCAGAATCCCCTTTCTTCCTTATTCTCAGCTCAGCTGACACCTTTTTTTGTGGCATCAGCACTAGGAGGATAGTGAAGGAAGGATGGAGAAATCCAGACGTTTAAGCATCGGGTTGCAGCAATGTCTCTGCAGAAAACAGGCTTGTGGGGAGAAATGCCATCCCTGGATGCATTTTGGAAGAAGTCTTCAAATGGTCTCTAGAGGGTTCAAAATGCTTTTGCCGATTTATGAAAGTCTCACCTAACCTGATTGTTTTATTTCACATGTGCATATCTGTTAGTTTTTAATAATTTTTAATTGAAAAGTATAGGAACTGTTCGTTTTTCCTCCCCCTCCCCTTTTTTTTTTGTGATATACGTGCCGGTCCCTATTCTTCCAACCTAAACATAGGAAGAACTTCCCGACAGTAAGAGCTGTTTGACTGGAACATGCTCCCTCAGAGTGTGGTGGATCTCCTTCTTTGGAGGTTTTTAAACAGAGGTTGGATGAACATCTGTTGAGAGTGCTTTGAGTATTCGTCTATGATTCTGGAGACCAGGGTTCAAATCCCCACTTGGCCATGCAAACCCATTAGGTGACCTCAAGCAAGTCACATTCTCTCAGCCTCAGAGGATGGCAATGACAAACCCCCTCTGAAGAAACTTGCCAAGAAAACCCTAATCATAGGTTTGCTTTAGAGTCTTCATAAGTTGGAAACGACTTGAAAGCACACAACAACAAACAAAAAGCAGCCTTGGAGTGACATAGGGGTGCTGCTGTTGGGGGAGTGTGTGTAAAAGGACACAAAGAAAAGATAGATGTATTTGTGGCATCCTGTGGTTGCCAGATTTGAGGTTTAGCTAGCTACTTTGAAGACTGTGTTGCTCCCCTCCTATAATGTAGTCAGGAGAACACAAAAGTACATTGATGACTAAACAAGAACAAAGGGGGGTTGCAGACTGCCAGAAATAGTGTGAATTCAGTCCACTTTTAGGGTTAGGGTTAGTGCTAGGCAATCATGGGAACTGTTATTTTTCTGAGACATTGAGCCTTCTCTGTCAGACAACTCTGATACCACAATAAAATACAGTTCCCATGGTTCCCTAACTCTAACCCTAACCCTAAAAGTGGACTGAATTCACACTATTTCTGGCAGTCTGCAACCCCCCAAAGTCTCCCTTGATCTTCCTTAATACTTTTACTGGAACATTTATCTTTATTAGGATCAAGAACCTCATTTCTACTGCCCATGCAGATCAAATTTTGTAGCTCTAGTTCACATGCCTTTCTTAATAGAATTTCTTTCTCTTTTTAAAAATTATATTGTTATACAGGTAACAACAATTGTTATTTTTCTCAGAAGACAAAAAAGCCATTCAAGTAGAACAGAACAGAATAGAACAGAACAACATAACATAACATATAACCAGACAATAAAACATACAATTTAACAATACAAATACAGATATGACAAAAACAAGACGTATATTGACTTCCTACTTAACAGTTCTTAATCTTAGTGTGCAGAATCTGTCTAATCGCACTATGATTTTTAATTATTAAATTCTATAACTATTGATAATTTTTGTTGTTGTTAACTGCCCTCTAGTCGATCTTGACTCTTGGCGATCCAATGGATGAGACATCTCCAAGACCCTCTGTCTTCTACTGCTCTGCTTAATTCCTGCAACCCCTTAATACCAGTGACTTCCTTAATAGAGTCCATCCATCTGGCATGTGGCCTTCCTCTCTTCCTACTTCCCTCCACCTTCCCCAGCATTATTGTTTTTTCCAATGAGTTCTCCCTTCTCATGATGTATCCAAAAGTACGACAGTCTCAGTTTGGTCATCTTGGCTTCTAGGGATATCTCTGGCTTGATCTGCTCTAGGACCCACTTGTTTGTCCTTTTGGCTGTCCATGGGATCCTCAGCACTCTTCTCCAGCACCACATCTCAAATGAATTGATTTTCTTCCTATCATCTTTCTTAACTGTCCAGCTCTCACACCCATACATGGTAATAGGGAATACGATGGCTTTTGTGCAGAGTTGTATGTCTTTGCATTTTAGGATCTTTTCTAGTTCTTTCATAGCCACCCTCCCCATTCTTAATCTTCTTCTGATTTCCTGACTGCAGTCCCCATTTCTAGCAATGTTTGATTCCAGGTATATGGGAATTCTTCTACTATTTCTATTTCTTCATAGTCTAGGTTGAACTTGTGAAGGTCCTCAGTGGTCATTATTTTTGTTTTCTTTATGTTCAACATTAAGCCTGCCTTTGCACTTTCCTCTTTGATCTTCCTTAGTAGGTGCTCCAGGTCTGTGAGGTTTTCTGCTAATACTATGGTGTCATCTGCATATCTTAGATTGTTGATATTCCTTCGTCCTATTTTCACTCCTCCTCCTTCTGTGTCCAAGCCTGATTTTCTTATAATATGTTCTGCATATAAGTTGAACAGGTAGGGTGATAGGCTGGAGCCTTGTCTGACCCCTTTGCCAATTGGGAACCATTCTGTTTCTCCATGTTCTGTTCTGACAGTAGCCTCTTGTCCTGAGTACAGATTCCTTATCAGGACTATCAGATGTGTTGGCACTCCCATGTCTTTAAGGGCATTCCATATCCTTTCATGGTCTATGCAGTCAAAGAGTTTGCTATAGTCTATAAATCACATGCTGATTTTCTTTTGGAATTCCCTGGTATTTTATAGTATTTTACCTATATTCATATATTCCATAAGCATTTACGAGGGGTTATCATAAAGTTATAATTATCACCTTTAATTTTTTTTTACAGAAAGTTTGTTTTGATTTGTAGCTGTTAGCTTATCTCTATGTACTTACCATCCAAATTTACAAATTTTCCCCAGCATTTCTTGACCCTTCAAATACCATTATTGTAGAAGTCTGCAGATTGCACCTTAAACCACTCTTTCACTTCATGAATGACGTCATCTTTGTTGTCAAATTGGTGATCCCACAATGGATTTTTCATTTTTGGGAAAAGAAAAAGTCACTTGGTGATCATCACACTGACAAAATTTCATGAATATACCATAATAACTTCTGGGTGATAAATATTATTTTTTGACAACCCCTCGTACTTCTCCGTATTACACTTTAGTCACTTCTGGCACAACCTATAACAAAAATAAAGGACACAATGAGCTGATTTTCTCAACATCATGCACTTAGAGACCAATAATGACAATGCCAAAATTTCATCAAAATACCATAATAACCTCAGGATGATAATTATTACTTTATGATATCTCCTCATATTTATACATATCATAAATTATTTCATTTATGTATATATAATTATGTGTGTATACATCCAAGTTCCACTTGATTCAGTGGATCTAATCTGCTTGAGACTAACAATTGGATGTTGGCCAAAGTGTAAATGTTTGTGCTACTAGAGTTGAAATGTAATTTATTGTGTCTCTAAATAAAACCCAGCAAGAAGTTCAAGGCTCATCATAGTATTGGGAAACATTGGCATATGGGAATTATCACGTTAATTAAAATACCTGGGCAGCTTTCAACTAGATTTGTCAGTTACTATATTTGTCAGTTTGGAGCTGTCTCTGCAATTGTTTGGACGTAAACCCTGTTGATCGTTCTCCCTTCTCTGTTTCATGTAACAGTGTGTTTCCTTGTTTGTACCTGCTGAATATTGCAGAAACACACGACTGTTGTTTTAAGCAAATATAGAGTCTCCTTGCCAACAGGAAAATCCTGTTTCACATAGCTTTCTTTTACCAAGATGCCCTGATGCATGAAAATATTTTTTGTTGTTGTTGCCACATTAGAATTTATTACTGGTCTTCCAAATTTCTTTCCTCATCCTTTACTAAGACAGAAAAATAATAAAACAGAGGACAATATCAGTAGATATTCAAAGCTGATATAGAAGCCATGTTAAGTTTGAATGAAACAGAAGTAGCTACTGCTTCACATTAGGTTGTGTCATTCGTGTTGCAATTTTATATGCCTCTACTTGGTAGCAAGTTTCATTGGACTCAGGGCAGCACTAGGGGTGCAGGGAGTGCAGGCCACATGAGGTGACACCCTAAAAGGGGATGACACTACTGGTCCCCAGACATCTGCCTTTGGAAAAAAGCAGGCTGTGATATTTGCCTGCATCCCTTCAAAACACCAAAGAGATGCTGTGAGTGGGGTGAGGGTCCACGGGAAGAGAAAGGAGAAGTCCCAGGTTTTGTTTTGTTTTTTTAATTAATTAAAAAAATATGTTTTCAATTTAATTTTTTTTTAAAAAATCGCACCTTACCAAATTTTCACTTTAACCACATGAAACAATGTACATACAAATACATTCACTACGTGTGTATGTATGATATTGTAATTTAAAGGTATCATTGAATAATTCCAACAAATTCCAACAAAGTACAAAAACTGAAATAAATAAATAAAAATAATTAATATTAGCATAAAAGTTTTTTTTAAAAAAGTAATAATCAATAATCTTGATCAAAATTCAAAGTTACAACAAAATTTCTAAAAAACCATAAAAGTACAGCCCAGCCCATTAGATACACCTTATGTCACAATAAATAAAAAGCCAAAGGCCAGCTTAAATTTTAAAAAGATCTTTGCCTGCCGGTGGAAAGAGATCACCTAGAGGGCCAAATTGAGTTTCCTATCGGAGGGAACTCCACAACCTGGGAGCAACCACTGAGGGGTTATTCAGACTATTTTTGCTATTTTTAGCATGACTATCCGAATAATCTCACTCACACATTCTGTTTTTGTTGTCCACACTTTTTTTATCAGAAACACATCTCTGCATGTTTCTTCAAGTTCTGTCACTCACACGTGACAGCGCTCACAATAAAGATGGAGTTGATGATGCAAATGTATTTAATAATAATAATAATAATTTATTTATGCCCCGCCAAGTCCAAGGCATGCAGAGTTTTATCCTGGTTTATTCTGGGTCTGTTCACATGGGTTGTTCCCAGCCATTAATGCAAATCTTTTAAGAAAACTTGGGGAAAAAACTCTGAGATCAATTATCCCGGGTTAAGTGGGTTTTGTCAACCTCTCCCCAAACTTAATTGGATGCATTCAAAATGCACGTGAACAATAAACCCATATTCTACCTGGAGTATTTTTACTGTCTGAATATTCCCTGGGAAGGCTCTCCCATTTTCTCACCAAACAGAACAACAGAAACATCATTGTTTCCATCTATGGGTTACTTCCAGTAGATGGTGCTGGAGGACTGCTGCTGTGCCCCACAGGATTTCTGCTATGGGCTTCTTGCCTCCCATGTTGCCTCTTGCCTCCCATGTTATTTAATATACAGCTTGGAAGTTGTGAGTTATAAGCAAAGTTACCTTTGCAACTAGTTACTTTTCGGGTAACAAAGGTATTGCAATATTGCATTTCAAAAGTAACAAGACGAGTAGGAGGGATGGAACTTTATAGGTTCAATGAGTAACATTTTCTAGTTATTTTCAAGCTATTTTGAAAGAAAATTTTAAGGCATTTTAGAGTATTTCTTTTTTCTTTTCTCTCTCTATCCCCCTTAATGATTTGTTTTTAATTGCTCTTTAAATTAATCTGTTTTATTTTTCTTAGTGGACTTGTTTTAATTCATTTTACAGATAGCCACCTCCAGCAGGGGTATAAATCCAATCCAATAAATTCATCCATAATTATGGTAATTTCTCATGGGAACTTTATCACTCTTATCGTTGTTGCTAGGGTTATGACCAATTTTTTTGTATAAACAAAGAGCTCAAATTTGCCATTGAAAAAGAAAATTCAGAGACAACCATTTTTGGTAAAATAAAATGTTTTGCAGGGAGGACATTTTACTCAAGTACCCATTTATGAAAGTGCACACAGGATGTATCCATACTGGAGTAATAAAGTGGTTTGACACCACTTTAATTGTCGTGACTGTATCATGTAGAATCCTGGGATTCTAGTTTGGTGAGGCATCAGAGCTCTTTGACAGACCAGGCTGAATACTTCCCAGGATTCTACATGATGGAGCCATGACAGGTAAAGAGGTATGAAACTGCTTTATTTCTGCAGTGTGGATTAGCTCACAGTTTGCTCTAAGATTCAGAAACAAGACTCCTTTGAGTCCCATGCACACTGGGAATAAGCCAGACATGAACACAGTGGGACTTAATTCTGAGTAAATATGCACAGGATTTCACTGCACAAGTTATGCTACCTTGTTAAGTGTTTTCAAGTAGTCTCCAACTTGCAGAAACTTTCATAGGATGTTCTTGGCAAGATTTTTTTCAGAGGAGGTTTGCTACTGCCTTCCCACAAGGCTGAGAGTGTGATTTGCCCATGTGGCCAAAGGCATTACATTTAATATTTTCTTTGTTAACAATACTCCAGAGGGCAATACAGAGTTATTTTAACATTTGGCCCCAGTTCCTATTTAGCATTTAACCTTTGGTCTGACCAAGCACTCTTGTTTCTTCTGAACCTGTAAGTACCTGTCATAGACATATACAATTGGGTTGCCAAAAGTAGATGAGATAGTTTTTTGTGGGTTTTTCAGGCTGTGTGGCCATGTTCTAGAAGAGTTTCTTTCTGACGTTTTGCCAGCATCTGTGGCTAGCATCTTCAGAGAAAAATTCTCTGAAGATGCTAGCCACAGATGCTGGCGAAACTTCAGAAAGAAACTCTTCTAGAACATGGCCACACAGCCCGAAAAACCCACAAAAAACTATGGATGCCGGCCATGAAAGCCTACGACTTCACAGTAGATGAGATAATTTGATTCTTTTTCACAAGTGGTTTTCCTCAGGGCTCTACAGCTTAACGTTTGACCCTCAAGATGTTCTTGGATTCCCATCCTCTTCAGTCATACCTATTCTGGCCAAGAATAAGAGATGATGGGGAGTAATATTTGACCAGTATCTGGAAGGCTGCTGGTTCTTCATCCTTGTTTTAATCCAACTTTCTAAACTACACTCTCTTTTTATAAATATAAAACTTCCTTTCAGACCTGCCTCTTGTAATTTTTAACTGCTGACAAGTCTATTTTGACTTATGGTGACCCTCATGAATGAGAGACTTCCAAGTCACCTATCATCAGGTCTTGTAAACTCAAGGTTGCGACTTCCATGACTGAGTCTATCCATCTCCAGTGAAGTCTTCCTTCTACTTCACCAAGCACTACTGTCTGTTCTAGTGAGATGACTCACTAGAGTCTTCTTATGATATAGCCAAAGTATGACAGTCTTAGCTTCTAGGGAGAGTTCAGACTTGATTTGCTTGAAAGCCAATGATTTGTCTTGCTAACAGTCCATGGTATCCATAGAACTCTTCACCAGTACCACATTTCAAATGAGTTGATTTTCTTCCTATCAGCTTTCTTCACTGTCCAGCTTTCACAATCATAGATAGAAATGAGAAATATGATGGCACGGACAATCATGACTTTAGTATTCATTGATATTTCTTTACACTTCAGGATCTCCATAGCTGTTTCTCTAAGTCCTAGTCTTCTGGGGCTTGCCTCTGCTAGCACTTGTATTTGAAATTTGAAATATCACATCTGAAAACAAAAATAAGTATTTATAAATTTAGAAAAAAACAACAACCCGGTCTTCACCCCCCCCCCCCAATTCCATGAACTAAGGTGTGCTACTGAGTATCATAGGAAAAATAACAGTGTAATTATTTTCCTTGTTTCTCATTTTGTTTTGTTTTTAAAAAGCACAATATGGAAATATATTTGACAACTACATGTGTCTGTGTATGTGCCTTCAAGCTGTCAGTTGGCATATGGTGACCCAAGAAATTTCATAGGGTTTTCTTGGGCAAAGAATACTCAGAGGTAGTTTTGCCAGTTCTTTCCTCTGAAAGCACCTGGTATACCACCCTTGAAATCCTGACAGGACTTCCCCAGAGGGGGCACACCCCACACCTTGAGAGCCCTCATACTAGAAGGATCTTTTAGATCACACTACACTTAATGCAAATCAACCTGTTATTTTTCACCCACAGTCATCCGTGATCTCTGAAGTTTTTAACATTAGATTGTCATCATGAAAATATTATGTCTGAAAGGCTAAGACAATTGATTTAAATGGCCTCTCTTGTAAGGAGCACTGAAAGCAAACAATTACAACATTTAATTCAGAGACATAACTGTGTTGGTCTGGAATATCAGTATGCAAAGGGATATTGTAGCACCTTTGAGACTACCTGAGTGAATGGCATTTTAGTATAAGCTTCTGTAGACTTGGTCTACTTCAAATCTGAAAACTTATGGTAAAATATCTTTCACAGTTTCAAAGGCGCTACAAGATCCCTTTGCATACTGGCACTTATTTCTGGTCCTGTTGATAAGTTTACTTCCATGTTGTGTATTACCCTCCCGCCCACACACCCTTTTGCTTTTCATCTCATTATTTTGGGGGATGTGAGGTCCCATAGTTTTTACATTTGACCAAAGTCGCAGAAAGGTATGCTGCCCAGTGGCACTTTGTTTTCTTATTCTTACAGCTCTGAGCTTTCACACCTAGCAGTGGGAAGTGTATAGACTTCATAGAAAACCAGGGCACATCTGGCCCAGCAACAACAGAATGTGACCAAAATGTCAAAGGTTATGAAGGAAGGATGTGCAAGCTAGAAGCAGCTGGCAGAAGAGCAAGGAAGGGATGGAGAAGGAGGTAGCATGACCTAGGAACTGAATTATGTCAGATCCAAGACAAAGATAATACATTGGTGCAATGTTAGGTTAGAGAGGGAGTAGTCCTAAGTAAGGGGGGTTGCAGACTGCCAGAAATAGTGCAAATTGAGTCCACTTTTAGGGTTAGGGTTAGTGCTAGGGAATCATGGGAATTGTTTTTTTTCTGAGACATTGAGCCTTCTCTGTCAGAGAGCTCTGGTGCCACAATAAAATACAGTTCCCATGATTCCCTAACCCTAACCCTAACCCTAAAAGTGGACTCAATTTGCACTATTTCTGGCAGTCTGCAACCCCCCTAGGTGCCAGCATCTCTAAGCTAGGAAGGGTTTGAATTCTATACAGCTTCCGATGGCGTAATATCAGCTCATCTAGCCCTTGGATATGGCAGCCACTTGGGATTTTGACCTTAGATTCTTAGGAGTTTATCAAACCACTTTCGTTCTCACTACAATCACGTTAATGAAAGGAAGTGCATACTGGTTTGGGAGTACTCCCTACCATACGCTCCTCCATTAGTGTGACCCTCATGCTCTGTTCCACCCTCGTCCTTAACCCCATCTCCATGCCCTATGCCCTACCCAGCATGCCTTCCGTTTGTGTGTGTTTTTGTTTTTTAATGCAATTCTGACGTTATATGAATGCAATTTAACAACAACAAAAACCCCAACAACACAATAATAATAATAATAATAATAATAACAACATAAAGTAGGGAAAAAAGACTGTTCTGGAGTAGCGATGGGAACAGAAAAAGGAGGAGACACCACATGACTACACAGTCCCAGAACTGTCACAGAATGATTTACTGAACCTGAGAACTAGAGTTATACCAGCACTAATGGGAGCTTATTGATGGGTTTTTCCACATTTGTAGGCATGGTTAGGTGCAGGCTAACCATGCTCCCAGGACAAGGCAGCAACAAGAGGGAGACGGCGTCATGCAATAGGTATTGCCAAAAGCCCTATTATCAAACTTTGTGGTGGTTTAAAAGCAGCATGTGATAAAGTCTCTAGTTAGAATACTACCCCCCCCCCAAAGCTGAATCCTGTCTGTGAAAGCCTTATTTTTTTTTTTTTTTGTCCTTTTCTGTTTCACCCCACAATGGAATTCTGCACCATATATGAATGCATATAAATGCCTTACATGTAGTTATGTATATCTGAATACATTTTCTGGCTGGACATTTATAAATGCATATATATGCTAAAAGAACATCTGTTCTTGGAATTTAATGTATCAGAATTGATCACTCCTACAACTCATATTAAGGAAAGATGACATGAAATAGCAGGCAGTTGAGTTTTTTACAATCTGCAAACAGCTGTGTACATTTTGTGATGGGGGAAGAGAGCCTCAGATATGCAAATGCATTCTTGTAAAATATACAAGTTCTTTTCTTCTCTACAGGGGAGGCCTGATGTGAATGTAGACAGTCTCTGTTATCAGATGTGCAAAAGCAGAAATTTCATATGACTAAAATTGGTTGTGTTATCAGTGCTCAGCCCCATCTTATGCCTGGTTAAATAAAAAGATACCAGATTGGTCGAAGGTGGTCTGTTTGACTGGTGACCAGGGTGCAAAAAACCCACCCACCTCTAGTTAGTGAGTGAGGCTGTGAAAAGGACTTGCAATGGGAGTCCTCCTTCCGATAGTCTCATTATCACTGGTAGGCAGGACTGTGGTGGAAACATCCTTCTCCTTTTGCCCTGATCAGAAGTTGAATGGACTTACTTCACTTGATTTGGCTGCTGGGACTTAAAGATGGATTGGGGTGTCACTTAGGTAGGTTTCCAGGACAATTACATAGTATTAGTGAAGCCAGACCAGTTGTGTATCCATATCTCAGGCTTATGTATCTGTAACTGCAATACTGGATACCAGCTAATATCAGTTACTGCTAGGTGTGAAAGCCCAGAGCTGTAAGAATGTATCCGTAACTGCAATACTGGATACCAGCTAATATCAGTTACCCTCTCCAGACTCATGCAATCAGATGTCTGTGATTGCAATTCCCATTATTCCCAGCCTTCACCATGATGGCTGAGAGTGATGGAAGTTGCAGTTTCCATGTATCTGGAAGGCACCAGGTTGGGGAAGGCTGGAATATATCAAGACTAACTTCTAGGCCAAGGGTAGGCAACCTTTTCCCTTTAAGGGCCAAGGGACTTCAGCTCCCAGAAGCCTCAGCCATGTTGGCCAATAGTCCCATGTTGGCCAATAGCTCCTGAGATTCTGGGAGCTGAAGTCCCTCGGCCCTTAAAGGGGAAAGGTTGCCTACCCCTGTTCTAGGCATTTGTGAAGTGGGGTAGGGGAAAGGACACTGCCCTTGCACATTTGGTGGAAAGTCCAACCAAAGAACTAGCACATAGATTGCTGTATGTAAAGAAGAAGCCTTCTTCCCTTGACTGTGTTCAGGGAAGTTTCTCATTCAAGTGAAATAGATGTGTTCATACTATTATTATTATTATTATTATTATTATTATTATTATTATTTCCTTCTTCCCCCCTCTCATGGCCAAGTGAGGTTGGAACCTTGGTCTTGAGACTCATAGGCCAGCATTCAAACCATTATACCATGCTGGCTCTCAGACTTGCTTAGTAGTGCTGATTTTATTCATACTCCATCTTTTCCTCCAAACCTTGGACAGAAGGCTGCTTAACAATTAAAATGTTTACAATATAAATGAAACTATTGCAATATTTACCCTTGTTAAAAACAAGAAAGTTTCCAATGTATGCCAGATGCTCACCCCATTGACAAAAAGGGATTTGTGACTTTGATGCACTTTAGTGTCAGCAAGAGGAACCAAGCTGAAAAAAATCAACATTTTAACAATTAAGTAGTTTAATTGCAATGATGATGATGATGATGATGAAAGCATCATCTGTGGTGAGGAAGTCCACAGTAGCAAGAATTAAACACAATTATTGAAAGCACTCTGAAAAAGGAAGATTTTTAGATATTTTTAGTAGGATAGTAAAGAGTTGTTGTATTGTGGTTTTTTTTTTTTTTAATGGGGATGGAGGGCACATATTGCTTTCCTAAAGAAAAAAAAGTCTCAAAGGGCAAATACTAATTTAAAAAATTAAACTCTCAAAAACCTTATATTCTCTTGTACTGGGGAGAAAATCATTGAAATTATTTGTTCCTAAAGACACCGAGTAAACATGTATAATTTATATCCCTCTTTGACATTTGTTGGAAAATTTTTGTATTGCATTCTCCTTTCCCTCCTTAGATAGACAGGGACTTCCATCTATCTATCTCATTCTATCTAAACATGTAACTCCTGTCTCTCACTCTTGGAGGCTGTTTAACAGACTCTCTCTCAAGATTCCGTATCATTGCCTATGATAGTATGGACTGCTGAGAGTTGCAGTCCAACAACCTTGGGGATCTTATGACCCCCATCCCTGTCTTTATAGGAAGGCTAGTGATACAGGGCCCCGTTTTTTTTTTGTTCCAGCTGAATACTTTGATTTGCATTGCCACCATCTTTTGTTGTTTGTTAACATAATTCTATTGGAATGTTATATTTTAATGCAACTTATAGATTTAATAATATACACATTGTCTTGGGTAATTCTATGTATTCTGAGGTAGAAAGATACCCAATAAACATGTTAAAATTAATAAATTACACACAGTTAACTGCTGGAAATAAGAGAAAGCAGAGAAATTTATTGACAAGGCAGAAGTTGAACAATTACCAATCCCATAACCCAGTGGTTCTCCAAAAGTGGGTTAATACTTCTATGGGGGCACAAGAGTTGCTCAAGGGGAGGGGAGTACAAGACTTGGAGGCCCTGATCTCCCCTCCCCTCCTCTCTTCCCTAACTTTTTTATGTGTACAATTTACACATGCACTGAGTTAAATATTGCCCTAATTTGAACAATGTTATTTCCTAACAAAATGTTAAAATATGAATATTCATGAATGTGCAAATGAAAACATGTACATTAAATAAACAAAATATTTTCATTCATATACTATGTCCAGTGGGGGACCTGCGATGTCCTCATGTAAAATGTGAAGGGAGTGTCCAAGGGTAAAATGTTTGAATACCACTGTCATAATCCCCACTACTCAGAGTCTTGCAGAGAAAGTAATAAACTTAGTCAAGCATCCTGTTGAGCAGTTACGATATCCTAAACTGCCTTATGATATTCTAAGTGGTGGGGATTCATATTTACATTCTTGAACAAGTAAATGTGACTCCCCCAAAACCGACCTTTGCAGTGTGGCAGCTTCCTGACCTAAGCATTTCTGAAGTACTGGAGAACAGAGGACTGCAAAAAGATATCCACAACATGTTCCTGGTCGCAAGTGGCTTTGGGACAAACAGTTAGGGCACAACCCCAAGGGGGGGGGTCCTCTGTTTTCAAGGCATCCTGTGACCAGGAGTATGCTTCAGGCACCACTTCTGATCTTGTGTTGCTTGCAGTGGTGTCTCAATTTAGAAGATAATGCACTTGCACATTCTTATACAATTTGGATAATGAGGTGTTATGTGAGTGCACATTTGGATGCAATCTCTGCACAGGAAAAATACATGTTTTGTGCGAAGGTGACCTGCGCAGTGTGTTTACATCAGAGTGGTAATTTAGATGCGAAGGGAATTCCAACCTCTGCCCACTCATGTAATTAAGGAATTGTTAGATTCCTCAACAAATGCCTAAAGCCTAGCAGAGTAATGCCGACAAAACTGACTGAGAAATATACAACAGCATAGAGCAGTGTGGAGATAGTAGGGAAAACATTTGGAATGGTGAGATTAAATGGCTAAGAGAGGGCTGGCATTTGATCTCTGTTGGCTGCCTGACTGTTTTTGATTTGACAACTCTGTTGACAGTCCAGATATCAAAAAGACATCTGATCCATGGGTTTAGGACATGATGTAACACTTCTGAGTTCAAATATCAGTTTCATCACAATGCCTGTTGTCAAGATGGTGACACCAGGAAGGAAAGTGAAAATGCATCGAAGTGCATTAAAAAAAAAAAGATATACAGTTGGTGTGCAAATTCAGAATGCCATTTGTACTTCAGGCACAAATCTTTCTTCATTGTTTCCCTTATCCCTTACAGTTTTCAAAAGGTGGAAAAAAAATGAAAACTTGTGTTTTTGAGAAGAAAAAAATATCTGGTTTACAAAATTGCTTATAAAAACCAGTCCAGATTCAAGCTGTTGTTTTGAAAGGATGGGTGAAAAGGAACATTTTGCATGCTGTACAATTGAATCTCCCTGATGATAAATTCTTTTAATTTGGATATGGGGAAAGTTCTTTAAATATGATGTTGCATTGAGCCATGTGATCTTCACTGCAGTCTGAAGGAGGACAGTAATTTAGCATGTTTCAACTATGACTCAGATCAGATGGGTTCTACAAACTGATCCTGGAGCATACGAGGCCAGGCCAAGACATTGTACAGCCTGAGATGAAGATGGCACTTCTTCTGCCATTTGACATACAGAAATCAGATGGCTTGGTAGCAGACTCTTTCTTCAACCTGATCAAAAGAAGACTGTCCTCTAATGTAGCCAAGATTCAAGGGGCTCAGGATAAATTGTGTGGGATGGAGGACAAGTGTCTCCTCACCAGTATCTGCTGTTGCACCTCACTTTGCAATAGTAGGGCTGCTCCTGCTCCTGTACATAAAGAAATTAGGTGCCAAGAAGTTTCTACAACTGATTTTGATGTTTCCCACCCATTGATTTTCTTTCTCTCTATTCTAGGAGAAGCAGTTAAATGGATGAAAAGTCACTGAACTCTCATGCAGCCAATGTGACACCATATAGAGAAGGGATGGGTTGGAAGGACACATTAGCTTATGAGAATACTGCTCCCCCCACTACATCTCTGCACAAAAGAATTCAATTTCCCCCCTGAAATGTCTTTTAGGGTCCACAGTGGTATTTTTGCTATGTGTTTGCATCCCTGTGCCATTTTAGACTAGAAGAGGCCTCCCCCCACTACAGCAAGTGATTAGAGGTTGATTCCTATTCAATGTTTTGAACCTGCAGGACCCAGAGAGCCACAAAAATATCCCTGGGGTCCACGTATCACCCACAGGCTCGCCCCTCATATAGAGTATCACCTTATGTAACAGGCATCTTCAGAGTTAACTTTGCAAGAAAGATGTCGCTTAAACATTAGGAAAAACTTCCTGACAGTAAGAGCTGTTCCACAGTAGAATAGACTGCCTTGGAGGGTGGTGGATTCTCCTTTTTTGGAGGTCTTTAAACAGAGGTTGGATGACTATTGAGAGCACTCTGATGGTGTGTCCTTCATGGCAGGGGTTGGAATAGATGGTCCTTGTGGTCCCTTCCAAGACTTCAACGACTGCAATGTTGAGAATTCCCTAGCCAGCATGTCCACTGACCCTTCTTTTTTCATGCTTCTGCACTTCCTTTAAAAAAAAAAAGAAAAGAAAAAAAAAAAGAAAGAATTACAATGGCATTTGGGCTTATCTAGGCTGAGTTTGCTTTTTGTGCTGTTCATCTAGGAACTTTATCACATGGGGGAAATCCCATGCAAAAATGGGGTTTTAAATAGAAAAAACCCTGCAAAAGTGGGTAGATTTTCAGATGACATCGCTGTTAAAGTGTGCTTAACCTGTATGGAAAGTAGTCAAAAGCTGCTACTTTTTATTTTTGGAAAATCCCGAAAGTAAAAAGGAATGGCTTTTGACTACTTTCTGTTTGGGTTAAGCACACTTTAACAGCGATGTGTGTGAAAAACTATCCACTTTCCACCACCTTTTAAATGTTGTTTCTGCGTGGGATTTCCCCTGTGTGATAAGGTCATATGATGCCATCTTTTCAGGACAATGAATAGTTAAGTGCATGCATTTTACCCACAGCTTGGGAGAGTTACTTTTTGGGCTACAATTCCCAGAATCCTATAGCCAGCATGGTCACTGGTCATGTTAACTTGGCGATTCTGGGAAAAAGTAAATTTTACATGTTCTGTTTTTTTAAAAACAAACAAACAAAAACATAGATTCCATTTTTGAAAAGTTAGCAGTCCCAGTGGAAGTAGGTGAATAGGTGGAAGTATATATAAAAAAATCCTTGGTCTCACACATATTTGCACATTCATGGTATAATGGGGACACACACAAGCAAACAGGGAGACCTACATGAATGCAGCACACCTTTTTATTTTCCAAATTTGAATTGAGAAGAGTTCTCATGAAAACCTGGCGGCTGTGAAGTTTGTGGGGGAAAAAATTGCCCTTAGATTGCTTTTAGTTAGAAAAAAATAATTCCTGGCCTAATTATATTTGGGATGATTTGGATTTGCTCCATCTGCTTCATTTTCCCAGGCTCAAATCAACGGTAATCTTCACATTTATTCCAGATGTCTGATTTACCTGACTAGTTTAATTTAATTTAGTAATGAACTGTTCAAATAGCCTACAGTCAAGAGAGCTAAGAAGTCATCAGTTCTTGAGTTAATTGGTCATCTAGATGTAGGTTGTCAACCGTAAATTCAGATAAAACATAACAGCTTTGCTGAATCACACTTTGTACCTATCCAACTCAACATCCTGACTCCAACAGTGGTCAGCTAGATGCTTTTTGGAAAGCCTCAAAGAAGGGAAGGAAAGCAACAGTCCCTGTGGGAGTCCAATGATTCCCATGGTAGGGCTGCAGTGACTCTGCTTTGGCTGTAATTCACATTTTAAAGCAGCTGCCTAAGCTGTTATCTCCATAACAAGTCAACTGAACAGATTCAGGCTGCATCCACACTACAGAAATAATGCACTTCAGTACTGCTTTTACTACCATGGTTCAATGCTATTTGTAGTTTTGTGAGATATTTAGCCTTCTCTCCCAGAGAGCTCTGGTGCCACAGCATGGAGCTATGGCAGTTAAAACAGTGTCACAAATTGCATTATTTGTGCAGTGCAGATGCAGCCTCAGAGTGGATTTACCACAACCCCCAACACAACAGCTATGCTGCTACTGAACATGGTGGTTCCATTTAGCTAGCATTTATGTCTAATCACTGTCAATAGACAATTTCTGTGTGGGTTAATGTTTTGTAAGCTCATAGCCATTACAATATAATGTGGAGAACACATTCCATTAATTCTGTACTATAAAGATGTCATTCCTTTTACTGCAGTACAAAATACACTTACTTGAAGATAAGCCCACTGAATTCAGCAAGACTTAATACTAAGATGACATGTATAGCATTGCAATAATGGTGTTTTCTATTTTAACAAGATTTTTTGTGTGGTGTAATGAGAGTTGGGGTAAGACTCTGGAAGGTCAGGATTCAAGTTCCTGTTTGGCCATGGATATCCACTGGGTGGCCTTGAACGAGTTCCACTCTCTCAGCCTCAGAGGAAGGCAAACCTGCTATGAACAAATCTTGCCAAGAAAACTGCATGATACATTCTCAGGGTTGCCATAAGTCAGAAATTACTTGAAGACACACAAGTGTAAAGTCTACTGCTTTTAAAGGCTTTAAGCCATCTGCTTGGAAATTGGTTAGATTGTTATGCTGCTTTTCAAGAAGATTGTTTTCATACTTGTAATTTTGTACATAACTTTGTATGCGATTGATGCACTACTATGGCTGCTTCAAAAGTAGGTTTTCATTTATAAAGGCCTGAGATTTTAGTTTGCAATTCAAGTGCACTCCTTTAATCCTCTACTCCATACTAAGTATCATCTGGTACACAGAATTTCCACCTATGAAAGTGTGTGCAGGATTTCATGTTTTGTGTCTGAAGGACCACTTGCTTTTAAATGAGCTTGCATAGTAGTTAAGTTTATTGGTAGGTAGCTACAGAGGAAGGACCTTTTCTATGGTTGCACCACATCTGTAGAACTCTTTCTCCTCATCTGTTCTCCAGAGTTGTTGTTGTTGTGTGCGTTTAAGCCATTTCTGACATGGCTATCCTAACGTTACCCTATCATGAGGCTTTCTGAGGCTAAGAGTGTGTAACTTGCCCAAGGTCACCCAGTGGTTTTCCATGGCCGAGCATGGATTCAAATCCTGGTCTCCAGAGTCATAGTCCAACACACAAACTACTACACCACTCTGGCTCTCTTGTACCCACTTTGAAAGCTGATACATGCTAGGTTAAACAGAATATCTTAATTTTCTGTGCATTTAGGAGCAATGTAGTCATTGAATTTTGTTACTGCTACTAAAATTATTGTATTTTTTAAAAAGTTCACTATTGTGTGTTCTGCTCAGCTTTCATACAGACATACAACACTGAAAAGGTGGCCACTTCTCACCCACTGTGAGAAAAGTGCAGTCTGGTTTGGATTTTTCCCCTTTAAGGGACATGGATATATTTACATCCCACCTTCACCTTGACCCCATCCCCTCAACTTTGTTCACATTTTAAAAGTCACAAAAGATGGGAACTGTGCAATAGTTGCCCAACATGCTTGAAACTGGTATATTCATTTTTTTCCAAAGCTCGCTTTAGCAGAGAAAAACATTCCCAAGGTGCTTTCAAAGAACCTCTAATAAACTTATCTTTATCTTCATACACATTTACAGTGTTCTATGTTTAGTGTTTCCTCACATTTTGAAAGAAAGAAACTGCACAATGTGGGGAATAAGCCATCTTTTTACAGATAGGTAAATACATAGATGAAGAGCCACTGTGGTGCAGTGTTTTGAGTGTTGGAGAACATAATTCGATTCTCCACTTGAGCATAAAAACCCACTGGGAGACCTTGATCAAGTCACATTCTCTCACCCTCAGAGGATGGCAATGGCAAATCCCTCTGAATAAACTTACCCAGAAAACCCTATGATAGGTAAACCTTTGGGTCACCTTGTGGCAAGAAAATGACTTGGAGGCATACAAGAACAACACACATAGAGAAATACAAACGTAGATATATCACACACATATGTGTGTGTCTGTGTGTGATATATCAATGTTTGTATATCTGTATCTATATCTGCATCTACCTTTCTATATGGCTGATCCAATTCTTGTTCCACTTTCTTGTATGCCAATGAAAGAGGACAAGGCAAGGCCAGTGGAAAAATGCCAAGCGTGAAGTCATATCACATTGGCAGGAGACATGCAAAGATGATAGAGGTTAGTAGCAACCATGTGCTTAAGGTAGAGACACAATTTGGCATAGAGATGAGCCACAAAGTTTTTTAAATTGTTATTATTTTGGCTTGGGAGTAAGGCATAATTATTATCAGATGGAAATCTCTTTCTGTGATCTCTGCTCCCAAGCAAAAAGAGAAGGAGAAGACAAATAAATATATTATATTAATACACAGCCTGAACAATGACTCTGCATGAGACAGTTTCCAAGGGCACAAAGCCTCTTCTGTAGATTTTACATTATGAACATGGGAACTTTGTCAAAGCAAACGTTACTTGGAGGGGAAAAAAAGCTGTTTACCAAAGGAAAGGCTGTTAAACATCTTATACAGAAGGCTGTATTGTTATCACAGGTCAATAAAATGAGAGGAACACGGACAACAGTGCAGCTGTAAATACCAAAACATGACCAGAGGTCACTGTTTGGGTTGCTATTTATGCATGATATCTTTTGATGATTTTCATTTTTTTTTTTTTAGAAGTTCAGCCTTCTTAAGCAGTTTAAATGCATACACACCTCTCATAGTGGAAGTGATTAAAATATTCGGAAAGTCAAGACTTAAAAGTGCTGTTAAGATTAGTTTACTACAATGGGTAGGAAATAAGAGAAAGATGAATGACTCACTCTTAATATTTGGCGGTGGGTGAGATTGCACAGAAAAGCATAGTCTTGGCAGGTCACAAAATCCTATCATGCTTAATGAAGGCAAACATTTTTCAAAGTGTTTATCAATTCATGAGTGCTGGCTCCTGATCAATTCTATTGGAGTGAAGGTAAAAGAGGAGAGACGTGGAACCTGCCAAGATTATCATGTCTTCTACATCTGGATATTAAACAATGAGAGAAGGGTAATCTACTCACATAGTCCCCAAATGATAAATTGGATTTCCTGTGTCGAGGAAATTTGGCTAACAAATTTGTATCACAAAAGCTGTCACTGGTGGAGGGGAAAGAAACAAGAGAAGATCCATGTATTTCCATAAGCTCTGTCACTCAAGGCCATTTCACATCACAAAAATATAGCACTATGGCTGCAGCCACACTGCAGAATTAATGCAGTTTGGCACCACTGTCATGGCTCCATTCAAAGGAATCCTGGGATTTGTAGTTTGTTGTGGTATCTTGAACTGACATGATTGCATCATATGGAATCCTAGTATTTGCAGTTTAGGAAGGACCACTTAGATTAGCTTGACCATGAAACCCACTGGGTGACTTTGGGCAAGTCACATGCTCTCAGCCTCAGGGGAGGCAATGGCAAACCTCCGAAAAAAATTGTGCCAAGAAAACCCCCATGCCATTTCCAATTTATGGTCACCTTAGGCTCACCATAAGTTGGAAACAAGTTGAAGGCACACAACATCAACAAATAAATTTTGAGTTTTCAGCCAGAGAGCTTTGCTAGTGCCTCACCAAACATGAATCAATATTGCTGAACAGGGAATGGAGAAAGGCAGGACCAAAGGAAATCTCTGCCAAGGCAGTGAAGCTTAGGAACGTTCCTTCTCTAAATCCCCCAGGCAGCACAGCCACTGGCTATGTTAGCTGGGGGATTCTGGGGTTTGCAGTTCAAAAATAACTTGATTAAGTTTCCTTTGCTTTCCATTTTTGTGCCAGTAATAATGTGGCTGCAGAGATCATATATAATAAAATTCTCCAGAATTTCTTCTCATCAATAATCATTGAGTAGATAAATCTCTGGACTCATCTGATGAGTAATTTTAAGAATCTCTTTTATAATCATATGAATTATTTTCCAAAGTTGTGGGCAGTTCTGCCACATATGATACCAGGATCCAGTGGTAGAAGATTGGTTAATGAAATTAATTGGCATGATGGAATTGGATAAATTAAAAAGCTGATTAAATCAAAAAGAAACAAAGAAAATTGACAAAGACTGATCATGGGCTACTGTAAAAATATGTGGAAATGACAAAAGATAAGAGGGAAAAGAAAAGAAAGAGAAGAAAAGGGTTAGGAAATAAACATAACTTAAACAGTCAAAGTAAGATTTAAAACTATTGAATTTTTACAATTAATGACTTGGGAGACAATAGTGGGACCAGATAAGTTTAAATCAGGTGAGGAATATTAAGGGAAACAATGTCTTACAAAATCAGGTAAATGATGGGAAGTATTAAATTTAGGATATTTAGTAAGTAAGAGACAAATGGAGACTGAAACAAAATGGTAATGATGAAAAGCAATAGAGTGTAAAAGTGTATAAATTACTGTTTGATATTTATTATTTTATGGGTCTTTTGTTTACAAAAATAATTTTATATTTTGTTTTTGTTTCTAAAAATAAAGTTCTTTTTAATAAAAAATAACTTGGTTATGCTCTGCAAGAAGGTAAGGTTTAGACACATTTTTAAAAGGCTGGATGGCTTTAAATCTGATCAGGTGATAATTCCGCATGCTTTTCGTTCACCGTTTACCTTCACTTATTCCAGCACACTGTACTGAACACAGAGAGAAGTTATGTGACTTACACAAGTCTCTCCAACACCCCTAAACATTGTGCCAAATTGATTTTTAACTGTCATGGCTCCATCCTATGGAATCCTGGGATTCATAGTTTGTTGTGGCACCAGAGCTCGCTGACAGAGAAAGCTAAGTATCTCACAAAACTACAAACTTCAGCATTCCATAGCACTGAGCCATGATAGTTTAAGTGGTGTCAAACCACATTAATATTGCAACGGGTTTGCTTTCCACATATCAAGCACCATTTTTCGGGCTTCTTAGCTATTGCAGAAGTAATAACTGGGGAAGGGGATGCATGGCTTATTCTCCTGAGTGGTGCCAACATACATTATGTCCATGGATAGCAAAATTTCTCCCAGTGCAACTGGTGAAAAATAATAATCCCCTGCCCCATTTCGTCTGGCGTGGAAATATGGCTCACACAGTGTTGGCACCACATTGCAACCATGCTTGTCTTCCTGTGGCATTGGAAAGGTGGTGAAGGAGGGCTGGAGAAACACAGGTTGCAGTAGCACATCTGCAGTAAACAAATGCAATAGATCTTAAGCTGGGAAAGAATGAGATTTTATCTGCTCCTTTGCTGAATAAGCATGAACAAGAAAAGAGAGAGAACAGGGGAGAGCTGGTCTGCCTCACCAGCTCCCTCCAGTATGCTAAAATAAATTAAAAAATAATAATAATGCATAGATCTGTAAATTTGGCTACCAAAATGGCAATCATTAGAAAAGAAGTAGCTGCTGAAAGAAAAAACCATTCTTGGATGATGATGATGATGGTAATTATTATTATTATTATTATTATTAATTATCCCGTAATTCAACTGGGGTGGCTTACAACATTAAAATATACATTTCATATTCCACAATCCCACCCACCTCTTAAAAAACAATCCCACCCACCTCTTAAAAAACAAATTTAAATTGTCATTAAACAATGACAATTTAAAACATACTTAAAATGCTAATACAAATAAATAAACAGTAACTGCAGCAGAATCAGAGCAGGTTGGGCTGTCTTTTGATGGCCGGGATATCTATTCAGGAAAGGCCTGCCAGAAGAGATCTGTCTTAACAGCCTTTTTAAAGCTGTTTAAGGTGGTAATATGACGGATCTCATTCAGCAGACCATTCCATAATCTGGGAGCGGATGCCGAAAAGGTCCTCTGGGCGGTTGCAGACAGCTTAGTTTTTATAGACTGTAGCAGATTCCTCCCAGAGGACCTGAGTGTGCAGGGTGGGTTATACAGGAGGAAGCGATCCCAAAGATAGGTTGGATCCAAGCCATTTAGGGCTTCAAAGGTGATGAACAACACCTTGTACTGGGCCCAGAAACTAATGGGCAGCCAAAGAAGTAATCTTAAGATTGGTGTTATATGGTCTCTTCTCGATGTTCCTGAGACCAGCCTGGCTGCCATATTCTGTACTAGTTGAAGTTTCCGGACGAAGTACGAGGGCAGCCCCACGTAGAGCGCATTACAGAAATCGAGATGAGAGGTTACCAGCATGTGCGACACAGGTCCATAACTTCCAGGAAAGGGCGCAGCTGGCATATCAGCTGAAGCTGATAACAGGCACTCCTAACTGTCGCATTTACCTGATTTATCATCTGGAGTGACGGATCCAGGAGCACCCCCAGACGGCGAACACAGTCTTGAGAGGAGAGTGTGACCCCATCCAGGACTGAAGGTTGTATCCCAGTACCTGGTTTCGGGGCTGCTACTGTAAGTACCTCCATCTTATCTGGATTCAGTCTCAATCTGTTTTTCCTCATCCATTCCATTAAGACAATCATTGAGAGGAGAGACACCATCTGAAGACTGAGACATGGAGAAATATATCTGGATGCATTCAAGTGGTCCCTAGAAGGTTCAAGAGAACCAGCATGGCATAGTGGTTTGAGTGTTAGACTATGACTCTGGAGACCAGGGTTCAATTCACTGCTTAGCAATGAAAATTCACTGGGTGACTTTGGGCAAGTCACATGCTCTCACCCTCAGGGGAAGGCAATGGCAAACCTTCTCTGAACAAATCTTGCCAAGAAAACCCCATGATAGGTTCACCTTAGGGTCGCCATAAGTCAGAAATGGTCTAAAAACTTGTGTGCCTTGGCCTCCCCAGAAATGAGGGTGTGTGCTCCCATGGGTGTGCACACCATTTTGTTCCCTCCCTGCTTTCTGTCTGCGAAGAGTGAGACCGTAGACTCCAAATCCGTGAATGGAGAGGACGGACGCCTGTACACCCACTTTATTTTTAAATTAGAAAGGGAGAAGTTATTGCTGAATAAATGAAGACAACAATTTGGGCATTAGAAATCTGTAGTGCGGCAGGTCGGCTCAGGCAGTTTTTTTCCACATGTAATGAGAGGTATTACACAGAAGAGGTATTCTTCTATACATGCAGAAGAATGACCTAATGTGACCTGTGACATTTTTGAAGGCCACCTTTATGTCTCTAGAAGGCCACTTCCATGACTTTAGACTCCAGGTGCAAGTAGCTAGTCTTGGTCTTCTCAAGACTGCTTTTGCCCTCCTACAAGGCCTGGTGTCTCCTGGGAGGAGAAAAGAAGTTGCAAGTAAGGCAACCCGGAGCTCCTTCCCTCCTTCTGCTGCTGCCAGAAGCCGGGCATTACAGGAGCAAGAGTGAGTGGGCAGCAATGCTGATACTATTGATTGCAAAATTTGGAAGAAGCTTTCTGTTCATCCTTAAGCCCGACACTATCTTTGAGATGGAATCATACAAATGTTTCCCCAGTTTCCAGTATGTTACAGCAGCAACCCTCCTCCTTGTGAAGGGAAGTGGATTTTCTGAGTTGCCTGCAATCTGTCACAAAATATATACTTGTTCTGAAATAGGAGAGGATTCTGTCATCTGCCAATGTAAAGAGGCCGCATTTGTTGAATGTCTGAAAACTCAATAGCAAAGAACTTGAATAACAGGATTTAGCAAGCCTCTGCATGCACCGAAAACAAGCTTGCTGAGTCCAAAACAAAAATTATGCAAAAAGGAAAAAAAAATACACACATACAACATCCCAGTTACAGCTAGGTGCCTCACTCGATACAGCATTTTTTGTTGTTGCTGGTGCCGTTATCACCTTGGAAATCTTCTTAAACCCTTAAAACCCCCTTGCAGTCAAGTTCTTCCATGGAATGTACTTGTATTTGTTTTGGTTTTTTTACAAAAATTTTGACTACTCATTAACAATCCCACATATCCATTTGTGAACTGATATTTCTGCAACAAAATGGGGCCATAGGTTCATTAGGCTTCCTACTCAGGAATCTCATCAAAATTTGATGGCCGGGATCTTCCTTCCACTCAGCAAGTCTTTCTATATACATTTCCCTCTTTGTGAGTAGTAGTTCCTTCAAGAGGAATTTCTTCAAGATGAGCCCCTCCTTATTACATGGAACATTTGGCTGGTGGGACAGGTTTTCCATGGGGCTGAAAAGGCCCCAAATGCATGCACATGTGAAGCCACCTGCAACATTTGCATACAAGCTCATTGATGTTATCCTTGGCCAGGCTACAGTTTATGATTTACTGTGCATGCATTTGTACTACACTGATCTTTAATTTTTAGTATACTGCTGCCAATGAGAGCATGCTTTCATCTTACTGAAATACCTTCCAACATTTCACAGACAAAAACTAGAAGATATGTGGCCAAGCAACATCAGAGTGTAGTCAAGATGACAAAAGTTTATTAATGAGGAAAGAATAGAAGACTAGGGACGTTATCACATGTGGGTCTCAAAGTGGCAAGAAAGCGGTATGGAATCAATCCAGAACTATACCGGTATAGACCCCACAAGACGGAAATGGCTATCAGACGCAACTAGCATCATTGCGCAATTAACGAAACCGTGATAGATGAGCTCCTGGGGACCGTATCTGCCATTCACAAACAAGTGAGAAGATCCCCTCCAGAACCCAGCAAGGATGTTCTTGCACATGCGCAGAAACAGGACAGCCGTGGCTGTCACACACACACACCCCTTTCCAAGCCTGGAAGCCTGGTTGCTTTCCTTGGGATGAGGTCGTCCCAAGGAAAGCAACCTTGTCCCAAGGAAAGCAACCAGGCTTCCAGGCTTGGGAAGGTGTGTGTGTGTGTGTGTGTGTGTGTGAGACAGCCGGCTGTCACACACGCACACACACCCCTTCCCAAGCCGGGAAAGAGAGCCGCTCCGAGCAGAAGGACTCTCTTTCCCGACTTGGGTTGGAGCGGCTCTCTTTCCCGGCTTGGGTTGGGAAGGGGTGTGTGTGTGTGTGTGACAGCCGGCTGTCACACACACCCCTTCCGAAGCCTACGTGGGGCCTGGGCTCCATGATATGTATCTTGTGATCAGACATACGGCAAAAGCAGTATCATTGCGGTATCATTCCGGTCGCGCACTTGCAATTCCCCAAGAAACCGGCATTCAAAAGAACGGGGATGATGCCGCATTGGGACGGGGTTGGGATGGGGTTCTGTGCGACGTCGTGTGAACACACGGGAAAAAGAACCGCAATGGGACGGGATTGGGTGCGGATTCTTTCTGCTTTAGGCCCCGTGTGATAACGTCCTAGGAGAGGTTGCAGTAGTTTTGCTTTTGCCAGAATCTACTGGGAAATGCAAGATTCTCCTCTCCTTTCTCTCTTCAGAATTAAGTGCAAACTACTTTTGCAATTTGAATTCAGTTTGCAGCTAATATACTAAGTTGTGGATACAGGGGGAAAGTGGGATGAGGAGAGAGAAGCTGGGACATTTTAAAACAGCTGAAAAAGTGGGATGGCAGTGGAATAATAGGGACTGTCCCTGCCAAAGCTGGGCAGTTGGTGGGTGTAAGTGTGCAGACTAGTTCTAAAATCCCATGAGGGAACGCAAACATTGATAACTTTCTTTAGTATCACTACCATTATTGTATACCATATCTGGGGAAGAGCAGCAGAGTTCTGATAAAAAGGAGCAGAACACTGGTTAAAATGTCTGTGTGGGGGAATATGATAATGGGTGAGGGACTTTAAAAGTGTGACATACTTCATGGAATATCCATGGTACCTTCAAGACAAGTTTGCAAATATTATTAACATTGCATTACTATTTAGGCAATTATATCCACTTTTACCCCAACACTGGAAGTCAAGGCAGCTTACTTAAATTAAGACAAACACAGTTAAATGCATTTACAAAAAGAGAAGTAAAAACACGTATTGGTACAATATAGTTAAGCAATTCCTTGAATTAAAACTCTTTTAAACAAATCCATTGCAAGACAAAATATGAAAATCAGCAAAACAGCACAATGTTAGAAACCATTTAACTATACTCTTAAACCCCTTACAGTCAATTCCTAAAAACCTGTCTGAACCAAAAGTTTTCACTTGCCGACCAAAAGGACAGCAAGGAGGAAGCCATCCTAGTTTAGCATTCCAAAGCTTAGGAGCATCTGCCAAGGAGCTCCCACCAGTTATCCCTGGGAAGGTACCTGAGACTGACATAAGGGCCTTCTTCCAAAGATCTTACAATTCAGACAAATATTCACATTTGACTGCAGCATCAACTATGTAACCCTTGCTCCAAGAGTTTCCTACTTGTCCAGGCAGGAAAAACGTATCAAAATGGCTTCGCTTTCTATTTTTGACCACTTTTGTGGAACTTTGCTATCTTGCTTTAAGCAGATGAATGTTGAAAGCACTGAAACCCTGTTTATTTTCAGTTATCACTTTTCAGGTCTATTTAATTTTATGATGCATGTATCTTCCCCTGCCCCCGGAAAACAGGTCTCTAATTTGTACATACCAGAAATAGGAGGAGGCAGCAGTCAAAGGACTGAAATTAACACCAGTCCAAAAGAGATACAATTTATTACAGTATATGAACAATTTCCCCATTTTTCCAGTGTTGTGACAGTATGTGGCTTTCCTCTTTTTCGAAAAATGCTTTTGACTGCTGGAAGCCAAAAGCAAGATGAATATTGTCCCCGGTTCTCAAAGGTTTAAAGTGCCACATAATGTGACATGAAGCTTGAAATAAATAAATATAGCAACAGTAATAAATAGAGATAACAATAAATAGAACATGAGGCTTAAGGTCTTATGCTTGTCAACAACAGAATTTCCCAGTCTGGTCAAAGAAAGTTTCAGCCTGAAGTTTCTTAGGACAGCATTTTTTATTTAGGCTCGTTTTTTGTTTTTGTTTTTTTGGGTAAGATGGTTCACAATTTTGTTTGTTTGTTTCTAGTAACTAACATTTTTTTCTTATGTTAACCATGATAAGGGAGAATCCTTGAAATGTCTGGATTAAAATCATATTCCTTTTATGCTCTACCATTAGGTTTGTATCCACTGAAGATAGATAGATAGAGTCCTTCCTTCTTTCCTTCCTTCCTTGGTTTCAATTTGCTGTCTTCTCTAGAAAAGGCTTTTAGACTTTTGTCTTTCTTATTGCAGTCTTATTGCAGATTTGCAGTCTTATTGCAGATTTGAAAGTGCATGTGGCTTATCCATAGTCAAACAAAAGTTTTCATCCATTTAAACAACTTTCAGTATTTCAATGCCTTCAGCATCTTGTTGGCGTTATAAATGAGAGAGGTGCTGAGATGGGAATGGCAGACCCTTGGTTACATATAGGGATGATTAGAAAGTGGTTTGTAACCAGAACAGTTTCATGTGTGTTGTCTCAATAATTCTCATAACATTAGGTAAGATAGATCAGAATTATGTATACATTATAGATGGGAGCAGGAGGTAAGATGAATAAAGGATGCTCTCCAAATCTACCTAGTGAGTTTATTATTGCAGTACGTATTGAACTGGAGAAACATAACTCATTATGACAAATATCTAACATTTATGCCATTCTCATGAAACATTAAAAACTGGCAATATTGTTACCAAAAGACAACATGTTAAAACAGGGGTGAGGAACTTGTGTGATTCCAACTCCTTTCCTGCCAAGATCAGGGATTATGGGAGCTGTGGTCTAGAAACACCCCCTAATGGTACCAGGTAAAGACAAGAGATGGTTCTAGGAAGCACCATATCAGCTTTCACTTGGATGTGGCAGGTTGCATTATTTTTGGAAGGGAAATGTAGGTAAGTATTTGTTTCCTGCTCTCAAATATAATCAATATTTAATTACTGTAAAGAACATTTATTTGACCTTTTTATACTTTATAATATCTATAGCAATACTGTCAATCCAGGACCATCATTCTTCATTCTGGATGGAGAGAGATCATGTAGCACCTACTGACTAACACGGCTACATCTTTGAATTCTTCTTTCTATTACTTTTAAAATCATCTTTGTTCTTTCTTTGCAATTATACCCGATATAATTAATTTGATTGTACCCAGTAAATGGGTTCCCTCTCTTTTTTACCTTAGAAACTTTGTAACATAACAACCATTTGGGTTGTATAGATCCTGGCACCCCAGAATGGCTCCATTCTTCAGCAGTTGTTGTTTGTGGGTTAAAAAGCACAAATCAAAACAAAACACAAATCCTTCAAGCAATTAGACCTGCTATTTAATTTATCCTTGCAAGCCCTAGTGTTTCCATGCTTATTGTCCTCCTGTGCTGATTCACTCTTTTGTTCTTTACCCATGTTAAAGTAGAATTAGAGACAGTGAGTGATTCACATTGGCTTAATTAAGTCTTTTAGTTCATGTCAATAGCAGCAGGGATCCATCTTCTTGAGAGTAATATTGCTGCTAGGAAAGAAGCTGATCTGATTAAGACTCAGCATTCTGCCTAGCAGGGAAGAGCCAAAGGCGCTTAAGCCGAGTTACAAATAATTAAATTGTTTTAATACGTATGGGATTCCTCTCCAGGCTTTGTACCAGACACATAGAAAAGGTTAATGAAGAGCAACGCTATTCATTGCCTTGGGTTTATTTTTTAGTAAATTGCCACTTCATTAAAAAAAAAATGTTGGCACTTTCTAAACAGACATGTGCCATCTTGCAATGAAGACCTCACCTGTCCTTGCAAAGTGCATTCTCTCTCTCTCTCTCTGTATGTGTTTTTGCTTTCTAGTGGCTGTTTACGTGGTTTAGTAATACTTTCTAATTTGGATGTGTCAGAGATCTGAAAACTGTTCTGTAAAACTAGCTATACGTACAGATGGATTCAGTTCAAGGCAGCAAATTCTTATCACTTAATCAGCTAAAATCTTACTGATTTTAAAAGTTATTTTTAAAATGTAAACTTTTTTTTAAAAAAAGGTGTCAGACCTTGTTTTAATAGAAATATTCCTTCTTTTGTTCCACATATGAGACACTCACTCCACACAGTTACTTGACTATATTTAACTGAGTAACAACTCTGGTTTTATTTAGTTTAATTTCGAGCTCACATTCCCTTTCAAGGGAAAGGAACAGCAAAGGAGCAAAACAGCAAAACTCAGCACCATTAAAAGGTGTTTACTTTTGACATAACCCTTGTTATTCATTGCCACTCCACAGAGAATTATTTTAGAGGTTGTCCAAAAAGATTTTAAGCTTGAATTACCTTCAAGATTCTTTCTATTCTTTCTATCCTTCCTTCCTTCCTTCCTTCCTTTTATTTGTCCCATCTTTCCCCTAATAATAGGATTCAAGGCATCTTACAATTTGTTAAAAACAGTACAGATTAAAAAGTGTTAGTAAAAATATAAATATAAGTTATTTTTTTTAAAAAACCCAAATTATCTATAAAGATAAATCTATTAAAATTCATTTACACTCATATAAAAATATTCCTGTTTGATATTGTGCTCCTATGATTCTCTACTATTGACTATGATGAGCAGGACTTCAGAGAGTTAATATTCAAAACATTCTGCAGTTCTAGGTGTGGATTATTTTCAATCTCTCCCTCTCTGCAATACTAGACATTTGAAGACAGAAGGAAGATTTCATGGTGGTGGTAGGGGAAGAACTCTTATTTGGGAGCAATGTCCTCATTTTGCCTCCATCTCATAGCTGCACTCCTATGTGCATCGTATGCATACAGAATTCAAAGACATAGCTGTGTTAGTCTGGAAAATAAGTAAGCAAAGGGATCTTGCAGCACCTTTGAGACTAGCTGAAAGAGAAAAGTTGGTAGCTTGGGCTTTTGTAGACTTGAGTCTACTTCCTCAGATGCATTGGGAACTGAGACAACTTTTCACTACTGGAGTGAAAGGAGGGCTAGCCATTTGACTAGCCCTCTTTGCCCAGCTTCTTTTGGTTGAGGATTTTCTGAAAGGCCAAGCTGCTTAGTTCCACGCCTGAGCCTCCATCCCTTGACGGCTGCAGCATCAAGTGATGAACTGTGGATCTGTTTTCATTCTCCTCGAGAAACACCTTGGTTTTGAGTCTGTTCACACATGCAAATGGAGGCATTCAGCAATTTCTACAAACATATATGGTTGAACTAGCCCTTCTCCCCCAACAATCTTCCTTAGCAAGCTCTTTGATATCAGGATCCTGAATGCCAAGCTCCTTTTTTTTTTTTTTTGCCCTTTAAAGTTTTTGTGCGTCAAAATAATTTGATGCTATCCCCTGTCCCAATGTGCTCTCAAATGATGTGTTTGCTCTGCCAATGTATTGTTACATTACCTCTATTGACAATGTTTTTGCTCCAGGAGCCACTGTATATAATGAAACAGGTGGCGAACACGGCAAGTTATTTTTAGCTAGGCTTGCCTTTCAAATGACAACTGCTTGTGTAGATATTCTTCTACCTTTCCAAAGACCTCCCTTGGGCCTCCCTTGGAAGGGCTGTTTTTACACACATTAAGGAGTGTTAGCTGGCACTCACCCAAAACTGTGTGCAATAATGCTCTTTTTTTGAATAAAAATAACTCTAAAGGCACAGCAAAGTACTTAATGTACACTGAACTTACTGGGTCTGCATTTCCTCTTTTTAACCAAGTCACACTCTGCATCAGAAGTATGAAGACAGCAAAGGAGAAAAAGCCCTAAACAGAGCAAAGATGTATTTTTTCAGAGTGGGAAAAATGAAATCCAAGGACTGCTTCTGTACAGATAGAAAATTAGGGCATAACACAGCAGGCAGATAATGATGCACATATCGTTTGCATTAACAACCAGCTGTCATCAAATTAAAAGAAAAGAAAGAAAGAGAGAGACTTGAAATAGACTGCTTTAATGTCATAAGCAAGAATCCACTTGCAGTTTTCAAGAGCATCAAAAACAAAGATATCAGCTTCTTATTGAGCTAGTTTATTCACCGGGATTTTAATAAGCAACTGTCTTATATTAAGAAATTATTTAAATATTTGCAACATTTGGTGCCAGCACATCATCTTTAAATAAACGAAGGGATTTTCTGCAGATCGGATGGCTTTGAAGGGGCCCCATGGTTACTCAAAGGCACTCTTGATGTAATGGCCTCAGACCAGGGTGAGGTGGCTTCGTACTTCAAAGTACCCTGATCTTTAAAGCTGAATCCTGTAGCACGCTTACCTAGGAGTTATCTCCATTAAATGCCACAGGATTTAATTCTGTGTGTAGTAGTAGCATTGTTGCACAGTAAATGTCTTTGGGAAGGTTTCTCTCAATCTCACCCATTTCACAAGATGGTTGTCAAGATAAAAAGAGATCACTAGGGGGAAGGCAATGGCAAACCTCCTCTGAACAAATCTTGCCAAGAAAACCGCATGATAGGTTCGCCTTAGGGTCACCATAAGTCAGAAACAACTTGAAGGCACACAACACACACTAACTAGAGGTGATGGGAATTGCCCCTTCATTTCTATCTAAACCAGGGCATCTAGTCCATTTTAATGTAAATTTCCTCCTTGAGGATCGTGATCCTATAGTCAAATTGAAAACAAAATTTTAGCAATTGTTGCTATAATAAGGGTAGTGGTTAAGTCTTAAGTTTTAAACAGCCCGATTACACAAGCATACATTTTTAAAAGAATTTAACAATTTTATTTGCATCTTAAGTCTTCTTAGCTATACTGATTCTACTTGTTTTACCAATACAGCTATATTTTAGTATTAAGATTATTTTTTGTATTAGTATTAGCAAACTTTTGTACTGGATTATGTCTGATGGTATGTATTGTATTTTATTTCTTGTGACTGCAATGGCCATTGCTTAATTGCAAATAAATATTGACTTAACTTGGGAATTACAATCCAACATCACCTGGCTGGCCACATTTGTTGTTCTTGTTAGCTGCCCTTGATTTGATCCAGACTCATGGTGACCCCATGGATGAGACATCTCCAAGACTACCTATCTTCCACCTCTCTGCTTAGGTCCTGCAAATTCATGCCCATGAGTTCCTTAATAGAGTCCATCCATCTAGCATGCAGCCTTCTTCGCTTTCTACTTTCTTCCACCTTTCCTAGCATTATTGTCTTTTCCAATGAGTCATGCCTTCTCATGACCTGACCAAAGTATGACAACCTCAACTTTATCATATTGGTTTCCAGAGAGATTTCCAGCTTGATCTGTTCTAGGACCCATTTGTTTGTCTTTTTGGCTGTCCCTGGGATCCTCAGCACTCTTGTCCAGCACATTTTAAATGAACTGATCTTTCTCTTATCCACTACACCAGGGGTAGGCAACCTTTCCCCTTTAAGGGCCGAGGGACTTCAGCTCCCAGAATCCCAGGAGCTATTGGCCAACATGGGACTATTGGCCAACATGGCTGAGGCTTCTGGGAGCTGAAGTCCCTCGGCCCGTAAAGGGGAAAGGTTGCCTACCCCTGCACTACACTATCTTCACTGTCCAGCTCTCACATCCATTACATGGTAACAGGGAAAACAATGGCTTGTATGATTCTCCATCTCTTAAGAAGAGAAAGCAGCCTGGAGGCGTTCTTAGTTTTGCAAGAATTGCTTTTAAGTGGCCTTCCAATGCGTGGTGAGAGGAAGCAGAGAGAATGGTGGAGGGAGAGAGATGTCAGGCAGAAAGAATTCCCATTGGGTTCTGTCAATTGCAGTGTAAATCCAAAATTCCTTAAGGCTGATCACACAGCAACATTTCAAACACTGATTCACTCACCTGTCTTTCCTCTTCTCTCTGCTTGAAGGCAGGTTGTCTTTTCTTTTTTTTTCTTTTAAAGAAATTCTTTAGTGTTACCTATTTATTTTGGTTACAATACCAAATATACATATGAGGAACATGGTGGGGCTTACCAAGTAAATATAACTGCTGATACTAACTTCTTATTGTTATCACCGAAATTAAACAATTAGTTTCCTTGTACCAGACCACAACCCCACACCAGGGTTTTTTAGAGCAATTTTTTTCTAGCTGCTTGGAAACACATCATATTAATAGGGGTTTCTCCATAGGACTCAGTAGTTTTTATTGAGTATATAACGACAATTCATTTGCGACAATGACAAAGTTCCCCCTCTCTTTGTGCTGCCTTCTCCAATTTTTTTCCCACCCCAATTGGCATCTCTCAAACTCTATCTAGAAAGTTTCTAATGATCCTTGCGTGCTTTCAATGTTCGCTTAAGGATTTCAGCATGTTCATTTGTTCTTGTTGTGTGCCTTCGTTTCTGACTTACGGCACCCCTAAGGCTATCATGAGGTTTTCTTGGAAAGGGGAGGTGGTTTGCCATTGTTTTCCCCTGAGGCTGAGAGCATGTGTCCTGCTCAAGGTCACCCAGTAGTTTTCATGGCCAAGCAGGAAACTGAACACTGATTTCCAGAGACATAGTCCAACACTCAAACCACTACACCACACTGGCTCTTCTGCATGCTCATCTTGTTATCAATTTGCTTTCAAATACCCTGTCTTCAATGCATAATGTGTGTTTGATGTTGTTGTTGTGTGCCTTCAAATCATTTCCAACTTCTGGTGTTCCTAAGGCAAACCTATGATGGGATTTTCTGGGGCTGAGAGTGTGTGACTCGCAGGTCACCCAGTGGGTTTCCATGGCCAATGAGAGAATCAAACCCTGATCTCCAGAGACGTAGTCCAACACTTAAACTATAACACACTGGCTCTCATCTGATTGTACACCTTTCTAGTTTTTCCACCTGCCTATTTTGTATGCCGCTGCATGATAAAATAAACCTTTTTCCTGTTTCCAAACTGGCATATTTCAAAAATATTCACTTGCTGGTACAGATCTCCCTTCAGTTATGAAATGGGCAATGGCTGCTCACTTTAATTATATGCATCCTTCTTCACGAGGTGTTTATGTTTATAGTGTATTTTTTTACATTGTGTGCCACCTGGAAATCCCACAATAAAAGCTGGCATACAAATATTTTAATAAATGAGTAGTGTCTAAGATAAAATGGAATAGCCTTGAGTTTCTGGAGGAGGATTAAAGAGCAAAACATAGATTAAAATTACATTAATCTTCAATAAGCTAATTTTCTATAGACTATCTGCTTACTGCAACTACTGAATATATATTTTTAAATTTTTTAAATCCACCTTTCCAGACCAGGAAAACTACACTACTAAACAGCAAAAGTATTTGCAAATGCAAATACACTTTGGTGGCTGCTGTGAAGCTCAGCCAAATAGATCATATTCAAATAAAACATAAATGTCAGATGGTAGAGCATTCCTATAGCACATTTGAAATAACGACATTTCTACTGAATCTTGCTTCATCAGCAACTGGGAAATATGATCCAAACTTCTCAAGAAAATCAATCCCGTGCTTGTATATACCTGCAGATACGAGAAAGAAGCCGTTTAAAAAAGTTAAACCTTTTTTTTGTGGTGACATATTGTAGGCCTGGTTCTATAATGATTCCTGAAATCAATCTTTAATTTGACAAGATCTTACTTGGGAGCTAGGAAGACAAAGTAGCTTAGAGACAGCACTGTTACAATTAGGGGAAAAAGTTGGTTCATATGTCCTTTCCAACACTCACAATCCACTACAAGTAGTTTCTGGAAGTGCATTCAACCCAATCACTTTCTGTAATATATGTATATATGTGTGTGTCTGTGTATCTTAGAAGACCGCTCTATAAGTTGGTTGTCAGATCTGACATGTCAAAGACCGAATATGTTAAAGGCTCAAGTGACATTAACTAGGCAGTATGTAAAGAGATCTTGTAGTACCCTTGAGACTAATAACTAAAAGAAAGAAGCTGGCAGCATGAGCTTTCATAGTTAAGTTTACTTCCTCAGATGCATTTGGCATAACTAGGCAATGTCAGCCATCTTGGGGATATTTGGTAATTATAATTTGGTTGGATAATCAGCATTAAGACACCTACTGGAACATGGCTCTTTCTTCTCTCCACAACAGTTAATATAGTTGAGAGTTACGCTAAGAGTAACTGAAAAATTGCAGGTAGGGAATCAAGCCATATTGTTATATAAAGAAATATTTGTAAATATTCTAGCGCTACCAGAAAATTGTAATTCTGGAATTATTTTTTAAATGCAGCTATTCCATACTTTCCAGCTGTCCCAGTTTGGCAGGTACGGTCCTGGTTAATCCTGTCCTCTTCTCATTTCAGCTGCTTTTAAAATGTCTTTGGGGGGTTGCAGACTGCCAGAAATAGTGCAAATTGAGTCCACTTTTAGGGTTAGGGTTAGTGCTAGGGAATCATGGGAATTGTATTTTTTTTCTGAGACATTGAGCCTTCTCTGTCAGAGAGCTCCGGTGCCACAATAAAATACAGTTCCCATGATTCCCTAACTCTAAAAGTGGACTCAATTTACACTATTTCTGGCAGTCTGCAACCCCCCCCTTGGTTTCTTTCTCCCCCTCCAGCATCCCCCCCTTGTCTTGAGTTTACCTCAATTGCTGCAAATGGAGGACAAAAGTAGTTTGCACTCAACTTAGTACAGGGAAAAGGAAGGGACAGACCTTCGTTGCAAATGCAACTGCTCCATCCTCTTCTAGCCTTCTTCTTAGCAACTTTTGACATCTAGACCACACTCTGACGTTCCTTGGCCACAGGTCCATCTCTGAAATGTTGAAGGATATACTATGCTGGTTTAATTCCTACAACTATACTAATTAATTATAATTAGGTAATAGGAGAAAGTCCTATAGCTATGATGACAGGTCCATGGGTTTCCTAAATACATCTGGCTTGTCACTATTAGAAACGGAATGGTGGGCCCTTTCCTTGGCTTCACAAAGCATTAGAAGGAAAAGGTTAGTTTTCTCTCTCTCCTCCCCACACACCAGATGCGGAAACAGTGATTATGCAACATTTATGACATTTACTTGTATTTGATAACTTAGAAACAAAGATGACTGAGATCTGTAGTGCTTCTTTATGGTGAGTATACTTAGAATCACAGTCTAGAGCAAATTATATGTTTAGAAATATACTTCATTGAATTCAGCGGCCCTGGCAGATAAATAGTTATACAGGAATGTGCTCTGAGTGCGAACATAGCAACAACAACAACAACAGCAGGTCTTTAAATGTTATAAGTTCTAAGGCCAAAAATAAATGCTTACATAAATTATGGATGCAACACAGTACAGGAAGAAGAGCTGGAAAAAGCCATTCAGATAAAATAGGTTTATTTAAAAGTTATTTTCAGCGAAGTGACTATGCAAAATACAAACTCTGACAAAATGTTCATTTTTCACTTCATAGTTTACAAATATACAAAATAGAAGTCTCCTTAAATTTATATTACATATTTATTAAGTAAAGAACTATATAGAAAAACACATTTGTTCTGCTTAAGGCATATTTGGGAATAAACAATTGTACAAATTATTGCACATTGAAACCACAGTGCATTACAGACTGTCTGCATAGAAGATTAAAAAAGAGACACAAACACAAATAAACCAGGTTTATTAACCTGACTTAGGTCATCATTAAATGTAGATCGGAAGACAAATGTATTTCCTTGTCAAATATGCAGCAGTTTGAGAACTTTGGCTTCCTTTTTTTTTTTTTTGGTACCTTAAGAACCAAAAGTCATTCAGCACCATTAAAATAGACTTTTAACCACATCTCTGCGCCTGAATTTCTTCTTCCTCATCTGACAAAAGTTCAGTAATGGCTTTTGGAAGGAAAAAGAAATTGCAAGTCTACAACGTGTTTACAATATTGCATTGAAAAGAAATCTTAAGGGAATTTGGGGTGAAGACAGATGCCACATTTTAAGAGCAGTAACAGTACATTTTCTTCAGCCATGGGTGCAAACCAGGCTTATTCCTGACTTTGTTATGTGCATGGTAGAACTACCTTCTGCCATGTCAAATGGTGAGTTTGGCTTCAAACACTACCTCCTTCTGTTTCTTTAAAGGTTGCAGCTTCCTTTTATTTTATTTCCTTTTCATTTAAGTCGATGTTCATTCTTCTTCTTAAAAACAAAAGTTTTAAAAAGTGTTGCAAAACTGCTCCAGGAATTTCATTTGGTGGAGGGGTGGTGGCAGGCAGTGAAAAGTTGTGTTTGACTTCATCATGGTCATTAGCCAAATAGTACTAGCTTTTGCTAGTAGCCTAGTTTATTTATTTATTTTTAGCTCTGGAGACAAAAAAAGCATTAGTATTGAATGTGGTGAAGAAGTTTCTAAAGTAGGCACACTGCTCTACAAACATTACACCTGCCTTCACCCACAGTCTCCCTACGTAATCTCCCACTGTCCCCTCCCCTCAACAGTTTATTTTAACCCTGATATCCTTGACTTCCAGTCAATCCGTGTCATTCTGTAGTCCAGAAAAGATTCAAGTTAAGATTTTTTTTGGTAAAAAAATGGAATGATGATAAAAGATCCAGTCATTGTTGTTCCCCCTACTTTTTGGGGGGAGAAAAAAATAGTCCCATGATTATTTTTTTTTAAAGAATTGTCCATTTATTTCCACACTTTCAAATTTGGAAGACTTCTTTGTAGTGCTTTAAGTGGAATTCTCCCCTTTTGTGGAAGACAGTCTTTTGTGCTGTCAAATACTGAATATCTCATGGCAGTAAAGGAAAAAAAAATCATTGTGTCCTGTTCAAAAGTGTCTCTTCATATGTAAGGCAAGGTGGTCAGACCTGGAAAATGCTCTGTCACACCTCTGGCATTGGAATGGGCGGTGGCCCGTGTGTTTTCTGTAGTGACGCGTGAGTTCATCAGAGCGGGCAAATTTCCAGCCACAACCTTCCCAGTCACAGTGATAGGGCTTCTCACCTAGAAATAAAGAACCACATCAATTACGTCTGCATTTTTCTCAGATACTGCGACAATCACCACATGCAAGTGCCTATTCCAGTAATCATCAAGACAGAGTTCTTCAAATTAGCTTTCTCTTACTATAGCTGCACTTTATAGTTTAGATGTATACAAACAGTTGGATGGAAAAGTTAGAAAAATCTCACATTGGCTTCTTTCACTGGAAACACAAATTGTCATTCCCCCCCCCCCCCGACTGCCGAAGGTAGCATGATAAGAGTATAATTTCCCATGATGTGCATACACCTATCCCACAATCATTTCTGTTCACTGGTTTTGCAGGTTTCTGAAAAACTTGTAAAACTTGTTTGATCAGAGAGCACAGTGTAAAAGAAAATAAATGTATATGCTAGATTGGTAAGTACAGCAGCCATTTGCCTAGTCATCTATGGCTAATATGAATTGCCTCTGGACAACCAGGAAAGCGAGCTTTGCAAATATGGGTTTTCTTTTTGGCTACAAATAACTAGGGCAGGAAAATTTGTTGAGGGCTACTAGAATTCATAGATTTATCTGCAAAACTTTTGTTCACTACAGGCAATAGATCAATTTGCACAAAGTATTGCCTACTGCCAACCTGTATAAATTCACAAGTTTCATGCACCTAGAAGAATAAAGTTTTTCAACAACATTGTTACTGATTGCACAGGCAATATGGTCAGACATCAGTCCATTAATTTTTGAAGAGGAACAGATCAGGAAAAGTAAAGCGGCACTCAAATTGCAAAGATAATCTGCACTGAGTCAAAGAGAAAGCGAATACAGAGCTACAGAATTAGCCAAAGTTTAGTAACTGAAAAATGTTACAGCTGCGCTTTCCAGGGAATGAAAGAAAACCCTGAAAGCTTTTCAAATGGACATCTTTCTTACTTTTTTTAAAGAAGAAAGAATATCAAAGTCAAAACGTTGAATTCCATTTTGGGAGAAAGGAAGGATATAAATCCAACAAAGAAAATAAATAATAAATAAAATTTTGTTAACCTCAGTGATACTAATATGGCTACTATCTCTTTGAAAACTGCTCAGTGAGAAAGTTCATTTTCCTAAACCATTTGAAGAGACTGACAGTTTCATTGTACCTTTGTACTAACAGAAGCTTCAAAGACAGTCACAACTTAATTTCCAATGCCCTACCGGACCCTCTGTACTCATATGTAGGTGGAAGTGCAACTGAAATCAGTGGAAATGTTTTCCAAGGAATTGTTTACAGCTAGGATGTCAGATCCTTCAGGACGTTTACAAGGCAATCCAAAGCTTTCCTATTTAAATTTGTTGTCTTCAGTGTCGCCAACTCACATGTACACCTAATGATACTTTCATAATACACTATTTTTTTAAAGAGTATTTTTGGGGGGTGGCTGACAAAGTTCACATTGCTGCAGGTGTCTCACTGTAAACTGGAAAACATGCACCACTTCCCCCCACCAAATTTACTACAAATTATACGTCCCACTGAAAACAAAGAGACTTGCTTTCTTCCAAGTATACATGGTTTAGTGAAGTCTACGAAAGCTCATGATGCCAATTTCTTTCTTTCAGTTAGTCTCAAAGATGCTACAAGATCTCCCTACATACTGATTCTACAGACTATCATGGCTATATTTTAATTCTATATACACTTCCGTAATAAGAAGCAAGTAATTATTGTTTTCTCACTTTATAGAAATGGCTGGAAAATTCAAAACTGGGTAATTTCTGTGGCTAATTAACCAGGTCTGTTGCTGACCAGCAGCTGCTTTTAACAGCAGAACTGAGAAGAAATCAAATTTAACCATTTGTGGGAAGGCTGTCCTGCTTCCACCAGTCAAAACAGCCCCAAATTAGAAGTTGGTTTCCAAAATCATAGCCAATTAGCCAGCTTTTTTTTGTTTTTGTTTACAGCACATCGAGATGAGCTCAAGATCTTAAACAAAACAACAACGTACATGAATTATGAGTCTTTGCAACATCTATTCCAGCCAACAGAAGCACACTGGTGGTGTTATCAGGATAAATATGCTTAATTCACTCTGGACTTTTAGCTACCTTATAATTAACTAGCCACATGGCCATAGCTAAGAGAGCAGTGCTCACACACCTGCAAACAATCCCTTTGCCATGGCTGAGTCATTTTGACTAACTCCTCCAATCTCCATGCAAAGGTATACTTTTAATGTGTTTTTGATATTTCAATTCTTATCTTGGATAGAACCACAACCCATTATTTAACACTCGGGGAAGGGGGAATTATTACTTATTTCTTTTTTAAATGTGCTAACTCATTGTATTTACCAAAAAGGTGCACACACCCTAAAAACTGACAATTGTTCTTTCAGAGTAGGAATATAGTGTGGGGGAGCTCTAGGTATGCAGTCTTGATTCTGTTTTTGCTTGATAGAAAGATTTGGCAAGGTTATTTAAAAAAGCCAGAAAAACCTAACCAGAGCAAATGGGAGAAAAGATGCACGCCTGCATGTGTGCACATGCACAAATGCAGTATGGCAAAACAATTACACCCTCTCAAATAATCTCCAACTCATCTTGGTTAAAATAACAGTATTTTAAGGCTGCAATTCTAAGTTCACTAAAAACAGCAAGATAATTCTAAGCAAGGGACTGCATTGCAAGAGATTTAAGAGTGGTATGGAAGAGGCATTGGTGCTTGTGGCGTACACTATATGGGCTCTCACCTTTTGTCCCACTATTGGCTCTTGTCAAACAGATCTCACAAGCTTTTGACATAAAGTTGACAGCAGGATGAAATACACACCACAGGCAATGCTAACGCTTTCACACTATTTTGAAGTCACTGGAAAGCAGTAATTTTCATCCACATATAACTTCTGATTGCAGGGCAAGGGAGTGTTTATAAAGAACCCCATTTACCCAGAATAGAAATATGCCAATTTGCTGACAGGTGACATTGGGCAAATTACACACTCTCGGCCTAGGAAAAAGGCAATGGCAAACCTCCCCTGAAATACCTTGCCAAGAAAGCCCCAAGATAGATGTGTCTAAGGTTCACCATAAGTCGGAGTCAACTTGAAGGCACATTAACAACAACAAGTCAAATTGGCTTTCTGGGATCTTTGTAGCATTACTGCAGTGATCCTACCTGTATGGGTCCGAAGGTGTGCTTTGAGATGTGAGCTCTTTGTATATGTTTTACCACAGCCAGCATAGTCGCATGTGTGTGTTGCGGTCCTTTTCCTGGGCCATGACCTCCGTCCCCTCTTTGGTTTGGTCTCTTCAGAGATGCAGCCCCCCGAAGGCATCAGCTCTAGAGGTGAAGAGGGCGGAGTCAGCATCATCCCTTGAACCACGCGAGGCATACTTAAAGGTTCTCCAAAAACATTTAGATAGTAAGACTGACCTTGATACTGGAGTGCACTTGGTGGCAGTTGCTCTGGAAGAAAAGGAGGATATCCTGGGCCAGGGTGGTAGCCCGGAGGAACTGGTAGACCTGGGTGACTTAAGCTCTGTGGGGATGGGTGGCAGTCTCTGTTATTCATCATTTCCTCTGGAGTCAAGGGAGGGTTAGTCCTACTAGGCAGCGGCCGTCCCAAGGTGAAATCGTGCTGCTGTGCCCTCGGAGTATTTCCGTGGGATTGGCCAATGGTGCAAGAAGGGGCGGCCTCCTGCTTGATTTTAGGGCACATCGTGGGCATGTGGTTATAGACAGGAGGTGGCACGGGTCCATCCGTGCAAGGGGAAGCGGCAGCTGCACTGTTCTTGCTGCTAACACTGATGTGATTATTGTATTCCCCCATGTTCACTGTGGCTTTCACCACAAACTTCCCATGTAGGCTGCCCAGTGGGGGTGGAGGTTGCTGCTGCTGCTGCTGCTGCATATAAACAGGGTCCAGATCTGGCCTCATCAGCTCAGCTACAAATCCACCCGAAGGGGATACATCGTTGATATCAGACAGGTTGAAAGGGGTAGCTGGGGCCTGTTCCCTGTTGTACAATATGCCGCCACCTCCTCCTCCAGTGTGATCCCCCCTTTGCAGCTGGTAGCTGAAGTCACAGGTGGTCACAGAAGGACAGCTGTTGCTAGTGACAGAGGGTGAGGAGCCAGGAACAGAGCTCACAATGGCTGCGGCTGCTGTGGGCTGCTCCTGGGGCATGAGAGAGTTGGAGAGGATGAAGTCAAAGTCCAGAAGCTCATTCAACTCCTCCGTCTCTCGCCGTGACATAACGCTACTATTGCTACTTGTGACGGCATTTTCCAGTTCAGAAACTAAGTCATAGGGCCGTCCTGTTAACACAGGGGGGATCCTCTTGAGATGAGACAGCTCTTCTCTCCACTTCTAGGGGAACAAGAAGAGACAGCCCAATGTTGGTTAAAAATGTTCCTTTTAATGCATGGATATTTCTTGAAGAAAGCACACTAAGCATTCAGTTTTCAGGCAGGGAAAAGCATTACGAAACCTAGAAGCCCCAGTGAGAAAGACACACACCCCAAACAGGGTCATAGGTAGTTAGTTCAACCAAAAATTAGTTAGCGTACCCAAACTTTGGACAGATAAAGCTTATTTAGCAATCCCAGTTAATCTAAAATGAAACTCTCATTAGGAGCCATCACACAGCCCAATAAAATACGTTAGGAATACTTTTGACTTCTAATGCATGAACTTCTAGGGCAAAGTATAAGCTGTTTGCAAGCCATGACATGTTGCAGAGAACATTTTTCTTCACCATTTTGTGTTATGTGATTTTTAGAGGGGGCCATTAGTTTATGGATGTAATGGTTTGTGATTTTATTCAATTATCTGGTATGAAAACCTCTTCTAGCAATAAATCACAAAGTGTGATAAAATTGTAAACATCAATTTGCAACCTTGGGTTAACTATGTTACAGACGCGGTTATTGCACCATATCGTCTCTCAAAAGCCATATATATTCACATCTGTATGCTTGAAGCCAAGTGGCATTTACATACTTATTGGGGTTATTTTTTTAGATACTGCTGAGGCATGTTGAATATACACAACAGTAAAAGATAAGGCATCATGTAGTCACAGGCTACGGGAAGATTAATACAAATGAATGGGTTTTGAAATAACTGCATAGATCAACATTCATGCATTAGGTTGCCTGCATTCACTATTGGGCATATGTAGGCGTTTTCTAAAGTGGCAAGCATTATACAACAGCAGCTGTAGACGCAAGCCACCATCTTCAGATGATAGAACCAAAAGCTACCTAGGCACTTGTGTAGGTGTGTATTATTTCCAAAGCCTGCCTGGGCATTCAAGATCTGCATCCACACCCATGATTTTGGTTTGTGATATGCCATAAGTTTCAGCTTATTTACTGCAGCCTATGCACTCCTGGTATAGCTTTCGGTTTTTCTCTCCCCACCCTGCCATATTGTACGAGCTTGCCATCTGAATGTCAGGCTACACCTATGCAAAGGGCAGAGGGGTTCCCTGACATTTCTCTACATAACTCACCTTATCTGTGTATACAAATAACAAGAGGCCAGGTGTGTACAACTGCGCCGTGGGTATGTTTGAGATAAAAGTGTTACTTCGCTTTCTCTTTTAGTTACACTCAGGACGTACCTTTGTTCTTACAAAATCCATCATGCTCATCTGTATTCTTGATGTTGTGTGCTTTCAAGTCATTTCAAACTTACAGCAAACCTATCATGTTTATTTCTTGGCAAGCTTGCCATTGCCATCCTCTGAGGCTGAGAGAGAGTGATTTGCCCTAGGTCACCCAATGAGCTGGGATTTCAACTCTGGATTCCAGAATCATAGTCCAACGCCCAAACCACTACACCACACTGGCTCATCTGTATAGGCACATATAAAAACCAGAAGGGATGGAGTACCCCCTTCAATACAATCCCTTTTTTGGAACCAAAAAGTTTTTTAAATATACATTCACCATTCCCAATTCGCGGGGGATCCGTTCTGGACTCCTCTCATAAAAATGGAAAACTGCAAATATTCGAGCCCCATTGAAAATAATGGTGGTGCGCTCCCACATGCGCCATTTTGTCCCTCCTGGCTTCCTGTCTGTGGAAATTCAAAACAGCGAATCCAGAGGGACGACTATATATGTATATATATATAGAGAGAGAGAGAGAGTGGGCCCTTGGTATCTTCCAGGACTCGCTGTGGATACTCCATGGATGCTCAGGTCCCATTAAACATAATGGCACAGTAAAATGGTATCCTTTATATAAAATGGCAAACACCAAGGTTTGCTTGAAAGTAAATATAAATATTTTAAAAATACTTTCAAGCCATGAATGCTTGAATCCTTTGCTAAAAAAATCTGTGGATATGGAGGGCTGACTATGTATGTATGTCACTGAAACTTTGTTCAGACCTGATCACTTTCTATGTTCTGCGAATGCCAACAATAACCTGAACTTGCACATCTCACTTCCATCTTTTGTTATTTCAACGGGAGACCTCCAAGAGCCCTGGTCATCAAATTGCCTCCTTCCAATATTAGGTTTATTGCTTCCTTGAGTGAGTCAATCTACCTGTTGTGTGGTCTCCCTCCTACTGTCTTCCATTTACCCAGCATTATTGTCTTTTCCAAGACCCAGCATGATATATGGTTTGAGCACTGGACTACAACTTTGGAGATCAGGGTTCGAGTCCCTGCTTAGTCATGGAAACCTGCTGGGTGACCTTGTGCGAGGCACACCCTCTCAGCCCCAGAAAACCCCATGATAGGCTCACCTCAGAATCGCCATAAGTCAGAAACGACTTGAAGGGACGCTATAGCACAATAAATGGCAAAATCCTTTCAGCTGGATAGTCTTTAATAAGACTAAGGTTACTATATTTTGAAAAGCAAAAAAGGGAATAAATGGGAGCATCTACTTACTACTTGATGGCACACAACAACAACAGCCATTGTCTTTTCCAGTGATTCCCATTGTCTCACTTATATGTCCAAAGTATGATAACCTGAGCTGTCTCTTAAGGCTAAATAATCATCAACTCTGCTTCTAGTCACACCATTGACCATCAGCAAGTGGTTAATTCTTTTTAAAAACGATGTTTGGACTGTCTGTAAAGATAGTTCCTTAACCTGGAGGTCCAGAGCCTCAGATCCTGAGTTTTGGAAAGGGAACTTCTTAAATTTCTAAGTGGTGAAAGAAAAGGGACTCTGCACCTGCTCAGGAACACTTGACTCACCTCTCCTGCACCTCCTTTCAAAAAGAGCTGTCATCTCAGGTTTTATTCTGAGAAGCTTTGCCACTGCCTTCCCTGAGGCTGAGAGAGTGTGACTCACCCAAGGTCACCCGGTGGGCTTCATGCCCGAGCTGGGAATTGAATCCTGGTCTCCAGAGTCATATTCAAACCAATATACCATGCTGGTGCCTCACAAAACTTATTTCTCATGGCAGAAATAAAGCAGTTTGATACCACTTTAATTGCCATGACTCGATCCTAAAGAATCCTGAGATTGGCAGCTTGAGCTCCCTGACAGACAAGGCTGAATACCTCAACAAACTACAAATCCCAGGATTCCACAGACACCATGACAGTTCAAGTGGTGTCAAAACTGCTTTATTTCTGCAGTGAGAATAAGCCATCCAGGAGTGAAAATACATTGTAGAAATAATGCTGTTTGACACTACTTTTAACTACCATGGCTCCAGAATCCTGGGATTTGTGGCTTCGTGAGGATTTTCTCTCTGCTGAAGCGTGCTGGTGCCTTACAAAGCTACAAATCCCAGAACCCCATAGCATTGAGGCAGAGAAGGCTGAAGACCCTGGGAAACTACAAATCCCAGGATTTGCTAGGATGCATCTGCGTTATAGAAATAATGCAATTTGACGCCACTTTACCTGCCACGGTGGGATTCTGTAAAATCCCGGGACTGATTGTTTTGTGAGGCACCAGCATGGTGTAGTGGTTTGACTGTGACTCTGGAGACCAGGGTTCAACTCCCAGCTCACCCATGGAAACCCACTAGGTGACTTTGGGTGAGTAACACTCTCTCAGCCACAGGGGAAGGCAATGGCAAGCCTCCCCTGACCAAATCTTGCCAAGAAAACCCCAACCTCAGGGTTGCCATAAGCCGGAAACGACTTGGAAGGCACACAACAAACAACAACAGGTATATTTCAACTTAAAATTTTTCAAGGTACATTTTTAAATTGTAGCTCCATCCTACAGCAGAATCCTGGGATCTGTGGTTTTACGGGGCACCACCTGCACTCTTGGGCAGAGAAAGGCAGAAGACCATGGTCCAAAACACATTGCATAAATAGTCCGGGTTGATACCGCTTCAACTACCCAGGCTCAGTGCTAGGGAATCCTGGGAACTGTAGTTTTAGTGAAGCACCAGAACGCGCTCTCACTCTCACTCTCAGACAGAGAAGGCCAAATGCCTCAGAAAAAAGTACAGTTCCCAGAATTCCCTAGCACTGAGCCAGGGCAGGTAAAGCGGTCTCAAAACTGGATTGTTTCTGCAGTGCGCTTTGGACCCTTATGGAACGAGAAACCCCGGGGCAGGGCTTCCTTAGGGATGTGGGGCTACCGCAGTTGAAGCTGTGTCAAACCGCGTTGTTTCCACAGTGTAGACGCCCTGCTTGGCCTCATACCCACAACCTGGGCTCTTACTCACGTTGTTGTTGTTGTTGTTGTTGCTGTTGCTGCTGCCGCTGCCGTTGGTGCCTGGTTGCCTGAGGGCCTTCTCCCTTCCTGAGGGGGTCCCAGCAGTGGCGAAGGTGGAGATGGAGGGGAGGAGGGTGCCACTGAGCGCCATCTCGAAGTCGCCCGGCGGCGGTTGCCTGGAGGACACAGAGAGAAGGGGGAAAGAAAGAAAGAAAGAAAGAAGGCAGGGTGAAATAAACCGTCCCTGAGGGAACAGAAGGCGAAGAGAAGAGAAAGAAGCCCTTGGAACATGACAAGATCCCCTTCAGCTCCACATCTCTCTCAGTGGCAAGCCTCCTCTGAAGAGATCTTGCCAAGAAAACCCCCATGACAGATTCGCCTTAGGGATTGATTGCCATTAGCAAGTCACGCACTCTCAGCCTCAGAGGAGGGCCATGGCTAACCACCCCTGAAGACACCTTGCCAAGAAGAACCCGTGATAGGTTTATTTTAGGGATTGATTGCCATTAGCAAGTCACGCACTCTCAGCCTCAGAGGAGGGCCATGGCTAACCATCCCTGAAGAGACCTTGCCAAGAAGAACCCGTGATAGGTTTATTTTAGGGATTGATTGCCATTAGCAAGTCACGCACTCTCAGCCTCAGAGGAGGGCCATGGCTAACCACCCTCTCTGAATAAATCTGTCTGTCTTAAGCAAGTCACACTCTCTCAACCTCAGAGGAAGGCCATGACAAGCCAACCCTGAAGAGACCTCTCTCTCTCTCTCTCTCTCAGCCTCAGAGGATGACAATGGGAAGCCCACTCTCTGAATCAATCTGTCTGTGAATAGATTCATCTTAAGTCATGCTCTCTTAGCCTCAGAAGATGGCAATGGCAAGTCCCTTCTCTGAATAAATCTATCTGTGAATAGATTCGTCTTAAGCAAGTCACGCTCTCTCAGCCTCAGAGGAGGGCCATGGCAAACCCCCTCTGAAGACCTAACTAGCCTGTTGGGTTAGCTTGACCCATGAAAACCGGCTGGGTGACTTTGGGCGAGTCACGCTGTCTCAGCCTCAGAGGAAGGCAACGGCAAACCCCTTCTCTGAAGAAATCTTGCCAAGAAAACCGTGATAGGTTCGCCTTACAACAAGTCACGCTCTCTCAGCCTCAGAGGATGGCAATAAGGGCAAACTCCCTCTCTGAAGAAACTTGCCAAGGAAACCCCATGAAAGCTGCGCAACATTGAGGTTTCCCATAAGTCGGAAGTCACACAAGAACAGCAAGAAAAACAAAATATTTAGAGAAGAAGAATAACAGCAACAGAGAATAATAACAACAAAGGGAGGAAAAACACCAAAAAATAAAGAGAACCACCACCCACCTCATGAATGGTGCCAAGGTCGGAAGGGCGCAGGCAGGAGCAAAAACCAGGAGAAGCCCAGTTGGGAGGAAGAAAAAATGTTGCAAGGGAAAATTGTCTCTCTTAATCTCTTTCTTTTTTTGGAGGATAAAATGTCCTGGAAGTGTAAAATCAAGGAGCAGCAGCACCAGCAAAAACCGCGTTGCAAATGGGCAGCAGCAGCAGCAGCAGCAAGAAGAAGACCGAGAGCCGGCGGGCGCGAGACAATTCCCGGGGATTCCCTCCTCGCGCCAACGCCGCCGTCGCCGCCGCTGCTGCTGCCGCTGCTGCCATGAGGGGAGTTCGGCAGTCTCCTGCAGCCGCCCTTTGGGCTGGGACGATGATTGACGGGTGGGACTCGCGCGCGCGCGCGCGCTCTCTCTCCTCCGCTTTCTTCCTTTGGCTCACGCGCCCAGGCTGTTGCTGCTGCTCTTTCGACTCATCCCGGCCGGCGGACCCAGGGCTGCGCGCGCACACCCCCTCCTCTTGCTCCAACCGTCGCCGGCCTTTTCCCTGAGCTGTCAAGCCACGCGCCCGCCGCTCTCCTCCACTTATATCAACTTCACCCGGCCCCTCCCTGTTCCCGCCTATATCCTCACAACTAAAGCCCCGCCTACTCGGGTATGGGAGGAGGGAGAAAGAAAGAGGGAATAGCTTGTTGCCTTGGCGACGGGGAAACAACAAACTTTACTCTCTAAAACACGAGGAGGAGGAGGAGGAGGAGGAAGAAAGAAAGAAAGTAGGGATGGGCCGTGACGTCAGCAGAGCAGCTGGCTGGCAAGCGAATCTCGAGCCTGACGCCAGCGAGGACTACGTTCTCTGGCTTACTCTCTCGCTCGCTCGCGCATGCGCGTTCCCCCACACCCCTCGCGCACACCTGAAGGGCGGCGGTTGGGGAAAGAAAGGGGGGGGAGGGGGTTCTGTGAGGGAAAAGCATGGCGAGGAATAAGAGGGTATTCTCCCGCGCTTTCTTCTCGCTCATGTTTAGACCTCAGACCCCGTCAGTGCCAGGGTGGGAGGATGGACTCCTAGAGGGCCCTCTGTGTATGTGCAGGAGGTATTTCCCTCCCCACAGAGGTGACGCGCAGTGCGTGGACGCCATGAGCGCCTGTGTTTATTGTTAGCTGCGTTGTTGCTATTTGGAGCAACGAGCGTTTGCTTTCTCGAAAGGCAAGCATTAACTCCTTCGGCCAGGCGTCGCTTGGGAAAGAGCCTGAGAGAAACTAAGCGAGAGTGTTGAGGCATCTTCCTCGCCCACGCTGCCTGCTCCCTCTTCTCTTGGGCTGCTAAACGTTTGTTGTTGTACGCCTTACCGACTTAAGACGACCCCAAGGCGGTCGTGGGGTTTTCTGGACAAGATTGGTTCAGAGGAGGTTTGCCATTCGCTGCCTTCCCCTGAGGCTGAGAGAGTGTGACTTGCACAAGGTTACCCAGTGGGTTTCATGACAGAGTTCGGAATCGAACCCTTTTCTCCAGAGTCATAGTCCAACGCTTAAACCACTATGCCATGCTGGTTCCTTCACCTACACATTAATATTGTCACCTGAAACCTCAGACATGGCTGGCTTCCCTGTGACTTAATGTCTAGGATCCAACATGGGGCATAGTTTAGAACTGTTCAGTTCATCTTTATTACAGTCATAGACCAGCACAGTGTGGAGAATAGTGGTTTGGCCAATGGATTAGGACTCTGGGAGACCAGAGTTTGAATCCCAGCTCAGCCATGGAAACCCACTGGGTGATCTTGGGCAAGTCACACACTCTCATCCTCAGAGGGTGGTAAAGGCAAAAACCCCTCTGAACAAATCTTGCCAAGATGGGTTCTCCGTAAGGTTCCAATAACAGGAAAAACAGCTTCCAGGCACACAAAAAACTTGATACCTGGTCCAATTTGAGCCTCTGGAAACCAGGGTTCAAATCCTGACTTGGCCATGGAAACCCACAGAGGGCAGCAAAGGCAAAAACCCCTCTGAACAAATCTTGCCAAGAAAACCCCAGGATAGGTTCACCTTAGGGTTGCCATTAGTCAGGAACGACTTGAAGACACACAACAACATCAACAGACAACAAAACAGCTTGCATGTACCCTACATCTGGGATTAGAGGAAAGGGCTTCTGTATTAGAAGTCATTGGCTCTAAGCAAGTGTTGTGCTCTTATTTCCCACCAACCATTAGGAGAGGAATGGCATTATTTCTCCAAGGAGTTCAGGTGCCTGGTTATCCCCCCCTTCCCCACCCCAGCAATTGTTGTTGTTGTGTGCTTCCAAATTGTTTCCAAATTATGGCAACCCTAAGGTGAACCAATTTTTTAAATTTAATTATTATTATTATTATTATTATTGTACCCCACTCTTCAGGAATGCTCTTACCTATCATGGGATTTTCTTGGCAAGTTTCTTCAGAGGGGGTTTGCCATTGCCTTCCTCTGAGGCTGAGAGTGTGGGACTTGCCCAAGGTCACCCAATGGATTTCCATGGCTGAGCCAGGATTCAAACCCTGGTCTCCAGAGTCATAGTCCAACACTTAAACCACTTCACCATACTGGGCACTCTCAGCAATACTGAAACGGAGTCAACCATGACATTTGCCCAAGGTCCCCCAGGGCAATTCACAGCTGAGTAGGAAGTTGGTTTCCTTAGTCCTGAGCCAGCATTTTATCAGTAACAATCATAGTTGATTCAGACGCTTTTCTTTCCTGTAGCCTGTCCCACATGAAAAAGGTTTTTAAAAGTTTCATCACTTTGCATCACACACACACACATCCAGCTTCAGTGGAAGCAACCCACATGTGATCTGGACAAACTGAATCTCAGATATAGGGGTTTAGGGCTGTGTCAGTCTTACGAATGTTTAGTCAGAAGCAATTCCCAATAAATTCACTACTAGTGTGTAAACATGCATAGGATTGTAGTCTCAAATGCTAGAACAGGTGAGAATCATGTGCTCCAGATGTTGGTCTGTGAGTCCCAGCTAGCATTTCCAATGATGAAGAATGCTGGGAATTGCCATCTAACAACATCTGAAGGCTGAATGATATTCATCCAAGCAGTAAAGAATATGTGAGACTCATAATATGTCTGTAGAGAGATCTTGTAGAACCTTTGAAACTAATGGAAAGAAAGAAGTTGGCAGCATGAGCTTTCCTAGACTTAAGTCTACTTCCTCAAATGCATTTGGATTTGGTCCAAATACATCCAAAGAAGTAGACTTAGCTAATGCTGCCAACTTCTTTCTTTCGGTTAGTCTCAAAAGTGCTACAAGATCTTTCTACCTATTGATTCTACAGACTAACATGGCTATATCTTTGAATTTCTCATAATATAATTTGCATTGTTAGCCATCCTCCAGCAATATGGTGCTATGGGGGGGGGGGGGGGTCATGGGGATTACCAGTGATCTTGGACAGTGTCTGTAAAGTAGGAAAAAACATATATTTAGTGTTTGGACCAGATGGCTGTTGGAAAAATTGTAGTTCTACTATACACGCAAACCATTGTGCCTATATCACTTAACTGTTTCTAATGAAAGCTTATGCCACATTTACTGAGTTAGGTCTTCAGGCACCCTAGAAGTTCTAAAATAATTTCTCACATCTCAGACAAATTTGAGCAAATCCTCCTTTTGCATTGTTCTATACTGGGAGCCAGCATGGTGTAGTTCTTTGAGCATTGGACTAGGACTCTAGAGACCAGGGTTCGAATCCATGCTTGGCCATGGAAGCACATGGACAAATCACACGCTCTCAGCCTCAGAAAACCCTGTGACATGTTCACTTTAAGATTGTCATAAGTTGAAAACGATGACCTTGGGCAAGTCACACATTCTCAGGACGTTACCACACTGGCCCTACAGCAGCGTCATTTCAGCCTCACTTCAGCCTCGTTTCAGCCTCGTTTCAGACTTTTTTTCCGTGTGTTCACACGACGTCACAGCAAACCCCGCCCTTCCCTACCTCGTTTCGGCGTCATTTCAGCTTCGTTTCAGTCCTTTTGACTTCCGAGAATTTTAAGGAATACACCCGAGCGGTCGGCACTATACCGGAATGACGCTGATCTCGGCATAGGTATAAACACGAGATCCTTGTCATTCCGGTATAGTGCCGACCGCTCGGGTGTATTCCTTAAAATTACGGCTGATGGTTCCTTGCGGTATGTGGGAGAGGCGAGGCGCTGGGGCTGCCGGGGGACCAACACCTTCCCCACCAGCACACCTGGAGCTGGAGCGCAGCCGGGAACTTGTGGTAAGTCCACTGCCTTGCCTTGCCTTGCTTTGCCAGCGCCAGAAGAGAGGGATCCCCTCCTGGACCCCTTGCCTTGCCCTTCTTTGCCAGCGCCAGGGAGGGATCCCCTCCTGGACCCCTTGCCTTGCTTTGCTTTGCCAGCGCCAGAAGAGAGGGATCCCCTCCTGGACCCCTTGCCTTGCCCTTCTTTGCCAGCGCCAGGGAGGGATCCCCTCCTGGACCCCTTGCCTTGCCTTGCTTTGCCAGCGCCAGAGAGGGATCCCCTCCTGGACCCCTTGCCTTGCTTTGCTTTGCCAGCGCCAGAAGAGAGGGATCCCCTCCTGGACCCCTTGCCTTGCCCTTCTTTGCCAGCGCCAGAGAGGGATCCCCTCCTGGACCCCTTGCCTTGCCCTGTCTGCGCATGTGCATGAACATCCTTGCCGGATCGAGGTAGGGATCTTTCAAGTTGTGTGGGAACAGGAGTTCCGAGCCCCCAGAGCGGAACCATTCCGGAATCTCACATTCCTCACTGATTCCATTCTAGTGTGGTAATGTGTTCCGCTTGCCGGGCACATTCCGGAATGAGCCCAAAATGGTTCCGAAATGATTCCGACCAGCTTTCTCGCCGCTCTCTTGCTGCAAGTGTGGTAACGTCCTCAGCCTCAGAAAACCCTGTGATAAGTTTGCTTTAAGGTCCATAAGTTGGAAATGATGACTTTGGGCACATCATACACTCTCAGCCTCAGAAAACCCTGTGATACGTTCGCCTTAGGGTCATAATAAGTCGGAAATGACTTGAAGGTACACAACAACACACTACTAAGACCACTTGAAAAATAACCCCACTTTATACCTTTTGTATATCAGGAAGAATCTGTATAAGCTTTGCACATTTTACTGTGGCAATAGAGAGATAGAGTTCAATGAAGGATCAGTATTAACCCCAGCTCAATTTTATTCCTAGTGATGATGCAAGAGAAAGATGAATGGACCAGCAGGAAAGTAAGGGGGGTTGCAGACTGCCAGAAATAGTGCAAATTGAGCCCACTTTAACTGCCCTGACTCAGTGCTAGGGAATCATGGGAACTGTATTTTATTGTGGCACCAGAGCTTTCTGACAGAGAAGGCTCAATGTCTCAGAAAAAAACAACAATTCCCATGATTCCCTAGCACTAACCCTAACCCTAAAAGTGGACTCAATCTGCACTATTTCTGGCAGTCTGCAACCCCCCTAAGAGAGGGTCCGCAATGTGTGTTTGTATGTGTGTGTAAAGCCATGATATAGAGGAACTAAACGAGATTTTCTGTTATAACAGCTTCAGATCATTTGTGTCACAAGTTCAAATATGTCACTTAATTGCAATTAATTGTCCTGCCTGTGATTTAACTGTTGAAAAGGAGAGGGAACATCTTGTCTCTTCTCGCTGACAGACACTTCATTATTTCATGAGGAGAATCTTTACTTTCCTTTGCTTCCTAAGCTGGCAGCATTAGCATTTGTTCTTCCAGCATTATATTTGGCTGGAGAATACTGCTCTTTTTGCTCATTTGAGTTGGAATGGATATAGTTCTATTATATTTGACAATTCCTTGCCTGAGAAAACTATGAAATTCATGGGGTCATGATAAGTCGACAGGCAGCTTGCAGGCACCCACACCCACACCTTTACTGTAGTGCTGACACTTAACAGAATATCACAACTATCATAACTAGTTACTTCACTTTTGGAGCACAGGAATTACTACATTTTAAGACTAACCCTAATACCCAGAGTTGCTTCAGAGAATAATGAACCATAATTATTGATTGCTGAGTTTAGTTGCTCTGGCAGATGACTGCCTAGCTCCCTGTTGCTCAAATGTTCCTTACTCTTATTTATTTATTGGGTTTATATCCCACCTTTCTCCAAAATGGGATCCACCTTGTATATCAGTCTCAGTTGCCCTTGAGATAATATACCTCTCCAATTAAATCCACTTCTTTATATGAATGAAAAAAATAATAATTTGGGTGTCACATATCTCTCTCCCCCCATCCCAAATAACCACTCCAGATCCATCCAGCTGTTTACATACAATGTGGTAACAGAAAGAAACTTAACGTTTACTAATATAGTTCTGGCAAAACATAAAGAAAAGTAGTTTTCTCAACTCAGCTCATTGAAGTCTTTCAAATGATGTCCCATGCTACTCTGTATGAATGAAGTAATAATTGCTTTGCCTCTAGATTTCCTCAAAGTGAATGTCATGTATCTTATGTAGTTTATAATTTAAATTAGAGCATGTCAAGCATACCCTCCAAATTTGCTTAAAATGCAATGAAAAAAAATAATTGAGATGTCTCCGGAGATGCTCCCCCATTGACTTTCATGCAAATCACTCTGGTCCAAAACACACTGCAAAAACAATCCAGTTTGATACTGCTTTAACTGCCCTGGCTCAATGTTAGGGAATCCTGGGAGTTGTAGTTTATTGTTGAACTAGAGGTCCCTGACAGAGAAGGCTAAATGTGTCACAAAACTACAGTTCTCAGAATTCCCCAGCATTGAGCCAAGGCAGTTAAAGTGGTCTCAAACTGGATTATTTCTGCAGTGCATTTTTGACCATAATCTATATTTTAAATTGGACCATCCCAAACATCCCCACCAAATATGGTGGAAATGTGTCTATTTTCACATGGTGTGATAACAAACAATACACACAGAAACTGAGTTTTATTTATATAGAAAACTGACATTGTGCCTGATCCTGATCATATTTATGTGGAATTAAACTGCAATGCTACATAGACACCTAGACTTACTTCTGAGAAGATACAAAGGGGGACTGCAGACGGGTGGCTCTGGGCGTCAGGACGGCGTTGGCGTGGGTTGGGGCGGCCAGCGTGCGGCTGCCCCTCCCTAAGTCTGCCTCCAGTTCGGCCCTTTGGGCTGGCCTACAGAGGCCCTAAGGGCCTAAGTTATGTTGAAGCCTGCTAGGATGGATCCTATTCATATTTGGAAGAGGAATTCTGATAATGCATATCCATAGACCTTAATGGAAAGCACCTAGAACACTAATCAAAATCATGTTTAAGGAATGAATCATGCTTTTGCTGTCTTAGCTAAAAAATTCACAGGACTATACAGTAACTCTCTCTCTGTGTCTGTCTCTCTTTCACACCCCTTGCACTAACTGTACTAATTCTTCACTAATTTGGTGAAAGATTTGAAAGCAGTGCTTTTCCATTTTTGGGTTTATTCAAATGGGGTCAAATAGCCTTTGCAGACTGCCAGAAATAGTGCAAATTGAGTCCTCTTTAACTGCCCTGACTCAGTGCTAGGGAATCATGGGAACTGTAGTTTATTATGGCACCAGAGTTCTCTTACAGAGAAGGCTTAATGTCTCAGAAAAAAATACAATTCCCACGATTCCCTAGCACTGAGCCAGGGCAGTTAAAGTGGACTCAATTTGCACTATTTCTGACAGTCTGCAAAAGGCCATAGTTCCCTTTTTCTATAGATGTCTGTTACAGCACAAATATGTACCTAAATTATAGTGAATGAACCAGGCAAAAAGTGAGCACATAAGACAATTTAGCAGATAGGATGTTTTCAATCTGTCTTCAGTTTGGCTATTAGCTATGATGTTCCGATACTTGATTTGTGTAAAAATGCAGTAAACCCCCTCAGCTGCTATCTTTCAATAACAGCTGTTGATATTTAGATGTCAGAACAGCACCCACCACATTAATCCAACTCTTCTGGAATTGTAGAAAATGCCAGAAACATTAAAAAAAAAATCTTAAGGCTGCAATCCTATCTGGGCTGAAAGTAATTCTCTTTCAATGCAATGGAATTTCTTTCTGAGTGGAGGTTCACAAGACTGTGCGTTAAGAAAATTTTAAAAGAAAGAGACAAATAAAACTTTTTGGCCATAAATACATATGGCATGAAATGCCATAATGAAATTCAGATGAGTAAGCTAGGGCTTTAGTGCCCATACATGATAGTTGCCAGGCATTTTGTGTAGAAGATGAGTATTTTCCAAAAATGTTTTCTTCAGAATTATTTGCACCACAACAACTGTGGGAAATGATTTCTGTTTTCTATCATTTATGGAATGTGGAGTTAGTGTTAATTCGCTGTATGATACTAAACAAATTTACTCAGAAGCCCTACTGGCCCATGGTCCAAATGTGGGGGACAGAGGCCGCATCCCATCATTATAGGTTGAGACTCCCTACTACAGGCTGCTGGTGCTTGGAATATATATATATATATGTGTGTGTGTGTGTGTGTGTGTGTGTATAAACATAGGCAGAATAAAATGTTTATGGCAGCCAATAGGAATCAGGATGGAAACAATTGGGGGCTGCTCTCATGAGTGATTATAAAAAGGAGGAGGAGCCAGTGATATTGGCAGAGAGTGTTTCTGGATTTTGAGGGATTTACAGCCAGGAAGACTGGGGGAATTACAGAAACCGCCTGAGGAGCGGATATAAAAAAGCTGAGCTGTGTGTACTGAGTGTGTGTCAAGTAACCTGTGAGGTTAACAACTAAGGAAGCTGGATGTAGGTTCTGTCTGAACTAAGGGGTGAAGCAGACTGTCTTGAAGGAGCGGCTTCTGGCCACCCCTTGGAGCACCATATTGGGGCTGTGGCAACCATATGCTGTGGCCCCAATCCAGCATTTTTTGGCCCCAGAAGAAGCAGCAAAATGCCACTCCTTTTTGGGGCGGAAAAAAGCTGGTCTTTCCAATGCAGGAGCGGCTCTTCCGTGTTTCTGTGGTGTGGGATGTATAAATGTCATTCTGCAGAAATGTCATGATGCTGCCACCATCTAGTCAGGTGTGACTTCGGTTTGGGGGCAGAGTCGGGCCTGCAGCATGCAGCCGCCATGCACCATGCTGAATAAATACTCATATCCATTGCTGTTGAATTGCTTATCACAAAAGGTGCAGAAAGGGATCTCTGTTTGGTGAACATAGCTGAATTTGCAAGGTTTCAGACTTGTGTGATCTATCTTCTTTGACTATAGGGCAGCAGTGAAGTGAGGGGAAGGTGAGGTTGTGTATTTTTCAATCATTGGGTTTTTCAGTGGACAACTCACTGAAAAAGGTATATTGGGGTTGGAAGCCAAGCTAAATGCATGCTTTTCCAACGTCTTTCCTTTACTTCATTATTCCCTTGCCTCTCTCCATTCTTCTCATGCCAGTTTCCAAAATGAAACATGGGTTTTGGACTCTCATTCTAATTTTGAACAGTATGTACCATTATCCAGATCTCTGAAGCCCCTAATATGAAAGATTTTCAGATTTTCCATTTTTTAAACTTAAGCATCCATATATATATATATTTTTTAACTTAAGCATCCAACTAGTGCTGGGTATATAACCCTTTTTGGTTCTTTCTAGATAATGTGCAAACTGCAGGATTTTCTGTGTGTACAATGCACCTCAGTAAAAGAACCACACACTTCTCAGTTCATTTGGTACATTTGTATATATGTGAGAATTCAGTAATGTTATTAGATCGACCAAGGCATAGCTTCAGTCAAAAGAGTATGAACTTTTTCCCCTTTAATTGTGTAAAATGAAATTTTATTCTCAGTTACAAAAAAATGAAGGTTTGCCTCATAAATCATCTTTGGGTTGGTCAGATATTTAAAGTCCATGAACCTCCCTTCTCATAATCTATTATTTCCAAACAGGTTAATCTGGGGGAGCTAAATTCTCTTCTGTATAATTTACTAATGTGCGGGTGACTAAGCTTTGATGACTAAATTAAACCATGACATTATAAAATGTGCAACTTTGTTGCAACAATCTAGTATTTCAAGTTGCTCCATATTAGTAGTTAATATCTCTGGCCCCAGAGAATATTGATTTTACTGTACAAGGGCCATTTCTTTACAGAAAATGTGTTGGGAATCATTAATAATGAAATGATTAATGCAGAAACATTAGTAATGAAAAATGACATTGCCTTTAAAAAAAAAAGAAGTTGTTCTTTTGCACCACCACATCTAACTATTTTTCATCACACTTCACACTGCTAATGTATTAGCAGGTAAACTCTAAGGTTCTGGTCTGGGATAGAATTCATAATTCCTTGCTCTCTCTTTTCTTGTATAAATAAAATAATTGAGCATACAGTTTTGGTATGCAAAAGGCATGTATATACATATATATGTATGCAAGTAAAAACAGTGAGTGAGAATGGTGTAATTATGCAAGTTTGATGGTCAGAACATACTCTCCCACTGCAATCCACAAGTGAGGAATACAGGTCCTTCTCCTATTCACATCTACCTAGGTGGAAATTCCTAAGAATCAGAATTACTTCTGAATAAAAATGCTTTGGACAGCATCGTTTGAGAACCCCCCCCCCCACACACACACAAATAATTAATCCTTGAATACATTTGCAACAAATGGAAATAATGACCAAGTAGATGTAATTTTGATCCAGGTTCAAATTACATACATTGAATCCAAGTGACTCGCTTAAGGGTAGCTTTGGCATTATATTTCTAGATTCTAGGGTTTAGAACAAGGGTGGACAACTGTGGCTCTCCAAATGTTGGACTGAAACTGCTATCAGCCTTAGCTAGCATAGTTAATGGTGAAAGATTATAGGAGATGGGGTGCAACCCTCCCCTGGGAGGACCACAGTTTCCCAACCATTATGCAAAAAGACATGTGCCATAAATGGGCTAGTTGCCTCCATTTGATGTGTGTGGAAAATAAGAATTTAGGACTCATCACCAGAATGAATTTAATTTTCAAGCAAAGCCAACAGCATCATTTTCAGTGAGTGAAAAGTCTACCATTTCAAAGGTTGCTACAATTAGTATCGGGGGTGCATGTAAATGCTTCCTTTGCTGCTTTCCATCCCTTCACTTGTATCAAAAGCACATGGCGGCTCCCATGTCAGTCGGTGAACCTATTCTGGGTTTTAGGAGCTGCCCAAGGTTATGAATTCAGCACCTTAGGCGACTCATTGAAAGTCTTTACTTAAACTCCAGAGTGGATTCACCTCCCCACTACATGGAAGCCAAAAACTGCCACTGGAAATATAGACAAGCTGCCTCAAGGTAGAGCAGTGTGACAACTTGAATCCAGGGCCAGATATCAGAATTGCTGTCTCACCCACTTCCCTGCATAGCTCCTTACAAGACCATTCAAGCACATGATCAGCCTCTGTATCTGTTTGTACCAAACACAGGAGCTACCAGAAAGTGCTGCCTCTTAATTTGGCCATCACTCCTTCCTTGAACCAGCCCAGATGCCAGCATTATGTATGCATAGAAATTTCTGGTGGAGAGATTCTTTCAATCACACCACAGTTTGTTTTTTTTTTGTAAGGATTCCTTTTCAAAATGCTGGCATTTAGGGTGCTTTCTAAATTTTGAGAAATGAAATGATGGGACATTTTGTGAATACGCTTAACACTTTGTCCACTGTTTTCTTCAGATTATTTATCACCTTTCTTGTTATGGAGAAATATTTTTCAAATTGCACTTTAAATATTTTGTGTTACTATTTTATGTTTCAGCTGCATGTTCTCTATTCAGTTTTTGTGAGCTGCTTTGAATTTCATGTTTTGAACAAAAGAGGGGATATAAATTCCGTAGCATGACAAATTTGTTTTTCAGGGAAAACATGTAAAGTTTAAAGTAATTGTGTTGTAAGATCTGTTAATCATACTACCATGGTTCTTTATAACGGTGAAATTTGGAGACATAATAATAATTCTTTCATAGCAAATTAGCTTTCTTTTTGCTAGCTCCCTTTATGAAAAATGAAAATGAAAAAAATGGAAAACATTTTTACGCATATGCAGTCCTGCAAATTCATGCTGCTCTCTATACTTTAGCATCTGTGTTAGATATTTGTGAAATAACAATCTCTCTCTCTCTCTCTCTCTCTCTCGCTCTGTATGTATAGCTGACACACCACAGATTGTAGACACACCCAGGGGGGCAAATTTAATGAGAGAACAGAAAAATAAATAAATGCAACTTTTGCAGCTGTGTACACCTCCCCCCAAATATTGGTGGGTATATCCCCCCCCCTCCCATTGATCTGTCCAAATCACTTCATACTGAGCTAATCCACTCTGAATCCAGATCAGCCTGATCTGACCTGATATGAATCCTTCCAAATTTGCCTGATTGGCTTAAAAAATCTGGATGTGTCCAAAGCAGTTGTACAGGCCTGATTTCTTCAGCACTGTTTATTCCTAAACATTGTGTATCTGGCATAGACATTGTCTGGTCTCAGGACAAGATGGAATCAATTTATTTATTTGAAAAATATTTATGCTACTCTGCACTAAAACTCTCAGTGCTGCTTATGGCAGAGTAATAGGAACATGAAACCTAATTACATCAAACAACAAAGTCAACACCAACAATAATCATAAAGATCATAATGGCAGAGAGCAGCAGCTAAAAGCAATAATAAAAGCCAGCAGAACACATAAAACAGAAACTCTTGTTAGCTTACATTAGAGGATAAAGAAGACTGGGGCAAAAGTCTTAATCTGGTATTAAAATGGTGTCAAAGTTGTCACCAGTTCCTTTGGGAGAGCATTCACTGGGTGGATACAATGGCTGAGAAGGCCCTTTCTTTATTCTCCATCTATGAATTTCAGATGAACAGGGAAGGATCTTAAAGGTTACTGCAAAGACTACAAGGTTAGGGCACTAAAAGGCTTGCTTCATGTATTCTGACACATTGCTACTCAGTGTTGTGATCCATGGACCAGTGATGGTATCTGAGCCACTGGCTGCTGAGTTTCCAGGAAAGAAACAATTGAAGCCAATGGTCACAAATATGATGCTAGTCTCTGATGCACTGGAAAAGAATTTCTGATCCCCTATAACAGATAGTCGGAGAAGCACTGCTTTTTCTCTCTCATTCTCTGATACTAGAAATTTGTAGCCTGAAGAAAAACTTGGAAGGGCAATGCCCTCATTTTGCTCCTCTCCATAGCTATACCTCTTCATATATAAGTGGCCGCATTTACAGTAACTGTATACTTTCTTTAAAACAGTAATCACAGAGTCCCATGTTAGAATAGGGGGCAAAGAATTATTTTCCATTGTATTACAATGATGGGAAAAAACCTAAATACTTCCACATACTATTGATTTGCTTTTCTGGGCACCTCAGAAGCTAGCAGGTAAGGATGCAATGGTTTGATGGCCATTTGGTACAAAATTGTATCTGTAACCAGATGAAAAATGAGCCATAGACATACAGGTATCTTTTAGGATACTTACTGATGAACTGAAGAGGGATTAAGATTCTGGTCTTAAGATATAGTTAAATGCAAAGTAGTTGCACTGTTTCCATGGGGCTCTCCTGCATGTAAATATGTTTGGGAGTTGACCTTGATCTCTTTAATAAAAGATGGAGGAGTGAATAAATGTATCCTGTTCTGAAGGTAAACATTTTGTTTCATGAGTTTGTTTTAAATGTCTCCAGCTTTGCTTTGGCATTTATGTAGCAGCAGGAGACCATTATCCTATGATAACATTCTGTTGCACAGACATATAGTTTAATTAGAGCAATATGGAAGCAATATTAGTAACTTTGACGTAGGCTCTGCGTAGTGAGTCATTGATACTATGACTAAAGACAGATTTCAGGCATTGTAATATACAGTAGGACAAAGGTTTGGGAATAGAGTTTTTCCTTCACTGCAGTGGCAGCCTTCCAGGTGGTGGCAGGTACAAATGCCCCTGGCCATGCCCATAGGTATGGCAAAGAGGCCAATGCCACAACAACAGTGCTACTATTCTCACTAGGCACTAGGCACCAAGAAAGGTTAGGGACAATGGGAGAATATCCCCACTTTTCCCAGTTTTTTTTGCGGGGGCAGAGGAGGGGCTTTTCAGAAGGATAATGCCGTGCTGGTTAGCATAGTCTAGAAATGTGCTTCTGTTTACTTAGACCTTGTCCTTCTTTCTGGGTAGGAGCTGGGTTTGTGCTTACAGTGGAAACACTTCTCCAGGATCAACAACTGTGCTAGCACTGCTGAAATGGAACTTTGTCAAATTATGGGTTTGTTGGAGTAGTTTTTTATTGTCTTAAAATCAGGCTCCTTAACTTGGGGAATGGGTCTTTAGGGGCACGGGAAATCCATGGCTGGGCAACAGAAGGTCCATGGGTGCAAAATATTTTTCTTCATTGCCCTTCCTGTTATTCGTATTACTTCCCATCGTTGTGAATTTTATGGTAAAAATGTGATATTATCATTGTAATTATTTCATTTCAGACCGGTCTATGTGAAGGAAACCCAAGTCCAATGCAATCAAACAAACTGTATGAAAGATTTTGTGTGCATATGTTTATGTGTGTTTTTCTGGCGAAAGGGTCTACGGTTTTCATCACATTCTCAAAGGGAAGCATGCACCACAAAACAAAATAAAACAAAAAAACACCTAAGAACAACTTGAGAATAATTGAAATGCTAACTACAACCCTACCTAAAATCCACAAAACAGTGATACCTTTATTGACCAACTAAAATTCACAAAATGCATCATGCAAGCTTTCAAAGCTTCACTAGCTTCTGCATCAGGCAAAGATGTTAATTATCATACATGCAAAGAAAGAAAAGTAATGATGTTAGAGCCACAGGCCAACAAATTGTCTCAGGTGTTACTTCTGTTAGCAGTTAAAATGGTCTGGAGGGATTTCAAGGCAGGCAGAGGCCACTCTCCTTGGCCATATGGGACTGGGGACAAAGGGCAATGCAAGGCAGGCAATAAAATTTTAACTCCATTAGAAAAGTAACTTTCCTTGACATCCAAGCTGTCCCTTTCCTGTACAAAGCTTACTGACCCTTTATTAGGCAAAGAACATTGAATTTCTCAAAATGTTTCCTTACTATTTCATCTGGAAAAATGTTTAGGTGTTGTATAGATAAAAGTTGCCAATTGTTTTCCAAAGGAAAGGTAGAGCATCAAAGATTTAAGTCCCCATCCATTAGTTCCCTCTTGTTGTTTCCATTGTTATGACAAAATTTGGTATCTTCAAACCCAGGAAATCCCCCAAATATACAGCCCTACCTAGACGGAGATAGCTTTGCAAAATGTATGCTCTGGCAACCTCCAATACAATGTGCTATATTTGTGACTATCTTTGAAAATGGTCTGGAAATATCATCCAGTTGAAAACAGTGTGTCTGGATGTTTAATGGGGACTGGCCATTACAATAATCCTTTGACAGTACTTTGTCATCTGCCAAGCTAAATGCAAGATATTTATTTGTTTTTAAAGCTGTAGACAGCTTGGATCCTGGTTACCCAAAGGAACATTTCCTACCATATTTATGTACCTGGACCTTGAAGTAATCATCTTATGCCCTTCTCTAGGTATCCCTGCCAAATGAACTGATGTGGGTAAGCTATGAGATACAGGTTATATTAAGTGTGGCCTCCCATCTGTGGGATCTTCTTAGAAGCTTGTATGGCATGTATGATTTAGTATCAGGTGAAGACCTTTTTATTTTTCCAGGCATTTGAGAAATTGTTTTGGTGTTTTGAGATCTTTGTAATGTTTTATTATTACTGCTCATTGTACTTTAGTTTTATTGCAAACTGCATTTTTGTTTAGATCTCTAATGCTTGTTTTATCATGTTTTTTGGGGGAATCTAATGGAATCTAATGAAAATGGATGTTAGATGGTCATAGGACTGAACAAGTAAGGACCTTTAAACATCATGGTCATATTCCAGTCTGATGGAAATCGTAAGGCACATGAAGAATATGTTGTAGAAGTGGCACAGAGATCTACATCTGTAATGCAAAAATCCTTTTATACTAAAGGAGGGCAATATGTTACAGCTGCCTTAAGGTTGTTTCAGGCTAAACCCCTCAGTCAACTACTTTATGGTGCTCAATTCGGTTCTTATTCCTCTTTTACTACCTTGGAAGTTTAATCAAAATTCCTGAAGGGCTATCTTGGAAGTACCATGTTGGGTCTCTTATGCTGCTCTGAGGCTGGAGGTGGGTTTTCTGAAAGTTGAAGCTCAGGCTTGGTTAGCTATTTTTAGTTTTTGGCTGAAATTACTTTTTTGGCCAAAAGGTTTAATCCCTTTGGTATTTCAAGACAATTTCCAACCAGTCTGGAAAAACACGTTACTTGCTAAACTCAGATTTTATGGTTTTTCTGAAGAGTATCTTTTGCATATGGGATTTGACGTAGCTAGTCAAGTTCTCAGATAACGAATTATGAATGTGAAGAGCATCATGGGGTAACCTCAAACTGTGTATTAACTGACACAGCACTGATACTCTTTAAACCAGCTAACTATCTTTATTTGCTTTCAGTATCAAATTAACATAAAGCCTTTACTCTTGCTCGATTAAATGCTTTGCCATCAGCAATACAAGAAGGGAAATTTAAAAAGAATCGGTGTTATCAACGTAAATGTCCCTGCAACTCTTGCAAAACCGAAAAAATAACTCATGTTCTTCTGCACTGTCCCTTTTATCTTGGAATTCAGGAAACTCTTATTGAACCATATATAACGGCATTCCCTGGTTGTTCAGAGGCTTTTTATACTCTTTTGTTGATGCCAGGGCAGTACACAGAGATGTTGACTAAGATGCTGCAGTTAAGATCTGTAAAAATAAGGTGTTAGTAATTGATTAGGTTTTTACTATTTGTGTATTGAGTTATATTTTATGTCTATATTTTATATTCTTTATGACTTACATTTACATTTATATTCATATTTTACTGATGACATAGGTGTATGTATCTTACTAATCTTCATAGTATGTATGTAGTTTATGTATTCATATGGATTTGGGAATATGGTGATTTAATATGGTCATTGTTTGCAATAAAATGATTGATTGATTGGGGAATCTAAAAATGTTGTTCATATTAGTTGCTTTCATGCCAGCTTCAACTTATGACTACCCTCTAAGTCTTTCTATTATCAACAGTCCTGCTTAGGACCTGTAAAGCAGGGGCCACAACTTCCTTCATGGAATCAATGCATCTGTAATGTGGTCTTCCTTTTCCCCTACTGCCTTCAGCTTTATTGAGCATTATCATCTCATTACATGTCCAAAGTCTGATAGTCTCTAATTATCTTGGCTTCTAGTAACAATTCAGGTCTGATTTGTGCTAGGGCCCATTCATTTGTCTTTTTGGCAGTTCATGGCACTCTCATCAGGTTCCACATTGTAAATGAGTTAATTATCTTCCTGATAGATTTCTTCACTACTCAATGTTCATAACTATATAGAAATAAAAGTGGGCTACAGTCTACATACTCTGGCTCTTAGTAGTGCAAGGAAGTATTTCTTACTTGCAGCCCACAAGAATGTAGTAATTGGGTGACTAGGTGGGGTAAGCACAGTCTGAGCTTGTATACATATATATTGGCAAGTTCTGAAAATAGAGAACCAGTGTGGTGTATTAGTTAACATGCTGGAGTAGGACTGAAGAAACCCAGGTTCAAATGCCCTGTCAGCTGTGGAGCTCATTGTGTGACCCTCACTGGTTACTTTCTTTTAGTCTAATCTATCTTCTTAAAGAGTTATGGTAAGGATAAAACTGAGGAGGTTGACTACCATGTATGTTGCTCTGAGCAACTTTGAGGAAAGAAATATGTAAGTTAAATAAATATATGAAAATTAAGTCTGTTCTCAAACTGTGCACATGATTTCGTCACTGCAGGTATGAGTTGGTAAAAATTAAAGGAGTTTTCCTACCTTATGTAGAGTAGAATAGGTGAATGGTATTCTATCTCTGTTCATTTTTAGTATAATCCCAGTTTTGGTATGTCCAACAGGCACATCTACCAGCAATCCGACTTCATGTTTGTTTCCTCAGAAATATGTGGTTTTAAGTATGTTTAATTAAATATGTTTAGGATTGGAGGCCAAGCCTGCCTGATGGATATGCAAAATTGATGAAGGGAGCCAGCATGGCATAGTGGCTTGGGTGCTGAACTAGGACTCTGGAGACCCACTGGGTGACATAGAGCAAGTCAGACTCTCTGAGCCTCAGAGAAAGGCAATGACAAACCCATTCTGAACAAATCTTGCCAAGAAATCCACATGACAGGTTTACGTTAGGGTCAACATACATCAGAAATGAGTTGAAGGCACACAACAACAACAACAAAAAGTTGGTGTGCTATTATTACTTTAGTTCCAGCTTTCTCATTATAAATAATCTTGTGGCTCATCACAGAAAGGGAAATTAGGTGCATGCTGGAATTTTAACTAGGAAAAAATGGATCTATCATATGAACTTTCTAACTTCACTTTGGTTAATTATTCTGGGAATGTACTGTGAGACTCTTTATGAGCAGCCAAACATTGTGCCAGCTGGGTCTGTGACTTTTCACTCATACTGAATCTTGATTCCCCAAGAATGCTTCCAACTTTCACATTATTTGACAATCACATTTGATAGTGTTACAAAATATGTCTTCTTGCCAATGTCACAAATTGTCAAGACTGGTATTTGGGGCAAGAAGAATGTCTTAAAGAGTTAGATTTGCAAAGTCTAGAAACTTCAAAGTAAATCTGTTATCCAAATAGGCCAACTTTGTTATGCCCACAAATCTCTTTTTGGTGCTTTATTCCAAGTCTCATCTGCTGACATTTGGTGACAAGAACTAATCCCATGTTGATGTAAAACATTCTTTTTGGTCTCCTTTCTCATTTTCAGAGTTATATTCTCAGAGTTCAGATATCTCTCCCTGCCAAACTTAATATACTTAGCAGTAAAAAATAATAATATCAACATTGATATTCAAGGTACCCACCCTTTAAACTCTCTTGCGTAGTGCAAACCCATTCATTTCAATGAAATCTATTGGTGCAGTACTTTGAGGGAATCACTTCTACCTTAACATTAAACCCATCTAAAATACTGTTCATGTCTATTAATTTGAGATGATATTGCTTATAGACAACAAGATGCATTATTATGGGCAAATGTTTATTAGGCTCTGGCTGCCATTTGGTACAAACTATGAATAGATTTTCTAATGGAGAATAATAAGTGGACAACTCTTCAGTTTTCACTTGGCATTTTTAATGGTTACTGATAGTGAGATTCTAAGCATGTTTACTCTGAGCTATGACATTTACCAGTTTAGAAGTTTGCCCAGAAGTGATACTATAAAGGTGAACAGGAATGGTGATCTGGAGAAAATATGGAAGAAGATAAAAAGGAATTGGATGGAGTTCATAGAATCATATGGAGTTGGAAGAGACCTCAAGGGCCATCCAGTCCAACTTCTGCCATGCAGGAAAACACACTCAAAGCATCCCTGACAGATGGCCACCCAGCCTCTGTTTAAAAACCTCCAAAGAAGGAGAATCAACCACACTTAAAGGTAGTGTATTCCACTGTCAAACAGCTCTTACTGTCGGGAAGTTCTTGCTGATGTTTAGGTGAAATCTCTTTTCCTATAGTTTGCTTCCATTGCTCCGATTCATAGTATCTGGAGCACCTGAAAACAAGCTTGCTGTAACCCGCCCCGATTGCCGTGCAGAGGGGCGGGCTATAAATAATAATAATAATAATAATGATTATCCTCAATATGACATCCCTTCATATATTTAAACAGGGCTATCATATCACCTCTTAACTTTCTCTTCTCCAGGCTAAACTTATCCAGCTCCCTAAGTTGCTCCTAATAAGTCATGGTTTCTACTTTTCTTTTTGATTACCCTCTTCTGGACATGCTCCAGCTTGTCAATATCCCTTTTGGACACAGTACACATTATTCAAGGTGAGGTCTGACCAAAGCAAAATAGAGTGGCACTATTACTTCCTTCAATCTCTAGACACTACACTCCTATTGATGGAGCCTAGGATCATATTGGCTTTTTTTTAGCTGGTGCATCATACTGTTGATTCATGTTCAGCTTGTGGCCTACTAAACCTCCTAGATCCCTTTTGCATGTACTGTTGTCAAGCCAGGGGTCACTCATCCTATAGTTGTGCCTGACATTATACATTTGTAAGACAGAAAGGACACAGTTTAAGGTTGCCAGGTTAGGAGCATCCCTGAGCTTACTTTAGAAATTACATGATTACATACTATTTGCAGTGGTGTGTTATAGTCATATGGAAAGATATGAAAACCAAACCAACCATTTCTTTGATTATATTAGATGGTATCATATGATTATAGTTACTAATTTACTAAAGAAATTTATGTGAGCAAGTCAAACAACTCAGTGGGGCTGAGCACCATGGTTTTTCTTTCCAGTATTTACAGTGGTGGGAATAATGAGGCCTTCCAGAGGTTTTTGGCCTCCAACTCTCAGCAGATATGGGCTTTATTGCCATTGGTAAGAAAATTCTTATCAAAGCCAGACTGAAACAAAATTCTCATCCAGGCTTGAAGAGTTCCTTCTGTTTCCAGAATGAAATCATTTTCTCTTGGCCTCTGTGCAAAACACACTGCAGAAATAATCCAGTTTGACACCACTTTAACTGCCCTGGCTCAGTGCCAGGAAATCCTGGGAATTGTAGTTTATTGTGGCACCAGAGCTCTCTGACAAAGAAGGCTAAATGTCTTACAAAACTACAATTCCAAGAATTCCATAGGATTGAGCCAGGGCAGCCAAAGCAATCTTAAAATGGATTATTTCTGCAGTGCATTTTCAACTTTAGTGTTATGCTACTGTGTTTGCAAGCATCTAGAGACCTTAATCCATGAAACAATTTGTTTGCCGAGATGGATACAAATAATATATCTGTCTTGCTGAGCTCAGAATAACAGGAAAACAGTTATAGTGTAAGGAATGCGGACTAACATTTGGAAATTTTGCTCTAGTTTAGCAACAAATTTTGCATGGATTCAAAACTGATTACATATATTGGAATTTCTATAGAGTAGTGTTGTATGAAGAGTACCAAAAAATTCTGGTTAGATGTGTAAAATGTTCAAATTGTTTGCAAAATAACAGCTTTTATGAGGTGGTGGTTGGTGAAGGGATTAAAATATTCAAGAAATATTCAGGAAACTGAAATATAGGCAATAGATTTTTTTTTTAACCAAAACCTATTTTACTGCTTCAGCCACATAAAGAGCATGATTTCTAAATTAATTGTTTAAACTAGTTGTTCACATCAGCACACAAAACTGTACTATTTGGCATGCTTATGGGAATATTGAGCAGAGCTTCCAATTAGAATGTAGTTTATGCTTGTTTTTAGGAGCTGTTTAGAAATTAGTTTCATCCTATCTTTCAGATTCATTTTTTTTTTGAGGCATTGGTATCCACATCTTACCAGTTTAGAAGTTTGTCCAGAAGTGATACTATAAAGGTGAACAGGAATGGTGATCTGGAGAAAATATGGAAGAAGATAAAAAGGAATTGGATGGAGTTCATAGAATCATATAGGGTTGAATTTGTTGCAGGCAATAAGGAAATCCATAGTAAGTCATCAGTGCCACAGACATTTGAAGGGAGAGTTGAAACAGCTTATCCTAAGGAAGGAATCAAAAGGTCAGCAAATACAATATTGTTTCTGATACCTTTAAACTATTAAAAGTCACCTAAAGTAGGCAAGAGAGCCCTATGGTGTAGTGGTTTGAGTGTTGGACTATGACTCTGGGAGACCAGAGTTTGAATCTCTACTCAGCCCTGGCAATCCACTAGGAGACCTTGGTCAAGTCACATTCTCTGAGCCAAAGAGAAAGACAAAGGCAATCCTCCTCTGAACACATCTTGCCAAGAAAACTTGATATGATATGTTATCCTTAGGGCTGTCATGAGTTTGAAATGACTTGAAGATACACAGTTAACAACAACAAAGTGTAAAGTGTACTGCTTTAAAAGGCCTTTGACTCACTGCAAAGGGTGTTCTCACAAGTTTGCTTTTTCCCCCATGGGAAAATGTGGGAAAGATTGTCAGACCCCTCCCCATTATTCTGATGTTTCTTGGTGTTCACCTCTGCTTTTGGAGGCATTAGCCACCAGCAGCAACATAAAACATACAGCAACTCACAGAAGGTATTTAAAGAAATGATTTATTATCCTTTGACCACATAGTTCCTTCATGTTGTGTAAACATAAAGTAATATATCATCATTTGTTTAAAGTCAGTCTTAGGAAGTTCATCTGCCTAGCAAATGTTGTAAAATCTTTACATTGCCACCATAAATTCAATGATTATATGTCATCCGGGATATCTTGTGAGAGATGCACAAGTAACAGTGCTACTTTGAATCAGAAGGTGGACTAGAAGGTGGACTTAGCTATGTCTTAAATTCATAGATTTGGAAGGTGTCCCATAGGTGTCCAGCTCAGTTCAGGAACTGCAACTAAAGCATCCCCAGCAGGGAGATGTCTTTCTGAAAACATTAAAAATACATTAAAAAAAACAAAACAAAACATCCAGAGAAGGAGACCTAACTATTGGTTCCAGTGCTGAACTGCTCTTACCATCAAGATGTTCCTTCAAATGTTCAGTTGAAACCTAGCTTCCTGTAACTTCAAACCATTACAGCTGGTCTGGTGGTTATGTTGCACACAAGTAAAGTTCTAAAAGGCTGAAAAGGTATTCCTCATTATCATACCATAGGATTATAAATGTAGCTCAATATGTCAAATGCGCATAACATTTGATTATAGGCTTTGTTGTTGTTAGCTGCCCTCAAGTCTACCTTGGTCCATGGTGACCCTCTGGATGAGACATCTCCAGCCCCCCCTCCCATCCTCCACTCCTCTGCTCAGGTCCTGCAAACTCAAGCCTGTGGCCTCCCTGATTGAGTCTATCCATCTGGTGTGTGGTTTTCCTCTCTTTCTTTGTGTCTTCCAATTATTCATGCCTTATCATGATGTGGCCAAAGTATGACAGCCTCAATTGAATCATCTTGGCTTCCAGGAAAGGTGCAGGCTTGATCTGTACAAGGACCCATTTGTTTATGTCTTTGGCTGCCCATGGGATTCTCAGCACTCTTCTCCAGCACTTCACAGCTTCATAAAGGGGCAAGAACAACGGCATTAAGAGTTCATTCAAATTATAGGAAGCTCCCTTCTGAAAGCAGCGATCCAAATTTTTGAATGATTTTAATTAATTAGAAGGGCACCAGATTATCAGACATCTCAGATTCATGTTTTTTCATTGCCAGACAAATGTGGAGAAGACAGTATTTGGTGGAAGTATGGGATATACACATTTAACAAATAAACCAGCTTCTCTTTCTCTTTATTCTTCCTTTACATTTTGACAAGCTCTACCACTACATGCATTGCTGAATGTGTTATTTCTCTGCAAGCCCTGTTCTTTAAGTGGGAGAAGATATAAAGGACACTTCAAAGAAACCTCAGTTCCTTCACCTTTTTCCTTTTCTAATTTTGTCACCGAAATACAGGCCAATCCTATGTGTACTGTGGCCTATATTTTAAGAAACAACATGCTCTAGAAACATGCTCTGTGGTAGATTGGAAATAACATTCTAAATCCATGAATCTCAGCTGTCTGCTTCAATATGATATGTTCTTTGCCACCAAACATTCCTCACAATCCCCTTATACATTTCTTTTCCACATTTTTTTCCCTATTTGGCTATCTTTCTCCCTGTTTTCTAAGATTTTAATTTCCTTGCCAACTTATCCTTGTCCGATGTTTCTTGCTGTTTTGCATTCTCTCTTACAGTCTGCTCCCTGAAGGGAGATTATCAGATGTTTTATAAAGTGTCAGTGCAGCAGTGAGAGTTATGGTAGGCCTCTCAGCAACAGAAGCTTTTGTTTTCAGAAAGTTGTTTTCCTCTGTTGGACACAAAACAATTAGTGTGAAAATGTTGTCTTTCTTTATAAAGTTTAAGAACTGCATAAACCTCGTACACCTAGATAAGGATTTAAGCTTCTCAACAGACATATTTGATTATGCATCGTCTTACAGATGTATGTGCATCAAGAAATATCTAACATATATCTATTAATTTGATATGTATTTTGATGGAGAAATTAGGTTTCCCCAGCTATGCTGCAGGTACCTTGATCAGCCAGCTACCAATACATCTTAACAGTTGACGAGTTTGTAAATTTATTTGAACCAATAGATACAATTACCTTTTAAACTTGTTTTTTTTTTTTGTCTTTTTGGCTGCACCTACACCATAGAATTAATGCAGTTTGACATTGCTTTAACTGCCATGGCTCAATGCAATGGAAATCTGGGATCTGTAGTTTTGTGAGATATTTAGCCTTCTCTATCAGAGAGCTCTGCTGTCACAACAAACTACAAATCCCAGAATTCCATAGAATGGAACCATGTCAGTTAAAGTGGTGACAAACTGCATTAATTTTGCAGTGTGGCAGCAGCCTTGATCTACTTTCTTTCTCTTTCAGACTCACCTAGATCATGGCTGGGCAGAATGTGGTGCATGGCCCACATGCAGCACTTACACCATTGGGCGAATTCTTTGGTGAGTTTTTTTTTGCCTGAAAATCAGCCAAAGTCTTCCAAAACTGCCTAAAAGTGCAGTGATTTGCTCTCCTTAAAGCACCTCAAACATCCCTCTCTCTCACACACACACACATACACACGTGGCTGCAAATCAGCCAAAATAACATCTGGAAGCAACAGCACATCATTTGGTGTGCACTGCAATGTACCAATGTGTCCTGCTGAATGGCGGCAGGGAAGAAATATGGTCCCTCCATACCATTGCCTTAGAGGGAGAGAAAAACTAGTTTTGAGTAGTCAACAATCTTCCATGGTGATTTGAGATTGTTGCGTACAGTTAAATTATCCTTAATACTGGTATAACTGTTTTATTTTTGATGATTATTTGAATCAAGAATTATCAAGAAATAATTGATAATCGATCAAGAAATTGATTCTTTGAATCAAGAATTATCAAGAAATTAGAGTAGTTTAGCAGAGTGGCTGTCATTGGCATTGAATTATATGGTTATTTCCAAGACAGCTGCTTTTGAGCTTGTAGTGGATTCATTATTTAATTGCAATCACTTTAAACACGGTGCAGGATTTTGGGGAGTTTTCACTTCTACTGTAATGGGCCTTTGCTGTAACATGCAAGTTTATTTATTTCTCAGCTATTTGTGATATTGATATAATTCCTATATAGTAAGATCTAACAATAAAGACAGGTATCATTTACTGTACTTGCTTATGACAAGTCATTTTTGGTATCTCTTTTGTGGCAGTTGCTGAAGTATCTCTTAGTTTATTCTTGATAAATTATTTCTGTTAGCTTCTTTCCACACTTGTGACTGTGTGATCCAAATGACTGGAGGAAATCCAACGGCTGACAATCTGCACTGGTCTGTGATTTTCTCCTTAGAAAATATGCTGTTTCTGCCCTGGGTGCATCTATGACCCCTACATTTTTAAGCTGTGTATTAATATTAGTTCCATACATTCTGTTAGCCAACTATTTCCATGGCTGTATGTACTGTGAGATAAGTAGGTAGACAGATGGATAGATGGGATATTTGTCAAGAGGGAATGAAGTCTGTGACCTGTATCATTATGAAAATACACATAATTTATTTTGTCTAATTATTTGGCAATCTGTACTCTTTCTTAAATTAATAAGAGATGAAGTATACAAGACAATAGAGATCTATAATTGGACTCTAGTCTCTTTACATTGGAATAAATATCAACTTATTTGGATTTGGACTGAAGTACTGTGGAGAATGAAATTTAAGTAGATGAAAATTGCCATTCCAGCGCTGCTGTTGGCCTTGTTGTTAGAAACTTACATGCAAACTACACACAGCCACAAACAACATTACACTAGGTAGAAACTGCTCATTGCTACTGTTCCTTGCTACCTCCTTCCCAGTAATAGGAAATAAGTAATTAAAATCAATTTAGTTATCAATTAAGTTAGGAATTTTCTAACACAAAGGAGCAATTTAGGGGCGAAGCAGACTTGCAGGAAGGAGTGGCTAGAAGGCGCTCTGAACCCAATGCTGCAGCCTTGAGGGCACTTCCTCCCATGGCCCCAAATAGGAGTGGAAAAGATCCACTCCTTCTGGGGCCAGTTTGGGCCACCTTAAGCAGCCTCAATGCAGCCCCAGGGTGACTTCAGCCAAGCTTCCCATGAAAGGGAGTTTCAGAGGATGGAAGCAGCCACCAAGAAGTTGCTCTCTTGTGTCAAGTGAGCCTGTGATGGCGGTGGGATTGAGAGAAAGTCTTCCCCTGAAGATCTTAGTGTTCTGGAAGCTTCATATGGGGACATATAGTTCTTCAAATAACCTGGACCTAAATCATATAGGGCTTAGAAACATTGTTCACAGCGGCTGTTGCCCAGTAAGTCAGAAGTGCCTGACTTTTACTGTCCTTATGTATTTCCTACATGGTTGAACATGTGAATATGGATAATTCTAGGTTATGGTAGAATTCTTTTTTTAAAAATAAAATTTTATTGATTAAAATAAGTTACACAATACAACCAATCCATTCTTCTTGCTTCATCGTACACTCCTTTCATGATCTGACATAACATAACATAACAATTCTTCCTTCTTCCATTTAACTATTCTTCCATCTTCCATTCAACATTCTTACATACTTACTTAAATACATAAACATAACATCCAAACTACTTCCTTTGTCCATCCTCCACTAATTCATTTTCACATCATAACTAATTGCTTATCTTCTTTGTGATAGTCTTCTATATTTTTTTCCCTTGACCCCACCTCTTTGACCTCATTTTTCGGTTTATCTTTACTCATTTTTCCTGTAAGTCAGCTTTTACTTTCTAATTTCTTTACATCTGTGCTCTTTCTTTCCCTTTGTTTAACTTATAAATCGGATATTCGACCATTTTTCCTTTATATATTTATATAGATCCTCCCAGTTTTCCTTTTCAAGGTCTGTATTCTTTTCAACATCTTCTGTATCTTTACTATTTTCTTTTAGACTATTTGATATTATATCTATTTCCATCATATCCATTAATTTCAATATCCATTCTTCAATTTGCACTTCCTTCTTTACTTTCTAATATCTAGCATATATTAGTTTAGCTGCTGTCAACATATATATAAAAAATCATTTTTCCCATGTTTCTTTTCCTCTTCTTTTCCCGCCATATTCAAAAGTAACGTTTCTGGACTGAATTTTAATTCTATCCCCAATATTTCTTTTATTCCACCATGTATGACCCTCCAAAATTTTCCAGCTTCAACACATCCCCACCATAAGTGAAAAAAGTTTCCCTTTTCTTTCTCACATTTTCAACATAGATCTTGGCCAGTGCCATAAATCTTACTTATTTTATCAGGAGATAAATTATATTATTTTATAATAATTTTCTCTTATGTCCTGGCTTAAGATGTACTTTAGTCTTTTCCCCCCAAGATCTCTCCCATTGGTCCAAATCTAATGTTTTACCATAGTCTTTTGCCCATTTAATCATATCTTTTATTATATCTTCTTCTAAATAATATTCTAATAATTTTTATATAATCTTAAAAGTAAAGCTGGTTTCTTCATCCATATGATTTATTCTAATTCAGTCTTTTCCTCAGCTATTCTAATACTTTTTTTAAAAATCCAAATTAAATCTCAATTTCATTTGATTGTATAAGAACCATTCACACTTATATCCCTCTGATTTTATTTGCTCTAAAGATTTCATTTCCAAATCTTTTTTTTAAATCTCTGCTCAATATTTCCTCATATTTTAACCATTTCGCTCTTTTTTTGAGGATCCGTATTAAATAAAGTATTACATAAATATGTGTGGAATCCAAATCTTAATTCAGATCCTTCTAATTTTAATAATTTCTTATCATCTAATTTAATCCTCTCTTTTAACCATGTCAACACACTGGCATCAAAATACAGATTTATATTTGGCACCGCGAGTCCACCCCTTTCTACTGCATCCTGCATATATCTTTGCTTTATCCTTGGTTTCTTCCTGGCCCAAATGTACTCTAACAGTTATTTTTGCCAGTCCTTTAACACTTTTTCATTTTTATTATTGGGATAGTTTGAAATAAAAAGAGAATTTTTGGTAAAATGTTCATCTTTACCATTGAGGTCCTACCTAGTAATATTAATTTTAAATCTTTCCACCTATTCATATCCTTTTTTAAAATTTCTTCCCACTTTTCCCGATAATTGTTTCGAAAAAGATTTTAATTTTTATTTGTAATGTCTATTCCTAAATATCTAGCTTTTTTTGTTATGTTGAACCTGTCATATCCTTTTTCCCATTTCCTCTTTTTTGTCTTTTTTTGTAATTACATTTGTTTTTCCTTCATTTATTTTTAAGCCTGATATCAGTTCAAATTCTTTTAAATATTTTGTTAGGGTAGAATTCAAAATATAACCATGACAGTCTGCAATATCAGTATGCAAAAGGATCTTGTAACACCTTTTAGACTGTGTGAAAGAAGTTGCAGCATAAGCTTTACAGACTAGGGCTACATCCACACTGTAGAAATAATCCAAGTTGACACCTCTTTAAGTTCCAAGGCTCAATGTTATGGAATTCTGGTAAGCGTAGTTTTGTGAGACATTTAACCTTCTCTGTCAAAGAGTTGTGATGCCACAACAAACTACAGATCCCAGAACTGAACCATGGCATCTGAGGAAGTAGACCAAGTCTAGGAAAGCTAATACTCCAGTCTTTCGCACAGTTAGTCTCAAAGGTGCTACAAGATCCTTTTCCTCTAGGTTACATATTCATAACTGCAATTGAGTATTCCAGCCTTTATTTTTTATTTTAGGTTTTTTTTTTTGAAAGTTGATGCTGATTTTAGCTGCCTCCAGATGCCCTTTGTTTTCAATGTAATTTCCCCCAAACTGACAGAAGGAATGCTTAAACATTTCCAGACGATCAAGTGATACTATCAATCTGTTTCATTTCATATGGGAAATAACTCTGGAGAGTAAAAAATAAAATGGGCACATTCTATCCATGATATATTTTTCAAATGTAAGCTATATGGGAATGTTGGCAAAGATGGTAGCCAACATTTGCCAGAGATTTGCCCCAGAATGGATGGCTTACTTTATTGAACTATGTGGTTTAACTGAGCACTTGCCAAAGACATATAGTTACCTTCCACCTCAATGTATGTTGGAGACTGTTGGCATTAAAAAATTAAGCAGCACTTAATTCAGAAGAAAATCAATGCTGAAAGGTAATACCTATTGATGGCCAGATTTCAAAATATTGGATTTTGTAAATGATAAATGGACGTTGCTGGCAATTTGTCAGAAAGGAGTAATGTAATTAAAACCTAGATTTTGGAAGAATCTCTCTTACAGTTGAAGATATAAGCTGAAGGTAATACCTGATAAAACTCTGAAACTGAAGGGGTGTGTGTGCTGGTATAGGTTTCTGTGGATGGAATTATTTCTTATTGCTTAATTTAGTGAATTGATAAAAAATAGGTTAAAACTTACTAGACAGATAACAGTGTTTATCTATTCTTAAAGCAAGACAAAGGGATATGTCAGATAAGTTAACTGGTTTATTCACTGTGATTTAAGAAAGTTCTATTTCGAAATTAGTTAGAAATGGCATAGAATTAACTTATTGCATGGACCAACCCCTTTCAGTGGGGGTATATTACATATACTGTGTGGTTTTTCAAATGTCAAATATTAACCTCCCCTTGTTCCATTTTTAACTGAGTCCCATTGATATCTTATGTCAAAGTACATCAGTGCTTTGGCATTACTATTCTTCTTTTTTGAGATGCCTTGGCTGTTGGCTTTTGGATGGCTACATAGAACTGTGACAACATGGATGTGTTAGTACAAATGTCCCTGGTAGTTTATTGGTTTTTAAAACAGAGGAAACCCTAAGGATAAGTATTTAAAATTCTGTAGGCAAGATTGTCAGTTCTTAGTGGTTTAACACAAGAGTTAAATGGAGCAAGAGCACAGCTGACTGGCATTGGAATGATTATATATTGGAATGATTATATATATATATATATATATATATATAATGGTGGGCAGAATCCAAACCTGTCATTTTGCAAGAAAATTTGTCTCTTTTAGCTGAATCAGGAGGGAAGCTGGATTTCCATCCCTCCTATGTGCCTTCATAACTTGCATAGGAAACCCCCTGGAGTAGGCCATAGCACACTAATATTGGATTTAAGCCTATAAAAGCCACCAGAAAGATTACCTAAATCCATAAAATCAACATCATTCTTCCAATGGATATTTTAATTCAGTCTCCCTCTCCGTTCTTCTTCCCTTGAATGGTTGGTTGTTAATCAAGTAAAAACCTCCAGCTCAATGTTTGTCATCAAGACAATGTAATCAGGAGATGTAAAGATAACTTATAAAGAATACTTAATTTTAAAGTTGGCTCACAGCATTTTGAAGACAGCTGTTGGCTCAGTAAAAGTTTTTTTCTCATTTATTTGAACTTGTTGTCGCAGTTGATATTTGGATGTGGTGTGCATTGCAGCAGAGTATAGAGAATAGCTTCCTCCATCAGCCTTTTCCATGCTAAAAGCATGCAGACACTTCTTGTAGTTCTAAAGTAAAGCTTTATTGTTCCATAATGTAAATAAGAAAATAAAACATACAATCCACCAAAGGATCACTTCTTGCTGATGTTGTTGCAGAATAGAAAAGTTACAGGTCCATGTTTCCAGATCCAGGAGTTACAGTTACATTGTAAAAGCAGTTCCAAGTATAAACATACTCATAAGCTAAAAACTAAAACTAACTCCATAGCTAACCACACACGCACAAACACAGTGCTTGCATATATAAACAAAATGAACAGAAGGCTCTTTCCATACTCCACCTTCTGGGTGTTAACCTTATGCTGATTGGATAATGCCTGTATGATGTGTTTTAATCCAGCCTCTAGCTGTCCATCATCCCCCATGTGATTACCTTACCATGAGCTCATGTGTTGATATATTGCCTATCTATTTCCCAGGCTGAAACGGTGTTTTGACTTCTAAGCCACCTGCTGTTGAGTTCTCTTTGTGTTGAAGTAAAAACTATTCCCATGAGAAAAACTACACACACAACTCTACATTTCTCCTTTGACTGTATTACCCAGGGGTAGGCAACCTTTCCCCTTTAAGGGCCGAGGACTTCAGCTCCCAGAATCCCAGGAGCTATTGGCCAACATGGGACTACTGGCAAACTTGGCTGAGGCTTCTGGGAGCTGAAGTCCCTCGGTCCTTAAAGGGGAAAGGTTGCCTACCCCTGGTATAACCCATCCATATTCCAACAGTATGCACTTTTGGTGCAGTGGTTAAATGCCAGTACTGCAGCCACTCAGTCACAAACCACAAGGTTGTGAGTTCACCCCCAGCCAGGGGCTCAGGGCCGACTCAGCCTTGCATACTTTTGAGGCGTCTAAAATGAGTACCCAGATTGTTGGGGCCAATTAGCTTACAGTTGTAAACCACTTAGAGACTGCTTAGTGCGGTATGAAGTGGTATATAAATGAAGCTGCTATTGTTATTGCTATTGCTATTGCACTGAGGATGTCAAGAATATTCACCAGAAAGGGTGTCCCAGCGTTCACAACATTTGTGAATGAACTTTGAAAGAAGTGAAGGAATGATCAATCACTGAAGGATACAAGCAGACACAAACACATGCACACATACACACATATATGGGAACTTTTAACACAAAGACAGCTGTAATGATCATGCTTGCTCAGAACTATCGTTTTTACTTTGTATTTGGGACACACATTTCTCTCTAAAAATGCTAGATGTTTGATTTGAGATAGAAATTGTCACTTTCAAAATGGGAAAATTATTTTTAGTTGTGAGAAGAGTAGGAAACAGGTTAAATGGCGTTGACATCTTCACCAAAACTGGTAGTATTAATAGAGAATTGATTTCAAGATGGCAGTAGGCACATGCATAATATACAGTCTTTCCAGAACAACCATTTTAGGAGACCTGTGTATACCTTAGATTAGAAGAAATGATGTTCCCTATCAAAAAAGAGAAAAAAGACCAACTACTTGAAAATGAATTTGATGGCAGAGGAAACATACCTTTTCACTTCATGCATTGAAAATGCAAATACTAGTCTTGTTATTTGATTCATCTGCAGAAGACTGAGTTTGAATTTTGACTGAAGAATGTCCTTTTGAATAGAAATCATCTGTGATAACATGTCATGAAAACCAAATTCACTCTGCTCTTGAAACAATTTTTAACTATGAATGATCTTAAGGGACAACTTTAGGTGTGATAAAATGGCACAGTCTTTCTGTCCTCCTATCTCCAAGCTTTCTTGATGTGTTACTTCTGGAGCTGACAATTGATATATCTTTGTGCAGCATTTTTTTTAAAGTGATCTAGCATTTAAAAATTAGCATTCCTCTTTACCAGAATTGCTGGCCTGTCCTTTGCCCAGTGCAAATAAGTGTTTGTTTTCATTTAATTTTAACATATGGTTGATATTACAAAATATTTTTCTTTGCTCAGGAAGATCTTTAATACTTTAGTCAGGCAATAGAGGCTAATATATTTTTCCTGGCAAACTAAAAGAGATGTGTAAATTGAAATGGAAGAATGGGATGTAACGGTGGCTCATAGTCCAGTTTAGAATTCTCAAAGGTAACCAGGAATCAACTACAACAGAAAAATAATTTGTAGTTATAAAAGCCAGAAGAGGGAAAGAAGGAACAACAAATGTTCACAGTAAGACTGTAAAAATGTGACTGGCTTTTCCCATATCCCCTTTTCCTCCCTGTATTTTTCCATAAGGAAGGATAGATGAGGAGATAATAATTGGTCTATAAGCTACCCAGTGAGCTATGTGGCTGAGTTGAAGATCAGACGCCATTTCTTTCAATAGGTGAAGACCAAGACTCAGTGCACTACACTGCAAATGCCTTCTGAACAATATAGATTTGTGGTTGGGAAGTGAATGGAGCTCTAATTCAATTATCATAATTTTCTAAAAGAAATTGAAAATTCTGTGTAATTATTGAAGTTCCACATAAAGTAGGGATGGGCAAACAGTGGCCTTCAGACCCAGTGCAGGCTCCCAAAGTTTCACAGACCCCTTCCAACCTTCAGGAATTCCCCAATCCCAACAAATCATAACGTCATCTAATTTCACCCCTTTGGTTGGTATGATATTCCTTCTAAATATAATTTCACCCCTGTTCCTTCCCTCTGCAAAGCCTTTAAAAAACAAAACAAACAGAAGTGATATCCTGACTGGAAAGGATCAGAAAGAGGTATAGTCCACAAAGCTCCAGGAGAGGTCAAAAATGTCCCTTGGACTTGCAAATGTTGTCTGCCCCTGATATTACACTCCAAGTATGATATTAACAATCTAGTTTTGTCAGTGTTTAGGGAAAGCTTTTTGGTTGCTTTTACATTATCCTTTTCTCCCTTCTTTATTCATACTATTCATATCTTCCAAATCCACTCCTGTGAAGGAGGTTATACTAAAGCAAGTGATAAAGAGCTGGTGTTACATTTCCTTAAGCAGGACTCTTGTCCAGCCCTGCATTTTGACAAATGTGTTTGGGAATGCCAATCCAGGGGTATCAAGGTGGTTGAGGAATGAAATCTTGCAAGAGAATAAATATGTGTTTTATGAGATTTGGCAAACAGGCCAATATAAAACCTGCTTTCAATTGGTTTGGGCTATTTCAGACTGGAGATTGGCTCAACATCTTACTTTTTTTTCATGATTACTGCAGGTGGATGCTGTTCATCTGTTGGAATATATATATGCTGTTCATCTGCTGGGATATGTAAATATGCAATTTACATAGTGTATGTCAAAGATGCACATTGTACTATCATTTGTATGCAAATTTTGTGAGATGTGGCTTTTAATAAGGCACAATCTTGCCCAATACAAAGGAGAGGACAGGAAAAATGGATGAGAAAGGCCAATACAAGCAGGAAGGTAAATTGGAGGGGGGGGGGGAGTAGACTATCCAGAAGATTTGGGCAACTTTTGGGCTAGTGTACCCAAGGTGTAACAAGCCAACCCTGATACAATTGGCACCAACAAGGGAGGTTCCATGTGAGTCCTAAGGGACAGAGCAGCTGAAGACGCTGCCAAATTGTTGTTCAAGTTATTTCTATACTACCAACTGGATATTTCTACCTTGATCACCTTGATCAATAATGTATATTGTGCAGTCACATGGTTCCTCCTTCTGGGTACAATCCAGAGAATGTACCTTCGAAACAGATGAATCCCCATGTTTGAGATCATCTCAGTCCCTCTTAATGTAAACCTTTTTTTAAAAAACACACACACAAAACAAACCCAACTACAGTGCAATTCTTTCCAGTGAAAGGATATCTACTAATGTTCATGTTAGTGTCTTACTTGTCTAGTGGCATGGAAGACTGGGTGGTACCATGGCTAGTGATGTCCTGTCCCTACATTAGGTGGTACCCCTACATTACCTAATGTTATTTAACATTACTCTCTCTACTCCTCAGGTTTCCTGTGGAGGAAGGAGAAGCTTGACAAGATGGGGAAAATCCTGGTCATGCTCTTCTTTCCACCCAATCTCTCTCTTTCCACATGGCCTTATGAAATCCTAAAGACCCTTTCTTCCTTGGAATAGCAGCAATAATAGCAACAGTGGGAAAATAGCACATGGGTGCTCCAGGGAAAGGGAGTGGGAGTGAGGAATTACCAAATTGGTAGCTGCAACCTCAAGCCACCTACCTATGGGTCACATCACAGTGAAATATGTCTACCTGCCTTAGGCTTTTCCTTTGGGAGGGAAGAAAGAAAAGAGAATGAAGAAATAAGAATAAAGGAGGAAGATGTAGAGATGTAAGAGGAACAGGAAGGAGGAGGAGGATATATATATATATTAAAATACATGGAGATATACTATTATCACAGACTTGTGCTAACACTAGTAAAGTGATTCCCAAACTCTGATTCCCCCCCCCCCCCCCCGGATGCTTGGGACTTCAGCTCCCAGAATTCCTGATTGTTGACCAAGTTGACTGGAGCTCCTGGGAGTTGAAGTCCAAAACCCCTGGAGAAATAAAGTTTGGGAACCACTGCATTGGCATAATGTTGTGAGAAAAAAAATAGTAGGGTATATGTGTGTGTATGATCTGGAAACACACATGCTTTTCCTACTCCTTCATTTATATCCCTTGGAAATTTAATAGCGCTTGGCTTACAGTTAGGCCCAGCAGAGTGAGGTGAGGATGTGCGCATCTGTTGAGAGCACAGCATGCGTCTCTGTCCTCAAGTCACCTCATTGCTGCTGGGCATTGCAGGAGACTCTGAGCTGAAGTCAAAACTTGAACAGCTGCCAGGTACAGCATGTCATTTTAAACATGAGGAAAATATGGCAAAATAATACAAGCCCATTCCTGTAGAGTTTTCTCACACAATGCCTCTTCTGAAGTTGGTGGGAGTTTTTTTGTGTGAGGTAAAATCTTCAAAATAGGGTTTGGCCAGACTAATTCATAATCTGTGCCATCCAGAAAAATGTCAAATAAATGTGTCCTAACGTCCAAGGAGAAAACTATTCTGTTTGCTTTTGTAGCCTTAAACACACCAGGACAGTTGCTGGTGTTCTTTGAAACTTTGAAAGTTGCTTCATTTCTTTGAAAAAATATCTCCTATACAACCTGAATCAAGAAAAATTCAACTGAGAGGAAGACAGAACACTCCCAAAGCAAAACATTTTATTCCAGTCCCTTCAGTGTTTTCATAAGTGAGACAAATTACCTTTGAGTTTCTCTTGTGTCAGTGATACATGGTTATTGTTAGTACAAAAAAGAATCAATGATGTCAATGTAGGTTTTATATTCATATTACAAAGAAACCGTAAAAATTCCTTTAAGCCTCATCATTGAAAATGGACTTCAACAATGCAAACCTCTCCATGTTTACTTAGCGGTAAGGCCCACAGTCTTCAATGGGAATTGAAGAATTACAACCTGATAAGATTCAGGTAAAATGTAGTAAAGTTTCAGTTTCCAAAAACAGAGGCAGATTGGCAGAAGCCTTAACCTTTTCCTCAGAAAACACTTAGTAGTGTCTATGCTTTTTCAAAGGCTCCCCTGTTTCCTTCCTTCTTTCTTTCTTCATCTTTCTTTCCTCAAGGGCCATGATGTGGGCTGTTGCTTGCAAGGCTTTTGTATGAGCATTTTTTTGCACTGTGTAAAAACTACCCACACATATGAAGCAACATCTGTATATGAAGAATCTTCATGCTCCTTTCAGCTGTTGATACGGGACAAAAAATATTTCATGTAAGCCTTGTGAGTCACACACCATGCCTATACAATTCAGCTCATCAGGAATCTGTAAGGTGGCCTTCATATAGTGGTTATAAGACTTAGCCCTAGAAAGTAGGATACTGACTGAAACTGAAGTGACAAAAGTGTACAAATTTAGCTGTGTCTATCTTCTGATTGAGATCCAGAATGGTGTAGTGCTTTGTCTGTTGGACTAGAGTCCAGGAGGCCATCTACATTACATAATTATAATGCTATTACACTTGTACCTCAGCATTTGTGGTCTTGCTGTTTGCATCTCTCAGTCTTTTGCGAACGACAAGCGGCAAGGGACAAAATGGCACCTGCACCTGCAGGAGCATGCAGCCATTCAAGGCAATGGGAGTTGAATATTTGTGATATTTTGTTTTCATGCATGGGGGAGGGGTCTGGAATGAATCCCCTGCAAAAATGGAGGGGGGGACTGTATTCCATTTTAATTGCCATGGCTCCATCTCTATGGAGGCTTGTAGTTTGGTGAGGCACTGGAGCACTTGGGCTGAGAAAATGAAATGGCCATCCCTACACTGCCATTCCCAGGATTCCATAGGACAGAACCATGGCAGTCAAAGTGCAATAATAGTGCTATAATTCTGTAGTGTGATTGGACATCAGGGTTTGAATTCCTGCTCAGCCATGGAAATCTCCTGGGTGACTTGGGCATGTCCCAGGAGATTATCACTTTTCGAGGACTAGAAGAAGGACTATAACTAGCTATCTTAGTAAACTGGATAATGAAAATTAGCATCAACCTTATGCTTGCTTCTCTGCATGTATTATGGAAAAATACAGTTGGCTAAAGGAATGGTATTTTGAAGTCACCAATATGTTCCACTGGGATAGCAAATGATTACAATCTTGATTTATAGAAATCCTTCAATAAAACCTTTCATCAATAAATAACTGAAGGTTGATTTTTTTTTATAACTGCATTTGGAAGAAAGATCTGGTAAACATCTCATTGATATGACTGATAAAAATGTAGCCATTTGTTAGCTGATATTATTGAATACTCTCTTCATATAAGTCATAAATGAAAGGAATGAGAATGGGAAGGAATGGGAGGGCAGTGTAGGGCAAAAGCAGTTATGATAGTCCTCTCCCCTGAGGAGGAGGAGGAGGAGGAGGAGGATTATATGTTGAGTATCACTAATCCAAAATGCTTGGGAACAGAAGAGTTTGGGATTTCGGAATATTTGCATATACAAAATGAGATATCTTGGGGATAGGACCCAAATCTAAACAAAATTCAGTTATGGTCCGTGTACGCTATATGCACATAGAATTTTATTCACAATATTTTAAATAATTTCATTCATGAAATAAAGCTTGTGCATGTTGAACCATCAAAAATCAAAGTGTCATTATCTCAGACACCCATGTGGACAATTTTGGATTTTGGAGTATTTTGGAATTTTGGATAAAGAATACTCTGTGTTGTTGTTGTTATTGTTATGCTCTTTCCATCAAAAGTGAGAGTCAAATTGGTTTACAAATGAAAATGATTACCATATAGTGGAAAACATACAAAAGGTGAATGTTAATCTAGAATTAAATTATTTAACATAGTTAAAACAATTTAAAACACAAACTTAAAAAGGATAAAAACAGTTTCAAACAGTGGAATTAAAATAATACAGCCCCATCTTGAAAACCCTTTCCTTAAAATCTTTCAGTCCTAAAAACCTTTTGTATTTTTTTAAAAAATCTTTGCCTGTCAATAGAAGAACAGTGAGACGTGGGCCATTTTAGCCTCCCTATGAAGTTGTAGCCACCAAGAAGTCTCTGTCTTGTATCGCCACCAGTTATACCTGTGAGATAATAGGACTGAAAGAAGAACACTCCCTTGTTATTATATCCGCTATGTGATTAAGAAATAGCCATTCTGATGGACCAAAGTATGATTGTCTCCCTATTTAAATAGGAAGAAAGAGTAATTGACCTACCATGGAAGTATTCATTGAAGTTATGCTTGTCCAGTTCAATCCTAGCTCTAAAATCCTCCCATGAGAACCACATTATCTGGGAGGGCTCTAAGAAATAAGCTTTTGGATCTTGACATTTCTGAGTACTGCTTTCTGCTTCAGCACAATTTTCATTTTGCTCCCACATGCTTCCAGTTCAGATGGTGCCATGTGCTGGTTGCATAAGTGATGGAAGTTAATTTGTGGGTGGTGTAAATATTCAGGATTCAAAACTGGCATGGACAAATTGCAGCCCAAGGGGTGCATACAATTTGGGCCCCACTTTGATGGCTCCTGAATCCCCTCAATCATGCTGATTTTTTTCACTGAGGGAGAATTGAGGAGACCCCCAAGCCTCTCCCATTGAAAAAAATCAGCATGATTTTGGGCCAGTTTTTCTCTCAAAACCATGTAGAAATCCCACTAAGTGTGCAAACATGCAAAAATAACCTATCAATTGCCCTAGAACCCAGTTTTTCCATTCCCTCCATTTCCATTCACAGTCCTTCTCATAATGGTTAACAAGAAGTAACACAAGATCACTTCGTGCTGCAATTTTGAGAGGGTCTGCAGAGGAAAATGGAGATATTAGGGCTTTCCCTCTGTCTTTTTGTGTTTGAGTGGCTGGTGGTGAGGTGTTTGATGGGGGGAAATTTGCCCCTGGCTCCTATACAGTTATCCTACCCTAGCTTTAACTAAATGAAGGAGAAACTCACAATCAATTTCTTGAAGGGGGAAAACAAATGTTGAAATGGGAAGAAGGTCAAGGAAGTCATAAGGACATGATAGGCTCTGTTGTCTCAAGCAGCAGCCACGATGTCTGACTCCTGAGGTATTTCTCAACAAACATGAACAGTTGAGTCATTCTCTATTTGCATTTTGAGTGGATATAACACAACAACTAAGAGTGAAAAGTGCAGAAAATACATATAATATGGAAACCAAGGTTAACCGTATATAATTAAAAATGTGAGTGGAAGAGTGAGAAACTCAAGACAAAAAGGGTGATTTGAAGTGTTACCAGAATATACTAGAAATGTTTCATGCTTGCTTGCCATACAGTGTCCCAATAAAACAGGTTCTTTCTTCCCTCCATGTCTGCAAGTTTTACCTTTTCCTGGGATTTAAATATTGTAATTGCATCATTATTGCAATCTTCTTTTGAGTCCTAAGTCAACATCCCTCACATTATTACATCCGCCATGTGGTTGAGAAATGGGCCATTTTGATGCACCAGTCCCTCCACTGTGTTCCAAGCAGGCAAAGGTTTATATCTAAATCAATAATAATAAAAATGATTGTTAAAGTGGATGGATGTTTCCACCATACACTACTTCCTCATAAAGAGAATGGCACTGCCTGCTTTCTCCTAGGTTTTGTGCACAGTTGCATGCTTCATTCTCTTGGAGAACTATAGCTTGGTATTTCTGCACACATTCCTGATGAAAACAGACCCAAAATGTTTCTTTTTAAACAATAGAGCTTTTAAAAACACACACAGAGGGGTGTGTATGTGTGTCTGTTTGTGGCTGAGGACATTACAAAAACCAATTCTACTTCTCCCTGTAATTATTTTTTAGAAATAAAATTGCAAACTTCCTTATAGAAAAAGGTGGGTACAGGAAACATTGACTGGACGTGCCTTGATTTTGCTGGAGTTTCTTCACAGCAATTAATGGGACTTGTGGCAGGGAAATGCTTCTCTGCTTATTGCTGTTCATGCATGGGCTTTCTCCCAGCTGTCTGTCTTCTGAACAGCAATTTTATTCTACTTTAACTCAAGGAGACAATTGCACACATAGTTTGAGGGCTCTGACTTCATCCAAAACAATAAAAGAAAAGCAGTAAAACCTTGGGAACAAAATGTGTAAATAGCACATGACTATGGTGTCTCACTGGAAAGCAAAACATAGAACTATTATGATAATATTGTCACACACTAGAATTAAATTCCCTGAAGTTCTTCATAATGTGTGGGAAGCAAATAGTTGAATTTGGTAGCCCAAAAACAATGAATGCTTATAATGGGCATAAATAAGGAATTTACAATTTGTAAATTGGTTACCACCACATTTGTTTGTGGGATTACTTGAGGTTCACACCATGCATCTGATGAAGCAGACCAAATTAACAAGTGTATGCTACAACTTATTTTGCATCACACAAGGTGCTACAAGATCTCTTTGCATACTGATATACCAAATTCAGGTCCAAAACACACTGCAGAAATAATCAAATTTGAGACCATTTTAACTGCCCTAACTCTGTGCTAGGGAATCCTGGGAATTGTAGTTTATTGTGGCACCAGAGCTCTCTGACAGAGAAGGCTAAATGTCTCTGAATTCTACCATGGGTTAACAGTTCTTGAAAGAGTCAGCTGACCTTCTAAAACTTAATAATTAAAATGTATGTCTGTATGTGCCTTCAAGTGACTTGCCACCGCCCTGTGAATTTCATAGGGTTTTCTTAGGCAGGGGACACTTAGAGGTGGTCTTGCCAATTCTTTCCTATGAAAAATAGCCTATACCACCTGGGATTCATTGACAGTATACCATCCAAGTACTAATGAAAGCTGACCCTACTTAGCATCCAAGATCAGACAAGATCTGGGGCCTTTAGGGTATTTGGGCCCAATAATTAAAGTCCCCCCACCATCAATCACCACTCAGGTGGTGATAATAATACAGTTTTCCTTGGTGCTGGAAGTAACTGGCATACGTTATCTTAAGGTGCTGCACACACAAGTAGTGCTGATGGTCTTGATTTCAAACAAAGAGGTGGTACCAAACCTTCCTCCCATCTACTGCTCTTCTCATTCTCTTCTGCTACTCCAGCTAGCTTTGCTTTCAGTCTCAAAGCCAAGCTAGTAGGAAAGCAGTTGCATGCCATGGCACTAGCAATCATGACAGCTGCTATCTCACTATTATGTATCAGCACATTTACATATATCAACCATGCAACTGGCAGAGAGCAAATGCATAGCCATCTTGCAGAAACTCATGGAATGTAGGAGAAATGTGTAGTTAGAGTTGGAAGAAGACATGTCAGGATGTTAAACTATGTCCCATAGCAGTGCCAAAGATGCTTCTTATTCCAACAATTGCATAATACTTAAAACTGAGTTTAAAAAATTATTCAGAAACCCCTCCTAGGTTGATGTTCCAAGCTGTAGCTTGCTTGGTTTGTGTATAATTCTGACACTGTGTATAGATGATAAACAAATAACTTTTAATAAATTCCCAACCATAGAAATGATAAATTCAATAGTACAAGATTTTTCCAGATAATAAATAAATGAATACAGAAGTGAGCCCTTAGGTTGTACATTCTTGCTTAATGTTAGCTTTAAAGGACCACACACCTTAATAAAAGTATCTTGAAGACTGTAGAGAATGAAGTTAATTTTATGTTTAGTGGAAAATGATTTGAAATAAAGTTCCCAGGTGGTTTCCAAGTTAAATGTACCAATTCACTTTTTGGAAGTAGTATCCCCTTTTGAACTATTTTGAATCTGTTTCATTTTGTGCTAATTCTGTTTTACCACAATATATCAATCAAAACTTCTGTAGACTTCAAGAGGGATTGGGAAAATGAAAAAAATTAAATCTAATTTCAATGAAGTTATAACACACTGTGGCCTGCAGTTCAGTCATTGTTGTTGTTGTTGTTTTTGGAGCTCAGTCTTGCATATGTCATGAATACTGATACAAACATCCTATTACATAATCCAAGATGTGTATGGGAGCTGTGGTGATACATAGTGCATTCTACACATGCTGTGGGACATTCTGAGTTCTATAAGTGACTTATTTTAAACATTCTAGGTAAGTTTTTTTTGGCTGAGCCTTGACAAGTCCTGCTAAAACTATATGTTAACTTTAGTTACAAGACTAAATAACACAGCTATGTCTTTGATTTCAGTTACAAGAAATTATGCAGGCAGTACAGTCCCAATTAAAAAGCTGCATTGTCTACAGGAGATTAGAAATAGGCATAAGTCTCTTTTGTCAGAGAAAGGGTTTTCTGCTGGTTCAAACCTGTACTCCCAGGTGATCTCCCAGATGTGAATGGAGCAGGCTGCCAGCATAGCTACTCTGCTGGCTAAATCTGTTGGCAGAAGAGCCAAAATGGAGGAGGTGAGAAGGGGCAGGATGAAGGAGGAGCCAAGTTATGCCTGATGAAATTGCTGCAAGACAGTCACATTTCCAGCACAAAGTTGGGCCAGGGTGAGGGTAATCCTAGGGTATTTCCAACACCCCTAGGCTGGGAAGGGTTTGAATTCATCACAGCTTCAGTTGATGCACTGTTGGATCAGCTGGCCCTTGGCTTTTTTAGCTAGTTAGGATTGCGCTCTGGGTATGAATTGCTGTCTCTGAGCTTGCACAAATCTTGAAATAGTTTTAATTTGGATATGTGTCAAGACAAAATGGACACATATTATCGGTCCTACAGAGTAGTGCAACACTATGTAATGGAACATTTCCATGGACTGTACACCATCCTCTCCCACTGAATTTGCCAGAACTGGTTTGGAGTACACACATCTTGGTTCTGCTTCTGCAAAATGACAAGACTTAACCACTGATGAATCTCAGAGGTGAGAGAATTCAGTGATTGTCGGACAGCTACTCAGATAGCCTTGCTAGGGTGTTCTTGTGACATAGAGAGTACATTGGAGGATGTAGTCAAGATGATGGAATGTGAAAAGGGTGTTATCTTTAAGTCATAGATACTTATATAATTAGATTTAAAATATTCTGAACACTATATGGCAAAACAACCACACTCAACTCTGACCAGAAGGTTACAGAAAGCCAGGGAAGTTGCAGGCGTATTTTGCCTTTGGAGACTCAACCCAGTTGGGTCACCTGTCATTTTCTGTCTCCGCCACCTACAACTTCTAAACTAGGCTTGGGAAGTGTGTGGCTCTCCAGCTGTTGCTAAACTCTAACTCACAAAGTTCTTCACTATTGGCTGTTCTGGGAATTGCAGGTCACCAACATCTGGAGAGCTGCACAACTCCCTGTTTTAAACAGACAAATAAACAGATATCCAAGTCAACTGTACATCACACTACCTGAGGTAGAAAAATCGATACAACTCTTTTTTACTAAGTTTTAATCTAAAGCAAAGAGTTTGGACAAATGAAGATAACAGAGAGGATTCCCAGACATTGTCCACTTAGAAGTAGCAGGAAAGGGACTTCTTTTTACAGAACATGAAAAAAAATTGGGTTAATTTAAGCCAGAGGTTAACTGAGCTTAAGGAAGTTGGTTCCTCCAATGTTGATGAGGCAGTGGCTTTCCTCAGGGTTTTATTCCAGACTTTAAAGGATTCCAAGGAACTGGATCCACTCCCTAAAACAAGCTCAACACATTGGATAACCCATGGAAAGTTCACTGTCCCATTGACAGCAGATCTGCCATAGTCTTTTTTCCATGGTAGGTTTCAGCTCTAGAATATGTGAATGAATATGGAATATCTTTGACTCTGCACTGAAACTTGCATATTTGGGTATAAGGAGCTTAAGGGATGAGAGGCATGATTTACTAGTTGCCATTCCAGATATTAAGCAGAGGCACTTTTGCCTTGGCCTCTCATCTATGTTTTTATGTGATCCCCATACATTTTAAAATGCTTCTGTTGACAGAATCTTGATTTTTACATCTAGACATCATTTTCAAAATGCGTGTTCCTGTTTTGCTCCATAAACTCTTTTGTTCAAAAAAAGAAGAAAAAAAGGAAAGGAAAAGAAAACTCAGTTTCCTTTGCCTAATCATGTAAGGAAACCACATTGAATTGGGAGAGAAATTAAAGGCAATAAACACAAATAATTGAATGTCTTTTCCATGATCTTCTTTCACTGCTTGCTGACTGACCACCTGCACCAGTCATCAGGGATGACTGTGTGCAAAACATATTGAAAAATGAAGGGATGAGTGAGTCTGGGAGGACAAAATCAGCTAAATTGTTGACCAGAACTTGCTGATGTGGAAGCTCTAACTAGTACATTTGATTAACTTAAGCTTTATCTTGAAATGGTTATGAAGGAATTAACTGGTCTGTCAATTCATGGTTGGCTGTAGATATATGGCAATCTTCCTAATGAACAATTTTACTGTACAAACAGAAGAAGGTGATAATCTTGGCCATGTTAGCAAATGGTCCAAATGAATTGGGAGAATTCTTTTAAAGAATTTCTGTTCTTTTGCTGCTGAAATCATTTATTGTTAATCTGTGTTGAGTTCTTTGCTATGTTTCCAACAGTTTATTACTTCTTATTACATATATATTCCATTCCGGTTAACACTTGAACTTTTTAGCAACAGCTGCTAGAGCTGTTGGAGCAGTAAACTGTTTTACAGTGGGTTTCCACCACATACCAGAGGCACAAACACAACTGTCCGGAACTATTTAGTTCGATATTAAATACTTTCTGTATTGACCAATCTAATGAATTTAAACAAGTGCAAAACAGTACTATAACTTTTTGAGTATCAAGTGCTAGCTCAAAACCTTTTCATTTGTATAGGGTTTTTGATTGGTTGATATAGGGCCTTTGCAGACTGCCAGAAATAGTGCAAATTGAGTCCACTTTTAGGGTTAGGGTTAGTGCTAGGGAATCATGGGAATTGTTTTTTTTCTGAGACATTGAGCCTTCTCTGTCAGAGAGCTCTGGTGCCACAATAAAATACAGTTCCCATGATTCCCTAACCCTAACCCTTAAAGTGGACTCAAATTGCACTATTTCTGGCAGTTTGCAAAGGCCCATAATCTCTCTATTTAAAATCTTCATAGCCCATGTTTACATTTTAAGACCCTGTTTTATTGCTTTTATTCTATATCAGGGGTAGGCAACCTAAGGCCTGGGGGCCAGATGTGGCCCCTCGAGGCCTTTGGACCGGCCCCAGGCCAGTCCTGCCACCGCTGCCGCCCACCATGATGATATTGATTATTGTTGTTATTACTTGTTCTTGGGGTTTTCTTGGCAAAATCTCCACAGGGGTTTTGCCATGGCTTTTCTGGGGCTGAGAGTGTGTGCATGCATTTTTTTTAATTTTTAATTTTTTTTTGGTGCTTCGCCCCCCCCAATTGTCTGAGGGACAGCAACCCGGCCCCCGGCTCAAAAAGGTTGCTTACCCCTGTGCTATATCATACTATGACTTTGATCACACCTTGTGTACTCCTCTGGTATCCACAATGTCAAAAATAATTTTGATCAATAAATTAACAAACATAATACCCTGATAAATAAATAAATAAATAAATAAATATTTAAATAAAAGATCTACTATTTAATATTTTATCTCCCATGCAGTATATAAATCACGTTAGAAGGGGAGACTGTCCACTGGGTTTCAAAGCTAAACAGATTTAAATACAACAAAATCCAAAACCCACAAAGCAACAATACATTTATTTGCCCCCGGCTCAAAAAGGTTGCCTACCCCTGTTCTATATCATACTATGACTTTGATCACACCTTGCGTACTCCTCTGGTATCCACAATGTTAAAAATAATTTTGATCAATAAATTAACAAACATAATACCCTGATAAATAAATAAATAAATAAATAAATATTTAAATAAAAGATCTACTATTTAATATTTTATCCCCCAAGCAGTATATAAATCACGTTAGAAGGGGAGACTGTCCACTGGGTTTCAAAGCTAAACAGATTTAAATACAACAAAATCCAAAACCCACAAAGCAACAATACATTTATTTGTCCAACTCCATAGCATAAAATAATCATGCAAGCTTTTGAGGCTTCATTGTTTTCTTCACCAGACAAAGATGTTAAAAATCTCACAGGAGAAAAAAGAAATTCACTACATTACAGAAAAAGAGCATAATAAAACACATTTTCTTGATCTATAAAATCTCAAAAGCTGTGTCTCATGATGCTGTTGATGACTAAGTAAGTGAACACTGTAAAGGTCACAGCTTCATCAGAAATGTTCTTCAAGTTCTACAGTAGTACCCATTTTTTAAAAAATGATATTTATACACACGCATTTGCACACATAAATATATACCTACATTTGTATCTGTATCTGTATCTGTAATCTATCTATCTATCTATCTATCTATTCATAACCTTCTTAAGGGTGTGACATATTGGTAGACTAATGAATAGCTGGGCTAAATGGCTTCAGTGCTTCAATTTCTCCTTCTTAGTGACTAATCCCTAGCAATCAGCCCAAGTGAAGTCATATTTCTTTATGTACCATATTCTAGCATTTGACACAAACATGGGAAGGATGAAGAGAGTAATGAAAAACACATTAACAGTAGAAAACAGTGAAGAGACAAGCTCCACATGCTCTGAAATGGTTTATTTTTTTTTTGTTTTTTTAAAGCCCAACTTGTTTCAGCCTCAATGAGAAAAAGCTTTCTTTAGGGGCCAGAAACACAAATGCACATATATTATAGGTACTAAAAAGACAGGAGAACACTCAATTAACTATATCCCATATAACCACATACATTATTTTTCATATTAGAAATATACGGTACCCTTCAACAGAAATTATTGGAGTTGAGAACACTCTCCAAAAGACAGGACCATTGAGCAGAAAAAGAACAGATTGTACAGTATTTTGTTATATATACATATTCCACATAGTTCTTGAAAAGGAATAGCTAATCATACGTTTTGGAATCAGCCACAGGGACATCTGATGCAATCTATCCTGGTAATTATTCAGCCTATTCATGGCATGATATTTCAGTCATGTACATCCATACATGTTTGTTGATTGAGTGTTGTCCTGTCTTATTAAATGATTTAATATATGTGTATTTGTGTTTGTTTTTAGCCCTTGAAGGTATTTTCTCATTGAGACTAAAATACGCTGAACTTTTTTTTTTTAAAAAAACAACACACACAAACAAATCCACAAATAAACAATTGACCATCTCAGAGCACATGGAGTCTCTCTCCTCAATGTTTTCTACAAACATGAGAGAGCAACCCATGGGGTGTGGAGTCAACTGAACTTAAGCTGGCTTAGTATTGGCTCAGATACTTCAATAACCATCACATTCAGTAGATGGGCTCCTATTGTTTGGCCTAATTTAACCTGCCAGAAATCTGTGCTAAAGGCAGGAAAGGACTTTAAAGAACTTGCAGTGCATATGCATGGGACTTTCAATGTATAGTCATCACTGACAAAATAGAGGTGAATTGCAAGGACCTGCTAATTGTTGTAGGAATATCCATGCCTCTTTGAAACTGCCACATGGGTACATTTGCAAAAGGTTGCCCAACTGGGAGTGCCAAGGAGTGGTGAGAATCCAGTGAGAGCTGGAGCAGACATATAACAGCAACACATAGAAAACACTGGAAGCATTTTAATGACCTAACCTTCCTTTAGCCATAATGTACAGTGCTAGATATGGTTCATTCTAAAGTGCCCTTTCCTTCTTCATTCTCATTTGTCTGTTTCTTCATTCCCAGATACACTTCATCTGGAACTGCTATTTTTTCTCTGAATTATACTCCATCTTGGGCTCCATATTGTCTAACACCAAATTATTTCCATGATCACTTATTTGCTTATTGGAAAATGCCAGTACTGTTTTCTTTTTATATCCTTTCCTCTTGTCTAGCTTATAAATTCATTGTACTGGAACTTATTAATTTGAACTAATTTATTTATTTATTTATTTATTTATACCTTGCCTCGCAGACCAGTTCACAAATTGTTGATCAGACAATCCTCTGTCCTCAGGTTTACAATCTAATGAAGATGTGACACAAAAGAAAAAGGGGATGGCAATGTGGAAAGGGATTAAGTCCAGCAGTTGCTGCCTCTTCTCTCCTTTGAGGCCAGGGCAGTGGGATGGAGAGAGGCCTTTCATTTGCTACTGGGTTTAGGCATGATGGAACTGAGTCAACCTCCCAACATGAAAAGAACCTTGTTAGATCAAATCAAAGACTTATCTGATCCAGTGTTCTGTTGTGATCAGCTGTGGCCACCCAGCTGCCAATGAGATGTGCCAGTTATAGAAACTTCTTGTGATGATTGAAGAAGCCTTCAGATGGCTGAACAACCCTTATGTTGAATCATCTGAGAGATCAGCCAGCTGAGGGGCATGCCAACACAAGTGCTCCATTGGCTGGGATCAGCCAACAGAAGATCCCCAAAAAGGGCAAAGAAGAGGTGGAGTAAGAGAGGATCTGAGTTACATCAGATGAAAAACTTACCCATCCTGGGGACACAACTACTGTGGCACTTCTTCTGGTATTATTATTATTATTATTATTATTATTATTATTATTATTATTATTATTTTCGGTCACAACATTACTTTGGGTACCCATTGGAGTGGTGATCAAGATGCACATTGGAAAGTTCAGTCTGTATGGCCACATGCTCATGTTTGAAAAAAGACTCAAATGTTACAAAAATGGTTATATTATCTCTTTCCGGAGGGTCAGTATGTAGTGTCACCCTAATGCTTTGTGCATTTATGCAGAAGGAATTGCATTTGGGCTTCACAGGGTTTACTGCCAGTTAAGTGTACTGCAAACTGCAGCCTAAACATTACTGAGGAGTAAACTACATCATCATCATCATCATCATCATCATCATCATCATCATCTATATTCCACTCCCCCCCCCAAAAAAAAAATAGGGACTCAAATTGGCTTACAATTTAAAGGAACAATACAATACACTTGGAAGACTAGGAGGCAAACTAGCTGTGTGTCACCCAGCCTGGATGCTGTACTTCATTCCCTTCTACCTAACACCTGGAGCTGAAGGACTAGCAGCAGAACGGCAGCCAGAGGGGCATGGCCTGGAGCCTCAGGCTTCAAGAGGGCTCTTCCTCACCCCTCCCTCTCGCTTGGAAGACCAGGAGGTGAGCTAGTTGCAGGCTAGCCAGATGGGGGACTTGTGGACCCAGCAACAGCGGTGTTTAGGCAATGTCATTGCGTACTATCTGTTGTTATTTATCTGTTTTCCTTATTGTCACTTTTTTGTCTGTTGATTATTGGGCACTGGATCCTTATTTTTCCATGGCTTCATGTATTTCTCCTAATCTATTCGACCTTCTCAGCTCCCATTCTTCTGCTCACTTTGGAATTGTCACTCTGCTGCTTCAAAAGCAACTGCAATTCATGATCTCCCCCCCCCCCCCCCAATTCATTTCATCTCCTTGCTCTTACTGAGACCTGGCTCCCGGCCCATGATACTGCTACCTCTGCTGCCCTCTCTTTTGGCTGTCTTTGTTTCACCCATACTAGCTGCCCTGAGGGTCGAGGAGGAGGTGTCGGTATCTTACTGTCCAACTCTTGCCAGTTGCAAGTTCTTTCCTTTCGCCCCAGCTATTGTTTCTCTTCATTTGAATCTCATTCCATTAGATTCTTTTTTCCTTTACAACTCCAGGTTGCAGTCATTTATCGACCTCCTGATTTTGCTACCAAATTCCTGTCAGAGTTTGACTCTTGGCTGACAATTTCTCTATCAGATGCAGTACCCACATTGATCTTAGGCAACTTTAACATCCACCTGGACGACCCCAATAATCCTCGAACAGCTCCCTTCAGCTCCCTTCTAGCTTCTTTCGGCCTTCAACCTCATTCCAACTCTTCAACCCATTCTCTTGGTCACTGCCTTGACTTAGTTCTTGCTGCTAAGTGTGTCATTTCTGACTACTTAACATCTGATTTTCCATTATCTGATCATCATTTAATTTCTTTTACTCTTATCTATATGCCACCTCCTCGTCATACTGCTCAATGCTATTTTTGCGATCTTCAGTCTATTAATTGTGATCTTCTCAGTCAGTCCTTGGATTCTTCTCTCTCTTTTTTATCCTTTGGGGACTCTGCTGACTCAGCGATGTCTTTATTTAACTCCACTCTTTCTTCAACTCTCAACAGCTTTGCCCCTGTATCTGTTTGCGTGTCCTCCTCTACGAACAGGCCTCAGCCCTGGCTTACTCCCATAGTTAGGTTTCTCCAGTCCTGCTCTCGAGCGGCTGAACATCTTTGGAAAAAGTCCAGGGTGTGGGCCGATTTTATTCATTATATTTTTTTTCTTTTATCCTTCACATGTGCCTTGTTCATGGCAAAACAGAACTACTATAAATTATTATCTGTGCCAATGAGAGGCGCCAGCAGCGTTTGTTTTCCTGCTTCAACACCTTGCTAAAACCTCCCTCCCCCCCCCGTTTTTTCATTATTTTCTTCTACCGACTTTGCTAACTACTTTATCACTAAGATCACTACTATCAGATCTGAAATAGTTCCTCCTAATTTGTCTTCTCCCACTAATCTTCTAGAACCTTCAACTAATCAATTCTCTGTGTTTCCTCTTGTCTCTCTGGACGAATTCTCTACCCTGCTGTACTCTTCCAAACTTGCAACTTGTTCTCTTGATCCAATTCCCCCTCGTCTCCTAATCTCTATAGCTCCTTCCTTCCTTCCTTCCTTCCTTCCTTCCTTCCTTCCTTCCCTTCTCTCTATCTTTAACCTCTCTCTTTCTACAGGTTCTTTCCCCTCCAACTTTAAATATGCTCTTGTTTCCCCTATCTTGAAACAATCTTCTCTTGATCTCTCTTCTTTGTCCAGCTATCATCCAATCTCTCTTCTCCCTTTTCTTTCTAAGGTTATGGAACGGGGTGTTTATTCTCGCTGTCATGAGTTTCTCGAAGCCAACTCCATCCTTGATCCCTTTCAGTCCTGTTTCCGCCCACGGCACTCTACTGAGATGGCCCTCACAAAGATCTCTAATGATCTTTTATGGGCCAAGACAAATGGCCTTTATTCTGTGCTCATTCTCCTCGATTTATCTGCAGCATTTGACATGGTGGATCATTGTCTTTTAGTCGACATATTTTCTGACATTGGGTTTTCAAACTCCGTTCTCGACTGGTTTAAATCTTACCTGTCAGATAGATCTTTTGCAGTGGTCACGGGTGGTCAGACTTCAACCCCCGTTCCCTTATCTGTTGGAATTCCCCAAGGCTCTGTTTTTGGTCCCCTACTTTTCTCTCTTTACACATTGTCTCTAGGAAAACTTATCAGCTCTTTTGGTTTTTCCTATCATCTGTACGCCAATGACACTCAACTGTATCTTTCCACCCCTGATCTCTCCTTAGTGCTTGAACAGCAAATTTCTTCATGTCTTACAGCTGTCTCTCTGTTGATGTGTCATCGGTGTTTGAAGCTCAACATGTCCAAGATGGAGCTTCTTGTCTTTCCACCTAAATCCTCCCTTCAATTCTATTTCTCTGTTTCTGTCGGCAACCCCTCTATTCGTCCAGTCCAGGAAACCCGCAGTCTTGGTTTCACTTTTGATTCCTCTCTGTCTTTTATCCCCTATATCCAGGCCACAGCCAAAGTCTGTAGATTCTTCCTTTACAATATTGCCAAAACTTTTCTTTTGGCCTCCATTGCCAAGACTCTGGTCCACGCTTTGGTGGTCTCCCGATTAGACTACTGTAACCTCCTTCTACAGGACTTCCCCTCTCTCATCTTCACCCTTTAATTTCTGTTCAACATTCAGTGGCATGCATCATTACTTTTGCTCGCCGCTTTGACCATGTTTCCCCTTTGCTATCTTCTCTTCACTGGCTCCCCTTTCCCTTCCGTATCCAATATAAGCTTTGGTTGCTAACTTTCAAAGCCCTGCATGGGCTAGCTCCCCTTTACCTATCTGAACTTCTCTCTCCTTACATTCCCACCCATACCCTCCTTTCTGGTTCTCAAGGCCTGCTCTCCCAACCTAGGATCTCCACTGCTCCATCCTGGATTCGTCCCTTCTCGCTTGCCGCCCTTCACTCCTGGAACCTTCTTCCCCCTCAAACACGGGTCATTACTTCTTTGTCACCTTTTAAATCTGAGTTAAAGACCACCCTGTTCAGGGAGGCATTCCCAGGTACTGTCTAATATACATATATTCCTTTTGTTATTTGGGCAGACAGTGGATCTTCTTGTTTAATTGTTTTTAATTGTTCCCTGCTTTTAATTAACTTTTATTTTACCTATTGTTTTTGTATTTTTAGACTGTATGCCTTTGGCAGGTTTTTATTTATTTTAATGCTTTGATTATCTCTTTGTACAGCGCTGTGTACATTGACAGTGCTTTAGAAATAAACTAATAATAATAATAATTAAACACACATAAAAGTGAATATTAAAAATAAAATTAAACTAAACTACTTTAATCAGTATCTTTTGCTGTGATGATAGTTTAAATTTCAGGTGACTGATAGCATATTTGAATACTTCCCTGTATAAAAAAAGTTACCATGCATGTTCAAAACCAATGTTCACTTTCCAGGAACTAATTCTTTTTGTATGGAGGAAGAGATAGAGATTTGCCATTAGAAATGAGTCACTAATCTAGCCCATATGAGATCAAACGCTGGTAAATGATATGTAAAGAGATGAATATTAAGTAGTAAATTCTACAAATGCTGAAGGAATTGCTCTTTTCAATTCTGCTGTGTATGGAAGCAGATATATACCATTCTCTCTCCCTCCCTCTCTCTCCCCCCCTGTCTCTCCCTCTCTCTTTTTTAAAAAAGAAAACCTTCCATTTCCTTTCAATGCCTGGATTTTATTATTCTCCTGGGTACTGATATGAATGTTGACATATCACACCACAGAAAATGGTGGGATGACTCAGACCATATGGTACTGTCTGAGAAGTTACTGTGGACCACAGTCTGACTGACTTATTCATGCTGAGTAAATGTCATCCTTCTATGTACTTGGCAGCTTGGAAACAGATTGTTGAAAAGTGCTTTCTTTAAAGGAATCATTTTCAATATTTGTGTTTTATGAGTGGATATTTAAAACAATAACAAGGGCAACAATTTATTTTCATGGCTTCAGAAAAAAGAAATAGTAGTAGCAATAGTAATAGTAATAGTAACAGTAACAGTAAGAAGCCAGTATTCTGCTACAGCATCTACACTACATTAATACAGTCATCCCTCTGAATTTGCAGGGGATCCATTCTGGACCTCTCCATGAATTTGAAATTTAATGAATATTCAAGTCCCATTGTCCTCAATGGCAGTGCCAATGGGATTTGAGTATTTCTTTCCCTCCCTCCCTCCCCCCCGGAAGGCCAGTGTGGTGGAGAAATGGCTGTGCCAGCCACCTCCAGACCTCTGGGGCTGAGGCAAGGCTGTGCTGGCTGCTCCCAAGCCTCCAAGACCAAGGCAAAGCTGGTGTGGCTGCCTCCAGGGCTGAGGCAAGGCTGGCACAGCCACCTCCAGGGCCAAGGCAAAGCTGTGCCGGATACTGCAAAGCTATGATGCCAAGGAAAGGCCAGCACGGAAAAGGAAGTAAGGGAGGGAGGGAGGGGGGCTTGCTGTTCACAAGTAATCGAAACTGTGAATGGCAAGTTCGTGAATCTCGAGGGATGACTGTAATGCAGTTTGACACCAGTTTCAGTACTGTAGAGCCATTCTATGGAATCCTGAGTTTTGCAGTTTTTCAAGGTCTTTAGCCTCCTCAAAGAGTGCTGGTGTCCCACAAAACTACAAATTCCAGGATGGAGCCATGGCAGTTAAAAAGGTGTCAAACTGCAATATTGCTACAGTGTAGATGCATCCTTAGTTAAGCATAGTTAACTAAGGGGCAGAACAGATGGTCAGGAAGGAGCGGCTAGAAGCCTCTCCACGCGTAATCACCCCAGGGCCACAGTGAACATATACCATGGCACCAAGGGTGCCTCTTCCTGTGGAACCAAATAGGAACGGAAAATATTTGGGGCCAGATTTTGGGCACCTTAGGTGGCCCCAGTGCAGTCTCAGTGTGCCTTCTGGGCACTTCAGAGGTGTCGACTAAATGCCATGCCCCTGGAGCAGCTGGAAGCTGCCCCCATCTGCCCATCTGTTTTGGGCCTCAGTTAAGTAACTTAACTCGTTTCTCTTGGCCCAATCCCCCCAATCCTGTAAACTCCCAAATGATGGAAATATCATTCAACCAACCATCAGCATCATCCTTCTCCTCATCCAGCTGATGCCCAATAAAGTGGAGTGGGGGGGGGGGGGAGAGTTATGATAATGGCAATACTGTCACATTTGCAATTAAATAGCATCCATGAATATGGAATAGTTACAGAGAAGCAAATCCAGGTAAGCTATTTAGTAATGATTGTGACTCCATTGCCATGATCATAGCTGTCTCCCTCCACACTCTACTTTACCAGGCATCAGCTGCTTGAAGAAATGTAGATCCATTCTGCCAGTGATCAGAGCATGGGTGGAAGCTTCCATCAACTTTAGGTTTGTGTGTCAGGACATCTCCTTAGTTTCTTAGTTAAGGTTAGTTAACTTATTAGCTGATATGGAATAGTGGCCAACAATTCCCAAGTATTTATACTGCTCTTTTTATTTTTGGTGTGTTTTAATGAATTGACTTTTAACATTCTGCCAGTTTAAAAAATATTGTTGCATTCTGCTCAGGAATCAGGGCTAATGAAGGGCACTATGTAAATATTTTATATAAATGAGTGAATGAATTAATACATTTGTCTCTACCCAGGTTGCATGAGATACTAGTTCTGGATTATTTAGTAATTCTAGTTCTGGATTACTTAGTAACTTTCTGTGAGCCTTTGCTTTGATTTCATCTCAGCTTTTTTATTAAGGATGTAGACTGCATTTGACAGAACAGAAGCATAATCTTTATTCATGGAGGTGGTAAATTTCATATATCATCATGCATCTGTTTTGACATACATTCCCTATTACTTTTCCTGTTGGCATAATTTTATCTCATTTTTAATTGTATTTTGAAATATTCATGCAATAGGTCTTCAGTGAGAAACTGTTGGATATTTCCTTCCTTTTCTTTGTTTGGGTTCCTGTTTCACTTAACAGTTTAAAAGACAACAGTTTTCAAGATTATTTGTATTTCTTGTTAAAGGAATGAAGGATGAAATTCAGCTGTCTTTCTTTTGCAAAAGCTCTCTGCATTTTACAAATTAAAACAATGTAGTCAAAAGTAGGCTCCACTGAAATCGATGGGATTTCTCCCCATGCAGTCATGCAGACATAAGTGAAATGAACATTATGCTATGAATTGCTGTTCTTGTATGTGTGTCTATGGTAACATACAGAATTATACACAACTAGAGGGATGGGCAAACAGCTCCCAAGGCCATTTTTCTTTTTTCTTTTTTCTTTTTTTAAAAAAATGCTCCAAATTGCTCCAAAATGACTTCTAGAGATATGTGGAGGGCATATTTGACTGCCCCCTGGTCTCTGTATGGATCAAACCAATAATAATAATAATAATAATAATAATAATAATAATTTGTACCCCGCCCCTCTGCATAGCAATCAGGGCGGCTTCTAACACAATCATACAATACAATAAAATCAACCCTATATCCCAACCCTCCCAACCCTTAAAAGATTATTAAACAACATCAATTAACAGTTAAAAACACATTATCAAACAATATGCCAATTACGATAAATTGTAGCAGCAGAATGTATCATTGCAGCAAAGATGGGGGAGAAAGAGAGGTACAGGAGACAAATTCTCTGACTGGGAAACTAGTCAGGAAAGGCCTGCCGGAAGAGATCTGTCTTGACAGCCCTTTTAAAGCTGTCTAAAGTTGGTAAATGATGGATCTCATCCGGCAGGCCATTCCAAAGTCTGGGGGCAGTTATCGAAAAGGCCTCTGGGAAGTGGTCATCAATCTAGATTTATTTACCTGCAACAGAATCTTCCCAGAGGACCGAAGTGTGCGGGGCGGATTGTACGGGAGGAGGTGGTCTTGAAGGTAGGTTGGGCCCAAGCCATTTAGGGCTTTATAGGTAATAACCAACACCTTGTACTGGGCCCGGAAACTAATAGGCAGCCAGTGAAGAGACTTCAGAACAGGTGTTATGTGGTCTCTTTTAGATGTGCCGGAGACCAATTTTGCATTGCCATATTTTGCACCAATTGAAGTTTCCAAACCAAGCACAAGGGTAGCCCCATGTAGAGAGCATTACAAAAATCCAGACGTGAGGTTACCAGAGCATGTACCACAGTTTCAAGATCCCTTACTTCCAGGAAAGGGCACAGCTGGCGTATCAGCTGAAGCTGATAACAGGCACTCCTGGCTGTCGCATTCACCTGATTAATCATATGAAGCAATGAGTCCAGGAGCACCCCCAGACTGCAAACACAGTCCTTCACAGTAAGTGTGATCTCGTCCAGGACAGGAGGTTGTATCTCAATACCTGGTTTTGGGGCCGCTACTGTAAGTACCTCCGTTTTATCTGGATTCAGCTTCAATCTGTTTCTCCTCATTCAGTCCATTACCGCTCTAAGACAGTCATTGAGAGGAGAGACGCCATCGGGAGCCGAGGCTGATGACCGGCATATGGAGAAGTATATCTGGGTGTCATCTGCGTACTGATAACACTCAGCCCCATGTCTCCGATGATCTCTCCCAGCAGCTTCAATAGATGTTAAATAGCATCGGGGACAGTATGGCGCCTTGCGGGACACCGCACTTAAGCTTCTTCCTAGTGGAGCTGCTGTCCCTGAGCAACACCCTCTGGGATCTGCCCAAGAGGAAGGAATGGAGCCACTGCAGAGCAATGCCTCCAATTCCCAACCCCCTCAGGGGATCCAAGAGGATGTTGTGATCGATTGTATCAAAAACCGCTGAGAGGTCTAAGAGCATCAGCAAGGCCACACTACCCCTGTCGATGTCAAATGCATTTCATCAGTCAAGGCAACCATGGCAGTCTCAACCCCAAATCCTGTCCTAAAGCCAGTTTGAAATGGATCTAGATCATTGGTTTCATCCAAGACAGCTTGGAGTTGAAGAGCCACCACCCTCTCAATCACTTTGCTCAAGAATGGTAGCAACGAGACTGCCCTATAGCTATTCACGTCCTAGGGGTCTAGGGAGGGCTTTTTCAGAAGCGGCCTGACTGCTGCCTCTTTCAAACACGATGGAATTAAGCCCTCCCTGAGGGATGCGTTAATGATGTCCTTGAGGAACACCCTCAATGCATCCCCACCCTGGACGGCCAGCCATGATGGGCAAGGATCAAGGGGGCAGGTAGTTTTCCTCACTCTACCAAGGAGCTTGTCCACGTCATCGGTATTCACAGATTGAAATTGATCCAGTAAAATCTCAGTAACGCAGTTGCTGGACACCTCGTCTATAGATTGTGTATCAATATTGGCATCTAAGTCAGCTCTTATCTGAGAGATTTTATCTGCAAAGAAGTTGTTAAATGCATCACAGCAGGCCGTTGTCAGATTAAGCAGGGGATTCTACGCCAGAGGAAACTGTGTCAGTTCCTCTACCACCCTAAACAGCTCTGCTGGACGGGACTCTGCAGACGCAATATGTGCAGAACAGAAAGATCTCTGCACTGCACGTATTGCCTCTCAATAGGAATCAAGGAAATTTCTATGATGAGTCTTGTCAGATAAGAGTTGAATTTTCCGCTAGGAGTGCTCTAGTCATTGTCCAACCCGCTTCATCTTTCTAAGCTCTTCTGTATACTAGGACTTACGATTTGAAGTGGGTTGGAAAGGACACTTGGGAGTGATTGTGTCGATAGCCCTGGTAAGGTCGGTGTTCCATGTATTGACCAAAGCTTCGACAGAATCATCAGCGTTACCAATCATTAAACTCTCCAAGGCTCTCTGGAATCCTATTGGTTCCATTAGCCTTCTTGGGTGGACCATTCTAATAGGCCCACCACCCCCAGAGGGGTGGATTGCGGCTCTTAGTTCAGCCTTGACCAGGAAATGGTCTGTCCATGACAAAGAGGTTTTTACAATCTCCGCCCATGGATATTCCTGCTCCGTACTAAAGACCGCATTGAGGGTATGACCTACACAATGAGTGGGTATGATGACCAATTGGGATAGGCCCATGTTTGTCATGGATTCCATGAACTCCCGAGCCGCAGCTGTTAGATTTTACAAACTGGTCTCGAGTGGAATGTTGAAGTCGCCAGAACCAATTTTTTTTTGGAAAAAAAGTTTCAATTTTTTTTGTTCTCAAATGCTCCCAAATACTCTCTAGATGCTCAAGAAGACCCCAAAACATGGTGGAGTGCCCCCATGTCTCCTAAAGGGAATTTAGGGACATTTGGGAGACATTTTTTTTTTCTTTAGCAGGGTCAAATATGGTTGGGTATGTGTGGCCTCCAAGGTCTTGGGGGGGGAGGGCTGATGCAGCCTGCTAGCCTTCCACAGTTGCACACCTCTTCACTACTGTGAAGAGTGAATGATTCAAGAGTTCCTGCTTCTTCACTAGGCTTGACTGACAAGCAAATTGGAGAACGTTGGGTTCATCCTATGAAGAAAGAGTCTATTCTAGTCCCTCTTTCAGTGTTTTATCTCTCTTCAAATTCAGTGATGCCACACTCATTTTTTGCTGTTATTATGTGTCTTCAGGTGTTCTTTAACTTGTGTTGACTCACTTATAGGGTTTTCTTAGCAAGCTTGATTCAGAGAAGGCTTTGTATTGCCTGCCTCTAAGGCTGAGAGAGTTGGACTTGTCCAAAGACAGTTTGCATGTGAAGATTTAAACCCTGGTCTCTGGAAGGTTAACTTTCTTCACTTCATTTTCCTGCACAAATTTACATCTATTCATCTTCCCTCTGCACAGCCATTTAAATCCATGCACAGCAGACACATGGTCACACTTGCAATAATGCATTTTCCTGTGGATTTCTGTGGCTAATTTGGTAAAAACTACAAAGCCTTTTTCTGCAGATTTTAGGGATTTTTTTAAAAAAATGCAAAAAGCCCAAACTCCTGTGAATTGCATGTGGCCAGATTACATTCTATTCAACTGGAATGAGGAGTATTTTAATCACATAGAGTAGTCTGACACTTAGGACTTTATCACACTGGGGAAAATTGGGGATTGAAACAGGCATTATCCAGGGAAAGTCACATGATCATGACAAAAATTATCACACACATTGATTTATCCTGGGAATAACCAGGGAGTAACCAGCAACAAATCATTCATGCAGTTTGAGTTGGACTACAACTTTAGGGACCAGTGACCTTGAGCAAGTCACATGCTTCCATCCCACTATTTTCCAGCCTCAGGGGAGAGCAATGGCAAACCTCCTCTGAACAAATCTTGCCATGAAAAACCCAGGAGAAGTTAGGATCACAATAAGTCCAAAGTGAATTGAAGGCAAACAACAACAACAAACCAAACCAAAGCATTCCTGTGTGTGCAGGAACAGATTTATTAAAGATCAAAATCAGCATGGATTTCCTAGAATTTTTAGATGTGCTGATTATGTTCATTGGTGGAATTGAGTATTGAGAAAATAAGTAAAAGTAAAATAGTCCCTTGACATGAATGTCTAGTCATAACCAACTGTAGGGAATGGTGCTCTTCAAAGCCAAAGAGCCAATGTTGTCCTAAGATGACTCAGAGGTCATATGGCCACATGACTGCACAGTTACCTTCCCACCAAAGTGGTACCTATTTATTTACTTGCTTACTTGCATTTGCATGCTTTCGAACTGCTAGTTTGGCAGAAGCTGGGACTAATGACAGGAGCTCTTCCAATCGTGCAACACTTGGGTCTTGAACTGCCAACCTACTGATCTTCCAATCATCAGAATTGGTGTCTTAACCACTAAGCTGTGATGAACAGAAAGACAGCAGGGAGCTGTGAAGACCAGAAGACAGCTGACCAATTCTGAGACAGCTGGAATCAGCCAATGAGAGAGCAGCTGGAAGGAGATAAATAGCTCAGGTGGTGAGGGATATATAGTCAGTTAGGGAATTAGGCAGTTAGGAAGTGAGGAAAAGAAGGCTTGGAAACTTCGAGAGTGTCAGTTGGATCTGACTTAGACAGAGGTACAGTAAGGCAGTACCTTAAGCCAGAGGCTGTAGATTGTTCCTGGGGGAACTAAATTGTACAAAGATAAGAGTCAAAAGAAGAAAAAAGAACTCTTTGTGGTTCAACAGAGTTCTAGTGTAGAGAGTGTCTGTGTGGTTAGATTGTAATCATAGAAACAGCTGAAGGATTGTATTTGAAATAGCTACAATACACTTGAAACTGTAACTAGGTGATATTATTAACAAGTTTGAAAACCAAGAAGCATTGCCTGTATGTTTGAAGCACAATAAAACATTCTTCTATTTTATAAAAACCTATTTTGGCCTCTGTGTGAGAATTTTGAATAAACACTACCAGTGTGTTATTAATAATTATTGGACTGGGAGGTGACGTGGGCTATGAAGCCAGTCACATAAAATTCTAAAAGAGAGAAATAGTCAAGGTGGCAGGAGTGGGACTAATGACAGGACTTCACCCCATCATGCAACACTCAGGTCTCGAACTGCCAACCTTCTGATCTTCCAACCATCAGAATTGGTGTCTTAACCACTAAGCCACTGCATCCCATTATGAAAATACTAGCTTTTAAAGCATAGGATAATTTGTCTTCACCACTTTTAGTGTATTCAAGTCCCCATCTCTCTCTCTCTCCCTTCCTTCTATCTTTTCCTCACTCTGTCTGTAAATTAGCAAGGTATAACGTGCAAGAATGGAAAACAACAGTCTTTCCCATCTCTTTTGCTTATTCACAGTGTGTATCTTCTCAGTGAAATCTGGAAAATACAGGGGCTCTTCTGTTGAAAACTTATATTTTCTTAATACACAGCTATTCCATGAATATATTGACATCTGTTCACTCAAGATATATCAGAACTCTCCTGTTGAAATATACTTGATTTTTCATTTCATATATATATATATATATATATATATATATATGAACCCATGCAGCAGCCTTGTTTTTATGCTGTGCTCATTCTGGAAGATTACATACAGCTGCCTCTTAATGTGTGTACATCAAGTGTAATACACACTCATGTTGTCATCACTGTTACCATTATTTAAAAAAAAATGTTTTTGGGCTGGGTCATATTGCTGTGGTTAAGATGAATACACTTCCTAAGATATGTTTTCCCCCTTTACTGTTAATAGTTTCTGTAAAAAAAAAAAAAAAAGCATTTGCAGGATATTATTAATACCCTTTCCCCCCTGACACCAACACTTTCCACATTATGATAGAACAGCTTTCTGAAAGTTACATACCAATATAAAGCACTATTACCATCATTTGTGGAAATGCCCTGATAAAACAAAACTGGATAAAAATATATTAAGTATCATGTTGGAAAATATTATTGGTATTGTATTCCAAAAAGTTCTGGACACTTGCTATTTTGAGATATGCTTCCACTTTCTACTAAGACATCATAACTGGCCACAACTGGGGAAAGGACAGTAGTCAAGGATGAATCTGTGGTAAAAAGCAAATTATGTTTTATCTATACAGTTAAGGCATGGGATGTGGTGATTACCTTGTTTAGGGTTGGGATGTTTTAGTTGACATACTACAATTTAGCTGAGGTTGACTGATCTGATTATTGGGGAAAGGGTTGAGCCCCCACTCAGGGCTGTTGGACCATTTTGTGTGCTTAACAACTAACTGTAACTTTCTAAGCTTCATCCAAGGTGGTATTATAGAGAGAGACTTAAGACTATCACACAAAGCTTGAAAGTGGAATTAAAGCAGAATATTAGTGTTTTTGGCAATACCTTATCACATGACATTCTGTCTGCCTAGTAGATAGTCTGCAGTCCATCCATTGCTGGAGTGCTCCTTTTTATTGATGGGCAAAACCTCTCTGTGCCCCCCCCCATCACACTGTTTTTCCACTTTTGAAAGAGTACAATAAGTTCCTCCCAAAGCAGTTCCAATATGCAGGCAGTCACATGTTGTGATTCTGTTCTTCTCCCCCCTTCCCTCTCTCCTGCACTATTCCCATGCAGACAATTTTCTATTTTGTTTTTCAATCTCATATATTTTCTTTCTTTCTTTTTACTTAAAGGATTGCTACACTTGTGCAATTGTGCTAAAAATAAAAAAATAAATAAAAATAAATGCAGACCAGAAGGCATGCTGGGAAGGGGTAAGGCATGGAGTTTGGGCTATGGAGGCTGACATGAGGAAGAGAGAGGCTGGAACAGAAGTAGTGCAATGGCATTGTGGAAGAGCTTTATGATAATGAGCATAAAATATGTAATCTCTCCCTCTCTCACACACATCTCAACCCGATATGTTCGCATTTCTTTAGACCAAAGCGATTGGGGCAATAGCAATAGTAGCTTCATTTATATACCTCTTCATACTGCACTGTGCAGTCTCTAAGCAGTTTACAACTGTAAGCTAATTGCCCCCAACAAGCTGGTACTCATTTTAGTGACCTCAGAAGGATGCAAGCCTGAATTGAGCCTGAGCCCTTGGCTGGTATGAACTCGCAACCTTGTGGTTTGTGAGTGAGTGGCTGCAGTACAGGCTTTTAACCACTGAACCACCAGGGCTCTTTTGTGGCACCCTATGAGCCTGGTGTGACAAAGTCAAAAGTTAATCTCCCACCTTAATTGTCCTCCCCTTGCAACAGAATCTGATGTTTAAAACAATTTATACTTGAGGGACAAAGGGTCTCCTCTCAAAAACTCCTTTCACCCCTTTTCCATTATTTATTCTAGTGCTATTATTGAGCCTGTATTGATACATATTTATACAAAATATAAATATTTATATATTTATATATTGCCATCCCACATACTTTTTCTTGGAAATGAATTTGAATTTCTGAGTAAACACAGGGCTGAGTTGTAACACAGGCATTCTTTGGATCAGGAAGATATACATGTTCAGATGGAATGCAGAACAGGACCTTGCATCAATTCTCCTATAGTTCAGCCAGAATCCTGATTTGCTTTATGGTGGCATAAATGCCATTATGGATACAGTTGTACTTTCCTGGAGACTGCTTAAGGGTGGTGTCCTATTCAGGGTCACACAAGTCCTGTTACACCAATGTACACTGGTGGACAAGAAGTTGTACCATCTGGGAGGTTCTCTAATAACAGCCCTTAGAAATGGATAAGGAGTTGGGTTGACTGTCACACAACAGCAGAATATACAGGAGTGCAGTCCATGGTGCAATCAGTTGTTTAATGATGAATCTAATTTATCTATGTTGGTATACTTTTTACCAGGGTGGACATGCACCAGAACCTGGAGGGCAACACCTACCATTTTTGGCACCTCCAGTGCTCCAGAGTGCCTCACCTGTGCCATCACAAGTGTCCTTTTGGTGACCAGAAGTGATATTGGGATGGGAGTGCTTGTTACTCTGTGGTGGGAAAACCTTGAAAGAGTACGTTTGACCAAACCAAGAGGAGTGATTTTTTTTCTTCCCAAAGTGGGTTTTTGCAATGTTTGGGGTGTATGTGCTGGGGACTTGGTGGAGTCCAAAGAATTGGACTGGATCCTCCCAAAGGCCATGTGTGACCTAAATGATGCACAATCACACTTGATTGTATTTTACACAACCAGTGCATAGAATTTTTGCCTCTGCCTCTGCTACATACTTATCTCTGTGATTCATTTGAAAGTCAGGTTTGTGTTATTTGCTGTTCAGATTGTCATCAGGAACTCTTTCTCTTTCTTTTCCTCCATTTCTCTCTGCGTGTACGTGTCTCTCTGTGTGTATCGGTGCATGTGCATCTGCTAAAAGAATTAACAATACCAACAAGAAGGGTGGGAAGTATAACTGAAGAGAGAGCTAATAAAAATGTCTGCACATAAACTAGGCAAGCAAACAAACAAGCAAAGTGTTCTCCCCTCATGACAGAAAATAAAATATCTAATTTTTTTCCTCTTGGATCCAAAACATAAAAATAGAAATATCATTACTGTTTTATGTGGTGTTGTGCATGTATGTATCTATGTGTGTGTGTGTGTGTGTGTGTGAGAGAGAGAGAGAGATATTACATATTTTAAACAACCTGTAGTTTCCCCTCCTGCTCTACATTCTTATGACTGGAGCCAGCCTCACCCCTTCCTTTACGCTGCATATTTTCCATTTTAAGATTTCCTGTTAAAACTAAAGGGCAAAGATCTCGTCAATAGCTGCACGGAGCTAGGATTATTTGCTGTGTGTAAAAGGTAGCTTCTAGGCCTTTGCTTACTGGTAGTGGCAACTCTCCTTATCAAGGGATTCAGTCTCAAGTTCACTGTCTTTGACTGCCTTCTCATTTGTTGGATCAAAGTCCTGACCTTTCATTGCAATATAAGGAATGACTTAAAACACTAAAATATGCATTTGTATTATTATGCTAGGTGGAAGGCTGCCTTCCTGCTCCAGGGTGTGTTTCCTTTCTTATTCCTTCCCTATCTTTGTTGGAACTTATTTTCTATGTGACACGTACATATGCTTTTGTGTGGGTGTGAGTTACAGAGCAGAAAGGAGTGGAGCCAATGAGGTAGAAGTTAAGTTCATTCCTCTGATGAGGAATAATTGGAGCAGCTAAATATGAATTTGTTTTTCTCTGAATCATAGGCTCAAAGAGAGCAAAGGATTGAAGCACATGACTCTAAGAAATATGAATGTGCCTGGAGCAAACCCAGTTTGAACATATGCGAGATGAATTCTCATTGTGATACCCTGGTATGGAAATTCACATGCATGATGCCAGTTGAGACGGGATTATGTGTGTATTTGTTTCACTACAACGTATATCAAAGTGGCATTTGTATGCAATCTGTTTCACTCCCCATAGTAAAGGAGAAAGCAATAAACATGCTGCATTTATATACTAGATAACTTGGTTGTTGAATGGGAATCAAATAGTTGCACAAGAAACCTGCTTAAAAAAAAAAAAACCCAGAGTACATACATGCATGAGGTTAAAAGATAATTTAAGGCTCTGTTGGCATCATACTGTTTGTAGGTATATGTGCATATTAAGGACCGGAAGAAAATGGAAAAGAGCTACTGTAAAACTGAGTATGCATCTTGGCTGATTTATAATTTACAAACATAAGCAGAACAAACATTTCCTTTAGCATCATATGTGAACATAACTATGGTGTAATTCTGTTTCTGCTAGGAGAGCCACACCAGTTGAATTGGTTAAATCTAAGTTGGGCCATAAGTCTTCTAAAGCAGGGTCTCAGTTTGTCTTGGATCTGGGCTTGCATCCCCACAAAAGCACTATAGCTGGGATCTCTGGGTTGCTCTATGGTGATGGTAGGAAATGACCCATACTGTACTTGGCTGTTCCCTTTTCCTGGCTGGTCAGCCATTTGGGGTTTCTGATGGCTCAAAGGGAGGTGATTTGGAGTAGGCACAGATAAAAGGAGTCATCCCTCTAGTCCACAAGAAGAACATAAGAGAATACATTGATTGATTGCCTCCCAGCTCGCCAGCTGAACATACACCTAGTAAATATATGCTAGATAAGATATATGCTATATAACATAGACATAAAAATTATATTACAAGCCTATATAAATTGTCTCAAATACCTTCCTTTCCTTTTAAAATATCTGGTTGTTGTTGTTGTTGTTATTTGCCTTCAAGTCATTTCTGATTTATGATGACCCTCTGGCTAACATGGGGTTTTCTGGGGCCAGGAATGTGTGACTCACCCAAGATCACCCAATGGGTTTCCATGACCGGGTGGGGAATACAACCCTGATCTCCAGAGTTGCAGTCCAACGCTCAAGCTGCTACACTATACTGGTTCTCAAAATATCTGTTAAATATTTGTAAATACGGTAAATAGTTAAAATGTCTATGTGGAGTCAATGTAGCATTCTGTTTTAGTTTCAGGGACTGAGATGGGCGAAGGAAAAAAAAATGTACAGATGGTTGTGATGCCCAAGAGTTCTAGGTGATTAGGACCAAAATAATCTGACCCTCATCCCACAGTCCTTTTTCTTGTAATTTTATGATTGGGACAGAGTCATGTTGCTCTGAAAATATGGTTAAATCGCAGTGGTGAATCAAACCTACCTTATTGCCTATATTTAACTAATCACATTATCACATAAAATATGATACCACCTTTTGTCACCTGGTGTTCCATCCTGCCCACAAAATTGAGTCTCTGGTGAATATTGCATGACCAGATTAAGTTTATCAACCAATGCAAACAATCAAGAGAGACTGATATGATACCATGGCTCCTGCTGGACTGAGAGTACTGTGCATTTAAGTTCAAATTATGTTTATGACATACAGCTGCCTGATAAGCTTTCAGTTCAGATTGGGAATGTGTGCGCCCTGGTTTTTATATCCTATAAGTGCATAGTTATGCAAAAATACTGTAATTGGTGCACTTAGAAAATCCACCATACTGTACCAACTAGATCCTGGGTCTGTAACCAGCATCCCCCCCCCACTTCTTCAGGAATATGTTTAATCTATCAAAGGAAATTAGTGCTCTAAAAGTTAGTGACATCACTGGACACACCTTAGGCACCTTCCATAACTATAAATCTTTCACTGAAACAAACAAACAAATAAACAAGCAAACACAAAGAAATAAGTTATTGCTCCTTTGATATGCAAAAATATCAGGATGGATGTAAAAACAATATCCTACCTAATGGCTGAATAAGAAATAGTGCACTGGCTGGTAGAATGGGGGTGACAATAATAAGGAGTTTCAGAAATGGTTTTAATTCTTGAAATATAAATAAAATTTGATTTTAAACAATTTAGCATATTCAATAATTTCATATCAGTGAAACTCTGCAAACTTTGGGGTAATAAAATCCATAGTGTAAAAATTCTAACACTTTATTCATGTCTTTCACATTATATAAAATGATGACAAATTATATACTCCTGTGAATAACCTTTAGGTCTGCAACCATTTCATAATCATCACTTTTTGGAAAGAGAGGAAACCAAAGAAGGGCCAAGAATCAAAAACATGATGGACAGTAGTCAGGTAAAGTGATTAAAACTCTAGGAAAGTCAAGGGAATTGTGATTAAGATCTATTTGTCATTGCAGGAGGATAGTCTGCACTTGTAGCAGCTAAACTGGAGAAGTGGCAGAATACACATATTAGGTAATGGTCGACACAAAGTCCGTAATAGGATTATATGATGTTGAAAATATTTATTTTCAAGTGCCTAGAAACATTTTATGGTTGCAAGCAGTCAAAGACAATAAAATGATTCTCTGTGTTGTAGCATTACTTTATTACAGATAAATGAGCTATCTTCTTGCAACTGTGTACTCTTGTGAGTTCAAACATACTGGAAACCTCAGTTAATTTGAAGATGTGAAATATTTTGATTGGGGCCAACACATTGTGGCTGGGTTGATTTAGCAGCCAATAATTATTTCTTCTAGGCAGTTCTAGTCTGCTATCATACCAGTGTATGTTCAGCATAAAAACAAAATTGGTTTAGAAATTAGAACAGTGTTAATAAAAGGAAATGTTAATCTGGGGGAATCTTTTAGTTAAACAGGAGTATAGACTCACTATTATATACACTTCAGCACACAGATCCTTTTCTCTACTTCTACAAAAGGTAATTCACAACTTTAAAATAAAAACAGAAATGTTCTATCATTTATCATTGTTTTGAGAATGCTTGTATTGAAATTTCTATCTTGGTGTAATTTTTAGAGTGTTATCCAAACAAATGTATTCACAGTCATTATTCAGCTAGCAGTCAATGTTAAAAAAAAGTCAATGTTTTTTTAAAAAAGAAATTTCGGTAATTGTGCAGTCTTATATCATTTAATAAAACTTTTACTTAAGCTAATATAATCTATGAATTCTTAAACCTTGGAATTATTTTCAAAGATTGGCCAGGGAAATCGACAAAACTTGGTCAGGGAAATTAGGGAAATGGAAAATAAAATTTTGGTGGTAACCCAAGTTTTATTTATATCAGCTGCCTTAGGCCTGTGCAACACATTATCCGCCAAGCTGTCCAGAATCTACCAGCCATGTTTTTTGAGATATGAGATGCCTGACAATGCTATATTTTTTTGCAATACCAGGATTATAACACAAATTGGAGGATTTATTATTAAGTACTGGTGGTCTGGGAGTTTAGAAGTTTGCAAACTCTGCATCTTTTAGAATGTGAGTACATGAAGGACTAGATATAGTGAAAGCATTAATTTTTCAATCCCTGTGGATTCTTAGCCAAAACAAAAGGTTTCATCTGGACAAGGGTTCAGAAAAAATAATTTTTGGAGCTCCCAAAATTCCACAGTCAGCATAGTTACTGGCCATGTTGAATATAGTACAAAAACAACTTTTTCCAAGCCTTAGTCTAGACAAATAGAAGGAGAAAGCAAATTTTCCTAAAACAGGTGCTTGTAGAATATTTGTAAACTGGACAATTGTAAAAATGTTTTCTTAGTACCACTTTTTGTATAGTTAATAATTTCTCATCCCTGCTTAACAGCCTTCTTTCCTCATACAACTGCTGAGAATAATTGCCCTAATTGCTAGAGGTATACCTAGTTAGTTTGAAAGGATTTAAAGCAGGCAATTGTTTGTGGGTCTGAAATGTTTAAAGACAGGTACTGGGATGGTGGTATATTTACTAGTACAGAAGAAGATGGAAGAACCACAACTACATTGTTGTTTTTAACTACTGTCAAGTCAGCTTCTAATTATGGTGACCCTATGAGTGTGAGACCTTCAAGTCAACCTATTTTCAACAGCTACACTTAGGTCTTGGAGACTCAAGGTTGTGGCTTTCCTTCTTGGTCTATTTATCTGGAATGTGGTCTTCTTCTTCTTCTACTTCCCTCCACTTTATCAAGCATTATTGTCTTTTCTAGTGAGTCATGTCTTCTCATGATATGTCTGAAGTACAACAGTCTCCGTTTAGTCATCTTGGCTTCTAGGGAGAGGTCAGGCCTGATTTGCTCTAGGACTCATTTATTTGTCTCCTTGGCAGTCCAGGGTATCTGAAGAACTCTCCTCTAGCATCACAACTCAAATGGATTGATCCTCTTCCTGTCAGCCTTCTTCACTGTATATAAAAATTGGAAATTTCACCATATGTAGAAATTGGAAATACAATGGCATGGACAATGACTTTGGTATTCAATGATATAGCTTTACACTTGATTTAAAATAGGCAATGAAGACATTGAAATAGTCAAAGATTTTCCTATATCTTGGCTCAGTCATTAATCAAAATTGAGACTGCGGTCAAGAAATCAGAAAACTAGAACTTGGAAGGGCAGCTGTGAAGGAACCACTATAGGCCACCATTGCTCAACCAACTGCTGTTGATCAGTAGTCAAAGCTCATGAGGAGGTCATAACAAATGGGACCTGCAACAAAACTATTGCACTGTGGACTGCTTTTGTTTAATCCAATCAACCATGCCCTTTTCCAGACTACTCCATTCCATACCTTCTCTCTGATGGCTGATTGTATTCTCTCTCCCTTCCAGCAGACAGCAGGATTCTGTCTTCTTTAAAAAATTTTTTAGATGTTTGGGGTTTCACCTTAAGCACTAATGTAGAGTTATTTTTTTTAATTGAATGCAGTTCTACAACACTTGGGATTCATGCAGACTCGTCATTCAGCAATTGATTCAGTGGATTGGCTATAGCTGTGTTGAGCTGAAGTCTCCTCCTCAGCAAAAAAGGTAGAGAAGAATAGAATCTAACATCTCACTCCTTAAAACCTGAATCCATGTACCCACATGGCATTAGAGTGTGGTTAAGGTAGCAAAAGTTATTGATGAGGAAGAACTCAAAAGTTAGGAGAGACTGCAGCAGTTTGCCTTTGCATGGGCCTGTTGGGAAAGGCAAATTTTCACTCCCTCCTCACCTCTCCTCCTCTTGAGTTAACTGTATAAACTATGTTTTCACTTCAAACTTTATTTACAGCAGTTGAAATAAGCAGAGAGCAAAAGGAGAAGGTGGGAAGGAGAGAGAAAAACTGGGACATTTTAAAATCAGGTGAAAAAGTGGGATGACAGAAGATTATTTGTGACTTCCCCTGCCAAATTGGGAAATTTGGAGAAGAATGAAAAGGTACAGAAGGCCATGACATGACTGTCCTGGAGTACATACCAGAAATCACGAACAACTCTAGACAAGGACATTGTCTTTAGTGTCACAGAGAGACTTTGTAGAATTCAATATTAACACACTCCCAGGAAATTCTTCTTATACTGAGCCTGCTGAAGGAGATCACCGTGATGGAGGAAAAAAACTAGTGCCAAGGTTGATAGCTAATTTTGTTTTATGGCAACCAGCAATTTAGAACTCCTGATAAAGTAATTTTTTTCTTCTGAATCACAGCCCTAGAGCTATGCTAACAGGGTTACATGACTAAGTAGAAAGGGGAAACTTGCTTTATCTTAATTTGTTCTTTAATAGTCTCCCCTTGATTGTTACCTCAGTTTGTTCCCATAATATCAGGACATAAACTTTTACCCAGGGGTAGGTAACCTAAGGACCGGGGGCCAGATGCGGCCCCCCGAGGCCTTTGGACCAGCCCCAGGCCGGTCCTGCCACCGCTGCTGCCACCGCCACCTGCCATGATGATATTGATTATTGTTGTTATTACTTGTTATTGGGGTTTTCTTGGCAAAATCTCCACAGGGGTTTTGCCATGGCTTTTCTGGGGCTGAGAGAGTGTGCATGCATATAGGTTTGCTTTAGGGTCTCCATAAGTTGGAAATGACTTAAAAGCACACAACAACAAAACAAAATGCAGCTTTGGAGTGACATAGGGGTGCTGCTGTTGAGGGACTGTGTGTGAAAGGACACAAAGAAAGATGTGTTTGCGGAGTTCTTTGGTTGCCAGATTCGAGGCTTAGCTAGCTACTTTGAAGGCTGTGTCCCAATAATAATAATAATAATAATAATAATAATAATAATTTATTTCTATCCCTCCCCTCTACAGAAGCAATCAGGGTGGCATACATCAATAAAATGTCACAACATACACTCTCATACCCACTCTCCCCTTAAAACAATATTAAACATAATAAGAATTAAAACAATTACAACACACAATTAAATAATTGTCCTATAGTGTAGTGGGGAGAACACAAAACCACATGGATGACTAAATTTAAGGAAGAAAAACAATCAGGTCCCATACAATATATGACAATATGATACAGTGGGACTTGTAATAATAATAATAATAATAATAATAATTATTATTATTATTATTATTATTATTTATTTATTTATAGCCCGCCCCTCTGCGCGGCAATTGGGACGGGTTACAACATTTAAAACAGACAAAGGGTGAGACCTTATACAAAGTGAAGTTCAGTTTAGGGTAGTTCACTTTGCAGACTGCCAGAAATAGTGCAAATTGAGTCTGCCCTGACTCAGTGCTAGGGAATCATGGGAACTGTAATTTATTGTAGCACCAGAACTCTCTGACAGAGAAGGCTCAATGTCTCAGAAAAAAGACAATTCTCATGATTCCCTAGCACTGAGCCAGGACAGTTAAAGTGGACTCAATTTGCACTATTTCTAGCAGTCTGCAAAGGCCCTAAATATGTAGGCTTCAGTTTACCCTAGAGATATTGCAATCCTATTTAAAGATTAGGTTTGTAGCTAGTAGCATTCTTGTCTTTGGATATTTAATTGGCATCACTAGGACATAGGGTCAACAGAGCAAAAACTGGAGCAGGCTCCTGCACCATTAATGGTTGTGTAGAGGAGGGAATTTCATCAGGAATTGTTTGTCACACAACCAGATAACAAGTCACATTTACTGAAATTGCCTCTTTCACTGGCACAAAGGACACAAGACACCTCTTTTGGGTAAAAACAGGCCACAACTTTTTATTTGCTGTACAGGGTCTATTTACAAACATTTTCAATTAAATACATAATATTTTGTCACATGAGTATGTGAAGGTGTTTCCAACCCGAGTGGGTAGTCCTTCACATCATGTGACAAAGCATGTAAACAATTAACAACAAACAACATTTTCCCTTTCCACCGGAAATGATGTCATATTACATCATATGACATCATTAACTTAATGACGTCATGCAGTTAGCTGCTTACATCACTTCCCTTAATTTAATTTAACCAAATTCACCCAAATTAAATTTAATTAGCCAATTATATCCCTGTGGGGAGGGGGTTATTACCCGTCCCCCACTACTATTAGAACAATAATCTCCAATTTAGACCCTGGATCCCCAAGTCGTGACAAAGCAACCGTTGACAATATAAACCAGTAACTTCACAGAAATGAATAAGGTTGACAAGTATGACAGAAATAGAACTTTTTTGTCCCATGACCCAAAACCCACAATCTAATACACATTAATCTCTGGGAGGGCAAAAAACCCAGGGGGAACAGTCCTGGGAAAAAAATTCCCTCCCGGACCCCGAAGGCGACCAGCCTAAGCCTGAGAGTAACCTAATACCGAGCCTTAAATTAGGGTGGGTGGGTTGGATCGCTCAACTACAGCTCTAAAATGGCTGCCGCCACGTGGCAGCACAGGGCTATATAGCCCCAAATCCTGCAGGAAATTGTGTGATGGCATAAGCACCATGAGATTTCCCAGTGTGCCTTGAGACAACTTAACAACACCTGATTGGTCAAGGGTGCAGGAATTAAGGTGGGAATTCCTGCACACTTAGCCAACTGGGCGTCTCCTGTCCCTAAATGGCCGGCGCAACAAGAAGCCCCTCCTGACAAGTTGGGGGGGGGGTGTCCTTCTGCAGAACCAGTAAAGTTAGAAGAGCTAAATGTTACACTTCTCAGTCTAGCAACCCTACCACAAGGTACTGTCAGAGATAATTCCTAGTCCTCTTTTTGGCATTCTCCATTGTTCTTCTGGTATAAAGTACAAGGAGAATTGTCACTGACTTTCCACATAGTATAGTGATCTCTCTGTACAAACTACTTTGCTTCATCCATGTTATTGGGCATGACATAGATGTGTGAGAACAGAAAAGGATGTTTATATTCCTCATTTTGTCTCTTGCATAAACTTTTTTAAAAAGTTACTTAATAGTATGATAAGGAATAGTACGATAAGGAATAGAAAAATAGACTATTATCGTGTATAGTTATGTTAGCATGAATCTCTTCTTAGAGTAATCAGTTGGGTGAGAAAAAGGAACTACAATGCAAATTATTCAGACAAATTAACTAGTTCCTGAGTTCAAAATGTTGTTTCTTCCTCCTTTCTCTTGGGATCACTTTCATTTCTTTCTTTTCTCCTGTTATCAGTGAAGCACTGGCTATGATGAAGTTGATTATTGTAAATTATTATTATTATTATTATTATTATTATTATTATTATTATTATTATTTCTTCCTCCTCCACCTCCTAGCCACACCATTTTGATTTGGGGAAAAAGTACACCAGCCAAAGCACCACGGAGGCACTGGATTACAGGGTTGCCATTTGCATTTCAGTTTCTTCAGCAATGAGGCAGCTGACAACTCTGCTTACCTGCTAAAAGCTTTACTTTCTTGCTATACTGAAATGGATGAATAAAAAAGATAGGTGGCAACACTGGCACGCAGTCTGAGTCTGGAAACAATGAGTTACTTGTTATTAGTCTCTTCCCTAACAACTAAGGTATAACTCAGAGTTTACCTTTTTGAACTACAGGTTCCAGAATCTTGTAGCTACTACATTACATTGTACTGATAACTTATTGTGTCATTTCTGCCTTATGGTAATAGCTATAGCAGCTTCATTTATATACCACTTCATACCACACTAAGCAGTCTTTAAGCTGTTTACAAATGTAAGCTAATTGCCCCCATCAATCTGGTTAACACATTTTAGTGACCTCGGAAGGATGCAAGGCTGAGTAGACCCTGAGCCCCTAGCTGGGATTGAACTCACAAACATGTGGTTTGTGAGTGAGTGGCTGCAGTACTGGCATTTAACCACTGCTCCACCAAGGTGATCCTATCATGGGGGGTTCTGGGCAAGGTTTGTTCATAAGAGGTTTGTTATAACTTTCTTCTGAGGGTGAGAGAGTGTGACTTGCCCAAGGTCCCACAGAGGGATTCCATAGGTGAATGGGGATTCAAATACTCGTCTCCCAGCATCCTAGTCTATCCTGTTGTTGCTGTTGCTGTTGTTGTTGTGTGCCTTTAAATATTTCTGATTTAGGGTGTCCCTAAGGCAAAACTATCATGGGGGTTTTGTGGCAAAATTTATTCAGAGGAGCTTTGCCATTCCCTTCCCCGAGACTACACCATGCTATTTTGGGGGTTACTATTATAGTTATGGGATGTTACTTCATCAAAAGAGGAGGAGAAATATCACACGATAGAACTGCTGGCCCAGGCTTTGCCTCCTGCTCTGTTGTGGGCTTTGAGGTGATGAGAAGGTGGAGAGAAGCAGAGTGTCTTTTGTTTTACAGACCAACAGCTTGTAGCATTCAGATTAAGTTTTTGTTACATTTAAGAAACTGGAAAGAAAAATCACTTTTGAAAATAGCAATTATAATCGCAACTAATTATTTCTTTGGGCTTATAAATGAAATAAGTAACTATTTTTTGTTATAAAGTAACCTTCCATATCCTGAAAACAGAGTGATGGATGAGGCAATTATTTCTGTGAAAAGACTGGGTCAGTCTTCTCGAATGTGGATCCTTCCAGATAGGTTGGTCAAAAGCTCCCATCATGTTTGACTAGTGCCCATACTCTGAAACAACCCAGGCCTGGGAAGTTTAGACTACGGATAAAACATATCCTTGGATTAAAGGCAAGGTATTCTTTGCTAAGATGGACTATTTTTTTATTTTAATTTTTAAAATAAAAATATAAGTAGAAAAAAATACAGACAAAAAATCTTGATATAATTTATATAGTACACATCTACCCAGAATAGTATCAGTAGTTTCATTAGTTTAGTAGTAGTTCAGTAGTTTAAAGTCTTCTGAATTCTTCTGTTTCAGCTGCCACTAAAGCTGCATCTACACTGCTTTAACTACCATGGCTCCATCTTATGGAATTCTGGGATCTGTACTTCTGTGAAATATTTAATCTCTGTCAGAGGGATCTGGTGCCACAGCAAACTAAAAATCCTGGGATTCCACAGACTGGAGCCTTGGCTGTTAAAGTAGTGTCAAAGTGTATTAATTCTGCAGTTGGCAGAATCCTAAGATGGGCCAAAATATGGCATCATCTACAACAGGGGTAGGCAACCTTTCCCCTTTAAGGGCCGAGGGACTTCAGCTCCCAGAATCCCAGGAGCTATTGGCCAACATGATACTATCTGCCAACATGGCTGAGGCTTCTGGGAGCTGAAGTCCCTTGGCCCTTAAAGGGGAAAGGTTGCCTACTCCTGATCTACAATGTAGAAATAATTCAGTTTAACTGCCATGGTTCAGTGCTATGGAATCCTGGTATTTGTAGTTTTGGGAGATATTTAGCTTTCTTTGTGAGGGAGCTCTGGTGCTACAACAAACTACAAATCTCAGGAATCCATAGTGAAGATGAGGTCTATGTCATAAACAGGAAACCAACCTGTACAAAATATAACATGGCATCAGGATTGATGGAGTGGGGACACCAAAGGAGTAAATGGTAAAGAATGGAAGGAAGTGTCTTTGGTTCTTATGCTCTTTGCAGGTAGCCAGTACAACCCTTGCCCTACTCTTCAGACCTTAGTATCAGTATACATTGTATTGAACCATAAAAAAAATACTGGCCAAATCTGAAAGCAATTGTCTCCTCTCTGCGTTAATAGTTTAACATGGGAGGCCTCATTGCCCTTTGAACTCATGAGTCATCTGCATAACATATGTCAGTCCTCTCATCTTGCCACATTCTGTTTTTTCCTATTTAATTTGTTCGGGAGATGAAAATGGCAAACACTAAAATGAAGGGAAGAAAAAGACTCTTATGTGTGGTTGGCTCTCGTGAATGGAATCTGTGCTGTGCCAAGGCATTCCCTTCCCCTAGGATGTGAAGCCGAGTGCCAGCAACTTGCTTGCAACATTCTGAAACCAAATGTTTGGGGCCAGGTTTGACATCTGAGTTGATCTTTCTCCATCTTTTCTTGATTATGCAAGTACCATAACTTTTATTATCTGAAAGCATTAGATAATCAGGTTTTTTTTTTCTTCAGCCCAAACCTGCCTGTGGCAAGGACCTGCAAGGCAGCTAATAATTCCAGTTTGTTTAGATGAAGCTTTTATATTGCTAGTTTCTTAGTCCCAGTGGAACCCTCTCCCAGTCTGTATAGCCTTTCAGAATCTGTTTCTAATATGCAGGGTGAAGGTAAATGACTGTGATGTTGGCCTTTATGTATGTAATAAATTAATAAATCAAAAGGTATTGAGCTAGAAGTTTTTCCTTGGCTCTATTGTTTGAGGGGGGAAGTCTACAAGAAATATATCTCTGTGTTGACAAGCTGTAAAACTTGCTGGATAAATAGTCTGGGAGAGAACTGGGAAAACCTGTCACCATACTCCAGTCTAGGGAAGGATGGATCATTCCATCTCCAATCCATTCATAAGTCCATTTCATCTTATTTCCACTTTAATGAATACATTTACAAATGTGTATTTGCTTAGTTGACTGGGTTTGTCTAAAATAACATTATAAATGATTTTAATGTATGTTGGTATGCTGCTTAGGCTGAAAACTACATCACAAATACAAAATATAAAACTATATCACAACTACAAATATAAATCTGAAGGACATTTCTGTTCTGAATTCACACATACTCCTGGGCATTGTGCTTAAAGCCATTTGAATCATAATTCACTAAACCGAATTAATCTTTTATCTCTGGTTAATTTCATATTTTATTGTCTTGTCCAGTTTTGGTCCCCTTAACAGTCGTATGACTGGGAAAAAATTCAACGAAACAGATTTAAATTTAATTCTGAAAGCTAGGGCTTTCCATTTAACTCAAAGGATCTCATGAAGAAAAACAATGCAGTATAAAATATCTTTCCATTATACTTTTAACGGCAGTTCTCCAAACCTGATAAATAAGAAAGCAATTTTTACATTATTACCAAATGGTGAAGCACATAATGGGAAAAGGAGTTTTTTTAAACTAAGATTTCAACTGTTTATTCAGCTCAGTTTTATTTCTATATTGGCCAGAGACCACAAACCTGCAAAATTAAAACCACATTTTAAAATTGTACTGAAATTAGTTAAATGCCAAAGTGTTTCATTTGATTGCATCAGGTCCTGGTTGAATATTTTGCTAGATCTGAATGACATATCAATTTTCTTTTTTAAAATCCAATGTGGGTTATAAAAGCAAAAATGACAACTCCATACTTATTACCTGAAAGTAACCCAGTAAAACTATATTATATATTATATAATAATATATAATATAAAAACTATATTATTTTATATTATTATTATAAAACTGTATCATCATAGTGGGCCCTTGATGTCTGTGGGGGTTTGGTTCCAGGACTCACCGTGGATACTAAAACTCATGAATGTTCAAGTCCCATTAAATACAATGGATCATCAAATGGTGCCCTTTGTGTAAAATGGCAAAATCAAGGTTTGCTTTTTGGAATTTATATATTTTTTGAATATATATATATATATATATATTTAATAAAGTTTATTAGTTTTAAAAAAACATAAGAGTATACATATACATACATACATATATACAAACATACAAACAGACATGAATTAACACACAACAGAAAACAGCAACACCTAACTTATACATATAACACATACCGCCTAATCAAAAACCAATTCCCTTACAAATTAAAAATCTACTTCCTGAACCAGGTCTAAGATCTTAACCGATATTATGTCTCACCCTCCTGTATTTATGTCATTAAGCTATGGGCCATATCTCCCAATTATAAAAAAGAACAGCCCAAATGCATACAGAGTTGACGAGATAAATCGAATCTTAAAAAAAATCTTATAAATAAGTAATCGCTTACCTCAGCTATTTAGAATTAAAACTTAACATAGCTTCTTATAATATATCAGTAACTTAATTTAATCCTCCTCTTTTTTATTTTGTCTATTCAAATATTCGTATAATGGTATCCAAATCTTTTGGCTTTCCTCTCGACTATATCCTCTCAGAAGACTAGTCAGTGCATCCATCTGTTCTAATTCTCTTAGTTTACATATCCATTCCTCTTTCTGTGGGATTTCTTTCGTTTTCCACTTCCTGGATAGTACTATTCTAGCACTAGTTGTCATATAAAAAATAAGTTTACCATATTTGCGATCCAATACCTGGTTATCACACATACTTAATAAGTATAGCTTCGGGTCCATAGTAATTTGTATTTGCAAAATATTCTCTACTATGTTATGTATTTTTCCCCAATATTTCTTGACCTCTTTGCAATGCCACCATATATGAATGTATGTGCCGGTTTCTTTTTTGCATCGCCAACATTTGTCCGAGGTACCTTTATAGATTTTCCCTATCTTAGCTGGCGTAAGGTGCCATCGAAATTGCATTTTAATATAGTTTTCCCTTAAATCATAGCAGGCCGTATGTTTTACTGTATCAATCCAAGTTTTTCCCCACTGTTCCAGACTGATACTCTGTTTTAGATCCTGTGCCCATTTAATCATAGAATCTGTTATTAGTTCCTCTTCTAACTCAAAATCCATCAAGTATTCATATAGCTTAGCAATTTTTTGGTGGTTTCTTGAGAATATTATTTTTTGAATATTTTCAAGGTTGAATCCATGGATGAACAATCCCTGGATATGGAGGGCCAACCGTATTTCCATATTGCAGTGGAGGCAAAGTTGGAAACTGATGGTTTGCTTAAAGTCACTTTGACCTTGTCTGCACAGGCCAAAAGACCTGTTCCACTTCATCTTCTGGCATCATCCTGTTGGGATGACACATGGCCCAAATCCAGTTCTGGTCCAGATGATATCTGGCACATCCTACACCAGAACTGGTGGATAACAAGGTTAACATGATTATTAAAAACTTTCCTGTTGCTCCAGATATTCTGGGAAGATCCAGAGCCTTGTTTCCACACCACAGCAGCTGTCTTCATTGGTGTCCTGCTGGGCCACAAGACACACCTGCTGCCACTGCAGGTCACTTGTTCTCAGAATGAGGCACCCAGCATGGAACCATCACTGGGTTCCTCATTCTGACCTCAGAAGTGAGTGACCCACAGTTGTGTTGGATGCCCATGAAGGCAGCCTTGGTGGTGCAGAAATAGAGGCCAAGGTAATGGGGGCAAGTCAGGGCATCTGACACAGAATACATGGAGTATCCTGGCCAGTGGAGACAAGGTCTTTGTGAGTTTGTGGCCTTGACAAAAACCTTGGGCTTCATAGTTTTCAGGTCAGTTTCTTAGGTTGCAATCCTATTACCTGGAAGAAAATCTATTCTTAAAAACAATGGGACATACTTCCCTGAAGAGACAGATACAGGATTGCTCTGTTAGCTACTGTACTGGAACACACAGCTCGCACTATTTCTGTCTCACATTTTCATGTTCCCTCATTAGCTAAGTGTGTATTCCCACAGTGACAATAGGGTGTGCTTCCAATTTAGTTAATATGCCAAAACAAATTAACATTTGTAGCATATGTGTTTGAAAGAAATGGGCACACGGAGATCAAAATATTTTGTTATAATTTGGAAAGCATGCCTGTGTGTCTCTGTGTGCATGGTGTGTGTGTGTGTGCCACTCTACTTAGGTGCAGATGACTCTTGAATTTCCATACTCAGGGAAGCCCTGTTCCTGAATCCAAGAAACCTAGAGTGGCTTCTTTTTGGAAAGGAGCATGCATTGTCTGGGATGTGGTGATTGCTAATTGCCAGCTTAATCCTTCCGCTGTGTCACAGCTGGGGCACTGCCAACTGACACAGCACAGCTGAAAAGAAATGGTGGTGTGTTTAACTGGATTAATGACGACACAATTACATGTCTTCCTAAATGCTCTTCTACAATTAGAGCTCATCATATCTTTGCAACCTGGCAGGCCTATAAAAACATAATTACAGGCCACCAGCATTATTTGTGTTCAACTGGAGGAAGCAGAAGGAGAAGGAGTTACTGGGAGCTGAAGGTGACTACAGGCTTGCTTGTGATCATTGCTGACCTAACAGACCCCTGCAATGAACACATTTGTCAAAATATATTCTTTCCTTTCACATGCCAGGTTCCCAGTTGGATCCATAGGCACTATATATGAAAAAAGCAGCAACATGTCACTACAGACTGACATAGGGGAAACTATATTCTAATGTAATACTATACCATGAAATTATCTTCAGAAACTCCTTGAATATATTCTGTCCTCCCAGTTAGAGTCCCCTTCACAAGTTTGTTGATCCTTGTAATATAGTGTAGTTCAGTGGTTCCCAACCTTTTGGTCCTTCAGCTCCCATAATTCCTGTGACTTCAGCTCCCATAATTCCTGACTGTTGAACAAGTTGGCTGGGACCTCTGGATCAAGTCCAAAACAAAGGGAGGACAAAAGGTTGGGAACCACTATTCTAGGTCCTTAGCACTAGAGTTTGATAATTTGGATTGTGACAATTGCTCCTCATGTATCAGGTGGTTCTGTGGTTTCTGGTGCTTCCATGGACTCTCTTTAATACCTGTATTCCACGTTCCCCCTTTTATAATGCTCAGTATCACAGGTTCCTATAGATCATTGGTCTTTGTCTTTACAATCTATGTAAATCTCAAGTCTCTCTGATCAATCAGGTACAATTACTACCAGGAAGGTCTTACTCATGGATCTCTCATCTTGGCCCTCCTGACTTGGGAAAATAAAAACAACAATAGTTAAGCCTTCTGTTTCTGATGGCTTCCTATGGAGATGTTAACAAGAAGAAGTCTAGGCATGGAAGCTGAGCTGGGATTGGTTTTTCTTATTTAGTTCTATAGTAATAGTGAGGATGCAGTGGCTCAAGTGGTTAAGATGCTGACTCTGTTGATTGCAAGATTGGCAGATTGGCAGTTCGAGGCCTGGGTGCTGCATGATGGGGTGAGCTCCTATCACTAGTCCCAACTTCTGCCAACCTAGCAGTTTGAAAGCATGCAAATGTAAGAAGATAAATAGGTACCACTTTGATGGGAAGGTAAACAGTGTTCTGTGCAATCATACTGGCTACATGATCACAGAGTAGTCTCTGACAACGCTGGCTCTTTGGTTTAGTAATGGAGATGAGCACCACCCCTTATGGTCGAACATGACTTGACAACCTTGTCAACGGGGAATACCTTTACCTTTACCTTTCTATATACTGCTATGCTTTAACACCTACTAGTGATAAAGGTGTCCCTGCTTTCCAGAAAATGACCTAGACCAAAAATGTGTTTTAATCAACTAAAGAGTTGAGCAAGGAATTTGCCCAGCTGTAAGGATCAAATAATATGGACCTGTCATGATGGGGAGTTGGAGAGGACGTAGTAATAGTGATATAGTAATATTTTGAAATGAAAACATAGGTTAGGATAATTTACATGGGAGAATGAAGGGAGGGAGGCAAACAGCAGAGAGGGAAATGAGATGTGAATGAAATGCAAGCTGAAGACAAATGGGCCAGAATTTGGGAAGCTGGAAATTATGAACTTGTTGATTACTGAAGGAAGACTTTGATGATAAGCAAGGCAATGCCCCCCTTCCTGGGACAGATGGATTGGCACGGAGATGGGAAAAAGAGCAGCAACTTTAAAGGACTTTTTGATATGTTGGGAAATGCTCAGGCTGGGGGCTGGACAAAGGGCAAATTGGGAAGAAAATCTTTAAAGGGGGGAATGTTTGGAAAACAATTCAGATTTGACACTAATCTGGTCACTGACAGACCTCTGTGTTGAACTCCAAATAAATCCGCAGTTAATCTTGCTGCCATGTTTTCTTGGCTTTTCAGTTTTTGGTTTGTTAAGTCTGACACTAGCCCAAGTCTCCTGTTTGACTTCAACTCCTCTAATCCTTTATCACTGACCACATAGTTTGGGGCTTCTGGGAATTAAAATCCAACATTTATGGGGAACCAAGGGGGGAAGCAGACGATGGTGTCGGGGACGCCGCGGGACGGTGCGCCGCCGGAGCGCTGCAGCCACACCGCAGCGCACCGTCGGCGCCTCTGAAAGGAGTGCTAAATCAGCGCTCCTTTCAGAAGTCAGGGAAAGTGCGCCCTAAACGTGTAGGGCGCACTTTCCCTGACTTTTCCACCGCAGCGTGTGTGGACGCTGCGGCGGGAGGTTGCCCTCGGAGCGCCGGCTGTGCAGAGGGCCGGCAGTTCCGAGGGCAACCTCGTGAGGAGGAAGGGGCGCCGCTCGTGCAGCTGCCCCTCCTCTTCCCTGCCTTGGAGACGACCCTATTAGTCGTCTGCCGAGGCCCCAAGTTTGGGAATTGGTCTAGTGGTCTAGTGATTTGAAATCCCTGTGCAAGCAGGCTTTTAAGATATATTCTGGTTATTAATGGTTCAACTGTGTTTTCTTGCAAACCCATTGTGTCATTTTTCAAGGGATTTGCTATTTTAGTCTGCTGAAGGAAAAAAATAATAAAAAAATAAAAGTGGGATAGGAGAAAGATCTAGAAACACCTTTGAGAAGTTGCTAGAACTTTCTCTCTCCTTTTCCATTGTGTCTCTGCACTGCAAGTTTTTAATATTTGTTTTAATTATGTCCTGATTCCAGCAATACAGAAGGGTACTGTCAGAACTTGGCCAAGTAAGTCCCACTGAAGTTAAAGGGAGTTAATTCCTTAGATAATGGTCATAGGATTATAGCCTCAGGAGGATGAATTCATATTTGAGTGCAATTCACACACACATGCAAAACCAAGTAAACACAAGTATTGCCTTGGAAAATTTCACTTTTAAGTTATGCCTTAAAAACAGCCAGCATTCTCCGCTCCAAAACTCTGCATCATTGCTAGATATGATAATAGTAAAAATCATTTTACTCACACCAAATTACATTTGATGTGCTAACTTCCTGCTCATCCAGATACCACATAAGCATCTGCCCAATTTGATTAGGAGGATTATGTGAAAGGCAAATCATGCTATCAGTTATTAATATACATGATATAATGCCAGAGAAATAATTCAGGCTTATATATACACATAGCCATATGTGTGTGTTTGTATGTGAGACAGAGAAAGACAGAGACAGCCTGTGAGACAGAAATCTGAATTATGCATTTGAATTAAGACAGACCTGCTCCACATCTTACCCAGCAGGTTGAATCTTGATTAGTAGCCATATAGAACAGCCTAGTAGTGAAACTTCTATGGGTTCGAGGCAGGGGAGAAATTTGAAATTTTAAACCCTTTCCTTCCAGGCTGTCTCGGTCTCTTGGGAGCTATGTGCTTGGTGTCTGAGCTATTGAAGTCTTCTTGTTGGGAGCACTGTGATGTACATGGTGTGTGGTATATGTGTTGCTTTTTGCCTCTGTTGCTGTGTAGCATTATTATGGGTACACCCCCAGATCATTCAGTATTGTCTGGCTTCCTCCCTCTCTGAGTAGCATGAGAGAATTCCCTCTGCCTATCCTATGGCTGTTGGACATTGATGGTGTTGCCAAAGTCACTAGGGAAGTATCTTACATATTTTGCAAGTTCCTTCCCCCTTTCCATTATGTTTCTCCTGCCTGCTCTTCTCTGATCATATTTTCGATATAATAGCTGTTGTAATGGTGTAGTGATGGCATATCTTCAGTCTTGGAAAATATAGGATTGCTCTGTCCAACAGTTTTGGTGTTTTTACAGCCTCAGTTGACAGCATCAGTAAACCTATAATCTTGAATATAGCAGAAAAATAAGAGCTGACACAAAATCTGGTTTGTGGAGGGTAAAAAAACCCTTTAAAGAAGCAACAGTAGCTCATGGCTTCCATATGGATGGGTGCCAAATCTATTCTAGGGATTAGTTGGCACTTTAAATGAGTTTTCCAATAGGCAGATTCTCCAGTGCAGGGGTAGGCAAACTTTTTGAGCTGGGGGCCAGGTTGCTGTCCCTTAGACAATTGGGGAGCCAAAGCACCATAAATAAATAAATAAATAAATAAAAATAAAAATATTATTTAAAAAAATAAAAAATAAAAAAATATGCATGCACACTCTCTCAGCTCCAGAAAAGCCATGGCAAAACCCCTGTGGAGATTTTGGCAAGAAACCCCCAAGAACAAGTAATAACAACAATAATCAATATCATCATGGCAAGCGGCGGTGGCGGTGGGGGGTGGCAGCGGTGGCGGTGGCAGGACCGGCCTGGGGCTGGTCCAAAGGCCTCGGGGGGCCACATCCGGCCCCGGGGCCTTAGGTTGCCTACCCTGCTCCAGTGCATACTCACTACCCTGCTGACATGGAAGCCTTCAATTGTCACTGCTTCAAAATCTGTTACAATGCAGGGCATCATTATCAGGGTGAGGGGAAGGGGACTACACTAGGTGACACCTCAGAGGGGAGTGTCACTAAGTGTGCTGGTGGGAAGGGGCTGCCTTCTGGACCTGGTGGCCCTACTGGCCTGGTGGAAAAGTGAGTCCCTTCTTTCTCCCACCTGGACAGCAGCTTCACTAGGTTTAGAAAAGTGGCAGAGTGGCAGGAGATGCTCACTCCTTGCTGCCTTCTGGGTCTGGCAGCTCTGTTGGCTGGGCAGTAAAGAGAGACTCCTTCCTCTCTCACCCATCCAGCAGCTCTGCCAGACCTGGAAAGGCTGCAGTGTGGCAGGAGCAACCCACTTGCATTAGCAGCCACTGGTGAATTGGGTGGCCTTCTGGGTCTGGAGGCTCTGCTACTTGGATGGTAAAGAGAGTCACCTCCATTTGCCCCCCAGCCAGCAGCTCCACCAGACCCAGAAAAGGCTGAAGGGTAGCAGAAACAGCTCACTCCCACTAGCGGCTGGTGGTGGATTGGGCTGTCTTCCATGTCTGATGGGTCTGCTTGCTGGGCAGGAAAGTGAGTTGCCTTTCTCTCCCACTTGCCCAGCAGCTCTGTTGGACCTGGAAAAGCCTACTGAAGAGAGGAGGAGGGGTATTAAAAAAGTGATCTACATTGGTTGTCAAATGTACTAGGTATGCCACTTTCACAAGGAAAGACAATTCTGTTTTCTCTTAGGACACACATGGAAGCATGCCCAGGTGAAACCAAGCCTTTTCAAAGGAACTCTGATGCCAAGCAAACATTCCCACTCAGTGCAGTCAAAACATTCCAGAGGCATGGTGATACTAATTGAAAGGTGCAGAGGAACTGGAGGAGCTCTCTCTTTCATGCTGCCGAGCCTTTTCCAACCAAAGTGCTAGGAGCACAATTTTGCAATGTTCTCCTATGCAATCAAGCTGTATTTTGGGTGCCTGTGACACAATCATACTTTTATGAGGTCTTTACGATTGGTCTATCTAGTGAAAGGAAAGAGGTAGCTTTCAGAGGCTTAAAATATGCCATCTTGTAGTGAATCAGAGGCTGAGGAAACAGAAAAAGGAAGTGAGAAAGCTTGAGCGAGAACACAAGAGAGCTGCAGTGAACAATTTGCTGCATTAATAATTTTTATTATTTTGTGCTACTTTTGCTTGGGAACAAATCTTTTAGCAGATGGAATCTTGTGGATTTCCCTCCCAAAAGAGATAGAGATTACTTATCAGGCTTTGAAAACTGGTCAATTTTACCTCTCTCTCTCCCCCCATCCATCTTGCACATGCTGCTGTTGAATTTTTGTTGGTTTGGCATACGTTTTTGGACTCAGCTATGTTTTAAGTGTATTCATTGAAGCAGTTTTCTTTTAAACTGGCAGCAAATGGCAATCTGTAATGCTCTAAAAAGGGCAAACAATATTGTATGTTTGCTTTTCATTACTATAAGCCTCCTTGGAAAGCACAGAAATAGTCAATAAATGAATGAATGAATGAATAAATAGGAGCATAAACTTGGATCATAGCTCAAGAAACCAGCCTGATTGTTTTCAGCATAAGTTATCCAAGAAAATAACTCATGTTTTGCAATTAGGAGGCAGACCAGAGGGGAAGCAGAAAGAATGAAATGGCATGATATATATATAAAGAGAGGTCATATGCCTGTTAGTTTTATGGGAAAGCTGAAGAAATGCACCTTCTCTTCCCATCACTAAGAGAAGGAAATGAAAACCACAAGCACCCTGGAAAAAGCAACAACAACCCAACATACTTTGATTGAATAAACTAAGCAGATTGGGTTTGTAGTGATTTGAGAGCTGGGCGATGACTCTGGAAACCACGATTCGATTCCCAGCTTGGACATGAAACTAACTGAGTGACCTTGGGCAAATTACACTCTCTCAGCCTCAGAGAAAGGCAAGGGCACACCCCTTCTGAACATATTCTGCCAAGAAAACTGAGAGATAGGGTTGCTTTAGGGTTGCCATAAGTCAGAAATGACTTAAAGGCACACAATAACAACAACAACAGTCCAGAATGGTGGGACGTTATGTAATAAGCACTGACAAAGTAGTTATTTCTCTGTTTGGTGTGGAAGGTCCAGTACCTTGGATAGCAACTTTGCAGTTCATACTACAACCCTGAGTGGATCCACCAAATATCTGTACAGATATAAATATTTTCTCCCCTCTCCCAAATAGCAATATCAAGGGTCCCAAAATAGCACTTTGATTTAAAGGGGTGTGTGTGTGTCACTATTGATAGGAATGTCAGCCTCCTATACTTGCTCTTCAGTTTTTTTGACTAATGATAAAGAGTCAATAATGTTTGCCAGCCTTTCTGTGTGCACAGAACACCTTTGTCCTTTCCTGTGTTTTATGATCTGAGAACACAGCACAGAAAGTATTATATACCTTTTCCCTTTCCAACAACCTATCTTCTTCACCCACAGTACTTTATCAGTGGCCAATCAGTTGAAGTTTCAGAAAACATATCTGGAAGGTCACAAAATTATCTATCCATTTTCATTTGCCCATTAGCATTTAGCAATGTTTAAGAACATTTTGAATATAAACTTTTATTCCTTTACCTTATAAGTTATTGATGGACCTTTAAAAAATAACAATCACTTTTTCTCTTAAGCAAGGTTTTGAAAATATATTATGGCACTGAGTCTTTCTCAGGAACTCTGCATGATACAAAGAAATTGGGGGTTGGGTTGGGTACATGCTTACCCTACTGAATTATTGCTAGTGTTTTTAATACTTCTATTGTGTGAGCATTGGGTGGGGTTTAGTAATGTCCTTCTGAGACATTGTTGAGTCATTTAAAATAGTGGCGGAGAAGCATGGCAATAGCATGTTGTTTCATGAGGATGACCAGAGTGGTGAACTGGGACCTCTGGAGAATTGGACTAAAATCCAGTTTCTGAATTTCCCCACTTCTGCTCTAAACCATATCCCCCCTTCTACTTCTGTCCTCACTTCGCAAACATGTGGTAGGACTGGAATTCCCATATTTCCCATATTTCAAATTCCTTTGTAACAGGCATGTTTACTGTTCTCCTCAGTCTGAGTCATGGCAAATGTCATCAGTATTCTGAAGTTTATTTCATGCTACAACCAAGGGTCAACCATCCTTATCAACTTCGTAGGAGCCCTGCTTACTCTATTATTTTATTGTGTTCTAAATATCTCTTAACCACTTTTTTTTTAATTCACAGGACACCAATACAGTGTACTAAGTATGAATGAGGCTGCATCCACAGTGCAGAATTAATGCAGCTTGACAATGCTTTAACTGCCATGGTTCAGTGCTATGGAACTCCGAGATCTGTAGTTTTGTGGGATATTTAACCTTCTCTGTCAGAGCTCTGGCACTACAACAGACTACAAATCCCAGGATACCATAGGATGGAGCTATGACAGTAAAAGTGGTGTCAAATTGTATTAATTTTAGTCAAACACAATTAACCAAATAAAATAGCATAAAAACAGACACTGCAACTTAATCCAGGTTTACTTTTTTTCTGTCAGTATGACTTTATCTGATTAGAATAGGATGGAGCTTTCATTTTTCTTCTTTGCTGATTCCTTCTCTCCAAAATTGCTCCTCCTCAGCCTAACCATCCTCTTCAGTCACACCCAGTATTTCAAGAATCTGAAAAACCTGCACTTCATTATTTTAGATAAGGGATTTTCAAATCTGATGAGGTGTTTGGCTGCTTTGCAGAAGGAAATAATTCAGGGAGGGCTGAACTTCTATCCAAATATGGCACAAATCCACACACGCACACATCCCACCAATGATAAAAATAATATACATATATTTTTCTTATTGAAAACTAGTTTTAGAAATAGCTGAAGTGTGGTCCAGGTAATTAATGCTTGGAAGCAGTGACCAAGATTGCCTTAGAAGAATTAAAAAATTGGAACCAGGCCCCTCTCTTCTTGTAGAAAGAAAATCCTCTTTAGAATGGGAGAGAGAATGCTTTATAATTTTTCTACTCAAAATTAAGAGTATTTCAGCTTTAACTATTTCTGTGCATGGAGAAAAGTGGAATTAATTATGACTGGGCTACTTCTAGACATGGATTGGCAACAATCTGCTTCAACCTGCAAATCCAGAGTAGCAACTCTGTTTCTATTTGGAATGTGAAAAACCTTTGCAGCCGATTAGGAAACACCAGATGTTGCACTTAAGGTCATGGGGTATGAGGAAAGGGTTAAATATGGCTTTCCTTCCTGCACTACCAAACATGACCCTCATCCCCCTGATGACATTTAGGGTGGGAGAATATAGGTTTCAGGAAGGAGAAGAGTCCAAGAAGGATACTAACAAGATGGAACATGTCCAGAGAAGGCAGAACAAGATAATCAAAAGTCTAGAAATTAAGGTCTATGAGGAACAACTTAGGGAGCTGAGTTTGCTTAACCTGGTGAAGAGAAGACTGAGATATAGCTATCTTTTAATATCTTAAGTAATTTCAACTGGATGATGTAATGAGGTTGTTTTCTGCTGGTCCAGGGACAAGAGCATAAAGATTTAAATTACAAGAAAAGTGATCCCACTTAAATATTAGGAAGAACTTTATTGTAGGAGCTGTTCAACAGTAGAATAGACAGACTTAGGGCCTAAGCAGACTGCCAGAAACAGTGCACATTAAATTGAGGCACTGCCCTGGCTCAGTGCTAGGGAATCATGGAAACTGTAATTTATTGTGGTACCAGAGCTCTCTCACAGAGAAGGCTCAATGTCCCAGAAAAAAATACAGTTCCCATGATTCCCTAGCACTGAGCCAGGGCAGTGCCTCAGTTTAATGTGCACTATTTCTGGCAGTCTGCTTAGGCCTTTAGAGAGTGGTAGGGGGGTTGCAGACTGCCAGAAATAGTGCAAATTGATTCCATGTTTAGGGTTAGGGTTAGGGTTAGGGAATCATGGGAACTGTATTTTATTGTGGCACCAGAGCTCTCTGACAGAGAAGGCTCAATGTCTCAGAAAAAAATACAATTCCCATGATTCCCTAGCACTAACCCTAACCCTAAAAGTGGACTCAATTTGCACTATTTCTGGTAGACTCTCATTCTTTGCAAATTTTTAAGCAGAGCTTAGATAGCCATTTATCAGGAGTGCTTTAGTTGTGCATTGCTGAACAGTAGAGAATTGGACAAGTATTGGACCTTGCAGCCTTTTCCAGCTCTAGGAATCTGTAATTCAATAATTCCAAAGAGGCAAAGTTGATTTCTGGAATAGAGAAGAAGATGGGCAGACCAAGCTCTGGATTATATAAGCAGCTACCAAAGGTATTGCATTGGTACATTAGCTGTACCTGGGGAAACTGTGCTGCTGTTGAATTATGCTTTTTAAAAATTGGACTTTTTGAAAAATAGAGAGAAGAAACTGAAAATGGTAAAATGGGAGAGTATATTTTGATGTTTTGACTGTCCCAAGCTCAAATATGCTATAAAGCGAAGTACACTACCTATCTGGATTTTCCTTAATTCTGTCAGAATCAGAATTTTCATATTCTCATCTTCAGTTGATGATAATTCCTGATAGCTTTTAAAATACCATTATTAAGAGAGGGGTTGCCCTCAGAAAGTATGACTGTCTACAAGTTGTTTCTGGTTAATGAGTGTGGACAGACTGCAGAGTTGCCAGAATAAAAATGGGAGAGTGCACCTGTATCTTTAATGGTTGTGTTTTGTTGTTTGTTGTTAACTGCCCTCAAATCGATCTTGACTCATGGTGACCCTATGGATGAGACAACTCCAAGATTCTCTGTCCTCCACTGCTCTTCTTAATTTCTGCAACCCCTCCATACCCGTGACCTCTTTAATAGAGTCCATCCATCTAGCATGTGGCCTTCCTCTCTTCCTACTTCCCTCCACCTTTCCCAGCATTATTGTTTTTTCTAGTGACTCTTCTCTTCTCATGATGTGTCTAAAGTATGACAGCCTCAGTTTGGTCACCTTGGCTTCCAGGGAGGTTTCTGGCTTAATCTCCTCTAGGACCCATTTGTTTGTCCTTTTGGCTGTCCATGGGACCCTCAGCACTCTTCTCCAGCACTACATATCAAAGGTTTTCTTCCTATCATCTTTCTTAACTGTCCAGCTCTCATGTCCATACATGGTAATAGGGAATACGATGGCTTGTATGATTCTGACTTTTGTGCTAAGTTGTATATCTTTGAATTTTAGAATCTTTTCTAGTTCTTCATAGCTACCCTCCCCTTAGTCTTCTTATGATTTCTTGACTGCAGTCCCCATTTCTATCAATGTTTGATCCTAGATATGGGAATTATTTTACTATTTCTATTTCTTCATTGTCTATGTTGAACTTGTGAAGAAGCTCGGTGATCATTATTTTTGGGGTTTTTTATGTTCAACAGTAAGCCTGCCTTAGCACTTTCTTCTTTGATCTTCCTTAGTAGGTGTTCCAGGTCTGTGAGGTTTTCTGCTAGTATTATGGCATTATATGCATATCTTAGATTGTTGATATTCCTTCCTCCTATTTTCACTCCTCCTGTGTCCAAGCCTGTTTTTCTTATAATATGTTCTGCATACAAGTTGAATAGATAGGGTGAAAGGATACAGCGTTGTCTGACCCCTTTGCCAATTGGGACCCATTCTGTTTCTCCGTGTTCTGTTCTGACAGTAGCCTCTTGTCCTGAGTACAGATTCCTCATCAGGACTATCAGATGTGTTGGCAGATGTGTGTCTTTAAGGGCATTCCATAGCTTTTCATGATCTATGCAGTCAAAGGCTTTGCTATAGTCTATAAAGCACATGCTGATTTTCTTTTGGAATTCCCTGGTGTGCTCCATTAGCCATCATATGTTTGCAATGTGGTCCCTCATGCCTCTTCCTTTCTTGAACCCTGCTTGAACCTCTGGGATTTCTCTCTCCATGTGTGGCTGGAGTCTATGTTGCAGAATTTTGAGTATGATTTTGCTTGCATGGGAGATCAATGCTATGGTTCTGTAATTGCTGCAGTCTCTTGTGTCTCCTTTTTTGTGGATGAGGAAGTATGTTGATTGCTTCCAATCTGTTGTCCATCATTTTGTTTTCCATATCTTTTGACATATGTTGGTTAGCACTAGAGTTGACTCTGTCAGTGTGGATTGCAGCAGTTCAATTGGAATATCATCTATTCTTGGTGATTTGTTTTTCACCATTTCTCTTATTGCAGTTTCCACCTGACTTTTAAGAATTTGGGTTCATCTTCATATGGTTCTTCCTTCCATAGGTCCTTCATTTTGTCATCTTTTTTTGTATAATTCTTTTGTGTATTGCATCCAACATCTTTTTATTCCTTCCTGGTCTTGTGCAGAATGGTTGTGTAGAAGAAGGAAATTCAACAGGTGTTGCCTGTTCAACAGGTGTTGCCAGGTCATGTAACCAGGTAACAATCAACACTAGTCCTTAACAGGAGAACTAGATGCCACTAGTTTCCCAATTGTGTGACAAGCAACCCAAGCTAAAATTCCATCCTGTACACCACATTAAAGGCACAGGAGACCTCTCCAGTTTTTATTCTGGCAATCCTAGCAAAGGATCTTCCTTCCTCTTCCCCTTTCATGAATGCTAGCTAGTGTCCATTTAAGTCCTGCCTCTTTCCATGAGTTGTCCCATGGCTAAAATCTAGAAGGGGATGCTAGTTAGCCATTGGCTCAAAGGTGTAATCTACCCTCTTCAGACACCTAGATCTGATGCTGTCTATAGCTAGATTTTGGAAAAGATACCTTTTCCTGCCTCAGAACTCCTAGAATTCTACAGCCATTGAAGCCATTGATCATGTCAGCTGGAAGATTCTGGGAATTATGGTCCAAAAAGGTAACTTTTTCAGTTGATTAGCTAAAGCTTGCTAGTGATGACTTTTCTCTCATCATCATGCCAGTACAGATGAGGCTGCATTATTTCTCTCCTGATATAATACACTTTTGGTCAAACTGGGAATCATAGAAGATGCCAGACAAGCACATTGTTCAAAGAAGTAGATGTATTAGCAATTAAATAGTTTCTGTCTAACTGAAATGTCTGCTTCATCATGTGTTTTGTTTAGCTTTGTATTTGGATAATGAAATTCTATAAGGCTATACACATCTAGTTCTCCTGTAAAGAACTCTGTTTTGCCATAGTACAATAAGCCTAAATACCCTAAAGGCACTAGATCCTGTCTAATCTTGGAAACTAAGTAGGGCCAACTCTGGTTAGTACCTGGATGGGAGGTTGCCAATGAATACCAGGTGCTGCAAGCAATATTTCAGAGGCAGGAACTGGCAAAACCACCTCTGAGTATTTCTTGCCTAAGAAAACTCTACGAAATACATGGGGTCTCCATAAGTTGACCACAAATTGAAGGCACAGACATAGACACGGACAATAAGGTGATGTTTATTATTGAGCAAAAATGTAGTTCTTTTGTATTGCTGCAGTGTTGTATTTGACTTTTTGAAGTTGTGAATTTTGAATGGAGGAACACTATATATCCTTATATTGCTAGCATTTACTAATTGGGAGCTAGTTTTGTGGGCTTTGCAAGCTACCATGAAATCAGAGTCAAAATTAATACCATAAGTTCAGAAACCTCAATGGAAAGGGACCAGTTTATGTTTGGAGTGTTTCAAATCTATCATTCCAAATCCAGCCTATTGAAGTCAACAGTGGTATTTTGGACAAAGCCTGATGCTTCATGCTGATGAAATTTACAATGACAGTGCATAGTGGTGACAGTCAATTGGAACAAATTAACTGTTGGGCCAGGGCAGAACTTGTAAGTGTGGGGGCTGCTGTGTTCTCAGCACTTGCTCCATGAATGTGGCATTCACCAAGATCAGAATGACCACAAACCACACTGCCTTTAAACAAAGTCAGTGCAGACCTGCTTGTTTGAATTAGCTTCCCCATAGCAGTATAATGAAATGAGCAAAAAAAAAGATGGCATGATAGAGAGGCTAGGTGAAAGGCAAAGGAAGAGGGAGGCAAAAGGCAAAGATAGAGAAAGTTACATTAAGATATTGGTTTAGGTTGGACAAGCTGGCTGGGGGTGGGAGGAGGATGTGTTGTTCACTGAGGTAATAGGAATGAGTAAGTCCTGTTTTATTAAATAAACATAACAGCAAAGACAGTCTGCTCACAGGAGACGGCACTTCAGTTCTTATTCATTGAGCCCGTTATTTCCTAAACTGAGAAGGAGTAGTGTGTGTGTGTGTGTCACTTTGCTTCCTACATTCTAGCAGTGGCACAACTGGTGCCCAAAATGTTTCCATGACTGCATTGAGCTGCCATGATATATGCAAAGGCTCACTGTGTGAATCAGCAGTATTGCCCAATCTTCTTCAGCAGAACACAGTGCCTTTCTATGGCTTGCTGGTGCTGGCATGGAGATTTTTCCATGCAATAGTATCATTCCACACAGTGAGATTTTTGTACCTCCTTTGTGGAATTTTTCAGTAGAAATGTTACAGTTTATACTAGGTTGTCATTCAGGGATGGGTGGCATGTGATCCTCCAGATGTTCTTGGACTACAATTCCCATCAGTACTGGCTATCAAGGCCAATAGGGATGGAGGATAGGACTTACAATCCAACAACACTTGGAAGGCTCCTCCCTGTAATTCAAGAAGACAGGACTGAGCATGTCTTCTGCAGTACCTCTATGATTGAAATATGTGCCCTTCCCATTGATTCAAATGGATTCTGTTGTTCCCCCAGTAGAAGTCCACATTGGATCCTGAACATAACAGATCAATGTACAAATCAGAATACCAAATTCTGGCGGAGAAACAGTGTGTATGTGTGTGGGAAGCTATAACCTCCATGCTCTGCTTCTTAGCTTCTGGAGGAAAGATAGGAATTGTACAGGGTGTAGGTCACATGAAGCCAACAGGATGTTGTTGAACTCCCCTTGGCCTTTCTTGCCTTCTAAAATTCGTTGCTCTTGACAATTTCTTCCTCTAGATGCCTTGAGGAGTGGTGGTTTTGCATTACTAAATCTTACCATATTTTCCGGCGTATAAGACTACTGTGCGTATAAGACGACCCCCAATTTTTCCAGTTAAAATATAGAGTTTGGGATATACTCACCATATAAGACTACTCCTCTTTCAACAGGAAGAAATGAGAAAGTGTTAGGGGAAGGACTGCCAATATACTAGGTGATGCATTCTGGGGTATGTACAATTTGCAGCCAAGTAAGTGACCCTGGGCATGTCACACACTCTCAGCCTCAGAGGATGATAATGGCAACTCCCATTTGAAGAAACATGCCAAGAAAACCCCATGATAAGATTGCCTTAGGGTCACCATAAGTCAGAAAGGACTTGAAGACACACAAGAACAACAAAAGAAGTCTGCAATTGTTTTGTAGGTAGTACATGGGAATAGGAGCCAGCATGGTGTAGTGGTTTGAGTGTTGGACTTCCACTCTAGAGACCTGGGTTTGATTCCTCACTCTGCCATGAAATCCACTGGGTGAACTTTGACAAGTCACACATGCTCAGCCTCAGGGGAAGGCAATGGCAAACCTCCTCTGAACCAATCTTGCCAAGAAAACCCCAGGATGGGGGTTCACCTCTTATCTGCTGCTGCTTCCTCCTCCTGCCTCATGCCACACCACCCCATGTAATCTTCCTCCACTCAGTAGGCTTAGGCAAAAGCAAACTGTAGCAGCCTCTCCTAGCTTGTCTACTCTTCTTCATTAATAACTTTTGCCATCTTAACCAGACTCTGATGTGGCTTGGCCACATGTGTCCCAGTTTTCATCTGTGAACTGTTGGAGAGTATAACAGCTACTTTCTCCAGTGCAGGATTTTTCAGTTCAGTATCTAGTACAATACCAACCAATTAAAAATAATAATAATGCAGGCATAGCTCTGCTGATCTTAAAACTGCAGATACTGATCTGGTTAAATGCCTGTACTGCAGCCACTCACTCATAAACTACAAGGTTGCGAGTTCAATACCAGCCAGGGCTGAGGCTCGACTCAGGCCTGCATCCTTCTGAGGTCACTAAAATGGGTACCCAACTGTTGGGGGGCAATCAGCTCACAGTTGTAAACCATTTAGACACCCCATAGTGTGGTGTGAAGCGGCATATAAATGAAGCTGCTTTGCTTTGCTTTGCTTTGTGCTGGTACTTTCATTTGGCTGACCTAAAAACACAAATTCAATCACGCTAGCTTTCAAAGTTCCCTCTGACACTAGGCAAAGCCTAAATGCCTTTAGAATTGCTACATATCTCCAGCATTGTGTGTAAACATCACAAGTATGCACAGGTAGTGTTTGGGTGACTCTTTCTAAGAACTCCAAGCCCAGCCAGCTCTAATCTGGGATAAAACATCATTGATCATACATCTGACTTGCAGTGTTTACAGGGAAAACATCTGGAATTTAGTGTAAATAGTCTGAGGCATAAGGACACTCTGAAAAACGAACTCAAGATTTGGGACCAAGGGGAAAAGTTGGTTATCAGAAGTAAATACTGTGTAAGAAATGGAAGCCAAAACTCACACCCGAATAAAGCACTGTGGAGTAAATGATCCTTTCTGGATGTTTTACATTTATTTCCTTTCTACTACCCCTTCCCCCATCAATCCCTGTTTAGCATCCCAGGTTTATGCTTAGTAGAATGGAAAAATCTGTGAGCTTCAAGAAATATAGTCTTAATGTGAATTTTAATATGTACCAAACTAAGGGAAGACAGGAAAATAATAGCCTAGATAAACATTGTTTTGAAAGCTATTAAAATGACCAAAAAAACCCTCCATTGGGTTACATAAAAGTATCATTGCTTTTGCTTTTGCAATATAGAGGGAAAAAGTTTGCCAAATTGTTATGGACAGACTTGCCATCAATTGCAAAAAGAGACTGTCCCAAGATATTGGGAGTATTCTTTTGGTAAATACACAATAAGACATATTGGCCAAATTCTTAAAGATTTTATTAGGTAACTCATAGGTTAATGCTGGGTTATTGAAATGCTGCAGAATGAGTCCTAGAGTGTATCTAGATACATATCTGCATTCTGCTGTGTCTTGCCACTTTTTATAATCTAAATAAAAGTATTATTATATTAGTAATAATTAGGCCACTGAGAAAATATTTTGCCTTTTTTGTACACTGGGTACATTGATGCAAATTTATTTTGTGCAGTATAAGAAGTTGGTTTCAATGTCACCTTTCTTCTTTTTCACCTATTGGAAATAGTTTCTAGGGTGAATGCTTGGTTGCTGTAGTGAGTAAATGATCTGCATGGCAGTTAGAAATACAGCTGAATATGAGACCTATAATTAATGAGTTTCCATAAGATTTGGATTGTAAACTACTTAGGACAAGAACTTGCCTCTCTTACTTGTATCATTGACTTGTACTATTGTTAATGCACCATTGACAATAAAAACATCACATATATCTGTTGATGCAGAAGAATATGACCCCAATTTTCATCTCTCTCATTCTCTGGAATGGCCAAAAATTAAGGCTGTGAGCCTATCTAGTTATAGCAATAAAGTGTGATGCCACTTTACCTGTCATGGGTTTGAAACCTGAGATTTGTTGTTTGGAGAGGATATTTGGTGTTATTTGGTGAGGTGCTTGTATTAGGGAACACTAGTCCACCTCTGAACTACAGGAGAGATATCTAGCAGAAAATTCTAAGTGTCTGAATTCCCTTGGTGATATATGCTGGTATAAGCCCCGTTATGCCAGCCTTTGTACTTGCAAGGATGCATCTGAACTGCAGAAATCATGCAATTTGACATCACTTTAACTACCATGGCTTGATACTATGGAATCTACGGAATGCTAGGGAGATGCTAAATATTTCCACAGAATTCCACAGCCTTGAGCTATGAGAGTTAAAGCAAGGTCAAACTGCATTATTTCTGCAGTGCAGATGCAGCCAATGATAGCTGCAGAAGGAGGTAACAAGTACTTCCTTGTGTACCACCCCCCCCCCCCATAATCTTCTAGCACTGTGTCACATCCCCATGGCCACTCATTGGTTGCTGCTTCTGCTTCTGAAATCTCTCAGAAGCAGATATTATCTGGTTGCAGTTTTGCAGCTGGGAAAAAGAAAAGCACCTTTATCACTTCCATCAATGCACCCCCATTGCCCTGGTGGCATCAATTGAGTTGCATACAGGGGTGAATGGATAAGACTGGTGGAGCTTTCTGCTTGCCCTGTGATCAGACAGGATATCAGCTTATTTATCTCAGGATTCTATAGCATGAGGCCTATATTTATTAATTTATTTTTAAATTTATATCCCCTCTTTCTCCCAATGTGGGATTCAATGTGGCTTACAGCATATGTGTAAACAAAATACTATTAAAATGGTATACAATGCAAATATTAAAACACCCAAACTATTAAATAGGCAATCCTATTAAAAATAATTGATACCTTCCAATATTTCATGGAAGAAAGAACATATATGGCCAAACTACATCAGAGTGTGGTCAAAACAGTAAAAAGTATTAATGAAACAAGATAGTAGAGGCTGCAGTAGTTGGCTTTTATCCAGATCTAATGGGCAGGGACAATTCTGTCTCTTCCTCTTCTCTTCCTCCATTTATTTAATTGAGTGCAGACTGCTTTTGGATTTTGAACTCAATTTGCTGCTATTGAAGTAAGCTGAAGAAAAAGGGGAAAGATGGGAGTAGGAGAGAGAAACCAGGCCATTTTAAAAACAGCTGAAAAATGTGGAACAATAAAGGATTTATCAGGGCTGTCCCTGCCAAATTGGGACAGTCAGATATGTTAATTTTAAAACATTGCAAAACATAATAAAGATAGGAGTTACATTATGACTAAAATGGTATCAAATGGTCATTACTGTGTAGCATAGGTGCACTTTTTGTTTCAAGGTTCATTTGTCTCAAGGATAACAGAACAGAATTGAAGATATTGTCACTACTTTTATGCTATCAGTAGTGATTGTTTGGATGTTCTAGGGACTCAACAACCATGTATTGTTCAAGATAGCATCCACCATAAATGCATCTCATACAGTGCGCAGGTTTTGTGCAGCTGCTATGTCTTCAAAAGCATCCCACATAAAGCCATTTCCCAAAGTGGTGGTCTGTCATTGCTTACTTATCTATTCCAGCAATTGAATGGGCTGTGGGAAGTACAGTGGCAAGCACATGGATTTAAAATGTGATAGAATATACTTGGCTATTGTTTTGATCTTTTATCTAAAACTCCCCAAACTGTGCAGCCAACCACCTTTTTTCTACAGCAATATTTTAATTTCTCAATTAAAAGTGATCAGCAAAACATAATCGTAAGGTAATGAACTACTTGATTTAGAAAGTCTGTTTAGCTGACCCCCCCTTTATTATTTCTTACTTTAATTTTGCCAAGCCTGATCCAGTACCAGCACTAATAAAATCACATCCCAAACTAATGGAAGGAATTAAGGTAGGCACCCTTTAAAAGAAAGATTTGTATTTTACTGCCAGAGTGAGTGAGAGCAAGTGAGCTCTTGCTTGCTTGTTCTCACAAGTCTGGGGAAAGTGTCTAAAAAAACATATTTCCCCCAATCCTTAGCTATAGTTTTTAAAAGTTCAGATTATTAATGTAGTGATATTTATTGGATCTAGTGTTTGCGGGAGATAAACAAAGTAACTCATCTGATGGTTTCCATTTATCATCTGGCAGCCTTTTTAGCCAATGTCCATTTTAATATAAATATGGATTTTCAAAAGTTTAGAAGAATGCCATATTGTGAATAGTTATGAACTGACTTCCAATTAGAGTTGTGCTTTTAATTCACCAAGTGTATTTTTAAAGTCCTTCCAGAAAACCCACTCCTGCAAGCAATTATGCACATGAGTGATTCTCTGAGTGGAAAAGGTCCAAAAGCATGACTTTCTGGTCTCCTTGCTTTTAAGGAGACCTCTTATGCATATAGATTTATTCACAGGGAAAATTGTGGCTTATAATAATAATAAATAATAATAAAGTTTATTTTTATCCTGCCCCTCTGCAGCGCAATCGGGGCAGCTTAGAGTAAAACATCATTACAATAAAACCATCAACCCCCTAACCCACCCACCCACCCCGTAAAAAGTATTAAACTAAGAAGATTTAAACCATAGTGCAATCAATAAAACAGACAAGTAAAAACAAAACATCCAATCCAATAATTTGCAGCAGCTTGGGTACTCAGTGGCAGCATAAAGGTAATGTAGACCGGGAGGATCATTCTGGAAAGGACTGCCGGAAGAGATCCGTCTTGACAGCTTTCTTAAAGCTATCCAGAGTGGTGATAAGACGGATCTCGTCCGGCAGGCGGTTCCATAATCTGGAAGCGGTAGCAGAGAAGGCCCTCTGGGAGGTCACCGACAGCCTAGTTTTTATAGGCTATAGCAGATTCCTTCCAGAGGACCTAAGTGCGTGGGGAGGATCATGTGGAAGGAGGCGGTCCCAGAGATAAGTTGGGCCCAAGCCATGTAGGGCTTTAAAGGTCAAAAACAACACCTTGTACTGTGCCCGGAAACTAATGGGCAGCCAGTGGAGGGTTTTTAACACAGGTGTTATGTGTTCCCTTCTGGAAATAACAGAAACCAACCTGGCTGCCATGTTTTGAACTAATTGCAGTTTCCTAGTTAAGCACAAGGGTAGCCCATGTAGAGTGCGTTACAGAAATCCAAGTGAGAGGTTACCAGAGCATGTACCACAGTTTTGAGATTCCTACTTTCCAGGAAAGGGCGCAGTTGGCGTATCAGCCGAAGCTGATAGCAGGCACTCCTGACCGTCGCATTCACCCGATTAGTCATGTGAAGTGACGAATCTAGGAGTAACCCCAGACTGTGAACACAGTCCTTGGAGGAGAATGTGACTCCATCCAGGACTGGAAGTTGTATTCTCAGACCTGGTTTTGGTCCCGTGACTGTTAGTACCTCCGTTTTGTCTAGATTCAGTCTCAATCTGTTTTTCCTCATCCAGTCCATTACCACTTTAAGACAATCATTGAGAGGAGAGACGCCATCTGAACTCTGAGCCGATGACCTGGTCATAGAGAAGTATATCGCGCTCCATGCCTCTCCCAGCAGCTTCATATAGATGTTAAATAGCATTGGGGACAGGAGCAACTGTCCCCGAGCCTCACCCTCTGGGATCTGCCCGAAAGGAAGGAATGGAACCACTGCAAAGCAGTGCCTCCAATTCCTAACTCTCTCCGGCAATTCAAGAGGATGGAATGATCTATTGTGTCAAAGGCCACTGAGAGGTCCAAGAGCACCAACAGGGTCACACTACTCCTGTCAATACCCAAGTGGAGGTCATCAGCCAGAGCAACCATGGCAGTCTCAACTCCATATCCTGTCCTAAAGCCAGTTTGAAATGGATCCAGATAATTGGTTTCATCCAAGACAGCTTGGCTTATCTTTTCCCCCTCCAACTCCTGCTCCAAAACCACTTTAAAATGGACAGTCACCTAACTCCATGCATTGAGAAACATTGCCAGTTTTACTGTGTTGCTCTAAGCTTACTGTGGACACAAATAGAGAAGGCTGTCAGCTTTATCATGTATGTAGCTCTCCTTTGAAATTCAATACTATTTCTCTTTCTTAAAAGTGGGAATGGATAGAGTCCACTCTCCCAGCCATATATTTGGATCAACCTGCTGAAACAGATAAAATTCACCAAGAGAATAGCAAATGCTTAAAAACAGAACTCTGTTTTGTATACAGAAGTTCCCATGTTCAGGGTTGATATGAGTGTGTGGAGAAATGGTACAAATCACTGGAAAATAGTGGTTCAGGGACTTGCTAGGGCCCCAACTCTGTCACATATTTTTATTTTTATTTTTAGTATCAGCATTTGTCAATTGTTTTTGATATCCTTTGTAAAATTGGCAAATTTCAAAGAAAATAATAATGCACAAAATTTGAAATCACACATTAAGTATTTTTAGCTAGGCTTCCAGGGAATCAAAGCTGCCACTGAGCAGGCTGGAAAAGGAAGCTGAGCTCCTTGATGTTGCCTGACCACAATGCAAAGGATGAAAGTCTTCCCACCTCAATTGAGGCCATGTTCACATTGTGGGCCAAATAATACATTCCCCCATTCTCATAGCAATTGGTCCAGATGACACAATCCATGATCCTGGTGTGAACTATCTGGATGCTATATGGCTAATTTGGCACCAAAACCATGGTAAACCATCCTTAACATGGATTTTAACATGTCACCTTTTGCTGCAGAGCCTTCCGGAGTGATGCTGGGTGGTTGTGTACAACACATCCCACTGTGCCGCCTGTGCTGCTGGCATGAGACCCTCCCTCTGAGTTCAAAATGGGGCACCAAGCCTTGTGACAATGGGCACCTCATTTATTTTTTATTTATTTATTTTTGCCTTAGAGGGACCAGAGGAGGGTGACTAAAATGGTGAAGGGTCTGGAAACCATGCCCTATGAGGAAAGACTTAGGGAACCGGGTATGTTTAGCCTGCAGAAGAGACGGTTAAGAGGTGATATGATAGCCCTGTTTAAATATTGAAGGGATGTCATATTGAGGAGGGAGCTAGCTTGTTTCCGGCTGCTCCAGAGAATAGGACCCAGAACAATGGATGCAAGCTACAGGAAAAGAGATTCCATCTCAACATTAGGAGGAACTTCCTGACAGTGACAGCTGTTCGACAGTGGAACACATTCCCTTGGAGTGTGGTGGAGTCTCCTTCTTTGGAGGTCTTTAAACAAAGGCTGGATGGCCATCTGTCAGGTATGCTTTGATTGAGAGTTCCTGCAGGGCAGAGGGGTTGGACTGGATAGCCCTTGTGGGCTTTTCCAACTATATGATTCTATGATTCTATGATTCTATGATTCTATGAAGTTGTGTTGGCAGTGGTGGCGGGGAGCAGCATAGTGGGATGTATATGCAAACAGCTGCCCGCTCCCGAATGACCAGGTAATGGAGAGGCTTTGGGGCCAGGATACTCTGGCTACTCCTGGAGTATTTTTGCCCATGTAGACATGGCCTGAGTAAAGCTCTATCCAAGCTTCTACAGGTACTGGGTACCTTCCCCTGCCATCATAACAAAAGACCATGCCATTTTCCACCCCTTCTCTGCATGTCTACCTTTCCTTGCTGTTCGGAATATTGTGAGCATGCCCAGATCTCCAGAGCCTGTTCTCACTCCACAGGAGATCTCTCTCTCTCTCTGGAAAAAAGTCATTTTCTCAGATCTCTACCCTTCATGCATAGCTGAGAGCTCTTTTCCTGCTTAGTCCAAAACCATCATGCTAGCGCAGAGGTGCTCACTCAGCTGAACCACAGTCACCCACCATCAGCCATGCCCAGCATTCAGATTTGCTGATGGTAAATTAGATGAGAGCTAGCATGGCATAGTGGTTTCAGCATTGAACTATGACTCTGGAGACTAGAGGTTGAATTATGACTCATCCATGTAAACCCACTATGTGACTGTGGGCAAGTCACACTCTTTCAGACAATGGCAGTGGCAACCTCCCTCTGAAGAAACTTGCCAAGAAAACCTTGTGATAGGTTCACCTTAGGGTAGCCATAAGTTGGAAATGACTTGAAGGCACACAACAACAAGAACAACAAAGACTAGATGGGCAGCTCAAATTTTTCCCCCACTGGGGTGCAAACCAGCTTATGGTGACTCTGCTACCAGAGAACACCGATTGACTGTTGGTGAATAAAAAAAGCAGAAACAATAGAAAAGTGACCAAATGTCCAGAAAGAAGGCCTAGCTGGCTGGCTGGCTAGTGGAATGATTTCATTGGGACTATCCATACTGCAGAATTAAAGCAGTTTGACACTACTGCCACGAGTCTGGTGATGAGGCACCAGAGCTCTCTGACCAACCAGGCTGAATATCTCACCAAGCTACAAGTCCCAGGATTCCGTAGGATAGATTCATGGCAGTTAAAGTGGTGTCAAATTGCTTTAACTCTGCAGTGTGGATACACTTTTGAAGAGAAACGTGTAAACTTGCAATGTTTCATGACAAGATTGCTAGATTAAAGAAGAAAGTAAAGTACCATGGTGACAGGAAGTAGGAAGATTCAGTTGTAGGTTTAAAATGACAAGAAAAGATAATTAACAACCCAGTTTAAGAAAAAGCAAAGTAATTGCAATATGGAAACTGGCTCTGCAGAGAAAGAGAAGGACACACACAGAGAGACACACTGAGGTCTTACAATGAGTGTGGAACAAAAATCTGTCTCTGGAATTGTGTGTGGCCTATGGTGGGTATATGCCTTTTGCCAGAATTTTATCCCAATTTTCCTTGAAGCTCAAGGAAGTTAAGTCCTTCCCATTGACTTCAATGAACATTGTGCCTTGGTAATTACTACTGAAACCAATCATCACTCATGAGGACTTTGTAGTCCTCCAAAAACTACAAAAATTGACATCTTTCTTGCCAGCCCCCCTTCCACATGGTTCTGCTTATAGACAATTAATTTCTGTCAGTTGTCCCAAGAAGCTTTTGAGGACTAATCAACACAGGCTTTGGGTTTGTTTTTTTTTTTGGGGGGGGGATTTTAAATTAAGAAATTGATATTTTTTTGGGCTCCAGTCTGCAAAGGACTCAACACTGCAATAGCTTTATTTTTGTATTTTGAAGACTTCAGTGGGTAAAAATTTACCTTGTGTTGGCTCATAATGGATGCCATTTATTTGTTTGCTTTTAGATTTGTAAAATCAAATGTTAGTGCTTAACATTTCAGGGAAAGCTGCACACCAAACTTTGGTGCAAAGGTGAATCAAATTCTGTACCAAGAAAAGCTGGATTCTATTATTCAAACTTTGTAGGAGAAATGATCAACTAAAGAGCAAAATAAAGCAAGTGGGAGGTGGTCTCAAAACATTTTATTGGTCTGAAGCTGTCATTAATATTTACAAGTTAATTGCACAAGATTATAACAGAAATAATACTAGAGAGCCCTGTAAATGAATGTTGTTGATGCAATATACAGTATGACATTAAAATGAATGGAGAATGCTAAAACAAAAAGAAAGATAGCCAGGTTAGTGCTGCATAATCAACAAATACATGGGTGATAGGCTTAGTGCTCAACATAAAGAAAACAAAAATAATGACCATAGTAGATCTACACAGATTCAACCTAGACAATGAGGAAATTGAAATAGCAAAAGAGTCCCTGTACTGGGTCAAACGTTGATCAGAATGGGGACTGTAGTAAAGAAATAAGAAGCAGCCTAGGAATGAGGAGGGCAGCTATGAAAGAATTAGAAAAGATCCTAAAATGTAAAAATATACAACTGAGCATAAAAGTTAGAATTGTACAAGCCATTGTTTTCTCTGTTACCACGTACGGTTGTGAGAGCTGGACAGTGAGAAAAGCAGATAGGAAGAAAATCAATTCATTTGAGATGTGGAGCTGGAGACAGCCAAAAAGACAGCCAAAAAGACAAACAAATGGGCCTTAGAACAGATCAAGCCTGAAATCTCCCTGGAAGCCAAATGATGAAGTTGAGGTTGTCATATTTTGGTCACATCATGAGAAAGAATGACTCATTGGGGAAAAAACAACAATGCTAGGAAATGTGGAGGGATATAGAAAAAGAGGAAGACTACATGTTAATTGGATGGACTCTATTAAGGAGCTCATGAGTTTACAGGATCTAAGCAGAGCAGTGGAAGATAGGGAATCTTGAAGATGTCTCATCCACAGGATCACCATGAGTCAGGATCTACTCGAGGGTGGTTAACAAAAACAACAACAGCAGCAACAACAACAAACCTTAAAGACAATGATCTAAAGCAGAGGTGGGAATTAGGTAACTCACTTAATGGTGTTGGACTGTAGCTCCTCCTGCAATCTTCACCATTGTGGCCTAGGGCTGTTGGGAACTGCAGTGAGACAACATCTAAAGGACTAAATGATTCCCACTCCTGACCTCAGTCAATTCTTGACCAATGAGATTAATGAGTATTTGGTAAATTGACACCTATGTAAGTTCCATTGATTTGATAACTCTGCTCTTATTGGAATTAACAATTTGGTTTAGGTTATTAGTGCAATTCAATTCATATTATGGATTTTATTTGTATAAGTTCATATAAACATTTTTTAGTACTATAGTATTAACAATAAACACAATTATCCTTTATTATACTAAAACATCCTGATAGGCCTTAGCCTAAAACTTATACCTGTTCTTTATAAAGTTCATAAGCAACTGCCCTTTTGCAGCTTTCAGATTTGGGGAAGGGCTGTAGCTGTATAACAGAGCATGTGCTTCACATATACCTATCAGGTTCAGTTTCTGTCTTCTCTAAACAGGGCTGGGAAAATCCCCATTTGAAATTCTCAAGAATACCTACTAATCAGTGCAAACTGTGGCCTTGTCTAAGCTGTCCAGGATATTCTAAGGATAGCTTGGAATATCCTGGCACTGGATCTTCCCAATCTCTCTCCATTATTTGGCTCTCCATTCCCGTGCCAGGGTAGTTGTCTGCATGGGCATCCCACTTGCTTCTCATATCAGAATGAGGTACCCAGTGAGGATCACATGGCTGGGCACCTTGTTCTAACCTCAGAGCATGTGACTGGCAGGAATTGAGGGCTCCAGAATGGAGAGGTAAGTTTTTAATATTCATTTTAAGGTTGTTATACCCCAGTTCTGGTGCTGAACATGCCAGATGTCATCCAGACTGTTTGCACCAGAACCAGGGGCTTAGGCTGTGTGTTGTCCAAACAGGATGCCACCAGAATAGGGTGTGTGTGTGTGGAGGAGGGGGGAGAGGGATGGACTTTTGACCTGTGCAGAAAAAGCCTTAGTATAAAAACAGTTTCCACCCACCTCCATAAGATATAAATGGTAGGTTTTGACATTCCTGCTTTTCACTGTCCCTTCTCGTAGAATAAGAACAGTTAAATCACATCATTTGTTACCTGCTGAAATTGACAAGCAAGGAAGCAAATAAATCAATAAATCAATAAATAAGATGGTCTTTAAGCTGCCACCAAACCCTTTTGGAGCAATGCTTCCCTGCTCTATCAGGCCTCATTCTCCACCTACATTTTTCAGGAGATCTCCTTGGGGTTGCTCTCTGTGGAGAGACTTTTGAAATTTTGAGGATGCAAGGGAAGTGAATGGATGGGGAATCTTCCTTCTATTAATAATCTTTTTAAGTTTAAACATCTGTCTTCAAATGAAAGATAGCCTTTATTTATCACATTTATTTTTATTTGTTACATTTTTATCTCCCCTCCCCTCCAGAGAGCTCAATATAGGTCTCATCCTCCCTACTTTATCCCCATAGTATCCCTGTGGAGTGGAGCAGACTGACTAACCCAAAGTCACTCAGTTAGTTTCATGCCTTGGTGAGGACTTGAACCTGGATCTCCCAAATTATAATCCAACACTCTACTTCATCACACTCACTCTCATAAGCATGTGGCAATTTACATGAACAGTTCAGAATTTGAATAGACAGATAAATACATGCAGTTAAGAGGATGAAACATAAAACATTTACCATCAACCCAATTTGGACTGAAAGCTGTTCTATAAAAATGATACTCTGCAAAGAGCCTTGGAGAATATTTCAGCCAGATAGGAACCAAGCATATGCCATTTTGGGGGCTTTCCAGAAATGGTCAAATCCAGAAACAATTGTCCATGAAAAGATGTGGTTCAGAAAGGCTGTGCTCATCTGTGAGAGATACTTGGCTTCCCTGGGCAATATCCCCACTACTGAAAACTGAGACATTGAAATATAACACAGCAGTATGTCGAATAGGCCCACACTGATGAGCCTCAGAGACCAAAGATGAAAAAGCCACTGTTGCGTGAATCAGATTGTTCACCCCTACCTTATGATCTCTGCCTTGCAATGGCACATTCTATTCTGCCAATTAAACTTGAAGCATATGGGGCAGCCTTTCGAATAACAATGACCAGGGAGTGCAATGGGTACATTTGAATGGTACAAGCCAAGGATCTGGGGACAAACAGCAGGTTGCTACATGATGTTCTATTGCTCCTGCTTGCAGTGGGGATGGCTAAAGAAACTACAGGACTTGGCTCCACAGTTGTTTTATCTGTCATCTGGCACCATCTTCTCTAGTTTGTTTTCTACCAATAAAGGGAAAGAATCCAGGGTTTGTTCTTGACTTCTTTTCTGATTCACTGTTGTTGTTGTGTGCCTTCAAGTCATTTCTGACATGGCAACCCTAAGGTGAAACTATCATGGGGTTTTCTTGGCAAGATTTGTTTACAAGGGGTTTGGCTTTGTCTTCCTCTGAGGCTGAAAGGGTGTGACGTGAGGCTCAGTGAGTTTCTATGATTGCCCAGGGACTTGAATCCTGGTCTTCAGAGTTATAGTCCAACACTCAAACCGCTACACTATGTTGGCTCTCATGTAAATCTCTTTGATTTGCTGGAAGGAACAAATTAGAGAAGGGAAGCTGCCCAGGGGCAGAGGAGAAAATAAACCAACTAAAGTGAAACTGAAGTTTAACTGCTCCTGCTACAAGCAGAAGCAAGCATGTAGCACACACAAGTAGTACTAGTTATTAATGACAATTCAGGGATCCTGCAGATCCCTGGTTTGCCATGTTGTGTAAATGCATTCAGTGAACAGGTTGCTTTACAATTTTTTTTAATCTTCCCTATTGTGAACCATTGCAGTTACATAACTCACAACAGTATTTTCAAGTTTGGTTACTTGATGAGACTCTAAACTAAAATTTATGAGGCATATTGTCAGAATGATTAGTATATTCACTGGTGAATGGCTGTAATAGACTTATTTTGAGGGATATTATTCCCTTCCATTGCATGGCTTTGGCACTTCTTTGGAACAACAAATGTATGATTGTTTTAAGAACAAAATTGATCCAGTTTATTGCAGCCTGCTGAATACTTGTCACCTGCAATTTCACTTAATGCTCCCCATTGAAAAGAACAGAAAGGATTGCAGGTCTGAGTCATTGCACATTACATGGCCATTGGAATAATTGTGAACCACCTTGTACAGATTCATGGCAGGTCATTTACAGTCCTTAAAATGTGAAATGGACCCAAGCCAGCAATTTTCTTAAAAAAAAAAAAAAAGCCAAAGTTTGTCAAGTGGATCTGAATTTGTGTAAAACTATTTGGGATGTCAGCCCACATCTCCTTTGTCAAGATTGGTCCAAACCATTTCATAAATCTGTATATGAGAGCATCCCCCCCCGCCCCCGCCCCCGCCCCCGCCCCCAGAAACTAAGGTGTTAAAGACCTATTTAAAGTTATTGGCAAAGTGAAGCTCAAATCTTTCTATAGTCCTAAATCCCATTTAATAGTTCAAGCTAAAGAAAAGTTATTGAATCAATTGTTGAATAGTAAGTTAACATATTAGTAAATCTCTCTGATTCAATGGGTCTGCTTTACTTGTGGGCAGCTACAGGATGCAGGCCATAGTCTTTGTTTTGGCCTCATTTGATAACACATCAAGTTGAGTGTTTCTGTGATTAAGCATGTGGATTTGTACAGTGCAACACAGACAGACACTTTTAATTACAGTATAGATTTTTGGGTAGCATTGTTTCATTTGAAGCTAGCTAATAGGGGCATAATGTGGGCTGAATTAAAATGTGTGAAAACAAACACACAAAGAGAGAGCTGGGTTATTTATTGTTAAGTACCAACTCTTCCAAACTCTGTGACAGCTAAGTCAGAGGCAGTTGAGAATACTTAACTCTCATTTCCCCCTTGTTTCTTGTGGAAAAGAGGTGGGAATTTCTCAGTGGAAACAGACTGAAGTCATTAACATTTGATCACTTATTGCATTGTTTTTCCCCACTTTTTTGAGGACCACTACAACTTATGAGCCTGTTTTAATAAAAACCCTGGATAGACTCCAGCCCAAAGCTGACAGAATATATATAGGGAAATGTGTTTCCCACACAACTTCCAAGCTATCTCCTTCCTTCCTTTGAACATATGAAAATGAGGAGCTCCAGCAAGCATCTTCTTGATGGCCTTTTCCCATTTCCTCCCAAATATACTGGGCCAGAAATCATAGCACAAATAATTCTAAGATGCAAGCAAATATAAGCTGCCCTTTAAGGTCACCCAAGAAGGTTCTGTTGAATGATAATGCAATATGCCATAGAATTTCAAAATATATAATGAACCACTTTTGGAGAGGAAGTTGCAGGGAACATTACACAATGCCTCCTGGATGCAAGCAATCATTTATTTAAGTTTCAGAAGCACTTAACATGCTTCTAGTCCCAAGGAAACATATTCATGTATTTTCTTGGTGGAATGGTTATTTCTGAAACTTTTGTAGAAGTATTTTCTATAGGTATGGTTCCTTCTGAATTTTGTCTCCTTGTTTTCCCCCAGACCCAGGTAAGTAAAACTATGGTTACTGATCATGTGGATATGGGGGTCAGATGTGTGAAAAGCTGTACCACCATCATTCTGTGGAAATTGGCAGAAAGGGAGGGAAGCTTTATCGAGCTACAGTGGTGTCCGGTGGGTCTCATGTCATTAGGAGGGTGAAACACCCAAACAATAGGCTATTGTTGAATAGGCTAGAACGAGCTGTCCAAGATGTTGAAACTGTTTGGGGCCTGGTTGAGCACCTTGGATGATTCCTTTTAGGCCTCATATAACACCTGGAGTGGATTCACTGCTCCATTGACATGGATTCCACCATTTCCCTGCCCAGCTGGTGAAGCAGGCAGTGCTGGCATTCCATGGCTCTTGGAGTGAGGTAGAGTTGGGCTTGGACACACAATGAGCATGCAACCACTACATTGACCAGTCTTGTTGTTTGCCTGGTTTCAGAAAGCTGGGAGCTCCCAGAAATTGTTTGCACAAGGAGGTCTAGGATGTTTCCTTGAGTGAGCATGTGTGCATACAATCACAAGTGACCTCACTGTGATGCCCCAGTAGAATCCAAGCCTATATCTTGAAAGGCCTTAAATAGCTTTGGACTTGACTGTCATATCACAGACAATGGAGCCCCAATGATGTTATGAACTGTGATAAATTAAGATCAACCACAGACACACATAGTATACCAGTCAAATAAAAAACATCAAGCCTTAATAACAAGAAATGAACACACACACACAACATTTTCAAAGCAGTGATGTAGCCTTGAGAGTTCTTCCTCTCACTTTGAGAATTGGGGGAGAGAATTCAAGTCCAGAGATTCAGGCCCAGGCCCTGAGACCCCTACAAACTCCTGATCTTTTGAATTGCTGACTTCTGCTTGATCCCACACAGTTTTGGGCCTTCTGCTGCCTTGCTGTTCAACTTATATGGAACATTGAGTACCCATTGGCCTATAGCCTTGCTTTTGTATGTATGTTGCCTGTGAAATTCAATCTTCTATCTAATTTTCATCTGCCTCTGTCCATGGAGTCCCAAATCTTCCTTTTCTAGAATGTGACCAACAATCCTCCACACCCAGCCAACCATCTTCCATGGATCCCAGATTTCAGCAGCCATTGCTGTAGTTGAATATCAGTACTAGGAAGTCATATAACTTTTGTCTTTTGGGAATTTTAAAACCTGAGAAGTAATAGAGGGCCTTTACAGACTGCCAGAAATAATGCAGCTTGAGTCCACTTTAACATGGGAACTGTAGTTTATTGTGGCACCAGAGCTCCTTGACAGAGAAGGTTCAATGTCTCAGAAAAAAACTACAGTTCCCATGAGTCCCTAGCACTGAGCCAGGACAGTTAAAGTGAACTCAGGTTGCATTATTTCTGGCAGTGTGTAAAGTCTTATAGTATCTGTGCTCAGTTTCTTAAATGACTGGGAGACTCTATGACTTCATAACACTGTTGTATAAGACTCTAGAAGAAAGGTCAAGCCTGTCTTGAAGCCTTTTCACCATAAGGGTCACCCCCACCACTGTAACTGGGATGGTTTAGGCTCAGTTTTAGGGATTTGGCACTAGAAGCAAAGACTACATTAGATTTTTGCATCCTGTTCAGTATTTTTCTGGCTGCCTCAACAAACCTTGTGAGGACAATTCTGTGTTTCTGCTATCCCCATACCCCATCCCAAGCAACTGAGCAGCCTGGAGTCCAGGATTCTTCCTGTGAGAATTTACTGACAGACACCTCAACTTGCTTATTCAGGTTTCAAGATCTTCAGCTAGAAAGAGGGCTCAAGCCTGTTGTTTTAATTTGGAACCTTTTTGTTGATCTTGGCTAGCAAAGAAATTTGGAGCCCTTCTTGCCAGAAAACGCACTTAAGCTAAGCAAGCCCTCAAACCTGATGGTTAAAAAAGCAGGTGGGGGTGGTTGGTGGGGTGGGTTAATTCTGGGCTGTTCTTTTCAGCATAAAAGTTCAATAAAATTGATTAATAGAAACAATAGACAGTAAAAGAACTTTTGGGAGAATGGAAACGGCTCATGCCAATATTTCTTGCATACACACAGTCTCTATGTACAATAGCTAACAAGCTAGCAAGCTAGCTAGATGACATGATTGCAGAATTCTGGGAGGTGTAGTAAGATCTAGGGGATGTAGAACAGTAAGTTCTGATTTATTATCCTGATGTCCTGTTTGGAATAGTTAGAAACGTTTAAAGTGGATTTCCAATTATTTCTCATCTGAACCTCAGTCAGACCCACTCTTGCTTACCTTCAATAGTATTATAATAGCATTTACTGAACCCATTGTATGCATGTGAGAGAAAAGTCCCTACCCCCAACCCCTTGTATAGCATCAGTTGCAGAGTGGTGCCAGTTTATCTTCCAGTAAATGCTTGGCATGCAGGAAATTGGTACCTAAAGTGGGATCCCAAAGTGAATGCTGAAGGTGAACAATTTTTTCAGCATGCGTTTTTTAAACCAGCACCAGCCTTCAGCTTCTAGGCCAGGGGTAGGCAACCTTTCCCCTTTAAGGGCCGATGGACTTCAGCTCCCAGAATCCCAGGAGCTATTGGCCAACATGGGACTATTGGCCAACATGGCTGAGGCTTCTGGGAGCTGCAGTCCCTCGGCCCTTAAAGGAGAAATGTTGCCTACCCCTGTTCTAGGCCTATCACTGATACAAAACTGTAAACCTCTCTTTCTTGCGAGTGTGCTATTCTACACAATTGTTGACAGATTATTGCACTCACAGTAAGTTGAAACCTCCACTTTCCAATCCACCCTGTTTTGTTCTGTTATGTGTCTTCAAGTCATTTCTGACTTATGATGACCTCAAGGTGACACTATCACAGAGGTTTAAGGGGCTGAGAGTAGGTGACTCACCCAAGGACACCCAATGGGTTTCCATGACCAAGTGGGGAATCAAACCCTGCTCTCTAGAGTCATAGTCCAGTGCTCAAACCACTACACAACACTGGCTCTCACTTTGTTCTGTAGATGAAGTAAAAACATAAGTGTAACCAAGCATTTCCTTCAGAACTGTTCATTCTTGCGATAACATGGGAGGGTGGTTTTTTTTCTACACCTGTCCCTTGATGCTGTCCCAGAACCAGCAGAAAGAATAATTGTTTGAATAGACAGATTTTCAGAATTTAACAAAATAAATCAGCCCAGAGCTTTTCTGAGCACATATGGAGCACTTCGCCTAATTTGCAAGGCAAGGCATATTTATTTACATTTCCACAAACAATTGATTTTGCATGAACCCTCTTTCAACAGAACTGGTGTGTTCTGAGGGGGAAAAAGGGAGAAGAAGATGAAAAACAGTATTCTTGAGGTCCTTCCCAAGGGCTGTTTAAAACATATGGGTCTGCCAAACACGTCTGACAGATTGTACAGTTGCATCATAGACAGTGCGAAGCTCTGGTCTTTTTCTTTGTTTGTGTGTGTGTATGCAAGAGAGCGAGCCGATGCTGTGCTAGGAACTGACCAGGCACACACTGCGTGTGCTGGGATTCCACAGCCTGGCCTTAAATATGCTGGTTATTTTTATCCTCCTACGTAACACTGTGAAAGGCCGTCCCACCGGCTGCACAGCAGTGGAGAGCTACACAATGTTTCCCTTTAGTCGGGAGGGGAAATGGAAAAAGGCCAGGCTTCCTGATCACATGTTTCTACTGAAGTCAATGAAAATGGGGGGGGGGGGGATGAAGAGAAGTGGAGGGGGAGATGGGGAGGGAATTTCTCCTGCTGTTTCATTTATGTGATCCTCTCCCTCTTTCCTGAATTCTTTTCTAATAGCCCTGGTCAGGCTTAACCCTTGGCACCAAACCCATCACTGGGAAGGGAAGGCTGCCTGGCTGTTGGGATGCAGGCCAGGAGATCATCATCAGTGGAAAGGAGGAGGGGTGGCCCACACTCTATAAACACAAGCTCTCAGTGGTAATTGGTGGTTTGGAAAAGGCAAAGGAAATGCGAGGCTTGTACGAAACATCAGCAGACAAGAAATGGGGTGATGTCAGATGGCCTTCCAGGATTAGAAACCCTTAAAAGCTCCTGAGCAGCGTGCAGCCCCTGCTCAAAGCCGGAGCCCTTCTCAAAGGAAGGAAGTGTGAGATACAGCTGGGTCTTTCACGAAAGATGCAGCGTGCTAACTCAAAGAGTTCTAAAAATTGTTTAGGGAACATGTACACTTTTTTCTTTTACTGATATTATTAGCATGAATGGGTGTTCTATTATACAATATTTGTATCACTTGTGAGTATAATTCTGACAGGGTATACTTGTGTTTTACATTAGCACAGGGTCTAGCTGTTTAAATGTACATGGACTTTACAAACACATAGGTTGTAAATGTAGACGGGTGCTTCACTTCACTATTTTAATATTTTATTATTTGCTATCAGGTTGCCTTTAACTTATGGCAACCCTATGAATGAGAGACCTCCAAGAGGTCTTTTCCAGTCAATCACATCATCTCATGATATGTCCAAAGTATGACAACGTCAGTTTAATCATCTTTGCTTCTAGTGAGAGTTAGGATTGATTTGCTCTAAGAACCATTTGTTTGTCTTTTTAGTAATTCATGGTATCCAGCACCATGTTTCAAATTAATTGTTTTTCTTCCTGTCAGATTTCTTGCAGATTCAGGGCCATGGCTTCCTTAACTGAACCAATCCACCTGTAGTGTGGTCTTCCTCTTTTTCTATTGCCTTCCACTTTACTGAATGTTGTTGCCTTGTCCAATGAGTCATGTTGTCTCAAGGTATGACTAGCAAAAAATCCTGCCTGAAATTCTGGAGAACCCTTGCCAGTTAATACTGGGCAAGCTGGACCAATGACTTGACTTAATATACAGAAGCATTATCATCTTTTCCAGTCAACCCTATGACAAGAGGTCTTTTCCAGTCAATCACATCATCTCATGATATGTCCAAAGTACAATAGCCTCAGTCTAGTGATCTTTGCTTCTAGTGAGAGGTCAGGTTTGATTTGCTCTAAGACCTATTTGTTTGTCTTGTCAGTGCTCCATGGTATCCAGCACTACATTTCAAAGTAATTGGTTTTCTTCCTGTCAGATTTCTTCACTGTCCAGCTTTCACAACCACACATAGATATCAGAAATACTATGGCTTGGATGATTCAGACTTTGGTATTCGAAGCAAAAATAGTGATGCTATATGACCAACATGGGAACACATCATAATACTCCACATTCATTTTACAAATATAGAAAAATGTTATTAATTATATTACTAACTAAAAACATTTTTGGTTTGATTACTTTTATCCTACATTTTGTCTGATGATCTCAAGGCAACCTACACATCTCTTTTCCTCTCCACATTTCGCCTCACAACAACCTGGTGAGGTAGGTCAGGCTGAGAGAGTCACTAGCCCAAGTATCATGGCCCAGTGGTGACTTGAATATAAGAATTAACACAGCAAGCAAACAGAGTTCCTGTCTGAAGAGTTTAAATTGCTGTTTGGAATGATACAGCTCAGTGAGGATTTGAACCTGGATTTCTCAAATCCCAGTCCAGCATAACCACTACCTCACACTGGGTCTCCAGTTATCTCTATTTATATATTACATTTCTTAAAACCATTTCATAATACAGTGATGAAAATAGCATAAAATTCCAATTCATAGACCCTTAAGTATAAAAACAACCAGATAATTTATTTTACCATTAAAACATTTCCCCAGAAGATTATTTCTGCCCCTTAACTCAGACAGATGTTCAATCTATCTATTAGTATGGAGGGCACTGCAAAACACCAGAGTGATATTGGAAAACATTTTCTCCTAGGTCAATCATAATTGCAGAGGTACCTGAATGTTCTTTGAACAAAGTGATAGAAGCACAGATTGGCAATATGTAGTCTTGAAATTGCCTTTTTAATAGCAAAAATGTATTCAAATATAATAACTTCTCTGCCTCCGCCCCCAGATTATGGAATGGCCTGCCGGGTATTACTACTCTTGACTGCTTCAAATAAGCAGTAAAGATGGTTCTCTTCCAGCAGGCCTTCCCTGAATAACATCCTGGCCCATAGAAAAGTATTCCAGCTCTTTTGTTGCTAAGCTGCTATTTATTTGTACTGTACTGTATTGTATTGTATTGTATTGTATTGTTTTCCTTTATCTTGTATTTTAATCCTGTTATAGTTTAATATATTTTTAAGGGGTGGGTGGGTTAGGGAAGGAGTTGTTTGACTGTTTTAACTTGTAATGTTGTTTTAATTTGCTGTACGCCGCCTCAATTGCGCTGCAGAGAGGCGGCATAAAAATAAAAATAAAAATTATTATTATTATTATTATTAACTGAAATATTCATGGGGGTAGTTTCACTTATGCTATCCAGTTAGTCACCATATTGTCACTTAATGATGATATGGCAGCATGATGTTTGATAGATGTGGGCTGGAATCCTGTATCAACTTATACTTAACTAAGGGCCTTTACAGACTGCAAGAAATAGTGCAAATTGAGGCTGCTTTAACTGCCCTGGTTCAGTGCTAAGGAATCATGGGAACTGTAGTTTATTGTGGCATCAGAGCTCTCTGACAGAAAAGGCTCAGTGTCCCAGAAAAAAATACAGTTCCCATGATTCCCTAGCACTGAGCCAGGACAGTTAAAGTGGCCTCAAGCTGCACTATTTCTGGCAGTCTGTAAAGGCTCTAAATACTTAACCAAGGGCCTGAATAGAATGCCAGCTCTGGTGCCACAATAAACTACAGTTCCCATGATTCCCTAGCACTGAGCCAGAGCAGTTAAAGTGGTCTCAAGCTGGATTATTTCTGGCAGTCTGTTCAGGCCCTAAGTAACCTTTCATGGCCTCCCCCCAACCCTACAGAAACATCATTCAACCATGCTTTTATTATCAGTAGAATGGCCCTCCTATTCACCATGCAAAGTAGATTGGGGAATGAGTTACAATCATGGCAAAAGTGTTAAAATTGTGACTAAGTAGTGATCACGAATATGAAACAGTTATGGTTAGGTGATGCTACACCTATCATTTTTTAAAAGCATATTTATAACTCCATCAAGTGCTTAAATGTATGTGATCAATAGCAGGAATGACTATGACTGATGGAGACCATAACTCAGTAGTAATGGCATCAAGCAGGAGTCCCCTAGCATCACCTTCTGAAATTGCCATTCTCAGGACTAAAATCACCATAACTCAATGCTTCCAACTCCTGTTCTATGTTCTATGTAAGACAGGTCAATCAAAAGGTGATAACATCTGACAAAATACAAAACCACTGAGAGGTCCACCAGAACCAAGAAGAAATGCTTCCTGTGTCTAGTTCATGTCTAGACTGTTCACCAAGGTAACCAAAGCAGACTTTAACAAGGCCTGATTCCTGATCAGAATGCATAACAGGAGTTTCTACATTCAAGTAAACTTGATATAGCCCAGTTCTTGGGATATATACAATATTTTGTTCATCCAACAACAGATTAAGGCAATGGAAGATTCATGTGCCAAGACTCCTACTAGGTCATATTTTCTCCTTGGGACATAAAGAATGTCTGAGACTCAGTTCTATTTTCTGCTACTCCATAGGCTAGGGCACGAAGCAATAGATTCAAACTATAGGAAAGGAGATTCAACCTAAACATTAGGAAGAACTTCCTGATGGTAAAAGGTGTTCAACAGTGGAATATGCTGCCCCAAAATGTGGTTGAGTCTCCTTCTTTGGAAGTTTTTAAACAGAGGCTGGATGACCATCTGTCAAGGATGCTTTGATTGTGTATTTCTGCATAGCAGAGGGTTGGACTGGGTGGGCCTTGAGGTCTCTTCTAACTATGATTCTATGAATTCAGTCACTTATGAAACACTTCATACAAAGCATCCCTGTGATCTAGATGCATGAAGAAATGTTTGCTGTGATCTCACTGAGAGGTGCTGCTTCCTAGTGGCAATACATTTGAGAGTAATAGATGGGAGTGGGATAAGGTGCTGCATTCCTACATGTTTCCATTAGGAAGTGCCTCTTGGCAGCATGGTTTCACCAGGTCAGATATTTCTTTCTCTCCCCTCCCCCCAATTTTGTTTCGTAATTGGTTTTTCAGGTGGACTACATGAAGACTAGCTTTGACTCCTTGTTTGGCTCAGTTATCAATGACCTCTCTCAATAACAAATCTACCCTCCTATCCCTGAGAAGAGAAACAATAGCCCTCCTAAATTATCTTTCAACTTCAGTTTGGATAATATTCTTTTAAGGGTAGCCCTGGGTATCATAAGTCTTAAAACAACACAACTGATTCATGGCACAGATGTGAAAACATTTGCTTTTGATGGCCCAGCCTGCTCAGGATGGGTTGTTTTAAAACTCAAGGACTCAAGATGCACAAATACACTGAATTTATGAATACCCTCTCATGAGGGTAGGGATGGCAAGCAGACCATTTGCTTAGAGCAACATCTGCTCATGAGTTCTGGCCTGCCAGAATGACAGAGTTCATTGGACAGATGTTGGGCAGCAAAAGGGCATTTTATATTTCCATAGGAGTGTCACATACCCCCCACTGAGAAGAGTTTATGGGAGAAAGTAGAGTCTTTGCCAACCATCTGGAGTGACTACAAGTAGTGTTCTGGTTTCTGGTCATGGAATATGAAAGATGTGATGTGTGGGCTTGTTTATATGAAAACCTGTCTATTCCTGATGGGAATTTCTTTCTTTCTTTCTTTCTTTCTTTCTTTCTTTCTTTCTTAATAATTACATCATGTTCAACATTATTTTGCAATTGTATGAGCTATCCTAATCCAAAAGTTCAATGTAAATAGTATAAAGTATAAATAGTAAAGCAACAACAACAGTGATATTCTAAAGTTGGTAGAGGAAGAAAAGGTAATCCAGTATGACAAAAAGGGGGACATGAATTCTTCCCTATTCATGGCCTTACGACATGAAGGTAAATAGGGTTGCATTTAGGAACTCTACTGAAGCTGGTGCAAAGTACAGTGTGTCTTTGGTATCCACTGGGATTATGGTGAACTTAAGGTGACCACAATCAGTGGGTTTTCTTGGTGGAATTTGTTCAGAGGGGGTTTACCCTTTCCTTCCTCTGAGGATGAGAAAGTTTAACTTGCTCAATGTAACTCAGTAGGTTTCAATGAACTAGTGGGGGTTCAAACCCTGGTCTCCCAGTGTCCTAGTCCAGCACTTAAATATTAATATTTTCATGAGCAAATCTGTGATCCCATAAAGTTGAACAGTCTTTGTGATTACATCTGGTCACACTGTTCACAAATGATTGCAAAATCTGCATCTGATAGCATTCATTAGATCCTAAGTTTGCTTGAAAAATTAATTTTTTACCATGAAAAGCCAAAGCAGGTTTGCTTTCAACCTGACATGGATGCTTTTTGATGTTGTGGTTTGTACACTATAAAAGGAAGCTTGCAAATCTGGTACATAATAAGTATCTGGGATTTGTAAAGATCCTATTCTGTCAGGACCAAGTTTTGATTGTAAAATAGCAGTTCCTTTTGTGCAAAAACTTCTTGACCATTTGAAAGATAGACAGGAAAAGTTACATTTGCATCAAAATCAACAAACCATTCTTTGCTGTTGAAATATTGCGCACTTGTCCACTATCAATAAAAACTTGGTTTCTATATTTATCTCCAGTAATTTGAAATAATTGTTGTTGAATCAAACGGTATCAACATAATTGGAAGATTTTTGTTTAGGATTAAAAGCTTCTTTCTTAAAGTTGCTTTTGCTTTTAGTATTCAGACTCTACTTTGCAGCTTTTGCAGTTCAGCTCTTGACTTTGACTTGTTAACATTGCTTCTATTTAACTTGGGAGAAAGGGAATCTTTTTAAAATGCTTTGCATCAAATTGAGCTAATTCTTTGTCCATTGTTTTTATATTAAAGTTGTTTTCCATCATGTTTTCTCTATTTTGAAATTCAACAATTTGAGCAATAGTATATGTAAAGAAACATTTCCTTTAACTTGTAAATCATTAATTATTGGAGAGTAATATTTTGGAAGACTTTGCAAAAAAAAAAAAAAAAAAAGTCCAAGTTTTGCATGTTCTGGAATAGATTCTCCAGCTGCTGTAATTCCAAAGTTGTCATAAAGCCATTAATATGCTGATTTAAAAATTGAGGATGATGCAACTTGGTGTTAACCACTTTGATCATGAGGGCTTTTTGATTAGATGTACTTGGAGAATTAAATACTTTTTGTAGTTTATCGCATATTTGTTTTGCATCAGTTAAGCCTTGTATATGGTATGCTATGCTGGGATTTATGCTGCTTTCTCTGCATCTTCATCAAACTGTTGTTGCTGGTTTTCTGCTTGTGTGGGTTTCTACACATTTATTGTTTCAAATAGTCCCATTGTAGTCAGGTACTTTTACAATTTCCATGACCATGTTTTATCATTTATTCCAGTCAATACTTTAGTGATAATTGTTGGATTAGGATTAGTAGAAGCCATTTTCTATTGTTTGAGTAGAAAAAAATCATTCTTGTCATCAGTATCTTCAGGAGATGCAGTTTTAAAAATAATCTGGAACCTGTGAAGTCGTAGGCTTTCATGGCCGGCATCCAAAGTTTTTTGTGGGTTTTTCAGGCTGTGTGGCCATGTTCTAGAAGAGTTTCTTTCTGACGTTTCGCCAGCATCTGTGGCTGGCATCTTCAGAGAAAAGATCTGAAGATGCCAGCCACAGATGCTGGCAAAACATCAGAAAGAAACTCTTCTAGAACATGGCCACACAGCCCAAAAAACCCACAAAAAATCTGGAACCTCTTCTGAGACTTCACTGGGTCTAGATTGGTATCCCTTCTGGGCCCATAACAAAAAATGTGGGGTGCAATTTGAGTTTCCCAGCATGTTAACCCTTTTAAAGGGAAACAAAAATATGCAGGTATGAAAGTTAAACCTGTTAGATTTCAACTTTCATCAGCATAACAATGAAAGTGTGGGTCAGGCTATTATTTTCTTTATTCTAAAGAATAAGGACTTACTCAAAGAAACAAGAAACATGCAGTTTGTAGTTTAAAAAACAAATTATAATGACTTTAATAAATAAATACATAAAATAAGCTAAAACTTAATCTAACTGGTGATGGCTTGGGTAAAGAGAATAAATCTCACCATCTTTTAGATAGCAGGAAGATACTGGAACTGACTGCTTGAAGCAGTTTAAAATCTTGGGAGAGAGCTGATAAACTATCTCCAAGAGTGACTGCAGCCACATGTTTAGATAGAATGATAGAGAGAGTGAGAAGTCACTGTCTAAATCAGGGGTAGGCAACCTATCCCCTTTAAGGGCCGAGGGACTTCAGCTCCCAGAATCCCAGGAGCTATTGGCCAACATGGGACTATTGGCCAACATGTCTGAGGCTTCTGGGAGCTGAAGTCCCTCGGCCCTTAAAGGGGAAAGGTTGCCTACCCCTGGTCTAAATAAAGAGGGAAAAGAGAATGCAATGCATAATTCTTCCAACACTATATCTTCTAATTGCAAGCTCAGCATCTCATGGCTTCTAGATCCCAAAAGAGGTGTTCAGAAAATACTAATGCTCATATTAATAGATAAAACAATAGCATCAATAACTAAACTGAATTAAACCTCTTTTTTGTCCTTTTTAAAACCTTTGTAACCATCTATTTCCTTGGTTTGCTCTTTGTCCTTTGCGGAGCCCTTTACCTTCTTTCCTATGCTCAGCTTCTTGACCTTTCTATCCTAAAACCTTTGACCTCCAAACTATTAACTTTTGGCTAAAACTGACTAGCATACATACAAAAAGCACTTTGTTTCACAATACCATAAAACTAAACAAAATGTCCAAAAATGAGGATAGTTCTGTTCCTTCACAGTAAATATTAATGTTTTCACTTAATGTCATATGTGACAGATGTCAGCTTAAGTATTTGTCAAAACAATCTCCACTCCTCCAACAAATACTGTAAGCTATCCTGATCCAGCTTCAGAGTAAAAGTAATATTATTTTATTTCAGAGGACTTTTCTTTTAGAAGGAATGTGTGTATCTTCATCTATTCCACATCATAACTCTTTGTTGAACGCAAAACCTCAGGCTACAAACAAACAAACAAAATAGCCAGTGCATGTCTATGTATGTGTGAGACCCATGGTTTTATCCTTCATAACATTTACAACACTCACCCCCATGTCCTTGACATTTCCATACACCATAGAGTAACATGTGACCTACATGTATGAAAGTGAGCATTTGTTTTACAATTTTCATTTTAATAAATCATTCTGTTTGTTTTAGTTCAGTATTTCTGTAGATTTAAAAAGTGATAAAAATTAAATTTCTGAATAAACAACTTGGCTGCTTAATAAGATTTTTTTCCACATCAGGTGACTGAGCAATAGGACATCAGGTGATATTTAGTGTAAAAGCATACTTCTGTATATGGGAAACTGGGACAAAATAATCTTAAGTTTGTATATAGACCATTAATGTATCTGCTAAACATGCAAAGACCACTGTGGAAAGGTGCCACAGGAGGTCAGACTAGAAAGTGAACCAGAATGGACTAGAAAGCATTCCTTGGCCATGTGGCATGCAGCATTGTTTTGCATTTTTCATCCAATTCTTTCATTAAGATGTTAACAAGTTTTGATGTTGTTGTTGTGTTCCTTCAAGTCATCTCTGACTCATGGCAACTCTAAAGTGAACCATCATGGAGTTTTCTTGGCAAAATTTATTCCGAAGGGCTTTTCCATTTCCTCCTTCTGAGGCTGAGAGGTTGTGACTTGCCCATGGTCAATCAGTAGGTTTACATGGCTGAGCAGGGATTCCAACCCTGGTCTCCCAGAGCTCTATGCCAGCACTCAAACCACTATACCACACTAGCTCCCCACCATTATGTTACCATTTCATCCTATGGTAGCTTTCAAAAGAAATTAGGACAGTTATACAGTGGGTTCTTGGTATCAATTGGGATTAAGTACTAGGCCCACCCCCATGGATACGAAAATCTGTGAATGCTCAAATCCCATTATATACAATGTCATACTAAAATGGCAATCCTTACATAAAACTGGAAAATCAAGATTTGCGTTTTTGCAAATTTTTGGGTGAATATTTTTGAACTGAGGTTGGTTGAATCTGTGGATGCAGAATCTGTAGATATGGAGGGCTGATTGTAGTAGTAATGATCAATTAATGCCTGTGAATTGAGATGGCAGAGAGCAATGGATTTTGCATGCATGGGGAAATTTTGTATCAGATCCTGCGTGTGGATCCTAGATGCTTCTTAGATGCATCTAGCTAGCTATTGATGGAGTGAGAAACTTGGACCAAACAAGGAGTGGGAAATCTATGTATTTCCAGATGTTGTTGTTTCCCACCTCCCATTAACTCCAACCATTATGACTGGTTGGCTAAGATGATGATGATGATGGGCTTGTAGTCTAACAGCACCTTTCTCCTTCCTATCTCAATCACTGGAAGGACTTTGATTTAATTTAAAGAAGCCAGTTCTTATGTCCTTAAAATATTTCCCATTTATTTGACTCTATGCAGTATTCCTTAGTCATGTTCAGGAATTTTTGGAGAAGTCACTGAATCACCTCTTTGGTATTCCACATATAATATCCACTTCAGTTCGCTGGCATTTTATAACTGGCCAAATGTGTTGCTTTCAGTTTCACCATGTGGCATGAGTCAAAGCGATTATAGTAGAAGTAAAAACTTGAAATTACATTCTGAAAGGACCCTTAGGAAAATACAAGCTGTTTCTGTTGTTTAATTCTCAAGTGGCTGCATTCTAACAATATTTGCAGTAAAGTCAAGCATTCTTTGTCTGTGCATGTGCCCTTCATTTTGTTACATTTTGTCCCATTTTCATCTCTGGAAATGACCTCAGTCATTCAAACTGCTTCTCTTTGTCTTTAGATTTCAAATCAAATGTTTTCATATTGCCAAAGGAGAGGGAAAGATACTCCTTGAACAAGTGGGCTTCCCCTTTTGTTAAACTGTACATAAATCTTTTGTTAGATGCTTGAAGATCTACCCTTCCCATCACACTAACATTGATTGTCTTTGTAGCTAATACTTCCTGACTCATGCCTTTTTTTGGGGGGGATATCTGTCTTGAAATCATATTTGACACTGCCATTGAGTACTTTGCCAGAAATGAAGATTTGGTTGTAGTGTAGATACTAAAGATAACCAGAAAACTAAAGTGGGGAGGGGGAAAGAAAGAGTGGATGTTGAAACATAAGGAATAATTTACATGTACGATGTTGAATCACAGCCTTTCGGTGTTCAGATCTGGTTCTAGGGCTGCCCAGAGGTTTCAAGAAGCTAGGGTTGCAACTGAAACAGAGACATATTGGCTCAACTCCCGCCCCCCTCAAAACTGCATGCAAAAAATTTGGATATTACAATTAGATCTGCAGTTATTTTACTGGAGCCATAAACTAAGAAGAAATCTTAAGATACCAATGACAAGATACTAAGCAAGAACAAAACATAATTCCTTTAAGGGATCTTGCGAAATGAAAATAATTTGCAAGGTGAGCAAAATATCTAATGTTTGCAATAAATGTGTGTGCATCTAGCAGAGATCTTGTTCATTTCTCAGGTGTGGGGTTTTTTGGGGGGGGAAATGTTTTGTGGGTGCTTATTATTTGAGTTATTATTATTATTAGACTTATTATTAGAATACTAATAATAACAGGGTTTACATTGCAAATATACAATGACTAATGGAGCGTAGCAGGGAGTTCCAAAAGAAAATCAACATGTGTTTTATAGACTACAGCAAAGCCTTTGACTGTATAGACCATGAAAGGCTATGGAATGCCCTTAAAGACATGGGAGTGCCAACACATCTGATAGTCCTGATGAGGAATCTGTACTCAGGACAAGAGACTACTGTCAGAACAGAACATGGAGAAACAGAATGGTTCCCAATTGGCAAAGGGGTCAGATAAGGCTGCATCCTTTCACCCTACCTATTCAACTTATATGCAGGACATATTGTAAGGAAAGCAGGCTTAGACATGGAAGAGGGAGGAGTGAAAATAGGAGGACAATCTGAGTGAAAATATCAACAATCTGAGATATCTGATGACTCCATAATACTAGCAGAAAACTTCACAGACCTGGAACACCTACTAAAAGTGCAAAGGCAGGCTTACTGCTGAACATAAAGAAAACAAAAATAATGACCACAGAGAACTTACACTCATTCAAACTAGACAATGAGGAAATAGAAATAGTAAAAGAGTTCTCATATCTGGGATCAAACATTGATCAGAATGGGGAATACAGGCAGGAAATCACAAGAAGATTAAGAATGGGGAGGGCAGCAATGAAAGAAAAGATCCTAAAATACAAAGACATACAACTAAGCACAGAAGTCAGAATCATACAAGCCATTTTATTCTCTATTACCATGTATGGATATGAGAGTTGGAGAGTCAAAAAAGAAGATAGGAGGAAAATCAATACATTTGAGATGTGGTGCTGGAGAAGAGTGCTGAAGATATCATGGACAGCCAAAAGGACAAACAAATGAGTCCCAGAGCAGATCAAGCCAGAAATATCCCTAGAAGCCAAGATGACAAGACTTAGGGGGGTTGCAGACTGTCAGAAATAGTGTGAATTCAGTCCACTTTTAGGGTTAGGGCTAAGGTTAGGGAATCATGGGGACTGTATTTTATTGTGGCACTAGAGTTCTCTGACAAAGAAGGTTCAATGTCTCAGAAAAATAACAATTCCCATGATTCCCTAGCACTAACCCTAACCCTAAAAGTGGACTGAATTCACACTATTTTTGACAGTCTGCAACCCCCCTTAGACTGTCATATTTTGGACACATTATCAGAAGGCATGAATCATTGGAAAAGACAATAATGTTAGGAAAGGTGGAGGGAAGTGGAAAGAGAGGAAGGCCACATGCTAGATGGATGGATTTTTTTTAGAGACCATGAATATGAGTTTGCAGGAGCTGGGCAGAGCAGTAGAGGACAAGGGGGCCTGGAGATGTCTCATCCATAGGGTTGTCATGAGTTGAGATCAATGCGAAGGCAGTTAACAACAACAAATTATTAGAGTGACAGGCTTTTCTTTTCTTTTTCCTCCCTTATTTAAGAAATTAGATTTTTGACTTTGCCAATCAAAGTTGACTGTAAACCACTTTTGGAAAAAAATGAGTAGGTCCAATAATAACTGCACTTTGCCTTCACCACCACCATTACTGTCGTCATATTTATTTTCTGGGTTTTCTGTGTTTCTATCTCATCTTTTTGTCATGTATTTCAGGGCAGTAAATGATAACAGCTACAACAGAAAATAACCAGTCCACAAGACATAATAAGCTATAAAACAGAATAATGTTTTAAAATCAGATACATGGCTGGGTGTTTCATTCTGACCTCAGAGCAAGTGACTGACAGCATTGTCCCAGCTGGGTGAATCATAGAATCATAGAATCATAGAGTTGGAAGAGACCACAAGGGCTATCCAGTCCAACCCCCTGCCATGCAGGAACTCCCAATCAAAGCATCCCCGACAGATGGCCATCCAGCCTCTGCTTAAAGACTTCCAAGGAAGGAGACTCCACCACTCTCTGAGGGAGTGTGTTCCACTGTCGAACCGCCCTTACTGTCAGGAAGTTCCTCCTAATGTTGAGGTGGAATCTCTTTTCTTGCAGCTTGCATCCATTGTTTCGGGTCCTAGTCTCTGGAGCAGCAGAAAACAAGCTTGTTCCCTCCTCAATACGACATCCCTTCAAATATTTAAACATGGCTATCATATCACCTCTTAACCTTCTCTTCTCCAGGCTAAACATTCCCAGCTCCCTAAGTCGTTCCTCATAGGGTGAATGTTCAATCAGCCTTCAGAATGGAGAGTTCGAGATCTTCCAGGAGGATTCAGACCAAATAGGGACTTTAAAAATCTGTTGTAAGAGGAGTAAAACCCACTTCTGATGCTGAATGGGCTGATCATTATCTGGTCTTCTCACACCAGAACCAAGCTTTGGGTCACATGTCATCTGATTTTCCCACTGAGGGAACAGGGAGAGGTTGTTGTATTTGACCTGCGTAGACAGTGCTATTAATGTCTCAGGGAGTGGCCATGTGTGCTCATTGGATACCACTGTTCTTACTTGGAAATGTGCTGTGTTCTGGCACTGTATGGCTCATGGACTGCTACTGGTCAAAGACCACTACTTTGAGTTGCACTAATCCAAACCATATGCAGATAATATGTGAAGAAGGTGTTGGGTCATGCTTATTACCCTTTTAAAATTAGCCCACTGGTCTAGAATGTGGGTTCTAAACATATTTGGCTATGCAACTGGGGACTCTGTGCTCTCTGGTTTCCTTATTATGGATAGGTTTTGATGCACATTCACCTGAACTTGTGAAGAATCTCCTTTAGGCTTTCATACTGTATGTCCAAAGCTCAGAGCAGCAGCAGCATTTTCCTAAACTGGTGCAACTAATGTCCTTTGTGTCTTTACCAGTAATGGCAGATCTAATGGCACCATGCTATTTCAGTGGGTGCAACTGTATTTACATGGTTGAATGCCCCCTCTATGGACCATTGATTTATCCACCAACAACACTTTCATCTAGTCTGGATGGGGCATCAGTTTTTAACTTTAATAGGCCCTAAGCACCTATTCAGAGCATATAACAACCACAACTGGATTGGATGAAAAATAAAGTTTAGTGTGATTTATTGTTGATGACATCTCCCTCCAGTTTCCAGGACAAATTATTTGAGCAATTATATGTATCTATTAAAAAGCACTGGAGACAGACCAGTATCATAAATCATTGTAAGGAAGAGCAAGTACCATATTTAGGAATCTGCCTATCAGTTAAAAGTGGGACCACAATGCTTTCAACTCCTTTCTCATTCCATTCCATATATCAGTTCAAATGGATGACATAACACTGAAAAACACTAATAATCATGGAGAACTACATATCAAGGTTGCATTATTCTGTCTTTTCCCTGGTGTTGGAAAATGGGGAGGTCTTAGCTAGTTATCTGTAACAAAATACTTCAGGACAAATATATTGCAGAGCTTAATTTCAAAGGTAACATAACAAAGTAAGAGAGAAATTATTTTACAGGTGTGACAAGCATTGGTTTATAAATTCCTTTCAAAAATTATTTTTAGGGGGCATTTTTAGAAACATATTTAAGAAGTTGGAAGTAATGGAAGTAATAAAGGGGAAGCAGATGGGCGGCACGGGGCCGCCCCAGGAAGCTGCGCTGCAGGACCGAGGTATCTGCACACCTCGGCCCCGCGGCGCAGCTTTACCTCCCCTGGAAGGAGCGCTAAAATAGTGCTTCTTCCACAAGTCGCCGAAGGTGCGCCGCAAAAGGCTGCCGGCGCACCTTCGATGACTCTTCCACCACAGCGTGTGTGGACACTGCGGTGGTAAGGCATCCTTGGAGTGCCGGACGTGCGGAGGATCCGGTGCTCCTATGATGTCTTGGGGAAGGGGTTGGGGTGCCCACCATGTGGCTGCCCCTCCCCTTCTTTGCCCCGAAAATGGCGCTTTGCGCCATCTGCTTCCCCCCACAGTCACTCTTCTGTTTTCATAGACTTGGTGTCCATGTCCCTCACCCATTGACAGGCAGCAAACAGAGGGGGACAAAATAGGTTGTGCGTCTGTGCTACCATTCAAGCCAATAGGGTTTGAATATTTGTGATTTTCCATTTTCATGGGGGTGGTGGTGGTCTGGAACGGATCCCTTGCAAAAACAGAGGGGCAACTGTATATGTAACAGAAAAGCAATAAGTACTGCAATGACTAATATAACAAGTAACAGCAATAGACTACTTGTAACACTGTAACAAATAATGTTAAAAATTTAATTTTAAAAAAACGTGTTTCAAATGCTGGAACTGAACTATCCCTCTTGCTTGAAAAGTGTTTAGTGAAGGAACAGGAATCTTTGCAGAGGTCTTTTGGATCCTGGGAGGTTTTCCAGGAGCAGTACCTTAGCTGCCATCACTGAAAGTGTCACTGGAGCCAGTTCCTCTTACATAGATGACCTTAACCAAGTCTGCTAAGGTTCCAGGATGCAGAAGTTTCAAACAACCTGTGAACATCCTCAAGTCACAACAGCTGAAAGCGATGCAAGCAATTGTTGTAAGGTGGAGGTTAAAGGACTGTCCCACTCTTTAATGTTTGAAAAATTATTGATCATAATTGTTACATAACCATACATACATGAAAGATATCTAGATGTTAAAGAAGACAGAACGTTTACATCAGGGATAGGCAACCTTTCCCCTTTAAGGGCCGAAGGACTTCAGCTCCCAGAATCCCAGGAGCTATTGGCCAAGATAGGACTATTGGAAAACATGGCTGAGGCTTCTGGGAACTGAAGTCCCTTGGCCCTTAAAGGGGAAAGGTTGCCTACCCCTGGTTTACATCCATAACTGTTGTAGGAAAAGTTACTCAGCAAGTACTCTGCAGCAGCTAACTTGCTAAAGTCAAGGATACTTGGGTAATTGATGTGGAAAGATCTCAGTTTCAGCAGAAATGCTGAGTTCTGGGCAATGGAAATGAAACTTCTGGCTTGGTTAGATAGAAGCCCATCTGCAACCACAGCTGTGGGAATTGCACAATAGTCTATTGCTGGCCTGTAACTGACTCTTCTCCCATTCTGAGGACAAACCTTTCCACACTGAAAGGCCTAGGTCTGACCTTTGAAAACTTGGGTCAAACATTTCTTTGTCATGATTTCCTTTTGACCTTCAAATCTACACCAAGGCTACAAACAGAAAAATCTCTTAGTTTATCACATCACTGCACCCGGAAAGTAACTTAAATATTCCATTGCTTTTGGAGTAAATTATAAATTATTCTGTTTGAGGAACTAGTTTCTTCTAGATGTTTTGCTGAAGCAATGTTCAAACCCTGCTGCCTGCTGTATTCCTTATGTCCTTTGTCTTCTGAGTACTACCCAATCCTCAGAGAATTCTGTTCTTGTCAATTCCATTGGTATTAATTGTGCTAAGAATGTTCATAAGTGTAACTTGCAATGTGATATATTTAGTTGTAAGTAAGGATGGTAAGCTGGTGTGGTGTGAGGAACAAAGGTTATGAGCCCCTCTAGACGAGGAGGGGGGAAGTCTCTGAAAGTCCCACTTTTGTTCCCATACAAACCAATTTTATTTTGGAGATCCACATAACATCTTCATCCCAGTCAGGTCCTCACCCTGTGTCCCCCCCCCCCCAACCTGCCCCATCCCTGTGCCCTGTTCCCCCATGCCCCCTGACCCCCTGCTCACTCCTGCCCCTGTGCCATTATGTTCTTTTCCTTATCAGGAAAAGTTGGGAAGGTTTTTTAAAAGTTGAGATGGTGAAGAACAAGAAGCATCAAGAAGTAACATTAAATGATGTGATATAAATTGACACAAAGTGCCAGTCTGACACACTGTTAGTAGAGAAGTGAAATGTAGTGTAGTGGTTTGGGTGTTACTCTATTATTCTGAAGACCAGGGTTCGATTCCCTGCTCATCTTTTAAGATCTCTGGGGGAAGGCTTTCTCTCCATCCTGTACCATCATCATTGGTTTTGATGAGGATGAAGGAAAGAGTCAGCTCAGTCCCAAGTTGTGGAATTCCCTCCTACCTCTCTGCACAGTTTTCACCAACAGGCAAAGATCTTTGTATTTAGGCAGGCCTTTGGCTCTGAACTTACTGTGGCAGAAGGAACTTTTAATTAATATGCTATGTTTTTCTCTTTTTAACTATAGGCCTTTGCAGACTGCTAGAAATAGTGCAAATTGAGTCCACTTTAAGGGTTAGTGCTAGTGCTAAGGAATCATGGGAACTGTATTTTATTGTGGCACCAGAGCTCCCTGACAGAGAAGGCTCAATGTCTCAGAACAAAACAATTCCCATGATTCCCTAGCACTAACCCTAACCCTTAAAGTGGACTCAATTTGCACTATTTCTGGCAGTCTGCAAAGGCCCTATGGCTGTGTCTGCACTGCAGAAATAATGCAGATATAAATAATGACACTGCTTTAATTGCAGTAGCTCAATTAGCTCAATTTTGATTCCAAACTCCAAAGTTTGGCATCAAAATGCTCTGACAAAGAAGGCTAAATATCTCACAAAATTACAAATCCCAGAATTCTGTAGCATTGAGCCATGGCAGTTAAAGCAGTGTCAAGCTGCAACATTTTTGCAGTGCAGATGCAGACTATGTTTTAACATATTTAATGTGTTTTAAACAGTATAGTTTAGCATTTTTAACAGAACTGTTTAATTTTTTTTTAAAAAAATGTTTATATCAAATAGGTATGAACTGTACTTTTCAAAATGTTGTTGTAAGGTTTTTAGGTCTTGTACTGGGAGACAGGGAGGAGACAGATGAATGAAATGAACAAACTGATTTCAGCCCCATTGAGAATCTTGAACTGATGAAAATCTTTGCACTTTGAGACTTATTCTGCAGAAAACTAATATGTATCAATGTGCAGAATATTTATGTGTAGAAATATTTTCTATAAAGAAAATACAATTGCCTGCCGTTTTCTGTACTAAAAAATGTTTGAATTGTGCACAGAACAAGTCCTTTTTTGCTCCTCTCCATGTTGAACTGAGGAGTGGAGGAGGAGAATAGCTCTAGGGGAGGTGGAGAGGAAAAGGTTAATACAGATCTAAAATAGGAGTGGAACCATGAATACAAGGAAGTGATGTGGAAGAGAAAGGAAACAGGAGGCATTGTTGGTCTGGTAGTCCAAAACAGACTAGAAACAGAAAAAAAAGGAATAAAGAAATAAGTACCAGGAGAAAAATAAACTAAGGGCCTAAGACCTCAAGGCAAGGAAGGGGAGGGGCAGCCTCACGCTGGGCGCCCTAACCCCTTCCTGAACACGTCATCAGAGCACCTGTCGCTCCGCACAGCCAGCGCTCCGACGACGTACTTCCACCGCAGTGTCCGCACACGCTGTGGCAGAAGAGGTGCCGAAGGTGTGCCCAAGGTCTTTTGCGGCACACCTTTGGCATCTTGTGGAAGGAGCGCTATTTTAGTGCTCCTTCCAGGGCCTGCGAAGCTGCGGGTTGGGGCCGAGGAGTGCGGATACCTCGGCCCCAATCCGCAGCTTCCCGGGCGGCCCATGGCTACTCGTCTGCTTAGGCCCTAAATCAGTATTCTTTGATTTATTTCAAGGAACATAAGGGGTCAAATAATATCAGTGAAGGGTGAAGCATAAGTAAAAGAATAAATAGGGGAATTTTGCAACTAAAGACAATAAGGATACTTAAAACAACGGTGTTCTTGGGGTAGTAATTGCAGCCCAATTATAAATCTATACCCACCCCCTTCCAGTAATAAGTGCTCAATTTATAAAATCTAGAATTTAAAGTTCCTAAATTTTAAAGTTTGATACTGAATTCTAGTAAAATGACAATTTGAAAATAAAAGACACCTTAAATACATAGATCCTAGAGGGGGGGAAGGAAAATAAAATAAAATAAAATAAAATAAAATAAAATAAAATAAAATAAAAATAAAACAAGATAAAACAAAATAAAATAAATAATAAAATAAAAAATAAAATAAAAATAAAAAATAAAATAAAATAAAATCAACAAAAACTAACAATAGAAATTCAAAACCTGTGAGTACACTCATCAACTAATTTAAAATTTAAAATATTTATGCATTTGGTGTTTCTGAGGATGTTGGAGAATTAATATAGAAGAATGGCAATGAGTCTAAGGAGTCAAAGTGCAAAAAACAGCTCAAGTAAATTGCAAAATTAATTGTAATTTACTAGAAGACCATCGCTGGAACAACAAAAAGCAGAACCATCAGATCAGATCCTCCTGGAGGAAATCAGGAAACTAAGATCTGAATTTAGGTCAGAGATGAAGGATTTTAAAACAGAAATCCACCAAGAAATAAGCACACATCTTTAAAAATTAAAGGAAATAAACAGACTGTGGAAAAACTCACAAAAAAAAATGTCTTTAGTAAACTGGAAAATTAAGAACTTAGAAGAAAGGGCAGACATAGCTGAGGAAGAATTTCAATCCATCAAAATAAGAAGAGAGTGATTTGGATGAGAAGGTGATGTGGGAACAAAAATTAAGAGATAGGTGCATAAAAATCCAGGGATTTCCGGAATCCTAGGAAGAAAATCTGATGAATATATTTCTACCAAAATTGGCCAGATTTTTAGAAAAGGAAGAAAAATTGTTTGAAATGGAAATTGATAAAATATTTAGACTGAATTAAATATTTCAAAAAGAAAAAAATCTCACTCGAGACATTGTTATTTACTTTGTAAGGAAACAAACTCAAGATGACTTATTAAGAATACATAATGAATCCCCACTAAGAGTGGAAGGACAAGAACTCCAAATTTTTAAAGATGTGCCCACGAGAATACTCCGTAAAAGAAAGGACTACCGCATTTTCTGGCATATAAGACAACTGGGTGTATAAGACAACCCAGTTTTCCAGTTAAAATATAGCGTTTGGGATATACTCCGATTGCTAAGCAGAGGGGTGGGATAAAAATAAAATTTATTATTATTATTATTATTATTATTATTACTCACCGTATAAGATGACCCCTTTTCCAACGCACACCAAATAAATTAAAAAAAACCCCCCATCAGATTTGATTTCAATATGGTAATTTTAATTCAAATGCTTATGACATGCAGGTACTTAGCAGGAAAACTGTCACTTATAAACACCACAAACTACAGCTCCCATTTTGTCCTAGCTATGAGATGGTTGGGAGGAAATGAGAAAGTGTTGGGAGGAAGGACTGCCAATATATTAGGTGATGCATTCTGTAATATGTACAATTTGCGGCCAAGTAAGTGACCCTGGGCATGTCACACACTCTCAGCCTCAGAGGATGGTAATGGCAACCTCCATTTGAAGAAACATGCCAAGAAAACCCCTATGATCATGGGGTTTTCTTGGCAAGATTCGCTCAGACGAGGTTTGCCATTGCCTTAGGGTCGCCGTAAGTTGGAAAGGACTTGAAGACTCACAAGAAGTCTGCAATTGTTTTGTAGGTAGTACATGGGAATAGGAACCAGCATGGTATAGTGGTTTGAATGTTGGACTACCACTCTGGAGACCTGGGTTTGATTCCTCACTCTGCTATGAAACCCACTGGGTGAACTTGGACAAGTCACACACTCTCAGCCTCAGGGGAAGGCAATGGCAAACCTCGTCTGAGCGAATCTTGCCAAGAAAAACCCATGATCACCATTAAATCAGGAACAATTTGAAGGCACACAACATACACATATAACTTCCAAGTTAAGGAACTTGGTTCTTCTTTAGATAAATCTTCAAAGGCACACACACACACTCTCTCATTGTGCAGAATTATTTGTTAAAGAAGCCATGCCGAAACAACACATCAACTTTGGCAGTGTCTGCATTGCAGAAATTTATTAAAGCAGTTTGACACCACTTTAACTGCCCTGACTCAAGACTATGGAATTCTGGGATTTGCAGTTTTGTGAGATATTTAGCCTTTTCTGTCAGAGAGCAATGATACCACAAAGCAAACTGCAGATCCCAGGAGTTCATAGGATGGAGCCATGGCAGTTAAAGTGGTGTCAAACTGTATTATTTCTGCAGTGCAGATTCAGGCTGCATCCATACTGTAGAAATGATGCAGTTTGACACCACTTTAACTGCCATGGCTCCATATTATGAGAGCTCTTGGTTTTGTAGTTCAATGGGCTACTTAGCCTTCTCTTTTCCAGGATATGCCCTCCATCTCAACCCTCTCTCCAGGAGGAATTCCAAAATGTCATCCATTTTGAGCATGGCTAAGAAGCATGGATTTACATTGATATTAGTGCTCTTTATATTAGTTCTCTACATTTTTCGTAGTGACTTGTCCTCCTTTGCATTAAAGATATTTGGTCACCCTGTCTGAGTATCGGAGTATGACTCTGGAGGCCAGGGTTCGAATCCTGGCTCAGCCATGGAATCCCCCTTGGGCAAGTCACACTCTCTCAGCCTCAGAAGAAGGCAATGGCAAACTCCTCTCTGAAGAAACCTTGCTAAACAAACACCATTATAGGACCACCGTAACTTGGAAATGACTCAAAGGCGTACAGCAACAACAACAACAACAACAATCTTAGAAGTGGCTTCCTTCTTCTCCCCCCCCTTTTCATCCTCCTCCTCCTCTTGCCTGGATTCCTTCTCTTTCTCCCCTCTTTTTCTTCTTCTTCCGCCTTCTCTTGCCTGGATTCCTTCGTTTTCTCCCTTCTTTTTCTTCCTCCTCCTCCTTCTCTTGCCTGGAATCCTTCGTTTTCTCCCTTCTTTTTCTTCCTCCTCCTCCTCCTTCTTCTCTTGCCTGGATTCCTTCGTTGTCTCCCTCTTTCCCCCCCCCTCCTTCTCTTGCCTGGATTCCTTCTTTTTCTCCCCTCTTCCCCCCCTCCTCCTTCTCTTGCCTAGATTCCTTCGTTTTCTCCCCTCTTTTTCTTCCTCCTCCTCCTTTTCTTGCCTGGATTCCTTCATTTTCTTCCCCCTTTTTCTTCCCCCTCCTCCTTCTCTTGCCTGGATTCCTTAGTTTTCTCCCCCTTTTCTTCCTCCTCCTCCTTCTCTTGCCTGGATTCCTTCATTTTCTTCCCCCTCCTCCTTCTCTTGCCTGGATTCCTTTGTTTTCTCCCCTCTTTTTCTTCCCCCTCCTCCTCCTCTTACCTGGATTCCTTCGTTTTCTCCCCTCTTTTTCACCCTCCTCCTCCTTCTCTTGCCTGGATTCCTTCGTTTTCTCCTCTCTTTTTCTTCCCCCTCCTCCTTCTCTTGCCTGAATTCCTTCGTTTTCTCCCCCCCTTTTCTCTCCCCTCCTCCTTCTCTTGCCTGGATTCCTTCGTTTTCTTCCCCCCTTTTCATCCTCCTCCTCCTTCTCTTGCCTGGATTCCTTCATTTTCTCCCCTCTTTTTCTTCCTCCTCCTCCTTCTCTTGCCTGGATTCCTTCATTTTCTCCCCTCTTTTTCTTCCTCCTCCTCCTTCTCTTGCCTGGATCCCTTCATTTTCTCCCCTCTTTTTATTCCCCTCCTCCTTTTCTTGCCTGGATTCCTTCATTTTCTCCTTTCTTTCTCATTCTCCTCCTTCTCTTACCTCGATTCCTTCTCTTTTTCCCCTCCGTTCTCATCCTACTCCTCCTCTACCCGGTGTATAAGATGACCCCCTACTTTGGAGACCCTTTTCCAGGGTTAAAAAGTCATCTTATATGCCGGAAAATATGGTATATGCTTTTGACCGCTTCTTTATGAGATTGCAACATTCCATACAGATGAATCCAACCAGAAGGTCTATCTTTTTGGTTCAACAGAAAAAGGATCATGATTAAATCTTCAGATAGAGCTAAGAGGTTTTGGGATTATCTAGAAAAAAAGAGAAAAAGAGATAGGGAGGATAGAAGATATGATTATACAGTCAATTAGGGAAAATACTTATTATTGGAATTAATGCCTCTAGTGAAAAAAAGAATAAATGTTATAAAAAAATTTTAAACAGGTAGGAGATCTAAACTATGACAATATCATAGCTATGGGAGATTGGAATAGGGTTATCAACCCTAAAATAGATAGTCAATCAGAAAAAATGATTAAAACAAATAAAAGGAAATTACCAGAAACTTTATTTGAAATGATGGAAAACCTAGGATTAAAAGATGTTTGGAGAGTCAAATACAAGGAAAGTAAGGAATTCGTGTTTTATTTAAATCCTCATAAATCTTGGGCAAGATTAGATATGCAAAGCAGCTTCATTTATATACCGCTTCATATCGTGCTATGGGATGTCTAAGCAGTTTACAACTGTAAGCTCATTGCCCCTCAACAGTTGAGTACTCATTTTATGGACCTCAGAAGGATGCAGGCCTGAGTCTAGCCTGAGCCCTGGCTAGTATTGAACTCACAACCTTTTGGTCTAATAATAATAATAATAATAAAATTTATTTGTATCCTGCCCTTTGGGAGACCCAATCAGGGCGGGTCACAACAATATAATCATACATAATAAATCACAACATTCCCACCCCCCTTTAAAACAGTATTAAATCAATAGCAAATTAAAACACATTTAAACAATTTAAAAACACATTACATATAACATCTTGCAACAGCAGCATTGGGCCATGGCAATGTTGCTCATTCCCTCTGTAGATGGGGCTATGGAAAGATCATTCGAAGGGAAGAAGTAGCCAAGGCCAGGATACTTAGTCTGGAAAGGCCTGCCAGAAGACATCCGTCTTGACAGCTCTTTTAAAGCTATCTAGTGATGTTAATTGACGGATCTCGTCCGGCAGGCCGTTCCAGAGTCTGGGGGCGACAACAGAAAAAGCCCTCTGGGAGGTTGCCGAAAGCCTAGACTTTCAAGGCTGCAGCAAACTCCTCCCAGAGGACCGGAGAGCATGGGGAGGATTGTATGGGAGAAGGCGGTCCCTGAGATAGTTTGGACCCAAGCCATTTAGGGCTTTACAGGTAATAACCAACACCTTGTACCGGGCCCGGAAGCTGATGGCAGCCAGTGGAGGGACCTCAAAACTGGAGTAATGTGGTCCCTCCTGGATGTTCCCGAGACAAGTCTGGCTGCCATATTTTGTACCAGCTGTAATTTCCAAACTAAGCACAAGGGTAGCCCCATGTAGAGTGCATTATAAAAATTGAAGCATTAGGTTACCAGCACATGCACAACAGTCTCAAGATCCCTTACTTCCAGAAAATAATAATAATAATAATAATAATAATAAGTTTTATTTATATCCCACCCCTCTGCCAAGCAATCGGGGCGGTGTACAACATACAAAACATCAGGCAAATAAAATCAATACAGATCCCATCCCTCATTCCCGCCCCCCCCAGCCCCCAGAAACAAAACAACAGAGCAATTGAAAAACAATTAATTAAAATATACAATATAAAAATACATAATTATATAGTTGCTGGGAAAGTTCCTCCCCCAGCTGCACAGGTGTTCTCTTAGCAGTTCTTTGGAGGGCTGCAGGATGTCAGGCAGTCCTCCGCGGCCCCAGGAACACCGCCGTTTACCAGGTGGTGCCGGCGGAGATGTTGCGAGGCGGGATTAAATAGCCGCCAGTGTCCCTCACCCAGCCACGCAGGTGGGGTGGCTCAGGCCGCTCAGGTGTTCTCTGGAGGGCTGCAGGATGTCAGGCAGTCCTCCGCAGCCCCAGGAACACTGCCGTTTACCAGGTGGTGCCGGCGGAGATGTTGTGAGGTGGGATTAAATAGCCGCCAGTGTCCCTCGCCCAGCCGCGCAGGTGGGGTGGCTCAGGCTGCTCAGGTGTTCTCTGGAGGGCTGCAGGATGTCAGGCAGTCCTCCGCAGCCCCAGGAACACCGCCGTTTACCAGGTGGTGCTGGCAGAGATGTTGCGAGGTGGGATTAAATAGCCGCCAGTGTCCCTCGCCCAGCTGCGCAGGTGGGGTGGCTCAGGCCGCTCAGGTGTTCTCTGAAAAGGGTGCAGCTGGCGTATCAGCCAAAGCTGATAACAGGCGCTCCTGACTGTCGCATTTACCTGATTTATCATCAGGAGCGACAAGTCAAGGAGCACCCCCAGACTGCGAACACAGTCACTGGAGGAGAGTGTGACCCCATCCAGGACTGGAGGTTGCAACCCAATTCTTGGTTTCGGGGCTGCTACTGTGAGCACCTCTGTCTAGTCTGGATTCGGTTTCAATCTGTTTTTCCTTATCCAGCCCATTACCACCCAAAGATATTCATTGAGAGAGGAGATGCCATTAGAATTTGAGGCTGATGAACGAGACACGGAGAAATAGATTTGGGTGTCATCAGCGTACTGATAACATCCAGCACCATAACTCCGTATAATTTCACCCAGCAGCTTCATATAGATGTTAAACAACATTGGGGACAAAATAGCACCCAGAGGGACCCCACAAGTGAGCTCCCTCTTGCTAGAGCTACTGTCCCCAAGCAGCACCCTCTGGGACCTACCCGAGAGGAAGGACCAGACCACTGCAATGCAGTGCCCCCAATACCTAACCCCCTCAGGCGGTCCAAGAGGATGCCATAATCTATTGTGTCAAAAGCCGCTCAGAGGTCTAGGAGCACTAACAGGGTCTATGAGTGAGTGGCTGCAGTACAGGCATTTAACCACTGCACCACCAGGGCTGTTGTTAGTAGATATGATCAAGTTAGTAGAAAAAATAGAAAATTATCCAATAATCTGGTCTGATCATAGCCCGATTTTGATGACATTACGTAATAACATGAATTCATATAGATGGCAACTAAATGAAAATTTCTTATGTAATGAGGAAATACTGGAAGAAGGCAAAAAACAACTAAAATTGTTTTTTTGAAGAAAATTTAGATAGAGAGACACCCACACATATAGTTTGGGACACTACTAAAGCGTTCACGAGAGGTTTCTTTATTCAAAAAAGTATTGAATTAAACAGAAAGAAACAGAGGAGACTAAAAGAATTGGAAGAAGAAATTCAGAAAAAAGAAGAACATTTGAAGAGAAACCTAAAGGATAAAGAATATCACATTGAAATAATAGGATTAAAGAAACAAATATCAATAATTATAGCAGAAGAACTTGAGAAAAAAATGAGATGGATCAAACAAAGAAATTTTGAAAGTGCAAATAAGCCAGGGAAACTCATTGCATATAAATTGAAGAAAAAAGAAAAAAAAGTATAACCCAATTAAAACAACAAGATGAAATCATTACAGATCAAAAGAAAATAAAAGAAATCTTCTTTAATTTTTTTTTCAAGCCTGACAAGAGAAATAGAAATCAACAAAGATTCAATTAGCAACTATTTAGATGGTCAAAATATCAAGGAACTATCAGAACAACAAAAAGAAATTTTAAATAAAGAGATAACGATAGATGAAATTACTAATAGTATACAAAAAAGCAAATCAGGAAAGACACCAGGCCCAGACAGATTAGGAACAGAATTTTATAAAAAATTTAAAGAACAAATTATACTCCCCCTTCAAAGAGTATTTAATGATATATTAAAATAAAAAGCCCCAAACTCTTGGTCTCTGGCCAATGTAGTTTTAATCCCAACGGAGAATAAAGACCCCCTGGACCAAAAAAACTATAGACCTATCACATTATTGAACAATGATTATATATTTTTTGCAAATATATTGGCAGAACACATTAAAAAGATATTATCAAATTGGATCCAAGATGGCCAGTCAGGGTTCCTCCCAAAAAGACATATAAAAGATAATAATGAGGAATTTACTTAATTTGATCAAATATCATGTAAAAAACATAGACAAAAAACTAGCCCTTATCTTTTTTGATGCTGAAAAAGCATTTGATAAACTAAATTGGAATTTTATGTTTAAGGTCCTTGAAAGAATGAATATAGGGATAAATTACATGGAATGGTTTAAAAAATATTTATAACAACCAAGAAGCTACCTTGGTAATTAATGGGAAAATCACAAAAAATATAAAGTTAAAAAGGGGGATAGACAAGGATGTCCCTTGTCACCCTTGCTCTTCATCACCACATTGGAAATCTTAATTAATGCAATCAGAGAGAACCCTAAAATTGAAGGAGTAAAAATAAAGAAAACTGAATTCAAACTACACACTTTTGCAGATGACCTATTGATTACATTAGCAAATGTAATAGACAATATAGAGGAACTTTTAGTAATGCTCTAAAAATATTGTACAGTATCGGATTTATGTATAAACAAAGAAAAAACAGTTATGATGAACTTACATGAAGAAGAGAAACAAATTGTGAAGGAAAAAACTGGCTTTCAGATGGTGAATAAAGTAAGATATCTTGGGATCAATATAACTACAAAGAACTCAGAACTATTTAAAAATAACTATGAGATAAAATGGAAAGAAATTAAAAAAGACTTAAAGAAGTGGGAAAAATTAGGACTATCATGGATGGGGAAAATCTCAGCAGCCAAAAATGATTTATTTATTCCAAAACTTATCAATTATTACAAATGATTACCCCTTTAAGAATTGGCATAAAGATATATCAAAATTCTTGTGGGCTGGAGGGAAACCAAGGGTGAAACTTAAACTAATACAAGACGAGGTTAAAAGAGGAGGTATGGCACTTCCTAATCTCATAATCTACTACTATGCATGCATAATGGATTGGATTACAGATTGGATAAAATTGGAAAATAATAGATTATTACAATTGGGAGGCGTAGATAATAGATTTGGATGGCATGCATATCTATTCTATGATAAATTAAAAGTTAATAAAAACTTCAATGATCATTACATTAGGAAATCTCTAATTCGAGTTTGGTTAAAACTAAAACCTAAAATTTGTAGAGGATTACCAAAATAGGTCTCAATAAAAGAAGCTTTTTTAAATAGAACCAAATTAGATGACTCAAAATGGGTCACATATGAAGACCTGTTACAAGGAAAAAAGATGATACTGAAATCCTTAGAACAATTAAGGAATGAAGGTTATAAATTCGCATGGTTTACCTACCATCAGTTAAATGAAAATTATTATTATTATTAAGATTTGAAATTAAATAATATCCAAGAGGCAGATCCTGAATTTGAGAAAATTGTGAAATCAGAAGATAATGATAGAATTAAGAAATATTATAAGCTACTTTTGACTTTCAATTCTGAAGAAGAAAGGATTAAACCCCAAATGATAAAATGGGCACAAAATTTTGGCCATCCCATAAGTTTAGACCAGAGGGAAAAAACGTGGAATAAAAGATTGAAATATACTTTGAATAATGATTTGAAAGAATGTTTTTACAAAATGCAATATAGATGGCATCTCACACCTTTCAAATTGGCAAAAATTTATAAGAATGAAAAGAATAAATCTTGGAAATGTGAGAAAGAATTAGAAATGTACTATCACATTTGGTGGAAATGCACTTTTGTAAAAAAAAAAATTGGGATGAGATTTATGAGGCTATGGAAAAAATATTGAATATTAAAATTATGAAAGACCCAATGATACTCTTGCTAAGTATGAATCAAGAAGAAACATTAGAAATCAAACCTGGCAGGCTGATCTTTTATATGACTACAGCTGCCAGAATGGTATACGCTGCAAAGTGGAAACAAAAAATAATACCTGGTATAGACGATTGGATTATGAAATTATATGATGTAATGGAAAGTGATAGAGTAACACAGATTATATAGAAAAAAAACCACACAAGGAATTTTAGGAAGTTTGAAATCCCTGTATTGAGTATTTAAAATGAGAGTGGGGTCAACAATGGATTTTAGGTCTGGAAACAAAACAGCTTATAAATAATATTAACGAATGAACTCTAAATCCAAAAAGAAATATGTACAGCAGAAAACTCTGCAGAACTCTTTACAACTATGAGGTGAAACACAATAATGTTATGAATCATAGGTTAAAGAATAATTTGTATAGATATATATGATCTTTTTAGATTGTATTAAGAAAGGTAATGGGAAAATATATAAATGTATATATACATATATATAGATAAGTTAATCAGGAGGAAAAAATAGGTCAATGATAGTCTGAATCAGTGGATAAGTGAAGGAAGTCAATCTATGTTATTTATCTTTTTTGTATGTTTATGTCTATGTTTGTGATACTTTTTTCTTTTCTTTCTTGATTTATGTTACTTACCTTTATTTTGTTTGTCACTATGTATTGTTTTTAATCAATAAAAATTTATTAAAAAAAAGAATATGTCCTGAATTGTGATTTTTTTTAAAAAAAAAAACTGCTCAGTTTTGGAAGATTTTCCCACAGAAGGAAGAAAATTTCTAAAATTATTTGTTGCTTCCTTAATGAGGGAAATTTGTCAATGAAATTAATAAACAATTACATCCTTAGAGTACATTCATTGAATTACTGGTCAACATTAATGCAAATACCATTGATTAATAGGTCTGCTCAAACTGGGACTATCAATAGGTTTGTGGTCACAATATAGCCACTAAAAGTCCCAAAGGCTATCACTTTCTAGTACATAAAGTCCAAATGTGTAAATATGCAGCACTCCTCCAAAAATCAATTGTTTCCCATAAAACCATTTTGTTTGTTTAAAAAACAAAAAGAAGGGAGCTCATTGATGTACAGGTAAATAGCATGTTGCATCAATAACTGACAAGGATACTTTTCCTGGCATTGGTATCAGAGGCACTCATTACAAAACATACAGATGTTTTGTCTACAGGATGGATTTCTGTCAAGTTGAAAGGGAACAAGCAAGAAAGACAAGATGGGGGTGGGAGGAGAAATCAAATGCATTCCTGGATTGGCATTGCCTTAACTTGGCATGAGAAACCTTTAACAAGGTGCTTCCAGTTGCTAAAGCATACTGGGTGGTGCTCTGGCATGGAAGTGCTTTCTCTGGCTCAGATGGAGAATTTTCTTCCCTCCAGAAATCCAAAGCAAGACAAACAATGTAAGGATGTTTCTTCACATCCGAGTGAACCAAAAGAAGGAAGCATCACAAAATCAGTCAATTGATTGAAGCACCAGATCTCAAAAAAGCATGAAGCAGGGCTGGGGAATATATAATCAGAAGAGTGGGAGAAAACAGGAGAAGACCAAATACATATTAAACAAATATGAAATTCATACACAGTGATGTAGTGAGAATATTAAACTCCATGATCAAAGGCCATGGGGCATTTGAACATGTTTTTTGCTTTGCTAACATTGTTGTGAAAACCAGTGATGGTGACATACTCCCCAATTCCCCAATTGCCTCTAGTGAATGGATCATCTGAGTCCTTACAACAGGGGTAGGCAACCTTTCCCCTTTAAGGGCCGAGGGACTTCAGCTCCCAGAATTCCAGGAGCTATTGGCCAACATGGGGCTATTGGCCAACATGGCTGAGGCTTCTGGGAGCTGAAGTCCCTCGGCCCTTAAAGGGGAAAGGTTGCCTACCCCTGCCTTACAACCTAAGTAGAAACTACGAGGAACAAATACTGTCACAAGCAGGCAGGGGAAGAAGGAAATAAAGCCAGATGCAGGAGGAGAGGTGTCCAAAGTGCATCATCTCTCTGTTGTAGGATGCTGCAGCCACAAAAAGCTAGGCTTGTGGCTACCTCCCAGAGGGCTTTTTTGGTTGTCGCCCCCAAACTATGGAACGGCCTGCCGGATGAGATCCGTCAATTGACATCTTTAGACAGCTTTAAAAAGGCTATCAAGATGGATCTCTTCCGTCAGGTCTTTCCGTGACAGATAATCCGGCCTCAGGAATTTTTCCCTTGAGTGGGCCTCCAGGCTTTCAATTTTAAAATGTAATGAAGAGTCGCTGCTGCACTGTGGAATTGTTTTTAAACATTATTGTTGTATTTTATATTGTATGTTTTAATTTGTAACTGATTTAATAACTTTTTAAGGGGGGGGGAGAGAACTAGATTTTATTGTTGTTTGTTATATTTTACTGTTGTTAACCGCCCCGATTGATCTCAAAGGGGCGGGATATAAATAAAATTTTTATTTATTATTATTATTTATGATATCATTATAATTATTAGAAGGAGTAGCACTCCAGTCATGACTACTAGCATCACCATCACCATCACTGATGTGCATTTTTCTGATCTCCCTAAAATATTTATCCAAGCTAGAATCTGTATGTGAAAGCCTACTGGGTGACTTTGGGCAAGTCATATTCCCTCAGCCTCAGAGGATGGCAATGGCAAACCTCCTCTGAAGAAAATTTGCCAAGAAACGGCTGTGATAGGTTTATCTTAGGGTTTCCATAAGTCAGGAATGACTTGAAGACAAAACAACACACACACATGATACATACAGTTGCATATTGTACTGCAATGAGCTCTGGAGACACAGTGGTTAAATGCCAGTACTGTAACCACAATGTTGTGAGTTTGATCCCCGCAGGGTTCCAGGTTGACTCAGCCTTCCATCTATGTGTACCCAGATAGTTGAGAGCAATTGCCTAACACATTGTAAACCTCTTAGAGAGAGCTTAGTTTACTATGAAGTGATATATGAATGCTATTGCTATTGCACATGGGAGTGTGGTGTAGTGTGGTAATGGCTCTGGCTCTGGGGCTTCAGAGATGCAAAATCAAATCATCATTGACCCATGCAACTCAGTGTGTAACCCTGGTCCCTCCACTCTCTCATTTTTCTCAGCCTGACTACCTGTAGGACTTATTGTGACCATAAAATTAGGGGAGGGAGGAGATTAATTTCAACCACCTTGAGCTATTTGGAGCAAAGGTGTAATGGGCCAAGTGTGACATAGGGCCTCTGCAGACTGGCTCAAAGGGCCAGCCTGGAGGCACACTTGGGGTGGGGCAGCTGCATGCCAGCTGCCCCAACCCCATGCTGATGCCATCCTGATGCTGCACACCATTATGCACGGTGCACGATGTCAGGACGCCTTTCTGGCACAGCGTTAGGACACACTGCACCAGAAAGGATGAGGAAGAGCCACACACCAGCTCTTAGGGCGGCCCACACACCAGCTCTTAGGGCGGCAAAAAGAAGGGGCGGCAAAAGGGAGGATTGGGGCCACAGCGTGGGGTAGCCATGGCCCTGATCTGCTGCTTCCCAGGGCGGCCCAGAGCTGCCCATCTGCACACTCCCCAAGAAACATTGGCAAATATTATGTCCAGCTAGTTAGTTATGTATATATGTATATTTAACTAAAGATACATCTGTACTGTAGAAATAATGCAGTTGGATACCACTTTAACTTCCATGAGTCCACCCTACAGAATCCTGGGATTTGCAGTTCTGTGAGGCACCAGCATTTTTTGGCAGAGAAGGCTAAAGACTGTGTAAAACTGCAAATCCCAGGATTCCATAGGATGGAGCTACATCACATGAAGTGGTGTCAACTGCATTGTTTCTAGTTCTTAGTAACCTCTACTTAGTAACCTCTACTAGTGTAACACACACACACACACACACACACACAACTTGATAGAAACATCATTCACTTGCACTCTGATCATCAGCAGAATGGACCTCTTTTTCTTCATCTAGCTTGTGGTCTGGTGATGCAGTGGTTAAATGCCTGTACAGCAGCCACTCACTCATGAACCATAAAGTTGTGAGTTCAATACCAGCCAAGGGGCTCAGGCTCGACTCGGGCTTGCATCCTTCCAAGGTCACTAAAATGAATACCCAGCTTGTTGGGGGCAATTAACTTACACATTGTAAACTGCTTAGGGAGTGCTTAAGTGCACTGATAAGAGGTACAGAAATATATTTGCTATTGCTATTGCTATATATTACTATTATTATTATTTTATCTATTTATATCCCGCATTCCTCCCAGCATAGAGGTTTTACCAGTGGGAGGGGGGAGAGTTGCGATTATGGCAGCAGTATTTTTTAGTGCAATGATGCAAATAATCTCACTCAGGCATTCTGGGTTTGTTATTCACACTATGGTACCACATTGATGCACATATCTACAAGTACTGTTGCTCTTATGTGCAAGCATTCAAATAAAGGTGGAGTTGACAATGCTAATACATTTGGAACATGTTCAAAGCATGCAACATTTTATCCTTGGTCTATTTGGGTCTATTTGCATCGGTTATTCACACTACCAATGATGAGGATATTTTTTAAAAACTTGGGACAACCCCCAATATCGATTATCTTGGATTAAGTGGGTTTTTGGCAGCCTCCCCAAAAGCTGAATTAGGTGCATTCAGGATGCACGTGATCAACAGAGATTCAACCCAGATTCATCCTGGATTATTTTCACAGTGTGAAAGTTAGTAAAATATATTTTAGTTAAGTTACTTACTGTATGAGCCAGTATGGCATAATGGTTTGAGTGTTGGACTACAACAATGGAGGCCAGGGTTTGATTCCCAGCTGAGCCATGAAATCCACTAGGTGACTTTAGGCAAGTTACATGCTCTCAAGCCTCAAGGGAAAGCAATGGCAAACTTCCTGTGAACAAATCCTGCGAACCCCCTGCCCCCCATAATAGGTTTGCCTTAGGGTCGCCATAAGTTAGAAATGACTTGAAAACACACAAAAGCAACTGCAACAAACTTACTGTAGTTAAGTGAGTACCTCATACATAATACTGACCATAACTCCTAAATATTTACATTTATAGTGTAATCTGATACGAGATCTTTGTAACGTCACAGTATTTTAACACGTTGATACTACTTTAGCTGCCTGGCTGCATCCTACAGAATTCTGGGATCTGTAGTTTGGTGAAGTACAATCTAAAAATCCTAGAATTCTCTAGATTGGAACCATGGTAACTAAACAGGTATCAAGGTGCTGTGATTATATAGCAAGAAACAGCTCATTTGCTCACAAGCAATTCCCACCAGGATCAATAGACTTTATTCTTATGCAATTCTGGATTCAAAAGTAGCTGTAGTGACTCAAGTCCATTAAAAAAAACACAGGCACACAAAAGCTTCCCTTTCCATGACTGTCACACAGGCATGTCCTGGCACTGAGTTAAATGCTAATGGATGTTTATTATTGTCATGTGCTTCTTATAAGACTATATTGGTGCCCATATCTGTTCACACTGAATCAGCCTCGCTTGGGAGCAACAAACAAGGCTTTTCAGGCAGGATGAATATGAACTGCACTGATTTTCTGCTCAACTGGTGATTTTTAGACAGATAAACAAGTCTTGCCTTGGGCCTCTGACCTGGCTTTATAATTAAAAGCCATAATAAATGTTTATATTCAAGGGAAAATGGCTTGTTGGCTGGTGAGAGAGGGCGTAGAGCCATCGTCACTGGGGGAGTGTGAAATGCCATTTGGCAAAAGGCTCTTCAGTACTAGATCAGCAAGGAGCTTTTGTAACTGAGCAGTTCTGTCCAGCCTCCTGGCCAGGGACTTTCCATGTTTCAAGTCTAATTGCTTGTCATAAAATAAAATAAAATAAAAAAGCAAGCAACTCTGTCACATCTAAAGGGATTCACCATACATGCAATTATAGCACTATCATTCCATTTTAACTGCTATGGTTCCACCATGTGGGATCCTGGGATTTGCAATTTAGGGAGGGGTATGTAGAATTCTCACCTAGAGAGCTCTAGTGCCTCCCCAAACTATAAACTGCAGGAGTCTATAGAATGTAGCCATGGAAGTTAAAGTGAACTCATAGTGCTATAACTGCACACGTTGAAACTGTCTCGATTAATCCTCTGTCATCCCACTTTTCCAGCAGTTTTAAAAATGTCCAGGTTTCTCTCACTTCCTCTCACTTCCTCCTTTTTTCCCCTCGGCTTATTTCAATTAGTGCAAACTGAATTCACTTAGCTGGGGAGATAGGAGAGGAAGAAGGGAAACTTGCCCTTCAGAGTAGTAGGCTCATGCAAAAAGCACTGCTGCAGATTATCCTAGCTTGTGTGTTTTTCCTCATTAATAACTTTTGTGATCTTGCTCACATTCTGGTGTTGCTTTGCCACACATGCCCTGGATTTCTGTTCAACACTGGAGGGTACATAAGTATGCAGCATGAAGGGGTCATATATGCAGAACTACAAAGCTGCTCAACTGACTCCACAGGTTACAGTGACTGTTTATGCAAAACAGTGCCACCCTGATAACTTCATCTGTTCAAGAGACACTAAACCCTCTCTCTGCTCAATCATTGATCAAGCAATATAATAGGGCCCAACCAAAGTCTTTGGAAAAGTCAATTTCAGGGATTACAACACCTTGAAACTCACTGGCCAAATTGTATGGAAGTACAAACCTTTTAAGAGGCCTTTACAGACTGCCAGAAATAATGCAGCTTGAGTCGACTTTAACTGCCCTGGCTCAGTGCTAGGGAATTATGGGAGTTGTATTTTTTTCTGAGACATTGGGCCTTCTCTGTCAGAGAGCTGTGGTGCCACAATAAACTACAGTTTCCATGATTCCCTAGCACTGAGCCAGGGCAGTTAAAGTCGACTCAAGCTGCATTATTTCTGGCAGTCTGTAAAAGCCCTCAGTTGGTTTATTCTTGTTGGGATGAAATAGCAGGGTGCAGAACATTGAATGAGTATGCACAATGAACATGCCCTCCAATTGTCCCAATTTGGCTGTGATAATACCAGTTAACCCTCTGTTGTCTCACTTTCCTAGCTGCTTTTCAAATATTCTTTCCCTTTCTCCCACTTTCCCTTATACTCATTTTATTTCAATTGCTGCAAATTGAACTCAAAATGCAAAAGAAATTTGCACTCAGTTCCACAGTGGGGAAAGGAGAGGCAAGGAGAGGATGCCCTTCCCCGTATGTTCTCCTAGCTTCCAGGTTCTTCCTCATTAATAATCTTTGCCATCTTGGCCATACTCTAATGTTGCTTGGCCATATGTGTCCTGGTTTTCATCAATGAAATGTTGCAGGATATGTAGGTTGTAGGGGAGATGGGAAACAGCTTGAGTGGTGGAGGAATGGAATATCCTGAAAAGGAGTATGCCGATTTGATTGGTAATTTGGCATTATGATTAGAACTGCTACATCCCACAATATTTTGCTAGTCTAGCTCTGTTCCAGGAGTGAGGAGCATGTGGCCCTTAAGATGTAGGAATACAAATGTCATTATTTGACAATGACTTACACTGACTAGGTCTGATGAGAGGTGCAGTCCAACAATATTTGGAGAACCACATGGTTGCCAACCCTAGACATGTATTTTGATTCCTTCCCCAAGTGTTGTTTTGGGAGTATGTAGTACTTAATTTAAAAGAGAGAGGAGACACTAGGCTTGGCAAGTTCCCCTTACCTGGGGCCGGCCCGGGGATCCCCTGGTCTTCCGCAGGCTGCCGCCACCACCGACCCCTGCCGCCGCTGCTGCCGCGCATGTCATGGCCACCATTTTGTTTTCCAAAAATTTTGGAAAACAAAATGGCAGCCACGACATGTGTGTTGGCGGCATGGCAGCAGCAGCGTGCGCGGCGTAGGTGGAGGTCAGCGGGGGCCGGTCCAAAGGCCTCTGGGGCCGGCCCCAGCCCATGGGCCGTAGGTTGCCGACCCCTGCACTAGGGCTCCATACTTGAGGAAACTAATGTTCTCATTCTTTTAGTAGAGTTTTCCCACCATTTGAGTCTTAAAGAGTCTTATTAGGATTATCCTCCATCTTCCTTTTCCTGAACATGCCCTCTTTTTCAGAGCTAAGATTTCTGTCTGGTCAGATTTTTAAAATATCTAGAGATTTAAAGAAATGTCTGCTATTGCTTCACCTCCTGCCTACCAGTTCCACCACTTCATCACCATCCCCGCCTCGGATTTAAACAGCTGCACCAAGACGATCCTCATGTGGCCCCATCGATTAGATGGAGAGGATTGTCGAGCCAGGCTTTTTGGACTATTCTGGTATTAGGATCCTAAATTTCTAAATTGAATTGTTGTTTTAATCTGTCTTGATATAATATTGTTTTAAGGGGGGAGGGGGGTATGTTGTATTATATGTTTTATTGTTGGATTCTATGTTTTAACTTGTAAGCCGCCCTGATTGGACTACCACTGGGCGGGGTATAAATAAATATTATTATTGTTATTATTATTATTATTATTATTATTATTAATCAAAACTGCAAATAATCAAATTTGCAAAAGTCAAAGCTGCAAATGTATTTATAGTAGAAATGATAACAGCTTATATAGTAGGGGTATTTAAACTGAAAGTTGTCATAGTATTTTGTAGTAGTGAGTAGATAAATGCTATCCTTTTTATTTTTCAAAATATACTAACCTTAGTCTTACTAAAGTTTATCCAACTGAAAGGATTCTGCCATTTGCCATGCTGATGTGTCCCTTGTTTCTGACTTATGGTGACCCATGAAGTTTTCATGGCAAGATTTGTTCAGAGGAGATTTGCCATTGCCTTCTCCTGAGGCTATGGACGTTTTCACACGGGGCTTTGGTGGAGGCAATCCTACCTCCCGCCGGCCCCACTCCGGAATGGCTCCAGCGGCGGCAGGCTAATTCCTTTTAAAAGTCGGAATTACCTTTCCGCCGCTGAAGCTGTAGTTGGACGTGCTGAGGTCGGAGGGATGCCAGAAGGACGCCGGACTTAAGGCTCTGTGCGTTTGAACACACGGAGCTAGAAGCTGGACGTATGCAGGGATGACACTGGAAGGGGCAGGGTTTTCTGCGGCGTGCGTTTGAACAAGCTGGAAGAGGAGCCGGAGTGGGGCCGGCGGGAGGTAGGATTGCCTCCGCCTAAAGCCCCGTGTGAAAACGTCCTATGACTTGCCCAAAGTCACCAGTGGGTTTCATGGCTAAGTGGGGAATTGAATCCTGGTCTCTCAAATTCTCCTATAATTTACTTCTGCACTCTGGGTCCTTCATGGGAACCAGTGACACTTTCTTTCTGAATCAAAATTCAGATCAGAGATGTGTGACTCCCTGAGAGCAAACAGACAGAAATCATTCAACCAAGCACAAAATATGAATAACATTTTTTCTAATGTTACGGATATTCACACTGAGAATGGGAAGCCAGTTTGTTGGGACAGCAAAATCCTTTATTTGTGCCTCTAGTTTTATCAGACTAATTAAAAAAATCCTTATTTGCCTATTGGCAGATGTTGAGTGAAACATGCATCTTTAGTCAGCAGGACTTCACCTCTATGTAAAAGAGTATGTGGGATTGTTGGAAACAATTCAGTTTCAAACAATTTTTGTCAAACCTGACTAGATGAGAGTGCCCTGACACTGAGCAATCTTGCTAAGAACGATCCAGCTGGTTGTCTGGTTGTTTCCAATCCCAAATTTACTGAAAGTGCAATTGAATAGAGCTCTTGTTTCTCAACAAGATGTTCAACCAATTAATCAGTCATCATCCAAATCCTTAGTTACATCTTAAGTGACATCTTAAGTGACATCTCCTGGACTAACCTCTGCCACCCAAGTGCATCTTAAGAGCCATCAACTGGTTCAGGTAAAGGAAGTCCATTCAGCTTCTGATTTAGACATGGAAAAGATGATATTTCCACCCCTTCTTGTCAGCAAATGAAGGTATAACAAGGAGTTGTGACGATGGTCCTTCTTCTTATTGTCACAGACTCACTTGATGGTGATATGTGATGGTAGTGGCCTCTTTTTTTCCCAATTGGAAGGTGAATGGAACCTCCTTGGCCTAATCTGCCAGGTAAATTGGGGTGGGATTTATATAGGTTAACAGTAAGACTACATACTCTTACTTAATGCAGGCCAGTTATGGATCTGTAACTCTAGGTTGCAAATCTGTAACTGTAGTACTCAGCACTGGCTGAGCCTGGCTGGGACCCGGGCTGATGGCGGCCAGAGTTCGGCAGCGATTTAGCATGCGATAATCCCTGCCTCCTGCAGCCTAGGAGGCTTGATTCAGTTTAAAAAGCCAAGCGATAAGCTCCAGAGACAGGAAAATGGGTGGAGGAAATTGATTTCAAAAGTGAGGGAACTTGATATCACAAAATGTAGCTTGGAAGGTTGAAAAATCAGCATCCACAAACTATAGTTTCAATAGGTTATTTCCTGTTATAGTTTTTGTGATGTCCAAATTTATTCTCCTACCACTTGCATTTCTCCAATAAGCTCTCAAATATCCAGTTAGATACACTGGAAATATTATGTAAACCAAAATTTAGATTTTTGTTTTTATGGGGGCTGGTCAGCCCAGAGAATGCATCTTTTAATTCTTTGCTTTCCATGCTGTTCAGGTTCCTTAAGTAAGCAAATCACCAAACTGCAATTTTAGGTAGTGTTGACAATTTTGATGATCAGTCATTCAATACTAGCATTGTGTCATGATACTTTTCATGGGAATCTTGGAAGCAGGAAGTGTAAACAGAAACTAATGTGTGAAGGGGAAAATCTGTTTAGAAAATTAACTGGTAAACTGTAGGAGTAAAATAATATTTTTTCAAGAAAACCTGGTGTAACATGTTTTGGGAAGTCTTTGAAGTATGATACAATATATACTCTATTGTATTTTATACGGTAAGTATGAAGATATAGACCAGCAAAACAGTGATGTATTGCTCTTCTGTATCTTTTCTTCACAGTCTCATTATTGGGTAACACACCCACAGCAGTATCTGTACAAAGAGCAAATAAATAGGTTTTGTGTTCATAAACACAGCAGTATTTCAGAAAAGGTTATGGAGTTGCATCTTTCTGTGCTTGTCTTTTATATATGTCAGACACTCCCTCCCTGTGTGGGCTTATTGTTCAGACTGCAAGTTTTAACATATTTCAGAAATTACGACTACTCTTGAAATGATGACATTTATCCCAAGTAAATGGAATTAACTAAATAACCAAGGAATATAATTATCTGAAGGTAAACAACATTATAGTAAAATGGCAAAAGGAACCCATTTTGCTTCTGAAAGGAGTTCAGGCTATAATTGAAAAGTTATAGCATTTTTCTTTCTTGCTAGGAGAGCAGTAGCTGTCCATCCCATTTAATTCTTATGAGAACAATTGTTATAAAACCCCCTCTGGTCCTCTTTTCTAGAAGTACTCTAAAGCAGATATTATTCTTGGAGCTTTAGGTCCACTACGTTTGTTGGCAGAAATTTATAAGTATCTGATATATTCCAGTTGCAACTTCTGCTTCTATATATTTAGGGCTGCATCTGTGCTGCAGAAATAATCCAGGTTGACACCATTTTAACTTCCTCAGCTTAATGCTATGGAATCCTGGGATTTGTAGTTTGTTGTGGCACCAGAGGTCTCTGACAGAGAAGGCTAAATATCTTGCAAAAATGACAAATCCCATAATTCCATTGCATTGAGCCATGGCAGTGAAAACAGTGTCAAACTGGATTATTTCTGCAGTACATATGCAGAGTTACAGGATTATTAATTAATGTGTATCACAAGCAATTGTATGCTTGATGTTTATAATCTTTTTTTTAATGACAGAATTTAAAAGTTTGTATTATCTCTTCCTTCTCCAACCTCGTGCACAATTCCTACAATCCCATTCCACTGCTGAATTAATTTGATTTATATATTCCCTTTCTCCTGGATTGGGACTCAAAGTGGATCACAAAAAGAATGAGCTAACACCAAACAATAAAATTTTAAAACATATTAAAACCACCAAATTAAAAAGATGGGGGAGAGGGGCATATTCAATCTGGTTACATTGGCTTTTTGTGTATTTTTCTTTTCTTTTTTCTTTCTATTATTTTTTTTTGTTCTTTTTGTGTAATAATCAAACTTTAATACAAATGGTATTAAATGGTAGGTCATAAACAGCATAAAGCAGTTAAAAACATGCAAAGGTTAAAAATAAAGCACCCTATAGGAAGGTTCCCTGTAAGTAATTACATATTAAAAGCCTGTGTGAACAAAAAGGTCTTTGCCTGATGGTGGAAGGAGAACCAGGAAGGGGCCAGCCTAGCTTTCCATGGAAGGGAGTTCCAGAATGTGGGAGCAGCCACCCAGAAGACTCCCTCTTATGTCCTCAACAAGCAAGCCTGTGATGGTGGTGGGACGGAGAAAAAGCACTTTCCAGTGGATCATAATACTCTGGCAAGTTTGTATAGGTAAATTCAGCCTTTCAGATAGTCTATTCATTGTCAATGCCAGCTGAGACATTCAGTTACGGTTGGTCCATCATATCCACGGATTTTGCATCCAGGAATTCAACCATCCATGGCTCGAAAATATTCAAAAGATTTTTTTTCCAAAAAGCAAACCTTGATTTTGCCATTTTATATAAGGGATACCATTTCACTATTGCATTGTATATAATGGGATTTGAGCATCCACACATTTGGGTATCTGAGGTGGGGGATGTCCTGGAACCAAACCCCAGTGGATACCAAGGGCTCATTGTATTTCATTCATCCCATGCTTTTATTAACTTATACACACAGCCCAGGTGCTCAATAAGATGTAGGACTATGCACAAATCTTACTGTATAATATCATTAAAATTGTCTTTCGGGGGAAGCAGATGGGCGGCACGGGGCCACCCCAGGAAGCTGCGCCGTGGGGCTGAGGCATCCGCATTCTTCGGCCCCAAGGCACAGCTTTGGCACCCCAGGAAGGAGCGCTAAAATAGCGCTCCTTCTGCAAATCGCTGAAGGTGCGCCGCAAAAGGCTGCCGGCGCACCTTCGGTGACTTTTCCGCCACATTGTGTGTGGATGCTGTGGCAGATAGGCATCCTCAGAGCGCTGGATGTGCGGAGGGTCCGGCGCTCCGACGATGTCTTCGGGAAGGGGTTGGGGCACCCAGCGTGTGGCTGCTCCTCCCCTTCCTTGCTCTGAAGATGGCGCTTTGCGCCGTCTGCTTAGCCCCTTTGTTAGTCTTTCTATGTGTTTCTCTTAAAAATATATTAAGGTCTAACAAATTCCTTACTTGCCTGGAAGACAATTTCATTGTCCAAAAGTTGGAAGAGGCAACAAGGGGATCGGCCATTTTAGATCTGATCCTAACCAACAGGGATGACCTGATTAATGACGTGCAAGTGGTGGGATCCTCTGTTGGGAGTGATCATGTTCTCTTGGAGTTTGTTATACAATGGAAAAGCGAAGCCAGGCATAGTCAGACATGCATTCTAGACTTTAGGAAAGGTGATTTCAGTAAACTTAGGGAAATACTGGGGGTGATCCCATGGTCAGGAATACTAAAAGAGAAGGGAGTTCGGGATGGATGGGAGTTTCTCAAAAGGGAGATACTGAAGGCACAATTTCAAACTGTTCCAACAAGAAGGAAAAATGGGAGGTATCTCAAGAAACCAGGATGGATGACTAAGGAACTAAACTGAGCTAAGTTTTAAATGGGGCATGTATAAGAAATGGAAAAAGGGGGAAATAACCAAGGAGGAATTCAAGGAAATAGCTAGCACATGTAAGGGGAAAGTCAGAAAAGCAAAGGCACAGAACAAGCTCAGGCTTGCTAGAGATTGGGGTATGTCCATAGGAAAAGGAAGAAAAAGAAAATGGTAGGGCCACTATGTGGAGAAGATGGTGAAATGCTAACAGGGGACAGAGACAAGGTAGAATTACTCAACACATTCTTTACCTCAGACTTCTCAGAAAAGGAAAAGGGTGCTCAACTTGAGGAAAATGGAACAGAGGACACAATAGGAGAAATGCTGCACGGAATAAAGAGGAAGTACAGGAGTGCCTGGTTTATCTAAATGAATTTAAGTCTGCAGGACCAGATGAACTACATCCAAGGGTATTAAAAGTACTGGCAAATGTAATCCCAGAGCCATTGGCAATAATTTTTAAGAATTTCTGGAGAACAGGAGTAGTCCCAGCAAACTGGAGGAGGGCAAATGTTGTCCCCATCTTCAAAAAGGGGAAAAAAGAGGATTCCAACAGTTATCATCCAGTTAGTCATCCATCCAGCAATACCAGGAAATATTCTAGAGCAAATCATTAAACAGTCTGTGAACATTTATAAAGCAATAAGTAAGGGCTGACAGTAAGGGCTGTTCGACAGTGGAACACACTCCCTCGGAGAGTAGTGGAGTCTTCTTCCTTGGAGGTCTTTAAGCAGCGGCTGGATGGTCATCTGTCGGGGATGCTTTGATTGGGAGTTCCTGCATGGCAGGGGGTTGGACTGGATGGCCCTTGTGGTCTCTTCCAACTCTATGATTCTATGATTCTATGATTCTATGATTCAATACCATTATCACAAAAAGTCACCATGGGCTTTTGAGAAACAAATCATGCCAGAATAATCTGATCTCCATTTTTGATAAAATTACCAGCTTGGTAGACAAAGGGAATGCTGTAGATATAGCATACCACGATTTCAGTAAGGCCTTTGACAAGGTCTCCCATGATATTCTTGCAGACAAGCTGGTAAAATGTGGGCTAGACAATGTGACTGTTAGGTGAATTTTTAATTGGTTGACCAGCTGAACCCAAAGGGTGCTCAACAATGGCTCCTATTCATCCTGGAGAGCAGTGACTAGTGGGGTGCCACAGGGTTCAGTCCTGGGCCCAGTGCTATTCAACATCTTTATCAATGACTTGGATGAAAGAATAGGGGGCACACTTATCAAATTTGCAGATGACACCAAATTAGCTGGATTAGCTAATAACCCAGAGGAGAAGATCAAAATTCAAGAAGACCTTAATAGCTTAGAAAGCTGGGCCAAAGCTAACAAAATGAATTTCAACACAGAAATGTAAGATACTGCATTTAGGGTGGAAAAATGAAATGCATAGATATAGGATGGGGTTCACCTGGCTTAGCAAGACTACGTGTGAAAGGGATCTAGGAGTCCTAGTAGACCACAAGTTGAATATGATTTAATAGTGTGATGCAGCATCTAAAAAGGCCAATGCGATTTTAGGTTGCATCAATAGAAGTATAGAGTCTAGATCAGGGGTAGGCAACCTTTTTCGGTCCTTGTCCTTGTCTCCGCTGGGCCGAGGGGGGGGAATGGTGGTGCGTGCGCTCATGCGTGTGCGCACCCCCGTGAGCACCGCTGCTGCTGCCATGGCGCGCACAGCAGCAGCTGCCACCACGCATGCTCCAGCCGCCATTTTGATTTCCAAAATGGCGGCCGCGACGCATTTGCGCATGTGCAGGAGTACTCCGCATGCACGAACGAGTCGCAGCTGCCATTTTGGAAATCAAAATGGTGGCCACCACTTGCGGCCGCAATTTTGATTTCCAAAATGGCGGCCGCAACTCATTTGTGCATGCACAGTACTCCTACGCATGCGCAAACGCATCACAGCCGCCATTTTGGAAATCAAAATGGCGGCCACGGCATGCGCGGCCGCATGGACAAGAAAACGCATGGTGGTGGTGGCGCGCGTCAGCAGCAGTGGTGGGAGGGGTCCGCCTGGGCCGGTAAGTCCGGCGACCTGGGCCGGAACCGGCCCGGGGACCGTAGGTTGCCGGCCCCTGGTCTAGATCAAGGGAAGTAATAGTGCCACTGTATTCTGCTTTGGTCAGGCCTCACCTGGAATACTGTGTCCAGTTCTGGGCATCACAATTCGAAAAGAATGTTGACAAATTGGAGCATGTCCAGAGGAGGGTGACCAAAATGGTGGGCCTGGAAATCATGCCTTATGAGGAAAGACTTAGGGAACTGGGTATGTTTAGCCTGGAGAAGAAATGGTTAAGAGGTGATATGATAGCCCTGTTTAAGTATTTGAAGAGTTGTCACATTGAGGATGGAGAAAGTTTGTTTTCTGCTGCTCCAGAAACTAAAACACGGAACAATGGATGCAAGCTACAGGAAAAGAGAGCCCACCTCAACATTAGAAGGAACTTCTTGACAATAAGCACCCCATAGGAAGGGGTGACACTGTTCGACAGTGGAACACACTCCCTCAGAGCGTGGTGGAGTCTCCTTTCTTGGAGGTCTTTAAACAGAGGCTGGATCTCCATCTGTTGGGGATGCTTTGATTGTGATTTCCTGCATGGCAGAGGGCTGGACTGGTTGGCTCTTCTGGTCTCTTCCAACTCTATGATTTTATGATCTCACAGTTTGGTGCCCCATTGAATCATGCATCCAGGAAATGAACCCCCATGCCTCCACTCTAATCCTGGCCCTATGTAACACGTGGATGGATCCTTAGTTAAGTAGAATTGCTCTGAGATCAACCAAGAATGTAACTTTATATCTCATCCGTGCGTAATAATGTTGGACTGAATACGAACTATAAATACAATTCATGTATAATTCAGGTTCTCATGTTCCCCACTTTGCACAATCATGGTCTCAGTTTTTAAAACTGGCCCTTTGTTTGTGTACCAGAAACTCTCATTGTTCCAAATGGAGGAGATGAGGCAGAGAAGGAGAAGGCAAAGATAATTGGAACAAAATGTTTCTTTTTTTCATGCTAATAACAAGTGTCATCATTTTATTTATGTTGTGCATTTTTTCCCAAACAGAAGAACACTTCAAAGAGCATAAAAGAATAGAATACCATAAAAGAAATGTTGGGGGCCTCTATAATGAAAACCGGTTAGAAATACAGGCAGGCAAAAGCAAGGGCGGGCCATGTTGGCACATTTAGTCTGTAAATAAAATTGCTCTAATGGATCTGGCTCAGGTGCTTCCTTGTCAAAGCAAGGAGTGTAACCAGGAATCATAAGTCTGAGCATTGCCTAGCAAGGGACAGTTGGTGACCTTCAAGCTCAGATATATGGATGGAGGCCTGGCAAAAACATCTAGATGTAAACACATCACCAGTTCCACAACAACAATCCAGTGCATCCAGCCAAAATCTACCAAAATCAATAGCATTATATACCATCCTTTGACATGGTCTTCTAGTAGCCGTAGGTTAAATGTGGTTTGTAAAAAGCAAAGCCTTCTTAAAGCAAGTTATATGACACTGGAGGCAGCATGGGATACATTACCATACAGCTTCTTTTCAGGGATAATCCTACCATTATGGAAGCTGCCCTATGCCCTTAAAACTAGTCTGTTGCCTTCCAGTACAGTAGAGTAATGCTTCTTAAGCTATCGATGTAGGGAACCGGCAGAGTTTTTTTTTTGTTTTTTTTAACTTCCCAATTAGCCAGGAACAAGCACCATATTTGTGCCCATTGACTCCACTCCAACTTTTGAAGACTGGCAGTAGACTATGGACTCCCATTTTAGGTAGCAGTTCAGTAGAGGAGGCTGTAGCATTACTGGTGTTGAAACAAGATTGATTGCTGGACCAGTCAGTCTTTATTTATGGAATAGGATGCCATCTTGGTGTCTTGGGTCTGTCTTTCATCTGAGAACGTATGAATATAGGAGCCAGGTAGAGAAGATCACTGATAAAAGTCCCTTTTCATTTGAAGCTTTTCCTCCTACCACCTGGGTGATGCACACTTACTTTCACAGGTAAAACAATAGGGGGATTTGCATATTTTTAATACAGTGGGCCTTTGGTGTCTGCTGCAGTTTGGTTCTAGGACCTGCCATATATACTAAAATCTATGGATGATAAAGTCCCATTAAACACAGTGACACAGTGAAATTGTGTCCCTTTTGTTAAATGGCAAAATCAAGGTTTGCTTTTTGGACTTATATTTTAAAAAAATATTTTCAAGCCATGGATGGTTGAATCCATGGATAAAGAAATCTGTAGATATGGAAAGTCAACTATAGTTATTCTCACATCAAAAAACGCAGCTGGAATCTCCACTCCTTATTACATACTATAGAAGGCTATTATATTTCTGTCATGTACCGATTGTTTGACAGAGGGACAAGGTATAAATAAACTTTATTATTATTATTATTATTATTATTAACTAATTTATATTCCTGGTCTGTTAAGACTGTGCATTTGTTTCATCTAAATGAAAAAGATACATACAAAAGTGTTTCCTTCCCATTTTATATGGATTAAATAAGCATGAATTAAAGTTAGGCTGCATCTGCACTGTAGAATTAGTGCAGTTTAACACCATATTAACTGCCATGACTCAGTGCCATGGGATTCTGTAATTTGTAGTTTTGTGAGATATTTAGCCTTATCTGTCAGAGAGCTCTGGTGCCACAATAACAATAGCAGCTTATTTATATATCACTTCATACCGCACTAAGCAGTCTGTAAGCAGTTTATAACTGTAAGCTAATTGCCCTCAACAAGCTGGGTACTCATTTTAGCCACCTCAGAAGGATGCTAGGAGCCCTGCTGGTGCAGTGGTTAAATGCCTATACTGCAGTCACTCACAAACCACAAGGTTACAAGTTCAATACCAGCCAGGGCTCAAGCTCGACTCTGTATCCTTCTGAGGTGGCTAAAATGAGTACCCAGCTTGTTGGGGGCAATTAGCTTACAGTTGTAAACTGCTTAGAGATTGCATAGTGCAGTATGAAGCTGTATATAAATGAAGCTGCTACTGCTATTGCTAGGCTGAGTTGACCCTGAGCCCCTGGCTGGCATTGAACTCACAACCTTGTGAGCAAGGGCCTTTGCAGACTGCCAGAAATAGTGCAAATTGAGTTCACTTTAACTGCCTTGACTCAGTGGTAGGGAATCATAGGAACTGTAGCTTATTGTAGCACCAGAGCTCTCTGAAAGAGAAGGCTCAATGTCTCAGAAAAAACTACAGTTCCCATGATTCCCTAGCACTGAGCCAGGACAGTTAAAGTGGACTCAGTTTGCACTATTTCTAGCAGTCTGCAAAGGCATGTGGCTGCAGTACCAACATTTAACCATTGCACCAACAAATTAAAAATCCAAGGATTCCATAGCATTGAGCCATGGCAGTTGAAGTGGTATCAGTCTAGATTATTTCTGCAATGCCTAACTAATTTTGAATTAAAATGTTATTTTTGCTTGGGTTTCTCTTTCATTGTGAAAAATAATAAGAAAAGTTTTGCTTGAACTGGCTCAAGAAAGGCTGCATACCCAAAGATGTCTGTGACTGGGGGAAAGAGCATACTCTTCTTGTGCTGGAGGGTGTTCTGAAACCCATTAAGGGAAGAAAATTAAACTTGAATTAACAAAATACCAACAAAAGGTTTCCAAAAAGAAGAAAATTATGACAATATATTTACATTTAAATCTGAACAATGAAAGGGAACATTTTTCCACTACACATCCCAAAGCTGCAGAAGTAGAAACATAAGTGATCTTTCAATAAAAAATATTAAGAATTTTAATCTGGTTGTACTCAACAGCTGTAACTCAAATGTATTCAGCAGCACTTGCTCTTTGGCCAGCTGCTGATGACGGAGAAAGAAACCTTGCTCTATCATTTTATGTCTATATATGTACTACCTCCAATGTGCTGAAGACTTCCCATTTGGCACATTATACTGAACTTTGGCAACCATGTGGCTAATGGCAAATGGAAAAATAATTATTCCATTTGATCTAAATTGGTGATGCCTTCAGTCATGGCAATTTGGGAAATTTTCAGTTTAATTTTCAATGCAGGAGTTGGAATACTACTGAGGTTGTCCACCGTTTTTGAGAAGAACTGGGTTTTTAAAATGTGTGGTTTGACCACGAAATTGGGATTATGGTGGAATGTGGGGTGGGGCCAGGTTGGTGAGTGATAACTTAGGTTAGGTGGTCATCTAGGTTATGTGATCATTCCTGTCAGGGAAGGGTTGTTCATTTGCTTGTACTGGTATCCCTAACCCTTTTTTTTTGGGGGGGGGGGGGTGATTGGTATTTGTAGGCATATATTTGCAGGTTGTCATTTCACCTCCTCCTTCTCTATTAGCTTCACTTTATGGAAGCATAAATGGGTAATCAGAATGAGGGGAAAACAAAGGTTATTTGTTAAGTTAATGTGTGTATGTATAGCTGGAATCCAAACCTTCCCCCAGCAGTTACTGTGGTTGTGTTAAACTGATACAGCAAACATATGCACCCAGTAGGAACACCCCCTTTCACCGATATGGCTACATAATGGGGGTCCCCATGTGACTTTCCAAACTGAGTTCCATTTAGATTAAATTAGGTGCGTGAGGCAGTGAAGGGGTCAAATCAGGACAGTAATACTAAGGAGAGGGTTTGCGATACAGCCCTCATGTAGATTCAGCTTCAGATGCATCTGAGCATCAGAAACTGTTTTTCATGCTAGGCTTTTCTGAAAATAGGAAGTATCAAAAACATGCTAATGAACACATGTGGATTGTTTTTAGCTTTATGACACCAGCTGGTTAGTGTGACCTGCTTACTTAATAGAAATCAGTCAGTGATACCTTTTATTGCATGAGCATGATGCTTGTCATCTGATGGTGTCTCCAGATTACAGATATAATTAATATTCACAAGTTACCTCCACCTTGAAGAGGAAAGGTATCTTGACATATCTCAACGTCAGAGAGTTTGGAGACATTTTCAATGATTTTTTTCATGTTGTGGGGCCTTTTTGATGAGTTTTTTTGTGGGTGTTTACCAAACCACTTAATATTTCACAAGATGTTATACTGCTGCATAAAAATGTTGCATGTTGCACATAATACCAGGGTTTGGGAGAGTGTTTTTTCACAAAGAAATTTTGCAAAATGTGATGAAGATTAAGGCTACATCTGTACTGCAGAAATAATCTAGTTTGATGCCGCTTTAACTAGCATGGCTCCATCCTATAGAATTTTGGGAATTGTAGTTTTGGGAGACATTTAGCCTACCCTGTCAGAGAGTTGTGGTGCCACAACAAACTACAAATCTCAGAATTTCGTAAGATGGAGCCATGGTAGTTAAAGTGGTGTCAAATGGCATTATTTCTGCAGTGTGAATGCAGACTCAGAGGAGAAAAAGAAGAAATCACATAATCTTTCCCTGTGAAAGGGATTTTTTTTTTTTTGGTAATTTTTCATTCTCATAATGAAAGAAATTAAGATGTACATTATTACTCCAAACTTGCTATTAAAAGGAAAAGACCAGGGAGAGATTTTAAAAAATGGCTGTTTTTTATTTCTAACTTTTAGACATCTGATGGTAGAGATAATGGTGAGTATTAGGAAATTGGACTCAGACTCTGTGGATCACCATCAGTAGTATCTCAACATGCAGAGGCTTTATCTCTCATTTTACCTCCTCCAATAGATCCCAAAGTGAGCCTTTGAAGGCTCAGTGTTTTATATCTTAGTCTGCATGCTTGAATGAAGTGATTTACTTTAATTTTAATGCACTAATTGGAGCCAGCATTTGCCTCCTTTTGCCAGTCATATCATGTTGCTATCCTAAGGGTTAACGATTGCATTATGACTTAATAGCATGGTTATTCCCTTGATTAATTCCTATAATAATTCCAGCATCTGTCTATGTTAAACAGACAATAATTTTTGTGTGTGTCAGAACTCCCATAAGTTAAACTTTTTTCAGCTGGAGACTTCTAGCTTCCTTGCTGACATAAATTGTACAGAATCTCAATGAGAATTAATTGACTGTCTGCTAACAATGCCTGTCATCAATTTAATGTCCAGTCCTAGATAAGGTTACTTGATGCCAGAAGACTGCACTATTTTGAATACTTTATTGTTTATTACATTTTTATTCCTACAAAGAACTCAATGTGTTAAGTTGAAGTCTTCCTTCCATTTTTGTCCTTGTAATAACCCCATGAGCCATATTAAGCAGAAAGAATGTTTCCTCACAGTCACTGTGGATATCATAGCTGAGCTGCTATTATTTATTTTATTTTATTTATTAAAGTCCCTGGGCAGCATGAAATACTACCCCTTTACAGCAGTTTTAAACAATAACAATACTTTGGGGTGTGTCCTGAAAAGTTCTCAGCCCACCCAAGAAGGGAATGATCTAGAGCCATGAAACTTTTATGCTATTCTACATATTCACCCCAAATTTTGATGCTCTTGGCACATCATTTCTCATTTCTTTAACCTTTCATAACTGGATCATAGTGATATAACCATGTAACTATGCTTCATCAGCAGTGATGAGTCAGTTAAAAAAAATCATCTGCAGAACTCAAAATGCTGCAAAATCAGATTAGAAATATCCACTCAATTTCATTTTTGGTCAGCATCCAAAGATTTCAGCACCCACTTCGCAGACAGCTTCTACATAGCCAACTGCTCATGAATTATAAAACCAATACATTCCTGGGATACCTTTAGTGTCTCAGCAATGGTTTTTGCTGATGTGCCAAAAGTGCTGATCTACCAAAATCAGGTCATAATTATGCTCAACAATTTCAGGAGCTGATACTGTTGAAGGCCTCCCAGACCTTGCTGCATCTTCCATCACAAAATATCCATGCTGAAAGTTGGCACATGAATTCTTCACAGTTGAGTATGATGGATTCTTGTCACTCAAAGTTTGCATCATACACACATGGAATTCTTTTGGAGTTTTCTTCTGCAGGAACAAGAACTCCATAATGGCTTGGAGTTCAGCACTTGAAATTTCCACACTCTGTTAACATGATTCCACCAATCATCTAGAAAAAAATCAGAAATTAGAACTACGATTCAGCAAATTGGCAACTTACAACACAAAAGAACACTTTTTCATGCTTACAGTGACAAATTTACAGCGAGATTTGGGGAAGTGGATGGGGCTGAGAATTTTTCAGCACAGTTTTAGAAGACTGTATGACTTTTTTTTAAAAAAGGCATTTAAAACAATTTAAAATAATGCAAGCTATAGAATGTGTATAATTGGGATGAAATCCATTAGTCTCCCAAGGCTTTAATAAAAAGCCATATTTTAATTTGGGACCAGATACCAGGGTTGGTGCCAATTGGGCCTCTGAAGGGAGAGTATTCAATAAGTGGGAATGACTGTCTCCCATGCCTTCCCATAGTGTATTGCTCCTACAGGTGAGATACAGAGATGTTTCTTTCCAAACAGACCTCAATTGTTAGGCAGGTATATAAAGGGTTTAGATTGTATTATACTAAGGACGGCCAGATTCAAAGAAGGACAGGACTTCTTCCATTGTAATAGATGTGTGTGAGAGAAAATTTCAAGTCTTACCTGTCATGCAGCCCAAGTTCCCTCTTCTACATAGCTATTAGAAGTGCAGGAGGTAGATTCCTTTCCTTTTCTGCACCTGGCCACCCACATTGGAATAAAAATCTTTCTGGCTTGAGCCCAGCATTCAACTCAGTTGTGCCTGTTGAAATCTTCTCTTCTGTGAAAAGTGCCCTCTTTTGCATCTTGTTGCCTAAGAGCAGCAGCTGCTCCTGAAACACTGAGATATTTGCATGCCTAACAGTGCAATCTCATACAGGTCAATTCAGAACTAGTTCCCACTGAATTTATTTGAGTTTACCACCAGCTAAGGCAGCACAGGATTGTAGCCAATATTTAATTTAATGAAATAGTTTACTCTGAAAACACACTGAAGACACTGGACCTCAGAGTGCAATCTACACAGTAAAAATAATGCAGTTTGTCACCACTTTCAGTGTTGTAGATTCCTATGGAATCCTGGGATTTTTTAATACTTTTTTATGGGGTGGGTGGGTAAGGGGGTTGATGGTTTTATTTTATTGATGTTTTACTGTAAGCCACCCCAATTGCATTGCAGAAGGGTGGGATAAAAATAAATTTTATTATTATTATTATTGGGATTTGTAGTTTTACAATATCTTTAGTGTTCTCTGCCAAAGTGTGTTGCTGCCTCACAAAATACAATTCCCAGGATTCTGTAAAATGGAGCTATGGTAGTTTATGTGGGATCAAGCTGCATTATTTTTACATTGTATGTGCACCCTTATTTAAAGGCAAGGCTGCATATTACCACCCTATTTTTTTCAACCTGTATGCAGAAAATATCATATGAACAGCAGGCTTAGACTCAGGGCCTCGGTAGACGACCAATAGGGTTGTCTCCGAGGCAAGGAAGAGGAGGGGCAGCCGCACGAGCGGCGCCCCTTCCTTCTCCTGAGGTTGCCTTTGGAGCTGCCGGCCCTCTGCACAGCCGGCGCGCCGAGGGCAACCTCTCGCCGCAGCGTCCTCACGCGCTGCAGCGGAAAAGCCAGGGAAAGTGCGCCCGACGTGTTTAGGGCACACTTTCCCTGTCTTCTGAAAGGAGAGCTGATTTTGCGCTCCTTTCAGAGGCGCCGACGGTGCGCCGCTGTGCGAGTGCCTCGCTCCAGCGGCGCACCGTCCCAGGGCATCCCCAACGCCCTGGTCTGCATCCCCCCTCAGAGACAGGAAGAGTGAAGACTGGGGGAAGGAACATTAACAAAAAATGTAGATGACACAATACTAATAGCAGAAACCAACAAAGACCTGGAGCAATTACTGTAAAAGATTAAGGAGGAAAATGCCAAGGTAGGCTTAATGCTAAACATTAAGAAAACAAAAATAATGATGATGGAAATTCATCCTAGATAACAAGAAAATTGAAATAGTCAAAGCATTTGACCTTGGATCAAATATTGAGCAGAATGGAGACTGCTGAAGGAAGAAATGGGAAGAAAACTAGGAATTGGAAGGGCAGCCAAGAAAGAACTTCACATCCTAAAGTGCAAAGATATAACTCTGAACACTAAAGTGAGGATAGTCCAATTGTATTCTCCATCACCAGGCACAGATGTGTGAGCTGGACAGTGAAAACGAGGTGGGAAAGTTTCAATAATCAATATATTTTACCATCTATGTTAGAAATGTAGAAAATAGATGCCAAGTTAGCCACATATAAAGAGGATTCTGGGAGTTGAGGCCCTGAAAAGGAATGTAATGCTGGAAGATTTAAGCAGCAGGATGTTTAGGATATTCAGAGATATATGATCTTTTGAAGGACCCTGATGCATTAAAGATGCCAGAGTGGGGCTATGGCAGCCATAATAAATCACTGATCGACACTCTGTGCAAAGGGGCCCCATGGTACCATCTTTGCTGATAAGAACATTGGAATGTGGTTAAGTGCATTATAATGTATTCTGAAAGCTTTACTCTTATTGCTTGAGATTCTATATGTTTAGAGTTTGAAACATCCAATGAGGTGTAAGAATTGGATTTCTTTGTTTGGAGGTGTATAAAATGTAGCCATTTTCTTCTGTTCTTGGCCCCAAACTTTAGAATGCTAATTCCTTTTGGAACTGTCAACATATTAAACCTGTGTTTACAAACTTACTTTGGTCCTCTCTCTCTCACTCCTACTCTGCAAAGAGCTGAAGGTGCTGGGGGCTTAGCTCACAGACTGGTTGTTTCTACTACAAAGAAAGCAGATAGAAAGAAAATCAACTCATTTGAGATGTGGTGTTGAAGAAGAGTGCCAAGGATACTGTGGATGGCCAAAAAGACAAACAAATGGGTCCCGGAACAAATCAAGCCTGAACTGTCCCTGGAAGCCAGAATGACTAAATTGAGACTGTTGTACTATGGCCACATAATGAGATGTCATGAATCATTAGAAAAGACAATAATGGTAAGATGGGTACAGGACAGTAGAACAACTATACACCATATGGTTAGATTTGATCAGGGAAGCCACAGGCATGAGCATGCAGGACCTGAGCAGAGAGGTTGATGACAGGGTTTTTTGAAGATGTCTCATCCCCAACGTCTCCATGAGTTGAGGTCAACTCGAAGGCAGTTAACAACAACAAACATACTTAACTTAATAACTGATGCACAATACTAGCCAATGTTTCTTAGCCACACATAGCCTATTACACTTTTCCTATAAGTAGCTAAAGGTGACCTACATTAATCTCCCCACTCACCCCTAACTTGATGTCAAACTACATTATTTCTACACTGTAGATGCACTCTCAGAGATTATGAATGCCCGGCAATTATAGCAGTTTCATAGCATCTTTTATTTGCCATGATCCCATCCTATGGCATTCTGGGATTTCTAATTTGTTAAGACACTTAGAATTCTCTGCCAGAGTGCCCTAGTGCCAGTTGGAGACATGGCAATAAAAGTAGTATCAAGCAGTTGTAGCTGTGTATCACTGGTACACTTTTAGACTACAATCTCAGTTATATTTAGTAGGAGGAAAGACCCTATGAAATCAATGGCATTTACATTCTGAGTAAAAATAGTCAGGTTGGGGAGGGGGGACACTGGAGGGAGGAACACCAGTCCCACCATTAAGATTCCTATTCTTTCCATCCCTAACTATGTTACATTAAACAGGCAACAGTCCTATCCTACCTTCTCAGGTTTTCTGACAAAAGATCAATGATTCCTAAGAGTCAAATTTGTTGCACCCTTACCAAACTACAACACCCAGTCTTACCAAACTACAACAGCCAGGATTGCCCAAAGAAAGCTGTGACAATTAAACTAGTTTACAAAGAATATAAATATGTCACAGACAGGAGGGCAAAATTTTCTCTGCTTTTGACATTTTTGTACAATGGCAGGTGCAGCTTGATCACGTTCTCTTTACAACACAAGTATTACTGAGAAGTATAGCAGCCCTTGCAGCCTTTACATCTGGTCTCCTTAATCCACCACATTTTTAAATAAGACCAGTCATTGTTGTCTTGGTCCCTGTTATTTATTTCTTTACATTTTAATTTTGTTCTCAAACAAGTGTTTCTGTAAAGCTGTTTCCCAACCATTTCATTAAACACACACATGAAAACCCAAAACAGTCTGCATTGCTCTGGGAAGCCTAATAGTTTCCTGCTGTTTAGTCATTCAAATTTTATAGCAACATTTATGAAAAGAACATCACCTAATTAAACACAGTGCTGAAATGAATACTTGAAACAGACATTGAAATAGATGAATTGACTGTGCTAGAGCTGATATTTGATACACACACACACACTAGCATTTGGTATAGTTTGTTCCTCAAGCATTTGTTCATACTGGGCACCATCACCCCACTTTGAACTTTTATTGCTTTCAATGAGCACATGGTGAATTCTCCCAACATCATGGATGCAAACATAGATACTATAACATGTTATTTTTGTGAACATTCCAGTAAGCTTTTTTTTTAAAAAAATTAAAAGTCATGTTTCCCCATTTCATCTCAATGTGTTTTCTTTAGGTTAATTGAAAAGGTGTTCTGAGTGTCTGGTTGGCAGGGAAATCTAGGACATCCCCACTGCAGTGACAATGGCTGCTGCCACACTGAAAAATTAATGCAGTTTGATACTGTTTTAATTCCCATGGCTGAATCCTATGGAACCCTGGGATTTGTAGTTTGTTGTGGCACACAGAGAAGGCTAAATATCTCACAAAACTACAAATTCCATAATTTCATAATGCTGAGTCATGGCAGTTAAAGCGTTAACAGCATTAATTCTGCAGTATAGATACAGCCAACAACAATGGATCTTGTACTACATCTTTGGGAGAGTGAACTAATGGAATGAGTATGTATGCAGAGGAAAGATACCACTGATCAAAGAAACAAACTAATGCTTTATTACAGAGGTAGGCAACCTAAGGCCCGGGGGCCGGATGCGGCCCCCCGAGGCCTTTGGACTGGCCCCAGGCCGGTCCTGCCGCCACCCCTCACTGCCGCCACCATCCGCCATGATGATATTGATTATTGTTGTTATTACTTGTTCTTGGGGTTTTCTTGGCAAAATCTCCACAGGGGTTTTGCCATGGCTTTTCTGGGGCTGGGAGAGTGTGCATGCATATTTTAATTTTTTTAAAAAAATTTAAAAAATATTTATTTATTTATTTATTTATTTATAGTGCTTCGGCCCCCCAATTGTCTGAGGGACAGCAACCCGGCCCCTGGCTCAAAAAGGTTGCCTACCCCTGCTTTATTATAACAATTCCATAAAAAATATAGGAATGCAATCTATAGGGTACTAAGCTACTCTGGTAGACAAAGCTGAGATGACAGTTAGCTCTTCCTCCAGCCAGTAGAATTGTTGCATTGTCAGGATACTTTAGGACAATAAAAACAACATAATTCAACATCAAGAAGGAATAAAAAGACATTGGATGCAATATAGAGAAGTGTTATATAAAAGAGATGACATATGAAGGACACATGAACATGAAACAGCCATATGAAGGTGAACCTCATATTCAAAAAAAGCGAGATGGAAGCTGCAATAAGAGAAACAGTAAAAAACTAATCACCAGGAACAGATGATATTCCAATCAAACTGCTGCAATCCACATTGGCAGAGTCAACTCTAGTGCTAACCAACATATGTCAACAGATATGGAAAACAAAATGATGGCCAACATATTGGAAATGATCAATATACTTCCCAGTCACAAAAAAGGAGACATAAAAGATTGCAGCAACTACAGGACCATAGCACTAATCTCTCATGCAAGCAAAATCATGCTCAAAATTCTACAACAGAAAATAAAGGAAGGTTTAGAAGAGGAATATTGTAAAGGAGAGAAAGTGGATTTTTAAGGTTTAGGTAGGGTCGTTTAAGAAGAATTATTTTGTGATTTGTATTGTGTACTTGTACAGTGGTATTTTAATTTGGTTGTGAAAATGTATTGTTGGAATAGTGTCATTGTAATTGTAACATTTATAATAAAGTTATTTTTTAAAAAAGACTCTCCAGAGGGGCTACTTCTGATGAAAGATATTGAACTGTGTCTTTAGAAACATTCAGAAATGAGGTGGAGGAAATAAGAGACTTCTGAAAATATTATTTTTCCTTCAAAGTACGTTTTTCTAAATATATTCAAATGTAAAATGTGTATTCCTTGATGCATTTTTATGTGTGTGTGTGTGCATGCGTGCATGCGCACGTGTGTGTGTAAAGAATTGAGCAGTTTGAAATTTCAGGAACAACTGTGCTCCAATCTACACATTGGTCTAGGATGTGCAGATGTGTAGATCTGGTCACTCCAACAACATGGAGAGACAAATCCCAGAGGTCCAAGCAGGGCTCAGGAAAGGAAGAGGCAATCGGGACCACATTGCAAACTTACAATGGCTAATGGTGAACATCACGGAATTCCAAAATCAACATGTGCATAATACACTATAGGAAAGCTTTTGACTCAGATCATGAAAAGTTATGCCCTTAAACACATGGGAGTGACAATACATCTGATAGTCCTGATGAGGAATCTGTACTCAAGACAAGAGGCTAACATTAGAACAGAACACAGAGAAACATAATGCTTCCAATTGGCAAAGGGATCAGACAAGGCTGATTCTTATCATCCTGCCTGTTCAATTTATATGCAGATGATATTGTGAGAAAAGCAAGCTTGGACACAGAAGAAGGAGGAGTGAAAATGAGAGGAAGGAATATCAACAATCTAAGATATGCAGATGACACCATAATACCAGCAGAGAACCTCAAAGACCTGGAACAACTACTAAGGAAGATCAAGGAAGAAACTGCAAAAGCAGGCTTACTGTTGAGCATAAAGAAAACAAAAATAATGACCATGGAGCATCTACACAGATTCAACCTAGACAATTAAGAAATAGAAATGGTAAAAGAGTTCTCATATCTAGGATCAAACATTGATAGTAACAGGGACTGCAGCCAGGAAATCATAAGAAGATTAAGAATGAGGAGGATAACTATGAAAGAACTAGAAAAGATCTTAAAATGCAAAGCTCAGCACAAGAGTTAAATCATACAAGGCATTGTATTCCCTTTCACCATGTAAGGATGTGAGAGCTGGACAGTTAAGAAAGATGATACGAAGAAAATCAATGCATTTGAGATATAGTGCTGGAAAAGAGTGCTGAGGATTGTGTGGACAGCCAAAAAGAAACAATGGGTCTAGAACAAGTCAAGCCAGAAATCTCCCTGGAAGTCAAGATGACAAAACTTAGGTTGTCATACTTTGGACACATTATGAGAAAGCACGATTCATAGGAAAGAAACAATAATGCTAGGAAAGGTGGAGGGAAACAGAAAGCGAGGAAAACTGCAGGCTAGTTGAATGGACTTTGTTAAAGAGGTCATGGATATTAGTTTACAGGAACTGAGCAGAACAGTGGAGGACAAAGAGTTTTGGAAATGTATCATCCACAAGGTCACCATGGGTTGGGATCAATGTGGGAATGGTTAGCAGCAGCAAAAATTGTCATCACATGGAGAAACAGCTTGTCATATTCAGCTTCATGATACCACAATGACAATACAGTAGGATGCCAAAGTAGTAAAGCACCAGTGGATCACTTTAAGCCTCTGCATTTTATTAGATTATCCTGGACTGGTTATTAATTGTATTCTGAGTGTGTCCAACTATCTTGGGGATAGTTGGTCGCCTCTCGACCTCTTTTAGTTTTTGGCTCATCCACAGCTCTTGTTTGCTGGTACTCATTCCAATTAACTTATTTTATTTTGATATTTTATGTCAAAATGGATGTGTAGTTTAATACTTTTTTAATGGGGTAGGGTAGGGTTTTGGGGTTTTTTAGTCTATATTGTTGGTGTAATTTTAACTATTGTAAGCTGCCCTGATTGTTTGACAGAGGGGCGGGGTATAAATACATTTTATTATTATTATTATTATTATTATTATTATTTTATAAAATACATGATTCAAGCAATTGCTGGTAGCAAGTAGTACAATTTTCAATGTATGGCTTCATTGAGGTCTAGGAAAGCACAGCCAATGTCATGTTATACTGAGAAATAGGCCAGTTTAGTTTGGTCCTAAATTCAGAAATGGAGATTTAGAAATTTCATGAATTTTGTTGAATTGTCATTTCTTTAATATTTGTCCATATTGGGCATCATCTACCCACTTTTTATTGGTTTCAATGAACACATGCTGAATTTTTCCTGCCACATCAATGCAAGATTCCATAACATTTCTGAGACACATACTTACTCATTGCTGAGACATTTTGTTACATCCTATGAGTAAGCCTCCTGGAACTCAATGAAGTTTGTGTCTGAGTAGATATGTACAGAATTGTGTGGCTAGTTTTTACTGAAACCTCTCAATACATAGTATGCATGTCACACTTTAGCAAGGAAACCAGCAAGCTCTAAGAAACATCTTGTTTTTAAAAAGAATGCAAATGGCTTGAAATGTGGCTACAAGAGTACAAACATGCATGGAGCATGAAAGACTAGCCTGCTCAGTGTAAATTTATGGCTGCTTGCTTCTCTGTTTGGATCCACACCTGAAGACTGGAGCCAGTCCCTACAGTTGTCTTTGATCAACCAATTATGATAGATTTTGCTCTCACCACGATAATACTAATATGGATGCCATTAATCATACTGGTGGCTATCAGAAAAGGATGAGTGTGTACAATGTAGTAGAGCAAGGGTTGGAATGGTGCAGCCCTCCAGATGTTGTTTTACTACAACACCCAGCATTCCTCACCATGAAACTTGGTGACTAGGACTCTTGGGAGCTGCAGTCCAACAGCACCTGAACAGCCACATATTTCCCACTGTTGTAACACAGAGGTGTGGATCTTCACTACTTTTGTTTTTGTGGGCAAGAAAATGTTTCAAAAGTTTTCTTCCCACTATGTGAGACTTCATACTTCTGACCATTTTCACTCTGGCCACCTATCTATCTTTGATCATCTTGGTTACACCACAATCACAAATATGATTATGGGGACATAGGAGGCAGACCTCTCAGAGGCTGCTCCCAGGCTGTATAGCAAACTCCCTTCCATGGGAGGTTTGGTTGGCCCCTTCTCTCTGATCTCTTTCCAGTGGCAATGTTGAACTTTTTATTTAGGCAGGCCTTCAGATCATAACCTGTGTGGCTTAAGATTTTTTTTTTAAATTGTGTTGTGCATATATATATATATATATATATACGCACAACACAATGTTAAACTATATATAGTTTTTGTTTTAACAGTATTTTAAACTGTTTTAACTTTGTGCTTTTAATGGAATTTTAAAAATTATTTTTAAAAATTTGTATAACACAATTTTAGCTGTACTTTGTTTAATTAAAGAAATTATTTTGTGGAGAAGAGAGGAACTATGTCACCCTGAGCCCCTTGAAGTGTAAGCCTAGGTATAAATGCCTTGCAATGGCTCCTTGGACAGAAATGTGGGAAGGAAGCCTGCATGTAGTGCCTTGGACAGAACTATTATTTGCTAGAATTTTAGGATGGTCATATAACTAAATGCATTTTTACTCAAGCTTTCCTTCAAGGTACTCAGAGTGATCTACATAGCTTCTCTTCTCTCCATAAAATTATTCCTTTGTGGTTGATCAGTCTAAGATAGAAAAACCAAACAACCCGGTGAGTTATAACACACAGTTTGAAGTTGGCTTGTTTCATTTGTTTGTTTGTTGTTGTGTGCCTTCAAGTAATTTTTGATTTACGACAACCATAAGGTGAACTATCTTGGGGATTTCTGGGCAGGTTTCTGCAGAAGAGGTTTGCTATACTCTGAAATTGAGAGATTTTGACTTTCCCAAGGTCACCCAGTGGGTTTCTATGGCCAAGCAGGGATTTGAACCCTGGTCTCCAGAGCCATAGTCCAACACTCAAACCACTATATCATGCTAGCTCCCATTAAACCATAAGATGAACCTGTATTGGGAAATACTGATGAACTGGATAGTTACTCTAGAAGTGACTGTTTTTGTTCTTTTTCTCACAGGAAAGTATGCTGGAGGAGAAGGAGGGAGCAGGAGAGGTTGATGAGCCAGAGGCACATTCTTGTAAAGCTGAAGTATTGTTTTGCCAGCCATCTTAAGTGCTATTGAAGTATGTTTTCTTTTCAATAACTTAATAATTGTTTCAGCTATAACTTTTTATTAAGTATTAAGTTGATTTAATTAAATATTAAGTTCATTTCATGTTGGTAATTTAGAAATGTATCTGTAACTTGAAAGATTTTTATTGTTTATACTATCTTGGCAATAACTGTGGTTATGGCATGCAAAAATTATGGGGTGCCTTGTGTACTTTCATATTTTAATCTTAAATGTTTTGTGTATTTTAAGCTTTTTGCCATAGCACAATAAACATGATGATGACACAGTATAACTTTTTATTCAGTTTTGTTAGAATGTTGGACTAAGATCTGGCTTCAAATCCTGACTTGGCCACTTGTGCACGCACTGGTAACCTCACGTTTAGACTTCTGCAATGCACTCTACATGGGGCTACCCTTGTGCCAGGTTCGGAAACTTCAGTTAGTTCAAAACATGGCGGCCAGACTTCTGTTGGGAACATCCAGGAGGGACTACATCACTCCAGTCTTGCGGTCCCTCCACTGGCTGCCTATTGGTTTCCGGGCCCAGTACAAGGTGTTGGTTATAACCTTTAAAGCCCTAAATGGCTTAGGTCCAAGCTATCTCAGAGATCGCCTCCTCCCATATCATCCTCCCCGCGCTCTCCGCTCCTCTGGGAGGAACCTCCTGCAGCTTCCAAAATCTAGACTTACGGTGACCTCCCAGAGGGCCTTCTCAGTTGTCTCCCCCAGGCTCTGGAACGGCCTGCCGGATGAGATCTGTCAGCTAACATCCTTAGACAGTTTTAACAGAGCTGTTAAGATGGATCTCTTCCGGCAGGCTTTTCCAGACTAAAAACACCCGGCCTGGGAAATTGGGATTTTAGGATCGAGACTTCCCTGACTGGTTCTCAACCCTTATTAAACTGAAGTCACATGGGGTTGTTTGTTATTTTAGTTGTTTTTATGTTTTAATGTTGGTTGTTATCCAACCATTTTTAACTGATATGTAGTTTAATCTATTTTTAAGGGGGGGGGGAGGGTGTTATTTCATTTGATTGTATGTAATTTTATTGTAAACCGCCTAGATTGGTCCGCCACCGGGAGGTATATAAATATTATTATTATTATTATTATTATTATTATTATTATTAATCTAACAGTGTGACTTTGGGCTATTCACAATCCCTCAGCTGGATCCTCCTTATTGGGTTGCTGTGAGGATAAAAATGGGTGGCAGACCATGTAGGTCATGTTGAGCAACTTGAAGCAGAAATATTGTGCATGTAACAAACAAACACTTAGTAATAAAGAGGTTTGTGTGAGTGGAGATTGTCAGATGGGGAAAAGAAGTGAGAGTAAGAGGAATGCTCCCAGTATAATCACAATTGTGTCAAAGATTTTCAAACAATGTTGCGCTCATCCAGTACTTCTCCTGTGAACACCCTGGCATGCTCCTGCAACTTGTCATTCTTGGGGAAGTCCTATGAACGGCTTGTCAATATCACAAATGTAGCATGATTGCAAAGGTGTGGAAGTTAATCATGTTTCATTTGTGCTATTGGAGAAGCAATCTTAGACATTTACTCAGACTGCATTTCAGTACAGGCAATTCGTTTTCATTGCTAGGATCGGTTTTGCAGTGGATTTCAGTCTTATTTTGAAGCAGAGGGCATGGTTTTGTTTGCATTGGATAAAAATAATGTGGTAAAAAATATTTTATTTTATTTTATTCTGTGCGGGAGGAAACATTAATGTCAGACACGGTCAGTAGCACCAAGATAGTGCAGGTGCGAAACGATCAATCACAATGTAACAATGATTTATCAATGGATGTTCGCAGAACACAATTGCAATATTATTTGGTTTGTATGTTCCCATTGTGCGATTGTGTGACTGTGCAAAAATTGTTATAGCACTACAGTTACATTATTTATACTGCAGTTATCAGTGTGATAATGTCCAGTATCTATGGATTACTCTCTCTGTGTTTGTAGTGTCACTACCAATAAATGTGACCATAATACAGCTATTGAATAACTGTAGCTTCAAAATTATTTATTGTTTGGTTTTGTATCCCACTGTTGGGCTGGAGTCCATACAGCAGCTCACAATATTCATAAAACACAACAATTCCATTCAAAATATTAAAAGTTAAACCAGTAAAAGGAACTGACCCATAAGAAGAGAGCAAGGGGAAGAGAGAGAAAGCAAGATCAGTTTAAGAAACAACACTTCTAAACATTAAACTGGAAGCACATACACACCGTTGACAGAAACAACAAACATGTGAAGAATGTTTAGCTGGTCTGAATCAGAATCTGTAAATATGGGACATGCAGATGGAGGTCTTCTGGGAGCTATAATCCAAAAGTAAATTTTCTAAGCTTTTCTTCTGAACCCTGGTGAAGGAATCAGCAAATCTGAGGTGATTCAGGAAAGAAAGTTAATCTATTTCCCTCCTTCTCCAGGATCCTTTGATAAAAGAAAAAATAGAAGAACCATGACTGTACAAGTGCTTATTGCCTCACATTATTCTGCTCACAGAAGGAGATCTCGTGTTAGTATTTTCTTTTTGCATGTGTGCAAGTGAGCCCCAGTGTATTGTCAGAACTGACAACCAGAATATGCTCGGGCAGCTGAGATACAGAACCTCTCAAATGTATGCCATATGAGACTTTCCAAATCTGTTTGCTATTTAATCGGTTCCGAGCGGCAGTGTAATAAAAGTCAAGAGGGGTGGGAGGTGGGAGAAGAACCACACCACAAGGCTAATGAAATGTCAGAGTTTGTGTATGCTAACCAGACAAATGCAGAGTGATACGTAAAACCACAAGGGACAAACCCATCATTTACATGAATTATTACTAGTCTCAGGACTCCAGGGGAGGTTAGAAAACTGCAGGGTAATCAAGGAGCAAAGGCACTGTCTCTCTGGCGAGCCCATCATTTAAAAGCATAATAAAAGGACAAATGTGCTGTTCAGGACTGAAAGGAATACATGAGTATTCCCCCCACCCAACCATATGTCTTAATAGAAGAGAGCGGCAGTTAGCCATCTACCATTAGGCATCCAAATGCTTCCAACATGGTTATGTATTGTCAGCTCTGTTTTGTGTGCTGCAAATGTCGAAGTACTTTGTTGGAGGTTTTCTGGGAGAAAAAAATGGTGGCTGGCAGAATTGGGAGAAGTCCTGCTGTTGTCATTGAAAGTTTAAAAAGAGAGGGAGGCATATTATTGCTCTGCCATCAATAGTAGGTCTGCTGCCCACAAGATCTTTAAAAGGTCACCCTGAATTCACCAACTGCAGAGGGGCTAAACATTTTCATTTTCACCAGGTTACAGGGAGGAGTTTTGGTTAGCACTAACAAAAGTATAAAATGTAGTTCATGATCAAGTTAAAATAAATGAATAAAAATGCTGCAGTTCAGAAGTGTTCTCTCTTGGCTCTGGCTTTGCAATGATGCCCCATTCACAACAGCCCTCACTATTTTGTAGCTTGTAAAACCTTTCACAAACATTGGATGAAATCCTAAATCAGAGGAATAGCTCCTACTTCTATTGATCTGACCCCTGAAATCCATCTTAACAACTATCCAGCTGTCCTGAGCAATGGAGTTCTGTGATGTTGGAAAGTGGGGTGCTAAAGGATGACACCACCAGTTCCTTCTCATCATTGCTTGCTAGTGGGAGGGGGCTGGTCCTATCATGTTCTGGAAAACCGCTTGCTATCAACCCCAAACTCTCTTGCTTGACATGGCTGACTGGCTTTTAAGGTGGGATTCAGGGGCATTTAAAATCATGACAATGGTACCATAATAGTAAATGTGAATAGGAAAGCTTTATTTGGTTGCAAGTCTAGCTTACAATCTCACAACTGACTAGTAGGATGGCAGCTATTGCTTCTTGTTTTGACCTGGCCTGAGTATACACCATGGGACAGGAAATTTCTCAAACCAACTCTCTTAAAAACTGTCATCTGTGTTCTTCAGTTATAGCCAGATTTTGAGCTACTCAAGTCAGATGACGCTTCCTCAAATTTACATGAATATGAATAGGGAAAAAGTTGAGATAAAAATGGTGAAAAGGGAAAGTTCTTGTTCTACCATGAATAAATAAGGGCCTAATTGGGAGCTATTTTGATTTATTAGCCAAGAAGTTTCCAACATTGGGAGAGGCTGCAATATGAGTAAGTGTTTTGAGGATGTTTTGCCTCATACTTTTGACTCTGTTTGTCAGAGTGAGATGCAGTTCCAGAGAAAACTGATTTAGACCTGCATTAGTGTTCCTTGGAACTGCCATTTGCTCTAATGTCTGAGCTGCAATAAATGTAGCAGCAATACCACAAAGAAGGTCCCATTGGGATATGGCTTGGGCGTGATTTTTGAGACATTTAGGCCCTATGTTTGCTTTCAAACACAAAATGGAGGTCCATTTTGAGGGTAGGTAATGGCAAATATTGCTGCAGGATAGGAGAAGGAGTGCCAGGTTTACTGTTATGAGAATGAAGGAATGCAATGATTGATAAAGTAAGATTTTGCTCTCTTTAAAATCCTCTTTATATATATATATATAAAAATCAAATGTCATGTCAAATAGCAGTCTCCAATCATCAGACATATAGATGCCAGTTAAACATAAACTTTAACTTCCTCTCCTATCCTAACATATGGAGCTGCTGGCTGCCCTGCTTTTTCCATATTACAACTATCAAGGGACAGCATAACTTTTTGAAATGAGCTTTTGCTTACTTTGTTGGCTTCGCCCTCTGCCAAACGAAGAAGTGTTGACGATTGTAGTGACATCAGAAGTGAGCAAGAACAGCGTGGGGTCTCAGGTCTGTGGCCAGCAGCTGGAATATTGCCTGAAACAGAGAGTGAGAGTGAGAGATTATTCTTATTTGTATTTTTAATTTGATTAAAATAATTGCAGTTGGATCAAATCAGCAACACACAGGTTCTGGGGGTCTGTACAAATGTTGCCTCACTGCTCAAAGGCTGCTGAAAAAAACATGTTTCTCCTTTCTGTGTACCAGAGTGGAATAAATGGGAGTCCCTCCATTTATCAGGACCTTCTTCCCTGTGGGAGGGGGTACTGTAATATGAGGAGTGATGACATCACTGTTGGTGATAAGGGCAACCAATCAGATGGCAGTGAGAAAAGAACCTTCTGGATGGTTGTCGGAGAGACACCATTGAGGGAGTTGAGAGTAAGAGATGAAAAAAGGCAAGGTCTTGGCTTTTAAACCTTTTTATTAGTCAGGGATTCAGGTTCGGCTGAAATGATTATTATTTTGTAACTTATCCTTTAAGTTTGTGCCTGGAGGACCTGTTGTCCTCCATGTCTTACTTTTTAATGTTTATTACTTATTAATAAACCTTTTATTTAGTAATCTGTCTCTTCTTCATTCCTTTTAACAGCCTTAGCTTGGCTAGTGTCTGTTCTGATTTTTATTTATCAGTAAAAGGCCCCAGCAATGTCCCAATGCATTGTTGGGGTGTGACATGTTAATAATTGGGTGGTGGCAGCAAGTTCTCTTTTTTATTAAGGTGTTCTCAAGGAGCCCCATTCAGCTCAGTGGAGTGGGGTGGGATTATAGAGAACCTTCACAGAGACCAAGAATGAGGTTGATAGAGAATGAGAGAGAGGTAAAGAGAGATTTGAAAACCATTGACCATGTTTATTGGCAGTGATAGGGAATGAATGGTCCCTCAGATGTTGTAGCACTGTAGGTCCCAAAGTCCTTCACTATTGTCTCTGCTGGTTAGTGTTAATGGGATTCACAGGCCAACAAGAAAAACAACAACAATCAATTTTTATTTCTTACCCACCTCTCCTTACCTTACCAGAAAGCTGAAGGTGTGATACATCATAGATTAAAACACATAAAACAATTTTAACATAGTAAGTTAAAACACATAAACCCAGGACACATTAAAATCAGCCAACATAAAATTAAAATTCATAGTTTAAAATTGACTGGGTAGGCCTGCTGGAAGAGATAGGTCTTTAATATTGTTTTAAATTCAGAAAGCATGTTTACCTGTTGAATCTCTCCCAACAGTTCATTCCACAGTCTAAGGGAAACTGATGGAAGGTCCTCAATGTGACAGTTGCCAGTCTAGTCCTGGCCAGTTGATGTAAATGTCCCCCAGAGGACCTGAGTGTACAGCATGGGTCCTCAAGCTTTTTGAGCTGGGGGCTGGTTCGCCGTCCCCCAGCTCATGGGAGGGCCGAATTAAAAAAAATGGCGGCTGGAGCCGCACCCGTGCACACACTCAGGCACCATTTTGAGTTCCAAAATGGCATCCGGAGTTGTGCACATGCACTTGGCATCGCATGTGCATGCGCACGACTCCGTGCGCTATTTTGGACCACAAAACAGCACCGGAGTGGCGTGCATGCGCGCGCGACTCCAGGTGCCATTTTGGAATGTGGGCTGGTTAGAAGGCCTCGATGAGCCGGGTTTGGCCCGCGGGCCATAGTTTGGGGACCTCTGGTGTACAGGGAGGATTATATAAGAGGAGATGATCCCATAGGAAACCTGGATTCCCAGGAAGCTTCACATTTCTCATATCTGGCATAGATCAGAATACATAGAATTCACTACATTATATGTTAACTTCAGATATGCCAAGAGTCCCTGGCATAAATCCCTGGAGCTCCCTATGTGATGAGGGCCATCCACAGGGTATAATGAGTTCATATTATGGACCCACTAGCCAGATATGTTTTTCAGATGACTCCATATTTGGAGTGTTTTGGAAGGATGCTTGCTTTGCTTGTAACCCCATCCACATGGTTAAACAGTTTCTATGAACTGAAGAAGGTTCTTGCTTTATCCAGTGCTAACAGATGAACAAACAGATTGTGAGTTCTCCTTGATCTTAACCTGATTGACTTGAGAAGAAGCTGGGCTATGAAGCCTAGGGTGGTGGCTTAAAGGTGAATCACAATGATTCAGGACAAAGGAGGTTGTAGATACAGTTCAGCAGCAGATGCTGCAGTCAAACAAAAACCAAGCTGGGCAGATAAGAACGAACAGGTCATTGGTAGCAACCAGTTGCTTCAATATAAGTAAGGCTGTGAGTCAGCACTGGGTTTTAGTCCAAACCAAGTTACTGAACCCTATTTCCACATTGACAGTAAAGCCACCATCTACCACCTATTTGTACCTATGGCCCTTTGGGCCTAGGCAGATGGCACAAAGTGCCGTCTTTGAGACCAGGAAGGGGAGGGGCAGCCTCACGCTGGGCGTCCCAACCCCTTCCCCAAAATGTCATCAGAGCGGCCGGCCCTCCGCATGGCTGGCGCTCCGACGACACACTTCCGCTGCAGCATCCGCACACGCTGCAGCGGAAGAGGCTCTGAAGGTGTGCCGGACGCGTTTTGCAGCACACCTTCGGTGTCTTGTGGAAGGAGTGCTATTTTAGCACTCCTTCCTGGAACAGGGACACTGCACCGCGGGGCCGAGGAGTGTGGATGCCTCGGCCCCAATCCGCAGCTTCCTGGGGCGGCCCCGTGCCGCCCGTCTGCTTCCCCCCTTTGTTCCTTATCTGCCTGTAATATGAACTTGACTTAGAGGAATGTTAATATAGCTGAAATAGTTAGCAGGAACCAAACCCAGTGTTTTCAGAGGTGCCTAAGGGAATAGATCTATAGAGACAAGGTTTTTATGAGTCAATTTGTGTATTTATTAAGGGATCAAGCATACAAAGATATACATTCACTCACACATTCACACAAGACCTCAGGAATACAGCAAGTTAATGTGGAATAGACACAAGGCTTTCTAAGGGTGATATGACCTGTCCAGAGTGCTCCAGATGGATGGATGTGAAGTTGAACTCAACCAGGAGAAAGGATGGGGACAAAGAACAAGTCAGAGCTGAATCAGAATTCATATCCCCTCTTAATTGTCATATCCCCTCTTAATTGTATCTTCATGGTAGCAGCAGTACTCTTGAAGCAAGAGGGAGTATGGGAAGAGGAAGGAATGGATGAGCACTTGTGGTCCTCTTTAGGAGGATGCTGAGCCCCCAGTAGTGTTGGGAAATGTGATGACATTGCGGAAGGAGATAAGATGATACTTTGTGCCACTTGCACCCTCTCCCTCTGGCCTCAAAAGAGTCAGTGACCAGTGAAGTCAGGAAGGGAAGCAGCTGCCAACTCCCTTTGCTTGTGATTTCTCTCTGGATGAAAGGATTTAGCACAAACACTACACCTAACTTAACCAGTGGTATGATCCCCCAGGTGTTCTTGGACTATAGCTTCCAACATTCCCCATCAATGGCTATGGGGGCTGGGGCTTATGAAAATTCCAGTTCAACAATGTCTGGAGTTGCCCATCCCTTGCCTAGACCCTCAGTCCTAGAGTAGGAGTGGGGTATATTCATAGGGATGGGAAGTACTTTGGGGTTTTGCAAGTGCTCAAGGGCCTCCAGACCAAGGAAAGGGGAAAGGGTGGAGCACAATGTCCTTTTTACATTAAAAATACTTACAATAGGTAAAGATGGAGATGCAGAAGCAGGATAATAATACGCATGGTGCACTGAAAACATACCATCAAAATGGACCACTCTGAAGCTTTGACCATAACAGTGAAAGTCATGGGGAAAGGTTAGAAATCAGATTTAGTCAGCAATTACACAAAGACATATAGTTGGGTCTACAAAGTAATTGCAGAACTTGTTCCTAATGATACTTTTTTGGGCCATAACTTTTATACTTGGCAGACAGGATTTGATAGGCAGTGGCCATGCTGGCTAGGGAATTCTGGGAGTAGTTGCCCAAAAAGGTAACTTTCCCACGTTCTGGATAAGGACAGTTTTGATGAGATGGTGATAATGGTGATGATGATGATTTGCTGTAGGGTCCAAGTGAATTACAGGTATAAAGGCTCCATAGTCTTTTTGAAAAAGAGAATTCCTGCCTGTCAAGTATAAAGATCTTGTGTGCATATATATATTTCCCGTATTTCTTCTTGAAATGGAGATGGACCTGGTCTGGAACTTTTAAAGGGTACGTGCAAAATGAGTCAAATTCTTGTTTTGCATGAAATATATCATGGAGTTTGCCAATACACAACAAGCTCTCTTTAGCTCTGAAAATATATCATTGCTAAATGAGCTAATGTCATATTTGGATCAATTCTAATGACAGTTGCCAAGACCTAGCACTTGCTGCTTGCACTGAACCACTGTGATAGTGGAGGGTAGACTGTCAGAATGCACAGAACTCTGCATATTGATTTATATAGCAGGTCTGGCCAAAGGTGTCTAGGCCAAAGGTGGGAATTGTGCAGTCCATAAAAACATTTCACACATGAAGGTCCCCAATACATCTCCCAGATCTCTCTCCACAGCCCTCCCATCATCAATATTTCTGGGGTTCCAAAATGGAGAATTATACTCGAGAAGACTCCTGGGATATGTTTTTCATTTTTAGTCTATGGGGGCTCACCTTTGTAGAAGTCTAAAATACCTTTTTAAAAAAAGAAATGGCTGTCTGATCACTGTCAGTATTTTCCTGGGGGGTGGAGGAACAGGCAGGTGTGTCTTGCAGAGGTATTTGTTGAGGGTGAAAATTGGAGTGGGTGTGGAACTTTAACCTATTGTTGTTGTCTATCCATGTTTTAGTTTTTCTTACAGTTCCTGCCTTCACTGTTGCCTATTCTGGCTTGAGCTGAAGGGAGCTGCAGTCATACAGTAGATTATGAGCCTCTCAGATTTCTTGACAGGTCCTGCTTAGAGCATCACATAAGCCATTCATATCAACTTGGAAACATTTTCTGGATTATGATTCCCTAGCCATGTTGTCTGGAGGATTTGGGGAAATGTAGTCCAAAAAGTCACCATTGTGTAGTAGTATGAGTGTTGGACTACGAGTGTGGGAAATATGGATTTGAATCCTTGCTCAGCTGTGGATACCCATTGAGTGACCTTGGCCAAATCATACTCTTTCAGCCTAAAATAAAGGCAATATCAAACCTCCTATGAATAAATCTTGCCAAGAAAACACTAGGATAGGGTCGTGTAATTCGGAGGTGACTTGAGGGCACATAAGAGGAAGAAAGTCCCCAGAAAGTAACTTTTTGAAGTCACACAGTATATTTGACACCTATAACCAGAAGCCAGCAGGTGCCATTAGCAGTGGTTGTGAGAATGCTAATGGGGAAACATGCTAAAGCAAGACAAACAACATTATTGCCTATTGGAGGCAAAGTTTTGATGGACTGGGGGATAAACATAAATATTCAACAAAGGATCTAACTTTTTCATCCAGACACTGAACCACTGTTATCATTTCTGCTTATGATAAGCTAAAATACTTTCAACACGGCAACTTGCCATGTGCCTTGAAGCTCACTTTATTCACACATAGCTGAACTCCTTTTATAAACAGAAAACGATTCTTCAAGTCACTTTTGCCAAATGGCGCTCTCTCCATAAAAGACAATGTGATTATTTTCCTTTCTCCTCTCCTTCCCCCAAAGTAAAGGTTACAACAATATTTTGCTTTAACATACAGGCAAATAACTCACAGTCATTTATTTAGCAAATGATTATGGTGTATGCCTCTATGCCTATGTATCTTGGAGTGATTAAGCAAAGTGATGCAGTAAAGGCTGAAAAGTGGGATTTGTTTCAAGACTGTACTGGCTATTTTGTCTTGTTTCTATGTGGAATAGAGATGAATCCCCCCCCCCCTTTCCATGGGCTTGATTAATTATTTGTAATCTTTGGATTCATTTTCAATCATTTATTATTTGATTGAACTTTGTTAGATCTCAAATGCACTGAGATAACTTCATGGAATTCAAAATATGCATATGAGCTTCTTTTTCTTTTTTTGCACAGAAAACTGCAAACTCCCTGATTTCTTGTTCCTGTGTCAAAGAACAGTTTATCCCATCAGGCTTGTTAATCCAGTCAACAGAATTGAGTGAAGTACATGTTAACTCTTCGAGAACATTAAGGACAGTTGATGCAGCTGGGCTTGCAAAGGGTTTAGCTTGTAATGAAGGGTAGCATTTCAGTTCAATGGCAGGAGCAGTACTCAGAATGAAGCTTTGTTGTCAATTGATGTTAACCTGGCTTTGACTTATGGTGGCACTATGAATCAAAAACCTCTAAGACAACCTGTTATTAACAGTATTGCTCAGGTCTTGCAATCTCAGAGCCCATGGCTTCCTTGCTTGACTCAATCCACCAGTAATGTAGAGCCAGAATGGCGTAGTGGTTGAGCATTGGGCTATGACTCTGGAGGCCAGGATTTGAATCCCCACTCAGTCATGGAAACTCACTGGGTGACTGTGGGCACTCTCTCAGCCTCAGAGGAAGGGAAAGACAACCCCCCTCTAAAAATATCTTATGAGGAAAGCCCCATGATAAGTTCACTTTAGGTTCACCATAGGCTGGAAAGCACATAGGCTGAAGTCCCACAACAAACAAACTGTAATGTGGTCTTCCTCTTTTCCTACTGCCTTCCACCTTACTAACCATTATCTTTTCCAGTGAATCAGGTTGTCTCATGGTATTCCCAAAATGAGACAGCCTTGGTGTAGTCATTTTGGCTCTAGGGAGAGTTCAGGCTTGATTTGCTCTAGGATTGCTTCAACACTGCAGAAATAAAGCCATTTTAACTACTTTAACTGCCATGGCTCAATGCTACAGAATTCTGGGATATATAGTTTAGTGAGATATTTAGCCTTCCCTGTCAGAGAGTGCTGGTGCCCCACCAAACTGCAAATCCCAGATTTCCATAGCACTGAGCCATGAAAGTTTAAATGGTGTCAAACTGCATTAATTCTGCAGTGTGGCAGCAGCCAAATGCCCATTTATTTGTCCATTATGTCCTTGGAACTTTCCTCCAGCTTGTGCTGGTCTGTGACCATGATACAAATTTATTATTATTATTCTTTTCTTCTCAGTGCAACACTTCAAATGGGTTGCTCATCTTCCTGTTAGCTTTCTTCACTGTTCAGCTTTCACAACCATATACAGAAATCAGAAAAAAATAGAACTAGGAAAATGCAATTGTTGTCATGGAGCTTTCAAACCATAAATTCACATAGCTCTAGAACTCCTCTGTAGCTTTCTGATCTACCTCCTCTCTCCTTTTTACATTTTTTTTTTTTTTGCATGGAATGCCCTCTCCTTTCCTTGAATTGTAAAATTCTCCAGGCTCTGTGGCTTGCCTTCCAAAGATGCCAGCAAGTAGAGGAACTGTAGCCAAGAAGGGAACTCTACAAGACCTCACACTACATTGGACTCAGGGAAATATTTAGGAAAAATCTGTTGGTGGCAAATAGTAAAATACACACAAAAAGAAGAAGGAAGCCAAAGCAACTTGGCAGAAATCTTAGTGTGATGTGTGTTGCTGGGTTTCGTGTCAGATACAGGGAGTTTCCAGAAGGATCATATGTTAAGCTAGAGGCAAATGTGCTTAGGTTTAATTATGCAGTTCTGTACCTCAGGAAATTGCCAGAGAATTATGAAGTTATTTCTGCTCTCCAAATACTAAAACAGACAGAAATCTAGAGGTTTATCTCCACTATACCAAATGGCTTCAAATTCCTCAAAGAAACTAGAAATGGATTTGGGCCAAGATGTTTGTTTCAGCATTTAAGACTGTGCATGTTTGTAGTATTGAACTCCATTTGAATGACGTGTTTTATTTTATGAATCTAATTTGGCCAGTTTTCTTTTGTAGGAAACAACTAACATGTCCACACTCTCTCAGCCCCACAGCTATGAAAGAAAGAGCAAACAATTCCCTCAGTCAGGAATGTGAGATGCAATGCTTTCAAAATTACTTTCTGGTGAGAAACACAACTTTTAAATTCTTTTGTGGGTATAGGGTCCCCCCCCCCCCTCATGCAACTATATTCAGTCTAATTACAAAATGAGGAGAGTAAGGGAAACTTATTATAGTGAAGATCCCAAACATACCTAAAGCATGTTTATAGTCACCCCAAACTCCTTGGATAGGCTAGTATGCATGGCATCATGTTGATGTAAACTTGGACAAGTCACATGATCTCAGCCTCAGGGGAAGGCAATGACAAACCTTCTCTAAACAAACCATGTCAAGAAAACCCCCATAAGTTGAAAATGGCTTGGAGGCACACAACACACTCAGATTGTACTTAAATAATCACAAATCACTTTTTTGGTCATTGTGGACTGTTCTGATCAGAGTGACCACTCCCCCAAGCCCACCTCCCCCAAAATAGCCATTTGCATCGACACAAAGGACTCGCATGCATTGATGTGGATAAAACACTGTAGGCCACAACTTTATTCGTACAGGGTCGTAACAAATTAACCATTTTCATTCAATGAACATTAGTAAATATTTATATCAAATATTATTTGGCGCATGCGTACCAGCGATTAAGCTACTCGCTATTATTTTAAACCATCTTATTCTAGCATGCGCCAAGTTAAACTTTCTTACATACCCTTAACAATTCTAACCCCCTCCCCCCAACTGGATATAATGTCATAATATAACTCCTTATCAAATGACGTCATTAACTTTAACTATTACGTCATTCAATTTAATTAAAACTAATGACATCATGTATTATTCCACTTTACTCAAATCATATGCATATTACATTCCAGATTAACCTATTTCCATCCCTGAGAGGGAGGGGTCCCTGCCCGACACAGGAGGGGGTCAGCTTAGCTAGACATCCCCTCCCCCCCCTCGATAGTCCTTTTACACATATTTCTAACGAATCCAAATAGATGTCAATACCTTTTGGGGAGAGGTGCACCCCATCGCCCCTGTACAAATAAGGCCTATCTGCTTGAATACCATCATGTTTCAAAATTAACACTCCTAATTCCCCCAAAGATTTTGCCAACGATCTGTTCAAAAAGCGTCTAGTCTTGTTAATGGCAGTCTGATTTCGAACACCTTGCCATATTCTTCTAGGCAGAAATTTTGTCCAAATCAGCACTGAGTCCGGCAAGAGTCTCTTGATCTCGCGGAAATCATTCAAAATCATATTCGCCAAGTTCAAAGAGGTAACTTTTCCTAAATCATTCTCTCCCAGATGGACGATCAGTCCCTTGGGTTGCTTGAATGTTTCAAGGAGCTCCAAAATTCTAGGGAGTAATGCTCCCCACAGCATTCCTCTGCGACCGAACCATCTAACAGGTCCTGCGCCTCGCCAACCCAAATCAGTATCGCTGCGCTGTTGAATCAAGTGCCGTTCTGCCCAGAATACAAGGCTGTGACCAACAATCCAGACACCTTCAGTTGACCGTTGTGCTGAAGTAAATTGAATAGAGCAACAAATTAACGGATATGGTAAATCATTTCGTCACATAAGACTTGAAAGCTCGTGAGCGCCAACGTCCGATCCTACGAATAGCTGCTTCACTTAAACCCTGAGTGGCCGCAGCTGTGGCCGCTCCAATTCTAAAAGAATGAGATGCGAAGTGTGCATATGGCAGACCTGCCTTCCTTAACACTTCTTTTAAAACTGACCTAAACTGATACTGGGTCAACGGAAGACCAGTATTATGCAAAAACAAATAACCCGAACCCTTTGGTCTAATCTTTAGATATTCACTTAAAGCAGACACCGGACAAATTTGTCCACCAGGTGCCCTATTCAAAACTATAGATTGGCCTTTTCCCATTTGGTCAGTTTTAGACCATCGAATTCTCACATAAAGGCCCTGTTCTGAAATGTGAATATCTAAAACGGAAAGAGCCCTACCAGATTCATCATAGCGCGAACTTGGCACAATTTCACTAATTCTCAATGCCGCAAAAAACGACAGAGAGAATACCGCCCTGAATAATATTACTTCCTCGTGTGAGAAACATATAGAAGGAAGGCTTTCCCAAATTTTTAACAAATTAGACCCGGTGATTGGCAATCTGCTGTCCTTCACTGGTCCAGATTCTCTCGCCCAACCATCTAACGCCCTTCTGATTCTAAAATCAACTGTGGGGTCTGAAAATCCCCAAGCTCTAGAATAAAATGATAGCGCCGCAATCCTGCCCCTTATGGTTACTGGCGCCAAGCCTGATTGGCGAAGGTAAACAACAAACTGAAGAACTAAGTCTACCTTTAACGGCCAAAGTTCCACCCCCCCAGCATTTAACAAAAAGGATCTGAATGCTCGCAATGTGAGCTGATACGACTTGCGTGTAGATGGAGCGATGGACTGAGTAATCGCCCGACCGATTTCTATTCGCCAAGGCTCCAAAGTCGTGTTGGTACCGCCAGCGGCTGTGATGATGCCTCTGGTGCTAATTGCTGGAACCTGGAAAACTGGAAACGCGAAAGGGCGTCCGCCAAGGGATTTAATAAACCAGGAACATGTTGAGCACGGAACAAAATATTAAATTTCAAACATTGTGCCACCATTTCCCTGACTAAAGTCATCACCCTAGGGGATTTGGATGTCTGTGCATTGACTATATGGACTACGGCTTGGTTATCACACCAAAACCATACTGTTTTGTTTTGAAACTGTTCTTTCCATAAATGCCCTGCCACTACGATTGGGAACAATTCCAGAAATGTGAGGTCTTTATCCCAACCTTTATCCCTCCAAAACTGAGGCCATGGTTCGGCTGCCCATTGTCCATTAAAAAAGACACCAAAACCATTTGCCCCAGAAGCATCCGATTGTACTTGGAAATCGGCACTTAAAAGCATATCTGACCTCCAAAATGACACCCCGTTATAATTTTCTAAAAACATTTCCCATACTTCCAAATCCTCTTTTATACCCGATGTAATCCTGATGTGATGATGTGGAGCTTTAATACCCTTGGTGGCTTTGTATAAACGCGAACAAAAAGCCCGCCCAGGAACAATAACCTTGCATGCAAAATTCAATAAACCCGTCAGGGATTGAAATTCTCTAAGCGTGGCTTTAGATTTTCTTTTCATCAATTTAACTTGGAACCTCATGGCTATGAGTTTTTCCAATGGAAGGCGCGATACTCCTTCCACTGTATCCAATTCGATTCCTAGGAAGACTATTTTAGTATCAGGACCCTCCGTTTTTTCTTTTGCTAACGGAACTCCCATTTCATCCATCAATTTTTGAAATGCCAATAAAGTATTAAAACAAATTGGTGTCCCCTTAGCTCCTGCAATCAAAAAATCATCTAGGTAATGTGTAATAGCTGTGTTATTGGTCCTCTTAGCAGCACAGCAGTGTAAAAATGTACTAAATGCCTCAAAAGCTGTGCAAGAAATAGAACAACCCATTGGCATTGCCTTGTCAAAATAGAACTTACCCTCAAATTGAAAACCTAACAAATCGAAATCATCAGGATGCACAGGTAATAACCTGAAAGCAGATTTAATGTCACATTTTGCTAAGAGTGCGCCTGGACCCAGATTCTTCACCATTTTCACAGCTGAATCGAAAGATGCATACTTAACAGATGTCAATTGTGGATCAATTGCATCATTGACTGATTCACCTTTTGGGTATGATAAGTTGTGAATCAATCTAAATTCACCCGGTGCCTTCTTAGGGATGACACCAAGGGGCGATAGCCTCAAATTAGGGAATGGCAACTGATCATGAGGGCCTGAGATTCTTCCTGCAGCAATTTCTTTGGCCAGCTTGTCTCTTACAATCCCTGGGAGTTCTCTAACTGAGCGTGCATTAGGAGCCAAACTGTGCACGCGAACACCTGAGTAAGGGATATGAAAACCTTGAGTAAAACCTTCCCATAAGTATTGAGCAGAATCCACCTTTGGGTAGATTCGCAACCAACTTTCCAACACATTTAGTTTAATTGGTGTTGGCGCTTTTTCCCGCTGCTGCGGGTTGAGAATATAAGGCCCCGCTCCCAGGTTTCTTACCTCTATTACATGATGCGGCAGGGTGAGTCCCCCTGCAGGCGCTGCATTTATGGTCATACCTGCAAGGTTGCCTCCGACACCTACCTGCGTTGAAGTCCCAGCAGAGACCAACCTGTCTTTTTCCCCCTGTGCTAGGCCTCGTATACTGCCCTCTCGGCTGCGTGATCATGGGCACAAACCCATTGTCACAACGGCTCGTAGGGGAGGCACCTAACATAACATCTGCCCAAAGTTCTGACTGCACGTGACGCCAAGAAAGGGAACGGTCTAGCGTCGCTCTCATTCTAAATTGTTCGTCATATTGCAGCCATGCAGACCCCCTGGCATTACAATGACAATTTGTATAGGCTTTAATTATGATCTCTTGGTATTTAGATAATTCCGCCACCCTATTGGGGTCTTTTTCTTCAATAATGCCCCTGTAAATGGTAAAACCCATAACCCAATTTACGAAATTTCTTTCTAATTTGGGGCGTTTATGTACTTGGAATTCTTTGGGCAAGGCGAAAACCACCCCATCTTTCACCATGATCCTTGGTTCAGGATCACGGAAAGTGAGTGAGAATAAATCTATAAACTCACCTTTCCAAATCCTTTCTTTAGTAGACATTGGCAAATGAGAACCCAAAGGTGTCGACATACCTGTGTATGGATTGCACTCATTGGTCCTGTCCGTCCCAGTAATATTCAACGTACTCACTAGTACCGTTTCTTTATTGAAACTTGAATTGTTATGTGTAGTGCTGTCATTATGTATCTGTGCCGCTGTGCCTTGTGTGCCAGTGGCCTCTAGACTAGGTGCTGATGAAGATGCCTCTACAGCATTATCCACACCAGAAAACATTCCTACTTGACTGTTAGATGACCACACCGCAGCCGGCCAAGTTGTCTGGAGATTAGTAGCAGTTGACGCACCTGAGCTTGTTCCTTGGCCTGAAGCATCATCCGATGCTTGTTGAGCTCCCACCGAGAGCGTGGCAGTAGCTGCTCTGGTGTTGTGGCGTCTCCCTCCCAAGTTTTGTCCGAAACTGTCGGTAGACATTGAGGCTTCTGAAACAGGCACGTTGCTCTGACCTGAAACGATAGCCCTCTGAACCATATTAAACAAATCAGACAGTGTAGGTTGATTGCCTTCTGCTGCTGAGGTTGATGGGAGGTCCACCCCCGGAACTTTCTTTAATAATTCCATTATGTCAGAAATGGATGGCTGCCCCATCCCCACAGTAGATGTCTCTCTGGACTCCTGTAACAAGGAGACTTGACTATTAGCTATAGTTGTAGGTTGCTGTAATGAAGTAGGAGGCTGAGTTATAGCTGTATGTGCTATAACCTGTGAAGTATGTGCACTCCTTACTAAATGTTGCTGCGCCAGTTGCTCGCATACAGTGGCACACGCTTGCATAGTGCGGCCAATTTGTGCCAGGTGAGTGTGAATATCTAAATCCTTATCTTTTTCGGGATTACTACGTTTAGCCAGTGCTTGGTCTGCTTTATGACCAGGTGCAGCTGCGCGTTTCTTGCCTTGGGCCTTACTGTGCGGCATGTTGATGCTAATGGACAGTGTTGCACACAATAACTTACCAGTCCTTAGATGTCAGCACCCTCCTGATGGAGTGTGGATATTACAATAAACACTCAAAGTTTAGCTACACTAGGAGTGCAATATATATACATATATTTATATATATGTGTGTGTGTAACTATATGTGTATATGGGAATATATATAATCAGTATTATTATTATTATTATTATTATTATTATTATCCTCAAATCAAATGAACAGACAATCACAGCAATTTGTATCCACAATATCAATCACCCAATGTTGTAGAATTGTACTCTCCAATAATCAAATGTATAGCCCATAGCCCCAAATAGGCCGGCTAATTTATGCCTCGATTAGGCCAAGCACTTTCCCAAGGCCCCAAACAGGCCTGATCCAAATTTAGGCCCCCCAATAGGCCATCAATGTAGGCCCCAAATAGGCCTCAAACTTAGGCCTCAACTGGGCCCCAAACGTAAGCCCCAAATAGGTGTGATGTAACAAATAAGCCCCAAAATAGGCCGTGAGAACTGGGCCCCAAATAGGCCTCAATTCGCAATTTTTTTTTTAAACTTGCGGTTAGTAGGTCATCCTCCTTCTGACGCTCTGTTGTCAGCCACTCTTCATCACTCCTCAGCCGACCGCTGGAGCACCGTTGCCGGTCTGCCCCGGGTCAAGGCCAGAGGGAGAAATGGTCCCTCGCTCGCCCCCCACGAGGGCGGACACCAGGGCCGCCGGATAAGGGCCCAAATAATGCCCTGGCCAGGGACTCGCGCAAAGCGAGCCTGGTGTGGGAGGACGGAGGACAACACAGGCCGCGAGTGCTAATGATCGTGGCTGCAACAACCTCCGCGGTTGTGCCGTTTATTTTCCAGCCGCGGTTGCCACGGCGATGGCTCTTCGTAGGGCAAAACAAGGAGTCCCGCCTATGGCGAGACAACCCTGAAGTCCGCTTGCTCTCCTCGGCCTACCGCCCGTTACGGGCTCGAATTCAGGCGGAGAGAGCGGAGACGCGAGCTGCCTTGCTCGCTTGCCCCTTCAAAATGGCTGCTGCCCACAAGGCAGCCCAGGCTTAAATAGCCTGGCCAAATCTCACTTTAAGATCTCGCGAGACCAGAATTCTCACGAGATTTCCCATTCCCGCTTAACCTGATTGGCTGAGCAGCCCAGAAGAGGTGGGTCTTGTGGGCTACTCAGCCAATCATATGCGTCGAGGCCCTTCTAGGCCGACGCAAATGAGAGCCCCTCCCGACGCATCGGGGAGGCTTCCTTATGGGTTGTCAGAGAGTAGAAGATCAGTGGGAACTTGTTCAACTATTTTCTTTTAGTTGAATGCTCTGAAAAAGACTCTCCAGGGGTCCTTGGGAGGTCCCTGCAGATGATGTCCTTTCAGTGAATCCAGAAGGAGCTACAGGAAATATTTAAACACAACCCTGTCAAACCCCCCCCCCCCCAACAGCACAGAAAAGGGTTTTCCGGATATGAGAGTGTGTGACTCATCCAAGATTACCCCGTGGTTTTCCATGGCCATGCAGGGAATCCAAACCTGCTCTCCAGAGTCATAGTCAAAATGCTCAGATCACTATGTCATGCTGCTATACCACTGAATAATATAAGAACTTGAAATAAAGGACCTCCCCATGTTGCTTGAGAAGTGACATATGTTTCAGGTAGTGGTGAAGTCTATAGGAAGGTGAGCTCATTGTGAATACAAGAGATGATACATCCTTGGAAGGGCCCCAATCTTGTTTCAGATACTCATTGTCCCAGTGTCTAGGTTGCTATTTCCCAGGCCTCTTATAGTAGTTTGACACACACTTCTGCATTGGGATAGTACTGGAGTCATGCTTGGTTCCTACAACTAGAAGGGTTTGCTTTTAGAATTCAAAGAGGTTGAACTATCTAAAGCCAGAGTGGATAACATGTGGCCTATAAGCCACATGTCCCTTGCCCATGGAAACCCACTGGGTGAGCATGGAGAAGTCACTCTCTTTCAGCCTCAGAGGAGGGCAATGGAAACCTCCCCTCTGAAGAAACATGCCAAGAAAACCCTGTGATAGGTTCACCTTTGGGTCACCATAAATCAGAAATGGTTTGAAGGCAAACAACACACACACACACACACACACACACACACACACACACCATCCCCTCCCAGTCCCCCAGGCCAATTTATTTGTGGTGTGAAAAAGGACTGAGAATGGTCCTAGAAGACTCTCAGGGGTCAGATTTGGGAATTTAAATGCTATTTCATCCCCTGGAAAATTTGAAAAGAACCAAAGACCCTTAAAAATGGAAAGTGGTGAACTAGTTATTTCCTGTTCCTTAAAAAGGAGATTTTTAGGGATAAAAGCGCCCCTCCTTCATATTCTGTAAATGATCAGTCACCACTACCTGCCCTCTGGGGTCTCTGGTTGTACTTGTGGCCACCTCATACCCTCTAACTGTCCTGATTTGATAGAGACAGTCCCTCTCAATCCTCTGTCATCCCACTTTTTTCAGGTCAGAGTATTACCCTTCCCAGTGGGGTCAGGAAAAAGCAAACTGCTGCAGCCTGTCCTAACTTGTATATTTTTCCTCAGTAATAGCTTTGCATATTGATCACACTCTGATGTTGTTTGGCCACACATATCCCACACACTCCCTCCCCTGCTTTCCCTGTCTCCACTGAGTTAACTGAGTGCAAACTACCTTTATATGTTGAACTCAGTTTACAACACTTGAGCCAAGCTGAGGATAAAGGGGGAAATGAGGGGAGGGAACTGGAGCATTTAAAGAGGAGCTAAAAAGTGAGATGATAGAGGATTGATTGGGATTGTGCTTGACCATTTAGGACAGTTGGAAGGCATGACGTGTACAGGGTCGATTTTTTGCTGGTGTTCTGTTGAGTGATGAAAGGAAGAAACCTTGACTCCCAAAATTCTGAGCAATATTTGGGAATGCCAGGCTGATTTTTTTTTAATCAGTGAAGATTCTTTGGATTTAAAACCCTTCCAGAAATCACATACTTAGCTTTTCCTAGTGGGCTCATACAATTGCAGTCTGATGGTCCCTGTGAAGATGGTGGCATGCTGTGTGCTTGCTGTTTGCTTTAACCTTCTCCATAATTAGAGTGGTTGGACTATTTTTAGAGTACATGGCAGTCTTCCTTTCAAGGCTGAAATTATAGGGCATAAATGGGTTGCCTGTGGAGGGCAGGAAGGAATTTTGCTGAGAGGGAGGTAGCTGAGCTTCTAACTTGTGTTAAGCATTTGATGATGATTTAACGATATAACCAATGATGATCAATCATATTCTTGGTGTATTCTATTGCAGTATTTGTCCACATTAAAAAAGCCTAATTAGAAACAGGGAAGACATACTATAAAACCTGCTGAGAAGTTTCCAAGATGCTCAGTTTTAAGTATTGTATATATTACAAAGCAGAAAGTTCACAAAGGGAGCAAAACAATAAAGACCTGCATGCCACCTTTAAGACAGACAAGCATATTGTAGCATAAGGTCTGTGCACTAATGCATGAAACCTGTGGCTGTAATACATCTTAAACTGTCTGTTACTTTGTTGCAACAAAGATAATTACACCATTGAAAAGTAGCTGTTTTCAGAACAAAAGGTTATACTCTGTTATTCACCATTCAGTATATTGCTATGCAGGTAATTGCTAGAATCCTGTTGGGGTCTTCCTTACATCTTCATAAGTGGATTTAACTTTGTGGGAATTAGAATTGTGAAATATGTAAGGTCCATACCCAGCTGATGGCTGCTATTACATTATTAAGTAGCAGAGCTGGGACAATGCCCAATGGTAATCGGTGCACAATGCACGTCAGAGAAAAATGCATACAAGTTAGTCCTGATATGCATTGAGCTATATACTCTATTGCTAGTGTCAATATACAATATACTCTATTGCCAGTGTCTTGTTACACATCTTTGCAATTCAGTAAAGGGATTTCTTAGCACCTGTTTTACATAACTGAGTATATATTAAGTTATCTAATGTAAGAGGTCATGTATGATTCTGATGTATATGTTAATGTCATTGTTGTCTAATTATTAGATTCCAAAATATGACTTTGTATCAGTGCTGGCTGAAGACATTTAGATGACTGAAGTAAATGGTTAAATAACTCCACCTCTGTTCCACACAGTGGCATCCCAGTGGCTCCAACATCAGCAGGGTGGCAAATCTACTCTATGGTTTAAAGGGAACTGTCCATGGTACTGAATTCTATCCCAAGATACTTCAGCACATTGGCTAGTTCCCTTAAAGTACTAATACCATTAGTGGCTTCATCATATCACTCCCACCAGAACCGTCAATTGGAACTCATCCCACATGCAGGAGCTGACTGAACTAATAAATCTTACTTTAAAGCTGGCAATGGGAGAATGCTCTGCTGCAGCAGGTTCTTATCCTGTGGTCCATGGACCCTTGGCCACAATGACCTGACGGGGTCCGAGGGCTCACCCTCTCTGACTATTTCTTGGGCTGCCTGCCATCCTTGCTCCTTTCTCCTGTGGCCAGGGTGCATGTGAAGATGCTGGGCATAAGCCCACTTTATGCTATCATAATTCAGGAACAGGACACCAGCCTTTATTTCAACAGTACTGCTGCTAAGTATGTTTGAAATATTTGAATATTTTCCTTTATAACAATGTTTATTTATACCCTTTTTACCAAAGAGTGGAACATCAAATAATAAGGCTGTCCTGCTCTCGTGCTATGTCCAAATTCTGAGAAATTAAAAAAAACCCTCCATCTTGTCTCAAAATATTTCTAGCTTACAATACTTGATCTAACATCACTAGCTTACAATACTTGATCTAACATCACTAAACAGAATATTACATTCTGATTAGAATTACTCTTACTCTTGGTCTTCCAAGGTGAAAACAAAAACATAGAATATAAAGATATAATCTGCTCCTTCCTAGCAATTACTAGATTTGAAATTGCAAAAAATCTGGAAACTAGGGATTTTCTCCTTTGAAAAATGTTGGAATGGAGTATGGGAAATATAGTTAATAGAGAAACTATCAGATAAAATGTCACCTACCATAGAGCTTATGAACCAAAAACCATTTGTGGAATGTTGGTATCCTCTCATAGAATACATTAACTGGGCATGGTGGAGGTCAGAATTCTGTTCCAACCATGCAATAACCCAAATCACACCTACCTTATAAGCAGCAGCACAGACCCACCCCTACACAATCATTTCCATGTTGTTGGAGAGCAGGGGGATGAACTGGAATGCCTCCAGCTATTTCCTTGTACCTGGTTGCACTGCAAGGAATATTACATGCAAGAAAATCCCAAGGATCCTGGGAGATCTGTGCAGATACCATCACAGCAGGTCCAGATACTGGAAACTACTGTGCTTATCCCCCCACTCTCCAACAACACAGAAATGGCCCTGTTGGGAAGCCTGGACTGCATACAAAGTGAGTTTTGGGGGGTTAGCACTGACAGATGTAGCTACAGCGATGTCGCTACTTGATAAAAGTACATCACCCAGTGCAGGATCTTGGCCAACATGTGTGTAAAATTACATTATATAAACGTTTTTCAGACAAAATCCTACAGCGATGTCACTACTTGATAAAAATACACCACCCAATGCAGGATCTTGGCCAAGATGTGTGTAAAATTACATTATATAAACCAGGGGTAGGCAACCTTTCCCCTTTAAGGGACAAGGGACTTCAGCTCCCAGAAGCCTCAGCCATGTTGGCCAATAGTCCCACGTTGGCCAATAGCTCCTGGGATTCTGGGAGCTGAAGTCCCTCGGCCCTTAAAGGGGAAAGGTTGCCTACCCCTGATATAAACGTTTTTCAAACAAAATCCTTTTTGACAACAATAGCAGGTTGAAACACTAAGACTTAATGCAGAAATTGGCAATTTCCTAGGTTCAGAGAAGGCTGCAATGGCTCTGTCTAAATGCCCTGGGGCTGATCTGTCCATTGTGCATCTGCTGAAACTGGATCAGTTTCTCTATGGGAGCAGGACAGATCAAGAATGTCTCTGCACCATAGAGCCCAGAGGGGCCACAGCACAGAGTGTCTCACAGATATTCTGGTCTCCAGAGAAACTCTGTGCTGTAATTTTGGGATCACCTGTGGTAGCAATGGTGGTAACTAGGGATAGCATTTCTCCAAATAAGATAGGATTGGGGAATACATGTGACGTGTTGCCCATGCCTACTTTAATGCATGCCAAAAAACTTTGCACATTGCATATTAAAGTGATGGGAAATGCCATGAACTACTAAATTAAAGAATTCATGTTCCTGTGTCCATTTTGGCTAATAATAATTTTGCAGAAAAATAAGCCAGCTCATGAAACCCATAAGTATGTTTCATGAAATTACATGTGTAAAACAGGTCTCTGATCCCACAGAGCTTTCAATCTATGAGAGACAAATAAATCAAATGCACAAAATGCTTAGAAGAATCCAACTTCTCATGCCTAAATCAGAATTACTTACAAAGAGAACATGCTGTCCAGTATACCAAATTCTGAGTCATTCTCCAAAACAACAGTGGCATTTTCTCTGCAACTAAATGTTGATAATGTAAAGCCACACCTGGAAAAATTATCCTTCAGTTTCACTGAACCATGGTAGTTTTTCCAAGGTGTAAGCATGAAAGGTCCAGATTAGTATAAAATCTGTACCATTCTATTGAAATGAGCAAAACATACCAACATTTCTGACAGCTGAATATCTAATTCAGTCCACGGTGTAGTTTATTACCTCTAGTGGTATTTCTTCAGAGCTTTGCCATGAATTGGTTTAATGGTAGTGCATTTGGATAGCTATGTGGCCTGCTAAGTCATTGGCTCCATATGGAAGCAACAATATTTAAGCATGATTACAGACCTTAGGTCATTATCGCGGTTTGCAGAGAAAGTGCTCAGATCAGTTTAAGCTTACACTGCTACTGGAAGTGGGGGGGGGGAGGGAAGGTTCCTCTCCACCCTTTGCTCCCCCCCCGATGTTCTGACATGGCTGAGGTATTCACCAGATGTGGAATTCTCCGATAGATAGTTATAAACTAATGAGAAAACCAAGGAGTCATTGACTGCCCATCCTTTTTCTGTGTTCTTTTTTAATGCAGGGCTGTGTGTGCTTTAGAAGAGGCTGGTGGAATCTTTCATATGGTATTTCTGGTTAATTATTTCCAGTTGTCTTTTGGTGAACCCCAGGCTTCTTTGAGTTAGTGTGTTTATTACAAAAATAAACAACCACAAGCCAGAGCCAACAGGTCTGCACTTACTGTTTTGCTGTAATCTTCTGATCTTTCCTCTTTCTTTCTCCAATTCACTTGAGGCATCTTGATCTATGAGCCTGCTTTGCTCTTCTGAAAGTGTTATCTTGATTCTGTAATAACTTTATCCTCCTATCCCTGCTACTGGCTGATTCATACTGTTTCCATTTTATTTGTTTCAATGCTTTTACAATACCTTCTTACAGTGCTGTTTTCCATTTAGTTCCTCTTTTAGGTCAAATCCATATTCTGCTGCAAGGTGGGTAGAGAGGTGAGTCAGAGCTGAAGACAATATGCCATGGGCAAGATAAAAGAAGAATTCCCTCACCATGTGGATCTATGAGCATGCCCAACTTGGGCTGCTGCCACACTGCAGAATTAATGCAGTTTGACATCGCCAAGTCATGGCTCCATCGTATGCAATCCTAGGACTACACAAATTATGCAGTCAAGTTTCCCACATTTGGGGAAATTGCAAGGGTTAGCACACCCATAGAACAATGGATGAGCCTCACTACCTTTGTGGTCATGGTATCATGTTGTGACACCAGAGCTCTTTTATAGAGAAGATTAAATATCTCACAAAACCACAAGCCCCAGAATTCTGTAAGTCAATTGTAGTTAAAGTGGTGTAAAACTGCTTTAATTTAATTAAACTGCTTTAATTAATTTAATTAAACTGCTTTAATTCTGCAGTGTAGATGCAACCTTGGACTCCTAAAAGAAAGGATCAGAGAACATCATGTGATCAGGAAGAGCCAATGTCTTCTTTGCTAATTTGGCTTATTTATTGGAAACTTTCTCCTTTTGGTCTGATTTTGTTATTGAGACTAAATCTATTCCCTCACATCCCCCAACTCCCATGTTTAAGATCAATGTTGTGATGGCAAGACTGAGGGTCAGAAGAGTTTAAAATGTAATCAGCTCTGTTAATCTATGCCAACAAACCAGTTCCACCAATTTTCCTTGCCTTCAAGTGCCAATCTTCTCTAGCATAATTGTCATTCAAGACCTTTTTAGTTCCCCTAAAAAGTTTTGGATTCCAAAAGGAATAATTCACAATACTCCACTATTGCTGGGAAAATCAACTCCAGCTACTTTGACAATTGCAGCTAAGCTCAGAAGGAACAGAAATATTGGAGCAGTGTGGTTGAAGGTGTAACTGTCCCTGCAAATCCATTAGTGTCCAGACTTTGAACCTCCATGCCTTGGATCCATTATACTCCTACTTAAGATTTACTGAATACTCAAGGTCTGAGACAGTAGGACCAATCATCTATGGCAATTAGTGAGTGTGCATGGTTGGGGCCACTTTCTCCATTGATTCAGAAATACATGAATCCACTCCTTCCATGAACCCTTGACACTGTGGTTCATGCACTTTTGGTACATTTATTGGCTGGAATCCTTTTGGTACATTGAGTTAGTGTACTGATACTGGTGTAGCAAATGGTAACAGGAGGAAAAAGGGTTGTAGGCACAGTTTCTGCAAAGGAGGTCAGGCATTAGGTTGCTCAGTGTCCAGATGTCCCCCTGTTACCTGGGCACTCCCGTTGCAATGCTGGATGATTGTTCACATGTATTTCCTACTGTGTCATCCCTTCTGGGTGCCTTGTTCTGACTTCATGGTGAGCAATTCACTGCCGTAGTAGCCATGTCAGGTGGCACAGTGGGACACATTGTAAACAGATGCCCAGCATCACAATAGAGGGCTCTGGATCTTCCATCAAGATCTGGAACCAAAGGTGAGTTATTTTAATTTGTTATAAGAGGTGTATACTCCAGGTTTGGTGCTGAACATTCTGGATGTCATCCAGCCTGTTTGCCTTAGAACTAAGGTTTGGGCCATACGTCATCCAAATTCTCTGATTCAAGGACAGGAAAGGATGTTTTATTTGGCCCATTTACACTGGGTCTGAGAGGCCAAAGAGGAACAAATTATGCATGACACAGAAAATGTTTCTAATGTTGTGCATCTGTTTCCCAATTTTAAGCACTGGACAATGGGATCATCACTTTGAGCCATAATATCTATGGTTGTTTTTTTAAAAAAAACTTTCCCTCCTGCACTGTAGTCCACACAAGGATAAAATGCTCCTCCCAAGTGCCTACTGAATTCAGGAGGAAAACTTTCATATATACATGAAATATCATTCAGGAATTTAGATGCACTGCCAGTGATGTTTGCGTTATTAACAAAAATAGTCTATGTCATTCCAAGTTTATCATCCCAACTTAAAAAACTAGACATTTTCTTTTGGAAAGAATAATAACAACAATAATCATGATAAAAATACTCAATTCCTTGAGGCTGAATTTTGGAGCTCCTGCCCTCATTAGAATCTAAACTAATTTTTCTATTGAGTAGTCTAAACTTATCATTTAGGATCAAGCAAGATCCATTTAAAATGTCAGAAAACAATTCAATCTTACCAGCATTTTGCTAATTAAAATCAGTACCAACTGATTCATTGCCAGTATAAATCTGCCAAGCCTATATATGTTCTATAACAGTGCAGCAGGAAATTCTTCTGTATGTATAAACATGCTTCCTTCTCATCATAAAACTTCATTGAAAATTTTAGTTTGGCTTTCAGATTCTGAAAAGCATATAAAATCTTAGTACACATTTCCAAGTAATATGAGTTTTGAGAGAAAGTCCCTTTTGTGTCTATTTCTATTATTTATATATAAATACTGATTGTCCCAGCTGAAGACAATGTCGAACAGATTGTTTTCCAGGGAGCTTTAAAGTAAAAAGATTTCATAGCCTTTTAAATGTTCCTTTTTTCTATTAATGTACTATTGGAATCAATATGATTCCAATAGAACAAGAGCTGTGAGCCCAAATGAAGTTCCAACTGATTCAAAATGCTGTAGAATGGTCTGTGAAAATTGAATTATCTATTGGACATTTCTGGTTGAAGTAGAAATTTTCAGCAGTCTGTAAAAATAGCTTTCTGGCACAAATATGCAATTCTGAATCTGCCTAAAACGTATAAATAAATAAATAAATAAATAAATAAATAAATATTGTAATTATGAGTCATATTCATGCTTCAAGAAAGAAGCTAATTGGAAAATCCTCCCATCTTAGCAATCAGTGAAGTAAATGTTTGTGTACCCTTGATTTCTTGCCATGTGGAGCTGTGTCTTTCCTCTCATACTGTAATTATTAAGACAGTGATCTGATACCCTAAAAATAAATACTGCAGCCTTCATTTTGCATTTGCCTCGAAGGACTACAGCTCTGTGGTAGAGCACATAGTTTGCATGCCAATGAACCCTGGTTCCATCCCTGGTATCTTCAGGTAGAGCAAGGAAAGGTTCCTGCCTAAAACTTTGTGGGAAGTCCACGGAGACAGTCAGGGGTAGCCCTACTTTTAAGTGGAACAAGGCAGCCACTTCTGGTCGCTGATGCAAGGAACAGCATTGTCATACCCCCAGCTACTCTTTGTAAACCCTTCAACCATTCTCCTCTGTTGGAAGGCAAAGTTGTGTGCCTATTCCTCTAAACCAGTATTTCTTAAGCTATTTGATATGCTCCACTGGTAGGAATCCCCCCTCCCCCATGCACCATATTTGTGCCCATTGGTTACAAGTGTTTCTTTCCTTGGAAAATTGTTGCAAATCAGCACTGATCCACAGACCATTACTTGAAGTAATCCTGCTCTAAATGATCCTTCTCTGTGCAAATGTGGCACAGGGCACTATTTTGTTACCAAGGTTGAAGTAAATTCAACTGTAGTTTCTATATTGGGCACATGTGGAGGATTGGAGGGCCATTTTGGGCTCCTCCTAACATTTTGTGAGCCACACTGCCATTATTTTGTGGAATTGAAGGTGAGGTTCTAGGCACATCTAGTCAGTGTTCAGGGCAATTTTGGTTGTAATGGAGTGCCTGATGGTAGAAAGACCTCTGGAAAACTCCTGGGGAGTAGAGGCCCTATACTTTCAAGACTCTACTTAGTGGTGTCATTGCTAGCTGGGAACAGTATGTCAGTTCTGAAGCTGAATTAATACCGGGCTGGAGTGATATAAGCTGGAGGCAGATGGTGGCACTTTTGCAAGGTTTTGGGAAGGATAAACACAGTCTGTCAAAAGTGGTGTGTAATGATTTTGCTTGATTCTATTAAAGTGTGTTTGTGGTGTTTTAATAATCTATACAAAAACCTGGAAAATATATAGAATAGAATTTTAAAAAATTACTGTACTGTACAGCCCAAGAAGTGAAGTTTCTTTAAAGGGAATCACAGTATTCTTAAAAACTATCTCCAGACAGATCTGTGGCTTTCCCATTTCTTGATCCTCTGCTGGGTTGGTGACATTTGTATTTATCTGAAGAACTCTTATGCCTGTCTGGTGACAGCACTGCACTACTTTTTCTTTTCTTTTTTTTTTTTTTGCCTATGAGGGTGTGGGGGGGTAGTAATGATGGTGATGATGATTTATTTTGAGTTTTATGGGTGTACAACCTGCACGAGCATGTTCTCTTCCATCACAGTTTGGCTTGATGATTACAGCTTGTGTAGTATTCACAAGATCTTGGTAATCCTATGTCATTCCATCTGACTATGACAAATTCCATTGGTGTTCCTGTATCATTCCATGTGGTATGGGAGCTGGCCATGAGGAATTTGCTTCAGTGTCACCTGCATATAGATTTGGTCATATACTCTGATTGATAATTGCAAGGACAGAGTTTTTAAAGATGGATGTGGGGAAAATGCCCACCACATATTGTTGAATTACAATGCCCATTATTGGCTAAGTTTGGTGGGAGTAGCAGTTTTGTCACATCTGGATGACATGTTTGTTGAGCAATTGAGTGTGCAGACAAAGTAATTCGGAAGCTATCTTCACTTCACAGAGAAGAACACCCGGCGACCTTGGAGCTGGAATGCATCCTCCCAGCCTCTGATGAAACAGACTGGAGCCAGGTTAACTCCAAAGAGGCACATTTTATTCTTCAGTTGCAGTATGTACAGAGAAAACTATTTACACTCATCACTGAGCAACGACAACCTACACACACAACAACAACAACAACAATGTGGTCTCTGTTATTTATATACACTTGCCATGCGGCCACTAAGTCCAGCCTCTTCCTGTGACTTTCTTCCTGTGTCACTTGAAATGTTGTCCCCCTAAACATGATGACATAATGTGTTTACACTTGGTCTACGTGCTCTCGGGCACATACTGACCTTGGACACTGCTATGTTGTTTTGTATCCCAGCTGCAGACAACTTCCTCAGCTAGCAAGCTGTAAAGTGTAAAGTGACCTGTAGTACCCTTTGTCACTTTCCCACATCTGGACATTTAAACTTAGGTTACAAATCCCAATTATTCTAGGGGGTATCCTTCCTTAGGAACATGGGAACCACTAGGAAGTAGTTATTTTCTGGGCCACTCAGTGATGCTGAAATTCTAAGATGGAGTGAATAACATTCAAGGGGCATGGGTATCCACACTAAAGCTCTCAGAATGCACCAGAGTTTTCACTGCTTGCTGCCATAGGCAAACTTTGACACTGGGTTCAGTGGCTTCCTATGGGTAAGTGGGTGGATATCATAGTGCTTTCTTTCATCACACACTCCTGCCAATATGTGAAGAGTAGCATCTCCTTCCTGAAAGGATGGGAGGAGAAGAAGATTTGTTTTCCTGTAATCCTGCTTCTGCTGACTTTTAGTACCATGGCTTGACAGTAATGGCCCCAAACAGAAGATGATGAGTATGTGTGTGCAAGAACAGTGTTGCAGGGATGGGGCTTATGCTTCCCACTTCTGTTCTAAGAGCTAATAAGAGGAGTCAACACTTGGTTCTCTCCCACACTATCAAACAGGGGAAATGTTGATCTGGGAAGGGTCTGCAGTGAGATACTCTTCCAGCTCACCTTGTAGTTCTAACACCCCCATGAAGTGGAGGAAGGAATCATGCTGCAGCTTCACCAGGTCAGAAAACATTGAAAAGGGTCATAGACATCTTGCTGTACTTGCTCTGCTCTACTGTGTGTAAATAGCTAATGGTATCCACATTATTGTTTTCTTATTTTGGGTAACTGTAAGAACTAAAGAGTAGACTGAATCAAGCTCTTCTATGGATGATGCCTCTTTTAATGTCTGCATATTCCAAATATACAACCATTCTGTTTCTTTTTTTTTTTAAATATATATTATTTTTTGTCTTTTGCCATAGTGAGCTTCTGAGCCACTATGAGTGAGCCACTCTCTTACTATTTCTGCCTAAGGCTCAAAGGGCCTTCTTTTGTGTTTTATCAAATTACATACTGAATGAAGGCCTCCATTCCAGAGACAGATGGATTTAATGTGTATGAAAACAGATGCCTTTTAAAGGAACTAAATTAGTAGTTCCACTTTTCTTCCCCCATTTTTTATTGAAGACAGAGCTGAAGACTGGTTAAAAGCAGAATTTAACAAATATCCTTAAAAAGAAAGGGCACAATCCAGCCAAAATCAAGCTCTTTTAAGAGTCCTATTGAGTTCAATGAGAGAGAATTGAATCCAGATCTAGCACTTTCATTGAAATCAACAGTGCTTAGATGTGCTTAATTTTGAGTTTTCGGTTCCAATGTGTGTTCTTGCTATCTAGTAAATTCAATGAGGAGTCTCTTGTCATTACTAACCATCCCTTCTTTGATAAATCTAAGAATTCTCACAACTCTAGTAGGGATATAATTATTCACTAATTTCATTCTCAAAGGAAACAATGAATCTGCCCAGAAATGTATATATATATATATATTTGCACAGAACATGCTGCTTTCTGTACAAAAATAAAATAAAATAAAATAAATCAAATTTTGTACAGAATAAGGCCTGAACTGTAAAGACTCTTGTCAGATAATCATTCTCCTTTTGGGTTTTCCTGGCACTTGAAAAAGACATTTTGGTCTTTTTTTTAAAAAAAATATTTTTGAATACTATTTCCATACCTACAATAGAGATAAAATAATAGTTTGATATTTATTTTGTACCCATCTGTTATACATCAACAATTAAATTTCTCTCAAATTTAGAGGCAGGAGAATTATTTTGAAGAAAATTACATAAAATGTTCTCAGTTTGTGTACCAGAAACTGTGAAGAAGAGGCCCCATTTATATATTATGAGCAACTTCATGGTTGTCACCAGTCTATAGTTTTTTCCAAACTACTCCTAGTAATATTTCGCAAATTCAACTACATGACAAGGGGCATTTTCTGATACATATTGGGCCACAGTGTTTTACATGTGTTGACAATGCAATTTCAAAAAACTGGGCCAGTCTTTGGATATTTACAATGCCAAATAGTCAAACTACAAATTACAAAGGAGACCATCAATTGATATCTTCTTCGCCCCATGCAGCCATGGATGGTTGCCAATTTCTTTGAGTAGAGAGAAGAGCCATTTAACCCTTTGCCAATTGCTATTTTCTTATTCAGAATTCCCCAGAAGTTTTTGTTTGTCTCCATGGCACAAACAGTAGTAAGAGAAGAGGTTGCCTCCCTTCCCTCACAGGTGCTCCAAGGAAACTGTCACTGCTCCCTCTTTGCATTTTAATAAAATGAAAATGTCAATAGATCTAGTCATGGATCTCCCACATGATTTGACCCAAGGTAATTTGACTCAAGGCCTAAATCCTAAAGGCACAAGATCCTGTCTAATCTTAGAAGCTAAGCAGGGTCAACTCTACTTAGTTCTTGGATTGGAGGCCACCAACAAATATCAGATGCTATGGACTATATTTCAGAGGATGAAACTGGCAAAAGCATTTCTGAGTATTTTTGCCTATGAAATTCATGGGGTTGCCATAAATTGATGGGTAACTTGGCACACACACATATACACAAAAATTGACCCAAGGTTTAGTCAGGTGGTGAAACATTCAGAAGACTACCTCACATTTTAATAACAGTTGTAGATAACTTGGGGGGAATAAATAATCTTGAATCAAATCTTGCAAATCCATTAATAGAAACCATGATTCAGAAATTAATTGTTTTTTTCTTACACATTTTTTGTATTGTGTTTGGACAGTTCTTTGGAGCCATAATGTTAAATTCACCATCTCTTCTCAATAAATACATAAAAATGATAACATAGATGGAAAATTTGGGAACATTTCATATTTCATATAAATGCACAAGGCAATATATCATAGGATATGGGCAATGTAATCAAAACCTAGTACAAACATACATTTAAAGATGTGTTTAACTTTTCTTTTTCTGCATGACCACAAAAATATGCATACATTTATTTTTTCCAGTAAGGCAATGGAGAGACCATTGAGATATGAGTCCCTCTCCATCAACAGAGAAGAATGTCCCTCACTGAACATCAGATACTGGCATTTTCTGCCAAGTGATTTTTTTAAGGGAGGGCAGGGAAAAATAGGGCATTTTAGGGGTTTAAATTGATTCCCAGGTTTCAAAGCCATCTAATTCTTCAACACATTGACAACATTGATCCAAATCTATTCCAGTCCTGGGGCTGGCGACAGGAGAGGAGGATGTGGCGGCGGAGCCCTGCCTTGGCTCTTTAAGAGCCCTCAAAGACCTTGGTGGCGGCGTGGCCCTAACACTCTGCAGGACGCTGCTTTTAGCCCCCCCTCACCGGCTGAGAACACCAGTGGCGAAGGGAGAGGAGGATGCGGCGGTGCAGCCCTGCCTTGGCTCTTTAAGAGCCCTCAAAGACCTTGGCGGCGACATGGCCTTGACGCTCTGTGGTACGCTGTTTTTAGACTCCCCCTCACTGGCCCAGAACACCAGCGGCGATGGTAGAGGAGGACATGGCGGCGGAGCACTGCAGCCGCAGCGGCAGTGGAACTTGGGAGATCATTGGCGGGGATAAACTCCCCGCCTAGGACCATCTTTTCCCCAGCAACACGTGGCAGCAGCAGTGGCAGCATTTTGGGCCACAGGAGGACTGAGTCAGCCCAATTCCACCACCTGCTTTAGGAGACATTGCCCTTATGTTATCGTGGGACGGGAGTGTAGCTGGATCATTTGTTATTGCCACCATGTAATGTAGCCGGGAATGGTCAGGGAGCAGGGATTGAGGTCATGTCAGGGAAGGGAAGGTATGGCAGCAACAGAGTGAAGAAATGTTACAAAAGAAGAATGGATTGATGTTTAATATCTATTCCTCCTTCAATTCACTCTGTTACCCAGAATAACTTGGAGAGTGTGCCATCCATTCCACAGACCCTTACTCTGCTCCTTTGCAATGCCAGGTCGGTAAAAAACAAAACTCATATCATTCATGACCTCTTGTTGGATGAGGCGGCTGACCTGGCATGGCTGGGAGACTTGGCTGGGAGACGTCAGCACTGTGACGTGGGCGCAGGCTTTCCCAGCTGGGTACTTGGTCAGTGAGCAGATAAGGGAAAGTGGGCAGGGGGCCAGTGTGGCCTTGGTTCATAGAAATACTCTAACCTGACCAGGAAGCCTATCCGGAAAACAGTCTACATCGAGTGTATGTACCTAAGCCTGAGAACTAGGGATAGTTTGAGAATTCTGTTGGTATACTGGCCACCCTGTTGCTTAACAGACTCCCTGACTGAGCTGACCTAGCTGGTCTCTGAGTTGCTGCTGAAGTTGCCCAGAGTTGGGCAGAGGTTATCACAATCTCTGCATTGTCATGGATGGATCATTTCCTGGTCAAGATGGAACTAAGAGCCACTGTCTACCCCACCAGGGGTGGCGGACCTATTAGAATGGTCCACCCTCGAAGGCTAATGGAACCAATTGGTTTCCAGAAAGCCTTAGAGGGTTTAATGGTTGGTAACGCCATTGATTCTGTTGAAGCCTTGGTCAATACCTGGAACACCGATCTTACCAAGGCTATCGACATGATTGCTCCCAAGCGTCCTTTCCAGCCCGCTCCTAATCGTAAGCCCTGGTGTACAGAAGAGCTTAGGAGGATGAAATGAGCTGAACAATGACTAGAGCATGAATGGCTGAAGACTTATCTCAGGGACCGCTTCTTCCTGTATGATCCCCCCCCCCCATGCACTCCAGTCCTCTGGGAGGAACCTGCTACAGCCTATGAAAACTAGGCTGTTGCAGGTCTCCCAGAAGGCCTTCTCTGCCGCCGCTCCAAGATTATGGAATGGCCTGCCGGATTTGATCTGTCTTATCACCACACTTGACTGCTTCAAAAAAGCAGTAAAGATGGATCTTTTCCAGCAGGCCTTCCCGGAATAATCTCCCGGCTCTTTCTCAAGATGGTCTGGCTTTGTCAACCCGTTCCCCTAGCCCTAGTCACTATTGTTTGCTGTTATTTGTTTATGATCTTATTATTTGATATTTTGTCATTTAATACTACCTTAGTCTAATCTACTTTTAAGGGGTGGGAGGGTTAGGGGGAGTACTTGATGATGTGTTTTACTCTTGTATTGTTTTAACCTGTTGTACGTCGCCCTGGTTGCCTTGCAGAGGGGTGGTTAGAAATAATAATAATAATAATAATAATAATAATAATAATAATAATAATAATTTCCCTGCCACTGTAGTCAATGAGAAGAAAAAAAATGAAAGACTCATTTTTGCAGTATTGGCATTTATCTGTTAAACTCTCAGATAAGGAGAGATAGTGACAGGATAGGAATGGGTAAGATCAAGATATGACCAGATAGAATGACAGATCAGATAGGGATTTGGGATTGATGGGAGTCTGGGAAGAATTCAGGGGAAAGTATTCTTTATTTTAACTAGAATTTTATGTTGCATTGTGTGTGGAACCAATACAATGTTAGGTGTTTAATTTACTTGTTATACTATAAATCTTTATTCTGCTTGGAAACATTTTAGTTAAAGTGATAAAGTAATAATCAGTTATGTTTTAACAAGTCAAACTCAAAACAAAACACACGATTGTCACCTTAGGACTCATGTACAAGCAGTTATTCAGATGGTGAGAATAGTCCTGGTGGAATCTTGGTTGAATCTTTGTTGTTCACATGCATTTCGAATGCATCCGATTAAGTTTGGGGTGTTTGTGTGTTCCCACCCCTACTTAACCTGAGATAATCAATATCAGTTTTTCCCCCCTGATTTTTTTATAAAGAGATTCACATTGTTGGCAGTGTGAATAACTGATATGAATAGATTGGGGATAAACTGGGATAAAACTGCATTCTTTGAACATGTTTCATATACATTTGAATCACTGACTCCATCTTTATTTGACTGCTAACACGTTTGAGCACCCAAACTCACATAGATGCACATAGATGCAGTTCCATAGTGTAAATAACAAACTCGGAATATGTGAGTGAGATTATTCACATAGTTGCGATAAATAACAACATCTGATTGACCCCCTAGATCTAGGGAGAGATCTTTAGGGGCAAAGGGTGACTAAGGCCTGCAACTATGAGACCAATCTGAAAAGGGGATCTGTCACACAGAGCTATGGATGTGACAATTGTTCCTTCCCACACCACACACACACACACACACACACACACGGACAGTACTGCTCTGTAGATCGAAGATGAGCAGAAGGGAGGGTGGGATCCAAGGAAGATTCTTAAATATTTGCAAGCAACAGCAAGAGTAAAGAAGAGACTCTCTTTCTGCTTCTTCGTTGAGACTATTAGCAATAGCAATACCAAGTACATTTCTATACTGCTTATCTGTGTACTTAAGCACTCCCTAAGTGGTTTACAATGTGTAAGCTAATTGCCCCCCAACAAGCTGGGTGCTCATTTTAGTGGCCTTGGAAGGATGCAAGCCTGAGTCGAACCTGAGCCCCTGGCTGGTTTTGAACCCTGGCTGCAGTACAGGCATTTAACCACTGCATCACCAGAGATATTAGAATCTCTGACCTGCCGCAACTGAGATGGAGGTGGGAACTTGCAAATACAGATCATGCCAGCTATGACTCAGAGGATGCCAGAGCTTTTACTCTACCCTTGGCCTGATCTAACATTTTTCAACTGGTGCCACCCAACCTGGGCGACTATTTTTAGAGCTTGGGAATTTGCTTTTGAATAGTGGCCCATTACGAATTTCATTACAACTCCCACTACCAGTAAGATGTTACTTTTGATAATAACAAGCTTACGTAGTGGCTGATTATATTATGTTTTGTTCCAGACCGCACTGTACTTTTCTTTACAGGGAAGGAGGGAATGCCCTTTGTATTGATGAGAATGAATAAAAGTTGAAAAATTCTGATCACAGTGTCCTGAAAATGCCCTTCAAAAGTAACTGAAAAAGTAACTAGAACATGTAACTAGAAAATGCTACATAATCCTCAATTTGTTGAAAAATATAACTTTCTTTTTGCCTTATTACCAATGATGTCAACTTGTAATTTGTTCCTTCCAAGTCCTATTTTGCAGTGGGCTCTAGCCTTCTTAAGACTCTAAACTACTGACCCATGCAATAGAATGATCGAGCAAAATACTCAGTGCTTAGAACTGTGTGGTTTTTCAAAAGGATTTAGGCCTCAAATAATGCCACTTTAAGTGTCATGACTCCATCCTATGGAATCATGGGGTTTGTAGTTTGTTGTGGTACCCAAGCTATCTGACAGAGAAGGATAAATATCTCACAAAACTACAAAATCCCAAGTTACATATCATTGAACCATGTTAAAGTAGTGTCAAACTGCAGTAATCTTGCACTGTATCTGATGCTCCAATTAAAAGGGGTCATGACTACATCCTATGGAATCATGGGATTTGTAGTTTTTTGTGGTACCATTTGTAATTTGTTGTGGTACCAGACCAACAATGAAAACCACAGTACAACTGGCAACAGAATAGTTTCATTGCCATAGTGTCTATGAAAATGAATGCAAAAAGTATATGTAGAGAAAATAAGATATTTTTGTGAAGGACTGTACAGACAAAACTGATCTTTGAGCTAAGTTGGACATTTCTTTGCAAAAACTCAAGTAGTTCAGACCTATTGACTCAATTGATGAACTTTGAGTCAACATGTAGATAAATCTGAATGGTTTGACAGGTCTACTGTAGTCAGTGCTAACAATGGGTTTTAGGCCACATTCAAGTTAGTTCTCTACGACTTTTGATAATCTGAACATGAAAGCTGATAGGTAGATATTGTACAAACAAGAAAAGCAGTAGTTCAAATACCAAAGGCAAGAGATGTATATAAATGATAACAAAGTAAATATTGACAAATTTGATCTTTCCAACAGTAGTAGAACAGGAAACATCAGAGTGTGCTCTGAAATAGTTCTTACTGTTCTATTAATATATGCTGGCAGGTGCCTTTCACACATTACATATTTTATAGGTACATGCGTAGAAAGCCAATGTGCTGTAGTGGTTTGAGTGTTGGACTACAACTCGGAAGGCCAGGGTTCAATTCCCAACTCAGCCATTGGGTGACCTTGGGCAAGTCACATCCTCTCAGCCTCAGGGGAATGCAATTGCAAACTTCCTCTGAATGAAAATCCCATAATAGGTTCATCTTTTCCTGTTGTTAACTGCCTTTGCATTGATCTCGACCCATGGCGATCCTATGGATCTCCAGGCCCCCTGTCCTCTACTGCTCTGCCCAGCTCTTGCAAACTCATATTCATGGTCTCTTTAATAAAGTCCATCCATCTAGCATGTGGCCTTTCTCTCTTTCTACTTCCCTCCACCTTTCCCAACATTATTGTCTTTCCCAACAATTCATGCCTTCTCATGATGTGTCCAAAGTATGACAGTCTAAGTCTTGTCATCTTGACTTCTAGGGATATTTCTGGCTTGATCGGCTCTAGGACTCATTTGGGCCTCTGCAGACGGGCAGCCATGGGCTGCCCCGAGAAGCCGCCGATTGGGACCAAAGCTGCCCCACGCCTCGGCCCCAATCCACTCCTTTTCCATCTCTGTACGCTGAGCCAGAAGGACGTCATTGGAGCGCCCGCTGTGAGGAATGGCAGGAGCTCCAATTACGTCCTTGGGAAGGGGTTGGGGTGCCTGGCGTGAGGCAGCCCCTCCCCTTCCTTGCTTCCAAGATGACGCTTTGCGCCATCTGCAAAGGGGGATTTGTTGGTCCTTTTGGCTGGCCATGGAATCCTCAGCACTTTTCTCCAGCATCACATCTCAAATGCGTTGATTTTCCTCCTATTTTCTTTCTTGACTATCCAGCTCTCACATCCATACATGGTAATAGGGAATACAATGGCTTGTATGATTCTGACTTTTGTGCTGAGTTGTATGTCTTTGCATTTTAGGATATTTTTTAGTTCTTTCATTGCTGCCCTCCTCATTCTTAATCTTCTTGTGATTTCCTGGCTGCAGTCCCCATTCCAATCAATGATTGATCCTAGATATGAGAACTCTTTTACTATTTCTATTTCCTCATTGTCTAGTTTGAATGTGTTTAAATTCTCTGTGGTCATTATTTTTGTTTTCTTTATGTTCAACAGTAAGCCCACTTTTGCACTTTCTTCTTTGATCTTCCTTAGTAGTTGTTCCAGGTCTGTGAGGTTCTCTGCTAATAATATGGTGTCGTCAGCATATCTCTGATTGTTGATATTTCTTCCTCCTATTTTCACTCCTCCTTCTTCCATGTCCAAGCCTGCTTTCCTTACAATATGTTCTGCATATAAATTGAATAGTTAGGGTGATAGGATGCAGCCTTGTCTGACCCCTTTGCCCATTGGGAAACATTCTGTTTCTCCATGTCCTGTCCTGGCAGTAGCCTCTTGTCCTGAGTACAGATTCCTCATTAGGACTATCAGATGTGTTGGCACTCCTATGTCTTTAAGGGCATTCCATAGCTTTTCATGGTCTCTGCAGCCAAAGGCTTTGCTGTAGTCTATAAAGCACATGCTGATTTTCTTTTGGAACTCCCTGCTATGCTCCATTAGCCATCATATATTTGCAATGTGATCCATATTGCCTCTTCCTTTCCTGAAACCTGCTTGGACTTCTGGAATTTCTCTCTCCATGTATGTTTGGAATCTATGTTGCAGAATTTTGAGCATGATTTTGCTTACATGGGAGAGCAGTGCTATGGTTCTGTAACTGTGGCAGTCTCGTGTGTCTCTTTTTTGTGGATGGGATGTATATTGATCATTTCCAATCTGTTGACCATTGTTTTGTTTTCCATATCTGTGTACACATGTTGGTTAGCACTAGAGTTGACTCTGTCAGTGTGGATTGCAGCAGTTCAATTGGAATATAATCTGTTCCTGGAGTCTTCTTTTTTGCCATTTCCTTTATTGCAGCTCCCACTTCAGTTTTTAAAATTTGGGGTTCATCTTCATATGGCTCTTCGTTCCATGTGTCCTTCATGTTGTCAACTCTTTTATATAACTCTTCTATATATTGCATCCATAATTTTTAAAAATTTCTTCCTGGTCTTGAATTATGTTATCTTTATTGTTGTAGAACATGCTGGTCCTTGGTCTGAATTTTTCCTTTATTTCTCAAATCTTTTGGAATAGGATGCTTATTCTTCCCTTTTTGTTATTGTCTTCTATTTCTCTATATTTGTTGTTGCAGTAATTTTCCTTATCTTTGCGCATTAGCCATTGTACTGTTGCATTCATGGTTCTTAGTTTATTCCTATCTTCTTTTTGTTTTGTTTCTTTTCTTTGCTTGTAGCGTTTTATCTGGGTTGCCATAAATTGGAATCAACTTGAAAGCACACAACAACAAACATGCATACCATCTTATTCTTGTAAACATGGCTGTGTCACTGCTTATTAGCCTTCTGACTAAGACCAAGAGTGCATCTACCCTGTAGAAATAATGCAGTTTGACACCACTTTAGTTGCCAGGATCCCTCTAGAAACCTGGACTTCATAGTTTTGTGTTGCATCAGCACTCTTTGGCAAAGAAGGTTAATAACTTCGTAAAACTAGTAATCCCAGCATTCCATAGGATGGAGCTACAACACCTAAGTGGTATCAAATAGTGTAGACACACCCAGTAGCATCACTGTGGTGTGTATGTGTGTGCATGGACCACACTGAGTGACACCCCAGAAGGGGGTGAGACCCCTGTGTGGCCTTCCTGAGGCCTTGGGGCCACTTTCCTGGCTGCCTTGGGGCTTTCTGAGCCCTCTCCCAACTGCTGTGGGGTTTTTAGGGCCCTCTCCTGGCTGCCACAGGGCTTTCTGGGCCCTGTCCCAGCCACTCCGGGGCTTTCTGGGCCCTCTCCTGGCTGCCCCGGGGCTTTCTGGGCCCTTTCCCGGCTACCCTGGTGCTTTCTGGGCCATCAAGGGCACATGGGGCCTGCTCTCCCGGCTGTCACAGGGCTTTCTGGGCTGCTGTGGGGCCATACACATGATTTTCTGTGCAATGTGCACACTGGAAGTCCTGCCTCCAGAAGCCCTGCTCCCCCCACGCTGGGTGACACCAAGTGGGGGTACACCACTGGGCACACCCCAAGTTTAACATACCTGTATTGACTCTATACAGAACCCCCTAAGACCCACCACTCCTAGTGTCGAAACCTAGGACTTTTCTAATCTGTGTTCTGTGTCAAGCAAAGTCAGCTTCTGCAAAGTCAACATGAGGATTGTGGGAGTCCATATTGGAACCTACACTGCTTTGTTAAGTGAGTGAAATTGTATAATGCAAAGTAAAACACAACAAAGCAAGGGAAAAAAATAGAACTCGTTGTCCAGCCTCATTGATCACAAAACAAACTCTCTTCTCTTTCCACCTCTCACTGGGACATGGGGAAAGACATTCATATGCTTATAGTATTCATTTCCTACTTAATTTGGTTAACAAAACAGCAGAGATTATGCTGTACTTAACTGAAAGTGATACTGTACACACTGGCAAATCTTTCACTAAGAGGAATCCCAATCCATATATTTGATCCTCTTTGTTTACGTACTTTCCTGATAATATCCTAATAGTTCTCATTCTGATGGGATCTCCATTCTTTGATCAGTATTTTTTTAAAAAAAAAAAAAAGAGAAAAAGAGGCACTTTTTGTTATTGCAATAGGACACTCAAAGGCATCAAGCAATGCATTTTCTTTGAAAATAATCTTAGGAGTTCTAAGACTTGGAAAAATAGACACAAGTGGCTTGGGATTAACTAACAAAATCTATTTTATATTTGTGAGTACTGTACATATGTAGGGGTATTTTGAGGGAAAGAGTGGACTTTCATGATCATTTGTCTCTATTTATGCCAAACCTTGGTGGCCTAGGAAGGAAAAAATCTTCCCCTTTCAAAGGCTTTGTAAATCTTTAAGTAACATAATAAGGGATAAATGCCATTGTGTGGCATTAACATCCATGGCAAATATAGATGAAAAAAATGTTGGATGCTTCTCCAACTTTCATAATTATCCACTAATGAGAAAGGTTCGGAAATAACAAATGGAAAAAAAAAACATTGCAAAAATGAATTCTGCAAGCTGGATGCTGAAAGAAGTGGTTCAGCGACTGATATTGCCAAACTGAACTGAACTGAACAGATTGAGAATGATTCTGTGCTACAGATAGTGGGTTTTATGTCTGAATGTTCTACTCATTCAAAGAAAAACAGATCTAGGCCATCCAAGGTTGAGAACATTTGGCTTTTTGACCTCAACTCTCAGAAGCCCTATTTTACATAACCAATGGTAAAGAACTGAATAGTCTAAAATATTAGGGGTGGGTGGGGTCCAAAGGTTTTCAGTCCTTGGCAAATAGAATAGCAGCACATGGCAATCAGTGCCCCTGGTTCATAAGTATTCTAACAATGCATTTCATCCATCATGATGACCTGACAAGTTTGGTCATATGGTGGAGCAATCCTAGCACTCTCACTGGAGTTCTACTTGCTTACTTCCACTGGAGACTTACTATTTACTTATTCTAAAGCAGTATTATGTAGGAGTATGCCACATGTTTCTGATGTAGGAAGCATTGAAACATGCCAATTTCTGTCTGCAGATTTGTAAGGCAGTTAGTTACCTGCCAGGGCTGGTTTTTCCCCAGTGTTATATAGGCAAACATGTTTATTGAATTCTCAGTGGGTTGCTATATAAGGCTGGTGGGCTCCATTTATACCAACTCCTTTTAAGTGTGACATTACTTTATAGTGGGTGTGGGGTGTGGGGGTATTAAAGTACTACAACTTCATTGACTTGAAGAGACTCAGCTTGCTTAATATTACTTGAGGAATATTATCAAAATTCAATACTGGGCCAAGACTGAAATCATAGAAAGAATTATTTGGAGAGGGAAAAGGCATATAATTTTCCTATCCATATTTCCATATTTATTTATTTAATTACGCCCTCAAAGCATATAGTAAATTTAATAAGAGCATGGAAATGAAAATGTGTGTGGCTTCTCAGCATGACTTAATTCCTACTTTAAGCCAGATATATTGTCTGGATATTTCTGCAAATCATCCAAAATAGATTGGCAACTGGAAACATTTGTGTTGTGGTCCATGGCACTTGCCCAGTACCTCTGTCCTTGAAATTCATCATCCAAGATTTCTCCATCACTCCAAGCAGTCAATGATACAGGCCAGAGTCTGAAAGCCTTTCCCCGTCTTACATTACACCACATTGAAACTAAGACATAAAGGTGCTTCTAATGACATTTAAAATTCTAAACATTTTTGGGACCTGTTTGAAGGGATGCTGCTCCCCATATATGGATCTCTCCATACTGAGATCTGGTGGAGGGACCCTCCTCTATATTGCTCCAGTGGGAACAATGCACCATTGAGGACAAAGAGATGGCCTTCTCGGCTTTTGAAACCCAGTTGTGGAATACTTTCCCTTTGGAAGCCAAATTGGCATCAACATTGGTCTCACTATAGCAACATGTTAAAACCTGGTTTTTCACATAGTTAAGAAACACAGATGCACAAATATAGATTAATCAACAGCAACAAGACAGAACTACCCTAAGATGTTCTTGAACATCATACATTCTAAGATGAACAGCTTCCACCTCAAACATCTCTCCCTGTTTAGCACAACTTGTGAAGGTATTTATACACAGAAGATCTGTATGTGCAAAACCCTTTTCACAAGTTTTGCCTGATACATGCATAATATAATCAATGAGAGATCTGTATGAATGAATGAGCATAATTATCCTACCTCCTATAACTGTGTGGCTGCACGCATGTTGCATATATGACTTTAAAGGCCTCTTGACGCATTCCAAAGAATACGCAAGTCCTAAATGTGGAGACAAATGTGGGTTTACTTGTCTCTACTCATAATCATTCTGAGTCCCATCCCTTCATTGTCCGGTCTTACCATGTGGAGTGAATGAGATTCTGTCTGAGGTCTGGTGAAGACAATTATAACATTCTGCTTGATCATATAAGGAGAACCTCTGGTCAGACCTACATAAGTAACAAATGTTGTGTGTGTATGTGTATGTGTGTGTATATATCAGGGAATGTGGTTGTGGTGCCTGGCATGCAGGGACATGTTTGTCTGCTTGTGTGTGTGTGTGCACGTGTGCACATAGCCTCATGCATCTCCATATTTAACATGCACATATTTTATATTTTTTTGGCCTTATGTAAGACTATTTCACTTTGCATGAATCCTTTTCCAGAATTATAATAGTAGTTGCACTTTTCCCAGAGTACACCACTAGTGTGACAGACATAGGAAGACAGACAAAAATCTGTCAGCTCTGAGCAGCCTCTATTTCAAATGCCTTACTTCTTTCATGGATGTAAGGCCTGCAGCCTTTTTATACCTCCCACCACTGCCTATGACAGTTAGGGTTGTTACAATGTTCCAAGGAATGGTCCCTGGTGATATCAAGTGCAATATTTTAAGCATCAACCATAGTTGTGGGGATTATACCATTTAAATAAAACACCAAAGCTGAGATCCTGAATCAGAGGCTACAATAAGTAGATTTATGATGACGGACCTACATTGCTGACACAATATGCAACCATGCTAGAGAACTGTGTCTGTGAACAAGAGGGCACTGCATAAGATATCACCTTGCACAATGGGGGTGGGTGGGTGGGTTCCTATTTTGCAATTGGGGCTTCCATTACCGATGGGACATGTGCATTGGGATGCATTGTGTATCAGGACCATGCTGTGCAATGGCCACATTATGCACTGACTTGAGCAGTGGTCCTAATAGTGTAGGTACTTATCTGTTCCTCTGCTGAGAACTTGAACGTTATGCATCAGTGCAATTCAACTTTATGCAATAGTAAGTCAGTTTAATCATGAGGCAATGTCCCAACAGGATGTCAGCCCAAGTCCAACAAATAAGAAAAATATATACACACACCCTTTTCAAGGCAATTCTCTCACTCCTTGTCTGTTGATGGGAGAACAGAGGCCAGGCCATGAGGTCTGGAAACCCAAATGCCACTGTAGTTACACCAGAACAGTTCACCAACAGGATTCCAGCCCATATTTCCTACTGTCCTGGGCTGATTTAAGCCTCAGACCACTTGATTGCATGTGATTCTGATAGTATTTGGATAGGAGAGGGAACAGCAAGATATAAAGCCCTTGGGATTAATACTGCAAAAACATTACTAATACATTAATTTTGATCCTAGTATGTTAATGCTTAATCTAGGTCACTGCCTGGATAGAAATGTGCTATCAGTTGTAAACAGTGGCTTTGTGTGCATTTGCAGATTAAACTCAACAGATTTTGGATCTGGATGCATGTCGATGGCAGACAGTTCTGGATCTTGAATTATAGCCTTTCAACAAAGTAGATAAGGAGTTACCATGGTAGTTTGTTTGGTTATACATAAGGATGGGCTGGAATTGTGTAGTTGTACATTCTTTCTACTTCTTTGACTTATTACTTCCTATTATTAAATTACAGTGCATTTAGTTTTTATCAGTCCTGCTTTATATTTGTTTGACCTCAGTGGCTATCCAAGTACTAATTTTGTGTGTGTGTTTCTGTGTTTCATTTTGGCAAGAGCAGGGTGTATCTCAGACATTGAAATTCACCCAGTTTTTATTTGAAAGATGTGAATTCAGTTCCACACAACATGCTGTTCACATGAAACAAGATTTAATAATCTTGTTTCAGTCCTATTATGGCTATCTACTTCAGCCATGACTCAGTATGTACCAAATTATCTGGAGGGATTTTATGCAAATCTCCCTAAAGGTGCTCCTGCACTTTTTCACTCCTGTGTTATCCTACCAAAACCATTGTTCCCCTCTAGGCTTTCCTAGCAACAAGGCAGAACTTAAATGTTTGCATACATTTCTCTCTCATTTATTGTTATACTGCATTTTCTTTGGGTCTCCTTTTGAAATCTGCTATGTGGAGAACTAGGCATTTGTACAGGGTGGGGGTGGCCACAATATCTGTACATCATTTATATGCTAACTTTTTCACAGGATTGGGACTTGGAAGATGATTTACCAATTAAAATGGCTACAATATAGTTAAAAACATACAAAAAGTCAATCTTGAAATAGAATTAAGCTATGAATTAAGCTAGCCATGGCTCAGGCTAGATTCAGGCCTGCATCCTTCCAGGGTAGCTAAAATGAGTACCCAACTGTTGGGGGGCAATGAGCTTACAGTTGTAAACCACTTAGACATCTCATAGTGTGATATGAAGTGGTATATAAATGAAATGAAGCTGAAGCTGCTTGAACAATATTATGGCAATTAAAAATACATGCTTAAAATGATAAAAATGCAGAATAATTTCTCCAAACAGTTCAGCATGTGCAAATACCTGGTGAAAACTATTCAGAATTATTCATTTCCTCCCCTGAGGAGAAAACTGTGGAAATTGTTTGTCTTCACATTCAACAATGAAATGGATGAATATTTATATCCCTAAGCAAAAGAGATGAGGAAGACTTATTGCCACTGCTTTTCATACATTTCCACCATTCTTGGTTAATACGTTAGTTAAAAAAAATAAATAAATCAATAAAGTTTGCTAATAATGCTGGTATTAGCCATGGATATCATCCAGTGCTGCTTTTTTAGGTATAACAAGGTATAAATGTTATACAACTAGGAAAGCACAGGAAGTCCTGATACTGTTTTGACATGACAATGGAATTTGAGCCATATCTATTTACTTGTACTGGTGTCAGGCCTCTATGTGTCATGTGGTATTCTCTGTTTTGTTCCCCTAGGGCAAACACTATTCCATTCCATAATTCATTGTCTTCTTCAGATAGACTAATGAAGATTTACTTCCCTCTGGCAGCATAGAATAGTGCCAGGGCAAGTGAATTTACGATCCCAGCCAATTGTTGAGAAAGTTAGTATAAGACTATGGAAGACTGTTGTATACAGAAGGTCCCAGATTCAGTCCTTGCTATCTCCTGGTATCTCTGAGAAGGAGTTTTTGCCCTGAAACCTTGAAGAACTTCTTCCAACCAGTATATACAAGGGATGGGAAATGTGTAGCCTTCCTCATTGGGCTTCAACATCCAGGAGCTGTAGCCAGTATAGCCAATGGTGAGGAATGCTTGGAGTTGTAGGCCAGCAACATCTGGAGGGCTGTATGATTCCCACACCAGTGCAGACTATACTGTCTGTGGTGTAGATAAACATTTCACCCCTCCTCCTCTTCTTGTGTGCCTTCAAGTAATTTCTGACTTATGGTGACCCTATCATGAGGTTTTCTTGGCAAGATTTCTTCAGAGGGTTTTTCCCCCTTGCCATCATCTAAGGATGAGAGAATGTGATTTGTTCAAAGTCGCTTAGTGGGTTTTCATACCCAAGCAGGGATTTGAACTTTGGTCTTCCAGGTCCTACTCAGGCCACTACACCATGCTGGCTACTTGTAAGATTTTATTAAATAAGAATCCAGGTAGAGTGAATGAGAAGAATGGGGAAATGCTTTCACATTTAGGGATTGCTCTTCAGGTTTGGGATATGGGCTCTCTTGGAATTTGCTTGTCCCACTAGCTTGAGACTCCTAGCAGCCCTCATAAAAGCATGGAGAATGCTGGGTAACAGAATGTGTCTGTGCCACATCTTGAGCACACTCATGGTTGATAGCTTCTATGTCAGTGGGGCTATGTCATTAATCTGCTTTTCCTTGTCTTATACCTACAGGAAGTATTCAAGATGCTGAAATAATCACTCCCAATCCAGTTTGGCACCTTGGCTATCTCCCTTAAAGTCTGAATTAAATCCCAGAATAGATTCACAACCCAACTGACATTGAGGTCACCAACTAGGGGGATGAGGACACCCTAAAAGGGGGGGGGGTGACACCACTGCTCCACAAACACCTGCATTTTGGCAGAAATGGGGTGTGCATTCACCTGTGTCCCTTTAAAATGCTGGAGCTCAGTGGAAATGTGATGGAGCAAGACTCAGTGGAAGAAGAAAGGAGATGCCTCAGATTTTCTTTAAATTAAAAAAATGAGAACAATTATAATGAGAAAAATGAGAAAAATTATAAGTTTAAAAAATTCTTTAAAATAAATTTGATTCTTTTAAAATTTTCTTTAAAAATGTCAATTTTACCAAATTGTCACATGAACCACACAAAACTATGTACATGTAAATATATTTAGGCTGTATAAATTTTAATTTTCCTAGTTGTTTGTGTCACAACTATTGCTGTTACATTAAGTGGTACAGTCAGCCCTCCATATCCACAGATTTTTTTTTATCCATGGATTAACCCATCCATGGCTGGAAAATAGTGTGTGTTTGTGTGTGTATGTAAATTCCAACACCAACAAACCTTGATTTTGGCATTTTGATGTATTTAATTGGACTTGAGCGTCCACTGATTTTCGTATCAACAGAAGATCCTGGAACGAAACCCCTGGAAGCAAACCCCCAGGGCCCATTGTGTAAGGGAATTATGATTTATGAGTAAGGAATTGCAGTTCAATGACATTTGGAGGGCTCTATGATTTCCCAGCTCTGAGTTAGTTCCTTTCTGGTTCTTGTCATTTATTTTGACTCCTGCTCATTCATGTCTGCTTTTTACCTATACAGTCAGAGAATGCTGCCCAGATTGTTCAGAAAAGCCAACTCTGAGCCATCATGGTGTTTCTTTCTTTGACAGGAGTAAGTGCACTCACCATCTTTCTCATTCTGCTTCTCCACAGATGGAAGAAGGAAGTAAGCTGTGAGGTAGGGAAGGAGAAAGAGGAAGCTTAATGGAAGATGGAAGGAGGAGGACAAATGCCAGGAGGAAGGAAATGCTTGTGAGTGAACATCTGGGGTTTATTTTAATTTTTTTTAAAATCAAATGGAGGAAAAATAAAAAGCAATAAATGAGGAAGCAGGATTGGAAAATGTGTACCTCCTCAGGCATCAAAGGATGCAAATGAGGCCTTCTTTACCCTGGCAGTAGCAATGGTTGTGTGTGTGTTACAGAAGGACATCAGAGCCTTCATATCTGCAGATAATTAAATAATGTGGGAGAAAGAAGGGACACTAAAATGAAGAATGTAGTAATTTAGTAATTATGGATGTAGTATTATGGATGTAGTAATAATTGAAGATATGGTGTGAACAGGGTGAAATACTATCATAAAGGAAGGTGAGACCGATGTTTGAAATCCATCTTGCCTTCCATTCACTCTGCTACCCCAAAAGAGCTGGAAAGCATGCCCAACCATCCCCTGGACCTTTCCTTCCTTCTGTGTAATGCCAGGTTGGTTAAAAATAAGACTTATATAATTCACGATCTATTGATGGATGAAGCAGCTGACCTGGTGTGTTTTACGGAGACCTGGCTGAGATATGACAGCTCTGTAACTTGGGGCTCAGGCCCTACCAGCTGGGTACTCTGTTACTGAGCAGGTAAGGGGATGTGGGCAAGGGGTGTGGGGGCCATGGTCCACAAAGGTAATCTTACTTTGGCCAGGATACCTGTCCGGAAAACACATTGAGTGTATTTACCTAAGCCTAGGCTAGAGATAGTCTGAGGATTCTGTTAGTATACTGTCCACCCCATTGTCTAACAGAGTCCTTAGCCGACCACAAATGGTCTCAGAGCTGGTGTTGGAGTCACCTAGGCTTCTAGTCCTGGGTGACCTCAACATTCCGCTTGGGGCTGGTTTAACAAACTTAACTGGTGCAGCTCAGGAGTTCATGGTTTCCATGACAAACATGGGCCTAACCCAATTAGTCCCTGAGCCACACATTGTGCAGAACATAATAATAATAATAATAATAATAATAATAATAATAATTTTTATTTATATCCCGCCCCTCTGCCAAGCAATCGGGGCGGCGTACAGTATTCAAAATATCAAAACAAGTCACATCAAATCAGATCCCATCCCTCATTCCCACCCCCACTCACCCCCCAAAAACAAATCAAACCAAACAAATTAAAGACAATTATTAGAAATATGCAATATAAAATATATAGTATACAATATAAAAAACATACCCTTGATGTGGTCTTTTCTTTAGAACAGGCATATCCGTGGGCGGTGATAGTTAGTAACTCTACATTGTCATGGGCGGATCACTTCCTGGTCAAATTTGGACTGAAGGCCACTATTCCCCTTGTCGGGGGTGGAGGATCCATTAGAATGGTCCGCCCTCAAAGGCTGATGGAACCCATCAGGTTCTAGGAAGCCATAGAGGGTTTAATGGTTAGTAATGCTGACGATTCTGTTGAAGCCTTGGTTAATATCTGGAACAATGATCTTACCAGGGCTATTTACACTATTGCTCCTAACCCTTTCCAACCTGCTTCAAACCATAAGTCTTGGTATACAGAAAATCTTAGGAGAATGAAGTGGGCTGGACAATGACTAGAGTGCTGCTGGCAAAAAACTCAACTCTTATCTGACAAGACACATCATAGAGATTCTCTTGATTCCTATGGAATGGCAATAGATGCAGCTAAGAAGTCTTCCTATTCTGCATGTATTGTGTCTGTGAAGTGTCGTCTTGTCTGGCAGAGCTGTTCAGGGTGGTAAGGGATCTAATGCAAATGCCCCCCACCTAGAACCCTTTACTAGAACCAACTGAAGCCTGCTGTGATGCTTTAAATAACCACTTTGCAGATAAAATCTCTCAGATAAGAGCCGACTTGGACACCGGCATTACTACAGAAGCGACAGGAGAGGTATCCAGCGACTCAGTGAATACTATCATACTGGATCAATTTGAGTTGGTAAGTACCGAGGATGTGGACAAGCTCCTTGGCAGTGTGAAAAAGACAACCTGCTCTCTTGATCCCTGCCCATCTTGGCTGGCTGTCCATGGGGGGAGATGTAACTAAGGTGCTGTTAAGGCACATAATCAATGCATCTTTCAGGGAAGGCCGATTTCCATCTAGTTTAAAAGAGGCAGTGGTTAAACCACTTTTTAAAAAGCCTTCCCTAGACCCCCCTGAACAAAAACAACTACAGGCTGGTCTCACTTTTGCCATTCTTGACCAAGGTGATTGAGAGAGTGGTCGCCATTCAACTCCAAGCAGTCTTGGAGGAAACTGATTATCTAGATCCATTTCAATCTGGATTTAGGACAGGATATAGACTTGAGACTGCCATGGTTGCCTTAGTCGATGATCTCTATCTGGGCATCGACAGGGGAAGTGTGACCCTGTTGGTGCTCTTGGACCTCTCAGTGGCCTTCGATACCATCAACCATGGTATTCTTCTGGAATGCTTGGGGGAGTTGGGAATTGGAGGCACTGCGCTGCAGTGGTTCCATCCCTATCTCTCAGGTAGATTCCAAATGGTGATGCTAGGAGACAGCTGCTCTTCTAAAAGAGAACTAAAATCTGGTGTCCCTCAGGGTGCCATCCTGTCTCCTATGCTATTTAACATTTACATGAAGTCACTGGATGAGATCATCTGGAGATATGGGGCAGAGTGTTATCAGTATGCTGATGACACCCAGATATGTTTCTTTATGTCTTGGAATGTTGCAGTGACTAAGGATGGCATCTCTCCTCTGAATGAATGTCTTAAGGCGGTAATGGGCTGGATGAGGGAAAACAGACTCAGAAGACTGAATCTGGATAAAATGGAGGTACTTGCTATAGGGACCCCTAACTTGGGAATGGAGATATGTCAACCAGTTCTGGATGGGGTCACATTTCCCCTGAAGGACTGTATTCACAGCCTAGGGGTGCTCCTGAATTTGTCTCTCCAGTTGACACCACAGATAGATGTGACAGTCAGGAGTGCCTGTTATCAGTTTTGGCTGATATGCCAGCTGCGATCCTTTCTGGAGCCAGGCAACCTTGAAACAGTGGTACATGCGTCGGTAACCTCTCAACTTGACTTCTGCATTGCACTCTACATGGGGCTATCCTTGTGCTAAGTTTGGAAACTTCAATTGGTGCAAAATATGGCAGCCAGGCTGGTAGCAGGTACATCTAGAACTGACCATATAACACCTGTTCTAAACTGCAGCCCAGGAAGATCAGATTGGCTGCGGTAACCCAGAGAGCTTTTTCATCTGCTGCTCCTGGGTTATGGAATGGCCTGCTGGAAGAGATCCATAACATTACCAATCTAGAAGTCTTTAAAAAGGCTGTTAAAACAGATCTCTTCTAGCAGCCCGCTCCAGATTAGCCTCTGCTCCACTGATATTGATATATCCAATATACCCCACGAAGAATAGATGTCTCACTTCCAACTACCTCTAATTTTAGCTAATTTGTTATTTCTTCCACTTTTAATTAGTATTTTATATTGCTATTTATTTTATATTGTTATTGTTTTTAGTTTGCTTCCTTTTTGTGATTGGGAGGGGGTAGGAGTAGGGGATTATTTAGAAATGTGGTTTTTAATTGTATATTTTATTTTATTTTATTCTTGTTGTAACCCACCTCGATCCACAGGAAGAGGTGGGCTATAAATAAAATGTATTATTATTATTATTATTATTATTATTATTATTTAGCCCTCATGATTCTATTGCTGCTCAGAAAACTATTCATTATGTTGACCATAATGCAGGATAAGTCACAGAAGATTTCCCATGTGTTTGTACTAGTATCATGGTGTTTGTACTAGCAAGCGTTCTTACATACTTCCCAGAATTATTTTTTTTCCACTTATGTTGCTAAGGCAAGGAAATACATAAGACAGATCTGAATAATATTGTACAGAAATGAACCATATTGCTCAGCATTTTTTTAAATGTCTGAAGCCATAATGGCAAATGGCTTAAGGTACAGTTTTGGCATACTATAATTTGTTCTCAGAGGGAATTTTATTATTATTTTTTAAACTTCTCTGTCTGTCTGTCTCCCTTGAAGATGCCCAGACTTTTTTAAAGGGGGAAAAAGAGCTTAGAAGTTTAAATAAGAACAAAGGGGAAGAGGACGAGAGCTAGCACAAAATGGATTGAAGAAAGGTATGTTGTAGTGGGACTGGTGAATCTTGAAGGATATGGTATGGTCCAAAGTCATAGATAAAGTACATGAAGAAATGTAGTGATTGAACCTTTTCCCTATGTTTTAGGTTGCCTGCCTACATTAGATTGTCAGACACTCTTCACTAAGGTTAAGATTTGTCATTATTAATAGAACATATTTGTGTACTACTCTCACTGTAGCAGAAAGCCTTATACTCCAAGACTGGAAAGATAAATATTTACCATCCATCAATCAGAGATCAGAATATTGTATTGGCTTCACCAAGCATGAATGTCTCTTTAACAGATGCCAAATTCAAGTAATTATTTTTTGTGTGGTTATATAGTCATTTTATGTTCATGTATATGCCTAGCTCATGGTCTTTCTCTCTTCTTCTTCTTCTTCTTCTTCTTCTTCTTCTTCTTCTTCTTCTTCTTCTTCTTCTTCTTCTTTTGACTCTCCCTTTTCTTCCTCTTATTTTTTTCGGGGAAAAGCCTATCAATTTTGCAAAACTCCTTTATTAAATTCAAAGATATAACTGTCAACTTGTTTCTTTCAGTTAGTCTCAAAGGTGCTACAAGATGCTCAAAGGTGTTACATCCCTAATTAAAGTAGCTCTGTAAGTCTCTGTAACACTTAACTCTTCCTCTGGGAAAATGGATGTTTTCATTATTTTGTTTTGGCTATATTTCAAATGGAGATTTCTGTTATAGAGAGAAGCACAAGAACAGTTGACATTTTGGATTTAAAAAATTGATTGCCACCATTAAAGAATGGCTGCCACTTTTGCTAGGTGCTGATGTCTGCCACTGTAATGGGCAGCAGTATTCTTATAGGGAAAAACATACTTTTTCACAGAGAGGAGGGACTGTTTCTTTACAAGATGTTATTATAACAAGTATCACTCTCAAAGGGAAGCAGTGACTGAGGCTGCATCTGCATTGCAGAAATAATGGAGTTTGACATTGCTTTAACTACCATGGCTCAGTGCTATGGAATTCTGGGATTTTTATTTTTGGAGCTATTTAGCTTTTTCTACCACCACAGCAAACTACAAATCCTAGGATTCCATAAGGTGTAGCCTTGGCTGTTAAAATAATGTCAAACTGCATTATTTCTGCAGTGTAGATGCAACCCAAATCAATTTGTTAAAACTTGTTAAAAACTTGTGCCACTCCATGAAAATCTAGCATTACTTTTAGTTACTGAGAAAATTAGTTTTAAAAATCTTGCACCTGCCTCCCTTGATGCTTTATTTCAAAGCAAATCCAGAGCTTTAAAAGGCATCACACAGTGTATCTTGGGAGTGTATATGTGTATAGGAAATTGGAGTTTAAAAGTGAAATCTAATGCATGTGCCAAATCAGTTCAATGGAATATACTCCCAAGCAAATGGGCTGAAATATCATTAAGATGATTTGGGAAAACAAAGTCATTCTCCTTTGAATGACTGGGGCTAAATCACTGGTTCTCTCATGCTTTAGGAGTAACATACATTTTCTGCACATGACACCTCTGGAACTGTTTTGAAGAGGAGGAGGACAACAAAGAAATGACTCTTCATAACTACCACCTTGCAGTGGTTTCTAACTGCCATTTTAAGTGAAACTGAATAGGCCAATAGAGTAAGCTGTTGTATAAACAGTTTTACACCTCACTAAATTCTAGGGAGGTTAGGGAGCATCAACAGCTAGAAAAGTGCCATGGACAATCTTTATTTTCTCTCCCAACCAGTCTCATCATCTTCGTCACCTCTTTGAGTTACAGAGTTATCAGTGCCAGATCAGGGCTAGTGCTAAGTGGGATGTCCTCCCATTGAAACTGTCCTCCATGCATCACATTACATCAGTAAGTTCACTTTTGCAATTTACCCTGAGTTTTGCAATTCTGGGCTTTCCCAAAGCTTTCAAAGTGCATGGAAACTCTGTAAGCGTTGCAGTTCTCCCTTTGCTCCAAATGTAAGTGTATCTCTGTTTGTTGTGGCAACGAGCTCCAAGTTATGTCTCATTATACAGTGAAGGCATTGATAAAGAGAAGTGGAAGGCAAAGGAATTGAGATTGTTTACCTGGACATGCTCCTTATTTTAAAAATAATCTTAGGACATTTGGAGTTTCAAACTCATTATTTTCAAATATGCATGGCATGCTTTCTTCATGCTATTTTAGGCAAGCGTATGTTTCTCTCTTTCAGGCTGAAGAGTAATCAGTGGGATTTATTGATTGATTGATTGTTATGCTGACTTTTGAAACAGTTTTCTCAATGTGGCTTACAATCAATATTTTTTTAAAAAAAATAATAACTTGGTACCTATAATGTGACCTATAATGTGACTTTGGGCAAGTCACACCCTCTCAGCCTCCGAGGATGGCAATGGCAAACCCTCTCTGAAGAAACATGCTATGAAAATCCTGTTTTAGGGTCGCCATAAGCCAGAAATGACTTTAAGACACACAATAGCAACAAAACCCATAATATGAAACTAAAATTGCATCAAAAAACATTCTCTGATCTGTACCAATGATCAAATAAATTAAATACTACCCCAGTTTGAAAAAGAAAGCAGCAATAACTCAAGAGCCAGCCAATCATTTTAACCAAAGGCAGGTTGGAAAGCCCACTGAAAAGCAGATGGGGAGAAGTCAAACTTAAGTCTCTTCAGAGGTTCAGGGTCATTAATGAAAACTCCCCATGTCTTGTGCCCACTAGTTTAACTGACCTTAATAGTAGGCTTATGTTCAGGTTCTATGTAGCTAGTATTAAGGCTGGCAGAGGTTTACATGGAGGTAGGCAGTTCTTCAAGTAAACTGATCCTAAACCATCAACTGCTTTAAAGGTCATCAGTAGCATACCTAATTGGCTTGAAAGCAAATAAGCAACTACTACAAATAATATAGGTTGAGTATCCCTTATCTGGAATTCTGAAATCCAATGTACTCCAAAATCCAAAACCTTTTGTGCTATAATACAAATAGTGTAGTATGTATTTTACTACATTTGTGAGGCTGGAGAGAGACACAATTGGAGAGAGATGTGGCTGGAGAGAGATGCAAGGATCTGTGAAATGGTGGGAATCCATGTCTCTCACTTTTAACAGATCCTCAGGCTCTCACCACACTCATTATGTCTCCTTATGTATATGCAAATACTGGTATTCCAGGTATTTGAAAAATCTGAAATATGGAATACTTCTGGTCCCAAGCATTTTGGATAAAGTCTACCCAACCTGTTTAACATCAGCATAATGTTCTTGAAATGGTTAGACTAGAATCATCATGGAAGGCATGTCCTCTAGCAACATTTTTATAGGTAGCATTATCTAAGAAGCACAACTATACTATAGTATGGATCTAAAAAGATCACAAATAACTGAAGCAAATTGCTTCTAGATAGGATTGAGCTGACATGCCTACATAACCTGATAAAAAAGTGCTGCAGAACTGCCCACCCAAGTTGGCCCATTTCCCAGCCAGGACTGTAAATCCTTGTGTTCTTCCTCATTGCAGACAAGAATGAAGATTCCCCATAGTATTGGCTTTGCAGCATGAGTGTACAAAGCTTTCTGCATAATTCTGGATTGCTAGTGTACAAAGCTTTTTGCATAATTCTGGATTGCCCAGACAAATACCTACTTTTGGTAGGTATTTGTCTGGGCAAGAATATGTACAATATTTTTGAATGGAAAACATGTTTCCTAGTCAGGGAGCAGTGTTTTCTTTTCAAACAATTGTGCAGGAAATATGTTTTCTCCACAAAAGTGGGGTTTTTGTACAGAAAATCAACATCTATTTCTGCTCAGCTGAACACTTACTGAACTGCAAAGAATCCTGTGGCAAACTCTGTTTTTTATATTCTTTTTATCCCTATTCCCAGCTCACAGTACTGCTGTCTTGTCTGGATTAGGTTTCAGTTTACTAACCTTCATCTGCCCACACACTGCCTCTAACAACCTGTTCAAGAGTTCCACAGTATCTCTGGGGTTATTAGGTACAACCAAGAGGTAGAACTGTGCATCTTCTGCACAGAGATAAGGTGGCCATCTGGGCCATAGTGCACCTCTGGATGACTTTGTCCAATGGCTTTATACAATAGTTTAAACAGATGGCAGGCACACTTAGTAGAGATCCATTGATTTGATTTTAGTGGCAACAACGATCTGTCAAAAAACTGGTAAGAAATTAATGTGATTGATGTGATGATTTTAATTGTGTTTAGAAATTTATTGTTAGATATAAATTTATTCTTTTTGTGAGGCATCTTGGTTCCATACAAGGAGAATGGTGGCATATAAATAAATAAAAATAATAAAAATATTTAGATAAATGTAAGGTAAATTGATCATAGTGGACCTTTGAGGAACTTATCTTCTGATCCCACTTTCTAGCTTGCATGGAAATAGAGCTTTATCACTCCAAAAATAAAAAGTAAAATAAAAATAAAATCTCCAGAAGCAATGGTAGGGATGAAGTAAACTATTGATTGTTACAGAGTAAGCCCTATAATGTCTCTTTTCCATGTTTTATCAAGCTTGTTGAGAGTCTTTCACATTTATGCTGTGGGTGGCAATTCAATTATCTTATTAACCAGAGCTCTATGACTGATTTGGAGGACATGTGGTAATGATAATGCCAATAGTATAGTTTTTCTCCCTACCTGAGGTAGGATGTCAGCAGGATTGCCAGCCAAAAGTATAGGAATCTCTCTCCTGCTTCCAATGAGATTTAAAAAATACAACTATTGGGTTGGTCCTCCACCTCTGTGAGGGACATGACATGGCACAAAATCAAACTTAATCAGATAATGATCAAGTCATGGCACCAGAATCTACAATGGCCCCTTCATCCACATATCAGATGTCACTGTAATTGCATACAGAAAAGCAAACCCAAAGATATCTTGTCATACTCATGAGGCTTGATAAAATTAGAGACAAGCACATGGTTTTCATGGACATCTTAAGCCATCCCAGACAAGATAATAAGGGTGTCTTGTATGTTTAACTCCTGTCAAACTAAAAGATAAATGCAGGGAGGTTGTCAACTGATGTGTGTTGGTTACTTGGGAAGAACCCCATGCTTCCCTTGTTGAACGGAAATATGTTTCATCTTGTATATGGTGTATTTCCCTTACTGTATCTGTCTTACTGTATTCTTACTCTTGCTTTATTTAAAAATGTTGGATTAGGTCAGTTCATAAGTGTTTGCATTAAATTGTATGAATAAACCTTTCTCTTAGACTGATTTATAGCCATTGTGACTACTGATAATTGTACAAACAGTGTTTTCAAATTGATATAATTAATGTTGATTTGATAATATGCGACCCACTTTGGGCACAGTATTTTTGAAAAGTGAGATACATGTAAACAAATTATGGTGGTGAATGATGATTTAGAAGGAGAAGTATGCAAGTTTGTGTTCTGAAGTATGCTTACATTTTTTGTTTTCTCAAATAAAATCACTCCCCCAAACTCATTTTTCAATAAAGCTGTCAGCTTCAAGCCCTCCTGAAAACAAATTTAAATGTCTGATGGATTACGTATTTAATTGTGTGTGCATACATTTGTTCCCTGTTCTTACCATTCCTCTGGCATTACCACTATCATTAAAACATTTTGAGCTCCTCAACACAGAGATGCATCTTTTCCCCATGTTAAATAATAATAATAATAATAATAATAATAATAATAATTTTTATTTATACCCCACTCCTCTGAGCACAATCGGGGCAGCTAACAACAATTAAGAATACATAAAATAATCTGAAAGGACCAATACCCCCCCTTTAAAAGAGTATTAAACTAAGCACTAATTAAAACATCTTAGATTAAAACATAAAATTAAATAAAACCAATGTTATACTATCACATGTTCTTAGACTGTAATAATAATGCTTTCCTGCAAGCAATCACTTTTTTAAAAAAATGGAATTAAGACCATGATTTCCCACCTATATGGATTAATGTATTTAGGATTGGTATGTTGGAGAGGTAGAGGAAATGTGGAATTGTTTCACTGTTTGTTTATAAAATTTATAAACCATTACCTACTGAAGGGCTTCAGATTGGGCTAGTGTAAATTAAAATGACCAAACACAATTTTTAAGCCAATAAAACTAACACAGTAATATAACTCTGGCTGAAATTTAATTACCAGGAAATGCTTGTCTACAAAGTGTTTTCAGCAAAGACCAAAACCAAAGCAGGGTAGACATATCCCTAGCTTCAGCTGGAATGGTATTTTGCAGGATGGGAGCTGATATCCTACAGGATACACCTTTAGTGGTTTCCAAGCAGATCTCAGATACTTGATGAACCACCATGGAAGATCCTGGTGGTTAGACAGGTGTTTCCTCAGGTATCTTGGTCATACTTTCTTTAGGGCTTTGTTAGGATTTATGACATGGTGGCAAATATAAAAGAAAATGGCTGGAATCTTGTATCAGCTACTTACTACCTGAACAGACTGCCAGAAATAATCCAGCTTGAGTCCACTTTAGCTACCCTGGCTAAATGCTAGGGGATCATGGGAATTGTAGTTTTTTTTTTCCTGAGACATTGACATTGAACCTTCTCTGTCAGAGCTCTGGTGCCACAATAAACTACAGTTCCCATGATTCCATGACTAAGTAGCAATTGTCACTAGTTTTACATAGTTTTTACTAATCTGTCATGAACATGACACTATTGCCATGATCATAACTCCTTCCTCAAACCTTTACCAGGCATTGGTTGCATGAGAAGAAGTCAATCCATTCTGCTGGCAATTGGAATGCAGGTGAATGATGTTTCCATCAGTTTTGGGTGAGTGGGTTGGGCCAAGAGAGGTTACTTCATTAAGTATACATAATTAAGTAGCTGATCCAGGATTTTGGCAAACATATCCATTTAAAAAACAAAAACAAAAACCAAATCACTATTCTCTTTCATTCCCCCCCCCTTTGTATCATGGCATTGACTAAAAAACTCTTCCTAACTCAACACATACATGAAAAATTGGTGATATTGTTCAGAAGAGAGTTCATAATATGGGAAAGTTATGATAAATATGTTGATTACTGGGTACTGTTTATTTGGTGAATTTTTTTCTGAGAATCAATGCTGTTCTCTGCAAATGTGTCAACATGTTGGCAGCTTGTTATAGAGGTTAAAGCAGCCAGACAGGAGCAGATGGAAGAGCCATCACAACAAAGCTACTAGAAGGGCTTTTGACTTCCTTTGGGTATGGAATGCTCCTCTGACAAATTTTCCAATTAACAATGTCTCTATTTCTAAACCAGTCTCATATGAATTTATTAAATGACTGTACCAATGGAATATTGTCTTGCATGAGCTTTACTATTCAGCTTTTTCTGACTCATAATTTCTGTCTCCTCTTTTTTGATATATCAGCAGCAACAGGAAGGGTCAAAAGATTCATGGGATTGAAGAAAACAGCAGCTCATGTGATTTCCTTTTTGCCATGGAGCAATGCAGTTTCTGACAAGTGCATTTCTCGATGCTACTTATATAACAGTTCAGAAACATTAATAACAGACTTAACTCAGCCACACTGGCAAGCAGAAAAAGTCAAATGGCAGCATTTCTTGCTCAGCCTTCATATTCTGAATAGGATAGCCAATATGAAATGATTTACTGCAAGATATATGTTGTGATCTATGGTAGTTTTGCATTGGAATGGTGCAAGACTTAACCATAAGCCTTTGAGATGGTACAATAGCTTGGTGAAGGTCATATTTTTTGTATAGAATTGAGAGATTGATATGCATGGTGGTATAATTTTTAAGTATGTATGTATGTATGTATGTATGTATTGTTCTAGGACTGCTTGCCTTCTGATGTTATGGAAAATAGAACATGTATTCCAGAGACTAGAGAAATCAAGCAAGAGTCAAAGCACTATTCATAGAATATCTTTCAGCACTACCTAGAAAAGCCCAAATACAGAACCTCCTCATGCCAATTTGTGAGAAGTGATAAAATCTGACTGCCTCTAGGATTCACCGTATTCTTGTAGATGGATCTGGTTTATCTCTTTTTAAAGAAAACAATATCTATTGTTAGCAGCCATGTGGACACAGGGAGTCGGTCATTGACATTTTAGGTTCTGGAGATCTAGGGACAAATTAACCTTAACATGGTCTATGCACTGGATCCCTTCTGAACCTTTTGAGCCATGAGGGCTGGATGTAGAAAAGCTTATGCTACCTGTGCCTTCTGTGGTACATCATATTTCTATTCCTAATTGATACAAAGATAGACCTGAAAAAATGTGACCCACATGTGCCTGGTATCTAGAAGCTAGAGAGTGGGAATGCCTAAGACTGACTGTGCCTTTTATGGTTACTTAAGGGATGAATTAGGAGTTTTGTAGATTTGTAGGAGAGAGTATAATGCATCTGAGAGTCAGTATAATTATTATTTTTTTTTTTAAAAAAAGGTCACTATTAATTTTTACTGTCAGGACTTTAGGATGGTGTGTTTCATATTACAATAAACATTTTAAGGTACTTCCTAAGAAGATGCATCTATTCCTTGTAGAAGCCAGAAAATACCAATGAATCTCTATTAACAGCATTCCTGAGGGGCAAAACTAACAAAAAGTACATATATGCCTCAATAGCACATGGGGTAGCTTAGATATCTGAACACCACATCAGACCTCACTAGTAATGCTATGTCTGTTTGTGTGCACTGTAAGAAGGATATTGATACGTGGGAACATGGCCAGAGGAGGATGGTTACTGGAAACTATGACCTATAAGGAATGATTGAAGGTACATTTAGCTTGGAGGAGTGAAGAGTAATATGATAGCTATCTTCAAATATCTTAAGGGTAATAACATGGAAGATGGAGTGACCTTGTTTTCTGCTGCTCCAGAGATTAGGATACAAACAATGAATTCAAACTGGAGGAAAATAGATCCCACCTAAACATTAGAAAAACAGTAAGAGCTGTTTGACAGTAGAATAATAATAATAATAATAATAATAATGTTTATTTGTATCCCGCTTATTGCCAGACAATCCAAGCGGCTTACAATAATAATATCTCCAAAGAAAAACCAACCCACCCCCTAATCAACCTCTATTGCGTTCCTCACCCATCAACAACTGATGGGGCCACGAGAGGAACACAGGAGTCAAGGAACCCAAGGCCGGGGTGATCAGTCTGGGAAGGCCTGCCGAAAGAGATCTGTCTTGACAGCTTTTTTAAAGCTGTCCAGTGATGTCAACTGACGGATCTTGCCCGGCAGGCCATTCCAGAGTTTGGGGGCGACAACAGAAAAAGCCCTCTGGGAGGTCACCGCAAGCCTAGATTTTTGAGGCTGCAGCAAATTCCTCCCAGAGGACCGGAGAGCGCAGGGAGGATTGTATGGAAGGAGGCGATCCCTGAGATAGCTTGGACCCAAGCCATTTAGGGCTATAAAGGTAATAACCAACACCTTGTACTGGGCCCGGAAGCTAATAGGCAACCAGTGGAGGGACCTCAAAACCGGGGTGATGTGGTCCCTCCTAGATGTTCCAGAAATAAGCCTGGCTGCCATGTTTTGAACCAACTGAAGCTTCCGAACCAAGCACATGGGTAGCCCCATGTAGAGCGCATTACAGAAGTCGAGGCGTGAGGTTACCAGTGCATGCACAATGGTCTCGAGATCCCTTACTTCCAGAAAAGGGCGCAGCTGGCGTATCAGCCGAAGCTGATAACAGGCGCTCCTGACCGTCGCATTTACCTGATTTGTCATCAGGAGCGACGAGTCAAGAAGCACCCCCAGACTGCGAACACAGTCACTGGAGGAGAGTGCGACCCCATCCAGGACTGGAGGTTGCAACCCAATTCTTGGTTTCGGGGCCGCTACCGTGAGCACCTCCGTCTTGTCTGGATTCACTTTCAATCTGTTTTTCCTCATCCAGCCCATTACCGCCCGAAGACATTCATTGAGAGAGGAGATGCCATTGGAATTCGAGGCCGACGAATGAGACACGGAAAAATAGATTTGGGTGTCATCAGCGTACTGATAACACCCAGCACCATAACTCTGTATGATCTCACCCAGTGGCTTCATATAGATGTTAAATAACATTGGGGACAAAATAGCCCCCTGAGGGACCCCACAAGTGAGTTCCCTCTTACTGGAGCTACTGTCCCCGAGCAGCACCCTCTGGGACCTACCCGAGAGGAAGGACCGGAACCACTGCAAAGCAGTGCCCCCGATGCCTAACCCCTTCAGGCGGTCCAAGAGGATGCCGTGATCTATTGTATCAAAAGCCGCTGAGAGGTCTAAGAGCACCAGCAGGGTCACACTACCCCTGTCGATGCTCAGACGCAGATCGTCGGTCAAGGCAACCATGGCAGTCTCGACCCCAAAGCCTGTCCTGAAGCCGGTTTGAAATGGGTCTAGATAATTGGTTTCATCCAAGACAGCTTGGAGCTGAAGAGCAACCGCCCTCTCGATTACCTTGCTCAAAAATGGCAGCAACGACACAGGCCTATAATTTCTCATATCCAGGGGGTCTAGGGAAGGTTTTTTCAGAAGCGGCCTAACAGCCACTTCCTTCAAACAAGATGGAACATATCCTTCCCTGAAGGATGCATTGACGATATCTGTGAGGAACCTCAACAATGCATCCCCCCCCCGGACGGCCAGCCATGATGGGCAAGGGTCGAGAGGGCAGGTCGTCTTCTTCAGCTTACCAAGCAGCTTGTCCACGTCCTCGGTACTTACAGATTGAAGCTGATCCAGTATAACTACATTGACGGAGTCACTGGACGCCTTGCCTATAGACTCTGTTTCAACAGTGGCATCTAAGTCGGCTCTTATCTGAGAGATTTTATCTGCAAAGTAGTTGTTAAATGTGTCACAGCAGGCTGTCACAGGGTTAAGTAAGGGGTTTGGCGCAGGAGGCACCTGCGTCATCTCCCTCACCACCTTAAACCGCTCTGCTGGACGGGACTCTGCAGACGCAATACATGCAGAGGAGAAAACTCTCTTCGCTACACGTATTGCCTCCTGATAGGAACGAAGAAAATTCCTATGGTGAGTTCTGTCAGATAAGAGTCGAGTCTTCCGTCACTTACGCTCTAGCCGTTGTCCAACCCGCTTCATCCTTCTAAGCTCTGGCGTATACCAAGTCCTACGGTTGAGAGCGGGATGACAAGGGCGCTTGGGAGCGATCATGTCAATAGTCCTGGTAAGGTCGGTGTTCCAAGTATTAACCAGAGCTTCAACAGGATCACCGTCATTCCCAACCATTAAACCCTCTAAGGCTTTCTGGAATCGCACTGGCTCCATTAGCCTTCGAGGGTGGACCATCCGAATGGGTCCACCACCCCCGGTGGGGCAGATACTGGCTCTAAGTTCCATCTTGACCAGGAAATGATCCGTCCATGACAATGCGGAGGTACTTACCACCTCCGCCCACGGATATTCCTGTTCCGTACTAAAGATCGCATCGAGTGTATGACCTGCACAATGTGTGGGCCCATTGACCAATTGGGATAGGCCCATGTTTGTCATGGTCTCCATGAACTCCCGAGCCGCACCTGTTAGGCTGGACTCGAGCGGGATGTTGAAGTCCCCCAGGACTAAAAGTCTGGGGGACTCCAACAGCAGCTCAGAGACCAGCTGTGTCAGCTCGGTCAGGGAGTCTGCTAGATAACGGGGAGGTCGGTAAACTAGCAGAATCCCCAAACTATCCCTGGTCTTTAGGCTAAGGTACATACACTCGAAGTGGGCTATGTTCCGGACAGGTATCCTGGTCAAGGTCAAAGTGTTCTTATGAACCAGAGCCACGCCACCCCCCCGCCCACTTCCCCTCACCTGCTCACTAACAGAATACCCAGCTGGGAGGGCCTGCACCCATATAGCGGCGCTATCCTCCCCCAGCCAGGTTTCTGTAAAGCAAGCCAGGTCGGCGTCCTCATCCAGGAGAAGATCCTGGATAATATGAGTCTTATTTTTAACTGGCCTGGCATTGCAAAGGAGCAGAGTGAGGTTCTGTGGAATGGTTGGTCTGCTCTCCAGGCCATTCAGGGAAACAGAGGGAACTGAAGGCGGGATAGCTACCAAACAGCGATCCAGCCTTCTTTTGTAACATGTATTCCCTCTGAATAGACTGCTTGGAGGGTGGTGGGCTTTAAAGGTATTTAAAAAGAGGTTGGATGATGACCCTTGGGAATGGTTTAACTGTATATTCCTGTATAGCAGGGACAGGATGGTCCTTGTAGCCCCTTTCTAATTAATGGTTCTGTTATTTTAACCTCACAAGAAATAGTACATATAGTGAGGGAGATATCATGCTAGGTTAATGTTCTCTTTAATTTCATAGTGTCATATGTGTGAATATTTCTCCTCCACATATAGTTCATCTTAGCCAAAAACAGAGAAGTAAAGAGCATTTAATTTTCTTCCCCTCAACATCCACAAGAAAGTGTGTCAATACACTGGGGCACTCCAGTGAGAATTGCTAACCAACATGAGATTTTTCACAATTTGGGACTTCCCCTCCAAAAAAATGGTGTCAAAAACTGGGTTTTTTTTTTTTTTTTTGCATAAAATAACATTTTTATACCAATAAGAGTGTATTTTCCCTTCAAATATGTTGGTTTTATATTAAAACTGTGCAAACAATTTTCACTGCAATGCTTCCTGAATTACCCCCACAAAGAAAAAGTAAAAGAAAGTGGAAGAAGAAAATAAAGAAGAATTGAAAAAGTGCAAAACCTCTCATAATCTTGGCCAATAGGGAAAAACCTTTCAAAATTATTTATTATTGCATGTGAGAATGTAAATGAAGTAAGTGAAGATTTCCAACTCAAGCCAAAAGGCTGAGAAATGACATTTCTTCCCTCTCTTATGTATGGGGAAGGAATCTAAACTGACAACACTGAACAAAAGTATATAACTTTTGGTTGTCCTGTGACAACTATCTTTTATAGAAATAAGAACCTTCTACAGGAAAGGTAACTTTTTGTTAGGCAAGCACTTTATAACACAAATAAAATGAAGTCTTATACAGTCTTCTTTTATAAAGAAAGATACTTGCATGTTCTTGCTGCATTCTTTCTGCATAATCATTGCCTAGCCTGAATCTTTGGTAAAACATCTAAATAAATGAAATCCTGGTCTTGATGCCTCTGATTTAGACACTAGTGGTTTGGCAACTGCAACAGTAATAAACAAGAGAACAGAGTCCCTGATTTAGCAAGACGTGGAAAAGGTTAAATCAGTGCAAAATGTCCTTTGTTGAGCAGGCACGTAATTGCAGCTTGTTGAAAGCTTAATATGTTGATACACATTAAACTATAAACATGGGTATCATACTTTTAAATTAACTACAACTCATTCTTGTTTTTCTTTATTATGATTATCCTCTGTTCATTGATTTATCAGTAAGACAAATGCAGAAGCGCTGAAAGAAATGTCACATACTCCATTAGAGTTGAATAAGAATAAGTAAAGAGATAGTACAGGAATACCTGGTTGATCTAAATGAATTTAAGTCTCCAGGACCAGACAAATTACATCCAAGGGTACTAAAAGAACTGGCAAATGTAATATCGGGACCATTGGCAATAATCTTTGAGAACTCCTGGAGAACAGACGAAGTCCCAGCAGACTGGAGGAGGGCAAATGTTGTTCCCATCTACAAAAAGGGGAAAAAAGAGGATCCCAACAATTATCGTCCAGTTAGTCTGACATCAATACCAGGAAAGATTCTGGAGCAGATCATTAAACAGAGAGTCTGTGAACATCTGGAAGGTAATTCCATAATCACAAAAAGTCAACATGGGTTCCAGAGAAACAAGTCATGCCAGACAAATCTGATTTTTTTTTTGATAAAATTACCAGCTTGGTAGTTGAAGGGAATGCTGTGGATATAGTATATCTTAATTTCAGTAAGGCCTTTGACAAGGTTCCCCATGACATTCTTGCAAACAAGCTGGTAAAATGTGGGCTGGACAAAGTAACTGTTATGTGGATTTGTAATTGGTTGACTGGCCAAACCCAAAGGGTGCTCAACAATGGCTCCTTTTCAACCTGGAAAGAAGTGACCAGTGGGGTGCCACAGGCCTCTGTCCTGGGCCCAGTGCTATTCAACATCTTTATCAATGACTTGGATGACAGTATTGGGGGCATAGTTATCAAATTTGCAGATGACACCAAATTAGGAGGAGTAGCTAATACCCCAGAAGACAGGAGCAAAATTCAAAATGACTTGAACAGACTAGAAAGCTGGGCCAAAGCTAACAAAATGAAATTCATCATGGAGAAATGGAAGGTACTGCACTTAGAGTAGAAAAATGAAAAGCACAGATATACGATGGAGGACACCTCGCTGAATGAGACTAGATGTGAAAGGGATCTAGGAGTCCAGGTAGACCACAAGTTGAACATGAGTCAACAGTGTGATGCAGCAGCTAAAAAGTCCAATGCAATTTTAACTCCAAAATGCATTGGCTGCTATATATACAATTAAAAGAGAGATTTAAAATGGATACAAAACTTCAAGGATTTGAAGAAGAAGTATTTGAAATAGATAAGGTGCTGCAACAACCACCCAAACATAGGATAAGTAAATTTTATAGAATTTTAATGGAAATCAAACAAGAACCAGAGAAAATATCTGAAAATATGATAAAATGGACTACAGATATAGGAAGGACAATAGAATTGGAACATTTGGAAAAAACAAGAAGAAGGACAGATAAATTCACCAAATCGCAAGATCTTAAAGAAAATTACTGGAAAATGGAACAAAGATGGTATTTGACTCCAGCTAGAATAGCTAAGATATACAAAATAAAAGAGAAAGAATGCTGGAAGTGTAAACACAATGTGGGTACTTGGTTCCATATATGGTGGAACTGTTCAAAAATTAAAAATTACTGGAAAAAAATACATACAAACATACAAAATATGTTGAATATTAAATTCGAAATGTGTCCGGAATTTTATTTGTTGAATATGTTAAACCACCTGGATCAGGAGATTGAGAGGAAATATTGGAGAATCCTCCTTTACATGGTGACAGCTGCCAGAATATTAGTCGCCCAAAAATGGAAAAAACAGGATATACCTACAGTAGATGAATGGTTTTTAAAATTAGCAGAAATGAAAGAAATGGACAAATTAACAAATATACTAAATAATAAAGACTCGGAATCTATCGAGGAAGAATGGGCTCCATTAGAGATATATATTAAAAGTAACTGGAAGTAAATAAGCTAAGATATTTAAAGTAAACAACGTAAAATGGTTTATTAGTAGGAATTGCAAGTAAAAATCATTTAAGATAGTAACTTAAGAACAGTTGAATGGATATAAGTACTCATTGTGGAAGAACTAAAGGAAGGATGTATATATGTACTATAAATAGAACTTTTGCATTGAAAGTATGTATTGTTTAAATTGTTTTAATTATGTAATAAAAATTTATATATATATAAAAAAAGTCCAATGCAATTTTAGGCTGCATTAATAGAAGTATAGTGTCTAGATCAAGAGAAGTAATAGTGCCACTCTATTCTGCTTTGGTCAGGCCTCACCTGGAATACTGTGCCCAGTTCTGGGCACCACAATTCAACAAGGATGGGGAGAAACTGGAGAGTGTCCAAAGGACGGCAACTAAAATGGTGAAGGGTCTGGAAATCAAGCCCTATGAGGAGCGACTTAGGGAGCTGGAAATGTTTAGCCTGGAGAAGAGAAAGTTAAGAGGTGATATGATAGCCTTGTTTAAATATTTGAAGGGATGTCATTTTGAGGAGGGAACAAGCTTGTTTTCTGCTGCTCCAGAGACTAGGACCCGGAACGATGGGTGCAAGCTCCAGGAAAAGAGATTCCACCTCAACATTAGGAGGAACTACCTGACAGTAAGGGCTGTTTGACAGTGTAGTGGAGTCTCCTTCCTTGGAGGTCTTTAAGCAGAGGTTGGATGGCCATCTGTTGGGGATGCTTTAATTGGGAGTTCCTGCATGGCAGGGGGTTGGACTGGATGGCCCTTGTGGTCTCTTCCAACTCTATAATTCTATGATTCTATGATTCTACGATTACATCCAACAAAGTGTAAACTTCATTATTGCCTCCTTGTCCAATGTTGTCCTGATTTATTGCTTGCTGCTTCACAGTCTTTTACCAAAGAGATGAAAAAGTACAATCTGTGGCTGTTATGGGAATGCAAAACTCTGGGTCCCTTTAGTGCCTCCCAAGCTGCCCCATTGGTGGAAAAAAAATCATTGAAAAATGGGTGCTTTTGCTGCTGAAGACTCCAGAAATACTGGTTTTCTGTTAGAATGGGTTGATTGATTCCCAATCCACCTTAATGTTTCAAACTGTTCAACATTTCACAGATGAAAGCAAGGTCACATGTGGCCAAAGAACATCAGGGTGCAATAATGAGGAAGAACTGACAAGGTAGGAAAGGTTGCAGCAGTTTGCTTTTGCCTGAGCTAGTGGAAAGGACAAGAGTCTACTCACTTCTTTCCTTTCCTGTAACTGAGGGGGGTTGCAGACTGCCAGAAATAGGGCAAATTGAGTTCACTTTTAGGGTTAGGGTTAGTGCTAGGGAATCATGGGAATTGTTTTTTTTCTGAGACATTGAGCCTTCCCATGATTCCCTAACCCTAACCCTAACCCTAAAAGTGGACTCAATTTGCACTATTTCTGGCAGTCTGCACCCCGCCCCCTAAATGCATACTACTTCTGTGCTTTGAACTCAGCATTTGTAGAAAATTGAGGACAAAGGGGAAAATAAATAAAGGAGAGAGATGTTGGGGCCTTTTAAAGGGATCAGAAGAAATGGGGTGACAGAGGATTAATTGGGACTTTCCTTGCCAAATTGCAGCAGTTGGAGTGTTTTTTTTAAAAAAAAGAAAGAAAGAAAGAAAGAAAGAAAGAAAGAAAGAAAGAAAGAAAGAAAAAGAAGTACCTTAAACCTGAAATGGGCTTGTGGCCACTTTTAGTTTTCATTTTTTAAAAAAGAAGTTCTAGACCTGGAATGGCCTATCCTGAGTCCCAGGCATGAAACATTGGCTGAAATTCTACTGGTAACTTTGGGAGAAAGCAGAAGGGCGGCCCTGGGCCGCTCTCGAAAGCAGAGGATCGAGGCCTCGATCCTCCCATTCACTGCTGGCGAAAGAAGCGCTAAAATAGCGCTCCTTCCGCAAGACGCGAAAGTGGTGCCACAAGAGGCGTGGCGTGCCTCTTTGGCGTCTCTTATGGCTCAGTATGTCCGGACATGCTGAGCCGGAAGGACGTCATCGGAGTGCCCATCGTATGGACAGGCTGTTACTTCGATGACGTCCTCAGGAAGGGGATGGGGTGCTAAGCATCCAACTGCCCCTCCTCTTCCTGGGATTGAGGGCGGCGTTTCTTGCCATCTGCATCCCCCCAGAGAGAGAGGTAAAGTTTGCACTAGGTCTGCAGGGTGAATTTTGCAGGAAATGTGCAATGGTTTTATCAGATTAAAAGCATGTGGGGTTCTGTTTGTGGGAACTGTTGCACATGAGATAGTACATTCAAATTAACAGAGTAATATTGTTATTGTTGTTGTTGTTGTTGTTGTGTGCCTTCAAGTCATTGCTGACTTATGGAGAGCCTATGGTGAACCTATCACAGGGTTTTCTTGGCAAACTTTTGTTCAGAGGAGGTTTGTCTTTGCCTTCCTTTGAGGCTGAGAGAATGTGACTTGCCCAAAGTCATCCAGTTGGTTTCCATGGCTGAGTGGTGATTCAAACCCTGCTCCAATGCTTGAATCACTGCACCAAGCTGGCTCTCATATGGATGGTATGCATGGCCAAAATAAAGCATCCATTTATGACTGTTCGTTGCTTCTTGTCCACATTAAAAATATCTAAATACATGAACAGTGTCTAAATGTTAGAACTCTAGTATTGGATTTGGTCATCCTCACCTTTAATGAATGTTTTGCAACTCAGTAAGGCATGCTGGCATTGGTCATATGCTATAGCCTCAGAAAACTCTTTAATTCATTTTTATACCTCTATCTTTTACAAATGAACAATCCTGTTTCAAATTTTTGGAGAATATTATGAATGTTGGGAAGTTCTTATTGGAAAAAATATGAATAATCCAAAGAATGTGCTCAGTGAACTTTACTGGGCAATTTCAATAGGTACAGCTTTCATCAATATGGTGAACATCATGTTGTACTTTAATCTCATGTAGTTGTTAAAGACAAGGGTCAGAATCATGTATAGGAAATATGTATGTGTAGGCACCATAGTTATAGTGGTATTCAGTAAATCCTATCCTGACCCTCCCCCAATCCCCACTTACTGGGAAGCAGCCACTGCGATCAATGGGGATTCATTTCCACCCTCTCCTGTGAGCAATCTCCAGTGTGATAGGCAGAAGCAACGTCTCTGTCACAATTCTCCCTCACTTTCATGAGGTGGAGTAGGAAGATCAGCCAGTTGCTTCCCAACCTACAAGGGAACATATTGCTATCAATCATAGCAGCTGGTGTCCAGTAAGTAGGGATTGGGGGACTCTCATGGTCCCCATGTAGCCCTTAAACTAGGGTCTACAGGGAGTTTATGGATATGAATTTGTAATCCACAGTTATGAGTGTGTAACTCTAGATCACAGGATCATAGAATCAAACAGTTGGAAGAGACCTCAAGTCCAACCAGATGGCCATCCCACCTATGTTTAAAAACCACCAAAGAAAAAGACTCCACCATTCTCTGAGGGAGTGTGTTCCACTGTTGAACAGCTCTTACTGTCAAGAGGTTCTTCCTAATGTTGAGGTGGAATCTCTTTTCCTGTAGTTTGCATCCATTGCTCTCTGTCCTTGTCTCTGAACCAGCAGAAAACAAACTGGCTCCATCCTGAATATCAGATTCCTTCAAATATTTAAACATGGCTATCATGTCCCCTCTCAACCTTCTCTTCTCCAAGCTAAACATACCCAGCTCCCTAAGTCACTCTTCATAGGGCATGGTTTCCAGACCTTTTACCATTTTGGTCACCCTCCTCTGGACATGCTCCAGCCTTTCAACATCCTTTTTGAATTGTGGCACCCATAACTGGACATAGCATTCTAGGAGAATACCTAGTATTCTAGACCAAAGCAAAATATAGTGGTGCTATTACTTCCCTTGATTTTGTCACTATATTTCTATTGATGCAGCCTAGACTTGCATTGGTTTTTTTAGCTGCTGCATCACACTGTTGACTCATGTTCAACTTGTGATCTACCTGGACTCCTAGATCTCTTTCACATGTACTGTTGCCAAGCCAGGTGTACCCCATCCTATATCTGTGCATTTAATTTTTTTCTCCCTAAGAAACCTGACATTTCTCCCTGCTGAAATTCATTTTTAAAGTTTTCGCCTAGTTTTCTAATCTATTAAGATGATTTTGAATTTTGATCCTGTCCTCTGGGGTATTAGCTACTCCTCCTAATTTGGTGTCATCTGAAAATTTGATAAGCATGCCCTCTATTCTTTCATCCAAGCCATTGATAAAGATATTGAATTGTACTGGGCCCAGGACAGAACCCTATGGCATCCCACTGGTCACTTCTCTCCAGGATGAAGAAGAGCCATTGCTGAGCACCCTTTGGGTTTTGCTAGTCAACCAATTACAAATCAACCTAACAGTTAACACCTAGCAAACTGTAGCAATCATACTTTGGACATATCATGAAACTGCTTTTCACTGGAAAGACAATAATGCTTGGGAAAATAGAAAGCAGTAGGAAATGAGGAAGACCACCTTTCAAATTGACTGATTCAATCAAGAAAGCCACAGCATTGAATCTGGAAGACCTGAGCAGGGCTGCTGATGACTGGGGCTCTTGGAAGCCTCTCATTCTTAGGGTCATCAGGTCAAAGTCAAATTGATGGGATATAAGAAGAAGAAAAACAAGAACTCAAAGCTCTCTGCTTGGAGAAACTTCTGTCATATTCATTTGCTTATATTTTTTTCTGTTATATTTATGTATAATTTTGGAAAGATCTTATAAAAATGAACTGAATTTAATGTGCCAGTTTACATGTGAGTGGCTAATATTTGGGAAGGAAAGAAAAAGATATGAAATGTGGACAAGCTGTAAATCAGTTATCTGACCTCTTTGAATGGTACTTAGCCAAAGACATGTGAATAATTGATCATCGGAAATCCTATTCAACACACAGTTTGTCAAAATACTGTTATATTTTGGAGAAGGTGGCATATGAATTTCTATTTTAAAAAAATCAGACAGAGCCAAAGCAGCAGGCAGAAGTGGGAACCCTCAGAAGTACGTGGTCACTAACTGGATGACTAAGTAGCTTTTCAAAGGTTCCCCCTTCTGTATTTTGTGGTTAGCTTGCCTCAGGACCCAGTCAAAAAATAAAAGCAATTACTTTTTCATTCAGCAGCTGCAGACAAACATAAAACAGACAGGAGGGCTGTTGGTATGTGTGTGGGGGTGACCATTCTCTTTCCAGACATTCTATATTTGGGCGATAGTTTTCCATCTTGGCATTCTATCCATTCAACAATGTTCTGGAACATTGATGGGGGCGGGGATAGATTAAGGGAGATGGCAAGAGAGATGGCATTATGCTTCCGCTAACGGTTGCAAATGTGGGAAAATGCAAGGTTTTTTTTAAAAAAGTGTAATGATAATCTTAAAAGACAAGCAATTATAGAGAATTAACCATAAAAGAAAACAGGCCTGTCCAAAGCCACATGGCCAATTAATATTTGGATAGACCTGGGTAGCTAATTTGCAAACACTACCCTTAGGGTTTGGAAATTTAACTGCAGCTGTTTGCTCTATGCCAGCCACCATCACCAATCTTCCAGTCACGTGTCCTTCCCATAATATGAAAGAAACAATGGTCTGTTTAAATGGAGAAGTAGGACCAAGGAATAAAGAACCATCTCAGCATAAATCCAAATTTCCTCAGGCACGTCTGGACCCAGAATGAAGCTTTGGCCTCTGGAAGGGAACTGAATGCCAGCAACAAAAGAGTTCATTCAGTTTGTGCCAAACAGTAGTGGTGGCCACATTTATCTCTCTGTGTGGTTGGTTTTACTACACTTCCCAGCATGCTGTATAATAGCCTAATCATAGGATAATAGCCAATAAATATACAATAAATGCAACAGAGTTCATGGAAGGAAAGAAACATTTTAAGGTCCTAAGAACAGTCATAGCCCTTAATGGCTGCAATCCAGCATCCCCTCAACTTAGCATAAACCTCTGCATGCAGAGGTATGTTACATGAGCACTACACAAACTATATGCAGAATAGCAACATTGCACAACAGTTGTCAATGGCTAGGTGCCATTGTACAATGCACAATATATTATACACAACTGCAATGGGCAACACAGAATGCACAAACAGACCATGCAATGCACCATGCATAATCACAACATACAAATAAATGTCACAGAGGAACATGGTATATGCACAACCTTGCTTCAGTTGCTATCAGCGGAATACAGTATGTCCTTTGCACATGCATAGTGTGACTTATGCCAGCCAAGGCATGTCAATGCCAGCTCTTTTTTAAAAATGAGATATGGATCTGATGCACTGTTGGTAGCTAGTAAATATCATCAGCCTACTTTCTATCCAAAATCCTGGTCCAGGTCCAGTGGTGTCATTAGGGGGGTGTAGCCTGAACTGGGTGACACCTGAGAAGAGGGTTAACATGTGATTGCCCCCATTCTTGCTTTGCCGCAGGTAAAGAGAGGGCCAAGCATTCTCTTTTGCCCACCCCCATCCCCTGACAGCCCACAAGCATCGGGTGATACCAGGGGTGGTGATAACAGAGTGAGGCAATGACCTCAGATGGCAATGCTAGAAGCAGCAGCAGCCCATGCCACGGAGGTGTTCCTCCCAAACCTCTCAGATGTCCCCAGTGTTGAAGGACAAAGTTGTGCATGCCACAGAAAGGGAGTGTGTGGGTGTATTATCCTGAACTACAGAACAATAACTCTCTAGGTTTCCTAGGGAGGGGGCTTTGGCAGTCAAAGTAGTACCAATCTGCTATTTCTGTGTACTTTAGATAACCTTCCCCAGTCCAGCAACCTAGACCGTTGCCTCAGGTGTAGTGGTTGACATCCTTGGATTGCTAATAATAAGGAAAGAGTCAACTGACAGGCTTATGTACATGGATGGTATCCATGTCACCATCTTGACTTCCATCTGAGGCAGCAAAATGTCTGAGCTAAGAGACCAAGAAGGAATGTATGTGTACAACTGGCCTTACTGGGGGCTTGCCTCACTACGTGCTATACAATTCCTCCAGAGAGAGCTTTCTTTCTCACCATATTACAGTTTTGGTGGACATCTTGGCACAGAAAAGCATGATATTCATACAGAGGGATGTGGACAATAGAGTTTCCTATAAGGTTGCCTGCTTTGCCCTCTTAACAAGGAATATTTGAGACCCTTTGTGAAAATTCAGAAGACTGGCCACACATTTCACATTATTGCATCTTACTGTATTACTTTGGATAGGTAATAATTAGCTGGATTGGTGTTTTTAGGGCTTCAGGTGGCAATATTTGTGAATAGTTTTTATAAAGTGTGCTACAGTGGTTTTAGCATTGGACTATGACTGTGGGGATCAGGATTGAAATTCCAGGACAGCCATGTAAACCCACTGGAATATCCTTACACTCTCTCAGCCTCAGAGGATGGTAATGGCAAACCTCCTCTGAAGAAACTTCCCAAGAAAACCCCATGCCTTTGTTTAAAATGGTCACCTTAGGGTTGCCATAAACTGGAAAAGACTTGTAGGCACACAACAACAACAAGAACAACAACAATATGCATTTTACATCTGTTTTATATTTAATTTTATCTATTGTTGCTTTTTAAATATGTAGTGTGGATGTGTTGGAATGGCAATTGGTCATAAGGAATAAAGAGATATAATATAGTAAAAGAGGTAATAATTTTTCCATTGTCTTCCATAAACTTTCTGGCCATTTCCCCACCTATCTGATAATTTTTGTACAACCATTCAAAAGGACAGAGTTATCAGATTACTTAATTCTTGTTCACTGTTATGATTGTACACAACCTGCTACCATGGTTATTTTTTACTTCTGAGAGAAGGAATCATACACGTCAAGGAAAGTCTCAGATAGTAGTATCAGGAAAGTTGAAAGATAAGAGAGAGAGAAAAAAAGTATGCAGTCATTCTACAGTCTGTTTATTAATGAATTGGGATGGCAAAGAATTTTGGTGAAGTAAAAATTATCAACAAAAGCATATATTTTGAACCACTTTAGGGCCCTTTCACACTACATAATGAGAGCACTATGATTCTACTTTAACTGCGATGGAAACATTGTATTTTGGGATTTGGAATTCAGATAGGATTAGTTCAAATTCTGAGCCAGATACCTCCAATGTCTCATTAAACTAGCAATCCCAGGCTTCCACAGGAATCCATCCATGATAGTTAAAGTGGAATCCTAGTGCTATAATTAATATACTGTGAAAGTGGGGATACCAGAGAGAAAACTGGTGATGGCTTTTGTATCTTGGGTAGAAGAGGGAAAGTCAAAAGGTTTTGGTTGTTACCTGGTTGCAGTCCTATGTGAAAAGGCCTTTTGAATTTATGCAAGAGAAGCTGACTCAAACAAAAATATCCACACAATTATGGGGCTTGAATTGTATTTTGGAAAAGTAAAATGTGCACAATATTATATATACATTTTAGAAATGTGAGCACCTTAAAATGTGTACAGCTGAAAAATATGCATGAGAGTATTTTAGTCAATGGGAAAAAGTGTGCAAAATCGGTCTGTTAGTTAACAAATGTGCTGAGGAAATGTGCACAAATTGCCACTTGGCAAGAAAATGCAAAGTCTCACAATCTGATGAAGAAAGGGGTGAATATGCAGGCAAGATGGGAAGAAACTGAGACTGAAAGTGTTTCACAGTATTAAAAAGGATGATTTTTAACTCTCTCTGCTTGAAGTTTATAGCTTGATATGATGGGAAATCATGAGAAGCCTCAGTGTTAGTTTGTGACAATTGAGAATTTGGTTAGTGATACTGACTTGTCCTTTTTGAAAGGATGAGGGTTTTAAGAGCATGCATTGTACACACACACATGAGCACACACAGATACACACAGAGATACACAAAACAGATAGGCACAGAACAAATAAAACTCGAGACTTTACCTAGTGATGGCACATGATGAGAGAGAAAATGATTTGCATCAATACTGCTTGGAAGGGCACACTATCTTGGATCTTGCTTGGGATGCAGTCACAGAACCTGTACACATGCAACAGGGCACTACATGCTTCAGGCAGCATGGAGATCAGAGACCTTGCTGACAGAAAATGGCAACAGTAGATAATTCTTGTAAATAAGGAACATAGTTTTAAAAGTACACACTGACAAAAAGATCCTAGGTCTGATTGTGCCAAAATTTACACAGGGATTTTTCTGCAGTACTACACAACATGAATCTGAAAGATTTATTTATTTATTTAGCTCCAGAAAAAGAGGGACAGACTAAAATATGTCATGTGCTTGTAGTGCAAGCTCATTTCCAGGACAAGGGAGCATATGGTTTGCAAGAATCTGGATGGATATTGTTAAAATCAATAGTATATCAGCTTTCCCATTTTCTTCTTTTCTTCTTTTTCATTTTAAAAAGATCTCTCTAGTACACCTGATTATAGAGATAAGGTTAAAAAAAGGTTTTAAAAGCCAAAGAATTGGGAAGAGAAGGAGATAAAAACAAGCCAAGATCTACTGCTTTTTTTTTGTTCTTTCTTGATTTCCATCCTAGAAATATATAATCCAATTATATATAAGTGATGTCATCACATACACTAGAGAGAGAGGGCAAAGGAGTGTGTGTGTGTGTGTGTGTGTATGATTCCCTATATACAATTGTGATTTTACATGTATGTACATTTTAAAAGATGTATAGTCAGGATTTTTCCAAAGGCTGACTCAGATGCTCCAGTCATTGGGACAAAGTAAATTCTTTTTCATACTTTCTGTAAAGCAGCCTAAACCCTGTAGACACCATGGCCAGGCTCCATGCTGACTGGAGGATTTTGGAGTTGTGCTCAAAAAGGTAACCTTTCCAAGTTCTAGATTTCTGCTCTGAGGGCCAGGGACAATACCTTTCTTTTAGGACTATCATGACACCTCAAACAAAGAAAGGAGCAAATGAACTGGCAATGGTATCATAGAATCCTAGAGTTGGAAGAGACCTCAAGGGCCATCAAATCCAATCCCCTGCCATTCACATTCAAAGCACTCCGGACAGTTGGCCATCCAGCCTCAGTTTCAAACCTCCAAAGAAGGAGACTCCATAACACTCTGAGGGAGCATGTTCCACTAACAGCTATTACTGTCAGTAAGTTCTTTGATCTAGACAGGTAGGCAGATGATTACTAGAGTGCAGGTAAATAGTATGCCTTTTTTCAACATCACTTCTGAAGATGAATAGCTAAACTGAATCTGGTCTCCTGCTGGTGATATGCTGATGGTGGTCTCTTACAGTTCACGGAACTTTCATGGGAATGATGCATTGCAACAGAGGTGGGTTGGCAGTGATAGCCATGTCCATTACCACATAATTTTCTCTGGTAATACTCAAGTAGTTCAGGGCTGTCAGGGCAGATTTCTTTCTTGCCAGAGATGTCTTTGACTGCCAAATCTACCCACTTGCCACCTAACCATGAAAACACAGCCCACCCATTCTGGCATAGGTATGCCACCCAATGAGATGGTAGTCCATGTGTTATACTGAGGGAAACTGAAAAAATACACATCCATAGGCAGTCTTCATTCTAATGGACACATGTATCATATACATTTTAAACAAAGGTAGAGATAAAAAACAGAAAGGAAGGCAGTTGTGGCCTTCCAGATGTGTTTTTCTCTTAGAATTCCTATTTACCCATAGCCAGAATAGTTAGACATGATTATCCAGCTCCAGCTGGAGGTTTGGCATTGAGCAAAGGGTTGGACTCAATGGCCCATGAGACTCCTTCCAACTCTATGATTCTATGACTATGAGAAGTGCACATAGAGCCATACAATGCGGATGGAGTTGCCCATCGCTGCATTAAAAAGAAGTAGAAAAGATAGACCATAATAGCCAGTTTTGTCATTTAACTAAGGGTACTTTCTTCTTGTTTACAGCCATTCCACTTGGCTTCTGTATAAGGAGATGTGTAGCTTGGAGGGTGGAGTGGGTGGGGAAATGGATGCATTGCCCCCTATAGGAATCCCCCCAATGAAAACTTCCATTATTTCTCAAATTTCCAGCATTGGAGAGAGGCAGATACTGAAAATAATCCACCCCTAGAATTCTTACATTTGCTGTCTTCACATTTCCTTGGTCACCCCTTTTCTTTGGATGCATAAATCCTAGGCATTTGAATACTGAAGTAATATTTGATGAGGGGAAGAATTCTTATCTGGGGAGAGCAATGCTCTCATTACCCCCCCCCCCCACACACACACACATAGCTACATCTCCTTAAGACTTCTGTCAATAGCAACCCCTCTCTGAAGAAAATTGCCAAGAAAATCTTATGATAGGTCTGCCTTAAGGTCACCATGTCAGAAATGACTTGAAGACACAAAACAACAACAACAAGGCTTGCATGTGCCCTGTAGAGAAATGTAGCAGCTTTGCAGAGTTCAGTCATGGAAACAGGCAGAAAAGATCAGATGACTAGTGGCATAGGTTACAGTTTGACTCCAACAGGAGAAGGTATTTGGTGTGGGGAAAATCAAAACTCAGTCAACAGATACTGTATATGTATGGGTAATCTTTGAGAAAACAGAAGAAATCCTTTCACACAATTGGAATAAATGGTTAGTTTAATCAGGAGGTGAGAGCTCTGTGTATATCCCAGGTAGAGAGAATGGGTTTCTTGCAAGTGTGCTTCATACTGTTACTGTGGGGTCAGCTGTTCCCCTTCTACTTGGACCACCATCATAAGCAGTTTCTTACCATCTTACCATATTTTGGCTCACTGAAAAAAACATTCTTGCCATCCTTTGATTCCTGGGTCAAGCAAAAATCAATGATCACTGTGGAAAGAAAGGATAAGCCTGGGTGGAAGTAATTCCACCATACCAGGCATGGTCAAATTGTGGCCCTGTGCATGCCACTGAACTTCAAATAACATCAGCTTAGCAATGGTGAAGAATGGTGGGAGAGCCACTTCAACAACATTGGGATTCTAACAGTTTTTCATCATTATTGGAGTGGAACTCTCATCATTGGGAAGCCAACAGGTTTCCCAACTTTGCAACAGATCCTAAGTGATTCAGAATCATAATGAAGACAACACAGTAGCACATCACCAAAGTGCAAGTGCTACGAATGGTAGGCTAATAGTTGCAAATCCTGCTCAAGGCCCTGCAACTAATATTATATGCAGCACACCCTCCGCAACACTTTTGCCACTTCCGTGTGCCTTAAACTGAATTCAATTTTCCTGGACTGCCAACATATCTGATAGTCCTAATGAGGAATCTGTACTCAGGACAAGAGGCTACTGTCAGAACAGAATATGGAGAAACTGAATATGGTTCCAATTGGCAAAAGGGTCAGACAAGGCTGCTTCCTATCACTCTATCTGTTCAACATGTATGCAGAACATATTATAAGAAAAGCAGGCATGGACACAAAAGAAGGAGGAGTGAAAATAGGAGGAAGGAATATCAACAATCTAAGATATGCAGATGACACCATAATACTAGCAGAAAACCTCTCAGACCTGTAGCACCTATTAAGGAAGATCAAAGAGGAAAGTGCAAAGGCAGGCTTAATGTTGAACATAAAGAAAACAAAAATAATGACCACTGAAGACCTTCACAAGTTCAACCTAGACAATAGAAATAGAAATAGTAAAAGAATTCTCATACCTGGGATCAAACATTGGTAGAAATGGGGACTGCAGTCAGGAAATCATAAGAAGACTAAAAATGAGGAGGGTGGCTATGAAAGAACTAGAAAAGATTCTAAAATGCAAAGATATACAACTCAGAACAAAAGTTAGAATCATACAAGCCATCATATTCTCTATTACTATGTATGGATGTGAGAGTTGGACAGTTAAGAAAGATGATAGGAAGAAAATCAATTCATTGGAGAAGTGGTACTGGAAAAGAATGCTGAGGATCCCATGGACAATGTGAAGTCGTAGGCTTTCATGGCTGGCATCTATAGTTTTTTATGGGTTTTTCGGGCTGTGTGGCCATGTTCTAGAAGAGTTTCTTTCTGACGTTTTGCCAGCATCTGTGGCTGGCATCTTCAGAGAAGGGAAGTAGGAAGAGAGGAAGGCCATGTGCTAGATGGATGGACTCTATTAAAGAGGCCATGGGTATGGGGTTTCAAGAATTAAGAAAAGGAATTAAGCAGGGAAGTGGAGGACAGGAGGTCTTGGAGATCTCTCAGCCATAGGGTCGCCATGGGTTCAGATTGATTTGAGGGTAGTTAACAACAACAAAAACCCAGTAGTTGTATCTACTCAGATATCCATGAAAACAGATAAATATCCTAATTTCAAATGAAAGAGATTATTTTATTATGAAAGTTATTATTAGAGATCAAGTGTCCCTGATATTTTTATTAGACAATCAAGCCACTCAAAGGTGAGCGAAGTTTGGTTCTTCAGAGGTTGTTGCATTGCAACTTCCATCAGCTTTGTCCAGTACAGCTGATGTTGAGGAATTCTGGGAGCAGCAATCCAACAACCTTGGGAAGGCCATCAGTTGTCCACCTCCCCTCCAGCTTTAGCAAGTTACAGACATTTGTTAGTTAGACTTTCTAACATGAAAGAACCATTAAAAGGGATTAACACTATCCCCATACCATTTGAAATGACTCTGTATCATTTGAAACCTTTATATTCTCTTATGCAGCAGTGCAATGTAGTGGTTTGAGTGTTAGGCAAGAATTCTGGGAGACCAGGATGCAGGGAAGCTATGCTTTCCCAGCCCAAAAGGAATTCAACAGCAAACCTTCTCTGAAGAAATCTTAAGGAAACTCTAGGATTGTTGTGCGCCTTCAAACCTTTTCTGACTTATGACAAACCTCACTCGTTTCTGACTTAAAGCGCATCTAAGGTGACCTATCACAGATTTTCTTAGCAAGATTTTTTCAGAGGGTGTTTGCTTTTGTCTTCCTCTGAAACTAAGGCTGCTGCCACTGCTTTAACTTTCTCCTGGGAATTGTAGTTTGTTGCGGCACCCGAGCTCTGTGATGGAGAAGGCTAAATATCTCACAAAATACAAATCCCAGAATTCCATAGCATTGAGCCATGGCAGTTAAAGTGGTGTCAAACTGTATTAATTTTGCAGTGGAGATGCAACCTAAGAAAGTGTGACTTGACCAGGATCATTCAGTGGGTTTCCATGCCTGAGCTGGGATTTGAACCCTGGTCTTCACAGTTGTAGTCCAATGCTCAAGCCACTATACTCTAGGATAGGACTAGTATAAGTTAGGATCAACTTGAAGACAAAGAACAAGTAGAACATATTTTCCTACAAACTTCAGAATTTTTAAAATAGACTTTAGGCAGAAGATCACAGGCTACATTCCTATTGTTTTTGTGGAAGAGTAAATTACTAGTAATCCCAAGAAGACTATGTTTATCACACAAGGTTCATGTTTGAAGCACATTGTTATAAATATATTCCCTAGTTGTGGAAAGCAAAGGGTTCACATCAGCAAGGGCACCATGATTTAAGTTGGGCTGCAATCCTCTTAACAAAATACGTGAGGATAAATCTCATTTATCTCTGTGGGATTTACTTTGAGTAGGGATGAATGGAACTGCACTAGTAGTTTCTCTTCACAGGAGGTAATAAGCTTATTTTTTTAAAAAAATTGGGAACTCCATACTGGGGGGTCCTGGTATGACTCCAACTTTGTCATACCCTGAGGGCAGGAAGGAAGGAGCTTCACAAAATATGACAGGGCAATCCTACTTTCTGGTATATAGTCAAACAAAAAAATATTGGCTACTGTCCAGTTTCAGAGACCTGCGGAGGGGGAAGGAAATGCTTTGAAGTCAACAATTTGGTAAGGTGTATTATTATTATTATAATTATTATAATTATTATTATTAAAATAGGTGCAAATCAGTCTTGTCTGGTACCTATTGCATGTCTGGTACCTATTGTGTGTATGGGCCTTTGCAGACTGCCAGAAATAGTGCAAATTGAGTCCACTTTAAATTGAGGCACTGCCCTGGCTCAATGCTAGGGAATTATGGGAACTGTAATTTATTGTGGCACCAGAGCTCTCTGACAGAGAAGGCTCAATGTCTTAGAAAAAAATACAATTCCCATGATTCCCTAGCACTGAGCCAGGGCAGTGCCTCAATTTAAAGTGGACTCAATTTGCACTATTTCTGGCAGTCTGCAAAGGCCCTATATTTGGGTTTCGGGGAGGGAAGGCATTATCGAAAGTGTCATGAATAAGGAATTAAAATTTTGAATTAGAGCATGAATGGAACAAGTGACCCATCTTTAAATGGATGAGTTGCAGATCTCATTGGATGGAAGTGAGGAGGACCAGACCAAGATGCTTTGCTTCCAAAGCAAAGGACAAGATGACTTCAATTCCTAACCGGATGACCAATTCCACACTGTTAATGGGATAGCATCCTGGTCTACTGCCTGAGGGCATTAGGAATAACATCCTGTTTCACCCCACCTGGGGACATAGTTCTCTTTACAGGAATAATATTGACCTTCTGGAACACACAGCTCTTTCCTCCATCTATTCTAGAGGAACAGCCAAGCTGCTTGTCACATTCTACCAAAAGGCAGGGGCAGCCACAAAGGTAAACCCTTGCTCAGTCTTTCTCATTCAGGGTTCATCTATATTGAAGAAATACAGTTGGCCCTCAATATACACAGTTTTTTTAATCCATGGATTCAAGCATCCATGCATTGAAAATGTTCCAAATATATTTAAATTCCAAATAGCAAACCTTGATTTTGCCATTTTATATAAGGGAAATCATTTTACTACACCATTGTATTTAATGGGACTTGAGTATCCATAGAGGGTGTGTGTGTCCTGAAACCAAAGCCCAACGGATACCAAGGGTCCACTGCAATGCAGTTTGACACCACTTTAATTGTCATGGCTCCATCCCACAGAGGATTTGTAGTTTTGTGAGGCATCAGCACTTTTTGGCAGAGAGGGCTAAAGACTTTGAAAACTACAGACCCCAGTCTTACAGAGGATGGAGCTACAGCACTTAAAAGGTGTCAAACTGCATTACTTCTACAGTGTAGATGGACCCTCAGACATATCAACTTCATGAGAATGGTCTGAGGATAAAATGAGACAAATCCAGGGCTAACTGATACAAAAGTGGGTGACAAATTCAGTAAATAAATGGCAACACATGAAAGTTGGCCAAGGAGTTGAAATTTAGAATACGGTAAATGCCTTAGGATACCTGTGCTGTACATCCTTCTGGCTCTGGCTCTGGCTCATTCTGAGTGCCACATTAATGGACCCAAAGTCATTTTTTAAAACTGCAGATGAAGGTTTAGCCATGCTGAGATCCTTAGATAGAGGGCAATATATATAGATTTGAATAAAAGATATGTATGTGTTTGTATATATATTTTAAAAAGAGACAGTGAAAGGAAAGATGATGCAGATAGATCAGGGGAAGAAGAGAGAATAACAAGGGGTGGCCTTACCTTCGGCTCTTGCTTCACTTCAATAATTGATCTCAAGCTCACTAATCACTTAACAGTATTTGGTAGTTTCTGTGTTGGTGAGAGAGTGAATCTACTACAAGTTTAGGTTTTAATATCAAAGGAAGCATTGAAAGTGCTGGATTTTATCCTCAAAAGAGGTTTGGTACCTTGGATAGTTCCTTTAAATTTCAGATTATGACCCAAAACAGATCCATCCCCCTACTGACTTGTCAACCACCAGCTACCACTGCTAACATTGCTGTGTTTAACCCCCTCCTGGAAATCTGGCATATAACAGGAAAATCAAAGTGGACTGCATCTTTGAAACATGTGGATTATTTTTGCTCACAGTTGATTGAATCAATTGCCTGTTTTTGTTCTCCTGGCCCAAATTCTCATTTGCTCTATCTCTGTACATCTCTTGGCTGAGTGCAGCAAATCGGCATTCTGTTAGGCCTTTGAGCATCTACGTTTGCCTTTCTTCAGCCAAAATCTCCCTAACAGCTTTTTCCTCAGCTTATTTTGTCCTTATCTGTTCTTTGTATTCCATTCTTTCTCCATGAAGCATGCTGTGTTTTCTGCTCATGATCCCCACCACGCTCTTCCTGTCTCTGTGAATTATGCCTCTTAATGAAACATTACTGCTACCTTGGAATGGGTTTCTGCCTTCCATTATCATATTTCCCCACTTCCCCGAATCCTGTTTTGGATGTTGTCTTTGTTATATTATGAAGGCTGTATCTGTGTGCCTGTGTGTTTTTAAAGAATATGCTTGCAGTGAATGTTGGATCATTATTTTTAGGTGAACATATGGTGAATGTGTAAACACATTTCATGCACATGCAGTCCTTAGTCTTGGCCAGGGACACTTGAGCAGTTGCCATCACTTCGTCCAACCTTGCAGAATAGAAATATCAAGGATTGGTCTTTTATCCAAGAATGGAGAATTATCCAGACTAGGTCTACACTCATCTGGTTGATGATCCTCTTCTGTTTTGAAAGGTGAGGTATGAGAACACCTTCTGCCATGTTTATAAGATGAAACTTCAACCATAAACTCATGCTCAGATGTTTTTCTTTTAAATAGAAGATGTGGATATACATGCTCATCAATGAAGAACATCTTCAATAAAAAATAATAATAACCAGTTCAAGATGGTATAGCAGGGTTGGCCCTACGGTTTGGCAGAGTCAGGCAGCTCACTTCAGGCAGCAGAGTTTGTGTGTCATGAAAGAATAGCAAAGTGAAAATTAAAAGTGGTATGTGAGAAAGATATCAATATTTCTAGGAAGTAAAAATCTGGAACAGATTCTGTCAAGTGTTTCCAATGAAATCATTACATTCTAATCTAAGAGAACACTGTCGTAAACTTGTGGACGGATGGTTCTTAACTCTTGTCAAGTTAAGTTATATAAATAAGATAGTCCCCAAGGAATGCTGGTAATGTAGGGAAAATGGGGGCTTTATATCCACATGTGATGGTTTTGGCCTCTTACACTCCAGTTCTGGTGTGTGATGTTCACTAAAATGAGGATAATCACCATTAAGAATATGGAATTACTTCCCACTTCAGGTCTTCTGTCTCTTTTTATGGCTACCAATGAGTATTTAGTATAATCTGCACTGCAGAAATAATATAATTTGACATCACTTTAACTACCATGGCTTAATGCTATGGAATCCTGGGAATTGTAGTTTGTTGTGGCACCAGAGCTATCAGATAAAGGCTAAAAAATCCCATAGAACTACAAATTCTAAAATTCCATAGCATTGAACCATTACAGTTAAAAAGGTGTCAAACTGGATTATTTCTGCAGTGCAGATTAGATTCTAGTTGAATAAGGATCTGACTAATTTTGACTGTTTAATACAAGCTGGCTTTTTCCTCCAAAATACTGGAAAAGTCAAAATGGCTTGTTTATTGTACAAGGCAGAGAGAAATTGTGGTCCATGGCATTCATGGGAGAGCTTATTAGATATATTGGAAGGCCCTCCCTTTATGCTATCTAACATCATCCTGCCTCAGAAGGAGTGAAAAAGTGGGCCAAGCTCCATCAGTCCTAGCCTGAAGAAGAAGGCCCTCCCTCCATGCCACCTGGCATCCTCCAGCCTCGAAGGGAGAAAAGGCATGGCCAGTTCCTATTCTGAAGAAGAAGGCCCTCCCTCCATGCCATCTGGCCTCAGACGGAGTGAAAAGGCAGGCCCAAGTCCATCAGGCCTAGCCTGAAGAAAAAGGCCCTCCCTCCATGCCATCTGACATCATCCAGCCTCAGAGGGAGGGAAAAGGCAGGCCCAGCTCCATCAGGCCTAATGTGAAGAAGAAGGCCTTTCCTCCATGCCATCTGACATCATCCAGCTTCAGGAGGAAGGAAGAGGCAGGCCCAGCTCCATCAGGCCTAGTCTGAAGAAGGCCCTTCTTCCATGCCATCTGACAACTTCCAGCCTTGAAGGGAGGAAAAAGGCAGGCCATGCTCTATCAGGCCTAGTCTTAAGTAAGAAGAAGGCCCTCCCTTCAGTCCATCTGCCATGGTCTAGAACTTAAAGGGAGAGAAGAATCATTGGACTTATTCCCCTTCCCCACCACCATTCCCTTCTCCTTTTGTGTCATGTCTTTTTAGATTGTAAGCCTGAGGAGAGGGAACTGTTTAATTAAATAGCTGTAAGCTGCTCTGAGAGCCTTTGTGGCTGAAGAGCTTGGTATAAATACAGGAAATAAATAAATAAATAAATATCCACTTCTTAAGAAATGAAGTCAGACATAATGGTAACTTTTATGCAACATGGTACCCATTTATTTCATTGCAAGCAGAAATCCATTTGAGCTTCACATCCCAACTTTCCATGTTGGTTTTTGGAAACATCTGGTAAATTAGTTTTTGTGGGTTTTTCAGGCTGTGTGGCCATGGTCTAGAAGAGTTTCTTTCGGACATTTCACCAGCATCTGTGCTGGCATCTTCGGAGAATACTGGAATGGAAGAGAGTGGGTATATATATACTGTGAGCCCTGTGTAGGGAGGAGTGATTCCCATGTAAACTGTGTATTGTTCTGTTGTTGATGGCAGGGCCTCAGGTTGGGAGGTTATGCAAATGAGGATTAGTGTCTGCTAACTGGTGATCATTGTCTGCTGGGAACACCACTGACTCCAGGTGGTTTCTCATTTGCATTTGCTGAGTGCTGATTTTTCACCAGAAGGGCTGACAGACCCAGAAAAACCCAGAGGAGTGAAGATGAGCAACCACCCAAAGGGAAGGTATTTTTACCATACATCAGAGGAGTTACAGACAGAATAGGGAAAGTGGTGAGGAAACACAACCTCCAAATGGTTTACAAACCAATCAAGAAAATCCAACAAATGCTGCGTACAGAGAAGGACAGGAGAGACCCTCTCACAGTCACAGGTGTTTACCGCATACCATGCAGCTGTGGATAAGTCTACAGAGGGACCACCAAACGCAGTATCCAAACACGAATCAAGGAACATGAGAGACACTGCAGACTGGGCCAGCCAGAAAAATCAGCAGTAGCAGAACACATTATAAACCATCCTGGGCATAAAATGCTGTTTGAAAACACTGAAATTCTGGACCATGCCAACAACTATCAGGTCAGAATGCACAGAAAAGCCATTGAAATCCACAAACACCTGGACAATTTCAACAGGAAAGAAGAAACCCTTAAAGTAAACAAAGGGCCTTTGCAGATTCCTAGAAATAGTGCAAATTGAGTCCACTTTAACTGTCCTGGCTCAGTGCTAGGGAATCATGGGAATTTCATTTTTTTCTCAGACATTGAGTCTTCTGTCGGAGAACTCTGGTGCCACAATAAACTACAGTTCTCATGATTCCCTAGCACTGAGTCAGGGCAGTTAAAGTGGACTCAATTTGCACTATTTCTGGCAGTCTGCAAAGAAAGTTTGGCTACCAGTCCTGCAAAATAGAAAAATCAGCACTCAGCAAAGGCAAATGAGAAACCACCCAGAGAACCTTGGTGGCACAGTTGTTAAATGCCTGTACTGCAGCCACTCACTCATAAACCACAAGGTTGTGAGTTCAATACTAGCCAGGGCTCAGGCTAGACTCAGGCCTGCATCCTTCCGAGGTCGCTAAAATGAGTACCCAATTGTTGGGGGGCAATAAGCTTACAGTTGTAAACCGCTTAGACATCCCATAGTGCGATATGAAGCGGTATATAAATGAAGCTGCTTTGCTTTGCAGGAGCATTCCCAGCAGACAATGATCACCAGTTAGCAGACAATAATCCTCTTTTGCATATCCTCCCAACCTGAGGCCCTGTCATCAACAACATATGGGAATCATTTCTCCCTACCCAGGATTTCACAGTATATGTATACCTACTCTCTTCCATTCCAGTATTCTCCGAAGATGCCAGCCATAAATGCTGGTGAAACATCAGAAAGAAACTCTTCTAGAACATGGCCACACAGCCTGAAAAACCCAAAAAAGCTGTGGATGCTGGCCATGAAAGCCTACGACTTCACATCTGGTACATTATATTGCTAAGGTTTGATATTTATTCTCAGGTGCTGCATTTGGTGTTGCTCTAGCTGAAAGAATTTATAATTATGGTGTTAAATGTTATCTGATACAGCTTGATTTAAATTTTAATAAAAAAGTCAAATTAACTTATTTTTTAATAAAGAAAGTCCAGCAAATTGTTAATACTTTGATTTGTTACAATTTATTTTTACTGTTAGAGATGAGGAATGTTCTTTCCCCTCTACCAAAATAACTTGCCTGCCTTTGCATACCATGCATCTTGACATAGTGGGTGACTGGTGCCATCTTTTACTCAAACTCAGGCCACAATATGCCTTGGGCCAGCTCTATTGTACAGTAGAGTGGACAATCTATGGCATTAGCACTGCATTCAGGCTTTTGTTTTCAATCTCAATTGGCATTTGGGCTGCATCTGAACTGCATAAATAATCTTGTTTGACGTCACTTTTACTGCCATGGCTCAATGCTGTGGAATTCTGGGAACTGTAGTTTGTGGTACCAGAGCCCTTCCTTCACTTCTGATATCTGCCATGCCAGAAAATATTGAGGTGTTCATGTGTATATGTGGCCCACAATGGAATGTAGCAGAGCGAATTTGGCTCTCATGCTTGCTGAATTTGTCCATCCCTGTACTAGATAGATTCTAGTAGTTGGATGGTGTAGGGAGCTGTCAACATTAGAAACTAGCTTAATCCTGTTACTGATCTGTAACTCACCTTTAGTTTTTTCAGGGATACTTGGGAGAAAGGGGGGGAAGAATGGAAGAGTGAGAAGAATGACTTAAAGATTCTCTGATTTAGGATGCAACTACACGGTAGAAACAGTTTGACACCACTTTAATGCTGTAGCTCCATCCTATGGAATCATGGGATTTGTAGTTTTACAAGGTTTATAGTCCTTTCTGCCAAAGAGTGCTGGTGCCTCACAAAACTACAAATTCCAGGATTCTGTAGGATGGAGCCATAGTAGTGAACGTGGTGTCAACTGCATTATCTCTAAAGTGCAGATGCACCTTCAAGCTCAAATCTTATATCCTGGATTTCCCTAGACCTAGGACAAGCAACTATCTGCCTGAGCAGCCCCTTCACCCTTAATGAAATAAAAGCACTGTAGTTTTGATCCACCCCCTGGTTGTCCTTGGAACTGACCAGTCAAAGATGCTTGAGGAATTATAATGGTGTGGATATGGCTCATCCCTCACTTCACTCCTGGAACTGAAGGCGTTGCTGGAACACTCTGGGTAAGAACATGGCATCAGATTGCAGGTTCAATCCCTAGTATCTCCATATCATGTTTGGAAAAAGACTTCTCTCTCAAACCTTGGAGAGCTGCTGCCAGTTGGTGTAAACAATGTTGAGTCAGATGGATCCAAGATTTGAAAGCAATTTTTTAAAAAGCAAGTTGTTATTATAACTGCAAGCTCCTCAAAAAGTTGCTGACATGGATTTTTTTAAAAAAGTATTTTTTCTTTCTCATTAGTCAGAAGTAAGTAAAATATTTGTCTTTTAGCTCCTTTTTTAAAAATCAGAAATCTACAGGCTGATGGCTTGAGGTCCAAAATGCACCTACATTGTTAGACTACAAACCCTGTAAGTAAAAAGTAACTGAAGTGGTTAAAGCTATACTGCAAAATAAGTAAAGTTATATTGCATTGCCTTACAAATATTAATCTTTTCCTCAATGCTCTGCTCCTCATCTGCTTACTTGCTGATTCTTTTTTTGTGAGTCCCTCCCTGATTGTATACAACTGATAACCTACCACAATAAAACTGTTCTTTCTCTCTCTCATTTTTAAATGTATTGGTATCTTCTCTCTTGCATGGAGCTCTCCGACCTTCCTTAGTGAACCTTGTTGTTTCCAAGACAGAGGGAAGCCTTATGTTCTGGTGTTCACTGGCTGCAGCTAAACTTGAGATGGTGTTCGACTGAAGCCTTTCCCCCTGCATGCACATTTTCTGCTCATGCTGTGTCAAGCCTGATTATCGTCATGATCTCTCTTCTGTCACACTCTATAAATATAAGTCCCAATAAACTAAACAGGATTAATATTTTCAATTCTATTTTTGTCACAAGGGGAAGCACAAGGAAAGGTTTCATCAGTGCTCTGCACAATAAATCCACTTACCAAACTTGGAAACTATATAGCAACAAGATTTTTCCACTATCACTCCTCCCTTCAGAGCTAGAAGAACATTTAAGCAAACCACATGTGCAGTGATATATATATATATGGCATAGTGGTTTGAGTGTTGGATGATTACTCTGTTGATCAGGGTTTGAATCAGCCATGAAAACCCACTGGATGACCTTGGGCAAATCACACACTCTCAGCCCTCAGAAAATCCTATGATAGGTTCATTTCAGGGACAGCATAAAATGGAAACTACTTGAAGGCACACAACAAAACAATAATGTTATTGGAAAAGGTACTTTTGAACTATAGCTCTCAGACATAAACTCAGCATGGTCAATGGCCATGCCAGCTATGGAAGATGAAAAGTTATAGTCTCCAAAAAACAAAACCCTTTTCTAAACTCTGGCTCTGCATTTATGTACTCATCCTGCAATCTGTTTACTATTGAAATGTTCTCCTCAGAACTGCTTCCTGCTTTGCCATCCTACAGGATGATATCAAGACTGGTCCAAGATATTTTGTTGTCTGAGTTGAAGGTAAAGATGTCATCCCCTTCTCATTTAAAATATTGAAGTTGATGGTACTGGCACTTGGGCCTGCACAATTCTGAACAGGTTCAAAGGCTACATTTAAACATTTGAAACACCTTCTGAAAGAGTCAGGCCATCCTCAATAGTATATATATTGCATTATAAGGAATTTATAATTCACACCAGCCCAGGTTAAATAACAAATTAACATTTCAAGGAAAGGAATTTTGAGGAAAACCCTGTTATACTGCCTCAGTGTTGGTTTCTTAATATTGGGTTTAGTTATTTAATATAACTTTTTTTTAATTGGCCACCAAGAAATGAAAAACTTTATCCACTATCTACTAGAGGCACTTTAGCTTAGGTGTTAGTACATGCTGTTTCCTTTGTCTCTGTTAACACAGGCATATGGCTGATAACTGAACTTTGCTGATAACAATTAAGGAACAAAAGACTGAAGATCTGTGAGAGGTACTGAGTGTATATACATCTGCAGGTTTTGGAAGTAGCAGCTGTAACCAACCACCATTTTGGATGGAGGGGCAGCTCTCCCTCTGTCTTTTTAAAGTTGAAGCTTATAATTTCTCAGTGCCACTTATTTCTCTGGTGAGCTCAAAGCATTTATAGTGAGTGGGTGCTATTCTAAACAACTGAATGACCCAATGCATACCCTCCAACTGAGTATGACAGATCCAGGGACCACTATTATGCCATGGGTCCCCATCAACTGTGTCAGTGTCTTTAAAATTTTGGGGAATTGCTTTAGCTCAAAGGATGCTTATGAGAGCCTGGGTAACATTACGATCATTTCCACCTATGTATACCAGTATTAACTGATGGAGGACTCCAAGACTGGTGATTAAAAAAAGGTTTTTATTTAAAAATATGCAAGAGTGCAACCAAACATATGATAGTAATTCAGACAGACAGAGCATTCACAGATAACTGAAACAGAGGTATAGAAATTGAATGGCAGAGTTTTAAGGGTGCAGAGGGAACATATTTACCTGTCCTGTAGAGGAAACCGTGGAAGTGGGATGTGGCTCAGATAGAAGAATCTCTTTTTGCACAGGAGGGGGATAGAAATGGGACCAATATTTATACTTGAGATCCTAGCCTCAAGGGGTGCTAGGTGCTATCTTGCAATGTAACAAAGACCTGATGAACTTCTTATGGCATCTACAATGGGATTCCAGAATGGTTGATAACTTTAACATCAGAGTTACAAAACCAGTAATTGGATTTAGGGCAACTTCAGGATTGATAGATATGGCAATTGTCTGGGAACATGGCAGAAGGTCAAGAAGAAATGTTGGCTTACTCATTTGGTCTGTGGTGTGTGGAAAGCCGGGGGGTGGGGTGGAGTGATTAGCAAACCCATTCAGCTTATATTTCAGAATATATGCGCCACTGACTAATAAAGGTAATTTTTATGAACAATTAACAAATAAATTAGAAATGTGGAAATAACAATGAAAGGTTTATTTTAATGGGTGATTGGAATGGGGTCATCGACCCACAGCTTGATAGGAAAATGTTAAGGAAGAAGAAAATATCAGAAGGGAAACTACCAAAAAAAATTTTTGAAATGGAGAAAAGACTATCCTTAGAAGATGCATGGAGGATTCTATATCAAGGTACAAAATATAATACATTTTTTCGCACTCCCATAATTCCTGGTTGAGAATTGATATGTTTTTGGTATCAACATTAATAAGTAAAAGAGTACATAAGATAGAAACACTACCAGCAGTATGGTCAGACCACAACCCGATAATTATGACTCTCAATAATGGCCGAAAAGAATTTAGATGATGTCTAAATTCCAATATTCTTAAAAATGAAAATATAGTTTTAGAAGCAAAGAAGAAACTGCAATTATTTTTTCAACAAAATCTAAATAAAGAAATGACAATAAATGTAGTCTGGGACACCTCGAAAACATATATGAGAGGCTTTTTCTTAAAAAAAGGAGCTGAAATTATAAAAAAGAGACAAAGCCAATTAAAGAAATTAGAAGAGGAAATTAAGGTAAAGGAAGAAGCTTTTAAAAAGAACCCAGAGAATAAGAAAATAAAAAGTGTACTATTAACTTTACGTAAACAAATATCTATATTGCTTACAGAGGAAGTCCCAAAAAAATTAAATATTTGAAGCAAAGAGACTTTGAGTTTTCAAATAAATCAGGTAAGTTTCTGGCATATAAATTAAGGAAGGAACAAGAGGAAAGATTTATTTTGGAATTAAAAGAAGGGAATAGGGTGTTTTCATCACAGGAACATATTAAAAGAATACTCCTGGATTACTATACTAACCTCTATTTAAAAAAAAAAGCAGCAGGAATAAAATAAAATAAGCAAAATCAAAGATTATGTAAACCAGGGGTCGGCATACCTTTTGGTGGTTGGGCCTGTTCCGCTGTTCCCGATCGCCGGTGGGCCAAAGGGGGGAGTGTGCGCGCTGCATATACATTACTTCCTCAAAAGCAAAATGCATGCGCACAATGGCGGGCACCATTTTGGAATGCAAAATGACACCGTGCATCATGAACGCATGTGCACGACACCAGTGCTGTTTTGCATTCCAAAATGGTGGCCTGCATTGCGCACGCATGCGCACAATGGCGGGTGCCATTTTGGATCACAAAACGGTGCCGTGCGCTGTCATTTTGCATTTCAAAATGGTGGAAAGCAAAATGGTGCCCCACGGCATGCGCACGGCAGCAGTGGCAGGACTGGCCACGGGCTGGTTACAAGGCCTCAACGGGCCGGGTTCAGCCCGCGGGTCATAGTTTCCTAACCGCTGATGTAAGCCAGCAAAAATTATCTATAATAATAAAGGAATATAGGGAAGATAAATAGAAAAATATCTCTCCAGGAATTACTCCAGATGATATCTTCAATGAAAAGTGGTAAATCACCAGGCCCCGATGGCTTTATCATGGAATATTATAAAACTTTTTCTAACCAAATAGCTATTCCCCTGTTAGACACAATGAATGCTTTATTAGAAGGTAAAATCCCTCACTCATGGACACAAGCTAATATCTCTCTGATTCCAAAGGGAAATAACACCACATTTCCATTGTCGCCCCCAAATTGTGGAACGGCTTGCCGGACGAGATCCACCAATTCACATCTTTAGACATCTTTTAAAAAGCTGTCAAGATGGATCTCTTCCGGCAAGCCTTTCCAGGATAGAATATCCTGGCCTCAGTCCCCTCCTTTCCTTAGCAGAGCCCTATCTGTCTCCCCAAAAACTATTTATAATATTGCCGCAGTCCTCTGTCCCTTTATTGCATAACGGTGATTGCTGTTTTTAATTCTGTTCATTTTTAACTAGTAATTGATTTAATAACTTTTTAAGGGGTGGTAATTTGTTTTTACTGTTGTACTGCATTTTACTGTAAGCCATCCTGATTGATCTCAAAGGGGCGGGGTATAAATAAATTTTATTATTTTTTTATTATTATTATTAAAGATAGATCAAACCCAAGAATTATAGACCAATTTCATTATTAAACTGTGATTATAAAATTTTTACTAATGTTATGGCTAATAGATTGAAAAAATGGTTTATTACTTGGATAAACAAAGATCAGGTGGGATTTCTTCCTGGTAGGAAAATTAAGGACAATAATAGGAATTTAATAAATTTAATAGAATATTATAATAAAAATATTGATAAAAAAGGAGTAATCCTCTTTTATGACATTGAGAAGGCATTTGACAGTTTAAATTGGACTTTTATGAAAACTATGCTGGAGAAAATAGAGGTAGGTTTAAACTTTCGAAAATGGATAGAATTGATTTATAATGACCAAGAAGCCAAAATAATAGTAAATGGTGAGTCAACTAGAAGCTTTAAAATTCAAAAAGGGGTTAGACAAGGGTGTCCCCTCTCCCCTCTACTTTTTATCATGTGCTTTGAAATTCTTTTAGAGAAGATAAGAGAAGAAAAGAAGATACAGGGTGTAAAAATTAAAAATAAGGAATTTAAAGTTAAGGCATTTGCCATGACTTAATGGTGTCATTAATTAATCCTAATGAGGGGATAGATAAATTAATGGAAACAATGAATGAGTATGAGAAAGTGACGGGACTAAAAGTAAACAAGGAGAAAACAGCAATGCTAATGATGAATATGTCAAAACAGGAAAAGGAAGAATTAAGGAACAAAACAAAGTTTCAAGAAAGTAAAATGGTCAAATCCTTGGGAATTAATTTTACAATAAAAAATTCAGAATTATTCAAAAATAATTACGAAAAGATTTGGAAAGAAATTAAAATTGATTTAGAGGGATGGAAAAATATGAATCTATCATTAATTGGTAAATTTGCTACAATCAAAATGAATATCCTTCCGAAAATGTTATTTTTATTCCAAAACGTTCCGATTATGATAAATGATGCTCCTTTTCAAAAGTGGCAAAGAGACCTTTCGAAATTCATATGGAGAGGTAAGAAACCGAGGATAAGGATGAAATTGTTACAGGATACAGTGGACAGAGGTGGAATGGGTATGCCAGACCTGAAAACATATTACTATGCATGTAGTCTATATTGGTTAATAGATTGGATAAAACGAGAATGAGAAAAATTTGAAATTGAAGGTTTCGATAATGTGTATAGTTGGCATGGTTATTTAGTATATGACAAAATTAAAAACCATAAGAATTTCAATGATCATTACTTGAGAAGAGCTTTATTGAGGGTGTGGTATAAAATTAAAAATAAATGGGAGGATAAGATACCTTTATGGATGGCGGTGAATGAAGTAGTTTTAAGAGAAAATAAATTAGGAAAAGATAATTGGCTGACTTATTGGGATCTATTGATCAAAAATGGACAAAAGCAGGAAATAAAAACACAAGAACAGTTGAACTTAGAGGGATATAATTGCAATTGGTTTGCATATAGGCAAATAAGAGAACATTTTTAATAGATAAAAAACAAAGTCAATTGGTAATATGAATAAAGAATTCGAGGAAATTTTAGATTCTCAAGATAAACATAAAATATCGAAACTATATAAGATGTTACTAAAATTAGAATTGGAGGGGGAACTGATTAAGCCACAATTGATAAAATGGGTGCAAGATGTAGGTTATAATATTGAGTTAGATCAATGGAAAAGAAATTGGAAAATAAGATTAAAGTATACCATAAATTCGGATATCAAAGAATATTATTATAAAATACAGTTCCTTTTGTATCTTACCCCGTATAAATTGGCCAAAATGAGAAGAGATAGTAACAATAAGTCTTGGAAGTGCGAAAAAAAAGTTGGAACTTTTTTACACTTATGGTGGGATTGTAAATTAGTGAGAAGATTCTGGCTACAAATACACAGTAAAATGGAAAGAATATTTAAGATGGATTTGAACTTTGACCCACAGTTTTATCTTTTGGGGATAGTAAAAGATGAAAAATTAGAGATAAATTAAGGATAGTTCTCGCAACAAATGGAAAGGCAAAGAATTACCAAATATACGAGATTGGAGAAATAAAATATTAGATATAATGGAACTTGAAAATTAACATCAATATTAAAAAGGAAGAGTAAAGAATCATTTAATAATGAATGGAAACCTATGATAGATCTGTGGAAAACAGAGGAGGAGAGCCAATTTGTAATTGAATTTGACTAAGAGGTCATGGGGTACAGCACTGGAAATGTTTGTTTAGAATTATATTACAAGATACAAATGAAGTTAGACTGTAAGTCATGAGTATAAATTTTAGTAGTCAAGTCAAATCGTGAGATGTATGATATAAGAGAAGTCAATACATGAAGTGTTAGGAAAAAGGCACCCACCCGACAAATCGGGAGGGGCCTTCTGTTGCGTCAGCCCAAATAAGGGCACTGACATGGGATTGGCTAAGCAGACCGGATGGCCCGCCCTTGCCGGTCTACTTGGCCAATTAGATGGAGGTCTCGCTCCTTGGTCTCATGAGAGTTTAAATCTCGCGAGACTAGGGAGAGAGATTTTCAGGGCTATTTAGCCCCGCGCTGCCACGTGTCAGCAGCCATTTTATTTTTGGACAAGCAAGGAGCACCTTGCTCATCTTGGCTCCGGGGCTTTTTCGGGCCTTTGAGCACCCTAGCCCTTGATTGAGAGGAGCCAGAGGAATGGGGAACAAGCACGGCTTTGGCAAGCCGAGCCACTTGACGCTGGGTTCCCCGTGAAGAGGATTCTGAGCACGGCTGTGGAGTCTGGGCCGCTGCTCCTTACAGGCTGCAGGAGGTGACGGCCTAGCCCTCCTCAGCGGAGCCTGAGGACTGGGACGGGAAGCGGAGTGGAGCGTGTCAAGTTAAAAAAAAAGCCGTGGCTCCTCCGCTAAGTTAAGGCCTAGGCGTGGCCTGGAGTGGCTGCTGGCCTGAAGGCTGGGTGGCCGATTAGGCTGGTGGTGTGGCGCTATTAAGCGCATGTTATAATTAATAATTGCACAGGAGGGACAGGCCCTGGGCGGAGCTGACGGCCTTGGGATTCAGAGTCCGCTCCTTCCCCCCCATTGGTAAAGTTCATACACTTAGAGGTGGGAGGTGGTGGGGAGTGACGCCCCCCCCCCCTATTTCTATCTCCACTTGCAAGCATATCAATCAGGCCTTGTGGGCTAACCAGGCAAACTTGGCCCGGCCATAATAATATTAAAAAAAAAGAAAGAAAAAGAAAATTTGGGGGGGGGTGAGATTTGGCATAAGGGCCTCCTCTGGTTTGGTGGCTAACCTGAATTCAGGTGGCATTTTCTGATTGGGGACACGTGCTGTTGGTGTTTGCAATTTACACATAAGGGGAATTGGGGTTTTTTTAAAAAAAATTATACAGTTCCAAGGTTGCTGATTTAGCTTATTGGTTATTAATTGACTACTTTTCATTGTAGATTGGTGATACAGGTATAGCCTTAACAGGAACACTATATCCTGTACCAAGTAGTTTGAATTGCCATTGTTATATTTTCAGCAATCATGCCACGAAATAAGGCCCAGTCAAAATGTCGTGTGACCTCAACTGGCATTAAAGCTGGCCAGCCAGTGCCTAAGTGGGCCATTAATACTCAAAATAGGGAGGATGACATTACTACACATTTGGCTCAGATAGGTCGCACAATGCAGGCTTGTGCGGCAGTGTGTGAGCAGTTGGCTCAACACCATTTACAGAAGGACAACTTGGGGGTGCAAGTATGTACCTCTGCAACTTTAAATCCAAGTACAAGTGTAGAGCAGAATACAGTACAACAGGCTATTGACAATTCACTTTCATTACCAGACACGGCACGTAGTTCTCCAGGTACATCAGCTATGGAGGTTGGGCATCCAACTGTAGCTGATGTAATGGAGCTTTTGAAAAAAGTTCCTGGTGTGGGTCAACAGGGTGCGGCTGCCCCTGTGTCTAATCAACCTACTTTGGCTGATCTGTTTAACTTTCTTCAAGGAGTGGTTGTTTCAGGTCAGAGCAATGTGCTGACTCCTGAGACAGTGGTGGCTTGCAGCAGATATATACCAAGTGCTTATGGGGGACAACACAACACCCGAGCAGCTTCGCCGACACTCTCGGTGGGAGCTCAGCAAGCATTGGTGGATGCTTGAAGTCAAGCAATGTGCTCAGGTTTGTCTTATGCTGCCAATATGCAGGCATCATGACCTTCCTCTGTATGGGCTACAGGTGGGCAGACAGGGTTGAGCTCGGTAAGTGAGCGCCCTATGCCTACAACGGTGACTGCACCTCTGACTAACATTGGGCTTGCTCAGGTTATGGACTCAGGGATGCAGCATAACACAAATGTGAATAACACGATAGGTGAGGTAAGGGGAATGGCTGTGGTAGGAGCATTGGGCATTTCTGGGGCAGACAGGTTGTTTGACTGCTATCCATATGCAGAGATGTCTACGCCCCTGGGGTCACACCTTTCACTGGCTACCAACGAAAGAATATGGAAAGGTGAGTATATTGATTTGTTTTCAATCACATTCTGTGATCCCGAGCCAAGGATCATGGTTAAGGATGGGGTGGTTTTTACCCTTCCAAAAGAGTTTCAGTCACACAAAAGCCCTAAGTTAGAAAGAAATTTTGTGAATTGGATCATGGGCTTTACAATATATAGGGGCGTTATTGAGGAAAAGGACCCTGCTAGATCCCCCCGAATTCTCCAAATATCAGGCGATAATGATCAAGGCTTATACCAATTGCCATTTTAATTCTAGGGGGTCGGCTTGGCTTCAGTACGACGAACAATTCAGGATGAGGGCGGCATTAGACCGCTCTTTATCCTGACGTCATGTGCAGTCCGAATTGCGGGTGGGTGTTATGGTGGGGGCCTCCCCTTCAAGCCGATGTGACAATGGGTTTGTACCTATGATCACGCAGCCAAGAGGGCAAAATATGAGGCCTGGCACGGGAGAGAGAAAACAATTCGGACTGTGCTGGGACTTCAATGCAGGTAGGTGCAGGAGGCAGCCCTGCGGGTTTGACCATAAATGGAATACCTGCAGAGGAAACCATCCAGGATCGGCATGCCTTAAAGGTAAGAAAGCAGGAGGTGGGGTCCCCTCCCAGCAATCATCAATTGAAGGAAAGAGCACCAACACCAATTAAGTTGGACGTGTTGGCTGCTTGGTTGCAGATATACCCCAAAAGGGAGGCCGCACAGTATTTGTTCGAGGATTTCTCACAAGGTTTTCGCATTCCTTATGTGGGTTTAAGGGTGCACCGTTACGCACCTAATGCACGTTCTGTCGGGGAATTACCAGGGATTGTGAAGGACAAGTTGGCCAAAGAAAAAGTGGCAGGTAGGATTTCAGGCCCCCATGATCAATTGCCTATGCCAAATTTGAGACTGTCTCCCCTTGGTGTCATCCCTAAAAAGGCACCAGGGGAATACAGGTTAAACCACAACCTATCTTACCCTAGAGGCGAGTCAGTAAATGATGCTATCAACCCTCAGTTAGCGTCAGTTAAATAAGTTTCATTTGATTCAGCAGTAAAAATGGTTAAGACACTGGGCAAAGGAGCATTATTGGCAAAATGCGATATTAAATCTGCTTTTAGGTTACTACCAGTTCACCCGGAAGATTTTGATCTCCTGGCCTTTCAATTCGAAGGGAAGTACTACTTCGACAAAGCTATGCCAATGGGGTGTTCCCTTTCTTGCTCAGCATTTGAAACATTCAGCACTTTTTTACATTGGTGTGCCTCTAAGAGGTCTGGTAGTCAAGCAATTACCCATTACCTAGACGATTTCCTATTTGCTGGGGCTTCTGGGATGACTGGTTGTGCAGATACACTGTTAGCATTCCAGGGCTTAATGAAGGGAATGGGGGTACCTTTGGCTGAGGAAAAAACTGAAGGCCCGGATACCTGTCTTACTTTTCTTGGAATTGAATTGGATACTAACGAGGGTATATCTCACCTCCCATTTGATAAGCTCATAGCGATGAGGTGTCAAATGAGGATGATGAGAAACAAATCCAAGGCCACGCTATGAGAGTTTCAATCCCTGATGGGTTTATTAAACTTTGTTTGCAAGGTTATAATTCCTGGGTGGGCATTCTGTTCACGTTTGTACAAAGCCACCAGGGGAGTGAAGGCCCCCCATCACCACATTAGAATTACTTCTGGAATAAGGGAGGATTTGAGGATATGGGAGTCATCTCTGGAACAATTTAATGGTATTTCATTTTGGAGATCTGAAATGCTCTAAAGGGCAGACTTTCAGGTACACTCCGATGCTTCAGGGGCTTTTGGTTTTGGAGTATATTTTAATGGCCAGTGGGCAGCTGAGGAATGGCTGCAATCCTGGGCGGAAAAAGGTTGGACACGGGACCTCACCTTTTTAGAACTCTTTCCTATTGTGGTTGTGGTCCATTTGTGGCCGGAGTAATTTGTAAACAAAATGGTGTGGTTCTGGTGTGATAACCAAGCTGTAGTCCACATAGTGAACTCCTTGACTTCTAAATCTGCTAGGGTAATGACACTAGTTCGGGAGTTGGTGGCTCAATGTTTGAAGTTTAATGTTTTGTTCCAAGCTTAACATGTTCCTGGTTTACTAAATCCGTTGGCGGATGCCCTTTTGCATTTTCAGTTTTGCAGATTCCGTCAACTGGCACCAGAGGCAGCAGCCCATCCATTGGAGGTACCGAAACATCTTTGGAGACTTGGAGAATAGAAATTGAAAAGGCGATTCTCCAGTCTGTCGCCCTGTCGGCACGCAAGTCATATCAGCTCGCGTTGCGAGCATTTAGATCAGAGATAGGCAACCTTTCCCCTTTAAGGGCTGAGGGACTTCAGCTCCTAGAAGCCTCAGCCATGTTGGCTTATAGTCCCATGTTGGCCAATAGCTCCTGGAATTCTGGGAGCTGAAGTCCCTCGGCCCTTAAAGGGGAAAGGTTGCCTACCCCTGATTTAGGTGTTTCTTGTTAACTGTCAGGGAGATGGAGGTCTGGCCATTGAAGATGAAGGTTATCCTCCATTTTGCAGCCCACCTTAGACAATCTGGTTTATCTCCAGTCACCATCAGAGGCAGAATAGCTGCACTGTCATTTTACTCTAGAGCAAGAGGTTTTAATGACCCTACAGCTGATTTTAGAGTTCATAGGGCTCTGGAGGGATGGGCTAGGGAGTCTTCAACATTACAGGATAATCGGTTGCCAATAACAGGTCCTATACTGATAAGAATTTGGCAAAACCTCCCAGTTACATGTAGCACACCCGAAGAGGTGATATTATTTAAGCCTGTATTTTCGTTAGCATTTTTTGCAGCCTTGAGAATTAGTGAAATTGTCCCTAGTTCCCGTACTGATAGTTCTGGCCGGGCTCTATTAGTATCCAGATTTCTGAACAGGGGATACAAATGACAATTCGGCGGTCAAAAACTGATCAGTTGGGGAAAGGACAATCTATAATCTTGGCTAGGGCACATGCTGACCATAATTGCCCAGTGCGTGCATTAACTAATTATCTTCAAATAAGGCCAAGTGTATCAGGATATTTATTTTTACATCTATCAGGCCTTCCGTTGACACAGTATCAATTTAGGGCTGTGTTGCGTGAGGTTTTGAGACATGCTGGTTTGCCAGCAGTTCAATTTTCTTCTCATTCTTTTAGAATTGGGGCAGCGACAGCTGCAGCAACACAGGGTTTAAGTGATACTGCAATTCATAGGATTGGTCGCTGGCGCTCTAGAGCGTTTAAATCGTATATTCGCCCTTAAGTTTAAGGGTATTGCTGATTGTCTGATTTGTTTTTGATCTAATTTGGCAGAACTGAATACTGGAGATGTATGGATCCTGGGACACAGTTTGGTCTTTTGGGCTGAACGGAACATCATTGAGCAGCGATGGGATTTGGCTATGGGATTGAGAGAGGCTGGAACTGTGAGGTGGTTTGGTTGCAGAGGAATGTTGTGGGGAGCACTACTGCCTAGACTTATTGAATTGCTGGCCTCTTTCATGCATTCCAAGCTCTTGTTGGTACATTTAGGTGAGAATGACTTTTCAAAACTGACTTCATTACAATTAGTTAGAAGGATGATTAAAGACATGATAGAAATACAGTGAAGAATGCCAAATACACTGCTCATGTGGACAAAGTTGCTGCCTCGGCGAGTTTGGTCCGGTGCTCGGAGTGATGCGGCCATCAATGGAGCTCGGCATTGGTTGAACAGATCTGTAGCCAAGATGTTGGGGAGAATGGGCATTGTTATTGTTGAGCATGAAGGAATACAGAACACATTGCCACAATTGTACAGGGGAAATGGTGTGCATCTCTTCCCATGGGGGAATGACATATACTTGACTTCATTGGAGTCATACATTAAAAGAACAATTCAGGGGGGGGGGAGGGGATGCCAAGCTAGGCTGGCCCCCTCCTGTGGCGGGCAGGGACCCTCCCCCTTTTAGGGAATTTTTAGGTTAATTGAAAATTATTAATTGGGATAAAAATAATAATTTTTTTGGTATATGTCATTAGGTTAAACAAATTTCTATGACATCATCTTAAACTCAATGATGTCATAATGTTATGATGTCATAAAATGCTTTTGGCATCATATCCGGTTGGGAGAGGGGTTAGATATTGTTATTGTATAGTGCATAAGTTAAAGGATTTGACGCATGCTGTGTTAGAAATAATTATTCAATAGCACTTGTGCTTAAATACACGAATGCATGCACCAAGAACAAATTCTTGTTTAAGAAATGGTTATTTAAATTGTTAATTAAATTGTTATTTAAATGTTTAATTGATTGATATCAAGACCCTGTACAAAATAAAAATTGTGGCCAATGTTTGACCCAAAATTAATCGCTTTAGTGTCCTTTGTGCCAATGCAACGGGCTGTTTAGCAATCAATGTCCAATAGGGAAATTTTTTTTAATGTTATGTAGGTGAGATTTCTGGTGAGTTAATTATAGGTTATAAAAAAAAATGCAATATTGTTTGTTTGTTTGTCTGTATGTATGAATTGTCTTATATGTTTTTAATCAAAATATTTTTAAAAAATAAAAAAATGTAGGTGAGTGGGAGGAAGCCATGGATCAGATACAAGTGTCATGAAGACAGTCTAGACCCAGAGATTTTGGCCCTGCAGCATGTTAACAGGGCACAGTGAGCCCGAGAAGAATTTATGGTAAATCACCCATATATACAAGGCCTAAGCTATGCCCTGAGAGTTGCACTGGGATCCTGGTGCTGGTGGATTTCAATGTATCTCTTGATCTGGACTAAGGACCTTGGCAATTTCTATAGGAAACAAAACTTCTGTTGGTATGAAGTGAAATTTTTACTCCAGGGCAGCTAATCCTTCCCCAGGAAGGGGGCAGAAAAAAATTGGAAAAGGACCACAACAGGGTGATGTGAGGGAGAAAAATCATACCTACGTCATGATCTAGAGTCCTCCTTAGATGCTTTTATTTACTGTTTAAAAAGCCATTCATCTCACTGCTAATGCCCTGATTCACTTTTTACTGTTAACTCATCCTTGGTTTCCAAATTGGGGAAAAACAAAACTAAGCTATTGCTCAGCTGCTTGATGCTCTTGCATCCTCTGTAACAGTGACATCAGGAACTGTGTTTTTCAGAAAGTGGTTAAACTTGAATAAATGTACCTGAGCCATTTCATTCTCACCCCTAGGAGCTATTGCATCACTAAAAACCCAGACTTACCTCTCTCAAGTTGAATTTTAATTCTGGAGGCAACCAGGTCCTACTGCACATGCTTTGCCATTGAATTCACCAGCAGAGTCCAGCCTGGCTGCAGCCCAGGTCCCAGGAACACTTTTCTAGTCACCTTTTAAAGTCGGGAGTTTTCTGACTTTGAAAAGTGGTTTGCTGAGCGCTCCTGGGACCTGGGCTGCAGCCAGGCTGGACTCAGCTGCCTCCTGAATTAAAATTCAACTCAGGAGAGGTAAGCTGAGTTTTTTTAGCAGTGCAATAAGCTCCCTAGATTCAGCAACATGAGTGTCTCTGTTGGCTTATTTTGTCCTGGCAATTTTCTTGCGATCCTAGAAATAAAAATATTCTGGTTTAACATGTAAGAACATCACTGGTCCAAATAATTTTCTGGGAAACTGAAAGTGATGGCTGATGCTCCTTCTTGTTCTTAAAATTTATAGCTGCTGAAAAGAAAAATTATGAAAAAATGTGAGAGATGACAGAAAGAGAAAATTGACTTTCAGTTTCATTATTCCCAAGGTATATAAATCAATCACTGTAAATTTCACTTTCATATGCAAGAATGAATAATTTGTCCATGTTGGTCTTTCTTGTGAGAAGGTTGTCAAAAACTGTGCAGTTTTCAAAGACTATTCATACTTTGGGACTTTGTTTTGTAAAAAGAAATGTACATAGTTTTGTTTTTTTGCACAGAAAACTGTGCTTTGCAGGGGAAGGTGAAACATCACAGGAAATGACACCAGGACACACAATTGGCAGAAAAAGGCCACAACTTTATTGAATACAACTGACAGGTAGGGCTGGTCCAATTGCATGGTCCTGGATCTGTCATCGACCAACCCCATCAGTGAGAATTTGCCCCAGGCTGTGTAAAATGTCTCAGGTACATGCAATGGGTTAAAGAGGAAATGTTGACTCAGAGGAAGTTGATGCAACTTGAGCATGGAGATAAGTCATAGAGGTCCAAACTGCACTGTCAATGTGGATACAAGAGAGAAAACTTATGAAACACTAGCAGGGGTTGAATCAGAATCCTAGCTAGAGGATGTGTATATAAGGAGAAATGTTCCAGTGTACAGTGTGGTGGTGTGGATGTCGGTTGATGGCAGAGCATTATGTCAGTTGCTGTAAATATTGCTGTATCATGCATACTTTGCTGCAAGATTAAAAAGTCTCTTCAGAAGAACTCAGCAGTCGTGAGTGACTTTCCAGACTTGGCAGTGGCATCTGTTTCCTGACTGGCAGCCTTCAGCGTATGGACTCTATTTTCCCTCTGTGCTAACAAACCCATCTGTTGCTCAATGAACCAACTGGTATGGTCACAACCAGGCTTCAGGATGACAGAAGGGGAAACCAACTGATCACATGTTCACATCTTTGCCCCTTTGTCACTAGGGGATGCTGTTAAGAGTTGCCCCACAATGGCAACACTTCATCATTCCTAGCATCCACAGGTCCCCTTGGGACTCCCAATCCTGTGCTCTGCAGTACAGGAAACCATGTCCATCAGATCCACAGGCTATGCTGCCACCCCTAAAAGTTGTAACAGCTCCTGAGAACCCATGAACCAAACAGAAGGAGGGAGGGAGGGAGGGGAGAGCAAGGCTGGAATGGCCCTGGCCACTTGAGCCACATGGCCTTAAATAGGCTTAACAACCAATCAGGGCCAGTGCCAGGCAGAAGTCCTGCCCCTCCCACCAATCAAGGAGGCCACTGCCAAGCCAGGGGGTGGGGCCTCCAGCTGCAAAGGCCATTAGGACTTATAGTCCTGTGCAGCTGCTGGAAGTCTTGTTCCCCAGCAGGCCCGGTAACCAATCTGGGCCTGCAGAATCACTCCCAGAGCCTTCTGGGAGTATGCCAACCCCCCAGCCAGGCTGAGAGAGCCCCTGGGACCTGATGGCTCCCCTCTCCCAGCAACCAGGTTGGCCAGGTGAGTTGGGCAGCCTCATTTTCAGGGGAAGGTGAGACATCACAGGAAATGACACCAGGACACATAATTGGCAGGAAAAGGTCACAACTTTTTAAAATACAGCTTACATGTAGGGTTGGCCTGAATGCATGGGCCTGGATCTGTCATTGACCAACCTGTCTGTTGCACTATGAACCAAGTGGCCTGATCATGGCTTTGCTTCAGGATGATAGAAGGGGTAACCAACTGATCTCATGTTCGCATCTTTGCTCATTTCTCACCGGGGGTCACTGTTAAGGAGTTGCCCCTGCAATGGCAACACCTCACCACTCTCAGCACCTCTGGGTCCCCTTGGGACTCCTGATCCTGTGCTCCGCAGTACAGGAAGCCACACCCACCAGATCCATGGCCCATGCTACTGCAACAAAAGTCCAGCTCCTCCCCCAAGGAGGGTGTCTTCTGCCAACCTCCCTGAAAGCTGCACCCCCCCCCCCCCCACAGTCTTATTGCTATCTTGAGCAAGGCTCCAAGTCTGGACGGACATAGGTAGCAAATGCCCCCTATTTCCACTTGCCTCTCTTCTTTTTAGCGTCTACAGGCATTTTGCATCCTGTTGTGTTATAGTGGACTCTATCCGAAACTAGTGTCCACCAAAGTCCTATGCTTTTAGCCTAGCCCGTTGTAAAGCCATATGGAGCACTGACACAAATTGGAACTGGGTTAGCAGAGTCCCATCATCACAAACAAACAGCAGACCTGTGGAGTGAGGTTGGGATGCCAGGTATCTGCGTAAAGTCCAGACAGGGCACAGGCGGCAGCCATGGAGCCTCCTCAGCACGATGGTGGACCCTTTCCCCAACCGGTCACACTTGGACCTGTGAAGAACTAAAAACACAGTGTTTTGCACCACAAAGACATCCTCCCTCTGAAGTGAACACTTGGACCTATCTGATCTGAAGGAGGGAACCAGCTCACTAATCCGCAGCACTCCAAAGAAGGTGATGACAAAGGCTCTTTTGAAGAGGTGTGCCTCAGCTTTGGAGTAGCAGACCTTGTCAAGTTTCAGGGAGAGCCTGAAAAGCAGATTGAAACAAATGGGTTTTCTCCCCTCCCCCCCTCCCTGGTACAGGTCTTCCTCCATCCCTCCAGGACCCTCCTGATTAAGAAGGAAGCACAAGGATCTCAGAACCCCCTGGCTTTGGAAAAGAAGGAAATGCCAACCAGGGTGATTGACACAGTGCACAAAGTGGTGTTGTACTCCCTTAGCCATACAAGGAATTGTAAGATGGTGTAGGACCAGGCCGACCAGGGTGCCCTGATGCCTGATGTCCCCCAAAAGATGAAAAGCTTGGGAACCAACCTCTTGTATGCTCTGAGGGTGGATGGGGCCAGCGAAGACAGGACACCCTGTATCACAGCAAGTTTCCAACCTCCCACGGTTCCTCTGGGAAAGGTGTTTGTGAGGGGTCTGCTTTGGGCACCAACTGCCAGAACCTGGCTTCTTGAAAATGAGAGAGAGAATCTGCAATTTTGTTCTCTAGGCCAGGTACAAAATAGGCCCTGAAGAAGGTGATGTTGTGGAGGCAGAGCAGAACAAAATGGTGGGCCAAAAGCATGACCTGCTCAGATTTGGCGGTTTGGTTGAGAACAGTGACCACTGCTTGATTGTTACACCAGAAATCCAGAAATCTTTCCAGATGTGAGCCGCCACCAAGATGGGGAATAATTCTAGAAAAGTGAGGTCCCTGGGCATGCCTTTGTGTTCCCATTGGGCAGGCCAGAGCTGGGTGCACCAGTGGCCCTGGGAGAAAATCCCAAAACCCAGGTTACCGGCCACATCAAAGTGGATCTGAAGACCTTGTCCCAGGTCCCAAGGGTGTTGCCACAGGGACACCCCACTGAACCCCCTGAGGAATTCCTCCCACAATTTGAGGTCCTTTTTTATGCCCTTGGTAAGGTGGCTGAGGTATTGTGCTGCCCTCACGCCTGCTGTCACCCTGGGAAGCCAAGTGCAGAAGGCTCTGCTTGGGGCCACCCTGCACACAAAATTGAAGTGTCCCAAGAGGGTTTGAATCTCCCTCAGTGGCCTTCTGGGTGATCTGTATCATGGAGAGGAGGGAGCAGAGCTTCTTGTCTGGCAGGCAAGAGACACTGGCCACTGAATCCATCTGGATTCCCACGTATGTGAGAGAGGTGGTGGGGCCCTCAATCTTCTCAGCCACCAGTGGGATCCCCAGCTCAGCGGCCAAGGCCTGAAAAGTGGCCAAGAGTTTGGCACAGCACTACCCCCGGGCTCACAAATGAAAAAGGAAATCATTGAGATAAAGTGTCACCAAAGGGGACATGGCATGGCCTTTAACTTCCCACTCCAGGAAGGAACTGAATGTCTCAAATGCCGCACAGCTGACAGAGCAATCCATGGGCATGCCCTTGTCAAAATACCATTGTCCCTCAATTTCGAAACTTAACAGCCAGAAATCCTTGGGATGGACAGCCAGTAGTCAGAATGCCAACTAGATGTCACATTTTGCTATGAGGGCTTCCCACCCACATGCCTGAACAAACCAGACAGTGTGGTCAAAGGACACATAGTGCACTGAGCACAGCTCTGAAGGCATGGCATTGTTGACAAATGACCCTGGAGGGTAAGAGAAGTGGTATATTAAATGAAATTCACCTGGCGGTTTCTTGGGTACCATGCTTAGGGGGTAGACTCATAGGTTGGGCAAGCGGGGAAAGAACAGGGCCCACCACCCTGCCCACCTTGCACTCTTTCACAATTTTTTTTGAGGACCTGTGGCATGTTCCACAATGATTTGAGATTAGGGGCATCGGAGGCCACCTGTGGCCTGTCCGGGAAAGCAGCCAAAGGGCTGATAAGAAAGCTAGCTCTCAAACAAACAAAATCCCCAGTGCAGCAAAGTCAGTGTTAACTACACAGTCTCGGAGATACACAGTAACTCTACCCAAAGGGATTACCAAAAGGCTTGTCAGACGGTCCGAGGTTCGAGATATCAGATAGGCAGGTCGATAAGCAGTCCAAGGTCAAGGTTTCCGGGTGGTCAAGATGATCTAGGAGACACGGAGCCAGAGACAGAGTCTTTCCCTTAGAGGAATCAGATATCCACTGGCAAAGCACCACACATGCTCCAGGTTCTTAAGAAGGCAAGGAGCTGGCCTTCAGCTGTGTCTGATTACTAACATGCTTCTGCTGAAGCCTCCGTGATCTTCGCAAGCCCTCTCTTTCTGCTCGATGCTCCTTAAAGGTAGGCACACTGCCCAGATCCTCCTCCCCGTCTACAGCATCAGGCAAACCTGACTGCTGAACCTCTGGAGGGGCCACAGCCTCTGCTCCAGCAGAGCTAGGGCCAGCCTCTGGCTCTTCCACTGCAGGTTCAAGTCCCAGGGGCTTCAGCTCATCCCCTCTGAGTTGTCCTCCAAGCCGGGCATGACATGGCCCCAGAGTAGGGATACTAAATCCCTGAGTGAATCCTGCAACCAGGAAGGCAGCTGCCTTCTTATCTAGGTAACGTGTGGGAAGTGGCAGCAAAGTGGAAGGGCACACAGGAGTGGGAGCGAGGCTGAAAGGTGCCTGGGTAGCCTCAGCAGGCTCATTTTGGACCCCCCAACCCTCCGGGTCCAGAGCTTGGTGCTCCCTCCTTCTTTCCGGAGACTTCTGGGCTGGGGCATCCTGGGTGAAAGAGCTGCTGTGTACCAGCTGGGTGTGAGCATGCCATCCTGGCATGAGGGCCTCAGCAGAGCTCACAGCAATGCTCAAACTTGCATTGTGCCCTCACACATTTACCCAGATTGAACTCCCAACACAGTAGCCTAAGAGGATCCTTCTTTCCTGCCCACTTCGATGACCGTGAGGGCTCCCCTTTTGTTTTGATATGGGGCCCCACCTCAACAAGCCAGATCGCATTGCTGATGAGATCCCACCTGCCATTGCTGCTTTGGGATGAGCGCTTGTGGAAGGCAGTGTCATACACAATTGCCACTGCCTCCCCAGTGATATCCCGAACCCTGAGAACATTGATCTTGTGATTGTTGAGGTGCCAGTCCCTCACAGGATATGACATCATGACCACCTCCATGTAAGTGGAATAACCCATCATCTAGTTAGTGAAGGATCGCTCCGTGGCGACTCTCTTGGCCTTCTCCTTCCCCTTCTTGCTGGACTTGGGGAACAACCCTCCTCCCCTCCCAGTTTCAGCAAGGTGTAAAAAAAATCCATGTATTATCCTTTGAGGATACACTTCCAGATCTTTTTGGGCAAATGAAGGTCAGGGGACTCTTCATTGTTGGCGAATGGAGAAAGCAGCCGACTGGGGGTCCTCCCACACTCCCTCCAGCCCTGGACACCTGGCTCTGCACCTGGTGGTGCACAGGGTCAGCCCTGGCACCATGGTATTTTTCAACCAGTAGTCATTCCTGCTGGCAGGGTCAGAGGACTCACCAACCCCTTCCCTTGTGTCCTGTGACTTCCTGGTCTTCTTTTTACTGATCCGCTTCTTCCTGCACCTCCTGCCCTCATCAACAAAGGAAGTGCCTAGAAGAACTGCTGCTGGTGCTGCTGCTGGATGTACTGTGTGAGCTATTGCTGGTGCTGCTGGGAGAGGATGCAGTGCATTCCCTCTGTCATTTGGCCTTTTGACCCCTTTTGTGACCTGCAGGAGCTGCTGGTATGCCCCATCGGGGGGGGGGGCACTGGCGTGCCTGCCCCAGAGGTAGGCAGGGCTCCAGTGCATCCCATCTACTGCACAAAAACAGAGAATGTGTAGGAGATGCCCTCCAACAACTCCTCACTCATGGCTGGGGGTGAGGATGGGGCAGGTGTTGATGCTGTGGTGGATCACCTCTGCCTACCTTTGGGGGCCAGGGCAGCCCAAGGTCTCCTTGGCTACCCAGCCTGCCCACTGGTGGCAGACCGATTGGGTGCCTCAGCTCTTTTACCCTTCCCTGGTGGCATGAATCTGTTGTGGGTTGTGATGTCCCCAGAAGCTTGGCTGGCTGAGAAGGGGAGTGAGAGCAGTAGATTTTAAGAGATTGCCCTCCCACTGAGGCCCCCACCCAGTCCTGGGTCCCCAGGGGAATAAGTCTACTGTGGCAAAGGCTGGCCTGACTGGGCTGAGGCCTGGCCAGCTGTGCTGTAGGCAGGCCCAGCCTGTGGTGCTGCATGTGCCCAGCCTGATGCCGACACAGCTTTTGTCATCTTCTCCCCATCGCTGGCCCTTCACTCAAGCTCCTCCCTAGAGCTCCTTCCCAGCTGAGAGCACATGACCTCAAATAGGCCCAGCAACCAATCAGGGCTGGTGCCGGGTGGAGGTCCCACCCCTCCAACAAGTTAAGGAGGCTGCTGTCAAGCCAGGGGATGGGGCCTCTGGCTACAAAGGCCACTGGGACTTCTAGTCCATGTGCCTACTGGAAGTCCCACTCCTCAGCAGGCTCTGTAACCAATCTGGGCCCACAGAATCTCTCCCAGAGCTTCTGAGAGCAAGCCAACCCCCTGGGTGGGCCAAGAGAGCTCCCAGAACCCGACAACTCCCTTCTGCCAGCAACCAGGTCAGCCTGGTGAGTTGGGTAGCCTCATTTCTGTGAAGAAAACAAGTTTCCTACACAAAAAATTATTTGCTACACAGGAAAATTGTTTTCTTAACAAAAAAAGCAGTTTTCTGCACAAAAAGCCCATATGCAGTTTGCATTGTTTTAGTCATTATGCTGCCACGAGTTAGATTTATGACTTTATAATATACATTTACAATTTACAATTACAATTACAGTCCTATATATATTTACAATAGTGGAACCACTGCCATGATTGTAAATGTCCCCCAAATTCATCTTAAAACCCATCCAGATGTACTGAGGGATTGTACTGAGGGCACTGATCCAGATCTCTCCTGCTCACAAGCCACAGTGCGAGAACCAAGGTCCCTGCTTGCCATAACTTTCTCCATTAATGAGCCTGGCTGGAATTTAAGGCCATGAAACACATTGGGTGACCTTGGGCAAGTCACATGCTCTCAGCCTCTGGAGAAGGCAATGGCAAACTTCTTATGAAAAAACTCTTGCCAAGAACCCCCATGATAGGTCTGCCTTAGCATCCCCATAAATCAGAAACAAATTCAGGGGTTAGCTTGGAAAACAGATAATAGTCACAACATTGTGTCTATGGGTCTGAACTGCGAAGATTCTCATCCATCTAGCATTCTTCTCATCAGGATTTCCCAACAGTTAAAAAACTAGTTGTTTGACCATTTTTGGGCTATTTGTGAATATTCCTAGCAATAGCAAGTGCAGTTATCAGTGCACTTATCAGTGCACTTATCAGTGCACTTAAAAACTCCCTAAGTAGTTTACAATGTTTAAGCTAATTGCTCCCAACAAGTTGGGTACTCATTTTAGCGATCTGCAGAAGGATGCAAGGCTGAGTAGACCCTGGAGCCCTACAGGATCGAACTCATAACCTTGTGGCTGTAAGAAGCAGCAGTGCTAGCATTTAAAGACTGTACCACCAGAGCTCCTATTCTTTCTGTCTTTGCTATTCCGTTATATTTCACGTTCAGAAATAAGCATAAGGGGATGTGCCACCATTTTTCTTGGCAGGGCTACTATGCTTTTTCAGAGTTGCAAATCTGGCAAAGATGTAGCAGGTAGGACTTTTCTATCACAGCATCTCTATGCTGGGAACACCTGTGTTGTTATACACCTTTTATGAGGATAGGATCCCTGCCAGGAAATTAAGAAAAGGTGGCAACCCTCTGAGCAAATTAATACTGCAGTTGATGTTTTCATGCCAGTTTCACTATCATCACTTTCCCCAAACAATTCTGGAAACTGTGCTTTCTAGTGTACATTAAGAATCACAGTGCACACTAAAGATCAAACATAGCTTAATACATTGTGTCGTGTGAAGACATGAAGGGAATACCAGCTCCCCACCCCCCCTTCCCCTTGACCAAGTGCATGACACTAAGGATGGGAAGTCTGTCACCTCTCCTGCATTTAGACTTCTCAAATCTCAAGGACTTTCCATCTCAACTGCATGACTTGTGAATTTTGGTAAGTTTAACCCATCCATCTATCCATCCATCCATCCATCCATCCCTTTATATATATTCTGCCTTTGGGACTCAAAGTGGCTTACAATAAAGCAGAAAATTACACTAATGTAATGAAAATATACAAAATTAAGATTAAAACAGAATTGAACAGCAGCAGATTTAAAACCATTTTGGCACTATTAAAAGCCTTTATTTTATTAAAAAATCCAGTCCCCAAAGTCTTGGTGGAAAATAAAGGTCATAACCTGCCACTGAAAAGACAACAAGGGAGGAGCTATCCTTGTTTCCATGGGGAGGGAATTCCAAAGTGTGGGAGCAGCCACAAGAAGGCCTTCTCCTGCATTCACACTAACTGAGACTGTGAAGGCAGTGGAATAGAGAGAAGTGCCTCTCTTGAAGATCTTAGAGTTTGGGCAGTTTTTAAAGAAACTGAAATTAAATGAAATTTTCACCTGTTTGTACTGGCCATATTCAACAGGTACAGTACTTCCAGCATGGAAAGGATCGTACTGTATGTATGTTAACATATATGTTCAAACAAAAATCCATCAAACAGTGATACCTTTATTGGCCAACCAAAATGCACAATATACTTGTTGCACGCTTTCAAAGCTCCACTGGCTTCTTCATCAGGAAGGATGTTACAAACCAAACAGGAGAAAAATTGGAGATGTTAGTCAGATGCCTGCATATTGATGTTTCGAATATTTTATGTAATTAAGGACAGAAAAATACTCAATAACTGTGGTTGAGAAAAAAAAAGCTTAGCCTATAAATGTGGCAATCCCAGCAAACAAGAGAATAGGAGTCAGAAAGGGAAAAGATTATAAAATGTTGAGACCTATAAAATGAGATTCAACCACAGTATTACTAGAAGAGCAACAACAATACCTGGCTTGTCAGCAGTGGTGAGATTTTAATTGTCTTACTATATCACAAATCTTGCTAGCCTGTAACATCATCACTTTCCTTTTCCTGTATGATTTTTAGCATCTTTGCCTGATGAAGAAGCCAGAGAAGCTTCAAAAGCTTGCATGGCGGATTTTGAGCTTTTTAGTTGGCCTGACAAAGGTAGCACTGTTTTTTTAAGAATGTTTTTATTATAACATAAAAACATAATCTCTACACATACACATACATATTTACAAACACAATTACTAAGAAGACAAACATAAAAATAACTTCCCTTCCTTTACTATGAATATAATTTTTTAATACCTCTGACTTTCCAATTTTCTCATTATTTCTTCTTATTACTCTCTTAAATCTATATTATAGTTAATTTTCCATCTATCATATCATTTCTCTTTACCCACACTGTATACAAGACCTGGACATTTCAACATATTATCCAAAATCGAGCAATACTTTTCTTACTTTACTTATATTGTAATTTTTCTCTGTATCTCCATATCATATTTTCCCCCTTTTTTATTCCTTAAGAGCTATCACACTGTTTTCTCCACATTTTTGTGTGAGATATTTTGTAACCAGGGACCAGTCTCTTTCATGTCTATTCCTAGTCTGTTCTCTCAAGAGACACATAAGTTTATCCATCTCCATTATATCATATAGTCTAAATAACCATTCCTCTAAAGTTGGTACATCTTTGCTTTTCCATTTTTTTGCAATCACAGATCTTGCTGCACATAACATATAAAATATGATTTTGCCATATTTCTTTTCATTTTCTTCATCTATCATTCCTAATAAATATGTGGTGAGTTCCATATTCATCTTAATATTCATTTTTTTTCTATTTCTGTATGTATTTGTATCCAACACTTTTTCATTCTTTTACATTCCCACCACATGTGCATATAGGTACCACTGTTTTCCATACAAGTTCCAACATTCATTTACTATTTTTATAGATCTTGGATATTTTCTCTGGTGTTAGGTACTATCTGTATTGCATTTTGTAGCGATTTTCTTTTATGTCATAATTTAGCATATATTTCAGTCTTCTTTTCCAATTTTTCTCCCATTTCTCAAAAAGGATTGGTTTACCAACATCTTGAGCCCAATGTCTCATCTTCCATTTCAGTTTTTAGTAACATCTTGTACAATTTTGAAACATGTTGTGTTTCATATGTCATCAGTTTTCTTTATTAAAAAAGCTTTATTGTACAGTATTTCAAATACACAACATACATTACAACACAAACATACAAGACAAATGAAACGATACAAGACATTCCTTACAAACATTAAAAACACAACATACATAGTCCAATCTTCGTTTCCTCTTCGCTCTTCCTGTTTAGGAAGCTCAACTGGGCCGTTGTTATTTCTTCTTAACATTCTACATTCAACTCTCTAACTATTAAACATCACTCCTTTCTTTCATACAAGAAGAGAAAAAAAACCAAAAAAAAAAACCACTTCCTTGTTTACTTTCTATCAAAGCTTAGTATATGGCTGTAAATTGATCTCCTTTACTCCAAAAATTACTTTAAGTACATAAAATATAAAGGGAACTTCTTTAAACTTTACTTTTATGCTCTACCTAGTTCCCTCTCCCCTCTATTATAGCAAAAGGAAAAGTGGAAGAGAGAAAGCATAGCTTGGAGATAAAAGGGGACAAGTGAAGAAGGTAGACTAAGAATAGTAAACTAGTATCCCTTCTCTCTTGAAGCTACTGAGATGTGTGCTCTTAGTGTAATAAAAGAAAAAACAAGAATAAAAACAATGATTAACTTATCTCTAATGGTGTCAGAAAATACATAAACAATATAGTTTATATAATAAGGCAACGTTGGGTGAAGACTCTTAAATAGCATCACTATTCTTGTGACTAGATGTGATCTGTTTACAAAGGTCAATAATCTATATAGGACTACCAAGGGAGAAGTTAAAATAGGTTATCTAACCTTTAAAAATGATAAACTATTTAAATCAACATTAACTGTTTCGTAAAATTATCATAAATGCTCGTCTTTGTTGTTGTTTCCAAATGATAATATTGCCGATTTTCCCCATCGATTTTCCAAAAATGTTAGTACTGGAGCCCATTCATACAATTCATTTTCAATATTCTTGTCTTTGAGGTATTCTGTTAAAATATCCATTTCGATGGCGCTATAAAATTTTGTAATCCATTCGTTTAGACTGGGTACCGAATTTTTTTTCCAATACTGAAATAAGGTAATTCTAGCTGTTGTAACTAAATAGAACATAATTTTACCGGCTTCTTTATCTAATTTGTTATCCCAAATATTTAACAAGAAGAGTTCCGGACGTGTTTTTATATTTTTATCAAGAATTCTATTGATAATTTCATTTACTTTTGTCCAATATGAATATACTATTTTGCAGGTCCACATACAGTGGTATAATGTGCCCGGCTCTTTTCCACATTTCCAGCAAAGGTTGCTGCCTGACTTTGAGATCTTTGCAATTTTGTCCGGAGACATATACCATCTGTAGAGGACCTTATAGAAATTTTCCCTAAGATTTTGGGAAGCTGTATATCGTACGGTCTTTTTCCATGCAAATTCCCATTGTTCGAGTGTGATTGAATAGCCAAAGTTTTTTGCCCATTGAACCATGTTATCTTTAACAATTTCGTCCTCCATTTCCCATTTTAACAAAAGTTTATATATTTTGCCAATCCATTTTTTTTCGCCCAGCCAGATTTTGTCTATTTCACTCTGAGTTAAATTTATTCCTTTTGAATTTTGGTCAAATTTGAAGCGAGACGAGAGTTGGTTATAATTGAACCAATCAAGCTTAAACCCTTCTTTAATTAAGTTTAAAAGTGATTTTATTTTATAGCCCCCTTCCTTTTTTTTTACTAATAAGTCATTGTATGTGATCCAAGATGAGGTATGTCTTATTTCTCTTCTATGCATAGCCTCCTGAGGAGAGAACCAAGCGGGGAATTGTAGCATAAATCTATTTTTGTATTTGTTCCAAACCTTTAATAAAGGCCCTCTGAGGCAATGATTATTAAACTCTTTGTTCGCCTTGACTTTCTCGTACCCTAAATAGGCGTGCCAACCATAGCAGAGGCCCTCTCCTTCCAATTCTAAAAGATCCTCATGTCCTAACACAATCCATTCGCGAATCCAAGTCAGGGAACACGCTTCATAGTAGAGTTGTAAGTTGGGTAGGGCAAGGCCACCTCTCTCTTTTGTATCTTGGAGAAATTTTAATCTGATTCTAGGTCTTTTGTTCTGCCAGATGAAATTAGAGATATCTCTATGCCATATTTTTATATTTTTGTAGTTTGTTAATATTGGAATTGATTGAAACAAAAATAAAAGTTTTGGAAGGATCGTCATCTTTACTGTCGCTATTCTACCGAGAAATGATATACGTTTCCTGGACCAATGTCTCATTTCTTTTTTGATTAACGTCCATGTTTTAGTGTAATTGTCTTCATAAAGGTCAATAGTTTTTTTAGAAATTATAATTCCTAAGTATTTTATTTTGTTTTGAATCTTCATCCCTGAGATTACGTTCAGGACCTCTTCTTCTTTTTGGGTCATATTTTTGGTCATAATTAATGATTTTTCACGATTCAAGTTGCATCCTGTTGCATTGCCAAATTCTTTAAAAATTTCCATAACATGACCTAAAGTATCAGTTGGATCTTCTAGAAATACGACCAAGTCATCAGCGAAGGCTCTGATTTTATAGTTATTATTTTTAATTTTTGTTCCCTGAATGGAATCGTGCTCCTGGATTGATACGATTAGTCTTTCGATTACCAATGTAAACAGCAATGGAGAGAGAGGGCATCCCTGCCTGGTTCCTCTTGCAATTTTTAGATGGTTTGTTTTTGTGCCATTAATTATTATCTGTGCCTTTTGGTCGTTATATATTTGTCTAATCCAATTTGTGAATTTGGTGCCTAATTCCATTTTGGTGATAATTTCTATAAGCATTTGCCAATTGACCGAATCAAAGGCCTTCTCTAGGTCAGCAAAAATCATAGCAAATTGTTTATCGATATGTTTATCGTAATATTCTATTATATTTAATACCATCCTTGTATTGTCTCTAATTTGTCGGCCCGGGAGGAAGCCTCTCTGATTTGGACTAATCCATTCTGATAAGTAATTCTTAAGTCTGTTTGCTAGAATACTTGCAAATAATTTATAATCTGAGTTAAGAAGAGAAATGGGTCTATAATTTCCAGTTTCCAATTTTGATTTGCCTTCTTTCGGAATAAGTATTATGTCCGCTTCTTTCCAGGACCCAGGAAGTCCTTCTAATAAAATAGAATTCATCAACTTGTGGAGGGGGCTACTGAGTTCTTCTATAAATATTTTATAGAATTTATTAGTGAAACCGTCGGGACCGGGGGCTTTTGAATCTTTGGATCGCTTTATTGCCTCTTTCACTTCCGAGATTGAAATTTCCTTGTTCAGTTCTTTAATTTTCCCGGGATTTGGAGCATGAAAGTTTTGTTTCTTTAAATAAGATCTTATTAGCTCATGATTGATGGACTTTTCTTCATACAATTTTGTATAGTAAGAAAGGAATGCCTCTTCTATTTTGTCTTGTTGCGTTATAATTTGGTCGTCGACTTTTATTTCGGCAATTACTTTCCTCTCTCGAGATCTTCTAAGCTTATCGGCTAGCCACTTCCCCGGTTTGTCTGCATGTTCGAAATATATCTGTTTAGCAGCTTTTAGTTTATTTCCGATTTCTAAGGTGTTCTTTCTAGATTCTTGTATTTTCAAAATCTTAAGTTCTTGAAGCAAGGAGGAATCACCTAAATTACAAGCTAATTCTTTCTCCTTTTGAATTATTTTGTTTTTTATAACATTCTCTTTTTCTCGTTTGAGTTTACGGATAAAGGCTTCTTGGCTGATAAAAAGTCCTCTAAAGACCGTTTTCCCTGCATCCCAGATTGTCATGGTTTTTATCTCATTTGATTCGTTTTCTTGAAAATACAGTTTGATTACTTCTTTTGCTTTGTCAATAAATTTCTTATCCCCTAATAAACTATCATTTAGTCTCCATTTGTATTGTCTGGGTTTTCCTTGTAGAATTAGTATTAGCCCATTATGGTCTGATATATCTCTTGGGAGTAGGTGGATCATTTTGACATAGTTAAGCATAGAATTAGAGAGCCAACACATATCAATCCTTGATAAGGATTCATGTCTGTTTGAATAAAAGGTGAAGCCCTCTTTGTCTTTGTGGATATGTCTCCAAACATCATGTAATCCAAAATCTTCTACAAGATCAAAGAATGTTTTGGGGAGTTTACCTTGCAGTTTCCCCCTTGGGTTTCTGGTTTTTCTGTCGATTTCTGGGCTGCTTACCCCATTAAAGTCACCTATCATTATTATCTTATCATAGTCAATCTCCCTAATTTCATTATAGATCTTTTGGAAAAAAATACCTTTGTTAGCTTGGGGGCCATATACACCTATAAGTAAAAGTTTTTCATGTTCCCATAGTATAGTGATCCCTACAAAATAACCCTTGGAGTCTTTTATTACTTCTATTGGTTGTAGAGAACTCGGGACATAAATTGCTACTCCGTTTTTTTTATTTTTGTTGGCCGAAGTAAAGATTTTTCCGAGGTTTTTCCGTTCCAACAAACTAATTTGGGTTTTTTTAATGTGAGTTTCCTGAAGGCACACAATTTGACATTTTTGTTTTTCTAAGTAATGGAATATTCTTTTTCTTTTTATTTTAGAATTTAGTCCTTTAACATTAAGACTTAAGATTTTCATAAATTCTTAATTACCCTTTTAGTAGGAGAATTAGAAGTTATCTACTTTGGAGGTTTCCTGAGTTTTATTTGTTTTCTCTTTTTGCTGTTATCCCGTTGTGACACATTCTTCATCTGTGTTATCTGTGTAATCTGTTTCGCCTCCCCTCGCTAGGTCATCCTTGCTTTCTTCATCTTTGTCCTTCGATTTGTCTTCCTCATCTTCCGTTACATTGCTCTCGGCCAGATTTTCTCCCTCATCTTTATCGAATTTATCCTTTACATCTCTTGGAGTCTTGGGGAATTTATTTTTTTGCAGAGTTAATTCATTTTTATCTTCATTCATTGGATTATTGTGTTTCCCTTTTCCAAATTTTTCAATTTCTTTCCTGTATTCTTTCCAAAAGGCACAAGCTTTGTCTATTGAATTAAGCCTAAATCTGCGTTGGTTCCAAGTGAGAGAAATACCTTCTATTTCTTCCCATCTAAATGGGATTTTGTATATCTTCAGCTGTTCCGTTAGAAATTGGTAATCCTTACGTCTCTTCAAAATTTGAACCGGTATATCTTTAAAAATCTGAATCTCGATTCCTTTAATTACAAGTCTAGTTCTAAAATTCTTACGTAGAAATTCGTCCTTGGTTTGTTTCCTTGTCCAATAGATCACTATATCTCTTGGGACTTTGCCATTTCTTGATGCCTTCGAATTAATCCGATACATTCTGTCGATTTCGGGTATTGTTTCTTGCGTGGAGCGATTCAGATATTTTGCTAAGTATGGTAAGAGGGATTCATAAAGATCCTCTTTAGGCTGCTCGGGTAATCCTCTCAATTTAATACATTTTTCCCTTTGCTTCAGTTCAAGTTTTATTAACCACTCGTGATCTTCTTCTTGTTGCTTGCATGTTTCTTCAAATCTCATTTCCATTCTTCTAGTCTTAATCTCCAATTCCTCAGTCTTTTGTGCGATTTTTTCGATGTCCTTATTAATTCTGTCCAGATCTTGCCTTATCAATTTAGCTTCATATATTAAATCACGTTTGGTTTCTTCTCTAGATTCCCTGATTTCCTTTCTAGTTTCTTCTTTCGAATCCCGGATTTCATTCCTTAATTCATCATGGAGTCTTTTAATTTCTTCCAAAAGGAAGTTTTGCTCGCTTCCCTTTGGCGGCATATCTACCGAAGCCCTTCTTTGATTAGCTTGTGATTGTTTTCTTGATTGCATTGTTCTTTTTGGAGAGTTCAAAATTGCTTTCACTTCTAGTATTATATTTCTCACTATTCTGGCTGTATGATGATAAAAAAAGATAGTTTCCGGGTTTACAAGGGCACCTTTCTTATTCTGCGCTAATTTCTTTATGTTTTCCACTTTTCTTTCTTTAAATTAAGTTTTGTTATTAACTTTAATAGCGCCTTCGACAATGGTATTTATTACTACTATTTTAAGTTAGCAAGAATTTGTAGCCATCCAGCCGTAGAGGCCAGATTTCCTTCTAGTTTCGTATAAAGATTGCCCTAAAGACTATTCAGAGGTTATTAGCTTTGTGTGTTAAGTTTGCTTGTATATTCAAAAAAGTTGAGAATCAAGTCCAATAGGTTATCAAGCTGAAAGCAAGGGGGTCAAGAGCGGGTGATAGGTAAGTAATAAGATCAAAATTGGTTCAGAATTAATCGATCTGTCCTAATCACTATCAGGTTAGAATTTGACAAAGATTAAAGCAAGTCGAGTATAGATTTGAGCTAATAGATAGATAAGGCAAAAATTACAGCAAGCAGATAGGTAAAAAGGAGAGATGAAATCCTGATTCCGAATATATAAATATGTAAAAAAAAAAAAAAAAAAAAAAAAAAACTAAGAGGAAGAAAACGAAATTTAAGGGTTATTAAATACTTGTATTAACTTAATGAAAACAAATAAGATCCAAAAAGAAAGAGAAAGAAAGAAAAAAAAGAAGAAGAAAGGAAAAAAAAATAGTTAAGTAATTAGAATATTGCCCACGTGAGAACAAAGACCCAAAATATATTAATCGTTGGAGGGTAATAGAGTTAACAAATTAAATTCCTATATATAGCTATTAATATGATGAGAAAATGTTGATACGTTAGCCTTTTACATATACCAAAACTTAGTTTTTAAATTATCTATAACCAATAAATGATATTTTTCATATAATGAGGTATAACCAGACTTGTATAGAAAAAGCTAATAAGGGCGTATAAGTGTGTGTAAGAATATCTAGATAGTATATAAAATTATTATATTTTACAGAAACTGATTAAATGAAATACCAAGTTCCAGATGTTCTAGAAACACTAGCAGGGTTTCATTCAATATAGAATAAGTGTCTTTTCCAAAATGTAAAGATAGCTGATTGCTTACTAATAAGTATATCTATATATCTCTTCAGAAAATTTCAAACCAACATGTTAGAGTGTTAGAGTGTGGTCAACAAAATATCAGTTGTAGAAACCCTAATATATGTTGCTAAATATACACCCTCTTTTTATAAACCAGAACAGTAAAAAGACAGTAATAAAGACCCCTTATATATAATAGAGCAAATAAGAAGAACAGGTTATCTTATCAAAGGGCTCCAAAAAAAAGCACTTTGAATCATATAACAAAAAGTTTCAGAAGAATAAAAGTACCAAGGAAATGGATGAGTGAATGGGCTGTGCTGCTCTTTCTCTTCGGCTTTCAGTCGCAGATCATATGCTCCAGGCTTCTTTTACTCTAACAATGCTATTTGTATGCTAAATTAAATCTACAAGCCTCTAATAGTTCTCGTCCACTTAGAAGACGCTTCACTGAATTAACTTTCTCCTTCTTCCCTATTCAAAAACTGAAAAGCCTTAGTAATCACTTTAAGTCGCTTAGAGAGGTGGGAGAAAGTGCAGTTTTTCAAAAGAGCAGTCTTTCAGCTTTCAGCTTCAACTTTGGGAGATAATGGCTGATGTTACAGTCCCCAAGTTGCAGTCCGTGGAAACAGGAGAGAAGAAAAGGTAATTAGTCGTTATATCCAAATAGGAAAAAAAATTAGGAGAAAGAGAAAAAAAAAATATATATATATATATAAAAATCGAAGAAACAGAAGCAAAATTTAGTAAAAAAAATCCCCAAACAGGGGAGCGTCCATATGTCCGAGATGGGAGATAGTAAAAAAGAAAGAAAAGAAAAAAAAAGAAAAACAGCTCTAAAGCCACATGGAGGGCCGCGTTGCCTCTATATCCAGACAATTGTAATCCACCTTAATCTGCGTAGCATAGAAAAAAGATCCCAGTTCGTAGAAGCTCAGATCAGACATTAAGCAATTTTGAACTATAAATTCCTTGAAAAATAGTAGAGTATCTTAAAAAGCGGGGCCAAAACCGAATGAGACGAGTACTCCCCTTCTAATTGTTGATTCCATTCGCCATAGCATGTAGCCAGCTGTATTCAACTCCGCGGCTGTCTGCCACAATCCAACTTTTTCTTTTTCTTTTTTTTTTCTTTTTTAGACTAAGTATCTAGCATGCCTCAATAGACACAGAAAGAAGTTTTAGAATGGGCTTGGAAAAAAAAGTATTCTTAGCCAGTGGGTAGACGAATTCATATAGTAGTATAACAGTCCTTATAGTCTCAAAATAAAACAGGGTTGAATTGTTTAGGATTTCCCTGTTATGCTTCCTTGTTATGAAATTGAAGTAAGTTTAATTAAGTTCAAGTCCAGATTTCTGAAGATTGCGAAGGCACAAGAAAAGAAAGGTGTCACCAAGAGCTAAGAAGTTGTAGGAGAAAGAAAACTCCCGCTTTTGATAGAAAGTATCCAGTTGCTGCTTACTTGAAGCTTTAAAGTGGCGGTGGCGCTTCTACCGACTCGCGGCTTCTGATTACAGTCGTGGTCCGCTCAAACCTCCATTTTCTCTCCTCTCTCCTCTCTTTCTCGGCCCGAAGTGATGTCTGGAGAGAGGCGATCTTTCAATCTCGGAGCCTCTAATTTGGCCAGTGAGCCCCTCTGAGTCTCCCGTTTCTGGGGAGACACTCGCTACCCCGGCATAAGCGCCTGGGGGTCTTGAACTTGTAATCAGAAGTCCCTCTTCACCCGCACGGATCAAAGAGACTGCCGCGCCACCATACCACCGGAAGTGAATCTATGTCATCAGTTTTCTGAGTTCTGTTTGTTCCTTCTCAATTTGGGCCTTTACAGACTGCCAGAAATAGTGCAACTTGAGGCCGCTTTAACTGTCCTGGCTCAGTGCTAGGGAATAATGGGAATTGTATTTTTTTCTGGGACACTGAGCCTTCTCTGTCAGAGAGCTCTGGTGCCACAATAAACTACAGTTCCCATTGTCAGGGATGATGGGAGTTGTAGCTCTTCACCTCTGGCTCTAACTCACCACCTTGTTATGCAGCAGAGCTGACCAGCTTTGATCAGTGGTTGATGCTTCTTTCCCAAGCAGCAGAGTTTCAGAGAATAGGCTGAAGACCCTGACAAACTCTCCAAGCCTTCTCACTCTTCTTCCTGAGATGTCTCCAAACTTCTCCAGGATTCTTCTGGCTCTTGTATCTTCCCTCAAGACACCAGACAACTCAGTAGTCTTATATAAAAGATCTACTTTATTCTACTATATATAAATACTATATGCCCTACAAATCACAATCTCTACACTTCACAATATCTCCACAATGTACATTAGCAAACATTGCAATTTATAGCCATTGTTAGACACCACCCACCAGTCAGTTTCCACCCAGTGGGTGTGTACATACATCTTGATTGGTCCACATAGATCATCCCATACCTAAGACCAACCCAAGTGTTTCATCACTTTACCTTGACCACTTAATGAGTCTCAGGTGTTTGCAATCTATCACAGGTGTTCTCAATATACCTTCTATAACTTTGTCCTTGGCTCTCAAGGCTTCTTAATTATATTATCTTTTTCACCTGCGTATCTTCCTGATTGCTCCTGCTTAGTCACTTTGACATTCACATAAATATTTTTATTTCTATTACTGTATATCCCATGTTGCTTTTTCCTTAACACCCATGATTCCTTAGCACTGAGCCAGGACAGTTAAAGTGGCCTCAAGTTGCACTATTTCTGGCAGTCTGTAAAGGCCCTTTGTCTTGTTTTTTCATCCATTTTGAATCTTTCTAAAATTTGTCTATAAAGGAAACAATTACATTTTAGTCCTTCAGCTATCAGTTTGTCCATTGTTTTCATTCAGAATCTTCCTCTTTCCCAGATCAATAAATTGTTATATGTAATCCATTCTTCTTTCATTTTTTCTCATCTGTAAAAGGCCTCATTTACTGATGAACATTTTGGTACATTTCGAATAAATATTCTTTGATATTTTTGCCAGACTCTCAGTAATGACTTCCTTATGTAATAATTATTGAATTCCCTATTGGTTTTAACTTTGTCATGCATCAAATATATGTGCCAGCCAAAGGGAAGATCAAGACCTTCTAATTGTAGAAGTCTTTCATCCCTAATCTTCACCCATTCCCTAATCCATTCTAAACAACATGCATGATAGTAAATTCTTAAATTTGGAATGTTCATGTCTCCTCTATAGTTGTTGTCCTGTAAGTTTTTCAATTTTATTCTAGCTTTCTTATTATTATTCCAAATGAATGTCGATAAATCCTTTTCCCATTTTTTGAAAGGCATATCATTAGTTATAATTGGAAGAGATTGAAAAAGGAATATAATTTTCTTTGTAACATTCATTTTAATAGTTGAAATTCTGCCAATCCATGAAAGATTCATTTTGGACCAACTTTGTAAATCTTTTTTTTTTTCATCACTTGCCAAGTTTTACTATAATTATTTTTATATAATTCTGAATTTTTAGTTCTAAGGAAGATCCCAAAATATTTTATTTTTTTATTTATTTCAAATTTGGACATTTGTTTGACTGCATCTCTATCTGTCTTGTCCATATTCATCACTAACATATTTGTTTTCTTTTCATTTATTTTCAATCCTCCGTATTTTCCATATTCATTAATTGTCTCCATTCGTGGTTGAATACTTTCTAAAGGATATGATAATGTTATCACCATGTTGTCTGCATAAGCCCATACTTTATATTCAAATCTTTTAATCTGTGTTCCCGTTATTGATTCGTTTTGTCTGATTTTGTTCATAAGTACCTCTAATGTTACTATAAACAATGTTGGGGACAATGGGCAGCCTTGTCTTGCTCCTTTTTGGATTTGACAAACTGCTGTTTTTTCTCCATTAACTATAAATTTCCTTTATCCAATTTAGAAAATTTGATCTGATCTCCATCTTTTTCATAATTTTTATTAGAAAATCCCAATGAACATTATTGAACATTTTCTCTGCATCGAGAAATATTAATGCTGCCTGTTTATCAGGTCTTTTATCATGATGCTCAATAATATTGATGATATTCCTTCATTTTCCTTCATATTGATGTAAAAATTTTATAATCTATATTAAGAAGTGCAATTGGTCTGAAATTTGTCACTTCTTGAACTTCTTTTCCTTCTTATCAAAGTTATATGTGATGATTTCCATGTATCCAGTATCTCCCCATCTAATATTGAGTTCATTGTTGTTTGTAACGGGGCAGCTATCTGATTCACAAATTTCTTATGATATGAAGCTGGGAATCCATCAGGCCCAGGCGTCTTTCCTGTTTTTGTCCTTTTTATTGCCTGTATGGTTTCCATCAAAGTGATTTTCTTCTTCATTTATTATCTGTATCAACTATTTGTTCACAAACTTCTCCATTTCTTCTTTATTTTATTCTTTGTAAATAATTCTTTAAAATATCTATGAAATAGTTTTTTCAGTTGTATTTGTTCTTTGTAAATTTTATCTCCTTCCTTTATCTTCCAAATCACTTTCTTTTTTCTGTTAGGTAACACTGTTTTGTGGACTTTGGATTTTGATGTATTTTGCTGCATGGCCAACACAGTATCCTGAATAGGTAGGCCACAGGTTTAACATGAGTAAGCAATATGATATGGTGGCAAAGATGGTAAAAAATCTAGTTACTAAGCTCCATGAGAAACAGTTGAGGCAGCTGGATATGCTTATACTGAAGAAAAGATTGAGAGGTGATATGATAGCTTTCTTCAAATAGCTGAAGTATTACTACAGGGAAGGTTGAGTCTGTATCTACACTGCAGAATTAATGCACTTTGATAATGTTTTAACTACCATTGCTGAATGCTATGGAATTCTGGGATTTGTAATTTTGAGAGATATTTAGGCTTCTCTTCTCCCACAACAAACTATAAGTCCTTGGTTGCCATAGTATGAAGCCATGGTTGTTAAAGCTGTGTCAAACTGCATTGTGGCAGGAACCTATGAGATTGTTTTCTGCTGTTCCAGAGAGAAGGACCTAAACCAATGGATTCAAATTACCAGAAAGGAGGTTCCAACTACACATTATGAAGAATGTCTTGAGAGGAAGAGCAGCGGAATAGAACGTCTTTCAGAAACAAATGGATTCTCCTTCTTTAGAGTTTTTAAAACAGAGCTTGGTTGTACACCTCTCAATGGAGCTTTAATGATGGATTAAAAGGAGGATTAGATAGACCTTGGAGCCCCTTCCAGCTCTTTGATTCTATTTTGCTGCCTTTCAGGATGCTTCAGATCAGTTGCTTCAGTTATTGAAAGCACAGTGTCCAGATGTCCATGGCAAATAGGTTATATTCTTAGCAGCTGGTAAGAGAGTGCATAGCATACCTTTTTAAAGAAAGGGGGGTTGCAGACTGCCAGAAATAGTGCAAATTGAGTCCACTTTAAGGGTTAGTGTTAGTACTAGGGAATCATGGGAACTGTATTTTATTGTTGCACCAGAGCTCTCTGACAGAGAAGGCTCAATGTCTCAGGAAAAAAACAATTCCCATGATTCCCTAGCACTAACACTAACCCTAAAAGTGGACTCAATTTGCACTATTTCTGGCAGTCTGCAACCCCCCAAAGTGAGCATCAAAAGAAACTCAGATGATGTCAGCATTAACAGCACTTCCAATCCTCTCATTGCAGCCCTTTTCTAAAGCTCAACTAGAGTCCTTTGAATATTTACAAAGCTCAGAACAGAAACTCAATCAAACGCAGGCAGCGGCAAGGCTGCAGTCCTCTCACTGTCATTTGTGAAAACCAGAAATGACTTGGTAGCATATCTGTGATTAGGTAAAGCTTGTAATTTGTGTTTGCTGTAGTCAGCGTGGTAGTATTTTGGGACAAACAACCACTGTATGCTACTTATAGCCTGGAATTCTGTGGCTTATTTTTTGAAGTTGTCGTTCTGCAGTTGAATGGAGATTGGGAGAGAAGGACAGATGGACACTATCCCTCCAGCTTACATAGCTCTGAAGCAGATTAAAAACTCTGGGCAACCAAGTCCCCATTTGACTTGTTACATTCTTTTTAAAAAAGTATTTCTAGAATATTTAATAATAGTAATGATGGAAATATACTAAAATAGATTAGTAGGGCCCCTTATTAAAACATAGCAGCATAATAATGTTTCTAAACTTGACAGCCATTGTATAGTGGTTTGAGTATTGGACTACAACTCTGGAGACCAGGGTTTGAATCCCACTCATCCATTGAAACCCACAAGGTGACCGTGGATAAGTTAGTCTTTCAGCTTCAAAGAAGGGCAAAGGCAACCTCCCTCTGAACAAATATTGCCAATAAAACCCCATGATAGGTTCACTTTAGGGTTGCCATTAGTCAGAAATTACTTGAAGGTACACAACAACAATTCAAAGAAGATATGGAATAGTTCACAGGACCGGCCTGTGAAGATGAAAGATTAAAATTGTACATCTAAGGGATCACAGGGTTTTTAGTGGCTATCCTTGGATTAGTGGCTTGTGAACTAAAATGGGATGCAGGCAGTCCTCTCTAGCATTTTGGGGGGGAGAAGTACCCCATCTATTCACTGTCTGAACTACCATTTTTGAACTGTTGAACTAAAGTAAATGGAATGCCATCTGAATCCAGAGGGAGCAAAAACTATATATCATTAGAGGTAGAAGCAGATTTAATTTCACTTAGTTTTATATAAGGAATTCACAAAATTCAAAATTAATAAATTTCTTTATATTTGAAAGTACATGACAGATGAGATCCTATATCATACTGGCAGATCTTATGTAGCCATTGGGCATAGATATATTTTATCTCTTCCCTGCATGCCATCCTATCTCCAGTTGGCCCTCCATATCCACAAATTCTTTATCTATGGATTCAAGCACCCCCATCTTGAAAATATTTTAAAAATAACATATAAATTAAAAAAAAACCCTTAAATTTGCCATTTTATATATGGCAGCAGTGAGAAGAGAACTGGAAACATGTAGCAAAGCCGCAAACAAAGAGGAGACAAGCTCCATGAGCTCTAAGATGGTCAACTGTTTATTCAATGTATAAAAAGCCCAACACATTTTGGCCACAGAAAGCCCTTCTTCAGGGGCCTTCAAAAGAATTCACTGGAGTTGTGAACACACTCCAAAATACAGGACCATAGGGATTTTTAAATATTGAATAAACAGTTGACCATCTTAGAGCACATGAAGCTTGTCTCCTCTTTGTTTGCCATTTTATATAAGGGACACCAGTTTACTATGCCATTGTATATAATGGGTTTTGAGCATCCATGGGTTTTGATATCCATGGGAGGTCCTGGAACAAAACCTCAGTGGATACCAAGGGCCCACTTTATTTGTGGGCTCATGATTATTCAGCAGCCAAGGAAGTATGGGTAGAGGCAGCCAGGTAGTTGTGTTCTTGCTGCTAGTTGCAAGAAGCTTATGTCACACTCCTGGACTTCTTGAGGACCCTTCAGATGTCCAGAATGATGTGTTTTCTTTCTGTGGGCAGCTCAAGGAATGGAACCAAATGGCTCCTTCTCCTCCCTGGTCACTGAGAACCTTATCACACAAGAAAACAAAGCCAAAACAGAGCCAGAGAATAGTGACGCCCCCTGTGCCTTACTGTATGATGTTGTAGCACTTTAGTTCTTTGCCTGTGGGAGCTGGTCACTAAAACAAGTTTTGTTTTTATTTTTTCTAGCTGGAAAAAAATCTGTTCAACAAAAGACTCCCTTTGATGACTGTCATCTGTGGAAAGAGAACTGAAGTGCTACAACATAATGTAGTAAGACAGAAAGAAAGGCACTATTCTCTGGCTCTGTTTTGGCTTTGTTTTCTCATGTGATAAGGCTCAGAAAGGCTATGAGGGGATGCCCAGCTAGGAAACAGGGAAGCGGCTCAGGAAACAAACGACAGCAGATAAAAGTGTTGAATTCCTTCATCTGCCACAACCAGAAAAGTACACATGCAAATTGAAAATTACACATGCATACATAGCTAACAGGATGCCAGCTGAAAGTTTCCTCTTTTCTTCTTAATGAGAGAAATAGAAACTGGCACATTTATCTATCCAGGCCCAGTACTTTGTGTGCCTCTTAAGTTTGAATCCCTGTAAGGCAAGATTGGGAATGTCTGGCCCTAGAGCTGTATTTGGTCCTCCTGGACTCCTAAATCAGCCTTATGAGATTCTAAAGTTGGCCATCCTCTCTTCTTCATGGTGCCAATAAGAACATTCTCCAGAGCCATGCCTGCAAAGAGTCCAAAACTATAGGCCAGGGATAGGCAACCTTTCCCCTTTAAGGGCCGAGGGACTTCAACTCCCAGAATCCCAGGAGCTATTGGCCAACATGGGACTATTGGCCAACATGGCTGAGGCTTCTGGGAGCTGAAGTCCCTTGGCCCTTAAAGGGGAAAGGTTGCCTACCCCTGCTATAGGCAGCTATGTTGATCCATATCCACTTATGAAGTTTAGGAGCTTTTGATTTTACCAGGGCCATGTCTTTTGTCAAGGAAATCGCCCATTCAAGACCAAGACCAAATGCTTTGCTTTTTCAACCAAAAAAATATCCCTCCCCTAGCTATTGTGAGAGTTTCAGAGAATCTCAGGGAATGTTCTGGTAGCTGGGGTGGGGGCAGAGATGGTCATTATCCTTGTTTTATTATTATTCTTGGTGTCATTATCCCTTTTTGTGAAGAAATACAAAGAAGTTTTCCATGCAAATATGTTGCACCAAATTTTCTGTGCAAAAATATTTTTTACAAAAAAGTACCAGAATGTGAAAATCATCAAACATGTGCAAAAACACTCATAATCTTGCCTAGTTGGGAGAAAAGCTTTGAAACTATTTATGCTTGCCAATACTACAGGTAAAACCATGTGGGATATGACTCCAGGCAGGAATGGTGGAAATTGATGTAGATTACTCAGTACATTTTGCCACCTGCCCAAGAATGAAAAATGTCCCTGCCAGATTAATAATAATAATAATAATAATAATAATAATTTCATTTATATGCCACCTTTCTCCCAGAGTGGGACCCAAGAAAGCTCACAGAAGGAGATTAATCAACTGAGTTCAGTTATACAAACAACTGAAATAGTCATAATTAAAACAATATAAAATTATTTAAAAATATACAAAAGTTAAAAATAAAGACCCCCCCCCAGTAATAATAACCTCCAAGGCATGGTTACATATTAAAAGCCTGCTGAAACAACAAGGTTTTTTTTTCCTCTAGGTGAAAGGAAAGCAGAGAGGGAGACATGCACAGCTATACCTTGAAGTTAGCCAATTTCTGAGACCATTTACCTGGATTGCCCTTATGTTCATTTTCACAATCAACTGATAGAAAGAGTTCAGGCCTTTCAACCCAATCTCCAACCCCAGCCTGCAATTCCTGAGTGACAGTTTTTGTCTCAGTTTTTGGCCCTGAAATCACTAAGAATGAGGTCCTGCTGATCTGCTGCAATGGCAGAAACAGTTGCGTGAATCATCTTAAGAAGAGCTCAGCAAATGTAAAGGCATTCAGCTCAGCTCCCTGTTTGTGTGAGAGCATGTGCATATCTTCATAATCCTTCTCTGTTGGAAATCTTGTCAAACTTTCTTCTGGCTTCCTCTCCTCCTTTCACAATCTATTTTTTCTGGTCATATACTGGTTACATAGAAAAGAGCTGCCAGATGGAACAGAACTGGCAGCACTGGATTGTTTGTTGGTATGTGGGTAGACATTTCAGAATGAATGCCACATGGAAAAGTGAACAATTGGAATAACATGACAGAAGTATATTGTATTTGTCACCACAAGGAAATAAGAATAGAACTCAGAGAAGTAGTAAATGGAATCTAAACTAGAGATTTTTTTTTTCACCAGCCAAGCCCTATAGGCAGTCTCTGAAAATGCAACTTTCTCTGAAGGGGTAAAAAATATTTGGCACCTAAACTCTGGTTAGAATTCTGTAACAAACATAGGATTTATCTGGTGTACAAGGTATGTATGGAAATAATGTTTAGAGAAGAAGCACCGTGTGGTAGGGTAGCAATCTTAATTCTTTTTCATGCTTACCTCTTTTCCTCAAAAACTTTGCCTCTTCATCATATATCCCCCATGTGACTGGGAAATAGGTATGCAGAGCCAGGTCTAGGAGAAAATGGTTTTTAAGGGGGTGGTGGATCACATGGGCTATGCTGGCTGATGGATTCAGGGACCTATCATCCAGAAATAACTTTTTCCCCAAAATGTTTCCATGCATCCTCTCACCCACTGCTTCTTCTTACTGATGGGTGAACAATCCCTGACCTGGCCTGGAATTGGCTTAAATGCTATGATCAAATTTTCTCCATGAGCAATGAATAATAATAATAATAATAATAATAATAATAAGTCATCACTCTATAGTATTCTGAGAATTCAGTCATGGCTCCATTATTAGCTTGCATTTACTAATAATTTCCTGTCCGTGCATTTTATCACATTGCCTTTTGGAGCTGTAGTTTCCACCATCAGCCATAGTCAGCTTGAAAATCACCTCCTTCCTCCCATTTCCCCAAACAAATGCATATAAGAATAAAAGAGGGTACAAGCAGGAATGAAAGATTTGCAAAGGAGAACAACCAATTTTTTCAAGAGTAAATTAAAAGAACAAACAAAAAAAAAATCAGAATATATTTCAGAAGGAAATACTTGCCAAATAAAAATGTGCTTGTGGGGATGGGCCCACTGCACAGTTCACAAAATTTATGAAAGGACCTTGGAAGCAAGATGGTAAAGCTTAACAGAGTGTTATGCTTGGTAAGAAATTTAAGCACAAACTAACAGAGGGAAGAAGTTTAGGCTGCTGCTGTGCAGCAGAATTAAAACAGTTTGACACCACTGTAACTGTCATAGTTCCATCCTGTGGAATCTTGGGATTTTTTTGGTTCTTGTGGCATGAGAGCAAGTAGTAGTTTGTTGTGACAGAGAAGTCTAAATTCCTCAGAAAACTGCAAATCCCAGAATTCCATAGCATTGAGCCATGGCAGTTAATGTCGTGTCAAACTGCATTAATTCTGCAGTATGGTAGCAGCCTGATTTGCCTCCAGTTAGAGTTTGACTTGGTGATGGGTCAAGTCCATAGCAGGGATGGGAATCATGGAGCGGTTGTATTGCAGCTCCCAACATTCTTCCCTACCAGCTATTCAGACTTGAGCTGCTGGGAGGGCTGTTGTTTGCCCACTCCTGGTCTAAAAACATCTCTAGTGGTGCTTCTACTATGGTCTACAGGAGCCAAACAAGTCCTCACCGAGCAAATTGGAAGGGCTCTGTGGGTGTCCTACTCACCAAACAATAGGTGGCATTTATCTTCAAGAAAAGCAATGGGCAACCTCCTCCACCAGATCAGGTTTTCATGACTGGGTGCTCCTTATGAAGCCCAGAGAAAACCCAGACCTTTTTTTGCCATCATTATAATACTGCCATTGCTAATATAGATTGATAAATTCAATGCACAAGGCCTTTTGGCACAACCCTATATACAACCTCTCACGCTTGAGATGTTACTGTATACATCCCACAACTTTTATAACCCATTAAGAAGCACGTTCTGAATAATTGCAAGCTACAACCAGCTGTCAGGCTTCTTAAGGCTCTCTAAACATTTGGGTTCAGGTTTAACTTGAAGGAGAAGGAAAGAAAAACTGTTAATGCAAAGCACCATTGGCTCTCCAGAAACTTAGCAAATACACTAATTCTTCTTGCTAGACAGAAACATAAAAACCCCAAATGGCTTCCATATGTTCCATTGTCCTATTGCAGCTTTAATTCCATCTGAAATCACAACACTTAGCAACCTTTATATTGATGCTAAACACATTACATCAGCTCCAGCATTGATCTGTTTTCGACTAATACAATTAAACTTGCTTCAGCATAATCCCCATAAGATAAACATCATTGTTATGATCATAAACATTCCTGCTGTGCATCTAGAAAAAAAATATTATAGTTATCTGAGTATACTCTGGAAAAGCACAATAAAATGGTACCACTGCCCTGGCTGCTATTAGCAGATGTTTTCCTTAGATCTGAACACTCTTGCTAACCATATAAATAATATTTCCAAAAAGAAAAGAAAAAATGAGAGAGGAGTATTACAATGCTGTGCTTCCATGATGTCTGAACTCCCTTACTAAAAGCAATATTATATTATCTATTCCAACCCTATGATTCTAGTTACTTATAAAAAGTGAATTCCATTCTGGGGAAGGGGTAAGAAGTGGGCAAAATGTGACCCTCGAGATGTTGTTGGAGCTGCCATCACACCTAGTCAACATAGCCTGGGTTGAGATATGATAGGAGCTGCAATTTAATAACATCTGGAAGATTGAATTTTACCCATCTCCACGGTAAACCATATTAGCATGAAAATGAGTTGTCTCTTATCCTTGGATCTGAATGCTTGCTGGTCGCAACTAGAAGACACCCCTTGAATTGGTGGGATTTAATAATAAGCTGGCTCATCATTCAATAGGTCTATTCTAGTTCTAACAAGAAGGATTAAAGCCTTGGTCTGCTGTGTGATACGCAGGTTTGCTATGAAATGGGCCAGTGTGCCTTAGATCAGGGAATTGGAATCTGGCCCTATCGAATTTTTGTACCTCAGTAACTTTGGTTGTGCTGGCTAGGGCATCTGAGAACTGAAGAAGAGTTTGCCTCCTCTAGTTTAGATTTTATTGATGAAGCTAACAGACTCGGTACATGTTTTCATTTGGTCGGCAGTACTCAAAAGTTTGTTTCAAGGTGAGCTGACCTGAAATGATTTTCTGATCAAAGTGTTTTGTTCATCATTTGCATCAATAGTATGATGCATAGGCTTTTTTAAAACAAACAAACAAACAGTCTTAAAATAAATTATTAATTTCACAGGACCACTAATGTGTACTTGCAAATATGAAAAGTTTTTTTTAAAAAAAGCAAAAGAATTTAAAATGCATTAAAAGCTTTGTGATGGAACACAAAAGGTATTTAAGTGTATTTTTCATCATTGCACAGAAGCTACAAGCCACTTAGAAGTGTCAATAAAAAGCATGTTTTTTATCAAGCATATGCAGATACTACTCGTATCTGGCATTCAATTCCTGCTTGAAGGCTGAGGGAGGTTTTCCACTACTATTCTCTTATTTAGATATCTTATTGGGGCAGCTTCAATTAAACAGTAGTGGGGGGATGATTAAAGAGCTAAAAATGGCACCTCTATAAAAACGCCATCTGAATAAAAGAACTCAAAAAGAGCTCAAAAAGCTACAAAGCCTAGAGAGAAAATTTAAAAGATCTTTAGCTGTTCTAGGAAAGTCATCAGAGTGGGAGGTAAATAACACATACCGGTACCTTAGATATGTGTGTGTAACATGTCATAGTTCCATCTACACTGGATTACTGCAGTAAGCTCTATATGATTGTTGGAAGATCTTTGCATTCTCTTTTCCCCTCCCTAGATAGATAGGGATTTCTTCTTAGAAACTCCTCCCTTCTCTTGCTCTCTTATTCAAATTAACTTTGTGACTTAGGGGCTATGCAGACCAGCATAAACGGCTGGCCTGGGGGTGGAGTTGGGGCAGGGCAGCCACACGCTAGCTGCCCTAACTCATCCTCAATGCCATCATGATGCCATGTGCCTGTCCGCATGGCACGCGGTGTCAGGACACCCAAAAAGGCACTGAAGAGCTGCAGTGCTGGCTCTTAGGGTGGCCTTTTGCTGCTCTTAAAAGGAGCAGCATTTTGTTCTTTTGGGGGTAGCAAAAGAGAGAATTGGGGCCATGGCATGTGGTTGCTGCAGCCCTGATCTGCCACTCTTAGGGGCGGCTCTGTGTCTCCCCTTTAGGCGGGTCTATAAAGGCCCTTAGTTCACTCCCTCTTTGAGATTAACAGTCTTATCTCTCAAGATTCTCAACTGAGCTGTTCCCATCTTCCTGTTCTCTTAAAGATGATGAGATTTTCTCTCTTTATCTGAACCGTCACTAGTTAGATTAAAATTGAGGGGTTTTTTTATGTAGATATAGATTAAAGCCATCATTGCTTGTTAAACTACAAGCTACGTTTTGTTTTGTTTTGTTTTTGAGTCAGTCTTATTCTTTCGGGAAGCACAGGGCCTTTGCAGACTGCTAGAAATAGTGCAAATTGAGTCCACTTTAAGGGTTAGGGTTAGGGAATCATGGGAACTGTATTTTATCATGGCACCAGAGCTCTCTGACAGAGAAGGCTCAACGTCTCAGAAAAACAATTCCCATGATTCCCTAGCACTAACCCTAACCCTTAAAGTGGACTCAATTTGCACTATTTCTGGCAGTCTGCAAAGGCCTTAAATAGTTAGGCCAAGTCACATTTCTGCTATTCTGCTAATGAAAGCCAGACTCTAAGAGGTTTAGCTTTCATATTTGCATATTTTGTTTTCTTTAAAAAGGGTTGAAGCCCTGGGAAACTTAAATTACCCCATATTTTTGGGTTATGGGCCCCAGTCTATTTTGTTCTAAATTGTTTCTCCTGAAGATATTGACTGCAGGAAAGTTTTTACTACTCTTATAATAGAGAATAGTTTCTGCTAATTCTAATCCCACAATGATCACTGAAATATTAACTGGAACTAATTATAAAATGTGGTCATGGAGAATGCAAATGTACTTGACTACAGTGGGACTATTTAAAGCAGTGAATGAACAGAGACCCACAGAAGCAGGAATACAGCAACAACAGTTTGATGACAATGCAGAGAAGGCAGCTGCTTATATTTGCTTGTCTTTAGATCACAGCATTGCATACCATATCCAAGGTTTAACTGATGCAAAACAAATATGGGAAAAACTACAGAAAGTGTTTGATTCTCCAAATACTTCTAATCAAACAGCTGTCATGATCCAACTTGTTAACACAAAGTTGCATCATTCTCAATTTTTAAATCAGCATATTAATGGCTTTATGACAACTTTAGTCTGGAGTTACAGCACCTGGAAAATCCTTTCCAGAACATGCAAAACTTTTTGGCTAGCCTTTCAAAATATTACACTCTAATAATTAATGTTTTGCAAGTTAAAGGAGATGTTTCTTTGAAAGATGCTGTTGCTCAAGTTATTGAATTTCAAAATAGGCAGAACTTGATAGAAGGCAACTATAATGCAAAAACAGACAACGAATTAGCTCAATTTGCTGCAGAAGATTTGCAAGCCTGCACTTTTCCTGGGTCAAATAGAAACAATGTTAACAAGTCAAAGCCAAGAGCTGAGCTGCAAAAACTTCAAAGCCAGGGGCTGAACACCAAAAGCAAAAGCAACTTTAAGAAAGCAGCTTTTAACCCTAAACAGAAATCTTCCAGCCATGTTGATATTAGTTTGATTCATGAACAATTATTTCAAATTGCTGGAGACAGTGGATAGTGGAGCAAGTGCACATTACTTCAAAAGCAAAGAATGGTTTATTGATTTTGATGCAAATGTAACTTTTCCTGTCTATCCTGCTAATGGACAAGCAGCTTTTGCACAGGGCAAAGGGACTGTTATTTTGCAAACAAAACTTGGTTCTGACAGAATAGGAACCTTACAACTGTAAAAGGAGGGTTGCAAATCCAGTACATAGTAAGCATCAGGTATTTGGTCATTGAAGTGTGGAAAATATTAAGACACTGGCCAATCAAGAGCTTGCAAGAGACTTTAAGCTCAAAGCATGCTCCAACAATGAAAAATGTGTAGAATGCTTGAAAGCAAAGGCCACAAGAGTTCCACATCCTCCAGTTGCTGAGACAAATCCAACAAGGCATTGTATCTTTTCCATGCTGATCTTTCTGGACCAATGAATCAAAAATCAGCAGGGGACAACTCTTACTTTATGACTATTATTTATGATTTTAGCAGGTATACATACACTTATCTTCTCAGAAAGAAGAGTGAAGCATTTCAAAAATTCAAACAGTACTTTAAATGAGACTTTAACAAATTTGGCTATAAATCAAAGAGCCTGCACACAGACAATGGAACTGAATTTGTCAATGATGAATTTGATGAATTTTTAAATGAACATGGCATTGAGCATTAGACCACACAGGCTTATTCTCTGGAACAAAATAGTGTGGCAGAGAGAATGAACAGAACACTCAAGGAGATGGCAGTTACCATGCTTTTGGAAGCCAATATGCCTAAATGCTATTGTTCTGAATCCATCATGACTGCTATATACCTATGTAACTGACTGCCAACTAAATTTAAAGATGTAACCCCATTCCAGTTGTGGCATGGAGCTAAGCCTAAATTAAACCATATAAAGGTTTTTGGAAGCAAAGCATTTACCTATATTCCCAAACAGAAAAGAGACAAACTTGACTGCAGAAGTGAAGAGGGATTTTTTTTTGGTTTATGCTATAAATGGTTATAGAATTCTAAATCCAGATTGATGCACAATAAAATTAACATGTGCTGTTTATGTTGATGAAAGAACACAGCCCAAATCTAATCCAAATCAAGATGGCTATCCAAATTTATTTGCAGTGGAAGAAGACTCCCACCACCAACCAGAGCACATGGAGTTATTTCATCCTCCAAAGGTCTTACATCCAGAATGAGCTACACCTGCAATGGACCAGCCTAATGATGAGGAACTGGATGGCACACAAGAAGCAGAGCCAGGTATCCAAGTCCAGGTGAGAAGGTCAGAATGCTCCAATAAAGGTGTGCCAGCTGACAGATTCTCTTATCAAGCCATAAAGGAAAGAATTCCCAAACTCTCTGATTGGAAGAAGATCAAGGACTGCCTAAGACAAATTCTGAGAAGTGGGTGCAAGCTGCTAATGAGGAGATGCAATCTTTATATAAAAACAAGACATGGACTTTGTCAGAATTGCCAGAAGGAAAAAGAGCAATTGACTGTAGATGGGTCTTTACCACAAAGCAAGATGCAGAAGGGGAGATTCAGAGATACAAAGCAAGACTTGTGGCTGAAAGCTACACTCAAAAGTACGGTGAGGACTACAATGAAACTTTTGCTCGGGTAATCACACACACATCATCAGAATTCTCCTAGCTATTGCAGCCCACAAGAAAATGAATGTTCAACATCTGGATGTTCACACAGCTTTTCTCTATGGTGATCTGTCTGAACAACTAAAACTATATATGGAACAACCTCCAGGATTCCAAGTAACTGCAAAGGAACACCTTGTATGCAAATTGCAAAAGAGCATATAGGGTTTAAAACAGGCTGCCAGAGCATGGAGTGAGAAAATGAACCAGCTTTTTATCAAAGAGGGGTTCACTCCAGGCACTGCTGACAAATGTGTGTACAAGAGATTCAGAAATAATAAATGGACTTATATAACAAGTTATGTTGATGATCTGATCCTGTGCAGTGAGGACAAGAGATAATCCAGAATCTCAAGAAAGATTGATATCAAGAATTTGAGAGAAATCTCACACTATCTTGGAGTGCAAATACAAAAAAAGGAGCGATGGAAGTTTCTTCCTTAATCAGAAGCAGAAGGTAATGGATCTTCTAGACTGCCTTGGCCTGAAAGATGCAAATGCTATGCCAACTCCAATGGAAGTAGGATTCTTAAAGGACATTAAGAAATCCAAACTTTTACAAAATGGAGACAAGTATAGGACTGCAGTGGAAAACTCATATACATAGCCAATTTCACCAGACCCAACATTGCAAATGCTGTTGGTATCCTATGCAGAATAGTCAACTCTCCTACTGAAAGAGATTCCATTGCAGTGAAGAGAGTTGCCAGATACTTAAGAGAGACTACAAACCACAGACTGATGCTGCCAGCCTGTAAACAACCACAACTGATCACCTACATGGATGCAGACCAGGCTGCAGATCTGGCACACAGAAAATCAACCAGTGGAAACCTGATCTTCTATGATGGAGGAGCTGTAAGTTGGACAAGTGAGAAACAATCCACAGTTACAGATTCTTCTATTGGTACTGAGTGTGTTTCAGCACAGCCAGCATACGATGAAATCAAATGGCTGCACAACTTGCCTTTGCAGACTGCCAGAAATAGTGCAAATTGAGTCCACTTTAACTGCCCTGACTCAGTGCTAGGGAATCATGGGAACTGTAGTTTATTGTGGCACAAGAGCTCTCTGACAGAGAAGGCTCAATGTCTCAGAAAAAAAAAATACAATTCCCATGATTCCCTAGCACTGAGCCAGGGCAGTTAAAATGGACTCAATTTGCACTATTTCTAGCAGTCTGCAAAGGCCCTTACTTCTGGATTTTGGGATAACAGAGCCCAAACCAACCATTTTGATGCAAGATAATCAAAGCTGCATCAAGATTTCTGATAGTGAAAAGCCACTCAAGAAGAATATTGACATTGCCTTCCACAAAGTGCAAGAGATGTATCAAAATGTACTTGTCCAGTTAGAGTACTACAACACTGAAGTAATAATTGGAGACATCCTTACTAAACCTCTAACAAGAGATCGGTTCCAGAGACTATGCAAAGGGATGAAGATCCTTGACGTCGGGCCAAGAGAATGAGGAGGAGATTGTTGGAAGATCTTTTCCCCTTCTTAGATGGATAGGGATTCCTGCTTAGAAACTCCTCCCTTCTCTCTCTCTTAATCAATTAACCTTGTGACTTAGCTCACTCCCTCTTTGAGAATAACAGTCTTTTCTGTCAAGATTCTCCACAGAGCCTTTCCCATCTTCCTGCTCTCTTAAAGATGGTGAGATTTTTTCTCTTTACCTGAACCATCACTAGTTAGATTAGGATTTAGTTTTGTATATAAATATAGATTAAAACCATCATTGTTTGTTAAACTACAAGTTGTGTGTGTGTGTTTTGAGTCAGTCTTAGTTCTTTAGGGCAGCATAGGGAGGAAGCAGATGGCACAAAGTGCTGTCTTCAGGGCAAGGAAGGGGAGGGGCAGCCGCATGCTGGGTGCCCCAACTCCTTCCCGAAAATGTTGTTGGAGCAGCCGGCCCTCCGCACGGCCAGCACTCCACACACACTGCAGCGGAAGAGTTGCCGAAGGTGCGCCGGCAGCCTTTTGCGGTGCACCTTCAGTGATTTGTGGCAGGAGCGCTATTTTAGCGCTTCTTCCTGGGGCGGCGAAGATGCGCCGCAGGGCTGAGGAATGTGAATGCCTCGGCCCCGATCCACAGCTTCCCGGGGCGGCCCCGTGCCGCCCGTCTGCTTAGTGTCATAGTTAGGCCAAATCACATTTCTGCTATTCTGCTAATGAAACACAGAATCTAACAGGTTTAGCTCTCATATTTGTATATTTTTGTTTCCTTTAAAAAAAGTTGAAAATCTGGGAAATTTAAATTATCCCACAGTTACTTTAAGGAGTCTTTGGAAATTGCAGCTGGTCCAGAATGCAGCAGTGAGAATGCTAGTAGCCATTCCCTTATGGGTCCACTTTATACAGATTTCTTCAAAGGTTGCATCCATACCAATCTATTTCCAGGAACAATTCAGGACTGCTCCATTAGTTTGGCCTCTTTTTATGAGAAGGAGAAAGGATCTTCTTGGCCTTCCATTCAGAATGGAGCACATTTGTGTGAGACACAAGGTGATTGGACCCAGCTGATGGAACACCCCACACATTTGATGTGCAGTTTTTCAGTGGTTGTTGAAGACTACTAAAGTTTCTTGTATGTGGCAGTTAATGATCAATATTCAGTATAATGTTGGAAGAGTCAAAAGTCCCAGTGGCATACTTACATTGGAGTCCCAGTGGCGTACTTACGCTCAGAGGAAGATGGCAATATCAAGTGGCAGCTGAAGTGTTCCCTCTCTAGGCCAACAACTGACCATCTTAGTTTGAGAAGAGAACTGCACCCATTTGTCAAAGAGAATGGAAAAAATTGCACACCTACACATGTGCAAATAAGTCTCAGGTGTCTGTGTGAGCTGTGAAAAGGCACTCACTTACTTCACACAAATAATAATGACCTCATTGGATTCTAGCCAATGTTTTGGCTTTAACTGGTAACATTGGTTTGAATCCCAGGGGAGGAAATATTGTTGGACTGCAATACCTAGCAGCCATAGCCAGAACAGCCAATGATGAGGAATGCTAGATGTTGCAGTCAACCTCTGGAAATTCATAGAATCCACACCCCTACTATGGCCCAACAATAGTAGATTGATTGATTGAATGGCTCCACTCTCCTTGTGACTACTAGTAGGATTCAAGCTGCTATGCTCTTGGTTGATGGCTTTATATTGCTGATTTTATGATGATGATGATGATGAGATATATATATATATATATATATATATATATATATATATATATATGCCACCCTGAGTAGTTCCTTTTGCATCAGAATGTCACGATATGTGTACTTTAAATCAGGGGTGGGAATTACACAGCCCTCCAGATGTTGCTGGACTCCAGCTCCCAGCAACCTTAGCCAGTATAACCAATGGGGAGGAATGCTGAGAGTTTTACATGAATAACACCTGGAGGACTGCATTGACTCCCCATACTTTTTAAATAAAAAAGTAAGAAAATTCCTTCCAGAATATTGCCCCAGTCTGCTTGTTATGAGAATAGAGCAGACATTCTCCATTTCTATTTGTACTTGCAACAAGAATCACTTTGAAAACCAAACGTCTCATAAACATCTGGAATGGAAAAAAAATAATAAACTTGTTTGCACAATGTAGCTCTGGAAAGCACTTTTCAGACACTGCCTCGAGATTGTTAAAAATGTTTTCTCTGTCTCTTGTAAAAACATCACTAAAATAGTTTTGCAGCTTTAAGCTCCAAATGGCCCAAGATGATGAACACACAGATGTGTTTCAACAAATATTTCACAAGGCCTCTGCAACTTCTCCTCCTCCTCTTCCTCCTCAAATCAGTCAAAATAAACACTGTCACAGGTAATGCTTTAAATGTGGACTTTGCCCACAAAAAGTATACACAAATATCCAGAATGTTGCTTGATTTCAACACTTAAGTCCCCTATGATGCAAAGAGACACAATCTGCTGTTTGTGTGAAGGTTTGCGTGGGTGATACCATGGCCACAGTAACATGAGAATTCATGTAGTTGTTAAATCGGTGCCATTATAGCAACAACAAAGTACAAAATTAGACAGAGCTATCTTTCACATCAAGTCATGTTTGAAGACTATTTAGTTTTCTCTGTGTAGGGAAGATGTTGCAGGTTTTGTTTCTTTCAAGAGGATTTCAGTAGTCTGAGGCTCAACAGTCAAGAACAGGTTTACCCTATGATGGTTGTAGAGATTAATGCATTGTCTAAGTACATTCATATGTTCATTTGTTGTTTTATTTAAAGTATATATCTATCACCATTTAGCAGAGCTAAATAAGTTACTTTTTTGGACTACAGCTCCTCAAACACCATAGCTAGCAAAAACAGTGGCTCTGGCCATCTTATCTGGGGGATTCTGGGAGTTATAGTCTAGAATAATAGCATCATAGAATCATAGGACTGGAGGTGACTCAAAAGGGCTATCCAGTCCAACCTCCTGCTATGCAGGCACACATAACTAAAGCTGTCCTGAAAGATGGCCATCCAATCTCAGTTTAATGACAAGAAAAGAAGAGGAGTTCACCAGCCCCAAGGCAATATATTCCACTGTCAGACAGCTTTTACAATCAACAGGTTCTTGATGTTTAGATGGAATCTCTTTTCTTGAAATTTTAATCCATTGGTTTGTGTCCACCACAAAGTAAACTCACTCCAACTTCTACATGATATCCCTTCAAGTATTTAAAGATGATTGTCATATCATCTCTCAATCTTCTTTGAATGCATCCAACTTTTCTATGTTTTAGGGCACAAATCCTATGTCATACCTCCCCAAAATTACCTGATTGTATCCAGTTTGAGATGCCAAACTGGGTCAGTCCTGATAATACATGGATGAAAGTTTCTGTAGTTTGTCATCAAGTTGGCTTCAAATTATGGAACCTATCTTAAGGCCTTTGCAGACTGCCAGAAATAGTGCAAATTGAGTCCACTTTAAGGGTTAGGGTTAGGGAATCATGGGAACTATTTTATTGTGGCACCAGAGCTCACTGACAGAGAAGGCTCAGTGTCTCAAAAACAACAACAACAACAATTCCCATGATTCCCTAGCACTAACCCTAACCCTTAAAGTGGAATCAATTTGCACTATTTCTGGCAGTCTGCAAAGACCCTTCTTGGAGGCAAGGAAGGGGAGGGGCAGCCTCACGCTGGGCGCCCCAACCCCTTCCTGAACACATTATCGGAGTGCCCATCACTCCACATGATGGGCGCTCCAATGACGTACTTCCGCTGCAGCGTCCGCACACGCTGCAGTGGAAGAGACGCTGAAGGTGCGTTCAACGCCTCTTGTGGCGCACCTTCGGTGCCTTGCAGAAGGAATGCTATTTTAGCGCTCCTTCCAGGGCCCAATAAGGGGAGGATTGGTGCCGAGGAGTGCGGCTACCTTGGCCCCAATCCGCAGCTTCTCGGGGTGGCCCACAGCCACCCGTCTACTTAGTTTTGAAAACTCATGGTTGTGGCTTCCTTTTTAAAGAACACCCCTTTGTAATGTACACTTCTTTTTCGCTATTGGCTTCCCCTTTACTGAGCGTTATCAGCTTTTCCAGTGAGTTATGTTGGCCTAGGGACCTGTAGGTAAGACTAGGAAAGAATCCTTCCTGCAGTCTGGAAAACCACTAAAAGTTGATACTGGGCTAGCTGGACCAATCACCTAAGAACAGGCATACCTCAGTTAACAAAGCTCTGACAAAGAAGCTCCTTTTAACAGTCTTTTCCCTGAACCCCCATTCTTTCCCCTCTCCCTTGTTTTTTCCTAGCTGGAATTTTTCAGCAGTATCAGCATTGGAAAGATGGTGAAGGAGGGCTGGAGAAACACAGATTTTGGTTAGCAAGATGCAGCAGTGAGTCTACAGTAAACAATGCACTAAAAACTTGAGCTAGAAAAGTATAAGATTCTATTGTAACATATCCTATTGTGGCTGTGTGTGCCCACCTACAGCAGACATGGTAAATAGAAGCTGCCTCCAGAATTCCTTGCTGAACATACAGGAATAGCAAAAATGATAGAAAAGCAGAACAGATAATTCTGCCTCACCAGCTACCCCTAGCATGTTTTTTTTTTTTTAAAAAAAAAACATATCAAAATGGAAATCAAAAGACTGATGAAAGAAAAAGTCATCCCTGGTTGCATTTTAGAGAAACATTCAGATATTCTCTAGAAGATTCAAAATTGTGTTAACTTATACATGGTTTACCTGACACAGTTGCTACATTTCACAAGTACTTTTTTTGTTTGTTTTGGATAAAAAGTTTGTTGAAATATCTTGAATTGCTCTTTCTTTTTCATGCTGTAGGAACCAATGACTATTCCTGCCATATTATTTGTAACACTAGCACCAAATTTTCTGTTAAAAACAATGTCCAGGGATACGTCTACTATATTAACTGAGGTATAGCTATATAAGGCTGCATCAATAGTGGAGAATTAAAGCAATTTGACAATTTGACCTTGGCTCAGTGCAATAAGATATTTAGCCTTCTCTGTCAGAGAGTTCTGATGCCACAGCAAACTATAAATCCCAGCATTCCAGGGGATGGAGCCATGGCAGTTAAAGCAGTGTCAAACTGCATTGATTCTGCAATGTGGTAGCAGCCTAAGGTAGCATCCTGTGTCCCTATGTTTCCCATAAGGCAAATTACAATAGTAATGAAAATGCCATATGCCAAACTATATTTTAAAACTTTAGAAAATAAACTGTCAGGACTGGCTCCAGGTTTGAGGGGTCATTTCAAGTGAGCTTCTGATGGCTTGGAGCTAGTGTTTCTAATTTCCCCACAATGACCCTGATGTGGTGTCAGTCCAGCGTATTATGAGGAATCTGAAATCATTGCTCTAAACCACGAAGCACTGGGGATGGATGAGGCAGAGCAGTCCTTAATTCAGTTTTTGGCTTTGTCAGGGTTCTGGGTCCCTGGCAGTTGAACACAGATGGTTTATGCTGAAATTGGACTTGCCATATGCTCTAAAAGTAGACCATCATAAAACCATAAAGAAAAAACTAAGAAGAAAGGAAATGTTTCACTTCAAAGTCTCCAGTAGGGACTGTATGTCCTTCTCCAAAGAAGGATGTTCTAAAGGTGTGGAGCCACCATCTGAAAGGCATTAATCTGATACATAGAGATCAGAGAGTAGTGGCCTCCAGCCCCAAGTCTCAGGTCCAGGAAAACTATATACCTAGGCTGTTCCCAAACTGTGACAACATGTAGTGTTCTGATATATTTTTTAAAAGAAAAGAATATCAGTACTGACAATTGGATATTTTTTTTAACAGAGGAGAGACAAGAGCTACACTACATAATTAATGCAGTTTGACACCACTTTTATTGCCATGGCTCAATGGTATGGAATTCTGGGTTTGTAATTTTGTGCTATATTTATCCTTCTCTGTCAGAGAGCTCTGGTGCAACAACAAACTACAGATCCCAGAATTTCATAGGTTGGACCCATGACATTGGAAGTAGTGTCAAACTGCATTAATCCTGCAGTGTGGAAGCAACCTGGGAGCATACCTAACAATTGTTCTGATTTTTCAGGGACAGTCTTGATTCATTCTATGTTGTCTCACTTTTAGCTGCTTTTAAAATGCTCCAGTTTATCTCTCCTCCTCTCTGTTTGTCTTCATTTACTTCAGTTGTTGCACATTGAGTTCAAAATGCAAAAGTAGTTGCATGCAGTTAACTTAACAGAGAAGAGGAGTGGAAGGGCCAGAATCTTGCCCTTTCCAGTAGGCTCAGGGAAAAGCCAATTGTTGCAGACTGCCCTAGCCTATTTTTTACTATCTTGATGTTGCTTGGTCACGTGGTACTCTGATGTTGCTTGGCCACACATGTCCTGGTTTTCATATCTGAAATGTTGGAAGGAACTGGAAGTTAAATTCTTTATGAACCTGCTTCAAATAAAAAAAAAATCTCTGCAGGGGCCTAAATTTGCAAGATGTGGTAGATGATGAAAAATATTATTTGAAAGTAATCTGCATATGATGGGAGTTATGGAAGTAATGTTTGTCTAACCAGCTTTGTTATACAAATGATGTCTCTCTCCCCATTCCCTTACCCCCCCCCCCCCCCATGGATGTACAACAGAAAAAACAATTGAAAACAGACTAGAATAGAAACAGGTGTTTCCTGCTTATTCATTACACCACTTTCCAAAGTAGCAGGAAGTTCTTCAGGAAGCATTACAGGTTAGTTTCATTGTGATGAGAGTAATTATAAAGACTAGCTGTCAATAATTAAGTATATTCTGTGTGGGAACATCTACCACCCAAGGCCTTCAGAGAAATCTTAAGAGAGGAATGAGTAACGCTACTTGATAACTTTGAAGGGGGAAAAAACAACAAAAAATCATGAACCTGCAATGAAAAAACCCCCTAATTATTTAAATTTGTGACATCTATTCAAGCATTACTGCAAAACTGTAAATCAAGACAAAGGGAAGGGCTGTGTGTCACACCCCTGCTTCCTGATGTCATCTGTATTGTGTTTCTCTGTCCCTTGGCATTCAGGAAAACGTTGTTGTTATTATTATTATTTTCTCTCCCAGTTTCTCTCCGTATTGTCCTAGTTAGCATTTCTGAGATTTGGGGCATCTGTGGCTGAAAAATTCCCAGAGTTATAGACCAAGAAGTAGCAACCTAGGAGTGGAACTACATGGTGTACATGACATTAGGGTGAAGGTTATATTGTTAAGTGACTCATTCTTAGCCCTGTTTGCATGATGCATTCATTACTTTGCCATAAAACCTTTGCACATTATTCACACTCCAGGTTTTAGCATTATGATTCCACGTTAACAGCCAGGGCTGCATGCTATAGAATCTTGGGGTTTGTAGTTCGATAAGGCACTAGGAACTCTTTCTGGCTGAAATTCTAAATTGTTGTGTGCCTTCAAGTCATTTCTGACTTAGAGCAACCCTAAGGCAGATCTATCACAGTTTTTTCTTGGCAAGATTTGTTCAGAAGGAGTTTGCCATTGCCTTCCTCTGAGGCTGAGAGAATGTGACTTGCCCAAATTCACCCAATGAGTTTCCATGGCCGAGCATTGATTTGAACCCTGGTCTCCAGAGTCTTAGCTCAGTGCCCAGACCGCTACAACACACTGATCCTTCCCCAAAATGGGAATCCCAGTATTCATAGCACTGTAATTGGGTAGTATGGATTCATAGCACTATAACTGGGTAGTGTGAAAGGACTTCTGATCTGAAAATGAGAAAAAGAGCTGTGAAACAGGGATTCAGTTATGTGAGTTTGCTTTCATTTTTGTTTTATAAGGGTGGTTGCGCATATGTATTTACAGAGAGGTATCAAAAGATTCCCAGCTTGGCCATGAAACCTACTGGGTGACCATGGGCAAGTCACACACTCAGCCTCAGGGAGAAGGCAATGGCAAACCTCATCTGAACAAATCTTGCCAAGAAAACCCTATGATAGGGCCATCATAACTTGGAAAGGACTTGAAGGCACACACAACAACTAACACAATTCAAAGGGCTTATGTATGCAAGCCTTGATTTGGTGGGCTACAAAATCAAATCCTGATTTAAAGATGATGGCTGTAATCTTTTTGGTGCACTATGGGGGGAAGCAGACGAGCTAATTGGGTTGTTTTGGGGCTGACCTGAAGACACAGTCTTTACATGACGCACGCCGAAAAAGCGCCCCCTACTTGACCTTTCCAGTGAAAGTGCGCTTTAAAAAGGAGCCACTTTTTTCCGCTCCTTTGAAAAGTGCGCACTTTCAACGGGACGTAGGGATGCAGCGACGGAGGTTCGCCCAAATAAAAGCTGCCTTCGGCCGTGTGGCTGCACGTGTACAGGTGTGCCGCAGTTTGAGCTGACTTTGGAGAGCATGCACTCATTGAAACAAGCCTCAAAGTAAAGCGTTTTCGAGGGTTCAGGTGTGGGCGAACCGACGCAGGTGCGTCTGTTTCAGAACCCTAGTGCTAACCCTAATGTACAATCTGCGCATGCACCACAGCGGGAAGGTGAAACTGTTGCTAGCGGATGTTGACATTGTGTTAAAGAGATAAAGGGGAAAGTTTCACTTTTAAGCTGGACCCCCACACACATTCCAGCGCCATTTTCCCACGAGAACTTTACAGCTGCAGACCTCCACACTCTCCACTTCGGGGCTGCCTTTGTCCACAGCGGCCACAATGGCACAGCCATCCTCAAGCGGAGAGGCAAGGAAAGGGAGAGGGACCTCATGGACTCACGCGGAGACGGCCTACCTCATAGCTCTGTGGTCGCAGCCACACATTTTGGACAGATTGAGAAATTCCTTTTTGAATGCAGAAACATTTAAGGAGTTGGCAGCAGCCATGAGGGCCAAGGGCCACCAAAGGACCTGGGAGGAGTGTCGTCGGAAGACCAAAAACCTCAGGTCCGACTACAAAAAGTTTAGGGACCACAGGGCCCGAACCGGACGGGGTCCCTCCTCCATGCCCTTCTACAACAAACTCCATGCCTTCCTCGCCACAGGCGGAAGCATACCCCCAAGCAGAATAGGCACTAGTAGCGATGCAACGAGGGTCCCAGTCGGCCAGACAGCCAGAGCACAAGCCAGGGAGGGCACCTCTCTGGGGGAATGCGCCCAGGAGCTTTTGCCCCGTCAAGGTAAGATGCCACAGGGACCCTGGGAAGGGGTGCAGGGGGCAGTAATAGGGTGGCCACAGGGCAGAGATGGCCCTATCCTTTGTCACTTTTAGGTGACCAGGAGGAACACCCAGACTCAGATGAGACCTCCTGCAGTCAGAGGGCTATGGACATCTCTGGCTCGAGACCATCATCCTGCGCCTCCACATCGTCCACCAGCAGGCCAGCATCTCGTACTTCACATTGGAGCACTACATCTTCCAGGACCAGTACCCACCGGGATCGCTCCCCTGTCCCAAGGACAAGTACAGCACTGAGTGACGACGACAGCGAGGGAGAGGAGAGGGCAGGCCCCGGGCCATTCACTCAGCTTATCCACCAGGTCCAGGCTGCACATGGTACATTCCCTGTTATGACAAAAAATGCTCCCCGTCGCATGTACGTCTGTACCCCGAAAAAGCAAAGCTCTTTGGTTTTTGTGACGTTTTATGCGTCGGTTTGCCGGTTTGCAGAATTTCTCCCTTCCCCGCACGCCGCTTTTGCAGCCTAGTGTGTGGAGGGGGGGGATTAACTTAATGCATGTGTCCCATTCAGCCAATCCCTTGCATGAGTATCACCTGCATGCCTCTAGTGTGCACACACATCCCTTCCTGGCATGTACCTCTCACCTCCCCCCGCGGAAATGTGTGGGAGATGTTGTGTGTGAAAACGGTGGTGTCCTGTGACATATGATGTGTCCCTAGAACGAGAAGTAGCAGAACAGGGAGAAGAGCATGAGGATGAAGTTGCTAATCCCCGAGCTGCAATGCCACCGGCAGCCCGCCTGGCCGAGATCAGAGGGAGGAGGACACGTCGCCCAGCATCCGCAGCACATACGAGTGTCCAGCAGGAGTACATGGAACGGAGCATCGAAATCATGGAGAAAGCCGTAGACCAGGATAAACAAATTGCTGACCGTTCCCATGAAATGACAGAACGTTCCCATGAAATGACAGAACGTTATCATGAAATGACAGAACGTTTCTATGAACGTTCCTATCAGCAGAGGCAGGCCGAGATTGAGGATCGGAGGCTGCATGATCAACGAATGGCCCACAAACAGCGGCGTTTAGCTGATTCCCTACAAGCGCTGACTGGCCTGATGGGCCGAATGGTGGATGTCATGGAGAGGTCACAGAGGGCCATGGCTGTGAGCGGGGAGGGTGTGCAGAAGGGTGGAAGAGGGAGGGCTATCCTCCAGGGCCAGGAACAGATGGGTGTGGGGGTCAGCAGAGGGGGGGGGTGACGTTCCACCCCTGGATGTCAAGCCTGCTGTGGGCAGAGGGAGGGGGGGAGAGGGCTCCACCCCTGGATGTCGAGCCTGCTGTGGGCAGAGGGAGGGGGGAGAGGGCTCCACCCCTGGATGCCGGGCCTGGTGTGGGCAGAGGCAGGAAGGAAAGGGATCCACCTGTGCAGAAGGAGGCTCCAATGGAAATGGAGATCATTGAGCCACAGCCCTCACAAGAGTGTAGTAGCTTTTCAGCAGTGGTCTGGTAGTCCAACCACCCAGGCCTCGCCCACGAAGGCAGAGAGCAAGCAGAGGGGGCTGGAGATGCTGCGACAAGCAGCACTAGTACCGAGGCAGCCATCGCATTGTGCTCCCCACCTATGCCCACCTCACTGCTTGCCACCGCCACCCCACACCATGCCCACTTCACTGGTCGCCACCGCCGCACACCACTTCACTGATCGCCACCACCACCACCGCACACCATGCCCACTTCACTGCCACAGCTTACTGGGTGCTTGTATGGATCCTCCTACGGTTCTGCACCCCTTCGCATAAAATGCCAGGCGCTGTTTAGAAATAGAAAGTTTATTCATAGAAGCCGGTCATTGTCGCATAGGTGTCTGTGCGCATATGATGTCATGATTTTTTTAAAAATAAAGTTTTATTTGAAAACACATAAAAACTATGTACAATAACATACAAATGGGGGAAGGGGAGGGGAGAATACAAAAAAGGGAGGGGAAGTTTCTAGGGGGATGAAGGAGAGGGAGGAGGGCAGAAGCAAGTAGAAAGGGAAGGGGGAGGGAAAGGTCCGTCAAGGATGGGGAAAGGGGGGGGGGATCGGGGGTTGGGGAAGGCCCAGGTGCTGGAGGATGGCTACCAAGGAGGTCAGCACAGTCTGCATCTGCTCCTCCATGGCAGCCACCCTTTGTTCCAATTGTCGATCTGGAAAGGAAAAGAGAAGAGAAACGTGTGGTTAGAAGCTTTCCCTGCACCACAGCACCGTATGCTGCAGCCAGGGTCCCTGGGGGGCTCCACCAACCCCCTCCCTCTGTGTCCCTGTAATACTTACCCCTCTCTGATTCTCGGGTTGATTGGATGACCGCCAGGTGGGCAACACCAATGGGACCCTGGTGTGCTCCGCCTGGCGGCCGGCGACTCGGCCCGGGCAGGTCCTCCTCGGCAGGTCCACCTGTGAAAGGGAAGAATACACCGTTTAGCTTGGAAAGTGGTGGGGGACGGGAGGGTCAGGAATGCCATGGAGGCCGCAGTTATGCCACTAGTACCCCTCCCCTCAGGGACCTACCTTCAGCCATGGGAGGCTGCTGTGCCTGCAGAGGGATAGCAGGGCCTCCCTCTGCATGGGCCTCCCTGGCTGGCCCGGCTTCCCTCTCCGAGGAGGAAGAGGAGGAAGAGGGGGAACTGGCAGGATCCCCCCTCCGTCCCTGTCGCCGCCTCCGCCGCATGCCTACATTGGGAGAGAAGGGGGACACCATTAGTATGGGATTGGGATGAGGGGCAGGGGAGGCAAAGGGAAGAGTGAGGGGGAAGGGGGGGCATGGGGGAGCAAGCTACGAGGCCCACACTTACCAGGGGCCCGGCGATCCTGCCACCGAGGGCGGCTGGCCCTCACCCATAGCTCCCGGAGCTGCTGCCAGAAGGGTGGCCTTCGCCGAACTGGAGGATGCTCCCCGTAGTCCTCCAGGGCTTCAAAGAACACCCCCTTCAATGCCTTAAACTTTGTGCGGCATTGTTGGGGGGTCCTTATGAAGCCCTGTTCTCGGAGGGCCCGGGAGGCCTGGGTAAAATACCCCCGGTTCGGCCGGTTGGAACTGGCCATCACCCTCCAAGCAGCCGGCTCCGGGTTCAGGGCTTGGAGGAGAATGCCCACTTCCTCATTGTTCCAATAGGCGATCCTGATGGGCACTCTCCTCCTGGCTGCCATCGTCCTCCTCGGAATCGCCGGAGCTCCGCAGGAGCATTTATAAGTCAATGTTGCGGGGGCAGATGGCCTTACCTGGGCCCTGACCAATGGAGACCCTCATGTGGGAAGTTTGAAAGTGATCCCCAATGGTTGCCCTCTGGGCTACCAATTGATACAATCGAATGGGCCATTGGGAAAGCTGACTGTTGGGAATTTGGCAACATTGTCAGAGGTTTCAGTTGGTGGTTTGTGCACTGTATCCTTCTACTGCCAGGAAATCTGGCTCCAGGTGACCCCTCCATGACCTTCGTGTGTGTATGTGTCTGTGTGTGCCATGATAGCAGGATTGCCAGCCATATGCAGAGTGGGCATCACAGGATCTCATCATGGGATGGTGCAGTGGTGTCCCACAAAAATGCAAGCCACACACAGGGTGGGGATACCAGTACATCTTTATTGAGGTGCTTTCAGGCTCATGGAACAGTGCAGTGGTGTCCTACATTTATGCAAGGCACAGAGAGAGAGGGCAAGGGGGCCTTGAGGTGCTTCTAGGCTCATGGCACAGTGCAGTGGTGTCCTACATTTATGCAAGGCACAGAGAGAGAGGGCAAGGGGGCCTTGAGGTGCTTCCAGGCTCATGGCACAGTGCAGTGGTGTCCTACATTTATGCAAGGCACAGAGAGAGAGGGCAAGGGGGCCTTGAGGTGCTTTCAGGCTCATGGCACAGTGCAGTGCTGACCTTGGGGTACAGTTGGAGAAGGGAGGATGCTTTCAGAACCTCCTGGTCTCAAAGAACTCTGCCAGGGCCTCCCTCACAGCCTCCCCTTCTCTCTGTTTTCTGAGATCATTGTGCTCCATGGGTGCCCCCAGGGTGGGAAGCACAAAGCGGCGCCTGTAGCGCCCTCCCTCATCCAGGACCCTTCCCTTGGTCTCGCAGATGTTGTGGAGGATGACACAGGAGGCGATGATGGGGATGACATTCTCCTCTGCCACAAGGAGTGGGGCAGTGAGGCACCTCCACCGAGCCTTCAGCCGGCCGAAGGCCCTTTCCACCACATTCCTGCTGCAATTCAGCCTCCTGTTGAATCCATGCTGCCTGGCATTCAGGTTGCCCTGGTAGGGCTTCATCAGCCACTTCCGAATGGGGTAGGCGCTGTCGGCGAGCAGGAGGGGGGCCGATCTGCTGGCCCCTCAGGGTGACGGTGGGGTTCCCTGGCACGTAGATGCCGGCTTCCATGGCCTGAAAGATGGTGGAATTCCTCGCCACCCTCGCGTCGTGGGTTGATCCAGGCCAGCCCACTTCCACATCTACAAAGCGTCCCTGATGATCCGTGGTGCCTTGGAGGACAACAGAATAGGTGTCCTTTCGGTTCACGAACTCGTTCCTCCTCCCCAAGGGTGGCACGATCAGACAGTGGCACCAGTCTACGGCACCCACTACTTGGGGGAAGCCGAGCTCACCGAACCCTTGCATGATCTGTGGGTGACAAGAAGGGGGAGAAGGAGACAATTATAGAGGAGCCATTGTATTTGCTAATGACGTTTTCCCCGTCCCTGCGCAGGTTCATCGGCTCTTGCTCCCGAGTATACAGGAGGACTTTCACTGCATAGTCATGGCGAACTAGGCATCCCTGCGCAGGTTCATCAGCCCTTGCTCCCGAGTATACAGGAGGACTTTCACTATGCGGAGTCATGGCCCACTAGGCATCCCTGCGCAGTGTCATTGCCTAAAACAGCTGACTCTGTATGCCATGTCATGACAGGGGAAAGTGACAGGTGTGTGTGTGACGGTCCTTACCTGTTGGTGGTCTCCCAGATACACTGTGCGTGACAGGAGCAGCTTCTCCATGGTGAGGGCGAACTCCACCAACACTTTTCCCACTGTGGTTTGCCTGACCCCGAACTGCTCTGACGTCTGCTTGTAGCTGGCTCTGTGGGCGAGCACCCAGATGGCCATGGCGACCCTCTTCTCGACCGGGCTGGCCTTCCTCATCACGGTGTCTTCCCGCTGCATTTCCGGACGCAATACTGCCACTAACCTGTGGAAGAGGGCACGGGGCATTTGGAAGAACATCCTCCATTGCTCATCTGCCCAGATGTATGTGACGAACCCGTCCCACCAGTCGGTGCTTCTGGGGAACATCCACCACCGGCGTGGGGCTCTCTCGGGGGCCATCAGAGCGGCATCGGCCATGGTGGTGAACCGTGTGACTCGTCTTGCGGCACCCGGTCTCACAGCTGTCACTTCTTTGACAGCAACAAAGGGGTGACAGTCATCACGGCTGCCTTCCCTGAATGTATCTGCGGCACGGACCATGGCGGAGGCTGCTGTGCCTGTGCATTGCAGGGCCAGTAGTAGCGCCGAGCACTCGGTTGGCGAGGCAGCCATTGTTCCTCTGCAGCACATAGTGCGCAGGTCCTGAGCACTGCCAACATTTCTGTTAAAGGGACCGTGCTTTCTCTGCACACGTGCGCATGCGCCGGAGAGAACAGAAAAAAAATTAAAGCCGCCGCTGCCGCCCATGCGGTGGCTGCATTCTTATTTGGGGCAACCTCGGGCATGGCAGTGCAGTGGCTGAGGCTTTAATAGAGCCTCGGAAAAGCTGCATTGACTGACTCCAATGCGGTTGCTCCGTCCCTGAATAGTGCACCTTCAGGGCATGCAATGCGGTTGCTGCGGTTTCGGGAAAAGGCAAATTCAGGTCACACTTTCTTTCCCGTCTGCTTAGCCCCTAAGTTAGCAGTTACATTTTCTTGCACAGGGGTGGCAACAGGAGGCAGACAAAAATCAACCAGATCTGAGTAACCTACTTCTCTGCTGTCTACCTTCATTCATAACTGTCATATCAAAAGCCTTGCCTCTACCCACCAGTGCCTACTCCACCATGGGCACATTGGTGTATCATCCCTCCAGGATTACAGCCAAAGAGACATAAGAATAGAAACCCTGGTGCTATCCCTTACTGTCGCTGGATTGAGGATTGAGAGCACCTGTATTTTAGCTGGTTACAGTCTTCCCTGCTGTGGTGAAATATATTGAATTTTTATTAGTAGCTATTTTCCAGTTTCCACCTAGATGTATAAATTAGCATAGTGAAATTTTAAGGAAATCCCTCTTGTCTTCTTTTGGACTGATGCTTGTGTTCTCTTTGTATGATTCATAAGTGGCCATCTTGTGCGGGAGGTTTCAGCCCAAATCATGTTGGGCAGTTGTGAATGAATAATCTAGAGTTACATAAAATGGGGCCTTGGTATTCATTGGGGTTTGGTTTCAGGAAACCCCCTCCCCCCTGTGGATACCAAAATCTGTGGATGCTCAAAGTCCCCCTATATACAATGATGCAGTAAAATTATGATCCTTATGTAAAATGGCAGGATCAAGGTGTGCTTTTTGGATTTTTTAAAAAATATTTTCCAGCCATGGATGGTTGACTCCATGGATGCAGGATCTGTGAATACAGAGTGCCAACTATACTTATGACTATTTTGTATTCATGATCCCACTAGTTTAAGGGATACATAGGGACTGTGAAAGTCCCCCAATCCTCACTTACTGGGCAGTAGCCACTGTGATCAATGGATGCCTGTTGATCATGCAAGAAATCTCTGGCATGAGGGAGACTTCAACAGGGAAGCTGCTTCTGCCTTTTGCACTGGAGCTCACTCAAGACAAGGGCTGGGATTGTTGGTCAGCTGCTTCCCAATCGAGCGACAAATAGTGACTGCTGTCTAATAAGTAAGGATTGGGGGGGAATGAGACAGAAGCATTTATAACTCCCCAAAAGAATCCGAGCTATTCTTCTTATGTTCAAGGAACCAAAAACCTATCATCAGGAAGAGGAAAAGCTGAAGAAGAATACAGTGGACCCTTGGTATCCATTGTGCTTTGGCTCCAACGCCCCCCCCCCCCCATGGATACCAAAATCCATGGATGCTCAAGTCTCATTAAATACAATGCCATAGTGAAATGGTGCCCCTTATATAAAATGGCAAATTGAGATTTGCTTTTTGGAATTTACATGTTTTAAAAAATATTTTCAAGCCATAGATGGTTGAATGGATATGGATGGCTGACTAAATTTTAGCAAATGAATTGCACAAGAAGGAAAGATGAATAAGCTCCTCTCTCCTTGCACCAGTCTTTGATGGCTCTGTTCTGATTGCATTATTATTATTATTATTATTAATGGTGGTGAGGAGATTCAGACAGCTATGTGCAATGTCTTTCCACTCTGAATGTGTCTGTTTAGTTCTCTCTCTCTATTTGTGAATGTATCTGTCTGAAATGCTGCTCCAGACTTATTTCTTTCTCTGAGGGGATTTTTGTTTCCAGAGAACAAGATGTCAAGTGCTTTGGCTCCTGGGCACCAATAGGCATTTAGGCAACGCTGGAGTTCCCACTGTTTACACAAACTTTTTACATGGAGAGCAGTTCCTTCTCCTTCCGGCAAGATGGCACAGTGGTCTGGGCAGAAATATTAAGCATCAAATGGGCATCAAACTTGTATGGACATTATGTTCTTCTGACTCACTTTGGGTTATGAGGTATTTTTAAACTTTTATCCCTCAGTGAATCAGCTCTTGTGTAAATCTATTCCCAAACTCAAGCCCTTTTGTGGTTGGGAATTTATGTTTTCCTTTGCTTCTTTATATTTGTTGTAGAAATGTGAGTTTTTGGACATATGTTAAACTGAGCAGGCTGGCCTGCTCTGTTCAAACAATTAGCAGTCGATCAGCTCTTTGGTGCTCAAACCATTGATTTAGGAGGAAGTATTCTTCCTCAACAGAGTGGCAAGCCCTTGACAAAGCCATAAATGGGAAAGAATAAGTTATGACCATTCCCATGCTAGTAGGGCAAATTATAAATAATAATAATAATAATAATAATAATAATAATAATATATTTATATCCAACCTCTCTGTAAAATACAACCGAGGCAGCTTACAAGATAAAACAAACAATCCCATCCTCCAAGAGCCCACCCCCATAAAGTACAATTAAACAGACAGAATATAAAAACATACTTTAAAATTACAAAAACAATTTAAAATAGCTACAACAAAAATTAGGGACAGGCATAACTATTTTCGGTGGCTAGTTACCTACTCAGGAAAGCCTGCTGGAAGATATCCATCTTAACAGCTTTTTAAAAGCTCTTTAAGGTGGTCAAGTGACAGATCTCATGAGGCAGGCCATTCCAAAGTCTGGGAGTGATAGCTGAAAAGGTCCTCTGGGCAGTTGCAGATAATCTAGTTTTTATAGGTCGCAGTAAATTTTTCCCAGAGGACCTGAGTGCATAGGGTGGGTTATACTGAAGGAGGCGGTCCCGAAGATAGGTTGAACTCAAGCCATTTAGAGCTTTAAGGTAATAACCAACACCTTGTACTGAACCCGGAAACTGATAAGCAGCCAGTGAAGTGATTTTAGAATGGGTGTTATGTGGTCTCTTCTGGTTTTACCTGAGACCAGCCTGGCTGCCATATTCTGTACCAGTTGAAGTTCCAAACTAGGCACAAGGGTAGTCCCATGTAAAGTGCATTGCAGAAATCGAGACAAGAGGTTACCAGCACATGTACCACAGTTTTGAGGTACCGGACTTTCAGGAAAGGACACAGTTGTCATATCAGCCGAAGCTGATAGTAGGCGCTCGTGACCACCACATTCACCTGATTTGTCATCTGAAGCAACGGATCTAGGAGCACCCCCAGACTGTGAACACAGTCCTTTGAGGAAAGTGTGACCTCATCTAGGACTGGAGATTGTGTCCCAATACCTAGGTTTGGGGCTGCTATTGTTAGTACCTCTGTTTTGTCTGGACTCAGTTTCAATCTGTTTTTCCTCATCCAGTCCATTACCACCTTAAGACATTCATTGAGAGAAGAGACGTCATCTGAAGTCAAAGCTGTGGACCAAGACATGAGGAAATATATCTGGGTGTCGTCAGCGTACTGATGACACCCCGCCTCATGTCTCTGGATGATCTCTACCAGCAGCTTCATATCTATGTTAAATAGCATCGGGGACAGGATGGCACCCTGAGTGACACCACAATTAAGCTCTTTTTTTGTTGAGCAACTGTCCCTGAGCATCACCCTCTGGAATCTGCCCGAGAGAAAGTAACAGAACCATTGAAATGCAATGCCTTTGATTCCTAATTCTCTCAGGCGTTCCAAGAGGATGTCATGATCTATCATGTCAAAGGCCACTCAGAGGTCCAGTAGCAACAACAGGGTCACACTACCCCTGTCGATGCCCAGACGAAGGTCATCAGCTAAGGCAACCATGGCAGTCTCCACTCCATAGCCTGTCCCAAAGCCAGTTTGAAATGGAACCCGATAATCGGTTTCCTCCAAGACAGCTTCGAGCTGAAGAGCAACAGTCCTCTTGATCACCTTCCTCAAAAAAGGTAGCAAAGAGAATAATCTATAGCTGTTCATGTCCAGAGCGTCAAGAGAAGGTTTTTTCAGAAGCAGCCTAACCACCCCTTTCTTCAAGGAAGATGGAACACAACTTTCCCCAAAGGATGCATTGATGATGTCCCTCAGGAACATCTTCAAGATATCTCCCCCCTGGATGGCCAGCCATGAAGGGCAAGGGTCAAGAGAGCAAGTTGTCTTCCTCACTCTACCAAGGAGCTTGTCCACGTCATCAGTACTCACTGATTGGAACTGATCCAGTATAATCTCATAAGCAGAGTTGCTGGATACCTCATCTATCCAGTCTACTATAAAACCGGTGTCCAAGTCAGCTCTTATCTGAGAGATTTTATTTGCAAAGAAGTTGTTAAACGCATCACAGCAGGCTGCTGTTGGGTTAAGTAATGGGTTCTGCACAGGTGGAACCTGTCTCAGTTCCTTTACCACCCTAAACAGCTCTGCTGGACAGGACTCTGCAGACTCAATACATGCAGAGAAGAAAGATTTCCTTGCTGCGAGCAAAGAAATTTCATATGATGACTTCTGTCAGATAAGAGTCAAGTTTTCTGCCAGACACACTCTAGTCATTGTCAAATCTGCTTCATCTTCCTAAGTTTTTCTGTATACCATGGTTGACGATTGGAAGTGGGTTGGAAAGGACGCTTGGAAGCGATCATGTTGATAGCCTTGGCAAGATTGGTGTTTCAGTTATTAACCAAAGCTTTGACAGAATCATTGGCGTTACCAACCATTAAACCCTCTAAGGTTTTCTGGAATCCAATTGGTTCCATTAGCCTTCAAGGGCGGACCATTCTAATGGATCCTCCACCCCCGACAGGATGGACAGTGGTTCTAAGTTCAGCCTTGATCAGAAAATGATCCATCCATGACAATGAAGAGGTTTTTATTACCTTTGTCCATGGATATTCCTGTTCCGTACTGAAGACTATATCAAGGGTATGACCTGCACAATGTGTGGGCCTGGTGACCAATTGGGATAGGCCCATGTTTATCATGGATTCCATGAACTCCTGAGCTGCACCTGTTAAATTTGACAAACTGGTCTTGAGTGGAATGTTGAAGTCGCCCAGAGCTAGTCTGGGTGACTCCAACAGCAACTTTGAAACCAGCTGTGTCAGCTCAGTTAGGGAGTCTGCTAGGCAATGGGGTGGATGGTATACTAGCAGAATCCCCAAACTATCTTTGGTCCTGAGGCTCAGGTACATACATTCGAAGTGAACTGTTTTCCGGAGAGATATTCTGGTTAAGGTAAAGTTATTCTTATGAACCAGGGCTACTCTGCCCCATTGCCCCCTTACCCTTACCCGCTTACTGACAGAGTACCCAGCTGGGTGGGGCTGTGCCCAAGTTAAAGCACTGCCTTCTCCCAGCCAGGTCTCTGTAAGGCAAGCCAGGTCAGCATCTTCATCTAGAAGAAGATCATAGATGATTTGGGTCTTGTTTTTGACTGACCTGGCATTGCAAAGAAGCAAGGTCAATACAGAATATTTGAGGGTGTCCCGGTGTGTTTGGACAGAACTTACTTCTCTGTATAAGTACAAAGAACACAGAAGCCTTGGGGCTTTCATTATTTCTATTATTTTTGTCCTATTTCTGCTTTGGGGGAATTATTTTTTGGACATCATCAATTTCTAACACCAGTTAACTCCCAAGATTTAGAGCCCCCGAAGTTGTTTCCCAAACTTGGGTCTACATGTTATTCAATACTGTACAAAATCCCACATTATAACCTGTAATCCCTTATTCCCTCTTGGAAAAAGCTGAAGTACATCATTGGATTGATCATAGCAATCTATTATGATTATGATTATGCATTTTTGGAATTCATTGTTTTATTAGACCACATTTTGTAAATAAGGCTCTTCCATTCTCCAGACAAAAGAAGTCCATAAACAAGAAATCATAACAAGACTAAAGACATTTGCAGACTGCTAGAAATAGTGCAAATTGAGTCCACTTTAACTGCCCTGGCTCAGTGCTAGGGAATCATGGGAATTGTATTTTTTCTGAGACATTGAGCCTTCTCTGTCAGAGAGCTCTGGTGCCACAATTAACTACAGTTCCCATGATTCCTTAGCACTGAGTCAGGGCAGTTAAAGTGGACTCAGGTTGCACTATTTCTGGCAGTCTGCAAAGGCCCTAAGACTTGGAAAGGCAGTCTTGACAAAACTAGATATAAGATCATCAAGTGTAAAGACATATAATTAAATACCAAAGTCAGAATTGTCCAGAACATTGTATTTCTGATTTCTAAGGCTGTATCTGCATGACAGAAATAATCCAGTTTGGTACCACTTTAATTGCCATGTTTCGATGATATGAAATTTTGGGAACTGTAGTTTTGTGAGACTTTTCTGCCAGGAAGCTCTGGGGCCACAACAAACTACAGATTTCTATAGCACTGAGCCATGGCAGTTGAAGTGGTGGGAAATGGCATTATTTCTGCTGTGGAGATGCAGCCTTCATATGGCTGTGAAAACTTGACAATGATGACAGCTGGGAGGATGAAAATCACCTTTTGATGATGGATGAGAATTCTGTGGATACTCATGGAGGTCTCATTCATAGGTCATCAAAAGTCCAAGTCAACATAATGGCAAATAACAACCACAACCAATCCATCAAACAAGTGTGGTGTAATGGTCAGATTGAGACCTGCAATACTCTTATTTAAGTCCCCTCTGGTCCATGAAAATAATTATGCCTCCTTTTGCCAGGTACTCTTTCAGCTGCACAGGGTTATTATGACAATAAAGTGGAAAGGACAGGTATGAATATCACCATCAAGTTCATTGAGGGAAGTGAGGTGGGATAAAAATTACAAATAAATTGGTAGTGTTTCCTAAGCCTGTTACAATACTCCGAATTCTTTATGCAGATGAAGAGCAACCTGCCCTTCTTCTTCCTCATCTGATTCACCAGTACAATGTCCAGAAGACCCTACATCAGTCTTGCTCAACATGGTGCCCTTCAGATGCCTTGGAAGATGACTCCCTTCATATTTGGCCTTTGTACATGCTAGCTGGGGCTGATGGGAATTACAGCTTTTTGCACAGGACCCACCAAGGATCCCCAGCATTGTTTCCAAGGATGCATAGTTTATGTGGAAATAGGATTTCTGAGACATTATGTTGAACAAATACAGCCACAAAATTTTTGTTAATTGCCCTAGTTTCAGGTGGAAATAAAAATGAGAAGTGATATTTTGGTTCTTGGTCTCTCTCTCTTTCTCTCTCTGGCTTATGGACTCCATTTTCCTATGAGCAGTGCTGGCCCAAAACGTTTTGCTATCTGAGGCACAATAGCAAATGGTGCCTCTCCCCCTGGTCAACATGCAAAATGACCCAAAGCAGCCCAGTTATTTTGGCACATGAGCCCCTACAGAGGAATTCACCTGCTCAGGTATAGGGCTAAACTGGGGGTAGGAATGTGGGTATGCATGTAAGCCACACCCCTGAACATCGCCATGTGTCTCACAATTTCCCAGATGTCCATCCATCAGACAAGACTACAGATCAGGAATCTGGATAAGCAAGCCATTGTATGCATTCATTCTTCCTAAAAGTAATTCCTAGATTCTGAATCATCCAGTCCATGAGAGGGAGGCTTCAACACTAAGGATACAGGAACTAACACACAATAAAATGAGCCTTTATAGAAGAAGAGCAAGAATGTTAAAATGGCATGAAAAAGTAGGTCATTTCATATGATGCTAAAAACATTTTCTGGAATCTTATCTGGCCGTTGCATACATCATAGTACATAGTACAATGTTGCTATGTAGTTAATTCTGACATGACTCTCCCAAACCCCACTTATTGGTAAGCAGCTACTGGGTTTGAGAAGGGTAATTTCCTCTGTTGATCAAGAGTTTGACATTCCCACCTCCTCCTGTGACTGTCACAAATAATCCTTGCGCTGAAGTCACAAGAGTCATAAGAAGTTAGAGCATCAGGTAGCTGCTTCCTAATTGTCAGAGGAACAAATCTGTCAATCACAGTGGCTGCTTACTGGTAAGTGGAATTTAGGAGACTTTTACAGTTCCTATGTAGTCCCTAAGCTTAGTGCTGTGTAGGGATCATGAAGAAATAGGAGTTTCAAATGCATAACTGTAGGTTATGTATTTGCAATGGCCCCACAGGATTATGGCCAATGTATTTACTATATTATCTTTACTAGGACCTTCTTTTAAATCTATCTATCTATCTATCTATACCCTGGAAAAAGCCAGAGCTCAACATGTTGTAATATTATATTTACTGGTATCTTGTTTTAATTTGAGATACTAATACATTCTAATAATACATTCTGAATGCTGAAAAAGATATTGCATTATAATATTATGTTCACAACTGCCTTTTAATTTTGCCCATGTTAATTTTAATATTTTCTTTAGTGTTCTATCAAACCTCTATTTTTTTTGTTCATTCTCATATCTTTCCTCTTGATGTATATTATATCCTTCCCTTTGAAGTGAATTACTTTTGGATCAAGGTTTTTTCTCTCCTTTTGCACATGGTTAGCAATCCAAAATTCCACATACAGGCAGTCTTCCAGGCTCCAGACTGAATACCAGTTTCTATACAATCCTAGTGGCTGTGGCTAGTGCCTGTCATTTTCATTTTCACATGATATCCCCAAGGCTCCTGGACAACATTACTTTTGCTGTAACAATCTTACCTTGGAATTCAAAGGTATTATTTTAATCCTCCTCCCAAATATCTTTGAATTTAGAGGCACCAATAGAATCACAGAATCATAGAGTTGGAAGGGACCCCATGGCCCATCAGGACTCTGACATTTTGTATGGAGCTAGTTAAGAGTATCAACATGTCTTGCAAAGTTTTTCTCTCATGTTTAGCCTGGAATAAATTAACCTTCTTTCTCAAGCTGTACCAAAAAAGAGAAGACTTCCTGGTGACTGAAACAACGTGCCTGTCCTTTTCATTGTTTTCTTCTGCTCTTCCTTTGCCACAGAGGTGAAGCTATTGAGAAAAACAGGTATTTCATTTCTCTGATCCATGCACAAAAGAAAGCAAAGAATTTAATTCTGATAGATGGCTTCATGGTGAATTACCAGCAGTAACATTATAATCCTCACTTAATCATCCAGACAATAGGAAATACCTAATGGCAATGTGTAGGATAAGGAAATAGAGTATCTTTGAACATGAGGGCAAACATAGGCAAGGAGTGGCATAAACAATGTGGTGAATTCAGAAAAGATCACAATATACTGGCTTACATGCACAGAATGGGGTGACCCCTATAGGCCAATTGTTTGCACTTTCTGATTGAAAACAAAACAAAACGCTATCAGCCAAATCACAAGGTGGAAGGGGCAACTTTATGGACCAGAAGGCCAAATTTCTATCCCAGCACCCAATTCACTCCCAGATCTCAGGGCCTGGCCTAGAGGCTCAGGGCCCAGACCCCTCAGGACAAAGGGGAGAAATCTCAGGGGGAGAATACTGTTTTTGAAAAATTTGTATGAATTCATCATTTGTTAGATTTGGTTGTTTTGGTTTTTTTAATAGCATGTGTGGTGTATCTGTGGCCAATGCTTAATATATTATCAAGCTAAATTACAATGCTGCAGGACATCCCTTGTAATGGAGTTTAGCACATTAACTTTTCTGCTGGGATAAACCCGGGATGTAACTTTCTTAAGGCGAATCTTATCGCATTCACCCATCGCAGGGCAATATGCAGCCCATATGCAACCTGGGCTTCTCTGGGTTTGTCTCACAACTTTTCAAGAATGAGAAAATATTGTACTGGCTGTACTGGCTGGCATCCTGTTCAATATTTACAAGGTCATAAACTGGACTTACAATCTCATAATCTTTGAGATTCATTGAAAGATATAGCTGTGTTAGTCTGTAGAATCAATATGTAGAGAGATCTTGTAGCACCTTTGAGACTGATTGAAAGAAAGAAGTTGGAAGCTCATGCTACGAAAGCTCATGCTGCCAACTTCTTTCTTTCAGCTAGTCTCAAAGGTGCTGCAAGATCTTTGAGACTCATATTTAGGTTGCTCAGGACCAAACATCATCCCCCAAACCTACCTTTTTATCTAGGCAATGCCCCAACTGAAATCTTTCTAAGGTGCTGTCATCATTTTCTAACATTTAGAAAGCTTTCAGGGTCCTGCTACTGGTGCTTGTTTCAAAGCATGCTGTCCTGATCACAGCATACTTTGAGACAAGCACCAGTAGCAGGACCCTGAAAGATCTCTCCAGCTGCCCATCTCAATATGTCCTGTGACTGGGAGAGTGCTGCAGTCATAATTTTCCAAATCCCTGTTTTGTAGTGCCTCAGAACACTTCAGTAGAGGTTCTGTCTGGAGGAAACAGTAGGTTCTGTGGGGTGGCACAAGCAGATGTAACCCAGGGTGATCAGATGCCATAACTGCAAAAGAGGACAAGGCATCCCAAAATGTTGAACATTCCAGAAAATGTAGGACATTACAAAATAAAAGCTAAACACACTAAGGGCAGCCCAAAGGGCTGACCTGATGGTAAAGATGGGGAGGGGCAGCCGCATGCCAGCCACCCCAACCCCAGCCCGATGATGTCCTGACGCCATGTGCCGTTACATGCAGCGCGCAGCATCAGGACATCCTCCTGGTGTAGTGTCCTGATGCGCTGTGCTAGAAGGGGTGCTAAAGAGTCATGTGCCGGCTCTTAGGGCACCCTTTTGCACCATAAAGCATCTGTGCAATAACTTTACTGTTGAAGATTTTAAGAGCTGGCTCAATCAATTGACCACCCTGGTTATAATAGAATTTCAACAATGCTCCAACTTTTTTTCCAGCCTTCAACATTACTGCCTCCCTTTGCCAAGAAAGAGACTCACTGAAAACAATGCCCAGATATCTAAATAGTTGGGTTTGTTCTATGGTGTTTCGATCTAAGGTCCATTTGTGTTTTGGGCAGTTTCTGCCAAATATCATTACCTTGGTCTTGGAATAGTTTATTGATAGGTGTTCCTGATGACAATAGGCACTGAAAGCATTTAATAGGTTTTTAAGACCCAAACGAGATAGGGAAATAAGCACTACGTCATCTGCGTACATCAGAATGAAGATCTTTCTATTCTTGATTGCTGGAGATGGAGAATCAACTATAGATAGAAAAGGCACCAAATCATTAATGTAGATGTTGAAAAGAGTAGGTGCCAGTAGGCATCCCTGTTTCACTCCCCGAGTTGTTGTAAAGACTTCGGTCAGGGAACCATTTAAGCTAACTCTAACCCTCATCTCTGTGTGGCTATATAGTTCCCGTATCAGTTTCAAGAGTCTTATATCAATCCCATAACTATGTAGCTTTTCCCATAATCTATTTCTATTAATAGAGTCGAATGCGGCTGAGAGATCAATGAAAGCAGTATAAACATGTCTCTTGTTCTCCTTTGTGTACTTCCTGATAATATGACTTAATGTGAAACACTGATCTATAGTACTATATCCACTTCTGAATCCTGCCTGTTCTTCGTGTATTACTTGCTTTTCTTGTAGCCAGTCTGTTAACTTATGAAGCAAATGTCGTGCATATAACTTTGAAGTGATGTCCAGCAGGCTAATTGGTCGATAATTTTGTGGATCATGCCTGTCTCCTTTCTTGAAGATTGGGAAGACAATACTCGTTTTCCACCCTTGAGGCATTTGTCTGGTGCTGTTTATTGTAGTAAATAAACTGGCAAGGATGGGGGTCCACCATTCAACATATTGTTTAAAGAGTTCAGGAGGAAGCATATCTTCACCCGGTGCTTTCTTGGGTTTCATTGAAGTGATTAAACATTTTATCTCATTTGCTGTTACTGGCTGCCACTCAGGGGGATTAGAAAAATCTTTATCCATTCAGACCACTTCCAAAGGACTTGAGTTACTGTCAAAAATATTGGAAAAATATTTAATCCAAGTGGAAGCAGTAATTGAGGCTTCCTGTGTACTTCTTACATTTTTTAAGCCACGAGTAACAAGTTCCCAAAATTTGTCTTCCTTCTGTTCTATTGTTGCAAGTTCCAGTTCCTGCCACTGAGATTTTATGTGATTTATTTTATTAGCTTTTAAAAGACTTTTATATTTCAGCCTAAGATTAATTAAATTTTCCATGTTCTTTCCAGATGGATTTTTGTGGGATTCCCTTATCTTATTGGCTAGATCTCTTTTGGCTACTCTACATTCTGTATCAAACCATCCATATTCTGTGGGTTGAAATTTTTTATCTGTTGTTAAGCAGTGTCTAAGTTCCATCACAATTTGTTGGTAGATATCTAAGTGGTTTGTTGATTTGTCATAAAAAAGCTGGCACATACTAGACAAATAATTGCTGTTTAATTTCTCCTGAATAGCGTTGCTTAGTCTGATACACCATTTCAGCCTCCTCTCCCCTAACAATACTCCAGTTAAATTTGCTGTTTTAGTTAACATTGTCCATTCAAGAATTGGTTGTAGGGACACTTTAAGGGGGAAGTTATCACTTTCTGTATATTCCAGGATTTCAAAATAATTTACTAGAGGGAACAACAAAGGTGAGAATAATATATGGTCGACAACGCTACCACCTCGTTTGCTCAGATAAGTATAATACCCCCTTGTTACATCAACAGGACTCCCATGCAAAGTAAATGGGTTATGCTGATATATAAATTCTAGAAGTTTTATTCCTTGCTGGTTATATTTATTATCCAAAGAGATGTGTGGTGTTTGGAATATATCTTCTAATTCTATGCCTAATGGATGAAAGAGACCTTCTGAAGCAGCTCCAGTTCGGGCATTGAAATCCCCACAGATAAAAAGAAAAGCACTGGAAATGTTTTGGTTAATCTGTTCTAACAGGAGTGTCAAATTGTTCCACACCATAGAGGACAATTGCTGGTCATTTGTAGGAGGGCAGTAGACATTTATACAGAAGAAAGTATTTCCTGTATCCATGTTGATTTGAATTGGTAAAAGATAATTATTCTCCAAGCCAAAGTCCACCATCTGAATTTCTCCCGCCAATTCTACTGAGATGAAAGACACCAGACCGCCGCTTCCTCGCCCCTTTTTATGTCTTCTTACAGCTGGCTGGCTAAATGCCTTATAGCCTGGGAGGTATGGGGGGTTATCTTTGTTGGTCCAAGTTTCTTGTAGGCAAACTATCTCATATTTCTGAAGAGTTTTGATAAATTCCTTATCTATCATTTTATTTTCCCAACCAGCCAGATTCCAGGAAATTATATTGAGCCCTCTTTGCTTTGAATCTAGTCAGTTATCTTTGCTAGAAAAAGGTTTTCGGGACTCAACATTGGTTCTCAGGCTTATATCCTTGTTAGGGCTGAATGGCTCTCCTAAGTTTTTTAAGGAAGTCTTTGGTGCAATGGAACTATCTTGTAATTTTGACCTACCGAGCTGAGTCCCAAATTGTCTACGAGGGTCTATATACTTGTTCTTATCTTCTTGCTTGTAAAGACCTAAGGAGATGTTATTTGGGTATGTAATAAAAGGCTGGGTCTTATGATTCTTATTATTCCACCTACTGTTACTCCCTTTGACATTTCTTGTTTGCCTTTCTCCCCATGAGAGGGGTGATGGGGGGTTAGAATGGTGTTTGTAAGATTTTTTTGTGGTTGAATAAGTTCAAATAACAGGCCTTTGTTGGTAAATATATATAATAGAGACCCGAATCCTCACCACTTGTCGGGGTCTCTAGATTTTTTTTGTGGTTGGATAAGTTCAAATAACAGGCCTTTGTTGGTAAATATATATAATAGAGACCCGAATCCTCACCACTTGTTGAGGTTGCTAGAAAAGTCAATTCTATACTGCCTCTTTGCCCATGCTGGGGCAGATGTTTACAGAAGACACCATTGCTTAAATCCAAGATAGTCTGTAATTTTGCTAAATGTTCTTTGGCTGAAATCAAAGTTCCACTTAGTTTCTTTACCGGCCAATTATGTATGATCACTTGTCCTTTATCTGTGAATCTGTTACTACGCATTCCATAATTAGTGGTAGATTTTTTTTGCACTTCTATTTGAGGTGCATGAAATGTTTCTCTGCCATCCTCTGCCATATCTCTCAGTCGATGTTGCAAAGCAGAGAGAGAAAGGGACCTACTAGAGCCATCCCGATACTCATTTATAGATGTCATATCAGGAATTATTCTAGCGGAATTTGATGGAGTATTGTTATCTTTTCCTTGTTCAAAGGGAGTGGCGGTGCCTGGGTTCTCATCTACATACTCATCAATAATCTGAAATCTTGAATCAGATGGAGTTAAGCTGAGTACAGAAGTTGATTTTTCGGGACAGAAGCCTAGATCACTATTTCTAACTGGGCAAGAGGTTTCACAGTTCAAGATCCAGTCCTCCATAATTTCATTCAGTTGTTTTATTTCAGAATTTAGAGCTGGTTTGAATTCTTCAGGCATATCCTCATCAAGAGGGTCAGCTACACTTTCTTTGCCTTCACTGGGGAAACAAGACTGGGGGGCTACTGTCAAAATCCCAAGCTCCACAAGTCCTACTAACGTTTCAATAGTAGCTTTAAGACCAGAAACTTCCTTTTGCAGAGTGTCTATTCTATTAAAGAATTTTACTGCTGTTTGTTCTGCTAGAAAACATTGATCATGTAAAAAAAACCATATAAAGAGGAGAAGTTTTGATCTGTAGATACTGAGTGAGGTTTAGTGCTCTTTTCTTTTACTGTATTTATCGTATTTTTATCTGAGGAAAATGGCTTATGCTTAAAGGGTGAAAAATTAGATTCAGCAAAGCCTGGGTCAATAGACCAGTTTGCAGCATTTTCAAAGGAAGAGTGGGAGAATGAAGTTTCTGTCTCAAGGAGCAGCAAAAGGGAGGATCGGGGCTGTAGCATGGGGTAGCCGTGGCCTCGATTCACAACTAGCAGGGGCAGCCCAGAGCTGCCTGTCTGCAGCCCTCCTAATATAAATGTAAATTCATGCTTCTTAGTCATACTCAAAATGGAGTTATACTTAAAATTCCTCCTGGACAGAAAACTGAAACAGAGGAAAAGGAGGACATCTGGTCACCCTGCTGTAACTACAGTAATGTCATGTTGCCCTTCAGTAATTACATCCTATTCACTCTGAAAAAAGATTTTCAATGCTTCAAAGTACCTCTTTCCCCATTCAAAGGCTGTGGGACTGCTGGAAGAACATATTCATCTTCTTCATCAAGTAACATGTAATACTTTCCATGGATAGAATATATTAAAATGATCCCAGCCTCACTTTTCCTCAGTGTCTTCATAAATTCTCTTCTCTGCCCCCTCTCAAAAACTTATCAAAAAATTGGCAACTGCCATTCTACCAGCTTGCCTTTGTGGTATTCCCTCAATAAATGCATTTTCATATACCATTTCCTTTTATATTCACATTTATGTACAAAAGTTTTGATCAGAGAACTTATAGAAAGTTCATATCCATTCCAATCCACATATGATTGGTGGATCGCATTTCAGGAAAGCTGACCAAACACCATTCTCCCCTTCTGAAGATGTGGAGCAGCATGAGACTACCATAGATTCTCCCCACACTTCAAGGTTTAGTTTTAGTCTATGTTCAGCTCAGCTTCTACTAACTCTTTTTCCATCTTAATGCTAGTGTTTTTATCTCTACTGCTTCATAGTTGTCAGCTTGCTGGTCCATGGAGTGAATCAAGCTCATAAATGAGAAAGGACATTTAAGTCATGTCCTATGCAATCCTGTCTGGAAATAATCATTCCCTATTGAGGGCACTCTGACTTTTTCTTATTGATGGAAAATATTTTTGATGGAGTCTTTCTTGTTAAAAGTGTCTATTTCGCTGTTCAAAATTAATCACAAGACAAAGTGCACTTTCCCTCAGAAATTCACTTATCTTAGGCACTTGAGCACTTGGATTTTGGAGAAACAGAATATGTATGTGAACAGGCATATCTTCTGTAACTACAAACACCTACAAATGTGTACAAATGTAAAAAAAATACATGATCAAATACACTGGAGACAAGGCATACAAAAAAAAAATGAGGAAAATGTAACCAGAAGAGACAATGTATGTAACAATAAATATTTTAGGGATAGTAGGTAAATACATACAAACATTGCTGAAAATATGGATGGCAATATATATGAATTTCCATGGTGAGGAAAAGTACATTCTGCCAATGTGAAAAGAACAAAGGGTGGGGTGGGCATGCAGAAAACATTCAGAGAAATAAAACATAGGTGACAATGAGAGTTTTTCACATCCCTACTTACTGCTCAGTAAATACTGCAGTCTAAACATTTTTGTATGTTGAAACACTGGATAGAGCCAGTGTGAGGTAGTGGTTTGAGCACCAACTGACAGTGGAGACCAGGGTTTGAATCCTCGCTTGGCCATGAAACCAACTGGGTGACCTTGGGCATGTCACATTCTCTCAGCTTCAGAAAATGGCAATGGCAGGCCCCCATCTGAAGATATTTTCCAAGAAACTGCCATGTTAGGTTTGCCCTAGGGTCACCATAAGTGGGAAATGACTTGAATACACAACAACAACAACAACAACAACAACAACAACGGATAATACCAGGGTTCCAACTGGGCAATTTCAGAATGGTTTTGATACTTTTCATGGTTAAATGGTCGTCCATCCACAGCCATCTAGAACCCCAGAGATCCCAGGCTTTGGAAAGGTCTTTTAGGTTTCATTGCAAAGCTGTGTGTGTGTGTGTCTATGTGTTTTTGTGTGTGTCTTTGCTGTCTTTCAATAAAGTTTAGCTAGTTGGATGTGATCCAATCTGTATTTTGCTTATACTCCGTTGAAACAAGTGGAACTTGCTTCTAAGTATACGCACAAGATTTGGGTTTTTGTTTTTTTTTAAGTCAGAGGGTGTATCCACACTGGAGAAATAGAGCACCACGTTAGCTGTCATGACTCTATCCTATAGAATCCTGGGAATTGTAATTTAGTGAGGTATCACAGCTCTCTTAAGGACCATGCTGAATACCTCATCAAACCACAGATCTCAGGATTCCACAGAATAGAGACATGACAGTTAAAGTGGTGTCAAATTGTTTTATCTCTGAAGTGTGGATGTGTCCAAAGATTAGCACCTAAACCAGTGTTGGGAATCCAGATGCCATTGAACTGTAACTCAGGTTATGGTGGCTATGATTTTTGGAAGTTGCAATCCAACAACATTTGCAATGCCTTGCATAATTCCCACCTCTGGTATAAGCAATGTGTACTATAGGGTCACCTAGAGTTTAAACCTAGGTAGATTGTATTATGGAAGACAATGATGCCACAAAAGAGGATGCCAACAACCAAACTTGATGCAATAGAAATATTAAGGCACACAGAAAACATATTCATACAATAACCAAAGTCCTGGTATGTTCTAGGCTGAAGTTTTTCACCAGGGCAATGTTTTCCCCCAATTTTATTACACACAAAATAATATTCCAAATTCTTTGAGCATCGCATTGTTTCTTTCAGATTCAAAGTGGAGTCAGACTGGATCTTTCTGATTCTAAGATAATAGTGCTTATTTCAGTTCACTTTATTTGTACAGATATATTTATATTATGTAACCACTTCCTTGGAACCTATAGGCGTTTTAAGTAGAATAAGCTACTTCACAGTTAGCTGAGGTGATGGGCTCCAATGTCTGCAATGAAAGGGCTATTTTTGTTTTTGCAAAGAATATCATTTATATGTGGAGGCCAAGTTCTGACATTTCTTCAGTGTAGTGTAAATATCCACCAGTGAAGTGATATCATGACACCGCTATACTAAATACCAGTGTAGCACTACATACGCAGACCAATGGTCAATGTACATTGTACAAATGCAAGTTCTTTTTTTTCCCCATCCCCTAGATCATAAGAAGGAAATAGACCTTTTAGGAATTTTGAGGGAACAAAAGGACAAGGTGTCAAATGCAATCCATGCAACACAGATTTCACATCCCAATTTAGATTGTTTATATCTCAAAGAAGGGCCCGGGGATGTAATACTTCACTAATTTCATTCATGAAGGAAGCAAGAAATAATTTTAGAACTTCCACTGTGAGAAAACCTTTGAAAACTGTGCAGTTTGTAAAGGACGTTAACAGGGACCATTTCTGCACAAAATTCACACATGGTATTTTTACACAGAAGACATCATTTTCTGTACAGTTTCTGCAGATAAAATAATAGTTCAGTGAAGAAGTATTATTTCTGCACAGAAATACTGTTTTCTTTGCAGAAAATGATGTGTTTTCTGAAAAAATATAGCATCTGAATTTTGTACATAATATGTCCGAAACTATGAAGATCATCCTCAGTTCAGGATTCTCATCAGGGTTTTCTGACACTTTCTGACAATTTTTTTATTTTTATTTTTAAAAACATTCCTTCCATCCCTAGAAGGACTCTAACTTTTGCTTATGGTTATCTGTGAAGCACTATGATTCTTCTTATTGCTGATGATGTGATATTAGTTGTAGTACTTGTACAAATAAAGTGGCACCAACTTGTCTTTACTAGTGGTGCTAAGGAGCTAGTCCCACATACAGTTTCTTGATTACCATGTGTTTGATGATTGGTGACTGATCATGAGAGCCATTAAAAAACACTGTGTTTGAACCCACAGGGGATTTTTATAGAAGTGCTCTGTCTATCATTAGATCTGTAATGTGCCATCTGCACATGTAAGTCATCAAAATTCTGCAGCCATCAATTTATGAACCTGAATGTATGAAGCAGGCCTCAATTTCATTTGATTAATATATATATATATATATATATATATATATATATAACCTATGGGGGAGTTGAAAGCCAAACAGCTGTAGTGCCAGAGGCAAGATCTTCCATTTCTAGAATATGAATAAAATGCAGTTGTAATAAAACAGGAAAATATGCACAGATGGACAGAGCTGATTCCCTATAACTTCTCCCTATGGGAATGAGGCCTCAATGTAAACAACAGCACAAGTTGAATTGCTACATGTGTGAGGAATGAGAGGATGGTATCTGAAGTATAAGAAGTGTTTTCAATGTTATTTTTTCCTTGAACCTCAGTGATCATATTTCTCCAAGCGTATGGGTCTCCCACATGTATGCACACTCAGACAAACACCTTGCTATTGCAAAAGGTTTGTGATTATTTTTATTACCCCAATAATGGGCCTTTGCAGACTGCCAGAAATAGTGCAAATTGAGTCCACTGTAAGGGTTAGGGTTAGTGCTAGGGAATCATGGGAATTGTTTTTTTTTTCCTGAGACATTGAGCCTTCTCTGTCAGAGAGCTCTGGTGCCACAATAAAATACAGTTCCCATGATTCCCTAATCGTAACCCTAACCCTAAAAGTGGACTCAATTTGCACTATTTCTGGCAGTCTGCAAAGGCAATGTCTATCAAGAATACACTCTAGGCTAGTGATATATGAAGGATAGTGTTGACATTTGAAAGATCTTCATCCAAGAACTGCTGGAGGAAAATTAATTGCTAGGAAATAAATGAAGACATAGAAATAGAATGGGGGAAATAGACAATTTATTTATTTTCAACTGATGGGCCTGGTCTAAAGGGAAAATTAAGTATTTAAGATTTCTCCCTCAATATATTAATGTATTGATATAGATAACTCTGCTTCTGTCTAAAAAAGGAAAAGAAAGAAATCAGAAGGAGAAAGAAAGAAACCCTGTTATGGAAATAATCTGTATTGTTGCGAGGAAGGGAAAGAAAGCAGTGTTCTTTTAGTGATGCTGACTGCAGTGGACCCTCAGTATGTGCTGGAGATTGGTTCCAGAACCCCCTGAGGATACCAAAATCTATGGATGCTCAAGTTCCATTATATACAATGGCACAGTAAAAAAAAAAAAAAAAAGTCCAATATATAAAATAGCAAAATCAAAGTTTGCTTTTGGGATTTCTTTCTTTCTTGGTGCGTGAATATTTTTGAACCATGGTTGGTTTAATCCATGGATGCAGAATGTGTAGATACAGAGGTCCAAGAGTAGTTTGACTATTCGACAACCTTAAGTATGCTCAGATAGCCACTACTGACTGTCAACAACAGTGACTTCCCCTCTAGGTGTGTGTGTGTGGGCCTGGGTCGAGTGCAGTCAGAACATGTCCCCACCTGATCTCAGGCCAGCTTTCCTTGTGCTCTATGGCTATTATGCCACATTTATGATCCATAGAATCTTAAACTTCTATTATGTCTGCTTAATATTGGAAAACTGACTTACTGTTGCAACACCTGGTTGGATTCTTGCATTATGCTTTATGTGGCACTGTCCTTAAGTCTTGTTCGAAGCTTCAGTTAGTGTAAAATGTGATTGTCCAGCTGTTGTCAAGTGTTGCTCCATATGAACATGTGGCACATTTGCTGAAGCCTCTGTATTTATTTTAATTATTCTGCTTTATTAAAATACTTATATCTCATGCTGCATCAGAAGATCTCAGAGCAGTGTGCAATAAAACCAACTTAAGATAATAAATAACATTAGCTGTAGTTTAACAGATGGAAACTGGAAATGGAAAATGGAAAATAAAGGTGAACATGAGAAGAAGCAACACTATTGATATTAAATTCTTGCACATAATGGAAGATTGGAAAGGAATCTTTTGGGAATTCTGGGGAATAGTTCAGAGATCAAACAGTGTGCCAACATTTTTTATAACAGAGCAAGTAGCAATGTGTGTGTGTGGGGTGGTGGTGGTTTACATTAATGAAATGACATGGAAAGAGCTAATTTATTTACTCCAGTTCAGCAAATCAGTCACAGCCAAGTGCAGCTGGCAACACAGGTCTTCAACTCCATGATAGCAATGACAATGACAGTAATATGGAAGACATTAGGCTTGATTCTGACTCTTGTAAGGTGCCTTGAGAAATTCTGGGGTAAAAGATTCGACAAGGCAATTCTGGGGTAAAAGATTCGACAAGGCAAAAGATTTAAATGTTCTTGACGTTACAAACTAGTTACACACACAACCTACTGAGATTATGGGAGACTTTTCTGTGTTTCTGCTTCATGATTTCTCAGTTTAGATGTCATTGATCTGCAGCAGGGAATCCAGCTGTATAAAATCAGAAACCTTGCCACTGAGGTAACACAGAAGAATGGAGGGCTCCTCCTCCATTTGCCTGCATTCTTTTGGCAGTCACAAGTGTAAAACAGAATTGTCACCCCACCAGTCTCTTTGGAAGAAGAGAAGAAGCCCACCCTTGAGAGATCCTCTGTGTTGTGGCCTTTAATTTCTTCATCTGTTTGGTATGCAGTTGTGCTGTATGTGATTTCTTTTGGCAAGCAGCCTGATAACATAGCTGAAATTCAGCTGAAAGACTAATGAGAACATTATGCAATGGAGTATATGTGTGTGTTTCTGGCTCTATTGTTTCTCCAAAGCCTTTTCATTCCCCCCCTTTTTGTAAATATGAACAATATAGCAAATTTTCATCTGTCAAAGGCAATTTGTATGAAAAGACAGAAAGGAGATGTTAACCAATATTTAGACTGGAAAAAGTGTTGAGGAGCTATTGTTTCCACTGAAATTTAAAGGACTCAGAAGGTGAATCCATTTGGGGGTTTAGTCTGAATGTTAAAGGAATGATCCAGATCTTCCGAATAGGTTGAGAACCTTGGGTAGCTCCTTAATTTCAAATTAAAACCTGGAGTGGATTCGTTACCCCACTGACATGGGGGCAAATGGGGAACAATTTGGAGTGCTGTGAAGAAGAGCTTCATCTTCACGCTGCCCCAGTAATTTTATTTTAATAGCTGCTAAAACCCCATCACTCTAGATAAACCAGACACCAGGGTTCCAACTGGGCCATTTCAGAATGGTTTTGATACTTTTCATGGTCAAGTGGTCTTCCATTCAAAGCCCCAGAGATCCCAGGCTTTGGAAAGGTCTTTAAGGTTTCATTGCAATGCTGTGTGTGTCTGTCTATGTGTGTCTCTGTGTGTCGTTTGTTCTCTTTCAATAAAGTTTAGCTAGTTGGATGTGATCCAATCTGTGTTTTACTTATACTCCATTGAACCTAGTTGAACTTACTTCTAAGTATATGTACAGGATTTGGGTGGTTTTTGTGTGTGTGTGTGTGTGGTTTTGTTTTGTTTTGTTTGTTTTTTGTTTTGTTTTAAGTCAGAGGGTGTATCCACACTGGAGAAATAAAGCACCAGTTTAGCTGCCATGACTCTATCCTATAGAACCCTGAGAGTTGTAGTTTAGTAAGGCACCACAGCAATCTTAAGGACCATGCTGAATGCCTCATCAAACTACAGATCTCAGGATTCCACAGAATAGAGACATGACAGTTAAAGTGGTGTCAAATTGTTTTATCTCTGAAGTGTGGATGTGTCCAAAAATTAGGACCTAAACCAGGGTTGGGAATCCAGATGCCATTGAACTGTAACTCTGTTTTACTGAGTCCTCCTTTGCAGCAAACAATGTGAAGACTGGAATTGGGAACAACACAGATTATGATGTTATATTCTGTTTATAACTACTAATTTCTGTATCAACATTAATTGAAGGCCTAAGAAAATCTCCAGTGCTAACACTATAACATTATGCTAAGCCAATGTAGGGCAGTGCAGCTATGGGAATCAAGTGATTGTCTAGATGTTGTTGGACTACATCTCCCAGCATTCCTCACCACTGGTAACCTAGGTTTAGCAACCAGGGGCTCTAGGAGCTACATTCCAACATCCTCTGGAGGGCTGCATGACTCACTTCCCTGTATATTATCTAGACTATTGGAAGTGGGCAAAGTGGACTTGGGTTCCAGTGATGCCATTGTGTGTATGCCTTCAAGTTGCCTGTTGACTTATGGTGATGTGATGAATTTCATAGGGGTTTCTTAGGCAAGGAATATCCAGGAGTGGTTTTGCCAATTCCTTCTGCTGCAATACAGCCCAAGTGTTTACCTAGTATCAATTAGACCAGGGGTAGGCAACCTTTCCCTTTTAAGGGCTGAGGGACTTCAGCTCCCAGAAGCCTCAGCCATGTTGGCCAATAGTCCCATGTTGGCCAATAGCTCCTGGGATTCTGGGAGCTGAAGTCCCTCGGCCCTTAAAGGGGAAAGGTTGCCTACCCCTGAATTAGACAAAGTGAACTAGCTGTCTCTTAATACATATTAAGGGAGTAAGGGGGGTTGCAGACTGCCAGAAATAGTGCAAATTGAGTCCACTTTAAGGGTTAGGGTTAGGGAATCATGGGAACTGTATTTTATTGTGGCACTAGAGCTCTCTGACAGAGAAGGCTCAATGTCTCAGGGGAAAAAAAACAATTCCCATGATTCCCTAGCACTAACCCTAACCCTAAAAGTGGACTCAATTTGCACTATTTCTGGCAGTCTGCAACCCCCCTAAGAAGATGAGGTGTTGAGAGCTTTGTATACCATGTGACTTGTACTCCTCCCTCTAAGCTATTTTCCTATCAGTGCTGGTCCTACCATTAGACAGAATGAGACAGTTGCCACATACAGCAGAGGCTGGAGCTGGAAAGAAGTGGTAGCTTTCCAAATGTCTTTTTTGTGAACTCCCCAGCTATTCCCATCTATTGAAAAACAGAACTGTGTATGCAACACAATCTGTCCTGTTCTCTACCCACTCACCACCCACCAACTAGCCTGACTTCTGAAGTGCAATGGAGAATGTAACTTCATTTAAAGTGAGAAAATAAGATTCAATTGTCAGTCCAGTCAGCTGCTGTACAAGGAATTTACTCCAATGCATTCTATATAGAGTTTTCAAATATGCACATGGGGAGGGGAACATGTCCATACCTGGCCATCAGTGTGTGGATTCTGAGGTTTTGACTACTACACAGGCAATCTAGGATGTAAGGACAGAGACAGGCTCACCAAATCTCACCCTGATACTCTAGATTCCTCACATGTCCTTAGTCTTATTATTGGGGTTGGGGAGGGAATACCCTTTGTCATTTGCCATAGGTAGGAAAATGTCTTTGGATGGCCCTGCTGGGATCACATCTCTTCTAAGCCCTGAGCCCTGAAGTTTATTGTGTACCAGATTGCTTTTCCTTTCCTTAATTACATTAGACCATGAGGCTAAAATGGGACATCCTGTGTATGCTGTCCTTTCAAGGAACAAAAAAAGTTGCAATAGTATCTAAAACTAAAGCAATAAAATGCTTAGCTGACCCTTCCTTCTTAACAGATTTAATAAATAGGTGGTTTAGTTAGAAAATTAAAACACTGAGATTACAATTACAAATTGATGAAACCTTTAAAATATAATAACTGAAACAGCAGCAAGATAAGAGCATAACATTCTTAGATCAGTTGGGGAAAAAATACAGAACCACAGCAAGAGTTCCCAAAAATTAAATAAGTGCAATAGTACTTTCTAGATAACTAAGCATTTTGGGAGGTTTGTATACTTTTCATCATTGCATCTAGTCTCACCAACTGATAACGTGGATGATGTGGACAAGCTGCTTGGAAGTGTGAGAAAGATGACTTGCCCCCTCGATCCTTGTCCATCTTGGCTGGTCGTCCGGGGGGGGGGGGGGCGCGTTGAAGGTGTTCCTTCGGGACACAATCAACGCGTCATTCAGGGAGGGCAATTTACCATCTTGTTTGAAGGAGGTGGCAGTTAAGCCACTCCTGAAAAAGCCTTCCCTGGATCCCCTGGATAGAAATAACTACAGACCGGTCTCCTTGCTCACCTTTTTGAGCAAGGTGATCGAGAGGGCAGTTGCTTCCCAACTTCAGGCAGTCTTGGATGAAACCGATTATCTTGACCCATTTCAAACCGGCTTCAGGACAGGATATGGAGTGGAGACTGCCATGGTTGCTCTGACCGATGACCTCCGCCTGAGTATCGACAGGGGTAGTGTGACCTTGTTGGTGCTCTTGGATCTCTCAGCGGCCTTTGACAACATAGATCATGCCATCCTCTTAGATTGCCTGAGAGAGTTAGGAATTGGAGGCACTGCTTTGCAGTAGTTCCGCTCCTTCCTCTCAGGCAGATCTCAGAGGGTGAGGCTCGGGACAGTTGCTAATCCAAAATTGAGCTTAATTGTGGCATCCCTCAGGGCGCCATCCTGTCCCCGATGCTATTTAATATCTACATGAAGCCGCTTGGTGAGATCATTCAGAGGCATGGGGCTCGGTGTCTTCAGTACGCTGATGACACCCAGATATACTTCTCCATGACCAAATCATCGTCTCAGACTTCAGATGGCGTCTCTCCTCTTAATGACTGTCTCAGAGCGGTAATGGGTTGGATGAGGAAAAACAGATTGAAGTTGAATCCAGACAAAACGGAGGTACTCACAGTGACAGGCCCGAAACCAGATCTGGGAATACAGGCTCCAGTCCTGGATGGAGTCACACTCTCCTCTAAGGACTGTGTTCACAGTCTGGGGGTCCTCCTTGACTCATCGCTTCACATGACTAGTCAGGTGAATGCGGTGGTCAGGAGTGCCTGTTATCAGCTTCGGCTGATACGCCAACTGCGCCCTTATCTGGAAAGAAGGGATCTGGAAGCTGTGGTACATGCCCTGGTAACCTCATGTCTGGATTACTGCAATGCACTCTACATGGGGCTACCCTTGTGCCTAACCCGGAAACTTCAACTGGTACAGAATATGGCAGCCAGGCTAATTACCGGGACATCTAGGAGGGAGCACATAACACCTGTGCTTAAATCCCTCCACTGGCTGCCAATTATTTTCCAGGCACAGTACAAGGTGTTGGTTTTGACCTTTAAAGCCCTACATGGCTTGGGTCCATCTTATCTACGGGACCGCCTCTCCCCATATGATCCCCCCCGCGCCCTGCGGTCCTCTGGGAGGAATCTGTTACAGCCAACAAAAACTAGGCTGTCTCAGACCTCCCAAAGGGCCTTCCCCGCAACTGCTCCCAGACTCTGGAATGGCCTGCCAGACGAGATCCATCTTATCACTACTCTTGCTGCCTTCAAGAAGGCAGTAAAGACGGATCTCTTTCGGCAGGCCTTCCCGGAATAACAGTTGGCCCACGGTTGGGCCCCACAATCTGACTCCTTATGCTATATTTTGTTTTTAACACTGTACTTTTAATCTATTTATGGTTTAATTCTATTTTAAGGGGATGGGGTGGGGGGGGAGGGCTTGTGGGGAAGGGAATGTTTTAATTATGTTTGTTTTAAATTTTGTTGTTCCCCACCCCGATTGCTCAGCAGAGGGACGGGCTATAAATAAAAATTTATTATTATTATTATTATTATTATTATTATTAGGCTGTTCTGTATCACTTACACATGCATGCATATCCATGTGCACACAGCCCTTGCTTCACATCATCATGTGTTTTTCCTTCCAGGGCCATTCTTCCAATTTCTTTCCTATCCATTATTCCTATTCAACTTCTTCCAAGTAAGATCAGAAAAAACTTTTGCCAATTCAGCTTTACCATTCTAGCCAAGTCACACAATAAAACTGAGGGCACATCTACACTGTTAAAATAACATGTGCTCTTCAAATGTAAAGGCGAGAGAGAAAGTGAGAAAATTGTATATTACAAAAGTAGAGGATAAGCAAACTGAGGGGGGAAGCAGACGACTGCTTCCGGGACCCCGCCAGATGGAGCGCCGGCGGAGCGGAGCCTCTGCACCACGGCGCTCCTGCGGCGTCCCTAAAAGGAGCTCCAAATTGGCGCTCCTTTTAGATATCAGGGAAAGTGCGCCCTAAAAGCGGCGGGCGCACTTTCCTTGACTCTTCCGCTGCAGCGCATGCGGTCGCTGTGGCATGAGGCCATCCCCGGAGCACCGGCCATGCGGAGGGTCGGCGACTCCGAGGACGACCTCAGGAAGAGGAAGGGGCGTCGCTCGTGCGGCTGCCCCTCCTCTTCCGGGCCTCGAAGTCGACTCTATTAGTCATCTGCCGAGGCCCTGAGACTAACTGCAGAGGAATAGTGCAACTACATTGTAGAAATAATGCAGTTTGACACCACTTTAAGTGCTGTAGCTTCATGCTATGGAATCTTGGGATTTGTACTTTTACAACATCTTCAGCCTTCTTTGCTAGAGTGCTGGTGCCTCAAAAATAACTGATCTCAGGAATTCTGTAGGATGGAGCCATGGCAGTTAAAGTGATGTCAAATGGCATTAATTCTACAGTGAAGATGCACCCAAAGATGCAAATTGAACAAAACAGTTTTAGTTCACACTCAGAGATGGTTAAAATAAAACTGTCATACTGCATTAAAGAAAAAAATATGAGGTGAACATTCACATCTTCATTATGTATGGATGAAAATCCATATCTTATTGTGTATGCAGATCTAAGTTCAAGAAAGGAATATAGCACTATTTCCAGAAAACTTAGTGCACATTCCAATTTGTTGATAATATTATTTTTTTTAAACCTTTATTAATATATTAAAAAACAGGAAAAGCTAACAAATCATAAAAAAAAACAAAAAAAACAAACAAACAAAAAACAAAAACAAAAAAACAAAAAACAGAAATACATTGAACAAACACATTACATAACATTACATAGCACACTATATAACATTACATAATACATAATACATTACATGACATTATACTCTATACAAACAACAAATAAACACAATACACACAATAAAACAAACACTTAGATCACTTCCTAAGCTTCGACTCAAGTATTATATCCCTTTCTTGTTCCATCTCCGACGCTTTAAAAAATATTATCTATTTCTTTCATACTAAACTATTTTCCCTTCCACTCTCCATTTAGGGGGGAGGTGCTTCAAAAACCGGTTTTAAATTTTATGCCAAAACCTTCGATAGTAATTCAGAGTATTCACTATTCTCCAAAAAAATTTTAACTGGCTCCCAGGCCTTTTTTTGTTTATCCCAGGATTCCCCTCTTAAACAAAGAGTTAGTTTATCTGAGACAACACAATCTATCAATTTATGCAGCCACTCTTTCACTGTTGGAGGATCACTATGCTTCCATTTGGATGCATAAACCATCCTAGCGGTTGTAGTTAAATAAAAAAGCAATTTACCAAACTCTTTTTCTAACAAATTATCTTCTATTATACTTAACAAGTACAATTTAGGATCTCTTCCTCTCTTTATTGGCACCAGTTGCGTAACAATCTCATGTACCTTCATCCAATAGTTTTTTGCAATTTTGCAATGCCACCAGATATGTATAAAAGATCCCACCTCTTTGCGGCATTTCCAACATACATTACTGAAATTTTTCTGCATTCTTGCCAACCTGACCGGGGTCAAATACCACCGGTGCTGCATTTTTTGAAAGTTTTCTCTCAAATCATAACTCAAGGAATATTTAATCCTAAAAGTCCATGATTTTTCCCATTGTTCCAGGGGTATCGGTTGTTTCAGGTCCCTTGCCCATTTTATCATATTCTCTTTAATGATCTCATCCTCTTGTTCCAGCTTAAGCAACAACTCATAGAATTGGGAGATCTTTGGCTTATCTTTACCTTCCAAGATTTTTTCAAACTCCTCCTCCGCCCTCCCGATCCCATTGACTAATTTGTCTCTCATAAACCTTGCTCTTAACTGACTATACAGGAACCATCCACAACTGTAACCCTTTCTTAATACCTCTTCAAGTGGTATTAGTTTTACATCTTTTGACTCATTGTTTAATTCCACTATTTCCTTATATGTTACCCATTCGTGGTCACTTAATCTTTCTCTTCTAAAAAGAGCTTCGTTAGTTGATGCCCAAAGTGGAATTTTCCCACACAACACCTTTTTATATTTAGTCCAAACCCTTATCAATGCTCTACGTATAAAATGGTTTTCGAACTCCTTGTGAACTTTAATTTTATCATAAAACAGGTAACCATGAAAGCCATATCTTAACTCCGCGCCTTCCAAATCGAGAAGTTCCTTATTTTTTAACTTAAACCAGTCTACCAACCAAGTAAAACAACATGCCTCATAATATGTTCTTAAATTGGGCAAACCTAACCCTCCTCTTTCGATCTTGTCCTGAATGACCTTCATTCTGACCCTGGGTTTCTTACCACTCCACAAAAACTTCGAAAGATCCTGGTGCCAAGTTTTAAATGGAACCTCATTATGAATTATCGGCAGATTTTGGAATAAAAAAAGAACCTTAGGTAGAACGTTCATCTTAATCACCGATATCCTCCCTAACCACGACAGTTTTAAATTGTTCCATCTTGTAAGATCCTTTTTGATCTCTAGCCACTTTTTCTTATAGTTGTTTTTAAATAAGTCAACATTTTTTACGGTTATGGTGACACCCAGATATTTCACCTCCTTTTTAATCTGAAACCCAGTTTTTTCCTCTAGTCTGTCTCTTTCAGTTTTATCTAAATTCATAGCCAGTATTGCAGTCTTATTCCTATTTACTCTTAGCCCTGTAACTCCGGCAAAATCTTCTAATTCTTTAACAACCTCCTCGATCTTCTGATGATTAGTTATGGTCAACACTAGGTCATCTGCATAAGCTTTCAGTTTCGTTTGTTTACCTTTTATCTTAATACCCTCTATTTCGGTGTTCTCTCTAATATTATGGTTCAAAATCTCCAGTACTATTATAAATAACAGCGGTGAAAGAGGGCACCCCTGCCTTGTACCTTTTTGAACTGAAAAGGGCTTGGTTTTCTCCGCATTCACTATTACACCGGCGCTTTGTTTTTTATATATTATTTCAATCCACCTCAGAAATTTGGAACCTACGTCAATCCTGTTTAGGCATTTCAACAAAAATTCCCATCGGACATTGTCGAAAGCCTTTTCAAAATCTATAAAAATCATGGCAAGTTTACGATTAATATCTTTCTCATGGAACTCGATGGCATTCAAAATAAACCTAACATTTTCTTTGATGTTACGTTCTGGCAAAAATCCATTCTGATCCGGTGCAATCCATTCTGCCAGTATCCCCTTTAACCGTTCTGCCAAGATTGAACCAAAAATCTTATAATCAACGTTCAAAAGAGAAATAGGGCGATAATTCTTAATATCTGTCCTATCTGTCCCCTCTTTTGGAATTAAGCAAATATTTGCTTCTGCCCAAGTCTCCGGATTTCCAGTTTGATCAATACTATTAAAGAGATTGAAGAGAGGTAACGCCAATTCCTCTTTAAACATTTTATAATATTCTGCGGGGAAGCCGTCAGGTCCTGCGGCTTTCCCGTTTTTGCCTCTCTTAATCGCGTCTAATACCTCTTGTAAGGTTATTTTTTTATTTAGTTTCTCTTTCTGCTCTTCTGTAAAACCCTTAATTGTACAATTTTGGAGGTATTTCTCCATTTCTTCTTTATTGTCTTCGTCTTTTTTATAAAGTTCATTATAAAAATTCCAAATGTTTTGCTTCAATTCTTTTTGATCCGTTAATTCTTTACCTTTTTCTTTCAATCTATATATCACTTTTTTTGCCCTGTCTTGCCTTAGTTGATACGCAAGTAGTTTTCCCGGTTTATTAAGCCCTTCAAAAAGTCTTTGTTTAACATATTTCATTTTTTTTGCTATATCTTCCACTAACCATGCCGACATTCTTTGCTCTAAGTCTTTGATTTCTTTTATTAACGTGTCATTTTTTAAATCTTTCTTAAGTTGAATCTCCTTGAGTTTTAGTTGATTTTGAATAATGCCCAATTCCTTCAGTCTTTTCTTCTTATATTCCGATCCTTTTTTTATAAAAAAACCTCGACTTACTGCCTTCATAGCATCCCAGGTCGTAACTATGGGTACTTCTTGAACTGTATTTTCCAAAAAATAATTCTTCAACATTATTTTAGCTTCCTTCACTACCTCTTCATTTTTCAAAAGTAAATCATTCAGTCTCCAATTAAAACCTCTGATTTCTTCTCTAAATTCAATTGTTATGGGTTGGTGGTCTGACTTGATTTTGGGCAAAACTTCCATTTTAATAATTGATGGACACATTTCTCTAGAAATTAAAAACATATCAATACGGGCCCATGATTTATGCCTTTCCGAAAAAAAAGTAAATTCGTTAATCTGATTATACTTGGCCCTCCATGCGTCTACCAGACCATATTGGTCTACCATGTTAAAAAATTGACATGGGAGTTTTCCCTGGCTTGATTTTATTGTCTTATAAGATAATCTATCAATCCTCGGATCAAAGACCCCATTATAATCACCCATCATAATCATTTTTTCTATGTTAAGTTCAGTTAATTTAGACAGCAGCTCACTATAAAACTTTCCTTTATTATCATTTGGTGCATAAATACCAATAATTACTAACCTCTTAGCTTGCCACAATATTTCAACTCCAACATAACGACCCTTGGGATCATTCAGAATTTCCTTGGGTTCAAACCTATCTTTAATATATAGAACCACACCCCGTTTCCTTTTCCTATAGGCACTTATAAATTCTCTGCCCAACTTATGATTTTTTAAAAGTTCTCTATTTTCCGCTTTAATTTTTGTCTCTTGTAAGCATGTGACTGTGCAATTCAATTTTGACAAATAATGAAATATCTGCTTTCTCTTTATTGGGCCGTTTAGGCCCTTCACATTCCAAGATAAGAGTTTGTTATCACTACTCATATTCTAGGTTAAGCTCTTCTTCATCTACCAAACCTCTCCCTTCTAGATCTGCCATTTCATCATCGTCCTCATCTTCATTCACATCCTCATCTTCATCGACGTCACTTTCTGTATATTCATTGACTATTGTTTTAGAACTCTCATATTTCCCTTTTTTTAATTTCTGGGGTTTATCAGTCTCCTTGCCTTCACCAATCTTCTTTAAATCTTTGCTTTCTGATGCCTCTTCTAACAGTATTTTCTTAGACAGTTGGGTAACTTTTATCTCTTTTCTATTCCTACTTCTATTTCTCATATCGGTCTCCTCTGTCTCCTTATTTTGCCCTGTCAGACTTACCAAAGTACTAGTGTTTCTTTCCTTCATCTCAGTATTAGACTCCTCCCTTTGCTTTTTCCTACTTTCGAACCTCTCATCTATCTTGAACTCTCCTCTATACTTCCTCCAGAACTCTTTCGCATCAGACAGGGATCTCAACTCCACTCTAGTCTTCCTAAACCAAAAAGTAATACCTTCTGGGATTAACCATCTATACGTGATGTTAAACCTTTGTAACTGATTTGTTAAGAAGGTATATTCCCTCCTCTTCCTCATATTCGGTGCCACATCTTTGAATATCTTCAATTCACAATCTTTAATTACTAAGGGAGTCTCATTCTGGAAGCTTAATAATTGGTCCCTGACCTGTCTCCTCACAAAATTTATCACAATGTCCCTGGGAAGACTCCTCTGGGTAGCTATTTTAGAGTTCAATCTGAAGGTCTTATCTATCTCTAACTCGAAAAGATGTTCTGGTCTTCCCAGGTAATTAGCCAGGGCAGGGACTAAGATCTCCATCAAGTTCTCCCCCTCTTGTTCCGGAAGTCCCCTCAATTTTACTGATTTCTCCCTTAATTTAGCATCGTTTCTAATTCTTTCATTTTCTAGATCCTTTGGCAAGTCTTTCAGACCCTCAATTTTCTCCTCAAATTTGATTTGCTTGTCTTCAATATTACCCATTTTTGTTTTCATTTTGCTGAATTCTACTGATATTTTATCAATGGCCTTTCTTACATCCTTCATTTCCACTCTCAGTTCTTCCTTAATCTCAGATTTAAAATCTGTCATGTCCTGTCGTAGGTCTTGTATTTCCCTACTTAGATCTGACCGCATAGATTTTATCTCATCTAGTAACGTACCATAAGGGTCCCCTCCTCCCTTCGGTTGTTCTATCGAGGGCCTCCTTTGTTGAGGGGCATGCATTCTGAGCGCTTGACTCCTTAGGTTCATAGACATCCTTAAAAAAATACTGATCTATTAGTATGGAAATACTTTACCCAGAGATATTCTTCTTTCTCTTATACCTCCCCCTTTTCACTTCAATTTTTACAAACCTTTGACCCAACAGGCAATCTAACAATAGAAAAGCCTGCTGAGAGATCACTAAGCAAATTCAAAATCCAAACTCTAATCTTTGATCACCCTTTTAACAGACCTACTCCAAAACCCAACAAGATAGCTAAAAATTCAAATATTTGGGTATGAAGGAGTTCTTAGCCATTACATATCATTATACATTCCACAGTCAGAAAAGAAAGCCCAACTACAGGCTTGTTGTGAAATCGGAATTTACCAACCTAAAAAAAATTAACCTAAATTCAAACTTCCAGTTCTAAATCAGAAATAATTAATTTTCCGACCCAAATATCATTGGCAGCTTCTTCTCTTCTCTTCTTTCTTTTTCTTTGTCCAGATGATCAGTTCTGTCCTTGTCAAGCAAGATGTAATTTCGATGCAAACTTAGAAGATAACATCAAAAAGTTTATCCCTCAGATTAATGTGAATCGGTCAGGTATAGTTAAGGATGCAGAGCCTAATCCAACCTTCACAGAGTATTATAAATATCAGGAAATCCAATTTCTGAATTCTATCATTAAAGGGTGCAAGCTCTATAGCAGACGGTAGGAGTTTGTAAGACTCATTAAGAGGCTTCCAAATCTAAGCCAGCCCCGTCTGCCGCCTTCTCTCCTCACAATATCTCTTATTCCCACCCTTTAGAGCCTTATTCTTCTTAAAAGGCCAGAATAGTCAGGCCTTGTCACACTTTGCACCGGCTATAAAAAAGAAACACAGACCTGCTTAGGCCCGAATGTTCTCGCCTGATCTTTCCACGCCGCGCCGCGTCACGTCTTTTGTATCAACTCTAAAGGCAGTATGTTCTTTACAAGCCAAATATTCAATCCCACTCTCTGCGACTCCACTGGGGCTACTCACAATCACCAACGCCGAATAAATTTCCTTTTCCGTGTCACTCGATGTCCCTGCCTCCGCGTCACTCTACGTTACTCTGCAACCCTATTTCTACGTGGTTCTGTATGTCTCTTCTTGCGAATATTAACCAGGACTGTGTATCTCTTCTTCGACGCTGCTCTGTGTCTCTGCTATCCTTTGGCCTGTAGAACTGTAAACTACAACTCCCATGTATCTCTCTGTTCTTATGTTCCTTCTTGTCCAAAAGGTTCCGCCCAACGCCTGCCGGCCAATCAAGTATAGGCGTTCCCAATCTCCACCTTTACAGTCGCAGGCAACATTAAGTTCCTTCTCTTCCCTTTCCCACTTAAAGGCAAATAGCCCAACAGGGCAAAAAGAAGGAAAAGGGAACAAAAAAGAAAAAGAAAAAGAAGCCTCCAACAGCACGATAGATCAACAGGGTGAGTCCTGGTTCCCAAATTAAGCTTTCTGCTGGTGCCTTATAGCTCTCCCCTGCTTCAGACTCTCTCACTCTCTTTGTCTGAACTGAAGGGTCGGAGATGGTATATAATAAAACAGACTCACAGTCTAGGCTCCGCAGAATATACGAATAGCAAGGTACAACTAATTAATTAAAATTGGCGGCGTCCCAGACCTATACGGTAGCCTTGGCGAGGTGTAGCGGCTTTATCTCCCCTTCTTCGTTCTTCAGTCTCCGCACCTTCTTCTTTCTTTCTTCCTTTCTTGGCCTCTACAGAATTTATAATTCGATAGCCAACAAGGAAAATAGCCCCAGTGCACACTCCCTTACCAGGGGTGTGAAGTTTGGCCAAAACTGGATTTCATATAGTTTTTAAAGGCCTTACACCTCGCCAAGCAGCACGGACCCTATCGAAAATCCGTCTTATCGGTCCGCCATTACCAACCGGAAGTCCAATAATATTAATAATATTATTAATGGTATGGGGATGTGCAATGGGGTGTTGTGCTGTTGCACTGCAGTTTTTCAGAAAATAAATCAAGACTGACAAGTTGTTGTCAAATCAAAAAGTAAGTTGTCAATATGCTTTTGTGTGTGGTTCAAAATAAATAATCAGCACTGGGCTTGACTAGTATTTACTGAATATCCATTTTTTTATATGGACATTCATTTATCTCTTATTTCAGAATACGTCTTCAGATATTTGATAGTTAATGTACAATGACATGTTGGCGTTTCACTGCATTTTATCTCTAAATACAGTAGTATTTAAAATCTGACAACGTTCAGTACCCAAATATTTAATGTCTACCAAAATGAAAACAAATAGTTGTCACCCCAAAGTGTAAGGCACTTTAATTTTGACATATTAAAAAAATTCAGACATTTCAGGTAACTCTCAAAACTGGGCATTCTGAATATTTGCAAACTATTTCAGTTTGCTGTTGTAAATTGTAGTCACGTCAACTTCCACTGATGGGAATCTTCTGAATGAGAGACCTCCAGGTCACCCTGCTACCCTCAGCCCTGCTCGGGTCTTTCAAACTCAGGACTGTGTCTTCCTTGATTGAATTTATCAACTTATAATGTTATCTTCATCTTTTTTCTACTACCTTCCAACTAATGAAGCATTATAGACTTTTCCAATGAGTCACATCATCTCAGCCTCAGTTTAATCATCTTTGCTTCTAGTGAGAGAAAGAAGGTTGATTTGTTCTAAGATCCATTCATATGCCATTTTAGCAGTTCATGATATCTGCCAAACAATCCTTTAGTGGTACATTTCAGATGAGTTAGTTTTCCTCCTGTTATGAACTTTCTTTACTTTCCAGCGTATGCCTAGAAATCAGAAACACTATGGCATGAACTAGGGGTAGGCAACCTTTCTCCTTTAAGGGCTGAGGGACTTCAGCTCCCAAAAGCCTCAGCCATGTTGGCCAATAGTCCCATGTTGGCCAATAGTCCCATGTTGGCCAATAGCTCCTGGGATTCTGGGAGCTGAAGTCACTCGGCCCTTAAAGGGGAAAGGTTGCCTACCCTGGCATGAACAACCCTGAGTTTGGCATTAAGTGATATAACTTTACACCTGAGGATCTCAGAGTCATAGAATCATAGAATCATAAAGTTGGAAGAGACCACAAAGGCCATCCAGTCCAATCCCCTGCCATGCAGAAAGACACAATCAAAGCACTCCCAACAGATGGCCATCCAATCCTTTGTTTAAAAATCTCCAAAGAAGGAGACTCCACCAATCTCCAAGGATTGGCTTCATTCCCACGATAGACACAGGATGTAACTTTAAGAAGGCAGATCTTATCACATTTCACTGTTGCCAGGGAGTACGCAGCCTGTTTGCAACCCGGACTTCTCTGGGTTCCTCCCACATCTTTTCAAGAATGGGATTTTTTCATTCTTGAAAAGATGCAGCAGAAGCCCAGGTTGCAAATGGGCTGCATACTCCCTGGTGACAGGGAAATGTGGTAAAATCCACCTTCTTAAAGTTACATCCCATGTCTTATCACGGGAGCAAAGCCAATGTGATAAACTCCCAAGGCAGTGTGTTCCACTGTCAAACAGCCCTTACTGTTAGGAAGTTCTTCCTAATGTTAAGGTGGAATCTCTTTCTCTGTAGTTTGAATCCATTGCTTCATGTCCTGGTCTGTGGAGCAGCAGAAAACATTGCTCCATCCTCAATATGACAACTCTTCAAATATCTGGAGAGCATTTTTTCCACCTTATGAAAGTTTGAAACAGAACTGTTTTTCTTTCTATGTTGTGTAAGGGTTTTGCATATTAACACTGCCTTAACCTTCTCTTTTCCATGCTAAACATACACAGCTCCCTAAGCCACTCCTCATAAGACACGGTTTCTCATCTAGTTCCTTCATTGCTTCTTTCATAGCTGCACTTATTTCAGTGTTAATATGCAAGACCCTTACACAGCATACAAAGAAAAACAGTTCTGTTTCAAACTTTCATAAGGTGGAAAAAAATGCTCTCCAGAAAACTGGGGCTATGATCCAACAGCTGAATTCCACAAATGCAGCTGGGTCTTCCCTGTTTTTGACTAAGGAATAATTTTCACCAACGGTTGTTTTCCTTCCATAATTAGTGATGGGATCCAGCTGCTCATGTGGCTTTTGGGATATTAACTTAGGCGTTTCCTTCTTCTTATGAAGATATGTCTTATAGAAAAGATTTGGTCATATCTTGTGGCAGATCAGAGTCCATGTCAGTTATATATGTACTCCTATGTAAACAAAAGGAAAACCAGGCAACATGAGGCCTACGTACAGATGTGAAAAAAACTAATATCTGCCATCATTGATTTATAAAAACCATTATGCACTTGCTGTTTTTTTTTTTTTTTTTTGTAATACTAAAGAACAACTAAATAATTGAACAAGAGCCATTCCTTTTAATTTCCCAGTGGAAATCTGCCACACTGTTATGTAGGTTCCAAGCCCAGGTGTATGGTAAAAAGTCCAGGAAATTTAAAAAAATGTAATGTAAAATTGCTGGAAAAATAGGAGATTTTTCTCCCACAACTATGCAAAAGAAGCAAAGAGAGATAATCTACTAAGCTCATACTGAGCAGGAGGAAGGTGAAATTTGGTTGGGGGAAAAATTGCTGTTGCCAATGTTGCTGTTGTTGTATTCTAACCTCTTTATGAGGTTCATAATATCTTATAATGAACACACTGATAAATATAACATATTCAATATTAAGGTAAAAACTGTTTCACCTTTAAAACATTTACCATAATCTGATACAGCATATGTGTGTAGAGGTTAGCAGTTCTAATTAATAAAAAAAAAACTTACAGGCAAGAACTTCTATCAAAGGTTATGCTAGCTCCTGTGAATGATTTGTTGCTGTTTATTGCTGGGATAATGGTTCTTTAATTGTGATATGTGTAAAAATCTTTCACCCAATCTGCGGATAATGGTGGGACAATGGTGGGACAATGGTGGGATAATGGCTCTTTAAATCCCTGATTTCCCCTGTGTGATAGTCCTTAGTGTTAGCTTAGCACCCTTAAACAGCTTTCCTATCTTAAATGAAATTCTAAAAAAACAAAAAACAAAAAAAAGCTTGGATTATTTCTCTGCTTCTTAATCAGAATTGCTAGGTATTGCTAGATATTCCCCATCACAATCCAGTTAAGAGATAGCCTTGTGTAGAAATAGCTTTCTGCAGGTGTACCCATAGCTGGATGAGGAACTTTGCATTAGAAATGGAAATAACATTTTAAAATAGTTGGAAAATAGTTAAATCATATAATAATAATAATAATAATAATAATAATAATAATAATAATAATAATTTTTATTTATATTTCCCATCTCTCCGTATGGATTGAGGTGGGATTACACAATAAAATGAATACAATATGCAAAATACAAACAATAAAATAGTAAAATCAATCAACTGTAATCAATTATCAGAGCATATAATATAATATAATAGCCAATCGTCATCAGAATTTAGAAATCTAGAAGATCAGATGGATAGGCCCACCAGAAGAGCTCCGTCTTAAGTGCCTTCTTAAAGACATATAGCATAGTAATAAGATGAATCTCTTCTGATAGGCCATTCCATAACATGGGAGTTGCGGACATGTACGATCTTTGGGAAATCATGCTGTGTCTGGTTCTATGTTCTAATAAGTTCTTCCCAGATGTTCTGAGAGTGCAGGGCGGATTGTGTGGAGAGAGGCGTTCCTTCAAGTAACTTGGGCCCAAGCCATGTAGGGCTTTAAAGGTAATAACCAATGCTTTGTACTGCGCCTGGAAGCTAATCGGCAGCCAATGAAGAGATTTTAATATAGGTGTTATATGGTCCGATCTAGATGTTCCGGTGACCAATCTGGCTGCCACATTTTGAATCAATTGAAGCTTCCGAACTTGGTATAGAGGTAGCCCCATGTAGAGCACATTACAGAAATCCAAATGAGAGATTACCAGGGCAAGTACTACTGTTTCAAGGTCCTTCCGGTCCAGGTAGGGACGCAGTTGGCATATCAACCGAAGTTGGTACCAAGCACTCTTGGCCATCGCATCCACTTGAGATGACAACTGTAAACATGAATCCAGGAGTACTTCCAAACTGTGTACTTTTTCCTTTAGGGGAAGTGTGACCCCATCCAGGACTGGTTGGTAAAGCTCCTTTCCCGGATGGTGCCTATCATGAGTACCTCTCTTTTATCTGGATTCAGCTTGATATCAGCCCCCCCCCCCCACATGGGGGGCCTTGGAAAGCCCCCCCCCCCCCGCACCCACAGCGGACGAATTCACCCACCGTGGCTGTGGTGGGGACTTCCCTGGGCCTTGGAAAGGCCCCCATGCACCCGCGGCAGGCGAATTTGAGGTGCGGCCTTCCTAAGGCCCAACGGTGGCTGAGCATCCACCATGGGTCCTTCCGAAATGGTGCCTTTGTCAAGTGCTCATGCGCACACGATGCAGGCGCTGTGTCATGCACGCATGCATGCACGATGTGGGTGCCATTTTGGAATGTCCCCCGCGCCCGCTGCGGCGGTGTCCCTGGCCCTTGGAAACCCCCCCGTGCCAGTTGTGGGGGGCTTCCCTGGGCCTTGGAAAGGCCCCCGCGCACCTGCAGCAGGCGAATTCACAGTGCGGCCTTCCCAAGGCCCAACGATGGCTGAGCATCCACCATGGGTCTTTCCGAAATGGTGCTCATGTCAAGCGCTCATGCGCACACGATGCAGGCGCTGTGTCATGCATGCATGCGTGCACAATGCGAGCGCCATTTTGAAAGGTCCCCTGCGCCCGCGGTGGCGGCTTCCCTTGCTCTTGGAAAGCCCCCCCATGTCAGCTGCAGGGGGCTTCCCTGGGCCTTGGAAAGGCCCAGGGAAGCGGCCGCCGCAGCTGCAGCGGGCGAATTTGCCTGGCACAGCTGCGGTACGGCCTTGCCAAGGCACAACGGCGGCTGCCCAGCCACCGTGGGGCCTTCCAAAATGGTGCCCGTGTCACGCGCGCATATGTGCACAATGCGGGTGCCATTTTGGAAGTCCCCCCATGCAGGGGGGGGGCTTCCCTGGGCCTTGGAAAGCCGCCCCCACACCTGTGGCGGGCGAATTCGCCTAGCGCAGCCGCAGTGCGGCCTTCTCAAGGCCCAACAACAGCTGCGCAGCCGCGGTGGGATCTTCCAAAATGGCGCCCGTGCTCAGGCGCAGTGCACCTGCATGCGTGGGGCGGCAGCAGCAGCAGTGGTGGGACTGGCCATGGGTCAATCCCAAGGCTGTAGGTTGCCGACCCCTGGTCTATGATATCGAATGCTGCTGAGATGTCCAAGAGCACCAACAGGGTCACACTTCCCCCATCAATGCCCAGATGGAGTTAATCGACTAAGGCGACCATGACAGTCTCAACTCCATATCCCGCCCTGAAGCCGGTTTGAAATGGGTCCAGATAATCGTCTTCTTCCAAGACAACCAGGAGCCAGAAGGCAAATGCCTTCTTGATCACCTTACCCAAGAACGGTAGAAGGGAGACCGGTCTATAATTATTTTTCACCAGGGGATCAAGGGAGGGTTTTTTCAAGAGCGGTTTAAGCACCGCTAGTTTCAAACTAGATGAACATTTCTCTTCTCTGAGGGATGCATTAATGATGAGTTGTAATAATATTTTTACTGCATCACCTTTCTGGATGGTCAGCCAAGATGGGCAAGGATCAAGAGGGCATGTTGTCCTCCTTACACTTCCAAGAAGCTTGTCCACTTCATCAATATTAACAAACTCAAAATGATCCAGTGTAACACAGTCCACAGAGTCTTTGGACATCTCTTATATTGGTTTTGTTATAATGCCCACATCCAGATCGGCCCTTATCTGAGAGATTTTATCTACAAAAAAGTCATTAAAAGTGTCACAGCAGACTTTAGTTGGTTCAGGGTGGGAGGTAATTGAGTTAATTCTTTAACCACCCTGAACAGTTCTGCTGGACGAGATTTTGCAGATGCAATACGTGCCGCATAGAAAGAATTCTTTGCGGCATCTATTGCCACTCGATAGGAATCCAACATGATCTTATGTCATGTCTTATTTTTTAGTGTTGTGAAACCTTGGCTAGAAGAATTCTTTAGTGATAATAATTTTCACAGTCTGGGCCTTGTTCTGTACAAAATGTGCACTTTTTTGCAGTGAAAACAGCATTGTCTGCACAGAAGATAATATTTCTACACAGTATTTCTGTAGAGAAAAATTGGTTTCGTGAACCAAAAATGACATTTTATATCCAAATCAATCATGTGTGATTTTTATATATAGTAAGTCTCCAATTACTGCATTTTCTGTGCATGAAACAACATTTTCCATGCAGAAAATATTATTTCTAATATTTTTATAATATTTTCTGCACATTTTCTTGGGCAGAAAAGGCTGTTTTATACACAAGACAACACAGGTAGTTTCAAAAACTGCATGATTTTCAAAGACTTTCTTGTAATGAGAAGAAAATTGCTGAAATTACTTGTTGCTCTCTTTGAGAAAAAAATTAATGAAGAATTACATTCTTCCAGTTCATGCAAACAGGATAATGGTTTTCCCCTCGCACAAATGCCCAATTTAGTAGCAAAGACCTGGCCATATCAGCCATTCCAACCAGCCCACCCCTATTGAATCAATTGTTGAATGATAAGTCAACACCTATGTAAACTGCATTGATTCAACTGGTTTGCTCTAGCTGATGTTGCAAATAGTATTGAGGCCATAGGATATAAAGGTGATGATCTATTCAAAAACCAGAAATTCTGCCTGTGGGAGGGGAGTTAATCTGTGAGAGAGGGTGAAATTAGGCCTTCCTGGAGCTTATAAATTTTAAGCTGTCATCAGTCCAAGGCCCAGAAAATAGTTAGCTATCATTGGTGATGGCTATCATATGTGCCTTCAAGTCAATTCCAGTTTATGGTGACCCTAAGGTGAATCTATCTGGGCTGAGCATGTGTGACTTGTCCAAGGTTACCTAGTGGGTTTCCATAGCCAAGAAGGGAATTAAACCCTGATCTCCAGAGTCATAGGCCACCACTCAAACTACTATGCTGGCTCTTTCTTCTTTTCTGCCTCTCAAAAGTAACATGATGCTTTTAGTTATTTATCTTCAAATGAAACTTTTTAAATTCAACAATTCAAGGCACAACATTGAACTATGGAATACTCCTCCCCTGTAATTTAGTGAAGCCATTCTGCTATGATAAAAAAGAAACTTTAAAAGTTACAGTTACACTATAAAAAGTACAGATAATATTCTTCATTATGTTCAAATTGTAATGTAATGTATACATTTGCCTAATGTAATGTAATTATACCTTAGGAAAGGACTTATATACAAAGATCTAATTATTTACTACTAGTGATTTCCAAGCTCTGGGCCTTCCTATCCCTTCTTATTGTTATCGTGTGCCTTCAAGTCATTTCTGATTTATGACTAAGGTGAATCTAACATGGAGCTTTCTTGGCAAAATTTATTCAGAGGGGGGTTGTCATTGCCTCCTCCTGAACCTGAGAGAGTGTGATTCATCCAACGTCACCCAGTGGGTTTTATGGCTGAGTGGGGAGTTGAACCCTGGTTGGCAGAGTCTCAGTCCAACATTCAAACAACTACACCACCCTTACTATCCTGCTCAACAGTGATGGGTGTATGGACTGTAATAATAAATTTTGTAGTGATGTGATTATCAGGCAGGGGAAAATCGGGGAAGAAAAAGGCATACTCCCTGCAAAGTCACACTATCATCCTGACAATTTTCAGATGACATCGTGCTTATCCAGGACTTAACCCATGAAGATCCAGGAATGTTCAAGCAACAAACCATTCCTGGGGCTTCACTGTGAATGGTTTGTTGCTGGAGCATTCCAGGATCTTCATGGGTTAAGTCCTGGATAAGCACAACATGTCTGAAAATCTTCAGTGCAATGGCACAACTTTGCCAGGACTATGCCTTTTGCTCCTGGCTCCCCCTCCCCCATTTGATAATCTCCATAGAGTTAACCAGTGAAATTATTACTTTTTGAAGAGCCCTCCAAGATGGCTTCTGCACACAGCAGTTATATTAGAATAATTGTCTTCCTTCACAACAGGGGTGGGCAACCTGTAGGGCTCTGACTGTGGCTGGATAGAACTATCCTGATGTGCCACCTTCAGCTATATGGATTTGGATGAAAGGGAGCTGCAGTAGAACAATGTTTTACAAGTCACTGGCCCAGATGAAGAAGTTATAAGAAAAGCTTCTATAAGGATTGTGAAAGCTTCTTCCAGGAGGGAAGGAAGGAAAATAGAAAGTTATCTGCTAGGTCAGCCCAAAGCAAATAACATTTGCTTCCTGAGCCAGGGCTCACAGTTTTCTTTGTAGATCTTGTGAGGACTAGCACTCTAGAATGGCAGATCCTTTTTTGAGGGTACATCATGCAGCTTGCTGAAGCTAAGACTTCAGCAAGCTTCAGTATAGTCAGTACCTGAATGGGAAACCATGGGGGTGGGGGGACTTGTACACTATCTTGAGTTTCATGATGGAGGAAATTATTCTTCTGATTTTCAGTCGGAGAGACTGGAAAATCTGCTTTTTTTTTTTCATCATGGTGTTTGTTTCTGAGTTTTGTTCAGAGATTTGGGCAAATCCCAAGGTTTTTGGAGTACAAAAAAAAAAAAATGTTAAGGGAAAAATGACCCTGAAAGATGAGGGCTGAGCATGGTTAGGTGCTATATAATGCTGACTTACTATTAGATGGGAGGGGAAATTGGGTTGGAGAAGGGCTAAAATGGAGTATGATGGGCAACAGGATGGTAGGTTAACTGAAAAAATTGCAGAGGAAAATCTTGCACTGCAACATTTTCTTGCAGATTAAATAAATAGGAACATAACTTTGTGTAGAAGAAAAATACACATTTGACTAGATTTCTAAGCTCAGAATGTGCGTTGCCATGTTCATTACGTGTTCCAATTTATTTTTATTTGGTCAGAAGCACTGGGTTAACCTATCATTATTTTGCTTCTAAAATTGCCCAACTCAAGTTTTCTTTTCTCTTTTTCCTTGATACTCCATTCGAGCTTAATTATCCATGATGATCAGTATGGATGGCTTTGTTTTATTTTAAATTCTAATCTAGGAAACCTTGCATATGCATGTTGGTTTGAAGAGGGAAAGCAACTCCTTTGGTTGGCTTTTTAAGAAGGGTTTTACTTTTGAACACCCCCTCACTTCCTGGTTTGAGAGAATGAATAGAAATGGACCAAGTGTGGAAGACCACAAGAAATGCCACTGTGAATATTTCTAGCCTGGCTGAATCAAGGCAGACCTCTGTAGCTCATTAAACAGGTTGGCTTTGGAGTATTTCTAGCCCAAAGGCTTCTGCTCACTGAAGATTGTTGTTATTTTTTACTATCACTGTGTTCAGAGCTAATTCACAGAAACACAAAATATGGCCTCAGCATATGGTGTGGAAAATGTGTATGATAAAAGCACCACACCACAAGGTGGAATGGCAATCTAACCTCTTCAAATACAGAAGGGAAGGGTCTCAATCACTGATTCACAAATCAAAAAAAGAGGCCATCACAAATACATCAACTGAACACCAAACAATGTTACAGAAAATGGTAGGAATTAAGAATGAAAGTAATAAGAACAACCAATATAAAATCTTGGGCAAGAGTATAAAAAAATTACAGAACTGAATAAAATCCCCCAGCTTACAACAAAACGTAAAAATGCAAGGAGCACTCTCAAAAATAACATGAACAATAAAGACAGAAAAATCAAGATGCATGAAACCCTACCTCAGAACATACCGTAACAAAGGAAATCCGTACACAGTTGCAGACATGCAAAGTCTGACCTCTTTCTCCTTGTAACTACTCCAGCTGTAAGCAAAACAGCTCATCTGCTGTAAGAATCCATGCTGAAGTTGCTGCTAAGCTTCTAATAGTCTGATGGTAGTAAGCAATAATCTCTGACTTCTTGTATTGTCAGGACTTGTATAACTCTTTTGCAGTAGGTCTTCCTCAGTAATTTCCCCCTTAGTGTTGTGTCTTTGTGTACATTTTGTTCAGTTCTATAATTTTTATATTCTTACCCATGATTTATAGTTGGCCCTCCATATTCACAGATTCAACCATTTACAGCTTGAAAATATTTTTTAAATACACAAATTTCAAAAAGCAAACCTTGATTTTGCATTTTATATAAGGGGTACCATTTTACTAGGTCATTGTATTTAATGAGACTTGAGCATTCACAGATTTTAGTATCCACATGAGGGTTCTGGAATCAAACCCCAGTGGATACCAAGGGCCCACTATATATTGGTTGCATATATTATGTTAATTCATAATTATCTCTAATGGGTGGCTGGTAGTTCCTATGTCAAGAGGACATTTAATCCACTCTAGAATTTTGTCCAACCTTACAAGCTTTCCATGGTGTCACACCTATCTGCAGATTAGGATTCAGCACTTCAGAAAATTCGTTTAAAGCAGATTCACCACTTTATGAAAGGAAACCACCTGCCACCATGGCCTCTATATATGTGGCAGTTCTGGCACAATGAGGCAAAGAGAAGCTGCTAACTCTGGCAGGAGGATTAGGGTCTCTCAAAATGGAAGAGAATGATTAACTAATTTATTGTGATTCTATTTTTATTGTCATGGGATGGGGCAGAAATGCGGGGAGGAGAAAGGGGGAAGGGACACTTGTTAGATATTCTGCTTCTGGGATGAAAATAAGCTGACAGGTCTCATCTAATGTCTGCATTGACTTGGGGAGATGGGCACAGCGCTGTCCTGTCACTGCTCACTAATGGGTGGCTGTAGCATGTCAAATTACAGTGGGCACTTAGGATTCATGAGGTTCCCCATGTGAATGTGGAAAAACATGGATAATTGCACCTTGTATTAAATGGTGGGGATGTGAATGTGCATACTTCAGTTTATCTATGTTCATGTCATTGCTGTTTAATAATATGAAGCGGACAATCCATGAAGGATCAAACTCATGTATCCAAAGCCCATGGATCTGAAGGGTCAACTGTAATTCTACTCAAAAGTAAATTGTAAAGCTTTGCCCACCACTTTGGTGCTACTGTCAGTTGCCTAAAGCAAGGGCATGTAGCTTTTGACAGTCTCACCCAGGGAACAGTTTCTATCCTAGCAGTTTCTGCCACAGGAGAGTAGACACAGGCTGCATCTGCACTGCAGAATTAATGCAACAAAAGGGGTAAAGAAATCTTGTGTTGGTTTTAAAATAGAGAATAAGCTTGTGGATATGTGGTTGCATTTGTGCTGCAGAAACAATGCATTTTGACATCATTTTAACTGCCCTAGCTCCATGGGATTTTGGAATTTGTGGAATCCTGGGATTTTATAGATTGTAGTGGCACCAAAGCTTTCTGATAGAGAAGGTTAAATATATCACAAAACTACAAATCCCAGAATTCCACAGCATTAAGCCATGGCAGTTAAAGTAGTGTCAAAGTGCATTATTTCTGCAGCATAGATGCAACCACACGCCCACAGGTTTATTCTCCTCATTAAAACCAACACAGGGTTTCTTTTCCCCTTTCAGTATCATCTTTGGGTTTGCTTATTGTAACAGCCTAATCTTACATAAGTAGCTGCTGCAGCATGATATCCCATAGGAAATTATTGCATATCCCAGTGTTTTATGACCCTATTCAATATTATATTTTAACAAATGACAGGATTATAAAAGCATACCTTCCATCATTTCACAGATATGTGGTCAAGATATTAATAATGAAGAACACATAAGCTGGGAGATGTTGCAACGGTTGGCTTTTGCCTGAGTGTACTGGGAAAGACAAGATTCTACACCTTTCTCTCCTCTCCTCCTTCAGTTAACTGAATGAAACTACTTTTTCATTCTGAAATCAGTCTGCAGAAATGGAAGTAAGCTGAAAACAAAGGGGGAAAATAGAGTCTGGAGAGAGAAACTGGGACATCTAAAAGAAACTGAGAAGGTGGGGCAACAGAGGATTAACTGGGACTGTCCTTGCAAAATCTGGACAGTTGAGGGGTATGGAATTGTTGCTCCTGGATGCTTCCAGGAGAAACAATTCATCCTCTTCTTAAAATTATCTGCAGGTCTGTCAGGATTTAGTGCCACAAAACCAGCCTTGGGGTGTGCATGTGTTCCTTGGGCTGCACTTTGTCCATTCTCAGCCTAAAATACCTTCTTTCCAAAACATTGCTGTAATATGCCCCACCTCACCCCAACTGTCATTAAGGCCCCAGCTGTTCCAAGATACACACATACACACACACAAGCAAATAACAAAAATGCCTTTGTATATATTGAGGGTATAACTATATTTCAAATACTGTTTACAGTTCTAGTCAATACACTTTGAAAAAGATACTGAAGATCTTGAAAAAGATGCATAAAGCAATCATCAGAGTCTACAAGGTGCTGGAGAAACTCCCCTATGAATTTGTGGGTCTTTAAAGCTTGGGAGAAATGATACAAGTCTCTAAAGGTAAGCATGGATGGAGAAGGCTTAATGAGAAATGTTTTCTTCTGCCATGTTCTCATGGGCCAAATACTATCAGTCTGGACATTGCAGGACCCATCCCCCAGATGCAAACTGTCTGGATGACATTGGGACAGCTCAGCACCAAACCCAGAGTATAATTCCCTTAAAATTCTTTTTAAAATCTCACCTTTTGCTCTGGATTTTCCAGAAGACCTAGAGCCCTCCAGGTCAACACTGGGAAGTTGTTTACAATGTGTCCCACTGTGCCACCCAGTGCTGGAGCAAGATTTACTCTGAGGTCACAACAAAGTCCCCAGCCATGTGATTTGATGACATTTGTTGTTTTACCCCGGATGGATATGTGTTGGGTCACAAAAATGGCCTTGGGATGCCACATGTGAGCCATGGATCACTCTTTACCTACCTCAGTCTAAACATACATGTCGTCTAGGAAGTGGATTTTTCAGTGTGTGTAATGCCACCTATTAAACTTATGCAGGAAAATGATAATAAAGCATAACAACAAAATTAAGCTTATCTGTTGTTAATTTGGTGTGCCCTAACCATGTACAGATGTGAGAGCTGGACAAGGAAGAAAGCGGATAAGAAGAAAATCAATGCATTTAAGATGTGGTGCTGGAGAAAAGTGCTGAGGATCCCATGGACAGCCAAAAAGACAAACAAATGTGTCCTTGAACAGAACAAGTCTGAACTCTCCCTGGAAGCCAAGATGGTCAAAATGAGGCTATTGTACTCTGGTCACATCATGAGAAAGACATGACTAATTAAAAAAGACAATAATGCTAGGGAAGTTAGAAGGTAGCAGAAGGAGAGCAAGGCCGCATGCTAGATGGATAGATTCAAGAGAGGTCACAGGCACAAATTTGCAGGACTTGAGCAGAGGAGTGGAGGACAGAGGATCTTTCAGATGTCTCATCCACAGGGTCTTGACTTGAGAGCAGCTAACAATAACAACAATCAATGAACTGGAGTTTCTTGAGGGTTCTAATAAAATTTCAGCAGCCCTAAAGAAAATTCCCTGGACTTCTTCCGGGAAGTTATCACTTTTAAAATAACTTAAAATTTGTCCACATTTATACTGTAATTTTATTCACAAACCATTTATGTTGAAACTGGATGTTGGTTATTATTGTGCTTAGGACAGGAGGAGATTATAGTAGTTTGTTTTCCATACATATCTCTGATATAAAATTTGTTTTATAGTGGGGGGTTGCAGACTGTCAAAAATAGTGTGAATTCAGTCCACTTTTAGGGTTAGGGTTAGTGCTAGGGAATCATGGGAATTGTTATTTTTCTGAGACATTGAACCTTCTTTGTCAGAGAACTCTAGTGCCACAATAAAATACAGTCCCCATGATTTCCTAACCTTAACCCTAACCCTAAAAGTGGACTGAATTCACACTATTTCTGACAGTCTGCAACCCCCCTATATGTGTAATAATTTGTTTTCCCCTTATTTTTTAAAGGTCACATTCCATCTCTGTTTCTCTCTTCATCTCTCTCTCCCCCCTCCCTTGGCTAAAAGAATAAGAAATGCATAGGGGTAGCTGAGCTGACATCAGTTGTGATGCTCTGTGTGTCTGATCCTTAACAGAGGAAAACAAAAGGTTAAAAACACTTTCCCCTGCATTGTATTTCAAGCTATGATTACACAGGAACCACTCATGTGGTTTCAGTTCCGCTTTCAAAATGCAAAATAGAAAAAAAAATCAAAGCAAAACTCAGCTTGTCTGTTTTGGGGTCTGGACCACTGAGTTTGGCTTAATTTCACCTAAAACCACAATTTGTCTCTGAGTGGCTCAGAATTTAAGCTCAGGATCATGAACTTTGGCAAACCTTTTAGAACAAGTCAGGGTCCAATTATCCTGAAAGTTACCCCTGATGAAATCACTGAGGATTTAGATTTTTCGGCATGTGTATGGAAACCTGAAACTGGACAAGTTATGCCTTGTTTCCCCCTTAGCTTTAACAATTGCCATCTATGATGCAAGGATCTTTCCAAAGTGTTCTGTATGATTCCATAATGTTAAATATTTGTGATATTAGGACCATTTAATGGGTTCTCATGAAACCCACCTTGAGCAAGTCACATGCACAGCTTCAGAAAAAAGCAATGGCAAATATCCTCTAAACAAATCTTGTCAAGAAAACCTCATGATAGTTCTGTCTTAAAGGTAAGGTAAAGGTATTCTCTGCTGACAAGGTTGTCAAATCGTGTCCGACAGTAGGGGTAGTACTCATCTCTGTTACTAAGCCAACGAGCCAGCATTGTCTGAGATTACTCTGTGATCATGTGGCCAGCATGATTGCACAGAATGCTGTTTACCTTCCCACCAAAGTGGTACCTATTTATCTACTTGCATTTGCATGCTTTTAAACTGCTAGGTTGACAGAAGATGGGACTAGTGACAGGAGCTCACCCCATTATGCAGCACCTGGGCCTCGAACTGCCAAACTGCTGATCTTGCAATCAACAGAGTCAGTGTCTTAACCACTTGAGCCACCACATCCCTTGATAAGAATTGCAAAGCTGTTGATGACCAGAATACTTGGATAGGACCAAACTTACTTCTTATGCCAACAGGAATGGATAACTTTTTCTTTATTTATCACCACCATCACCTGCTTTGATTCATTTGTTTTTCATGTCATTTACTCCTCTATGGACCTAGAGCATTTCCTCCAGAGTCTCATAAGATCTTTATTGTTATGGGCCATGAGCCAGCAATAGGTCTCAACAGAAAATCTGAAAAATAAGGCAAGATTGCTTTGAAGTATATATGCTTTCTGGTGTTCTTGTCAAAATAAAACCAATATGACATACAATTGAAAAGCTGCAGATTTACAGACATTGGATTCAAAAAGTGTAAAACATGGTAGGTAAGTAGACACTAAATGAGCAAGTCCAGTAGTAACATCTACAAAATGCCATTGTGATTCCTGTGCATATGTCAACTGAAACTGCTAGCAGGAAAGGGCATATCATTGCTCACCTCACCACTCTCCAGAGCTGTGAAAATCCCCATGTTAGGATGGGGGCTATATGGCTTAAAAAGAAGTTTTTTGGTGGGTCAGGGGTTGAGGTGGAGTTGTATTAGACAATGTAGCTATGTTATCATAGCTACATCATTGTAGCTATGGGCCTTTGCAGACTGCCAGAAATAGTGCAAATTGAGTCCATTTTAAGGGTTAGGGTTAGTGCTAGGGAATCATGAGAATTGTTTTTTCCCCCCCTGAGACACTGAGCCTTCTTTGTCAGAGAGCTCTGGTGCCACAATAAAATACAGTTCCCATGATTCCCTAACCCTAACCCTTAAAGTGGACTCAGGTTGCACTATTTCTAGCAGTCTGCAAAGGCCCTATGTCTCCCAATGCTGGGTCTTGGCCAATCTATTACAAAAAAATCTTAATCAGGGTGGGTTTTTTTTTTTTTTGTTTGTTTTTTGTTTAGCAAGATGTTTATCAAACCAAACTGAAGAGGTCAAAAAGCTCTGTCAGTTTGACAATGGAAGGAGAAATTATGGTCCATTGAACTTAGGAAAAAGTTCACTTCATACATGCATTCTTTAAACATTTATTTATTTATTTAATGGACACAATGCACATTTTTACACAATTTGGCATCCCCTTATCTCTTATACTGATAACAATACAGATGAATTTATACCAGCTCCTAATGTAAATGTAAGAAAAATTTGGTACATTAGCAATGAACTTTTATAAATATTTTTATAGAGTGTTGGAAGGAACGTAGAGAACGTGAGTTTCACTTGGTCAGTTTTGCCTTGTATAAAATGGAATGGTCTTTTTATTGCTTATCTCTTGATGTTGTTTTTTTCTGTGCTCGTCGAATTTATTAAAATGATTTTTAAAAAAATGAGCAGATGGAGCAAGCTAGACCAGCCTCTTTTTCTTCTCACTGTTGTACAACTGAGAGCAAGGGTCTGAAAAGTAGAGAAATTTTCGTCCAGTTTTCAAATTTTTCACATTCCAAAGAGTGAGACCCAGAAAATTATTCCCTCTTAAAGCTCGTATATTTGCTGTGTTGGCATTCCATTGGTAACTTTGCCTGCCTCTTTTTCTTAAACTAAACTGTATTTCTAAGTTCTCAACTGATGTATTAAGTTATCATCAAGCTAGAAATTTGGAGACTGAATGAAAATTTCATGGGGGAGGGCAGAATTCTTATGAGAGGACAATGTCCTTATTTTTCTCCGCTCCCATTATAGCCTTGACCCCGACTAAACATGTAGGCTAGCATCCTGTTAGTGAGTTATGGAGTTGTAAGCTAGGCTTACTAGCTTGTAACCATTTCCCACTCACTTTTATAATCATGGTACCATTACCATAAATGGAAATATCCCAGAAACATACCTTAAAGTTCAGCCAGCTGCACTGATGTCTGCGGCATTGATGAGTGGGATAACACATCCAACTACACTGTTGGGTAGTGCACTGATGAGTTGCAACAAGACCCTGTGGGCATCCCAGTTTCTGATGTTTCACTGTTGCTCACTGGTGGTAAGATGCTGGATGCCACCATTCTTCAGCACCCTGCTTTCCAGCACTATAGAATTCCATCCCTTGGTGTGTCTGGTTGGAAATTTTTTTCAGGGGGGGCATTCTGGGGTCAAATTGGGAGATGGATGGCAGCAACACCATGGCTATGTATCTAATGCAGGAAATTGGCCATAATTCCTCTGCCCTGTGGAAAACCCTGATTTTTCAGGATTTCTGGACATGTGGGGAGATTCCATGTATAGTGAAGCAGGGGTTGGTACTGCAGCTTAAGTATGTTTTTAAAATCCTACTTTGAGTGCATGAATAAGATTTACATCTGGGTGGTTGAAGTGTGCTTCCCAAGCAGTTTTTACAACTGTCAACCCCTCCAGGCTCTTAACCTACCCCTCTGTCTCCTCCAAAAGATAAATTGACTCTCAGGGAATCATGAGGACCAGGAATTCAGCTTTGAAATGGTGCAGGACCCCCTCCACTGTTTAACAGGTTTTGTTTTGCTTTTTTTTTTTTTTTAAAGCACCCAGTCTTTCAAAACCAGAAGTGGACTGTTGGGCACTAATGGGATTTTGTAGAGGGTTTTTTGGAACATTTTTGATAGTCTGTTTGGTTCTGGAGGGTCCTGGGACAAAAACAAAAAACCTGCCTCCATCCCTGCCACAGTTTCCCATTCTGACTCACAATGTAAGGCTGCATCTGCAATGCAGAAATAATGCAGTTTGACACTGCTTTAACTGTCATGGCTCAGTGGAATTCTGGGATTTATAGCTTGTTGTGACAGAAATAGAATTAAACGAACTGGAAAGCATGTATTCACAGCAGTTTGTTGTGGCACCAGAGCTCTCTGACAGAGAAGGCTAAATAGCTCACAAAACTACAGATCCTCGAATTCCATAGCATTGAGTCATGGTAGTTAAAACAGTGTCCAACTGCATTATTTCTGCAGTGTAGATGCAGTGTGAGACCATAAAACTCTATATTCATTCCAAGCTTAAAAGAAGTAAACCTCATCTTCTAGGCTTAGGCTGAATCTAGATTCTTATTTTCATCAGTTGTATATCTCTCCCTTTGAATAGAATACAAAAATTTTAAGTTAAATTGGAACAATAATAATTCAATTACAATAATAATATTCAACATTAAAATACAAAAATAATCAACGGGCTCAAAATTAGCTACTTTTTTTCTCTTAATGGTAAGATTCATCCTTTTTCTCCTTCATTCGTGTCAGATCTATATGATGACAGAGCAGCCAATGAAGAGAGAAGCATAGATTCTCCTAAGAATTTTCAAACACAGCAAAAAAAAAAATATAAATAAATAAAAAAAAATGGCAGGAATGAAAGGTCTAAAACATTCTTGATGGAACTCCAAATCTGGATGATGAAAACATAATACAGACACCCAAGTCAAGAACTAGATTTGATTGATATTAGAAATGTGGACCTGCACACCAGATGTAAAGTCATCCATCTGACACAAACTTGTAAAATGCAGTGAGATGTAGATCTATCCTCAGTTGGTTTCTTTATAAAGTGAGGACATCTTATTAAAGACAGAAAGGTACAGGAATGATTATTTAGTATACTGATGAAAAACAGTATAATACCCATGAAGATCTGCAGTGTTTTCCCCCCAACTATACTGAGACTTTGTTTTTGTTATTACAAACTGAGCTCATGTGAGGAATAGTGGTTTCTGGCAAGGAATTCATATGTCTCTTCACAGCCAGGAGAGAGGGTAGTGAGGAAAACAGGAGGGAGGAGGGAGAAAGTGAAAAAAAGAGTAATTAAATAATTATTCCAATAAGGTTAGTACAGTAATCCAAACCAGATGTTTGGAATTCCATGCAATGCATGATCCTCAGAAGTACACTTGTGTGCGTATGGTCAACTCGTTCTCCAAAAATTCAGTGGAATCCTCCTAAGGGACAGAAAACTCTTAATATTCCTGTACTCAGTATTTCTGATTTGGAAGCCAATGGCATTATTCAGACTGGGGGCCCCTGGACGCAGGACTTGAAGACAAGCATACGTACTTGGTCTCCTCCACATTTGCTTCAGCAAATGTTAATTGAACTGTTAAGGAAGCACAATAGGATGACAATTGAACAGCAAATATTTTTATACCTACTGCTGGATATCAGGAGTACAATGTGTTATAACACTTTAACTATCATGACTCCATCCAATGGATCTTGAGATCTGTATTCTTGTGGGGTGCTTGGAATTCTTTGCTAGACCATTTGGCCTCTGTAACTGAGGTCAAAGAAGAAAACACAAAGGCAGGCTTACTGCTAAACACAAAAACAAAAATAATGACCATGGAGGATCTACATAAATTCAACCTAGTTAATGAAGAAATCAAATAGTTAAATCTCTCACATTCAGACCAGTTCTGTAGTTTCCCATGCAGCTGGAACAGTGGTGATGCTTTGCATGGGCCTTTTAAAAAATGGCAGCCAGAGACTCATTGTGATTAATGTTAGCTGTATGGGGACTAATGTCTTTAACACTCTTGGAGTTATACATCCTAATATACAGATTCTGTTCTCAGTTAACTGGAGGATTTCATGTTTTGGAGCTAAGGATCTGCGTGTCAGAGTGTAAATTGGGAGAAACTAAGAGGGAAGGAACTAGTAAAACTGTGTAAGTAAGGCACCTGGTAGTATAAATTTTACCTCTCAGTTCCTTTGCATATACACTTTATAGAATCAATTTAGAATAGAATCCTTTGACTCCACTTATGCAACACTTCATAAGATCAGGTTTCAGAGAATATGAGGGATTTGGTATGTGGTATTTCTGAATACTGCCCAAACCTCATATAAGATTTGATGCTTTACTTTTTTAAAAACAAAGATAGAAATTTGCTTTGACTTTAGAGGCATGTAATGTAATTGAAGATAGCTATTTTTTAAAAAAGTGAAAGAGAGTAATTGATTGTGTAATTCAGACTCCTTATAAAAGATTCAAATGGAAATGGGAAGCACCAGGCAAAATGCTTTGGGACCAAGCTTAATTGAGATGAGATTCAGTAAGTCACAATGCTTGCCTAAAATAGTAAGGTGGACCCAGTAAACCTCGGAATTCTTCTTTGACTTGCATTGAGCATTTGGGATGAAAAGTGCCAAATGTGTTTCTCCATGGTTGCATCCATGCTGAGGAAATAATCCAGTTCAACACCATGTTACCTGCCATAGCTCAATCCTATGGACTTCTAGGAAATGTAGTTTGTTGTGGCACCAGAGCTCTCTGACAGAAGGCTTAATATCTCACAAAACTACAATTCCCGGAATTCTATAGCATTGCACCAGTGTGGTTTCAAACTGGATTGTATCTCCAGTGTGGATGCAGCCTAGGCCTGATCTCTGTAAACCTCTAATATTAAGGGCATGTTTACATGAGCCATTTATACCAGTTTTCTGCGTGCTCACGTTGGCCTGTCCACACAACGCAAGGCCAAAGCCCTGATTCGAATATGAACTGGTTTCACCTAGGAAGGCCAGTTCTGCACTGAATCCAGGCCATCCTTCCTTTAAATTGAATTTTAAAAACTTACCTGTCTAATTGTGATAATGAAATGATCAGTCCATTAATCAGTTCCTGCTTATCATCATGGACTTGTGATGTTCATTGTCGGCACAAAACCAAAGATGTTAGGTGTGGTGCTGCTCTTGTCTTGGCCCTTTAACTTCTGCTTGCTTCTTCTGAGCATAGACATTTTACAGATGAAGATCTGGAGTCTTCTCCTGTAAAGTTCTTGCTCTCATCTCTTAACACAGGGACAAATATGATTTGCAGAACCATGGGGTCACTCTGCTAGTGAGGATCATTATGAATATATAGGTGCCTCTGAAGTATCAAGACAATTTTTGTCCCCTAATTGAGCTAGAAACAACAACTTGTTTGATGGAACACCACCACCCCCATTCAAAAAATAAATTCAAATATGAAAAGTAAACTTTTTTTTTTTTTTTAAAGGCGACCATGTGTGGAATACTTATTGCACTTTTGGAGCGTCCAAGAATCTCTGGATAAGTTACAATACACACAAAATGTGTGTGGATGTGTGTTTCATATATTGTACGTGAATATGTGTAGTCACAGGGGTGTCATTCTGGGATATCATTATTCATTTTCTTGTTTGCAATATATATTAGTTCTTGTTGTTGTGTGTCTTCAAGTAATTTTCAACTTATGGGCAACCCTAAGGTGAATCTATTATGGGGGTTTCTGAGGCTTAAAGTGTATGATTTGCCCAAAGTCACCTAGCCAGTTTCCATGGTCAAGTGATGATTTAATCTCTGTTTTCCAAAGTCATCGTTCAACACTCAAATCACTACACCAGTACAAACAATGAAATGTGTAATGACATCGCAGAATAAAACTAAAAATAGAACAATCTGCAAAAGCACAAAGCAATAAAATAAAATAGAAGCAGAATACGAACAAGTGAGAAACTAATAGCAAAATAGAGGCTTTTACTTACCAACAAGAGTTTTTACAACACTTGGGAAAATAAAAAAAAATCTACCTAGCACTAAAAATTTCATGTAGGTGACAGGTTAGCCTCTTTTAAAAGTTGATTCCACAAAAGGCTCTCTCTTTCCTGTGGTCATGTATACTTCATGTTTACTTAAGAAATGATGGTGGGGAGGGTTCAATAGCTCTCCCTCCCCCCGCAGGACATGAAATATAATGGAATCCATTCCTCAAATGATTTCCAGCAATCCTACCAAGGCAAGCACAGCCCATCCATCCTATATCCCATTATGACAAATTCATTCTCTCTCTCTCTCTCTCTCTCACACACACACACACACTCACACATCTTTGGCAAGAGAGAAAACAGTTTATCAAGTTTTTGGTGGGGAGTTGCATTTTATTGAGGGACACCCAAGGTCTGGCCACCATATATTGTACAAAAAATTGTAAAAAGTCCTAAGTGAGTTCTTTCCCTTTTCCTAAGGCAAATATAGCACACCCTTTATTCTACACAGATAAAGAGATATCATTTTTCAGTTTTGGCCCTGGGATTTGGTGAAATGCCTTTTTATCTCTCCCACTGAACAGATTATGAAACCATTACTTACAATCCTCCTTCAATAATAACCATGAAACAGTTATTCTTAAGGCACATCATTTTAAAAATGAGGCATCACTGTGTTAGATTAACAGATTAAGAAAAAGATATGTTTCTTTCCCTGCGGAGCCCGTATGTTGGAGCTAGATCCCTTTCTTGGCAGAATTCCTCACTTCTAGAGGGAAACATCCTTCCCTCAAATTATTCTGGCATGATCTCATTGACGTCAGTGGGCCTACTATGAGATGAGAGGTTTTAGGATTGCAGCCTTGGTTTAAAGTGGCAGGACTCCAATGAAAGCAGTGGAAATATGACAGTTGACCCCAGATGAGGAGGCTATGGACCTCTGTTTCTTCAGATAGGCTAGAACAAGAACTTTCAATGCTGAAAAAAAAAGGAGTTGGCATTATCACCACCACCACAGCATCCCCCACAACACATCTGAACATAATTGTTTCAGAAATTTCAAGAGAGGGGAATGGCTGTGAGTCTTAGGAGATACATGGGGGGGGGGGTTCCACTGCATAGCTCCAGCATGTACCACCTGAAGCAGTTATATAACTGCCTACTACAGCCGGCAGGATGGCCCTGTGGGGAGGGTTACTATATCCTCAAGTCCAGATATCTAATTTGCATATTATGCACATTATAACCAAGCATATTATTAATTTACATTCTAATTGTGCAAATTCAACACACTAAAAGTGCCTTTCTTCCCATACCATTATGTTTCAGCCTTGGTACCATTTTAGTAACCACTACTCTTCTGAGAGAACTATCAAAATAATATTTACATAATGCTGGATTTAGAACAGACAGACCAAAGTTTACATCCTGGAAGCTGCTGCCCTCTAATTCCCAGGGAAAAATGTAAAAGAAAGTAAGGACAAATTTACCACCTGCATCTCTTTCCCTTGCAGCTTTCTTCACCTTGTACTTATCTGTCTTGTTCTTTGCACCCTCCCACTGCAACTGTCTCCTTTCCTCTCTCTTGCTTCATCTCACTCATTCTTCATCCCTCTCTTCCTTGCTTCCTGGGCTCCATCACTTGCATATTTCACCTCCACTTTCCCCCTTCCCTCCCTTTCCCCTTACTTCATGCTGCCATGTTCAACTTCAAGTAACTTTCAACTTGGCAAACCTCCTTTGAAGAAACTTGATAAGAAAACCCCGTGATACCCCTAGGGTCACCATAAGTTGGAAACAACTTGAAGACACCCAACAACAACAACAAGGTGAACCTATCATAGGTTTTCCCTGGCAAGTTTCTTCAGAGGAGGATTGTCATCCTCTGAGGCTGAGAGAGTGTTACTTGCCTAAGGTCCCCTGGTGTGTTTTTATGCTCGAGTGGGAAACTGAACCCTTATCTCCAGAGTCGTAGTCCAATGCTCAGCCTCCTACATCATGCAGACTCTTTCATGCTGCCCCACCTCCCTTTTATTGCATGTGCCCACTTTGCTTCACCTCCTGCCCTTCCTCCTTTTCTCTTAGCTCTGTGATGCTTCCCTCCCATGAGGCACAGCTGTGTATCTACCCTCACTTTTTCCTCCCTTGCTTTACTTTATACTGTCCCTGGCTGCACTCTAAGGACACTAAGGCTGCTGAGAGCTGCCATCTGCAATAGAATAAAATTACCCAGGATGCCAGTGTCTCAGTAGGTCATGCCCACCAAAGTCACCATTTGCACAAGACTAGTTGGGAGTGATAAATTAAGACACAGCAATTCCACAGGAACTATCTTCTTGAACCAGCTCTGACCAAAACATCTATATTAAGGGAAACAGTGCAGAAAGCTAACTTTCCAGATAGCTACTCTCACCCAGCTAGTTGGAACTAGATGCAAGAGAGAACAAAAACTCCAGAAGAAGCCATTTCTTGAACCCATTCTAGCAAAACATCTATCTTAGAGAATATGGTCCAGATTGCCAACTTTCCAAAGAGCCAATGCCAACTCAATTCATCAGGCACATACAAACACATGGAAAGGATGTAAGGAGCCACAAAAATTCTACAAGAAATTATTTTTGTGTCAGTTCCACACATGGTTCCCTGGAAAGTTGGCATTCCAGGCTATTTTCCAGAGAATGCTTTTTGGCTGGAATGGGTATAAGGAGTTGATTTCTGTGGACATTTTGTGGATTATGGCATCCCTGCTATGTAATATTGTGCAGCTGGTGAATGTGGTGGTCATGGATCATGAAATGTTTTTGTTTCAGACCATTTTCTGGAATCAAAATATTTTACATATAAATGGCACACATAGGCAGTTCCTGTGGATTATTTATTTATTTATTTATTTGGGGTGGTGGTGGTTTGTTGAATCACTCCCATTTAGTTTTGGGCATTTCATGAAATTAGTGGGCATGGTCTATCGTGCATCTACACAATAGAAATAATGCAGTTTGACATTACTTTGTATGCTGTAGCTCCATCCTATGGAATCCTTGAATTTGTAGTTTGAGAAGGTCTTTAGCCTTCTCTGCCAACAAGTGCTGATGCTTTACAAAACTACAAATCCCAGGATTCTGTAGGATGAAGCCATGACAGTTTAAGTGGTGTCACACTACATTATTTCTACAATATAGACACACCCCTACTCAGTTGGTTTTGGTGTTCCAGGGTATTTTATTCTGTTCAACATGATTTCTGGACATTAAATGGTTAATAAGAGCAGAATTTTTGAAGTATTTCAGTTCTTAACTATTGATATCCAGCATGTCCAACACATCCCATGTTTTCAGTATAAATCCTTCTCAAAATTGGTCTGTTATGCCCCATTCACCTTAGGCTTTTACCTACAGGAAGTGAGAGAACTCTGTCTCTTATAAAATGTGAATAATTTTTTTTCCAGGGCATTTAATAAAATTGCATAATTTTGTTACATTTAACAAATCATGAAAAACAACAGCTTAAATGAAATACAAAAACTAATAATTATATTCCAGGTTTTACCCTGGAATAATTATTATAATTATTCTATTCAGGTTTTATTCTTCTTTGTATGCTCCTCCTTCACTCCAGTGACTTCATTGCTTTCTGTGCAGCCTTTGCAAGGTGTCTTGCAAACCAAACTTCAGCTAGACTTTCCTTGAAATGTTAGACTTTCCTGCTTTAGGACCATTTACACAGGAAACATCAGAACTGTACTGAAAATGAATCTTGGCTAATACTGTGTCTATTGCCACTATCATTGCTATGTGTGAGTCTTCACTCATTGGATAAACACACCTGAAGGTGGGGCAGGCTTTTTTCTCACAAAACTCTTGGACAGAAAAGTGTCTGTATATATTACTCCATTACTCCAGTCTGGCAAGGCTAGAAACTTTTCTTTTTTTAAAAAAATGAAAGCTTAGAATTTGGACCAGATAACAGTCTTAACAGGTGCCAGATGGCACATTTAATAGTGGGTTAAATGTAGCAAAGTTTAGCAATCCTATCTAAAGGGGAACATGAGCAGCCAGAAAGAAGAAATATTGTGTGGTCAGACAAACCATTCATTCAGCACTGGAGCTGCCACAAGCAGGGAGGAATTTGTTCTTGAAAAAGGAGGAAGCTAGAGGCCAATGCAAGTATAAAAGCAGACATTATGAAAGTGGAGTTCAGAAGAAGAAGAAGAAGGAGAAGTGACATGGTTGAAGTAACCGGCTTTTGCAAGGCACAAAATGTTTCCATTCATCAAAGCAACATGTCCACTCAAGAACAAAGAGTCCCTGCTGCCTGCCTGCCAGTCTCACACTGACATCACACAAGTCTGATTCTGTGGCCTGTTCCCCTCCTCCTATCTATATCCTCTACATTAGTTTCCAGGCAATGTACAAAGTGTTGGTTTTTATCTTTAAAGCCCTACATGGTTTGGGACCAAGTTACCAACAGGATTGCCTCCTCCCATATAATCTGCCCTATAGACTCAGATCCTCTGTTGGACATTTGCACTGGCAGCTATCAGCCAGAGGACTTTTTCTTCAGCTGCCCGTAGACTGTGCAATGACCTGCCAGAAGAGATTTGACAGTTGAATATGCTGTCCAAATTTAAAACAGTATTGAAGACCAATCTCTTCAGGACAGCTTATCCAGACAATTTTTAAATTGTGAATTTAGATGCTGAAGTTTAAATGTGGACTGTTTTCAATTGTGTATGTCTTGTCATTTTAAACTGTTGCATGTGTTAATTAATGTCTTTTAACTGATGTTGTTCATTGCTGATTTGTTGCTATTTCCCACCTCAATCTATGGGGAGAGGTGACTAAGAAATAATAATAATAATAATAATAATTCCCTCTAAGCTTTCTTTCCCCCCCTTTCCACCATTTTTTTTTTAACTTCAGAGATTGGTCATGAAAAACACAAGAATCTTTCTTCCCTCCTCCCAATTATTCCCTAAATCGAGACCTTGAGAAGTTTCAATTCCCATCACCCCCAGCTAAGATGACCAATGGTCCATGCATATTTGCATACCAGTAACATCTGGAATGCCATGTGCCGTGCACTACTGCCCTAAATGGTACCACATAGAGAGACAATGCATCTTGGTTCTCTTTTGCATGTACAGCTCCTTTCAAGGTCTGCTTGAAAATCTATTCACCAGTTCAGTGCAATTTGTTCCTGTGCAAGTCAGCAGATGAGGCAAAATAGATTTAATGGATATTGAGCTTACATTGAGGAAAATTAATGGAGTGCCTTGAGATAAAAAGAGAAAAATCTCTCAGAGAAGAATAGTTTAGAGGCATGCAAAATATACACATGTACACACCCAAACCTAAGGAGGCAACCTTCCCATTCACCCACAAACAAACAAAATCAAAGCTAAATAGCCCAAAGAGGACTAAGCATGGTTAATCATCCTACAATGTTGGCTTCCAGTTGTAGAAAAAATAGAATATATATAGAGGGGGAATGGAATGGAATGGAATTGGCTAGGAAAGGACATGGTTTGTTGAACCTTCACGCTGTAAACATACTGATCTGATTCTAATTGTTAGTATCAGCTAGAGTAAACCCCCTTGATTCTGCTATTGCTACTTCAGTTGAGACTAACATTTGGTTTTACATCTTTATTACCAGCTGGTTTATTCCTCCACTTTCTCAGGGGTCATGCAAATGGGCTGAAAAGAGTAGCACATGGCTGCTTTTTGCTACTCCTTTTTTTGCTGCTCTTCCAGGTTGTGGCGGGCTTGCCGCTGCTTCGGCCTGATCTAGGGTCATGTGTCATCTGAATACCCTGCCCCCAGATTGGCCTGAAGGCTGTGCTTTTAACCCATCAGTTTCAGGCCCCAGTCAGCCTACATGGCACTTCTCAAAGTCAAAGTGGACATATCCCTGTCACCAAAAAATTTCAATTTAATATTTGAGATATAATAGAGCAAGAGTTAGAAAGAAGGATAGTGGCAGGAGTAAAGAGGGGATGAATGAATAAAATAAATGAAAGCAGTAGCAGTAGCAGCAGCAGCAGCAGCAGCAGAAACAACAACAACAACAAATGTGTCAAAGACTATAAATTTGCCATAGTTAAATAAAATGAGAGTACATAGCTTTGTTTTCTGGGACACAGCAGCTGATAAAACTGGAAAGCATTTGAACACCAAGGTGACAAAGCATCAGCAGGAAAAGAAATGTGTCCTGGAGAAATATTCCTTTGACATTTACTTTCAGTGCTAATGTTTGTGGTAAGGATTATTAGTTCCTGTACACAATACTAGATCAGTTTTTTTTCCAGCCTGGGCCTCTCTAGATGTTATGGTTTGATACTACTTTAATTACCATAGCTCAATGCTCTGGAATGCTTGGATTTGTAGTTTATTTAATTAATTATTTATTAAGAAACAAACAAACAAACAAACAAAAAACCAACAACATAACATTTGAATAAATATGTAAAACTTCTTCTAATTTGCTATCATACATAGTTATTTAGTTGTTTGATTATTTACCGGCTTCTTGTTTAAACAACTGGTTTTGAGTATCTGAATATCTGTTATACTACATTCCCCTTCTAACAATTTTTCTCATTTTCTTGATTTTAGTTCTTATCTTTCTAATTTATACATCATAATATACATAGTATTTATACATCATATTACAATATAAAATGTAACTTAAAAAACAAAACATATTGCATTTATATAATTGTTCTTTTCTTGCTCTTTAGCCTCATGTTTGCTGATATTACCTCCTCCCCCCTGCACATAGTATATATTCTATTCCAATAATATTCCCAACTTAGATTGTATTAGTTTTAGAAAACTCATATATTCAATGACCAACATTTGACACAGTAATTTTTTAGTTTTTCCCAATCTACATCTGTTATTTTAGTAAACCTTTTTTCTATCATGTTTGTTAATCTGTCAAGCTCTATGTTATCCAATGTTTTTAATAACCACTCTTCAGTTGTTGGTATTGCATTGGTTTTCCATTTCTGAGCAATGAGAATCCTGGCTGTGGTAATCATATAAAGTAGTGTCTTCCAATGTTTTTTTGCTTCCATATCTGTGATTTTGTTGACCATATTTAGAAGATATAATTCGGGTACTAATTGAAACTTTATATCTAGGATTTTATTTATCTCTAAATGTATTTCTTTCCAAAATTCCATTATTTTAGGGCATTGCCACCACATATGTATCCAGTCCCCTTTTTCTTTTCCACATTTCCAGCATTTGCTGTCTTTATTTTTATAGATTTTTGCTAATTTTGATGGAGTCAGATTCCATCTATATGCCATTTTTAAATAGTTCTCTTTGATTGTTTGGCATTTAGTAAACTGAAGTGTTTTTTTTCCTGGAAAAAGACCAACTTTCAAGATCTATGTTTCTTCCTAGGTTTCTTGCCCATTTTATCATATCTTGGATTTGTAGTTTTGTGAGAGGAGACCCAGTGTGGCATGGTGGTTTAAGTGTTGGACTGTGACTCTGGAGACCAGGGTTCATTTCTGTCCTCCACCATAAAACCCTGTGGGTGATCTTGGGCAAGTCACATGCTCCCAGTCTCAGAGGAAGGCAACAGCAAACCTTCTCTGAAAAAATCTTACCAAGAAAACCCCATGACAAGTTTGCCTTAGTGTCGGCATAAGTCAGAAATGACTTGAAGACACACAGCAACAAGAAGATATTTAGCCTTCTCTATGGGCCTTATCAAACGCTGGCCATGGAGCGAAAAGTAACAGAAAAGTAACCGAAGTGAGAATAAATTCAGTTCTATACCGAAATGAACTGAATTTCGCCCTGGCGGCCATAGCGCAATGAATACGAAGGCTCCAAAGGGGATTTAGCGATCAGGCGCTGCGGGATGCGGTTCACATGGGAAGAAGGAAAACACACACACATTTTCTTCTCTCTCTCTCTCTCTCTCTCTCTCTCCCTTCCCGCCACCCAAAAAGCCAGCGTCGCAGAAGGCGCTTCTGTGGATGGCAAGGTTGGGATGAAGGAGTCGGGAGGAAAGGCAGCCAAGGGGACCGAGGAGGAGGAGGAGGGCTGGAGGACTGGAGGAGGGAAGGGGTGTTGGTGGGGAAAAATGCGAGAGAGATGGAGAGAGAGAGATCGCCTCCCTCTTCCCTCCTCCTCTCCTTCTCCTCCTCTTTCTCAATCCGGTTTGCCTTTCGCCAATCCCTTCCCCTCGCCGGGATTTTCTGCTTGGGAGAGCTCTCCCTGCTTCCCCGCCCCGCCCACCATTGCGCAATGAATACGAAGGCTCCGCTTGTACTTCCCCAACAAACCGAATGTCAAAATCTCCCTACTCGCTACGGATTAGCTTTGGGTTCTGTGGAGTTTCGGGGCAGCGTAGTGTGTACACGCGGGGAAACAATACAGATTAGCTCTGTGTTCTAGGGCAGCGTCGTGTGTAAACACGGGGAAATAATATGTATTAGCTGCAGGTACCCTTTGGATTAGCTCTGCTCTAGACCCCATGTGATAAGGTCCTATGAGAGAACTCTGGTGCCAGAATTACAAATCCCGGGATTCCATAAGACAGGGCCATGACATTTAAAGCAGTGTCAAACTGCATCAATTCTGCAGTATGGCAGCAGCCTTGGACTACAATTCAAGTCATCCTTGGCCACCGTCTATGCTGGCTTGGGATAAGTGGAGTTGCATGCCAGATCATCAGAAGGGATCAAGGTTAGGGAAGTCTGGACTAGAAAGTATCCAGGCCTCATCCAACTGCTCACTTCTTGTGATAGCATTTTCATCACCCTGTTGTGAGTTCTGTTCCTTAGTCCAGCTGGATTGAGACAGAAGGCTGGAAGTGGAGGGTGGAATGCTGGGACCTGGCTTCTTCTGTGGAGAGAAGATTAATGGGAAACTCATGTGTTCATATCAGTGCCAGTGGTTGCCACAAGGGAAAGTGCTGCCCTGAAGCCACATCCTATTACCTTCCTGATGAAATGAGCACAGAAAGATTAGAAGAAGGGATGTTCGCAGGATTGGCTGGAATGTGTTTTGTTATAAAATTAATGGGAAACGGGTTATCACTGTGAGTAGAGTAGACCTGTTTATTTTGGTTTGTGCATCTGCTTAGTGGGCCAAAGAATGTGGTCAGCTGATTCCCGAGGACTGTTTTTGTTTCCAAATGTGTAACATCCTCTGCCTATTGTGCAACAACCCCCCCTATTTTTTAAAATCTTGTCTTTATTAAATTATTGCTTCACTAGGAAATTCAAAGTGTTACTAAACACAGCCTGCTCAAATGGCTTGGCTGAGCTGTCTGAACATGAGATCTCTTGGGGATTTCTTGCTTAGCAAAAAAGCCTCTTCCAAATCCCTCTGGAAGTTTGAGGAGCTTTGTAAAGGGGGGCTTTGGACCACAGAGGCAGAAGTTTTTGTTTTTCCTGCTGGGTAGCTTTCTAATCTGCAATTTTCTTTCTAGTATGACTGCATGTAGCTACTGGGGGAGCGAAATGAGAGCATCCGTCCCATAGGAATTCTGTCCCCAATGAAATCTTCCTTTGCTCTCCAAATATCTAACACTGCAGTAACTTAAAACTTCAGCTATGTATTTAGAAATACAGTTTAGGCAGTCAAAGAAAAGGGGTAGGCTAAGTTCCCAAGGGATTGTGAACACTGCAAAGAGAAATTGGATGTCATAGATTTGGGAAAAGAAATAAAATTTTATGGGGGGCAGAATTTTTGTTTGGAGGGGCAATGCCCTCATTTTACAGTTCTGTCACTACAACCATGTTCTGCTTTAGGATTCAGGAACCCTAGCACCCACCCACCCTTAAATATGAAATCATGTCTTGTTTTTATGTAACAAGGTGGTCAAAAATTTTCAAGACGCAGCATCTTATTTTAGTTTTATTTTTACTGTATGAGTCACCTATGATAGATACAAAACCTATACTGAGGCTCTCCCATCATGTTTTCTCTGGTTTGGAAGTAACTTGTGAGGGCCCTTGGGATCTACTGGGGTTTGGTTCCAGGATCCTCCATGGATACCAAAATCTATGGATGTTCAAGTCCCATTAAATATAATAGCATGGTAAAATGGTATCCCTTATAGAAAATGGCAAAATCAAAATTTCCTTTTTGTAATTTTTATATTTTAAAAATATTTCCAAGCCATGGATGCTTGAATCCATGGATAAAAAAATAATAATCCATGGATATCAAAGGCTGACTGTATCTGAGAGAGGGATATTCCACCATAACCTACACCTCTGCCTCCAAACTAAGGTACAAAATGGACATGCAATGTAAATTACATTAATTTTTTTCAATGGAAGATCTCACAAACCCCTCTTCCTGACAGTAAATGTACAATAAGAATAAATTAAATTGGTGCAGTACTTTGTTAAACTCTGGTTTGAAAAAGAAATCCGCAGACTGACCCCTAAGCATCCGGATACTTCTGAGGACCTGCTACATTGACTTGTCCTTGTTCTCACCTTCTTGATGCTTAGGTCCCAAGCAATACTATCAGCTTTTATTCTTTTTCCCTGGAATATTTCAAAGGTTAACTCTTAGTCACTATGAGTCAGTATATTCAGTGGTCAGTTCTCTGAGCTTGGTTCTACTTTCATTTGGCAAAAGGGTTAGAGCATTGCTTCCTGATACCATTCCTAGCATTCCTAGAAATATCATGACACATCCAAAGAAAATTCCCCAGTGCTGAACTCTGAATTCAAACTCAGTTCAAGGACTATGGGAGAAGGGATGAAATTACATTGCTTATCTTAATGTGGTAACAGAAATATGAGATAACAGGATAGAATCTTAATAACCTGACAAAATGCCCAAACTATTATGGTAATTGGGAAGTGTGCTGAGGAAAGATAGCTAATAGAGATTTCTGTGGGATGCACTATCTCTGTATACATGGATATATATTTGAGGCCCCTGTGAGATTTCTGTGTTTGTCATGATTTTTGTTAAATCTGGGGGCTAACTGTCGCTGTGATCTGCCACAGGTTGCACATCTCCATTCGGTGGTATCATCACATCACTACATAGATGTCACAAACTGGAAAGAGCCATTAAAACAGAAAATCTTTGTTTGAATGGGCTTTTTGCTACCAAATTTGACAGCAAAGAACAAAATCCCATTGAAAAGCAATCATTATCTGTTCACCTGAATGACTGCCATAATTCTGCTCTGTGTTACCAAATTGGGGTGGAGTGGTTTTGTGCATTTCAAATTGGCTTTCGGACAGGATAAGGAGTTGAGACTGCCATGGTCGCCTTGGCTGATGACCTTCGTCTGGGCATCGACAGGAGCAGTGTGACCCTGCTGATGCTACTGGACCTCTCAGCAGCTTTTGATACAATAGATCAGGGGTAGGCAACCTTTTCCCTTTAAGGGCCGAGGGACTTCAGCTCCCAGAATCCTAGGAGCTATTGGCCAACATGGGACCATTGGCCAACATGGCTGAGGCTTCTGGGAGCTGAAGTCCCTTGGCCCTTAAAGGGGAAAGGTTGCCTACCCCTGCAATAGATCATGCCATCCTCTTGGATTGCTTCAGGGGATTAGGAATCAGAGGCACTGCATTGCAGTGGTTCCATTACTTTCTCTCGGGCAGATTCCAGAGGGTGATGCTAGGGGACACTACCTCTACAAGGAAGGAGCTCAAGTGTGGTGTCCCTCAAGGGGCCATTCTGTCCCCAATGTTATTTAATATCTATATGAAGCCGCTGGGAGAGATCATTTGGAGACATGGGGCAGGGTGTTATCAGTATGCTGATGACACCCAGATATATTTCTCTATGTCTCGGTCCTCAGCTTTGACTTCAGATGGTGTCTCCCCTTTGAATGACTGTCTTAAGGCAGTAATGGACTGGATGAGGAACATCAAGAAGAGACCATATTACGCCAGTTCTAAAATTACTCCACTGGCTGCCTATTAGTTACTGGGCCCAGTACAAGGTGTTGGTTATTACCTTCAAAGCCCTAAATGGCTTGGGTCCAACCTATTTCTGGGACTGCCTCCTCCCGTATAATCCCCCCCATGCACTCAGGTCCTCTGGGAGGAAGTGGTTGACAACCACCGAGAGGGCTTTCTCGGCAACCACTCCTAGATTATGCAATGGTCTGCCGGACGAGATCTGTCATATTGCCACTCTAAACAGCTTTAAAAAGGCTGTTGAGATGGATCTCTTCTGGCAGGCCTTTCTTGAATAGCTGTCCCAGCCACTAGTGTTATCCCATTTCTGTCCTACAATTTTTACCACAGCTACTGTTATTATTGATTGTGTCACTGTGATGCATTTTTTAGTATATTTAGTATATTTTAATAATTTTATTGTTTAATACTATTTTAAGGGGTGGGTGAGTCCATGGGATTTATATTCTATTTTCACTGTATTTTAATGTTGTACGCTGCCCCGATTGCACTTTCAGAGGGGCAGGATAAAAATAAATTTTATTATTATTATTATTATTAAAAGGCATTTGACCTATAGACTGTGTGTTAGCCATTCTTGAATTAGAAGAAGGGAAATGATAGAGGGGAGGAAGAAAGGGAAATGGCAAGAGGAACACAAGAGGAGAGGGGGGTTAAATGTAGCATAAAACAGACCTTTTCAATGACAAAACCTAACCCTTTATCCAAGGAGACTAGACTGGCATCCTCTTCCTATATATTTTGTATATTTTTACTGAGCAACCAAGCCCTTCTTGCTTAAACATCTGTTTGATTTATGAGTTTTAGACTATGTTTTATCTGTGGCACAATATTATTGCTAGTTTGCATATTGGTTATATTTAATTACTGTTTTTAATTGCCATTAGTTTCCTTTACTGATGCATAGGCAATTAAAAGGACCAGTATATTATACACTATGATATTACATGATATGATATTATATACATGTTATAAGATATCTCATACAATATATATTTTAAGTTAACATGTTATTATATAATAAATGATATATCATATATTACTGTATATCATTTATTTATGCTTATATGTTTTTTCAGATCTTTTTATGTTTTTATATTCCACCTTTCTGCCCAGCTACAAGTCCCCCAAAGATGACTAGCCACAAATGAGAATAAATATATAACAGCACATCCTAAAATTCTTTTAAAAGGCAAAGTGGATCCCAAATAATGGACTATAGTGATGGGAAATGTCCACTAGGTAGCTCCAGGTGTTTTTATCCCTGGGAGGAGGGAGAGTTTCTTCACAAATGCAGCTGGAGGAACTGTAATTCATGGCTTTTCCTGGAAGAAGGGCTCCTGTTGAAGTTTTGAGGAGATGGCAATGATGATGGAAAATGTCCCAAATATTTTGAGTTTGCTTTGGTATATTATTTCAGGTATAAATGTAATATTAAAATAGCCCATTGGGAATCTTACATTTTTTTTTAAAATACTAAGACCCAATCTGCACTGCAGATGCAGTTTAATATCACTTTAACTGCCATGGCTCAATGCTGTGGAATTCTGGGATTTGTAGTTTGGTAGATATTTAACCTTCTCTATCAGAGCACTCTGGTTCCACAACAAACTACAAATCCCCAGATTTCATAGCTTTGAACCATGGCACTTAAAGTGGTCAAACTGCATTATTTCTGCAGTGCAGGGGCAGCCCAAATCTCCCCAAATCCTCTATCCAGAATAGCCACTGAATGAGCTGGCTTGTGTATTCTGGACGTTGTAGTCAAATAATCATATATATGTCCCTGTGAAATATAAGAACTTCTTGTTTCTTCACATTTGGAGTCGCCTGGAAAAAAAAATCTGAAACCAAGCCTCTTTACTTCGATCACACTAGACTCTGCTGTGTAATTGGCCAAACCTATGGTCTAAACTTAAGCACTCATTACCTTTCTCCACACTGTGTTGTGTGAGTACACAAAGCCTACAATAGAATTGCAGCAGAGGCTTGGTGTAGACCCACCTCTGTTTAATCTTTGTCACTATCTAATATAAGAGGGAACCTGTATCTTTGAATTCTGTTCTTCCAAGAAAGGGAACAATGATAATGAACTCCTGTTATCCATATTGGCTTGGCAGCTTTGCTTGTGCTTTAATTCTGATAAACCCCAATGTTTGTTCAGTTAGTACATAGGAACCAGCTTTATTTAGGACAGCAAAGATATGAAGTCAAGTTGTCCTGATATTACTCATAGAGGACCAATATCTATAAATCCTTACATTTACATGTAGCCACGAGTCTTGTTTCCTATGAATAAGAAATATTTGTCCTAATGTTTTCAGTTGCCTTGTCCAACTTGCTGCCATTGTCAATTTTGGAATAATCTGATTCAGAATTAGGCTTACAAGGTGTATTATAAAATGGGGTGGGCAACTGTGGAAGGCTATGGGGCTGCATTAGGAGCCCTAGGAAAACATGGAGGGCTGTATCTGCTCCTGCCAGAAAAAATTCCTCCAGACACCTCTGTGGGTATAGGGACATTTTCACCATGTTTTGGATTAAAAAAAAAAAAGAAGTATGTCAATTGGCCCTGGGGCCACAGAATGTGGTGGAAATGCATTCCACACCCAATGAACATTTTGGAGCATTTCAGGGCAAATACATTTATTTTTAACCTCTGGGGTGTCCAGGAGGCCTCCAAACACATTGGAAATGTCCTCAACACCCTCTAAAGTACATTTGGGAGTATTTGGGAGCAAACATTAAAAAATATTTTTGACCCCCGAGAGACCCTAGGGACCACAGAAATGGCCCTGAAGGCTGCATGAAGCCCATGGACCACACTTTACCCATCCTGTTAAGAGTGATGTCCTTTGAGAGCCAAATAGCTTGTCCCTTATAGGGCTAGCATATGTCCTTTATGATTAGGGAAGGATGCTATTTCTGCATTGGAATGCTTTTCATTTTATATAGACTGAACAAGATCCCAGAGAGAGAGAGAGAGAGAGCACTTTGGGTTATGGTGTTGGACTATGATTCTGGAGGACAAGGTTCAATTCCCTGCTTGGCCATGAAACCCACTGGGTGATCTTGAACAAGTCACACTTTCTCAGCCTCTGGGGATGGCAATGGCAAACCCTTTCTGAAGAAACATGCCAAGAAAACCCCATAATAAGTTTTCCTTGGGGTCACCATAAGTTGGAAATAACTTGAAAGCACACAACAACAAACAACTTGAAGACAGAAATGTGCATCATGTAATTTCTGGATGTAGACAATTATGGATGTGTTAATTTTACAGAGAAATGCATGGTCAGGTTAGCAGAAATACAAAATACTTTCTTTTGGTATTTAGGTGGAACACTAACTTGTTAGTTGCTTCTTCCAGCTTGCCAGCTCTGCAAGCCATGAATTTTGACTGACTCTCATTGCTATTTTGAAAACCTGGCAACACTAATCAGAATTTTTGATTAAGATGCTATGTAATACTCTGACTGCCCTGCCCTATTCTGATAGCAGGTGAGAGTCAGTCAGTGCCAAAGACTTCACCCTACACATGAACACAGTTCCCAAACCCCATTATAATATCCACATTCTTCTTATTGAACATATTCAACAATAATGTTTCTAGAGTCTTTCCCTGGTTGTGACATTTTGTAGCAGTGTTAAACATATGTATTTCATATTGGAAAGAGCAAATCTGACTCTTGTTATATTTATAGGTAAGGTCACGTGTGGAATTCAGATACATGTCGACTCACTTCTCAGGCCTTGCCCAGGTTTGGGGGGGAAATTTGCACAGAGAACAATGTGAAAAATTCCTGTGGTAGACTATTTACTCACTTATTCTTTTGCCAAATATTTTTCTTTGGCAGCATCTCCACTGCAGAAACAATCCAGGTTCACACCACTTTAACTGCCATGGCTCACTGCTATGGATATCTGGCAATTATAGGTTGTTTTTGTTTTTTTTTTAGACATTTAACCTTCTCTATCAGAGAGCTCTTGTGCCACAGCAAACTACATTTCCCAAAATTTCATAGCATTCAGCCATGGCAGTTAATGTGGTGTCAAACTGGATTATTGCTGTAGTACAAATGCAGCCTTTGGGAAATTTTCTCTTCATCTGGAATGTTCTCTATCTCTCAAGTGGTGAACTGAAATATACATATACTTATGAACATAAAGTTATGCTTTATCTTTTATGTTAAGGGTGGGCTGACAGAGGGAATGCTCAAGCTGTCTGTCCTTTCTAATATATTTCTCCTGCACGTTACCTTCCCACAGGCCTAAATATTTGGATTTCTTGTATACTTCTGAAGCAAACTTGCCAAGTGCAAGAACAGCTCCAAAACAAACAAGTGGTTTATAGGCACATTGTCAACAAGCAGGTCAGATTGTATTAGCCTTGTTGACCCTACTCTGGTGTCAGTGGAGCAGTTATTTTCTCTTAGAACAGCCAAGTCTCTGACTCATCAGAAAAGGCCAAGAGGAAGAAAGGGGGGGGGAGTTGATGGATAGACATTACTGGTTGTGTTAGAATTGATTTCTTCAGGGAAGGGAGTAAAATTTAATTTATATCCCTTTTCTCTGTAACAGATTTAGGGCCTGAACAGACTGCCAGAAATAATCCAGCTTGAACCCACTTTAACTGCCCTGGCTCAATGCTAGGGAATCATGGGAACTGTAGTTTATTGTGGCATCAGAGCTCCCTGACAGATATGGCTAAATGTCTCAGAAGAACTACAATTCCCATAATTCCCTAGCACTGAGCCAGGGCAGTTAAAGTGGTCTCAAACTGGATTCTTTCTGGCAGTCTGTTCAGGCTTGACTGCATGACCTCTCCAGTCAAAATACGTAGTACCCTACATCAGACAAATTGTTTTGACCCCTCAAGCACCAATCATCGTTCTAGGCATCAGGGGATGGAAACAACATTTGGAAATATTCATAAAATGGTTGAATACAGAAAATGGTTGACAAACATGTTTCTCAAATGTCAGAAAATCTGGACAAGGAGAACCCCGGGCTGCTGAGAATCTTTTGAAGTTGGGGGGGTTATTCTGTGCAAAATTCATACTTTCCCCCCAAAAGAAACAAGATTTTCTGCAGATTGGCTTCTGTGGAGAAAATATTTTTTTCTGTCTAAAAAAAGTGACATGAAAATTTTGCATAGAATAAGTCCAAATGGCAAATCATCTTTGGAAACTGCAGCTTTTGAAGACTTTCTGGAAAGGGGAAGAAAATTGCTAAAATTACTCATTGCTTCTTCCTTCAAGAATTAACTTAGAAAAAAAGAAAAGAAAGAGCATCCCAGCAAGGCAGGAAAAAATTAATAGTAGAATTTAACTGTGAACAATCTGCTTCTTTTAATGAAAATGAGTCTTGCTCTGCCTAATAGTAGGACCAGTTCAGCATTTACATACTATGTTTTATTTAGGAACTTCTAGACAATACTGAAATAAGGCAAGTGTGATACATAGAAAGAGTGGAATTGGTCTGAAGGCCTTCATCACATTCAGTCCAAAAGTTAACCATGATTAGAAAATGTATTCCAAGAGTTTGCCTTCAATCTTCTGTACACTTATATAGGAGGATGTTCCATGGAGCTCAGTGAGGCTGAACTCTGAGTAGATGACAGTGAAATTCATCAACATATTTATACCATATACTGTATATACTCATGTATAATCTAGGAATTTTAGTCAAAAATTTGACCCCCCAAAAACTGAGTCAACATATCCATAGGTCAACAGTAGGTACTGTATCTTAACTCTTGTTTAAAAAAAGGAACCATCCCCTGGGGAAAGGCAAGCACATAATCTCTACTGTCATCCATCCAGCCTTTAGTGTGAGCACAAACAGTAATGCCTGCTGGAATTTTAAAAGTTTTTTGGCTTTGTTTTCCTTTGCTTCATCTTTTAGATCTTTTCTTACATGACTCTAGGTTTTACCCTCAACCTATTCATGACTCATATCAAAATCCACAATTTTGAGCCCCAAACCTGAGGTTAATTTATAGCTGAGTATATACACTATATTAAGCATATATTTTCAAACCACTCCCATCATACTGTTTTACATTCTGAACAAAACAGAGCAGACAAATCAGTAACATGTTAACTGGGCTCTTATAAGCAACAAAAAAGAATGTTGCTACTTTTTCAGTATTTCCTAATAAACATCAGCAACGCACAGAGAGAGTTGAAAATCAGCCTCGTATAGTGGTTTGAGAATTGGAGACCAAGGTTTAAATCCCCACTCAGCCATGGAAACCCATTGGATGTCCTTGGCAAGTTATACTCTCTCAGATGCTCTCAGATGAAGGTGAAGGCAAACCCCTCACTTAACAAATCTTGTCAAGAAAACCCCATGATAGGTTCAACTTAGGGTCACTGTAAGTCAAAAATGTCTTTAAGTCATATACAACACACATAACTCACAGAGCTTGAATAGATACTTTCAAAAAGGCTTCAAAACCTCTGAAAGTAGTTAGTTACACTTTTGATTTTTCAATGGTAACACTTTACTTTCTAATTCTTTAAAAGCAACTAAAATTGTTACTTTGAGTTACTTTCAAATCTTGGAATAATAAAAACTGAAGGGTTGTGTTTCAAAACATGCCTAAATAGTGAGGCCATGCTCCCACCAATTGTAAAAGTAATTAAAACAGTTTCCTTTACACTACAAAAGAAGTGGTTAACCCTCATTATGTTAGAATCATGATGTGATTTAGCTGTGACAGAAGTAATTGATTGCAAGTAATCAATTTTATAATAAATTACTTCCAAACTATAGTTCTTGTATGGAATCAGCTGAATTAGAGGACAGATCTCTACAATTTGATTGTTTTATATATATATATATATATATATATATGGATGTTACACTGGTGTGGCACATGGGGAGCTTGATCATGTCTCCTGATCTGTCGGTAGATCATTTTCTATGCGATATCAGTAGGCCACATTTCCTAAGCATGTTTTCCTGCTCTATTGGAATCAAAAGAAGTTCATGACTATTGCCTGCCCATATTAGATTGGGAGAAAGCCCCATTAACTTCATTAAATTTATTTCTGAGTCACCACATGTAGGACTGAACAATTTAGGACAGGTGCCAAATACCAGTTATTTCCTATTAGTGTAGAGAATGAAGGGAAAGCTGGGTTACCTAGAAAACCATTTACAATGCTAGTATAGAAACTTTCCCAGAAAAGTACAGCTTTAAATGCCAGCTGAAGGTAGTAAAAAAAAAAAAAGTCACACATAAACAGAACTTTTCTTTGCTGCCAAGGAAATGTGTATCTCAGATTTTAATATACCCAGTGAAGACCAAACCTCTCAGAGTCAAGGATGCTGCAAGACATGGGTCAAATAAGGTAGTAGCCTTTCTTCCACTTCTCTTGCACTCGGTGGCACTCCTATGGGAGCAAACATTTCCTGAGGTCAATTTGGTTGGTTTCCCAGCAGGTTGAGATGATTGTCAAGTGCTGTTCAGTGGTGGGTAAACAGAAGAGAGGCCTTTTCTACTTTATGGCTTTCATATCAGGTGTCTTGTGAATTTACTGTATGCACCAGGTGAAAAGCTACTTGTTCATCAGATGATCACATTAAAGAACCAGCTTTATAGGTCTAAAGTCCAGTCTATGAAAAGTACTAAGCTTGCTTTCAAGACAAAAGTTTTTGCTTCATTGTGTGTTTCTGCAAGCTTGAGTGCAAGGATTTTGAGATGTAGGGGGGAAGCAGACGGGTGGCACGGGGCCGCCCCAGGAAGCTGCTGATCGGGGCCGAGCCATCCCCATTCCTAGGCCCCACGGTGCGGCTTCGCCGCCCCTGGAAGGAGCGCTAAAATAGTGCTCCTTCCACAAATCGCCGAAGGTGCACCGCAAAAGGCTGCCGCCACACCTTCAGCGACTCTTCCGCTGCAGCGTGTGTGGATGCTGCAGTGGGAGGGCATCCTCGGAGCACCGCCCATGCGGAGGGCCAGCTGCTCCGAGAACGTTTTGGGGAAGGGGGTGGGGCACCCAGCGTGTGGCTGCCCCTCCCCTTCCTTGCTCTGAAGACGGTGCTTTGCACCATCTGCTTCCCCCCATAGTCCCTAGAACCATTGGTGTGCTTGAAAATTTACCAAAGCTTCCACAAAGAAGAGTCAAAAGTTTCTAAGACTAGTCCTAACAGTAAGCAAATGGACAGATCTGAAGAGGCGCCCTTTATTGTTAGTGCTTCAATTTGTTATTGTATTGCCAGGGATAAGAACAGACTGTGGGGATTTGCTTTGGATACTGTGAACCTTGACATGGGAAGCAGGAATTTGCTTCTTTGTCCTTGGACAACATAATATGCTATTACTAGCAGATAGTCCCTTTGAAAAGCAGTCTGTCCATCCATTCACCACTGAAAAACATTCATGAATGTGTTCTGCACCACAGGGCAGTACCCTCAGGAACACAATGTATAACCTACAGAATCCTGTGATAGCCAGGGTTTGATGTGGCCAAAGGTGAAAAATCAAAAGCATAATTCATGCACTGGCAGGAATACTTCATGGGCTGCCTAGAGTCTCCTTGTCCCACAGTTGCTCTGACCTGCCCCCATTACCTTGGCTTCCATTCCCATGCTATGGTGGCTGTCTGTATGGGCATCATGCTGGGCTGCCTGGTGCATCCACTGCTGACATGGGTCACTCACTTCTGAGGTCAAAACAAGCTGCCCAGTGACAGCCACAAGGCTGGGTGCCTTGTTAGCCTCATAACAAGTGAGCCACAGTGGCAGCAAAGGCACTGGGCAGCTCAGCAGGATGCCTGTGCAGGTGAGGAAATGGAGCCCTTTTGGCAACCCTTGAAAAGGAGGGTGTCTTCTGGGAAGATCTGGAGTAATGGATAGGTTATTTTGCTCCATTTGTAACATTGCTATACCCCATTTCTGGTGTGTAATGTATCAAATGTCAACTGGACTGCTCAAACCAGGATTGGGGTTTAGGATATGCATTGTCCAAACAAAATGATGTCATAACAAAGGGAAAATGAGCCTTTTGGCCCATGCAGACAAGACCTCTATCAGCTAGGCTTGACCCACATGTAAATGATGCCAATGTAACCATTTAGTCTGGTCCCATGTTACTTTGGTAATGTCTGAATGGTGGAATTATGAAGACTGGGCAGACCTGACATCTGGTACAGCCTCCACTTCAGGTATAGTAATAGATTTCAGATGCTACAAAATATGAGTGAGGTGTATATGTGCTATTGTACTTGATATCTTCTGTGGGCTTCTCACAAGCATCTGGTTGCCTACTTTTGGACCATAATGCTGGATGACATAGGCCTTTGGTTTGATCACTTTACAACTGACAAAAAAAGTGTGGAACTGCATGAGGTGTGTATATTCTAATTTATATGCATAAATACAAATTTGAAAACAATTATTTAAATATAAGCACAATGTATTGTTATTGTTGTTAATTGCTATCATTTATTTATATAGCACCATCATTGTATATGGCACTTTATAATTGACAGAACAGCAAAAATGCTCCTTGTCCTTAGGCTTACAATATGATTAAGACATGACAGAAAAGGGAAAGGGGATAGCAATATGGGAGTGGATTAAGTCCAGCAGAAACTGCCTCTTCTTCTCTCCCTCTGAAGTCAAGGCAGTAGCATTGGGATGGAGGGAAGGCTTTTCATCTGCTTCTGGGCCAAGGCATGATGAAGTTGTTCCTGCCACTCATTACTGTAGGAAATATAATAATTCTGTAGATCTAATTATTGTAGGAAAAGCTGTGGTTAGGTGGTCTGAGCATCTCCTTAATCTGCTGTCAGGTGTTATCTGCTAATGGGCAATGTCAAAACCCTCCCTCTTCTCTTGTGTTTTTTAAAATCTTTAAACTGGATTTCGACTTGGCAGCCCTGAGAAAGGAGTGTGTCTTTAAGTAGAGAACTGCCCCCTGTAAAATAGGATACATACCATAACTCTTAACATTCTGATAAATACATATTGATACCTGGCTCACCTGTACACCAGGTGTCTGGAATTGCCATGGATTTGAATTATCCCCTTTTAATTAATTAACTGAATAATTAAATATGTGTCTGGTTTTTCCACTTAACAGGAAAAAAAATGTAATCAAAGCTCTACTCCCATCATTAAAAAAATGGAAAAACAAAACCTAAAATTTCAACAATAACATTGGTTTCAACAACAAACACATTAAATCCCGTAATCAACAAACATTAAAAATGTTTATAAGGCCAGTTAGAAGAGACGTGTCTTCATGCCCTTCTTAAAAGCACTGAGAGTACAAATTGATCTGCAGATGTGAAATCTAGGAGCAACATAGGAGTCTTCTTCCAAGTGCTTGTCCAAGTAGGCCTCTGAAAGCATTGGTATTCTGAAAAGGTCCTGCCTTAAAGAGCATGACTTCCAGCAGGTTTATAACAAGATAGATAATCATTTAGATAGCTGGCCCCCAAACTGTTTTATGTTTTAAATGTTAAAAACAATATCTTTAATTGGGACCAGAAAGTGTTTGGCAACCAGTATGAGTCTTTCAGTATCAGGATGTACTTGCTGCATGGAGAGATTGGTGCATACCCTCCAACTGCCCTGAATTGGCAGTCCTGATTAATCTTCTGTCACCTCATTCTTTCATCTTGTTTTGAAATGCCATGATTTCTCTTTCCTCCTCCCACTTTCCCCCATCATGCTCTCAATTAACTTGGTAAGAGGGAGAAGAGAGGAGGGAACACAATCTTGCCCTTTCCAATAGGCTCCGGCAAAAGCATTCTGCTGCGGCTTATCCTAGCTTGTCTACTCTTCCTCCTTAATAACTCTTGCTATCTTGATCACACTCATTTTTTGCTTGGTCACATGCATCCTAGGTTTCATCTTTGAAATGTTGGAGGGTTTGTTGTTGCAATTTCAAAATGATTTACAAACAAGATTTATTTTATTTGATGGTTAATTTTGTTACACTGTTAACCAAATTGCAATGGCTGTTGGCTAAATGCAATAACAATTGGTTTCACAGTGGCTAATTGAACCCATTTGTAAACCTTGGAGTTAAGAAAATCCCAACATTTCCCTATTAGAATTTCTAGTTCCTTGCCTAAAGAGGACACATTTCTTTTAAACAGTTCTGTGGCACAAAGGCAATAAACAGCTGTTGCACTTTTTTTGTGCTGTTTCAGTGGCCCCAATGGTTAATTTTCTCTTCTGCTTGCTGTAGAGGGAATATTACTTTATGTGTATAGTAAACATGAGCCAAAATATTCTTATTAAGAAGCTGACCCAGACTTCCAACTCTGTTTAAGGATGTTTCTTATCTGAAGGGGTATCGTAAAGTAATAATTATCACCTGGAATGTATTATGGTATATTGATGAAATTTTGCCAGTGTTACCATTAATCCCTAAGTGTATGATGTTGAGAAAATTATATTCCAGAACATGATTTCTTTGACATCCATGTTCAGCCTTATTGAAGCTTATATATACATGCCCTGGTTATTCCAATGTATGCAAATAATGGACCATTATCTCATATACCTAATTAAGTTGTAATTTTTATAATAAGAGAATGTTGAATCCTATCATGTGATGAATTTGCTGGGAGACTGCAAGAGGGAACACTCTCAACGAGGTAATTTTTGTGTGGTCTTCTGAGAGATACTATTCTTAAGTTGTTGTAGCTCAAAACTACATGAACAAATTCTTTTCTAGTAACTTCTCAAGGCTGAAGAGCATTTGGTAATTTCCTAATCATGTTATTATGGAATTCATAATTTTCTTTTTCATAAAAAGCAAAGTGAGAAATGTTGCCTATGACAAAATTTCCAAAAATCAGATCAAGGCAATGCTTTTATTAAGCTAACTCAAGATCAGAAAATAATGTGCAAGTTTCTGAGTTCTCCAGAACTCTTCAGCAGCCAAGATCTTGGATTTTATCATGGAGTTACTTGTAAATCTTGTATTAGGGTAAAGCTAACTTTGATTAATGTAGACTTTTAGGTGTTCTTTTAGATGTCTTTGTCCTCCCTTTTCTTTCTTTCTTTTTTAGCAGCTTTCTAAAGCAGTGCTTGAAGAATGTACCATTTTGGGCCTTAGGTTCCAGAATCTTTCAGCTACTTTAGTTATGCTTAAAACAACAGAATTCATTGCAAATTGTAAATTCATTGGGAAATTAAGTGCTGATTAAGACTGCACCAAAAGCTGAATACATTGGATAACATGTAGGGCTGTTAGTTGTTTGAACACAGCTAACACATGCAGGTATAGGGTGATGCTTTCAATCTGGTGAATGGACAATGGAATATTGTTATTTTCAGTTCTTGACTTGGTAATTTTGAGATGACAAGTCGCTGCCACCCAGCTATTCGTCTGCCTCTAAGGATTCATAAAAGGATACAATGAGATGTAAATAAATAGTATTTCCAGTATGATCAACTGCAATTCCACTGATATCATGCTCCACTGAGATTAAACCAATCAATACATTTGGATAAGACTGATGCTGACAATGTGATAGCCCAAGAACTAATTCATTGTCCTTGGTTTGGTACTATCCAAATATTATACAATATCAGTCCTGGAGTGTGCAGAGGACACCATGGGGCATAACATATCTTGATACCATTCTTTTTTCACACAATGGTCTTCAGATGTTTTGGATATGGCACATAGTTCCCATCATTCCCAGCCTACAGAGCTGTGCAACCTGGGCATGATGTGAGTTGTAGTTCAACAAATTTGGGTCTGTGTTTGGTTGTTGAAAGCTGTTTCAGATAATTTTGGACTGTGATTTGGTTATTTACAGGATGGAGATCTGGAAATGATTTATTAACAGCATATAGAAATTGGCATGATATTATCCAAGCTTGGCAGAGGGTGTGAGAATTATTTTTTTCTAATGAACTGTCTCTTCTGGGTCTGAATGCTAAAATTAATATGTGTTTTTTGTTAAATGTTGTCAAGCCAGCTTCATCTTATGAATGAAAGACATCCAACATCCTGTTCTTGACAGCCTTATTCAGGTCTTGCAAACACAGAGAAGCTGTGGCTTACTTGGTCCGATCTATCTGCCTGTAAAGTGGTCTTCCTCTTTCTTCCTGTATCCCACTTTATTAACCATGTTAGACTTTTCTAATGAGTCATGTCATGTCATGTTATGATATGTCTGAAGTATGACAGTCCCAGTTTAGCTATTTTGGCTTCTAGGTAGTGTTCTAGGACCATTTATTTGTCCTCTTGGCAGTCAGTGGTATTCATAGAACTCGCCTCCACTTCAAATGAGTTGATTCCCTTCCCATCAGCTTTCTTTACTGTCCAGATTTCACAACCATACATAGAAAACTAATTTGTGTGTGTATATGTGTGTGTGTGTGAGAGAGAGAGCAGAATATGAATGAAACCTTCTTCTAGAGATCATTTTATTTGTAATGTTTTGGATTAAAAGGACTATATGATCGGATAGATATAGAACCACATGCTTTGTTATCTGATGTTTTTTTTAAAAAAAAACAAAATAAACTTTATTTTGGGAAAAATTAATTTTCTAGACTGATTGGAAATCTTTTAATGTGTGACTACCCCTCCTTCCCATAGAAAGCAACCTGTTAATTGTCAAATGGTTCAGGCTCTGCTAATAATGAGTGCAGCACAGATGATCAATGGACTGTTAGTGGCTTCACTGTCATTAATCTCCAATGAAGAGCTGTTTATACCTAAGCCTTTTGAAGTGGGCTTGTTGAGGAATGCAAGGAGGCCTGCCTTTATTTTAGTTTTTCCCATTTGTTGTACACTCTTAACTTTTGTTTTTATAGCATGACAGCACAGACTGGAAAGGGTGCAGTCCTTCTAGTACATCAGGATCTGTGTTTTCACATCAGTGGCAATTAAGATGATTGCTGTTCTTCCCCCAGCTCCATCGAAAGTCTAATAAGCAGAGTAGGCTCTTAAAAAACCATTCGCCCAGCTTGTCATCATGCCGTGCTTATTTGCTTATGAAAGTTGGCTCTAAGTAGAAGGAGTAATTAAAATTTTAAAGTGCCCAAGATGGTTTGCAGGCTCTTGAGTCATCACAACAGTGGGCTTTGTTTAACCTCACACATGCAGCATCATGCAATCATGCTACTTAAGGAAAAGGGGGAAAAAAGCTCATTCTAAGAATTTCAATCCAGGGAAGAGAACCAATTACAAGATCTAAGATCATCCAGTAATAACCTGCTGTGACATCTTAGTATTGATGATGTCTGTGAATGTTGTGTAAGGTTGCTGTTTGTTTTTAACCAACAATGTTCCTGTGCTGGTATATCAGTTTGGTAAGAATTCCAGCAGGTGAAGCTTTTCATCAGAGGACTTAGGACCAGTCAAAACACTATGGAAATGTACAGGTTTCTGAATTCTTATGAACATTTCATTGGATGATGCAAAAAGCAGGAGAGGAAGGGAACAAACAGGGAGGTCCAAAAATTAGGCTAGGTATTGTAATCATGAGGTCTTTGGCCTAATATTCATATCAATTGCAGCAAGATAGTCAATCTGCTCTGGCTTTTAGTATGATCTTTAAATGAACTATCCACAGGGCTTTACCTTATCCCTCAAATAGTTTCAGCACCTTGGATTCACAGGATCAGTCACCACTGATTAGTTCTGAATTTTTCAAACATACCATCTGTAATCTGATGATACCTTGAATTTTTGTATGGCCAAACTGTGTCAGATGCAGTGGGAATTTGTAGAAATTCTGGCCTGGAGTATGAGGGCTTGTGAGACTGGTTATAGCAAAGAGACAAGTCTTAATCCCAGGCTGCCTCTCCCATGTTAACATTCTACCTGCTTCTTGGCTCAGTACCTAGGGGCAGGTACACTAGGTCCCAGGGCACATTAGTGCAACTGGAATGGATATGATATATGGCAGACTTGACACATATTGGCTCCTGTTGGCTTACATAATGCATGATTCTGAGGTGCTTCATGGCAAGATTGATGTGGTTGGTCTCAAATTCCCATAAGCCCCAACCAGCCTGGCCAGTGGTATTGGATATTGGCAGTAGTAATTCATCAGCATTTGGAGGGTCCAACCCCATGTAAATGTGTGTGTGTGGGACCCTGTTGAAATGTCAATGGGTTACATCAGTATGGAAGCCAAGAAAAGAGAATAGTTCCTCTTCCATCTTGCCCAGCTGACACATTTTTGGCAACCTTCTGGTTCCCTATAACATTTTGATTGCAGGGGAATACATTAATCTTTCCTCCCATCCTAGTCTCACCTCTGTCACAGGGAAATTGCCTTTTTGCCAATGCTCAAACAGAACAAGGATTGGCTAAGTATTAATAAAGCATTATCTATAGCAAGCCAGATTACTCTGACATATCGTTGAAATAAGTAAATCCACAGTGACATTTGTGCTCTGAGACTCACGGTACAAAGGCCACATCGAGTCTATCTTAGGAGGATATTTGCTGTTCCCTTGGTGGATAAGCTCCACCATTTGGCAATCTGTCTTGCACAGTGGCATGTGACATGTTTGCTGGTGTTTGACACACATGTCTATTGAGTTGAAAATGCCAAACGTCTCATTCCAGGGGAGCTCACCATAACAATGCCTTCAAATGAACCTGTCTGAAGGCAAGATTGGTGTGGGTGAGAAGGCAGCAAGGGAGAAGAGAAGGAGTAAATGATCACTTACAGCATTTCACACACACACACACACACACACACACACATTAAGCATTTGGCCATGTGTTTGTTGTATGTCACACTGTTTTTAAAATTAAAAGAAAACACAATTCTTCATACTGGCTGGGAAATTTTGGGAACTGTAGTCCAAAGACATAACTTTTCAAAGCTTTGTTTACTTACTTAAAGCGTTGATGCTCCTGTCTCTAGCTGGAAAGGCTCCCAGCACAGCTTACAGATGAATAAAAATAAGACAATCCTTGCCTTCAGGCTTAGAGTTGGAAAAGGACATAACATGGAAGGAAAAAGAAGTAGAGAGAGGAAAGGAAAACAAAGAACTCAGGTAGCATTGCACACTGTAATTATAGACTTCTCAGGTGAAATAAAAATCCCCCCTTGGGACTGTGAGGTTTTACACTATATTCCTTCAAAGGAGCAGTTTGCAGGTCAAAATATCAGTTAAGGAAAGAATTCTGTGCACATTTGCATGTCACATTGAATAAATAACTTTATTTTTTTAATCATTTTTTATTATTAAAAAAGTAGACATACAGAATACAAAAACATTCAAATGAGGTTTAAATGAAAAAAGTCCATTGGACAGATATTTTCTTGTTCTAGTGTATTAAGTTTTGCATTTTAATTTGCTGCAGTTAAGATATGATTATACATGTGTGTTTCATTCTAAGCTAGCAACTTGACATTTTAATTTGAGTTCTGGAAATCTTCATTTTAAAGTGTGTGTGTGTGTTGGGGGGGGGGGGGACATTTGAAATTATCCATCCTCAAAATTCTTCCATTAAAAATAAATACATCTGAAAGCAGATTCACCATTTAGAACAAGAGGCATTCATTCCCCCTCCCCTCCAACTGTTCAAGTTGTTACTTGAATTTGTTTACTCATTGATCTGGATCCTTTAAGTATATGTACTCTTGTTTATTTGAGGGCCTGACTTTTTCTGTTGAGAAAACAGGGAAACTCTTTTTATGAGCCATTATTTTTTGGAGAGCTGGAGGCAGAACTGTGGCAATGACATTGCCCAAAATACACGAATCCTCCCTTTCTCCATGCTGCCATCAGCTACATTCAAGTTTGTTTGATTGCTTGTTTTTTTGCAGATATTTATCTTACTACAATCAATATCTCAAAATGCTATGAGCTTCCAGTAGCACAGTTTTGTTGCAATAAAAGGTATACAGGTTGATGTGACAGCTGCTCAGCAGGTTCTTAGTTACTGAACGGTCACCCATCCTTGTATTTCACTTCAACAAATCTTTCATTTCTTCTTCCTTTCCTTTGTCTTTGAGGCTATACAGACACGCTAAAAAAGGTGCTTTCATCCGGCTTGAAGGTGGGGCATTTAGATGATGCACACCTTCAAGCTGGCAGGAAAGCACCTTCTAGGCACCTTATGTGGAAAAAGCTGGTTCAAAAAGAGGCAGCTTTTTTCTGCTTCTTCCTGAAAGGGGCACACCTTTGCAGGTGCATCTGTACCAGTGTGGTGTAAAAGGGCCACCTCAAATTTAATATGGCTATGTAAATATCCTGCCACAGGTGCTCAGGTAAATGAAGTGCAGCTCAAAAGCATGTGCTGTATGAACCAGGCATCAATTTAAAGTGCCATATACTTCCAGATGTGGCTACTCCACTGCAGGTGTGCAGATGAATAAGATGTGGGTCAAGAGTATGTGTTATATGAAACAAGTTTCAATTTAAAGTGTAGTACACTTCTCATTGTGGATGCACCACCACAGGTGTGCCTAGATATTACAACCGTAACCCTAATACGCATGTGCCCTAGCAGCTGTGGGACACTTAACGTGTTGCTGCTGGATGTTGTGGCTAGAGTAAGTGATAAGTGTGAGTTTCACTTCTAAGCTGAACCCCCCCACACACATTCCAGCACCATTTCCCCAGTAGTCCTGTGCAGGTGCACAGCTCTTCAGCCGTACTCTGTCGGCACTCCTGTTCTACACTCGGCAGAATGGCAGAGCCATCCACAAGCAATGAGCCAAAAAGAGGGAGAGGGACATCATGGTCCCATGAGGAGAATGCTGACCTGATAGCTCTGTGGTCACAACCACATATTCTGTATAAATTGAGATGCTCCTTCTTGAATGCTGAAACATTTAAGGAGGTGTCAGAAGGTATGAGGACTAAGGGCCACCAAAACAATTGGCAGGAGTGCTGCCAGAAGGGGAGATTACAAGAAGTTGAGGGATCACAAGGCCAAAAGTGTCTGGGGTCCTGCCACCATGCCCTTCTACAAGGAGCTCCATGCCTTCCTTCCCAAGGATGACAGCATACAACCAAGCAGATTATGTACCACTGGTGAAGTTGCCAGAGTGCCAGTGGGCCAGCCAGCCAGAGTTGAAGCTGTGGAGGAGTATTCTGAAGCAGAATGTGTCCAGGAGCTTTATGTGCCCTCTAAATGTTAGATGTGCCAGGGCCCCTGGAAAGAGATGCAGGGACAGGGGGAGAACATGGCACCAGGATGAGCATAGGGCAGACAGGACCCTCACCCCTTCTTATGCAGAGGACCAGGATGAAGCCCCTGACTTGGATGAAACATCCTGCAGTCAGAGAACTGTGGACATCTCCAAGATGAGACCACCATCCCATGGTGGGGAGGGGACCTCTACGTCTTTCATGAACACTAGCTAGCTACTGTGACTGCTCTTCTCTCCCATGGACTAGTACAGCAGTCAGTGATGACAGTGAGGGTGAAAAAGAACAGGTTCTTGACAACTTCACCCAGCTGATGATTGAGGTCAAGGCCACACATGGTACAGCCATTCCCTATAGTGACAATAAATGAATGCCATCACAAGTACCCAATAGGGACGGCAGCTTGCATGGCTTTTTGTGACATCTTCTGCACATGTGCACAGGTATTCATACAAACTGCATACCACTTTTGTGTCCTGGCATGCTTGGGGAAGCCTCTGAGGGTAACATTTCTATTATGTGTGTCTTGTTGACTGTATCCATTTCATGAGCACCATCTGCATGTATCCAGTGTTTCTACAGAATCCTGCCTTGCCCTTACCTCTCCCCTCCCCCCTGATCTTTACAGGACATGTTTTGTGTTCCAGCTGCATCCTTCCCATACAATGAGAAGTAGCTAATCCAAGAGCCACAATGATACCGACGGCCCACCTGACTGAGATCCAACTGCTGCAATAACTGCTAGTGCCATGGGTCAGCTCATGGATCACAACTCAGACTACCTGAGGGGACTCCTGCCCATCAGCTCAGGGAGAGGGAAGCAGAGCACCAGAGAGAGCAGAGGGAGTTGCTAGACAGATGCATCCAGCAGTAGGAGCACCTCACTTCCACCCTGGAAGTGCAGACTGGTCTGCTGGGTGATAATGTGCATATCATCAGGGAAGCCCAGGGTGGCATAAGTGACAGAGGGGGCAGTGTGGAGGAGGGCACAAGAAGGAGGACACCTGCAGCAGGAGGGGGCTGTGGAACCCTCAGCCCTGGAGGAGGGGGTTGCTATGGAGGTGGAAATCCCTGAGCAATGCCCTGTAGATGAAACTGCCAGCCTCTTTAGTGACCCACCAATGGCAGAGCGCAATCATTGCACCCAAAGGCAGAGGGCAGCAAGAGGGGGGAAACGATCTAGCATCCAGCACCAGTGATATGGCAGTCACCACCATCATCTTCCCAAACATCATGTCCTGTCTCAAGGCCAACCCATCTCTTACTACCTCCCACCATGCCCACCTCACTGGTTCCCTGTGGTGATCCTGCATTGAACCTACACATAAAACATCACAATTTTTTAAAAAAAATAAAAAAATTATTCATAAAAAAGAGCAACTGTTTACAAGGGTGAAGGGAAAGAGAGGGGGACAGTCATAGATGATCCTTCATAAGTGGACAGAACATGTCATGCAGCCAGTCATCATCATCGTCGTCGTCGTCGTCATATGATTTATTTCTAGCTTGCCTATTTCCAAAGGGAATCAAGGTGAGTCACAAGCATAAAAATAAAAGAATACAATAAGAAAACAATAATATAGAAGTTTATAAAAAGCAATCCCTTTCCCAACCCCCATGTCCCAACATTAACCAAAACAGTTAAAATATAGAGTAAAATCTATTACAAAATGATCCCAATAAATTGGCTAAAATGTCAGCTAAAACTAGCAGGAGAATATGGGGCGAAGATAGTTATGATCACAAGGTAGAGGGGCCGTTATGTTTGTTATACATTGGGGGGGAGGGCTATTCTGGGAAGGCATGCTGGAAGAGATCCATCTTAACTTCCTTTTTAAAAGCTGTTAAGGTGGCAATGTGACGGCTCTCCTCTGGCAAGTCATTCCATAATCTAGGGGCGGCAGTCGAGAAGGCCCTCTGGGTTATTGCAGCCAATCTAGATTTTTTTAGGCTGCAGAAGATTTTTCCCAGAGGACCTTAGTGTGCAAGGTGGATTGTGTGGAAGAAGGCACTCCTGCAGGTAATCAGGACCCAAGCCATGTAGGGCTTTAAAGGTTATGACCAACACTTTGTACCGCACCCAGAAACTAATGGACAGCCAATGTAGAGATTTTAAAACAGGTGCTATGTGGTTAGTTCTAGATGTCCCTGCGACCAGTCTGGCTGCCATATTCTGTACCAATTGAAGTTTCCGAACTTGACACGAGGGTAGCTCCATGTAGAGCACATTGCAGAAGTCAAGTTGAGAGGTTACCAGGTGTGTACCACTGTTTCTAGGTCGCCCGACTCTAGGAACGGTCGCAGTTGGCAAATCAGCTGAAGCTGATGACAGGTGCTCTTCATTGTTGCATCCACCTGAGAAGTCAGTTGAAGTGGTGAATCTAGGAGCACCCCCAGACTGTGGACAGAGTCCTTCAGGGGAAGTGTGACCCCATCCAGAACTGGCTGACGTATCTCCATTCCCGGGTTGGGGGTCACTATAGCAAGTACCTCCATCTTGTCTGGATTCAGTTTGAATTTGTTTTCCCTCATCAAGTCCGTTACCACCCTGAGACAGTCATTTAGAGGAGAGATGCCATCCTTAGTCATTGCATCAGTCCAAAACATAGAGAAATATATCTGGGTGTCATCCGCGTATTGATAACACCCCACCCCATGTTTCCAGATGATCTCACCCAGCAGCTTCATGTAAATGTTAAACAGCATGGGAGACACGATGGGACCCTGGAGGACGCCAGATTTTAGCTCTCTTTTAGAAGAGCAACTGTCGCCCAGCATCACTATCTGAAATATGCCTGAGAGGTAGGAATGGAACCACTGCGAAGCAGAGCCTCCAATTCCCAGCTCTTCTAAGAGTTCCAGAAGGATACCATGGTCAATGGTATCAAAGGCCACTGAGTGGTCCAAGAGCACCAACAAGGTCACACTTCCCCTGTCAATGCCCAGATGAAGATCATTGACTAAGGCAACCATGGCAGTTTCAACTCTGTATCCCATCCTAAACCCAGTTTCAAATGGATCTAGAAAATCAGTTTCATCCAAGACTGCTTGGAGTTGAATGGCAACCATTCTCTCAATAACCTTGCTTAAGAATGGCAATAGTGATACCGGCTTTCCTAACTGGGGAATACTCCCCATAATCTTCTAGGGCTTCAAAGAAGACCCCCTTCAGAGCCTTGAACTTTATTTGGCACTGTTGGGGGGTCCTCACAAAGCCCTGGTGCTGGAGAACAAGGGAGACCTGATTAAAATATCCCCAGTTAGTGATTAATACTCACTGTCGCCTTTCTCACAGCTGCATCCTTGCTGAGGGCATCAAGGAGAATGCCCATCTCTTCATCTAGTATGCAATCTGGATGGGCACTCTCCTTCTCCTGGCCACCATTGTCATCCTCATGGGCAGCGGAGGTCCGCAGGGGTCTTTATGTGCAGTTGTGCCTGAGAGGAGAAGGCCTTACTTGGCTCCTAGCCAATATAGACCCTCATAGCAGAAGTTTGAATCAGGCCCCAATGGTTGCCTTCTGGGCTAGCAATTATTACAATTGAATGGGCCATTAGGGAAGGCTGAATTTCAGGGACTGGATATATTGTGAGAGAGACAGTTGGTGACTGATGCACTGTATCTGTCACTGCTCAGGAAAACTGGTGCCAGCTGACCCATGCATGCCCTTTTGTTAGTGTGTGTGTGTGTATGTGTGTATCCCTGAGGTATATGGTTATGAATGACTGCATAAGAGCATGAATGATAGGCATACACAGAGTGTGGATGATAGGATATATTTATTGACCTGCTTGTCATGTCACAGTACATTAGTGCCCTAGGGTCACAGATGTAGAAGAGGGGATGCTTCAAATAAGTTTTTAGCAGCTCACTTTCCAACTTTTCACTTGAGGGGCAAACTTGGGCAGCAAAGGAGCTTTGAAGGGTAAGCATTGAGATTTACAGTGTAGATGCAGACTGAAAGAAAAAAGCTGGTAGCATAAGCTTTTGTAGATTTGAGCCTACTCCATCAGATGCATGAACTTGCAGTCTTAAAGGTGCTACATGGGTAGAGGTGCCTTTGGCAGCCCCCCTCCCCCCACCAGCCTTCAGAATCCCATGTAACTGCTGCCTGGTGGGACTCCAAAGGCACTGCTGCCCCCCAAATCTAGATCTTCAAAGTGAGGAAGAGGGAAAATGAATAGAGGGAGTTTGCCCCACTCCAACTTTATGCTACTTTCTTGTGGAGTAAGCTAGCATGACATAGTGGTTTGAGCATTGAACTATGACTCTGGAGAACAGGGCTTGATTCCCTGCTCTACTATGAAACCGACTGGGTCCACCTTGGGTAAGTCACATGCTCTCAGCCTCAGGGGAAGGCAATGGCAAACCTCCTCTGAACAAATCTGGCCAAGAAAACCCCATGATGGATTTGCCTGAGGGTCACCATAAGTCAGAAACAACTTGAATGCATACAACAGCAACAACAACAACAACAACAAGAATGCATCAATCAAGCCAGTGTGGTGTAGTACTTTGAGCATTGGACTATGACTCTGAAGACCAGGGTTTGAATCCCTGCTTGGCCATGGAAAGCCACTGAGTTATCTTAGACAAGTCACATCCACTTCAGATGGAAACACTGGCAAAACCATTTCTGAACAAATCTTGTCAAGAAACCCCTGCAATAGATTTACCTTAGTGTTGCCATACGTCAGAAATGACATGAAGACACAGAACAACAACAAGAAAATCCCAGTAGGAAAGCCAGAGTGGTGTGAAAGTTTAAAAATTGGAGACCAGGTTTTGAACCCCCTCTAGACCCACTGGGTGACCTTCAGTAAGTCACACTCTCTCAGTCTCAGGAAAAAGAAACCACTCTCTGAACACCTCTTGCCCAGAAAGCACTGTGATAGGGTTGTCATAAGTTGGAAAAGACCTGAAGGCACTTACCAAAGCCCCATTAAACTCAATGGGCTGCAATGCCACACCCCAACTGCTGGGGTGATGGTGTCTTCAGAGTACCATGGGGCAGAAACCCCACAGAACCCCAAAGGCTGGGGGGAAGAGAAGCCCTCAAAGCCCCATGGGGCAGATGCCCCACAGAACTCTGAAGGATGTGGGGAGGGGGGAGAGCCTTCAGAGTCCTGTGGATCAGCAGTGCTGGCAGCAAGGAGGAGGAGGAGGAGGAGGAAGTAAGAGGAAGAAGCAGTGGCAACAGTAGTGGTGGGGGAGGGAGAGGAGGAGGAGGAGGAGGAAGAAGAAGAAGAAGAAGAAGAAGAAGAAGAAGAAGAAGAAGAAGAAGATAAGGAAGAGCCAGAGGAGGAGGAAGGGATGCAGACACCCACTGTGGTGAGGCAGGCTTCAGTGCTCTGTGTTGGGGCAATGGTGCATTTGCCCATAGAGAAACTTTTGTGTGCCCACTGTGGGATGTGTGCCATAGGTTCACCACCACTGCACTACACTATGCTGGTACAAAGTGGAAATTCTTGCAGTCAGTGTGATGGCTAGGTTACTCAGTCAGAATACTGGCTGAAGTCACAGGGAATATGCTTCTTCTCGACTCCACTGGAGGAGACAAATCTCAAGGCAAATGGTATTACAGGACAAGGAGAAGGTGTGTAGCTTTATAGAATGGGCATCCATCTGCACTCATTCCTAATTAGGGTTGCCAGTTCAGGACTATCCCAGGCCCTGAAATTTCAAGATCAAAAACTGAGACCTAGGGAGTAATCTTTGTGATGTCATAGGAAGCAAGTTTTTGTGATGTCACAAAGAGCAGCCCCTGGTGATGTTGTCAAGCATGATACATTGTCAACCACCATTGTGCAGAATATGCCTTTCAAATAAAATCAAACCAAGTCTAACAAATCAGGAAAACATACATACACACATTTAAATGCAGTGCTCCCATCCTACTTTTCCTCCTCCACATCCTCAGGACCAGAGAAGAAGGTAAAGACCTTGAGATCTGGGAACCCCATTTCCAGCAGGTTTCAAGGCTCACTGCATCAGCAAAGTGTTTGTATGTATACTGTACTTGCACACACACCAGGGCACCAAAACAGCAGAAGCAAGGGGAGAGACTTGGTGAGTGGGTGCACTTGTGCTATTTGGAGAAAGTCAGAGACAAGAGAGTCAGTGTCATGACTCATGAGTCTTCTTGTTGCACAAACCCTGGCAGCAGTGGCATAGGGGCTGTGAGGGGGAAAATCCTTTTGGGCTAGTAGTGAACTTTTCACAAACTGGAAGTATGAAACCTGGAAAGACTTTCCTGTGTGTTATGTGCACCTTATGTAAGGCTGTATGGGATATAAGCCCTGATGGGAATAGCTACAATGAATGCAACTACTGGATAGTAGAGTTGCCAGACAACACTGGAAATGGCTATCACACAACAGATGCTTGCACCAACACTCAGAGCTGCCATATTACATGGTTAGCCAGATTTTACCTGAAATTGGGATCCACTTATCCTGATTCCCCTCATCTCTTTTTCTACAATGAGCTGGTACAGAAACAGGTCTGGCCCCCTACTCAGCATCCCTAGACATGCTTTGGCCCTGACATGTCAGGGAATGAGATGATGCTAATCCCTTTTGCTTGTCCTGAGACCCTGATGAATGCCTAAGCTTGTCATTCTCTGAACCTGGGCAAGGTTAGATGGTTAAGTTTTAAAATGACTACCACATGGATTAATGGTCACCTCTCTCTGTCATCAGTCATCCTCACACAAAATGTACTTTGTAGAACATGCATAACCACATTTCATTTGAGGGAGAGTTCTTCCTATATCACCAGCTGAATGAGTCACAATAAACTGTACATCTATTTTACTAGTTAATTATTGTTATACAACAAAGTATGGGCATGGGCTATTTCTAGAAGGTGAAGAAATCATTTGCTAGCAGGGTGAACCAGTTGAGTAAGTATTTGCTCTTACAGCATCTAATATGTATCCATCATCATCACAGAAGCTGTTGCCAAAAACTTCCAGAAATCTAGCCATACCTCTCGCTTGATTCTTTACTAAAAATAACAAAGGATTACTCCTTTTAAAGGAAGATAAGGTTGTCACCTTTTGCACTGGCCCTGTTTCAGTGCCTGTAGCAACAGATTAATTTGAAGAAATTCAACAGATAATGATGGTGGTGGTGATTATGATGAACATGGAAATACAATGATTTCCTCTCTTTAGGATATGAAATGGATGGCATGGTTCTCTGCAATATATTGTGGGTGTTGGTCATCTGACACACTCATACACGTTTCCCTTTTTTCAAGATTGTTGGATTTGATCAGAGAGAGAGGGGAGAGGGAGGGAGTTTGACTCCCAAACAAGTGATACTCATAATCCTGAGATATATGGATATAGCATTTCAAGTTGTACACTTGTGTGTTGCTATTTGCACTTGGGGTGTCACTCTGTTGGCAAGAGTGTTGTACATAAAAAGCATCTAATTGCATTGTTTGTTCATGAGCCAACCTGAGAGTGTACTAAAGGTATGAGGTTCTCATTTTCACTGCTGTGTTTTTGATTGAAACAAGATGGTGTCTCTTTAGTAATCATTGGGCTGCTGACCAATGCTCTAAGTGATAGCAATGTGTGTGTGTTGTGTGTGTTTTAATGCATTCACTCTCTCTTTGTCCAAATGGGTTTTAAAGCACTGTTGCACTATGTTATGGCTAATCTGATTGATTTAACTCTACTCCCTGCTCCACTCGGCATTAGACAGAGGGAGTGAATTGTTCAGTTAATTATAAGAGCAAGTGGAGAAACATATTGCTTTCTGTACTTAACTGTTGACCTCAGGTAATGTTTTCAGGGCCCTGGTGAAAGGCAAACTGAGTTTTTCATAGGTCTTCCTGACCATTTGTACATAAGCACCCTGTTGAAATGAATTGGCTTGTTGTCTCCAACATTTACATGAGTTAAGGCAGATGTGGGAAGTGTGTGATCTGCTGGATATTGCTGGACTGCAATCCCTATTATCCCTTACTATTGGCTGTTCTGAGAGCCAGAATGGTGTATTTATTTTTATTCATTTATTTGATTTCTATGCCACTTTTCTCCCAGAAAAGGACCCAAGGGGCCTCACAAATAAAAATTCTAACAAACATATTAAAATAAAACAATTAAAATCTCAGCTAAAAACACTGTAAAATTACAAACATTAAAACCACAATAAAACCACAATACCCACCCCATATAACAAACCCCCCATATGAAGGCCATCCCATGATTGATTACACATTAAAAGCCTGCCTGAATAAAACCATTTTTGCTTGCAGATGAAAGGCAAGCAGGGAGGGGGACAGCCTTGCTTCTCGCAGAAGGGCATTCCAGAGGACGGGAGCAACCACTGAAAAAGCTCGCTCTTGTGTCCTCACCAGGCAAGCCTATGATGGTGGTAGGACTGAGAGAAAGACTTCTCCTGAAGATAATAATAATAATAATAATAATAATAATAATAATAATACCCTGCCCCTCTGTCAACAATCGGGGTGGCTAACAACAGTTTAAATTCCATACCATATGTATAATACACAGCCTGAATCCCTCCTACCCCTTAAAAAGTATTAAACTGATAATATATTAAAACATCATAATTAAAACAATATAAAATAATTTAAATCCAAATTGACAATAAACTAAAAAACAAACCAATACAGATTACAACAAGCAGAGAAGCAGCTACATCCAAGGAGAGAGAGGGCAGAATGGGGGAGCTCCTGAGGCTGGGAAATCTAATCAGAAAAGGCCTGCCGGAAGAGATCTGTCTTAACAGCTTTAAAAAGCTGCTCAAGGTCTTAATTTGATGGATCTCATCTGCCAGGCTATTCCATAGTCTGGGAGCAGATGCTGAGAAGGCCCTCTGGGTGGTTGCAGACAGCCTAGTTTTTATAGGCTGCAGCACATTCCTCCCAGAGGACCGGAGTGCATGGGTTGGATTATATGGGAGGAGGTGGTCCGGAAGATAGGTTGGACCCAAGCCATTTAGGGCTTTAAAGGTCATAACCAACACCTTATACTGGGCCTGGAAATTAATAGGCAGCCAGTGGAGAGACTTTAGTACAGGTGTTATGTGGTCTCTCCTTGATGTTCCCGAGACCACTCTTTTACCATATTTTGTACTAACTGCAGTTTCTGGAACAAGCACAAGGGTAGCCCCATGTAGAGCACATTACAGTAATCCTGACGAGAGGTCTCAAGGTCCTTTACTTCCAGGAAAGGGCACAGCTGGCGTATCAGCCAAAGCTGATAACAGGCGCTCCTGACCGTCGCATTTACCTGATTTGTCATCAGGAGCAATGAATCTAGGAGCACCCCCAAACTGTGAACACAGTCCTTCACGGAGAGTGTGACCCCATCCAGGATTGACAGTTGCAACCCAATTCCCAGTTTCAGGGCCGCTACTGTGAGCACCTCCATTTTGTCTGGATTTAATCTCAATCTGTTTTTCCTCATTACTGCCTTAAGAAAGCCATTAAGAGGAGAGACGCCATTGGAATTTGAGGCCGATGATCGAGACATGGAGAAATAGATCCGGGTGTCATCAGTATACTGATAACACCCAGCCCTATATCTCAGAATGATCTCACCCAGCGGCTCCATATAGATGTTAAACAACATCAGGAACAGGATGGCAACCTGAGGGATGCCACACATGTTTTTGCCAAACAACTGTCCCCAAGCAGCACCCTCTGGGACCTGTCCGAGAGGAAGGAGCAGAACCACTGCAATGTAGTGCCTCCAATTCCTAACCCACTCAGGCGATCCAAGAGCATGCTATAATCTATTGTATCAAAAGCTGCTGAGAGGTCTAAAAGCACCAGCAGGGTCACACTACCCCTGTCGATACTCTGACGCAGGTCATTGGTCAAGGCAACCATGGAAGTCTCAACTCCAAATCTTGTCCTAAAGCCAGTTTGAAATGGGTTTAGATAATCGGTTTCATCCAAGACCGCTTGGAGTTGAAGAGCAACCGCCCTCTCAATCACTTTTTTTTCAATAATGGTAACATAGACACCGGTCTATAGTTGTTCATATCCAGGAGGTCCAGGGAAGGTTTTTTCAGAAGCGGCCTAACTGCCACTTCCTTTAAACAAGATGGAATGCACTTTTCCCTGAGGGATGCATTGATGATGTCCTTAAGGAACTTCACCAAAGCACCCCCCCTCCAGAGAGCCAGCCATGAAGGGCAAGGATCGAGGGGGCAGGTTGTCTTCCTCACTCTACCAAGGAGCTTGTTCATGTCCTCAGTACTCACAGATTAAAAATGGTCCAGTAAAATTACATCAGCGGAGCTGCTGGACACCTCATCTATTGATTCTGTTACAACACTGGCGTCTCAGCTCTTATCTGAGAGATTTTATCTGCAAAGAAGTTGTTAAATGCATTACAGCAGGCCATTGTTGGGTTAAGCAATGAGTTCTGCGCAGGTGAAACTTGTGTCAGTTCCCTTACCACCCTAAACAGCTCTGCTGGATGAGACTTTGCAGACGCAATATGTGCAGAAGAGAAAGATTTCTGCGCTGCAAGTATTGCCTCTCGATAGAACCAAAGAAAATTCCTATTGCCTCTCGATAGGACCAAAGAAATTCTTGTCAGATAACAGTCGAGTTTTCCACCAGGTGTGCTCTAGTCGTTGTCCAACCCACTTCATTTCCCACAGATGTTCTGTGTACCATAGTTTACAGTTTAAAGCGTGTTGGAAAGGATGCTTGGGAGTGATCATGTCAATAGCCTTTGTTAAGATCGGTATTCCAGGTGTTAACCAAAGCTTCGACAGAATCACTGGCATTGCCAATTATCAAACCCTCTAAGACAGGGGTAGGCAACCTTTCCCCTTTAAGGGCCAAGGGACTTCAGCTCCCAGAATCCCAGGAGCTATTGGCCAACATGGGACTACTGGCCAACATGGCTGAGGCTTCTGGGAGCTGAAGTCCCTCAGCCCTTAAAGGGGAAAGGTTGCCTACCCCTGCTCTAAGGCTTTCTGGAATCTAAGTGATTCCGTTAGCCTTTGCGGGCAGACCATTCTAATAGGTCCACCCCCACCCCCACCCCCCGGTGGGACAGGCAGTGGTTCTTAGCTCAGCCTTGACCAGGAAATGATCCATCCATGACAGAGTGGTGGTTCTTATAACCTCCGCCCACGGATATTCCTGTTCTGTACTGAAGACCGCATTGAGTGTATGACCTGCACAATGAGTGGGCCCAACGACCAATTGGGATAGGCCCATGTTTGTCATGGATTCCATGAACTCCCGAACTGCACCTGTTAATTTGTCAAACTGGTCTTGAGAGGGATGTTGAAGTCTCCCAGAACTAGAAGCCTGGGTGAATCCAGCAACAACTCTGAGACCAGCTGTGTCAGCTCAGTTAGGGAGTCTGCTAGACAACAGGGTGGATGGTATACTAGCAGAATCCCCAAACTATCCTTGGTCCTCAGGCTCAGGTACATGCACTCGAGGTGGACTGTGTTCCGGGCAGGTATCCTGATCAAAGTAAGGTTGCTTTTGTGAACCAGAGCCACTCCACCCCCCCACTTCCCCTTACCTGCTCACTAACAACATACCCGGCGGGGAGGGCCTGTACCTAAGTTATGGCACTATCCTCTCCTAGATAGGTTTCTGTGAAGCAAGCCAGGTCGTCATCCTCATCTAAAAGAAGGTCATAAATAATATGAGTCTTATTTTTGACCGACCTGGCATTGCAGAGGAGCAAAATCTGCACAGGCTCCCATGTGTAGAAGGGCAGGTGGGCTGGATGGTGAGTCCCCGTCTGGCCTGGCTCTAGCTTGCCACTGTTGGTCTCTGAGGGTTCAAGCAGGCTAAATAACCCTCCGCTCCACCTCCGCTCCAGTCTGTACATGCTCCCAGGAGTAGAAGAGTGGGTGGGCTGGATGGTGAGTCCCCACCCAGCCCGGCTCTGGCTTGCTGCTGTTGGGCTCTGAGGATTCGAGCAGGCTAAATAGCCGTCCGCTCCGCCTCTGCTCCAGTCTGCATGAGGTCCCAGGTGTAGAAGGGAGGGCAGGCTGGATGGTGAGTCCCCGCCCAGCCTGGCTCTGGCTTGCTGCTGTTGGGCTCTGAGGGTTCAAGCAGGCTAAATAGCCCTTCGCTCTGCCTCCACTCCAGTCTGCATGGGCTCCCAGGTGTAGAAGGGATGGCGGGCTGGATGGTGAGTCATAGAATCATAGAATCATAGAATCATAGAATCATAGAGTTGGAAGAGACCACAAGGGCCATCCAGTCCAACCCCCTGCCATGCAGGAACTCCCAATCAAAGCATTCCCGACAGATGACCATCCAGCCGCTGCTTAAAGACCTCCAAGGAAGAAGACTCCACTACTCTCCGAGGGAGTGTGTTCCACTGTCGAACAGCCCTTACTGTCAGGAAGTTCCTCCTAATCTTGAGGTGGAATCTCTTTTCTTGCAGCTTGCATCCATTGTTTCAGGTCCTAGTCTCTGGAGCAGCAGAAAACAAGCTTGTTCCCTCCTCAATATGACATCCCTTCAAATATTTAAACACAGCTATCATATCACCTCTCAGTCTTCTCTTCTCCAGGCTAAACATCCCCAGCTCCCTAAGTCGTTCCTCGTAGGGCTTGGTTTCCAGACCTTTCACCATTTTAGTTGCGCTCCTTTGGACACGCTCCAGTTTCTCCACATCCTTTTTGAATTGTGGTGCCCAGAACTGGACACAGTATTCCAGGTGAGGCCTGACAAAAGCAGAATAGAGTGGCACTATTACTTCTCTTGATCTAGACACTATACTTCTACTGATGCAGCCTAAAATTGCAGTGGCCTTTTTAGCTGCTGCATCGCACTGTTGACTCATGTTCAACTTGTGGTCTACCTGGACTCCTAGATCCCTTTCACACGTAGTCTCATTCAGCCAGGTGTTCACCATCGTATATCTGTACTTTTCATTTTTCCGCCCTAAGTGCAGTACCTTACATTTCTCCGCATTGAATTTCATTTTGCTAGCTTCGGCCCAGCTTTCTAGTCTATTCAATTCATTTTGAATTTTGATCCTGTCCTCTGGAGTATTAGCTACTCCTGCTAATTTGGTGTCGTCTGCAAATTTGATAACTATGCCCCCAATACCGTCATCCAAGTCATTGATAAAGAGATTGAATAGCACTGGGCCCAGGACAGAGCCCTGTGGCACCCCACTGGTCACTTCTTTCCAAGTTGAAAAGGAGCCATTGTTGAGCACCCTTTGGGTTCGGCCAGTCAACCAATTACAAATCCATGTAACAGTTACTTTGTCCAGCCCACATTTTACCAGCTTGTTTGCAAGAATGTCATGGGGAACCTTGTCAAAGGCCTTACTGAAATCAAGATATACTATATCCACAGCATTCCCTTCATCTACCAAGCTGGTAATTTTATCAAAAAAAAGAGATCAGATTTGTCTGGCATGACCTGTTTCTCTGAAACCCATGTTGACTTTTTGTTATTATGAAATTACTTTCCAGATGTTCACAGACTCTCTGTTTAATGATCTGCTCCAGAATCTTTCCTGGTATTGATGTCAGACTAACTGGACGATAATTGTTGGGATCCTCTTTTTTCCCCTTTTTGAAGATGGGGACAACATTTGCTCTCCTCCAGTCCACTGGGACTTCTCCTGTTTTCCAGGAGTTCTCAAAGATTATTGCCAATGGTTCTGATATTACATTTGCCAGTTCTTTTAATACCCTTGGATGTAATTCATCTGGTCCTGGAGACTTATATTCATTTAGATTAACAAGATGTTTCTGTACTATCTCTTTGCTTATTCTGTGCTGAAATTCTCCTATTCTGTCCTCTGCTCCATTATCCTCAGGTTGAGCACCCTTTGTCTTTTCTGAGAAGACTGAAGCAAAGAAGGTGTTGAGTAATTCTGCCTTTTCTTTGTCCCCTGTTAGAATTTCTCCATCTTCTCTGCACAGTGGCCCTATCATTTCCTTCTTCTTTCTTTTGCTATGGACATACCCCCAAAAGCCCTTTTTATTGTCCTTAACGCCTTTAGCAAGCCTGAGCTCATTCTGTGCTTTAGCTTTTCTGACTTTATCCCTACACGTGCTAGCTATTTGTTTGAATTCCTCTTTGGTGATTTCCCCATTTTTCCATTTCTTATACATGTTCCGTTTAAAACATAGTTCACTTGCAAGTTCCTTAGTCATCCATCCTGGTTTCTTGAGACACCTCCCATTTTTCCTCCTCATTGGCACGGTTTGAAATTGTGCCTTCAGTATCTCCCTTTTGAGAAACTCCCATCCGTCTTGAACTCCCTTCTCTTTTAGTATTCCTGTCCATGGGATCACCCCCAGTATTTCTCTAAGTCTAGTAAAATTAGCTTTCCTAAAGTCTAGGATGCGTGTCTGGCTATGCCTGGCTTCTCCTTTCCACTGTATAATAAACTCCTTTCCACTGTATAATAAACATGATCACTTCCGCCTAAGGATCCAACCACTTGCACCCCATTAACTAGGTCTTCCCTGTTAGTTAGGATCAGATCTAAAATAGCTGACTCCCTCATTGCCTCTTCCACCTTTTGGACAATGAAATTGTCTTCGAGGCAAGTGAGGAATTTGCTAGACCTTGAGGATTTTGCTGAGTTTGACTTCCAGCAAATATCAGGAAAGTTGAAGTCACCCATCACTACTATATTTCTCCTTTCTGAGTGTGTGGCCATCTGTTCTAGAAAGGCATCATCCAGTTCTTCTGCTTGAGTCGGGGGTCTGTAGTAGACTCCCACAATAACATCCCTGTTGTTTCTTTCCCCTTTAATTTTTATCCAAATGCTTTCCACCTGGCTTCCAGGATTGTTGTCCTGGATTTCTTCACTGGTGTAAATATCCCTGACATATAATGCTATTCCTCCTCCTCTCCTGTTTGGCCTGTTTCTCTTGAAGAGGTTATACCCCTGTATTTTTACATTCCAATCATGAGACTCATCCCACCAGGTTTCAGTGATGCCTATTATATCATATTTGCTTTGTTGCGCTAGGAGTTCAAGTTCATCTTGCTTATTTCCCATGCTCTGTGCATTAGTGTAGAGACATCTAAGACCATATGTCTCCTTTACTTGCTGCCTTAGCACGTTTTTTTGCCTCCCACTGTTGGGTCCCTCTACTGTTTGCTTTGTTTCCTCTATGACAGTTTGACTATTTTTTCCAGTCCTTTTGTCTTCCAGGGTGCTGTCTCCCTTCCCCACATAACTCAGTTTAAAGCCCTCCTGATCAAATTCTTCAGACTGTTGGCAAAAACGTTTCTTCCAACTGGTGTGAGATGCAGCCCATCCCTTGCCAGGAGTCCGCCCTCATGGAACCGCAGCCCATGATCCAAGAATCCAAATCGTTCTCGACGACACCATCTGCGGAGCCAATTGTTGACATCTGCTATCTTCCTCTCTCTTCCTGGACCATGCCCTTCAACTGGCAGTAGAGACGAGATGACAATCTGTGCCTCCATTTCTTTCAGCTTCTTTCCTAGAGCCTCGTAATCCCTTTTGATGTTTTGAAGGCTGTGTCTTGCTGTGTCGTTCGTTCCCACGTGAACCAAAAGGAAGGGGTATTGGTCGGTAGGCCTGACAAGTCTTCTCAGCCTCTCTGTCACATCTCGGATCTTTGCCCCAGGGAGACAACACACCTCCCGAGACATCTTGTTAGGCCCACAAATCACTGCTTCTGTCCCTCTCAGCAAGGAGTCCCCCACCATGACCACACGTCTCCTACGAGGCTTAGCAGCGACTGTTCCCTGTGGTGGTACTCCCAGCTCTTTCCCTGAAGTCTGTTCACGCTGCTCTTCCTCGTCCTCCTTGGTAAGGGAAAGAGCTTGAAACGATTCTGTAGCTGCAAGCTCCCAGAACAATCTCTGGTCTCCCTACTTCTACGTGTGACATTCCTCCAGCTATCTACCTCCTGTGTATGTGGTGTGACGTTCTCTTCCCCAGCAACTTCCACTGTGTGGTCCCCGTCCAAGACCGTTCATTCCATTCTGTCTAGGAAAGCCTCTTGCTCCCTAATATTCTGAAGTGTAGCTACCCGCGCCTCCAGCTGCTGTACTTTCTCCTCCAAGAGAGCTACCAACTTGCACTTGGAGCATGTGTAGTTCCCGACCTCTGTAGGTAGGAAGACAAACATACCACAGGTATTGCAGGTGACGGCAGCAGTTCCTTCAGTATCCATACTAAGTATTAAAAAGGACTATGGCTTTCCTCCTCAAAGAAAATCTCTTGCTAAAACCAATGTTAAAGTCTGCAGATGAGCAAAAGTTTTCTACAATTGGTAGTGGGAGCAGTTGCCTGGAAACTGTTTTCTTCCTCTCTCCTAGCAGGAATTGGCCTGGAAAGCTTTCTTTCCTGGCAGAAACCTCTTTCTCTTTCTCTTCTCTTTTAGAAACTGGCCTGGAGAGCCTCCTCCTCCTCCTTCCCTGTCCTGGCCGAAACTGACCTGAAACTGACCTCTGGGAGCAGTTGCTGAGAGCAGAGTCCCTGCCCGGCCCAGCTCTGGCTTGTCGCTGTTGGGCTCTGAGGGTTCGAGCAGGCTAAATAGCCCTCCGCTCTGCTTCTGCTCCCGTTTGCATGGGCTCTCAGGTGTAGAACAGCGGGTGGGCTGGATGGTGAGTCCCCGCCCGCCCCAGCTCTGGCAGGTTCATATGGGGCTCTAGCAGGTTCATATGGGGTTTGAATATAGTGTAATGGTTTGAGTGTGGGACTAGAACACTTGAACAACAGGGGTCAAATCCCAGCTGGGCCATGAAACCCACTGGGTGACTTTGAGCAAGTAATACACTCTCAGCCTCAGGGAAGGCAATGGCACACCCCCTCTGAAGAAACTTGCCAAGAAAACCCCATGACAGGTTCATCTTAGGGTTTCCATAAGTTGAAAATGACTTGACAGCACACAACAACAACAACAACAACAACAACAACAACAACAACAACACTGGCTTTTCTGATAAGAGTTGTAGCCTATCAATATCTGGGGGACCATACATCTTCAATCCTTGAACTAAGAAACAACACTTTGAAATTTGTCTAACAATGTGAAACCTAGACCAGACTTGTCTTGCAGTACAGGAAGGGATTTTGGCTGGATTAAAATTATTTTGCCTGGATTGTCTTAACAGAGTGTGATGACAAGCAGAAGGAATTTAACTCAGATCCACTACCTGAAAGTTTGGGATTGGTACCACATGCTCAGGCCTACATCCCTGGGGAGATCCACTACTGATCCTTCCCAACCCTTCTAGTTTTCCTGGTGCTGTTCCCTCATGATTCTCTATTTTTAGTTGATGTTGCTGAGTATGTAACTCATGGTTGGGGGATATGTAGCCATCCCAATGTTGTTGGAGTGCACCATGTAAAATTCCTCATAATTAGCTATATGTGTAGGGTTGTGAGTTGGACAGCTACATGTTTCTCACAGCGAGATAGACAGTGGTAAGAATGAAGAGATAGAGCAACACACCTCATGTAAATTAAATTAATTTAAATAATTTAAATAGTTTTTTTAGTCTGGTTTTGTGTTTTTAGTGTTTTAAACATTTTTCTCCATTGCATATCACCTTGGCATCCTTCATGGCTTGAGACCTGATATAGATGAATGTGTCAAAAAAACACATTCACATTCTGCCTCTGCATGGTTGTGCAAATTGATCATGCTGTTTGGGGCTTGTTGAAATTATACTCCAACATTTGAAGAGCCACAGAGTCTAAACTATGGTCCAGAGAATATGAAGCTATACAGATTAAATGTCTGCCTTTGCATATGGCCACATCTTAGGTAGTTAGCGTTCTTGCAAATATTGCTAATGTACTACTGAAGCTCAGGAAGGGGAGAATAGGAGTTTTTAACATTTGGTATTTGAAAATATAAAATGGACACACTTTCCTGGCATGATTTTCATCCCTAACGTCAAATGTTTCTGAACATGTCACCTAGCTACTATGGCTAGCAACTTCTTAGTGGTTTGCCCTGCATACATTTATCTACTTGATACTCCTTGAATATCCTTGACTATCCTTGAATTATTTCTTAGAAATCAATACTTCTTTAAGCTAAAATAGCTTTCTATTAGGGATTTCAAGGCTTCTGTATAAACTGTCCAGCTGGCTTTTATTGGACTCTCACTGTTTCCAAATAGCCATTGAATTGTGACTGGCATTGATCTAGTTCTCTCTCTCTCTCTCTCTCTCTCTCTCTCTCTCTCTCTCTCTCTCTCTTTCCTTCTCCACCCACATTTTTAGAAGATGAGTCAGTGGAACCACTACTATCCAGCTGGTCACTTCTAATTGGAATTTCTATCTGACCATAAACCTGAAACTCCCCTAAATCCCAGCTCTGGTATCTACATGTTGCTATGGAGGCTGAAGGATACTCAAAACACATTAAAACCTAGCAACCTTCTGAAAGGCCTGTACAAGCTTTAGGTGGTTTTTCAAATATGGAAGTGAGTGGTGATGGGTTCTGAAGGTCAGCTAATAGGAAACACAGCTTCTCGTGCTTGTGTTCTGTCCACCACAGCTCCATTTCTTCCTCTCTCTAAACCAGGGGTAGGCAACCTTAGGCCCGGGGGCCGGATGTGGCCCCCTGAGGCCTTTGGACCGGCCCCAGGCCGGTCCTGTCACCGCCCCCCCCCCCGCCGCCGCTGCCCCCGCTGATGATATTGATTATTGTTGTTATTACTTGTTTTTGGGGTTTTCTTGACAAAATCTCCACAGGGGGTTTGCCATGGCTTTTCTGGGGCTGAGAGAGTGTGCATGCATATTTTTTTAATTTTTAATTTTTTAAAAAAAATACTTTTATTTTTATTTATTTATTTATTTTTGGTGCTTTGGCCCCCCAATTGTCTGAGGGACAGCAACCCGGCCCCCAGCTCAAAAAGGTTGCCTACCTCTGCTCTAAACTATACAGCTGAGCACTGAATAATCGACTGCATGTAGAGTTTGAGCACTCCTGCTATCACACTCCATTTTCCACCCAAAAAGTGGATTGTGAGAGTTATGAAAAGGAAGGAGACAGTCTTGAGTTTGTAGCTGTAATTCCTGTTCACAATAATGTAGGACAAAACATCCAGTGCCCTTTTGTTCTCAGCAAGTGCAGACCTACATCCAGTTGTTAGTCTCAACTACAGTAGGCCCTTTGGATCAGTGAAATGTGGTATGTTCTAAAACACTGCCATTGACTCAGTGGGTCTACTCAAATTGAACATATGGTTGAATTTAGACCATGGTGACCACTCAAGGTACAACCAACACCACAACATTGCCTGATAGTGCCATTTTTGTATATCTACTGACTCTTCAGTTTCCATATCACAAGCCAAGATAAATTGTGGACATAAGATCAAGATCAAATCTGCTATTTTGTGATCTTCCTTCTTTCCTCTCTTCACCATACCACCTTTAAAATCATTTTGCCTAGTGAAGACATCTAGGGACCACAAAACCTGCAAACATTTTTGTTCTCTTTTGGGTCACTTTATGTGGATTTTGGATTTCTACTGAGGGGTTTCCCTCAGATTTTTGTTGTCACAAAACATAAACCTACTGGTCAACATGCTCTTCTCACTTTCTGCTCTTTCTTTCATTTCACCCCCCCCCCCCGTATATTAAACTTCTAAAATATTAAACAAAAATGCATACAAATGTGTGTTATAAAACAAGTATATTGGAAAATGGATACTGATTTTATGCATTTTATGCACAGGCTGATGCTAAAACAGGAGAGAATGAATTAAACATAGAAAAAGCAGAAAACTGAAAGGAACCAAAGTGGACTAATTCATCTTTTCCTCCTCAGAGGACATATATGTCCATTTTAACAGGGTGTGTTTGTTATGTAGCTTTCTATGGAAGATACTGTATTTTCCGATGTATAAGATGACTTTTTAACCCTGGAAAATGTTCTCCAAAGTCGGGGTCATCTTATACGCCAGGTGGAGGAGGAGGAAGAAGAGGTGGCCATTGATGTCGAGGGCCAATGAGGCAGTTGTTTTTGCAATGAGCCCGAATGTCGATGTATCAGAGCCAGCCAATGGGAGTGGTGCTGTCAGGCTCATGTGGCTTTTACGGCAAAAAAGATTTGGCATGCAAAGGCAGCTGTGGTGGTGGCTGTGTGCAAGAGAGAGAGAGAGAGTGAGAGAGAGAGTGAGAAAGAGAGGCTGGGAGAAAAGACCCAGCTGGGAACAATAACAGCTGACACGAGGTGGGCTGGAGGGTCCCGGCAGGCAGGAAGAGTGGGAGCCGGGCTCCTGGTTATAGCCCTGGAGGGAGCCTGAGGAGTGGGCAGCAGGAAGCCTCATTGGAGAGCCCTCCACAGATGCCTTGGGAAGCAGCCCCAGTGTCCTCTGTTTCTCTCAGGGCCTGGGCAGCTGGCTCCCCCTCTGCTTCCCAGAGAAGAAGAAGGAGAAGGAGGATGGGGTGTGTTCCTGGCTGCCAGCCCTGCCCCTATGGAGGCGCCTCTGTGGCTGGGACAATCAGGGCACCGACGGCCCAGTGAGGAAGGGAAGGAAGGAAGGAAGGAAAAGAAAGGGAAGGAAGGGGACCCCAAACTCAGTCCCACCGGATCACCATTTCCCTCTCCTCCTCCTCCTCTTCCTTTCCCCCTGAGCCTCGGGTACCATGATGTCTCTGGAAGGGGCCCAGAATGTCTTGGACCTGGAGGCACTGCTGCTTCATGGCGCAGAGGCCATCCACGTCATGGACCACCACCACCACCACCAGCAGCAGCAGCAGCAGCAGATTGTGATCATTTCTATCACAACCACAACCACAGCCACCACCACTAGCCCTGATCTGCTCCCAGACCCCGAAGAGAGGAGGAGGAGAAGGAAGAGGGGAGGCTGAGGCAGTGGCGGCAGCAACGGCAGCAGCAGCAGCAGCAGGGTTGCTCCTCTTCAGAAGAGGGGTAGTCTTATACAGCTAGTATATACCACACTCAGTCGTCTTATACACTGGAAAATACAGTACCTTTACCATGGAGCTTATCACATAGGGGACAATTGGAAGTATAAACAGTGATTAACCTGTGATTAACCCCGATTGTGTGAATCATTTTCATGTGATGTTGTATTCAAAGTGCTATTATTCCATGAATAACCCGTGATTATTCCACAATTGTGGGAATGGTTTTCACATGACATTGAGGCAAAATGTGATTTAGATGCCATTATCTCATGAATAACTAGGCAAGAAACAGCAGGAACTAATTCATGGGATTTTCCCATGAATGACTTTTTGTTGTTTATTGCCTGGTTATTCCCTGGTTATTCAGGGGATAATAGCACTTGTGTTAATGTCATTTTAAGCACATTTTAATGTCAATTGTGTGATTTTCACAGGTTAATCACTTTTAAACTCACAATTTCCCCAATGTGATAAAGTCCCATGATTTGACTTAGTGTAGCTTCACAACATACAGTACATTCAGTACATATCATGTGGAATAAATAACATAGTTGACAAACAATTTAATTAAGAAAGCTTATTGCTTCATTCTGATCTGTTTAAATTTGGTACATTAAGTTAAGGATCATAGTTTCATAATCCATACATGTGGAGAGGAGAGTTGATTTCAGCTAGTTGATTTTATTCTCTTTTACAAATGTTTAAGAATTCTTCTTTAACATTAGGGTGTTTTTTTCATAATGCTAGTTTGTTTTAAAGTGACAACTCTATTGTTGCCAAGATGTTGGCTGTTATTAGAAAATCCATCTACAAGGCCCTTTCCAAGAATTATGAGAGCTAAAAAGATCTCCATAATATTAGGTGACACTTTGTTTTTTGAGAACAGTTGCTATGTTCTTTCTGTTTACATCTGTTCCTCTCCCAGAGATCCAGGGCAAACGCCATTAATTTCATTATCTTCTTCTTTTGCCAACCCAAGATAGTGGAAGTGAGCTTCCTTCTTTAGAGCACTTTAAACAGAGGTTGGTTGAACACCTTTGGAAGTGCAATTGCTGCTTATTCCTGCATGGCAGGGGTTGGATCAGATGTCCCCTGCAGTTCTTTCCAACTCTATGACTCAATGTCAGTAAAGTGCTGAATCCACTCTAGGGTTTGACCTGAATATTAATGGAGCTAGCCAAGGTACTGAACTTTATCAACTAATATTATGCAGCAACTGTATAGTAGAGACCAGTGATAGGCAAACTTTGGTTCCTCTAGGTCCGTGATGGTGAACCTATGGCACACATCCCACAGATGGCATACAAAGCCATTTTCCCTGGCATGTGGAGGGTGGGTCTCCAGCCTCTCCAGAGGCAGCTGAAAGCCGGGAACGGTGCAGGGGGAGGAGGAGGAACAGGTGTGTGCCTCTTCCTCCTTGTTTCAGGCCCTTCCCAGCCTTCAGCTGCCTCTTCATAGGCAGCAGAAAGCTGGGAACGGCATGGGGTAGGAGAAGGAAGAGGTGCAGGCCTCTTCCTCCTCCTTCCAGACCCTCTTCAGAGCAGCTGAAGGCTGAGGATGGCACGGGGGAGGGGGGAGAGGAAGAGGCATGTGCCTGTTCCTCTTTTTTCCTCCCCTCACTCCCCCAGGCCTCAGCTGTCACTGGAGAGGCAACTGAAGGCCCAAGAGGTCAGGGGAAAGAAGTCTTGTCCCAGAAGTCTCACCCCCAGAGATGCCAGAAGGCCTTTTAGTTTGGGCACTCAGCCCCTATAAGTTTCACTATCACTGCTTTGGACTTTAGCTCCCAGAAGCCCCAGACACCTTGGTCTAAAAGTCAGAAATTCTAGGAGCTGAAATCAAAAATACCTGGAAGACCAAAGTTTGGGATTCACTGAATAAACTAAAAACCAAAGAGAATTGGCTACCTTGGAACCACCTTCCCTGGACTCACTTTACTTATATATTAGAGTCATAGCTCAGTGGCAGACTACATAATTTATATACATGTAATCTCATTTTTGTTACCCAGTATCTCCAGATTAACTGAGGGCACATCTACACTGTAGAAATAATGAAATTTGATACTACTTTAGGGGATGTAGCTCCATCTTATGGAATCCTGGGATTTGTAATTTGAGAAGGTCATTAGCCTTCTCTGCCAAAGAGTGCTGGTGCTTCACCAAACTGCAGATATCAGGATTCTGTGGGATAGAGCCATAAGCTGCATTATTTCTACAGTGTAGATGCACCCTGATTCTTGAGGATAGCAGGGCTCCAGCTTGAGACCAAAAAAAAAGCATCAACCAGTCAGATAACAGAGGAGATTTCTGTAATTACATATCCTCATGGAGGAAGCTCAGCTGATGAGCTTCAGAAGAGGCCTTCAAGTTGCCCATTAATAGTTAGTGTCTGGACAGCCAACTGTACACACAAGGTGATATGGTGACTGTCTTTGGGACTATGTTACACAGTGGCAGCCAGTATCTCCCAGGTCAGTGCATCACTGAATTCACTCCTGGTTTTAATCAATTCATTAGAGGAGTTATCCAAGTCACCTAGAATGATCCCCAAACTAAGTCTAGCACCTTAGATGGACCCTTTTCATTTCAGGCTAAAAAGCAGAAATATTTTGTCATCTTCAATGAGAAAGGACCCCCCCTTTTTAAAAAAATGTTTTGTTTTTTTAAACAAAAACAAAAACATCCTTTTCACCACTTTTCTCTTTTGGGGACTTGTACAAACACTCTTTGTTATGTCAACCCCACCCCCCACCTGCATGGTTTATGTGTGTGGGGGGGAATCAGTATGAAATATTTGTCAAAAACTAATAAACACCACCCAAAAATGAAATAGTCATTTAAAAATGCACAAAAATGCTTATCATCACATCCATTAGAAAGAAAAAAAAATGTAACATCTTTCATCTTCATGAGCAAAAATGAAATAAGTAAAAGTGTATATCTCTAGTAGTTCTTTCTCAATTTCCAGCTATACTTTAGTATATTAAAATATTTTGAAAATCTCTATGTTCCTATGCTTTATTTTTGAGGGAAGTGTAATTGGCCAGCCTATACAGCCAGCATGGTGTAGTGGTTTGAGCATTGGACTATGACTGTGGAGATCAGAGTTTGGTTCCCTACTCAAGCATAAAAACCCATTAGGCAAGTCACTCAGCCTTAGAGGACGGCAATGACAAACTCTCTCTGAAGAAACCTGCCAAGAAAACTGTACAATAGGTTCACCTTAGGGTTGCCATGTCAAAAAATGATTTGGAGGTAAACAACAACAACAACAACAACAACAACAACAATGAGACCAACCTATGTGCTAATGCAGTAACATTGAAAGGAATGTTTGCTTTATATTACTATATGCACTGTTATATCAAGATTCTTTCCAGTGAGTTCAGTCTGCACCAGTGCTTGTTGTAATCACTAACTAGGAAAAAAGAAACTACACATAGAATCACAGAGCCTGAAGATAACAGAAGCACTATCTAGTGCAACATTTGTATCTGCAGGAATACACAGCTAAAGCATTCCTGAGAGATGGCCATTCAACCTCTGTTTTATAAATCCCAATGGGAGATAATCTAGGACCTTCAGAAACAGTCTATTCCACTGTCAACCAGCTCTTACTGTTAGAAAGTTCTGCCTAATATTTAGGTGGAATCCCTCTTTTTGAAATTTGAATCTATTGGTTCATGTCCTGATCCCTTAAGCAGCAGAAAATAAACTTGCTCCATCTTCTACATAATATCTATATAAAGTAAAAATCCAGAATATAGTAATTTCTAATTAATTGGTGCAGCCCTGCTGTCAAGATTGGATAATCCCAAAATCTAGCCAACAATTCAGTCAGGGAGAATTTTGTTGGCTACCAAACATGTGGACTTGCTCTCTGTCATTGTAGTGTGTCTTCAAGTCATTTCTTACTTATGGCAACTCTAAGGCAAACCTATCATGGGATTTTCTTGGCAAGATTTGTTTGGATGGAGTTTGGCTTGCCTTCCCCTGAGGCTGAGAGAGTGTGACTTTCTTAATTTCATCCAGTAGATTTCCATGGCTGAATGGGAATTTAGATCTTGGTCTCCAGAGTCTTATTTCCATAATGCTAAGCAAAATAGCTTTCACTATATTAGAAAGCAATGTAAATACTTATTTAAGAGATTTTAACTAATATTTAATGATGTTATCCCCCTGTCTCCCTCCACCATGACAACACAATTAGGTTTGGTTTCTGTTTTTGCTCATGGAAAATCTGCTTAAATGGTTTTGGAACCATCTCATTTTGATCTGAGAATGCTGAACGTGTTCTTTCTGCATTGGGTTCCAAACCACAACAAATAATGTTATTTGAATTGCAAAAGAAACTCATGTTTCATTAATTTTGGGGAGAGGGTCATAGAACTCAAACTTCCCAAAATTCTTTCTGGGGTTAGTAGGCTTTGGCAGAGGGAGAGGGAGAGAAATCATGTCCTCTCTCTCCTCACAAGAAATAAACTACTGTGCATGAAAACAATAATCGTGTTTTACACAAGAGGAAAAAAAAAGATATATTCAGGGCAAAATCCAATAACATTCCTTCCTAGAATAAAAAAATCTGGGAAAAGTGGTTGTTTCCTCCTCCTCTTTGGGTAAACACAAAGAATCTTCCAGCCAGAATAATCACTAGCTACCTTGGATTCTAAGCGTTGTACTCCAAAATAATTTCTGAGCTCAGTGTAAACCCACTGATTTTTTTTTTCCAAAATCTAAAGTCGTTGTTCATTGCCATCAAGTCAACTTCAATTTAGGGTGACCCTGTGAATGAGGACCACCAAGTCACCTTATCAGCCCTGCTCAGGTCTTGCAGATTCAGGGCCGTAGCTTGATTGAGTCTATCCATCTGGAATGTGGTCTTCCTCTTTTCTCACAGCCTCTCACCTTACCAAGCATTAATATATTTTCTAGTAAGTCATATCTTCTCATTTTTTCAATTTAATTTCTTTATTAGAGATTACAATATTAAAAATACAAAAATGTATTAGAACAATACAAGTATACACACACTTGACAAACACAACAAAGGGAAAAAAATAATTTTTTTACATAAATTCACACACCTTACAGACATTACACAAAAATCAACTTAAAAAGAACTTCCTGTGCTCAAGTTCTTTGCAGTCTCTAAGTTTATCCTAAATCTCGTGCTTCTCTTAATGTTTCTCCATTTGTTATTTATACTGATTTAATCTGTATGATTAAAATTTGAGCAGATTTGTTCCAATTTAACTAATTGGATTAATACAAGTAATAAGTTTATGTAACTTTCTGTATTTTATAATCCAAGCAAATAACTTAATAAACTAAATACAGGAGAAAATGGCTACGATATAAAGACATGTTATACATAGAAAACAGTAAGACCCTACAATTTAAAAACATTGATTTATTAAAAGAAGAAAATATAAATATAAACTGTTTTCTATACAATCAATTAAAAGGACAATTTCGAGATGATGCTAAATCAACAGGATATATCTTGGGGAAAAATGAAATTGATAAGATTATGTTTGATGAGAAAGATGAACCTATATCAAAATATTACAAGGTTTTAAAAAATAGAGATTTAGAAAATGAAGTTATCAAACAAACGATGGTGAAATGGGCACAAGACATCGGGAGTCCCATAGATTTGGAAAGCTGGGAGAAATCCTGGAAATTAACTAACAAGTTCACCTGATGTCAGAATTATAAGGAAAATTACTTTAAAATGATGTATCAGTGGCACATGACACCATCAAAATTGAATACAATATATAATACTGGACATGCCAACACGAGATGCTGGAAATGCCAAAAACAAGGTGGCAATTTCATACACATGTGGTGGCATTGTCAAGAAGCCAAACGATACTGGATGATGATAGTAAATGCCATAAACGAAATGCTTAAGATAAAGTTCTTCCTAAAGTTCTTCTACTAAATATGGTGAAGAAATTAGATGCAGCCATTGAGAAAAATCATTCTAGAAAACTTCTTTATATGATTACAACAGCTAATAGAATAGAATGGTTACTCAAATTAAGAGAAGCGGTTGACATGGACATACTCACAGCCAAATTAGGCGGTAAAGAAATAAAAGATGATTGGATATGCTTATAAAAATTAGGAGAAAAGAGAGGTTGGAATTTATTATAAAGGACGAGAAAAAATGAAATGTGGAAAGGGAAAAAATAAGTAATATAATAGAATATTGGAGTTATGTAAATACACCAAAGGAAGTATCTCGCAAAGGTTATCCTTGCAACTAAGATCATATATAGGACGATACGTCCAAGCTTTTTTTCCACCTTCTTGTCGATTTCATTTAATATGTTGAGTAGAAAAATTTTCGGGCATTTAGGTATCTTTATATCTAATGCTTCATTTATTGCTTTTCTTATCTTTGTCCAATATCTTTTTGCTTTGGAGCATCTCCACCACATGTGGTAAAGAGTCCCTTTCTTCGTCCCACATTTCCAACATTCTCTTTTACCTGTCTTATATATTACATTTAACTTAACTGGCGTGAGATACCATCTAGTCATCATTTTTAGAAAATTTTCTTTGAGATCCTGACAGGCTGTAAATCTATTTGTCTGGTTCCAGGCTTTTCCACAGCTTTCAATGTTTATATTCTTTCTCATATCTCTCGCCCAGTCAATCATGACTTGCTTAATCATTTCACCTTCTAAGTTTTTCATTATGAAAAGTTTGTAATATTTCTTTATATGGTGTCCTTCTTTGTCCATTATGATTTTATCCAACTTCGTATTCTGTTCCTCAAATCCTTCTGTTTTCAAGTCAAATTTAAATCTGTCTTTTATTTGTAAATAAAGGAACCAGCTACTTTCAATTCCTTCCGAGTCTAGATATTCTTTCATTTTCATTATTCAAGTTCCTTTTTCATTCCTCTCCGTTAGATCCTGATAATTAATCCATCTTCTATTCTCTCTTTTGCTCCTACCAAATAGCGCTTCCTGAGGGGAAAGCCAAAGGGGAAATTTTCTATAATATTTCTTTCTTATTTTCAACCACACTTTCAACAAACTTTTTCTTATGTAATGATGTTCAAAATCTTTATTTACTGTAGCCTTATTGTACCATAGATACATGTGCCAACCAAAATGTATATTGCTGCTCTCAATGTTTAACATTTTTGTTTCCTTCAGCTTAATCCAAGTTTCGAGCCATTCCATGCAACTTGCATAGTAGTATGTTTTCAAGTCTGGGAGATTACAACTGCCTTTTCCCTTTGATTCAATTAAATTCATCCATCTGATTCTTGGCTTTCTACCTTTCCATATAAACTTTGATATTTCTCTTCTCCAACTATCAAAACAATTCTCGTTATATATTATTGGTAATGTTTGAAAGAAATACATTAATTTTGGTAGAACATTCATTTTTATGATAGATATTCTTCCAAGCAGGGACAATTGATATCTTGAACATTTGTGTAGATCTTGTTTTATTTCTTCCCAAACCTTACTGTAATTATTTTCAAATAAATCTCCATTTTTTTTTTTTTGTGATGGTCAATCCTAGATATTTTATTTTTTTCTCATTTTGATGTTCGATATTTTTTTATTTGTTCTTGTTCTTCTTTACTTATATTTTTTGTTATTATTGCCGATTTATTATAGTTTATTTTGAATCCTGAGATTGAACCAAATTCTTTCATTATTTGTAATAATCTGTCCAGGCTCTTCATAGGATCTTCTAGGAAACAAATAATGTCATCTGCAAAGGCTTTTATTCTAAACTCCTGTCCCTTCAACTTGACACCTTGTAGGTTTTCATCTTCCTTTTTTTTATAATCAGAATTTCCAGAGTCATAAGGAACAGGAGAGGTGAGAGGGGGCATCCTTGCCTTGTTCCCCTTTCAATTTTTATATTTTCTGTCATTTCTCTGTTTATTATTAATTGCGCTTTCTGTTCTTTATATATCGTTTCAATCCAGATGTTAAATTTCTTCCCCATATTCATCTTTGCTATTACTTCTTTCATATATATCCAGACTTGATTAAAAGCTTTCTCAGCATCAATGCATATTAAAGCTAGCTTTCTTTCATTGTGAGTTTCAAAATGTTCAATGATGTTAATGACTGTTCTTACATTATTCTTTATGTGCCTTTTTGGTAGAAAACCGTTTTGATCTTCTGTTATGACTTCATTAAGAATCTTTTTCAATCTAGCTGATATTATTGATGTGAAACGCTTATAGTCGTTATTGACTAATGATATGGGTCTATAATTTTGAACATTCCAGGATTCTTTCTTTTCTTTTAATATTAATGTAATAAAAGTTTCTTTCCAGGTTTCTGGAATTCCATTTTTTGGTATATCATTCATCATTTTACATAGTGGTGTTGTTAGGTTTTCTGCTAGTTTCTTAAAACAGATACTTGATAGACCATCTGGTCCTAGTGCTTTCCCAAGTTTCATTCTTTTTATAGCTTTCAATATTTCTTCTTCTGTTATGTTCTTATTTAATTCTTTTTGTTGTTCCTCATTTAATTGTGGCATTTTTTGTTTTTTGAGGTATTCTTTTGCTTTTTCTCTTGTTTTTATTGGGTCATTTCCATTTTTGTATAAATTTTCATAGTAAGCTTTAAAGGATTTTTTGATGTTATCTTGATCCTTTTTCTCTGATTTCCGTTATTATTTTATTGCTTCTTTTCTTTCTTATCATATTTGCTAGCAGCTTACTAGATTTATTATCCATTTCAAAATATCTTTGTCGATTTTCTTGTAGTTTCTTCTCCATTTCTTTTATCATGAGTGTTCTCAATTCCTGTTCTAATAATTCTATTTCTAGTTTTATTCTCTCATCTTTTTTTCTTTTCCCATTCTGTTTTTTTATTCTTTATTTTTTTTATTATTTCCTTTTCTTTTTCCTTTTCTTTCTTATGTTCTTCTATCTCCATTTTTATTAGAATACCTCCAGCCACTGCCTTACTGGCATCCCATATCATTTTATTTGTAACATCGTTTGTAGTATTTTCTTTAAAGTAGAGCTTCAATTCACTATTCAGTCTTTTAAATTTTCCTCATTTTTTTAGTAGATGTTCCTTTAATCTCCAACGAAATTCATTTTTTCTTTCTTTTATTTCCATTACAATTGGATAATGATCCGATGTTATTTTATCCAATATATCCATTTTTTGATGTTTTTTGATATGAGAAACATATCAATCCTCGATTGGGATTTGTGTGCTTCTGAGTTGAATGTAAAGCCTTTTCCTTCCCCATATTTATTTCTCCATACATCTTTTAATGATAAATCATCCACTAATTCGAAGAAGGATGAAGGTAGCTTCCCCTGATTTTCTTTTATTTTCTTCTTCCTTAATGATACTGTATCAAGTTTGGGTTCTACCACTTCAATGAAGTCCCCAAACATAATTATGTTATCGTAATCCTCGGTTTTAATTTTCTTTTTAAGTCTTTCAAAGAATTTCTTTCTCACTGAATGAGGTGCATAAATTCCTATTAATAGTGTTGCAAGTTCTTTAATTTCACTTCCATCATGATACATTCTCCTTTTTTATCCTTGTATATCTCTTTAGATGTGAACCTTTTGTTGATTACTATTCCCTTTTTTCTTTTATCTGTTACGGAAACGTAGCATTCTCCTAGTTTCGGGTTCCTTAAGTATTTAGTATCTTTTTCTCTTATTTTAATTTCTTGCAAACAGATGACATCACTCTTCATTTTTTCAAATAGTGGTATATCATACTTCTTTTATATTTTGAATTCATTCCCTTCACATTCCAGGACAATATTTTAACTGTCATTTTCTCTAATTTTCTACTGAGTTCCTTCTTATCCCTTTCTTTATTTTAAAGTTTATCTTTATTATTATTATTTTTACTACTACTATTGTTGTTGTTGTTTTTGTTCCACCCCTTCCTCCCCTTTATTTATTTATTTTTTGTTCATTTGTTTAACTATATAACAATTTCCTTTTTACACAGTCTTTCTTAGATTTCTGCTCCTTCTTCTTCTTCTTCTAGTTCTGACTCCGATTCTATTTCGCTTCTGTTATCTGTGTCTTTCCCTAAATCTTGTTCTGTGTCTTCTTTTTCTGAGGGCCTTTCTTTTTTCTTATTTTGTTCTTCTTCTGTTTCTTCTTCTTTATCTGTTAAACCTTCTTCTTCCTCTTCTTTTTTATTTTCCTGTTGTCTGGTTCTTGATCTTGTAAATATTCGGGGTTCCTCCTTGTTTCCTTTTTCATTCAATTTTCTCTCCATTTTGTTTGCTTTCTCAATAGTATCTATTTTATATCTCTTTTGTTTCCAAGTGGAGCTCAATCCTTCGATTCTTTCCCATTTATATTCTATCTTTTTTCTCTTCATAATAATAATAATAATAATAATAATAATAATAATTTTTATTTATATCCAGCCCCTCTGCCAGGCAATCGGGGTGGCGTACAACATTATAAAACATCAAAACAATAAATCAAAATGAAACCCCATCCCTCTTTCACCCACCCACCCATCCCCCAAAACATACAAACAAATTAAATAAAAATAACTAAAAATACAATTTAAAAGATGCATAATTTCTTGTCTTATGGCCCTCCGGGTGCTGTAAGATGGCAAAACAGACCTCCGTGGCCATAATGTGGTGCTGGCGAGGGTGTTCTCCAGCGGCGTTATATAGGTGGACCGGAGGTGGGGTGGCTCAGGCCACTCAGATGGTCTCCCAGGGCTGGGAGATGGTCCCAGGTGGGGGCTTTTATTCCCCCCCCGAAGCTCCTCCCAGCTCTCGGTCAGCGCGTCCCTCAGATGTTTCTCCTCAAGGCTGGAGGGGCTGGAGAGGGCTGGAGAAGGCCTCCAAGTGCTGCCGCCGCTGGCTCGTGTGCCGGGAAAGAGATGGTCCCAGGTGGGGGCTTTTATCCCCCCACCGAAGCTCCTCCCGGCTCTCGGTCAGCGCGTCCCTCAGGTGTTTCTCCTCAAGGCTGGAGGGGCTGGAGAGGAGCTTCAGTAGTTGAATCAAATTTTTATACTTATGTCTTTCGAGCATGATTGCCGGTGGGATATCCTTAAACACCTTCACCTCATGGTCTTCTATTATCAGTTTAGCCTCATAACTTCTTTGAATTATTAAGTCACGTCTTCTGGTTCTTGCTAGGCAGATCACTATATTCCTAGGTGTCTTCCTTTCTTTTGCGTAGGATGAATTTTTCTGGAACATTTTATCTATTTCCTTCCCCATTTCTCTTCCTGTTATTCCTATATATTTAGCTATTGGAGTTGTCAATCTGTCATATAGGTCTTCTTTTGGGTTTTCCAGCAATCCTCGAATCTTGACGTATCTTTCCTTATATCTTAATTCATTGGTCAAGTCTGTAACCTTTTGTTGTTCTTGTTTTTGGTTTATCTCTTTTGTTGTTTTTTCCAAATGAATAGTTTTTTCTTTCAACTCATTTACATCTTTCTGTGTGTTTGTAAGGTCCGTTGTTATTCTCTCAATTTTCTTACCAAAATTATCCAATTCTCTTTTCAGGCCTTTCCTTATCTCTGTCCTTGTTTCTTTTATCTCTCTTCTTAATTCATGTCTCGTCTCCTTCATTTCATCCTTAAATTCTTGCCTTATCTCTTTCATTTCTGTCCTCATTCTTTCCATATCTGTCCTCATTTTCCTTAGTTCTTCTAGAAGTAAAGATGTTTGGTCTGGGATTCTAGGTACTTCCTCAGTTGATCCTCTTCTTTGTGTTGTTACCTGGATTTGTGTCTGCATTAATCCTTTTTTCCTTGTCACCATTTTGTCTCTGTTTTCTTTCTTTTATAAATATTGTTCTTTTATATGTCTTGGTGTTGTTGCTCTGTTGTTTTATTAATACTGGTTTTTTAATCTTATACTGTTTTTTAATTCTTCTGATTGTTTTGGTCGCTTTAACAATTCAATGTCCTGTTTAATATACAGTCTGCAATTTCCCTTCTATTTCCTCTTTAAGAACAATCCATATAATTAATATTCTTATGGAGAGTCTTGGATAACACCGTAACAAATTCACCCCTTCCAAATGATGACCTCAATATTACTAACTAGAAACAAAACAATAACATTAATAATTTCAGTATTATAATTAATCAATGCGATTATAGTCAGCTAATATACCAATTGCTACACACCAATTACAGTACACTAGTCTACTGATTGTTATACTAATATTCTAATACACCAATATCTTTAACAGGTATTTCTACTTTCTTTGTAGTGTAATAAACATGTTATACCTTTTTCTAATTGTGGAATTAGCAGCATCAACTTAAAGGTCAAGTTTGCTTATACTATTCAGTGACATTCAACAATATATGACCTACTTTAATTAAACATAAGAAATAATATTAGCTGTCAGTTATATCAGCTATTCTTTCAGGATTAATTAAACATTGATTAAACAGTTGAGTAATATATATATCAATTGTAAGTTGTAAATTTTATTCATTCTTTTTCGTCTTGTTACTTTTATATAATAACAATGTCTCTACAATTATACCATAATATTATTAAATTTTACAAAGACAAAGCTGTTATTTCACCTGATTGTATTATACCTGCTCAATTGTATCTATTTTTTCTTCCTTCTCCTCCTTCTCATCTCTTGATTCTGTAATTGTGGTACTAGGGTGGGGTGGGGCAATATAGGTCAGCCTTCTTTGTGAATTTGTGAGTTTTTTAGTTGAATTTCAAGCAGAAAAAGCAGCCTCAAAATTGATTGTTTATTCCTCTTAGTCTTCTGCTCCAAAATTCTGCTTTTTCCTCTTATTTTCTAAACTTTAATTTCCAGTTCACCTTTTTTATATTTACTGGTTTGGCCCCCTTGCGCTTTCCATCTCTCATCTCTGTTTACCTTTTCGCTTCTCTTCCTCTTTCCCTTTTTATCTCCTTCATCTCCTCCGTCTCTGTCTCTGGTTTCTAGTCTCTGACCTCTGTTCTCTTTTCCTCCAACACTTTCTCCTCCTTCACCTGTCCACAATTCCCACGTATTCTAGCTTTCTAGTTCTTTCTTTCCCTCCAATTTTCAAATTAAGCTCTTCCCAGTGGGTGTATTTCTTCTACAGATGCTTCTATTTCTGTCTTTCTAGTTCATTCCCCCTTTCTTCTTGCCTTTTCTCTATCCTCCCTCCTCAACTGATCTTATCGCCATCGCCGCTCTGCTTGTTTCTCTCTTGCTTTCCAATTCTTTTTACGACTCTCCCCAGCAGTTCTCGACGCTTCTCGCCACTCTCACCATCCCTGGCGGGGAGGGCTCTCCATGGGCATGGCGGTCTCCTCCTAAGGCGTTCTTATTCTTGAATATAGCAGCCCTTCCAAAGTTAGAGTCACTGGTAAGGTTTGAGTCTCTAACTGCTCTTGCTTTATTGTTCTATTTTACTATTTCTTGAAGTTGTTGTTGTGGAATGTGTGGGCGCCTTCCTTAAATATTTACCACAGCTGCATTAGTGGGTTAGGAATGCTCATCAGCCCTATAGCTTCTCCCTGTCGACCTCGCAAAGCAATGTGTCGACAATGAGGCTAATACGAGCCCCCAGCGAGCTCCTTCGCTTCACCCCTTCCCAGGGGTGAATGGGGAAGGTTGGATATTATCCCCCTCTATTTGACCCACTTTAAATGCAGTTGGAGAGAGCGAGTTCTCTACTACCAACCTCTCTCTGTGCCCTCATGCCGGAAGTCGTCTCACAGCCCTCACTTCTTTTGAGAACAGAGGAAAATGTTTAAGCTTTCATCCTATTGCCCTAGAACAGTTACAAGTCCAGAGGGAGAGTTCTTCTTGCTCGCTGAGTCAGGAGTCACTCATGCCAGAGACTTCTGAGGGGCAGCAGCCTGCTGTGGCTGACCGTGTTCCAGACAGTACACTAGGTGAGAGTTTTGATACACAGTTTATTTACCACAGGTCACTTGGCCATGGGTTCCAGGACAATTGCAGGCAGCTTCACAACCTAACCCTACAATGGGGACTTCTATGGGTATAGGGGTGCCCACATCTCCAGGTTTGGGGATAGCCTGACCCACAGGTACCATCATCTTTTGCTGCAGTACCACATGTGATGCCCTGGCAAGGGATGAATGGTCAACAGGTGACATATCCTACAGGCACAGGGTTATGAGTTAGCTTCACCATTGGTGATACCTATGGGCGATATAATGCTTCCCCTAGGTGATTGCCTATCTCAGACTACATGAGATAAGATATTAAGGAGGAAAAATATTGATGTATTTCTGCTAATGTATCAAGATTGGACAAGAAAGAGAAAGAGGAGCTGGATGATAAGGAGAAAGAGAAATTTAAGAATAGGAGGGTTGAGAGGAATTGGTCAAATTGACTCTCGTGCTTTCTGGTTTTATAGCCAGAGTACAGCCTATTTGGTCCTGTCCTCTATTTCAATATATAATAATAATAATAATAATAATAATAATAATAAATTGTATTTATATCCTGCCCCTCTGCATAGACACTATGCATAGGGTTTATGTGGAATATTCTAGCCTGGCATGATTGCTGTAGGATGAGGCATTCTGGATGTGGGCTGCTATTGCCTTGAAACCCATCCTTACATTGGGACATGATGCATTCACAGCTGTGGATGCACCTCATGGCTCCTGCAAGGCTTACACAGGGAGAGAGATCACATAGCGGACATCTGGTCCAGAAGGTACTTAGCTCACTTTCTTTTCATGGTACAGGGATGGGAGAACAGTAAAAGAAGATTGGGCACTTCAGATGACAAGTCAGGTGAATGCGGTGGTCAGGGGTGCCTGTTATCATTTTCAGCGGATACACCAACTGCACCCTTTCCTGGAGTTTAGGGACCTCGAAACTGTGGTACATGCCCTGCTAACTTCTCGTCTCAGTTTCTGCAATGCACTCTACATGGGGCTATCCTTGTGCCTAGTTCAGAAACTTCAATTGGTACAGAATATGGCAGCCAGGCTGGTCTCAGGAAAAACCAGAAGAGACCACATAACACCTATTCTAAAATCACTCCACTGGCTGCCTATCAGTTTCCAGGTGCAGTACAAGGTGTTGGTTATCATCTTTAAAGCCCTAAATGGCTTGAGTCCAACCTATCTTCAGGACCGGCTCCTTCCATATAATCCACCCCGTGCTCTAAGGTCCTCTGGGAAGAATTTATTGCTACCTATAAAAAACTAGGTTATCTGCAACTGCCCAGAGGACCTTTTCAGCTATCACTCCCAGACTGTGGAATGGCCTGCTGGATGAGACCCATCACTTGACCACCTTAAACAGCTTTTAAAAAGCTGTTAAGACAGATCTCTTCCAGCAGGCCTTTCCTGACTAGATAACCAGCCACTGATAACAGTTATGCCTGACCTTGATTTCTCCATTACAGTTATTTTAATTTATCTGTTATTTATTGTATTTTATTACAGTTTGTTATTCTTTAGTTTGTTTAATGGTTTAATTGTATTTTAGGGGGGGTGGGCTATTGGAGGAGGCAGTTGTTCATTTTATTATGTAAGCTGTCCTAGTGTATTTTACAGAGAGGAGGGATATAAATAAATATTTATTATTATTATTATTATTATTATTATTATTATAGTTAAATACACCTCATTTGACACTGCTGTGCAAGAAGTTTGAAGACACAGAATGGGGGTGGAATTGGCGAAGTGATATTAAATCTGCTTTTCACCTATTACCAGTTCACCCCAATGATTTTTAGTTGTTAGATTTTAGTTTTGATGGGTCATTCTACATGGACAGGGCTCTTCCTATGGGGGTGCTCAGTTTCTTGTTCAGTTTTTGAAACCTTTTGCACATTTTTGGAGTGGGCAGTTAAGACCAAATTAGGATTGAAGGGTGTGGTTCATTATTTAGATGAGTTCCTATTCATAGGCTCAGGCCAATGTCTCCAATTTTTACAATGTTTCAAAGCACTAGCTAGTGAGTTGGGGGTTCCTTTGGCACCTGAAAAGACAAAAGGCTCATGCCAGCAACTTACCTTTCTAGATAGCCTAATAGATATGATCAATCAATGTTACAGGTTTCCTGTTTCTTGTTACAGGCTTCCTAAGGTGGTAGACCTTAGGCAATGGGTCAGCAGGTTTTCCTCAATTAGAAAGGCAACACTAAGGGACTTCCAGGAGCTTATTGGCCACTTTAACTTTGCGTGTATTGTAGTGGCCCCCAGCAGGGCTTTCCTCAGGTGGCTCTGTGATGCCATTGGTGATATTTCATACACTCACCACAGGATCAGGTTGACCTAGGGTATCCAACAGGACCTTCAGGTTTGGTCTTCATTTCTCAATAAATTTAATGGTGTTTCCTTTTGGAGAGAGGAGCAAAAGCTGGATACCACTCTTCAAGTCTCTTCTGATGCTGCAGGATCAATAGGCTTTGGAGTTTATTTTCATGGCAGATGGTGTCCAGAAGTGACCTACTTCATGGATGGAATCAGGCATTATATCAGACTTAACATTTCTAGAGGTGTTTCCTACACTGTGTTTGGATCTGCAGACACAGTATGGTGTCCTGGGTGGCCTGTCAGGCCAGGAGGAGCCATTTAGAAGTCAGCTGGGGCTATCAGATTGGGCTATCATTGAGTGGAAGGGAAAATGAGGCCTATAGTGGCATGGGCTCCTGCCTATGTTGTTTGGTGATTGCCAGGTTCCCCCCCCCCCCCATTACACCAGGAGCTCTGGTGGCACAGTGGTTCAATGCCTGTACTGCAGCCACTCACTCATAGACCACAAGGTTGAGAGTTCAATACTAGTCAGGGCTCAGGCTAGACTCAGGGCTATCCTTCTGAGGTCGCTAAAATGAGTACCGAACTGTTGGGGGGCAATGAGCTTACAATTGTAAACCGCTTAGACATCCCATAGTGTGATATGAAGCGGTATATAAATGAAGCTGCTTTGCTTTGCTTTACAGGGGGCAATGATTTGGGTTTGTTAAAAGGCAAGGCCCTGGTTTAAAGGTCATTGATGACATACAATACATTCATGGGAGGTGGCCTTTTGTTACACTTTTGTGGTTGATGATGTTGCCATGCTGAGTCTGGAGCTGTGCCGGTGATCCATGTTTGCTCAACAGAGCCCATAGGCAGGCTAACAATGAGATATGGAAGGCTGTGGTGGGGGGGATTGGGTTACCACACAATGATATTGTACTGCTAAGGCCTGAGCTTTACAGAACTCCACATTTCTGAAGTGGGGAACCAGCTATTTCTTCGAGACCTGCAAGTAGGGGTTTTGGCCTGTTTAGCTGACCTGGTTGGGGATGTTTGCCCCATATCTGTGGCATAGGTGGGTGGGGGGAGAGGTTCAGGTGAACACTCCAGCACCCTCCTAAAGGGTGAAGTAAAGTCTCTGGAACTGACTTTTAGGTCTTGTGACTAAACATGGGGGAAAGAAACTGGTCTTGGGGCTGGCCTGAGATTTAAAGCCTCACTTAAGTCTTGCGAGTTAGGTGCGGGAGTCTTGGGTTGGCCTTCTAGATGTGGGTCATCAGGGAGCAACCCACTTCTGGGTTGTCCTTGGGGCTTAGGTGTTTTGCCCAGGGGAGGTTCCTGCGCGAGGTTCCTCCCCACTATTTTTGCAGATCTTGAAGAAATAAAAAATAAGTTGACTTAAATAAAGTTGTGCATTTTATAAACCAGTTCTTCATGTCTGGTCTCATTATTTTCTAAATTGGTCAGCAAAAGAGATTATTGATTTCTTAGATAATCTCTTTGTGGTGGGTGCCTTGCTTCCCTCCTTGCTGGAGCCAACCAGATTACAGCCAGGTTTCCACCTTGGGGCGCCTTTACAGGTCACTCACTGGTCATTCCCCTCAGTGTCCCTTTTAATATTAGATTGATATCACCAGCAATTGTTAATGCAATGTGGAAATACAATGAGGTCCTGCTTCTGATTGTTGCAGCCTCATTCATTGGCAAGAGGGGGGCTAGAAAGGTCATCCTGCTGCAACCTTATCTCTAGCAGAGCAGACCTCCATTGCTCAGGGTGGCTCCCTGGACTTTAAGAATTGATTTGGGGGCATTTACGATTGTGACAATAGTGCCACAAGTGTGAATACATAGTATAACGAGATACAGAGCAATAATGTATCTGAAGGTTATGAATTCTGCTATACAGGATGCCAATGGATTTATTTTGCAGTAGTGGTGTCTGGTAGCTCTGATGTCAATTAATCTGCTTCAGGAAGCCTGGTTTTGAAACAGGTAGCCAAGGTACTGGAAGCATAATAGCTTTAAAGCTTAAACTAAAACCCCGAGCAGATTCCCTGTCCTACCCACATGGGAGCCACCAGCTACCAGTGATTGATTCCAAAATTGCCCATCGAGAGGTGTTGTAGTCAAACCATACGTTCCCACTGTTGGTGTGAGCCATACGGTATGTCATGGGATAGAAACCTGGATAATTTCCACAGTGGGCAGTGGGTGGTGGATGGACATATGATGAAGGAGGATTAGGCAATTTATGGTAGCTCTATGAAGGTAAGGCACTCAGAACCAATAGGAAGATTATGACAAAATGTCTACTCATCAACAGGCTTTAATAAATCTTAACAGAGGTTTAGGGGTAGACATACAAGGATTGTGCTAGGAATTAACTGATCTGTCCCCAGCCTCAGTCAGTTTCACATATACTAGTTCATAAATTTGTTCTATGCTTTTTCTGCTTCAATCTGTGTTTAAACCCCCCCCCCCAACAAAATTTCAATATATTTTTCATTATTTGAGTCAAAAAGTGAGAAAAGAAAAGGATCTTTCTATTCCAATCTCCCTATTAGCCTGGGAAGTGTGAAGATCAGGTGAGTTCGTTTAAAAATGCAGATCAAACACAATAATCAATGTTGGGCAATGCCTGGTTTTGCTTCTGTACCTAGCAGGGCAGGGATGTTTTACTGGTGGCTGCCAGAAGCAACCCACAGAGTGATTTTATCTCTCTTTCAACAGCTTTATAAAATTGTAATCAAGTGATGGAAAAGTGTTTTCCCACAGTTTTCCTCATAAGGAAAAAAAAAAAAAAGGTTAGAACATCTCAAGTATTAGAATGCATTGTAGTTTGTGATGTTTTATCTCACTCTTATGTGTTTCATGACTGACATCAAGGTGTTCTGTAAAGGGGAAACTGTTCCTTCTTAGAGAGACTGACTGTGCTATAGATCAGACTTCCCCTACTCAGAAGCACATCAGAGGGTTTGGACTACAGTTCCCTTCAGTCCTATCCATTGGCCTTGCCTGGAGGGACTTTTAGTCCAAACCATTTAGAAGGTGCCAGGTTGGAGAAGGCTGATGTAGATTGTGATCCACATATTTTTATTCCATTATTTATTTAGTAAACTGTTTCTACTCTGTGCTATGTTGTGTGCCTTCAAGTTGTTTCCAACTTCCACTGAGGCTGAGAGCATGTGATTTGCCCAAGGTCAGTCAACCAATGGGTTTTATGGCTGAGTAAGAACTGAATCCTGGCTTCCAGAGTCATAGTCCAACCCAAAAATCAATACACAGTGCTGGCTCACAAATCAAAAGATCTTAGGGTAGCTTACAAACAACATTAAAACAACAGGTTGAACAATGTAAAAGTATAACAATAATTTAATAAAGTAAAAACACATTGAGCATAATAATGAGTTGAAAACATATTTAAAAGATTAAGCATTTCTAAAGCTATGTAGACCATAAGGGAATAAAATACCATCCAGGACAGGGTGATTTATCAATGGAGTTAAGCAACTACTAATATCATGCAATATTCTTCTGGCCTGCAACTCAGTGCTTGCGATATTGACCACTGATGGGGAATGGTAGAGAAGCCTGAATGCACAAGCAGAGAAGTGCATTGTTTACTCATGGGGAACTTTCTTTATCTTCTGTAGAGAGGAGAGAAATGCATTGCTCAGTGTTGTACTTCAGCACTTCAACACCTGGCATTAATATTCTCAGTCTAACAACAAGGAATAGTTTGCCCTGGTGGGTAGCCAGGGGACGTGTCTCATAGCCATCTCTGTACAGTTCACTTTACATTGTCTGCTGAGAAAGAAACAAATAATGGCATTTGTTTTTCAAAATAAGTTCCTAGGCAACCCAAGCTGAGCTTGCCAAGAAATGTCAGGCTTTGGGCTTTCTTGTCCCATCTCCCTCCACCACTCCATCCCTTCCTTTCTCTGAGGTGCACTTTGGATTGCATTTTAATGTGATCAGTCTAAGCTCCTGCAGAATATTTGCTGGAGGTTGCTGAATGCATGGGAGGAACAGCAGGGGAGAAAATGTGACTGTACAAAGAAGTAAGTCTGTTTGTGACAAGAAGGGGAGAGAATCCAAAGGGGTGGAATTGGCTCTGATGATATCTATGGCTTTTTTTTTTTTTTTTTTTTACTGGAACTTCTTACAACATGCTTGTCATTTCATGTTCAGTGCTGCACATTTATTGTTTCTTTGTGAGAACATGAGGGATTATATTAAAATAATGGATCATTGGAAACTTTGGATGATATTTGAAGTGGGCCATCCCACTCTCTTCCCAAGACATATGGAACCAAACCTGAGAGGACCCGTCATACAACACCAAAATTCATTATCTGCCTGTCCATTTTTCTACTGTTTTAATACCACTGTCCTGTCGGAATGGCTGGCTTTAAAAGTCACGGTATTAAATAGCTGGCTCCTAAGGCCCTCTTAGACTGCTGGAGGCTATTGCTGTGCAGCAGTAATTTGAGGGGACTTGGAGGGTTCCGAGAATAAAGGACAGGCATGTATGGCTGGCTGCGATCTGGGAGTGAAAATCCAGGTTGTGTGGGGGAAAGGAAGGCATGGCAAGAACAGGATGAAAGTTTGTTACAAAGGAAGGCGGGATCAGTGTTTGAAAGCTATCCCGCCTTCAATTCACCCTGTTTTCCAGAATGGATTGGAGAGTGCACCAACCATACCACAGAACCTTACCTTGCTCCTTTGCAATTCCAGGTCGGTCAAAAATAAGACCTAGATCATTTATGATCTTCTCTTAGATGAAGAGACCGACCTGGCTTGCCTTACTGAGACCTGGCTGGGAGTAGGCAGTGCTATAACTTGGGCACAGGCCATCCCAGCAGGGTACTCTGTCAGTGAGCAGGTAAGGGGAAGTGGGCAAGGGGGCGGAGTGGCTCTGGTTCATAAGAATAACCTTACCTTGACCAGGATACCTGTCCAGAAAACTGTCCACTTCGAGTGTATGTACCTGAGCCTGAGGACCAAGGATAGTTTGGGGATTCTGCTAGTATACCATCTACTCAGTTCTCTAACAGACTCCCTAACCAATCTGACACAACTGGCCTCAGAGTTGCTGTTGGAGTCACCTAGACTTTTAGTCTTGGGTGACTTCAACATTCCACTCGAGACCAGTTTGTCAAATCTGGCAAAAAACTCTGCATCTGGCAAAAAACTCTTATCTGACAGAACTCATCATAGGAAATGTATTTGTTCCTATAGAGAGGCAATGCATGGAATGAGGAAATCTTTCTTCTCTGCACGTATTGCATCTGCAGAGTCCCGTCCAGCAGAGCTGTTTAGTAAGGGAACTGACACAGGTTCCACCTGTGCAGAACCCATTACTTAACCTGACAACAGCCTGCTTTGATGCATTTAACAACTTCTTTGCAGATAAAATATCTCAGATAATAGCCAACTTGGATGCCGGTGTTATAGTAGAATCAACAAAGGAGGTATCCAGCAACTCCATTTATGAGATTTTACTGGATCAGTTCCAACCAGTGAGTACTGATGATATGGACAAGCTCCTTGGTAGAGTGAGGAAGACAACTTGCCCTCTTGACCCTTGCCCTTCGTGGCTGGCTGTCCAGGGGGGAGATGATGATAATAATAATAATAATAATAATAATAATAATTTATATCCCACCCCTCTGCAGGGCAAAGATCCCTTGAGGATGTTCCTGAGGGACATCATCAATGCAGCCCTTAGGGAAGGTTGTGTTCCATCTTGTTGGAAGTAAATGGTGGTCAGGCCACGTCTGAAAAAACCTTCCTTTGACCCTCTGAACAGGAACACCTATAGGCCATTTTCTTTGTTACCTTTTTTGAGCAAGGTGATCGAGAGGGCTGTTGCTTTTCAGCTCCAAGCTGTCTTGGAGGAAACCATTATCTGGATCCATTTCAAACTGGCTTTAGGATAGGATATGGAGTGGAGACTGCCATGGTTGCCTTAGCTGATGACTTTCATCTGGGCATAGACAGGAGTAGTGTGACCCTGTTGGTGCTACTGGACCTGTCAGCAGCTTTTGACACAATGGACCATGACATCCTCTTGGAACGCCTGAGAGAATTAGGAATCAGAGGCATTACACTGCAATGGTTCCTTCCTCTCTGGCAGATTCCAGAGGGTGATGCTTGGGGACATTAGCTCAGCTAAAAAGGAGCTTAATTGTGATGTTCCTAAGGGCGCCATCCTGTCCCTGATGCTATTTAACATATATATGAAGCCGCTGGGAGCTGTTGCTGCTACTGCTGCTGCGCTGCTGCTGGGAGGTTGGAGCGAGGGTGGGTGGTTTTAGAGGCCACTTCTGCTGCTTCCACAGCTGTTGCTGCTACTGTTGCTGCACTGCCAACGGGAGGTTGGAGCGAGGACGAGCGGTCTTCGAGGCCACTGCCACCGCTTCCACAGTTGTTGTTGTTGTTGTTGCTGCTGTTGCTGCTGCTGCGCTGCCACTCAAACCACTTAATTTGACAGGAAGTTCAGAAATAATTTACCTTATTTGTTAAAACAATGTGGTTAAATAATGGAAATGAAGAAGGAATGTTAATTTAACATGTACTTTTGTAAATGTGGAAATTTAATTTAAAAAATTAAAAAAATAAAAGAAAGGAGACTTTCTGCCTCTCCTGAGATTTGCTGCACCTTGCCTCAACAATCTGCACAGACTTTGTAGTCAATGGGAGAAAATATACAGTAGAAAACAGACATGAATTTGTAGTGCTCACTGGAAGAAAAGTATATTTTTAAAAGTGTGCACAGATTCCATGTGAAGACACCCAAAGCAAAGTCTCACAACGGGATACAAAGCAAGAAAACAAGAACATGCAAGTGGGAGGAACACAACAGAACAAAAATACATTTTTTTCACATCCCTGTGCTGCTCATGAGACAGAAGTTTAATGGTTACTCCAGTTTGACTAGAATCAAACTGGTGGAACTCCTTCACTATAAGTTTAAAATGTTCTCTGTAGCTAATGTTGGTCAGTAGTGGGATAACTCAGTGCTGCTTCAGAGCAAGTAACCTGGAAAATTACTAACCTAAGTGGTTGCAGACATTCATGGTAATAGGAAAATGAAGTAGTAATTTGCAGTAATTTTGTTACTGTTGTTCTATATTTGATGAATGAGAGATCCTCCAAGAGTCATCAACAATCTTGCTCAGATCTTGCAAAGCCAGGGCCGTGGCTCTTTTGATTGAATCACTTGCCCTGTAATGGGGTCTTCTTCTTTTCCTTCTGCCTTCCAGTTTACTAAGAATTATGATCTTTTCCAGTGAATCATGAAGTGCACACCCTCTGTGATGTTACGTCTGTCTCACTGAAGATATTGAGGAAAAAAAGCAGTGAATGACTGCTTATTGTTGTTGTTATGTGCCTTCAAGTTGTTTCTGACTTATGGTGAACCATGGGGTTTTTCTTGGTAAATTTCTTCAGACAGGGTTTGCCAGTGCTATCTTCTGTGAGACAGTGGACGTTACCACACTTGCAGCAAGAGAGCGGCGAGAAAGCTGGTCGGAATCATTTGGGAACCATTTTGGGCTCATGCCGGAATGTGCCCGGCAAGCGGAAAACATTACCACACTAGAATGGAATCAGTGAGGAATGTGAGATGCCGGAATGGTTCCGCTCCGGGGGCCCGGATCTCCTGTCCACACACAAGTTGAAAGATCCCCCCGAATTCTGGGCTACAAAGCCATCCCTAATAATGATTTCCCCCCCCAACCCCTGAAGAGAGGAACATTGTTTACCCGTTCCGTTTGTTGCCCGCTCCAGGAAGTACACGTCATAAGATGCTTCCTCAAATCCTTGGGGAATACCGCGAGGAACCATGAGCCATAAAACGAGGAAATGCGGCATGACAAGGATCTCATGTTCATACCTATGCCGAGATCAGCGTCATTCCGGCATAGTGCCGACCGCTCGAGTGTATTCCTTAAAACTCTCGGAATTCAAAAGGACTGAAATGAGGCTGAAATGACGCCGAAATGAGGTAGGGAAGGGCGGGGTTTGCTGCGACGTCGTGTGAACACACGGAAAAAAAGTCTGAAACGAGGCTGAAACGAGGCTGAAACGAGGCTGAAATGACGCTGCTTTAGGGCCAGTGTGGTAACGTCCAGTGTGACTTGCCCAAAGTTGCATAGTGGATTTACATGGCTGAGCCAGGATTCAAATCCAGGTCTCCAGAGTCGTAGTTCAACACTCAAATCACCACACCACGCTGGCTCTCTTGCATACTATTTAGCCTCTTGTTATTTTCTAAATAGAGTTAAAGAACTGGAAACTCTCAGGCCTCTTTCTCTCCTTCTCCCCATGCTCTTCCTCTGAATCTGACCTGGCTAGAGTTTAAAGCAAATATATATTGCCAACCATCTTTATGATGGGAGTTGCTTCACTATCCTACTCATGGGTTTTAACAACAAAACAATAAACTAGAAGGAAGGTAGAGCCACATTTGGCTCCTGTGATGGAGAAATCTGGCTTAGCACTTGTTCATTCATGCAGTGAAGCATCCACGTGTTTATAGTTGACATTAGCCACACTTAAGCATGCTGAGTCATCATGCTAATGGTCAATTGTATGTCAACATTCAGTTGTAGATTCTAGCATGTGGAGTTTGAACAACACTCTGTGGAGTTGTCCTAATGATAAGTGTGTGCATATGAGGGTGGGGTCAGCATGGAAAATCATTTGCAGCAATTATTCAACCTATACAAAGATGTACACAGAAATTGCTATAGAGTATAGACCCTAAGGCGACCCTATTATGGGGTTTGCTTGGCAAGATTTGTCCAGAAGAGATTTGCCCTTGCCCTCCTCAAAGGCTGAGAGCATATGACTTGCCCAAGGTCACCCAGTGGGTTTCATGGTCAAGTGGCGATTCAAACCCTAGTCTCCAGAATCATAGTCCAAAATTCAAACCACTATGCCACACTAGCTCCTGAAGCCCACTACTTCTACAAAAATCAGTGACCACTCTTCTTGTTCCAAAGCACCTGTGTACCCAAAAAACCTTCTTTGACATTCAGAAAAAGCAATACATATCTCCATTTATTTTGTTTTTTTCTGCAAAGTATTTTTGCAAATGAAAATATGCAACTCTTCTTGTAATCTTGTCCCATGAGAGGAAATGTTTGAAGTTCTTCATTCTTGCATGTGATGAATGAAAAACTAGTGAACTACACCCCTAAAGAAATTTAGAAATTCCTGGGGGGGGGCATAGACACTACACAGCTATAGTGCTATTATTCCACTTTAACTGCCATGGTTCCATCCCATTGAATCTTGGGATTTTCAGTTTAGGGAGGGACACTGAGATTTCTCAGGCAGAGACCTGTAGTGCCTCATGAAACTACAAATCCCAGGATTCCATAGGATGGAACCATGGCAGTTAAAGTGGAATGATAGCACTACAATTGTATAGTATGAATGAGTCCCCTGATGACCTTAGGCCAGACTGACCTGATAGGGTTGTTGTGAGGATAAAGTGGGGATTATAAGAGCTATATATGCTGCCTAGCAAAAATTGGATGACGGTCAAGATAAATATGTAATGAATATTAAAAAAAACACCTGTGGTCTTTCTATGTCTAGTAGTAACTGGGTAACTTTGATTATATAGCTCAGCTTCAGTAACTGAAAAGAACTTGGTTTGATTTAATAGTCATATATTGGAAAATATAAAATGATTTCAAGATGGATAATTCTCTTGCCAGAATGTTTCACAAAGGTTATGTCCTGTTTTGTTTACTAAGAGATGGATCTTTAAGGCTGGTAAATCTTAAGGTTTTCAAAACTTTTTATTGTTCTTCAGACCCATATTATAACTAACCATCCTAAGCAACATATATTCTGTTAGAAAGTGTCCTCCCCCCTTTGAAAATAACAATTCAGTTTGAATCCATTAAAAAGAGGGAGGGAAACCCCTTTCTCTTTCTTTCTGAAACTATGCCGGGAACTTCAACCAAATATTTTCAATGGATTTTGAGTCTTTTGGTCCTCAGAAGCAAAAGCTTTTATGAGTGACTCTGTCCTCAGCCTGTTTCTGGCCAAGCTAAAGCAGGAAGTGTTTGGATCCTCGAGAGAGCAAGTTTTTCCATGTTCGTTCTTTCCAGTGTAACATTTAAAATCCAAGAAACAAAGATAGGTTTGGATGAGCATGTACATGTTTTGTTTCTCAGCGGAAGTACAAAAGGGTACAAAATCTACTTTCTTGAGCTGCTTTAATCTCAAGAGCAAAAGCACAAAAATCATCTCATTTTTCAAAAGGGCTGCCATTTTTTACTGTTGTATAGATTGTCATTGGGGATGAGCCATAGCCACATCTAGTTTTGGAGGCTGTGGGGTCATCTTAGAATCCATAAATTCAGTGCTAAATACTGCTCTCTCTACCAGACAATGGGTCCATTCACACAATTATAGCACTGTAATTCCATTTCAACTGCCATGCCAATGTCCTATCGGTTTGTAGTTTTTTAAAGTATTAAAGCTCTCTGACAGACAATGCTAACTTCTAAATAAATTCTAAATAACCCACCCCAAACTGCAAATCCTGGGATTTCATGGGATGGAACCATGGCAGTTCAATCATAGCACTATAATTCTGTAGCATGAAAGGGCCCAAGGAAAGAAGGTTGGGCTACTAGCATTCATAACAGTTATAGCCAACCCAGTCTCCTTATATTCATGCTTGGCTTGGTCAAAACTTGGAAAAGTTTTTTCTTTAGTCTAAAACTCCTTGAATCCCTTAAACATCATGCTCACTGAAGCTGCTTTCACACTGCAGAAATAATCCATGTTGAAACCACTTTAACTGCCATGGCTCAGTGCTATGGAATCCTAGGGATTGTAGTTTGTTCTGGCACCAGAGCTAAATGTCTCACAAACCTACAATTCCCAGAATTCTACAGTATTGAGCCATGATAGTTAAAATGATCTCAAACTGGGTTATTTCTTCAGTGCTGATGCAGCTTGAGAGGAATCTGGAAATTGTAGTCCCTCAAAATAAACTTTTTAAAGCTTTTAATCTACTGAATATTGTATGGTGATGATGTTGGCTACTCCTATTTTTTTCTGCAAATAAAGGGGGCTATGAGGTCAGACCATGCACATTACCCCCAGTAGCTCACTGAGCCTGAACAACAAATTTCCTGATGAAAGCCCTTGAGCAAGTAAATAATAATAATAATAATTGCTATTAATTGCATGGAACATGTGTGTAATATTCCATCCATTTCTTCAGTCTCTTGTTCCCATAAGCCATCACAGGACAAAATGCCAGAGCTATTGTCATCAAACAAAATGTTAAAATGAACATCATTAAGTAAGTAAGAAAGGAATCAAATCTTGGGTCGGTGACGTCTTTGGTTTTTTTTCAAATTCCCAAATATTTGTTCCCCTACTTCTTCAAGTGTAGTCTGTTTCTAATTCTTTTGGAACTTGCAACTGGATGCATTTCTTATTCCAGTGAATATGAATGCCAACTTGGCATAGTCTTCTGCAGTGTAAATCAAGAGAAGTGACCTTAGCAATACAGTTTAAATGGAAACATGCAGTTTCCTCCTTCCTCCTCTCCTTCAGATATATGCTATCTGTTTGGATGATGAGGGCTTTGCTGCAAATGGATTTTGTCGGAACTGGCAAGCAGAAAGGGTGGTGCCTTCCAGCTCTAGATGCCTAAGGCTCTTATTCAACATTCAAGTGAAGTCAATGGAGGTCTCCTCATTGACTTAAATTGGCCTTTGTGTTTTGGCCCATGTAGACTCTTACACCCAGAGAGAGGTAAATAGAACAGCATGGCTACTTCAAACATCCACAAAAAACATTTACACAGTTGTTTAATGACAGAAAACTGATTTTTGGAATATTGTGACCTTTTCTGTTTTTCCACAAATATAATTGTGAACAACCTTTTTCTCCCTGGACTGCTCAATCATGAGAGAAAATGACTGTTTAAGTCTCAAAATACATTGCTATAACTAGATGTTAGGTGGGGTCAACTTTGAATATCTGTGCAATAGTTATGCACTAGGATTGCAAACTTTAGCTAAATTATTCAGCTTGGGAAATGTAGATTCAATTTCCTGCTGTGTTAATAAGCTTGTTAGGGAGTCATGGACATAGGCAAGGTGTTATCACTTGGTCTAGCCTATTTCCCAAGTTTGTTATGACTTAAAAGTGTCATTTTGAGTTTGTTATAGCAACAGTATGATAATATGTAACACATTCCTTACATTCTTTTGAACAACTTAACAGATATTCTACCATTATAGTGGCTGAAAAACATGTGTTATATTTTTATATTCAGGAAAGTGTTTTAGGGTAGTTGAAAATACAATTTATTTTTTAGAAAGTCAACTAAAAATAATTTAAAATAAAATTTTCAGCATATCAGTAGACCTAAAACCTCATTTTTTGGATTCATGAATGCTTAAGTCAGGGATTTCTTCCAAATTCTAGACCCGTGTTGGTGAACCTATGGCATATGTGCCAGAGATGGCACGCAAAGCCATTTCCCCTGGCACACGGAATGGGGAGGAGGAGGAAAAGGTGTGCACATGTTCCTCCTCCTCCCGGTCATCACAGGCCTTCAGCTGCTTCTGAAGAGGCAGCTGAATGCCTGAGAAGGGGGGAGGGAGAAGCCCCTCCCTGGAAATCCTGCCTCCATAGGGTGGAGGTCCCACCGCAGAAGTCCCATTCCCCAAAAAAGTCTTGCCTCCATCATGGAGTAACACCCAATGCTGGAAGACCATTTAGTTTGGGTGCTCGGTGACTAAAAGATTTGCCATCAGTGTTCTAGACTGGAGCGTATGAGAAGGAAGAAGGGAAAAATGTTCGCACAGGTGCAACACAAAATTTAACATAGATTTTTTTATTATTCCTTCAATGTTGACCTCAGCTTGAAATGTAGTCTTTTCATGTCCAAGAAATTAGTTTTATGTATTTTTCCAGACATTTTGACAGACCTTGTGCTCCTGTATCATAGGCCAACACCACTGTGAGAAGTCTCCTTCCATATAACCCATCCCGCACACTCCGGTCCTCTGGGAGGAACCTACTTCAGCCTGTGGAAACTAGACTATCTATAACCTCCCAGAGGGCCTTTTCGACAACTGCTCCCAGATCCATCAGATTAACAACATAAACAACTTCAAAAAAGCTGTGAAGACGGATCTCTTCTGGCAGGCCTTTCTTGAGTAGTTCCCAGCCAAGGAGTGAGTTTATTTTTCCCCACCCACTTCCACATCTATTGCTGATGGCCTGTTTTATATATATATATATATATATATATATATATAATTATTATTATATATTTTTCCCCACCCACTTCCACATCTATTGCTGATGGCCTGTTATATATATATATATATATAAAACAGGCCATCAGCAATAGATGTGGAAGTGGGTGGGGAAAAATATATAATAATAATATATATAATAATGTGAAAATGTTGAAATTTGTGACCCATGGATAACTAGTTCCAATGTAGTTTTTAAAAATTTGTTATATAAAATAAATACATACACTTTTGTCAATTAATTTCAAAGGGGTGACTCTCCCTTCCTTCTGACTACCTGAAGGAGGGTGTGAAGAACAGAATGGATGGAGAGTTGCTTGATTTTTATTATAATACTTTAAAAGATATGCATTTCATATTTAATTTTTAAAAGCTTATCAGAAGTAATATAAATGGCCACAAGTATCAGTGCCTCCCTCTCTGCTTCCCATGTGTAGAAACATTCGACCATTTGAATATTCAGTTATCTTCCACCTGAATTCTCAAACAAGAGTGGTTGGTTAATCCCAAATGTTTCAAAACATCCAAACCAGCAGCCATCAACATTTCTAGCTTAGCATGTCAGAGAGAAAGCTAACTTTCTGTGTTCAGGGAAAGTTGCCACATGGAGGAATGTCCAGCCTTATGAATCCATCAATGAAATGGTAGAGCTTAGTAGAGATAGCTTCACCACTTCATCTCCTGCAATGAAATGAGAACAATTTGTGATTCTGAAATAGTGATACTGACAAGTTTCTGGAGGGAATGTATCAGCAGAGGGGAGAAAAGTGTTTTAGGGTGGCTTTCATTTTGTGTTGTGTGTTTGAATAAGCCAAAAGAAATTCTTAAACATTTTTTTTAAAAATATTCTTATCTGTGTTCGATCAAAGTGAAGTGAATTGTAGCATCCAAAAGAACATATGTAAATTCTTCCACAACAAGCGTTTCAATTGTCATGCAATGAAATAACTCTTCCGTACTAACAATTTCATTTCATGCCAGAATGCTTGACTTCAAGGCAAAGCATTTGCAGTCCCATTGGTATTGGATTGCAACTGAATGTTCTGCAGAACACATTTTACTTGTTAAGCAGTGATATTTTCATTCCACATGTGCACTTGTGCAGACCCAGAGACAGATTCATACACTTCTATTCAACATGAGTCCTCAGAGCCTCATAGGCTCACCATTTGACTGGGCCATGGGTGAGAGGATCAAATTTTTCAGTTCTGCAGGGTGTACATGAACATTTTCACTCTGCAGGGTTCCAGCTTCAGCTTCTCCATGAAGATTTTTATGTGCACAGGACAGGCCACTGTTGGGAAACAGCTGGCTCTTGGCTACATTTCATACTCCAACTGTCCCAATTTGGCAGGGAGAGCCCTGAATAATACTCTGTTGTCCCTTTCAGCTTTTTTCAAAATATTCTAGTCGCTCTTTCCTCTTTCCATTTCCCTCATCTCCAGCTTACTTTAATTGTTCCAAAACTGAAATCAAAGTACGAATGTAGCTTTCACTAAAGTAACTCACAGTAAGGGGGAAAAGAGAAGAGGGATGGAATTTTGCCCTTTCTGGTAGGTTTGGGCAAAAGCAAACTGCTGCTTCCTCTCCTAGTTTGTGAGTTCTTCCTCATTAATAACTTTTGCCATCTTTGTCACATTCTGATGTTGCTTGGCCACATATGTCCCAGTTTTCATCTGTGAAATGTTAGGTTGTATGGAATTTCTTTTTTTCTTTTTTTAAAAAAATCTCTCTAACTCATCAGTGTCTATTTCTGGCAACTGTGATCTCTGACTTCCTTGGCAGGCTATTGGGTGATAAAGAAGAGAGAGAGAGGAGGAGGGGGAAAGGACGGAAGGAAGAAATAATGGTAGCAGAAAGGGAAAGCCTTTTGCTCTGCAACTACCCACTGCTAGCTTTGGTCCCTCCAGGGGGCATATGGCCAACAGATCAGCACTGAAGTTATATTGGAATTGGAATGTTTGCCAACATTAGTATAGTGTGTGTATGTATGTATGCATGTGCTTGTTTAGTGGTCCTCAGACATGCAACCTGTCATCTCTTTTTTGAACCGATAAAATGGGAGAATAGCCTGACTACATAAACTTTTCTGATTGGTGTGCCACAGTTCAAATGGAAACGATGGGAAAGAGCCACTCTGCAATGCTCCTTACTGTACTTTACATCTGGCCTTCTGTATCAGTGAGCAGGAACAGCACTACTAGGTAAACATGAGTACAGGGTTGCATCTACACTGCAGAACTAGTGGAATTCTAAGAATCCTGGGATTTGTAGTTTGTTGTGGCACCAAAGAAGGCTAAATACCCCAAAACTTCAAGTCCCAGAGTTCCATAGCATTGATCCATGACACTTAAAGTGATGTCAACATGCATAACTTCTGCAGTATAGATTCAGCCCTGGTCTAACAATGTTATAGCCAGCCCAAAGGTCATTTTGCCATAGCTTTCCAATGTGTATGTCATCTTTGGCACCCATAGCACTAGTTGGAATCCTGTGAGCTAGAAGGCCACTCAGTTTGCCTGGTTTCTTCTGAAACTGCTGGTGGTATAAGTGTTGAACCTAAATCTGAAATAACCTGAAAAGGGGGGGGGGCATCAAAAAGGTTTTGTAAAGAAAGAGTTTCATTGTTAGAGTTTTGGGGCCATACAGACCCAAAGGGAGAGTGGCAAGCCGCCCCTTTCCTTGCCGGATCAGGGCTACAGCAACCGCACACTGCGGCCCCAATCTGGCCTTCCTGTGGCACAACTTAGGGGGGAAGCAGACGGGTGGCACGGGGCCGCCCCGGGAAGCTGCAGATCGGGGCCGAGGTATCCGCACTCCTTGGCCCCAATGCGCAGTGTCCCAGTCCCAGGAAGGAGAGCTAAAACAGCACTCCTTCCGCAAGATGCCGAAGGTGCACCTCAAAAGGCCTCCGGCACACCTTTGGTGCCTTTTCGGCTGCAGCGTGTGCGGATGCTGCAGCGGACGTGTGTCGTCGGAGCGCCGGCCGTGCGGAGGGCCAGCCACTCCAATGACATTTTCGGGAAGGGGTTGGGGCGCCCAGCGTGAGGCTACCCCTCCCCTTCCTGGCCTCAAAAACGGCACTTTGTGCTGTCTGCTTAGGCCCATAGTTTCAAAAAGCAGCTTCTTTTTGCACCATGGAAAGGGCACTCTAGCTGCGACTACCATAGCTCTTTGATAGCTCTTCCACACAGCATATCTAAACTCTGCACCGAAGACACACCCTTTTGCCACCCGCCATGAGTTGCCTGAGGGCGGAGTCAGGGCGGCTGGCATGTGGTTACCACACCCCTACTCTGCCCCCAGGCTGGCTCTTTATGACAGTTTGTACAGCCCCTTGTTAACTAAAGCATGCCTGTCTGCATAACAGAAATGGGATGCAACTACATGATTTGGGTCCAGGTTACCTACAGGATCACCTCCTCCCATATAATCCATCTGGTATGCTCAGGTCCTCTAGGGGACATTTACTCCAGTCAACCAGGACTAGGTTGGTAACTGTCAGCCAGAGGACCTTTTTTCAGCAGCCCTAGACTATGGAATGACCTTCCAAAAGAGATTTGACAGCTCATTGCACTGTTTGAATTTAAAAGAGTATTAAAGACCAGTCTGTTTTGGCAGGCTTACCCAAATTATTTTTAAATTGTGCATTTTTAATGATGAATTTTAAATGTGGATTGTTTTAATATGTGTCTATCTTGTCCTTTTTAAATTGATATGTATTTAACCTGATGTATTTTAACTGATGTGGTGTGTTTGTTAATTGTTACTGTTCCTTGTCTTGATCCATGGGGAGAGGCAGATAAGAAACAACAACAACTCTTTGTTGTTTGTTGTTATTAGCTGCCTTCAAGTTGACCTCAGCTCATAGTGACCCTGTGCATGAGATGTCTCCAAGTCCCCCTAACCTCTACTTCTCTGCTCAAAGTCTGTATGCTCAGGCCCATGGTCTCCTTTATAGGGAATTCTACTGATAGTTATTTACACTACACTGCAGCTCCATAGGAACTAAGTCAATGTCTGATGTCTGTGAAAGATGACTCATTCTGCCTCAAGGTGGGAGCAGCCCTCTCCTCACTGATGGAAAAATCCAGCTACCTGTCAGGGCTTCTGAATCTGTAGGAAAAATGAGCTGTCTGCACAACCAAGCACCCACAATGGGCTGATATTGGCAGCACTGTCTGCACACTCCCTCATCCCATCCTGGCCCTGATCCTGCAAAAATGCAGTATGCACTGGAGGAACTATGTGAACTTGAAAGTGACAGTGATGTGGCATGAGTTGGAATTGCCAAGGAGGAAGAGGTCAGTGGCTTGGCTGGTCCAGATCACCTCTTACCTCTTCTGCCTGCCCACTGATGCTTCTCCCCCATCCCCATACCAATGTGATCAAAGGATGCTCAAAGGATTGTCCAAAAAAAGCAAATGGGCCTGTATTTCACCTGTTTTGGCCTTGAGCATCATCTAAACAGGTCAGTGTTGAAATATGATGGGAATGTTTGTTTTCCTTTGTGCAGACACAGCCAATGTCTCAAGTGTGAAAAGACCCAAACGATTAAAAAGAAGAGCAGAGAAAGCAGACAGAGTAGAAGTGGAGAAAATGAGAATTAGGAAGTATCACACCCATGGGTCCTTGGCTAGCCTACATAAAATTCATGAAAGTCTAGTCTCCTCCCGTAAGAGGATTGCAGTTTCACCAGCTTTCCAATAGAATGAGTTGATTAAAATACCTCAGCTACCTAATAAATCGCCTGCAGTCATCACCGTCCTTTGATCGTGTGGCATTTTAGATATCTTAATGATACTTTTTGTGTCTGTAACAACCCTTTACGCTGTCTCTTTAAATACCTCCAGTCACGTTCCCAGTTGCTATAAATCAGAGTCTAATGTCTGACTGTTCTAGTTGAAGCAATTTTTGGGGCTTAAAAAAACAAAAAAACATGCATGATGGTTCATGGATTGCCTGAGCCATTCCAAGTGACTTACCATACAAATGTCTCTCCTTTCACCCACCATCATTTCAAACTGATCCTGTTACTGTGAGATGCAGGCAAGAGTGACAAACTGAATAGAAATTTTGTAAGATGAGATCCCACTTTAGGATAGTCTTTACCAACCTGACAGCTCCCACACATGTTGTACTCCCAACATTCCCAAATAAAAATTGGCTTTGTTGTCCGTGTGGAGGGAAAGTCTCAAGTGGAGGAAGGCAACTTTAAAAGAAAAAAAGAGCAGTTTCAAAGGAGTTAAGAAAACCATGTTCTTCCCTGAGATCAAAAGAGACATCCTCTGTACCACTCTCTGTAAACCTCATAGTCCAGCACTAATGGCTCAAACCATAAATTGATTAATAATAATGAAACCAAATAAAAAAACCACTTATTAGTATTTATGGTAGTGAATTAATTTCCCAATTCTAACATTTGTTGTAATTGTTGCTTGCCTCCAAGTCATTTCTGACTTATGTCAACCCTAAGGCAAACCTGTCATGGAGTTTTCCGGGGCTGAGAGTGTGTGACTTGCCCAAGGTCACCCAATGGGTTTCCATGGCCAAGCAGGGAATTGAACACTGGTCTCCAGAATCATAACCACTACACCATGCTGGCTCTCCAATTTGTAATGACTGGATAAGTTTCACAGAGAAAATGAAACAGTTGCCACACAAAAGCTTGGAAATGTTACATTTGCAAAAGGAATTGAATAATCCCTAATGTTTAACATTATTCAATTCTTTTTCAAATGTATCCTTCTAAGGTCTGTGTGATAAGTGTTTCAATGACTCTGTGAGGCTTGTGCTCTTCATGTACCTAAGCCCTACCATGAAGACCATCCAAGTCTCACAAAGGCCAGAGAAGTACTAGAAACCTGACCGCTGATGTCAGCTTATCTGTTCAGATTTTATGTTTAGGTTATTTCTCCTCAATCCTATTCTAATATTAGAGCTTCTTACTAGACAAGAAAAAGAAATTCATTTTCTCTGTGAAATATAGCCATTTCATTCCTGCCAAGACCAGCAATCTTGTCCTTAAAATCCATACTTTGCTGAAGCCTGTGGTGTATTTCAGCAGAAAAAAAATTAGAAACATTGTGTACTTGGGAAAATGTGCATGGCTTAAAATGCTTGTAAGAAAAATCTCACAAATGTACTATAGTAAGTGGGGTGTGACTCATAAAAATGTGTGTACTGCTTTGTACAACACAGGTGCATTTCTGTGCAGGAGAGAAAGCCCTGTTAACCAACAGAGGACAAAATTGACAACAGGATTCTGACAAATTCAGCAAAAATGAAACTAGCAGATTTTTACATCTATCCCTAAGCTTCAGCCTTTCTCTATTTACAATATTAGTTAATTTGATACATTCATTTTTATCCCACTTTTCAAAGGTATTTTTTTTTAACTGTCAAATATTTAACGAAATTGGATTTGTTGTGTGCCTTCAAGTCATTTCCAACTGATGGTGACCCTAAGGCAGGGAAAACTATCACAAGCTTTCTTGGAAAGATTTGTTCAGAGTGGTTTGTCTTGGCCTTCCACTGAGAATGAGAGAGAGTGACTTGCCCAAGGTCAACCAGTGGGCTTCCATGGCTGAGCAGGGTTATGAACCCTGGTATCCAAGGTCAGAGTTCAATGCTCAAACCACTACACTGTTCTGAGTCTTTTGAAAATTGGATGCAACCTAAGATTAAAACTACAAAATTTGAGTATGTTGTAACAGGCACTCTGGCAGTGGAATAGGATATCCTTAGAGTGGGAAACCAGTGATTCTCTGGATGTGGTCAGACTATGACTCTCATCATTCTAGCTCATTGTGATGCTGTGGTGGGTCTGATGGGATCTGGAGTCCAAAGATGGACCATCCCAAGTCCCTTAATAAACATTGGGAAGCTGCTGCATTGTTGAAGTTGTATCACCATAAATACAAATAGCTAGTCCAAAGTTAAGCAACTGTGGTCCTCCAGATATTTTGGACTTCATTTCCAATAATGCCGTAACATTGGCTGTACAGAGAAGTGCCTATGGAAGTTGGAGGCAAAAGAAAAATCAGGCAAGCGACAGCTGTCCACTTCTGAGCTGAAGGATGGTGCTGTTGGAATCAGATGACTCATTAGGTCAATAGGATTTTGTCCAGATTTTGGCTCTCAAGCTGCCTTTCCCCAATTTGCCCTCCCAAATACCTAGAATTATAGAATCATAGAATCATAGAGTTGGAAGAGACCACAAGGGCCATTCAGTCCAAACCCCTGTGACACTATTACTTACCTTTATCTAGATACTATACTTTTATTAATGCTGCCTAAAATTACATTGGCCTTTTTAGCTGTGGCATCACACTGTTGACTCATGTTCAACTTGTGGTCTACTAGGACTCCTAGATCCCTTTTACACGTCATCTCATTAAGCCATGTGTCTCCCATCTTATATCTATGCATTTCATTTTTTTCCTAAGTGCAGTACCTTACATTCCTCTGTGTTGAAATTCATTTTGTTAACTTTGGCCCAGCTTTCTAATCTATTAAGGTCATTTTGAATTTTCATTCTATCTTCTGGGGTATTAGCTATTCCTCCTAATTTGGTGTCATCTGCAAATTTGAGAAGCATGCCCCCTATTCTTTCATCCAAATCATTGATAAAGATCTTGAATAGCACTGGGCCCAGGACAGAACCCTGTGGCACCCCACTGGTCATTTCTCTCCAAGATGAAGAGGAGCCATTGCCGAGCACCCTTTGGGTTCAGTCAGTCAACCAGTTACTAATCCACCTAACAGTTGTATTGTCTAGCCCATATTTTACTATCTTGTTTGCAAGAATATCATGGGGGACCTTGTCAAAAGCCTTACTGGAATCAAGATATGCTATGTCTACCGCATTCCCTTCATCTAGCAAGCTGGTAATTTTATCAAAAAAAGAGGTCAGATTAGTCTGGCATTACTTGCTTTTGAGAAACCTGTGTTGACTTTTAGTGATTATGGCATTCCCTTCTAAATGTTCACAGACTCTCTGTTTAATGAACTGTTCTAGAATCTTTTCCAGTATTGATGTCAGACTAACTGGGCGATAGCTGTTGGGATCCTCTTTTTTCCCCTTTTTGAGGATGGGGACAATGTTTGCCCTCCTTCGGTCTGCAGGAGTTATCAAAGACTATTGCCAGTGGCTTTGAGATTACATTTGCCATTTCTTTTAATATCCTTGAATGTAGTTCATCTGGTCCTGGAGACTTAAATCCATTCCTGTACTTCCTCTTTACTTCTTCTGTGCTGCATTTCCCCTATTGTGTCCTCTGTTCCATTTTCCTCAGGTTGAGCACCCTTTTCCTTTTGTGAGAAGACTGAGGCAGAGAAGGTGTTGAATAGTTCTGCCTTTCCTCTGTCCCCTGTTAGAATTTCTCCATCTTTCTCCCTCCATTACCATCCGATGTCATTTGGGGGAGAGACACTAGGCTCAGCACCATCGGGCCTGGAATAATAAGAAGAGCCCTCCCTCCATTCCATCTGATGTCATCTGGGGGAGAGACAACAGGCCCAACAACATCCGGCCTGGAATAAGAAGAGGAGCCCTCCCTCCATTCCATCCGATGTCATCTGGGGGAGAGGCAACAGGCCCAGCACCATCAGGCCTAGACTAAGAAGAAAAGCCCTCCCTCTATTCCATCCAATGTCATCTGGGGGAGAGAGACTAGGCCCAGCACCATCGGGCCTGGAATAATAATAAGAGCCCTCCCTCCATTCCATCTGAAGTCATCTGGGGGAGAGACACTAGGCCCAGCACCATCGGGCCTAGAATAAGAAGAGCCTTCCCTCCATTCCATCCAATGTCATCTGGGGGAGAGACACTAGGCCCAGCACCATCGGGCCTGAAATAAGAAGAATCCTTATTTCTTAAAGGACGGGTGGGATTTGGGATTTTTATGTTCTGTTTAAACTGTATTAATAAATCTGTATGGAAATTTTAATGTTGTAAGCCACCCCAATTGCTCTGCAGAGGGGCCGGATATATTATTATTATTATTATTATTATTATTATTATTATTATTATTTATTATCTTCACTGCACAGTGGCCCTACCATTTTCTTCTTCTTTCTTTTGCTATGGACACCCCCCCCCCAAAAAAGCTCTTTTTATTGTCCTTAACCGCTCTAGCAAGCCTGAGCTCATTCGGTACTTTGGCTTTCTTGATTTTACCCCTACATGTGCTAGCTATTTGTTTGAATTCCTCTTTGGTGATTTTGCCCCCTTTCCATTTCTTATACATCTCCTTTTAAAACTTAGTTCAGTTGAAAGTTCTTTTGTCATCCAACTCAGTTTCTTGAGACATCTCCCATTTTTCCTTCTCATTGGAACAGTTTGAGATTGTGCCTTCAGTATCTCCCTTTTGAGAAACTCCCATCCATCCTGAACTCCCTTCTCCTTTAGTATTCCTTATCATGGGATCACTCCCAGTGTTTCCCTAAGCTCTCCTAAAGTCTAGAATGAGTGTGTGACTATGCCTAGCTTTTCCTTTCCACTGTATAAGAAACTCCAGAAGAACATGTTCACTCCCACCTAAGGATTCCACCACCTGCACCTCATTCACCAGGTCATCCCTGTTGGTTAGAATCAGATCTAAAATAGCTGATCCCCTTGCTTCCTTTTCCACCTTTTGGACAAAGAAATTGTCTTTGAGCAAGTGAGGAATTTGCTAGACCTTGAAGTATTGGCTGAGTTTGACTTCCAACAAATATCAGGATAGTTGAAGTCACCCATCACTACTACATTTTTCCTTTCTGAGTGTGTGGTCATCTGTTCTAGAAAGGCATCATCCAATTCCTCAGTCTGACTTGGGGGTCTGTAGTAGATATCCACTATAACATCCCTGTTGTTTCCTTCCCCTTTAATTTTAATCCAGATGCTCTCCACCTGATTTCCAGGATTTAAGTTCTAGATCTCTTCACAGGTGTAAACATCCCTGACATATAATGCTATTCCTCCTCCTTTCCTGTTTGACCTATTTCTCTTAAAAAGGTTATACCCCTCTATTCCTACATTCAAATCATGAGATTCATCCCACCAGGTTTCAGTGATGCCTATTATATCGTATTTGCTTTGTTGTGCTAGGAGTTCAAGTTCAACTTGTTTATTTCCCATTCTCTGTGCATTAGTGTAGAGACATCTAAGATCATGTGTCCTCCCCACTTGCTGCCTGTGTCAGGGTTGTTTTACCTTCCACTTTTGGACCCTTGCATCATTTCCCTTGTTCCCTCTATAACACTTTGACTATTATCTCCAGCCCATGATGTACTCCTGTCTTCCAAGATACCTTCCAAAATACTGTCTCCCTCCTGATCAAATGTTTGAGACTATTGGTAAAAATGTTTCTGCCAACTGGTGTGAGATGCAGCCTATCTCTTACTAGAAGTCTACCCTCATGGAGCCGCAGCCCATGATCCAAGAATCCAAATCATTCTTGGTGGCACCATCTATGGAGCCAGTTATTCATGTCTGCTATCTTCCCCTTCCTAGACTATGCCCTTCAACTGGGAGAAGAGATGAGATAACAACCTGTGCATCCAGCTCTTTCAGCTTCCTATCCAAAGCCTCACAATCCCTTCTGATATTCAGAAGGCTATGCCTTGCAGTATCATTGGTTCCCACGTGAACCAAAAGGAAGGGGTAATGGTCAGTAGGCTTGACAAGTCTTGTCAGCCTGACTGTCACATCATGGATTTTTGCCCCAGGGAGACAACACACCTCCCAGGACATCTTGTCAGGCCCACAAACCTCAACAAGGAGTCCCCCACCCCCACCACACACCTCTTCTGAGATTTAGCAGTGGCTGTTCCCTGAGGTGGTACTCTCAGGGTCCCCTGCACTGTCCCTGAGGACTGTCCCTGCTGCTCTTGCTCTTCATTCTTGATAAGGGAGAGAGCTTCAAATTGATTCTGTAGCTTTAAGCTCCCAGAACAATCCTTGGTTTCCTTACTTCTGTGTGTGATGTTCCTCCAGCTGTCTACCTTCTGTATGCATGAAGTGACCTCCTCCCCAACAACTTCCTCTGTGTGGTCCCTGTCCAAGGGACAGGGTCCCTGTCCAAGATGTTAATTCTGCTCTGTCCAGGAAAACCTCTTGCTCCCTAATATGCTGAAGTGTAGCTACCCGAGCCTCCAGCTGCTGTATTTTCTCTTCCAGGAGGGCTACAAACTTGCACTTGGTGCAGGTGAAGTTCCCCACATCTTTTGGCAAGAAGACAAACATCCCACATGTGTTGCAGGTGACTGCTCCCTCAGTGTCCATACTGAGAAATCTTAAGTAACTGCAGAAACAGGACTGTGGGCTTCTCCCTCAAAAAGTTCCCTGGTAAAGACCCACATAAGGAACCCCTGTTCTCTTGGCCTTTTCACCAGGCTCTGTCAGTGAGCTCAATCAACTGGGTTTCTAACTCTACCAAGAGCTCCTGGATACTACCTTATTCTGGAAGCAAGTCTCTGTCTCCCTTCCTCAACTCAAAATGGCTGCCCAGAAACTGCTTTCCTTCTCCTTCCTGGCAGGAACTGACCTGGAAAGCCTTTGGGAGGATTTTGGTTTCTAGACTGAACTATGGGGGGTAGCAGACGGGCGGCCCTGGGCCACCCCCGAAAGCGGAGGATCAAGACCGAGGCAGCTGGACACCTTGGCCTCAATCCTCCCTTTCGCCGCTTGTGAAAGAAGCGCTAAAATAGCGCTCCTTCCACAAGCCACGAAAGGGGAGCTGCAAAAGGCATGGCGCGCCTCTTCAGCGTCTCTTCCGGCTCCGCATGTCCGGATGCTGAGCTGGAAGGACATCATCGGAACTCCCGTCGTGTGGACAGGTCATCGCTCTGATGACATCCTCAGGAAGGGGATGGGGTGCTCAGCATCTGGCTGCCCCTCTCCTTTCTGGGATTGAAGACGGCTTTTTTCATCGTCTGCATCGCTCCTATATCTGCTAACTTCCAAACTACCATGAAGTTGTAATAAGCAGAATTTTATTTTGAGCATTTCATTCCATTAACAAACAAGCCAGTTTGAAAACTTGAGTCAGAAAAAAAGCTTTATGGGGGAATATTTTACCAATAGATGCCATCTTTCTGATACATTTAAAGCTGCACAGATTGATAGTTAGCCCAAGCCAGATTTAGTAAGTATGGTTGGTTAGGGAGTAAATAGAATTATTTTTATTTGCCAGTTGAAATTCATTTCTTAACTAGACCCAGGACAGAAACTTGAGAACAAAACAGTTCCATTCTTAGTGGCTTTGCAAACAGATGGCAGCTGGGAACCTATTGTGGTTCCCTCCCTGCTTCTTTGTTCCTAATTAAATAGATCCAAGATTTTTAAGAAATATAACACAAAGGGATCTCATTAAAACAATTTTGACTTGCACCAGTTGAGAAGCTCCTGGAATTTTAAAATCCAGTCATTTTCCAAAAGGCCATAGATTAAATATGGAAGGGGGGAGGGGGGGCAATGACTAATGATTGTCCTTATTTAGCTGATTGTGGGCTTGAGTGAATACCTTCCCAATGAAATCATGTCACAGCAATTAAGGTTCAGGTTCCACTTCTATTATAGGCAGCAGTAATTATCCTGATGCTTATTATTTTCATTTTCCCCTAATCTAAACACTAATGTGAGCCTCTAGCATCTCAATCTAATAATGTGTTCTATGTCTTAAGGATGGGAAAGATCGGTATAGTTGTTGTGTACACCAGTTTCAGGTTTTTTTGTGCATTTTAAAATGGACTTACTGGCAAAGAGGACAAAGACCTAGGGAGATCATCACAATATTCAGACATCATGACTTTCACAACTTTTTTGGTTACTGCTGTTAGAGTAAAGCATAAGGTAATGAATCTAGGCATTGTACAACCTACTTGCTTAGCAGTGGGGACTCTCCCTATGCCTGCCTCCTGGGCAAACCATGGGATATCAGGGCGTGGGTTTTCATGTGCTTCCTCTGCCACCTGGGTATGAAGCCATTTTGACAGGCTCTGATCCAGACATGTTGCTTGAATGCCTTCACCCTCAGCTCTGCTAAGAGGATCTTCAAGGTGGAGGAAATGTATATGGAGGCACCATTTCCTCCATGAATCTGCCTCAGTGCTCAAAACATACGTTGTGACACAGCTGTATTAAAGAAAAGATAGGAACAAATCACCTATACAGATTTTATCTACTCCCACTCAACTTGAACTGAAGCCTCAACTGCCAGAGTTGAAATGAAGGAGGGTGAGGAAAGCTGAAGTCAAGGGCCTTTGCAGACTGCCAGAAATAGTGCACATTAAATTGAGGCACTTCCCTGGCTCAGTGCTAGGGAGTCATGGGAATTGTATTTTTTTCTGGGACATTGAGCCTTCTCTGTCAGAGAGCTCTGGTGCCACAATAAATTACAGTTCCCATGATTCCCTAGCACTGAACCAGGGCAGTGCCTCAATTTAATGTGCGCTATTTCTGGCAGTCTGCATCCCCAGTCAGTTGTCTCTTGGCTATTCAACTTGGACTGTTTTTATGGCCCCTGGGTGGGCTGTATGAAGAGAAGTCCACATCCACACAAAGATGTTCATCTTTTATCAGGCTTTGATATCCAATAAGCCAGACACGGGCTTACACTGGAATGGAGGCATTTTTTTTAATTAAATACATTGTTATTACTTCAAGAAATATATACACACAAGCAGTAACAAAAGTGAAACATAACATTTAAATATATGTGCAGAGCTTCTTCTAGCTTGACATTACTATCATACATTATTCGATTGTTTTAAATTTCTTACTTACTTAATTAATTAATTATTTACAGGCTTCTTATGAAAACAATTGGTTTTGAGTATCTAAATTCCTGTTGTGCTTCCTTCCCCTTCTAACTATTCCTCTCATTCTCTGAATTTTAGTTCTCATCTTTATACTTTGTACAGCTTAATATATGTAGTATATTGATATTACATTGATGTATATAATGTTCATATATCCATCACAATGCAAAAATATAACTTGAAAAAACCAAACATATTACAAATTTCATTTTTATGCTTATTCTCTTCTTATTCTCTATATAATTGTAGTTATAATTAATGTTTCCTCTTTCCCAGATATCATGAATGTTCCCGACATCATGTATGTTGAAAGATGCCAAGCCATGAAGTTAATAAGATTCAAATCATCTTCTCTCACAGGCTGCAAATGGGGACTCAGCTAAATCTGGGACCCATTCTTAGATCTTTTTTAGGATATTCATTCTGGCATCTTCAGATATTACATCTTAGATTTTCAGAGGCTCTGACAACAAAATTCATTCTTAATAAGCCTACAGATCATTTGTTGAAGAGAGCCAGAAGTCCAACATGTACCAGTCAGATATCTTTGTGTAGCATGCAAGCATAGCATGGCGGCAATAGCTTTCCCATGCTTGTCCCCTGCAGCCAATATTCAAGACGTTTGTCTCAAACAGTAGATGCAGGAGGATAGGAAGTGAAAGTGGGAAGTTGAAGTACAGAATGGTATGTGCCTCATGGCTACTGTGCAGACCTTGCCATACATCTGTCCCATTGCTTTTGTATGGTGGAAGACCCTGTCCTATTAGTGTTGAAACAACTACTACCTAAAAATATAAATAAGCCAACAGTTTAGGATTGCCATAATAATAATATAATAATAATATAATTTATTTATACCCTGCCCCTCTGCTGAGCAATTGGGGCAGCTTACAACATTAAAAATTCCATACAAATAAACCACAATACAATATAAACAAACCAAAATCCCCAAAACCACCTACCCCTTAAAAAAGTATTAAACAAATATATATTAAAACATATTTAAAATAATATTGCCAAAATAGCAATAACAACAATAGTGAACAATAACAAGCAAAAGCAGCGGCTGAAGCAAAAGTTGAGGAAGAGAAGATGGGCTAACTCCTGAGGCCAGGAATCTAACCAGGAAAAGCCTGCTGGAAAAGATCCATCTTGACAGCTTTTTTAAAGCTGCTTAATGTTGTAATCTGCTGGATCTCATTGGGCAGGCCATTCCATAGGCTGGAAGCGGTTACCAAGAAGGCCCTCTAGGAGGTTGCCAACAGCCTCGTTTTTATCGGCTGCAGCAAATTCCTCCCAGAGGACCGAAGTGGACCAGGTGGATTGTACGGGAGGAGACGTACTATACAGTTAACCAGATTTCACCAAGTTTCTAGACATATATCCAAGTGCCTATGAGCATTTTTTAGGGTGGTAGAAATCTAAATGAGATCTAAATTGCAATTTGAAGCATTAAAATAACTGGGTTGACAGGAAAGAAGGCTTTAGAGACCATGGGCATGATCATCATTAAAATACATTGGTATCTCCCACTGTTATACTTAATTGTCTCCTTATTGACATTATTTAAACACAGGCAACATTTTAATGCAAATTTACTGGGGAATAATCCTCTTTGGACACGAGGAATTTACATCTGACAAACAACTGAGCTCCATCATCTCAAAACTGGGAGGCTTAATTCAAACTAAATGCTGGCAACATCTGCCCTGCAGAAATAATGCAATTTGGCACCACTTTAACTACCAGGGCTCAGTGCTATGGAATTATGGGATTTGTAGTTTTGTGATATTTAGTCTTCTCTGTGAAAGAACTCTGGTGTCACAACAGCCTACAAATCCCAGGATTCCATAGGCAGTTAAAGCAGTGTCAAAGTTATATCTGCAGTGGAGATGTAGCCTGATACTCAGAATTTATTTGCCACTTAAAGCTCTTCCTAGGGATGATACAGGATTTGTTCCTTGTCCTTTCCTTCCCTCTTACTTCCAGAAGCCCCCACCTTACCTTCCCTCTTTCACATGACTATCCAAATGTCCTCTTATTTTGTCTATTAACTTATTTATTTCCTACACCTGCTTAATCACTGGGATGTTGAGAGAGAAAGACTGAGGCTGAATTGGAAAGATATATCTTCTCCCATTTTTCCAAGGCTATTGGCATCTATACTGAAGAATAATTTAGGAGATCATAAAGATTTCCTTACATTTGAATTAAGCACAGAACACCTATCACTCATATAGCTAAACCCAGGTGTCTACGATCATGTATACCTTATCTCAACTCCATACAAAAGGTTTAGAGCAAAGAGCATAATTTTCCCCATATTTTATGCACGCCCATGGCAAAGTTAATTTATAGCAAAGTACAAATTAAATATAAGAATCTCTCTGTCATAAAAATCTTACCAAGAACACTCTCAATCCCATTAGTTAAGAAAAGAAAACTGGATAAGTATCTGTTAGGGATACATTAAGTATAATTAATCCCAGGGTTGATATAATTAAATACAGGTTGGAATGATGAAGGCATAATTAATACTAGGCTAGTACATGATGATATACTAGAAAGTTTTTATGCAGCATCATTACTCAAACCCATTTAATCTACCCTGTGTAAAAATCACTTCTTGTAAAAGAGATGCTATGAAAATCTGAGATATTAAAGTGAGTGAAAGTCCAAAATACCATGTATGCTGTTCTATTAACAAGTGGATTCCAATGCTGTCATTGCATTGTTTATATACTTTATCATACTTGAATCCATCCCTTTCTGCATGGAGATTATAGTAGTGTACTAGCTTACATTATTTTATTTGGCCTGTATTCTCTATCAGCTATTTAGGGCCTGTGCAGACAGCCCATTTGGAGTGGCAGAGAACTGCCCCAGGGAGCAGTGGATTGGGGCCACGGCAACCCCACACCATGGCCCCAATCCTTCCTTTTGCCACCCCTAAAAGAGTGGCAAAATGCAGCTCCTATTAGGGGTGGCAAAAGGCCACCCTAAGAGCTGGTGCTATGGCTCTTCCATGCCCTTTTGGTTCAGTGTGTCTGCACGCTGCACCGGAAGGGAATCCTGATGCCTCACGCTGTGCGAATGGCCATGCGGCATCAGGACAGCATCAGGGTGGGGTTGGGGCGGCAGGTGTGTGGCTGCCCTGCCCCAACTCTACCTCCAGGCTGGCCCTTTGGGCCAGTCTGCAATGGCCTTAGTTAAGAATACTTAGTTATTTGCAAGCGTTTGGGCTGAAAGACTAAAAAAAAATATTAATATCTGTTATTCATGAAGACCAAGAAGGATCTATCTCGCAAAGATATCTAAAAACTTTATCTAAAAGATAATATTTGGCATATACTGAATTTGATTGAATACCACTAAGTACATAACAAGAAGAAAGGCCTTTGACAATGTAGTCTGGAAATTATTATTTGAAATTTTGGAGAGAATGGAGATGTGGATAAGATTTATTAGGTGGATAAGAGCAATTTAGATCAAAATGCCCAGATACTCATAAATGGAGACAGATCAAAAAAGATAAACATCTGCAAAAGAGCTAGACAGGGATGCCCACTCTCCCCCTTGCTTTTTGTAATTGTAATAGAAGCTTTGTTACAAAATATAAGGAAAAATGTAAAAATTAAAGGGAAAAAGTAAGAGGAATTGAGTAGAAAACTAGAGCCTTTGCAGACAATCTAATGGTATCTCTGAGTGATCCAATCAATGATGGTTCAGAATTAATGGAGGAACTAGAAAAATTTGAAGTAATATCAGGATTGAAAATTAAAAAAATAACAACAATATTAACAAAAAATTTTAAAACCTGAAGAAATCAACACATTAGGAAAAAATACAGGACTAAAAATGAACAAAAAGGCTAGATATCTGGGCATTATGATCACAAACAAAAATTCTGAACTGTATGCTAATAATTATAAGAAAATATGGAGATCCATAAAATAAGACCTTAAGAAATGGAAAAATATTAGGAAAGATCACTACTATTAAAATGAATGTCCTTCCAATGATGCCTTTTTGTTCCAAATTATAAAAGTATATAATTATAATTAATTATAAAAAAATGATGTACCATTTAAAGAAGGACAAAGGGACATTCCAAATTTTATTTGGAATATTAAAAAAGCCAAGAATAAAAGCAAAATACTTGCAGGATACTAAAGACAGAGGAGGGCCAGCCTTGCCAAATCTTAAGCTATACTATGAAGCATTTTGTTCAGTATGGCTGAAAAACTTGATGTATTTAGAAAATAAAGACTTATTAAGGCTAGAAGGAGCCAACTTGGGATTTGGCTGGCATGCTTACATGGTTTACAATAAAGAGAAGGCAAATCAAGACTAAGAATCATTATGTACGGAATTCATTAATAAGAATTTGGAAAAAGTATAAGTGGATGATCTCTGCCTAGGTATCGACAGGGGAAGTGTGACCCAATTGATATTTGTTGATCTCTCAGTGGCTTTCAATACCATTGGCCATGGTATCCTCCTGGAATGCCTGAGAGAACTGGAGATCGGGGGCACTGCATTGCAGTGGTTCCGGTCATCTCTCAGGTAGATTCCAGATGGTGATGCTTGGGGACAGTTGCTCCTTCAAAAGGGAGCTTAAATTCGGCATCCCTCAGGGCGCCATCCTGTCCCCAATACCATTTAACATCTACATGAAACCGGAGAGATAACCCAGAGGCATGGGGCAGGATGCTATTAGTACGCTGATGACACCAGATATATCTCTTCATGCCCTGGACCACAACTAAGGAAGGAATCTTCCCTCTGAATTAATGTCTTGAGGTGGTAATGGGCTAGATGAGGAAAAACAGACTGAAGTTGAATCCAGATAAGATGGAGGTGCTCACTGTCAGACGCCCTAAACCAGATATGGAGGTTTGTCAACTGGTCCTGGACAGGGTTACACTTCCCCTAAAGGACTGTGTTCTCAGATTGGGGGTGCTCCTGGATCCGTCGCTCCAAATGTCAGCCCAGATAGATGCGATAGCCAGGAGTGCCTGTTATCAGCTTTGGTTGATACATCAACTGCACCCCTTTCTGGAACTTGAGAACCTAAAAACTGTGGTGCACGCACTGGTAACCTCATGACTTGACTTCTGTAATGTACTCTACATAGGGCTGCCCTTGCACCTAGTTCAGAAACTTCAATTAATTCAAAATATGGCAGCCAGATTAGTCACCGGGGGATCTAGGGATGACCATATAACACCTATATTAAAGTTCTTTCACTGGGTGCCTGTTAGTTTCCAGGCATAGTACAAGGTGTTGGTTATAACCTTTAAAGCAGGGGTAGGCAACCTTTCCCCTTCAAGGGCCGAGGGACTTCAACTCCCAGAAGCCTCAGCCATGTTGGCCAATAGTCCCATGTTGGCCAATAGCTCCTGGGTTTCTGGGAGTTGAAGTCCCTCGGCCCTTAAAGGGGAAATGTTGCCTACCCCTGCTTTAAAGCCTTTCAAGGCTTGGGCCCAGCTTACTTACTTGGGCCCACCTTCTCCCATACAATCCGTCCACACGCTGAGGTCCTCTGGTTAAAAACTTACTGTAGCCAGCAAAAACTAGGCTGGTGGCACTTACCCAGAGGACCTTTTCTTCTGCCACTCCCAAGTTATGGAACAGCCTGCCAGAGGAGATTCAACATATTGCTAGTCTTGACTGCTTTAAAAAGGAGGTCAAGACATATCACTTCCAGCAGGCCTTCCCAGACTAGCCTCTCAGTTGCTTCCTATCAATTGCCCCTTAATTGCCCCTGCTTTGTTTTAATAATTGAAATGTACTTTTTATTTTTATTGTGGATGGGAGGGTTTATGGGATATGATATTTTACTATATTTTAATGCTGCTTTATTATTGTTAGCCACTTCAATCTGTTCAAAGGCAGGATAATAATAATAATAATAATAATAATAATAATAAGTGGATGGGGGATGAATTATGATCAAGGCAGTAGTGTCACAATCATGTGAATATGAAACAGCTACCTAGATTTATTAATCCATAAATGTTTTGTATTCATGATCACTACTTAATCATGATTTGGACACTATAATTATGATTTTACCTCCCCCCCCCCCCACATACCTACTTTACTAAGCATCAGTTGTATGGGGAGAAAGATGATTGGGGTATAAGTTAATGACATTCCCATCAGTTGTTTTTTGGGGGTGGGGGTGGGGGTGGGAGGTGGGCTAGGAGAAATTATCTAGTTACCTAACTAAAAGTTGCTGAGAGAGAATACAGGCCTTTCTTTTTAAGATATGCAAACTGCTCCTCATTCACAAGGTTTTCCAGGATGGTATGTCTAATATCATATAAAGATATTTCCAATTAAAAACAACAACACCATATTATAACATTATTAAAGAAAAAAATCAACCAGACAAGATCATTAGAAGACAATATATGTTTTAGGCCAATAAACAAGTAAGCAAACAAATTAATTAAGAAACCTTTAACATGTTAAAAACCCTGGCAAAACATTTCCATTGGGCATTGGAAAATAGCAAGTCTGATGCCACTGCATCTCCCTTGGTAGAGAGCAACATAAGAAGTGCTTTTTTGTGAACCGATAATGTATCTTCCCCACTGAAGGTAAAAGGAAGTTCTCTCTGAAAATATAAATGTTTGGTTTATTGCATGTCATTCCCCCCATCAATCCTGTCAGGTATATAGACTGAGAAACAATAAGAAACAATTTAACAACAGGCCATTCAGTGAATTTCATGGCTGGATTAGAGGATTAGAAGGAAACAAGTCTGTGCAACATATGCTATCCACTGCACAAACTGGTTGGGAATGACATGTGAATTTTGTTCCAATAATTAGTAGCTAGTAGTTATTCATACATTCATTCCCTGCTTCCCTCAAATAAACTAACTAACTGAGAGTTATAAAATACATACATTTTATCTTTGTAGGCCCCCAAGTGTGCCAACCTGATTAAAACATCTGAGGGGCAGACTAGATTATACATTTAGCACATTTTAGAAGAGATACTGTTTCTAATGGTAAAAGATATCTGTTTATCATAGCATATGATTGTGCTCATGAATGTATTTTGGATTCAATGTGCTTTTCTTTCTGTTTGGGTATTGGACAGTAAACACAGGGTTAATTTCACAGGTTGATTGTAGAGGCACAAATCTCTGAGGCAATCCCCCTATGGGAGGAAAAGTGGTTAGAGGGAATGTTCATTCCCTTTAACGTCTAGTTTGACTCTTAGAGAATACTTAAACATGAAGAAGTCGCACTCACATTTAATCTCATGTAGAATATACTTTCTTCTCATCCACTGTACCTAATCCAGTTAGATCAACAAAAGCACAGATGACTTTCTGTACATAACCTCACCACATATTTAAATTAGAGGCATAGAATATAATTTATATGCCTTTGCTCAAGCACATAGTACAGTAAATCTCTTGATACAGATGAGTACACAAAGGATGCTTGCTACAGATGTTTAAATGTGTATCTGTTCTTGTTACACTTTGGGCTGTAATTCCATGCCAACATTTGCTTGACTACCATATGTTTGGTTTGTTTTCTGTTTCCTTGTTAATTTGCTTTTATATGCAAGAGTATGTCAGTTTTAGCCAACAAAGAAAAAAAAAACAAACCAAAAAACATTGAACATTGTGAATATTAGTCTTATTTGTTCTTCTCCCAGAGGATGTTCTCATTCAAAATGAAGAGAGTGAATGCACAATGTGGTTGTTTTATTAGTCCTCTCTAAATCTGTTTGTTCATGCTTTTGTTTTTGTTTTCAGAACTGTTGAGGTAGATGGAAAACATTGTGGCTGTACCCCCTGACAACCATGTTTTAACAGTATTGTTCCTCTTAACTACTGAACTACTGCCCAAAGGGAAGGAATAAGCATTTTATCATTTCTAAGAAGATTGTGCAAATGGACAATAAACCACACATTAAGAGCTAGACTGAAAGACAGCATATGCTTGCATATTTTGCCTCTATTCCCTTGTGTGTGAATTACCTTGTATTATTTCTGCTTGGGCTTGGTGGTGGTGGTGGTAGGTTATGTGTAACCATTACTGATCCATTTTAAAATCAATCGGTCAAAGCAGCTTCACCTTTGAAGATAATCCTTATTAAATCCAATTTCCTCAAGGGATAAGCCATACATAAAAACCATATAGGGCCTTTGCAGACTGCCAGAAATAGTGCAAATTGAGTCCACTTTAAGGGTTAGGATTAGTGCTAGGGAATCATGGGAATGGTTTTTTTTTTCCTGAGACACTGAGCTTTCTCTGTCAGAGAGTTCTGGTGCCACAATAAAATACAGTTCCCATGATTCCCTAACCCTAACCCTAACCCTTAAAGTGGACTCAATTTGCACTATTTCTAGCAGTCTATAAAGGCCCATAATGATTTCCCAGGACAGACACAAGTAGTGTGAAAGCAATACATACATCTTGAAACACTTGAGAATAGAATGGGAATTCTAATAAGGACAAGTTTCACTAATATGTACACTGGAGCATTTAAAGATGAATGCCTATGCCTGTACTGTTTCTGCACTTTATACCAGTGATGGGCATTTCTGGTCAGCCAATACTGATGAGATACTAGATCTAGCCTGCAGCTCTTCCCTGGTTAGCCCATCACCTTCTTCACATAGGGAAAATAGAACATGAAAGTGACTGGACTATGGTTCAAAACCACAACATAGTAGGTTGTGCTGGACTGCAGACAGAGGTGGACCTCTCCTTTGCATGGGAGAGGGAAGCAAAACTGGATAGCACTCTGTTGACACCTAGTTGAACCCAATGTTGGAACTGAACTAGCTTCTGAAGTGCTGGCTAAGTGTACCTTGCTCCCTTTTCACCATACCTGTGCAAAAAGGGCAGGGAATGTACCTCCAGTGATTGACACACTACATGAAGCATTGATTAGAGAAGCTCCAACAGTGCTTTCCCTAGGACACAGCAATATCAAGAGCATGGTTGCATATCCTGACATCATCTGACCCAAAGAAAGGTTGGTAGATGGGTAATTAGCTTCCCAACCAAAAGTGGTCCCTCAATCCTTCTTTATCTGTTGTCTTTGGGGAAGTCTGACATTATAAACGTGTTGTCAGCAGTAATCATAATATGCAGGACTTCTTGGAATTGACATTTTAACAAGCAGTTGGTGTTTAATGCTATGGAACTGACCTGTCTCTTCATGTAGTTGGAAGAATTATGCTGAAGAGGGCCATGGGTACTCTGTAATCCAATGACTTTTCTTGATCTCCAAGCCTTGATTAAGTGTATGCATACATGATAGGTATGGAAAGAATATTCTAAAATATTTATAAAATGGTAGGAAAATGTTTCTTGAGTATCCAGAAATTTGACAGGCAAAATCTTGTAGTGAAGACAATCTTTGCAGTTCAGGAATTATTCTATACAAAATCTGCACGTTGTTGCTTTGCTTTGGAAACAGCATTTTCAATACAGATCATAATACATCCCAAATTGTCAAGGGGTATTTGAAGACTTCCTTATAGTGAGAAGAAAATTGTGAGAAGTACCTGTTGCTTCCTTTGAGAAGATAATTAGTAAAACAAACAAACAAAACCCATCCTTAGTCCTTGTGAGACTACATGGCAGTAAAATGTGAGGGTAGGGAAGGAGAAGGGGGAAGCAAGTCTGTATTTGAGCATGTCTCTGAGAATTCTGAGGTTCCTGACTCTCACATGATAATATTGTTTTTAAAAACCATGAAGAATCAAGGCACAATGTCCTGCCAGCAACCCAGCTATGTTAGGAGTCAAACATGAGAAGAAAGTATATTCTACATGAGATTAAATGTGAGTGCGACTTCTTCATGTTTAAGTATTCTCTAAGAGTCAAACTAGACATTGAAGGGAATGAACATTCCCTCTAACCACTTTTCCTCCCATAAAGGGATTGCCTCAGAGATTTGTGCCTCTACAATCAACCTGTGAAATCCTGAAGTTTCCGAAGTCATTTACAGCCTTATGTACTATGTACAATAACAAGGACTTGATTTACTGCCTGATATGATATGAAGTATGCATGGCTCAAGTGTTTAAGATGCTGACTCTGTTGATTGCAAGATTGGCAGGTTGGTAGCTTGAGGCCCAGGTGGCATGTGATGGGGTGAGCTCCTGTCACTAGTGCCAGCTTTTGCCAACCTAGCAGTTTGAAAGCATGCAAATGCAAGTAGATGAATAGGTACCACTTCTGTGGGAAGGTAAACAGCATTCTGTGCAATCATGCTAGTGATATGATCACAGAGTAGTCTCTGATAATGCTGGCTCTTCAGCTTAGTAGATGAGATGAGCACTGACCCATATGGTCAGACACAACTTGACAACCTTGTCAACAGGGAATGCCTTTACCTTTATGAAGAAAATATGAATTAGATTATTTTTCATTACTAGGATCAATTTTTGTTGTTAACTACCATCAAGTCAAGATCAACATATTAAGATCCCATGAATGAAGATCTCCAAGTCACTCTATCGTTACCCTTGCTCAGATTATGCAGAATCAGAGTCATGGCTTCCTTGATTGAGTCTATCCATCTGTAAAGCAGTCTTTCTCTTTTCCTGCTGCCTTCTATTTTATCAAGCACTATTGTTTTTTCTAGTGAGTCATGTCTTTTAGGCCAAAGTATGACAGTCTTTTTAGTCACCTTGGCTTCTAGGGACAGTTCAGGCTTGACTTGCACTAGGATCCCTTTGTCTTTTTAGCAACACACAGTATCCATTGAACTGTTCTCCAGCACTACAATCCAACTGATTGATTTTCTTTCTATCAGCTGCCTTCACTGTCCAAGTAGTGGTGTAAATTGCTCCATTTATTCTTCCCATTCACAGAAGGAAGCAAGATTTTTTATTACATTGTGGAGATATTTCAACTTGGTTGACCCACAGTAAGAGGCTGAACCAATCCTGACAAATTCCCCAAAAATGAGAGCTATAAGACACTCAGCTGTTTTTCCCTCACAAACTCTTCTTGCAGTTAGTGGTATGAACCATAAAACTCCATTGATAGTGTTTAACAAGGAAGGATGGCCTGTGTTTATCTTTAGAATGTAATTCCTCACCTCCCTCCTGCAGCCAAGTGGAGTAATTCAAATTGCTGTGAATGAAACTCTCACAGACTGGGACAAAAGGGGTCGGACATCATAACGATGCCTGGGCCTTAACAGATTGGAATGATCTTAGCTGAACTCCATGACATTTGACACTTGCTTCTGGATGTCATCATCCTGTGGAGTATATTGTTACTGAGATGAGTCTAGCAACGTGCCAGAAGTGAAGCTGCTATGAATACTGCCGCCTGACATTATACAGAACCTTATTTGGGTGAGTGGCACTCCAGTCACTCACCTGGGGTTTTGGGCAGAGTTGCCTACCTATACAGAGGTGACAGTGTGCAGCTCTCACCTAAGGGGTGTGATATTTGTCTGGAATCCATTGCCCAACACATTCAGTGTTGCATACAAGGGGTTGGGAATGGGAAGAGGGGGTGCCAAGCTAGGCTGGCCTCTGCCTGTGGCAGTTATGGAAGGGAAGAGAGGACATAAGGCATGAGATAAAGGGGGAGAAGAACCCTTTTTTGGGGGGTGTTAATGGTTCTATGAGGGGATAACTTTCAGTTGGGGCCAAAGCAGGTGACCTCTTCACTTGCCTGTTAGATCTAATCACAATAATTATTTGGGAGTAAAAGACATGCACATGGATTTAACAGACAGGTATAGCAGACACCTCTGCTGGACTATTTGCTGATTATTGAAACATCAGGCTCAGTGTCCCCTCAACCTGAATGGACATACACCTTGTCACCTGAGGATGGTATGATTGAAATTGATTGATTTATGATAGAATTATGATTGGCATATGATTGATTCATGAACCCTGGATTTGCATTAAAGTTGTGGCCATCTTCTGAATGCATTGCATGATGTCTGGTTGCTTTTGTACCAGTGCAACAAATAGTTGTGCAACATTCAGAGAAGATTACTTATGCAAGCAATCTGAACTTATAGTTCTGTTCGTGTTATTTGATGGTTTGCTTGAAACAAATACAAAGGAGAGGTAGGATAGATCAAACACATTTATAAGCCAGGTTTATTAAATACCCTTCTAGGATTTCATGGAGGAAATGATAAATGCATCTGTATTTCATATGAAAGTATTTGTTTGAAAATAGTTGTTCCAGGTTTTGATTTCTTGCTGTTTGTTTGGGGTCCAGACATCCATCCTACCCTGTTCAGTTATGAATGGCTTTAGCCTGCCATCCTTCAGCAGAGTAGCTTTTCTAGTTCTGGGAATAGGGAAGGTATGTTGATGGTGTTAAAATGCTTCTGCTTTCTTTGAGATTCCTTCCTTTTGTTTCTGTGTAGATGTAGTCTTTAAAACACACACACACACATACACACAATCCACATGGATGTACCATAACCTTGTGTAGTTTGTCCCTGTTTGTTTCTCATAGCTGCTGTTCTTGATCTGTCTTTTTAACATTTTTATTTTATTGTATTCTGTAACCATTTATGATCTGCTTTTATATATCCCGGAAACAGGATATATAAAACAGAGGCTGGACATGATGAATTGTGCATTAATAAAACTGAATTGGGGCCAGTGTCTTTAAAAATGTTTGCATTTTTAAAAAATTTAAACGTGGGGATTCCAAGCACATCTGATTTTCTAGGGGGTATTCTGCAAGTTTTTAAAAACTGTTTTGGTCACAATAAAATAGCTCCTACCCAGATATTAGAGGAAATGATTTTTCCATGTTTTTATATACATTTCTTAGATTTAACACACACACCCCTTCAAATTCTGGAAATGTGGCCAAGGAATTGGGAAGAACTCTGTTTTTAACAACTATTCCTCTTCTGCTGTTACAGGAATAAATTACATGATGCTTTTTGTCCACTGCTGATTGTGGCTGTTTCTTCCAAAGAGTTAATTTTGGAAACATTGTCTAATTTAAGTATATTCCTTGTAATAAGAATGCAATAGTGACTGCAACAAATATTCTGAGTTGTATTAGCTTGTTCTGTCCTTAACAAAGGACACAGACATCAGAGGGATGGAGGAAGACTAATTTTTCTTTTCCTTCTGAAATTTCTATTCATGCCTTTTACATATCCTACAACTGTCCCAATGAGGCAGCGACAGTTCCAATTAATCCTTTGTCATCCCACTCCTTCAGATGCTTTTTAAAAGTCCTAATTTCTGTCACCTCTTCCCACTTCTCCCCTTTGCTCTCAGCTTACTTTAATTGCTGCAAATGGAGTTCAAAGTGCAAAAGTAGTATGCTTTCAAGACAGAAGTCTTGAGTAAGGATTGAGATGGCTATTATCTTATTGCTTTAATTATATTACCTTTCTGTCAATACATGGGAAGGACAGTTTTAAAATTCAAATAAATACATAAATAAACTTCTCAAGGCCGGGGTCTTGAGAAAATGAGAGCGGGCTGGAGTCTTGACCTTCCCAGTAGGGTGAGGTAAAAGAACACTGCTGCATCCTCTCTCATCTTGTGTGTTCTTCTTCATTAATAATTGTTGTCATCTTATATGCTGTACTAGCATATAATGCTGGTACAGCTGCTTATGCAAGATTTGACCATGGCTGTATCGACACTGCAGAAATCATCTAGTTTGACACCACTTTAACTATCATGGCTCAATGCTATGGTATTCTGGGAACTGTAGTTTGTTGTGGCACCAGAGCTCTCTGACAGAAAAGGCTAAATGTCTTACAAAATTACAAATCCCAGAAACCCATAGCATTAAGCCATGGCAGTTAAAGAAGCATCAAACTGAATTATTTCTGCAGTGCAGATGCAGTCTATGACAACAAATAAGCCTAAGGCTTAGCTCAAAAGGGGAAAAGATATCTTGGGCAGGCTATAAAGGAGAAAACAAACTCATGAATATATGCTTACCTTTCACCAGTATGAACTATTCTGCTGTAACAGTTTAACCAAACATTTATGTGAATGATCTGAAAAGCCATGGATATTAATCCTCAATTTCATGACACTTTACAATGTAACGTAATTCCCACTGATATTAGCTGTTTGTATAGCAGAGAGCTAAAGCTTATTTGTTTATTTATTTGTATTTTAAAACTGTCCTTCCCATGTATAGACAGCAGGGCAATGCACAAATGTAATTAAATGCAAAAATATAATTAAAGATAATGGCTATTTCAATCCTTACTCAGACATTTCCCAGCTATAGGGAGATTAAGATTAGGCACAAGTTTATTCTGTTCAGAGATCTGGAAACAGAGAGGTCTGCTGGCTAACTGCTCTGATGGCTAAGATCTGTTTGCAAAAGTGCTTTAAAAAACACTGAAAAAAATTATAGGGGCTGCATCTGCACTGCAGAAATAATGCTGTTTGACACCACTTTAACTACTATGGATCAATGCTACAGAATACTGGGATTTGTAGTTTTGTGAGATATTTAGCCTTCTCTCTCAGAGAGCTCTGGTGCCAAAACAAACTACAAACTCCAGGAATTGCACAGCATTGAGCCATGGCAGTTAAAGTGGTGTTGAACTGCATTTCTTCTGCAATGTAGATGCAGCCAAGGTGAGGGGTGAGCTGACTTATGCTGAACCAAACTTCCTCCAGCCCAGGTACACAGCAGTCCTCAGTCATTTCCAGTACCTCTAGCTGAATGGGATTCTGATTCACTGGACTAGCATCAACTCTTCTAGCTCTAGGCCATATTTGCTCATTAATATTGCAAGACAGTTAAATACCAAACTGAAAAGCCTTATATACCTCCCTTAATGTGTCATAAAGGCAAGAAAATTTGCATCACCCCCACACAGATGTAAAATAGACCAGATCAGATAATTTTAAAATGACATAGCAAGTAGAAAGGGTTTGATGGGGCACTAAAACAAGTGTAATGTTGTTGTTAGTTTCTCCTCTATACTCCATATGTGGGCACCATAACTTAGAAAAGTCTTGTTGCTGTTGTTGCTAGTGTACCAAAGGTATGTGGGGAAGAGTCCTATCTGATGAACTTGAGATAAGCAGGCTAATATGGGAGAGATGTTCTGTATATGATTGTGTTTCATGCTGTGCAGGGTTTCAAAGTACAAACCAGAATGTTTAATTGGGCTCAAGAGTAGAGACACAAAGAATATTTGCACATTTTTCTTGTCCTAATTGAGAAAGAGTATTTTGACATGGCTAGAAATCCTGTCAGAAAATTATCAATAATCTTAACTTTTTTGTTTTTTAGAAATAGTGAAAAGACTAGCCTCTTCTCCCCCTTTTTGCAAATGTTTTGGGAATTTCCCCACAAAATTCATTGTATTGCCTTGGGATCTTTTACCCCAAACCAGTTTTTGCACAACTGATTTTTTTTTTTTTGTACAAAGTCATTAAATTGCCAAAAAATGCACAAAACTCACAAAATCTCATCCAGTGGGATTTTCCCCCATTTTCACAAGGGAATATAAAATAAGCACAAATTTACATTTCAAATGAATAGTTAGCTGGTGCAGTCCTTCATAATTGTGATAAGGTCACCTGCTTTCTGGCCACATTTCTGTACTAACTGAAGATTCCAGTTGTCTTTGAAGGACAGTTCTTTATAAAATGCATTATAGCTTCCTACTGAGAGGTTACCAGAACACGAGCCACCTACTCATTTTCTAGAATTCAGAATGTATTCATTGTTTTTGATCCAGCCTATTGCTAACTTCCAACATCCATGTAACCACCACAGAAACTTCACCTGACTCAGAAGGGAAGGAGAAAAAGAGCTGGGCATCATCAGCATGCAGACAGTACCCATTCCACATCCTCAACTGACCTCAGGCAATGGCTCTGGACCTCCTGCTGATTTTTGCCTAGGCAGATGAATGTAAGAATGTAAGGAAATTTTAACAATGTCTCACTGTTGGCCAAGATGGGCAATTTCAACCAGCAAGGCAGCCTGTCAAGGATTGATTAACCATTATGGGAATTCTTACTTCTGTTGGAGGAGTAAGATACTGATCCATTTTCTTTTTCTCATGCATTGTTCAATTTGTGCAAGAATATCTGTAGTATCCATCCCTTTTGTAAAGCTGAATGTATTCACAGCAAGCAAGCAAGCAAGCAAAAAAATCAGCCTAATCCTCACAAAAATTCACATAAGTCCATGCAACAAGGTAGTAGGTATTGTAGATTTAAATTCTGAACATATAGAGAGACATATAAAAATTGGTCTTGCAAATGCATATACTATCTCTGAAATATACAAAAATATGTCTGTCCTTTCTTATTTAATAGGTGAGAATGAACCAAGGCAATTACAAAAGCTGAATGACACCATGAGATCAAGTCTCTATTTAAAAAGTTATTTTCTCAGGTGGAAAAGGACTGGGAAAGCCTGCATGTTTGGAACTTCAGAGTGTGAATTTGCTCAAAAATCATTGTGGACGATGGCATGTAAGAAGCTGAAACCTACATATGGAAGAATATCATGTGCTTAGTAAGTTCATCACAAGCTGATAGCCAGTGTGCACAGATTTCTGCTTTGATCTAGAAGATTATGTGAATGCAAGGTTGCATAAATGTAAATAACACAACTGGTATCTTGATGATGTAGGGATGGAAAGGGGTGGAATTTTCATCAGATGTATGTACTAACAGTACAATCCTGATCCAAGGAGCAAAAGGATATGTCTAAAACTCTTGGCAGTTTCCTGAATGCACAGACAAGTGTCATAACACAGAATGTTCTGTATAGAACAACTTCTGACATATTTCTTTGTATACAAACCCTAGAAGCATTTAGAGGTAGGTGCCTCACTTTCTAAGTGACAAAACAGCATCACTTTCAGTTTTTGTGGAAATTATGGATGTCTGAGTCAGTCAATGCTGGTTTCTGTCAGCTATATATTTTCTTAGGGTGTTATCACACGTGGGCCAGAAAGCGAAAATAAAAGTGGAAATGAGGCATTACGAAAATAAACCGAAAATAAACTTGTTTCCGCAAACGTCATTACCTTAATTGCAAATTTACAGCAAGTGCAAAGAATGTCCACACACAAGCAAAAATATCCCGTAAATGTAGTAGAAATGAGCCTCTTGCACATGCGCAGATAGAGGAATGAGCCTCTTACACATGCGCAGATAGAGGAATGCTCATGGGAACCATGGGTAATGATGGGGAAATGCTCCCCAATACGTATTTGGCGATCACATTTGCGGTAAATGCGGAATCACCCTCATTGCGCAATTGCATTTCCTGAAGAAACTGAAATTCAAAAGATCTCGGATCTTTCCACTTTCTGTCGGGGTTCTGTCGGGGTTCTGTGCGACGTTGTGTGAAAACACGGGCCAATAATCCGGTATCATTCAGGATTTTGTGTGGATTTTGTTTGGATTGGGCCCCATGTGATAACGTCCTTAGTCTTAAATCCATTCTGCCTCATTTCTCCTTTAGTTTTTGGGTTTTTTTTTTTTTTAAGCTTTGGAATTTATATATAATTTTATGAGCATTTCTTCTAATACACAGTTTTGTATGTATTTCTGCCTAATATATTGTATACATTTTTTCCAAGCATTATAATGCTTTTCTGTACTTTGCTTCACTAATATACATATTCTCTCTCTCTCTTTCTCTGTCTCTTAAAAAACAACAGAGAAGTGGATTGAAAAATTTGGAGAAATGCAAATACCAAAGGACAACTGTGCTTCTGTTTATGGATTCATTTGGGAAGTTAAAATTAAGTAGTTTTATGTAAAAATACAGAATGAATGCCAAGCTGGTGCCCTGGAGGCCACAGAATTTGCCAGATATGGCCTACAAAATAGCATTTGACATATTGATAACTATCCCCTCCCCGACAAAATTCCAATAGTATGCCATTTTGACCATTAACTATTTTATACTCTTTCTTTTCATCATGAGTCTCCCACCAACTTATTCAAAGCATAGCTGAAGAACTACAACCAATTTCACAAAATTAATACTTTCCCATAGGTTGCTCAGCTTAGTGGGGATGTTATTCCACACTTGAATTTTATGCCAATCTTTTGGTCCATGATGTTACTGTTATGCATGTGTTCCAGAACTGCTAACACCTGAACCATTGGATGGCATGGGCTTACAAATTCCCATCAGCAATGAAAGAGTTAGAAATATACTCTTAACACATGATTCACTAGCTGGATAAGACAGTAGCTGGCAGAAATTCAGATCTTGGTCATCCCTGGTTTATTCAACTGAGAGATTACCAGTGATTTTTCTGACCATTTATATTTCTCTCATCTCCAATGATACAGTCTGCTCTATCATGAAAACCTGTTGGGTGGATTTATTTTTAAATTATTCAGTATCATAGCCAGGGGCCAAAGAATGTGATTACAAAACAAACTTGATGGGTGGCCCTCAAGTTAGGGGACTTCTGTAGGCTTCATTTAGCATTTCCTGGAGAGTGAGGCAAGGTGGAGCGGGATCTCACACAAAGAGATGGTTGGAGGACTATATTGCACTCTGTATACCAGACTGAGAATATGTGGCTATCCAGAGGCTGTGGGACCATAATTCCCACAATCCGTCAACTTTGGCTGGGGTTTGTGAGAGCTTTTCAATAGCGCTTCTGTATAATAATATGCATGAGGTGTGTGGGTGTATTACTACAGGAAAGAGGTGGAAATCAACTATGCATGCCTACACATCATGTTACACATCAGGCATGGACTGAGCATGCAAGGTATACATGATTTTTCCACCATGCCTATGGAGATTCCATTGTAAATTTATGGATGATCCATGCCATGAATCCATCTTTGCAAATTCCATTCTTTGCTCAACTAAACAAGATTATTCTGGGATGTTATAGATATAATAAATATGACATTGAAGCAAACTGTCACATGAGTCTCCCCCCCCAAACTTTGTCACATGAGTCTCCCCCCCCCCCATATGTGTGTGTGTGTGTGTGTAGACCCTCCTCAGCATTCCTTGCTGGAGTGTGACTATTTTCTTCAGTAAAGACAGTAAAGACACACTCACATGAAAAGCCACAGTTGCTGTATGTGAAGGCAACTGATGACAACAGTTAAAACTGAACACATGGAGTTGTTCAAAATCATTTTTGTCATACATGGAGGTCCTGTTAGCTGCTCAGCTGAGAGCCTTCAAACATATTTATATTATGCCCAGATTAATATTTTGCAGTTTATTATTGCAAACAATGAAAAATGATCATACTGCAAGGGCTTTCCAAGACTTGTCTGCTATGATGAATGCAAAATAAATAAGAAGATTTGGGATTAGAGAAGATCAGACAGTGGAAAATCTCTAAACCACTGACCAGTGGGAATTGGGCAAGGGAGGACTTTATGAAGGTTTTCACCTTGTGTTCTTTCTCTGAGTGTTAAAGAAATAAGGCCTTCTATCCCAATGTCTTGTTTTACACATTAAACAGAAGCACAAGTCAGCTGATGAGCAAACGCACATGAGGAAACTGCAGTCAGTTGATATTAACTAAATACTTAACAGACCTGTTCACAAATATGTTCATTTTATTCATGATTTAAATTGTTAGGTGTATTTTTAAAAACATCTCAGGTGTATGGTGAAAAATGTTATTTTTAGAATTGAGAAATAACTTTAATTATTGGGTTCAGCTATGTGAAAAATGGTTGTGTGTGTGTGTATGTGTGTGTGTTAGAGAAAAAGCTTGTACTCATTTTATGGATCTATGTGAAGGATGGTTAAATAATTAGGCCTATTCCTAGGATGGAAGATATATTGAAAGTACAAAGTACAAAGTACAAAGTTCTTTATTACGACCAATCGGTCAGCACAACAGATATATTGAAATTATTTGAAGAATCTAACAAAAAAGCTGTTCTATGATGAGAATAATCTTAGATGGGAGAGAACCTTCACAGTCCAGGATTGTTTCTGTACACACACAAAAATATGCAAAAAGTAGTTTCCACTCATAAAATGACATTTTCTGTACAGAAAAACAAGTTTGCTGCATAGAAAACACCATTTTATGTACAGAAAGTGACAGTTGCTGTTTTCTGTGTGGGAAATACTGTTTTTATAGAGTTATAGAATCATAGAGTTGGAAGAGACCTCAAGGGCCATCCAGTCCAGCTCCCTGCCATGCAAGAATACACAGTGAAAGCACTCTCGATAGATGGCCATCCAGCCTCTGTTCAAAAACCTGAAAAGAAGAGGACTCCACCACTTTCCAAGGCAGTGTGTCCCACTGTCAAACAGCTCTTACCTTCAGAAAGTTCTTCCTAATGTTTCGGTGGGATCTCTTTTCCTCTAGCTTGAATCCATTGCTCTGTGTCCTAGGGCCTTTGCAGACTGACAGAAATAATGCAGATTGAAGTCATTTTAACTGTCCTGGCTCAGTGCTAAGAAATCATGGGAATTGTATTTTTTTCCCCCTGGGACATTGAACCTTCTCTGTCAGAGAGCTCTGGTGCCACAATAAACTACAGTTCCCATGATTCCATAGCAAGCAGCAGTTCATGCTCCATCTTCAATAAGACATCCTTTGAATTATTTAAACATGGCTATCATGTCACCTCTTAACTTTCTCTTCCACAGGCTATACATACCCAGCTCCTAGTGGTGCAGGGCAGGTGTGCGGACTATACCAGGTGACACCCTAAAGGGGGGTGACACCACTACTCCTCAAACATCTGCCTTTGGGCAGAAACAGGCTGTGGCATTCACCTGTGTCTCTTTAAAATTCTGAAGAGATGGTGTGAGTGGGGTGAGGCTTAGTGGGAGGAGAAAAGAGAAGCCCCAGTTTTTAAATTAATTTTTAAATTAATTTTTATATATTTTTAAAAAAATGTTTAATTAAAAAAATATTTTAAAACATCACATTTTACCAAATTTTCACTTCAACCACATGAAACTATGTATATGTATATACAAATGCATTTAGGTTGTGCGTATGATATTGTAATTTAAAGGTATAATTTTAATTTTGCTAGTTGTTTATATCACAATTATTACCATTACATTCAGTAATATAGAGCAATTACAATTAATGATTATTGTTAGTACAAAAAACATTACTAAGGATTCTGCATTGTGTGGTATGGGAGGAGGTCAAAATGTGAGGGGGTGTGTGTGATGCCATGAATTATCACATCAGGTGACACCAAACCTAGTGGTGCAATGCTCACAGGGCATGGTTTACAGAACTTTAACCATTTTGGTTGTCTCCTCTGGACCCACCCCGGCTTGTCAATATACTTCTTGAATTTTGGTGCTGAGAAATGGACACAATGTTCCAGGTGAAATCTGACCAAAGCAGAATAGAGTGGCACTATTACTTCCCTCGATTTAGACAGTATAGACCTATTGATGCAACCTAGTATCACATTGTTCTTTTTCTCCTTGCTGGAAATTTGTTTTCTCTGCAGGAAACTTATTTTCTGTGAGAAAAATGCTCCTTAAAGTGTGACACCCACCTTCTGCATGCCCTTTCAAAAATAGCAAGTAAGTCCCAAATTGTGAGTCTTCAAAAACTTTACAAAAAAGTTATATGTTTCTTGACCCAGTAACAAGTACCTAATACATCATGCAAGCTTTCAGTGCATCATTGGCTTCTTCATCAGGCAAAGATGTTAAAATCATACAGGAGAAAAAAAATGATTATAGGCCTTTACAGACTGCCAGAAATAGTGCAAATTGAGGCCACTTTTAACTTTCCTGGCTCAGTGCTAGGGAATCATGGGAATTGTATTTTTTTCTGGGACATTGAGCCTTCTCTGCCAGAGAGCTCTGATGCCACAACAAACTACAGTTCCCATGATTCCTTAGCACTGAGCCAGGACAGTTAAAGTGGCCTCAATTTTCACTATTTCTGGCAGTCTGTAAAGGCTAGTCATGGGCCTACAATTTGGTGATTTTTCTCTCCTGCATGATTTTAACATCTTTGCCTGATGAAGAAGTCAGTGAAGCTTCAACAGTTTATATGTTGTATTTTTCACATTTTAATTCTTTCAATAAAAGGTATCATTGTTATGTGGATTTTGGATTTTGTTGTGTTTTAATGCATGGCCTACACAGCTACCCCTGTATGAAGCTTAATATCCTTCCCAAAAGCATAACTGAATTCTGCTTAGGTGGAAAACTTATAGATGCTCCTTTTTTTTTTTTTTACATGCACACACTTGGTGTACAGTATTATTATTATTATTTACAAAGTTTCAGAAGCATGAAAGAAAACTCCTTGCCTCAAGATGATTACAGTTTAAATTTAAAACAGCATAGGAGATAACTGCAGGTGTTAAAGAGGTAAGATTGACATAGGATGAATAGAGAAAACAGATTTTATATAACCACACGTTCTGATGAATGGAATGCTATCTATATATGGTTGTTCTGGCACAGATTTGCATGACTAAGCACAGTGTGCTAAGATAAAGCTTGGGATAATGAGGCTTAAGGACCAGAAGTTCTCACTGGGGAATGTTGCAATTCTGCTGTGCATGGGAAAAGAGATACAACTCACAGTTTTTCTGCTTTCCCTCACTACTCATGTGCTCCAAAAGCCACTCCTTACTAAAAATGTCACAATCTTCCCTGGGATTCATGATCTCCAGATCTTCAGGACCACAACAGAACTGTTGACTAGCCAGGGTCTGATTGAATTGTCATCTGGAGGACATCAGACAGGAGCGATTCCAATGCACACTTACAGCACTTAAATTTTCCAGATCGTGGACAAAAAAAAAAAAAAAAAAAAAAAAAAAAAGAGAGAGAGAGAGAGAGAGAGAGAGAGAGAAAGGCATCAGGGCCAACTCATGAAAAGGAGGACTAAAAAAAGGAAGAAAGCACAATTCCTTTCTTGTATAGCAGTGTAACAACTGGGACATACAGACTCTGTCCCCACCTGCCAATAGGCAAGTGAGAAATGGAGAATGAGCCCCTTTCTCTTCCTCTTTCCCACTGCTTTGTAAACATGGGGAATAGTTTTTTGATTGTTGGGCTTTATGAAGTGAAGATAATGTAGTCACACAACATTGCAAATCATGCCGCCATGATTCTGTAGATAGTACACTGAAGGAGTGTGTTCATCCTTCTGGACACAGGTGTCTATGTACAGACCTCCACTCAATGATGGACAATATCACACCATACTGTGATAGCACTATTATTCTACTTTGATTGCTATGGCTGCCTGCTGTGGAATGCTGGGTTTGTAGTTTCATGAGGCCTAAGTGCTCTGTGCCTGGGAATTCTAAATGCCCCTTCATAGAACCATAGAGTTGGAAGAGACCACAAGGGCCATCCAGTCCAACCCCCTGCCATGCAGGAACTCCCAATCAAAGCATCCCTGACAGATGGCCATCCAGCCTCTGCTTAAAGACCTCCAAGGAAGGAGACTCCACTACACTCCGAGGGAGTGTGTTCCACTGTCGAACTGTCAAGAAGTTCCTCCTAATGTTGAGGTGGAATCTCTTTTCTTGCAGCTTCCATCCATTGTTTCGGGTCCTAGTCTCTGGAGCAGCAGAAAACAAGCTTGTTCCCTCCTCGATATGACATCCCTTCAAATATTTAAACACGGCTATCATATCACCTCTCAGCCTTCTCTTCTCCAGGCTAAACATCCCCAGCTCCCTAAGTCGTTCCTCATAGGGCTTGGTTTCCAGACCCTTCACCATTTTAGTTGCCCTCCTTTGGACACGCTCCAGTTTCTCCACATCCTTTTTGAATTGTGGTGCCCAGAACTGGACACAGTATTCCAGGTGAGGCCTGACCAAAGCAGAATAGAGTAGCACTATTACTTCTCTTGATCTAGACACTGTACTTCTACTGATGCAGCCTAAAATTCCATTGGCCTTTTTAGCTGCTGCATCACACTGTTGACTCATTTTCAACTTGTGGTCCACCTGGATTCCTAGATTCCTTTCACAAGTAGTCTCATTCAGCCAGGTGTCCCCCATCATATATCTATGCTTTTCGTTTTTCCGCCCTAAGTGCAGTACCTTACATTTCTCTGTGCTGAATTTCATTTTGTTAGCTTTGGCCCAGCTTTCTAGTCTGTTTAAGTCATTTTGAATTTTGATCCTGTCCTCTGGGGTATTAGCTACTCCTCCTAATTTGGTGTCGTCTGAAAATTTGATAACTATGCCCCCAATACCGTCATTAATAAAGATATTGAATAGCACTGGGCCCAAGACAGAGCCCTGTGGCACCCCACTGATCACTTCTTTCCAGGTTGAAAAGGGGCCATTGTTGAACACCCTTTGGGTTCGGCCAGTCAACCAATTACAAATCCATGTAACAGTTACTTTGTCTAGCTCACATTTTACCATCTTGTTTGCAAGAATGTCATGGGGAACCTTGTCAGGCCTTACTGAAATCAAGATATACTATATCCACAGCATTCCCTTCATCTACCAAGCTGGTAATTTTATTAAAAAAAAAAAAAAGAGAGAGAGAGATCAGATTTGTCTGGCATGACTTGTTTCTTTGAAACCCATGCTGACTTTTTGTGATTATGGCATTCCCTTCTAAATGTTCATAGATTCTCTGTTTAATGATCTGCTCCAGAATCTTTCCTGGTATTGATGTCAGACTAACTGGATGATAATTGTTGGGATCCTCTTTTTTCCCCTTTTTGAAGATGGGGACAACATTTGCCCTCCTCCAGTCCACTGGGACTTCTCCTGTTTTCCAGGAGTTCTCAAAGATTATTGCCAATGGTTCCGATATTACGTTTGCCAGTTCTTTTAATACCCTTGGATGTAATTCATCTGGTCCTGGAGACATATATTCATTTCTTAAACTGCAAATCCCAGGATTCCACAGGAGGCAGCTATAGCAGTTAAAGTGGAATATAATGTTGTGTAGTGTGATATTGTCCCATGACATTTACTGAATAGTGCTGGAAAAGTTGAAATTTGTTGTGCGAACCTGTTAGCTAAGTTTGCTGTGAAAGTAAAATGGGATAGCCCATATATCCTGGTCTAAATTTCCAGGAGGAAAATCTGCTTACAAAAATGATGGAAACCAAAAGCAAAGACAACAGGACAAAAATGTTAGGACTTAATTATTTGCTTGAGAAGAAAATGTAGCAAAGTGTAGCTGATCTTCTTCTGATCTAAATCTTCACACAGTGCTCCCACATAGGCTGTGATGACAGTAAATTTTGCTTGGCTATACCCAGTTTGAGCAAGTACTCATAGGGATTGATTAGGATTTCCCCATTCGCACAATAGCTTTTTAAATGGCTGCTGTTTTAACAAGCAGATTTAGACTCATCTGACCTCTTACCTGAATTTTGGCCAAGAATAATGACAAGTCAGCAAAGGTAATAATTTGTGAGTCAAAATTTGAGTCAGATGTGGTTGCTCTGTTCTTAATTTATTTCTCCTGTTAGGAAGGAGGAGAAGGAAGTGGTATGTGGGGTAACCTTCTCACTGCTGGAGAAATAATTTCTTATGTGCAAGGGTTTTCCCCCACTCTTTTCTCTTCTTTCATGGAATATAAAACTGAATGTCAGCCAATCCAATATTAATTGTATCTGATTGTAGACTTTATCATTACAGTAGTGCAGAACAGGCTTTCGGTTGTCATGATCATTCCCCTATCTAGTTTTATCTGATTCTTTCAGTCAGAAGAAGCTGCTCAGATTATTTTTGCACCAAAAACTCTCTTACACTTTTGGGAAGTTGCTGTTTTCAACATGACTCAAAAGATTTTGAAATGGAACAAGATTTGACACACAAAGTGTGCCCTCCAAACCACAGCTAGGATTCTCAGTTGAATTTTTAAAAATAAAACAAAAGCTCCCCATGAGAACCAGAGGCTGTTTCATGGCAGGTTGTTGCTACCCAGTGATAGAACCTCTGTGAGACAAAATGATGATTCCACTCTCAGAGCCTCCATTAATAGAATATGAGTGGTAGTGTTGTTTTTCAGATTGCAACTCACAGGTGAATTATTTCTTCAGACTAAATAGCAATTTGATAGGAACAAGTTGGAAATAACATATCTCAGCAAAAGCCTCAAAGCTTAGCAGAGATCTTTTGCATTGCAGGACCAAGCATCTGTTAGGACTAAAAAACAAGCAAGAGAATTGCCAGCCTAGTCTGTCAGAGAGCTTTGATGCCTCACCAAAACCCTAATCCTAGGATTCTGTAGTATAGTCATGGCACATAAAGCAGTGTCAAACTGCTTTATTTTTGGAATGTGAATACACTACCCCTTCCCAAAGCATACAAATTTACTCTGGAGGATCATGGGCAGCTGACTGCTTGCTTTGGAGGTCAAAGGAGAGCTGCACAGGCACAATTTCCCATAATTGAGTTTCATGAAGTCATGGTTATGAAGGTCTGTATTTAGGGCCCTGTCTGCTCCAGCATAAAGTAGCCCAGAGTATCCTGCATCTGGAGCTGCCATGACCCTCCCCTATTGCAAAGCCCTCCATTCTGATGCTGGGCAGCTGACTGCTTGTATGTTCCACTGAGCCATCTGGTGTGTCTGCTGCTGCTGCTGCTGCTGCTGCATGTCACTTCACTATGAAGTTGGAATGAGGTTCCCAGTGATGATCATGTGGCTGCGAACCTCAGTCTGACCTCAGAATGAGTGACTAGTGGCTGTGCCTGGCAACTCAGCAGAAAACATTTCAAATAGCCACCTGGCATCCAAAGAGTACCTTTTCTGGTTCATCAGCCACACCTTGCTACCATTTTATCCCCAAGTGAATAAGTGAATAATAATTTCTGGAACTTCCCAGAATATCTGGAGCAACTAGTGAGTTTTTAAAATCCAGGGGTAAAACCGTTGTTAGCCTCCTTGTACCATAATTGCCTTAAGTCACTTCTGATTTATTATGGTGACCCTAAGGCAAACCTAGCATGGGGTTTTCTTGGTATGATTTGTTCAGAAGAGGTTTGCCATTGCCTTCCTCTGAGGCCAAGAGCATATGACTTGCACAAGGTCACCTGGTGGGTTTAATGGCTGAGTGGGGTATCGAATCCTGGTCTCCAAATTTTAGTCCAACACTCAAACCACTACACTTCTCTGGCTCTCATATTGGGACATACTGGGACAAAATCTTCCATATTCAAAGAAAGATAGGGTGATAAATAGATAGATCGATTGATATGTAATCTCTTGTCTAAATAGAACTCTATGTGGAAACTGATTGTGCTCTTTGAAAGCTCACTACAACTTTGTAATAATAACTTTCTGCTCAATAATTTTCTGTATCCTCATAACAAGATGGTGACTACTTATGTATGCATCATGAAAAAGGAGGGAATGCATCACAAAAAATGAGATAAGATTTGCATAAAGTTTGCATGAGCTGATTTATAGTTACAGCTTTAGATTTAGAAAGAGCTGCTGCATGTTACATGGAGGTACAGCGCATTTCATCATAGTGGGATAAACTGTGATGCTCAGAGCTATCAACATACTTGGTTAAATGAGTAATGTGGAAATAAAATATCCCTTCCTTTAAAAATATGTTCCCAAAGTAAGTGTACCATGCTGGTGGGGAGGGGGCATATTAAACTTTCCTCTTCTTGATATTACCTTCCCATATGGGCAGAAAATAAATCAAATGAAAGTTTATTTGCAAGCAATGGATATGATGTAGGTCATAGTTTAAGATTGCAGCTGCATCTACACTGCAGAAATAATGCAATATTGACATCACTTGAACTCCCATGGCTCAATGCTATGGAATTCTGGGATTTTGTGAGATATTTAGCCTTCTCTGTTAGAGAACTCTGATGCCACAACAAACTACAAATCCCAGAAATCTATAGCATTGGACCATAGCAGTTAAAGCAGTGTCAAACTGCATTATTTCTTCAGTGCAGATGCAGCCCCAGTCTGCTGTATAGTTAATAGTTGAGGTGGAGCGTCAATATACCTACACACCCTTCTAATAGTTCCTGGACTAATTCTATAAGATAGGATAGGACAGATGGTTACCTTATATGGCCTTGTCGAAGAATCTGCCACATTAATAATGCATTCTATGAATGAGTAATCATAACACAGGGTTGTTGATTGATAACCCAATTTTGGGATGAATAATACAGTGTGAATTAAACTGTTGTACTGATAGGTAAAAAACAATAATTTTGGTGACAAAAATGTTTCTTTCAAGATGAGGCTTGCATATGTCAAAGCACTTCGGAACAACATATCCTCAAGAAGATTATTATAAATAGCTTGTTGAATCAGAAGCGATTAGAAATGAAAGAAGAATGATAGCTTGGTGATAGGAAAATGAAAGGTCAGGGTCAAGGAAGTATTGCTTATCTGGAAACTCACCAAAATTATTAAAATTAAGGAAAGTGTACATGGAAAGATAATTTTATTAGGGAAAAGTCCACTTTGATTATTTTTGGAATTAAAAATTTCTGAATAAGATATAATCTATGACCTGTGGATATGATTGTAAAGCAAAAGACTGTGTAAGACTAGGATGGACACCATTTGGTTCTTCCAATGTTATTGGATTATAGTTCCTATAACCCTTCACTTATGGCAGGGGTGGGCAACCTTTCCCCTTTAAGGGCCGAGGGACTTCAGCTCACAGAATCCCAGGAGCTATTGGCCAACATGGGACTATTGGCCAACATGGCTGAGGCTTCTGGGGGCTGAAGTCCCTCGGCCCTTAAAGGGGAAAGGTTGCCTACCCCTGACTTATGGTATTCCAAATGCAATCCAAAGGGCTACACATTTCCTGCCCATTACAAGGCAATTCTCAATTTTTGAGGGTAATGATAAGAATGACTATACAATATAACATTTTGTTGTTATTATAAATGATACAATCACATACCAGAACTTTAATGTGGCATGAGAGTATATTATTTATAAATAATTATAAAGTTAAACATAGAATGATTTACACTGTCTAGATTTACAGATGATGGAAATAATCTTAAATTTGGCATTTCAAGAGTGAAGAGGGAATACCTCTTCTGTGATAGACACTTACTTCCTATAGTTTTTATAACTGAATGACTGAATATTCCTAAGTACAAACAGGCAGTTGAGTACTTGTAGTTGTAGCAGATTAGTCATTTACTTGCAGGGATTTTTTTTTCTGAGTGGAAAGGTGGGAAAGAAAGCTAGGAATTCAAATGCTGCTGCTCCTCCTGTGTGAAGTGGCATAACACAGGCTGAATCTGAACAGAAGAAATAATATAGCTTGAAACCACTTTAACTGCCATGGCTCAATGCTATGAACTTCTGGAATTTGAAGTCTTGTGAGATATTTAGCTTTCTCTGTCTGAAAGATCTGGTGCCACAACATACTACAAATCCTATGATTCCATAGGAGAGATTCTAGCACTGTCAACCTGCATTATTTCTGAAGTGCAGACACAGCCATAGAAATGGTTTTGCCGCATAAACACATGTTTGTGTAGCCCAGAAGATAGATGTTCACATCACAAAGGACTTATTCAATAAAGGAGACACAAAATGCCTTTCCTTTGACCCATCCTTTAATAGTAGCTGATTGTAAATGTGCTAAAAATGTTACTATGGGATTTGAATAGTAATGTTTATAAGGGAGGGAGGGAGATGGGAGTAGGGGAGAGAACATATATTTGCTGGCAAAGATTCATTGCCTATCTGATAGGAATGAAATGACACCCTTTGGCTGTTTAGTTTTTACACTCCGTATACTATAATGATGATCTCAGGACAAATAGCACAACTGCAGAACTCTCCCCCCCCCCCCCCCCCAATTACAGTGACTCCTGAATGACCTACACTTCTTGATGTTGATTAGATGGAGGAAAGACCATGAAGGTGCTGAAAAGCCTTCTCTTCTGTACTATGAATTTTCAGAACCATATAATGGAGTGATGTTGCAAGAATCTCTAATAAACGAAGTACTCTGATTAGTCACACACGCAAAATAACAGACGTAAGTGTTTTTGAGGGCTAAGCGTTTGGATTTGGAAGGAACTGATGAGCAGTCACAGAATGTGAACATTGCATTTGAGTAATGTTTGGTTTTGATTTCCCCCTTCCCCTTCCATGCACAGAATGACTTTGGTAATCATAACCGGTTTTTGTTTGTTCTCACAGTACTCCAAAAGTAAGCTACAAATTTTGTAGCAACCTAGGAGTGTAATCCAATCTGGATACAAGGCCTGGAGGTCTGAAGTGGCATTGCTGGAAATAGTGATATATATCTTTAGAAGCGAAAAGCTAATGGAGAGAGAACATAGATATTAAGATGTTCAGGAGTGTGACAGAGTTGAACCTAGGCCCTGTTTCCTTGTCCTGGTTATCCTCCTGACAAAACCTCATAGAGCTAATGGTTTGGATTGTAAAATCCTATGTACTACACAAGAAGGTTCGTAGCTATTCCCACCTCTGGGAACTGAGTGGTTCTTGTCAAAACTTGGATCTCTTCAGATTCCTCTTTAAACCTTGCATTTGCAGAAGAGAATATAGTTGCTTTTTCCTCAGCCATCTTTGCTTGAGCCTCAGATTGTTTTGCAATATGTTCTTTCTCTTATAGAGTCCTGACCCTGCCTGGAGAGCAGTGCTAAGCATGTGCAGTTAATGATTCATGAAATTGTTTGGGATTACTCTTGTTTATATGCTCGATGCCTCTTTTGTTTTTCATCATTTGAATCTCATAATGACACCATTTTGCAAGAACAGCAAATTGGCCTTGGCATTTGTGCAACAGAAAGAGAGAAAGAGATGATGCTACTAATGAAAGTCTTGAGTAGCTATCCACCATCTGTTCCCGGAATCAGTCTCTTCTGATGATGACTTTTGTCAGCACTTGTGGGTAATCTCTGTGACATTTGGAGGAATCACATGGTGGAGAATACAAAGGAAGCATCCACTGAGGGTGACAACATCTTCACTGAGTGTGGAAAGTAGGAATACAGAGATGTAATGATGACAACGTTAGCTGTAATAATGTGTGTCTCAACCAGGATATGATTGATAGGAAAGCAGGCCACTTTTGGATTGACCAGATCTAATGCATCCTTCATGAGCCCACTGGAGCTCTTAGATCAGGGGTAGGCAACCTTTCCCCTTTAAGGGCCGAGGGACTTCAGCTCCCAGAAGCCTCAGCCATGTTGGCTAATAATCCCATGTTGGCCAATAGCTCCTGGGATTCTGGGAGCTGAAGTCCCTCGGCCCTTAAAGGGGAAAGGTTGCCTACCCCTGTCTTAGATCATCTGGAGATGACATTCTGTCCATCCCACCATATTTGCAGCTCATTTTGTGGGAACAAGGGATAAAATCTTCCTAGTGGCTGCTCCCAGGTTATGAAATTCCATCCCAAAAGAGGCCAGGATGGCATCATCCTTGCTCTACTTCTAACAGCAGGTCAGAATATTTCTGTGCCACCAAGCTTTTGCAACCCTAACTAGGGTTGGTCATATAATGCTGTGTGGTTCTGTTTTTATGGTTGGCATACAGTTTTTGAATATATTATAATATTTTAATGTTTAATGTTTTAACCACATGAATTAATTGCTTTTTATACTTTTTAATAATTTTGTATTGTTTTTAATTTGTATTTTAAATATATTGTTAGTTGCTTTGAATCCCATTACTGGGGGAAAGGTAGGATACAAATGAATAAAATCATCATCATCACCACCACCAACAACAACAACAACATCAGTACTTGGCCTTCTGCTGTCGCCTCACAAGTAAAACACTATCTTCACTTCAATTATTCAGCTCCCAACTTAAGACATTGACTTCATGGCCCCAGATCTGGAGAACCTTCAGGACTAGATTTGGTTCTGGTCACTGAGAAGCTCAACCTGGATTAACTAATGTTGACTTGACAGAAGACCTTGCAGCAGAAGGCATGACTTTATGGCTTTGCCAGATTTGTCTCTATGAAACACATTGCATCCAAATCTCCTGACAAACTACATTTATCATCCCCCTTCCCAATGTACTTAGGTCATTCACCAGATTGTCACTGGGAGCTAAAATCTGATGAAACAATTACTCTCCTATAGTAATGTGGCTCTCCCACATGACACAATGTACCATTAATTTTATCTGACAGATCAGAAGTACACAAGCTATTTTCTCCCCACCTGTCAGAGTTGGTCAGCTACTATTTTTACTACAACAGACAGTTGCTTGTAATATAATATTTACAGAATGACAGACTACATACAGGAGCAAATCCATGAATCTTTAAAAGTTATAGTTTCACCTGCAGTTCTAAAATACCAGTGCCACCGTTGCTCTGTTCTTGAAAGGGAGGGGGATGAAATGCAGAATTCTAAGACCTAAATTTCACCTGAGCTGTAGAAATAATGCAGTTTAAAATTGCCATGGCTCAATGCTATGGTATTCTGGGATTTGCAATTTGTTGTGCCACCAGAGCTTTCTGACAGAAAGGCTAAATATGTCAAAAACTACAAATCCCAGAATTCCATACATTAAGCAAGCCATGGCAGTTAAAGTGATATCTAACTGCATTATTTCTGTAGTGCAGATGCAATCCTAATCACTTAAAGTAAGGGTGAGAAATAGAAATGTAATTCTTCATTAATCTCATTCTCAAAGGAAATCAGTAATTTTAGCTATTTTCTTTCTGTTGCAAGAAAGTTTTTGAAGATTATTCATAGTTTGGTTCTTTTTCTGAACAAAATTAACATTTCCCCCCACAAAAAAAAACCAGATTTTTTTTTGTACATAAATATTTTCTAAACCTGCTCACCATTAAGCTGCCACTGGGATCAGTAGTGGTCCATTCCCCTGTTGATCAGCAAGTGACTACCTGACATTCCCACATCTTCCTACATGAGCAATCTCTAGTATGAGGAGGATTTGCAACAGGGGTCCTTTTTCTACTTGTTGTGCCAGAGACAGGGAATATCAGTGAGCTGCTTATCTATTGACAGGGGAACAAACCCCTTACCATGGGGGTTTGAGGGATTTATATTGGAATTCATTACATAGCAATGTTGTTATAATGCTATGTTCTACAAAATGATAATAAAAGAAGAATGCAGACAGACACTTTCAATAAACAAAAAGAAAGATAAAAAGCCATGGATGACAGGAAAAAACACTACAAGCAATAAAGAGAAGAAGAGAAGAAAAACAAAAGGGAGATAGGAATAAACGAAAAATTATGAATGCAACAGTACAACAAGTATCAGAAAGATAAAGAAAATTACTACAATGACCAATAGAGAGAAATAGAAGACAACAAAAAAGGAATGTCATGGCCTACCTGGAGGAGGACTTGGAGGACTAGCCTGAACCTCCTCCGGGTCCTGAGTCTGCAGTGGAGGAGCACCAACCTGGCCCTAGCAGCATTGTTTTGCCAGTTCCCGCAGAGCCTCCAGCAGAGTCTATGGCTTCTCGGGAGGCTCCGCAGCCAACCTCCCAACACTGTTGGACATGGAGGAGGATCAAGGGACTGTGTCTATCTTCAGCCAGCATCGAGCAGAAAGGGCGAGCCTTCAGCTCTTGAGGAGGCTTTATGAAAAACACTGAAGTAATCAGCCCCAGCTGAGCTCTGGCAGCTTGGGGATTTAAGCAGGTGTTGAAGCACTGCCTCGGTGCCAGATGTTATCTGAGCTTCCTGGTGAAAGCCTCTGTCTGTCTCTCCTTTTTCCTTGGCCTGAACCCTTGACTCTTGCCTTATCTTGGACTACCAGAACCCTTGACCCTTGGACCGCTGACTACTCTTGGATTTCTGAACCCTTGACCTTCAGACTGCCTTGCCACCCTGCTTCGTCAGAATCCTAGACTGCTAAACAATTCGCTGGCTGCCCCCTCGGATTGGTAACTTGTACTTTGTTTCAGATTTTTCTTTGCCTCTGCTATCTGCCCTCCTGTCAGCTTTCTAGGACAGGGAAGAACAAGAGATCTATTTCACAAGATCCAGGAAATCAAAGAAAATTCAAACCAAAGACTGGGATGATCTATGATAATAAAAATAACATAATTCAAGACCAAGAAGGAACAAAAAGACATCAGATGCAATACACAGAACAATTATACAAAAGAGATGACAAAATGGAATGAAGAGCCATATGAAGATGAACCCCAAATACTAAAAAGTGAGGTGGAAGCTGCAAAAACAAATCACCAGGAATGGCCATCCCCTTCCCCCACACCAGGAGGGAGGAGTGGGGATGGACTTTTTGCTGCCCTCCCCTGACAAGAGACAAGCAAATTAAATCATGCCATGGCAGGTATACTGTGGTGTTAGGCCTTGGGGGTGGAGCCAGAGCCTTTATAACAGGCAGTCACCCCCAGAGCTTCAGAGCTACCTTAAAGTCAAAGTGAAAGCAAGGACAAAGACAGCTAAGTTTGGAGAGGAAAAAGTTGCCTTTGCCCTCTCCTCACTGACCTTAATTGGTTTCCTTGGCTTAGTCTTCCCTCTCTGATCCCCAGGCCACTATCCTCCTTTGTATAGTAAGTAGGGGAGCTTTCTTGCACAGCTTTGGCCCATTCCCTGGCCCTAGGGGCTTTATCAGCCCTCACCAGCCAGTAGTCAGGTGGGCGAGTGAATGAGCGAACCCATTTCAGGTGGAGAGCATCTGCCGTGCATTAGGTTTCTTTTGGGGTGGCAGCCAGAACAGGCCTGGATCACCCTTTATCTTGCTGCGTGCTCTCCTGTGCAGCAGGGGCTCATTTTCTGGCCCTTGCAACTCTCCTCAGGTTGGAGGGCTTTTGCTGGCCTTGGGCCCAATATTTGGCCTGCCCTCCTTGAGGTGATCAGCCCCGAAGGCCCCAGATCACCCTTTGCCTGGGCCGAGGGGTCTCCTACCCTGTTAGGGCCCATTCCCCGTCCCGCTCTGTGAAGCGACTGGCCTGATGGGCCTGGATCACCTTTCGATTGGGCCAAGGGCCAAGGCGCCTCTGTCCGGACCAATGGCTCTTTCATCCAGTTAGGGTCTGTTCCCTGACCCTCTTGCAGGGGAGCTGACCTACTGGGCAGTGTTTTCCCTATGTGATTGGCCCCAACGAGTCTCGATTGCCTGCAGCATGGGCTATGTGTCCTTTTGCCCCAAAGGCTCTTCTGCTCAGTTAGGGCCCTTTTCGTGCCCAACCTTTTTTCATAGGAGCTAGCATAGTGCAGCAGTTTTTTTTTCTGGGTGAGTGCAGCAGGTGATTGGGTAATGCCAAAGGGAAGGTGGTGTGGTTCCTCCCCAGGGGCTTTCTGAGAGGGCTCCCTCGTTACAGGTCTTAACTTTGCAATGTAAATTATATACGGGCAAAATATAAGGTGTTGGTAATGACCTTTAAAGCCCTACATGGCCTGGGCCCATCTTACCTAGGGAATCGCCTATCTCCATATAATCCACCTCGCGCCCTTAGGTCCTCTGGGAGGAAGTTGCTTCAACTAATACGAACTAGGCTGGCAGCGACCTCCCAGAGGACCTTCTCTGCTGTGGCCCTGCTGGAGGAGATCCATCAAATAACCAGCTTAGATGGCTTTAAAAAGGCCATCAAGATGGATCTCTTCCAGCAGGCATTCCCGGAATAACATATTCTCCCCCCCCCCCGCCACCAAATAGTTTCTTCCGGGATGTTTACAGTGGTTGCTGTCTGCCCATGTTAGATTTTTTTTTCAATTGTGATTTTAATCTGTATAGTGATTTAATTCATTTTTAAGGGGGGGGGGGCTATTTGTTATCAATTGTATGGATGTATTTTTTAACTTGTAAGCCGCCTTGGCAGCTTCGGCTAAAGGCAGGGTATAAATAAAGTTTTATTATTATTATTATTATAACTTGATTGGGGTGTGTCCCCTTTTTTGCAGTGGGGTTTTCTTGGGGCCAGTCTTCGCCCTTTACTAGGTAGGCCCCCAAGGTGTTTGTGACCAGGGTGGAGTCTTTATTTCGAAATCTTACCTTATATTCTAGGTGTCAATTGGTTTGGGTTTTGTTGCTGTGGGCTGTATTTCAGAATAAAACTCCCCACACTTATTTCACTATTCTAGTCAAGAACTGTTGTTGTTGCTGTTAGCATTGTTGCATTGCAGTGGTTATATAAGTATATCATTGCTTGTTTGGTTTGTTTGCTTGCCTTGGCTTGCGGTAGTGTGGCATGGCTCCAAAGAAAGGTAAAAGAGGTCCCAAGGGGAAAGGGCCTGCATGATCTGCTAAACTTTCAGTGGTCCAACCTTCTTCTTCTAGTGATGAGGCTGAGGATTTCCTTATGGATGAAATGCTTTTGAGCATTAGGGCTCTTGAGGAGGCTCATGGTGGGCCTTCTCGGTTGCTTCCCATGACGATTGGCTCCCCAGAGCAGGATGAGAGGTCTGCCAAGCATTCAAGATGGGCTACGCTTTATAAAGAAATGAAAGCTTGTATTCTTGCCTTGGAACAGGAGTGATCTGGTCAAGGAACATCCTCTGCACAAGTGATCCACTCCCCTTTGGGTCAGGAATCCATGGCTGTGGTCGATCCAGAAGAGGTGGTTCAAGCGACATTACCGTCTTCCTCTACAGGTGAGTCTTTGCCTTACTATAGCGACTTGCTTCTGGGCTATTCTTGGCCCTGGGGATTTCCAGGCCAACACCACCAAAATGTGGCTTCAGTGGGTGGTGATATGGATGGTGATGAAGGAGGAGCAGGTGTAGTTGGGCCTACGATGACGTTTGGTTGGCCTATGCCCCAATCTGGTTGGGGACAGTGGCCAGGATCCCCCTTTCAATTGATAACACCTTCATGGTCAGCTGTTGATCAGTGCTGGGGTGGGCCTCAATGTCATTATGGTTACACCGATGTGACCCCTTCTGTCATTCCATTTGGTGAAATATCCTTACCACTGGACAATCATCTACTACAATTGACTATCGATAAGATTTTTGAACAGTAAGTATATAGATGTCTTCACTTTACTATATTGTGAACTGGAGGAGAAGGAGAAGGAGGAGCTGGATGACAAAGAAAAAGAAAAATTGCATAGGAGGAAAGTTAAGCAGAATTTTTCGAATTGACTTAATGGTTTCCACATTTATGTGGGGGTCATAGCTAAAGCTCAACCTACTCGGGCTGTGGCCTTGATCCAGTATATGGACATTATTCACAGGGCTTACGTAGACTATGCTGGTCTGGTATGGCTGCTTCATGACGAGGCCTTTCGCATGCAGGTGGCTTTGTATCCCACAATTAGTTGGGATATGTTATGATGACCACCCATCCAATCCAAAGGGAATGCACCCACAATGGTCATCTGGTACAGAAGTTGGGTAGCCCTTCTTGTTCTTGGCTGCAGAATTCCTTTGGACAATCTCAGAAGCTTCTCTGTTGGGAGTTTAGTTTTCAGGGTGTTTGCAACCGTAAGGTGTGAAAATACAGTCATGAGTGTTCAGTATGCAAAGGCCTCATTTCTTTCAAAATTGCGCCAAGGGCAGAGCACAACCGAGCATTAACAAGGATAACCAAGCCAATAGTAAACCAGGTGGAGCTCCCCCATTTTCAAAAAGGCCCCAGTCCAATCAAGCTTGATGTTCTGCACAGGCTTCTGGTGTCCTATCCTGATTCTGGATGGCACGTTATCTGCTTGACTATTTCAGCGAGAGTTTTCGGATTCCTTTTCAAGGCACCCATGTTCGTTTTTAGCTAACAATTTGAAATCTGTTAGGGGGATGGAACATATTGTGAGACAAAAGATTGATAAAGAGGTGGTGGAGGGTCGTGTGTTGAGCCTCTTTTCAGCACCACCTTCCCCTCATTTGAGAGTTTCCCCATTGGGGGTTGTTTCTAAGAAAGCAATGGGTGAATTCCACATTATACACCATTTATCTTATCCCTCACAGTCAATCAGTTAATCATGCCATTCCCCCATGAGTTATGTACGGTTCGTTACACCTCTTTTGATACTGTTGTCCATTGTGTTCAGAGCTTTGGTGTGGGGGCTGAGTTAGCTAAATGCAACATTAAGTCTGCATTTCACTTGTTACCAGTTCATCCTTTAGATTTCAAATTATTAGGTTTTAAGTTTGAAGGGCAGTTTTACATGGACTGGGCACTCCCAATGGGTTGCTCCATTTCCTTTGTGGCCTTTGAGGCATTCAGCACCTTTCTTGAATGGAACCTCAGGCTATGACTGATCTCAGGGGAGTTGTCTACTATTTGGATGATTTTTTGTTTATCGGGTCATCTGGTTCAGGGGTGTGTTTGTTTTTACTCAGGGAATTCTAGGCATTAGAAGAAAAACCAGGTGTTCCGTTGGTGCCTGAGAAAACAGAAGGACCTGCCACAAGATTGGAATTTTGGGGAATATCTATTGACATGGTCAATCAGTTATCTCAACTCCCAGAGGATAAGGTCGCCAATTTGCATGACAGGATACAATTCCTGTCATGATCTAAGGCTACACACCATGAATTTCAAGAGCTCATTGGGCATTTGAGTTTTGCCTGTAGGGTAGTTGCTCTGGGGCGAGCATTTTTTATAGTCTTTGTGATGCTATCTCCAGAGTTGTTAAACCACACCATAGAATCAGTTACTTCAGCCATAAAGGAAGATCTCTTAGTCTGGTCTCACTTTCTGGCAGACTTTAATGGTATTTCATTTTGATGTGACAAACTCAGGCTACATGATGTTCTGCAAGTGTCATCTGATGCAGCAGGCTCAGCAGGCTTTGGAGTTTATTTTAACGGCCAGTAATGCACCCATTCCTGGTTTCAGGAGTAGATCCAGGCTGGATTAACTTCTGATCTGCTTTTCTAGATTTTTTCCCATTGTGGTAACCATCACCATTTGGGCTAAAGAGTTTGTTAATTCTTCTATGCACTTTTGGTGCAATAACTTGGCTGCTGTACATGTCATCAACTCCTTGATGTCAAGATCCCGATGGGTCATGTGTCTTGTCTGGGCATTTACATTGCAATACTTATGTTTTAATATCTTGTTTATGGCCTTGCATCTTGCGGGAATTGATAATTCTATCTCAGATGCTCTTTCCCATAAACAGATGGATCACTTCTGGAACTTGGCCCCCGGGGCAGCTCATCTGACAGAACTGATGCCCAAACATCTTTGGAACCTTGGCAGTGTGGAGTGATGTGGGCCCTGGGTCTCTCGGTCACAGCCAGTACTAAGCAGAGTTATCTTAGAGTGGTTCAGGAGTTCATCAAGTTCCAAGTGTGGCACCAATTGGGGGAGGCACTGCTGGCTTCAGTTCATCAGCTCTTATGATATTGTGTTTTTCTCCACAATAAGGGTTTGGCCCCTCAATCCATTTGTGGCCACCTCTCTGCCATTGCTTTTTGGCAGAAGATTCAAGGGGTTCACAACACTACTGTTGATTTCAGGATTAAAAAGGTTCTAGAAGGCTGATCTAGAGAGAGAGGTCAGATTAAAGATAATAGAGCTGTATGGGCTGGCATTTGTGTATCACCATACGATGTTTTATTATACCATGCTGCAGCACTGACCACGAATTTGGTGGGCTGAGAATTAGTAAGCTACTTTTGGCAGCTAAACATGACAGGTCTGGCAAGGCGTTGTGCTATGATGATCTTAAGTTTACTCGACAGAGGGTTATACTAGTCATCAGGTCATCTAAAACTGACCAGCTTGTAAAAGGTACATAGCTTTCTCTACAGCCTTGCTTAGATATGGGCCTCGGCAGACGGCTAATTGAGCCGTCTTCTGGGCCCGGAAGAGGAGGGGCAGCTGCACGAGCGGCACCCCTTCCTCTTCCTGAGGTCGCCCTCGGAGTCGCCGGCCCTCCGCACGGCTGGCACTCCGGGGATGACCTCATGCCACGGCGACTGGACGCGCCGCGGCGTTTGAGTCAGGGAAAGTGCACCCGCCGCTTTTAGAGCGCACTTTCCCTGACATCTAAAAGGGGCACCAATTTGGTGCTTCCTTTAGAGTCGCCGGAGGAGCGCCGCGGTGTGGAGGCTGAGCTCCGCCGGCGCTCCGGACCAGGGCGTCCCCGACGCCCTGGTCTGCAGAGGGGGATATATCTATCTATCCTGTGCATGCTTTGTGTGAATAAGTTTGTGCCAGAGGATCCAGTCCAGGGCCTCTGTTTGTTCACCAAGATCATTCTCCTTTGAACAAGCAGCAGTTTTGGGCAGTTACTTCTAGGGCCTTGTTCACTGTCGGTTCTGTAATGTTCACTTTGCAACTCATTTGTTTCAGATTGGGGCTGCTTCAACGGCTGTATTCATGGGGTTTCAACCCAATGCTAAATTGGTTGCTGGAAGTCCTCTAGAACAGATCAAGTCAAAAAGGGACACACAATGGACTACAACAACTATAGAACCATAACACTGATCTCCCACACAAGCAAAATCATGCTCAAAATTCTGCAACATAGACTCCAACTATACATGGAGAGAGAACTCCCAGAGGTCCACACAGGGGTCAGGAACATTAGAGGCCCCAGGGATGGCTAATGGAGTGCACTAGGGAATTCCAAAAGAAAATCAGTATGTGCTTTATAGACTATAGCAAAGCCTTTGACTGCATAGATCAGGGGTAGGCAACCTTTCCCCTTTAAGGGCCGAGGGACTTCAGCTCCCAGAATCCCAGGAGCTATTGGCTAACATGGGACTATTGGCCAACATGGCTGAGGCTTCTGGGAGCTGAAGTCCCTTGGCCCTTAAAGGGGAAAGGTTGCCTACCCCTGCCCTATCTGTTCAACTTGTATGCAGAACATATTATAAGAAAAGCAGGCATGGACACAGAAGAAGGAGGAATAAAAATAGGAGGAAGGAATATCAACAATCTAAGATATGCAGATGACACCATAATACTAGCAGAAAACCTCACAGACCTGGAACACCTACTAAGGAAGATCAAAGAAGAAAGTGCAAAGGCAGACTTAATGTTAAACATAAAGAAAACAAAAATCATGACCACTGAGGACATTCACAAGTTCAACCTAGAAAATGAAGAAAGAGTAATAGTAAAAGAATTCCCATACCTGGGACCAAACATTGATAGAAATGGGGAGTGCATTCATGAAATCAGAAGAAAATTAAGAATGGGGAGGGTGGCTATGAAAAAACTAGAAAAGATTTTAAAATGTAAAGATATACAACTCAACACAAAAGTTAGAATCATACAAGCCATTGTATTCCCTATTACCATGTAAGGATGTGAGAGCTGGACAGTTAAGAAAGATGATAGGAAGGAAATCAATGCATTTGAGATGTGATGCTGGAGAAGCGTGCTGAGGATCCCATGGACAGCCAAAAGGACAAACAAGTGGGTCCTAGAGCAGATCAAACCGGAAACCTCCCTGGAAGCCAAGATGACCAAACTGAGGCTGTCGTACTTTGGACACATTTGAGAAGGGAGGACTCATTGGAAAAGACAATAATGCTGGGAAAGGTGGAGGGAGGTAGGAAGAGAGGAAGGCCACATGCTAGATAGATGTACTCTATTAAGGAGGTCACAAGTATTAAGGGGTTGCAGGAATTAAGCAGAGCAGTGGAGGACAAGGTTTTGGAGATGTCTCATCCATGAGTTGAGATTGACTTGAGGGCATTTAACAACAACAACAAGTAAATGATGATAGTATAGGATTCTGGTGAAAGTTAATTAAGAGCCAAAACTAGAATTGCTATTAGGCCTATAAACAAATGGCCTCTCAAAATCCCTTACCTGCTTTACAGGCAGAGACAATGGTGGAAACTGTTTCTATATTTCTCCACAGTCCTTGTACCCACCATTGTTCTGGAGTAGGACACATACGTGCCAGGACAGATGGATCTAGGACTCTATTAGAAAAGTGGCAGAGGATATTTAGAAAGCATTCTGTGAAGCAATTTCTTTTTAGTATGGCCTGAGAAAATCTCTCTGACATACTTCTCAGTACACCATTAGGAACTATTTAAAACAAATGTCAAAGCTGAATTTTTAGTTTTTTTCCTGGGTAGAGAAGTCTGAGGTATTTAAAAGCAGTAGAGAGCCAACATGGAGCCTTGGTTACAACTCTAGAGATCAGGGTTTGAATCCATGCTCACTTAGGTAAGTCACACGCTCTCATCCTCAGAGAAAGGCAAAGGCAACCTGCCTCTCCAAACAAATATTGCCAAGAAAAGCACATAGTTGGTTTGCCTTAGTGTCACCATAAGTCAGAAATGACATGAAAGCACACAAAAACAACAAAGAGCTTATTATGACAAGGAAAACATTGTATATAGGGATGGGGCCCCTTTACCTTCAATTGAAAGAAGTACTTAAGGATATTTGCAGTCATATAATGCATGCCACCATGTATCTTGTTATGTTTGATTTTGGACACCATTGTAATGGCTAGTCCTCCCAAGTGATCACTGAGAAATGAAAAGACCTGCCAAAGCACAGTGGTACCCCTTGGGAAAAGCTCAATTGTATTTTCAAATACACTGCAGGAACACTTCTGTGGTTGGAAAGATCCTTGGTGGCAAACCACTGCTGCAGTTTCTGAAGATTAAAAGAATGTCTGAACAACCACCAAGAGTAAACAACTGACATCTTTGGTGCAGCATCATACACACACATATAAAATCAGGAGGCGAATGTGTGGTCTGCAAAGAGTGTATACTATTTCCTTCATTCTACATGAGCAAATATAAATGTAAGCATTCATGCATGTATGGTTGAAATAGGAGCTATTGGGTGTCATACCTTTTAAACATCTAGACCCCAAGCATTTTCCCCCTCAAACCAGACAAGTGGACTTTCTCTCACTTCACTAACCTTTCACCCAACCTTAACTTCTGGTGAAAAAGGGCTAAAAGCAGTGACAGCTAATCACCACCATCCCAGCTGTTTTTTATCATCCTCTCTCTGGCAAAGCCTCTATGCTGGAGAGATTATATCATATTCACTGTAAGCAGTATCGTGTGTATGCTTGAATCCCCCTGTGGATTGGTTTATGTGGGCAAAGTGATCTGCCAAATAAAACAACCTATGGCTTGCAATAGAGAGGCATTTTTCATTGGAGTGACAGAGAATATCCTATCCAGTATGAATGCATCCCATCAAGATGTTTCCACTCTGAGAGGTAACCTGAAATAGACAGAGTCTGGACATTATTGGGGTGTGTGTGTGTGTGTCCAGAAAAGAGGAAAAAATTGGCATTTTTTCTGTTTTGGGGGAAAGGGTGTGAGACTCCAAAAAATGAGATTAATTTTTTTTAATTAAAAAAATAAAGTCATTTAAAAGAAATCGTTGCTGCTACTGCTGCTTTCTTATTTGTAGTAACAAATCAAGAATCACCCTTATGAAGATCTGGAAAAACATATATAACAACAACATAGAAGTCTATATCTGAAAAGTATCAGATTAAAGGATCACAGTCTGTCTTTTTACCAAATATTTTAACTGCTGCAGTTTTATCTCACTTTTATATGATCAGTTGGTAATGGTGAGAAGCCCAGTAGCTCAAATCCTAGGATTTTGCTAAACTTTGAATGTTCCATTACTTTGGGTTGGAAAGCAACAATGCTCAGGGAGGGTGGCCAGAAATTTAAACCCCCAGTTTCATATTTTACCAAGTGTTACTGACTGGCCCATCACTGTTTCAGATTCTACTCACAAATCTAGCATGCTCCCAAGTAGTGACACTTTTTGTAATTTACTATTGTGATCCTATCTGTGGGGTTTTCATGAAGATGTTTTGTCAGTCTGTTTGGAATTACAGGTGCCCCTCACAATTCGCGTGGGATACGTTCAGACACTCCACACGAAAATGACAGCTCGCAAATATTTGAGCCCCATTTAAAGTAATGGCACACCCATGGTGTGTGCAGCCATTAAAAATATAGCACTTGTCCCGCCCTGAAAAGAGCAAGACCATGGACTCCAAGTCTGTGAATGGGGAGGGACAACTGTACTCCCAAAGCACCTACTGCTACTGGAACTACAGTTGCTTTTTCCTTACAGGCACTGAATCTCTCAGCTCTTCCACACTGCAGAAATAAAACAGTCCAACACCAATTTAACCGTCATGGCACCATCCTGTAGAATTCTGGGATTTGTAGTTTGCTGAGGTTCTGAAGATCCTGATCCTGAGAGAGCACTGGTGCTTCCACAACTATAAATCCCAGGATTCTGTCAAATAAAGTCATGGCAGTAAAAGTGGTGTTGAACTGCTTTATTTCTGCAGTGTGGCTACACCCTCATTCTGTAGGTCTTGATATTTCATAATCTGTCCCCTTTTCATATCTTCAGTTCTGCTATCCATTTTTTTTCTCAACCACAGATATGTCTGGTATACTATATTCTAATTGTTTATCAGTTTGAATCTTAAAGTCCAATAAGATTTTTTTTCAACAAAAATTTCCATGCATATATTCCCCTCAATTTTTTGAAGTTTGTCTTTTTATTTTATTTTATTTTATTTGCATATATTCCAAAGTATAACTGCATCTGTTTTATCATGACTTGTCTTTCATAGGCAGTCTGTGCAGTCTTCCTGCATGAACTAATAAGGTGGTTGACAATGTCATCTTTTTCATTTAACAGATGGCATTTACTATCTGCAGTTATTTTTTTTCTAATATTTGCCTTGATGCTATTTGTCTGAAGTGCCACAAATAAAGTCCTTCAGTTTCTTTTGTCAATATCCTGATCTGTAAACATTTCCAGATGAACTGATCATATAGTGTGAAATTTTTATTTTGTTTTATTTTATTTATAGTCTGCTTTTCTCCCTTATGGGATCTATATGGGATCACATCAGACATTAAAACAATATGGCTAAACAATCTGAAATACAAAAATTAAAAAAGCATTAAACACAACCTACAAAAAAGAGTCTGAAAAAGAAGAAGCCCTACAATATTTTTCAGGACAATTGTGTGAAGTCCATAGTCCTAGCTCTCCCAAGTCAAAGGTGAGCCACTTCAATGAGTCTAGAGGACAAGTCCAGTCCCTGTCAACCAAAATGGAAGGTGAGACACCTATTTCTCATATCTGCTTCAGAAAACAAGGGCTGATATCCTGCTGTTGATTTAAATTGGCTAAATATAGTTAAAGTGTATGAAAATGCACTTTCAAGGAGGTTGCGTAAGAGTGCTATCCCAATCAGGGTTGTACAAGCATCATATAGGAAACTACAAAACATCCATGGCTATGTAACATTAAGGGCTCATTCCCACTTGCATTTAATCCAGTTTGTGAGTTGCATTGACACTGGACCACTTCATCAATTCAGGCTGATGAGTAGTTCCCACTATGGAAGCAAATTGTTTCCTTATTCCATGCATTCATGTCTTTTTTGACACAACTGTTGTTCCCACTTGGCTCTCCATCCCGGTCTTTTTTTAAAAAAATGTAAATTATATGATGCACATCTATATGTCATTGATGATGCAAAGGAGGGAGAAGAGGGAAGAGAGGGCTAGGAGGACCAAGCACCACCCAAAATGGAGGGCCATCCAGGAAAATATATATATATATATATATATATATATGGAGGACGTCTTCAAATCAAAGCCCAAAACACTGCTAGGAATGTCAATGCATGCCTCTTAGTCCTGCTCGAAATGGAGGGCATTTCCATACCAAAGTCCAAAGCTCCCCTGAATGTCCTCCATTCTCTAAGCGATGCTCAGAATGGAGGACATTCAGGGGAGTAAGTAGGACATGACCAAAATAATAGCTGACAGCACTCACATACAAATGCATGGTTCTTAGTGCTTCTGAAGATGGAGGACCTTTCCAATCCAAAGCCCAAAGCTCCCCTGAATGTCCTCCATTCTCGTGATGCTCAGAATGGAAGAGATTCAGGCAGTAAGTAGGAGTGATCAAAATAATAACTGAAAGCCAACTGAACCCTGGGTCCTTTGCTGTCTCTCTACTCAGATGTAAATCTCCCTATTGCAATGGATGGCACTTACTCACGGGTAAGCTGGTATTAGGACTGTGGCATTGGATTCTATAGAAACCCATATATATATATATATATATATATATGAACCAAGAGGTCACAGAGGAGGTTGTTTCCCTAGCTAAGTGGGGATTTTGAACCTTGGGTCCTTGGCTGGCTGGGCCTCCTCAGAGGTTTGATGGGCCTAGGTGGGGAAGGGACCCCTGAAGAGATCGCGAAGACCAGGACCAGGGTGGATGGATGCCCTCACCACAAAGGAGGACAAGGCACTGCCAAATGGAGGACCTGCCAGCAAAAATGGGGGACATCACACACACACACACACACACACACACACAAGCTAAAAACACATATAAATTCATGCTTGCTAGTTATGGAGGACATTTTGGAATTCCTCCTGAACAGAAGGTTGAAATGTAGGACAGGTCCTGAGAATGGAGAGGGGAAAAATGGTGGATTTCCTAAAAACATGGGAGGGGATGGGTTACACCCTCTCCCAACCCTCTGCCATTAGTCCCTCCCCTCCAGTTTGATGCAATTCAGGTCCGTTGCAACCACCTTCTGCACACGCTTGCTAATTGATTATTTTCAAAAGAACCGCCAAAAAATTACTCTTCAAAAAGTGTGTTTTTTTGGATTGCCTCACTTCAAAACAAGTCAGAACGATTGCAGTCACATCTGAAACGAGGCACATATACAGTGATCAGCAAATCATATCAAATCATAGTGGGAATGAGCCCCAAGTCATCCAGTGGAGGAGAAGGCTGAAGGTTTCAGGAAGACTTGTCCAGAAGCATGTTTAGTCCCTGTGACTTCCATCTGGGAACATTGCCTAATTCACTCTGCTTAATGGTCCCCTGATATCTCTCCTTGCAAAGGGAACCAAACCTTGGTAAGTGTGGCTACTGAACTTTTCACCACTTGTCATTGCTTTAAGTGTGTTTATCAGAAACTATTCCATATTTCATAAATTTTTCATCTTGATCCCAAGTAAAGTGAAATAACATCAAAAATCCACAAAACAATGATATCTTTATCCAGCCAACTAGAATGCACAATATATATATTGCAAGCTTTCAAAGCTCCATTAGTTTCCTCAACAGCCAAAGATAATAAAAATCATACAGGGAAAATAAAAATAAAAATGTCAGTCATAGGCCTGCATTTTGTCAAGATGATGTGGTTGTTGTTCTCAGCTCATTTGGTGTTCATGCAGGCAAGGCCAACAACCACAATATCTTGAAAAAAATAAAAGCCTATTACTAACATCATGATTTCTTTTCTTTCTCCTGTATGATTTTTAACACCTTAGCCTGAAGAAGAAGCCAGTGGTGCTTTGAAAGTTTGTAACACGTGTATTGTGCTGTTTGGTTGTTCCAAGAAAATCTGTTTTGTGGATTTTGGATGTTATTTTCTTTTGCTTAATGGCCAACACGGCTATCCTGGATATGTTTTTCTCCATGTAAAGTGAAGAATTGTCCTTCCATTAAGAGAAAAGTAAGGGAACTACATTTTTGACAAAATCTTGATTTTGTACTGGTTAACCTGGACTACTGAGATTTTTTTTTAAGTCTTATCTTTTACATCCTTTATAACTGGATTTTAAACCATACCCTTTTAAATATGCAACACAAGGCAGTGGTTTTAAAATGCATTTGAACTTTGGAATAATTGCTCAGAATGAATCATCAAACCTTTTGAAGCATACCTATGACTATTTTTTTTAGATGTACTATTGCCTGATTGATTAATGACAGAACTGTGAGAATAATAATAAAGAACTATGATGAGTACACACACATTTTTCTTTTTCTCTTTTTGGTGATTCATTTGCAAGCAAAGCAAGATATGGCTGGTATCTTGTTAACGACTTACACATATGTAAGTCAAACTCATGTCTGCCTAAGTATTTGTTGTTGCTGTTGTTGTTGTTGTTGTTGTTGTGGACTTCAGAATTCTCTAACAACTTTGCACAATGACCTGATCCCCACAACTACTCTGACACCTTTTAGCTGCTGAAGTGCCCTCACGATGGAGAGTGAAGGTGGGGTAGTAGAGCAGCATCTGGCTATGTTTCTATAACCAGACATGCAACACTGACATGATCCTCTAGAACTTTTGGAAGATGTCCAGAAGGTCGCAGAAGATGCCTCATGGACCTTATCTGGATGCTTCTTTGCCACACATTCACTTTCCATCAGTCAGTAAATTGGCATTTGAGGGAAGTTGCTGCAGCTAAAAGGTGGGTTTGGGGAGGGTGAAAGAGAATCACATGATTTAGCCTATTTCTTTGAGAAAGGTGTGCTCCTACCTGTAATCTGGAGAACAGATCTCTGAATGCTCCTTTGTTATACCATACACCCTACCTGCACCTACCCACCTATGTCGAGGCTCATAAAAAACTGAGAGTTCTAGATTTATCACAACTCTAATAGGCTTCGCTTATCTCTATGCTGATGTTACATCACATCCGATTGACTATGTGGCACTATGATGTGCTGTCACTTCCAATTACTATTTTGCCCACTATACTGCTGAAAAAGTAGACATTTTAGTGTGCTGTTGTGGGGGTGGGGGGAGAGTATGCAGCCTCTATGGTGAGAAAGAGAAAATTGGCACCAACTCTTATATAGGTGCCCATCATCATAGCTCAAACCAAGGCTTCAGTACAGCACTAGCAGTACCTTAATTAAAATTTGTCTAGGGGCATGTTACATTTTTTGCATTGTTAATTCTTGGGGAGTAAAGTCATTGTGGCAAAATCACTGAACAGAGATACTTTAGGATAGTCTTCCGAATGCCTTATGTATGGGCAGAGGCTAAATTATCAAAACCAAGACAAACAGAAATACAAGCCAAACCCCCAGCTCCTTGCCTTAGGTTTTCACAGATTGTCTTGACGTCCATGCTTTCCAGCCATATGTTTTCTGAAGAAAAATTGTGTCATTGCATGTCTATGCTCAGGCTAAGCAAGTTAGCCATTAACATTCTGATCTCTTCCTTGGTTTTCCTCTCTGTCTTTGTTCTGTCTCCACACAGATGAAATAAAAGAGGGCCTCTTGAAATAACATGCAGTCTTTATGGCCTTCAGCTGGGACAGTCTTCCCAGATTGCTCATGTGAGGAGATGAAAGGAGCAATATTTAAATCTGTGACCATAATTACATGTTTGGTTTGGTAAAGGATATGTGTACAGGAAATATATCTGCAATATGAGAAGAAATTTTATGTGTGCTAGGGGGATATGGTATTTACCGATCATGGAAAAGATTGACTTGATGACAGCGAAGGCTTTTTCTGGTAATGTAAAAGGCGCTACATGCTGCTTATTTTAGGGAAAGTTTTGATGGAAGAAGATCCCTGTGGCAGCATACTTTGGATCCATTTAGTCTAGAATCCTGATTAGGTGTGGGTGAGAATTTTGTTGAGGGTGAAAAAGTGAGCTTTTATCAAAGAATAAAAGCTGAATATAGACTAGCAGCTTTTCTTATCCCTCAACCTAGTCTTAAAATATTTGTGTGCAGCCCCATTGCCTAAAACAGAGTGTATAGCTGGAACCTATTTTTCAATGGCAGTAGAAGTGCACATAACTGTTGTCTGCATACTTGTCCAAAAGGAAAGACATTCACTTCCAAATGGGTGAATATGAAGAAAAACTGGTGTTCTCTTCCCACTTGAGGAGAATGACCAATCATGTGACCCTCCATATCTTATTGGACTCCAGTTCTAACCTTGGTTGAATGGTTGCCACAAGGAGTATGTCCACATGGGACACATGGATTGGTTTCAGGATGCAGAGCCAAAGCATGGACTGCCTTCACAATGTGAGGCCAGTTCCATCCTAAACCCAGCCCATCCCTTCTTTACACCTGAGAAAAAAGTCTTGTCTTTACTCTGGATTTTCCATGAAAATCTGGAGCACTCCAGAGTGACACCAGGTAGCTGTTTACACATGCACCCCACTGTCCTGCCTGGTGCCTTTGGCCTCAGTGCAAGTTGCTCCCTCTGAGGTCACAATGAGGTACCCATCCATGTGATTGATGCTGGTTACTTTGTTTTTTTACCTCAGAGGGTACAACTCACACCAGCAGTGATGACACCTGGCAGCAAAGTGGGACATATGTGTAGAAAGCTGTTCAGCATCATGCTGGAGTGCAGATATAACAGGGGAATTTGGGGCAGATCCAGGGCCAGAATACTCCAGGAGCATCTTGGAGTACTCTGGACAGTTTGGACATGCCCTAGGTGATAGTTGAAGAACAGTCAAAGGCAGCTCAGCAAAGATGATGGAACAGCTTGCTTTTCTTCTCTTCTCTTCCTTTGCTCTCCAGTACAGAAAAATGGTTGCTGCTAGGTGATAGTTAAGAGAGGGCCTCTCCTCATTCAATCTGTGTTTTTCCTGTATAGCCTCTCCATCCCATTAATAAATTTTTGAAGTAAGCTAGATTTAAAAAAAAAATATGGATCTATAGCTCAATGTGTCCCTGTTGTTTTCCCCATTATCCATCGATGTGGAAACGGACATCTTGGGGAAACATGGAAAAATGAATTTTGGGACACTAAGACATGTTTTTGGCATTCCTGCCCCCACAAAGGATATTTTGGGACACGATGAGGCATTTTTTTAAAAAAAAAAATTACAAAATTTCATTTTGACCCCTGGTTGCTGGTGGGGGCTCAAAATATGTAAAGATGCCCTCTACACCCCCTAGAGATAATTCTGGGGCATTTTGGAGCAAAAAAAGTTTGTGCATTTTTTTTAACCCCTGGGAGGCCCTTATGTATTGAAGATGTGTCTGTGTGTACATGGATTTTTGTATAACTTTCAAATTCTTCATAATATGCTACAATGCATACATGTATTCACACATACAATCTTGTATTACTATAGAAAATGCCAAGTAGGGCACTGTAAGTCTTTTTTGGTATATGTGAACTGAAAAAAAATCTACATCTGGTAAGATGAGATCCAAACTCCTCTACCATCGCTAGGTTCATTGAGTGGTCCTTTTTGCTGTACATATTAGTAGAACAGATCTTTTCATATCTCCATGGATCTAGTAATCAAAAGTCAGTTGCATATCAGAAAGAAGACTAGGCTAGAATCCTCTTTTAGCACACAAGCTTTTCAAATAGGATGTAAAACCATTCCCCTATGTGACATCTGAGGTGGTAAATATCATAAATGACTGTACCATGTCAGTCACTGAATTTTTTATTCTGCTGCTGCCAGTATCAAAGCATATCACTTTTAGCTAATACAGTTGATTGGAGAACAATACCTCTGGGAGGATTAGACCTTAGCTGCCCTCTAGTTGGTTCTGACTCATAGTGACCTTGTGGATGAGACATCTCCAAGAATCCCTATCCTTCTCTTCCTTCCCATAACCCCACTGATTGAGTCTATCCATCTTGTCTGTAGTTTTCCTCTCTTTCTTCTACCCTCTACCTTTTCTAGCATTATTGTTTTTTCTAGGGATTAGTGCATTCTCATTATATGGCCAAAGTATGATAGTCTCAACTTGATCATCTTTGCTTCCAAGGAGAACTCTGGTCTGATTTGTTCAAGAACCTATTTGTTTGTCTTCTTGGCTGTCCACAGTATCCTAAGTACTCTTCTCCAGCACCACATTTCAAATGAGTTGATTTTCTTTCTGTCTGTTTCCTCCACTGTCCAGCTCTTGCATCCATACATAGTAATTGGGAATATAATGGCCTGAATGATTCTGACTTTATTGCTCAGTTGTATGTCTTTGCTCTTCAGTGTCTTTTCCAGTTCTTTCATAGCTGCCCTTTCCATTCCTAGTCTTCTTCTTATTTCTTGACTGCAGTCTCCATTATGGTCAATGTTTGATCCTAGATATGGGAATGCTTTAACTATTTCAATTTCCTCATTGTCTCGATTGAATTTGTGTATTTCTTCTGTAGTCATTATTTTTGTTTTCTTTGTGTTCAGCATCAGACCTGCCTTTGCACTTTCATCTTTGACCTTCCTTATTAACTGTTCCAGTTCCTGAATGTCTTATGCTAATAATATGTTATTGTCTGCATATCTCAGGTTGTTAATGTTGTTTCCTCCTATCTTTGTAGGATTAGACCTACAAAGTTGTAAATGAGTCATAGTTTTGCATAACAAGAACTTATTGCATATCATTTCCTTCTTTGCATCTGCCAAAGTCAATTGTTTTGTTTATTAGCCCCACTGAATGTGCATCAGCACCTTTTGCTCTTATCAGAGACAACTCTTAGCAAAATTATGTTCATTATCAGGATAGATTTTCCTGAATGTCTACCTTCATGCAGTTTATGTTACATATGTACAATCTGGGAAATTTATATACTGGGTATGATGTTGCTTAAAGGAGAGTATTGATTGATCACGCTTTTTCTCTGAGGGTTAAGAACTGATGTTGATTCTGTGATCTTGCCTCCCTGCAAACTGCAAAGTCCCATCAGTCCATAACTTCAGTAGCATAGAATGGTGTATGGCCATTTTATCATTCATCTTTCCAGCACAGAAACGTTTAATAGGGACATAAGCTATATTTTTAATAAAATGAAATTTAAGAAGCCATTAGGAAGAAAGATCAGCTTAGTGGTCTTCCATCACATTCAAAATTCTGTGATTCTGTGGAACCAGAATCTGAGTCCAGTCATGATTGACTTGCTCCTTAACCTCACTTGTAAGGAAAAAAATGGAGTGTATTTTATTGAGCCAAATCCTCATTCAGATAATTGGTGAGCCTTAACTACTCCAACCTCAGCAAGCTTTTGGTCTTGGATACACCTGGATGTGAGTACCATACTTTTCCAGTTCGGGATGAAAAATGAAACCATATTCAATTCTCTATGTGCATGTTAAAATAATGTTTTCAAAAGAAATCAGGCCTTATCCAACAATAAATGATACAGTGACTTGCTGAGAAAAATTCAAATTCAGTAGAATCAGATTTTTTTAATGCCATTGATATTTCTGAAAAACAGGTCTGAAAACACAGAACCCTTGAAAGAAATAACATGGAGTTTATTACCGAGTGAAAAAAAATTTGATAATATAATATTATAACAAATAAGCATACATAATAATGAGAAGGAGGGAGGAATAGAAAAAGGAAGGGCTATGTATTTTGTTGTAGAAATAGATTCATAGAGTGTTAGCTCCTTTATGGGAAAAATGAAGGCTGGTTCAGTTAAAACTCAGCCTCCTTTAGTAGAATTCACAAGTGTAAGTGTTGAATCTCTTGGGTCTCTCTGAAACTAGTTTTAGCAAAATAAGGCAAGCAGGTAGTATGAAGATTTCATAGCTAAAAGCCGTTATTAATTGAAGGTATATTCAGACATATATACATGCAGTGTTTAAACTCTCGCTAACTTCTTGAAAATTTCAAGAAGAGGACGAGGTCAACACCTTCATCTTGAGGGAAGAGGAAGTGAGAGAGGGGGAGAGGGGGGTATTTTATGTGCTTGTAAACTAGGAGGTCCTCTGGTCAGTTGGTGGTCCTCTGGTCAGTTAGATACATCCCCACAATAGGTGACTGAGCAAATGGAGAAATTTTAGAGACAGCAGCTATAGTAGAGGCATGCATGAAACCCTTACTGTCAAAAGTCCCCATTGCTCTAATACCAAATTGGTGAAGGGAGTTAAATGAGTGTTTGGTTGGATGGCAGTTTCCAATAATAGTTAAACTTGTAAAATGGCAGGCTATGGCTGAGGTTCTACATGGAGACACAGAATAAAATTCTGCTGTAACAGAACTAAACCCTTCCTCCCCAATTTCCCACATATAGAACTCACTGTCCTTGTCCCAAGCCCCCCCCCCCCCCATCACAGGTATCTCATGACTGGGTAGGGCAGGGGGCAGCTAAGAAGTTTACAGCTGTGTTTCCATAGCTGAATGCATCACAAAGAAGGCATTCTCCAGGACCTTTCAGGGATCCTTAGGAGATCCCAGAAGATAACATTGTCATTGTGCATCTAAGTATCAGAACATAGCCAGATGCTTCTCTGCTGTTTGCCATCAGTCTTAGCAGCTTATGACTACGTCAAACCCCCTCCAGAACAGGAGGTGTGGGGAGCAGTGCACAAAGAAGGTAGTGCATTTCTTCCTCTGCAACAATCATGAAAAGATATATGTAGGCACAACTAGGATCTAAGACTAAATATGTTACTAACAGGATGCCAGTTGATGTCTGCAATGAAAACATGTGATTGTTGTTTTTATTGTTGTCATACCATATAGATCTGTGGATTGTATCTTTTGGAAAGTTGCATTATATTGTTGTTGTTGTGTGCCTTCAAGTCATTTCCAACTTTTGGTGACCCAAAGACAAATCTATCATCGAGTTTTCTTGGCAAGATTTGTTCAGAGGATATTTGTCATTGCCTTCTCCTGGGCCTGAGAGCATGTGATTTGCCCAAGGTCACCCAGTAAGTTTCATGGCTGAGCTGGGAATTGAAATCTGGTCTCCAGGGGGCTCTACAGATGGCTCCTAAGGTGTGGCTCTGTGCCACCCCTGAGAGTACCGGATCGGGGCCACGACAACTGCAAGCCACAGCCCCGATTCAGTACTTTGCCACTCCAAAAAGAGCTGACAAATGCCACTCCTTTTCGGAGCAGTAAAAAGCCATCCTTGCCACAGTGGTGGCAGCTTTTCTGCACTTCTTTTACACAGCATGTGTGTACGATGCACCAAGGGAGTACCCTGATGCCGCCCGCCATGCATTTGGGCACACGGTGTGACAGCAACATCAGGGAGGAGTCGGTGGTTAGCGTGCGATCAACATGCCTCAACTCCATCCCAGGCCAGCCATTTTGGCTGGTCTGTACAGGCCAACACTCAAACTGTTACATTTTACCATTTTTCCATCAATAGCACTAATAACTTTATCTCTTTCATGAGTTCTATGGACTTTGCTCATGTTTTTTTTCTTCATAGGAGGGAACCTGCTCCATTGTGTTTGTCACTATTCTTAGTTCCAACATACTAATAATCTTGGCATCCATTTTTTTCAGCTTTTCCTCCTTTACTACTGACTGATTTTTGGGAAAGAGTTGGGATTGTCATGTGCAGGTGGAGGGAAACATTAACTATAAATGCAGAGAAATCTAAGAGGGTCATTAAAGGTTCACACATAAGAGAAGGGGGAATGATTTAAAAGAAACAGATCCACCCCAACGCTGCCATCATGCTGCATGCCCGACTGCATGGCATGCAGCATCAGGGTGTCCCATTGTTGCAGCATGCAGATATGCTGCGCCAAAGGAGCACAAAAGAGAAGTGACAGTTGCGCTTTTTGCTGACCCCAAAAGGAGTGGCATTTGCCAGCTTTTTTTGGAGTGGCAAAAAGCCAGACCAGGGCTGCAGCGTGTGGTTGTCGTGGCCCCCATCTGGAGCTCCCAGGGGTGGCTCCGCATCTATATCTCTATCTATATCTCTATCTATATCTACAATTGTCCCTCCCCATTCATGGACTTGAGGTCCGTGGTCTCGCACTTTGTGTGGAGGAACAGCAGCTATACCTTAAATGACTGTGTGCACCATAGGCGCATGCACCATTAGTTTAAATGGGGCTCACAGTAAGTCACTATTCTCATGGGGGGGGGGGTCCGGAACAGATCCCCTGTGAATTGGGAGGGGCGACTGTATGTATCTCTCTATATATGTTTTTTTTTAAATCACTCCCCCCCTTATGTGTGTATATGAGTAGGGCTGCATCTCCACTGTAGAATCAGTGAAGTTTGAGGCCACTTTAACTGGGCTTCTGGGATTTGTAGTTCTGTGAGATATTTAGCCTTTTCTGTCAGAGAGCTCTAGTGCTACAACAAACTACAAATCCCAGAATTTCAAAGGAAGGAACCATGATAGTTAAAACAGTGTCAAATTGTATTAATTCTGCTGTGTAGTAGGAACCTTGGACAAAAGTGTTCTAAAACAATGGCAGAGGACTAGAACTTGATATGTAATTCTATGAAATAAATTCCTTTGCAATGTATGGTTTGTATATAAAATCTTGAACATCAAAGGAATTTCTGTATATGACTCATTCAGTCTTCAGGGTGATTTCACACATCTTTGTTTGCTGTTTTTAACTATCCTTTTAAAAATAATAAAAATAAAATAAAAAAGGTGTGTCTGGTGTTATAAAGCTTAGCTGGCTTATATAAAATAGTTTGGGGTTCTTTTTTGGATGTCTTCCATGGAGACATTTTGGATGACGTACATGTGCTTCCATTTTCTGTTGTTTTTCTCCCATGTATCCTACCAAAGAAATATTAGTCAGAAACTGTGTGTGGCTTGCCTCAGAACTCTTTTCTCTTCCCATTAAAACCAATATAATTTTCCTTCCAAAAAATTACTGGGAATGGGAAGACCACCTATACAATTCCTTTCAAGACACATAGCTCTGTCCAATTGATGTTTTAGAACCAAGAGATCATGATTCCCAGATAAACATTTAATAAGCAAAGGTTATTTCATGTACTTTCAACACTCATTATAAATGTTTTATCCAATGAATGGGATATTAGTATAAGCTACAGCAAGGAAATAGGTTTTCTGTTTTCACTTTGCTCAAGGGTGCAAAATTGTGGCAAATGAGTTTGAGAAAATGAGGAATGTATTTATGCTGACCTACTACTTAAACATTGGTGGCACCTATGATAGGAACTTTCCCTCCTCTCAGCTGTGATGCCTGGCATGTATATTTGTTTAAACATCTGGGGCATTTCTAGCTTTTGCACTGAAATAAAACAATAGTATTCAACAGATTATCACTATATATATATATATATATATATATATATCAGAGGAGTTACTCAGAGTTTAAACAGGAACAAAATAAAGTTCAGCTAGCAAACCTGTTTTGTGTAGACTGTTTCTAGAAGCTTCTAAATGTTCTTAAAGAATGAAGGGTGTGGGAGAGCAAACAAACAATAGAGACAGAGCGAGGGTTGTGATGTAAAAACTGTTCAATAGATCACCCAAGTTCAAAAATAATGGATCTTCTTCTTCTTTTTCTTTTTTAAAGCAACTTGCACTTTCTCATGCAGCTTGGAAAAAGCTCTATTGTTACTTATAAAATATTCATGAGAATGAATCAATGTTAACAGAGGCTTAGAAGAAGTGTTTGAAAAGAAAAAGTGACTGCATCAAGAACGCTGTTTCAAAGTCTCAAAGGAGTTAGCATTTAAGAAATACAGATTGCAAACCTTTGGCTTCTCTCTTTCTGGGCACATGACTGCAGTGAACATTTTATACATTTTAAACATTTATATGTTTTAAATGTTTTAAACCCAATGAAATTAAAGGGGAAAGCCTAAGCATATCTAACTTGGAAGTCAATTCCATTGAGCCTGGTAGATTTTACTCCCATTTATCCAAATATCTAAATGGGCTTAAATATTTGTAAGGTTTTGAGCAATGTGTTGGTCTCACACCAGAGTTTCTTTTTAAAATAAATACTCCTGTTTTCTCTACTTCATTATGAGAATTTGGAAGGTGATCTGAAAGTGCATAAGATCAACCAATCAGCACTTAGTCTGTTATGGCTTCATCTGCACTGCAGAAATAATCTGGTTTGACACCATTTTAACTGCCATGCCTCAATGCTATGGAATTCTGGGAAGTGTTCTTTGTCGCAGCATCAGAGCAAAGCCTTGAGCCATGGGAGTTAAAGTGGTGTCAAACCAAATTATTTCTGCAGTGAGGATGCAGCCTATGTCTGGGTTTTCCTTATTAAACTTTTCAAAAGCTAGTACTGTGCCTAGATCTTTCATTCTGCCATTTTGTTTTATGAACAACATCAAGCACTACCTTTTGAAAATTTTAATATACACACACCACCAGCAGCAACTAGCTAACAACAATATAAAAAAAATCAGTGGATGATAGATGTGAAGTACCATTGACTTTCTCCCTTTGAGAATTTTATAAAAATGTAGTGCATTGGATTACTGATGAGATTTCTAGTTTGCCATTTATAGTTTGCAAAAAGTTATCTCACATTGTTTTGTAAGAGAAGATATGGGCAAAATAAGGCCTTTATACCACAGGGCCTGATTCTGCAGCCTCTTTCACCCCCATTACTGAATTTGGTGGTACACTTCCAAAACAATTTGATATAGTGACACCAAAGATTTCCCATACTTTTGCTTATATTATCAGAGGATCGTGTTCTGTGAAGTACATTGGCAAAACTGAATGTGATCCTAGCAATAAAAGCTCCCACATTTTTACTTTAATAGAGGATTGTGCTTCCAGACACCTCCTGATATCATGACTGTCCTATAGAACAAAGGATATATTCAATTAATGTCTGGTTCTGAGTCAGAATATATGACAAAGTTATTTTCAGTTTGTGCCACCTGTATTTAGCGCTCAACTGCCACAAAATGGAAGAGACTCTGCATATTTTTCCACTGCACAGTTATATCAATTCTGTACCACCTTAACTGGCATGAGTTTATCTTACAGATTACTGGGAATCTGCATGGGAAATTTCTCCTAGAATGCTCTAGTACATTTGCTTTTAACTACAGCACTGGAACTCTTTAGTAGACAGTTACAAGTACCTCACCAAACTACAAATTCCAGGATTCCATATACTATAACCTTGAAGTTTAGTTACATACTTTGTCATGAGTTATCAAAGGCATGCTTTGGATTTCTCAGTAAACAAAGATCTCAGAGAACAGTGGGATGGCAGCACGTTTGAGACAATGTAAATTTAAACCCAGCTATTATAGCATGAGCTCTGCTTGGTAATTATAGATGGATATATATTGGCATTTGTGCATACAAAAATATACATGTAACTACTTTGGAGAGGCTTGTAATCTATAGCCAAAGACACTAGGGAAGGAAATTGCACAGGCAGTTTTCCCTGCCATTCCTCCCACGTGCCTTTGTTCCCAGGGGTCCTGGCAATAACTAAGATTTCTTTTTTAGAAAACTGCTGGCAACCTGCTCCTCTTTTTTTGGTAGCCAGCTAGAGCCATGTCTGTCACTTTCACTATGGCATTGTTTCTGCCACTGCCACTGTTGCTTTTTTGTCTTTATTGATTTCCTTTTCATCTGCCTTTTCTCTGACATTCACAGAACAAAAGCAGGCACATGGGCCAGGAGACACAGGTGCATCAGGACAGGAAGACTAGGGCTGCTGTCACACGGCAGAATCAATGCAGTCTGGCACCACTTTAACTGTTATGGCTCTATCGTCATGGTTCCTACACTCATCAAGAGCTTTATAAACTATTCAACTTTAAAATGGAGCAGAGAGTTGGACATGGAACCCTCCCACACCATGCATATCTATACCACATAGTCCTCTTTACAGCTCTTGACACAGATGACCCATGGGTGGAGTGGTGGGATGCCTCATCTCAAACCTTCAGTCTTCCCTTTTCTTGGACCAAGAGATGCCCCAGGTTATAAAACACATTCACATTTGATGAGTGTGAAATTTTTCATCCACCTGGGGGAATTACAGTCTCAGCTTTAACTAAATATCTAGGAATGCATATAGATAGACCAGTGGCAGCTAGGTATACAAAAATATTTACAGTTGTTTGTTTTCAACCAATAAAATAGGTTTATCAGCACTTAGGAAATGTGTTCAGGAAGATTTCTGCCATGTACTCAGACATCCCTGTTTTGGAAAACTTCTGCACAAAAACACACATGGGATTCATGCAAAGCCCACATTTTTTTGCACACATACTCACACACACCTTTTATCAGAAACACACATGGGTGTGTTTGTCTTTATACAAAACTGGTGACTTTTATACAAAAAACAAATATGCACCAAATGCATGTGTGTTTCAGCAGAGTTTTTGTGCAAAAGGTTTTGTTTTGTTTTGTTTTTAAGAGATTGTTAAAGAAAACACAAAAACAAGCCAAGCATAGTTTCCAGAAAGATATCTGGGCTTTTTTTTGGGGGGGGGGGGGTATACATCTGGTGAGTCTTTGTACAAAACCTCCAGCAATACTGCTCAAAATGTCTGTTTCTGGAAATGGTTGTTTCATGTTTTTGCACATGAAAAAACAATGATCTAGATTACCACCTTGCTTCACTCACACTGCTGCCATAGTGCAGTATTAAGTTTGACACAACTTTAACTGTCATGGCTCCATCCTAGGGAAGCCTGGGTTTTGTATGGATTTAGAGAAAATGACTCAATATAGATGTTGGGCAGAAAAAGTTTTTTATAGGGTCTAAGATCTATTTTTGAATGTGAACCCTAAATCAAAGGAGGAATTATTAATATCTCTTTCCTCTTTTCATCCCAACTGGCTGCAACTATACCAAATCATGGCTTTCCAGAAAGCCCTGGTTAGGGTTGAAGGTGCCTCTCATACTCTGACACTTTCTGAACAGTACTGTGTTAAGGACACAATAACTTTAGAAGGTTTCTCTAGATAATTTTATACAATGGGTCCTCAGTATCCATGAGGGATCCATTCTTTATCCCCCTGCAGATGGCAAAAATCCATGGATGCTCAAGTCCCATTGACTTAAATGGTGGCATGGCCACATGGCCATGCCACTATTGGGAACAATGGCACTTTGGAGGAGCTGTCTCCTTCTCCTCCTCTTTCCCCCAACTACCTCTTCCTCCTCCCTTCTCCTCCTCCTCTTACAACCACCTCCACCTCCATCTCTTCCCCACCACCCTTTCCTCCTCCTCTTCCTCCTTCTCTGCTCCTCAGTCCCATTGTACTTAATGGTGGCACAGTCTTGCGGCCATGCCACCATTAAGGACAATGGGACAAAGTCCCTAACCTCCCTCCACCCTCCTCCCTCCCTCCGTCACTCTCCCCCCACCCTCCTTCCTTACCTGCTTCCTTCCTCCCTCCACCATGCCTTGGCTTTGGGGGTGGAGTCTGTCTCCCATTGTGCCAGGGCCATGGCTGGGGCAGAGTGAGGGCAGAGACAGGGGCTTGAGTCTCCATGTAAACAGTACTCCTCTCTCCAGCATTTTCATTTCCATGTTATTGAAGAACAGAGGATAGGGAGTGATGTATCCATCTATTTTCCTGTAGCTGGACATGCTGCAAGGATGTGATCTGCAGGGACGTCCTGAAGACCCTCCAAGATCTTTGCAGATCCCTGGTGTATTGGATCTAGCTACAAGGAAATATCTGGACATGCTGACAACATGGAAATGGCCTTGTGGGGTGAAACTGTGCTGCTTCTAAGGTGAGATTTTGGGGCAGTTACTTTCAGAGATATAACTATGGAGTCCTAGTTATGTGAGTCACATACATCTCCTGATGTGGGACCTGAGTCTCACTTTGGACCTCCAGGATTGGGGGAGGGGGATACAACATGAGGGTTTGATATTTTCTCTAGAACATGCTGTTATAGGTGCTTATTGCAGACTTTTAACCATATTTAGTTGTACAAGTAAGATAGACATCAGGTAGGCAATTCCCTAAGCCTTTATGATAGAGAATTCATAAATTACAATCAAGAGCTTTCATATCCAGTCCTAGGGAAGAGGGTGGACAAATAGATTAACTTTGCACTATAGAATAGGAAGAAGGCTATGATTTTTAAAGTTTAAAAAAGGAAACGCATAAGCAAAGTAGTAGAGCCCCCATGTATTCCATAGATTCTATGCCTTTTTGTAGTGCTAAAGTTGGTTAAAATACATTGATGTGGACTGTTAACTTGGCTCCTTTTTGTATCAATATTGACTGACCTCACCCTAATCACATACTATGGAGGAATTTTACATCCCTGTAGATTTTTTTTTTTGAAATAGTAAATATAGTACTGTACATATTTGCCTTTCTTTCTTCCTCTTCCCTTTCCCCAAAATCTGTGCCTATAAAACAAACCAGTGAAGCTTATCTCTGTATTACCGGTATGCCTTATTGCAGGTGTTCCTCATTATATCTGTGGCATCTAGTTGACTTGATCCATAAAAAAGCTTAATGCAGCAAATAATGTCTGCAATGTCCAATCAATGCATTTGCAGCCAAAATATATTTTGAACAACTGAAAATACATTATGAACTGAAAGGCTTGTTTTCCTAAAGATTAATCCTAAAGATTAAACACTGGTAAAAAAAAAATAAGCCATGGGTGATATCCAGGCAAAGTGGAGAACCATTGTATTTTAATGGAATATCTGTGTTCATGTGTGCGCACATGTGTGTGTGTGCGCTCAAGACATTGCTAAGCACATTAACAGATTTGTGTCTGAGGCTCATATTGGACACAGTTACAAATAAATAAATAAATTCAAATGTGAATATATAGTGTCCTCTGTTCCCACCACAATTTCCTCACCTTTCTTTTCTTTCTGTTACCCTTTCCTTGGTGAAAAACACCCCATCACATAGGGAATGAATATCCATGGAGTCTAATGGAATATATTTTTCCTTGAGATGAATTGCCATGAAAGGTTGGAAAGGACGGTTCTGTTAAAAATATGTTTTGTGTCAAAACTATCATTTTGAGCAAATCATTGTACAAATACACAACAAAAATGTTGCTCTTTGCACAAAACAATTTTTGGTGCAAATGATTTCCCTCCAAAAAGGAACCTATGATGCAACAAGAATGATAAATGACATATCAAGGCATCCCTCCTCATCAAAATAAAAAATGTAACTATTCCTTACATCTCTATCTAACCCATTCCTACATTGCTACTGTCACAATGATAGCTTTATCACATGAGAAAAGAAAGCCAAAAAAGAGTGGAAGAGTAGCAGCTTTCTCCACACTTCTCTGCATGCTGTTTTAGCGGTTCCATTCTTTTCCCAAGGGAGATGGTCATAAAAGTGTGCCTTTTGTCGAACGAATCTTTCCAGCATGACAAAAGACACACTTTATTACAATCTCCCTCAGGAAGAGAATGGAATAGGTACAACAACATGCAAAGAGCACAGAGAAAGCTGCTACTCTCCAATTTGATTTTGGCTTTCTTTTTTCATTAAATAAGCCTCTTAGACTCAGGAAAAGTGTCAATTGACATTTTTTTCCTCCTGAGTCTATGTGTGTGTGTGTGTCTCCGTGTGTGAACTCTTGTGAAACTTCAGATGTGATTTTGGAAGAACCATAGTAAAACCTCTCCCTGTGTATCCTGACTTCACTCCATGAGCAGCTTCCACCAAGTTAGATGTAGGTATGCATAGATATAGATATGGAATGGGCAACATGAGGGCATTGCCCCCCAGAAAAGAATTATGTCCCCATGAAATTCACAATTTTCTAGTATGGCAGGAACTTCAGTTTGGCATTTAGAAACAGAATTCAGGTATTCAAAGAAAGGGGTTTGGCAAAGTTATCAAGGGAATGGGAATGCAAAGAATATAAGAGTACAGGGAAAAATTCATTTTGGGAGGGAGATTAGGAGGGCAATGCCCTCATTTTGTGCCCCCATAGCTATGCCCCTGGGGGTATCTCATACCAGGATGAAGAATCATAACTGTAATCTCTTTCATTAGGACAAAGAACAGGCAACTACAATCCAATAAGAAAAACTGGTGATATCCAGGAGAAGATAATCAAAGGGACATTGGGAATATAAGAAATAGCTTTGAGCCTTGAACCACATAGACTGAGGTCTAACAGGGTGCCTCTATGTATTTAATCAGTGGTACATTTCCCAGCTTGGTTGACACAGCCTAAGTAATTATGCCATTCCATGTTGTTCCATGTATTTGTATACAATTCCACCCATGTAGTTCAAATTTCTGTTAGATTTATTGACCAGGAAGATCTCCCATCATGTTCAGCGATGGTTAAATATTCCAGAAATAAGAGATATGAAACAGCTTATGCTGACATTCTTCAAGAGCTTATCTGTGGATGGTGCTTCTGAATGAATAACGGACAAGAGTAAGACACATAGCCAACTAATCCACAAGCAATAATCTTTATGGAACCTTTGGTCACAGCAAATGAGTTGCTGTGTGGCTGATGAACATCCAGGACAAATGTAATAACTGTCTGATGTCCAAGTTGCTAAACCAAACAATTCATACCCTAACCTCTGATCCTGGATGTATGGCACAAAGGACTCTTTTACAGCATCTGTTGGTTTTTGTACCATAACAGTGCTCTAGTGTTTATAAAAATCATACACTACTGAGTATCCACTTTCGACTAAAAGAAAGAGCCTCCTAAATAGGGAATTTCACTAGAGTTGATGCTCCTGCAGAAAATATCTATTTTACAGATTCTAACTGTGAGATAAAATGCACTTCATATGGAGAGTTACACTAGAGTTGATGCTTCTGCAAAAAATATCTATTTTACAGATTCTAACTGTGAGATAAAATGCATTTCACATGGAGAGTTACACATTTGCAAGTCTTTTTGTGTCTTTCCGAAAAATAGCACACCCACAAAAAAATTGTAAAATGCAAATGACTAAAAATGATTACATATTTGTAGTATTTTTTAAAAAAGTACAAGCATGGTTTAGTACATGGCAAAAATGTGTTCAAAAACACATCCACAAAAATGTGTCTAAAAAGATACATACAGAAATCCATGCATTCTTAACGCAAAACCACTGCTGCCACCGCCACTATCCTGCACAAATTTCCTTTTAAGAAGAGCAAGTCAAAGTCACATAACTAGTCAAGATGCAAACAAGATTCATAATTTTGCATACTGCCATTTTGCTCCTCTCTTTACAGGAGTGCAAAAACCAGCCAGAAAGCTGCAGTAGTTGATCCCATTGATCCAAACTAGGTAATCATTGTTAATGGCTTCCAAAGGAGCTAGACTATGAAGATGTGGTTTAAAGCTGGCTTAATATCCTGGCTAGTTTAAAAGTCATTAATTTAATTATCTAGTATTTCACTTGGTACTCCTTCAGGGAAAATACATGAGAATGAACTTTTGGTTTGTCACCATTTTTACAGTTATATTTAATCCAAATATATGTTTATTGAAATTAATCATAAGCAGAGTGATCCTTTGTAATTAGGAGTGAAACCAATATGTTCCCCTTTGCAAGGTTTTCCCCTTGAAAGCTTTTTCTAAACAGTAGATGAATGAACACTTGGAGCTTATTTTTGAAAGACCAAAACAGAGAAGGTCTGCTAGGTAAAGTAAAAGCCATTATATAAGCACAGAGAGCCTGGAAGTGGAACAGGGAATCCAAAACCATATATATCATTAGTTCAAAATGTTGAAGACCAAGAGCTCACTAAAAGAGAACATCTACTTTTTTAGCCCTCTAAAAGTTTTCAGAACTTGGTAGATAGCCAGAGAGGCTTGACCCTGAGGAGAAAGTACTCCAACATCACATTTCCAAGCAGCTTCTTCTTTTGTTTTAAAGAAATCAATATCCCTAAATTCTGAAGATTGCAGACACCAGGGTTTCAGTTAGAATCCCATAGTGAGAAACATAAATATTTTGGACAGAAGATTCATCAACATGACAGCAAAAAATACTTGTGGTTAGGCTTTAGTATAGGATGGCCAATGGGCTTTAGCAAGAGAGAGACCAATTGTATAGCTTTTAAATACATCATTTCCTCTTCAGTGTGTCTGCAGCTTTTCAAAACCTGTGATGGTAGTTTCCCGTGTCAAGACTTGGCTTTGCTAGTAAGCAGCTATCAATTTTTATCTATAGCTCTTAAAACCCAGGAAACGTCACTGTTTAGGGATAAGAACTCCTAGCATCAAGAAGAAAGTACTGTATATACTCGACTATAAGTTGACCTCATGTATAAATTGAGGGCAGGTTTTGGGGCCAAAATTGTGGATTTTGATATGACCCATGCATAAGTCTACAGTAAGACTTAGAGTCATGTAACAAAGCATCTAAAGGATGAAGCAAAGGAAAACAATACTAAAGAACTTGCAAAATTGCAGGAAGCATAATTGTTTGTCTTCACACTGAAGGATTGGTGGAAGGAAAAGTAGAGGGTCTTAGTGCTTCCAGGAAATACTACACTCTTGCATTTAACTACGGGATGGTTTTTATTTTTATGATAGTTAAGTACAGTATTTACATTGACCTGTGAATAAGTTGACTCAGATTTTTGGGTCAATTTTTTGGTTAAAATTTCTAGACTTATACATGAGTATATACAGTAATTGAACTAGCAGCATCCAGCAGTTTCTATGTCAGGGTGCAATGGATTCACTGGCTTCACTCCAGATTTTTCAGGTGCTATTTGAGGTACTGAAGTTTATTAGTCAATAGGGGCACTTATCAATCAATCTATCAATCAATCAATCTATCAATCTATCTATCTATAGACACACACCACACCACACATACATACACACACACACACAGACACAATATTTTTATTCAAACACCAACATTTTGCATGATAGAAAAACATATAGGATTACAACACTACCAATGCTGCAAACAACAATGTCTTCTTTTTTTTTAAAAAAAAGGAAAAAGTATGTATAACCACTTAATACAGACAAGGGTATACAAATGACTTCCAACTTGCCAGTTTGTGGTTATAATCATCAACTATCTCTACTTTCCTTATTTCTGCTCTAAAGAATGTAAAAATTAATTAAATTATAATGATACTGTCTGTTATTAGTAAATGACAAAATGGTCTAAAGGTGAGTTCTACTATTCTGCAAATCCTAAAATAAATTATTTCCCTCATTTCTTCTTCCAATAGTCAATCACTAATTTCCATTCTTTAAAAAGACTCTCCAGGACTTCCGGTGGCATGGCAGTGCATGAATTACCTCAAAAGACTTAGCTCCGGGAGGTGATTGTTTGATGCGGGGATTAACTCGGTCGAAGAGATGACCGGATTGGTAGGAGGTATCCCCTTAATTAAGAGGGAGGCAGAGGGGCCCAACATTGTCCTTGGATTGTTCCTGGGCATCCTCTAGATGAGGAAGAAAGAACAACGCTGGTAAGAGAGACGCAGAGGGGATTGGAAAGGTCTGGGCAAGCCATGTCCGTGTCAAATTGCCATTTATGCAGCACGAGCACTGGCGCTGCCACTAAAACCTTTGCCAGGCTGACAATATATATGTGCATATACTTACAATATGATGGAGAGTATACCTTCTTCTTTAAATCCATCCATGGCAACTTGTTAAGAGGAATAGAAAAAGACGTCTAAGCATAGGAGGGAAAGTGGAAAGTGAAAGCAGGAGTAAGCTTGAATGGCTGAAACACTTGACATGTGGATACAGTGAAAGCAAAACATTTTTACAGCCTTTGTGGTAGCTAAAGAACTGACTAGGGGGAAAAAGGCAAAACGCTACTTTATTTTCATTGGGACTGGCTATTTAGCTTTTGCTTTTGTCTTTTTGCGAACTCGAACTGAACTGATTTAGACTTGATGAATAGGATATTAACAAAGACATAGGACGTTATCACACGGGGCCAAATCCACACAAAATCCACACAAAATGCCGACCAAAACTGGATTAGTGGCCCGTGTTTTCACAGGACATCGCACAGAAACTGAACAGAAAGTGGACAGAAAGTGGACAGAAATGAGATCTTTTGAAATTCGGTTCTTTGGAGGAAATGCAAATGCACAATTAAGATAATTTCACAATTAAGGTAAAATCGTTGTAATGTGGAAAGCAAATGCGCATTTGGAAGGGGGATTTGGAAGAGGGTCAGCGCTCCGAGGAGGTCCCCCTTGGAAAGCCAGCTCTCCGAGGAGGTCCTCCTTGGAGCGCTGGCCCTGCGTTGGGTCGGCGCTCTGAGGAAGTCCCCTTGGAAAGCTGGCTCTCCAAGGAGGTCCTCCTTGGAGCGCCAGCCCTGCGTCGGGTCGGTGCTCCAAGGAGGTCCCCTTGGAAAGCTGGCTCTCCGAGGAGGTCCCCCTTGGAAAGCCAGCTCTCCGAGGAGGTCCCCCTTGGAGCCGGCTCTCCGAGGAGTTCCTCCTTGGAAAGCCGGCTCTCCGAGGAGGTCCTCCTTGGAAAGCCGGCTCTCCGAGGAGGTCCTCCTTGGAAAGCCAGCCCTGCATAGGGCCGGCGCTCCAAGGAGGACCTTCCTGGCGAGCCGGCTTTCCAAGGAGGACCTCCTCGGAGCACCAATCCGACACAGGGCTGGCGCTCCAAGGAGGACCTCCTTGGAGAACGCTGCGGCGGGAGGTCCTCCTCAGAGCGCCGGCCGTGCGGAGGGCCAGCTGCTCCAAGGACGACCTGGGGAAGGGGTGACAGCCACGGCGAGTGACAGCCGTGGCTGTAGTGCGCATGTGCTAGAAGATCATTTCTAGTACATGTACGGGATTTTCTCACTTGTGTGTGAACATTAAATGCAGTTTCAGGGGGAGCTTTCCTTAATTGTGCAATTAAGGTAATTACGTGTGAAAACCATTTGCAGAATCAAGGTTTATTTTCGGTTTATTTTCAGAATTTGTCTTTTCTGGTTTATTATCGCTTTGTGCGCCACGTGTGATAACGACCATAGAGAAGCATAAAATCAAGATCCTTTTTTTTCTTCCTCCCCGAATTTTCATTCTGTTTATTCGAGGAAAACAATAGAGGTAGGAACTTATTTATAAAGACATGGAGATGGAAGTTTAAAAAGAGACTAACAAATATCAGTGACTTTTGTTTGATTAAGGGACTGCTTTACTGTTGGATTGATGTGGATTGTCAAGGGACAGTGAGAGAAAGGAATAACCACCATGGTTTGAATAGACCATGGATGATTTTCTGAATCGTGTTAGAAAACAAACATTGCTGAAGGAGAACCAAATAAAGAATATTTTATTTTATTTAGTGAAAGGAGGACTTTATAAGGATTCAGCATCACAAAGATTAGGAACTCAGGCTGATTAGAGCTGCATAAAGGAGGAAGGGAAGACTTTTTTGCTACTTTATATTGAAAATGTGTCCAGAGCTAGTTATACGCAGTGAAAGACATTGCATCTTAGAAAGGACATAAGAAGAAAGAAGAAATAGAATACTAAAGGAAGGAAGAGTAATTAATGAAAAATTGACATATATATTAATTAGATAACTGATTTAAATTTATATAGAATTTTTCTTAAGGTTCAGTTATTTGAGTTTATTGGTCAATAGTGAATTGGGAGGAAGGAAATTATTTAAGGGATTGAATATATGTTGTATCAGGGGACTATTGATTTTAAGTTTTTGTAAAACTGATTTCTCTTTGAACCATATCTTTGCTTTGAAAATCAATTGAGTTGTTTATGTTTGCATGTTTGAGGGGATGAGCAACTAATTGATGACCTAACTGATTGATCAATTGCCTGAATAGTCGGGGGAAAAAATCTTTCTCTTCCTCTCCCTTCCACTTAATAGATAAATAGCTTGATTTGATTAAAGTGCTGTGGTGATATTTGAATTAATTAAGTAAATTATTTGATCCAAATTGATTAATTAGATTGGTTCATTCTGATTCAAATTGGGAGACTATTTTGATTATATTAGAGGGAGGGTGACACATTGGAAATTTTTGGAAGAGAAAGAATTAATATATAAGCTTTGTAGGGAAAAAAAGGATTGTAATATTTATAGATATAAAAGGGAAAGACTGACGTATGAACAGAGAAGGCTGGACAGATTTGAATTAATAATATGCTCACTTAGTCACTCTAACATTTACCAATGTGATTCACTTTGGTGAAATATTGCTTGGAAAGTATTGTTGGAATTCTCTCTGAGGAGTTGAGTGGGTTTGAAAGGCCCTTGAACTTATATTGAACTAAAGAAGAACTTAATTCAAATTAATTTAAAATAAGGGTCATAAATATAAGCATGTGTTACTAAAGGAAGAGATAGTAGATTCAATTAACATGATTAACAGTAAATATACAAAGGGAACATAATAAAACACAAAGATAAGAACATAAAATTGAGTTAAATTAATAGAAAGGAAAGAGAAACAAGACATGATGTCTAGAAGAGAAAAGGCACAATCACAGGCCGCTTCATATACAAGTCAAAGAAGACCATCACTTGAAATGGCTGGGAAAGGAGTGGAGCAGAATACGTGTATTTTGGAAGAAATGAAAAGATTACATCTGGAACTGAGGAAAGAAATTAGAGAATCTAAGAATGAAATCAGGTAAGAAATTAGAGATTCGAGAAAGGAAACAAAAAAAGAACTTAAATACAAAGCAAGTCTTATAAGACAGGACTTAGACAAGATCAATAAAGATATAGAGAAAGTGGCAGGGAAGATGGAGACATTAGAGCAAAAGACAAAGAAAATGGAGGACAGACTGATGGAAATAATGGAGTCACAATAGGAAGATCAAAGTTCAATATTAAGACTTGAAACTAAGGGCCTAAGCAGATGGCGCAAAGTGCTGTCTTTGAGGCCAGGAAGGGGAGGGACAGCCTCATGCTGGGTGCCCCAACCCCTTCCCCAAAATGTCATCAGAGTGGCTGGCCCTCCACACGGCTGGCGCTCTGACGACACACTTCCACTGCAGCGTCTACACACACTGCAGCGGAAGAGGTGCCGAAGGTGTGCCGGATGCCTTTTGTGGCACACCTTTGGTGTCTTGCAGAAGGAGCACTATTTTAGCTCTCCTTTCTGGAGCAGAGATGCTGCACCGTGGGGCCGAGGAATGTGGATGCCTCAGCCCCAATCCGCAGCTTCCTGGGGCGGCCCCATGCCACCCGTCTGCTTTCCCCCTAAGAAAGAGTATGGTGCATTAAATTGAGAGGACTTCAGGGACAACCAAATGAAAATCTGTATAAATTCTGTATAAAGTATTTAGATAAATCTCTCCAGCAAATGGAAGGTGAGGTGGATAGAATGTATAGATTGAACTCAAAGGTAGCAAAGATGAGGAAACTTCTATGCGATGTGGTGATCTACTGGGTAAGGAAACACACCAGAGATCTTTTCCTACAAAAAAAAAAAAAAAAAAAAACACTATAGAACCAGATTGGTAATAAATGGAAGTGAGATTCAGGTGTTTAAGGACATCCCAGCTACGATTTTGAGGAAAAGGAGGGATTACCAATTTTTGATGGAACAATTAAAATCCTACAGAATCCCATTCAGATGGGAAGATATCAAAGGACTATAATTGACGTGGGACAAAAAAAGATATAAACTGGACTCTATAGAGAAAGCCGAGCAAATTCTGGAGGAAAAACAGAAAAGAAATTGAGAAACAAAAAAATGGGAAAGCAGGATCTGGAGAGAGAAGGAGGAAAATGGAAGCAACGAACTTTCTGTAAGGAGAGTGGAAAAGAAAGGGACAATGAAGATGAAGGGAGGGAAGTAGAAGAAGAGGAGGAAGAGCTAGATAAACATGAAAGAGAAAGAGAGAAAAGGAAAGAGATAAAGAAACCTATTTTAAAGAAACCTATTTTAAAGAAACAAAAGGAAAAGGAAGAGGACAGACAGATTTGAGAGAGAGTGAATATGCTACAGACGATGAAGAAGAAGGCATAACAAAAGAAGAAAGAAGTGGAGAAGAAATAGCAGAAGGAGAAGCAGAGAAGAGTATAGAAGAAGAAGAAGAAGCAAACATAGAATAAATGACCAAATTTTGACAATTTGATTAAGAGGTCCTTATCTGCCCCCTCTAAGAATAGGTTGTAGTAAAATTTAAAATGAAAATAATAACATTAAACATAAAAGGTTTAAATTTACCTATTAAAAGAAAAAGAGTATTTCATTTTCTTGAGAGGGGAAAATATGATATAGTATGCCTTCAGGAAACACATATAAAAACCTCAGAAAAAAGATTAATTAGGAACAAGACTTTAGGGAAAGAATTCATTTCAGCACCAAAAAAATAGGAAAAAAGGAGTAGCAATAAACATTAATAAACAATTTGAGACAAAAGAGATTTTGAAGGATCCTACAGGTCATTTTATTGGAGTTGAGGTAAAATGGAATGGTGAGAATTTCTTAATCATAGGAGTGTATGGCCCACAGGAAAATAAAGGTTTGAGGGTTTTTTTTAACCAAAATTATACTTAGAGATCTCCCAATTTGACTATGGTGATGATTATGAGCGATCTTAATGGGGTAGTCAATCCTAGTCTAGATAAGAAAACAAATGGTAGAATAAAAACAAATCAGGGCAAATTACAAAAATCCTTCTTTGAATTAACTGATAGTTACAGTTTGATTGCCACATGGAGATATACACATAATGAGACCAAAGACTATATAATCTATTCAAACAGACATCAGTCATTTTCGAGGATAGATATGATTTGGCTTCCCATGACTATGAGCAAATTTATTAAGTTGGTAGATATTTTACCCCGAACAATATAAGATCATAACCCAGTGATTATAAATCTATATGGAAAGAGGAAGCACGATGTATGGAGATTGAAAGATGATTTGATGCAAGATCAAGATATAATAAGGAAAGCTAAAGACACTATCAGTTTATTTTTTTAAAGAAAACACAACAAAAGATGTAAAGGCAACTATTATTTGGGATGCTGGGAAGGCGGTCCTAAGAGGGTTTTTATTAACCAAGAAAACTAAGAAAGAGGAAAATCAAAAATTGTTAAATCTCATAGTGCAAAAAGAGAGAACTTAAAGAAATGCCAGGAGAGGAGAGCATAACAGAAGAAATAAAAGTCTTACAAAAACAACTAGTTAGGAAAGATACAACAGAGATAGGAAAAAGACTTAAATTATTGAAGCAAAAAAAAATTTTGAACATGCAAATAAGATGGGTAGATGACTAACTGAAAGATTAAGGGAAGAAAAAGAAAGGAAAGCTATAATTAAAATTAAAGATGAAGGTAAAATTGCTACACAACAGAATGAAATTATGAGAATATTTCATAATTTCTATTCAACACTCTATTGCAATCAACCAGTAGAGCTAAGAAGATAAAACATTATTTAAATAGGCAAGAATTTGAAACTCCATTTGAAAACCATTTTAACATGTTAAACAATGATATAACTATTACAGAAGTAAAAGAGGCAATTAAAAGATGTAAAGAAGGTAAAGCACTGGGACCAGATGTGTTCATGCCGCTCTGTTATAAAACTTTTATAGAGGAATTGTGTGTCCCACTGCAACAAACCATGAATTCCATACTGCAAGAAGGAATACCTCCAACTTGGGCAGAAGCTGACATAGTGGTCATACCAAAAGAAGGGAAAGATACAACGGACCCCCAAAATTACAGACCAAACTCTCTCTTAAATACTGATTACAAAATCTTCACTAACATATTGGCTAGAAAATTAAAGAATTACCTAAAGGACTGCATAGATGGAGATCAAAGAGGGTTTTTACCTCAGTGACAGACGAGGGAAAATTTGAGAGTAGTGTTAAATGTGATAGAATATTATGAGAGACACAATAATAGAAATGCAGGATTAATGTTTGTGGACCTAGAAAAAGCATTTGACACAGTTAATTGGATAACACTATTTGAGATCTTAGAAAGAATGGAAATAGGTGAAAAATTTATCAAATGGATAAAATTTATAAAGAACAAAAAGCTAGGATTATTATAAATGGAGAGCGGACTGAAAGTATTTCGATTAAGAGAGATACTAGACAAGGCTGCCCACTCTCACCACTTCTATTTTTAGTGATTATAGAAAGATTAATTAAAGAAATAAAAAAAGCAGGACCAGATTCGCGGAATTAAAATTAAGAATAACAGCTACAAGCTAAGGGGTTATGCCAACAATTTGGTTATTTTCCTGGACAATCCAAATGAGAATGTTGATAAACTAATGGAAATCTTACAAGAATTTGGAGAAATAACAAGGGTGTGAATTAAATAAGGAAAAGTCAATAATTCTTGCAAAAAATCTACCAAAATCAAAAGAAAAAGAACTAAATATTAAAACGGGTATGAAAATACAAACAAAAGTAAAATATTTAGGAATAATAATCCCCCCCCAAAAAATTAGGTCTAGTTGAGGAAAATTATAAGAAAATTTGGAATGAGATAAAGAAAGATATGCATGTATGGAATAAAAAGCAACTCTCTCTGTTAGGAAGGATCTCAGTTATCAAAATGCTAGTGTTATGAAGAATACTTTTTTATTTCAGATGATCCCTGTAGTAACCACAGACAAACTTTTCAAATTGTCGCATAAGGATCTCAATGCATTTATTTGGCAAAAGAAAAGGCCAAAGGTCAGATTAAAAATCTAACAAGATGCAAAGGAGAGAGGAGGGCTAGGTGTTCCCAACCTCAAATTATATTTTGAATCATGTTGTCTAGTGTGGATTACAGAATGGATCCTCCTGAAAAATGATAAATTACTAGAATTAGAAGGGGATGGCATATGCTATGGCTGGCATGCATATTTAGGATATGGCAGAATAATGGCTAATAAAGATTTTAATCTTCACTGCATAAGGAAAGCATTGTTCCAAGTATGGAGGAAATGTAGAGCTAGGGTTATGCCTGAACTCCCCCTTTGTTTCTTACCCCAAGAGGCAATACAACATAAAGAAATGATACAAGGGACAAATTGGCTAACCTATGAGGAACTATTGCAAAAAGACAGTAAAGGAAATTTGAATTTGAAAACACAGGAGGAATTAATCAGAGGAAGATACGAAATAAACTGGTTTTTGTACAGACAAATTTGGGAACCAGCCACAGATGCCAGCCACAGATGCTGGTGAAATGTCAGACAGAAACTCTTCTAGAACATGGCCACACAGCCTGAAAAACCCACAAAAAACTATGGATGCTGGCCATGAAAGTCTACGACTTCAAATTTGGGAATGCTATAGAATAGACAGTAAATTATATGGATTTAGAGATAATAATTCGGACCTTGACAAAGCATTCTTTAATGGAAAGGAAAAAAAGGATTAAATTTATTTATACAATCTTACTAAAATGGAAATTGGGAGATGAAGTTGTTAAGACAAATATGATACAGTGGGCTAGAAATATAGGGCACCCAATAGAACTGGATAGATGGGAGCATACGTGGAAGAAAGGAACACAATACACCATATATCAAAGTCTCAGAGAGAACTTTTATCAACTTTATTTTTGATGGTACCACACACCAGAGAGAATTTCAAAAATTTATAAAACAAAAACAACTTATGTTGGAAGTGTGAGGAAGAAATATGTACTCTATACCATTGTTGGTGGATGTGTAGATGGGCAAAGAGATATTGGTTTAATGTACATAAAGTTATTTGTATTATGTTACAATCAAAGATCCAAATTTACCCAGAATTTTGTTAAATATGTGGGAAGAAAAATTGGGGGGGGGGGAATGGGAAAATTCTCTACTATTTGGTTACTACAGCAAGAATGACATGGACACAAAAATGGAAATCAAAGAAAACTCCAAATATAAGAGAATGGTTGTTGAAATTGTATGATGCAATAGAGATGGATGAATTAACGCAATTTATGAGAATGGAATCCAAAGGAAAGGCAAAGAGGACTGGAAACCAGTGCTAGGCTACCTGGAGAAAATATGGGGGGAAACAGCTGTTATAGGCTTCCAGAACTAAACAGTATAGAGCAAACTGGAATATAACAAAACAATAAAAAGTAAGATATAATTAGTGATGAATAAGGAGCATGGATGGAGGCAGATGAGGACACTTGAAGCAAATAAATTGAAATTGGGGTACATATATAGAAAGAAGACAAGTACTAACATAGATGGAACAAATAAAATCACAATAGTTAAGTTTTTTTCTTTTTTCTTTTTTCTCTTAGTGAGAGAAAAAGCGAGGAAGCTTCTCATTAGGTGATTGTAGATAAGAAGGTCAAAGAAATTTGAGGTTATCACCCAGCATAAGTAGGTAGGAGGTTCACTTTGATTGAATGGTAAGAAAGAATGATAAAGGAGGGGAAGAAAGGAAGAACAGAATGGAAGTAAGAAAAATGTGGATGCGAGAATGTAGAAGAGGGTAAGAGTATGTAGAAGAAGGTATGAGGAAGTAGAGAAATAGAAGGGGTGGAAGGTTAGAGAGAGGGGGAGGTGATAAGGGGGGAGATGAAGTAAGAGGAGGTGAAAGGGAAGAGAGTGAAAAGGAAGATAAAGGAAGGTTTAGAAGAGGAAGATTGTAAAGGAGAGAAATTGGATTTTTAAGGTTTAGGTAGGGTCATTTAAGAAGAATTATTTTGTGATTTGTATTGTGTACTTGTACAGTGGTATTTTAATTTGGTTGTGAAAATGTATTGTTGGAATAGTGTCATTGTAATTGTAACATTTATAATAAAGTTATTTTTTAAAAAAGACTCTCCAGAGGGGCTACTTCTGATGAAAGATATTGAACTGTGTCTTTAGAAACATTCAGAAATGAGGTGGAGGAAAGAAGAGACTTCTGAAAATATTATTTTTCCTTCAAAGTACATTTTTCTAAATATATTCAAATGTAAAATGTGTATTCCTTGATGCATTTTAGTGTGTGTGTGTGTGTGTGTGTGTGTGTGCATGCGTGCATACGTGTGTGTGTGTGTAAAGAATTGAGCAGTTTGAAATTTCAGGAACAACTGTGCTCTAATCTACACATTGGTCTAGGATGTGCAGATGTGTAGATCTGGTCATTCACTTAGAAATGTAGACTGAGGGCCTTTGCAGACTGCCAGAAATAGTGCAAATTGAGTCCACTTTAAATTGAGGAACTGCCCTGGCTCAGTGCTAGGGAATTATGGGAATTGTATTTTTTTCTAAGACATTGAGCCTTCTCTGTCAGAGAGCTCTGGTGCCACAATAAATTACAGTTCCCATAATTCCCTAGCACTGAGTCAGGGCAGTGCCTCAATTTAAAGTGGACTCAATTTGCACTATTTCTGGCAGTCTGCAAAGGCCTTGAGTGATTTAATTTGAACATCCTTAGTCTTGTGTAACAGATATAATTGGAAGACTGGAATAGATTATAGTATCAAGCAATGGCAAGCAACATAATTAACAATGGCTTAAGATGAAGCTGAAAGGGACTCTTTGTAGGCTAGATAAGAGCTGCCAAGTTGAGCTACTCCACTGCAAATATGCCTTCACATAAATAACCAAATTAATGGCACAGCTGGAGTACTGTTTCCATAAGACTGTCAGAGTCAAGAGTTCACCATTCATAATATACTTCATAGAGGACTAGGTCTGGTTGGTTTCAAGCATTGGCTTAAATGACTATTTCAGCTGTTAGCAAAGTTGTTGTCTACAACTGGAATCAAATTCTGGATATTACTTGATCATACATGAAATGCAGGGGAAGGGGAGAGTCTGGTAATGTGAACAAGGTTGCTTGTGGTCTAATGGGGAAAATAGTTCTGCGAGATAGCATGTCAGCTAGTAGTGATCTTACTCTGCAAACCATAACTGTGGGGAAGTGTTGAGTTTGTTCTGAACCTCCAAACACCCTCTGATGATTGGCCATGTTGGCTGGAGCTTCTGACAGTTGAAGTCTGAAACATATGGAGACCGAAAGGTCAAGAATTATTGTTCAACAATATACTATCAGTTCACTCTATTCCCGATCATTACATGCTCCTTCCTAGAGTGTTGGCAAAACATCAGTACTATGGGTCCTAGACCTATAGGAGCCTTGGGCGCGGTAAATCGTATACAGTGTCCAAAATTTGGTAGCTCCAAATTCACCACGACTTTGAAGAAAAGAGAAATGTCCTCTTTGTACAAGACTGCATGAATATGAATACCTCACCATTTTCCATGTAACTTGTTCTGCAAGTGGGAGAGAAAGAATCACATTCCTTGTATACACCACTGATTGTATGCTACCTTTGACCAAAAAAGCACAAAGCCACTTTTCCCCCATATCTTGTGTGGACAAATGACACATATACTTTCCCCCACCCCGTTTGGGCCTATAGGATATCCTTCTTTAAATATTTGGTTCACTTTTATTCTGGGTTTCATATTTGCATGTTCCATTCAATACTAATGCTCTTCATACTCAATTAGGTCAATGTGGATAATTAAACCAATGTAATCTTAACCAACTCCAGTCAAGCTGCAATGTGTTCTAGAATCCTTGAGTATCTGAGTATTTGATTTCATCAGGCAAAGAAGGATCAAACCACAACTAAGTTGAATATATATGTATATATATATATATATATATATATATTCATTCAGCACTGGAGAAAATCAAGCACAGCAGGCAAAACTGCTGCAAAGTTTATTTTGATTCTGTGCCCAGAGGCAGCACATTAGCTACAAGAGTCAATATAGAGAGAGAGGGAGGGAGGGAGGGAGGGAGAGAGAGAGAGAGAATGTGTTTTCAACCAGTTCTCTGAAGATACCTGTCAAATATTTTCACTAAACTGCTTAATTGTTTGATGAGAAAGTGGAACAATAGAGTTGGGTGGGTGGGTGGTTGTCCTGAAACAGCATAAGCCTTCTCATTTTAGTGTGTGTGTGTGTGTGTGTGTGTGTGTGTGTGTGTGCATCTGTGTATATATGTAATATCGAATTAAAAGGTTTTTTGCGGAAACTCAGAATAGGTTCATGTAGGTTCTGTGGTTATACTGATTCTTGCTGTCTCTAATTAGGAAAATGCATGTGCTAAAAGAGTTAACAACAAAGAACCCTTGAACTGCAGACATGTGGCTCCGACTGAACTGGATGTCATGGCTATCATGTTTTATAATTTTAGACATACAGAAATGATTTAAATAACTGAGGTCAGCAAAAGGCAAACAAACTGTGCATTCAGCAGAGGGATGATGAGGGCTGTTGAGGCATTCAAAAAGAAAAACTCTGAGATTCTAATTTTTAAAATCTCATTGAAATAGAATCTTTTGGATGAACCCTCAGGATGTTGAAGAGCATCATTTTTCCCCCAGGGCTGTACTGCCTATGTTTGTCCTTGATTGCTGCTTTGCATGAAGCTGTGGTTGACTCACTGCTTGTATGGCATTACTTGATGTTGTGGCCCTCAAGTGATAAGCACACATGCCTGTACATGCCTTCAAACAGAAACTGTATGAAAGAAGCAGATGAGGAGTTATCGTAATGTAATAATTATTACCCAGAAGTTATTATGGTATATTGATGACATTTTGTCAGTGTCATCATTGATCCCTAAGTGCATGATGTTGAGAAAATCAGCTCATTGTGTCATTTATTTTTGTTACAGGTTGTGCCAGAAGTGACTGAAGTGTAAGATGGAGAAGTACAAGGGGGTATCGTAAAGTAATAATTATCACCCAGAAGTTATTATGGTATATTGATGAAATTTTTTGGTGTCATCATCACCAAGTGACTTATTCTCTTCCCAATAATAAAAAATCCATTACAGGGTCACTGATTTGACAATACAGATGAGTTTTTTTTTATTTTATTTTATTATAACATAAATATATTACAAACTTTATAACAAAATACACAAACAAAGCTTTCAAATTACAGTTTTGTCATTACACCTATATTTCGACTAATTATACAATTATCATCCTTGATATACCCCGTCTATAAGCTGAATTTAGTGTTATCAAATAGCGCTTCCAATTTCGTTAATTTCACCTATTATCTTTAACTTCCATTCTTGCTATAAGAAACTTCCCAAATAATATAATAATACAATTCCTTTTATTTTTATTATATGATTATATTCCCCATCTTTCCTTACAGTAGACATTTAATGAATTCCACATGTCAATACTCTCAGTTTCTGTTTTTCCTTCATCTAATTGGTCTTTTCTATCTAATTCCGAAATGTCTAATAACCTGAACAACCATTTATCCATGGTTGGCATTTCTTCTGTCTTCCATTTAGCAGCTAATAAAATCCTAGCTGTTGTGGTCATATATAGGATTAGCTTCCATTTACTATTCTTTTCTGCTCCCTTTATCAAATGTATCATATTCAATAAAAATATTTCCGGGCTAAAGTCAAATCTTAAATTTGTTACCTCCATAATTATCCTATGTACATTCTGCCAAAAACTTTTAACAACCGGACAGGTCCACCAAATATGAAACCATGAGCCACGATTTATTTTGCACTTCCAACATGTATCATTGTTATTTTTATACATTTTTGCCAATCTGATCGGGGTAAGATGCCATCTAGTTTCTAACTTGAAATAGTTTTCTCTCAATATTTGATTGCTTGTAAACTTATATGTTACTTTCCTAGCTTTATTCCAGCTTTCCAAAGAAATCTCCTTACCCATGTCCCTTGCCCAGCATAACATATGTTCCTTAATCACTTCATCCTCTAATTTCCTTTGTATTAGTATTTTATAAAGGTTAGCTATTTGTTTTGGCTTATCTACTACATCTACTGTCAAAATTTTGTCTAATTCGTTTTTAACAAGATCTATCCCTTGCGTTTTAAGGTCCGTTATCAATATATTTTGTAACTGATGGTATTGAAACCAGGTCAAGTCTGGGTCTTTAATTCTAACTTCCCCCATTTCCTTAAGTCTAGCTATTCCTAATCGTGATTCCTGTTTAATGATTTCCTCATATTTTAGCAATACAGATGAGTTCATTCATGAAGTGAAAGAGTGCTTTAAGGCGCAAACTTCAGACTTCTACAATAACAGTATTTGGAGAATCAAGAAATGCTGAGGAAAATGTGCAACTCTGGATGGTGACAACATAGAGATAAGTAAACAACTACAAATCAAAACAAACTTTCTGTCAATTTTTTAAAGGTGCTAATTAAAACTTTATGATACCCCCTGTATATCTAGATACTCGTTCACAGCTGGTCAAAGACATTGTTATCGCTGGATGGAAGCAGCAAATAGCTCCTGCCCACACTCAAAGTTTCTAAAATTATTTTTGGATAATAGCTCCCAAAACATGCACACTGACATATTTGAGAGCGAGGTGGGAGAGAGGGAGAAGGAGAAATAGGCAGATACTCCCATGCTAAATGCAGGTAAGTAATCTGTTGAAATTCATCAGGTTGTCTATTGACAATGGGATATTTTAGAATCCCTTCCCATGGATAAAAGTAAGAAAAAGTTCTTCAGGGTATATCCAAGTCATTTTAAAATAGGAATGATTGTGTAAGCTGCTTGGAACCATTGAGATGGAAATGGATATAGAGTGCATGAATAAACTCAATAAATTTGACACTAGAGGCTTCTCTCCTTCAACAGTGAATCTATCTGAATCATACTTGAATTTAATGGTAGGTGATACATAATCTAACCCAAATGCACAACAATAACATTTGTGTAATATAATGTTTTCTTAAGGCCTACTAATTGCAGCCATGTTGGTCAATTTCTTGTTGTGTGCCTTCAAGTCATTTCTGATATATCCCTCTAAGACAAACCTATCACAGGGTTTTCCTGCCAAGATTTATTCAGAGATGGTTGATCATTGCCTTCATCTAAGGCTGAGAGAGTGGGACTTACCCAAGGCTACCCAGTGGGTTCCATGAGTGAGCAGTTCTTTGAACCTTGGTCCCTAGAGTTGTAGTCTAAAATCACTATGCCACACTGTTTTTCTTTTAGACAATAAGGGTACATTAGAATAAGAAAAGTTCTGATGCAGAACAAAAAGATTTGTTAATGTATTACAGAGTACTTGATTTTATATTTTTAGAAAATAGTCCAACACTTTCTAAGATTTAAAATGCAAGCTAATGCACAAAGCCCTAGTAAGATAAGAAGTTATTGAAGCAGTAGCTAGGCAACACCAGATTTTCTTGGAGGAAATAGATTATGTGGATTTATTTCAGTCTTGTTTCATACTAAGGCCTGGCACCAAAATAGTGTGGTTTGCTCTATTTGACACCAGATATCTTGTCAGGGAAGCATAAGAGGATGGGTAGGAAAGCAAACAAACAATGATGAGAGGAATAATATAGGGAGACAAACAGCTACTGGGCAGCAGCAGTAGTGGTGGGTGTCACTGACAGGAGTGAATTGTGACACCATAGCTAACATTGGTTGGCACTGTGCACTGGGAGGAGTAGGTGGCCCTCCTTGTGTAACCCCATCACCCAGTAAACCCTATGATGGGACACCCCAAGTGAGACACAGGTAGGATCAGAGCATTAACAGAAAAGGAAGGAGGGAGAGATAAAGGGATATCACATTTGCAAGATTAGCCATGGGCATAAGAAAGATGACAAGACAAATAGCAGATACCCTTAGAAAGGCAAATAGCATCCAAAGCAGCATAACACATAAGATAAGGAGTGGATGATTATTGAGATGATTATTGAGCATGAGCCAAGGGAAGCTAGATATAGTAAAAATGGAAATGTAATGGATGAACATAGCAGTACTGGGGGTGAGTGCGTAAAAATGGACAGGAATGGGCCACTTTGAATCAGACAACTACACTGCGCTCTACTCAGGGAATGAAAAGACAAGAAGAAATGGGGTGGCTTTCATACTAAGAAAAGATGTGGCAAAAGCAGTCAGAGGATACAATGCAAAATCAGACCAAATCATCTCAATAAGGCTCCACAGGAAACCTATGAATATCACCATAATTCAAGTATATGCACCAACCATAGATGTAGAACAGGAAAAAATTCATAGATTCTATGAAGGCGTACAGGAAAAAACTGACAAAGCACCAACACAGGATGTCAAGCTGATTGTTGGAGATTGGAGTGTGAAACTTGGAAGCAAAGAAGAATAAAAAACAGTAGGTAGATTTGGATTAGGCAAAAGAAATGAAGCAGGTGAGTGTCTGATAGATTTTTGTGAAGCCAATAACCTATTCATTGCAAACACATTCTTCATACAAAGACACACACACACACACACACGATGAGTCGGGAGGGGTTTCTTGTTGTGCTGGCCATATAAGGACATGAGAAGGTTAAAGCGCGTGGGGGAATGAGATTGGTTAAAGCGCGTGGTGGAAGAGAACACCTGCATGCTTTGACCAATTGAGTTGTTTGGTTGTTACTCTAAAGTCTCGTGGTGCTCCTGGTCTCCTGAGACTTGGGATGAGAGTTTGTTCTTTATAGCTCTGTGCTGGCACGTGGAGGCAGCCATTTTTGAGCTTGAACTGAGTGAGTAACATCTCTCTGCTCTCTGCTCTGGCTTTGGCTTGGCTGTTTCCTAGCGCTTACTCGTGGCCTTGGTTGCGTTCTTTGACGGATTTCTCTTCCTTTTACAAGTGGGAGTGTTCAGGTATCGTCCCTGAGCATCCTGGTGGACCGAGTGAGGCCTTCGGGCTGGTCCTCTGGGCCTGCTGGGACCTCCGCATCTCCAATTCTCAGGGGCTGTACACCCGGGGAGGGCCCTGCAGCAGGCATCCTCACCAAGTGCGTGGACACAGTCCCTGTGCCACCCCGGCGCCCCCGGTCTAGTAAGGTCGGGACCCCATCGCTGGTTGGGAGGGTTGCTGCACTTCTCCCCAGCGGTGAGTGTGTTGGAAGATGGCTGTCTTTGGTTTAGGGCTCCACATAGGACCCTTGGTGGACATTTTCCCCCCTGGTTGGTTGCCTGGCTGTTTGCATCTCTTGAGAGACTTGGGAAAAGGCGGCCCTTTGGCCTGGTGGTAGTCATCCAAGGTTGGGTGATTTTGCTTTGGGCCGTGCTCCATTCACTTAAGGAAGGATGCCACACAGTAAGGCCCAATCAAAAACACGTGCAGCTGCAGCTGCGGCTGCACCCAGCTCTGGTCAATCTGCTTCGTAGAGGTCTTCCTAGTCTACCAGCAGAGATGATGTGATTACTGCCCAGTTGACACAACTGAGCAAAACAGTTCAGGCTTGTGTTGCTCTTTGCAATCAACTTGCTCAGAAAGGGCTACAGGCTACAGCCACCAGCCCTATTGCTGTCGCTTCTGGTACCACCAGCACAGAAGTGCTGCTTCTTCCCGTGGCATCTGATGCTCAGATGATGGATGCTACACCGGGTCCTTCGGTGGTTTGGGCTGTGGAGACTGGACACCCGACTATCGCCAATGGGACTGGTATGGAGGCTCAGGGTGTGGCTGTCCCTGTGTCTGAGCAGCCTACCATGGCTGATTTATATAACCTCTTACGAGGAGTGATTCTTCCAGGTGCTGGTGCAATGGAGCAGACCCGTGAAGTGCAAAGAGGTGACTGGGAGAAGTCATTTTTGAGCATGAACTGAGCGACCCATCACACCCTCCCTTAATTAAGAAGCTAAAAATGGGTTACTCTCAGGCTTAGGCTGGTCACCTTCGGGGGCTAGGAGGGAATTTTTCCCCAGGGTGCTTCCCTGGGTTTTTCACCCTCCCTGAGATTATTAATCAAAATTGATCTTGGGAATGGGTCATGGTGTAATAATTCATGTTGTTCTTGTTATTGCTTTGTCACAACTTAAGGGTAGGGTCTATAATTTGAAAATTGCTTGTTTTGTACTTGGGGGTGGGTAATGACCCCCCACCCCAAAGGAAAATTAATCTGGCTAATTAAATTAATTGGGGTAAAATTGGCATAAGACAAATTAAAGGAAATGACAAATGCAGTTAAATGCATGACATCATTAACTGAATGACATCATATGACGTAATATGATGTCACTTCCAGAGGGGAGGGGTTTGTAAATTTGTTGATATTATTTGTTTACTTATTTTGTCACGTGCGGTGAAGGACCACCCATTTTGGGGGTTACACCTTCACTTACATACATGACAAATTTGTTAATGTTATTGCTTTGTAAATAGACCCTGTACACCTAAATAAAAGTTGTGACCTGTTTAAACCCAAAAGTGGTGTCTCGTGTCCTTTGTGCCAGTGCAACCAGAAAAAAGGCTATAAACTTGGACATCACCAGATGGTCAACACAAAAATCAAATAGACTATATAATTGGAAGAAAAATTGTAAGAAAAGCTATACTGGTGGCCAAGACTAGACCAGGTACCAACTGTGGCACAGATCATGAACTATTCATATCAAAAATAAGAGTAAGACATAACAAGAAAACAAAACCAGTGATTATAACAAAATATGATCTAACTAATACTGACAACATAAGAAACAGATTTTCTTTACTAAGCATAATAGACTGAGAAACAGAGGAACTATGATCTGAAGCCAGGGACATAATAAAAGAAGAATGTAGACAGACACTTTCAATAAACAAAAAGAAAGAGGAAAAACATGGATGACAGAAAAAGCACAACAAGCAATAAAGAAAAGAAGAGATGAAAAATAAAAGGGAGATAGAAAGAAACCAAGGATTATGAATGCAACAGTACAACGGCTTGTGTGGAGAGATAAAAGAAAATTACTACAACAACCAATGCAGGGAAATAGAAGACAACAACAAAAAAAGAACAAGATATATATTTCACAAGATCTGGGAAATCAAAGGAAAATTCAAACCAAGGACTGGGACAATCTATGACAATAAAAATAACATAATTCAAGACCACGAAGGAATAAAATGACATTGGATGCAACACACAGAAGAATTATACAAAAGAGATGACAAAATGAAGGACACATGGAGGTCCAGAGGTCTAAGCAGGGTCCAGGAAAGGAAGAGGCATGAGGGACCACATTGCAAACATAAGATGGCTAATGGAGCACACCAGGGAATTCCAAAAGAAAACCAGCATGTGTTTTATAGACTATAGCAAAGCCTTTGACTACATAGATAATGAAAGGCTATGGAATGCCCTTAAAGACATGGAAGTGCCAACATTTCTCATAATCCTGATGAGGAATCTGTACTCAGGACAAGAGGCTAATGTCAGAACAGAACATGGAGAAACAGAATAGTTCCCAACCGGCAAGGGAGTCAGACAAGGCTGCATCCTTTCTCCTTATCTGTTCAACTTGTATGCAGAAGATATTATAAGAAAAGCAGGCTTGGACACAAAAGAAGGAGGAGTGAAAATAGGAGGAAGGAATATCAATAATCTAAGATATGCTGATGACACGATAATACTAGCAGTAAACCTCACAGACCTGGAATACCTACTAAGGAAGATCAAAGAAGAAAATGCTAAGGCAGGCTTAATGTTGAACATAAAGAAAACAAAAATAATGACCACCAAGGACCTGTAAGGATGTGGTTGATCAGCATGTCCACAACCTCCCTTTTCCCCTTGGAAGAAATGAAAACTGATTGAAGCCAGCAGCCTCATCACGACTCAGGTCAGCAACTAGTTTCAAAACTGGTGGCAGTGTGACTGAGCAGTGATGGCAGCATGAAGCACAGAGCTTTGAAAGTAATCCTGCATACCTCAGAGGTAACAAAGCTTTTCAAAGTTCTGACAGAACTGTACATTTCAGAGTGGGCTTTGTAAATTTCAGAGTCGGCAAATTACCACAGGGCTGAGAGCTATGATCTACTTATTCTACAGGCATGCAAATTTTCACACTTGTTGTCACTATCCATCCACAGGAGACAAGTCTCCTTTGCTTTCCTATTGCTAGTACTCCCCCCACCCCACCCTGCAGTTCTCTTGGACATATTTAAAATAATGTGCCCTGGATATCCACAATGCTACTATGACATTAGAAAAAACTTCTTGATGGTAAGAGCTGTTTGACAATGGAATGTGCTGTCTCAGAGTGTGGTGGTGTCTACTTCTTTGAAGGTCTTTAAACATTATTTATTATTATTATTATTATTATTATTATTAAAGTTTATTTCTGGAGCGCTGTCAGTGTACACAGCGCTGTACAAAAGACAATCAAGGATAAAACAGAATAAAACCTGCCAGAGGCGTACAATCTAAGTAAAACAATGAGCAAAATAATAAAAGTCAATTAAAACAAAGACAATTACAACAATTAATAACAACATCCACTGTAAACCCAAGTGACAGAACAAGTAAATGTATATCAAACAATGCCTGGGAATGCCTCCCTGAACAAGGTGGTCTTTAACTCTGATTTAAAAATGGACAGAGTCTGGATGGCCATATGTTGGGGTGTTTTTGATTGTGTCTTCCTGCATGGCAGGGGGGGTTGGAGTGGATGGCCCCTGAAGTATCATACAACACTAAGATTCTGTGATTCTATGATACTTACTTATCATTGTTATATAAAAGGAGTTATACATTTATTCCTATTTGATTTTTTTTTATTTGCTTCTAGTGCTGCCAAGACAAATTCTTATGTGATCTTCATCAATTCAATTATCTTAGCTGAAAGGCTACACATCATAACTTCAGTGATTAGGGACTCTCTCTCTCTATGTATGTGTGTTAAGTAATGAATGAAGTTAGTAATTCTGGATTTTCCCCCCTATTATGTATGAAGTATGACACAAGCAAAAATAAAAATAAAAATATGATGCAACACTTGTTGGAATAGTCTACAAAATATAACTTAATTTGTAAAGCAAATTTCATAACAACAGTTCTACCCAGAAATGATAATTTTAATTTATCTCACTCTTTCATTTTGTTGTTGTTGCTATTCAAAAGCATTTAAGAGAGTCCTATATAATCTACATATAGATTCTAGTATGTTGGTGTCACTTAATTTCTTTGGTAACATAGCTCCTATGAACTTTTTTTAAAAATTGTTATTGAATAAAAACACAGAATAAAAGTTGATAACACAGTTAACAAAAGCAAACTACACACTGTACATAATCACCAACAACATACAAATAGCAAGAGCAACTTCATTTATATACCACTTCATACCACACTAAGCAGTCTCTAAGCAGTTTACAACTGCAAGCTAATTGCCCCCAACAAGCTGAGCACTTATTTTAGTGACTTCAGAAGGATGCCAGGTTGAGTTGACCCTGAGCCCTTGGCTTGGATTGAACTCACAACCTTGTGGTTTGTGAGTCAGTGACTGCAGTACTAGCTTTTAACCACTGTGCCACTAGTGCTCTTTGCTATACTATAGCAATAACCATAAAAAATGACTTCCAATTATCCTTTTTGCAGGTACATTTTATTTAAAATTCCACCCCATCCCAAATTAACTTTTAGTTACACTTCCTCTAAAATCCAACTTATATTAATTTGTAAGAACAATAATCAAATCACTTCATTCCTTCTCAAAAAGTCAATATCATATTAAGCAGCATTAAACATATTAGACAATAATACTCTTATTATTACTATAGTCATACCAATATAACTATTATCTATCTTTAACATAATTCAAACATATTTTCAAATAATTCTTCCATCTAATACTAGGACAAGCCCAAAACATATTCTCCAAAGTTTTGTTCGTTACTACTACAATCATATTTAGATTACTAATCTCTATACCATTGATATAAATCAAATGCATCAGCAGTTTCAAATGTGAATCAAATAATTTTTTTTGGGGGGGTGGGTTTTTCAGGCTATGCAGCCATGTTCTAAAAGAGTTTATTCCAGGCGGTTTGCCAGCATCTGTGGCTGGCATCTTCAGAGAATGCTGGCATAGAAGTGAGTGATATATATATATATATATATATATATATATATATATATATATATATATACACATACACATACACACACACACACACACATACACTGTGTGACCCTTGGTTGAGAGGATATGATTTGCATGTTAATCTGTGTATTGTTCTGTTGAATGGCAAGGCCTCGGGGTGGGAGGATATGTGAGAAGGCTTAGAAGGATTAGTGTCTATTTAATTAGTGGTCCATTGTCTGCTGGGAAAACCCCTGACCCTGATGGTTTTCATTTGCATTTACTGGGTCTTTTGGTGTTTTTCAGGACTGGTAGCCAAACTTTGTTTATTTTCAGGGTTTCTTCTTTCCTGTTGAAGTTATGACCTGATAGTCAGAGTTCTATGCATTCTGACCTGATAGTTTTTGGCCTAGTCCAGAGTTTCAGTGTTTTCAAATAGCATTTTATGCCCAGGTTGTTTTATAACGTGTTCTGCTACTGCTGATTTTTCTGGCTCGTCCATTCTGCAGTGTCTCTCTTGTTCCTTGATTCATATTTGAATACTGCATTTTGTGGTCCCTATGTAGACTTGTCCACTGCTGCATGGTATACAGTAAACTCCTGTGGCTGCAAGAGGGTCTCTCCTGTCCTTCACTGAGTGCAGCATTTCCTGGATTTTCTTGGTCAGTTTGTAGACCATTTGGAAGTTGTGTTTCCTCATTAATTTCCCTATTCTGTTTGTATGATAAAAATACCTCCCTTTTGGGTGGTTGTTTTTCTTCACTCCTATGTTTTTTTTTTTCTGGGTCTGGCTGCTCTACTGATATCTGAGTTGGAGTAACCAGCTGTCTAGGTGCTTCGTTTCATCTGTCTAGAGCCCAGTCTAGGTGCTTCAATTCATCTTCCAGGAAGTGGGGTTCACAGATCCTTTTTGCTCTGTCTACCAGTGTTTTTATTGTGCTTCTTTTTTGTCCTGGGTGATAATTGGAGGTCTTGTGTAGGTATCTGTCCGTGTGTGTAGGTTTTCTGAATACCGTGTGGCCCAATCGTTGGTTCTGTCTGCGGATGACCAAGACATCCATGAATGGCAATGGTCCTTCCTTTTCTTTTTCCATTGTGAATTGGATGTTCGGGGGGATATTATTGAGAGAATTCAAAAACACGGTCAACTTCTCTGTGGCTCTATATATTGGAACCATGATCTCGGCTTTTTTGGTACTGTTTCCAGGGCTTGCTTTTCAAAGTGTTCCATGTAAAATTTAGCTATCACAGGGTTCAGAGGGCTTCCCATAGCTACCCCATATCTTTGCTCATAGAATCCATTGTCCCACTGTAAGTAGCTTGTGGTGAGGCAATGTTTGAACAGGGCTGTGATGTCTTCTGGAAAAATTTGTTGGATAAGTGCCATGGTGTCTATTATGGAGACTTTGGTGAACAATGAGACCACATCAAAGCTGATTAGTATCTCTCCAGGTTTGAGTTCAAGGTTATTGATTTTTTATATGAAGTGAGCTGAGTCTTTGATGTAGTGGGGGGGGGGGGTCTGTAGTTGTGTGGCCAGAAACTTGGTCAAGTCATATGTGGGGGATCCAATGGCACTCACTATGGGTCAGAGTGGAATGGAATCCTTGTGTATTTTGGGAAGTCCATACAGTATTGGTAGGAGAGCCCCATATTTGCACAAACTTTGGCATATGGTTGGCTGAATTGAGGAGTTTTCGATCAAGGTGTTCATTTTCCTGGTGATTTTGTTGGTTGGGTTTTGTTTCAGTTTTTTTGTACATTGTAGTATCCAGGAATTCCTTGATTTTGTGTTTGTATTGTTCTCTTTTTTTCTTTTTCTTTTTTTAATATTAGAAATGTTATTATTAAAAAACATAAAAACATATTCAAATAAGCAAACAATCCAAATACAATCATTTCCATATCTTAATCGAAATTTTATCCTAAATCCAACAGTATTGTTTTCTTTCCATGATTACTGTGGCATTGCCTTTGTCTGCTGGGAGAATGATGATTTCTGGGTCTGAATTGAGGTCCTTGATGGCTTTTCTTTCTTTTTTAGTTATGCTGCTGGGAGGTGGCTTTGCCTTGGGCAGAATTCCTGCTGTTTCCCCACCTATCTCTTCCGTTTCTTCCTCTGGGAGATGGTGGAGGGTGGATTCAGGAATAAACTCTTCTAGAACATGGCCACATAGCCCAAAATATCCACAAAAATCTATGGATGCCAGTGAAAGCCTTCGACCTCAAATATATATTTTTTTAAAAAAAATCCAACTCCCACATCTATTAGTAAAATAAACTCATAGATTTTCTCTGCTCAACAGCACTACGACCACAGTCAAGTTCCTCGATCATCTCTTGGATAGCCATACACCAGTCTACATGTATCATATCATCCACTCTGTTTTGGTTTTCATCAGTGGGATACCGTTGATGGCCTTCCACTAGATAGTTTGTCTTCTACATTGCCTTCATATTCTTTAATACTTTTCAACCCATCTTCACACATTACTCTCATCAATTGTCACCTCACTATACACATTTCTGAGCCTTGTGTGCATGTTAACAGCAGTACATCTTTCTTTCATCAAGAACTCAATGACTGCTCTTTGTTTCTGCTTCATATCCACGGTTATGCAACACCTAGAAATACAGAGATTATATCATACATGCAATAAGGAGGACTCTAAGGCTGCATCCATACTGCAGAAATAATTCAGTTTGAAAGCGCTTTAACTGCTACAGCTTGATGCTATGAGATTTTGGGAACTGTAGTTTGGTGAGACATTGAGCCTCCTCTGTCAGATAGCTTTTGTACCAATGAAAAACTACAATTTCCAGAGTTCCATAGCATTGAGCAAGGATAGTTAAAGTGGTGTCAAAGTGGATTATTTCTGCAGTGCAGATGCAGCCTATCTGGTGGTGTAATAGCATCATGTCTGGAGAAAATGGCACACAGTCATGATTTCCAATATGACCATCATACACTTCTCTAGAACTGAATATTTTTAAAAAATCTCAATGTGTTTCAGCCTAATATATATTCTAAAGCCTTCCTTAGAACAGTCTGCTGAAGTACTCTTATAAATATATCTCATTCACTCTTTAGTGACAATTGTGGAACTATCCTTGCTGGAGCTAATTGGAATACTTTGACCTATAATCTTATTATTATTTACAAGCAGTTGCTTTTCAGTTCTTTTCTTTTAACTTCTCCCTGTGCACTCTCTTTTTCTGTCCTCTAGTTCTTTTTCCTTGTGTGATGAATGCCATAGTCATGCTTTTCCCTTCTGTTTATTGAAACTTTGTCCACATTTGTTCTTCATCTCCTCATTTTGAGGATAAAAAAATATGATTTATTATGTAATTCACTTATATTTATTTTTTTAAAAGATTTGCTCAGCTTCTATTAATATCTGTACAAGGCCACACTTTTTCTTTACACATTCCCTTTTTTCTTTTTATGCTCCCCCTTTCTCTTTTCTACTTTTCTTTCTCTTATATTTGCAATTAAAGGAAATTAAAAATTGGATTAACAAAAAAGAAAGATCTGTAAAGATGTTTAAGCCATTTTTAAATTTTTAAATGCTTGCGGAAAAATTGGGAGTGGGAAATATGACCTTGCTTTATTAAAAAAACCTTGTTTTAAAAAACTCCAGTGTGGTATAGTAAATAAATTAAATGGAGATAAGTCTCACTGAACTCAGTTGGAATTTCTTATGAGTAAACTTGCAAAGGAATGCATTACAAGTCACACTCTTTTTAAATGAAGCTGACTCACTAGTAAATGTCCACAGAAACCCAGGCTAAGCAGTATACTGTAGGACTTAATTTCAGAATAAACATACATTCAATTAGATTTCCTTTGTGTATAAGACTTTTAAAGCTTAAACTTTGGCCTTACTATTCTGTTTGGCCTTACTATTCTGACAAGTGATACAGTGTTTCAATCCACTTTCCTCCAATGAATGGTCTCCTCTTTCCCTCTAACCATTCTGCTCTACTCTCTAATCTCATGAAAAGAGTACATATTCCTAAGTAATCCCATATGAGTCTTGCTTGCATGTTTTGGGGATGTGCCTTTTTCTGTTTTGTGGTTGGAATGAACCACAGGGGGAAAAGTCTCACTGCTGGCACAATAATATAGGACAATTTATGGATATTTATGAAATATTAGAATACTATAAAAACAAGCAAGGGAAGGTTATGAGATTCACTGGTCACTGATGTATGAAACACTCACAAAGGTTTCTACTGTTTTCTTCAAAAGGTTCCAGATATTCTTAAGAGTCCCTCCCCCATCATATTGTAAACTAAGGATTGGACAGTGAATGGCCACAAAGTTGAAGTCATGATAGATATGATGCTGACTTAAGTGTACAGTCTCACTGATCTGTACTGGTTTGTTGTGGGGGTTTTTAATAGTCCAAGCCCCACAAGGCCACATTGTTGAAAAGACAAAGTCAAAGCAAAGATGGAGGCAAAAGGGAGGGCACATGTAAAGAAGAAATACAAGACATAGGACATTATCACACGTGGCCCACAAAGCGATAATAAACCAGAAATGACAAATTCCGAAAATAAACCGAAAATAAACCTTGATTCCTCAAATGGTTTTCACACGTAATAACCTTAATTGCGCAATTAAGGAAAGCTCCACCTGAAACTGCATTTAACGTTCACACACAAGTGAGAAAATCCCGTACATGTACTAGAAATGATCTTCTAGCACATGCGCCGTGGGTGTCACTTGCTGTGGCTGTCACCCCTTCCCCAGTTCGTCCTCGGAGCAGCCGGCCCTCCACATGGCCGGCGCTCCGAGGAGGACCTCCCACTGCAGTGTTCTCCGAGAAAGTCCTCCTTGGAGTGCCGGCCCTGCATCGGATCGGCACTCTGAGGAGGTCCTCCTTGGAAAGCCAGCCCTGCGTAGGGCCGGCTTTCCAAGGAAGACCTCCTCGGAGAGCCAGCTTTCCAAGGAGGACCTCCTTGGAGAGCCGGTTTTCCAAGGAGGACCTCCTCGGAGAGCCGGCTTTCCAAGGGGGACCTCCTCGGAGAGCTGGCTTTCCAAGGGGGACCTCCTCGCAGAGCCGGCTTTCCAAGGGGACCTCCTCGGAGCGCCGACCTGACACAGGGCCGGCGCTCTGAGGAGGACCTCCTTGGAGAGCCGGCTTTCCAAAGGGACTTCCTCGGAGCGCCGACCCGACGCAGGGCTGGCGCTCCAAGGAGGACCTCCTCGGAGAGCCGGCTTTCCAAGGGGGACCCTCTTCCAAATGTGACCCTCTTCCAAATCCCCCTTCCAAATGCGCATTTGCTTTCCACATTACAGTGATTTTACCTTAATTGTGAAATTATCTTAATTGCGCATTTGCATTTCCTCCAAAGAACTGAATTTCAAAAGATCTCATTTCTGTCCACTTTCTGTCCACTTTCTGTCCAGTTTCTGTGCGACGTCATGTGAAAACATGGACCACTAATCCAGTTTCGGTCAGGATTTTGTGTGGATTTGGCCCCATCTGATAACGTCCATAGCCATGTTAATCTGGAAAATCAGTATGCAAAGAGAGAAGTTGGTAGCATGAGCTTTTCTAGACTTGAGCTTACTTCCTCAGATGCATCTTCTCCTGCATTCAGAACAATTAACTAAAAATGTGTTTTTAAAAAACATGAATGATTGACCAGTAGCCATTCCTATATTCAGAAATACTCTTTGTTTACATGCAAATGGACCTTCCAGCACCTTTGAGGCTAACTGAAAGATAGAAGTTGGTAACATGAGCTTTCGTAGACTTGAACCTACTTTCTCAGATGAAGGTCTCCTGAGATCTAGGACTTTATAGCTTTTTAAACTGCAATTAAAGCAGAAAAAAATCTTTGTTGATACTTATTGTATAAAAACATTTCCAAAGGATGGCTGCTGTGTCTCTGAAGCATGGTTAGGGCATCCATCTTCATTCATGGGAAAGTCTCGTGAATAGGCTCTGATTCTCACATATATTCCATGAGCTTTGCCATGCAATAATATCTCCAGCTGCATACCTGGCATTAGGCAGTCACATGGTATCAGTGTGTCCTCCTCTCCCCCAACAACTCTCCCCCCCCACTAGATCCAAGCAGAAAGAAAGAAAGAAAGAAAGAAAGAAAGGTCATGAGAAAAGAGAGGCAAGGATAGGAGACCTCAGAGAATGGGGAAAGGATCCCTAGAAATGATTATGTGAGCAATCTGAGAAGCAGGAATGGAGAAGTGCATCTGTATTGACATATAGGACATTATCACACAGGGAGTTGCGGGGAGAAAGTGGAAATAAACCAGACAAGTGGAAGACTTTAATTTACCGGATTTGTCCCGTTTCGCCTCGTCTGATAACTAAATTTGAATTTAAAAGGAGGTTAATTCAAACGAAAACCTGATCTTTTCATTTTCGGGATTTTTGAGGAAATAAACTGTTGGTGGAGATTTAAGGGGCATGGAACCTTGATTGTTTCCTTGAGGAGAAATCAGAAAGGAATGGAATGAATCTTATGAAGGGACATGACAGTCTGGGAGTCTATAAACACTGAATCATTGTGTTGCACATGCTGTTAGCTGCTCAAATGACAACAGATGCTAAATGTGTCCAGATGTGGAAGTGACTACTTGAAATCATATGAGAGATGCCCTGAGATCACTGGAGGAAGGCAAGGCATGGTACAGTATTGCAAATGTATACACAAGGTAGTAAATGGAGAACTTTTATTCTTATGTTTGAGATTTTTGGGGAGGAATGGGCTCAGATAATTAGACACTAAGCAGTAGTGGTTTGAGTACTGGACTACAACTCTGAAGACCAGGGTTCAATTCTCAACTCAACCATGAAAGTCACTGGATGACCTTGGGCAGGTCACACCCTCTCAGCCTCAGGGGAAGACAATGACAAATCTCCTCTGAACAAATCTTGCCAAGAAAACCTCATGATATGGTTGCCTTAGGGTCGCCATAAGTTGGAAACAACTTGAATGCACATAACAACAGAGAAGCTACTTTCTGAATTTACAAAAAGGTAACAGCAGGAATTCACAATTGTAGTTGCAAATGTGCAACCCAGAGTTACACGTTCATGATTAATTCATACTTGTGATCCCCGTGTATTCAATAGTATATGGAATATATAAATAGTGCAGGTAAATGTCCCCCAATCTTGAATTATCAGGCTGCAAGCACTGTGAAGACAACAAGGTTCTATTTCTCTTGTTGATTGGGTGCAACAAACTGATGTTTTCACCTCCCTCCAGCAAGCTCTGGTGAAAGAAGGAATTGTGATAGGGAACCTGCTTCTGGCTGCTGAACCAGAGATCACTGGAGGGAGGAGTGTGGAAATGTAAATCTGCTGCATCCTAATTGACAGGGGAACAATCTCCCCTCCATTGCTCATAGTGACTTTTGTAGTTGTTGTTATGTGCCTTCAAGTCATTTTTGATTAACAGTGACCCTAAGATGAACCTTTCATTGGATTTTCTTGCTGAGTTTTTTAAGAGGGTTTTTTCCATTGACATCCTCTGATGATGGTGGTGATGATAGATAGATAGATAGATAGATAGATAGATAGATGAAATTTGGAGGCAGAAAGAAAATTTCATTTTGGGGATACAGAATTCTCACTGAATGGCAATGCCCTCAATTTGTCCCCCACCCCATAGCTACCTCCCTGGTGCATTCCTTAACTCATTAGTGGAACATTACAAGGAATTATTCCAGTAACTGCAGTGTCAAAAGCACAGCCAGTTTCAAACCATTTGCAACATTTTATGGTTACGTATGGACATATATCAAAACCAGGTTCATTAACCTCACCTGGCACTGAAAAAAATCAACCAACTGAAATGTCTGTGAATAGAAATGCATCCCTTAAGTAAATGCATGTAAATGCAATGCTGTGTGGAGCCAAGAATCATACACTTTCCTGCTTTTAATGGCCATGTGGTCCATATCACTTATCTTTCCCTTTTATCCCTGCTATGCTAAATGCTAAACTAAGCTGTAAACTTGTGAAGAAATATGGCAGATGGATGCTGGCTCTTTGCTGTTGGCTTTAATTCAGTTTCTTTCAGATCTCAGCATTACAAATCTCCTCCTTGTACTTTTCACGTGTGGGGAGAGGGTGATCTTTATTTACTTTTAGAAAGTAAAATATGTCATGAATCAAAGTGCTTCCTCCTCATGTTTACAACCCTTCTCCCCAGATAGAATGTGGTGGTAAATCCTCATCTTGATTGAGATAAGAAGAAAAAAGTTTTACAAAAAGAGTATGGAAATTACTTGGGTTGTTGCCCTTCTTTTATTTTTCTCCAGTCTTTAAGCCTAGGTTTGCATAGAATAAATGGTAAAAATAAATCAGCCCATGTCATGACCTGAGCAAACATACACAAGGAATGTGCAAGGAATCCAGTAGATTGAATTGCCCCAAGCCTCTTTACCCATCCTGGACACAGGCCAGAAGCATTTTGTGTTCCTGGGTCTGCACATTGCTGAGAAAGTGCAGGCATCTCTGACAAAATATTTACATTTGTGGAAACATGTACATTCCATACATATGTGCAAATACGTACATATAGAAACAATGCATAGATTTCAAGGATGTGTCCAAACATAATGGCTGAGATGCTGCACTGTGAGATATAACTACAGCAATGGAGTTCCACCATCATAAGTATGTCTCCAAAAATAATAAGAAAAAAAATACTAGGGAGACTGTTAGCAGCACAGTTAAGACAAGAAAAGGCTAAGAGAACGATACGTAAATTAAAAAACCATGACAAGGATGTGATGGATCAATCTGAGCTATTGCAAGTAGTTTGGCAATTTTACAAAGATCTATATAAAAGGAAGGAACCCAGTGAGGGAGAATTAGATGAATATCTTGAGAATTGCTCGATTAGAGGCCTCACAGAAGAACAAAGAGAAAGACTGAATAGGGAAATTACAGCCCAAGAAATACTAGATGCTATCCAGAAATGTAGAGTTGGAAAAGCCCCAGGCCCAGATGGACTGCCCGCGGAATATTATAAAACATTTAAGGAAGACTTATTATCACATTTATTAAGCGTATTTCACAATATTGAATATAGGGGCGGTCCGAAAACGTGGACAGAGGCCAATATCAGTCTAATACCCAAGGAAGGCACAGACACGACAGAGGTTAAGAACTTTCACCCTATCTCTCTGCTTAATGCAGATTACAAGATCTTTGCCTCAATATTGGCGGACCGTTTAAAAGGAGTTTTGACCGATTGGATTTCACATGATCAGAACGGGTTTTTACCGGGTCGAAACATCAAAGACAACATAAGATATATTTTGAACATTATAGAACACCATGAAAAAAACAAATCGTAAATTGACAATGATGTTTGTCGATTTTGAAAAAGCGTTTGACAACATTGGGTGGGATTTTATGATAAAATGTTTAGAAAAAATTGGAATTGGGGCAAAATTCTTGAAATGGATTGAGGCAATCTATAAAGAACAAGCAGCCAAAATTATAGTTAATGGAGATAAGACTAAGTCGCTGGAAATACAAAAGGGCACTAGGCAAGGATGCCCTCTGTCCCCCCTTCTTTTCATAATAGTACTGGAGATATTGTGCCACAATATCAGAGAAAATATATATATAGAAGGTATTAAGATGAAAGGAAAACAGATGAAATTGAGGGCATATGTCGATGACCTGGTCTTGACAACAACCAACCTGAATAAAGTTGAGGCATTAATAAAAGAACTAGACAGGTTTGCAGAAGTATCGGGATTAAAAGTGAACAAAAATAAAACAGCGATAATATCAATGAATCTTGCAGAAACAGAGGTTTGGAAATTAAAGAAGGAAACAGTCTTTCACATTAAGAAACAAGTAAAATACTTAGGCATAAATATTACTGCTAAAAACATGGATTTATTTAAAAACAACTATAAAAAAATGGCAGGAGATCCAAAAAGACTTTAAAAAGTGGAGCAATTTAAGAATCTCATGGTTAGGAAGAATATCGGTGATTAAAATGCGTGCTCTCCCCATAATTCTTTTTTTGTTTCAGAACCTGCCCATCATTAAAAACGATTCTCCTTTTAACACTTGGCAACGAGATCTTTCTAAATTTCTATGGAATGGGAGGAAACCGTGGGTTAGAATGAAAGTTTTGCAGGATAAAGTAGAAAGAGGGGGATTATCGGTACCAAACTTAAAAATCTATTACCATGCCTGTTGTTTCATTTGGCTGATAGATTGGTTCCTATTAAGGAATATGGAAGTATTGCTCCTGGAAGGAGCTGACTTAAGATACAGATTTCATGGATACCTTTTTTATGATAAAGCCAAGGTACATAAAGATTTAGAAAATTATTTTATAAGGAAAGCTTTAATGTATGCATGGAGTAAATATAAAGGCATCCTTTGCAGAAATATACCACTATGGACATCGACGAACAAAGCTTTGTTCAGAAGAGAGAGGCTTGATAAAAACGATTAAGTAACATATAAAGAACTAATCAACATAGAAAGGGCAACTGGTAAAGTAGAATTTAAAACACAAGAAGAATTATTGACTAAAGGATATAAATGCAGTTGGTTTTTACATAGGCAGGGAAAGATTTATAAAGGACCGAAAGGATAAAGGCATAGGCAAAGCTGAGAGTGACTTTGAAAGGATTGTAGAAAAAGGAAAGCAAGCTAAGATCTCACATTTCTACGAGCTTTTGCTAAAGATAGAAATGGAGAATGAAACAATTAAAGTTAATATGGTGAAATGGGCAATTGACCTAAAACAAGAGATATTACTTGAGCAGTGGGAGAGATGCTTGACTTATAGAATTAAACATTCGTTAAGTTATAATTTAAGAGAGAAATTAAGATGCTACATCAGTGGTATTTAACTCCGGTGAAGCTAGCCAAGATGTGCAAGGGTGTTAATAAAATGTGTTGGAAGTGCCACAAAGAGGAGGGCACCTTTATACACCTATGGTGGAATTGTAAAGTTGCTATTCAGTACTGGAAAGGCGTACATAAGAAAGTCAGCCAAATAATTCCACTAAAAGGGAGAATGGATCCCAAATTCTATTTGCTAGGAATGATAGAGAACAGAGAATTAGAAAAAAAATATGGCAAGTTGATATTCTATATCACGACAACAGTTAGGATGGCGTATGCAGCCAAATGGAAATGTAAGGAATGCCCTAACATAAACGATTATATATATAAGCTGATAGAATGTGTATCTGTAGATAAATTAACTATTTATTTGAGAGTGGAAAATTGGAATAGACAGAAGAAAATCTGGGAGCCTTTAAATAATTATTTGAAAAATGGTGAATATGAGACCCTGATGGTATATTAAGGGACTAAGTAAATCAAATTATATTTCATGGCACAAGAACTTAAAGAGAAAAGAAAAAGAGAGAGCTTAATCGGGGGGGGGGGGGGAATGTTTAAAAAGAAAAAGAAGATAAGGAAGGGGAAAAAATAATCTTCTTTCCCATTAAGAAAAATGCCAGAAGGGAAGAAGAAACGGCATGAGTTATAATATCAAATCAGTTGTGATATCAAAGATGAAAGTAAAATACGTGAATAGAGCACCTTTGTTGAAGCTCAGGAAGTTAATTTCTATTTTTTTCTATTTTTTTTTCTTTTTTGTTGTTGTGGTATGTCATGGTGTTAATGTTGATAAATGATGCTAGAGTGAATAGATTTTTTTCTTAGATGTTAAATAAGAGCATAAGTGTCATGTGATGTAGTCATGATTGTTTTTTGTCATTGTTGTCTTTTAATAAATGAATAAAGCATTAAAAAAAAATACTACCGTTTTGGCCTGGAAGCACCCCAGCTGGAGGATTTTTGAGGCATTGCAGATGATGAGAGTGAGAAATGGTATCCTCAGCTCTCTCCCAGTTGTGGGATGCATTAAGAACAGGCAGCCAGAGAAACCTGTCTGACTCCTTCTGCAATGCTTCTTTCAAGGCATTATACCACCCAGAGGGTGCCAAAGATACCATTTTCCAGCATCCCAAGGCTGAGTGCCTCAGAAATCTTTCAGATGAGTCACTGCCAGGCTGAAATAGTAGGCTTTGGGAGGTCATATTGGGCTGTCAATGGCTGTAAATCTCCAACATTTGCAAGACTGTAAGTCAAGCTTATGACCTGGTAACTACTGAAAAGGTTGCTGGCCTATATGGCTAAGAAATACTTAGAATTTCTTTTCTTTTTTTCTTTCTTTTCTTTTTCTTTTCTTTCATTTTTTTTTTTGAAAACTGGGGGGGGGGGCATTCCCACTTACATTTAAATTGGTTCGTGAATTGTGTTGACATTGGGCGGCTAAAGTGATTGAGGCTAAGGCTCAGTTCCCACTATGGAACTGAATTGCAGCAATGGCACTAGTAGTTCGCACTAGAGCCATTTGTGCTGCTTCTGGGGGGGGGGGACCAGCTCCGGGGTGGGAGGGACCCAATCCAGGTCCCTCTGTGTGGCAGAGGCAATGGAGGTTAAGCAGCTGGGCTTTCTCACCCACTGGCAGCCCTGCTTGCACTCTTGCTCGCTCACCCACTCTTTTGCCTGCTCACTCTCTCACCTGCCTGCCCACTTGCTCTCTGTTTCACCCGCCCACTCACCCACTTGCTCACCAGCAATAAAGAGCCCCCAGAGCTCATCTCTTTGGAGGATGAAGAGGACGAGGATGAGCAACTGAACAGCTAAGTGGCCCCTCCAGTGAAATGTAAAATGTAAAATGCAATTCAGGTCTGTCTTTCACACATGTTGAACATGGTTCTGAATCAATTTATTCAAAAAAAACCACCAGAAAACTACTGTTCAAAAAGTGCAAGTTTTTTGGATTTGTGGTAGTTCAAAGTGACTCTGAATGACTGGAGTCACTTCTGAAACTGTTCGCAATGAGAACAAGGCACATATACAGCAAATCACGATTCACTGTAAATTGTACTGGGAATGACCCCTGGAGAGATGTCAATGGATTTACTTCAGAGAGACAGAATACTGTTGTCCTAAACAGTCTACTTCCAGTTTAGTCAATTTTCAGTTTTATTTGTTCAATCAGCCAGCATGGCATAATGGTTTCCATAATGCAACTAGGAAAAACCAGGCTTCAGGAGTCCAGCTTCTATTTCCCACTCAACAAGTCACATCCATCCACCCCAGCCTTAGAGCAAGGAAATGCCAGACCTCCTCTTAATAAACCTTGCCCAAACCCAAAATGCTAGGGTTGGCATAAATTGGAGTGAAGCTAGGGGCAAATAAAAATCCACAAATAATGCATTCTGGAAGTCCATTTCTATCTAGTTTCTGCATTTTTCAAAATGCATGAAAATTTATGTTTAATTTCTCCACATTTTATTTTGCTGTATGCCTCCCCCTCCCCCTCCCCCTCCTCCATCAATTGCAAGATTTGATGAAGTTCCCTACTCAAAAGGAATATCTAAATACCAATTGTTAGTCTCCAATATAATAGATCCACAGAATCAATGGCAGAGGTGTGTGAACTTACGAAGCTATCATTGATTTAATGGGTCTATTCTAGTTGAGAAAATTCAATTTATATTCCTGTGTTTTTTGCAGCCTCAGAAAAATCTGTGTTTACAGCTTGCTCACAAGGCAAATAAACTGTTTCTAGATAGAGTGGAAATATATCTCTTCCTTAAATTCTCTCTCACAAATCTGGGAAGAAAATACTCTCCACATGGTTGCTGGGCATAAAAGTTCTACTTTGAATATGCAGTGACCACATTTGACATCTGAAAATGTTGCAACATGCCTACTTTCTTAGTATTATGACAAATATGTTAGATTTGTAATTATTATTGTAAAAAATTGTCCTGTTTGTGTGTGTGTGTGTGTGTGAGAGAGAGAGAGAGAGAGAGAGAGAGAACAAGATTGGCTGATTGACTTCATATATCAAATATTTTATCTACAAATGGGTGGGAGCTTTTACCTAAAACTGGACAGGAGACTGGGAGAATTTTCAGGATCACTGTGGATTCTGGGGGACTGGTGGACTACAATTGATAGTTGTAGGTTGTGGATGGGGGTCTGAGACATGTAATCCAAAAAAAGTAACATTCTCAAAGTCTGGAAATATGAGGAAAGTGGTATGGAGTAATGTTGGCTACCGTTCTTTGAAAATACTTGAAGCAGTTCTTTCTTTTTATGCCTACTACTCAGCTATCATCCCCTAGGTTTTGTTTATAAAATTACCATTCAGGCACTAGCTTGGGGAGCCTCTGTTCCTTACCATTCTCACTTCACCTTTCATGGTGCAAAAGTATTCATTATATGTGCTTAACAGAACTGGGATTCCAAGAAAAAGATGCAACTGCTTAGACAACTGGGGAGATAACCTTGGATGAACTCCAGTTTTGGTTTTAATGTTGAGCATGCTGTTCTGATTTGAAGCCCTATTACTGATGTGAAAAGGTCAAGTTGTTCCTCAAAGGAGGATAGCAGTGTACCTAATCACATTCCAAGTATAATTCTTAATGACATTATGGTTGGAAGAATCTTCAGCCAAGTATCAGATATAAAAGATTGACAGATCGAGATTATTGTGGTTGAGGGAGCGTGGCCCAGAATTGTTACCAGGTATAAATATTGTTTTTATCAAAATATGACGTTTTTAAGCAAGAGAATAATCATTTCCCCTCTGCAATTGCAAAGGCCCAAAATCTGGTCTGGCACTCTTGTTCTCCTTTTGTGCCAAGTATTGAATCACAATGAAGCTCAGAGAAAGATTAGATTCTTGGATCAAATTTTGCTGTTTCAGGGGGGAAAGGGAAACAAGGTTGCCTCCCTAAAATCTCTGCAAATTCCTCCATTGCAATTTCATTATCCATAATATTCAACATTAGTATGCACTCCATCTGCTATTTTAATAGTGCATGGTATTAGCCTTTAATCAATATTTGGCATTCAGTATTTGGTATCAATTTATAAATTGCGTTCCTGAAGCACAGTCCTAAGAAGATTGTGTGTAGTGGTTTATCTCAGAGATGGTCAGACTTCAGACTTGTGGAAATGGCTTTATTCTTTTACTACAACCTTGAGATCTGACAGCTTGAACCAGGGGCAAAATAATGACTCAGGTCTATGGATATATGTAAAGAACAGCTAAGAAACAGTGTACATCTGAGTACACGCTCACCCTGTCATCAGAACCTAGCTCACAAGGCCTTACCTACAGTAATTCATCCCTAATCCCTATTCTTTACAAAATCCCCACCAAAACATCAAAACACTTTATCCGGAGAAAGGGATGGCTAAGGGTTTCCAGTTGCTCTATTGTTACACAGCTAAGAATCAAAGTTTAATCTGATCAATTGTACATCACACACAGATCTAGCAATAGATTCAAACCCACTTTCTCCCCAATCTCAACATGTAAATAAGTACTTGATGATAATGATGATGACAATGAAGACAACAACAATGATGCCTGGTGCTGTTATTGTTGTTGTTATTGAGTTCATAATTTACTATATGTTATGAATAGGAGTTTTGGACCAACAATGGTTTGAATTCTTTTCAAGAATATAAAGATTAGAGAGGCATTGTTGGATAATCTAGCATGATCCAAACTGACACTTTTTGTAATTGTGTTATTGTGATCCTTTCTGTGACAATTCCTTTTAGATATTTTATAATAATAATAATAATAATTTTTATTTATATCCCGCCCCTCTGCCAAGCAATCGGGGCGGCGTACAACATATCAAAACATAAGGACAAATAAAATCACTTCAAATCCCCTCCCTCCTTCCCACACCCACCCAACCCCTGTCTGTCCATCTGGAATTTCTCCCAGAGCAGCACCTGTTACCGTTAAACAACAGAAAGGAAGAGGAGGGGGGGTAGTGGTTAGGGTGGTTTCTCAATGTGGTCCCTAGTGCAGCCAATCATTTTGCAGACATGCTCTTTCATTTGATCTGGTGAGTGGAGAGCTAAACATTATCCAATGGGTGAAGTCAAAGCCATGATCCTTGCTATGCCAATTGTTCACCAAATTTTGGGATCTAGAATACTTAAACTTGCTTATCTTTGCATCATGATAAACATCATGCCCCATGGTTATCATTAGCATTACTATTCTCAACTTCCAGGTCACATTAAATCCTTTAGTCCATTAAATCTGTATATGAATAAATATGACCTAGTCCTAACTAGAGTAGCTCCATGGACTCAGTGGGATTTACCTAGAAATTGACTTACCATTCAATAATTGATTCAGTGGGTCTACTCTGTTTCGGACCAATCAATAGTATTTGGTCATGATTTCTGAAGAACAACAAAGAATAGAATGGCATCCCAGACTAGCTTGTTTATTGTAGCTCAAGGTTTTATGGAGCAGAATCCATAAATTTTGTAGTATTAGGAAAGTGGATAACCTAAGGTTGAGGTCCTTGCATAGTGTAAAAAAAAATATGGCAGTGTAGCTACACTTAAGTTACATGATTGCATAGTTATTCAATGAATCTTGTAATGGGTAGTGAGTGCATGCTCTCTTGTTTACAACAGTCAGTCCAACTTCCTCCCACACTATTAATTTTGAAGTTAGCATCTTTACATGCTTATAGTCACTAATTTGTGGTTTATATGTTTCCTGATTTCCTATTTGTTTGGTTTTCCATGCTTACTCTCTTCCTGCGTAACTCTAACCTGCAGCTATTTTCCCCCTTCTCTATCTCTCCTCCACTAGACTATGTATTTTATTATGGGCAAGTATTGTAAGTAAAGCTACTTTTATATGTTTTACAAAGAAGACTAAGGGGAGTTGCAGACCGGCCTAAAGGGCTGGCCTGGGGTGGAGTTGGGGCAGGGCAGCTGCATGCCGGCCGTCCCAACCCCATCCCAGACACACTGTGTTGAAAGGGCGCAGAAGAGCCATGGTGCTGACTCTTAGGGAAGCCTTTTGCCACTCCTAAAAGGAAGGATTGGGGCCATGGTGTGGGGTTACCATGGCCCCGATCTGCCGCTAGCAGGGGCAGGCCAGAGTCGCCCATCTGCATAGCCCCTAAAATTATTTCTTTCAGCTAGACCTTGGTGGTTGGTGGCAACTATTAGACTGCCTGGTATCCTCATCACTATTCACCAGGACATCTCAAATCAGTTTATCTTATTCTTATTTGCTTACTTCACTGTCCTATTCTCACATCTGTATATGGTGATGGGGAATACTATGGCTTGGATGATTCTAACTGTAGTGTTCAGTTGTATATACAACTGAACTACTTCTTTCATAGCTGCCCTTCCTATTTCCAGTCTTCTTATTTCCTGACTGCCATCTCCATTCTGATCAATGTTTGATCCAAGGTATGGGAACTTTTTAACTATTTTGATATCCTCCTTGTCTAGATTGAATTTATGTATTTACTCCATAGTCATTATTTTTGCTTTCTTTATGTTCAGCATTAAACCTGCTATTGCACTTTCTTCTTTGACCTTCCTTAGAAATTGTTGCAAGTCTGTGATATTTTTTTCTGCTAGTAGTATGGTGTTATCTGTATATCTTAAATTGTTGATATCCCTTCCTCCTATCTTTACTTCTCCTTCTTCTCAGTCTAAAAATGCTCTTCTTATGATATTTTCTGCATAGAAGTTGCACAAATAGGGTAACAGAATGCAGCCTTGCCTGACCCCTTTTCCACTGGAAACCATTCTGTTTTTCAGAATAGGACACTATCCTTGTGCGAGAAATTGTAATCACTTGCATAACAACATTTATACTGTATAAAGCCAGAACAGGATTCTGGCCTAGAGATGAGGATGTGGGGAAGCTACAAAACTAACAACACAGCTGTTCTACCTACATTGGGACATTGTTGGCATTGATCAGGAGGTGGTTAATTGGTAGTTATCTAGCTGATCAAACTGATTAGCATCAAAGCCTGGCCCTTTCCCAACAAAAAAACCATTTGCCCCCCCCCCTCCCATGAAGTGTTAAGAGGCTGACGATTAAACTCACTGTGAGTGAAAGCTTGAGCGAAGTTTGCATTCCCCTTTCAAACAGAATCTCTCCTTATGGAATGAACAATGAACATGGCCCACCTGTTAACCAGGCCTGGTACTGGGTCTCACTTCATTGTATCATAATCCAAAGCAGCTGAGTGATAATACTGTGATAACTCCATGACTGGGTCCCCAACAATGAAAACAAATGTGCTCTACTAATCTTGCTTACATTAGACTTTAGCTGTGGAGAATTATATTTGGCCAACCCTCTAGGGCATTGCTTTAAGTGACATGCTGCCTCTTTTTACACATCCTAGGCTTTACATCTCCCAGCCTTTATTAATGGCATGTTGTTTATTTACCAGATTTTTTTTTTATTTTTTTTTTTGCAGAAGTGCTAAAATTCCAAGAACTTGCCAGACACAGTGTCAGATCAGCATTCCAACTCCACCCATGACAATTGCATGTTGCTTCGTGGAGGCATGAGTAGAGCTTTCTGCTCAAGATGTGATATTTATTTATATACATATCTATGTTGCACTAAACTTGGAAAAAGTTATTTCTGTGCCATCATTCTTAGAATCCCTTACCCCACCCCAAAAGCTAATGGCCATGCTGAGTGGGGATTCTGGGAATTCTAGTCCAAAACTAGCAATTGTTGAAGCTCTGAATGGGAGGAATAAAAATCTCAGAAATATCATTTTTTGACTAAAACTTCCAGCATCCCCACCCCAGCTAGCATATCAAGTGGCCATGCTAACTGGCAGGTTTAGAAGTTGAAATCTCTCTCTCTCTCTCTCTCTCTATATATATATATATATATATATATAGGCTTCCCTGTTTCTCTTTTCAAAGAAAGCTGTGGACAATGCATTCAAGACTTTTTGAAAATTGATATTGCAAAGTTTTGTGTTCTGTGACTTATGCTACATTGTACTTGGACATTAAAGGCTGATTGTCAACATGGAGATATATATATATATATATATATATATATTCCCTTTTCCATGGGTTCCTAAGTAGAAAAACCTTCTGCTCACATGTGAAAGGCATATGGATCCTGCCCTTTGAAATTCCCCACTTTTTAGTCTTTAATTCACCATTATAAACCTATGCATTTAAATAATAAAGAAGAAACTACAAAACCAGCAACTGTTGGACCTTCTAAATCAGGAGTAGGCAACCTTTCCCCTTTAAGGGCTGAGGGACTTCAGCTCCCAGAATCCCAGGAGCTATTGGCCAACATGGGACTATTGGCCAACAAGGCTGAGGCTTCTGGGAGCTGAAGTCCCTCGGCCCTTAAAGGAGTAAGGTTGCCTACCCCTGTTCTAAATATTCTGTCTGACAGTGCTACATTTTATAGGTGCAAGGTTTAAATTGATTAATGGGTTTAATTGATAGCTCCATTAATGACAACTTTAGTTGATGGTGATGGTTATCATCATCATTAATTTATATACTGTTTATGGCACTTTACAAGTAAAAGAACAACATAATAGTTTCCTGCCCTCAGGTTTACAATCTAATTAAGATATGACAGAAAAGGAAAAGAGGATGGTGGTGTAGGAGGAGATTAAATCCAGCAGATACTGCATCAGCTTCTTTCCCTCTGAGGCCTTTTGCAGTGCACCTTCGGCGATTTGTGGAAGGAGCGCTATTTTAGTGTTCCTTCCTGGGGAGGCTGCGCCGCAGGGCTGAGGAATGCGGATGCCTCGGCCCCAATCTGCAGCTTCTTGGGGCGGCCCCGTGCCGCCCGTCTCCTTCCCCCCCCCCTTTTCAGCATAAAATGTGCACATTACTCTTTTGAAGTGAGGATGCTATATTCTTTGTATAAAATAATATTTCTTCACAGAAAATGCTGTTTTCTGCAATAAAAAATGTGCAGATTTCATCCTGGGCACAGAATAAATCCCTAATTGCAAATCAGCTTTAAAAACGGCAGCCTTGAAAGACTTTCTTGCAGCAAAAAGGAAAATTCCTAAAATTACTCATTGCTTCTATCAAGAATGAAAGTAGAGAAGATTTTCATCCCTGAAATTCTCAGAAAGTCACTGGTTAAGATTTTTTTTGTAATATACACATTTTTTAAAATATTATTAATTTTGTTAAGTGGTAAATAATACATTTCTGGGTGAGAGTACCACTGATTTTTATGTTTCCCCCCCCTCATTTCATACTGTAGTTAAATCCCTTCAGGATTGCTGATTAAAATAAGCTCAGATATGAACTTGTTTTAATCAGTATTGTCCTTACCTTACCTTACTTTACCTTTTCTGATGTGGCATTACATTGTAGGATCTACGGATGTTTCAAGTCTAATTGTATGTCTCTTTCTGACAGCCTGTCAGTCCTAGGTATTTATGCCTCCCAGTTTGTTATAATAATAATAATACAAGAAAATGATAATTATTGTTGTGAGAACCTTTGAAATGCATGTCCTGCAATGATCCCATGGACTATCACGTACTTTTTGGAAAGGTATGATGAAAGGATGTTGGTGATTGGAATAGATTTATATTGTAATTGACATTGACCTCCTTGAAGCTAGTCATAATCTCAAACAAACAAACAAAATTAGACATGAAAATAAAGCAAAACATCCAAAACTGAAATGGAGAATAAGTGTCCTGTTTAAACATTGTTGGAGAGGTGTTGGATTGAGGCTGTAGCAGATGGCAAGCTGAACATGAATTCCTTCCATTTCAGTAAATAGATGTACCATGTTCATGCTTTGTTGGGAGAAAAACATAAAAATTGTACAGAGCCTGGAAAAGTCACTTTATTGGACAACTGATCCCAGAATTCCTATCCATAATGGCCTCTGGCAATGCAGGCTGAGGGAGACAAAGGGATTCAGTTAAATAAATAAAAAAAAAATGGTAAGTTCTGAAATTGCCTTGGGAGAACATCTGTCATCTTTCTATCCCCTGCAAAACCTTATCCTTGGGAGCTCCCAAGCATTGCATGGAGCCTATGTTTTCTTGTTAGTCACAACTGGAGTAAACCCATGAAATCAATTAGATTTATGTTGAATGTTACCACGATTCAACAATTGATAAAAGCCCATAGGTATTATTAGATACCTACCTGTAAATTTGTCTAATCCTTGTTTTTAACTGCCAGATATGAAAGGGGTAACTGCCAAAGATATCATGCGAAACTTTAGGACAGCCTTCCCTAAGTTGGTATATATCATATGTGTATACCATATATGTTGGACTACAGCTCCCATCAGGCTGCCTGGGGAAGATGTAATCCAACATATATGGAGGGCACCAATATGAGAAGGCTACTTTAGTAAATCATCTACAAATTGTCTAGTATGTCAAGCCTTTATGATTCCTTGTCAAGGACTTGAAACCACAAATTGAATGTTTTCAGTTGGGGTGATCCATAATCTAAGAAGTGGAGGGGAGGAGTATCATACCCCAATATGTTAGTTTCTCTCTCTCTGTCTCTCAAAACACACACACACAGGAGTTGCATGTGCTTCAGTAATCATTGAATGATTTCTTCAAACTGTCAAAAAAAATCATAACCTTTTAAACTTTAAACTTAGGGCCTTTACAGACTGCGAGAAATAATGCAGCTTGAGGGCACTTTAACTGCCCTGACTCAGTGCTAGGGAATCATGGGAACTGTAGTTTATTGTGGCACCAGAGCTCTCTGACAGAGAAGGCTTAATGTCTAAGAAAAAACTATAATTCCCATGGTTCCCTAGCACTGAGCCAGGACAGTTAAAGTGGCCTCAAGCTGCATTATTTCTGGCAGTCTGTAAAGGCCCTTAGTTTCTTTCAGTTAAATGCATCTTCAAGCCACCCCTTCCTGGCCATCTGTTCTGGCCCTATGAAGAAGTGATGTGTCAATTTTTAATGTAGAGATTTTGAGACCAAAGATGCATCAAGGTTCTGAAAGACTTCAACAGTGTCAGAACCTAAAACTGTTGAGTGTATTCATGACATGATTTTGGCAGATCAGCTAAAACAATGGCAGAGACACTAGAGATATCCTAAGAACACATTGGGTTTATAATACATGAACAGTTGGCTATGTAGAAGCTGTCAACCAAATGGGTGCTGAAATGGTTGCATGCTGACCAGAAATGAAATCAAGTGGATTTTGTAGCATTTTGAGTGATCCACTGATTTTTTTTAATGACTCATCACTGTGGATAAACTTGGTTATATAACTGAGAATTGGAAACCAAACAACATTTCTTGCAGTGGCAGCACTTGGATTCTCTATGACCAAAGTAATTCAAGACACAAACATCAACAGGAGGAGCCCTAGTGGCGCAGTGGTTAAATGCCTGTACTGCAGCCACTCACTCATAGACCAAAAGGTTGCAAGTTCAATACTAGCCAGGGCTCAGGCTAGACTCAGGCCTGCATCCTTCCGAGGTCGCTAAAATGATTACCCAACTGTTGGGGGGCAATGAGTTTACAGTTGTAAACCGCTTAGACATCCCATAGAGTGATATGAAGCAGTATATAAATGAAGCTGCTTTTTGCTTTGCAACAGGAAAGGTAATGAGCATAGTTTTTTGGGGGGATAAGGAAGGTATTTTGATGATTCACTTTTTTTCAGAAGGGCCAAACAGTTAATGGAGAATACTACTCTAAATTCCTGTGCTGGTTAAAGGAGGCATTGAAGGAAAAATGGCAAGAGGAACTCTGGAAAGGAGTGCTCTTTTTGCAGGTCAATGCACCTGCTCACAGGACTAGAAAGACAATGGATGTTTTGAAGAATTTGGAGTTTCAATGGATAAGCCATCCACCCTACTCACTAGATCTTACTTCATCTGACTATGTATTGTTTCCAGATCCTGAAAAGAGTTTGAAAGAATAGATGTTTTCAAATGATTAAGAGGTGATAGCAGTAGCAGAGCAGTATTTCAATGACCAGACATCAGAATTATTTTGGAAGGCTTAAAAAAAGTTGAGAATCAGTGTTCCAAGTGCATTGGACTTCAGGGTGAATATGTGGAATGACGTATTAAGTTTCATGGCTCTATGTCATTCTCTTCTTGGTTGGACTGAGAACTTTTCAGTATCCCCTTGCATTATCCTTGTCACATTTATAACCCACTTTCCCTCAATTATCTTCACAACAATCTATGTGACAGTGAACCTATGGCACATGTGCCAGAGATGGCACACAACAACATTTTCCCTGGCACGCGGTGGGAAGGAGGACAAAGAGGAATGCACCTGTTCCTTCTCCTTCCTGGCCATCCCAAGCCATCAGCTGCCTCTCCAGAGATAGCTGGAGGATGGGGACGGCATGGGAGGAGGAGGAGGAACAGGCGTGTGCCTATTCTCCCCTCCACCCTCACTGTCCCCAGCCTCCAGTTGTCTCCAGAGGGGCAGCTGAAGGCTCGAGAGGACAGAGGGAAGACATACCACCCTGGAAGTCCCACCCCCAGAGAGTAGAATTCCCATCCCCAGCACTGGATAAAGACCTTTTAGTTTGGGCACTCAGCCCCTAAAAGTTTTGCCATCAACTGATCTATGTGGTAAACCATGCTGGGAGAGAGTGATGGGCCCCAGATCACCTAGTAAGCTTTATGCCTCTGGAACTCTAAAATGCATTTTCAGAATTAGTGGATGTAACCAGTGGACTGTATGGTCTCTTGTTAAAAGTAGTAATAATGAGACAAATAGGACAATTGTTAGAGCCAATTGTTTGAGCCAATTGGCTCAAAATGCCTGGGGTGTTCTTTTCTTTTCTTTTCTTTTCTTTTCTTTTCTTTTCTAATGAATAAATATTGGTCCAACAATCTACTAATTGGTACAAATATTTCTTTAAACTGTATTATTATTTATTAAAGAATGCTAAACCCTTATGGAGTGTTTCAGGTAAAATACATTAAGAGGGGAGTGAATCCAATCAACACAAAGAGAATTTGTTTTATCTCTAGAACTATATATTGCTTTTGGCTCTGATGCTAAAACATTAGTGTAGATGGCCATCTTTCTTAGAATCGTGCCTAATGAGGTGAATGTTAAAAGATTCAATTTAGAATGATTATTATTATTAGATTAGCACTAGAATCTATGGTGTTTTTTAAAAAATCACTTTTAAATATTCAAAATGCTCTTTTTTGTAGCTAATTATCTCTCTCCCCCCCACAACAGCATTCTGTTGAGAGAGAGAAGGTGTGTCCATACTACAACCTGAAACTGGTATAACTAGTTCCTTCACCCCAGGGAACCTTAGGAACCATAATTGTAAGAGGAAGAGAAAATGGATCTGTATTAGAAGTAAGCAAGCTTTCTCTTGCTCAGCTTAGACAGGAAGATGGTTCTGATTTATCTTTTTTTTCTCTCTCTCCTTTTTCTTTTCTTTTCTTTTCTTTTCTTTCCTTTCCTTTCCTTTCTTTACCTTTTTTTTTTAAGCAGGTAGGGATCAGAAAAAACACCCTCAAGTACACTTTTCAATCTAATATGGCACCATGAAAGCAGGGATGGGAATAATATTTCAAATATATTTGAAAAAAGGTCAAATAAATTTATTTCTTGAGCTTGAGAAACAATGACAAGAAGAATCCTGGACTGATGAGAATCTTATTCTGTGTGAAATTATTATCAGAGATTTAAATTACCAAACTATGGGCCTTTGCAGACTGCCAGAAATAGTGCACATTAAATTGAGGCACTGCCCTGGCTCAGTGCTAGGGAATCATGGGAACTGTAATTTATTGTGGCACCAGAGCTCTCTGTCAGAGAGCTCTGGTGCCACCAATAAATTACAGTTCCCATGATTCCCTAGCACTGAGCCAGGGCAGTGCCTCAATTTAATGTGCACTATTTCTGACAGTCTGCAAAGGCCCTATGTAACCACCTTAGATGCACAGCTATGTAGCATCTCCTAGCACAACCCCCCTCCCCAGTTCTGACTTACTGGGTAGCAGCTGCTGAGAGTAATAAATGTGTGCACTTCTGTCATCCACCCCTTCCTGCAAGTAATCTCTGGTGGGATTATCAGTCTCCCTTGCAATTCCTTCTCACACTGGAGATCATTGCAAGAGAAAGAGGTTGGAAACATCAGTCTCTTGCATTTTGGAATTTATATATATTTGGAATATTTTCAAGCTGTGGATAGCTGAATCCATGGATAAAGAGTCAGTTGATGTAGAGGGCCAATGTTTTGTAAGTTTAGCTTAAATAAATAACAACAACTAAGGTCTTGGAGATGAAAGTGTGTGGCACATGACCTAAGCAATGCACAGGTCTTATTTATTTATTTAGAGTATTTATATCCCACTCTTTATCTACAAAGGCTCCTAGAGTAGTTTACAAGTTAATCTGGCAGTTCGCTGCTTTCAGGTTTACAATCTAAATAAGACACAACATAAAACAGAAAAGGAATGAGAGCAGAGAGGGGATTGGTTCCAGCAGAAATTTCCTTTTCCTCTCTCCCTTCAAGATCAGGGCAGAGGCAATTGGGATATAGAATATTCCCTGCCCTTTTTCAGTGGACGTTTTCACATGGGGCTTTAGGTGGAGGCAATCCTACCTCCCGCCGGTCCCACTCCGGCTCCTCTTCCAGCTTGTTCAAATGCACGCCGCAGAAAACCCCGCCCCTTCCGGTGCCATCCCTGCGTACGTCCGGCTTCTAGCTCCGTGTGTTCAAACGCACGGAGCCTTAAGTCCGGCGTCCTTCCGGCGTCCCTCCGGCCTCAGCATGTCCAACTCCGGCTTCAGCAGCGGAAAGGTAATTCCGACTTTTAAAAGGAATTAGCCTGCTGCCGCCGGAGCCATTCTGGAGTGGGGCTGGCGGGAGGTAGGATTGCCCCCACCAAAGCCCCGTGTGAAAATGTCCAGTGTACTACAACTATTACTTCTATAACCACTGGCCAGATGGGGAAAGGAAAGGTAGACGAGAGTATTTTAGAAAATGAAAAGTCTGTCATGAAGATGCTTGGGGAGAAAGGAAATTAGGAATTATTAGGAGGGATTCCCGGGCCACCCTGGGAAGTGGAGGTTTGGGGCCGAGGCTGCCCCACACCTCGGCCCCAATCCACCCTTTTACTGGCCCTGAAAGGAGTGCCAAAGTGTCGGTCCTTTCAGAGCTGGCAAAAAGGGCACCCGAAGAGCCACTACGGGGCTCTTCTGCACCTCTTCCAGCACAGTGCGTTAAGACTCTCCACTGTGATGACAGCTTTGGCGTGGGGTTGGGGCGCCTGGCGTGTGGCTGCCCCTCTCCTTCCCTGGCTCCAAGACGGTGCAAAGTGCCGTCTGTAGAGGCCCTTAGTCTGAGCTCTATTGTGGATTTGTGAGACATGGCTCCTCTTTTAAGTCTGGCTTTTGAGCTCCTCCAAAGATCAAAGATATTAAGGGAAAATGATATTATCTGTGACAAACTCATTTCCCTTTTCAAAATGGTATTTCTGCAGAGATGTGTACCACAGCAGCAATCAGTCTTGCAGATTAAGCCTGTGATTACCTTCCCATGATCAATTATGAAACAAAGCACATTAAATGCAAGACACATAGCCAGTGGCATTCCTGCACAGGGTGTCACCTGGTGTGGGGGGGAGGGACATTGGGGAGGATGGGGCTTCTGGGAATGGAAGAGCTCCCTTTCCCCATGCTGGCCCATCCCTTTCCTGATGTGGAAAAGGACAGGATAGTGCATGGAGTACAGAGTGCACATGGGGAGAGGTGGGATATGAGGGATGGAGCAGCATGCATGGGAGACAGTGTGTGTGGGGGGGGAACAGAGCAGCACATGTGCAGGTACAGAGTGGCATGTGTGTAATGAAGCAGCATGTGGGGAGGAATTGCGTGCAGCCAGGGGACAGAGCAGCTTGCATGGGAGATGGAGTGTGGGGGATAGTGTATGTGGGGGGCTGACTAGGTTCAACCCCCTTCTGGGTTGTTACCCAGTGCAGGGCCACACACACCCAGTGACACTACTGTACATAGGTGAGAAGAATCATGTGCAAAGACAAAAATATATTCATTACTTGGGGCATCACATTTGTGTTAAAGCTATGGCCAAATAAGACCCTTAGATCTTCAGATAACTTGACTTAGGGGCATTTTGGCAGCAGCAGCTCTTCTTTTTAATGGACACTCCTGTGCAGCTTCATCAGATGAAATTTGCCAGGATCTTCCCAAAAGAGCCACATTTGCTAAACTCAGTGGCATCACTAGGGTTGGTGTTGTTAGAATATGGATGGGTTATAGAGTCAAAGGTGAAATGTAGAGATGTGTGTGTGGAAATTTCCTCATGAGAACAACATCTAGGGGAAAAAAAATGAATCTAACACCAGATGGCCAAGAAGTCATAAACATGTACTCTCCCAAAGGTACAACTCATGGACACAGATTTTGTTATGAGAAAAGCCTAGATATCAAAAAACGTAAACATCGTTAGGCTGAGAAAATAGTCACATGGTGGATGATGGACAGCAAGAGGCTGGGTTAATATACATCATACAGGCATTATCCAATTAACATAAGGATAACATCTAGAAGGTGGAATATGGGAAGGGCCTAGAAAATCCTTTGATTAAAATGTTTATTATTCAAGATGTGAGCGCGTGAGCGTGTCTGTCTAGCAGTGGTTTTAACTGCAACAAGTTGGGATCCTAAGATTTTGGGATTGTTAAAGATGTAATCTTTCATGGCTGAACTGGTCAAGTTCATAACAATGGATTTTACTTAGCTATCTTATTTTGCTTTTATATGCATTAATAAACTATGTTTTTGGATTTTACAATGTGTCTTCTTGACTGAGGAAGACAGGATCCTGAAGAAGGGAAGCTGAGCCAGTTGATGGTAAGAGATACAAAGTGGCTGTGGATCACAGCAGCCAGCTTGTCCTGCAGATTCTGCTGGGTGCCAAAGAGCATCACTGCAACACCCATCATCCACATACTAACAGGTGTCACCTGGTGTAATAACTTCAAGAGGAACAAACAGCTATGATCTTGCCACCAAACACCTCCCAAAGCCCAGGCACTGCTTCTCAAGGATGAGTGGGTAGATGACCCAGAGGAGTGAAGTGGAGAACCCTGGCTGGGGGGCACATGGGAGGGAGGGATGAAGGCAAGCCCACCCAGAAAAGAAAGGGGGGTCCCCAAAGTAAATACTGTGGGGAACCACAGTGGTGGTGACTTCAGCACTCCAGCACATGCTCCACTTTGTTTCCAAAGTTTGGGGGCAGCAGGAGGTGGTAACCATCCTTTCCTATCTCACCCCATTTCCTCTTTCCTCCTTTCCCTCCTGCCAGTGATGGTGGCACTTTCTGCCACTCTGGCTGCAGTGCACTCACCTCCTCCTCCTCCTCCTCCTCCTCCTCCTCCTCCTCCTCCTGTGGCATTGCCACCTCCACTGTTACCTAGTACAGGGGGTGTGGCTGCTGGGAATGTGTTCAAAAGGCCACACTCACTCTTTCTCCTTCACCACAGTGGCAGTGGTTTCATGAGATCATGCAGAGAAGCATGGCTGGGGGCCCTTGGTCATGTCCTCCCCATGGTGGCAGTGGCTCTTCAAAAAGCCACTATCGGTTATGTGGGCCCATAAACCCCTATAATAAATTATACTTACCACCAAACTATAATATGTATAACATCTAATAAACAACATACACACATACACACACACACATAAGATCTATCTCCTGTTCAACTATACTACATTATCGTCTTTTATTTTAGCCCTCTTCAGACAATATGGAGAGACTATCAACTACTATATTCTCCTTACCTTTTACGTACTGGATGGAGTAATCAAAGTTTTGTAATAATAGACTCCATCGCAGTGACTTACTGTTACTTTCCTTGGCGTGATTTAACCAACACAAGAATGAGTGATCTGTCTTAATTATAAACTTCCTTCCCCATAGGTAGGGCTTGAGCATGTTTAAAGCCCACTTCTCTATGGTGGCTAAGTGCCTTTCCCTGGGAAGGAGCTTCTTACTCATATATAAAATTGGGTGCATTTAGCCATCTTTATCCTCTTGCCTCAACATTGCTCTGAGTCCAACATTAGAGGCATCCGTAGTTGCTATGAAAGTCTTGGTATAATCTGGAGCCATTAGAACAGGAGCTGTGGTCATTAGGTATTTCAACTCCCTGAAAGCATTATCACATTTGTCTGACCAGGAGACTTTAGCAGGCTTGTCCTTTTTGGTTAAATCGGACAAGGGACTTGCAATGCTGCTAAAATTGGGAATAAATTTCCGATAATATCCTGCTAGTCCCAAGAATGACCTCCCCCCTTTTTTGGAAGTAGGCCTTGGCCAATTAACTATAGCTTCCACCTTAGAAGTTTCTGCCTTGATGGTCCCACTGCCTACAATGTATCCCAAGTATCAGCTTTCTCTTTTGCCTAGATGACACTTGGAACTTTTGACTGCCACCCCACTCTTTCTAAGCCTTTTTAGCCCTTCAGTAAGATGGTGTATATGGGCCTCGGCAGACGACTAAAAGAGTTGTCTTCCGGGCAGGGAAGAGGAGGGGCAGCCGCACGAGCGGCGCCCCTTCCTCTCCCCGAGGTCGCCCCCAGAAGCGCCGGCCGTCCGCACGGCCGGCGCACTGGGGATGACCTCACGGCGCAGCGTCCACATGCGCTGCGCCGTTTGAGCCAGGGAAAGTGCGCCCGCCGCTTTTAGGGCGCACTTTCCCTTACATCTAAAAGGAGCGCCAATTTGGTGCTCCTTTTAGATGCGCCGTAGGAGCGCCGCGGTCCGGAGGCTGAACTCCGGCGGCGCTCCGACCCGCGGCGTCTCTGGGGCCTCCGTCTGCTGAGGCCCTATGTTTACTCCAGGAGTTACTGAAGATACCAATATCATCGATGTATGCCACAACACAATGTTTCAGCCCAACTGAAATGTTGTCCACCAATCTCTGAAAAGTCAAAGGAGCATTCTTTAATCCAAAGGGCAATACTGTAAATTCATATAAGCCTCTATGTGTGACAAAGGCAGTTCTCATCTGAGACACATGGGTACTTGTCAGTATCCTTTGGTCAGATCTAACGTGGTGATGTATTGAGTCCTTCCCATCCTTTCAATCAAATCCCATCCTTTCAATCAAATGACAGAGAAGGCTCAATGTATCAGGGGGGAAAAAACAATTCCCATGACTCCCTAGCACTAACCCTAATCTTTAAAGTGGACTCAATTTGCACTATTTCTGGCAGTCTGCTAAGGCCCTTTGTCATATCAAGTCTTGTTGACCTTGAGCTGTTTTTAAGTTTTCTCTGGCAATTCTCAAGACTTACTTTAAGGATGTCATCAGGTTCTAGACATATGATACCACATCTTCCAGCTCTTTTTCTTCTGGGGACTCCCACTTATGTTGAATGAGATCTAAAGGTCCTTTTACCTTGTGTCAAAACATTAACTCAAATGGGCTAAATCCCAAGATTTCTTGTGGCATCCCTCGATAGGCAAATAACGGGTGTTGCAAATTGGTGTCCCAATCATTCCGGTTTTCTGCAGTATAGGATTTTATCATTTTAACTAGTGTTCTATTAAAATTTTCTATAAGCCCATTGCTTTGTGGGTGATAAGGGGTTGTGGTTAAATGTTTACCTCCACAGACCTCCCATAACTTTTGCATCACTTTAGAAGTAAAAGAACTTCCCAAACCTGATATCACCTCACTAGGAAGTCCTAATCTCCAGAAAATGTTTATCAGGTTCTCTTCTAATGTTAGTTGCTTTACCAACTGTCATTTCCATGGCAACCACAGCCTCTGTGTTTCCTCTCTGGCAACACTCTTTCAATGCATGACTAACTGATGTTATACAATATGCTGACTTTATAGGTGACTTTGAATTCTTAGGATAAAATTTTGGGCAATTTAATCTTAAATGCCCCATTTGCCCACATTCATAGCCACTTCTCTGGCCTGGTTTTGACTAATTTTTGGCTGACCATCTATCCCTCTTCTGGTCTTCAAGGCCACACTCTCTTGACCCAAAACCTTTCCTCTCAGATTCCTATGTTCTCCTTTGATGCCAGGGTTTATAATTTTTCCCCTCACTCGTGGATTGCCATGTTTTGGGGTCCTTTTTGTCTTTCCACTGAGACCCTTTTTTATTTCTTGTCATTCCCTGGTCATCTCCTCTAATTAATACTAGTTCATCAACCATTCTAGCAGCTTCTGCTACTGTTTTGGCCCTTATCTCTTGAACTAGCCATTTATACTCTTGGAGAATTACATTATAGAATTGCTCCAAGCCTGTTAAGCTTTGCAGTTCTTCTTTGGAAGTTACTTTGTATTCATCCACCCAGCTCTTTAGATAATAATCTAGTCTACACACCAGTTGAGAGAAAGTTTCATCTGGTCTTTTCTTTATTTTACGAAACTCCCTTCTGTGGTGTTCTGGAGTTAATCCAAATCTTTGTTTCACCATCTCTTTGAATAGCTCATAATTTTGAGCTTCATCTGCTCTCATCTCAGCATATATTTCTGTTAGACCACCACAAATCTGGGATCTAATAAAACTCATCCTTTCTTCTTCTTTTATTTTCAATTCTTCACAAGCTCTCTCAAAATTGGTGAAAAAGGAATCAATATTGTCCCCTTTATAATATCTGGGAAATCTTTTCATGTCAATTTGAGGTGCCCTATTTACCTCAGCCACCATTTGGGTTTGAGGAATTCCCTGATCTAGACTCCTCATCCTAATTTGAAAATCCATTTCAGCTTGTCTTACCCTCAGCCTCTTCATTTCAATTTTTTATTCCTTTTCAATCTCTTTTTCTTTTAAAAGCCTCTCGTTTTCTTTTTTCTTTTATTTTGGCCATTTCTATTCTTTCTTTTATTTTCCAAATCTCTAAACTTTCTTGAGGTTCAGAAATGGCAGTGTCAAGACTAGCCACCATTTCTTCTCTAACCTCCTCTCCTCCCACCAATTCAGCCACTGCCGAGGTTTTAACTCTTTTAGGAGACATGTTGATAGTATTTCCCTACAATTTCCTTAAAACTTTTACCTCAAGAAATACATCTAAAATGTCAGTGCCTCAAATGAATATAAAGACAACACTTGTACCTTGAAGTCAGAGTAGTTATTCCTTACTTTACCACTAACTTTTAACCTTAGGAACCACTAAGTGTGCTTTTACACTTGCCATAAGTTTTCTACCAATACCTCAGCACATTTACCTCAGAGACTAGTTAATTTCTAGCGTGGTCAGTTTCCAAGTAATCTCCTACAAATACCCTTGTGTGATTACCTCAGAGATCACTTTACTGACACCAATGCCTAGATTTCAAACGGTTGGTTTTTTAACCTTTCCCCTTTAAACCAAATATTGTGTGTCTAGTATCTCACACTCAGACCCCTACAATTCGAGCACACTTCTGGATACCAGATTTGTTGGATCCCACCACTGCCACCAAATTATGTGGTGAATCCTCTTGCCACCTTTTACCTTAGCACTGACTTTTTAAAGATGGCAGTCCTGGGTTTTTTGTTTTGTTTTGTTTTGTTTTGTTTTGTTATTCCACCGCTACTACCCAAATATATGTAAAGGACCCACACTAAAAGCCTTAAAAGGTTAGTAGCATGGTTTGATTTGAAAACATAGGCCAAGTCATGCTTAAACAAGAATAAAAGTTTATTCTAGAACAGAATGGAATAAATATAACTTGCATCAAAGCTTGTCACTATAGTTTTTCTTGGTTACATATAACCAACATTTGTTTCCAATTCCCTCTTAATATTTCAGCCACACAGGCTAGCAGTATCCTTCAGGATATAACACAACTGCAACTCCCTTCCTCAGAATTCAGTATGTGTCTCGAGTCCTTCCCGTCTGGACTCCAATGAACAAAATTTACAGTTCCTTCAGGAACTCCCAGAACTCACAGAAATGCTTTCTCTCTAGCTTAACTCTCTCAAATTCCCAACTGCTCTCCCCAAGTGTCAGTTTGAATTTTTTTTCAAGTGCTCCCAGCTTGAATTCTATTGGTTGGCCCTCAGCTGCCTCCTGATTGGCCAGCTGGCAATTCTATTCACCACAACAGGTATTATGGAGTTGCAGGAATTAAGCAAAGCAGTGGAGGCCAGAGAATCATGGAGACGTCTCATCCATAGGGTCACCATGAGCCGAGATCGACTTGAGGGCAGTTAACAACAGCAACAAAATGTGGAAATGGAATGAAACAAATTTAAACTGGAAAAAATAAAAATTAAATTGGTCTTCTGTAGTCATAATCATGCATTCACAGCCATATCTGGAGTGGATTTCTTTAAAGAAATATTTGTATAACTCATATAAACTACCAAGCAAATGATGAAATTATTTCACAATAATTCCTCATGGCACCATATTAGACCCCACAGAAGAACTAAGCTTCCACTTTGAATTCACAGTAATCCTTAGGGTTCATGCTCCCCTAAACTCTGATACAGAAAGAAAAGATATATTCTCCTCATGGACTTACTTAGAAATCACCTTGAAATGATAGTAAAAAATTGATTTCCAGATTACTGATTTATGTCTTGTCTTTTTCAAATATGTTTCATTCACCCATTTTTTTTCCAATCTAGCATTTATATCAAATATAATCATGCATATGGAAGTCAATGTTCAGCTTTCCAGGTGGAATAGTTTTTAATGCATTTTTTTAAAAAAGAAATCTAGAACCTTTTGCTAAAACATAAACTGTCAAACATGAGATTATTGAAATCCCATTTTAAATACATGATCTGCTATAAAATGCATAAGTATAAGGTACATTTTAAAATGGGGGGAGGGGAGGAAGAAAAGCTAAGGTAGGTGTAAATGAAGATGGCAATGAGTAGCTTGGATGAACTAGAAAGAAACTGGTATATTTCACTCTCAGCAAGATCAGCTTTTCCCAAACTACAGAAAAAATAGATATAAATTTATCTGTAAACTACAGTACAAATACAACAGAATCTTTTTAGTGATGTGCATAAAGATTATTATACAAGCATATAGAAAACACACACTGACTGCAAAAAAATTAAGAGGGGTCAATGTATAAGAGGAGCTCTTGCATCTTAAACAGTACATTGATTTGCAGGTCAAATCTACAGGAGGAAAACCAGCTAAAATATTTGTTTGGGACTGAAACATTTGAAAGGATCTGAACATTCAGCAATGGGTGACATGTACTTTTTATCTGAGCAATGCAACATCTCAAAAAATATTCATATCCATAACATACTTCTCTTTTAGGAGTTACTGTTGCTGTTTTCCTATGCTCTTCAATTGCTTAACATTCCTCAAAATAGTTGGTGGTGCTCTGTATAGTAGGAATGCAATTCTTGTTAATTTTGTGTTTGAAGGAAGCAATGAGTAATTTAAGCATTTTCCTTTCCACTGAAATAAAGATTTTGAAAAGTCAAAACACTGCAGGCTTTGAAACTTATTTGAAACTTGTAGCTTATTTGGTGCAAAATCAGCAAAATTAGTTGTGAAGCAAATGTTTTTGTTTTTGTTTTTTCTGTACAGATAATAATAATAATAATAATAATAATAATAATAATAAATTATTTATTTATAGCCCACCCAATCACAAGGAATCTGGGCAGGTTACAGCAATAAAAAACATAGACTACAATAAATTTCAAAAAATTCAAATAATTCCTTCCCACCCACCCCCAACCCAATATTAAAATTAAAATTAAACGAACACAATTTTAAAACAAAATTACAAAATTTTAAAAAGGGAGATAATTGGTGGACAAAGCGACATAGATCACCTTGTGTGGGGAGAGGAGTTAAGTTGGGAAGGCCTGCCGGGAGAAATCCATCTTAAGAGCCTTTTTAAAGGCTGTAAGAGTAGAGATGTGACAGATCTCCTCCAACAGGTCATTCCACAGCTTTGGAGCAGTGGTGGAGAAGGCCCTCTGGCTAACTGATGTTAGCCTATATTTGTTTGGCTGTAGTAGATTCTTCCCTGAGGACCTTAGTGTGCAGGACAGACAATACGGAAGAAGGCGATCCTTTAAGTATTCTGGTCCCAAGCCATGTAGGGCTTTAATGGTAATAACCAACACCTTGTACCTTGCCCAGAAACTAATTGGCAGCCAGTGAAGGGAAGTACACACCAGAGCTTAGGAGGATGAAGCGGGAGGGACAACGGCTAGAGTGCAGGTGGCGGAAAACTCGGCTCTTATCTGACAGAACTCGCCATAGGAACTTTCTTTGTTCCTATTGGGAGGCAATACATGCAGAGAAGAGAGCTTTCTCCTCTGCATGTATTGCGTCTGCAGAGTCCCGTCCAGCAGAGCTGTTTAAGGTGGTGAGGGAGATGACGCAGGTTCCTCCTGCACCAAATCCCTTACTCAACCCAATGACGGCCTGCTGTGACGCGTTTAATAACTTCTTCACAGATAAAATCTCTCAGATAAGAGCCGAGCTAGACGCCACAATTGGAACAGAGTCTTTAGGCGAGGTGTCCAACAACTCCGCCGATGTAGTTATACTGGATCAATGGCAATCTGTGAGTACCGAGGACGTGGACAAGCTGCTTGGTAAGGTGAGGAAGACAACGTGCCCGCTCAACCCTTGCCCATCATGGCTGGCCGTCCGGGGGGGGGGTGCATTGAGAAGTCTCCTTATGGAGATCATCAATGCATCCTTTAGGGAAGGATATGTTCCATCATGCCTTAAGGAAGTGGCTGTTAGGCCGCTTCTGAAAAAACCTTCTCTAGACCGCCTGGAGATGAGAAACTATAGGCCTGTATCACTTCTGCCATTTTTGAGCAAGGTGATCGAGAGGGCGGTTGCTCTTCAGCTCCAAGCTGTCTTGGATGAAATCGATTACCTAGACCCATTTCAAACCGGCTTCAGGACAGGCTTTGGGGTTGAGACTGCCATGGTTGCCTTGACCAACGATCTGCGTCTGAGCATCGACAGGGGTAGTGTGACCCTGTTGGTGCTCCTAGACCTCTCAGCGGCTTTTGACATGATAGATCACAGCATCCTCTTGGACCGCCTGAGGGAGTTAGGTATCGGGGGCACTGCCTTGCAGTGGTTCCAGTCCTTCCTCTCGGGTAGGTCCCAGAGGGTGTTGCTCGGGGACTGTAGCTCCGGTAGGAGGGACTTCACTTGTGGATTCCCTCAGGGAGCTATTTTGTCCCCGATATTATTTAATATCTATATGAAGCGGCTGGGTGAGATAATACGGAGTTATGGAGCTGGGTGTTATCAATATGCTGATGACACCCAGATCTAATTCTCTGTGTCTCGTTCGTTGGCTGTGAATTCCAATGGCATCTCTTCTTTCAATGAATGTCTTCGGGCGGTAATGGGCTGGATGAGGAAAAACAGATTGAAACTGAATCCAGACAAGATGGAGGTGCTCACGGTAGCGGCCCCGAAACCAAGAATTGGGTTGCAACCTCCAGTCCTGGATGGGGTCACAATCTCCTCCAGTGACTGTGTTCGCAGTCTGGGGGTGCTCCTTGACTCGTCGCTCCTGATGACAAATCAGGTAAATGCGATGGTCAGGAGCGCCTGTTATCAGCTTTGGCTGATACGCCAGCTGCGCCCTTTTCTGGAAGTAAGGGATCTCGAGACTGTTGTGCACGCATTGGTAACCTCACACCTTGACTTCTGCAATGTACTCTACATGGGGCTACCCATGTGCTTGGTTCGGAAATTACAGCTGGTACAGAATATGGCAGCCAGGCTTGTTTCGGGTACATCTCGGAGGGACCACATTACTCCAGTTCTGAGGTCCCTCCACTGGCTGCCTATCAGCTTCTGAACCCAGTACAAGGTGTTGGTTATTACCTTTAAAGCCCTAAATGGCTTGGGCCCAAGCTATCTCAGGGACCGCCTTCTCCTGTACAATCCTCCCCGCGCTCTTCGTTCCTCCGGGAGGAAATTGCTACAGCCCCAAAGATCGAGACTTGTGGCTACCTCACGGGGGGCCTTTTCAGCTGTTGCTCCTAGACTCTAGAACGGCCTGCCGGACGAGATCCGTCAATTAACATCTTTAGATATCTTTAAAAAGGCTGTCAAGATGGATCTCTTCCGGCAGGCCTTTCCAGATTAATTTACCCCCGCCTCGGTACAAATAGTCACCCCAATGATCCTTCCGTGGCCCCATCTATATGATGGTTAGGATTATTGTTGTAGGCTTATATACTGGATACTCAGGCTTGTATTGGGCTTTTAAATTGAATTTGTTAATTTTAGATTATTCCCTGATTTAATACTGTTTTATGGGGGGGAGGGGGTATGTTGTATTATTTATGCTTTTATGGGGTGCTGTATGTTTTATGGTTGTAAGCTGCCCTGATTGGAGTACCATTGGGCGGGATATAAATAAATTTTATTATTATTATAGGAAGTACCCATAATCAATCTGGTTGCCATGTTTTGTACAAGCTGAAGTTTCTGAACTTGGCACAAGGGTAGCCCCATGTAGAGCACATTACAGAAGTCTAATCAAGAGATTACTAGTGCATGTACTACTGTTCCAAGGTCTCTCTGCTCCAGGAAGGGGCGCAGCTGGCATATCAGCTGAAGCTGATAACAGGAACTCCAGATTGTCGCATCCACCTGAGCTGTCAAGTGAAGCAACAAGTCAAGGAGCACCCCCAAGCTGTGGACAGCGTCCTACAAGGGAAGTGTGACCTCATCCAGAACAGGCTGACATAACTCCATTCCTGGGTTCAGGTTTCCTATGACAAATACCTCCATCTTACCTGGATTCAGTTTGAGTCAGTTTTCCCTCATCCAGTCCATTACCGCCCCAAGACAGGCATTCAGAGAAGAGATGCCATCGTTAGTCACTGTATCAGTCTGAGACATAGAGAAATATATTTGGGTGTCATCAGTGTACTGATAACACCCCGCCCCATGCCTCTGGATGATCTTGCCCAGTGGCTTCATGTAAATGTTGAATAGCACTGGGGACAGAATCACACCTTGAGGACACCCAATTTGAGCTCTCTCTTGGCCAAACAATGTCCCCAAGTGACACCATCTGGAACCTGCCTGAGAGGTAGGACTGGAACCACTGCAAAGCAGTGCCGCCGATACCCAACTCTCTCAGGCATTCCAGAAGGATACCATAGTCTATGGTATCAAAAGCTGCTGAGAGGTCCAAGAACACCAGCACACTCACACTTCCCCTGTCAATCCCCAGACAGAGATTCACCACTGTAGAGTGTTGAGATCATCAGAAAAAGCCCTTCTCTCTGTCCCACCACCCTCTCAGGCTCATTTGGTGGGAACAAGAGAGGTGGCCTTCTCGGTGGCTGCTCCCAAGCTTTGGAACTCCCTTCATAGAGAGGCTGGGCTGGCTTCATCCCTGTTATCTGTTTGGCAACAGGTAAAGACATTTTTATGCTGTCAGGCCTTTGCAAACTTCTAAGGGCTGGGTTTTAAATGTTGTGCATTTTAAATTTTAAGGTTTGTATTTTTAATATGTTACATTTTAATTCATAACTGTTTTAACTTGCAAAATTGTTGAATTGTTGTTTTTAATTTTATATTTACACATTTTAATTTTGTATTGTTTTTAAATTGTATTTTTTTTTTAAATTCTATCAGCTGCTTTGAGTCCCTATGTTAGGAGAAAAGCAGGATATAAGATCATCATCATCATCATCATCATCATCATCATCATCATCATCATCTCTCCCTGGAAGCCAAGATGATTAAATGAAAAGACAATAATGCTAGCAAGACAGAAAGCAGCAGAAAGAGAGGAAGGTCATGCACCAAATGGATAGACTCAATCAAGGAGTTCATGGGCCTGAATCTACAAGACCTAAGCAAAGCAATGGAGGTGGGGGTGGGGGTGGAGATGTCTCATCCACAGGATCACTATGAGTTTAGGTCAACTCAAGGGCAGCTAACAACAAGAAAGGGACTGAACATCCCCCAGTCACCACTTTCTGGCTAGAAGGCATTTTGATTGATAGAGGTCTGTTCTTCTGTCAATTGGGAAGCAGCTGACATATATTCCCATCCAGTCCTTGATGTGCACAATTTGTAAGGGGTGTGTGTGCAACATGGACCCTACTTTGACCTGTCACAACAGATTGTTCACAAAAGTGGGGTGGGAATGTCACTAAGTTGGTTCTTGGTTGACAGGCGAACAGACCCACATCAATTGGACCAGCTGCTGCTTAGTAAGTGGAGGGGGGGTCAGGTTGGGAGACACCATGTAGCTAAGTAGCTATGGTGGTTACATAGTTATGTGGCTGATCAGGAACTGATGCCAAAGTAATATTAAACTCGACATACATTGTACAATCTGGCTACCTAATACTTTGCTACTATACTTTGCCTAACAATAAGTCTACCCTTGCTATCACCATCATGGTATTATGTTGAAATGCTTGAACAGTAACTCTGACTTCTGAGATGTTGAACCTTGCAATCTGTGGCAGACAGAAGATAGAATTAACAAGGAAAAACAGATATGTTCATAAGTAATGTTTGGATAAATGGACATTAAAATTAGATGGTAGATTACATGGCCACAGCTGAGAGCCACAGAGATTTTATCAACATAACTGACGTTGAAAGACATTGCCTACTTTGAATTCCAATGTTAACATCAATCTAAAGCAAAATTGGCTTTTTTCCCCCTTGAAGATAATTTACCTCACAAATCAAAATCAAAATGAACTGTAACTAAAATATGCCACAATTTTGTGTGGAAGGACTTTAAAAGGCATTTGTCTGACTCTAGGAAATTAAATTTGTCAGATGGATGTTAAAATAATGGGCTCAGTGGTACCTATACATGTTCAAAATGTGTTTTGTTGAATAATATGAGGTGAAACATTATGTGAAAGGAACAAATGAAATGGAAATTGTGGGTTTTGTGGTGAGAGAAATGAGACATATCTAACATATCACTGTGAAATCTTGAGTGAACAATAGGTGGGAAAGATATCCATGAAATGAAATTTATCACTGATAACTGTAATTTTAGTTGCTGGAACATGCAAAAAAGAAAATGAAAGAAATTATTCCCAGCCAGGGATGGGTGGGGTGAAGGGACCACTCTCAGATAAAGTTCTTTTTCCTTTCTTTACAAAGTCCTCACTGCCAACTGAACATCATGTCTACCATCACAACAAAATCTCATGTCTGCTTAGAAGAGAGTCCCACTGTGTTAAACACACTTATTGTAAGGAAAGTGAACATGAGTTTTACAATGTTTTTCAACCAGATGTCTTGACATGCCAAACAGCATTTCTTGCTTTGAGGACATGAACATTTTATAAATATTCTTTGCATGCCTATGATTGATGGACCTTTCTGAAGGTGGTCAATTTTGGCTCTTTGAAACTCTGAAAGTACTTTATATATATAAAAATACAAGGTTGAAGTGTAACTTTACATTTAATTTAGAAATATCTCCTTCCTCAACTATCAGAATTTGAGATGATGATGAATTGATGACCCTGCTACTAGACAAACATTTCTGTGGTGGTGAGTTTTATGAGTCCCACAAGAAGGTTTCCCCAAACCACTGCAAGGTCAAATATAACAAGGATATGCTGATTAATTTTTGGACACCCTTACAGTTAAAACCCCAAACTGGAAGTGACTCAAAGAGACAATTTGATTCCTAAAACATCATTATTTTTGGGGGTTTTTATGTTCAGCATCAGACCTGCCTTTGCACTTTCAACTCTGACCTTTGTTATTAACTGTTCAAAGTCCTGAACGTTTTCTGCTAATATTATGGTGTTATCCTCATATCTTAAGTTGTGGATGTTGCTTCCTCCTATCTTAACTCCTCCTTTTTCTGATTCTAATTCTGCTTTGCTTATGATGTTTTCAGCATATAAGTTAAACAAGTAGGGAGATAGGATGCAGCCTTGCCTGAGCCCTTTGCCTATTGGGAACCACTCTGTTTCCCTGAATTCTGTTCTGACAGTGGCCTATTGTCATTGGTACAGATTCCTAATTAGGATTATTAGATGTAGTGACATCCCCAGGTCTTTGAGTTCATTCCATGATTTTTCATGATCTATAAAATCAAATGCTTTGCTGTAGTCTATGAAACATATGCTAATTCTTTTTTGTAATTCTTTGGTGTGCTCCATTAGCCATTGTATGTTTGCAATGTGGTCCCTAGTGCTCCTTTCTTTTCTGAATCCTGCTTGCACTTCTGGAATTTATCTCCCCATGTATGGTTGAAGTCTATGCTGCAAATGTTTGAGCATTATTTTGCTTGCATGTGGGATTAGTGCTATTGTCCTATAGATGCTGCAGTCTTTTGTATTTCCTTTCTTGTGAATTGGTATAGCGAGCATTTCCTGTTTGTTCGTCAAGACTTTGTTTTCCATATTTGTTGGCATATTTCAGTTAGCACTGAAATTGCATCTCTCTGTAGGCACTGTAGCAGTTCAATTGGGATATCATCTGTTCCCGGTGATTTATTTTTCCCCATTTCCTTTATTGCATATTCCACTTCACTTCTTAGAATTTGGGGTTCATCTTCATATGGCTCTTCATTCCAAATATCATTCATTCCCTCATCTCTTTTGTATAACTCTTCTGTGTATTGTCTCCAGTATCTTTTTATTTCTCCTTGTTCCTGTATTATGTTTTTTCTCTCTCCATAGAGCATCCCTGCACTTGGTTTGAACTTGGATTTAATTTCTCGGAATTATTTTATAGATGTCTCTCATTCTTCCCTTTTTGTTGTTGACTTCTAATTCTGTGCATTGGTAATTGTAGTATTTCTCCTTATCCCTGCATATCAGACATTGGACAGTTGTGTTCATACATCTGGCTTTGTTCTTATTTCCCTTTGCTTTTGCTTTTCTTCTTTTTTTATTGCATGAAGTGTTTCATCTGTCATCCATTGTTTCTTATCTTTCTTTTTGGCCACTTTTTGTTTTTTCTTGCATTCATCCTTAATTATGTCTTTGACTTCTGTCCACAGTTCTTCTGGTTATATATATCGATTATATTCAATAGTTCAAATCTGTTTCTTACATTGTCCTCTAATTCATCTGAAATGTTATTCAGGTAATATTTTGGTATAATGATAATTTTTGCTTTCTTCTTCAGTTGAACTCTGATTTTTGTTATGATTAGTTTGTGGTCTGTGCCAGAATCAGCTCCTGGTCTGGTTTTGGTCACAAGGATAGAGTTTCTCCATCTTCTACTTCCAATTATGTAGTCTATCTGGTTTTTGTGTTTACCATCTGGTGATGTCCAGGCGTATAATCTCCTATCTGATTGTATGAAACAGGTACTTGCAATGAATAGATTATTGGCTTCACAGAATTCTATCAGAAGCTCTCCTGCTTCATTTCTTGTTCCTAATCCAAATTTTCCTACTGTTTTTGATTATCCTTTATTGCCAACTTAGCATTCAAGTCTCCAGTGATTAGTTTAAAATCTTGTGATAGTATGTTGTCAGTTTCTTCCTGGACTGCATCATAGAATCTCTCAATTTCCTGTTCATCTGCATTGGTGGTTGGTGCATATACCTGTATTATTGTGATGTTTATAGGTTTACCCTGAAGCCTTATTGATAATACATGGTCTGACTTTGAGTTGTATCTTTTGAGTGCTCTAACAATATCTTTCCTTAGTATGAAAGCCACCCCATTTCTTCTTGTTTTTTCATTTTCTGAATAGGTTACTGCAGGGGTTGGCATACCTTTTTTTTGGGGGGGGGGTTATGCTGTCCCCCAGATCATCAGCGGGCCGAAGGAAAAAAAATGGTGCAAGAGGTGCACATGCATTCCCGTGCACTACTCCCGGCATTGTGCACATGCGTGTGCAAGCGCAGGGTGCCATTTTGTCTTCCAAAATGGTGCCCATGCTTGCACACTCATGCACACTACTCCTGGTGTCATGCGCATGCATGTGTGAGTGCGGGGGGGCATTTTGTGTTCCAAAATGGTGCCCACACTCACGCATGCATACGCACGATGTTGGGAGTAGTGCGCATGCATGCACGAACACAGGCACTATTTTGGAACACAAAATGGTGCCCCGCGTTGCGCGCGCACGGTCGCGACATCAGCATCAACAAGACTGACCACGGGCCGATTGAAAGGCTTTGAGGGGCTGGGTTTGGCCCCTGGGCCATAGTTTGCTGACCCTGGATTACTGTATAGTTGTCTGAGTCAAAGTGAACCATTCCTATCCATTTTAACTCACTCACTCTTAGTATTGCTATATTTGTGTGTTCCATTTCCTTCTTTACTATGTCTAGTTTTCCTTGGCTCATGCTTCTCACGTTCCATAATAATAATAATAATAATAATTTAAAAAAATTATTTGTATCCTACCCCTCTGAAAATGCAATCGGGGCAGCTTACAATAATAAAACATCATAAATATACAATCCCAGGACCCACCCACCTCTTAAAACAATATTAAACATCATAGAATTAAAACAACATACAACAGGCAATTAACAATTAACAAGATTATAGTGACAGAGGAGACAACAAGAGCAGGTATGGTAGGGAATAGGGGAAGGGCTGAGCTCATTCTTTAGGCCGGGAAGACTAATCAGGAAAGGCCTGCTGGAAGAGGTCCATCTTCACAGCCTTTTTAAAGCTGTTTAGATTGGTAATATGACAGATCTCATCTGGCAGGCTGTTCCATAATCTGGGAGCGGTAGCTGAAAAGGTCCTCTGGGAGGCTGCAGACAGCCTAGTTTTAATAGGCTGAAGTAAGTTCCTCCCAGAGGACTGAAGTGCACAGGGTGGATTATATGGGAGGAGGCGGTCCCAAAGATAGGTTGGACCCAAGCTATGTAGGGCTTTAAAGGTGATAACCAACATCTTGTACTGAGCCCGGAAAGTAATCGGCAGCCAGTGTAGTGATTTTAGGACCAGTGTTATATGGTCTCTTCTAGATGTGCCGGAGACTAGCCTGGCTGCCATGTTTTGTATTAGTTGAAGTTTCCGGACTAAGCTCAAGGGTAGACCCATGTAGAGTGCATTGTAGAAATCTAGACAAGAGGTTACCAGCACGTGCAATACAGTTTCAAGACCCCTTACTTCTAGGAAAGGGCGCAGCTGGCGTATCAGCCGGATCTGATAACAGACTCTCCTGACTGTCGTATTTACCTGATTAATCTTCTGGAGTGATGGATCCAGGAGCACCCCCAGACTGCAAACACAGTCCCTCACCGAGAGTGTGACCCTGTCCAGGACTGGAGGATGTATCCCAATACCTAGTTTTGGGGCTGCTACTGTTAGTACCTCCGTTTTATCTGGATTCAATCTCAATCTGTTTTCCTTCATCCAGTCCATTACTGCCTTAAGACAGTCATTATGAGGAGAGATGCCATCTGAAGTCATAGCCGACAACAGAGACATGGAGAAATATATTTGGGTGTCATCAGCATACTGATAACACCCCGCCCCATGACTCTGAACGATCTCTCCCAGCGGCTTTAAACTGGACCAACATTTGCATCTATTTTTCTTGTGATTAGTCCTGTTTTCTTTTCCAGTCCATGTTGAGAAATAGCATCTCTTCAACACGATGCTGTCAACATCTTGCATCACTGTAGGGATGGTGTTCTCAAAACAATGAGCACTAGTGACTTTATGTGACACACAATATTTTGTGGCAAGTCCAAAATGTTCAATTTACATCTGATTAGACCAAAGAATATGTTCAACATATTTGTTGTTACTCACACATATGGTCTTGTTTGGCAATGGCTTTCCTCATCCCACTTTATATGCCCAATATTCCATATTTCTGGATGAGGGTTGTCCCATGGATGGCTTCTCTTATCACAGCTGCAAAACGCTTCAGTGATTTCAGAGTTCTCATTGGCCTCTTGGTTGTTTCCTGATGAATACCCTCTTTTTTCATTCATTGAGCTTTGATGGATGGTATTCTATAAGCAAAAACAGAAAAGAAAAAAAAACCTAGAAAGCATATAATCACAGTAGAAGAGGAAAAGTAGACAAAGGGCTGATGTAGACAGTCCCTAAGGGGGAGCTCTGTGCCACCCCTGGGAGTGCCGGATTGGGGCCACGGCAACCACATGCCATGGCCCCGATCCATTTTTTTGTCTCTCCAAAAAGAGCTGGTAAATGTGGCTCTTTTCACCCCTTTGGCACAGCTTGTCTACATGCTGCACCAACGGGGTGCCCTGATGCCATTTGCTGTGCAATCAGGCATGCAGCATGATGGTGTGCAGTCACCCCACCCCAACTCCACCCCAGGCCGGCCCTTTTGGCTGGTCTGCATTGGCTGAAAGTCCCATGTTCTGTGTAATGGTCCAAAACCTTTTTTTCTTAAAAGGGCCTTTTAAGAAATAAAAGTTTTTGGACCATCACAAAGCACATGGGACTTTGTCTTCTTTTTCTATAAGACAAATCATGGATCAGCTATATTCTTTCCAATTTTTAAACATGGATTTAACACTGCTCTATGGGATGTCCATAGTTTGTTGTGGTATATATATACACACACACACACACACACACACACACACACACATATATATATATATCCCTTCTCTTATTAAACTTATATACCACTTTGTTTGAGACTTCTTTTGATACTTTCTTGGTTCTCATGATTCTGCATATTTATTATGCTTTCTAACAACTTCTGGGCCTTCCAGAAACAGATATGTTTAGTCTGAAATTATATGGGACTGGAAAGACACACAGGTGGAGTACTATGTGACTTCTGGATGCAGAAATTATTTTTGGCATGTCAGAGCAAAGGAGATGAATAATTATGCAACCCACAAGAATCCCTGCTCCCAATCTTTATCCGGAATTATTCCCAGAGCATTTTGTGAGCATTAAAACATGGCCACAGTTTAATTCTAAATGTGAGAATCTGTGAGGGAGAGGAGAGATAACTAGCTGCTAGTCTCATATGCAATGGCATTAAAAGCAAATAAGCCAGCAACATTATTATTATTATTATTATTATTATTATTGTGGTAAGTTTAACATTTTCTCCTTCACCTGAACTTGAGAAACAATTGCTTGCTTATATCCTTGAACTAGCCATCCCCAGGAAAAGACAGACTTTGAAAGCTATTCAGGACCAGGTTTGTTCTCTAATTGGTCAATTTTCACATAAAATAAGCCAAGACTTTAAAATAATTGGGCTTTTGAAATTTGCTGGTCAGGTTTTAAAAATATTAATTTAATACAGAAAATGCTTCAGTTCAAATTTCTTCTATGCTCATTTGTAAATTTTGATGTCAAAGCCTATGTTTTAGAAATGTAGACAAGCGGGGAAACGCCTATTGTGTCAACTGCTTAGATATCCTCTATATTTTTTATTATTCATTTATTTATGTGTAAAAAAGCAAGTCTTTCAGCCATTTTTAATGTACTCTGGCTTAAGCCACTAGCTTAACAGAACATCAAAAGGGGAAAACTATCTAATTATCATTAAGATTGAATCATATGTCATATACTGGGTGTAGCTGTCCATGGAAATCCACTGGGTGAGCTTGGGATAGTCACAGAGGAAGCAAAGGAAAACACTTTCTGAACAAATCTTGTCAAGAAAACCTGATTATAGTTTCATTTTACGGTCATTGTAAGTCAGAAACAACTTGAAGACACACAATAACAGATGCTGTTTCATCTACAAGCAGTGGAAGAAATGCAATATGGCTACCTGATCATCACCAGCCAAAATATTAATGTTGAATGTGTCATTTCAAAGCTTTCAAAGCTTTTTGGACTTCAACACCTAGAATCCTTGGGAATGTTAGTCCAATTTTTTTTTTCTTAGCTCTGGTCATTTCTATCTCTCTTTGAATGACAAGTTTAAAAGTGGCCAGTCATGTAAGTGAAAAACAAAACAAACATACACATAGAGAAAATGCATTTAAAATTTGGATGCAAGCAGATATTTTCCAGCTTTGTTCTTGGTATTCCACTCCAATGTACTGCATAATATCAAAGCTCTCTTTCAGACAATTGAGACTGATGGCATAGTTATTAAAAATGTTTTAAATGTGTGTTGTTTCAGCAAGTAACCTGGAAAACCAGTCTAGAAAATGGAAAATATTACAAACCAGACATTAACTTGGCTCAAACTGGCACAAATGGAAATTAAAGATGGTAGAACTTTTGCTGAATAATATGCTTATTACCTCTACAGTTTGGCTGACATTTTCACTCTGGGGAATGGTTACAAATGATGTTGAGCCAGTATAATGAAATTTTTATGCAATGCAACCAAACCTATTTATTTGTTGTGATCAGTGGGACTTAATGAGCTTACATCCAAATATTTCACCTTAGTTGTGTCATGGATCCCAGCCATAAGCTATCCTATATGTAAATATTTTATACCACACTCTATTTCTAAAAGGAGAAAGAAAGAAATCAGAGGTTGCAGACTTGGAAACAAAGATATGTCTTTTCATATCTTCTTTATTTGTGCCTACCTTGTATTATTTCAGTTAGTATTCATACATACTTATGTCATATTATTTTCATGCATCCACTCAATCAATGCTGTCAGGCCCTCCAGTGTCTCCTTCAAATGATATAACACAACTTTCCATCCCATTTCCACAAATAGTTATGTAGTTTTTTAAACACCATGAGGATATATTAGAGCCATATGGAATCTCACAAGCCAGAAGCCACAGAGGTAAGCAAGAGAATCTACTTCTGAGGCCTATCCTCCAAGAATTACCAGGATCACTGCACAATGGCCCACCTATCAAGGTAGATCCAAAGATACACTAAGAAACACTAAGATAAAAGTAAATTCTTGCTTCTTAGTTATGCTCAACATGGAAGACATTTTGAAATTCCCCCTGGACAGAAGGTTGAAATGTAGGACATGTCCTGGAAAAGGAGGATGTCTGGTCACCCTGGCTCTGTTATAAAGTTCTCACAGTAAGATTTCTTCAAAATATGGATGGATATAATACTAAAATAAAAATAAAAATGGGAAAGTGGTTCAGAAACTCGGATGAAAAGAATCCTGGACTGATAAGAATCTTTACAAGTCAGGAATTATTCTTTGCAAAATTTGCATACAGCCTTTTTGTACAAAAAACAGCATTTTCTGTGCAGGAATCAATATTTTTGCATTGAAATATTGGTTTCTAAGCAGAAAATGCTGTTTTCTGTGCAAAACAACCATGTGGGATTTTTCCCCCCTCAGAATAAGTCCCAAATTGTGAACAGCCTTCAAAAACTGTGTGATTTTTGAAGATTTTCTCACAGTGGGAAGAAAATTGCTGAAATTGCTTGTTGCCACTTTCAAGAAGAAACTTAGTAAATAATTACATCATCAGTTCAGCAAAGGTTTGCTGTTGCTGCTTTCTATAGCTGAGGTGGGATTTCAGTATCTAAGTGGGGATTCACACCCTGGTCTCCCAGAGTTCTAGCCCAACACTCACACCACCGAACCACATTAGTTGTCTTTACATATAGACAGAGAGAAGGAATGAAATGCCAGTGTTTCAGAAACAACCAATTAAGTCTCCAATTTGTGGCTTATCACTACAATTTGCTAAAGGGTTTCCCTCGCTTCAGGCCTCTGGCACATCACAATTTGATTGAGAAGTCCTCTGTAGGGAACAGCAAGTCCAGCTTTATTTCTATATATCTTGGGCAAAAACATGCTTTTTTAAAAATGATCTTTTTGACAAATGGAAATCACACTGGCTTTACACTACACTGTTAACAAATTGACCCAGGTATGAAAATAGGGAGAAATTAAAACTAGACAGGCTAAACTTCCTGGTTCGTTAAAAAGGTCAGAAGGGGATTGGATGAGTAATAAAGGGAGAAACCGATGCCTCATTACAACCAGACAGGGTTTCAACATGCCTAAATGGACAGAGCAGCAGAATGTATGGTTGCTTCCCATCTCCATAGATTGGATGAAACAAATTATCTGTCATGCCCTGCTTGGATGAGGACTTGGGGGACTCGGAGGACAAGGTAAAACTCCCTCTGGATCCTGAGTCTGCAGCGGAGGAGCCCCAGCCTGGCTCTAGCAGCCCTGCTTTATCAACTCCAGCCAAGCCTCCTGACAGCAGAACTGTCAGACATGGAGGAGGATCAAGGGACTGTGCCTATCTTCAGCCAGCGCTGAGCAGAAAGGGTGGGCCTTCAGCGCTCAAGGAGGCTCTATGAAAAATGACAAGGTAAACAAGGTGATCAGTTCCAGCAGAGCTCTGGCAGGTCAGGGATTTAAGCCAGTGTGGAAGCACTGCCTTGGTGCCAGAGATTATCTGAACTTCCTGGTGAAAGCCTCTGGCTCTGGCTCTCCTTGTTCCTTGGCTTGAACCCTTGACTCTTGATTAAAGCAAAGCAGCTTCATTTATATACCACTTCATATCGCGCTATGGGATGACTAAGCAGTTTACAACTGTAAGCTCATTGCCCCCCCCCCCCAACAGTTGGGTACTTATTTTAGTGACCTCGGAAGGATGCAGGCCTGAGTCTAGCCTGAGCCCTGGCTAGTATTGAACTAGCAACCTTGTGGCCTATGAGTGAGTGGCTGCAGTACAAGCATTTAACCACTGCGCCATCAGGGTTTATCATGGACTGCTGGAACCCTTGACCCTTGGACCGCTTACTACTCTTGGACTACTGAAACCCTGGACCTTGGACTGCCTTGTCTCTCAGCTTCTCTGGAATCCTCGACCTTCTGACTGTTTGACCCTTTGCTTGCTGACCTTCAGATTGTTAACTAGGGGGGGTTGCAGACTGCCAGAAATAGTGTGAATTCAGTCCACTTTTAGGGTTAGGGTTAGAGTTAGGGAACCATGGGAACTGTATTTTATTGTGGCATCAGAGTTGTCTGACAGAGAAGGCTCAATGTCTCAGAAAAATAACAGTTCCCATGATTCCCTAGCACTAACCCTAACCCTAAAAGTGGACTGAATTCACACTATTTCTGGCAGTCTGCAACCCCCCTAGGACTTGGTTTGGGACTTTCCCTTGCCTTGGCTATCAGCCCTGCTGTTGGCTTTCCAGGACATTATCTTGATTCATATCAATCTGGTTTTAGGTCTGGTTATGAGACAGAGACACCTTTGGTTGCCTTGGTGGACAAACTTCATCAGGAATTAGATAGAAAGAATGTGTTCCTGCTGGTTATGCTGGACCTCTCAGTTGCTTTCAATATCCTTGACCATAGCCTCCTTCTGGTCTTTTTCTGGAAAGACGATCCTGGGAGATTCCTCATTGTTTCTTCATCCATAGATCTGTGGGGTCCCTCAAGGCTCTGCTCTCCCTATTCTGTTCAATGTCTACAGGAAACTGCTGGATGAAGTTGCCTGGAAGTTGGGTTTTGGTGCCAGCACTATGCTGATCACACCAAACTCTATTTCCCCCTTTCTAACTAGCTCCAAAGAAGTTGTTGCTCATCTATACCATTTCTGGTATGAGTAATGGATTGTATGACTGCAAAAAAATTGAACCTCAGTCCATACAAGACAGAGGTGTTCGTGGTCATTCAAAGAACAAATCAGGGAATAGCAATACATAGCTTACAGTTGTAAACCACTTAGAGACTGCATAGCACAGTATAAAGCAGTATATAAATGAAGCTGCTATTGCTATTGCTATAACATGTACTGAATGGGTTACAACTGCCACTCCTGAAGATTCAGGTTTTCATTTTGGGTGAACTCCTGGGTTTAGCTTGAGGCCCAGGTTTCTGCAGTGGCCAGGAGTGCTTTTGTACACTTAAATCTTGTGCACCAACTGTGCCCATTCCTAGAGATACCTGGTCTGGCCATGGTAATACATGTCTTTGTTATGTCCTGCTTCAGTTACTGTAATATGTTCTACATGGGGCTTCCTTTGTACAGTCTTCAGAAACTTCAGATGGTAGAAAGAGTATTAACTGGGGCTGATTACAGGTATCATACAACCCCCCTTGCTCCAACAGCTCACCTGGCTACAGGTCTGTCTTGAGGCACAAACCAAAGTCCTGTTTATATTCTATAAAGCCCTATAAAACTAGGTCTAGGCTATCTGACAGACCCAATCTCTCAGTATGAGCCAACCAGGCCTCTGAGATCCACAGGACTGGCACTCCTTTCAGTCTCACAATCTTCACAGGTTTGACTGATGGGAAGAAAGATGAGAACTTTCTCAGTGGCTGCCCCTACACTTTAGAATTCCCTCCTTAGGGAAGCTGGAATGGCTCCCCATTGCTATTGTTCCTTCAACAGAAGTCTTTTAAAAATGTATTTATTTGTTTATTTGTTGTTTATTTTGACAGCCTTTTAGAAGGATTTTAACAAAGTGCTGTAAGTGCTATATTGTTTTAAACAGTGTTGTGTGACTTTAAATGTGTTTCACAGTGTGCACTTTTATATAGTTAATAATTTAATTCAGTTTTAATATTGACATTTTATGTTTTTAATTGTAACCTTTTAAATGTGTAAATGCCTTGAGTCCCAGTAAAAAGATAGGATACAAATAAAGTTAATCATATCATCAAGATACATAAGACTTATAAAAAACAGATTCTGAGTTCCATTGTCACTCAAAGCAGTACTTTGAAATGCATATTGAAAAACATGCAATTCATTGTAAAGGGAAACATTTTTCAAAATGTTTCAAAGCATTGTAAGCTGAAGGAGCCAGCCACGAACAACACATCATATACTGTTTCTCTAGTCAGTAATTCTACATTCCATGTGCACTTACTCTCAGATGGACAAAACATTAAAATGAATTCTGGTTTCAGCAGACAAGAAAAGGAAGTAATTCTCTAAACCTGCACAGTGGTCTTTCACAATCGCTAGTTTGCAGGCTGAGAATAAAGCAAAACAGTTCCAATAAAATGCTGAAAACTGCTTTAAACTTTTTAATGAAATCGTATTATGGCACCATATCAAATAAATCTTATATATGCTTGGTAGCACAGCTCTCTGTGTAAAGAACTTAATGGCACCCGATTAAGATGCCTGCATCATGTAGTCATCCAAAGTTAATGCAAAAGCCATTTAAAAACACTGCTAGATCACCACCACCACCACTTTTACTACAAACTACAAACTCTGTTAATCTGAAAAGAGAAAAAAAGAAGTTGGAGTATCCTTTATGGTGTTAGGAGGAAATATGTCTCTCCCAGGCCCCTCTTCTTTACTCTCTCTGTTTTTCCAATGAAAAGCACAGATATACAATGGGGAACACCTGGCTGAATGAGACTACATGTGAAAGGGATCTAGGAATCCAGGTGGACCACAAGTTGAACATGAGTCAACAGTGAGATACAGCAGCTAAAAAGGCCAATGCAATTTTAGGCTGCATCAGTAGAAGTATAGTGTCTAGATCAAGAGAAGTAATAGTGCCACTCTATTCTGCTTTGTTCAGGCCTCACCTGGAATACTGTGTTCAGTTCTGGGCACCACAATTCAAAAAGGATGTGGAGAAACTGGAGCATGTCCAAAGGAGGGCAACTAAAATGGTGAAGGGTCTGGAAACCAAGCCCTATGAGGAACGACTTAGGGAGCTGGGGAAGTTTAGCCTGGAGAAGAGAAGGTTGAGAGGTGATATGATAGCCGTGTTTAAATATTTGAAGGGATGTCATATTGAGGAGGGAACAAGCTTGTTTTCTGCTGCTCCAGAGACTAGGACCCAAAACAATGGATATAAGCTCCAGGAAAAGAGATTCCACTACAACATTAGGGGGAACTTCCTGACAGTAAGGGAGGTTCGACAGTGGAACACACTCCCTCCGAGAGTAGTGGCGTCTCCTTCCTTGGAGGTCTTTAAGCAGAGGCTGGATGGCCATCTGTCGGGGATGCTTTGATTGGGAATTCCTGCATGGTAGGGGGTTGGACTGGATGGCCCTTGTGGTCTCTTCCAACTCTATGATTCTATGATTCTATCTGATTTGAATTCTGAAACACCTATGATTTCTACTCTAAAAACATTGTTTCTGCATGGTAGCCACAGATAACACTAATCCAGGTTGTTTGTGGAATTCCTGGTTGATGTTGTGTCTGAACCCATCCCAACCTACAAAACATTGGTGGTGGTTGTTGTTGTTTTGACATCAGCAAACCCTAACTATGTACTGTGGTTTGTAGCTGGTGTATTAATTTGTTTCTTGACATTATGTTTGAATCCCAAAGAGTGTTTATCTTTCCATAATGCCAACTTTGAAAAAAGAGGTACCAAAAAAGAGTAAAGAAGAAAAATAGACAAGGAATGGGGAAAACTGTAATTTAATTCTCTGTGAATCATGGCTAAAGTAATAAACAATGGCATAGGATGACATGCCACCAAGAGAGCTGCTATATATATTTAGCAAACCCAAGTAAAGCAACAATGATAGCAATACTGGCACTGACAGCATTCTAGTTTCAGAATGGAACTGAGAAAGTAGACTATTACTTTGCAAGCAGTTGCTGCTATAGATTAGTGGAGCAGAAACACTTTCATAACAATTGAATTGACAATCAGAACTTCACAGTGAAAGATTGCCTTCCTTGACATACCTGAATAAAGGCAAGAGTAATTATTACCGAAATGTAAAAGAAATACACTTGATGTTTTTCCCAAAACCAGAGTAACATGGTAAATGTTTCTAGTACTTTTTTATATTCTGTACCAGTTAAGAAGTACATTTCACTATTTTTGAACATTTTACACAATGAGAGTTTGGTTTATCAGCTCAATTGGTGTTATTTTGGTAAGCAATACAATTTTTAGTCTTCTAATAGTGGAAACCATTTTGGAGGGGGAGATTCACCACAGTGAAAGTGTTGTGTCCTATATGTTATTCTCTCATTCTGTGTGTATCTCTGAGAGGGAAAGAGAAAATGCAGCCAATTTTGGTTTCTTGAGAAAGGTATGTATATGATATCTGCATATATAAACCTGTACATATCACACCCTGTCAGATTTAATGAAAGCAGTGACAAACTTCTTCAGAACAAATCTTGCCAAGAAAACCCTGTGATAGGGTTGCCATAAGTTGGAGTCATCTTGAGGCACATGACAACAACAACAGCAACAAATTTGTTACTTTTTATTTAAATGTATACAGTTGGGTTTGAGATCTTGGGTATGTCTGATACTCCCCAATCTCATATAGAGCAACAGAACCTGGGATTTGCAGCATTAACAATATAACAATATAAAAATTAGATCTTTAAGGAAATATGATCATTTAAAAATGCAATATTTTATAATCAGATTTGGCAGTGCTTCTCTACAAGATAAAAATAATGATGGATCAGTTACATAAAAGGAGATATTGGTACGGTATTATGAGGATGTGTAAGTGGGTAAGAATTGGGTGGGTAAGACTCGGCCATAATGAAGAATAAGAAAGCCATAGCTTTGTGTTTGCAAGACCTGAGCAAGACTGTTGATAATAAGTGACTTCAACATCTCTCATAAAGGGTCACCATGAGTTGAGGTTGACTTGATGGCAATTAAAAACAACAAATGTTGCTGCAAGTATTTTTCTTCCAGTTGTGTAACTGAAAAACATATAATTGCACACACAAAAAGGAAGGAAGAAGCATATTTCTGTAGCTTCTGAGAAACTAAAGGTATGTCAACATGGGCCAAATAAACTTATTTTCCCTCACACTTACATTGTCCTGTCTTCAAAACACAGGGCCAAAAGCCAGCTTTGACTATGGACTGTCTTCACATGAGAAGGACAATTCTGCAGCAAATCTGAGTCATTTCTGCATTAAAACAGCTTTTAAAAATTCACCATTTGCTCTGGATCAACTCACCTTGACTCTAGGTGCACTGTGAAAATGAACCTTTCTCAGTGCACCAGGGAGAAACAGAATAGGGCAGTCCTGCAGGAAGAGACTGCTCTCTTCTGGGTTACTAGATTACAGTATTTCCTGACTTGGAAACAGCTGAGCAGGTGTGTGTATTGTGGTGGTGGTGTTGGAATTCAAGTTTAGACTTCACTTCCTCATGATCCCCCCCCCCTCCACACACACACTGTCTTTTTCTGTGTGAATGGTGTATGTAAGAGATTATGGGCCTCTGCACATGGGCCCAAAGGCACGGCGGAGAGCTGCCCCCGGTAGCAGCGGTTTGGGGTTGAGGCTGATGCACCGCATGGCCCTGATCCTCCCTTTTGCAGCCTGGAAAAGAGCAGGAAAATGCCACTCCTTTTTCAGGTGGCAAAATGCTGCCCAAAGAGCCGGTGCATGGCTCTTTAGCACCCCTTCCAGCGCAGCATGTCAAAACACTGTGCTGGAAGGACGTCCTGATGCCGTGCGCCATGTGTAACAGCATCAGGATGTCCTCGCTGTGGGGTTGGGGTGGCTGGCGTGTAGCTGCCCCTCCCCATCTCTGCCTCTAAGCCAGCCCTTTGGGCCGGTCTGTGGAGGCCCTATGACACTGACATGGCCCCCATCCATTTTTGGCTTTGCCCTCCCTCTACACAATTTGTTCATTGCTCCCTACAGGGCTATCACCTCTATTGTACTGTGTGGCAGGATGGGCCTGGAATGACAGCTTGCTTGCTACTGGTCCTGCTTCTGTGTGACAGAGAGAAAAAGCTAAAATAACTCATTTGTCAGCTTCAGCAGACTTACATCCTTTTATGGAAAAAGGACTTTGTTGACAAAGCAAAAAAGTCTTTGTTGATAACAATGGGCTTTTATACAACATAAGAACATGACCAGGTGAACTCCATATGGCATCATTTGTCACATAAGAATCCCTCAGTCTAATTTTCAACTAGAGAGCAAATATCATCCACTATAAAAAATGAAGTACACTTATGTAAGCATTCCACATTATCAAAAAACCCCTTCATTATGATTCACACATATAGAATGTGCTTAATTGTTGCACTTTCAGGGTAGTGTTATGTTTCTTTCTCAAAGTTTATTAAAAGCAGGCCTGGTGAAGAGATTCAAAGGGAAAAATTGTGAAATGATTTACAATAGACTCTCTAGTCCAGCATGATATGCCTTGTAAAAAGACTTTCTTTTGCAGAGGAAACAAGTACACAGCATTTTCATGGTATTATTGCAAGGCTGGTTGCCATGACAAGGAATACTGAGTGGATGAAGTCATGACATTCACTAAAAGGTGTCAGTAATGGGGTTTAATAATGTGTTGAAAAGATTCAAATTAGAAAAGGATAATTTTTGCATGGGATGACAATAGAACACTGAAGTATACAGTGTAAAAATAGGTGAGCTTTGGACAATATGGTGGTATAATCACCTACAGTAACAGAGTGTCTTTTGGACATCATGAAAACATCTGGTAGGGATCAGTTCTTTGTGGGGGTGTGTGTAATGAAGAAGCCCAAAGTTGACCCAAAATATACTGCTATCTGAGGTACAGCAACATAGAACAGCTGCATTCACCCAAGTAAAGGTGCATGGTACCCAAAGTCAGGCAAATTATATTGGCACATATAGCATAAAGTCACAGTTGTTTTTGTTCAGGAAGAAATTCAAGTGGGAGGGGGTCTAGGAAGCCTGAGAGAAAGGGTAAAAGTATGATTGAGCTCTTTTTGTGTACCCACCAGCCAATCATTTAGGGCAAGGGGCACCCTGTAATTGCTATTCTGGAACCAGATTAAATCCACTGTGCAAGAAGGTACTAGATACCTTCTTGTGCAATGTCAAAAGTAGTAGTTACAGTAGCATAATCCATGAGGATTCCAGTCAGTGTCTGAACTTGCTCCATTTTTATTCTGGCTCCAAAGCTTCCTCAGTATCTCCCCATTACCTTGGGCACTCCACTGCAACATTGAGGTCAGAATGAGGTGCCCAGCTTTGATCATGTGGCTGAGCACCATGTTCTGACCTCAAAGTGAGTGACTCACATGAATGACAGTTGTGGTGCTGGGTAGGACAATGGAACACATTGTAAATAAATGCTTGGCATCACCATAGAGAGCTCTGGAAGAATCAGAGCAAAATGTATTTTTTTAAAAAAAAATGGTTCAAGGGGATTATAGATGAGTTCAGTGCTGAACTGGCTGAATATCATTTGGCTAGTTTGCACCAGAACTGGGGATAGGGCCCTGCATCATCAGGACTCCTCAGTGAGAGGGCAGAAGGAGGATGTTTTATTTGGCCTTATGGACAGGGCTTGAGATCACACTGACTACTGAATTTTGCCTAAATCAAAATTCAAATAGTAATGCTCAAGCAAAATCTTAGGAATTTTGAAGGAAGCTCAAACATGGTTGATTTTTTTTTAAGTGAAATGCTTCTGAATAGCCAGGGCAGGGTTCACATGGTTTGACTAGGAGTGGTTCATAGAGGAGTTAACCTGCAGACATTTGCATAACTGCTTCTTGACTCACCTGAAAATGCTCCTTATGTAAACTGGTACCTCTAGATGGGTGATTCAAAAGTGAGCACTCCAATTACTTCATTGGCAATAGCTTCTTTTTCTTGTAAATTAGCCTGAGGTATCCTTGTTATTTAATTGACAAGTTATAAATCTGAAACATAAATATCATTGGACTCAGATGAGTCTGGAACTTAAAATGATAAGTTTTGGAACTGCTTTCAAATGACAGTTAAACAATGAAATCCTCTCATGAGCCTAGACTGACTCTACCCATCCAAGATACCTGCAGAATGTTTCTGGACAGAAAGCTTCATAAGCAGTCTTCCGTCCCAGCTGAATCTCCCTTCAGCAACAGTTATCTTCTCTGCTCAGGTATTTTCCTACATATTTTGTTGTTCTTTTGTGGTGGCTTCTAGATTTTTCCTTCACACTGTCTCCTAGTTTGTCATTTGCTTCTGATGTATACTTCTGTCATAATTATTGGATTGGTACACTCCTGAACTTTCTCAGTCTGCTGTCTCTGAAGAGATAGGTCTCCTCTACACTTGAGGAACCTCCATGAACAAAGGAAGTTCTCATGTTCAAATTGCTCTTCACATGAGGGAAGTGCTGGAGGGAGTGGCCTAGCATTTTTCTTTCCTCAAGTTTATTTTACCAGAATTCTGAATGCATAAATAGGAATCTCAAGGTCTTTCCATCCCAAATGTGAAGAATTTTGTGAATTTTCATGAAGTTCTCAACGTCCCTACTGGAATGCAGATGTTGTTTCTCAGTAAGAAGCAGAATGATTTTCTCCTTTTCAATGCATTTAAGTGTTTTTAATCAGAGCTCCCTGCCAGAAACATCATACGGGAAAGAACAGTAAGAATCATAAAGATCAAGCAAAGCATCAAATGGTTCTCCTTTAACACTCTGCAAAACTAAACCAAACCAAACAAAAACCACGTGCATGCACACATACACACACACACACACACACCATTTTGGTTTGCTTACTTTAAAGGAAGTAAAGCTTTGAGAACTTGAATCATTTCTTTTGTTTTGGTTTTATGTTTTCACACTTCATCTGTGGGGAGGAGAGGGTGAATTAAGGAAGATGTGAAATAATTTCCTTCAGAAAACAAAACTCAAAACAGATCAAGAGATGGCAATGGATAAAACATGTGACAATTTTCAACATTCCTTAATAGGGAACCCATTCACACTACATAGTTATAGCATGGTGGTTCCACTTTAACTGCCATGGTAACATTCTATGAAATCTGGAGATTTGCAGTTCTATTTTTATTAGGATGTATGTGAATTTTCAGCAAGAGACTTCTAGTGCTTCAACAAATCACAAATCCCAGGTCAGAAATATGCTAAAATGACCATATTGAGAATATTGCTCCACAGTATTTTCCCAATATTGAAACATAGTGAACTGTTGTGCAGGGATTATTCTGCAAAGAAAAATGCATGCTTTTCATGGAAAACCTCCTTGTTTCCCATGCAGAAAACAATGTTTCCTGCTCAGGAAACACATTTTCTGTATAGAAAATATGTTTTTGTTCAAAACCCAATGTTTTTTTCTTGTGGAACATATAAACATCAAATACCAGGAAAATAAGTACATAAACCTTGTTGTTCTATTATTCTTTCCAATGAGTGTTGCCAATTGTCTGAAAGCCCATTTTTTGACCTAGGAATGAATAATTGTTGCCCACCCACCCCCAACCATGAGTCATGCCTTCTCATGAGGTGATCAAAGTACATCAGCTTCAGTTTAGTCATATTGGCTTCCAGAGAGATTTCTGGCTTGATCTGTTCTAGGACTGATTTGTTTATCTGTTTGATTGTCCACAGAATCCTTAGCAAGGATTCCCCAAGGTGCCTGGGGATTATTTGTCTATCTATCTAACTGTCTATCTATCTATCTATCTATCTATCTATCTATCTATCTATCTAAAATCCTAACCACCAATGAACTACAAATGTAAGTAACACCACATTTTGTTTTGACCTAAATATATTTGAGAAAAACCAGGTGTGACTTTCACCCTGGATGCTCCATGAAGTGTGCCTTATTTGGATTCACCTTGCTGCATCAAATGTGAAGATACTTCTTTTTTTGAATTGAGCCTTTCAACTTCACTGTATATTATAGAAATATGAACTGCCGATGGCAGAAATAAATAAAAAATGTCCCCTGAACATCACCTGTCCTTGGAGTTGGCAGCCTGTTCCAAATGTGAAATGTCAAGTGGAAATTGAGTGCTTGACAAAACATTACAGTTTTGACACCTGATAACAACAAAAAAATCAGTAGCTGCCAGCTAATCTAAAAATCAAATGTGAGGGTAAGTCTATTCAGAGTTGTCTTTGACCGGCATTTTTCTGGAGCAAAATAATGACTTTTTAATGACAAAGAAATGATCTGAATACCATGTACATTTCTGAGCATTGTACACAAAATAAACAACAACATTGTATAAAAATCAAATATTGTTGTTCAGATGATAAGCCATATGCAAAAAATCCACTTGGGTGGGGAAATTTATTAATTCTATTTTTTCTCATGTATGAGTTTCATCTTCAAATTCTTCCAGTCTTCCTTGTGCAATCTGAGAAATCTTGGTGAATTTTCAAAAAACAAAACAAAAAATAAAATTTTAAATTTAAAAAAACCCAACAACCCTGAAATAGGTAGAAACAACCCCTTATTTGCACTGGCCCAATGCAATATCTATTGCTAGTTCATACATGGGGAGGATGATGCTGTACCTCCCGTTGGTATATTGTTGATCATGAAAGTCCTCTCAAAGAATGAAGTGGCAATTCTTAAGAAACTCTGATTCAGGGATGGGTTTGCAACTATTGAAGGTAAGTGGAAAGGTTCTGCATTCACCTAGAAAATAATGGGAACTCCTCATACTTTTGGGGTTTCATTTTGAGTTTTCTTTAAAGGGTTTTGAGTACACAAAAATAGTTACATAAATTTAAAATAGATTAAAATTTAGCTGAAACTATTTTAAATGAATTAATTATTAGTTGTATTATGACATTTATTAAAATTTCCCTTGGTCCTTATTTTTTAAAAAATAGAATTGTTCTATGTCCATTTCTATGGAATCGTAAAATTTAGTAATCCATTCATTCATATTGGGTACCGTATTTTTCCCCAGTGTTGAAACAGAGTGATTCTTGCAGTCAATACTAAGTAAAATAGAATTTTACCAGCTTCTTTTTCTAGTTCTTTATCCCAAATGTTTAACAAATATATTTCAGGATGACTTTTTATATCTTTTTCAAAAATTGTGTTAATTATTTCATTAACCTTTATATTTATATATGAATGAGCCTTAACTGTACTGGCATTGAAGAAAAAGCAAACAAACAAACAACTTGATGATGTGAACAGGATCCTTGCAGAGGTGAAAGGCATCATATGTGTCTTAGATCCTTCCCCTTCTTGACTTATTAAACAGGCGAGAGGGGGAGTGACCGAATGGGTGAAGGGGGTAGTCAATGCTTCCTTACAACAAGGCAGAATCCCAAAGTGCCTAAAAGAGACAGTTTTGAGACTTTGCTGAAAAAGCCATCATTGAATCCCACTATAATGAATAATTATCACCCAGTGTCCAACCTACCATTTTTGGGCAAAGTATTGGAATGTGTAGTGGCTTCCCAACTCCAGGAGTTTCTGGATAAAATGGATTATCTAGATCCATTTCAATCTAGTTTCAGGCCCGGATATGGAAAAGAGATAGACTTGGTCACCTTGGTGGATGACCTACTCAGGGAACTGGATAAAGGGAGTGTGTCCCTGTTGGTTCTGCTGGACCTCTCAGCAGCTTTCAATATCATCACCCATGGTATCCTTCTGAGCCACCTCTCTGGGATGGGACTTGGAAGTACTGTTTTATAGTACCTCCATTCCTTCCTGGAGGGGCGAACTCAGAAGGTGGTGTGAGGAGACTGCTGCTCGACCCCCTGGCCATTGGCCTGTGAGGTCTCTCAGGGTTCTGTTTTGTTCCCTATGCTATTCAACATATACATGAAACTGCTGGGAGAGGTCATCCAGAGTTTTGGGGTGAGGTGCCATCAATATGCGGATGACACCCAACTCTACTACTCCTTTCCAACTCAATCCAAGGAGGCTGTCCTAGTCCTAAACCACTGTCTGTCATCAATAATGGACTGGATGAGGAAAACAAATTGAAACGTATTCCAGACAAGACAGAGGTGCTCCTGATCAGTCAGCAGGAAGATTAGGGAATAGGGATACAGTCTGTGTTAGATGGGGTTACATTCCCTCTGAAGACACAGGTTCACAGTTTGAGGGTATTCCTGAACTCAGCTTTGAACCTGGAGGCCCAGGTCTCTGCAGTGACCAGGAGTGCTTTTGCACATTAAAACCTTATGCACCAACTGTGCCCATTCCTTGAGATGTCAGATATGTCCTCAATGGCACATGCCTTGGTTATATCCCATTTGGACTACTGTAATGCACTCTACTGGAGGCTGCCTTTGAAGAGTATTCAGAAATTTCAGCTGGTCCAAAGAGCTGCAGCCAGGCTGTTAACAGGAGCTGGTTATAGAGATCACACAATGCACCTGTTGAAACAGCTCTACTGACTGCCAGTTTGTTTCTGAGCACAATTCAAAGTTCTGGTTATGACCTATATGGCTCAGGTCCATGCTATTTGGCAGACCGTATCTCCCTGTATGAGCAGGCCTGGGCTCTAAGATCCTCAAGAGAGACCCATCTCTCTGTCCCACCACCATCACAATTGGTGGGGACATGGGAGGGGTTCTTTTCTGTGGCTGTCCCTAGACCCTGGAACTCCCTTCCCAGAGAAACCAGAACGGTCCCGTCTTTGATATCCTTCCATTAAGAAAGGCATTTAAAGCAGAAGATTTTTAAAGAACAGGCTGGGTGTTATATTCTTTCAAAGTATTTTAAACACTTGTATCTTTTTAACTATATTTTATTATTTTATATGCAATGTATTTAATATTGTAATAATTTAATTCTGTTTTAATGTAACACTTTTCTATGTTTTTAATTGTACTGTTTTAATCTTGTAAACTGCTGAGTCCCAGTTTTTGGGGAAAGGGTGATATATAAATAATAATAATAATAATAATAATAATAATAAACCTCTGACAAAGATGCTCTTTTTTAAACAAAAAACAAAGCCTTTTAATGCCCACTAGCCCCATTTTTCCACTTCATATTCTGTCTTGCTTTTTGCTGCAAGTGTTTTAGCAGCATCCGCATCAGAAAGATTATGAATGAGGGTTGCAGAAGCATACTTTTTTATGTCAGATTACAGCCATGTGACTGAATTAAATAATGCAGTAAAGTTTGAGCTGAAAAGGAATGGGATTGTCCTGTGGCTGATCCTATAGTAGCTGTGTATAACAAGTGAGGTAAGAGCACTGACCCCTGAATCCCTTACAGAGCAGGAATAGCAAAACAGAGAGAAAATGTATAAACATGTAACCCTCCCCCACCAGCTAGCCCCCAGATTTTTTTAAAAAAAAATATAACAGGACAGATCTATAAATTAAGCTACCCAAAACAGAAATATTAATCAAATTGGAGGCTGGAGGCGGGGGAAAACCTCCCTGGATGTATTTTGGAAGATGTTTTGAAGTAGTCTCTGGAAGGTTCAAAATTGTTTTGTTTACTTATGTGAGGCTTACCTGACATGGTTATTTCATTTCACACATGCATATTGTTAGTTTTGAATAAAATGCCTGCTAAAACATGTTGAACTGCTCGACTTTCTTCTGGTGTAGGACCAATCCATATTCTTTTATTCCTGCCTTTGGTATCAAATTTTCTGTTAAACAAATAATGCCCAGGAACATATCTACTTCATCAACTAAGGTAGATAGATTTTAATTAGTATGATATTGACTATGATATTTACTATTGATATTGAACAGAAAGGAACTAAACTAACTTATACAATGATGTAGATTATCAGATCGAAAACATTACATTTAGTTTCTTTCCCATTAATTACAGTGCATCTGGTTGGTCAGTGTAATGCAGACATATTTATTTTTAGAAAATAAAATTTTTGTGGAATATTGGTAGGCTGCTAAAAGGAAATGGGGAGTACTGGATTTTGCCCCCATCCAGACTGGAACATGTTTCAGCTGTATTTTTTTAAAAAAAAAAAAATCTTTAGCAATTTAAAAATATATACATGGTTTTGTGCATATTATGCTTCTCTTAAATTTAATTTGTACTTTAGAAATGTGTACATTTCCCAAGCACAAGAAGCTTTTTCTTGCCACAAGTTTTACAAGGTACACAATGGATACTTTAATAGAGAATACCAACTCCAGCCAAATCCTTTTTTTCCTCCATAACTGATGAGATTATGGGCCTTTGCAGACTACCAGAAATAGTGCAAATTGAGTCCACTTTAAATTGAGGGACTGCCCTGGCTCAGTGCTAGGGAATCATCGGAATTGTATTTTTTTCTAAGACATTGAGCCTTCTCTGTCAGAGAACTCTGGTGCCACAATAAATTACAGTTCCCATGATTCCCTAGCACTGAGCCAGGGCAGTGCCTCAATTTAAAGTGGACTCAATTTGCACTATTTCTGGCAGTCTGCAAAGGCCCTATGTCTGTACCTATTACCACTATATGCTGTGGTTGCATGCAAGTCACTTGGAGGACTACCGGTGTGATCCTTTCTTGTTTTTGTTATGTGTCTTCATGTCATTTTCAACTTATTCTAGGGGTTTGTTGGCATGATTAATTCAGAGGAAATTTGCCATTGCCTTCTTCTGAGGCTGAAAAGGGTGATTTGGTATAGATTGGACATCAAGCAGGCTGTGTAGCAGTCAATTCATTCTGTCTACTAGCTTGGCTTCTAGTCTGTATTTATGGAGGTAAATGTGTTGCTATCCAACAAGCATTGCATGTTGTGGTGCCATGTTGTTCCTCTTGTTGTTGTGTGCCTTCCAGTTGTTTCTGAATTATGGCCAGCCCCCAGGAAAACTATCAGAAGATGTCATTGCCTTCCTCTGAGGCTGAAAGAGTGTGATTTGCCCAAGGTTACCCAGTGGGTTTCCATGGTCAAGCAGTGATTTGAACCCTGATCTCTAGAGTTGTAGTCCAACACTTAAACTGCTACTCATTGAGGTGCCATTAGGATTTATATTTAAGACTAAGAGGTGCCTGGCTCTTCTGTATAATTCTCTATGAATATAATCCCATAAGAGGAACTGTCAAAAAGTAACTCAATCAGAATGAATACATTTTTTGTCTTAATGTGGTGCTTTCAGTGCTTCCCTTTGCATTTGAACTATTCTGGCAGCACAAGAAATCTAAAGTTTATTTTATTAAAAGCATGCCACTCTATTTATAAAGTGTAATTAGAGAACTTTTAAAAATATACTTAAAGGGATTAAAACAAGGAACAATGTTGTGTTACCCTAGTATAAGACATGATCACAGTTGGATCAGTTGCTGAGCATAAAGACAACCTGAGAAGCCAAATGACTTAACACAAGGCACATAAGGCTGTTGTTTGGACATGCAATCAAAATAAACTAAGAGAGAAAGAACAGAATGTAAAAGCCCAGGATGCTCTTGTGTGTCTTGCTTATACATTTCCCTGAATTCCTTAAAAAAATCTAAGTGTAAACCTTATATATTTGACCCAATGTCTTGTTAATGAAACTGAAATAATTTTATAATGTTGAACAGTTTAGGCTATTTTTATATTTATATACAATATTCTTTATTGCATTACTTAAAATACTTCATCCATACCACACACACACATGTACACATGCATACACATATAAGAGGTAGTTCCAGGGTTCCACAAGATTCTAGTACAGCAGTGTATCTCAACATCTAGGTCTTTCAGATGTTTTGGACTTCAGCTCTCATAATATGTGACTGTTGGACAAGTTGGCTGCAGCTTCTTAGATCTGAAGTCCAAAACAAATAGAACGCCAGAGGTTGGGAACCACTCGAAAGCACTGTAGTACAGGAATGTGGAACCATTGACCTTCCAGATGTGTTGGAGTTTAACCTGAAATCCCAGCTGTCAAGGACAAATGGAAGGAACTATGGGAGTGTTAGTTCAAACCTTTTGGAGGTTCATGTGTTCCTCAGCAGCACTCTAGAGAGAGAAAGAAAGAAAGAAAGAAAGAGAGGGAGGGAGGGAGGGGGAGAGAGAGAGAGAGAGAGAGAGAGAGAGAGAGAGAGAAAGAGAGAAGGAAAGAAAGAAAGAAAGAAAGAAAGAAAGAAAGAAAGAAAGAAAAACCAGGGTTGGCTCATGTTGGTAAGAAATGGTTCAAATCCCAGTGGGTTCATTATGTTCCAAAAGACAACATAAATAATCTGTAATTTATGGCATACATAAAAGGGCATGAAGTAAGTTTCAACCTTTGCTTAAGACACTGTCCTTTGCTTAAGACAATGGGCAAGGAAAGAAAACTATTTCAAAAAATCTTTGAAAAATTTAAAAAATCCCTGTGCTTCTGGCCCTGCTGCTTTCAGCCTATGTAATTATAGCCCTATGATTCTTCTTCAACTGCCATATCTGATAGAGAATCCTGATTAGGTGTGTGTGTGTGGGGGGGTACGAACTGCATTGGGTGACAGCTCAGAAGAGAGGTGACACCTGGTAGGGCCCTTCTCCTGTTGTGAGGTAAGAAGGGGTGAGCATGCCCCTCCTGACTTGGCTGAGGTGATGGCTTCCTCCTGATGAGGAGGCTGCCACTGTAGCGAAGCAGAAGGGTGATAGCACTCTTCCTGATTTTATCATGATGGAAGCTATCTTCTCAAAAGGAGGCACTGCCACGTTGAAGGAGAAGGGCAAACATGTCCCTCCAGGCTTTGCCATGGCAGCAGCTTCCTCTTGAGCAGGGGTAGGCAACCTTTTTGAGCCGGGGGCCAGGTTGCTGTCCCTCAGACAATTGGGGGGCCAAAGCACCAAAAATAAATAAATAAACAAACAAACAAACAAACAAATAAATAAATAAAATAAAAATAAAAATAAAAAATAAAAAATATGCATGCACACTCTCTCAGCCTCAGAAAAGCCATGGTGAACCCATGTGGAGATTTTGCCAAGAAAACCCCAAGAACAAGTAATAACAACAATAATCAATATCATCATGGAGGGTGGCGATGGCGGGGGGTGGCGGTGGAGGCAGGACTGGCCTGGGGCCAGTTCAAAGGCCTCGGGGGGGGGCGCATCCAGCCCCCAGGCCTTAGGTTGCCTACCCCTGCTCTTGAGGATGAGACCACTGCCATGAGGGGAAAAAAGATGAGCATGACCTTTTGGCTTCTGCCAACCCTCCTGGTAGATCCCCAATAACTCCCTGCTCACCAGAGGATACTAGGAGTGAGGATGTCACAATGGCTTGGTGAAACAAACTAAAGGCTTTATTATAGGGGCTCCATTGTAAGTTGAGGAAAATGACTCAGAATGCTAATCCATTCTAGCTTCATTCTAGGGCAGAACTAACAAAGAACTGCATGGAAGAGAAGAGGTGGAAAGCATCTCTAATATTAACATATTATGGAATTCTGGGTAAACGGAGGGTAATTTGGAATTCTCAGCCAGAGAGTAATAGTGCCTAACAAACTGCAAAACCCAGGATTCCATAAGTTTCAGCCCCAGGTCTCAGCAAGAAGGAGTAGTCAATATTTAGTCCCTCAGGAATCACCAAATATGGTTCTACATGAATGCTGCTTTATGTCTTTTCCTGTCTTGGTGCAAACTTCCCCAATTATCTCCTCAACTTCCTCACCCTACACCACAAGGTTGAAACACAGTACATATTCATTTCTTATGAGTGGTATATGTGAGCTGCACCATTCTTGGTAAGAATGTCTTCAGCTTTGCTTAGCCATTTAATTTCCTTTTCCTTTTAAATCATGGTTTCATTTCTGTTCCCACTTTACTGTTTTTCCTACCATCTTTCTCCTCCCACTTCTATACACCTGCCTAAATGTCTTCCCTTTGTCTTCCCTTTGCCCATTTGTTCCCCCCCTTCATCCTGCTTCCCTAACTTCACCCCACTGTTCTTGCCTATGCTCATTTTCTACCCATCTTGGTTGAATTTCATTCCTTTAGTTTCAGACCAATTTTCTAATTTATCAAGGCTCTTTTGAATTCTTTTCCTATCTTCTGATGTGTTAGCTATCCCTTCAAGTCTAGTATCATGTGCAAACATGATATTCTTTCTACCTCAGTCATTTGAATCAGTGATAAAAATGTCGAAAAATGAAGGCCCCAGGACTAAACTCTGCAGCATTCTGATGTCCCTCCAATTTGAAGTGCATCCACTGATGACAACTCTTTGAGCAAGGTTTCCAAACAAGTTGTGGATTCATCAGACATTGTTTCAATCTATTTCACATTTAATCAGTTTGCCAATCAAAATATCATGGGGAATTTTATCAAATGCTTTATTGAAATCCAGGTAGATGACATCATAGCCTGGACCTTTAGACTCACCTGAATGGCCTATTTGGGGGTTGTGAGAGGGCTCAGAGAGCAGGGAGACACCATCTTCCCCCTTTGGTGCACTGATTTCCTTCTCAGAAGCTTGAGCACTTGTTTGTGGTTCTCTTATGTTTGTTTTGTGATAATCAGGGAAACACGTGATTGCTGAAGGGAGTGATAGGCCATCCCCATCCAGATGCTGAAGTCAGAGGTTTAGAAAGGCATTCCTCAGATGCTCCACTAACATTCAGCGAGATTTCACCTTCTCATCCACTTTCCACTGATCAAACTTACTGGTGCTGGTGTTTAGTGTTAGCTTAGCTGTGTACCTCTCATGTTCCATAATTGTTTTGACTTGGTTATTTGTTGCACTTGTTAAAAATGTGATTATTCACAACTTTGAGGATGTGGCATAGGACTAGATTTAATTTCAGGAGAAGCAGGAACTGTATGTCCATCATCCTTCCATTTTGTAAGTCCCCTTGAAGGAGCTTGGGGTCAGCCTATCATGGTCATGCCCACCTTGGGAGATGTTGCACTTACCTCACTTCAGCTGGAATGGAAATTACATAGTGATTTATAACCATTAGATTCCACAAGTGTCCTCCATGGTTGATCCTTGGTGGACAGGTTGGGAGGAGGCTTGTGCTCCTTAGATTTTAATATTTGAATTACTTACTCCATGCCAGGCCAAAAGTGAACAGTAGAAGTGGGCATAGTGTGGCTTGGGGGCTGCATTTATCTCCTGAATCCCACTTTCAGCCCACCCCAACCCCATTTGTTATATAAAAATAGAGTGACTTGTGAAGTGTGAAAATACACATGAAAATGCCCGCACCCCATAACCACAAGCACCTCAGAGCCCTGTACTACCCACCAAACCCCTCTGTTTTCCTTTGCAGTCCCTCTCAAAATGGTGACAGGAAGTGACACAATGCCATTTAATGCATCCTTTTTGAGAAGGAAAAGTGAGGTATTTGGGCTTAGCTTGGGGTATGCCAATCTTGGCAGGGAGATTGGTCCCTGACACTCATGCAGTTGTCCACCCTTATTATATAAGTATAAACAATTAATATGTGGGAGAGTCAGCATGGTGTAGTGGTTTGAGTGTAGGACTCAGGGCCCTTACAGACTGCCAGAAATAATGCAGCTTGAGGCCACTTTAACTGTCCTGGCTCTGTGCTGGGGAATCATGGGAACTATATATTTTTTTTTCTGGGACATTTAGCTTTTTCTGTCAGAGAGCCCTGGTGCCACAATAAACTACAGTTCCCGTGATTCCTTAGCACTCAGCCAGGACAGTTAAAGTGGCCTCAAGCTGCATTATTTCTGGCAGTCTGTAAAGGCCCTTACACTCTGGAGATCAGCATTTGATTCTCTGCTCAGTCATGGAAACCTACAGGGTGACCTTAGGTGAGTCACACATTCTCGGCCCCAGAAAACGCTCTGATAGTTTTCCCTTAAGGTTGCCATAAGTCAGAAATGATTTGAAGACACACAGCAACAACAACAATAAAGATGTAGCCTCATTGTCTTCAACTACATATGCTGGGGTGCTTTGACTCCACTGTCCCTTTCTGTTCTGTTACTGCTAGGTCTACAGTCATGAGCATTTGGGTGACAAAAATTTTCTTTTATAAGGTAAAAATCCTATCTCTTTCCCATATCCCTCCCTCTGTACCATTCAAAATACCAACTTACATGTTCTAATTGTAGTGTAATCTATTAAAATATGAAGTAGATGTTATTTAAGTGTTATATCTTATGTGGAAAATGCTGTGTTGATCATCATTATTATCTGAATTATTTTTCCCCAAGAGCATAGTAGGTGCTTCAGTGTGAAACAGTACTCTAGGAGTATGGAAACGAAAAACTTCACTCCTTTCATATTTGCTGATATTATGGAATCCGTAAATAATATCCCTGTAAAATGCAGTCTCAGGCTCATAAAAGTTTAGAAGCCCTATATATGGCCTCCTAAAATTGCTCAGTGTTTAAAAGGACATAGACCAACAGCCTTTAGAAAATAATGTGCTACATATTAACTTGCACAGCTGGTCTATCTTTCCCATCATTAATATTTTATCCTACAATACATAATACTCCACCATATGCCCTTGGAAGTACATGCTGTTCCCCAGTACATTACATGACCAATAGACATTGTAGATGTACATTTCAAGTGTTTGCACATCTTTGTTGGGAACTGATAACGTGTTTGTCCTACCTGGTTGGTCTTCCTTACATGCTTGCATAGCATATATGGGAAGACTGTCACTTGTATGTTGATACAGGAATTTTGTGTAGGCATCTGTTTTTCTATATGCTCTGAACATATATAAGGATTAGCTATGGAGTAAGTGACAACCATGTTCAAAACAAAACAAGAAATTTACATGACATATTGTCTGGGCTGTTGTTTAACTGCTTGATTTAATGTATCCTACATCTTTGTCCCAATACAGAACACAAAGTGGTTACTGACTTCCCTTATCAGCTGAAGGAAACAATTATTTGAATGAATGGATGCACATTTGTTTCTTACAAAGCTCCATGCAAATTGGACCAAAGACAACAGTCCCTCCCACTAATAAACCCAACATTTGCTGATCAATCTCAAGGTTGCACAAAAATGTTTGTGATGTCAATCTAAGGGCCAATTCAGGCAGCCAAGAAGGGGTGGCTCTGGGCTGCCCCTGAGAGCGGTGGCTCAGGGCCATGGCAACCACACACCATGGCCCCGATCCTCCTTTTTGCTACCCCCAAAAAGAGCAACAAAATGCTGTTCCTTTGGGGGGCAGCAAAAGGCCACCCTTAGAGCCACTGCCATGGCTCTTTTTCAGCCTTTTGGTACAGCATGTGTGCATGCTGCACAAAGAGGGTGCCCTGACACTGTGTGCCATGTGGACAGGTGTGTGGCATTGGGACGGAGTTGGTGCAGAGTCAGGGCAGTTGGCGTACAGTTGCCTTGCCCCAACTCCACCTTCAGGCCTAAACTGCTGGTCTGCATCGGCTCTATGTTTGGTCAAAATCATTTCATAAATATGCATTCTAGAGCTATAAATGCAGAAGTCCAAAGGGCCTGCTTGGGGGTATCCAAAGTTGATGATGGATTGGGTCCAAAACCTGAGTATTGGCTTTGTTTTGATCCCATCAGATAAGACATCAAATTTGTGATCAAGCATGTGAATTTTTATACCACAATAGACAGATGCCTGAAATTATAGTAGAGATGTGTCATATGGCTACATATCTAAAGGTTAAGGACACACATGCATGCTGTAACATGCAGTTGTGAGGGAACACACCAAACATTTTAAGAAGGTTCAGTAATAACAATCCAGTTGTGGGTTGAGCCCTTTGTACAGGGAAGTTGAAAATCCTGTTTCGTTGACAACATTTGCAACTACAGCCATTTTCCTTTGAAATGATAGGAGCTGGGGTTTATTAGAGAAAGCAAAGTGGGGATGGAGAAATATCCAATATAATTAGAGTTCAGGTAAAACGCCTGGAGGCAAAAATCCATTTAATCAGATTAAAGTAAAGGGGAAAGGGGTACCCTTGAAGAATACTCTTCAAACAAAAAGGTTTTTAATTTTTTTTACATGTGAAAGCCATAGATGTTTAAATACATTACTGTTTCCAGAATAAAATATCTGTCTTTTAAGGCAAGCTTTCCCTTGTAAACCTGTTTGCAAGAACCTTGAGTACCTTTTATATGTGCCTTTTTATGATTTCTGAAACAGCTTTTCTTTACAACATTCTCAGGTGCTCCTAGACACTGGCATGATAAGGAAGCTTTTCAAAAGCCACTTCCATCTCCTAATCCTTCTGACTATACAGACCAAATATTGATCTATTTAGTAAACTAACCTGTAGTAATGAAGACAGTAAAAGAGTGTTTATTCTGCATTGGGGGCCCCTGACAGCTGCTGAATGGTGGGATTATGATGTCACAGCTATAATTATACTATAAACATGGGAAACTTGGGGAAATAAAAAAATGAAAGGCAACTTTGGAGATCAGTTGCCAGGCAACCAAAATATGTAACTTAAAACTTTTGAAGCTCTTTGTGGCTCCCCCCTCCTTAAAATTGGTTTTGCAGATGTCCTTGCTTTATAGGCAATTTTTGGTTTCAGTTTCTATCTATTGCCATAAGTGTCAAGAAAAACTAGGATGAAGGTTCTGAAAGATAGTGAGCTCAATGAGAGGGCTGAGCATCAAACTGCTTTTTCACTGGGATTTGTCCAGTAATGGCTGGAAAGCTGCTGGGTGGGACTGGGCTGTAATTTGCAAAATAAAATAAAATAATGTGTGGGATCAACTATGAATGCTAAATTACCACAGGTGGTTGTGAAAAGTTCCTCAGTAAAGTTTGCATTTTGTGTTCTGAGATGAAGTTAGCATTATTAGATATAGTATTAGAATGGAAATTTGGCAAGAGAGAAATTAGTTAATGGATTTACTCTAAAGTCAATCAACAGCCTAAAGCCTGTTTTAGGCTGCTGACACACTGCAGAAGTTAAGCAGCATCACACCACTTTACCACTTTAACTGCCATGACTCAATGCTATGGAATTCTGGGATCTATAGTTCTGTGAGATATTTAGCCTTCCCTGTCAGAGAGTTCTAGTGTCCCACTAAACTACAAGTCCCGGGAATCAATAGTATTGAGCTGTGAAAGTTAAAGTGGTGTCAAACTGCTTTATTTCTGCATTGTGGCAGCAGCCTATGTCCTTGCTAGAGTGAGCCACTGATTATGTGTTCTCACTATTCAACAGTTGATGGAATGGGTCTACTCTAGCTGGAACAAACCAGCTGAATAGAAAGATGCCAGAACATGGAGGAAATGGGTTTTTTGGCCCATGCAGACAAGGCTGAAATCACCATAGCCAGATATAAAATGATCACAGAAGCACTGAGACCTATGGAGGAGCTTGGGGTATTTCAGTAATGATGTCATCATTTCACATCTGGATGTGGGGAGACACTTCAGTGATACTGCCTGTTCCCAAAAAGCACAGAATGACCATGAAGGGGGCTTCAGGGGCTGTTCAGTAAGTTGAGGGTGGGCGTTGTGAAGGGAGGAAGGCAATATCAACCCACAGTGTCCAGAAAAAGTCATATGGGAAACGTACATGTGTATGCCCCTAAGAGAATACCAGCTAATAAATGCTCAGTATTAACAGGTATTTAATGTCTTCTGCCAACCTAGCAGTTCAAAAGCATGCAAATACAAGTAGATAAATAGATACCACAATACAAGTAGATAAATAGATACCACTTCTCAGTGGAAAGGTAAAAAGTGTCCTGTGCAATCATTCTGGCCACTTGATCACAGAGTAGTCTCTGACAATGCTGGCTCTTCAGCTTAGTAACAGAGATGAGCACAGCATGCTATAATCAGACATGACTTGACAACCTTGTCAATGTGGAATACTTTTATCTTTACCTATTAACAAGTAAACCCTGATTTAGTAGGAATGTGAACTGCTTTAGAAATCCCACACATCTACTTTGAAATCATAGTACATTTGCAAGCAGAAGGCAGCTCTGAAAGTATGAGATCCATTTCTGCATAGCCTAGACTGAGGGAAAAAGCTACGTGCAGCAATCTGTTCTGTAATGCAACATTCCTGCCCCCAGGTGTATTGAAAGTGGTGAGAATGGTATATCCCAGTATATTTGATAACATCTGTGGAAATTATGTGGGCAAGATGAATCATTCGGGAAGCACATCAGTCAATTTGGTGATAGCAATTATGTTGGGGTAGGGAAAGAAAACTGGCATGGAAAGTACCTGTGATCTTTTGTGGTTTGCTTGGTACATACATTGTTCAAATAACAAAACAACAATAGAAAATGGGCAGATACACCCAGACTCACAGGATTCTCCATTTCTCCTTGAATATGTTATATGTTTGAGGTCTAGACAGACCTTGCTGTTCTTTAGCAGGTATGACTAGGAATGCTTGAGGAAATGAATGTTTGTGAATTCATATATAAACGGATGTTATCCACATCTCTTGGACCAATGTGCATTTATTTATAAACTATAACAAACATTTAAATAGCAAATATAAATTTAAATATATATGTCTGCAAATGCTTGTTTAAGCATATTATGAGAGGAATTTTTAAATCATGGATTAATGTGTAAATGGAAAGGAATGGGTTAGAACACACAAAAGTAACAAAGTATTGATAGAAACAAATTTCCCCATCCCAAGATAAGAAAATATTTATTTTTGTCTGAATAAAGTTCTTGACAGTATTCAAGTCTTTTACTCTAAGGGGCTGAACAGACTGACAAAAAGAGCTGGCATCTTGACAGCTTGGAGGCATGACATACACATGATGCATGCCCCCAAGATTCTGGAAACATGCTGTGAAGCTGTCCCAAGCAACCACATGGCAGCAGCATTTCAGCGGCACAGTGTTTAGATGCTGCATGCCATCAAAATGCAGAAAAGACACCACAGCAACGGCAAAGTTGCCTTTTTCCTGGTGCAAAAAGGAGTGGATTTCTGCTTCTTCTTTTTGTGCCAGGAAAATACCGGGTTTGGGGTATGGTGTCCAGTTGCCATGGCCTGAACCTGGTGAGCAAAGGGGCAGTGCAGAGCTGGCTTTTCAGGGCGGTCTGTTTTGCCCCTAAGTCTCCAAGTTGCAAGTCAAATCTCAGGCCTCTACCTTTAAATCTCAAGTTGAGTCTCAAGTCTGGGAGCCAACTTTAACAGAAAAAGGTGGTGGTGGTGTGTTTGTGTGTATGTGGGAAGCTGGAGCTTCATTAACTAGAAAATCAAGAAGACATGTTCAAAGTTAGGTTAAAAAAAATAAGCATAGGCAATTTATCAAAATTGCATTTCAGAAAAATGAGGTCTACTGAGTAGCCTGTTCTCACTGTACATCAAAGGAGCCTTCTAAAGCTTTTCCTATGAGCAGCAGGCACGACTCACCCCCATAGTGTGGGGCTAGGATCCTCAAATATACAGCAGTGACAGGATGCTGAAGAGATCTCAATCCCCACCTCAAGCCCAGAGCACTGAGCACATTTCTTGGAAAAGAGCAGCAAATGTAATAGGCGATGGGCTTGAGATGGGGTTTACAGAAAGTGGAGGCTTCCTGTACAGGCAGCATAAATTACTCCTTCTTTCACATGACCAATAGGCCAAAAGCAGTGAGATGGAAGCGTTTTTTAAAGGAGGAAATCTATTTTCTGTTCTGTAATGTTTCTGGATGAAGTTAGGCCAGCAAGCTGGTCACTAAAAATATGCAAATCACAAATTAAGTCAGTGAGTAATTTATTATGGAGTCAAGTCCAGGTTGATTCATTGGAGTGACTTGAATCCAACTTGAGTCCAAGTCAATTGACTTGAATCTACATTATTCATTCTTGACTAGTGAAGTCACAAATTTCTCTCTTAAGTCTTTGTCAGGTGCTAATATTGCATTAGCGTGCAAAGTGAGGAAATTCACTGGACCAATTTAATGGGGCCCCTGGTACCCCTCCCAGCTTCTCCAGTATCTTCCTCAAACTTTATATGATTTTGCATGATGTTCTCTAAATTTTTGCCCCTGGATCTAGGGCATGGAACAATTGTGCTATGAAGGACAGGAAGGTGACAAGCCGTTCTGGATATATATGACCTGTAATATGGATGCATATATATTGCACCTTCCTCTCAAGTCCTATATTTGTGTGGTATACTGTTGTATTCAGTTGTGAGGAACAACTAATGTTGGTTTAAAATCTTTTCTCCAGTTTCCTAAAACACTCCCTCCTTACACATACTTCTTTCCTTTGGTAACCTTTGCATTTATTTTGAATTTTTGGTGATGTCTCTAAGCTTATCTTGTCATAGCAAGGTTTCTGAGTCTGTGGATGCTGGTTGCTGCTGGTCTTGTTATTATTGCTTCTGCAGTCTACCAGGTGTGGACTGTGAAAACTACTAGGTGTTAGCAATTGCAGTTTTAAAATGGCAAAGGTTTGGATTCTGACGGTCTTTGAATCAGTGATGTATTATTGGATAACGTGGCACATTTTGAGCAGTGTCACTCTTGGCAACCATGTGGATGAGACATCTCCAACACCCCCCCCCCCTTCCTCCACTGCTCTACTTAAGTCTTGCAGTTTCAGGCCATGACCTCCTTGATTGAGACTAGCCATCTGGTGTATTGTCTTTCTTTCTACTGCCCTCCACCTTTCCTAGCATTATTGCCTTTTTGAGTGATCCATGCCTTCTCATTTTGTGGCCAAGGTTTGGCAGCCTAAGTTTCATCATCTTGGTTTTCAGGAGAGTTCAGGCTGGTTCTGTTCAAGAACCAATTTGGTTTTACTTTTTGGCTGAACATGATATACTCAGAGAAGGCTCACAAAACTACACATCCCAGAGTTCCATAGCACTGAGCCATGGCAGTTAAAGTGGTGTCAAACTGTATTCATTCTGCAGTATATATGCAGCCCCCTTCTCTCCCTCCCTCCCTCCATCTCCCACATACAAATAAAGGCTGGCACATTAATTTTTCAAAATAGTTGAACTGAATGAAGCATTGTGAAAAAATGTTCACACATCATTAATTGGAGAAGGTAGTTGTGAACCTCCTCTGAATAAGCCTTGTCAAGAAAACCTTCTTAAAGTGTTGCCATAATTTAGAGTTAACTTGATGGCACAAGAACAATAACAACAGCCTGCTGGGGAAGGGAATAGTGTTTGAGAGACACCCCTAGAGGGCAGCATGCCAAGGGCTTCTTCAAGGTGCAGATCAAACCTCTGTTAAAGGCATCACTACATGTTCAGTTGAAGAGCTGCCAGCCTTATTGCAAAGTCTACTACTGTATCAGCAATTCTTTGCAAGGATTGTACACAAGATATTTTAGGGGTATTAATTCTAGACTGGACTCCTAATGACAAACTTTGCAACCTTCATTACTGAGTATTCAACAACTCCTACTGGAAAGGCATGCTGCTTTTTCCTTATCTGCACACCTTTATTTATGTCTTAGAGAACAAAAGAAGATTGACATGGAAGTGGAACCTGCTGTGAACCACCCAATTTCAGTTTAAGCTAGGAGGCCTCACTTAACAAAACCCGGAAGATAATTACCAGGTAGTCAGAATGACAATTTACAATCTGTTGCTACTAATTATATTTTGATGGTGAATAAATCACAGCGGCAGCTACCCATAAACAAACACTCGTGGGACCAATGTGGCAGCATTTTGTAATATTTCTATCCCTTAAAATGTTTGAATGATGCTTAGCAAGGTACAACTTTCCCAGCAAGAACATGAAGTATTTGGGTCAGTAGTCTCATCCTAAATGCTAAACTGATCAAATATCAGTGTTGTCTATTCATGAACGCACAGTGCAGAACAGGTGGGATGGAGAAGAGATGTCATTACATCAGTTACACCAAACTCTAAATAAGATCTAAGTTGAGCTCTGTATAGAAGCTGCTGCATCCTTGTGGGATGTTGCTGGGCCTGGCAGTCAACAAGCTAAATGTTTTAACAAATCAATCAGTAGTAGTGTATGCCTGAAAAGTTCTTAATGCTTATGTAGAATTTATTTTCTTGTAATTTTAATCCATCAGTTTATGTTCTAATTTATGAAGCAGCAGAAAACAAATTTGTTCGTATCTTCTATATAAAATCCCTTCAGATATTTAAAGATAGCTATCATATCACCTCTCAGTCTTTTCTTCTCCAAGCTAAACATACTGTTTCCTCAAGGCCTAAGAAGACTGCCAGAAATAGTGCACATTAAATTGAGGCACTGCCCTGGCTCAGTGCTAGGGAATCATGGGAACTGTATTTTTTTCTGAGACATTGAGACTTCTCTGTCAGAGAGCTCTGGTGCCACAATAAATTACAGTTCCCATGATTCCCTAGCACTGAGCCAGGGCAGTGCCTCAATTTAATGTGCACTATTTCTGGCAGTCTGCTTAGGCCCTCAGTCATTTTTCATAAGACTTGGTTTCCAGACCTTTGATCATTTTACTTGCACTTTTTTTTGGATTTTTTTATAATAATAATAATTAATATTTTTTAAATTTATATTTCCCACCTCTCCCTACGGATCGAGGCGGAATCACACAATTAAATGAATACAATATGTAAAATACAAACAATAAAATAGTAAAATAAAACAACAGTAATAAATTATAAGAGCATATAATATAATATAATATAATATAATATAATATAATAAAAATAGAATAATAAGCAAGAACCAAGAACTACTATGGGTTATTTCCTGAGAAGCAGAAACTGGTCATTTGAATCTCCTTTCCACTGTGACATCTGGCTGAGATACTCTTTTAAAATCTTGCTTTTGCTAAGATAAATTATTTCCCAACAGTACAAAACAGTACCCCAGCCCACATAATGGCAGTATATTATTATGATCATGATAGCTATCACTAGTGCTGAAGCTAAATCCTAGAGTGATCAAGGTACTATTGATGTGGTTAAACTGATGTAGAAGAGTTTAGTTATTAAAAATGAATTCATTAAAAAACACACCTATTTCAAAATGGCACATGATTTGATAGGGCAGATAAGATGTCTGACATACAAATGAGGAAAGGCAGCCAAATTGCTCGAAAATTATATTCACTGGTTTCCCCTTCAGTTAGATGTGTCTAGAAGCTCAGTTTTTTAGAACCCCCTGTCCATCTTATCTTGCCTAACTACTTTCTTAGCATAAAATACTTAGCAGTCTTCTAAACTGTTGCCATTATGATTTTTTTTAACTCCAAACACTTTAACATTCAATAGGACAAGCATAAAGTTTTGACAGTGTTCTCCTGAGGTTGGTCTGAAAGGGTGGCATCTGTCAGCCAACTGTCAGCATGAAGGAAGTCTCTTGCTGCACACCATGCCAAGTAGGGTAGGTGGATGGAGCTATGGCACAGCCCTATCTGGCAAAAAGTTGTTATGGAGTGTAACTGTCAGTTACAACATTATAAGTCAGTAAAGGGATTCTGGTTTCTATATCAGGACTTTACACATTATAACACAAGAATATTACTTGGTTTGCTAAAATAAAGATATTACTGATATAAAATATGAAGCACTAAAAAAGTGTTGCATGTTACAACAACAATAATGGCAATAATGATGGTGATGGTGATGGCACAGCATAATTAAATAAAGCATATCACTAAGTCAAAATCTGCAGACAAAATCACCTAAGAGCTGAAAACATGTTGTACAGCAAGATACTCCAACATTCAACACAATTTAATATAATATAATCTTTCTCTTGAACTTTGTAATGCTATCTTAAAAGTCCAGGGTGCCTTTTAATTAAAGGGCCAGCATATCTTCTTCTGTAGACTTTAAATCTGATATGTTTTATATTTTGTTGATTTGAACATTTATGTAGTTTTTTTTAAGTAAGTTGCTTGAGTAGTCTATATTTTGTTGATTTGAACATTTATGTAGTTTTTTTTAAGTAAGTTGCTTGAGTAGTCTTTTCAAAAGAGGAGGAAATGAAACCCAACTTCTATACATTTTTACATTAAAATTAAAATCTCTGAAGAACACTTTCTAAACACATTTCATATCTCAGCTGCAAGAACAAATCAGAGTTATCAAGCCAATGTAAGTTCTTGGAAGATTGAATATGAAACCAATCAACTAGTTTATTTATCAATTAGACATGGACAGTCTTAGCACAAAATTATTGTCTTAAATATGTGTGGATTGGACAGGAGGTTCTCCTCCTCACTCCTCCAGCCCTGTCTATTATCTAAAAACCTGTCCCCAGAAGTTGTATGGCCCTTCTGAGGAGGTTTTGAAATTGCATGCAGAGCTGCAGCGGAAAAGGAAATCACTCCTTTCCAGTTCCACTAACGGAAGTATTTTTGTCATCAGCAGACCATCTCATTGGATCATACCATTATTGTCCATTCTTGCTTCCCATAATCATGTACTTTTTGAGCACTTTTGAAGAGTATACTGTGCTATTTGGAATTTCATTGGTATCCTTCATAAGATGGATACATGATATTTGTCTTAGTGTGAACATCTGACATGTGGCTCTCACTACCAGCTTAATCATGTGGTTGTGTTCATAACCACACACACAAAAAAACCACCATGAATTTATGCAACTCCTCATAAACAGAAGGAAAAACACTACTGTAATGTCCTGGAACTTGTGATGACTCATTGGCTTATGGTGTAAAACACACATGTCACTCCAGCAGTATATAATAGCTGGGAAAGAATGGTCAGGAAACAGAAGCAATTTGTTCCTGAAGTTTAGGCAATCCCTTTGCAGACAGCACTGAACTTTCAAAGACTGAACAAGGGCTCTGACTTCCCAAATTTCAGTTAAAATATTTGTGTAGTCATCTAGATAAGTGGAACCTTGTAGATAACATGTTCCTTGTTAGAAGTGTCCCTTCTGTGATGTATGCTCTAGATCAGAGGTGGGGAACATACGGCCCTCCAGGTTATGACAAACTACCATTCCCATCATGCCTTACCACCAGCCAAGCTGAAGGAAATTTTAGCCAGGCTCATGAGAGTTTGGTTGTAGCTCCTACCTTTATGGTAATGCTACAGCTACAGCATCACCATAAGGGAAGGAGCTACAACCAAGCCCTCATAAGCCTGGCTAAAACTTCCTTCCACCTGGCTGGTGGTGAGGCATTATGCAAATGGTAGTTCATCACAATCTGGTGCGCCGTAGGTTCCCCATCCCTGCTCTAGATGTTGGATCCTAATCCCTCTCATTCTGGTTCAGACATTTGAAAATGGAGGGGATATTTCATTATTCACCCCCATGGGAAATTTTTCACTGAGAAATTTTAGCCATTCATCATGCTTTTCTCCTGGCACTACAAGTCGCTAGCTGCTATTTTATATTCTCCATACGTACTTATAGCAATGTTCTATCATTTTGTCATATTGTTCTAACAGACATGGGGAGGGATACTGCACCTATCCACAGTTTCTAGTGATCTCCACTTAGTTTCCATCAAAATGGCTCTCTGATTCATTCAAGCAATTCAAGTGATGTCATTTTAATCTAATGACTATGGTGATAATGCCACATGACAATATAGCCTCACTTGAAGGGAATTATGGGAAAGATAAAATAGAGGTCTACATGACCAACACTTCTACTGTCATTGTAGCAGTGAAATTGGCCAGAAAATCCCCATCTACTGCTGAGATGCTTTAAAATCAATTTGAAAATTCTTTGCCACTCCTCCAGATATCTCTTGTTACTTATGATCAGTTCACAGATTTCTGATGGAATTTATGGAACTCTTGGCAAAACTATTTTTGACAACTTCCAGAATTTTCCAACTGAATGATTCTGGGAGTTGTAGTCTAAAACAATAATAATCCCAGAATATTTTACTAAGCAATCATTTCTAGCCTACAAAGAAAAGTATGTCATCAGTTGCCCTTTTCTGACATTACAGTGGAATAACACAGATTTGATAATAGCTTTTCACAGCATTAGTTGGCAGAAACATAGGTGTTTGTTAAATGGATTCTTATTCTTGTTTTCTAAAGTATTTCATTGCACTTCAGCATCACAATGTGCTTTCACAATCCATGATGGAATTGTGCTGAAGGGACTGCATCTCCTTTTCACTAGCTCCCTATTAGACTTATAAAGTCCTACATGGCTTAGGTCCACATTATTTGAGAGACTGAGGGGGGGTTGCAGACTGCCAGAAATAGTGCAAATTGAGTCCACTTTTAGGGTTAGGGCTAGTGCTAGGGAATCATGGGGATTGGTTTTTTCTGAGACATTGAGCCTTCTCTGTCAGAGAGCTCTGGTGCCACAATAAACTACAGTTCCCATGATTCCTTAACCCTAACCATAACCCTAAAAGTGGACTCAATTTGCACTATTTCTGGCAGTCTGCAACCCCCCTGTATCTCCCCATGCAAACCTGCTAGAGCCCTAAGATCTTTTGGGGAAGGCTTTCTCTTGGTCATGCACCATCACAGGCTTGCCTGGTGAGGACATGAGAGAGAGTCTTCTTGGTGGCTGCTCCTACCCTCTGGAATGCCTTTCCATGAGAAGCTAGGTTGGTCCCTTCCTAGCTTGCCTTTTGTCAGCAAGCAAAAATGACTTTATTCAGGCAGTCTTTTAATGTATAATCATGGAGTGGCTTGGGTGTTTGTTTTATAGGATGGGTATTAGAGTTTTAGTGTGGTTTTAATGTCTGTAATTTTATAATAATAATAATAATAAATTTTATTTATAGCCCGTCCCTCTGCGTGGCAATCGGGGCGGGGTACAACATTTAAAACAAACAAGTTTTATATTTAGATGATTTTTTAATTGTTTTATTGTAATATGTTTTTAGAATTTTTATTTGTAAGCCTTGTTGGGTCCCTTTTGGGGAGAAAGGCGGGATAGAAATCAAATAAACAAATTAATAAACAAATAGTTCCTTATGTAAGACAAAGCAAATAGTTTGCAATAGGAAGGCTCATTGAGAGTATCTGTTGGGGGTTAATCTGTTTGTGGGATCCCTCAAACACAAAAAAGATACAGTTTTCCAACCAAATGGAATCCTATTCTACCCCCTTTCTTTTTTTCTTAAGGATGTAATTCTTAACTAAGTTTCTTCATGAAGGTAGCAATGAGTAACTTAGGCAATATTTTCCTGCTCTAAGAAAATAATAAAAAAATACAGTTTTCATAAACAATTCACAATTCGGAACTTATTCTGCACAAAATTGGTGCATGGTTACTTTGTATAGAAAACTGCAATGTCTACACAGGAAATTGCATTTTCTGTGTTGAAAAACATATATTTCTGAGGAAGAATTAATAGTTCTACATAGAAATATTTTCCATGCAGAAAACACTGTTTCCTGCACAGAAAATTCTGTTTTCTATGCAAAACAACCACATGTGAATTTTGTGCAGAATTATTCATCAACTGCAAAGATTCTTGTCAGTCCAGGATTCTTTTTATCAGAATATCTCAACACTAAAACCCCCATATTTTGAACTATTTTCCAAATATTTTTGTATATTGTTTCTATCCCTAATTTTTCCAATATAACTCAGTGGCTCTCATTCATTTCTATTGAGCAAAGTATACCAGTAGTGTATTTGGTGGCAAGATTGTGATAGTGTGAGGGTAACCAAGCCCACCAGGATTACTAAGCTGCAAAAACTGAGGGATAAAATGGTGGGATAATCCTGTTAATGAAAAGTGTGAACTTTATGAGTGCATATGCATTGTTCTGAACTGGAGCAGAATAGGCTATTCTTCAGCCTCTTGTGATCTGTCCAAAACCACCACCCTGAGACAGCTTCCAAGCCCTGTGAGGAAACTACTATGGGGCAGTGGTAGGGAGGGAAAAGATAACCTAGCACTGGAAACTGGTTTTCTCCCCCTCCACCAGTTTCCTACAGAGAAAAGGGCAGAAGAATAAAGTTGTCATTCTGCTTTCCCTCTCCAAAATAAACTGCAACAGATACCTCCTTTTCTCTCCCTCCCTTCCTTCCAATGGCCATTTAACTCTCATGGTAGTGTCTCACAGGATGTGGCAGCTGCCTGGAATGTGGGAGGGGGGGCAAAGGAGCTATTTGTTGCATGTTACACTCCATCAGTTCCATCTAAAATCTCAACCAAGGTGTCTCTGTATGGAGACAGCCCCACCTGTGATAAACCCCCATGATAAATACTGAAGCATAGGGACCCCTCTTATAACAGAGCTTACAGTTTGTCCCTCTCTAAACCAATATGATTCACTGTGATGAGTAAGAGCTGTTCAGGATCTCTCTCTTTCCTAGTTATCTTGTTATGCTTATCTTCAGAAAGCTGATTAAATTGGCAATGTACATAGATCTGCAGCTGTGAAAATATCTGTAAAGTCCCAAGAGGGGAAAACACATTAAATATGCTCTTTAAATTGCACATTGTTAGTATGTGTAATTAAGTTTAATCCTTATTTTAGCTGTCAACCCATATTTATACTACTGCATTTTCTTAATTCAGCTAAGAGAGGTCTACAACTGAATTCTCTGATGGCTTAGAGGCATTCTTACTTCCTTTTAGGTGGCTCATGCCTATTCCTAAGCTTCTTTCTCAGTTTATAATAATTTATGGCCCCTGACATAATCAGCAAATGATGTTATGTATGCAAGATTGACATTTTACTGGTTTTACCTGTGCTCAGCACATCTCCTGGGTATCAGAGATTTACCTTGTTTTCATATTCTGTTCTTTGCTGCTGCTTCAAGCCATGGCTTGAATGCCATGGTGGAAGCATTCCCTTTGTAATTTGGGTCAGAAAGCTTTATGGGAGCAATGCGATGGCATGAAGTTCCCTGAGCCATTCTTGAGAGAAAACATGGCTTCCCTCACAGGCTAATGGGGTCAACCCTGCTAAAGTGGTCCAATGCTATATCATGAGCAAGCATTCTTCTCATAAGATAGGGGTTTGCAACTTGAAGAATTCTCTTGAAATTGGAAGGGAGATATTTCTTTTTAGCCTTAATTCTTCATCTTTCTTCACTTTTACCAAATATAAATAGTGTCTCATCAGTGGAAATTGAGTTATAAAATATGAGAATATGGGGGCTAATTTTTACATCCATGGTAGACTGCCAGAAAACTGAACTTCGGTTAAAAATGAAATTGGAACTAACTTCCAGTTTTATTTTAATTTTATTTTTAGGTTGCTATTTTTTGCTTAGGGTCATCTGGAGGTATATATGGGAAAAGGGGTTTAAATACTGGCTGGCTCTATTGGAAGGATGTGAGGTTGAAAGTTGGTGGGTTGGAAAGAACAGGAATGGGGTGAGAGATTGATAGGGTGGAAAACAGTTTAAAACCTAGCCGGCTCTTTTGGAAGGACAGGAGATTGAGAGGTGGTGGATTTGGGATGAACAGGAGTTGGGTGAGAAAATTGATGGGTTGTAAAGGGGTATAAAATCTGTCTGAAGCATGCTGGTGGGCAGGTGGGAAATGGAGTGGTGGGCTGGCACTGTTGATAGGAGATATTTGTGGTTTTCCCACTTTTCAGGGGGTTTTACACCCCTAAACCCTAAAAATGTGGACAGGTGATTTTAATAAACAAAAGGCAATCATTTGCACTTTTGGGCAAATTGACATACTAAGGGGGCGGGGGAATTACCTAGCATGTACAAGGGAAAATTCTCTACAAGAACGAGCAAAGGGATGTGCATACAGTGCCTATGATGTGGGCAATGAGCATACCTAAACTAAATATATGAAGTGGTCATACAATGAATAAGTAGGGATGTAATTTTTCACTAATTTTGTTCTTGAAAAAACACTAATTTTGGTCCAATCTACACTGCAGATATAATCCGGTTTAACACCACTTTAACTGCTCTGGATCAACGCTAGGGAATTCTGGGAACTGCACTTTTATGAGACATTTAGCCTTTTCTGTTAGAGAGGTCTGGTGCCACAATAAACTAGAATTCCCAGGATTCCTTAGCACTGAGCCAAGGCAATTAAAGTGGTGTCAAACTGGATTATTTCTCCAGTGTTACTTTGTTTTGTTGATTATTTCTTTGCTCTCAAAGGGTTGAATAATTTTATCAGCTTTTCCCCACTTTGAAAAAGTTTTCCAAAATTCCAATTTTGCAGTCTCGAGGACTATTTGTAATTCAGGATATATTTGGATAAAATATGCATTTTGTGCACAAAATATTTCTACACATAAATACAAAATATTTTTGCACAGAAAATCCTGTTTTCTGACTGATTTTTGAAGTGGGTTTTATAGGTTGAGTGAGAAGTTAAAGCTACAATGTTGTCGTTACAGGTTGAATTCAGGTTCCTAGCCAGTGCTGTTTTGCAAAAAAAGAGGTTGTTTTACACAAAAACTGACAATCATTTTTTTTTTTTGTAAAAAGAACCCACATGTATATCTTCACATTATTATTATTATTATTATTATTATTATTATTATTTCTATCCCACCCCTCTGCAACGCAATCGGGGCGGCTTACAATCATAAAACATCACAGCAGTAAAACATCAATGTCAACATCCTAACCCCCCCCCTCTTAAAAAAGTATTAAACTAATCCATTTTAAAAACAAAGTAAAGCAATAACAAAAAAAGGAATATATCTAGTACAGTTTCACGGCAGATTGGGTATTCAGTGGCAGCATAAGAAAGGGGGGAATTAGTTAAAACTTTAGGCCAGGAAAATCATTCTGGAAATGCCTGCCGGAAGAGGTCCATCTTGACAGCTTTTAAAAAGCTATCTAGAGTAGTAATAAGATGGATCTCATCCGGCAGGCTGTTCCATAATCTGGGAGTGGTGGAGGAGAAGGCCCTCTGGGAGGTTATCATCAACCTAGTTCTCAATGGCTGTAACAGGTTTCTCTCAGAGGACTTGAGTGCACTGGGGGATCATAAGGAAGGAGATAAGTTGGACCCGGAGATAAGTTGGACCTGGAGATAAGTTGGACCCAGGCCATGTAGGGCTTTAAAGGTCAAAACCAACACCTTGTACTGTGCCCGGAAACTAATGGGCATCCAGTGGAGAGTTTTTAACACACCCTCACAGAACTAGTTGTGAATTATAAAGATTTTTGCCCATATATGATTTTCCTCATCAGGGTTTCCCAACACTTCAAAATCCTATGGGTTTTTAAACCATTGTCTTGAATATTTTTGAATATTCTTTCCTTCCCTACTTCCTTCACAACTACTGCATTCCCACTCTTTTGCCTCCTGCTGTTGCTGCAAAATTCTCTATATATCCCCTACCCACAATCTCCCTAAAAGTTGCACTTAAAGGCTAGGAAACTACATAGAATAGTATTTAGAGAAGAGCTGCAAAAGGAGGACTCAAATACACCAAGGCTACAAGGCTATGAGCATCACATTGGAGTTGGATCCCATTATTCACAGGTTCATTATAACTGTTTTCAGAAAATATACATGAAAAGGTCAGGTTGAGGACTATGTCTTCCCATGACCATCTCTCAGGCCATAGCTATCCATAAAATGCAATGTGACCTGGGCATTCCCAATAGTATGGGGGCCATGGCAATGCTGCTTTTTTCCCTATGTAAGATGTGTGGAACTGTGTGAGGGATGCCTATGGTTGAAGACCTCCCCTGAGATGATGAAGAGGCCAGAGGATTCTTTCACTGGCTTTTCATGTGAAGCAAAGTGCTTTCTGCTCAAATATACCCTCTGCTCAAGTTTGTTTGATAAAGTATTAATATGGGACAAAATCTAGAGATCACTTGAGAGATGTGACAACAATTATACTCCTATTTTTTTCTCACATGTAACCAATTATTGCTTATTTTTAGAATTTTTAGTGTGGTTCTGTGCTTAATTGTGATGATATAATATCATCAAAAGAGACCCAGCATAGGGTAGTGGTTTAAAACTCTGGGAGATGAGGGTTTGAATGCCTACTTGGCCATGGAAACCTACTGGGCAAGTTGCATTCTCTCAGCTTCAGAAGAAATCCCTCTGAAGATATCTTGCCAAGAGAACCTCATGATAGGTTCTTTTTAGGGATGCTACATGCTGGAAATGAAGGCACACAACATCAAAAACAACATCACCATTTTAAAAATAAATAATATTTTTTCTTAAGTTCCATCATCTTAGTTTCTAGTTGTAGTTTTTTCCAAGAAGAAAAGAAAAGAAAGAAATCAGAAGGAATCTGCTTGCTTGCTTGCTTCTCCCCATGTCAATTTCCAGAGAGCAATGTTCGAAAAAACAATTAAGAAAAGGTAATTCAAGTTTACATAAGATTTACTTACACACACACACACACAATTACCAACCCTCCTGAGTGCCCTCCTTTTCTTCTGCCATTATATTTGAATGTTTTAAATAAAGATTATTTCAAATGTAAAGCATAACTCAAGAGTATATTCCTTCTTATACTAAGGAGATAGTCATCTTTGATGGGATCTTTGATAGAAGACAAACTGAGAAAATGCACCATGTCACTGCTTGTATAAATGATTAAACTCTCTGGTTGGGGATGACTTTTGGAATGTAATCTTTGTGGCAGTATAAGAGCAGTGTGAAAATGATTTTGTAATCAGGAACATGAAGAGTATATAAGTGTAACATTGCCATAACGTATGACTCAGGTTTTGAAAGCCAGGACATGTTCAAGACACATTTAATTCACCTTTAATGAGACAGGGATTAGTTTAGGATTCTAAGCAAAATGAAACAAGTTCACACAACCAAGTTGTGTTAAGGATGAGAATTTGATCTACTGACATGTTCCCCATCTTCACATGGATCATCTGGGTATACCTATATTCTGAAGCACAGAGGTTGTTTACTGGAGAAGGATCTTCTTTTGTGATAGTGTTCCAAATACACAATTAGTTTCCCAAAGAGTTTCATCAACATGGATGCCATTTCAGCAAAGGGAAACACCTTGTAAAAAGTGACAAATTACCATACAGTTAACCACAATCCATTTTATCTCTGCTGATGGCTTTATGCTGCTCTTTTCATTTGTGATGTCCGTATTTTTAAAATGCTTTTATTTTATTTTCATTCTTCAATAAGCCATTGTATCTCAAACAAACCAATACACAAGTATGACATGACCCAGAACATGACACAACCCAGAATCCCTGCATCATATTTGCTCCCAACAACTTCATCTGGATTAGGGGAAAGTGGGGATGAGGCAAAAAGATTTCTTTCCCCCATACTCTTACAGTGTTCTTATTAATAACTGTGAAACATTCAGCATCTCTGTGTGAAGAATTCTACTTCTTTACTTCTGCTATAAATATTGCCTAGCAGCCTCTTCCATAGTTACAATGTTATTGGCCTGATTTACATCATTGCAATTTTAAATACTTACTTTTGCAGTTGTTGCCTCAATGCAATGATCAAAAGTGTTACTTAAAACTTACATTATGACCCAGGCATCCTCCTACCACCACCACCACACACAGAGGTATTTCTAAGGCAATGGAGAATGAGACACTAGGTAAAAAGGCATCTATGGCCCCATCTATGGGTTGCAGACTGCCAGAAGTAGTGCAAATTGAGTCCACTTTTAGGGTTAGGGTTAGTGCTAGGGAATCATGGGAATTGTGTTTTTTTTCTGAGACATTGAGCCTTCTCTGTCAGAGAGCTCTGGTGCCACAATAAACTACAGTTCCCATGATTCCCTAACCCTAACCCTTAAAGTGACTCAATTTGCACTATTTCTGGCAGTCTGCAACCCCCTTAACGCTTTTTTGACAGAGAGGTGCTGTGAAACAGGGGTCGCAGCTGCCTGTTGCAAAGTACAATCGCCCCTCTGTTCTCATGGACTTCAAGTCCAGACAAACAACAGATATCTCACCAGACATAAACAGAAGAACAGAGAGGAGAAAAACAACAGGGTGTTTTGGAAAAGGAAAAGTACTGACCAAAACACACAACGTCAGCATGTTGACAAGTTGGCAGGTCACATGGACAATGATGTCAACACTAGGGGATGGACTAAGAGTCTGAGAAAGTTAAGTTCATCCAATTAACTAAAAGGTACATGCCCAAGTGGGTGGTAACTTGCGGGGAGACAAAATCCTTTGTCTGTGTGTTGCAATATGTTGAGAGAGGGAGCTGGGAGGTTCATCTGGTAAATCTCTGCATGGTGTGTTGGACAGATTGTTTTGTAAATATCCAAGGACTGTAAATAGCTTATTTAGTTGTAGCAATAAAGCATCATTTTACTTGCTTACAACTGGAGTGTTTTCTGACTGATGGTAAAGCTGGAAAGCTGAGGCAGGAGCATCAAGTTCCAGATGGGAAAAAGAAGTCTGGAGGTGTGCAGGAGAAGAGTCAGCTTGTCCTGTCAACTCTGCTGAATGGTAAAACTACTGCAACACACATCATCCACCATACTGACACCTTGGGTGTTGGTTTTCACCCTGCTTGGGTTTATTCTCCCCTGCTTGGGGGACTTGTTGCCTGGTTATTGTCCCTGCTTAGGACTAGTTAATACAAAGGCCTGGTTTCCCTTATAGGCCTTGACCTCCATGTCTTGCTTGGGACATTACAGATAGCTTTTGTTTTAGACACTCTAGCTCAGGGGTCCCCAAACTACGGCCCGCGGGCCGGACCTGGCCTGCCGAGGCCTTCCCACTGGCCAGCCGCCATCACCGCTGCCACCACCGCCACCACACTGCCGCCGCTCGCGCCCACCACCGGATGCCATTTGTCTCCAACTGGAGGTAAAGGCACCAACGCCTAGTAAGTTGGATGTTTTAACTGCTGGGCTCAGGGTGTACCCTAAGTATGATTCAGCCCAGTACCAACTTGATGGTTTTACATATGGTTTTCGCATTCCATATTCTGGTTAAGAGTTTATCATTTTGCAATTTGGCCATTACACATTATTTGGATGACTTCCTTTTTGCTGGGACCCCTGGTATGATGATGTGCAGGGACACCTTGTCAGTTTTTTCAAGTTTTGATGGAAGAGATGGGAGTCCCTCTGGCTGAGGAGAAGACAGAGGGCCCCGTCACTTGTTTAAATTTCTTAGGAATTGAGCTCAATAGAGTTGAGGGTTTATCCTGCCTTCCGAATGAAAAATTGGACCTAATGAGATAACTGTTTCACAGGTTTCGAGAATTGGCCCCGGACGCAGGAGTGCAACCTTTGACAGTGCCAGCCCATCTGTGGAGCCTTGGAGGATAGAGATCAAGAGGGCTATTCAACATTCTGTTGCCCCTTCCACAGACAAGTCATACCAGCTTGCAATGTGAGCTTTTAGACAGTTTTGTTGGATGTTGGGAAAATCGAGGTTTGGCCTTTGGAGGTGGAGGTTGTACTCCGCTTTGCAGTCCATCTCAAGCAGTCCGGGCTTTCCCCGGTTACCATTAGGGGGAGGTTGGCAGCCCTGGCATTTTTACTGAAGGGCAGGCTGTTTTAGGGATCCTAGTATAGATTTTAGGGTTCGGAAGGCTTTGGAGGGATGGTCTAGGGAGGTCCCGGTGGCATGCGACATCCACATGCCAGTGATGGATACAATCCTTACACAGATTTGACATTCCCTCCAAATGGTGAGCTCCTTGCCTGAGGAGGTTACATTGTTTCGAGATGCTTATTTGTTGGCCTTTTTCACAGCCACGACGGCTGCAGCAGCTCATGGCCTAAGTGATGCTATGATCCGGTGTATTGGGCAATGGCGCTCTCGAGTGTTTAGATCTTACATTCACCCTTAGTAGAGGCTAGGTGTGGACTTGTTACCAAGAGCCTGATACGATCCTGTATTCATATTATAATGTGTGTTTTTTGTTGAGCAGGGCAAGAACAGGGTGACGTGAATAGATTGTCGGTCACAGCTTGGTCTTTTGGGCCAAACAGCATGCTATTCAGATGGGCCGAGATCCAAACTTAGGTTTGGAGTGGATTCGACTCATGCAATGGTTTGGATGGAGAGGCATTCTATGGAGGGACCTTCTTCCTCACACCGTTGAATTGGCCGCTACCTTTCACATCCCTGGATTCTACTTATTCACCTAGGAGAAAATGACTTGGTTAAGATTACTGGATTACAGTTGGTCAAAAGGATTGTGATGGACCTACTGGAAATACCACGGCAGTTACCAGGGACAGTTATTCTATGGACCAATCTTGCCGCAATGAAATTGGCCTGGAGCAAAGAAAGACTCTGCTATTAACGTGGCTCATCGTTGGGTGAATAGAAGTGTTTGAAGGAGTCTGGAAGATTTGGGGGCGTACTGTATATTGCACGATAAGATTAGAATTGATTTGCCACATCTGTACAGGAGTGATGGGGTTCATCTCTCCTCGGTAGGCTGTGATGTATATCTGGATTCCATTGCCTCACATATTAAACGTGTCCTTCGGGGGGGGGGATGCCAAGTCTGGCCCCCTCCTGTGGCGGGCAGGGAACCCCCTCCCCGGGGATAACTGGATATATAGATTTATAATATTTGGTCAGTTAAGAGGGATGAAGAGTTACATCATCAGCTGAAATAATTCTCTTACATCATCACTCTTAAAGATGACGTCAAAATTTGGATGGGGGAGGGGATAATTTGATTATTTGTTTAACAACTTGTGTGAGAACCTTCTTGACATATGCTTTGTGGGAGGCATGACTTATCCCTGATGGCTTAATTTGATTAAAATGAGGATTACATCAGGTGTTATGGCATGCACACATACACATGTGTCAAGAATAATCAAAGTGAAGAATTTTTGATGAAAAGTTATTGTTTCAAACCCTGTACAGATGAATAAAGTTGTGGCCAATTTGTTATCCATAAAATGGCGTTCAGACTTCTTTGTGCTGGTGCAATAGCCTACTTCTGTGTAGATGTTTCTTCAGCAAATTACAGACACAATGACAGTATGGATGTAATTCATTGATAATTTCATTCTCAAAGGAAGGAATGAGTAGGTTTTGCATTCTGATTTCAAGACAGTAATTATGATTCCAAGAAAGTAACTGAAGGTTACGAGGGCTAATGGAGTGCATCAGGTAATTCCAAAAGAAAATTAGCAAATGCTTTATAGACTACAGTAAAGCTTGCATAGATCATAAAAGGCTACGGAACACCCTTAAAGAGTGCCAACACATTTGATAGTCTTGATGAGGAATCTGTACATAGAACAAGAGGCCATTGTCGGAATAGAACACAGAGAAACAGATTGGTTCTGTTGGAAGAATTATGCATTGTTTTCTCCTGTCTCTCCTTAGATAGATAGAGACTCCCTCCTTCATTCTCATTCTATCTATCATGTGACTCCTATAACTCTTGGAGGCAGTTTAACAGCTCTCTCTCAAGATTCTAAACTGTAGTCAGCAGTCAGTAAGTAGTGTGTTATAGGGGGGTTGCAGACTGCCAGAAATAGTGCAAATTGAGTCCACTTTTAGGGTTAGGGTTAGGGTTTGGGAATCATGGGAACTGTATTTTATTGTGGCACCAGAGCTCTCTGACAGAGAAGGCTCAATGTCTCAGGGAAAAAAAAACAATTCCCATGATTCTCTAGCACTAACCCTAACCCTAAAAGTGGCCTCAATTTGCACTATTTCTGGCAGTCTGCAACCCCCCGTAGTCTCTTTCTGCTATCTAAAAGATGGTGAGATTTATTCTCTTTACCCAAGCCATCTCTAGTTAGATTAGGTTTTAGATCTTTTGTGTATATATTTATTAAAGCCATTATTGTTTTTAAACTACAAACTGCATGTTTGTTGCTGTTTGCCATGGAGGGGAATTATTGCAATAATGACTACAAAAAAAATCTCAACTGGAAGGAAAAAGGCAACAACTTTATTGACAACAGCTGTAGGGTAGGGTTGGCCTACAAAGCATGAGGTCTGGATCTGTCATCAACCAACCCCTGATTGATCACTGAGCCCATTTGACTCAGTGCTGCCCCTGCAATGCCAATATCGCAACATTCGCAGTATGCCCGAGTCCCCGTTGGACACCCAATCCAGGGCTACACAGCCCTGGAAACCATGACCACCACATCCAAGACCTATGCTACAACCCCTGGAAAGTTGTGACAGCGCAGCCCCATACCCCAAGTAGAGGGAGGGGGTAGGGAGAGCCAAGCTGGAATGGCACCATCCAGCCTTAAATAGGCCTTTCATCCAATTGAGAGCCAGGAAGAGTCAAATTTCCACCCCCCTCTGGGTCCCCAGCAATCACAGGCTCCCCAGCCTGTGCCGGCTCACCAATCAGAAGGCACTTCCAACCCTGGCACCTGCTAGGAAATGTAGTCCCAGTGCCTGGGCAGGAAGTTCCACCCCTTTAAGCCCCCACTGGGCGATCAGAGCCTGCCCTGCCCAGCGCAATGATTGTCAGGGCTCTTCTGTGCCTGGAATGACCTGAGCCAGTGGCTCCTTCTCTCCCAGTGGCAACCATGCTGGCCTGCCCTCTCAATCCTTGCCCATCATGGCTGGCTGTCCGGGAAGGGGATGCATTGAGGATGTTTCTTACGGACATCATCAATGCATCCCTCAGGGAAGGTCATATCCCATCCTGTTTGAAGGAAGCAGCTGTTAGGCTGCTTCTGAAAAAAACCTTCCCTGGACCCCCTGGATATGAACAACTATAGGCCAGTCTCTTTGCTATCATTTTTGAGCAAGGTAATTGAGAGGGCAGGATTTGGAGTTGAGACCGCCATGGTTGCCTTGGCCGATGACCTGCATCTGAGCATCGACAGGGGTAGTGTGACCCTGTTGGTGCTTTTAGACCTCTCAGTGGCTTTTGACATGATAGATCATGGCATCCTCTTGGATCGCCTAAGGGGATTAGGAATAGGAGGCACTGCATTGCAGTGGTTCCATTCTTTCCTCTTGGGCAGATCCCAGAGGGTGCTGTTCAGGGACAGTTGCTCAAAAAAAAAAAAAAAAAGGAGCTTACCTGCGGCGTCTCTCAAGGCACCATTCTGTCCCCGATGCTGTTTAACATCTATATGAAGCCGCTGGCTGAGATCATTCGAAGTCATGGAGCTGGGTGTTATCAGTACACTGATGACACCAGATATATTTCTCCATGTCTTGATTATCGGCCTCGAATTCTGATGGCATCTCTCCTCTCAATGAATGTCTTAAGGCAGTAATGGGCTGGAACAGATTGAGAGTGAATCCAGAAAAAACAGAGGTGCTCACAGTAGCGGCCCCGAAACCAAGAATTGGGCTGCAACCTCCGGTCCTGGATGGGGTCACACTCTCCGTAAAGGACTGTGTTCGCAGTCTGGGGATACTCCTTGACTCGTTGCTCCTGGTGACAAATCAGATAAATGCAACGGTCAGGAGTGCCTGTTATCAGCTTTGGCTGATACACCAGCTGCACCCTTTTCTGGAAGTAAGGGACCTTGAGACTGTTGTGCACATGCTGGTAACCTCCGTCTGGACTTCTGTAATGCACTCTACATGGGGCTACCCTCGTGCTTGGTCCGGAAACTTCAGCTAGTACAAAACATGGCAGCCAGAGTGGTTTCTGGAACATCTAGGAGGGACCACATAACTCCGGTGTTAATATCCCTCCACAGGTTGCCTATTAGTTTCCGGGGCCAGTATAAAGTGTTGGTTATTACCTTTAAAGCCCTAAATGGCTTGGGTCCAACCTATCTTCGGGACTGCCTCCTCCCATACAATCCTCCCCGTGCACGCCGGTCCTCTGGGAGGAACTTGCTCCAGCCATTAAAATCTAGGCTGTCTGCAACTTCCAAGAGGACATTCTCAGTAATCGCCCCCAGATTGTGGAACAGCTTGCTGGGTGAGATCCATCAGATTACAATGCTAAACAGCTTCAAAAAGGCTAAAACAGATCTCTTTCAGCAGGCCTTTCCAGCATAGACTCCCGGCCTCAGGAACCCCCTTATTATGCCCTCTCCTAATTTGGATGCTGTCGTTACTCTGCTTGTCCTATTATATTTTGCTGTTTATGGTTTTATTTTATTGTGTGTTATTTTAATCTAAAATGTTTTAATTGTGTTTGGTTTAATACTTTTTTAAGGGGTGGGTGGGTATTGGGTCTTTTTAGATTTATATTGTTTGTATTTTTAATTGTTGTTAGCTGCCCCAATTGTGCACAGAATGGTGGGGTACAAATAAATATTATTATTATTATTATTATTATTATTATTATTATTATTTCTTAGTAAGTCTATTCTTTAGGAAGACAGATTTAAAATAATAGTCTGACCCACACTTTTGTTGTTCTTCTAATGAAAGCCAGATTTTATTTGTTTTGTTTCCTTTCAAAGGGTTAACACCCTGGGAAACTAAAATTGCACCCACAGGTTCCAAATTGGCAAAGGGGTCAAACAAGGCTGCATCTTATCACCCTACCTGTTCAACTTATATGCAGAACATATTGTAAGGAAAGCAGGCTTGGATACAGAAGGAGTGAAAATAGGAGAAAGGAATATCAATAATCTAAGATATGCAGATGACACCATAATACTAGCAGAAAAGCTCACAGACCTGGAATAACAACTGAGAAGGATCAAGGAAGAAAGTGCAAAGGCAGGCTTATTGTTGAACATAAAGCAGGAGTACATCACGGGCTGCAAATAATAGTCAAAATGTTATAGAGGGAACAAGGAAAATGATGCAAGGGTCCAACAGTGGGAGGGAAAAAACCTCACACAGGTAGCAAGTGGAGAAGACACATGCTCTTAGATATCTCTACACTAATTCACAGAGCATGGGAAATAAACAAGATGAACTTGAACTCCTAGTACAACAAAGCAAATACGATATAATAGGCATCACTGAAGCCTGGTGGGATGAGTCTCACAACTGGAATATAGGAATAGAGGGGTATAACCTTTTTAAGAGAAATAGGCCAAACAGGAAAGGAGGAGGAATAGCATTATATGTCTTTACATCTGTGAAGAGATCCAGAACTTAAATCTTCAAAATCAGGTGGAGAGCATCTGGATAAAAATTAAAGGGGAAGGAAACAACAAGGATGTTATTGTGGGAATCTACTACAGACCCCCAAGTCAGACTGAGGAATTGGATGATGCCTTTCTAGAACAGATGACCACACACTCAGAAAGGAGAGATGTAGTAGTGATGGGTGATTTCAACTATCCTGATATTTGCTGGAAGTCAAACTCAGCCAATACTTCAAGGTCTAGCAAATTCCTCACTTGTCTCAAAGACAATTTCTTTGTCCAAAAGGTGGAAGAGGCAACAAGGGGATGAACTATTTTAGATCTGATCCTAACCAACAGGGATGACCTGGTAAATGGGATGCAAGTGGTGGGATTCTTAGGTGGGAGTGATCATGTTCTCCTGGAGTTTCTTATACAGTGGAAAGGAGAAGCTAGACATAGTCAAACATTCGTTCTAGACTTTAGGAGAGCTGATTTCAACAAACTTAGGGAAACACTGGGAGAGATTCCATGATCAGGAATACTAAAGGAGAAGGGAGTTCAGGATGGATGGGAGTTTCTCAAAAGGGAGATACTGAAGGCACAATCTCAAACTGTACCAATGAGAAGGAAAAATGGGAGGTGTCTCAAGAAACTGGGTTGGATGACAAAAGAACTTTTAACTGAACTAAGTTTTAAATGGGAGATGTATAAGAAATGGAAAAGGGGCGAAATCACTAAAGAGGAATTCAAACAAATAGCTAGTACATGTAGAGGTAAATTCAGGAAAGCCAAAGCACAGAATGCGCTCAGGCTTGCTAGAGGGGTTAAGGACAATAAAAAGGGCTTTTAGGGGTATGTCGGTAGCAAAAGAAAGAAGAAGGAAATGGTAGGGCCACTGCACAGAGAAGATGGGAAATTCTTACAGGGGACAGAGAAGAGGCAGAACTACTCAATACTTTCTTTGTCTCAGTCTTCTCACAAAAGGAAAAGGGTGTTAAACCTGAGGAAAATGGAGCAGAGGACACAATAGGGGAAATGGAACACAAAATAAGTAAAGAGGAAGTACAGGAATACCTGGTTAACCTAAATGAACTACATCCAAGGATATTAAAAGAACTGGCAAATGTAATCTCAGAGCCACTGGCAATAATCTTTGAGAACTCCTGCAGACTGGAGGAGGGCAAACATTGTCTCCATCTTCAAGAAAGGGGAAAAAAGAGGATCCCAATGACTATCGCCCAGTTAGTCTGACATCAATACTAGGAAAGATTCTAGAACAGTTCATTAAATAGAGAGTCTGTGAACATTTAGAAGGGAATGCCATAATCACTAAAAGTCAACATGGGTTTCTCAAAAAGAAGTCATGCCAGACTAATCTGATCTCTTTTTTTGATAAAATTACCAGCTTGCTAAATAAAGGGAAAGCAGTAGACATAGCATATCTTGATTTCAGTAAGGCGTTTTGACAAAGTCCCCCACGATATTCTTGCAAACAAGATAGTAAAATGTGGGCTAGACAATACAACTGTTAGATGGATTAGTAACTGGTTGACTGACCAAATCCAAAGGGTGTTCAGCAATGGCTCCTCATAATCCTGGAGAGAAATGACCAGTGGGGTGCTACAGGGTTCTGTCCTGGGCCCAGTGCTATTCAACATCTTTGTCAATGATTTGGATGAAGGAATAGGGGACATGCTTCTAAAATTTGCAGATGACACCAAATTAGGAGGAATAGCTAATACTCCAGAAGACAGGATGAAAATTCAATATATGAACACCTTGTCTTAAAGCTATTATTTATCATGCTAAAATAAAACATTCCATAATTCAATTATTTCCTTTTTTCAATTTTTTCAATTTTTCAGAACCCCCCCCCCCCAAAAAAAACCCCAAAACTTTTTTTCCTGATTTTTTCGATCCCTTCCCCCACCCCACCCCGGCCTTCACATCTCAGAGGTGTAACTATTGAGAGGGGCAAAAGGAGAGCATTTCTTCATCAAATAACCATTCTATGCCACCAAATGAATTTTTCCTTCAAGGAGATATTGAAAGTCATTCACACCTGGAACTCTGATTTTCACTGTGTTTGCATCCCCTAGGTAACTTTACCTGCCCCTTTTCATTGGGTGCCTAAACTCTATTTTCCAAATGTTCAACTTAAGTTGTAAGTTACAGCAATGCTAGACATTTGGCAACTGAAAGAGAATTTTATGTGAGGGAGCAAAATTCTTATGTGAGAGGGTAATGTCTTCATTGCCTCTGTCCCCCAGTAAGGATCCCCACAAACATAACAAAATTGTCTTTAAAATATTGTTTCTCCATAGGAAGTATTCTGATAGCAGGTTAAGGTTTTAAATGCTTTTTTAAAAAAAAAAATATTGAACTTTAAGTATTTTTTGGGGTGTAAATGGAATGTTACACAGCTCATTGTACAAGGTGGTTCATTTTAATAAAAATATTATTGCACTTTCAGTGTTTGAATTGTGATTTAACGGCTTATTGATCTCTGTTGGCTTATGGCCTATGTTGAGCTATTTCCCCCTGAAGACATTAATTTAAGTGGTTTTAAGAAAATTCTTAATGATACAATTGCAGCAAAATCTATGTCTTCCCTTTAAAGGTAAAGGAAAGGTATTCCCCATTGACAAGGTTGTCAAGTAATGTCCAATCGTAGAAGGCAGTGCTCATCTCCATTACTAAGCTGAAGAGCCACCGTTGTCAGAGACTACTCATTGATCATGTGGCCAGCATGATTGCACATAATGCTGTTTACCTTTCCACCAAAGTGGTGCCTCTTTATCTACTTGCATTTGCATGCTTTCGAACTGCTAGGTTGGCAGAAGCTGGGACTAGTGACAGGAGCTCACCCCATCATGCAGCACCTGGGCCTTGAACTGCCAACCTGCCAATCTTGCAATCAACAGAGTCAGTGTTGTAATCACTTGAGCCACCACTTTAAGGTCTGTAAGGATTAACTAAAAGCTGAGGAAGTTCATAAATTCAGATATTTGTCTCTTGGGACTGCATAACATAAAGACTGTTTACAAATGGAATTACTAGCTAGTCAGAATCATTTATTGTTACTTTTCAAGTTTTGAGAGGCACTGTAGACAAAAAAGAAAGAGCTCTTAAAATGCAAGCACAGTCTGAAAAAGAATGTGATATTTATTGCGATTAATTACCATATTAATAGATTAATAGCTTTCCACAGCAAATAGACTGTCACTATTAATTCTTATAAAGAAATAGACTGTCAGTATTAATTCTACCTTGGTTAACACAAAACCTTGCAAGTGGGTAAGTGATATGTTTAGATTTGTAGTCATTTATGTATGAGGGCAGGATGAAGATTCAGTGTTAGCAGAAAAGAAGAAATTTATTCCAAGTGACTCATTTCAAAACAAAATAAATGCATCCAGAGGCACTAGGGAATACTTTCTATTACCCTCAATGACTGTATAGCATTAGTGCTTTCCTTTAACATCCTGGTGCTTATCTTGGGAATTACATATCTTAGCGAGGCAAAATGTGGTACCTGAAGAGGAAAGTTCACAGTCCTGTGGTCCTGAGGTGCAGTTCAGAAAAGATATGGAAACTCATCTAGGGTGTAGAATATAGTGTGTGTGTGGGGGGGGGGGATGGTAGAGGTTTGCAGGTTTCAGAAAGCCTGGGTTGAATATAGTAGAATATGAGTGGTGGGGGTGGCAAATGGTAGACATTTGCAGGTTTCAGAAAGCCTGGTTTGGAGTCCCCTGAAGTGTTCAGCATTTTTAAAGTAGATGAAGAGGAAAATGCCAGTTTGCCTGCCTGCCTTTCTTCTTCTTCTTCTTCTTCTTCTTCTTCTTCTTCTTCTTCTTCTTCTTCTTCTTCTTCTATTGGAAGGGAGGACAACTGAAAGGATGAGCAAAAGCTTCTACTTAAAGGGGAGAAAAGGACTAACAAAAACCTTTCCCAAAAGAGGCAGCACTGGGCCAAGACATTTCTGATGTCTGATGTGTTCTGGTACCCCTATGCCTGATCAACATTCATAGAGTGCAAGGCTAGTAGAGTTATCTTGGCACCTGAGGCTGAAAATCCACATGAGATCTACAAGATACCCTGGCTTGTTGTTAAAGTATAAAGATAATACATTTAAAAATTGTTACAATATGATCATGATACCTCAAATCAGTAAACAAAGGTGGCTGTCTTTCTCCTCCTAATGACAGTTATGGTTGCTTTCTTGCTTTTGTTAACTCCAGTCAACTTCAATTGTGAGATACTGCATTGCAGCTGCAACAGGGGAACCAAGAAGAATAACCTGTGGATTGGGAACTTCAACTAAGGTAAAACCATTTTTTTCTTCTTAAATTTGGACTGAATTCATATGTTTCACCTCTACATCCACAAAAATATTCCTGATGCAAACACATGGAGATTTCTTGAGGAATCCATTGTTCTCTGCCACAAAGAGGCCTGTAATCTCACTGGAATGGAGACATATTGGTTTACAAAAGAGGAATCCCTGTTGAGATGCAAATAGATTTTAATTTTTCTGGACTAGGAAAATCTCCCTATAGCCACAGGGGCAGACGGAGGAGGAGCCTGCCTGCAAAAAATATCTTCCCCACCATATACCATATTAATTAAAGACTGAAACAATATGTAAGCATCTGACAAATATCCAATTGTTTTTCTCCTGTTTGGTTTGTAACATCTTGTCTGATGAAGAAGCCCATGGTGCTTTGAAAGCTTGCAACAAGTATATTGTGCATTTTGGTTGGCCAATAAAGGTATCACTGATGGATTTTTGTTTGAATTTGCTAAATGGCCAATACAGCTACCCCTGCATGTTTTAAATAACCCATGGCATTTATACCTAGGAAATACCCCTCTTGTGTGGAAGCAATCTACAATCTGTGGTAGGCCTTTTCTGCTATCTTGGATGGATTCATAGCATCAGCAAAGAGAAGATCCAGCCTTATGCCCACTGCAATATGTGGAGTTGTCTTTGTCTACCATGTACTGATAATATCATCTCTGCATGTAGGTCTTATTTGTAATCAATTCAGAAATCACAGTAATTCCTGGATTATTATGAATCAGAACTGGCAATGTTAGACCATTCCTAATTCCATTCATGAAATTTATAGAGAATGGATTTGCCTTGTTTTAAAATGAAAGATGTCAAGTAACAGATATCATCCAAGTATGTATCATTGTGGGAATGCTGCCTTAACATGCATTTATCTTTAATCCCATTTGAAATCATGCTGGTATTGAATTTGCTAACACTGGGAATCTCTTTTATTCTACTAAATCCTTACATCAAGGAATATCATTCTACCTTTATTGAACATTTATAATCAACCCCAGTTGACATATAAAATGCTCCTTTAGTTTAAAAATAAAACCTGAGCACAGATTATTAGTATATCTGCACTAGATTTTCTCACTATTGAAGCTATAATTTACTCTTAAAGTATGGAATATGTCTACTTGTGCCAGGCTTGATTAACATTGCCATAATTGCTGGGCTTAGCCAGCAGCTACTTCTGCTAATTAGAAATATCAAGTTTTTTAGTGTCTGTAATTCTACTTGCTATTTTTTAAAAGTATTTTTCTTTTGTGCAATCTTGTCTTTTGATACACCTGGGCTTGTGCTACTGTTTATCTGGCATCTATATAAACATGGTGTAATGCCCTATGAAATTCATGGGATCACCATAAGTCAACAGGTGACTTGAAGGTTTGCTTGCGCACACGCACGCACGCACGCACGCACACACACACACACACAGAGTCAGTAGTTCCCATGTGGGCATGTTTTGGTTCATAGAGGAAAAAGCAACATGGGATATACAGTAATAGAAATAAAAATATGTATGTGAATGTCAAAGTGACTAAGCAGGAGCAATCAGGAAGATACACAGGTGAAAAAGATAATATAATCAAGAAGCCTTGAGAGCCAAGGACAAAGTTATAGAAGGTATATTGAGAACACCTGTGATAGATTGCAAACACCTGAGACTCATTAAGTGGTCAAGGTAAAGTGATGAAACACTTGGGTTGGTCTTAGGTATGGGATGATCTATGTGGACCAATCAAGATGTATGTACACATCCACTGGGTGGAAACTGACTGGTGGGTGGTGTCTAACAATGGTTATAAATTGCAATGTTTGCTAATGTACATTGTGGAGTAGTTTGGAGTATTGTGGTGTAGTTTTGGAGATATTGTGAAGTGTAGAGATTGTGATTTGTAGGGCATATAGTATTTATGTGTATAGTAGAATAAAGTAGATCTTTTATATAAGACTACTGAGTTGTCTGGTGTCTTGAGGGAAGATACAAGAGCCAGAAGAATCCTGGAGAAGTTTGGAGACATCTCAGGAAGAAGAGTGAGAAGGCTTGGAGAGTTTGTCAGGGTCTTCAGCCTATTCTCTGAAACTCTGCTGCTTGGGAAAGAAGCATCAACCACTGATCAAAGCTGGCCAGCTCTGCTGCATAACAAGGTGGTGAGTTAGAGCCAGAGGTGAAGAGCTACAACTCCCATCATCCCTGACAAGGGTTATGGGCCCAGATACTAGAGCAACCAGCATCCACAGAAGCTGAAAATTCCAGAGTGTGGAAGAAAGTTTTGTGGAGCATTGTGAGTAAATCATTTTGTATTTTGTCTGCTGTGCATACTCAGAAGGACTGTGTCAAATTGAGTCACTGCACAAATTAAGATGGAGATCCTAAAGTTTAGTAAATTAAATAGAAATAACTACTCTACCTGGAAGATATATGCCCGTTCTCTACTCATAAAGGAGTCTCTGTGGTCACCAGTTGAATCAGGGCTGGCAGCTGATGCTGATGAAGCCACTCGAGAAAGAGACGCTAAAGCAAAAGCATGTCTTTATCTCATGCTAGAAGAGGACTTGATTAATGACGTAAGAGATAAAGTGTCCGCCAAGGATGTGTGGGATACCTTGCAGAGATTACACACTCCTTCAACTGCGTTTGCAAAAATGCTTTGGTCTAAAAGAATTTACAGACAAAAGATGACGAAAGGACAGTGTGTGATAGAACACTTAAAAACAATGCAAGATTTATTTGTGCAAGCTGAACTGAGAGGAGTGGAAATTAGCAAAGAGCAGCAGTGTTATATTTTGCTGGAATCGCTAGATTCTTCTTGGGACAACATAACAAATAGCTTGCAAAATTTGCCAGAAGCTGAGCTGAACAGAGACTTAATTGTTGCAAAAATATTGGAGGAAAATTTGAGAAGAAAGTCTGAGCAGGGTGACTCAGCAAGTTTAAGGACTGTGCCAAAACAACAAACAACGCCTGAACTATGAAAGCAGGAAGAAGCAGCTTCTACAAGGGAGCAACGGAGGTGTTTTTATTGCAAGAAGATTGGTCATCTGCAGAGACATTGTAAACAATTTGCTGCTGAGAGAAGCAAGCAAGGAAAGAGCAGATGGCAGCCGCGGCAGTATCAAAAGCAGTCCAAACCTCCATTTTTGAAGGACAGTGGTAACAAAAAGGGGTTTGCAACCATGATTAAGGAAAAACAAAATGCTAATTGTAAATGGTTGATTGACTCAGGAGCATCATCTTCAATGTGTAACAATATTAATTTGATAAGTAATAGAAAATCAGCTAACGTAAATGCTGTAGTTTTAGCTGATGGGAAAGAGCTCAGTACTGTAAATCAAATGGGTACAGTTTTCATTCCAGGGCTAAAGGAAAACTTTAATGATGTGTTACATGTAAAGGAGTTAGAAAATAATTTGTTATCAGTGAGCAGGTTAACAGACAGAGATTACACAGTTATATTTGAAAAGAACATGTGTAAGATAAAACTGAATGGGGAATTGCGAGGCATAGGCTTGAAAAAGGATAAACTTTACTATCTGGAAGACAATATTGATAGCTACAGTGTTGAAAATGCTAATAACATAGACAATAGTCCAATTCATAAAGACTGCATACATGAACTACACAGGAAATTTGGTCATGCTAGTTTCAAATGTTTAAAGAAGTTAATCAGTATGTGTCCAGATTTAAAAGTTGCTGAATGCAAAAATCACTTAGATTGTACTGTATGCAATCAGGTAAAGGTCAGAGCTTTTCCAGTAGCCAAGAAAACCAAAAGAATTGCTCAAAGACCATTTCAGTTTGTACATGCAGATGTTGCCCAAGCTAATTGTTTGTCTTTAGGGGGAAGCAAATATTTCCTAGTAATTGTTGATAGGTTTACAAGGTTTGCATTTGTAAGAATATTGAAAAACAAATCTGACGCTGGGCAAAGTTTAAAAGCATGGGTGAGAATGGTGGAAAGACAATTTGATATTAGAGTAGGCACCATTGTTACTGACCGAGGAGGAGAATTTCTAAGTAATCAATTGTTTAATTGGTTTCAAAAGGTGGGAATAAGGCATGAAACTACTAATCCCGCTTGTCCTAACGAAGATGGTTTAGCGGAGAAAAAAATACAAGATATAAAAAGGATAACTGCTTGTTTGATGGCAGATGCAGAGGTAAAAGATAGTTTCTGGGCAGAAGCAACTTTGACAGCAGTACATATTAGTAACAGACTGTATCATTCAGAAATTGAAGACATTCCCTACAGGGTATTGTATGGGAGAGTGCCAAATTACAAGTATTTGAGAGTCTTTGGACAGTTTGCTTATGTTTACATACCAGTTTGTTTCAGGAAGAAAGGAGAACCCAAAAGTAGAAGGCTTAGGTTTTTGGGGTATTCAGGAAATAGCTACAAGTTTCATTTAGGTGGAAGGGAAGTGCAGTATTCTAGGTCTGCAAATTTCGAGAGACATGCCGGTTGGGACAAATTGCATGCCAATAAGGAAGTTTTCTTGAGGTTAGGAAGTTCAAATGAGCCAGAAACACAAACTGAACCAACTTCAGGAAACGGAGGGGTTTCAGTTAAGCCAGAAGCATCCACTAGCAGCAGTGATAGTTCTTCAGATAATGAGACACAATCTAGACCTATTATTACTAGAATGACTGAGGACAAGAGATTTAGTCATAGAACTATAACTCCCAGCACAGAAAGTGAGGATGAAAGAGGCAGATCAGCAGAGTTTATCCCCAGACGTAGTCACAGAGTTAGAAAGCCTCCAGATAGGTTTGTTGTGACAAATGCAAGAGCTTGTTTAGCAGTGGAAGAGCCTGAAAGTTTTGAAGAGTTGGAAAGTTTGTCTAGAGAAGAACAGGAAAGATGGATTTATGCAATGGATGATGAGTTTGGTTGTCTGGTAAATAAAGATGTTTTTGAAGTCGTTGATAGACCCAAGGACAAGAAAGTAATTGGTTGTAAGTGGGTATACAAAAAGAAAGAAATGCCAGATGGAAGTATTAAGCATAAAGCAAGGTTAGTAGCTAAGGGTTTTGCACAACAGCAGTATGAGAACTATGATAAGACATATTCTCCAACTGCAAAGCCAGAAAGTCTGAGAATGGTTCTAGCTGCAGCAGCAAAAAGAAATTTAGTTGTAGAACATTTTGATTTTGAAACAGCCTACTTGAATGCTAGTTTAGATGAAGAGATCTTTATGGAGCAGCCACAAGGTTTTGAAGAAAATAGTAGTCAGAAAGTTTATAAATTGAAAAAAGCATTGTATGGATTAAAACAAAGTGCCAGAGCATGGAATTTGTGCATTAATGATGAGTTAGTTAAGCTAGGATACAAAAGGAGCATTGCAGATGCTTGTGTCTATACAAAAGGAGACATAGTGTTAGTAATCTATGTAGATGATTTGTGCGTGGCAGCAAAGTCAAGACAGGAGATTGAATCAGTAAAAAGAGAATTGTCTAAAAAGTTTGTTGTGAAGGATCTAGGTTTATTAAAGTCTTATTTAGGTATTGGTGTTGAGTGGACAGAAGAAGGACATTGTTTGTTAAGTCAGAGAAAGAAAATTGAAAATTTGATTGAAAAGTGTGGATTACAAAATGCTAAAATAGTAAGAGCTCCAATGACAACTGGTTTTGTATCTGAAAAAACAACTAGAGATTTTGAAGACAAGACTTTATTCAGGAGCATAATAGGATCTTTACAATTCATATCTTGCCACACCAGACCAGACATTTCGTATGCTGTAAATGTATTGTCCAGAAGAGTTAATGATCCAAAAATTGAAGACTGGACAGCAGTAAAACACTTATTGAGATATTTGAAAGGAACTCTAGATAAGAAATTGGTAATTAGAAACAGTCATTCAGATTTAGATTGCTATGTAGACAGTTCTTTTGCATCAGAATTAGGAGACAAGAAGTCAATTACAGGAATAATAATCAAGTACAGTGAAAGTCCAATAGTCTGGAGAAGTAGGAAACAAACAAATGTAGCGTTAAGTACGACGGAAGCAGAATTCGCAGCTTTAAATGAGATAGTAAATGAGGTACAGTGGGTTGAGCAGTTATTGAATGATTTAAATGAAAGTTACAAAATACCAGTAGAAATTCTGGAAGATTCACAGTCATGCATAGCAATGGCTGAAACTGAAAGTTTGAAGAACAGAACAAAATATGTTGGAGTAAGATATCAAAATGTGCGAGACATGGTTCAGAAGGGTAAAATAGAATTGAGATATATAGAAACACAACACAACATAGCAGATTTGTTCACAAAAGCATTGACAGCAGAGAAACATGAAAGACTGACACAAATGGTAGGAATGACATCGTAAGACACATACAATATTTTATTTCGGAGGGGATTGTTAAGGAAAAAGCAACATGGGATATACAGTAATAGAAATAAAAATATGTATGTGAATGTCAAAGTGACTAAGCAGGAGCAATCAGGAAGATACACAGGTGAAAAAGATAATATAATCAAGAAGCCTTGAGAGCCAAGGACAAAGTTATAGAAGGTATATTGAGAACACCTGTGATAGATTGCAAACACCTGAGACTCATTAAGTGGTCAAGGTAAAGTGATGAAACACTTGGGTTGGTCTTAGGTATGGGATAATCTATGTGGACCAATCAAGATGTATGTACACACCCACTGGGTGGAAACTGACTGGTGGGTGGTGTCTAACAATGGTTATAAATTGCAATGTTTGCTAATGTACATTGTGGAGTATTGTGGTGTAGTTTTGGAGATATTGTGAAGTGTAGAGATTGTGATTTGTAGGGCATATAGTATTTATGTATATAGTAGAATAAAGTAGATCTTTTATATAAGACTACTGAGTTGTCTGGTGTCTTGAGGGAAGATACAAGAGCCAGAAGAATCCTGGAGAAGTTTGGAGACATCTCAGGAAGAAGAGTGAGAAGGCTTGGAGAGTTTGTCAGGGTCTTCAGCCTATTCTCTGAAACTCTGCTGCTTGGGAAAGAAGCATCAACCACTGATCAAAGCTGGTCAGCTCTGCTGCATAACAAGGTGGTGAGTTAGAGCCAGTGGTGAAGAGCTACAACTCCCATCATCCCTGACAGCACGCACACACACACACACACACACAGAGTCAGTAGTTCCCATGTGGGCATGTTTTGGTTCATAGAGGATAAGATCAGCTAAAACTGTTCTAGCTCTACATCTATCAGTAAGGAAAACATGCTGTGGAACAAAAGTCTTCAGAGTACTGTGAATAACTAGTGAAAAGCAAGAATGAACCTGTGTGTGTTTGTGTTTGTCTATGTGTGTGTTTGTGTGTGTGTGGTAATTTGAATACATTAATACAGATGACAGCATAATAATAGCTGAAAACATCATAGACTTGAAACAATTACTAAGAAAAGATAAAGAAAAAAAGTGCAAGGAAGGCCTACTGCTAAATATAGAGAAAACAAAAATAATGGAGACTTCAGTCAAGAAAACAGAAGACTAGGAATGAAAAGAACAGCTATGAAAGAACTAGAAAAATACTAAAGATATGCAATTAAAATTTAAATTATTCAAGCCATTGTATTCCCTATTACCATGTACAGATGTGAGAACTGGACAGTGAAAAAAATGGATAAGAAGAAAATCAACTCATTTGAGATGTGGTGTTGGAGAAGAGTGCTGAGGATGCCATGGACAGCCAAAAGACATACCATGGGTCCTAGAACAGAGGAATCCTGCACACTCACTGGAAGCCAAGATAATGAAACTGAGGCTGTTGTACTTTGGTCACATCAGGAGAAAGCATGAAAAATACAATAATACTAGGGAAGGTAGAAGATGGTAGAAAGAGAGGTGGACCATATGCCAGATAGCTAGATAAAACCAGGGAAGCTACAGGCCTGACTCTGCATGACCTGAGCAGAGCAGTGGAGGATAGGGAGTCTTGGAGATGTTTAATCCACAGGTTGAATGAATCAGGATTGACTCAAAGGCAGTTAACAAGAAGTCCGTGTGTGCCTTTAAGCTGCCCTATAATTAATCTGTACCCCAATAATAAAAAGGAAGTACTAGGGATTACACAATGTTACCTAACATTATAATGAAAAAAGAACCTCATTTTCTGAAATACTATGCTACTTTTTATTGGGCAAACACCCATGTTTTTCACAAAAATGAAACAGATAGAATATGCTTGATAGAAAATGACATAGTACATTGTGATTTGGATGCATAATGAAATGAAATGAACGTTTATAAAATAGTTTTAGTATGACCACCATTACAGCTCTCAAGGTTATTTACTTTCCAGTCTTAATGTGAGAATCACAACATATTTCTATAGAGATCTAATTCTTCATTAAGTTTCTTCTCAAAAGTAGCAACAAGTAATTTAAGCAATTTTCTTCCTCCTGAAAGAAAATTTTCAAAAACCACACTGTTTTCAAAGGCTATTCACAATGTTAGATTTATTCTGAACAATAAACACATAAATAAATAAATCCCATGTAGTTGTTTTGCCCAGAAATCAGAATTTTTCTACACAGCTGCTTTCTACTCAGAAAATGTAATCAGGTATTTAGTCTGTGTGAAATTCATGATTGATTTGCCCCAAAACCAGCATTTTCTGTGCAAGAATATTTCTGCATTGAAATATTATTTCTCATGTAGAATCTGCTACACAGATTTCTGTAGAAAACAGCCATAAGTCCTGAACTGTGCAGATGCTCATCATTCCAAGATTCTTCTTATCACAGTTTCTCAGGCCTGGAAGAGATGGATCAAATGAAGTGGCTTCCATCTACTTTGTAGGCTTGATGTTCAAATGATTCACACTTCCAAAGTGTCTGGAAGCTGTGCTGAGAATGCACTCTAATTCTTTGGACAAGAGCAAAAAGAAGGTTGGATAAACCATCCCCTTCAAGTGCCAGTTGCCCTAGCAAGCAGCCCTCATTGGGAGTGGGGCATGCATTTGATGGGGTTCAGATCCACTTCTGGCTGCAGTGGACTCAGGCTGCTCTTTCATGTCCATATTTTGAACATTTTCTAATATTCTTTTCATCTCAAATTCTGAAATAATCAATTGCTGATTATATCAATAGGAAATCCTACAAAAAAAGCTTGGATTTTAGGCTATTAGAAATACTATTTATGACAGGATAAAACTGAAATATTTTGTCCTTAGAGCCCTAAATGAGAATCTTGTCTCTTCCTGCTCTTGTAAGTTTTCTGAGATTTCTTTTTCCTTCAGTCCAGTTACACTAAATTGTCCTTGAATGTTCCCTAAAAAACCCCGTCCCTTCCCCCCTGACATAGACATTTTACCTTCATTCATATGTTTTTTTTTATTCAGCAAACAGTGTGAGAATTTCATCTCCAGAAATGTCTGAAATTAAATTTCAAATAAATATTGGCAGGCCATAGGCAGTGTCCAGCTGCAACAATTATTTCATATAATGTTATATCATGTGTTGATTTACTATGCATTTATGTTGACTGCTTTTATGATTTTATATAGCCCTCGAAGAAGGTCTTTGAGAGCAGGTACAGGCTAACATGCATTGGGCTTTTTTTTTTTTTTTTAAACCTAATAAAAACATTCATCAATTGAGTACTTTGAGATTCATCTCCAATTTTGTCTATAGATTTTATTGGATGCTCCCCAGTTTTTGCTCTTTTCTTATTTATTTTTTTAAAAGATAGCTTTATTCATCTGTCACTCAAATGTAGCTCAGAGCATTGTTTTTACAAAATGTTCAACTTCAACTGTCCCAATTTCCCAGGGATAGTCTCATTTAATCCTCAGTCATCCCACTTTTTCAACTGTTTTTAAAATGTCCCAATTTCTCTCTCCTCCATCCACTTTCTCCTTTTGTCCTCAGCTTATATCACAGTGGAGGAATAATGTCATTATGTCCTTATTACCCTGCAAAGCAGCATGATATAAGTTCACACTGTTATAAATGATTTCCCCTTCCAAAAAGGGCATAGCAGCAACTGTAGCCATGGGGGGTGGTGTGTAGGAGAGAAGGTGATGAGACAAGGGGGCATACTATTTGAAGTTCAAGGCTTACAATTAAGTGGAGTAAGGCAGCCCTTTCAAGCAGTGAATTTGAAATGTCACAGCAGGAAAGAAGAGATAAGTTTGTGGGATTTTTCTTCAGGTGCCAAAATAAATTGGCTTGCTTAGTGCACCATGCATCTTAAACAGGGAAACCAGTTGCCACTCCAATTTGTTCATCAAAATATCTTAAGGCTTGCTTTGGTCAGAGGCAGTAGCTCCTCTATAGTTCCATTGTCATTTGCTAGGGAGGCATGTTTTCTTCAGTGTTCAACAGTTTTTTGTTTTGTTTTTGTTTCTTGGGCTGTATAAGTTAATTGTCTTACAAATCCTTATCCTACTAGATAGAATTTCCAGTCTTAACAAGGAGGAAGACTGGCCCTGGAGAAAGAATTTAGGATTATTTTCAGAAACACATTCTGTACAGACCTGAATGCAGAAACATGACCTCATATCCAGATCTCCCTCAGAGAGGACCTAATTGGTTAAATACATTTTCCAAAGTCAGACCTACTAGGGAGAGTCTAGTAAAGAGACTGTTTCAGTTATACAGGTTAGAATTGCTATTGCTGATGGTCTGACTGCCTCAGGACTTCAGGATGGCATCATAGAAACAAAATATGTAACTCTAAATATTTGAAGGTGGATTACTGTTTGAGCATGTGCCCTCTTACAACACTTTCCTCCCTGAAAGTGCTTCCTTTGGCGTGGTGGTGGAATACTTTATAATCAGATTTTCCAGACTACTGGCCTACCCATCTTGTTCAATTACCATCCTGGCAAATAAAACCCTACCAAACCATAGTGATTTAATCTGGGGTATTTTCTGACCTAATGAGAAGTCATTGGGAGAGGAAATGGTATGTTGGGCCACACAGTTTAAGATAATTCATTGTGTAGATCAAGATCACCACACCAGCCCTGCTTATAATAGGAATTTTGCTACAGTTAACTGGCATCCCCAAATATTAGAAACAAATCTTGTCACACAATAGAATGAAACAGAAGGGCAGCAGGAAAATAGAGTGAGAGAGAAAGAAGGTGAGAAAATGCATCATATCAGTTGATGCAATTATTGTAAGCAAGGGGCCAAGACTTAAATAATAGAAAATGATATTCTAACCACATTCATGTATACACAGTTCACTTTCATCCTTGTTTCCCTTCTCTGTACCTCCTTTGCAGCTGTTGCCATTCAGAGCATGTGGCATGAACATCCATCAAGAGAGCCAAATTTTATTCCAAATCCAAGTATAAGCCATATTTGGAAGATGGGAAATTCCTTTGAGGTTCACCCAACACTAATTTTACCCTCACCCTTAAGGGAAAACATTTTCACTTTGAAGCGGCTTTCTGCCCCATTACATCCTGGGCTGCAGGTTTGGTATGTGTGCTCTAGGGCTCTCTTTCCCATATATATATATTCCCACTGAACCCTTTCATTAAGCCTTTGCATGTATCTGTGTATGAATGCATGGAAGATGAATTGGTGCAAGATTTTGAAAGCTAGGTGAGATTAAGCACATGAAAGGGGCAGAACAAGAGGGGTTTTTTGGAACCTCTGGTACAGAGATTAAAGACATGGAAGAAAGTCAACTGTAATTAATCCTGGTGCTTCAAAGTTAAATAAAAATGTTGATTTATAATTTTCCTTCAAAAATGTTGAGATTGTTATGGTTACTGAAAACCTATTCATTGTGCTGTTTTCTTGTTGACAAGTGCCATGGGCAATCATAAATGTTTGAAAACTCTTATTTTTTCCTAGATGAAAGATGAATTACTATAAACAGCTTGTTAAGCTGGCACATGTTAAAGGTGTAGATGGGGAGAAACAAGGATAAATGTACAATGATGAAGATTTTGCATATTTTTATGCAGTTGTACATGTATAATAAGTTTGCTTTTTTCTCTTTTCCTTTTATTGATATCTTTTCCTATTTTTTCCTATTTTTGTGGGTACAATAGAGGTCTAAAGAATATTCTCCCAGTTCTCCATCCCTGAGAAGGGCCCCTTCACAGCATGCAGTTATAAAATCTGAGCCCCTGGTATCTGCTGAGTTTGGTTCCAGGACTCTCTGTGCATACCAAAACCCATGGAGGCTCATGCTCCATTAAATACAATGATGTAGTAAAATGGCATCCCTTATATAAAATTAGAAAATCAAGGTTTGCTTTTTGGATTTTTTAAAAAAAATGTATTTTCAAGCTGTGGATAATAGGATATGGAGGGCCTACTGCATTATGATTCCACTTTAATGGTCATAGCAACATCATATAGAATCCAGAGATTGACTTTTAGGGGAAGGGTATTTAAGATTCTTAACCAGAGAGCTTTAGTGCCTCATGAATCTACAAACACCAGGATCCTGTGGGAGACAACCATGGCAGTTAAAGCATAATCATAGTGCTATCATTGTGCAGTGTGTGAGTCAGAAAACATAATATCTTGATATGTCAAAGTGCCCTCTGCAAAACTGCAATTACCATGAGATTCTGTTCTATTTTCTCCCCTCCTGAGTAATAGCAGAATGACAACTATTTGTTTTGGAATATTCCACCCCCCTCATCAAAATCTTTGTAATTTTCAAAAGAAAACTTTGCACAAAATTTGCGACTTTCCTCTGTTGTTAAGCAAAGCCTGTCCCCACTCTCCCAAACAAGCACAGAACAGCAGGATTGTTGATCAAAAAGACAGAAACAATGGATATAGTACTTTTAGGTCTCAATTGTAACAAGAGTTTAACAATTGTGGCTTATTTGGTGGGACAAATGGGGTTGTTGGATTGAGAAAGTTAAAGTTGAAAAGGGGTACGATAAAGTTAGGGAAATTATAAATAAGATATTCCACATTATAAGTACTGGGTTCTAATTTACTTGGTTAAAGCCATTGGAGGGGGAGGAGGGAGGGAAGAGGGGGGCTGAAAAGTATGTGCTGTAATAATAATAATATTTAGTAAGGATTTATTATATATATTGTATAGTATTATAGACCATACTTATAAATAAAACATTAAAAATGTTTTTGTGAAAATTGTGCAATTTGGACAACCCAAAGTCTCATAAGTGCAAATGATCTCTTTTTAAAAAAAAGATACAAAAAACTTGCTGTTTTACTCAGAAAGGGGAGAGGGAAAAGCTTTTTTATTCTCACATGTGACCATGAGATAAGTGAGGATTTACATCTCTAGTAGGAGCATCCAAATGGTTCATTCTACTGATGGATCTGCAATTGTTAGCAGATCCCAGGGAGATATGGTTCTTTCTCCACCTTGTAACCTCTCATGTATCCTCAAAAATTGTTCCAAAGGGCTAGGAAACTTTTTGGAGCAGAGGTTTTGTAGATGGCTACAGAGGCAGAAGAGAAGGGAAAGAAAGATCCAATACAGAAGCAATAGGTACATTATTACAATGATTGGAGGGTGCACTTGCATTTTAAATATTGCAGATATTATTGTTGCTGTGACTTTTTAAAGCTTCCAGGATTCCTCTGTTTCTATCAAATTCTTCTGATACTACAATATTAGTTTTCTTTTTAATACTATTATACTCATTGTATTTTGATATGTTAGCTACCAAAATGCAAGGGAAGCATTGCTCTCCACCATCAAAGTTAAGAGAAGGAATGTCATTTCAGACCATCTTTCACCAGCAGATTTCCTTACCTTCCCCACCCCATTCAAACAAAAATTCTTTTTTGAAAATATTCAGCCCAGTTATCCATGCTGTGTATTACTGTGGCCAATTGCTACTGCATGTCAGCTGTCAAATGTTGTTAAATACAGGCTGCTACAAGCCAGATACTGTCAAATGTTGGCTGTAGCTCTGTGCGAGCTGTCCAATGTTGACTGCTACTGTAAAATGAATCAATATCAAAGACTCACAATTCCCACCCACCCCACTCCCCCAAAAAATAGAGAATATTTGACATCAAAATTTCTGGCAATGAGTTGTGTGGTGGCAGTAGTGAGGAAAATTATTTCTGCTCTAATTTTCCAAACAGATTAGAGAAGAGAACAAGTTGGTGGATGTTTCTCCATGTTCTTTGCCTGCAGTATCTGATTATGTGACCATTTGATGGGCATTACTTTCCAATTGGCAAGCTGGTGTGTTTCTTGCATGTGCATCTTTTTCTTTGACATATACTTGTATTCATAATTAAGCAAAGTTATGATACAGAGAGGCTGGAAGGTTAATCAGCAATTTTCATAATCTTTTGAGGACATTTCAGCATGCTTCCTGCTACAGAATGCTAGCTGCAGTTGAATCCTATGCATTCCTGCTCAGACATACCTACTGCCTTATAGTCTTAAATTACAATTTTGTAGACTCTGATGAGGGAGAAAACACCATTGAATACAGTGCCATGTAGACATGGTTGAACCTATCAATTTGTTTTTTTCTTACATTCCTTCTACACTCTCCCAAAAAAACTCACATTCTTTACATGCCATTCATGAAGATGTTTGTCATTTCTGGTTGTTTTTTTTAAAATTAAACAACAAAATTCTCATCCATGTACACCAACAAAAAAAGTATGCCTATTTCCAGTACTGGGAGGGCTATGGTCCAAAACACAATGCAGAAATAATCCAATTTGAGACCGCTGCCTTGGCTCAGTGCTAGGGAATCCTGGGATTTCTAGTTTATTGTGGTACCTGAGCTCTCTGACAGAGGCAGCTAAATATCTCACAAAACTACAGTTCCCAGAATTCCTTAGCATTGAGCCAGGGAGTTAAAGTGATGTCAATTATTTCTGCACTGTCAGGAAAAAAGAGGGGTTCAGATACTAATTCAGCAATGCAAATATGAGTGAATACAAAGGAAGTCAAAGTCAGGTTTTTAAAAGGACTAAGCTTTCACCAGTTTAGACAGATCTGTCCTTTTCTGTTTTCCCCATTTTAAAAAATGAAAGAAATTGCAAATATCTTCCTCATCCTTATTAAGAAATTTGCAAATTTTGTGAAGTTCTCACTAGGAAAAAAAAAGTCCACCAGACAAATTTCTCAGCCATATGTGTTTCTGAATATTCTGAATTTTATTGTGTTCAGTCACATTTCCTTCCCCTCATTTTGCTTCTTCTTCAAGAATAACATGTTTCTGTTCCTTTTCTCCTTAAGTGTTAGCATGGCACCAATGCTGGATATTCATCTCCATTTAATTTGCTTTTACCTATCTTTGTGTGCATCAAGACATAAAAATAAATTGCTATCCATTTGTCATATTCTGCCTATAGCAAAGTGATTTAATGAGGTCAATTTGACCTTTAAATTATCTTACTGGTAAGGAACTTGTTTTTCTTGTTATAATGCCTCTACTGTGATTATAAGACATTCCCAAAGGCCTTGCCATTGGAGCTGAAATCACTACATTGCCACTACAACCTTAATTAGTGCAATGTGATTAAGAGAAATTACTACTACTAAAGTCAGGCAGTATTGACCAGTCTGCTTTCTTCTAGATGCAAGCACTTTATGCTGAAGGGTTTAGTAATTTATCACTTAAGTGCATCACTTTTTTTAAACCTTGTTTTCTAAACCTCCTATAATTTTCATGGTTTGGAACTAATGGTGACCCAATCCTAGTTTAGATAAGAGGTAATCTGAAAGTAGTCCTTTCTAAAAGGAGCCTTAGTGGTGCAGTGGTTAAATGCCAGTACTGCAGCCACTCAGGGCCACTGCAGACCAGCCCAAAGGGCTGGACTAGAGGCAGAGATGGGGTGGGGCAGCCACACGCCGGCCACCCCAACCCCACGCCGGTGGCATTAGGATGCTTTTCCAGCATAGCGTTCAAACACGCTGCACTGGAAAGGGCAAAGAAGAGCCGTGCACCTGCTCTTAGGGCGGCCTTTTGCCACCCCTGAAAGGAGCGGCATTTTGCTGCTCTTTCAGGGGCAGCAAAAGGGAGGATTGGGGCCATGGCATGGGGTAGCCATGGCCCTGATGTGTGGGTAGCAGGGGCGGCCCAGAGCCGCCCATCTGCATAGCCCCTCAGTCACAAACCACAAGGTTGTAAATTCAATTCCAGCCAGGGTTGACTCAGCCTAGCATCCTTATGAGGTCACTAAAATAATTACCCAGCTTGTTGGGGGCAATTAGCTTATAGTTGTAAACCACTTAGAGACTGCTCAATGTGGTATGAAGCAGTATATAAATGAAGCTGCTATTGGTATAGAAATGAAGCAATATATAAATGAAGCAGTATATAAATGAAAGAGCCTTGGTGGTGCAGTGGTTAAATGCCTGTACTGCAGCCACTCACTCATAGACCACAAGGTTGCGAGTTCAATACTAGCCAGGGCTCAGGCTAGACTCAGGCCTGCATCCTTCTGAGGTCACTAAAATGAGTACCCAACTGTTGGGGGGCAATGAGCTTACAGTTGTAAACCGTTTAGACATCCCATAGCGTGATATGAAGCGGTATATAAATGAAGCTGCTTTGAAGCTGCTAAAAGTAGTTTGGTAAAGTCCAAACTTATCCACAGCCACAAATTACTGGTGAGCATCACTGCAAAGCTTAGGCATTGTCTACACTGACCAGGGTTGTCTACACTGACCAGGATACCCTGGGCAGCTGTGGACCAGCTCCTGTTCCCCAGATCACATAACCTGGACCACCATTCCCATCTTAGGGCAGCTGTTTACATGCACATCCCACTAAGCTACTCTGTGCATCTACTGCCACCATGGGCTACTTGTTTCTGAGGTGCCCAGTGATTATCTTGTTCTGGCCTTGGAGAGTGTGACATGCAACAGTAGTGGATTCATTGGGCGTCTTAGCAGGATGTTCCGGCAACCAGTCTGGAACATCTAGAGTGGACCACATTACACCAATATTAAAAGCTCTTCACTGGCTGCCGATTAGCTTCCGGGCACAATACAAAGTATTGGTCATCACCTATAAAGCCCTACATGGCTTGGGTCTGAGTTACTTGAAGGAACGCCTCTTCCCACACAATCCGTCCCGCACCCTCAGAATATCAGGGAAGAATTTACTAAATTACTGTAAAACTAAACTAATATCTACTTCCCAAAGATCATTCACGGCTGCGGCCCCCAAGTTATGGAATGGCCTGCTGGATGAGATTCATCTTATTTCCATGCTAGAGGCCTTTAAAAAGGCACTTAAGACGGAGCTCTTCTGGTGGGCCTATTCACCTGACCTCCCTAACTGAACATAAGATTAGACATTACCATCTTATAAGGACCTCCCGGGTGAAAAAGATTATATCACTCGTGGCATAGACCTGTATTGTAATTTTATTATTGTATTAATTATTGCTGTTATTTTATTGTTTTAACTGTTGGGTTTATTGAAGATCCAGAGTAAGAGGTAAGCTTTTAAAATTTGTATTAAGAATTTTATACTCTAGTTCAGGTACCTAGCAGGATGCATGAGTAGAGAGCTGCCCCTATGCAGGAATGGAGGGCTCCAGATCTTCCCGGAAGATCCAGAGTAAGAGGTAAGTTTTTAAAATTTGTGTTAAGGGTGTTGTCCCTGGTTCTCACACTGAATATGCTAGACATTGTCTGGATTGTTCACACCAGAACCAGGGTTTGGGCTCTCCATCATCCAAACAAGATGCTACCGGAATTGGTGGGGGGAGAAATGGGACTTATGATATGTGCAGACAAGGGGGGGGGGGGAATACAGACTGGCCAAAAGGGCCAGCCTGGGGGTGGAGTTGGGACATGGTGACTGCATGTTGGCCACCCCGGCTCTGCCTCAATGCTGCTATCACACCGTGTTCCTCATTGCATAGTGGGTGGTGTCAGGGCACTCCCTTGGTGCAGCGTTCATAAACGCTGCACCAATGGAGCATGCAAAAGCCGTTGCCATGGCAGGAAGGTCAGCTTTTTGCCACTCCAAAAAGGAGTGGCATTGCCAGCTCTTTTTTGAGTGGCAAAGTGCCAGATTGGGGCCATGGCATATGGTTGCCATGGCCTTGATCTGGCAAGGAAAGTTTGTATAGACCCAAAATCTTACTTAAGTCAAATACAGAGTTAAACAAGGAACCAAAGGACTTATTGTGCTCTGGCAGAACAGTGATGTGTTTATATAATAGCATTTAAAGTCAGACAAGGGGAAGGAAATTCACCAAGTACAGAATCAAAGCTTTAAGCATTATTCAGAAACCGTACAAATTAGATGAGTGTAGGTTTCTTTAAAAAAAAAAATAGCACAGAAGCACAGCTTTCATCTTTTTTAAAAAAACACCACACATATTACATTTTAAAACCATGTAACTTGCCATATTCGGGAGGGAGGGGGAACAGTTTCTGATCAGCTAGTCTATTATTAGAATTGATTAATACTATGAAGGCTCATCTCCAATGCCTTTGTATAGGAGGCCATATTGCACTCAGCCCACATGTTGTTTCTAGGCATTTCCAGGTGGTTGCTCAGAATAGGCCTGGGATAAAGTCTCATGGTGGCTATATCATCATGAGACTTGGGGATGAGATCTGTTGTAAATCACATGCCAGATCCTGCACAAAGTCTCATGAGACTTAAAATCTCATGAGATTACATGGAATCTCAAGCAGGCCTATATATAGGCCTGCATACTGGGTGATTGGCTATTTTAAGATGGACCTTCATTGCAAGCAGGTGGTGCTGAAGGTCATTGACCAATTTAGGTCTGCCTTTACCTATTGACCTGTTTAGGCCTACTGTGTGGCCTGTTTTGGCTAGAGATCTTACATATGTGTGGGCTCCCTCCCTCCCTCATCTTACCTTTGTGCATTCCTTGGCTTTGGTTGCCCTTCCTCTGTCTTTTCTAGCCTTCTCCCTGTATGGCCTGGGTGATGGGAAGGGATGGAGGAGGCTTGGGCTTTGGGAAAGAGTTCTGCTATGGGTCTTGTGATATATGAGGTCCTCAGTTGGGTGGGAAGAGTGGTATTTCCTCACTCTCCCTCTTACTCTCCATTCTTTCATTTCTCTATTTTTCTTTTGCACTCTTTTGTTTTCTCTCTTCTTCACTCTTTCTCTCTCTCTCTTTCATCTAACCCCCCCCCCACCTCATGGCTTGCCCCCTGCCTGCCATGCAGTTCCTCCCCACCCACCCTACTCTCTTGTCCCCCCCCCCCCATGGATGGAACTAAAGTCTGTCTGTCATGCACCTTTCTCTTGTCTGTCTGCTGCACCTTCCCCCAGCTAAGGTTTCCCCACTATGTGGCTTCTATCCATCATTTGGCCTTAGTGTCCCCAGGTCAATAGAATCATCCATCTGGCCCATTCTGCCCTCCCCTCCATGATGAAAGTGGTGCCAGCCCACCATGCAGTGTTTACCTACCTACTACACTGCCTTGTATGGCTGTAGATAAGGCTTAGAAATCATGAGGCCACCTCTCTCCACCTCCACATGCCTGTCAGCCTTATGTCTTTTGCCCTAATTCAGCAGAATCACTCCCCCCGCCAGCAATATAATCTATCACAGGGGTAGGCAACCTTTTTGAGCTGGGGGCTGGGTTGCTGTCCCTCAGACAATTGGGGGGGGGGGGGGGGGCGAAGCACAATAAATAAATAAATAAATAAATAAATAAATAAAATATAACAATATATTTTTAAAAAAATTAAAAAGTAAAAAAATATGCATGCACACACTCTCAGCCCCAGAAATGCCATGATGGCAAAACCCCTGTGGAGGTTTTGCCAAGAAAACCCCAAGAACAAGTAATAAAAACAATAATCAATATCATCATGTGGGGCGGCGGGGGGTGGCGGCGGCAGCGGTGGCAGTGGCAGGACTGGCCTGGGGCTGGTCCAAAGGCCTTGGGGGGCCGCATCCAGCCCCCGGGCCTTAGGTTGCCTACCCCTAATCTATCATATGACCTCTACCCTGCCCCATTCCAACTCCATTCCCAGGCAGGCCCTTTAGGCTGGTCTGCAAAGCCCCTAAGAGTTCCTGTGGGGGGAATAGAAAGTGTTCCAAGGAAAGGAGTGTTTTAGAGTATTATTATTTGTAACTGTAACCAATTATAACAAGTGCAGCAAGACCAAGTGAAACATTGTTACTTGTACTGTAAACAAAGTTTTGTTGTTACTTTATGAAACACTTGTCTACAATGTGAATGAATATCCATGCTACTAAACCTTATACAAGATAGGCTATACCAAAGAGTTTTAGAAGAGAAGGTTGGTGAAGGAGTGACTCTTTGCATAGGGTGGTGGCAACTGTGGGACCAAAAGGGTCCATGGTGTGGCCACAAATGAAAGGAAAGAAAAAGTGTGCATGAGACCTCCCAAGGGATCTAGAGCAATTTTAGCATCCTAAGGTGGAAATGAACTTTATCAACTAGCTGGTGGGTTGGACAATATATATGGAGGTAGTATTTGAGACACAGCCACATAGGTGCTCTGCTCTGGCAGATTACAAAGATATAATACCCAGGGCCTACACTGGCTTAAGGGATCTTCATGGTTAAAGTACAACAAGCAGTTCTGTATGTGGCTGACTTTAGATCCCATCCCTCCCTGGGACCACATATAGAAGGAACTGAGGCCTGACATTATGGTGAGTTCTTGCTTCTCTCCTGATAATCATTGCAACAATGGTTTTGTGCCAATGGACAGCCAGTCAAAAAGGACACATGTGAGGCATAGTGCAGCTGAGAAAAGGGTATCCCCAATTTTCTGGGATGTTGACAATGGTAAGCACAAGCTGCAAACATGCAAGTATGACTGCTATATGGGACATGAAAAGGTTTTCCTTTCAGCTCCTCCTTTTACTGAGGTAAATGCTCAGGGGATGCCACCAACCCCAACAACAGGTCTTCCCAGGGAGGACACCAGGGAAGAAAAGAACCCAACTCCAATTAAAGTCCCAGTCTTGGCAGACTAGCTGGCACTTTATACCAAGAGGAACAGTGCCAAGTGCATTCTTGATGGTTTAATAATGTATGGCTTCAGGATCTCCTACACTAGTAAGCATGCACATTACTCTGCACCTAACTCTCAGTCTGTCACCAATCTGCATCATATAGTACAAGAAAAACTAGCAATGGAAATTACTGCAGGACAAATATCAGGCCCTCATGGTATACTGACAATACCCATCTTAAGACTATCACCTTTGGGTGTACTGCCTAAGAAGGCTCCAGACAAGTACTGCTTCATACACAGTCTTTCTTTCTCTAAGGTCTCTTCTGTAAATGATGCTATTGATCCTGCCCTGTCAAATATGTGTTTTTTGATACAGCTTTTATTATGGTTCAGGATTTAGGACCAGGAGTACTACTTGACAAGTGCAACATAAAATCCACATTCCATTTACTCACAGTCTATTCTGATTATTTTGATCTGCTGGAGTTCCACTTTGAGGGTGCTTTCTGTTATTACAAAGTCATAATCTTGTGAATCCCATTGTGGGAGAAAGGCAGGATATAAATCTTTGAAATAAATAAAATATAAATATCTATGGTCTACTTCCTCAGATGCCAATAGACCAAGGGGGGAAGCAGACAGCGAAAAGCGCTGTTTTGGGGGCTGGGAAGGGGAGGGGCAGCCACACGGTGGGAGCCCCAACCCCTTCCCCAAGTCATCCTCGGAGCAGCCGGCCTTCCGCATGGCCGGCGCTCCGAGGATGACCTCCCGCTGCAGTGTCCATACACGCTGCAGCAGAAGAGTCACTGAAGGTGCGCCGCCAGCCTTTTGCGGCGCACCTTCGGCGACTTGTGGAAGGAGCGCTATTTTAGCGCTCCTTCCAGGGGCAGCAAAGCTGCGCCACAGGGCCGAGGTGTGGGGATACCTCGGCCCCATGGCGCAGCTTCCCGGGACAGCCCATGGCCACCCGTCTGCTTCCCCCCCCCCCCAAGTCTACAAAAGCTTATGCTAAAAATCTCTTTCATACAATTCATCTCAAGAGTGCTACAAGATCACTTTGCATACTGATATTCCAGATTAACATGTCTCTGAATTCTACTTCCAGGAAGGCATTCTTTGTGAATTGTAAAGAGAGTAGTCTGGCAATAAGCTGACCTTCATTAACATGCCATATGAAGAACTGCTATGTGAACCAAAAAGTATCTGGCATAGTTGACACATCTAGAAAGTCAGAATTGCTCAGTCAGTTTCTCAAAGAAGACTAGGTGCCACACCCTATTGTATCTGTTCTTCACAAAACAATCCACTGAAGATCTCCAATAGTAAAGAAAGTCTACAAGGGTCACAACTAGCAACTTTTGATTAGAATATTTCTGTTAGGTGCAGGGCATGGCTAACCTCTATACTTTCAAAGCTGTGTAATACTCTTATCAGTATAGCTCAAACCCATGTCCTTTCAGTAACATCTGAACAAAAGAACTATGTGGATTGGTTGAAATAATTCTCATGTCACTATCAGTGCCCATTAGAAAAGAAGTAATATAGACCATGAAGGAATCATGCCCTATGGCCAACAGCTGAATTCTTCTCTGCCCTTGAAAACGTTTCTCATTGTGTTCCAGCACTATATGAATAAAGTCGTATACAATAAGCTCTTGGTATCTGCTGTGGTTTGGTTCCAGGAACCTCTGTGGATAACATCTGTGGATGCTCAAGTCCCATGGCATACAATGACATAGAAAAATTGTGTCCTTATATAAAAAAAAAATCAAGGTTTTCTTTTTGGATTTTTTAATATATGTTTGGAACATTTTCAAGCCATGGATAGTTGAATCTGTGGATAAAGAACCTGTGGATACAGAAGGCCAACTGTATTTGCGAGGAGAATGTTCTGATTGTGGTGCTCTTTTTTGTCTAACTAAACAAAACTTTGTTTAACTAAAAGTTTCAATAGATGGCTCTTTGCATTGTGATAGGCAAAAAAGAAAGAAAAGGTTAGTATATACTACAAAGGTACATTAATTCATGTTGGACAAGAGATCTAAAATGTAAGTACACTTTGAAAGAGATAAGTTAGAAAACTGGTATTGCCAAACCTTCCATGCATCTCTCCTTGCAGAGACTCTTCAGATGCTTTTGGTTCTCTCTGTATGGACATAAAATAAGGTGCTATACTGTAGGTATGTGTGCTGTAAGCTATATTTGCTCTTCAGTCTGGAAATAGTGACATCTAGTGATGCAGCTGAGGATCATGGGTTATTTGAGATGATTAAATCCATTTTTTTAATCATCTTTAAATAGGGATGTGTAATAACCACAACATTCATTTTGGACACTGATTTGTAAAGCTCAGAATGTACACTTTCAAATAAGCATAGTTATGGACATTCTGTACTTGTAAGGTAAAATCAGTGGCAAACATATCCCATAAGACTTAAGAAAAACAGATAAAGCCCTCATATAATTAATGTTACATGCTAAAACCTTTGACAAATGTCATCAGAATGACATTATAGTGGACTTTGGGTGTTATACAAATGAGGAATATATAACTGGGAGGTTTATAAGTTGAATTTACATTGGGAACATACACTATGTGCAAAGCAGATCCAAGGAGCATTTACTTTTTCACAATACACAGAAGCATAGAAACAGGATGAATTAGCTATGTCTATATGAACATGACTGCACATACATGTACATAGTTTTCACACTATGTGCATGGGACATTTCCAAGGTCATATAAGCAAACTGGGAAGTCCTAGCATGTATACACCAGAAATCTTGGATCACAACCATTGCTCACATATTTTAGAGCCCTCCCCCCCCCCCCCCCCCCCATCTTGAGGCTTTTCCTCCTGAAAATCAAACATTATTCTTCAGGTTCTACATTTGCCCACAGGAATGTTAGTTTACATCAAGGATCTATTTTGGATAGGAATCCCATTCTGTAATTTACTTGGCTTAATGGCAACTAGTTGTTAATTGCAATGGGGAAATCCCCCTCTTTAAAAAGAGAGAGAGAAAGAAGGAGAGAGAGAGAAAGAGAGTTGCATGTAAGGTATCTATGAAATAAAACCAACTGTATGTTAAGATAAAACATATTCATAATTGAAACAGGCTCTTTAATCTTATGATCCCTGGAAGTTCAACACATCTGCTTGTTAAGCACAAAAAATGGAGACGTGCATGAGAATGGAGACACTTTAAACACTTGTATTTCTATCCATGGAATATATTCTTATGAAGATACATAGAATCATAGAAACATGTAAAAGGCTACAAGGACCAACTGCTTGCCATATAGGAAGACATAGGTCCTTTACAGATGGGCCCTTTGGGCTGTCCTGGAGGCTGGGATGGGGAGGGGCAGCTGCACACTGGCCACCTCAACCCCTCCCCGAAGATGTCCTGACACCACATGCCATTATCCATGGCACGTGGTATTAGGATATCCTTCCAGCCTTTTGATGTGCTGTGCCAGAAGGGGTGCCAAAGAGCCACACAGCGGCTCTTAGAGTGGCCTTTTGCCAGCTCTGAAAGGAGCAGCATTTTGTCGCTCCTTTCTGGGCTGGCAAAAGGGGGGATCGAGGCCTTGCTGTCTGGCAGCCTCAGCCTCGATCCTGTGCTTCCCAGGGCTGCCCAGGGCTGCCCATCTGCATCCCCCCATGATCAAAGCACTCCTGACAGATGACCATTTAGCCTTTGTTTAAAAACCTCCAAAGAAGGAGACTCCATGACTCTCTGAAAGAGTGTGTTCCACTGTCAAACTTCTCTTACCACCAGGAAATTCTTCCAAATGTTTAGGTGAAATCTCTTCCTTTTGTTTCTTGTAGCACGGGTGCTCCATTCTTCATCCTGGGTGAGTGAAGCCCTTCCCCTTTTCCATGAGTCGATATAGGCTGTGTCTACACTATTCCAGTTTGATACCTCTTTAACTGCCATGACACAATGTCATGGAATGCTAGGATTTGTAGTTTTGTGAGATAATTAGCCATCAGAGAGCTCTGATGATACAACAAACTAGAAATCCAGCATTCCATAAGATGCAGCCATGGCAGTTAAAGGAGTGTCAAACTGCATTGATTTTGCAGTGTGGCAGCAGTCAGTCAGTGCTCGACCCAGAAAGGGAAAAAGGAATCTCCCAGCTTGCTCTGCATGTGCTGCAACATTGCCCCATTGTATTAGCTCCCACTTTCCTCTCCCACAAGCTTCAGTTTCAGTACAAGTAAGCTTTTTGTTCAGCCAGTGTTATAATTGATCCTAGTCCATGACATAACAAGAGAGAGAGAGAGAGAGAGAAGCTTTCCTTGTATCTCTCTATCCTATGTGACTGGGCCTTTCAAAGGACAACACACTATCAGTAGTAGAATTAGAAAACACTGGTCTGTATGATAAGATTCACCATGGTGGAAGGGAAAACTCTTACTTGGCCCATTCACGTTAGACAGATATAGTGCTATGACTCTATTTCATCTTAAAATAATAGAAACATAAAGTTGGAATAGACTACAAGGGCCATCCAGTCCAACCCCCACCCATTCAGGAATACATAACAGATGGCCATCCAGCCTCTGTTCAAAAACTTCCAAAGGAGACTCTGCCACACTCTGAGACAGCATATTCAATCAGATCTTACCATCAGGAAGTTTTTCCTATTGTTGAGGTGGAATCTCTTTTCCTCTAGCTTGAATCCATTGTTCCATGTTCTAGCTTCTGGAGTAGCAAAAAATAAGATTGCCTAATCATCAATATGGCACCCTTTCAGATATTTAAATATGGCTATCATGTTACCTCTTTACCTTCTTTTCTCCAGGCTAAACATACCCAGTTCCTTAAGCCACTCCTGGTTTCCAGAATTTTCACCATTTTGGTCACCATCCTCTAGACACATACAGCTTGTCAATATCATACTTGAATTGTGATGTCTAAATGTGGACCTAATATCCCAGGTGATGTCTGGCCAAAACAGAATAGAGCTTCCATGGAATCCTGCAGTTTGTACTTTGCTGAGGGACTGGAGCTCTCTTCCCTATGCTACAAGTCCCAAGATTCCATGGGATGTTGCCATGTCATTTAAAATGGAATCACAGTGCTATAAGTGTGTAGTGTGAGTGGACCTCTGGGTTTTGCAGACAACTAGATAGCAAAAACAGCCTTTCTAGGACAGTGTGCTTGTGGCTTTTATTTTTTTTATCTATAAGAAAAACTTATGAAATGCATGTGGTCTCCATAAGCCAACTGGTGATTTGAAGGTGTGCATACACACTCACTCTCTCTCACACACACACACACAGCTTTTGTTTTGCTATGCTAAAATCCAACTAGAATTTTGCTTCTGTTATTCTTTTCTGCTTCCTCCTTTCATAGCAGCTGGTTCTCCCTATATGGCCAGTTTCAAGTTTGTTTGTTTGTTTGTTTGTTTGTTTGTTTTATTGGATTTATATCCCACCTATCTCCAAAATGGGATACAAGACAGGTTAAAATAATTTTTAAAGGACACAAGTAAAACATTAATTACAAAAGTTTAAAAAGAATTAAATATAGTAGTATTAAAATATAACAGTTAAAAGCACAATATAGTTAAAACCATTTCATTTAAAAAAATTAAAAACATTAAAGCATTTACAACAGTTTCTATTAGCCTTCTTTTTTCTTCTTTTTTCAGGCAGTGCAGTTTATGGAGTCTAATGTGCTACTTAAAAATAGTTGCTCCCTTGGCAACATAGATCTTGTTTTTATCAGATATATTGGTCATCACAGCCTCCTTCTCATCAGCATTGCCATGTTCTCAGAAAGATGCTGAGGTTACAGCATCCAGATAGGGGACGTTATCACACGGGGTCTAAAGCAGACAGAACCCCGTCGCATCCCCGTCCCATTGAGGTTCCTTTGCCCCTGTGTTCACATGACGTTGCACAGAACCCCGCCCATCCCCGTCGCATCCCCGTCCCATTGCGGATCCTTTGGCCCTGTGATCACACAACATCACAGAGAACCCCCTCCCATCCTCCTCCCATCCCCGTCGCATTGCAGCATCATCCCCGTTCTTTTGCATGCCGGTTTCTTTGGGAATTACATTTGCGCGACCAGAAGCATACCAGAATTATGCTGCTTTCGTTCATTCCGGAATGATGCTAGTTGCTAGAGACCCGCGTGTGATAACGTCCAGGGTCTACTACTATACCTGAGTCTACAATAAGCTTCCTAAGCTGGTGAATGGATCTGAGAGCCACTATATAAACCTCCCTCATTGTCTCAGGAGATTATTGCACTAGTTACATTTTCATGATCTGGGCATGGACTGAGAATGGGCTGGGACTGTTTCTTATCACACAGCTCCATGCTCAGATCATTACCATCCTATCATTCTCCCATTCTTATCTAAAAATGTTTCTTTTCTATAATGAGAGATGTTCTGATCAGAGACAGGATGGTAACAATCTGGGTACAGAGCTGTGTTATAAGACACGGTTCCAGCCCGATCTCAGCCTGTGCCCAGATCAGGGGAAAGGCAGTGCAATATTTTCCTTAGTGTTATGCTACATAGGGGTCTGATAGAAGGAGTCCCTCTGATACATGGAATTGGGCCTACTGAGAAGAAAGCCATTCCTACAAGGTTTCTCTATACCTTCTTTATATTGCTGTTGTTAACTGCTCTTGAGTCAACCCAATTCATGGAAACCCTGTGGATGAGACATCTCTAAGACCCTTGTCCTCCACTGCTCTGCTTTGGCCCTGCAGATTCAATCTTGTGATCTCCTTGATGGAGTCCAGCCATTTGGCATATGGACTTCCTCTCTTTCTATTCCTCTCTACCTTTCCTAGCATTATTACCTTTTCTAATGAGTTGAGCTTCCTCATGATGTGGTCAAAGTATGACAGCCTCAGTTTCATCATTTCGACTTCCAGGCCTGATGTGTTCTAGAACCCATTTGTTTGTCTTTTTGGCCATCCATGGTATCCTCAGTAATCTTTACCAGCACGACATCTCAATTGAGTTTATTTTCTTCCTGTTCACTTTCTTCACTGTTTCCCTTTCACATTTTTACATGGTAATGGGGAATACAGTGGCTTGTATGATTCTAACTTTAGTGCCCAGTTTTATATCTTTACATTTTAGGAACTTGTCAAGTTCTTTCATAGCTGCCGTTCCCATTCCTAGTTTTCTTCTTTTTTATTACAATTAATTTTATTATCAAAAAAAACATATAAAACATATACAAATCTCCTACAAAACATACAAATAAAATACCATTAGGACCTACCACAAATATCCTCCCATACATTACCCCATAACAGTCCCATACACTACCCAATATCATAATATAATAATTCCTAGTTTTATTCTGATTGCTTGACTGCAATCTCCATTCTGATCAATATTTGATCCAAAGTATGGGAAATCTTTGACTATTTTGATTTCCTCATTATCTAGGTTGAATATACTACACCTTCTTTGGTAGGTTATTATAGTAATTGGTTAATTCTTGTCCTGAAAAATCACTCCATTAGTTTGCTCTGGTGCATGTGTATTTGTGACAGTGTTGAAGAAGAGCTGTGTAAATAGCTACTTAATCAGTACATTCTGCACTAAATTCCATTATTCACTGAAGTATTTTCATTTATTTTCTATAATCCTTCAATGACTGGGTAGGCACATCCAGGGTAGGCACAACTGGTTCACATGGTACCTCCTCTAGGTGACTATGTACTTACACAGACACCATTTTCATGGAGGAAAATATCCAAAAATGAGTGTTCAGATCAAGATGTCTTCTGGATTCAGTCCTCTGTTTTGGCAGCCCTAGAGGGCTCCGTAATGATACTGCTGGCAAAGAGAAACAAAACAATGGAGAACAGAAAGAACTGTACTTGTAGTATTCTGCATGCCTAAGGGGGAATCTCTTAAAATACTTTTGATACAAAGCCAGTTTGCAGAGAGGCTTGGCCACTGCTCTATCCAAGTTAACACAAATCCATTCTGGTGCTGGTGAAGATTTTACTGGAAAATCAAGTAGGGTTCTCATTGTTTAGAAAAAGAGATGTATTATTAGATATACTATGAGACATGCCAACACTTGAGAGAATTTTTTCAAACAGAAATATGCTTCTAAAGAATAGTACAATAGTAGACACACAGATCTTGAACAGGGCAAGGCTGGTGTAATATTTTGCCTTCATTTTAGAAAGATCCCGCTGGGATCTAAAATGTTGAGGTCAGCTGAAACACGTGATCCAATTTGGTGGTTTTATAGAAAGGTCAATTCTGAAATGGATCTTGTGTAGGACTTTTTATTTGTGCCTAAAAATGTTTCATTTTTGATATGTCCTCGCAAGCAATAAAGTTCTCTAGGGGAATTCCATGCCCCATACTACTGTATTTATTTATTTACACTTGTGTTCTGTATTATTAATCCTCAATGACTACTAGCCCCTGGTGTTGTAGTCACATTCCTAAAAGCAGAGGAAGGGGCCCAGGAACAATTTTAACAGCCGTTTTCTTTCCTCCTATTCTGAGTTGAGGGTTACTATCTACTGTGGACTAAGAACCAAGCTACTGTGCCAGATATCCTTGTAAGGAGAGGCAGATAGCCTTTCTGATTCTCTATTCATGATATTTATTAAATAACTATAAAATATGCTCCTTTGGAGTTGTATAATTCTATTTGAAGCATAAGAAACACTACAATTCAGTTCAAAAATAGTAACAACATCATAAAAATGCTTTCAATAGATGATGGCACAGCATAAAGCATAATATGGATGATTTTGTTGTATTGTACTATCATATCTACTTTGATCTATGAGTACTCCAAGAATGAGAGATCTCCAAGAGATTCTGTTACTCTATATGTATGCAACACCATTTCCCTGACCACCTCCTTTCCTACCCATCCCTGAAAATGGCATCCACCACTCAGAGATTAGATGCTGACTGTGAAAGAACTACAGCAACACCTTTTGTTGTTCTTCTATTGCCATTTGTCAATGGTTTGGGCGCATTTTTAAATATAAAATGGCTTGATAGTTCTGATACCAAGGTAGATCACTTTTGTTCATTTCCAGCTAAAGAATATTAAGAGGAAATCTGATGATGATTAGGCCAGTGAAAACTGCAGCACAACAACATACATTGATGCTTCTGTGAATTCTAGGTGGGGAGCTGTGGGAACCCAATGTATTTTACTAGCTTTCCAGTTCCTCACATTTCCCCTGAACAGACATTACATGAACTGACTTGAAATCTTATTTTCGGAACATGTTGATTTCCTGGGTTTTTGGAAACCACCCAAAAAGCACCAGCAGAAAAGCATAAAAGTTGTAGATGTGGTGCCCTCCCGATTTGCATTTCCTCATTGTCCCCAAATGCTTTTATTTTTGAGTATAAGAGTCAGCATATAAATAATCGGTATATAAAATAATCAGCATATAAATGTTTAATTATATTTCCTCCCCAAAGAAATCACAGATCTGCAATACTTTCAGTGTGGTGTATTGATTTGAGTGTTGGAGTGGTACTCTGAGAGGCCAGGGTTTGAATCCCTGCTCAGTCATGGAAACCCATTGGCTGACCTTGGGCAAGTCCCACCTTCTTAGCTTTGGAGGAAGGCAATGGCATACCTCCTCTGAATAAATCTTACTATAAACTCTTTGTTAGGGTTGCCATAAATCAGAGTTGACTTGAAGGCACAGAACAACACAATACTTTGATACAAAAAGGAAAATCCAACAGACATGGCTTCTGTGAAACTACTGTAGAGATTCTGAAACTTTCAATGCTGTAGTCATTAAAATGAAACAAAACAACAACAACAACAAAACCCAACATGTTCCTGTCCAAGCTAACCTTTATTTTTGTGGTCTGCCTGTCATATGCATAATGATGTTACTGAAATGGACATAGTTCAGAATCCAAATGAAATCCTCAGTGCTCAGATGTAGTAGTTCTAGGAGCAGTAGCACTACCACCAGCAGATCCTCTTCTTCTTCATTGTCTTCAGAAATTCTTCTGAAGCTCCAAATGCCAAATATGATTTTACAGTTGTGTACAATGTACTTTCAGTTATGTCAGATTTTTGTAATTCTGTGGACCTTTCAAAGAAAAGTAGCACAGAATGCCAAACCAAGTTCTGTAGAGTGTCTATGATCAAATAGTCTAAGCCTTATAAGGACTGTAGCTGAAGGAAAGGTCTTTCATGAAAACAAGTACATCTGGAATCCTGTCAGGACATTGCATTTTTGTAAGTGGGCTTAAATCTGTGGGAATTAAAATTGGACAGTTGTGCAATGTCCATGTCTAGTAGAGGGCTACTCTTACATTAATATGTATGTCCCCCCCCTTTTTTTTTTTGCAGGTAAGATTAGATGCTAGACAAAGAACCATCAGTTCATTATAGATTGTATTCAAGATTTCAAACAATTTGGCTTTATCATGTCTTTTGCTATGTTTTCCTTCCAGCCCCACCACATGCATTCTCTTAGTTAAAGCTTAATTAATTAAAGGCTTATAGTTACCGTTGCTTAATTAAAAATCTAATTAGATCTTTTAATTACTATTTTATTTTGACTTTCTATATTTTATGGATTTGTCCCTTCCACTAATCTCATGGTTGTTTTATACAGAAAAAAAAAAGTCATTGAGAGAGCAGGAAATGTTCTTAGGATCAGAAGGGACAGGCAGGCTTTAGTATGAAAGGGAAGATTGCAGTGCAAGGCTAATATGCCATACTACCTTATCACACGGGGGTTCAAAGCAGTCCCATCCCCGTGGCATCCCCGTCCCATCGCGGTTCCCTTACCCGTGCGATCAAACGACGTCGCAGTGAAACCCTGCCCATCCCCGTCGCACCCCGGTCGCATCCCCGTACCATCCCGCGACTTTTGGCTTCCTGGTCGAAATGGGAATTACATTTCCCGCGCCCTGAAGGAAGCGCAATGGGATGGGGATGCGACTGCTTGGACCCCGTGTGATAAGGTCCTAAGAAAGGGAAACCGAAAATGAGACAAGAATAAGGCTGGGCCAAGACATTTTGCTACTTGAAGATAAAGACAAGCATATGAATCCCATATCACCTTTTACTTAATGTAACTTTACACATATTTAGCTAAGTAGCAAAAGTGTTTAGAAATCCTGTTAGTTATTTGTGAATATGTGTATCTGGACACTGGCAAGAGTGCCTAATGTACATCAGGATCTGTACTTATTGGTACACTATGCACATGGCATACAATGCATTGGTGAACAATGTGGATTGGGTACTTTGCCAACTCTGTTGTGTAGTAATGTAACAGCAGCCCTCCATTCAGTCTGGACATTACAAAACTGCCCAGTTCTAATTGTTGTACACATAGGTCCACAAGATGCAACTCTGACACAGGATTCTGGACTCTATTTTCTTTTCCCCCACCCCCATGAAGACAGAATCCAACTGGATTTTTAGTTGAATTTCACTTCTGGCACATGATAGCATCTTCCACAATACCTGAGACAATATTCTAGTTTAGGAGGGTGAAGTCAGACCATGTGCCTTACCTTCATTTTTCAAAAGAGAGGGTGGTTTGAGACTTGCTGCTGCTATGCTGAGAATCTATCACCTGAGGCAGTTGCCCCACTCTTCCCAATAGTCAGTTGCTGAGTAGGAAGTAGGGATGTGAAAATTTCCCAGACTTTTTTCTGTTGAACTTCTCTGAATTCTATGTGCATTTTCTTCTCAATTTTGTATTGTGTTGGAATGTGAGACTTCATCTTTTCTTCCTACACTGACATTTGCAGATTTTAAGCACATTTTCTCTCATTTGTGCATTCATTTGTACAATTCTCTAAATTTTACACAACTTTCCACCATGTTTCTGTGTTAGCCATTTTCATTTTAAAATATGCTTATTGTTTTGTGCCCACTATTTCTTGGATATACCCTGCAAGGTTCACAAATGTGAGAATGCTTGAGGAAAGGTGCAACATGACTGTTATGTAAAACTGTAACAATAATACAGGAGCTATTTCTTCTATTCTCATTCCCTTTGCTCTACACAGCCCATACATTTCATTGTATCTCTTTCAGCATCTAACTTTCATAGCTAAGTTTGTCAGACAAAATGGACTGATCATATAAGTCTAAAGAACTGCTACTTTCATTGAGAATATCAAAATCTAAGGAAATTTCTTTCATTCCAAGCAGAAACAAAAGTGGAATGATGGTCAACATAAAATGGGCTGTGGTAAAGGGAAGGGCATTTCAACAAATGGAAAGTGGGTTAGAAAAGGCTGCATTGTATCACCCTATCTGTTCAACCTGTATGCAGAAACCATCATATGAGAACAGGTTTAGAGTTGGAGGAAGGAGGAGTGAAGATCAGTGGGAGGAATATCAACAATCTAACATATGCAGATGACACCATGTTACTAGCAGAAAACAATAAAGAACAATTGGAACAATTACTGAAGAAGGTCAAAGAGGAAAGTGCTATGGCAGGCTTAATGCTGAACATTAAGAAAACAAAAATAATGCCGAAGAGGTTTTACCTAACTGCAAGCTGGACGACAAGGAAATTGAAATAGTTAAGGATTTCCCATACCTTGGACTAATCTTTTATCAGAATGGGGATTGTAATCAAGAAATCGGAAGACTAGAATTGGGAAGGGCAGCTATGAAAAGAAGTAGACAAGGTCATCAAGTGCAAAGATATAAAACCAAAAACTAAAGTTATGATCATTCAAGCCATTGTCTATCCCACCTTCCGCTCACCCTGTTAGCCTAAAAGAACCGAGAGTCACCCCAACCATACCACAGACCCTTACTTTGCTCCTTTGTAATGCCAGGTCGGTGAGGAACAAATCGCATGCCATCCATGATTTGTTGGAGGAGGAGAATGCCAACCTGGTTTGTTTTTACTGAAACCTGGCTGGGGGAGGACAGTAGCGTTACCTGGGTTAAGACTCTCCCAGCTGGGTATACGGTCAAGGAGCAGGTTAGGGAAAGTGGACGAGGGGGGGAGTGGCTTGGTCCACAAGAGTACTATTACTTTGACCAGGAGACCTATTCGGAAAACGGACCACATCGGGTGTATTTACCTAACCATGAAAGCTAGGGATAGTCTGGGGATTCTGTTGGTATGCCATCCACCCTGTTGCTTAACAGACTCCCTGGCCAAGCTGACACAGTTGGTCTCAGTGCTGGTGTTGGAGTCCCCAAGGCTTCTTGTCCTGGGGGACCTCAACATCCCCTTCGAGTTCAGTCTATTAGATCTGAAAGGTGCAGCTTGGGAGTTCATGACTTCCATGACAGCCATGGGCCTGTCCCAATTAGTGTCTGGCCCCATACATTGTGCTGGTAATACACTCAATATGGCCTTTTGTATGGATCAGGAACATCCGTGGGCAGAAGTGATTTCAATTTCTGCCCTGTCATGGACAGATTATTTTCTGGTCAAAGCAGGACTCCAGGTCACTACCCATATTCCCCTCGGGGGTGGAGAACCTATTAGAATGGTCCACCCTCAAAGACTGATGGAACCCAAAAGGTTTCAAAAAACCTTAGAAGGTTTTATGGTTGGGAATGACGGTGATTCTGTTGAAGCCCTGGTTGATACCTGGAACAATGATCACCAGAGCTGTAGACATTATCACTCCCGAGCGTCCTTACCAACCTGCTTCGAATAAAAAAACATGGTATACAGAAAATCTTCACCAAATGAAATGGGTTGTGCAATGACTAGAGTGCCGCTGGCAGAAACATCAATGTTTATCTGTTAAGACACTCCTAAGAAGTCATTTCTATGCTGCCCGATTGCATCTGTAAAGTCTTGTCCAGCAGAGCTGTTCAGGGTGGTGAAAGAACTAACACAACTGCCTCCCACCCTGAACCCTCTATTGGAACCACCCATAGCCTGCTGTTATGCCTTTAATGACTTTTTTTATAGATAAAATCTCTCAGATAAGGGTCGATCTGGATGCGGGCATTGTAACAGAACCAATAAGAGGGATGTCCGGGGACTCTGTGGACTGTATTAAACTGGATCGATTTGAGTTTGTAAATACCGATAAAGTGGACAAGCTTCTTGGATGTCTTAGGAAGACAACTTGCCCTCTGGATCCATGCCCATCATGGTTGACCATCCAGGGAGGGGATGCAGTGAAATTGTTACTGCAACAAATAATTAATACATTCTTCAGGGAGGGCAAATTTCCATCATGTTTAAACCACTCCTGAAAAAGCCTTCCCTGGACCCCCTGGAAAAAAACCAATTACAGACCGGTTTCTTTGCTACCATTTCTGGGCAAAGTAATCGAGAGAGCAGTTGCCTTCCAATTCCAGGCGGTCTTGGATGAAACCGGTTATCTGGATCCATTTCAAACTGGCTTCAGGGAGGGAAACAGGGTTGAGACTGCTATGGTCACCTTAGTCGATGACCTCCATCTGGATATCGACAGTGTGTGACCCTGTTGGTGCTCTTGGACATCTCAGCGGTGTTCGATACCATAGACCAGGGGTAGGCAACCTTTCCCCTTTAAGGGCCGAGGGACTTCAGCTCCCAGAAGCCTCAGCCATGTTGGCCAATAGTCCCATGTTGGCCAATAGCTCCTGGGATTCTGGGAGCTGAAGTCCCTCGGCCCTTAAAGGGGAAAGGTTGCCTACCCCTGCCATAGACCATGGTATCCTTCTGGGACTCCTGAGGGAGTTAGGTATTGGGGGCACTGTGCTCCAGTGGCTCCGGTCCTACCTCTCCGGCAGATCCCAGATGTTGAGGTTGGGGGGCAGTTGCTCCTCTGAAAGGGAGCTGACATCTGGCATCCCGCAGGGTGCCATACTGTCCCCCATGCTGTTTAACATTTACATGAAGCTGCTGGGAGAGATCATCTGGGGATATGGGGTGCAGGGTTATCAGTATGCTGATGACACCCAACTCTTCTTCTCTATGTCTCTGACTACTACAGTGACTAAGGATGGCTTCGCTCCTCTGAAAGCCTGCCTTGGGTCGGTAATTGACTGGATGAGGGAAAACAAACTCAAGCTGAATCCAGAGAAAACAGAGGTACTAGAGATAGGGACCCCTGGTCCGGAAAGGGAGTTTTGTCATCCATTCCTGGAGGGGGTCACACTTCCCCTAATGGACAAAGTATGCAGCTTCAGAGTACTCCTGGATTCATCGCTACAGTTGATATCTCAAGTAGATGCGATGGCCAGGAGTGCTTGGAATCAGCTTCAGCTGATTCACCAACTGTGCCCCTACCTGGACCAGGGGGACCTTGAAGCAATAGTACTTGCTCTGGCAATCTCTCGTTTGGATTACTGTAATGTGCTATACATGGGGCTACCTTTGTACTAAGTTCAGAAGCTTCAATTGGTTCAAAATGTGGCAGCCAGGTTGGTCGCTGGAACATCTAGAGCAGAGCATATTACACTGGTATTAAAAGCTCTCCACTGGCTGCTGATTAGCTTCCGGGAGCAATACAAAGTGTTGGTTATTACCTATAAAGCCCTATATGGCTTGGGTCCGAGTTACTTGAAGGAACGCCTTTCCCCACACAATCCACCCCACACACTCAGAACATCAGGGAAGAATTTATTGAATTATTATAATACTAAGTTGACATCTACTTCCCAAAAATCATTCATGGCTGCGGCCCCTAAATTATGGAACAGCCTGCCGGAAGAGATTCGTATCATCCTCACGTTAGAGGCCTCCAAGAAGGCGCTCAAAATGGAACTCTTTCAGAGAGCTTACCCATCTGATCTCCCTAATTGAACATGAGATTAAGGACCTCCCAGATGAAGAAAGAACATTCACGATCCGCGGCATAGATTTGTATTTGTTATTTTATTGTAATTTTAATTTTTAATAGCTAATAATAATTTTGCAATTTTATTGCAATTTTAATAATTCAATTGTATTAATTACTGCTGTTGTGTTTTTGTCTTTGTCATTTTCATTTGTTGGGTTATTGTTATGTTTTAGCTTGTTGTAATTTTTACAACAATATATCCCACAGGGAGCGGGGGAATATATAAATAAACCATATTGTATTTCCTATCACCATGTACAGGTGTGAGAGCTAGATAGTGAGAATAGCTAATAGAAAGAAAATCAATTTATTTGAGATGTGGTGCTGCAGAAGAGTGTTGAGGATACCATGGATATCCAAAAGGACAAACAAATGGTTCCTGGAACAGATTAAGCCTGAACTCTCCCTGGAAGCCAAGAGAAATAAACTGAGGCTGTTACACTTTGGGCAGATCATGAGAAGGCATGGCTCACTAGAAAAGACAATAATGCCAGCAAAGTTGGAGGGAGGTTGAGAAAGAACACATATGAGATGAATAGACTCAAAAAGGGAAGTCACGGCCCTAGGACTGCATGACCTGAGCAGAGCAATTGTGGGTAGGCTGCCTTGGAGGTGTCTCATTCACAGGGTCACCATGGGTCAGAGCTGATTTGAAGGCAGTTAACACCAACAACAATAGTCAAATATGGTAACTGAATCTCCCATGGTTGTAGAAAGTGGTGAATGTCAGAGGGATACTACACAATCATCTTTTACCTGAGGCCTTCCTTATTGCTGGGGCTGTGCATCTCAGGTCTTCATTCTTAGCTTCTGAAGCAGAGGTAGGGGAAAATGGGGGTTGACTATGGAGTTTTGTTATGGAGCCATTTATATGATCAGTCCACTTTGTCTGACAAACTTAGCTATGAAAGATAGATGCTGAAAGAGATAAAATGAAATGTATGGACTGTGTAGAGCAAAGAGAATGAGAACAGAAGAAATAGCTCCTGCATTATTGTTACAGTTTTACATAACAGTCATGTTTGGATGATAAAGTACAGTCAGGACAGAGCCATATTGTTGATGTGGTTTTGCATGCACATTGTTACATGGCATTCTTGCTGTTTACAAGCAGGATTAATTTGGATTCTTGAGATACAAGCTGGCGATAGAAGGTTTGCTGTGCTAGATTCTTAATGGTCAGATCACCATGTACTTGCTTGTGACACATGCACTGGCAGATGAGTCAGTTTTGAGACAGTATGTTTTTCCTCTTTTAAAAAATGATTTTGTGCAAAGCAGACTGAGAGCCTTAATCCAATTCTCTACTATTAGTAAATGAAATTAAAAATTAGCTTTTCCTGCTCTGAGTTTCTGGTTGCATATGATTCATTGATGTGTGTTCAAATGAATGCTGAGTCAGATATTCTCAGCAAAAAACTTTCTACTCAAATGTTTTCCCCACCTTTCTCTCCCTCCCTCCCTTCCTCCCTCTTTTTCTCTCCTATTATTTCATGGGATAGTGTAGGGCTTGACATTGCTAGTGGCAGTGTTTTGTTTTAAAGCTGTTCCAGCATAGAAAATCTTTTTGGAAGATGCCGATTGAAGGCCACCATGTTCTCTCCAGATGTAACATTGCTCCCTAAATGTTTCTTGTATATAGATTCTGACTCTAGATTTCAGTAAAGTTACAACCCCCAAAATCAGGGGGCAAAGGATGGTTATCACTGTTCTGGAATCACTGTTCTGGAATCACTGTTGGAAAGCACTTTGGGGTACTTATTCTACATAGTTAGGTGCAAGTGTCAATACCTGTGTGGTACTATCCTTGCAAACACATTTTTCATACAATCAGAGAAAAGGTTATGCACATGGACATCACCAGATGGCGAACACAAAAACCAAATAGATTGTATAATTGAAAGTAAAAAGTAGCAAAGCTCCATACTGGTGCCCAAGACTAGACCAGGTGCTGATTGTGGCACAGATCATGAACTACTCATTTCAAAAATAAAAGTAAAACTCAAGAAGAGAACAAAACCAGTCATCATGCCAAAATATGATTTAAACAACATTTCCACAGAATTTATTGACAATACAAGGAATAGATTTGGAGTACTAAGTATAATAGATTGTGAACTGGAAGAGCTTTGGGCTGAAGCCAGGGACATAATAAAAGAAGAATGCATAAAGACACTTCCAAAAGACAAAAGGAAAGTGAAGAAACCATGGATGACAGATAAAATGCTAGAAGCAATAAAATAAAGAAGAGAAACAAAACAAAAAGGAGACAGGAATAAACTAAGAACTATGAATGCAACAGTGCAATGGATAGTGTGCAAAAATAAAGAAAATTATTACAATGACAAATGTAGAAAAATAGAAGAAAACAAAACAAAACAAAAAAGGGAAGAATGAGAGACCTATTCCACAAGAATTGAGAAATCAAGGGAAAGTTCAAACCAAGGACTGGGACACTCTATGACAATAAAAATAATATAATTTAAGACCAGGAAGGTATAAAGAGACGTTGGATGCAATACACAGAAGAATTTATACAAAAGAGATGACAAAATGAAGGATACATGGAGTGAAAACCCATATGAAGATTAACCCCAAATTCTAAAAAAGTGAGGTGGAAGCTGCAATAAAAGAAATGGAAAAAAAACAAGACTGCAGAAATAGATGATATACCAATAGAACTGTTGCAGTCTACACTAACACAGTCAACTTTAATGCTAACCAACATATGTCAACAGATATGGAAAACAAAATGATGGCCAACAGATTGGAAAAGGTCAATATACATCCCCATCCATGGAGAAACAGGATGGTTCCCAATCAGGAAATGAGTCAGACAAGGCTGCATCCTATCATCCTACATATTCAACTTATATGCAGAATATATTGTAAGGAAAGCAGGCTTGGACATGGAAGAGGGAGAAGTGAAAATAGGAGGAAGAACTATCAACAATCTTAGATATGCTGACAACATCATAATACTAACAGAAAACCTAACAGACCTGGAAAAATTACTAAGGGAGTTCAAAGAAGAAAATGCAAAGGCAAGTTTACTATTGAACATAAAGAAAACAAAAATAATGACCACAGAGAACTTACACACATTCAAATTAGACAATGAGGAAATAGAAATAGTAAAAGAGTTCTCATATCTGGGATCAAACATTGATTGGAATGGGGACTGCAGCCAGGAAATCAGGAGAAGATTAAGAATGGGGAGGAGGGTGGGTATAAAAGAACTAGAAAAGATCCTAAAATGCAAAGACATAAAACTCAGCACAAAAGTCAGAATCATACTAGCCATCATATTCCCTATTACCAGGTATGGATGTGAGAGAAGCTAGGAGGAAAATCAACACATTTGAAATGTAGTGCTGGAGAACAGAGGTGAGGATTCCATGGATAGCCAAAAGGGCAAACAAATGAGTTCTAGAGCAGACCAAGGATGATGATGATGATGATGATGATGATGATGATGATGATAATAATAATAATAATAATTTATTTATAGCCCGCCCCTCTGCGCAGCAATCGGGGCAGGTTACAGCATATTAAAACAAACAGAATTAAAACATTCCCTCATTCCACAATCCAACCCTCCCATCCCCTTAAAACAGAATTAAACTTTAAGGACTTAAAATATACAATGCAATAAAACAATAACAATACATCGGCAACCATAGGGATGAAAATAAGAACTCATCTCCCCTCGAGGCGGAAGTTATTCCTGGAAGGCCTGCTGGAAGAGATCTGCCTTTACTGCTTTTTTAAAAGCAGCAAGAGTGGTAATAAGACGGTTAAGAGATAACCCTAGAAGCCAAAATGACAAGACTTAGGGGCTTTGCAGACTGCGCAAAGCGCCATCTTCAACCCCAGGAAGGGGAGGGGCAGCCAGATGCTGGGCACCCCAACTCCTTCCTGAAGATGTCATTGGAGTGCTCGCCGTTCCACATGGTGGGCACTCCGATGAAGTCCTTCCATCGCAGCGTCTAGAAATGCTGAGACAGAAGAGCCGCACGCCACCTCTTCCAGCTCCCTTTCCGTGGCTTGAGGAAGGAGCGCTATTTTAGCGCTCCTTCCAGGGCTGCTCAAAGAGTGGATTGGGGTCGAGGAGTGGGGCAGCCTTGACCCCAATCCTCGGCTTCTCGGGCAGCACACAGCCGCCCGTCTGTAAAGGCCCTTAGACTGTCGTACTTTGGACACATCATGAGAAGGCAGGAATCATTGGAAAAGACAATAATGTTAGGAAAGGTGGAGGCAAGTAGAAAGAGAGGAAGGCCACATCCTAGATGGATGGGCTTTATTAAAGAGACCACGAATATGAGTTTGCAGGAGCTGGGTAGAGCAGGAGAGGACAGGAGGGCCCTGGAGATGTCTCATCCATAGGGTCGCCATGGGTCGAAACTGACATGAAGAAAGTTAACAACAACAACAAAAACTATCCTGGTACCACTTCTATATTTGAGCCAGATCTTTCTAAAATCTTAGCAAACAAATATATGCCTCCCCAGACACTGACATTTCCCCAGAAATAGAAATTACAGTACTGACACATTAGGGCTATTGGCCAATTGTCTAAACAAAAGAGGTCTCATAGGGCAATTTGGAATTAGTTTTATAGAGAAGACCAAAAAAGTGAGAATTATTGAATATGTATTCAATAATATATTGAATATATAATATATATTCAATAATATATTGGGAGATAGCAATGGCTGAAAATTACAACCCTTCTACCTTATGTAGATTTCAGTTAACAATTACAAAATTTATGCATAGCACATGCATGGTCCTATTATGTCACACATTTGCCCCATATCATTAATTTCCATTCCTGAAATGTCAAGTTACATCTTTAACATTCCCCCCATACATAAATATATTTTCTACTTTTCTGTTTTGTTTCTCTTCTCACTTGTCAAAAGAGTCAATATATCCTAAACCATTTTGGAACATATACCTTTGGAACGGAACTGGAGGATTCTCTTTTGTGTTAACAACACTTCTTATTCCTCATCTATGGCTCCTGTAGCTCTACTGGGCTTAATTTAACACTTGATTTTAGAGTCCTGGTTAAAGAAATGAATCTGTTTTAGTCATGCCTAGTGCTCTGCCTCCATATCCAGCTGGTGTTCAGCACTTTAAAAAAAAATCAACTCTCATTTCCCTACTCCAATGTTAGTGCAGGCTGGGAATAAGGACTTTGAAGTCAATAAAATATTGCTGCTGTAAACTATAGCTGGAATGAATGATTATTTTTTAATGAACCTCAGATATTTGAGTGCAATACATGAATACAAATCCACTCTGCATGCAAAGAAAGGTCTGATTTACTTCTCTTAAAAAGATAAAGAGATAATGGAACAAGATCGCAAAATAACTCATTATTGCATTATTATCAATTTATGACAAGACTAAATATACTCAAGCTATTAAGGATTTGATTATAAATTTATTGACAGCAGCAAGATTAATAATACCAAGAAAATGGAAAATCCAAGATATATACCAAATGGAGGAATGGTATAAAGAAGTCTGGGATATTGCTTTTAATGATAAATTAACAGGTAGACATGAAGTTAAAAAAAGGATTATGGGAAAGGAATAATTTTGAAGATATATGGAATAAATTTATAGAATATGTTTTTATAAGAAAAAAAGAGGTGTATGCCTCCACGAGAGTCATTGCAATTTTGGAAATTAATTAAATGGTGTGTATAGTCCTGGGGGGGTGCACTTTGTAGAAGTATGGAAAAGATGTATATATGTTGTTTGATTTTTAAAGTTTATATATGTGTTTTTAATTAATAATAAAAACAATTTAAAAATAGTGTGAGCACAATCCATCTATAAGTTTTCCTTTGCAAACATGACTGAAATGCATGGGGACTGTGCAGGAACTCACTTATTGAATGTTTAATTGTTCTATATCAGTTACAATAAAAATAAAAGCTGTCCCAAGGGGGAAAAAGGGGGTGCTGATTAGATAATTCTGAATGTTGGCCATTCTGGATATGTTCCGGATATGCTGGTCATTCAGAATAGAAGTCTAGCACAGGGGTAAGCAACCTGTCCCCTTTAAGGGCTGAGGGACTTCAGATCCCAGAATCCCAGGAGCTATTGGCCAGCATGGGACTATTGGCCAACATGGCTGAGGCTTCTGCAAGCTGAAGTCCCTCGGCCCTTAAAGAGGACAGGTTGCCTACCCCTGGTCTAGCACATCAGAAAGGAGCAAGGTTGGAGAGTACAGTTCAAAATTTTAGTACTGTATATACTCATGTATAAGTCTAGAAATTTAGGTCAAAAATTGACCCAAAAACCTGAGTCAATTTATCCATGAGTCAATCTTAATTTCCTATTTATCCCCTGGTGAAAAGCAAGAGTACAATCTGTCCTGGAAGAATTGACCCCCTTCTAGCCTTCATTCATCCAGCCTTAAAAGTAAGCACAAAGAGTTATGTCTGATGGAATTTTGTAAGTTCCATTGCATTGTTTCGCTTTTGCTTCATATTTTATATCCTTTGCTATATGCCCCTAAGTTTTACCCTCAACTTATCCACAGGTCATAGCAAAATCCATATTTTTGGCCCTGTTACAAATACTGGACATCTTCCAATTTTGGTGTGTGCATGTTCCCTTCATGGCCCTGCCCCTAGTTGTGAGCCACCATGAAGCTAAAAATGGCCAAGTCACATAGGCACCAGATCAATCAGATAGTCTGAGGGCTGCAATAGGAAAGGAATTCACACCTTTTCAGGAAGGAAGACTAGGTAATTTACAGCTTGTCCGGAGAGTAGACATTTACAATCCATTCCCATCTCAGATACCTTCCATCTCGAGTGATCTTTAACATATAAATTTGACCTCTTTGATGTAGTGTAAATAACCCTCACCTCAGGCTGCTTTTGGCCCATATAAGGAATTCAAATTTCTTTGTTCCACAAACTAGTCTGAATGCATGTTGACTCCAAGTCACTTTAAGTTCTGTTCAAGTTCCAACTTGTTGCCATTTCTCCAATTCCCTTTGCATGTCTGAGTTCCACGTTTCATTTGGACCATCTGGAGAAACTGCATCTTGGGTAATTGTCACTGTTAGTTCAGCCTCTTGTTCTATTCCAATGTTAACTCCTATATTCCATAGTTCTTGTGTGCGTGCATGAGTGAGTGTTTGTCTTTGTGTGTATGTTCTCCAATAAAAGTGCATTGATTGAGGGAATTTTGCCTCTTTCAATTCACTATCCCCACTCCCTCCGTAAAAGTTGGGAAGTATCCCAGGCTGCTGTAATCCAGCCAAATTAATTGAGCTAATTAAAAATTCCCCTAGTCCCTGGTTACATAATAGGCCCAAAATTTGCCCTCAACTTATACATGAGGTCAACTTATAGTCAAGTATATATGGTAAAAAGCCGCTCTTACAACCACTGCCGAGGCTCTTCTGTGCTCTTTTGGTGCAGCGTGTCTACATGCTGTGCCAAGGGAGTGCCTTGATGCCACGCGCTGTGTGATGGGGTGTGTGGTGGATGCACAGTGTGATGGTAGCATAGGGGTGGAGTTGGGACAGCTGGCATGCAGTCACCCTGCTCCAACTCCACTCCCAGGTTGGCCCTTGTGGCTGGTTTGTTCAGGCCCTTAGTCTTGTTCAGAAGTCAAATGGGGGAAATATATGTTTCACTCTGCACACATTTTCTGATTTTTGTTGCTGCATGCCTTCAAGTTGTCTCTGACTTGTGTCAATCATATTATAGGGTTTGCTTAGCAAGATTTAGGCAACAGAGCCATTGCCTCACTCTGAGGGTAGGAGGTTTATCCAAAGTCACCAAGTGGTTTTCTATAGCTGAGCAGAGAACTGAACCCAGATCTCCCTGAGCTACTGTTCACTACAGAAACCACTACATCATACTGGAAATATTAAAGACCTGTTGTATTCTCTTATCCCTCACTGTGTTACCCCAGCCATATATACCCAAATGCTATTTCCTCAGAGGCAAATGTGTTATTTTGATGTGCTTTTTTAAAAGTTATTCACTACTTTGTATAAATGTACAATGATTATATATTACCTATGCTTCAAAATATAATAATAATAATAATAATAATAATAATAATAATAATAATGTATTTATACCCCGCTCTTCAGCCAAAAGGCTATCAGAGCAGCTTACAAATGGTTAATTAGACATTTCCCTGCCCTCAGGCTTACAATCTAAAAAGACAAGACACAAAAGGAGAAGGGAATGGTGGTGGGGAAGGGGAATAGGTCCAGCAGATCTTCTCTCCCTCTAAAGCATGGACCAAGGCAGATGGACTTGAGGGAGGGCCTTTCTTCTTGTTCAGGCTAGGCCCAATGGAGCTGGCCTGCCTTCTCTCCCTCGATGATGGTGGATGGAGAGAGGGCCTTCTTTTCAGGCTAGGCCTGATAGAGCTGGCCTGCCTTCTCTCCTAAATGATGGTGGATGGAGGGAGGGCCTTCTTCTTTTCAGGCTAGGCCCGATGGAGCTAAAATAGGGGTTAGATTATTCTTAGGATATAAAATTACACTTTTTGTCCAAAGATCCCAGGACTTTTAAAAGATCCATTTTTGTTCTTGCTTTCAAATATTGGAGACAACCTCTGTGCATATGTATTAGAGAGATACACAGGTATATGTTATTTGCATGCACATCTATCAGATAAAGTTGTCTGCCATCTGGTTTTCTTTTATATTAAAAAATTCACCAAATTTGCAATAAGGATGTGCAGGTGTTTCATATTTTCTATTCTTTTTATTATCTGAGTTTTTTTAAAAAAAAATAAAGTAAAATAAAAAGTAAATAAATAGCCAAGTGATTTCATATGTGGGCCAAGGTTGGACTTAATATGGGCAGAATCCCTACAAAGTGTTCCAGCACACAACAAAACATTGTGTAGGAAAATAACCTGGATTGATTAGTTCTGCTCAAACTCTGCATGTAAAGCTAAGCATCTTGATATAAGTTATTCTTTTATAAATTAACCAGATTCCACTGAGCCTGTTAGCTTTTCAATCTCTGAGAAAGAGAGTGCGAACCTTTACAGACTGCCAGAAATAATGCAGCTTCAGCCCACTTTAACTGTCCTGGTTCAGTGCTAGGGAATCATGGGAACTGTAGGTTTTTTTTGTGACATTGAGCCTTCTCTGTCAGAGAGCTCTGGTGCCACAATAAACTACAGTTCCCAGGATTCCCTAGCACTGAGCCAGGACAATTAAAGTGGACTCAAGCTGCATTATTTCTGACAGTCTGTAAAGGCCCATAGTTATGGCTTGAGTGCTGGGCTCAAGTGTTAGCTGCAGGTCTTTTCAAGAATTTCTCTTTTCTCTAGTTTCTCTAGGCCTGTTAGTTTCTCTAGGCCTGTTAGGCTGTTAGGCTGCTTCTGAAAAAACCTTCCCTAGAACCCCTGGATATGAGAAATTATAGGCCTGTGTCATTGCTGCCATTTTTGAGCAAGGTAATCGAGAGGGTGGTTGCTCTTCAACTCCAAGCTGTCTTGGATGAAACCGATTATCTAGACCCATTTCAAACTGGCTTTAGGACAGGCTTTGGGGTTGAGACTGCCATGGTTGCCTTGACCGACAATCTGCGTCTGAGCATCGACAAGGGTAGCATGGCCCTGTTGGTGCTCATAGACTTCTCAGCGGCTTTTGATACGATAAATCACGACATCCTCTTGGGCCGCCTGAGGGGGTTAGGTGTCGGGGGCACTGCTCTGCAGTGGTTCCGGTCCTTCCTCTCGAGTAGGTCTCAGAGGGTGTTGCTTGGGGACAGTAGCTCCAGTAAGAGGGAGCTCACTTGTGGGGTCCCTCAGGGAGCTATTTTGTCCCCGATGTTATTTAACATCTTTATGAAGCTGCTGGGTGAGATTATACGGAGTTATGGTGCTGGGTGTTATCAGTATGCTGATGACACCCAAATCTATTTCTCCATGTCTCGTTCGTCGGTCTCGAATTCTAATGGCATCTCTTCTCTCAATGAATGTCTGCGAGCAGTAATGGGCTGGATGAGGAAAAACAGATTGAGACTGAATCCGGACAAGACGGAGGTGCTCACGGTAGCGGCCCCGAAACCAAGAATTGGGTTGCAACCTCCAGTCCTGGATGGGGTCACGCTATCCTCCAGTGACTGTGTTCACAGTCTGGGGTGCTCCTTGACTCGTCGCTCCTGATGACTAATCAGGTAAATGCGACGGTCAGGAGCGCCTGCTATCAGCTTCAGCTGATACGCCAGCTGCACCCTTTTCTGGAAGTAAGGGATCTCGAGACTGTCGTGCACGCGCTGGTAACCTCACACCTTGACTTCTGTAATGCGCTCTACATGGGGCTACCCTTGTGCTTGACTCGGAAATTACAGCTGGTACAAAATATGGCAGCCAGGTTAGTGTCGGGAACATCTAGGAGGGATCACATTACTCCGGTTCTGAGATCCCTCCATTGGCTGCCAGTCAGCTTCCAGGCCCAGTACAAGGTGTTGGTTATTACCTTTAAAGCCCTAAATGGCTTGGGTCCAAGTTATCTTAGGGACTGCCTCATTCCATACAATCCTCCCCGCGCTCTCCGGTCCTTTGGGAGGAATCTGCTGCAGCCCCAGAAATCGAGGCTTGCGGCAACCTCTCAGAGGGCTTTCTCTATTGTCGCCCCCAAACTCTGGAACGGCCTGCCGGATGAGATCCATCAGTTAACATCGCTAGTCAGCTTTAAAAAAGCTGTCAAGACGGATCTCTTCCGGCAGGCCTTTCCTGATTAATTCTTCCCAGCCTTAATCAGCACTGTTCCTTACGTGGCCCCATTTTGGATGGATAGGAACTCTGCTTTAGGCCATAGTGGAGTGTCTAACTGTGCCGTTTTAAGTTCAGTTTTAATTGTTATATTGTTTTTATGTTATTGTGATTTAATACTGTTTTAAGGGGGGGAGGGATTATCTGGGGTTTGTATTTGATTTTAATTGTAAGCCGCCTGGATTGGTTTTTCAATAGGCGGGGTATTAAATATTTATTTATTTATTTATTTATTTCTGCAGTGCATTGCATTGCTGGAGCTCTTAAAAAACCCTTATCTACATTGTTTCCAGTGTTATAATGGAACACACAATACAACCATTTTTGAAGTAAATCTACATCTTAGGGGTCAGTCACACATTATTAATTTTTTTACTGGAATGATGCAAATATCCTCACTCATGCAAAGTATGGTTTTGTTATTCATACTTTGAAATGGCATCCATTCTCTTTGGGATTTTAGAGGAGCCAGCAGCTGAGGAAGGTCGGGAGAGGAGAACACTCCGCTTTCCTCTTGGGAAGCCCCCAGAAGCCACCCATTGAGACCAGTTGTGCAGGGAAAGAGGAAGGGGAGGAGCACCTCCTCATAAAGCTGGCCAGGCAGAGCCTCACTCCACCAATGGGTCAACAATGCAAATGTATTTGAAACCTATTCAAGGTATACTTAGTTTAATCTGGGTCTGTTTGCATCATGATTCACACTACTGTCAATGTGAATCTTTTTTAAAAACTCAGGAAAAGACCTGGTGTCAAATACCTTGGGTTAAGTGGGGGTTTTGGTAGCCCTCCAAAAAACTGAATCAGGTGCATTCGGGGTATTGTGAACAACAGGGATTCAACCCCAATTCTAATTGGATTATTTTTATTGTGTTAATAGGGCCTTATTAATGTAATTTTTTAAAAGTTCTGTTTACTCTGGCATTTTTTTGGGGGGGGGGTTTCTTTTCCTGGGTTTCTATTGCAAGGTGTGATTTTCTAGATCTCTGTTGCTTTGGAGGGTGAGGTAGTTTGGGGGTGGACTGATTGGCTATTTTAAAAGCTATGCAAATGTTACAACTGTGGTGATTTGTTGGCAGCTCTCTCCACTCCACTGCAGGATCATTTTAAACACACACACACACAGCCTGTTCCCACTCCATCCATTCTTTGACCTCCTCTTTGAAAGTCTGCTCCAATAAATGTCCCCATCCTCATCCACTCACTCTAGGTGTGCTCCTTTGGGGGTGTTGGTGGCTGTACTTCAGTGCAGGCTCTCCAAATAAATCCCTCTTTTCTTACCCCCAACCTCTGAGCCTGTAAAATTGACTGTCTTTGTTTTTATCTGATTTCTTCTTTCATCTCTGGGCTGGGCTTTGCAGGCATCAGAGAGAAAGACAGTATCTGCAAGAACCATATTCTTTCTTGCCACTTTTTCACATGCTCTAATCCCTTCCATGCACCTGGAATGAGTAGATTGTTGGGCTTTGTGATCTTTCTGATCTGGGGCAAGAAAGAAGAAAAGGGATTGAACAGGGAGCCATTCAATTAGAGGGCAAAGTTGAGTTGTGAGATTAACAGCAAAGAAATGTATTCTAGCAGGGAAGTAGTATGGCTGACCATGCACATTCAGTGGAGATTATGCCTTTTAAATGTGATTCTAAAGGGAGTCAAACCATTGAAGGTAAATGCAAGGTAGAACTGATTCATTTGGATAGTATGGATCTGACCTGAGTGATGGTGTGTGTGGTGGGGGAAAGGGTTTCTCTGTTGCTGCTGAGAAAGTCAACAACAAAAAGGGGGGGGAGGTTTGGTGATTGCAAGTAGTGGATGGGATAGGAGATGGAAACTGAGAGAGGGAAGCTGGGCCTTCCTTTCTGAGCACTAAAATTTTGAGCTGGACAGGAAGCCTATAAATTGTAAGATTTGTCTCTCTTTTCAAAGAAAGACTCTGAAACAGCAGAGTTGCCTTCCATTTTGTATTTAGTCTGGTTTTAAAGTGTGTGTGTGTGTGTGTTTTAAAAAGAACTGATTTGTTTTTTTGTGTTTGGGCTGTGCTACTTGGTTTCAGTTACAAAGTTAGTATTTTAGTAAACAGTTTGAGAAGGGTAAAAAAATAGCAAAATGGCAAACTGTTATAAATTACAACAAGAGGGCAACAGGTTTTACTCAGAAAATGGAAACTTAGGCCTCATCTGCACAGGACAAAAGATCTCTAACCCTGGCCCAAATTCTGATTCTGGTGCAAGTAGTTTGGATGACATTGAGCATGTTCCCCATTGGAAATTGGGTAAATCATCTTTAATACATTTTTTTAAAAAAACTTTCACTTACTCCAGATCTTCTGGGAATACTCAGAGCCCTCCATTCCTGTGCCAGAGTGGCTGTCCGTATGGGCATCCCACTGAGCCATCTGGCACATCTGCCACCACAATGGGTTGCTTGCTCTGAGGTCAGAACAAGGTGCCCAGTCATGTGATTGGCACTGGGCCTCTTATTCTGACCTCAGAACCAAGCAACCTGAAGTGCCAGATAGCCCCCTCTTCACAGAAAAATGGTGGGCCAGATAACAAGAGAAGGTCAAGGCAGGTGTGGGACCAGGATAATCTGGCCTGTGCATGCAGGCCTTAGATGGAGAGAAATCAAGATGTGATCCTCTTCATTGGCTGGAAGTGGGGTGGGTGGGTGGAAAGAGCAATGTCATAATAGCCAAGCAACATAATTCAGAGTGCAAGAGAGAGAGAATAAAGAATGAGAGAATCCAGAAGAAAGAGTCAGAGCTGCTAGAAATGCATAACTTCATGAGACCATTGGATCAAAAACTTTAAGATACTACTTAAATAAGAGATCTAGATAAAACAAGGGCAGGATCTAGCTATGCTTTCTGAATGTTATTAACCTTAATTGTTTTATTACTATGTTGCTTATAAGATATTTTCAAACTTTTTACATTTTTCTTCAGTAAACGTTAAATGCTTTTTGTTTGACATGTTGTTGCCATCCATCTTAAGTCTAACAGAGAGCCAGAAAGATTTGAGGCTGGTTTGGTAGAGACAGCCAGAGAAATTAAAACTTTTATTTAAGGGAAGCAGAAAAAAGCCAAAGGAAGGAAAAGTTAAAATGAATGGGGGTATAGTATTTTTCATATTTTCTTTTTCAGTCATGTGACAGAGCTTTGGAAATCTATGACAGATGGATTTCAGGACCTTCAGGTTTCTTTTCTGAGCTTGAGCTTGGAGAACTCTTCTATACTCTATATAAATCTTATTGTATGACTGTGAAACTACTAGAAAATTGGGTTCTAGGTTCATTAATTTCATTCTTTCATGCAAGACTGGATAATTTTACAATTTTTCTCCTAGCTGCAAGAAATTCACTGAAAACTGTGCAGTTTTGGAAGACTATTGACAGGCTGAGATTTATTATGTGGGGGCAAAAAAAGACCAGAATTTTTTTAAAAAAATTAGAGTTTAGGCAGGGAAAATAGCATTTACTTTGCAAAAAATTTATTATTGGCATAGAATTACCCTCCTCCATGCAGAACAATTATGCTTTCTGAGTAGAAATGTTAAGACAAAATGGGTGGGGGGGGGGCAAAATTGCTCTTTTCTGCACAAAAACTGTTTTCTGCATAAAGAAACCACATACATTTTTATGCAGAATAAGTCCTGAATTGTGACCATTGTCACTTGTCTAAGATTCTCCTTATCAGGATTACCTGACACCTGAGAAACCTGTTTTTCATTTTTTTTCAAATATTTTCAAATATTCCTTCCCTCTCTACTGTGTTCACATTATGGATAAAGAACTCACTGCAGCTTTCTCTACTTGCATATCACTTCTTATTCCAATTGTCAGTCCCATTATGTTGTCTTCATTATCTCAGTAAGGCACTTTTGTTCAAAACTAAGTAAAATTCACATGTGTGCATTTTTGACCAATAAATGAACAGAGTAACTACTTAAAAACCAGATAAATAGTTAATTTATTTTAAAGGATGGCAAATCTATCACAAATACATGTACAGGAGTGGAATGTTGTTGTTGTTGTTTGAAATGTTTCTCATGAGGCAAGGATACCTGGTAGCTGTGCTCAAGTCAGGCAGCCAAACAGGTGAAGAACACTTATTCATTCTTTGCACTGGCACCGATCCCCTGAAAGTACATGAAAAGCTTTCAAATACAAATCATTAAAGTGGCATTCATGGAACTTCAAACAATGAGCCTGGCTCCAGACAACTCCCACCTAAAACCTTTTAGTGAAAGAAACCGTTCCTCTGACATCAAGATGATCTTGCATGACTGACATCTTCAAAAAATCCTGTGATGTGTCACGCACCTTTTAGTAAAGAAATGAATCTGTCTTTTCAACCTGACACAATTAGCTACCATGAGAAATTGTTTGCATGGGATTGTTAAAACATTGGTATGGAAAAAGGATTGGTGTTACAAAAGTCTCTTTCAGGGTAGGAACCTGAACCTGTGTCCTCTGAGGCAACAGAAATCTACACAACAATTGCTGAAAGTTCTCTCTATGTAGACAAAAAACAGATCTTTAAGTGAAGATTAAGTGGTGACTTGAAAGTTTTCATCTTCTGAACCAAAGGCGAGAAGCTGTGGTCTTCAAAATGTTGAGTTTTGAAAGCCATCAGATGGTATGACTGTCAGTGATGATGAAAGGTCAACTCCATCTGGAGGGGCATGTGTTTCCCATTACTACTCTACATGAAGGATGGGTTCTTCAAAGGCAATTTAATACTGAAAGGAACTTGAATGAAGGACAGAGCCTTCATTCACCCCAGTTTGTTAAGAGTAGGGTGAACTATTGTGGTTAATAACCCTAGAACAGTCACTTAAATTTCATCTGAAGTGAAATCATGAATTAAATTTGAATTTCTCCATAGTTTGTGGAAGATTGAAGATAGTCAAAGGTGTTCTGACAAGGCTAGTTTCTTGAAATGAGTTGGTGAAAGAGTAACTTATCCAAAATCAATACTCTTAAAACCAGTTCCTATAAAACCTTGCTGAATTTGGGTATCAATCAGCCTATTCCCTCTGGGATGTGTGCATTAGACTTCAAATTGACTAAGCATTAAAAACAAAGATTATTTAGTGTATTTGGTAGCTGGATCCATCTGTCTATATTCTGTGATCTTCAAGTACATTCAGTGACAATTATGTTTCATATGAGTTCCTTGTTAATCTGCATTTAACTGAATGAAAATTCACTTTCATTCTGAATTTATTTTTTCACAACACACATATTTTTTCCATGTATTTTACCCCAAAATATGCCTTTTTGTGTGCATGCTAACGTAAAATATTTATTTCAATATGTATTTTGATGATGGTGGAAGGGTCCTGAGAACAAACATTTTGGGAATATCACAAAATTAAAGGAAGAGGTTAAAAAATACAGGATAATTCTATTGTAGACTATGCTTTTGCTAAAGAAGTGCAGATCAAATTGGTTGACTTACAAACATCCCAACACAACCTCTGTACATCACTATAGGAACAGGAAATTGATCTACTAACAGCAAATATATGAACATGCAGAAAATTACTGAAGACTACAGTGGAAGTTTTTAAAAAGCACCATATTTTTCAATAAATTGAAGATGTAGAAACACTTTTCTCCTTTTCTTTTTAAAAGGACTGAAATTTTGAGGAATTTTGGCATATACATATTATTTTTTTTATCTGTTCTAACTTTGCTTCACCAGTTTAAGAATACAAAAAGAAACCCCTCACTGTAGATATACTGAAGCATATTTTGTAGCATATGCAGCATTCCCTTTAAGTACTATCTAATCTATTTATGAAATCTAATACTATGAATAGCATTACTTCCAGCTGACACCTAAACTTTTGTAAGGTGGAATTTTAGTAAAAAATAAAATAGATGTTGAAAACAGAAATCATCATAGCAGCATGTAAAATGAATGTATTTATTTTTTAAAAAAAATTGTCAGAACAAAATGAGTGGGGGAAGAAATACCTGCTTCACTGCATTGACTCTCAGTTTCTGTGTGTAACTGTTTAAATTAATGGACCGTTTCAGTTTCAATGTCATGTAAACAAGCCTGCCTTATTTATGTTCAATGCTTGACTACATAAAAGTTTATTGCAGGTAATCTCTAAGCTTTGTGTTGCAACCACTAATTGTACAGAGAAAGTGAACAGGATTAGTTAGGCAAACAGTAGCTTATGTTCTGTCCTTTCTGTGTAGCATGTTTTCCATTTTGAATCAAGAATAGTGTCTTCAAGAAAGTGAGTCAGGTAAATCATGGCTACCTTCAGACGCTACATAATGTTCCTCATCTTTGCACAAGTCAGATTTCAAGCAAACCCAAAAGGGCATTAGGGCATCATCATTAAACAAATCACACATTTTATTTCCTGGTATCAAATGTTCAACTTTTGATTCCTGTCTTTAAAAAAAAAAAACCCTCACTGCATCAAATTCATTACAGTTGAATTTCCATTTCTTTAACTATCTTTTGTTCACTTTTTTGACCAACTTTTAAAAATTACTTTTTACTTTTCTAAAAGAAAGGGGAAAGGAGGGAAGGAAACTCACTACTGTTACTAATTTTTAAAAAACAGTTTCACATTGTGAATGTGCATCATAAGTTACTTTATGTTATAATTTAAATACATTTGAATTATAAAAAATAACCCAAAACACTGCAAACTGACCCCCCCCAAAAATCCCATTGTAGATATATGAATAAATATTACTAGCCATATTAAAAGTTTAATGTAAGCAGTCTTTATGTTACTTTTTAAGGTATGATTGTGTCTGAATAGTTGATATGCAAAAAATAATATGTTACTGGTATGTAAAGTGTTAGTTTCAAGTTGTTTACCTAGCTAAAATTTGTTAAGAGCTTAGAATCATAGGAAAGAGCCAGAGAATGAAAGAATTTGATGAAGAGAGTTTGGCAAACATGAAGGTATAAGGAAATAGAAGAGGGTGAGAGTATGTAATAAAGTAGAAGGAGTAGAAAAGAAGGAGAATGAATGAGAACAAGAGATAATGTAAAAGAAAGGATGAAGGTTAAGGTAGATAGCTAAGAGAATATGAGGAGAGGAAAAGAAGATGGAAGTAGAAGAAAGGAAAAAGGAAGAAAGTGAAAGGTGAGGTTGAAGAGAAAGGAAAGGATAAGAAAGGACAAGAATGGAAAGGTAGAGAGAGAACTATGGTAGTAGGAATCCTAAGCAATATATTGAAATAATTGAGGCTCCCTTCCATGTTCAAAAGGTTTGGGTATGTTTAAAATGTAAGATACATTGGTTGAATATAGCAGAACTATTTAGCAACAAATGTATAACAAGCATAATGAATATTGTTTAAGTATGGAAAGAATGTGTATTTCAAAGTTTTAATCTATATATATATATATATATATATATGAGCTTAGAATCAAAGAATCATAGAGTTGGAGGAGACCTCAAGGACCATCCAGTCCAACCCCCTGTCATGCAGGAAGACACAATCAAAGCATGCTCAACAGATGTCCATCCAGCCTCTTCTTTACAAACCTCCAAAGAAGGTGACTCTACTACACTCTGAGGGAGAAGGTTCCATTGTTGAACAGCTCTTACTATTAGGAAGTTCTTCCTAATGTTAATCTCTTTTCCTGTAGTTTGAACTTATTGCTCTGGGTCCTACTCTCTGGAGTTGCAGTAAACAAGCTTGCTCTGTCATGTTACTCTGCCTTTCTATGCTTCTGCAGCTATATAAAGTTTAGCCCCTTTACCATTACCACAGCCTTCTCTAGCAGATGACATTATGTAGATCTTCAATCTTAGTCTTTAAAAAAAATTCTTTATGGTAATTTGGTTTGGCCACAAAATGAGTGGGGTACTGAGTAAAACCAACTTAAAGGCTTAAAGAACTAAGGGCCTGTGCAGAACGGCCAAAAGAGCCGGCCTGAGGGTGGAGTTGGGTGGGGTGACCATACGCCAGCTGCCCCAACTCCACCTTGACACCGCCGTCATGCCACATGACCCACCGCATGGTGCGTGGCATCAGGGTGCCCCGTTGGTGTAGAGTGCACAAGAGCTGCCATGGCGGTGCTAAGTGTGGCTTTTTGCCACCCCAAAAAGGAGCAGCATTTGCCAGCTCTTTTTGGAGTGGCAAAAAGCCAGATTGGGGCTGCAGTGTGTGGTTGTCATGGCCCCAATCTAGCTCTCCTGGGGCAGCACAGAGCCACCCCTTAGGGGCCATCTGTATGGCCCCTTAGTCAACTAAGGGTTTTCCATACTTAACTTTAGTTATTGTTGCCGCCTCCTCCCCCTCCCTCCCTCTCCTTTCTGTTCTCTAGGACCACTGAACACTTTCACACTTTGAAAAAATATTTAGTAGGTGTCCTCCTTAACTTATAGACCCATCAGGATATTTCCCACATGCATGAACACTTGGAGGGGGGTGGTTCCAATGGGTACATCTTTGAAATCACAGAGTACATCTTTGAAATCACAGGGTAGAAATAATACAATTTGATACCACTGCCCTGGCTCCATCCTACAGAACCCTGGCAATTGTAGTTTTGTGAGACACCAGAACTCTTTGGTAGAGAAGGCTAAAGATCTTGTAAATGACAAATCCCAGGTAAAGGTCTTCCCCATTGACAAGGTTGTCAAGTCATGTCCGACCATAGGGGGCGGTGCTCATCTCTGTTACTAAGCCGAAGAGCCAGCATTGTCAGAGACTACTTTGTGATCATGTGGCCAGCATGATTGCACAGAACGCTGTTTACCTTCCCACCGAAGTGGTACCTATTTATCTACTTGCATTTGCATGCTTTTGAACTGCTAGGTTGGCAGAAGCTGGGACTAGTGACAGGAGCTCAACCCATCATGCAGCATCCAGGCCTTGAACTGTCAATCTGCTGATCTTTCAATCAACCGAGTCAGCATCTTAAGCACTTGAGTCACTACATTCCTCTACAGCACATAAAGTGATGTAAAAATGCATTATTTCTACAGTGTAGATGCACCCACATTGTCTTGCTGATTTCAACCCTAGGTTTCCACAGGCTGGCCTTATCAAAGTGTCATCTTCAGTTGTATGCAGAGGAGAAGAGGGTATCCCAAGAGCTTTTCCTAAGAATGTCCTCTTTCTTCCTTTGTCAAAGAGGAACCCCAGGAAACTGGCATGGAAGGCATCCAATTGGGGTATTCAAAGAACCCTTAAAGAGCTCTACAGGCATGGGGAACATGGGGTCTTCCAGGTGTTTCTATTCTGAAAAACAGTTGCTGGTGATTCACTGGCAAGTGCAATTCAAAGCCTAAACAGGGAGATGTCTTATCTCACTTGCTCAGACCACAGGCTGACAGTATTCATTGGGAAGAAACTAGTACAAGAACTAGAGTGAAATATCTGTTCACTCCCACTATCCTCTTTCTTTCATTCACACAATTGATTCCTGACATTTCAGCTGGAATAATTTGCTCCTTCCCCTTTCCAAGAAATTTCCTTGTCATAAAATATTACTTCTCCACAGTCCTGTGTATACTTTTTGGGGGAGTAAATCCTCCCCCTCCCATGTGTAGTGTTTCACTGTATGCATTCTTTGAAATTTCTGGGATGCTTACTACAACTAGAACATTGACATTTGCTTTATGATTTTGTTTTAGTTGAGACACAGTGGTGGTTGAGGGATATTGGGACTGGGAAGCTTCCAGTGGTCTTAGTAAAACTCTCTTGGTTCTCTCAGAATTTCTGAAGCTTTTGTCTAAGCAGAAACCTTCACATTTGCCTTTTATCTTTCATAAAATCTGGTGGCAAGTCCATATCCTGAAGGACTTAAGAGCTTTTTCGATAATATTTGAGAGATGTATAGATTTCCTTTTGAAGAAATTCACAAGGTAGTGTACAAAAGTAAAAAGTAAAAACCACAAGCAAACAATGGTAAAACAATTAAAACAAGCTAGTCAGCATGGCATAGTGCTTTGAGTGTTGGACTACAATTCTAGAAACCAGGGTTTGATTCCTGTTTGCCCATGAAACCTGTTGGGTGATCTTGAGCAAGTCACTGTTCTCAGCCTCAGGGGAAGGCTATAACAAACCTCCTCTGAACATATCTTGCCAAGGAAACTCCATGACACATACCACTGTCTATTCAAGACTATCTAAGAACTAGCTCATTTATAGTCCGAATGAAAAAGGCAAGCCTTTAGGGTCTTTCTAAAGGCTTGTAATTATGGAGCTTGTTGACTACCAGTTAGAAGGATTTCACAAGCAGGGACCCACCACTGAGAAGACCCTAGTTTTTGCTACTTAATTGTTCCTATAAATGAGCACAGAAGCAAGGACTCCACTGCTGGCCTCAGATTGTCACCAGTCTATTGTAGATAAAGATTCAGGATTAGACTTGAAACCACTGTCAATCAGAGTAGACAGTACTGAGTTGAATGGGCCAATATTCATATGTTTCTCACATCTTATGGAGTTAAGAAATGGCTTAGATTTGGTTGGGTTGAGGACTATTTTTCATGTATTCAAAAGGAGCTTGGAAAGTTACTTTTAAAATGTGATTCATTCCTATTGTTTCATTGTTTGGAAGGAAGCATATTGGAAGTAGCTGGGGAAATTGCTTTTCACAATGTTTGCATCACTGCTCCTTACTTTATTTTACTTTGCATTACTTTTTGAGGTGGGGGAAAAAACCTTAGGCTTTATAAAAGAATGACATAAATTTGAAAGGTTCTTGTTGAAGTGTCTCCAAAAATACAAATAACATCAAGTTTTCAAAGAAACTAAAAAGGAATACTCTTGGTTCCAGTAAAGTAATTCTCCTATCCCAGAATTACAGATAACTATCATTCTCTGGTTCTCAGAATGTCAGTCAGGCTGCATAGTCAAATCAGTGTACAACAGCTGAATTCTGACTCATAAAACTGGACTGGTGCCCCAATACTGTGGTAATATTATAATTTCTTTAAAATGTTTTTAAAACAAATATTGGAATCATTAAAAACCCAAACTTTTGACAAGGCACATTTGCAAAATTTCCAGTAAGCGGGTTGTCTTCAGTTCATACCCTTCTGATCGCTGGCTCACCGTCTCTCTTTATTCTTGGTATTGCCATACACAATACATATATTAATTACACAACACATTAATTGCATTGCTCATCATGCTGATTGTCTCCAGTAGTACTTTTTCTCTTTTGGATAATGGTGAGTTATTGCTCTTCACAGAAAACCTTCCAGGGGCTGCGTGACTCACAAGACACTGCTTTCAAAATGTTTATTTCTCCACTCCCATCTCTATCTCTTCCTTACTCTTTCCTTCTTTCCTTTTTTGGAGTAAGGTAAATGTGTTAAAAAAATTGATAGGTGAGTCCAAATCCCTTTCTTCATGTACATGTTACCCTTTACTTTGGCAGCTGCACCAAATGCTTGTGACTATGCTAAATGTATATATTGTGGAAAGTGCATGTTTGTATCTTAAAAGTAATTATTGTTAGAAGTTTCCCCCCCATACCAGTAACTTCATTGTCCTAGAAGTGGCAGTCTTAAACAGTGTAGTTAAGATTCGGTACTCAGAAGATTTTCAGTGTTGAAATTGTTTCAGAAGTTGATATCAAGTTGAAGCTAGCCTTTTGAGCTTGGGATTAAAACGAGAACAGTTGGGAAAGATGCACCTTAAATTTGATGTAATCTTATTCTGCTCTGATAATATATTTATACTTTAATGCTTTATAGATGTGGTATGAGAGCCTGTATGTAGTGGTTTGAGCATTGGACTAGGGCTCTGGAGACCAGAGTTTGGGGGGTTGCAGACTGCCAGAAATAGTGCAAATTGAGTCCACTTTTAGGGTTAGGGTTAGGGTTAGGGGTGGGGAATCATGGGAACTGTATTTTATTGTGGCACCAGAGCTCTCTGACAGAGAAGGCTCAATGTCTCAGAAAAAAGAAAAAAAACAACAATTCCCATGATTCCCTAGCACTAGCCCTAACCCTAAAAGTGGACTCAATTTGCACTATTTCTGGCAGTCTGCAACCCCCCTTTGAATCCCTGATTGGTCATGGAAACCCACTGGGTGCCCCTGGACAAGCCACTCTCTCTCAGCCTTAGAGGATGGCAATGGCAAACCCCCTCTGAAGAAACTTGCTAAGAAAACCCTGCGATAGGGTTGGCTTATGGTTGCCATAAGTCAGAAATGATTTGAAGGCCCAAAACACACACATAACTTAAATCTAATTACATCTTAGAAAAGTTGTTTCTCATCTCTGGGTGCATCTACACTGTAGAAATAATGTAGTTTGACACCACTTTAAGTGCTGTAGTTCCAGCCTATGGAATCCTGGGAGTTGTTGTTTCAGAAGGTATTTAACCTTTTCTGCCAAAGAGTGTTGGTGCCTCACAAAACTACAAATCCCAGGATTTTGTAGGATGGAGCCTATGACAATTAATGCAGTGTAGATGCACCCTCAGATGCTGTTTGGATCAAATTCTTATACTGTTTGGATCAAATTTGGAAGTGCAAGACCGTTGGACTACAGGACAGTTGGCCATGCTGGATGGAGGTGGAAGGCAGATTAATTTCTCCGGTTTTGGTGCATCTCCTTAAAGAGCATATTTGTTCTTAGTGTGGGAAAATCTAAATGTTTTGAGATCTGTATAATGAAAAGGAAATCAATGTGTTGGAGTCAATGAGTGCACGTCAACAGTGCACTATAAATTTTGGAGCAAAGTCCCAAAGTTATAAATCAAAGAGACAGGAATCAAGCAAGGATTTGTTTAGCATGATGAAAGGCACGTAGGCAATATCAATATTTTGCAAGCCAGACTATGTTATGCAATGGCATAGTTAATTGATACTGCTTTCTGTTTCTTTGCCTTTTCTAAGAAAGATAGCACTTTGTCCCATGATGTTTCCAAAAGACAATGGCTACTGCCACATTGCAGAAATAACGCAGCTTAATGCCACTATAAGTGTCATGGCTCAGTCCTGTGGAGTTTTTACTTTGGGGATTTATAGTTTTGTGAGATATTTAGCCTTCCCTGTCAGAAAGCTCTGGTTCTCCCACCTAAGTACAAATCTCAGAATTCCACAGCATTGAGCCATGGAAGTTAAAGTGGTGTCAAACTGCTTTATTTCTGCAGTGTGGCATCAGTTAATAAAATATATGGTCGTCTTCTTCTTTTTTTTACTTTGAGTATGTGGCAATGGTCGAAGAATAAATTCACTCATTTTGCAATTTAATGTGTTTACTGAATTTTGCCATTTTTTGACCATGTTAACAATCTTTTGTACTTCTCCACTTTTTTCCCCAATGGAGTTCCTCCAGTGACTATGCTAAATGTATATATTGTAAAAAGTGCATGTTTGTATCTTAAAGGTAATTATTGTTAGAAGGCAGCATATTAGCAAAAATCCTTTCATAAATGTATATTAAACAACATTGTATAAGAAGGGCATGCCCTACAATTGCGCACAAAAATGTATATGAGTTTCCATTAGAAATCAAAAACAGAACCTCACCTGAATTGAAGACTGGAAAATTGAAAACTTTATCTGTGTTTGTGATAAACAAGACCGGGGTGGGGGGAGGGGAGGCTTGCCATGATCTGGTTAATTTGCTCACAGAATCCCTACAAAATCAGCTGTTGGCATGTACAGAACTATTGGTGCAACTGGAACTAGTTAAGATTCACAAGGAGCTTATTATTTCTGTGTCTCAAGATGCTCAAAAGATGGTATATACATATTAGTTGGAAAGCCAGGGGGGCAAAACACACTAGACTTTTCAATTAATAAAAAGGGCATCTTTTGAGCATCTTGAGATGTTATCTCCTCCAGATTTCATTGGATATTCCCCAGTTTTTGCTTTCTCAATAAGTGAATGGATATTTTTCTTTAAAAAAATATCTGTGACAATGTGTAGAGCCACAGGAAAACTCAGATTGCATAACCCACATTTCCAAATGCCAATTTATGTTATTGCCATGATTTACATATTTGTAGTGGGCTTCTACTTGTCATGATAATACTCAAATTGTGGCAATTGAGGGTGCGAGGATCCCCCTCAAGTGGTCTTACATGTAAATAGAACCATGAGGATTCAAGTGAAGTTATATACAAACCATGGTGTTACATACAAATAGAATCACAATCATGCAAATATTCATGAGGGCTGCTTGCAGCCACCTGAAGACTCATATTGTTATTCTGGAACCTGACATGGTAATCAATTTTGCATCTTAAATCTGGAAAGCTCATCTTAAGTATTATCTTTTGTTGTCTTCTGGCCCTTGACATTTCCCTTCTCCGTCCATCACAATGGCTTCATGTAAGAGATTATGAGCATTCACATATAACACTGCTGCTTAACAGTACCAGACACTATTAGTACAGAGGGATGTTATTCTACACTAATGTTGTTTTTTTAAGAAAAATAACAAGTATCAATTGTCATTTTCAAAGGATTTTTGTCATTCAGGGCTTATTATGCATAAATTAATACATGGTTGCTTTACACAGGAAACTTTTTTTTTTTTTTTGCACAGAATATTATCTGCTCCAAACATGTTGCTTCCTGCTCAGAAAAAAGTTGTTTTCTTGACAAAAACTGCTACATGAAAATTTTGTGCACAATTAATCCTGAACAAAAAAGATTCTTGTTAGACAAGGATTTTCCTTGTCCCAGTTTCACAGCACCCAAGGAACACATTTTGGGCCATTTAAAAAATATATTTTTGAATATTCTTTCCAACCCTACTACTACTTAGGGTACAGCTGTAGATTTTCAAATATTTGTTTTTGACCACATGGTTGTACATGAAAAGGCTCGGCTGTGAATGTAAAGTGGAAGGGAAAAATTAGAAGTGGTAAGTGTGTATTTGTATTTCATGAAAGGTTTTTCCACCACTATTTATTTATTAATTTAAATACTTTTTATATGACCCTTCATCCTTTTTAGTATTTCAGGTTTAGGGACAATAGTTCAAATGAACATGCAGTATATTATAACACAAATTTGAAAAAGTCCCCTCTTTTATCACTGAATACCTCTAAGAAGTAATGCATGGGAAGCATTCTCTGTGTTTTTAAGTCCCAAATTGCTTAAGTCCCAGATGTGAATAGGCAGTGGACTTTGCTCAGATCTGGTCTATTGTTACTTCTCCCCATTGAAGAATCCTCTATAAGCTTTCAAGATATATGCCAAGTTCTGTGGAATTCAGTTTGAAAATCAAGCTCTTCCTAACTTTTCCTAAACTAATGACTTTTTTTTTTTGCCTGTTAATACAAGCTGGTGCTCCTATTCTGCCTGATTATAACTCAAAATGAAGAACAAACAAGTAAACACAGCTGTACAAGGAGGTAAAGTACTTGTGTTGAGCAACTCATGTTAGCCCTACTCAAAGTGCAGTGAATTAACATGCAAAGGGGAACATACTAAATTGTACAGTTTATTTCTAGATCCATTACTTTGCTTGTGTAAGTAGTGACAGGTCTAAACAGAAGAGGTTTCCTTACATGTGGACAGACCTAAGGGAGTCATGGTTCCTAGTCATAAGAAGAGTACCCATGTGTAAGGGAAGCTCACCTGCTCAGACTTGTTACCTTTCACATGAGGAAGGCAAATGGAGTTAGAGCTGGAGCTGGAGTGGGTAAGACTAGCACCCTTCCCTCTATTTGTGTTGATTCAATGCATTCTGTAAACAAGTGACTATGGATACCACTGGTGGGACTTTACCCTCTCTGGAAGAAACTTCTGCTTACTTCCTTTCTTTTACCACTGTCCTACATCACCAGTCTGTTACCTTTTCCCTGTTCTGCAAAACTAAAAAAAAGTGAGACCTTATTATGTACATCTGAGGACAATGGTTTGACCACATTGAGTGGGTTGGTATTCTGTAGTTTTCCTTGGCTTGTGGTGAGCCTCTGGATTACCATTTGGCATTTTTTTAAACAACAGATTCTTTCCCTCCTTGCAGTGTCTCTGTACATTGGCAATTATGAATCAGATTGGAGGCAAGATTAAAAGAAACCCATCAAGACATCTCATACATCCTTGACTGAAAAACATTAAATCTTCAGGATTAATCATTCAGCAGGTATATGACAAACACAAAGATGTCAGACTGAAATAACATGCCAGAACTTTTTTAAAAAAGAAAGAAGTGGGAGGAAGAAAGGCTATCCTCCATCCAGCTATCCAAAAGCAACAAAAGATGTGCCAGGCAACTATTCTTTTTAGGTTAGGGATGGGGTTAGGACTGGATGAAGCTAGATCCTTGCCTTATGGATTTACTTTTTATGCTGTTGCGTGTGAAAACAATGTTAATGTAACCTTATAGTGGAAACTTTAGCAACATATAATTGACAGTAGAAACTGCCAGTGTAGTAATATATATATATAATATATATATATATATATATATATATATATATATCTTTGGAACATGTGTCGCTGCAGACTCTGTACTTATGATTGTTCAACATTTGGGATAAAGAAATTTACCAGTTTTGTCTCTCTAGCATTTACCCTCTTTAAACCTCAAATTCATTTTGTTATGAATATGAAAACAGTGATTTGGGGTAAATTCTTCAAAAATGAACTGAAATAAAATTGTTCTCCATCATCACTGGCTGAATTTGATAGCTACAAGCCTCTTTAGTATGGTGAGAACAATTTGATATCTTCCAATAACCACCACATTGCTCTTAAAGATTACTTGCCACTCAGAGGGGAAAAAAGCAGTGGGAACAATGATTCAACACTAATAATGCTGGACAGACAGATTTGTGAACCTAGATCTTTAATTTTGTTCTGGGTTTTTTTTGGGGGGAGGGAGGAGCCTGGAGTGGATGGGTGAATCTGTAATTTGTGGATTCTCCTGCATTCAAAGTTTGGTATGAAGAATAGCATTAAACTTACCAGAGCCCAACCAAAATGATTTTTCCTATCTCTAATCCACTACTGTATCCCTCTCTCTCCCCATCTTTTTTTCCCAAACTGTAGGTTTTCTTGCTTTCTTATAATGCTGATAAGGCCCCTCTTAATACCATTTTTAGATCACCATTGTTACCATTTGTTGTTTTCTGGATATAGTCATTAAAAGTTTATTACAGTACATTAGATTCACATGATTCCTTATTTAAATTTTTTTTTTATGTATATGTGTCTCTTCCCATGTGTGATGTACCATAAGGCTCACTCTCTCCCTCTTGCAGGAAAAATGATTATTTCTCTCCCAATCATACATAGGGGGGTTGCAGACTGCCAGAACTAGTGCAAATTGAGTCCACTTTTAGGGATAGGGTTAGTGCTAGGGAATCATGGGAATTGTTTTTTCTGAGACATTGAGCCTTCTCTGTCAGAAAGCTCTGGTGTCACAATAAAATAGTTCCCATGATTCCCTAACCCTAACCCTAACCCTAAAAGTGGACTCAATTTGCACTATTTCTGGCAGTCTGTAACCCCTTTTAGATTACAGGTGGAGAGTATGTTAAAAGGCTGTTGGAAGCATGTTCATAAACAGGTGGTGTGCTGTGAATTGTAAAACCACAGAGACCAAGCTTAGCTTTCTCTACTGAGACAGAAAATAAGAAATTAAATTGTCCTTTCTGTATGGCCTTTCTCTTCAGTTACATTGTACCTATATTATTCATATTGTGTGACAAATTCAGTTTTTCATGATGATCTCCTAAAGAAAACTGAAGAATCTTGAAAAGTCACAGAGTAATGACACCTGCAATAAAGCTATGCACTGGTAAATAGCAACAAAACTATGGACTGCTGGCATCTACAAATTATTTCAAGTTGTTTGTTAATTAAACTGTAAAATTGGTCCAGTTGCTATGTTTGGTAATAGCTGATTAGCTTCATACCACTGATACTTCAAGTGTCTACAGCTAGTCTTGTATATGGGGTTGCCAGGTGAAATCAGGGACAGGGCTTCTGTACTTTAATAATTGTCTAAGAGAGGGAAATTCTGCAGAAGAATCTTGTGTGACAAAGCAACATCTCCTGAAATTTCCTTTTCTGAACAATTATTAAAGGTACAGAAGCCCTGTCCCTGATTTCCCTGGCAACACTGATTGCATGGTTTAGATGGAGACAGTGTGGTGTAGTGGTTTAAGTGACAGATTTGGACTCAAGGAGACCAGGGGTTGGATCCATGCCTCCGCAGCTCAGTGATTTTGGTCAAGTCTTATTCTTTCAGCCTCAGAGGAAGATAACAGCAAATCTCCTCTGAACAAATTTTGCTAAGAAAACCTTGTGATGGGTCCCAATTAGTCAGAGTCAGTTTGGAGACATAATAACTGACTCAGATTAGGTCTCTCACTCTCCCTTTTCTGAATAGGCATCAAGCTATTTTTAATATTTTATTTTGGTTTATATATTTTAAAATGGTTTAATTATTGTTATATTTTATGACCTTATATAATTGTTTGGATTTAAAAAAAAAAAAAAGCAAGCCCTTTGATGGCTTTCAGCAGCAAGGTGGAACAGAGATTATCATGTTCATGATAATGAAATCTACCACATGGAATAAGTCCACTGCCCTTTGGATGCAAATGCTTTGTTGTTGCTGTTGTTTTTGTTGTTGTCAGCTGCCCTTGCGTCATCCCTGACTCATGGCAACCCTGTGGATAAGACATCTCCAAGACTCCCTGTGCTCCACTGCTTTGCTTAGGTCCTGCAAATTCAGACCCATGGCATCCCTAATTGAGTCTAGCCATTGGGTATGCAGTCTTCTCTTTCTGCTGCTTTCCACTTTCCCCAGCATCATTGCATTTTCTACTGAGTCTTTCCTTGTCATGGTGTGTTCAAAGTACAACAATTCATTTTAGTCATCCTGGCTTCCAGGGAGAGTATGGGCTTGATCTGTCCAAGGACCCATTTGTTTGTTCTTTTGGCCATCCACAGTATCCTTAGCACTCTTCTCCAGCAACACATCTCAAATGAATTAATTTTCTTTCTGCTTGCTTCCTTTACTGTTCATTGGCTTGGATTTTAGTATTCAGTGTTATGAGAACACAAATTGCAATTCCTCTATAAGAACTGCTAACACAATGTATATGAAATACTAACAGTAAATTAAATGCCCTATAAAGTGCATATGTGCTCAAAGGGAGGACTGAATCTGCCCTCAGTGAGAAAACAACCTCCACCCTATTTTGGCCTAGCAAGGAAATCCAAGTCTATCTGTTGAGCTTGTCTTCCCTAAGGGGGGAAGGAAGATATCAAGTGGTACATGGCACCGCACTTTTGCCACCACATCCATCTTACCTCTGAAATGTTTGCAGTAGACATCTGTACTATCAACTAACTTTTTTTTTTGCACTTCCACCATCATCCTCTTGTAGATTGTCTAGTTTTTTTTGTTCCAGTTTTGTAATCCATATTTCATCTGTTATTCTATTGTGACTTTATGCGAACATAATCCTTGGTAGCATAACTATTTCTCCAAAAAAAAATGTCTAAAGACTTCTGGCTGGCAGAAGAGGCATCTGTGTTACTGACTCCAATCATTTTGGAGCTGCATCAGGAAATCAAGAACTCTCACTTGCATTGCTACTTGGCTGGATGCCTTCAGTCTCCTGCCTTGACTGCTGCCACACAGAAGAATTATTGCAGTTTGACACCATTTTAATTGTCATAGCTCCATTCTATGGTATCCTAGGTTTTGTAGAATCATAGAATCAGAAATGGAAGAACCTCAAGGGCCATCCAGTCCAACCCCCCCGTGCCATGCAGGAACTCAAAATCAAAGCATCCTCGACAGATGGCCATCCAGCCTCTGTTTAAAGACCTCCAGAGAAGGAGACTACACCATTCCAAGGGAGTGTGTTCCACTGTCAAACAGCTCTCACTGTCAGGAAGTTCTTCCTAATGATGAGGTGGAATCTTTTTTCCTGTAGCTTGCATCTGTTGTTCCATGTCCTATTCTCTGAAGCAGCAGAAAACAAGCTAGCTCCCTCTTCAATATGACATCCCTTCAAATATTTAAACAGGGCTATCATATCACCTCTTAACAATCTCTTCTCCAGGCTAAACATACCCAGTTCCCTAAGTTGTTCCTCATAGGGCATGGTTTCCAGTCCCCTCACCATTTTAGTTGCCCTCGTCTGAACACGCTCCAGTTTTTCAACATCCATTTTGAATTGTGGTGCCCAGAACTGGACACAGTAGTCCAGGTGGGGCCTGACCAATGCAGAATAGATCTAGATACTATTCTTCTATTAATGCAGCCTAAAATTGCATTTGCCTTTTTAGCTGCCGCATCACACAGTTGACCATGTTCAACTTGTGGTCTACTAGGACTCCTAGATCCCTTTCACACAGTCTCGTTAAGCCAGGTGTCCCCCATCTTATATCTACACATTTCATTTTTTGGCCAGTACCTTACATTTCTCTGTGTTGAAATTCATTTTGTTAGCTTCGGCCCAGCTTTCTAATCTATTAAGGTCATTTTGAATTTTCATCCTGTCTTCTGGGGTATTAGCTATTCCTCCTAATTCGGTGTCATCTGCAAATTTGATAAGCATGCACCCCTATTTTTTCATCCAAGTCATTGATAAAGATGTTGAATAGCACTGGGCCCAGGACAGAACCCTGTGGCACCCCACTGGTCACATCTCTCCAGGATTATGAGGAGCCATTGCTGAGCACCCTTTGGGTTCAGTCAGTCAACCAATTACTAATCCATCTAACAGTTGTATTGTCTAACCCACACTTTATTATCTTGTTTGCAAGACTATCATGGGGGACCTTGTCAAAAGCCTTACTGAAATCAAGATATGCTATCTCTACTGCATTACCTTCATCTAGCAAGCTGGTAATTTTATATAAAAAAGAGAGATCAGATTAGTGTTGCATGACATGTTTTTGAGAAACCCATGTTGACTTTTAATGATTATGGCATTCCCTTCTAAATGTTCACAGACTCTCTGTTTAAGGAACTGTTCTAGAATCTTTCCCAGTATTGATGTCAGACTAACTGGATGATAGTTGTTGGGATCCTCTTTTTTCCCCTTTTTGAAGATAGGGACAATGTTTGCTCTTCTCCAGTCTGCTGGAAATTCTCTTATTCTCCAGGAGTTCTCAAAGATTATTGCCAGTGGCTTTGAGATTACATTTGCCAGTTCTTTTAATATCCTTGGATGCAGTTCATCTCGTCCTGGAGACTTAAATTCATTTAGATTAAGCAGGTATTCCTGTACTACTTCTTTACTTATTCTGTGCTGCCTTTCCCCTATTGTGTCCTCTGTTCCATTTTCCTCAGGTTGAGCACCTTTTTCCTTTTGTGATAAGATTAAGGCAAAGAAGGTGTTGAGTATTTCTGCCTTGTCTCGATCCCCTGTTAGCATTTTACCATCCTCTCCACGTAGTGGCCCTATCATTTCCTTTTCCATCCTTTTGCTATGGACATACATAAAAATCTCTTTTTATTGTTCATAACCTCTATAGCAAGCCTGAGCTCATTCTGCTCTTTGGCTTTCCTGACCTTACCCCTACATGTGCTAACTATTTGTTTGAATTTCTCTTGAGTGATTTTGCCCCTTTTCAATTTCTTATACATATCCTATTTAAAACTTGGTTCAGTTGAAAGTTCTTTTGTCATCCAACCTGATTTCTTGAGACAACTCCCATTTTCCTTCTCATTGGAACAGTTTAAGATTGTGCCTTCAGTATCTCCTTTTTGAGAAACTCCCATCCATCCTGAACTCCCAGTGTTTCCCTAAGTTTATTGAAATCAGCTCTCCTAAAGTCTAAAATGAGTGTCTCACTATGCCTAGCTTCTCCTTTCCACTGTATAAGAAACTCCAGGAGAACATGTTCACTCCCACCTAAGGATCCCACCACTTGCACCCCATTTGCCAGGTCATCCCTGTTGGTTAGGATCAGATCTAAAATAGCTGATCTCCTTGTTTCCTCTTCCACCTTTTGAACAATGAATTTGTCTTCAAGGCAAGTGAGGAATTTGCTAGACCTTGAAGTATTGGCTGAGTTTGACTTCCAGCAAATATCCGGATAGTTGAAGTCACCCATCCCTACTACATCGCAATTCTAATTCCATCTACCCCACCCTTTTGTGGCCCTATTTTCCCCTTCTTTACCTGAGGTCGGGAATGAGGCGGGGACGGCTATTGGAGTTGTGTTTGGGAATGGGAGATATGGACGGAACAGAGCGAACATATGTTACAAAAGAAGGCGGGATCGCTGTCTGAGAGCTATCCCACCTTCAGTTCCCTCTGTTTCCCAGAACCTCACACTGCTCCTTTGCAATGCCAGGTCGGTCAGAAACAAGATGCATATCATCCACGATCTCCTTCTGGATGAGGATGCTGACCTGGCTTGCTTTACAGAGACCTGGCTGGGAGAGGACAGCGCTGTCACATGGGCACAGTTCCTCCCAGCCAGGTACACTGTTAGTGAGCAGGTGAGGGAAAGTGGGCGGGGGGGTGGACTGGTTTATAAGAACAACCTGACTCTGAGCAGGATACCTGTCTGGAGGACAGTCCACTTCAAGTGTATGTACCTGAACCTGAGGGCCAGGGATAGTTTAGACCCCGTTGTCTAGCAGACTCTCTAACCCGAGCTGTCACAGCTGGTCTCAGAGCTGCTGTTGAAGTCCCCTAGACTTTTAGTCTTGGGGGACTTCAACATCCCTCTCGAGACCAGTTTAACAGGCGCGGCTCGGGAGTTCATGGATACCATGACTAACATGGGCCTATCCCAATTGGTCTCCGGGCCTACACACTGTGCAGGTCATACACTCAATGCGGTCTTCAGTACGGAACAGAAACTTCTGTGGGCAAAGGTTAAACAAACCACTGCCTTGTCATGGACGGACCATTTCCTGGTCAGGGTGGAACTAAGAGCCTCTATCCACCCCTCTGGGGGTGGGGGACCCATTAGAATGGCCCGCCCTTGGAGGCTAATGGAGCCAATTGGATTCCAGAATGCCTTGGAGGGTTTAATGGTTGGAAATGCTGGTGACCCCGTCGAAGCCTTGGTGAATACTTGGAACACTGATCTCACCATGGCCATCGACACGATCGCTCCCAAGTGTCCTTCCCATCCCACTTCAAACCGTAAGCCATGGTATACACCTGAGCTTAGGAAAATGAAGCAGTTTGGACAACGACTAGAGCACAAATGGCAGAAGACTCAACTCATCTGACAGAACTTGCCATAGGAACTTTCTTTGGTCCTATCGAGAGGCAATACGTGCAGCGCAGAGATTTTTCTCCTCTGCACATATTGCATCTGCAGAGTCCCATCCAGCAGAGCTGTTCAGAGTGGTGAGGGAGCTGACGCAGGTACTTCCTGTGCCAAATTCCTTGCTTAACCCGATGATGGCCTGCTGCATTTAACAACTTCTTTGCAGATAAAATCTCTCAGATAAGAGCTGACTTAGACGCCAGTCTTATAACAGAAATTGTAGACAAGGTGTCCAGCGACTCTGTCGATGAAGTTGTTCTGGATCAGTTGCAATCTGTGAGTACCGATGATGTGGACAAGCTCCTTGGTAGTGTGAGGAAAACAACTTGCCCTCTCAACCCTTGCCCATCATGGCTGGCCATCCGGGGGGGGGATGCATTGAGGAAGTTCCTCATGGACATTATCAATGCATCCTTCAGGGAAGGATATATTCCACCCTGTTTGAAGAAAGCGGCTGTTAGGCCACTTCTGAAAAAACCTTCCCTGGACCCCCTGGATATGAAGAATTACAGGCCAGTCTCTTTGTTACCATTCTTGAGCAAGGTGATCGAGAGGGTGGTTGCTCTTCAACTTCAAGCTGTCTTGGATGAAACCAATTATCTAGACTCATTTCAAACTGGCTTCAGGACAGGTTTTGGGGTTGAGACTGCCATGGTTGCCTTGACCGACGATCTGTGTCTGAGCATTCACAGAGGTAGTGTGACCCTGTTGGTGCTCCTAGACCTCTCAGCGGCTTTTGACACAATAGATCACCGCTTCCTCTTGGACCACCTGAGGGGGTTAGGTATCGGAGGCACTGCATTGCAGTGGTTCTGGTCCTTCCTCTCGGGTAGGTCTCAGAGTGTGCTGCTCGGGGACAGTTGCTCCAGTAAAAGGGAGCTCACATGTGGGGTTCCACAGGGTGCTATACTGTCCCCGATGTTATTTAATATCTATATGAAGCTGCTGGGTGAGATCATACGGAGTCATGGAGCTGTGTTATCAGTATGCTGATGACACCCAGATCTATTTCTCCATGTCTCGTTCGTTGGCCTTGAATTCTGATGGCATCTCTTATCTCAATGAATGTCTTTGGGCAGTAATGGGCTGGATGAGGAAAAACAGATTGAAGCTGAATCCGGACAAGGAGGAGGTGCTCATGGTAGTGGCCCCGAAATGAAGAATTGGGCTGCAACCCCCAGTCCTGGATGGGGTTACACTCTATCCAGTGACTGTGTTCACAGCTTGGGGGTGCTCCTTGACTTATCGCTCCTGATGGTGAATCAAGTAAATGCGACAGTCAGGAGCGCCTGTTATTAGCTTCGGCTGATACGCCAGCTGCACTCTTTTCTGGAAGTAAGGGACCTTAAGACTTTTGTGCATGTGCTGGTAACCTCATGTCTGGATTTCTGTAATGTACTCTACATGGGGCTACCCTTGTGCTTGACCCAGAAATTACAATTAGTACAGAATATGGCAGCCAGGGTAGTGTCAGGAACATTTAGGCGGGACCATATTACTTCAGTATTAAGGTCCCACCACTGGCTGCCTATTGGTTTCCAGGCCCAGTACAAGGTGTTGGTTATCACCTTTAAAGCCCTAAATGGCTTGGGTCCAAGCTATCTCAGGGACCGTCTCCTCCCGTACAATCCTCCCCACACACTCCAGTCCTCTGGGAGGAATTTGCTGCAGCCTCAAAGAACTAGGCTTTCAGCTACCTCCCAGAGGGCTTTTTCTGTTGTCACCCCCAGACTGTGGAACGACCTGCTGGATGAGATCTGTCAATTGACATGTTTAGACAACTTTAAAAAGGCTATCAAGATGGATCTCTTCCGGCAGACCTTTCCGGAATAAATAATCCCGGCCTCAGGAATGCCCCCCCTCAGAGAAGTTCCCAAGCCCTCCCCCCCCTCGAAGATCTAATGAGAACTACCGCTGCCATTGTTTCTTGTTGTATATTTATTGAGGTATTTTAATTTGCTGATTTTAACTTGTAATTGGTTTAATAACTTTTTAAGGGGGGAGGAAATTAATTTTGTTGTATTTCATATTGTATTTTTATTGTTGTTAGCCATCCCGATTGATCTCAAAGGGGCGGGATATAAATAAATTATTATTATTATTATTATCTCTCCTTTCTGAGTGTGTGGTCATCTGTTCTAGAAAGGCATCATCCAATTCCTTAGTCTGACTTGGGGGTCTGTAGTAGACTCCCACAATAACATCCCTGTTGTTTCCTTCCCTTTTAATTTTTATCCAGATGCTATCTGATTTCCAGGATTTAAGTCCTGGATCTCTTCACAGGTGTAAACATCCCTAACACATAATACTATTCCTCCTCCTTTCCTGTTTGGCTATTTCTCTTTAAAAGGTTATATCCCTCTATTCCTACATTCTAATCTTGAGACTCATCCCACCAGGTTTCAGTGATACCTATTATATCATATTTGCTTTGTTGTGCTAGGAGTTCAAGTTCATCTAGTTTATTTCCCATGCTCTGTGCATTTGTATAGAGACATCTAAGACCATGGGTCCTCACCACTTACTTCCTGTGTGAGGTTTTTTTGCCTCCCACTGTTAGGCACTTGCATCATTTGCCTTATTCCCTCTATAACACTTTGACTATTATCTCCATGATGTACTCCTTCCTTCCAAGATACTGTCTCCCTCCCCAACATGACTCAGTTTAAAGCCCTCCTGATCAAATGTTTGAAACTATTGGCAAAAATGTTTCTGCCAACTGGTGTGAAATGCAGCCCATCTCTTGTCAGAAGTCCACCCTCATGGAACCGCAGCCCATGATCCAAGAATCCAAATCGTTCTTGGCAGCACCATCTACAGAGCCAATTGTTCACATCTGCTATCTTCCTCTCCCTTTCTGGACCATGGCCTTCAACTGGGAGAAGAGATGAGATAACCTGTGTATCCAGCTCTTTCAGCTTCCTACCCAAAGCCTCACAATCCCTTCTGATATTCTGAAGGCTATGCCTTGCCTTGCAGTATCATTGGTTCCCACGTGAACCAAGAGGAAGGGGTAATGGTCAGTAGGCTTGACAAGTCTTATCAGCCTGGCTGTCACTTCACAGATTTTTGTCCCAGGGAGACAACATACCACTGCTTCTGTACCCCTCAACAAAGAGTCCACCACCACCACCACCACACCTCCTGTGAGGCTTAGCAGGTACTTTGTCCTGGCACCAGAGACAGAGAAGGCTAGATATCTCACAAACTACAAATCCCAAAATTCCATAGCATTGAACCATGGTAGTTAAAGTAGTGTCAAACTGTGTTAATTTGGCAGTGTCGTTGCAGCCCTAACTGTCTTCCCTTCACTTTTGTTCTCCTGGAGCACTGAATAAATGTGCTGGTGGAACTTGATGCTTTTCCAGTTCCAAAAAGGGCTGTGGTCTTTCTTCTACATATACAAAGAAAGTGAGCTTTGGGGCAAGTATCAAAATAAGAGTGTATTTTAAAAAAAAATCAAAAGATTTGAAGTAGTACAAAATCCTGAGAACAAGGAATACTTTCTGACTTTTTTTTTAATTTTATCTTTTGCTTCCTTGTAGGAAAGTTTCAGCAAACGGTGACAATAGGAATACCAAAGTTTAAGCCATTGAGCACTGAAGTAGTCTCCTTCAAGTTCATTCTTGCTGTGATAATGATAGTAGCTTCTTAGCTAGTATTTTTTAAAAAAATGTTTGGCTACAGTCTCTCTCTTTTCTTCTCTATTTAGATAATTATCTACACATGTACCATCCTACTAAAAAGCAGCACCATAAATTTCACAGGCAGTTAATCACTCCTGTGCTACTTAACCACATAGAACAGACAAGTAACATTTTCCTGGCTTGACCAGAAATGCCAGGCATGCAGGGGAATTTCAAGCTGCCACCAAGTGGTCTTAGGGGTTACGTGAATTCCCTTCTCTTGCACAAACTTTTTTGCTGTGATGTACAGCAGCACCTAAAACTTTTCTCTGTTTTTGTAAAAATCTTTTCCTATTTGAAAGAGGGGATCTGAGCTGATTTTTTTTTAAAAAAAATTATTAATCAAATACATACACACACACTTATCTTAATAAAACCAAACATACATTACAAACATTAACAACAATATACATACTAACAAATAAATACACCAATAACACTAATACCTGAAATTAACATGTAATATTCTTCTGTCTTCCAGATGAATGGTTATTTGCAAATTAATGTTGCTTTACTGAACCCCTAGTCAAATATCTCTCTCTCTAATACTTATCATTATATCTTACAACTTAATTTCTTTATCACAATATTCTTTAAACTTAACCCAATCTTTAATAACTTCCTCTTTTGATTTATCATTTAATAAACCTGTTAGTATCCGAATCCATAGCTTCCCATAGATTTTCTTTCCATTCATTATCTGTTGGTGTTGTTGGTTGTTTCCATTTCTTTGCATAGAGAATTCTGGCAGTGGTTACCATATGTAACAACACCCTTTTATTTTATTTTACAAATTCTTTCTCAAGTACCCCAGTCATATTTAACAAAAAGAGAGTTGGTTCTAATGGTATTTCAACTTCATATATATTCTTCATTAACTCTTTTATTCTCATCCAGTATTTTTTTGCTTCTACATATCTCCACCATAGATGGTAAAAGGTGGCTCCCATTTTCCCACATTTCCAACAAGAATCTTTACCTGTCTTATATAGTTTATCTAATTTTACCAGGGATAAATATCATCTGTATACCATCTTAATGTGGTTTTCTTTGTAGTTTTGGCATTTAGTAAATTTATGTGTATCTCTCCATGCCTTTTCCCAATTTTCTAGTTCAATGGGCTTTCCTACATCCTGCGCCCATTGAATCATAGAGTGTTTTATTGTCTCTTTTTCCAAATCTCTATTTTTAGCACATTATAGAACTTTGATATATGTCCTTTCTTTTTAACAAAAAATATTTTATCTATTTCACTTTGTATTTTTGTAATACCTTTATTTTTCTTGTCAACTCTATATCTTTCTCTTAATTGGTTGTATAAAAACCAATTATCTTTAATTGTTTCTTTCAACTGTTTCCGTGTCTTAATCAATATTTCGGTACCACCACTCCAATTTATTAATTCTTTATAAGTTATCCAGGGAATTCCCTCCTTCTTAGATCTCCTACAAAATGCCTCTTGAGGGGAAACCCAACTAGGAATTTCCCTGTAAAAATTATTCTTAATATGTATCCAAGTTTTCAGTAATGCGTGTCTCACAAAATGATGTAGAAATTCTTTGTTTTCTTTTTGTTTATCATGTATCATATAGGCATGAAAGCCAAATCTCATATTAAAACCTTCCAGATCCAATAGTCTTTCATTTTTTAAATTAACCCATTCTTCCAACCAATTTAAACAAGCTGCCCTGTAATATAATTTAAGATTCGGGAGGCTACAGCCTCCTTTTATCTTTTCTTCCGTTAGTAATCTCCAACTGATTCTGGCTTTCTTGCCTTCCCAAATAAATTTACCCAGCTCTCTCTGCCAGGCTTCCAAACATCTTTCTTACTTAATACTGGGAGATTTTGAAATAGATACATGATCTTCAGTAGTACACACATCTTAATGGTCTCAACTCTTCCAAAAAATGATAATTGCTTTCTAGACCATCTAACCAATTCCTTCTGAATCTCTGCCCAACATCTTAAGTAATTGTTTTTGAATAGATCTATGTTTCTTTTTGTTATCGTGATTCCCAGATATTTTACTTTCTTTTCAATTTTAAATTTGGATATTTCTTCCAATTCTTGCTCTTCTCTAGCATTCATATTCTTTGTAATTATAGCTGTTTTATCTTTATTTATGTGAAATCCTGCTAAGTTCCCAAACTCCTCTATGACCTTTATTAATATCGTTATGTTATCCTCTGGATCTTCAAGAAAACAAATAACATCATCGGCAAATGCTTGCAACTTAAATGTGTGACCTTTTATTTTTGTTCCTCTTATTGCCGGGTCCTCTCTAATTCTATTATTCAGTACTTCCAAACTAATATGAACAATAAAGGCGAGAGGGGACACCCCTGTCTTGTCCTTTTTTCAATCTTAATTTTATCGGTTTTTTCTTGATTAATAATAATTTGTGCATTCTGTTCCTTGTAAATTTCTTGTATCCAATTGATAAATGTTTCTCCCATCTTCATTTTATTGATCAATTCTAACAAGAAAGCCCATTTCACCCTATCAATAGCTTTCTCCGCATCTAATAAGATTAATGCTATTTTTTATTATTATGATGTTCATAATATTCTATGATATTTAAAACTGTCCTTATATTGTTTTTTATTTGTCTCTCAGGCAAAAAACCATTTTGATCTTCATGTATAATATTATTTAATATTCCCTTTAACCTAGTCGATATTATTGTCGTGAAGATTTTGTAATCCATGTTTGTCAGTGATATTGGTCTATATTTCTTCATCTCTATACACACTTCCTCTTCTTTGGGAATTAATACAATCCAAGCCTCTTTCCATAAATTAGGTACGCCGTAATCCTTGATATCATTAAAAAATTCTTTCATTGGTTCTACCAAGATATCCACCATTTTCTTGTAATATATCGTTGTCAATCCATCTGGTCCAGGGGATTTCCCTGGTTTCATTTTCCCAATAGCATCTTGAATTTCCTTTGTTGTTATAGTTTGGTTCAGTTTCCTTACTTGCTCTTCCTTTAACGCTTTTATATTTTGTTCTCTTAAGTATTTCTCTATTTTCTCCTTTTCTTCCTCCTTATTGTCTTGGTTTTTAATACATATTCTCAAAGTATTCTTTAAATAATCTTTTGATTTCCTCCTGTTCTGTAATTTTCCCTCCATTATATTTTATTTCTGTAATGATTCTTTTTTCTTTTTCTCTTCTCAATTTACTAGCGAGCAATTTACATGATTTATTTCCTAGTTCAAAGTTTTTCTGTTTAACATATTTTAATTTTTTTCTATTTCTTTTATTGCCATCTCTTAATTGTCTTTGTAATTGTTCTACTTTACATCTTGTCTTCTTATCTCCTGTTTCCTTCCATTCTTCTTCTTTCTTTTTAAATTCTTCTTTTATTTTGAATTCCTGCTTATACAATTGTTTAATTATAAGCCAAATATTACAATGCGTTCTAATCCAATTATCTTCCTTTTTTAATAGATCTTCCTTTTTATTAAATCTTCTACACTTATCTCTTCCTTTCTTTGTTTTCTGGATCTTTCTAAATATCACAATGCATGTTGTTCCTAGTCCTCTTCCTCGTCTCCTTCTCCTTCTCCCTCTCCCTCTTCTTCTTCTTCTTCTTCCTCCCCAGACTTTGAACTTTCTTCTCTGGATTTCTTTCTGTCTCTCTCTTCTTTATTCTTTTCTTTTTCAGTTCTTTTATTTTCTCTTATCTCCTCTTCTGTTTTTTCCCTTTATATTTCTTAGATCTCCACTCTCTTATTGTAGTCCTTTCCTGTCCTTCCTCTCCTTTCCCTCTACACTCCTCTTTTAATTTCTGTTCCATTTCCTTGGCTTTAGTTTCATTATCTATTCTATATCTTTTTTGTTTGAATGAGAAGGATAACCCTTCTATTCTGTCCCATTTAAAGTAAATGCCTAGACTTTTCAACAATAACGTCAAGTTCTGATATTTTTGTCTTTCCATCATAATCTGTGGTGGTACATCTTTAAAAATTTTTACCTCCACATCCTCAATCATCACTATTGAGTCATACCTTCTTTGTATCAACAAATCTTTAATTCTTGTTCTTGTCCAACATATAACGATGTCCCTTGGAAGTTTTCTGTCCCTTACTTGTGCTGAATTGACTCTGAAAATCTTAACAATTTCTCTTTCCGTTGATTCTTCTGACATTTCTATTAGTTTTGCCAATCCTGGAACCAGTCTAATAATTAAATTCTCATTATTCATTTCTGGTAATCCTCTTATCTTAATACAACATTCCCTGTATCTCAATTCATTCGTCCACATCATAACTTCTTGTCGTTCCATTCTTTTTTGAATATCCTTGGATTTTTCTTCTACCAAATTAGTTCTTTCCTTGACCTTTTCCAGATCTTTCTGTGTTTTATTAATATCCGATGACATTTTTCCCATTTTTTAACTAATAATGTCCAGTTCTTTTTTAATATCCTTCCATATCTCCGATCTTGCTTCCTTTATTTCTTCTCTTATCTCTTGATTAGACTCTTTCAAATCCTCTTTCATTTCCTGCCTTTTCTTTTATCTCTTTCCACACACTCCGCATTTCTTCCAATAATTGCATTATTGGATCAATGACTTTGATGGAATAATCTATAGACCCTCTCCTCTGGACAGCGATTTGCGTTTGTATCAAACTTTTCTTAGAGGTAGACATAGTTTCTGTTTTTCTGCTCTAGCCCAACAAATTAAATGAATTAATATCAATATTTTCCCCAAAATACAAATTCAAGATTAAATGAATTATATTATTGATATCAGCCATAACTAAAATAGTATAGCCTAGCCACTAAATTATTCAAAGTGATCTTATATAAAAAAAAACTTAGATAACTCAGTGTTTTACTCTCTGTTTACATATACCCCAAAAAACATTAATGGTCTATTTTTTCCTCTTTTTTTTTTTTTTTTTGGAATCCAAACTACTCACACTATGAGAAACATTATATCTTAACTTGTACTATCCACAATAATCTTATAACTTGTCATCACCTGTTATCATTTGTTGTTTATATGTTTTTCTATATAATCTTTCTCTTCTGTTCTTTTTCAAATATTTAAGTATTTAAATGTACAAAAAAATATTATTTCCTTACTCTTTCTCTTATCCTCCTCCCTCTCTTGTTAACATTCAATGACCCTCTGGGTGATATATCAATGACTCCTCTTCATTATATTAATATATATTCATATAAATGATTCTTAGTCTGTATATTAATCAATCACAATTAGTCATGTCATACAAGGCAAAAACAAAGGGCAATAGGTAAGGGAGAAAGAAAAACAAAAGCACTCAACCAACACTTCCCTCTGTTTCAATCAATCCCCTCTTATTATAACTCACAATCTTTTATTATATTATTGTACATCTTTCCCTTCCCTTTTCTTTCTCCTTTCCTTCACCTTTTTCCCCACTTTCTTTTCCCTTTATTATTTATTGCCCTTATTTCTTACAAATATTTTAACAAATATTTTAGCAAACACTGCTTCCACTGATCCATCCCTTATTACAATCCACTGTTCACTTAAATACTTCTAAATAACACCCAATCCCTTGTCCCTCACCTATCTCCACCCTCTAATCACCAAAAACCTTTTATCTCAATCAGTAAATTATCATCCCTATTGCCAACCAGGTCGTTTTTTTTTCTCCCCCCCCCCTCTTTATTTCCCCCTCTATTTATTATTTGCCCAATCCTTCTTCCTTTCTCCTGACGGGACTTACCCCTTCCTATATCCCCAATCCTTCTCCCTGCTATTTATCTACCTTCTTCTTAACTTTTCTGACACTAATAACAATCCTTTCCTTCCTCCACCAAATAATGTTTACTTGGTAATTGTTTTTATCATCCTTATATAGCTTCTCCAATTATTTTCATCTATTCATGCACTCTCCACATACTTCGGAACAGCTCTTATTAATTTCAATTCTCCAAATTCTCCTTTTCTCCTAAACCAATATTTACAGCTCAATAACCCAGTTCCAAGTTCCCAGTTCCAAGTCTTCTGTCTCCCGTCTCGTTTACTTGCTTAGTCCTATGGCTTCTGAATTCTTCAGTATCTTCAGTATTTCCCCTCAGTGCCTGGTCACCACCAATAAAAAGTTTATTCCTTGCCAAATGCCACTTGCAAACCGCTCTCTCCACCTGCTAATATCCAGTCACTTCCCTCACTGCTAGCCAAGCTGTTGTCTCCGCTGCCGCTTGCCAGCTCTTGCCAGTTCTCTCCACTTAACTCTTTTCAATTGCTGCTAGTTAATTCTGTAGTGTCTTTTCCAAAGGGAAAAGGGATTCAGCTGAACTTGATTGCTTGTGACTTTTGATTGTTAGATTTAGGTACATACAGCAAGGTGCCTTACTAACAGACAAACAACAAACAACAAAAACCTTGTCGTCTTTCCTTGCTATTTCTTCAAGTCGTTCACACAGTTTCCCCCTAGCTGGGTCTATCTTCTCTTCCTCTCTTTCTCCGCCTGCTGTGGCTTGACAGCACTCTCTCCTTTACTCTTCACCACAACAGCTGCCCTCTTGCCGCTTATTATTCCCGGTGCATTTCTCCTTACCGCTCCCGATCCATTGTCTCCGCTGCCTCTTACCAACTCTCTCTCCTTATTAATTGCCTTAAATCCTCTGGGGTATTCTTGTCCTTGCACCGCTCTATTCTCTGCTCTCTTAAGCTCCTCTCCCTCTTGTTCTCTCCCGTCGCCTCTTCAACTTTCAACTTTCGCTTTTCACTTCTCGCTTCTCACCTCAGTTCACCCTCTGCCACGCCTTTCTTTCAATTAAGAGGATCACGCTTCTCTTAATTCAAGCACACACAGCTGTGGCTTCTGCACGATCTATCCTTTTAAACAAGCAAAAAAAAAAAAACTCTTTCCATAGGGGTAAGTATAAAGTCCAGCAAATAAATTTCTGTTTGATTTTATCGTTCTTTACATTCAACCTTTAATTCTCCATTCATCAAAAAAATGTGGGTGATGAGTTCCCATTCAAAAGAAAGGGATGCAACAATGGGAGGGTTGGAATCTGCAGAGTCTTCCAAATTCCCTGGTTCCACAACTAGGGTAAAAAATACCCTGTCCAGTCCAGTCTGTCTCTCTGACTCCCCCAACGATTCCCACCTAATGCCCCTCATCTCAGAGAAGCAATGGATGAGTAGATTAAATCCCCCTTCCTCCAAGAACCATTGTTTGCTGAGTTTGCAGATATTACCAATCTAAACCTGCAACTCTCTTGGCGCCATCACACCGGAAGCCAAAAACTGTTAGTGATTTTCACATGCACAACACACACACATACTGAGTTGATTTTTTAGGTCAGGGGTAAGATGGCCAAAGCTGTTGTTTAGTATGAATTTGAGTTTTGAAATGTTTCTCCTACATACAGGTGGGAGGATATAAAGAGGAAAGAGCAGGGAAAATGGAAATGGCTGTCAAAGTGGCCATTGGGAGCTGAGTTCCACTGTTATTGTGTCACATATGAAAATTTCCTCCTCCCTTATCTGTTTTTAAATGCACCTATAGTGGGCAGCACTCCTAGTAGATAGAGATGATGTCCATGTAAGCAAAGCAGCTTCATTTATATACCGCTTCATATCATGCTATGGGATGTCTAAGTGGTTTACAACTGTAAGCTCATTGCCCCCCCCCCCCCAACAGTTGGGTACTCATTTTAGCGACCTTGGAAGGATGCAGGCCTGAGTCTAGACTGAGCCCTGGCTAGTATTGAACTTGCAACCTTGTGGTTTATGAGTGAGTGGCTGCAGTACAGGCATTTAACCACTGCACCACCATAATGGCTATACTTCTTTGGAGTATGCCAGACAATTCCTCTGACCCATTCCATGGATAAGTCAACCCTCCTGTACTATGAACTCGCATTCTATGTTTTTTGCCCTTCCAACATCATTCCTACTTATATAGGGGCTGTGTGTATGGGTCAAAAGGCTTGTTTCCCCCTGGCCTGGTGTTGTCCTGTTCAGACAGCACAAGCCTACACTCAGGCAGGGAATGGGCAGATTGGATGCCCTTTCAGCACCTTTGGCGCAACCTTCACCCAATTGGCCCTTACTCCAGTTTTAAATAACCAGTTGTTTGCAGCAGAGTTTCTCAGAAAACCTGGTAGTAGAGATGGCTGCCTGCCCACTTACCTGCTGCCACTGTCATCATCCTCCTAGCACTCCCCAGTCACATCCTGTGATGTCAGAAAGGGGCACTTGGCCATGTGGGTGAAGCCAGGTATCCCATTTCTGTCCATAGGGTCACATCTGTGGCCTGCAAGGAAAATGGTGATGGCAGCAACAGGTGAGCTCGTGGTGGAGGCGGCTCCACAATGTGTGGATGGTTAGGCATCTAAATACCCTCCTGTCAGTTCTCTGGACCAGGTTAGTACAAGGGGCTGGAACGGGCCAGATCCATGGGCATAATATGATGGGGTGGCATATCCTGGCCATTTATTTGTGCCCATTGTCAAGATTTTATTATCAAAGTTTTGTAACCTCAGTTGGTGATGATAATTTTATTTGAATAGTCCAAAATAGCCTTCACACTATACTGACAGTTCATAAGAAAATATCATATTTGTCAAATGGAATGACAACTATTTATAGAAGGTAAGTAGTTCTAATCAGTAGCAATGCAGGGTCAATGGACTAATGGCTCCTTCCTAAAAATTATTTTTTCAATGTGGTTTGGGCTCCCTGTGCTTGCTATAATATATATATCATGCATGGGTACACAACATGAATAACATCATGTCTAGTTTGGCCCTGAGCTCTTTTGCATACTTGGCATAACAGTTAATCCAGCCCTGATGTGTGTAGCAATGATCTGTTGAATTTACTTGAAGAGATATATGAATACAGCCAATAGAAGATGAGAGCCAGTTTCACTCTAAACAACAATAGATGTAATGAACTTACATTTATTTCAATTAAAAGAAAATGTTTCTACTCCTGGCGCTAAGCTCAGCATCAGATCATGGTGGTCTTTATGTTGTTGCAGTCTGTGTTTTTGGCATCCTTTTGTGCCTGATTATTATTATCTGTAAATTTCATTAGAACTAAGCCCACTCAACCAATTATGACATGTCTGCTGAGTTTTAAAAATACATCACTAAGCCCCTCTGCTTTTCCTTAAGCCTTTTTCCCCTAGAAGCAAAACAAAATTGTAAAGATTTACATGGAGGTTGCATCACCCTAAGACATGGGTGCTAAACATCACATCATCTGCAATGTGTGCTTCTATATTCAAGCTGGAAATGAACATTCACTATATATTAGGAATGGAAACAAAATTCGAACTTTTTAAAAAAAAATGTTTAGAAACATTTTTTAAGAGTCAGGAAACCATAATACGGAGAAAGCTGGGGTCCACTCACACTTCACAGTTACAGCACTTATCATTCCACTTTAACTATCATGATTCTATCATATGGGATCCTGGGAGTTGCCTATTCCTCAACAATCTACAAACATCCAGATTCCATAGGGTGGAACCTATGTTACTTTCAATAGCATTTTGGATTAATTACTTCTTACTATTAGGCCAATTAATTTTAGTCCTGATCTTTTTGGGTCTATAATCAATTTTGAATCACCCTTTCAGTTTCAATTATTTTCTAATCCTTCAAATCCATGATTTCTACACATGAATTTCCTGTTAATTATTATCAATTATCAAACCAAGTTTGAATCCTTAAATGCCTCTTCATTCAGCCCACTTATGAATTATATATTTCCATACATATTTCTATTGTTCAACAGTAAATTTGTATAATTACGTATTTTAATTCCTCTTATAAATTCTAATATAACTTGATTTCATTCACATACATATAGGACGTTATCACACGCGACGGCAAGAAATCAGCATGGAATCAATCCAAAAACATACCGGAATAGACCCCGTAGCTTCAGACAAGAAAGCAGCATCATTCCAGTATGGTTCTGGTCGTGGCAGATGTAATTCCTCAAAAAAAGAGGAATTGCAAAGAACGGGGATGATGCCTCAATGCGCTGGGGATGGCACTGGATGGGGCGGGGTTTGCTGCAACGTCGTTTGAACACAGGGGCAAAGGATCCGGAATGGGATGGGGATGCGCCGGGGATGGCACTCGATGGGGCGGGGTTTGCTGCGACGTCGTTTGAACACAGGGGCAAAGGATCCAGAATGGGACGGGGATGCGCCGGGGATGGGACTGCTTTAGACCCCGTGTGATAACGTCCATAGAGTCTACCAGGAGTAGGCAAGCTGTCCCCTTTAAGGGCCAAGAGACTTCAGCTCCCAGAATCCCAGATTTACAAACTATTTTCCTAAATTCCTTCTATTACTTTAGAAATAATCAAATATAAATTCAGAGTTATTCAACCTTGGGTTCAGTCTCTCTTCCCCCACCCCCCATCTTTCAATTCAAGTCTGGTTTCAAATTTCCAATTCCTTTCACCAATTTCAATAGGATACTACAAATTAAAATTCAATATATGTAGAGGTATAGATTAGTTTATAGTCACTAGCTATTCAGTATTTAATATTTTAATCCTTCTTATCCTAATTGTTCTTAATTGCAGTCAAATTCATTAAGTTATATTCTTATATATATAGCTAGGTTTGTGTTTGTTTTGAGAGAGAGAAAATATGCAGTCTTTTCTATTTACTATCTATACAAAGTTCTTTTTGACGTTTTACTCCCTTCTCACTCATGGGGGTCCTGGTCAAATTCGACTCCTACTATGCTTTCCAAATATGGTTGTTTAACTCTTTACTCTTTATTCAGTCTCTGTTTTTCCTCTGATCCAGCCACCCTTCTTCTAATATTTTCCTGCTGAGCTTTTTTTCTCCAGTTCACAACTCCAAATTCCATAAACTTATCACAGCCTTCTCTTCTTTTCTCCAGATACTTTCCTCTCCTTTCCTTTCCATACTCCCTTTTCAAGCTTCAGAAAGCTCCTTTCTTTCAATTCTCTTTGGCCTTTGCAGACTGCATGAAATAGTGCAAATTGAATCCACTTTAAATTGAGTCACTGCCCTGGCTCAGTGCTAGGGAATCATGGGAATTGTATTTTTTTTCTAAGACATTGAGCCTTCTCTGTCAGAGAGCTCTGGTGCCACAATAAATTACAGTTCCCATAATTCCCTAGCACTGAGTCAGGGCAGTGCCTCAATTTAAAGTGGACTCAATTTGCACTATTTCTGGCAGTCTGCAAAAGCGTTTCTCCATCTTTAATGCCGCACCTTTTCCTCAACCACTATGTCCCTTCTTATCTTGTTTTTTAGCTTTCTGCGCCTGCTTTCACAGTTTTTTCTGACCTTACTCCATCGCCTTTACTGCTTTTTAGACTTCTGTTTACAACCTCTTTACGAAGATTTTCAACTGTTCTATGTGGTGTTTTCTGCTTCTCTGTATATTGCAGCCCATTAGTCCAAAAGAGCAGCTGGTAAGGTTTCCCTCAAACCACTTTTCATTTTGTTTGTTTGTTTGTTTGTTTGTTTGAAGTTCTTCCACAATTATTAATAAAGAAGAGCATTGGTGTTGCTTTTATTTTCCATTGACAATTGCACTAGTGGGTTAAGGTAGCTCTTCAGCTCTATAGCTTCTCCTTGCTGCCAGTTCATAGATATTCACTAGACTGGTGCAGATGGGAAAAGGGAGATATTTTAACTACAAGAGCTGCTCCAAGATGGAGGACTCTTTCCAAGAATCAACTCTGGACACTCTTCCCACTCTGTCCCAAGAGACATCTCTTCTCCATACAGCTTCAAGTGTCCTTCCCCTTCCACAAACATTGTTTCTTCTGCTATCTCTTCTCTCAGCCTGTCTGATGAAAGAAAGCAGGACCAGCAGTACATTTCCAATCTGCCATCCAAGTCTCAGTAAAGCTCACAAAGCTTAAGCAGGGTCCCAAATTTGAAAGTTCTTTTTTGCTGCTGCTTCTCCCCTGCCACCTCATGCTCTAACACCTTGTTCCAGTCAGTCAGTCTGTCCCAAAATGGCACCACTCAGAAGCGATGCTTTGTGCCCAATCCTTGCAAGATTTTCCCAACTGCCACTGCTAGCAAAATAAATGACTAAGGGAGTGAACTTGCATGGGCTGGCAAAGAGCAGAAGACATCACCACACTAAGTGATCAACATGGCTGCATGGTGGTTTTAAGGGACCTTGAAAAGAAGTTTCATGCTACCCCATGGTCCCCTTTGTCTTTCTTGTGAACCAGTACTGAAGGCACCCTGCTTCCCCCTTTCCCCTCACCACCCCCTGGATCTTTACATCACCCCGGGGGGGGGGGAGTACAACCCATTGGGAATCACTGTTTTGATGTGAATGATTGAATTATGAATGTAAGGTAATTGGAGCAAACTGGGAAATCCTTCATGAAATCCATGACCTCTATCCAAATAATATCTCCCAACATATGCTAAAACCAATACCTAAAACAAGTGAGCACTTTTTTCAGCCCCATAAATCACATCTGGTGTTAGCTAGATGTCTGAGGGAGGGAGCACATGCATAGGCATGCATGCACACAGAGAGATACATACACACACACACCAGACACATTCCAGTGCGCATCTATCCCCTACTAATCTCCATTGAGTTTACTCTAAACAGTAGTACTGAAAATCAGGGAGCAGAGACTCGGGTTATGAATAGGAAGGTGGAAAGGCTTCTCTCTCCTAGGAATTGAAGCACTGAGATGACTGTTGATTTCTTTAACCTCATTTTAGCATAATAAACAGTGCTTAGCATTCATATAGTCTAAAACTATTTCATGCATTATTTATTTATTTTTTCTTTGCGATAGGTCTGTAAGAGTGGTCTGCATTTTGATTGCTATATGGGAAAGAGTGCTAAAGTAAGCTGCATCTATACTATAGAAATAATGCACTATAACTGCCATGTCTCCATACTACAGGAATGCTGGGATTTGTAGTTTTGTGAGGCATCACCACTTTTTGGTTGAGAAGACTAAAGACCTTGTAAAACTACAACTGCCAGCATTCTTTAGGATGAAGCTGCATTGCTTAAAGTGATGTCAAACTGCATTATTTCTACAGTGTAGATGCATCTGTAGAGAAAAAGTGGCTTCAGCAAAAACTGAAAGGGCCATTTAAAAATGAGTTCATGGCAGAATTAGGCAATTACTCATTTTAATAACTACTTACGGTGGTAACTGGTTACTTTTGCAGTAATGCATTGCAGTACAATTAATTTTTGTTATAATGTACATGGTTCTAATTCAGCACTGTTGAATGGCATGGGAATGGATTGTCTGTCACTCATTACTGGATATCTGTGCTGACACAGTCTGAACATTGGGAAGGGAAGAAGGATGTCTACTTCCGGCCATAGGTGGGAAGTATTGCCTCATTAGTATCTTTTGGATTTTTCAGAATTTCCAAGGCACATTGTGTCAGCTAGCCACTTAGGGGAATTAAGGAGTATTTTTCTTGTGCAATAATAACATTAACGTTGCTGTACTAAAGTGCTACTGGGTCAATTATAACAGTAATATTCACTTGTTATGAGTTAACTGCAGTACCAGAAACAAGGAATTCTTATTGGGTGATCAGAATAATGTGTAAAGTAACTAGCTTCTTTTTTAAAAAAACATTCTAAATTCTGGTTCATGGTAGCCATGCGACTTGAACCTGAGACTTCTTGCTTTACAGGTTCATAGTCTCTTTACCGTCATGCTACATGAATTCTCAGTATGATGAACTATTTTTGTTTGTTTGTTTGGGGGTCTTGAAACTCTTTCACTGATGATGGGCTAGTTATGAGCTGAGAGCAATCTGATTATGATTAAGGTAATGCATCTCTGCCTTCCTTTATGGTGTTCCATCCTTTGTGCTTATGATTATCACATCATCATTGCACACATTAGACACCAGATGGTCTGCTGCTTCTTCTGCATGCTATTGTTTGCTATGGGCTCTGTAAACTTGGTGAGATTACTTCAGCATATTCTCTTAGGCAAAAACTGTTTAATATAAAACCTTCCTTCCTATTAGCCATTGCACAGGAATTCATTCCTGCTGAATTAGCCTTCAGTTGGGAATGTGGTTTCATTTTGCATGCTTTCCAACTGACTGTTTTATCTGCCCCTGGACTAACTTCACAGCAAGTGCACTTTGTAAAGTGGTTACAAAGTGGAGATAATGTATGTTGCCTCCTTTAAAAAAAAGGAGAAATATTTTATAATCTAAATTTCTTTTCCTTCTCCTTCTCCTCCTCCTGCCCCCATCTGAAACATAGAAACCATGTTGGTGGTAGCCAATGACATCTCAATCATTTGCTCCAAAGGAAACTCAGCAAGAATTCATGGCTTGCACCCAAAGCAAAAGGCGGGCTCCAATTCCCATGTTTCTTCCAAGGACAGGTAGACAACACTCTCCCATCAGATAATCTTACTCTTTAAAACTGTTGCACGATTTTGTCTTTTCCTTGGAAGAGAAACAGAAAAGAGCTAACTTTTTGACTCTTTGGGTTGGATGCAGAGCTGTTTTGAAATGCCACGCCAGTAAAAACGGAAAGGACCATTTAAAGATGAGTTCCATCACTCATGCCAGACACTATAAAGCAGTCCAGTTGTTTTTGACTGAATGCTGTTCTCCAGGCAGACAAAAGCTCAATTACTGTATAGCTTAAACCTCACCTAGGCTAGGGCATATTGGGGCTCAATCCTGTTCATATTTAAACACACACAAATGGCACTGATTTCAAGTATCACCATCATCATCCTACTTTCCCCCCCAATAATGGGGCTCAAGATGTCTTACAAATTATTAAAACCAGTACAGATTTAAACACACACACACACACACGCACACATCATATATGTTATTTTAAATAACTTATAGGGTTAAAAATATTAAAACTCATTACAAGACAGAATCTTTTAAAAAATAAGTAAAACAGCACACCTTTAAATCCCTATCACAGTCAACTCCTAAAAGCCTGATGGAGCAGGAAAATTTTCATTTGCTGGTGGAATGAGAGAGAGAGCCATCCTACCCACCCCCTGGGAAAAAGTATCACTGTTGTCCACTTCTGAGCATAGAAGTAATTTATGTTCAAAATTCTCAGTGAAAGTATCCAATTTGCCTATTCCAAAGTCTATTGTGAAGCAAAGCATACAATGCATCTGGAATCCACACATGTGTGATACTTGTTCTCCACGTCAGTGAAGCAGCATGCACAGCAAACCATAAGTTCATTTTTACAATGTGAAAGGCTGAAACTGTATAATTGAAAAATACATACAAACACCCTTGATTCCATCTGGGAATGCTTTGAAAAATGTGTCTCTTAAATGTGTGTGGGGGTTTTGGGGTGTTACCAGATTCAAATCAAGGATAGAATGAAAGAGCATGTGGGATTTGAAGAAATGAAACAAAAACAAGATTTGAGAGATTTTTACATTCCTCCTCCCAGATATGGATGGTCTTGGATGGCTGTCATTTTCCCATCTCAAAAAGTCTGATGTAGAAAGGTTGTAATAGTTAATAAACCCCAGGTCTACATAGACAGGGGCCTGTATACCACAAATGGCACCATATCGCATCTGATCTGGGAAGCGAATTAGGATCAGCCCTGGTTAGTACTTGGATTAGAGACCACCAATGAATACGAGGTGCTATAAGCTATTCAGTAAGCTCTCCATATTCACAAATTCTGCATGCATGGATTCAATCACCCATGGCTTTAAAATATTCAACAACAACAAAATCCAAAAAGCAAACCTTTATTTTACCATTTTATATAAGAGACACCATTTTACTATCCCACTGGATATAATGGGACATGAACATCTAAAATGATATCTGCTGGGGTTCAGTTCCAGGACACCCTGTGGATACCAAAATCCATTGATTGGATTGCCCTGGAACCAGACCCCAGCAGATATCACAGGTCAACTGTATTTTAGAGGAAGGAACAGGCAACACCTTGCTTAAGAAAACCCTGTGAAATTCATGGGATTGCCATAAGTTGACAGGTGACTTGAACGCACATGCACACATACATTACATACAGGTCTGTGAGAGGCAGCTGTAGCTCATACAAAGAAGCCATATTGTTTCTTTTCTTCCTTTGTGGATATTATTCATATGCAAAAGGACACATGAGTACTGGAGAAGTGGGCCTTTCTTAGTGTTTTGTCTCTGGGTCAGGGGTAGGCAACCTTTTTGAGCTGGGGGCCGAGTTGCTGTCCCTCAGACAATTGGGGGGCCGAAGCACAATAAATAAATAAATAAATTTTTAAAAATTTAAAAAATTAAAAAGATATGCATGCACACACTCTCAGCCCCAGAAAAGCCATGATGGCAAACCCCCTGTGGAGATTTTGCCAAGAAAACCCCAAGAACAAGTAATAACAACAATAATCAATATCGTCATGGCAGGTGGCGGGGAGGCGGGGGGCGGTGGCGGCGGTGGCAGGGCCTTAGGTTGCCTACCCCTGCTCTAGGTAGCTATATATGTAGGCTTATAAATGGCAAAAAGGGGGGGGGGAAGAAAAAAGAAAAAGAATAAAGGCATGAGATGTGGAAGCAAAATGTGTGCCCAGCACTAGAAGCAATGCAAGAGTGCAACACCACTTATTATTGCTATAATTATTACTATTATTATTATTGCCATTATTAATATAGCCCTCACAAATTAAACAAAATATTGCTAATACAGACAATAGCTTAACTTTATAATGTAATTAAGTTGTGAATAACACTGAAACACACCATAAAAAAAATAAAAATCTGTTTTAAAACAGGACAGTAATAAGTAGTACAGCACATGATTAAAAGGCCTTTCTTTAAAATGCTCCATTCTTGGAAATGTGTTGGGGGGGAAAAAACTTTTGCTTGCTGACAGAAGAACAGCTTTTTTGCTCTTTGAAAAAGTAGCATGTAAAATGGTTTATAGCTATGCTTCTTTTCTCTTTCTCTCTTCTGAATAGAACTACCACGTACAGTAAATAATCCTAACTACAACTTTTTAAATCAAATAAATATGGTTTAGATAAAATAAATTGTGGTCGTTTTCCAAATAATCACTTTGCGATGACAAATATCAGTAAACAAGGGCCAATTCCACTAAAATACATTCACTGTCAGCCTTCTCCTTTTACACAAATACAGCTTGTAGTATTAGGCTTTGCTGCATATATTTTGACCATTTTCTGAATCATTCAGAAATTGCTGGTAGATTTGTGAAAACAGAAGTATGAAAAATAAATGAGTTCCAAAATATTGCTGGTTTGGTCCCTCTGTTCATTTGAGCAGTTAACTCTCTGTGGTGTTCTTCTGTTTTATCCTTTACTTGTCAACAAAATCAGAAGGTTGTTTAATTTCATATGACATATTAATTTATCAAGCTGTAGATTCTAAGATGGCATCATAATGATTGCCATCAACTGTGAAATAAGGAAAGGGCCACTTGTAGTGCACGGAGAGCCAAACTGCTCTACCTGGCTCTACACAGAACCCCTTACTATGCCAGGAATTAAGTATGACCAGGATTTCCAATCATCAGAAAAATTCCCTGCGAGATATCAGTGTGAGATCCTGCAGTCCCCTGAGATGCCATTACATCATCTTGAATGAACAAGATTTGAAAAAGCCCATGATTTCTATCCACAACATTTAAAGTGGAATCATAGATCTACAATTGTGCAGTACAAAAGCATCCTGATTCTATGCCCTTTTCCCCACTACTGTTCCTGGCTTCTATCTTTGCACTAATTCTGCAAATTGGATGGAGTAGGTGTAGGCCCCAGTATTGAATCCCTCTTAGGAAATGGCATAAGTTACACTTAGGGTTGTGAACATCAATCAGTTTCATTTTCCTGTCTATACTCATGTATAAGTCTAGAAATTTTAGTCAAAAATTAACCCCAAAACCTAGGTCGACTTATCCATGGGTTAATGTAAGTACTCTACTTTAACTCTTATTTTTTTTTAAAAAAAGAACCATCCCTTGGTTAAAGGGAAGAGTATAATCTGCCCTGGAAGCACTGATCCCCTTCTATTCTCTTATCTATCCAGCTTTTAGAATGAGCACAAACAGTTATAACTGCTAGAATTTTAAAAAGTTCTTTGGCATTATTTTCCTTTAGATCCTTTGCTACATGTCCTTAAGTTTTACTCTCAACATATCCACGTGTCATATCAAAATCCATAATTTTGGCCCCCAAACCTGCCCTTGACTTATACATGAGATTGACTTATAATAGAGTATATATGGTAATTGAATTTTACATTACCCTATCAGAGTTTTCATCCCATCCTCATTTTCTGCCAGGTCATGAGACTTCTCTCTCCAACTCATAAGGAAATGTCAGTGTGCAGCTGCTACAAACTTTGTCAAAAAATAAACATATTTCTAAATGTGTATACTTTAATGATTTTCCCCTTTCACTAAAGCAGATGTGTGCACCTCTCAAATGTACATATTTTAGCTGTGTTTTTTTGCCAAAACACTTTTATGAGTTGGTTGGTTTGCTTAGCCAGGTGTATTCCAAGCTTTGGATATTTACAGATTTCTGAGGCAAGATGGATTCATCCTACTGTAATCTCCAGCAGTGGAAAATCAACATTTTGATAGGAACAATGAAAAGTCAAGGATTTTCTTTTCAAGGATCTTTAAATACACTTTTTTATTAATGAGAAGGTGAGTTCAATTAATAAAACCAGCAAAGCCAACCAACTCTGTGTCTTCTAGATCAGTGATTCTCAACTTTTCACCCTCCTAGTCCTTTGGATTTTGACTCCCTGAAGCCCCAAACAACATGTCTAGTCATCAGAGATTCTGGGAATTGAAGTCCAAAATACTTGGAGGGCATAAAATAGAAAACCACTATTTTAAACATGATGTTATGTCACTGACAATGAATACAATCCAGTGCAGACCAAATTATGGCTGAAACAGTGGAAATGCTGGGCACAAATAGATTGCCAAAGGAGGGAGGCAAACAAGACATATGCACAAACAAAACTGAAAAGGAAGAATAATCTTTCCCACATTTCTGTTTGCACTAAAAGGGACAGAGACTATTGGAGTATTTATAATTTAGGACTCCCTTACTGGTAGTAACATATCAGTCACTCTGAACCAGGAATGGACATTTGTGGCCCTCCAGATGTTTTTCCATTGCAACTCCAATAATCTAGTGATTATGCAGGACTAGTAGAGGATACAGGCCAAAAAAAAAATCTGGAAAATGACACCTGCCCACTAAACAGAATTGCTAATGCTAACAAGGCTAGTCTTAATGCTGTATCATTGTTGCTTTGTGAATGCAGCATTAAAAGATTTTGAGGGCTAAAACTTAGTTTATAAGGAGCTCTGAAATATACACTGAAAATAGGTGACCTAAAGAAAGCTTAATTTGATGGGGGAAAGAATATTATGTGGCTTTTCCTTCTTTTCACTGTTCATTAGGTGCTGCCACCTAGTGCCCAATATCTCTTCTGCATATTGAGGAACATCAGCCCAATATTAAGAACTTTTTGCATAGATTTTTTTTTCTTTTGTGAGCAACACTTAAGAACTCTTTAAAAAGAAATATATATATATATATTGCTCACAGACAGAATGGCCCACACTACCTTTCAATACTGGTGGAATAGTGTGCTCCTGTGAGGCATTCATTCAAACAAGAACCATTTGAAGAATAACCTTCAATTTTAGAAAGTGAAACTGCACTCAGAGCGCTTGCGACAAATAAATCACCAGGAACAAATGGCACACCAACATTGCTGTTTCAAGCTACAGGGTTGGAATCTGCTCTAGGTCTAACTAAAATATGTCAACAAATATGGAAAACAAAACAAAAGGCCTACAGATCGGAATTCCAATCTCAAAGAAAGGAGACACCAAGGATTGCAGTAACTGCAGGAACATCACATTAACGTCCCATGTAAGCAAAGGGATGCTAAAAATTCTACAATAAAGATATTTACCATATATGGAGCAAAAATGCCAGATAACCAAGCTGGGTTCAGGAAAGGAAGAGGCAATAGGGATCTTACTACAAATGTATGGGCCTTTGCAGACTGCCAGAAATAGTGCACATTAAATTGAGGCATTGCCCTGGCTCAGTGCTAGGGAATCATGGGAACTGTAATTTATTGTGGCACCAGAGCTCTCCGACAGAGAAGGCTCAATGTCTCAGAAAAAAATACAATTCCCATGACTCCCTAGCACTGAGCCGGGGCAGTGTCTCAATTTAATGTGCACTATTTCTGGCAGTCTGCAAAGGCCCATATTAGATGATGGAGTGCACCAAGAATTTCAGAAGAAAATCAGTCAGTGATTTATAGATTATAGCAAAACCTTTAATTGTGTAGATCATGAAAAACATGGGTCACTGTTAAAGAAATGGGTGTGTCACAAGAGTTGATTGTCCTGATGTATAATCTGTACTCAGGACAAGAGAAGAGAACACATCAGGACAAAACTTGAATAAACTGAATGATTTCCAGTTGGTAAGGGGATCAGGAAGGCTGCATTTTATCATACTATCTGTTAAACTTGTATGCTGAACATATCATATATAAGTAAAACAGTATTAAACTTGGAGGAAAGAGGAGTGAAAATTGGAGAAAGGAACATGAACAATTTAAGATATGTAAATGATACCATACTACTAGCAGAAAATAGCAAAGACATGGAACAATTACAGAAGAAAGTCAAGAAAGAAAGTGCAAAGGCAGGTTTATAGTTGAATATTAAGAAAACAAAAATAATAACCATGATTATTTATATAACTTTAAAGAAGACAATGGAGACACTGAAATAGTTCAAGATTTGTTCAGTCATTAATCAGAATGGAGTCTGCAGTTAAAAATCAGAAAAAGGTTAAAACTTAGATATGTAATTATGCAGGAACTAGACAAGATTCTGAAGTGTCAACTTTATACTATTGAATACTTAAGTCAAGATTGTACATGCCATCATACTCCAATTTTTATGGATGGTTGTGAAAGCTGGACAGTGAAGAAAGGAGATGTGAAGAAGATTAACTCATTTGAAATATGTCACGGGAGAATAGTTCTATGGATAGCATGAACTGCTAAAAATAAAAATAAATAGTTCCTAGAGCAAATCAAGCCTGAACTCTCCATAGAAGCCAAGACGATTAAATTGAGACTGTCATACCTTGGACATATCATATGAAGACATGACCCATTAGAAAAGACAATAATGTTTAGTAAGGTAAAAAGCAGAAGAAAAGAGGAAGACCAAATTCCAGATGGATAGCCATGGCAGTGAGTCTGCAAGACCTGAGCAGGGCTGTTGATGGTAGGGTGACTTGGATGTCTCTTTTTTTATAGGGGCATCATAAGTCTCCATAAGGTTGATGTGGTGGCTCAAGTAGTTAAGACTCTGACTCTGCTGATTGCAAAATCAACAGGTTGGCAGTTCAAGGCCTGGGTGCTGCATGATAGTGAGAGCTCCTGTCACTAGACCTAGCTTCTGCCAACCTAGCAATTTGAAAGCATGCAAATCTAAGTAGATAAATAGGTACCACTTCTGTGCAATCATGCCGGCCACATGATTATAGAGTAGTCTCTGACAACACTGGCTCTTTGGCTTAGTAACAGAGAAGAGTACCGCCCCCTACGGTCAGATACGACTTGACAACCTTGTCAACGGGGAATACCTTTATCTTTTACACCATAAGTCAAAGTTGACTTGACAGCAATTCCAAAAAAAAAAAAACCACAGTCAGAATAAACAATTTTATTCAAATAAACTTACCTACAAAGAAGTATTACATAGACCATACGTTCCAGCTGTACCTTTGATTTTTTAAAAACATGCACCTGTTCATCCTTCATGCATGCATGCTGGTATACTCATTAGGCTACTGTTATTGGCTGCCATCCCCTGTGGTGTGTACCTTTTGGTGGTAAGCCAGTGTTTGTTTCTAGAAAATGTCTGAAACCATGCTGTATAAAAGTAAAGCTAAATATCCACACATTCATTGACTATTATCCTGTTAAAGACACATGAAGTCATGCCCATCTTAGGCTTGCCTATGTCTTTTTGATGATGGCCAAAGTTGGTATTCTCTTATGTCTTCTACGATGATCAAAGCTCTACCCAGACTCACTATTTAGCTACAGCAGAACATACTCTCTCTGGGGCCATTGTTGACATTGTGTGATTACATCTTCCATAGAGACCTCTGGGAGACCACAGTGAATTATGGTAATTCTGTCTACAGAACTCAAGTTACCTTTGTTTACTGAAATAAAGTTCTGCTGTTAAAATACAGAAGACTGGTTTATTGAACTGAAAGGAGTGGGGAGACCTTGACAGTTTTCTTTGGAATGGAATACTCAGAGGTAGTTTAGCCAGTTCCTTCCTCTGAAATATAGGGTCTTGGCAGACAGCTTATTGAGCTGTCTTGGAGGCCCGGAAGAGGAGGAGCCACCACATGAGCGGCGCTCCTTCCTCTTCCTGAGGTCGCCCTGGGAGCTGCTGGCCCTCCGCACGGCCGGTGCTTCCGGGGCAACCTCCCGCCGCAGCGACCGGACGTGCTGCAGTGGAAAAGGCAGGGAAAGTGCGCCCTACGCTTTTAGGGCACACTTTCCCTGTCTTGTGGAAGGAGCACTGATTTTGCACTCCTTCCAGGGACGCCGCAGGAGCGCCGCAGTCCGGCTGCCGAGGTCCCGTGGCGCTCTGGACCAGGGCATCCCCGACACCCTGGTCTGCATCCCCCCATAGTCTTCAGCACCTGGTATTCATTGGTAATCTCCCATCCAAGCCCTAACCAGGACTGACTCTGCTTAACTTCCAAGATCAGACAGGATCTGATGTCTTTAGGGAATATAGGCCCTCCATAAACAAACGTAATCAAGTTATAAGCCAAATTAAAAACAAGTCTACAGGGCTGTACAGATCAGCACTTTGTGTCAGCATTGGAGCAGAGTGGGGGCATGGCAACCACACGGTGCACACCCAAACACTGCCCCAATGTCAGCATCACATCACCCAAGGAACTGCATGATGGTAGTGTTTCTCTGTTTCTGTGGTGCAGCATTTAGATATGCTGCATTACAAAAAAACTTAAAAAACAGTGCCACGGAGGAAAGGCACACTTTCCTTGTTTTAAAAAGGAGTGACATTTTACTGCAAAAAAAAAAAAAAAAAAAAGCCAGATCAGGGCTGTGGTGTGCAGTTGCCATAGCCCCAATCCAGTGATGAAAGGGGCACTGGGACACCACTCCAAAGGGGTGATCTGTTTAGACCCTACAGTAGTAATACTAGTTGTTATCATATTACTACTGCTATTATTACTGCCAATATAATTGTTATAACTAAATTATAAAATTATGACTCAAATTAATAAAATAAACAGTTTGTTTCACACAAATCTTAACATGAAACCCCTAAAATTAAGATGATAACAACAACATATGTATATGTATCAAAAGAGGAAAATACATTACAAAGCACTGCATTAACTAAACTAAAAGCAACAGTTTAACACAAACTATAAAGTACTTTGAAAAAGCAAAAACATGGCTCAAAAGTGAAGCAGTTTAAAAGTTAATAACTTTTTAAAAATCTAATTTGAGAAGTCAAAGAGATGACCTGATAAATCTCCAGTTTGTATTAAGACGACACACATGATGGAGGTGCCCCCTTGTGAAATGGTCAAATATTGTGAGAATACTAGATGTACTAGATGCAGTGGTCAGAGAGTTATGATGTTTAAAAAGAAGCATTTTCAGCTAAAGGAAGCTGAAATCTGAAATTTTATCAGTCATAATCCTCCCTACAAAGCAGAGTGTTTGAAATGTTATGAAATGTGTCCTGAGAATAGAAGAGGAATCTATCAAAGGACCTGTCTGTATGGGCCAAATAAATTGGCCTCCCCCATTCTCTCAGTAGGGAATCCAGACAACACAGGGCCCAATCCCTGAGACTGGTACAAACAATGGACCTTATCACACGCTGGCCACGAAGCGAAAAGTAACTGAAATAAGAATAAATTCAGTTCTATACCGAAATGAACTGAAAGAGCTCCCGCAATATGTAAATGCCTACCACACGCAATTACCGCCATAGCATTTATCGCGCTTCCCGGGACACGCATCCTGGAAATGTATTCTCCGTGCACACACAAGTTAGAAAATCCCATAAATTACAAAGAGAGGACCATGTTTACCCGTCCCATTTGTTGCCCAATCCAAACAGGAAGGACACGTCATAAGATGCTTCCTCACAGATCCATGGGAAGTAGCGCGGGGAACCATGGGTCAGGGCGGGGAAATGCTTCACAATACGTATTGCGTGATCATATGTATTTCGCCTGTGCGGCCATTGCGCAATGATTCCGAATGCTCGGTTGTACTTCCCTGAAAAACCAAATGTCAAAAGATCTCAATTTGTTACGGATTAGCTCCGGGTTCTGTCGAGTTTCGGTGCAACGTCGTGTGTAAACACGGGGAAATAATACATATTAGCTACGAATACCCTTTGGATTAGGTCTGCTTTAGACCCCGTGTGATAAGGTCCAATGTCTGGTGTGGTCAGTGCTATATCCCAATGTGTGCCACCTACCACAGATGCTCAAGTGGTGACTCACTCACTCTGGGGGCAGAACAAGGCACTCACCCATATGACTGATGTTGGATGCCTCAATCTGATCTCACTACCACAACTACACCAGGAGACAAAATGGGAGCCATATGCACACAACTGCTTGGCATTGCAATGGAGAGCCAAGGTAATGAGGCAGATTTGGGGTCAGGATACCCCCAGCTGCTCCCAGAGTATCCTGGCCAGTGCAGACAGGACCAGAGACTCATATGCCCTGCCTTTCTTCACCCTGGCAGACTCCCAATTTGTTTGTAGATATAAAATCTAAAAGACTGGATGGGGATTTTCCTTACTTTTCTCAAGTCTGATGCCCAAACAACACTTCAAATATTATTTTGCTTAAGTTCTTGTAGCTTCAAAGGTAAACCTCCTTTGCTTTTGGAAGCCTCAAAATATTCTGGATGCTCAGATTTGGAGATTTGCCCTACTCATGCATGTCCCTAATTTCACTTCTTCAGCACTGCCAATTCTAGTGCACTTTCCACATTCAGTGATGTGAGTTGTATTAGTCTGCTGTGAACTTTACCTCCCAGAGAACATAACTGATAGGAAATCCAGTAACATCCAAACAATTCCTTTATTGGACCAATCAAAATGCACAATTACATGTTGCAAGCTTTCAAAGTCCAATATTTATTGGTTAGCCCAATAAAGGTATCATTTTGGATGTTATTGGATTTGTTATATGGCCAACATGGCTATGCCTAGATTATAACTAATAGGAGTAATCCTTGTTAGGATATGGATTGGATATACAGTCAAAGGTGAAATGTAAAGATGTGTGTGTGTCTGTAATTTTCCACTTGAGAACAGTTTTTGGACAAGGCACAAACAACATTTTTTAAAACAGGGTGAATCAACGCCAGGTGGTAACAGAGACATCAACAATGTATTTTCCCAAAGATACAAGTCATGGAACCAGACTTTGTTATGGATAACAAGATATATCAAATACGTAAATAATTGTTAGGCTGGGAAAGATAGTCACGTGGTGGATGATGGACAGCAAGAGGCTGGGTTAGTAGACATCATACAGACATTATCCAATTAACATGAGGTTAACACCTAGAAGGTGGAGTATGGGAAGGGCCTAGAAAATCCTTTGTCTAAGAATTGTTTATTGTTCAAGATGTGAGCGTGTGTGGCTGGCAGCAGTGGTTTTAACTGCAACAAGTTGGATCCTAATGCTTTTGGGATTGTTAAAGATGTAATCTTATATGGCTGAACTGGACAAGTTCATCACAATGGATTTTACTTAGTTGTCTTATTTTTACTTTTTATATGCATTAATAAAGCTATGCTTTTGGACTTTATAATGTGTCTTCTTGACTGAAGAAGACAGGTTCCTGAAGAAGAGAAGCTGAGCCAGTTGTTGGTAAGAATTACAAAGTGGCTGTGGATCACAGCAGCCAGCTTGTCCTGCAGACTCTGCTGGGTGCCAAAGGGCATCACTACAACACTCATCATCCACACACCAACAATCCTTAAGTATGTAATAAACCTCTGCCTTGACTGTAGTAATTCAGACTGCTGCTGAGGCTAGTAGATTGTTCCTCTGATCCAAAATAATAATACAAATGCCTAGAGCCAAAGCTAGTGATGTGTAAGCACATCCTAGTTTATCTTCTCCAAACCACTTGGGCTTTTCAAACATTCCTATTTAAGATAAAATAAAATGAATCCACAGCAACTTATCATTTCCTCCTTCCCCAGAAGAAGCAAACATCTCCTCAAGTCAGGCTTAGCTTTAACTGGGCTGGATGAAACTCAAAATGGAGCCAGAGTGGAAGGAATTTGTAGTTCATGTACTGCAGCTGAAAATTTTGTATAACAGAAAGAAGACATCTGCTTGAAATATTTAGAGTATAATATTTTAATAAAAAGATTTGGGAATTTTTTTCTTGGGCCATTTGAAGGAGCAGTCAGACTATAAGAGATCCCATCTGCAGTCTGAAGAGGTATAACTAGATCATGTGAACCAACACACAGTGAGGACAGTCACACACATTTTTGCCACCTCCTCAAACTCCAGAGCACAGGATCTGCCACCCCCTTTCCCTTACTCCTGTAGATTTTGGGTAAACAACCTGAGGGCTATGTGGAGCCCTGAATTTAATTTCATGCAGGTGGGAAAAGCCCAGAAAAGGAGTAGGGTGAGAGACAGCTGAAATGGATGGAGTTATAGAAGCAGAAGAAGCCTTCTGCAAGCAATTAGTTGAGACCTCTGATGGATGTGGTGGCATTAAGACCAATTGGATAGAACAGTAGAAAGAGAGAACCCTTTGCAAATATATTAAAGCCTTTAGCAAGAATGACTCATCCCTCCTCTAGCAATCTGTTGTATATAGAAGAGAAGAGAATAATAACAAATTAAAATTAATTTTTAAAGGCTTGGGAGAGACAAGTGCTGTTCTTGCCTATTTTTGGCTTTGGCACCATCCACCTTTGCAGACTGCTAGAAATAGTGCAAATTGAGTCTACTTTAACTGCCCTGGCTCGGTGCTAGGGAATCATGGGAACTGTATTTTTTTCTGAGACATTGAGCCTTCTCTGTCAGAGACCTCTGGTGCCACAATAAACTACAGTTCCCATGATTCCCTAGCACTGAGAGGGGAAGCAGACGGGTGGCCCTGGGCCCCCCCGAAAGAGGAGGATCGAGGCCGAGGCTGCCGGACACCTCAGCCTCGATCCTCCCTTTCATCGCCTGCGAAAGAAGCCCTAAAATAGCTCTCCTTTCACAAACCATGAAAGGGGTGCCGCAAGAGGTGTGGCATGTCTCTTTGGCGTCTCTTCCAGCTCAGCATGTCCGGATGCTGAGCCAGAAGGACATCATTGGAGTGCCCGTAATGTGGACGGGCCGTTGCTCCGATGATGTCCTCAGGAAGGGGATGGGGCACCCAGCGTCTGGCTGCCCCCCCCTTCCTGGGATTCAAGACGGCAATTTTGGCTGTCTGCATCCCCCCTGAGTCAGGGCAGTTAAAGTGGACTCAATTTGCACTATTTCTGGCAGTCTGCAATAATGTGCATCCTGATTGGAGGTTCTCTTCTCCTGCTATTGATACTAGCAAATCTGAATACTTCAGTTGCCTGAACTTATCTGGGATTTATGGGAGTTGAAGTCCAAAACATCTGGAGTACTAAATACTGAGAATCAGACTGCACAAACTAAACATCCCAAGTTTCTTTAAGATGGAGCCATGATCACTAAAGTGGTATGAAATGAAACTGAGATAACTGTAGTTCAGATACACCCAAAGGCAAAGACAACAGCTATATAATTCTTTCTTCTTTTCCCCAAGTCTGCCCCTTTTCCTTACAGATCTCCTTTTTATTATTTAATGGAGGAGAAACACACTAATAACCAACACAGAACCTAAGACACAGCAAATTAACACTAACAGAATATAGATTCCAATTACTTACTACGTTATCAGACATTAAAAAACCTCAAGGTTTTTAGAAGTGCAAATACTGTTTGTGGAGAGGCATCCAAAATAACAATGAAGAAGCTATTAATTGGCAATGGAAGACTGACTGAATGGAGTACAGGAAATGGGGATAGATAAATTAGGGGTGGAATGGGGTATCCTTGAAAAGGAGCATGTCTGACTACTTGGAGACCTGCACAGAAGCTGTCCAGATTGCAATATTGTTGCAGATCCTATTTGCCTCATTCTAATGATTCTGTATGCAGCTACCTAGACAGGGGTCTTAATTGTGCAGATTGATACACTTAGGCTAGAAACTTTCGAAAGGAGATTAACATATGGTTCAGTTTGGCTAGCTGGCTGTTTGTTTACTATATTTATATCCCACCATGGGCTATGCATGGTCCAAGATCCTACATCAAGCCAGGTGGAGTGTAATGCTTTTCTCACACAGTTCTATATACACCATTAGGTATATCTTGTTTTTTGGATGGGACACAGGGGACTATCCTGTGGCTCTTTTGTGACTCATCCAAAACCTTCTCTCCACAGCTGTCAAGTGCTAGAAGAGACAGCTGCTGAATACTGATGCGGAGGATACAGAGATGAAAAGGTAGTTCATATGGTTATGAATTGGCTCATCTCAGCTCAGAAGAGAAAGAAAATGGGAACATGTTTACAGATGGAGTGCATCCACCTATCCCTTCCCCTTGGAGCTTGTTGTTGCTGTTAACTGCCCTCAAATCAGCCCCAGGTCTTAGAAACCCTATGGATGAGACATCTCCAAGACTCCCTGTCCCCCACTACTCTGCTTAGGTCCTGAAGATTCAGGCCCATGACCTCCATGACTGAGCCTATCCATCTGACATGTGGTCTTCCTCTCTTTCTACTGCCCTCTAACTTCCCCAGCATTATTGTCTTTCATAGTGAGTAATGCCTTCTCATGGCATAGTCAAATACAGCCCAGTTTTGTCATTTTGGCTTCCAGTGAAGGTTCAGGTTTAATCTGTTTGAGCTACATAAATCCCCATCCTCTTTGCTCCTTACAAGTAAGTAGAAGCAGCTGCCCCTTCCAGGATTTGACAGCTGTGGGGATGGAAGTGTGGGGTGTTGCACAAAGGGCTACAGCAGTGGTTCCCAAACTTTGGTCTTTCAGGTGTTTTGGACTTCAACACCCAGAGGTCCCAGTCAGCTTGGCCAACTGTCAGGCATTCTGAGAGCTGAAGTCCAAAACACCTGGAGGAACAAAATTTGGGTATCACTGGGCGACAGAATAGCACATGTTGTTCCATCCAAAGATACATATTCACACAGATGCTACACTTCCATATGCATGTGTCACTACAGGATTCCAGACCCAATATATTATAGGGATAGAATGAAAGGCTGACTCCTTCAGATCACTGGATAATATGTGCTAGGGGTATCTTACTCTTATTCCTCACTATGAAAAACATAACATAGTTAAGTTGAATGCCAGAGGGATTCATCATTTTCTAAAATATATGTTGACAAATATAGTTGAAATTTCATTTGCAAATGAAATTTGTTCAGTCAGCTCAATGGGATGCTTCTTAGCTGAGTGATGTCAGTTCTTGGGATAATGATAGTCCTTGGGGGGAAAAATGGTCATTCATTTGTCATTAAATATTTGAGGTCCTTATTTACATCTGTTTCTAGCCATGGACAGACAAATAATTGATACTTTTTCCCAGTGTTACAGAAGTTTGGCCACCATTTTACCAGTTAAACAGACGCATAGCCTTTGCAGACTGCCAGAAATAGTGCACATTAAATTGAGGCACTGCCCTAGCTCAGTGTTAGGGAATCATGGGAATTGTATTTTTTTTCTGGGACATTGAGCCTTCTCTGTCAGAGAGCTCTGGTGCCAAAATAAATTACAGTTCCCATGATTCCCTAGCACTGAGCCAGGACAGTGCCTCAATTTAATGTGCACTATTTCTGGCAGTCTGCAAAGGCCCTCAATGGTTGAAAGGTCAGATTTCTACTTCCTATAACTACCAAATCCCATCTTGCCATCATTCTTGAAACACTGGATTCCATCCTGGCTCTGTCACTGACCTCTCAGATTGTTTTCAAGCACTGACTTTCAATTTCCCTTTCCTGCACTCTGATTCATCTAGGTTTTTTTTAAAAATTACATTGATGTAGCCTTTTTGTAGTTCCTGTACACATGAGTCTGACTCTCTTATGTCAAACTGTAATGCATTTGTAACTAAACATTAGATTTACTGCAAGCTGATTTCTTTTTTGGACTAAATGGTCTATACAAGTGGTATGATTGAGCAACCAAAGTTGATTATGAAGCACCATCTTTATGCAGACTATTTGTTATGGCTTTTCCTACCCTTGCTGTGCTTTGTAGGGGGGGAGGTAAGGACAATATTTCTGAAATCAAGCTGCTCCCATCTAAATGTTATGTTATCCAAGCCACTTGGATTGTCTTTTTCAATAAGCGGGATATAAATTATTATTATTATTATTATTATTATTATTATTATTATTATTATTATTATTTCTATTACTACAGGAAAGCCTGTAGCAAGCACTCTAAGGGGGGATGCAGATGGCGAAAAACGCAGTGTTCAATCCCAGGAAGGGGAGGGGCAGCCAGACGCTGGGCGCCCCATCCCCTTCCTGAGGATGTCATCAGAGCGACGGCCCGTCCACACGATGGGTATTCTGATGATGTCCTTCCGGTTCACTGTCCAGACACGCTGAGCTGGAAGAGAAGCCAAAGAGGTGCGCCATGCCTCCTGTGACACCCCTTTTGTGGCTTGGGGAAATAGGGCTATTTTAGTGCTCCTTTTGCAGGTGGCGAAAGGGGTGATTGGGGCAGAGATGTCCAGCAGACTCAGCCTCGATACTCCACTTCCAGGGGTGGCCCAGGGCCGCCTGTCTGTTTCCCCCCCTTACTCTTCACATTTGAGCTTCAACAGAATGGTTCTGATTTCCTTCTGAGGTATATCAGAGCTCATCTGAATGGTGAGCACTAGTCTGGAGCTGCACTGTAAATTCTCCATTTCTCAGTAGAGTAGGAGGATTCTCTCCCTCTCTCTTTGTGAGTGACTGGAGTGGGAATCACAAGTTGCTCAACAGACATTTGAGGGATATTACTTTATGCAGATTGTTGAATTTTGTAAGGTAAGTAAATTAAAGCCTAAAGTAACTTAGCCTTCTCCTTCTCCAGAGTGAAATCCACTGAACTGGCACATTGTTTGCTTTCACAAGGTCTGTAGCAGTCAAAAGTCTTGAAACGAAATGGTTCCTTAGGCTTCTGTCAAAGTCACTGAATCACTTTCCTTGACAAAGTATGCCATATTGTATTGTTCCAGAGATGTGCTGACTGCTATTGTGAAATGGTTCTGGTGGTATAAAATACACACCCAAGGAGTGGCAAAGGATAAGTGCAGTGACTCACAAGCCACAACAAAGCTCTTCCTGTCACTCAGACCATACCTGCCAAGATACAAAGGATGTGAACTTGATGGGGACATGAGAATGATTGCAGTCATAAACAAAAATTACATGGACCGCTGGAAAGGCCTACAGGTTAGGTAGTTCCATTTTTTGAGAGCAGATGTTAATATGTAATTTAGAGGATAACAATGTGGATTTATGTGGAGAGCTGTAAATATCTGGACATTCAGTGGCTTCAGTAGTGACAATTGTTTTCCTCTTCACATATTATAATAAGGGATTAGATTAAATTTGTTCTTTGTGGAATTCTCATTTATAGTAAGAGGCATGCTTCACATTTTTCCAAGAGTGATTGAAAACTCCAGAGGGAATCCTGTTGATTAGTTCCAACTTAGAGTAGATCCATTTAATTAATTGCTGAATGTTAAATTAACACATGAGTAAATCCCATTGTTTCAGTGGGCCTACTCAAGTTAGGATTAGCAACAGAATTCAGGCTTGCATTTGTAAGAAATGATTTGTCAAAACTGTGGAAATATTTAGCATACACCTAACGTATGCACCTATGATGTGGTAAATGAGAAACTTGTGTGATTTCTATATGAGTGTATGCTCTGAAGTGTGTGTGTGTGTTTGTATATTAGCATAAATTAGTACTGAGAGTGACATTCAACATTCCAGTGATGAAGAAAGGAAGTCACAGCAAGTTGTTTCCTTTTTCTTTTTTTTTTCTTGTGTTTTGGAGTCATATGAGGCAATGATTAATTCTAGAAAAATGTCTAGGCTCTTGAACTTGAGTTTATGCATTGATTGGCAAGTGTGCATTGGTTTTTCACCATGATTTAGGCTATTTTTTTTTTCTTTTGAAAACCTATAAATGGTCAAGGATTTTTTAAAGCCACATTTTGATATAAATTGTCCCAATTTATGGATTTTTGCTGAGAATAGCATTGACAGCCCAAATGACAAACAAATGGGTCATGAAGCAAATCAAACCTGAACTCTCCCTAGAAGGCAAGATGACTAAACTGAAGCTGTCATACTTTGGTCACATCATGAGAAGGCATGACTCATTAGAAAAGACAATAATGCTAGGAATGATGGAAGGCAGTAGAAAGAGAGGAAGACCACATGTCAAATGGCTAAACTCAATTAAGGAGGTCATGGGTGTTAGGAAGGATCTAATTAGGGGAATTTATAATTAGCTCAAATATGCAAGAGTGGGGCCCTAACAACACTCTGTGAGAACGAGTATCAATATATATACCAGAGGACTAAGGAATCCCACAATGGATGATGCTGATAGGCTTCTTCAATTAAAGTCTAAATATTTATTGAAGGGGAAAAACTTCACACACACACATATGGCATACACATACACTGCACTCTTAGGAATAAAGGAGTGAAAGTGGAAATAGCTTGAGATGAGCCAGAGTAAGGAAGGTACTCACTTCCAAAGGCTTCTCCAGGATCCACTGTGGATGTTGATGATAATGATGATGATGATGATGCATGGCCACCGAAATGGGGGAAGGGATGGCCAAGGAAGCTATGATCAGAGCACAGATTGACAAGGAGCCAAGCTGCACTCCAAAAATAATGTGTGGAGCCTAAAAATCTTGAGGCTTAATATCTTGCTTCTAGCTATAGACTTAATGGCTTGGCTGAAGCCTGGACAAAGGTGTTGATTGTCTTAGCTTTGTTAAACCTAGGTGTGAGACCAATCTAAATAATGCATTTGGTTTTGATTCAGTCAAGGAAGGAAGGCTGGAGAAAGAGGGTGCAATTAAATCTGATCACTGCCCCATCAAGAGTGAGACTCTGGACAATGTGTCCTTTTCCTGGTATAATGGTTTTTCCTTTTAGCAGCTACCAAACCTGTCTGGTAGGGAATTTTCCAGTTGTTTGGGCAGGCTCTCCTGATACATACCTGACTTGCCATCTAGAGGATTATGGCTGACATCCCACAGAGGTCAGTTTGAGGTCATAGAGGGAACTCCACATGTGTCCCAAAATTTTATTAATTTCATATCTGCTAACACAGGTCTGAATTTCCAAGACCTAAGCAGGACAGGGAGACCTAAGTGGAGGACAGGGAGACCTGGAGATGACTCATACAGAGGGTCACCGTGAGTTGAGGTCGACTTAAGAGTGGCTAACAACAACAAATACTAATCAGAACATAGGTTTTTATTCAGCTTTTTAAAGTTCTCACATTTTGTACAACAGTTCTTGGGCTCAAAGTATATATCAAAATACATGTTTTAATTTAAAATGCTTGTAGAACATTATATGGTTGAATATTACAGAAAGCGGCATAGAAAAAACATTTTTTTATATGTGTGAAATTAGCAGGATGATACCAGACATTCCAGGCTCAGATGGGGATTCAGTCGAGGAACAGCTGATTATGAGATTGCTTGACTCTAAAAAGTATTGACCCCTATGAAGACACTACCTCAAGATCTGAAACTTCAGCAACAGGGTTCATTGTTCAATTGAGTCACTTGAAAGATTCTGGCCCCCTTAAATGCCATTCCATTTTCCCACTTTTTGAAAGAGGTACTCAGGGGATGCAGTTCTTTTCTGAACTTCATTCTCATGCTCAGGCATAATGCTCCAGTTCAGAAATGTCAGTTCCATAATGCTAAATTAAGGAAAGTATTATGAGCAAGCAAAGTTATCTCCCACCTTGTAAAAAAAGAAGGAGAAATATGAGATACATCATAACATCTTCTAGAATTGTGTTGTCTCACTATTGTTTTCCTGGACTGAGTCTTCTGGAAGAATTTGAAGCATTCTGAGAATCACAGTCTCAAAAGTAAATTTTTGAGGCTCTGGTCAGGCAAGATCATTGTCTATCCAACCTGTGGTGGTAGCCCTGGTGATGTAGTGGTTAAATGCCTGTACTGCAGCCACAAGCTTGTGAGTTCAATTCCAGGCAGTGCTCCAAGGTCCATTCAGCCTTGCATCCTTCCATAGGTCACTAAAATGAGTACCCAACTTGTTGGGGGCAATTAACTTACACATTGTAAACTGCTCAGGGAGTGCTCAGTTCACTGATAGAAATGTGCTTGCTATTGCTATTGTGCTCACCAAAATCATTCTACTCCAATTACTGTCAGGTACATCCAGGCTGGCTACTAGTGAACTAACACTAGCACCAGTCTTACCCAAAGAAATGTGAGGGGACTGGGATGTGCCCACTAACTGTGTCAGCATCTTTAGAAACTTGGAAATTGTTTAGCTTAAGGAAGCTTTGCAAGAAGCTGGATAACCTTTGGCACCTGTGTATACTAGTAATAATAATAATAATAATAATAATAATAATTTATATCCCACCCCTCTGCAGAGCAATTGGGGCGGCTTACAACATTACAATTTCCATACATTAAACAGAACATAAAATCCCGAATCCCACCCGTCCTTTAAGAAGTAAGGGTTCTTCTTATTCTAGGCCGGGTGGTGCTGGGCTTAGTGTCTCTCCCCCAGATGACATCAGATGGAATGGAGGGAGGGCTCTTCTTCTTATCCTAGGCCCGATGGAGCTGGGCCTGGTGTCTCTCTCCCAGATGACATCGGATGGAATGGAGGGAGGGCTCTTCTTCTTATCCTAGGTCCGATGGTGTTGGGCCTGGTGTCTCTCTCCCAGATGACAATAAAGTAATAACTGAGAAGGACTCTGGCTTTGGGTGAATTAAGAGGGTTTTATTAGCAAAAATGCAGAGTGCAATTACACACGCACACACAATAACAATTCAAACAGTCACAGCATTCAGAGGTAATCAAAATGGAAATATGGAAACTGGATAGTGGAATTTGAGGGATTTAAAGAAGGCAATATTTACTTGTGCAAAGAGTAGACCATGGAAAGCAGGAAGTGACTCAGACTGGGGTCTGAGGGCAACACAGATCATACACAGAATGCAGCCTGAGACAACTGTATGTGTACTGTGTGCTCAGAGGCTGTGTTTTGGGACCTGAAAACTAGCCTCTGGGGATGTGCTAGACCAGTCATGTGTCCCCAGGCAACCCAACTTCTTATTGACAATCTCCATTGCTGAACAGTTGAAAAGAAGGCTGTTTAAGTAGGAGTGAGCTCAACTGATGCAGGACAGTGGTGGTGCATGCCTCATTTGAATTTGGACACATCAAATATGGATGCTTTGATCATTTGGACACTCCCATTAGAATGCTTGTTATACTCCTGTATCTGGTCTTTCCTCTGTCCTTTCCCTCCTACAATCACATTTATCTTTGTTGCTCTTCTGACAGGATTCCAATGAAAGAAGAAAGACAACATTCTCTCTCTCTTCCCCTCCCCTTTTTGATATCTGACTGTATGCCAGAAGTGATGAGAATGGTAGTTGTCAATGTCAGATTGTATGTCACAGTGTCCAATGTTCTTAGCATCTAGCACAGTATCAGAACAAGAAAAAAAGAGACGGAGTTGGAAATCCATGAATGGAAAGGAATTCCATTAAGATTGAAATTTTTAATAAAAATATCCCTTGTGAACCTATGAGAACTTCTTGTGAGATAGCAGTCACCTTGTCTTGGAAATTCACACATTTGCAAGTTTTGTGCTGCCTTATGGATATTAAAATGGACACCAAATCATGTGTTTACTTTAATAATGTGAATGGATCAAAAATGCATGCATTTGAAAAGCAGGCACAAATACACTTTAGTCAATGGGACAATATAAGGAAAAACATATACAAACATCCATGCTGGAAGGGGCAAAAACAAACAAACAAATCCAAATCCTCACAACCTGAGCAAAGATAATGAAATGAGAATCTAGGAGGAGTTCAGGGAAAGGCAACAAAATTGTCTTAGAGATCTGAGGAGGCCTCCACAATGTGGCTGCAGCTGCCACAACACTGCAAAAGGTAAGCACATATGAAAGAGGGAAAAGGTGGCGGGCAGGAAAGATGGAAGGAGAAGTTAGGGTTAGGGTTAGGGTTAGGGATTAGGGATTAGGGTTGGGGGATGAAAATAACAATTACAGACCATATTGAGGTCTCTTGCCCTTGAGGACCATTGGAGTAAGATAATACCCTGTTGCTGAGGGCTTTTGATCCACATCATCCCATTTGTGTGTGTGTGTCCTTTCAAACAGTTGCTAACTGAAACTGATGGAGATATTGTCAATAAACTTCAAACTGTTCTTTTAAAATGTTCCAGCAGGCCAATCCACAGGTGACAAATGTCAGAGAATTTGAGGGCAGGTTATTGTATTCTAATATGGATATTTAGATTGTAAGGCTATAGTTCTGTACAGAACAGAGTGAGACAAATTTCTAAATAAATATGGGCAAGATTGCACTGTAAATTTGTTTCCAGAAAAAAATAATGACCTAATTTAAAAATAAAGAACTCTCAGTGTTGATTCACACAATCTTAGCTGGGGCTACATATGACAAGATGAGATGGCAGAGAATCTAAAGATGTTTTTGGTTTGGCAGAGTCAGAATCATTTGTCATTCTCTTCTCAAGCCTCCCCTCTAACAACCCCGTGTAACTTGGGCTCCCACCGATGGGAACATACAATCTCTTTTTTATTTACTCAGTGCAGAATCAAAGTTTGCTTTGTGTTTATTTTAGGGAAGAAAGCATGAAACCTGAATCGTATTCCTCTCTTAGTCACATACTGAAATAATATTTAGAATGCATCAGCCAATGCCAGGGGGAAAACATACCACATAGCCAAGAAAACAAAACAAAACAAAAATGTGTTTTCAATCAAAATATCTTTTAGGTTTTTGGTTGCACATCTTCTTTCTCATCCCTTTAGTAACTTGTCTTCAAACCCTGCAGTTTAGTTTTGTGTGTGTGTGTGTGTGTGTGTGTGTGTGTTTGATGTTTTGGAAGGCACCTGAGCAAAGTTTAGTTAACATTTGGGGGGGGGGGCATAGAGGTAGGAGTGTTGTTTAGTTCCAAGTAGAGAAAAGGCCTCTCCTCCAGTATTCCAATGTATTCCATTATTGTATATGGTTCAAAGAGGAAAGAGGCTTCAACTCATCAATGAACAAGTCCTGGAGAGACTTCCCTTTTCATTATGACAGGCCTCCACCTATCTCTTTGGTTTGGAAAAGCTACCTGCCAAATATTTTCCTCTTCATGTCTAAGGATAGGATAAACCCTCAGTCTTGATTTCATTGAGTTTCTCAGATGCCCAGTTGAAATCATCATCCATATTTTGTCTGAGACTGAGATTTGCTATTGGCAGGGAAATTCATAATCATTTTGTCTAGGTATTTTCAACAATGTATGCATTTCTGTATTCATTTCTACCATTGAACAGAATGTGTTTCAGACTATTTCTCAACAGTACACATTTTATAACTGTTCACATTTTAAAATATATACAGTACATTTTATTGCTTCAAAAGACATTGCAAGAGTTGCAAATTGCAAATTTCTCAGGCCAAGTGCACTTTGCCTTGCAATGAGTCTTGGGAGGTGCACAATAGTTACTTTCATCAAGAATCTCAGTGCCAAGAATATTCTTTCCTATCCCTTCTTCTGAGTGGTCTCATGTCCTCTTGCCAAATACACACAGGCTGCTACCACTATAATTATAGACTTGTCTTCTTGCATGTTTCACATCCCATCTTGGCTTGTCCCTGTCTACCTGAGTCTTTTTTTTTAAAGAGTATTCTTTCACCTAGTTAAAATTGCCTTGGTTTTGCAACACTTCCTCCTTGTTCTGAACTGTGACAAAGGATTTCATTCAAGGGCTGTCATAAAAAAAAATGTGATTTTAGGATTGAAGTGGTGACTAAATATGGTACCTCTCTATGATTAGAAATTTATGGTGAAAAGAATTGTGAGGTTCAGGGATCCAGTTTCTACTCTTGACAGTGCAACTCAGTTTACATGTCTGCTCCAGAGGGAATTCAAAAAGACTTATTGCCAAATTAAATGAGCATTGGATAGAAACCCCAGAAAAGCACCCCATGAACCTTTCGGGTGGATGTTTCTTCAAGAGCAAAACTGTATTTCACGTATGTGTGAGGAGAATAATGTATACTACATCTCTCCTGGAGCTAATCACTTCAGTAGGCCTTTTGAGGAACTTCATATAGATAGTATATAATTGTCACAGATAGTGTTGGATTGACTTTCTTTTCAGGAAAATAATATCCTGATAATTTTTTGAACTTTCTTTTCCTATCATCCACTGAACCTGCTAAATTTCAGTTCTCCCACAGAAAATGGCTTCCCCCGTTTCCCCACCCATCCACAGAAGGGGCACAATTGTGGGTCCAGTTTTAATATAGTTGACATTTTCAATATGTTGAAGGAAGAAAAGTGTCTGAAATCTGCTAGCTCCAGTCTTCACCTATTCCAGGGGTAGGCAACCTTTCCCCTTTAAGGGCCGAGGGACTTCAGCTCCCAGAAGCCTCAGCCATGTTGACCAATAGTCCCAAGTTGGCCAATAGCTCCTGGGATTCTGGGAGCTGAAGTCCCTCAGCCCTTAAAGGGAAAAGGTTGCCTACCCCTGAATTCTTTTCAGCTTGCATTGTGAGCAAACATAAGCCCTATTCAGTTGCTACTCACCACACTGTCTTCAACACAGGAGTGCCTGGTCCTATTTTCACAACCCACAAATGGCATCAAAAGATTTGAAGAGGATATTTTTTGTTAGCCCTAGCTGCATGACCATACAAAGCAGAGGATCTTATTTAATGCGTGTATTTGAGAAGCAAAAGGCTGAATCCTTTCATATGCCATTAGTTGTTCCTCCATGCATTGATGAGGGAATGGAATCATGGCTTAGGGACAAATGTAGCACTTACAGTGCTCCTAACAGCCATCTAGGGCAGCAATTTTTAGAAAGCATTAAATCTGGTGTTGATTATAACTTCAAATGGATTTACTTTTCTCTATGCCATTTTAATGTTCACCATACTTACCATAATTAACGAAGTGTGAAGGAAGGAGGAAGGGAGCAGTTTCTTGGTGAAAGACAGTGCAAGAAGCCCATGCAACATGTCATCAACAAGATAGTAAGCTAAGCAAGGAATGTAGTACATGCACGGTTTCATGTAATATTTAGGTTCTTCAGCAGCAGCATCTTCCTAGCTTAGAGAAAAGAGAATTGACTAACTAACTGAACAAGACACTTGTTTCAAACAATGACATATGGGGGTTGCAGACTGCCAGAAATAGTGCAAATTGAGTCCACTTTTATGGTTAGGGTTAGTGCTAGAGAATCATGGGAATTGGTTTTTTTCTGAGACATTGAGCCTTCTCTGTCAGAGAGCTCTGGTGCCACAATAAAATACAGTTCCCATGGTTTCCTAACCCTAACCCTAACCCTAAAAGTGGACTCAATTTGCACTATTTCTGGCAGTCTGCAACCCCCTGATAGCCATCTATTTCTGCAATGTAGGGGTCAGTAACTGACTGATATATATATTTTAAAAAAGGCTTTTAATCATAGGACGTTACCACACTTGCAGCAAGAGAGCGGCGAGAAAGCTGGTCTGAATCATTTGGGAACCATTTTGGGCTCATGCCGGAATGTGCCCGGCAAGCGGAAAACATTACCACACTAGAATGGAATCAGTGAGGAATGTGAGATGCCGGAATGGTTCCGCTCCGGGGGCCCGGATCTCCTGTCCACACACAAGTTGAAAGATCCCTACCGCAACCCCCCGAATTCTGGGCTACAAAGCCATCCCTAATAATGATTCCCCCCCCCAACCCCTGAAGAGAGGAACATTGTTTACCAGTTCCGTTTGTTGCCCGCTCCAGGAAGTACACGTCATAAGATGCTTCCTCAAATCCTTGGGGAATACCGCGAGGAACCATGAGCCATAAAACGAGGAAATGCGGCATGACAAGGATCTCGTGTTCATACCTATGCCGAGATCAGCGTCATTCCGGCATAGTGCCGACCGCTCGAGTGTATTCCTTAAAACTCTCGGAATTCAAAAGGACTGAAATGAGGCTGAAATGACGCCGAAATGAGGTAGGGAAGGGCGGGGTTTGCTGCGACGTCGTGTGAACACACGGAAAAAAAGTCTGAAACGAGTCTGAAACGAGGCTGAAACGAGGCTGAAATGACGCTGCTTTAGGGCCAGTGTGGTAACGTCCATAGTGACAATTACTTGACTTTAATTTGGAGAAGTGTCAAGCCCTATTCAGGCATTCATAAACAGAGATAAATAGTTAAGATCAACATGCAAGAAGGGAGCATGCTTTGAAGAGCAACCATCTACAGAGAACATAATCCTTTGCATTCATTTCTCAATGTTGGAAGTCCTAATTTTTCAGGGCTCCTGATCAAATGGAAAGTCTCCATGTGTACTGAGGCCTTTCCTCTTCAGAAAATAAGTTCCCACCATGTGCTTTCTTCCATGTGAGCTGATTTTATGAACATTTGAATATCATTTTGTTGGTCAACTGATTTGCTGAAAACAGACAACCTGCAAATACAAGCCTTTAGTCATGTTGCTACTTCTGTGCATTAGTATAGTTTGGTAATTGTCTTTGGAGGCAGGCAACTAAAGCAATGAGTGATAATATTCAATCTCCTTTCCAGATGGCAAAGAATGTGGAATATTTTTGATGTCTTGATGTTTTGCACAGATCATATTCCCTAAGAAGGGATATATTCCCCAGGAGATTGTTCTGCAATCAGTATTCCATCAGTATTCCTACACAGTCCGTATCTGTTGTGTCCACCATCCTAACTTCAGGTACTACTTGTGATTGAAGAAAGGCTCCAAATGGCAACTTCAACACAGATGGTCTCCTCTGTCTTAAGATTCTCTGTGCTGCAGTCACAATTTGGAGCCTTTAAGGGTTTTACTAACTTTTTTTTAAAACTATAGATCATTTACTGACCTTGCTTCCCCTCACTTTCAAACTCTTTCTCCTTTTCTTTTAACTGCTTAATGCCCTGCTTTAAAATAAAGCTCTCAGATGTCCCAGGATGTTGCCATGGCAGTTAATGTGGAATCTTAACATTAAAACTGTGTAGCTTGAAAAACAGAGCATTAAAATGCAGTAACATATGGATCAGAATTAGAACATAGAGTTGCACTAGGCAACTACATGTTGCCCAAGTGTTGCACATGTCTCTCATTGAATTTTGAAGAACTTCAAAGGAATATCTCTCATCTCTGGCCCTGACTCTCTGAAATGAGGATGACTGAAAGAGGAATGAGGGGAAGAGAAAATTAAATCATGGTAAAATGTCTGCCTCACACAACCATTGGATATAACTCATAACTCAGATACGCAAAGTGTACTCCGGCTATTCTTTGTGTTTCTATAGATTTGTAAAAGTCTTGACACTTATCATTAATCAGCACAGTAGTTCTGATAGCATGGAGATAAATATTTAGAGAAATTAAGTTGAAATGACTATTTCATGTGGTTTTAAATGAGCTGCACAAAGAAGATGTGGTCTTATACACACTTCCATAAGAACCAGTCCCTATGAATTAATTGGACTAATTCCTGAGGAAACAAGTACAGTACTGTATTTAATTCAATTTAGTTATTTTTGAGTATGGGACTTAGGTCATGACTAGCTTTTCCAAAATAACTATGTTCAGTTTACTTACATCTACAGTGTAGAAATAATGCTGTTTGACACAACTTTAAGTGCTATAGCTCCATCCTATGGAATCCTGGGATTTGTATTTTTTCAAGGTCTTTAGCCTTCTCTGCTAAAGCATGCCAGTGCTTCCCAAACTGCAAATCTCAGGATTCTGTAGGATGGAGACATTAAAGTGGTGTCAAAATGAATTGTTTCTACAGTGTTGATGCTCCCTTAGGGCCTTTGCAGACTGCCAGAAATAGTGCACATTAAATTGAGGCACTGCCCTGGCTCAGTGCTAGGGAATCATGGGAACTGTAATTTATTGTGGCACCAGAGCTCTCTGACAGAGAAGGCTCAATGTCCCAGAAAAAAATACAATTCCCATGACTCCCTAGCACTGAGCCAGGGCAGTGCCTCAATTTAATGTGCACTATTTCTGGCAGTCTGCAAAGGCCCTTAGTCCATATTCACCATAACATATTTAAATGAAGTGTTTTGAAGGAAACCATAATCTGGCTGTATTTTGAGGTTTTTCCACCCTATCCAAAACATAAATATAAATGAAATGCTGGTAGACACAAGTATTAACTCATAAAGGTAAGGATAAATACTGTCATGTTATACAAGAAAGATTCCCTTGGCTATATATAAAGTGAGCAGGGAGCAATCAGTAGATAAGATGTTAGAACACCCTAGAATATATTTTATCTTTAAAGGAATTGCCTTTTAATTGAAGAAATAATAAATTAAAATACCAGTGTTTCCTCCACTGGGCCCCAGTAACCAAAAGAAACACAGGACTCCAGCAATGAATTTCAGAACCCATTACCTTGGAAAGAAGATCAGGTGGTTCCTTTGATGAAAAGTGAAAATCACCCCCAATCAAGCATGCCTGTACATAGCTCATCACAACTTCAGGCTCAACGCACGCAAGTTACGCTCTAGGCACATTCAAATGTAACCTGGTTTGACAAGTTGTGCTGGACCTATGCCAGACTAGCAAATCTACATCTCTTAATCTGCCCAGCTAATATAAACATACCTTTACATAACCATTTTGCTCATTACATTTGCTGTTTTGTTTTTTTGTTTGTTTGCAGCCTCCCTCTCCCTTCCATTTATTTCTAAGACATAGATGGCCAGCTTCTGTGTCTTCAGGGGATACCCTAAATTATAGGTGTTTGGGTGTGGGAAGTGTATTTGGCTACACAAGCTTTACATGTCACAAATGACCAAATATCATCTAAGGGCATTCCGATTATGGAGCCCAAACATTTTAGTTCAACCATCTTCTCTCACACAGAGTCCTATTCTGTTACTTCATGGTGATGGGGAGGTGAACAATGAAAGCTGTTCAACAGTGCAATCCACTGCTTCGGAATGTGGTGGAATCTTTTCTTTTGAGGTTTTTAAACAGACTGGGTGGCCATCTGTCAGGAGCACTTTGATTGTGAATTCCTGAATGGCAGGGGGTTGGACTGCATGGCCCTTTGTGGTCTTCTCCAACTCTATGCTTCTATGATTCTATGATGCTGAAAGCCTGAAGGCTGTGTTAGCAAAGAAGAAGCTCTGGGATGTTCCACCACACTGCTATTGCTTTGAGTACAGCCTCAGTGGTTGATAAGCCATCAAAACATCATCCAAGCTAAGTGTAGTGAGGCTGGCTATCAGATTTCAAATTGACCACACCAACTATGAACATAATAACAGACTAAAAACATAGATTGTAGGCTATAGCATTACACAACTTGACATAACAATATAGAACTTCTAAAGAATTGTCAGACATGGTCATCTAAGGTATACTGTTTGACTATTAGTAGTGAAATCTGCTATAAACAGAAGTGGTTTATAGGAGTAGATCTAGGACAGATATGGAACAACTATTAATCAGCATTACAGAATTATCCTGTGATTTGAACTTAAATTGGCTGGAACAGATATAAGATTGGGTTGCTGCCTCTGATGAGAAGGACTAGCCTCATATTGAAAATGAGACAGGTATTGCTGAGTATAAAAATTGTAGGCAACTTGAGCCTCTAGACATCACTAGTATGACTCCCTTCACCATTGTCTGTGCTGACTAACACTGATAGATGTTGCAATTCAACAACACTTGGAAGTTCACAAGTTCACAAGCCATCAATGCCTTAGAATATTGGAATGGATTAGGACCTTCTTGTACTTCCTTACACACTCATTTTCTATATGGAAAAATGTGTTTTGTATGAGGAACACTCAATCATCTGACCTTCATCTGTCACAAGTTGTGTGGGTCATAGAAAGGTTGAACACCTGAATCTACGGGGAAGGTGCAGGAATTGAAAGGTGAAGCTTAAACTTCATGCATTTTATGCTTAAATGAGATCTTACAGTTTTCACTACATTGTTTGTGAGATCAGTAAGGAATTGCCCTGTCAAGTGATTTTGCTAATTTGGTTTAGGAGCTGACAAGTGATTTCCTTGCTTGTCTCAGTTTTCATCTGTAAAAATTATACCCAATTATGTTACAAATAATTGTTAATGTATCCTTAATGCTATTGGAAATTAAAATGGTGACTGTAGTGCCCAAAAGAGTAGGTCTAGGCAGTGGTGTCACTAGAGTTGGTGTCACCCTTTACTCAAGCCTTAATGTATTGCTAGCTAGAATAATTCTCCTGTGATTTTGTCTATCTGTTGCTTATATCCCTGTGTTATATTTCTCTGGCTATTTTGGGAGCACACATGTTCTTTGTATCTCAGTCACAACAGGCAATGTTGAGAATAAGGTATGGCAAGGGAGTTCTGCAAATAAATAGTCCTTTAAAATATTTCACATGATTGATCAAATATTGAAAACGGGCTCATTTATTCTTAAAGAGGCAGAGTTTACAAATGGGGAAAGGAGTAGCATGCAGAATTTACATCTGTGGGAAGTAATAAACTTGCTACCATCCCCAACTACACAAACATTAACCCTGAAGTCATTGAAAGGATAGTCCAATCAGAGATGTATGAGAGGGACCGACTTATATTGAATCCATCTCTTTCCCATCCTCTCCCTTTTGGGTAAACTGCCCTCTCAGCTATCAGTTCCAGTGGTCTATGAGGCAGTGATTCCCTTTCCTGTCCCTAATTTCATTGAAAAGGAGAGGCTTCCTTCTTGATCAAAAGCTCTTCAGGCCCACCCAGCTTGGTTACACTAATTTTTTAGAACCATGAATGATCCTGGGAGAGTATTCCTTAGATAGGGGATATAGCTCTCTGAAGCCTATCATTTACTTTACATAGAATCAAAGGGAATGGTGAAGAAAGGGAAGATCTACAGAGATAGTTCAGGTTCCCAATGCAACCTCCATCCTCACATGGGCATCTCAGCCATTTGTTAAGAGGAAGAGAACTGAAGAGCTAACAAGTAATGCAAATTAGATAATCAAGTATTACAACCAGGATGCAGACAGTGATGGGAAATACCCTGATTTATAATGGAGCCACATTCTGGAAGAATTTATTCCTGACATTTTGCCTGCATCTGTGGCTGGCATCTTCAGAGGGTGGATTCTGAAGATGTCACCTTCTGAAGATACCAGCCAGAGATGCAGGCAAAATGTCAGGAATGAATTCTTCCAGAACACTGCCAGAAAAGCCCAGAAAACCTACAGACAACTATAAATTGTGAACTGCATATCATAACTGTAGCAAACCAATCCTTCCTTGACAAATCTGAATAAAGCACATCAGCAGTTTTCACCAAACTTTAAAATAAGTAAATTATATGCCTGAACCAACATTCAAATAAAATGGGTGAATGTGTTGATATCCATCATTTTTAATTGCATGTTTGTTTTCAGTGTAATTTTTATACATGTTGGAATGTTTCTTACATCGGCTTAAACTTTGCATTTGTAGACTGAGTCAGGTAGGGTACAAACACTAAATGTCAGGTTTGTAGGTCAACAAATGTCATTTTATAATCAATAGATTCTTAAGACTTATAAAATGGCTTTGTCTTTTTTGACATCTTTACTAAAAGGTCACTTCTTTGCCAATATAATTTTTAAGGGGTGTACTTTTAAAACCCTCTGTACCTTTCCCTATGGACTTCTTAACAGATGATCCATTTCCATTTCTGTTTCCATTTCTGTTTCCATTTTCATATATATATACAAAATGCAATATATGCAGAAGCTTTTTTTTCTTTGCCACTGAATGTCCTTAGAAATCTCAGTTCATAGCACCCTTCTTGATATATATTGTGAACAGATATGTTGGACCCCCACCCCTCAATCTCTCTTGCACTTCCTCCCCCTTAATTTAGGCATTGTTTGTGCAGTGCTCCAAAGTGAACATGCTGTGTTGGTATCTGAGATCTGAATCATTCTTTTATGTTTTGTGTATATTATTATCCACAATTGGTTTAACTATGATCATATTCTCTATCTAAGACTCCAGTTTAATGTAGATCTGAATCATTGTTGTAAAACATGTGCAAATTACTTTAATTGGACATCAGCTTATATAGACAATTACCATTTTTTTTCTTTTGATTTAGTGATAAAACCAGTTGCCCATTCACAGTGCAAGCTGAGTATTCTTTATCCAAAATCTCACAATCAGAATTAGGCTAGTTCAAAAATTTTGAGCTATATACCTGTACTACATTTGTGAGGGTGGAGAGAGACATGGCTTGAGAGAAATGTGTAAAGGTAAAGGTGAAGGTATTCCCTATTGACAAGGTTATCAGGTCATGTCCAACCATAGGGGGTGGTGCTCATCTCCATTATTAAGCCAAAGAGCCAGTGTTTTTAGAGACTACTCTGTGATCATGTGGCCAGCATGATGGCACAGAATGCTGTTTACCTTCCCACCAAAGTGGCACCTATTTACTTGCACTTACATGCTTTCAAATTGCTAGGTTGGCAGGAGCTGGGACTAGTGACAGAAGCTCATCCCATCATGCAGCACCTGGTCTCAAATGCCAACCTGCCATCTTGCAGTCAGCAGAGTCAGTGTCTTCACCACTTGAGAAATGTGAGGATATGTTAAATGGTAAGATATGTGGATTCATGCCAGTCACTACACTTGGATTCCCACCATTCACAGATTCTCTCTCCAACTTCTCTCCAGACTCATTATGTCCCATTATGTATAAGCAAATGCAAGTATTCCAAAATACAGAACATGTCTGGTCCCAAGCATTTCAGATAAGAAATACTCAACTTGTACTTAGATACAACTGTGATTGTGTGACCTTTTAAAACTACAAATCCCAGGTTTCCATAGGATAGAGCTACAGCACTTAAAGTAGTGTCAAACTGCATTATTTCTACAGTGAAGATGCCCCCCCCCCCAGATGTAAGAAAAGCATGTTGTGTTACACAAAGGAGTCAAGAGACCTCATTATGCAACCTTCATTTAAGAATCACTTCTGGTATATCTCCTTTTATGATCAGTGGGCATGATAGTTAAATACGTTGTCATGGCAAAGTACATGGTGGAACTAACAGTGCCTTTAAAAAAAAAAAAAAGATTTACCACGGTCGTCCTGATGCATTTGAAGAGACATACAGTTTCTATAAAGTTGGCAAGACTAGTAGGTGCCAGATGATAATTGATACAGACCCTGGAGGCAGAAGCTCAAGCCAGGACTTACTCTTGTTAATCGCTGGAGCTGTGTTAAGGGCCAGATGCAGTGTGCAATTAATCCAGACTATTGCAAAGGAGGAAGCAAGTCACGTGGTGGAAAGGTATTTTCTTCTTGGCAGGCCACACCAACACTGGAGGCAAGCTTGGGAAGCTGTCATGCTGTCACTTCAAGCACATTCCTTTGTGTAGGCAGGTTGAAAAATAAGCTAGATACAGCAAAACAAACAAATGAACAATACCTGTACAGGGCAGAGGAACCAGTCTGTACAATCAGTAGGAGGGAGAGGTGAAGATCTTCCAAGACTATCGCTGCAGCTAGGTGGCTGCTATTTTACCCTGGGGATGGAGATCTCCCTTCCTTTAGAAATCTAGCCTGTCAGGCAAAAAGATTCAGCCTAGTTTTCTCCCTGATATGTCATTTTACTATATAATGCAGGAAAGTTTCTTCATGAGGAAACACTGATGTGTACAAACTACATCTGAAAGCAATACAGCAGAGGAAGAAGGTGACCAGTTGTGTCTGCTGATTATATATATTGGCTGAGTGAATGAAACTTTTTTTTACTTAAGGCATCCAATGATCCAGCCTTTCACATTCAAATAAGCTTATTATAGGGGTCGAGGAAATGGGGTAAAAGGAACAGCCAGAGACTGCTCCTGCCTGGTTCACTGAGGGACTGTGGTGACTGAATGTGCCCAGCCTTGATCTGGACTAATCTGGGTCGCCACCATGGTCCTGAGCCAGGCCACTGAAAAGAAGTTGTTTTTTACTACTCTTTTTTGGCCTGGTTCTTTTGCCTTGGGGTGGGATCCAAAGAACAAAACACACACACACAAACCATACCTTTTGAAAAAACCTAAGAGAGCACAGAGGGCTCTAAACAACTCCACATTCAATTTTGCATCATTGGCAACTGCACCCCAAAATCATCCAAAGCTGAGGAAGAAATTTTGAAAAAGAATTCTATTTTGCTTTGGACAAACTATGAGTACAGCTGTACTATGCAAGTACAGCAGTTTGACACCAATTTTAACTGTCATGGTTCCATTTTTTTAATATGCTGGGATTTATACCTTGGGATTTGTAGCTTGCTGAGGAGGATGCATCAGAGCTCTGTAACAGATAATGTACCTTACCAAACTACAAATCTCAGGATTCCAGAGGATAGGACCTTTGCAATTAAAGTGGTATCTAACAACTAGAATAATATAGCACTAATATGCTCTTAGGGTCCTCCATATGACTGGGACCTCTACATTATTGACTTCTCAATTGTGGGTAGGATTTTAAAAGGGCTCAATATCAGGAATGAGAAAAGTATAGCAATCCAAGTAGTTGTTGCACTGCAGCTCCCAGCAAATCTAGCCTGTATAGCCAATGGTGAGGGATCATGGGATTTCTGGTCCAATGTCTGGAATTCCACCATTTTCCAACTTTGCAGTAAGTGAATGTACTTAAGGTATTCCATCAGACCATCTCATGTAATAGAGATTGCTCACAATAGAGCTAGTGGAAATTTTTGGATGAACATCTATGTCTTTTTCACAGTAGGTGCCAACACATGCACATATAGAGCTATTATGTGGTAAAAAGATATCTGTGATTTAGCCTTGGACAGCTGATACACACATGCTAGTCATTACAGGATGATGTAGTGAATGACATATGGACATGCATTTGATGAACCACGAGGCCTGGATATTTCTATTCAGTTTAAATTGGAAATGGGTTTGTAGAACATATAAATGCCAGTTCTTTAAAATTACTTTTTAAAAAACATATAAGTGCTTTTTTTGGGAGTGGAACTAGCATAACTTTGTGCCAAAAACACATTATACAATTACTAGTAATTTCAGCTGGACCTCATCTACAAAGCTACTTATATCTCAAACTACATGAACAGCAGAGCACCAAAAATCTAATTCCCAGAAACAGCAGATGATAGGATGCAACTCTTCTGGGAATGTAACACTATGGACATTTTCACCACCTCATCTGAACTCTGAAGGCCTCAGTTTAGTTTGAGAAAAGGGGGAGAAGATGATGTTTACAAATTCTATTGCTGTCCACATCAAAAAGTACTCATGTTTAAAATGTTTAAAAGAAGAGCCCTGGTGGTGCAGTGGTTAAATGCCTGTACTGCAGCCACTCACTCATAAACCACAAGGTTGCAAGTTCAATACTAGTCAGGGCTCAGGCTTGACTCAGGCCTGCATCCTTCCGAGGTCACTAAAATGAGTACCCAGCTATTGGGGGGCAATGAGCTTACAGTTGCAAACTGCTTAGACACTCCACAGCGCAGTATGAAGTGGTATATAAATGAAGCTGCTTTGCTTTAAAATGGTTTTACTGCTACAGAAGACAGTTAAATATACATGTATTCTAGAAGCATTACTCTTAATAGGCTTTATGTATCCCTACCTTTTATTTAAAAATGTCTAGGATCATGCATTTAATGAGGGCAGTAAGCTTTGATCCTATCCTAAATAAGTTTTGTTTGCTTCCTGGAGTGCAAGGCAGTGGCATCACTAAAGAGGGTGGGGGTTGTGGAGTGCACCAGTTGACACTCCAGAAGAGGGGTGACACCAGGGAGGCCCAGGGAACTTTCCTCCCTACCTGGCATGACTTTACTTGTGTGTAAAGCAGTGCCAGGAAGGAAGGTGAGGGAGCAGCTTTTTGGACCCTCCTCTGAGGCCCTGCTCCCAAAGCCCTCCCCCCCCCACAGACACACACCAGATGACACCCCGGTGTGGAACGCCACTGGGGCAAGACCATACTCTGTAAATTTCAGCACTACTACCAGTAGTGTACTGATAAATTTGGAAGTAAAGGCCCTCACTAGGAAATTCTCAATAGCAACAACTGACAAGTACCAGCAGTGTCTGTAGGATTCAATCCGCCACTGCCATCCCTTTCCTTTGTGTGCCATGGATTATTTAGATTGTAAACCAGAGGGCAAGAAACTGTCAAATTAACAATTTGTAACCTATTCTGAGACCCCTTATGGGAAATAAATACTCTAAAAATAAACAACCTCACAAAGTCCAAAAATTTAGGAGCCTATCTGGATCTAATACCTCTCTTAATAGGTTTTCAACACTACCAAGAGCAGCTCTGTTATAAAGTTAATGTGTCTTGCCAACACAAGACCAATCCGCCCCAACATACTTTGGTTTGCAGCAGGGATAGATCATAGCAATATATCATTTCTGAGATAATTTATTTTTCCTCAAACTAGGAGCCAGCATGGTGTACTGATTTGAGCATTGGACTATGACTCTAGAGAACAGGGTTCAAATATCTACTCAGCCATGAAACCCACTGAGTGACCCTCATACTCACAGGATGACAATGGCAAATCTCCTCTGAAGGAACTTGCCAAGACAAGCCCATGATAGGGTTGCCTTAGGGTCGGCATAAGTCAGAAACCACTTGAATGCACAAAACAACAGCTGAATCGAATCCAGACAGAACAGGGTAATCTGGTGTGTTTGTGTTGGGAGGAAGGATGATGTCTTGGGAGTTTATCACACGGGGGAAATCCTGTGCGAAAATGGGGCTTTAAATTAGAAATAAACTGCAAAAGCGGTCATGATTTCACACAACGTCACAATTAAATTGATGTTAAAAGGAGGTTAATCCGAATGAAAACCCCTCATTTACGCTTCTTTTTACTTTCGGAAAAACCTGAAAGTAAAAATGAGGGGTTTTCATTTGGATTAACCTCCTTTTAACAGCGCTTTCACATTTCACACAGGGCAGAACGGGAACCTTCTTCTCGACGCAACATAATTTGGCCTCTAGAATAGATGTTTATGGTCACAAGAAGGATTTTGATAAAGGTAAAATCCATGGAAATAATTCCAAGAACGGAATCGGACCGTAATCCAATATTAATGGAATTAAATTTAGGAAACAAACAGTACTCATGGAAGCTAAATGACCTATTATTGCTAGATGATAACTATCTTTCAAAGCTGAAAAAACAAATACAACTATTCTTCAGTGAAAACACAACAAAAGATAGTAACACTAGAACACTAGTAAAGTGGTAATAAGGGGGCTACTTATACAAAGGGGCAGAAATAAAACGTAAGAATCAAGAAAAAAAATTAAAAACACGGAACAAAGAATAAGGCAAAAAGAAAAGGAGTTAGAAAAAAACCAACTTCCAAGGAAATAAAAAACTACTTAAAATTACTGAAAAAAGATCTACAAGAGGAAACTACAATTCAAATAAACAAAAAATTACAATATGCACACCAGAAACATTTTGAATCAGCAAATAAAACAAATAAACTGAGGAACAAAAGGGAGAAAAGGACAATAAATAAAGTACAAGACAAAGAAGAACTAGTAACCACACAAAAAGAGATAATGCATAAGTTTGCTGAATTTTATACAAGATTATACAAACAAACTCCAAGAACGGGGGGGGGGGGGGGGGAATGCACTACAAGAATTTCTTCAAAAACAAATAAGTTATACAATTCCAGAAAGCTATCATGAAAAACTCAACAAAGAAATTACAGAGACGGAAATATCCAAGGTAATCCATCCATCAAGGCTGCTCAGGGACTGTAGCTCCAGTAAGAGGGAACTCACTTGTGGGGTCCCTCAGGGAGCTATTTTGTCCCCGACATTATTTAACATCTATATGAAGCCGCTGGGTGAGATTATACGGAGTTATGGTGCTGGGTGTTATCAGTACGCTGATGACACCCAAATCTATTTCTCTGTGTCTCATTCGTCGGCCGCGAATTCCAATGGCATCTCCTCTCTCAATGAATGTCTTCAGGCGGTAATGGGCTGGATGAGGAAAAACAAATTGAAGCTGAATCCAGACAAGATGGAGGTGTTCACGGTAGCGGCCCCGAAACCAAGAATTGGGTTGCAACCTCCAGTCCTGGATGGGGTCACACTCTCCTCCAGTGACTGTGTTCGCTCCTGATGACAAATCAGGTCAATGCGACGATCAGAAGCACCTGTTATCAGCTTCAGCTGATACGCCAGCTGTGCCCTTTTCTGGAAGTAAGGGATCTCGAGACCGTAGTGCATGCACTGGTAACCTCCCGCCTTGACTTCTGTAATGCGCTTTACATGGGGCTACCCTCGTGCCAGGTTCGGAAGCTACAATTAGTTCAAAATATGGCAGCCAGGCTTGTTTCTGGAACAGCTAGGAGGGACCACCTCACTCCGGTTTTGAGGTCCCTCCACTGGCTGCCTATTCGCTTCTGGGCCCAGTACAAGGTGTTGGTTATTACCTTTAAAGCCCTAAATGGCTTGGGTCCAAGTTATATCAGAGACCGCCTCCTCCCGTACAATCCCCCCCGCGCACTCCGTTCCTCTGGGAGGAAATTTTTAGAGCCAAAAAGAGCTAGGCTATCTGCAACCTCCCAGAGGGCCTTTTCTGTATTTGCCCCCAGACTCTGGAACGACTTGCCGGACGAGATCCGTCAAATAACATCTTTGGACAGTTTCAAAAAAGCTGTCAAGACGGATCTCTTCCGGCAGGCCTTTCCAGACTAGATAGCCGGCCTTGGGCTGTCCCTATGTCTACCTGGCATCTGGCTCCCTCACTGCGTAAAATTGAAAACACCTCATGGGGCAATTGTAATTGTAATTATTTGATTTTTAATGTAATTGATGTATTGATTTTATTCTGCACTGTTTAATACTGTTTTAAGGGTGGGAGGGATATATTTTGTATTGTATTTTATGCTGTTAACCGCCCGGATTGGGAAACCATTGGGCGGTATACAAATAAATTTTATTATTATTATTATTATTATTATTATTATTATTATTCTATTGAAAACAGACAAAGCCCCCGGCCCAGATGGTTTCACAGCTTTTGCGGCTTTTTTTTCACTTTAAAGAGCGATTTTGCACAGGGCTCCCCGTGTGATAAACTCCATAGTACCTGTTAATCAAAACAATCCAGGGTATTTCATGTAGCAAACCCTGGTCCCACTACACCACAGATTATTGGGATCACGGTTTATATAGGAACAGTAGCCCAAGGGAACCCAACATATCAGAGGAATGTTTATTACTGTTGGGTGTGTGTGGAAAGGAGACCATTTGCAGTGCTAGGGCTTTTCCCCATCCTTCATATGAACCTGAATGAATACTTACTTTTGTCCTTTCAAAGATAATGAAATACAGTTAAAAAAAAAACCAAAGTTGAATGATCATCGCACTTTAAAAAAAGTCTCCTTAATTACTGGACACTCAGGTTAGTTGCTAACTTTGTGACCCTTTGCTTCTTTTGGGAAAAAATCCCACAATATTGCTATCAACTTTGCTTAATAGATTTTGTAGAGTTTGCTTAATAGAGTTTGCTTAATAGATATTGTAGAGATTTTGTTGTTGTTGTTGTTAATGAGACTGTGCTGAACTTTCATGATGATTGATTTATCAAGGGAAAAATACTGGCTGTGAGACACAAATGTTTACAGCTCATGTACAATTTGCTCTTCAGTGTTTTTTCTCTCCTCGTCACCTGTTTGCAGACTGTTCTTCCAGCCTATTGCATTAGTAGCCTTGTGATGTGTGCATCAAAATGTGAACCTGGTTGTGTGTGTGTGTGTGGGGGGGACTATTCACCCATGCTATATTACTTTCAATGGGATGCATATTTGAATTTGCATTATAACAGAAGAGAATATTGGCTGCCTGTTCCCCTAACCTTGGCCAACAATTTTGTGTCATATCACAAAGAGATGTGAAATTATTGCCCAATTGGAGTAGTGATGGCCAGTTATTTATTTATTTTTTCACTTGCATCCTGCTTCCCCCCCCCCCTAATAGGATTCAAGGAAGCTTACAACTTATTAAAAACTATATAGCTTCAAAACTGTTCAAAAATACCAATAAGAAGCATAAATATAGAAGTGATTTAAAATGCAAGTAAACCATTCGCAAACTCAAAACCGTTAAAATCCATTAAAAACCATATATATATATATATAGAGAGAGAGAGAGAGAGCACCACTAAAAGCGCATCCCAATCAATTTCTAAAAACTTATGGAATAAAGATGTTTCTACTTACTGATGGAAGGAGATCAAGGAAGAGATCATCCTACACTCCCTAGAAAGGGAATTCTAAAATCTGGGAACAGCCACCAAGAAGGCCTTCTCCCTTGATCCCACCGAATGAGCCTGGGAAAGTGGTGAGTCATAGAAAAGGGCTTCCCCAGATGTTCTTAGAGTTCTAATAGGCTCATAAAGGACAATACATTCCTTCAAAGAACCTATATATATTTGTGAAGGTGGGAGGGGTAAAAATAAACAGAAATAAACACCACATTCCTCACTTGTGCCAAAAAAGAGTTTGGATGTTAACTGACTTAATTACACAGGTAGACTGATAGCTGTATACATGTCTAGATAGCCCTACACATGATATTGCTTACTGCATACACTTAATTCTAACTGTGTAATTGGTGTACATTGTTTATGGTCATGGTTTGTATTTAGTATGAAATACAAATGGACTCTAGGCCTTGAAATACAATATTGCTGCAGTAGCTTGACAGAACAGCAAAAGGTCAGAAACCATTTATTATCTATCTGCATTCATTTGTTTATTTATCACAATGTTTTATTTATTTATTATAATGTCTACTTTTTTTAAAGGAAAACTATATCTTGTGAAATAATATCATTCATTATACAAAATCAGAATTCTCATGTATTATTATTTTAGAGAAGTAGTTTGAAGACCAAGAAAAAAAAACTGGCAGCTGTGCACATATGGAAGCTGCTCTCAAGTCATTTTGGTAAACCTATGAATGAACATATATGAAATTGTCACAGACTGAAAATAGACTGATATGTCCATTTCTCATTGAAAGTGGCTGAGATGTCTGTATTTAACCAAGCAATCATTCCATTGGGAATATGAACTTCTGGTATCTTATCCTTCCATCCCAGTTCAAACCATTGCCAGGCTCACACCAGTGCACTGTAATTTTGTTTTCCTCTTGAGAGGTCAGATCTCTTTACTGTCTCTCTCTCCTCTTCCTTTTCAAACTTTTCCCTCTTTTGATGCCACTGAATGGGAATGAACCAATTGAGAACCAGGGCTGACAGACTTCTCCCTAGGTGTGGTCAAAGAAGGCTTGTAGATCCTATAGCTCAGTGATTTCCAACCTTTGGTCCTCCAGATGTTTTGGACTTCAATACCCATAATTCCTGACTGTTGGCCAAGTGGGCTGGGGCTTCTGGGATCTGAGGTCCAACACAAATGGAGGACCAAAGGTTGGGAACCACTGCCTCCATAATCTTCCCTGGCTTCCACTCTTTGCCTCTTTACTGTGCACTCCAACACTGAGGTTGTGATGCTGGAGAAGAAGGACCACATCCATACCTTTCTGTAGTCTGACAGATGAGATTTGCAATACTAAGTATCCTACTTGAAAGTCAGGTTTATCATTCCTGAGAGTAGATTTCTCCTCCCTTACTTCCCAACTTCATGGGGAAAACTTGAAAAATCCTATGGCCATAAGGTAATCCAATAACACTCCCATGGTGACCATAATAAGTAAACTTGCAACTATATTCAATTAGCTATTGGCTAAATAGCACCTACTAATTTGTCTTACTTGTGCACTTATGCAACAAAACAAGTCTTTGCTTAACATCAACTTGTCTCACAACAATTCTTAGGAGCTATGATATGGACATTGTCAGTCAATATCTCAAAAACACCCAAATTCTTTGTCATCCCAGGTCATTAACCAAGCCAGATGTGCCTGTGTTTGTGTGATCATCAGCAAATATATTACAACAACCTATTGAAGTATTCAGTTCTCTTAATCAATTATTTTTTACACATTACATTAAGCGAGGTGGATATATCTATAGATTGATGGATAGATGGATGGAGAGAGAGAGAGAGTGAGATATCACATCTTTAACTTTATAATAACCAAACAAAAATCCACCAAACAGTGATACCTTTATTGGTCAACCAAAATAAACAATATACTTGTTGTAAGCTTTCTGCATCTTTTCAAAGAGCTGTCTGGCCATTTGGCTAAATGCTAAAGGCTTTTTAAAGAACTGAAGGGGGTTGCAGACTGCCAGAAATAGTGCAAATTGAGTCCACTTTAAGGGTTAGGGTTAGTGCTAGGGAATCATGGGAATTGTTTTGTTTTTTCTGAGACATTGAGCCTTCTCTGTCAGAGAGCTCTGGTGCCACAATAAAATACAGTTCCCATGATTCCCTAACCCTAACCCTTAAAGTGGACTCAATTTGCACTATTTCTGGCAGTCTACAACCCCCCTGAGTTCTGGCCTGAGCATTTTCCAAGACAGTTTTTCTTCAAAGAGACTGGAGGGTGGAAAGCTGCTAAAAGACTCTCTTGCATATCAAGTGTGAGTCACAATGGAAGCAGTGAAAATTATCACACACATTTACGCGCAGTCTCTACTGGTGAGGGAGAATTTTGGGCGACAATCCAAGATGGTCTTCCACAGGCACCCACTCCTGCAGATGTGGAGTGGAACGAACGAGCTTGCGCAACCTTATTTCTTGTCCTCTCAGAAGGCCAATTAAATTATGAGAGGGAGAAAACTTTGGCTAAGGACGTTTGGGATTCTTTGAGGGACATGCACCAGTTTGCCTCAGCTTTAGCCAAAATGATGTGGTGCAAGAGACTGTATGGGCAGAAAATGGAGAAAGGTCATTCTCCAGAACAGCATCTGGAAGTGATGCAGGACTTATTTAACCAAGTACAAATGAGAGGAGTCAAAATTCCTCAATTGCATAAAGAATTTATTCTTTTGGGTTCTCTTGCATATGATTATGATAACATCTTGCATGGTCTGCAAGGAGTACTGGGGGCACAGATTACCATGGAGCTAGTAGTCTCTAGGATACCTGAAGAAAGCTAGCGCCGGAGATTTGAAGCAGCACAACGCAGATAGGCATCAGCAGCTTCAAAGTCCTCAAATGCTTCAGAGGGAGTGTCCAGAGAGATGCAGGCAGATAAGGCAGCTGTTTCCAAGGAAAAAATATGCTTCTACTGCAAGAAAGCAGGTCATTTGAAGTGGGACTGCAGGAAATTTGCAGCAGACAAAAAGAAGAAGAACCAGCAACAGCAACCCAGAGACTTTGGGGGTAACAAAGGGCTGTGACAATGTGACTCAGCAGATGGTGAGCCAAGTCTGGATTTTGGCCACTGGACATATAGTAAACACTCCTGAGCTACTCAGAAATAAGAAACGCTCCACAGCGAACTTTGTTGCTCTAGCTGATGGAGCAGCAAGAGAAATCCAGCAGATGGGAACTGTTTGCATTCCTGGTTTTGGTAAAACTTTTGATAATGTTTTGTGTGTGCCTAAATTACAAAACTGTTTAGCTAGTGTGTCTGCTTTGACCACAGAAGGGTATGCACTGCAGTTTGTGGGGGATGATTGCATAATTTTGAAAGATGGGGAAGTTTGTGCAAAAGCTTTAAAGAAAGACAGAATGTATTACATGCTAGATAAGGCTGAATGTGCAATTATATAAAATGTGCCTTTGCATGCAGACTGTATTCATTATTTTCACAGAGTGATGGGTCATATTGGTTTCAATAGTCTTGGGAAACTGGAAGACATTTGTCCAGATTTTAAAATGTCACCTTGTTCAAATCACCTGGAGTGCTCGGTTTGCAGCAGGATAAAGTTGAAAGCTTTTCCTGTGGCAAAGCATGGCAAACACATAGCTCGTAAACCATTTGAGATGGTGCATTGTGATATTTCTGGTCCGACAGTCAAGTTGCTAGGGGGCAGTAGATATTTCATGGTGATTGTGGACTGCTTCACCAGGTTTTCTTATGTGATGCTTCTGAAAGAAAAGAGTGAAGCAGCATACAGATTTAAAGAATCAGTGAACATGATTGAAAGAGAATTTGATTACAAAGTGGGAATACCCAACAGTCTTACAACCACCATCCCTTCCCTCCCAAGTGGGGCGCTTCTGCCATTGCTCTCAGGCTCCAACCTCTTCCCCCTTTCTCCTCCCTCCCCACTTTTGTCCATCCTGCAGGTTTTCAGGAACCCCCACCAGGTTGTGAGTGCTGCTGCTTCAGGCTCTGGGGGACCTGGTGCCTTCCCTCCCCACCTGTCTCAGCACTTCCATGGAGCGCATCAGCCCCAAAGGCAAGCTGGCCCACCTGCTGGGCCTGTGGGAGACCACTGCCTATTTTGCCCGGGGCCTGGAGGCCGCCATGCTGCCCAGACTGAGTGAGTGCCTCCTTGCCCACCCGCCCACTCCTTGGCCAGGAAGTTTTCTTTCTCATGCCTTGCCTGCTGGCATGGCAGCCCTTGAGGAAGTGCCCCTGGGGCATGCATTTCTTTTAATTCTCTCTGTACATGGGAGAAACATCGTCTTTTTCCCTACACAGCCAGCTAAATCTAGCATATCTGAGACAAAGAAACACAGGGATAGAGATCCTCACACAATTTCTGACACTGAAGATGAGGGAGGTAGAACAAAAGTTTTCATTCCACAGAGAACCCAAATGAGTCAGAAAACAACCAGATCATTTTGTCATACAGGAAGCTACAGTTTGTACAGTTGTGGTTGATGGACCAGAAAATTACAAGGATTTGCAGAGTTTTCCTGATGAGGAAAGGGAGAAATGGTTGTCTGCTATGGAGCAGGAATACATGTCTTTGGTAGAAAAAGAGGTGTTTGAAATTGTTGAAAGATCTAAAGATCACAAGGTGATTGGTTGCAAATGGGTTTACAAGAGAAAGGAGATGCCAGATGGTAATCAGAGATACAAAGCTAGGTTGGTGGCAAAAGGTTTTGCTCAGCAGAGGCTTTAGGATTTTGACAAGACATTTTCTCCAACAGCTAAATCTGAGAGCCTGAGGTTGGTTTTGGCTTTAGCAGCAAGGAGAGGTCACTTGGTGCAACATTTTGATTTTGTGACTGCATACTTGAATGCTTGTCTTGAGGAAACTGTTCATGGAATAACCTTTGGGTTTTGAACATGACAGTGACAGAAAGATGTACAAATTGAAAAGGGCTTTGTATGGTTTAAAACAGAGTGCTAGAAGTTGGAATCTTTGCATTCATGAAGAGCTTGTGAAGCTTGGGTACAAACGCAACATTGCTGATGTGTGTGTTTACACAAAGGGAGATGTTACGTTAGTGATTCATGTTGATGACTTCTGTGGAGGCAGCTAAATCTAAACAGGAGATTCAGGCAGTGAAGAAGGAATTGTCAAATAATTTTGTTGTCAAAGATTTAGGTCCTCTCAGATCCTATCTTGGAATTGAGGTGCAATGGACTGAGGATGGCAGTTGTTTATTGAGGCAGAAGAAGATAGAAAAGCTGATTGAAAAGTGTGGATTGCAAAGTGCAAAAGTAGTGAAAAGTCCTATGTCAGTTGGATTTGTCAATGGAGAAACAACTAGAGAGTTTGAAAATCCAGAGTTGTTTCGGAGCACCGTTGGTAGCTTAATGTTTATAGCAAATAACACCAGGCCTGTTATTACGTTTGCAGTTGGTGTGCTTAGCAGAAAAGCAAATTGTCCAAAAGTTGAGGATTGGACAGCAGTCAAACATTTGTTGAGATACCTGAAAGGTAGCGTAGACAGGAAATTGAAGATACAGAACAGCCAGGTTGGGCTGGAATGCTTTGTAGATAGTTCATTTGCTACAGAATTGCATGACAGAAAGTCAGTTACAGGATTGTTGATCAAGTTTGGAGAAAGTGCGATAGTTTGGAGAAGTAGAAAGCAGGGATATGTAGCACAAAGTACAAGTGAAGCAGAGTTTGCAGCATTGTCAGAGATAGACAATGAGATTCAATGGATCAAACAGCTACTTCAAGATTTGAATCAAGATTGTTCTGGGCTGGTTTTGATTTTTGAAGATTTACAACCATGTCAGAGGCAGAAAATTTAAAATTCAGGACAAAGTACATTGGAGTAAGGTACCAGAATGTCAGGGAATTGGTACAGAAAGGAGTTGTGCATCCACAATATATAGACACAAGACATAATTTGGTGGACATCTTGACAAAACCATTGGGAATTGAGAGACATGACCAAATGTCCCGTCTACTCGGGATGTCACCTTAAGTGTACAGGACTAGCCATTGTGCTAAGATAGTTTCACAACTGAAAATAGTGTGCCTTACACAACTGTACATTTCAAAGGGGATTGTTAGAATATGGATGGGTTATACAGTCAAAGGAGAAATGTAGAGATGTGTGTGTGGAAATTTCCTCATGGGAACAACATCTACTGAACACAAAGAGAACTCAACAACAGGTGGCCAAGAAGTCAAAACAAGTACAGTTTTAGCTGGGAAAAAGATAGGCAGTACATCAACATCTGAGCTCATGGGAAAAGCAGTCACATGGGGGATGATGGACAGCAAGAGGCTGGGTTAATACACATCGTACAGGCTTTATCCAATCAGCATAAGGTTAACACCCAGAAGGTGGAGTATGGGAAGGGCCAAGGGTTCCTTTGTTTCAGATTGTTTATATTTGCAAGCACTGTGTGTGCATGTGTGTTCAGCAGTGGTTTTAACTATGGAGTTAGTTTTTGGCTTTTAGTTTTTGAGTATGCTTATACTGCTTTTACAATGTACTCCTGGATCTGGAAACATGGATCTGTAACTTTACTTTTCTACAACATCAGCAGGATGTGATCCTATGGTGGATTGTATGTTTTTCTTTTCTTATTTTACTTTATGGAACAATAAAGCTGTACTTTAGAACTACAAGATTTGTCTGCATGCTTTTAGCATGGAATGGCTGGTGGAGGAAGCTGTTCACTATAATCAGCTATACTCTGCATACCACACCCAAATATCAACAATAATCCCCTAGATGGCAGGTCATGTAAGCACTGAGACACCTGCTCAAGACCACTGGAAAATTCCCTAACAGACAGGTTTGGGAGTTGACACATAATAGTGTTTATTTGTCTTGAGTCTCACACTTAATCGGGCAGTGATCAGATTTGACTGCACCCTTTTCTCTAGCCTCCCTTCCTTGATAGTTTTGAAACCAAATGCATTGTTTAGACCAGAGGTAGGCAACCTTTTTGAGCTGGGGGCCAGGTTGCTGTCCCTCAGACAATGGGGGGGGGGGGAAAACAAAGCACCATAAATAAATAAATAAATAAATAAATATTAAAAAATAAAAAAATTAAAAAATTAAATTAAAAAAATATGCAAGCACACTCTCTCAGCCCCAGAAAAGCCATGGCAAAACCCCTGTGGAGATTTTGCCAAGAAAACCCCAAGAATAAGTAATAACAACAATAATCAATATCATCATGGGGGACGGCGGTGGGGGGGGCAGTGGGCGGTGGGGGGCGGCAGCAGCATCCGGCCCCCGGCCTTAGGTTGCCTACCCCTGGTTTAGACCGGGGTAGGCAACCTTTCCCCTTTAAGGGCCAAGGGACTTCAGCTCCCAGAATCCCAGGAGCTATTGGCAAACATGGGACTATTGGCCAACATGGCTGAGGCTTCGGGGAGCTGAAGTCCCTCGGCCCTTAAAGGGGAAAGGTTGCCTACCCCTGGTTTAGACTATGCTCACACCTAGGTTGACAAAGCTAAACCCATCAACGCCTTTGTCCGACCGCCATAAGGCTTATAGCTAGAAGGCAGGAATTCCCTATAAGAACCCTTGGATTTCTAGGCTTCATGTGCTATTTTGAGAGTGCATGCAGACCCCACATCAGTCTGTACTCTGATTTAGCTCCCACGGCCATCTCCTTCCCCTCATTTCAGTGGCTGTGCTTCATCACCATCATCATCAACCTTCGCAGCCAAGCCCTGAGAAACTTTCAGAAGTAATTATTCCCCTCAACCTAGCTCCTCTTAAGTTATCCCCACTTTCACCCATCATTCCTTCTAGTGTGTGTGTGCCATATTTGGATGTGTGCAGTTTTTTCCCATTTGTTAATTAATAAATATTTAGACTTTAATTGGATAAGCCTGTCTCCGCGTCTTCCCTTGAGAGATCTATTAGTCCTCTGGTATACAATACATAATGGTACACGGTTCCACAGGGCTTTGTTGGGACCCCACTCTTGCATATTTGGGCTAATTATAAATTCCCCTAATTAGATCTGATCCTAACAACATTTTGTTAGATGTTAAGGTAAAACATGCCAATCCAGTTCCAATTTAAGAAGAAAAAAATTGTTTTACCTTGGTTGGAGGTACCAATCCACTGTCTCACTCTTCAGGGTTCCTCTGTTGCAGCTACAATGTGGTATCTCACAATCAGGAAACATTCAGGGGTAGTTACATTGGCCATTTAGCAAAATACTTGCAACAAGTATATTGTGCATTTTGGTTGCCCAATAAAGATATCACTGTTTGGTGGATTTTTGTTTGAATTTGCTAAATGGCCAACACAGCTACCCCTGCATATTTCCTTAATAATAACCAGACATTTTATTCAGACATACGAATGGGTAGTTGCAAAATATCTTCTATCTCTTGCCATGTGATGAAGGATCCTCAGATGTGAAACATTAAATGTGCATTTATTCTTCTAATATGAAAAGGGTCACTATATTTGGTTACTTCCTTTCAAAGCAAGCCTGTGCCTCTCACCTTGCCTGACGCCTGAGTCATAGTTCTCAAAGGAAATTTCTGGTTGGATACAGAAATGATGAATCATCCCTTTTCATGTACAGTGCATTATTTCTAGACCAGTTTGTACTATGTAACACTTTGACTCACTGAAAAGTCAATCCTTTCATCTTAATCCTACTAGCTTAGCTCATAATGACAGTGTGACAGGAGGAAAGTATTTTGCTTTCATTCTTGGTCATTGGGCAAAGCTAGAGAGAGGTGAAAGAGAGGCAGAAAAGATTTTCTGAAGAGAGGAATATTGCTACCAAACTCTGACTGAAGCAAAGAAGGATTCCCCTGCAGTGAAAAAAACTCAAACATTTTTTAGACAAACCTCATGTCCACACATACTTAAACCATCATAGGTTTGTCATGTCCCTAATGCAAATATTTGAGATGAATTTGAAGAGTTGTCCAGAGGGCAAAAGGATGAGCAATATGAAGAAAAGTAGAACTAAATTTTTGACAATCTATCAGAATTGCTCAATAAGAAGACCAATTGTTGTTGTTGTGTGCCTTCAAGCCATTTCCGATTTATGGCAACCCTAAAATGAAACTATTATGGAGATTTCTAGAGCTGAGAGTATGTGACTCACCCAAGGTCACCGAGTGGGCTTCTATGGGCAAGTAGGGAATTGAACCCTGGTCTCCAAAGTCATAGTCCAACACTCAAACCATTCTAAGAAAAACAATATTGATAGATGGAGTTAGGGGGACTATCACATTCCCTGCATATCTCCCAAACTAGAGGCTACATGGGATTTATGAATGTAACAGTCACAAGTGTGTAATTGTAGGTTATGTGTTTGTAACTGTGATACAGGATTCTGATCAACATTTTTTGCTCAAAAATGTTTTTGTACAGAAAACAATGTTTTGTGCAAAACACATCTTTTTTTTTTACACCACACTTTTTTGGGGGAAAAATAATACTGTTATATAAATTCCTTTTTTAATGAAAAAGTCCTGAAATGCCATTTTTAAAAAAAACCAGGAAAATCTTATAATCTTGCACAGTAAAGAGGGAAAATGTCTAATTGTTTTTTTTGCTAAAATCTTTCTAAGTGAGGAGGAATGAATTCGTCAACCGAAAGGACAGCTACTCTGTTGTCCTCCAGGGGACCTCGGATCATCGAGGATGCTTTGTGGATGTGGAATTGGGCTGGGCTGGATCAACTCACAATGCGAGGGTGGCAAGGAGTTCCATCATCTTTCAGGTCACAGAGGCTGGCATCTACATGCCAGGGAACCCCACCGTCACCCTGAGGGACCAACAGATTGGCCCCCTCCTGCTCGCCGACAGCGCCTACCCCATTCGGAAGTGGCTCATGAAGCCCTACCAGGGCACCACTAATGCCAGGTAGAAAGGATTCAACGAGAGGCTGAATCACACCAGGAATGTGGTGGAAAGGGCCTTCGGGCGGCTGAAGGCTCGGTGGAGGTGCCTCACTGCCCCACTCCTTGTGGCAGAGGAGAATGTCATCATCGCCTCCTGTGTCATCCTCCACAACATCTGTGAGACCAAGGGAAGGGTCCTGGATGAGGGAAGGTGCTACAGGAAGCACTTCGTGCTGCCCACCCTGTGGGCACCCATGGAGGACAATGACCTTGTGAGGCAGAGAGAAGGGGAGGCTTTGAGGGAGGCCCTGGCAGAGTTCTTTGAGACCAGGAGGATCTAAAATTATCCCCTGTTCTATCTTTAACCCTAGGTCACCACTGTAGTATGCCATGAGCCTAAGAACCTCAACACCACATTGCCTATCATCCCCACTCTGTGTATGGCTTGCATTAATGTAGGACACCACTGCAGTATGCCATGAGCCTAAGCACCTCAACACCACATTGCCTATCATCCCCACCCTGTGTATGGCTTGCATTTATACACCACTGCAGTATGCCATGAGCCTAAGCACCTCAACATCACATTGCCTATCATTCCCACCATGTGTATGGCTTGCATTCATGTAGGACACCACTGCAGTATGCCATGAGCCTAAGCACCTCAATAAATATGTACTGGTATCCTCACTCTGTGTATGGCTTGCATTTCTGTAGGACACCACTGCACTATGCCATGATGAGATCCTATGATCCCTACTCTGCTTATGGATGGCAATCCTGCTTTCATGTATAGTTATCCTTGAACATGAGCCTAAGGGAGGCACACACAGACACACACAGACACACACACAAAAGGGCATGGAGGGATCACCTGGTGCCAGATTTCCTGGCAATAGAAAGAAAAAGTGCAAAAACCACTAACTAAAACCTCTGACAATGTTGCCAAATTCCTAACAGTCTGCTTTCCTGCCACATCACTGCTGATAAGGCTGCTAGATTCTTCTAAGGGGTGTGGCTCAATGATGTCCACCTCCATAGCAGCCTCCTCCTGCATGGGTGGACCCCTCTCCCTCCTCCCTCTCCCCACAGCAGCCTCAACAGCCAGGAGTGGAAAGTGACCCCTCCTCCTTCTGGCTACCACCAAAGCCATCTCTTGCTGGCCCTGGGGGATAGCCCTCCCTCTTACACCCTCCTGCACACCCTCCCCACTGTCAGCCATGGCCCTCTGGGGCCCCTCCATGACATCCACCATTTGGGCCATCAGACTGGTCTGCATTTGTAGGGTGTCAGCGATACGCCGCTGCTCATGCGCCATTTGTTGATCATGCTCCCTCCGATCCCCTCTCTCACTCTGCCTCAGCTGATAGGAACATTCAGCAAGCTCATGGGACCACTCAGCGAGTTGATAAGAATGTGCAGCAAGTTCTTTATCCTGTTCTAGCCCTTTCTCCATTTGTTCTATGCTGCATTCCATGAACTCCTGATGGGCATTCATATTTGCTGCAGCTGCTGAGCGACGTGTCCTCTTCCCTCTGATATCAGCCAGGCGGGCTGCTGGTGGCACTGCAGCTCTGGCATTAGCTGTTTCATCCTCCTGATCCTGTCTCTGTTGTGCTACTTCTAGTTCTAGGGACATATATGGCAGAGGACACCGTTTGCACACACAACATTTCCCGCACATTTCAGGGGGGAGGGGAGAGGTACATGCCAGGGAGGTTTGTATGGTCACACTGGATGCATGCAGGTGGTGGTAATGCAAGGGACATGGTGAATGGGACACATGGATGAATGTTCCTCTACTCCCCCCCCCCCCACATGCTAGGGTGCGAAAGTGGCGTGTGGGGGGGAATTCTGCAAACTGGCGAACCTACGCAAAAAACGTCACAAAAGCCATACAAATTGCTTTCCTTTTGGGGAGTGCAGGCGTACATGCGACAGAATGCATTTTATGTCATGACAGGGAATGTACCATGTGCAGCCTGGACCCGGTTGATCAGCTGGGTGAATGGCCCAGGGCCTGCCCTCTCCTGTCCCTTGCTCTCATTGTCGCTAAGTGCTGTACTTGTCCTTGGGATAGGGGAGCGATCACGGTGGCTACTGGTCCTGGAAGATGTAGTGCTCCACTCTGAAGCACAAGATCCTGGCCTGCTGGTTGAAGATGTAGAGGCGCGGGATGGTGCTCTCATGGCAGAGATGTCCATAGCCCTCTGACTGCAGGATATCTCATCTGAGTCAGGGTGTTCCTCCTGGTCATCTAAAAGTGACAAGGGATGGGGTCATCTCTGCCTTGTGGCCAACCTAATGCTGTTCCCTGCACCCTTTCCCAGGGCCCTGGCACATCTTACCTTGAGGGGCCACAAGCGCCTGGGTGCATTCTCCCTTGGAGATGTCCTCCATGGCTTCTGCTCTGGCTGTCTGGCCTACTGGGACCCTCACAACTTCACTGCTGGTGCATATTCTGCTGGGACGTATGCTACCGTCCTTGGCGAGGAAAGCATGGAGTTCCTTGTAGAAGGGCATGGAGGAGGGACCCCATCCTCTTTTGGCCTTGTGGTCCCTAAACTTTTTGTAATCTGACCTGAGGTTTTTGTTCTTCCAACGACACTCCTCCCAGGTGCATTGGTCCTCATGGCTCCTGCCAACTCCTTAAATGTTTCTGCATTCAAGAAGGAATTTCTCAATTTGTCCAAAATGTGTGGCTGCGATCACAGAGCTATTAGGTCATCCATCTCCGCACGGGTCCACGAGGTCCCTCTCCTTTTTTTGGCTCTCTGCTTGTGGATGGCTGTGCCATTGTTCCCGCTGTGGACAAAGGAAGCCCCAAAGTGGACTGCTGTGGAGGTCTGCAGCTGGCAAAAGTTGCCCTGGGAAAATGGCACTGGAATGTGTGTGGGGGTCCAGCTTAAAAGTGAAACTTTCTCCTTTATCTCTTTAACACAATATAACATCTGGTAGCAACAGTTTCACCTTCCCACTCTGGCGCATGCGCACTGTGAAAATTAGGGTTAGCGCTAGGGTTCTGAAACAGACGCACCTGCGGCAGTTCGCCCACACCTGAACCCTAAAAACGCTTTAATTTGAGGCTTTTTTCAATGAGTGCATGCTCCTCAAGGGCAGCTCTAAATGTGGCGCACCTGTACATGTGCATTCACACCGGCAGCTTCTGTGCTCGGGTGCCTTTATTTCCACCGAACCTCCGTCACTGCATCCCGACGTCCCGTTGAAAGTGTGCATGTTTCGGGAAGGAGCAGAAAAAAGTGGCTCCTTTTTGAAGGGCACTTTCACTGGAAAGGTCAAGTAGGGGGCGCTTTTTCGGCTTGCGTCATGTAAAGACTGTGCCCTCAGGTCAACCCCAAAACAACCCTATTAGCCCGTCTGCACCCCCCCTAAGACGTATACTTGAATGTCTAGAATAATTTGGGGGAAAGCCTTTTTGAAGACAAACCCAAAGTTCTGTTCAAATGTGTTATTTCAGTGGTGGATTATACTCAGTTTCCTTGGCTTATAAGCAACAGAATTATAAGGAGTTATAAGACGAGTTGGTTGGCTTTTGAGGTCATACTACAGGAAGGAAAAGAGGAATTGAGATTTTATTCTTGTTGGGGTTTGGCTCATACTCTTGGCTTTATTTGGGAAGCTAATCTACAGGCAACCTAAAATGCGTTGTTATCTTGATTTGAGTGCACTTAGCCCTAAATTATGATTGGATCATTAAAATATATGGCATGCAGCTTACATTGCTCAACTCTGAGACTAAGGGGTTGTCCACATGGGCTCAGGTTCCCTCCACCCTCATGTCGTGTGCAGGCCAAACCCCCAGGGCAGGATGATCAGGCCTGTGCAGACATGGATCAAGGGAATTCGGCCTGTGCAAACATGAATCCAGGGAATCCGGTCTGACTTAGTGGTGAAGAGCTTTGTCCTGGGGGTAAAATAGTCCTGGTTTTGCATGGAGTTTCTAAGAGTTTCCTACTCTGCATACAAGCACTGTATTTGTAAAGCTCATAAAAAGAGATAGAAATTTTTCATAAGGTAGCTTATTGTTGCATATTGACTCCTAACTATTATTAGGAATGGGGGATCTTATTTGGGTAGGGGTCAGATCTCCACTACTACCACCACCACCACCACCACCATCCTCCCAGGATCAGATGACACTGCCCTGTTGACCAATGCTTCTGTTAGTCCTTCCAGTCCAGAAACTTCATAGTGTCTGTTAATCACAAAGTACAATACTGCAAATTACTTTTTTTTTTTCTTTTTCAGTCTTTGAAAAGGACCCTGAGTATTGGGCACCCCATGGTAGATCATCAACCTACATTCAATCCCATAGCATGGCTCAAGTCTTGGAGATCCTACCATTGAATTGGACCTCTGCCAGGTGTGCAGCTATGTGTGTGTCTCCCTCTCCCATGAAATATTCCTTCATTCTTTATTCTAGCATTGCAGTAACTTCAGTTAAGCATTTAGAAACAGAGTTTTTGAATCTAAAGAAAAGGGACAGCAAAGTGAGCAAGGGAATGTGCGTCCAGCAAATACAAGAGTTCTATGTGGGATTTTCAATGTCTCACTTTCTTCAATGTTAGAAAGTTGGGGAGTAAAGGAGCATTTAATGGAGGGGTAGAAATCTTATTTGGAGGGACAATGTTCTCATTTTGTAAAACACCCCCATAGGTACACCAGACTACACATCAATCCCTGTAGTATTAGATCTCCTGACTTCTCTGTTTTAGCTGGTTTGCATCCTGTATTTCTGACAGTTTTATAGTCCCAGAGAAAAGCTAGGCAAATTCACTTTCTTCTGCTATGTCTCCAAACCTTGACCCCTCCCCTTCTGTTTCTGCCTGAAGCAGAAAGGCACTTTTCTGTTGGGAAGCCTGACCCAGTATGACCTTTTGCACCACTCAGGTGTGATTTATAGCAGGTGTGGAGTAGATGGTTCCAGGCAGGTTAGGCAGCCAGCTCCCCCCCCCCCCCGCCCCCTTCCATACTTCAGAGATGATTAAAATGCAGTCAAGAAGTTGATGACAAGGAAAAAAAGTGAATTGACACCCAAGCACCTTTTTGGTTTTATCCCTTTGATGAAACTTGGTTGCATAACACCACCAATTATGAAAGCAATTTACAATCCAGTTTCATGAGCGCTACCATATTTAATAGCTTCTCATTTCCCTTGACAAGCTAATTCTTCTTGAATGTACCCATTACTTTATTATTATTATTTTTTACCCCACTGACTTCAATTAGACACCTGCCCAGTATATACAACTCTTCATGCACCTGTCTGTACTATTAATCACCTGTATAAAACCTGTCAGAAGTGTCATCTTAGGAAAACCACCTGTAGAAGCAGAAGCCACATCGTTGACATTGAGCATTTACATTCCACAGTAGCTCACAGAGCAAGCTCTTCCAGTTATGATGAAGCTCAGAATAAAATGAACAGAGTGGGAAATATAGCTAGGGGCAGCCATGTTGGCCATATAGCAAAGTATAATAACATCCAAAATTCACAAAACAGTAATTGGTCCAATCAAAAAGCACAAAATACATGTTGCAAGTTTTCAAAGCTCCACTGACTTCTTCATCAGGCAAAGTTGTTAAAAATAATGCAGGAGGGAGAAAATAGAGATGTTTGTCACAAGCCTGCATCTTGTCATGATGTTGTTGTTGTTCTGAGTTAAGATTGTATGGAGAGAGATCCATGCAGGAAGGCCACCCTCCTTCTGGCCATGTGGGTACTGGGAGACAAAACATCTTAAAGTCTAGGAAATAAAATTTAAATTCCATTAACAACACAAAAAAGATGTCCTTTTCTCTGTCCTTTGTGAAGCTACAAGCCCATTTGTTAGGCAGAGAACATGGAATTTCTCAATAAGCTTCCATGCTTTTGTATTTGGAAAAAAATAGGTGCTGTTTAGGTAAAACATGTCAAATGCAGTCCCATTTTTTTAAAAAAACAAACAAACAAACATATTTTACCTTTGTTGGAGGTAGAAACCTCAAATAGGCTCCTTTTTTAGGATTCCCGGGTTGCGGCTAATATGTGGTATCTTCACATACAGGAAACATATCCACAGTTAGCTGTGTCGGCAGTGATACCTGATAAAACAGTGAATGGGAGTTTTCCTGCTTCACTTCAGTAGATATTGATTCATTTCTGCAGATTTTGGACTGCTTTCCCCTCCTCTGGCAAGTGCATTTATGCTGGTGTTAGGGATGGATGAAACTGTCATTCATTTAGGGATGGAAAGTATATTCAAAATGTATTCAGAAACTCAGATGAAGAGAAACATGGACTGACAAGAGTCTCAGCAGTTTGGGATTCATTCTGTGCAAAATTATAATGGTTTAAAAAACAATAAAAAACAAAACAGAAAACAGAATTTTCTTCACAGAAAATAATACTAATGTGCAGGAATATTGGCCAGAAACCTGTTGAGGACTCATATCTTTGCAAGTGGACCTCCATCAGTGAGGATTAGAATTGGGCTGTTTCATAACATCCATATCCAATAAGAGGTTGCTGTTACATTAATATATAGGGGATCCAGCAAAAGAACTGATGTACAATGGGACGCTGGCTAGGGAGTGCTGATGCACATTGTTAGAGCCTGATGTGCATTGGGATATTCTTGCTGATGTCCCATTATGCATCTTTGCAATTCACTAACAGGTTTCTTAGTGCCTCAGCTACATATCTAAGGGCACATCTACATGGGCCATTTAAACCAGCTTCCCCTTGCCCTCATTATGACCTGTCTTCATAACACAGGGCCAAAGCCTTGATTCCAGTGGGCACTTCCACATCAAATCTGGTCCATCTCCCCTTAAACTGCTATAAAATAACTCATCTTTTACTCTAGATTTTGCATGAAAATCCAGAGTACACTGCAGCAACAGTAGGTGGCTGTCTACACATGTGTCCCTGCTGTGTCACCTGGTGGCATTGGAACTTGTGTGAATCATTCCCTTTGAGGCCACAACAAGGTGTGATCATGATTGACACATGTGATTGACACTTGGCCCCTTGGTTTTTTGCCATGCATGCAATGACTTATGCCAGAGCGGCATTATGCAGTAGTGCAGTGGGACAAATGTAGACAGCTATCTGGTGTCACTCTGGCACACTCAGGTAATGGGGAAAGCTTCAGGGCCAGATTACTCCAGAAGCAGCCAAGAGTATTTTGTCCAGTGTAGACCCACCCTAAGTATATTTAAAGTTACATAATGTAGACCATGATATAGGATTCCAGCCATAATTTTCTGCACAGAAAAAAATATGTTTCTTGAGCAGAAATTACTGTTCTTAGTGCAAAATGTGTGATTTTTATGAAGAAGTTATAGTACTCATATTCTGAGCAGTTTTGAAGAAGATTTTCTCCCAGTGAGAAGAAAATTGCCTTTGCAGACTGCCAGAAATAGTGCAAATTGAGTCCACTTTAACTGTCCTGGCTCAGTGCTAGGGAATCATGGGAACTGTAATTTATTGTGGCACCAGAGCTCTCTGACAGAGAAGGCTCAATGTCTCAGAAAAAAAAATACAATTCCCATGATTCCCTAGCACTGAGCCAGGGCAGATAAAGTGGAGAATTACATATTTCTTTCACTTTCTCTTCTATTTCAGTTGTTGAAATCTCATGTTTTCTCTGTTCCCAAATTCCAGATTGTTTCTCATTGAAACCAAACCAGAGTTACACTCTTGGCAATCTGCACTGACCAAAACCAATAGAACAGAACAGAACAAGTTTTATTGATTAGTCGTCTGACTGTATCAACAATAGAATACAGTATTTGAAATACAAAATACAGAATACAAATACAAAATACAGTGTATCAAAATACAAACAAATAGTAAAATAGCTCAGTCTTAAAACAAATGTAAGATTAAATGGGGTTAAAACATATTCATTCAAATAAACAGCTAGATAAATAAAATGGTATACAAAATAAACTACCAATACAATATAAAATATAACAAGATAAAACTGGAGGAAATGACTGAAAAACTAAGGAGTTTAAATAAGCTCATCACCATAACACAACACTCCATGATAAATAATGAATTGCTCTCTCAAATGAGCAGCTTTTATAACCAAATTCAATAGGTACAGAACTTTCCTTGCCATGTAGCTTTTCCCAGAACCAAGAGCTGCATGACAGCTATGTGCCATGTAGCTTTTAAACATGAGAAGCTTGTCAGCGGGGGGGGGGGGGGGGGGGGGGGGGGGGGCTAATTCAGTACTAACATGTCTGAATGCACAAGAATGAAAACCAAGACATTAGGACATTTAAAAATTAAAGCCTTAGGCTTGGATGGATTAATCTGTCAGTGTTGTTTCTCTCGCCTCTTTTTTTTAATTTTCAAATTCTCTCCAATCTGGATTTGAAGAATGTTGGGAAATGTGGGTAGATCCAAATGAAAAACAGATTGAGATGAAATTGTTCCTTATCCCAAGTTACCTATATGTACAACCAACCATAAGAATCTCCAAAAATGAAAGGATTGTAAGATCCAGGATGATATACATGTACAATATTTATAGACATCCATTTTTGATAGTACATGCTTAATGCAACAAGTAATCAAATTATGGCTTCCCAAGAGTGCCTCCTAATATTCAGTGCCTCTTCATATTATTAGTGCATAATTCAAATCCTCAGGACTGAGCAAACTGATTTAATGAGCCAAAATAAATTAGGGTCCCAAACTTAAATGACATTTCCATATTCTGCCCAAATTGACAGGTCAGACAAAGCAAACCAAAATGTCTCCTACCAGGCTTGACTGGTGGATGTTCTATGTCACCCATAACCACCATATAGAATTAGGATTTGTCCCAGAGTAAATGTGAGATAAATTCTGAACTGCACCTTGCAAGATAGTATCTCTGTGTACACAGGCATTCAAGACAATAAATCTTGGAGATTTCAGCTGCATGTTAAGAGGCCACCTCTGTGAGCTAAGAAAGGTGACTGCTGGCCAGTGGGTAGGAATACATTACCAGGCTCTTAATATTTTTTCAGACCCAATAAACCAAGTGGGAGGACATTTCCTCCACAACGATTGATTCAATGCTGATACATGACTGAGTAGTCACACTGTTACTTTGCTGTTGTTGGCTGCCCTCGAGCTAAACTTAATTCATAGCAACCCTGTGTATGAGACATATCCAATCCCCCCATGCTACATTACTCTACTTAGGTCTTGTAGATTCAGGGGGGTTGCAACTGCCAGATATAGTGCAAATTGAGTCCACTTTTAGAGTTAGGGTTAGGGTTAGGGAATCATGGAAACTGTATTTTATTGTGGCACCAGAGCTCTCTGACAGAGAAGGCTCAATGTCTCAGAAAAAAAAATCCCCATGATTCCCTAGCACTAACCCTAACCCTAAAAGTGGACTCAATTTGCACTATTTCTGGCAGTCCGCAACCCCCCTCAGAGCCGTGACCTTCCTGATTGAGTCTAGCCATCTGGTGTGTAGTTTGCCTCTCTTTCCACTGCCTTCTGTCTTTCTAGCATTGTTGTCTTTTCCAAAGATTCATGCCTTCTTCTTATGTGGCCAAAGTATAACAGCCTCAATTTACCATTTTGGCTTCCAGGGTGAGTTCAGGTTTGATTTGTTCAAGGATCCATTTGTTTGTCTTTTTGACTGACCATGGTATCTTCAGCACTCTTCCCCAGCACCGTGTCTCAAATCAGCTGATTTTCTTTTTATCTGCTTTCTTCACTGTTTAGCTCTCATATCCATACATGGTGATGGGAAATACAGTGGCTTGGATGATGCTAACTTTAGTGCTCAGTTTTACTAGGGAAATGTAAATTGGCAGGTAACATGTAACAAGGCCCCTAAAGTTATTCAAAAGGATGTTCAAGAAGTAATCCTCTGCTTTCAAGTATAAGTAATTATCTCTAGGAACTATGAAGACAGGAATTAACAATTACATCTTATTTGTTTATAATGACTACTAGATTTCATTGCCCTGAGAAAGATGCAACTATAGGTGATCTCACCAAACCTCAGGACTCAATGAAGTTAATTTATTTGTTCCTTCTGTTAGTTTTCTTTTTCATGAAAACAATTACAAGAATGGTTATTGTTTTGTGGTTAAATGGATCTGAATCCTTGGCTTGGCTCAGGTGGCTCCAGTCCTCAGGACTGGGCAAGGCAAGTTATCTTTTATCTAACCACAGATTATGATTTTTAGAATTGTCATTAATGGGTGTAACTGAAGATACAGATTGGGGTAAGTGTCTGTTTATTTACTTGCTTATTAGTGTTGGACATGAAAGAGTCAAGACAAGTTGTATCTTGTCTCTGGGGAGGCCAGTGTTAACAAATATTGAGTTTGATTTCTCTTCTTGTCTGTCCCACCATAATCATGAATCTAGACATTGAGATGATGAGCTCTTCTGTGATTTATCAGCTAATAGCCTAGAAGAAAATGCATACCCCTAACTATATCAAAAGCCATTTCACCACTTCAGAGGCAGCTGGATTAGCATCCTAGTGTAACCAGGTTTGCATTGGCTACTTAGACTTGATGGATCAAATTTAGAATCTTCCTCATGGTCAAGAACCTCTATTACACACTTGGGTTCCAATCATAAGGAGGCCTCCTCTCAATTGAATGGCTTTAGAATTCCCCTTCAGCTCTTGCTATTAAATGCAAGAATGTTGTAAATGGAACTGCCATATGTTGATAGCATGCCCTCTCCACAGCTTTAGTACACACATATATCAGAACATCTTGATAGGGCAAGTGTATGTGACTAAGCAGAAATTGGAATAGTCACATTTTGATCTTTAAGTCCTAGAATCTCCCAGCCACCATGGCCATCAGTGTGAGGCCCATTTCTGACAAGCTCCCTGAAGCTGTAAGGCACAGGTTAACTTCAATGAGCTATCTGTGTTCATGCAAAGACATGCATTGCCCAGATTTCTATTGCTGATCTCAGTTTACCTCAATGATTAATCAAGAACTGGCTCCAGAATGGTTTCAGTAATATTCAAATAATTTTGAAACAAAAGAAAGTCTCAGACAGCAAGAGAGATTGGGAAACACTGAATCATGATTATTCTGTGAACTTGGAACCATGCCTATCTTTATATATATATATATATATATATATATATATATATATTGAAGCTGTTATTTAAGAGTTTTGGTAAAGGTGCCTATACAGAGAATTAAAACAAGGGTCTTAACTTATTTCCAATTTTACTAAAGTTTAGCCTCAGAGGTAGTGGCATAACTTTCATGCTGTTTTATTGGTTGATTGAGTCATGCCACATTGATATCATTCTTTTAAATTGGAAAATCAGAATCAGAATTTAATCAGGGAGATAACAAGCTTGCAACCTGAAACCCAGGTAAGATAAGGCACTAGTTTCATTATAGTTTCTTCCAACAAGCATGATTTTTAGTGAGGAAGAATGCCAATATTACTCTGGGGAACTGAAATTGCAAATACTAAGTCTTACATTGCATAAAGTGCTGTTTCTTCAAGTAAGTAGTTTGACAGTGAATTACAATAATCACTGTAAATGATGTGAGACAGTTATTTTTTTCCTAGTTTATACATTCATAGTTTTTTTTGTGGGTTTTTTTCGGGCTGTGTGGCCATGTTCTAAAAGAGTTTCTTTCTTTCTTTATACATTCATGTTGGTATTTATGGGTAATGTTTAGCTTTCTTCTTTTCTCCAATGACCTCAAAACAATGTACATATCTCTTTTCCTCCTTATTTTAATCCCACAACAAACTTTAGAAGTTGACCAGGCTGAGAGAACATGACGGGCCCAAAGTTACCCAATAAAATAAAGATTTGAGCTTGGCTCTCCCAAGTTCACACTCCATCTACTGTTCTGAATTGGCTGTTAGACTACTAATACTAGTCATTCTCAAAAGCCTAAATCAGTAAATTTATCCAAGATACATACCACTACCACTGAAAAAAAAGAATATGACAAGCAAAACAGGATTGCCTCAGTTACAACATAAGTAAAACTAGTGTTAAAGCAAAACAAAGCTGGTGGCCTACAACAAGTCTCATGCCTAGCTTTTTAAAAACCCTCCATGCATTACCAGTTACCTCACTGGAAAACATTTCTTTACAGGAAATTATGGAATAAGAGTACCTTTGCACCCTTATTTTCTGTCCTTGTGTAAAATGCTTCATGTAACATGGTTTTCTAGCATGTGCATAGGGCTGATGACCAGAGATGAAAGCTCTTAGAAATTACTAGGGGTCAGTGATCTGGAAGGGGCCTGAACCTGACTAGGATGCTTATGTTTTTGTCTCTAGGGCATAGCACGAAGCGCATGTACCAGTCACACTCAAAATAAATCAACCCTTATGTATTTGGTAGATAGCAAAATGGCTACAAATCACAGACTGAATGAAGTCTATTCCATGTGTGGGCTGGTGAATGCTATCAGGAAGAGGTAAGCAACACACAAGGATGGCCTACATAAATCCCACCTCATGAGAAGAGGGTCTTTTGCAAGAGTTTCAGCCTCTCACAAAATCTTCAATTTCATGGGAGCCTGGGAGTCTCATGAGAGGCACTCCTCTCAGAGTACTTGAGGTGCGCCTCAGGTTTATACTGATGCTTCATTGGTGGATTGAGTTATGTCATATGGATCTCATCCCATTAAATTGGAAAATCAGAATTTAATCAAGGAGATAACAAGCTTGGAACCTGAAACCTAGTGTTTCTATAACTAAGGTAAGATAAGACATTAGTTTGTTATAGTTTCTCCTGATATTCATGCTTTTCAACAAGAAAGAACTGTTGTTGTGACCCTAAGGTGAACCTATCACAGGATTTTCTTGGAAATATTTGTTGGGGGGGAGAGGGGAGTCTGACACTGAGAGTGTGTGGCATGACTAAGGCCACCTAGTGGGTTGCCATGGCCAAGGTGGGATGCAAATTCTCCTTTCCAGAATCCTAACCTGTTGCTCAAGCAACTGCATCATATTGGCTGCCAGCAAGGATGAATGCCAGCATTAAAATGGGTAATTGGAATTGCAAATGTGAGCCCTACAGTGCATGAAGTGCTGTTTCTTCAAGTAAGCAGTTTATTAAGTTGTAGGCAAACATCTGTGCGACAATGATATATAGGTTTCAGATAGTTTTAGCTGTATTATTTTAATGTATGATGTGAGCCCCTTTGGGCTCCTTATGGGAAAAAAGAGGAAGGAAGGAAGGAAGGAAGGAAGGAAGGAAGGAAGGAAGGAAGGAAGGAAGGTCAGTGTTATATGTACTGGCCAGTGGCATGGTAACAGATGGGTGTCCTGTATTTCTGTTTGAAGAAAAAAAAAACCTGGCCTGCAACCGTCCCTGTCCTCCCAGGGTGAAGCCTATTTTAAGCAGCCTTGTATGTACTAAAAGAAAGTATACATCTGCAGGCTCATCACAGATAAAGGGAATGGTAATGTGAAATGGCACTTGAAGTAAAAGGTTCAGGGGTGAGAACAATGTGAACTTCCAGATTTTTTTTATCACAGCTCCCACAGTCCCTTGCCAAAGGACATGTTACTGAGGCTGATAAGAATTGTAGGCCAAAATATCTATGGCATTTTGGCATTGTTTTAAATATAAGCAGGTCTAGAGCCATGATAGTGTGGCATCCAATTTGATTATATGTCTTCATCCCTTCATTTTTGAAGATTTGCATTTCCTTTGTAAGGATGAAGACTATGGGAAAGTTTAGAATGAATTTAGGCAGTGAGCTTTCCAATGAGGATGTCCAAGGATCTCATTCAGTCCCCATTTCAAAGTGAACTGACCTGGTCCACACCACCTTGTTTAAAGGGAAAGTGGCATATGAAATTAATTAATGACAAAACTAGACTGTACTAAACTGATGATAATGCTCTAAGAAATTGTATAGCACAAATCTTTCTGAAATTACTGGGAGAAATTCAAGGAGTTCATATGGGAAATATTTCCAACAGAGTCTAAATTTGATGCTTTTAAATGATAGCTATGTTTGAGCCTTTAAGATGGAGTGGACTAAAATGTAATATAATATTAAAATGCAATATTGCATTACATTTTTGTGGGGCCAAATGATGCTAAATTTTGCTTTGTCCCAGAGACATCCTGTTAATTATATTTAAAGCAAGTGGGATTTTGTGACTGGAGGGAAAATTTGAGTTCAGCGAAGCGCTGTTGCTCTGTGAAATGCCAAAACGACCAAATGCTGCTCCTTTTGTAACTTATGTATGCAATGAGAGTTTTTATGAGGTGCAGGACCTGGAGAGAGCCAACATGATGCAGTGGTTTGAGCATTGGACTATAACTCTGGAGACAAGGAACCCTTGCTTGGTCATGGAAACCCATTGGGTGACCGTGGGCAAGTCACACTCTCTCAGTCTCAGAGGAGGCCAAAAGCCAACCTCTACTGAACAAATCTTGCAGAATCTACTTGAAGGCACACAACAAGAAGAACTTGCATGCATCTTTTGTGGCTGACAAGTAATCTTGCTATTATTCCTTGGAGGAGTGAAAAATGAAACTACCAAGAGGGCACTAGCACCTTTTAAATGAGTGGAATTTTCCTTTGTAATTTTTGGGTTCAGCATTCACCTGTGTTTCCCGCCTTCCTTCCCTTCTGCAATGGAGTGTGAAGAAGAAGAAGGGTGAGAGGGGAAAGCTTGCGTGCAAGGCAGTGAGGAGTAAACAGATGTTGGCAATGTCATTCCTGAGGGTTTCCCTTACTTACTATTTGTATCCATAGTTACTGCCAACCACAACCTGCAAACAGTTACCTAAACGCCATGATGCATGCCAGCAAAATTCACACAGAGGGAATCCTTGTTTATATTTCTGTTGCTAGGCAATCCTATTCAGGCCTAATCTGGATGGGTGTGTGTACTTGTGTGTGTGCATGTGTTTGTGCCTTTTGCTCCCAGAAAGAGCAAAGGCATGCTGTGAGTCATCATGAGTGGCTGAACAATCCCTTTTTTTAAAGTTACTTTCAATGTTGCATTAACTAGGGATGGGTGAGAAAGAATGTTCTTTGGTTCGTATTTGATAAGAACTTTTGAAACATTTTTACATGTCTTCAAATGTTCATTCAGTAAATAATCTAAATATAGAGGAAAGCAAAGCTGATAGATTTTCCCACCTAGCCTGAGGGATTTGCATCCCTGTGTACCTGTCATGGTTGTGGTGCTGTATTGTATTGCCACTTCTTTTCTTCTGATCAGTTCCTCATCTTTAACAGCTACATTACAGGCAGGTACAACACAGTCCTCTCCTTTCAGAAATAAGTGTACCTGTTGAACATGACCAGTGGAGATGGTTAAGAGTTTTGTTCAATCCGGTTTTTGATATGGGAGATAGAAAACCTCATATATTCAGCCATACATTCAACTAGTATTAACAGAATAAAATAATTGTATAAACAATATAGCATTAAAAGCAAACAGACAGAGAGAAAAAACTACCATAAATTATCATAAGGGTATGTTTATCCATTGATTCATTATAATCAATGAAAAGAAATATGGATGGATCCACAACACTGAAGGTGATATTGCTGTGTGTCCAGTTATAGAAACAGACCTGGACACCTCTCTGTGTGCTCTCTCACTTTCCACTGTCCACTAAATAGCAATTTGTGGGATTGATGCAGCCTAAAGTTGGGTTAGGGATGAGGAAATTTCTTACTTTATAGTATCTCTTCTTAATGCAAGATCTGTTCATGATTAAAACTATAGGAGTCCCATCCTATGGTCAACCTGGCAATCCTATAACTGCTAGAATTGTACTGAGCAGAGCCATGACATTTAAACTGGTATCAAAGTGATATAATTGAATGGTGTAGATACACATTGGGACTACAGAACAATGTGTCAAATGGCATTGTGTATGTACAGGTCCAAGAACAGTGAGAATTGTCAGTGAAAGCCTCCACTGCTTCTCAGCTTCTTTTAAATGGACTTTTGCAGAAAGACAGGTCCAAACCACACTGCAGAAATAATCGAGACTGTTTTATCTGCCCTGGCTCAGTGCTAGATAATCCTGCGAGCTGTAGTTTATTGTGGCACCAGAGCTCTTTGACAGAGAAGGCTAAATGCCTCACAAAACTACAGCTCCCAAAATTCCCTAGCATTGAGCCAGGGCAGTTAAAGCAGTCTCAAGATGGATTATTTCTGCAATGTATTTTGGACCACAGTCTCATTCAAACCCATAGGCACACACACAGATACATTTTATTCCCCAGCTCCAAACAGGTTTTGAGCCATATCACAGTCTGCAGACAGTCATACCATTTATGAATTTTGTCCACAGCAGTCCAAATGTTTTACTTATATAGAAGGAAATTATTTTTAAAAAAAAATAACAAAGATTCTTGTGGCACTTTAAATACTGACAAGCTTTATTTGGCAGAAACATTTTTGGATTGCAGTCTACAAAAACCTATGACAAGTAAAAGTGTGTTAAACCACAAGAATCTTTATCATTTTGTGTTGCAGTACTCTAAAACAGCCTACTCCCCAGAAACAGTTTAAAGATATTTGTTGGAAATGGCAGTACTCTGGGCTATGAAAAGGAGAGAAAATATATATTGTGAGATGTAATACCTGAAAGAATATATAAGTTTTAATTCTCTGATGAAAGAGGTAAGGCTCTGAGACAGCTGATAACTGTTAGTGAACTTGAGTCACTTCTACTGATTGGTGCTGGAAATGAAATGGGAAGAATGAATAATTGAATGTAAGGCTTACAAAGATAGTTAAATCAATACCATCAATTATTTTAATTTCTCCTGAGGGAATAGTGTTCGGAATGGTTTCCCCATCCATAATAAAGTTCCTTGACTTGGTAAGGTAAGTAAATTTGGAAGGGAATATATTCCAACAGTGCCCATCTTTGACAAATCAACATAAGACCCTTTAATTCTTTCCCATGAGATCAATGGAAATCTATCAGGTTACACTTGTGTTGAATGTGATGTTATATGTGTGTGTCTTTTTTCTTAAATAGCATCTGCTATTATTTTCATTAGATGGATATTTGTTATGTTCAAGTCTATTATTTCCATAAATCCTAGGGAAAGATCAATTAATCTCCAACTCTTTAGTGTAGTTAAACAAAGATGGGGATTTCTTCACAACAGTTTATGGCCTGGAAAACTCCAATTTGTTCTAGGATCTTTATATATTTCTCTGTAAGTGACATAACAAAATGGTTACCAGTAAAAGTAACACCATAGCACTAAAAGTGCAACTCTATAATTATTTGCCTGGATATAACTGAATGGTACATACTTATGCATAGAAATGTTATTGGATTGCACTGTAAAGTTTGTTTGTTCATATCATTTATTCCCCACCTTTCTTCTACCAAAAGACACAGGGCAGCTTACGAAATATAAAATTAAAAAAGCCAACAATGTACTATTACAAAAATTAAACAATTAAATGTCAGATCTATTGAAAACACATAGTTAAAATTAATTTAAAATCCATTTTGAACTACATTTAAAAGAGAACACACCACTTTGAAGACTATTCTGCCTTATGATTAAAATCAATCAAAGGCCTGCATATTAACCTGCTGGCAAAAAAACAGCAGAGAGAGGGGTAACTGGACCTTCCATCAGAGGGAGGCCATTAGTTTGGGAGCAGCCACTGAGAAGACTTTCTCCCATGTCCTCACCAACTGCTCGTATAAGGATAATGCTCTTAACAGCTGTTATGGATAGATTTAGAGTGCATCTACGCTGTAGCAATATTGCAGTTTAGCACTACTTTAAGTGCCATGGCACCATCCTACACAATCCTCATATTTGTAGTTTTGTGAGAGACCAGCACTGTTGGGCAGACAAGGCTAAAGACTTTGTAAAACTACAAATCCCAGGATTCCCTAGGATGGTGTACATCACTTAAAGTCGTGTCAAACTGCATGATTTCCACAGTGTTGATGCACCCCTAGAAGAGTCAAAGGTCTTTTCTGTTATTCTTACAGTAACCCTTATTATTATTAGCCTCATGTTGGAGACTGACTGAATCTAATAGGTGTGACAAGCAACTAAGGTCACCTGGTAGTTTCTAAGGTCTGAAGAAGACTTCCTGGCTTACAATCATTGCTTGTAATGATAGCTGATTGCTGTAGAAGTAGGAAGGTGCCACCTGCATTTATGGATGAAATCATCATATAGATAAAAATGTACACACAGATGCATTCACTATACCTTAGCTTTCCCCCGAAGAATCAAGCTAAGGATTGATCAGATTTATATCTGACATGTAGGAGTTTATTGCAGATCTAATAAAGCCAGCTTACCTGAGCTGCCTCAACATTTAAAATGGGTAGCATCCTGATCTTATCATAAGGATTTAGCTGCCAAAATTGCCACCTGGGTCCAGCACAGGTCCAGCCCCACTCACAGAGGCACTCAGCATGCCTATTTCCTAAGCCGGGAGTTTTCTGGCTTAAGGATATGGCCACCGGGGCATCCCTGGGAGTGGAGATGGACCCGAGCTGTGATTTTGGTGGCTAAATCCTAGTGATAAGATCAGGATGCCACCTGTTTTAAATTTTAGACCGGCTCAGGTAAGGCAGTTTTATTAGCACTGCGATAATCTCCATAGTGGACTCCCATCAATGATAAATCATTCTCTTTTACTTGAAGCATGGGAGGACAGGTCTATTAAGATTTCAACCACTTGTTATAGAATTAAATGGCCTACAGTGAAATATGTTTGAAAGCCAAAGGATATACCATTATTTTGTAATTATCATTTAGGAAGGAACATTTTTAGACTCATTGGATGGACCTAATTACTGCTGGTCGATCTGGTATCAGTGCAAGTTGAGGCAGATATGCTTGCATTATGACAAATAATTGTCATTAGTGGCTTCTTCCATTCTATTATGTAACAGGGGAAGCCTGTGAAAAAGCTATAAAAATCTTTCCACATTAGCTGGCACTGACGTCAAACTAGGAAAATGAGTGAAGAAGTAAAATCAGAAGCAATATCAACCTTATGGGTTGTAAATGTTAGAGAATTCAAGTACTGTGCAAGACATAGCATGTATATATTGGATCTGATGTAGTTTATTCAGAATAAAATAAAGAAAACTCATTGTAATGTGCATCCAAATTAAGATGGACCTGGCAGCATTGGTTGCCATAATAAATACTGGATATAAATATATCATTTTTAACTGCTGCTGAGTTGACTTTGACTTATGGTGACCCTATGAATTAAAGACCTCCAAACCACCCCTATGATCAATAGGTCTTGCAGAGTCAGGGTCATGGCTTCCTTGATTGAATCTCTCCCTCTGTAATGCTATCTTTTTCTTTCCCTGCTCTTCTCAGCTTATCAAGACTTATTCTCTAGTGAGTCATATCTTTTCATGATATGTCCAAAGTACAACAGTCTCAGTTCAGTCATCTTGGTTACTAAGGAGAGTTCAGGCTTTATTTGCTCTAGGACCCATTTATTTGTCTTTTCAGCAGCCCATGGTATCTGTAGAACTCTTCTCCAGCACCATATTTCAAATGAATTGATTTTCTTGCCCTCACCTATCTTCACTGTCCAGCTTTCACAGCCATAAACAGAAATGGGAAATATGATGGCATGGACAATCCTAACTTTTGTATTCAGTGATCTATCTTTGCATTTCAGGATCTTGTCTAGTTCCCGCATAGCTTCCTTTCCAAGTCCTAGTCTTCTGATTTATGAATGCAGTCTCCATTGTAATTAATGCCAGAGCCAAGGTATGGGAAAGTTTGGACTATTTCAAATTTCAAATTATATAAATCATCTGTGATTATTTATTTATTTTTGTCTTAATTTTCAACTGTAAACCTGCTTTAGCACTGTCTTCCTTGACTTTTTTCAATAAGAGTTATAAGTCTTTGCTATTTTCTGGTAGTAGTATGGTGTCATCTGAATATCTTAAATTGTTGATGTTCCTTCAATTTTCATGGTTTCTTTGTCTAAGTCTAATCATGCTTTATGTGTGATACATTCAACATATAAGTTAAACAGGTAGAGTGATAAGATGCAGCCTTGCCAGACCCCCTTGCCAACTGGAAATCTGTTTTTCCATTTTATGTCCTCAGAGTAGTCTCTTGTCCTGAGCACAGGTTATTCATCAGGACAATTAAATATTGTAGCATCCCCATTTCTTTAAGAGAGAACAATAGTTTTACATGATCTATAAAATCAAAGACTTTGCTATAATCTGTAAAGCATGGTCTGACTTTTATTTATATTATTCACTTACAAATATTTGTCATAATAGGAGGGTTTACATTGCACAGACACCTGAAAGATGCAGGGTACCTTTATGTAGTATGCATATAGAGAAAAAATATGCATACATAATGTACACACACATTGTGCATAGGATCACAGTCATCAAGGATTATTTCAACCTATGATAAAGGTAAAAGAGACACTGCGCCCTAACTGTGATCTTTTCTCTAATACCACCACTTCATCTCTCCTTTGAGGATAATTGGCACTCATTTAGTTACATTATATATTAACTGTCCCCATATACCATGTCTTGTTGCCTTCACCTGATAAATCACTTTCTGGAAATGACTTGTTAAATTTAGTTAAGACTAAGTTGCTATCATCCTTCCACAGGGATGAATTCTTGCTTTTATCTGTTCACTGATTAATACTCATGCCCACTCTCAATTTCTTCCTCCTCCTCCTTCTGCTTATGGTTACACTTCAAGTGTAAGTAAACAAGTATATATGGGGACAGCATCTAGGAAGGCATCCATCTTGATGCTGATGACCTTTCATCACACACTGAGAATTGTGCCTATAGGCTGAACTATGCTTGGGCAGTGGTTCCCAGACTTTGTTCCTCCAAATGTTTTGGAATTCATTTCCCAGAATTCCTGATTGTTGGCCAAACTTTGAAGTCCAAAACACCTGGAGGACCAAAGTGTGGGAAACACTGTGCTAAGGTATAATTTTCATCTGACTAGGGCATGATGGAATGTTAAAAAGTAATTAGTGGACGGGTATCATAAACCAGGACTAGACTACTTTACTTTAGACTGTAGAGGGAAGTTCACTTGTTTGGTTTGTGGTAGTGGTGGTGGTGGTGTTGATGTGATGAAATGTCCCTGCACATAGACATCAAGATAGCAAGAAGAAAGATATTTAGCCTAGCTTTCTGCCTAACTCTTTTTCTATCTGACAGTTTGTGCCTAATTTGTTTCCTATATGGAGTACCATTGCACCATGTGATCCTGAACTTGCAGTCTCAAATAATGGAGACTTGATGAAGACATATTGCACAGTTTTGTGTAATTTGTGAGAGCCATTTAGATATGTATCAGATATGTTGTATAGTCAGTATTGTTGGACATCAAAGATTGGAGCAACAATGGTACATCTCCACTGTAGAAATAATTGCAATAGCAATAGCAATAGCACTTACATTTCTATACCATTTTATAGTGCTGAGCACTATAAATGTGTTAACCAATTGCCCCCAGCAAGCTGGGTACTCATTTTACCAACCTATGAAAGGATGGAAGACTTAATCAACCTGGAGCCCTACAGTGTGACACCACTTTGTTATGGCCCAATGCTAGGGAATCCCAGGATTTGTAGTTTGTTGTGGAACCATTGTTCTCTGACAGAGAAGGCTAAATATTTCACAAAACTACAAATCTTATAATTCCATAGCATTGAACCATGGCAGTCAAAGCTGTGTCAAACTGCATTAATTCTGCAGTGCAGATACAGCTAAAGAGAAGATGGTGATGTGTGAGAGAGTGCAAAATCATGTGTGAAAACGCAAACTGAAACTCAATCAGTAAGCTAATTACATGTAGATATGTTCTACTCAAATCAGTAAGCTAATCATAAATAGATTGCACTATAATATTTATTTGTACTTCAAAGCACAGTAGCAGAAAGCAGTAGCATGAAATTAAACTGTGCATATAAACAGTAGAGGTATCAGAGTAATTTCCCACCTAATGCTATATTGGTATTAGCTTTGATCTGTCATTTGGGGCTAGAGGGAAATACTAATGCTTTGGGGTAAAATTCTAGCCAATTAGGAAGCAAGGATTTAATTCCTGCTACTGTTCATTTATTTTTAATGGGAATGTTCACAAAATCACATAGTCCTGCCTTATTTCAGCTCAGTTATAGAAGTTACTCCTTACATAATATCATTAAATTAAGGATGTGTGGAAATTTGAAATTACAGCAGTTTTATTTTTTTCACAAAGTAGAGGATTAATTGCTTTATTATTGAATTTTGCATTGCTTTGGATTCACTGATGAGTAATCTATTCTCTCTGAAGACATATTTTGGCATTTTTCAAAGTCTGTTAACTTCCTAGAGAAAACTGTCAGAAATAAGGATATGGCAAGCTCAGTTTGGAACAGTAAATATAGTTTTAAATGTAGGAAATGAAAAGCAGACTTTTAAGAGATACACACTTACACAGATAGATTTGCCAATTTTGTTTTTTCCAACTTAAAAAAGCAACCCTATTTTTTGCATCCTAGACATGAAGGCATTTTTTAAACTTTGGTATGAAAATTTTAAAACCAAGCTAAAACACAATTCTCATCTATGGCTCCTGACAAACCTCTCCTATTTGAAATTTTGTAGTTCTGAATAGGCCTCATGCCAAATGAGAGCAAATCATTTTTTGATAAAATAAAGCCGAATGAAAGCCAGGAATGCCTACTTTAAAAATATGTAGAAACTGATGTTGTGGGGGATCAGATTTTACTGGTTCTTTAGTTGGTTGCTTTGACAGTAAGAAATCCAAGTGGGGAGGGTTCTTTGAAGATTTATTGGTGTCTGTGATGACTCCTTATGATTGCTGGTTGAACAAGAAAAAGAAGGAAGGAGTGCTGGAAGGGATCTGTGGTTTCAATGGCATCATCAAACTGACACACATCTGCCTTGTAAAGCTTCACAATAGAATGATTTAATATGATTAAAGACTAGCCTCAAAAGACCAGTCGTAACACAGTTTAATTATGCACCTTCCATTAAGCATCATTTACGTACAGTGCTCTCTGGGTGGGGTTCGAAATAGGTGGAAATGATGTTGTCTGGCTAGAATTGCAGTCAATTGAATGGTTAGCCACTTGATTTGAATATTTACCTGTGCTCTGAAGCTAAATATGATGACTAATGGACTCTAAAGTCATCTGATAATTTCCTCCTAACTTAATATTTGATATCCATCTATTTTTTTAAAAAAAAATAAACAAACTTCAGACCTGTGAAGGAGGATCTGTATCATTCTAGAAAGCAATTTGATCATCAGGAAAGCAAAAAATAACTTGCTTGCCTCATTCTTTCCTCTCCTTTCTCTCTCCCCCACCCCACTGCACAAGTATTTAAGTATCTATTTTCTTTAGATCTAGGATTTAGATATTTCAAATGAGGAACAATTTTGCAAAATACAGGAGCCAGTGTGGTATATTGGTTTGCATGTTAAACTAGGACTATGAGACCAGAGTTCAAATCCATATTCAGCCATGGAAACCCAGTGGGTGACCTTGGGAAATCACATTTCTTTTGCTGCAGAGACAGGCAATGGCTGACTTCTGAACAGATCTTGTCTTAGGGTCAACAAAAACAAGCTGAAGGCACACAGCACTAGGTTTGGCAAGATCTGAAGCAATGTTAGGATAATTTAGGATCCTGATTTAAATCTTAAATGGTTATTTATAGAGCAGAATTGGAAATGATGTGGTATAGATAACGAGGTTATCTATACCACAATATTTTTGCAGGTAAGGGGGAAGCAGACGAGGGTGTGCAGGACACCCTGGGCCGGTGCGACGTGGGGCCGCAGCCTCCGCACCTCGGCGCACCGGCGGCGTCCATGGAAGGAGTGCTAAATCAGCGCTCCTTCCTCAAGACAGCGAAAGTGCGCCCTAAAAGCGGCGGGCGCACTTTCGCTGTCTTTTCCGCCGCGGCGCGTCCGGTCGCCGCGGCGTGAGGTCATCCCCGGAGAGCCGGCCGTGCAGAGGGCCGGCGACTCCGAGGGCGACCTCAGGGAGAGGAAGGGGCGCCGCTCGTGCGGCTGCCCCTCCTCTTCCAAGCCTCCAAGACGACTCTATTAGTCGTCTGCCGAGGCCCTAAGAAGGACATAACAATGGGGGGTTGCAGACTGCCAGAAATAGTGCAAATTGAGTCCACTTTTAGGGTTAGGGTTAGTGCTAGGGAGTCATGGGAATTTTTTTTCCCCTGAGACATTGAGCCTTCTCTGTCAGAGAGCTCTGGTGCCACAATAAAATACAGTTCCCATGATACCCTAACCCTAACCCTAACCCTAACCCTAAAAGTGGACTCAATTTGCATGATTTCTGGCAGTCTGCAACCCCCCAATGTTAGTTTTATAGACTAGCAAGTGGTCATATTGTTTGATGAAACAAGTAATGTTTATTTCTTAAGATTATTTCCCAATGATGTTTGGAAAGTAATGTCTACTTGTAACTTCGCAAACATCAGGGGTGGGGGAACATTTGAGCGTATTTGGCAAATTTTAATATTTTAAGGGTTTTTTAATCGATATTGCCAAAGAAATGTAATTTGCTATCATGGGCCCAAAGCAGATCGGCCAAATAAAGGGGGCATGGTGTTTATATGTCTCTAATGCTACCTAAGGCAGCCCAAAGCCACTCCTACTGGTAGCCTGCTTTGAGAGTGGGCCATGCAATTGTCAACAGTGGCTGGAGTGGCCCCTGGATGCTCTGCTTTGGCCCATGGTTATCAAAAAGTAACAACTAAGGGGTTTATCACATGGGAGGCACAGCGTCCTCCTCCCATCATTAAATCAAACTTAAATCATCATAATTGTGCAATCAGGGTTCACACCCCCGTTCTTTTCTCCCATCCTTCTCCCATGCTTAAATCGTAATGGAGCTGTCCCCGTACACTTGTCCCGTCATTACCCGTTATTACCAAATGACATCTCCATTACACTTTTCTGATGGGACAAGTATGTGGGGATGGCTCCATTATGATTTAAACACAGGAGAAGGACAGGAGAAAAGTGTGGGGTGGATTAAATGCTAGAAATTAAAGAGGATTTAGACCCGGTACTAAATACATAATTAGTATATAAGGAGATGAAGGTAGACGAGGACACCCGAAGGAAATAAATCAGAGAAAAGTATGAAATTTTAGATAAGTGGAAATATCATATTTAATGCAAATGGAACATGGAAGTATAAGATTTGAGATTTAAAATTTAAGATAGTAAGAAGCAAGGAAGCTTCTTGTTAGCTGGTAGTAGAAAAGAAGGTCAAATAAACAGAATGTAATCAACCAGTACTAGTAAGAAGGAAGTTCAGAATGGAAGGATTGGAATGGAAGTAGAGTGGTGTGAATTAAAGTAGAGGTGGAAATGGTCTGAATGGAAAAGGAGATGAAGGTGATAGGAAGTAGATGAAGGTAAGAGAATGTGGTGAGGAAGGAAAGGGAAGAAGGAATAAATAGGAGGCTAATAGAGAGGAGTAAGGAACAAGAAATGGGATGTAATAGAAGGATAAGAGGCAGGAGAATGGAAGAAAGGATATGGGAAAGATATGATAGGATGACAGGTGAGACTGCAGCAGAGTTCTTAATTTAGTAAGAGAGTATAGAAAGAAGTAGAGGAAAGTAGAATAAGTAAAGAAAGAAGAGTCAAGAAGATTCAAAGAAGAATGAAAGACAATATGGATATTGTTTATTTACTTTTATAATTTATAAATCTGTTAACTTATATCAACAGATGTATTATAGGCTATATGTTAGTTTGTATGAATGATGTGTTTGTTATTTGTAGGTGTCAATAGATATTGTATTGTATGTAAATTGAACTGTCTGCATGTTTTAATGCAGGGGTAGGCAACCTTTCCCCTTTAAGGGCCGAGGGACTTCAGCTCCCAGAAGCCTCAGCCATGTTGGCCAATAGTCCTATGTTGGCCAATAGCTCCTGGGATTCTGGGAGCTGAAGTCCCTCGGCCCTTAAAGGGGAAAGGTTGCCTACCCCTGTTTTAATGTTTTAATGTTTATAATAAAGTATAAAAAAATGGAAAAAAATGATAATAGCATGAATGCTAATGCCTTAGCTTTATAAAATAATGTTCCAAGGTTTGATATAAACAGAATATAGGAGATATCTGTAGTCAGAGTGTGGCATTTTTCTGGCAATTGCTGGGTCTTCTATATGACAAAGCCGATTGTTATTTTGTCCAGTGTAATGTAGTGGTTTGAATGTTGGACTACAACTCTGGTGAACAGTGTTCGATTCCCAGCTTAGCCATGAAACATACTGAGTGACCTTGGTCAAGTCACACACTCTCATCCTCAGGGGAAGGCAATGGCAAACCTCCTCTGAACAGATCTGGCCAAGAAAATGCAATGATAGGTTTACCTTAGGGTCGTCATAAGTCAGAAATGACTTGAAGGTGCACAACAACAACAAAGTGAAACATAAAACCTCTGACAAGGTATCAATGTCAAGTGACTTAGGCTGTGTCCACACTGGTGAAATAACCCAGTCTGACAGTGCTTTAACTGCCACAGCACCATGCTATGGAATTCTGGGAAATGTACTTTGTTTTGGCACCAGCAACAAACTACATTTCCCAGAATTCCATAGCATGGAGCCACGACAGTTAAATCACTGTCAAACCAGATTATTTCAGCAATGTGGCACCATGAAGAAAAGTGTGGCATCATGCACAGAATACAATCATATTTTGCATAAACTGCAAACTGAAAAAATACCTCAACTGGAATAAAATAAATAAATAAATAAATCTATCCAAAAATGCAGGAAAAAAACCTCTTGTAATCTTATCTACTGGGGAGCAAATATTTATTTATTTATTTATTTATTTATTTCTGCTTGCTATTGGGTGTGCCAGAATTAAATAAGGAAATACACCTCCACTTAACAAGGTGACACTGGCCAAGCATTCCATAGTAAATTCTGCAAGACATGCCAGAGTGCTGTTGCTGATTGCCATAATACAGTTCATTAGCTGATGTATTGCTGACATGTGCTGAAAGAAGATACCAGACAGAGGTATTGAGTAAGCTAAGGATCACTTCAGTAATTTCCATAAGATCTGAAGTGAGGCAACAACCAATGTGGGCTTATGCTGAGGCAGGAATCATAATACACCTCCTCCCCAACAGTGCCATGTGAGAGTCATTAATGACGCAGGTTCAAGTCCTCATGCCTAGCCGGGGGGGGGAGGGATTCACATTCATTTATTTTTTTGTCCCAAGGAGATGCAGATCACTACACTGATGCATATCGGGTTTGTTGTTCCCATTTTGTTTTGGGTTCACAAATCTCTTTGATTGGGAATTCCTGCAAGGCAAGAGGTTGGACTCGATGGCCCTTGTGGTCTCTTCTAATTCTGTGATCCTATGATTCTATGATTCTATGAGTCATTGTAACCCCTTTGTTATTCACACATGTCATCCTTTTGGGATAAAATAGAGCTGCCTCCAGTCCCTTGAACAATAGAGAGTGATCTGAATCAATTTGGAAGCTTATTCACACTGCTGAACATGCAGATTGATTCAAATCTTTCAGGAAAACTCAGGGAAAAACCCAATACTGAATATCCCAGGTTAAGTGGTTTTTTTGCCAGCCCTCACAAAAAGTTCATTGAGTGCATTCAGGATGTGTGAACAACAAGGATTCAACCTGGATTAATCCTGGATTATTTTCGTAGTGTGAATGAGGCCAAGGATTATTGACTGGTGTCAATATAGGAAGCTATAAGAGCAGGCCTGCTGATTCTCTAAGCAAGACATTCAGAATTTGTTAATAACAATTATCTTTAACTTCTCAGAAGAGCTGCTAGTTTGTTTATGAATCATATACACAATTTATTTGTTTGTTCATTTGTTTATAAATCATACACACCTGCACATGTGTGTCATTCAGTAAGCACTTTTTGCTTCCATCCCAGCTGATAGTTATCAGCTATATAGATACTGCATGCTGAGGTGGGATGGAATTTTTATTGCTCAGCCCTTTCTAATTCACAATGGTAGTAAATCAGCTTTAGGAACTGAGGCTGTTTGCAGGCAGATTAGGCGAATGACTGGAAAATTGCCTTCAGCATTTTTGTTCTTGATCCTCAAGCTATGGGGAACAAGGAGAAAGAAAGCTGTTTGGTGAAAAGCACCTACAGTTTGTTTTGCCCATCCTTCTTTATATCAGTTTTCAATAGGAAATTGCATACTTATGATGAATTGTGACCTAATGTGCAGCTCCGAGAGGTATTCTATCATGCATTGTGCATAACTGGAATGGTAACATATTAATAGCAGTGGCAATCTTAGTTGCCAGAGAGTCTGATGGTTGGAAAAATCATATGGAGATTAACTTTTTTTAAAAAGTCTGCATACATTTAATACAGACGGAATGTTGTTTTAACTCTACTGGCTTTCCTCCACAAATGAATTAGTGATTCTTATGGTGTATATCCCATCCTCTCTCTCTCTCTCTCTTTCACTTCCACTACCACCCCCCACATCACTCAAGAAGGTTTCCAAAGTTAAAGGAAAAAATAGCATAATCAAACAAAATATTTGGTTCTATGAGTTATACAATCCAGAGAGAGCAAATCAATAAAAGCAGAAATACAAGCACTTAAAGTGTTTAAATACAACAGACTTTGTTGTATACCAAAAGTGGGCAATGAAGAGGCCAGACAGACCTTTCATTGGAAGCTGTTCTACAAATGGGGCACCTAACCTAGATATATAGCAAATGTCTCATTCTCTGAGTAATTTTTATTGAATAAAAACTACATAAAATAAAAATTATTTTATTTCATTTTCATTTTCATTTCATTTTATTTCCTTTTGTATTTATTTTATTTATTTTCATTTTATTTTTGTTTTACTTTTATTTTTTTTATTTTTTTTTATTTTTTATTAATTTAATTTAATTTAATTTAATTATTTTTAGTTTATTTTTTTAGCACTGAGCCAGGGCAGTTAAAGTGGTCTCAAATTTGATTATTTCTGCAGTGTGTTTTGGGCTTTTATCATCAAGGCTGATTTAATTTACAAATACAGAATTTTTGAACAGAGTTGACCAAGGACAATTTGTTGCCCTGGTAAAGAATAAAGAGTGCAGGACTCCTTTCTACTGTACATGGAGAAACCAGCAGCATTAGGGTGGAGTGTGAGGTGGGGAGGTGTCCTTAGGGAGACCAAATGTCAAGGCACTGCAAAATCCTAAACCCTAAATTCTTCTAAATACAAAGCAACTTGCCTGCCTCAAGAACTTTAAAAATTAAAATCCATTCAGGCTCAAAACGCATGGGCCAAATAAAGCGGCTTCCAGTCAATTTTGGGTTGTGGTGTTTAGATGACGCACACTCCTAAAGCACCTGAAAACTGTGCTGAGGCCATGCTAAAGGTTGACAACCCGTCCCAAAAAAAGGAGTTGGTTTAGTCCAACTCCTGGCAGACATGGCTTGGGACTGCAGCAATGGACCACTTCAGGAACAGACCATGCAGTTGCTGGAAGCCACTCTTTCTGGGCTGTCTGCTTCAGCCCTCAGTCAACACTTGCCCCTTCTCTATTGCTTTTGTTTGTGAGACTTTAGTAGCCTTAAAAATTCAGAAGGCAATTTTCCAATCTATTCCATTTTCCTAGAATCATTAATAATGTGAAGACTCCCAAGACAGAATGTGTAGTACAGAATTTAATAGATTACTGTATTATAAGACTTCACATCAACACAGTGGCATCACTAGAGTTGGTGTCACTAGGTGCAGTAACTCATAGTGTCAACCTCCTATTGTCCTCCTCCCATTTCACACTATACAAAATCCTTAGTAATGCTTTTTTGCACTAATGTTACTCATAAATTGTAATTTCCATATACCACTGAATGTAATGCTAGCAGTTGTGACATGAACAACTAGGAAAATTAAAATTATACTTTCAAATTACAATATCATATGCACAACCTAAATGTATTTACATATACATAGTGAAGATTTGGTTAAAATGTTTTTAAAGACATTTGAAAAAGAATTTTAAAAATTAAAATTTCAAAACAATAATTAAAAATTAAAAATTTGAAATTTGAAATTTCAATTTTTAAAAATTCTGGGGACTCTCCTTTCTCCTCCCACTGAGCTTCATCCCACTCCCACCATCTCTTAAAGCATTTTAAAGGGAAGCAGGTGAATGCCACAGCCTGTTTCTGCCAAAAGGTAGGTGTTTGAGGAACAGTGGTGTCACCCCCTTAGGGTGTCACCTGGTATGGTCCTCACCCCTCTAGTGATGCCACTGCATCAGTAGGCATAAAAGATAAAGCTACAGGTGAGTTCATTTCTTTCTTCCATGCCACATTCAAAGTGAGACTGAGGGTCTATGAAGCCTGATAATAGCATGGGAAACTTGATACTAATATCTAAAAACCTTTTATAGTAATTCCTGAAAAAGAAAAAAAAATGCCTTCCTACAGCAGTTTGTCCATTCACAAAACAAAAATTACAAGGACAATGTACTGTATTTCTATGTGGTTTTGTTACCAAAGCAAAGAGAAGCTGGGCACAGCCACGGCACTCACTGGAGAAGTGCCCTGGGATGGTTTAGGAAGGCGAAATCCCTTTCCCTCTGGACTCTAGAATACAATACAAAACATCTCCCATACAGACAGCTGCTATCTAAAAGCAATCTACAAGACAAACTAACATAAGTCTCCATTAAGTTTAGTAGTGTTTCCTCTCCACTAAGTGCATTTAGGACCACAGACTTTAAAGAGACCAGATTCGGTTATATATCCATTTATGTGTTCATTAGGAGCCAGCATGGTGTAGTGTGTGAGTGATGGACTACAACTCTGGAGAACAGTGTGCACGTGCATGCACACACATGCACACACACATTCTTTATCTTATCCTTTATCATATCCTTTGAGCCTTACTAGCACCTTAGTTGTAACAGAGTTTTCAAGAGGATTTATTCAAACTTTATTTGGCTCGTCTGTTTCAGGGCCCAATTAGTCAAAGAATGCCATTGCAATTGTATGTTCCCTTATGTATGACATTATGGACCTTCACTATAACAATACTGTAGAATTCCATCCACTGTATATTAAATTGGGACCAACGTTAAATAGGAACCTATCTATTAATTAGGGTTGGATGAAGAGGCCTTGCTTTGGGCTTTCTCTCTGGGTAAGGCATGACTGGGTATTACCCAGGGATTCCATTCCTGGGGAAGTATGATCTGCCCCCTGTTTGCCTTCCAGCAGAATGTAAACATAAATGTATTTCAGCGAGCTCTGTGATTTATATTTATCTAAGGCAGGCCTAGAAAAGAGATGAGGGAATGAATGATATTTGGAATGAGGAACCATATGAAGATGAACCTCTGATTCAAAGAAGTGAAATGGAATCTGCAATAAACGAAATGGGGAAAAAATAATAGGGAACAGATGATATCCCAATTGAACTGCTAAAGTGCCTACAAACAGATGCAACTTTAGTGCTAACTGAAATATGCCAACAAAATTCTTATGACATCATAACTTTATGACATCATCTAAAGTTAAAATGACATCATATGAAAATGGTTAACCTAATGACATATACCGAATTTAGGAATTCTTTATTAACCCAATTAGTAATTTCTAATTAACCTAATTATTCCCCGAAGGGGGAGGGGTCCATACCCGCCAACCAAATTTAACAAACCCAATAACAATAGACCCTGAACCTGCCGTTGTGACTAAAATTACACATTACAAAACTATAATTTTTTCACAAACAATTCGAAGAAATTCATTATTACTCCATCCCTACTAACTGTTAATCAGCATAGCAGCAAAACTTTTACTTGCAATTGGTAATCTTATTATTCTCAGGGAGGGCGAAAAACCCAAATTGTTCCTCTGGGAAAGTTCCCTCCCGGCCCCAGTAGGTGACCAGCCGAAGCCTGAGAGTACATAAGATGTTTACCCATTAATTAAGGGTGGGAGGGATGGGTTGCTCGTCTGCAATTCAGAAATGGCTGCCGACACATGGCAGCGTGAGGCTAAATAGCCTCCTGTGATATCGCTCAAAATCTCGCGAGATTTGAAGTCTCGCGAGACCCTGGAGCAAGACCTCCATTTGATTGGCTGAGCAGGCCGGCAAGGGTGGGACTTCCAGTCTGCTCAGCCAATCGTGCATCGGTGCCTTTTTATGGGGCCGTCGCAACAGAAAGCCCCTCCCGACATCATATCCGGTTGGGGGAGGGATTAATTATTGTTGTGTAATACTGCATAAATTAATGGACTTGACGCATGCCGTGTTAGAAGCAATTAATTCATAGCAGTTGCGCTTAACTACACGTACGCATGCTTCAAGAACGAATTCGTGTTTAAGAAACTGCTATTTAAATGTTTAATTGATTGATATCAAGACCCTGTACAAAATAAAAGTTGTGGCCAATGATTTACCCAAAATAAATGCTTTTGGTGTCCTTTGTGCAGGTGCAATTGCCATATCTAGGATCAAACATTGACCAGAATGGAAACTGCAGTCAAGAAATAAAAAGAAGACTAGGAATGGGAAGAGCAGCTATGAAAGAACTGGAAAAGATCCTGAAGAGCAAAGACATACAACTGAGCACTAAAGTCAGAATCATTCTGGCCATAGTATTCCCAATTACCATGTATGGATGCAAGAGCTGGACAGTGAAGGATGCAGACAGACAGAAAATCAGCTCATTTGAAATGTGGTGCTGGAGAAGAGTACTTAGGATACCATGAACAGCTAAGAAAACAAACAAATGGGTTCTTGAACAGATCAGACCAGGCCTCTCCTTGGAAGCAAAGATGATCAAGTTGAGACTATTGTACTTTGGCCACATAATGAGAAGGCACAGACCACTAGAAAAAACAATAATGCTAGGAAAGGTAGAAGGTTGAAAAAAGAGAGGAAGACCACAAACCAGATGGATATAGACTCGATCAGGGGGTTTATTGTCAAGCGTTTGCAGGATCTGGACAAGGCAGTGGAAGTCTTGGAGATGCCTCATCCACAGGGTCAGCATGGGTCTGAACAACAACAAGGATAGGCCTATGCTTGTTATTTTTATTGTTGTGTCTCTTTTATTAATTTATATTTTTTAAACAACGTTCTGATTATTTGGCTGTATCTTACTGGGATTGCTTTGTCATGACATGCCAGAGCATAAATATTTTAAGAAATGAAAATTCAGCACAGCATAGATTCCCCAGATTTTCATAACTTTAGTTTGTTCATTCTCTTCTTCAACTAACTTTACCTGAAGTTCTAAAAGTTTTTGTGTTCTTACTTTTTTTTAGCCAGTGACTTTTTTTCATAAAGAGCCCTCTGAAGACTGCCTTAGTAGCATCCAGACTGTATTTATTTTCGTCCCTTTATACATATTTTCTTTAAAATATTCTTCTATCCAATCTGATGCTTCTTCACCTATTTTTTAATTCTCTAATAGTTCCGTTTTTAGTCTCTGGTTGAATTCCTTTGGTCTTACATTTACCATATTACCAATTCTAGGAACAATGTGTGTTGATGTCAGTATCATATCGATTCTTGCCCAGAATTTATGCCTATTGGAGTAGAAAGTGTATTCCCTCCTGTCACCTTTCTTTTCTCTCCAGATATCTTTCACATCCGTTCTTTCCATTAATTTGAAAAATTCTCTGGTTAATTTACCTTGGTTGCATTTAATTTTTCCCCCTAAATACCTGTCTAATTCTGGATTCACAACTGCATTCCAATCCCCCATCAACACACATACATCATACGTTAATTTCTCTATTTTATTTAACAAAACTTTAAAAAAAAACAAGTAACAATTTTTTTTCTCCATTCAAGGTTATTGTAGCCCCAACATAATGGCCTTTAGAGTCATTCATCAACTCTACCACCTAATATTTAGAATTAATATATAGAACTACACCCTTCTTTTTATTCTTAGCCACTGAAACAAATGCTTTCCCTAATCGGGGATTATCTAAAACTCTAATATTCTTTCTTTTTTTTTTTTTTTTTTTTTTGTATTCTTGTTTCCTGAAGACAGACTATTTCACTGTTTTGTTTTTTAATGTAGTAGAATATTTTGCCCCTCTTATCTTTTCCATTTAACCCTTTTACGTTCCATGAGGCTATTTTAAGTATATCCATCTTTCCTTTTTAAATTTAACTTCTGCTTTATACCTCTTCTAGCTCTTCTTCACTGTAGGATGAATAAAGTTCTCCTTCTGATTCTTCTTCCTCTTCAAGATCTAATTTTATCTCACTTCCCTCCTGAGAGGGTTTGTAGTCTGTTTCTCCTATCTCTGATGTTTTATCCTCTATTATCTGTGTTTTTCTTTTCCTTCTATCTCCTTTATCTGTATCTTTATTTTCTGACCTTTCTCCCAAAGCTTTTTTCTTTTTCCCAGTCCTATTGGTCTGGGCATTGTCTGTCTTTTTCTTACCTTTAGTACCTTTATTTTCCCCTTCAGCTAACTGAGCGTCATTTCTGTTATCTTTCCTTAAAAGTTTCCAAAACTCCCTAGCTTCTGAGATTGTTTTTATCTCAGTTCTTCTCTTCTGATACCAGAGGGTTAGACCTTCTGGTATCTTTCATCTATAATGGATTTGTTTTTCTCTAAGTAATGAAGTTAGAAAATTATATTCTTTTCTTTTTCTAATGATTACTGGAGGGTAATCCTTAAAGAGGTATAAATCGTGTCCTTCAAATGTGAATGGATTACTTTTATGTTTGAACCATATTGTGTCCCTCATTTACTTTTGGACAAAGTAAATTATTACATCTCTCGGAACTTTATTTATTTATTTATTTATTTTGGCTATATATGAATTTAAACGGTACAAATTATCCACCTCCAGTTCACATTGAGAGAATTCTCTATTTAAGTAGGAGCTCAATATGTGTATTATTTTTTGCCATACAATCCTTGTTCTTCTCACTGTTCTTGTACTTTACAGCAGATAGAACTTTTGCCTATTTCCCCTTTCTCTATATAAGTTTCCTCTTTGAATGAATGTGTTCTCTAGCCAAATCAGCTACAATGTCAAAGCTGCAGCTAGAGAGTTTGTAAGAGTTAGTTGAGGCTATTCAGCTCTTACTTAACCTTTCAAAGCCAAATGGTGTGAGGGGTGATTTCAATTCGTGGCAATATCTCACAGCCAACTTTCTGCTAACTCCAAGAGAGAAACTGTTTTACACCAACTGTTACTCTCTCTAAGACATTTAATGGTAATTGTGTTGCTTTGGTTTCTCTATCACATCGGTCACAGTATTGCAATAAAAATGCTTAGTAACAGATCAGAACTCCAATTCCCAGAGTCCACCGTGCAGTGTATCACAATCACAATCAGTCTTTTTCTGTCACTTTCTGCTTTCGTCGAAGCTGAGCATCAGGAAAAAAAACTTCAGCTCCCAGAGTTCTTTAGTTTTGATGATCTTTACTGTAGCTAGTAGTTCCTAGCCAAACTACCTCTCCCAGGGTTCCACGTGGTTCCAATGGTTTTCACCCAGATATTGAATTAAGTTGGTTCTTTTACAAGGTCTGTTAGCATCTGGAATTCCCTGCCACATGGAAAAACTCCTTACAGGTATGGCAATGGTCACAGCTTCTTTTCCTTATTAATTATTTTAATAAAACGGACTAGATCACACCCAGCAGAAAAGACAAAACAGAACAACTGGAGGATTCCCCAATACTTCCTTATATTTTACCAAATGTACTTGACTTGAGACCACTTTTTAAAGTCAGAGTGTCCAGTCCTTAATCCATAGATAAGAAAGGGTGCCTTCTTTGATTTGGTTAGTGGTTTATTCTTTTGACGTGGGAAAGAAAGAACAAAAAGACCCCACCACAAAAAAATTGACTTGCAACATCTTAAAAAATTGGTGGTGTTCCTCCACCCCTCTAAGGGGAAAGCTTGGGGGCAGATGTGGTTTCTTTGTATGCAGACTCTTACTTCGGTCTTCCTCCTTCCTCTTCCTTCATATTTCCCAAAGTGTCATAGCTTGCCAAAGTTGCCCTCTGAGTTCTTCTTGCCAGTAGAACATTTTAGCTGTCAGAAAAATAACCAACAGCCAATTTCTGCCCCCAGCAAGCCGGTTCTTCACAGAGACTGTTTCAAATGCATCTCACTGGTCTGCCATTACCAACCGGAAACTGAAACAGTCCCCAAATGATAAAGACCTAAAGTTAAAGTTTCAATTAATACAACAACAGATTTTCATATACTTGAGGGAAGAAAGACAAAAAGAGATAAATTATATAAAACAAAAGAACTTTGAAGGAGCTAATAAACCTGGCAAATTGCTGGCATATAGAATGAAAAAGGAAAAGGAAAAAAAACACAGATAACTTCCCTAATGGAGCAAGAACAAAGAGTAATAAATCAGGATAAGATAAAAGAAATAATCCATGATTTTTATGAACAACTCTATAAGGTGGAAGATATACAGGAAGGGAAAATAAAAGAATACTTAGAAAAAAGTAATCTAAAACCTTTGAGGGAGGAGCAGAGAGAGTTCCTAAATAAAGAAATTACAATGCAGGAAATAGTGGAAGCCATTAAAAAAATGAAGTTAGGGAAAATGGCAGGTCCAGATGGGTTTTTAGCTGAATTTTATAAAAAAATATGCCCATCAATTAGCTAAGCCCCTTAGTGAAGTGATGAATGATCTTAAAAATAATGGAGTCCCTACCTCGTGGAACCAAGTGAATATAGTTCTAATACTGAAAGAGAATAAAGATAATAAGTATGTGAAAAATTATAGACCAATATCACTGTTAAACAGTGATCATAAGATATTTGCAGCAGTTTTAGCAGAAAGACTTAAGATCGTATTGAAAGATTGGATTGGAAGAGACCAAAATGGCTTTTTACCCGCTAGGAAAATAAAAGATAATATGAGGTTTGTATTGGATTTAATTGAATTGGATGAACAAAGACCTGATAAGAAATTGGCTATGATATTTCTCGATTTCGAGAAAGCTTTTGACAAGGTAAATTGGCAGTTTATGTTTCATGTATTAGATAAAATCAAGGTAGGGGTAAACTTTACCAACTGGATTAAGTCAATCTACACTTGACAAGAAGCCAGGATAGTGGTTAATGGTGAGAAAACTAGGAAAATTGAAATTCAGAATGGGACTAGGCAAGGGTGTCCTTTGTCACCCTTATTGTTTCTAATTGTCATAGAGATGTTAATAGATAACATAAAAAAATAAAGACATAAAAGGTGTAAAGTATAAAAACTACAAAACAAAATGAAAGCATATGCGGACGACCTCCTAGTTGTGTTATCAGATCCGAAAGATAGCTTAAGACAACTTGTAAACATATTGGAAGAATTTTGCCAAGTTTCTGGATTGAAAATAAATTAAGATAAGACCATGGTATTAACAAAGAACTCATTAGATAAAGACAAACAAAGCATAGAGGAAATATCAGGCTATCAAATAGTTAAGAAAGTTAGATATTTAGGGGTAGAACTAACAAATAAAAATGTAGACCTGTTTAAAAACAACTATGAAAGAGTTGCGAATGATATCAAGAAAGACCTAAGGAGGTAGAGTAAATTAAAACTTTCTTGGCTGGGAAAAATATCTGCTATTAAGATGTGTGTCTTACCGAAGTTTCAATTTTTATTTCAAACTATCCCAATTATAACGAATAATATACCTTTTAAAAAATGGAATAAAGAACTATCCAAGTTCATTTGGAGTGGAAGAAGACCCAGAATAAGATTTAAAGAAATGCAGGATAGGAAAGAAAGGGGAGGCTTATCGTTACCGAACCTACAGGTATATTTTGAAGCAAGTTGTCTTGATTGGCTAAGAGATTGGCTACTGCTAAAGGACAAAGAACTATTCAGTTTGAAAGGAGTGGGTCAGAGATTTGGCCTACATGCATATCTTTTTTATGGCAAACAAAAAGTTCATAAGGACTTTACTAATCATTTTGTGAAAAAAGACCTAAGCAGATGGGCGGCTGTGGGCTGCCCCAGGAAGCTGCAGATTGGGGCCAAGGTAGCCGCACTCCTTGGCCCCAATGTATCCCTTTTTGGGCCCTGGAAGGATCGCTAAAATAGTGCTCGTTCCGCAAGACACCGAAGGTGCACCACAAGAGGCATTGGGTGCACCTTCGGCGTCTCTTCCACCACAGTGTGTGCGGACGCTGCGGCAGAAGTACGTCATCAGAGCGCCCATCGTGTGGAGCGACGGGCGCTCCGATGACGTGTTTGGGAAGGGGTTGGGGCGCCCAGCGTGAGGCTGCCCTTCCACTTCCTTGCTTCCAAGATGGCGCAAAGCGCCGTCTGCTTCCCCCCAAAGTCCCTCATGAGGGTCTGGATGAAATACAAAACAAGAATATGCCCAGACATACCAATCTGGGCTTCAATACATGAGACCTTTCATAGCAGAGAAATGTTATTACAAGAGAAATGGATCACCTACAAAGATCTACTAACTGCCTCTACAAATAGTATTAAACTAGAATTTAAAACTTTGCAACAACTATTAGACGAAGGATACTCTCTGGGTTGGCTGTTACACAGACAGCTGAGAGAAAGATTTCTGATGAACTGCAAAGTTAGTACTATAAGAACTGAAAAGACTAAATTTGAAGAATGTATGTTTGCGGACAATATACATAAGATAACTCTTTTTTGTAGACGCGTATTGGAAATTGAGATAGAAGAGGAGATAGTCAAAGAGTATATGATCAAATGGGCTCAAGATATTAGAAAAAATATGACTCTAGATCAATGGGAAAGAACCTGGGATAGAACTGTTAAGTATACAATGTGCTTTGATTTGTATATAAGATCCACCATCGGTGGTATTTCATACCAACTCAACTAGCGAAAATTTATAAAGGCTTGTCAGCTAAATGCTGGAAATGTAAGCATGAAGTAGGAACATTTATTTACATATGGTGGAATTGTAAGAAAGCTAGGAAATATTGGTCCAGTGTGCATAAATGTATCGAAGAAATATTACAACTTAAAGTTGATAAGGATCTGAAATTATATTTATTAAATATGTGAAGATAAACAGCTTGAATTAAAATATGGTAAACTTATTTTCTACATGATTGTATGCGCCAGAATTACCTATGCCAGTAAATGGAAATGTAAGGAGGAATGGTTGTCTAAATTAATTAATGTTGTAGAATTAGATAAACTCACAGCTCTTTTGAAAGTACAAGATTGGGAGGAATGTGAGGAAATATGGAAACCTTTATTTAAATATGTTAATGAGAAACAATTAAGTGTAGATAAGAAAAATAAATGAGAAGAGATAAATAATTATTTATGTTTGGGAAAATTTAGAAGAAAGGTTTGTAAATGTCTTTTCTCAGTAAAGAGAAAAGAAGAAAGGTAGTTAATTTTTGAGTCGGGAATAATGATTTGGCTTAGGGTTAAGGGAGTCAACAGAATGTATGATAGCAAGTAAGGATTGATGTTCTGTTAGTTAAATGTTTCTGTATACTCTTCTTTTCTTTTTATATGTTGTTTCTTTTCTATCTTAATCTTTTTTAATTTATACTAAGTATGTCTTTTTGGATGTGTTTATGTATGTGTATATGACTTTGGATGTTGTTTTTTGTATGTATTTTAAAATATTTACAATAACATTTTTTTAAAAAAAAACTTTAGTTTTTGTTCACAAAAAAACTTTATATTAGGCTGTGTAGTTCCCCCCCCCCCCCCCGTCCAACATTTTTATTTTATTTTTACATACAATTTTATTTGGGATGGGGTAGGGGTTAAAAGCAAAAAGGCAATTTGGTACTTAAAATAAAATAACAGTATAGGCTCCAAGCAAGATTGGCCCAAGACATTTTCCTGCCTAAGGAAGGCGTTCATTCCACATACTCCACATGCTCCATTTTGTTTCATATACAGAAGGAATGAGAGTGAAATTTTACTTCATCACGAGCCATGAGATATGCTAGGGTGTTCCACTGCCAAATTAGGGGTGCCGTGTAGGCTATAAGATACAGTCTGCCCTCCTTATCCATTGCTTTTTTATACTCTTTATATTCTTTATAATAGAAATGTAATGTAATGTAATATATATATATTTTCAAAAAGCAAACGATTTTTGCAATTTTCTAAAAAGGACACTATTTTACTATACCACTATATTTCATGGGACTTGAGCATCCATGGAATTTGGTATCCACAATGGGGCCCAGAACCAAACCCCAAATACCAAGGAACCACTGTACAGCTCAGTTCTGTAAGAGAGGAGAAAAGCTTCAGGGCAAGAGCTGCCACTGATGCCCCTCCCCCCACATTTCCTGCCTGAGGTGGTTGCTTCTCTCAGCCTAATACAGTGGTACTCAACATTTTTAACCTTGAGACATCCCCCATTTACAACTGCATGTGAATGACACACACCTCCCCTACTTAACATAGTATATGAAAAAAAACAAAACGATTTTGTTTATTTAGTGTGCATATTTTCATTTGCACATTCATGTATATCCATATTTTAAAATTTTATAAGGAAATAACATCATTCAAATTAGAACTGTTTTATTTGAGTAAACTGAGGGCTGATGCAGATGGCCAAGAAAGGGCAGCTCGGAGCCACCCCTGGGAGTGGTGGATTGGGGCTGCAGCAATCACACACCATAGCCCCGATCCTCCTTTTTGCCACCCCCAAAAGAGCAGCAAAATGAAAATGAAAATAAGATAAGATAAGATAAGATAAAAATAAATGAGCAATAAAGAAAAGGTATTATAAAATTAAATAAAAATTAAGTAAAAAATGAAAAGAAATTAAATTAAAAATAAAACAAAACAAAAATAACATAAAATATAGAAAATAAAATAGAGTATTAGAATAGAAATTAAGGGGGGTTGCAGACTGCCAGAAATAGTGTGAATTCAGTCCACTTTTAGGGTTAGGGTTAGAGTTAGGGAACCATGGGAACTGTATTTTATTGTGGCATCAGAGTTGTCTGACAGAGAAGGCTCAATGTCTCAGAAAAATAACAGTTCCCATGATTCCCTAGCACTAACCCTAACCCTAAAAGTGGACTGAATTCACACTATTTCTGGCAGTCTGCAACCCCCCTAAGTAAAATAAAATAAAACAATAACATATAATAAAAATGAAATTAATTAATGAATTAATAATAATTAACAACAAAAATGAATAAATAATAAATAGAAATGAAAATAAAGAAAAATAAAATAAAAATAAAATAAAAATAAAATATATAAAATAAGAATATAATATGGTATACAAATAAAGTAAAATTAAATTAAATAAAAATGAAATAAAATAAAATAAAATGTATATAAAAATAAAATAAAATAAAAATAATTTTAAAAATAAATAATGAAATAAATAAATAAAATGAAAATATAATATAATATAAAAATAAAATAAAAGCAAAATAAAAATATAGTACAATAAAATAAAGCAAAAATTAAAATAGAACAAAATAAAATAAATAAAATAGAAAATTAAAAATAAATAAAATAAAATATATAATAATAAAATAATATAAATAAGTAAATTTAATTTAAAAATATGAATAAATAATAAATGATAAAGTGTAAACATTTTGAATGTGTAATGGGAGTTCAAGGTAGGATTCTTAAGAGAAGAAGAGGTAGAGGCATTTTTGCTTTTCCTAATAGTTCTGCAGACCGCAACTGGGCTCAGTCTCTCTCTATGTATATTGGGGAGAATGAGTCAATCGATTTTTTACAAACTTATGAACCCAGTTGTTTGAGAGAACAAATGCAGAACACCCTGGAAATGTAGGATACATTCTACAAAAGGATGAATCCCTGAAGTTTGTGCTTATTTCCCAGTAATAGGAAGCCAAAAAATACATGTTCACTTCTGCTAAGGATGTCCTACAAATGGAGGATGCCATAACAAAGTAGGGTGCATCCCACAAATGGAGGACCAGCTCAGGTTTCCTTATTTCCCAGTAAAAGGACACCAAATGATGTATGTTTAATTTTACTAACAGTACTGCAGATGGCAACTTCCCTCAATCTCTCTGTATGTATATGGGGGAGAATGAGTCAATAGATTATTTGCAAACATGCCAATCCACTTGTTGGAAAGATGTATTTAAAAGAGCAAATGTAGGATGACCTGGAAATGTAGGGTGTGTCCTACAAATGTAGGATGACTTGAGGTTTCTCCTTATTTCCCAGTAACAGAAAGACAAAAGATACATTTTCACTTTTGCGAACAGACTGCAACTTCTCTGACTCTCACTATATGTATATCGGGAGTGGGGTGGGTGGGTCAATAGATTTTTTACAATCACAACAACCCATTTGTTGGAAAGGAATGCAGGACGTCCCAGAAATGTAGGACACATCCTACAAATGTACAAAGCCTTGAAGTTTCTGCTTATTTCCCACTAATAGGAAGCCAAAACATATATGTTCACATTTGCTAAAGATATGTTACAAATGTAGAATGGATCCTACAAATGCAGGATTCCATGGCAATGTAGGGCATGTCCCTCAAATGGACATGTTTCTTCTTATTTCAAGGTAACAGGACTCCAAAAGATGCAAGTTCACTTTTCTAACAGTCCCTCAGACCACAAGGAAAAATTAAAGAAAATAAATTCAAAATATGTTTAATTTGGTTTAATATTTTATTTTAATTTATTATATTTTATTTTATTTCTAAGTTTATTTTCATTTCTGTTTATTAGAATGTTTTTATCTATATTTATATTTATTTATATTTATTTTATTTAGTATTTTTTATTTTTAATTAATTTAGTTTTCCTTTTAAATTTTAATAATTATTTTATATTTATTATAATTTATTATATTTTATTTTGCAATTTATTTTAGTTTTTTGTTTTATTTTAGTATTTATTTAAATTTTAAATTATAATTATTTTATATTCACTGGCTCACACTGGAAGATACAGTCTACCAAAGACTGGACCTGACCCATATCAGGCTTTATAGGTCATAATCAGCATTTTGAATATGGTCTGGTAATAAACTGCTAGGCAGTGGAGCTGTTTCAACAGAGATGTATGGTCTCTGTAACCTGCTACAGGCAAAGCAGCAATTTGGACCAACTGAAATTTCCAAATGCTCTTGATCTGGTCATGATCTTCTTCCCCAGGTCTCCCCCTTCCAGGCCCTATCTATTTCCCTTGGTCATCATGGAGAAAGGGAAAGAATTTATGCCCAGTCTACAACAAGACAAGGATAACCCCCCACTTCTGTACTGTAAGGAAAATGTCAATACAGAACAAGAAAATTTCTTACATTGATCATCACAGAGGATTTGAGGAGGAAGGGCTGGGAAAGGGATGAATGTGAATGAGGGCAGGGAGAAGATGTGTCTGTCCATGCACATATACATGTGTGTAAGAGCAGGCAATAATGTTTTTTTCTCTTTTTGTGCCTCTCCATGTGACTGTATATATATGAACATCAGGGAGCCCCATGGACCCTAAGGCCAGTTGGCCCTCAAATTGAAAATGGTTCTTCCCCCCACCCCCATGATGCTGAGAGAATTATAGACACTGAAACCAGGTAGTAGGTAAAGCAGGGGGATGCCTAAGTATACATTTTAGTTTATGTGCCAAAAAATCTATACTGGTGCTTCCATAGGGAAATCAATAGGCTAATGGGCTGAAATGTCAAGCAAGTTACACATTAAAATAATAAATGCCTGGCAAGGTACTACCAGAGTATGTCACAGCACATTCAGGGTATAGTTGGCTGCTCCCTAAGCATTTCACAGCTGTTATGATGGATAATCAAAACCAGCAGGTTACCATGGTGTTTAATTGACTGCTGCTTTACAATATGGGCCATTGTATTTCTGAGCTAAATTACTGAGAATGCCATGTCTTCTGAGGTGGAAGGCAAAGTGTCAAAGAGTGAGTACTCAAGTGTCATGTTGTACTGCAGAGTAGGCAGATCAAGGGGGCCAGGAAGTTACAGATATTTAGAAACTGATGGATTTAGGATTCATCTAATTAAAAAAAGAGAGAGAGAGAAAGAAAGAGAGAGAGAGAGAGAGAGTTAATAGATAATTTAATTAGCTGTAAATTTTAATGTACAGCCAGCCCTGCTTGTCCATGGGTGTTTTTTTTTTTTTTTATCCATGGATTCAAGCATCCACAGCTGGAAAATATTTTTAAAATATATACATTCCAAAAAGCAACCCTTGATTTTGCCATTTTATACGAGGGACACCATTTAACTGTATTTAATGAGATATGAATATCCATGGATTTTGGTATCCATGGGGGGGGGGGGGGAGAATGTCCTGGAACCAAACTCCAGCAAATACCAAGGGTCCACTGTACTGTGGTCTGTACCTTCCTCTGAGGAAGAGCACCTAAACTCAGGGCCTTTGCAGACTGCTAGAAATAGTGCAAATTGAGTCCACTTTAACTGCCCTGGCTCAGTGCTAGGGAATCATGGGAACTGTATTTTTTTCTGAGACATCGAACCTTCTCTGTCAGAGAGCTCTGGTGCCACAATAAACTACAGTTCCCATGATTCCCTAGCACTGAGTCAGGGCAGTTAAAGTGGACTCAATTTGCACTATTTCTGGCAATCTGCAAAGGCCCTCAGTCCAGTAAAACTGTGTAATACATATCATATTGATAATTCAGTCTATCTGAGTGGTCCCCTAACACATTCACACACCTTTTCCTGACATTCTGATCAATTTTGTTACAAAGTGAAGTTCAAGTAACATATATTTCTAGGAACTGTGGGAATACCTTTTGTTACCCAAAGAAAGATGGGGGAACTGGGAACCCCCCACCAACTGTGCCAGCTTCTTTTAGAAAGGTGGGGAATTTGTTTAGCTCAGGGATGCTTACAAGAGGCTGGGTAACACGAAGATCATTTCCACATGTATATACCAGTATTAACTGAGAAGGCTTCCAAGTTTGGGTGAATTAAGAAGGTTTTATTCAGAAATATACAAGAGTGCAATCAAACACACAATAGTAATTCAGACAGACACAGCATTCATCGCTAACAAAAATGGAAGTATGGAAATTGGATAGCCAAGGTTAAGAGATGTAAAGGTGTATTAATTATCTGTCCTGGAGGGTGTGACTCAGACTGGCGTCTGAGGGTGACACAGTTAATACATGGAGGACAGACTTAGGGCCAACTGAGTGCAAGGAGACTAGGTTTTGGGACTAACTTTTATACCTGGGATCCTAGCTTCAAGGGATATGCTATCTTGCAAGGTATCAATGCTCTGATGGTCTTCCTAGGAATCAACAATAGGATTCCAGACTGGCTGATGGCTTCAACTATAGAGTTTAAAAAAAACACACACAATAGTTAGATTAGGACAAACACAGGGTGGGTGGATAGGGCAATTGGCTGGGACCATGGCAGGGGGTAGGTAGGCAGTGCTGGTTCACTGTCTTTGGTGCAATGAAATCTCCTTTGTCTTTCACTGGAAGAGGATATGCAGAGGTCCTGCAGGGAGGAAGGAATGATTAGGACACCTATTCAGGCTTTGTCTCAGCATCACCTGGGCCCCTCCACATGTCTTTGGGTCTCCGTGTCCTTCCCATGGGAAGTTCACCTAGTGTTCCAAAGATCATCATAACCTCCTAAGAACATGCCTGGCTCCTGATATGAAAAACTGAAAAAATGGAAACCCCAAATATAACCCAGGTATGCATGGTATACTAACACTTTCCAGAAAGAAAGCACCAGGATAGTGTAAAACCCATATATAAATAAGCATGATGAGTGGAGAAAATGGCTATGTCAGGCTAGGCTGTAGCTCTTGTCCCTGAGATGGCAGTTACCTGTGGGTAGAGAACTTTTTGGTATAATGCCCATTTGTGCATGTGTGTATTTGTTATGACTGGCATCATGTTAGGTAATTACAGCTTTGCAAACTGCGATACAATCCCATAAATTTGAATTCCACCATTCCACAACCTTCATATTCCCTGTAGACATAGATCCACAGATCTCATTGAGCATGGGCCCTTATGCATAATGAGTATCATCATGTTATGTCTCCCATTTTGGCCACCCGAAAACACACCATCACAATTCACTAAAATAATTGCATACTATGTCAGAGGTGTAGCTATGACATTGTAAAGTTATGAGTCACAGCCTCTGGTGCAGGATCTTGGCTGATATTTGTAACCTTTCCTTCACTGGAAGCTTAAGACAGTATGCATTAGTCCCTGACACAATAGAAGTGGAGGGAATGTCAGTACCCCACATCAGATAGCTTAAGAAGCACTAGTCTAAGAGATCTTAAAATTATGCCTTGGTTATTATAGAAAAAAACCTACAAGAACTGAAGAGAGATAAAGATAGAGAGAATGAAAGATGGGATGGCAAAAGCAAGGAATGCAGAGATAGCACCATGTGTGGTGTGTGTGTGTAAGGCAAAGAGCTAGATCCAACAATGGACTTTCACTTGTGCAAAAGTGGAATACAGCATATTTAAGGGGTGCAATCTCTCCTCCTCACAGCAATGTCCCTCAGTACTCTAATGGCAGAAGACTAGGAACCCTTCTAAAGCATATTTTTGGCACTACACTTGGTTGTAGATGGAAGGACAAAAACAAACAAAAAAAAAATACTGCAAATTTCACATTGGATTCAAGCCAACATATATTAACTGCCCTTGCCTGAAGCAGAAAGGAACACTGCTATCAGACTTCCTTAGATGCATGCTTTTATACAGGGTGTTGAGATGATTCTAATTAAGATATACTCATTAGAGCAAATACTAAATCTTCTTAAATGTTCCAGTAATGTGAGGGGAGGAAACCCATAAAATTAGCCTGTTGCTTTTTCCCTTTCATTTTCTCCCTCCTGTTGTCAAATTGCTTTGTGTTTAGCACCCAAACCTCTTTCTCTCTTAATCCCAAGGGTTCCCTCAGAAGCTCCATCAGTTTTATCTAAACATACCATCATTTCAAGCTGAACTTGTTTTTAAACCATTTATTGAGACAGTCTAAAACTTCACAACTTCAAAAAGACAAGGAAATAGTTGTCAAGCCCTGCATCACCCCAATATAGTAGGGCTGATTGATATAACAATTAAGTTTCCCTCCCATTGTTATTATAATCTCATTTCAATTCTAAATTAGCCTGGTGACACTATGGTTTGATGAAAGGTTGCACTTTAGTAAGGAAAATTTCCAAATGCAGAGGCTGATATCTATTGCTTACCCTGAACATGCCTTCCTCATTTGTGCATGTCTAAGCAAGGTTACTGGATTTGAGTGATAAATATTTTACTCCCATACTAGTGACATAATACCTTTGTTGTTGACTGCCCTTGAGTCAATCTCAACTCATGGCAACCCTATGGATGAGACATCTCCAAGACCCTCTGTCTTCCACTGTTCTGCCTAAATCCTGCAACCCCATACCCATGACCTCCCTAATAGAGTCCATACATCTAGCATACACCTCTCTTCCTACTTCCCTCTACCTTTCCCAGCATTATTTTTTCCCAAAGAGTTCCCTCTTCTCATGATATGTCTGAAGTATAACAGTCTCAGTTTGGTCATCTTGGCTTCCAGGAAGGTTTCCGGTTTGATCTGCTTTAGGACCCACTTGTTTGTCCTTTTGGATGTCCATGGGGTCTTCAGCACTTCTCCAGCACCACATCTCAAATGAATTGATTTTCTTCCTATCATCTTTCATAACTGTCCAGCTCTCACATCCATACAGGGTAATAGGGAATACAACGGCTTGTATGATTCTAACTTTTGTGCTGAGTTGTATATCTTTGCATTTTAGAATCTTTTCTGGTTCTTTCATAGCCACCCTCCCCATTCTTAGTCGTTTCTGATTTCCTGACTGCAGCCCACATTTCTATCAATGTTTGATCCCAGGTATGAAAATTGTTTTACTATTTCTATTTCTTCATTGTCTAGGTTGAACTTGTGAAGGTCCTCAGTGGTCATTATTTTTGTTTTCTTTATGTTCAGCATTAAGTCTGCCTTTGCACTTTCTTCTTTGATCTTCCTTAGTAGGTGTTCCAGGTCTGGGAGGTAGGGATACAAAGTGATGGGGCTATTCCACTTTACTGATGGGAGAAGGATGAGATAAGTGTGATGAGATAAAGATGAGAGCTCCCCCCCTCCCTTTTCTCTGTGTGATAACCTCCTCAGTCAAGCAATACAGGTTAGAATCCTCTCATTTGGTGCACTTATAATTTTCTTTGCTCATGTTTGGCTGAACAAATTCTCATTAGTCATGACTGATTAGCAGAAATGCTGAGAAATGAACTCTTAATCTAGACTTCAATGTTAAGTCCCATAAAAGCCTTCTGTAGTTCCACTGCCACCTATGTATTATTGGGCATCCTACAGATAAATGCTAATCTCTCATTTGTAATGGATTCAAGCATTATTCATGCTCAGAAATAAAGGTTACTAGCTTTTCACAGGAACCATTCCAAATGAGTAAGTAAACATGGAATATTTTCAAAGTACACATTGCTATTAGCAGAAAGATTGATCATAAATATTTTAAATAAGCTAATATTTGCAGAGTTCAGCAAACATACTGCATTATCTGGAATGAAGCACTTGCATAGTCTTTCCACTTTCTTTTCCTTTCTCTCCAGATATATTAAGAAACTGATGATACACTGTGAAGCTCACATCTCCAGCTTGCATCAACAGGCTGTACTTGGGCCCCACAAATTGGCTGAAAAGGTATCGGTTGCTGTTGCCAGTTCTATGAAATTCATTGCCCAAGGATATGATGATAGACATGCTGATTTAGATGGTCTTAAAAGATGATCAGGCAAAGAGATAGAGGTTCCAACCTCTATTGAGGATACAAGAAATAATGTAACATTTATTAGCTATGACAGTGAAACTGAAATACCAGGTGCAGAGGCAGTATACATCTGAATGCCATCTGCTCTGTGGCAAGAAGGGATGTTGTGCTCTCACTCAATGTATGTTTATCTTTTCTTTCCCTGGCATTCTGCTGGAAACAGGATGTAAGGCTCAATGATCCAACAAAACAGGGGTTTTCTTATGTCGAAATCAGGCCTGCCTGTCTTATCTCATCAGTGTAAAGGACACTGGTAGTTGCTGAAAAGAATACAAGATGATTAAAATGGCAGGTCTAGTCTATTTCAACAGTGAGTATGCCAGTCTGCTATTTGAAGCTTGACCCATAAAGAAGCTGGCTATTCTGTAAAGTACCTTTTATGGGTCATCCCAAAATGGAGATTCCAGTTCTTTCATAAATAACAATTCCCTGTGATCAGTTCTGAGTAGGGTTGCCAGTATTATCCCAGACCCTTAGATTTCTGGGTCAAAACTTGACACTGAGGGATGAACCCTTGAGATGTCCCAGGAGGTAAGCCCTGGTGATGTTACAAAGGAAATACCCTAATGATGTCAACAAGCATGGTATCATAAGCATCAAGCCCAGCTATGAAGAATACACCATTCAAATTCTACTACTGCTACTACTACTACTAACACAACCAAGTACATCAAGTTAGTACATACACATACTTTCCATGGCCATGCTATTGCCTGAGACTCTTTCCCCTCACCCTAAGAATGAAGAAAAGAGAGCATGTTCTCAGATTGAGACCAGTCCTCACAATCCAGCAACTCTACTCTTGAGCAGCAATAACTTCTATCCTCTCACATTCCCCTCTGTTGGGAAAGCTGATAGTATAAGGTTCACAATATGAACTAGCCTGGACAACTTGGGAGATTATCAGACAGGGGAAAAAGCTGGAGTAAAACACATACTTCTAGCAAAGTAGCATGATCGTGCTGAAGATTTTCAGATGACGCGTTTATCCAGTACTTAACCCATGAAGAACCAGCAATGCTCCAGCAACAAACCTTTCATGTGGAAGTCCCATGAATGGTTTGTTGCTGGAACATTGCTGGTTCTTCATGGGTTAAGTCCTGGACCAGCAGAGGCTCCCTAGCCCACCCCACCAACCAGTCCCTTTAACATCCTTGGGACTCCTGAGGCCCTGGTGAGGCTATTTAGCCCCCCTCCCAGCAGCCTGATACCACCAGCAGCGAGTAGGACCACTGGAGGCTCCCTAGCCTTCCCCACCAGCCAGTCCCACATCCTTGGGACTCCAGAGGCCCTGGTGAGGCTAATTAACATCTTCAGCCACAGCTGGGAAGAGGGAGAGTCAGAGGCCTGCAGGAGCAGCGGAGACTTCAAAAACCTCCCTGTGAGACACCACCAGCCTCCCAGCAGCAATGGCAATAACATCAGCTACAGCTGAGGAAGAAGTAGAGACCAAAGGTTGGTAGGAACTTTGGCACCAGCTCCAGAAGCCAGGTGGAGGTAGTTTATCTAGCCCCTCCCCTTATAAGTACTGGGAGGCAGTGTGTTGGCATGAGGAGAAGAGGTAGCGGTGATGAGCTGGTCCAGGTGAGCTTTCTCCCCCTAGCCCTTCTTGCCTCCCTCTATATCACCTAGGACTCCGTGACGGAGGCGGTTACAGCTGGGAGCCAAGCCATATGTGCAGGGACAACCTCAGTATAAATTGTGGTTGAGAGGGTTACGTGGCTCTAGTGACTCCTCCACCAACTGAGGCTGGGAATGGTTTGGGAGAGGAAATTGGAGTTGTGCAGGGGAAAAGGAGGTATGGTTGGAATGGAGAGAACAGATGTTACAAAAGAAGGCAGGATCGCTGTCTGAAAGCTATCCTGCCTTCAGTTCACTCTGTTTCCCGGAATGGATTGGAGAGTGCATCAACCATTCCACAGAACCTTACTTTGCTCCTCTGCAATGCCAGTTCGGTTAAAAACAAGACTCATATTATTTACAATCTTCTTTTGGATGAGGATGCCAACCTGGCTTGCTTCACAGAGACCTGGTTGGGAGAGGATAGCACCATAACCTGGATGCAGGCCCTCCCAGCCGGGTACTCTGTCAGTGAGCAGCAAAGGGGAAGTTGGGGGGGGGGGGGACGGAGTGGCTCTGGTTTATAAGAACAACCTGATCTTGACTAGGATACCTGTCCGGAATACAGTCCACTTTGAGTGTATGTACCTGAGCCTGAGGACCAAGGATAGTTTGGGGATTCTGCTGGTATACTGACCACCCCGTTGCCTAGCAGACTCCCTATCTGAGCTGACACAGCTGGTCTCAGAGCTGCTGTTGGAGTCGCCCAGACTTTTAGTTCTGGGCGACTTCAACATTCCACTTGAGACCAGTTTGTTAAATCTAACTGGTGCAGCTCATGTTCATGGAATCCATGACAAACATGGGCCTATCTCAATTGGTCGTCGGACCCACACATTGTGTGGGTCATGCCCTTGATGTGGTCTTTAGTATGGAACAGGAATATCGATGGGCAGAGGTTATTAAAACCACCGCATTGTCATGGATGGATCATTTCTTGGTAAAGACTGAAGTGAGAGTCTCTACCCACCCCATGGGAGTAGTGGACCCATTAGAATGGTCCGCCCTTGAGGGGTGATGCCTTGAGGATGTTCCCCACAGACATCATCAATGCATCCCTCAGGGAGGGTCATATTCCATCTTGCTTAAAGGAAGCGGGTGTTAGGCCGGTTCTGGAAAAAAACTTCCCTGGACCCCCTGGAAATGAACAATTATAGGCCAATCTCTTTGCTATCATTTTTGAGCAAGGTAATCGAGAGGGCGGTTGCTCTTCACTTCCAAGCTGTCTTGGATGATACCGATTATCTAGACCCATTTCAAACTGGCTTTAGGACAGGATTTGAAGTTGAGACTGCCATGGTTGCCTTGATCGATGACCTGCATCTGAGCATTGACAGGGGTAGTGTGACCCTGGTGGTGCTTTTGGACCACTCAGTGGCTTTTGATACATAGCATCCTCTTGGATTGCCTGTTTGCATTAGGAATCAGAAGCACTGCGCTCCAGTGGTTCTGTTCCTTTCTCTTGGGCAGGTCCCAAGAGACAGGGACAGTCGCTTCGGTAAAAAGGAGCTTACTTGCAGCGTCCCCCAAGGTGCCATTCTGTCCCACAAGGCGCCATTCTGTCCCTGTCATCCTTCATTACAAAATTCCCAGAGCCATGTACGATTTAAAATAACAAAGCATACAATAAAGCTCCATATGAAACAAGAAAAATTCAGCAGCTGTGTGTGTGTGTGTGTGTGTGTGTGTAGCAACCATCATAAAATTGGATGGTCTGGAGGAATCTAACAAGAACTTCCAATAAAGAAAAAGTGGTTTAGTCTGGCCAGTGTGGGGAAAGATCCTAAGCTCTTCTTCAAGTATGCAGGAATCTATCTATTTGGCCTAGAAACCAAGCCTGATGGGGAATGATTGAGGGAGCTAGGTGTGTTTAGCTTGGAGAAGATTGAGAGGCGATATGCTAACTACCTTTAAATATCTCAAAGGATGTCACATAGAAGATGCTGCATGCTTGTTCCCTGCTGCTCCAGAGACTAGGACACAAGCTAGTGGATTTAAATGAAAAGAAAAGATATTCCACTAAACATTAGGAAGAACTTTTTCCTGTAAGAGTTATTCAACAGTAGGACATATTGCCTTATCTTTGGATGAACATATTTCAGGAGTGCTTTAGCTGTCTATTCTTGCAAGGCAGGAGGTTGGACTAGAGAGCTAGAGGATTCTATGACTTAAAGGGTGGATTGGAGAGTCAAAGAGAACAAGGTGAGCTAAGGGATGGGAAGATGGAAGACAGAGCAGTCTAGAGTGTGATGGAAAATGGGTATATGGTGTGACAGAGAAAGAAATAACATACACAGAGAGAAAATCCTTCCATCAATATTGGATCCAACCCAAGGTATAGAATCAATGGAAGCCACACGGTCTTAGGTAGTCATCGGAGGATATTGACCCCCATCCAAGCTCCATCTTTAAATAGTAGGAAGCTATCTTCTTTATCAAATATACTTTTTTTAGTGTGTCCCCACCCTTTGTAAACTCTGAATATCCATTAAATACTTAAGAAAAGGTCAGATTGATCAATGATGAGTAACAATCCAATTGAGATAATCTGATTCTGCTACAGTTCAGTCTCTGCCACAGATGAAGGGGGGGGGGGAACAAATAGAAAAAGTAAAGGGTTGGGTGTTTTTCTCCTCCTCCTTCGATGGAAAGATATAGTTCAATCTGAGGTGGCCTGCCATTAAAACTAGGTGTAAACATACATATATTCTAATAGCCTGTAATGTTTAGGACTACAGCTTTCTTAAATCCCAGCTAGCAGGACCAACATCCAGGGATTACATTAACCATACCCCAAAACATCTAGAGGGCACTAGGTTATCTTGATGAAACAGATGAAGAAGCTGATGGGTTTCTGATTATATTCATCTGGCAGAGACATTCAGAGACATAGACCATGAACTTCCCATTTAGTATTTTAAAAATGTTGAAATTTTCAAAATTATATATAGAAATACACTAAAAAAATTAACACCCTGCCACAGAACCACACACACACACACATATGTATATGGTTTTGTGTGTATTTTATTTGCCTGAAATGAACTGCAGGCTTGAAAGAGCAGCTTATAATGGGTTTCAAGATCTGCAAAAAAGATATTTCTGAAAATTATGAACCTATCACAATTCTTTTCCATCCGCTGTAGAGCTTAGATAGAAATAATAGAGCCTTTACATTTTCTCAGGTCACCTTCTGAATATCTTGCATAATCTATGTACAATTGTTTACCCATCATTTTCCAAAAATCTTCAGACAGATTACTTTGAAAGATGATGAGCCACCCTCCAGCTTTTCATACACAAATACTCCTTCCTCACGCATGCTTCAAAAAACTTCATCCACATTAATATCACATAATTACTTGTTGCAATACCTGCCATGCCCTAGTTCCAAGATCTTCAATCCATACAGCTGTAATCAAATTTATTTGTTAATTATGAGATGGTAATTGCCTGGAAAAAATGGAAGGAAATTCTTCAGTCCTTCACATAGTCGTGTAATAAAAGTTTCATATTGCTAGTACAAGGAGACCTCATTTTCCATTTTCTTTTTATTTAAGATGCATTCTTTGTCTTTAGTATAACTGTTAACTGGTTGATTGTGTGTCCTTTTGGAATTTGGTATCTTGAATGGCTTTTTATATGTGCTACGAGCACCTCCTGGTGGTTTAAGTTTGAATTTATGTAGTTGGCAACTCAGAAGAGCTTGTGGCCTGTGTTGTGTATTTTATTGCAATTATGATCAAATCAGCATTTTGAAATGAATGTGTCAGATTCTGTGTCCTAGGCTATGGTTAACAAGGTGAAGTCTCAGTAGTAATAGTGGGAGATCCCTTCAACATCCTTATACCATAGTTATCTCCCATCTTGCAACTTAGCAGAGACAGCATGGTATAGTAGTTAGTGTGACAGACTGGGACCTATCTGCCTGTCACTACCATTCTGCATAATCTAGTCCACCATTTTAAAGAAATAGCTGTGACAATCTGTTTCAGTATTTTAAAAAGATGAGTTGGAAAAATGAGAAAGCATTCTGAAGACAACAAATTCACTTGCCCCTTATCTGCACTGCAGAAATAATCCAGTTTGACACCACTTTAACTGCTATGGCTCAATTATATGAAATTCTGGGATTTCTGATTTGTTGTAGCACCAGAGCTATCTGACAGAGAAGGCTAAATATCTCAAAAAACTATAATTCCCAGAATCCCAAAGCATTGAGCCATGACATTTAAAATGGTGTCAAATTGCATTATTTCTGAAGTACAGATGCAGCCTTACTATTTGGTTAGTCCTAAAGGTGACAAAAGTCTGATTTTTCCTTCCTTTTATACTTAACAGTGTTATTGTAAGGCTAAAAAGTCTATATTCACTTACTTGAAGGAAAGGTAGCATGTAATGGGGTTAATTTCATAATATGTTGTAAGTCTTTCATTTCTAGTTTTTATTTTCCCCCTTTGTCTGGGGGTGTTTCTGCCACATTCGGTATCATACATCTGAAGATCATTATATTTTTGTGATAGTCTTATTTTTCCGAGGTTATATGAAGTATGGAAAGAATGTTCATTACTATTCCTTCCCTGTTTGAAAAACAGTCAAGAAACCCTGTCAAGAATAATAACAGACCAGCAAGAATCTTGCCCAATTTTCTCCCATTATTTCAACATCCCACAGAATTGCAGAAGAATCATTTTGCACAAAACAAACAAACAAACAAAAACACATGAGACCAGTAGTTGCATTCAAGTCAGAGCCACAATGTCAGAGCTACACTTTAAATCCCCATCCAACTCCTGAAACCCACATTAAAGGCTAGCTAACCTTTAAGTGATGGAGCGATAGAAATCTACACTGGTACTGAGTGGGCAGTGTGGAATGGCATTACCAGCTACTTCCTACCAGCAAATGACACTGTGGAGAGCAGAAACCCTGAGTGATCTGTCACAATTCTTCATCACAAAGTTGCTCAACAGCAGGAATGGGATGGTCATGTCATTCTACAGTGCCCTGCTTGGCAGCAGCACAGAGCTCCATCACTTCAGATGGCTTGCTTGGCTTTTAAGGTGGGTTTCAAGGTCATTTCTGATTGTGGCAAAAATGCCACAATTGCAAATGAAAACATGAAGCAGTTGCTGTTGTTGTTAACTGCTGTCAGGACAACTTTGGAATATGATGACCTCCAAGCCAGCCTATCATCAACTGGTCTCCTCAGGTTCTGCAGACTCAGAGCCATGACTTCCTTAACTGGGTCTATGGACTTTATCACACTAACATGGTGTTCTACCAAAATCCCACTAGTTTAAGCATGGAAGCATACTGGTTTGACATCATTTCTTACCACACTTTCCCCCATGATAGTGATTTGACAATCCATGGTTGCATGAACTGTTTTCATCACTATTAAACACTGCCTTCCTTCCAGCAATCATAGCTGCCAACCACTTCCTGAAGCTGGCTTTTATGTGAATGCACTGCGATCACTGCTCTGCCCCATTACTGAAGTGTGGGGCTGCTGTGTGTACATTCACACAGCAGCCTCATATTATTGTGGCCACCAACTACAACTCCCAAAGCTGGCTACTGTATGAATGTTCACACAGCAGTTGGCTTCTGAAAGGAAGAAGACCAGAATCATACCCACTCATACCATGTGACTGCCTGATAAGCATAAGTGAAGTGGAGGGGACCTATCACATGAAGGCAGTAATGGAATAGCAGTGAGATGGAGAGCCCATTGATGGGTTTTGCCTATCAATGAAAAAGGTGCACTACAGTAACAAATTGAATGCAAGGCGGCCGTAGAATGAATACAGCATTATGTGATAATTACTGGCCAAAGATTATTTTATTCTGTTAAAATTCTGCTTTTCTAGCCTTGTGTGGTATATTCGTATGTCCTACAATTAACTAAAACTAACTTGGGACATTGTAACTGAATAACAGCACACCAGCCATGTTTTTCTATGCATTTTGGGAGGTTTGAGTATTGGGACAATACTGTGTATGAATATTTGTTTTTCACATAGCAGGGAGAAATTATTATAATTATTTGTGCCAAGATGAGAGAACAAAATAGTCAAGGATTTACATCCCTGTGAGAAAGCTTGTTGATAGCATTGTACGACCCTTTGCATGTGCACCATCTTGATGTGTAAAGATTCATTCTGCAGATGAAACAGTGGCTGGCATCCTGTTAGTGACTTATATAGGCATATGTCCAACTTGCTGCTTCCTCCTCCACTTCTTCTTCCTCCTCCTCCTCCTCCTCCTCCTCCTCCTCCTCCTCCTCCTCCTCCTCCTCCTCCTCCTCCTCCTCAATGTGAGCTTGCTGTCAAACTCTGAAGAGCAGGGCTTGAATCCCTGCCTGGCCATAGAGACCCACTGGGTGGTCCTAGACAAGCCACACTTTCTTAGCCTCAAAAGAAGGCAAAGGCAAAAAGGCAAAAAGGCAAAGGCAATCACCTTCTGAACAAATGTTGCCAAGAAAACCCCATGATAAGTTCACCTTAAGGTTTCTATAAGTTGGAAATAACTTGAAGGCACACAACAACAACAACAACAACAACAACAACAACAAAGTATTTTAAACATATGTGCTTATGAGAGGTATTTAATGTATGTGTTTATTTGGTCCCCATTTGGACCCTTGGGAAAATGTAAAATTCAATGAATGATGGAGTTCAAATCTGTGCCTTGATCTGGGAGATGTTAATGAGGACAGAGTGTATCATATGATGCAAATATTTCTACTCACCTATATTAATCTCTGAGCTGGACTACAATGATTTTCCATTCCCTGCACATGTTGCCAGTTTCTGCACAGAGGTTTATAATCTTTCAGGTGCTTCAGTGCAATCTACATTGGAATGAACAGGATTACACACCACATGTGGCTTTGGTGACATTGCTGCTTTAAAAGAAATATTCATAGACTTTTGAGTAAAATGTATCCCTCACATCGTAACATAAGAATAATACTCAGAATGGATTCCAGATTTTGGAGGGACAAAAAAATATCCAGAGAAAGGGGATGGAGTACAGATTTGCCTGAAATAGTAGCATATGCAAAAGTATTTTTAAAGGGGGAAAAAGAGAAATTGGCAAGAACTTGTAAGTCTTTTTGTAATGCTGCCTGGGGCCAAATTTCTCTATAAAATGCTTCTCCTTTTTAGATGACAGTCTTATGCAGTTTTTGATGTTGAATATCCAGAATATTGATTACAATGGAAACATGTACTTAGGTTTCCAGCTGAAACCAGATTGAGCAAAATAGCTGAACCTGGTTCTGGAGGAGGAGGAGGAGGAGGAGTTGTTTCCTGATATTTCACCTGATGTCAGTTGGAGTAACCTGGACAAAGTTAGATCTATTTTGGTTTTTAAATTTGTTTTCAGCTTGTCATTTTAAGGTATCACTTGGCCTCTCTGTGGTAAGTAGCTGCCTCACTCTTTTTCAAGCCACTAAGGGGGGGGGGGTGTTATTTATGTTTTCAGACTTCCATGTAGTAGCAGCTGGATGGCAGCATGCTTCAAGAGACATCTGCAAAATGAGTTAAGTGCTGGGACACTTTCATCAAAAACAAAGGACTGTTTTGACTCAAGCCAGTGGGTCTGTTCTGCCTACGTTGTGTGGCGTGTTCTTGTTTTGCTCATCTTAAAATAGAACAAATGCTCAGGTCTAGACAGTTCTGGCTGTTTGGTATGATGCAAAAGCCAGCAAGATGATGATACTGAGACTGTTTGTTTCTTGGTAACTGAAACTCGGTAGTGGTGGCAGAGAGCCCGTGAGGCAAGTTTGAATTGCAAGGGGTGCACTTAAGTGAATTTTCATTTTAGCACTGTGTGGCTAATATGAGCCTCTGCTTAAGGGGGGGGGGGGGATGCACGCAACATTCCCAAAGGCCAAATAACCAAGCTTGTACAGTACTTAGTAACTGTTTTCTCCCTAATATTTTAGCTAAGCAATAAATCTATTATAAGACCTTTCTGTCTTGATCTTACTGTTTATGTTCAAATCCCACCTACATTTTTTTTTCCTGGCCTCTCTGTGGATTCCTCTGATGTGGGTTTTTTTTTTTCTCATTGCACAGAAATTCATGTGTGTTTTGCTACACACCTTTCCCATTTTGTGCATCTTTGATTATTTTTTTCTTAATGCATTTTAAAATATGCACATTAAGTGAACATACTTTAAAATGTGATGATAGTCAACTTTTTCCCCATGCATTGACTGGTCTACTGGACAATATTCATAGTTATCCAATGTGTATTATTTGTTCAGATGAATGGCTGCATTTCAATCAAGCATTTTTTATTATTATCAAAAACAGGTGAAATCAGATTTTGGAAACCCCAGACAATTTAGTTCATTGGCCTCTTGTATCTATAAGTAGGGTAAAAGATCTTATTTCCCTATTTTATGTGAAAGATCTTATTTCCCTATTAAAACATAACAAATTATCAGAGATATACCTCATATTACAAGAATTTCTAAAATCTAACATCAGCTCATTGTTGTATTCACTTGCATTGATTTAAAAAGGGAAATCCCTGAGTTGGGGGATAATGGAATAATTGTTCCCATGCAAGGCCCCAAAACTATGAAAATGTATTTTGGCATATTTTCCAAAGGTATGGATTTTTAGTTGTGCGCCTTCACTTGTGCTGTTTTTTTAAAAAGAAATAACTACTTACAGTTTCTTCCATTGATGGGAAAACAGCAGACACAATTTGATATATATATATATATATATATATAATCTTTATTAAATTTTTCATTTAAAAACCATATCATTCATCTCATAGAAACTTATAACTCGAAAATATCAATTCCATTCATTCTAAAACAAGAACTTCCTAGTGTCTTTATCCAAATTATTCTATATAAATATCCATCTATTTCCAAGTTCCTCTTATTTACCAATGTTGGTGATTTTATTTGGTTTTGACCCTTTGTTATATATTTATATATTTGTTTCATTCCTATATTATTTGTCTGTCTCCTTTTCTAATTATCTTTTATTTCTTAATTGTCTCTTATACCATATTTCTTTTATTCTTCTGCTAAATTTTGCATATTAACATAACTCTTTTCTATTATTGTTGTCCACTCATTATTAAATTTGTCATTTGACTTGTTTCTGAGCAAATATGTCAATTTGTACATTTCTATGTAGTCTAGGAGTCTCCAGTACCTCTTGCTTATCTCTGGTGTCTTGTTTTCTTTCCAGGTGGCTGCATATGTTATTCTGGCCAGCGTCAGCATATAGAACATTATTTTCCTGTATTTCTTTTCTAATTCTTCTTCTGTTAATCCTAAAAGATATATTCTTGGATCCTTTTTTGTACTCTAATTGTAATTTTTTTAAAATTTCTGTATGAATTTTTCGCCAGAATTTTTTTGTTAATGGACAAAGCCACCACATATGAAAAAAAATGTGCCTTTATTCTTTTTGCATTTCCATCATTTAGTATTATTATCTTTTTTTTCATTTTTGCAAGTTTCACTGGTGTGAGGGCCTTTGCAGACTGCCAGAAATAGTGCACATTAAATTGAGGCACTGCCCTCAGTGCTAGGGAGTAATGGGAATTGTATTTTTTTCTGGGACATTGAGCCTTCTCTGTCAGAGAGCTCTGGTGCCACAATAAATTACAGTTCCCATGATTCCCTAGCACTGAGCGAGGGCAGTGCCTCAATTTAATGTGCACTATTTCTGGCAGTCTGCAAAGGCAATACCACCTATATTGTAACTTGTAGAAATTTTCCTTCATATTGTAATTCAGTGTATGTTTTAATTTGGATTTCCAGATTCGCTCTCATTCTTCCATATATATTGGAGTACCCAGATCTTGCGCCCACTGGATCAAACAATCCTTGACTTGTTCTTCCTCGGTTTCCCATTGAAGTAAGACCTTGTAGATCTTTGATACCAGGTGTTCTGAGTCTTTAAATAATATTTTTTTTTCTAATTCATATTCCATCTTTGCTATTTCTTCAGTTTTCAGATCCATTTTTCTTTTAGTTGTCTATGCAAAAACCAATTACATTTTATTCCTTCATTTTTCAGCTCTTCTATTGTTTTTAATCTCCACATTTTATTTTCCGTTGTTAATAGTTCTTCACATGTTATCCACTTATTTTCTACCATTTCATCATTTCTATGTAAGGCTTCATTTGGGGATGTAGTCAGTGGGATACTTCTGTTTATATTTCTCCCAGATTTTCCCTAATGAATTTCTGACATAGTAGTTTTTAAAATCTCTATTACCTCTTACCTTATTATAATACAAATAGGAATGAAAACCATAAATATTATCTACCCCTTCCAAATACAATAATCTCCTATCAGTCGGTCTCAGCCATTCCTTTAGCCATTCCAAAACATTAGCATAATATAATTTTAAATTTGGAAGGCCGAGACCACCGCTTTGTACTGTGTCCTGTAATATTTTTGTTTTGTCTCTGGGTCTTCTCCCAGCCCATATAAAGTTTGTGATATCTTTTTGCCAGTTTTTAAAGGGGGTATCATTTATTATTACTGGGATAATCTGAAAAAAGAATGACATTTTTGATAACACATACATCTTAATTACTGATATTCTTCCTAACCAAGATATTTGCAATTTATTCCATTTCTTTAGTTTCATCTTTATTTTTTTCCATGTCATTTCATAATTATTTTTAAATAAGTCTGAATGCTTTGTTGTAAAAATAACTCCCAAATAGCTTACCTTATTTTCTATTTTTAGTCCTGATCTTCTATTGAATAGTTCTTTTTTTTAATGTACCATATTCATAGTTAACACTAGTTTTTTCTTTGCTGATTTTAAATCCTGTATATACTCCGTATTATTTTAAAGTTTCTAATAATTTTTGTATATTTTCTATTGGTTCCATCAGATATATGACCATATCGTCTGCATATGCTCTTAATCTAGTTTCATAAACTTTTATTCTAACTCCAGGAATGTCTTTATCTCCTCTGATCTTATTGTATAGTATTTCTAAGGTTAGTATAAATAATAAAGGAGAAAGTGGGCAACCTTGATGTGTTCCACTTTGTAATTCATATTGTTTTGTTCTTTCCCCATTTACCACTATTTGGGCTTTTTGTTCTCTATACAAAGCTTTCACCCAATTATAAAAGGCTCCTTCTCCTACCACAGTTGACAAGACCTTCATCTTGAAGCTCCATCTTATGTTGTTGAAAGCCTTCTATGCATCTAGAAAGATCAGTGCTATTTGCTTATCTGGGTTCTTTGGTAAAATTCAATAACATCAAGTAAGTTTCTTGTATTATCTTTTATGTATCTGCATGGTAAGAAGCCTCTTTGGTCAGGGTGAATCCACTCTTTTAGTATCATTTTGATTCTTTTTGCTAGGTTGCTAGCAAAGATCTTATAATCTGTGTTTAAAAGCGATATGGGACGATAATTTCACATCACTAATGAATCTTTACCTTCTTTTAAGATTAAGGCAACATTTGCAGCTTTCCATGATTCAGGTATTATCCCTTCTTTTGCTCTATTCATTATTAGATGAAGTTTACGTATTAATATCTCACATAAATTTTTGTAATATATCGCACTTAATCCCTCTGGGCCTGGTGATTTTGCTGATTTTATTTCTTTAATTGCTTCTGTTATCTCTGTTATTGTTATTTCTTGATTTAGTTTTTTCTTTTCTTCTACCTTAAATCCTGGAATATCTTGTCTATCTATATAATCCATGTGATCTTTCTCTGATGTTCTTACCTCTCTAAAGTTTTTGTTAAAGTAGTCATAGAAGCATTTTTTAATTTCATTTTGGTTGGTATATATTTTCCATTTGTCTTTTATTTTCATTATTAACCTCTTCTTTTTCTCTTTCTTCAATCTTAATGCCATCCATCTGCTTGGCTTTTTTGCAGATTCAAATTGTTTTTGTTTTATAAACTTTAGCTTTTTTCCATTTCTTCTGTTAACATCATCGATATCTATTTTTTGGAGAATCTTTATCTGTGTTTTTAACTTCTTATTTCTAGGATTTCCTTTTAACTGATTTTCTGTTGTTTTTAACTCTGCCTGTATTCTTAGATGTTTCTCCTCTCTCTTTTTCTTTCTTTCATATCTTTGTTTGATGAAGAAGCCCTTCATTACCACTTTGCTGGTTTCCCAAACTATGTTAATGTCCAGATGTTCTGTCATGTTGATCTCAAAAAGTTTTTTAAAGTCTCCTTAGCTTTTTGTATTATACTCTCATCCTTCAATAGTGTTTCATCTAACCTGCAACAATAATCTGCTTTTCTTTTCTTTTTTTCAAAGTTATCTTTACTGGGCAATGATCTGACAGAACTTTCAGTAAGATTTCAATTTTTTCTATTTTTGTTTTAATTGAATCTGAAGTGAAAAGCATGTCTAATCTAGACCATGAGTCGTGAGGGGTGAAATAAAAAGTAAAATCTTTGGTTTGTCCATATTTGTATCTCCACACAACCTCTACCATTATCATCTCTATCAGATTAAAGAAAGTTTTTAGTAGTTTCCTTTGTGTTAATTTCAGAATATTTTTGCCCTTTCTGTCTGTTAGAGGATCTATCACCCCATTCCACTCACCCATCATGATAACATTTTCATGCGGATATTCCACAATTTTTCTTAGTAATTTGTCATAAAATTTGCTTTTGTTTTCTAAAGGCCCATATACCCCTAATAACAAGATAAATAAGTTTTCCCATTTAATTTCTAATCCAGTGAAATGACCCTTTTTATCAACAAATAGTTTTTTTGGTTCTATAGTATCTTTTATATATATTGCCACTCCCTTTCTTCATTTCTCTGCAGCAGAGACAAATACATTTCCCAAGTTATATATTTTTTTAAAAAATAACCTTATGTCTTTTTTACATATATGCATTTCTTGGAGACAAACTATTTCTGCATTTAGTTTCCCAATGTAATGGAAACCTTTCTTCTTTTTTGGGGGAGAGTTGAGTCCTTTGACATTCCATGTGATTAAATGTGTGTTCTTAAACAACTTCTTCTTCCTCTTCTTCTTCCAATGTTACTTCTTCTGACTCTCCTGTGTAGACTTTTGCTTTTTCCCCTTCTTTTTCTAACAGTTTTTCTCTGTTTTTCTTTTCTAATTGTGATCTTTTTTCCTTTAAATATTTCTTTTTCCCTTCCTCTATTGTTTCTTTTCTTATTGTTGCTTTTTCTTTTTTCTTGTAATCGTCTTTGCTGATTAATTTTTCTTCTTTTGATAGATTTTCCTCTTTTGTATCATTTTCACTTTGTATGTCTTTTTCCAGTATTTTTATCACATCCTTTATCTTTGACGCTGAGTTGATTTTTTTGTCCTTTTTTTATCATAAGTGAAGGATATTCCCATTTATAAATGATATCATATTCTCTCAATATTTTTGTTAATTGGCTGTAGTCCTTTCTCCTTTTGAGGGTTTCTCCAGACAGATCTTTAAATATTTGTTTATCAAATCGTTCAGTTTGTAATTTTTTCTCAAAATGTAGTTTTAAAAATTGGTCTCTTACTTGGGTACAGACAAAATATATCACTATGTCTCTAGGGACCTTTTTCTGTCTCGCCACATGGGAATTATTTCTATACATTTTATCTATTTTGAAGTGAATTTCATCTTCATCTCTTTCCATGAAATTTGCCAAAATTGGCATTAATCTCTCATATGTATTCTCACCTTTTTGTTCATTCAATCCTCTGATCTTTAGACATCTTTCTCTTGCCTTTTGTTCAGTTTTTAATCTTTAATCTCTCTATTTTGGTTCTTTTTTAGGTCTTTAAGTTCTGTTTGTACTTCATTTTAATTTTCCAGCTTGCTTATCTTTGTTTTTGCCTGTGCTAATTCTGTCACTAGCTTCTCTACAACATTAACCACCTCTTTCACTTCTGACTTTATGTTTTGTTTCATTTCTTCCCTTGTGTCCTTCATTTCCTGTTTCAGTTCAGCCTTGTCTTTTTTCATCTCTAATCTTATCTTTGTGATTTTCTCCAAAATTAACAAGTTGGATTCCAACATTTTGTTTGTCTCTAATGAAGGTCTTCTCTGTTGTTGTCCTTGTGTTTGTGCTTGTATTTTTGTTACTTGTAGCCTTGTTATCACTGCCATACAACAAATCAAGTTTTTTTCACTGTTACCTTTTTTTCTTTCTATTTTTCCTTCACAACATAATAAAGGTCAATTTAAATTTGTTTAAACATTCATACTATTTGACTTTCTTTGTTTTTCTCAATTATAGATAGAGTAGTAGTAGATTCTTAGATTGTGAGTATTATAATATTTGTATTACTTTACATGGATTCTTAACACTTTAAATCTTATATTAATGTTAGTATATTCTTATCAAAATAACAAAACACATTTACAATATTAGTATTATATTCTTATCAAAATAGCAAAACACAATTATGATTATGTATCAAATTGGAATAGAACTTATCCACATACATTTACACATAAAATATAATTATACTAACAGTATCTTTAGTGAGACAATAAGAAGGCTGTCATATCACCATACAATTACTTTAGTTATTATACATTATAATAGTCCTTTTTTGTTGGTCTGATCCTCTCTTTGTCAGTAAGAACTATTAAGAACTATTAAGACTCTGTCTTTATTACTATCACTGTTTTGTTTTGTCTTAAGATTCACTGACTCCCCTAAATTATAAATTGCCAATGTCTTTCTTTTCTTTCCTGTATTAATCTTGTCCTTTATTATTCTGTTAATCTGTTATTTTCCATCTTACCAGTTCAGTTTTGTCCTATTCTTATTTTTATTCTTCTTGTCTTCTTATTTCTTTAATATCATCCATTCTTTTGTTTATCTTTCACCTTCTTCTTTAACTAAAGCGAATAATTTCTTTTCTTGTTGCTTTAACTCTTTAAAGTAAATTTCTTTGAATTATCAATTCAGTCCTTACTTGTTTTCTAGTCTTTAACTTCTGTAGTCTGTTTTCATCTGTTTCCTTTTACTCTCCTTTTTTCTAGATTTCAAGTCCAAGCTATTCATCTATGGCTCTGTTGTGGTCTGCTGCTTCTTTCCTTTCCTTTTTCCTTTTCTCTCCAGTTGTCACTTGCCCTTCTCATGGTCTTTACAGCTATGTCTGATAGCTGCGTTTGAGGGTAGGCTCCTCTTTCTGTGATGTCCTTTCCTCCTGCCATGGTATCTCCCTGCTCCAGAGTCGCTCCATGTAATTGTGGCTTCTCCAGCAGGGTTCTTCTTTCTCTGTTTCCTCTGCCATGACATGCAGGTTTGTTAATTAAAGAGTTTGGGTTTTTTCTAGCATTTCTCTCTATATATTTTTCTGTCATTCTATTTTTGTTGGTGAGACTCTCTCTCTTGACTCCGTGGTCCTCCATTCTCTTTTTTAAGCTTTAGTAACTGTTACACTGTCCTGAAGGGGTTCTTTGTTTTAAGTTTTTTGTCTTTGGAATTTAGACTGAGGAGACCAGGGCAGAAACTCCTGCACATGAGGGATAGCTTGCTTTGCTAACATAGCTCACCAACTTCATAATAAAAAGGAACAAAAAAAAGAAGCAGCAGATACTCTGGCAAATAGCATTGAAAGTGTCTAAATTCCAAAGACAATTTGCTAATAGTGTCTCAGACCATAGATTGAATGAACCCATAAAAATCTTGGTTAATGTGAATTTCTTTTCAATTTCTTCTTTGATATACTAAAAAATTATCATATAAGCCCCATTCTCACTGCAATCTCATTAACGAAAAGAAGTTCATACATACTAGTTTGGTAGCAGTCAATACTATCTCATCCCTTCAGTAGTATGAATGGCTGTTGCTGGTCCTACACAGGTCCCATTCCCATGTGCATATAATCCACTTTGTGAGTCACATTGACATCAAGCTGTTGAATCAATTCAGGCCGATGCATAGTTCCCACTATGGAAGCATATTATTTCATTATTCCATGAACTCATGTCTTTTTTTTTTACATGATTGTTGTTCCTACTTGAGTTGTGCAGCCATCAATCAAACTGCATCATTGGAGGGGAGGAGGAAGAAGAGCAAGGATTGGGAGGGGAGAAAAATAGTCGCGGCCTCCTCCCATCCCTCACTTCTCCCAAGTTGCTTGGCCCTCTTCTTCCTGGGCAATCTTCCTGGCTTCTTCTATCTTGGCTTGGGCGAGTGATTCAGAGAGGGTGGTTTGAAGATCTTCCCAAATTCAGAGGATTTCCAGATTCTATGTTTCCAAATAGCCCAATTCTTTAATGATGATGTGAGGCTTCTCCCAAGTCTTGAGGGTTTCCAGATTCTGTGATCCTCAGTAGCCCAATTCTGAAAGAATGCTTGGAGGCTTCTCATAGAATCCCAGAGGTGGAAGAGACCTCAAGAGTCATCCAGCCCAATCCCCATTCTGTCATGCAGGAACAGAGAATGAAAGCACTTTTGGGATTGTTAAAGATGTAATCTTTCCTGACAGAAATCCTGAAGGCTTCCAGATTCTATGATTCCAAATAAACCAATTCGAGGATGGTTTGAGGATTTGGGAACCCAGAAAAGGGGAGCCAATGCAGAACCATCAAGTGGCCCAAGGGAGCCCAGAAGCAGCCTGAGACTGAACCCAGACCCTCTTCTCCCTTCCCAATCTCCCTCCACAGAGAGGAGGCAAGGCCATTGGGAACAGTTCTGGGTTTCTCCCCCCGGGAATGCTTCCCATGTCTCTGTGAGAAATGAAGGAAGGAAGGAAGGAAGGAAGGAAGGAAGGAAGGAAGGAAGGAGCTTTCCACAACCTGTTACATATCCAAGGACTGGCCGGTGTGCCAGGAGGAGGACAGCTAAGACAGAGGCTGCATGCACACTGCAGAATTAATCTGGGTTGAGCCGACCTTACCTGCCATGGCTCAAAGCTATGGAATTCTGGGGATTGCAGTTTGTTGTGGCACCAAATGAAAGACATTTTGGAATTCCTCCTGGACAGATGGTGTAAAGGGGGGGATGTGTCCTGCAAAAGGAGGACATCTGATCTGTTAGAATATAGATGGGTTATACAGTCAAAGGTGAAATGTAGAGATGTGTGTGTGGAATTTTCCTCATGAGAAGAACATCTAGAGAAACAAAGTGAATCTAACACCAGATGGCTACACAGACATAAACATGTACTTTCTCAAAGGTACAACTCATGGACACAGACTTTGTTATGAGAAAGGCTTGATAGCAGTATCCAAAACAATCATTAGGCTGGGAAAGGAGTCATGTGGTGAATGATGGACAGCAAGAGGATGGGTTAATATACATCATACAGGCATTATCCAATTAACATAAGATTAACACCTAGAAGGTGGAGTATGGGAAGGGCCTAGAGAAGCCTTTGTCTAGAGTATTATTGTTCAAGATGTGAGCGTGCCTGTCTGGCAGTGGTTTTAACTGCAACAAGTGGAGATCCTAAGCTTTTGGGATTGTTAAAGATGTAATCTTGCATGGCTGAACTGGACAAGTACATCACAATGGATTTTACTTAGCTATCTTATTTTCTTTTATATGTATTAATAAAACTATACTTTTGGACTTTACAATGTGTCTTCTTGACTGAGGAAGACAGGATCCTGAAGAACGGAAGCTGAGCCAGTTGATGGTAAGAGATACAAAGTGGCTGTGGATCATAGCAGCTAGCTTGTCCTGCAGATTCTACTGGGTGCTAAAGAGCATCACTGCAACACCCATCATCCATGCACTGACAAGGGTTACGGGCCCAGTTATGGCTAGTCTGCCAGTTATGGCTAGTCTGCCAGTTAAGACTATTTTGCCAGAAGAGGCTTGTTTGCCAGATGTGGCTGGTCTGCCAGAGGACAAAGAGGCCAGATGTCCAGAAGGAAAGGAGCCCAGGAGTCCAGATGGCAAGTCTGCAAGGTGGCCAAGAGGCAAGAATGTCTATCCACGACTTCAGCTGTGCCAGGACAAGAGAACCATGCTTCAGCATTTGCTGGGAAAAGCAGAGGTGACTTCAAATCTTCTTCAGATGTAAGTAACAGTTAAAGTTTACTGCTAAGCTGTTTTTGCCTGATGGCAGAGTGCAGAACTCTTTAAAGATGATTGTCTGAGAAATCTCCACTCTACAAACAGTAAGAAACAGGGGAAACAAAGCCTGGACAGTCTGGAAATACTGCGGGTTCAATGCAGTGAAATTTTTTTGTTCAAGCTGCAAACAAACTCTGTTAAGGGCCATTTTGTTTAAAATGGAAGCAGCTGGATTACCGAGGCTCAGGGACTTGAGTCACAAATGCATGTTGTAATGCATGGAGTTCTAATACAGCAGGTTTTGCTGGAGGTGGATGCCTAAGCCAAAAAAAATCGTTCTGTTAACCCTCTCTGAGTCACAGTTAACATTTTGGGAGAGGATGTTCTTCAGCCAAAGGTTTTTTGGGAAACTGAAGAGGAAATTCATTAATTCTGCACAGCTTTCTCATAAATGCAGTGGTCAAAGGACTTTACAGCTCTTGGAAGATAAATACAAAAATCCCTGGTCAGGGTGAAGTTTTACACAGTGGTCTATGCTATGTGGGGGGCTGCAGCAGTTTTGCTGGATGCCAAAAAGTTCCAGAGGCTGGAATGTGATGAGCCAAGCGGTTTGCTTGAGGAAAAGCCAGAAATGTCAGCTCGTGGTGCCTAAGACAGCACCTGAGGTTTCAAGGATATGCGTCCTGAAAAGGCAGCTGATGCACAGGTGAAAAACTGATGCTTTTACTGTGGCAGAGCAGGAGATTTGAAAACGGCAATGAAAGGAAGTTTGCAACAATCAACAATCAACAACCCAGAGACTTTGGGTAAAACAAAGGAACTGCATCTGTGATACAGAGCTGTGACAGTGTGACTCAAGTGGTAAAAACCTGAGGACAAAATAGATTCTATATTCTGGGGCAACCAGGCATATGATAAATATTGCAGATTTGCTGAAAAGTAAGAAATCCTCCAATCTCAAAGATGTTTATCTAGCTGATGGAGGGGTAAGAGATGTTAAAGAAATTGAGAAATGTCTACATGCCAAGTTTTGGTGAGAAAACTTTGAAAATGTTTTATGTGTACCTGATTTACAAAACTGTTTAGTTGGTGTGTCAGGGGATATACACTGAGTTTTTGTGGGAGATAAATGTGAAATCACCCTGGATGGGGAGGTGTGTACAAAAGCTATAAAAAGGGAGAATATGTATTTTATACAAAGTAAAAACAAATGCTAAATGTGCAGGTGTGGGAAATGAATTAATTGCATTCTTGTTATGCACATCAATTATAGAATCCTAGGGAACATAGGATTTGGTAACTTGTTTTAAGCTGGGAGATATAGGTCCTGAATTTGAAAATGTCTCATTGTACAAATGATTTGGGAGGTATTTGGTTAGCTACAGAGTAAAAAGTCAAGGTTTTTCCTGTGACAGAACCAGAGCAAGAAAATTGCTAAAATGACCTGTTGAGGTTGGTCCATGCTCATAAGCAAAGGGACAAATGTGTGTTACTAGGTGACAACAATATTTTCTTAGTGATTGTGGATAGATTTTCCAGTTTTATATGTCAGAGTTTTGAAACAAAAAAGTGATACAATTGAAAGTTTTCAACAATGGATAAACATGAATATGAAAAAATTGATTACAAAATAGGGTCTTTGATCACAGACAAGGAAAGGAGAATTCTTGTCTCACAGTTTAAGAAACTGGATGAAAAAGAAGAAATCCAACACCATTATACATGTTATGTGGGAAACACTAAATCTAAAGTATCTGACAGTTTTTAGACAATATGCAAATATATATGTGCCAGCATGTTTTAAAAGGAAAAAATGAACCAAAGAGCTACAGACTGAATTGTGAGATATTCAAGAAACAGTTAAAGATTTCACCTTGGTGGTGGGGAAAATGTCCAAGTGTAACAATTGTGGAAAATATTTAGTTGGAGAAAAGATACATTCAAACAAAGGTTTTACTGAGGATGAAACCCAAGTGCCAGGAACGGAGGGGCAGAAACACTTAAGATCAACAACAAATAAAATGAAGTAAAACAAAAGACACACAAGTCCAGACACAAAAGATGAGAGAGAGAAAACAATACATGTTATATCAAGGAAAATTCATAGAGAGTAAAAAAACAACACACAAATTTGTTATACAGAAACAAGAGTTTATACAATAGTGGCTGGTGAGCCAGGGAGTTGCAGAGATTTTAAAAGTTTTTTCCTGTTGAGGAAAGTGAGAATGATACACTGCAATGCAGCAGTTTAAGTTTTAAATTGACAAAGAGGTGTTTAAAAATGTGGTTGATAGACCTAAAATCACAAGGTGATTGGACATAAAATAATGAAAGATGCCTGATGGCAAACAGAGTTACAAAGCTAGGTTAATAGCAAAAATGATTTGCTCAGCAAAGGTTTAAAAAACATTGATAAAAACATTTAGTCCAAGGCTGAGAGCTTGTGACTGGTATAGACTTTAACAGCAAGGAGGGGTCAGTAGGTGCAACATTTTGTGTTTTTTATTGAGATTGCTTGTTTAAATGATGATCATGTGTTTACACAAAAGGAGATTGCATTTTTGGTTGTTTAGATTCAAGAGATTCAGACAAAAGGAAAAAAGTTGTCTAGAGAGATTTGTTATCAAAGGTTTTGATTTTTGAGATCTTTTTTTTGAAGTTGCTAGACTGCTGATGGAATATGTTTAGTGAGTCGACATAGAAAGATTAGGGAAGTGTGGTTCTGAGTGTGAATGAGGGACACATAAAGCAATCAGCAAATTGATACAAATCATAGTGGGAATAAGGACACACTCTCTTCTGCCATGGCCCTGAACCCTACCTTCTTTCCCTATCCAGCGTGCCTCTCCTGTGTGTGTGTGTGTGTGTTGTTCTTTAGTGCAATTCAGGAGTTATGCTAATGAAGTTTAACAAAAAACAAAAAGTAAATTAAAGATTTAAGAAAAAACCAAGCACCAAAGCAGGCTGTTTTGGAATAGTGAAGGAAAGGTGGATGAGGAAGAGGAAGAGGAAGATACACTGATACCAAATGACTGCCCAATCCCAGAACTGTCACAAGAATAAATCTTTTCCTTTTCTTATTTGGAGTAATAATATTATTATTTTTATTTTTTCACAACACAACAATAAGACAAAAATAGCAAGAACATAAATATAAAGTAAAACAAAACTATAAATACAAAACCAATAAAAATGACTTCCAATCTCTCCTCTTTGGCTATTGATATTAATATTGTAAAATAAAATCACTTTTACTTAAGAAATGAAGTCTTAAATCTATTTCCTCTATTTTATCCAAGTAATGTTGGATAAAATTAACTTCACAATGCTTTGCAAATTATTGGGGCTAGATAATAACGACTTCTTGGGATCCCAGTTTCAAACTGATAGGTTTATTTATGTTTTCTTATTCTCAAGCTTCTGCTGCTATAGCTCCCCAATTGAGGTTTAGACAATCAATAATTTCTGCCTAATCTTTCCTGAAGTCTTCTATTGATCTTTTTTTTAAAATCAATGGAGTCAACTTATCAATTGGCATAAAATCAGTTTCCAACAGGAGTAAATTACTGATGACTAGCACTATACCAGCACGATTGAGAGCTTATTGGTGGCTTTTCCTAATCAATGGCAAGGTGCAGGCTAGCCACACTTGGAGGACAAGACAGCAATGAGAGGGAGACACTGTGGTGCAATAGATAAAGCAAAAGCAAAGCAGCTTCATTTATATAAATAATAATATTAATAATAAATTTTATTTTTAACCTGCCCCTCTTCTAGGCAACCAGGATAGCGTACAACAGATTAAAACAATACAAGAGTAAAACACATCAATCAACTCAATTCCCTAACCCTCCCACCCCTTAAAAGTAAATTAAACTAATACGGTATTAAAATAACAGAATAAAATCAAGACATCGTGTAATTAAAACCATAAAACAGGCATAAAAAACAGGCAGTGGCAGCTAAGAGAATGGGTAGACAGTCCAGACTATCTTTGGGGACAGGAGATTATTCCGGGAAGGCCTGCCGGAAGAGATCCGTCTTGACTGCTTTTTTAAAGCAGTCAAGAGTGATAATAAGATGGATCTCATCTGGCAGGCCATTCCATAATCTTGGAGCGGTGACAGAGAAGGCCCTCTGGGAGGTCTATGACAGTCTAATTGTCATAGGTTGTAGCAGATTCCTCCCAGAGGACCGAAGTGTGCGGGGGGGGGGAATAGTACGGGAAGACGCGGTCCCAGAGATAAGTTGGACCCAAGCCATGTAGGGCATTAAAGGTCAAAACCAACACATTGTACTGTGCCCGGAAACTAATTGGCAGCCAGTGGAGAGATTTCAGCACTGGTGTAATGTGCTCTCTCCTATATTACCAGTGAGTAATCTGGCTGCCATATTTTGAACTAATTGAAGTTTCCGGTTTAAGCACAAGGGTAGCCCCATGTAGAATGCATTACAGAAATCCAAACGTGAGGTTACCAGAGCTTGTACCACAGTTCCCAGGTCCCTAACATCCAGGAAAGGGCGCAGCTGGCGTATCAGCTGAAGCTGATAACAGGCACTCCTGACCATCGCATTCACCGAACACAGTCCTTGGAGGAGAGTGTGACTCCATCCAGGACTGGGAGTTGTATTCCCAAGCCTGGTTTCGAGCCCGTGACTGTTAGTACCTCCGTTTTGTCTGGATTCAGTCTCAATCTGTTTTTCCTCATCCAATCCATTACCACCTTAAGACAATCATTGAGAGGAGAGACACCATCTGAAGTCTGAAGTCTGAGCAGATGATTGGGGCTGCAAATTCGAACAATTAAATATGTTCGAGTTTGTGGTTTTGGTCTTCATTTGATTTGATACTGTTTTAAGGGGGGGAGGGATTGTGTTTTAGGATATATTGTATGGTTTTATGGTTGTAAGCCGCCCTGATTGGGTCCCCAAAGGGCGGGATATAAATAAATTTTATTATTTTATTTTTATTATTATTTATTATGACCGGGTCATGGAGAGGTATATCTGGGTGTCGTCAGCATACTGAAGACACTGTGCTCCATGCCTCCAAGCAGTCTCCCAGCAGTTTCATATAAATGTTAAATAGCATCGGGGACAGGATGGCACCCTGAGGGACACCACAATTAAGCTCTATTTTAGAAGAGCAGCTGTCCCTGAGCCTCACCCTCTGGGATCTGCCCAAGAGAAAGGAATGGAACCACTGCAAAGCAATGCCTCCAATTCCTAATTGTCTCAGGTGATCCAAAAGGATGGAATGATCTATTATTTCAAAGGCCGCTTAGAGGTCCAAGAGCACCAGCAGGGTCACATCACCCCTGTTGATGCCCAAGCGGAGGTCGTCAGCCAGCGCAACCATGGCAGTCTCAACTCCATATCCTGTCCTAAAGCCTGTTTGAAATGGATCGAGATAATTGGTTTCATCCAAGACAGCTTGGAGTTGGGAAGCAACTGCCCTCTCGATCACCTTGCTTAAAAAGGGCAGCAAGGAGACCAGTCTACAGTTATTCCTGTCCAGGGGGTCCAGGGAAGGCTTTTTCAGGAGAGGCTTGACCACCGCCTCCTTTAAACAAGATGGAACAATGCCTTCCCTGAAAGACGCGTTGATAGCATCCCAAAGGAATACCCTCAACGCTTCCCCCCCCCCAACGACCAGCCAAGATGGACAAGGATCGAGAGGGTCATTTCATACCATGCTAAGCAGTATCTAAGCAGTTTACAACTGTAAGCTCATTGCCCCCCAACAGCTGGGTATTCATTTTAGTGACCTCAGAAGGATGCAGGCCTGAGTCAAGCCTGAGCCCTGGCTAGTATTGAACTCGCAACCTTGTGGTTTATGAGTGAGTGGCTGCAGTACAGGCATTTAACCACTGCACCACCTGGGCTCCTTGTAGGTATCATGAAAGGCACTATTATCTAACTTTATGTGGTTTAAAAGCTGGATGTAATAAAGTCCTAAGACAGGATCAGATTGCAAACAGCATTGATACCATCCAGATAAGAATGTTTGTTTGTTTTTTTATCATTGACAAGAAAGGGTATCTTGACAGAATGAGACATTCTGTTGGGTAAACACTGGATAAACATAGAACATTCACAAAATCGTTTTGGATTTTGTTTATGCAAAAGGGTGATTTCCCCCCCAACACAAGATATATGTTATAATAACTCTTTCCTGTACCAAACATTTTTATGTAAAGCCAAAATAAGCTTTTTTGTAAATAAGTCTCCCCCCCCCCCCATATCTTTCCTGGGTGGAAAAGGCCCAATGTGTGAAAAGTCATGCAAAACTACACTTAAACTCTTGCAATCATATGCAGAGGGGAGAAAACTCTTCTGTCATTACTATTTTTGCTGATTTATTGATGATATAGATGCTGTGGTGGTGGTGGTGGTGGTGGTGGTGGTGGTGGTGATAATTAAATTTATTTGTATCCCAAATTTCTCCCAAAATTGAGACTCAAAGTGGCTCACAATACGCAATACACAATACAAGAACAACACAATTAAAATATACAAAAAGGGAACATCAAAATAGAATGAAAATGTTTACTGTATTATAATAATTCAAACCTCTGGTTAAAAGAATAAAATGCAATTAAAAATACAGAGTTATTAAAAACAGTTCAGTTTAAAACTATACAACACCCCTTAGTCCTTCTTTAAAAACTTAGCTTGTCAGAATAAAAAAGTGTTTGCCTGCCAGGGGAAGGACAGCAAGGAGGGAACCATTTCCATATCCCAAGGAAGGGAGTTCCAGAGTCTAGGAGCAGTCATTGAGAAGGCCATCTCTCATGTCCCCACCAACCATGTTTGCAATGGTGGTGGGACTGAGAGAATGGCTTCTCCTGATGGTTTCAGAGTGTGGTCAGGCTCATAAATTGAGATATGATCTGTCAGATATTCTGGGCCTAGGCCATATAGGGCTTTATAGGTCATAACCAGAACTTCGAATTGTGCCATGAATAGTTAAAAGCTGTTTTAACTGAGGCTTTAACTGAGGTCTTTGTAACCTGCCCCAGTTAACAGTCTGGGTGCAGCTCTTTGGACCAACTGAAGTTTTCGTACACTCTTCAATGGCATGAAGAGTCTGCAATTCAATCTAATTCCATCAAGTATAGGAAACATTCCTGCTTAAGGGGAAAATATATACATGAGTAACATAAAAAGAATGGCATGCAGAAACAGAGAGAAGAGGGAAGGGAGACCACCATATCCTTTACTATCACCCTTTGCCTATACATAGGGTCATATGGATATCCCAAGTGTCTTTATACTAGACAAATGTCAGCATCCAAAGAAGCAGTTCATATGTTACAACAGCTCAGTTAACTCTTCTGATCATAGAAGTAATTGATGGGGTTGACTTGGATTTGTTCATGTGCTCACTGCAACAGAGCACCAATTCCTTCATTTTAAATCTTATTGGACAGGAGATGAAGGACTCCTGAGCTTAAAATACACCCCAAAATAACCCACATCCTAGGTCTACATCCTTCTGTTGTAATCTGATGATATTTCACACCCTATGGCACTTTAAATATAGAACAACATTTCTGAGTTGGGTTTCAGATATACTGAATGAATTGTCAGAGAAATAGTTTCATTTTGTTTCCATCCTGCAACAAATACAGGCAATTAGAAAATGTAGATTTACAAATTTTAGTTTTTCAGAGTTGGACCTGATGATTGTTCAAAATTTAAATGTAAACAGCACATACCAGTGAGCGCTTGGGTCAAAATAAATACAAGGAACTCTCATGTTCAGCTTTTTTAAAGCAATATTTATCTCCCTGAGCTACCAGATGAATGGGCTCATTGTTTTTCCTGTTTGTTTGTGATACAACATGGGATGGAAAGACTGTCACATGGCATGGTTCAAGAACAATTAATGGAGCATAGTATGCATGTTCCCCTTCAGTTCAAGTAGAGTGCCCCATGTATGAATACACTGAGTGGTAAATCAAGAATGGATAAGTCAAAAAGTTTTCTATATTCTAGGAAAACTCATCACCACCCCAGACTCACTGGAAAATGTGCTGTGCCTTTATAGAAACATACATGAAATTACATCTGGCACATATTTCATGAAATCTACAATGAATAAGGCCTCTTCATTTTTGCACTAAAGGCAAAAAACACTAAAGGCAGAAAACAATGCAGAGGCATAGCTTAGACAGGCAGTCAAACTAATGGGAAGATTGCAAGCTGCAACCTTTGGCTTTGTTTCAACCCTGAGGAAGGAGCTGGCCACAGGCTGCATGTAGAAATATTAAACCCTTCTCCTAATATAGGGTGTGTGTGTTTATGTCTGTGGACCTTATCACACACGGGGCTCAAAGCGGCAAGAAAGCGATATAAGAATTAATCCAGAACTATACCGGTAGAAACCCCACAATACGGAAATGGCTATCAGATGCAACTAGCATCATCACGCAATTAACGAAAGCGCAATGAAGCGCCCCCCGAGAACCGTATTTGCAGTTCACACACAAGTGAAACCTAGATTGCCTTAACGCAGAGAGGACCATATTTACCCGTTCTGTTTGTTGCCAGATCCAAACAGGAAGTACACGTCATAAGATGCTTCCTCGCAGACCCATGGGAAATCACGCTGGGAACCATGGGTCATGACGGGGAAATGCTACACGATACGTATTTGGTGATCAGACATACGGCAAAAGCGCTTTAATTGCGCTATCATTCCGGTCGCGCAATTGCAATTCCCCAAGAAACCGGCATTCAAAAGAACGGGGATGATGCCGCATTGGGACGAGGTTGTGACGGGGTTCTGTGCGACGTCGTGTGAACACACGGAAAAATAAAGTGCAATAGGACGGGATTCAGTGTGGATTCTGTCTGCTTTAGACCCCGTGTGATAACATCCTGTATCTTCAAGTCACTTGCTAACTTATGGATACCCCCTGAATTTCATAGGGATTTCCTAGGCAAGTAATACTCAGATGTCATTTTTCCAGTTATTTTTTTGTCTCATTTGCTTCTGTTCAGATTTCTAGTATTCCCACTATTTCCAAATTTTCTTCATATTTGGGATTGAAAGAGTTTGAGATTTAAAAACATCTGAATATGAGAGAAAGTAAAAATAACAGATTTATAATTTTTATTTAAATCTACAAATATACATCTAAAATAAAAGTTCCATATTTTACACAAACTATGGGCCTCTGCAGATGGGCCCTTTGCGGCGTGTTGGAGGCAAGGAAGAGGAGGGGCAGCTGGACGCTGGGCACCCCATCCCCTTTCTGAGGACTTCATCGAAGTGACGGCCCATCCACACGACGGGCGCTCCGATGATGTCCTTCCAGCTCAGCGTCCACACACACTGAGCCGGAAGAGATGCCAAAGAGGCGCGCCATGCCTTTTGCGGCACCTATTTCGTGGCTTGCAGAAGGAGAGCTATTTTAGAGCTCATTTTGCAGGCGGAGAAAGGGAGGATTGGGGCCAAGGTGTCCAACAGCCTCGGCCTCGATCCTCCGCTTCCCAGGGCTGCCTATCTGCATCCACCCCAAGAAAGGGAAAAAAGTTAGTCAGCACATTATCCAAATACTATTTAACAACTATTACTTCCAAAAATTTCTTTGACAATAAATACCTGTTATATATACTCCTAATTATAAAGTCTTTCTATATCTCTGAAATTTATTTGTCTGCTCTTGTTCTTTAAAAAAATTAATCAAGTCTCTATATAACATTTCGGATCATAGTCTCATCTCTGAATTCCCTTTGGTAAATTTTCTATCTCAAACTTTTTTGACTTATTTTTAATATGTTTTAACATATTTTTGTTTCAATCTGTCAGCCAAAATTAATGCCATAATCTTATAATCTGAGTTCAACAAAAATATGGATCTATAGTTCCCCATTTCTGTGTCATCCTTACCCTCTTTTAGTATCAGTGTAATGTTTGCATTCTTCCATGTGACAGGGATCCCATCTTTAGCAATGTTATTTAGAGTTTTTAGTAAAGGAATTTTTATCTCATCTATGAATATTTTGTACTACATTGCTGTGAATCTGTGCAGTCCGGGGGCTTTTTCCTTTTTCAATTTCTCAATCGCTTGAGTAACCTCATTATCTGTAAAGTCAGCATTTAACAGTCTCTGTTGCTCTGGTGCTATTATTCTGATATTTTGTTTTTCTAAATAGCTATCTCTTCTAGATTAATATCTTCAGCTTTGTATAAGTTTATGTAGTATCTTTTAAATGCACTCTGAATTTCCTCCTGTACATGCAACATTTTTCCTCCCCCTTTTATTTTCATAATCATTCTCCTTTCTTTCTCTTTCCTTAATCTGTATGCCAACCACCTTCCAGATTTATTGGCAAATTCAAAATGCTTTTGTTGAATAAATTTCATTTTCTTTGCTAATTCATCCACTAAAATCTTATCCATTTGTTTTCTCAACCATTGCAAGTGCTTATTCTTATTATCACTAGTGGGGTCTTTAGAAAGTTCTGATTCAGCTTTACAAATGTCATTTTACAATCTGTTCATATTCATGGCACATCTTTTTTTCACTTCTGTGCCTCTTTGTATCAATCTACCATGCACCATTGCCTTGCTGGCATCCCATATTATTTTTGCTTTAATAGTATTTTCTAAAAAGTACTGTTTCAATGTCATCTTTAATTTAGTTTGAAAGTCTTTGTTGTTTAGCAAATAATCATTCCACTTCCAAGATAATTTTTCCTCGCATTTTCCATTTTTAGTAGTATTGGATTATGGTCAGACATGATCTTAGGTAATATTTCCATATCTTCAATTTTAGATATTAGTGAACATATCAATCCTAGAGAAGGATTTATGACTTTCTGAAGTTTTAAATGTAAAACATCTTTGTATGGATAAAGGTTTCTCCACACATCTGTCAAGTTCATTTGATCTTTCAGATCAAAAAAGGAGGTGGGCAGTTTCCCTTGCTTCTTCTTAAATCTTTTCTCTGAGGCTCTATCCTTTTTTGGGTCAAACACACCATTCCAATCACACAGCATGATCACATTTGTATATTGCATTTCTAATTCCTGTATTTCTTCATTAAGTCTTTTATAAAACTCAAATTGTCTTTCTGCTGGACTATATATGCCAATCAAAAGACATTTGATGTTCTCACTTTGTATTTATCCATGCAGGCCCATGGCTTTGTATGTCTAACTCTTAAATATCCATGTATATCTGTGTATATTCAAACATTTATTATTATTATTATTATTATTATTATTTTGCATTTTTTACTTAGAGGCTTCTCATAATGTGTATGGCAGGTCAGTGCAACATTGTCCTATGATAGCTATACTTATCACATTTGACTAATAGGGGTACAATTGTGTTTCATTTTGGTCCACAATAATAACTTGCTCATTTGTGTGCATTTCTACATATTCTGGAAGACAAGAGGTTTAAAAAAGCAAGAGAAAACAAAGCAGAAACCTAACTTCAGTTACTACTTGCAAGGAGAGTAGATCCACTGAATTAACTGCTGAAGGGAAGTCAACACTATGTAAAGCCCATTACTTCAATGGATCTATTCTAGCTGAAACAGTCAATTAGGTTTGGGCCACTTTTCCCATTACTTTTAGCCAGAGTCTGATCACTTATCTTGGTGCATGGAAAGGGGACAAATGGCCACAGCATGTTTTCTTGCCTTGCATTGGGGCTAGGATTACCATTATAATATTTCTATGCAGAAAAAGCTGGTTCATGCACAGAAAAACTCTTTCCTGTACAGAAAATTAAAAGTCAAAGTATAAAATAGTTGTGTTTCAACCCCTTGTTATTTTTAACTGCCCTCGAGTTGGTTCCAACTCATGGTGACCCCATGGATGTGACGTCTCCAAGAATCTTCCCAAAGGGCATTTTCAGTTACTGCCCCTAAACTGTGGAATGGCCTGCCAGATCAGACACATCTTATTACATCACTTACTACTTTTAAGAAAGCAGTCAAGACGGAGCTTTTCTGGCAGGCCTTCCCAGAATAACTTTCTATAGGGATATGTATATTGGAGCCACTTATCCCTGGTCTCTCTACCGAGGGAGGCATCTTGTTGTTGTTCTTTTAATATTTTATATTTGTTATACGTAGATTTTAATCTTATCAGGTTTAATACTGTTTTAAGGGGGAGGGCAGTGGGTGGAGGGAATAAGAATTTGGATTTTAATTGTTGTATTTTATCTTGCTGTACGACACCCCGATTGCTCTGCAGAGGGGCGGGTTACAAATAAAATTTATTATTATTATTATTATTATTATTATTATTATTATTATTATTATTATTATTATTATCTCTATCTTCCACTGCCTTGCCCAGATCCTGCAAGCCTTTCCACTGCCTTTTCCATAGCCCCCTGATCATGTCTATCCATCTAGTCTGTGGTCTTCCTCTCTTTCTTCAACCCTCTACCTTTCCTAGCATTATTGTTGTTGTTTTTTTCTAGTGATCCATGCCTTGGGTCCAAACTATATCAGGGCCCGCCTTCTCCCGTACAATCCTCCCCGCGCACTTCGGTCCTCCGGGAGGAATTTGCTGCAGCCTCAGAAATCGAGGCTGGCGGCTACCTCCCGGAGTACTTTTTCAGTCATTGCCCCTAGACTCTGGAACGGCCTGCCAGACGAGATCCGTCTATTAACATCCTTAGACAGCTTTAAAAAGGCTGTCAAAACGAATCTCTTCTGGCAGGCCTTTCCAGACTAGTTACCCTCCTTAGATGAGTTATCCCCCCTCGGACAACTATTCCTGTACAATCTATGTTCCTCACGTGGCTCCATCTAGATGGAAGGAGCATTGAGTCAGGCTTTAGTTAATCTGGGTACTAAGTTTTAATTTTTTGTGATGTTTTAAATGATTTGATTTAATACTGTTTTAAGGGGGGGTGGGAGACATTTTTTGTATTATATGTTTTATTGGACTGTATATTTTAAAGTTGTAAGCTGCCCGGATTGGTGTACCATTAGTGTGGGATATAAATAATTTATTATTATTATTATTATTATTATTATTATTATTATTTGGCCAAAATACGATAGTCACAACTTGATCATCTTTGCTTCCAAGGAGATCCCTGTTCTGAACTGTTCAAGAACCCATTTGTTTGTCTTCTTGGTTGTTCACAGTATCTGAAGTACTCTTCTCCAGCACCACATTTCGAATGAGCTGATTTTCTGTCTGTCTGCCTCCTTCACTGTCCAGCTCTCGCATCCGTACATGGTAAATAGCAATACAACAGCCTGAACGACTTTAGTGCTCAGTTGTATGTCTTTGCTCTTCAGTATCTTTTTCAGTTCTTTCATAACTGCTCTTCCCATTCCTAGTCTTCTACACTGCAGTCTCCATTCTGGTCAATGTTTTATCCTAGATATGGGCCCTCTTTGGCTATTTCAATTTCCTTATTGTCTCGATTGAAGTTATGTATTTTTCTGTGGTCATTATTTTTCTTTTCTTTATGTTCAGCATTAGACCTGCCTTTGCACTTTCCTCTTTGACCTTTCTTATTAACTGTTCCAATTCCTGAATGTGTTCTGCTAATATTATGGTGTCATCTGCATAGCTTAGGTTGTGAATGTTTCTTCCTCTGATCTTAACCTCTCCTTTTTCTGATTCTAATTCTGCTTTTCTTATGATGTTTTCAGCATATAAGTTAAACAAGTAGGGTGATAGAATGCAACTTTGCTGACCTCTTTGCCAATTGGGAACCACTTTGTTTCCCCAAATTCTGTTCTGACAATGGCCTCTTGTCCTTGGTACAGATTCCTCATCAGGACTATCAGATGTAGTAGCACCCCCATGTCTTTCAATTATGTTCCATATCTTTTTGGGATCTATACAGTCGAGTGCTTTGCTGTAATCTATGAAACACATGCTGATTCTTTTTTGGAATTCTTTGGTGCACTCCATTAGCCATCGTATGTTTGCAATTTGGTCCCAAGTGCTCCTTCCTTTTCTGAATCCTGCTTGCACCTCTGGAATTTCTCTCTCCATGTAAGGTTAGAGTCTATGCTGCAGAATTTTGAGCATTATTTTGCTTGCATGTGAGATTAATGCTATTGTCCTAGAGTTGCTGGAGTCTTTTGTATCTCCTTTCTTGTGGATTGGTATGTATATCGAGCATTTCTAGTCTGCTGGCCACTGCTTTGTTCTCCATATTTTACCCCTTGTGCCATACTTTAAAAAACTACCTTTTGCTCTGGGTTTTCCCAGTGGCTAGAGCCTTATTGGCAGACACTTGTCCTTTATCCATGGCAGGTAGTGGTGGATGATTAAGTAAGAGTTTTGGTGTATGCCTTGGCACCATTTTGCTGAAGGGCAGAGCTCTAGAACTGAGTCTTTAGGTCCTGTGACCTGGGTGGTGCAGGAGTCTACCCTTGAGGTGGGGTTGAGGGAGTTTTTTAAGTTTTTTTTTATAAAATCCAATTCTACAGCATTGGTCTCCAAATCACAATCAAATTGGGGGGGGGAGGGTTTTGCTTTCATTTTAAGTTCTATGACTTGAGGTGGTAGGGGTGCCTTCCAGTAAATGCCCAGCCAGGGAGTAACCCAGTTATTAGATTGATCAGTAACATAGGTGTTTCATTCAGGGAAGACTGAGGAGGTTGTCAGGAATGACATCAGGCTTCATCTGAACCCACATTGGTTTGGTCCTCCCGCTTGTTCCTTTCCACTTTCAACCCAGGTTAGATAGGCTTGGGGTCAAATAAAGTGGTCCTTGTTTAACCCAGCTCCCTATGTCTGGCCTCATTATTACATAGTTGGTCAGCAATGTAAACATTTCTAATTGTAAGATTTTAAAAGAAGGAGAGACATTTCATATATTAGGAACTGGTTAATGCTTTCCATGTTGTTGACTAGCCCTCAGTGATTAATGCATCTCTATCTGTCATAGTTTCCTTAACAAACACCTGAGTGGAGTTCATAGAGTGTTGGACTCTCCACCTGAGAACACAAGTTGCAAGAGCTTGTTCATGTCTTCTGTCAAAGACAAATGTCAAAACAAAATATGAATGATCAGATTAAAAAAATAAAGCTGGCCAGCCTCAAGGTATATTTCACTCCATTAAATTTGTGGAGAAATTCTTCCGGTAAACCACTTCAGTTGGGTTCTGTTTATATTCTTTCATATGTTTGCTATGTAGAATGACAGGTTGGAAAGATGGATCTCACTTTTTGAAAAGGAAATAATAGTTTACTTTCACAAAACTTTTGTGACTCACAAAATATTCTCAGAGTAGCAGAGCTTCATAACATGACCAGACTTATTTTCAGATCATTGTTATAAGAATTAGATAGAATGGAATGTAACAAAAAATGTATCCTAATTAGGTCTGGGACAAAATAATTGAATGGAACTGTGTCATCCCTGAAACAGTGTTGTCCATTAGCAGAAACAGTTACTAAAAATTAGGACATTTAAAGGGAATCTCCACATATTTTCAAGTGATGGAGAAAGAGAGGAAAACACTACTATTCCAGTTATCTTCTTTAAAATAATAATAAAAAATACCCAACATTCTTTCTTATTACCAGTGTTAGCAAATATGATTTTAATAAAATTTTGGGACATGTGGAGTTCCCTCTATGACCCCAAACTGACCTCTGTGGGATGTAAGCCATAATCCTCTAGATGGCAGGTCAGGTAGGCACAGGGAGGGCCTGCCCAAACAACTGGAAAATTCCCTACCAGACAGGTTTGGGAGTTGCTAAAGGGGAAAGACCATTATCCCAAAAGTCAACAGAATAGTGCTTGTTTGTCCTGAGTCTCACACCTGATGGGACAGTGACCAGATTTAACTGCACCCTTTTTCTCTAGCCTCCCCTCCTTGATTGTGTCAAGAACCAAGTGCCTTGTTTAAGTCAGGGGTTGGCAAGATTTTCAGACCTGGGGCTGGTCGCTGGTCCCCAGGTCTTCTGCCGGGTTGGGGGGGGGGGGTAATGGTGGCGCTCACGCTCACGCTCACATGCGTGCTCGCTTGTGCATGCACAGTACTTTCGGAGTACTGCGCATGCGCGAGCGAGTCCCAGCCGCCATTTTGGCAAACAAAATGGCAGCCGCGACTCATTTGCACATGTGCAGTACTTGGTGCATGCGCAAACGAGTCGCAGCCACCATTTTGAAAAACAAAATGGTGACCGTGACGCATGCGGCGGCAGTGGCAGTGGCAGTGGGGGTAGGCGGGGACTGGTCCAGAGGCCTCGGGGAGCCACACCCGGCCCCCGGGCCATAGGTTGCCAACCCCAGGTTAAGTCATCCTCACACCTTGGCTTAACAAAGCCAAGACAATCAGTGCCTTTGTCCAGGCTTCAGCCAAGCCATCAAGTCTATAGCTAGAAGCATGATATTGCTTATATAAACCCCTAGATTTTTGGACTCTGCGTCCTATCCTTAGAGTGCATCTTGACTCCACATCAGTCTGTGCTCTGATCATAGCTCCTCGGCCATCCCTTCTCCCATTTTGGTGGCTGTGTATCATCGTTACCATCATCCACATCCACAGTGGATCCCGGAGAAGCCTTCGGAAGTAAGTATCTCCCGTAGTCTGGCCCATCTCAGACTATTACCGCTTTCACCCCTTTTGCTTCTAGTGTGCAGTGTGTGCAGGTGTGTCATTTGTGTATGTGTGCAGTTTTCCCCTTTAATAAATATTTAGAACTTAATTGAAGAAGCCTGCCTCAGCGTCATCCATTGTGGGATCTCTAAGTCCTCTGGTATACACATTGGTACTCCAGTCTCATGGGGTGTTGTTAGGGCCTCACTTTTGCAATTTTGAGCTAATTATAAATTCTCCATATTAGATCCTTCCTAACACCAGTTTCTGCTTACTTTGTTTTCCTTGCAAAGAAATTGTAGATCCCAAGAGTCTGAAAGAATGCACATCCACATGCACTAAGGGGGGTTGCAGACTGCCAGAAATAGTGTGAATTCAGTCCACTTTTAGGGTTAGGGTTAGAGTTAGGGAACCATGGGAACTGTATTTTATTGTGGCATCAGAGTTGTCTGACAGAGAAGGCTCAATGTCTCAGAAAAATAACAGTTCCCATGATTCCCTAGCACTAACCCTAACCCTAAAAGTGGACTGAATTCACACTATTTCTGGCAGTCTGCAACCCCCCTAACTTGCAGATCTCTGCTCCATTCTAAGTTGTTGAAATTGACCTTTTAATTTTGATTACACTAAATGGATTGTATAAATGTGGTGGGCCCTGCTGGTCCACAATCAAGTCTTAATTCGAACAACACTATGTGTTGCTTATTTCATTCATTCATTCATTCATATATTTCATTTTTTTTCACATTCCAAATTTCTTCCATCATAGAACCTAAAGAAAAAGACTCAAAGCAGTTGACCACTGCAAACATATTCTAAGGAGTGTGGCCTTTGTTACCAGGGGAATTTGCTATGGAAACATCTATAGAGCACACAACCCGAAACAGGCGTGGAAAATGTGACATTATGCTCAGCATAGGGAATAGGCAACAGCCTAGTATTTCAAACTATGAGAAACCATAAATGTATTATTATCCTAAGGAACCTTTGCTGGCCATGGAGTGATATCTGGATGCACCCCGGGGAACATAGTACAGCAGCAGCTATGCAGAATGACAGTTTCTGTCAGCCAAGTGTCAGATTTTCCCTGCTTTGAAACATCTGCTATATGCATTGATCATTAGCAACACTGTCTTTTATATCAATGGGTGGGCTTGATAATATATAGACCTCTTGGAGACGGTTAGAGTGACTCTAGTCATAGTTTAGGTCATTACCAACTAGGTTTCTTTAGTCTACTGATTAGATGAATGTATCCTGCTCAAATTTCTTGTGAGCAAAACTGAAAGATGCACTCTTGACTCATTATTACACAAAGCAACCTCTGTCATTTTCATTTTTACCTCCTGCTCCCATTCCTCAAAGCCAATCACTATAAAAAAAATCTCAAGAAAGATGCTGGGTCAAACAGCAGAAATGATGTCAGGTGCTGGTGGCAAGAGGTACTCTGTGCATCTATGTGAGTGCTTGCTATCTTGTTCATTTCCTGTTGTGTTTCAAGCTCAGTAGAAAACTCCAAGAAGAAGAAAGTAACTTCCACTGAGGTATTGTCCTTCACTCCAAAGTATTGGCTTTATTTGGATGTGGAAAGTACCAACTCCCTCCATAACTGAGTTCTCACTACTTCCATCCTGTGAGAGCTGGTAGCTCTAAAATCAAACCGTGGTCCTATAAGACATGTAGGCTACTCCTCAGAGGGAACAGAGTTAACAGCAAGCCCTGGGCAGCTTTTAGGAACTTTCAGAAGACTGCTGACACAACAGCCTTTCCTTTCATTGAGCTCCAACCAGTACCTGAAGTAGTGCTCTGTTCAAGGTCCTCATAAATTTTGTCTTGCTGTTATGGGTCTAATCTGCACTACATAAGTAATGCAGATTGACACCATTTTAACTGCCATCGCTCAATGCTATGGAATTGTGGAATTTGTGGTACTAGATCTCTCTGACAGAGAAAGTGAAATATCTCACAAAACTACAAATTCCAGAATTCTATAGCATAGATCCATGGCAATTAAAGTGCTGACAAACTGAATTAATTCTGCCTTGAAGATTAGACCATGCTATTTTGTATGCTATCCCAACAGTTCTACTGAATGTAACTCTATTCAAATAGGCATGACTTTGCTTGGGAGCCTTGGGTTGAACTGAGTTAATACAAGAAGCTGCCTTCCCCTAAGTAAAGTGTGTTTTTCTCCCATTTGAGAAAAAAGGAGGCAATGAAAGAGGTTACATGAAAGGAGAGAAGTTGGTAGTAGACAATGAAACACACACACACAGCTTTTTTGAGTTCCACTTTGGTCACTGTAGACAGCATCTTCCCAGCTTTAATTAGAAACCTTTTTTAATCAACCAAAATGTTTTATCCTTTTTAAACATTTGCTAACAGATACATCAGGAATCTGGTGTCATCTTAAAGGAGGCATGCTTACTTCTCTGGAATATACTAAAGGGAAAGCTTCTTTAGAGAGTTTGTTCCACTGCAACCTATGTGTGCATCATCACACAGCACCAGCAGGTGGCAGGGCACTTTTAAGGATTAAGGCTGTGAGAAGAGTAAAGAAGGAGAAGGAATGTGTCTAATGGTAATCCTAGCAGGAAAAGAATGAATGACAACAGTGGAACTGATGAATTTAAATCCTTGCTCAGGCATCTTTACCCCTAGGAGTCTCACTGTACTGGTTCATCATCATGAGAACCATATCAACCTGAAACCAGCATAAAGTGAGTAATCTTGGAACTCACAAATACGAATCAGTCAATGAGCTTGAAATCCTGGTTCCAAATTGTAATATTTTAAATCTCACAATGGCTTATAAGAAAGAACCTTCTTCAAGCAATTATTTGCATGCATGAAGGGGCAAATGAGAACATGCAGAATTAATGCTATTCTCTTGATGATGATTGTTTTAGTTATATATGTATGCATATTCATATATGCATGAATGTGTTGAATGAGTCATTCTGCCTGGCTGCTGTGCTTAGGACTGCAGTCTAATAATTTTAATGTTGTAATAGTAATCATTTAAAAAAAAAAAGTTGCTCAATATACATATTCCCTTCATCAGAGGTCATCTCTGTGTAGCAACATCCCTTTCAACTATGTATTTGCAGCAATTTCACTTGGAGACCAGAACCAAAATTAGAGGACAGGAATAAGGAGAGCCAATGTGACATAGTGTTTTGAATGTTTCACTATAACTCTGGAAACCAGGGTTTGAATCCCTGCTGAGCTATAAAACCCACTGGGTGACCTTGGGCAAGTCATACTCTCTGAGCCTCAGAGAATGAAAATGGCAAACCCCCTCTGAAGAAACTTGCAAAAAAATAAAATAAAAAAATGATAGGATTTTTAGGGTTACCATAAGTTGGTAACAGCTTGAAGGCACACAACAACAACAACAAACAATAGATTAAAACCAGTAATCAGCCACAACTTTATTTGCTATAGCTTATAGCATGATTTTAGCATGGCATAGGGAGTTAAGAAGCAGAAAAATGTAACAAAACATATTCAATGAACTACCTTCTGTTGAAATTATGAGTTAACATGCAGTGTAGACTCTATAGAACAGGGTTTGAATCCCCACTCAGCCATGTAAACCCACTGGGTGACTTTGGGCAAGTCACACTCTCTCAGCCTCAGAAGATGGCAATAGCAAACCCCCTCTGAAGAAACCTGCCAAGAAAACCCCTTGATACAGTTACCATAAGTTGGCAATGACTTGAATGTGCACAACAACAAACAACAAAACATGGTTTCAGTCAGGTACAACCTGTGACCACAGAACAGAGATTAGCCAGGATTATTTTTCAATGTGAACAAACCTTTTAGCATTCATTTCCCCTCTATTTCAGACGGGATGGGTTTTTATTTGTTGGTGTTAATACATGGTTTTGTGTTTGTTTGTTTTTAAAAAAAACAAAACAGATTTCAAATTAGCCAGCAGAACTGAAACACTTTGGCAAGGCCAGTTGGATAAGGAAATAAGCACAAAGCAGCTGGATTTATTCTTCATAAATGACAAAGTTGACACTCTAAATGTATAATCATTAGAAACACTGGGAGAATAGATATATCCCTTGCAACTGTAAAGTGCTTTCTTTCAAAGCTCAGGAGCTCCATCTAAGGGCAAAACTATTCTATTAACCTTGACATGTTCACAGCTAATAAATAATTTTCAAAACACATTACTAAATGTCAAGTCGTAGCCTTTCATGGTTGGCATCCATAGTTTTTTGTGGGTTTTTTGGGCTGTGTGGCCAGGTTCTAGAAGAGTTTCTTTCTGACGTTTCGCCAGCATCTGTGGCTGGCATCTTCAGAGAAGAAGGTGCCAGAGAAGATGCCAGCCACAGATGCTGGTGAAACATCAAAAAGAAACTCTTCTAGAACCTGGCCACACAGCCTGAAAAACCCACATAAACATTAGTAATTCTTAGGAATTTATTACACTGGAAGAAGAAATGGGATATAAGTGTGAATATTGTGCAATAATGCCATGGTTTTCACATGATGTTGTCATTATTGCACCATTATCCTGTGAATAAAGTGGCACTGCTTTTTATTTTGGGGTGCCAAGCTTGCTACACCATAATCATTCTTCAATGAGGAAGTTACTCCTTTGGCAACTGTGGAATCAATAGCTGAAATCCTACTAGGTCTTTATCATAGTGCTACCAATAGTTATGCTGGGGGATCTCCTTTTTCCAGTGTTTCATAAGGAGATATCCAGTACTTCCTTATGCAAAAGCTTTTCTTGGCAAAGCAATGGTCGCTAGACAGCGGCCAGACCCAGCTCTGTACCCTGACCCAAATAACCATTGTTTGACAGCAGGGATATACTGAGAAAGCTCCTCTTCACTTCCATCATCCCTGCCCAGGGCCCAAACATCTGAGTAACTACAGCAGCAAATGTTTCTACCCCATGAGATTCATATAAGATCCTGGACAATGTATCAGCTTCAAAATGGGATTTTATCACTGGAGATTTTCTTTCTTTAGCTGGCTATAGGGATGGAGAAAAATTTTCAGTTTCTACCCCACTGATATTTTTTTTTTAATTTCAAATTCTTTCTGTTCCAAATATAGTAGAATTTACAGCATTTGACAAACTTTTCAAAAGCTAACTAAAATTCTCTCTCATCTAAACCCACCAAATTCTCTAGCTATTCCTTGCATGGAGAGGACTCTGTCTGCCTGCTTGCCATTAAGTTGTTGAAGATAAGCAGCTTTTCAGAAGTGTGTGTGTGGGGGGGGGGGGAAGCAGGAACTCTAGAGCTTGGATCTAACTAGTTACAAATAACTAGTAACATGTAATTAATTTCCTTTTTCACTGGCAAAGGTATATCAACTTGCAAACTACAAGGGATGATGCCACTATTTTTGCAGTGCATCTGGAACTTTTTACTTTTCCAGTTTCAGGGATGTGATATATTCAAACAGTGAAGATAGAATATTGCATATTTCAAGTGCTCACTTGTGCTACATTTCATACTCATGAATGAAGTGTGTGTCTCTCTCTCTCTCTCTGTGGTGTTGTTAATGAATAGTAAAATAATAAAAACATTTTTCAATATTATAGCTTTTTCAATGTATGAGGTTTTTTGCTGAATTCAATTAACACAATAAAATGCCATACCACATACAGTTCTTCCACAAATTCAATATTTTTATCAATTCAGTTGTTACTCAACTTTTATTAAGTGCAGATGCTGATGTTCCAGTGTGATTTCTTTTACTGCTTTGAATTTATATTTTTTTTTTTTTAAAAAAAAGTCTATTAGAAGACTTTAACCCCTTACTTACTCTTTGCAGAATTATTCTGTGCAGGATCATTTCATTCAATCACCTAGCTTAGAAATGTTAATACAAATTGTGAAAATGAAATGGAGCAAGTCTGAGGTAATTTTTAGATTTAGAATGCCAAACTCTTATACAACCAGCATACTTTTAAAAAAAAAGTTTTTATGATCCACAGGCCTGTGTTATTTTACATTAGAGAAATGAGGAAGTTTTTCTAAAAACTTGTGGCCTTCATGACAACAAAGTACTTTAAGGGAAATAGAATGGCAACTAACCTCTCATAAAAAATAACATCCCAAAGCCAATTCAGCACTAATAATAATAATAATAATAATAATAATTTCTTATCCACTTCTCTCCATGAATTGAGGCAGGGAACAACAATTAACAGATGACATCATTAAAATCACATCAGTTTAAAACACACATCAGTTTAAAAAGACAAAAAAGATATACACATATTAAAACAATTCACATTTAAAATCCATCATTTATCCACAATTTATCATTTAAAATCCACAATTTATCATTTAAAATCCACAATTTAAAAATCATCTGGATAACACACAGTGTTAACACACAGTGATTCTAGCAAAGAATTTAAAGACCTAAATATTGAAGGCCAGGTCCAGGACAGATTATCAGTTTTGATTCACCCCATTTCCATTTTTATGAATTTTGTTTTTCCCCATACTGAATGCAAAGAAATGCATGACTATTCGTAAATTCGTATCAGAAATTATCTGAAACTATAGCCACAACAATGATTACAGTATCAAGGGGAGAAGTTGAAATGAAGTGAAATTCTCAGAATCCCTAGCTGGATACTGAAACAATAATGTCTTCTCCAAATTGGAAGAAATACAGTAGACGTGTGACTTGTTCTTCTTTTCTCCATAGCACTAAATGCAATTTCCTTCTTATAATGATATCAGTATGATAGGTTTCCCTGCTCACAACACTGCCTGTGCTGGTGGTGTGAGAGAATACATAATAGTATGATCTCTCAGAATACAAGGTCACTTGTATTGAAACTGGGAAACTGAAGGGGAGAAAAGCTCAGCTCTTATTTTGGCATCAGCCAGGATTTACTGGTAATGTGTGGACGTTTTCAACAATGTTTTTAAAATAATGAACTGAAAAAGTACAGGTGGCATGCCAGCTCTTCAGCAGATAACTAATTGCTTCCAATGTTTTGCAAACTGTAATTGCTTAAATTACTTTTGTTAGACTGTCCGTGCATGAACAGTTTATTTCCCTATAATGCCATCCGTGAAAGCCAAGGAGATTACATTCTGGGCAGCCAAAAGATGCCATAATGAAAGCTTACTGGCAAAAGAGGGGTCTGGGAGTGACACTGAGGCTGTTTTGATAGATTTTTTTTTATTTCTGGGCTCTCCAGTTCATATTATGAGCTCTGGAATGCTAAGCTCTTGGGGGCATTGTTCTAACAAAATAAAATAAAATAAACAATCTGGCCCTACAAAGTAATACAGTGCAACAAAAACAAACATAATGAAGCTCAGGTGCAGTATCCCCCCAAGTGCCAGGGCATTCAGTTGAAATGGCTCCCTCTCCCTTCAATGAATTTATAATTACAGTTTTGAATATCTCTGAAAAGTCTTGTGATATAAATCATATTGAGACTCAAGGGGGATAGAACATTTTATGCATATCCCTCATTTTCCAAAACAAGTTTCACAAGTGTTACAATGATAGCCAATCTTCTAAGCTTATTGCACTCTTAAATAATACACCTTACCTGACCTGGTTTAAAATTTAAAGTGGGTGGCATCTTGATATTATCAGAAGGAATTAGCTGCCAAAATCATCACCTGGGTCCATCCTGGGTCTATCCTCCCTCCCAGGGGCACTCTGTGTGCCTCTTTTAGAAGCCGGGAGTTTTCTGGCTTGAGAAAATGGCTGCTGGAGCGACCCTGGGAATGGACCCTGGGCTGGACCTGGGCAGCAATTTCAGTGGCTAAATCCTTCTGATAATATCAGGATGCTGCCCACTTTAAATTTTAAACTGAATCGGGTAGGTTATATTATTTAAGAGTGTGATAATCTCCTTCCTTCACAGCATGCAGAGGTAATTACTAAATACTAACAATCTTCTTGTTAATATTTTACTATTAAAAATCCTTTGAAATGCCAATGTCACATTTGACATATTTCTAGATGCTAATATTGGGCGTTCTTTCAATTTTTAAAATGTTAATTGTTTGATGTGAAGAAATAAACAAACAGGCAAAAGAGACCAAAAAAAAAAAAAAGAAAGTTACATCATGTTTTTTGACAGAAAGTGGTGTCTTTTAAAATGTTTTTCTTACTTTACAGTTTAAAAATGCCAGCAATAACTATTGGTAGTTTTGAGATTTTCTATATAGCCCCTTATATTGACAACATCCATTTAATTTCTTTTTCATAATCTAAAAGGAAAGGCTCTGATAGATACTGTAGCCTATATCTCTGATTTGTATATTAAATGAAATCTCAAAATGTTTCCCTTTAGCTAATTGAAGTGGATGTGGCAATTTTTCTACCATGGCTATTTGTCACAACTCTATATGCCAGCAATCCAATGTTAAAAGCTTTACCCTTTCCCATTACCTTGTGAGCTGCCATCAGCATCAGCACTATTAATTCCTTTGATGTCATTCACATTTTGTTCCTTCCAGGTTTCTAATAGTGTTAATATTGTTGTGGCATGTAGAGCTTGACATGTAATGTTTGCTATTTCCACCAGAACTCACCTGACTATCACAGATGGAGATATAGACTTTCCCCATTATTCTGTATTATCTGTATTATTTTTTCTTGCCAAACAATATATTTATTATTAGTCATTTAGACATTATTCCAAATGCAATATTTGGCTTGATGTCTATTTTTTAAATTAAAATGCTACAATTGATATGTTTTCCCCATTCATTGATCCCCCCATTCCTTGTGTTATTATTATTTTAAATGTTTTTTCATGCCAGAATTTTGTTTTATAGTGAGAAAAATAGAGGATGCCATGGAAACAAAAGAAAGCCATGAGAGAGACAAAATTTCAGTAGCCAGTTTGTGTTAGCTGTTGTGTGTTTTGTGGGGGCAGGATTGGGCCTATATGTGGGTCCAACAGCTCAAGCACACACTGAACTCAGGGGAAGATGCTTTAGAATCATAGAAACATAAAGTTGGAAGCATCATCCAATCCAACCCTCTGCCATGCAGGAATACACTATCAAAATACTCAAGACAGATGGCCATCCAGCCATCCAGTTTAAAAACCTCCAAAGACAGAGACTTTACCACACTTGGAAACAGCATATTCCACTCTCAAAAAGCTCTTACCATTAAAAAGTTCTTCCTAATGTTTAGGTGGAATCTCTTTTCCTGTAGTTTGAACCCATTGCTTCATGTCTTAGGGCAGATGGTGCAAAGGCATGGAAAGGTTGTTGCACGGCGGCCGCCTCAACCTCTCCCTGAGGACATCATCAGGATGCGTGCCGTTATGCATGGTGCGTTCCCTGAATACATCCTCCCGGCGCAGTGTCTTCATGTGCTGTGCCAGAAGAGGCACAGAAGAGCTGTGCAATGACTTTTGATGTGTTCCTTCTGCTGGCTCTGGAAGGACCGGCATTTTAGCGCTTCTTTCAGGGCCCGCAGAAGGGAGAATTGGGGCCGAGGCATGGGGCAGCCTTGGCCCCAATCCTCCACTTCCCAGGGCAGCTCATGGCCACCCATCTGCATCCCCGCTAAGTCTCTGGAGCTGGAGAAAACAAACTTACTCCATCCTCAATATGACATCCCTTCAAATATTTAAAGAGGGCTATCATGTTACCCTTTAACCTTCTCTTCTCCAGGCTAAGTATACACAGCTCTCTCAGTCACTCCTCATAGGACATGATTTCAAGACCTTTCACCATTTTGGTTGCCCGCCTCTGGACATGCTTTAGCTTGTCAACATCCTTAGGGTTACTGAGGGAGTGAGTCCTTAGTCAAAAGTGCTGTCTCCAAACCATTATTAGCAGTGAAGAAGGAGCAACACCTACTGCTTTCAGGTCTCTAGACTATAATTTGCAACTATTATGAGCTCTGGGGGAAGACTCTTTCCCACATAATCATAGGGAGGGAAGACGGGAGTCAGAGCATTAAGGAAACTAGCCAAGAGAAATGGTGGCAAAGCAGGAATCATTGCAATTGTCAATGTTACTTAATGAAATTTCAAGGAAAGTATTTTCCTGATTATTCGTCTGAGGTTTTCCTTCTGAGCTGGAGGACTCCTTATCCCATTGAAGATTGTTAGCATCCTCTCCCTTATTTTGCTATCCATAAGCAAAGATGGGAAATTTTAGGCAAATCTATGGACTATTTAAACTATTTAATATTGATTTATAAGTTTTTAATATGGAAAGAAACTATTGGCTTGACCCTTACAGTTTCCTGTCCTTTAGTGTTAGCCTACATACAGTTTCCATCAGCCATTGGTATGAGCAGGCAATATAGCTTTATCCAATATTAATTGAAGCAAAAGCTAAGATCCTATACACTTCTTGCATATCACAAATATATGCCAAAATAGTTGTGCTTGGTCTCATTGCTGTGCTCATTCCTGGGATTTGTAGTTTGGTGGGGTATTTGGCTTAGTTTATCAGAGAGCTCGGTGCCTTCCCAAGCTACAAATACTAGGCATCTGTAGGATAGGGTCATAGAAGTTAAAGTGGTGTCCGACTGTGTTATTTCTGTAGTGTGGATAAACCCTGGGACTCAAGGCAGCTTACACATTTAAAAGATAACAATTGAAACCATACTAAAAGTCACTATTAAAACTGAATCAAATTATTAATCATATTAAAAACATACACTCTAAACAGTTTATTTTTAAAGTTACACAACACTATCTAAAACAATACAGCACTTAAGAGACCTTTGTTAATAGGACTCTTTGAATTAACAAAAAAAGTCTTATTTTGCTGAAGGAAGGACAGTAACGTGGGGCCATTCTAGCCTCTCTTGACAGGGAGTTGCAAAGTGTAGGAGCAGCCACTGTGAAGGCTCCCTTGTGTTTCTGTCAGTCATACATGTGAAAGTTGTGGGACTGAGAAGAGGGGCATTCATGTGGATCTCAGGAGCTGGGTAGGCTCATACTAGGAGATACTATCTGTCAGATTGCCTGGACCTGGTACTTTACCACGTGAGAAAAGTCAGGTGAAACCAATTGAGAGAGTAGTGGCTTTCTCCATGCTGCTCTCCATGCCCCCGCAGCACTTCCATTCTCTTCCCAAGGAGAGACAGTCATCAAGACATGCTTTTTGCAGAATGGATTTTTCTCATTCAGCAAAAGACACACTTTGAAGCCCATCTCCCCTTGAAAAGAGATTGGAAGTGCTACGACAGGAGCCCTGGTGGCGCAATGGTTAAGCGCCAGTATTGCAGCCACAATGTTGTGAGTTCGATCCCAGGAATCCAAGGTTGACTCATCCTTCCATCCTTTTGTGGGTTGGTAAAATGAGTACCCAGATTGTTGGGGGCAATTGGCTTACAGATTGTAAACTGCTTAGAGAGTGATGAGTTCACTAACAAGCGGTACAGAAATGTAAATGCTATTGCTGATGCTACAACATCATGTGCAGCAGCACAGAGAAAGCCACTACTCTCCTGATCAATTTCACCTTTCTTTTCTTATGTTGGAAAGTCTCAGGGACTCAGTGGTTCAAGTAGTTGAGACATTGACTGTGTTGATTGCAAGATCAGCAAGTTGGCAGTTCAAGGCCGAGAGGCAGCGTCGGGAGATGGAGGACTCGGGCGGAGGACAAAAGGCCCGCCCATTCACCACCACCCCTGGAAGAAGCCACAGCCATGGCCAGCGGTGGCGGCAGGAGCTGGAGGACTCGGGTGGAGACCCATGCTTACCACCACCTCCACCACCCCCAGAAGAAGCCATGGCAGCAGCTAGCAGCAGCTAGCAGCAGCGGCAGGAGCCAGAGGACTCGGGCGGAGGACAAAAGGCCCACCCATTCACCACCACCACCCCTAAAAAGCCGCAGCAGCGGCCAGCGGCAGTGGCAGGAGCTGGAGGACTCGGGCAGAGGCCCAAGCTTACCACCACCTCTACCACTCCTGAAGAAGCTGCAGCTGCAGCCAGTGGCAGTGACGGCAGAAGCCAGAGGGCTCAGGTGGAGGCCCAAGCTTACCACCACCTCCACCACCCCCGGAAGAAGCCATGGCAGTGGCTAGCAGCAGCAGCAGGAGCCAGAGGACCCAGGCAGAGGACAAAAGACCTGCCCATTCACCACCACCCCAGAAGAAGCCACAGCCATGGCCAACTTACACGCAGGGATTACAACAGAAGTGACCGATGAGGTGTCCAGCAAATCTGTTTGTGAGATTAGACTGGATCGGTTCGGGTCGGTGAGTACCGATGACATGGACAAGATCCTTAGAAAAGTGAGGAAGATGACGTGCTCCCTTGATTCCTGCCCATCATGGCTAGTCATCCAGGGGGGTGATGCCTTGATGGCCTTTCTTAAGAGGGTCATCAATGCATTCCTTAGGGAAGGAATTGTTCCATCAGGTCTAAAGGAGATGGTCATTAGACTGCTCCTGAAGAAACCTTCCCTGGACCCCCTGGACTTGAAAAATTACAGACCAGTCTCCCATCTTCCATTTCTGAGCAAGGTGATCGAGCAAGCCATTGCCTTTCAACTCCAAGTGATCTTGGATGAAACTGATTTTTTAGATCTATTTCAAACCGGCTTTGGATATGGATATGAGGTGGAGACTGCCATGGTCGCTCTGGTAGATGACCTGCACCTTAGCACCAACAGGGGAAGCATAATAATAATAATAATAATAATTTTTATTTATATCCCGCCCCTCTGCTAGGCAATCGGGGCGGCGTACAGGATTTCAAAACATCAGAACAAATATCAAAATTAAATCAAATTCAAATCTCATCCCCCCCTTCCCACACCCTCCCATCCCCCCAAACAATAAACTAAGCAAGTTAAATGACAATAATTAAAATATACAGTTTAAAAATACATAAATTTTTCAGTTTCATTATGATCTTCCCAGAGCCCAAAACTCTGGGAAGTTGGTGCATGACCCAGTTGGTGCTTTTGGACCTCTCAGAGGCTTTTGATACAGTAAATCATGACAACCTCTTGGAGCACCTGAGAGAGTTAGGAATGGGAGGCACTGTTCTCCAGTGGTTCCGTTCTCTCAGGCAGTTTCCAGAGGGTGTCACTCGGGGACAGCTGCTCAAATGGAGCTCAAATGTGGTGTTCCACAGGGTGCCATCCTGTCCCCAATGTTGTTTAACATCTATATGAAGCCACTGGGAGAGATCATCAGGAAACATGGGGCGGTGTGCTATCAATATGCTGATGGCCCCCAAATATATTTCTCCATGTCTCGGTCAGCTGTTATGACAGCACATAGCAGTTCTCCCCTCAGTCAATGTCTTGAAGTGGTAATGGACTGGATGAGGAAAAACCGACTCAAGTTGAATCCAGACAAAATGGAGATAGGTACAGTAGGGGCCCCCAAACCAGGTATTGGGTTGCAACCTCCAGTCCTGGGCAGGGTCATGCTCTCCTCTAAGGACTGTGTTCGCAGTCTGGGGGTGCTCCTTGATTCGTCGCTCCTGATGACAGATCAGGTGAATATGACAGTCAGGAGCGCCTGTTATCAGCTTTGGCTGATACACTAGCTGCACACTTTTCTGGAAGTAAGGGACCTAGAAACTGTAGTACATGCACTGGTAACCCCACAACTTGACTTTTGTAATGCACTCTACATGGGGCTACCCTTATTCCTAACTCAGAAACTACAACTAGTACAAAATATGGCAGCCAGGCTGATCACCAAAACACCAAGGAGTGATCATATTACACCTGTTTTAAAATCCCTTCACTGGCTGCCTATTGGTTTCCGAGCACATTATAAGTTGTTGGTGATCTTTAAAGCCCTACATGACTCAGGTCCAACATACCTAAGGGATCGCCTGCTTCCATATAACCCGCCCCACGCCCTCAGGTCCTCTGGGAGGAAGGGCCTTTCCAGACTGCCAGAAATAGTGCACATTAAGGACTGGGGCGGCGGCGGCGGCGGCAAGCTGAGGCCGCGCTCCAGGGCCCCACCTGCGCCTCCTCCCTCCCTCCAGCGGTGCAAGCGGCGGCGAAAAGGCCCCAATGAGCCCTGAGTAACGCGGGGCAAGCCTGGGCCCCACCCACCCCCCAGAGGCTTCTTTAGGCCCGTTGGGGCCAGAGAGAGGCGGTGGACCAGCGGCGACGCCCGTGCGGGGCAAGTTTGGGCCTCACCCATCCCCCAGAGGCTTCTTTAGGCCTGCTGGGGCCAGAGAGAGGCGGCAGAGTAACGCGGGGCAAGAGGCTTCTTTGGGCCCGTTTGGGTTTGGTTTAAGTCTTTACATTTTTTTATATTCATTTTATATTTTATACTCTTATCCTATTACACTGTGAGTTTTGAAGTTCCCCCTTCTGTGTTGTTAACAATTGTTTGTTATTCTTACTGTCTTGGAATAACTATTAAAATGGGCACTAAAAAACGTTCTAGAACAAGCCCTGATATAAATAAACATAATAAGGCCTCCAAACAGCTTAAGATCGATGATCTATTAGCTAATGAGGAAACCCTAAGCTTCCCAACCATACCTGTAAACTCTAATTTGGCATTTGCAATTCCAACTGCTAATAGATTTCTTCCTTTGGATAAAGAAAATGAACTTTTATCTGAGCATACAGTATCTCCCGGAAATGAGACAGTGGTCTCTTGTGAAGATGTGTCCCTAGAGCTAAATGAGTCCATTTGGGGAAAACTGACAGATATGGAAAAGAAACACTTCACTAAACAACAACTAAATCCTCCTGATTTTGTGACTAAACAGTGTCTTTTGACAGCCCATACTGTTATCTCAATTTATGAACGACTAGGGAAGATCATGCACCAGGTGGAGCTTCTCAAACACTCTATTGAGACCTTTAAACAGAAACAGATAGTGATAAAGGAAAACCAGGATGATATCAATAGAGTAACATCTAGTAAAATGGGGAATCTCATTATATGTGACTCTAGGGGCAACTTATTATCTAAGGAGAAAGGAAAAAGAGATTGTACCAGGGCTTTACAAGTGAATCAAGTTGTGTTGCAAATTGCCCATAATAGAATAAACAATGGCAGATGGGGGTCAAAAAGAATTATTAAATCCTCGTTGAGCCAATTATTACAGGTACCCTCTTATGATATTGACATTCTCACTGTGGAATGGCTACCTAGCATACTAGCTCATAAGCGTATTTTGTTAACCTTTGATCAATCTACAATTCCTCTTATGTTGATAAAAATGAAACCTTTTCTATCTAATTTCCGAATAACTCCAATACAGGTTCTCCAAGATCAAACAATAGCCCCTTTATTTCTTTATAGGCATAATAGTGAGGAACTTATTGAGCAAAATAAGACCCGCTTGACACTTTCTAAAGGAACTCCCAAAGAAACCATATTAGAGTTAGGTTCAACTAAAATTTCCAACATCAGGACTGAGAGTCAACCCACAGAAAAACAAATTATAGATTCAAGGAATATAATAACTAATGTAGAACAAAATGACTCTATTGTTAGAGTGGACGATCTTAAAAATATGTTGCTCACCACTAAAGATCTGGCCTTACCATTGTTGAATTTAATATCCTCTGTAGAAGCCTCCGATATAGAGAGGGTTCCACCCAAGAATCTTATTGACACCTTATTATCAATGAATGAGAAAGATTTTACAATTACAACTTCAATGCAACTCTTAGAACCTACGAGAGCTAATATTACATCTGCCCAACATGAATTATCCTGCAGTTCAAAAGTCATAGCTCAAACAGAAATTTTGGATATTGGCGATGATAAGGCCTTGATTACATCAACTTGACAATTAAATTTGTTAAGTTGGAATATTATGGGCTGGGGAAATAAATTCTATGATGCAGATTTTGTAAACTATCTACAAAACTTCAAAATTCTTTGCCTACAGGAGACATGGGCTCCCGAAACTAATTTACCATCTTTACATGGATTCCAAGCATTTTCTGTTCCTGCAGTTAAAACCTCCATAAGAGGTCGTGGAAGTGGTGGACTTACAATATTCATTTCAATTGATTTACATGCTGAGATCCACCCAGTAACTAGTATATTTCCGCAATATATACAAGTGTTGTTTATTAAGAGCAAGTATTTTGATTCTGTAATTTGTATAAACATCTATTTCCCGCCTAAATTAGCAAAGAATGTAGGCCCTAACAATATCTGGGATGGCTTATCTGAAACCTTGACCTCTCTGGAAAATCAATACCCTTCCATAAAGTTATTAATGTGTGGAGATTTTAATGCTAGAATTGGAAATGATCTAAGGTAAGTGGAGAGCACTAATCATGGGCCAGCAATCCATGGTGTTTCCATTCCTAGAGTCTCTCAAGATATGAATGTTAATAAATCTGGTTTAAAGCTAGTAGAAATTCTATCTTTACATGGATTGCAATGTCTTAATGGAACGCATTGTGACCTGACATTGGGTCCTTTTACTTACGTTACCAGTAGGGGAGCAAGTACGATAGACTATATAATAGTCTCAGCAAATTTGCTATCTGATATTTGTAGATTAGAAGCTGTTAATCGAGCTGAAAGTGACCACTTTCCATTGTCATTACTATTTAATTGCAGGCCGCTCTATCCTCCAAATACTCTTCAAAATTTAAATGGAATCCATATAGGAGAACGGAGAATACGATGGACAGTCAATTTAAATACTTCTATCTCCAAGACCTTGGAGAGTTCCATCTTTAAATCTTTACAAAATGATATTCTAAATAATAACTTGGATATTTTGAAAGTTTTTCAAATTATAATTCAAAAACTTAAGCCCAAGTTAGTGAGCAATAAACAATTTAATCCCAATAAAATAGTAATTAACAGGTGGTTTGATGCGGAATGCCGAAATGCCCGGAGAGCTTTAATGAACTACTCTCGTCAGATACTTAGAAATAATAACAACAGCTCCCCTGAATATCTAGCCTCTATGAGGCAATCTTACAAGGTACTTCTAAAACAAAAGAAAGACACATATGTTAGATCACAATGGAAACAACTAGCACAGGCGGTCTCAGGAAGAAATGAAAAGCAATTTTGGGACATCACTGCTTTAGGTATGAATAGGATTAGACCGGTCATTGTCGGACATATTACATCACAGCAATGGTATAGTCACTTTAGTAAACTTTATGGAGATATAGGTGTGGAACATCATTCTTCCATTGCTCAAAAAACTAATTGTCTGCCTCACTGGTTCCCTGTATCAGAGTCTGAGATAAAAAAGTTGATAGCATCCCTTGCACTGAATAAAGCTCCAGGTGAAAATATGATGCCCCCTGAAATATTTAAAAATTTTCCTGATTCGTGGGCTCCAATTCTAGCTAAGGTCTTCACTCAAATAAATAACACAGGGATAATCCTATCAGGTTGGAAACAGAGTGTAGTTGTTCCAATATACAAGAAGGGTGATAAGCAAGACCCCAATAACTACCGACCTATAAGCCTGTTGGATGTGGACTCCAAGCTATATAGTAAACATCTGCTAAATAAATTAGAGGAATGGGAATCAAATAACCAAGTCATTTACCCAGAACAAGCAGGATTTAGGGAGGGCCAGAGTACTATCGATCACTGTTTAACCCTCTATTCTTTAGCTCAACAAGGAATCAATGGCCCAACAAAACATCTATTTGTCGCCTTCATTGACCTAGCTGCAGCTTTCGATTCAATCGATAGAAATTTGTTATGGCTCAAATTGGCCAACACTAATATGGATAATCGTTTACAATCTTTAATTAGGGAACTTTATTCTAACACAACAGCGAGGATAAGAGTTGGTACCTCTGGTTTATTAACTGAACCAATCCCCACAAACAAAGGAGTTAAACAAGGGTGTCTTCTGGCACCATCACTCTTTAATTTGTATTTAAATGACATCATTCCAGCACTCTCGGGCCCAGAATTTTTCCCTCCCACACTTGGGTCGAAAAAGATATCTATTCTGTTATACGCAGATGATATGGTGTTGATTTCACTTACGCGTATAGGCTTGAGAAGATTAATTTCTAAACTTGTAACTTTTTGTTCTAAAGAAAAACTTGTTATCAATTATAACAAAACAAAAGTGATGGTGTTTGGGAATAGACACTCTGACTTCCACTGTTCTATTAATGGTCACCAGATTGAACAATGTAGGGAGTTTAAATATCTTGGTATTTATTTTACGGAAAATCTCTCTTGGAAATCTCATATTGAGGCTACCAGAATAATGGCAATGAAATCTATTGGAGCAATCCTTAAATTTTATAATCAAGCCGGGGGTCATTTGGCCGCACCTGCTCTAAAAATATTTCAGAGTAAAGCAATAACTCAAATTCTCTATGGTGCTGCTGTGTGGGGATGGGATGATTCTCAATTGGATAAATTGGAAACCCTCCAAAATACATTTCTTAAGAAATTACTTATCCTCCCGCCTGGTACACCGGCAGCTTTAGTCAGAGCAGAGGTTGGCTTACCTTCCATTAGAGTCTGTATCCATTTTGCTTTATTTAACTATTGGAAATCGGTAAAAGATTCTACAATTAAGGTTTTCCCTAAATTGTGTTTTCAATATCTACCAAAATGTAAAACCTGGAGTTTGAAATATCAAAAATTGTTGGAATTATATCCTGCTTTAATTGAAAATCCCTCTATCTGGAACTCAAAAGAAAAGTTACGCGAATATATTTACAATCACAGTGTACATTTGGACAGATTAGCTATTAATAATTCAAAGTGTTCTGAATGGTTCAGGTTATATAAACTGGATCATCAAATGGCCATCTATTTAGAGAAGCTCACATTTCCAAAGCTTAGACTAGCTTTTACAGCGCTTCGTTTTCAAACAATGCCCTCGGCCATGATTGATGGAAGATACTTACGTACACCAAAAGACTCCCGTCTGTGTATTTGCGGAGCACCAGAAGTTGAGGATCTGCCTCACTATTTGTTTTCTTGTCCACTTTATATAGAATCGAGGACTAAATTTCTGGGATCTATTTTGTCTAATTTACAGTGTAATAGCACTTCTGAAAAGATATTTTATCTGTTATCTGATATTAATTCTAAGGTAACTTATAAAGTCGCAATGTTTTCCACAGCAGCAATCAAAATTCGGGCTAGTGTTATAGCTGATATTGCAGTTGATTGCCGTGGTGATGATCGTATCTAATTTATTAGGTTGTTTTTAATGTCGATTTAGCTAACTGTTAAGAATATTGATTTAGTTGTGTTTTTTTCTTCCTTTCAAATTGTTTCAAATTTGTATGCTAACTGCTTAACTAATTGATGTATTTCATTTTATAATACTGATGTATTTTATAATGTTAAAATTGCAAATGGCCTTTGGCTTAAGCAATAATAAAGCTGATGATGATGATGAATAGTGCACATTAAATTGAGGCACTGCCCTGGCTCAGTGCTAGGGAGTCATGGGAATTGTATTTTTTTGGGGGACATTGAGCCTTCTCTGTCAGAGAGCTCTGGTGCCACAATAAATTACAGTTCCCATGATTCCCTAGTACTGAGCCAGGGCAGTGCCTCAATTTAATGTGCACTATTTCTGGCAGTCTGCAAAGGCCCGAAGCGGCTTCAACTGATAAAAACTAGGTTGATGGCGACCTCCCAGAAGACCTTCTCTGCTATTGCTCCCAGATTGTGGAACGCCTTGCTGGAAGAGATCCATCAGATAACCAGCTTAGACGGCTTTAAAAAAGCTGTCAAGGCGGATCTCTTCCATCAGGACTACCCGGAATAAACCACTCATTTAGCTTGGCCTCCCCCCCATCATATTTTCCCCATATCCCCAGAGTGCCTATTGTTTTTAACTTCATTTATTGTTTAATTCTTGGTTTTAACTGATATTTGAATTTAATATATTTTAAGGGGGGTTAGTGTGTTTAGTTATATGGTTTGTTGTTTATTGTTGGGGTAGTTTATGTGTTGATTTTAGATTTAATCCACCTTGATCGCTATGGCAAAAGGTGGGGTATACATTATTATTATTATTCCCAGCTTCTGCCAACCTAGCTGTATAGTTCTTTATAGGTCAAAACCAGCACTTTGAATTGTGCCTGGAAACAGACCTGGAGCCAGTAGAGCTGTTGGAGCAGGGGAGTGTATGGTCATTGTAACCAGTCCTAGTTAACACTCTTTGTACCTCAAAGAGCACGTTACAGTAATCCATATGTTACAGCAATCCAAACACCTGTAGCTATTGGTAATGTATTCCTTTTCCCTATAACCAAGGCATCACTATTTTATATCAGTGGATGGCTTCTGGCTTTTCTGACTGACTGTCTTAGAACTATCAAAGGTGTTAAACCTCATCTCCCCAAAGAGGTTCAGCACTTTGGACAGACAGTTCAAATTTGGACTAAAATCTGGAGTGTACTCACCATCTCATTGACATGGGAGCTAATAGCTGCCACTGTATTGCACCACAGCTTGTAACTCAACAAGGACCACATGACTTGTGTTGTAAATGTAACTTGTAATTACTTTTTAGCTGTAGTGCAGGAGGGATCACATGGTGCCATGTGCTCTATTGTGAGTGTTCAGATGATGACAAGGTAGATGGAAATTAACTGAGAGAAATAGGAAGATAAATAGTTACTTTTAAAGATTGTAACTATAATAGTAATGAAATACCTTTTGAATCTTAGAATATAATCATAACTAATTACTTTTTTAAAGTAACTTTCAAAGCTCCAGTTTACTAAGTATTAAAACAAAATGCTTTGAGGCTCTATTAATTTCTAGGGCAACCACAAGGTTGTCGTCTTTCTCAGCCTCAAAACTTTCCTCAAATCTCCTGGACGTTTTAAAAGCAAAATCTCACTTTAACTTTATGTCTTTACTTAAAATACTGAAATGTCTGCAACATTGTTTATAATGCCATTGCCACATATCAGAACTGATTTGATGTGCTCCAATTAAACTAAGAACGGGGTATAAAGCAACAGATTTTTCTTTAGTGCCACTGGGTAATTTGGGAAGATGCTTTATAATGTCACCGTTGCATAGGCAAAAAATAAAATCTGTGAAATATTAAAGGGGTAAATCAATCCATGCATTCTATTTTTGTGGCTCCAAGGTATGAGATATTCTTGACATCAAGAAAAGTATCAAGACTGCTAAATCTGGCAAACATAATAAGTCAGGGAACACAGGACTAATATGACCATAGTTCGGTAGGTGTCTGAGCTTATCAGTCAAATGTGGGTGAATTCCCAATCACTGGCAGATGGTTACTCCATTTTAGTGGTGGATTTTGCCCTGGTGATATGAGGGTGATGTGACAGGTTTTGATTCGTCTTGATATGATTGGCTTGAGTTGTCATTGTTCGGGGTTCAGTTCCAAAAGTCTCTAGAATGAAAATATATCAGTCTAGATTGAGCAAATCTTTCCTCTAGTTACTAAAGCAGAAGTGGGTCACTGCAGAGGCCCAAGGGCCATTTTCTTCTCCTGAGATCCTCCACAGATAATTAAAATTGTTGTTGTTGGGGGGGGGACCCACAACATTGACAGAAGTCCACTTTTGGTTTTGATAGACCCATAAAGCTATTTAGAAGTTGGGTGGCAGCTCCTGGAAGCTCCCAGAAGCAACAATTCATTTTTAAAAGAAGAAAGGGTAGGACTTGGAGTGGATCATCCTTGGAGGGCCACATGCTGTCCAAGCAATGTGTTTTACTCACCCCTGCTGAATGGAAGCTGAGACTGGAGAAATCTTTTACTCTAGTCACAGTTTAGTGGAAAAGCACATAAATTAATACAGCTGAACACTAAGGCACCAAGCAAGGGGTATCCTGCTTTTTCACACAATGCAGCTACTTAGATTTTTTTTAAACTGTTGGACACGAATTATGGGGCAGTAAATCAATATGTTATAAAGTGGATAAAGTAAAAATGGAAGGTATGTAGGAAGCATGACTTACTATAAACTTAGGGTTTGCATGAGGACTTGGGGTAAGAGGATTTACCCATGGTGACTGAGAGACTCTGGTAGTTGTGGTACAAAAATAACTTCTCTAAGCTTTGGAATTTTCTTTGGATATATCTCAAATCTTGAACTGAAGCAAACTAATTTGGTGCCATTTGAGATAGATCTAAAGTGAAGCAGGTGTTCTTTAAGTGAATCAGGCTGTTTCTGAAATACTGAGATCTGTTTTGAAATGCAAAGGTGCATAGAGGTAGATACAGTGTAGAGGCACAGGAAATACATTTATTTCCCTTCTAAACTCTCTATACAGAAAACAAAAGAGAGAGGGAATGAAAAAGGACTTACTTTTTTGTCTTTCTGTTCTGGTTTCTAATCACAGTGAATGTTTTTACAAGTGCTTTCTAATTGTACTGCTTTTAGAAGTGTTGTTGAAGTAATATATTACAGAAACACACTCAGGGTAGCTGTGTTTGCCGGGCAGCAAAATACAACAAAATTGAAAATTTACCCAGGTTAGGCCCCTGTGATATCATGGGGTGAAATCATCTGATGTCACAAAGGCAAGCAGAAAAGGGTTGGGAGGTAGGTCAGAATTATTTCCTGTCAGCTGATTGTGGAAATGAATGAGAAGGGAACCTGGGTAAATAAGCCAGGTGTTAGAAGTAGTAACACTGCCACCCCATTCCCTGCTTTGCTCCAATCAGCATGATGAGCCCAACTGCATGCACTCACTATCTCTCTCCTTAGTCCTCCCCTTCACTCCTAGCTTTGTTATGCACCAATGTTGCCCATGTTTCATAAAGACAAAAGCATCTTCACATTGAGCCAAAGTCCCAGCATAATTTGACAAAGGATGGAGATGTGTGCTCAGACCTTAAAACCACTTCATATCAAAAAAGTAAACTACTTCTTCCTCCAATGCCACTCATCATGAGATTTTATCTTCACCCAGAGACCTGGAAAAGCATAGTACTTCTCTTTCCATTTCCAAGGCCCATTTCAACATGTCAAGGCAATCTTTCAAGAAATCATTCCCCTCTATGACATTTCTCTCCTACAGTGGAAGAACAGTTCAGGAAGTGCTTTTCTACAGCAATGGAAATTTCTGAAATAGTTGCAAAATGCCTGCATAAAACTAACATCTTTTCCCTTTGCAAAAGAAAGAATCTGAATACAGCAAGCATGAAAAGATTAGCTGTATAGTCAAAAAGATAAAAATAATCCATGTGATATTTCTGATTTTTAAAAGTCCGTGCAAAAAAGCAATAACAATTGTGCTTGCATGCAGTTTGCACAAAACTAATTCTTGCAAATGTCAAAACTCTCATCTGTACCAGCACAAAATATATGGCAGGTGCGGCAAAGCATTGTGCAGTTCCTCATTCTTGAGCATGAGTATGTAATAAGAGAAGATACAACATCCACCCCATCTGATCAGTTTTGCCTTTGTTGTACTTCAGTGTCAATTTTGAGAAGAACAGAAACACTCTCAAATGGTTTTTCATTCATCACAATTCCCTGACTCATGTCCTTCAATGCTTGAAACTTTGTAAGTTGTGTACTTGGCTGTGCCATTAGCAGGTGTGCCATTTTCAAACAAATGCCCACAAAAGCAGGAAGGTGGGGGAGGGAGCCAACTGTTTTCTCCTCAAACTTTAAAATTGTCTGCAAGATACCCTGCATCTATCTGTCCAAAATTATGTACTTGCTTTATCAGTAGGCATCTTTCCAATATGGGCCATTATCTTGTGAATTACTTAGAAATTCAGCTTCAGTGGATCAGCTTGACTTTGAGTACTCTGTGAGAAGGAGAAAAGCTGCTTTCTTCACACTGTGGCTAATTTTACTCTTCTGTGTCTTCTGCATGACTGAAGTACTAAGAAGTTAAAAAAAGATAGATTGCAATATATAGGGATGTGAAACCACAAGTCAGAGAAAGTAAGTGTGCATTTGGTAGGGACAAGTGAAGATAATCTAAAATCAATAACTTATTATCTCTCTATTTTTCCGGCATCAACATGAGTACTTCACCACTTGATGTCACTCTAACACTTGATGTTTCTTTTAATTATTGGCCAATACAGGCTTTTTGTTTCTTGCGGTTAAATGCTATTTTTGTTGGAGTTTCTTTGTGTATTTTTTAATACACAGAAATGAAAGGTAGCAATTAAATAGAGCACTGGTAATAATCCTTACATCTGACAATGAATTTTGTTCAGCATTAAAATTCAAAGAAACATCAGAGGGGGCCTGAAGAAGACTGAATTGATTTGCAATAAGTGGAGCTCAAGTGATTCCAGACTTTGTACATAGGTTGAAGTGTTTTGTTGTTTATCAAGCTTGTGTATTTCTTGGCACTTTGTTCTCTAATCCTAGTTTTCTTCTCAGAAAAAAACAACACAAACACCAAGGTTAGGGGTTCATAATAAAATACTGAGTTTCAGAAGCAGATTGAACTGAAATGTATTTTTTTACAGATAGATGGGTGTTGTTTTTTTAAGTTTTTTCCCTAGTCTATGCTAGATCTGTTTGTGTTTACCCATAAATGTTAGGCCAAGATATTTTGCTACCTGAAGATATTTTGCTACCTACTTTGCTACAAATCCCTCCTCTATCTCTTCTCATATTATTATGCACACAATACTAGTGGTAGCAAGTGACTTCTACATTAGTGGGTGGCAAATCCATTCTGAGTTTCAATTTGAACTTTAAAATAGCTTACCAAGGTGCTGGGGCTATACCAGGAAAAAATGGCTGAGGCTTCTGGGAGCTGAAGTCTCTCAGCCCTTAAAGGGGAAAGGTTGCCTATCCCTGGTGTGATACCCTAGATAATTACTTTAATGTCTTTATCTTTCCACTCACTACTAGAGTTTTACAGAATATTCAAAAATATTCAAGAGATTATGTTAAAAACAACAACAACAACAACAACAACAACAACAACAACAACAAAAACCACCAGATTTCTTGAGTATTGGGAATTCCTGGCAAAGAGAATCATAGCAGTCTGGGATATCTTTGTGGAGGGGGTGGGATCACTTTTGGCAGAGAAACTCCCTCCTCAGAAAACAAATTTCTGACAGAGAAACATCAGGGGAAAATGGTACTGTCTGGAAAGGAAATGCAGTTTGGTGCTCAGGAAAGATGTTTTGCAGAAATGCCACAAACATACACACATGTGTCATTGTCATCATCATCATCATCATCATCATCACCACCATCATCATCATTATCATCTTTAGTGTAGAATAAATCCTGAAATGCAAATAGTCTTTGCAAACCTTGTAGCTTTTGATGACTTTCTTACAGTGAGGAAGAAAATTATAACATTATTTATCCCTGAATCCAAGAATGAAATGGGGGGGGGGGGGGAATGCATCCACATCCATCCCAGTGACCACTGCATAATGTCCCTAATTGGCCAAGTTTTCTTGGCACAGACAGAGGAGAAATCCCTCAAGCATCTCTCCCCAACATCTAGTTAAAATACAATAATAGAAAATTAAGTAATCTGCTGACCTTTCATGACACTCTAGACCTCCTGTCTGTGATGGCTTTTTCCAACTGCTTATGGTAGGGGCAATCCTGCTGTTTCTGCACTAATCTGATTAAACAGAGAGAGAGAGAGAGAGAGAGAGAGTTTTTATATGAATTTAGTCCTAAAAGATACATGTATTATATGCATTTGAGATTAAAATATACATTTTATATAATTTATATTCTAAATGAAAAAAAAATATAGCATGTATATAAAATGTATATGCTAATGTACACTTTCACCTGGTAGGCATAGTAGATGTTAGTTTGATTAAAGATGGAGTGAACTAAATCCTCAAGCATCCCCACTGTAAGGTTTTGTACACAGAAATAATTTGCCCTTTGCAACCAATAATTTCCCTAGTCTTGCTTGTGAAAACAGTAGGTGAAGAGTCAATTCATGATTAGATTATCCATAAGTCATTAGTGTTAAGGTACCAGAGTATCATTAATCTACTGCTCAGTGATGGATGCCTTCAGCATATCATTACTTCCATTCTTATCAGAATTCCAAGCTCTGGAATTTTTATGCAAGAACAGCATTTACAATTTGAGGATCTTAGGGGGGGAAAGTATGTGATTATCCCTTTGCACTGGCTGAGAGCAACATAAAGGGTAGGAGGCTGCAAGGTAATGCAAAGCATGATTCAAAACAAGACAACACAATTAAAAACTAAAAAGACAATGTTGTAACATTAACACACAACTAAACAGAGCAAAACAAATGAAAGCAATTTAAAAGGACATCAAGGCAAAAATGAGCCAAAGTATCACTCCCCTCCCATTTTATGCCCTTTCATAGGACGTTATCACACAGGGGTCTCAACGCAGCAAGAAAGCGGCAAGAGAGCGGAATGGAATCATTCCAGAACCATACCGGAATGGACCCGGCAAGACGGAAAGCGTTATCAGACGCAACTGGAATCATTGCAGAATTGACGATGCCGCGATGGTTCTGCTCTGGGGTCCCGTATCTCCTGTTCACACACAAGTGGAAAGATCCCTTCCACAACCCAGCAAGGATGTTCTTGCACATGCGCAGAAACAGGAATGCTCGCCGCGTCCGTCGGATGCGATTTTCGTCACTTCCGTCGCCATAGCGTCATTGCTTTGCCACCGCAATTGCTGTGTGGTCGCCATTTCTTCCCTGTGTGCCAGAGCCCCCGCATCGCTGCTGTGACCATGGAGGAGTCTGATGCAGTAATGCTTTGTGAGTTGCAGGCGGAGCTGGAGAAGGTGGAGCGGGAACACAGGGCAAGGTGCAGGGCTGTGCTGGCTGGCGTCTGTCGCTTCATGAGGCGGCGTGGCATCACTGGCTTCACAGCCCATGCCTTGCTATGGAGGCTTTTTGGTTGCCAAAACCACATGGGCCGGGCTTTCCATGGTGCCAGTGTCCCCCGTCCACGCCGGTGGTGGGTCAGGCCACAGGTGGTCAGGAACTGGTGGGTAGAGGAGGTGATCCCACTGTGGGATGAGGACATGTGGATAAGGAACTTCCGCATGTCCAAATCCAGCCTGTTTGAGATAGCTGAGGCTCTGCGCTTTAACCTCCAGGCCGAAGACACCAGGATGAGGAGGGCCATCTCCGTGGAAGAGAGGGTGGCAATCACCATATGGTGGCTTTCTGCCCCCCTCAATTACAGGAGAGTGACACGGCACTTCCAGATTGGGGTGTCCACAGCAGCCATCATCTGCATAGAGGTTATCCAGGCAATCGAGAAAGAACTTCTCCCAAGAACAGTCTTCCTTAGGAACTATCGCCAGGTAGGTTCCTCTCCTTTCTTCTATCAGTGTGTTCCTGGCCTCTGCTTCCTTTAAATTAAACTATGCTGTCAAATAATACTGTTATATATTACTGCTGTAAAATAATCTTACTGTGCCACATAAACATGTGGGGCTTGGTTTTTGAATTTTTTTAGGAACAATTTAGTCATTTGCAAATATCCCCCTTGCCTCTGTGTTATTGCCTCTTGTGTGTGCAATGTGCGGGTATGCATATCTACTTATATAAGCAGATTACTGAAAGGGCTATTGTCAGGGGTGCATTTATTTGGGAAGGGAGCTATAAGGATAGCTGAAAGGTAGGCTTCTTCTGTAGTACATATGTATATAGCTATAGATAGCCATAAGCATCTGCTCGGAGAACTGGACAGGCAGCTCAGCAGTGGGGTGCACAGGTACCAGAGAATTATGGGGCCTAAATCATGGCTGGGCAATTGGCAAGGCAGTTTCCTGGGAGAAATTCACAGATGGAGAGCATCAACATGTGGCTCTTACCCTGTTTTTCATGGCATTTTCTCTATTTTCCTTCTTTTTACCTTGCAGGTCATGGAAGGATTTGAGCAACTGGGCTTCCCCCACTGTGTTGGCGCCCTGGATGGCTCCCATATACCGATACATCCTACCAGGGCGAGTGCTGAGGACTATTATAACCGGAAGTATGGGTACTCAATAGTACTACAGGGATTGACCTCGGCCACCGGTCTCTTCCTCAACATCGAGGCTGGCTTCTCGAGGCGCAACCATGATGCCTTCATCTTCCGGCATTCGTCTTTGTGCCAGGCCATGGATGAGGGCACATTTGTACCAGGCAACCCGTCCATTACAATCAGGGGAGTGCAGGTGCCACCCTTGATAATAACGGATGGGGCATACCCCTTGAGACGATGGCTAATGAAGCCATATACAGGAGCTCTGCAGCCAAATCAATTGGCATTTAATATGGCACTGAGCAGGGCTCGCTGTGTGGTTGAAAGAGCTTTCGGACGCTTAAAAGGAAGATGGGGCTGCCTCGGAGCTAGGCTGACTGTTGGGGAGGAGCACTTCGCGACAGTCGTGTCAGCATGCATGGTCCTTCACAATATTTGTGAAACAAGGGGCCATGCATTGCACGGCGGGCAGCCCACCGGTGAACTGCATCTCCCGCCTATGGCACAGGAGTCCCAGCCGCCTAGAGACCGTCGAAGGCAGACTGAGGGGGAAAGGGTTCGTGGAGCTATAGCGGCCATGATAGCAGAGCGGGAGTGGTTTCCTTAACTGCTTGGTATATTTACCTTTGCTGTTTTCAGCTACATATGTTCTGTTAAAGAATAAACCATTTCTTCACTGTTAATATTAGTTGTTTCCTTAACATCCACTTCCACAGTTTTGTGACACTTGCTTGGTTAGCTTTGTTGTTTTACAGCTGCATGCACATATGTATACATGTGTATATATATATATATATATATATATATACTTCTAACTGTGCGTGTATATATATATATATATATATATATGCACATCTATCTATCTATCTATCTATCTATCTATCTATCTATCTATCTTTCCCATATGTGCATTTATATGTATAAAAGTGTGTGCGTGTGTGTGCATATGCTCATGCACATCTGCACACATAAATGTATAAAATGTATGCAACAGTATACATGACTGTATATTTGTATATATGTTTCGGTGTGTGTATAACAATAAACCATTTCTTTACTGTTATTTTGGGTGGCTTCCTTAATATCCGCTGCCACATTATTGTGACACTTGCTTGGTTGGCTTTTTTGTTTTACGAGTGCATGCATGTATGTATATATATATATATATATATATATAGAGAGAGAGAGAGAGAGAGAGAGAGAGAGAGGTATAGATATATAGATATTTCGATTTGTGCATTTATATGTATGAAAGTGTGCGCGTGTGTGTGTGTATGCTCATGCACATCTGTGCACATAAATGTATCTACACATATCAGTAGCTATATCTATGTATTATATATCTATATCTATCTATCTATCTATGTGTGTATATATATAGATAGATACATACATACATACATACATACATTTAGATAGACAGATCGATAGATATAGATTTAGAGAGAACATGTAAATAATAATAATAATAATAATAAATTTTTATTTATAACCCGCCCCTCTGCGCGGCAATCGGGGCGGGGTACAGCAATATTAAAACAGAACAAAGTTAAAAACATTCCATCATCCCATAGTCCCACCCTCCCATCCCCTTAAAACAGAATTAAACAAATGACCAATTAAAATACAATATTAAAAACATAATGACAATAATATAAGGAGTCAGATTTACAAGTCAGGGACCCATCCCTAGGCTGAGAGTAAAGAGAGATATATATACAGATGGCGATAAAGCAATGAATCGTTACAGGTAAAAATACACAAATGTCTTGATAAATACATTTATTTATATTTAACAATATAAAAACAACATATATATGGGATTTTGTGTATGTACTTGTGTATAAGTGTGTGTGCAGACACAGAAACATGTACCGTATTTTTCGGCATATAAGACGCATTTTTTCTTCCCCAAAACAAGGGTGGGGAAGTTGCTGCGCCTAATAAAGCGAATATACAAGCTGAGGGCAAACTGCCGAGGCCTAGGCTAAAAGTAGGCCTCATTTCAACCTCAGCCTTGGTGCTGCAGTGGGCTCCTCCCATCCCAGGAAGAGCCCATTGGAGCAGCCAGGACAGGGGTGGAAAGAGTCCTCTTTTCCTGGCTAGTTGAATGTGCTCCTCCTCTTTCCACCCCCATCCTGGGTGCTTCAATGGACTCTTCCTGGGGTCAGAGGACATCCTCCCATCCCAGGAAGAGTCCATTGGAGCACCCAGGAGGGGGGTGGAAAGAGTCCCCCCCTTGAAGAAATCTGCCAGGAAAACCCTCATGGTAGGATCAAAATGAGCCAGAAATTACTCCAAGGCACTGGATTAGCACCCTGGCCAAGTTACACTGTCTCAGCCTCAGAGGGTGAAAATGGCAAACTCACTCCTCTGAAGAAATCTGCCAGGAAAACCCTCATGGTAGGGTCAAAATGAGCCAGAAATTACTCCAAGGCACTGGATTATTACCCTGGCCAAGTTACACTGTCTCAGCCTCAGAGGGTGGAAATGGCAAACTCCCTCCTCTGAAGAAATCTGCCAGGAAAACCCTCATGGTAGGATCAAAATGAGCCAGAAATTACTCCAAGGCACTGGATTAGTACCCTGGCCAAGTTACACTGTCTCAGCCTCAGAGGGTGGAAATGGCAAACTCACTCCTCTGAAGAAATCTGCCAGGAAAACCCTCATGGTAGGATCAAAATGAGCCAGAGATTACTCCAAGGCACTGGATTATTACCCTGGCTAAGTTACACTGTCTCAGCCTCAGAGGGTGGAAATTGCAAACTCCCTCCTCTGAAGAAATCTGCCAGGAAAACCCTCATGGTAGGGTCAAAATGAGCCAGAAATTACTCCAAGGCACTGGATTAGTACCCTGGCCAAGTTACACTGTCTCAGCCTCAGAGGGTGGAAATGGCAAACTCACTCCTCTGAAGAAATCTGCCAGGAAAACCCTCATGGTAGGATCAAAATGAGCCAGAAATTACTCCAAGGCACTGGATTAGCACCCTGGCCAAGTTACACTGTCTCAGCCTCAGAGGGTGGAAATTGCAAACTCCCTCCTCTTAAGAAATCTGCCAAGAAAACCCTCATGGTAGGGTCAAAATAAGCCAGAAATTACTCCAAGGCACTGGATTAGCACCCTGGCTAAGTTACACTGTCTCAGCCTCAGAGGGTGGAAATGGCAAACTCCCTCCTCTGAAGAAATCTGCCAGGAAAACCCTCATGGTAGGATCAAAATGAGCCAGAAATTACTCCAAGGCACTGGATTAGTACCCTGGCCAAGTTACACTGTCTCAGCCTCAGAGGGTGGAAATGGCAAACTCACTCCTCTGAAGAAATCTGCCAGGAAAACCCTCATGGTAGGATCAAAATGAGCCAGAAATTACTCCAAGGCACTGGATTAGTACCCTGGCCAAGTTACACTGTCTCAGCCTCAGAGGGTGGAAATGGCAAACTCCCTCCTCTGAAGAAATCTGCCAGGAAAACCCTCATGGTAGGATCAAAATGAGCCAGAAATTACTCCAAGGCACTGTATTATTACCCTGGCCAAGTTACACTGTCTCAGCCTCAGAGGGTGGAAATTGCAAACTCCCTCCTCTGAAGAAATCTGCCAAGAAAACCCTCATGGTAGGGTCAAAATAAGCCAGAAATTACTCCAAGGCACTGGATTATTACCCTGGCCAAGTTACACTGTCTCAGCCTCAGAGAGTGGAAATTGCAAACTCACTCCTCTGAAGAAATCTGCCAGGAAAACCCTCGTGGTAGGGTCAAAATGAGCCAGAAATTACTCCAAGGCACTGGATTATTACCCTGGCCAATTTACACTGTCTCAGCCTCAGAGGATGGAAATGGCAAACCCCCCCCTTGAAGAAATCTGCCAAGAAAACCCTCATGGTAGGGTCAAAATAAGCCATAAATTACTCCATAAGCCAATGGCCTAAAAACTCCAAAGGTACCAGTCCATCTGATCTTGGAAGCTAAGCAGGGTCAGCCCTGGATAGTCCTTGGATGAGAGACCGCCAAAGAATCCCAGGTGCTGCAGGCTGTATTTCAGAGGAAGGAACTGGCAAAACCACTTCTCGAGTCTTCCTTGCCTAAGAAATCCCTAAGAAATTCATGGAGTCACCATAAGGCGACAGGAGACTTGCAAGAAAGTTGGGCAGGGAATTTATGCAATACCTGGCCCTGCTGCTGGCTTAAACTTACATTTACAACTTAAAATTGTTCTTAAACTGCTGTTAACTTTATACAGTTGATATAAAATATTTTACTACAGTATTTGGTTAAGAATCTTTTTTTTCTAGATTTTCCTCCTTTAAAATTGGGTGCGTCTTATATGCCGGAGCGTCTTACTTATACACAACTACATTCACAAACTCCCATATATAGACTCTGAATAGCTTGGCTAAGTGCTATAACAACTATAACAACACACAACATTTATAAATAACAGAACAGAACTTTGAACTTTAAAACCTGTAAAAAAATTAACATTCTTTTTGAAAAAAAAGAATAACCCTCAGGAAGGAGAGTAGAATTTTTTCTTTTTTATTACCCTTTTCCCTGCAAGCCTTTGGCTGGCTACCTGAGGTGACTGGGTAGGCTCCAAGGAAGGGACAAGACAAGATGGAGCTGGCCCCTCATCCACATAGTCCTCAAATAGAACTTGTGTGCCAGTGACCTGTTGAGTCTCAGGTACTGGAGTGACCTGTTGAGTCTCTGGTACTGGAGTGACCTGTTGAGTCTCAGGTACTGGCCTGGTGGTTGCAAGCTGCTTGAGGGCCCCGGCCATAGAACAGACATCTGTTCGCAGACCTTCAATGGCTGTGGTCCTATTTCTTTGCTCCCGCTCAATGACCGCGGTCCTTTTCCGTTGTTCCTGCACGTTTTCCCGGCACACATTGATAAGGTCATCCATGTACCGGTAAATGCGTTGCCGGTGACGTGCATTAGCTAAGATGTCCTTGCAGTAGGAGTGCGCAATGCTCTCCAGTGCAGCGGAATCTCTCGCGATGGTCCTGAGGAGAGACCCGTGCTGGCGCCTTGCTAGCGCACGGTTGAGGCGGCCCTCCCTCCTGGAGTCCTCAATGAGGGTCCTAGCAATCAGTTTCCCCCTCATGGCTCTCCTGTCCGGGATGTCCAGTGTGGACCTCGTGCGGCGCACGAGGTGACGTACAGGTGCTGCAGGAAACCAAAAGAAATGTCAGTACTAGCCATCCAAAATGTATAGACTACCGTTACGTTGGCATGTGCGCAATTTCTGGTACTCAAATACATCTTACGTTCTTAAACTCTAGAGATTGTTTGCAATAAAACCACAGGTTCACTCCCTGCAATGTTTGGACTACTTTCACAGCTGTTACGCCGCTACATTTCCCTTCCTGTGCTTCACACCAGCAGAGAAAATCCTACTGTCACTACTGGCCGCAGGTGTTGCCGGAAGATCTTGCGCCTGCATGTGCTCTGGCTGTTCCACTGGGAGATCAGGTGGGTGTTCCACTGACTGGTTCACTGCAACCAGGTGGAGGATCACGTTACCCTCCTCCTCTGAGACTGCCGGCGGAACTATGGGAACAAAAAAGGAGAAAGGAATAGCTTGCATCAGCTATCTGGAAATTGGAAACCACACGTATTGTCCAAATCATATATATATATGTATATATATATAGGCTTCTGGAGGGTTTCTTTCTTACATGTACTGCTACCAACAAGCCACCACAACAGAAAACATACATGTAATGTGACAGCTTGGCATTCAAATACCAATCTTCCTATTCCTAAAGAAATTTTGTTTACCCACAATTCCATTGTGGGGCGGACTAGTAGATATAGATATAGATATAGATAGATATAGATAGATATTTATATACTATATATATATATATATATATATGCTATAACATATCTATAATATATCTATAATATATCTATATCTATCTATCTATCTATCTATCTATTAATCTATGCTCTCTGCTCCAACCAACCCCCCAAAACTCTAGAAGGAATAAAAATTTTTAGCCTTTCTAGAAGTTTCCCCTTAGCCAGATACAAAAAACCAAGCAGGCATGCATGGGGCCCTCTCTGGGGGACCCCCTCCACCCTCCAACCCACCCACCCCAAACTCTAAAAGCAATTAAAAAGAAATTACCCAGAATTCTATTGTAATGCTTTCTAGAAGTTTCCCCTGAGCTGAATATTAAAAACCAAGCAGGCATGCATGGGGCCCTCTCTGGGGGACCCCCTCCACCCTCAACCCACCCCCCCAACTCTAAAAGCAATTAAAAAGAAATTACCCAGAATTCCATTGTAGTGCTTTCTAGAAGTTTCCCCTGAGCCGAATACTAAAAAACCAAGCAGGCATGCATGGGGCCCTCTCTGGGGGACCCCCTCCACCCTCCAACCCACCCCCAACTCTAAAAGCAATTAAAAAGAAATTACCCAGAATTCCATTGTAGTGCTTTCTAGAAGTTTCCCCTGAGCCAAATACTAAAAACCAAGCAGGCATGCATGGGGCCCTCTTTGGGGGGACCCCCTCCACCCTCTAACCCACCCCCCAAACTCTAAAAGAAAAAAAATTACCCAGAATTCCATTGAAAGGATGAAAAGTCACTTTTTCTTTGCGAACAGTGATCAATTGCATGCTATATATATGGATTATAAGCAACCCTGGAAAAAACCAAAATACCACCCACCTACCCCCCCATCCCCCCCCAAAAAAACCAAAGGGCCATTTGAAGCACATGATGGTTTTATAAATACCTACCTTCAACATGTTGGATGGTTGAGCTTGACGGTCCTTCCCCAGGAGATTCTGGGGCTGCCTGTGATGAGGTTCCCTGTCCTCCTTCCCCGCCAGATGTCCTCACTACTGTGAGGCTTTTACAGGCTCTTTTTGGGAAAATCACCCTGTCCTTTCTTAAGAACCTGTCTAGTTCCTCATAAAAAGGACATGAAACAGGGGCATTCCCACTAATCATGTTGTGAGTTGTGACCCGTCGATATTTTGCCCTGAGAGTTTTACATTTATTCTTTACCTCATCTAATGTTCTGTTAACCCCCTTCTCTCTTAACTTTTCAGAAATCTCCGAATAAATCTCTCGATTTCTATGGTTCATGGTTAACCCCCTCTGGACTCTCTCCTCACCCCACAGAGGGATAAGTTCCTGGAGCTCCCTGTGGGTCCATGCGACACCCCTTCCCTGCTTTCTCTGTGATCCTGTAGCCGGAGCAGAGGAAGCCATTTCCATATTTTTTTAACAATTTAAAGTGAAACCATTAAAAGCTAGAAATAGCTGTCAAATAAAGAGCAGCAATTTGCAAGAGCCGCAAAACAGTCTTGCTATTTTACCGCTATAACGACGGTAGCGCTGAGGCGATGTTTCCAGGTGAGCAGCTACTCCCAAAATGGGTGCCACGTGTAGCGGGCAATGGAGAATATCCAGGCGGCGGGATTGTCGTGCATGCGCAATGATTCTGCTTCTGCTCTAGCGACACCTGTTGGAGCAGGAAGCACATTTTGCCCATAGGGAAAGCCACAGAGATGGCAAACCATTGGCAAATGTGGCTACCTGCCGAAGTTGAGGCCGTTCTGGAGATCATGGGTGCGAGCTGCCACCTCCCCCTGCTCATGGGCTCTAGCTCAAACCCAATGATGCCATCTACAGGAGGATTACCAGAAGACTGGCCCATAGAGGCTTCCTGAGAACTGTGGCCCACGTGAGGTCAAAAGTAAAAGTTCCCAGGAATGCCTTCTATAGGGCCAGGCAAATGTTCCATGGGGACCCTCCTCCAGAAGGCCGGCCTCCCTTTTATATGCAGCTTCGGTGGCTGTGGGAGCAGGCAGGCCACCCCAATGGCAGGCGTGCCTGAGGACCACTGGGTAAGTAATTCCCTCCACTACTGTTATATATGTGTATATGTAGGGGTGTATATGTGTACATTTGCATTTATGTTTATAAGTTTACCTGTCCTTACCTGTTCCTGGCATTTATGTTTACCTGTCCTTACAGTATGCAAAAAAAATCAGCTCTTTAATGTTAATGCCAATAATGTCTGCCACAAGTAATTTACCCTTTTCTATAATGTCTTACTTCCAGGAGAAATCGAGGCAGAAGCAGAGGAGGCCCAGGAGCAAGCGCCAGGAAGCCCGGAGGGCAGCCCGCCCCCACAAGAGGAGGAGGACGAGGAAGAGGGAGGAGGGAGAGCCAGTCCTCCTCCCCCGCTGGAAGGGGAAGAAGAGCCTGACGAGGGGCAGGCTGTGGAGCAGCAGGCTGTTCCACAGCCAGCCGAGGAGGATAACCCCCCTGAGCCACCAGACGTGGCAGAAGAATGCCCAGGTAGTTATGGGACCTTATTCAGGGGGAAACAAGTACATAATGCAACACAGGCACACATCTAACAATGGAGCAAACAAGCAATAATGATTTCTTTCTGGTTTTTCCCTACAGTCCGCAAACTTATCGCCAACCTGTCACGAACTGTGGGGGAGATGATTGAGAGGATTGGTGCCCTTGAAAGAAAGGTGGACCAACTTGATATGTGGGTCCGCCATTTCCAGGTCCACCGAACACCACCACATTAATTATTATTTTTTGTTTTGTTTTATCCATCCTACCCCCCTCTGCCATGTGTGTGAACAGGCAGAGGTTTTTTTATTATTATTATTATTAATTTCTCCCTCCCTCCCCCGTTTTTGTTTTTTTTTAAAAAACAAAAAACATGAAAGTGTAAATAGAAAAAAAAATAATTATGTGATGAAAATAAATAATTTATTTTTTGTTAAAAAGCTTGTATGGCATCTTTATTTAATTTGCTGAGGTGGGATGTTGAACACAGACAGAAAAAACACTCGAAGCACTTATTCCACTCCTTTCCACAAGCATTTAGATATGTAGGATGCCACAAGGTGTATCTGAAAGAGAAAGAAGGAACATCACTAGAACCAAATGGGAATGGACCACGAGAATAGATTCATACCAATAGTGTCTCTTACATTATTAATCAGAAATATAACATTCAGAACAGTGCAAGATATTAGCAATCAACATCATACCCTGTAGGGCCAAAAAGGAAAGGGAGGTGAAAATTTTTTCGATTGGTAAGAGAAGGTTAAAAGGTGAAATGAATTGCATTTTTCAAATCGGTGGAGGGTACTACCTGATATGGCTTGCTTATTAGCTCAGGCCCTAGAGCAGTGGAATGCATGCAAAAGGAAAACAGCACAAACAAACATTTGTAAAATTCCCCCTCAGAACAGGGCCTCCAAGCATGGAAACATGTGCTTGAAGATTTGTGGCACCAACTTCGCTTAACTGCACATTGAAGCACAGCCGGGAAGGGCCCCGTGGGGGGTGCATAGAAATGGCATTCCTGCATGGCAGGAGGTAGAAGTGAATTGACGTAAAGGTTTTCCCCCACCGTACCAAAGAAGGGCCCCTTGGGGGGTGCTTAGATAAGTCATCCCTGCATGGCAGGTGTTCGAGGTAGGTTAAGGTTCAGGATTTCCCCCACCGAACAAAAAAACAGTAAAAAATGTAAATATTAACGTTGTCTTTAAAGGTAAATGTATATATACAGGTAGCTGTAAATGTAGATGACGTGATATTTTATGGAGACATCCAGAAAAACAGCAAAAGGGCATGTGTAGGGAGTTATTGCATACTGTGTCCCCATCTCTGTAGGTAACACTGTCCACAGAAATCTGTTCACTTGTCTATCCCTCCCTCTCCCTCTCTCTCTCTCTCTCTCTCTCTGCCTCTCTCTCCCTCTCTCTTTCTTTCTCCCTCTTTATATAGATGGATAGATAGATATAAATATAGATATGAGTATATATCTATATATCTATATCTATCTATATATGCATATATACCTATCTATCTATCCATCTATATATATGTAGAGATACATGAATGTATATTGATATGAATGTACAAAACTTCACAGTAACAGCTACTTACTTCTGCATCAGCATACAACATATCTAACTGTCTACCTACCTATCTATCCATCCATTAATCTATCTTTCTATGTTTATATCACCAAAAGCACCTATCTATCTATCTATCTATCTATCTATCCACCACCCACTCTATTCTTCTAGCCAAATAACTGTCTCCACTGGTCTGCCGCCCCTCCAACTATACAGGGCATCCCCCAAACTCTAAAAGCAATTAAAAAGTAATAACCCAGAATTCCATTGCAGTGCTTTCTAGAAGTTTCCCCTGAGCCGGATACAAAAAACCAAGCAGGCATGCATGGGGCCCTCTCTGGGGGACCCCCTCCACCCTCCAACCCACCCCCCAAACTCTAAAAGCAATCAAAAAGAAATTACCCAGAATTCCATTGCAGTGCTTTCTAGAAGTTTCCCCTGAGCCGGATACAAAAAACCAAGCAGGCATGCATGGGGCCTTCTCTGGGGGACCCCCCTCCACCCTCCAACCCACCCCCCCAAACTCTAAAAGCAATTAAAAAGTAATTACCCAGAATTCCATTGCAGCGCTTTCTAGAAGTTTCCCCTGAGCCGGATACAAAAAACCAAGCAGGCATGCATGGGGCCCTCTCTGGGGGACCCCCTCCACCCCCCCCAAACCTTAAAAGCAATCAAAAAGAAATTGCCCAGAATTCCATTGAAGTGCTTTCTAGAAGTTTCCCCAGAGCTGGATACAAAAAACCAAGCAGGCATGCATGGGTCCCTCTCTGGGGGACCCCCTCCACCCTGTAACCCACCCCCCCAAACTCTAAAAAAACACAGAATTCCATTGAAAGGATGAAAAGTCGCTTTTTCTTTGCAAACATTGATCAATTGCATGCTATATATATGGATTATAAGCAACCCTGGAAAAAACCAAAATACCAGCCACCTACCCCCCCATCCCCCCCCCAAAAAAACCCAAAGGGCTATTTGAAGCACATGATGGTTTTATAAATACCTACCTTCTACATGTTGGACGGTTGAGCTTGACGGTCCTTCCCCAGGTGATTAATACATTTAATCAAGACAACACTCACACACATCCAGAGAACCAGCAGGATGAATAGATGACCAGGTACCAAGGCCTCTGGGATGTTCCTGGCAGCCAGGTATCCACACCTGAGAAAAGAGAAGCATCAGAAAACAAAGATCTTTCTCCCCCCCCCCCCCCCGAATTCAGGGCAACAAAACCATCCCTAATATTGATCTCTCCCCCCAAACCCTGGCCGCGCAGCGGCACATATCCCAGAAGAAAACTAGATTGTCTTAAAATTGCCCGATCCAAACAGGAAGTACACGTCATAAGATGCTTCCTCACAGATCCATGGGAAATAGCGCGGGGAACCATGGGCCATAACGGGGAAATGCTCCACGATACGCATCTCGTGATCATACATACGGTGAAAGCAGAAGCATTGTGGCATCATTCCGGCCGCTAGAGTGTAATTCCTCAAGAAACCCGGAATTCAAAAGAACTGGAATGATGCAGGGATGATGCAGGGATGGGCGGGGTTATGTGCGACGTCGTGTGAACACACGGAAAAAAGAACCAGAGTGGTGCAGGAATGATGCAGGATTCTTTCTGCTTTAGGGCCAGTGTGATAACGTCCATAGAATCATAGAATTGGAAGAGACCACGAGGGTCATCCAGTCCATCCCCCTGCCATTCAGGAATACACAATCAAAGCATTCCTGACAGATGGCCATCCAGTTTCTTCTTAAAAATCCCCAAAGGAGAAGACTCCACTACACTCCAGAGCAATGTGTTCCACTGCCAAACTTCAGCACTAACCAGTTAATAATGAAAGCCTGCCTGATTAGAAAAATCTTTACCTGCCAATGGAAGGACAAAGAGGTAGGGGTCAGCCTAACCTATCTCACAATGAAATTCTACAGCCTATATGCAACTGTTAATATTGTCTCCTGTTATCACACCAAAACTACCCATGAGTGTGAACAATAGCTCACATAGGTGGGTGTGAACAATAGCTATTTTGGGGTTGTTGATGTTAACTATCTTCAAGTTGATTTCCACCTATGGTGACCCTATGAATGGGAGACCTTCAAGCCATACTATCCTCAACTGCCCTGCTCAGCTCTTGCAGATTCATGGTTGTGACTTCTTTGATTGAGTCTATCCATCTGGAATTTAGGGCTGAAGCACATGACCTGGAAGGAGTGGCCAGATCAATTTTTTTATTTATACTGATTATTTTATTTTATTTTTTAAATTTCATTTCATTTTTTACTATATTTATTATATTTTGTTACTATTTTATTTATTTTTATTTTATTTATTTATATTGTTGTATGGCTTTAAGTCATTTCCAACTTATGGCAACCCTATCATGAGTTTTTCTTAACACATTTTTTTTCAGAGGGGGTTTGCCATTGCCTTCCTCTAAACATGTGTGATTTACCCAAGGTCATTCAGTGGGTTTCAATAGATGAGCAGGGTTTCAAAACTCATAGCCCAGCACTCAAACCACTACACAACACTGGCTCTCAGGTAAAGGCTAAGACTAGTTCTCCCATATAGGCGGTATTCAAAAGCTACAGCATAAAGTTCCAAGCACACCATCCCTTTTCACCCTCTCATTTCACTACTCTGGTATTTATTTTTATATGGTGGTTTTGGGGAAGGGAGTGATGTATCAATTTCTGAGCCATGTGCTCTTTGGCTCCGTGCATCTCTACATTTGATATTCAGAAACATTCATATCCAGCTTTGCTCCAACTTTTCCCCCAAATCTGTTCAGTTTATTTCTGGATATTCCAAGGAGTTAGAGAACAACGGTTTCCATAAAATAGTGTGTGGGGTGGGGTGGGAGTGGGGGGAATCATGTGACCCTTCAGATGTTTAGACTCAAAGTTCTGCAATTCTAGTTCTAGTTAGCATAGCCATTACTGATAAATGCTAGAAGTCACAGTCCACCAGTAAACTTTCCAACCTGTGCTTTGAGGGGAGAAATCTTGCCTCAGATGTTTTCTTCAAACAAGAATCTCAATGGTACATTGATTTCTGATGTGAGTAGGCATCCAACTCCATAAGAGACAGGACAAAGCAATCTTGCTCTGGGCAGAGGGAGAAGAGTCCCAGGAGCCATACAACAGCAAGACCTATAGGGCAAGAAGAAAAGGGGATGTGATTTCTGGCATCAGTAGTAGCAGCAACATGTCTCACCACCACTACCACCACCTACAACCCATGTAGATATGCAACCCTGGAAGAGGTGGGGAGTATGGAGCCATGAGAGGGGAGTTCCTAGCACCAGCCTAGATTATGTTTTATGGGGCATCAAAGAGATTTCTCACAAGGAACCCACTAGGGGGGGGTTGTAGACTGCCAGAAATAGTGCAAATTGAGTCCACTTTTAGGGTTAGGGAATCATGGAAACTGTATTTTATTGTGGCACCAGAGCTCTCTGACAGAGAAGGCTCAATGTCTCAGAAAAAAAAAAAAACAATTCCTATGATTCCCTAGCACTAACCCTAACCCTAAAAGTGGACTCAATTTGCACTATTTCTGCAACCCCCCTAGGTTCATCCCCACCTTAATCTTCCTGTGTTCCTTCCTTATCATTGAATTTAGTAGAATGGTAGCAAAAAAGAACACTGTCCTCAATTAAACATTCATTTCATTATAATGAAGAGAATTGGAATGCTGGTTTTGAAAGTGATTCAATAATATTAAATGCTAGAAAATGAAAAATAATTCACTCCACATGCACTAATAATTGAAATCACTTTATTGATTACCTCATTATTAATTCACTCATTGATCAAGATGTTAGTGTGGGGCCAGAATACAGGATTAATGGGTATTGGCATGTAGATTGTCACTGTAGGCCTTAAGGGAACACATTTTGTTGCTGCCTCCTTCAAAAGCTCTTTTTTTGTCTTTTTAAAAGTTGCCTGCTTCCAACCTGGATTCTTTCCTCACATGGGCTACAAAGCCCATAATAGGACTGCTCTCTGGGAATCGTAAGAGTACAATATATCTAGAAATGGTCAGATTATGGAAGACTGTTGCAAAGCATGGGATTGCATTTTACAACCTCTTCAATTCCATTTGTCACTCATCTACATGTTTCTTTTCTTTCTGCCTCCACCAAGTAGACTGCACTCTTCTTCAAATGCCTTGTTTCTTAAAAGTTAATGAGTGATTACCCAGTTTTCGATTTTGTAACAACTTCAACTTATCTTTTCTAATTCTTAACTCCTGCAGACACAAGATTTCTGCATTTACTTTTTTCAGGTATTGGAAAACCTTTCCTCGTTTAACATTACCATTCAGTCCCTTCACGTTCAATGACACAATTTTCAATTTGTTCATACACTTCAAGTCTATTTTTGCCTTCCTACTCATAGTGTTTCAAAACAATAAATAAATAAGTAACTAAATAGAACAAGAAAATAGTGAAGAAGCTCTAAAGTAACTTTACAATTCTCTCTCTTCTTTATCCGAGACTAAGTCCTCGTCCGTTTCCTTTTCGCTATCTGGTTCTGACTCTGCGTCTAACAAATCTTCTAAGTTGTCTGACCTCTCTTGGGTGCCTGTCTGATTTTGAACCTTTGATTTCCTTACTTTCCTCGCTTTAGCTTCCTCCTGATCTACTTCCAACCAACTGTTCTCTTTCTTCTCTCTCCTCTTCTTATTATTCTTTCCTTCTAAATTTGTTTTTTTACCTCCTATGTCACACCTAGTTTCCTCTGCCCCACTACCACTACCAGGGTCCTTTCCTTCTCTGTCTTCATCTTTTTGTTCTCCTCTTTTAAGGAATTTGTGGAAATCCTTAGCTTCCTGCACCGATTTTATCTCAATTTTCTTCTTTTGGTACCATACGGTTAACCCCTTGGGGGTTAACCACCTATAGATTATTTGTCTCTCTCTGAGGGTTAGGGTTAGTGGCTTATATTCCCGTCTCCTTCTCAGGATTGCCGGAGGTATGTCCTTGTATAAGTACAGCTCTCTACCTTCCCATTGTAGTGGTGTTTCTCTGTACTTCTTCAATAGTGAATCCCTTAGATTTTTCCTAACAAACACCACCATAGTGTCTCTAGGGACCTGTTTTTGTTTAGCTATATATGAATTCAATCTATACAGGTTATCTATTTCAAGGACACACAATTCTGGCGCAATATCCAGATATTGACCTAATATCTGAGATACCACCTCCAACAGATTCTCTCTTCCCTGTTCGAGAATTCCTCTAATGTTAACCGCTTTTTCCCTGGCACGCAAGTCTCTAATCATATTGTCATCCATCAGTTCTTTCTGTTTTAAATTTTGTGTTTGTCTCCGCTGCTGAAAGTAAGCAAAAGGGAGTGGCTATTTATATTAAAAGATCATACGAGGCGGTGCAACTGTTGAATGATAACAAAGGTCACTACATTGGAATTCAGATTAATTTAAATGGGAAAAAAGTCTTATTTGTGGGGGTCTATGGACCCATGACAATGCGAGGGAAATTTTATGAAAAATTATTAAATAAAATTGATAAACTCTCCTTTGACTCATGTATACTCCTGGGAGACTGGAATGGGGTAATCAACCCACAACTAGATAGACAGTCAGTAAAGAAAGTAAAGGAAAAGCAGGGTAAGTTACCGCATAAATTTTTTGATATTATGGAGAGATTAGAGCTAATTGATATATGGAGAGAGATAAATCCTGGAAGGAAAGAATTTTCCTTCTATTCGCATAGGCATTGCTCTTGGGCAAGACTAGATATGATACTGATTTCTAAAAATATTTCCCATTTGGTATGTAACGCAGAGATTTTGCCGAGAGTTGTTTCAGATCATGGCTTAATATTGTTGGAATTAAAATTAAGACCTAAAGAATATTGTTGGCGACTGAATGCTAATATGTTAAATAATGATAAAATCTCCCAAGAAGCATCAGTGTGTCTACGGAACTACTTTATAGAAAATCAGGACAAAAACACCCCAGTGACGGTGGTATGGGAAGCCGCGAAAGCGGTGATTAGAGGGTTTTATATGGAAAAAAATTGCTATATTAAAAAAATGAAACTAAAAAATTTAAGGACCTTACAGGAAATGTTAAAGATAAAAGAAACTCAGTACAGACAGCAGCCAAATAAACAAAATATAAAAAAAGAAATTAATGATATACAGTTGCAAATATCTGCAATATTATTGGATGAGAGACAAAAAGAGCTAAGGATCATTAAACAAAAAATCTTTGAAGGAACAAATAAACCAGGTAAATGGTTGGTTTATCAATTGAGGAAGGAAAGAGCTAAAAGACAAATTACATGTTTAAGGGAACTAGGACGAAAGTTTACGGAACAAGATCAAATTAAAAAGATTATCCATGATTTTTATACTCAGCTTTATAGAAAAGGGGATGAAATCCGGAGGGAAGATATCATGGACTACTTAAATAGCTGTGATGTGATAGCCTTTTCCGCAGACCAGAAAGAACAACTTAATAAACCTATCAGCATCCAGGAAGTAGTAGGTGCCATTAAAGGAATTAAATCAGGTAAGGCAGCGGGACCTGATGGGTTTCCAGCAGAGTTTTATAAGAAGTTTGCATCGCAGTTGGCCCCAATATTAGCAAAAGTAATGAATGAAATAATTGGTGGTAAATACCCATTAACTTGGACTCAGGCGAATATAGTGTTAATCCCGAAAGAACAAAAAGATTTACAAGACATCAGAAACTATAGGCCTATCTCTTTACTAAATGTAGACTATAAGATTTTTGCTTCTATTTTAGCAATGAGATTAAAAAATGTGTTAAAGAACTGGATCAATAAAGACCAATGTGGGGTTCTGCCACAGAGACAAATTAGGGACAATTTGAGAGTTGTCCTTAATTTGATCGAGATTCATGAAAAGAACATCGACAAGAAAATGGCCATGACCTTCATCGATTTTGAGAAGGCCTTTGACAAAGTTGATTGGTCTTTTCTTTTCGCAGTACTAGAAAAGGTTCAGGCCGGGGAGAAATTTATAAGTTGGGTTAGAGCAATATATGAAACACAAGAAGCAAGAATTATCGTAAATGGGGAACGAACGGATGGAATAAAAATAAGGAATGGAACCAGGCAGGGATGTCCATTATCCCCTTTATTATTCCTTATGGTTATCGAAACGCTCAATAATAAAATCAGGAATGAAGATAAGATCCCTGGGTTTAAATGTAAAGGTCAGGAATTTAAACTTCGAGCTTATGCAGATGATCTTCTTGTCATGATGGTAGAACCCGATGAAAGCATAAAATACCTGTTAAATATTTTGGATGAGTTTAGCCTGGTCTCTGGTTTAAAGATTAACAAAGATAAAACCTCTGTGTTAGCCCTGAACATGTTCAAGGAAGAAGAAATAAAAATTAAAGAATGTTCGGGTTTTCAGATTTGTAAGAAAGTAAAATATTTGGGGATAACACTGACTAACAAAAATGTAGATTTATATAAAAATAATTATGAGAAGATTGCCACAGAATTAGTTTATGATTTAAAACAATGGAACCAACTTCAATTATCTTGGTTGGGGAGAATTGCGGTTATAAAAATGAAAATCTTGCCCAAATTTATGTTTTTTTTCAAAATTTGCCAATAATCACTAATTTTAAACCTTTTAAAATCTGGCATAGAGAAATTTCTAAATTTGTCTGGGGAGGAAAGAAACCCAGAGTGAGGTTCAAAATAATGCAAAACAAACTTAACAGGGGAGGTTTGGCTTTACCCAATTTACAAGTGTACTATGCGGCATGTTGTTTCACATGGATGTTGGACTGGTTTATGTTAAGTAATGAAGGAGGTTTTGTACTGGTCAAGGACCGAATAAATTAAATTGAATGAAGGAGTTTTGGCATTAGAAGGGAGAGGGCTTAGATTTGGGTGGCACGGGTATTTGTTATATGAAAAACATAAAGTACACAAAGACTTTGGCAATCATTTTATTCGGAAATCGCTGTTCTATGTTTGGACCAAATATAAAGCCAGAGTATGCCCGGAACTACCCAGATGGACCTCAATTCATGAAGCATTCCACCAAAGGGAAGTGATAAAAAAAAGGGAAATGGATAACTTATGATGACTTGTTGGAAAGTAATAAGGAAAGTGGACATCCGTTCTTTAAAAGCCATCAGAAACTAATTGAAGAGGAATACACATGTGGGTGGCTTCTGTATAGACAGCTTAGAGAAAGATACCTAGTGGATCAAAAACTGATTGGCATTAGAAAAGATGATAATAAATTGGATGAAATCATTTTTTCTGAGAACAGACATAAAATTGCGCTGTTCTATGATCTTTTACTGAGTATAGAAATGGAAGAAGAGCTTATCTCAGAATCAATGATTAAATGGTCGCAAGATCTAAAGTATAACATCAATTTGGACCAATGGGAAAAAATGTGGAGGAACAGAATAAAATACTCCCCATGTATTGATATTGGAGAGAACCACGTTAAGATGCAGTATAGGTGGTATATGACTCCAGCAAAAATTGGGAGAATTTATAAAGGTTGTTCGAATAAATGCTGGAGATGTAACAAAGCCACGGGTACATACATGCATATGTGGTGGTATTGTAAGAAAGTTCAAAAATTTTGGAAAAAAATTCATGGGGTTATTGAGAAAATCTTACATTTAAAGTTCAACCTCGACCCAAAATTTTACTTGTTGAGTTTTTGTGACAATCAAGATCTGGAAGGTAAATATGGGAAACTAATGTTTCATATGACAACATGTGCTAGAATGGTTCTAGCTCGGAATTGGAAAAAAGAAGAAATCCCATCTGTAGAGTCTTGGCTGAATAGATTATATGAGATTGAACAAATGGACGAACTTACGTATTTAATAAAGGGACAAAACTATGAGGTAAATCAGAGGGTTTGGAAACCATTACGTGATTATATGAGCAAATCGGATAAGGATAATGACATGTAAATTAAGAATCTTTTGTGGTATTCTGCTTTGAGTATATGAAGCTATGAAGATGATTATATCTGAATGGATTAAATAACTTTGGTGGTTTTTTTTTTAGTAATATGAGATTGGTTGAAGCTGGAATTAATTGATATGAAAAAGCATAGCTTGAGGATAACAACATGGGAATGGAAATATAAATATGTAATAAGACTGATGTTTAAGTCCAGGAAGTTTTGTTTTTGATGTTTAATGTGTGTAATGTGTTGTTTTGTTGTATTGTAAATATGTGTATGTTTACGTTTTGCTGGTGTCTTTTTGTATGTTAAGTATGTTTTTTTAATCAATAAAATTACTTAATAATGAAAAAAAAAGTTAATGAGTGATTTATTTCATCAAGATGACATTTAACCACTACAAGTAGCACAATCAGTGGATAGCTACAAAGATTGATTAGTGAATCAACAGTGAAGATTTCTTAATCTTAATTTAAAAATGAAGTTTTTGAAAATCTCTGAGCACATGCTGAACATTTTTCTCCATAACTGATTCACTGCATTCTTTCTGCCTCCCCACTTCTAATCAAGTAATGTGGTCTGCAAAGATCAGTGGCAGAGCACTGGTTTTGCATGTAGGACCCCAGGATCCCAAGTACAATATATGGCAACTTAATGGTTGTCACATTTGCTGATGACATGAAAACTGAGAGGGGAAAGGAATACCTTAGAGGACAGAATCATGATTGATAATGACCTCAACAGACTGGAAAATTGGGCAAAAACTAACCAAATAAATTTGGGGAGGGAGAAATATAGGTTTCTACAACTTTGCAGAAGAAATCATATACACAAATATAGAGTGGCTGACATTTTACATCTTAGATGACATGATGGGTGGAAATGTGTACCAGATCTGAAGGTGTGACACATTGTTTCCTTCTGTGAATCCAGTGGGAAGAAAAACATTTTTTAAAAAAAATAAAAAGAACAGGGAGGGAAAAAAGCAGTGTCCTTTCCCTCTCTGCCTCCCCTACTAGTAACTATAACGTCTAGGGAATATTAATTTAGCTCAATTTGTGTGTGAGTTACAAGAAGCCTTGGGATTCTATCTTTATGTTTATGGAAGTGGGAAGCAAAGGACTGCAGAGGCAGGATTCTTCTACTGACTATTTTATTAAGGCAAGTAAACACACATATGAAAGCACACACTCTCACACATGCACACAAGAAGCGAAGAATCGAAGGAGTTAGGCTGGAATGGAGAAGGCCTTCTAATGCGAAATACTGCACTTGAATGCTGTTACTCCTCTTGAGGGATCCAGAGATTGGTTCTGGACTCAGTCACTCCCAGCCAATGGAGGTTGGTGAGTAACTGAGGAGGCTGGCAGAGGAAAAAAACCAACTGAGTTTCTGCCAGCAAACCACATTAGCCCACTGAGCAGAGAAAAGTTGGGGTTTAAATAGAGAATTTCTAGCCTCAGGCAAAATCCAGGTACTTCATTGGCCAAGAGTCCAAATTGCATGAGGTTACCTTATGGGTGGAGACTTACGAGGTGAGAACTGGGATGCAAATAGACAGATATCTTCTTTAGATAGCCCATAGGACCTGATAGACAAGAACAAATATTGCACAGAAACTAATCTATTGTTCCTTGATGGGAGTGCAGACAGGAACAACACAGCACTGACAGTGCATTGTCCTTGATAGACTTTCCTCATCTCCCTTGATAGGTGTGGGTGAGTCACAACCCCAGGTGACTCCTAAGCTGGCCGATGTGAACCCTAGCTTGAAGTTCACGGCTTCCACATGTAGGGTCATGAGATGTGAACTTTATAATATTTCTGATATTAAAAATGGAGAGAGCCATATAGAGTAACATACTCCTGGTGTGAATGCAACTGAGATTTAAATAAGGCAATTTCTTTGCTTTCATAGCTCTCTAACTCCACTGGTAGATCAAGTCTCCAAATGGTCAGGAAGCGTTGTAAACATTGTATTTTAGATTAACACAGTTTACCCACAAACAATTGGTTTATAAAGAACAAATAGATTTTCAAAATGCAGTTATTCTTGTGCACCCTTAGTATCCATTGATTTATTGTGGCACACATTTTTGTGGGTCAGGTCTCATTCTATCAGACTAATGAGGTGTTACCTTCAGTTTAGTTCATTGTAACAGATGCATAGCCATATGTACAGAGATTTTTTATTTTTAAAAAAAGGTCTTAGCACTGCAGTTTTTGGAGACAAAGATATACAAGATAAGAGGAGAATGCTCCATTAATAACAGCAGTCACTGTGGTATTGCTTTATGTCTAGCTGTTTAACTTCTGTAGTAGGAAAGCAACCGAAAGCTTCATAATGGCTGGGTAAAATTGAATTTCCTCATAAATTTTATTGGAGACATAAATTTCATGATAAAGGATTCCTTTGAAATATTTTGAATTGAAATTTGCTGACTTTAAATTGAATTGAATTGAAATTTGCTGACTTTAAATTGAATTGAATTGAAATTTGCTGACTTTAAGGTCAGTATTATAACATCTTGAGAGTAAAACAAAAAACAAAACCCACCTACATGTCACTCAAACAACTTCAAAAAAAATGTCTGTTGCAAGATATCTGATTCAATTCGAACATTATCACAGTTTTAAGGTAATGATCCACTGCATGCATGAATTTAGCAAAGAACAGCTAGAAAGTCATAAAAATAAAAGGTAACTGTCCTAGGGAATGAATCACTCTGTTCATATCTTGTATAAGGTAGATTCCACATAGAAGCTAGGTTTGGATGAATTTTTTGCTTCACCGATGGCCACCATCCTATCCTCAATGCCTCACAAAGTAAGGACATTATGAGATTTCTAAAATGGTATTCTCTATCCCAAAGAAATACAATATGACCCCTGTATCTGCAAGCAATATGTTATTGGACTTAACATGAAAACATGAAACCACAGATAATAGTGAACCCTATTGAAATGGATGACTTCCAGAAGAAGTTGACCCTAGAGTTGCACTGAAGGACCTAGACAATCCTAGAGAAAACACCTCTCCAGGCATTTCTAGATCCTCCAGTGTGACTCTGTGGTCAACTTCCACTGGAACCATACCATAGAAATGCTAGAGGACCTAGAAAATGCCTACAAATAACATTTTTGTTTTGGGATTTGTTTTTGTTTTTTTGTTTTTTATGTAGGTAAATAAAACTGTGGGTACCAGTCCCATGGATACAGGAGTCATACTGTAGTTAAGTAATTCATTAAGCCACTTTGCTCTCCAAATCTTTTCCTAAACATCCTCCCCATATCTTACTGTCATCATAATTCCTTTCCTAGAGTTCAGGCCAAAATGTTGGTCTTTCAAAAGTTCAGCCCAGCTATAATAGAAGCATCTTCGAGAGAGTTCCATTCCCATCTGGTGCCTTATGGAATGGGAAACATGACAACAGTGGACTGCCAGCCTAACAGCATTGGAAAAAATAAATACCTTCATGAAAAATAAGAATATGGGGAGACGATTTCAACTTCTCTTTCATTACCAACATTATTTCCCCATATTCCAGCCAACCATTTTGCATTTCAAGTGTTGTATTCAGTTGCATTAGAAACATTATAGGCCAAGGACCATCTCTTGTATTTCATGACCTCTGGGTCCTATTGTTTACATTTTCCCCTCTTCACTTCCTTTATGTTTAGACAGATATATCTGCCAGCTGAGAATAACATTTCATGTATTCAATGAAGTTAAATTAAGATTCACTAAAGTTCATGCCATAGTAAATCTAAATGAAGTGGCAGTTCAAAAAAAAGCAAGCATACTGTCTGTTGAATATTTTTCTTCATCTTTGTTCTCAAATTAGGGAAGGGATTGGTCATAAGTCCCATTTATAGGAACATTATCTTCCTCTTCCCTTGGGATGGAGAAAACATTTAATGAAGTATTTTATGCAAAGTCATTGGTTTTGACACAAAAAAGAATGATTTATTAAAAAGTGCTGGTCTTTTCACTCACTTGCATGAGCAAAAAAAAAAAATCTTGCAGTGTTTCACAGTTTTTAAATTTTGAGGTTGTCTCAAAATTCTCAGATACCTTAGGGAAGGGTGGAAAATGAAAGGGGCCATACAGACGGCCCCTAAGGGGTGCCTCTGTGCCACCCCTGGGAGTGCCGGATTGGGGCCACAGGAACCACATTCTATGTCCCAGATCTGGCATTTTGCTGCTCCAAAAAGAGCTAGCAAATGCTGCTCCTATTTGTAGCAGCAAAAAAGCCACCCTTAGCACTGCCGCCCCATGGTTCTTTTGGGCCACTTTGGTGCAGCGTGTCTACACGCTGTGCCAACAGAGTGCCTTGATGCCACACACCATTTGATGGGGCATGTGGTGTGATGGTGGCATTGGGGCAGAGTTGGGGCAGCTAGTGTGTGGTCACCCTGCCCCAACTCCACCCCCAGGTTGGCAGGCCCTAAATATTTTTATATCTCTAACTACCATTAAGCATATCAGTCTTCTAATATCACATGTAAAGAAAGCAAGCTTACAATATAGTAAAAGCGTTCCCATATCTTAGATCAAACATCAATCAGAATGGAGACAGCAGACAAGAAATGAGAAGACTAGTAATGGGAAGAGCAGCTATGAAAGAACTAGACAAAATCTAAAGATATACATCTGAGCACTAAAGTTAGAATCATACAAGCCACTGTATTCCCCTTTACCATGTACAGATGTGTGAGTTGGACAGTGAAGAAAGCAAATAAGAAGAAAATCAATCCATTTGAGTTGTGGTGCTGGAGAAGAGTGCTGAGGATACTGTGGATGGCTAGGAACAGTGGCATCCCTAGGGTTGGTGTCACCCAGTGCAGTAACTCATGGTTTCACCCTCCCTACCATTGGCCTCCTCCCATTTCACACATTACATAATCCTTAATTAACCTTTTTTGCACTAATGTTAGTCATAAATCCTAATTCAGCATACCAATGAATGTAATGTTAATAGTTGTGACATAAAACAATTAGCAAAATTAACAATTAACAAAATTAAAATTATACCTTCAAATTACAATAGTATACAGACAACCTATATGCTATAGAGACCTCCCTCTAGGGTGTCACCTGGTGTGGCTGATACTTTGTGTACGCCCCTAATGATGCCACTGGCCAGGACGACAAACAAATGGATTCTTGAACAGATCAAGCCTGAACTATCCCTGGAAGCCAAAATGATCAAACTGAGGCTTCATAAAGCCACATCAGGAGAAGGCACAACTCATTAGAAAAGACAATAATGCTAGGAAAAGTGGATTGAAGCAAAAAGAGAGTAAAACTGCAAGCTAGACTCAATTAAGGAAATCACAAGTATGAACTTACAGGACCTAGGCAGAGCAGTGGAGGACAGGGGAACCTGGAGAACTCTCATCCACAGGGTTGTCATGTGTCAGGGTCACCTCAAGGGCAATTTACAATAACTACCATTCAGCTTATCAGTCTTCTAATATCATATGTAAAGACAGCAAGCTTACAAAATGCCCTTTTACTATGTGGGGAGAACATTTTACTACATGGGGAGATTCTACACAAAAAGCCAACCTATTGAGATATTAATTCTCATTCTATAATATTTGGAGAAGAATTGATTGAAATAGAAAATTGTTATCACTATTTCTGTAGTTATGTGAAACTGTTCCATACTGCTGAGAGCGTTTGACAGGATATGGGGAAGGACAAAATGCTGTAACATCAATATAAATCTATGTTTTACTGGACTGACTTCATGGAAGGAGTAGAAGCAATTCAGGATAGAGTTTTCATTTTTGAGAATGTCCATACATGTAGATTAGCGTCTAGTTTATTCTCTGGCAAGATGTTCCAAAGAGAACATCAACCCAGATCTGAAACACATTGCAGAAATAACCCAGTTTGAGACCACTTCAACTGGATGGCTCAATGCTAGAGAATTTGGAGAACTTCAGTTTTGTGAGACATTTAGCCTTCTCTGTCAGCGAGCACTACAGTTCCTAGGATTTCCTAGCACTTAGGGGGGTTGCAGACTGCCAGAAATAGTGTGAATTCAGTCCACTTTTAGGGTTAGGGTTAGAGTTAGGGAACCATGGGAACTGTATTTTATTGTGGCATCAGAGTTGTCTGACAGAGAAGGCTCAATGTCTCAGAAAAATAACAGTTCCCATGATTCCCTAGCACTAACCCTAACCCTAAAAGTGGACTGAATTCACACTATTTCTGGCAGTCTGCAACCCCTGTTAGCCAGGGCAGTTAAAGTGGTCTCAAACTGGATTATTTCTGCAGTGTGTTTTGGATCCTAGTGAATTCTTTTGAACACTGCCTGCTACTTGTAAATTTACTGGATTAGAGGATTGGTAACTTCATGTTGGGGTGAAGCAGATAGACATCCATGAATGGCCAGAAGTCACTCCCAGCCCAATCACCCCAGGGTTGCAGCTAACACACACTGTGGCCTCAAGGTAGCCTCTTGCCGTGGTCCCCAATGGACCACAGGAAGGAGTGGAAAAGATTTGCTCCTTTTGGGGCTGGTTTTGGATCACCTTAGGTAGCCCTGGTGTGGCCCTAGGGTGGCTTCCATGAACTCCGGGAGCATGAGTCATGTAAACACCATGCCCCTGGAATGGCCGGAAGCTGCCCTTGTCCGCCTGTATTTTTCGGGCTGTTGATAAATTGTAGTGGAACATTGCAATTATGAATGATTGCTTTGTGTGTGTGTGTGTGTGTGTGTTTTACATTTACACATAACTTGAACATCTCTCACAAATTGTTAGTAAATTTGCTTTCACTGTCATTACTTATGCTATTCTAGCTCAGTTGAATGAGAAATCCCAAAATATTTAGTCATCACTCTTAGACAAAAGACAGGATTCTGATAAAGGTTGTATATGTTAAATGATAACATTTTAGGTCAGAAAGAAAGAAACATGCCTAGTACATTTTACTTTGTCTACACTTAGAAATTTTCAGGGAGGGTAAAAATATTAAGGAAAAAACAAAATACCTTATGTTATTGATTAGGAGAAAAGGTTAGAATGACTTACATTCCACAGTGTAAATGTATGTGGCAGAGTGCTTTTAAGTAGAAAAGGAAACTTTTTGACCAACCATGAAATAATAAGACTAGACACAATATTTGGAAGTAAACAAGGATAATTCATTGACCTAGAATCTATTTAAATGCTTGAGGTTTATGTCTGAGCAAATGAAGAGGGGAACAAATGGTCTTATATCTGCTCCTCCCACTGCCTGACCCCAAGTGCAAAACCCCTGGTTTCCTCTCATGGGGACCAAACATGACAGGAGGCTTGCACAGTAACTGTTCCAAAATGGGAGTAGCATATAGCAAGTAATTGAGGCAATGGTGGCACAGATATTAAAAAGTATTTCTGGATAGGCAAGACTACTTTCAGGAAGCACAACACCAACTTATTGATCATCTCATTAATAAAGCTCTTTAAAAGGATCCTACTAATTCCATTAAATTTGTTATTTATGCAAGAAGCGGAGATGTCATCTGGGGGAGAGATGCATGCCCATCTCCATCGGGCCTAGCCTAAGAAGAAGAGCCCTCCCTCCACTCCATCCGACATCATCTGGGGGAGAGATGCATGCCCATCTCCATCGAGCCTAGCCTAAGAAGAAGAGCCCGCCCTCCACTCCATCCGACATCATCTGGGGGAGAGATGCAGGCCCATCTCCATTGGGCCTAACCTAAGAAGAGGAGCCCTCCCTCCACTCTGTCCAATGTCATCTGGGGGAGAGATGCAGGCCCATCTCCATTGGGCCTAACCTAAGAAGAGGAGCCCTCCCTCCACTCTGTCCAATGTCATCTGGGGGAGAGATGCAGGCCCATCTCCATCGGGCCTAGCCTAAGAAGAAGAGCCCTCCCTCCACTCCATCCGACGTCATCTGGGGGAGAGATGCAGGCCCATCTCCATCGGGCCTAACCTAGGAAGAAGAACCATTACTTTTTAAGGGGAGGGTGGGTTTGGGGATTTTTAGGTTTTGTTTACAGTGTATTAACATATATGTATGGAAATTTTAATGTTGTAATGTTGTAAGCCACCCTGATTGCTCTGCAGAGGGGCGGGATGTAAATAAATAAATTATTATTATTATTATTATTATTATTATTATTATTATTATTATGATGTTAGGATATATAGATTCTTCCACCACACAGGTTTTGATGCAAGAATATTCATGCATTCCTATTTTCTATATTTTACCAAAAATCCACAAGGCAGGCTTTCCCCCACCAGGTAGACCCATTATTTCAGGATCAGGTTCTCTTTTGGAACCTCTATCACAATTTTTAGACTCTTTTTTGGCTCCTCTAGTAGTAAAAGCACCATTGTATATTAAAGATACCTGCCATTTCATTCAGAATATAGAGAACACAGAGGAAAATTCAGAGGGTTGTTTAATTACTTTAGATGTAATTTCTATATATACATCTCTTCCCCATTTAAAAGCCAGAGAAATAATTGAGTATTATTTACAGCTCTGTGAAAAAACCTCCTATTCATTTCCTGTTGGACATTTTGGATATTATTTTGAAAAAGAACTATTTCAGGTTCAATATTCAATTCTTTTTTTCAAATTAAAAGGGTAGCTATAGGTAGCCCAGCAGCTACTAGCATTGCCATTTTATATATGTCTCACTTAGAATCCACACACATCACTAATCCTGAAATCAATCCTTTTCTCAAATATTTTCAATATTATGGTAGATATATTGACAACATTTTTATTTTGTTTACAGAGAGTTCTAAAGTAAAAGAATTTTTCACATGGATTAATACCATTAATCCTCATATTAAATTTTCCTGTTAATTTGATGTTCGGCACATTTCTTTCTTAGATTTATAGGTTTATATCCATAATTCTAACATTGAGGTTCACAATTATCATAAGTCAACAGACTGTAATTTCATGTTACATTTTTTTTGAGTTGTCATCCCTACCAATTAAAGAAAAAATCACTGTATTCTCAGTTTTTAAGATTAAAAAGGAATTTTACAAAATAATAATAATAATAATAATAATAATCACTATGAAATGGCAGATGATCAATATCAACTAGACCTATATGATAGAGCCTTTCCCCAACATATTGTCCAGGATGCAAGGAGTAGAGCTTCTTTGAAAGACCATTTTGCATTATTTCTTTCTCTAATAGATCAACTTGCAATAGAACTTGCAACTTTCAACTTGCAACCAGAATTTCTGAGCATAAAAGTACAATCCACAATAGCAGTTTAGATACCCCATTAGCAGAACACTGTTCACAATTAGGTCATTCTCCAGATTCCTTATTTTTTTTTCTATTGAACAAGTTAAGTTTGGCTCCTTTTATAGTGGATCAATACAAACTAAACTTTTACAAAGGGAGGCATTTTGGATCCACAAATTAGCCTCAAGTAAACCGGAGGGCTTGAATGAACGTCTTGACTTGTCAGTGTTTCTGTAATACTAGCATCATAGAGTCACAATTTGGGTCCTTGACAGATTGTTGTAACTTTAGAGGTATATAGTTTATATGTTTTATATCAGGGGTAGGCAACCTTTCCCCTTTAAGGGCCAAGGGACTTCAGCTCCCAGAATCCCAGGAGCTGTTGGCCAACATGGGACTATTGGCCAACATGGCTGAGGCTTCTGGGAGCTGAAGTCCCTCGGCCCTTAAAGGGGAAAGGTTGCCTACCCCTGTTTTATATGTTGTATATAGGTTGTTTTTGGTTGTGAGTTTACAGATTCTTACTAATATTGTCACATTGGTTTTCTTTACATTACTGTAAAATCCTATTTATATATGTAATGTATTAATAATATGCATTTCAGCCTGTACTTAGATTTTAAATGTTGGGAGATTCAGGGCCTTTGCAGACTGCCAGAAATAGTGCAAAATTGAGTCACTTTAAGGGTTAGGGTTAGTGCTAGGGAATCGTGGGAATTGGTTGTTTTTTTCCTGAGACATTGAGCCTTCTCTGTCAGAGAGCTCTGGTGCCACAATAAAATACAGTTCCCATGATTCCCTAACCCTAACCCCTAAAGTGGACTCAATTTGCACTATTTTTAGCAGTCTGCAAAGGCCGTCAGTCTACTTCACCATAGTTTCATGTTCCTTTAAGAAATTTAATGTATGTATCAGCCACCTGCAGGACATTTAACAATAAGAATATATTAGTTCATTAGTTACCACTAGCCTGTAATCATGACCTAGAACATGGGTAAGCAATGGATATGTACAAACAATGTTATTTTCAGGTGATTTTGCCACTATATATATTGTCACTAATGTATGTTAATTTCAAAAATTTAGAAGCATGGAATAGTTTATTGGAATTATAATCCAGAATAGTATGTTATATTATTAATGAAGAAAACATTCGAGTTGAAATGGCCACACAGATACTCTGGAGGTAGCCGTCTGCTCCCAGTGACAGAAATACTTTTTATATCTATGCCACCATTGTTTCAATTACTTGTTACATGCTATCACCCTGAGTAACCACCATCTTGAAAAACCAACTCAGCAAAATCTCCTGCAAGTTGATTTATTGAAAAACCATCTTGGCAAAAACTTCTGCAAGCTGATATATTGTGATTCACCAGGGCATTGCTATTGTTGTCAGATTGGTCATTGAATTTGCATTATTGGGATAATCATCTTATATTATCAATGTTGGTTTAAATAGAAGAATTATCACCTGCAGTACTTTATATTTTTACATGGTTTTAGTTATCACTTTCCAATTGATGTTGTATTCATTAGTCATTAGATATACACATTTAACAAGAAATGTCTCAACTCTGTAGTATTCATTTATAATGGTACTTAATGATTTATAGTATACCTACTAGTTTGTTTTTTCCTCTCATGGGGGCCAACAAGCATCACCCTCCCTCACAGCAATGGTTAACACATGGCTCAAGGACCCATTCTAGTGATATTTTTTAAAAAAAATTGAATAGTGAATGTAGAACAAAAGACACAATTTAGCACTATAATTTCAAAGTCTCATAGCAATTAAATTTTTGTTACAAAAGATATGCCAATTACAATTGAATTGGCCTTTGGGCCTGTTCTCTAAATATATTTGAGACCCAAAAGCATGTTGTTTTCCATAACATTTTCCATCAGTTGTATCTTAATTGCCCTTGGCGCCAACAGAAGAAAGAATGAGTTACATTTGAAAGTTGTTTCATGGAATTCATGTGCATTTTAAATACATTATGCATGCATTGGAAAGTCAATTCTGAATCAGTCAACACTAAATCAACAAATTTGTAGTGTATGAAATACGTATATGCAGAGCTACAATAGAAACAGGTGGTGCTTTGGCAGAACTGTTGGCCATGAATACAGGCTCTTAAAAAAGGGATGTAATGAATACTCAGGAATTTTATCATCCTCAAGTGACAAAGGACACCTTGGTCTCAAACAGATGGTCCAAAAGGGCCACTGTCAGGCTGCATTGGTATTCAGATGACCGCATGCCTGGAATGCAGCTGGAAGCCACCTTGGTTCGGCTCTTTCCCAAAGAACCGGCCTAAAACAGAGCAGTAAAATACCACTACTTTATGGTGCCTGGTTCAGGAATGTGGCAATGGCCTGGATGGAGGCCAGATGTGTGTGGCAGCTGTGGTCCTGGCATGAATGGCAGTGATGTGGTCCAGGCACAGACCCTTTGTACCATCTACTTCACCCCTTTGACACATCACAAAGAAAATGGTCAACAGCTCTGAGATTTTTTACATTTACGTTTTGCAAGAAATTATGGGGGGGGGGGTTGCACAGAGAACAGTGTATTTTGTTCAACTGTTTTCTGTGCAGAAGGATGAACAAAACCAAACTTTTAAATATGTGTTATGCTAACTGCACTGACTAACAAGTTCAGTTTGTTCCATTGGCTCTATCTACTTGACCAGAGTAAGAACTTCTCCACCATCTGGGAAATGGAGGTCCAAAGACATTTAGAGCTTCCCTGGTTGAGAACTGCTGTTCTCAATAGGACTAGAATTTAATGAACTTATAAGAATTTTACTCCCAGTGAGACATCTGTATTTCCAGAAAACTGTGTGCTGTGTTCAACATACACTTACGGCATTGATGTTTTTCATACTGATTTACAAACCTTTCCCATGCATTTTTCTGAAGCCATAAAAACATGAATGATTAATATGACTTGACACTATTTTAATTTACTCAGCATTAAGAATCTTAAGTAGCAAAACTTCTGGCAGTGATGGCAGGGTAACCAGTCCTGTGATTTAGGGCTTCTCACAGGACTTCCATTCCAGGGTGTGGGGGATCTTACGATCCTCTTTCATCCTTGCTCTAGGAGGAGCAAAGACTTCAGGGGCTCAAAGAAGACCCTTGCCTGGAGCCTCATCAAAGTCCTCAGAGAGGAATTTGTATCGCGGGAGAGACAAGGTCACAGAGCAGCTGATCCTGGAATGGCTGCCATTTGGACGACTTAGCCCTGCCTGCTGTTTTGTTTTTGTTTTTTATCTGAGGGGGAGAGACTAGCTGCTGCAAAAAGTAGAGACAGCAATTACCGCAGCCCCTTTGAACTGAGTGAAGCTCTCTGGACTTTAAATATATATATATATATATATATATATGCTTGCTACATTGTTTTATCAAAGTGCAAGTAAATTGCAAAGGAATTTGGCAGCTTGAGTCATTTGGGAACATCAAGACCAGGCTGGATCAAAAGAAAGAGGAGATGGACAGAGAATTTCTAACATTGTAAATAACAAAGTCAGGGGATAATTGAAAGGGAAATATTGGAAGAGAGAAAAAGGCAGGAGAATTTGTAAAAGCAGTAAAGTGAAACAAAGAAGTGTTGGTAAGGGGGGCTAGATAGGAATGGAAGAAGAAGGGAAGATGGTGATGGTGTGAAAGTTGGAAAGAGCATCTGAGTAGAAAGCAGTTGGGAAGACCTGAGGCAAGGTTTTTAAAAGTTTTTAAAAGTTTTTTAGAATTTTGAAGAGTGACAAAAAAGACTTGGTGAAAGGAGGACAGGAGGATGAGGTGCTGAGAAGCAAGGCAGGGAGAACAGAGCTGGTTTAAAGAGAGAAAGACATGATGGAAGGAGGATGGGAGGATGGGACATTGGAAGGAGAAAAAGAGACCAGAGCCTGGCTTAATGAGAGAAAGGTCTGATGGAAGGAAGATGGGGGAGGGGACATCAAACATTGAATATAAAGTCTAAAGAAGGGTCCTGATTTAAGCAGAGAAGGAAGATTGGAAAGCAACAAATAGAGGACAGAAAGAAAGAACTGATGGAAGGAGGATGGGAGGAGGAGACAACGGTTATAACAATGACAATAGCAATGAAGAAACAAGGGATGAATTGCAAGAGGTGGACTAAATGAAAATGGTCTTCGTATAAATAACTGAAAGAGATGAAGATACAGTAAAAGAAGGGAACATTATTTGATGGGATTTTATTATTTAGTAGTGGGAAAGATTTCCTCAGAGGTTGGTGGGATTGTGTGATTTAATAACATGGGGTAATGGATTGAATTTAAGGATAAGAGACTTGTATATACTTTAATTTCCTTTAATTTAAGTATCCATTCTGGTTCTATATACAACTAGATTGAAATTATGAATCAAGAAAGGTTAGAAACAATTTTAACTAGACTATGATTTATTGATGAACAATCAAATAACTTGATTAATTAATAATTGACTAGAATTAATTATTAACAATTAAAGGATAGATATATGCATTAATTGAATTGAGAGGGGTTTAAGTATAATTGACAACTGATTAGAATTGATTATTGTTGATTATTGGATATATAGGATATTAATACTGAATGAACTGAGGGAAAGATTGTTAAACCTGTTAAATTAATTGGTTACAACTATTGAATTTGATATTGATATTGAATGGATCACCAGGAGTGAATTTTGAATATTTAATCTTAGTGAATATTTTTGAGCATTTAAATATATGGAAGACCTTTTAAAAAGTAAGTAGATTAAGAAGATGCTGAATAAAGGAATTTAAAAGAAGTAAAATAGGCAAAGGCCTATTGAAGATACAGAAGAAATGGTGACTGAAACTGCATCTGGAATTAAAAAACTGACTTCTAGTGAAGCCACACTTCAGGGAAGAGGTGACTAAAACAACAGAACAACAGATCCTATGCAAGCTCTGTTAGAGGGGTTTCAGAAACTTAGGGTGGAAGTGAAGAGTGAATTGAAGCAATCTAGAAAAGAAGCAAAAGAAGATCTACAGAGAGAGTTAGGAGAATTTGGAAATAAGCTGGACAAGATTTCCAATGAAGTCGAAAGTTTAAGGACAGATGTGGAAGATTTGAAAGGCAAAACAAATGAATTGAGGGAGACAACAACAGAGCTAGCTGAGCAACAAAAATGGGAGAGCAATTTACATTTATTGCAAGAGGTCCGTTATAGGGGAAAATGTCTGAAGCTGAGAGGGCTACCTGAAGAACCAGCACAAGATTTATACCAAAGAGTCACATCTATTCTAGCAGATTTTATTGGAATATACAAGGAAGAGATAACGAGAGATATCAATAAAGATGTCAGAATCAGCTCTGTGGTGGTCAGGGAGAAAAATGAGATATAGTGATTTCATTTGTTAGAAGTAGGGAGAAGGAGTCTTTCTCACACTTCCAAGAAGTTTGTACACGTCATCGGTACTCACAGATTGTAGTTGATCCAGTAAATTGCCATCAACGGAGTTCCTGGGTGCCTCATCTACGGATTCTGCTAAAACAATGGCGTCTAAGTCGGCTCTTATCTGAGAGATTTTATCTGCAAAGTGAATATTAAAAGCCTCACAGCAGGCTGTAGTTGGGTTAAGTAGGGGGTTTGGCGCAGGAGGAACCTTTGTCAACTCCCCCACCACCCTAAACAGCTCGGCCGGGCGGGACTCTGCAGACGCAATGCGTGCAGAACAGAAAGATTTCCGCGCTGCACGCAAAGCCTCCCTATAGTAATCAAGATGCTTCCTAAGGCGAGTTCTGTCGGATAAGAGACAAGTCTTTCGCCATTCGCACTCCAGTCATTGTCCAGCTCGCTTCATCCTCCTAAGCTCCTCGGTATACCAGGGCTTACGATTCGAAGCGGGCTGGAAAGGACACTTGGGAGCGATTGTGTCAATAGCCTTGGTGAGATCGGTGTTCCAAGTGTCCACCAAGGCTTCGACAGAATCACCGGCGTTACCAACCATTAAACCCTCTAAGGCTTTCTGGAAACCAATTGGCTCCATTAGTCTTCGAGGGCGGACCGTTCTAATAGGTCCGCCACCCCCGGGAGGGTGGATAGTAGCCTTTAGTTCTGCCCTGATCAGAAAATGATCCGTCCATGACAGTGCGGAGGTGTTTTTGACCTCCGCCCACGGATATTCCTGCTCCATACTAAAGACCGCATCGAGGGTATGACCAGCACAATGCGTGGGCCCGTTGACCAACTGGGATAGGCCCATGTTAGTCATGGTATCCATTAACTCCCGAGCCACGCCAGTTAGATCTTGTAAACTGGTTTCGAGTGGAATGTTGAAATCGCCCAGAACCAAGAGTCTGGGCGATTCCAGCAGTAACTCAGAAACCAGGGCAGTCAGCTCGGATAGGGAGTCTGTTAAGCAACGGGGTGGCCGGTGTACCAACAGAATCCCCAAACTATCCCTGGTCTTCAGGCTAAGGTACATACACTCGATGTGCGTCGTTTTCCGGATAGGCTTTCTGATCATGGTTAAGGTGTTCCTATAAACCAAGGCTATACCACCCCCCCGCCCACTCTCCCTCACCTGCTCACTAACTGAGTACCCAGCTGGGAGAGCCTGCGCCCAAGTCGCGGAGCTGGCATCCCCCAGCCAGGTTTCAGTGAAGCATGCCAGGTCGGCTGCCCCATCCACCAGGAGATCGTGGATGATGTGTGTTTTGTTTTTGACCGACCTGGCATTGCAAAGGAGCAGGTTGAGGGTCAGTGGAATGGTTGGAGCACTCTCCAAGTTATCCTGGGAAACAGAGCCAACTGAAGGAGGGATAGATATCAAACATCGATCCATCCTTCTTTTGTAACATCTGTTGGCTCTGTTGCCACTATACCTTCCCCTCCCCCACACCACCTGAATGTCCACTCCCAGATCATGGTCAGCTCCAACATACAAAGGGAGAGACGGATACCCAGCTGACTCCAGTCTCTAATTTAGGCAGCAGCTGCATAAATGGCAAAAAGAATGTAGGAGGGAGATGGTTCCTCAAGGCCATCCAACCTGCCATAGGGGAGGGGGGGGGTAACAGGCTCAATGGGGTTTTTGAGGCCCAGGTGGTTCCGCCCTCCTCCTCCTCATGATGTGGCCAAAGTATGGCAACCTCAAGTTAGTCAACTTGGCTTCCAGGGAGAGTTCAGTCTTGATCTGTTTTGGAACACATTTGTTTGTCTTTTGGGCTGTGCATAGTATCCTTAATGATCTTTTCCAGCACTATAGTTCAAATGAGCTGGTTTTCTATCAGCTTTCTCCACTCTCTAGCTCTCACATCCATATATGGCGATGGGAAATATGATGGCTTGGATGATTTTAGCTTTGGTATTCTTCCCAATTGTTTGGAATCACTTTCCAAAATATGGGGTTCATTGTTCTATGGCTCTTCTTCCCATGTGACATTCATCCTTTCTTCTCTTTTACTACATGGCAAACCCCAAGAGTCCATAGGATGGAAGTTATAGTGGAATTATTGTGCTAAAATTGTGTAGTTTGAAAAAGCCCACTGAAAAGTTGAAAATTTTTGATTAGACGGCCATGCATTTTTTACATGATTTACTCCATTTCAAATGCTTGATAATAACCACTGATAATAAAAATTAATAATAATTAAAAATTAATAATAATAATTTTTTATTGATAATAGAAATTAAAGAAAATGAAAAAGTCCAGGGAATAAGAAAGAAAATCCATCAATACTAGATCAAGGCATTTGCAGATGACTTGGTGATTATCCTGAATGATCCATGCAAGAGTGCAAAAGAAGTAATAGATGTTTTGGAGGAATTTGGAAACACAACAGGATGTAAAATTAATAAAGAAAAATCAGCTATCCTTACAAAAAATATGACAAGAAAAGAAGAGGAATTGAGCAAAATAATGGGAATTAAGATACAAAACAATGTAAAATACCAAGGAATAAATATCGCCAAGAAAACAATAGACTTATATATATATATAAAACTACACTAAAATTTGGAAGGAAATAAAAAAGATTTAATGAACTGAAACAAACTAAAATTATTTTTATTAGGGAGAATCTCTACTATAAAAATGACAGTTCTGCCCAAGACAATATTCTTATTTCAAATGATTCCAATCATTTCATTGGAAAAACCATTTAAAGAATGGAACAAAGAGATTTCTAAGTTCATATGGAATGGGAAGAAACCAAGGATCAGATTGAAAGTATTACAAGATCAAAGAGAAAAAGGAGGTTTAGGTTCCAAACGTGAAATTATATTTTGAAGCTTGTGCTCTCACATGGATAAAAGAGTGGATAATCTTGAAGGATAACAGATTACTAGAACTAGAAGGGGATAACCTAAAATTTGATTGGCACGCATATCAGCAATATGAGAAAGAAAAAGCCAACAATTTTTTTAATAACCTTTGTGTTAGAAGAACCCTATTACGAATCTGGAAAAAAACATCAAAAGAAAATATGTAGGAAAATCCCCCAGTGGATCTCACCCCAGGAACTATTTCATAGAAGATAAATTATTACAGACAACAATTGGCTCATGTATAAAGTATTAATCAAACAATGAGAAAAAATGGTATTTGAAAACACAAGAGAATTTAAAGAAAGAAGGGTTTGAAATACACTGGTTTACATATTTACAAATTAAAGAACAATTCAAGATAGATATGAAAATGCATGGATTTGAAGAAAGAGAAATAAATTTGGATAAAATCTTATGAACATGACAAGATGATTGGAAACCTTTACAAAAAATTAATAAATGGTGAAATGGAAGAGGAAATAATAAAAGAGAAAATGATCAGATGGATGAGGAATGTGGGTCACACAATAGATCTTAATGATTGGGAAAATATATGGAGAAAAGTGATAAAATATACATGTTCACAAGACCTAAGAGAGAATTTTTACAAAATGTACCTTCAATGGTATATCACCCCAGTCAAAATTTCTAAAATATATAAGAATGTAAACAACAAATGTTGGAAATGCAAGGAAAAGCTGGGAACCTTTTTCCACTATTGGTGGACATATAAAAAAGCAAAAAAAAAAATAAATAAATAAAATAAAATAAAATAAAATAAAATAAAATAAAAAAAATAAAAAAATTAAAAATAAAAAAAATTAAAAATAAAAATATTGGAAATGCATTAATGAAATAATGAGTAAAATATTGAACATGAAAATACATATGAAACCTGAATTTTATTTATTAAGTATGTTTGATATAGAAATTGAAAAAAAAAAGGGGGGGGGGAATTTGCTTTTACATGACCACGACAGCTAGACTATTATATGCACAGAAGTGGAAAACAGACACGATTCCTAGTGAAAAGATTGGCTAATCAAATTATATGAAACCATAGAAATGGGCAAATTGACACAAAAAAAATAAAACATAACACTTTAGAAAAAATGAGAGAAGAATGGAATCCGATACTGAAGTACATAGAAGAGAAATGGGGTGATACAGCAAAGATAGATTTGTCTTTGTGAATGCTATAATTACATTTGTCTCTTTGTCTAATGATGTAAGATACAAATACTACGTGTGTGGAAATGGGTTTGTTCAGGAAGTGGAAATGTAGAAAATGTAGAAAATCTAAAGTAAAGTATTGACAACAAAAGTAGAAAAAGCAGAAAAAATATTAGCAAATAACAAATAGAGCAAGGGAATGCAATGGAAAGAAAAAAATTAGAGAACGGAAAGGACAAGTTTCAAAAAGAAAAAACAGCTGTAGAAAGTCAAGAAAATTAAATACTACTAAACTGTTGAAAGGTGGGAAGGAAAGTGGAATGAGAGAGAAAGAGAAGAATTTGATGCAGGTGTGAGTAAGTGATTTAGAAGGTATGAGAAGAGAAGAGAATAGGGTATGAGTAGATAGGTTGATTGTTCTGAATGGAAAGAGGGAAGAGAATCAAGACATTGAAAGGAAGATTAGATATGATGAAAGACCAGGATTAATAGACAGAGAGAAGAGAGAAGTAGTTGAAGGGAATGGAAAGAGAACATGTAGAAGGGAGAAAGGAATGGAAGAAGAATGATGGGTAAGGAATGGAATATATAAAGAGGAAGAAGAGAATAGGATAGGCTGCTAGGTGCTAGTGATAACAGTTTGTAGGTAATTTAATGCAAAATAATGAACTAAGACAAAATGAAAGATGATAATGGGATTTATGGGAAGATATAAGATCTTTTTGATGTGTTAAAGACTTTATGTATAAGATTTTATATAGTTTTCATGTTTAATATTTATTTTGCTAATATGAAACTAGATGCTGATGATGTGAAAGAAAGATGATATATTTCCCCCCGAATGTATTATTTTGATTAATAAAATTCTTTTTAAATAATAATAAAAAAAGAAATTCATGGTGTTGCCATAGGTCAACAGGTGAATTGACAGCACATACACTCCCTTTCTCTCTCTCTCTCTCTCTCTCACACACACACACACACTCGAGAGAACAAAACCATCCTTTTTTCCCCCATCAAAGAAGCAACAGGGAGGAGTTTTTTGATTAAAAAAAAAATTAGTCTGAATCCTATTGGTTAATCCCAGCTAGATCCTTTGAATCTATTGCTGAATGCTGAATCATCATGTCACTAAATCCAATTGATTTAATGTGTTTATTGTAGCTGAAACAACCAATAGGATTTAGGCCCTTAACGTTTTCACGAAAAGTTATATTTTATTTTTTCACAATATCTAGGCAGAAAAAAGAATCTTTGTGAATTTTTGCCAAAGCAGTCCCACAATATAATAAATAAATAAATAAATAAATAAATAAATATTTTTTCTATATGTTTAAAATTATTTTCATATGATGACTAGGCCTCTTGGAAATAAACATTTGAATTCATAACCAGCTTGTGGAAAGTATTTTATTCTCTAGCATTTCCCCCTTTGAACTTAGCCATATATTCAAGACTTCCATAGCATTACAATTAAAATAAAATAAAATAGTTAAACATATATTTCAATAATTAAATATATATTTAAAGGTGATGCCATCTAAAGGTAGCAATTAATTTTAAAAATCAATTTAAAATTGCAGCAGAAATGTACATTAAAATATTATTTAATTTTTTAAAAGGATCCTTTTGGTCTAAAGGATTTTTTTTTTTTTAAAAAAAAAGGGTCTTCCACTGCCATAGAACCATAACCATGTCATAAGATCATGACAGCCATATCAGGATCAGAGCTATGTGGTCTATCTAGTCCAGAATTATGTTAATACAGTGACCTGTGGAGCCCTGGTGGCACAGTAGTTAAATGCCTGTACTGCAGCCACTCACTCATAGACCACAAGGTTGCAAGTTCAATACTAGCCAAGGCTCAGGCTAAACTCAGGCCTGCATCCTTACGAGGTCGCTAAAATGAGTACCCAACTGTTGGGGGACAATGAGCTTACAGTTGTAAACCGCTTAGACATCCCATAGTGTGATATGAAGCAGTATATAAATGAAGCTGCTTTGCTTTGCTATGAGAATCCCATGAACAGGACATGAGCGCAATTGCACCTTTTTTCTCATTCTCCCTGGCAACTGATATATATGGGCAAAACACTGCAACCTTGAGTCCCTTGATTATTTTGATTGACCCTTTCTACACTTTTTCTAGCTGTTGTTGTGTGCCTTCAAATCATTGCTGACATATGGTGACCCCAATTTGAACCTATCATGTGGTTTTATGGGCATGAGAGTGTATGAGTTGCCCAAGGTCACCCAATGGGTTTCTATGGCCAAGTGAGGATTCGAGCCCTGGTCTCCAGAGTCATAGTCCAAAACTCAAACCACTAAAACACACTGGCTCTCTTTGTAGATGTACAGTATCCTTTTCAGGTGCTATGAATAGAACTGGAGTCAGTACTTCAGATGTCATCAGATGACAGATTTATTTAAAGGAAGTAGGATATTGCCAATTTCATCTTCAGGTCCTTTTCTATTTATGTCCTACATGGAATTTTTTGTTTTTACAGTAGCCAAATATTGTTTCAATATTTTCATCAAGCTCTCTACCACAACCTTAACATACCTTTTTCAAATGAAGTTTACACATATGTGAAATTGGGATTTATCTTTCTTTTGGGGAGGAGAAGGTTGTCTCTATTATGCATCACTGTATACTTTCTTATGTTCATTTTTGATTTGCCATTTTACTGTTCTTTCTCCTACTTTGGACAGATATTTCAGAGGCTTTTTGTATTCCATTTTTATTACTACCATCTTATTTTTATGGACTTGATGGCCCCAGGATTGGATCAAAGTATTTCCTCCTCAACTGAAGAAGAAAATGGTGTTCCTGTCTTCCACATGCAGAAGTCAATAGGGCTTATTTCAACACTGGTGATGGGATTGCATCCTTTATAGCACCTGTATATATCAGCTACCATAGACTAGGGAGAGAAATCTTCATAAATGTTATTCTTGTGAGCATGAATGAATCATTCAAACATTTTTCTCTTGGCTGTGGGAAAATCCTAGAAGATTGTGCAGTTTTTGAGAACTATCTACAGTTTGTGATTGTTTGTGGAGTTTATTTTGTTTTGTATACTGCCTTCTGTGCAGAAAATCATGTTTTCTGCAGGTGAAGCTTGCCTTATGTGCAGAAAATTACTTTTATGTGTGGAAAATACCATTTTCTGTGCACCTCCCCCCACATGAACATTTGTATTTCATGTAGAATGATGGATTGTCTTGCAACATCTGTCTTAATACTGCTATGTCAATGAATTAATTTTCTTTGTTGATTTAGTATGGTTATGCTATCATTCACATTTATGTTTCCATGTTCTGGTTATTAAACATCTTTTGGTCCATCAAGACAGGCACCATGTACATACTCCTGTTCCATATGGACTTTTCCAGCCACCTGCAAGACCATCTACAACCAACTGACCTGCCCTGATGACTTTTTAATGTGTTACTACCCACTGGGAACCTTGGACAAGTCACACACTCTCAGTCTCAGAGGAAGGCAAAGGAAAACCCACTCTGGATGAATCTTGTCAAGAAAACCCAGTTCACTTTAGGCTTGCCATAAGCTGGAAATGATTTGAAGGCATACAACAACAACAAATAGTTTATTGCAACTTATGATACTGCCTTGAAATAATTTGTGTCCTGTATGGGAGATTATAAATAATTATAACAATTAAATATCTGTACCAGCCTCCTCCCTGGTCTTAAATTTCATAGTCACTGAACAATATGAATTTATCAGTAGTACTGTGAGTGTTTGGAAGGGGCTTTCCCCTTACTTTTTTTTCTAAGCATTTTCTGTACTTCTACAAATATTGAGGTTAACCTAAGCCTGTTGATTCAGCCTGGGTGAATGGTGCTGTTTTGCCCATGCTAAGGACTGGCACACAGAGACAGAATTTGCTTTAGGATCTTTGTTGTTGTTGTTAACTGCCCCTGAGTTGACAATGAATCATGGTGACCCTGTTGATGAGACATCTCCAAGTCTGTCCTCCACTTCTCTGCTTAAGGAGCCCTTGTGGCGCAGTGGTTAAATGCCTGTACTGCAGCCACTCACTCATAGACCACAAGGTTGCTCAGGCTAGACTCAGGCCTGCATCCTTCTGAGGTCGCTAAAATGAGTACCCAACTGTTGGGGGGCAATGAGCTCACAGTTGTAAACTGCTTAGACATCCCATAGCACGATATGAAGCGGTATATAAAGGAAGCTGCTTTAAGTCCTGTAAATTCAGACCCACGGTCTCCATGATTGAGTCTATCCATCTGATGTGTGTTCTCTCTCTCTCTTTCTACTACTCTCTACATTTCCTGGTATTATTGTTATTTCTAATGAATTGTGCCTTCTCATGATGTGTCCAAAGTATGACAGCTTAAGTTTTGTCATCTTGGCTTCCAGGGATAGTTTAGGCTTGATCTGTTCAAAGACCCAGTGGTTTGTTTTCCTGGCCATCCACAGTATCCTCAACACTCTTCTCCAGCATGACATTTCAAATGACTTGATTTTCTTCCTATTGGTTTTCTTCACTGCCCAATTATCACATCTGTACATGGTGATGGGGAATACAATGGCTTTGGTCTCCTGTAAACTATTATAGAAGGAGCTAGGTCTTGGCATTTACAGAAGGAAATTTAATTGGGGGTGTCAGATTAGTACTGACTTAGCCAAGAGGTTTTGACACATGGTTTATGTTAAAGTTTTCATTAGACCTATCAGAGAATAGATTAGTTTAGAAGCCTTCACATTCATTTGAAAACTTAGAGACGTTTTTGATAAATAAAAATGCAAGTATAAGATTTTCTGATCATTTTTCTGTTGCAAATCACAAGAGAAGGACACTGCCATTGTTCATAAGTTTCTAATCAAGTGGTCTATCTCTGTCTGTTCCACTTCCTTGATTATATTTACATTGCATTTTTCATGCTGTCATGTTGCTTCATGTTTATTGCAAAAAAAATTTCTTCATTCATCTTTCATGGAAGTTGATTTGTCCTCCTTCGCTTGACTAATCCATTACATTAAAATGGAATTTCTTAGTTGTTCAGTATGAGTGCTTTTCTGGTTTGCAATGATGGTGCAGATCCTACTTGCCTTCACCTTCTTTACTATACTTAAGAGAGTGTGAAAATAGTCTCTTTCAAAGATGTCTGTGTACATAAAATAGAGCAAATTTTAAACTTTGTGGGAGGCAACACAATGGATTGTCAGTGGACAGTATATTTTTTAAATGGCTATTAATAAAAATAGAGTAAGGTCCATTTTTTACTAAGGAAGGAAAGTGATGTATTGTAAATGCAAACTTTTTAAAAGAAAAATCCTGCCTTTTTTTGGTGCACAGAGGAACTCTAGTCTTTTCTGTAGCAAAGCAAACTTGCTTGCTCACTTTATTTATTTTAACTAAGCCTTTAGTTTCTCTTGCATGCCTTTCTGAAGTGACTTGGTTGAGCAATGGCTGTTTTTGTTTTTCCTCACAGTTACTGGTGTTGTGAACTATGCTTATTTTATGTATACTCAATTGTCTCAAAGTCTGTCTTTCCCCTAGGTCATTACATTTGATTCTTAAATAAAGAGGGGGAGAGAAGCTACATCCAATATGGTGAAGAGAGACAACCCCTTCATTGTTGAATCCCCAAAGGGATTCAAACCAGTTTTCAAACAGCTCAGACAACTGCAAGAAGGATCAGATGGGAAAATAGTTCTATAATTCAGCAGTCAGTACTTGTGTAATAATAAATTTAGGCTATATATTTGCCTGACATCTGTAATCTACAAGAGTGTATGTGAGGACTATCTTTTGTACTTTTTTTACCTTACTGGCATCATTGGGAGAGTACAGAGGATATGGACTACATCAGGTGACACCCCAGAGGAGGGGTGACATCCAGTTGGGTCCCCTTCCTCTTTGGTGCATGAGAGACATGCATCCCTAGGGAGAACCCCTGTGATAGAGCAGCAGGCCTGGTCATCCTGGCTGGGAGGCTGGGCAAGGAGGTGATGTACTGGCTCGGGAGAGGAGGCACGGATAGGGGATCAACCAGGCAATCAGCAGGGAGGGGGGCAGAGAGAGGAGGGGGCAGATAGTTGGAGAGGAGGTGCAGGTGCATAAGTTAGCAGGAGGTGAGAGGCAGCCATGCTCCCCCATGGGCAACCTTTCATACTGGGTGTCACCAAAGGTAGTGATGCCATTGGTTCTACTGTTGTTCATTTTGTCAAAATCAAGGAAGGGTGACATGGAAACTATGACTAATACCTAATTTTGGGGGAAAACAGATAGCCCCTTTGCGGCAGCTTCCCTGTGACTTGGGGGGTGTCATTTAGACACATGTGTCACATGTTGCAAGAGTGCCAAAAAGCCACCACTGCAGTAGAAAAACTGGCTTTTTGCCAGTGCAAAAAGCAACAGCAGTGGCAAAACTCTTCTTTTTGCAGCGGCAAAACTCTGGGTTGGGGCATGGTATGCAGTTGCCACAGCCCCAACCCAACAATCAAAGGGGAGGTGTGACACTGCTTCTTTGGGGCAGTCTGTTTTGCCCCATAGTGAACCATCCTGGAATGTGTAGGCTTAGACCCTGCACCCACTTCCAGAACCATAGGGGAACAGAAAATGTTGAATAACAGTCTCTCTGATTAGCACAGAGTTGAGTAGCTGTCATGTTCCAGATGTTTTTGGACTTCAGATCCCATAGTCCTTCACTATTAGCTATACTGATGAGGGCTGATGGGAGGTATATTCCAAGAATATCTTGAGGGCCATGATTACCCATTCTTGAATTAGCTGGGAGAAAAATCACACACTCTGTACTGACCAGTTCAAGGATGTGTACCAGGAGCCTCCTGTTTTTCTGTTCTTGCCAAGAACTTGACAAATGCATCAACTGTCATGCTTTGGACATTCACCTTAGTTAAAGCTCTTCTGAAAGTTTTATTTCCATCAAGATGACCATATCTAAACTCACCTTTGTCACATACATATGTGGTCTCTAAATACCCAGTTTAAAGAGGTGTCATTTGCAGATTACTGAATCAGTGAGAGTGCTGAGGCTCATTTTGTTTTTTGATCACCTAGTGACTAGCAAAATGACACCACAGATTGACTGTTTGTCACCTAAAACTTAAATGAGGATTTAAACTAGTTGATCTCAGCTGTCACCTGGACTCACCCCTCCCCTCCTCTGGTGACTGGTAGCTTTGGTTGGCAGAATGTGATGAAGACCGATACAATCTGTTCTGATGCAGGGATCTTGCCCAGAGCAAAATGACTGTGTGAATTCATGTGTACCCTACCACTTTGAAATGTATTCCTGCTGACATTAAATTTCTCTCTGATTTGGAAATGTGTGCTTGAAAGCCTGCAGCACATGGTGAAAAGCAATTTGCTTGTGCTGCAAATAATCTGGAAAGGATAATTTTAGAAAGGCAACATAATTAGCAAGAAATAATCGTTATTGTAAAGTTTCCTTAAGGGTATTTTAAAACACAGTTCTTGGCATATGGATTTCAGCTGTTTTTATTTCTCAGGAATGGATTATATAGTATGGCTTCATTCTCAAACCACTTTTGGGGAAAGAAAAATAATAGCAGAGTTTTAGATATGACAGCCTGTGAGAGATATGCTTACCATTTGCCCTCCAAGCTTCCAGAAATCTGTGGCTGAATCTTAGTCAAGCCTGGAGTGAATGACTAACAGGATTGTGAGGCATTATTCAGCAGTCCAGGCTGGATCTAAAGAAAAGAGCTTTGTAAGAAGCAGACAGGAAGTTTTTTGAGGCACAGAAGGATGCCATAGGATGGCAGTCATGAAGATAATAATGTTGAAATGCTAAATAGCACAAATATTTTTAATGTGGCATTTACAATATTATTTTAAAATACTAAAAGTATTAATTAAATATCAGGCCTTCTTTTCCTAATGAACGTTGGCAGGTTTTCTTTCAATAATTCTTTCAGCAACCATGTTATACCTGTTTTAAAAATGGAGGGGCAAAGTTTGGGAGATGCTGAGTATAGCTGATGGACTGGGAGGGAGGCATATCACACCGAAATATTGTGGTGGTGGTAAGCCTCCTCCAGTCATGAGCTGTCTGGGTCATGTAATTACCTGAAATTTAAGCAGTGGATTTTCTGGCTCACAGGTTCTACTCCATTAATTTCATAGGATCTCATGGATAAGTTGCATATAACTGTTTAGAAGAGGGAAACTGACAAGGAAGAAACACATCTGGCCTAAATCCTATTGTTCGTTCCAACAAGAGCAGAGCCATTGCATCAGTTGGATTTACCTACGTGTTGGCTCACCATTCAACAATTCATTCAATAGGTCTACTCTAGTTGCAATTGATTAACAGGATTTCAGCCATTGTTGATTTCAATTGAGTTATTAAAACCACTGTAACCTAATCATCCCTGGGTCTCCTCTAAACAGAGCAAGAAAGAAACAGTGGCTTATTGAAGAATTTAGTAAATGGATATAATAATCTGTAGTAAAAATGGTTTTGTGCAGTGGCTTGGCTTTGTTTCCATTTTGTTCTACCAATTGATTTTACTGGTGCTTCAGCACATTTATTGGGATGTAAGTCCCAATGAACACTATGAGTCTTACCTCAGAGTAAATTTGCTTATGCCAACAGTGCAATTTGAAGCAGAGAAAAAACAGTATATAATTGACCATATATAATCAGACACAGATTATAAATGACCATTGTTTTGGATTTTAACTCAAAAAGTTTGGGAGTGGCATTACATAGGGATTCAATCCACCAGTTCCATCCAGTCCATCCATATGCTTAGGAGTTGTTAAAATAGGTCAGTTCTTGTGTTGCAGCACAGTCCCTTATGTGGACTGGTCTCTAGCTGAGAAACCCTACACCCACTTATCACATGAAATCTCACTGCCTAATGCCTAGGCTAAGCCAATTTTGATGGAGAAAACAGCATAAACAATGATAGAAGCAGTATCTCTGTGAGTAAGACAGTTTTCATGCAAATGTGCTGCCCACTAGGGCTGCATCTGCATCACAGAAAGAATCTGGTTTGACATCACTTTAATTGCCACATCAGAGAGTTCTTGTGACACAAAAAACTACAGTTCCAAGAATTCCATAACACTGAGCCACAGCAGTTAAAGTGGTGTCAAACTGGATCTGTCATGCGGATGCAGCCTAATAGTAACTTTTCCAGCCCTATCAGCTCCTAATTTTTAGGAATTTTTCTTTCCTTTTGACAAGGGAATTTACACATTTTCACATTGTTGCTACCTCCCTCTGAACAAATCTGCAGAGAAAACCCCATGATAGATTTGTCTTAAGGTCACCATAAGTTGGAAGCAACTTGAAGACACATAACAATATATAATATACATAACTGCGAGATTTCATTAGTGGTTTGTTCACTTTGGATGTGGGTATTTCCTTTTCTACTCAGAAATGGCCTATTTGAAATCCAGCATTATAACTTGAGTGTCTGTAGTTAATTGCAATTTACAGGATCTTCATACTGACAGGTGTGTGTGTGTAATAATGCATTACACAGGAGCTCCAATTCCATTGAAAGGTTTCTTTAGAGGCATAAGTTGATGTTCCTTCCCAGAAAATACGTGAAATTGTTAATCAAACTGTTCATGAACTAACACTGATTCCTTCTATCAAAGATATTAACAGTACACACCCACCTACCCCAATTCTCCGCTCCACATACAACTTATGACTTAGGTAAAACATTTGGAGAATCTGGTTTCTTCTCTTTTTACTATTCCATTTCAGAAAGATGTCACTTTCCATAACTATTAAATGTCCCTTGCATATTTTGTGCATTGATGAGATGCTCCAGACATTTATTTTTGCTTGAACAAGAACTAAAAAAAACAAACCAAAAAACAAACAAACACTTCCAAACACTTGTGTCTAGTCCCAATTTATTTTCTGAAATGACACCTATTTCATTTTCCCATATATCATTAGTACCATCCAGGAAATAGCTCTTCAAAATACTGTTTTCTATTACAGAAGAAATTGTATAATTCTTTTTCTGTTTTTTAATCTTCTCATTTCATACGTGTATATATCCATTTATAAATATTGTTTTCAAAGCAACAAGAATGGTTAAGCCATGTGAAGATATACTGTAACAACCATACAAATGAGGTACAAAATAGATGGGAATAAAAAGAAAACCTCTTGTGTTTTTGAAACAGCATCTCATAACTTCATCATAAATATTTTAGTCAGTAGACATAGAGGTTTTCAAATATGGAAGGGAATCATGACAGATCAATGTCATGACAAACATCAGCTTCCCCCCTCTCCTTTTTGGAAACTTCATCTAGTCCAAAGAGCATCAGACAGATTGTTAACTGGAGCTGGCTACAGGGAGCACACAACTCACTTATTGCAACAGCTTCACTGGCTACCAGTCTGTTTCTAGGCACAATTCAGTGTTGTTTTTGACCTATAAAGTCCTACATAGCTCAGATCCAGGTTATGCAAGGGACTGTATTATTTCTTATGAACTTATCTGTCCTTTGAAAGTTGCTGGGGAGGCCATTCTCTCTGTTCCATCATTCTCACAGGTAAATCTGGTGGGAAATAGATCTTCTAGTTGTTGCCCCTAGGCTCTTGAACAGTCTTCCCAGAAAAGCACCCTCCCTACTCTCTTTCCATAAATAATAATAATAATAATAATCAATTTTTATTTATAGCCCGCCCCTCTGCATGGCAATCGGGGCAGGTGACAACATTTAAAAACAGACAAAGTTAAAAACATTCCCTGGACCCATAGTCCAACCCTCCTATCCCCTTAAAACAGAATTAAACTAAGGAAGAGTTAAAATCAGCAGTACAATAAAACGATAAAACAATAAAACAGGAATCAGTGATATGAAACAAAATAAAAACTCATCTCCCAACAAACAGCTGTTATTCTGGGAAGGCCTGCCGGAAGAGATCCGTCTTTACTGCCTTTTTAAAAGCAGCAAGAGTAGTAATGAGACGGATCTCATCCGGCAGGCCATTCCAAAGTCTGGGAGAGGTTAAACAGGTGAATACTGTTTCAACAGGCTTTTGAGGATTGATAATAGAAGGCCAATCCCATCTAATCAATCCATTGGATTTTTCTATTTGTCACTTCAAAGACAGGTATGATCATGTTTAAATAGTTTCTGTATTAACTTATTTTAATTTTTGATAGTTTAATCACTTTTCAACTTTTTTATTTTGTAAATTTTTAACTGTGTGCTTTCTTAAAGTATTATAAAATGCGTTGAGTCCAAAACTGAAGAAAAAAGATATTTAACAACAACAACAACAGTAATTATAATTATAATGGTATCCTCAGGACTTCAAGAAATAATTTTCTTTTCTTGCTCCAGCTATTATAAGTTTTAAGTTACTTGCCTCTGTTTTTGCTCTGCAAACATTTGCTCTGATTGCTCTGCAGAGGGGTGGGATATAAATAAATATTTATTATTATTATTATTATTATTATTATTATTATTATTATGCTACCAGTTAATTAGGGAGAAATTAGCAAATAAACAATACTAACCTATAAAGGTGATCCAAATTTATAGTATGTATTATTATCAAACAAAACAATTCAGGACCCAAGTGGTCCATTACGGCATTAATGTCATGTTCTCTATTGTCAATTAATGCATGTCACATTGTTGACATAGGCATACAAAATAAAATGTTATAAAGTATTATTACCCTTATTCTGGAAGTACCCCTGAACTAATACACATGAATAATCCATAGATTAACATTTCATTGTACATCTCTCACTGCTTCTCAGAGTGCACTAAGGGACATCACATTCTTTGGGCTATGTTGGAGAATAAATTTAGAAATATAGGGCCTAAGTTTGCATTACATATAAACACATACTAGAGAGAGAAAGAGAGAAGAAGGACACACTAGGCTGAAGAGCAAAGAAGGGGAGACAATGTTTAACTCCCCATTTGTGACTGTTTGTTTTAAGTTGCCCCTTCTAACAGATTTTCCCTATCTTGCATTTGCCCTTTTTTTGCATTCCCCTACCTTGCATACCTAAATGTATGTTTTGAACAAGATGATAGTAGCTGGATTGAAGAAGTGGTGAGTGAAGAAGGGGTTAAGTTCACTCTCCCTTTTTCGTGTCTTTGAAGTATCTTATTCCTGGTGGACTAGTTGTGTTGTAAGTAGGTAGTCTTTGCAATATCTGGGCTTATTCAATGAGGGAGATAGTGAAAAGAGCCTTCACCATATATTATAGGAAGATAGAAGTGAAATATTTGATTCACAAAAGGCAGGATATTATGATATCTGTTTATATCCTGTGTTTTGTTCTCATGTGTTTGCTTATCATTACCTACCTGGATAGTGAGCATGCACTATAATAAAACTGTTGGCTTATGAACAGTGAAAAACTAAAAGATCATAAAGAATGGGCCGATTGTTATGAAGGCACACATAAGATTACTGAATACTTAGTAGTTCACAGCATTTAAGGCAATACAATCAACAATAAGACATTACATTTCAAGAGAAGCTAAAAATCTCCCTAGTGCTTGGGGTATTATAGATATTCATGCAGACTTTCCCAACATGCTCTCCCTAGATGTATTTGATCACATCTTCTATATGCTCCATGATAAAGCATTGGGGACATTGAAGTCCAAAACATCTGCAGCACACCATGTTAAACAGGAGTGCACTGAAACATCTCTCACTTATCCAAATTGTAACTCATTAATGGGGTGGGGAAATCATTTCTCCCTTCATGTGAACTTTTAAATTTGGGTTATTCTGCACTTATTACAGGCTGGGCTGATTTGATTGCCAGATTTGAGGCCTAGAATTATACATATAGAATATAACCTACAGAGTATAACATATAGGACTTTATCACATGCAGATTTTAAACCACAATTTTAGCAAGAAAATAGTGTCTTTGGCAATACCTATCAACACAACGTCACCTCCATCCTATTGCTGCTATGTCTCTGAAGTGTTGTTAGAGCACATTTTTTCATTGATGGTCAAACTATCATTAAACAGCCATTCACTCTACCACACCTTTATTCCATAGGTGCAATATGTTGCTTTTGTCAAGCAATTGAGTGCGCAGACAAAATCTTTGGAAGCTTTCTTCACTTTGCAGAGAAAAACACCCGGTGACCTTGGAGATGTCTGGCTGCTTTGGAAAGTATCCTCCCTGCTTCTGATGAAACAGACTGAAGCCAGGATTAACTCCAAAGAGGCACTTTTATTCTTTAGTTGCAATATGTACAAAACTATATACACTCACCACCAACCAACGACAACCCACACATAACCAACAACCTGTGGTCTTGTTTTTTTTTTATAGACACTTGCCATGCGATCTCTAAGTCCAGCCTCTTCCTGTGACTTCTTCTTGTGTCACTTGAATTGTTGTCCCCCAAACATGATGACATAATATGTTTACACTTGGTCTACATGCTCTCTGGCACATCCTGACCTTGGACACTGCTAAGATGTTTTGAGTCCCAGCTGCAAACAACTTTCCCAGCTAGCAAGTAGTACCCTTTGTCACTTTCCCACATCTGGACATTTAAACTCAGGTTACAAATCTCAACAGCTCTCACATCAGTCTTGATGTTGGTCAGCCATGTGGTGTCAGTCTCCTCCTTTCTTCCTCTCCTCCCCCTTACTATCCCCAAGCAGTCTGTTCCCCCCTCACACTTTTTCATTCTTTTATTTCTTTTTCTTCTTCCTCTTTTACTAAATCATATTCCCATAACTCCAGAACTACATTCCCAAAATAAATAAATAAATAAATAAATAAATAAAATCATACAAGGCATGCTGGGTAGGACATCGGGCAGGAAGATGGGGTTAAGAGGGAATGTGGAAGGGAGCATGAACAACTGTTGATAGCACAAAAAGGCCCTGTCACACTATTGAAGAGATGTGTGATAATAAACTCTCCCATACCACTAGGATTCTGTTCTCTTTAAATAACACGATTGTGGCAAGACCAAGATGAGACCAAGGCTCGTGTGATAAAGTCCACAGAGCATTAAGATACAATGCAAAAAGCTATGTATATTAGTGTGTGTGTGTGTGTGTTTCACTGGGAACAAATAGATGGACTAATTCTGGGTAGAATGCCTACTCAATTGTAAACAATGAGATAAGGATGCCAGCATAACTATTAACAATGAGATATAAGCATACTTGACTGAGAATAACCTCCTAGCAGGTGCAATGGCTGATGTAATCAGACAGAAGAAAACCAAAATCCAAGGTTTAGCTCTACCTGGTTTGTTTATATTATCTCCAACAATCTGGTTGGAGAAGAGGATTGGTGACATAAACAGGGTACCATCAGCACCTTGTTATGATTAGAATAGATAAGACAGCTGATAGACTGGGAGGAGGCTAGGTGGAGAATAAAAGGAGCTGAGAAGAAGTGTTCAACATATGAAGAGAAGTCTGCAAGCTATGTGCTCCTGATAAACTCAAAAAGTGTCCAGATGTGTTGATATGAAGTAGTCAATTGCCTGAAACTTGTAAATGTTAAAATGACTGTCCATGATTGCCTATGATTTGGGGTCAGACTAGATAATCAACTGGGACTCTAGATGAGACTTTGGAAGTTTTCTGGTTGCTTCCTTTAGCTAAGAACAAACGATGTTCTGCACTGCAGTCAAGGTTGCATTGATAACAGCACAGACTCCCTGTACTGTAAACATTTTCCACTTAAGATTCCTGTGTACTGAAAACAATGTCTGTTTAACAAGAACTGCTGAATATTATGAAATTTATCAAGGGGAGGGGGAAGCTAGAGAAAGCTTTTCCTGTTGTTGTATGCCTATAAAAGCTGTTCTAAATTTGGGTGTGGCGCTCTCTTTGCAATTATGCTAGAGGCCCAGCATTGTTATCAATAAATTCCTATCTTCTGAACTTCAGCTGGGTCTCTCCAGTTATTCCTGCCTACCTGAGTACCTGTTACCTGCTTCAGATAGATACTGTTGGTAAGAGGAACAACTAGGCCAGATAAAACATAAGAGACGATATAAATAGGTAATGGATGAGTTATATTGTTTAAGATGGCAATGTTGCTCTGTGTGTTCATTACTGAGAAAGCTGCTAGAGATAAAGGTTCAGATTCTTATGAAGGTATAACACCTTATTTCCCATATACTGTAATGTAATGAATGTATGATGCCTTACATTAAATGTAATGTAATGTGATGAAAGCAATGTGCCCAGACATTTACATGTCTGTGTCTTTTCCCTATGGAGACTGTGTAAATGTTTGTATATCTATGATTGCACATAATATATACTCTAAAAGATTATCAGAAAGCATGTTAATTTTCCCATATAAATATCCTGAGAATCCAATACTTAAGAATACTTAAGTGAAGTATTGATATTAACTCTAATTGTCTGGATTTCACCACCATCACATGTTGGGCACCCAGGTGCCCAGAAGATGATGGTAGGACCCCAAACAGAATACAGATTAGCAGACAAATGACAAAGGATCCTCAGACTTTCAGACTAAAGTGCCTGGTTCATGCCCCAAATATGAAAAAGTGTGCATTCTGATAATTTTAAAAATTAAAATGGACTAAAAGAAAATTCCCCTCCATCTACACCAGCTAAATGCAACAGGTACAGCTTTGCCCAGCATTTATAAAAGCACATTTTACTAGTCTGCCTAATACCTATTAGGGGACTAACAAAGAAATACATGTCACCCTAATTCAGCACTACATTCACTCAATATACAGGTATTCAAACCCAGACTTTTAAGAGCTAAGCACTCAAAGCCTTGGGCATGGATGGACAAATCTGTTAATTTAATAATAATAATAATAATAATAATAATAATAATAATAATAATTTTTATTTATATCCCACCCCTCTGCCAAGCAATCGGGGCGGCGTACAGTATTCAAAATATCAAAACAAGTCACATCAAATCAGATCCCATCCCTCATTCCCACCCCCACTCACCCCCAAAAAACAAATCAAACCAAACAAATTAAAGACAATTATTAGAAATATACAATATAAAATATACAGTATATAATATGAAAAACATGATTACATGATTGCATTGCCGCAGCTGCTCTGGGTGAAGGGATGGGCTAGATAGCTTCTGGAGGGACCTCTTCCACCACAACCACTACAGATGGTAAATGGCTGGGGGATGGGCTAAATAGCCTCCAAAGAGGTCTTCTTCCACCGCTGCCACTGCAGATGGTAAATGGGTGGAGGGATGGTCTAAATAGCCTCCAGGGATGTTCTTTTCCACCGCCGCCACAAAGGGGATGGAATCAAAGCTGGATAGGGCACACATCCTTCCACGGTCATGGTGAGGAGGGGGATGATGTCCTAGGCTTGGCTTTCTTGCCATGCCTGCCCTCACCATCACTGCTGCACTAGTGTGGCCAGTGATTGGGCTGGGGAATGCTGGGGGCGCCTTTTGAAGGTTCCCTCTGAGGCCAGGTGTTGCAATGGGGGAGGAGGGCAGGCAAACACACACACACCCGCCACTCCTCTTCTCAGCCTCCTCCTCGGTGTAGCCGGTGGTCGGGCAGGGGAGGGGAGCCCCTTTTGAAGGTTCTTTGTGAGGCCAGGTGTTGCACTGGAGGAGGAGAGCAGGCAAACAAACACACACACCCTCCACTCCTCTTCTCAGCCTCCTCCTCGGTGTAGCCGGTGGTCGGGCAGAGGAGGAGAGCCCCTTTTGAAGGTTCCTTGTGAGGCCAGGTGTTGCACTGGGGGAGGAGGGCAGGCAAACAAACACACACATCCGCCACTCCTCTTCTCAGCCTCCTCATCGGTGTAGCCGGTGGTCGGGCAGAGGAGGGGAGCCCCTTTTAAAGGTTCCTTCTGAGGTCAGGTGTTGCACTGGGGGAGGAGGGCAGCCAAACAAACACACACACCCGCCACTCCTCTTCTCAGCCTCTTCCTCGGTGTAGCCGGTGGTTGGGCAGAGGAGGGGAGCCCCTTTTAAAGGTTCCTTGTGAGGCCAGGTGTTGCACTGGGGGAGAAGGGCAGACAAACAAAAAAACACACCCGCCACTCCTCTTCTCAGCCTCCTCCTCGGTGGAGCCGGTGGTCGGGCAGAGGAGGGGAGCCCCTTTTGAAGGTTCCTTCTGAGGCCAGGTGTTGCACTGGGGCAGGAGGGCAGGCAAACAAACACACACACCCACCACTCCTCTTCTCAGCCTCCTCCTCGGTGTAGCTGGTGGTCGGGCAGAGGAGGGGAGCCCCTTTTAAAGGTTCCTTGTGAGGCCAGGTGTTGCACTGGGGGAGGAGGGCAGGCAAACAAACACACACACCCGCCACTCCTCTTCTCAGCCTCCTCCTCGGTGTAGCCAGTGGTCGGGCAGAGGAGGGGAGCCCCTTTTGAAGGTTCCCTCTGAGGCCAGGTGTTGCACTGGGGGCGGAGGGCAGGCAAACAAACACACACACACGCCACTCCTCTTCTCAGCCTCCTCCTCGGTGTAGCCGGTGGTCGGACAGAGGAGGGGAGCCCCTTTTGAAGGTTCTTTCTGAGGCCAGGTGTTGCACTGGGGGAGGAGGGCAGGCAAAAAAACACACCTGCCACTCCTCTTCTCAGCCTCCTCCTCGGTGTAGCCGGTCCAATTTAAGTTTCTTCCGCATTCATTTTTTTAAAAAACAAAAATCAACTGCTTTCTGTTCCAAATGAAGAAATTCACAGATTTTTTTTTTAATTATGTTCTTAAAAAATGTCATCCATCCACAGTCATAAAGGGTGCTAATGAAATACTGACATTTTCCTGCCTTTCTGCTACTTGTGAACCTTCTTTAGAATTTTGTTAACTATAGATGCATTGTACTGTAATTCCCATCATAGTTGATGTTCAGGACATCTGGAGGGCACCAGGTTGGGAAAGGCTGGTCTACAATGACTACTTTACATTAGCTAGTCTATACTGGCTGGCAGTGGCTCTTTGGGATTTCAAGCAGGAGTCTTTACTAGCCCAAACTAGAGATATGGGAGACTGAACTCAGACCTTTCTACAAAGCATGTGCTCTACCTCTAAGTTATGGCCTAAAATTTACATTGTGTTCTTACTTAATGTATGTTTTAATTCTATACATATTTGATTCTGTGATTCTATGCTCAACTGAAAACTATACAACTCATGGATAAATAGATAGACAGACAGGATGTCTCTACTCTGTGTGTGTGTGTGTGTGTGTGTGTGTGTGTGTGTGTTGTTTTCTTAATTCTCTTGCTGCTACTGAGATATGTTTGCTTTACACAAGGTCAGTGTGCAGTGGCTAGAAGCCATCTTCACACAGAGTTTGTCCAGTTCTTTAATGGAAAACGATTTTACCACATGAATAAAACATTGATTTCTCACTTAGGATGCTGTTTTGGTTGATGCTAGCAGAAAGCTGGTGTCAGTGCTGCAGAAATCTGAGTGATGAAAGCCTTTCACTGCTTTTGTTACATTTCATAACTCAGGAGGGATATGTCAGATCTGTTGGCTGGAATTCCCTGTAAAGCTGAGTGAAGGGAAGGGCACATGCCAAAGAATATTCCCATATGCATTGGCTAAATCCAGATAAATCCTAATTACCTTAGAAAACATTTCTACTGTGCAACAAGAAGTGGAACAAATTTGAACAGAAGTATTAAATACATAAGATGTTTATGGCCACAGGATCCCATTACGTTAAGGTACAGAAATGTTTGAAAGTTTGAGGTTTCCATATTGTTTCATTGCTTTAAAGGACCAACAGTAATCAAAGCTCTCAGCTTTCACCAAGGGTTCTAATGTGATTCATGAAGTTTTAACAATCAGACACACATCTCTATCACCATAGAGTCACGGTGACAGGATAAATTAACATCATCCAGTAATTTCAATTTCCTCCATCAATCCAAAGAAAAGTAAGGATGGGGTTGGATTTTCCTTCCCCCTTTTCACTTTTCTGGTTCTTTTGTGATGTAATGGCCAGGGTATTTTTTTTTTAATCTCCTTTGGTTCTCACTGAATGCTGATGTGTATCACTTGGTCTTTCATGTCCATGTTTAAATATAGTTACAAATCATGATTAGCAATGGATGATTATCAGACTATGTTCTGCATTCCTTTGTTTCAAATGAATAAACCAAATGCTCTCCACTGAATCTGTGAAGGGATTTCCTACATTTGGTGAGTTCTTTTTAAAAATATGGGTCTACCTTGAATGAAACAAAATATTCACACACACACACACACACAAAACATTCCAAAATGCTAAAAGTATTTTGAAATACCCCAGACCATGTTAATCCTACCCAGTGGAGAAAAAGCCCTGATTCATTTTTGTGGAATCTTGTGTGTAAGACTGAAATAATCAAAAGATTTACATTCCTAATCTTAATTTCAAGTTCAGGAAAGCAAATGTTCTTCTTACTGTTTTTACCCTTGGTCCTAGAATGCTGTGCTACATAGCAGTCATGGGCTTTATTATAAAGTATCTTACAGTGCTCACTGGAGAATCTTTAATTCATCACCATCTCCAGTATTATAAACCTCCAGGAGTTTTCATGAAGTGCATAGAAGCTTTCATCTGTTCCTTTTACAAATCTAATGTCCCGAGGTGGCCTTTCTTTTACCCTTTCTCCATGGCCTCTTATACTATGCAAAACAGATTAATTTTGATAAGATCAGCCTATAAAGGTTTGAAATTACTGATCACTGAGTGCATGGCTCTGGAAATACCCTTCCTACATTTATAAATGTTACAGTTTAACCTTGAAAACACACAGACAATTTTCCTTAGAAATAGCTAACGGGTAGCACCTAGGTCAAGACAGCCCCTCTGGGGAATTTTACCTAGCCATAAGCAGTCCACTAATATTTCTTTTGAAGGAGGAAGAGAAAGAGGAAGAGGAGGAGGAGGAGGATTAACCTGTTTTTTGGAATAGTTTACAATGATTTTAAACAATGAAATCCAAAAGAAAATATCCCATGCATCAATGCCACATGCTTGTTTGATTTTGAATGTAACCTGTATATGTTATGCTATTTATCAGAGTAACCATGGTAATATTTATCACCACCTTCATAGTAAAATAACAGTATTGCAAACACACATTTGTAAAGCAGAAGTATTGTAAAGGAGGGGGAATAACTTTTTGGAGCAACCTGCACTTTCTGCTACAGATCACTCTTTAAATAATAAAATACCCTCCAATAATGCATATGTTTTCCTATAGAGTCCAATTATGCATTTTTAAAAACTGAGTTCCTGACAAATCCTGGTTTTGACAAGAATACCAAGATTCCTGAAGGGGAAAGGTAGTGGAATGTCTTCATGTGCAAGCCCAGTTCCAGCCTAACCTTCACTAGCCACATACACATTTTCATAAGCCTCATCCCCTAATCGTACAGACATGCTATAGTGAAATAATGAAACAAAGTCTGAATCCTATTGCTAATCTCAGCTATAGTAAACCCATTAAATCAGTAGAAATGTGTTAAGTTGATACTTATGTCAGTTCCATTCTGCTTTAGTAGAACCTAGCAGTTATATTTAGGCTTAAGTCTATATTCTCATTAGTGGCTTTTGGGGGTAGGGGAGGCTCTACCAAAAACAAAACAAAAACCATGTAGAAGTGACATTCTTCCACTTTGTTCTTATTGTGAATGTAGTTGAATCCTGAAAGAGAAATGGCCATATCACTGAGCTTCTCCAACAAAGAATCCCCCTGGAAAGAAATGTCATGTTAGATACAGATTGATTGGCAAAGGTCCACAGAAATGCAAAGTGAATTCCTGAATCACTAACAAAACTGCTCTTTACCACTTGAATCTTTGTACCAGTCTGCCTCCCCAGTGATTTTCACAAGGCTTTCCTATTGTTCCGGAGTAGAAGATATCCTTATATCTTAAGCTTCAAACAGCAGGGAGGTTACCTTTCCCTAAGCAATTATTCTGTAGCAGATTCATCTCCTACTCCAGGGCCCCCAGTTTAAACAAAAACCAAGCATCTTCTGTAGGCCCTCCAGATTTTATCAGATTTCATCTCCCACCAGTATAAATTGACACTGCTTTAACTTCCATGGCTCAATGCTGTGGAGTTCTGGGATTTATAGTTTTGTGAGGTATTTAGCTTTCTCAGGGCCTCGGCAGATGGCTTACTGAGCCGTCTTGGAGGCCCGGAAGAGGAGGAGCAGCCACACGCGCGGCGCTCCTTCCTCTTCCTGAGGTTGCCCTCGGTGCTGCCGGCCCTCCGCATGGCCGGCGCGCCGAGGGCAACCTCCCGCCACAGCGTCCGGACACGCTGCGGTGGAAAAGACAGGGAAAGTGCGCCCTACGCATTTAGGGTGCACTTTCCCTGTCTTCTAAAAGGAGCGCCAATTTGGAGCTCCTTTTAGGGTCACCGCAGGAGTGCCGCGGTGCGGAGGCTGCGGTCCCACGGCGCTCCGTACCAGGGCGTCCCCGACGCCCTGGTCTGCATCCCCCCATTGTCAGAGAGCACTGGAGCCATAACAAACTACAAATCCCAGAATTCCATAGGATGGAGCCATGGCAATTAAAATGGTGTAAAATGCATTATTTCTGTAGTGCAGTTGCAGCTAGAAAAGTGGGACAAAATGTAAGTGACAGGTTCACCCATTCATAGCAAATGACAACCTTCATTGAAACATCTAAAGTTTGAGGTGAGGATTTTGCTGATTTCTTTGGTTTTAATGGTGAAAACAACCACTCCTTACATCAGGGGTAGGCAACCTTTCCCCTTTAAGGGCCGAGGGACTTCAGCTCCCAGAAGCCTCAGCTATGTTGGCCAATAGTCCCATGTTGGCCAATAGCTCCTGGGATTCTGGGAGCTGAAGTCCCTCGGCCCTTAAAGGGGAAAGGTTGCCTACCCCTGCCTTACATGATTGCAACTTATTCTGTTGCTGCTGAAATATAGTATTCATTTCTGTTCAGTTCAAGAGTCAACCATCCTGTGCATGTTATTTCTATTAATCACCATAATATCATTCATAGCATCTTATTCCATCTGTGTTTAACCAACAGAGGAAATAATTCTTATGTATTTAAAGGATATCACAATGGTATGTACAATTTCTCTGAGTGCATTTGCTACATGACTAATCTGGACATCTGCTTTGAACAGATTAATTAAGGAGAAATGGTTTAAAATAGCTACATTTGAATGTTTAAATGGAAATTTGTAAACAGACTTAGTAATTATGTGTTCTCCCAGAATGTCTAATGTCTAATGACACCATAACCATGCTGGATCTAATGAAAAGCTTATCAAGTCCAGTGGTTTCTTCATACAGTGGCCAATCAGACCCCTATGGCATGAACACATCGGACTTTCTCCCATATAGTCTGCAGTCACTGGTATCCAAAGACATATAACCTCTTATACTATAGATCTACAACCACTGTGAAAGCAGTGCCTTCCCTTCCTTGAACTTCTCTAATCCTATCATTGTATCTTGTAGTAATGAAGTATGTAGTTTAAACTAAACTGTGTTAAGAAATATTTCCTTTTATCTCTTTCAAATCTCCCACCATTCAGCTTCCCTGGATAATTCTGTGTTCTAAATATTATGGGTGCCTGGGTGGGATGGGCTTCTCCCTATCCACCTTCTTTACATCATGCATTATTTTTGGGATGGCAGACATACAGTAAATTAGATAAGGAATAGATGAGCACCATCTAATGACATGTAAGATCTAAGATGACATGCAACCTCCTCATTATGTGCCTCCTCTTTCACACCTTATTTATAAATTAACGAGACTATAATCTTTCCATCTGAACTTTTTCATTTTTGGCCAACATTAAATTAGATACTGATTACAATGATATTAAGCCATCATTGGGTTGAAATTTAATTAATTATGCAAACTATACATATAGTATGACATCCTCACCACTTTTTAAAACATTTTTAATAAAAGTTGTGACAGCTGAAATAATTTCTATGTAATTTGTATGTTAATTGGCATGATTAGTATGGGGTTATACTAAAATGCTATTCGTTTAAAATAAATGTTGACATGTGGTCTAATTTTATGAATAAGGGCAGTGATAATTCAGTGGCCTTTTTGGGGGGATGGGCAAACTTCTCCACTGTCTGCCTGAAGATTACAAGGGCCCCATATCATTGAAATGATCTACTAATCCAAGGGCCAAGTAACCTGGAAGTAAAGGGCAATCCTACCATTCTCCCATGATGTCTCTAATGTTCCTTCAAATGGGAATCGCCCAATAGATACCAGAATTGAAGTGCTGTCTTACTCTCCTCCATGTTGGTGCTCTTATTCCCATTCCTTGCATAGGCAGACCTGTAACTAACCTCTTCTGGTTTTTGTTATTTCCATCTTCCTTGTTGGCTGAATACATCATGGCAAATCTGTTTCTTCACTCAGGGGGAAGCAGACGGGCGGCCATGGGCCGCCCCGGGAAGCTGTGCCATGGGCCAAGGTATCCCCACACCTCGGCCCCGCGGCGCAGCTTTTCCGCCCCTGGAAGGAGCGCTAAAATAGCACTCCTCCCACAAGTCACTGAAGATGCACCGCAAAGGGCTGGCAGCGCACTTTCAGCGACTCTTCCGCCGCAGCATGTGTGAACGCTGCGGCAGGAAGACATCGTTGGAGCGCCGGCCGTGCGGAGGGGCCGGCGCTCCGACGATGCCTTCGGGAAGGGGTTGGGGAGCCCATTGTGTGGCTGCCCCTCCCCTTCCTTGACCCCAAAATGGCCCTTTGTGCCGTCTGCTTTGTCTTTCAATCTCTTATCTTCTCATCTCTACTTTCCTCAGTCAAATTTTCCTTGCTGACAATGCCTCTCCCAAGGACTAAGTCTGGGCCTGCTCTAAATTGCAAGAAAATTTCCCAGCAGCAAAAAATCATATGGTCATGTGAGTCCATTTCTTGGTCCATAATCTTTCCAGGAGACCAGAGCAAACAGCCTGACTTGATCTATTTCCAACTCTCTGTTAGAGCTATGAGTATGCATGAAATATTTTTGGCCAACATTAAATTAGATACTGATTACAATGATATTAAGCCTTCATTGGGTTGAAATTTAATTAATTATGCAAATGAATTAATACTTCATTCATTTTTCCCAAGCTCTGCTCCATTTGGCTCCAGTGCTGATAGCTGAACTACACCTGTATTCTTCAGCTGATTCTTCACAACTCACCTGGGTAGCTCTCATGAAATCAGGTTTGGTGGGAACTCAAATGTTCTGGCAGCCTCCACAGCAAGCATGATGATCCCTGGATGAACAGATTTGGTAGTTTTCAACCACAACAAACTCTAACCATCTCGATTCATCATTTAAACCTTTGGAAATTCGTGAACACTAATTATTACTTGTGACATTTAGATAAAATATGTTTAAATTCATCCTTTAATTTCTGATTTAAATCAAGTTTTAATTAGTTAATTTTCTACAGTAGACCCTTGGTATCCACTGGGGTTTTGTTCCAGGAGCCCCCCATGGATACTAAAATCCATCTTAAAAGAGATGACACAAAAAGAGAAGGGAATGGCAGTGGGGAAGGTTCAGCAATTCTTCTCTCTCTCTGAGGCCTAGACCATGGCAGATGGACTGGAGGGAGGGCTCTTCTTCTTCTAGGCCAGGCCTGATGGAGCTGGGACTGCCTTTCTCCCTCTGAGGCCAGATGGTATCAGATGGACTGGAGGGAGGGCTCTGCTTCTTTGTCCAAATCTAGGCCCAATTTTTAACTTTTATATGCCTGTGTCTTAAAAAAAAATGTAATAATATGCTTACATGTATGTTTATATGTATATATGGATTTTATGAGAACCAGTGTGGTGTAAGGGTTGAACATTGGACTACAATCCTGCAGATCAGGGTTCAGTTTCCTGCTCAGCTATGGAAACTCACTAAGGGCCTCGGCAGACAACTAATTGGGTCGTCTCCGAGGCAAGGAAGAGGAGGGGCAGCGGCACGAGCGGCGCCCCTTCCTCCTCCCGAGGTTGCCCTCGGAGCTGCCAGCCCTCCGCATGGCCGGCGCTCCAGGGGCAACCTCCCGCCGCAGCGTCCGCACACGCTGCAGCGGAAAAGTCAGGGAAAGTGTGCCTGATGCATTTAGGATACTTTCCCTGACTTCTGAAAGGAGTGCCAATTTGGCGCTCCTTTCAGGGACGCCGCCGGTGCGCCGCCGTGCAAGTGCCTCGCTTCAGCGGCGCACCGTCCCAGGGCATCCCCGACGCCCTGGTCTGCATCCCCCCTGAGTATCCTTGGGTGAGTCACACACTCTCAACCTTCTCCTTTTATGGGATCTATGATTATGGATTATGATATCCACAATCATGGTCATTATAATATGTCTTTAGAAGACTTGTATGGTTGTAGTTCAGTTAAGGTGTGAAGATCTGTAATAATTCAACTGAATAAAAATTAACTTTTCCTCCCTGTCATACTTCTGTAGGCTTCCAATAGTCTTTTTCAGACACAAGGAATGAATGAATGAATGAATGAATGGTATACATGGCCAAAATAATCTTGAGAAGCTCTACTTATTTAGCATGTAATATTGGTTATTGTCAGCATATCATAAACAGATTGCCCTCCTTTTACAATTGCAGTATGGAGAGTGTATTTTGCAACTGAGAAGCTTGCAATAAGGTGGAAAGAATATCCAAAAACATTCAAAAAGAATTGTTGAAAAACATCTTTCTTAAGTGTCCAGAAACCTTGACAAGAATTCTGGACTGAGGAAAATCTCAGAATTTATTCTGCACAAACATAACATGTGGCTGTTTTGCAAGCCCTCCACTAGCTATTAATTTAGCCAGGAAGGGCAAGGGTCTAGTTGTGGTTCTCATGTCTCCAACGATCCTGTCCACATCTCAGGCTCCATCAACAGTGGACAAGCAGGGGCAAAAGTTATATCCATGAGAACTATATCTATGTCAGAGCAAATCTGAGAAATTTTATCTGCAAAATGGTGGGCAAATTCTTCACAGTGAGCTATTGAGTGGCTTACATTCTCCTCTGGGCCAGTTTGTTACAGATTCCTGACCACTCAAACATCTCTGCTCAACAGTACTGTGTAGATGCAATAGTATAAGCCAGAAAAACCTTTCTGCACCATAGGCTTGTTTTTGGTTGGACTCACTCTGAGTTGGACTCACTCGGAATGAGCACTCCAGATAGTATAGTGCCACCCTCCTCAGCAGTCATCTGGGAAGGCAGACAGCCAGAGGGCAAGGCAGCCCCCCCCCCCCGCACCGGGTGATACCAACCTCAGCAACACCACTGCTCCTGGGATGGATCATGATATTTGGACCTCCCCCTTTAGAGGCTCAGAATCCCAGGAAGTCTAAACCTGACCAAGAAGTGTCTTCAATGTTACAAGTATGTTTTCAGGGATACGTGCAGGCAAAAATCATGATTTTGATGATTGAAGAAACCTACCCACCATGTCATGCTTCCAGAATGTACTGAGCAATCAGTCAGTAGCTTTTCTCATAGCGAAATTTGGAGATGAAGCCAAAAATATCAAGACAAAATTAGATAATTAGATAAGATTCAAAAGAGACTGAGGGCCTTTACAGACTGCCAGAAATAATGTAACTTGAGGCCACTTTAACTGTCCTGGCTCAGTGCTAGGGAATCATGGGAAATGTTTTTTTTTTTCCCTTGGACATTGAGCCTTCTCTGTCAGAGAGCTCTGGTGCCACAATAAACTACAGTTCCCATGATTCTTTAGCACTGATCCAGAGCAGTTAAAGTGGCCTCAAACTGCATTATTTCTGGCAGTCTGTAAAGGCCTTGAGACTGTTTAGCAAGTAATCCACACTAATGGGTAATAATGTGGCCTAACATTTGATGGGTTCATAGTGTCCAGTGTGGATTTCACCAACTCACATAAATATCTAATTTATAGACAATTGCCTTATTTAAAATCATATTCTCTGCACCATTTTCTAAATCTTATTGGAGCTTTAAGCTAATGGGTTTACTTTTTACAACATTATATAAAGAAGTATCCAGTGCACAAGAGATTTGCTTGGCAGTGCAGTTGCTGCTGCATGACATCTGAGCACAGCTCCACAAGGTGTGTCAAGAAAACTCATTCACACTACTGCCATGTCCATCCTCTTTCCACAGCAGTCCATACTCTCTGGTGAAACCTTTTCTGCCAACTTTATAAAACACATTGTCATCTGTATTTAAAATGAAAACATGTTTGTCATGGGAAATGTGGGTCATTTTGTCCATGAAGTGGAAGGTAAACACATCACACTGGATAAAAGATGTCCCCATTTTTCTCCGTGGTGATGGCCTGACTTCAAAAGATAACTGGATCATTTACCAGGGATAAAATAAATTGAATCTCATTCTCATTGGTTTATGAAGAAATCTTGTGCTTCATATGTGTTCCTAAATCAATCTGCAGTTTATCAAGACAGACTCCAACCCACATGACAGTTGGACTAATGAGATATTGCATCTCAGTGAGCTTCTCCTGTAAAACTATTTTGAAATTTAAATTAAGTACCAAATTTTCATCTCTTTACTCTCTTCTGTCTTCCTTTGTTTATGGGCTCATGGCAATTTTCTTTAAATGCTGCACTACAACTGGGCGTTAGCTCCAGTAATAATCATATTCTTTCATCAGCACAGCTATGGGAATGGAAATGGGGAAAGAGAAAATAAAGTCTTTTTCATTCTGGGACAGTTGAGAGAAATTGATTTTTAAAAATTAAACAGCAGAAGAGATTTCTGAGCCAACAGATTTGGAGCCCAGTTTATGGAGAATTTCTGTGATCCTTGTGCAGTTGGGAGCTTAACAAATAAGTGAGATGCCCTGCAGAGATTTAGCTTTCAATGGATCATTCAATGCCAAGAAATGCATGCCACTAAATTCCTTGTGGTTGTCTTGCCTCAATCAGAAGTTAATTAGGTAAAGCTCTTTAAAAAACAACAACAGGAACTGTGAATAGGGATTTCACTCACTATGGGCATGTGGTTGATCTGCTTAGAGAAGATGAACTAGTTTTTAAAGGCAGGAAAGGAGAGTGGGCAAATAACTCAAAAAAGTACCAACTCTCTCATTCTGTGTTCCGTGACCAAGATACCAACAAATATAAATAAAAGTATTTTGTGACTATATGTCTCACTGAAACACGGAATTCAGATGAACACTGACCCATGTTAAAATGACAGTGTGATGTAATGTTTGAGCACCAGACCAGAACTCTGGAGACCAGGTTTCAAATCCCTGCTCAAGCATAAAAATCTGTTGGGTGACCTTGGGCAACACTCTCACATTCTCTCAGCCTCAGAGAATGGCAATGGCAACCTCCCTCTGAAGAAACTTGCCAAGAAAAACCTATGCTGGGTCAAATAAGTCAAAAGAGACTTGGAGGCACACAACAACCACAAAGGGAATGCAGGACAATGTGAATTCACTCCACCTTTGCCACATATTCTAGTCATATATATTCAACAGTTGTAAGAAAGGGCCTTATTCAAGTAGTAAAGTGCTCACATAGACCTACTCTATGTGTTGGAGCTCCCTAAGCTAATCAGGATTCTTCCTTCCCTGGTTGAGCTCTCTGTGTGTACATTTTTTTTTTTTTTACATGGCTCAAACACATAGTTGGTTCATGCATTAGTGGTGAGGCTAACATGCATTATGACCCCATGATCCCTCCATGCATGTTTTCAATACATGGAATAATCTCCTTAGCATCTCTAATCCCTCTAACATCTCATATCAAGTATGCATGAGATGTACAGAAGACACTGTAGACCAGTGTTTTCCAAACTTTGTTCCTCCAAATGTTTTGGACTTCAACTCCTAGAATTCCTGATTGTTTGTCAAACTGGTTAGGGCTTCTGGGAGTTGAAGTCCAAAACAGCTGGAGGACCAAAGTGTGGGAAACACTGCTGTAGATGGTTGCTCAAGGTAGTCATCTGACACTTCAGATCACCTTTTCCCTAAAAATTTACTATACTCATCCAACCTATGTGAACAGTAATCTACCCCAGGATCACAGCAATGCTCAAACATCTGTGTCCTCCTCCTTCATTTGAGAGGATGGTTTTTATCAGAAGTCAGTTCAACTGGGTGTCAAAGTGATTCCCTGTAACTGTGTTCGTTTTCAAGGCCCAGCAATTGATTTGGAGCAGGGGTAGGCAACCTTTCCCCTTTAAGGGCTGAGGGACTTCTGCTCCCAGAATCCCAGGAGCTATTGGCCAACATGGGACTATTGGCCAACATGGCTGAGGTTTCGGGGAGCTGAGGTCCCTTGGCCTTTAAAGGGGAAAGGTTGCCTACCCCTGATTTGGAGCATCTAAAACTATTATAATAGTAGAATTAAAGAAATAAAGTTAATAGTGAAGTTATTAGGACCTTCTACACCAGTTCCTGCTAGAGAGAAAGAGAAGATGAGCAGTTCCTGGGCAGCCATTTTAAGGGGGTGAGTGTTGAACTTTTAAAAACTCTTGGGAGAGTGTGTTGTTGCTGAAGGGGTGGAGCTTCTGTCAGTGAGTCACACTTGTGAGTCACTAGGGGGTGAGGTTAGCAGTCTAGCTCTATATAACTCCCAGAGCCTTCTAGACCAGGGGTAGGCAACTTTTCCCCTTTAAGGGCTGAGGGACTTCAGCTCCCAGAAGCCTCAGCCATGTTGGCCAATAGCTCCTGGGATTCTGGGAGATGAAGTCCCTTGGCCCTTAAAGGGGAAAGGTTGCCTACCCTGTTCTAGACCCTTCTAGGCCAGTTCCTGCTAGAGAGAAGGAGAATTTTTATCACCAGCAGTAATTGGTGAAAAGTTCAGGTCATCAGGAGCCTTTAACACTGGTGTTTAGCGAGGGATTTTCTTTGAAGAGGAAGGCCATAGTCCTGTTTCAGGGACTAATTAAGACTTCTTAGTATGGACACTGAGGGAACTACAGCCATCACCTGCAACACTTGTGGGATGTTTGTCTTCTTTCCAACAGATGTGGGGAACTTCACATGTCCCAAGTGCAAGTTGGTAGCCCTCTTGGAGGAGAAAATACAGCAGCTAGAGGCACGGATAACTACACTTCAGCATATTAGGGAGCAAGAGGTTTTCCTGGACAGAATGGAATGATCAGTTTGGACAGAGACCACACAGAGGAAGTTGCTGGGGAAGAGAAGGGTACTTCACATACACAGGAGGTTGACAGCTGGAGGAATGTCACACACAGAAGTAGGGAGACCAGGGATCATTCTGGGAGCTTGCAGCTACAGAATCGATTTGAAGCTCTTTCCCTTATCAAGGAGGATGAGCAGCATGGACAGACTTTAGGGACACATCAGGGGACCCTGGGAGTTCCACCACAGGGAACTGTTGCTGCTAAGCCTCAGAGGAGGTGTGTGGTCATGGTGGGGGGACTCCTTGCTGAGGGGTACAGAAGCTGTGATTTGTTGGCCTGACAAGATGTCTCAGGAGGTGTGTTGTCTCCCTGGGGCAAAGATCCGAGACGTGACAGAGAGGCTGACAAGACTGGTCAAGCCTACTGAACAATACCCCTTCCTTTTGGTCCATGTGGGAACAAATGACAGAGGAAGACACAGCCTTCAGAACATGAGAAGGAATTACGAGGCTTTGGGTAAGAAGCTGAAAGAAATGGATGCACAAATTGTCATCTCATCTCTTCTGCCAGTTGAAGGGCGTTGTCCAGGACTAGAGAGGAAAATAGCAGATGTCAACAACTGGCTCCACAGATGGTGTTGTCGAGAACGATTTGGATTCTTAGATCATGGGCAGCGGTTCCATGAGGGCAGATTTCTGGCAAGGGATGGGCTGCATCTCATGCCAGTTGGAAGAAACATTTTTGCCAACAGTCTCAATAATTTGATCAAGAGGGCTTTAAACTGAGATATGTGGGAAAGGGAGACAGTGTTCTAGAAGACAAAAGGACTGGGGAAAAAAGCCAAACTGCCATAGAGGGAACAAGACAAACAGTGCAAGGATCCAAGAGTGGGAAGCAAAAAAACGTGCACAGACAGCAAGTAAAGGAGACATATGGTCTTAGATGTATCTACACTAATGCACAGAACATGGGAAATAAGCAAGATGAACTTGAACTCCTAGCACAACAAAACAAATGTGATATAATAGGCATCATTGAAACCTGGTGAGATGAGTCTCATGACTGGAATGTAGAAATACAGGGGTATAACCTTTTCAAGAGAAACAGGCCAAACAGGAAAGGAGGAGGAATAGCATTATATGTCAGGGATATTTACACCAGTGAAGAAATCCAGGACATCAATCCTGGAAGCCAAGTGGAGAGCATCTGGATAAAAATTAAAGGGGAGGGAAACAACAGGGAAGTTATTGTGAGTCTACTACAGACCCCTGACTCAGGCAGAGGAATTGGATGATGCCTTTCTTGAACAGATGACCACACACTCAGAAAGGAGAAATATAGTAGTGATGGGTGACTTAACTATCCTGATATTTGCTGGAATTCAAACTCAGCAAAATCTTCAAGGTCTAGCAAATTTCTCACTTGTCTTGAAGACAATTTCATTGTCCAAAAGGTGGAAGAGGCAACAAGGGAGTCAGCTATTTTGGATCTGATCCTAACTAACAGGGAAGACCTAGTTAATGGGGTGCAAGTGGTTGGATCCTTAGGTGGAAGTGATCATGTTCTCCTGGAGTTTATTATGCAGTGGAAAGGAGAAGCCAGGCATAGTCAGACACACATTCTAGACTTTAGCAAAGTTAATTTTAGTAAACTTAGGGCCTTTACAGACTACTAGAAATAGTGCAAATTGAGTCCACTTTAAGGGTTAGGGTTAGTGCTAGGGAATCATGGGAATTGTATTTTTTTCTAAGACATTGAGCCTTCTCTGTCAGAGAGCTCTGGTGCCACAATAAATTACAGTTCCCATAATTCCCTAGCACTGAGCCAGGGCAGTGCCTCAATTTAAAGTGGACTCAATTTGCACTATTTCTGGCAGTCTGCTCAGCCTGTTAGAGAAATACTGGGTGTGATCTCATGGTCAGGAATACTAAAAGAGAAGGGAGTTCAAGACAGATGCGAGTTTCTCAAAAGGGAGGTACTGAAGGCACAATTTCAAACAGTTCCAATGAGGAAGAAAAATGGGAGATGTCTCAAGAAACCAGGATGGATGACTAAGGAACTTTCAACTGAACAAAGGGGGGAAGCAGACTGGGGGCTCTGCGCCGTCCCGGGAAAGTGCGCCGCAGGACCGAGGCAGCCCCACGCCTCGATCCTGCAGCGCTCCTTCCCCGTCCCTGAAAGGAGCGCTAAAATAGTGCTCCTTTCACAAGTCAATGAAAGTGCTCCCCAAAAGCGTGAGGTGCACTTTCACTGACTTATCCGCCGCAGCGTGTGCGGACACTGCGGCGGGAGCTTGCCCCCAGAGCGCCGGCCGTGCGGAAGGCCGGCGGCTCCGAGGGCAACCACGGGAGGAGGAAGGGGCACCAAGCATGCAGCTGCCCCTCCTCTTCCCTGCCTCCAGGACGCCTTAATAAGCCGTTTGCCGAGGCCCTAAGTTTTAAATGGAACATGTATAAGAAATGGAAAAATGGGGAAATCACCAAAGAGGAATTCAAACAAATATCTAGCACATGTAAAGTCAGAAAACCTAAAGCACAGAATGAACTCAGACTTGCTAGAGAGGTTAAGAACAATAAAAAGGGCTTTTTTGGGTTTGTCCACAGCAAAAGGAAGAAGAAGGAAATGGTAGGGCCACTGTGTGGAGAAGATGGCAAAAAGTTAACAGGGGTCAGAGAAAAGGCAGAATTACTCAACACCTTTTTTGCTTCAGTCTTCTCAGAAAAGGCAAAGGGTGGTGAACCTGAGGATAATCTAGCAGAGGACAGAATAGGAGAATTTCAGCACAGAATAAGTAAAGAGATAGTACAGGAATACCTGGTTAATCTAAATGAATATAAGTCTCCAGGACCAGACAAATTACATCCAAGGGTATTAAAAGAACTGGCAAATGTAATATCGGAACCATCTTTGAAAACTCCTGGAGAACAGGGGAAGTCCCAGCAGACTGGAGGAGGGCAAACATTATCCCCATCTTCAAAAAGGAAAAAAAGGGGATCCCAACAATTATCGTCCAGTTAGTCTGACATCAATACCAGGAAAGATTCTGGAGCAGATCATTAAACAGAGAGTCTGTGAACATCTGAAAGGTAATTCCATAATCACAAAAAGTCAACATGGGTTCCAGAGAAACAAGTCATGCCAGACAAATCTGATCTCTTATTTTGATAAAATTACCAGCTTGGTAGATGAAGGGAATGCTGTGAATATAGTATATCTTGATTTCAGTAAGGCCTTTGACAAAATTCCTCATGACATTCTTGCAAACAAGCTGGTAAAATGTGGGCTAGACAAAGTAACTGTTACATGGATTTGTAATTGGTTGACTGGCCGAACCCAAAGGGTGCTCAACAATGGCTCCTTTTGAACCTGGAAAGAAGTGACCTGTGGGGTGCCACAGGGCTCTGTCCTAGGCCAAGTGCTATTCAATATCTTTATTAATGACTTGGATGACAGTATTGGGGGCACAGTTATCAAATTTGCAAACAACGGCAAATTAGGAGGAGTAGCAGAAGACAGGATCAAAATTCAAATTGACTTGAACAGACTAGAAAGCTGGCCAAAGCTAACAAAATGAAATTCAACATGGGCTGCATCAGTAGAAGTATAGTATCTAGATCAAGAGAAGTAATAGTGCCACTCTATTCTGCTTTGGTCAGGCCTCACCTGGAATACTGTGTCCAGTTCTGGGCACCACAATTCTAAAAGGATGTGGAGAAACTGGAGAGTGTCCAAAGGAGGGCAACTAAAATGGTGAAGGGTCTGGAAACCAAGCCCTATGAGGAACGACTTAGGGAGCTGGGGATGTTTAGCCTGGAGAAGAGAAGGATAAGAAACGATATTGATTAAATATTTGAAGGGATGTCATATTGAGAAGGGAACAAGTTTGTTTTCTGCTGCTCCAGAGACTAGGACCCGGAACAATGGATGCAGGCTCCAGGAAAAGAGATTCTACCTCAACATTAGGAGGAACTTCCTGACAGTAAGGGCTGTTTGACAGTGAAACACACTCTCTCGGAGTGTAGTGGAGTCTCCCTCCTTGGAGGTCTTTAAGCAGAGGCTGGATGGTCATCTGTCAGGGATGCTTTGATTGGGAGTTCCTGCATCTCAGGGGGTTGGACTCGATGACCCTTGTGGTCTCTTCCAACTCTATGATTCTATGATTCTATGTGACCATTTCTGAGGACCAAAGAACAAAACAACAGTCATATAGCCCTGCCTTTAAATGCAGGCATGTTTCATATTTAACAGCAATCACCATGGACACACAATCCAGACCAAGAGCCCACAGTAGAGCATGTGATTTTTTGATACCTATGTCCTCACTGTGGGCCTTACGTGTGAGTCTCATGCAAACAATGGGTGCTTTTGCAAATCAGACTTCAGGTGTGAAGGGCCTAATCCAAATTCCCTTACAGCAGAGGGAAAATAATTAAGTCTCTCCTATGTCATGTGAAGGGGAAGTGAACATAGGAGCCTAAAATGTGTGGACAACATCATTCTCTTAGTGGAAAACATCATAGACCTGGAACAATTACTAAGGAAGGTCAAGGAAGAAAGTGCAATGGCAGGCTGACTGCTGAATAGAAAGAAAATAAAAATAATGATAACAGAGGATATACATAAATTCAACCTAGATAATGAAGGAATTGAAATAGTTAAAACTTCCTGTACCTTTGATCAAACACTGAACAGAACGGAGACTGCAGTCAAGAAATAATAAGACTAGGTGTAGGAAGGGAAGCCATGGAAGAACTACACAAAACCCTAAAGTACAAAGATAGACAACTGTGCACTAATGTTAGAATCATCCAGTATTCCTCATCACCATGTACGGATGTGAGACCTGGAAAGTGAAGAAAGCCAGCAAATGAAAATGAACTCATCTGAGATGTCAAGCTGGAGAACAGTGCTGAGAATACTGTGGACAGCCAAAAAGACAAATATATGAGTCCTAGAAAAGATCAAGCCTGAATTCTCCCTGGAAACCAAGATGACAAAGTGGCCATGTTCTAGAAGAAATTATTTCTGATGTTTCACCTGCATCTTTGGCTGGCATCTTCAGAGGGTGGTGGCATGGAAGTGTTTGGGGTATATATATATATATATATATATATATATATATATATATATATATATTTCTGTGACCCTTGGTTAGGAGGAAGTGATTTACATGTTAATCTTTGTGTTAGTCTGTTGTTGAATGGCAAGGCTTCAAGGTGGGAGGCTATGTGAGGTGGATGTGTGTCTATTTAATTAGCAATCCATTGTCTGCAGGGAAACCACCTGATCCTGGATGGAATTTATTTGCATGTTCTTTTGGTGTTCTTCAGGACTGGTAGCCAAACTGATAGCAATCTGCTCCTTTGGGGCCATCTGTTTCACCCCTTTGTTTACTTTCAGTTTCTTTTTTCCTGTTGAAGTTGTTTGTGGATTTCAATGGCCTCCTTGTACATACTGACCTAGTAGTTGCTGGCATGGTCCAGAATATCAGTGATTTCAAACACACATAGACAGATACCTACACAAGAACTCCAACCATCACCCAATAAAAATGCTGGTATATTGTGCAAAAAGGATCTGTGAACACAACTTCCTGGAAGATGAACTGAAGCACCTAAACTGGGCTCTACAGGCTAATGGTTACTCCAGCTCAGACATCAGAAGAACTGCAGACCAGAAAAAAACACAGGAGTGAAGACCACCACCCAGCCAAAGGGAAAGTATTTTTACCATACATCAAAGGAATCACAGACAGAATAGAGAAACTGATGAGGAAATACAACCTCCAAATAATCTATAGACTAACCAAGAAAATCCAGCAAATGCTGCACTCAGGAAAGGACAAAAGAGACCCTCTAACTGCCACAGGAGTTTGCTGCATAACGTGCAGCTGTGGGCAGGTCTACATGGGGTCCACTAAATGTAGCATCCAAACATGAATCAAAGAACATGAGAAACACTGCAGACTGAGCCAGCCAGAAAAATCAGCAGTAGCAGATCAAATCATAAACCAACCTGGACATAGAATACTATGTCTGGACATAGAGTAGTGGGCACACTGTTGTCAGTAATAAATTAATTTAAATATATACAATTTTAATATGTATTAAAAAGCAGCTTCCATCTATCCAAAGAGGCAGCTTATTCCTATTTAAATAAATACATTATATTCTGTATTATTTTAAATTATATGTTTTCAAGCAATTTATACTTTTTTGTAAGAGCAATATGTTTCTAAGAATTCAGAGCAAAAGAAAGTGTTAAACAAAATGTATTTCAGGGAAATTCTGATTTATAAGGCAACCAATGAAGCATAAATTAGCATTCCAATTAATACACTTGCTCAACACAATCTGTTTCACAGTGTGATCTGTGGCAAAAGTGCAACACAGTTACCTAAAGCATTCCAGAACCAGCATTCTGTCTTTGTACTTCACTGAAACAGTTGTTATGAGGCATGAAACTCAAGGTATTCTGGGGAGACTTCCAGTGTGAGGGCGTAGCGAGAGGTTTGGAGAGAAGAGTTTGCTCTCTCTAACTGCATTAAAAGCAAGGCTAAAGAGGGGAAAACAACTATATCCTCATTTAAAATACATATCTGGGAAGAGGTGGAACAAAGGGGCTCACTGGGGGATCCGTATTAGCCCCATTGTTAAAAAATAGTGCTTGGCATAGGTTCAGCAAGGTGCAGCTGAAGGACCGAAGAGCGTCCCTGGCCGGCTAATGCAGCTGAATTAAACCAGTAATGCAACACACATACACGCTAATATCAACTTTAAAAACAACTAAAGAAGACAAAGAAGAGGTTTGAGTTTATTAAACCTTACCAATGACTCTAAAAGAATGAAGGATTGCTGTATTCAGAGATAGAAGGGAGCCACAGAAAGAAATCGCTGCTACTGTTTGAAGCCGGTGGCGGCAGAAGCAGCAAAGGTGGCAAAGGCAGCAAAAGTGGCTAGAGAAGGAGAAAAGTGTAAGCAGGGAAGGAGAGGAGTAGAAAAGCAAGGGAAAAGCTGTAAAAGGAGCCACAAAGCAGGGGAGAGAGAATGAAAGCAGCAGTGAAGTTGGCGTGCTAAAGGGGAATACAAGGAGAAGGAGGAGAGTGTTTCCCTATCCTAGTGACAGAGGGGAAAAGAGGACCGGAATAGGAATGGAGAACAAGGACAAGACACAACAAATTAAAGACCCCCCCCCCCAAAAAAAAAGGAACTGGAGAAAAAACAAAGATAAAAGAGGAGAAAAGGAGCAGGAGAAAGAGCTGGAGATAAAAAGGAAGGAATATAAGAGAAAATAAGAGAAAAAGACAGAGGAGAGAGGGAGAAGAAAAGATAAGGAGAACCGGTTAAGGAAAATCGGAAACAGCTGTGAAGAAAACGACCAAGCAGCCGAAAGAACAGAAATCCCATAACTTTGTTGCTTAAATGGGCATTAACACTGTGCAATTATAGCATTATAACAACAATAAGCAGCTATTATTAAATATTATCACATAACAAAAAGCAGACTAACTATGGGACAAAACTTAAAAATTTAAGGGATTAAAAGGCAAAGATGTGCTAATAGAATAATGGTTTTCCTAAGGCATTACTGAACTTACAGGATATAAATGAATGCTAGAGACATTATTGGAAATATAGGAAAAATTGAAATTGTATGTGTTATCGCTGTTAATGTGGATATTGAATTATTAGATAAGCATAATAAGGTTTGGGACACTTGAAAGATATAATATTAGTGTTTGGACATATTGAATAATTGTGAAATTATATAAGTATAGGCTGAAGGAATAATAGGGTCTGTTAATTCTAGTGACATAAGGATAAATAATAATTTTGTTGTTGCTGCCAATATCACTGTTTTTTTCTTTTTTTTCTTTTTGCTTTACAAGGGTTAATACTAGTTTCGAAAATTTTAATGATTTGGGTAGACACCAACATTTTGAATTGATTTGGGTATTTTAGATATTAAGAGAATTGAACAATTGCTAAATGTTATTCGGTTATATGGCAATATTTAGAAGATAATTCATTGAGCTTCTATAAGATGAATTGATGTAAAAGGGGTAAAGAATTGATGTAAAGAAATATTACATGTTGTGTTGGTAAACCGTGGCATAAAGATTATTAGGTAAAGGGTGTGTTAAGTAAATATAAGGAATTATGGTAATAAAAGATATAGAAAATAAATACCTGGTAGATAGTAATACTAGGCATCAGATCAGACCTTTAAAAAAAGAGACAGACCAAGAAAAGAGACAAATACTGGATAACAAACTTAAATCAATTTATAGCATGTTTGAGAACTATTGAAATGTAACTGGAATATAGAGTGATATATGCCTTCAAGAAACTAAGATTAAAGAGAAGGATTCTAAATATTTGAAGAACCCAAAACAAGGACAATGTTATATTTCAGCAATGGATAAAAGGAAAAAGAGAATAGCAATGTATATTAATAAAAGATTCACATCTTAAGAGATATTTAGAGATAAAAAGGGAAAATTCATCATGACTGAAGTTAGATCTAAAGAAAACATATTATTATTAATAGGAATTTATGCGCCACCCACAGGAAGAAAGAAATACTTTGAAGGAATTAAAAAGAAAGTTAAGTAGAAGAGTATAATAGCATAATTAGGTTTGGTGATTTCAATGCAGTGATAGAACCCAAGTTAGATAGCGAGTCCACAAGGGATAAGAAAATAAGAGAGAATCAGGGGAAGTTACCTTCCTCATTTTTTGAATTTATAGAGGATCTTTCCTTAATAGACGTTTGGAGGAATAAATATGGGAAATCCAAGGGTTTTACATTTGATTCTAAGGCACATAAATCTCAATCAAGATTCGATATGTTTTTTGCATCTAAAAACATCCAACCAAGGATTAAAAAAATTGGATATACTGGATAAAATAACATCGGATCATTATCCAATTTCAATGGAGATAAAAGAAAGAAAGAATGAGTTCCGCTGGAGAATAAATGAATATCTATTTAAAAAAAGAGGAAAATGTAAATAGATTGAACAGAGAATTAAAACTTTACTTCAAAGAAAATAATACACAAGATGCCACAAGTAAAGTGATTTGGGATGCCAGTAAGGCTGTTATAAGGGGTATCCTGATAAAAAATGGAGACAGAAGAATGTAAGAAAGGCAAAGAAAAAGAAAATAAGATATTAAAAGAATTAAAAAACAAGAAACAAGAATGGGAAATAGGAAAGAAAAGAGAAACAAAGTTAGAGATAGAACTATTGGAACATGAATTAAGAATGCTCACAATAAAGGAAATGGAGAAGTTACTAGAAAATCACCAAAGATACTTCGAAATGGGAAACAAACCCAATAAATTATTAGCCAATTTGATAAGAAAGAAAGAAAGAAAGAAAGAAAGAAAATAATAGCAGAAATAAGAAACAAAGAATCAAGTATAATGGATCAGGATGGGATAAAAAAAGCTTTAGAATATACTACGAAAATTTATATAAGAATGCAAAGAATTAGTCAAAAACAAAGGAGAAAGTAAAGAAATATTTAAAGAAACAAAAAATTCCAGAATTAAAAGAGCAACAACAAAAAGAACTAAATAAAAAGATAACAGAAGAAATTTCAAAAGCTATAAAAGAATGAAATCTGGAAAGGCACCTGGACCGAATGGTTTTTCAAGCATCTACTACAAAAAAAATTGAAGGAAGTTTAATAACACCGTTATGCAAAATGATAAACGATATACCAAAGAATGGAATCCCAGAATCATGGAAGGACACCTATATAACAATATTGAAAGAGAAGAAAGAACCATGGGATGTTCAAAATTATAGACCTATATCTCTAAGCAACATTGATTATAAAATATTCACTTCAGTAATAGCAGAGAGACTAAAGAAGATTCTCAATGAAATAATAACAGAAGATCAAAACGGATTCCTATCGAAGAGACACATAAAAAATAATGTAAGAGCGGTAATCGATATTACAGAACATTTTGAAGTGCATAATGAAAGGAAGCTAGCACTGATCTGTATAGATGCTGAAAAAGCATTCGACCAAGTAAGCTGGATATTTATGAAGGAAGTAATAAAACAAATGAATATGGGAGAGAGCTTTAACATCTGGATAGAAACAATTTATAAAGAACAGAAAGCACAGCTGATAATAAATGGAGAGAGGACAGATAGTATAAAAATAGAAAAGGGTACAAGACAAGGATGCCCACTCTCACCATTATTATTTCTATTAACCTTAGAAATATTAATTGTAAAAATAAGAGAAGATGAAAAATTATATGGAGTTAAGATAAAAGGAGATGAGCTCAGAATAAAAGCCTTTGCCGATGACATCATCTGCTTTTTAGAAGATCCTCTTAAGAGCTTAAATAGATTATTACAAATAATGAGAGAATTTGGAACAGTTTCTGGATTTAAAATAAATCGCAACAAACCAGTGATAATAATGAAGAATGTGAGCAAAGAAGAAGAACAACAAGTAAAGGAAATATCGAAATTTAAAATAGAGAAAAAATAAAATATCTAGGATTGACTATTACAAAAATTAATGCAGATCTATATGAAAACAACTACAATAAAATATGGGAGGAAATTAAAGAAGATCTTAATAAATGGACAAAATATCAAATATCCTTCTTAGGGAGAATATCAATAATTAAAATGAATGTATCATCAAGATTTATTTACCTATTTCAAACACTACCTATAGTCAACAATGAGGAATGTTTCAATATATGGAGAAAAGAAATATCCAAGTTTATATGGAAGGGCAGGAAACCAAGAATCAGATGGTCCAGCTTAACTGAAATAAAAGATAAAGGTGGATGCAATCTCCCGTATTTGAAAACATATTACTATGCATGTTGCATGGAATGGATCGAGACTTGGATTAAACTTGAGGAAACAAGAGAATTAAATATTGAAAGTAGTAACATCCGCTTTGGCTGGCATGCGTACCCTTTGGTACAACAAGATATCAGCAAATAGAGATTTTGAGCATCACTGTATTAGAAGAGGATTATTGAAGGTATGGATGAAAATAAGAAAGAAGTTTTATAGAAAACAACCTTTGTGGTTATCTCCACAAGAAGCTGTTTTTCGGAGAAGTAAAAAAGATAACAGTAAATGGATTAGGTATCAGGATATTACAGTGAGAAAAGGAAACGAAACACGAATAATGAAATCTAAAGAACAACTAGATTTGGAAGGTATTGATAACAATTGGTTCCTATACTTACAGCTAAAAGAAAGATTTAAGTTGGATATGAGAACAGAAGGATTTGAAGAACAAAATACAGAGCTGGACAATGTAATAATGGATAAAGAAGGTCACCACATAAAGAAATACTATAAATTATTTATAGCTAGAGATCTTGAAAAAGAAACAATAAAACAAGTAATGATTGATTGGGCGAAAGACATGAAGAAAAATATAAATATTGAATATTGGGGAAAAGCATGTACCCAAACAAACAAATTTACCCTATGTCAGGATCTCAAGGAGAATTTTATAAAAATGCTACATAAATGGTACCTATCACCAGATAAACTAAATACAATCTATAGGACCGGGAAAAGAGTTTGTTGGAAGTGAGAGAAAAGAAAAGGGACATTTTTCCATATGTGGTGGAGATGTCCAAGAGCAAGGAAATACTGGAAGATAAGAAAAGTGATAAGTGAAATATTAGATATAAAAATTCCCAATTGCTCAATTTTTTTCTACTTAATAAGTTAAATGAAATTGAAAAAGAAACAGAGAAAAAATATGGACGTATTCTCCTATACATGATCACCATAGCGAGAATAGTCTATGCGAGATACTGGAAGAGTAAGATAATCCCCAAAATAGAAGAATGGTTATTAAAATTAAAGCAGGCTATGAGAATGGATGTTCTCACAGCTCTGGTACAGGATAAGCAAATAGACAAAGTTAAGAAACAGTGGGAACCAATAGAGAGATATATAGAAAGAGAAATATATAGGAAAATGAATTAAGATCTATTTAGGGAGGACTTATTTAAAAAGACTTGTGCAAAAAGGTAGAGAACAAGAGATCCATAAGAACAAGTGCTGGAACATATTAGGAAAGGAATTGAATTGATAAAAAGATTGCCAACTAATGATAAGAAAATGACTGAGAATTTGGTATCAATACGTATATGTATAAGATAGAAAAAATTATAAAGGTAATAGAAAAATAATCAGATAAAGAAAGATATATTGTGATAGATAAATGGAACAGAGAGATACAGTAGAACTAAAATAAGAAGACAATCAGATATAGCAAATCACAGATTGTTTTTGTGTGGGTTTTTCAGGCTGTGTGGCCATGTTCTAGAAGAGTTTCTTTCTGACGTTTCGCCAGTATCTGTGGCTGGCATCTTCAGAGAAAGCTGCTGTCTCCTCTAAAACACATTTAACTCTTTAAATGCAGAGAGTTGTTGCATTTCCAACAATCTAAACTTTTCTCTGTGCACCCAGTTGCTAGAGCACAGACTTGGTCCACTCTGTATAGACAACCTATATGATAACTCAAACTATCCAATTTGATCCTGTTCTTCCAAAAAGAACTCTCATCTGAGTCACTGACATGAGGCATATATATGAGATAAAACAGATGACAAAATGGATTTTAGTCCATGAAAGCAGTTAGAAGACACTTTGTTGTTTGCAGCAAGGCCTTTCCTTAGAATATTATTGTGCCAACTTTATTAATTTTACAATAGAGAATCATCTTGCACCTCCTCAGTGCAATTTGCGCATCATATTGAAGGGGTGAAAACCTGATGTTTACTTAGAACAGAATTATAGAAATGCTTGTAATAATATGTGATACAGAGCTACATATTTTGATTTGTATCACACATGCAACATCACAATAGACAGTTGTATGATTTTTCACACATGATTGTGTGCATACTGCTCCCCATACAGCAATAGTTTTCATGAAGGATTACCATCAAACATGAAACTTTCTCATGGTTTTTACCATGAGATAGGCACTTCTGTTTGAAGGTAATATAGACTAGCCAAATGTGTAAGCCTGGATGTGTCCACTCAAAAGTGAGCCCTGTTAAGTTCAAAAAACCCTTCTCTCAGTAGGAAGAATGACATTACTTTTCCAAAGAGAAGTATCTAATTAGATGGAGAAGAATGATAATGTTTAAAGAGATCACAAGTTAGATTACATAGTAAGTACATTATTTGAAGAATGGCAAAAGATAGGCATATGTAAATAACGGAGGAGCCAGTGTGGTGTAGTGGTTTGAATATTGGACTATGACTATGGAGGTCAGGGTTTGATTCCCATCTCAGACATGAATCACACTGGGTGACCTTGGCAAGTCACAAGCTCTCAGACTCAAGGGAAGGAAATGGCAAACCTCCTCTGAACAAATCTTGCCAAGAAAACTCCATGATAGGTTTACCTTAGGGTCACCATAAGCTGGAAACGACTTGAAGGCACACAACAACAATGAGGAGTAATGGAGCAAACTGGCTATAAATATTTTGTTAATTATATATATTATACTGTTGTATGTATTATAATTTGAGGCTACCTGATAAAATCAGTTGCCCATACGACAAGGAAAGAGTGAAGGAAATATTCACATAATGTGTTATTTCACAAGAAATTCACCATTTTTGGACACTGATGAGAACAACTAGCTCAGGTTTGTTTGTTTTAGGATATAGACACATATGTTGAAGACAAGCCTTTCAGTAGATATGGTGGCTAAATGGAAAATCTATATTCAGAGACAGTACACCTCTGAATAGCAGATTTTGGCTCCAAGCCACAAGGGGAAGTAATTACCAAGCTTCCTGGTGATAACTGATTACATTTGGAAACAAAATGGTAAACTTAGGGGCAAAACATACTGCCCCAAAGGAGTGGCATCAAAGGAAAGCCATTCCTTTTTGAACTGGGAAAAAGCTGTCTTTTCTGCCATAGTGTTGGCTTTTAGGTGCTCCTGCTGCATGTGGCATCTAAATGCCGCACTGTTGGAACACCAAAAAGTTGCCACCATGTGGGTGGGCAGCTTCATGGAAGCTTGGGATTGTTCATCGTCTAAAAAACATGCCCCCAAGTTGCCAGAAAGCCACTGCAAAGGGGCCATCTGTTTTACCCCTTAGGCTGCATCTGCACTGCAGAAATAATTTCACACCTCTTTAACTGCCATGGCTCAATGCTATGGAATTCTGTGAACTGTAGTTTGTTGTGGCACCAGAGCTCTCTGACAGGGAAGGCCAAATGTTTCTCAGAACTACAGTTTCCAGAATTCCATAGCATTGAGCAGTTAAAGTGGTGCCAAACTGGATTATTTCTGCATTGTGGATGTGGCCCAAGAGATCCAGGTGGCCTTCTTTATGTTCTAGATCAGTGATTCCCAACCTTTGGTCCTCCATTTGTTTTGGACTTCAGCTCCTAGAAACTCCAGCCAACGTAGCCAACAACTGGGAATTATGGAAGCTGAAGGCCAAATCATCTGGAGGACCAAAGGACTGCTCTAGATGAATTATCACCAATCTGTTTTAAGGCTATCCTGTTTTCCCTGACCATCAGTCATGCTGGGGATTCTAAACCAATAATAATAATAATAATAATAATAATAATAATAATAATAATATTTTTACCCCACCCCTCTGACAAGTAATCGGGGTGGCTTACAATTAAAATACTGTATCATATAATACAGGTAAACACATAACTTGGAATCCCCAAACCCACCCACTGCTTAAGACAGTATTAAACAATTAAGTATTTAAACATATTAAAAAATACACATCAAAAAGAACCAATAAAACAGGCAAACCAGAGGTGAAAATATCAGCGGCTACTAATGCAGTTGGGGGGGGGGATTAAAAGGCAGGGCCCCTGAGGCCAGGAAATCTAGTCAGGAAAGGCCTGCCGGAAGAGATCCATCTTTACTGCTTTTTAAAAGCTAGTTAGAATCGTGATCTGATGGATCTCATCTGGCAGGCCATTCCATAGTCTGGGAGCGGTTACTGAAAAGGCCCTCTGGGAAGCTGTGGACAGCCTTCTTTTTATTGGCTGCAGCAAATTTCTCCCAGAGGCCTGGAGTGTGCAGGGAGGATTGTACGGGAGGAGGCGGTCCTGAAGGTAGGATGGACCCAAGCCATTTAGGGCTTCAAAGGTGATGAACAACACTTTGTACTGGACCCAGAAACTAATGGGCAGCCAATGAAGTAATCTTAAGATCAGTGTTATATGGTCTCTTCTTGATGTTCCTGAGAACAGCCTGGCTGCCATATTCTGTACTAGTTGAAGTTTCCGGACCACATATGAGGGTAGCCCCATGTAGATCGCATTACAGAAATCCAGACAAGAGGTTCTCAGTGTGTGCACCACAGTCTCAAGATCCCTTACTTCCAGGAAAGGGCACAGCTGGTGTATCAGCCGAAGCTGATAGCAGGCACTCCTGACCGTCGCTTTTACCTGATTGGTCATCAGGAGCGACGAGTCAAGGAGCACTCCCAGACTGCGAACACAGTCCTTTACAGAGAGTGTGATCCCATCCAGGACTGGAAGTTGCAACCTTATTCCTGGTTTCAGGGCCGTTACCGTGAGCACCTCCATTTTGTCTGGATTTAATCTCAATCTGTTTTTCCTCATCCAGCCCATTACTGCCTTAAGACAGTCATTGAGAGGAGAGACGCCATCAGAATTCGAGGCCAACAATTGAGACATGGAGAAATAGATCTGGGTGTCATCAGCATACTGATAATACCCAGCCCCATAACTTCAAATGATCTCACCCAGCGGCTTCATATAGATGTAAAGCAGCACTGGGGACAGAATGGCACCCTGAGGGATGACACACAAAATGTTTGAAGAGACTAAGGTTGGGAAAGGCTGCTGCTGACATACTTCAAATTCTCAATGACTTTAACTGCTCTGTAAAAACAGCAAAGATGGCCATGTGTCCTTTTGTAAGGCATAACAGCACATGTCCTTATGTAAGCCATTTATCTACTTTCTTACAGTGGGCACAATTTTATTCCCACCTCATAACCACGATGGGCCCACAATGGCCTCCAGAATATCTGGAAAGCCACAAACTACACTGGACTCCACAACCATTTCTGCCATTCCCTTCATCTACATAGAAGTGTCGGTGGGATTTTACACTCCATTACTTTTACAACAGGTCTTTATTCTCTTTGGTCAGGTTTCAGTGATTTATAATATGCCTTGACACAGCATTGCTGTGATCTTTCTGTATGTCTGATATTGCTGGTTTGAATTGATGAAATATGAAATCATTGACCCAAACATAGCTTAAAATCTCATGTCATGTCTTTACAGTTAGATCTTTGGAATAGACAGTCAGGTAGAAAAAGAGTAGTTGTCCCCTAACTCTGTAACCTTCATCTTGAAACATACTGTTAGCTTGTTTTCAACATGGTTCTAGAAAGCAAAAACAAAAAACAACAACAAAAAACTTTTTGCACCTTAAAGATTAAGAAGACTCTTTGTGGGTTTTGTACAACTGAACAGCATAGCTACCACTCAAGAAGATGGTTTGAGCCCTTTCTCTGAAACTATGACAGCTAGAAGTCTAAGGCAATAAAAGTATAGCATACCAAATATTACCTTTGAGTATGCCAGCTTCCATGTTTTTTTCCCAACCCAAAACAAAGCAGACAACCTTGGAAATGTGTGCTTGAACTTCCTCTTTTTACCAAGGGTTCCTGCTTCCAGGCTAAAACTGGTAAAATAGAGATTGGGGAAAAATATATTTTTGGCTAGTGATTCTGGAAGCTGTAATTTTTTCAAGCTCCTTGAGGAAAAGAGAATGGCAATTGAAATCATCTCACCATTACTTTCATTCATGTGAATGAGCATCCTCTCAGTACTTTTATCATCTTGCTGCGGTAAGTTTAAGTGACAATGTTTGATGGCTCTGGTAAGGTTAAGTTGTCATGGCACAAACAACTGATCCTCCTCATTTTGCAAATCAATTCCATTCCTTCAACTCCAACTGTCTATTTATTTATATGGAACACACACATTCACATTTCCTAAATTTATTTGGAAAGTACAACTTTTATGGAATATTTACAAATCATTCCAAGTGATCAGAAAGAACATCACAGTAGCATTTCATTCAGCAGGAACAGGAGGTTCCTGTACCTTATAGGGTAATTTTGGAAATGAATGTATATTTCAAAACTAGCTTGAGGAAAGACAAATTAATTGATGGGATGCACACAGCATAGAATCATAGAATCATAGAATTATAGAGTTGGAAGAGACCACAAGGGCCATCCAGTCCAACCCCCTGCCATGCAGGAACTCCCATTTAAAGCATTCCCGAAAGATGGCCATCCAGCCTCTGCTTAAAGACCTCCAAGGAAGGAGACTCCACCACACTCCAAGGGAGTGTGTTCCACTGTCGAACAACCCTTACTGTCAGGAAGTTCCTCCTAATGTTAAGGTGGAATCTCTTTTCCTGGAACTTGCACCTATTGTTCTGGGTCCTAGTCTCTGGAGCAGCAGAAAACAAGCTTGTTACTTCCTCAATATGACATCCCTTCAAATATTTAAACAAGGCTATCATATCACCTCTTAACCTTCTCTTCTCCAGGCTAAACATTCCCAGCTCCCTAAGTCATTCCTCATAGGACTTGGTTTCCAGACCTTTCACCATTTCAGTTGCCCTCCTTTGGACACGCTCCAGTTTCTCCACATCCTTTTTGAATTGTGGTGCCCAGAACTGGACACAGTATTCCAGGTGAGGCCTGACCAAAGCAGAATAGAGTGGCACTATTACTTCTCTTGATCTAGACACTATACTTCTATTCATGCAGCCTAAAATTGCATTGGCCTTTTTAGCTGCTGCATCACACTGTTGACTCATGTTCAACTTGTGATCTACCTGGACTCCTAGATCCCTTTCACACGTAGTCTCATTCAACCAGGTGTCCCTCATCGTATATCTGTGCTTTTCATTTTTCCACCCTAAGTGCAGTACCTTACATTTCTCCGTGTTGAATTTCATTTTGTTAGCTTTGGCCCAGCTTTCTAGTCTGTTCAAGTCATTTTGAATTTTAATCCTGTCTTCTGGGGTATTAGGTACTCCTCCTAATTTGGTGTCATCTGCAAATTTGATAACTATGCCCCCAATACTGTCATCCAAGTCATTGATAAAGATGTTGAATAGCACTGGGCTCAAGACAGACCCCTGTGACACCCCACTGGTCACTTCTTTCCAGGTTCAAAAGGAGCCATTGTTGAGCACCCTTTGGGTTCGGCCAGTCAACCAATTACAAATCCATGTAACAGTTACTTTGTCTAGCCCACATTTTACCAGCTTGTTTGCAAGAATATCATGAGGAAACTTGTCAAAGGGCTTACTGAAAACAAGATATACTATATCTACAGCATTCCCTTCATCTACTAAGCTGGTCATTTTATCCAAAAAAGAGAGAGCGAGAGAGAGAGAGAGAGAGAGAGAGAGAGAGAGAGAGAGAGATCGGATTTGTCTGGCATGACTTGTTTCTCTGAAACCCATGCTGACTTTTTGTGATTATGGAATTACCTTCCAGGTGTTCACAGACTCTCTGTTTAATTATCTGCTCCAGAATATTTCCTGGTATTGATGTCAGACTAACTAGACGATAATTGCTGAGATCCTCTTTTTTTTTCCCTTTTTGAAGATGGGGACAATGTTTGCCCTCCTCCAGTCTGCTGGGACTTCTCCTGTTCTCCAGGAGTTCTCAAAGATTATTGCCAATGATTCCGATATCACATTTGCCAGTTCTTTTAGTACCCTTGGATGTAATTCATCTGGTCCTCGAGACTTATATTCATTTAGATTAACCAGGTATTTCTGTACTATCTCTTTACTTATTCTATGCTGAAGTTCTCTTATTCTGTCCTCTGCTCCATTACCCTCAGGGTCAGCACCCTTTGCCTTTTCTGAGAAGACTGAAGCAAAAAAGGCGTTGAGTAATTCTGCCTTTTCTCTGTCCCTCGCTAACTTTTTGCCATCTTCTCCACACAGTGGCCCTACCATTTCCTTCTTCTTCCTTTTGCTGTGGACATACCCCCCCAAAAAAACCTTTTTATTGTTCTTAACCTCTCTAGCAAGCCTGAGTTCATTCTGCACTTCAGCTTTTCTGACTTTACCCCTACACATGCTAGCTTTTTGTTTGAATTCCTCTTTGGTGATTTCTCCATTTTTCCATTTCTTTTCATGTTACATTTAAAACTTGGTTCAGTTGAAAATTCCTTAGTCATCCATCCTGGTTTCTTGAGGCACCTCTCATTTTTCTTCCTCATTGGAACTGTTTTAAATTGTGCCTTCAGTATCTCCCTTTTGAGAAACTCCCATCCATCTTGATCTCCCTTCTCTTTTAGTATTCCTGACCATGGGATCACATCCAGTATTTCTCTAAGTTTAGTAAAATCAGCTTTCCTAAAGTCTAGAATGTGTGTCTGGCTATGCCTGGCTTCTCCTTTCCATTGTATAATAAACTCCAGGAAGACATGATCACTTCCGCCTAAGGATCCAACCACTTGCACCCCATTAACTAGGTCTTCCCTGTTAGTTAGGATCAGATCCAAAATAGCTGACTCCCTCGTTGCTTCTTCCACCTTTTGGACAATGAAATTGTCTTCAAGACAAGTGAGAAATTTGCTAGACCTTGAGGATTTTGCTGAGTTTGAATTCCAGCAAATATCAGGATAGTTGAAGTCATCCATCACTACTATATTTCTCCTTTCTGAATGTGTGGTCATCTGTTCTAGAAAGGCATCATCCAATTCCTCTGCCTGAGTCAGGGGTCTGTAGTAGACTCACAATAACTTCCCTGTTGTTTCCCTCCCCTTTAATTTTTATCCAGATGCTCTCCACCTGGCTTCCAGGATTGATGTCCTGGATTTCCTCACTGGTGTAAATATCCCTGACATATAATGCTATTCCTCCTCCTTTCCTGTTTGGCCTGTTTCTCTTGAAAAGGTTATACCCCTGTATTTCTACATTCCAGTCATGAGACTCATTTCACCAGGTTTCAGTTATGCCTATTATATCATATTTGTTTTGTTGTGCTAGGAGTTCAAGTTCATCTTGCTCATTTCCCCTGCTCTGTGCATTAGTGTAGAGACATCTAAGATCCTTTACTTGCTGCCTGTGCATGTTTTTTTGCCTCCCACTGTTGGGTCCTTGCACTATTTGCCTTGTTCCCTCTTTGACAGTTTGACTGTTTTTTCCAGTCCTATTGTCTTCTAGAACACTGTCTCCCTTCCTCACACAACTCAGTTTAAAGCCCTCCTGATCAAATTCTTGAGACTGTTGGCAAAAACGTTTCTTCCAACTGGCGTGAGATGCAGCCCATCCCTTGCCAGAAGTCCGCCCTCATGGAACCGTAGCCCATGATCTAAGAATCCAAATCGTTCTTGGCAACACCATCTGCAGAGCCAGTTGTTGACATCTGCTATTTTCTTCTCTCATCCTGGATCACACCCTTCAACTGGCAGAAGAGATGAGATGACAATCTGTGCATCCATTTCTTTCAGCTTCTTACACAGAGCCTTGTAATTCCTTCTCATGTTCTGAAGACTGTGTCTTGCTGTGTCATTCGTTCTCACATGGACCAAAAGGAAGGGGTATTGTTCAGTAGCCTTGACCAGTCTTGTCAGCCTCTCTGTCACATCTCGGATCTTTGCCCCAGGGAGACAACACACCTCCTGAGATATCTTGTCAGGCCCACAAATCACTGCTTCTGTACCCCTCATCAAGGAGTCCCCCACCATGACCACAAACCTCCTCCGAGGCTTAGCAGCAACTGTTCCCTGTGGTGGAACTCCCAGGGTCCCCTGATCTGTCCCTGAAGTCTGTCCATGCTACTCTTCCTCGTCTTCCTTGATAAGGGAAAGAGCTTCAAATCGATTCTGTAGCTGTAAGCTCCCAAAACTATCCCTGGTCTCCCTATTTCTGTGCGTGACATTCCTCCAGTTGGCTACCTCCTGTGTATGTGAAGTAACCTTCTCTTCCCCAGAAACTTTCTCTGTGTGGTCCCTGTCCAAGACAGTTCATTCTGTTCTGTCCAGGAACAAAAGTGGCATTATGTAAATGGAGAGACACAAAGAGTAGTATAGTGACATTTTAGATGGTTAGTGTCTGTCTGTCTATCTATCTATCATCTATCTATCTATCTATCTATCTATCTATCTATCCCTATGTGAATATAGAGCCCGTCAGTTAGCCTTTTCCAACCAACTGTTGTCTTTCCTCTGTGTTGGACAAGTATGGCTGGATCCACACTGTAGAAATAATCCAATTTGACATCCTTTATCTGTCACAGCTCAATGGTATGGAATTCTGGGAACTGTAGTTTTGTGAGATATTTAGTCTTCTCAGTCAGACAGCTCTGGTGGCACAATAAATCACAGTTCACAGAAATGCATAGCATTGAGCCATGACAGTTAAAGAGTTGTCAACTGGATTATTTCTGCACTGTGGATGCAGTTGGTAAGATATGTTTAGAATTGCCAGCCTTATTCCCACTATGATTTAAAGCAAATTGATGATTGGGTTATATGACCGTCGTTCCCACTTGAAATCAGTTCTGATCTTATTGAGCTCGGTTGCAATTGCAATGAAGCAAGGCAAACGCAAAAAACCCCCACTGTTTCCTGACACTAGTTTTTTGGTGGTTCTTTTGAAAATAATAGATTCCGAAGCGTGTTCAACAAGTGGGAATGATGGCTCTAAATTGCATCATTCTGGAGGAGAGGGACTAATGGCAGAGGGGTGTTTACCATCCCTCCTCAGGTTTTAAACTGGTATGCAATTCGCCTTCACTCCGTGTTGGCGAATCAGTTTCAAAAGATCCGTCATCCCCACTATGAAAGCACATCTTTTCATTATTCCCTTGTAATTGCTCCTTTTTTGGCATGATTGTCATTCCCACTAGTTTGTGCCACTTCAAAATGCATGTCAGTCATCTGTGTATCCTTGGTGATGCAAGCAGCAACACGGTGAGGATGGGGCCACTCCTGGTGCCGAGTGAGGTGATTTTAGCAACTGAGCCTTCCTCTGCTCCTCAGCAACCCAGGCTGCTCAAACACACCATTTCCCCTTTGAGCAGCCCAGCTTGGGAACCATATATTTTTTAAAAAATTGACAGGATATGCAATCCATTAGTTTTGCAACTACTTGCCTCACTGAGCTGCAGTCCACCTATAATTGCAAGTAGTTGCAAATGCAATGGATCATGTGCCCATAGGTCACACCACAAGCACAAAGGCAGCACTGGGGGGGGGGGGGAATGGTCGATTTCCCAAAAACTGAGGATCTTAATTTAAGTGTCCCAATTAGAACCTCAAGTTTACTGTTTCCAGTGTCACTTTTGAGCATATGATAATTCACACAGCAACATTTCTAACTGGTGACCAGTTTCATGAATTCTCAGGCTCCCCTTTCTTCCATTCATGTTTATATAGATACATCTCAAAGGCTAGAGTATAACTAGAAATATATATCACCTTTGGCTAGTTCATGGGCTATGGGTGCCTCTGGATTTGCTGTTCCATTTAAAAACTGACAGTCTGAATTAATTTTGGTATCATGTATCTGCTATCTTCAGCACTTTTAAAGAGCACATATCCCTGCTTGCAAGGATCACCTTTAATTATTAACACTATTTCAACACTGGAACATGCTCTATTTTACTTGGACCTGATGTATGCTTTCAGTAGGCTCTTCTACTCTTCATCCCATAGTATTTTTTTCCAACCACAGATAAGTCTGAACACATGGAGGGATCCCACCAGAGTATGAATCATATGATTCCTTAGAGATGAACTGCAACTCACCACATTTTACATCAAAAGCTATATTGACTAGAGCTGCTGGGAGACTGCATTCCACTGGAGGGCTGTCAAATTCCCATCCCTGGATTAGACCAATTCAGAGAATAGACAAACCAAAGTCTTCCAGAGATTTTGGACTGTAGCCTTGACAATTCATGACCATTGGACAGTCTGATTGTGACTGATATGAATCACAGACCAAGTGCTAGGTCACATATCCCTGTCTGGTAAGTTGCCAATGCTGATTGTCCAGATGCTAAAGAAGCAGTGAAAGCCAAAAAGCCTCCTGAATTAAATCCTGATTTTAGCACCTGCAGATAGGAGATTAAAAAAAAAATCTTCTCACTTCTTGAGAAAAAATATACATACATGTATGATGAAACCAGTACCTTTTGTCTTACAAGACAAGTAGTGATATCAAAAGAGCCAGTGTGGTGTAGGGGTTTAAATTTTGGATTAGGACTCTGGGAGGCCAGGGTTCAAAACACACACACAGTCATGGAAACTCACTGGGTTACTTTAAGTAAGGGCCTCAGCAGACGGAGGCCCCGGAGACGCCGCGGGTCGGAGCGCCGCCGTAGTTCAGCCTCCGGACCGCGGCGCTCCTGCGGCGCATCTAAAAGGAGCACCAAATTGGCGCTCCTTTTAGATGTAAGGGAAAGTGCGCCCTAAAAGCGGCGGGCGCACTTTCCCTGGCTCAAACGGTGCAGCGCATGTGGACGCTGCGCCGTGAGGTCATCCCCGGTGCGCCGGCCGTGCGGACGGCCGGCGCTTCTGGGGGCGACCTCGGGGAGAGGAAGGGGTGCCGCTCGTGCGGCTGCCCCTCCTCTTCCCTGCCCGGAAGACGACTCTTTTAGTCGTCTGCCGAGGCCCTAAGTCACACTGTCCTAGCCAAAGAGGAAGGTAGTGACAACCATTGCTGAACAAATCTTGCCAAGGTTCATCTTAGAGCACCATACACTAGAAGTTACTTGAAGGCACACAACAACAGCAACAAAGTAATTTCAAGAGGATGAGATGTGAGGTGTGGGAACAACTTGAGGGAGAACATTATATCTCCTGCTCCAATACTTAAACCCCAAATGCCAACACCCCATGGTTTCAAATGATTTTTAAAAAGCAGGTGGGAAAATCACATTTTTGAATGGTCTTCAATGTAGCAGAAAACCTCCTTTATTAAAAAATAAATAAAAGAAGAACAAACAAACAAGCCTATAGACTTTAGAGAAAGGTTTAACACAGCCCACAGTTTGGGGAAATATTTTACTACTTTTTTATTCAACAATCTGGAACATTCGTATTTACTGTAGTTTTCAATAATAAGATATGAAATTAAAAGGGGGACTTTTTTTATTATTATTAAGTAACACCATAACTCAAACAACATTTAACAAAACACCTGGAACATTAATATGTAGACAATTGACATGAGGGGGAAATAATTTTGAATTTGTTGTTGTTAACTGCCTTCGCGCCGGTCTTGACCCATGGCTACCCTATGGATGAGACATCTCTAGGCCCCGCTGTCCTCTACTACTTTACCCAGTTCCTGCAAACTCATACTCATGGTCTCTTTAATAAAGTCCATCCATCTAGCATGTGGCATTCCTATCTTTCTACTTCCCTCCACCTTTCCTAACATTATTGTCTGTTCCAATGATTCCTGCCTTCTTATAATGTGTCCAAAGTATACATCTTGGCTTCTAGGGATATTTCTGGCTTGATTTGCTCTAGGACCCATTTGCTTATCCTTTTGGCTGGCCATGGAATCATCAGCGCTCTTCTCCAGCACCACATCTCAAAGGAGTTGATTTTCCTCCTATCTTCTTTCTTGACTGTCCAGCTCTCACATCCATACATGGTAATAGGGAATATGAGGGCTTGTATGATTCTGACTTTTGTGCCAAGTTGTATGTCTTTGCATTTTAGAATCTTTTCTAGTTCTTTCATGGCTGCTCTCCCCATTCTTAGTGTTCTCCTGATTTCCTGGCTGCAGTCCCCATTCTGATCAATGTTTGATCCTAGATATGAGAACTCTTTTACTATTTCTATTTCCTCATTGTCTAGTTTGAATGTGTGTAATTTCTCTGTGGTCATTATTTTTGTTTTGTTTTTTTATGTTCAACTGTAAGCCTGCTTTTGCACTTTTTTCTTTGATCTTCCTTAATAGTTGTTCCAGGTCTGTGAGGTTTTCTGCTAGTATTACGGTGCCATCAGCATATCTCAGATTGTTGATATTTCTTCCTCCTATTTTCACTCCTTTCTCTTCCATGTCCAAGCCTGCTTTCCTTACAATATGTTCTGCATATAAGTTGATACATAGGGTGATAGGATGCAGCTTTGTCTGACTCCTTTGCCAATTGGGAACCATTCTGTTTCTCTGAGTTCTATTCTGACAGCAGCGTCTTGTCCTGAGTGCAGATTCCTCATTAGGACTATCAGATGTGTTGGCACGCCAATGTTTTTAAGGGTGTTCATAGCCTTTCATGATCTATGCAGTCAAAGGCTTTCTTATAAAGTACATGCTGATTTTCTTTTTGGACTCCCTGCTATGCTCCACTAGCCATCATATATTTGCAATGTGATCCCTGGTGCCTTTTCCTTTCCTGAACCCTGCTTGGACCTTTGGAATTTCTCTCTCCACGTGTGGTTGGAATATATGTTGCAGTATTTTGAACATAATTTTGCTTGCATGGGAGATTAGTGCTATGGTCCTACAGTTGCTGCAGTCTCTTGTGTCTCTTTTTGCTGATGGGGATGTATATCAATCTCTTCCAATCTGTTGGCCATTGTTTTGTTTTCCATATCTGTTGACATATGTTGGTTAGCACTAGAATTGAACCTATCAGTCTGGATAGCAACAGTTCCATTGGTATATCATCTTTTCCTGGAGTCTTGTTTTTTTTTTGCCATTTCCTTTATTGCAGCTTCCACCTCAGTTTTTAGAATTTGGGGTTCATCTTCATATGTCTCTTCACTCCATCTGTCCTTCATTTTGTTATTTCTTTTGTATATTTCTTCTATATATTGCATTCAAGATCTTTTCATTCTTTCCTGGTCTTGAATTATATTATTTTTATTGCCAGAGAGTTCCTCAGCCCTTGGTTTGAACTTTCCCTTGATTTCTCGAATCTTGTGGAATAGGTCTCTCTTCCTTCCCTTTTTGTTGTTGTCTTCTGTTTTGAATTCTTCATGGTTTTTCCAAAGAAACAGAAGAAATCCTGCTCACCACCAAGGAAGGTTTAAATATAGCCTTCTTTCTGATGTATGCATTATTATATCCAGTTAAGTTTTTTATAAAAAAAAAAAAATGAGTGAGAGTATTTTAAAAAAAAAAAAGTGTCCTTCCACTCAGAGTCAAGCATACTACAGACCAGAATTCTACTTCCACATTTTTGCCTGTTAAGTATACATCGAGATCAATTTTCAAGCAAGTTTACATTTTCCAAGAGCAGAAGTGATAGGACTTGTACATGTTTTATGGTTAGCCCATGCATATTGAAAGTTAATTTCTCACTTCAGATAATTCTTTCAACTACTCTGGAGAACTTCTTGTGCTCCTAAAATATGCCTGTAGAATGTGCTTCATCTTGTTCTTTATTATCTTGTTCCTTGATCCTTTGGTCACCCTTGAGGTTTCCTCTATTAATGCAGTGTTCTGTAATCGGGGAAGCACTTTTGTATATATAATCTCCTCCTCATTATACCACTCAGTGGCCTATATAAAAAGAAAGGCCAGGGATTGATAACTAGTGCTTAATATTGAGAAGTCAGCAGAGAGAGCAATCCAAAAGAACTTGCCTCCTGTATGAATTAATTGTGAGAGAAAGGTAAAGCTTGCTGTGCCTGTCATTTGGAGTATATAGATCTGCCACCAGGTCTGTGAAGACTGCTATTAAATATGCCCTCTAAGTGCATGGAGGGAAAGTTACTATGTTTTCATGGTAGCAAATGTTTTATAGATATAAAATGAGGTTCCAAAATGCACAAGAAAAGCTGTGGTAACCAACTAAACTTCATAGAGGTCAAGTATTGACTTGCCAAATAGGAGAGAAATTGAGAGAGAGAGAGCAAGCTGCTAGGTCCTCATCCTTTGTTTTGAGAATGGGATTGCATTCACACTGCAGAAGTAATCCAATTTGACAGTGCTTTAACTGTCATGGCTTAATGCTATGGAATTCTGGGAACTGTAGTTTGTGGTGGCACCAGAGTTCTCTGACAGAGAAAGTTAAATGTCACAAAAAAACTACAGTTCCCAGAATTCCATGTCACTGAGCCAAGATAGTTAAAGTAGAATCAAACTGGATTATTTCTGCACTGCAGATGCAGCCTGGGTTGAAATCTGGAGCCTTTTCCACTCAGGTTTCCCCTCCTCCCATACATTTTTAGATTTGCCAAAAGCAAAAAAAGCTACTGACTCTACAAGGTGGTGATTAATAAAATGCAGGCAGATAATAAATGGATAAATGCAGAAATAAGACATAAAAGAAAAAGCAAGTTCTCACACGCCCCTTCAGTCACTGGAAGCAGATATCTGGTCCACATCCCGGGTCCCAGCCACACTTAGCCGGCTGCTTTTCCAAAACTCTCCCAGGATGTAGCCGGGTTGCAGTCACCCAGTGGCAATGGCAGTGATTTGAGTATCATAATATAAGGGTTGAATCTGAACCATGACTGTATCCCATTGGGGATCAATTTCTTTATTTTGTTGTGTGATAATCTCCTTAGTACAGTTTATCTTATAACACCCTCTGGGGAAACTCAAGCTGTAAGGGGCCTTCTGTTATTATACTAAGCTACACAATTCTCTATGTACACCAATGTTATAAAAGATAAATTGTGAGAGCTCACCTGAATTCCTCACCATTTTTCTGGTATCAAACCTACTACACATTGAAAACCATCCCAATTCATCAAGGAGTTATATGATACAAAGGGAAAATTTGCTTATACTGTCCCAACCCTCCAGTTCCTGCCATCCTGTGCTCATTCCCAAAGGGAAAGAAATTCACCTTTGGGACAGAGTTGAGATAAGGGGCATCCAAGAGTGCCACTGAAGATGAGAAACTTCCAAGTGCCAATTCGATTTTGCTTTGCCACATAATCAATTGCAGGGTGCATACCTCTGAACAATAGTGGCAAACAGTCAGTAAGATGGGGTGAGGTTATTTTTAAAGAGAGTGTTGTGATTTGGGCCAAATTTTAGAAGCATGGTTTTGGAAGAGTGAGAGCAGCATAATGATGTTCCAAGCGTTATTAAAATGTGTTGGAGGAGAAATCTTCTGTATTGAGTTTAGGGATAAAATTATTTTGCTGGAAGTGCACTGTTTCCAAAATGTCTGGGTTACAGTTTGGCAAGGTTCATTGGACATTGAACATTAGTTTTATGGGCTAAGGGCCCTTGGTATTCACAGGGGTTTGGTTCCAGGACCCCCTGTGGATACCAGAATCTGTGGATGCTCAAGTCTCATTAAATACAATGGATAGTAAAATGCTGTCCCTTATATAAAATGGCAAAATCAAGGTTTGTTTTTTTGGAATTTAAATTTTTTAAAATGTTTTCAAGCCACAGATGCTTCAATCCATGAATAAAGAATCCATGGATAAGGAGGGATGCATGTATTAAAGAGTAATTGTACTATATGAACCTTCCAGAGTTTTAAGATCCTCAGGAGAGGTCTTTCTCTTGGTCTTACCATCATCACACATCCATCTGGTGAGGACATGGGAGGAAGTCTTCTCAGTGGCTTCTCTCAGGGTGTGGAATTCCCTCTCATGAGAAGCTAGATGACTTCTCTGCTCTACTTTTGCTGGGATGCAAAGACCTTTTTATTCAAACAGGCATTTAATGATTAACTAGTTGCAGGGAGTTTTTTATGGTGTGTTTCTGCAGCCCTTTTTAGTTTTTATTATGTTTTTAAATGATTTTATACATTGTTAAATTTAATGGAATTTAGTGTGATAACTTGTTTAATTCTGTTTGAACTTTTTTATTATCAAATTTAAACTTTTATCTTCTTTTACCCTTTTGATAATCTGCCTTGATTTCCATGCCAGGAGTAAGATAGGACAATTAATGCATAAACAGATCAATAAAAAGTTCCTTCCATCAGCTTTGGCTGGCATGGTAGCTGCAGACTTCCTAATAGGGAAATAACTCTTAATAAAAATTATTTCCCTATAGGAAGTTTGCAGCCACCATGCCAGTTTCTTCTCAAAGGATGCAACAAATAATTGTAGCAATTCTCTTACCCCTGTGAGAAAGTTTTTGAAAAATACACAGTTTTCAAATGCTATTCACAGTTCAGAATGCATTCTGTATAAAATTTACATGTAGTTGTTTTGCATCAAAAAACAGCATTTTCTGAGCAGGAAATCATGGGCAGAAAAAAAATTTTTTTTTCCTGCACTAAACAACTATGTATGAATTTTGCACAAAATAAGTTCTAGGTTAGGAATATTCTCATCAGTCCAGAATGCTTTGTATCGGGGTTTCCCAGAATTCAAAAACAGTTTTAGAAATTTAAAAAAAAAATCAAATATCCTTTCCTTCTTGTTTTGTATAACTTAGATCTCACCATAATCATTCATGTTTTAGTTGCTATGCAAATAAGTTATTCTAATTACCAAATACACTTAAAGGGAGACTGCCCTTTAAAGTATTTGGTAATGTCAAAAAATGCAAAATTATACCACCAGATTGTTGGCAAGAGCTAAGCTTATGGAGAACATTCCTGTGATAGTGAGCACTTTTCAGTTATTACATCTTTCTTCAGTTTGACTTTTTTTAATCTTAAAAGGATAACTACACACATAGACACTATCGCAGGGGTAGGCAACCTAAGGCCCGGGGGCCAGATGCGGCCCCCTGAGGCCTTTGGACCAGCCTCAGGCTGATCCTGCTGCCGCCGCTGCCACCATCATGGTGATATTAATTATTGTTGTTATTACTTGTTCTTGGGGTTTTCTTGGCAAAATCTCCACAGAGGTTTTGCCATGGCTTTTCTGGGGCTGAGAGAGTGTGCATGCATATTTTTAAATTTTTAATTTTTAAAATTTATTTATTTATTTATTTATTGTGCTTCGGCCCCCCAATTGTCTGAGGGACAGCAACCCGGCCCCCGGCTCAAAAAGGTTGCTTACCCCTGCACTATCGATTACACACTAGGGATGGAAAAATATGTCCAGTTTGGTTTCTGTCAGATTCAATTAAAAAGAAAACCTCAGGTTTTTCCATCTTACTTTAAAATTAAAATGAAGTCAGTGAAATCTTGACCACCTTCACCAGCCAGGCTCAAGAAATCACCACTATTCCCAGCATGGAAAGGACAATTTCACTTCTGTGCATTAAATGGCCTTTAAAGATGAGAAGTCTATCAGAAAAAAATTGAGTGGAAATCCTAATTCAGTACTTTAAGGCAGGACTGAATACATAGGAATTCAAAGTCAAACTTCTAAGAGCTGTTTTGTTAAAGTGTGAGCCAGTGTGGTGTAGTGGTTTGAGTGATGAACAGATCCTTGGGTAAGTCACATTGTCTTGGCATAAGAAGAAGGCAGTGGCAAACCTTGTGAATAAATCTTTGCAAGAAAACATTGTCTGCTGCCTCTGCAGAACTTATGCAGTGTGACACCACTTTAACTGTCATGGTACCATCCTATGGAATCCTGGGATTTGTAGTTTGGTGTGGCATCAAAGCTCTCTCACAGAGAAGGCTAAATACCTCCCCAAACTACAAATCTCATAATTCCATAGCATGGAGCCATGGCAATTAAGGCGGTGCCAAACTGACTTATTTCTGCAGTGCAGCTGCTGCCCTTGTGATAGGTTCACCTTTGGGTTGCCATAAGAGATGACTTGAAGGCAGCAAAAGCAACAACAACAATTTGTCAAAGCTTTTTGCCTGGATGGATGAATCTTTCAGTTTTGGTTTCTTGAAATTTCCACCACCACCCTGAAAAAAAGTCTCGAGTAGTTTCTATCCTCTTTATTGAAAATGTTTATCAGTTTTGGTAAAATCTTATCAGTGCTTTAGTTTGAACAGTAAAGGGGGCATCTTGTTGAGGGAGGGGTATTAACACCTTGGATGACTCCTTTAAAATTTAAAGTGAAACCTAGGAGGAAATTATCTGACTCCTTGATATTGGAGTCACCATCTGCCACTGTTTTTTGTAAAAAGTAGATGGATCCTTACTGCTTTCTAACCTATGCACAGCCTGTTAAATACCTGTTGCCTCATTCAGGGAAACTGGGCAGACATTCACTGGTAGAAAAGGCCTTTTCAGTGGTGGCACTGATATCATGGGATGCTCACAGTAGGTAGTCCACTAGGCCCTTTAAAAAATCTGTCTAAATCCTGGCTACTTGAGATGGATTTTGCTGTATAGTTATTGCTACTATTTATTATTTACTCCTTCAGTGGAATTGCATTTTTGTGCCTGCTGTAGATTTTTGTAAGTTCTGATTTCGTACTTTGAGAATTGTTTATCTTTTATGCCTTGCTACTGATTTAAGCGTGAGCCAGTTTGAGGGGAGGGTTGTTTGTTTCTGCTTGTCTATTTGTGATAAAGAAATATGTTTCTATGCCCAATTCAAAATGCTCAGTTTAGCATATAAATTCTTGTGTGCCTCAAGATTCCAGTCCTTGATTTCTTCTGTAATGAACCTTCCTGTGTCATGAAATCATCATCTGAGGCCTATTCTGCAAGAGCATCTTGAAGGCTGAAAAGAACAGAGAAGGACTATGCACTATTTTGTTTTGTTGTTAACTGCCCTCAAATTGACCATGACTCATAGTGATCCTGTGGGTGAAGCATCTCCAAGACCCCCCTGTCCTCAATTGCTCTGCTCAGGTCCTGAAAATTCAGGACCGTGAGCTCTTTAATTGAGTCTATCCATCTGATAAGTGATCTTCCTCTCTTTCTTCTGCCTTCTGCATTTCCTAGGATTTTTGTCTTTTCTAGTGAGTCATGCCCCCTCATGATATGGCCAAGGTATGACAGCCTGTTTCATTATCTTGGCTTCCAGGGAGAGTCCAGGCTTGACCTATTCTAGAACTCATTTTTTGTCTTTTTGACTGTCCATGGTATCCAAACCACTCTTCTCCAGCACCAATCACAAATGAGTTGATTTTATTAATGTCAGCTTTCTTTTCTATCAAGTTCTCACATCTGTACATAGTGATGGGGAATACAATGGAGTGGGCAATTCTAAGTTAGTGTTCAGTTGTATTTCTTTACATTTTAGGATCTTGCCTAGTTTTTCCTAAGGTGCCCTTCCCATTCTTAGTCTTTGTCTTATTTCTTTACTGCAGTCACCATTCTTATCAATGTTCAACCCAACATTTCACCTATTTCAATTTCCTCATTATCTAGATTGAACTATATCCTCCGTAGTCATTATTTTTCTTTTCTTTATGTTCAGTATTAAGCTTTCCTTTATACTTTCTTCTTTTACCATCCTGAGTAAATGTTCCAAGTTTATGAAACGTTCTCCCCAGGGAGGTTCACCTAGTTTCCACACCATTATTTTTTGGTTGTCAAATAAGACAATCCAGAAAGGGGGGGGGGGAAGTTAAGGTTTATTAACTTCTATTCTCAGGGACTTGGTAGGACATGTTAAACCAATGTCAAGTCAATCCCATATTTGTCATGTGGGTGTGGGAATTGTTTTTGTGTGACGTCAAGTCATTTCCAACTTATGACAACCCTAAGGTGAACCTATATGGGGTTTTCTTGGCAAGATTTGTTCAGAGGAGGTTTGCTGTTTGCTTCCCCTGACACTGAGAGCATGTGACTTGCCCAAGATCACATCTTGATTTTCATGCTTTTCAAATAGTTTATATTTTATTTGTGAGATTAAGAGAGTCTTTTTAATAAAAAGACATGAACAAAACTGAGAAAAATACAGTAAATAATAAAAAGGGAAGCTGGTATCATGTTGGGAAGTTAAATAATTGTAAACTGATTTGCAATTGCATAAAGTTGAATTACACCTTTATGTAATAGTTGTATTCTCCAGAGAGGAGGGGAGGGTGTACCTATGCCTTGTTACCATCACGCAAGTGAAACCAGCAGCATGGCCATTGTGAAGCACTCCATTGTGAAACACAACATCTCCCAATGTGCAATGCACCTCACTGTGAAATAGGAGTCCTGTTTCACAATGGGACTTCCTGTGCAGTGGCCTCTTGTGGATCATCACAGTTCACTAACATGGTTATGTATCATGTCAGCAATTTAGTTCCATCATTTTTAGTTGCACATTGTAGCCTCTGATACAGGATCTTGGCTGAGGTGTGTTGTAATTGGTAACAATTTTTTCCTTCCTCTGCTCTGTCTATATAGATGCATAAAAATGAGATCTCGCTAAAAATGAAATACTTCTCACATTTTTGCAAGGAGTTTTCCTTATAAAATATTTCGCTGCTTCATTATGCATCTGAAGCTGACTCTAAACTTAGTGACACCTCATCACAGAAATGCCTAAAGAATTTCCTTGGTAAGCAACCATGAAGTAAGTGTCCTTTTTTGTCTCTAAACTTGCAGAGAAAGACTGCAACCTGCATAGGCACCTAATCTGGACAAACTTTCCAGTCCATTTTGCCATGTACTTGCTGTTCCACTGCTTAGGATGTTCTACTTTTCTGTGCCTTAAATATTCTCATGAGATCTAAATCTTTCACAGATGAGCAAAATATGTTTTATTTTGGTATTCAGCATTATCTTAGGGTTTTTTTGTTGTTTGTTTGGTTTTTTTGCTAGGGTCACTGGAAATCTGCAAAAAAAATCAACATTTCTATCGAGAAATGCACACAGTATCAGCCTACTTGATTTTCAGATGTTACAGCACTTCACTTGCTCTTTAATACATACCAAATGGGCCCATTTTGAGTGGCTTGAACTTCCATTTGAGTTTTTGATGAGCTGAGCATTTACTATTAATAACACTCTGGGCTGTATTTCCCATGCATTACACCCATAGTAATAGTGTGAGATATAATTATATTTGCTTCCATTCAAATCAGTCCAGTTCATCAAAAGTGCATTTTTCTTGTGTTTAGTAAGCACCTTCCCCTCACAAAACTCATACACAGGAGAAACAAAGCTTTTGTATTACAACTCTCAGAATTTTCTCTAGCCAGTGCTGATTATGATGGCTTTAATCCTAAAATAATATTTCTGACTTCCAAAAGTAGCTTAATACAAATGCAAATTAGTGACACCAGTCTGTTAAAATACAGTAATAATAATAATAATAATAATAATAATAATAATAATATGATTTCTTTCTAGCCTGCCTATATCCAAAAGGAATCAAAGTGGGTTACAACATAAAAATAAAAGAATACAATAAGAAAACAAATAAAGGTTACATAAAAAGCAATCCCCTTCCCAACTTCCACTCTCAACAACAAACATTTTAACAAACAATTAAAATATAAAGTTAAATCAATTACAAGATGATCCCAATAAAATCAGCTAAAATGTCAGCTAAAATTTGCAGAAGAACATAGGGTGAAGATAATTATGATCACAGGGTAGAGGGGCTGTTATGCTTGTGTACATGGGTGAGCGCTATTCTGGGAAGGCCTGCCAGAAGAGATCTGTCTTAACTGCCTTTTTAAAGGCTGTTAAGGTGGCAATGTGATGGAACACCTCCAGCAGGTCATTCCACAACCTAGGGGAGGCAGTTGAGAAGGCCCTCTGGGTTACTGCAGCCAATCTAGATTTTTTTAGGCTGCAGGAGATTTTTCCCAGAGGACCTTAGTGTGCAGGGTGGATTGTGTGGAAGAAGGTGCTCCCACAGGAAGTCAGGAACCAAGCCATGTAGGGCTTTAGAAACTAATTGGCAACCAAAGTAGAGATTTTAAAACAGGTGTTATATGGTCATTTCTAGATGTTCCTGTGACCAGTCTGGCTGCCATATTCTGTACCAATTGAAGTTTCCAAACTTGGCACGAGGATAGCCCCATGTAGAGTTCATTGCTGAAGTCAAGTTGAGAAGTTACCAACATGTATACCACTGTTTCTAGGTCGTTCGGCTTCAGGAAAGGTTGTATCAGCTGAAGCTGATGACAGGTGCTCCTGACCATCACATCCACCGAGTGGTCAGGTGAAGTGACAAATCTAGCAACACCCCCAGATGGTGGGCAGAGTCCTTCAGGTAAAGTGTGACCTCAACCAGCAGAATGTTGCTATTTTCTATTTAAAAAAAAAAAAAATCTTACACAACAAAACCATGCAGAAAGAACAATTTTCCAGAACAAAACCATGAAGCCTTTTTTTGTGTAAGATTTTGTGTAAGTTTTCTTGTGATTGTTGAGGGCTTTTTGCATAGAAAACAGTAATCACCCACCCCCAAAAAAGATTGGCTGTCTGCAAACAGGTTTTGTGTGTGTGCATTCAAAGCCCCATAATCCATGTTTTCTCCCTCTCTCTCTCCCTCCCTCCCTCTCTCTCTCTCTCTCTATATATATATACACATACATATACACACACAGAAACATTCACGAGATAACTCCAGGATGTAGAAATTTCATTTCTATGCTGCCTTTCTCCCAAAAAGGGACTTAAGGCAGCTCACAAATATCAGGCAAAAATTGCACAAATTTATCACCACCATATTAACCTTCCTAAATAGATTTCCTCGGTGTCTGGAAAGTATTTTCATCACTACCTTGTAGTCATTTGCAGTTTAATTGGAGATTAGACATCTAGCCCAAGGGGGCTACAGGATGGTGATATGAAATGGAAGAAGTGTGCCCACCACCCCACCACCATCAGATGTCCAGCCAGATTAATTGAAATCCCTATTACTGCCAAATATCAAATAGAATGTAAGACCTGATACAAATAGTGCAACCATGTGGGATGTTTCATTTCTATGCTCTAGACAGGAACTGTCCCAGCCTAATCTATATACTATTCCACTCTCCTTTTCCTGAGGTCTTCTGTCTCATTTTCCCCAACAGAAACATTCTGGTAACTGAGCATGCTTAGTCACCATTGTTCTGTTGGGGTTTAGGGTTTTTTTTTCTCAGTGACCCCCTTTTGGCTACAATTCTGTCAAAATTCATGGAGTGAGTGGACTTCCGGTTGGGATGGTGGACCGGTAAGATGTGTTCAGGCTTAGCTCCATGAGGAATCATCTGGCTAAAGGCAAAACCTGGCTGTAGAAATACCAATAGCAACTGAAATGTCCTCCTGGTAAGGGGGACTCCGTAAGACCACCTCTATAGGAGGGGTGTGAAGAAAGAGAGAAGAAACGAAGGAGGAAAAAAGGAATTACAGTGGAGAGGGACCATGTTCGCCTTCAAGCTTTCCCCTGTTATGGGGCAAAGGAACTCCACCAACTTTTAAATTCAATGTGATTCATAATCTTTTATTCATTTATGACATTTTGATTGAGAAAGCAGGATACCTGACCAAGCCTGGAGAGGCATCATTTCTTTTGGGCTTTGGAGATTTGTTATGAACAGCAAGGGAAAACCCCCACCAATAATTTAAAGAGCAGTGGCCAGAACACAAAACTCTGAAATCCCAGAGACATTGTCCATAAGACAATACAGAGCAGAATGTAAAAAAACAAAACTTAATACCATAAAAGTTAAAATCCAGCTGAAACATAGTTAAAAAAGAAATGGAAGATACCTTGAAAAGCTACTCAAGAGGAGGCTGACTGGGAGAGGAGAACGGAGAACACTCCACTCTGGGCGGGTGTGGCACTGGAAAGTGGAATCCTGGGAAAGGTAGTCCACAAGCCAGAGAGAGCAGAAATGGAAGAACAGAGGAGATGTTGAAGAGAAGTGAACCCTGGGAACAGTAGTTTGGAGGGGGGTAGAATCTGGAAAGAAATCAGAAAGATGTTAGAGAAGCGCTTATTTGAGAGGACTTTGAAAAAGGAAGTCTGAATGAAGTAGAGTGAAACAGAGGCACAAAAGAGCAGAGACCAGACCTGAGGTTTGGAAAGCTGAGCCTTTGCAGCTGCCTTGGTTAATGTTTTTGCCAAGCTGTTTGTAAGAATAGCTGTTAATCTTGTATGGAGTGGCACAGATGCAAGCAGGACTGACATAGACTGATAGAGATGATTGCTAATAGTGGATTGATTGGCATGGACTGAGAAAGACCAAACTGACACAAACTGTAGTTAATGTTGAACTGATTCATACGAATCATAACGGATTGAATTGATAAAGGCTACTGCTAATATTGGATTGGTCAATTATAGACTGACATGACTGATAAAGCTATTGATAAATATTGTTAATATGATTAATAAAGCTATTGATAAAGACTATTGTAATATTGGACTTGGCCAATTATAGACTGATATGAACCGAACTGACATAATTGGTTGCTAATGCTGGACTGACTGACACGGACTGATAAACAGCTTTGCCAATAATAACTGGATTGGACCTTGGGATGAGGAGAGGGGGAAAAGGGGGGAGATAAAATTTGACTGTGTGTAAAGTGAGCAGAGATAATTGGAATTATTGACTATAGTGATTAAGAATATTAAAAAAGGTACTAGATAACTGTATTTGGCACCCCCTGAAATGGCAACCAAAACTAGGGCTCAGACGCAAGCTCAGGCCCAAATGCGAGGGAGTCGTAGACCATCACTAGACCAATCTAAGGGTATAGAATTCAACATGTCTATTATGGAAGAAATAAGGAGGATAAGAACGGACCTGAGCAGAGAAATTCAAGAGCTAAGACAAGAAATGTCTGAGCTGAAAATGGAAATTAAGAGTAAGCTTAGGGAGGATTTGAAAGGGTGAGTGGTGCAATTGATAGAATGTCAACAGAAATGAATAAAATTAAAGGAAAAATATAGAAAATTGAAGCGAAACATGAGAATTTTGAAGTAAATTTAAGTGAGATAAAGCAAAAGCAAAAAGACCTGACAGATGAGAACATAATAAAAGAAGTAAGGACATGAGATAGAACTCTAAAGATAAGAAATATACCTGAGGAGGAAGGTGAAGATCTGTGGCAAAAGGTGATATGTATGATAAGTATATATCTTGACAAAGATCATAACCTGTGTGAAATGGAGGTGGACAATTTGTTTCGAGTTAACTCCTATGTGGCGAAGAAAAACAAAACACCTAGAGATGTTATTGTGCAGTTTGTCAGAAAACAAATGTGAGATTTTTTGTGGTTTAGACACAGATCAACACCAATTAGATACAAAGGTAAAGAGGTTCAATTATTTAAAGATTTGACCCCTGTAGTTATCAGAAAAAGAAAGGAATATAATTTCTTAACATTAGAATTAAGGGAAAGAAAAATTAATTACAGATGGAAAATCCCTGAGGGTCTTACCATCTGGTTTCAAAAAAAGAAAAGAAAAAAAAGAATAGAGGTTAAATCAATATATAAAGCAAGGGAGTTTTGGAAACATCTTAAGAAGGACAATAGGAAGGAAAAAATAAAGAAAATACTCAAACATCAGGTTTAGAAGGTAAAGAGAAAGAGAAAGGAAAAACAGATTATAGTCAGAAAAGAAAGACACCTACTGAAAAGAAAGACGGCGAAGCTAAACCCAAAGAATACAGAAAAATAAGGAGGAAAGGATGAAACTGGCAAAAATCAAACTGAAAGAAATAAGACAGAGGAAATAGAACAAAAATAATTAAAAGAGAAAGAACAACAATATGAGAACAGTGTAGTCAACTCAGAAGAAGGAGAAGTAATAGAATCAGAAGGAGAAGCTGAAGAGTTAACACAGAATGAAAAAGACAGAATCAGAAGAAGTCTAAGATAAATCTAGAATTTAAATAGTAATGAGTAACCTTAGAATTACATCATGGAATGTAAAAGGGCTAAATGGGCGGGATAAAAGAGGTTAAAGTGTTTCATTACATTAATAGCCTAAATAGCGAAAACACCTGTTTACAGGAGACAAGAATAAAAAAATGATGTGGGGTTATTAGAAAGATCTAAACTAGGGAAATTATTTGTCTCAGCAGCCAAAGAAAAAAAAGAGGCGTAGCCTTATATATCAACCCAAAATATGAAGCAAAAGAAGTGCTAAATGATGAACGAGGATGGTATGTTGGAATTCAAATGACATTGATAGGGGTAAACACTCTAGTATTGGGAGTCTAAGCAGCATTGGAAAAGAAAGGAAAGTTTTTTAAAACATTTATTAAATAAAGTGGAAAAAATATAATTTGAGACCTGCATTGCAATGGGAGACTGGAATAGGGTGGTCAATCCAATAAGGGACAGGTATTCAGAGAAAGAAGTCAATGATAATCAGGGCAAACTGCCCAGGGAATTTTTTTAATTTATAGAATGAATTAATATTAAAGATGTTTGGAAAGAGAAAAAAGGAGAACAGAGAGAATATACTTTTTTCTCAGATAGGCATAAATCATGGGCCAGGTTGGACATGATTTTAGTTTCAACACATGCAATGCCAAAAATATGGGATATTGAGGTAAGATCAAGGGTATTATCAGATCACAACCCAGTCTTAATGAAAATGAGAATAAGACCAAAAGAATTTAATTGGAGGCTTAAAGTAGAGCTATTGGAAAATGAAGAGATACATATTGAAATATCAAAATCGATGAAAAACTATTCCAAAGAAAACATGCTCAAAGATATAAATATTGATATAGTTTGGGATGCCGCTAAAACAGTGATTAGAGGGCTTTTGATGAAAAAATCTTGCATGATAAAAAAGAGAAGGATGCAAAAATTAAACGATTTACACAAAATTTTAAGTGAAAAAGAAAATGAATTGAAGTGGACACCCAACAATAAAAAGCTACTTGTGGAGATCAGATTAATATGATAACAAATATCTCTATGTTTAATGGATGACCTCCAAAATAAAATTAATTATATAAAGCAAAAAAGGTTCGAAGGAGCTAACAAGCCAGGGAAATGGCAAGCTTATCAAATGAGAAAAAACAAAGAAAAGAAACAAACTGTCTGATAGACGAAGGACAAAAAGTGACAGAACAAGGAAAAATCAAAGAAATAACCTATGAATTTTATAAACACCTGTACAAGAAAGATAATCTAGATGAAGAAAAAATGGAAAAATATCTGGAAAAAATTGAAATAAAACCATTTAATGAGGAACAAAGAGAGTTATTAAACAAGAAAATATCCACTCAAGAGATAATAGAGGCAATTAAAATTACAAAATTAAGGAAAACCCCAGGCCCAGGTGGTTACCCATATGGACGCAGGCTAATATAAGCCTGCAATCAAAGGAGGGTAGTGACAAACAAGACATAAAAATTGTAGACCCATATCCCTGCTGAATAGTGATTATAAAATCTTCACTACAATTCTAGCAGAAAGATTAAAAAAGATTTTAACAATATGGATAGATAAAGATATAGGCTTTTCACCACAAAAAAGAATAGAAGATAACATCAGATTTGTACTCGATACAATAGAACTACGTGAACAAAAAATTGATAAAAAAACTTGTTATGCTTCTTTTGGATTTTGAAAATGCCTATGATAAAGTAAATTGGCGATTTATGGAAAAAGTGCTAGAAAAAAATCAATGCAGGGAAGAATTTAACCAACTGGATAAAAGCTATATACAGTAAACAAGAAGTGTTGGTCTTAGTCAACAATGAGAAAACAAAAAGGATAAATATTGAGAATGGAACAAGGCAGGGATGCCCTCTGTCCCCGCTACTTTTTTAAATTATTATGGAAATCCTCAATAACAACATAAAGGAGAATGAGAAAATTAAAGGCATAAAATATAAAGGACAAGAATTAAAATTAAAGGCCTATGCTGATGACCTTTTGGTCACAATATCGAATCCTGAAGAAAGTCTAACGCAACTTCCTCATGGAAAGAAATCTTTGTCAATGGAAGATTTTTTCGTTCTGCATAGAAGAGGATCCTTCACTCCATGTGATTTCATGAAGACTGGGTACCCCTCCATCATGGCCACTTTCAATATGAAACCATAAATGAAATGAAGGTTTTGGACTACATAGCACTTGCCTTCTCTTCCAAATTTCTCATCCAAGAATGTCAGATATGTAATCACAGAACCTTACAGACGGAAGAGATGCCAAGAGATGACTAGTCCAATATTCCACTCTTCAGAATTTTTGCAACTCAATGTGAGAGAATTGCCCATCCAACCTTTGTGGAAAGACATCGAAGGACGTAGAGTGCATCAAAGACCAAGAGAATAAATTCTACATTCATATAGCTCTTACACTATTATGGAGAGTTGTTTTGCTTGAAAGGGGTGGATATTACATTGAAAATTATTAGATGGCGATGGTCATGATTAATTATGGGTCTACAAGTGTATAAATATAGTATATACCCATAAAATATACTGTGATCTGAAAATGGAGGACATGTCCTACAACTGTAGGATGCCCAGGTGGGAAGGCCCAAAGTAAAAACACCTCTTTCCAAGGGTTAAAAATTTTTCCACTGACCAGCAACCAAACTTCCTTTTTACTGCTCCATACGCGCACGGCAGGAAAAGGGCTCAACAGACAGGAAATAAGATTCAATATAACCATTCCCATGAACTTCCTCATGCAAAGAAATTTTGGACAAAGGAAGATCATTTCATTTTGCATAAAAGAGGATCCTTCTCTCTCTTTGATTTCATGCAGACAGGGTACCCCTCCATCATGATAGCTTTCACTGTAAATCCATAAATGACATGAAGGGTTTGGACTACACAGCACTTTCCTTCTCTTCCAAATCTCTCATTCGAGAATGTCATATATGTAATCAAAGAATCTTACATATGGAAGAGATGCCAAGAGATGCCTAGTCCAACCTTTCAACCTTCAGGATTTTTGGACCTCAAGAACGTCTGATAATTGCCCATCCAAACATTGTGCAAAGACCTCGATGGACGTAGAATGCATGAAAATCCAAGAGAATAAATTCTACTTTCAAATAGCTCTTACACTGTTATGGAGAGTTGTTTTGCTTGAAGAGGGTGGATATTACATTCAAAATGATTAGATGGCAATGGTTCTGGGTCTACAAGTCTACAAATATAGTATATACCCATAAAATATACTGTGATCTGAAAATGGAGGGCATATCCTATGAATGTGGGATGCCCAGTTAATCAAAAACACCTCTTTCCAAGGGTTCAAAGTTTTGTCGAGAATGTCAGGTATGTAAACAAAGAATTTTACAGGGGGAAGAGCTGCCAAGAGATGCCTAGTCCATCCTTCCACCCTTCAGAATTTTTGCACCTCAACGACCTCTGATAATTGTCCATCCAAAATTTGTAGAAAGACCTAGAAGGATGTAGAGTGCATCAAAGTCCAAGAGAATAAATTCTACTTTCATATGATTAGATGCCAATGGTCATGATTAATTATGGGTCTACAGGTGTACAAATATAGTATATACCCATAAAATATACTGTGATCTGAAAATGGAGGACAAGTCCTACAAATGTAGGATGCCCAGGAGGGAAGGCCCGAATCAAAAACACCTCTTTCCAAGGGTTCAAAGTTTTTTTCCACTGAACAGCAACCAAACTTCCTTTTTACTGCTCCATAAACTCACACAGCAAGATAAGATCTCAACAGAGAGGAAATAAGATTCAATATAACCCTTACCATCAACTTCGTCATGCAAAGTAATCTTGAACAATGGAAGATCATTTCGTTCTGCATAGAAGAGGATCCTTCTCTCCCTGTGGTTTCATACAGACTGGGTACCCCTCCATCACGACCACTTTCACTGTGAATCCATAACTGACATGCAGGGTTTCGACTACATATCACTTGCTTTCTCTTCCTAATCTCTCATCCGAGAATGTCAGATATGTAATCAAAGAATCTTACAGGTGGAAGAGATGCTAAGATATGCCTACTCAAACCTTTCACCCTTCAGAATTTTAGCACCTCAACGACATCTTGAATTGCCCATCCAAACTTTGTTGAAAGACCTCGAAGGACGTATAGTGCATCAAAGTCAAAGAGAATAAATTCTACTTTCAAATAGCTCTTGCAGTATTATGGAGAGTTGTTTTGCTTCAACAGAGTGGATATTAAATTGAAAATGCTTGGATGGCAATGGTCATGATTAATTATGGGTCTACAGGTGTACAAATATAGTATATACCCATAAAATATACTGTGATCTGAAAATGCAGGACATGCCCTACAAATGTAGGACACCCACGAGGGAAGGCTCAATCAAAAACACCTCTTTCCAATTGTTCAAATTTTTGTACATTAACCAGCAACCAAACTTCCTTTTTACTGTTCCATAAACTCGGACAGCAAAAAAAGGGCTCAAGAGACAGGAATTATGATTCAATACAACCATTAACATCAACTTCCTGATGCAAAGAAATCTTGGACAATGGAAGATCATTTCGTTCTGCATAGAAGAGGATCCTACTCTCCTTGTGATTTCATGCAGGCTGGGTTCCCCTGCATCACAACCTCTTTCACTATGAAACCGTATTTGACACAAAGGGTTTGGGCTACATAGCACGTTCCTTCTCTTCCAAATTTTTTCATTCTAGAATGTCAGACATGTAATCACAGAATCTTACAGATGGAAGAGATGCTAAGAGATGCATCTTTCAACCTTCTGCCCTTCAGAATTTTTGAACCTCAACAATGTCTGATAATTTCCCATCCCAGCTTTATGGAAAGACCTTGAATGACGTAGAGTGCACCAATGTCCAAGAGCATAAATTCTGAGTTCAAATAGCTCTTACATAACAAGAAGAGGATCCTTCTCTCCATGTGATTTCATGCATACTGGGTACCCCTCAATCATGACCACTTTCACTGAGAATCCATAAATGACAGGAAGGGTTTGGACTACATGGCACTTGCCTCCTCTTCCAAATCTCTCATTCAAGAATGTCAGATATGTAATGACAGAATCTTACAGATGGAAGAGATGCCAAGAGATGCCTAGTCCAACCTTCCACCCTTCAGAAGTTTTGCAAATCAACAACTTCTGATAATTTCCCATCAATTTTTGTTGAAAAACCTCACAGGACGTAGAGTGTACCAAAGTCCAAGAGAATAAATTCTACTTTCAAATAGCTCTTTCAAAGGCCCAAATCAAAAACATCTGTTTCCATGGTTTCTAAGTTTCTTCCACTGACCAGTAAATAAGATTCTATATAACCATTACATTAACTTCCTCATGTTGGGAAACCAAGACCTAATTTTGGGGAATTGATAATTATCTCAAATGAGAGGGAAGCGCCCAACTTCGCTTCTAAGGTCTTATCCAATTGTCTACTGGAGATGTAAGAGTTTTTGGCTAGGAAAAACACTGAGACCGACCAAGCTTCAATTAAAGTCTAAAATATTTATTTAAGCAAACATCCAAATCAAGCACACATGCACACACGCTAGAAGAATGAGCGGGGGAAGAACGAGAGCGGGGAAGGCAAAGAGAGAAGACCAGGACGGAGGATATACTTACACCTGAGTGACTCCTCTGGGCTTTGGCGGCGAATGAAGATGAGCTCCATGGAAGGGGCATGACCAGCAAGAGGGGGAGCATGGGAACTATCTCAGAGCACAGACAGACAGAGTTTCAGCATGCATTTCCAAGGTAGCATGATGTCTGCTAAAATCCAGGGGTTTTTAAGGGCGATTTCTGCCTTCCAGCCATGGGCTGGACAACAGCTAGACAAAGGTGTGATGGGCTTTTCATTGTTTACTTAAATCTGAGCATAGTCTAAACAATGCATTTGGTATCAAAGCAATCAAGGAAAGGAAGCTAGGGAAAGGAGGTGCCATCAAATTTAATCACTGTCTCATCAAGTGTGAGACTGCAACAAACAAACACTATTCGGTATGTTTTCCAACATAATGGGATATTCCCAAGGGCAACTCCCAAAACCTGCCTGTCCAGGAAATCCTTAGTGGTCTTAAGCAATTTTTAGCTTGCTTACCTGACCTCACATCTAGGGGATTATGACTGCCATCTCCCAAGGGTCAGGCTGGGGTCATAGGGAACTCTATATGGCTAAAATATATAATAAAATGGAGGACTTCTGCTAACAGTTCCCCCCCACACACCCGAAAGCATTGAGACCCATGCACTGGTGTGTCGGGATCCATGTCTTTCGAATTAGCCTTTGTCATAGAATTTTGGGGTGACAATTTAGAAAGCGGAGTTGTGTTTGGGTGGAAGTATGTCTCTCTCTCAGAAAAGGAGGGGTGGGGTCCCTAACCACACATCGGGAACCCATTCACTTCAACAGAAATAACAGTAGAAAGGCAATAACAATAATTTAACAGGAGTAAAGCAACAACAACAATAGGACAGCAGTGACAGAAATGGCAATGGCAATGCACAATCAGTGATGAATCAGGTCCAAACAAACAGAATCTGAATGCCGGCATCTTGGGTGGATGTGAGTCCAAGGGGAAAAGAGAGTGAAAGTCCGTTCTTGAAGGTGGGCAGGATGACTTTACAGTGTCCACGGGAATGCGGGCAAAAGTCCAAGGCAAGGAGTTCTTGAATGCGGGCAAATAGCAATGCAAGTCCAAGGGGGCAACTGAAATGCAAGTCTGGCGGGCAACGTCAGGCTCTGGCAAGGCTGTCCATAATCAGTGGCTTGGCTAGAAGCCTTGAAATGTGGGCATCAGAGGTGGGGCAGCTGCGAAGAAGAGGGATACTCATCTGCTTATGCAGGCACCATCTGGCTGCTAGTGGTGGCGCAGCGGTCTTGGGAATGCTAGTGGGTGGTCCGCGTCCAGGTCTGCGTCTGGGGTGCTTATTCTGTCCGCAAGCGGCAGGGCTGCAGTGGTGTCTGGATTTTGCGTTGGAGGCTTACCTTCCTCTTGAAAGTTTGCCAGAGATGAAAGGGTAGAAAACATGCATTGGGGATGAGGTCTCATCCCCCCCCCCATGTCTCTGGAGATATGTGGCTAAAAGGTTAAGTGACACTGCCATAGGGTAGCACAAGAGTTAGTAGCAGAGAAGCCACAAGAAAGAGAAATTCCCAAGTCACCATACTAGCAATGAAAGTCCGTCACTGAAAGGGGGCGTACAGCACCAAATACATCGACATGCCAACATTTAGCATGCGACAAACTACATAGGGCTTAAGGCCCTTCTCTATCTTAACTCCAAAATTACTCTGAGGCTGAGAGACTGTAACAGCTACGCTGTCTCAGAGCCTGTTGGCTTTTGTAAGTTACCAATGAACTTGTGTCCTGCACCATAGTACTCTTTTACATGGGGGTGCATGGATAGGCTTAAACTGGTCAGGCAGATCACGGGGGCAATCTTGATAGGCTGTATAAACTGTGGGCACTTGGTCTGAGTGAAGCGGGGGTCGCCACCTTGGAGAGGGGGTCAGGAATGTTGGGAAAAATATGTAAATTAAGGTTCCGTTTGAACTAAACAGGCTTATTGCGGCGGAACCGGGTCGTTTCTAGGCTTGCAAGAGGTATGGTTGGATGGGGTCTGGAGCAGGGATTTAGGTCTATTGCTCCGAGTGGATTTGTCATGATGACTTAAAAGGAGGTGGATGGGCCTGTGGTTGCTATGCTTCCCATGTCTGGGTTGCCCTAATTGGGGCTTCCATGAGGGGGCCTTGCTACTGGCTGATAGAGAAGTCCAACTTTGGGGCTAGTCCCCCATCTTCCTATTGAGTGAAAAAGACAGACCAAAACTTTTCCTTCCCCCCCCCCCGATACCGAAAGGGTGGGGCGCAGGCAGCGGCTATGGAGGTGTGAATGGTTTGTGTTTATCCAAGAAGGCTCTCTTTCCCACCTTCGTCCTCTAGAGGACGGAGGCAATCGGAAAAGGAACGGGGCTGGTGGTAGTGGTTGGGCTGCCTAGTGGTCATCGGCTGTGGGAGATCTAATCTGTGTCTAAGGGCACCAAACTCGGCCACTTGCTTTCTAATCCAACATGTGAGACTAACAGCTCCTATGACAGTGATAGCCTATATTGCCAGAATTATTGCAATGGGATTGGATACTAATTTTAAAATTGCCTGTCCAGTGGCAGACCAGTCCCACTTTCCAAACCAAGTGTTCTTTGCTGCATCTTTAATTTCCTGAGTGACTTCTATGATTTGCTGGGCCTTGAGGTCTCCAGCGATCTTAATTCTGGCCTTAGTCTGCTCTATTTGTTTGGCGGCCTGACTCAAGTTAGTGAGAAGGTGCAACCATTTTGAAATTTGTAGTTCATCCTCCAAATGAAATCCTTCTAGCAGTTGTGGGTTTACAAAATATGGTGCTTCACTTGTATATTCCCTAACAGTCTCATGCAAATAAAATTCCTTCTCAAAACAATCCTTAACATGTACTTGACAAAAACATGGGTTTCCTAGCGACCTATCTATATCCAAAATACATTCAAAAGGCATTAAAATAACATGATCACAAGGGGTCCGGAGGCAAAAACAATCATGGTTAAGCTGTACAAGGATGGATGACTGAACTGGGACTATGAGGTGGTTCTGTATCTCTTGAATGGGGGTTCCTATCAAACTACTGCAACAATGGGTCCATTGCTGTGTTTTTACACACCCAGACAAATCATACAAGTGGGTGCCATTACTCCAATGCAAGATTTGCTCTGGCAGCATAGTTGTGTTACTCTCTGCTAAGGGAAGACCTATGTGGAAGCAGGGTGAATGACTTGGGGGTCCCATATATTTTTGTGATCTTAACTAAATCTGTGGGGTGTTGGAAGGGGTCCAGATACCTTTTCTTAAACAGAACCATGACTTCTGGGTGGATGTGTCGCATCAGTGAGGCTTGGATTAACTGAAATGCAAAGGCTATTAAACTGCTTTGGATTTGGGTGCACTGGATGGCTATGGATAAATTGTAAATGCCAGACTTAAGGGACTTTCCTATATCTATGATGATTTCCTTCTCTATGCTTACCCATTGTGGTAAGAGATGACCAATTATGTCTATGCCTTGGGCCACGTTTGTTAGACCTGAGGCCATGGATACACCTAACTCCTTTGTACGAGATCCAACCAGTCCCAATTTATTAGCTACTACTTCTGTGTCTATTGCGTTCAAAACTCCTATCCCTGTTCCAAATCCTCCTAACACTGTATCTACCAATCGTGCTTCCTTCTGAAAAGCGGGTGCATTATATTATGCCATTTTTCTTCTAATTGTTCCCTTTGTGCCCATGCGGCTTTTAAATAGGGACTACAACTGGGGATTGTGCGTCCTACATTCACAGCTGTTAAATTTAATTTTAGGTTGGTGACTATGGGTAGGATCTCTGTGTATGCATAAAGGGAGATATCTTTTCTAATTATAGGTTGCCAATGTACATAGATGGCTCCTGGATCATGGCGGGGATTTCGGCGGGGATGTCTGGACACATCATGCACTGGCATGTTATGGTGCAATTAGTGCGGGTGCGAATGAAGTTGCGACATAAAAACAGTCTGGTTTTCCAAGCCCATGTAGGGCGGCACATATAGTCTATGGAGAGGGAGGTGTAGAAAGAGGCGGGGGTTTTGCTGAATGGGGGATCAAAGCGGTGTTTTCTCCAGATTTTTGCTTGAAGGGGGAGGGGGGCCTGCATCTGCCTCCACCCAAGTGAGCTCTTTAGGACCAAAAATATACACTCTTGAGGCTAGGGTGTTTCGTTTTGTGACATATATTCTAGTTTTTATTAAAATGGGGAGTCCCTTGTCATACCAGGTCCTTGCATTGCCCATAGCATCTATTACCTCCATCATTCCTGGGTACGGGGTGGCCCAGTGGCATTTGGCCTCTATATTATATTTCCAATTGGTGTGGAACTGGGTCGGGTAAACACTAGCACAGACCTTGACTGGCATCCATAGTAGTATAAATAGGGTCCATGCGCTCAGTGCCATCTCTTGTCCCTGTAGGGAAGCAGAGAGGCGTCTCACTAACTGACTATGTGGGGAAGAGACTCACAAATGTCACAGTCAGGTCTATGGTGGGTACTGGATCGGGCTCTGACCGAACTGGCTTTACAGGCGTCGGACTTCCTTTCCGTTCCTTGAGGTGCAATATGTGGAAGTACTTAAGTCTGGTCCCATGGTGGCTAGGGATCCTAACTTGGTACACGGCTGGAGACACTCTCTCAACTATCTCTACCGGTCCTAGCCACTTAGCTGTAAGGTTGTGTCTCTGTTTAAAAAAAGTTTCGATACATCGTTTGCTTTCCAGGGTCCCACTGTTGAGGGCTGCGCACCCAACCTAATCTTTTGTCCATGCTTCTCATGTTTTGTCCTAATCTTTCCGCTACTTGTCTGTGGGTCTGCTGGATACTCTGTAGGAGAGTCTTCATCCATTCGTGATTTAAAACTACTGGTTCTAGGTCTGCAGGGAGAGTGGCGTGGATCCAGAAAGCTTCTGGCATAACCATTTTCCTTCCTGCCATGACTTTGTGTGGCGTGAAGCCATGGGATGCTACAGTTCCTCTAAAGGCCATGAGGATTATGGGGAGTTTTGCATCCCAATCCTTTCCCGATGCTTTAACTATTTTCCTCATCACTTCCTTCAGGGTTCTATTAGTCCTTTCTATGTGACCTGGGCTTTGGGGGTGGGTGGCTATGTGGAATCTTTGTTTAATGCCTAGGGAGGAGCATAAGGCTTTCATAACTTCTCCTGTGAAATGGCTACCTGAGTCGTGATCAATGGTAAAGGTTTGGGGCAGACTCCAGCAGCTGAAAACTTGTTCAAACAAAATCCAAGTGGTGGTTTCTGCAGTGTTATCTCTGGTGGGAAAAGCCTCGATCCATTTGCTGAATGGGTCTATTATTGTTAAGCAATATTTATGGTGTCGGGATGTGGTTGGCAAGGGGCCAATGTAATCCATTTGTAGTCGGGACCAGAGACCTTCTATGCGTTGGTGGCGGATGGGGGCCTTAGGACCGCTAGAGTCTGCGTGGACCATGGCGCAAGCTAGGCAGTTCTCTACCCACTGCTCTATGTCTTCCTTCATGCAAGGCCACCATCCTGTCTCCTTAACTCTGTCTAGGGTTACTTGTTTCCCTCTTTGTCCTATATTGTGAAAGAATTGGATGAGGTCTCCTCTAACCTCAGTGGGGACTATCCAATGGTGGATCCCTTCTCCATCTACTGCCCACCATATCTCTTCCTTTTGGATTATATTTTCCTGTGGGGTCTTTTCCTGCTGCGGCTAATGCTTTGATTTCACTGTCTCCCTTCTGCAACTGCGGTAAATCTAGCATCTCGGGTAGGGTGTAAGCTTTGGGTTTTACATTGATAGGGGCCATGGGGGCGGTAGCTGCTGTTTTAGCTAAGGTGTAGGCCTTGTTGTTCCATTGACCTTCCTCCTCTGTAGTTTTCTGTTGGTCTTTAACATGTGAGACCCATGTGGGGGCAGTTCTCCTTAAGATCAATTGGGCGGCAAATTCATAAATAAGAACAAAATTTTTGGTAATATTGACATTTTTATTACACTAATTTTTCCCAATAACGATATATCTAACTTTGCCCATCTATCTAATTGTTTTTTTATATTATTCCACATTAATTTATAGTTATTATCATATAAGTTCGTATTATTATTTGTTATATATATACCTAAGTATCTTGCTTTATTTGTGATTTCACATCCTGTTTTCCTTTTTAGCAGCTCTTTTTCTTCATTCATATTCTTAGTTATTATTGCTGATTTTCCTTTATTTATCTTAAATCCAGATATTTTTCCAAATTGATTAAATTCTGCCCACAGAGTTTCAATATTTTGTATAGGGTCCTCCAGAATCACTAACAGATTGTCCGCATAGGCCTGCACTTTAATTTCCACATCTCTTATTTTTAACATATTTTTAATTTTCTGATTCTACCTTATGTTATTTAATAGAAATTCCAATAGAAGTATAAATAAAAGGGGGGACAAAGGGCATCCCTGCCTTGTCCCTCTTTTAATGTAAAATTCCTTCGTTATCTCCCCATTCATTACAATCCGCCCTGATTGGTTTTTATATATCTCCTCTATGCTTTTATTAAATCTTTCCCCCTTATCCATTATTTTGAGGACTTTAAACATAAAATTCCAGCTAATGCTGTCAAAAGCCTTTTCTGTGTCAATGAAAAATAAAGCCGCCTTTTTATAGTTCTTATATTATTCTTATTTATGAATTTGCCAATTAGTTTAAGCAATTGGATAATAGATAATTGGAATAAAGAAATTAAAAAATTCATATGGAAAGGGGGAAAGGCAAGAATTAGATGGAACAATCTTGAAGAGAGAAAGGAAAAAGGGGGGGGGGTGCCATGCCAGACTTTAAGATATATAGATGGGCATGCAATATGCAATGGCTCGAAGAGTGGATAAAATTAGAAGATAACTACATATTAAATTTGGAAGGGGACTCTTTACGCTTTGGGTGGCACAGATACCTCTGGTATAATAAAGTGCAAATTCATAAGGATTTTTATAACAACCCTTTCTGAAGGGCACTATTGGAAACATGGGGGACAATTAAAGCTTTTTTTTTATTTTAAAATACCAGGATGGGTGTCTACTCAGGAAGCGTTTGCAAATAGATGGGATGTAAGAGAGGATTGGCTAAGATATAAAGATATAATAAAGATAAATGAGAAAGGTGAATTAAGCATAAAAACTAGAGAGGAAATATCTGGTGAAGGAAGTGAAATAAATTGGTATAGCTATTATCAAATAAGAACAAGATATAATGAAGATATTAAAGTGTCTGGAATTGAATTAAAAATAACAGAATAGGATAAAATAATATTTGATAATGGAGAAAAAAAATAACTAAATATTATAATTTGTTTAGGGAGAGAGAATTAGAAAGGGAGCCAATAAAACAGTATATGATTGACTGGGCAAGAGATTTGGGGTGGGAAATACCTTTAGAAGCTTGGGAGAAAGCATGGGAAAGAACAAATTCCTTTAACAGGTGTCAAGATTTAAAAGAAAATTTCTTAAAAGTCAGTAATAGATGGTATTACACACCTGCCAGACTAAAGAAAATATTTAAGCGGGATAATGACTGCTGCTGGAAGTGTGCTAAAGAGAAAGGAACAATGATCCACATGTGGTAGAATTGTGAAAAAGTGAAAGACTATAATACAAGAGATATTGGGAATAAGCTTCAAAAAAAGACCAGAGATATATGTATTAAATATGACCTATTTTGTAAAGGCAGAGGATGAGAAGAAATATTGGGAAATTTTGTTATACATGATAACTCTTGCCAGAATGATTATAGCTAAACACTGGAAGGAAGATAAAAGATTACAGATAGCTGAATGGTTAATGAAACTAAATGAAATAAGACAATTGGACATACTTTCTCATGAACTGAAGGACAAAAAGCTGGAGAAACTTGAGAACGAATGGACACGGATAGTGATGTTTCTTAAGAAAAGGTGGTGTCTAGATAAAAATCTGGATGAGATGGTTTTGTAAACTAAGGCATTGGTGAAGAAATCCAGGAATTTTTTTATTTTTTGTTTATGGTTTTGTTTTAAACAAGATTACTCATAGTATATTTTTGGAGAATACTTTGAATATATATAATCTGTGAAAAATGTTATTTAACAGAAATTTGGTCTTATTTGATTTGGATTAGGAAACAATTGGATAACATAGAAAATAGATGGGTTGTATATGGTTTATTAGCAAGAAGCAAAAAGCAGACAATGAAACAACGTAGAGAAGATTATTTTATTTATATATATATATATATAAAGATCAATTGGGTGGCTTCTTGCCATTTATCTGCATGGGCTATGAGTTTGTTATCATTAGTTTTCCACTCTCGGTTCATCCAAATGGGGAGCCAATCTATGGCTGCATTTACAGTCCATTGGGAATCTGAATAAATGGCTACGGTGGTGTCTGGGTCCTCAAATTTCAAGACAGCGTGGAGGGCTTCTACCTCGGTGGCTTGACTGGAGTGGGGGCGAACGGCTCCTTGGAGGGTGTGATGGTCATTGACTCTAATGGCTCCAAATCCCGTTAAGCGGGTTCCATCGGGGCAAGCGGAAGATCCGTCACAGAATCAACAGTTAAATCCTTCTTTCATGGCTTCTGCTAGGGGTTTGCCTGCTCGTATTGGGAGGGGACACTCGTGAGCTGCTCCAGCAACTACCAGCCCATAGGGGGCAACCTTTTCGTTCTCCTGCCTATTGTAATCAATGCCGCGCTTGATTAATTCTAGGGTCCATTTGGCTATGCGGGAGCTATGAACTTGGCCATCCTGAATTTTGGCTGACAGAATGTAATTAAGGGGTGTATGTGGGGGTCTGAATTATGACTTTGGCTCCTCCTATAATAAATTCCCAGCGGGTCAGGGCAAAGATTAAAGCTAAACAGTTTTTCTCACACGGGTTGAATTTTACTTCGGTGGGGGAGAGGTTTTTCGATGCGTAGGCTACTACTCTATGTACGTTGTTCCTAAGCTGAGTGAGGATTGCTCCTACATGACTATCTGCTATTGCAAGTTGAATATAAAATGGCTTATTTACATCGGGGTGGACTAGGGCTGGTGCCTTAGCTAGATCCGTTTTCAAGGTGGCAAATGCTTCCTGTTGCTGAGGGCCCCATTTCCATACTGTGCCTTTCTTAAGCAAGGCATATAATGGCGTTGCTTTGCTAGCAAAGGATTCTATGCATTCTCTAGAAAAATTAAAGGTTCCTAATAGCGCTCTGAGGGAGGCTACATCTGTGGGGGCTGGGAGTTTGCCTATGGTTTCTACTCTCTGTAGGTCCAGGGTTCTGGAATCTGGCTGGAGGTTAAGGCCTAAATACTTGACCTGCGTTTGTACTAGCTGGGCTTTCTGTCTGTTGGCCTTGAATCCTGTGTCTCTAATGAGCTCTAACACTTCCCTGGTAATGTCTGCGGTCTTTTCCTGTGAGTCCGAGTGTATTAAAATGTCGTCCACATAGGACAAGATGTGGGGGCATGACATGGGGCACAACTTGGTCCACATCTTGACCACCTGGGAATCGTAGATTGATGGACTGGAGTGAAATCCTTGAGGTACCCTCTTGAAACACATCTGATTCCCATGGAACTCGAAGGTGAATTTGTAAAAACAGCTCTCGTGGAGTGGGATGGAGTGGAAGGCATTTGCTAAATCTATGACACTATAGAACTTGGCTCCGGCTGCAATGGCCACTAAGATTTCATTGTACTTTGCTACTATGGGGTCTACTGGGGAAGTGACCGCTTTAAGGGCTCTAAAGTCCACAGTCATTCGCCATGTGATGCCATCCGCCTTTAACACTTGCCATAAGGGCGCATTGCAAATGGACTGCATGGGCAGTATCACATCATACTTCAGGAGGCCTTCAATGGTTTTTGCTATTCCTTCCTCTGCCTCACGAGGGTATCTATACAGTTTCTGTGGAGGTGGATCTTTTCCTTCTATGAGCACGCATGCTCCTTTAACCTTGCTGCACTCCATTTTATAGTTAATCCAAACATCTGGGAAGTCTGTTGACCATGGATCATTTAAGATGGGGTAGAGTGGTGCTGGTGCCTTTAAGGCGGCGCACCGATGTATGGCTGAGATTACAGGGGTACCTTCTTCTAACTGCCATAGGAAAACATTGGCCAAGTCGAGGGTCAAGAGGTTCTGTCTCAGAAATCCTGCTCCTAAAAGTCATCTTCTCCCTGGTTCTCACATGCCCTGATGCAGTCTAAAATGGGTCCTAAATGGATGGGGATGTCTCTCCAAATGGGGGCTTGGTGCTTGCCCTTCCCAAAACCTATTAGTTCCATGTTATCCTGTGTCTTATTCCCTACAGCAGCTAACTTGGGGTGAAGGGTGTTGACTGCGGCGCCAGAGTCCACGAGTAAAGTGGCTGGCTTGGGTTTGTCATGGGAGCCCACCTTCACATTTACAGTTGGGCGTCCCCAAAAATCTGGTTTTAATGTGGCGATTATCTGTTGGTTAGGTGGAGGGATTGTGGGAGTTGGAGGATCGGGGGCGTTGCGGGGAGTGACTGCGGAGACCGGGTTCCTCGGGGCCTTAATAGCTCCGGTCCTGGGAGGTGGATGTGGGGGATTATGAGGGTTTCGGGCAGGAGGGTCTTCAGCCCGAGGGATCCAAAGGTCTGCCCTGGCTCTCCGTGAGCCTCGGGATCCTGGGTGTCCCTAACCTGATTGATTGCGTTGGGTTCTGGGGTGTAGGGGCATTAGGGTTAGTGTTGGGTCCACTGGGGCCTTGGCCACCTAGGGCTTGGAGCAGCAGCTCGGTGAGCTCATGCATGGGTTGACCATGAAGGTCCATGATGGGGTATCCTAATTCCCTTAGTTGCCTCCAAATTGGGCTCCTGATTTCCTGCAAGGGGTCCTTTCCATAGTCTAGGTTATCGGGTCCTCTGGGGTAGTTCCTAAAGCCTCTCCTAAATGAATTGTTATTGGGGAGCCTTCTTGGTTCACTGGTTATGGGTTGAGAATGGGGGCCGGTGTTCCGGTATGTAACCACATGGACCGGCTCGCTATCTCTGACTGTCTTCCTTCCTAGGCTGCGGGGAAGTTTTGCTGAGTTTGCTGTCACTAAGCTCTTAGCCATATCTTTCTGTGCTTCTCTAGTCCAAAATATCTGGGAAGCTGCCTGAATGTGCTGTAAAAATCCTTGCCAATATATAGGGCTAAGTTGGTGGTAGGCGGGACCTATGTATGTTTTAGCTGCCTCATTTAAACCTTGGTATACTTCTCTTATAAAATCAGTACAATTCAAAAATGGAATCCTGTCGTGATTAAGCTTAACTTTTTCTGCTAGGATTGCTAACATTTTCTTTCTGGCTACATACGTGTCTGGGGCTTCGTCGGGCTGCTGTACCTCGTTATGGTATTTTGCCCTTAAGGTAGTACCTGGCCAAATGATTTGCACCATTACACATATCCATTCCTTTAATTCTAAGTTTGCCAAATCATAGTTGGTTGGAAACTGCTGCCTCGAAGGGTCCTAAGTAAGCAGGATCTATACTCAGCCTTGCTATCTGTGTGAGGTCCTGTCCTTTAGCTTTTGGGTATGAAAGGATGATATTAGACATCCATTGGACTCCTGTTTGGGGATTTAGCCTTCCTTGCTGGTCTGCTAGGGCTTTAATTTCTGTTAGTGACCATGAGACCGTCTCTTCCACTTTCTTAGTAACTGTGCCATCTTCTGAGGTGGCTTTTGTTTCTACCATACTCCGGGTTTTAACTGGATCCATGGGTATGCCTGGAGTGCACCCCTCCACGGGTTCATTCCATTTTGGGAGACTCCATTGGGGATTGTAGGGTGTGGGAATCCATGCCTCTACCGGCGATGGGCTCCCCTGAAGGACATTGGCTTGCATGGCCGATTTTAAAATGTTAGGCTGCACCGTGGCCACGAGGGTGTTTTTCAAATTTATTTGGCTTTTAAATTCTCTAATTCGGGCCTCGCACATGGTGTGGTTGGCTTGGGCTGTCGCTTCTGTCTTTTGGGCCAAAATAAAGTCCGCGGTTTGTTTGGCTTGTCCTAATTTAAATTCTAATTCTGCCAATTTTTGCTTGAGGGCTACGTTTTCCTGCTCTGCCCTATCTGCTCTCTGCCTTGCCTCATGGGCTCTCCTGGTGAGATCCATGTTTTCCGTTACTTTGTCCCTTGCCTGGGTTACCAATTCTCCTATTTGTTTTCAGGACACTTCTACCTCTAATTTGTACTCTTTGTATTTTTCTATAGCGTCATGGGCTAGGGTCCAGATTCCCCATGATGCCAACCTATCTTTTTCTGACTGCGGGACACTCTTAAGTCCCTTCTCAGCGGTCTTGATGTCATAAACCTCCACCAGGGTCAGAAATGGATCATCAGTCAGGAACGCCCCTGGGATCCAGGGATTGGGTCCCTTCTTGGTGATCCACCTCTGCAGCCTGTTCTGCACTTTCTCCTCTCGGTAAATCTGTTCCATCTCCATTTCCTAACTCTCGCGCTCTCTCCTGACTGGGCTGGCAACACTAGAGCTTCCTTGCCCTTACCAGCTGTCCTTTTTTCCTGCTACCGGATTGGCTGCACTAGAGCTCTCCCACACCTCACCAATCCTTTCCTTCCTGCCTGCACTAGGGCTTTCCTCGCCCCTTACCAGTTTTCTCTAGACCCACTGGCTGCTCTAGGGCTTTTCCTCACCCCTCACCAGCTTTCTCTAGACCCACTGGTGGTTCTCTTAAACACACCAATTTCACTAGGGCTCTCCCGCCCCTCACCAGCTTTCTCTATACCCACCGGCTTCTCTAGGGCTTTTCCTCACCCCTCACCGGCTTTCTCTAGACCCACTGGCGGACTTCTAGACCCACTGGCTGCACTGGAACTGTCCCATTCCTTGCCACTTTCTTCTTACTTCCCATGGCTGCACTGGGGCTCTCCCTCACCAAGGTTCGGCTAGCTGCACTGGGATTCCCTGCCCTCACTAACCTTCCAAACTTGAGCCCGGGTAGGTTCAGATGAGGATGTCTCCTCACTTGGTCTACCTTAGCTTGTCCAAGGTGGTTCTGGGGACTGTCTACGGTTGGTTTTTAGGAGAAAAACCTGAATGGGAGACCTGGTTCTTCTCTGCCAACCCACGATAGAAAAGGCAAGAAAGGGATAGCCAACGCAAGATTTCCAGTCAAGCAAAAACAATCACTCCTTACTATCACTCACGTCAGTGTCTCCTTTGCCTCAAACCACTGTGACGACCTAATTTTGGGGAATTTATAATTAGCTCAAATGAGAGGGAAGCGCCCAACTTTGCTTCTAAGATCTTATCCAATTGTCTACGGGAGATTTAAGAGTTTTTGGCTAGGAAAGACACTGAGACTGACCAAACTCCAATTAAAGTCTAAAATATTTATTTAAGCAAACATCCAAATGAAGCACACATGCACACACACTAGAAGAATGAGCGGGGGAAGAGATACAGCGGGGAAGGCAAAGAGATAAAAACCAGGACGGAGGATATACTTACACCCGAGCGACTTCTCTGGGCTATGGCGGCGAATGAAGATGAGCTCCATGGAAGGGGCACGACCGGCAAGAGGGGGGTCACGGGAACTATCTCAGCGTACTGACCAACAGAGTTTCAGCATGCACTTCCAAGGTAGCACGATGTCTGCTAAAATCCAGGGGTTTTAACGGCAATTTCTGCCTTCAGCCATGGGCTGGACAATAGCTAGACAAAGGCATGATGGGCTTTTCATTGTTTACTTAAGTCTGGGCATAGTCTAAACAATGCATTTGATATCAAAGCAATCAAGGAAAGGAAGCTAGAGAAAAGAGGTGCCATCAAATCTAATCACTGTCTCATCAAGTGTGAGACTGAGACAAATAAACACTATTAGATATGTTTTCCAACATAATGGGATATTCCCAAGGGCAACTCCCAAAACCTGCCTGTCCAGGAAATCCTTAGTGGTCTTAAGCAATTTTTAGCTTGCTTACCTGACCTCACATCTAGGGGATTATGGCTGCCATCTCCCAAGGGTCAGTCTGGGGTCATAGGGAACTCCATATGGCTAAAGTATATAATGAAATGGAAGACGTCTGCTAACACTCATGCAAATAAATCTTGGACAATGGAAGATCATTTCATTCTTCATGTAAGAGGATACTTCTCTCCATGTGATTTCATGTAGACTGGGTACCCTGCATCACAACTACTTTCACTTTGAATCTGTAAATGACATGAAGGGTTTGGACTACATAGCACTTCCATTCTCATCCAAATTTCTCGTTCTAGACTGACGGAAATGCAATGACAGTATGCTATAGATGGAAGAGATGCCAAGAGATGGGTAGTCCAAACTTCCGCCTTTCAGAATTTTTGCACATCAACAATGTCTAATAATTGCCCATACCAACTTTATGGAAAGACCTCAAAGGATGTATAGTGCACCAAAGTCCAACAGAATAAATTCTGCTTGCAAACAGCTCTTACACTACTATGGAGAGTTGTTTTTATTAAAGGAGGTGGATATTACATTGAAAATGATTAAATGGAAATGGTCATGATTAATTACGGGTCTACAAGTGTACAAATATTGTATTCATCCATAAAATATATTTTGATCTGAAAATAGAGGACATGTCCTACAATTGTAGGATGCCAAGGAGGGAAGGCCCAAATCAAAAACACCTCTTTGCAAGGGTTCAAAGTTTTGTCCACTGACCAGCAACTAAACTTCCTTCTCACTACTCCATGAACTCGCACAGCAGGAAAAGGGCTCAACAGACAGGAAATAAGATTCTATATAACCATTACCGTCAACTTCCTGATGCAAAGAAATCTTTGGGAATGGAAATTTTTTTTGGTCTGCATAGAAGAGAATCCTTCTCTCCATGTGATTTCATGCAGACTGGGTACCCGACCATCACGACCACTTTCACTATGAATCCATAAATGACATGAAGGGTTGGACTACATAGCACTTGCCTCCTCTTCCAAATCTCTCATTCGAGAATGTCAGATATGTAATCATATGTAAAAGATCATTTCGTTCTGCATAGAAGAGGATCCTTCTCTCCAAGTGATTTCATGTATTATTCAAGATTTCGTTGCATGAGGAAGTTGATGGGAATGGTGTTATTGAATCCTATTTCCTCTCTGTTCAGCCGTTTTCTTGCTGTTCGAGTTTATAGAGCAGTAAAAAGGAAGTTTGGTTGCTAGTTAGTGGACAAAAATTACAACCCTTGGAAAGAGGTGTTTTGATTTGGGCCTTCCCTCCTTGACATCCTACATTTGTAGGACATGTCCTCCATCTTGAGATCACAGTATATTTTATGGGTATATACTATATTTGTACACCTGTATACCCATAATTAATCATGACCATTGCCATCCAAGCATTTTCAATGTAATATCCACTCTCTTGAATCAAAACAACTCTTCCTAATAGTGTATGAGCTATTCAAAAGTAAATTTATTCTCTTGGACTTTGGTGCACTTTACGTCCTTCGAGGTCTTTCTACAAAGTTTGCATGGGCAATTCTCAGATGTTATTGAGTTGCAAAAATTCTGAAGTGTGGAAGTTTGGAAAAGCCATTTCTTGGCATATCTGCCACCTGTAAGATTCTGTGATTACATATCTGACATTCTCGAATGAGAGATTTTGGAAGAGGAGGCAAGTGCCATGTAGTCCAAACCCTTCATGTCATTTATGGATTCACAGTGAAATTCAGAACACAATATATTTATGGGTTTATTTGTACACCTGTTGACCCATAATTAATCATGAGCATTGCAATCCAAGCATTTTCAAAGTAATATCCACTCTCTTGAAACAAAACAACTCTCCATAATAGTGTAAGAGCTATTTGAAAGTAGAATTTATTCTCATGGACTTAGGTGGACTTTACGTCCTTCGAGGTTTTTCTACAAACTTTGGATTGTCAATCCTCAGAGATTGTTGAGGCGCAAAAATTCTGAAGGGCGAAAGGTTGGACTAGGCATCTCTTGGCATCTCTTCTGTCTGTAAGATTCTTTGATTACATTTATGACATTCTCGGATAAGAGATTTGGAAGAGAAGGCAAGTGCTATGTAGTCCAAACCCTTCATATCATTTATAGATTCACAATATAATTGGTCGTGATGGAGGTGTACATAGTCTGCATGAAATTACAGGGAGAGAAGGATCCTCTTCTATGCAGAACAAAATGATCTTTCATTGTTCAAGATTTCTTTGCATGAGGAAGTTGATGGGAATGGTTTTATTGAATATTATTTCCTCTCTCTCGACCCCTTTTTCTTGATGTACGAATATATAGAGCAGTTAAAAGGAAGTTTGGTTGCTAGTTAGTGGACAAAAATGTGGACCCTAGGAAAGAGGTTTTTTATATTTGGGCCTTCCCTCCTGGCGTCCTACATTTGTAGGACATGTCCTCCATTTTCTGATCACAGTATATTTTATGGGTTTATACTATATTTGTACACCTGTAGACACATAATTATTCATGACCATGGCCATACAAGCATTTTCAATGTAATATCCACTCCCTTCAAACAAAACAACTCTCCATAAAGTGTATGAGCTATTTGAAAGTAGAATTTATTCTCTTGGACTTTGGTGGACTTTACCTCCTACGAGGTCTTTCCACAAAGTTTGGATTGTCAATCATCAGAGAATGTTGAGGCGCAAAAATTCTGAAGGGCGAAAGATTGGACTAGGCATCGCTTGGCATCTCTTCCGTCAGTAAGATACTTTGATTACATTCATGACGCTCTTGGATGAGAGATTTGGAAGAGAAGGCAAGTGCTATGTAGTCCAAACCCTTCATGTCATTTATGGATTCACAGTGAAATTAGTCGTGATAGAGGGGTACCCAGTCTGCATGAAATCACATGGAGAGAAGGAACCTCTTGTATGTAGAATGAAATGATCTTCCATTGTTCATTTGTTATTATTATTAGCTTTATTTATTAAGTGCCGTAGATGTACACGGCGCTGTACAAAACCAAATAAAATCCATAATAATAATAATAGTAATAAAATTTATTTATACCCCGCCCATTGGTGATCCTATCCGGGTGGCTTACAATTAAAACACACATTTCAGAATAAAACATACAATATAACAAACCCCTCTTCCCCTTAAAACAGAATTAAATCAAAACAGTATGTAACAGAAATTCCAGTTAAATTATATATCCCAACCCAATGACTCAAAAAGCCTGGTACAGCAATCCTCCCATCAATTGATGGGGCCACGTGAGGATCATGTCTTGGATGGCTATAATCTGGGTTTGGAAGGGGTGATCTAATATAACTAGTCTGGAAAGGCCTGTCGGAAGAGATCCGTCTTGACAGCCTTTTTGAAGCTGTCTAAAGATGTTAAAAGACGGATCTCATCCGGCAGGCCGTTCCAGAGCTTAGGCGCAATGACAGAGAACGCTCCCCGGGAGGTAGCCACAAGCCTTGATTTCTGAGGCTGTAGCAAGTTCGTCCTGGAGGACTGAAGAGCGCGGCGAGGATTATACGGGAGCAGGCGGTCCCTGAGATAGTTTGGACCCAAGCCATTTAGGGCTTTAAAGGTAATAACCAACACCTTGCACCTGGCCCGGAAGCTGATAGGCAGCCAGTGGAGGGACCTCAAAACCGGAGTAATGTGGTCCCTCCGAGATGTTCCCGAGACAAGTCTGGCTGCCATGTTCTGTACCAGCTGTAATTTCCGAACCAGGCATGAGGGTAGCCCCATGTAGAGTGCGTTGCAGAAGTCGAGGCGTGAGGTTACCAACACGTGCATCACAGTTTTGAGGTCCCTTACTTCCAGAAACGGGCGCAGCTACTGTATCAGCCGAAGCTGATAACAGGCACTCCTGACCATCGCATTAACCTGATTCATCATCAGGAGCAATGAGTCAAGTTGCACCCCAAAGCTGCGAACACAGTCACTGGAGGAGAGCGTGACCCCATCCAGGGCTGGAAGTTGCAACCCAATTCCTGGTTTCGGGGCCGCTACCGTGAGCACCTCCGTCTTTTCTGGATTCAGCTTCAATCTGTTTTTCCTCATCAAGCCCATTACCGCCCCAAGACATTCATTGAGAGGAGAGGTGCCATTGGAATTCGAGACCGACGAACGAGATATGGAGAAATAGATTTGGGTGTCATCAGCGTACTGATAACACCCAGCACCATAACTCCATATAATCTCACCCAGCGGCTTCATATAGATGTTGAACAACATCGGGGACAGAATAGCTCCCTGAGGGGCCCCCACAAGTGAGATCCCTCTTGCTGGAGCTACAGTCCCCGAGCAGCACCCTCTGGGACCGACCCGAGAGGAAGGACCGGAACCACTGCAAAGCAGTGCCTCCGATACCTAACCCCCTCAGGCGGTCCAAGAGGATGCCGTGATATATCATATCAAAGGCCGCTGAGAGGTCTAAGAGCACCAACAGGGTCACGCTACTCCTGTCGATGCTCAGATGCAGATCGTCGGTCAAGGCATCCATGGCAGTCTCAACCCCATAGCCTGTCCTGAAACCGGTTTGAAATGGGTCTTGATAATCAGTTTCATCCAAGACTGCCTGGAGCTGAAGAGCAACTGCCCTCTCGATCACCTTGCTCAAAAATGGCAGCAATGACACCGGCCTATAGTTTTTCATGTCCAGGGGGTCCAGGGAAGGTTTTTTCAGAAGCGGCCTAACCGCCGCTTCCTTTAGACATGATGGAACATGTCCTTCCCTGAAGGATGCATTGATAATATCCGTAAGGAATCTCATCAGTGTATCCCCCCGCTGAATGGCCAGCCAAGATGGGCAAGGGTCGAGAGGGCAAGTCGTCTTCCTCACCTTACCAAGCAGCTTGTCCACGTCCTCGGTACTCACAGATTGCCACTGATCCAGTAAAATTACATTGGCGGAGTCGGTGGACACCTCGCCTATAGACTCTGTCCCAATAGTCGCGTCAAGGTCGGCTCTTATCTGGGAGATTTTGTCTGCAAAGTAGTTGTTAAATACATCACAGCAGGCTGTTGTCGGGTTGAGCAAGGGATTTGGCGCAGGGGGCACCTGCGTCATCTCCCTCACCACCCTAAACAGATCTGCCGGACGCAACTCTGCAGATGCAATACGTGCAGAGGAGAACACCTTCTTCGCTGCACGTATCGCCTCCCGATAGGAATGAAGAAATTTCCTATGTTGAGTTCTGTCAGATAAGAGTCGAGTTTTTCGCCACTTGCACTCTAGCCGTTGTCCATGCCGCTTCATCCTCCTAAGCTCAGGAGTAAACCATGGCTTACGATTAGGAGCGGGATGGCAAGGGCGCTTGGGAGTGATCGTGTCGATGGCCCTGGTGAGATCACTATTCCAAGTGTCAACCAGAGCCTCGACAGGATCACCGGCATTCCCAACCATTAGTCCCTCTAAGGCTTTCCGGAATCCAATTGGCTCCATTAGCCTTCGAGGGCGGACCATTCTAATGGGTCCACCATCCCCAGAGTGGCAGATGGTGGCTCTAAGTTCCAACTTGACCAGGAAATGATCCATCCATGACAAAGCGGAGGTATAAACTACCTCCGCCCATGGATATTCCTGCTCCGTACTAAAGACCGCATTGAGTGTATGACCTGCACAATGTGTGGGCCCGTTGATCAATTGGGATAGGCCCATGTTTGTCATGGAATCCATGAACTCCCGAGCCGCACCTGTTAGGCTGGTCTCGAGTGGAATGTTGAAGTCTCCCAGAACCAAAAGTCTAGGAGACTCCAGCAAAAGCTCGGAGACCAGCTGTGTCAGCTCGGTCAGAAAGTCTGCTAGAGAATGGGGTGGTCGGTAAACTAGCAAAATCCCCAAACTATCCCTGGTCTTCAGGCTGAGGTACATACACTCGATGTGGACCATGTTCCGGAGAGTTGTCCTGGTCAAGGTCAAGGTGTTCTTATGAACTAGAGCCACACCGCCCCCCACCCACTTCCCCTCACCTGCTCACTCACAGAGTACCCAGCTGGGAGGGCCTGTGCCCAGGTAGCAGCACTATCCTCTCCCAGCCAGGTCTCTGTGAAACAAGCCAGGTCGGCATTCTCATCCAGGAGGAGATCCAGGATAATATGTGTCTTGTTTTTCGCTGACCTGGCATTACAAAGGAGCAGAGTGAGGTTCTGTGGAATGGAAGGTCTGCTCCCCAAACCATTCTGGGAAACAGAAGGGACTGAAGGTGGGATAGCTATTAAACAGCGATCCCGCCTTCTTTTGTAACATATGTCCGCCCTGTTCCGACCATATCTCCCATTCCCTAGCGCTACTTCTATAGGCACCCCTGTATCTCCCCCCACCTCAGAAATAGCGGGCTTGACCCAGTTGATGGTAATCAGAGGGTCTCATAAGCCAATTAGCCCATTGACCAATCAAAATCTGCCTGTGTCAATTTATGATGTTAAAGATCCGCTCAGGGTGACTGGTAAGGGCCCAAATCAACAAATGGTCTTCTGTGGAGATGTTTAACTGGCTCTATAGTCAATACTGGGACTGGGAGATCACATTCTGCCACTATTGGCTCTGTGGGTCTGTGGCTTCTGCAGCCAGGGAGGTCACCACCACCGTGTTGGTCACAAGGAGGTGTTCCTGGGTGGGGATTTTAAGCCCGCCAGCTTCCTCGGTCCCGCGCTGCTCCCGGCCACCCAGCTGTCAAGAATGAGGGCAAACAGAGCCCTTAAGGGACTAGAGTCCTTCCCAGGGCTTCTGCAGCCAGGGAGGTCGCCACCGCCGCGTTGGTCCCAAGGAGGTGTTCCTGGATGGGGATTTTAAGCCCGCCAGCTTCCTCGGTCCCGCGCTGCTCCCGGCCTCCCAGCTGTCTAGAATGAGGGCAGGCAGAGCCCTTAAGGGACTAGAGTCCTTCCCAGGGCTTCTGCAGCCAGGGAGGTTGCCACCGCCATGTTGGTACCAAGGAGGTGTTCCTGGGCGGGGATTTTAAGCCCGCCGGCTTCCTCGGTCCCGCGCTGCTCCCGGCCGCCCAGCTGTCAAGAATGAGGGCAGGCAGAGCCCTTAAGGGACTAGAGTCTTTCCCAGGGCTTCTGCAGCCAGGGAGGTCGCCACCGCCGCGTTGGTCCCAAGGAGGTGTTCCTGGGTGGGGATTTTAAGCCCGCCGGCTTCCTCAGTCCCGCACTGCTCCCGGCCACCCAGCTGTCAAGAATGAGGGCAGGCAGAGCCCTTAAGGGACTAGAGTCCTTCCCAGGGCTTCTGCAGCCAGGGAGGTCGCCACTGCCACGTTGGTCTATATATAAATATATAAAAGCCTGCCTGTAGAGGATAATCCAAAATTAAAACAAGAAATTAGAACATCATAAAAAACAAGTTAAAACATCAAATATCCAATATTAAGTCACGCATCAGGAACAACCAGGTCACGATTGCAAACTCCCTGGGAACGCTTCCCTAAACAGTGTTGTCTTTAACTTGGCTTTGAAGCTGGTTAGGGACGTGTTGAGTCGTACATGTAAGGGAAGGAGGTTCCAGGAGTGAGGGGCAGCGAGCAAGAAAGGACGGATCCGGGACGGGATAGTGGAAATCCGGGGCTGGTACAGGAGACTTTGGCTACCAGAATGGAGGGAACAAGAGGGAGTGTAGGGAGAAAGAAGTTCAGAGAGATAGGGAGGGGCGAGACCATGCAGGGCTTTGAAGGTGAGCAAGAGAAGCTTATAGCCAATGCGGAAGGGAAAGGGGAGCCAGTGAAGGGATGACAAAAGGGGAGAGACATGTTCATATCAGCGAGCGAGTGAGATAATACGGGCAGCTGAGTGCTGAACAGAAATCAATGTTTGGAGGTGTGAGAGAGGAAGCCCTGCCAAGAGAAGGTTACAGTAGTCAAGTCGTGAGACCACTAGGGCATGGACCAATGTCTTTGCAGTAGAAGGAGAGAGATATGGACGGATTTTGGAAATATTATAAAGAAAAAATCTACAAGCCTTGGCTGTGGCCTGAATCTGAGGGATAAATGATAAAGAGGAGTCGAAAATGAAACCAAGACTGTGGGCTTCCTGGACTGGCTGAATAGAGATGTTGTTGACGGAGATAGAAAAGTTATATTCAAGAGTGGGCTTAGGAGGGAAAACTAGAAGCTCTGTCTTAGACATGTTGAGCTTCAAGCGCCGATGGCACATCCAGGGGGAGACAGCTGTCAGGCAAGATGAAACTTGCTGCTCAAGCCCTGGCGAAAGGTCAGGGGTAGAAAGATAGAGCTGGGTGTCATCGGCGTACAGATGATAAGAGAAACCAAAAGAGCTGATAAGTTTACCCAAGGACAATGTATATAGAGAGAACAAGAGGGGACCCAAAACAGAACCCTGAGGAACTCCAACAGATAGGGGAACAGAAGATGAAGTCTGTCCACCCGAGACGACTGCAAAAGATCTATCTGACAGGTAAGATTTAAACCAATCGAAAACGGAGCCTGAGAAGTCAAGGTCAGAAAGTAAGTCAACTAAAAGACAGTGGACAACGGTGTCGAAGGCCGCAGACAGATCGAGGAGGACAAGGATAGAGTAAAGGCCATTCGCCTTGGCCCGCAAGAGATCATTTGAGATCTTGGTGAGGGCTGTCTCTGTGGAGTGCCGTGGGTGGAATCCAGACTCGAAAGGGTCCAAAATGGAGTTGGTGTCCAGAAACTCAAGACAGCGAGAGTAGACAACTCATTCCAGAACCTTAGAAAGACAAGGAAGAAGAGAAATTGGGCGATAGCTAGACAAGGAAGAAGAGTCGAGAAAAGTTTTTTTCAGAATAGGGGAAACTAGAGCGTGTTTAAAGACTGAAGGGAAGGATCCAGTAGAAAGAGAGAGGTTAAAGATATAGAGGAGGGAAGGCAACAAAGAAGGAGCTATGGAGATTAGAAGACGAGAAGGAATTGGGTCAAGAGAACAAGTTGTGGGCTTAGAAGAGTTTAGCAGTGTAGAAAGTTCATCCAGAGAAATGGGAGAGAACGCAGAGAATTTGTTAGCAGGGGGAGTTAGGAGATTAGTGGTAAGAACCAAGTCAGAAAGAGTCACCTCCGATCAAATAGTAGTGATCTTTGTAATGAAGTAATTGGCAAAATCAGAGGGAGAAAATAATGAAGAAACAAGGGGAGAAGAATGTTTTAGTAGAGAGTTGAAACAAGAGAACAAACGCTGCGGGCGCCTCTCGTTAGTGCAGATCAGTAGTTTATGTTAAGGAAAAAGCAACATGGGATATACAGTAATAGAAATAAAAATATGTATGTGAATGTCAAAGTGACTAAGCAGGAAGATACACAGGTGAAAAAGATAATATAATTAAGAAGCCTTGAGAGCCAAGGACAAAGTTATAGAAGGTATATTGAGAACACCTGTGATAGATTGCAAACACCTGAGACTCATTAAGTGGTCAAGGTAAAGTGATGAAACACTTGGGTTGGTCTTAGGTATGGGATGATCTATGTGGACCAATCAAGATGTATGTACACACCCACTGGGTGGAAACTGACTGGTGGGTGGTGTCTAACAATGGCTATAAATTGCAATGTTTGCTAATGTACATTGTGGTGTAGTGTGGAGTAGTTTTGGAGATATTGTGAAGTGTAGAGATTGTGATTTGTAGGGCATGTAGTATTTATATATAGTAGAATAAAGTAGATCTTTTATATAAGACTACTGAGTTGTCTGGTGTCTTGAGGGAAGATACAAGAGCCAGAAGAATCCTGGAGAAGTTTGGAGACATCTCAGGAAGAAGAGTGAGAAGGCTGGGAGAGTTTGTCAGGGTCTTCAGCCTATTCTCTGAAACTCTGCTGCTTGGGAAAGAAGCATCAACCACTGATCAAAGCTGGTCACCTCTGCTGCATAACAAGGTGGTGAGTTAGAGCCAGTGGTGAAGAGCTACAACTCCCATCATCCCTGACAGTTTATAATAATTCTGTTTTGCCGTGGTTAAGGCGCGTGAGAAGGAAGAGAGAATGAACTTAAAATGGATAAAATCAGCCCACTCCCTGGACTTTCTCCAGAGACGTTCGGCCGCACGAGAGCAAGACCGGAGGAACCTAACGATGGGAGTAATCCAGGGCTGAGGCCTAGTCACAGGGGAAGAGGAGGACACACGCGTAGTTACAGGGGCAAAGCTGTCAAGAGTTGAGGAAAGAGTAGAGTTAAACAAGGACATAGCTGAATCTGTCGAGTCCCCAAAATTGAGAGAGGCAAGAGATAATTCCAGAGACTGAGTGAGAAGATTAGAGTTAACAGATTGGAGGTTAGGGAACTGGCGAAGGGCAGTATGGTGAGGGGGTAGGATATAAGTGAGAGTAAAAGAAATTAGATGGTGATCAGAAAGAGGAAAGTCAGATGCCAAGTAGTCAGAAATGAGACACCTGGCAGCAAGAACAAGGTCGAGACAGTGACCGAGAGAGTGAGTTAAAGAGTTAGAGTGAAGTAGAAGATGGAAGGAAGCTAGGAGGGAATTGAAGCAAGAGGTTGAAGAATTTGTAGGATCATCAACATGAATATTGAAGTCACCGAGAATCAGGGAGGGAACAGAATCTGAGAGAAAAAATGTGAGCCAAGACTCGAAATCAGACAAAAATTGCTTGGCAGAACCAGGGGGGCGATAAATGACAGCAACACGGAGGTTTAAGGGAAAGAAAAGTCGGATAGAATGAGATTCAAAGGAAGAAAAGCAGTAGCTAGGGGCAGAGACAAGAGTTGAAACTGACAAAAGTTGGACAGTAAGATGCCGACCCCTCCTCCTCTGCCCTCAGGACGGCTTGAATGGGTAAAAGAAAGAGAGCCATGAGAAAGGGCAGCGGACGTAACGGTATCATGGGCTGGGAGCCAAGTTTTGGTCAAAGCGAGAAGATTAAGGGATCGGGAAATGAAAGATCATTGAGTACTCTCGCTTTTGAAGCAACGGAGCGACAGTTCCAAAGCGAGCAGAAGAAGGGAAGCTGGGAGATAGGAAGGGGGCAGATGGGGATCAGGTTGGGAGAGATATGAGGAGCCATGGAGAACCTGATTTTCACTCAGGTCTTCACACTGGTGGGGGGTGAAAGGTGAAGCAGTGCCCTCTTACAGGAAAGGCTCCAGGCCAAGCCCAACTCACTGCCTTCTTTCTGATGATGCTGCTGCTGCTTCCTAAGTCCCAAAGGAGTGGGGATGGAGGAGAAAGAAAGTCAGAGTCCTGAGGGTTTGCTCCCATGGGCAAAGCAGGCAGCCTGGTCTTCACAAAGGTGGTTCAAGATTTCTTTGCATGAGGAAGTTGATGGGAATGGTTATGTTGAATATTATTTCCTCTATGTTGAGACGTTTTCTTGCAGTCCGAGTTTATAGAGCACTAAAAAGGAAGTTTGCTTGCTAGGTAGTGGACAAAATTTTGAAGCCTTGGAAAGAGGTGTTTTTGATTTGGGCCTTCCCTCCAGAGCATCTTACATTTGTAGGACATGTCCTCCATTTTCAGATCACAGTATATTTTATGGGTATATACTATATTTGTACACTTGTTGACCCCTATTTTATCATGACCATCGCCATCTAATCATTTTCAATGTAATATCCACCCTGTTCAAGCAAAACAACTCTCCATAATAGTATAAGAACTATTTGAAAGTAGAATTTATTCGCTTATACTTTGGTACACTTTACGTCCTGCGAGGTCTTTCCACAAAGTTTGGAAGGGGAATTCTCAGACCTTATTGAGTTGCAAAAATTCGGAAGGCTGGGAGTTTGGACTAGCCATCTCTTGGCATATCTTGCACCTGCAAGATTCTGTGATTACATATCTGACATTCTCGAACGATTGATTTGGAAGAGGAGGCAAGTGCTATATAGTTCAAACCCTTCATATCATTTATAGATTCACAATAAAATTGGTTGTGAAGGAGGGGTAACCATTCTGCATGAAATCACTTGGGGGGAAGGATCCTCTTCTATGCAGAACGAAATGATCTTTCATTGTTCAAGATTTCTTTGCATGAGGAAGTTGATGGGAATGGTTATATTGAATCTTATTTCTTCTCTGTTGAGCCGTTTTCTTGCTGTCCGAGTTTATAGAGCAGTAAAAAGGAAGTTTGGTTGCTAGTTAGTGGACAAAAATTTGAACCCTTGCAAAGAGGTGTTTTTGATTTGGACCTTCCCTCCTGGGCATCCTACATTTGTAGGACATGTCCTCCATTTTCAGATCACAGTATATTTTATGGGTTTATACTATATTTGTGTTTGGTTTAAATGGGATATAGAGTCAATGTTAAAATGTTGAAATGTAAAAGATGTGTGTCTGTATTTTTCCATACTGTGAAAAGTTGTTTTTCTGAGAACTAGATTCACAGTTTATCAGTCCCAGGTGTGATTTAGCCAAAACAGGAAGCTAACAGGACTCCATTCTATGGGAAAGAAGGTTTGTTTATATTATGGTTTATGTAAACACATTTTTGTTATGGGAAATGTAGTCACATGATTTGTTATTGTAATTAAGGGTTGGACTAGTACACGTCACGTAATATCACCCAATCAGCTTGTAAAGGTTACACCCAGAAAGGTGGAGTCTTGTGGGACTGAGGGCTGAGAATCAGAAAGCTACTCACTTGCTTTTTGGTTTTTGAACTGTAATGAACTAATAAAACCATTCTTTTGGTGATGCTACTAACACATCTTGAATCATGTAGCAGATAGATTTTATTCCTGCTTAGCCAGCTTTGGCTAAAGTGGAAATGTTATTATTATTATTTGTTTTTTGCTTTTGTTCTTTTACAATAAAGAAGCTTTGCTGAAAGTTCCAGGTTTGGATGTTTGGTTTTAAAGGACTGTTTTTCAACACTCCTACAACATTATTTTAACATGTGGTAGCAGAGGATGGTTCTGATCACGGCACCTCTGCTGCAGAACCTGGAGTTTAAAAAGCAACTTTTTTCCTGTTCTGGCCAGCGGGGACCCGCGGAAGGCTAGGAGGAGGCAGCACACAGACGGGCTGGAATTCCAGGCTTGATTTATGGCAGCAGCTCTACAGCCGGGAGCCGCGGAGGCAGGAGCCTGGATTTTTCACGTCTGATTTATGGCACAAGCTCCACAGAGGACTGTAAATAGAAAACCTCCCTTATCTCAAGGCAATTAGTTTAAATGGACTGTTTCAAAGCTGTCTCAGAGCTGTAAAGCAGCAAGAAAAGCAGCAAATTAGCCGGAGGCTGTGAAAAGCTGCAGTTTAAAGAGGCAGAGTCCTGCAGGAAGGCACCGGGGAGGGGCCTCAATTTTAAGGCTTGTGCTGGACTCTTTTAAAATTAATTAATGATGGAACAAGCCCAGTTTCCAAAGCTAAACATGGAAAATTATGGATCCTGGAATGTTTATGCAAGATCTCTTTTGATAAGGGAGGGTTTGTGGCAATCTGTGCAGGTTGGGTTGGGGGCTGCTCCATCTGCAGCTGACCAGGACCGAAATTCTCGAGCTGTAGCCACCCTCCTACTCCTCTTATCTGAGAGACAATTAAATCTTGTAAAAGATTTTACTTTAGCAAAAGAAATATAGGACACTTTGGCTAGAATTCATCAGTCCTCTTCTGATCTAGCAAAGATCATTTGGGCAAAGCGATTGTTTTCGTGTAAAATGGGAGACAAAGATTCTGCAGAGACTCATGTTCATAAAATGAGAGATTTGTTTGCCCAGGTTCAAGCAAGGGACATTGCCCTAGATGAAACCCTCAAAATTTACATTCTCCTGGGTTCCCTCAACGAATCATATGATAATATCCTGTTAGGATTGCAAGCATTGCCTGGAACTCAATTAACTATGGAATTGGTCTGTGAGAGAATTTTACAAGAAGCTGAAAGGAGGAGGATTGAGGCAGAGCAATGAAAGCAGGGGTCTGCAACTACAAAGCCTCACAATGTCCCAGAGGGAACTCCGAAAGAGATGCAAACTGAAAAAGCTGCAATTTCAAAGGGAAAAATGTGCTTCTATTGTAAAAAATTTGGACATTTAAGAAAAGACTGCAGAAAGTTGATTGCAGATACCAGGAGGGGGCAGCAACAACAACAGCAGCAGTCACAGCAGCAGCAGCAGCCACGTCCCCCTGGTGGACAAAAGAAGCACAGTGCTAACCAAGGATTTGTTGCTATAATAAAAAGCCGAGATGGTGTGCCTCAAGTTCAGCCATCTAGTGTCTGGCTTTTAGACTCTGGAGCCAGCACCCATATGGCAAACAAAATTGAACTGTTCCAGAGTAGAAAACCAGCTAATGTTTTTTCTGTTGCTTTGGCAGATGGACAAGGGCCAAAAATTGAAGAAATGGGAACTGTTTGCATTCCAAGTTTTGGTACCAATTTTGATGATGTCTTGTATGTACCTACATTGCAAAATTGTTTACTTAGTGTGTCAGCTTTGACCTCAGATGGGTACAAAGTGAATTTTGAAGGGGATGAATGTTTAATCTTTAAAGATGGTGAATTTTGTGCTAAAGCCATTAAGAAAGACAAGCTGTACCACATGATAGACAGAGAAAATTGTGCAGTCGCACAAAATAAGCCTTTGCATGAAAATTGCATTCATTATTTTCACAGAGTGATGGGTCATGCTGGTTTTCCAAATCTTTTGAAATTGAAGCAGGTTTGTCCTGAGTTTAAAATGTCACCATGCTCAAACCACTTGGAGTGTTCAGTTTGCAGCAGGATTAAGTTGAAGGCTTATCCTGTGGCAAAAAGAACAAAACTTAGAGCCCAGAGACCTTTTGATTTTCTGCACTGCGATCTTGCTGGGCCAATTAACCCCCCCTCTCAGGGAGGGTGTAAATACTTCATGGTAATTGTGGATCGCTTCACAAGGTTTTCTTATGTGATTCTTTTGAAAGAAAAGGGTGAAGCAGGGGAGAAGTTCAAAGAATGGGTGAACATGATACAGAGACAGTTTAACTACAAAGTGGAAACCTTGGTCACAGATAGAGGAGGAGAATTCTTGGCTACTCATTTGACCAATTGGCTAAGAAAAATGGGAATTAGACATTTTGCTACTAACCCATCTTGCGCGGCTGAAGATGGTCTGGCCGAAAGGAAAATAGCCATTCTGAAGCAAATAAAAGATTGTATCATGCTTGATGCCAATGCTCCAGAGCATCTTTGGGGGGAGGCTATTCTCACAGCTAATTACCTGACAAACCGCACTTGGAATTCAGCTGTGCAGAATACTCCTTACCACATGCTTTTCAAGAGACCACCCAATTTGAAATATCTTAGAGTGTTTGGGCAGTATGCAAATGTGTACATACCTGCAGCTTTCAGAAAGAAAGGTCAGCCCAAATGGAGACGTTTGATGTTTGTGGGTTACACAGGAAACAGTTACAGGTTTTACCTGGGTGGAAATCAGATTCTTTTTTCCAGGAGCGCAAACTTTGAGAAACATTCTGGGTGGGAAAACATTCATTCAAACAAAAAGGTGTTTTTCAGACTAGGTCAGTTAGAAACACAGACACCACCACCTGCCAGAAATGGAGGGGCAGTGAAGCAAGAATCAGATTCTTCAGAGGGTGAGACTAGCACATCAGACAAGTTGTCACACACACGTCCACCTGCACCTAGAATGACAGAAACAAAGAGACACACAGACAGGGAAGCTTCAAGTACAGACACTGAGGATGATGAAGGAAGAACAAGGACCATAGTTTTGAGGAGGACTACTAGAGTTAGGAAACCTCCAGATCGTTTTAAAGTGCAGGAAGCTAAGGCTTGTGTAGTCATGGTAGAGGAGCCTGAAAGTTACAAGGAAGTACAGGAGTGTTGTGATGAAGAGAAGCAGAAATGGGAGTCTGCAATGGAGCAGGAATTCAAGTCTTTGGTAGACAAAAAGGTGTTTGAAATTGTTGACAGGCCTACAAATCACAAGGTGATAGGTTGCAAATGGGTTTACAAAATGAAAGCTGATGCCGGATGGTAGTCAGAGATACAAGGCCAGATTGGTAGCTAAAGGATTTGCACAACAGAGGTTTGAGAATTATGACAAAACTTTCTCTCCAACAGCAAAGCCTGAGAGTTTGAGGTTGGTGTTGGCTTTAGCTGCAAGGAAGGGCCAGATAGTGCATCATTTTGATTTTGAGACTGCATACTTGAATGCAAGTCTTGATGAAACTATTTTCATGGAACAACCTTTGGGTTTTCAACAGAATGGTGATAACAAGGTGTACAAGTTGAAGAAAGCATTGTATGGTTTGAAGCAGAGTGCCAGAAGCTGGAATCTTTGCATTCATGAAGAGTTGGTAAAGCTAGGTTACAGACGCAGTGTAGCTGATACATGTGTTTACACAAAAGGAGATGTGGTCTTGGTGATTTATGTAGATGACTTGTGTGTAGCAGCAAATTCAAAGCAAGAAATTCAGGCAGTTAGGAAGGAATTGTCACAGAAATTTAGTGTCAAAGATCTTGGAGTTTTGAGGTCTTATCTAATAATAGATGTTGAATGGTGTGAAGATGGGAGTTGTTTGTTGAGTCAACAGAGAAAAATTCAGAGTTTGGTTGAAAAGTGTGGATTGCAGGATGCAAAAACAGTGAAAAGTCCAATGTCTGTTGGTTATGTGAATAGTGAAGGGACTAAGGAGTTTGAAAATTCAGAGATGTATAGGAGCTTTGTGGAGAGTTTGATGTTTATTGCTAATAACACGAGGCCTGACATTTGTTTTGCCGTGGGTATGCTTGGAAGAAAGGCAAATTGTCCTACAGTGGAAGATTGGACAGCAGTGAAGCATTTGTTGAGATATTTGAAGGGTAGCATAGACAGGAAATTGAAGTTGCAAAACAGTCGAGCTGGTCTTGAATGTTTTGTTGACAGTTCGTTTGCTTCTGAGCTACAGGATAGAAAGTCAGTAACAGGATTGTTGATTAAGTTTGGAGAAAGTGCAACTGTGTGGAGACGTAGAAAACAGAGATACGTAGCACAAAGTACAGGAGAAGCAGAATTCGGGGCCTTATATGAGTTAGTTAATGAGATTGAATGGATTAGACAGTTGTTGAAAGATCTGAATGCAAAATGTGCTGATCCAGTGATGATAAATGAGGATTCTCAGACATGCATTGCTATGGCTGAAGCTGAGAACATGAAGTGCAGAACAAAGTACATTGGTGTGAGGTATCAGAATGTCAGAGAAATGGTACAGAAGGGAATTGTGAGTCTGCAATACATTGAGTCAATTCATAATCAAGCAGACATCTTGACAAAGGCATTGACCATTGATAGACACGAACAGATGTCACGTCTACTTGGCATATCTTAAGTTTAGGCCTAGCCATTGAGCTAAGTTAGTTTTACAACAGGGTTAGTTTAGTGTACAACATACACACATCTTACATTTCAGGAGGGGATTGTTAGGTTTAAATGGGATATAGAGTCAATGTTAAAATGTTGAAATGTAAAAGATGTGTGTCTGTATTTTTCCATGCTGTGAAAAGTTGTTTTTCTGAGATCTAGATTCACAGTTTATCAGTCCCAGGTGTGATTTAGCCAAAACAGGAGGCTAACAGGACTCCATTCTATGGGAAAGAAGGTTTGTTTATATTATGGTTTATGTAAACACATTTTTGTTATGGGAAATGTAGTCACATGATTTGTTATTGTAATTAAGGGTTGGACTAGTACACGTCACGTAATATCACCCAATCAGCTTGTAAAGGTTACACCCAGAAAGATGGAGTCTTGTGGGACTGAGGGCTGAGAATCAGAAAGCTACTCACTTGCTTTTTGGTTTTTGAACTGTAATGAACTAATAAAACCATTCTTTTGGTGATGCTACTAACACATCTTGAATCATGTAGCAGATAGATTTTATTCCTGCTTAGCCAGCTTTGGCTAAAGTGGAAATGTTATTATTATTATTTGTTTTTTGCTTTTGTTCTTTTACAATAAAGAAGCTTTGCTGAAAGTTCCAGGTTTGGATGTTTGGTTTTAAAGGACTGTTTTTCAACACTCCTACAACATTATTTTAACAATTTGTACACCTGTAGACCCATAATTAATCATGACCATGGCCATCCAAGCATTTTCAAAGTACATTCCACCCTCTTCAAGCAAAACAACTCTCCATAATTGTGTATGAGCTATTTGAAAGTAGAATTTATTCTCTTGGACTTTGGTGCACTTTACGTCCTTCGAGGTCTTTCCACAAAGTTTGGATGGGCAATTATCAGACGTTATTGAGTTGCAAAAATTCTGAAGGCTGGGAGTTTCTGAGAAGATTGAAGCAAAGAAGGTGTTGAGTAATTCTGCCTTTTCTCTGTCCCCTGTTAACTTTTTGCCATCTTCTCCACACAGTGGCCCTACCATTTCCTTCTTTTTCCTTTTGCTACTGACATACCCCCAAAAGCCCTTTTTACTGTTCTTAACCTCTCTAGCAAGCCTGATTTCATTCTGCACTTTAGCTTTTCTGACTTTACCCCTACACGTGCTAGCTATTTGTTTGAATTCCTCTTTGGTAATTTCCCCATTTTTCCATTTCTTATACATGTTCCATTTAAAATATAGTTCAGTTGCAAGTTCCTTAGTCATCCATCCTGGTTTCTTGAGACACCTCCCATTCTTCCTCCTCGTTGGCACGGTTTGAAATTGTGCCTTCAGTATGTCCCTTTTGAGAAAATCTCGTCCGTCTTGAACTCCCTTCTCTTTTATTATTCCTGTCCATGGGATCACCCTCAGTATTTCTCTAAGTTTAGTAAAATCAGCTTTCCTAAAGTCTAGAATGCATGTCTGACTATGCCTGGCTTCTCCATTCCACTGTATAATAAACTCCAGGAGGACATGATCACTCCCACCTAAGGATCCAACCACTTGCAGCCCATTAACTAGGTCTTCCCTGTTAGTTAGGATCAGATCCAAAATAGCTGACTCCCTCGTTGCCTCTTCCACCTTTTGAACAATAAAATTGTCTTCGAGGCAAGTGAGGAATTTGCTAGACCTTGAGGATTTTGCCAAGTTTGACTTCCAGCAAATATCCGGATAGTTGAATCTACCCATCACTACTATATTTCTCCTTTCTGAGTGTGTGGTCATCTGTTCTAGAAAGGCTTAATCCAATTCTTCTGCTTGAGTTGGGGGTCTGTAGTAGACTCCCACACTAACACTTGGCATATCTTTCACCTGTAAGATTCTGTGATTACAGAATCTGTGATAGAGGCGTACCCAGTCTGCATGAAATCACTTGGAGAGAATTATCCTCTTCAATGCAGAACGAAATGATCTTCCATTGTTCATGATTTCTTTGCATGAGGAAGTTGATGGGAATGGTTATATTGAATCTTATTGCCTCTCTGTTGAGCCGTTTTCTTGATGTATGAATATATAGAGCAGTAAAAAGGTAGTTTGGTTGCTAGTCAGTGGACAAAAATTTGAACCCTTGGAAAGAGCTGTTTTTGATTTGGGCCTTCCCTCCAGGGCATCCTACATTTGTAGGACATGTCCTCCATTTTCAGATCACTGTATATTTTATGGGTATATACTATATTTGTACACCTGTATACCCATAATTAATTATGACCATTGCCATCCAAGCATTTTCAATGTAATATCCACTCTCTTGAAGCAAAACAACTCTCCATAATACTGTAAGAGCTATTTGAAAGTAGAATTTATTCTCTTGGACTTTGGTGGACTTTACGTCCGGGAAGGTCTTTCCACAAAGTTTGGATGGGCAATTGTCAGACGTTATTGAGTTGCAAAAATTCTGAAGGGTGGAAGTTTGGACAAGCCATTTCTTGGCATATCTTCCACAGGTAAGGACCTTATCACATGGGGTCTGAAGCAGAGCTTATCCAAAGGGCATCCACAGCTAATACATATTATTTCCCTGTGTTTATACACGACGCTGCCTCAGAACATGGAGCTAATCCGTTTTGTTTCCCCATGTTTATACACGACGCTTCCCCAGAACACGGAGCTAATCCGTACTGTTTCCCCGTGTTTATACACGACGCTGCCCCTGAACTCGGCAGAACACGGAGCTAATCCGTTAGGAATAGAGAGATTTTGACATTCGGTTTGTCGGGGAAGTACAAGGGAGCCTTTGCATTCATTGCGCAATGGTAGGCGGGGAGAAAATCCCAGCGAGGGGAAGGGATTGCCTTGTCAAAAGTCAAACTGGATTGGAGAAAAGAAGGAGAGGAGGAGGGAAGAGGGAAGAGGGAGGCGATCTCTCTTGCATTTTTCCCCACCGACACGCCACTGTGGGCTGCCTTCCCTTCTCCAGTCCTCCAGCACTCCTCCTCCTCCTCGGTCCCCTTTGCTGCCTTTCCTCCCGATTCCTTCCTCCAATCCTTGCCATCCACATTCTTCGACGCCGGTTTTTTGTGACGGGAGAATAGGGAGCCTTCGTATTAATTGCTCAATGGCCAAATGGGCAGTATTCCGTTCGTTTCGCTATAGAACTGAATTTATTCCTACTTCGAGTATTTTTCACTTATTCTTCGCTTCATGTCCAGTGTTTGATAAGGTCCTAAGATTCTGTGATTACATATCTTACATTCTCGAATGAGAGATTTGGAAGAGGAGGCAAGTGCCATGTAGTCCAAACCCTTCATGTCATTTATGGATTCACAGTGAAATTGGTCTTGACGGAGGGGTACACAGTCTGCATGAAATCACATGGAGAGAAGGATCCTCTTCTATGTACAACGAAATGATCTTTCCTTGTTCAAGATTTCTTTGCATGAGGAAGTTGATGGGAATGGTTTTATTGAATCTTATTTCCTCTCTGTTGAGCCGTTTTCTTGCTGTCTGAGTTTATAGAGCAGTAAAAAGGAAGTTTGGTTGCTAGTTGGTGGACGAAAATTTCAACCCTTGGAAAGAGGTGTTTTTGATTTGGGCCTTCCCTACTGTGCATCCTACATTTGTAGGACATGTCCTCCATTTTCAAATCACAGTATATTTTATGGGTTTATAATATATTTGTACACCTGTAGAACCATAATTAATCATGACCATTGCCATCCAAGCATTTTCAATGTAATATCCACTCTCTTGAAGCAAAATAACTCTCCATAATAGTCTAAGAGCTATTTGAAAGTAGAATTTATTTTCTTGGACTTTGGTGGACTTTACGTCCGGTGAGGTCTTTCCACAAAGTTTGGAAGGGCAATTGTCAGACGTTATTGAGTTGCAAAAATTCTGAAGGGTGGAAGTTTGGACAAGCCATTTCATGGCATATCTTGCACCTGTAAGGTTCTGTGATTACATATCTGACATTCTCAAATGAGAGATTTGGAAGAGGAGGCAATTGCTATGTAGTCCAAACCCTTCATATCATTTATGGATTCACAAAAAAATTGGTCGTGATAAAAGGGTAACCAGTCTGAATGAAATCACATGCAAAGAAGGATCCTCTTTTATGCAGAACGAAATGATCTTTCATTGTTCACGATTTCTTTGCATGAGGAAGTTGATGGGAATGTTTTTATTGAATCTTATTTCCTCTCCTTTGAGCCGTTTTCTTGCTGTCCGAGTTCATAGAGCAGTAAAAAGGAAGTTTGGTAGCTAGTTAGTGGACAAAAATTTGAACCCTTGGAAAGAGGTTTTTTTGATGTGGGCCTTCACTCCTGGACATCCTACAGTTGTAGGACATGTCCTCCATTTTCAGATCACACTGTATTTTATGGGTTTATACTATATATGTACCTTTGTAGACCCATAATTAATCATGACCATTGCATTCCAAGCATTTTCAATGTAATATCCACTCTCTTGAAGCAAAACAACTCTCCATAATAGTGTAAGAGCTATTTGAAAGTAGAATTTATAGGATTTTGGTGGACTTTACGTCCTTCGAGGTCTTTCCACAAAGTTTGGATGGGCAATTATCAGACGTTATTGAGTTGCAAAAATTCTGAAGTGTGGTAGTTTGGACAAGCCATTACTTGGCATATCTTCCACCTGTAAGATTCTGTGATGACATATCTGACATTCTCGAATGAGAGATTTGGAAGAGGAGGCAAGTGCCATATAGTCCAAACCCTTCATGTCATTTTTGGATTCACAGGGAAATTGGTCGTGGTAGAGGCGGATCCAGTGTGCATGAAATCACTTGGAGAGAAGGATCCTCTTCCATGTAGAACAAAATGATCTTTGATGGTACAAGATTTCTTTGCATGAGGAAGTTGATGGGCATGGTTTTATTGAATCTTATTTCCTCTCTGTTAAGCAGTTTTTTTGATGTACGAATATATAGAGCAGTAAAAATGAAGTTTGGTTGCTAGATAGTGGACAAAAATTTTAACCCTTGGAAAGAGGTGTTATTGATGTGGGCCTTTCCTCCAGGGCGTCCTACATTTGTAGGACATGTCCTCCATTTTCAGATCACAGTATATTTTATGGGTTTATACTATATTTGTACACCTGCAGACCCATAATTAATCATGACCATTGACATCCAAGCATTTTCAAAGCATATTCCACTCCGTTAAAGCAAAACAACTCTCCATAATAGTGTATGAGCTATTTGAAAGTAGCATTTATTCTCTTGGACTTTGGTGCACCTTACATCCTGCGAGGTCTTTCCACAAAGTTTGGATGGGCAATTCTCAGATGTTACTGAGTTGCAAAAATTCTGAGGGGTGGAAGTTTGGACTAGCGATCTCTTGGCATATCTTTCACCTGTAAGATTCTGTGATTACATATCTGACATTCTCGAATGAAAGATTTGGAAGAGGAGGCAAGTGCTATGTAATCCAAACCCTTCATGTCATTTATGGATTCACAGTAAAATTGGTCGTGATGGAATGGTACCCAGTCTGCATGAAATCACATGGAGAGAAGGATCCTCTTGTATGCAGAAAAAAATTATCTTTCATTGTTTAAGATTTCTTTGCATGAGGAAGTTGATGGAAATGGTTTTATTGAATCTTATTTCCTCTCTGTTGAGCCGTTTTCTTGATGTACGAATATATAGAGCATTAAAAAGGAAGTTTGGTTGCTAGTTAGTGGACAAAAATTTGAACCCATGGAAAGAGGTGTTTTTGATGTGGGCCTTCACTCTGGGAAGTCCTACATTTGTAGGACATGTCCTCCATTTTCAGATCATAGTATATTTTATGGGTATATACTATATTTGTACACCTGTATACCCATAATTAATCATGACCATTGCCATCCAAGCATTTTCAATGTAATATCCAATCTCTTGAAGCAAAACAACTCTCCATAATAGCGTAAGAGCTATTTGAAAGTAGAATTTATTCTCTTAGACTATGGTGGACTTTACGTCCTTCGAGGTCTTTCCACAAAATTTGGATGGGCAATTATCAGACGTTATTGAGTTGCAAAAATTCGGAAGGCTGGGAGTTTGGACTAGCCATCTCTTGGCATATCTTGCACCTGTAAGATTCTGTGATTACATATCTGACATTCTCGAATGAGAGATTTGGAAAAGGAGGCACGTGCCATGTAGTCCAAACCCTTCATGTCATTTATGGATTCACAGTGAAATTGGTGGTGATGTAGGGGTACACAGTCTGCATGAAATCACATGGAGAGAAGGATCCTCTTCTATGTAGAAGGAAATGATCTTTCATTTTTCAAGATTACTTTGCATGAGGAAGTTGATGGGAATGGTTTTATTGAATCTTATTTCCTCTCTGTTGAGCCGTTTTCTTGCTGTAAGATGTTATAGAGCAGAAAAAAGGAAGTTTGGTTGCTAGATAGTGTACAAAAATTTGAATCCTTGGAAAGAAGTGTTTTTGATTTGGGCCTTCCGACCTGGGCATCCTACATTTGTAGGACATGTCCTCCATATTCAGATCACTGTATATTTTATGGGTATATACTATATTTGTACACCTGTATACCCATAATTAATCATGACCATTGCCATCCAAGCATTTTCAATGTAATATCCAATCTCTTGAAGCAAAACAACTCTCCATAATAGCGTAAGAGCTATTTGAAAGTAGAATTTATTCTCTTAGACTATGGTGGATTTTATGTCCTTCGAGGTCTTTCTACAAAGTTTGGATAGGCAATTATCAGACGTTATAGAGTTGCAAAAATTCGGAAGGCTGGGAGTTTGGACTAGCCATCTCTTGGCATATCTTGCACCTGTAAGATTCTGTGATTATATATCTGACATTCTTGAATGAGAGATTTGGAAGAGGAGACAAGTGCTATGCAGTCCAACCCTTCATATCATTTATAGATTCACTATAAAATTGGTCGTGAAGGAGGGGTACCCAGTCTGCATGAAATCACATGGAGAAAAGGATCCTGTTCTATGTAGAACAAAATGATCTTTGATTGTTCAAGATTTCTTTGCATTAGGAAGTTGATGGCAATGGTTTTATTGAATCTTATTTCCTCTCTTTTGAGCCGTTTTCTTGCTTTACGAGTATATAGAGCAGTAAAAAGATGTTTGGTTGCTAGTTAGTGTACAAAAATTTGAACCCTTGGAAAGAGGTGTTTTTGATTTGGGCCTTTCCTCCTGGGCGTCCTACATTTGTAGGACATGTCCTCCATTTTCATATCACTGTATATTTTATGGGTATATACCATATTTGTACACATGTAGACCCATAAATAATCATGACCATTCCCATCCAAGCATTTTCATCATAAAATCCACTCTCTTGAAGCAAAACAACTCTCCATAATAGTGTAAGAGCTATTTGAAAGTAGAATTTATTCTCTTGGACTTTGGTGAACTTTACGTGCTTCGATGTCTTTCCACAAAGTTTGGATGGGCAATTATCAGACGTTATTGAATTGCAAAAATTCTGAAGGGTGGAATTTTGGACAAGCCATTTCTTGGCATATCTTACACCTGTAAGATTCTGTGATTACATATCTGACATTCTCGAATGAGAGATTTGGAAGAGTAGGCAAGTGCCATGTAGTCCAAACCCTTCATGTCATTTATGGATTCGCAGTAAAATTGGTCGTGATGGAGGGGTACCCAGTCTGCATGAAATCACATGGAGAGAAGGATCCTCTTGTATGCAGAATAAAATGATCTTTCATTGTTCAAGATTTCTTTGCATGAGGAAGTTGATGGGAATCGTTTCATTGAATCTTATTTCCTCTCTGTTGAGCCGTTTTCTTGCTGTCCGAGTTTCTAGAGCAGTAAAAATGAAGTTTGGTTGCTAGATAGTGGACAAAAATTTGAACCCTTGGAAAGAGGTGTTTTTGATTTGGGCCTTCCCTCCTGGGCATCCTACATTTGTAGGACATGTCCTCCATCTTGAGATCACAGTATATTTTATGGGTTTATACTATATATGTACACCTGTAGACCCATAATAAAACAGGACCGTGGCCATCCAAGCATTTTCAATGTAATATCTACTCTCTTGAAGCAAAACAATGTAATTTCCATAATAGTGTAAGAGCTATTTGAAAGTAGAATTTATTTTCTTGTACTTTGGTGGACTTTACGTCCGGCGAGGCCTTTCCTCAAAGTTTGGATGGACAATTATCAGACGTTATTGAGTTGCAAAAATTCGGAAGGCTCGGAGTTTGGACTAGCCATCTCTTGGCATATCTTGCACCTGTAAGATTCTGTGATTAGATATCTGACATTCTCAAATGAGAGATTTGGAAGAGGAGGCAAGTGCTATGTAGTCCAAACCCTTCCTATCATTTATAGATTCACAATAAAATTGGTCGTGAAGGAGGGGTACCCAGTCTGCATGAAATTACATGGAGAGAAGGATCCTCTTCAAGGTAGAACAAAATGATCTCTCATTGTTCAAGATTTCTTTGCATGAGGAAGTTGATGGGAATGGTTTTATTGAATCTTATTTCCTCTCTGTTGAGCGTTTTTCTTGATGTACGAATATATAGAGCATTAAAAAGGAAATTTTGTGGCTAGTTAGTGAAGAAAAATGTGAACCCTTGGAAAGAGGTGTTTTTAATTTGGGCCTTCCCTCCTGGGCGTCCTACATTTGTAGGACATGTCCTCCATTTTCAGATCACATAATAGTTTATGGTTATATACTATATTTGTACACCTGTAAACCCATAATTAATCATGACCATTGCCATCGAAGCATTTTCAATGTAATTTCCACTCTCTTGAAGCAAAACAACTCTCCATAATAGTGTAAGAGCTATTTGAAAGTAGAATTTATAGGATTTTGGTGGACTTTACATCCTTCGAGGTCTTTCCACAAAGTTTGGATGGGCAATTATCAGACGTTATTGAGTTGCAAAAATTCTGAAGTGTGGTAGTTTGGACAAGCCATTACTTGGCATATCTTCCACCTGTAAGATTCTGTGATGACATATCTGACATTCTCGAATGAGAGATTTGTAAGAGGAGGCAAGTGCCATATAGTCCAAACCCTTCATGTCATTTTTGGATTCACAGGGAAATTGGTCGTGGTAGAGGCGGATCCAGTCTGCATGAAATCACTTGGAGAGAAGGATCCTCTTCCATGTAGAACAAAATGATCTTTGATGGTTCAAGATTTCTTTGCATGAGGAAGTTGATGGGAATGGTTTTATTGAATCTTATTTCCTCTCTGTTAAGCAGTTTTCTTGATGTACGAATATATAGAGCAGTAAAAAGGAAGTTTGGTTGCTAGATAGTGGACAAAAATTTGAACCCTTGGAAAGAGGTGTTATTGATGTGGGCCTTTCCTCCAGGGCGTCCTACATTTGTAGGACATGTCCTCCATTTTCAGATCACAATATATTTTATGGGTTTATACTATATTTGTACACCTGCAGACCCATAATTAATCATGACCATTGACATCCTAGCATTTTCAAAGTATATTCCACTCCGTTCAAGCAAAACAACTCTCCATAATAGTGTATGAGCTATTTGAAAGTAGCATTTATTCTCTTGGACTTTGGTGCACCTTACCTCCTGCGAGGTCTTTCCACAAAGTTTGGATGGGCAATTCTCAGATGTTACTGAGTTGCAAAAATTCTGAGGGGTGGAAGTTTGGACTAGCGCTCTCTTGGCATATCTTTCACCTGTAAGATTCTGTGATTACATATCTGACATTCTCGAATGAAAGATTTGGAAGAGGAGGCAAGTGCTATGTAGTCCAAACCCTTCATGTCATTTATGGATTCACAGTAAAATTGGTCGTGATGGAGGGGTACCCAGTCTGCATGAAATCACATGGAGAGAAGGATCCTCTTGTATGCAGAAAAAAATTATCTTTCATTATTTAAGATTTCTTTGCATGAGGAAGTTGATGGGAATGGTTTTATTGAATCTTATTTCCTCTCTGTTGAGCCGTTTTCTTGATGTACAAATATATAGAGCATTAAAAAGGAAGTTTGGTTGCTAGTTAGTGGACAAAAATTTTAACCCATGGAAAGAGGTGTTTTTGATTTGGGCCTTCCCTCCAGGGCGTCCTACATTTGTAGGACATGTCCTCCATTTTCAGATCATAGTATATTTTATGGGTATATACTATATTTGTACACCTGTATACCCATAATTAATCATGACCATTGCCATCCAAGCATTTTCAATGTAATATCCAATCTCTTGAAGCAAAACAACTCTCCATAATAGCGTAAGAGCTATTTGAAAGTAGAATTTATTCTCTTAGACTATGGTGGACTTTACGTCCTTCGAGGTCTTTCCACAAAGTTTGGATGGGCAATTATCAGACGTTATTGACTTGCAAAAATTCGGAAGGCTGGGAGTTTGGACTAGCCATCTCTTGGCATATCTTGCACCTGTAAGATTCTGTGATTATATATCTGACATTCTTGAATGACAGATTTGGAAGAGGAGACAAGTGCAATGCAGTCCAACCCTTCATATCATTTATAGATTCACTATAAAATTGGTCGTGAAGGAGGGGTACCCAGTCTGCATGAAATCACATGGAGAGAAGGATCCTGTTCTATGTAGAACAAAATGATCTTTGATTGTTCAAGATTTCTTTGCATTAGGAAGTTGATGGCAATGGCTTTATTGAATCTTATTTCCTCTCTTTTGAGCCGTTTTCTTGCTTTACGAGTATATAGAGCAGTAAAAAGATGTTTGGTTGCTAGTTAGTGTACAAAAATTTGAACCCTTGGAAAGAGGTGTTTTTGATTTGGGCCTTTCCTCCTGGGCGTCCTACATTTGTAGGACATGTCCTCCATTTTCATATCACTGTATATTTTATGGGTATATACCATATTTGTACACATGTAGACCCATAAATAATCATGACCATTCCCATCCAAGCATTTTCATCATAAAATCCACTCTCTTGAAGCAAAACAACTCTCCATAATAGTGTAAGAGCTATTTGAAAGTAGAATTTATTCTCTTGGACTTTGGTGAACTTTACGTGCTTCGATGTCTTTCCACAAAGTTTGGATGGGCAATTATCAGACGTTATTGAATTGCAAAAATTCTGAAGGGTGGAATTTTGGACAAGCCATTTCTTGGCATATCTTACACCTGTAAGATTCTGTGATTACATATCTGACATTCTCGAATGAGAGATTTGGAAGAGTAGGCAAGTGCCATGTAGTCCAAACCCTTCATGTCATTTATGGATTCGCAGTAAAATTGGTCGTGATGGAGGGGTACCCAGTCTGCATGAAATCACATGGAGAGAAGGATCCTCTTGTATGCAGAATAAAATGATCTTTCATTGTTCAAGATTTCTTTGCATGAGGAAGTTGATGGGAATCGTTTCATTGAATCTTATTTCCTCTCTGTTGAGCCGTTTTCTTGCTGTCCGAGTTTCTAGAGCAGTAAAAATGAAGTTTGGTTGCTAGATAGTGGACAAAAATTTGAACCCTTGGAAAGAGGTGTTTTTGATTTGGGCCTTCCCTCCTGGGCATCCTACATTTGTAGGACATGTCCTCCATCTTGAGATCACAGTATATTTTATGGGTTTATACTATATATGTACACCTGTAGACCCATAATAAAACAGGACCGTGGCCATCCAAGCATTTTCAATGTAATATCCACTCTCTTGAAGCAAAACAATGTAATTTCCATAATAGTGTAAGAGCTATTTGAAAGTAGAATTTATTTTCTTGTACTTTGGTGGACTTTACGTCCGGCGAGGCCTTTCCTCAAAGTTTGGATGGACAATTATCAGACGTTATTGAGTTGCAAAAATTCGGAAGGCTCGGAGTTTGGACTAGCCATCTCTTGGCATATCTTGCACCTGTAAGATTCTGTGATTAGATATCTGACATTCTCAAATGAGAGATTTGGAAGAGGAGGCAAGTGCTATGTAGTCCAAACCCTTCCTATCATTTATAGATTCACAATAAAATTGGTCGTGAAGGAGGGGTACCCAGTCTGCATGAAATTACATGGAGAGAAGGATCCTCTTCAAGGTAGAACAAAATGATCTTTCATTGTTCAAGATTTCTTTGCATGAGGAAGTTGATGGGAATGGTTTTATTGAATCTTATTTCCTCTCTGTTGAGCGTTTTTCTTGATGTACGAATATATAGAGCAGTAAAAAGGAAATTTTGTGGCTAGTTAGTGAAGAAAAATGTGAACCCTTGGAAAGAGATGTTTTTAATTTGGGCCTTCCCTCCTGGGCGTCCTACATTTGTAGGACATGTCCTCCATTTTCAGATCACATAATAGTTTATGGTTATATACTATATTTGTACACCTGTAAACCCATAATTAATCATGACCATTGCCATCGAAGCATTTTCAATGTAATTTCCACTCTCTTGAAGCAAAACAACTCTCCATAATAGTGTAAGAGCTATTTGAAAGTAGAATTTATAGGATTTTGGTGGACTTTACGTCCTTCGAGGTCTTTCCACAAAGTTTGGATGGGCAATTATCAGACGTTATTGAGTTGCAAAAATTCTGAAGTGTGGTAGTTTGGACAAGCCATTACTTGGCATATCTTCCACCTGTAAGATTCTGTGATGACATATCTGACATTCTCGAATGAGAGATTTGTAAGAGGAGGCAAGTGCCATATAGTCCAAACCCTTCATGTCATTTTTGGATTCACAGGGAAATTGGTCGTGGTAGAGGCGGATCCAGTCTGCATGAAATCACTTGGAGAGAAGGATCCTCTTCCATGTAGAACAAAATGATCTTTGATGGTTCAAGATTTCTTTGCATGAGGAAGTTGATGGGAATGGTTTTATTGAATCTTATTTCCTCTCTGTTAAGCAGTTTTCTTGATGTACGAATATATAGAGCAGTAAAAAGGAAGTTTGGTTGCTAGATAGTGGACAAAAATTTGAACCCTTGGAAAGAGGTGTTATTGATGTGGGCCTTTCCTCCAGGGCGTCCTACATTTGTAGGACATGTCCTCCATTTTCAGATCACAATATATTTTATGGGTTTATACTATATTTGTACACCTGCAGACCCATAATTAATCATGACCATTGACATCCTAGCATTTTCAAAGTATATTCCACTCCGTTCAAGCAAAACAACTCTCCATAATAGTGTATGAGCTATTTGAAAGTAGCATTTATTCTCTTGGACTTTGGTGCACCTTACCTCCTGCGAGGTCTTTCCACAAAGTTTGGATGGGCAATTCTCAGATGTTACTGAGTTGCAAAAATTCTGAGGGGTGGAAGTTTGGACTAGCGCTCTCTTGGCATATCTTTCACCTGTAAGATTCTGTGATTACATATCTGACATTCTCGAATGAAAGATTTGGAAGAGGAGGCAAGTGCTATGTAGTCCAAACCCTTCATGTCATTTATGGATTCACAGTAAAATTGGTCGTGATGGAGGGGTACCCAGTCTGCATGAAATCACATGGAGAGAAGGATCCTCTTGTATGCAGAAAAAAATTATCTTTCATTATTTAAGATTTCTTTGCATGAGGAAGTTGATGGGAATGGTTTTATTGAATCTTATTTCCTCTCTGTTGAGCCGTTTTCTTGATGTACAAATATATAGAGCATTAAAAAGGAAGTTTGGTTGCTAGTTAGTGGACAAAAATTTTAACCCATGGAAAGAGGTGTTTTTGATTTGGGCCTTCCCTCCAGGGCGTCCTACATTTGTAGGACATGTCCTCCATTTTCAGATCATAGTATATTTTATGGGTATATACTATATTTGTACACCTGTATACCCATAATTAATCATGACCATTGCCATCCAAGCATTTTCAATGTAATATCCAATCTCTTGAAGCAAAACAACTCTCCATAATAGCGTAAGAGCTATTTGAAAGTAGAATTTATTCTCTTAGACTATGGTGGACTTTACGTCCTTCGAGGTCTTTCCACAAAGTTTCGATGGGCAATTATCAGACGTTATTGACTTGCAAAAATTCGGAAGGCTGGGAGTTTGGACTAGCCATCTCTTGGCATATCTTGCACCTGTAAGATTCTGTGATTACATATCTGACATTCTCGAATGAGAGATTTGGAAGAGGAGGCACGTGCCATGTAGTCCAAACCCTTCATGTCATTTATGGATTCACAGTGAAATTGTTGGTGATGTAGGGGTACACAGTCTGCATGAAATCACATGGAGAGAAGGATCCTCTTCTATGTAGAAGGAAATGATCTTTCATTTTTCAAGATTACTTTGCATGAGGAAGTTGATGGGAATGGTTTTATTGAATCTTATTTCCTCTCTGTTGAGCCGTTTTCTTGCTGTCAGATGTTTTAGAGCAGTAAAAAGGAAGTTTGGTTGCTAGATAGTGGAGAAAAATTTGAACCCTTGGAAAGGGGTGTTTTTGATTTGGACCTTCCCTCCTGGGTGTCCTCCATTTGTAGGACATGTCCTCCATTTTCTTATCACTGTATATTTTATGGGTTTATACTATATTTTAAAACTGTAGAACCATAATTAATAATGACCATGGCCATCCATGCATTTTCAATGTAATATCCAATCTCTTGAAGCAAAACAACTCTCCATAATAGTGTAAGAGCTATTTGAAAATAGAATTCATTCTCTTGGACTTTGGTGGACTTTACGTCCTTTGAGGTCTTTGCACAAAGTTTCAATTGGCAATTATCTGACGTTATTGAGTTGCAAAAATTCAGAAGGCTGGGAGTTTGGACTAGCCATATCTTGGCATATCTTGCACCTGTAAGGTTCTGTGATTATATTTCTGACATTCTCGAATGAGAGATTTGAAAGAGGAGGCAATTGCTATGTAGTCCAAACTCTTCACATCATTTATGGATTTACAAAAAAATTGGTCGTGATAGAAGGGTAACCAGTCTGCATGAAATCACATTGGGAGAAGGATCCTCTTTTATGCAGAACGAAATGATCTTTCATTGTTCAAGATTTCTTTGCATGAGGAAGTTGATGGGAATGGTTTTATTGAATCTTATTTCCTCTCTGTTGAGCCGTTTTCTTGCTGTCCGAGTTTATAGAGCAGTAAAAAGGAAGTTTGGTATCTAGTTAGTGGACAAAAATTTGAACCCTTGGAAAGAGGTGTTTTTGATGTGGGCCTTCACTCTGGGACGTCCTACATTTGTAGGACATGTCCTCCATTTTCAAATCATACTGTATTTTATGGGTTTATACTATATATGTACCCTTGTAGACCCATAATTAATCATGACCATTGCCATCCAAGCATTTTCAATGTAATATCCACTCTCTTGAAGCAAAACAACTCTCCATAATAGTGTAAGAGCTATTTGAAAGTAGAATTAATTCTCTTGGACTTTGGTGGACTTTATGTCCTTCGAGGTCTTTCCACAAAGTTTGGATAGGCAATTATCAGACGTTATTGAGTTGCAAAAATTCTGAAGTGTGGATTTTTTTTTTCAAATGTATTTTATTAAATTTAAAAATACACAATTTTACAAGAAATACATATATATATATATATTGATACAAACACGCATCCTACACACCAACAACACTTGACTATAAAACTAAACAGACCTCTGACAACAGACCGAGAAAAAGAAAAAAGAAAAAAAAAGAAGAAGACAAAAACAAAAACTTCCTGAGACCTGAACCATGTTCTCGGTCCATTATGTTTGAGTTTGAGCCTGCCTTATACAATTTTAGACCGAACGTACTCAAAAAGTTACCAACATTCTACTTACAGATCTATTCATATCATAGGTGCAACCAAAATCTGAATATTATCTATATCTCCCGTTAGTCTCATCTCATTTTACTATACCATCTTCATCTTGACTTGCCGCTTATATAGTTTAGCAACAGCTGCCATATCTCTTTGTTTCTCTCCCAATCCTGATCCCTTAGTTTGACTGACATGTTATCCATTTTCATTGGTTCTATGAGTTTACTTAACCAATCATCCTTACATGGTATCAATACACTCTTCCAATTCTTAGCATATACCAATCTCGCACTGATGACCATATAGAATAGCAGCTTCCCATATTGCTTTTCCAGGTCCTTATCCATCACAATATTTAGCAAATATAGTTCAGGTTCCAAATTCATTTCAATCCCCAGAATCCTTTCCACCACCCTATGAATGCTCTTCCAAAATTTTTGGGCTTTTTTACATTGCCACCATAGGTGGTACAAGTCACCTCTGCCCGACTGGCATGTCCAGCATTTTTCAGAAACACCTTTATATATTTTGGCCAGTTTGGCGGGTGTCATGTACCACCTATGGTGCATTTTATAAACATTTTCTTTTATGTCATAGCAAAGAGTATATTTCTGGATATTAAACCAGGATCTCTCCCAACCATCCAATTCAATAGCATGATTGACATCTTGAGCCCATCTTATCATGGAGGTTTTTATCACCTCCTCTTCTTGATCAATACTTAGCAGATATCTGTAAAACAACGATATTTTTTTCAGGTTATCAGCTTTCATCAGAGTCTCAAATTCTGTTTCCGCTAGTCTTATACCAGGTGATTTAAGGTCTGCTTTAAATCTTTCTCTTAGTTGGTAATACATATACCAGCCAATAGAAAAACCTTCAGATACAAGTTGCTCCAAACTTTTAAACTCGAGCTTCGTTCCTTTAGAATCAATGTTTAATAGATCTCTGTAAGTAATACTTTTGTCCTCACAAATTCTTTCTTTCTCATAAAAAGCTTCATGAACAGAGACCCAGACACGGATATTAGGACAAATCCTATCCTTATACTTATTCCAAACTCTTAAAATCGCTTTTCTAACAAAGTGATTCATGAAATCTTTGTGGACCTTCTGCTTCTGATAAAAAAGATAGGCATGCAGCCCAAATCTCTGCTCACATCCTTCTAAAATTAAACATTTTTTATCTTTGAGCTGGAACCAACTGATCAACCAATACAAATAATTAGCCTCATAATATAATAGCAGGTTAGGGAAAGCCAAACCCCCTCTTTCTACCCTATCTTGAAGGGTTTTTAGCCTAACTCTGGGTCTCTTGTTCTGCCAAACAAATTCTGTTAACATTCTGTTCCACTTTTTAAATGGAGCTTCATTCACGATAATAGGTAGATTTTGAAAATAAAACATAAATTTTGGCAAAACACCCATCTTAATGGCAGATATCCTCCCTAACCATGAAAGGTTAAGTTTACTCCAAGTATCCAACTCCTTTTTGATTTCTAAAGTCAACTTCTCATAATTATTCCTGTACAGATCTACATTTTTCCCACTAATCGTAATGCCCAAATATTTTACTTTTTTAACTATCTTAAAGCCTGAGATTTCTTGTATTGAATCTTTCTCTTTTTGGTTTAGGTTTTTAGTGAGAATTACAGTCTTATCCTTGTTCACTCTTAATCCTGAAACCATCTCAAACCTACTCAGATGTTGTAGCAGTTTTTCCATACTTTGTTCCATTTCAAAAATTGTTATTAATAAATCATCTGCGTAAGACTTTAATTTATATTCGAATCCTTTATATCTAATTCCTTTTACATTATCATCCGCTCTTAGACTAGAATTGAGAGTCTCAATGACAATTAGGAAGAGGAGGGGGGACAAAGGACACCCCTGCCTCATTCCCTTACCAATTTGTATTTTCTTAGTTCTTTCACCATTCACAATCACTTGGGCTTCCTGTTTACAGTATATGGCCTTAATCCAATTAGTAAATTTATTGCCTGCTTTAATCTGATCCAAAATTATGAATATGAAGGCCCAATCAACCTGGTCGAAAGCCTTCTCAAAATCAAGAAAAATCATAGCTAGTTTCCGATCACTTCTACTTTCACACAGTTCTATTAAATCTAACACAAATCTGATATTATCCTTAATCATCCTTGAAGGAAGAAACCCATTTTGATCGTTATGGATCCAAGAAGATAATACCCTTTTTAATCTTTCAGCTAAAATTTTTGCAAAAATTTTACAATCACTATTTAAAAGTGATATGGGTCTATAGTTTTTGATATTTTCAACATCTTTACCTTCTTTTGGAAGCAACACAATATCAGCTTGGCTCCAGGAGCTTGGAATCTCAATCGAGCCTAAAGCTACCTCATTCATCAGTTCTGCTAAGTGGTGACTTAAACAAACAGCGTATTTCTTATAGAACTCGCACGGGAAGCCATCAGGCCCCGGCGATTTATGTGGTTTCATAGAACTGATCGCTTCCATCACTTCTTGGGCGGTTATGCTTTTGTTAAGGATTTGAATTTGTTCATCATCCAAAGGTTTAATATCCAGATTTTGTAAATAATCCTTCATGGTATCTTCTTTGAACTTTTCTTCCTTCTTGTATAGTTCTGTGTAAAAATCACATATTATTTCTTTTATTTTCTCTTGCTCAGTATATTTTAGCATATTATCTTTCAGTGCAGTTATTATTTTTTTCCCTTTTTCTTTTCTCATTTGGTAAGCAAGCCACTTACCTGGCTTGTTTGCACCTTCAAATTTTTTCCATTTCATAAAATTAATTTTTTTATCTAACTCGTGGGATAACATCAGAGAAATTTGTTGCTGAATTGCTTTTATCTCTAGGGTTAATTTTTTACACTTAGTTGTTTCCAGTAGCTCCCTTTCCTTACTCTTTAGTTTTTGTTGTAAATCATTTATTTTTTCATTATATTGTTTCTTTAGTTCTACAGATTTCTTAATCAGTTCGCCCCTAATTACCACCTTAAATGCTTCCCAAACCATTTCAATAGGTGTTCCCTTCCCCGAGTTCTCTGCAAAAAAATTGTCTATCTTCACCTGAATGGTTTTGTCTATATTTTCCTTATTAATCAGGTCAGGCGTTAGTCTCCAAGAAAATTGTCTAGGGCTTATTACAACATTAGCCTGTATAAGATTGTGATCTGATAAAACTCTCGGTTTTACCTCTATTTTAGTTATTTTTGGTATTAGGCTATTTGACGCTAAAATCATGTCCAGCCTAGCCCGTGATTGGTGTCAATCGGAAAAGAAAGTATATACCTTTTCCATACCATGCTTCTCTCTCCATACATCGCTAATGCCAATTCTATCCATAAATTCAAAGAATTCTTTTGGGAGTTTACCCTGGGTAGATTTAATTTTTTTATGTGATTTCCTATCCAAAAGAGGGTCAAGGACCCCATTCATATCTCCCATTGTGATACAAGCGTCAAAGGTTAGCTTTTCAACTTTATTTAATAGAGATTTAAAAAACTTCCCTTTCTTTTTCTGTGGTCCATATATTCCCAATAACAAAACATTCATTCCCCTAATTTTTATTACCACCCCAACAAAACGACCTTTCAAATCACACAGCACTTGATTTGGCGTATAACTAGCATTGACATACATGGCAACTCCTTTCTGTTTCTTAGCTGCACTAGACACAAAAAGCTTTCCAAAACTAGGTCTTTCTATTAGTTTGACATCTTCCTGCTTAATCTTTATTTCCTGCAAACACAGTACGTCACTTCTTAATTTTTTGACATATTGGAATATTTTTCCTCTCTTGTCCCACCCATTTAAGCCCTTTACATTCCAGGACACAATATTTAAGCCAGACATGCTCGGTCCTCTGTGTCTGACTCTCCTGCACTTGAGTCTAGAATCTGACTATCGCCTAAGTCCAAAACCTCTTCCAGTCCAAGATTTTTTAAGCTCCCTATTGTCATTTGTCCTTCCTCTACAGACGTCAGTTGTAAGGGCTCTATTGAGGTATCTCCTAAAGAATTTCCTATAGGTTGTTCATCTGCCAAAGGAAGTACTTCTCCTCGATCCTGAAAGCCTGCACCCTCAGATGGCCGCTTGCACTCTACCAAATCTTTCCCTTTGTTCTTTTCCGGTGATTTATTATTGTTCTTATTTTTATCTCTGGCATAATCTTTCCTAAGAAATTTGTGAAATTCCCTTGCCTCCTTTATAGAGCTGACTACAATTTTTTTCCTTTGAAACCATAGAATTAGGCCTTCTGGAAGCCTCCATCTATAGTTAATTTTCCTATTTCTCAACTCTAAAGTAAGGAAATTGTATTCTTTTCTTTTCTTGATAATCTCCGGAGGCAAGTCCCTAAACAATTGAAGCTCTCTCTCTCCAAATTTAATCGGTCTCCTTTTATGATTAAACCAGAGAGTATCCCGTATATGTTTCCTTACAAATAATACAATGACATCTCTCGGGTTATTATTTTTCCTTGCAATATAAGAGTTAACACGAAATAAATTATCTAATTCGATTTCACAAAAAGCAGGGTCCTTACTCAAATACATACTTAACAGGGTAACCACCTTTTGCCACAAGTCTTCATTTTCTTCTTCTGGGAGCCCTCTAATTTTCAGAGACCTTTCCCTAATTTTCACCTCTTTCAATATATTGGTTTCTATCAAAATCTTTTGCTTTTGCTTAACCTCTTTCAGATCTTCTTCAAAGTGATCATGTTTTTTTTTCTATAACTTCCATTTTATTTTGTATTTTAGCTACTTCAGAGGACATTCTATCAATCGCCCCTGTGACTGCCTTAAGTTCCTCCTTTATTTCTTTCTTTAGATCAGTCCTCAGGTCTGCCATTTCAGACCTCAGGGCTTGGATTTCTCTCGATAAGTCCATATGGATTTTCCTTATTTCCTCCATTATCGCCATTGTCCCTTCACTCCCCTTGGTTTGATCTACGGAAGTTCTTCTGGTGTTATTTTGAACCTGGGCCTGTGCAAGAGTTTGTGCTCTGGTCTTTGTTGCCATGACATATACCCTAAATCACCAAAATTCAAGCTATTCCCCAGACTCAATTATTTCAAACAAATAATTCATAAACCAACCAGGAAAATAAAAAGATTAAGCAAGCTGTTACAGTACTTATATACAACAGACTAATATCAGATAAATTCCCTCAAAACTGAATACAAGCCTTTCTTAATGAGAGAATTTGCACTCCTCAATTAAAGCAGTCACATATAATTTTCCCAAGTTGCACTGTATATCGAAGCTCCAGGGCTTAGCTCTGAAAACAGCAGCTGCTATAGACGTCTTCAAACAAAACAGATCGCAGCTTTACAGTCACAGTCAGAGAGCTATAATATTTCTTATTATCAGCCTATAATATGCCGAATAACAATTGGAGTACTTTGTAGCTGAGCGCAGGATCAAAAAACACAGAGTCTTGATTGTTGAATTAATCAAACTACTTGGCAATAGCAAAATTGTCCTGGTATTTGAATGGCCAAACTTTTAATAAGTAGCAGAAAATAGGCTGTGTGCCACAAGTCCCCAAAACTCCTGATTTAAGGATCCTCCAAAGTTCATTCCATTCCCCCAGTTGACCACAAAGAACAGGGAAAGGCGATGGAAAACCAAAACTGAACTCCCAGAAGCTTAATGTAATCTGCAGGTTAGCTTCTAAGAATAATGAAGTATTTCCTCTTCCGAAGCACCTGCTTTATTAATCCTGCAGCTTTCCCGGGCTCAGATTAACAGCAAAAGTCCATGGAATAGCATTTGCCTCCAGTTTCCTTCAGTCTGTTTTAATATATAGAAATCTTTCTTCAAATAAAGATTTTTGGAAACCAATTTAGTGGCACTCAAGAAGATTGGTAACAAAAAAAGCTTTCCTCAGCAGCAATCAAAGGAAGTAAAAAAGTAAAGCGCTCTAAATCAGGCAAGCACAGCTGCCCTTAATATACAAGAGTCAACAAACCCAGCTGGTCCCGGCTTTTCAACACCGAGCGCTTTGTAAAAATTTAAAGTAAATGATGGTTTCTTACCAACCACTTCCCTTAGTCAGCCTCCTTAATTTTCCAAGGGCTCAAACATATCAGGAACCGGAGTTCAAGAAACTCTAAAAACTTTTCACTGTCTCCCCGGCAGAAAAGAACAATTCACCATATGCTCAGGGAAGAAAAAGAAAATTAGCCGCGGCATTGCCTGTTACTGTCAAAGGGCGTCACCCCTGCTCAAAAGTTCACCGTCTTTCTTTCCTTGAAGGAACAGGATTATTCATAAAAAGAACAAAACATGATCAGGAACTCGGCCCCAAAAACCAAAGGAAAAGCCCTTTGTAAAAAAAGAAAACATTGACAGCTAAATTAAAATTGGAGGCGTTCCTATCCCTCTAAGAGAGGAGAGGGAAGGGCGAGGGAGGACCTTCCCCAGCGTTCTTCTTCCACCTTCTTCTTCTTTTCCCCTTCTTCACCACCGACCTGCGTTTTGAGCTTAAAGGTCGGGAAACATGGGGATCTCCCTTTTGAATCCACCTTACCAGGGGGATGTATAGCTGCTATTTGTGTGTAAAAAAGCAGCCCCCTCGTCACTGCCAAGACGGTTCACTGCGGACAAAGCCCAAAACGCGTCTCGTCGGTCCGCCGATCCAACCCGGAAGTTCTGAAGTGTGGAATTTTGGACAAGCCATTTCTTGGCATATCTTACACCTGTAAGATTCTGTGATTACATATCTGACTTTCTCGAATGAGAGATTTGGAAGAGGAGGCAAGTGCCATGTAGTCCAAACCCTTCATGTCATTAAGGATTCACAGTGAAATTGGTCGTGATGGAGGGGTACCCACTCTGCATGAAATCACATGGAGAGAAGGATCCTCTTCCGTGTAGAACGAAATGGTCTTTCACTGTTCAAGATTTCTTTGCATGAGGAAGTTGATGGGAATGGTTTTATTGAATATGATTTGCTCTCTGTTGAGCGTTTTTCTTGTACGAATATATAGAGCAATAAAAAGGAAATTTGGTGGCTAGTTAGTGGAGAAAAAATTGAACCCTTGGAAAGAGGTGTTTTTGATTCGGGCCTTCCCTCCTGCGCGTCCTACATTTGTAGGACATGTCCTCCATTTTCAGATCACATAATATTTTATGGGTATATACTATATTTGTATACCTGTAAACCCATAATTAATCATGACCATTGCCATCAACACATTTTCAATGTAATATCCACTCACTTGAAGCAAAAGAACTCTCCATAATAGTGTAAGAGCTATTTGAAAGTAGAATTTATTTTCTTGGACTTTGGTAGACTTTACGTCCGGCGAGGTCTTTCCACAAATTTGGATGGGCAATTATCAGACGTTATTGAATTGCAAAAATTCTGAAGGGTGGGAGTTTGGACAAGCCATTTCTTGGCATATTCTCCACCTGCAAGATTCTGTGATTACATATCTGACATTCTCGAATGAGAGATTTGGAAGAGGAGGCAAGTGCCATGTAGTCCAAACCCTTCATATCCTTTATGTTTTCACAATAAAATTGGTTGTGATGGAGGGGTAACCAGTCTGCAAGAAATCACATGGAGAGAAGGGTCCTCTTCGATGCAGAACGAAATGATCTTTCATTGTTCAAGATTTCTTTGCAGGAGGAAGTTGATGGGAATGGTTTTATTGAATCTTATTTCCTCTCTGTTGAGCCGTTTTCTTGCTGTCCGAGTTTATAGAACAGTAAAAAGGAAGTTTGGTAGCTAGTTAGTGGACAAAAATTTGAACCCTTGGAAAGAGGGGTTTTTGATGTGGGCCTTCACTCCTGGACGTCCTACATTTGTAGGACATGTCCTTCATTTTCAGATCATACTGTATTTTATGGGTTTATACTGTATATGTACACTTGTATACCCATAATTAATCATGACCATTGTCATCCAAGCATTTTCAATGTAATATCCACTCTCTTGAAGCAATCAACTCTCCATAATAGTGTAAGAGCTATTTGAAAGTAGAATTTATTTTCTTGGACTTTGGTGGACTTTACGTCCGGCAAGGTCTTTCCACAAAGTTTGGATGGGCAATTATCTGACGTTATTGAGTTGCAAAAATTCTGAAGTGTGGAATTATGGACAAGCCCTTTCTTTGCATATCTTACACCTGTAAGATTCTGTGATTATATAGCTGTCATTCTCGAATGAGAGATTTGGAAGAGCAGGCAAGTGCCATGTAGTCCAAACCCTTCATGTCATTAAGGATTCACAGTGAAATTGGTCGTGATGGAGGGGTACCCAGTCTGAATGAAATCACATGGAGAGAAGGTTCCTCTTCCGCGTACACCGAAATGATCTTTCATTGTTCATGATTTCTTTGCATGAGGAAGTTGATGGGAATGGTTTTATTGAATCTTATTTCCTCTCTGTTGAGCGTTTTTCTTGAGGTACGAATATATAGAGCAGTAAAAAGGAAGTTTTGTGTCTAGTTAGTGGAGAAAAATTTGAACCCTTGGAAAGAGGTGTTTTTAATTTGGGCCTTCCCTCCTGGGCATCCTACATTTGTAGGACATGTCCTACATTTTCAGATAACATAATATTTTATGGGTATATACTATATTTGTACACCTGTAAACCCATAATTAATCATGACCATGGCCATCAACGCATTTTCAATCTAATATCCAATCTCTTGAAGCAAAACAACTCACCATAATAGTGTAAGAGCTATTTGAAAGTAGAATTCATTCTCTTGGACTTTGGTGGACTTTATGTCCTTCGAGGTCTTTGCACAAAGTTTGGATGGGCAATTATCTGACGTTATTGAGTTGCAAAAATTCTGAAGGCTGGGAGTTTGGACTAGCCATCTCTTGCCATATCTTGCACCTGTAAGATTCTGTGATTACATATCTGACTTTCTCGAATGAGAGATTTGGAAGAGGAGGCAAGTGCCATGTAGTCCAAACCCTTCATATCATTTATGGATTCAGAAAAAAATTGGTCGTGATAGAGGGGTAACCAGTCTGCATGAAATCACAAGGAGAGAAGGAACCTCTTTTATGCAGAACGAAATGATCTTTGATTGTTCAAGATTTCTTTGCATGAGGAAGTTGATGGGAAAGGTTTTATTGAATCTTATTTCCTCTCTTTTGAGCCGTTTTCTTGCTGTCCAAGTGTATAGAGCAGTAAAAAGGAAGTTTGGTTGCTAGTTAGTGTACAAAAATTTGAACCCTTGGAAAGAGGTGTTTTTGATTTGGGCCTTACCTCCTGGGCATCCTACATTTGTAGGACATGTCCTCCATCTTGAGATCACAGTATGTTTAATGGGTTTATACTATATATGTACACCTGTAGACCCATAATAAAACATGACCATGGCCAGCCAAACATTTTCAATGTAATATCCACTCTCTTGAAGCAAAAGATCTCTCCATAATAGTGTAAGAGCTATTTGAAAGTAGAATTTATTTTCTTGGACTTTGGTGGACTTTATGTCCGGCGAGGTCTTTCCAAAACTTGGATGAGCAATTATCAGACGTTATTGAGTTGCAAAAATTCGGTAGGCTGGGAGTTTGGACTAGCCATCTCTTGGCATATCTTCCACCTGTAAGATTCTGTGATTACATATCTGACATTCTCGAATGAGAGATTTGGAAGAGGAGGCAAGTGCTATGTAGTCCAAACCCTTCATATCATTTATAGATTCACAGTAAAATTGGTTGTGAAGGAGGGGTACCCAGTCTGCATGAAATTACATGGAGAGAAGGATCCTCTTCTATGTAGAAAAAAATGATCTTTCATTGTTCAAGATTTCTTTGCATGAGGAAGTTGATGGGAATGGTTTTACTGAATCTTATTTCCTCTCTGTTGAGCGTTTTTCTTGATGTATGAATATATAGAGCAATAAAAAGGAAGTTTGGTGGCTAGTTAGTGTACAAAAATTTGAACCATTGGAAAGAGGTGTTTTTGATTTGGGGCTTCCCCCTGGGCGTCCTACATTTGTAGGACATGTCCTACATTTTCTGATCACATAATATTTTATGGGTATATACAATATTTGTACACGTGTAAACCCACAATTAATTATGACCATTGCCATCAACGCATTTTCAATGTAATAGCCAATCTCTTGAAGCAAAACAACTCTCCATAATAGTGTAAGAGCTATTTGAAAGTAGAATTCATTCTCTTGGACTTTGGTGGACTTTACGTCATTCGAGGTCTTTGCACCAAGTTTGGATGGGCAATTATCTGACGTTATTGAGTTGCAAAATTTCGGAAGAATGGGAGTTTGGACTAGCCATCTCTAGGCATATCTTGCACCTGTAAGGTTCTGTGATTACATATCTGACATTCTCGAATGAGAGATTTGGAAGAGGAGGCAATTGCTATGTAGTCCAAACCCTTCATATCATTTATGGATTCACAAAAAAATTGGTCGTGATAAAAGGGTAACCAGTCTGCATGAAATCACATGGAGAGAAGGAACCTCTTTTATGCAGAACGAAATGATCTTTCATTGTTCAAGATTTCTTTGCATGAGGAAGTTGATGGGAATGGTTTTATTGAATCTTATTTCCTCTCTGTTGAGCCGTTTTCTTGCTGTCCGAGTTTATAGAGCAGTAAAAAGGAAGTTTGGTTGCTAGTTAGTGTACAAAAATTTGAACCGTTGGAAAGAGGTGTTTTTGATTTGGGCCTTCCCTCCTGGGCATTCTACATTTGTAGGACATGTCCTCCATCTTGAGATCACAGTATATTTAATGGGTTTATACTATATTTGTACACCTGTAAACCCATAATTAATCATGACCATTGCCATCAACGCATTTTCAATGTAATATCCAATCTCTTGAAGCAAAACAACTCTCCATAATAGTGTAAGAGCTATTTGAAAGTAGAATTCATTCTCTTGGACTTTGGTGGACTTTATGTCCTTCGAGGTCTTTGCACAAAGTTTGGATGGGCAATTATCAGACGTTATTGAGTTGCAAAAATTCTGAAGGCTGGGAGTTTGGACTAGCCATCTCTTGCCACATCTTGCACCTGTAAGATTCTGTGATTACATATCTGACTTTCTCGAATGAGAGATTTGGAAGAGGAGGCATGTGAAATATAGTCCAAACCCTTCATATCATTTATGGATTCACAGTGAAATTGGTCGTGATGGAGGAGTACCCAGTCTGCATGAAATCACATGGAGAGAAGGATCCTCTTCTATGTAGAAAGAAATGATCTTTAATTGTTCAAGATTTCTTTGCATGAGCAAGTTGATGGGAATGGTTTTATTGAATCTTATTTCCTCTCTGTTGAGCCGTTTACTTGCTGTCCGATGTTATATAGCAGTAAAAAGGAAGTTTGGTTGCTAGATAGTGGTCAAAAATTTGAACCCTTGGAAAGGGGTGTTTTTGATTTGGACCTACCCTCCTGGGTGTCCTACATTTATAGGACATGTCCTCCATTTTTTGATCACAGTTTATTTTATGGGTTTATACTATATTTGTAAAACTGAGAACCATAATTAATAATGACCATGGCCAACCATGCATTTTCAATGTAATATCCACTCTCTTGAAGCAAAACAACTCTCCATAATAGCGTGAGAGCTATCTGAAAGTAGAATTTATTCTCTTAGACTATGGTGGACTTTACGTCCTTCGAGGTCTTTCCACAAAGTTTGGATGGGCAATTATCAGACGTTATTGAGTTGCAAAAATTCGGAAGGCTGGGAGTTTGGACTAGCCGTCTCTTGGCATATCTTCCACCTGTAAGATTCTGTGATTACATATCTGACATTCTCGAATGAGAGATTTGGAGGAGCAGGCACGTGCCATGTAGTCCAAACCCTTCATGTTATTTATGGATTCACAGTGAAATTGGTCGTGATGTAGGGGTACCCAGTCTGCAAGAAATCACATGGAAAGAAGGATCCTCTTCTATGTAGAACGAAATGATCTTTCATTTTTCAAGATTTCTTTGCATGAGGAAGTTGATGGGAATGGTTTTATTGAATCTTATTTGCTCTCTGTTGAGCGTTTTTCTTGTACGAATATATAGAGCAATAAAAAGGAAATTTGGTGGCTAGTTAGTGGAGAAAAATTTGAACCCTTGGAAAGAGGTGTTTTTGATTCGGGCCTTCCCTCCTGCGCGTCCTACATTTGTAGGACATGTCCTCCATTTTCAGATCACATAATATTTTATGGGTATATACTATATTTGTATACCTGTAAACCCATAATTAATCATGACCATTGCCATCAACACATTTTCAATGTAATATCCACTCACTTGAAGCAAAAGAACTCTCCATAATAGTGTAAGAGCTATTTGAAAGTAGAATTTATTTTCTTGGACTTTGGTAGACTTTACGTCCGGCGAGGTCTTTCCACAAATTTGGATGGGCAATTATCAGACGTTATTGAATTGCAAAAAATCTGAAGGGTGGGAGTTTGGACAAGCCATTTCTTGGCATATTCTAAACCTGCAAGATTCTATGATTACATATCTGACATTCTCGAATGAGAGATTTGGAAGAGGAGGCAAGTGCCATGTAGTCCAAACCCTTCATGTTATTTATGGATTCACAGTGAAATTGGTGGTGATGTAGGGATTCAAAATAAAATTGGTCATGATGGAGGGGTAACCAGTCTGCATGAAATGAAATGGAGAGAAGGATCCTGTTCTATGCAGAACGAAATGATCTTTCATTGTTCAAGATTTCTTTGCATGAGCAAGTTGATGGGAATGGTTTTATTGAATCTTATTTCCTCTCTGTTGAGCCGTTTTCTTGCTGTCTGAGTTTATAGAGCAGTAAAAAGGAAGTTTGGTTGCTAGATAGTGGACAAAAATTTGAACCCTTGGAAAGAGGTGTTTTTGATTTCGGCCTTCCCTCCTGGGCATCCTACATTTGTAGGACATGTCCTCCATCTTGAGATCACAGTATATTTTATGGGTTTATACTATATATGTACGCCTGTAAACCCATAATTAATCATGACCATTGCCATCCAAGCATTTTCAATGTAATATCCACTCTCTTGAAGAAAAAGAACTCTCCATAATAATGTAAGAGCTATTTGAAAGTAGAATTTATTCTCTTGGACTTTGGTGGACTTTATGTCCGGCGAGGTCTTTCCACAAAGTTTGGATGGGCAATTATCAGACGTTATTGAGTTGCAAAAATTCGGAAGGCTGGGAGTTTGGACTAGCCATCTCTTGGCATATCTTGCACCTGTAAGATTCTCTGATTACATATCTGACATTCTCGAATGAGAGATTTGGAAGAGGAGGCAAGTGCCATGTAGTCCAAACCCTTCATATCATTTATAGATTCACAATAAAATTGGTTGTGAAGGAGGGGTAACCAGTCTGCATGAAATCACATGGAGAGAAGGATCCTCTTTTACGCAGAACGAAATGATCTTTCATTGTTCAAGATTTCTTTGTATGAGGAAGTTGATGGGAATGGTTTTATTGAATCTTATTTCCTCTCTGTTGAGCCGTTTTCTTGCTGTCCCAGTTTATAGAGGAGTAAAAAGGAACTTTGGTAGCCAGTTAGTGGACAAAAATTTGAACCCTTGGAAAGAGGTGTTTTTGATGTGGGCCTTCACTCCTGGACGTCCTACATTTGTAGGACATGTCCTCCATTTTCAGATCACAGTATATTTTATGGATATGTACTATATTTGTACCCCTGTATACCCATAATTAATCATGACAATTGCAATCCAAGCATTTTCAATGAAATATCCACTCTCTTGAAGCAAAACAACTCTCAATAATAGCGTAAGAGCTATTTGAAAGTAGAATTTATTCTCTTAGACTATGCTGGACTTTACGTCCTTCGAGGTCTTTCCACAATGTTTGGATGGGCAATTATCAGACGTTATTGAGTTGCAAAAATTCGGAAGGCTGGGAGTTTGGACTAGCCATCTCTTGGCATATCTTGCACCTGTAAGATTCTGCGATTACATATCTGACATTCTCGAATCAGAGATTTGGAAGAGGAGGCAAGTGCTATGTAGTCTCAACCCTTCATATCAAGTATAGAGTCACAATAAAATTGGTTGTGAAGGAGGGGTACCCAGTCTGCATGAAATTACATGGAGAGAAGGATCCTCTTCTTGGTAGAACGAAATGATCTTTCATTTTTCAAGATTTCTTTGCATGAGGAAGTTGATGGGAATGGTTTCATTGAATCTTACTTCCTCTCTGTTGAGCGTTTTTCTTGATGTACGAATATATAGAGCAGTAAAAAGGAAGTTTGGTGGCTAATTAGTGGACAAAAATTTGAACCCTTGGAAAGAGGTGTTTTTAATTTGGGCCTCCCCTCCTGGGTGTCCTACATTTGTAGGACATGTCCTCCATTTTCTGATCACAGTATATTTTATGGGTTGATACTATATTTGTAAAACTGTAGAACCATAATTAATAATGACCATGGCCATCCATGCATTTTCAATGTAATATCCACTCTCTTGAAGCAAAACAACTCTCCATAATAGCGTGAGAGCTATTTGTAAGTAGAATTTATTCTCTTAGACTATGGTGGACTTTACGTCCTTCGAGGTCTTTCCACAAAGTTTGGATGGGCAATTATCAGACGTTATTTATTTGCAAAAATTCTGAAGGGTGGAAGTTTGGATAAGCCGTTCCTTGGCATATCTTCCACATGTAAGATTCTGTGATTATATATCTGACATTCTCGAATATGAGATTTGGAAGAGGAGGCAAGTGCTATGTAGTCCAAACCCTTCATGTCATTTATGGATTCACAGTAAAATTGGTTGTGATGGAGGGGTACCCAGTGTGCATGAAATCAAATGGAGAGAAGGATCCTCTTCTATGCAGAACAGAATTTTATTTCATTGTTCAAGATTTCTTTGCATGAGGAAGTTGATGGGAATGGTTTTATTGAATCTTATTTCCTCTCTGTTGAGCCGTTTTCTTGCTTTACGAGTATATAGAGCAGTAAAATGGAAGTTTGGTTGCTAGTTAGTGGACAAAAATTTGAACCCTTGGAAAGAGGTGTTTTTGGTTTGGGCCTTCCCTCCAGGGCATCCTTCATTTGTAGGACATGTCCTACATTTTCATATCACATAATATTTTATGGGTATATTCTATATTTGTACACCTGTAAACCCATAATTAATCATGACCATTGCCATCAAAGCATTCTCAAGTTATATTCCACCCCCTTCAAGCAAAACAACTCTCCATAATTGTTTAAGAGCTATTTGAAAATAGAATTCATTCTCTTGGAGTTTGGTGCACTTTACCTCCTGCGACGTCTTTCCACGAAGTTTGGATGGACAATTATCACACGTTATTGAGTTGCAAAAATTCTGAAGGCTGGGAGTTTGGACTAGCCATATCTTGGCATATCTTTCACCTGTAAGATTCTGTGATTACATATCTGACATTCTTGAAGGAGAGATTTGGAAGAGGAGGCAAGTGCTATGTAGTCCAAACCCTTCATATCCTTTATGGGTTCACAGTGAAATTGGTCGTGACGGAGGGGTACCCAGTCTGCATGAAATCACATGGAGAGAAGGATCTTCTTCTATGTAGAGTAAAATGATCTTTCATTGTTCAAGATTTCTTTGCATGAGGAAGTTGATGGGAATGGTTTTATTGAATCTTATTTCCTCTCTGTTGATCCGTTTACTTGCTGTCTGATGTTATAGAGCAGTAAATAGGAAGTTTGGTTGCTAGATAGTGGACATAAATCTGAACCCTTGCAAAGGGTTGTTTTTTATTTGGACATTCCCTCCTGGGCGTCCTACATTTGTAGGACATGTCCTCCATTTTCAGATCACAGTATATTTTATGGGTTTATACTATATATGTACACCTGTAGACCCATAATAAATTATGACCATGGCCATACAAGCATTTTCAATGTAATATCCACTCTCTTGAAGCAAAAGAACTCTCCATAAAAGTGTAAGAGCTATTTGAAAGTAGAATTTATAAAAAGAAAGTTTGGTTGCTAGATAGTGGACAAAAATTTGAACCCTTGGAAAGGGGTGTTTTTGATTTGGACCTGTCAGGGATGATGGGAGTTGTAGCTCTTCACCTCTGGCTCTAACTCACCACCTTGTTATGCAGCAGAGCTGACCAGCTTTGATCAGTGGTTGATGCTTCTTTCCCAAGCAGCAGAGTTTCAGAGAATAGGCTGAAGACCCTGACAAACTCTCCAAGCCTTCTCTCTCTTCTTCCTGAGATGTCTCCAAACTTCTCCAGGATTCTTCTGGTTCTTGTATCTTCCCTCAAGACACCAGACAACTCAGTAGGCTTATATAAAAGATCTACTTTATTCTACTATATACATAAATACTATATGCCCTACAAATCACAATCTCTACACTTCACAATATCTCCAACACTACTCCACAATACACCAAACTTCTCCACAATGTACATTAGCAAACATTGCAATTTATAGCCATTGTTAGACACCGCCCACCAGTCAGTTTCCACCCAGTGGGTGTGTACATACATCTTGATTGGTCCACATAGATCATCCCATACCTAAGACCAACCCAAGTGTTTCATTTCTTTACCTTGACCACTTAATGAGTCTCAGGTGTTTGCAATCTATCACAGGTGTTCTCAATATACCTTCTATAACTTTGTCCTTGGCTCTCAAGGCTTCCAAATTACATTATCTTTTTCACCTGTGTATCTTCCTGATTGCTCCTGCTTAGTCACTTTGACATTCACATAAATATTTTTATTTCTATTACTGTATATCCCATGTTGCTTTTTCCTTAACAATCCCCTCCGAAATGAAATATTGTATGTGTCTTACAATGTTATTCCAACCATTTGTGTCAGTCTTTCATGTTTTTCCGCCGTCAATGCTTTTGTGAACAAATCTGCTATGTTGTGTTGTGTTTCTATATATCTCAGTTCTATTTCACCCTTCTGAACCATGTCTCGCACATTTTGATATCTTACTCCAGCATATTTTGTTCTGTTCTTCAAATTTTCAGCTTCAGCTATTGCTATGCATGACTGTGAATCTTCCAGAATTTCTACTGGTATCTTGTAACTTTCGTTTAAATCATTTAACAATTGCTCAACCCACTGTACCTCATTCACTATCTCATTTAAAGCTGCGAATTCTGCTTCAGTCGTACTTAACGCTACATTAGTTTGTTTTCTACTTCTCCAGACTATTGGACTTTCACTGTACTTAATTATCATTCCTGTAACTGACTTCTTGTCTCCTAATTCTGATGCAAAAGAACTATCCTCATAACAATCTAAATCTGAATTACTGTTTCTAATTACCAATTTCTTATCTAAAGTTCCTTTCAAATATCTTAATAAGTGTTTTACTGCTGTCCAGTCTTCAATTTTTGGATCATTAACTCTTCTGGACAATACATTTACAGCATATGAAATGTCTGGTCTGGTGTGGCAAGATATGAATTGTAAAGATCCTATTATGCTCCTGAATAAAGTCTTGTCTTCAAAATCTCTAGTTGTTTTTTCAGATACAAAACCAGTTGTCATTGGAGCTCTTACTATTTTAGCATTTTGTAATCCACACTTTTCAATCAAATTTTCAATGTTCTTTCTCTGGCTTAACAAACAATGTCCTTCTTCTGTCCATTCAACACCAATACCTAAATAAGACTTCAATAAACCTAGATCTTTTAAAACAAACTTTTCAGACAATTCTCTTTTTACTGATTCAATTTCCTGTTTTGACTTTGCTGCCACGCATAAATCGTCTACATAAATTACTAACACTATGTCTCCTTTTGTATAGACACAAGCATCTGCAATGCTCCTTTTGTATCCTAGCTTTACTAACTCGTCATTAATGCACAAATTCCATGCTCTGGCACTTTGTTTTAACCCATACAATGCTTTCTTTAATTTATAAACTTTCTGACTGCCAATTTCTTCAAAACCTTGTGGCTGCTCCATAAATATCTCTTCATCTAAACTAGCATTTAAGTAGGCTGTTTCAAAATCAAAATGTTCTACAACTAAATTCCTTTTTGCTGCTACAGCCAGAACCATTCTCAGACTTTTTGACTTTGCAGTTGGAGAATATGTCTTATCATAGTTCTCATACTGCTGTTGTGCAAAACCCTTAGCTACTAACCTAGCTTTATACTTAATACTTCCATCTGGCATTTCTTTCTTTTTGTACACCCACTTACAACCAATTACTTTCTTGTCCTTGGGTCTGTCAACAACTACAAAAACATCTTTATTTACCAGACAACCAAACTCATCATCCATTGCATCAATCCATCTTTCCTGTTCTTCTCTAGACATACTTTCCAACTCTTCAAAACTTTCAGGCTCTTCCACTGCTAAACAAGCTCTTGCATTTGTCACAACAAACCTATCTGGAGGCTTTCTAACTCTGTGACTACGTCTGGGAATAAACTCTGCTGATCTGCCTCTTTCATCCTCACTTTCTGTGCTGGGAGTTATAGTTCTATGGCTAAATCTCTTGTCCTCAGTCATTCTAGTAGTAATAGGTCTAGATTGTGTCTCATTATCAGAAGAACTATCACTAGCAGCTAGTGGATGCTTCTGGCTTAACTGAAACCCCTCCGTTTCCTGGAGTTGGTTCAGTTTGTGTTTCTGGCTCATTTGAACTTCCTAACCTCAAGAAAACTTCTTTATTGGCATGCAGTTTGTCCCAACCAGCATGTCTCTCAAAATTTGCAGACCTAGAATACTGCACTTCTTTTCCACCTAAATGAAACTTGTAGCTATTTCCAGAATAACCCAAAAACCTAAGCCTTCTACTTTTGGGTTCTCCTTTCTTCCTGAAACACGCTGGAATGTAAACATAAGCAAACTGTCCAAAGACCCTCAAATACTTGTAATTTGGCACTCTCCCATACAATACCCTGTAGGGAATGTCTTCAATTTCTGAATGATACAGTCTGTTACTAATATGTACTGCTGTCAAAGTTGCTTCTGCCCAGAAACTATCTTTTACCTCTGCATCTGCCATCAAACAAGCAGTTATCCTTTTTATATCTTGTATTTTTTTTCCCGCTAAACCATCTTCGTTAGGACAAGCGGGATTAGTAGTTTCTTGCCTTATTCCCACCTTTTGAAACCAATTAAACAATTGATTACTTAGAAACTCTCCTCCCTGGTCAGTAACAATGGTGCCTACTCTAATATCAAATTGTCTTTCCACCATTCTCACCCATGCTTTTAAACTTTGCCCAGCGTCAGATTTGTTTTTCAATATTCTTACAAAAGCAAACCTTGTAAACCTATCAACAATTACTAGGTAATATTTGCTTCCCCCTAAAGATAAACAATTAGCTTGGGCAACATCTGCATGTACAAACTGAAATGGTCTTTGGGCAATTCTTTTGGTTTTCTTGGCTACTGGAAAAGCTCGGACCTTTACCTGATTACATACAGTACAATCTAAGTGATTTTTGCATTCAGCAACTTTTAAATCTGGACACATACTGATTAACTTCTTTAAACATTTGAAACTAGCATGGCCAAATTTCCTGTGTAGTTCATGTATGCAGTCTTTATGAATTGGACTATTGTCTATGTTATTAGCATTTTCAACCCTGTAGCAATCAATATTGTCCTCCAAATAATAAAGCTTATCTTTTTTCAAGCCTATGCCTCGCAATTCCCCATTCAGTTTTATCTTACACATGTTCTTTTCAAAAATGACTGTGTAGTCTCGGTCTGTTAATCTGCTTACTGATAACAAATTATTTTCTAACTCCTTTACATGTAACACATCATTAAAGTTTTCCTTTAGCCCAGGAATGAAAACTGTACCCATTTGATTTACAGTACTGAGCTCTTTCCCATCAGCTAAAACTACAGTATTTACATTTGCTGATTTTCTATTACTTATCAAATTAATATTGTTACACATTGAAGATGATGCTCCTGAGTCAATCAACCATTTACAATTAGCATTTTGTTTTTCCTTAATCATGGTTGCAAACCCCTTTTTGTGACCACTGTCCTTCAAAAATGGAGGTTTGGACTGTTTTTGATACTGCCGCGGCTGCCATCTGCTCTCTCCTTGCTTGCTTCTCTCAGCAGCAAATTGTTTACAATGTCTCTGTATATGACCAATCTTTTTACAATAAAAACACCTCCGTTGCTCCCTTGTAGAAGCTGCTTCTTCCTGCTTTCGTAGTTCAGGCGTTGTTTGTTGTTTTGGCATAGTCCTTAAACTTGCTGAGTCACCCTGCTCAGACTTTCTTCTCAAGTTTTCTTCCAATATCCTGGCAACAATTAAGTCTCTGTTAAGCTCAGCTTCTGGCAAATTTTGCAAGCTATTTGTAATGTTGTCCCAAGAAGGATCTAGCGATTCCAGCAAAATGTAACACTGCTGCTCTTTGCTAATTTCCACTCCTCTCAGTTCAGCTTGCACAAATAAATCTTGCATTGTTTTTAAATGTTCTATCACACACTGTCCTTTCATCATCTTTTGTCTGTAAATTCTTTTAGACCAAAGCATTTTTGCAAACGCAGTTGAAGGTGTGTGTAATCTCTGCAAAGTATCCCACACATCCTTGGCGGACACTTTATCTCTTACATCGTTAATCAAGTCTTCTTCTAGCATGAGATAAAGACATGCTTTTGCTTTAGCGTCTCTTTCTCGAGTGGCTGCATCAGCATCAGCTGCCAGCCCTGTTTCAACTGTCGACCACAGAGAGTCCTTTATGAGTAGAGATTGGGCATATATTTTCCAGGTAGAGTAGTTGTTTCTATTTAATTTACTAAACTTTAGTATCTCCATCTTAATTTGTGCAGTGACTCAATTTCACACAGTCCCTCTGAGTATGCACAGCAGACAAAACACAAAATGATTTACTCACAAGGCTCCACAAAACCTTCTTCCACTCTCTGGAACTTTCAGCTTCTGTGGATGCTGGTTGCTCTAGTATCTGGGCCCATAACCCTTGTCAGGGATGATGGGAGTTGTAGCTCTTCACCTCTGGCTCTAACGCACCACCTTGTTATGCAGCAGAGCTGACCAGCTTTGATCAGTGGTTGATGCTTCTTTCCCAAGCAGCAGAGTTTCAGAGAATAGGCTGAAGACCCTGACAAACTCTCCAAGCCTTCTCTCTCTTCTTCCTGAGATGTCTCCAAACTTCTCCAGGATTCTTCTGGTTCTTGTATCTTCCCTCAAGACACCAGACAACTCAGTAGGCTTATATAAAAGATCTACTTTATTCTACTATATACATAAATACTATATGCCCTACACTTCACAATATCTCCAACACTACTCCACAATACACCAAACTACTCCACAATGTACATTAGCAAACATTGCAATTTATAGCCATTGTTAGACACCACCCACCAGTCAGTTTCTACCCAGTGGGTGTGTACATACATCTTGATTGGTCCACATAGATCATCCCATACCTAAGACCAACCCAAGTGTTTCATCACTTTACCTTGACCACTTAATGAGTCTCAGGTGTTTGCAATCTATCACAGGTGTTCTCAATATACCTTCTATAACTTTGTCCTTGGCTCTCAAGGCTTCCAAATTACATTATCTTTTTCACCTGTGTATCTTCCTGATTGCTCCTGCTTAGTCACTTTGACATTCACATACATATTTTTATTTCTATTAATGTATATCCCATGTTGCTTTTTTCTTAACAGGACCTTCCCTCCTGGGTGTCCTACATTTGTAGGACATGTCCTCCATTTTCTGATCACAGTATATTTTATGGGTTTATACTATATTTGTAAAACTGTAGAACCATAATTAATAATGACCATGGCCATCCATGCATTTTCAATGTAATATCCACTCTCTTGAAGCAAAACAACTCTCCATAATAGCGTGAGAGCTATTTGAAAGTAGAATTTATTCTCTTAGACTATGGTGGACTTTACGTCCTTCGAGGTCTTTCCACAAAGTCTGGATGGGCAATTATCAGACGTTATTGAGTTGCAAAAATTCGGAAGGCTGGGAGTTTGGACTAGCCGTCTCTTGGCATATCTTCCACCTGTAAGATTCTGTGATTACATATCTGACATTCTCGAATGAGAGATTTGGAAGAGGAGGCACGTGCCATGTAGTCCAAACCCTTCATGTTATTTATGGATTCACAGTGAAATTGTTGGTGATGTAGGGGTACCCAGTCTCCAAGAAATAACATGGAAAGAAGGATCCTCTTCTATGTAGAACGAAATGATCTTTCATTTTTCAAGATTTCTTTGCATGAGGAAGTTGATGGGAATGGTTTTATTGAATCTTATTTCCTCTCTGTTGAGCCGTTTACTTGCTGTCCGATGTTATAGAGCAGTAAAAAGGAAGTTTGGTTGCTAGATAGTGGACAAAAATTTGAACCCTTGGAAAGGGGTGTTTTTGACTTGGACCTTCCCTCCTGGGCGTCCTACATTTGTAGGACATGTCCTCCATTTTCAGATCACAGTATATTTTATGGGTTTATACTATATTTGTAAAACAGTAGAACCATAATTAATAATGACCATGGCCATCCATGCATTTTCAATGTAATATCCACTCTCTTGAAGCAAAACAATTCTCCATAATAGCGTGAGAGCTATTTTAAAGTAGAATTTATTCTCTTAGACTATGGTGGACTTTAGGTCCTTCGAGGTCTTTCCACAAAGTTTGGATGGGCAATTATCAGACGTTATTGAGTTGCAAAAATTCTGAAGGGTGGGAGTTTGGACTAGCCATCTCTTGGCATATCTTGCACCTGTAAGGTTCTGTGATTACATATCTGACACTCTCGAATTAGAGACTTGGAAGAGGAGGCAAGTGCTATGTAGTCCAAACCCTTCATGTTTTTGATTTGTGCCTTACCTCCTGGGCGTCCTACATTTGTAGGACATGTCCTACATTTTCAGATCACATAATATTTTATGTGTATATACTATATTTTTACACCTGTAAACCCATAATTAATCATGACCATTGCCATCGAAGCATTTTCAATGTAATTTCCACTCTGTTGAAGCAAAACAACTCTCCATAATAGTGTAAGAGCTATTTGAAAGTAGAATTTATTGGACTTTGGAGGACTTTAGGTCCTTCGAGGTCTTTCCACAAAGTTTGTATGGGCAAGTATCAGACGTTATTGAGTTGCAAAAATTCTGAAGTGTGGTAGTTTGGACAAGCCATTTACTGGCATATCTTCCACATGTAAGATTCTGTTATTACATAGCAGTCATTCTCGAATGAGAGTTTTGGAAGAGGAAGCAACTGCCATGTAGTCCAAACCCTTCATGTCATTTATGGATTCACAGTGAAATTGGTCGTGATGGAGGTGTACAAAGTCTGCATGAAATCACATGGAGAGAAGGATCCTCTTCTATGTAGAACGAAATGATCTTTCATTTTTCAAGATTTCTTTGCATGAGAAAGTTGATGGGAATGGTTTTATTGAATATTATTTCCTCTCTGTTGAGCCGTTTTCTTGCTGTCCGCGTTTATAGACCAGTAAGAAGGAAGTTTGGTTGCTAGTTAGTGTACAAAATTTGAACCCTTGGAAAGAGGTGTTTTTGATTTGGGCATTCCCTCCAGGACGTCCTACATTTGTAGGACATGTCCTCCATTTTCAGATCACTGTATATTTTATGGGTTTATACTATATTTGTACACCTGCAGACCCACAATTAATCATGACCATTGCCATCCAAGCATTTTCAAAGTAATATCCAATCTCTCGAAGCAAAACAACTCTCCATAATAGTGTAAGAGCTATTTGAAAGTAGAATATTCTCTTGGACTTTGGTGCCCTTTATGGCAAGCGAGGTCTTTCCACAAAGTTTGGATGGGCAATTATCAGATCTTATTGAGTTGCAAAAATTCAGAAGGCTGGGAGTTTGGACTAGCGATCTCTTGGCATATCTTGAACCTGCAAGATTCTGTGATTACATATCTGACATTCTCGAATGAGAGATTTGGAAGAGGAGGCAAGTGCTATGTAGTCCAAACCCTTCATGTCATTTATGGATTCACAATAAAATTGGACGTGATGGAGGGGTAACTAGTCTGAATGAAATCACATGGAGTGAGGGATCCTCTTCTATGCAGAACGAAATGATCTTTCATTGTTCAAGATTTTTTTGGTTGAGGAAGTTGATGGGAATGGTTTTATTGAATCTTATTTCCTCTCTGTTGAGCCGTTTTCTTGATGTACGAATATAAAGAGCAGTAAAAATATAATTTGGTTGCTAGTTAGTGGACAAAAATTTGAACCCTTGGAAAGAGGTGTTTTTGATGTGGGCCTCCCATCCTGGGCGTCCTACATTTGTAGGACATGTCCTCCATTTTCAGATCACAGTATATTTTAAGGGTATATACTATATTTGTACACCTGTAAACCCATAATTTATCATGACCATTGCCATCCAAGCATTTTCAATGTAATATCCAATCTCTTGAAGCAAAACAACTCTCCATAATAGTTTAAGAGCTATTTGAAAGTAGAATTTATTCTCTTGGACTTTGGTGGACTTTACGTCCTTCGGTGTTTTTGCCCAAAGTTTGGATGGGCAATTATCAGACGTTATTGAGTTGCAAAAATTCTGAAGTGTGGAATTTTGGACAAGCCATTTCTTGGCAGATCTTACACCTGTAAGATTCTGTGATTAAGTAGCTGTCATTCTCGAATGAGAGATTTGGAAGAGGAGGCAAGTGAAATGTAGTCCAAACCCTTCATGTCATTAAGGATTCACAGTGAAATTGTTTGTGACGGAGGGGTACCCAGTCTGAATGAAATCACATGGAGAGAAGGAACCTCTTCCGTGTAGAATGAAATGATCTTTCTTTGTTCAAGATTTCTTTTCATGAGGAAGTTGATGGGAATGGTTTTATTGAATCTTATTTCCTCTCTGTTGAGCCGTTTTCTTGCTGTCCGCGTTTATAGAGCAGTAAAAAGGAAGTTAGGTTGCTAGTTAGTGTACAAAAATTTGAACCCTTGGAAAGAGGTGTTTTTGATTTGGGCCTTCCCTCCAGGGCGTCATACATTTGTAGGACATGTCCTCCATTTTCAGATCACAGTACATTTTATGGGTTTATACTATATTTGTACACCTGCAGACCCATAATTAATCATGACTATGGCCATCCAAGCATTCTCAAAGTATATTCCACTCCGTTCAAGCAAAACAACTCTTCATAATAGTGTATGAGCTATTTGAAAATAGCAATTATTCTCTTGGACTTTGGTGCATTTTACGTCAAGCGAGGTCTTTCCACAAAGTTTCGATGGGCAATTATCAGACCTTATTTAGTTGCAAAAATTCAGATGGCTGGGAGTTTGGTCTAGCCAACTCTTGGCATATCTTGCACCTGCAAGATTCTGTGATTACATATCTGACATTCTCGAATGAGAGATTTGGAAGAGGAGAGAAGTGCTATGTAGTCCAAACCCTTCATATCATTTATAGATTCACAAAAAAATTGGTTGTGATAGAGGGGTAACCAGTCTGCATGAAATCACATGGAGAGAAGGATCCACTTTTATGCAGAATGAAATGACCTTTCATTGTTCAAGATTTCTTTGCATGAGGAAGTTGATGGGAATGGTTTTATTGAATCTTATTTCCTCTCTGTTGAGCCGTTTTCTTGCTGTCCAGGTTTATAGAGCAGTAAATAGGAAGTTTGGTTGCTAGTTAGTGGACAAAAATTTGAACCCTTGGAAAGAGGTGTTTTTGATTTGGGCCTTCCCTCCTGGGCATCCTACATTTGTAGGATATGTCCTCCATCTTGAGATCACAGTATATTTTATGGGTTTATACTATATATGTACACCTGTAGACCCATAATAAAACATGACCATGGCCATCCAAGCATTTTCAATGTAATATCCACTCTCTTTAAGCAAAAGAACTCTCCATAATAGTGTAAGAGCTATTTGAAAGTAGAATTTATTTTCTTGGACTTTGGTAGACTTTATGTCTGGTGAGGTCTTTCCAAAAGTTTGGATGAGCAATTTTCAGACGTTATTGAGTTGCAAAAATTTTGAAGGCTGGAAGTTTGGACTAGCCATCTCTTGGCATATCTTCCACCTGTAAGATTCTGTGATTACATATCTGACATTCTCGAATGAGAGATTTGGAAGAGGAGGCAAGTGCTATGTAGTCAAAACACTTCATATCATTTATAGATTCACAATAAAATTGGTTGTGAAGGAGGGGGACCCAGTCTGCATGAAATTACATGGAGAGAAGGATCCTCTTCTATGTAGAACGAAATGATCTTTCATTTTTCAAGATTTCTTTGCATGAGGAAGTTGATGGGAATGGTTTTATTGAATCTTATTTCCTCTCTGTTGAGCCGTTTACTTGCTGTCCGATAATATAAAGCAGTAAAAAGGAAGTTTGGTTGCTAGATAGTGGACAAAAATTTGAACTCTTGGAAAGGGGTGGTTTTGATTTGGACCTTCCCTCCTGGGTGTCCTACATTTGTAGGACATGTCCTCTATTTTCTGATCACAGTATATTTTATGGGTTTATACTATATTTGTAAAACTGTAGATCCATAATTAATAATGACCATGGCCATCCATGCATTTTCAATGCAATATCCAATCTCTTGAAGCAAAACAACTCTCCATAATAGTGTAAGAGCTATTTGAAAGTAGAATTTATTCACTTAGACTATGGTGGACTTTACGTCCTTCAAGGTCTTTCCACAAAGTTTGGATGGGCAATTATCAGACGTTATTGATTTGCAAAAATACTGAAGGGTAGGAATTAGAACAAGCCATTTCTTGGCATATCTACCACATGTAAGATTCTGTGATTACATATCTGACATTCTCGAATGAGAGATTTGGAAGAGGAGGCAAGTGCCATGTAGTCCAAACCCTTCATGTCATTTATGGATTCACCTTGAAATTGTCGTGACGGAGGGGTACCAAGTCTGCATGAAATCAGAAGGAGAGAAGGATCTTCTGTGTAGAATAAAAATGATCTTTCATTGTTCAAGATTTCTTTGCATGAGGAAGTTTATGGGAATGGTTTTACTGAATCTTATTTCCTCTCTGTTGAGCCGTTTTCTTGCTGTCCGTGTTCATAGAGCAGTAAAAAGGAAGTTTGGTTGCTAGATAATGGACAAAAATTTGAACCCTTGGAAAGAGGTGTTTTTGATTTGGGCCTTCCCTCCTGGGTGTCCTACATTTGTAGGACATGTCCTCCATCTTTTGATCACAGTATATTTTATGGGTTTATACTATATATGTACACCTGTAGGCCCATAATAAATCATGACCATGCCCATCCAATTATTTTCAATGTAATATCCACTCTCTTGAAGCAAAAGAACTCTCCATAATAGTGTAAGAGCTATTTGAAAGTAGAATTTATTTTCTTGGATTTGGTGGACTTTACGTCCGGCAAAGTCTTTCCACAAAGTTTGGATGGGCAATTATAAGACGTTATTGATTTGCAAAAATTCGGAAGGCTGGGAATTTGGACTAGCCATCTCTTGGCATATCTTTCACCTGTAAGATTCTGAGATTACATATCTGACATTCTCGAATGAGAGATTTGGAAGAGGAGGCAAGTGCTATGTAGTCCAAACCCTTCATATCATTTATAGATTCACAATAAAAATTTTCGTGAAGGACCGGTACCCAGTCTGCATGAAATCACATGGAGAGAAGGATCGTCTTGTATGCAGAATAAAATTATCTTTCATTGTTCATGATTTCTTTGCATGAGGAAGTTGATGGGAATGGTTTTATTGAATCTTATTTCCTCTCTGTTGAGCGTTTTTCTTGAGGTACGAATATATAGAGCAGTAAAAAGGAAGTTTTGTGTCTAGTTAGTGGAGAAAAATTTGAACCCTTGGAAAGAGGTGTTTTTAATTTGGGCCTTCCCTCCAGGGCATCCTACATTTGTAGGACATGTCCTACATTTTCAGATCATAGTATATTTTATGGGTATATACTATATTTGTACACCTGTAAACGCATCATTAATCATGACCATGGCCATCGACGCATTTTCAATGTAATATCCAATCTCTTGAAGCAAAACAACTCTCCGTAATAGTGTAAGAGCTATTTGAAAGTAGAAATTATTCTCTTGGACTTTGGTGGACTTTACGTCCTTCGAGGTCTTTGCACAAAGTTTGGATGGGCAATTATCTGACGTTATTGAGTTGCAAAAATTCGGAAGTGTGGAATTTTGGACAAGCCATTTCTTGGCATATCTTCCACCTGTAAGATTCTGTGATGACATATCTGACATTCTCGAATGAGAGATTTGGAAGAGGAGGCAAGTGCCATGTAGTCCAAACCCTTCATGTCATTTTTGGATTCACAGGGAAATTGGTCGTGGTAGAGGCGGATCCAGTGTGCATGAAATCACTTGGAGAGAAGGATCCTCTTCCATGTAGAACAAAATGATCTTTGATGGTACAAGATTTCTTTGCATGAGGAAGTTGATGGGCATGGTTTTATTGAATCTTATTTCCTCTCTGTTAAGCAGTTTTTTTGATGTACGAATATATAGAGCAGTAAAAATGAAGTTTGGTTGCTAGATAGTGGACAAAAATTTTAACCCTTGGAAAGAGGTGTTATTGATGTGGGCCTTTCCTCCAGGGCGTCCTACATTTGTAGGACATGTCCTCCATTTTCAGATCACAGTATATTTTATGGGTTTATACTATATTTGTACACCTGCAGACCCATAATTAATCATGACCATTGACATCCAAGCATTTTCAAAGCATATTCCACTCCGTTAAAGCAAAACAACTCTCCATAATAGTGTATGAGCTATTTGAAAGTAGCATTTATTCTCTTGGACTTTGGTGCACCTTACATCCTGCGAGGTCTTTCCACAAAGTTTGGATGGGCAATTCTCAGATGTTACTGAGTTGCAAAAATTCTGAGGGGTGGAAGTTTGGACTAGCGATCTCTTGGCATATCTTTCACCTGTAAGATTCTGTGATTACATATCTGACATTCTCGAATGAAAGATTTGGAAGAGGAGGCAAGTGCTATGTAATCCAAACCCTTCATGTCATTTATGGATTCACAGTAAAATTGGTCGTGATGGAATGGTACCCAGTCTGCATGAAATCACATGGAGAGAAGGATCCTCTTGTATGCAGAAAAAAATTATCTTTCATTGTTTAAGATTTCTTTGCATGAGGAAGTTGATGGAAATGGTTTTATTGAATCTTATTTCCTCTCTGTTGAGCCGTTTTCTTGATGTACGAATATATAGAGCATTAAAAAGGAAGTTTGGTTGCTAGTTAGTGGACAAAAATTTGAACCCATGGAAAGAGGTGTTTTTGATGTGGGCCTTCACTCTGGGAAGTCCTACATTTGTAGGACATGTCCTCCATTTTCAGATCATAGTATATTTTATGGGTATATACTATATTTGTACACCTGTATACCCATAATTAATCATGACCATTGCCATCCAAGCATTTTCAATGTAATATCCAATCTCTTGAAGCAAAACAACTCTCCATAATAGCGTAAGAGCTATTTGAAAGTAGAATTTATTCTCTTAGACTATGGTGGACTTTACGTCCTTCGAGGTCTTTCCACAAAATTTGGATGGGCAATTATCAGACGTTATTGAGTTGCAAAAATTCGGAAGGCTGGGAGTTTGGACTAGCCATCTCTTGGCATATCTTGCACCTGTAAGATTCTGTGATTACATATCTGACATTCTCGAATGAGAGATTTGGAAAAGGAGGCACGTGCCATGTAGTCCAAACCCTTCATGTCATTTATGGATTCACAGTGAAATTGGTGGTGATGTAGGGGTACACAGTCTGCATGAAATCACATGGAGAGAAGGATCCTCTTCTATGTAGAAGGAAATGATCTTTCATTTTTCAAGATTACTTTGCATGAGGAAGTTGATGGGAATGGTTTTATTGAATCTTATTTCCTCTCTGTTGAGCCGTTTTCTTGCTGTAAGATGTTATAGAGCAGAAAAAAGGAAGTTTGGTTGCTAGATAGTGTACAAAAATTTGAATCCTTGGAAAGAAGTGTTTTTGATTTGGGCCTTCCGACCTGGGCATCCTACATTTGTAGGACATGTCCTCCATATTCAGATCACTGTATATTTTATGGGTATATACTATATTTGTACACCTGTATACCCATAATTAATCATGACCATTGCCATCCAAGCATTTTCAATGTAATATCCAATCTCTTGAAGCAAAACAACTCTCCATAATAGCGTAAGAGCTATTTGAAAGTAGAATTTATTCTCTTAGACTATGGTGGATTTTATGTCCTTCGAGGTCTTTCTACAAAGTTTGGATAGGCAATTATCAGACGTTATAGAGTTGCAAAAATTCGGAAGGCTGGGAGTTTGGACTAGCCATCTCTTGGCATATCTTGCACCTGTAAGATTCTGTGATTATATATCTGACATTCTTGAATGAGAGATTTGGAAGAGGAGACAAGTGCTATGCAGTCCAACCCTTCATATCATTTATAGATTCACTATAAAATTGGTCGTGAAGGAGGGGTACCCAGTCTGCATGAAATCACATGGAGAAAAGGATCCTGTTCTATGTAGAACAAAATGATCTTTGATTGTTCAAGATTTCTTTGCATTAGGAAGTTGATGGCAATGGTTTTATTGAATCTTATTTCCTCTCTTTTGAGCCGTTTTCTTGCTTTACGAGTATATAGAGCAGTAAAAAGATGTTTGGTTGCTAGTTAGTGTACAAAAATTTGAACCCTTGGAAAGAGGTGTTTTTGATTTGGGCCTTTCCTCCTGGGCGTCCTACATTTGTAGGACATGTCCTCCATTTTCATATCACTGTATATTTTATGGGTATATACCATATTTGTACACATGTAGACCCATAAATAATCATGACCATTCCCATCCAAGCATTTTCATCATAAAATCCACTCTCTTGAAGCAAAACAACTCTCCATAATAGTGTAAGAGCTATTTGAAAGTAGAATTTATTCTCTTGGACTTTGGTGAACTTTACGTGCTTCGATGTCTTTCCACAAAGTTTGGATGGGCAATTATCAGACGTTATTGAATTGCAAAAATTCTGAAGGGTGGAATTTTGGACAAGCCATTTCTTGGCATATCTTACACCTGTAAGATTCTGTGATTACATATCTGACATTCTCGAATGAGAGATTTGGAAGAGTAGGCAAGTGCCATGTAGTCCAAACCCTTCATGTCATTTATGGATTCGCAGTAAAATTGGTCGTGATGGAGGGGTACCCAGTCTGCATGAAATCACATGGAGAGAAGGATCCTCTTGTATGCAGAATAAAATGATCTTTCATTGTTCAAGATTTCTTTGCATGAGGAAGTTGATGGGAATCGTTTCATTGAATCTTATTTCCTCTCTGTTGAGCCGTTTTCTTGCTGTCCGAGTTTCTAGAGCAGTAAAAATGAAGTTTGGTTGCTAGATAGTGGACAAAAATTTGAACCCTTGGAAAGAGGTGTTTTTGATTTGGGCCTTCCCTCCTGGGCATCCTACATTTGTAGGACATGTCCTCCATCTTGAGATCACAGTATATTTTATGGGTTTATACTATATATGTACACCTGTAGACCCATAATAAAACAGGACCGTGGCCATCCAAGCATTTTCAATGTAATATCTACTCTCTTGAAGCAAAACAATGTAATTTCCATAATAGTGTAAGAGCTATTTGAAAGTAGAATTTATTTTCTTGTACTTTGGTGGACTTTACGTCCGGCGAGGCCTTTCCTCAAAGTTTGGATGGACAATTATCAGACGTTATTGAGTTGCAAAAATTCGGAAGGCTCGGAGTTTGGACTAGCCATCTCTTGGCATATCTTGCACCTGTAAGATTCTGTGATTAGATATCTGACATTCTCAAATGAGAGATTTGGAAGAGGAGGCAAGTGCTATGTAGTCCAAACCCTTCCTATCATTTATAGATTCACAATAAAATTGGTCGTGAAGGAGGGGTACCCAGTCTGCATGAAATTACATGGAGAGAAGGATCCTCTTCAAGGTAGAACAAAATGATCTCTCATTGTTCAAGATTTCTTTGCATGAGGAAGTTGATGGGAATGGTTTTATTGAATCTTATTTCCTCTCTGTTGAGCGTTTTTCTTGATGTACGAATATATAGAGCATTAAAAAGGAAATTTTGTGGCTAGTTAGTGAAGAAAAATGTGAACCCTTGGAAAGAGGTGTTTTTAATTTGGGCCTTCCCTCCTGGGCGTCCTACATTTGTAGGACATGTCCTCCATTTTCAGATCACATAATAGTTTATGGTTATATACTATATTTGTACACCTGTAAACCCATAATTAATCATGACCATTGCCATCGAAGCATTTTCAATGTAATTTCCACTCTCTTGAAGCAAAACAACTCTCCATAATAGTGTAAGAGCTATTTGAAAGTAGAATTTATAGGATTTTGGTGGACTTTACATCCTTCGAGGTCTTTCCACAAAGTTTGGATGGGCAATTATCAGACGTTATTGAGTTGCAAAAATTCTGAAGTGTGGTAGTTTGGACAAGCCATTACTTGGCATATCTTCCACCTGTAAGATTCTGTGATGACATATCTGACATTCTCGAATGAGAGATTTGTAAGAGGAGGCAAGTGCCATATAGTCCAAACCCTTCATGTCATTTTTGGATTCACAGGGAAATTGGTCGTGGTAGAGGCGGATCCAGTCTGCATGAAATCACTTGGAGAGAAGGATCCTCTTCCATGTAGAACAAAATGATCTTTGATGGTTCAAGATTTCTTTGCATGAGGAAGTTGATGGGAATGGTTTTATTGAATCTTATTTCCTCTCTGTTAAGCAGTTTTCTTGATGTACGAATATATAGAGCAGTAAAAAGGAAGTTTGGTTGCTAGATAGTGGACAAAAATTTGAACCCTTGGAAAGAGGTGTTATTGATGTGGGCCTTTCCTCCAGGGCGTCCTACATTTGTAGGACATGTCCTCCATTTTCAGATCACAATATATTTTATGGGTTTATACTATATTTGTACACCTGCAGACCCATAATTAATCATGACCATTGACATCCTAGCATTTTCAAAGTATATTCCACTCCGTTCAAGCAAAACAACTCTCCATAATAGTGTATGAGCTATTTGAAAGTAGCATTTATTCTCTTGGACTTTGGTGCACCTTACCTCCTGCGAGGTCTTTCCACAAAGTTTGGATGGGCAATTCTCAGATGTTACTGAGTTGCAAAAATTCTGAGGGGTGGAAGTTTGGACTAGCGCTCTCTTGGCATATCTTTCACCTGTAAGATTCTGTGATTACATATCTGACATTCTCGAATGAAAGATTTGGAAGAGGAGGCAAGTGCTATGTAGTCCAAACCCTTCATGTCATTTATGGATTCACAGTAAAATTGGTCGTGATGGAGGGGTACCCAGTCTGCATGAAATCACATGGAGAGAAGGATCCTCTTGTATGCAGAAAAAAATTATCTTTCATTATTTAAGATTTCTTTGCATGAGGAAGTTGATGGGAATGGTTTTATTGAATCTTATTTCCTCTCTGTTGAGCCGTTTTCTTGATGTACAAATATATAGAGCATTAAAAAGGAAGTTTGGTTGCTAGTTAGTGGACAAAAATTTTAACCCATGGAAAGAGGTGTTTTTGATTTGGGCCTTCCCTCCAGGGCGTCCTACATTTGTAGGACATGTCCTCCATTTTCAGATCATAGTATATTTTATGGGTATATACTATATTTGTACACCTGTATACCCATAATTAATCATGACCATTGCCATCCAAGCATTTTCAATGTAATATCCAATCTCTTGAAGCAAAACAACTCTCCATAATAGCGTAAGAGCTATTTGAAAGTAGAATTTATTCTCTTAGACTATGGTGGACTTTACGTCCTTCGAGGTCTTTCCACAAAGTTTGGATGGGCAATTATCAGACGTTATTGACTTGCAAAAATTCGGAAGGCTGGGAGTTTGGACTAGCCATCTCTTGGCATATCTTGCACCTGTAAGATTCTGTGATTATATATCTGACATTCTTGAATGACAGATTTGGAAGAGGAGACAAGTGCAATGCAGTCCAACCCTTCATATCATTTATAGATTCACTATAAAATTGGTCGTGAAGGAGGGGTACCCAGTCTGCATGAAATCACATGGAGAGAAGGATCCTGTTCTATGTAGAACAAAATGATCTTTGATTGTTCAAGATTTCTTTGCATTAGGAAGTTGATGGCAATGGCTTTATTGAATCTTATTTCCTCTCTTTTGAGCCGTTTTCTTGCTTTACGAGTATATAGAGCAGTAAAAAGATGTTTGGTTGCTAGTTAGTGTACAAAAATTTGAACCCTTGGAAAGAGGTGTTTTTGATTTGGGCCTTTCCTCCTGGGCGTCCTACATTTGTAGGACATGTCCTCCATTTTCATATCACTGTATATTTTATGGGTATATACCATATTTGTACACATGTAGACCCATAAATAATCATGACCATTCCCATCCAAGCATTTTCATCATAAAATCCACTCTCTTGAAGCAAAACAACTCTCCATAATAGTGTAAGAGCTATTTGAAAGTAGAATTTATTCTCTTGGACTTTGGTGAACTTTACGTGCTTCGATGTCTTTCCACAAAGTTTGGATGGGCAATTATCAGACGTTATTGAATTGCAAAAATTCTGAAGGGTGGAATTTTGGACAAGCCATTTCTTGGCATATCTTACACCTGTAAGATTCTGTGATTACATATCTGACATTCTCGAATGAGAGATTTGGAAGAGTAGGCAAGTGCCATGTAGTCCAAACCCTTCATGTCATTTATGGATTCGCAGTAAAATTGGTCGTGATGGAGGGGTACCCAGTCTGCATGAAATCACATGGAGAGAAGGATCCTCTTGTATGCAGAATAAAATGATCTTTCATTGTTCAAGATTTCTTTGCATGAGGAAGTTGATGGGAATCGTTTCATTGAATCTTATTTCCTCTCTGTTGAGCCGTTTTCTTGCTGTCCGAGTTTCTAGAGCAGTAAAAATGAAGTTTGGTTGCTAGATAGTGGACAAAAATTTGAACCCTTGGAAAGAGGTGTTTTTGATTTGGGCCTTCCCTCCTGGGCATCCTACATTTGTAGGACATGTCCTCCATCTTGAGATCACAGTATATTTTATGGGTTTATACTATATATGTACACCTGTAGACCCATAATAAAACAGGACCGTGGCCATCCAAGCATTTTCAATGTAATATCCACTCTCTTGAAGCAAAACAATGTAATTTCCATAATAGTGTAAGAGCTATTTGAAAGTAGAATTTATTTTCTTGTACTTTGGTGGACTTTACGTCCGGCGAGGCCTTTCCTCAAAGTTTGGATGGACAATTATCAGACGTTATTGAGTTGCAAAAATTCGGAAGGCTCGGAGTTTGGACTAGCCATCTCTTGGCATATCTTGCACCTGTAAGATTCTGTGATTAGATATCTGACATTCTCAAATGAGAGATTTGGAAGAGGAGGCAAGTGCTATGTAGTCCAAACCCTTCCTATCATTTATAGATTCACAATAAAATTGGTCGTGAAGGAGGGGTACCCAGTCTGCATGAAATTACATGGAGAGAAGGATCCTCTTCAAGGTAGAACAAAATGATCTTTCATTGTTCAAGATTTCTTTGCATGAGGAAGTTGATGGGAATGGTTTTATTGAATCTTATTTCCTCTCTGTTGAGCGTTTTTCTTGATGTACGAATATATAGAGCAGTAAAAAGGAAATTTTGTGGCTAGTTAGTGAAGAAAAATGTGAACCCTTGGAAAGAGATGTTTTTAATTTGGGCCTTCCCTCCTGGGCGTCCTACATTTGTAGGACATGTCCTCCATTTTCAGATCACATAATAGTTTATGGTTATATACTATATTTGTACACCTGTAAACCCATAATTAATCATGACCATTGCCATCGAAGCATTTTCAATGTAATTTCCACTCTCTTGAAGCAAAACAACTCTCCATAATAGTGTAAGAGCTATTTGAAAGTAGAATTTATAGGATTTTGGTGGACTTTACGTCCTTCGAGGTCTTTCCACAAAGTTTGGATGGGCAATTATCAGACGTTATTGAGTTGCAAAAATTCTGAAGTGTGGTAGTTTGGACAAGCCATTACTTGGCATATCTTCCACCTGTAAGATTCTGTGATGACATATCTGACATTCTCGAATGAGAGATTTGTAAGAGGAGGCAAGTGCCATATAGTCCAAACCCTTCATGTCATTTTTGGATTCACAGGGAAATTGGTCGTGGTAGAGGCGGATCCAGTCTGCATGAAATCACTTGGAGAGAAGGATCCTCTTCCATGTAGAACAAAATGATCTTTGATGGTTCAAGATTTCTTTGCATGAGGAAGTTGATGGGAATGGTTTTATTGAATCTTATTTCCTCTCTGTTAAGCAGTTTTCTTGATGTACGAATATATAGAGCAGTAAAAAGGAAGTTTGGTTGCTAGATAGTGGACAAAAATTTGAACCCTTGGAAAGAGGTGTTATTGATGTGGGCCTTTCCTCCAGGGCGTCCTACATTTGTAGGACATGTCCTCCATTTTCAGATCACAATATATTTTATGGGTTTATACTATATTTGTACACCTGCAGACCCATAATTAATCATGACCATTGACATCCTAGCATTTTCAAAGTATATTCCACTCCGTTCAAGCAAAACAACTCTCCATAATAGTGTATGAGCTATTTGAAAGTAGCATTTATTCTCTTGGACTTTGGTGCACCTTACCTCCTGCGAGGTCTTTCCACAAAGTTTGGATGGGCAATTCTCAGATGTTACTGAGTTGCAAAAATTCTGAGGGGTGGAAGTTTGGACTAGCGCTCTCTTGGCATATCTTTCACCTGTAAGATTCTGTGATTACATATCTGACATTCTCGAATGAAAGATTTGGAAGAGGAGGCAAGTGCTATGTAGTCCAAACCCTTCATGTCATTTATGGATTCACAGTAAAATTGGTCGTGATGGAGGGGTACCCAGTCTGCATGAAATCACATGGAGAGAAGGATCCTCTTGTATGCAGAAAAAAATTATCTTTCATTATTTAAGATTTCTTTGCATGAGGAAGTTGATGGGAATGGTTTTATTGAATCTTATTTCCTCTCTGTTGAGCCGTTTTCTTGATGTACAAATATATAGAGCATTAAAAAGGAAGTTTGGTTGCTAGTTAGTGGACAAAAATTTTAACCCATGGAAAGAGGTGTTTTTGATTTGGGCCTTCCCTCCAGGGCGTCCTACATTTGTAGGACATGTCCTCCATTTTCAGATCATAGTATATTTTATGGGTATATACTATATTTGTACACCTGTATACCCATAATTAATCATGACCATTGCCATCCAAGCATTTTCAATGTAATATCCAATCTCTTGAAGCAAAACAACTCTCCATAATAGCGTAAGAGCTATTTGAAAGTAGAATTTATTCTCTTAGACTATGGTGGACTTTACGTCCTTCGAGGTCTTTCCACAAAGTTTCGATGGGCAATTATCAGACGTTATTGACTTGCAAAAATTCGGAAGGCTGGGAGTTTGGACTAGCCATCTCTTGGCATATCTTGCACCTGTAAGATTCTGTGATTACATATCTGACATTCTCGAATGAGAGATTTGGAAGAGGAGGCACGTGCCATGTAGTCCAAACCCTTCATGTCATTTATGGATTCACAGTGAAATTGTTGGTGATGTAGGGGTACACAGTCTGCATGAAATCACATGGAGAGAAGGATCCTCTTCTATGTAGAAGGAAATGATCTTTCATTTTTCAAGATTACTTTGCATGAGGAAGTTGATGGGAATGGTTTTATTGAATCTTATTTCCTCTCTGTTGAGCCGTTTTCTTGCTGTCAGATGTTTTAGAGCAGTAAAAAGGAAGTTTGGTTGCTAGATAGTGGAGAAAAATTTGAACCCTTGGAAAGGGGTGTTTTTGATTTGGACCTTCCCTCCTGGGTGTCCTCCATTTGTAGGACATGTCCTCCATTTTCTTATCACTGTATATTTTATGGGTTTATACTATATTTTAAAACTGTAGAACCATAATTAATAATGACCATGGCCATCCATGCATTTTCAATGTAATATCCAATCTCTTGAAGCAAAACAACTCTCCATAATAGTGTAAGAGCTATTTGAAAATAGAATTCATTCTCTTGGACTTTGGTGGACTTTACGTCCTTTGAGGTCTTTGCACAAAGTTTCAATTGGCAATTATCTGACGTTATTGAGTTGCAAAAATTCAGAAGGCTGGGAGTTTGGACTAGCCATATCTTGGCATATCTTGCACCTGTAAGGTTCTGTGATTATATTTCTGACATTCTCGAATGAGAGATTTGAAAGAGGAGGCAATTGCTATGTAGTCCAAACTCTTCACATCATTTATGGATTTACAAAAAAATTGGTCGTGATAGAAGGGTAACCAGTCTGCATGAAATCACATTGGGAGAAGGATCCTCTTTTATGCAGAACGAAATGATCTTTCATTGTTCAAGATTTCTTTGCATGAGGAAGTTGATGGGAATGGTTTTATTGAATCTTATTTCCTCTCTGTTGAGCCGTTTTCTTGCTGTCCGAGTTTATAGAGCAGTAAAAAGGAAGTTTGGTATCTAGTTAGTGGACAAAAATTTGAACCCTTGGAAAGAGGTGTTTTTGATGTGGGCCTTCACTCTGGGACGTCCTACATTTGTAGGACATGTCCTCCATTTTCAAATCATACTGTATTTTATGGGTTTATACTATATATGTACCCTTGTAGACCCATAATTAATCATGACCATTGCCATCCAAGCATTTTCAATGTAATATCCACTCTCTTGAAGCAAAACAACTCTCCATAATAGTGTAAGAGCTATTTGAAAGTAGAATTAATTCTCTTGGACTTTGGTGGACTTTATGTCCTTCGAGGTCTTTCCACAAAGTTTGGATAGGCAATTATCAGACGTTATTGAGTTGCAAAAATTCTGAAGTGTGGATTTTTTTTTTCAAATGTATTTTATTAAATTTAAAAATACACAATTTTACAAGAAATACATATATATATATATATTGATACAAACACGCATCCTACACACCAACAACACTTGACTATAAAACTAAACAGACCTCTGACAACAGACCGAGAAAAAGAAAAAAGAAAAAAAAAGAAGAAGACAAAAACAAAAACTTCCTGAGACCTGAACCATGTTCTCGGTCCATTATGTTTGAGTTTGAGCCTGCCTTATACAATTTTAGACCGAACGTACTCAAAAAGTTACCAACATTCTACTTACAGATCTATTCATATCATAGGTGCAACCAAAATCTGAATATTATCTATATCTCCCGTTAGTCTCATCTCATTTTACTATACCATCTTCATCTTGACTTGCCGCTTATATAGTTTAGCAACAGCTGCCATATCTCTTTGTTTCTCTCCCAATCCTGATCCCTTAGTTTGACTGACATGTTATCCATTTTCATTGGTTCTATGAGTTTACTTAACCAATCATCCTTACATGGTATCAATACACTCTTCCAATTCTTAGCATATACCAATCTCGCACTGATGACCATATAGAATAGCAGCTTCCCATATTGCTTTTCCAGGTCCTTATCCATCACAATATTTAGCAAATATAGTTCAGGTTCCAAATTCATTTCAATCCCCAGAATCCTTTCCACCACCCTATGAATGCTCTTCCAAAATTTTTGGGCTTTTTTACATTGCCACCATAGGTGGTACAAGTCACCTCTGCCCGACTGGCATGTCCAGCATTTTTCAGAAACACCTTTATATATTTTGGCCAGTTTGGCGGGTGTCATGTACCACCTATGGTGCATTTTATAAACATTTTCTTTTATGTCATAGCAAAGAGTATATTTCTGGATATTAAACCAGGATCTCTCCCAACCATCCAATTCAATAGCATGATTGACATCTTGAGCCCATCTTATCATGGAGGTTTTTATCACCTCCTCTTCTTGATCAATACTTAGCAGATATCTGTAAAACAACGATATTTTTTTCAGGTTATCAGCTTTCATCAGAGTCTCAAATTCTGTTTCCGCTAGTCTTATACCAGGTGATTTAAGGTCTGCTTTAAATCTTTCTCTTAGTTGGTAATACATATACCAGCCAATAGAAAAACCTTCAGATACAAGTTGCTCCAAACTTTTAAACTCGAGCTTCGTTCCTTTAGAATCAATGTTTAATAGATCTCTGTAAGTAATACTTTTGTCCTCACAAATTCTTTCTTTCTCATAAAAAGCTTCATGAACAGAGACCCAGACACGGATATTAGGACAAATCCTATCCTTATACTTATTCCAAACTCTTAAAATCGCTTTTCTAACAAAGTGATTCATGAAATCTTTGTGGACCTTCTGCTTCTGATAAAAAAGATAGGCATGCAGCCCAAATCTCTGCTCACATCCTTCTAAAATTAAACATTTTTTATCTTTGAGCTGGAACCAACTGATCAACCAATACAAATAATTAGCCTCATAATATAATAGCAGGTTAGGGAAAGCCAAACCCCCTCTTTCTACCCTATCTTGAAGGGTTTTTAGCCTAACTCTGGGTCTCTTGTTCTGCCAAACAAATTCTGTTAACATTCTGTTCCACTTTTTAAATGGAGCTTCATTCACGATAATAGGTAGATTTTGAAAATAAAACATAAATTTTGGCAAAACACCCATCTTAATGGCAGATATCCTCCCTAACCATGAAAGGTTAAGTTTACTCCAAGTATCCAACTCCTTTTTGATTTCTAAAGTCAACTTCTCATAATTATTCCTGTACAGATCTACATTTTTCCCACTAATCGTAATGCCCAAATATTTTACTTTTTTAACTATCTTAAAGCCTGAGATTTCTTGTATTGAATCTTTCTCTTTTTGGTTTAGGTTTTTAGTGAGAATTACAGTCTTATCCTTGTTCACTCTTAATCCTGAAACCATCTCAAACCTACTCAGATGTTGTAGCAGTTTTTCCATACTTTGTTCCATTTCAAAAATTGTTATTAATAAATCATCTGCGTAAGACTTTAATTTATATTCGAATCCTTTATATCTAATTCCTTTTACATTATCATCCGCTCTTAGACTAGAATTGAGAGTCTCAATGACAATTAGGAAGAGGAGGGGGGACAAAGGACACCCCTGCCTCATTCCCTTACCAATTTGTATTTTCTTAGTTCTTTCACCATTCACAATCACTTGGGCTTCCTGTTTACAGTATATGGCCTTAATCCAATTAGTAAATTTATTGCCTGCTTTAATCTGATCCAAAATTATGAATATGAAGGCCCAATCAACCTGGTCGAAAGCCTTCTCAAAATCAAGAAAAATCATAGCTAGTTTCCGATCACTTCTACTTTCACACAGTTCTATTAAATCTAACACAAATCTGATATTATCCTTAATCATCCTTGAAGGAAGAAACCCATTTTGATCGTTATGGATCCAAGAAGATAATACCCTTTTTAATCTTTCAGCTAAAATTTTTGCAAAAATTTTACAATCACTATTTAAAAGTGATATGGGTCTATAGTTTTTGATATTTTCAACATCTTTACCTTCTTTTGGAAGCAACACAATATCAGCTTGGCTCCAGGAGCTTGGAATCTCAATCGAGCCTAAAGCTACCTCATTCATCAGTTCTGCTAAGTGGTGACTTAAACAAACAGCGTATTTCTTATAGAACTCGCACGGGAAGCCATCAGGCCCCGGCGATTTATGTGGTTTCATAGAACTGATCGCTTCCATCACTTCTTGGGCGGTTATGCTTTTGTTAAGGATTTGAATTTGTTCATCATCCAAAGGTTTAATATCCAGATTTTGTAAATAATCCTTCATGGTATCTTCTTTGAACTTTTCTTCCTTCTTGTATAGTTCTGTGTAAAAATCACATATTATTTCTTTTATTTTCTCTTGCTCAGTATATTTTAGCATATTATCTTTCAGTGCAGTTATTATTTTTTTCCCTTTTTCTTTTCTCATTTGGTAAGCAAGCCACTTACCTGGCTTGTTTGCACCTTCAAATTTTTTCCATTTCATAAAATTAATTTTTTTATCTAACTCGTGGGATAACATCAGAGAAATTTGTTGCTGAATTGCTTTTATCTCTAGGGTTAATTTTTTACACTTAGTTGTTTCCAGTAGCTCCCTTTCCTTACTCTTTAGTTTTTGTTGTAAATCATTTATTTTTTCATTATATTGTTTCTTTAGTTCTACAGATTTCTTAATCAGTTCGCCCCTAATTACCACCTTAAATGCTTCCCAAACCATTTCAATAGGTGTTCCCTTCCCCGAGTTCTCTGCAAAAAAATTGTCTATCTTCACCTGAATGGTTTTGTCTATATTTTCCTTATTAATCAGGTCAGGCGTTAGTCTCCAAGAAAATTGTCTAGGGCTTATTACAACATTAGCCTGTATAAGATTGTGATCTGATAAAACTCTCGGTTTTACCTCTATTTTAGTTATTTTTGGTATTAGGCTATTTGACGCTAAAATCATGTCCAGCCTAGCCCGTGATTGGTGTCAATCGGAAAAGAAAGTATATACCTTTTCCATACCATGCTTCTCTCTCCATACATCGCTAATGCCAATTCTATCCATAAATTCAAAGAATTCTTTTGGGAGTTTACCCTGGGTAGATTTAATTTTTTTATGTGATTTCCTATCCAAAAGAGGGTCAAGGACCCCATTCATATCTCCCATTGTGATACAAGCGTCAAAGGTTAGCTTTTCAACTTTATTTAATAGAGATTTAAAAAACTTCCCTTTCTTTTTCTGTGGTCCATATATTCCCAATAACAAAACATTCATTCCCCTAATTTTTATTACCACCCCAACAAAACGACCTTTCAAATCACACAGCACTTGATTTGGCGTATAACTAGCATTGACATACATGGCAACTCCTTTCTGTTTCTTAGCTGCACTAGACACAAAAAGCTTTCCAAAACTAGGTCTTTCTATTAGTTTGACATCTTCCTGCTTAATCTTTATTTCCTGCAAACACAGTACGTCACTTCTTAATTTTTTGACATATTGGAATATTTTTCCTCTCTTGTCCCACCCATTTAAGCCCTTTACATTCCAGGACACAATATTTAAGCCAGACATGCTCGGTCCTCTGTGTCTGACTCTCCTGCACTTGAGTCTAGAATCTGACTATCGCCTAAGTCCAAAACCTCTTCCAGTCCAAGATTTTTTAAGCTCCCTATTGTCATTTGTCCTTCCTCTACAGACGTCAGTTGTAAGGGCTCTATTGAGGTATCTCCTAAAGAATTTCCTATAGGTTGTTCATCTGCCAAAGGAAGTACTTCTCCTCGATCCTGAAAGCCTGCACCCTCAGATGGCCGCTTGCACTCTACCAAATCTTTCCCTTTGTTCTTTTCCGGTGATTTATTATTGTTCTTATTTTTATCTCTGGCATAATCTTTCCTAAGAAATTTGTGAAATTCCCTTGCCTCCTTTATAGAGCTGACTACAATTTTTTTCCTTTGAAACCATAGAATTAGGCCTTCTGGAAGCCTCCATCTATAGTTAATTTTCCTATTTCTCAACTCTAAAGTAAGGAAATTGTATTCTTTTCTTTTCTTGATAATCTCCGGAGGCAAGTCCCTAAACAATTGAAGCTCTCTCTCTCCAAATTTAATCGGTCTCCTTTTATGATTAAACCAGAGAGTATCCCGTATATGTTTCCTTACAAATAATACAATGACATCTCTCGGGTTATTATTTTTCCTTGCAATATAAGAGTTAACACGAAATAAATTATCTAATTCGATTTCACAAAAAGCAGGGTCCTTACTCAAATACATACTTAACAGGGTAACCACCTTTTGCCACAAGTCTTCATTTTCTTCTTCTGGGAGCCCTCTAATTTTCAGAGACCTTTCCCTAATTTTCACCTCTTTCAATATATTGGTTTCTATCAAAATCTTTTGCTTTTGCTTAACCTCTTTCAGATCTTCTTCAAAGTGATCATGTTTTTTTTTCTATAACTTCCATTTTATTTTGTATTTTAGCTACTTCAGAGGACATTCTATCAATCGCCCCTGTGACTGCCTTAAGTTCCTCCTTTATTTCTTTCTTTAGATCAGTCCTCAGGTCTGCCATTTCAGACCTCAGGGCTTGGATTTCTCTCGATAAGTCCATATGGATTTTCCTTATTTCCTCCATTATCGCCATTGTCCCTTCACTCCCCTTGGTTTGATCTACGGAAGTTCTTCTGGTGTTATTTTGAACCTGGGCCTGTGCAAGAGTTTGTGCTCTGGTCTTTGTTGCCATGACATATACCCTAAATCACCAAAATTCAAGCTATTCCCCAGACTCAATTATTTCAAACAAATAATTCATAAACCAACCAGGAAAATAAAAAGATTAAGCAAGCTGTTACAGTACTTATATACAACAGACTAATATCAGATAAATTCCCTCAAAACTGAATACAAGCCTTTCTTAATGAGAGAATTTGCACTCCTCAATTAAAGCAGTCACATATAATTTTCCCAAGTTGCACTGTATATCGAAGCTCCAGGGCTTAGCTCTGAAAACAGCAGCTGCTATAGACGTCTTCAAACAAAACAGATCGCAGCTTTACAGTCACAGTCAGAGAGCTATAATATTTCTTATTATCAGCCTATAATATGCCGAATAACAATTGGAGTACTTTGTAGCTGAGCGCAGGATCAAAAAACACAGAGTCTTGATTGTTGAATTAATCAAACTACTTGGCAATAGCAAAATTGTCCTGGTATTTGAATGGCCAAACTTTTAATAAGTAGCAGAAAATAGGCTGTGTGCCACAAGTCCCCAAAACTCCTGATTTAAGGATCCTCCAAAGTTCATTCCATTCCCCCAGTTGACCACAAAGAACAGGGAAAGGCGATGGAAAACCAAAACTGAACTCCCAGAAGCTTAATGTAATCTGCAGGTTAGCTTCTAAGAATAATGAAGTATTTCCTCTTCCGAAGCACCTGCTTTATTAATCCTGCAGCTTTCCCGGGCTCAGATTAACAGCAAAAGTCCATGGAATAGCATTTGCCTCCAGTTTCCTTCAGTCTGTTTTAATATATAGAAATCTTTCTTCAAATAAAGATTTTTGGAAACCAATTTAGTGGCACTCAAGAAGATTGGTAACAAAAAAAGCTTTCCTCAGCAGCAATCAAAGGAAGTAAAAAAGTAAAGCGCTCTAAATCAGGCAAGCACAGCTGCCCTTAATATACAAGAGTCAACAAACCCAGCTGGTCCCGGCTTTTCAACACCGAGCGCTTTGTAAAAATTTAAAGTAAATGATGGTTTCTTACCAACCACTTCCCTTAGTCAGCCTCCTTAATTTTCCAAGGGCTCAAACATATCAGGAACCGGAGTTCAAGAAACTCTAAAAACTTTTCACTGTCTCCCCGGCAGAAAAGAACAATTCACCATATGCTCAGGGAAGAAAAAGAAAATTAGCCGCGGCATTGCCTGTTACTGTCAAAGGGCGTCACCCCTGCTCAAAAGTTCACCGTCTTTCTTTCCTTGAAGGAACAGGATTATTCATAAAAAGAACAAAACATGATCAGGAACTCGGCCCCAAAAACCAAAGGAAAAGCCCTTTGTAAAAAAAGAAAACATTGACAGCTAAATTAAAATTGGAGGCGTTCCTATCCCTCTAAGAGAGGAGAGGGAAGGGCGAGGGAGGACCTTCCCCAGCGTTCTTCTTCCACCTTCTTCTTCTTTTCCCCTTCTTCACCACCGACCTGCGTTTTGAGCTTAAAGGTCGGGAAACATGGGGATCTCCCTTTTGAATCCACCTTACCAGGGGGATGTATAGCTGCTATTTGTGTGTAAAAAAGCAGCCCCCTCGTCACTGCCAAGACGGTTCACTGCGGACAAAGCCCAAAACGCGTCTCGTCGGTCCGCCGATCCAACCCGGAAGTTCTGAAGTGTGGAATTTTGGACAAGCCATTTCTTGGCATATCTTACACCTGTAAGATTCTGTGATTACATATCTGACTTTCTCGAATGAGAGATTTGGAAGAGGAGGCAAGTGCCATGTAGTCCAAACCCTTCATGTCATTAAGGATTCACAGTGAAATTGGTCGTGATGGAGGGGTACCCACTCTGCATGAAATCACATGGAGAGAAGGATCCTCTTCCGTGTAGAACGAAATGGTCTTTCACTGTTCAAGATTTCTTTGCATGAGGAAGTTGATGGGAATGGTTTTATTGAATATGATTTGCTCTCTGTTGAGCGTTTTTCTTGTACGAATATATAGAGCAATAAAAAGGAAATTTGGTGGCTAGTTAGTGGAGAAAAAATTGAACCCTTGGAAAGAGGTGTTTTTGATTCGGGCCTTCCCTCCTGCGCGTCCTACATTTGTAGGACATGTCCTCCATTTTCAGATCACATAATATTTTATGGGTATATACTATATTTGTATACCTGTAAACCCATAATTAATCATGACCATTGCCATCAACACATTTTCAATGTAATATCCACTCACTTGAAGCAAAAGAACTCTCCATAATAGTGTAAGAGCTATTTGAAAGTAGAATTTATTTTCTTGGACTTTGGTAGACTTTACGTCCGGCGAGGTCTTTCCACAAATTTGGATGGGCAATTATCAGACGTTATTGAATTGCAAAAATTCTGAAGGGTGGGAGTTTGGACAAGCCATTTCTTGGCATATTCTCCACCTGCAAGATTCTGTGATTACATATCTGACATTCTCGAATGAGAGATTTGGAAGAGGAGGCAAGTGCCATGTAGTCCAAACCCTTCATATCCTTTATGTTTTCACAATAAAATTGGTTGTGATGGAGGGGTAACCAGTCTGCAAGAAATCACATGGAGAGAAGGGTCCTCTTCGATGCAGAACGAAATGATCTTTCATTGTTCAAGATTTCTTTGCAGGAGGAAGTTGATGGGAATGGTTTTATTGAATCTTATTTCCTCTCTGTTGAGCCGTTTTCTTGCTGTCCGAGTTTATAGAACAGTAAAAAGGAAGTTTGGTAGCTAGTTAGTGGACAAAAATTTGAACCCTTGGAAAGAGGGGTTTTTGATGTGGGCCTTCACTCCTGGACGTCCTACATTTGTAGGACATGTCCTTCATTTTCAGATCATACTGTATTTTATGGGTTTATACTGTATATGTACACTTGTATACCCATAATTAATCATGACCATTGTCATCCAAGCATTTTCAATGTAATATCCACTCTCTTGAAGCAATCAACTCTCCATAATAGTGTAAGAGCTATTTGAAAGTAGAATTTATTTTCTTGGACTTTGGTGGACTTTACGTCCGGCAAGGTCTTTCCACAAAGTTTGGATGGGCAATTATCTGACGTTATTGAGTTGCAAAAATTCTGAAGTGTGGAATTATGGACAAGCCATTTCTTTGCATATCTTACACCTGTAAGATTCTGTGATTATATAGCTGTCATTCTCGAATGAGAGATTTGGAAGAGCAGGCAAGTGCCATGTAGTCCAAACCCTTCATGTCATTAAGGATTCACAGTGAAATTGGTCGTGATGGAGGGGTACCCAGTCTGAATGAAATCACATGGAGAGAAGGTTCCTCTTCCGCGTACACCGAAATGATCTTTCATTGTTCATGATTTCTTTGCATGAGGAAGTTGATGGGAATGGTTTTATTGAATCTTATTTCCTCTCTGTTGAGCGTTTTTCTTGAGGTACGAATATATAGAGCAGTAAAAAGGAAGTTTTGTGTCTAGTTAGTGGAGAAAAATTTGAACCCTTGGAAAGAGGTGTTTTTAATTTGGGCCTTCCCTCCTGGGCATCCTACATTTGTAGGACATGTCCTACATTTTCAGATAACATAATATTTTATGGGTATATACTATATTTGTACACCTGTAAACCCATAATTAATCATGACCATGGCCATCAACGCATTTTCAATCTAATATCCAATCTCTTGAAGCAAAACAACTCACCATAATAGTGTAAGAGCTATTTGAAAGTAGAATTCATTCTCTTGGACTTTGGTGGACTTTATGTCCTTCGAGGTCTTTGCACAAAGTTTGGATGGGCAATTATCTGACGTTATTGAGTTGCAAAAATTCTGAAGGCTGGGAGTTTGGACTAGCCATCTCTTGCCATATCTTGCACCTGTAAGATTCTGTGATTACATATCTGACTTTCTCGAATGAGAGATTTGGAAGAGGAGGCAAGTGCCATGTAGTCCAAACCCTTCATATCATTTATGGATTCAGAAAAAAATTGGTCGTGATAGAGGGGTAACCAGTCTGCATGAAATCACAAGGAGAGAAGGAACCTCTTTTATGCAGAACGAAATGATCTTTGATTGTTCAAGATTTCTTTGCATGAGGAAGTTGATGGGAATGGTTTTATTGAATCTTATTTCCTCTCTTTTGAGCCGTTTTCTTGCTGTCCAAGTGTATAGAGCAGTAAAAAGGAAGTTTGGTTGCTAGTTAGTGTACAAAAATTTGAACCCTTGGAAAGAGGTGTTTTTGATTTGGGCCTTCCCTCCTGGGCATCCTACATTTGTAGGACATGTCCTCCATCTTGAGATCACAGTATGTTTAATGGGTTTATACTATATATGTACACCTGTAGACCCATAATAAAACATGACCATGGCCAGCCAAACATTTTCAATGTAATATCCACTCTCTTGAAGCAAAAGATCTCTCCATAATAGTGTAAGAGCTATTTGAAAGTAGAATTTATTTTCTTGGACTTTGGTGGACTTTATGTCCGGCGAGGTCTTTCCAAAACTTGGATGAGCAATTATCAGACGTTATTGAGTTGCAAAAATTCGGTAGGCTGGGAGTTTGGACTAGCCATCTCTTGGCATATCTTCCACCTGTAAGATTCTGTGATTACATATCTGACATTCTCGAATGAGAGATTTGGAAGAGGAGGCAAGTGCTATGTAGTCCAAACCCTTCATATCATTTATAGATTCACAGTAAAATTGGTTGTGAAGGAGGGGTACCCAGTCTGCATGAAATTACATGGAGAGAAGGATCCTCTTCTATGTAGAAAAAAATGATCTTTCATTGTTCAAGATTTCTTTGCATGAGGAAGTTGATGGGAATGGTTTTACTGAATCTTATTTCCTCTCTGTTGAGCGTTTTTCTTGATGTATGAATATATAGAGCAATAAAAAGGAAGTTTGGTGGCTAGTTAGTGTACAAAAATTTGAACCATTGGAAAGAGGTGTTTTTGATTTGGGGCTTCCCCCTGGGCGTCCTACATTTGTAGGACATGTCCTACATTTTCTGATCACATAATATTTTATGGGTATATACAATATTTGTACACGTGTAAACCCACAATTAATTATGACCATTGCCATCAACGCATTTTCAATGTAATAGCCAATCTCTTGAAGCAAAACAACTCTCCATAATAGTGTAAGAGCTATTTGAAAGTAGAATTCATTCTCTTGGACTTTGGTGGACTTTACGTCATTCGAGGTCTTTGCACCAAGTTTGGATGGGCAATTATCTGACGTTATTGAGTTGCAAAATTTCGGAAGAATGGGAGTTTGGACTAGCCATCTCTAGGCATATCTTGCACCTGTAAGGTTCTGTGATTACATATCTGACATTCTCGAATGAGAGATTTGGAAGAGGAGGCAATTGCTATGTAGTCCAAACCCTTCATATCATTTATGGATTCACAAAAAAATTGGTCGTGATAAAAGGGTAACCAGTCTGCATGAAATCACATGGAGAGAAGGAACCTCTTTTATGCAGAACGAAATGATCTTTCATTGTTCAAGATTTCTTTGCATGAGGAAGTTGATGGGAATGGTTTTATTGAATCTTATTTCCTCTCTGTTGAGCCGTTTTCTTGCTGTCCGAGTTTATAGAGCAGTAAAAAGGAAGTTTGGTTGCTAGTTAGTGTACAAAAATTTGAACCGTTGGAAAGAGGTGTTTTTGATTTGGGCCTTCCCTCCTGGGCATTCTACATTTGTAGGACATGTCCTCCATCTTGAGATCACAGTATATTTAATGGGTTTATACTATATTTGTACACCTGTAAACCCATAATTAATCATGACCATTGCCATCAACGCATTTTCAATGTAATATCCAATCTCTTGAAGCAAAACAACTCTCCATAATAGTGTAAGAGCTATTTGAAAGTAGAATTCATTCTCTTGGACTTTGGTGGACTTTATGTCCTTCGAGGTCTTTGCACAAAGTTTGGATGGGCAATTATCAGACGTTATTGAGTTGCAAAAATTCTGAAGGCTGGGAGTTTGGACTAGCCATCTCTTGCCACATCTTGCACCTGTAAGATTCTGTGATTACATATCTGACTTTCTCGAATGAGAGATTTGGAAGAGGAGGCATGTGAAATATAGTCCAAACCCTTCATATCATTTATGGATTCACAGTGAAATTGGTCGTGATGGAGGAGTACCCAGTCTGCATGAAATCACATGGAGAGAAGGATCCTCTTCTATGTAGAAAGAAATGATCTTTAATTGTTCAAGATTTCTTTGCATGAGCAAGTTGATGGGAATGGTTTTATTGAATCTTATTTCCTCTCTGTTGAGCCGTTTACTTGCTGTCCGATGTTATATAGCAGTAAAAAGGAAGTTTGGTTGCTAGATAGTGGTCAAAAATTTGAACCCTTGGAAAGGGGTGTTTTTGATTTGGACCTACCCTCCTGGGTGTCCTACATTTATAGGACATGTCCTCCATTTTTTGATCACAGTTTATTTTATGGGTTTATACTATATTTGTAAAACTGAGAACCATAATTAATAATGACCATGGCCAACCATGCATTTTCAATGTAATATCCACTCTCTTGAAGCAAAACAACTCTCCATAATAGCGTGAGAGCTATCTGAAAGTAGAATTTATTCTCTTAGACTATGGTGGACTTTACGTCCTTCGAGGTCTTTCCACAAAGTTTGGATGGGCAATTATCAGACGTTATTGAGTTGCAAAAATTCGGAAGGCTGGGAGTTTGGACTAGCCGTCTCTTGGCATATCTTCCACCTGTAAGATTCTGTGATTACATATCTGACATTCTCGAATGAGAGATTTGGAGGAGCAGGCACGTGCCATGTAGTCCAAACCCTTCATGTTATTTATGGATTCACAGTGAAATTGGTCGTGATGTAGGGGTACCCAGTCTGCAAGAAATCACATGGAAAGAAGGATCCTCTTCTATGTAGAACGAAATGATCTTTCATTTTTCAAGATTTCTTTGCATGAGGAAGTTGATGGGAATGGTTTTATTGAATCTTATTTGCTCTCTGTTGAGCGTTTTTCTTGTACGAATATATAGAGCAATAAAAAGGAAATTTGGTGGCTAGTTAGTGGAGAAAAATTTGAACCCTTGGAAAGAGGTGTTTTTGATTCGGGCCTTCCCTCCTGCGCGTCCTACATTTGTAGGACATGTCCTCCATTTTCAGATCACATAATATTTTATGGGTATATACTATATTTGTATACCTGTAAACCCATAATTAATCATGACCATTGCCATCAACACATTTTCAATGTAATATCCACTCACTTGAAGCAAAAGAACTCTCCATAATAGTGTAAGAGCTATTTGAAAGTAGAATTTATTTTCTTGGACTTTGGTAGACTTTACGTCCGGCGAGGTCTTTCCACAAATTTGGATGGGCAATTATCAGACGTTATTGAATTGCAAAAAATCTGAAGGGTGGGAGTTTGGACAAGCCATTTCTTGGCATATTCTAAACCTGCAAGATTCTATGATTACATATCTGACATTCTCGAATGAGAGATTTGGAAGAGGAGGCAAGTGCCATGTAGTCCAAACCCTTCATGTTATTTATGGATTCACAGTGAAATTGGTGGTGATGTAGGGATTCAAAATAAAATTGGTCATGATGGAGGGGTAACCAGTCTGCATGAAATGAAATGGAGAGAAGGATCCTGTTCTATGCAGAACGAAATGATCTTTCATTGTTCAAGATTTCTTTGCATGAGCAAGTTGATGGGAATGGTTTTATTGAATCTTATTTCCTCTCTGTTGAGCCGTTTTCTTGCTGTCTGAGTTTATAGAGCAGTAAAAAGGAAGTTTGGTTGCTAGATAGTGGACAAAAATTTGAACCCTTGGAAAGAGGTGTTTTTGATTTCGGCCTTCCCTCCTGGGCATCCTACATTTGTAGGACATGTCCTCCATCTTGAGATCACAGTATATTTTATGGGTTTATACTATATATGTACGCCTGTAAACCCATAATTAATCATGACCATTGCCATCCAAGCATTTTCAATGTAATATCCACTCTCTTGAAGAAAAAGAACTCTCCATAATAATGTAAGAGCTATTTGAAAGTAGAATTTATTCTCTTGGACTTTGGTGGACTTTATGTCCGGCGAGGTCTTTCCACAAAGTTTGGATGGGCAATTATCAGACGTTATTGAGTTGCAAAAATTCGGAAGGCTGGGAGTTTGGACTAGCCATCTCTTGGCATATCTTGCACCTGTAAGATTCTCTGATTACATATCTGACATTCTCGAATGAGAGATTTGGAAGAGGAGGCAAGTGCCATGTAGTCCAAACCCTTCATATCATTTATAGATTCACAATAAAATTGGTTGTGAAGGAGGGGTAACCAGTCTGCATGAAATCACATGGAGAGAAGGATCCTCTTTTACGCAGAACGAAATGATCTTTCATTGTTCAAGATTTCTTTGTATGAGGAAGTTGATGGGAATGGTTTTATTGAATCTTATTTCCTCTCTGTTGAGCCGTTTTCTTGCTGTCCCAGTTTATAGAGGAGTAAAAAGGAACTTTGGTAGCCAGTTAGTGGACAAAAATTTGAACCCTTGGAAAGAGGTGTTTTTGATGTGGGCCTTCACTCCTGGACGTCCTACATTTGTAGGACATGTCCTCCATTTTCAGATCACAGTATATTTTATGGATATGTACTATATTTGTACCCCTGTATACCCATAATTAATCATGACAATTGCAATCCAAGCATTTTCAATGAAATATCCACTCTCTTGAAGCAAAACAACTCTCAATAATAGCGTAAGAGCTATTTGAAAGTAGAATTTATTCTCTTAGACTATGCTGGACTTTACGTCCTTCGAGGTCTTTCCACAATGTTTGGATGGGCAATTATCAGACGTTATTGAGTTGCAAAAATTCGGAAGGCTGGGAGTTTGGACTAGCCATCTCTTGGCATATCTTGCACCTGTAAGATTCTGCGATTACATATCTGACATTCTCGAATCAGAGATTTGGAAGAGGAGGCAAGTGCTATGTAGTCTCAACCCTTCATATCAAGTATAGAGTCACAATAAAATTGGTTGTGAAGGAGGGGTACCCAGTCTGCATGAAATTACATGGAGAGAAGGATCCTCTTCTTGGTAGAACGAAATGATCTTTCATTTTTCAAGATTTCTTTGCATGAGGAAGTTGATGGGAATGGTTTCATTGAATCTTACTTCCTCTCTGTTGAGCGTTTTTCTTGATGTACGAATATATAGAGCAGTAAAAAGGAAGTTTGGTGGCTAATTAGTGGACAAAAATTTGAACCCTTGGAAAGAGGTGTTTTTAATTTGGGCCTCCCCTCCTGGGCGTCCTACATTTGTAGGACATGTCCTCCATTTTCTGATCACAGTATATTTTATGGGTTGATACTATATTTGTAAAACTGTAGAACCATAATTAATAATGACCATGGCCATCCATGCATTTTCAATGTAATATCCACTCTCTTGAAGCAAAACAACTCTCCATAATAGCGTGAGAGCTATTTGTAAGTAGAATTTATTCTCTTAGACTATGGTGGACTTTACGTCCTTCGAGGTCTTTCCACAAAGTTTGGATGGGCAATTATCAGACGTTATTTATTTGCAAAAATTCTGAAGGGTGGAAGTTTGGATAAGCCGTTCCTTGGCATATCTTCCACATGTAAGATTCTGTGATTATATATCTGACATTCTCGAATATGAGATTTGGAAGAGGAGGCAAGTGCTATGTAGTCCAAACCCTTCATGTCATTTATGGATTCACAGTAAAATTGGTTGTGATGGAGGGGTACCCAGTGTGCATGAAATCAAATGGAGAGAAGGATCCTCTTCTATGCAGAACAGAATTTTATTTCATTGTTCAAGATTTCTTTGCATGAGGAAGTTGATGGGAATGGTTTTATTGAATCTTATTTCCTCTCTGTTGAGCCGTTTTCTTGCTTTACGAGTATATAGAGCAGTAAAATGGAAGTTTGGTTGCTAGTTAGTGGACAAAAATTTGAACCCTTGGAAAGAGGTGTTTTTGGTTTGGGCCTTCCCTCCAGGGCATCCTTCATTTGTAGGACATGTCCTACATTTTCATATCACATAATATTTTATGGGTATATTCTATATTTGTACACCTGTAAACCCATAATTAATCATGACCATTGCCATCAAAGCATTCTCAAGTTATATTCCACCCCCTTCAAGCAAAACAACTCTCCATAATTGTTTAAGAGCTATTTGAAAATAGAATTCATTCTCTTGGAGTTTGGTGCACTTTACCTCCTGCGACGTCTTTCCACGAAGTTTGGATGGACAATTATCACACGTTATTGAGTTGCAAAAATTCTGAAGGCTGGGAGTTTGGACTAGCCATATCTTGGCATATCTTTCACCTGTAAGATTCTGTGATTACATATCTGACATTCTTGAAGGAGAGATTTGGAAGAGGAGGCAAGTGCTATGTAGTCCAAACCCTTCATATCCTTTATGGGTTCACAGTGAAATTGGTCGTGACGGAGGGGTACCCAGTCTGCATGAAATCACATGGAGAGAAGGATCTTCTTCTATGTAGAGTAAAATGATCTTTCATTGTTCAAGATTTCTTTGCATGAGGAAGTTGATGGGAATGGTTTTATTGAATCTTATTTCCTCTCTGTTGATCCGTTTACTTGCTGTCTGATGTTATAGAGCAGTAAATAGGAAGTTTGGTTGCTAGATAGTGGACATAAATCTGAACCCTTGCAAAGGGTTGTTTTTTATTTGGACATTCCCTCCTGGGCGTCCTACATTTGTAGGACATGTCCTCCATTTTCAGATCACAGTATATTTTATGGGTTTATACTATATATGTACACCTGTAGACCCATAATAAATTATGACCATGGCCATACAAGCATTTTCAATGTAATATCCACTCTCTTGAAGCAAAAGAACTCTCCATAAAAGTGTAAGAGCTATTTGAAAGTAGAATTTATAAAAAGAAAGTTTGGTTGCTAGATAGTGGACAAAAATTTGAACCCTTGGAAAGGGGTGTTTTTGATTTGGACCTGTCAGGGATGATGGGAGTTGTAGCTCTTCACCTCTGGCTCTAACTCACCACCTTGTTATGCAGCAGAGCTGACCAGCTTTGATCAGTGGTTGATGCTTCTTTCCCAAGCAGCAGAGTTTCAGAGAATAGGCTGAAGACCCTGACAAACTCTCCAAGCCTTCTCTCTCTTCTTCCTGAGATGTCTCCAAACTTCTCCAGGATTCTTCTGGTTCTTGTATCTTCCCTCAAGACACCAGACAACTCAGTAGGCTTATATAAAAGATCTACTTTATTCTACTATATACATAAATACTATATGCCCTACAAATCACAATCTCTACACTTCACAATATCTCCAACACTACTCCACAATACACCAAACTTCTCCACAATGTACATTAGCAAACATTGCAATTTATAGCCATTGTTAGACACCGCCCACCAGTCAGTTTCCACCCAGTGGGTGTGTACATACATCTTGATTGGTCCACATAGATCATCCCATACCTAAGACCAACCCAAGTGTTTCATTTCTTTACCTTGACCACTTAATGAGTCTCAGGTGTTTGCAATCTATCACAGGTGTTCTCAATATACCTTCTATAACTTTGTCCTTGGCTCTCAAGGCTTCCAAATTACATTATCTTTTTCACCTGTGTATCTTCCTGATTGCTCCTGCTTAGTCACTTTGACATTCACATAAATATTTTTATTTCTATTACTGTATATCCCATGTTGCTTTTTCCTTAACAATCCCCTCCGAAATGAAATATTGTATGTGTCTTACAATGTTATTCCAACCATTTGTGTCAGTCTTTCATGTTTTTCCGCCGTCAATGCTTTTGTGAACAAATCTGCTATGTTGTGTTGTGTTTCTATATATCTCAGTTCTATTTCACCCTTCTGAACCATGTCTCGCACATTTTGATATCTTACTCCAGCATATTTTGTTCTGTTCTTCAAATTTTCAGCTTCAGCTATTGCTATGCATGACTGTGAATCTTCCAGAATTTCTACTGGTATCTTGTAACTTTCGTTTAAATCATTTAACAATTGCTCAACCCACTGTACCTCATTCACTATCTCATTTAAAGCTGCGAATTCTGCTTCAGTCGTACTTAACGCTACATTAGTTTGTTTTCTACTTCTCCAGACTATTGGACTTTCACTGTACTTAATTATCATTCCTGTAACTGACTTCTTGTCTCCTAATTCTGATGCAAAAGAACTATCCTCATAACAATCTAAATCTGAATTACTGTTTCTAATTACCAATTTCTTATCTAAAGTTCCTTTCAAATATCTTAATAAGTGTTTTACTGCTGTCCAGTCTTCAATTTTTGGATCATTAACTCTTCTGGACAATACATTTACAGCATATGAAATGTCTGGTCTGGTGTGGCAAGATATGAATTGTAAAGATCCTATTATGCTCCTGAATAAAGTCTTGTCTTCAAAATCTCTAGTTGTTTTTTCAGATACAAAACCAGTTGTCATTGGAGCTCTTACTATTTTAGCATTTTGTAATCCACACTTTTCAATCAAATTTTCAATGTTCTTTCTCTGGCTTAACAAACAATGTCCTTCTTCTGTCCATTCAACACCAATACCTAAATAAGACTTCAATAAACCTAGATCTTTTAAAACAAACTTTTCAGACAATTCTCTTTTTACTGATTCAATTTCCTGTTTTGACTTTGCTGCCACGCATAAATCGTCTACATAAATTACTAACACTATGTCTCCTTTTGTATAGACACAAGCATCTGCAATGCTCCTTTTGTATCCTAGCTTTACTAACTCGTCATTAATGCACAAATTCCATGCTCTGGCACTTTGTTTTAACCCATACAATGCTTTCTTTAATTTATAAACTTTCTGACTGCCAATTTCTTCAAAACCTTGTGGCTGCTCCATAAATATCTCTTCATCTAAACTAGCATTTAAGTAGGCTGTTTCAAAATCAAAATGTTCTACAACTAAATTCCTTTTTGCTGCTACAGCCAGAACCATTCTCAGACTTTTTGACTTTGCAGTTGGAGAATATGTCTTATCATAGTTCTCATACTGCTGTTGTGCAAAACCCTTAGCTACTAACCTAGCTTTATACTTAATACTTCCATCTGGCATTTCTTTCTTTTTGTACACCCACTTACAACCAATTACTTTCTTGTCCTTGGGTCTGTCAACAACTACAAAAACATCTTTATTTACCAGACAACCAAACTCATCATCCATTGCATCAATCCATCTTTCCTGTTCTTCTCTAGACATACTTTCCAACTCTTCAAAACTTTCAGGCTCTTCCACTGCTAAACAAGCTCTTGCATTTGTCACAACAAACCTATCTGGAGGCTTTCTAACTCTGTGACTACGTCTGGGAATAAACTCTGCTGATCTGCCTCTTTCATCCTCACTTTCTGTGCTGGGAGTTATAGTTCTATGGCTAAATCTCTTGTCCTCAGTCATTCTAGTAGTAATAGGTCTAGATTGTGTCTCATTATCAGAAGAACTATCACTAGCAGCTAGTGGATGCTTCTGGCTTAACTGAAACCCCTCCGTTTCCTGGAGCTGGTTCAGTTTGTGTTTCTGGCTCATTTGAACTTCCTAACCTCAAGAAAACTTCTTTATTGGCATGCAGTTTGTCCCAACCAGCATGTCTCTCAAAATTTGCAGACCTAGAATACTGCACTTCTTTTCCACCTAAATGAAACTTGTAGCTATTTCCAGAATAACCCAAAAACCTAAGCCTTCTACTTTTGGGTTCTCCTTTCTTCCTGAAACACGCTGGAATGTAAACATAAGCAAACTGTCCAAAGACCCTCAAATACTTGTAATTTGGCACTCTCCCATACAATACCCTGTAGGGAATGTCTTCAATTTCTGAATGATACAGTCTGTTACTAATATGTACTGCTGTCAAAGTTGCTTCTGCCCAGAAACTATCTTTTACCTCTGCATCTGCCATCAAACAAGCAGTTATCCTTTTTATATCTTGTATTTTTTTTCCCGCTAAACCATCTTCGTTAGGACAAGCGGGATTAGTAGTTTCTTGCCTTATTCCCACCTTTTGAAACCAATTAAACAATTGATTACTTAGAAACTCTCCTCCCTGGTCAGTAACAATGGTGCCTACTCTAATATCAAATTGTCTTTCCACCATTCTCACCCATGCTTTTAAACTTTGCCCAGCGTCAGATTTGTTTTTCAATATTCTTACAAAAGCAAACCTTGTAAACCTATCAACAATTACTAGGTAATATTTGCTTCCCCCTAAAGATAAACAATTAGCTTGGGCAACATCTGCATGTACAAACTGAAATGGTCTTTGGGCAATTCTTTTGGTTTTCTTGGCTACTGGAAAAGCTCGGACCTTTACCTGATTACATACAGTACAATCTAAGTGATTTTTGCATTCAGCAACTTTTAAATCTGGACACATACTGATTAACTTCTTTAAACATTTGAAACTAGCATGGCCAAATTTCCTGTGTAGTTCATGTATGCAGTCTTTATGAATTGGACTATTGTCTATGTTATTAGCATTTTCAACCCTGTAGCAATCAATATTGTCCTCCAAATAATAAAGCTTATCTTTTTTCAAGCCTATGCCTCGCAATTCCCCATTCAGTTTTATCTTACACATGTTCTTTTCAAAAATGACTGTGTAGTCTCGGTCTGTTAATCTGCTTACTGATAACAAATTATTTTCTAACTCCTTTACATGTAACACATCATTAAAGTTTTCCTTTAGCCCAGGAATGAAAACTGTACCCATTTGATTTACAGTACTGAGCTCTTTCCCATCAGCTAAAACTACAGTATTTACATTTGCTGATTTTCTATTACTTATCAAATTAATATTGTTACACATTGAAGATGATGCTCCTGAGTCAATCAACCATTTACAATTAGCATTTTGTTTTTCCTTAATCATGGTTGCAAACCCCTTTTTGTGACCACTGTCCTTCAAAAATGGAGGTTTGGACTGTTTTTGATACTGCCGCGGCTGCCATCTGCTCTCTCCTTGCTTGCTTCTCTCAGCAGCAAATTGTTTACAATGTCTCTGTATATGACCAATCTTTTTACAATAAAAACACCTCCGTTGCTCCCTTGTAGAAGCTGCTTCTTCCTGCTTTCGTAGTTCAGGCGTTGTTTGTTGTTTTGGCATAGTCCTTAAACTTGCTGAGTCACCCTGCTCAGACTTTCTTCTCAAGTTTTCTTCCAATATCCTGGCAACAATTAAGTCTCTGTTAAGCTCAGCTTCTGGCAAATTTTGCAAGCTATTTGTAATGTTGTCCCAAGAAGGATCTAGCGATTCCAGCAAAATGTAACACTGCTGCTCTTTGCTAATTTCCACTCCTCTCAGTTCAGCTTGCACAAATAAATCTTGCATTGTTTTTAAATGTTCTATCACACACTGTCCTTTCATCATCTTTTGTCTGTAAATTCTTTTAGACCAAAGCATTTTTGCAAACGCAGTTGAAGGTGTGTGTAATCTCTGCAAAGTATCCCACACATCCTTGGCGGACACTTTATCTCTTACATCGTTAATCAAGTCTTCTTCTAGCATGAGATAAAGACATGCTTTTGCTTTAGCGTCTCTTTCTCGAGTGGCTGCATCAGCATCAGCTGCCAGCCCTGTTTCAACTGTCGACCACAGAGAGTCCTTTATGAGTAGAGATTGGGCATATATTTTCCAGGTAGAGTAGTTGTTTCTATTTAATTTACTAAACTTTAGTATCTCCATCTTAATTTGTGCAGTGACTCAATTTCACACAGTCCCTCTGAGTATGCACAGCAGACAAAACACAAAATGATTTACTCACAAGGCTCCACAAAACCTTCTTCCACTCTCTGGAACTTTCAGCTTCTGTGGATGCTGGTTGCTCTAGTATCTGGGCCCATAACCCTTGTCAGGGATGATGGGAGTTGTAGCTCTTCACCTCTGGCTCTAACGCACCACCTTGTTATGCAGCAGAGCTGACCAGCTTTGATCAGTGGTTGATGCTTCTTTCCCAAGCAGCAGAGTTTCAGAGAATAGGCTGAAGACCCTGACAAACTCTCCAAGCCTTCTCTCTCTTCTTCCTGAGATGTCTCCAAACTTCTCCAGGATTCTTCTGGTTCTTGTATCTTCCCTCAAGACACCAGACAACTCAGTAGGCTTATATAAAAGATCTACTTTATTCTACTATATACATAAATACTATATGCCCTACACTTCACAATATCTCCAACACTACTCCACAATACACCAAACTACTCCACAATGTACATTAGCAAACATTGCAATTTATAGCCATTGTTAGACACCACCCACCAGTCAGTTTCTACCCAGTGGGTGTGTACATACATCTTGATTGGTCCACATAGATCATCCCATACCTAAGACCAACCCAAGTGTTTCATCACTTTACCTTGACCACTTAATGAGTCTCAGGTGTTTGCAATCTATCACAGGTGTTCTCAATATACCTTCTATAACTTTGTCCTTGGCTCTCAAGGCTTCCAAATTACATTATCTTTTTCACCTGTGTATCTTCCTGATTGCTCCTGCTTAGTCACTTTGACATTCACATACATATTTTTATTTCTATTAATGTATATCCCATGTTGCTTTTTTCTTAACAGGACCTTCCCTCCTGGGTGTCCTACATTTGTAGGACATGTCCTCCATTTTCTGATCACAGTATATTTTATGGGTTTATACTATATTTGTAAAACTGTAGAACCATAATTAATAATGACCATGGCCATCCATGCATTTTCAATGTAATATCCACTCTCTTGAAGCAAAACAACTCTCCATAATAGCGTGAGAGCTATTTGAAAGTAGAATTTATTCTCTTAGACTATGGTGGACTTTACGTCCTTCGAGGTCTTTCCACAAAGTCTGGATGGGCAATTATCAGACGTTATTGAGTTGCAAAAATTCGGAAGGCTGGGAGTTTGGACTAGCCGTCTCTTGGCATATCTTCCACCTGTAAGATTCTGTGATTACATATCTGACATTCTCGAATGAGAGATTTGGAAGAGGAGGCACGTGCCATGTAGTCCAAACCCTTCATGTTATTTATGGATTCACAGTGAAATTGTTGGTGATGTAGGGGTACCCAGTCTCCAAGAAATAACATGGAAAGAAGGATCCTCTTCTATGTAGAACGAAATGATCTTTCATTTTTCAAGATTTCTTTGCATGAGGAAGTTGATGGGAATGGTTTTATTGAATCTTATTTCCTCTCTGTTGAGCCGTTTACTTGCTGTCCGATGTTATAGAGCAGTAAAAAGGAAGTTTGGTTGCTAGATAGTGGACAAAAATTTGAACCCTTGGAAAGGGGTGTTTTTGACTTGGACCTTCCCTCCTGGGCGTCCTACATTTGTAGGACATGTCCTCCATTTTCAGATCACAGTATATTTTATGGGTTTATACTATATTTGTAAAACAGTAGAACCATAATTAATAATGACCATGGCCATCCATGCATTTTCAATGTAATATCCACTCTCTTGAAGCAAAACAATTCTCCATAATAGCGTGAGAGCTATTTTAAAGTAGAATTTATTCTCTTAGACTATGGTGGACTTTAGGTCCTTCGAGGTCTTTCCACAAAGTTTGGATGGGCAATTATCAGACGTTATTGAGTTGCAAAAATTCTGAAGGGTGGGAGTTTGGACTAGCCATCTCTTGGCATATCTTGCACCTGTAAGGTTCTGTGATTACATATCTGACACTCTCGAATTAGAGACTTGGAAGAGGAGGCAAGTGCTATGTAGTCCAAACCCTTCATGTTTTTGATTTGTGCCTTACCTCCTGGGCGTCCTACATTTGTAGGACATGTCCTACATTTTCAGATCACATAATATTTTATGTGTATATACTATATTTTTACACCTGTAAACCCATAATTAATCATGACCATTGCCATCGAAGCATTTTCAATGTAATTTCCACTCTGTTGAAGCAAAACAACTCTCCATAATAGTGTAAGAGCTATTTGAAAGTAGAATTTATTGGACTTTGGAGGACTTTAGGTCCTTCGAGGTCTTTCCACAAAGTTTGTATGGGCAAGTATCAGACGTTATTGAGTTGCAAAAATTCTGAAGTGTGGTAGTTTGGACAAGCCATTTACTGGCATATCTTCCACATGTAAGATTCTGTTATTACATAGCAGTCATTCTCGAATGAGAGTTTTGGAAGAGGAAGCAACTGCCATGTAGTCCAAACCCTTCATGTCATTTATGGATTCACAGTGAAATTGGTCGTGATGGAGGTGTACAAAGTCTGCATGAAATCACATGGAGAGAAGGATCCTCTTCTATGTAGAACGAAATGATCTTTCATTTTTCAAGATTTCTTTGCATGAGAAAGTTGATGGGAATGGTTTTATTGAATATTATTTCCTCTCTGTTGAGCCGTTTTCTTGCTGTCCGCGTTTATAGACCAGTAAGAAGGAAGTTTGGTTGCTAGTTAGTGTACAAAATTTGAACCCTTGGAAAGAGGTGTTTTTGATTTGGGCATTCCCTCCAGGACGTCCTACATTTGTAGGACATGTCCTCCATTTTCAGATCACTGTATATTTTATGGGTTTATACTATATTTGTACACCTGCAGACCCACAATTAATCATGACCATTGCCATCCAAGCATTTTCAAAGTAATATCCAATCTCTCGAAGCAAAACAACTCTCCATAATAGTGTAAGAGCTATTTGAAAGTAGAATATTCTCTTGGACTTTGGTGCCCTTTATGGCAAGCGAGGTCTTTCCACAAAGTTTGGATGGGCAATTATCAGATCTTATTGAGTTGCAAAAATTCAGAAGGCTGGGAGTTTGGACTAGCGATCTCTTGGCATATCTTGAACCTGCAAGATTCTGTGATTACATATCTGACATTCTCGAATGAGAGATTTGGAAGAGGAGGCAAGTGCTATGTAGTCCAAACCCTTCATGTCATTTATGGATTCACAATAAAATTGGACGTGATGGAGGGGTAACTAGTCTGAATGAAATCACATGGAGTGAGGGATCCTCTTCTATGCAGAACGAAATGATCTTTCATTGTTCAAGATTTTTTTGGTTGAGGAAGTTGATGGGAATGGTTTTATTGAATCTTATTTCCTCTCTGTTGAGCCGTTTTCTTGATGTACGAATATAAAGAGCAGTAAAAATATAATTTGGTTGCTAGTTAGTGGACAAAAATTTGAACCCTTGGAAAGAGGTGTTTTTGATGTGGGCCTCCCATCCTGGGCGTCCTACATTTGTAGGACATGTCCTCCATTTTCAGATCACAGTATATTTTAAGGGTATATACTATATTTGTACACCTGTAAACCCATAATTTATCATGACCATTGCCATCCAAGCATTTTCAATGTAATATCCAATCTCTTGAAGCAAAACAACTCTCCATAATAGTTTAAGAGCTATTTGAAAGTAGAATTTATTCTCTTGGACTTTGGTGGACTTTACGTCCTTCGGTGTTTTTGCCCAAAGTTTGGATGGGCAATTATCAGACGTTATTGAGTTGCAAAAATTCTGAAGTGTGGAATTTTGGACAAGCCATTTCTTGGCAGATCTTACACCTGTAAGATTCTGTGATTAAGTAGCTGTCATTCTCGAATGAGAGATTTGGAAGAGGAGGCAAGTGAAATGTAGTCCAAACCCTTCATGTCATTAAGGATTCACAGTGAAATTGTTTGTGACGGAGGGGTACCCAGTCTGAATGAAATCACATGGAGAGAAGGAACCTCTTCCGTGTAGAATGAAATGATCTTTCTTTGTTCAAGATTTCTTTTCATGAGGAAGTTGATGGGAATGGTTTTATTGAATCTTATTTCCTCTCTGTTGAGCCGTTTTCTTGCTGTCCGCGTTTATAGAGCAGTAAAAAGGAAGTTAGGTTGCTAGTTAGTGTACAAAAATTTGAACCCTTGGAAAGAGGTGTTTTTGATTTGGGCCTTCCCTCCAGGGCGTCATACATTTGTAGGACATGTCCTCCATTTTCAGATCACAGTACATTTTATGGGTTTATACTATATTTGTACACCTGCAGACCCATAATTAATCATGACTATGGCCATCCAAGCATTCTCAAAGTATATTCCACTCCGTTCAAGCAAAACAACTCTTCATAATAGTGTATGAGCTATTTGAAAATAGCAATTATTCTCTTGGACTTTGGTGCATTTTACGTCAAGCGAGGTCTTTCCACAAAGTTTCGATGGGCAATTATCAGACCTTATTTAGTTGCAAAAATTCAGATGGCTGGGAGTTTGGTCTAGCCAACTCTTGGCATATCTTGCACCTGCAAGATTCTGTGATTACATATCTGACATTCTCGAATGAGAGATTTGGAAGAGGAGAGAAGTGCTATGTAGTCCAAACCCTTCATATCATTTATAGATTCACAAAAAAATTGGTTGTGATAGAGGGGTAACCAGTCTGCATGAAATCACATGGAGAGAAGGATCCACTTTTATGCAGAATGAAATGACCTTTCATTGTTCAAGATTTCTTTGCATGAGGAAGTTGATGGGAATGGTTTTATTGAATCTTATTTCCTCTCTGTTGAGCCGTTTTCTTGCTGTCCAGGTTTATAGAGCAGTAAATAGGAAGTTTGGTTGCTAGTTAGTGGACAAAAATTTGAACCCTTGGAAAGAGGTGTTTTTGATTTGGGCCTTCCCTCCTGGGCATCCTACATTTGTAGGATATGTCCTCCATCTTGAGATCACAGTATATTTTATGGGTTTATACTATATATGTACACCTGTAGACCCATAATAAAACATGACCATGGCCATCCAAGCATTTTCAATGTAATATCCACTCTCTTTAAGCAAAAGAACTCTCCATAATAGTGTAAGAGCTATTTGAAAGTAGAATTTATTTTCTTGGACTTTGGTAGACTTTATGTCTGGTGAGGTCTTTCCAAAAGTTTGGATGAGCAATTTTCAGACGTTATTGAGTTGCAAAAATTTTGAAGGCTGGAAGTTTGGACTAGCCATCTCTTGGCATATCTTCCACCTGTAAGATTCTGTGATTACATATCTGACATTCTCGAATGAGAGATTTGGAAGAGGAGGCAAGTGCTATGTAGTCAAAACACTTCATATCATTTATAGATTCACAATAAAATTGGTTGTGAAGGAGGGGGACCCAGTCTGCATGAAATTACATGGAGAGAAGGATCCTCTTCTATGTAGAACGAAATGATCTTTCATTTTTCAAGATTTCTTTGCATGAGGAAGTTGATGGGAATGGTTTTATTGAATCTTATTTCCTCTCTGTTGAGCCGTTTACTTGCTGTCCGATAATATAAAGCAGTAAAAAGGAAGTTTGGTTGCTAGATAGTGGACAAAAATTTGAACTCTTGGAAAGGGGTGGTTTTGATTTGGACCTTCCCTCCTGGGTGTCCTACATTTGTAGGACATGTCCTCTATTTTCTGATCACAGTATATTTTATGGGTTTATACTATATTTGTAAAACTGTAGATCCATAATTAATAATGACCATGGCCATCCATGCATTTTCAATGCAATATCCAATCTCTTGAAGCAAAACAACTCTCCATAATAGTGTAAGAGCTATTTGAAAGTAGAATTTATTCACTTAGACTATGGTGGACTTTACGTCCTTCAAGGTCTTTCCACAAAGTTTGGATGGGCAATTATCAGACGTTATTGATTTGCAAAAATACTGAAGGGTAGGAATTTGAACAAGCCATTTCTTGGCATATCTACCACATGTAAGATTCTGTGATTACATATCTGACATTCTCGAATGAGAGATTTGGAAGAGGAGGCAAGTGCCATGTAGTCCAAACCCTTCATGTCATTTATGGATTCACCTTGAAATTGTCGTGACGGAGGGGTACCAAGTCTGCATGAAATCAGAAGGAGAGAAGGATCTTCTGTGTAGAATAAAAATGATCTTTCATTGTTCAAGATTTCTTTGCATGAGGAAGTTTATGGGAATGGTTTTACTGAATCTTATTTCCTCTCTGTTGAGCCGTTTTCTTGCTGTCCGTGTTCATAGAGCAGTAAAAAGGAAGTTTGGTTGCTAGATAATGGACAAAAATTTGAACCCTTGGAAAGAGGTGTTTTTGATTTGGGCCTTCCCTCCTGGGTGTCCTACATTTGTAGGACATGTCCTCCATCTTTTGATCACAGTATATTTTATGGGTTTATACTATATATGTACACCTGTAGGCCCATAATAAATCATGACCATGCCCATCCAATTATTTTCAATGTAATATCCACTCTCTTGAAGCAAAAGAACTCTCCATAATAGTGTAAGAGCTATTTGAAAGTAGAATTTATTTTCTTGGATTTGGTGGACTTTACGTCCGGCAAAGTCTTTCCACAAAGTTTGGATGGGCAATTATAAGACGTTATTGATTTGCAAAAATTCGGAAGGCTGGGAATTTGGACTAGCCATCTCTTGGCATATCTTTCACCTGTAAGATTCTGAGATTACATATCTGACATTCTCGAATGAGAGATTTGGAAGAGGAGGCAAGTGCTATGTAGTCCAAACCCTTCATATCATTTATAGATTCACAATAAAAATTTTCGTGAAGGACCGGTACCCAGTCTGCATGAAATCACATGGAGAGAAGGATCGTCTTGTATGCAGAATAAAATTATCTTTCATTGTTCATGATTTCTTTGCATGAGGAAGTTGATGGGAATGGTTTTATTGAATCTTATTTCCTCTCTGTTGAGCGTTTTTCTTGAGGTACGAATATATAGAGCAGTAAAAAGGAAGTTTTGTGTCTAGTTAGTGGAGAAAAATTTGAACCCTTGGAAAGAGGTGTTTTTAATTTGGGCCTTCCCTCCAGGGCATCCTACATTTGTAGGACATGTCCTACATTTTCAGATCATAGTATATTTTATGGGTATATACTATATTTGTACACCTGTAAACGCATCATTAATCATGACCATGGCCATCGACGCATTTTCAATGTAATATCCAATCTCTTGAAGCAAAACAACTCTCCGTAATAGTGTAAGAGCTATTTGAAAGTAGAAATTATTCTCTTGGACTTTGGTGGACTTTACGTCCTTCGAGGTCTTTGCACAAAGTTTGGATGGGCAATTATCTGACGTTATTGAGTTGCAAAAATTCGGAAGTGTGGAATTTTGGACAAGCCATTTCTTGGCATATCTTACACCTGTAAGATTCTGTGATTACATATCTGACATTCTCGAATGAGAGATTTGGAAGAGGAGGCAAGTGCCATGTAGTCCAAACCCTTTATATCCTTTATGGATTCACAATAAAATTGGTCGTGAAGGAGGGGGACCCAGTCTGCATGAAATTACATGGAGAGAAGGATCCTCTTCTATACAGAACGAAATGATCTTTCATTGTTCAAGATTTATTTGCATGAGGAAGTTGATGGGAATGGTTTTATTGAATCTTATTTCCTCTCTGTTGAGCCGTTTTCTTGCTGTCCGGGTTTATAGAGGAGTAAAAAGGGAGTTTGGTAGCTAGTTAGAGGACAAAAATTTGAACCCTTGGAAAGAGGTGTTTTTGATGTGGGCCTTCACTCCTGGACGTCCTACATTTGTAGGAAATGTCCCTCATTTTCAGATCTTACTGTATTTTATGCGTTTATACTATATTTGTACCCTTGTAGACCAATAATTAATCATGACCATTGACATTCAAGCATTTTCAAAGTATATTCCACTCCGTTCAAGCAAAACAACTCTCCATAATAGTGTATGAGCTATTTGAAAGTACCATTTATTCTCTTGGACTTTGGTGCACCTTACATCCTGCGAGGTCTTTCCACAAAGTTTGGATGGGCATTCTCAGATGTTACTGAGTTGCAAAAATTCTGAAGGGTGGAAGTTTGGACTAGCGATCTCATGGCATATCTTTCACCTGTAAGATTCTGTGATTACATATCTGACATTCTCGAATGAGAGATTTGGAAGAGGAGGCTAGTGCTATGTAGTCCAAACCCTTCATGTCATTTATGGCTTCACAGTAAAATTGGTCGTGATGGAATGGTACCCAATCTGCATCAAATCACATGGAGGGAAGGATCCTCTTCGAAGCAGAACGAAATGATCTTTCATTGTTCAAGATTTCTTTGCATGAGGAAGTTGATGGGAATGGTTTTATTGCATCTTATTTCCACTCTATTGAACGTTTTTCTTGATGTACAAATATATAGAGCAATAAAAAGGAAGTTTCGTGGCTAGTTAGTGGACAAAAATTTGAACCCTTGGAAAGAGGTGTTTTTGATTTGGGCCTTGCCTCCTGGGCATCCTACATTTGTGGGACATGTCCTACATTTTCAGATCACATAATATTTTATGGGTATATACTATATTTGTACACCTGTAAACCAATAATTAATCATGAACATTGCCATCAATGCATTTTCAATGTAATATCCAATCTCTTGAAGCAAAACAACTCTCCATAATAGTGTTAGAGCTATTTGAAAGTAGAATTCATTCTCTTGGACTTTGGTGGACTTTACGTCCTTCGAGGTCTATGCACAAAGTTTGGATGGGCAATTATCTGACGTTATTGAGTTGCAATAATTCTGAAGGCTGGGAGTTTGGACGAGCCATATCTTGGCATATCTTGCACCTGTAAGGTTCTGTGATTACATATCTGACATTCTCGAATGAGAGATTTGGAAGAGGAGGCAATTACTATGTAGTCCAAAGCCTTCATATCATTTATGGATTCACAAAAAAATTGGTCGTGATAGAAGAGTTATCAGACTGCATGAAATCACATGGAAAGAAGGATACTCTTTTATGCAGAATGAAATGATCTTTCATTGTTCAAGATTTCTTTGCATGAGGAAGTTGATGGGAATGGTTTTATTGAATCTTATTTCCTCTCTGTTGGGCCGTTTTCTTGTTGTCCGCATTTATAGAGCAGTAAAAAGGAAGTTTGGTTGCTAGATAGTGGACAAAAATTTAAACCCTTGGAAAGAGGTGTTTTGGATATGGGCCTTCCCTCCTGGGCGTCCTACATTTGTAGGACATGTCCTCCATATTGAGATCACAGTATATTTTATGGGTTTATACTATATATGTACACCTTTAGACCCATAATATATCATGACCATGGCCATCCAAGCATTTTCAATGTAATATCCACTCTCTTGAAGCAAAAGAAGTCTCCATAATAGTGTAAGAGCTATTTGAAAGTAGAATTTATTTTCTTGGACTTTGGTGGACCTTACGTCCGGCGAGGTCTTTCCACAAAGTTTGGATGGGCAATTATCAGACGTTATTGAGTTGCAAAAATTCGGAAGGCTGGGAGTTTAGACTAGCCATCTCTTGGCATATCTTGCACCTGTAAGATTGTGTGATTACATATGTGACATTCTCGAATGAGAGATTGGGAAGAGGAGGCAAGTGCTATGTAGTCCACACCCTTCATATCATTCATACATTCACAATAAAATTGGTCGTGAAGGAGGCGTACCCAGGCTGCATGAAATCACATGGAGAGAAGGATCCTCTTGTATGCAGAACAAAGTGATCTTTCATTGTTCAAGATTTCTTTGCATGAGGTAATTGATGGGAATGGTTTTATTGAATCTTATTTCCTCTCTGTTGAGCCGTTTTCGTGCTGTATGAGTATATAGAGCAGTAAAAAGGAAGTTTGGTTGATAGTTAGGGGACAAAAATTTGAACCCTTGGAAAGAGGTGTTTTCGATTTAGGCCTTTCCTCCACGGCATCCTACATTTGTAGGACATGTCCTCCATTTTCAGATCACAGTATATTTTATGGGATTATACTATATTTGTACACCTGCAGACCCATAATTAATCATAACAATTGACATCCAAGCATTTTCAAAGTATATTCCACTCCGTTCAAGCAAAACAACTCTCCATAATAGTGTATGAGCTATTTGAAAGTAGCATTTATTCCAGGGGCAGGCAACCTTTCCCCTTTAAGGGCCGAGGGACTTCAGCTCCCAGAATCCCAGGAGCTATTGGCCAACATGGGACTATTGGACAACATGGCTGAGGCTTCTGGGAGCTGAAGTCCCTTGGCCCTTAAAGGGGAAAGGTTGCCTACCCCTGATTTATTCTCTTGGACTTTGGTGCCCCTTACATCCTGCGAGGTCTTTCCACAATGTTTGGATGGGCAATTCTCTGATGTTACTAAGTTGCAAAAATTCTGAAGGGTGGAAGTTTGGATAAGTCATTTCTTGGCATATCTTCCACATGTAAGATTCTGTGATTACATATCTGACATTCTCGAATGAGAGATTTGGAAGAGGAGGCAAGTGCCATGTAGTCCAAACCCTTCATGTCATTAATGGCTTCACAGTAAAATTGGTTGTGATGGATGGGTAACCAGTCTGCATGAAATCACATGGAGAGAAGGATCCTCTTGTATGCAGAACAAAATTATCATTCATTGTTCAAGATTTCTTTGCATGAGGAAGTTGATGGGAATGGTTTTATTGAATCTTATTTCCTCTCTGTTGAGCCGTTTTCTTGCTGTCCGAGTTCATAGAGCAGTAAAAAGGAAGTTTGGTTGCTAGATAGTGGACAAAAATTTGAAAGTCTGGAAAGAGGTGTTTTTGATGTGGACCTTCCCTCCTGGGCGTCCTACATTTGTAGGACATGTCCTACATTTTCAGATCACATAATATTTTAAGGGTATATACTATATATGTACACCTGTAGACCCATAATATATCATGACCATGGCCATCCAAGCATTTTCAATGTAATATCCACTCTCTTGAAACAAAAGAACTCTCCATAATAGTGTAAGAGCTATTTGAAAGTAGCAATTATTCTCTTGGACTTTGGTGCACTTTACTTCAAGCGAGGTCTTTCCACAAAGTTTGGATGGGCAATTATCAGACCTTATTGAATTGCAATAATTCGGGAGGCCGGGAGTTTGGAATAGCCATCTCTTGGCATATATTGCACCTGCAAGATTCTGTGATTACATATCTGACATTCTCAAATGAGAGATTTGGAAGAGGAATCAAGTGCTATGTATTCCAAACCCTTCATATCATTTATGGATTCACAGTAAAATCGGACGTGATGGAGGGGTAACCAATCTGCATGAAATCACATGGAGAGAAGGATCTTCTTCTATGCAGAAAGAAATGATCTTTCATTGTTCAAGATTTCTTTGCATGAGGAAGTTGATGGGAATGTTTTTATTGAATATTATTTCCTCTCTGTTGAGCCGTTTTTTTGATGTACGAATATATAGTGCATTAAAAAGGAAGTTTGGTAGCTAGTTAGTGGACAAAAATTTGAAAGCTTGGAAAGAGGTGTTTTTTTTTTTGGGCCTTACCTCCTGGGCGTCCTACATTTGTAGGACATATCCTCCATTTTCAGATCACAGTATATTTTATGGGTATATACTATATTTGTACACCTGTATACCCATAATTAATCATGACCATTGCCATCCAAGCATTTTCAAAGTATATTCCACTCCGTTCAAGCAAAACAACTCTCCATAATAGTGTATGAGCTATTTGAAAGTAGCATTTATTCTCTTGGACTTTGGTGCACCTTACATCCTGCGAGGTTTTCCACAAAGTTTGGATGGGCAATTCTCAGATGTTAATGAGCTGCAAAAATTCTGAAGAGTGGAAGTTTGGACTAGCGATCTCTTGGCATATCTTTCACCTGTAAGATTCTGTGATTACATATCTGACATTCTCGAATGAGAGATTTGGAAGAGGAGGCAAGTGCTATGTAGTCCAAACCCTTCATGTCATTAATGGATTCACAGTAAAAGTGGTCGTGATGGAGGGGTACCCAGTCTGCATGAAATCACAAGGAGAGAAGGATCCTCTTGTATGCAGAACAAAATTATCTTTCATTGTTCAAGATTTCTTTGCATTAGGAAGTTGATGGGAATGGTTTTATTGAATCTTATTTCCTCTCTGTTGAGCCGTTTTCTTGCTGTCCGCGTTTGTAGACCAGTAAAAAGGAAGTTTGGTAGCTAGTTAGTGGACAAAAATTTGAACCCTTGGAAAGAGGTGTTTTTGATTTGGGCCTTCCCTCCTGGGCATCCTACATTTGTAGGACATGTCCTCCATCTTGAGATCACAGTATATTTTCTGGGTTTATACTATATATGTACACCTGTAGACCCATAATAAAACATGACCATGGCCATCCAAGCATTTTCAATGTAATATCCACTCTCTTGAAGCAAAAGAACTCTCCATAATAGTGTAAGAGCTATTTGAAAGTAGAATTTATTTTCTTGGACTTTGGTGGACTTTACGTCCGGCGAGGTCTTTTCAAAAGTTTGGATGAGTAATTATCAGACGTTATTGAATTGCAAAAATTCGGAAGGCTGGGAGTTTGGACTAGCCATCTCTTGCCATATCTTGCACCTGTAAGATTCTCAGATTACATATCTGACATTCTCGAATGAGAGATTTGGAAGAGGAGGCAAGTGCTATGTAGTCCAAACCCTTCATATCATTTATAGATTCACAATAAAATTGGTTGTGAAGGAGGGGTACCCAGTCTGCATGAAATTACATGGAGAGAAGGATCCTCTTCTAGGTAGAACGAAATGATCTTTCATTGTTCAAGATTTCTTTGCATGAGGAAGTTGATGGGAATGGTTTTATTGAATCTTATTTCCTCTCTGTTGAGCCGTTTTCTTGCTGTCCGCATTTATAGAGCAGTAAAAAGGAAGTTTGGTAGCTAGTTAGTGGACAAAAATTTGAACCCTTGGAAAGAGGTGTTTTTGATTTGGGCCTTCCCTCCTGGGCATCCTACATTTGCAGGACATGTCCTCCATTTTCAGATCACAGTATATTTTATGGGTATATACTATATTTGTTCACCTGTATACCCATAATTAATCATGACAATTGCCATCCAAGCATTTTCTATGTAATATCCACTCTCTTGAAGCAAAACAACTCTCCATAATACTGTAAGAGCTATTTGAAAGTAGAATTTATTCTCTTGGACTTTGGTGGACTTTACGTCCTTCGAGGTCTTTACACAAAGTTTGGATGGGCAATTGTCAGATGTTATTGAGTTGCAAAAATTCTGAACGGTGGAAGTTTGGACAAGCCATTTCTTGGCATATCATCCACATGTAAGGACCTTATCACATGGGGTTTGAAGCAGAGCTTATCCAAAGGGCATCCACAGCTAATACTTATTATTTCCCAGTGTTTATACATGACGGTGCCCCAGAACACAGAGCTAATCCGTATTGTTTCCCCGTGTTTATACACGACGCTGCCCCTGTACTCGGCAGAACACATAGCTAATCCGTAAGGAATAGAGAGATTTGACATTCGGTTTTTCGGGGAAGTACAAGGGATGCTTCGCATTCATTGCGCAATGGTAGGCGGGGAGAAAATCCCAGTGAGGGGAAGGGATTGCCTTGGCAAAAGGCAAACCGGATTGGAGAAAAGAAGGAGAGGAGGAGGGAAGAGGGAAGAGGGAGGCGATCTCTCCTACATTTTTCCCCACCGACACGCCACTGTGGGCTGCCTTCCGTTCTCCAGTCCTCCAGTCCTCCTCCTCCTCCTCGGTCCCCTTGGCTACCTTTCCTCCCGACTCCTTCCTCCCATACTTGCCATCCACATTTTGCGACGCTGGCTTTTTGTGACGGGAGAAAAGGGAGCCTTCGTATTAATTGCGCAATGGCCAAACGGGCGATATTCCGTTCGTTTCGCTATAGAACTGAATTTATTCCTACTTCGGGTATTTTTCGCTTATTCTTCGCTTCATGGCCAGCGTTTGATAAGGTCCTAAGATTCTGTGATTACATATCTTACATTCTCGAATGAGAGATTTGGAAGAGGAGGCAAGTGCCATGTAGTCCAAACCCTTCATATCATTTATGGATTCACAGTGAAATTGGTCTTGATGGAGGGGTACACAGTCTGCATGAAATCACATGGAGAGAAGGATACTCTTCTATGTACAACGAAATGATCTTTCATTGTCCAAGATTTCTTTGCATGAGGAAGTTGATGGGAATGGTTTTATTGAATCTTATTTCCTCTCTGTTGAGCTGTTTTCTTGCTGTCTGAGTTTATAGAGCAGTAAAAAGGAAGTTTGGTTGGTAGTTAGTGGACAAACATTTGAACCCTTGGAAAGAGGTGTTTTTGATTCGGCCCTTCCCTCCTGGTCATCCTACATTTGCAGGACATGTCCTCCATTTTCAGATCACAGTATATTTTATGGGTATATACTATATTTGTACACCTGTATACCCATAATTAATCATGACCATTGCCGTCCAAGCATTTTCAATGTAATATCCACTCTCTTGAAGCAAAACAACTCTCTGTAATACTGTAAGAGCTATTTGAAAGTAGAATTTATTCCCTTGGACTTTGGTGGACTTTATGTCCCGGGAGGTCTTTCCACAAAGTTTGGATGGGCAATTCTCAGACGTTATTGAGTTGCAAAAATTCTGAAGGGTGGAAGTTTGGACAAGCCATCTCTTGGCATATCTTCCTCATGTAAGGACCTTATCACATGGGGTCTGAAGCAGAGCTAATCCAAAGGGCATCCACAGCTAATACATATTATTTCCCCGTGTTTATACACAACGCTGCCCCAGAACACGGAGCTAATCCGTATTGTAATACCGTGTTTATACACGACACTGCCCCAGAACACGGAGCTAATCCGTATTGTTTCCCAGTGTTTATACACGACTCTGCCCCTGAACTCGGCAGAACACGGAGCTATTCCGAAAGGAATAGAGAGATTTTGACATTCGGTTTGTCGGGGAAGTACAAGGAAGCCTTCGCATTCATTGCGCAATGGTAGGCGGGGAGAAAATCCCAGCGAGGGGAAGGGATTGCCTTGGCAAAAGGCAAACCGGATTGGAGAAAAGAAGGAGAGGAGGAGGGAAGAGGGAAGAGGGAGGCGATCTCTCTTGCATTTTTCCCCACCGACATGCCACTGTGGGCTGAGTTCCCTTCTCCAGTCCTCCAGCCCTCCTCCTCTTCCTCAGTCCCCTTGGCTGCCTTTCCTCCCAACTCCTTCCTCCCATCCTCACCATCCACATTCTGCGATGGCGGCTTTTTGTGACGGGAGAAAAGGGGGCCTTCGTATTAATTGCGCAAAGGCCAAACGGGCGATATTCCGTTTGTTTCGCTATAGAACTGAATTTATTCCTACTTCGGGTATTTTTCGCTTATTCTTCGCTTCATGGCCAGCGTTTGATAAGGTCCTAAGATTCTGTGATTACATATCTTAGATTCTCGAATGAGAGATTTGGAAGAGGAGGCAAGTGCCATGTAGTCCAAACCCTTCATGTCATTTATGGATTAACAGTGAAATTTGTCTTGAAGGAGGGGTACCCAGTCTGCATGAAATCACATGGAGAGAAGGATCCTCTTCTATGTAGAACAAAATGATCTTTGATAGTTCAAGATTTCTTTGCAAAGGAAGTTGATGGGAATGGTTTTATTGAATCTTATTTCCTCTCTGTTGAGCGGTTTTCTTGATGTACGAATATATAGAGCAGTAAAAAGGAAGTTTGGTTGCTAGTTAGTGGACAAAAATTTGAACCCTTGGAAAGAGGTGTTATTTCTTTGGGCCTTTCCTCCAGGGCATCCTACTTTTGTAGGACATGTCCTACATTTTCAGATCACAGTATATTTTTTGGGTTTATAATATATTTGTACATCTGTAGAAACATAATTAATCATGACCATTGCGATCCAAGCATTTTCAATGTATATTACTCCCCCTTCAAGCAAAACAACTCTCCATAATTGTGTAAGAGCTATTCGAAAGTAAAATTTATTCTCTTGGACTTTAGTGCATTTTACGTCCTGTGAGGTCTTTCCACAAAATTTGGATGGGCAATTATCAGACGTTATTGAGTTGCAAAAATTGTGAAGTGTGGTAGTTTGGACAAGCCATTACTTGGCATTTCTTCCACCTGTAAGATTCTGTGATTACATATCTGATATTCTCGAATGAGAGATTTGGAAGAGGAGGCAAGTGCTATGAAGTCCAAACCCTTCATATCATTTATGGATTCACAATAAAAGTGGTCGTGATTGAGGCGGACCCAGTCTGCATGAAATCACTTGGAGAGAAGGATCTTCTTCTATGCAGAACGAAATGATCTTCTATTGTTCAAGATTTCTTTGCATGAGGAAGTTGATGGGAATGGTTATATTGAATCTTATTTCCTCTCTGTTGAGCCGTTTTCTTGCTGTACGAGTATATAGAGCAGTAAAAAGGAAGTTTGGTAGCTAGTTAGTGGACAAAAATTTGAACCCTTGGAAAGAGGTGTTTTTGATGTGGGCCTTCCCTCCTGGGCGTCCTACATTTGTAGGACATGTCCTCCATTTTCAGATCATACTGTATTTTATGGGTTTATACTATATTTGTACCCTTGTATACCCATAATTAATCATGACCATTGACATCCAAGCATTTTCAAAGTATATTCCACTCCGTTCAAGCAAAACAACTCTCCATAATAGTGTAAGAGCTATTTGAAAGTAGCATTTATTCTCTTGGACTTTGGTGCACCTTACATCCTGCGAGGTCTTTCCACAAAATTTGGATGGGCAATTCTCAGATGTTACTGAGTTGTAAAAATTCTGAAGGTTGGAAGTTTGGACTAGCGATCTCTTGGCATATCTTTCAACCGTAAGATTCTGTGATTACATATCTGACATTCTTGAATGAGAGATTTGGAAGGCGAGGCTAGTGCTATGTAGTCCAAACCCTTCATGTCATTTATGGATTCACAGTAAAATTGGTTGTGATGGAATGGTACCCAGTCTGCATGAAATCACATGGAGAGAAGGATCCTCTTGTATGCAGAACAAAATTATCTTTCATTGTTCAAGATTTCTTTGCATTACGAATTCGATGGGAATGGTTTTATTGAATCTTATTTCCTCTCTGTTGAGCCATTTTTTTGCTGTACGAGTATAAAGAGCAGTAAAAAGGAAGTTTGGTTGCTAGTTAGTGTACAAAAATTTGAACCCTTGGAAAGAGTAGTTTTTGATGTGGGCCTTCCCTCCAGGGCATCCTACATTTGTAGGACATGTCCTCCAATTTCAGATCACAGTATTTTATATGGGTTTATACTATATTTGTACACCTGCAGACCCATAATTAATGATGACCATTGCCATCCAAGCATTTTCAAAGTATATTCCACTCCATTCAAGCAAAACAACTCTTCATAATAGTGTATGAGCTATTTGAAAGTATCAATTATTCTCTTGGACTTTGGTGCACTTTGCGTCAAGCGAGATCTTTCCACAAAGTTTGGATGGGCAATTATCATACGTTATTGAGTTGCAAAAATTCTGAAGTGTGGTAGTTTGGACAAGCCATTACTTGGCATTTCTTCCACCTGTAAGATTCTGTGATTACATATCTGATATTCTCGAATGAGAGATTTGGAAGAGGAGGCAAGTGCTATGAAGTCCAAACCCTTCATATCATTTATGGATTCACAATAAAAGTGGTCGTGATGGAGGCGGACCCAGTCTGCATGAAATCACTTGGAGAGAAGGATCTTCTTCTATGCAGAACGAAATGATCTTCTATTGTTCAAGATTTCTTTGCATGAGGAAGTTGATGGGAATGGTTATATTGAATCTTATTTCCTCTCTGTTGAGCCGTTTTCTTGCTGTACGAGTATATAGAGCAGTAAAAAGGACGTTTGGTAGCTAGTTAGTGGACAAAAATTTGAACCCTGGAAAAGGGGTGTTTTTGATTTGGACCTTCCCTCCTGGGCGTCCTACATTTGTAGGACATGTCCTCCATTTTCAGATCATACTGTATTTTATGGGTTTATACTATATTTGTACCCTTGTATACCCATAATTAATCATGACCATTGACATCCAAGCATTTTCAAAGTATATTCCACTCCGTTCAAGCAAAACAACTCTCCATAATAGTGTAAGAGCTATTTGAAAGTAGCATTTATTCTCTTGGACTTTGGTGCACCTTACATCCTGCGAGGTCTTTCGACAAAATTTGGATGGGCAATTCTCAGATGTTACTGAGTTGTAAAAATTCTGAAGGTTTGAAGTTTGGACTAGCGATCTCTTGGCATATCTTTCAACCGTAAGATTCTGTGATTACATATCTGACATTCTCGAATGAGAGATTTGGAAGAGGAGGCTAGTGCTATGTAGTCCAAACCCTTCATGTCATTTATGGATTCACAGTAAAATTGGTTGTGATGGAATGGTACCCAGTCTGCATGAAATCACATGGAGAGAAGGATCCTCTTGTATGCAGAACAAAATTATCTTTCATTGTTCAAGATTTCTTTGCATTACGAATTTGATGGGAATGGTTTTATTGAATCTTATTTCCTCTCTGTTGAGCCATTTTCTTGCTGTACGAGTATAAAGAGCAGTAAAAAGGAAGTTTGGTTGCTAGTTAGTGTACAAAAATTTGAACCCTTGGAAAGAGTAGTTTTTGATGTGGGCCTTCCCTCCAGGGCATCCTACATTTGTAGGACATGTCCTCCAATTTCAGATCACAGTATTTTATATGGGTTTATACTATATTTGTACACCTGCAGACCCATAATTAATGATGACCATTGCCATCCAAGCATTTTCAAAGTATATTCCACTCCATTCAAGCAAAACAACTCTTCATAATAGTGTATGAGCTATTTGAAAGTATCAATTATTCTCTTGGACTTTGGTGCACTTTGCGTCAAGCGAGGTCTTTCCACAAAGTTTGGATGGGCAATTATCATACGTTTTTGAGTTGCAAAAATTCAGAAGGCTGGGAGTTTGGACTAGCCATCTCTTGGCATATCTTGCACCTGTAAGATTCTGTGATTACATATCTGACATTCTCGAATGAGAGATTTGGAAGAGGAGGAAAGTGCTATGTAGTCCAAACCCTTCATATCATTTATAGATTCACAATAAAATTGGTCGTGAATAAGGTGTACCCAGTCTGCATGAAATCACATGGAGAGAAGGATCCTCTTCTATGTAGAACAAAATGATCTTTGATTGTTCAAGATTTCTTTGCATGAGGAAGTTGATGGGAATGGCTTTATTGAATCTTATTTCCCCTCTGTTGAGCCATTTACTTGCTGTCAGATGTTATAGAGCAGTAAAAAGGAAGTTTGGTTGCTAGATAGTGGACAAAAATTTGAACCCTGGAAAAGGGGTGTTTTTGATTTGGACCTTCCCTCCTCAGTGTCCTACATTTGTAGGACATGTCCTCCATTTTCAGATCATACTGTATTTTATGGGTTTATACTATATTTGTACCCTTGTATACCCATAACTATTCATTACCATTGACATCCAAGCATTTTCAAAGTATATTCCACTCCGTTCAAGCAAAACAACTCTCCATAATAGTGTAAGAGCTATTTGAAAGTAACATTAATTCTCCTGGATTTTGGTAGACTTTATGTCCTTCGAGGTCTTTCCACAAAGTTTGGATGGGCAATTATCAGACGTTATTGAGTTGTAAAAATTCTGAAGGTTGGAAGTTTGGACTAGCAATCTCTTGGCATATCTTACAACTGTTAGATTCTGTGATTACATAGCTGTCATTCTCGAATGAGAGGTTTGGAAGAGGAGGCAAGTGCCATGTAGTCCAAACCCTTCATGTCATTAAGGATTCACAGTGAAATTGGTCATGATGGAGGGGTACCCAGTCTGCATGAAATCACATGGAGAGAAGGATCCTCTTCTATGTAGAACAAAATGATCTTTGATAGTTCAAGATTTCTTTGCAAAGGAAGTTGATGGGAATGGTTTTATTGAATCTTATTTCCTCTCTGTTGAGCGGTTTTCTTGATGTACGAATATATAGAGCAGTAAAAAGGAAGTCTGGTTGCTAGTTAGTGGACAAAAATTTGAACCCTTGGAAAGAGTAGTTTTTGATGTGGGCCTTCCCTCCAGGGCATCCTACATTTGTAGGACATGTCCTCCATTTTCAGATCACAGTATGTTATATGGGTTTATACTATATTTGTACACCTGCAGACCCATAATTAATGATGACCATTGCCATCCAACCATTTTCAAAGTATATTCCACTCCATTCAAGCAAAACAACTCTTCATAATAGTGTATGAGCTATTTGAAAGTATCAATTATTCTCTTGGTCTTTGGTGCACTTTGCGTCAAGCGAGGTCTTTCCACAAAGTTTGGATGGGCAATTATCATACGTTTTTGAGTTGCAAAAATTTAGAAGGCTGGGAGTTTGGACTAGCCATCTCTTGGCATATCTTGCACCTGTAAGATTCTGTGATTACATATCTGACATTCTCGAATGAGAGATTTGGAAGAGGAGGAAAGTGCTATGTAGTCCAAACCCTTCATATCATTTATAGATTCACAATAAAATTGGTCGTGAATAAGGGATACCCAGTCTGCATGAAATCACATGGAGAGAAGGATCCTCTTCTATGTAGAACAAAATGATCTTTGATTGTTCAAGATTTCTTTGCATGAGGAAGTTGATGGGAATGGTTTTATTGAATCTGATTTCCTCTCTGTTGAGCCGTTTACTTGCTGTCAATTGTTATAGAGCAGTAAAAAGGAAGTTTGGTTGCTAGATAGTGGACAAAAATTTGAACCCTGGAAAAGGGGTGTTTTTGATTTGGACCTTCCCTCCTCAGTGTCCTACATTTGTAGGACATGTCCTCCATTTTCAGATCACAGTTTATTTTATGGGTATATAATATATTTGTACATCTGTAGACCCATAAGGAATGATTACCATGGCCATCCAAGCATTTTCAATGTAATATCCAATCTCTTGAAGCAAAACATTTCTCCATAATAGTGTAAGAGCTATTTGAAAGTAGAATTTATAGGATTTTGGTGGACTTTACGTCCTTCGAGGTCTTTCCACAAAGTTTGGATGGGCAATTATCAGACGTTATTGAGTTGCAAAAATTCTGAAGGGTGGAAGTTTGGACTAGCCATATCTTGGCATATCTTGCACCATTAAGGTTCTGTGATTACATATCTGACATTCTCGAATGAGAGATTTGGAAGAGGAGGCAAGTGCCATGTAGTTCCAAACCTTCATGTCATTCATGGATTCAAAGTAAAATTGGTCGTGATGGGGGGGTACCCAGTCTGCATGAAATCACATGGAGAGAAGGATCCTCTTCTATGCAGAACGAAATTATCTTTCATTGTTCAAGATTTCTTTGCAAGAGGAAATTGATGGGAATGTTTTTATTGAATCTTATTTCCTCTCTGTTGAGCCGTTTTCTTGCTGTACGAGTATATAGAGCAGTAAAAAGGAGGTTTGGTTGAAAGTTAGTGGACAAAAATTTGAACCCTTGGAAAGAGGTTTTTTTGATTAGGGCCTTTCCTCCAGGGCATCCTACATTTGTAGGACATGTCCTCCATTTTCAGATCACATATTTTATGGGTATATTCTATATTTGTACACCTGCAGACCCATAATTAATCATGACCATTGACATACAAGCATTTTCAAAGTAATATCCAATCTCTTGAAGCAAAACATTTCTCCATAATAGCATGAGAGCTATTTGAAAGTAGAATTTATTCTCTTAGACTATGGTGGACTTTACGTCCTTCGAGGTCTTGCCACAAAGTTTGGATGGGCAATTATCAGACGTTATTGAGTTGCCAAAATTCTGAAGGGTGGAAGTTTGGACAAGCCGTTTCTTGGCATATCTTCCTCCTGTAAGATTCTGTGATTACATATCTGACATTCTCGAATGAGAGATTTGGAAGAGGAGGCAAGTGCCATGTAGTCCAAACCCTTCATGTCCTTTATGGATTCACAGTGAAATTGGTCGTGACGGAGGGGTATCCAGTCTGCATGAAATCACATGGAGAGAAGGATCTTCTTCTATGTAGAGCAAAATGATCTTTCATTGTTCAAGATTTCTTTGCATGAGGAAGTTGATGGGAAAGGTTTTATTGAATCTTATTTCCTCTCTGTTGAGCCGTTTTCTTGCAGTCTGAGTTTATAGAGCAGTAAAAAGGAAGTTCGGTTGCTAGATAGTGGACAAAAATTTGAACCCTTGGAAAGAGGTGTTTTTGATGTGGGCCTTCCCTCCTGGGCGTCCTACATTTGTAGGACATGTCCTCCATCTTGAGATCACAGTATATTTTATGGGTTCATACTATATATGTACACCTGTAGACCCATAATAAAACATGACCATGGCCATCCAAGCATTTTCAATGTAATATCCACTCTCTTGAAGCAAAAGAACTCTCCATAATAGTGTAAGAGCTATTTGAAAGTAGAATTTATTTCCTTGGACTTTGGTGGACTTTATGTCCGGCGAGGTCTTTCCACAAAATTTGGATGAGCAATTATCAGACGTTATTGAGTTGCAAAAATTCGGAAGGCTGGGAGTTTGGAGGAGCGATCTCTTGGCATATCTTGCACCTGTAAGATTCTGTGATTACATATCTGACATTCTCGAATGAGAGATTTGGAAGAGGAGGCAAATGCCATATGGTCCAAACCCTTCATGTAATTTATGGATTCACAGCGAAATTGGTCGTGATGGAGGGGTACCCATTCTGCATGAAATCAAATGGAGAGAAGGATCTTCTTCTATGTAGAACCTAATGATCTTTCATTGTTCAAGATTTCTTTGCGTGAGGAAGTTGATGGGAATGGTTTTATTGAATCTTATTTCCTCTCTGTTGAGCCGTTTTCTTGCTGTCTGAGTTCATAGAGCAGTAAAAAGGAAGTTTGGTTGCTAGTTGGTGGACAAAAATTTCTACCCTTGGAAAGAGGTGTTTTTGATTTGAGCCTTCCCTCCAGGGCTTCCTACATTTGTAGGACATGTCATCCATTTTCAGATCACAGTATATTTTATGGGTTTATACGATATTTGTACACCTGCAGGCCCATAATTAATCATGACCATTGCCATCCAAGAATTTTCAAAGTATATTCCACTCCGTTCAAGCAAAACAACTCTCCATAATTGTGTATGAGCTATTTGAAGTAGCAATTATTATCTTGGAATTTGGTGCACTTTATGTCAAGCGAGGTCTTTCCACAAAGTTTGGATGGGCAATTATCAGACCTTATTGAGTTGCAAAAATTCGGAAGGCTGGAAGTTTGGAATAGCCATCTCTTGGCATATCTTGCACCTGCAAGATTCTGTGATTACATATCTGACATTCTCGAATGAGAGATTTGGAAGAGGAGGCAAGTGCTATGTAGTCCAAACCCTTCATGTCATTTATGGATTCACAGTAAAATTGGTCGTGATGGAGGGGTACCTCCATCAGTCTGCATGAAATCACATGGAGAGAAGGATCCTCTTGTATGCAGTACAATATTATCTTTCATTGTTCAAGATGTCTTTGCATGAGGAAGTTGATGGGAATGGTTTTATTGAATCTTATTTCCTCTCTGTTGAGCCGTTTTCTTGCTGTACGAGTATATAGAGCAGTAAAAAGAAAGTTTGGTTGCTAGTTAGTGTACAAAAATTTGAAACCTTGGAAAGAGGTGTTTTTGATTTGGGCCTTTCCTCCAGGGCATCCTAATTTCGTAGGACATGTCCTCCATTTTCAGATCACAGTATATTTTATGGGTTTATACCATATTTGTACACCTGCAGACCCATAATTAATCATGACCATTGACATCCAAGCATTTTCAAAGTATATTCCACTCCGTTCAAGCAAAACAACTCTCCATAATAGTGTATGAGCTATTTGAAAGTAGAATTTATAGGATTTTGGTGGACTTTACGTCCTTCGAGGTCTTTCCACAAAGTTTGGATGGGCAATTATCAGACGTTATTGAGTTGCAAAAATTCTGAAGTGTGGTAGTTTGGACAAGCCATTACTTGGCATATCTTCCACCTGTAAGATTCTGTGATGACATATCTGATATTCTCGAATGAGAGATTTGGAAGACGAGGCAAGTGCCATATAGTCCAAACCCTTCATGTCATTTTTGGATTCACAGGGAAATTGGTTGTGATAGAGGCGGATCCAGTCTGCATGAAATCACTTGGAGAGAAGGATCCTCTTCTATGTAGAACAAAATGATCTTCGATGGTTCAAGATTTCTTTGCATGAGGAAGTTGATGGGAATGGTTTTATTGACTCTTATTTCCTCTCTGTTGAGCAGTTTTCTTGAAGTACGAATATATAGATAAGTAAAAAGGAAGTTTGGTTGCTAGTTAGTGGACAAAAATTTGAACCCTTGGAAAGAGGTGTTATTGATTTGGGCCTTTCCTCCAGGGCGTCCTACATTTGTAGGACATGTCCTCCATTTTCAGACCACAGTATATTTAATGGGTTTATACTATATTTGTACACCTGCAGACCCATAATTAATCAAGACCATTGACATCCAAGCATTTTCAAAGTATATTCCACTCCGTTCAAGCAAAACAACTCTCCATAATAGTGCATGAGCTATTTGAAAGTAGCATTTATTCTCTTGGACTTTGGTGCACCTTACATCCTGCGAGGTCTTTCCACAAAGTTTGGATGGGCAATTCTCAGATGTTACTGAGTTGCAAAAATTCTGAGGGGTGGAAGTTTGGACTAGCAATCTCTTGGCATATCTTTCACCTGTAAGATTCTGTGATTACATATCTGACATTCTCGAATGAAAGATTTGGAAGAGGAGGCAAGTGCTATGTAGTCCAAACCCTTCATGTCATTTATGGATTCACAGTACAATTGGTCGTGATGGAGGGGTACCCAGTCTGCATGAAATCACATGGAGAGAAGGATCCTCTTGTATGCAGAAAAAAAATATCTTTCATTGTTCAAGATTTCTTTGCATGAGGAAGTTGATGGGAATGGTTTTATTGAATCTGTTTTCCTCTCTGTTGAGCCGTTTTCTGGCTCTTCGAGTTTACACAGCAAGAAAAAGGATGTTTGGTTTCTAGATAGTGGACAAAAATTTGAACCCTTGGAAAGAGGTGTTTTTTATTTGGCCCTTCCCTCCTGGGCATCCTACATTTGTAGGACATGTCCTCCATCTTGAAATCACTGTATATTTTATGGGTTTATACTATATATGTACACCTGTAGACCCATAATAAAACAGAACCGTGGCCATCCAAGCATTTTCAATGTAATATCCACTCTCTTGAAGCAAAACAATGTAATTTCCATAATAGTGTAAGAGCTATTTGAAAGTAGAATTTATTTTCTTGTACTTTGGTGGACTTTACGTCCGGCGAGGTCTTTCCTCAAAGTTTGGATGGGCAATTATCAGACATTATTGAGTTGCAAAAATTGGGAAGGCTGGGAGTTTGGACTAGCCATATCTTGGCATATCTTGCACCTGTAAGATTCTGTGATTACATATCTGACATTCTCGAATGAGAGATTTGGAAGAGGAGGCAAGTTGTACAGTTGTAGGACATGTCCTCCATTTTCAGATCACAGTATATTTTATGGGTTTATACTATATTTGTACACCTGCAGACCCATCATTAATCATGACCATTGACATCCAAGCATTTTCAAAGTATATTCCACTACGTTCAAGCAAAACAACTCTCCATAATAGTGTATGAGCTATTTGAAAGTGGCATTTATTCTCTTGGACTTTGGTGCACCTTACATCCTGCGAGGTCTTTCCACAAAGTTTGGATGGCCAATTCTCAGATGTTACTGAGTTGCAAAAATTCTGAGGGGTGGAAGTTTGGACTAGCGATCTCTTGGCATATCTTTCACCTGCAAGATTCTGTGATTACATATCTGACATTCTCGAATGATAGATTTGGAAGAGGAGGCAAGTGCTATGTAGTCCAAACCCTTCATGTCATTTATGGATTCACAGTAAAATTGGTCGTAATGGAGGGGTACCCAGTCTGCCTGAAATCACATGGAGAGAAGGATCCTCTTGTATGCAGAAAAAAATTATCTTTCATTGTTCAAGATATCTTTGCATGAGGAAGTTGATGGGAATGGTTTTATTGAATCTTATTTCCTCTCTGTTGAGCAGTTTTCTTGCTGTACGAGTATATAGAGCAGTAAAAAGGAAGTTTGGTTGCTAGTTAGTGTACAAAAATTTGAACACTTGAAAAGGGGTGTTTTTGATTTGGACCTTCCCTCCTGCGTGTCCTACATTTGTAGGACATGTCCTCCATTTTCTTATCACTGTATATTTTATGGGTTTATACTATATTTGTAAAACTGTAGAACCATAATTCATAATGACCATGGCCATCCATGCATTTTCAATTTAATATCCAATCTCTTGAAGCAAAACAACTCTCCATAATAGTGTAGGAGCTATTTGAAAGTAGAATTCATTCTCTTGGACTTTGGTGGACTTTACGTCCTTCGAGGTCTTTGCACAAAGTTTGGATGGGCAATTATCCAACGTTATTGAGTTGCAAAATTTCTGAAGGCTGGGAGTTTGGAATAACCATATCTTGGCATATCTTGCACCTGTAAGGTTCTGTGATTACATATCTGACATTCTCGAATGAGAGATTTGGAAGAGGAGGCAATTGCTATGTAGTCCAAACCCTTCATATCATTTATGGATTCACAAAAAAATTGGTCGTGATAGAAGGGTAACCAGTCTGCATGAAATCACATGGAGAGAAGGATCCTCTTTTATGCAGAACGAAATGATCTCTCATTGTTCAAGATTTCTTTGCATGAGGAAGTTGATGGGAATGGTTTTATTGAATCTTATTTCCTCTCTGTTGAGCCGTTTTCTTGCTGTCCGAGTTTATAGAGCAGTAAAAAGGAAGTTTGGTAGCTAGTTAGTGGACAAAAATTTGAACCCTTGGAAAGAGGTGTTTTTGATGTGGGCCTTCGCTCCTATGCATCCTACATTTGTAGGACATGTCCTCCATTTTCAGATCATACTGTATTTTATGGGTTTATACTATATATATACCCTTGTAGACCCATAATTAATCATGACCATTGCCATTCAAGCATTTTCAATGTAATATCCACTCTCTTCAAGCAAAACAACTCTCCATAATAATGTAAGAGCTATTTGAAAGTAGAATTAATTCTCTTGGATTTTGGTAGACTTTATGTCCTTCGAGGTCTTTCCACAAAGTTTGGATGGGCAATTATCAGACGTTATTGAGTTGCAAAAATTCTGAAGTGTGTACTTTTGGACAAGCCATTTCTTGACATATCTTACAACTGTTAGATTCTGTGATTACATAGCTGTCATTCTCGAATGAGAGGTTTGGAAGAGGAGGCAAGTGCCATGTAGTCCAAACCCTTCATGTCATTAAGGATTCACAGTGAAATTGGTCATGATGGAGGGGTACCCAGTCTGCATGAAATCACATGGAGAGAAGGATCCTCTTCTATGTAGAACAAAATGATCTTTGATAGTTCAAGATTTCTTTGCAAAGGAAGTTGATGGGAATGGTTTTATTGAATCTTATTTCCTCTCTGTTGAGCGGTTTTCTTGATGTACGAATATATAGAGCAGTAAAAAGGAAGTTTGGTTGCTAGTTAGTGGACAAAAATTTGAACCCTTGGAAAGAGGTGTTATTTCTTTGGGCCTTTCCTCCAGGGCATCCTACTTTTGTAGGACATGTCCTCCATTTTCAGATCTCCTTATATTTTATGGGTTTATACTATATTTGTACACCTGCAGACCCATCATTAATCATGACCATTGACATCCAAGCATTTTCAAAGTATATTCCACTCCGTTCAAGCAAAACAACTCTCCATAATAGTGTATGAGCTATTTGAAAGTAGCATTTATTCTCTTGGACTTTGGTGCACCTTACAACCTGCGAGGTCTTTCCACAAAGTTTGGATGGGCAATTCTCAGATGTTACTGAGTTGCCAAAATTCTGAGGGGTGGAAGTTTGGACTAGGGATCTCTTGGCATATCTTTCACCTGTAAGATTCTGTGATTACATATCTGACATTCTCGAATGAAAGATTTGGAAGAGGAGGCTAGTGCTATGTAGTCCAAACCCTTCATGTCATTTATGGATTCACAGTAAAATTGGTCGTAATGGAGGGGTACCCAGTCTGCATGAAATCACATGGAGAGAAGGATCCTCTTGTATGCAGAAAAAAATTATCTTTCATTGTTCAAGATATCTTTGCATGCGGAAGTTGATGGGAATGGTTTTATTGAATCTTATTTCCTCTCTGTTGAGCGGTTTTCTTGCTGTACGAGTATATAGAGCAGTAAAAAGGAAGTTTGGTTGCTAGTTAGTGTACAAAAATTTGAACCCTTGGAAAGAGGTGTTTTTGGTTTGGGCCTTCCCTCCTGGGCGTCCTACATTTGTAGGACATGTCCTCCATTTTCAGATCACAGTATATTTTATGGGTTTATACTATATTTGTACACCTGCAGACCCATAATTTATCATGACCATTGACATCCAAGCATTCTCAAAGTATATTCCACTCCGTTCAAGCAAAACAACTGTCCATAATAGTGTATGAGCTATTTGAAAGTAGCAATTATTCTCTTGGACTTTGGTGCATTTTACGTCAAGCGAGGTCTTTCCACAAAGTTTGGATGGGCAATTATCAGACCTTATTGAGTTGCAAAAATTCGGAAGGCTGGAAGTTTGGAATAGCCATCTCTTGGCATATCTTGCACCTGCAAGATTCTGTGATTACATATCTGACATTCTCGAATGAGAGATTTGCAAGAGGAGGTAAGTGCTATGTAGTTCAAAGCCTTCATGTCATTTATGGATTCACAGTAAAATTGGTCGTGATGGAGGGGTACCTCCATCAGTCTGCATGAAATCACATGGAGAGAAGGATCCTCTTGTATGCAGTACAATATTATCTTTCATTGTTCAAGATGTCTTTGCATGAGGAAGTTGATGGGAATGGTTTTATTGAATCTTATTTACTCTCTGTTGAGCCGTTTTCTTGCTGTACGAGTATATAGAGCAGTAAAAAGAAAGTTTGGTTGCTAGTTAGTGTACAAAAATTTGAAACCTTGGAAAGAGGTGTTTTTGATTTGGGCCTTTCCTCCAGGGCATCCTAATTTTGTAGGACATGTCCTCCATTTTCAGATCACAGTAAATTTTATGGGTTTATACCATATTTGTACACCTGCAGACCCATAATTAATCATGACCATTGACATCCAAGCATTTTCAAAGTATATTCCACTCCGTTCAAGCAAAACAACTCTCCATAATAGTGTATGAGCTATTTGAAAGTAGCATTTATTCTCTTGGACTTTGGTGCACTTTACTTCAAGCGAGGTCTTTCCACAAAGTTTGGATGGGCAATTATCAGACCTTATTGAGTTGCAAAAATTCTGAAGGCTGGCAGTTTGGACTAGCCATCTGTTGGCATATCTTGCACCTGTAAGATTCTGTGATTACATATCTGACATTCTCGAATGAGAGATTTGGAAGAGGAGGCACGTGCCATGTAGTCCAAACCCTTCATGTCATTTATGGATTCACAGTGAAATTGGTGGTGATGCAGGGGTACCCAGTCTGAAAGAAATCACATGGAGAGAAGGATCCTCTTCTATGTAGAACGAAATGATCTTTCATTTTTCAAGATTTCTTTGCCAGAGGAAGTTGATGGGAATGGTTTTATTGAATCTTATTTCCTCTCTGTTGAGCCGTTTACTTGCTGTCCGATGTTATAGAGCAGTAAAAAGGAAGTTTGGTTGCTAGATAGTGGAGAAAAATTTGAACCCTTGGAAAGAGGTGTTTTTGATTAGGTCCATCCCTCCTGGGCGTCCTACATTTGTAGGACATGTCCTCCATTTTCAGATCACAGTATATTTTATGGGTTTATTCTATATTTGTACAGCTGCAGACCCATAATTAATCATGCCCATTGCCATCCAAGCATTTTCAATGTAATATCCACTCTCTTGAAGCAAAACAACTCTCCATAATAGTGTATGATCTATTTGAAAGTAGAATTTATTCTCTTAGACCAAGGGTAGGCAACCTTTCCCCTTTAAGGGCCGAGGGACTTCAGCTCCCAGAATCCCAGGAGCTATTAGCCAATATGGGACTATTTTTCAACATGGCTGAGGCTTCTGGGAGGTGAAGTCCCTCGGCCCTTAAAGGGGAAAGGTTTCCTACCCCTGTCTTAGACTATGGTGGACTTTACGTCCTTCGAGGTCTTTCCACAAAGTTTGGATGGGCAAGTATCAGACGTTATTGAGTTGCAAAAATTCGGAAGGCTGGGAGTTTGGACTAGCCATCTCTTGGCATATCTTGCACCTGTAAGATTCTGTGATTACATAGGTGACATTCTTGAATGAGAGATTTGGAAGAGGAGGCAAGTGCTATGTAGTCCAAACCCTTCATATCATTTATAGATTCACAATAAAATTGGTCGTGAAAGAGGGGTAATAAGGCTGCATGAAAGTACATGGAGAGAAGGATCCTCTTCTATGCAGAACAAAATGATCTTTCATTGTTCAAGATTTCTTTGCATGAGGAAGTTGATGGGAATGGTTTTATTGAATATTATTTCCTCTCTGTTGAGCCGTTTTCTTGATGTACGAATATATAGAGCAGTAAAAAGGAAGTTTGGTAGCTAGTTAGTGGACAAAAATTTGAAAGCTTGGAAAGAGGTGTTTTTGATTTGGGCCTTCCCTCCTGGGCGTCCTACATTTGTAGGACATATCCTTCATTTTCATATCACATTATATTATATGCGTTTATACTTGGACTTTGGTGCACCTTACATCCTGCGAGGTCTTTCCAAAAATTTTGGATGGACAATTCTCAGATGTTACTGAGTTGCAAAAATTATGAAGGGTGGAAGTTTGGACTAGCGATCTCTTGGCATATCTTTCACCTGTAATATTCTGTGATTACATATCTGACATTCTCGAATGAGAGATTTGGAAGAGGAGGCAAGTGCTATGTAGTCCAAACCCTTCGTGTCATTTATGGATTCACAGTAAAATTGGTCGTGATGGAGGGGTACCCAGTCTGCATGAAATCACATGTAGAGAAAGATCCTCTTGTATGCAGAACAAAATTATCTTTCATTGTTCAAGATTTCTTTGCATGAGGAAGTTGATGGGAATGGTTTTATTGAATCTTATTTCCTCTCTGTTGAGCCGTTTTGTTGCTGTACGAGTATATAGAGCATTAAAAAGGAAGTTTGGTTGCCAGTTAGTGGACAAAAATTTGAACCCTTGGAAAGAGGTGTTTTTGATTTGGGCCTTTCCGCCAGGGCGTCCTACATTTGTAGGAAATGTCCTCCATTTTCAGATCACAGTATATTTTATGCGTTTATACTATATTTGTACACCTGCAGACCCATAATTAATCATGACTATTGCCATCCAAGCATTTTCAAAGTATATTCCACTCCGTTCAAGCGAAACAACTCTCCATAATAGTGTATGAGCTATTTGAAAATAGCAATTATTCTCTTGGACTTTGGTGCACTTTACTTCAAGCAAGGTCTTTCCACAAAGTTTCGATGGGCAATTATCAGACCTTATTGAGTTGCAAAAATTCTGAAGGGTGGTAGTTTGGACAAACCATTACTTGGCATATCTTCCACTTGTAAGATTCTGTGATTACATATCTGATATTCTCGAATGAGAGATTTGGAAGAGGAGTCAAGTGCCATATAGTGCAAACCCTTCCTGTCATTTTGGGATTCACAGGTAAATTGGTCGTGATAGAGGCGGACCCAGTCTGCATGAAATCACTTGGAGAGAAGGATCCTCTTCTATGCAGAACGAAATGATCTTTCATTGTTCAAGATTTATTTGCATGAGGAAGTTGATGGGAATGGTTTTATTGAATCTTATTTCCTCTCTGTTGAGCTGTTTTCTTGCTGTCCACGTTTATAGAGCAGTAAAAAGGATGTTTGGTTGCTAGTTAGTGGACAAAAATTTGAACCCTTGGAAAGAGGTGTTTTTGATTTGGGCCTTCCCTCCTGGGCATCCTACATTTGCAGGACATGTCCTCCCTTTTCAGATCACAGTATATTTTATGTGTATATACTATATTTGTACACCTGTATGCCCATAATTAATCATGACCTTTGCTATCCAAGCATTTTCAATGTAATATCCACTCTCCTGAAGCAAAACAATTCTCTGTAATAATGTAAGAGCTATTTGAAAGTAGAATTTATTCTCTTGGACTTTGGTGGACTTTACGTCAGGGGAGGTCTTTCCACAAAGTTTGGATGGGCAATTGTCAGACGTTATTGAGTTGCAAAAATTCTGAAGGGTGGAAGTTTGCACAAGCCATCTCTTGGCATATCTTCCACATGTAAGCACCTTATCACATGGGGTCTGAAGCAGAACTAATCCAAAGGGCATCCACAGTTAATACATATTATTTCCCCGTGTTTATACACGACGCTGCCCAAGAACTCGAAGCTAATCCCTATTGTTTCCCCGTGTTTATACACGACTCTGCCCCTGAACTCGGCAGAATACCGAGCTAATCCGTAAGGAATAGAGAGATTTTGACATTCGGTTTGTAGGGGAAGTTCAAGGAAGCCTTCGCATTCATTGTGCAATGGTAGGTGGGGAGAAAATCCCAGCGAGGGGAAGGGATTGCCTTGGCAAAAGGCAAACCGGATTGGAGAAAAGAAGGAGAGGAGGAGGGAAGAGGGAAGAGGGAGGCGATCTCTCTTGCATTTTTCCCCACCGACATCCCACTGTTGGCTGAGTTCACTTCTCCAGTCCTCCAGCCCTCCTCCTCCTCCTCGGTCCCCTTGGCTGCCTTTCCTCCCGACTCCTTCCTCCCATCCTTGCCATCCACATTCTGCGACGCCGGCTTTTTGTGACGGGAGAAAAGCGAGCCTTCGTATTAATTGTGCAATGGCCAAACGGGCGATATTCTGTTTGTTTCGCTATAGAACTGAATTTATTCCTACTTCGGGTATTTTTCACTTATTCTTCGCTTCATGGCCAGCGTTTGATAAGGTGCTAAGATTCTGTGATTACATATCTTAGATACTCGAATGAGAGATTTGGAAGAGGAGGCAAGTGCCATGTAGTCCAAACCCTTCATGTCATTTATGGATTCACATTGAAATTGGTCGTGAAGGAGGGGTACACAGTCTGCATGAAATCACATGGAGAGAAGGATCCTCTTCTATGTACAACGAAATGATCTTTCATTGTTCAAGATTTCTTTGCATGAGGAAGTTGATGGGAATGGTTTTATTGAATCTTATTTCCTCTCTGTTGAGCCGTTTTCTTGCTGTCCAAGTTTATAGAGCAGTAAAAAGGAAGTTTGGTTGCTAGACAGTGGACAAAAATTTGAACCCTTGGAAAGAGGTGTTTTTGATGTGGACCTTCATTCCTGGACGTCCTACATTTGTAGGACATGTCCTCCATTTTCAGATCATACTCTATTTTATGGGTTTATGCTATATTTGTACACCTGTAGACTCATAATTAATCATGAGCATGGCCATCCAAGCATTTTCAATGTAATATCCACTCTCTTGAAGCACAACAGCTCTCCATAATAGAGTAAGAGCTATTTGAAAGTAGCATTTATTCTCTTAGACTTTGTTGGACTTTACGCCCGGCGATTTCTTTCTACAAAATTTGGATGGGCATGTATCAGATGTTATTGAGTTGCAAAAATTCTGATGGGTGGAAGTTTGGGCAAGCCATTTCTTGGCATATCTTCCACCTGTAAGATTCTGTGATTACATATCTGACATTCTAGAATGAGAGATTTGGTAGAGGAAGCAAGTGCCATGTAGTCCAAACCCTTCATGTCATTTATCTATTCACAATAAAAATGGTTGTGATGGACGAGTACACAGTGTGCATGAAATCAAACAGAGAGAAGGATCCTCTTCTATGTAGAACGAAATGATCTTTCATTGTTCAAGATATTTTTGCTTGAGGACGTTGATTGGAATGGTTTGATTGAATCTTTTTTCCTCTCTGTTGAGCCGTTTTCTGGGTGTTCGAGTTTACAGAGCAGGAAAAATGAAGTTTGGTTTCTAGATAGTAGACAAAAATTTTAACCCTTGGAAAGAGGTGTTTTTGATTGGGTCCATCCCTCCTGGGCGTCCTACATTTGTAGGACATGTCCTCCATTTTCAAATCACAGTATATTTTATGGGTATATACTATATTTGTACACCTGCCTACCCATAATTTATCATGACAATTGCCATCCAAGCATTTTCAAAGTAATATCCAATCTCTTGAAGCAAAACATTTCTCCATAATAGTGTAAGACCTATTCAAAAGTAGAATTTATTCTCTCGGACTTTGGTGGACTTTACGTCCTTCGAGGACTTTCCACAAAATTTGGAGGGGAATGTATCAGACGTTATTGAGTTGCAAAAATTCTGAAAGTTGGGAGTTTGGACAAGCCATTTCTTAGCATATTTTCCATCTGTAAGATTCTGTGAATACATATGTGACATTCTCGAATGAGATATTTGGAAGAGGAGGCAAGTGCCATGTAGTCCAAACCCTTCATATCCTTTATGTATTCACAATAAAAATGGTCATGATGGAGGGGTAACCAGTCTGCATGAAATCACATGGAAAGAAGGATCCTCTTCGATGCAGAACAAAATGATCTTTCATTGTTGAAGATTTCTTTGCATGAGAAGTTGATGGGAATGGTTTTATTGAATCTTATTTCCTCTCTGTTGAGCCGTTTAATTGCTGTACGAGTTTATAGAGCAGTAAAAAGAAATTTGGTTGCTAGATAGTGGACAATAATTTGAACCCTTGGAAAGAGGTGTTTTTGATGTGGGCCTTCCCTCCAGGGAGTCCTACATTTGTAGGAAATGTCCTCCATTTTCAGATCATACTGTATTTTATGGGTTTATACTATATATGTACCCTTGTAGACACATAATTAATCATGACCATTGCCATCCTAGCATTTTCAATGTAATATCCACTCTCTTGAAGCAAACCAGCTCTCCATAATAGTGTAAGAGCTATTTGAAAGTAGAATTTATTCTCTTGGACTTTGGTGGACTTTACGTCCGGGGAGGTCTTTCCACAAAGTTTGGATGGGCAATTGTCAGACGTTATTGAGTTGCAAAAATTCTGAAGGGTGGAAGTTTGCACAAGCCATATCTTGGCATATCTTGCACCATTAAGGTTCTGTGATTACATATCTGACATTCTAGAATGAGAGATTTGGAAGAGGAGGCAAGTTCTATGTAGTCTAAACCCTTCATATCCTTTATGGATTCACAATAAAATTGGTTGTGATGGAGGGGTACCCAGTCTGCATGAAATCACATGGAGAGAAGGACCCCTTCCGTGTAGAACGAAATGATCTTTCATTGTTCAAGATTCCTTTGCATGAGGAAGTTGATGTTAACGGTTTTATTGGATCTTATTACATCTCTGTTGAGCCGTTTTCTTACTGTACGAGTATATAGAGCACTGAAAAGGAAGTTTGGTTGCTAGTTAGTGAACAAAATTTGAACCCTTGGGAAGAGGTGTTTTTGATGTGGGCCTTCCCTCCTGGGCTGCCTACATTTGTAGGACATGTCCTCCATTTTGTGATCACAGTATATTTTATGGGTTTTTACTATATTTGTACACCTGCAGACCGATAATTAATCATTACCATTGACATCCAAGCATTTTCAAAGTATAGTCCACTCCGTTCAAGCAAAACAACTCTCCATAATAGTGTATGAGCTATTTGAAAGTAGCATTTATTCTCTGGGACTTTGGAGGACTTTATGTCCGGCGAGGTCGTTCCAAAAAGTTTAGATGAGCAATTATCAGACGTTATTGAGTTGCAAAAATTCGGAAGGCTGGGAGTTTGGACTAGCCATCTCTTGGCATATCTTCCACCTCTAAGATTCTGTGATTACATATCAGACATTCTCGAATGAGAGATTTGGAAGAGGAGGCAAGTGCTATGTAGTCCAAACCCTTCATATCATTTATAGATTCACAATAAAATTGGTTGTGAAGGAGGGGTACCCAGTCTGCATGAAATTACATTCAGAGAAGGATCCTCTTCTATGTAGAACAAAATGATCTTTCATTTTTCAAGATTTTTTTGCATTAGGAAGTTGATGGGAATGGTTTTATTGAATCTTATTTCCTCTCTGTTGAGCCGTTTACTTGCTGTCCGATGTTATAGAGCAGTAAAAAGGAAGTTTGGTTGCTAGATAGTGGACAAAAATTGGAACCCTTAGAAAGGGGTGGTTTTGACTTGGACCTTCCCTCCTGGGTGTCCTACATTTGTAGGACATGTCCTCCATTTTCAGATCACAGTATATTTTATGGGTTTATACTATATATCTACACCTGTAGACCCATAATAAATCATGACCATGGCCATACAAGCATTTTCAATGTAATATCCACTCTCTTGAAGCAAAACAACTCTCCATAATAGCATAAGAGCTATTTGAAAATAGAATTTATTCTCTTAGACTATGGTGGACTTTATGTCCTTCGAGGTCTTTCCACAAAGTTTGGATGCGCAATTATCAGACATTATTGATTTGCAAAAATACTGATGGGTAGGAATTTGAACAAGCCATTTCTTGGCATATCTTCCACATGCAAGATTCTGTGATTACATATCTGACATTCTCGAATGATTGATTTGGAAGAGGAGGCAAATGCCATGTAGTCCAAACCCTTCATGTCATTTATGGATTCACAGTGAAATTGGTCGTGACGGAGGGGTACCCAGTCTGCATGAAATCAGATGGAGAGAAGGATCTTCTGTGTAGAACAAAATGATCTTTCATTATTCAAGATTTCTTTGCATGAGGAAGTTGATGGGAATGGTTTTATTGAGTTTTATTTCCTCTCTGTTGAGCCGTTTTCTTGCTGTCTGAGTTTATAGAGCAGTAAAAAGGAAGTTTGGTTGCTAGATCGTGGACAAAAATTGGAACCTTTGGAAAGAGGTGTTTTTGATTTGGGCCTTCCCTCCTGGGCGTCCTACATTTGTAGGACATGTCCTCCATCTTGAGATCACAGTATATTTTATGGGTTTATACTATATATGTACACATGTAGACCCATAATAAATCATGACCATGCCCATTCAAGTATTTTCAATGTAATATCCACTCTCTTGAAGCAAAAGAACTCTCCATAATAGTGTAAGAGCTATTTGAAAGTAGAATTTATTTTCTTGGACTTTGGGGGACTTTACGTCGGGCAAGGTCTTTCCACAAAGTTTGGATGGGCAATTATCAGACGTTATTGAGTTGCAAAAATTCGGAAGGCTGGGAGTTTGTACTAGCCATCTCTTGCCATATCTTGCACCTATAAGATTCTGAGATTACATATCTGACATTCTCGAATGAGAGATTTGGAAGAGTAGGCAAGTGCTATGTAGTCCAAACCCTTCATATCATTTATAGATTCACAATAAAATTTTTCGTGAAGGACCGGTACCCAGTCTGCATGAAATCACATGGAGAGAAGGATCCTCTAGTATGCAGAACAAAATTATCTTTCATTGTTCAAGATTTCTTTGCATGAGGAAGTTCATGGGAATGGTTTTATTGAATCTTATTTCCTCTCTGTTGAGGAGTTTTCTTGCTGTCCGCGTTTATAGAGCAGTAAAAAGGAAGTTTGGTTGCTAGTTAGCGGACAAAAATTTGAATCCTTGGAAAGAGGTGTTTTTGATTTGGGCCTTCCCTCCTGGGCGTCCTACATTTGTAGGACATGTCCTCCATCTTGAGATCATAGTATATTTTATTTGTTTATACTATATTTGTACACCTGCTTACCCATAATTAATCATGACCATTGCCATCCAACTATTTCAATGTAATATCCAATCTCTTGAAGCAAAACAACTCTCCATAATAGTGTAAGAGCTATTTGAAAGTACAATTTATTCTCTTAGACTTTGGTGAACTTTACGTCCTTCGATGTCTTTCCACAAAGTTTGGATGGGCAATTATCAGACGTTATTGAATTGCAAAAATTCTGAAGGGTGGAATTTTGGACAAGCCATTTCTTGGCATATTTTCCATCTGTAACATTCTGTGATTACATATGTGACATTCTCGAATTAGAGATTTGGAAGAGGAGGCAAGTGCGATGTAGTCCAAACCCTTCATGTCCTTAAGGATTCACAGTGAAATTGGTCGTGATGGAGGGGTACCCAGTCTGCATGAAATCACATGGAGAGAAGGATCCTCTTCCGTGTAGACCGAAATGATCTTTCATTGTTCAAGATTTCTTTGCATGAGGAAGTTGATGGGAATAGTTTTATTGAATCTTATTTCCTCTCTGTTGAGCCGTTTTCTCGCTCTTCGTGTTTACAGAGCAGGAAAAATGAAGTTTCGTTTCTAGATAGTAGACAAAAATTTGAACCCTTGGAAAGAGGTGTTTTTGATTAGGGCCATCCCTTCTGGGCGTCCTACATTTCTAGGACATGTCCTCCATTTTCAAATCACAGTATATTTTATGGGTATATACTATATTTGTACACCTGCCTACCCATAATTTATCATGACCATTGCCATCCAAGCATTTTCAAAGTAATATCCAATCACTTGAAGCAAAACATTTCTCCATAATAGTGTAAGACCTATTTGAAAGTAGAATTTATTCTCTCGGACTTTGGTGGACTTTACGTCCTTCGAAGACTTTCCACAAAATTTGGAGAGGAATGTATCAGACGTTATTGAGTTCCAAATATTCTGAAAGTTGGGAATTTGGACAAGCCATTTCTTGGCATATATTCCACCTGTAAGATTCTGTGATTACATATCTGACATTCTCGAATGAGAGATTTGGAAGGGGAGGCAAGTGCCATGTAGTTCAAACCCTTCATGTCATTTATGGATTCACAGTGAAATTGGTCGTGACGGAGGGGTATCCAGTCTGCATGAAATCACATGGAGAGAAGGATCTTCTTCTATGTAGAGCAAAATGATCTTTCATTGTTCAAGATTTCTTTGCATGAGGAAGTTCATGGGAATGGTTTTATTGAATCTTATTTCCTCTCTGTTGAGGAGTTTTCTTGCTGTCCGCGTTTATAGAGCAGTAAAAAGGAAGTTTGGTTGCTAGTTAGCGGACAAAAATTTGAATCCTTGGAAAGAGGTGTTTTTGATTTGGGCCTTCCCTCCTGGGCGTCCTACATTTGTAGGACATGTCCTCCATCTTGAGATCATAGTATATTTTATTTGTTTATACTATATTTGTACACCTGCTTACCCATAATTAATCATGACCATTGCCATCCAACTATTTCAATGTAATATCCAATCTCTTGAAGCAAAACAACTCTCCATAATAGTGTAAGAGCTATTTGAAAGTACAATTTATTCTCTTAGACTTTGGTGAACTTTACGTCCTTCGATGTCTTTCCACAAAGTTTGGATGGGCAATTATCAGACGTTATTGAATTGCAAAAATTCTGAAGGGTGGAATTTTGGACAAGCCATTTCTTGGCATATTTTCCATCTGTAACATTCTTTGATTACATATGTGACATTCTCGAATTAGAGATTTGGAAGAGGAGGCAAGTGCGATGTAGTCCAAACCCTTCATGTCCTTAAGGATTCACAGTGAAATTGGTCGTGATGGAGGGGTACCCAGTCTGCATGAAATCACATGGAGAGAAGGATCCTCTTCCGTGTAGACCGAAATGATCTTTCATTGTTCAAGATTTCTTTGCATGAGGAAGTTGATGGGAATAGTTTTATTGAATCTTATTTCCTCTCTGTTGAGCCGTTTTCTCGCTCTTCGTGTTTACAGAGCAGGAAAAATGAAGTTTCGTTTCTAGATAGTAGACAAAAATTTGAACCCTTGGAAAGAGGTGTTTTTGATTAGGGCCATCCCTTCTGGGCGTCCTACATTTCTAGGACATGTCCTCCATTTTCAAATCACAGTATATTTTATGGGTATATACTATATTTGTACACCTGCCTACCCATAATTTATCATGACCATTGGCATCCAAGCATTTTCAAAGTAATATCCAATCACTTGAAGCAAAACATTTCTCCATAATAGTGTAAGACCTATTTGAAAGTAGAATTTATTCTCTCGGACTTTGGTGGACTTTACGTCCTTCGAAGACTTTCCACAAAATTTGGAGGGGAATGTATCAGACGTTATTGAGTTCCAAAAATTCTGAAAGTTGGGAATTTGGACAAGCCATTTCTTGGCATATATTCCACCTGTAAGATTCTGTGATTACATATCTGACATTCTCGAATGAGAGATTTGGAAGGGGAGGCAAGTGCCATGTAGTTCAAACCCTTCATGTCATTTATGGATTCACAGTGAAATTGGTTGTGATGTAGGGGTACCCAGTCTGCAAGAAATCACATGGAGAGAAGGATCCTCTTCTATGTAGAACGAAACGATCTTTCATTATTCAAGATTTGTTTGCATGAGGAAGTTGATGGGAATGGTTTTATTGAATCTTATTTCCTCTCTGTTGAGCCGTTTACTTGCTGTCCGATGTTATAGAGCAGTAAAAAGGAAGTTTGGTTGCTAGATAGTGGACAAAAATTTGAACCCTTGGAAAGGGGTGTGTCTGATTTGGACCTTCCCTCCTGGGTGTCCTACATTTGTAGGACATGTCCTCCATTTTCTGATCACAGTATATTTTATGGGTTTATACTATATTTGTAAAACTGTAGTGCAATAATTAATAATGACCATGGCCATCCATGCATTTTCAATGAAATATCCACTCTCTTGAAGCAAAACAACTCTCCATAATAGCGTGAGAGCTATTTGAAAGTAGAATTTATTCTCTTAGACTATTGTGGACTTTACGTCCTTCGAGGTCTTTTCCCAAAGTTTGGATGGGCAATTATCAGACGTTATTGATTTGCATAAATTCTGAAGGTTGGAAGTTTGGACAAGGCGTTTGTTGGCATATCTTCCACATGTAAGATTCTGCGATTACATATCAGACATTCTCGAATGAGAGATTTGGAAGAGGAGGCAAGTGCCATGTAGTCCTAACCCTTCATGTCATTTATGGATTCACAGTGAAATTGGTCGTGACGGAGGAGTACCCATTCTGCATGAAATCACATGGAGAGAAGGATTTTCTTCTATGTAGAGCAAAATGATCTTTTATTGTTCAAGATTTCTTTGCATGAGGAAGTTGCTGGGAATGGTTTTATTGAATCTTATTTCCTCTCTGTTGAGGCGTTTTCTAGCTCTCCGAATTTATAGAGCAGTAAAAAGGAAGTTTGGTTGCTAGATAGTGGACAAAAATTTGAACCCTTGGAAAGAGGTGTTTTTGATTTGGGCCTTCCTCCTGGGCGTCCTACATTTGTAGGACATGTCCTCCATCTTGACATCACAGCATATTTTATGGGTTTATACTATATATATATATATACACCTGTAGACCCATAATAAATCATGACCATGGCCATCCAAGCATTTTCATTGTAATATCCACTCTCTTGAAGCAAAACAACTCTCCATAATAGTGTAAGCGCTATTTGAAAGTAGAAATTATTCTCTTGGACTTTGGTGAACTTTACGTGCTTCGATGTCTTTCCAAAAGTTTGGATTAGCAATTATCAGACGTTATTGAGTTGCAAAAATTAGGTAGGCTGGCAATTTGGACTAGCCATCTCCTGGCATATCTTCCACCTGTAAGATTCTGTGATTACATATCTGACATTCTCGAATGAGAGATTTGGAAGAGGAGGAAATTGCTATGTAGTCCAAACCCTTCATATCATTTATGGATTCACAATAAAATTGGTCGTGATAAAAGGGTAACCAGTCTGCATGAAATCACATGGAGAAAAGGATCCTCTTTTATGCAGAAAGAAATGATCTTTCATTGTTCAAGATTTCTTTGCATGAGGAAGTTGATGGGAATGGTTTTATTGAATCTTATTTCCTCTCTGTTGAGCCGTTTTCTTGCTGTCCGAGTTTATAGAGCAGTAAAAAGGAAGTTTGGTAGCTAGTTAGTGGACAAAAATTTGAACCTTTGGAAAGAGGTGTTTTTGATGTGGGCCTTCACTCCTGGACGTCCTACATATGTAGGACATGTCCTCCATTTTCAGATCATACTGTATTTTATGGGTTTATACTATATATGTACCCTTGTACACCCATAATTAATCATGACCATTGCCATCCAATCATTTTCAACGTAATATCCACTCTCTTGAAGCAAAAGAACTATCCATAATAGTGTAAGAGCTATTTGAAAGTAGAATTAATTCTCTTGGACTTTGGTGGACTTTATGTCCTTCGAGGTCTTTCCACAAAGTTTGGATGGGCAATTATCAGACGTTATGAGTTGCAAAAATTCTGAAGTGTGGAATTTTGGACAAGCCATTTCTTGGCATATTTTACACCTGTAAGATTCTGTGATTACATAGCTGTCATTCTCGAACGAGATTTGGAAGAGGAGGCAAGTGCCATGTAGTCCAAACCCTTCATGTCATTAAGGATTCACAGTGAAATTGGTCGTAATGGAGGGGTACCCAGTCTGCATGAAATCACATGGAGAGAAGGCTCCTCTTCCGTTTAGAACGAAATGATCTTTCATTGTTCAAGATTTCTTTGCATGAGGAAGTTGATGGGAATGGTTTTATTGAATCTTATTTCCTCTCTGTTGAGCCGTTTTCTTGCTGTCCGAGTTTATAGAGCAGTAAAAAGGAAGTTTGGTAGCTAGTTAGTGGACAAAAATTTGAACCTTTGGAAAGAGGTGTTTTTGATGTGGGCCTTCACTCCTGGACGTCCTACATATGTAGGACATGTCCTCCATTTTCAGATCATACTGTATTTTATGGGTTTATACTATATATGTACCCTTGTACACCCATAATTAATCATGACCATTGCCATCCAATCATTTTCAACGTAATATCCACTCTCTTGAAGCAAAAGAACTATCCATAATAGTGTAAGAGCTATTTGAAAGTAGAATTAATTCTCTTGGACTTTGGTGGACTTTATGTCCTTCGAGGTCTTTCCACAAAGTTTGGATGGGCAATTATCAGACGTTATGAGTTGCAAAAATTCTGAAGTGTGGAATTTTGGACAAGCCATTTCTTGGCATATTTTACACCTGTAAGATTCTGTGATTACATAGCTGTCATTCTCGAACGAGATTTGGAAGAGGAGGCAAGTGCCATGTAGTCCAAACCCTTCATGTCATTAAGGATTCACAGTGAAATTGGTCGTAATTGGAGGGTACCCAGTCTGCATGAAATCACATGGAGAGAAGGCTCCTCTTCCGTTTAGAACGAAATGATCTTTCATTGTTCAAGATTTCTTTGCATGAGGAAGTTGATGGGAATGGTTTTATTGAATCTTATTTCCTCTCTGTTGAGCCGTTTTCTTGCTGTCCGCGTTTATAGAGCAGTAAAAAGGAAGTTTGTTTGCTAGATAGTGGACAAAAATTTGAACCCTTGGAAAGAGGTGTTTTTGATTTGGGCCTTTCCTCCTGGGCGTCCTACATTTGTAGGACATGTCCTCCATCTTGAGATCACAGCATATTTTATGGGTTTATACTATATATATATATATACACCTGTAGACCCATAATAAATCATGACCATGGCCATCCAAGCATTTTCATTGTAATATCCACTCTCTTGAAGCAAAACAACTCTCCATAATAGTGTAAGAGCTATTTGAAAGTAGAAATTATTCTCTTGGACTTTGGTGAACTTTACGTGCTTCGATGTCTTTCCAAAAGTTTGGATTAGCAATTATCAGACGTTATTGAGTTGCAAAAATTAGGTAGGCTGGCAATTTGGACTAGCCATCTCTTGGCATATCTTCCACCTGTAAGATTCTGTGATTACATATCTGACATTCTCGAATGAGAGATTTGGAAGAGGAGGAAATTGCTATGTAGTCCAAACCCTTCATATCATTTATGGATTCACAATAAAATTGGTCGTGATAAAAGGGTAACCAGTCTGCATGAAATCACATGGAGAAAAGGATCCTCTTTTATGCAGAAAGAAATGATCTTTCATTGTTCAAGATTTCTTTGCATGAGGAAGTTGATGGGAATGGTTTTATTGAATCTTATTTCCTCTCTGTTGAGCCGTTTTCTTGCTGTCCGAGTTTATAGAGCAGTAAAAAGGAAGTTTGGTAGCTAGTTAGTGGACAAAAATTTGAACCTTTGGAAAGAGGTGTTTTTGATGTGGGCCTTCACTCCTGGACGTCCTACATATGTAGGACATGTCCTCCACTTTCAGATCATACTGTATTTTATGGGTTTATACTATATATGTACCCTTGTACACCCATAATTAATCATGACCATTGCCATCCAATCATTTTCAACGTAATATCCACTCTCTTGAAGCAAAAGAACTATCCATAATAGTGTAAGAGCTATTTGAAAGTAGAATTAATTCTCTTGGACTTTGGTGGACTTTATGTCCTTCGAGGTCTTTCCACAAAGTTTGGATGGGCAATTATCAGACGTTATGAGTTGCAAAAATTCTGAAGTGTGGAATTTTGGACAAGCCATTTCTTGGCATATTTTACACCTGTAAGATTCTGTGATTACATAGCTGTCATTCTCGAACGAGATTTGGAAGAGGAGGCAAGTGCCATGTAGTCCAAACCCTTCATGTCATTAAGGATTCACAGTGAATTTGGTCGTAATGGAGGGGTACCCAGTCTGCATGAAATCACATGGAGAGAAGGCTCCTCTTCCGTTTAGAACGAAATGATCTTTCATTGTTCAAGATTTCTTTGCATGAGGAAGTTGATGGGAATGGTTTTATTGAATCTTATTTCCTCTCTGTTGAGCCGTTTTCTTGCTGTCCGAGTTTATAGAGCAGTAAAAAGGAAGTTTGGTAGCTAGTTAGTGGACAAAAATTTGAACCTTTGGAAAGAGGTGTTTTTGATGTGGGCCTTCACTCCTGGACGTCCTACATATGTAGGACATGTCCTCCATTTTCAGATCATACTGTATTTTATGGGTTTATACTATATATGTACCCTTGTACACCCATAATTAATCATGACCATTGCCATCCAATCATTTTCAACGTAATATCCACTCTCTTGAAGCAAAAGAACTATCCATAATAGTGTAAGAGCTATTTGAAAGTAGAATTAATTCTCTTGGACTTTGGTGGACTTTATGTCCTTCGAGGTCTTTCCACAAAGTTTGGATGGGCAATTATCAGACGTTATGAGTTGCAAAAATTCTGAAGTGTGGAATTTTGGACAAGCCATTTCTTGGCATATTTTACACCTGTAAGATTCTGTGATTACATAGCTGTCATTCTCGAACGAGATTTGGAAGAGGAGGCAAGTGCCATGTAGTCCAAACCCTTCATGTCATTAAGGATTCACAGTGAAATTGGTCGTAATGGAGGGGTACCCAGTCTGCATGAAATCACATGGAGAGAAGGCTCCTCTTCCGTTTAGAACGAAATGATCTTTCATTGTTCAAGATTTCTTTGCATGAGGAAGTTGATGGGAATGGTTTTATTGAATCTTATTTCCTCTCTGTTGAGCCGTTTTCTTGCTGTCCGCGTTTATAGAGCAGTAAAAAGGAAGTTTGTTTGCTAGATAGTGGACAAAAATTTGAACCCTTGGAAAGAGGTGTTTTTGATTTGGGACTCCCATCCTGGGCGTCCTTCATTTGTAGGACATGTCCAACATCTTGAGATCACAGTATATTTTATGGGTTTATACTATATTTGTACACCTGCAGACCCATAATTAATCATGACCATTGCCATCCAAGCATTTTCAAAGTATATTCCACTCCGTTCAAGCAAAACAACTCTTCATAATAGTGTATGAGCTATTTGAAAGTAGCAATTATTCTCTTGGACTTTGGTGCACTTTACGTCCTTCGAGATCTTTCCACAAATTTTGGATAGGAAATTATCAGACCTTATTGAGTTACAAAAATTCGGAAGGCTGGAGTTTGGAATAGCCATCTCTTGGCATATCTTGCACCTGCAAGATTCTGTGATTACATATGTGACATTCTCGAATGAGAGATTTGGAAGAGGAGACAAGTGCTATGCAGTCCACACCCTTCATATCATTCATGGATTCACAATAAAATTGGACGTGATGGAGGGGTACCTCCACCAGTCTGCATGAAATCACATGGAGAGAAGGATCCTCTTGTATGCAGTACAAAATTATCTTTCATTGTTCAAGATTTCTTTGCATGAGGAAGTTGATGGGAATGGTTTTATTGAGTCTTATTTCCTCTCTGTTGAGCCGTTTTCTTGCTGTCTGAGTTTATAGAGCAGTAAAAAGCAAGTTTGGTAGCTAGTTAGTGGACAAAAAATTGAACCCTTGGAAAGAGGTGTTTTTGATGTGGGCTTCACTCCAGGACGTCCTACATTTGTAGGACATGTCCTCCATTTTCAGATCATACAGTATTTTATGGGTTCATACTATATATGTACCCTTGTAGACCCATAATTAATCATGACCATTGCCATCCAAGTATTTTCAATGTAATATCCACTCTCTTGAAGCAAAACAACTCTCCATAATAGTGTAAGAGCTATTTGAAAGTAGAATTAATTCTCTTGGACTTTGGTGGACTTTATGTCTTTCGAGGTCTTTCCACAAAGTTTGGATGGGCAATTATCAGAAGTTATTGAGTTGCAAAAATTCTGAAGTGTGGAATTTTGGACAAGCCAGTACTTGGCATATCTTACACCTGTAAGATTCTGTGATTACATAGCTGTCATTCTTGAATGAGAGGTTTGGAAGAGGAGGCAAGTGCCATGTAGTCCAAACCCTTCATGTCATTAAGGATTCACAGTGAAATTAGTCGTGATGGAGGGTTACCCAGTCTGCATGAAATCACTTGAAGAGAAGGATCCTCTTCCGTGTAGAACGAAATGATCTTTCACTGTTCAAGATTTCTTTGCATGAGGAAGTTGATGGGAATGGTTTTATTGAATCTTATTTCCTCTCTGTTGACCTTTTTTCTTCTACGAATATATAGAGCAATAAAAAGGAAGTTTGGTGGCTAGTTAGTGGAGAAAAATTTGAACCCTTGGAAAGAGGTGTTTTTGATTCGGGCCTTCCCTCCTGGGCGTCCCACATTTGTAGGACATGTCCTCCATTTTCAGATCACATAATATTTTATGGGTATGTACTATATTTGTATACCTGTAAACCCATAATTAATCATGACCATTGCCATTAAAGCATTTTCAATGGAATATCCACTCACTTGAAGAACTCTCTATAATAGTGTAAGAGCTATTTGAAAGTAGAATTTATTTTCTTGGACTTTGGTAGACTGTACGTCTGGCGAGGTCTTTCCACAAACTTTGGATGGGCAATTATCAGACGTTTTTGAGATGCAAAAATTCTGAAGGCTGGCAGTTTGGACTAGCCATCTGTTGGCATATCTTGCACCTGTAAGATTCTGTGATTACATATCTGACATTCTCGAATGAGAGATTTGGAAGAAGAGGCAATTGCTATGTAGTCCAAACCCTTCATATCATTTATGGTTTCACAAAAAAATTGGTCGTGATAGAAGTGTAATCAGTCTGCATGAAATCACATGGAGAGAAGGATCCTCTTTTATGCAGAACCGTATGAGCCGTTTACTTGCTGTCCGATGTTATAGAGCAGCAAAAAGATAGTTTGGTTGCTAGTTAGTGGACAAAAATTTGAACCCTTGGAAAGAGGTGTTTTTGATGTGGGCCTTCCCTCCTGGGCATCCTACATTTGTAGGACATGTCCTCCATTTTCAGATCACAGTATATTTTAAGGGTATATACTATATTTGTACACCTCTAAACCCATAATTTATCATGACCATTGCCATCCAAGCATTTTCAATGTAATATCCAATCTCTTGAAGCAAAACAACTCTCCATAATAGTTTAAGAGCTATTTGAAAGTAGAATTTATTCTCTTGGACTTTGGTGGACTTTACGTCCTTCGGTGTCTTTGCCCCAAGTTTGGATGGGCAATTATCTGACGTTATTGAGTTGCAAAAATTCTGAAGTGTGGAATTTTGGACAAGCCATTTCTTGGCAGATCTTACACCTGTAAGATTCTGTGATTATGTAGCTGTCATTCTCGAATGAGAGATTTGGAAGAGGAGGCAAGTGAAATGTAGTCCAAACCCTTCATGGCATTAAGGATTCACAGTGAAATTGTTTGTGATGGAGGGTTACCCAGTCTGCATGAAATCACATGGAGAGAAAGATCCTCTTCCGTGTAGAACGAAATGATCTTTCATTGTTCAAGATTTCTTTGCATGAGGAAGTTGATGGGAATGGTTTTATTGAATCTTATTTCCTCTCTGTTGAACCGTTTTCTTGCTGTCCGCGTTTATAGAGCAGTAAAAAGGAAGTTTGGTTGCTAGATAGTGGACAAAAAATTGAACCCTTGGAAAGAGGTGTTTTTGATTTGGGCCTTCCCTCCTGGGCGTCCTACATTTGTAGGACATGTCCTCCATCTTGAGATCAAAGTATATTTAATGGGTTTATACTATATATGTACACCTGTAGACCCATAATAAATCATGACCATGGCCATCCAAGCATTTTCAATGAAATATCCACTCTCTTGAAGCAAAAGAAATCTCCATAATAGTGTATGAGCTATTTGAAAGTAGCATTTATTCTCTTGGACTTTGGTGCACCTTACATCCTGCGAGGTCTTTCCACAAAAATTGGATGGGCAATTCTCAGATGTTACTGAGTTGCAAAAATTCTGAGGGGTGGAAGTTTGGACTAGCGATCTCTTTTCATATCTTTCACCTGTAAGATTCTGTGATTACATATCTGACATTCTCGAATGAAAGATTTGGAAGAGGAGGCAAGTGCTATGTAGTCCAAACCCTTCACGTCATTTATGGATTCACAGTAAAATTGGTCATGATGGAGGGGTACCCAGTCTGCATGATATCACATGGAGAGAAGGATCCTCTTGTATGCAGAAAAAAATTATCTTTCATTGTTTAAGATTTCTTTGTATGAGGAAGTTGATGGGAATGGTTTTATTGAATCTTATTTCCTCTGTTGAACGTTTTTCTTGATGTACGAATATATAGAGCAGTAAAAAGGAAATTTTGTGGCTAGTTAGTGGAGAAAAATTTGAACCCTTGGAAAGAGATGTTTTTAATTTGGGCCTTCCCTCCTAGGCGTCCTACATTTGTAGGACATGTCCTACATTTTCAGATCACATAATATTTTATAGGTATATACTATATTTGTACACCTGTAAACCCATAATTAATCATGACCATTGCCATCAACGCATTTTCAATGTAATATCCAATCTCTTGAAGCAAAACAACTCTCCATAATAGTGTAAGAGCTATTTGAAAGTAGAATTCATTCTCTTGGACGTTGGTGGAATTTACGTCCTTCGAGGTCTTTGCACAAAGTTTGGATGGGCAATTATCTGACGTTATTGAGTTGCAAAAATTCTGAAGGCTGGGAGTTTGGACTAGCCATCTCTTGGCATATCTTGCACCTGTAAGATTCTGTGATTACATATCTGACTTTCTCAAATGAGAGATTTGGAAGAGGGGGCAAGTGAAATGTAGTCCAAACCCTTCATGTCATTTATGGATTCACAGTGAAATTGGTCGTGACGGAGGGGTACCCAGTCTGCATGAAATCACATGGAGAGAAGGATCCTCTTCTATGTAGAACGAAATGATCTTTCATTTTTCAAGATTTCTTTGCATGAGCAAGTTGATGGGAATGGTTTTATTGAATCTTATTTCCTCTCTGTTGAGCCGTTTACTTGCTGTACGATGTTATAGAGCAGTAAAAAGGAAGTTTGGTTGCTAGATAGTGGACAAAAATTTGAACCCTTGGAAAGGGGTGTTTTTGATTTGGACCTACCCTCCTGAGTGTCCTACATTTGTAGGACATGTCCTCCAATTTCTGATCACAGTTTATTTTATGGGTTTATACTATATTTGTAAAACTGAGAACCATAATTAATAATGGCCATGGCCATCCATGACTTTTCAATGTAATATCCACTCTCTTGAAGCAAAACAACTCTGCATAATAGCGTAAGAGCTATTTGAAAGTAGAATTTATTCTCTTAGACTATGGTGTTCTTTACGTCCTTCGAAGTCTTTCCACAAAGTTTGGATGGGCAATTATCAGACGTTATTGATTTGCAAAAATTCTGAAGGGTAGGAATTTGAACAGGGCATTTCTTTGCATATCTTCCACATGTAAGATTCTGTGATTATATATCTGACATTCTCGAACGAGAGATTTGGAAGAGGAGGCAAGTGACATGTAGTCCAAACCCTTCATGTCATTTATGGATTCACAGTAAAATTGGTCGTGATGGAGGGGTACCCAGTCTGCATGAAATCACAAGGAGAGAAGGATCCTCTTGTATGCAGAACGGAATTTTATTTCATTGTTCAAGATTTCTTTGCATGAGGAAGTTGATGGGAATGGATTTATTGAATCTTATTTCCTCTCTGTTGAGCCGTTTTCTTGCTGTACGAGTATATAGAGCAGTAAAATGGAAGTTTGGTTGCTAATTAGTGGGGAAAAATTTGAACCCTTGGAAAGAGGTGTTTTTGGTTTGGGCCTTCCTTCCAGGGCATCCTTCATTTGCAGGACATGTCCTACATTTTCATATCACATAATATTTTATGTGTATATTCTATATTTGTACACCTGTAAACCCATAATTAATCATGACCATTGCCATCAACGCATTTTCAATGTAATATCCAATGTCTTGAAGCAAAACAACTCTCCATAATAGTGTAATAGCTATTTGAAAGTAGAATTCATTCTCTTGGACTTTGGTGGACTTTACGTCCTTCGAGGTCTTTCCACAAAATTTGGATGGGCAATTATCAGACTTATTGAGTTGCAAAAATTCGGAAGGCTGGGAGTTTGGACTAGCCATATCTTGGCATATCTTGCACCTGTAAGGTTCTGTGATTACATATCTGACATTCTCGAATGAGAGATTTGGAAGAAGAGGCAATTGCTATGTAGTCCAAACCCTTCATATCATTTATGGTTTCACAAAAAAATTGGTCGTGATAGAAGTGTAACCAGTCTGCATGAAATCACATGGAGAGAAGGATCCTCTTTTATGCAGAACCGTATGAGCCGTTTACTTGCTGTCCGATGTTATAGAGCAGCAAAAAGATAGTTTGGTTGCTAGTTAGTGGACAAAAATTCGAACCCTTGGAAAGAGGTGTTTTTGATGTGGGCCTTCCCTCCTGGGCGTCCTACATTTGTAGGACATGTCCTCCATTTTCAGATCACAGTATATTTTAAGGGTATATACTATATTTGTACACCTGTAAACCCATAATTTATCATGACCATTGCCATCCAAGCATTTTCAATGTAATATCCAATCTCTTGAAGCAAAACAACTCTCCATAATAGTTTAAGAGCTATTTGAAAGTAGAATTTATTCTCTTGGACTTTGGTGGACTTTACGTCCTTCGGTGTCTTTGCCCAAAGTTTGGATGGGCAATTATCTGACGTTATTGAGTTGCAAAAATTCTGAAGTGTGGAATTTTGGACAAGCCATTTCTTGGCAGATCTTACACCTGTAAGATTCTGTGATTATGTAGCTGTCATTCTCGAATGAGAGATTTGGAAGAGGAGGCAAGTGAAATGTAGTCCAAACCCTTCATGGCATTAAGGATTCACAGTGAAATTGTTTGTGATGGAGGGTTACCCAGTCTGCATGAAATCACATGGAGAGAAAGATCCTCTTCCGTGTAGAACGAAATGATCTTTCATTGTTCAAGATTTCTTTGCATGAGGAAGTTGATGGGAATGGTTTTATTGAATCTTATTTCCTCTCTGTTGAACCGTTTTCTTGCTGTCCGCGTTTATAGAGCAGTAAAAAGGAAGTTTGGTTGCTAGATAGTGGACAAAAAATTGAACCCTTGGAAAGAGATGTTTTTGATTTGGGCCTTCCCTCCTGGGCGTCCTACATTTGTAGGACATGTCCTCCATCTTGAGATCAAAGTATATTTTATGGGTTTATACTATATATGTACACCTGTAGACCCATAATAAATCATGACCATGGCCATCCAAGCATTTTCAATGAAATATCCACTCTCTTGAAGCAAAAGAAATCTCCATAATAGTGAAAGAGCTATTTGAAAGTAGAATTTATTTTCTTGGACTTTGGTGGACTTTACGTCCTTCGAGGTCATTGTAAAAAATTTAGATGGGCAATTATCAGACGTTATTGAGTTGCAAAAATTCGGAAGGTTGGGAGTTTTGACTAGCCATCTCCTGGCATATCTTGCAGCTGTAAGATTCTGTGATTACATATCTGACATTCTCGAATGAGAGATTTGGAAGAGGAGGCACGTGCCATGTAGTCCAAACCCTTCATGTCGTTTATGGATTCACAGTGAAATTGGTGGTGATGTAGGGGTACCCAGTCTGCAAGAAATAACATGGAGAGAAGGATCCTCTTCTATGTAGAACAAAATGATCTTTCATTTTTCAAGATTTCTTTGCATGAGGAAGTTGATGGGAATGGTTTTATTGAATCTTATTTCCTCTCTGTTGAGCCGTTTTCTTGCTGTCCGCATTGATAGAGCAGTAAAAAGGAAGTTTGGTTGTTAGTTAGTGCACAAAAATTTGAACCCTTGGAAAGAGGTGTTTTTGATGTGGGCCTTCACTCCTGGACATCCTATATTTGTGGGACATGTCCTCCATTTTCAGATCATATTTTTAACTTGTTAATGGTTTAATTTTGTTTTAAGGGGTGGGTGGGTGGGTGGGAGGTGGGGGGGCAGGAATTGTTTTACCTATTGTATTTTTAAATTGATGTACGCCGCCCCGATTGCCGAGCAGAGGGGCGGGTTATAAATAAAACTTATTATTATTATCATTATTATTATACTGTATTTTATGGGTTTATACTATATTTGTACACTTGTAGACCCATAATTAATCATGACCATTGCCATCCAAGCATTTTCAATGTAATATCGACTCTCTTTAAGCAAAACAAATCTCCATAATAGTGTAAGAGCTATTTGAAAGTAGAATTAATTCTCTTGGACTTTGGTGGACTTTACGTCCTTCGACATCTTTCCACAAAGTTTGGATGGACAATTATCAGACGTTATTGAGTTGCAAAAATTCTGAAGGGTGGAATTTTGGACAAGCCATTTCTTGGCATATCTTTCACCGGTAAGATTATGTGATTACATATCTGACATTCTCGAATGAGAGATTTGGAAGAGGAGGCAAGGTCCATGCAGTCCAAACCCTTCATGTCATTTATGGATTCACAGTGAAATTGGTCGTGATGGAGGGGTACCCAGTCTGCATGAAATCAAATGGAGAGAAGGATCTTCTTCTATCTACAACGAAATGATCTTTCATTGTTCAAGATTTCTTTGCATGAGGAAGTTGAAGGGAATGGTTTTATTGAATCTTATTTCCTCTCTGTTGAGTCATTTTCTTCCTGTCCGAGTTTACAGAGCAGTAAGAAGGAAGTTTGGTTGCTAGATAGTGGAGAAAAATTTGAACCCTTGGAAAGAGTTGTTTTTGCTTTGGGCCTTCCATCCTGGGCGTCCTACATTTGTAGGACATGTTCTCCATCTTCATATCACAGTATATTTTATGGGTTTATACTATATTAGTACACCTGTAGACCCAAAATTAATCATGACCATTGCCATCCAAGCATTTTCAATGTAATATCCACTTTCTTGAAGCAAAACAACTCTCCATAATACTGTAAGAGCTATTTGAAAGTAGAATTTATTCTCTTGGACTTTGGTGGACTTTACGTCCGGGGAGGTCTTTCCACAAAGTTTGGATGGGCAATTGTCAGACGTTATTGAGTTGCAAAAATTCTGAAGGGTGGAAGTTTGGACAAGCCATTTCTTGGCATATCTTCCACATGTAAGGACCTTATCACATGGGGTTTGAAGCATAGCTTATCCAAAGGGCATCCACAGCTAATACATATTATTTCCCCGTGTTTTTACACGACGCTGCCCCAGAACACGGATCTAATCCGTATTGTTTCCCCGTGTTTATACACGACGCTGCCGCAGAACACAGAGCTAATCCGTATTGTTTGCTCGTGTTTATACACGACCCTGCCCCAGAACTCGGCAGAACACGTAGCTAATCCGTAAGGAATAGAGAGATTTGACATTCCGTTTGTCGGAGAAGTACAAGGGAGCCTTCGCATTCATTGCGCAATGGTAGGCGGAGAGAAAATCCCAGTGAGGGGAAGGGATTGCCTTGGCAAAAGGCAAACCGGATTGGAGAAAAGAAGGAGAGGAGGAGGGAAGAGGGAATCGATCTCTCTCGCATTTTTCCCAACTGACACGCCACTGTTTGCTGCCTTCCCTTCTCCAGTCCTCCAGCCCTCCTCCTCCTCCTCGGTCCCCTTGGCTGCCTTTCCTCCCGACTCCTTCCTCCCATCCTTGTCATCCACATTCTGGGATGCCGGGTTTTTGTGACTGGAGAAAAGGGAGCCTTCGTATTAATTGCGCAATGGCCAAACGGGCGATATTCCGTTCGTTTCGCTATAGAACTGAATTTATTCCTACTTCGGGTATTTTTCGCTTATTCTTCGCTTCATGGCCAGCGTTTTATAAGGTCCTAAGATTCTGTGATTACATATCTTAGATTCTTGAATGAGAGATTTGGAAGAGGAGGCAAGTGCCATGTAGTCCAAACCCTTCATGTCATTTATGGATTCACAGTGAAATTGGTCTTGACGGAGGGGTACACAGTCTGCATGAAATCACATGGAGAGAAGGATCCTCTTCTATGTACAACGAAATGATCTTTCATTGTTCAAGATTTCTTTGCATGAGGAAGTTGATGGGAATGGTTTTATTGAATCTTGTTTCCTCTCTGTTTAGCCGTTTACTTGCTGTCCTAGTTAACAGAGCAGTAAAAAGGAAGTTTGTTTGCTAGATAGTGGACAAAAATTTGAGCCCTTGGAAAGAGGTGTTTTTGATTTGGGCCTTCCCTCCCGAGCGTCCTACATTTGTAGGACATGTCCTACATTTTCAGATCACATAATATTTTATGGGTATATACTATATTTTTACACTTGTAAACCCATAATTAATCATGACCATTGCCATCGAAGCATTTTCAATGTAATTTCCACTCTCTTGAAGCAAAACAACTCTCCAAAATAGTGTAAGAGCTATTTGAATGTAGAATTGATTGGACTTTGGTGGACTTTACGTCCTTCGAGGTCTTTCCACAAAGTTTGGATGGGCAATTATCAGACGTTATTGAGTTGCAAAAATTCTGAAGTGTGGTAGTTTGGACAAGCCATCTCTTGGCATATCTTTCACCTGTAAGATTCTGTGATTACATATCTGACATTCTCGAATGAGAGATTTGGAAGAGGAGGCAAGTGCTATGTAGTCCAAACCCTTCATGTCATTTATGGATTCACAATAAAAGAGGTCGTGATGGAGGGGTAAGCAGTCTGCATGAAATCACATGGAGAGAACTATCCTCTTCTACGCAAAATGAAATGATCTTTCATTGTTCAAGATTTCTTTGCATGAGGAAGTTGATGCGAATGGTTTTATTGAATCTTATTTCATATCTGTGGAGCCGTTTTCTTGCTGAACGTGTATATAGAGCAGTAAAAAGGAAGTTTGGTTGATATTTAGTGGACAAAAATTTGAACCCTTGGAAAGAGGTGTTTTTGGTTTAGACCTTCCCTCCTGAGCATCCTACATTAGTAGGACATGTCCTCCATTTTCAGATCACAGTATATTTTATGGGTATATACCATATTTGTATAACTGTAGACCAATAATTAATCATGACCATTGCCACCAAGCATTTTCAAATTATATTCCACCCCCTTCAAGCAAAACAACACTCCATAATTGTGTAAGAGCTATTTGAAAGTAGAATTTATTCTCCTGGACTTTGGTACACTTTACGTCCTGCGACGTCTTTCCACAAAGTTTGGATGGGCAATTATCAGAAGTTATTGAGTTACAAAAATTCTGAAGGCTGGGAGTTTGGACTAGCCTTTTCTTGGAATATCTTTCACCTGTAAGATTCTGTGATTACATATCTGACATTCTCGAATATGAGATTTGGAAGAGGAGGCAAGTGCTATGTAGTCCAAACCCTTCATATCATTTATGGATTCACAGTAAAATTGGTTTTTATCGAGGGGTACACAGTGTGCATGAAATCACATGGAGAAAAGGATCCTCTTCTATGCAGAACGGAATTTTATTTCATTGTTCAAGATTTCTTTGCATGAGGAAGTTGATGGGAATGGTTTTATTGAATCTTATTTCCTCTCTGTTGAGCCGTTTTCTTGGTGTACGAGTATATAGAGCAGTAAAAAGGAAGTTTTGTTGCTAGTTAGTAGACAAAAATTTAAACCCTGGGAAAGAGGTTTTTTTGGTTTGGGCCTTCTCTCCAGGGCCTCCTTCATTTGTAGGACATGTCCTCCATTTTGAGATCACAGTATATTTTATGGGTTTATACTATATTTGTACACCTGCTTACCCATAATTAATCATGACCATTGCCATCCAAGCATTTTCAATGTAATATCCAATCTCTTGAAGCAAAACAACTCTCCATAATAGTGTAAGAGCTATTTGAAAGTAGAATTTATTTTCTTGGACTTTGGTGGACTTTACATCTGGCGAGGTCTTTCCACAATGTTTGGATGGGCAATTATCAGATGTTATTGAGTTCCAAAAATTCGGAAGGCTGGGAGTTTGGACTAGCCATTTCTTGGCATATCTTGCACCTGTAAGATTCTGTGATTACATATCTGACATTCTCAAATGAGAGATTTGGAAGAGGAGGCAAGTGCTATGTAGTCCAAACCCTTCATATCATTTATAGATTCACAATAAAATTGACCGTGAAGGAGGGGTACCCAGTCTGCATGGAATTACATTTAGAGAAGCATCCTCTTCTATGCAGAACAAAATGATCTTTCATTGTTCAAGATTTCTTTGCATGAGGAAGTTGATGGGAATGGTTTTATTGAATCTTATTTCCTCTCTGTTGAGCGTTTTTCTTGATGTACGAATATATAGAGCAGTAAAAAGGAAATTTGGTGGCTAGTTAGTGGAGAAAAATTTGAAACCGTGGAAAGAGGTGTTTTTAATTTGGGCCTTCCCTTCTGGGCGTCCTACATTTGTAGGACATGTCCTACATTTTCAGATCACATAATATTTTATGGGTATATACTATATTTGTACACGTGTAAACCCAGAATTAATCATGACCATTGACATTGCAGCATTTTCAATATAATTTCCACTCTCTTGAAGCAAAACAACCCTCCATAATAGTGTAAGAGATATTTGAAAGTAGAATTTATTGGACTTTGGTGGACTTTACGTCCTTCGAGGTCTTTCCACAAAGTTTGGATGGGCAATTATCAGACGTTATTGAGTTGCAAAAATTCGGAAGTGTGGTAGTTTGGACAAGCCATTACTTGGCATATCTTCCACCTGTAAGATTCTGTTATTACATATCTGATATTCTCGAATGAGAGATTTGGAAGAGGAGGCAAGTGCCATATAGTCCAAACCCTTCATGCCATTTTTGGATTCACAGGGAAATTGGTCGTGATAGAGGCAGACCCAGTCTGCATGAAATCACTTGGAGAGAAGGATCCTCTTCTATGCAGAATGAAATGATCTTCCATTGTTCAAGATTTCTTTGCATGAGGAAGTTGATGGGAATGGTTATATTGAATCTTATTTCCTCTCTGTTGAGGCGTTTTCTAGATGTCCGAGTTTATAGAGCAGTAAAAAGGAAGTATGGTTGCTAATTAGAGGACAAAAATTTGAACCCTTGCAAAGAGGTGTTTTTGATGTGGGCCTTCACTCCTGGACGTCCAAAATTTGTAGGACATGTCCTCCATTTTCACATCATACTTTATTTTATGGGTTTATACTATTTTTGTACACTTGTAGACCTATAATTAATCATGACAATTGCCATCCTAACATTTTCAATGTAATATCCACTCTCTTGAAGCAAAACAACTCTCCATAATAGTGTAAGAGCTATTTGAAAGTACAATTAATTCTCTTTGACTTTGGTTGACTTTATGTCCTTCGAGGTCTTTCCACAAAGTTTGGATGGGCAATTATCAGATGTTATTGAGTTGCAAAAATTCTGAAGGGTGGGAGTTTGGACTAGCCATCTCTTGGCATATGTTGCACCTGCAAGATTCTGTGATTACATATCTGACATTCTGGGATGAGAGATTTGGAAGAGGAGGCAAGTGCTATGTAGTTCAAACCCTTCATGTCATTTATGTATTCACAGTAAAATTGGTCGTGATGGAGGGGTACCTCCAGAAGTCTGCATGAAATCACATGGAGAGAAGGATCCTCTTGTATGCAGTACAAAATTATCTTTCATTGTTCATTCATTCATTTTATTACAGCCATTAGGCCAGTACAAAAACACAAGTATAAAAAACACTATAAAACACAATAATACATCTGAATAACATATAGCTCCTTATTGAAACATGGTAATCGCCATAATACCAATAAAATAATAATTACCTAAATTAGAATCATTAATTAAATTAGATTATAGCATTTAGCATAAAAAAAAAAGAGTCCCTTGTAACTATCCAATGAATTTAGCACTTGAACAGATGAAAAACGGATAAGTTGGTCTACATTTAAGCATTTGTGATATCAATACAACAGCTATATCTCATATATGGTACAGTCAAGTTCTCTGTCACAATGGCAGGTTAACCTTTTCTTAGTAGATCTGACTTATAATTCAGTATTTACACTACGGCCGTACCCTCCCGACACTGGTTCCACCACATAGTTGGTCAAAACAAATTTATCAAAGCAAAACTCCACATCAATTACAGTAGTCATACTAGCTCACTAAGGTGATCTTTACATCTGCTTTAGGAATTTTTTGCGGTTTGTAATGGCAGCTGCAAAGAATTTAGCAACTTTTAAAGTTATATCTTTATTACAATCCGCAAGTAGATAATTACTATAAAATTCCTCTTGCCTACCCGGTATTTGCAGTACTATTGGGGTTATGTACAAAGCACGTATTTCCACATATAAGGAACACTGAAAAAGAACATGATTGATTGTTTCGACTTCTTCAGTACCACAGGGACAGTATCTATTCTGATAAGGGATCTTTTTGTATCTGCCTTCAAGGACTGATGATGGCAAAATATTGAGTCTCGCGAACATAAATGCTCTTCTAAACTTCAAAACGCTCAGATGGTCAAAATACCTGGCATATTTGCCAGGTCTACTAGTCTCTCTAATAGGATATAAGGTTGACTTATTCAAGTGCATTTGAAAATCAATATCCTTTATCCGCTGTATAATAGCATACTTTGCTTTATCATATCCAAAAGAAGCAATAGCTGCTGGTGAGAATCCGAGAGAAGAGAGTTTTGAAGTAAGAGATTCCTTCCAAGAGGAGGAAAAGGAATCAGTCATAATCAGTGGAGCCAGCCCGATCGGTACAAAAAACATTTGAAGCCATTTGTTAAATTTGCGTATCCATATACGAGCTTCAATAGACAACAACCCCAATTCCAGACAGAGAATAGCATTCGAAACACAGCTTGGAATACCTAGAATTGTTCTTAAAAATTTTGTTTGGACTGTCTCAAAAGGGGCTACGCATTTAAAAGTACAAACTTCAGATCCGTATAATAATTGTCCTAGAATCTTGGCAACAAAGACTTGGAGAGTCGCTGGTACAATTTGACCTCCCTTATTATAATAAAAGGAACATAGAGCCTTAGCATTTCTTTGAGTATTTATAACTGCATTTTTTTGTTGAAGCTTGGTGGTCCCTTTATCACTGAACACAATGCCCAGGTATTTATAATAAGAAACTTGCTCTATACAGTTGTTATCTAGTGTCCATTTATATTGATGGTGACCCCTGGAAAAGACCATTACCTTAGTTTTGTTATAGTTAATCTTTAAAGCATCATTGATGCAATGAACTGCAAGTGCTTTTAGTAATCTGTTTAGACCTACTTTCGTAATGGACATGAGTACAATGTCATCGGCATAAGCAAGTATAGATATAGGTTTGTTAGACAGAGTTGGAGGATGGGCTGGTATTTCTGCCAAAGTCGAAATCAAGGAATTAATATAAAAATTGAAGAGGGTAGGGGCCAGGACACAGCCTTGCCTAACACCATTTGGGGCACAGATAGGCCTTGTCGTGTTACCCCTATTGTTACAACGTACAACTACACGAGAGTTTTCATGCAGTCTGCGAATTAGAGTTAGCAGACGTTTATCAATATTTGTAGCCTCAAGTTTTTTCCATAAGCTATCTCTTGGAACGAGATCAAATGCCGATTTTAAATCAACAAAAACAGTGAACAACGTCCCCTTAGATGAGGCAACATATTTTTCAGATAAGTGATTTAAGACCAAGGCATGATCGATTGCAGATCTGTTCTTCCTAAAACCTGCTTGCTCCTCTGTAATGATTTGCTCTTCTTCCAGCCAGTCTTGTAGCTTGTCCAACAGATGGATTGCATACATTTTGCTTATGATGTTGAGAAGGCTAATTGGCCTATAATTCCCAGGATTATATTTGTCACCTTTTTTATATATTGGGACAATTATTGCAAGGCCCCAGTCCTCAGGTACAAATGTAGTAGAGTCTATGGCTGTGTATAAGGCCGCTAACACAGGCGCCCACCATTCAACGTTTGATTTGAATACTTCGGAAGGTATGTTGTCATTACCAGGGGCTTTTCCAGAAGAGATTCTAGAGATCAATTTGTTTGCTTCTTGTACAGAAACTGGTGGCCATATCGGAAGCTCTTTGGTATCAGCGGAAAATTGTTCTGAGCTATTATGCAGGTGATCATATAGTTGGCTGTAGAACTGTTCCCAGCGACTGACAGGGATATAATAAATTGTACTTGAAGATCTCGGCCAACCATTAGATACAATTTTCCAAAAGGTCGCAGAATCCTTATTTATAACAGCTGTTATTAGGTTGGACCAAGATTGTTTAAGAGCAGTTTCTTTCTTTGCTTTTATCAGTTTCTTGTATTGTTTCTTAGCTTCAAACCATTCCAATGGAATTGTTTGCAGATTCTTTTGTCTATAATCTTTGTATTGTTTTACCAGTGTTTGCTTCATATTAATACAGTCCTGGTCAAACCAACTTTTATTTTTCAGCTTCTTACTAGGTGCTTTCAAAGATGCTGGGTGAGATAACAAGTTTCCAAGTATTGTACTTAACTGATAGAAGGGTTCAAATATATTGTCTAAGGATTCTTCCGTTAGGATTAAGTTTCTTAAAGAAAGACATTTTTCAGAACTAAGGATTATTTTTAAATCATTTTCAACCTTTGTAGACCACTTAATGCCACGTGGTCTCAATTCCACATTACCTTCTGGTGGAACTAATTCTTCTGCAAAATCCGTTTGTACTACACAGTCCATAGTCAAAGTTATAGGTAAATGGTCGCTCTCAACTCGTTGTTCAATTTCACACCTAGGAGAGGTGTATAGCAGTTCATATGATATTAGAAAATAGTCGATCGTGGAGGATCCTTGTTTGGACACAAAAGTGAATTCCCCTTCAGCATCACCTATAGTTGAGCCATTCATAATTACTAAATTAAATTTATGGGTTAGTTGTGCAAGATAAAGACCTGCCCAATTGAATTTTTTGTCCTTTGACTGTCTTGAGGGGAAGGCCTGGCCAGGGTCTAACTCAGGTTGCACACAATGGAAATGAGCATACAGATCAGCTTCATTTGAGCCAGTTCTCGCATTGAAGTCCCCCGCCACCAACAAGAAAGCTTCAGGATACTGGGCTAACAATTTTGCAATATAATTTTCTAACCTCAACCATGTATTTTTCAGTGTTACCTTATGCCGAGAAGGAGGTAAATAAACATTAATAATTAACAGCCATATATTTTTAAACTTAATTAATAAGGAAGAAGCCATATTTGCCAGTGATTCAATGGGAAGAAATGAGTGTTTTATGTTAGTAGCAATCAGAGTGGCTAAACCGCCACTAGGACGACCACCCTTCAGAGAAGTAACAGCCTCAATAGTGTGTGCTATAAAGCCACTTAAAGTTAATTTTTCCTTCAACCAAGTTTCTTGAAATAATATTACGTCAAATTTCGAAATGAAATTAACAAATGAAAGATCACAAACATGTCTTGCCCAACCCATAACATTCCAAGACAATAACTTCAGATTTCTTGTTTCAGTTTTTTTTTCGTTGTCATGAATTTGAAGTGGCATGGGGAAAATCACATAATCGTTTGACAAATAGAGGATTTTTATCAACTTCAACAGTGGCTAAATTGGGATTGATGGTATCATTATCCTCTAATAGGGAGCAAACTTTGACCTTACTAGAGTTCTTTTCATCTGGTAGCTCCTCAATCATTTCCAAGTTGGGATGAATATAACTAACATTTGACACTATTGCACATTGCACTTTCTGCGTAGCTTCTCGTTGAATATTATCCTCACAGGATAATCCATTATTCTCACCAAGCAATCCATTTTCTATATTGTCAAGATACCTCATATCTTTCCAGACTAATGGATTTATCTCTGCTGTAAATGTTATTTTACTCTCTTTCTTTTCACAGCTTTCATTTATAGGGGATTTATTCTCTGAGCACATACTTGAGAGATACAGTTTTAGTTTTTCCAACCTGGTTAATATTTCTGTCTGCACAATCTGAGGTAGAGCTGAAAAAGAGCCAATTAATTCTTTCTCCTCCTCAGTAATTGAGAAGTTGGGGAGATGTGATGGTTCAATGGCATTTAGTGCTTTGTGATCCTGTCCACCATTGCATCTACTTAGGTTTTGTTTTTCACGACTATCATTTACTTGGTCTTTGTTTTTATGAACTTCATGTAGTCGTAATTTTTTTGAGTAAGAAATGTCCGATATTAATGGTTGGGGAGGAGCTACATTAGTAAAGAACCTGGATACATAGATGTTATTCCTTAATAACAGAGATTTATATCTGTATAATAAGGAAGCAAACTTAGTTTCTCTAAACGTAATTAAGATACGAGCATGACCGGGGTCAGAATATAGGTGTGCAACATGTATAATATCACTAGCAGTGATTTGAATCGGACATATATCCTCTAAAACGGCTAGAAGATGGTGTTTCTGTTTAACCTGTGAAAGTACTTCAAATTACTTTGGAAAATAAGTTAATACAATTTGATTTTGATTAAGGACAAGTTGGTATTTCTTTTTCCCTGTCCTCTTTATGTCTTTTTTAGTTAACTTATTCTTAATTGATTTGTTTTGGTTTACCTGTAGGGCCATATTTAAAGAAGAAGATCTTGGGGTCTTGGGGTCAGGTGCATCTAACCGACTGCCTAAAGGGATTTTGTCCTCCGAATGTTTGTTTAATGCACTCCCATCTTGATTACTAAGATTGATGTTGGGGTCAGCATCATTTGAAGGCATTGATTCTACTTTTATTTTATATCTTTGAGGTACACTTGAACCTAATTCATTGGACTCAATTTCATCCCCAGACATGGGTTTCCTACATTTTCCTTGATTTGTGAATTTTCCTAATTTACAGGGTTTATTTGAGGACTCAGGTGGTTCTTCATTTAGGTTTTTCCTTTTCAAACCCTTTTTTTTGGTTACTTGTGGGCCTATATAAAGGGTTCCTATCCTTCACTAGAAAAGAAGATGGCATAGGAGGTGAGAGAGTTTGCCCCGGTTTCATATATGTCTTATCTTCTTTTTGAATGGTACAATTAGTTTGAAGATGTAAGTTTACTAATGTGGTAAGAAGATTATTACATTCAGAGAGAAATTTCTTAACTATTACCAAGTCCTGTAAGAGAGTGGATATCCACTCAGGATTTTCTGTTTCTCTTATTGCTATATTGTTAAGTTCAAGTGCTCCAAGATCTCTTTTAGGCCTTATAGCTTCTTGCGATTTAATAGTCTCACTACGGCCGTACTCCCCTGAAACTACTTTATTTTTTAAATCTTCTGTAGATTTAGTTTTGTGTATTTCCTTTGTTGCAATAGATTCTAATAGCAACTTGCCCTCGGCAAGAGCTATCTCATGTGCTAAATTTGGTATAGAGGGACTCTTATCTAAAGGCTTAAAAGAACCAATTTTATCTAAAGACCATTCAAAAACAGGGGTCACTAGCGGAGAGCTTATTTCTTTAACTTCTGCATAATTTGTTATTATTTTAGATTTCAGTTGTCTATGTAATACAACATTTCTACTATTTGAAAAAACTGCGTTATATTGGATTGAACATTATTCCTTTTTAAGGACTGTATTAAATATGGAGAATGTTCTAGAATAGTATTGCCCTCCATGGTCATACTATAAACTTATGCTATAAAACCTTATAAAAACAGGATATTGATAGTTTAAAAAATGAACAAATGCTTTTCTACAACAAGCGATTAAAAAAAAAAAAAACTTTCCACTGGATCAGCCGCTGCCGGGGAGGGAGGAGAGCGTGGGTGGGGGCCTGGAGCCCGGCCGCCTGCCTGCCGCTTGCCGCTGCCGCTGCCGCCGCCGCCGCCGCCCTTCATTGTTCAAGATTTCTTTGCATGAGGAAGTTCATGGGAATGGTTTTATTGAATCTTATTGCCTCTCTGTTGAGCCGTTTTCTTGCTGTCCGAGTTTATAGAGCAGTAGAAAGGAAGTTTGGTAGCTAGTTAGTGGACAAAAATTTGAACCCTTGGAAAGAGGTGTTTTTGATGTGGGCTTCACTCCTGGACGTCCTACATTTGTAGGACATCTCCTCCATTTTCAGATCATACAGTATTTTATGGGTTTATACTATATATGTACCCTTGTAGACCCATAATTAATCATGACCATTGCCATCCAAGTATTTTCAATGTAATATCCACTCTCTTGAAGCAAAACAACTCTCCATAATAGTTTAAGAGGTATTTGAAAGTAGAATTAATTCTCTTGGACTTTGGTGGACTTTATGTCCTTCGAGGTCTTTCCACAAAGTTTGGATGGGCAATTATCAGACGTTATTGAGTTGCAAAAATTCTGAAGGGTGGGAGTTTGGACAAGCCATTTCTTGGCATATTCTCCACCTGCAAGATTCTGTGATTACATATCTGACATTCTCGAATGAGAGATTTGGAAGAGGAGGCAAGTGCCATGTAGTCCAAACCCTTCATATCCTTTATGGATTCACAATAAAATTGGTTGTGATGGAGGGGTAACCAGTCTGCAAGAAATCAAATGGAGAGAAGGATCCTCTTCGATGCAGAACAAAATGATCTTTAATTGTTCAAGATATCTTTGCATGAGGAAGTTGATGAGAATGGTTTTATTGAATCTTATTTCCTCTATTTTGAGCCGTTTTCTTGCTGTCCAGGTTTATAGAGCAGTAAAAAGGAAGTTTGGTTGCTAGTTAGTGTACAAAAATTTGAACCCTTGGAAAGAGATGTTTTTGATTTGGGCCTTCCCTACTCGGCGTCCTACATTTGTAGGACATGTCCTCCATCTTCAGATCACAGTATATTTTATGGGTTTATACTAAATATGTACACCTGTAGACCCATAATAAAACATGACCATGGCCATCCAAGCATTTTCAATGTAATATCCACTCTCTTGAAGCAAAAGAACTCTCCATAATAGTGTAAGAGCTATTTGAAAGTAGAATTTATTTTCTTGGACTTTGGTGGCCTTTATGTCCGGCGAGGTCTTTCCAAAAGTTTTGATTAGCAATTATCAGACGTTATTGAGTTGCAAGAATTCGGTAGGCTGGGAGTTTGGACTAGCCATCTCTTGGCATATCTTCCACCTGTAAGATTCTGTGATTACATATCTGACATTCTCGAATGAGAGATTTGGAAGAGTAGGAAAGTGCCATGTAGTCCAAACCCTTCATATACTTTATGGATTCACAATAAAATTGGTCGTAATGGAGGGGTACCCAGTCTGCATGAAATCACATGGAGAGAAGGCTCCTCTTCCGTTTAGAACGAAATGATCTTTCATTGTTCAAGATTTCTTTGCATGAGGAAGTTGATGGGAATGGTTTTATTGAATCTTATTTCCTCTCTGTTGAGCCGTTTTCTTGCTGTCCGCGTTTATAGAGCAGTAAAAAGGAAGTTTGGTTGCTAGATAGTGGACAAAAATTTGAACCGTTGGAAAGGGGTGTTTTTGATTTGGACCTTCCCTCCTGGGTGTCCTACATTTGTAGGACATCTCCATTTTCTTATCACTATATATTTTATGGGTTTATACTATACTTGTAAAAATGTAGAACCATAATTAATAATGACCATGGCCATCCATGCATTTTCATCCTGGGCGTAATTCATTTGTAGGACATGTCCTCCATCTTGAGATCACAGTATATTTTATGGGTTTATACTATATTTATACACCTGCAGACCCATAATTAATCATGACCATTGCCATCCAAGCATTTTCAAAGTATATTCCACTCCGTTCAAGCAAAACAACTCTACATAATAGTGTATGAGCTATTTGAAAGTAGCAATTATTCTCTTGGACTTTGGTGCACTTCACGTCCTTCGAGGTCTTTCCACAAAGTTTGGATAGGCAATTATCAGACCTAATTGAGTTACAAAAATTCGGAAGGCTGGAGTTTGGAATAGCCATCTCTTGGCATATCTTGCACCTGCAAGATTCTGTGATTACATATCTGACATTCTCGAATGAGAGATTCGGAAGAGGAGGCAAGTGCTATGCAGTCCACACCCTTCATATCATTCATGGATTCACAATAAAATTGGACGTGATGGAGGGGTAACCAGTCTGAATGAAATCACATGGAGAGAAGGATCCTCTTCTATGCAGAAAGAAATGATCTTTCATTGTTCAGGATTTCTTTGCATGAGGAAATTGATGGGAATGGTTTTATTGAAAATTATTTCCTCTCTGTTGAGCCGTTTTCTTAATGTACGAATATATAGAGCAGTAAAAAGGAAGTTTGGTAGCTATTTAGTGGACAAAAATTTGAACCCTTGGAAAGAGGTGTTTTTGATTTGGGCCTTCCCTCTAGGGCATCCTACATTTGTAGGACATGTCCTCCATTTTCAGATCACAGTATATTTTATGGGTTTATACTATATTTGTACACCTGCAGACCCATAATTAATTATGACCATTGCCATCCAAGCATTTTCAAAGTATATTCCACTCCGTTCAAGCAAGACAACTCTCCATAATAGTGTATGAGCTATTTGAAATTAGCAATTATTCTCTTGGACTTTGGTGCACCTTAAATCCTGCGATGTCTTTCCACAAAATTTGGATGGGCAATTCTCAGATGTTACTGAGTTGCAAAAATTCTGAAGGGTGCAAGTTTGGACTAGCGATCTCTTGGCATATCTTTCACCTGTAAGATTCTGTGATTACATATCTGACATTCTCGAATGAGAGATTTGGAAGAGGAGGCAAGTGCTATGTAGTCCAAACCCTTCATGTCATTTATGGATTCACAGTAAAATTGGTCGTGAAGGAGGGGTACACAGTCTGCATGAAATCACATGGAGAGAAGGATCCTCTTGTATGCAGAAAAAAATTATCTTTCATTGTTCAAGATTTCTTTGCATGAGGAAGTTGATGGGAATGGTTTTATTGAATCTTATTTCCTCTCTGTTGAGCCGTTTTCTTGCTGTACGAGTATATAGAGCAGTAAAAAGGATGTTTGGTTGCTAGTTAGTGTACAAAAATTTGAACCCTTGGAAAGAGGTGTTTCTGATTTGGGCCTTCCCTCTAGGGCATCCTACATTTGTAGGACATGTCCTCCATTTTCAGATCACAGTATATTTTATGGGTTTATACTATATTTGTACACCTGCAGACCCATAATTAATTATGACCATTGCCATCCAAGCATTTTCAAAGTATATTCCACTCCGTTCAAGCAAGACAACTCTCCATAATAGTGTATGAGCTATTTGAAAGTAGCAATTATTCTCTTGGACTTTGGTGCACCTTAAATCCTGCGATGTCTTTCCACAAAATTTGGATGGGCAATTCTCAGATGTTACTGAGTTGCAAAAATTCTGAAGGGTGCAAGTTTGGACTAGCGATCTCTTGGCATATCTTTCACCTGTAAGATTCTGTGATTACATATCTGACATTCTCGAATGAGAGATTTGGAAGAGGAGGCAACTGCTATGTAGTCCAAACCCTTCATGTCATTTATGGATTCACAGTAAAATTGGTCGTGAAGGAGGGGTACACAGTCTGCATGAAATCACATGGAGAGAAGGATCCTCTTGTATGCAGAAAAAAATTATCTTTCATTGTTCAAGATTTCTTTGCATGAGGAAGTTGATGGGAATGGTTTTATTGAATCTTATTTCCTCTCTGTTGAGCCGTTTTCTTGCTGTACGAGTATATAGAGCAGTAAAAAGGATGTTTGGTTGCTAGTTAGTGTACAAAAATTTGAACCCTTGGAAAGAGGTGTTTCTGATTTGGGCCTTCCCTCTAGGGCATCCTACATTTGTAGGACATGTCCTCCATTTTCAGATCACAGTATATTTTATGGGTTTATACTATATTTGTACACCTGCAGACCCATAATTAATTATGACCATTGCCATCCAAGCATTTTCAAAGTATATTCCACTCCGTTCAAGCAAAACAACTCTCCATAATAGTGTATGAGCTATTTGAAAGTAGCAATTATTCTCTTGGACTTTGGTGCACTTTACGTCAAGCGAGGTCTTTCCAGAAAGTTTGGATGGGCAATTATTAGACCTTATTGAGTTGCAAAAATTCGGAAGGCTGGGAGTTTGGAATAGCCATCTCTTGGCATATCTTGCACCTGCAATATTCTGTGATTACATATCTGACATTCTCGAATGAGAGATTTGGAAGAGGAGGGAAGTGCTATGTAGTCCAAACACTTCATATCATTTATGGATTCACAATAAAATTGGACGTGATGGAGGGGTACCCAGTCTGCATGAAATCACATGGAGAGAAGGATCCTCTTCTATGCAGAAAGAAATGATCTTTCATTGTTCAAGATTTCTTTGCATGAGGAAGTTGATGGGAATGGTTTTATTGAATATTATTTCCTCTCTGTTGAGCCGTTTTCTTGATGTACGAATATATAGAGCAGTAAAAAGGAAGTTTGGTAGCTAGTTAGTGGACAAAAATTTGAACCCTTGGAAAGAGGTGTTTTTGATTTGGGCCTTCCCTCCTGGGCATCATACATTTGTAGGACATGTCCTCCATTTTCAGATCACAGTATATTTTATGGGTATATGCTATATTTGTACACCTGTAAACCCATAATTAATCATGACCATTGCCATCAACGCCTTTTCAATGTAATATCCAATCTCTTGAAGCAAAACAACTCTCCATAATAGTGTAAGAGCTGTTTGAAAATCGAATTTATTCTCTTGGACCAGGGGTAGGCAACCTTTCCCCTATAAGGGCCGAGGGACTTCAGCTCCCAAAAGCCTCAGCCATGTTGGCCAATGGTCCTATGTTGGCCAATATCTCCTGGGATTCTGTGAGTTGAAGTCCCTCGGCCCTTAAAGGGGAAAGGTTGCCTACCCCTGTCTTAGACTATGGTGGACTTTACATCCTTTGAGGTCTTTCCACAAAGTTTGGATGGGCAATTATCAGACGTTTTTGAGTTGCAAAAATTCGGAAGGCTGGATGTTTGGACTAGCCATCTCTTGGCATATATTGCACCTGTAAGATTCTGTGATTACATATCTGACATTCTCGAATGAGAGCTTTGGAAGAGGAGGCACGTGCCATGTAGTCCAAACCCTTCATGTCATTTATGGATTCACAGTGAAATTAGTGGTGATGTAGGGGTACCAAGTCTGCATGAAATCACATGGAGAGAAGGATCCTCTTCTATGTAGAATGAAATGATCTTTCATTTTTCAAGATTACTTTGCATGAGGAAGTTGATGGGAATGGTTTTATTGAATCTTATTTCCTCTCTGTTGAGCCGTTTACTTGCTGTCCGATGTTATAGAGCAGTAAAAAGGAAGTTTGGTTGCTAGATAGTGGACAAAAATTTGAACCATTAGAAAGGGGTGTTTTTGATTTGGACCTTCGCTCCTGGGTGTCCTACATTTGTAGGATATGTCCTCCATTTTCTTATCACAGTATATTTTATGTGTTTATACTATATTTGTTAAACTGTAGACCCATAATAAATCATGACCATGGCCATCCAAGCATTTTCAATGTAATATCCACTCTCTTGAAGCAAAAGAACTCTCCATAATAGTGTAAGAGCTATTTGAAACTAGAACTTATTTTCTTGGACTTTGGTGGACTTTACGTCCGGCGAGGTCTTTCCAAAAGATTGGATGAGCATTTATCTGACGTTATTGAGTTGCAAAAATTTTGAAGGGTAGAAGTTTGGACTAGCCAGATCTTGGCATATCTTGCACCTTTAAGGTTCTGTGATTACATATTTCACATTCTCGAATGAGAGATTTGGAAGAGGTAGGCAAGTGCCATGTAGTCCCAAACCATGATGTCATTTATGGATTCACAGTGAAATTGGTCGTGACGGAGGGGTACCCAGTTTGCATGAAATCACATGGGAGAAGGATCTTCTTCTGTGTAGAACAAAATGATCTTTCATTGTTCAAGATTTCTTTGCATGAGGAAGTTGATGGGAATGGTTTTATTGAATCTTATTTTGTCTCTGTTGAGCCGTTTATTGCTGTCCGATGTTATAGAGCAATAAAAAGGAAGTTTGGTTGCCAGATAGTGGAGAAAAATTTGAACCCTTGGAAAGGGGTGTTTTTGATTTATACCTTCCCTCCTGGGTGTCCTACATTTGTAGGACATGTCCTCCATTTTCTGATCACAGTATATTTTATGGGTTTATAATATATTTGTAAAACTGTAGAAAAATAATTAATAATGACCATGGACATCCATGCATTTTCAATGTAATATCCACTCTCTTGAAGCAAAACAACTCTCCATAATAGCATAGGAGCTATTTGAAAGTAGAATTTATTCTCTTAGACTATGGTGGACTTTGCGTCCTTCGAGGTCTTTCCACAAAGTTTGGAAGGGCAATTATCAGACGTTATTGATTTGCAAAAATTCTGAAGGGTGGAAGTTTGGACAAGCCGTTTCTTGGCATATCTTCCACATGTAAGATTCTGTGATTACATATCTGACCTTCTCGAATGAGAGATTTGAAGAGGAGGCAAGTGCTATGTAGTCCAAACCCTTCCAATCATTTATAGACTCACAATAAAATTGGTCGTGAAGGAGGGGTACCCAGTCTGCATGAAATTACATGGAGAGAAGGATCCTCTTCAAGGTAGAACAAAATGATCTTTCATTGTTCAAGATTTCTTTGCATGAGGAAGTTGATGGGAATGGTTTTATTGAATCTTTCTTCTCTGTTAAGCGGTTTTATTGAAGTAGGAATATATAGAGCAGTAAAAAGGAAGTTTGGTCGCTAGTTATTGAAGAAAAATTTGAACCCTTGGAAAGAGGTGTTTTTGATTTGGGCCTTCCCTCCTGGGCGTCACACATTGGTAGGACATGTCCTACATTTTCAGATCACATAATATTTTATGGGTTTATACTATATTTTTACACCTGTAAACCCATAATTAATCATGACCATTGCCATCGAAGCATTTTCAATGTAATTTCCATTCTCTTGAAGCAAAACAACTCTCCATAATAGTGTAAGAGCTATTTGAAAGTAGAATTTATTGGACTTTGGTGGACTTCACGTCCTTCGAGGTCTTTCCACAAAGTTTGGATGGGCAAGTATCAGACGTTATTGAGTTGCAAAAATTCTGAAGTGTGGTAGTTTGGACAAGCCATTACTTGGCATATCTTCCACCTGTAATATTCTGTGATTACATATCTGACATTCTCGAATGAGAGATTTGGAAGAGGAGGCAAGTGCCATATAGTCCAAACCCTTCATGTCATTTTTGGATTCACCGGGAAATTGGTCGTGATAGAAGGGTAACCAGTCTGCATGAAATGACTTGAAGAGAAGGATCCTCTTCTATGCAGAACGAAATGATCTTCCATTGTTCAAGATTTCTTTGCATGAGGAAGTTGATGGGAATGGTTATATTGAATCTTATTTCCTCTCTGTTGAGCCGTTTTCTTGCTATCCGAGTTTATAGAGCAGTAAAAAGGAAGTTTGGTAGCTAGTTAGTGGACAAAAATTTGAACCCTTGGAAAGAGGTGTTTTTGATTTGGGCCTTCCCTCCTGGGCGTCCTACATTTGTAGGACATGTCCTCCATTTTCAGATCATACTGTATTTTATGGGTTTATACTATATATGTACCCTTGTGGACCCATAATTAATCATGACCATTGCCATCCAAGCATTTTCAATGTAATATCCACTCTCTTCAAGCAAAACAACTCTCCATAATAGTGTAAGAGCTATTTGAAAGTAGAATTAATTCTCTTGGACTTTCGTAGACTTTATGTCCTTCGAGGTCTTTCCTCAATGTTTGGATGGGCAATTATCAGACGTTATTGAGTTGCAAAAATTCTGAAGTGTTGAATTTTGGACAAGCCATTTCTTGGCATATCTTACACCTGTTAGATTCTGTGATTACATAGCTGTCATTCTCGAAAGAGAGGTTTGGAAGAGGAGGCAAGTGCCATGTAGTCCAAACCCTTGATGTCATTAATGATTCACAGTGAAATTGGTCGTGATGGAGGGGTACCCAGACTGCATGAAATCACATGGATAGAAGGGTCCTCTTCTATGTAGAACAAAATGATCTTTGATAGTTCAAGATTTCTTTGCATGAGGAAGTTGATGGGAATGGTTTTATTGAATCTTATTTCCTCTCTGTTGAGCGGTTTTCTTGATGTACGAATATATAGAGCAGTAAAAAGGAAGTTTGGTTGCTATTTAGTGGACAAAAATTTGAACCTTTGGAAAGAGGTTTTGTTGATTTGGGCCTTTTCTCCAGGGCATCCTACATTTGTAGGACATGTCCTCCATTTTCAGATCACAGTATATTTTATGGGTTTATACTATATTTGTACACCTGCAGACCCATAATTAATCATGTCCATGGCCATCCAAGCATTTTCTAAGTATATTCCACTCCGTTCAAGCAAAACAACTCTCCATAATAGTGTATGAGCTATTTCAAAGTAGCATTTATTCTCTTGGACTTTGGTGCACCTTACATCCTGCGAGGTCTTTCCACAAAGTTTGGATGGGCAATTCTCAGACGTTACTGAGTTGCAAAAATTCTGAAGGGTTGAATTTGGAATAGCCATCTCTTGGCATATCTTGCACCTGTAAGATTCTGTGATTACATATCTGACATTCTCGAATGAGAGATTTGGAAGAGGAGGCAAATGCCATATGGTCCAAACCCTTCATGTAATTTATGGATTCACAGTGAAATTGGTCGTGATGGAGGGGTACCCAGTCTGCATGAAATCACATGGAGAGAAGGATCCTCTTCTATACAGAAAGAAATGATCTTTCATTGTTCAAGATTTCTTTGCCTGAGGAAGTTAATGGGAATGGTTGTATTGAATCTGTTTTCGTCTCTATTGAGCCGTTTTTTTACTGTCCGAGTTTGCAGAGCAGTAAAAAGGAAGTTTGTTTGCTAGATAGTGGACAAAAATTTGAACCCTTGGAAAGAGGTGTTTTTGATTTGGGCCTTCCTTCCTGGGTGTCCTACATTTATAGGACAGGTCCTCCATTTTCAGATCACAGTATATTTTATGGGTATATACTATATTTGTACACTTGTAGACCCATAATTAATCACGACCATGGCCATCAAGCATTTTCAATGTAATATCCCCTTTCCTAAAGCAAAACAGATCTCCATAATAGCGTAAGAGCTATTTGGAAGTAGAATTTATTCTCTTAGACTATGGTGGACTTTACGTCCTTCGAGGTCTTTCCACAAAGTTTGGATGGGCAATTATAAGATGTTATTGATTTGCAAAAATTCTGAAGGGTGGAAGTTTGGATAAGCCATTTCTTGGCATATCTTCCAGATGTAAGATTCTGTGATTACATATCTGACATTCTCGAATGAGAGATTTGGAAGAGGAGGCAAGTGCCATGTAGTCCAAACCCTTCATGTCATTTATGGATTCACAATAAAAGTGGTCGTGATGGAGGGGTACACAGTCTGCATGAAATCAAACGGATAGATGTATCCTCTTCTATGTAGAACGAAATGATCTTTCATTGTTCAAGATTTCTTTGCTTCAGGAAATTGATGGGAATGGTTTTATTGAATCTTTTTTCCTCTCTGTTGAGTGGTTTTCTGGCTGTTTGAGATACACAGCAGGAAAAATGAAATTTGGTTTCTAGATAGTGGAGAAAAATTTGAACCCTTGGAAAGAGGTGTTTTTGATTTGGGCCATCCCTCCTGGGCGTCCTACATTTGTAGGACATGTCCTCCATTTTCAGATCACAGTATATTTTATGGGTTTATACTATATTTGTACACCTGCAGACCCATAATTAATCATGACCATGCCCATTCAAGTATTTTCAATGTAATATCCACTCTCTTGAAGCAAAAGAACTCTCCATAATAGCGTAAGAGCTATTTGAAAGTAGAATTTATTCTCTTAGAATATGCTGGACTTTACGTCAAGCGAGGTCTTTGCACCAAGTTTGGATGGGCAATTATCTGACGTTATTGAGTTGCAAAAATTCTGAAGGCTGGGAGTTTGGACTAGCCATATCTTGGCATATCTTGCACCTGTAAGGTTCTGTGATTACATATCTGACATTCTCGAATGAGAGATTTAGAAGAGGAGGCCATTGCTATGTAGTCCAAACCCTTCATATCATTTATGGATTCACAAAAAAATTGGTCGTGATAGAAGGGTAACCAGTCTGCATGAAATCACATGGAGAGAAGGATCCTCTTTTATGCAGAACGAAATGATCTTTCATTGTTCAAGATTTCTTTGCATGAGGAAGTTGATGGGAATGGTTTTATTGGATCTTATTACATCTCTGTTGAGCCGTTTTCTTGCTGTGCGAGAATATAGAGCAGTGAAAAGGAAGTTTGGTTGCTAGTTAGTGGACAAAATTTGAACCCTTGGAAAGAGGTGTTTTTGATGTGGGCCTTCCCTCCTGGGCATCCTACATTTGTAGGACATGTCCTACATTTTCAGATCACAAAATATTTTATGCATATACACTATATTTTTACACCTGTAAACCCATAATTAAACATGACCATTGCCATCGAAGCATTTTCAATGTAATTTCCACTCTCTTGAAGCAAAACAACTCTCCATAATAGTGTAAGAGCTATTTGAAAGTAGAATTTATAGGATTTTGGTGGACTTTACGTCCTTCGAGGTCTTTCCACAAAGTTTGGATGGGCAATTATCAGACGTTATTGAGTTGCAAAAATTCTGAAGTGTGGTAGTTTGGACAAGCCATTACTTGGCATATCTTCCACCTGTAAGATTCTGTGATTACATATCTGATATTCTCGAATGAGAGATTTGGAAGAGGAGGCAAGTGCCATATAGTCTAAACCCTTCATGTCATTTTTGGATTCACAGGGAAATTTTTCGTGATAGAGGCGGACCCAGTCTGCATGAAATCACTTGGAGAGAAGGAACCTCTTCTATGCTGAATGAAATGATCTTCCATTTTTCAACATTTCTTTGCATGAGGAAGTTGATGGAATGGTTATATTGAATCTTATTTCCGCTCTGTTGAGCCGTTTTCTAGATGTCCGAGTTTATAGAGCAGTAAAAAGGAAGTATAGTTGCTAATTAGTGGGAAAAAATTTGAACCCTTGGAAAGAGGTGTGTTTGATGTGGGCCTTCACTCCTGGGCGTCCTACATTTGTAGGACATGTCCTCCATTTTCACATCATACTGTATTTTATGGGTTTATACTATCTTTGTAAAACTGTAGAACCATAATTAATAATGACCATGGCCATCCATGCATTTTCAATGTAATATCCACTCTCTTGAAGCAAAACAACTCTCCATAATAGCGTAAGAGCTATTTGAAAGTAGAATTTATTCTCTTAGACTATGGTGGACTTTACGTCCTTCGAAGTCTTTCCACAAATTTTGGATGGGCAATTATCAGACGTTATTGATTTGCAAAAATTCTGAAGGGTGGAAGTTTAGACAAGCCATTTCTTGGAATATTCTCCACCTGCAAGATTCTGTGATTACATATCTGACATTCTCGAATGAGAGATTTGGAAGAGTAGGAAAGTGCCATGTAGTCCAAACCCTTCATATACTTTATGGATTCACAATAAAATTGGTTGTGATGGAGGGGTAACCAGTCTGCAAGAAATCACATGGAGAGAAGGATCCTCTTCGATGCAGAACGAAATGATCTTTCATTGTTCAAGATTTCTTTGCATGAGGAACTTGATGGGAATGGTTTCATTGAAAATTATTTCCTCTCTGTTGAGACTTTTTCTTGCTGTACGAGTATATAGAGCAGTAAAAAGGAAGTTTGGTTGCTAGTTAGCGGACAAAAATTTGAACCCTTGGAAAGAGGTGTTTTTGATTTGGGCCTTCCCTTCTGGGCATCCTACATTTGTAGGACATGTCCTCAATTTCCAGATCACAGTATATTTTATGGGTATATACAATATTTGTACACCTGTAGACCCATAATTAATCATGACCATTGCCACCCAAGCATTCTCAAAGTATATTGCACCCCCTTCAGGTAAAACAACTCTTCATAATTGTGTAAGAGCTATTTAAAGTAGAATTTATTCTCTTGAACTTTGGTGCACTTTACATCCTGCGACGTCTTTCCACAAAGTTTGGATTTGGACCTTCTCTCCTGGGTGTCCTACATTTGTACGACATGTCCTCCATTTTCTGATCACAGTATATTTTATGGGTTTATACTATATTTGTAAAACTGTAGAACCATAATTAATAATGACCATGGCCATCCATGCATTTTAAATGTAATATCCACTCTCTTGAAGCAAAACAACTCTCCATATTAGCGTAAGAGTTATTTGAAAGTAGAATTTATTCTCTTAGACTATGGTGGACTTTACGTCCTTCGAGGTCTTTCCACAAAGTTTAGATGGGCAATTATCAGACGTTATTGATTTGCAAAAATTCTCAAGGGTGGAAGTTTGGACAAGCCATTTCTTGGCATATCTTCCACATGTAAGATTCTGTGATTACATATCTGACATTCTCGAATGAGAGATTTGGAAGAGGAGGCAAGTGCCATGTAGTCCAAACCCTTCATGTCATTTATGGATTCACAGTGAAATTGGTCGTGACGGAGGGGTACCGAGTCTGCATGAAATCACATGGAGAGAAGGATCCTCTTCTAGGTAGAACAAAATGAGCTTTCATTGTTCAAGATTTCTTTGCATGAGGAAGTTGATGGGAATGGTTTTATTGAATCTTATTTCCTCTCTGTTGACCCGTTTTCTTGCTGTAAGTGTATATAGAGCAGAAAAAAGGAAGTTTGGTTGCTAGTTAGTGTACAAAAATTTGAACCCTTGGAAAGAGGTGTTTTTGATTTGGGCTTTCCCTCCAGGGCGTCCTACATTTGTAGGACATGCCCTCCATTTTCATATCACAGTATATTTTATGGGTTTATACGATATTTGTACTCCTGCAGACCCATAATAAAACATGACCATGGCCATCCAAGCATTTTCAATGTAATATCCATTCTCTTGAAGCAAAACAGCTCTCCATAATAGTGTAAGAGCTATTTTAAAGTAGGAATTATTCTCTTGGACTTTCGTGCACTTTACGTCAAGCGAGGTCTTTCCACAAAGGTTGGAAGGGCAATTATCAGACCTTATTGAGTTGCAAAAATTTGGAAGGCTGGGAGTTTGGAATAGCCATCTCTTGGCATATCTTGCACCTGCAAGAATCTGTGCTTACATATCTGACATTCTCCAATGAGAGATTTGAAAGAGGAGGGAAATGCTATGTAGTCCAAACCCTTCATATCATTTATGGATTCACAATAAAATTGGACGTGATGGAGGGGTAACCAGTCTGAATGAAATCACATGGAGAGAAGGATCCTCTTCTATGCAGAAAGAAATGATCTTTCATTGTTCAAGATTTCTTTGTATGAGGAAGTTGATGGGAATGGTTTTATTGAATATTATTTCCTCTCTGTTGAGCCGTTTTCTTGATGTACAAATATATAGAGCAGTAAAAAGGAAGTTTGGTAGCTAGATAGTGGACAAAAATTTGAACCCTTGGAAAGAGGTGTTTTTGATTTGGGCCTTCCCTCCTGGGTGTCCTACATTTGTAGGACAGGTCCTCCGTTTTCAGATCACAGTATATTTTATGGGTATATACTATATTTTTACACTTGTAGACCCATAATTAATCATGACCATGGCCATCCAAGCATTTTCAATGTAATATCCCCTTTCCTAAAGCAAAACAGCTCTCCATAATAGTGTAAGAGTTATTTGAAAGTAGAATTTATTGGACTTTGGTGGACTTTACGTCCTTCGAGGTCTTTCCACAAAGTTTGGATGGGCAATTATCAGACGTTATTGAGTTGCAAAAATTCTGAAGGGTGGGAGATTGGACAAACCATTACTTGGCATATCTTCCACCTGTAAGATTTTGTGATTACATATCTGACATTCTCGAATGAGAGATTTGGAAGAGGAGGCAAGTGCCATGTAGTCCAAACCCTTCATGTCATTTATGGATTCACAGTGAAATTGGTCGTGAAGGAGGGGTACCCAGTCTGCATGAAATCACATGGAGAGAAGGATCTTCTTCTATGTAGAACGAAATGATCTTTCATTGTTCAAGATTTTTTTGCATGAGGAAGTTGATGGGAATGGTTTTATTGAATTTTATTTCCTCTCTGTTGAGCCGTTTACTTGCTGTCCGATGTTATAGAACAGTAAAAAGGAAGTTTGGTAGCTAGTTAGTGGACAAAAATTTGAACCCTTGGAAGGAGTGGTTTTTGATATGGGCCTGTTAAGGAAAATGCAACATGGGACTTACAGTAATAGAAATAAAATATGTATGTGAAAATCACAGTGATTAAGCCGGAGCAATCATGAAGCTACATAGGTGAATAGGATAATATAATTTGGAAGCCTTGAGAGACAATTACAAAGTTATAGAGTGTATATTGAAAACATCTGTTATAGATTGCAAACACCTGAGATTCATTAAGTAGTCAAGGTAAAATGATGAAATACTTGGGTTGGTCTTAAGTATGGGATGATCCATGTAAACCAATCAAAATGAATGTACACACCCACTGGGTGGGAACCGACTAGTGGGTGGTGACTAACAATGGCTATAAGTGCAATGTTTGCCAATGCATATTATGGGGTAATTTTATAGATATTGTGTAGTGTAGAGATTGTGATTTGTAGGGCATATAGTATTTATGTATATAGTAGAATGAAGTAGATCTTTTATATAAGACTACTGAGTTGTCTGGTGTCTTGAGGGAAGATACAAGAGCCAGAAGAATCCTGGAGAAGTTTGGAGACATCTCAGGAAGAAGGGTGAGAAGGCTTGGAGAGTTTGTCAAGGTCTTCAGCCTATTCTCTGAAACTCTGCTGCTGGGGAAAGAAGCATCAACCACTGATCAAAGCTTGTCAGCTCTGCTGCATAACAAGGTGCTGAGTTAGAGCCAGAGGTGAAGAGCTCCAACTTCGATCATCCCTGACAGGGCCTTCCCTCCTGGGCGTCCTACATTTGTAGGACATGTCCTCCATCTTGAGATCACAATATATTTTATGGGTTTATACTATATATGTACACCTGTAGACCCATAATATATCATGACCATGGCCATACAAGCATTATCAATGTAATATCCACTCTCTTGAAGCAAAAGAACTCTCCATAAAAGTGTAAGAGCTATTTGAAAGTAGAATTTATTTTCTTGGACTTTGGTGGACTTTATGTCAGGCGAGGTCTTTCCACAAAATTTGGATGGGCAATTATCAGACGTTATTGAGTTGCAAAAATTTGGAAGGCTGGGAGTTTGGACTAGCCATCTCTTGGCATATCTTGCACCTGTAAGAATCTGTGATTACATATCTGACATTCTCGAATGAGAGATTTGGAAGAGGAGGCACGTGCCATGTAGTCCAAACCCTTCATGTCATTTATGGATTCACAGTGAAATTGGTGGAGATGTAGGGGTACCCAGTCTGCAAGAAATCACATCTAAAGAAGGATCCTCTTCTATGTAGAACGAAATGATCTTTCATTTTTCAAGATTTCTTTTCATGAGGAAGTTGATGGGAATGGTTTTATTGAATCTGATTTCCTCTCTGTTGAGCCGTTTTCTTGCTGTCCGATGTTATAGAGGAGTAAAAAGGAAGTTTGGTTTGCTAGATAGTGGACAAAAATTTGAACCCTTGCAAAGGGGTGTTTTTGATTTGGACCTTCACTCCTGGGCGTCCTACATTTGTAGGACATGTCCTCAATTTTCAGATCACACTATATTCAATGGGTTTATACTATATTTGTAAAACTGTAGAACCATAATTAATAATGACCATGGCCATCCATGCATTTTCAATGTAATATCCACTCTCTTGAAGCAAAACAACTCTCCATAATAGCATAAGAGCTATTTGAAAGTAGAATTTATTCTCTTAGACTATGGTGGAATTTACATCCTTCGAGGTCTTTCCACAAAGTTTGGATGGGCAATTATCAGACGTTATTGATTTGCAAAAACTCTGAAGGGTGGAAGTTTGGACAAGACGTTTCTTGGCATATCTTCCACATGTAAGATTCTGTGATTACATATCTGACACTCTCGAATGAGAAATTTGGAAGAGGAGGCAAGTGCCATGTAGTCCAAACCCTTCATGTCATTTATGGATTCACAGTGAAATTGGTCGTGACGGAGGGGTACCCAGTCTGCATGAAATCACATGGAGAGAAGGATCTTCTTCTGTGTAGAGCAAAATGATCTTTCATTGTTCAAGATTTCTTTGCATGAGGAAGTTGATAGGAATGGTTTTATTGAATCTTATTTCCTCTCTGTTGAGCTGTTTTCTTGCTGTCCGAGTTTATAGAGCAGTAAAAAGGAAGTTTGGTTGCTATATAGTGGACAAAAATTTGAACCCTTGGAAAGAGATGTTTTTGATTTAGGCCTTCCATCCTGGACGTCCTACATTTGTAGGACATGTCCTCCATCTTGAGATCACAGTATATTTTATGGGTTTATACTATATATGTATACCTGTAGACCCATAATAAATCATGACCATGGCCATACAAGCATTTTCAATGTAATATCCACTCTCTTGAAGCAAAAGAACTCTCCATAAAAGTGTAAGAGCTATTTGAAAGTAGAATTTATTTTCTTGGACTTTGGTGGACTTTACATCCGGCGAGGTCTTTCCACAAAGATTGGATGGGCAATTATCAGACGTTATTGAGTTGCAAAAATTCGGAAGGCTGGGAGTTTGGATTAGCCATCTCTTGGCATATCTTGCACCTGTAAGATCCTGTGATTACATATCTGACATTCTCGAATGAGAGATTTGGAAGAGGAGGCACGTGCCATGTAGTCCAAACCCTTCATATCATTTATGGATTCACAAAAAAATTGGTCGTGATAGAAGGGTAACCAGTCTGCAAGAAATCACATGGAAAGAAGGATCCTCTTCTATGTAGAACGAAATGATCTTTCATTTTTCAAGATTTCTTTGCATGAGGAAGTTGATGGGAATGGTTTTATTGAATCTTATTTCCTCTCTGTTGAGCCGTTTACCTGCTGTCCGATGTTATAGAGGAGTAAAAAGGAAGTTTAGATGCTAGATAGTGGACAAAAATTTGAACCCTTGGAAAGGGGTGTTTTTGATTTGGACCTTCACTCCTGGACGTCCTACATTTGTAGGACATGTCCTAAATCTTGAGATCACAGTATATTTTATGGGTTTATACTATATATGTACACCTGTAGACCCATAATAAATCATGACCATGGCCATACAAGCATTTTCAATGTAATATCCACTCTCTTGAAGCAAAAGAACTCTCTATAATAGTGTAAGAGCTATTTGAAAGTAGAATTTATTTTCTTTGTCTTTGGTGGACTTTATGTCCGGCGAGGTCTTTCCACAAAGTTTGGATGGGCAATTATCAGACGTTATTGAGTTGCAAAAATTCTGAAGGGTGGAAGTTTGGACTAGCGATCTCTTGGCATATCTTTCACCTGTAAGATTCGGTGATTACATATCTGACATTCTCAAATGAGAGATTTGGAAGAGGAGGCAAGTGCTATGTAGTCCAAACCCTTCATATCATTTATGGATTCACAATAAAATTGGAAGTGATGGAGTGGTAACCAGTCTGCATGAAATCACATGGAGAGAAGGATCCTCTTTTATGCATAACGAAATGATCTTTCATTGTTCAAGATTTCTTTGCATGAGGAAGTTGATGGGAATGGTTTTATTGAATCTTTTTTCCTCTCTGTTGAGTGGTTTTCTGGCTGTTCGAGTTTACACAGCAGGAAAAATGAAGTTTGGTTTCTAGATAGTGGAGAAAAATTTCAACCCTTGGAAAAAGGTGTTTTTGATAAGGGCCATCCCTCCTGGGCGTCCTACATTTGTAGGACATATCCTCCATTTTCAGATCACAGTATATCTTATGGGTTTATACTATATTTGTACACCTGCTGACCCATAATTAATCATGACCATTGACATCCATGCATTTTCAATGTAATATCCACTCTCTTGAAGCAAAACAACTCTCCATAATAGCGTAAGCGCTATTTGAAAGTAGAATTTATTCTCTTAGACTATGGTGGACTTTACGTCCTTCGAGGTCTTTCCGCAAAGTTTGGATGGGCAATTATCAGACGTTATTGAGTTGCAAAAATTCGGAAGGCTGGGAGTTTGGACTAGCCATTTCTTAGCATAACTTGCACCTGTAAGATTCTGTGATTACATATGTGACATTCTCGAATGAGATATTTGGAAAAGGAGACAAGTGCTATGTAGTCCAAACCCTTCATATCATTTATAGATTCACAATAAAATTGGTCGTGAAGGAGGGGTAATCATGCTGCATGAAATTACATGGAGAGAAGGATCCTCTTCTATGCAGAACAAAATGATATTTCATTGTTCTAGATTTCTTTGCATGTGGAAATTGATGGGAATGGTTTTATTGAATCTTATTTCCTCTCTGTTGAGCCGTTTTCTTGCTGTACGAGTATATAGAGCATTAAAAAGGAAGTTTGGTTGATAGTTAGTGGACAAAAATTTGAACCTTTGGAAAGAGGTGTTTTTGATTTGGGCCTTCCCTCCTGGGCGTCCTACATTTGTAGGACATGTCCTCTATTTTCAGATCACAGTATATTTTATGGGTTTATACTATATTTGTACACCTGCAGACCCATAATTAATCATGACCATTGACATCCAAGCATTTTCAAAGTATATTCCACTCCGCTCAAGCAAAACAACTCTCCATAATAGCGTAAGAGATATTTGAAAGTAGAATTCATTCTTTTAGACTATGGTGGACTTTAGGTTCTTCGACGTCTTTCCACAAAGTTTGGATGGGCAATTATCACACGTAATTGATTTGCAAAAAATTCTGAAGGGTGGAAGTTTGGACAAGCCATTTCTTGGCATATCTTGCACCTGTAAGATTCTGTGATTACATATCTGACATTCTCGAATGAGAGATTTGGAAGAGGAGGCAAGTGAGATGTAGTCCAAACCCTTCATGTCATTTATGGATTCACAGTGAAATTGGTCGTGACGGAGGGGTACCCAGTCTGCATGAAATCACATGGAGAGAAGGATCCTCTTGTATTGAGAACAAAATTATCTTTCATTGTTCAAGATGTCTTTGCATGAGGAAGTTGATGGGAATGGTTTTATTGAATCTTATTTCCTCTCTGTTGAGCCGTTTTCTTGCTGTCCGAGTATATAGAGCAGTAAAAAGGAACTTTGGTAACTAGTTAGTGGACAAAAATTTGAACCCTTCGAAAGAAGTGTTTTTGATGTGGGCCTTCACTCCTGGACGTCCTACATTTGTAGGACATGTCCTCCATCTTGAGATCACAGTATATTTTATGGGTTTATACTATATATGTACACCTGTAGACACATAATAAATCATGACCATGGCCATACAAGCATTTTCAATGTAATATCAACTCTCTTGAAGCAAAAGAACTCTCCATAAAAGTGTAAGAGCTATTTGAAAGTAGAATTTATTTTCTTGGACTTTGGTGGACTTTATGTCCGGCGAGGTCTTTCCACAAAATTTGGATGGGCAATTATCAGACGTTATTGAGTTGCAAAAATTCGGAAGGCTGGGAGTTTGGACTAGCCATCTCTTGGCATATCTTGCACCTGTAAGAATCTGTGATTACATATCTGACATTCTCGAATGAGAGATTTGGAAGAGGAGGCACGTGCCATGTAGTCCAAACCCTTCATGTCATTTATGGATTCTCACAGTGAAATTGGTGGAGATGTAGGGGTACCCAGTCTGCAAGAAATCACATCTAAAGAAGGATCCTCTTCTATGTAGAATGAAATGATCTTTCATTGTTGAAGATTTCTTTGCATGAGGAAGTTGATGGGAATGGTTTTATTGAATCTTATTTCCTCTCTGTTGAGCCGTTTACTGGCTGTCCGATGTTATAGAGGAGTAAAAAGGAAGTTTGGTTGCTAGATAGTGGACAAAAATTTGAACCATTGGAAAGGGGTGTTTTTGATTTGGACCTTCCCTCCTGGGCGTCCTACATTTGTAGGACATGTCCTCCATCTTGAGATCACAGTATATTTTATGGGTTTATACTATATATGTACACCTGTAGACCCATAATAAATCATGACCATGGCCATACAAGCATTTTCAATTTAATATCCACTCTCTTTAAGCAAAAGAACTCTCCATAAAAGTGTAAGAGCTATTTGAAAGTAGAATTTATTTTCTTGGACTTTGGTGGACTCTATGTACGGCGAGGTCTTTCCACAAAGTTTGGATGGGCAATTATCAGACGTTATTGAGTTGCAAAAATTCGGAAGGCTGGGAGTTTGGACTAGCCATCTCTTGGCATATCTTGCACCTGTAAGATTCTGTGATTACATATCTGACATTCTCGAATGAGAAGTTTGGAAGAGGAGGCAAGTGCTATGTAGTCCAAACCCTTCATATCATTTATAGATTCACAATAAAATTGGACGTGATGGAGGGGTAACCAGTCTGCATGAAATCACCTGGAGAGAAGGATCCTCTTTTATGCATAACGAAATGATCTTTCATTGTTCAAGATTTCTTTGCATGAGGAAGTTGATGGGAATGGTTTTATTGAATCTTATTTCCTCTCTGTTGAGCCGTTTTCTTGCTGTACGAGTATATAGAGCAGTAAAAAGGACGTTTGGTTGCTAGATAGTGGAGAAAAATTTGAACCCTTGGAAAGGGGTGTTTCTGATGTGGAACTTCCCTCCTGGGTGTCCTACATTTGTAGGATGTGTCCTCCATTTTCTGATCACAGTATATTTTATGGGTTTATACTATCTTTGTAAAACTGTAGAACCATAATTAATAATGACCATGGCCATCCATGCATTTTCAATGTAATATCCACTCTCTTGAAGCAAAACAACTCTTCATAATAGCGTGAGCTATTTGAAAGTAGAATTTATTCTCTTAGACTATGGTGGAATTTACATCCTTCGAGGTCTTTCCACAAAGTTTGGATGGGCAATTATGACGTTATTGATTTGCAAAAATTCTGAAGTGTGGAAGTTTGGACAAGACGTTTCTTGGCATATCTTCCACATGTAAGATTCTGTGATTACATATCTGACATTCTCAAATGAGAGATTTGGAAGAGGAGGCAAGTGCCATGTAGTCCAAACCCTTCATGTCATTTATGGATTCACAGTGAAATTGGTTTTGATGCAGAGGTACACAGTCTGCATGAAATCAAACGGATAGAAGGATCCTCTTCTATGTAGAACGAAATGATCTTTCATTGTTCAAGATTTCTTTGCTTCAGGAAATTGATGGGAATGGTTTTATGGAATCTTTTTTCCTCTCTGTTGAGTGGTTTTCTGGCTGTTCGAATTTACACAGCAGGAAAAATGAAGTTTGGTTTCTAGATAGTGGAGAAAAATTTGAACCCTTTGGAAAGTGGTGTTTTTCATTCGGGCCATCTCTCCAGGGCGTCCTACATTTGTAGGACATGTCCTCCATTTTCAGATCACCATATATTTTATGGGTTTATACTATATTTGTATACCTGCAGACCCATAATTAATCATGACCATTGCCATCCAAGTATTTTCAAAGTATATTCCACCCCGTTCAAGCAAAACAACTCTCCGTAATAGTGTATGAGCTATTTGAAAGTAGCATTTATTCTCTTGGACTTTGGTGCACCTTACATCCTGCGAGGTTTTTCCACAAAGTTTGGATAGGCAATTATCAGACCTTATTGAGTTGCAAAAATTTGGAAGGCTGGAGTTGGAATAGCCATCTCTTGGCATATCTTGCACCTGCAAGATTCTGTGATTACATATCTGACATTCTCGAATGAGAGATTTGGAAGAGGAGGCAAGTGCCATGTAGTCCAAACCCTTCATATCCTTTATGGATTCACAGTGAAATTGGTCTTGAAGGAGGGGTACCCAGTCTGCATGAAATCACATGGAGAGAAGGATCTTGCCTCATCTTCCAAATGATCTTTCATTGTTCAAGATTTCTTTGCATGAGGAAGTTGATGGGAATGGTTTTATTGAATCTTATTTCCTCTCTGTTGAGCCGTTTTCTTGCTGTACGAGTATATAGAGCAGTAAAAAGGAAGTTTGGTTGCTAGTTAGTGGACAAAAATTTGAACCCTTGGAAAGAGGTGTTTTTGATTTGGGCCTTCCCTCCTAGGCGTCCTACATTTGTAGGACATGTCCTCCATTTTTAGATCACAGTATATTTTATGGGTGTATACTATATTTGTACACCTGTAAACCCATAATTAATCATGACCATTGCCATCAACGCCTTTTCAATGTAATATCCAATCTCTTGAAGCAAAACAACTCTATAATAGCGTAAGAGCTATTTGAAAGTAGAATTTATTCTCTTAGACCAGGGGTAGGCAACCTTTCCCCTTTAAAGGCCAAGGGACTTCAGCGCCCAAAAGCCTCAGCCATGTTAGCCAATAGTCCTATGTTGGCCAATAGCTCCTGGGATTCTGGAAGTTGAAGTCCCTCGGCCCTTAAAGGGGAAAGGTTGCCTACCCCTGTTTAGACTATGGTGGACTTTACATCCTTCGAGGTCTTTCCACAAAGTTTGGATGGGCAATTATCAGACGTTATTGAGTTGCAAACATTCGGAAGGCTGGGAGTTTGGACTAGCCATCTCTTGGCATATCTTCCACCTGTAATATTCTGTGATTACATATCTGACATTCTCGAATGAGAGATTTGGAAGAGGAGGCAAGTGCCATGTATTCCAAACCCTTCATGTCATTTATGGACTCACAGTGAAATTGGTGGTGATGTAGGGGTACCCAGTCTGCATGAAATCACATGGAGAGAAGGATCCTCTTCTATGTAGAACGAAATGATCTTTCATTTTTCAATATTACTTTGCATGAGGAAGTTGATGGGAATGGTTTTCTTGAACCTTATTTCCTCTCTGTTGAACCGTTTACTTGCTGTCCGATGTTATAGAGCAGTAAAAAGGAAGTTTGGTTGCTAGATAGTGGACAAAAATTTGAACCCTTGGAAATGGGTGTTTTTGATTTGGACCTTCCCTCCTGGGTGTCCTACATTTGTAGGACATGTCCTCCATTTTCAGATCACTGTATATTTTATGGGTTTATACTATATTTGTAAAACTGTAGAACCATAATTAATAATGACCATGGCCATCCATGCATTTTCAATGTAATATCCACTCTCTTGAAGCAAAACAACTCTCCATAATAGCGTAAGAGCTATTTGAAAGTAGAATTTATTCTCTTAGACTATGGTGGACTTTACGTCCTTCGAGGTCTTTCCACAAAGTTTGAATGGGCAATTATCAGACGTTATTGAATTGCAAAAATTTGGAAGGCTGGGAGTTTGGACTAGCCATCTCTTGGCATATCTTGCACCTGTAAGATTCTGAGATTACATATGTGACATTCTCGAATGAGAGATTTGGAAGAGGAGGCAAGTGCCATGTAGTCCAAACCCTTCATGTAATTTATGGATTCACAGCGAAATTGGTCGTGACGGAGGGGTACCCAGTCTGCATGAAATCACATGGAGAGAAGGATCTTCTTCTATGTAGAACAAAATGATCTTTCATTGTTCAAGATTTCTTTGCATGAGGAAGTTGATGGGAATGGTTTTATTGAATCTTATTTCCTCTCTGCTGAGCCGTTTTCTTGCTTTACGAATATATAGAGCAGTAAAAAGGAAGTTTGGTTGCTAGATAGTGGAGAAAAATTTGAACCCTTGGAAAGAGGTGTTATTGATTTGGGCCTTTCCTCCAGGGCGTCCTACATTTGTAGGACATGTCCTCCATTTTCAGATCACAGTATATTTTATGGGTTTATACAATATTTGTACACCTGCAGACCCATAATTAATCATGACCATTGACATCCAGGCATTTTCAAAGTATATTCCACTCCGTTCAAGCAAAACAACTCTCCATAATAGTGTATGAGCTATTTGAAAGTAGCATTTATTCTCTTGGACTTTGGTGCACCTTACATCCTGCGAGGTCTTTCCACAAAGTTTGGATGGGCAATTCTCAGATGTTACTGAGTTGCAAAATTTTTGAGGGGTGGAAGTTTGGACGTAGCGATCTCTTGGCATATCTTTCACCTGTAAGATTCTGTGATTACATATCTGACATTCTCGAATGAAAGATTTGGAAGAGGAGGCAAGTGCTATGTAGTCCAAACCCTTCATGTCATTTATGGATTCACAGTAAAATTGGTCGTGATGGAGGGGTACCCAGTCTGCATGAAATCACATGGAGAGAAGGATCCTCTTGTATGCAGAAAAAAATTATCTTTCATTGTTTAAGATTTCTTTGCATGAGGAAGTTGATGGGAATTGTTTTATTGAATCTTATTTCGTCTCTGTTGAGCCGTTTTCTTGCTGTACAAGTATATAGAGCAGTAAAAAGGAAGTTTGGTTGCTAGATAGTGGACAAAAATTTGAACCCTTGGAAAGAGGTGTTTTTGATTTGGGCCTACCCTCCAGGGCGTCCTACATTTGAAGGAAATGACCTCCATTTTCAGATCACTGTATATTTTATGGGTTTATACTATATTTGTACACCTGCAGACCCATAATTAATCATGATCATTGCCATCCAAGCATTTTCAAAGTATATTCCACTCCGTTCAAGCAAAACAACTCTCCATAATAGTGTATGAGCTATTTGAAAGCAGCATTTATTCTCTTGGATTTTGGTGCACTTTAAGTCAAGCGAGGTCTTTCCATAAAGTTTGGATGGGCAATTATCAGACCGTATTGTTTTGCAAAAATTCGGAAGGCTGGGAGTTTGGACTAGCCATCTCTTGGCATATCTTGCACCTGTAAGATTCTGTGATTACATATCTGACATTCTCTAATGAGAGATTTGGAAGAGGAGGCAAATGCTATGTAGTCCAAACCCTTCCTATCATTTATAGATTCACAATAAAATTGGTCGTGAAGGAGGGGTACCCAGTCTGCATGAAATTACATGAAGGATCCTCTTCAAGGTAGAACAAAATGATCTTTCATTGTTCAAGATTTCTTTGCATGAGGAAGTTGATGGGAATGGCTTTATTGAATCTTATTTCCTCTCTGTTGAGCGTTTTTCTTGATGTACGAATATATAGAGCAGTAAAAAGGAAATTTTGTGGCTAGTTAGTGAAGAAAAATTTGAACCCTTGGAAAGAGGTGTTTTTAATTTGGGCCTTCCCTCCTGGGCGTCCTACATTTGTAGGACATGTCTTACATTTTCAGATCACATAATATTTTATGGTTATATACTACATTTGTACACCTGTAAACCCATAATTAATCATGACCATTGCCATCGAAGCATTTTCAATGTAATTTCCACTCTCTTGAAGCAAAACAACTCTCCATAATAGTGTAAGAGCTATTTGAAAGTAGAATTTATAGGATTTTGGTGGACTTTACGTCCTTCCAGGTCTTTCCACAAAGTTTGGATGGGCAGTTATCAGACGTTATTGAGTTGCAAAAATTCTGAAGTGTGGCAGTTTGGACAAGCCATTATTTGGCATATCTTCCACCTGTAAGATTCTGTGATGACATATCTGACATTCTCGAATGAGAGATTGGGAAGAGGAGGCAAGTTCCATGTAGTCCAAGCCCTTCGTTTCATTTTTGGATTCACAGGGAAATTGGTCGTGATAGAGGCGGATCCATTCTGCATGAAATCACATGGAGAGAAGGATCCTCTTCTATGTAGAACAAAATGATCTTTGATGGTTCAAGATTTCTTTGCATAAGGAAGTTGATGGGAATGGTTTTATTGAATCTTATTTCCTCTCTGTTGAGCAGTTTTCTTGATGTACGAATATATAGAGGAGGAAAAAGGAAGTTTGGTTGCTAGATGGTGGACAAAAATTTGAACCCTTGGAAAGAGGTGTTATTGATTTGGGCTTTTCCGCCAGGGCGTCCTACATTTGTAGGACATGTCCTCCATTTTCAGATCACAGTATATTTTATGGGTTTATACTATATTTGTACATCTGCAGACCCATAATTAATCATGACCATTGACATCCAAGCATTTTCAAAGTATATTCCACTCCGTTCAAGCAAAACAACTCTCCATAATAGTGTATGAGCTATTTGAAAGTAGCATTTATTCTCTTGGACTTTGGTGCACCTTACATCCTGCGAGGTCTTTCCACAAAGTTTGGATGGGCAATTCTCAGATGTTACTGAGTTGCAAAAATTCTGAGGGGTGGAAGTTTGGACTAGCGATCTCTTGGCATATCTTTCACCTGTAAGATTCTGTGATTACATATCTGACATTCTCGAATGAAAGATTTGGAAGAGGAGGCAAGTGCTATGTAGTCCAAACCCTTCATGTCATTTATGGATTCACAGTAAAATTGGTCGTGATGGAGGGGTACCCAGTCTGCATGAAATCACATGGAGAGAAGGATCCTCTTCTATGTAGAATGAAATGATCTTTCATTTTTCAAGATTACTTTGCATGAGGAGGTTGATGGGAATGGTTTTATTGAATCTTATTTCCTCTCTGTTGAGCCGTTTTCTTGCTGTCAGATGTTATAGAGCAGTAAAAAGGAAATTTTGTGGCTAGTTAGTGAAGAAAAATTTGAACCCTTGGAAAGAGGTGTTTTTAATTTGGGCCTTCCCTCCTGGGCGTCCTACATTTGTAGGACATGTCCTACATTTTCAGATCACATAATATTTTATGGTTATATACTATATTTGTACACCTGTAAACCCATAATTAGTCATGACCATTGCCATCGAAGCATTTTCAATGTAATTTCCACTCTCTTGAAGCAAAACAACTCTCCATAATAGTGTAAGAGCTATTTGAAAGTAGAATTTATAGGATTTTGGTGGACTTTACGTCCTTCGAGGTCTTTCCACAAAGTTTGGATGGGCAGTTATCCGACGTTATTGAGTTGCAAAAATTCTGAAGTGTGGCAGTTTGGGCAAGCCATTACTTGGCATATCTTCCACCTGTAAGATTCTGTGATGACATATCTGACATTCTTGAATGAGAGATTTGGAAGAGGAGGCAAGTGCCATGTAGTCCAAACCCTTCATTTCATTTTTGGATTCACAGGGAAATTGGTCGTGATAGAGGCGGATCCAGTCTGCATGAAATCACTTGGAGAGAAGGATCCTCTTCTATGTAGAACAAAATGATCTTTGATGGTTCAAGATTTCTTTGCATGAGGAAGTTGATGGGAATGGTTTTATTGAATCTTATTTCCTCTCTGTTGAGCAGTTTTCTTGATGTACGAATATATAGAGGAGGAAAAAGGAAGTTTGGTTGCTAGATGGTGGACAAAAATTTGAACCCTTGGAAAGAGGTGTTATTGATTTGGGCTTTTCCTCCAGGGCGTCCTACATTTATAGGACATGTCCTCCATTTTCAGATCACAGTATATTTTATGGGTTTATACTATATTTGTACACCTGCAGACTCATAATTAATCATGACCATTGACATCCAAACATTTTCAAAGTATATTCCACTCCGTTCAAGCAAAACAACTCTCCATAATAGTGTATGAGCTATTTGAAAATAGCATTTATTCTCTTGGACTTTGGTGCACCTTACATCCTGCGAGGTCTTTCCACAAAGTTTGGATGGGCAATTCTCAGATGTTACTGAGTTGCAAAAATTCTGAGGGGTGGAAGTTTGGACTAGCGATCTCTTGGCATATCTTTCACCTGTAAGATTCTGTGATTACATATCTGACATTCTCGAATGAGAGATTTGGAAGAGGAGGCAAGTGCTATGTAGTCCAAACCCTTCATGTCATTTATGGATTCACAGTAAAATTGGTCGTGATGGAGGGGTACCCAGTCTGCATGAAATCACATGGAGAGAAGGATCCTCTTCTATGTAGAATGAAATGATCATTCATTTTTCAAGATTACTTTGCATGAGGAAGTTGATGGGAGTGGTTTTATTGAATCTTATTTCCTCTCTGTTGAGCCGTTTTCTTGCTGTCAAATGTTATAGAGCAGTAAAAAGGAAGTTTGGTTGCTAGATAGTGGACAAAAATTTGAACCCTTGGAAAGGGGTGTTTTTGATTTTGAACTTCCCTCCTGGGTGTCCTACATTTGTAGGACATGTCCTCCATTTTCTTATCACTGTATATTTTATGGGTTTATACTATATTTTAAAACTGTAGAACCATAATTAATAATGACCATGGCCATCCATGCATTTTCAATGTAATATCCAATCTCTTGAAGCAAAACAACTCTCCATAATAGTGTAAGAGCTATTTGAAAGTAGAATTCATTCTCTTGGACTTTGGTGGACTTTACGTCCTTCGAGGTCTTTGCACCAAGTTTGGATGGGCAATTATCTGACGTTATTGAGTTGCAAAAATTCTGAAGGCTGGGAGTTTGGACTAGCCATATCTTGGCATATCTTGCACCTGTAAGGTTCTGTGATTACATATCTGACATTCTCGAATGAGAGATTTAGAAGAGGAGGCCATTGCTATGTAGTCCAAACCCTTCATATCATTTATGGATTCACAAAAAAATTGGTCGTGATAGAAGTGTAACCAGTCTGCATGAAATCACATGGAGAGAAGGATCCTCTTTTATGCAGAACGAAATGATCTTTCATTGTTCAAGATTTCTTTGCATGAGGAAGTTGATGGGAATGGTTTTATTGAATCTTATTTCCTCTATGTTGAGCCGTTTTCTTGCTGTCAAATGTTATAGAGCAGTAAAAAGGAAGTTTGGTTGCTAGATAGTGGACAAAAATTTGAACCCTTGGAAAGGGGTGTTTTTGATTTTGAACTTCCCTCCTGGGTGTCCTACATTTGTAGGACATGTCCTCCGTTTTCTTATCACTGTATATTTTATGGGTTTATACTATATTTTAAAACTGTAGAACCATAATTAATAATGACCATGGCCATCCATGCATTTTCAATGTAATATCCAATCTCTTGAAGCAAAACAACTCTCCATAATAGTGTAAGAGCTATTTGAAAGTAGAATTCATTCTCTTGGACTTTGGTGGACTTTACGTCCTTCGAGGTCTTTGCACCAAGTTTGGATGGGCAATTATCTGACGTTATTGAGTTGCAAAAATTCTGAAGGGTGGGAGTTTGGACTAGCCATATCTTGGCATATCTTGCACCTGTAAGGTTCTGTGATTACATATCTGACATTCTCGAATGAGAGATTTAGAAGAGGAGGCCATTGCTATGTAGTCCAAACCCTTCATATCATTTATGGATTCACCAAAAAATTGGTCGTGATAGAAGTGTAACCAGTCTGCATGAAATCACATGGAGAGAAGGATCCTCTTTTATGCAGAACGAAATGATCTTTCATTGTTCAAGATTTCTTTGCATGAGGAAGTTGATGGGAATGGTTTTATTGAATGTTATTTCCTCTCTGTTGAGCCGTTTTATTGCTGTCCGAGTTTATAGAGCAGTAAAAAGGAAATTTGGTAGCTAGTTAGTGTTCAAAAATTAGAACCCTTGGAAAGAGGTGTTTTTGATGTGGGCTTTCACTCCGGGACGTCCTACATTTGTAGGACATGTCCTCCATCTTGAGATCACAGTATATTTTATGGGTTTATACTATATATGTACCCTTGTAGTCCCATAATTAATCATGACCATTGCCATCCAAGCATTTTCAATGTAATATCCACTCTCTTGAAGCAAAACAACTCTCCATAATAGTGTAAGAGCTATTTGAAAGTAGAATTAATTCTCTTGGACTTTGGTGGACTTTATGTCCTTCGAGGTCTTTCCACAAAGTTTGGATGGGCAATTATCAGACGTTATTGAGTTGCAAAAATTCTGAAGTGTGGATTTTTTTTCAAATGTATTTTATTAAATTTAAAAATACACAATTTTACAAGAAATACATATATATATATATTGATACAAACACGCATCCTACACACCAACAACACTTGACTATAAAACTAAACAGACCTCTGACAACAGACCGAGAAAAAGAAAAAAGAAAAAAAAAAAAGAAGAAGACAAAAACAAAAACTTCCTGATTCCTGAACCATGTTCTCGGTCCATTATGTTTGAGTTTGAGCCTGCCTTATACAATTTTAGACCGAACGTACTCAAAAAGTTACCAACATTCTACTTACAGATCTATTCATATCATAGGTGCAACAAAATCTGAATATTATGTATATCTCCCGTTAATCTCATCTCATTTTACTATACCATCTTCATCTTGACTTGCCGCTTATATAGTTTAGCAACGGCTGCCATATCTTTTCGTTTCTCTCCCAATCCTGATCCCTTAGTTTGACTGACGTGTTATCCATTTTCATTGGTTCTATGAGTTTACTTAACCAATCATCCTTACATGGTATCAATACACTCTTCCAATTCTTAGCATAAACCAATCTCGCACTGATGACCATATAGAATAGCAGCTTCCCATATTGCTTTTCCAGGTCCTTATCCATCACAATATTTAGCAAATATAGTTCAGGTTCCAAATTCATTTCAATCCCCAGAATCCTTTCCACCACCCTATGAATGCTCTTCCAAAAATTTTGGGCTTTTTTACATTGCCACCATAGGTGGTACAAGTCACCTCTGCCCGACTGGCATTTCCAGCATTTTTCAGAAACACCTTTATATATTTTGGCCAGTTTGGCGGGTGTCATGTACCACCTATGGTGCATTTTATAAACATTTTCTTTTATGTCATAGCAAAGAGTATATTTCTGGATATTAAACCAGGATCTCTCCCAACCATCCAATTCAATAGCATGATTGACATCTTGAGCCCATCTTATCATGGAGGTTTTTATCACCTCCTCTTCTTGATCAATACTTAGCAGATATCTGTAAAACAACGATATTTTTTTCGGGTTATCAGCTTTCATCAGAGTCTCAAATTCTGTTTCCGCTAGTCTTATACCAGGTGATTTAAGGTCTGCTTTAAATCTTTCTCTTAGTTGGTAATACATATACCAGCCAATAGAAAAACCTTCAGATACAAGTTGCTCCAAACTTTTAAACTCGAGCTTCGTTCCTTTAGAATCAATGTTTAATAGATCTCTGTAAGTAATACTTTTGTCCTCACAAATTCTTTCTTTCTCATAAAAAGCTTCATGAACAGAGACCCAGACACGGATATTAGGACAAATCCTATCCTTATACTTATTCCAAACTCTTAAAATCGCTTTTCTAACAAAGTGATTCATGAAATCTTTGTGGACCTTCTGCTTCTGATAAAAAAGATAGGCGTGCAGCCCAAATCTCTGCTCACATCCTTCTAAAATTAAACATTTTTTATCTTTGAGCTGGAACCAACTGATCAACCAATACAAATAATTAGCCTCATAATATAATAGCAGGTTAGGGAAAGCCAAACCCCCTCTTTCTACCCTATCTTGAAGGGTTTTTAGCCTAACTCTGGGTCTCTTGTTCTGCCAGACAAATTCTGTTAACATTCTGTTCCACTTTTTAAATGGAGCTTCATTCACGATAATAGGTAGATTTTGAAAATAAAACATAAATTTTGGCAAAACACCCATCTTAATGGCAGATATCCTCCCTAACCATGAAAGGTTAAGTTTACTCCAAGTATCCAACTCCTTTTTGATTTCTAAAGTCAACTTCTCATAATTATTCCTGTACAGATCTACATTTTTCCCACTAATCGTAATGCCCAAATATTTTACTTTTTTAACTATCTTAAAGCCTGAGATTTCTTGTATTGAATCTTTCTCTTTTTGGTTTAGGTTTTTAGTGAGAATTACAGTCTTATCCTTGTTCACTCTTAATCCTGAAACCATCTCAAACCTACTCAGATGTTGTAGCAGTTTTTCCATACTTTGTTCCATTTCAGAAATTGTTATTAATAAATCATCTGCGTAAGACTTTAATTTATATTCGAATCCTTTATATCTAATTCCTTTTACATTATCATCCGCTCTTAGACTAGAATTGAGAGTCTCAATGACAATTAGGAAGAGGAGGGGGGACAAAGGACACCCCTGCCTCGTTCCCTTACCAATTTGTATTTTCTTAGTTCTTTCACCGTTCACAATCACTTGGGCTTCCTGTTTACAGTATATGGCCTTAATCCAATTAGTAAATTTATTGCCTGCTTTAATCTGATCCAAAATTATGAATATGAAGGCCCAATCAACCTGGTCGAAAGCCTTCTCAAAATCAAGAAAAATCATAGCTAGTTTCTGATCACTTTCACACAGTTCTATTAAATCTAACACAAATCTGATATTATCCTTAATCATCCTTGAAGGAAGAAACCCATTTTGATCGTTATGGATCCAAGAAGATAATGCCCTTTTTAATCATCTTTCGACTAAAATTTTTGCAAAAATTTTATAATCACTATTTAAAAGTGATATGGGTCTATACTTTTTGATATTTTCAACATCTTTACCTTCTTTTGGAAGCAACACAATATCAGCTTGGCTCCAGGAGCTTGGAATCTCAATCGAGCCTAAAGCTACCTCATTCATCAGTTCTGCTAAGTGGTGACTTAAACAAACAGCGTATTTCTTATAGAACTCGCACGGGAAGCCATCAGGCCCCGGCGATTTATGTGGTTTCATAGAACTGATCGCTTCCATCACTTCTTGGGCGGTTATGCTTTTGTTAAGGATTTGAATTTGTTCATCATCCAAAGGTTTAATATCCAGATTTTGTAAATAATCCTTCATGGTATCTTCTTCGAACTTTTCTTCCTTCTTGTATAGTTCTGTGTAAAAATCACATATTATTTCTTTTATTTTCTCTTGCTCAGTATATTTTAGCATATTATCTTTCAGTGCAGTTATTATTTTTTTTCCCTTTTTCTTTTCTCATTTGGTAAGCAAGCCACTTACCTGGCTTGTTTGCACCTTCGAATTTTTTCCATTTCATAAAATTAATTTTTTTATCTAACTCGTGGGATAACATCAGAGAAATTTGTTGCTGAATTGCTTTTATCTCTAGGGTTAATTTTTTACACTTAGTTGTTTCCAGTAGCTCCCTTTCCTTACTCTTTAGTTTTTGTTGTAAATCATTTATTTTTTCATTATATTGTTTCTTTAGTTCTACAGATTTCTTAATCAGTTCGCCCCTAATTACCACCTTAAATTCTTCCCAAACCGTTTCAATAGGTGTTCCCTTCCCCGAGTTCTCTGCAAAAAAATTGTCTATCTTCACCTGAATGGTTTTGTCTATATTTTCCTTATTAATCAGGTCAGGCGTTAGTCTCCAAGAAAATTGTCTAGGGCTTATTACAACATTAGCCTGTATAAGATTGTGATCTGATAAAACTCTCGGTTTTACCTCTATTTTAGTTATTTTTGGTATTAGGCTATTTGACGCTAAAATCATGTCCAGCCTAGCCCGTGATTGGTGTCAATCGGAAAAGAAAGTATATACCTTTTCCATACCATGCTTCTCTCTCCATACATCGCTAATGCCAATTCTATCCATAAATTCAAAGAATTCTTTTGGGAGTTTACCCTGGGTAGATTTAATTTTTTTATGTGATTTCCTATCCAAAAGAGGGTCAAGGACCCCATTCATATCTCCCATTGTGATACAAGCGTCAAAGGTTAGCTTTTCAACTTTATTTAATAGAGATTTAAAAAACTTCCCTTTCTTTTTCTGTGGTCCATATATTCCCAATAACAAAACATTCATTCCCCTAATTTTTATTACCACCCCAACAAAACGACCTTTCAAATCACACAGCACTTGATTTGGCGTATAACTAGCATTGACATACATGGCAACTCCTTTCTGTTTCTTAGCTGCACTAGACACAAAAAGCTTTCCAAAACTAGGTCTTTCTATTAGTTTGACATCTTCCTGCTTAATCTTTATTTCCTGCAAACACAGTACGTCACTTCTAAATTTTTTGACATATTGGAATATTTTTCCTCTCTTGTCCCACCCATTTAAGCCCTTTATATTCCAGGACACAATATTTAAGCCAGACATGCTCGGTCCTCTGTGTCTGACTCTCCTGCACTTGAGTCTAGAATCTGACTATCGCCTAAGTCCAAAACCTCTTCCAGTCCAAGATTTTTTAAGCTCCCTATTGTCATTTGTCCTTCCTCTACAGCCGTCAGTTGTAAGGGCTCTATTGAGGTATCTCCTAAAGAATTTCTTATAGGTTGTTCATCTGCCAAAGGAAGTACTTCTCCTCGATCCTGAAAGCCTGCATCCTCAGATGGCCGCTTGCACTCTACCAAATCTTTCCCTTTGTTCTTTTCCGGTGATTTATTATTGTTCTTATTTTTATCTCTGGCATAATCTTTCCTAAGAAATTTGTGAAATTCCCTTGCCTCCTTTATAGAGCTGACTACAATTTTTTTTCCTTTGAAACCATAGAATTAGGCCTTCTGGAAGCCTCCATCTATAGTTAATTTTCCTATTTCTCAACTCTAAAGTAAGGAAATTGTATTCTTTTCTTTTCTTGATAATCTCCGGAGGCAAGTCCCTAAACAATTGAAGCTCTCTCTCTCCAAATTTAATCGGTCTCCTTTTATGATTAAACCAGAGAGTATCCCGTATATGTTTCCTTACAAATAATACAATGACATCTCTCGGGTTATTATTTTTCCTTGCAATATAAGAGTTAACACGAAATAAATTATCTAATTCGATTTCACAAAAAGCAGGGTCCTTACTCAAATACATACTTAACAGGGTAACCACCATTTGCCACAAGTCTTCATTTTCTTCTTCTGGGAGCCCTCTAATTTTCAGAGACCTTTCCCTAATTTTCACCTCTTTCAATATATTGGTTTCTATCAAAATCTTTTGCTTTTGCTTAACCTCTTTCAGATCTTCTTCAAAGTGATCATGTTTTTTTTTCTATAACTTCCATTTTAATTTGTATTTTAGCTACTTCAGAGGACATTCTATCAATCGCCCCTGTGACTGCCTTAAGTTCCTCATTTCTTTCTTTCTTTAGATCAGTCCTCAGGTCTGCCATTTCAGACCTCAGGGCTTGGATTTCTCTCGATAAGTCCATATGGATTTTCCTTATTTCCTCCATTATCACCATTGTCCCTTCACTCCCCTTGGTTTGATCTACGGAAGTTCTTCTGGTGTTATTTTGAACCTGGGCCTGTGCAAGAGTTTGTGCTCTGGTCTTTGTTGCCATGAAATATACCCTAAATCACCAAAATTCAAGCTATTCCCCAGACTCAATTATTTCAAACAAATAATTCATAAACCAACCAGGAAAATAAAAAGATTAAGCAAGCTGTTACAGTACTTATATACAACAGACTAATATCAGATAAATTCCCTCAAAACTGAATACAAGCCTTTCTTAATGAGAGAATTTGCACTCCTCAATTAAAGCAGTCACATATAATTTTCCCAAGTTGCACTGTATATCGAAGCTCCAGGGCTTAGCTCTGAAAACAGCAGCTGCTATAGACGTCTTCAAACAAAACAGATCGCAGCTTTACAGTCACAGTCAAAGAGCTATAATATTTCTTATTATCAGCCTATAATATGCCGAATAACAATTGGAGTACTTTGTAGCTGAGCGCAGGATCAAAAAACACAGAGTCTTGATTGTTGAATTAATCAAACTACTTGGCAATAGCAAAATTGTCCTGGTATTTGAATGGCCAAACTTTTAATAAGTAGCAGAAAATAGGCTGTGTGCCACAAGTCCCCAAAACTCCTGATTTAAGGATCCTCCAAAGTTCATTCCATTCCCCCAGTTGACCACAAAGAATAGGGAAAGGCGATGGAAAACCAAAACTGAACTCCCAGAAGCTTAATGTAATCCGCAGGTTAGCTTCTAAGAATAATGAAGTATTTCCTCTTCCGAAGCACCTGCTTTATTAATCCTGCAGCTTTTCCGGGCTCAGATTAACAGCAAAAGTCCATGGAATAGCATTTGCCTCCAGTTTCCTTCAGTCTGTTTTAATATATAGAAACCTTTCTTCAAATAAAGATTTTTGGAAACCAATTTAGTGGCACTCAAGAAGATTGGTAACAAAAAAAGCTTTCCTCAGCAGCAATCAAAGGAAGTAAAAAAGTAAAGCGCTCTAAATCAGGCAAGCACAGCTGCCCTTAATATCCAAGAGTCAACAAACCCAGCTGGTCCCGGCTTTTCAACACCGAGCGCTTCGTAAAAATTTAAAGTAAATGAGGGTTTCTTACCAACCACTTCCCTTAGTCAGCCTCCTTAATTTTCCAACGGCTCAAACATATCAGGAACCGGAGTTCAAGAAACTCAAAAAACTTTTCACTGTCTCCCCGGCAGAAAAGAACAATTCACCATATGCTCAGGGAAGAAAAAGAAAATTAGCCGCGGCATTGCCTGTTACTGTCAAAGGGCGTCACCCCTGCTCAAAAGTTCACCGTCTTTCTTTCCTTGTAGGAACAGGATTATTCATAAAAAGAACAAAACATGATCAGGAACTCGGCCCCAAACACCAAAGGAAAAGCCCTTTGTAAAAAAAGAAAACATTGACAGCTAAATTAAAATTGGAGGCGTTCCTATCCCTCTAAGAGAGGAGAGGGAAGGGCGAGGGAGGACCTTCCCCAGCGTTCTTCTTCCACCTTCTTCTTCTTTTCCCCTTCTTCACCACCGACCTGCGTTTTGAGCTTAAAGGTCGGGAAACATGGGGATCTCCCTTTTGAATCCACCTTACCAGGGGGATGTATAGCTGCTATTTGTGTGTAAAAAAGCAGCCCCCTCGTCACTGCCAAGACGGTTCACTGCGGACAAAGCCCAAAACGCGTCTCGTCGGTCCGCCGATCCAACCCGGAAGTCCTGAAGTGTGGAATTTTGGACAAGCCATTTCTTGGCATATCTTACACCTGTAAGATTCTGTGATTACATATCTGACTTTCTCGACTGACAGATTTGGAAGAGGAGGCAAGTGCCATGTAGTCCAAACCCTTCATGTCATTAAGGATTCACAGTGAAATTGGTCGTGATGGAGGGGTACCCACTCTGCATGAAATCACACGGAGAGAAGGATCCTCTTCCGTGTAGAATGAAATGATCTTTCACTGTTCAAGATTTCTTTGCATGAGGAAGTTGATGGGAATGGTTTTATTGAATCTTATTTGCTCTCTGTTGAGCGTTTTTCTTGTACGAATATTTAGAGCACTAAAAAGGAAGTTTGGTGGCTAGTTAGTGGAGAAAAATTTGAACCCTTGGAAAGAGGTGTTTTTGATTCGGGCCTTCCCTCCTGCACGTCCTACATTTGTAGGACATGTCCTCCATTTTCAGATCACAGTATATTTTATGGGTATATACTATATTTGTATACCAGTAAACCCATAATTAATCATGACCATTGCCATCAAAACATTTTCAATGTAATATCCACTCACTTGAAGCAAAAGAACTCTCCATAATAGTGTAAGAGCTATCTGAAAGTAGAATTTATTTTCTTGGACTTTGGTAGACTTTACATCCGGCGAGGTCTTTCCACAAATTTGGATGGGCAATTATCAGACGTTATTGAATTGCAAAAATTCTGAAGGGTGGGAGTTTGGACAAGCCATTTCTTGGCATATTTTCCACCTGCAAGATTCTGTGATTACATATCTGACATTCTCGAATAAGAGATTTGGAAGAGGAGGCAAGTGCCATGTAGTCCAAACCCTTCATATCATTTATGGATTCAAAATAAAATTGGACGTTATGGAGGGGTAACCAGTCTGAATGAAATCACATGGAGAGAAGGATCCTCTTCTATGCAGAAAGAAATGATCTTTCATTGTTCAAGATTTCTTTGCATGAGGAAGTTGATGGGAATGGTTTTACTGAATCTTATTTCCTCTCTGTTGAGCCGTTTTCTTGCTGTCCGAGTTTATAGAGCAGTAAAAAGGAAGTTTGGTTGCTAGATAGTGGACAAAAATTTGAACCCTTGGAAAGAGGTCTTTTTGATGTGGGCCTTCACTCCTGGACGTCCTACATTTGTAGGACATGTCCTCCATCTTGAGATCACAATATATTTTATGGGTTTATACTATATATGTACACCTGTAGACCCATAATAAATCATGACCATGGCAATCCAAGCATTTTCAATGTAATATTCACTCTCTTGAAGCAAAAGAACTCTCCATAATAGCGTAAGAGCTATTTGAAAGTAGAATTAATTTTCTTGGACTTTGGTGGACTTTACGTCCGGCGAGGTCTTTCCACAAAGTTTGGATGGGCAATTATCAGACGTTATTGAGTTGCAAAAATTCGGAAGGCTGGGAGTTTGGACTAGCCATCTCTTGGCATATCTTGCACCTGTAAGATTCTGAGATTACATATCTGACATTCTCGAATGAGAGATTTGGAAGAGGAGGCAAGTGCTATGTAGACCAAACCCTTCATATCATTTATAGATTCACAATAAAATTGGTCGTGAAGGAGGGGTACCCAGTCTGCATGAAATCACATGGAGAGAAGGATCCTCTTGTATCCAGAACAAAATTATCTTTCATTGTTCAAGATTTCTTTGCATGAGGAAGTTGATGGGAATGGTTTTATTGAATGTAATTTCCTCTCTGTTGAGCGTTTTTCTTGATGTACGAATATATAGAACAGTAAAAAAGAAGTTTGGTTTCTAGATAGTGGACAAAAATTTGAACCCTTGGAAAGAGGTGTTTTTGATGTGGGCCTTCGTTCCTGGGTGTCCTACATTTGTAGGACATGTCCTCCATTTTCTGATCACAGTATATTTTATGGATTTATACTATATTTGTAAAACTGTAGAACCATAATTAATCATGACCATTGCCATCGACGCATTTTCAATGTAATATCCAATCTCTTGAAGCAAAACAACTCTCCATAATAGTGTAAGAGCTATTTGAAAGTAGAATTTATTCTCTTGGACTTTGGTGGACTTTACGTCCTTCGAGGTCTTTGCACAAAGTTTGGATGGGCAATTATCTGACGTTATTGAGTTGCAACAATTCTGAAGGGTGGAAGTTTGGACTAGCCATATCTTCACATATCCTGCAACTTTAAGGTTCTGTAATTACATATCTGACATTCTCGAATGAGAGATTTGGAAGAGGAGGCAAGTGCCTTGTAGTCCAAACCCTTCATATCATTTATGGATTCAGAAAAAAATTGGTCGTGATAGAGGGGTAACCAGTCTGCATGAAATCACATGGAGAGAAGGAACCTCTTTTATGCAGAACGAAATGATCTTTCATTGTTCAAGATTTCTTTGCATGAGGAAGTTGATGGGAATGGTTTTATTGAATCTTATTTCCTCTCTTTTGAGCCGTTTTCTTGCTGTCCAAGTGTATAGAGCAGTAAAAAGGAAGTTTGGTTGCTAGTTAGTGTACAAAAATTTGAAACCTTGGAAAGAGGTGTTTTTGATTTGGGCCTTCCCTCCTGGGCATCCAACATTTGTAGGACATGTCCTCCATCTTGAGATCACAGTATATTTTATGGGTTTATACTATAGATGTACACCTGTAGACCCATAATAAATCATGACCATGGCAATCCAAGCATTTTCAATGTAATATTCACTCTCTTGAAGCAAAAGAACTCTCCATAATAGCGTAAGAGCTATTTGAAAGTAGAATTAATTTTCTTGGACTTTGGTGGACTTTACGTCCGGCGAGGTCTTTCCGCAAAGTTTGGATGGGCAATTATCAGACGTTATTGAGTTGCAAAAATTCGGAAGGCTGGGAGTTTGGACTAGCCATCTCTTGGCATATCTTACACCTGTAAGATTCTGAGATTACATATCTGACATTCTCGAATGAGAGATTTGGAAGAGGAGGCAAGTGCTATGTAGACCAAACCCTTCATATCATTTATAGATTCACAATAAAATTGGTCGTGAAGGAGGGGTACCCAGTCTGCATGAAATCACATGGAGAGAAGGATCCTCTTGTATCCAGAACAAAATTATCTTTCATTGTTCAAGATTTCTTTGCATGAGGAAGTTGATGGGAATGGTTTTATTGAATCTAATTTCCTCTCTGTTGAGCGTTTTTCTTGATGTACAAATATATAGAACAGTACAAAAGAAGTTTTGTGGCTAGTTAGTGGAGAAAAATTGAAACCTTGCAAAGAGGTGTTTTTGATGTGGGCCTTCACTCCTGGATGTCCTACATTTGTAGGACATGTCCTCAATTTTCAGATCACAGTATATTTTATGGGTATATACTATATTTGTACACCTGTATACCCATAATTAATCATGACCATTGCCATTCAAGCATTTTCAATGTAATATCCACTCTCTTGAAGCAAAAAAACTCTCCATAATAGCGGAGGAGCTATTTGAAAGTAGAATTTATTCTCTTAGACTATGGTGGACTTTACGTCCTTCGAGGTCTTTCCACAATGTTTGGAAGGGCAATTATCAGACGTTATTGATTTGCAAAAATTCTGAAGGTTGGAAGTTTTGACTAGCCATCTCTTGGCATATCTTCCACCTGCAAGATTCTGTGATTACATATGTGACATTCTTGAATGAGAGATTTGGAAGAGGAGGCAAGTGCTATGTAGTCCAAACCCTTCATATCATTTATAGATTCACAATAAAATTGGTCGTGAAGGAGGGGTACCCAGGCTGCACCAAAGTCCAATTTGTGTGCTATTTGTGTGTAAAAAAGCAGCCCCCTCGTCACTGCCAAGACAGTTCACTGTGGACAAAGCCCAAAACGCGTCTTGTCGGTCCGCCGATCTAACCCGGAAGTCCTGAAGTGTGGAATGTTGGACAAGCCATTTCTTGGCATATCTTACACCTGTAAGATTCTGTGATTACATAGCTGTCATTCTCGAATGAGAGGTTTGGAAGAGGAGGCAAGTGCTATGTAGTTCAAACCCTTCATGTCATTTATGGATTCACAGTAAAATTGGTCATGATGGAGGGGTACCCTGTCTGCATGAAATCACATGGAGAGAAGGATCCTCTTGTATGCAGAACAAAATGATCTTTCATTGTTCAAGATTTCTTTGCATGAGGAAGTTGATGGGAATGGTTTTATTGAATCTTGTTTCCTCTCTGTTGAGCCGTTTTCTTGCTGTCCGCATTTTTAGACCAGTAAAAAGGAAGTTTGGTTGCTAGATAGTGAAGAAAAATTTGAACCCTTGGAAAGAGGTGTTTTTGATTTGTGCCTTCCCTCCTGGGCGTCCTACATTTGTAGGACATGTCCTACATTTTCAGATCACATAATATTTTATGTGTATATACCATATTTTTACACCTGTAAACCCATAATTAATCATGACCATTGCCATCGAAGCATTTTCAATGTAATTTCCACTCTCTTGAAGCAAAACAACTCTCCATAATAGTGTAAGAGCTATTTGAAAGTAGAATTTATTGGACTTTGGTGGACTTTAGGTCCTTCGAGGTCTTTCCACAAAGTTTGGATGGGCAAGTATCAGACGTTATTGAGTTGCAAAAATTCTGAAGTGTGGTAGTTTGGACAAGCCATTACTTGGCATATCTTCCACCTGTAAGATTCTGTTATTACATATCTGATATTCTCAAATGAGAGATTTGGAAGAGGAGGCAAGTGCCATATAGTACAAACCCTTCATGTCATATTTGGATTCACAGGGAAATTGGTCGTGATAGAGGCGGACCCAGTCTGCATGAAATCACTTGAAGAGAAGGATCCTCTTCTATGCAGAACGAAATGATCTTCCATTGTTCAAGATTTCTTTGCACGAGGAAGTTGATGGGAATGGTTATATTGAATCTTATTTCCTCTCTGTTGAGCCGTTTTCTAGATGTCCGAGTTTATAGAGCGGTAAAAAAGAAGTATGATTGCTAATTAGTGGACAAAAATTTAAACCCTTGGAAAGAGGTGTTTTTGATGTGGACCTTCACTCCTGGACGTCCTACATTTGTAGGACATGTCCTCCATTTTCACATCATATTGTAATTTATGGGTTTATACTATATATGTACACCTGTAGTCCCATAATATATCATGACCATGGCCATCCAAGCATTTTCAATGTAATATCCACTCTCTTGAAGCAAAACAACTCTCCATAATAGTGTAAGAGCTACTTGAAAGTAGAATTAGTTCTCTTGGACTTTGGTGGACTTTATGTCCTTCGAGGTCTTTTCACAAAGTTTGGATGGGCAATTATCAGACGTTATTGAGATGCAAAAATTCTGAAGTGTGGAATTTTGGACAAGCCATTTCTTGGCATATCTTCCACATGTAAGATGCTGTTATTACATAGCAGTCATTCTCGAATGAGAGGTTTGGAAGAGGAGGCAACTGCCATGTAGTCCAAACCCTTCATGTCATTTATGGATTCACAGTGAAATTGGTCGTGATGGAGGTGTACCCAGTCTGCATGAAATCACATGGAGAGAAGGATCCCCTCCCGTGTAGAACGAAATGATCTTTCATTGTTCAAGATACCTTTGCATGAAGAAGTTGATGGGAATGGTTTTATTGAATCTTATTTCCTCTCTGTTGAGCCGTTTTCTTGCTGTACGCGTTTATAGACCAGTAAAAAGAAGTTTGGTTGCTAGATAGTTGACAAAAATTTGAACATTTGGAAAGAGGTGTTTTTGATTTGGGCCTTCCATCCTGGGCGTCCTACATTTGTAGGACAAGTCCTTCATTTTCAGATCACAGTATATTTTATGAGTTTATACTATATATGCACACCTGTAGACCAATAATATGACCATGGCCATCCAAGGATTTTCAATGTAATATTCACTCTTGAAGCAAAGGAACTCTCCATAATAGTGTATGAGCTATTTGAAAGTAGCATTTATTCTCTTGGACTTTGGTGCATCTTACATCCTGCGAGGTCTTTCCACAAAATTTTGATGGGTAATTCTCAGATGTTACTGAGTTGCAAAAATTCTGAAGGGTGGAAGTTTGGACTAGCGATCTCTTGACATATCTTTCACCTGTAAGATTCTATGATTATATATCTGACATTCTCGAATGAGAGATTTGGAAGAGGAGGCAAGTGCTATGTAGTCCAAACACTTCATGTCATTTATGGATTCACAGTAAAATTGGTCGTGATGGAGGGGTACCCAGTCTGCATGAAATCACATGGGAGAAGGATCCTCTTGTATGCAGACTAAAATTATTTTTCATTGTTCAAGATTTTTTTGCATTAGGAAGTTGATGGGAATGGTTTTATTGAATCTTATTTCCTCTCTGTTGAGCCGTTTTATTGCTGTACGAGTATATAGAGCAGTAAAAAGGAAGTTTGGTTGCTAGTTAGTGTACAAAAATTTGAACCCTTGGAAAGAGGTGTTTTTGATTTGGGCCTTCCCTCCAGGGCGTCCTACATTTGTAGGACATGTCCTCCATTTTCAGATCACTGTATATTTTATGGGTTTATACTATATTTGTACACCTGCAGACCCACAATTAATCATGACCATTGCCATCCAAGAATTTTCAAAGTAATATCCAATCTCTCGAAGCAAAACAACTCTCCATAATAGTGTAAGAGCTATTTGAAAGTAGAATATTCTGTTGGACTTTGGTGCACTTTACGTCAAGCGAGGTCTTTCCACAAAGTTTGGATGGGCAATTATCAGATCTTATTGAGTTGCAGAAATTCAGAAGGCTGGGAGTTTGGACTAGCGATCTCTTGGCATATCTTGAACCTGCAAGATTCTGTGATTACATATCTGACATTCTCGAATGAGAGATTTGGAAGAGGAGGCAAGTGCTATGTAGTCCAAACCCTTCATGTCATTTATGGATTCACAATAAAATTGGACGTGATGGAGGGGTAACTAGTCTGAATGAAATCACATGGAGGGAGGGATCCTCTTCTTTGCAGAACGAAATGATCTTTCATTGTTAAATATTTTTTTGGTTGAGGAAGTTGATGGGAATGGTTTTATTGAATCTTATTTCCTCTCTGTTGAGCCGTTTTCTTGGTGTACGAGTATATAGAGCAGTAAAAAGGAAGTTTTGTTGCTAGTTAGTAGACAAAAATTTGAACCCTTGGAAAGAGGTGTTTTTGGTTTGGGCCTTCTCTCCAGTGCGTCCTACATTTGTAGGACATGTCCTCCATTTTCAGATCAAAGTATATTTTAAGGGTATATACTATATTTGTACACCTGTAAACCCATAATTTATCATGACCATTGCCATCCAAGCATTTTCAATGTAATATCCAATCTCTTGAAGCAAAACAACTCTCCATAATAGTTTAAGAGCTATTTGAAAGTAGAATTATTCTCTTGGACTTTGGTGGACTTTACGTCCTTCGGTGTCTTTGCCCAAAGTTTGGATGGGCAATTATCTGACCTTATTGAGTTGCAAAAATTCTGAAGTGTGGAATTTTGGACAAGCCATTTCTTGGCAGATCTTACACCTGTTAGATTCTGTGATTATGTAGCTGTCATTCTCGAATGAGAGATTTGGAAGAGGAGGCAAGTGAAATGTAGTCCAAACCCTTCATGTCATTAAGGATTCACAGTGAAATTGTTTGTGATGGAGGGGTACCCATTCTGCATGAAATCACATGGAGAGAAGGATCCTCTTCCGTGTAGAATGAAATGATCTTTCATTGTTCAAGATTTCTTTGCATGAGGAAGTTGATGGGAATGGTTTTATTGAATCTTATTTCCTCTCTGTTGAGCGTTTTTCTTGATGTACGAATATATAGAGCAGTAAAAAGGAAGTTTGGTGGCTAGCTAGTGGAGAAAAATTTGAAACCGTGGAAAGAGGTGTTTTTAATTTGGGCCTTCCCTCATGGGCATCCTACATTTGTAGGACATGTCCTACATTTTCAGATCACATAATATTTTATGGGTGTATACTATATTTGTACACCTGTAAACCCAGAATTAATCATGACCATTGACATCGAAGCATTTTCAATATAATTTCCACTCTCTTGAAGCAAAACAACCCTCCATAATAGTGTAAGAGATATTTGAAAGTAGAATTTATTGGACTTTGGTGGACTTTACGTCCTTCGAGGTCTTTCCACAAAGTTTGGATGGGCAATTATCAGACGTTATTGAGTTGCAAAAATTCTGAAGTGTGGAAGTTTGGACAAGCCATTACTTGGCATATCTTCCACCTGTAAGATTCTGTTATTACATATCTGATATTCTCGAATGAGAGATTTGGAAGAGGAGGCAAGTGCCATATAGTCCAAACCCTTCATGCCATTTTTGGATTCACAGGGAAATTGGTCGTGATAGAGGCGGACCCAGTCTGCATGAAATCACTTGGAGAGAAGGATCCTCTTCTATGCAGAACAAAATGATCTTCCATTGTTCAAGATTTCTTTGCATGAGGAAGTTGATGGGAATGGTTATATTGAATCTTATTTCCTCTCTGTTGAGCCGTTTTCTAGATGTCTGAGTTTATAGAGCAGTAAAAAGGAAGTATGGTTGCTAATTAGAGGACAAAAATTTGAACCCTTGGAAAGAGGTGTTTTTGATGTGGGCCTTCACTCCTGGACGTCCAAAATTTGTAGGACATGTCCTCCATTTTCACATCATACTTTATTTTATGGGTTTATACTATTTTTGTACACTTGTAGACCTATAATTAATCATGACAATTGCCATCCTAACATTTTCAATGTAATATCCACTCTCTTGAAGCAAAACAACTCTCCATAATAGTGTAAGAGTTATTTGAAAGTACAATTAATTCTCTTTGACTTTGGTTGACTTTATGTCCTTCGAGGTCTTTCCACAAAGTTTGGATGGGCAATTATCAGATGTTATTGAGTTGCAAAAATTCTGAAGGGTGGGAGTTTGGACTAGCCATATCTTGGCATATCTTCCACCTTTAAGATTCTGTGATTACATATCTGACATTCTCGAATGAGTGATATGGAAGAGGAGGGAAGTCCAAACCCTTCATCTCATTTATGGATTCACAGTGAAATTGGTCGTGATGGAGGTGTACCCAGTCTGCATGAAATCACATGGAGAGAAGGATCCCCTTCCGTGTAGAACGAAATGATCTTTCATTGTTCAAGATTCCTTTGCATGAAGAAGTTGATGGGAATGGTTTTATTGAATCTTATTTCCTCTCTGTTGAGCCGTTTTCTTGCTGTCCTAGTTTACAGAGCAGTAAAAAGGAAGTTTGTTTGCTAGATAGTGGACAAAAATTTGAACCCTTGGAAAGAGGTGTTTTTGATTTGGCCCTTCCCTCCTGGGCATCCTACATTTGTAGGACAGGTCCTTCATTTTCAGATCACAGTATATTTTATGGGTATATACTCTATTTGTACACCTGTAGACCCATAATTAATCATGACCATGGCCATCCAAGCATTTTCAATATTATATCCCCTCTCCTGAAGCAAAACAGCTCTCCATAATAGTGTAAGAGCTATTTGAAAGTAGCAATTATTCTCTTGGACTTTGTTGCACTTTATGTCCTGTGAGGTCTTTCCACAAAGTTTGGATGGGCAATTCTCAGATGTTATTGAGTTGCAAATATTCTGAAGGGTGGAAGTTTGGACCAGCCTTCTCTTGTTATATCTTTCACATGTAAGATTTTGTGATTACATATCTGATATTCTCGAATGAGAGATTTCGAAGAGGAGGCAAGTGCTATGTAGTCCAAATCCTTCATGTCATTTATGGATTCACAGTAAAATTGGTCGTGATGGAGGAGTACCCAGTCTGCATGAAATCACATGGAGAGAAGGATCCTCTTCTATGCAGAATGAAATGATCTTTCATTGTTCAAGATTTCTTTGCATGAGGAGGTTGATGGGAATGGTTTTTATTGAATCTTATTTCCTCTCTTTTTTTTGTTTTTTTTAAAATAATTTTTATTAAGAGATGTATAAAAAACAAACGAACAAACATAATACAGATAAACATAACTAACTACCTACCTAACTAACATAAGATATAAAACCTAACAAAACATAGAAAAACTACCTAAATTCTTCCACAGTACTACAGATGTTCATCTACCTTATAATAATTTTCCCTGATCATTTAAGCTATTATAAGTTCACATCACAGACTACATGTTGCAAATGTCGTTCGGAGCTTAAATTATCCAAGACAACAATATATATCGAAATATCTTAAAATTCTATATTCTATATTCTAAGAGATCCTTAAGAAAAAACATATATAGAAAAAAGACAAGAAAAAAATACTTTCACTCCCAAACAATAAAAGGTAGTATACAGTCTTTCATATTCTTCCTCATATATTCAAACCAAGGCCTCCATAGATTCTGAAAAAGTGACAAGGATTTATTTTGGATTAAATATGTTAATTTCTCTAATTCATAAACTTCATACATTTTAAACCTCCATTCTTCCATCGTAGGACATTCTCTTCTTCTACAGTGTTTGGTGAATAAAATTCTCACTGTAGTTATTAGTAAAAATAGTAACTTTCCCCCTTTTTTCCCCCAGCTCATCCCTAAATATATTTAACAAATATATTTTAGGATCGACTTCAATCCATATATTTAAAATTTGTTTAATTTCTTTGTTAATAAGAGTCCAAAACTTGTGAGCTATCTTACATTTCCACCAAACATAAAAGTAATATCCTGTTTTCTCCTCACACTTCCAACAAATAGGGTTATATCCTTTATATATTTTCGATAGTCTTACTGGGGTTAAATACCACCTAAAGATGAATTTGTATGAATTTTCCCTTATACCTATATTTACAGCGTATTTCTTCAATCTATTCCAACTTTTAGTCCACTCTTCCAAATATATATTTTGTTTTAGGTCTTTTGCCCAATTAAGCATATAATTATTAATGGCATTTTCTTCCAGATCCCACTCTCGAATCAATTTATAATATTTCGAAATCATTTTCTTTTTCCCCCCACTCAGAATCTTTTCAAACTTTTTATCAGCAGGACCTATCCTACCCAAATTATTATCAACTTTAAACCGTTCGTATAATTGCCTATATGTGAACCAATTGAGGTCATGTCCAGTCATCTTTAATTCCTCTGATGTCTTAAATTGTAGATTATTATCTACTTTTTCGGTCAAATCCTTGTATTTTAGCCACTTTCCGTCCGTGTATATCGTTTTCATTAATATTGCTTCGGCCGGTTAAGCCCAATATGGTATTTTTTGACACCATTTCTTTTTATATTTAAGCCATACTTTCAAACATACTTTACGTATATAATGATCCTTAAATCTAGCGTCACCTTTAGACTTATCGTAAAAAAGATACGAATGAAAACCATATTGCAGATCCTCTCCTTCCAAATCTAAAATCCTTTGATTTTCTAATAACAACCATTCCTGGAGCCATTCCAAAACAGAAGCCTCATAATACCATTGGACATTGGGGAGAGCCAGACCACCTCTCTCGATAGAATCTTGGAGGTCCAACGCCTTTATCCTATGTTTTTTGTAATTCCAAATAAAATTTAATATATCCGAGTTCCATACTTTAAGAATCTTGTCATTTTCAATTACTGGAATATTTTGAAACAGATACATTATCTTAGGGAGGGTTACCATCTTAATCATGGCAATTCTGCCCATCGAAGATAATTTCAATTGATCCCATTTTTTAAACTTACTTTTCATATCTTGCCAGGTATTATAATAGTTGTTCTTATATAAATCTGAGTTCTTTATTGTAATCCAAATTCCTAAATATTTTATTTTACTCTCCAATTTAAATCCAGTTAATTCCTTAAGTGTTTTACCCTCACTTTTTGACGAGTTCATGGTCAACATCACGGATATATTCTTATTAATTCTATATCCGGATACTCTACCATATTGTTGTAGACATTCCATTAATTCCCCAATACAATCCAACGGATTTGATATTGTCAATACCACATCGTCCGCGAAGGCTCTTAGTTTGTAATTTTGCTTATGAATTTTTACTCCACTAATTTTATTATTATTTCTAATTTGCACCAACAAAATTTCCAAAGTTAATATAAATAATAGTGGGGCCAAGGGGCAACCTTGCCATACACCTTTTTGTATAACAATTTTTTTTGTCCTCTCTCCATTAATCATAATGGTGGCATCTCGGTTTGCATAAATACTATGAATCCATTTTGTAAAGACCTCCCCCGCTTCTATTTTTTGAATTATCCCAATCATGAAAGTCCAATTAATATTATCAAAGGCTTTCTTCGCATCCAGAAAGATTAAAGCCAATTTTTTTTCTGAATATTTTTGTGATGTAAGTCAATTATATTCATTAAATTCCTAAAATTTTGTTTTGTCCCCCTGGATGGGAGAAAGCCATTTTGGTCCTCATGTATCCAATTACCTAAAATAAAATTGCTAATATTGCCGCCATAAATTTATCATCCAAATTCAAAAGAGAAATTGGGCAGTAACTATTAGGGTCTAATTTATCTTTGTCTTTTTTTAAAATCAAAGAAATATTGCCGGACTTCCATGATTGAGGAATAGCACCACCAATTATATTATTCATTGTATCCAACAGAGGTAAGATTAATTGCGTAGAAAATATTTTATAGTATTCGTTGGGAAGTACATCTTGCCCTGGCGATTTAGAACATTTAGAAGTGGAGATTGCTTGTTCCAACTCTTTACGCGAAATAGGTGCATTAAGAAGGACATGTTGATCTTTAGTTAACTTTAAAAAATTCAATTTTTCCAAATATTCTTTAATTTCCTTCTCCTGGGTTATACCAGATTTGTATAGTTCCCGGAAGTGATCTATAAAAACATTTTTAATCTGTAAATGAGTCGTTTTAATTTCTGTCCCTTTTTTTATTTGTGTGATTGCTCTTTTAGCTTTTTCTTTCCTTACTAGATATGCTAGTAATCTTCCTGGTTTATTTCCATATTCATAATATTTTTGCTACACAAATTTTATTTTATTTTTTCTATCTGACCCATATTGAGGGTAGAAATTTGCTCATTATTCAAAAAATGATAGAATGGAAAAGGGAAAAGAGAAAGCAAGAAGAAGTGTTGAATAATGAGTTAAAAGAATTAGAAAGCAAGTTAAAAGAGGAACCAAACTCGAGGGAAATTAGAGAAATAATTAAATATATGCAGAAGCAAATTTCTACCCCCAATCTTATTTCCTCTCTGTTGAGCCGTTTTCTTGCTGTCCGAATATATAGAGCAGTAAAAAGGAAGTTTGGTTGCTAGTTAGTGGACAAAATTTTGAACCCTTGGAAAGAGGTGTTTTCGATTTGGGCCTTCCCTCCTGGGCATCCTACATTTGTAGGACATGTCCTCCATTTTCAGATCACGTTAAATTTTATGGGTTCATACTATATTTGGACACTTGTAGAGCCATAATTTTTCATGACCATCACCATCTAATCATTTTTCAATGTAATATCCACCCCCTTCAGGCAAAACAACTCTCCATAATAGTGTAAGAGCTATTTGAAAGTAGAATTTATTCTCTTGGACTTTGGTGGACTTTACGTCCTTTGAGGTCTTTCCACAAAGTATAGATTGTCAATCATCAGAGGTTGTTGAGGCGCAAAAATTCTGAAGGGCAAAAGGTTGGACTAGGCATCCCTTGGTATCTCTTCTGACTGTAAGTTTCTTTGATTACATATCTGACATTCTATTACATTTGATTACATTTGTTGAGCCGTTTTCTTGCTGTCCAAGTATATAGAGCAGTAAAAAGGAAGTTTGGTTTCTAGATAGTGGACATAAGTGCCATATAGTCCAAACCCTTCATGTCATTTATGGATTCACAGTAAAATTGGTCGTGATGGAGGGGTACCCAGTCTGCATGAAATCACATGGAGAGAAGGATCCTCTTGTATGCAGAAAAAAAATTATCTTTCATTGTTTAAGGTTTCTTTGCATAAGGAAGTTGATGGGAATGGTTTTATTGAATCTTTTTTCCTCTCTGTTGAGTGGTTTTCTGGCTCTTCGAGTTTACACAGCAGGAAAAAGGATGTTTGGTTTCTAGATAGTGGACAAAAATTTGAACCCTTGGAAAGAGGTGTTTTTGATTAGGGCTATCCCTTCTGGGCGTCCTACATTTGTAGGACATGTCCTCCATTTTCATATCACAGTATATTTTATGTGTATATACCATATTTGTACACATGTAGACCCATAAATAATCATGACCATTGCCATCCAAGCATTTTCATCATAAAATCCACTCTCTTGAAGCAAAACAACTCTCCATAATAGTGTAAGAGCTATTTGAAAGTAGAATTTATTCTCTTGGACTTTGGTGAACTTTACGTGCTTCGATGTCTTTCCACAAAGTTTGGATGGGCAATTATCAGACGTTATTGAATTGCAAAAATTCTGAAGGGTGGAATTTTGGACAAGCCATTTCTTGGCATATCTTACACCTGTAAGATTCTGTGATTACATAACTGACATTCTCAAATGAGAGATTTGGAAGAGTAGGCAAGTGCCATGTAGTCATTTATGGATTCACAGTAAAATTGGTCGTGATGGAGGGGTACCCAGTCTGCATGAAATCACATGGAGAGAAGGATCCTCTTGTATGCAGAATAAAATGATCTTTCATTGTTCAAGATTTCTTTACATGAGGAAGTTGATGGGAATGGTTTTATTGAATCTTATTTCCTCTCTGTTGAGCTGTTTTCTTGCTGTCCGAGTTTCTGGAGCAGTTAAAAGGAACTTTGGTTGCTAGATAGTGGACAAAAATTTGAACCCTTGGAAAGAGGTGTTTTTGCTTTGGGCCTTCCCTCCTGGGCGTCCTACATTTGTAGGACATGTCCTCCATTTTCAGATCACAGTAGATTTTATGGGTTTATACTATATTTGTACACCTGCAGACCCATAATTAATCATGACCATGGCCATCCAAGCATTTTCAAAGTATATTCCACTCCGTTCAAGCAAAACACCTCTCCATAATAGTGTATGAGCTATTTGAAAGTAGCAATTATTCTCTTGGACTTTGGTGCACTTTAAGTCAAGCGAGGTCTTTCCACCAAGGTTGGAAGGGCAATTATCAGACCTTATTGAGTTGCATAAATTTGGAAGGCTGTGAGTTTGGAATAGCCATCTCTTGGCATATCTTGCACCTGCAAGATCCTGTGATTACATATCTGAGATTCTCGAATGAGAGATTTGAATGAGGAGGCAAGTGCTATGTAGTCCAAACCCTTCATATCATTTCTGGTTTCACAATAAAATTGGACGTGATGGAGGGGTAACCAGTCTGAATGAAATCACATGGAGAGAAGGATCCTCTTGTATGCAGAAAAAAATTATCTTTCATTGTTCAAGATTTCTTTGCATGAGGAAGTTGATGGGAATGGTTTTATTGAATATTATTTCCTCTCTGTTGAGCCGTTTTCTTGTTGTACGAATATATAGAGCAGTAAAAAGGAATTTTTGTGGCTAGTTAGTGAAGAAAAATTTGAACCCTTGGAAAGTGGTGTTTTTAATTTTGGCCTTCCCTCCTGGGCGTCCTACATTTGTAGGACATGTCCTACATTTTCAGATCACATAATATTTTATGGTTATATACTATATTTGTACACCTGTAAACCCATAATTAATCATGACCATTGCCATCGAAGCATTTTCATTGTAATTTCCACTCTCTTGAAGCAAAACAACTCTCCATAATAGTGTAAGAGCTATTTGAAAGTAGAATTTATAGGATTTTGGTGGATTTTACGAACTTCGAGGTCATTCCACAAAGTTTGGATGGGCAATTATCAGACGTTATTGAGTTGCAAAAATTCTGAAGTGTGGTAGTTTGGACAAGCCATTACTTCGCATATCTTCCACCTGTTAGATTCTGTGATGACATATCTGATATTCTCGAATGAGAGATTTGGAAGAGGAGGCAAGTGCCATATAGTCCAAACCCTTCATGTCATTTTTGGATTCACAGGGAAATTGGTCGTGATAGAGGCGGATCCAGTCTGCATGAAATCACATGGAGAGAAGGATCCTCTTGTATGCAGAAAAAAAATTATGTTTCATTGTTTAAGATTTCTTTGCATAAGGAAGATGATGGAAATGGTTTTATTGAATCTTTTTCCTCTCTGTTGAGCCATTTTCTGGCTCTTCGAGTTTACACAGCAGGAAAAAGGATGTTTGGTTTCTAAATAGTGGACAAAAATTTGAACCCTTGGAAAGAGGTGTTTTTGATTAGGGCCATCCCTTCTGGGCGTCCTACATTTGTAGGACATGTCCACCATTTTCATATCACAGTATATTTTATGGGTATATACCATATTTGTACACATGTAGACCCATAAATAATCATGACCATTGCCATCCAAGCATTTTCATCATAAAATCCACTCTCTTGAAGCAAAACAACTCTCCATAATAGTCTAAGAGCTATTTGAAAGTAGAATTTATTCTCTTGGACTTTGGTGAACTTTACGTGCTTCGATGTCTTTCCACAAAGTTTGGATGGGCAATTATCAGACGTTATTGAGTTGCAAAAATTTGGAAGGCTGTGAGTTTGGAATAGCCATCTCTTGGCATATCTTGCACCTGCAAGATTCTGTGATTACATATCTGAGATTCTCGAATGAGAGATTTGAATGAGGAGGCAAGTGCTATGTAGTCCAAACCCTTCATATCATTTATGGTTTCACAATAAAATTGGACGTGATGGAGGGGTAACCAGTCTGAATGAAATCACATGGAGAGAAGGATCCTCTTGTATGCAAAAAAAAATTATCTTTCATTGTTCAAGATTTCTTTGCATGAGGAAGTTGATGGGAATGGTTTTATTGAATATTATTTCCTCTCTGTTGAGCCGTTTTCTTGATGTACGAATATAAAGAGCAGTAAAAAGGAAGTGTGGTTCCTAGTTAGTGTACAAAAATTTGAACCCATGGAAAGAGGTGTTTTTGATTTGGGCCTTCCCTCCTGGGTGTCCTACATTTGTAGGACATGTCCTCCATTTTCAGATCACTGTATATTTTATGGGTATATACTATATTTGTACACCTGTATACCCATAATTAATCATGACCATTGCCATCCAAGCATTTTCAAAGTAATATCCAATCTGTTGAAGCAAAACAACTCTCCATAATAGCGTAAGAGCTATTTGAAAGGAGAATTTATTCTCTTAGACTATGGTGGACTTTACGTCCTTCGAGGTCTTTCCACAAAGTTTGGATGGACAATTATCAGACGTTATTGAGTTGCAAATATTCGGAATGCTGGGAGTTTGGACTAGCCATCTCTTGGCATATCTTGCACCTGTAAGATTCTGTGATTACATATGTGACATTCTCGAATGAGAGATTTGGAAGAGGAGGCAAGTACCATATAGTCCAAACCCTTCATGTCATTTTTGGATTCACAGGGAAATTGGTAGTGATAGAGGCGGATCCAGTCTGCATGAAATCACTTGGAGAGAAGGATCCTCTTCTATGTAGAACAAAATGATCTTTGATGGTTCAAGATTTCTTTGCATGAGGAAGTTGATGGGAATGGTTTTATTGAATCTTATTTCCTCTCTGTTGAGCCGTTTTCTTGCTGTCCGATTTTCTAGAGCAGTAAAAAGGAAGTTTGGTTGCTAGATAGTGGACAAAAATTTGAACCCTTGGAAAGAGGTGTTTTTGATTTGGGCCTTCCCTCCTGGGCGCCCTACATTTGTAGGACATGTCCTCCATCTTGAGATCACAGTATATTTTATGGGTTTATACTATATATGTACACCTGTAGACCCATAATAAAACAGGACAGTGGCCATCCAAGCATTTTCAAAGTAATATCCACTCTCTTGAAGCAAAACAATGTAATTTCCATAATAGTGTAAGAGCTATTTGAAAGTAGAATTTATTTTCTTGTACTTTGGTGGACTTTACTTCCGCCGAGGTCTTTCCTCAAAGTTTGGATGGGCAATTATCAGACGTTATTGAGTTGCAAAAATTCGGAAGGCTGGGAGTTTGGACTAGCCATCTCTTGGCATATCTTGCAGCTGTAAGATTCTGTGATTACATATCTGACATTCTCAAATGAGAGATTTGGATAAGGAGGCAAGTGCCATATAGTCCAAACCCTTCATGTCATTTATGGATTCACAGTAAAATTGGTCGTGATGGAGGGGTACCCAGTCTGCATGAAATCACATGGAGAGAAGGATCCTCTTGTATGCAGAAAAAAAATTATCTTTCATTGTTTAAGATTTCTTTGCATAAGGAAGTTGATGGGAATGGTTTTATTGAATCTTTTTTCCTCTCTGTTGAGCCATTTTCTGGCTCTTCGAGTTTACACAGCAGGAAAAAGGATGTTTGGTTTCTAGATAGTGGACAAAAATTTGAACCCTTGGAAAGAGGTGTTTTTGATTAGGGCCATCCCTTCTGGGCATCCTACATTTGTAGGACATGTCCTCCATTTTCATATCACAGTATATTTTATGTGTATATACCATATTTGTACACATGTAGACCCATAAATAATCATGACCATTGCCATCCAAGCATTTTCATCATAAAATCCACTCTCTTGAAGCAAAACAACTCTCCATAATAGTGTAAGAGCTATTTGAAAGTAGAATTTATTGGACTTTGGTGGACTTTACGTCCTTCGAGGTTTTTCCACAAAGTTTGGATGGGCAATTATAAGACGTTATTGAGTTGCAAAAATTCTGAAGGGTGGAAGTTTGGACTAGCGATCTCTTGGCATATATTCCACATGTAAGATTCTGTGATTACATATCTGACATTCTCGAATGAGAGATTTGGAAGAGGAGGCACATGCCATGTAGTCCAAACCCTTCAAATCATTTATCGATTCACAATAAAATTGGACGTGATGGAGGGGTAACCATTCTGAATGAAATCACATGGAGAGAAGGATACTCTTCTATGCAGAAAGAAATGATCTTTCATTGTTCAAGATTTCTTTGCATGAGGAAGTTGATGGGAATGGTTTTATTGAATCTTATTTCCTCTCTGTTGAGCGGTTTTCTTTATGTACGAATATACAGAGCAGTAAAAAGGAAGTTTGGTTGCTAGGTAGTGGAGAAAAATGTGAACCCTTGGAAAGAGGTGTTTTTGATTTGGGCCTTCCCTCCTTGGCATCCTAAGTTTGTAGGACATGTCCTCCATTTTCAGATCATAGTATATTTTATGGGTATATAATATATTGCTACACCTGTAGACCCATAATTAATCATGACCATGGCCTTCCAAGCATTTTCAATGTATATTTCCCCCCCTTCACGCAAAACAACTGTTCATAATAGTGTATGAACTATTTGAAAGTAGAATTTATTCTCTCGGACTTTGGTGCACTTTATGTCCTGCGAGATCTTCCCACAAAATTTAGATGGGCAAATCTCAGACGTTATTGAGTTGCAAAATTTCTAAAGGGTGGAAGTTTGGACTAGCCAACTCTTGGCATATCTTGCACCTGTAAGATTCTGTGATTACATATTTGACATTCTCGAATGAGAAATTTGGAAGAGGAGGCAAGTGCTATGTAGTCCAAACCCTTCATGTCATTTATGGATTCACAGTGAAATTGGTCGTGATGGAGGGGTACCCAGTGTGCATGAAATCAAATGGAGAGAAGAATCCTCTTCTACGCAGAACGGAATTTTATTTCATTGTTCAAGATTTCTTTGCATGAGGAAGTTGATGGGAATGGTTTTATTGAATCTTATTTCCTCTCACTTGAGCCGTTTTCTTGCTGTACGTGTATATAGAGCAGTAAAAAGGAAGTTGGGTTGCCAGTTAGTGGACAAAAATGTGAACCCTTGGAAAGAGGTATTTTTAATGTGGGCCTTCCCTCCAGGGCGTCCTACATTTGTAGGACATGTCCTCCGTTTTCAGATCACAGTATATTTTATGGGTTTATACTATATATGTACAGCTGTAGATCCATAATAAATCATGACCATTGACATCCAAGCATTTTAAAAGTAAAATCCACTCTCTTGAAGCAAAAGAACTCTCCATAATAGTGTAAGAGCTATTTGAAAGTAGAATTTATTTTCTTGGACTTTGGTGGACTTTACGTCTGGCGAGGTATTTCCACAAAGTTTGGATGGGCAATTATGAGACGTTATTGAGTTGCAAACATTCAGAAGGCTGGGAGTTTGGACTAGCCATCTCTTGGCATATCTTGCACCTGTAAGATTCTGTGATTACATATCTGACATTCTTGAATGAGAGATTTGGAAGAGGAGGCAAGTGCTATGTAGACCAAACCCTTGATGTCATTCATGGATTCACAGTAAAATTGGTCGTGATGTAGGGGTACCCAGTCTGCATGAAATCACATGGACAGAAGGATCCTCTTTTATGCATAACAAAATGATCTTTCATTGTTCAAGATTTCTTTGCATGAGGAAGTTGATGGGAATGGTTTTATTGAATCTTATTTCCTCTCTGTTGAGCCGTTTTATTGCTGTCCGAGTTTATAGAGCAGTAAAAAGGAAGTTTGGTTGCTAGATAGTGGACAAAAATTTGAACCCTTAGAAAGGGGTGTTTCTGATGTGGAACTTCCCTCCTGGGTGTCCTACATTTGTAGGACATGTCCTCCATTTTCTGATCACAGTATATTTTATGGGTTTATACTATATTTGTAAAACTGTAGAACCATAATTAATAATGACCATGGCCATCCATGCATTTTCAATGTAATATCCACTCTCTTGAAGGAAAACAACTCTTCATAATAGCGTGAGAGCTATTTGAAAGTAGAATTTATTCTCTTAGAGCAGGTGTAGGCAACCTAAGGCCCGGGGGCCGGATGCGGCCCGCCGAGGCCTTTGGACCGGCCCCAGGCAAGTCCTGCCGCCGCCGCTGCCGCCGCCAACCATGATGATATTCATTATTGTTGTTATTACTTGTTGTTGGGATTTTCTTGGCAAAATCTCCACAGGGGTTTGCCATGGCTTTTCTGGGGCTGAAAGAGTGTGCATGCATATATATTTTTAATTTTATTTTTTAAAAACTTTTTTAAAAAATATATTTTTATTTATTTAATTATTTATTTTTGGTGCTTCGGCCCCCCAATTGTCTGAGGGACAGCAACCCGGCCCCCGGCTCAAATAGGTTGCCTACCCCTGTCTTAGACTATGGTGGACTTTACGTCCTTCGAGGTCTTTCCACAAAGTTTGGATGGGCAATTATCAGACGTTATTGATTTGCAAAAATTCTGAAGGGTGGAAGTTTGGACAAGACGTTTCTTGGCATATCCTCCACATGTAAGATTCTGTGATTACCTATCTGACATTCTCGAATGAGAGATTTGGAAGAGGAGGCAAGTGCCATGTAGTCCAAACCCTTCATGTCATTTATGGATTCACAGTGAAATTGGTCTTGACGGAGGGGTACCCAGTCTGCATGAAATCAAACGGATAGAAGGATCCTCTTCTATGTAGAACGAAATGATCTTTCATTGTTCAAGATTTCTTTGCTTCAGGAAATTGATGGGAATGGTTTTATTGAATCTTTTTTCCTCTGTGTTGAGTGGTTTTCTGGCTGTTCGAGTTTACACAGCAGGAAAAATGAAGTTTGGTTTCTAGATAGTGGAGAAAAATTTGAACCCTTGGAAAGAGGTGTTTTTGATTAGGGCCATCCCTCCTGGGCGTTCTACATTTGTAGGACTTGTCCTCCATTTTCAGATCACAGTATATTTTATGGGTTTACACTATAATTGTACACCTGCAGACCCATAATTAATCATGACCATTGACATCCAAGCATTTTCAATGTAATATCCACTCTCTTGAAGCAAAACAACTCTAATAGCGTAAGCGCTATTTGAAAGTAGAATTTATTCTCTTAGACTATGGTGGACTTTACGTCCTTCGAGGTCTTTCCACAAAGTTTGGATGGGCAATTATCAGACGTTATTGAGTTGCAAAAATTCGGAAGGCTGGGAGTTTGGACTAGCCATCTCTTGGCATATCTTGCACCTGTAAGATTCTGTGATTACATATGTGACATTCTCGAATGAGATATTTGGAAAAGGAGGCAAGTGCTATGTAGTCCAAACCCTTCATATCATTTATAGATTCACAATAAAATTGGTCTTGAAGGAGGGGTAATCAGGCTGCATGAAATTACATGGAGAGAAGGATCCTCTTCTATGCAGAACAAAATGATCTTTCAGTGTTTTGTTGCCTTCCCTCCTGGGCGTCCTACATTTGTAGGACATGTCCTCCATCGTGAGATCACAGTATATTTTATGGGTTTATACTATATATGTACACCTGTAGACCCATAATAAATCATGACCATGGCCATACAAGCATTTTAAATGTAATATCCACTCTCTTGAAGCAAAAGAACTCTCCATAAAAGTGTAAGAGCTATTTGAAAGTAGAATTTATTTTCTTGGACTTTGGTGGACTTTATGTCCGGCGAGGTCTTTCCACAAAGTTTGGATGGGCAATTATCAGACGTTATTGAGTTGCAAAAATTCGGAAGGCTGGGAGTTTGGACTAGCCATCTCTTGGCATATCTTGCACCTGTAAGATTCTGTGATTACATATCTGACATTCTCGAATGAGAGATTTGGTAGAGGAGACAAGTGCTATGTAGTCCAAACCCTTCATATCATTTATAGATTCACAATAAAACTGGTTGTGAAGGAGGGGTAACCATTCTGCATGAAATCACATGGACAGAAGGATCCTCTTTTATGCAGAACGAAATGATCTTTCATTGTTTAAGATTTCTTTGCATGAGGAAGTTGAGGGGAATGGTTTTATTGAATCTTATTTCCTCTCTGTTGAGCCGTTTTCTTGCTGTCCGAGTTTATAGAGCAGTAAAAAGGAACTTTGGTTGCTAGATAGTAGAGAAAAATTTGAACCCTTGGAAAGGGGTGTTTCTGATTTGGAACTTCCCTCCTGGGTGTCCTACATTTGTAGGACATGTCCTCCATTTTCTGATCACAGTATATTTTATGGGTTTATACTATATTTGTAAAACTGTAGAACCATAATTAATAATGACCATGGCCATCCAAGCATTTTCAATGTAATATCCACTCTCTTGAAGCAAAACAACTCTCCATAATAGCGTGAGAGCTATTTGAAAGTAGAATTTATTCTCTTAGACTATGTTGGACTTTACGTCCTTCGAGGTCTTTCCACAAAGTTTGGATGGGCAATTATCAGACGTTATTGATTTGCAAAAATTCGGAAGGCTGGGAGTTTGGACTAGCCATCTCTTGGCATATCTTGCACCTGTAAGATTCTGTGATTACATATCTGACATTCTTGAATGAGAGATTTGGAAGAGGAGGCAAGTGCCATGTAGTCCAAACCCTTCATGTCATTTATGGATTCACAGTGAAATTGGTCGTGAGGGAGGGGTACCCAGTCTGCATGAAATGACATGGAGAGAAGGATCCTCTTGTATGCAGAAAAAAATTATCTTTCATTGTTCAAGATTTCTTTGAAGGAGGAAGTTGATGGGAATGGTTTTATTGAATCTTATTTCCTCTCTGTTGAGCCATTTTCTTGATGTACGAATAGATAGAGCAGTAAAAAGGAAGTTTGGTTGCTAGTTAGTGGACAAAAATTTGAACCCTAGGAAAGGGGTGTTTTTGATTTGGACCTTCCCTCCTGGGTGTCCTACATTTGTAGGACATGTCCTCCATTTTCTGATCACAGTATATTTTATGGGTTTATACTATATTTGTAAAACTGTAGAACCAAAATTAATAATGACCATGGCCATCCATGCATTTTCAATGTAACATCCTCTCTCTTGAAGCAAAACAACTCTCCATAATAGTGTAAGAGCTATTTGAAAGTAGAATTTATTGGATTTTGGTGGACTTTACGTCCTTCGACGTCTTTCCACAAAGTTTGGATGGGCAATTATCAGACGTTAAAGATTTGCAAAAATTCTGAAGGGTGGAAGTTTGGACAAGACATTTCTTGGCATATCTTCCACTTGTAACATTCTGTGATTACATATCTGACATTCTCGAATGAGAGATTTTGAAGAGGAGGCAAGTGCCATGTAGTCCAAACCCTTCATATCCTTTATGGATTCACAATAAAATTGGTCATGATGGAGGGGTAACCAGTCTGCATGAAATCACATGGAGAGAAGGATCCTCTTCGATGCAGAACGAAATGATCTTTCATTGTTCAAGATTTCTTTGCATGAGGAAGTTGATGGGAATGGTTTTATTGAATCTTCTTTCCTCTCTGTTGAACCGTTTTCTTGCATACGAGTATATAGAGCAGTAAAAAGGAAGTTTGGTTGCTAGTTAGTGGACCAAAATTTGAACCCTTGGAAAGAGGTTCTTTTTGACTTGGGCCTTGCCTCCTGGGCATCCTACATTTGTAGGACATGTCCTCCAATTTCTGATCACATTATATTTTATGGGTTTATTCTATATTTCTACACCTGTAGACCCATAATTAATCATTAACATGACCATCAAAGCATTTTCAATGTAATATCCAATCTCTTGAAGCAAAACAACTCTCCATAATAGTGTAAAAGCTATTTGAAAGTAGAATTTATTTTCTTGGACTTTGGTGGACTTTATGTCCGGCGAGGTCTTTCCACAAAGTTTGGAAGGGCAATTATCAGACATTATTCAGTTGCAAAAATACAGAAGGCTAGGAGTTTGGACTAGCCATCTCTTAGCATATCTTGCACCTGTAAGATTCTGTGATTATATATCTGACATTCTCGAATGAGAGATTTGGAAGAGGAGGAAAGTGCCATGTAGTCCAAACCCTTCATGTCATTTATGGATTCACAGTGAAATTGGTCGTGACGGAGGGGTACCCAGTCTGCATGAAATCACATGGAGAGAAGGATCTTCTTCTGTGTAGAACAAAATGATCTTTCATTGTTCAAGATTTCTTTGCATGAGGAAGTTGATGGGAATGGTTTTATTGAATGTAATTTCCTCTCTGTTGATCGGTTTTCTTGATGTACGAATATATAGAGCAGTAAAAAGGAAGTTTGGTTGCTAGTTAGTAGAAAAAAAATTGAACCCTTGGAAAGAGGTGTTTTTGATTTGGGCCTTCCCTCCTGTGTGTCCTACATTCGTAAGACATGTCCTCCATTTACAGATCACATATTATTTTATGGGTATATTCTATATTTTTACACCTGTAGACCCATAATTAATCATGACCATTGCATCGAAGCATTTTCAATGCAACATCCTCTCTCTTGAAGCAAAACAACTCTCCATAATAGTGTAAGAGGTATTTGAAAGTAGAATTTATTGGATTTTGGTGGACTTTACGTCCTTCCAGGTCTTTCCACAAAGTTTGGATGGGCAATTATCAGACGTTATTGATTTGCAAAAATTCTGAAGGGTGGAAGTTTGGATAAGACGTTTCTTGGCATATCTTCCACTTGTAAGATTCTGTGATTACATATCTGACATTCTCGAATGAGAGATTTGGAAGAGGAGGCAAGTGCCATGTAGTCCAAACCCTTCTTATCCTTTATGGATTCACAATAAAATTGGTCATGATGGAGGGGTAACCAGTCTGCATGAAATCACATGGAGAGAAGGATCCTCTTCGATGCAGAACGAAATGATCTTTCATTGTTCAAGATTTCTTTGCATGAGGAAGTTGATGGGAATGGTTTTATTGAATCTTCTTTCCTCTCTGTTGAGCCGTTTTCTTGCATACGAGTATATAGAGCAGTAAAAAGGAAGTTTGGTTGCTAGTTAGTGGACCAAAATTTGAACCCTTGGAAAGAGGTTCTTTTTGACTTGGGCCTTTCCTCCTGGGCGTCCTACATTTGTAGGACATGTCCTCCAATTTCTGATCACATTATATTTTATGGGTTTATTCTATATTTCTACACCTTTAGACCCATAATTAATCATTAACATGCCCATCAAAGCATTTTCAATGTAATATCCATTCTCTTGAAGCAAAACAACTCTCCATAATAGTGTAAAAGCTATTTGAAAGTAGAATTTATTTTCTTGGAGTTTGGTGGACTTTATGTCCGGCGAGGTCCTTCCACAAAGTTTGGAAGGGCAATTATCGGACATTATTCAGTTGCAAAAATAGAGAAGGCTAGGAGTTTGGACTAGCCATCTCTTGGCATATCTTGCAAATGTAAGATTCTGTGATTACATATCTGACATTCTCGAATGAGAGATTTGGAAGAGGAGGCAAGTGCTATGTAGTCCAAACCCTTCCTATCATTTATAGATTCACAGTAAAATTGGTCGTGAAGGAGGGGTACCCAGTCTGCATTAAATTACATGGAGAGAAGGATCCTCTTCAAGGTAGAACAAAATGATCTTTCATTGTTCAAGATTTCTTTGCATGAGGAAGTTGATGGGAATGGTTTTATTGAATCTTATTTCCTCTCTGTTGAGCGTTTTTCTTGATGTACGAATATGTAGAGCAGTAAAAAGGATGTTTTGTGGCTAGTTAGTGAAGAAAAATTTGAACCCTTGTAAAGAGGTGTTTTTAATTTGGGCCTTCCCTCCTGGGTGTCGTACATTTTTAGGACATGTCCTACATTTTCAGATCACAAAATATTTTATGGGTAGACACTATATTTTTACACCTGTAAACCCATAATTAAACATGACCATTGCCATCGAAGCATTTTCAATGTAATTTCCACTCTCTTGAAGCAAAACAACTCTCCATAATAGTGTAAGAGCTATTTGAAAGTAGAATTTATAGGACGTTGGTGGACTTTACATCCTTCGAGGTCTTTCCACAAAGTTTGGATGGGCAATTATCAGACGTTATTGAGTTGCAAAAATTCTGAAGGCTGGGCATTTGGACTAGCCATATCTCGGCATATCTTGCACCTGTAAGGTTCTGTGATTACATATCTGACATTCTCGAATAAGAGATTTGGAAGAGGAGGCAAGTGCTATATAGTCTAAACCCTTCATGTCATTTTTGGATTCACAGGGAAATTGGTCGTGATAGAGGCGGACCCAGTCTGCCTGAAATCACTTGGAGAGAAGGAACCTCTTCTGTGCTGAATGAAATGATCTTCAATTTTTCAACATTTCTTTGCATGAGGAAGTTGATGGGAATGGTTATATTGAATCTTATTTCCTCTCTGTTGAGCCGTTTTCTAGATGCCCGTGTTTATAGAGCATTAAAAAGGAAGTATAGTTGCTAATTAGTGGACAAAAATTTGAACCCTTGGAAAGAGGTGTTTTTGATATGGGCCTTCACTCCTGGATGTCCTACATTTGTAGGACATGTCCTCCATTTTCACATCATACTGTATTTTATGGGTTTATACTATATTTGTTCACTTGTAGACACATAATTAATCATGACCATTGCCATCCAAGCATTTTCAATGTAATATCCACTCTCTTGAAGCAAAACAACTCTCCATAATAGTGTAAGAGCTATTTGAAAGTAGAATTAATTCTCTTCTACTTTGGTGGACTTTATGTCGTTCGAGGTCTTTCCACAAAGTTTGGATGGGCAATTATCAGATGTTATTGAGTTGCAAAAATTCTGAAGTGAGGAATTTTGGACAATCCATTTCTTGGCATATTTTACACCTGTAAGATTCTGTGATTACATAGCTGTCATTCTCGAATGAGAGATTTGGAAGAGGAGGCAAGTGCCATGTAGTCCAAACCCTTCATGTCATTAAGGATTCACAGTGAATTTGGGGTTGATGTAGGGGTACCCAGTCTACATGAAATCACATGGAGAGAAGGACCCCTTCCGTGTAGAACGAAATGATCTTTCATTGTTCAAGATTCCTTTGCATGAAGAAGTTGATGGGAATGGTTTTATTGAATCTCATTTCCTCTCTGTTGAGCCGTTTTCTTGCTGTCCGCGTTTATAGACCAGTAAAAAGGAAGTTTGGTTGCTAGATAGTGGACAAAAATTTGAACCCTTGGAAAGAGGTGTTTTTGATTTGGGCCTTCAGTCCTGGGCGTCCTACATTTGTAGGGCATGTCCTCTATCTTGAGATCACTGTATATTTTAAGGGTTTATACTATATATGCACACCTGTAGACCCATAATTAATCATTACCATTGCCATCCAAGCATTTTCAATGTAATATCCACTCTCTTGAAGCAAAACAACTCACCATAATAGTGTAAGAACTCTTTGAAAGTAGAATTTAATCTCTTGTACTGTGGTGGACTTAAGGTTCTTCGCGGTTTCTCCACAAAGTTTGGATGGGCAATTATCAGACGTTATTGATTTGCAAAAATTCTGAAGGGTGGAAGTTTGGACAAGCCATTTCTTGGCATATTCTCCACCTGCAAGATTCTGTGATTACATATCTGACATTCTCAAATGAGAGATTTGGAAGAGGAGGCAAAGGCCATGTAGTCCAAACACTTCATATCCTTTATGGACTCACAATAAAATTGGTTGTGATGGAGGGGTAAACAGCCTGCAAGAAATCACATGGAGAGAAGGAACCTCTTTGATGCAGAACGAAATGATCTTTCATTGTTCAAGAAATCTTTGCAGGAGGAAGTTGATGGGAATCGTTTTATTGAAAATTATTTCCTCTCTGTTGAGCCGTTTTTTTGCTGTACAAGCATACAGAGCAGTAAAAAGGAAGTTTGGTTGCTAGTTAGCGGACAAAAATTTGAACCCTTGGAAAGAGGTGTTTTTACTTTGGGCCTTTCCTCCTGGGCATCCTACATTTGTAGGACATGTCCTCCATTTTCAGACCACAGTATATTTTATGGGTATATACAATATTTGTACACCTTTATTCCCAGAATTAATCATGACCACTGCCATCCATGCATTTTCAATGTAATATCCACTCTCTTGAAGCAAAACAACTCTCCATAATTGTGTAAGTGCTATTTGAAAGTAGAATTTATTCTCTTGGACTTTAGTGCACTTTACGTCCTGCGATGCCTTTCCACAAAGTTTGGATGGACAATTATCAGACGTTATTCAGTTGCATAAATTCTGAAGGGTGGGAGTTTGGACTAGCCATTTCTTGGCATATCTTGCACGTGTAAGATTCTGTGATTCCATATCTAACATTCTCGAATGAGAGATTTGGAAAAGGAGGCAAGCGCTAAGTAGTCCAAACCCTTCATGTCATTTATGGATTCACAGTAAAATTGGTCGTGATGGAGGGGTAACCAGTCTGCATGAAATCACATGGAGAGAAGGATCCTGTTCTATGCAGAACGAAATTATCTTTCATTGTTCAAGATTTCTTTGCATGAGGAAGTTGGTGTTAACGGCTTTATTGGATCGTATTACATCTCTGTTGAGCCGTTTTCTTGCTGTACGAGTATATAGAGCAGTGAAAAGGAAGTTTGGTTGCTAGTTAGTGGACAAAATTTGAACCCTTGGAAAGAGGTGTTTTTGATGTGGGCCTTCCCTCCTGGGCGTCCTACATTTGTAGGACATGTCCTCCATTTTTTGATCACAGTATATTTTATGGGTTTATACTATATTTTTAAAACTGTAGAACCATAATTAATAATGACCATGGCCATCCATGCATTTTCAATGTAATATCCACTCTCTTGAAGCAAAACAACTCTCCATAATAGCGTAAGAGCTATTTGAAAGTAGAATTTATTCTTTTAGACTATGGTGGACTTTAAGTCTTTCGAGGTCTTTCCACAAATTTTGGATGGGCAATTATCAGACGTTATTGATTTGCAAAAATTCTGGAGGGTGGAAGTTTGGACAAGCCATTTCTTGGCATATTCTCCACCTGCAAGATTCTGTGATTACATATCTGACATTCTAGAATGAGAGATTTGGAAGAGGAGGCAAGTGCCATGTAGTCCAAACCCTTCATATACTTTATGGATTCAGAATAAAATTGGTTGTGATGGAGGGGTAACCAGCCTGCAAGAAATCACTTGGAGAGAAGGATCCTCTTCCTTGCAGAACGAAATGATCTTTCATTGTTCAAGATTTCTTTGCATGAGGAAGTTGATGGGAATGTTTTTATTGAAAATTATTTCCTCTCTGTTGAGCCTTTTTCTTGCTGTACGAGTATATAGAGCAGTAAAAAGGAGGTTTGGTTGCTAGTTAGCGCACAAAAATTTCAATCCTTGGAAAGAGGTGTTTTTGATTTGGGCCTTCCCTCCTGGGCATCCTATATTTGTAGGAAATGTCCTCAATTTTCAGATCACAGTATATTTTATGGGTATATACAATATTCGTACACCTTTAGACCCAGAATTAATCATGACCATTGCCATCCAAGCATTCTCAAAGTATTTTCCACCGCCTTCAAGTAAAACAACTCTTCATAATTGTGTAAGAGCTATTTGAAAGTAGAATTTATTCTCTTGGACTTTGGTGAACTTTACGTCCTGCGATGTTTTTCCACAAAGTTTGGATGGACAATTATCAGACATTATTGAGTTGCAAAAATTCTGAAGGGTGGAAGTTTGGACAAGACGTTTCTTGGCATATCTTCCACATGTAGGATTCTGTGATTACATATCTGACATTATCGAATGAGAGATTTGGAAGAGGAGGCAAGTGCCATGTAGTCCAAACCCTTCATGTCATTTATGGATTCACAGTGAAATTGGTCGTGACGGAGGGGTACCCAGTCTGCATGAAATCACATGGAGAGAAGGATCTTCTTCTATGTAGAGCGAAATGATCTTTCATTGTTCAAGATTTCTTTGCATGAGGAAGTTGATGGGAATGGTTTTATTGAATCTTATTTCCTCTCTGTTGAGCCGTTTTCTTGCGGTCCGAGTTTATAGAGCAGTAAAAAGGAAGTTTGGTTGCCAGATATTGGACAAAAATTTGAACCCTTGGAAAGAGATGTTTTTGATTAAGGCCTTCCCTCCTGGGCGTCCTACATTTGTAGGACATGTCCTCCATTTTCAGATCACAGTATATTTTATGGGTTTATACTATATATGTACACCTGTAGACCCATAATAAATCATGACCATGGCCATACAAGCATTTTCAATGTAATATCCACTCTCTTGAAGCAAAAGAACTCTCCATAAAAGCGTAAGAGCTATTTGAAAGTAGAATTTATTTTCTTGGACTTTGGTGGACTTTACGTCCGGCGAGGTCTTTCCACATAGTTTGGATGGGCAATTATCAGACGTTATTGAGTTGCAAAAATTCGGAAGGCTGGGAGTTTGGACAAGCCATTTCTTGGCATATCTTACACCTGTAAGATTCTGTGATTATATAGCTGTCATTCTCGAATGAGTGATTTGGAAGAGGAGGCAAGTGCCATGTAGTCCAAACCCTTCATGTCATTAAGGATTCACAGTGAAATTGGTCATGATGGAGGGGTACCCAGTCTGGATGAAATCAAATGGAGCGAAGGATCCTCTTCCTTGCAGAACGAAATGATCTTTCATTGTTCAAGATTTCTTTGCATGAGGAAGTTGATGGGAATGGTTTTATTGAATCTTATTTCCTCTCTGTTGAGCCGTTTTCTTGCTGTCCAAGTTTATAGAGCAGTAAAAAGGAAGTTTGGTTGCTAGTGAGCGGACAAAAATTTGAACCCTTGGAAAGGGTTGTTTCTGATTTGGAACTTCCCTCCTGGGTGTCCTACATTTGTAGGACATGTCCTCCATTTTCTGATCACAGTATATTTTATGGGTTTATACTATATCTGTAAAACTGTAGAACCATAATTAATAATGACCATGGCCATCCATGCATTTTCAATGTAATATCCACTCTCTTGAAGCAAAACAACTCTCCATAATAGCGTGAGAGCTATTTGAAAGTAGAATTTATTCTCTTAGACTATGGTGGACTTTAAGTCCTTCGAGGTCTTTCCACAAAGTTTGGATGGTAATTATCAGACGTTTTTGAGTTGCAAAAATTCGGAAGGCTGGGAGTTTGGACTAGCCATCTCTTGGCTTATCTTGCACCTGTAAGATTCTGTGGTTACATATCTGACATTCTAGAATGAGAGATTTGGAAGAGGAGGCACGTGCCATGTAGTCCAAACCCTTCATGTCATTTATTGATTCACAGTGAAATTGTTGGTGATGTAGGGGTACCCAGTCTGCAAGAAATCACATGGAAAGAAGGATCCTCTTCTATGTAGAACGAAATGATCTTTCATTTTTCAAGATTTCTTTTCATGAGGAAGTTGATGGGAATGGTTTTATTGAATCTTATTTCCTCTCTGTTGATCCGTTTACTTGCTGTCCGATGTTATGGAGCAGTAAAAAGGAAGTTTGGTTGCTAGATAGTGGACAAAAGTCTGAACCCTTGCAAAGGGGTGTTTTTGATTTGGACATTCTCTCCTGGGTGTCCTACATTTGTAGGACATGTCCTCCATTTTCTGATCACAGTATATTTTATGGGTTTATACTATATTTGTAAAACTGTAGAATCAGAATTAATAATGACCATGGCCATCCCTGCATTTTCAATGTAATATCCACTCTCTTGAAGCAAAACAACTCTCCATAATAGTGTGAGAGCTATTTGAAAGTAGAATTTATTCTCTTAGACTATGGTGGACTTTACGTCCTTCGAGGTCTTTCCACAAAGTTTGGATGGGCAATTATCAGATGTTATTGATTTGCAAAAATTCTGAAGGGTGGAAGTTTGGACAAGACGTTTCTTGGCATACCTTCCACATGTAAGATTCTGTGATTACATATCTGACATTATCGAATGAGAGATTTGGAAGAGGAGGCAAGTGCCATGTAGTCCAAACCCTTCATGTCATTTATGGATTCACAGTGAAATTGGTCGTGACGGAGGGGTACCCAGTCTGCATGAAATCACATGGAGAGAAGGATCTTCTTCTATGTAGAGCGAAATGATCTTTCATTGTTCAAGATTTCTTTGCATGAGGAAGTTGATGGGAATGGTTTTATTGAATCTTATTTCCTCTCTGTTGAGCCGTTTTCTTGCTGTCCGAGTTTATAGAGCAGTAAAAAGGAAGTTTGGTTGCCAGATAGTGGACAAAAATTTGAAACCTTGGAAAGAGATGTTTTTGATTAAGGCCTTCCCTCCTGGGCGTCCTACATTTGTAGGACATGTCCTCCATTTTCAGATCACAGTATATTTTATGGGTTGATACTATATTTGTAAAACTGTAGAACCATAATTAATAATGACCATGGCCATCCATGCATTTTCAATGTAATATCCACTCTCTTGAAGCAAAACAACTCTCCATAATAGCGTAAGAGCTATTTGAAAGTAGAATTTATTCTCTTGGACTTTGATGGACTTTACATCCTTCGGTGTCTTTGCACAAAGTTTGGATGGGCAATTATCTGACGTTATTGAGTTGCAAAAATTCTGAAGGGTAGGAATTTTGGACAAGCCATTTCTTGGCATATCTTCCACCTGTAAGATTCTGTGATTACATATCTGACATTCTAGAATGAGAGATTTGGAAGAGGAGGCAAGTGCTATGTAGTCCAAACCCTTCATATCATTTACAGATTCACAATAAAATTGGTTGTGAAGGAGGGGTAACCAGTCTGCATGAAATTACATGGAGAGAAGGAACCTCTTTTATGCAAAACGAAATGATCTTTCATTGTTCAAGATTTCTTTGCATGAGGAAGTTGATGGGAATGGTTTTATTGAATCTTATTTCCTCTCTGTTGAGCCGTTTTCGTGCTGTAAGAGTATATAGAGCAGTAAAAAGGAACTTTGGTAGGTAGTTAGTGGACAAAAATTTGAACCCTTGGAAAGAGGTGTTTTTTATGTGGGCCTTCACTCCTGGACCTCCTACATTTGTAGGACATGTCCTCCATTTTCAGATCACAGTATATTTTATGGGTGTATACTATATTTGTACACCTGTATACCCATAATTAATCATGACCATTGCCATCCAAGCATTTTCAAAGTAATATCCAATCTCTTGAAGCAAAACAACTCTCCATAATAGCGTAAGCGCTATTTGAAAGTAGAATTTATTCTCTTAGACTATGGTGCACTTTACGTCCTTCGATGTCTTTCCACAAAGTTTGGATGGGCAATTATCAGACGTTATTGAGTTGCAAAAATTCGGAAGGCTGCGAGTTTGGACTTGCCATCTCTTGGCAGATCTTGCACCTGTAAGATTCTGTGATTACATATCTGACATTCTCGAATGAGAGATTTGGAAGAGGAGGCACATGCCATGTAGTCCAAACCCTTCATGTCATTTAGGGATTCACAGTGAAATTGGTGGTGATGTAGGGGTACCCAGTCTGCACGAAATCACATGGAGAGAAGGATCCTCTTCTATGTAGAACAAAATGATCTTTCTTTTTTCAAGATTTCTTTTCATGAGGAAGTTGATGGGAATGGTTTTATTGAATCTTATTTCCTCTCTGTTGATCAGTTTACTTGCTGTCCGATGTTATAGGGCAGTAAAAAGGAAGTTTGGTTGCTAGATAGTGGACAAAAATCTGAACCCTTGGAAAGGGGTGATTTTGATTTGAACATTCCTTCCTGGATGTCCTACATTTGTACGACATGTCCTCCATTTTCTGATCACAATATATTTTATGGGTTTATACTATATTTGTAAAACTGTAGAATCAGAATTAATAATGACCATGGCCATCCATGCATTTTCAATGTAATATCCACTCTCTTGAAGCAAAACAACTCTCCATAATAGTGTAAGAGCTATTTGAAAGTAGAATTTATTCTCTTAGACTATGGTGGACTTTACGTCCTTCGAGGTCTTTCCACAAAGTTTGGATGGGCAATTATCAGACGTTATTGATTTGCAAAAATTCTGAAGGGTGGAAGTTTGGACAAGCCATTTCTTGGCATACTTTCCACATGTAAGATTCTGTGATTACATATCTGACATTCTCGAATGAGAAATTTGGAAGAGGAGGCAAGTGCCATGTAATCCAAACCCTTCATGTCCTGTTTGGATTCACAGTGAAATTGGTCGTGAGGGAGGGGTACCCAGTCTGCATGAAATCACATGGAGAGAAAGATCTTCTTCTATGTAGAGTAAAATGATCTTTCATTGTTCAAGATTTCTTTGCATGAGGAAGTTGATGGGAATGGTTTTATTGAATCTTATTTCCTCTCTGTTGAGCCGTTTTCTTGCTGTCCGAGTTTATAGAGCAGTAAAAAGGAAGTTTGGTTGCCAGATAGTGGACAAAAATTTGAACCCTTGGAAAGAGATGTTTTTGATTAAGCCTTCCCTCCTGGGCATCCTACATTTGTAGGACATGTTCTCCATTTTCAGATCACAGTATATTTTATGGGTTCATACTATATTTGTACACCTGTAGACCCATAATAAATCATGAACATTGCCATACAAGCATTTTCAATGTAATATCCACTCTCTTGAAGCAAAAGAACTCTCCATAAAAGCGTAAGAGCTATTTGAAAGTAGAATTTATTTTCTTGGACTTTGGTGGACTTTATGTCCGGCGAGGTCTTTCCACAAAGTTTGGATGGGCAATTATCAGACGTTATTGAGTTGCAAAAATTTTGAAGGCTGCGAGTTTGGACTAGCCATCTCTTGGCAGATCTTGCACCTGTAAGATTCTGTGATTACATATCTGACATTCTCGAATGAGAGATTTGGAAGAGGAGGCACGTGCCATGTAGTCCAAACCCTTCATGTCATTTAGGGATTCACAGTGAAATTGGTGGTGATGTAGGGGTACCCAGTCTGCACGAAATCACATGGAAAGAAGGATCCTCTTCTATGTAGAACGAAATGATCTTTCATTTTTCAAGATTTCTTTTCATGAGGAAGTTGATGGGAATGGTTTTATTGAATCTTATTTCCTCTCTGTTGATCCGTTTACATGCTGTCCGATGTTATAGAGCAGTAAAAAGGAAGTTTGGTTGCTAGATAGTGGACAAAAATCTGAACCCTTGCAAAGGGGTGTTTTTGATTTGGACATTCTCTCCTGGGTGTCCTACATTTGTAGGACATGTCCTCCATTTTCTGATCACAGTATATTTTATGGGTTTATACTATATTTGTAAAACTGTAGAATCAGAATTAATAATGACCATGGCCATCCATGCATTTTCAATGTAATATCCACTCTCTTGAAGCAAAACAACTCTCCATAATAGTGTGAGAGCTATTTGAAATTAGAATTTATTCTCTTAGACTATGGTGGACTTTCCGTCCTTCGAGGTCTTTCCACAAAGTTTGGATGGGCAATTATCAGACGTTATTGATTTGCAAAAATTCTGAAGGGTGGAAGTTTGGACAAGACGTTTCTTGGCATACCTTCCACATGTAAGATTCTGTGATTACATATCTGACATTATCGAATGAGAGATTTGGAAGAGGAGGCAAGTGCCATGTAGTCCAAACCCTTCATGTCATTTATGGATTCACAGTGAAATTGGTCGTGACGGAGGGGTACCCAGTCTGCATGAAATCACATGGAGAGAAGGATCTTCTTCTATGTAGAGCGAAATGATCTTTCATTGTTCAAGATTTCTTTGCATGAGGAAGTTGATGGGAATGGTTTTATTGAATCTTATTTCCTCTCTGTTGAGCCGTTTTCTTGCTGTCCGAGTTTATAGAGCAGTAAAAAGGAAGTTTGGTTGCCAGATAGTGGACAAAAATTTGAACCCTTGGAAAGTGATGTTTTTGATTAAGGCCTTCCCTCCTGGGCGTCCTACATTTGTAGGACATGTCCTCCATTTTCAGATCACAGTATATTTTATGGGTTTATACTATATATGTACACCTATAGACCCATAATAAATCATGACCATGGCCATACAAGCATTTTCAATGTAATATCCACTCTCTTGAAGCAAAAGAACTCTCCATAAAAGTGTAAGACCTATTTGAAAGTAGAATTTATTCTCTTAGACTATGGTGGAATTTACGTCCTTCGAGGTCTTTCCACAAAGTTTGGATGGGCAATTATCAGACGTTATTGAGTTGCAAAAATTCGGAAGGCTGAGAGTTTGGACTAGCCATCTCTTGGCATATCTTGCACCTGTACTATTCTGAGATTACATATCTGACATTCTCGAATGAGAGATTTGGAAGAGGAGGCAAGTCCTATGTAGACCAAACCCTTCATATCATTTATAGATTCACAATAAAATTGGTCGTGAAGGAGGGGTACCCAGTCTGCATGAAATCACATGGAGAGAAGGATTCTCTTGTATGCAGAACAAAATTATCTTTCATTGTTCAAGATATCTTTGGATGAGGAAGTTGATGGGAATGGTTTTATTGAATCTAATTTCCTCTTTGTTAAGCGTTTTTCTTGATGTACGAATATATAGAGCAGTAAAAAGGAAGTTTTGTGGCTAGTTAGTGTAGAAAAATTTGAACCCTTGGAAAGAGGTGTTTTTAATTTGGGCCTTCCCTCCTGGGCGTCCTACATTTGTAGGACATGTCCTACATTTTCAGATCATACTGTATTTTATGGGTTTATACTATATATATACACTTGTAGACCCATAATTAATCATGACCATTGCCATCCAAGCATTTTTAATGTAATATCCACTCTCTTGAAGCAAAACAACTCTCCATAATCGTGTAAGAGCTATTTGAAAGTAGAATTAATTCTCTTCGACTTTGGTGGACTTTATGTCCTTCGAGGTCTTTCCACAAAGTTTGGATGGGCAAGTATCAGACGTTATTGAGTTGCAAAAATTCTGAAGTGTGGAATTTTGGACAAGCCATTTCTTGGCATATCTTACACCTGTAAGATTCTGTGATTACATAGCTGTCATTCTCGAATGAGAGATTTGGAAGAGGAGGCAAGTGCCATGTTGTCCAAACCCTTCATGTCATTAAGGATGCACAGTGAAATTGGTCGTGATGGAGGGGTACCCAGTCTGCATGAAATCACATGGAGAGAAGGCTCCTCTTCCGTGTAGAACGAAATGATCTTTCATTGTTCAAGATTTCTTTGCATGAGCAAGTTGATGGGAATGGTTTTATTGAATCTTATTTCCTCTCTGTTGAGCCGTTTTCTTACAGTCCAAGTTTACAGAGCAGTAAAAAGGAAGTTTGTTTGCTAGATAGTGGACAAAAATTTGAACCCTTGGAAAGAGGTGTTTTTGATTTGTGCCTTCCCTCCTGGGCATTCTACATTTGTAGTACATGTCCTCCATTTTCAGATCACAGTATAGTTTATGGATATATACTATATTTGTACACCTGTAGATCCATATTTAATCATGACCATGGCCATCCAGGCATTTTCAATGTAATATCCCCTTTCCTAAAGCTAAACAGCTCTCCATAATAGCGTAAGAGCTATTTGAAAGTAGAATTTATTCTCTTAGACTATGGTGGAATTTACGTCCTTCGAGGTCTTTCCACAAAGTTAGGATTGGCAATTAGCAGACGTTATTGATTTGCAAAAATTCTGAAGGATTGAAGTTTGGACAAGCCATTTCTTGGCATATCTTTCACATGTAAGATTCTTTGATTACATATCTGACATTCTCGAATGAGAGATTTGGAAGAGGAGGCAAGTGCCATGTAGTCCAAACCCTTCATGTCATTTATGGATTCACAGTGCAATTGGTCGTGACGGAGGGGTACCCAGTCTGCATGAAATCACATGGAGAGAAGGATCTTCCTCTATGTAGAAAAAAATTATCTTTCATTGTTCAAGATTTGCATGAGGAAGTTGATGGGAATGGTTTTATTGAATCTTATTTCCTCTCTGTTGAGCCGTTTTCTTGCTGTCCGAGTATATAGAGAAGTAAAAAGGAAGTTTGGTTGCTAGATAGTGTACAAAAATTTGAACCCTTGGAAAGAGGTGTTTTTGAATTGGGCCTTCCCTCCAGGGCGTCCTACATTTGTAGGACATGTCCTGCATTTTCAGATCACCATACATTTTATGGGTTTATACTATATTTGTACACCTGCAGACCCATAATAAATCATGACCATTGACATGGAAGCATTTTCAAAGTATATTCCACTCTGTTCAAGCAAAACAACTCTTCATAATAGTGTATGAGCTATTTGAAAGTAGCAATTATTCTCTTGGACTTTGGTGCACTTTACTTCGAGCGAGGTCTTTCCACAAAGTTTGGATGGGCAATTATCAGACCTTATTGAATTGCAAAAATTCGGAAGGCTGGGAATTTGGAATAGCCATCTCTTGGCATATATTGCACCTGCAAGATTGTGTGATTACATATCTGACATTCTCAAATGAGAGATTTGGAAGAGGAATCAAGTGCTATGTATTCCAAACCCTTCATATCATTTATGGATTCACAATAAAATAGGATGTGATGGAGGGGTAACCTGTCTGCATGAAATGACATGGAGAGAAGGATCCCCTTGTATGCAGAATAAAATCATCTTTCATTGTTTAAGATTTCTTTGCATGAGGAAGTTGATGGGAATGGTTTTATTGAATCTTATTTCCTCTCTATTGAGCCGTTTTCTTGCTGTCCGATTTTCTAGAGCAGTAAAAAGGAAGTTTGGTAGCTAGTTAGTGGACAAAAATTTGAAAGCTTGGAAAGAGGTGTTTTTGATTTAGGCCTTCCCTCCATGGCGTCCTACATTTGTAGGACATGTCCTTCACTTTCATATAACAGTATATTTTATGGGTATATACTATATTTGTACACCTGCAGGCCCATAATTAATCATGACCATTGCCATCCAAGAATTTTCAAAGTATATTCCACTCCGTTCAAGCAAAACAACTCTCCATAATAGTGTATGAGCTATTTGAAAGTAGCATTTATTCTCTTGGACTTTGGTGCACATTACATCCTGCGATGTTTTCCACAAAGTTTGGATGGGCAATTCTCATATGTTACTGAGTTGCAAAAATTCTGAAGAGTGGAAGTTTGGACTAGCGATCTCTTGGCATATCTTTCACATGTAAGATTCTGTGATTACATATCTGACATTCTCGAATGAGAGATTTGGAAGAGGAGGCAAGTGCTATGTAGTCCAAACCCTTCATGTCATTTATGGATTCACAGTAAAATTGGTCGTGATGGAGGGGTACCCAGTCTGCATGAAATCACAAGGAGAGAAGGATCCTCTTGTATGCAGAACAAAATTATCTTTCATTGTTCAAGATTTCTTTGCATTAGGAAGTTGATGGGAATTGTTTTATTGAATCTTATTTCCTCTCTGTTGAGCCGTTTTCTTGCTGTCCGTGTTTATAGAGCAGTAAAAAGGAAGTTTGGTTGCTAGTGAGAGGACAAAAATTTCAACCCTTGGAAAGGGTTGTTTCTGATTTGGAACTTCCCTCCTGGGTGTCCTACATTTGTAGGACATGTCCTCCATTTTCTGATCACAGTATATTTTATGGGTTTATACTATATTTGTAAAACTGTAGAACCATAATTAATAATGACCATGGCCATCCATGCATTTTCAATGTAATATCCACTCTCTTGAAGCAAAACAACTCTCCATAATAGCGTGAGAGCTATTTGAAAGTAGAATTTATTCTCTTAGACTATGGTGGACTTTACGTCCTTCGAAGTCTTTCCACAAAGTTTGGATGGACAATTATCAGACGTTATTGAGTTGCAAAAATTCGGAAGGCTGGGAGTTTGGACTACCCATCTCTTGGCTTATCTTGAACCTGTAAGATTCTGTGATTACATATCTGACATTCTAGAATGAGAGATTTGGAAGAGGAGGCACGTGCCATGTAGTCCAAACTCTTCATGTCATTTATGGAATCATAGTAAAATTGGTCGTGATGGAGGGGTACCCAGTCTGCATGAAATCACAAGGAGAGAAGGATCCTCTTGTATGCAGAACAAAATTATCTTTCATTGTTCAAGATTTCTTTACATTAGGAAGTTGATGGGAATTGTTTTATTGAATCTTATTTCCTCTCTGATGAGCCGTTTTCTTGCTGTCCGCGTTTGTAGACCAGTAGAAAGGAAGTGTGGTTGCTAGATGGTGGACATAAATTTGAACCCTTGGAAAGAGGTGTTTTTGATTCGGGCTTTCCCTCCCGGGCGTCCTACATTTGTAGGACATGTCCTCCATCTTGAGATCACAGTATATTTTCTGGGTTTATACTATATATGTACACCTGTAGACCCATAATAAAACATGACCATGGCCATCCAAGCATTTTCAATGTAATATCCACTCTGTTGAAGCAAAAGAACTCTCCATAATAGTGTAAGAGCTATTTGAAAGTAGAATTTATTTTCTTGGACTTTGGTGGACGTTACGTCCGGCGAGGTCTTTCCACAAAGTTTGGATGAGCAATTATCAGACGTTATTGAATTGCAAAAATTCGGAAGGCTGAGAGTTTGGACTAGCCATCTCTTGGCATATCTTGCACCTGTAAGATTCTGTGATTACATATCTGACATTCTCGAATGAGAGATTTGGAAGAGGAGGCAAGTGCTATGTAGTCCAAACCCGTCATATCATATATAGATTCACAATAAAATTGGTTGTGAAGGAGGGGTTCCCAGTCTGCATGAAATTACATGGAGAGAAGGATCCACTTCTAGGTAGAACGAAATGATCTTTCATTGTTCAAGATTTCTTTGCATGAGGAAGTTGATGGGAATGGTTTTATTGAATCTTATTTCCTCTCTGTTGAGCGTTTTTTGTGATGTATGAATATATAGAGCAGTAAAAAGGAAATTTTGTGGCTAGTTAGTGGAGAAAAATTTGAACCCTTGGAAAGAGGTGTTTTTAATATGGGTCTTCCCTCCTGGGCGTCCTACATTTGTAGGACATGTCCTACATTTTCAGATCACATAATATTTTATGGGTATATACTATATTTTTACACCTGTAAACCCATAATTAATCATGACCATTGCCATCAACGCATTTTCAATGTAATATCCAATCTCTTGAAGCAAAACAACTCTCCATAGTAGTTTAAGAGCTATTTGAAATTAGAATTCATTCTCTTGGACTTTGGTGGACTTTACGTCCTTCGAGGTCTTTGCACAAAGTTTGGATGGGCAATTATCTGACGTTATTGAGTTGCAAAAATTCTGAAGGCTAGGAGTTTGGACTAGCCATCTCTTGGCATATCTTGCACCTGTAAGATTCTGTGATTACATATCTGACTTTCTCAAATGAGAGATTTGGAAGAGGAGGCAAGTGAAATGTAGTCCAAACCCTTCATGTCATTTATGGATTCACAGTGAAATTGGTTGTGATGGAGGGGTACCCAGTCTGCATGAAATCACATGGAGAGAAGGATCCTCTTCTATGTAGAACGAAATGATCTTTCATTTTTCAAGATTTCTTTGCATGAGCAAGTTGATGGGAATGGTTTTATTGAATCTTATTTCCTCTCTGTTGAGCCGTTTACTTGCTGTACTGTGTTATAGAGCAGTAAAAAGGAAGTTTGGTTGCTAGATAGTGAACAAAAATTTGAACCCTTGGAATGGGGTGTTTTTGATTTGGACCTACCCTCCTGGATGTCCTACATTTGTAGGACATGTCCTCCATTTTCTGATCACAGTTTATTTTATGGGTTTATACTATATTTGTAAAACTGAGAACCATAATTAATAATGGCCATGGCCATCCATGAATTTTCAATGTAATATCCACTCTCTTGAAGCAAAACAACTCTCCATAATAGCGTAAAAGCTATTTGAAAGTAGAATTTATTCTCTTAGACTATGGTGGACTTTACATCCTTCGAGGTCTTTCCACAAAGTTTGGATGGGCAATTATCAGACGTTATTGATTTGCAAAAATTCTGAAGGGTAGGAATTTGAACAAGGCATTTCTTGGCATATCTTCCACATGTAAGTATCTGTGATTATATATCTGACATTCTCGAATGAGAGATTTGGAAGAGGAGGCAAGTGACATGTAGTCCAAACCCTTCATGTCATTTATGGATTCACAGTAAAATTGGTCGTGATGGAGGGGTACCCAGTCTGCATGAAATCACAAGGAGAGAAGGATCCTCTTGTATGCAGAACGGAATTTTATTTCATTGTTCAAGATTTCTTTGCATGAGGAAGTTGATGGGAATGGTTTTATTGAATCTTATTTCCTCTCTGTTGAGCCGTTTTCTTGCTGTACGAGTATATAGAGCAGTAAAATGGAAGTTTGGTTGCTAGTTAGTGGACAAAATTTTGAACCCTTGGAAAGAGGTGTTTTTGGTTTGGGCCTTCCCTCCAGGGCATCCTTCATTTGTAGGACATGTCCTACATTTTCCTATCACATAATATTTTATGTGTATATTCTATATTTGTACACCTGTAAACCCATAATTGATCATGACCATTGCCATCAACGCATTTTCAATGTAATATCCAATGTCTTGAAGCAAAACAACTCTCCATAATAGTGTAATAGCTATTTGAAAGTAGAATTCATTCTCTTGGACTTTGGTGGACTTTACGTCCTTCGAGGTCTTTCCACAAGGTTTGGATGGGCAATTATCAGACGTTATTGAGTTGCAAAAATTCGGAAGGCTGGGAGTTTGGACTAGCCATATCTTGGCATATCTTGCACCTGAAAGGTTCTGTGATTACATATCTGACATTCTCGAATGAGAGATTTGGAAGAAGAGGCAATTGCTATGTAGTCCAAACCCTTCATATCATTTATGGTTTCACAAAAAAATTGGTCGTGATAGAAGTGTAACCAGTCTGCATGAAATCACATGGAAAGAAGGATCCTCTTTTATGCAGAACGAAATGATCTTTCATTGTTCAAGATTTCTTTGCATGAGGAAGTTGATGGGAATGGTTTTATTGAATCTTATTTCCTCTCTGTTGAGACGTTTTCTTGCTGTCCGAGTTTATAGAGCAGTAAAAAGGAAGTTTGGTAGCTAGTTAGTGGACAAAAATTTGAACCCTTGGAAAGAGGTGTTTTTGATGTGGGCCTTCACTCCTGGACGTCCTACATTTGTAGGACATGTCCTCCATTTTCAGATCATACTGTATTTTATGGGTTTATACTATCTATGTACCCTTGTAGACCCATAATTAATCATGACCATTGTCATCCAAGCATTTTCAATGTAATATCCACTCTCTTGAAGCAAACAACTCTCCATAATAGTGTAAGAGCTATTTGAAAGTAGAATTAATTCTCTTGGACTTAGGTGGACTTTATGTCCTTCGAGGTCTTTCTACAAAGTTTGGATGGGCAATTATCAGATGTTATTGAGTTGCAAATATTCTGAAGGCTGGGAGTTTGGACTAGCCATATCTTGGCATATCTTTCACCTGTAAGCTTCTGTGATTACATATCTGACAATCTCGATTGAGAGATTTGGAAGAGGAGGCAAGTGCTATGTAGTCCAAACCCTTCATGTCATTTATGGATTCACAGTGAAATTGGTGGTGATGTAGTGGTACCCAGTCTGCAAGAAATCACATGGAGAGAAGTATCCTCTTCTATGTAGAACGAAATGATCTTTCATTGTTCAAAATTTTTTTGCTTCAGGAAATTGATGGGAATGGTTTTATTGAATCTTTTTTCCTCTCTGTTGAGCGGTTTTCTGGCAGTTCGAGTTTTCACAACAGGAAAAATGAAGTTTGGTTTCTAGATAGTGGACAAAAATTTGAACCCTTGGAAAGAGGTGTTTTTAATTAGGGCCATCCCTCCTGGGCGTCCTACATTTGTAGGACATGTCCTCCATTTTCAAATCACAGTATTTTTTATGTGTATATACTATATTTGTACACCTGTATACCCATAATTAATCATGACCATTGCCATCTAAGCTTTTTCAAAGTATATTCCACTCCGTTCAAGCAAAACAACTATCCATAATAGTGTATGAGTTATTTGAAAGTAGAATTTATTCTCTTGGACTTTGGTGCACTTTACGTCAAGCGAGATCTTTCCACAAAATTTGGATGGGCAATTATCAGACATTATTGAGTTGCAAAAATTCGGAAGGCTGGGAGTTTGGACTAGCCATCTCTTGGCATGTCTTGCACCTGTAAGATTCTGTGATTACATATCTGACTTTCTCGAATGAGAGATTTGGAAGAGGAGGCAAGTGCTATGTAGTCCAAACCCTTCATGTCATTTATGGATTCACAGTGAAATTGGTTGTGATGGAGGGGTACCCAGTCTGCATGAAATCACATGGCGAGAAGGATCCTCTTCTATGTAGAACGAAATGATCTTTCATTTTTCAAGATTTCTTTGCATGAGGAAGTTGATGGGAATGGTTTTATTGAATCTTATTTCTTCTCTGTTGAGCCGTTTACTTGCTGTCTGATGTTATAGAGCAGTAAAAAGGAAGTTTGGTTGCTAGATAGTGGACAAAATTTGAACCCTTGGAAAGGGGTGTTTTTGATTTGGACCTTCCCTCCTGGGTGTCCTACATTTGTAGGACATGTCCTCCATTATCTGATCACAGTATATTTTATGGGTTTATACTATATTTGTAAAACTGAGAACCGAAATTAATAATGACCATGGCCATCCATGCATTTTCAATGTAATATCAAGTCTCTTGAAGCAAAACAACTCTACATAATAGCATAAGAGCTATTTGAAAGTAGAATTTATTCTCTTAGACTATGGTGGACTTTACGTCCTTCGAGGTCTTTCCACAAAGTTTGGATGGGCAATTATCAGACGTTATTAATTTGCAAAAATTCTGAAGGGTAGGAATTTGAACAAGGCATTTCTTGGCATATCTTCCACATGTAAGATTCTGTGATTATATATCTGACATTCTCGAATGAGAGATTTGGAAGAGGAGGCAAGTGCCATGTAGTCCAAACCCTTCATGTCATTTATGGATTCACAGTGAAATTGGTCGTGAAGGAGGGGTACCCAGTTTGCATGAAATCACATGGAGAGAAGGATCTTCTTCTATGTATAGCGAAATGATCTTTCTTTGTTCAAGATTTCTTTGCATGAGGAAGTTGATGGGAATGGTTTTATTGAATCTTAATTCCTCTCTGTTGAGCCGTTTTCTTGCTGTCCGAGTTTATAGAGCAGTAAAAAGGAAGTTTGGTTGCCAGATAGTGGACAAAAATTTGAATCCTTGGAAAGAGATGTTTTTGATTTGGGACTTCCCTCCTGGGCGTCCTACATTTGTAGGACATGTCCTCCATTTTCAGATCACAGTATATTTTATGGGTTTATACTATATATGTACACCTGTAGACCCATAATAAATCATGACCATGGCCATACAAGCATTTTCAATGTAATATCCACTCTCTTGAAGCAAAAGAACTCTCCATAAAAGTGTAAGAGCTATTTGAAAGTAGAATTTATTTTCTTGGACTTTGGTGGACTTTACGTCCTTCGAGGTCTTTCCACAAAGTTTGGATGGGCAATTATCAGACGTTATTGATTTGCAAAAATTCTGAAGGGTGGAAGTTTGGACAAGATGTTTCTTGGCATATCTTCCACATGTAAGATTCTGTGATTACATATCTGACATTATCGAATGAGAGATTTGGAAGAGGAGGCAAGTGCCATGTAGTCCAAACCCTTCATGTCATTTATGGATTCACAGTGAAATTGGTCGTGACGGAGGGGTACCCAGTCTGCATGAAATCACATGGAGAGAAGGATCTTCTTCTATGTAGAGCGAAATCATCTTTCATTGTTCAAGATTTCTTTGCATGAGGAAGTTGATGGGAATGGTTTTATTAAATCTTATTTCCTCTCTGTTGATCGGTTTTCTTGCTGTCCGAGTTTATAGAGCAGTAAAAAGGAAGTTTGGTTGCTAGATAGTGGACAAAAATCTGAACCCTTGCAAAGGGTTGTTTTTGATTTGGACATTCCCTCCTGGATGTCCTACATTTGTAGGACATGTCCTCCATTTTCTGATCACAGTATATTTTATGGGTTTATACTATATTTGTAAAACTGTAGAACCATAATTAATAATGACCATGGCCATCCATGCATTTTCAATGTAATATCCACTCTCTTGAAGCAAAAAACTCTCCATAATAGCGTGAGAGCTATTTGAAAGTAGAATTTATTCTCTTAGACTATGGTGGACTTTACGTCCTTCGAGGTCTTTCCACAAAGTTTGGATGGGCAATTATCAGACGTTATTGATTTTCAAAAATTCTGAAGGGTGGAAGTTTGAACAAGACGTTGCTTGGCATATCTTCCACATGTAAGATTCTGTAATTACATATCTGACATTCTCGAATGAGAAATTTGGAAGAGGAGGCAAGTGCCATGTAGTCCAAACCCTTCATGTCATTTATGGATTCACAGTGAAATTGGTCGTGACGGAGGGGTACCCAGTCTGCATGAAATCAAACGGATAGAAGGATCCTCTTCTATGTAGAACGAAATGATCTTTCATTGTTCAAGATTCCTTTGCTTCAGGTAATTGATGGGAATGGTTTTATTGAATCTTTTTTCCTCTCTGTTGAGTGGTTTTCTGGCTGTTCGAGTTTACACAGCAGGAAAAAGGAAGTTTGGTTTCTAGATAGTGGAGAAAAATTTGAACCCTTGGAAAGAGGTGTTTTTGATTAGGGCCATTCCTCCTGGGCGTCCTACATTTGTAGGACATGTCCTCCATTTTCAAACCACAGTATATTTTATGGGTTTATACTATATTTGTACACCTGTATACCCATAATTAATCATGACCATTGCCATCCAAGCATTTTCAATGTAATATCCTCTCTCTTGAAGCAAAACAACTCTCCATAATAGTATAAGAGCTATATGAAAGTAGAATTTATTCTCTTCGACTTTGGTGGACTTTACGTCCTTCGAGGTCTTTCCACAAAGTTTGGATGGGCAATTATCAGACGTTATTGAATTGCAAAAAATCTGAAGGGTGGAAGTTTGGACAAGCCATTTCTTGGCATATTCTCCACCTGCAAGATTCTGTGATTACATATCTGACATTCTGGAATGAGAGATTTGGAAGAGGAGGCAAGTGCCATGTAGTCCAAACCCTTCATATCCTTTATGGATTCACAATAAAATTGGTTGTGATGGAGGGGTAACCAGTCTGCAAGAAATCACATGGAGAGAAGGATCCTCTTCGATGCAGAATGAAATGATCTTTCATTGTTCAAGATTTCTTTGCATGAGGAAGTTGATGGGAATGGTTTTATTGAAAATTATTTCCTCTCTGTTGAGCCTTTTTCTTGCTGTACGAGTATATAGAGCAGTAAAAGGGAAGTTTGGTTGCTAGTTAGCGGACAAAAATTTGAAGCCTTGGAAAGAGGTGTTTTTAATTTGGGCCTTCCCTCCTGGGCGTCCTACATTTGTAGGACATGTCCTACATTTTCAGATCACAGTATATTTTATGGGTACATACAATATTTGTACACCTGTAGACCCAGAATTCATCATGACCATTGCCATCCAAGCATTCTCATAGTATATTCCACCCCCTTCAAGTAAAACAACTCTTTATAATTGTGTAAGAGCTATTTGAAAGTAGAATTTATTCTCTTGGACTTTGGTGCACTTTACGTCCTGCGACGTCTTTCCACAAAGTTTGGATGTACAATTATCAAACGTTATTGAGTTGCAAAAATTCTGTAGGGTGGAATTTTGGACAAGCCATTTCTTGGCATATCTTCCACCTGTAAGATTCTGTGATTACATATCTGACATTCTAGAATGAGAGATTTAGAAGAGGAGGCAAGTTCTATGTAGTCCAAACCCTTCATATCATTTACAGATTCACAATAAAATTGGTTGTGAAGGAGAGGTAACAAGTCTGCATGAAATGACATGGAGAGAAGGATCCTCTTTTATGCAGAACGAAATGATCTTTAATTGTTCAAGATTTCTTTGCATGAGGAAGTTGATGGGAATGGTTTTATTGAATCTTATTTCCTCTCTGTTGAGCCGTTTTCTTGCTGTCCGAGTTTATAGAGCAGTAAAAAGGAAGTTTGGTAGCTAGATAGTGGACAAAAATTTGAACCCTTGGAAAGAGGTCTTTTTGATGTGGGCCTTCACTCCTGGATGTCCTACATTTGTAGGACATGTCCTCCATTTTCAGATCACAGTATATTTTATGGGTTTATACTATATTTGTAAAACTGAGAACCAAAATTAATAATGACCATGGCCATCCATGCATTTTCAATGTAATATCCACTCTCTTGAAGCAAAACAACTCTCCATAATAGCGTAAGAGCTATTTGAAAGTAGAATTTATTCTCTTAGACTATGGTGGACTTTACGTCCTTCGATGTCTTTCCACAAAGTTTGGATGGGCAATTATCAGACGTTATTAATTTGCAAAAATTCTGAAGGGTAGGAATTTGAACAAGGCATTTCTTGGCATATCTTCCACATGTAAGATTCTGTGATTATATATCTGACATTATCGAATGAGAGATTTGGAAGAGGAGGCAAGTGCCATGTAGTCCAAACCCTTCATGTCATTTATGGATTCACAGTGAAATTGGTCGTGACGGAGGGGTACCCAGCCTGCATGAAATCACATGGAGAGAAGGATCTTCTTCTATGTAGAGCGAATTGATCTTTCATTGTTCAAGATTTCTTTGCATGAGGAAGTTGATGGGAATGGTTTTATTGATTCTTATTTCCTCTCTGTTGAGCCGGTTTCTTGCTGTCCGAGTTTATAGAGCAGTAAAAAGGAAGTTTGGTTGCCAGATAGTGGACAAAAATTTGAACCCTTGGAAAGAGATGTTTTTGATGTGGGCCTTCACTCCTGGGCGTCCTACATTTGTAGGACATGTCCTCCGTTTTCAGATCACAATATATTTTATGGGTTTATACTATATATGTACACCTGTAGACCCATAATAATTCATGACCATGGCAATCCAAGCATTTTCAATGTAATATTCACTCTCTTGAAGCAAAAGAACTCTCCATAATAGCGTAAGAGCTATTTGAAAGTAGAATTAATTTTCTTGGACTTTGGTGGACTTTACGTCCGGCGAGGTCTTTCCACAAAGTTTGGATGGGCAATTATCAGATGTTATTGAGTTGCAAAAATTCGGAAGGCTGGGAGTTTGGACTAGCCATCTCTTGGCATATCTTGCACCTGTAAGATTCTGAGATTACATATCTGACATTCTCGAATGAGAGATTTGGAAGAGGAGGCAAGTGCTATGTAGACCAAACCCTTCATATCATTTATAGATTCACAATAAAATTGGTCGTGAAGGATTGGTACCCAGTCTGCATGAAATCACATGGAGAGAAGGATCCTCTTGTATCCAGAACAAAATTATCTTTCATTGTTCAAGATTTCTTTGCATGAGGAAGTTGATGGGAATGGTTTTATTGAATCTAATTTCCTCTCTGTTGAGCGTTTTTCTTGATGTACGAATATATAGAACAGTAAAAAAGAAGTTTTGTGGCTAGTTAGTGGAGAAAAATTTGAACCCTTGGAAAGAGGTGTTTTTAATTTGGGCCTTCCCTCCTGGGCGTCCTACATTTGTAGGACATGTCCTACATTTTCAGATCACAGTATATTTTATGGGTATATACTATATTTGTACACCTGTAAACCCATAATTAATTATGACCATGGCCATCGATGCATTTTCAATGTAATATCCAATCTCTTGAAGCAAAACAATCTCCATAATAGTGTAAGAGCTATTTGAAAGTAGAATTTATTCTCTTGAACTTTGGTGGACTTTACATCCTTCGAGGTCTTTGCACAAAGTTTGGAATGGCAATTATCTGACGTTATTGAGTTGCAAAAATTCTGAAGGGTGGAAGTTTGGACTAGCCATATCTTGGCATATCTTGCACCATTAAGGTTCTGTGATTACATATCTGACATTCTCGAATGAGAGATTTGGAAGAGGAGGCAAGTGCCATGTAGTTCCAAACCTTCATGTCATTCATGGATTCACAGTGAAATTGGTCGTGATGGGGGGGTACCCAGTCTGCATGAAATCACATGGAGAGAAGGATCCTCTTGTATGCAGAACAAAATTATCTTTCAATGTTCAAGATTTCTTTGCATGAGGAAGTTGATGGGAATGGTTTTATTGAATCTTATTTCCTGTCTGTTGAGCGTTTTTCTTGATGTACGAATATATAGAGTAGTAAAAAGGAAGTTTTGTGGCTAGTTAGTGGAGAAAAATTTGAACCCTTGGAAAGAGGTGTTTTTAATTTGGGCCTTCCCTCCTGGGCGTCCTACATTTGTAGGACATGTCCTACATTTTCAGATCATACAGTATTTTATGGGTTTATACTATATATGTACCCTTGTAGACCCATAATTAATTATGACCATTGCCATCCAAGCATTTTTAATGTAATATCCACTCTCTTGAAGCAAAACAACTCTCCATAATAGTGTAAGAGCTATTTGAAAGTAGAATTAATTCTCTTGGACTTTGGTGGACTTCATGTCCTTCGAGGTCTTTCCACAAAGTTGGGATGGGCAAGTATCAGACGTTATTGATTTGCAAAAATTCTGAAGGGTGGAAGTTTGAACAAGACGTTGCTTGGCATATCTTCCACATGTAAGATTCTGTGATTACATAGTTGTCATTCTCGAATGAGAGATTTGGAAGAGGAGGCAAGTGCTATGTAGTCCAAACCCTTCATATCATTTATAGATTCACAATAAAATTGGTTGTGAAGGAGGGGTACCCAGGCTGCATGAAATCACATGGACAGAAGGATCCTCTTTTATGCAGAACGAAATGATCTTTAATTGTTCAAGATTTCTTTGCATGAGGAAGTTGATGGGAATGGTTTTATTGAATCTTATTTCCTCTCTGTTGAGCCGGTTTCTTGCTGTCCGAGTTTATAGAGCAGTAAAAAGGAAGTTTGGTAGCTAGATAGTGGACAAAAATTTGATCCCTTGCAAAGAGGTGTTTTTGATGTGGGCCTTCACTCCTGGACGTCCTACATTTGTAGGACATGTCCTCCATTTTCAGATCACAGTATATTTTATGGGTTTATACTATATTTGTAAAACTGAGAACCAAAATTAATAATGACCATGGCCATCCATGCATTTTCAATGTAATATCCACTCTCTTGAAGCAAAACAACTCTCCATAATAGCGTAAGAGCTATTTGAAAGTAGAATTTATTCTCTTAGACTATGGTGGACTTTACGTCCTTCGATGTCTTTCCACAAAGTTTGGATGGGCAATTATCAGACGTTATTAATTTGCAAAAATTCTGAAGGATAGGAATTTGAACAAGGCATTTCTTGGCATATCTTCCACATGTAAGATTCTGTGATTATATATCTGACATTCTCGAATGAGAGATTTGGATGAGGATGAAAGTGCCATGTAGTCCAAACCCTTCATGTCATTTATGGATTCACAGTGAAATTGGTCGTGACGGAGGGGTACCCAGCCTGCATGAAATCACATGGAGAGAAGGATGTTCTTCTGTGTAGAACAAAATGATCTTTCATTGTTCAAGATTTCTTTGCATGAGGAAGTTGATGGGAATGGTTTTATTGAAACTTATTTCCTATCTGTTGAGCCGTTTTCTTGCTGTCCGAGTTTATAGAGCAGTAAAAAGGAAGTTTGGTTGCTAGATAGTGGACAAAAATGTGAACCCTTGGAAAGAGGTGTTTTTGATGTGGGCCTTCACTCCTGGGCGTCCTACATTTGTAGGACATGTCCTCCATCTTGAGATCACAATATATTTTATGGGTTTATACTATATATGTACACCTGTAGACCCATAATAAATCATGACCATGGCAATCCAAGCATTTTCAATGTAATATTCACTCTCTTGAAGCAAAAGAACTCTCCATAATAGCGTAAGAGCTATTTGAAAGTAGAATTAATTTTCTTGGACTTTGGTGGACTTTACGTCCGGCGAGGTCTTTCCACAAAGTTTGGATGGGCAATTATCAGACGTTATTGTGTTGCAAAAATTCGGAAGGCTGGGAGTTTGGACTAGCCATCTCTTGGCATATCTTGCACCTGTAAGATTCTGAGATTACATATCTGACATTCTCGAATGAGAGATTTGGAAGAGGAGGCAAGTGCTATGTAGACCAAACCCTTCATATCATTTATAGATTCACAATAAAATTGGTCGTGAAGGAGGGGTACCCAGTCTGCATGAAATCACATGGAGAGAAGGATCCTCTTGTATCCAGAACAAAATTATCTTTCATTGTTCAAGATTTCTTTGCATGAGGAAGTTGATGGGAATGGTTTTATTGAATCTAATTTCCTCTCTGTTGAGCGTTTTTCTTGATGTACGAATATATAGAACAGTAAAAAAGAAGTTTTGTGGCTAGTTAGTGGAGAAAAATTTGAACCCTTGGAAAGAGGTGTTTTTAATTTGGGCCTTCCCTCCTGGGCGTCCTACATTTGTAGGACATGTCCTACATTTTCAGATCACAGTATATTTTATGGGTATATACTATATTTGTACACCTGTAAACCCATAATTAATTATGACCATGGCTATCGATGCATTTTCAATGTAATATCCAATCTCTTGAAGCAAAACAATCTCCATAATAGTGTAAGAGCTATTTGAAAGTAGAATTTATTCTCTTGAACTTTGGTGGACTTTACATCCTTCGAGGTCTTTGCACAAAGTTTGGAATGGCAATTATCTGACGTTATTGAGTTGCAAAAATTCTGAAGGGTGGAAGTTTGGACTAGCCATATCTTGGCATATCTTGCACCATTAAGGTTCTGTGATTACATATCTGACATTCTCGAATGAGAGATTTGGAAGAGGTAGGCAAGTGCCATGTAGTTCCAAACCTTCATGTCATTCATGGATTCACAGTGAAATTGGTCGTGATGGGGGGGTACCCAGTCTGCATGAAATCACATGGAGAGAAGGATCCTCTTGTATGCAGAACAAAATTATCTTTCAATGTTGAAGATTTCTTTGCATGAGGAAGTTGATGGGAATGGTTTTATTGAATCTTATTTCCTGTCTGTTGAGCGTTTTTCTTGATGTACGAATATATAGAGTAGTAAAAAGGAAGTTTTGTGGCTAGTTAGTGGAGAAAAATTTGAACCCTTGGAAAGAGGTGTTTTTAATTTGGGCCTTCCCTCCTGGGCGTCCTACATTTGTAGGACATGTCCTACATTTTCAGATCATACTGTATTTTATGGGTTTATACTATATATGTACCCTTGTAGACCCATAATTAATTATGACCATTGCCATCCAAGCATTTTTAATGTAATATCCACTCTCTTGAAGCAAAACAACTCTCCATAATAGTGTAAGAGCTATTTGAAAGTAGAATTAATTCTCTTGGACTTTGGTGGACTTCATGTCCTTCGAGGTCTTTCCACAAAGTTGGGATGGGCAAGTATCAGACGTTATTGAGTTGCAAAAATTCTGAAGTGTGGAATTTTGGACAAGCCATTTCTTGGCATGTCTTACACCTGTAAGATTCTGTGATTACATAGTTGTCATTCTCGAATGAGAGATTTGGAAGAGGAGGCAAGTGCTATGTAGTCCAAACCCTTCATATCATTTATAGATTCACAATAAAATTGGTTGTGAAGGAGGGGTACCCAGGCTGCATGAAATCACATGGACAGAAGGATCCTCTTTTATGCAGAACGAAATGATCTTTAATTGTTCAAGATTTCTTTGCATGAGGAAGTTGATGGGAATGGTTTTATTGAATCTTATTTCCTCTCTGTTGAGCCGGTTTCTTGCTGTCCGAGTTTATAGAGCAGTAAAAAGGAAGTTTGGTAGCTAGATAGTGGACAAAAATTTGATCCCTTGCAAAGAGGTGTTTTTGATGTGGGCCTTCACTCCTGGATGTCCTACATTTGTAGGACATGTCCTCCATTTTCAGATCACAGTATATTTTATGGGTTTATACTATATTTGTAAAACTGAGAACCAAAATTAATAATGACCATGGCCATCCATGCATTTTCAATGTAATATCCACTCTCTTGAAGCAAAACAACTCTCCATAATAGCGTAAGAGCTATTTGAAAGTAGAATTTATTCTCTTAGACTATGGTGGACTTTACGTCCTTCCATGTCTTTCCACAAAGTTTGGATGGGCAATTATCAGACGTTATTAATTTGCAAAAATTCTGAAGGGTAGGAATTTGAACAAGGCATTTCTTGGCATATCTTCCACATGTAAGATTCTGTGATTATATATCCGACATTCTCGAAGGAGAGATTTGGAAGAGGATGAAAGTGCCATGTAGTCCAAACCCTTCATGTCATTTATGGATTCACAGTGAAATTGGTCGTGACGGAGGGGTACCCAGCCTGCATGAAATCACATGGAGAGAAGGATGTTCTTCTGTGTAGAACAAAATGATCTTTCATTGTTCAAGATTTCTTTGCATGAGGAAGTTGATGGGAATGGTTTTATTGAAACTTATTTCCTATCTGTTGAGCCGTTTTCTTGCTGTCCGAGTTTATAGAGCAGTAAAAAGGAAGTTTGGTTGCCAGATAATGGACAAAAATGTGAACCCTTGGAAAGAGGTGTTTTTGATCTGGGCCTTCACTCCTGGGAGTCCTACATTTGTAGGACATGTCCTCCATCTTGAGATCACAATATATTTTATGGGTTTATACTATATATGTACACCTGTAGACCCATAATAAATCATGACCATGGCAATCCAAGCATTTTCAATGTAATATTCACTCTCTTGAAGCAAAAGAACTCTCCATAGTAGCGTAAGAGCTATTTGAAAGTAGAATTAATTTTCTTGGACTTTGGTGGACTTTACGTCCGGCGAGGTCTTTCCACAAAGTTTGGATGGGCAATTATCACACGTTATTGAGTTGCAAAAATTCGGAAGGCTGGGAGTTTGGACTAGCCATCTCTTGGCATATCTTGCACCTGTAAGATTCTGAGATTACATATCTGACATTCTCGAATGAGAGATTTGGAAGAGGAGGCAAGTGCTATGTAGACCAAACCCTTCATATCATTTATAGATTCACAATAAAATTGGTCGTGAAGGAGGGGTACCCAGTCTGCACGAAATCACATGGAAAGAAGGATCCTCTTCTATGTAGAACGAAATTATCTTTCATTGTTCAAGATTTCTTTGCATGAGGAAGTTGATGGGAATGGTTTTATTGAATCTAATTTCCTCTCTGTTGAGCGTTTTTCTTGATGTACGAATATATAGAACAGTAAAAAAGAAGTTTTGTGGCTAGTTAGTGGAGAAAAATTTGAACCCTTGGAAAGAGGTGTTTTTAATTTGGGCCTTCCCTCCTGGGCGTCCTACATTTGTAGGACATGTCCTACATTTTCAGATCACAGTATATTTTATGGGTATATACTATATTTGTACACCTGTAAACCCATAATTAATTATGACCATGGCCATCGATGCATTTTCAATGTAATATCCAATCTCTTGAAGCAAAACAATCTCCATAATAGTGTAAGAGCTATTTGAAAGTAGAATTTATTCTCTTGAACTTTGGTGGACTTTACATCCTTCGAGGTCTTTGCACAAAGTTTGGAATGGCAATTATCTGACGTTATTGAGTTGCAAAAATTCTGAAGGGTGGAAGTTTGGACTAGCCATATCTTGGCATATCTTGCACCATTAAGGTTCTGTGCTTACATATCTGACATTCTCGAATGAGAGATTTGGAAGAGGAGGCAAGTGCCATGTAGTTCCAAACCTTCATGTCATTCATGGATTCACAGTGAAATTGGTCGTGATGGGGGGGGTACCCAGTCTGCATGAAATCACATGGAGAGAAGGATCCTCTTGTATGCAGAACAAAATTATCTTTCAATGTTGAAGATTTCTTTGCATGAGGAAGTTGATGGGAATGGTTTTATTGAATCTTATTTCCTGTCTGTTGAGCGTTTTTCTTGATGTACGAATATATAGAGTAGTAAAAAGGAAGTTTTGTGGCTAGTTAGTGGAGAAAAATTTGAACCCTTGGAAAGAGGTGTTTTTAATTTGGGCCTTCCCTCCTGGGCGTCCTACATTTGTAGGACATGTCCTACATTTTCAGATCATACAGTATTTTATGGGTTTATACTATATATGTACCCTTGTAGACCCATAATTAATTATGACCATTGCCATCCAAGCATTTTTAATGTAATATCCACTCTCTTGAAGCAAAACAACTCTCCATAATAGTGTAAGAGCTATTTGAAAGTAGAATTAATTCTCTTGGACTTTGGTGGACTTCATGTCCTTCGAGGTCTTTCCACAAAGTTGGGATGGGCAAGTATCAGACGTTATTGAGTTGCAAAAATTCTGAAGTGTGGAATTTTGGACAAGCCATTTCTTGGCATGTCTTACACCTGTAAGATTCTGTGATTACATAGTTGTCATTCTCGAATGAGAGATTTGGAAGAGGAGGCAAGTGCTATGTAGTCCAAACCCTTCATATCATTTATAGATTCACAATAAAATTGGTTGTGAAAGAGGGGTACCCAGGCTGCATGAAATCACATGGACAGAAGGATCCTCTTTTATGCAGAACGAAATGATCTTTAATTGTTCAAGATTTCTTTGCATGAGGAAGTTGATGGGAATGGTTTTATTGAATCTTATTTCCTCTCTGTTGAGCCGGTTTCTTGCTGTCCGAGTTTATAGAGCAGTAAAAAGGAAGTTTGGTAGCTAGATAGTGGACAAAAATTTGATCCCTTGCAAAGAGGTGTTTTTGATGTGGGCCTTCACTCCTGGACGTCCTACATTTGTAGGACATGTCCTCCATTTTCAGATCACAGTATATTTTATGGGTTTATACTATATTTGTAAAACTGTAGAACCATAATTAATAATGACCATGGCCATCTATGCATTTTCAATGTAATATCCACTCTCTTGAAGCGAAACAACTCTCCATAATAGTGTAAGAGCTATTTGAAAGTAGAATTTATTCTCTTAGACTATGGTGGACTTTACGTCCTTCGAGGTCTTTCCACAAAGTTTGGATGGGCAATTATCAGACGTTATTAATTTGCAAAAATTCTGAAGGGTAGGAATTTGAACAAGGCATTTCTTGGCATATCTTCCACATGTAAGATTCTGTGATTATATATCTGACATTATCGAATGAGAGATTTGGAAGAGGAGGCAAGTGCCATGTAGTCCAAACCCTTCATGTCATTTATGGATTCACAGTGAAATTGGTCGTGACGGAGGGGTACCCAGTCTGCATGAAATCACATGGAGAGAAGGATCTTCTTCTATGTAGAGCGAATTGATCTTTCATTGTTCAAGATTTCTTTGCATGAGGAAGTTGATGGGAATGGTTTTATTGAATCTTATTTCCTCTCTGTTGAGCCGTTTTCTTGCTGTCCGAGTTTATAGAGCAGTAAAAAGGAAGTTTGGTTGCCAGATAATGGACAAAAATTTGAACCCTTGGAAAGAGATGTTTTTGATGTGGGCCTTCACTCCTGGGCGTCCTACATTTGTAGGACATGTCCTCCGTTTTCAGGTCACAATATATTTTATGGGTTTATACTATATATGTACACCTGTAGACCCATAATAATTCATGACCATGGCAATCCAAGCATTTTCAATGTAATATCCACTCTCTTGAAGCAAAAGAACTCTCCATAATAGCGTAAGAGCTATTTGAAAGTAGAATTAATTTTCTTGGACTTTGGTGGACTTTACGTCCGGCGAGGTCTTTCCACAAAGTTTGGGTGGGCAATTATCAGACGTTATTGAGTTGCAAAAATTCGGAAGGCTGAGAGTTTGGACTAGCCATCTCTTGGCATATCTTGCACCTGTAAGATTCTGAGATTACATATCTGACATTCTCGAATGAGAGATTTGGAAGAGGAGGCAAGTGCTATGTAGACCAAACCCTTCATATCATTTATAGATTCACAATAAAATTGGTCGTGAAGCAGGGGTACCCAGTCTGCATGAAATCACATGGAGAGAAGGATCCTCTTGTATCCAGAACAAAATTATCTTTCATTGTTCAAGATTTCTTTGCATGAGGAAGTTGATGGGAATGGTTTTATTGAATCTAATTTCCTCTCTGTTGAGCGTTTTTCTTGATGTACGAATATATAGAACAGTAAAAAAGAAGTTTTGTGGCTAGTTAGTGGAGAAAAATTTGAACCCTTGGAAAGAGGTGTTTTTAATTTGGGCCTTCCCTCCTGGGCGTCCTACATTTGTAGGACATGTCCTACATTTTCAGATCACAGTATATTTTATGGGTATATACTATACTTGTACACCTGTAAACCCATAATTAATTATGACCATTGCCATCCAAGCATTTTTAATGTAATATCCACTCTCTTGAAGCAAAAAACTCTCCATAATAGCGTGAGAGCTATTTGAAAGTAGAATTTATTCTCTTAGACTATGGTGGACTTTACGTCCTTCGAGGTCTTTCCACAAAGTTTGGATGGGCAATTATCAGACGTTATTGATTTGCAAAAATTCTGAAGGGTGGAAGTTTGAACAAGACGTTGCTTGGCATATCTTCCACATGTAAGATTCTGTGATTACATATCTGACATTCTAGAATGAGAGATTTGGAAGAGGAGGCAAGTGCTATGTAGTCCAAACCCTTCATATCATTTATAGATTCACAAAAAAATTGGTTGTGATAGAGGGGTAACCAATCTGCATGAAATCACATGGAGAGAAGGATCCTCTTCTATGCAGAACAAATTGATCTTTCATTGTTCAAGATTTCTTTGCATGAGGAAGTTGATGGGAATGGTTTTATTGAATCTTATTTCCTCTCTGTTGAGCCATTTTCTTGCTGTCCGTGTTTATAGAGCAATAAAAAGGAAATTTGGTTGCTAGATAGTGGACAAAAATCTGAACCCTTGCAAAGGGGTGTTTTTGATTTGGACATTCCCTCCTGGATGTCCTACATTTGTAGGACATGTCCTCCATTTTCTGATCACAGTATATTTTATGGGTTTATACTATATTTGTAAAACTGTAGAACCATAATTAATAATGACCATGGCCATCTATGCATTTTCAATGTAATATCCACTCTCTTGAAGCAAAACAACTCTCCATAATAGCGTGAGAGCTATTTGAAAGTAGAATTTATTCTCTTAGACTATGGTGGACTTTACGTCCTTCGAGGTCTTTCCACAAAGTTTGGATGGGCAATTATCAGACGTTATTGATTTGCAAAAATTCTGAAGGGTGGAAGTTTGGACAAGATGTTTCTTGGCATATCTTCCACATGGAAGATTCTGTGATTACATATCTGACATTCTCGAATGAGAGATTTGGAAGAGGAGGCAAGTGCCATGTAGTCCAAACCCTTCATGTCATTTATGGATTCACAGTGAAATTGGTCGTGACGGAGGGGTACCCAGTCTGCATGAAATCACATGGAGAGAAGGATCTTCTTCTATGTAGAGCGAAATGATCTTTCATTGTTCAAGATTTCTTTGCATGAGGAAGTTGATGGGAATGGTTTTATTGAATCTTATTTCCTCTCTGTTGAGCCGTTTTCTTGCTGTCCGAGTTTATAGAGCAGTAAAAAGGAAGCTTGGTTGCCAGATAGTGGACAAAAATTTGAACCCTTGGAAAGAGATGTTTTTGATTAAGGCCTTCCCTCCTGGGCGTCCTACATTTGTAGGACATGTCCTCCATTTTCAGATCACAGTATATTTTATGGGTTTATACTATATATGTACACCTGTAGACCCATAATAAATCATGACCATGGCCATACAAGCATTTTCAATGTAATATCCACTCTCTTGAAGCAAAAGAACTCTCCATAAAAGTGTAAGAGCTATTTGAAAGTAGAATTTATTTTCTTGGACTTTGGTGGACTTTATGTCCGGCGAGGTCTTTCCACATAGTTTGGATGGGCAATTATCAGACGTTATTGAGTTGCAAAAATTCGGAAGGCTGGGAGTTTGGACTAGCCTTCTCTTGGCATATCTTGCACCTGTAAGATTCTGTGATTACATATCTGACATTCTCGAATGAGAGATTTGGAACAGAAGGCAAGTGCTATGTAGTCCAAACCCTTCATATCATTTATAGATTCACAATGAAATTGGTTCTGAAGGAGGGGTACCCAGTCTGCACGAAATCACATGGAAAGAAGGATCCTCTTCTATGTAGAACGAAATGATCTTTCATTTTTCAAGATTTCTTTTCATGAGGAAGTTGATGGGAATGGTTTTATTGAATCTTATTTCCTCTCTGTTGATCCGTTTACTTGCTGTCCGATGTTATAGAGCAGTAAAAAGGAAGTTTGGTTGCTAGATAGTGGACAAAAATCTGAACCCTTGCAAAGGGGTGTTTTTGATTTGGACATTCCCTCCTGGATGTCCTACATTTGTAGGACATGTCCTCCATTTTCTGATCACAGTATATTTTATGGGTTTATACTATATTTGTAAAACTGTAGAACCATAATTAATAATGACCATGGCCATCCATGCATTTTCAATGTAATATCCACTCTCTTGAAGCAAAACAACTCTCCATAATAGCGTGAGAGCTATTTGAAAGTAGAATTTATTCTCTTAGACTATGGTGGACTTTACGTCCTTCGAGGTCTTTCCACAAAGTTTGGATGGGCAATTATCAGACGTTATTGATTTGCAAAAATTCTGAAGGGTGAAAGTTTGAACAAGACGTTGCTTGGCATATCTTCCACATGTAAGATTCTGTGATTACATATCTGACATTCTCGAATGAGAAATTTGGAAGAGGAGGCAAGTGCCATGTAGTCCAAACCCTTCATGTCATTTATGGATTCACAGTGAAATTGGTCGTGACGGAGGGGTACCCAGTCTGCATGAAATCAAACGGATAGAAGGATCCTCTTCTATGTAGAACGAAATGATCTTTCATTGTTCAAGATTCCTTTGCTTCAGGTAATTGATGGGAATGGTTTTATTGAATCTTTTTTCCTCTCTGTTGAGTGGTTTTCTGGCTGTTCGAGTTTACACAGCAGGAAAAAGGAAGTTTGGTTTCTAGATAGTGGAGAAAAATTTGAACCCTTGGAAAGAGGTGTTTTTGATTAGGGCCATTCCTCCTGGGCGTCCTACATTTGTAGGACATGTCCTCCATTTTCAAACCACAGTATATTTTATGGGTTTATACTATATTTGTACACCTGTATACCCATAATTAATCATGACCATTGCCATCCAAGCATTTTCAATGTAATATCCTCTCTCTTGAAGCAAAACAACTCTCCATAATAGTATAAGAGCTATATGAAAGTAGAATTTATTCTCTTCGCCTTTGGTGGACTTTACGTCCTTCGAGGTCTTTCCACAAAGTTTGGATGGGCAATTATCAGACGTTATTGAATTGCAAAAAATCTGAAGGGTGGAAGTTTGGACAAGCCATTTCTTGGCATATTCTCCACCTGCAAGATTCTGTGATTACATATCTGACATTCTCGAATGAGAGATTTGGAAGAGGAGGCAAGTGCCATGTAGTCCAAACCCTTCATATCCTTTATGGATTCACAATAAAATTGGTTGTGATGGAGGGGTAACCAGTCTGCAAGAAATCACATGGAGAGAAGGATCCTCTTCGATGCAGAATGAAATGATCTTTCATTGTTCAAGATTTCTTTGCATGAGGAAGTTGATGGGAATGGTTTTATTGAAAATTATTTCCTATCTGTTGAGCCTTTTTCTTGCTGTACGAGTATATAGAGCAGTAAAAGGGAAGTTTGGTTGCTAGTTAGCGGACAAAAATTTGAAGCCTTGGAAAGAGGTGTTTTTAATTTGGGCCTTCCCTCCTGGGCGTCCTACATTTGTAGGACATGTCCTACATTTTCAGATCACAGTATATTTTATGGGTACATACAATATTTGTACACCTGTAGACCCAGAATTAATCATGACCATTGCCATCCAAGCATTCTCATAGTATATTCCACCCCTTCAAGTAAAACAACTCTTTATAATTGTGTAAGAGCTATTTGAAAGTAGAATTTATTCTCTTGGACTTTGGTGCACTTTACGTCCTGCGACGTCTTTCCACAAAGTTTGGATGTACAATTATCAAACGTTATTGAGTTGTAAAAATTCTGTAGGGTGGAATTTTTGACAAGCCATTTCTTGGCATATCTTCCACCTGTAAGATCCTGTGATTACATATCTGACATTCTAGAATGAGAGATTTAGAAGAGGAGGCAAGTTCTATGTAGTCCAAACCCTTCATATCATTTATAGATTCACAATAAAATTGGTTGTGAAGGAGAGGTAACAAGTCTGCATGAAATGACATGGAGAGAAGGATCCTCTTTTATGCAGAACGAAATGATCTTTAATTGTTCAAGATTTCTTTGCATGAGGAAGTTGATGGGAATGGTTTTATTGAATCTTATTTCCTCTCTGTTGAGCCGTTTTCTTGCTGTCCGAGTTTACAGAGCAGTAAAAAGGAAGTTTGGTAGCTAGATAGTGGACAAAAATTTGAACCCTTGGAAAGAGGTGTTTTTGATGTGGGCCTTCACTCCTGGATGTCCTACATTTGTAGGACATGTCCTCCATTTTCAGATCACAGTATATTTTATGGGTTTATACTATATTTGTAAAACTGAGAACCAAAATTAATAATGACCATGGCCATCCATGCATTTTCAATGTAATATCCACTCTCTTGAAGCAAAACAACTCTCCATAATAGCGTAAGAGCTATTTGAAAGTAGAATTTATTCTCTTAGACTATGGTGGACTTTACGTCCTTCCATGTCTTTCCACAAAGTTTGGATGGGCAATTATCAGACGTTATTAATTTGCAAAAATTCTGAAGGGTAGGAATTTGAACAAGGCATTTCTTGGCATATCTTCCACATGTAAGATTCTGTGATTATATATCTGACATTCTCGAAGGAGAGATTTGGAAGAGGATGAAAGTGCCATGTAGTCCAAACCCTTCATGTCATTTATGGATTCACAGTGAAATTGGTCGTGACGGAGGGGTACCCAGCCTGCATGAAATCACATGGAGAGAAGGATGTTCTTCTGTGTAGAACAAAATGATCTTTCATTGTTCAAGATTTCTTTGCATGAGGAAGTTGATGGGAATGGTTTTATTGAAACTTATTTCCTATCTGTTGAGCCGTTTTCTTGCTGTCCGAGTTTATAGAGCAGTAAAAAGGAAGTTTGGTTGCTAGATAGTGGACAAAAATGTGAACCCTTGGAAAGAGGTGTTTTTGATCTGGGCCTTCACTCCTGGGAGTCCTACATTTGTAGGACATGTCCTCCATCTTGAGATCACAATATATTTTATGGGTTTATACTATATATGTACACCTGTAGACCCATAATAAATCATGACCATGGCAATCCAAGCATTTTCAATGTAATATTCACTCTCTTGAAGCAAAAGAACTCTCCATAGTAGCGTAAGAGCTATTTGAAAGTAGAATTAATTTTCTTGGACTTTGGTGGACTTTACGTCCGGCGAGGTCTTTCCACAAAGTTTGGATGGGCAATTATCAGACGTTATTGAGTTGCAAAAATTCGGAAGGCTGGGAGTTTGGACTAGCCATCTCTTGGCATATCTTGCACCTGTAAGATTCTGAGATTACATATCTGACATTCTCGAATGAGAGATTTGGAAGAGGAGGCAAGTGCTATGTAGACCAAACCCTTCATATCATTTATAGATTCACAATAAAATTGGTCGTGAAGGAGGGGTACCCAGTCTGCACGAAATCACATGGAAAGAAGGATCCTCTTCTATGTAGAACGAAATTATCTTTCATTGTTCAAGATTTCTTTGCATGAGGAAGTTGATGGGAATGGTTTTATTGAATCTAATTTCCTCTCTGTTGAGCGTTTTTCTTGATGTACGAATATATAGAACAGTAAAAAAGAAGTTTTGTGGCTAGTTAGTGGAGAAAAATTTGAACCCTTGGAAAGAGGTGTTTTTAATTTGGGCCTTCCCTCCTGGGCGTCCTACATTTGTAGGACATGTCCTACATTTTCAGATCACAGTATATTTTATGGGTATATACTATATTTGTACACCTGTAAACCCATAATTAATTATGACCATGGCCATCGATGCATTTTCAATGTAATATCCAATCTCTTGAAGCAAAACAATCTCCATAATAGTGTAAGAGCTATTTGAAAGTAGAATTTATTCTCTTGAACTTTGGTGGACTTTACATCCTTCGAGGTCTTTGCACAAAGTTTGGAATGGCAATTATCTGACGTTATTGAGTTGCAAAAATTCTGAAGGGTGGAAGTTTGGACTAGCCATATCTTGGCATATCTTGCACCATTAAGGTTCTGTGATTACATATCTGACATTCTCGAATGAGAGATTTGGAAGAGGAGGCAAGTGCCATGTAGTTCCAAACCTTCATGTCATTCATGGATTCACAGTGAAATTGGTCGTGATGGGGGGGGTACCCAGTCTGCATGAAATCACATGGAGAGAAGGATCCTCTTGTATGCAGAACAAAATTATCTTTCAATGTTCAAGATTTCTTTGCATGAGGAAGTTGATGGGAATGGTTTTATTGAATCTTATTTCCTGTCTGTTGAGCGTTTTTCTTGATGTACGAATATATAGAGTAGTAAAAAGGAAGTTTTGTGGCTAGTTAGTGGAGAAAAATTTGAACCCTTGGAAAGAGGTGTTTTTAATTTGGGCCTTCCCTCCTGGGCGTCCTACATTTGTAGGACATGTCCTACATTTTCAGATCATACAGTATTTTATGGGTTTATACTATATATGTACCCTTGTAGACCCATAATTAATTATGACCATTGCCATCCAAGCATTTTTAATGTAATATCCACTCTCTTGAAGCAAAACAACTCTCCATAATAGTGTAAGAGCTATTTGAAAGTAGAATTAATTCTCTTGGACTTTGGTGGACTTCATGTCCTTCGAGGTCTTTCCACAAAGTTGGGATGGGCAAGTATCAGACGTTATTGAGTTGCAAAAATTCTGAAGTGTGGAATTTTGGACAAGCCATTTCTTGGCATGTCTTACACCTGTAAGATTCTGTGATTACATAGTTGTCATTCTCGAATGAGAGATTTGGAAGAGGAGGCAAGTGCTATGTAGTCCAAACCCTTCATATCATTTATAGATTCACAATAAAATTGGTTGTGAAAGAGGGGTACCCAGGCTGCATGAAATCACATGGACAGAAGGATCCTCTTTTATGCAGAACGAAATGATCTTTAATTGTTCAAGATTTCTTTGCATGAGGAAGTTGATGGGAATGGTTTTATTGAATCTTATTTCCTCTCTGTTGAGCCGGTTTCTTGCTGTCCGAGTTTATAGAGCAGTAAAAAAGAAGTTTGGTAGCTAGATAGTGGACAAAAATTTGATCCCTTGCAAAGAGGTGTTTTTGATGTGGGCCTTCACTCCTGGACGTCCTACATTTGTAGGACATGTCCTCCATTTTCAGATCACAGTATATTTTATGGGTTTATACTATATTTGTAAAACTGAGAACCAAAATTAATAATGACCATGGCCATCCATGCATTTTCAATGTAATATCCACTCTCTTGAAGCAAAACAACTCTCCATAATAGCGTAAGAGCTATTTGAAAGTAGAATTTATTCTCTTAGACTATGATGGACTTTACGTCCTTCGAGGTCTTTCCACAAAATTTGGATGGGCAATTATCAGACGTTATTAATTTGCAAAAATTCTGAAGGGTAGGAATTTGAACAAGGCATTTCTTGGCATATCTTCCACATGTAAGATTCTGTGATTATGTATCTGACATTATCGAATGAGAGATTTGGAAGAGGAGGCAAGTGCCATGTAGTCCAAACCCTTCATGTCATTTATGGATTCACAGTGAAATTGGTCGTGACGGAGGGGTACCCAGTCTGCATGAAATCACATGGAGAGAAGGATCTTCTTCTATGTAGAGCGAATTGATCTTTCATTGTTCAAGATTTCTTTGCATGAGGAAGTTGATGGGAATGGTTTTATTGAATCTTATTTCCTCTCTGTTGAGCCGTTTTCTTGCTGTCCGAGTTTATAGAGCAGTAAAAAGGAAGTTTGGTTGCCAGATAGTGGACAAAAATTTGAACCCTTGGAAAGAGATGTTTTTGATGTGGGCCTTCACTCCTGGGCGTCCTACATTTGTAGGACATGTCCTCCGTTTTCAGGTCACAATATATTTTATGGGTTTATACTATATATGTACACCTGTAGACCCATAATAATTCATGACCATGGCAATCCAAGCATTTTCAATGTAATATCCACTCTCTTGAAGCAAAAGAACTCTCCATAATAGCGTAAGAGCTATTTGAAAGTAGAATTAATTTTCTTGGACTTTGGTGGACTTTACGTCCGGCGAGGTCTTTCCACAAAGTTTGGGTGGGCAATTATCAGACGTTATTGAGTTGCAAAAATTCGGAAGGCTGAGAGTTTGGACTAGCCATCTCTTGGCATATCTTGCACCTGTAAGATTCTGAGATTACATATCTGACATTCTCGAATGAGAGATTTGGAAGAGGAGGCAAGTGCTATGTAGACCAAACCCTTCATATCATTTATAGATTCACAATAAAATTGGTCGTGAAGGAGGGGTACCCAGTCTGCATGAAATCACATGGAGAGAAGGATCCTCTTGTATCCAGAACAAAATTATCTTTCATTGTTCAAGATTTCTTTGCATGAGGAAGTTGATGGGAATGGTTTTATTGAATCTAATTTCCTCTCTGTTGAGCGTTTTTCTTGATGTACGAATATATAGAACAGTAAAAAAGAAGTTTTGTGGCTAGTTAGTGGAGAAAAATTTGAACCCTTGGAAAGAGGTGTTTTTAATTTGGGCCTTCCCTCCTGGGCGTCCTACATTTGTAGGACATGTCCTACATTTTCAGATCACAGTATATTTTATGGGTATATACTATACTTGTACACCTGTAAACCCATAATTAATTATGACCATGGCCATCGACGCATTTTCAATGTAATTTCCACTCTCTTGAAGCAAAACAACTCTCCATAATAGCGTGAGAGCTATTTGAAAGTAGAATTTATTCTCTTAGACTATGGTGGACTTTACGTCCTTCGAGGTCTTTCCACAAAGTTTGGATGGGCAATTATCAGACGTTATTGATTTGCAAAAATTCTGAAGGGTGGAAGTTTGGACAAGACGTTGCTTGGCATATCTTCCACATGTAAGATTCTGTGATTACATATCTGACATTCTAGAATGAGAGATTTGGAAGAGGAGGCAAGTGCTATGTAGTCCAAACCCTTCATATCATTTATAGATTCACAAAAAAATTGGTTGTGATAGAGAGGTAACCAATCTGCATGAAATCACATGGAGAGAAGGATCCTCTTCTATGCAGAACAAATTGATCTTTCATTGTTCAAGATTTCTTTGCATGAGGAAGTTGATGGGAATGGTTTTATTGAATCGTATTTCCTCTCTGTTGAGCCATTTTCTTGCTGTCCGTGTTTATAGAGCAATAAAAAGGAAATTTGGTTGCTAGATAGTGGACAAAAATCTGAACCCTTGCAAAGGGGTGTTTTTGATTTGGACATTCCCTCCTGGATGTCCTACATTTGTAGGACATGTCCTCCATTTTCTGATCACAGTATATTTTATGGGTTTATACTATATATGTACACCTGTAGACCCATAATAATTCATGACCATGGCCATACAAGCATTTTCAATGTAATATCCACTCTCTTGAAGCAAAAGAACTCTCCATAAAAGTGTAAGAGCTATTTGAAAGTAGAATTTATTTTCTTGGACTTTGGTGGACTTTATGTCCGGCGAGGTCTTTCCACATAGTTTGGATGGGCAATTATCAGACGTTATTGAGTTGCAAAAATTCGGAAGGCTGGGAGTTTGGACTAGCCATCTCTTGGCATATCTTGCACCTGTAAGATTCTGTGATTACATATCTGACATTCTCGAATGAGAGATTTGGAAGAGGAGGCAAGTGCTATGTAGACCAAACCCTTCATATCATTTATAGATTCACAATAAAATTGGTCGTGAAGGAGGGGTACCCAGTCTGCATGAAATCACATGGAGAGAAGGATCCTCTTGTATCCAGAACAAAATTATCTTTCATTGTTCAAGATTTCTTTGCATGAGGAAGTTGATGGGAATGGTTTTATTGAATCTAATTTCCTCTCTGTTGAGCGTTTTTCTTGATGTACGAATATATAGAACAGTAAAAAAGAAGTTTTGTGGCTAGTTAGTGGAGAAAAATTTGAACCCTTGGAAAGAGGTGTTTTTAATTTGGGCCTTCCCTCCTGGGCGTCCTACATTTGTAGGACATGTCCTACATTTTCAGATCACAGTATATTTTATGGGTATATACTATACTTGTACACCTGTAAACCCATAATTAATTATGACCATGGCCATCGACGCATTTTCAATGTAATTTCCACTCTCTTGAAGCAAAACAACTCTCCATAATAGCGTGAGAGCTATTTGAAAGTAGAATTTATTCTCTTAGACTATGGTGGACTTTACGTCCTTCGAGGTCTTTCCACAAAGTTTGGATGGGCAATTATCAGACGTTATTGATTTGCAAAAATTCTGAAGGGTGGAAGTTTGGACAAGACGTTGCTTGGCATATCTTCCACATGTAAGATTCTGTGATTACATATCTGACATTCTAGAATGAGAGATTTGGAAGAGGAGGCAAGTGCTATGTAGTCCAAACCCTTCATATCATTTATAGATTCACAAAAAAATTGGTTGTGATAGAGAGGTAACCAATCTGCATGAAATCACATGGAGAGAAGGATCCTCTTCTATGCAGAACAAATTGATCTTTCATTGTTCAAGATTTCTTTGCATGAGGAAGTTGATGGGAATGGTTTTATTGAATCGTATTTCCTCTCTGTTGAGCCATTTTCTTGCTGTCCGTGTTTATAGAGCAATAAAAAGGAAATTTGGTTGCTAGATAGTGGACAAAAATCTGAACCCTTGCAAAGGGGTGTTTTTGATTTGGACATTCCCTGCTGGATGTCCTACATTTGTAGGACATGTCCTCCATTTTCTGATCACAGTATATTTTATGGGTTTATACTATATATGTACACCTGTAGACCCATAATAAATCATGACCATGGCCATACAAGCATTTTCAATGTAATATCCACTCTCTTGAAGCAAAAGAACTCTCCATAAAAGTGTAAGAGCTATTTGAAAGTAGAATTTATTTTCTTGGACTTTGGTGGACTTTATGTCCGGCGAGGTCTTTCCACATAGTTTGGATGGGCAATTATCAGACGTTATTGAGTTGCAAAAATTCGGAAGGCTGGGAGTTTGGACTAGCCATCTCTTGGCATATCTTGCACCTGTAAGATTCTGTGATTACATATCTGACATTCTCGAATGAGAGATTTGGAACAGAAGGCAAGTGCTATGTAGTCCAAACCCTTCATATCATTTATAGATTCACAATGAAATTGGTTCTGAAGGAGGGGTACCCAGTCTGCACGAAATCACATGGAAAGAAGGATCCTCTTCTATGTAGAACGAAATGATCTTTCATTTTTCAAGATTTCTTTTCATGAGGAAGTTGATGGGAATGGTTTTATTGAATCTTATTTCCTCTCTGTTGATCCGTTTACTTGCTGTCTGATGTTATAGAGCAGTAAAAAGGAAGTTTGGTTGCTAGATAGTGGACAAAAATCTGAACCCTTGCAAAGGGGTGTTTTTGATTTGGACATTCCCTCCTGGATGTCCTACATTTGTAGGACATGTCCTCCATTTTCTGATCACAGTATATTTTATGGGTTTATACTATATTTGTAAAACTGTAGAACCATAATTAATAATGACCATGGCCATCCATGCATTTTCAATGTAATATCCACTCTCTTGAAGCAAAAAACTCTCCATAATAGCGTGAGAGCTATTTGAAAGTAGAATTTATTCTCTTAGACTATGGTGGACTTTACGTCCTTCGAGGTCTTTCCACAAAGTTTGGATGGGCAATTATCAGACGTTATTGATTTGCAAAAATTCTGAAGGGTGGAAGTTTGAACAAGACGTTGCTTGGCATATCTTCCACATGTAAGATTCTGTGATTACATATCTGACATTCTCGAATGAGAAATTTGGAAGAGGAGGCAAGTGCCATGTAGTCCAAACCCTTCATGTCATTTATGGATTCACAGTGAAATTGGTCGTGAGGGAGGGGTACCTAGTCTGCATGAAATCAAACGGATAGAAGGATCCTCTTCTATGTAGAACGAAATGATCTTTCATTGTTCAAGATTCCTTTGCTTCAGGTAATTGATGGGAATGGTTTTATTGAATCTTTTTTCCTCTCTGTTGAGTGGTTTTCTGGCTGTTCGAGTTTACACAGCAGGAAAAAGGAAGTTTGGTTTCTAGATAGTGGAGAAAAATTTGAACCCTTGGAAAGAGGTGTTTTTGATTAGGGCCATTCCTCCTGGGCGTCCTACATTTGTAGGACATGTCCTCCATTTTCAAACCACAGTATATTTTATGGGTTTATACTATATTTGTACACCTGTATACCCATAATTAATCATGACCATTGCCATCCAAGCATTTTCAATGTAATATCCTCTCTCTTGAAGCAAAACAACTCTCCATAATAGTATAAGAGCTATATGAAAGTAGAATTTATTCTCTTCGACTTTGGTGGACTTTACGTCCTCCGAGGTCTTTCCACAAAGTTTGGATGGGCAATTATCAGACGTTATTGAATTGCAAAAAATCTGAAGGTTGGAAGTTTGGACAAGCCATTTCTTGGCATATTCTCCACCTGCAAGATTCTGTGATTACATATCTGACATTCTCGAAAGAGAGATTTGGAAGAGGAGGCAAGTGCCATGTAGTCCAAACCCTTCATATCCTTTATGGATTCACAATAAAATTGGTTGTGATGGAGGGGTAACCAGTCTGCAAGAAATCACATGGAGAGAAGGATCCTCTTCGATGCAGAATGAAATGATCTTTCATTGTTCAAGATTTCTTTGCATGAGGAAGTTGATGGGAATGGTTTTATTGAAAATTATTTCCTCTCTGTTGAGCCTTTTTCTTGCTGTACGAGTATATAGAGCAGTAAAAGGGAAGTTTGGTTGCTAGTTAGAGGACAAAAATTTGAACCCTTGGAAAGAGGTGTTTTTAATTTGGGCCTTCCCTCCTGGGCGTCCTACATTTGTAGGACATGTCCTACATTTTCAGATCACAGTATATTTTATGGGTACATACAATATTTGTACACCTGTAGACCCAGAATTAATCATGACCATTGCCATCCAAGCATTCTCATAGTATATTCCACCCCCTTCAAGTAAAACAACTCTTTATAATTGTGTAAGAGCTATTTGAAAGTAGAATTTATTCTCTTGGACTTTGGTGCACTTTACGTCCTGCGACGTCTTTCCACAAAGTTTGGATGTACAATTATCAAACGTTATTGAGTTGTAAAAATTCTGTAGGGTGGAATTTTTGACAAGCCATTTCTTGGCATATCTTCCACCTGTAAGATCCTGTGATTACATATCTGACATTCTAGAATGAGAGATTTAGAAGAGGAGGCAAGTTCTATGTAGTCCAAACCCTTCATATCATTTATAGATTCACAATAAAATTGGTTGTGAAGGAGAGGTAACAAGTCTGCATGAAATGACATGGAGAGAAGGATCCTCTTTTATGCAGAACGAAATGATCTTTAATTGTTCAAGATTTCTTTGCATGAGGAAGTTGATGGGAATGGTTTTATTGAATCTTATTTCCTCTCTGTTGAGCCGTTTTCTTGCTGTCCGAGTTTACAGAGCAGTAAAAAGGAAGTTTGGTAGCTAGATAGTGGACAAAAATTTGAACCCTTGGAAAGAGGTGTTTTTGATGTGGGCCTTCACTCCTGGATGTCCTACATTTGTAGGACATGTCCTCCATTTTCAGATCACAGTATATTTTATGGGTTTATACTATATTTGTAAAACTGAGAACCAAAATTAATAATGACCATGGCCATCCATGCATTTTCAATGTAATATCCACTCTCTTGAAGCAAAACAACTCTCCATAATAGCGTAAGAGCTATTTGAAAGTAGAATTTATTCTCTTAGACTATGGTGGACTTTACGTCCTTCCATGTCTTTCCACAAAGTTTGGATGGGCAATTATCAGACGTTATTAATTTGCAAAAATTCTGAAGGGTAGGAATTTGAACAAGGCATTTCTTGGCATATCTTCCACATGTAAGATTCTGTGATTATATATCTGACATTCTCGAATGAGAGATTTGGAAGAGGATGAAAGTGCCATGTAGTCCAAACCCTTCATGTCATTTATGGATTCACAGTGAAATTGGTCGTGACGGAGGGGTACCCAGCCTGCATGAAATCACATGGAGAGAAGGATGTTCTTCTGTGTAGAACAAAATGATCTTTCATTGTTCAAGATTTCTTTGCATGAGGAAGTTGATGGGAATGGTTTTATTGAAACTTATTTCCTATCTGTTGAGCCGTTTTCTTGCTGTCCGAGTTTATAGAGCAGTAAAAAGGAAGTTTGGTTGCTAGATAGTGGACAAAAATGTGAACCCTTGGAAAGAGGTGTTTTTGATCTGGGCCTTCACTCCTGGGAGTCCTACATTTGTAGGACATGTCCTCCATCTTGAGATCACAATATATTTTATGGGTTTATACTATATATGTACACCTGTAGACCCATAATAAATCATGACCATGGCAATCCAAGCATTTTCAATGTAATATTCACTCTCTTGAAGCAAAAGAACTCTCCATAATAGCGTAAGAGCTATTTGAAAGTAGAATTAATTTTCTTGGACTTTGGTGGACTTTACGTCCGGCGAGGTCTTTCCACAAAGTTTGGATGGGCAATTATCAGACGTTATTGAGTTGCAAAAATTCGGAAGGCTGGGAGTTTGGACTAGCCATCTCTTGGCATATCTTGCACCTGTAAGATTCTGTGATTACATATCTGACATTCTCGAATGAGAGATTTGGAAGAGGAGGCAAGTGCTATGTAGACCAAACCCTTCATATCATTTATAGATTCACAATAAAATTGGTCGTGAAGGAGGGGTACCCAGTCTGCATGAAATCACATGGAGAGAAGGATCCTCTTGTATCCAGAACAAAATTATCTTTCATTGTTCAAGATTTCTTTGCATGAGGAAGTTGATGGGAATGGTTTTATTGAATCTAATTTCCTCTCTGTTGAGCGTTTTTCTTGATGTACGAATATATAGAACAGTAAAAAAGAAGTTTTGTGGCTAGTTATTGGAGAAAAATTTGAACCCTTGGAAAGAGGTGTTTTTAATTTGGGCCTTCCCTCCTGGGCGTCCTACATTTGTAGGACATGTCCTACATTTTCAGATCACAGTATATTTTATGGGTATATAATATATTTGTACACCTGTAAACCCATAATTAATTATGACCATGGCCATCGATGCATTTTCAATGTAATATCCAATCTCTTGAAGCAAAACAATCTCCATAATAGTGTAAGAGCTATTTGAAAGTAGAATTTATTCTCTTGAACTTTGGTGGACTTTACATCCTTCGAGGTCTTTGCACAAAGTTTGGAATGGCAATTATCTGACGTTATTGAGTTGCAAAAATTCTGAAGGGTGGAAGTTTGGACTAGCCATATCTTGGCATATCTTGCACCATTAAGGTTCTGTGATTACATATCTGACATTCTCGAATGAGAGATTTGGAAGAGGAGGCAAGTGCCATGTAGTTCCAAACCTTCATGTCATTCATGGATTCACAGTGAAATTGGTCGTGATGGGGGGGGTACCCAGTCTGCATGAAATCACATGGAGAGAAGGATCCTCTTGTATGCAGAACAAAATTATCTTTCAATGTTCAAGATTTCTTTGCATGAGGAAGTTGATGGGAATGGTTTTATTGAATCTTATTTCCTGTCTGTTGAGCGTTTTTCTTGATGTACGAATATATAGAGTAGTAAAAAGGAAGTTTTGTGGCTAGTTAGTGGAGAAAAATTTGAACCCTTGGAAAGAGGTGTTTTTAATTTGGGCCTTCCCTCCTGGGCGTCCTACATTTGTAGGACATGTCCTACATTTTCAGATCATACAGTATTTTATGGGTTTATACTATATATGTACCCTTGTAGACCCATAATTAATTATGACCATTGCCATCCAAGCATTTTTAATGTAATATCCACTCTCTTGAAGCAAAACAACTCTCCATAATAGTGTAAGAGCTATTTGAAAGTAGAATTAATTCTCTTGGACTTTGGTGGACTTCATGTCCTTCGAGGTCTTTCCACAAAGTTGGGATGGGCAAGTATCAGACGTTATTGAGTTGCAAAAATTCTGAAGTGTGGAATTTTGGACAAGCCATTTCTTGGCATGTCTTACACCTGTAAGATTCTGTGATTACATAGTTGTCATTCTCGAATGAGAGATTTGGAAGAGGAGGCAAGTGCTATGTAGTCCAAACCCTTCATATCATTTATAGATTCACAATAAAATTGGTTGTGAAAGAGGGGTACCCAGGCTGCATGAAATCACATGGACAGAAGGATCCTCTTTTATGCAGAACGAAATGATCTTTAATTGTTCAAGATTTCTTTGCATGAGGAAGTTGATGGGAATGGTTTTATTGAATCTTATTTCCTCTCTGTTGAGCCGGTTTCTTGCTGTCCGAGTTTATAGAGCAGTAAAAAGGAAGTTTGGTAGCTAGATAGTGGACAAAAATTTGATCCCTTGCAAAGAGGTGTTTTTGATGTGGGCCTTCACTCCTGGACGTCCTACATTTGTAGGACATGTCCTCCATTTTCAGATCACAGTATATTTTATGGGTTTATACTATATTTGTAAAACTGAGAACCAAAATTAATAATGACCATGGCCATCCATGCATTTTCAATGTAATATCCACTCTCTTGAAGCAAAACAACTCTCCATAATAGCGTAAGAGCTATTTGAAAGTAGAATTTATTCTCTTAGACTATGATGGACTTTACGTCCTTCGAGGTCTTTCCACAAAGTTTGGATGGGCAATTATCAGACGTTATTAATTTGCAAAAATTCTGAAGGGTAGGAATTTGAACAAGGCATTTCTTGGCATATCTTCCACATGTAAGATTCTGTGATTATGTATCTGACATTATCGAATGAGAGATTTGGAAGAGGAGGCAAGTGCCATGTAGTCCAAACCCTTCATGTCATTTATGGATTCACAGTGAAATTGGTCGTGACGGAGGGGTACCCAGCCTGCATGAAATCACATGGAGAGAAGGATGTTCTTCTGTGTAGAACAAAATGATCTTTCATTGTTCAAGATTTCTTTGCATGAGGAAGTTGATGGGAATGGTTTTATTGAAACTTATTTCCTATCTGTTGAGCCGTTTTCTTGCTGTCCGAGTTTATAGAGCAGTAAAAAGGAAGTTTGGTTGCTAGATAGTGGACAAAAATGTGAACCCTTGGAAAGAGGTGTTTTTGATGTGGGCCTTCACTCCTGGGCGTCCTACATTTGTAGGACATGTCCTCCATCTTGAGATCACAATATATTTTATGGGTTTATACTATATATGTACACCTGTAGACCCATAATAAATCATGACCATGGCAATCCAAGCATTTTCAATGTAATATTCACTCTCTTGAAGCAAAAGAACTCTCCATAATAGCGTAAGAGCTATTTGAAAGTAGAATTAATTTTCTTGGACTTTGGTGGACTTTACGTCCGGCGAGGTCTTTCCACAAAGTTTGGATGGGCAATTATCAGACGTTATTGAGTTGCAAAAATTCGGAAGGCTGGGAGTTTGGACTAGCCATCTCTTGGCATATCTTGCACCTGTAAGATTCTGAGATTACATATCTGACATTCTCGAATGAGAGATTTGGAAGAGGAGGCAAGTGCTATGTAGACCAAACCCTTCATATCATTTATAGATTCACAATAAAATTGGTCGTGAAGGAGGGGTACCCAGTCTGCATGAAATCACATGGAGAGAAGGATCCTCTTGTATCCAGAACAAAATTATCTTTCATTGTTCAAGATTTCTTTGCATGAGGAAGTTGATGGGAATGGTTTTATTGAATCTAATTTCCTCTCTGTTGAGCGTTTTTCTTGATGTACGAATATATAGAACAGTAAAAAAGAAGTTTTGTGGCTAGTTAGTGGAGAAAAATTTGAACCCTTGGAAAGAGGTGTTTTTAATTTGGGCCTTCCCTCCTGGGCGTCCTACATTTGTAGGACATGTCCTACATTTTCAGATCACAGTATATTTTATGGGTATATACTATATTTGTACACCTGTAAACCCATAATTAATTATGACCATGGCCATCGATGCATTTTCAATGTAATATCCAATCTCTTGAAGCAAAACAATCTCCATAATAGTGTAAGAGCTATTTGAAAGTAGAATTTATTCTCTTGAACTTTGGTGGACTTTACATCCTTCGAGGTCTTTGCACAAAGTTTGGAATGGCAATTATCTGACGTTATTGAGTTGCAAAAATTCTGAAGGGTGGAAGTTTGGACTAGCCATATCTTGGCATATCTTGCACCATTAAGGTTCTGTGATTACATATCTGACATTCTCGAATGAGAGATTTGGAAGAGGAGGCAAGTGCCATGTAGTTCCAAACCTTCATGTCATTCATGGATTCACAGTGAAATTGGTCGTGATGGGGGGGGGTACCCAGTCTGCATGAAATCACATGGAGAGAAGGATCCTCTTGTATGCAGAACAAAATTATCTTTCAATGTTCAAGATTTCTTTGCATGAGGAAGTTGATGGGAATGGTTTTATTGAATCTTATTTCCTGTCTGTTGAGCGTTTTTCTTGATGTACGAATATATAGAGTAGTAAAAAGGAAGTTTTGTGGCTAGTTAGTGGAGAAAAATTTGAACCCTTGGAAAGAGGTGTTTTTAATTTGGGCCTTCCCTCCTGGGCGTCCTACATTTGTAGGACATGTCCTACATTTTCAGATCATACAGTATTTTATGGGTTTATACTATATATGTACCCTTGTAGACCCATAATTAATTATGACCATTGCCATCCAAGCATTTTTAATGTAATATCCACTCTCTTGAAGCAAAACAACTCTCCATAATAGTGTAAGAGCTATTTGAAAGTAGAATTAATTCTCTTGGACTTTGGTGGACTTCATGTCCTTCGAGGTCTTTCCACAAAGTTGGGATGGGCAAGTATCAGACGTTATTGAGTTGCAAAAATTCTGAAGTGTGGAATTTTGGACAAGCCATTTCTTGGCATGTCTTACACCTGTAAGATTCTGTGATTACATAGTTGTCATTCTCGAATGAGAGATTTGGAAGAGGAGGCAAGTGCTATGTAGTCCAAACCCTTCATATCATTTATAGATTCACAATAAAATTGGTCGTGATGGAGGGGTACCCAGTCTGCATGAAATCACATGGAGAGAAGGATCTTCTTCTATGTAGAGCGAATTGATCTTTCATTGTTCAAGATTTCTTTGCATGAGGAAGTTGATGGGAATGGTTTTATTGAATCTTATTTCCTCTCTGTTGAGCCGTTTTCTTTCTGTCCGAGTTTATAGAGCAGTAAAAAGGAAGTTTGGTTGCCAGATAGTGGACAAAAATTTGAACCCTTGGAAAGAGATGTTTTTGATGTGGGCCTTCACTCCTGGGCGTCCTACATTTGTAGGACATGTCCTCCGTTTTCAGATCACAATATATTTTATGGGTTTATACTATATATGTACACCTGTAGACCCATAATAATTCATGACCATGGCAATCCAAGCATTTTCAATGTAATATCCACTCTCTTGAAGCAAAAGAACTCTCCATAATAGCGTAAGAGCTATTTGAAAGTAGAATTAATTTTCTTGGACTTTGGTGGACTTTACGTCCGGCGAGGTCTTTCCACAAAGTTTGGGTGGGCAATTATCAGACGTTATTGAGTTGCAAAAATTCGGAAGGCTGAGAGTTTGGACTAGCCATCTCTTGGCATATCTTGCACCTGTAAGATTCTGAGATTACATATCTGACATTCTCGAATGAGAGATTTGGAAGAGGAGGCAAGTGCTATGTAGACCAAACCCTTCATATCATTTATAGATTCACAATAAAATTGGTCGTGAAGGAGGGGTACCCAGTCTGCATGAAATCACATGGAGAGAAGGATCCTCTTGTATCCAGAACAAAATTATCTTTCATTGTTCAAGATTTCTTTGCATGAGGAAGTTGATGGGAATGGTTTTATTGAATCTAATTTCCTCTCTGTTGAGCGTTTTTCTTGATGTACGAATATATAGAACAGTAAAAAAGAAGTTTTGTGGCTAGTTAGTGGAGAAAAATTTGAACCCTTGGAAAGAGGTGTTTTTAATTTGGGCCTTCCCTCCTGGGCGTCCTACATTTGTAGGACATGTCCTACATTTTCAGATCACAGTATATTTTATGGGTATATACTATACTTGTACACCTGTAAACCCATAATTAATTATGACCATGGCCATCGACGCATTTTCAATGTAATTTCCACTCTCTTGAAGCAAAACAACTCTCCATAATAGCGTGAGAGCTATTTGAAAGTAGAATTTATTCTCTTAGACTATGGTGGACTTTACGTCCTTCGAGGTCTTTCCACAAAGTTTGGATGGGCAATTATCAGACGTTATTGATTTGCAAAAATTCTGAAGGGTGGAAGTTTGGACAAGACGTTGCTTGGCATATCTTCCACATGTAAGATTCTGTGATTACATATCTGACATTCTAGAATGAGAGATTTGGAAGAGGAGGCAAGTGCTATGTAGTCCAAACCCTTCATATCATTTATAGATTCACAAAAAAATTGGTTGTGATAGAGAGGTAACCAATCTGCATGAAATCACATGGAGAGAAGGATCCTCTTCTATGCAGAACAAATTGATCTTTCATTGTTCAAGATTTCTTTGCATGAGGAAGTTGATGGGAATGGTTTTATTGAATCGTATTTCCTCTCTGTTGAGCCATTTTCTTGCTGTCCGTGTTTATAGAGCAATAAAAAGGAAATTTGGTTGCTAGATAGTGGACAAAAATCTGAACCCTTGCAAAGGGGTGTTTTTGATTTGGACATTCCCTCCTGGATGTCCTACATTTGTAGGACATGTCCTCCATTTTCTGATCACAGTATATTTTATGGGTTTATACTATATTTGTAAAACTGTAGAACCATAATTAATAATGACCATGGCCATCTATGCATTTTCAATGTAATATCCACTCTCTTGAAGCAAAACAACTCTCCATAATAGCGTGAGAGCTATTTGAAAGTAGAATTTATTCTCTTAGACTATGGTGGACTTTACGTCCTTCGAGGTCTTTCCACAAAGTTTGGATGGGCAATTATCAGACGTTATTGATTTGCAAAAATTCTGAAGGGTGGAAGTTTGGACAAGATGTTTCTTGGCATATCTTCCACATGTAAAATTCTGTGATTACATATCTGACATTCTCGAATGAGAGATTTGGAAGAGGAGGCAAGTGCCATGTAGTCCAAACCCTTCATGTCATTTATGGATTCACAGTGAAATTGGTCGTGACGGAGGGGTAACCAGTCTGCAAGAAATCATATGGAGAGAAGGATCCTCTTCGATGCAGAATGAAATGATCTTTCATTGTTCAAGATTTCTTTGCATGAGGAAGTTGATGGGAATGGTTTTATTGAATCGTATTTCCTCTCTGTTGAGCCATTTTCTTGCTGTCCGTGTTTATAGAGCAATAAAAAGGAAATTTGGTTGCTAGATAGTGGACAAAAATCTGAACCCTTGCAAAGGGGTGTTTTTGATTTGGACATTCCCTCCTGGATGTCCTACATTTGTAGGACATGTCCTCCATTTTCTGATCACAGTATATTTTATGGGTTTATACTATATATGTACACCTGTAGACCCATAATAAATCATGACCATGGCCATACAAGCATTTTCAATGTAATATCCACTCTCTTGAAGCAAAAGAACTCTCCATAAAAGTGTAAGAGCTATTTGAAAGTAGAATTTATTTTCTTGGACTTTGGTGGACTTTATGTCCGGCGAGGTCTTTCCACATAGTTTGGATGGGCAATTATCAGACGTTATTGAGTTGCAAAAATTCGGAAGGCTGGGAGTTTGGACTAGCCATCTCTTGGCATATCTTGCACCTGTAAGATTCTGTGATTACATATCTGACATTCTCGAATGAGAGATTTGGAACAGAAGGCAAGTGCTATGTAGTCCAAACCCTTCATATCATTTATAGATTCACAATGAAATTGGTTCTGAAGGAGGGGTACCCAGTCTGCACGAAATCACATGGAAAGAAGGATCCTCTTCTATGTAGAACGAAATGATCTTTCATTTTTCAAGATTTCTTTTCATGAGGAAGTTGATGGGAATGGTTTTATTGAATCTTATTTCCTCTCTGTTGATCCGTTTACTTGCTGTCTGATGTTATAGAGCAGTAAAAAGGAAGTTTGGTTGCTAGATAGTGGACAAAAATCTGAACCCTTGCAAAGGGGTGTTTTTGATTTGGACATTCCCTCCTGGATGTCCTACATTTGCAGGACATGTCCTCCATTTTCTGATCACAGTATATTTTATGGGTTTATACTATATTTGTAAAACTGTAGAACCATAATTAATAATGACCATGGCCATCCATGCATTTTCAATGTAATATCCACTCTCTTGAAGCAAAAAACTCTCCATAATAGCGTGAGAGCTATTTGAAAGTAGAATTTATTCTCTTAGACTATGGTGGACTTTACGTCCTTCGAGGTCTTTCCACAAAGTTTGGATGGGCAATTATCAGACGTTATTGATTTGCAAAAATTCTGAAGGGTGGAAGTTTGAACAAGACGTTGCTTGGCATATCTTCCACATGTAAGATTCTGTGATTACATATCTGACATTCTCGAATGAGAAATTTGGAAGAGGAGGCAAGTGCCATGTAGTCCAAACCCTTCATGTCATTTATGGATTCACAGTGAAATTGGTCGTGACGGAGGGGTACCCAGTCTGCATGAAATCAAACGGATAGAAGGATCCTCTTCTATGTAGAACGAAATGATCTTTCATTGTTCAAGATTCCTTTGCTTCAGGTAATTGATGGGAATGGTTTTATTGAATCTTTTTTCCTCTCTGTTGAGTGGTTTTCTGGCTGTTCGAGTTTACACAGCAGGAAAAAGGAAGTTTGGTTTCGAGATAGTGGAGAAAAATTTGAACCCTTGGAAAGAGGTGTTTTTGATTAGGGCCATTCCTCCTGGGCGTCCTACATTTGTAGGACATGTCCTCCATTTTCAAACCACAGTATATTTTATGGGTTTATACCATATTTGTACACCTGTATACCCATAATTAATCATGACCATTGCCATCCAAGCATTTTCAATGTAATATCCTCTCTCTTGAAGTAAAACAACTCTCCATAATAGTATAAGAGCTATATGAAAGTAGAATTTATTCTCTTCGACTTTGGTGGACTTTACGTCCTCCGAGGTCTTTCCACAAAGTTTGGATGGGCAATTATCAGACGTTATTGAATTGCAAAAAATCTGAAGGGTGGAAGTTTGGACAAGCCATTTCTTGGCATATTCTCCACCTGCAAGATTCTGTGATTACATATCTGACATTCTGGAATGAGAGATTTGGAAGAGGAGGCAAGTGCCATGTAGTCCAAACCCTTCATATCCTTTATGGATTCACAGTGAAATTGGTCGTGACGGAGGGGTACCCAGCCTGCATGAAATCACATGGAGAGAAGGATGTTCTTCTGTGTAGAACAAAATGATCTTTCATTGTTCAAGATTTCTTTGCATGAGGAAGTTGATGGGAATGGTTTTATTGAAACTTATTTCCTATCTGTTGAGCCGTTTTCTTGCTGTCCGAGTTTATAGAGCAGTAAAAAGGAAGTTTGGTTGCTAGATAGTGGACAAAAATGTGAACCCTTGGAAAGAGGTGTTTTTGATGTGGGCCTTCACTCCTGGGCGTCCTACACTTGTAGGACATGTCCTCCATCTTGAGATCACAATATATTTTATGGGTTTATACTATATATGTACACCTGTAGACCCATAATAAATCATGACCATGGCAATCCAAGCATTTTCAATGTAATATTCACTCTCTTGAAGCAAAAGAACTCTCCATAATAGCGTAAGAGCTATTTGAAAGTAGAATTAATTTTCTTGGACTTTGGTGGACTTTACGTCCGGCGAGGTCTTTCCACAAAGTTTGGATGGGCAATTATCAGACGTTATTGAGTTGCAAAAATTCGGAAGGCTGGGAGTTTGGACTAGCCATCTCTTGGCATATCTTGCACCTGTAAGATTCTGAGATTACATATCTGACATTCTCGAATGAGAGATTTGGAAGAGGAGGCAAGTGCTATGTAGACCAAACCCTTCATATCATTTATAGATTCACAATAAAATTGGTCGTGAAGGAGGGGTACCCAGTCTTCATGAAATCACATGGAGAGAAGGATCCTCTTGTATCCAGAACAAAATTATCTTTCATTGTTCAAGATTTCTTTGCATGAGGAAGTTGATGGGAATGGTTTTATTGAATCTTATTTCCTCTCTGTTCAGCGTTTTTCTTGATGTACGAATATATAGAACAGTAAAAAAGAAGTTTTGTGGCTAGTTAGTGGAGAAAAATTTGAACCCTTGGAAAGAGGTGTTTTTAATTTGGGCCTTCCCTCCTGGGCGTCCTACATTTGTAGGACATGTCCTACATTTTCAGATCACAGTATATTTTATGGGTATATACTATATTTGTACACCTGTAAACCCATAATTAATTATGACCATGGCCATCGATGCATTTTCAATGTAATATCCAATCTCTTGAAGCAAAACAATCTCCATAATAGTGTAAGAGCTATTTGAAAGTAGAATTTATTCTCTTGAACTTTGGTGGACTTTACATCCTTCGAGGTCTTTGCACAAAGTTTGGAATGGCAATTATCTGACGTTATTGAGTTGCAAAAATTCTGAAGGGTGGAAGTTTGGACTAGCCATATCTTGGCATATCTTGCACCATTAAGGTTCTGTGATTACATATCTGACATTCTCGAATGAGAAATTTGGAAGAGGAGGCAAGTGCCATGTAGTCCAAACCCTTCATGTCATTTATGGATTCACAGTGAAATTGGTCGTGACGGAGGGGTACCTAGTCTGCATGAAATCAAACGGATAGAAGGATCCTCTTCTATGTAGAACGAAATGATCTTTCATTGTTCAAGATTCCTTTGCTTCAGGTAATTGATGGGAATGGTTTTATTGAATCTTTTTTCCTCTCTGTTGAGTGGTTTTCTGGCTGTTCGAGTTTACACAGCAGGAAAAAGGAAGTTTGGTTTCTAGATAGTGGAGAAAAATTTGAACCCTTGGAAAGAGGTGTTTTTGATTAGGGCCATTCCTCCTGGGCGTCCTACATTTGTAGGACATGTCCTCCATTTTCAAACCACAGTATATTTTATGGGTTTATACTATATTTGTACACCTGTATACCCATAATTAATCATGACCATTGCCATCCAAGCATTTTCAATGTAATATCCTCTCTCTTGAAGCAAAACAACTCTCCATAATAGTATAAGAGCTATATGAAAGTAGAATTTATTCTCTTCGACTTTGGTGGACTTTACGTCCTCCGAGGTCTTTCCACAAAGTTTGGATGGGCAATTATCAGACGTTATTGAATTGCAAAAAATCTGAAGGTTGGAAGTTTGGACAAGCCATTTCTTGGCATATTCTCCACCTGCAAGATTCTGTGATTACATATCTGACATTCTCGAATGAGAGATTTGGAAGAGGAGGCAAGTGCCATGTAGTCCAAACCCTTCATATCCTTTATGGATTCACAATAAAATTGGTTGTGATGGAGGGGTAACCAGTCTGCAAGAAATCACATGGAGAGAAGGATCCTCTTCGATGCAGAATGAAATGATCTTTCATTGTTCAAGATTTCTTTGCATGAGGAAGTTGATGGGAATGGTTTTATTGAAAATTATTTCCTCTCTGTTGAGACTTTTTCTTGCTGTACGAGTATATAGAGCAGTAAAAGGGAAGTTTGGTTGCTAGTTAGCGGACAAAAATTTGAACCCTTGGAAAGAGGTGTTTTTAATTTGGGCCTTCCCTCCTGGGCGTCCTACATTTGTAGGACATGTCCTACATTTTCAGATCACAGTATATTTTATGGGTACATACAATATTTGTACACCTGTAGACCAGGAATTCATCATGACCATTGCCATCCAAGCATTCTCATAGTATATTCCACCCCCTTCAAGTAAAACAACTCTTTATAATTGTGTAAGAGCTATTTGAAAGTAGAATTTATTCTCTTGGACTTTGGTGCACTTTACGTCCTGCGACGTCTTTCCACAAAGTTTGGATGTACAATTATCAAACGTTATTGAGTTGCAAAAATTCTGTAGGGTGGAATTTTGGACAAGCCATTTCTTGGCATATCTTCCACCTGTAAGATCCTGTGATTACATATCTGACATTCTAGAATGAGAGATTTAGAAGAGGAGGCAAGTTCTATGTAGTCCAAACCCTTCATATCATTTATAGATTCACAATAAAATTGGTTGTGAAGGAGAGGTAACAAGTCTGCATGAAATGACATGGAGAGAAGGATCCTCTTTTATGCAGAACGAAATGATCTTTAATTGTTCAAGATTTCTTTGCATGAGGAAGTTGATGGGAATGGTTTTATTGAATCTTATTTCCTCTCTGTTGAGCCGTTTTCTTGCTGTCCGAGTTTATAGAGCAGTAAAAAGGAAGTTTGGTAGCTAGATAGTGGACAAAAATTTGAACCCTTGGAAAGAGGTCTTTTTCATGTGGGCCTTCACTCCTGGATGTCCTACATTTGTAGGACATGTCCTCCATTTTCAGATCACAGTATATTTTATGGGTTTATACTATATTTGTAAAACTGAGAACCAAAATTAATAGTGACCATGGCCATCCATGCATTTTCAATGTAATATCCACTCTCTTGAAGCAAAACAACTCTCCATAATAGCGTAAGAGCTATTTGAAAGTAGAATTTATTCTCTTAGACTATGGTGGACTTTACGTCCTTCGATGTCTTTCCACAAAGTTTGGATGGGCAATTATCAGACGTTATTAATTTGCAAAAATTCTGAAGGGTAGGAATTTGAACAAGGCATTTCTTGGCATATCTTCCACATGTAAGATTCTGTGATTATATATCTGACATTCTCGAATGAGAGATTTGGAAGAGGATGAAAGTGCCATGTAGTCCAAACCCTTCATGTCATTTATGGATTCACAGTGAAATTGGTCGTGACGGAGGGGTACCCAGCCTGCATGAAATCACATGGAGAGAAGGATGTTCTTCTGTGTAGAACAAAATGATCTTTCATTGTTCAAGATTTCTTTGCATGAGGAAGTTGATGGGAATGGTTTTATTGAAACTTATTTCCTATCTGTTGAGCCGTTTTCTTGCTGTCCGAGTTTATAGAGCAGTAAAAAGGAAGTTTGGTTGCTAGATAGTGGACAAAAATGTGAACCCTTGGAAAGAGGTGTTTTTGATGTGGGCCTTCACTCCTGGGCGTCCTACATTTGTAGGACATGTCCTCCATCTTGAGATCACAATATATTTTATGGGTTTATACTATATATGTACACCTGTAGACCCATAATAAATCATGACCATGGCAATCCAAGCATTTTCAATGTAATATTCACTCTCTTGAAGCAAAAGAACTCTCCATAATAGCGTAAGAGCTATTTGAAAGTAGAATTAATTTTCTTGGACTTTGGTGGACTTTACGTCCGGCGAGGTCTTTCCACAAAGTTTGGATGGGCAATTATCAGACGTTATTGAGTTGCAAAAATTCGGAAGGCTGGGAGTTTGGACTAGCCATCTCTTGGCATATCTTGCACCTGTAAGATTCTGAGATTACATATCTGACATTCTCGAATGAGAGATTTGGAAGAGGAGGCAAGTGCTATGTAGACCAAACCCTTCATATCATTTATAGATTCACAATAAAATTGGTCGTGAAGGAGGGGTACCCAGTCTTCATGAAATCACATGGAGAGAAGGATCCTCTTGTATCCAGAACAAAATTATCTTTCATTGTTCAAGATTTCTTTGCATGAGGAAGTTGATGGGAATGGTTTTATTGAATCTTATTTCCTCTCTGTTGAGCCGTTTTCTTGCTGTCCGAGTTTATAGAGCAGTAAAAAGGAAGTTTGGTAGCTAGATAGTGGACAAAAATTTGAACCCTTGGAAAGAGGTCTTTTTCATGTGGGCCTTCACTCCTGGATGTCCTACATTTGTAGGACATGTCCTCCATTTTCAGATCACAGTATATTTTATGGGTTTATACTATATTTGTAAAACTGAGAACCAAAATTAATAGTGACCATGGCCATCCATGCATTTTCAATGTAATATCCACTCTCTTGAAGCAAAACAACTCTCCATAATAGCGTAAGAGCTATTTGAAAGTAGAATTTATTCTCTTAGACTATGGTGGACTTTACGTCCTTCGATGTCTTTCCACAAAGTTTGGATGGGCAATTATCAGACGTTATTAATTTGCAAAAATTCTGAAGGGTAGGAATTTGAACAAGGCATTTCTTGGCATATCTTCCACATGTAAGATTCTGTGATTATATATCTGACATTCTCGAATGAGAGATTTGGAAGAGGATGAAAGTGCCATGTAGTCCAAACCCTTCATGTCATTTATGGATTCACAGTGAAATTGGTCGTGACGGAGGGGTACCCAGCCTGCATGAAATCACATGGAGAGAAGGATGTTCTTCTGTGTAGAACAAAATGATCTTTCATTGTTCAAGATTTCTTTGCATGAGGAAGTTGATGGGAATGGTTTTATTGAAACTTATTTCCTATCTGTTGAGCCGTTTTCTTGCTGTCCGAGTTTATAGAGCAGTAAAAAGGAAGTTTGGTTGCTAGATAGTGGACAAAAATGTGAACCCTTGGAAAGAGGTGTTTTTGATGTGGGCCTTCACTCCTGGGCGTCCTACATTTGTAGGACATGTCCTCCATCTTGAGATCACAATATATTTTATGGGTTTATACTATATATGTACACCTGTAGACCCATAATAAATCATGACCATGGCAATCCAAGCATTTTCAATGTAATATTCACTCTCTTGAAGCAAAAGAACTCTCCATAATAGCGTAAGAGCTATTTGAAAGTAGAATTAATTTTCTTGGACTTTGGTGGACTTTACGTCCGGCGAGGTCTTTCCACAAAGTTTGGATGGGCAATTATCAGACGTTATTGAGTTGCAAAAATTCGGAAGGCTGGGAGTTTGGACTAGCCATCTCTTGGCATATCTTGCACCTGTAAGATTCTGAGATTACATATCTGACATTCTCGAATGAGAGATTTGGAAGAGGAGGCAAGTGCTATGTAGACCAAACCCTTCATATCATTTATAGATTCACAATAAAATTGGTCGTGAAGGAGGGGTACCCAGTCTTCATGAAATCACATGGAGAGAAGGATCCTCTTGTATCCAGAACAAAATTATCTTTCATTGTTCAAGATTTCTTTGCATGAGGAAGTTGATGGGAATGGTTTTATTGAATCTTATTTCCTCTCTGTTGAGCGTTTTTCTTGATGTACGAATATATAGAACAGTAAAAAAGAAGTTTTGTGGCTAGTTAGTGGAGAAAAATTTGAACCCTTGGAAAGAGGTGTTTTTAATTTGGGCCTTCCCTCCTGGGCGTCCTACATTTGTAGGACATGTCCTACATTTTCAGATCACAGTATATTTTATGGGTATATACTATATTTGTACACCTGTAAACCCATAATTAATTATGACCATGGCCATCGATGCATTTTCAATGTAATATCCAATCTCTTGAAGCAAAACAATCTCCATAATAGTGTAAGAGCTATTTGAAAGTAGAATTTATTCTCTTGAACTTTGGTGGACTTTACATCCTTCGAGGTCTTTGCACAAAGTTTGGAATGGCAATTATCTGACGTTATTGAGTTGCAAAAATTCTGAAGGGTGGAAGTTTGGACTAGCCATATCTTGGCATATCTTGCACCATTAAGGTTCTGTGATTACATATCTGACATTCTCGAATGAGAAATTTGGAAGAGGAGGCAAGTGCCATGTAGTCCAAACCCTTCATGTCATTTATGGATTCACAGTGAAATTGGTCGTGACGGAGGGGTACCTAGTCTGCATGAAATCAAACGGATAGAAGGATCCTCTTCTATGTAGAACGAAATGATCTTTCATTGTTCAAGATTCCTTTGCTTCAGGTAATTGATGGGAATGGTTTTATTGAATCTTTTTTCCTCTCTGTTGAGTGGTTTTCTGGCTGTTCGAGTTTACACAGCAGGAAAAAGGAAGTTTGGTTTCTAGATAGTGGAGAAAAATTTGAACCCTTGGAAAGAGGTGTTTTTGATTAGGGCCATTCCTCCTGGGCGTCCTAGATTTGTAGGACATGTCCTCCATTTTCAAACCACAGTATATTTTATGGGTTTATACTATATTTGTACACCTGTATACCCATAATTAATCATGACCATTGCCATCCAAGCATTTTCAATGTAATATCCTCTCTCTTGAAGCAAAACAACTCTCCATAATAGTATAAGAGCTATATGAAAGTAGAATTTATTCTCTTCGACTTTGGTGGACTTTACGTCCTCCGAGGTCTTTCCACAAAGTTTGGATGGGCAATTATCAGACGTTATTGAATTGCAAAAAATCTGAAGGTTGGAAGTTTGGACAAGCCATTTCTTGGCATATTCTCCACCTGCAAGATTCTGTGATTACATATCTGACATTCTCGAATGAGAGATTTGGAAGAGGAGGCAAGTGCCATGTAGTCCAAACCCTTCATATCCTTTATGGATTCACAATAAAATTGGTTGTGATGGAGGGGTAACCAGTCTGCAAGAAATCACATGGAGAGAAGGATCCTCTTCGATGCAGAATGAAATGATCTTTCATTGTTCAAGATTTCTTTGCATGAGGAAGTTGATGGGAATGGTTTTATTGAAAATTATTTCCTCTCTGTTGAGCCTTTTTCTTGCTGTACGAGTATATAGAGCAGTAAAAGGGAAGTTTGGTTGCTAGTTAGCGGACAAAAATTTGAACCCTTGGAAAGAGGTGTTTTTAATTTGGGCCTTCCCTCCTGGGCGTCCTACATTTGTAGGACATGTCCTACATTTTCAGATCACAGTATATTTTATGGGTACATACAATATTTGTACACCTGTAGACCAGGAATTCATCATGACCATTGCCATCCAAGCATTCTCATAGTATATTCCACCCCCTTCAAGTAAAACAACTCTTTATAATTGTGTAAGAGCTATTTGAAAGTAGAATTTATTCTCTTGGACTTTGGTGCACTTTACGTCCTGCGACGTCTTTCCACAAAGTTTGGATGTACAATTATCAAACGTTATTGAGTTGCAAAAATTCTGTAGGGTGGAATTTTGGACAAGCCATTTCTTGGCATATCTTCCACCTGTAAGATTCTGTGATTACATATCTGACATTCTAGAATGAGAGATTTAGAAGAGGAGGCAAGTTCTATGTAGTCCAAACCCTTCATATCATTTATAGATTCACAATAAAATTGGTTGTGAAGGAGAGGTAACAAGTCTGCATGAAATGACATGGAGAGAAGGATCCTCTTTTATGCAGAACGAAATGATCTTTAATTGTTCAAGATTTCTTTGCATGAGGAAGTTGATGGGAATGGTTTTATTGAATCTTATTTCCTCTCTGTTGAGCCGTTTTCTTGCTGTCCGAGTTTATAGAGCAGTAAAAAGGAAGTTTGGTAGCTAGATAGTGGACAAAAATTTGAACCCTTGGAAAGAGGTCTTTTTCATGTGGGCCTTCACTCCTGGATGTCCTACATTTGTAGGACATGTCCTCCATTTTCAGATCACAGTATATTTTATGGGTTTATACTATATTTGTAAAACTGAGAACCAAAATTAATAGTGACCATGGCCATCCATGCATTTTCAATGTAATATCCACTCTCTTGAAGCAAAACAACTCTCCATAATAGCGTAAGAGCTATTTGAAAGTAGAATTTATTCTCTTAGACTATGGTGGACTTTACGTCCTTCGATGTCTTTCCACAAAGTTTGGATGGGCAATTATCAGACGTTATTAATTTGCAAAAATTCTGAAGGGTAGGAATTTGAACAAGGCATTTCTTGGCATATCTTCCACATGTAAGATTCTGTGATTATATATCTGACATTCTCGAATGAGAGATTTGGAAGAGGATGAAAGTGCCATGTAGTCCAAACCCTTCATGTCATTTATGGATTCACAGTGAAATTGGTCGTGACGGAGGGGTACCCAGCCTGCATGAAATCACATGGAGAGAAGGATGTTCTTCTGTGTAGAACAAAATGATCTTTCATTGTTCAAGATTTCTTTGCATGAGGAAGTTGATGGGAATGGTTTTATTGAAACTTATTTCCTATCTGTTGAGCCGTTTTCTTGCTGTCCGAGTTTATAGAGCAGTAAAAAGGAAGTTTGGTTGCTAGATAGTGGACAAAAATGTGAACCCTTGGAAAGAGGTGTTTTTGATGTGGGCCTTCACTCCTGGGCGTCCTACATTTGTAGGACATGTCCTCCATCTTGAGATCACAATATATTTTATGGGTTTATACTATATATGTACACCTGTAGACCCATAATAAATCATGACCATGGCAATCCAAGCATTTTCAATGTAATATTCACTCTCTTGAAGCAAAAGAACTCTCCATAATAGCGTAAGAGCTATTTGAAAGTAGAATTAATTTTCTTGGATTTGGTGGACTTTACGTCCGGCGAGGTCTTTCCACAAAGTTTGGATGGGCAATTATCAGACGTTATTGAGTTGCAAAAATTCGGAAGGCTGGGAGTTTGGACTAGCCATCTCTTGGCATATCTTGCACCTGTAAGATTCTGAGATTACATATCTGACATTCTCGAATGAGAGATTTGGAAGAGGAGGCAAGTGCTATGTAGACCAAACCCTTCATATCATTTATAGATTCACAATAAAATTGGTCGTGAAGGAGGGGTACCAGTCTGCATGAAATCACATGGAGAGAAGGATCCTCTTGTATCCAGAACAAAATTATCTTTCATTGTTCAAGATTTCTTTGCATGAGGAAGTTGATGGGAATGGTTTTATTGAATCTAATTTCCTCTCTGTTGAGCGTTTTTCTTGATGTACGAATATATAGAACAGTAAAAAAGAAGTTTTGTGGCTAGTTAGTGGAGAAAAATTTGAACCCTTGGAAAGAGGTGTTTTTAATTTGGGCCTTCCCTCCTGGGCGTCCTACATTTGTAGGACATGTCCTACATTTTCAGATCACAGTATATTTTATGGGTATATACTATATTTGTACACCTGTAAACCCATAATTAATTATGACCATGGCCATCGATGCATTTTCAATGTAATATCCAATCTCTTGAAGCAAAACAATCTCCATAATAGTGTAAGAGCTATTTGAAAGTAGAATTTATTCTCTTGAACTTTGGTGGACTTTACATCCTTCGAGGTCTTTGCACAAAGTTTGGAATGGCAATTATCTGACGTTATTGAGTTGCAAAAATTCTGAAGGGTGGAAGTTTGGACTAGCCATATCTTGGCATATCTTGCACCATTAAGGTTCTGTGATTACATATCTGACATTCTCGAATGAGAGATTTGGAAGAGGAGGCAAGTGCCATGTAGTTCCAAACCTTCATGTCATTCATGGATTCACAGTGAAATTGGTCGTGATGGGGGGGTACCCAGTCTGCATGAAATCACATGGAGAGAAGGATCCTCTTGTATGCAGAACAAAATTATCTTTCAATGTTCAAGATTTCTTTGCATGAGGAAGTTGATGGGAATGGTTTTATTGAATCTTATTTCCTGTCTGTTGAGCGTTTTTCTTGATGTACGAATATATAGAGTAGTAAAAAGGAAGTTTTGTGGCTAGTTAGTGGAGAAAAATTTGAACCCTTGGAAAGAGGTGTTTTTAATTTGGGCCTTCCCTCCTGGGCGTCCTACATTTGTAGGACATGTCCTACATTTTCAGATCATACAGTATTTTATGGGTTTATACTATATATGTACCCTTGTAGACCCATAATTAATTATGACCATTGCCATCCAAGCATTTTTAATGTAATATCCACTCTCTTGAAGCAAAACAACTCTCCATAATAGTGTAAGAGCTATTTGAAAGTAGAATTAATTCTCTTGGACTTTGGTGGACTTCATGTCCTTCGAGGTCTTTCCACAAAGTTGGGATGGGCAAGTATCAGACGTTATTGAGTTGCAAAAATTCTGAAGTGTGGAATTTTGGACAAGCCATTTCTTGGCATGTCTTACACCTGTAAGATTCTGTGATTACATAGTTGTCATTCTCGAATGAGAGATTTGGAAGAGGAGGCAAGTGCTATGTAGTCCAAACCCTTCATATCATTTATAGATTCACAATAAAATTGGTTGTGAAGGAGGGGTACCCAGGCTGCATGAAATCACATGGACAGAAGGATCCTCTTTTATGCAGAACGAAATGATCTTTAATTGTTCAAGATTTCTTTGCATGAGGAAGTTGATGGGAATGGTTTTATTGAATCTTATTTCCTCTCTGTTGAGCCGGTTTCTTGCTGTCCGAGTTTATAGAGCAGTAAAAAGGAAGTTTGGTAGCTAGATAGTGGACAAAAATTTGATCCCTTGCAAAGAGGTGTTTTTGATGTGGGCCTTCACTCCTGGACATCCTACATTTGTAGGACATGTCCTCCATTTTCAGATCACAGTATATTTTATGGGTTTATACTATATTTGTAAAACTGAGAACCAAAATTAATAATGACCATGCCATCCATGCATTTTCAATGTAATATCCACTCTCTTGAAGCAAAACAACTCTCCATAATAGCGTAAGAGCTATTTGAAAGTAGAATTTATTCTCTTAGACTATGGTGGACTTTACGTCCTTCGAGGTCTTTCCACAAAGTTTGGATGGGCAATTATCAGACGTTATTAATTTGCAAAAATTCTGAAGGGTAGGAATTTGAACAAGGCATTTCTTGGCATATCTTCCACATGTAAGATTCTGTGATTATATATCTGACATTATCGAATGAGAGATTTGGAAGAGGAGGCAAGTGCCATGTAGTCCAAACCCTTCATGTCATTTATGGATTCACAGTGAAATTGGTCGTGACGGAGGGGTACCCAGTCTGCATGAAATAACATGGAGAGAAGGACCTTCTTCTATGTAGAGCGAATTGATCTTTCATTGTTCAAGATTTCTTTGCATGAGGAAGTTGATGGGAATGGTTTTACTGAATCTTATTTCCTCTCTGTTGAGCCGTTTTCTTGCTGTCCGAGTTTATAGAGCAGTAAAAAGGAAGTTTGGTTGCCAGATAATGGACAAAAATTTGAACCCTTGGAAAGAGATGTTTTTGATGTGGGCCTTCACTCCTGGGCGTCCTACATTTGTAGGACATGTCCTCCGTTTTCAGGTCACAATATATTTTATGGGTTTATACTATATATGTACACCTGTAGATCCATAATAATTCATGACCATGGCAATCCAAGCATTTTCAATGTAATATCCACTCTCTTGAAGCAAAAGAACTCTCCATAATAGCGTAAGAGCTATTTGAAAGTAGAATTAATTTTCTTGGACTTTGGTGGACTTTACGTCCGGCGAGGTCTTTCCACAAAGTTTGGGTGGGCAATTATCAGACGTTATTGAGTTGCAAAAATTCGGAAGGCTGAGAGTTTGGACTAGCCATCTCTTGGCATATCTTGCACCTGTAAGATTCTGAGATTACATATCTGACATTCTCGAATGAGAGATTTGGAAGAGGAGGCAAGTGCTATGTAGACCAAACTCTTCATATCATTTATAGATTCACAATAAAATTGGTCGTGAAGGAGGGGTACCCAGTCTGCATGAAATCACATGGAGAGAAGGATCCTCTTGTATCCAGAACAAAATTATCTTTCATTGTTCAAGATTTCTTTGCATGAGGAAGTTGATGGGAATGGTTTTATTGAATCTAATTTCCTCTCTGTTGAGCGTTTTTCTTGATGTACGAATATATAGAACAGTAAAAAAGAAGTTTTGTGGCTAGTTAGTGGAGAAAAATTTGAACCCTTGGAAAGAGGTGTTTTTAATTTGGGCCTTCCCTCCTGGGCGTCCTACATTTGTAGGACATGTCCTACATTTTCAGATCACAGTATATTTTATGGGTATATACTATACTTGTACACCTGTAAACCCATAATTAATTATGACCATTGCCATCGACGCATTTTCAATGTAATTTCCACTATGTTGAAGCAAAACAAGTCTCCATAATAGCGTGAGAGCTATTTGAAAGTAGAATTTATTCTCTTAGACTATGGTGGACTTTACGTCCTTCGAGGTCTTTCCACAAAGTTTGGATGGGCAATTATCAGACGTTATTGATTTGCAAAAATTCTGAAGGGTGGAAGTTTGAACAAGACGTTGCTTGGCATATCTTCCACATGAAAGATTCTGTGATTACATATCTGACATTCTAGAATGAGAGATTTGGAAGAGGAGGCAAGTGCTATGTAGTCCAAACCCTTCATATCGTTTATAGATTCACAAAAAAATTGGTTGTGATAGAGGGGTAACCAATCTCCATGAAATCACATGGAGAGAAGGATCCTCTTCTATGCAGAACAAATTGATCTTTCATTGTTCAAGATTTCTTTGCATGAGGAAGTTGATGGGAATGGTTTTATTGAATCTTTTTCCTCTCTGTTGAGCCATTTTCTTGCTGTCCGTGTTTATAGAGCAATAAAAAGGAAATTTGGTTGCTAGATAGTGGACAAAAATCTGAACCCTTGCAAAGGGGTGTTTTTGATTTGGACATTCCCTCCTGGATGTCCTACATTTGTAGGACATGTCCTCCATTTTCTGATCACAGTATATTTTATGGGTTTATACTATATTTGTAAAACTGTAGAACCATAATTAATAATGACCATGGCCATCCATGCATTTTCAATGTAATATCCACTCTCTTGAAGCAAAAAACTCTCCATAATAGCGTGAGAGCTATTTGAAAGTAGAATTTATTCTCTTGGACTATGGTGGACTTTACATCCTTCGAGGTCTTTCCACAAAATTTGGATGGGCAATTATCAGACGTTATTGATTTGCAAAAATTCTGAAGGGTGGAAGTTTGAACAAGACGTTGCTTGGCATATCTTCCACATGTAAGATTCTGTGATTACATATCTGACATTCTCGAATGAGAAATTTGGAAGAGGAGGCAAGTGCCATGTAGTCCAAACCCTTCATGTCATTTATGGATTCACAGTGAAATTGGTCGTGACGGAGGGGTACCCAGTCTGCATGAAATCAAACGGATAGAAGGATCCTCTTCTATGTAGAACGAAATGATCTTTCATTGTTCAAGATTCCTTTGCTTCAGGTAATTGATGGGAATGGTTTTATTGAATCTTTTTTCCTCTCTGTTGAGTGGTTTTCTGGCTGTTCGAGTTTACACAGCAGGAAAAAGGAAGTTTGGTTTCTAGATAGTGGAGAAAAATTTGAACCCTTAGAAAGAGGTGTTTTTGATTAGGGCCATTCCTCCTGGGCGTCCTACATTTGTAGGTCATGTCCTCCATTTTCAAACCACAGTATATTTTATGGGTTTATACTATATTTGTACACCTGTATACCCATAATTAATCATGACCATTACCATCCAAGCATTTTCAATGTAATATCCTCTCTCTTGAAGCAAAACAACTCTCCATAATAGTATAAGAGCTATATGAAAGTAGAATTTATTCTCTTCGACTTTGGTGGACTTTACGTCCTTCGAGGTCTTTCCACGAAGTTTGGATTGGCAATTATCAGACGTTATTGAATTGCAAAAAATCTGAAGGGTGGAAGTTTGGACAAGCCATTTCTTGGCATATTCTCCACCTGCAAGATTCTGTGATTACATATCTGACATTCTCGAATGAGAGATTTGGAAGAGGAGGCAAGTGCCATGTAGTCCAAACCCTTCATATCCTTTATGGATTCACAATAAAATTGGTTGTGATGGAGGGGTAACCAGTCTGCAAGAAATCACATGGAGAGAAGGATCCTCTTCGATGCAGAATGAAATGATCTTTCATTGTTCAAGATTTCTTTGCATGAGGAAGTTGATGGGAATGGTTTTATTGAAAATTATTTCCTCTCTGTTGAGACTTTTTCTTGCTGTACGAGTATATAGAGCAGTAAAAGGGAAGTTTGGTTGCTAGTTAGCGGACAAAAATTTGAACCCTTGGAAAGAGGTGTTTTTAATTTGGGCCTTCTCTCCTGGGCGTCCTACATTTGTAGGACATGTCCTACATTTTCAGATCACAGTATATTTTATGGGTACATACAATATTTGTACACCTGTAGACCAGGAATTCATCATGACCATTGCCATCCAAGCATTCTCATAGTATATTCCACCCCCTTCAAGTAAAACAACTCTTTATAATTGTGTAAGAGCTATTTGAAAGTAGAATTTATTCTCTTGGACTTTGGTGCACTTTACGTCCTGCGACGTCTTTCCACAAAGTTTGGATGTACAATTATCAAACGTTATTGAGTTGCAAAAATTCTGTAGGGTGGAATTTTGGACAAGCCATTTCTTGGCATATCTTCCACCTGTAAGATTCTGTGATTACATATCTGACATTCTAGAATGAGAGATTTAGAAGAGGAGGCAAGTTCTATGTAGTCCAAACCCTTCATATCATTTATAGATTCACAATAAAATTGGTTGTGAAGGAGAGGTAACAAGTCTGCATGAAATGACATGGAGAGAAGGATCCTCTTTTATGCAGAACGAAATGATCTTTAATTGTTCAAGATTTCTTTGCATGAGGAAGTTGATGGGAATGGTTTTATTGAATCTTATTTCCTCTCTGTTGAGCCGTTTTCTTGCTGTCCGAGTTTATAGAGCAGTAAAAAGGAAGTTTGGTAGCTAGATAGTGGACAAAAATTTGATCCCTTGCAAAGAGGTGTTTTTGATGTGGGCCTTCACTCCTGGACGTCCTACATTTGTAGGACATGTCCTCCATTTTCAGATCACAGTATATTTTATGGGTTTATACTATATTTGTAAAACTGAGAACCAAAATTAATAATGACCATGGCCATCCATGCATTTTCAATGTAATATCCACTCTCTTGAAGCAAAACAACTCTCCATAATAGCGTAAGAGCTATTTGAAAGTAGAATTTATTCTCTTAGACTATGGTGGACTTTACGTCCTTCGAGGTCTTTCCTCAAAGTTTGGATGGGCAATTATCAGACGTTATTAATTTGCAAAAATTCTGAAGGGTAGGAATTTGAACAAGGCATTTCTTGGCATATCTTCCACATGTAAGATTCTGTGATTACATAACTGACATTCTCGAATGAGAGATTTGGAAGAGGATGAAAGTGCCATGTAGTCCAAACCCTTCATGTCATTTATGGATTCACAGTGAAATTGGTCGTGACGGAGGGGTACCCAGCCTGCATGAAATCACAATGAGAGAAGGATGTTCTTCTGTGTAGAACAAAATGATCTTTCATTGTTCAAGATTTCTTTGCATGAGGAAGTTGATGGGAATGGTTTTATTGAAACTTATTTCCTATCTGTTGAGCCGTTTTCTTGCTGTCCGAGTTTATAGAGCAGTAAAAAGGAAGTTTGGTTGCTAGATAGTGGACAAAAATGTGAACCCTTGGAAAGAGGTGTTTTTGATGTGGGCCTTCACTCCTGGGCGTCCTACATTTGTAGGACATGTCCTCCATCTTGAGATCACAATATATTTTATGGGTTTATACTATATATGTACACCTGTAGACCCATAATAAATCATGACCATGGCAATCCAAGCATTTTCAATGTAATATTCACTCTCTTGAAGCAAAAGAACTCTCCATAATAGCGTAAGAGCTATTTGAAAGTAGAATTAATTTTCTTGGACTTTGGTGGACTTTACGTCCGGCGAGGTCTTTCCACAAAGTTTGGATGGGCAATTATCAGATGTTATTGAGTTGCAAAAATTCGGAAGGCTGGGAGTTTGGACTAGCCATCTCTTGGCATATCTTGCACCTGTAAGATTCTGAGATTACATATCTGACATTCTCGAATGAGAGATTTGGAAGAGGAGGCAAGTGCTATGTAGACCAAACCCTTCATATCATTTATAGATTCACAATAAAATTGGTCGTGAAGGATTGGTACCCAGTCTGCATGAAATCACATGGAGAGAAGGATCCTCTTGTATCCAGAACAAAATTATCTTTCATTGTTCAAGATTTCTTTGCATGAGGAAGTTGATGGGAATGGTTTTATTGAATCTAATTTCCTCTCTGTTGAGCGTTTTTCTTGATGTACGAATATATAGAACAGTAAAAAAGAAGTTTTGTGGCTAGTTAGTGGAGAAAAATTTGAACCCTTGGAAAGAGGTGTTTTTAATTTGGGCCTTCCCTCCTGGGCGTCCTACATTTGTAGGACATGTCCTACATTTTCAGATCACAGTATATTTTATGGGTATATACTATATTTGTACACCTGTAAACCCATAATTAATTATGACCATTGCTATCGATGCATTTTCAATGTAATATCCAATCTCTTGAAGCAAAACAATCTCCATAATAGTGTAAGAGCTATTTGAAAGTAGAATTTATTCTCTTGAACTTTGGTGGACTTTACATCCTTCGAGGTCTTTGCACAAAGTTTGGAATGGCAATTATCTGACGTTATTGAGTTGCAAAAATTCTGAAGGGTGGAAGTTTGGACTAGCCATATCTTGGCATATCTTGCACCATTAAGGTTCTGTGATTACATATCTGACATTCTCGAATGAGAGATTTGGAAGAGGTAGGCAAGTGCCATGTAGTTCCAAACCTTCATGTCATTCATGGATTCACAGTGAAATTGGTCGTGATGGGGGGGTACCCAGTCTGCATGAAATCACATGGAGAGAAGGATCCTCTTGTATGCAGAACAAAATTATCTTTCAATGTTCAAGATTTCTTTGCATGAGGAAGTTGATGGGAATGGTTTTATTGAATCTTATTTCCTGTCTGTTGAGCGTTTTTCTTGATGTACGAATATATAGAGTAGTAAAAAGGAAGTTTTGTGGCTAGTTAGTGGAGAAAAATTTGAACCCTTGGAAAGAGGTGTTTTTAATTTGGGCCTTCCCTCCTGGGCGTCCTACATTTGTAGGACATGTCCTACATTTTCAGATCATACAGTATTTTATGGGTTTATACTATATATGTACCCTTGTAGACCCATAATTAATTATGACCATTGCCATCCAAGCATTTTTAATGTAATATCCACTCTCTTGAAGCAAAACAACTCTCCATAATAGTGTAAGAGGTATTTGAAAGTAGAATTAATTCTCTTGGACTTTGGTGGACTTCATGTCCTTCGAGGTCTTTCCACAAAGTTGGGATGGGCAAGTATCAGACGTTATTGATTTGCAAAAATTCTGAAGGGTGGAAGTTTGAACAAGACGTTGCTTGGCATATCTTCCACATGTAAGATTCTGTGATTACATAGTTGTCATTCTCGAATGAGAGATTTGGAAGAGGAGGCAAGTGCTATGTAGTCCAAACCCTTCATATCATTTATAGATTCACAATAAAATTGGTTGTGAAGGAGGGGTACCCAGGCTGCATGAAATCACATGGACAGAAGGATCCTCTTTTATGCAGAACGAAATGATCTTTAATTGTTCAAGATTTCTTTGCATGAGGAAGTTGATGGGAATGGTTTTATTGAATCTTATTTCCTCTCTGTTGAGCCGGTTTCTTGCTGTCCGAGTTTATAGAGCAGTAAAAAGGAAGTTTGGTAGCTAGATAGTGGACAAAAATTTGATCCCTTGCAAAGAGGTGTTTTTGATGTGGGCCTTCACTCCTGGACGTCCTACATTTGTAGGACATGTCCTCCATTTTCAGATCACAGTATATTTTATGGGTTTATACTATATTTGTAAAACTGAGAACCAAAATTAATAATGACCATGGCCATCCATGCATTTTCAATGTAATATCCACTCTCTTGAAGCAAAACAACTCTCCATAATAGCGTAAGAGCTATTTGAAAGTAGAATTTATTCTCTTAGACTATGGTGGACTTTACGTCCTTCGATGTCTTTCCACAAAGTTTGGATGGGCAATTATCAGACGTTATTAATTTGCAAAAATTCTGAAGGATAGGAATTTGAACAAGGCATTTCTTGGCATATCTTCCACATGTAAGATTCTGTGATTATATATCTGACATTCTCGAATGAGAGATTTGGAAGAGGATGAAAGTGCCATGTAGTCCAAACCCTTCATGTCATTTATGGATTCACAGTGAAATTGGTTGTGACGGAGGGGTACCCAGCCTGCATGAAATCACATGGAGAGAAGGATGTTCTTCTGTGTAGAACAAAATGATCTTTCATTGTTCAAGATTTCTTTGCATGAGGAAGTTGATGGGAATGGTTTTATTGAATCTAATTTCCTCTCTGTTGAGCCGTTTTCTTGCTGTCCGAGTTTATAGAGCAGTAAAAAGGAAGTTTGGTTGCCAGATAATGGACAAAAATTTGAACCCTTGGAAAGAGATGTTTTTGATGTGGGCCTTCACTCCTGGGCGTCCTACATTTGTAGGACATGTCCTCCGTTTTCAGGTCACAATATATTTTATGGGTTTATACTATATATGTACACCTGTAGATCCATAATAATTCATGACCATGGCAATCCAAGCATTTTCAATGTAATATCCACTCTCTTGAAGCAAAAGAACTCTCCATAATAGCGTAAGAGCTATTTGAAAGTAGAATTAATTTTCTTGGACTTTGGTGGACTTTACGTCCGGCGAGGTCTTTCCACAAAGTTTGGGTGGGCAATTATCAGACGTTATTGAGTTGCAAAAATTCGGAAGGCTGAGAGTTTGGACTAGCCATCTCTTGGCATATCTTGCACCTGTAAGATTCTGAGATTACATATCTGACATTCTCGAATGAGAGATTTGGAAGAGGAGGCAAGTGCTATGTAGACCAAACTCTTCATATCATTTATAGATTCACAATAAAATTGGTCGTGAAGGAGGGGTACCCAGTCTGCATGAAATCACATGGAGAGAAGGATCCTCTTGTATCCAGAACAAAATTATCTTTCATTGTTCAAGATTTCTTTGCATGAGGAAGTTGATGGGAATGGTTTTATTGAATCTAATTTCCTCTCTGTTGAGCGTTTTTCTTGATGTACGAATATATAGAACAGTAAAAAAGAAGTTTTGTGGCTAGTTAGTGGAGAAAAATTTGAACCCTTGGAAAGAGGTGTTTTTAATTTGGGCCTTCCCTCCTGGGCGTCCTACATTTGTAGGACATGTCCTACATTTTCAGATCACAGTATATTTTATGGGTATATACTATACTTGTACACCTGTAAACCCATAATTAATTATGACCATTGCCATCGACGCATTTTCAATGTAATTTCCACTATGTTGAAGCAAAACAAGTCTCCATAATAGCGTGAGAGCTATTTGAAAGTAGAATTTATTCTCTTAGACTATGGTGGACTTTACGTCCTTCGAGGTCTTTCCACAAAGTTTGGATGGGCAATTATCAGACGTTATTGATTTGCAAAAATTCTGAAGGGTGGAAGTTTGAACAAGACGTTGCTTGGCATATCTTCCACATGAAAGATTCTGTGATTACATATCTGACATTCTAGAATGAGAGATTTGGAAGAGGAGGCAAGTGCTATGTAGTCCAAACCCTTCATATCGTTTATAGATTCACAAAAAAATTGGTTGTGATAGAGGGGTAACCAATCTCCATGAAATCACATGGAGAGAAGGATCCTCTTCTATGCAGAACAAATTGATCTTTCATTGTTCAAGATTTCTTTGCATGAGGAAGTTGATGGGAATGGTTTTATTGAATCTTTTTCCTCTCTGTTGAGCCATTTTCTTGCTGTCCGTGTTTATAGAGCAATAAAAAGGAAATTTGGTTGCTAGATAGTGGACAAAAATCTGAACCCTTGCAAAGGGGTGTTTTTGATTTGGACATTCCCTCCTGGATGTCCTACATTTGTAGGACATGTCCTCCATTTTCTGATCACAGTATATTTTATGGGTTTATACTATATTTGTAAAACTGTAGAACCATAATTAATAATGACCATGGCCATCCATGCATTTTCAATGTAATATCCACTCTCTTGAAGCAAAAAACTCTCCATAATAGCGTGAGAGCTATTTGAAAGTAGAATTTATTCTCTTGGACTATGGTGGACTTTACATCCTTCGAGGTCTTTCCACAAAATTTGGATGGGCAATTATCAGACGTTATTGATTTGCAAAAATTCTGAAGGGTGGAAGTTTGAACAAGACGTTGCTTGGCATATCTTCCACATGTAAGATTCTGTGATTACATATCTGACATTCTCGAATGAGAAATTTGGAAGAGGAGGCAAGTGCCATGTAGTCCAAACCCTTCATGTCATTTATGGATTCACAGTGAAATTGGTCGTGACGGAGGGGTACCCAGTCTGCATGAAATCAAACGGATAGAAGGATCCTCTTCTATGTAGAACGAAATGATCTTTCATTGTTCAAGATTCCTTTGCTTCAGGTAATTGATGGGAATGGTTTTATTGAATCTTTTTTCCTCTCTGTTGAGTGGTTTTCTGGCTGTTCGAGTTTACACAGCAGGAAAAAGGAAGTTTGGTTTCTAGATAGTGGAGAAAAATTTGAACCCTTAGAAAGAGGTGTTTTTGATTAGGGCCATTCCTCCTGGGCGTCCTACATTTGTAGGTCATGTCCTCCATTTTCAAACCACAGTATATTTTATGGGTTTATACTATATTTGTACACCTGTATACCCATAATTAATCATGACCATTACCATCCAAGCATTTTCAATGTAATATCCTCTCTCTTGAAGCAAAACAACTCTCCATAATAGTATAAGAGCTATATGAAAGTAGAATTTATTCTCTTCGACTTTGGTGGACTTTACGTCCTTCGAGGTCTTTCCACGAAGTTTGGATTGGCAATTATCAGACGTTATTGAATTGCAAAAAATCTGAAGGGTAGAAGTTTGGACAAGCCATTTCTTGGCATATTCTCCACCTGCAAGATTCTGTGATTACATATCTGACATTCTCGAATGAGAGATTTGGAAGAGGAGGCAAGTGCCATGTAGTCCAAACCCTTCATATCCTTTATGGATTCACAATAAAATTGGTTGTGATGGAGGGGTAACCAGTCTGCAAGAAATCACATGGAGAGAAGGATCCTCTTCGATGCAGAATGAAATGATCTTTCATTGTTCAAGATTTCTTTGCATGAGGAAGTTGATGGGAATGGTTTTATTGAAAATTATTTCCTCTCTGTTGAGACTTTTTCTTGCTGTACGAGTATATAGAGCAGTAAAAGGGAAGTTTGGTTGCTAGTTAGCGGACAAAAATTTGAACCCTTGGAAAGAGGTGTTTTTAATTTGGGCCTTCTCTCCTGGGCGTCCTACATTTGTAGGACATGTCCTACATTTTCAGATCACAGTATATTTTATGGGTACATACAATATTTGTACACCTGTAGACCAGGAATTCATCATGACCATTGCCATCCAAGCATTCTCATAGTATATTCCACCCCCTTCAAGTAAAACAACTCTTTATAATTGTGTAAGAGCTATTTGAAAGTAGAATTTATTCTCTTGGACTTTGGTGCACTTTACGTCCTGCGACGTCTTTCCACAAAGTTTGGATGTACAATTATCAAACGTTATTGAGTTGCAAAAATTCTGTAGGGTGGAATTTTGGACAAGCCATTTCTTGGCATATCTTCCACCTGTAAGATTCTGTGATTACATATCTGACATTCTAGAATGAGAGATTTAGAAGAGGAGGCAAGTTCTATGTAGTCCAAACCCTTCATATCATTTATAGATTCACAATAAAATTGGTTGTGAAGGAGAGGTAACAAGTCTGCATGAAATGACATGGAGAGAAGGATCCTCTTTTATGCAGAACGAAATGATCTTTAATTGTTCAAGATTTCTTTGCATGAGGAAGTTGATGGGAATGGTTTTATTGAATCTTATTTCCTCTCTGTTGAGCCGTTTTCTTGCTGTCCGAGTTTATAGAGCAGTAAAAAGGAAGTTTGGTAGCTAGATAGTGGACAAAAATTTGATCCCTTGCAAAGAGGTGTTTTTGATGTGGGCCTTCACTCCTGGACGTCCTACATTTGTAGGACATGTCCTCCATTTTCAGATCACAGTATATTTTATGGGTTTATACTATATTTGTAAAACTGAGAACCAAAATTAATAATGACCATGGCCATCCATGCATTTTCAATGTAATATCCACTCTCTTGAAGCAAAACAACTCTCCATAATAGCGTAAGAGCTATTTGAAAGTAGAATTTATTCTCTTAGACTATGGTGGACTTTACGTCCTTCGAGGTCTTTCCTCAAAGTTTGGATGGGCAATTATCAGACGTTATTAATTTGCAAAAATTCTGAAGGGTAGGAATTTGAACAAGGCATTTCTTGGCATATCTTCCACATGTAAGATTCTGTGATTACATAACTGACATTCTCGAATGAGAGATTTGGAAGAGGATGAAAGTGCCATGTAGTCCAAACCCTTCATGTCATTTATGGATTCACAGTGAAATTGGTCGTGACGGAGGGGTACCCAGCCTGCATGAAATCACATGGAGAGAAGGATGTTCTTCTGTGTAGAACAAAATGATCTTTCATTGTTCAAGATTTCTTTGCATGAGGAAGTTGATGGGAATGGTTTTATTGAAACTTATTTCCTATCTGTTGAGCCGTTTTCTTGCTGTCCGAGTTTATAGAGCAGTAAAAAGGAAGTTTGGTTGCTAGATAGTGGACAAAAATGTGAACCCTTGGAAAGAGGTGTTTTTGATGTGGGCCTTCACTCCTGGGCGTCCTACATTTGTAGGACATGTCCTCCATCTTGAGATCACAATATATTTTATGGGTTTATACTATATATGTACACCTGTAGACCCATAATAAATCATGACCATGGCAATCCAAGCATTTTCAATGTAATATTCACTCTCTTGAAGCAAAAGAACTCTCCATAATAGCGTAAGAGCTATTTGAAAGTAGAATTAATTTTCTTGGACTTTGGTGGACTTTACGTCCGGCGAGGTCTTTCCACAAAGTTTGGATGGGCAATTATCAGATGTTATTGAGTTGCAAAAATTCGGAAGGCTGGGAGTTTGGACTAGCCATCTCTTGGCATATCTTGCACCTGTAAGATTCTGAGATTACATATCTGACATTCTCGAATGAGAGATTTGGAAGAGGAGGCAAGTGCTATGTAGACCAAACCCTTCATATCATTTATAGATTCACAATAAAATTGGTCGTGAAGGATTGGTACCCAGTCTGCATGAAATCACATGGAGAGAAGGATCCTCTTGTATCCAGAACAAAATTATCTTTCATTGTTCAAGATTTCTTTGCATGAGGAAGTTGATGGGAATGGTTTTATTGAATCTAATTTCCTCTCTGTTGAGCGTTTTTCTTGATGTACGAATATATAGAACAGTAAAAAAGAAGTTTTGTGGCTAGTTAGTGGAGAAAAATTTGAACCCTTGGAAAGAGGTGTTTTTAATTTGGGCCTTCCCTCCTGGGCGTCCTACATTTGTAGGACATGTCCTACATTTTCAGATCACAGTATATTTTATGGGTATATACTAAATTTGTACACCTGTAAACCCATAATTAATTATGACCATTGCTATCGATGCATTTTCAATGTAATATCCAATCTCTTGAAGCAAAACAATCTCCATAATAGTGTAAGAGCTATTTGAAAGTAGAATTTATTCTCTTGAACTTTGGTGGACTTTACATCCTTCGAGGTCTTTGCACAAAGTTTGGAATGGCAATTATCTGACGTTATTGAGTTGCAAAAATTCTGAAGGGTGGAAGTTTGGACTAGCCATATCTTGGCATATCTTGCACCATTAAGGTTCTGTGATTAAATATCTGACATTCTCGAATGAGAGATTTGGAAGAGGTAGGCAAGTGCCATGTAGTTCCAAACCTTCATGTCATTCATGGATTCACAGTGAAATTGGTCGTGATGGGGGGGTACCCAGTCTGCATGAAATCACATGGAGAGAAGGATCCTCTTGTATGCAGAACAAAATTATCTTTCAATGTTCAAGATTTCTTTGCATGAGGAAGTTGATGGGAATGGTTTTATTGAATCTTATTTCCTGTCTGTTGAGCGTTTTTCTTGATGTACGAATATATAGAGTAGTAAAAAGGAAGTTTTGTGGCTAGTTAGTGGAGAAAAATTTGAACCCTTGGAAAGAGGTGTTTTTAATTTGGGCCTTCCCTCCTGGGCGTCCTACATTTGTAGGACATGTCCTACATTTTCAGATCATACAGTATTTTATGGGTTTATACTATATATGTACCCTTGTAGACCCATAATTAATTATGACCATTGCCATCCAAGCATTTTTAATGTAATATCCACTCTCTTGAAGCAAAACAACTCTCCATAATAGTGTAAGAGGTATTTGAAAGTAGAATTAATTCTCTTGGACTTTGGTGGACTTCATGTCCTTCGAGGTCTTTCCACAAAGTTGGGATGGGCAAGTATCAGACGTTATTGATTTGCAAAAATTCTGAAGGGTGGAAGTTTGAACAAGACGTTGCTTGGCATATCTTCCACATGTAAGATTCTGTGATTACATAGTTGTCATTCTCGAATGAGAGATTTGGAAGAGGAGGCAAGTGCTATGTAGTCCAAACCCTTCATATCATTTATAGATTCACAATAAAATTGGTTGTGAAGGAGGGGTACCCAGGCTGCATGAAATCACATGGACAGAAGGATCCTCTTTTATGCAGAACGAAATGATCTTTAATTGTTCAAGATTTCTTTGCATGAGGAAGTTGATGGGAATGGTTTTATTGAATCTTATTTCCTCTCTGTTGAGCCGGTTTCTTGCTGTCCGAGTTTATAGAGCAGTAAAAAGGAAGTTTGGTAGCTAGATAGTGGACAAAAATTTGATCCCTTGCAAAGAGGTGTTTTTGATGTGGGCCTTCACTCCTGGACGTCCTACATTTGTAGGACATGTCCTCCATTTTCAGATCACAGTATATTTTATGGGTTTATACTATATTTGTAAAACTGAGAACCAAAATTAATAATGACCATGGCCATCCATGCATTTTCAATGTAATATCCACTCTCTTGAAGCAAAACAACTCTCCATAATAGCGTAAGAGCTATTTGAAAGTAGAATTTATTCTCTTAGACTATGGTGGACTTTACGTCCTTCGATGTCTTTCCACAAAGTTTGGATGGGCAATTATCAGACGTTATTAATTTGCAAAAATTCTGAAGGATAGGAATTTGAACAAGGCATTTCTTGGCATATCTTCCACATGTAAGATTCTGTGATTATATATCTGACATTCTCGAATGAGAGATTTGGAAGAGGATGAAAGTGCCATGTAGTCCAAACCCTTCATGTCATTTATGGATTCACAGTGAAATTGGTTGTGACGGAGGGGTACCCAGCCTGCATGAAATCACATGGAGAGAAGGATGTTCTTCTGTGTAGAACAAAATGATCTTTCATTGTTCAAGATTTCTTTGCATGAGGAAGTTGATGGGAATGGTTTTATTGAAACTTATTTCCTATCTGTTGAGCCGTTTTCTTGCTGTCCGAGTTTATAGAGCAGTAAAAAGGAAGTTTGGTTGCTAGATAGTGGACAAAAATGTGAACCCTTGGAAAGAGGTGTTTTTGATGTGGGCCTTCACTCCTGGGCGTCCTACATTTGTAGGACATGTCCTCCATCTTGAGATCACAATATATTTTATGGGTTTATACTATATATGTACACCTGTAGACCCATAATAAATCATGACCATGGCAATCCAAGCATTTTCAATGTAATATTCACTCTCTTGAAGCAAAAGAACTCTCCATAATAGCGTAAGAGCTATTTGAAAGTAGAATTGATTTTCTTGGACTTTGGTGGACTTTACGTCCGGCGAGGTCTTTCCACAAAGTTTGGATGGGCAATTATCAGACGTTATTGAGTTGCAAAAATTCGGAAGGCTGGGAGTTTGGACTAGCCATCTCTTGGCATATCTTGCACCTGTAAGATTCTGAGATTACATATCTGACATTCTCGAATGAGAGATTTGGAAGAGGAGGCAAGTGCTATGTAGACCAAACCCTTCATATCATTTATAGATTCACAATAAAATTGGTCGTGAAGGAGGGGTACCCAGTCTGCATGAAATCACATGGAGAGAAGGATCCTCTTGTATCCAGAACAAAATTATCTTTCATTGTTCAAGATTTCTTTGCATGAGGAAGTTGATGGGAATGGTTTTATTGAATCTTATTTCCTGTCTGTTGAGCGTTTTTCTTGATGTACGAATATATAGAGTAGTAAAAAGGAAGTTTTGTGGCTAGTTAGTGGAGAAAAATTTGAACCCTTGGAAAGAGGTGTTTTTGATTAGGGCCATTCCTCCTGGGCGTCCTACATTTGTAGGACATGTCCTCCATTTTCAAACCACAGTATATTTTATGGGTTTATACTATATTTGTACACCTGTATACCCATAATTAATCATGACCATTGCCATCCAAGCATTTTCAATGTAATATCCTCTCTCTTGAAGCAAAACAACTCTCCATAATAGTATAAGAGCTATATGAAAGTAGAATTTATTCTCTTCGACTTTGGTGGACTTTACGTCCTCCGAGGTCTTTCCACAAAGTTTGGATGGGCAATTATCAGACGTTATTGAATTGCAAAAAATCTGAAGGGTGGAAGTTTGGACAAGCCATTTCTTGGCATATTCTCCACCTGCAAGATTCTGTGATTACATATCTGACATTCTCGAATGAGAGATTTGGAAGAGGAGGCAAGTGCCATGTAGTCCAAATCCTTCATATCCTTTATGGATTCACAATAAAATTGGTTGTGATGGAGGGGTAACCAGTCTGCAAGAAATCACATGGAGAGAAGGATCCTCTTCGATGCAGAATGAAATGATCTTTCATTGTTCAAGATTTCTTTGCATGAGGAAGTTGATGGGAATGGTTTTATTGAAAATTATTTCCTCTCTGTTGAGCCTTTTTCTTGCTGTACGAGTATATAGAGCAGTAAAAGGGAAGTTTGGTTGCTAGTTAGCGGACAAAAATTTGAACCCTTGGAAAGAGGTGTTTTTAATTTGGGCCTTCCCTCCTGGGTGTCCTACATTTGTAGGACATGTCCTACATTTTCAGATCACAGTATATTTTATGGGTACATACAATATTTGTACACCTGTAGACCCAGAATTAATCATGACCATTGCCATCCAAGCATTCTCATAGTATATTCCACCCCCTTCAAGTAAAACAACTCTTTATAATTGTGTAAGAGCTATTTGAAAGTAGAATTTATTCTCTTGGACTTTGGTGCACTTTACGTCCTGCGACGTCTTTCCACAAAGTTTGGATGTACAATTATCAAATGTTATTGAGTTGCAAAAATTCTGTAGGGTGGAATTTTGGACAAGCCATTTCTTGGCATATCTTCCACCTGTAAGATTCTGTGATTACATATCTGACATTCTAGAATGAGAGATTTAGAAGAGGAGGCAAGTTCTATGTAGTCCAAACCCTTCATATCATTTATAGATTCACAATAAAATTGGTTGTGAAGGAGAGGTAACAAGTCTGCATGAAATGACATGGAGAGAAGGATCCTCTTTTATGCAGAACGAAATGATCTTTAATTGTTCAAGATTTCTTTGCATGAGGAAGTTGATGGGAATGGTTTTATTGAATCTTATTTCCTCTCTGTTGAGCCGTTTTCTTGCTGTCCGAGTTTATAGAGCAGTAAAAAGGAAGTTTGGTAGCTAGATAGTGGACAAAAATTTGATCCCTTGCAAAGAGGTCTTTTTCATGTGGGCCTTCACTCCTGGATGTCCTACATTTGTAGGACATGTCCTCCATTTTCAGATCACAGTATATTTTATGGGTTTATACTATATTTGTAAAACTGAGAACCAAAATTAATAATGACCATGGCCATCCATGCATTTTCAATGTAATATCCACTCTCTTGAAGCAAAACAACTCTCCATAATAGCGTAAGAGCTATTTGAAAGTAGAATTTATTCTCTTAGACTATGGTGGACTTTACGTCCTTCCATGTCTTTCCACAAAGTTTGGATGGGCAATTATCAGACGTTATTAATTTGCAAAAATTCTGAAGGGTAGGAATTTGAACAAGGCATTTCTTGGCATATCTTCCACATGTAAGATTCTGTGATTATATATCTGACATTCTCGAATGAGAGATTTGGAAGAGGATGAAAGTGCCATGTAGTCCAAACCCTTCATGTCATTTATGGATTCACAGTGAAATTGGTCGTGACGGAGGGGTACCCAGCCTGCATGAAATCACATGGAGAGAAGGATGTTCTTCTGTGTAGAACAAAATGATCTTTCATTGTTCAAGATTTCTTTGCATGAGGAAGTTGATGGGAATGGTTTTATTGAAGCTTATTTCCTATCTGTTGAGCCGTTTTCTTGCTGTCCGAGTTTATAGAGCAGTAAAAAGGAAGTTTGGTTGCTAGATAGTGGACAAAAATGTGAACCCTTGGAAAGAGGTGTTTTTGATGTGGGCCTTCACTCCTGGGCGTCCTACATTTGTAGGACATGTCCTCCATCTTGAGATCACAATATATTTTATGGGTTTATACTATATATGTACCCTTGTAGACCCATAATTAATTATGACCATTGCCATCCAAGCATTTTTAATGTAATATCCACTCTCTTGAAGCAAAACAACTCTACATAATAGTGTAAGAGCTATTTGAAAGTAGAATTAATTCTCTTGGACTTTGGTGGACTTCATGTCCTTCGAGGTCTTTCCACAAAGTTGGGATGGGCAAGTATCAGACGTTATTGAGTTGCAAAAATTCTGAAGTGTGGAATTTTGGACAAGCTATTTCTTGGCATGTCTTACACCTGTAAGATTCTGTGATTACATAGTTGTCATTCTCGAATGAGAGATTTGGAAGAGGAGGCAAGTGCTATGTAGTCCAAACCCTTCATATCATTTATAGATTCACAATAAAATTGGTTGTGAAGGAGGGGTACCCAGGCTGCATGAAATCACATGGACAGAAGGATCCTCTTTTATGCAGAACGAAATGATCTTTAATTGTTCAAGATTTCTTTGCATGAGGAAGTTGATGGGAATGGTTTTATTGAATCTTATTTCCTCTCTGTTGAGCCGGTTTCTTGCTGTCCGAGTTTATAGAGCAGTAAAAAGGAAGTTTGGTAGCTAGATAGTGGACAAAAATTTGATCCCTTGCAAAGAGGTCTTTTTCATGTGGGCCTTCACTCCTGGATGTCCTACATTTGTAGGACATGTCCTCCATTTTCAGATCACAGTATATTTTATGGGTTTATACTATATTTGTAAAACTGAGAACCAAAATTAATAATGACCATGGCCATCCATGCATTTTCAATGTAATATCCACTCTCTTGAAGCAAAACAACTCTCCATAATAGCGTAAGAGCTATTTGAAAGTAGAATTTATTCTCTTAGACTATGGTGGACTTTACGTCCTTCCATGTCTTTCCACAAAGTTTGGATGGGCAATTATCAGACGTTATTAATTTGCAAAAATTCTGAAGGGTAGGAATTTGAACAAGGCATTTCTTGGCATATCTTCCACATGTAAGATTCTGTGATTATATATCTGACATTCTCGAATGAGAGATTTGGAAGAGGATGAAAGTGCCATGTAGTCCAAACCCTTCATGTCATTTATGGATTCACAGTGAAATTGGTCGTGACGGAGGGGTACCCAGCCTGCATGAAATCACATGGAGAGAAGGATGTTCTTCTGTGTAGAACAAAATGATCTTTCATTGTTCAAGATTTCTTTGCATGAGGAAGTTGATGGGAATGGTTTTATTGAAGCTTATTTCCTATCTGTTGAGCCATTTTCTTGCTGTCCGAGTTTATAGAGCAGTAAAAAGGAAGTTTGGTTGCTAGATAGTGGACAAAAATGTGAACCCTTGGAAAGAGGTGTTTTTGATGTGGGCCTTCACTCCTGGGCGTCCTACATTTGTAGGACATGTCCTCCATCTTGAGATCACAATATATTTTATGGGTTTATACTATATATGTACCCTTGTAGACCCATAATTAATTATGACCATTGCCATCCAAGCATTTTTAATGTAATATCCACTCTCTTGAAGCAAAACAACTCTACATAATAGTGTAAGAGCTATTTGAAAGTAGAATTAATTCTCTTGGACTTTGGTGGACTTCATGTCCTTCGAGGTCTTTCCACAAAGTTGGGATGGGCAAGTATCAGACGTTATTGAGTTGCAAAAATTCTGAAGTGTGGAATTTTGGACAAGCTATTTCTTGGCATGTCTTACACCTGTAAGATTCTGTGATTACATAGTTGTCATTCTCGAATGAGAGATTTGGAAGAGGAGGCAAGTGCTATGTAGTCCAAACCCTTCATATCATTTATAGATTCACAATAAAATTGGTTGTGAAGGAGGGGTACCCAGGCTGCATGAAATCACATGGACAGAAGGATCCTCTTTTATGCAGAACGAAATGATCTTTAATTGTTCAAGATTTCTTTGCATGAGGAAGTTGATGGGAATGGTTTTATTGAATCTTATTTCCTCTCTGTTGAGCCGGTTTCTTGCTGTCCGAGTTTATAGAGCAGTAAAAAGGAAGTTTGGTAGCTAGATAGTGGACAAAAATTTGATCCCTTGCAAAGAGGTGTTTTTGATGTGGGCCTTCACACCTGGAAGTCCTACATTTATAGGACATGTCCTACATTTTCAGATCACAGTATATTTTATGGGTATATACTATATTTGTACACCTGTAAACCCATAATTAATTATGACCATTGCTATCGATGCATTTTCAATGTAATATCCAATCTCTTGAAGCAAAACAATCTCCATAATAGTGTAAGAGCTATTTGAAAGTAGAATTTATTCTCTTGAACTTTGGTGGACTTTACATCCTTCGAGGTCTTTGCACAAAGTTTGGAATGGCAATTATCTGACGTTATTGAGTTGCAAAAATTTTGAAGGGTGGAAGTTTGGACTAGCCATATCTTGGCATATCTTGCACCATTAAGGTTCTGTGATTACATATCTGACATTCTCGAATGAGAGATTTGGAAGAGGTAGGCAAGTGCCATGTAGTTCCAAACCTTCATGTCATTCATGGATTCACAGTGAAATTGGTCGTGATGGGGGGGTACCCAGTCTGCATGAAATCACATGGAGAGAAGGATCCTCTTGTATGCAGAACAAAATTATCTTTCAATGTTGAAGATTTCTTTGCATGAGGAAGTTGATGGGAATGGTTTTATTGAATCTTATTTCCTGTCTGTTGAGCGTTTTTCTTGATGTACGAATATATAGAGTAGTAAAAAGGAAGTTTTGTGGCTAGTTAGTGGAGAAAAATTTGAACCCTTGGAAAGAGGTGTTTTTAATTTGGGCCTTCCCTCCTGGGCGTCCTACATTTGTAGGACATGTCCTACATTTTCAGATCATACTGTATTTTATGGGTTTATACTATATATGTACCCTTGTAGACCCATAATTAATTATGACCATTGCCATCCAAGCATTTTTAATGTAATATCCACTCTCTTGAAGCAAAACAACTCTCCATAATAGTGTAAGAGCTATTTGAAAGTAGAATTAATTCTCTTGGACTTTGGTGGACTTCATGTCCTTCGAGGTCTTTCCACAAAGTTGGGATGGGCAAGTATCAGACGTTATTGAGTTGCAAAAATTCTGAAGTGTGGAATTTTGGACAAGCCATTTCTTGGCATGTCTTACACCTGTAAGATTCTGTGATTACATAGTTGTCATTCTCGAATGAGAGATTTGGAAGAGGAGGCAAGTGCTATGTAGTCCAAACCCTTCATATCATTTATAGATTCACAATAAAATTGGTTGTGAAGGAGGGGTACCCAGGCTGTATGAAATCACATGGACAGAAGGATCCTCTTTTATGCAGAACGAAATGATCTTTAATTGTTCAATATTTCTTTGCATGAGGAAGTTGATGGGAATGGTTTTATTGAATCTTATTTCCTCTCTGTTGAGCCGGTTTCTTGCTGTCCGAGTTTATAGAGCAGTAAAAAGGAAGTTTGGTAGCTAGATAGTGGACAAAAATTTGATCCCTTGCAAAGAGGTGTTTTTGATGTGGGCCTTCACTCCTGGACGTCCTACATTTGTAGGACATGTCCTCCATTTTCAGATCACAGTATATTTTATGGGTTTATACTATATTTGTAAAACTGAGAACCAAAATTAATAATGACCATGGCCATCCATGCATTTTCAATGTAATATCCACTCTCTTGAAGCAAAACAACTCTCCATAATAGCGTAAGAGCTATTTGAAAGTAGAATTTATTCTCTTAGACTATGGTGGACTTTACGTCCTTCGAGGTCTTTCCACAAAGTTTGGATGGGCAATTATCAGACGTTATTAATTTGCAAAAATTCTGAAGGGTAGGAATTTGAACAAGGCATTTCTTGGCATATCTTCCACATGTAAGATTCTGTGATTATATATCTGACATTATCGAATGAGAGATTTGGAAGAGGATGAAAGTGCCATGTAGTCCAAACCCTTCATGTCATTTATGGATTCACAGTGAAATTGGTCGTGACGGAGGGGTACCCAGCCTGCATGAAATCACATGGAGAGAAGGATGTTCTTCTGTGTAGAACAAAATGATCTTTCATTGTTCAAGATTTCTTTGCATGAGGAAGTTGATGGGAATGGTTTTATTGAAACTTATTTCCTATCTGTTGAGCCGTTTTCTTGCTGTCCGAGTTTATAGAGCAGTAAAAAGGAAGTTTGGTTGCCAGATAATGGACAAAAATTTGAACCCTTGGAAAGAGATGTTTTTGATGTGGGCCTTCACTCCTGGGCGTCCTACATTTGTAGGACATGTCCTCCGTTTTCAGGTCACAATATATTTTATGGGTTTATACTATATATGTACACCTGTAGACCCATAATAATTCATGACCATGGCAATCCAAGCATTTTCAATGTAATATCCACTCTCTTGAAGCAAAAGAACTCTCCATAATAGCGTAAGAGCTATTTGAAAGTAGAATTAATTTTCTTGGACTTTGGTGGACTTTACGTCCGGCGAGGTCTTTCCACAAAGTTTGGGTGGGCAATTATCAGACGTTATTGAGTTGCAAAAATTCGGAAGGCTGAGAGTTTGGACTAGCCATCTCTTGGCATATCTTGCACCTGTAAGATTCTGAGATTACATATCTGACATTCTCGAATGAGAGATTTGGAAGAGGAGGCAAGTGCTATGTAGACCAAACCCTTCATATCATTTATAGATTCACAATAAAATTGGTCGTGAAGGAGGGGTACCCAGTCTGCATGAAATCACATGGAGAGAAGGATCCTCTTGTATCCAGAACAAAATTATCTTTCATTGTTCAAGATTTCTTTGCATGAGGAAGTTGATGGGAATGGTTTTATTGAATCTAATTTCCTCTCTGTTGAGCGTTTTTCTTGATGTACGAATATATAGAACAGTAAAAAAGAAGTTTTGTGGCTAGTTAGTGGAGAAAAATTTGAACCCTTGGAAAGAGGTGTTTTTAATTTGGGCCTTCACTCCTGGGCGTCCTATATTTGTAGGACATGTCCTACATTTTCAGATCACAGTATATTTTATGGGTATATACTATACTTGTACACCTGTAAACCCATAATTAATTATGACCATTGCCATCGACCCATTTTCAATGTAATTTCCACTCTCTTGAAGCAAAACAACTCTCCATAATAGCGTGAGAGCTATTTGAAAGTAGAATTTATTCTCTTAGACTATGGTGGACTTTACGTCCTTCGAGGTCTTTCCACAAAGTTTGGATGGGCAATTATCAGACGTTATTGATTTGCAAAAATTCTGAAGGGTGGAAGTTTGAACAAGACGTTGCTTGGCATATCTTCCACATGTAAGATTCTGTGATTACATATCTGACATTCTAGAATGAGAGATTTGGAAGAGGAGGCAAGTGCTATGTAGTCCAAACCCTTCATATCATTTATAGATTCACAAAAAAATTGGTTGTGATAGAGGGGTAACCAATCTGCATGAAATCACATGCAGAGAAGGATCCTCTTCTATGCAGAACAAATTGATCTTTCATTGTTCAAGATTTCTTTGCATGAGGAAGTTGATGGGAATGGTTTTATTGAATCTTATTTCCTCTCTGTTGAGCCATTTTCTTGCTGTCCGTGTTTATAGAGCAATAAAAAGGAAATTTGGTTGCTAGATAGTGGACAAAAATCTGAACCCTTGCAAAGGGGTATTTTTGATTTGGACATTCCCTCCTGGATGTCCTACATTTGTAGGACATGTCCTCCATTTTCTGATCACAGTATATTTTATGGGTTTATACTATATTTGTAAAACTGTAGAACCATAATTAATAATGACCATGGCCATCTATGCATTTTCAATGTAATATCCACTCTCTTGAAGCAAAACAACTCTCCATAATAGCGTGAGAGCTATTTGAAAGTAGAATTTATTCTCTTAGACTATGGTGGACTTTACGTCCTTCGAGGTCTTTCCACAAAGTTTGGATGGGCAATTATCAGACGTTATTGATTTGCAAAAATTCTGAAGGGTGGAAGTTTGGACAAGATGTTTCTTGGCATATCTTCCACATGTAAGATTCTGTGATTACATATCTGACATTATCGAATGAGAGATTTGGAAGAGGAGGCAAGTGCCATGTAGTCCAAACCCTTCATGTCATTTATGGATTCACAGTGAAATTGGTCGTGACGGAGGGGTACCCAGTCTGCATGAAATCACATGGAGAGAAGGATCTTCTTCTATGTAGAGCGAAATGATCTTTCATTGTTCAAGATTTCTTTGCATGAGGAAGTTGATGGGAATGGTTTTATTGAATCTTATTTCCTCTCTGTTGAGCCGTTTTCTTGCTGTCCGAGTTTATAGAGCAGTAAAAAGGAAGCTTGGTTGCCAGATAGTGGACAAAAATTTGAACCCTTGGAAAGAGATGTTTTTGATTAAGGCCTTCCCTCCTGGGCGTCCTACATTTGTAGGACATGTCCTCCATTTTCAGATCACAGTATATTTTATGGGTTTATACTATATTTGTAAAACTGAGAACCAAAATTAATAATGACCATGGCCATCCATGCATTTTCAATGTAATATCCACTCTCTTGAAGCAAAACAACTCTCCATAATAGCGTGAGAGCTATTTGAAAGTAGAATTTATTCTCTTAGACTATGGTGGACTTTACGTCCTTCGAGGTCTTTCCACAAAGTTTGGATGGGCAATTATCAGACGTTATTAATTTGCAAAAATTCTGAAGGGTAGGAATTTGAACAAGGCATTTCTTGGCATATCTTCCACATGTAAGATTCTGTGATTATATATCTGACATTATCGAATGAGAGATTTGGAAGAGGAGGCAAGTGCCATGTAGTCCAAACCCTTCATGTCATTTATGGATTCACAGTGAAATTGGTCGTGACGGAGGGGTACCCAGTCTGCATGAAATCACATGGAGAGAAGGATCTTCTTCTATGTAGAGCGAATTGATCTTTCAGTGTTCAAGATTTCTTTGCATGAGGAAGTTGATGGGAATGGTTTTATTGAATCTTATTTCCTCTCTGTTGAGCCGTTTTCTTGCTGTCCGAGTTTATAGAGCAGTAAAAAGGAAGTTTGGTTGCCAGATAGTGGACAAAAATTTGAACCCTTGGAAAGAGATGTTTTTGATGTGGGCCTTCAATCCTGGGCGTCCTACATTTGTAGGACATGTCCTCCGTTTTCAGATCACAATATATTTTATGGGTTTATACTATATATGTACACCTGTAGACCCATAATAATTCATGACCATGGCAATCCAAGCATTTTCAATGTAATATCCACTCTCTTGAAGCAAAAGAACTCTCCATAATAGCGTAAGAGCTATTTGAAAGTAGAATTAATTATCTTGGACTTTGGTGGACTTTACGTCCGGCGAGGTCTTTCCACAAAGTTTGGGTGGGCAATTATCAGACGTTATTGAGTTGCAAAAATTCGGAAGGCTGAGAGTTTGGACTAGCCATCTCTTGGCATATCTTGCACCTGTAAGATTCTGAGATTACATATCTGACATTCTCGAATGAGAGATTTGGAAGAGGAGGCAAGTGCTATGTAGACCAAACCCTTCATATCATTTATAGATTCACAATAAAATTGGTTGTGAAGGAGGGGTACCCAGTCTGCATGAAATCACATGGAGAGAAGGATCCTCTTGTATGCAGAACAAAATTATCTTTCATTGTTCAAGATTTCTTTGCATGAGGAAGTTGATGGGAATGGTTTTATTGAATCTAATTTCCTCTCTGTTCAGCGTTTTTCTTGATGTACGAATATATAGAACAGTAAAAAAGAAGTTTTGTGGCTAGTTAGTGGAGAAAAATTTGAACCCTTGGAAAGAGGTGTTTTTAATTTGGGCCTTCCCTCCTGGGCGTCCTACATTTATAGGACATGCCCTACATTTTCAGATCACAGTATATTTTATGGGTATATACTATACTTGTACACCTGTAAACCCATAATTAATTATGACCATTGCCATCGACGCATTTTCAATGTAATTTCCACTCTCTTGAAGCAAAACAACTCTCCATAATAGCGTGAGAGCTATTTGAAAGTAGAATTTATTCTCTTAGACTATGGTGGACTTTACGTCCTTCGAGGTCTTTCCACAAAGTTTGGATGGGCAATTATCAGACGTTATTGATTTGCAAAAATTCTGAAGGGTGGAAGTTTGAACAAGACGTTGCTTGGCATATCTTCCACATGTAAGATTCTGTGATTACATATCTGACATTCTAGAATGAGAGATTTGGAAGAGGAGGCAAGTGCCATGTAGTCCAAACCCTTCATATCATTTATAGATTCACAAAAAAATTGGTTGTGATAGAGGGGTAACCAATCTGCATGAAATCACATGGAGAGAAGGATCCTCTTCTATGCAGAACAAATTGATCTTTCATTGTTCAAGATTTCTTTGCATGAGGAAGTTGATGGGAATGGTTTTATTGAATCTTATTTCCTCTCTGTTGAGCCATTTTCTTGCTGTCCGTGTTTATAGAGCAATAAAAAGGAAATTTGGTTGCTAGATAGTGGACAAAAATCTGAACCCTTGCAAAGGGGTGTTTTTGATTTGGACATTCCCTCCTGGATGTCCTACATTTGTAGGACATGTCCTCCATTTTCTGATCACAGTATATTTTATGGGTTTATACTATATTTGTAAAACTGTAGAACCATAATTAATAATGACCATGGCCATCTATGCATTTTCAATGTAATATCCACTCTCTTGAAGCAAAACAACTCTCCATAATAGCGTGAGAGCTATTTGAAAGTAGAATTTATTCTCTTAGACTATGGTGGACTTTACGTCCTTCGAGGTCTTTCCACAAAGTTTGGATGGGCAATTATCAGACGTTATTGATTTGCAAAAATTCTGAAGGGTGGAAGTTTGGACAAGATGTTTCTTGGCATATCTTCCACATGTAAGATTCTGTGATTACATATCTGACATTATCGAATGAGAGATTTGGAAGAGGAGGCAAGTGCCATGTAGTCCAAACCCTTCATGTCATTTATGGATTCACAGTGAAATTGGTCGTGACGGAGGGTTACCCAGTCTGCATGAAATCACATGGAGAGAAGGATCTTCTTCTATGTAGAGCGAAATGATCTTTCATTGTTCAAGATTTCTTTGCATGAGGAAGTTGATGGGAATGGTTTTATTGAATCTTATTTCCTCTCTGTTGAGCCGTTTTCTTGCTGTCCGAGTTTATAGAGCAGTAAAAAGGAAGCTTGGTTGCCAGATAGTGGACAAAAATTTGAACCCTTGGAAAGAGATGTTTTTGATTAAGGCCTTCCCTCCTGGGCGTCCTACATTTGTACGACATGTCCTCCATTTTCAGATCACAGTATATTTTATGGGTTTATACTATATATGTACACCTGTAGACCCATAATAAATCATGACCATGGCCATACAAGCATTTTCAATGTAATATCCACTCTCTTGAAGCAAAAGAACTCTCCATAAAAGTGTAAGAGCTATTTGAAAGTAGAATTTATTTTCTTGGACTTTGGTGGACTTTATGTCCGGCGAGGTCTTTCCACATAGTTTGGATGGGCAATTATCAGACGTTATTGAGTTGCAAAAATTCGGAAGGCTGGGAGTTTGGACTAGCCTTCTCTTGGCATATCTTGCACCTGTAAGATTCTGTGATTACATATCTGACATTCTCGAATGAGAGATTTGGAACAGAAGGCAAGTGCTATGTAGTCCAAACCCTTCATATCATTTATAGATTCACAATGAAATTGGTTCTGAAGGAGGGGTACCCAGTCTGCACGAAATCACATGGAAAGAAGGATCCTCTTCTATGTAGAACGAAATGATCTTTCATTTTTCAAGATTTCTTTTCATGAGGAAGTTGATGGGAATGGTTTTATTGAATCTTATTTCCTCTCTGTTGATCCGTTTACTTGCTGTCCGATGTTATAGAGCAGTAAAAAGGAAGTTTGGTTGCTAGATAGTGGACAAAAATCTGAACCCTTGCAAAGGGGTGTTTTTGATTTGGACATTCCCTCCTGGATGTCCTACATTTGTAGGACATGTCCTACATTTTCTGATCACAGTATATTTTATGGGTTTATACTATATTTGTAAAACTGTAGAACCATAATTAATAATGACCATGGCCATCCATGCATTTTCAATGTAATATCCACTCTCTTGAAGCAAAACAACTCTCCATAATAGCGTGAGAGCTATTTGAAAGTAGAATTTATTCTCTTAGACTATGGTGGACTTTACGTCCTTCGAGGTCTTTCCACAAAGTTTGGATGGGCAATTATCAGACGTTATTGATTTGCAAAAATTCTGAAGGGTGGAAGTTTGAACAACACGTTGCTTGGCATATCTTCCACATGTAAGATTCTGTGATTACATATCTGACATTCTCGAATGAGAAATTTGGAAGAGGAGGCAAGTGCCATGTAGTCCAAACCCTTCATGTCATTTATGGATTCACAGTGAAATTGGTCGTGACGGAGGGGTACCCAGTCTGCATGAAATCAAACGGATAGAAGGATCCTCTTCTATGTAGAACAAAATGATCTTTCATTGTTCAAGATTCCTTTGCTTCAGGTAATTGATGGGAATGGTTTTATTGAATCTTTTTTCCTCTCTGTTGAGTGGTTTTCTGGCTGTTCCAGTTTACACAGCAGGAAAAAGGAAGTTTGGTTTCTAGATAGTGGAGAAAAATTTGAACCCTTGGAAAGAGGTGTTTTTGATTAGGGCCATTCCTCCTGGGCGTCCTACATTTGTAGGACATGTCCTCCATTTTCAAACCACAGTATATTTTATGGGTTTATACTATATTTGTACACCTGTATACCCATAATTAATCATGACCATTGCCATCCAAGCATTTTCAATGTAATATCCTCTCTCTTGAAGCAAAACAACTCTCCATAATAGTATAAGAGCTATATGAAAGTAGAATTTATTCTCTTCGCCTTTGGTGGACTTTACGTCCTTCGAGGTCTTTCCACAAAGTTTGGATGGGCAATTATCAGACGTTATTGAATTGCAAAAAATCTGAAGGGTGGAAGTTTGGACAAGCCCTTTCTTGGCATATTCTCCACCTGCAAGATTCTGTGATTACATATCTGACATTCTCGAATGAGAGATTTGGAAGAGGAGGCAAGTGCCATGTAGTCCAAACCCTTCATATCCTTTATGGATTCACAATAAAATTGGTTGTGATGGAGGGGTAACCAGTCTGCAAGAAATCACATGGAGAGAAGGATCCTCTTCGATGCAGAATGAAATGATCTTTCATTGTTCAAGATTTCTTTGCATGAGGAAGTTGATGGGAATGGTTTTATTGAAAATTATTTCCTCTCTGTTGACCCTTTTTCTTGCTGTACGAGTATATAGAGAAGTAAAAGGGAAGTTTGGTTGCTAGTTAGCGGACGAAAATTTGAAGCCTTGGAAAGAGGTGTTTTTAATTTGGGCCTTCCCTCCTGGGCGTCCTACATTTGTAGGACATGTCCTACATTTTCAGATCACAGTATATTTTATGGGTACATACAATATTTGTACACCTGTAGACCCAGAATTAATCATGACCATTGCCATCCAAGCATTCTCATAGTATATTCCACCCCCTTCAAGTAAAACAACTCTTTATAATTGTGTAAGAGCTATTTGAAAGTAGAATTTATTCTCTTGGACTTTGGTGCACTTTACGTCCTGCGACGTCTTTCCACAAAGTTTGGATGTACAATTATCAAACGTTATTGAGTTGTAAAAATTCTGTAGGGTGGAATTTTTGACAAGCCATTTCTTGGCATATCTTCCACCTGTAAGATCCTGTGATTACATATCTGACATTCTAGAATGAGAGATTTAGAAGAGGAGGCAAGTTCTATGTAGTCCAAACCCTTCATATCATTTATAGATTCACAATAAAATTGGTTGTGAAGGAGAGGTAACAAGTCTGCATGAAATGACATGGAGAGAAGGATCCTCTTTTATGCAGAACGAAATGATCTTTAATTGTTCAAGATTTCTTTGCATGAGGAAGTTGATGGGAATGGTTTTATTGAATCTTATTTCCTCTCTGTTGAGCCGTTTTCTTGCTGTCCGAGTTTACAGAGCAGTGAAAAGGAAGTTTGGTAGCTAGATAGTGGACAAAAATTTGAACCCTTGGAAAGAGGTGTTTTTGATGTGGGCCTTCACTCCTGGATGTCCTACATTTGTAGGACATGTCCTCCATTTTCAGATCACAGTATATTTTATGGGTTTATACTATATTTGTAAAACTGAGAACCAAAATTAATAATGACCATGGCCATCCATGCATTTTCAATGTAATATCCACTCTCTTGAAGCAAAACAACTCTCCATAATAGCGTAAGAGCTATTTGAAAGTAGAATTTATTCTCTTAGACTATGGTGGACTTTACGTCCTTCGAGGTCTTTCCACAAAGTTTGGATGGGCAATTATCAGACGTTATTAATTTGCAAAAATTCTGAAGGGTAGGAATTTGAACAAGGCATTTCTTGGCATATCTTCCACATGTAAGATTCTGTGATTATATATCTGACATTATCGAATGAGAGATTTGGAAGAGGAGGCAAGTGCCATGTAGTCCAAACCCTTCATGTCATTTATGGATTCACAGTGAAATTGGTCGTGACGGAGGGGTACCCAGTCTGCATGAAATCACATGGAGAGAAGGATCTTCTTCTATGTAGAGCGAATTGATCTTTCATTGTTCAAGATTTCTTTGCATGAGGAAGTTGATGGGAATGGTTTTATTGAATCTTATTTCCTCTCTGTTGAGCCGTTTTCTTGCTGTCCGAGTTTATAGAGCAGTAAAAAGGAAGTTTGGTTGCCAGATAGTGGACAAAAATTTGAACCCTTGGAAAGAGATGTTTTTGATGTGGGCCTTCACTCCTGGGCGTCCTACATTTGTAGGACATGTCCTCCATTTTCAGATCACAATATATTTTATGGGTTTATACTATATATGTACACCTGTAGACCCATAATAATTCATGACCATGGCAATCCAAGCATTTTCAATGTAATATCCACTCTCTTGAAGCAAAAGAACTCTCCATAATAGCGTAAGAGCTATTTGAAAGTAGAATTAATTTTCTTGGACTTTGGTGGACTTTACGTCCGGCGAGGTCTTTCCACAAAGTTTGGGTGGGCAATTATCAGACGTTATTGAGTTGCAAAAATTCGGAAGGCTGAGAGTTTGGACTAGCCATCTCTTGGCATATCTTGCACCTGTAAGATTCTGAGATTACATATCTGACATTCTCGAATGAGAGATTTGGAAGAGGAGGCAAGTGCTATGTAGACCAAACCCTTCATATCATTTATAGATTCACAATAAAATTGGTTGTGAAGGAGGGGTACCCAGTCTGCATGAAATCACATGGAGAGAAGGATCCTCTTGTATGCAGAACAAAATTATCTTTCATTGTTCAAGATTTCTTTGCATGAGGAAGTTGATGGGAATGGTTTTATTGAATCTAATTTCCTCTCTGTTGAGCGTTTTTCTTGATGTACGAATATATAGAACAGTAAAAAAGAAGTTTTGTGGCTAGTTAGTGGAGAAAAATTTGAACCCTTGGAAAGAGGTGTTTTTAATTTGGGCCTTCCCTCCTGGGCGTCCTACATTTATAGGACATGTCCTACATTTTCAGATCACAGTATATTTTATGGGTATATACTATACTTGTACACCTGTAAACCCATAATTAATTATGACCATTGCCATCGACGCATTTTCAATGTAATTTCCACTCTCTTGAAGCAAAACAACTCTCCATAATAGCGTGAGAGCTATTTGAAAGTAGAATTTATTCTCTTTGACTATGGTGGACTTTACGTCCTTCGAGGTCTTTCCACAAAGTTTGGATGGGCAATTATCAGACGTTATTGATTTGCAAAAATTCTGAAGGGTGGAAGTTTGAACAAGACGTTGCTTGGCATATCTTCCACATGTAAGATTCTGTGATTACATATCTGACATTCTAGAATGAGAGATTTGGAAGAGGAGGCAAGTGCCATGTAGTCCAAACCCTTCATATCATTTATAGATTCACAAAAAAATTGGTTGTGATAGAGGGGTAACCAATCTGCATGAAATCACATGGAGAGAAGGATCCTCTTCTATGCAGAACAAATTGATCTTTCATTGTTCAAGATTTCTTTGCATGAGGAAGTTGATGGGAATGGTTTTATTGAATCTTATTTCCTCTCTGTTGAGCCATTTTCTTGCTGTCCGTGTTTATAGAGCAATAAAAAGGAAATTTGGTTGCTAGATAGTGGACAAAAATCTGAACCCTTGCAAAGGGGTGTTTTTGATTTGGACATTCCCTCCTGGATGTCCTACATTTGTAGGACATGTCCTCCATTTTCTGATCACAGTATATTTTATGGGTTTATACTATATTTGTAAAACTGTAGAACCATAATTAATAATGACCATGGCCATCTATGCATTTTCAATGTAATATCCACTCTCTTGAAGCAAAACAACTCTCCATAATAGCGTGAGAGCTATTTGAAAGTAGAATTTATTCTCTTAGACTATGGTGGACTTTACGTCCTTCGAGGTCTTTCCACAAAGTTTGGATGGGCAATTATCAGACGTTATTGATTTGCAAAAATTCTGAAGGGTGGAAGTTTGGACAAGATGTTTCTTGGCATATCTTCCACATGTAAGATTCTGTGATTACATATCTGACATTATCGAATGAGAGATTTGGAAGAGGAGGCAAGTGCCATGTAGTCCAAACCCTTCATGTCATTTATGGATTCACAGTGAAATTGGTCGTGACGGAGGGGTACCCAGTCTGCATGAAATCACATGGAGAGAAGGATCTTCTTCTATGTAGAGCGAAATGATCTTTCATTGTTCAAGATTTCTTTGCATGAGGAAGTTGATGGGAATGGTTTTATTGAATCTTATTTCCTCTCTGTTGAGCCGTTTTCTTGCTGTCCGAGTTTATAGAGCTGTAAAAAGGAAGCTTGGTTGCCAGATAGTGGACAAAAATTTGAACCCTTGGAAAGAGATGTTTTTGATTAAGGCCTTCCCTCCTGGGCGTCCTACATTTGTACGACATGTCCTCCATTTTCAGATCACAGTATATTTTATGGGTTTATACTATATATGTACACCTGTAGACCCATAATAAATCATGACCATGGCCATACAAGCATTTTCAATGTAATATCCACTCTCTTGAAGCAAAAGAACTCTCCATAAAAGTGTAAGAGCTATTTGAAAGTAGAATTTATTTTCTTGGACTTTGGTGGACTTTATGTCCGGCGAGGTCTTTCCACATAGTTTGGATGGGCAATTATCAGACGTTATTGAGTTGCAAAAATTCGGAAGGCTGGGAGTTTGAACTAGCCATCTCTTGGCATATCTTGCACCTGTAAGATTCTGTGATTACATATCTGACATTCTCGAATGAGAGATTTGGAACAGAAGGCAAGTGCTATGTAGTCCAAACCCTTCATATCATTTATAGATTCACAATGAAATTGGTTCTGAAGGAGGGGTACCCAGTCTGCACGAAATCACATGGAGAGAAGGATCCTCTTCTATGTAGAACGAAATGATCTTTCATTTTTCAAGATTTCTTTTCATGTGGAAGTTGATGGGAATGGTTTTATTGAATCTTATTTCCTCTCTGTTGATCCGTTTACTTGCTGTCCGATGTTATAGAGCAGTAAAAAGGAAGTTTGGTTGCTAGATAGTGGACAAAAATCTGAACCCTTGCAAAGGGGTGTTTTTGATTTGGACATTCCCTCCTGGATGTCCTACATTTGTAGGACATGTCCTCCATTTTCTGATGACAGTATATTTTATGGGTTTATACTATATTTGTAAAACTGTAGAACCATAATTAATAATGACCATGGCCATCCATGCATTTTCAATGTAATATCCACTCTCTTGAAGCAAAAAACTCTCCATAATAGCGTGAGAGCTATTTGAAAGTAGAATTTATTCTCTTAGACTATGGTGGACTTTACGTCCTTCGAGGTCTTTCCACAAAGTTTGGATGGGCAATTATCAGACGTTATTGATTTGCAAAAATTCTGAAGGGTGGAAGTTTGAACAAGACGTTGCTTGGCATATCTTCCACATGTAAGATTCTGTGATTACATATCTGACATTCTCGAATGAGAAATTTGGAAGAGGAGGCAAGTGCCATGTAGTCCAAACCCTTCATGTCATTTATGGATTCACAGTGAAATTGGTCGTGACGGAGGGGTACCCAGTCTGCATGAAATCAAACGGATAGAAGGATCCTCTTCTATGTAGAACGAAATGATCTTTCATTGTTCAAGATTCCTTTGCTTCAGGTAATTGATGGGAATGGTTTTATTGAATCTTTTTTCCTCTCTGTTGAGTGGTTTTCTGGCTGTTCGAGTTTACACAGCAGGAAAAAGGAAGTTTGGTTTCTAGATAGTGGAGAAAAATTTGAACCCTTGGAAAGAGGTGTTTTTGATTAGGGCCATTCCTCCTGGGCGTCCTACATTTGTAGGACATGTCCTACATTTTCAGATCACAGTATATTTTATGGGTACATACAATATTTGTACACCTGTAGACCCAGAATTAATCATGACCATTGCCATCCAAGCATTCTCATAGTATATTCCACCCCCTTCAAGTAAAACAACTCTTTATAATTGTGTAAGAGCTATTTGAAAGTAGAATTTATTCTCTTGGACTTTGGTGCACTTTACGTCCTGCGACGTCTTTCCACAAAGTTTGGATGTACAATTATCAAACGTTATTGAGTTGCAAAAATTCTGTAGGGTGGAATTTTGGACAAGCCATTTCTTGGCATATCTTCCACCTGTAAGATTCTGTGATTACATATCTGACATTCTAGAATGAGAGATTTAGAAGAGGAGGCAAGTTCTATGTAGTCCAAACCCTTCATATCATTTATAGATTCACAATAAAATTGGTTGTGAAGGAGAGGTAACAAGTCTGCATGAAATGACATGGAGAGAAGGATCCTCTTTTATGCAGAACGAAATGATCTTTAATTGTTCAAGATTTCTTTGCATGAGGAAGTTGATGGGAATGGTTTTATTGAATCTTATTTCCTCTCTGTTGAGCCGTTTTCTTGCTGTCCGAGTTCATAGAGCAGTAAAAAGGAAGTTTGGTAGCTAGATAGTGGACAAAAATTTGAACCCTTGGAAAGAGGTGTTTTTGATGTGGGACTTCACTCCTGGATGTCCTACATTTGCAGGACATGTCCTCCATTTTCAGATCACAGTATATTTTATGGGTTTATACTATATTTGTAAAACTGAGAACCAAAATTAATAATGACCATGGCCATCCATGCATTTTCAATGTAATATCCACTCTCTTGAAGCAAAACAACTCCCCATAATAGCGTAAGAGCTATTTGAAAGTAGAATTTATTCTCTTAGACTATGGTGGACTTTACGTCCTTCCATGTCTTTCCACAAAGTTTGGATGGGCAATTATCAGACGTTATTAATTTGCAAAAATTCTGAAGGGTAGGAATTTGAACAAGGCATTTCTTGGCATATCTTCCACATGTAAGATTCTGTGATTATATATCTGACATTCTCGAATGAGAGATTTGGAAGAGGATGAAAGTGCCATGTAGTCCAAACCCTTCATGTCATTTATGGATTCACAGTGAAATTGGTCGTGACGGAGGGGTACCCAGCCTGCATGAAATCACATGGAGAGAAGGATGTTCTTCTGTGTAGAACAAAATGATCTTTCATTGTTCAAGATTTCTTTGCATGAGGAAGTTGATGGGAATGGTTTTATTGAATCTTATTTCCTCTCTGTTGAGCCGTTTTCTTGCTGTCCGAGTTTATAGAGCAGTAAAAAGGAAGCTTGGTTGCCAGATAGTGGACAAAAATTTGAACCCTTGGAAAGAGATGTTTTTGATTAAGGCCTTCCCTCCTGGGCATCCTACATTTGTAGGACATGTCCTCCATTTTCAGATCACAGTATATTTTATGGGTTTATACTATATATGTACACCTGTAGACCCATAATAAATCATGACCATGGCCATACAAGCATTTTCAATGTAATATCCACTCTCTTGAAGCAAAAGAACTCTCCATAAAAGTGTAAGAGCTATTTGAAAGTAGAATTTATTTTCTTGGACTTTGGTGGACTTTATGTCCGGCGAGGTCTTTCCACATAGTTTGGATGGGCAATTATCAGACGTTATTGAGTTGCAAAAATTCGGAAGGCTGGGAGTTTGGACTAGCCATCTCTTGGCATATCTTGCACCTGTAAGATTCTGTGATTACATATCTGACATTCTCGAATGAGAGATTTGGAACAGAAGGCAAGTGCTATGTAGTCCAAACCCTTCATATCATTTATAGATTCACAATGAAATTGGTTCTGAAGGAGGGGTACCCAGTCTGCACGAAATCACATGGAAAGAAGGATCCTCTTCTATGTAGAACGAAATGATCTTTCATTTTTCAAGATTTCTTTTCATGAGGAAGTTGATGGGAATGGTTTTATTGAATCTTATTTCCTCTCTGTTGATCCGTTTACTTGCTGTCCGATGTTATAGAGCAGTAAAAAGGAAGTTTGGTTGCTAGATAGTGGACAAAAATCTGAACCCTTGCAAAGGGGTGTTTTTGATTTGGACATTCCCTCCTGGATGTCCTACATTTGTAGGACATGTCCTCCATTTTCTGATCACAGTATATTTTATGGGTTTATACTATATTTGTAAAACTGTAGAACCATAATTAATAATGACCATGGCCATCCATGCATTTTCAATGTAATATCCACTCTCTTGAAGCAAAACAACTCTCCATAATAGCGTGAGAGCTATTTGAAAGTAGAATTTATTCTCTTAGACTATGGTGGACTTTACGTCCTTCGAGGTCTTTCCACAAAGTTTGGATGGGCAATTATCAGACGTTATTGATTTGCAAAAATTCTGAAGGGTGGAAGTTTGAACAAGACGTTGCTTGGCATATCTTCCACATGTAAGATTCTGTGATTACATATCTGACATTCTCGAATGAGAAATTTGGAAGAGGAGGCAAGTGCCATGTAGTCCAAACCCTTCATGTCATTTATGGATTCACAGTGAAATTGGTCGTGACGGAGGGGTACCCAGTCTGCATGAAATCAAACGGATAGAAGGATCCTCTTCTATGTAGAACGAAATGATCTTTCATTGTTCAAGATTCCTTTGCTTCAGGTAATTGATGGGAATGGTTTTATTGAATCTTTTTTCCTCTCTGTTGAGTGGTTTTCTGGCTGTTCGAGTTTACACAGCAGGAAAAAGGAAGTTTGGTTTCTAGATAGTGGAGAAAAATTTGAACCCTTGGAAAGAGGTGTTTTTGATTAGGGCCATTCCTCCTGGGCGTCCTACATTTGTAGGACATGTCCTCCATTTTCAAACCACAGTATATTTTATGGGTTTATACTATATTTGTACACCTGTATACCCATAATTAATCATGACCATTGCCATCCAAGCATTTTCAATGTAATATCCTCTCTCTTGAAGCAAAACAACTCTCCATAATAGTATAAGAGCTATATGAAAGTAGAATTTATTCTCTTCGACTTTGGTGGACTTTACGTCCTCCGAGGTCTTTCCACAAAGTTTGGATGGGCAATTATCAGACGTTATTGAATTGCAAAAAATCTGAAGGGTGGAAGTTTGGACAAGCCATTTCTTGGCATATTCTCCACCTGCAAGATTCTGTGATTACATATCTGACATTCTGGAATGAGAGATTTGGAAGAGGAGGCAAGTGCCATGTAGTCCAAACCCTTCATATCCTTTATGGATTCACAATAAAATTGGTTGTGATGGAGGGGTAACCAGTCTGCAAGAATTCACATGGAGAGAAGGATCCTCTTCGATGCAGAATGAAATGATCTTTCATTGTTCAAGATTTCTTTGCATGAGGAAGTTGATGGGAATGGTTTTATTGAAAATTATTTCCTCTCTGTTGAGCCTTTTTCTTGCTGTACGAGTATATAGAGCAGTAAAAGGGAAGTTTGGTTGCTAGTTAGCGGACAAAAATTTGAACCCTTGGAAAGAGGTGTTTTTAATTTGGGCCTTCCCTCCTGGGCGTCCTACATTTGTAGGACATGTCCTACATTTTCAGATCACAGTATATTTTATGGGTACATACAATATTTGTACACCTGTAGACCCAGAATTAATCATGACCATTGCCATCCAAGCATTCTCATAGTATATTCCACCCCCTTCAAGTAAAACAACTCTTTATAATTGTGTAAGAGCTATTTGAAAGTAGAATTTATTCTCTTGGACTTTGGTGCACTTTACGTCCTGCGACGTCTTTCCACAAAGTTTGGATGTACAATTATCAAACGTTATTGAGTTGCAAAAATTCTGTAGGGTGGAATTTGAACAAGGCATTTCTTGGCATATCTTCCACCTGTAAGATTCTGTGATTATATATCTGACATTCTCGAATGAGAGATTTGGAAGAGGATGAAAGTGCCATGTAGTCCAAACCCTTCATGTCATTTATGGATTCACAGTGAAATTGGTCGTGACGGAGGGGTACCCAGCCTGCATGAAATCACATGGAGAGAAGGATGTTTTTCTGTGTAGAACAAAATGATCTTTCATTGTTCAAGATTTCTTTGCATGAGGAAGTTGATGGGAATGGTTTTATTGAATCTTATTTCCTCTCTGTTGAGCTGTTTTCTTGCTGTCCGAGTTCATAGAGCAGTAAAAAGGAAGTTTGGTAGCTAGATAGTGGACAAAAATTTGAACCCTTGGAAAGAGGTGTTTTTGATGTGGGACTTCACTCCTGGATGTCCTACATTTGCAGGACATGTCCTCCATTTTCAGATCACAGTATATTTTATGGGTTTATACTATATTTGTAAAACTGAGAACCAAAATTAATAATGACCATGGCCATCCATGCATTTTCAATGTAATATCCACTCTCTTGAAGCAAAACAACTCTCCATAATAGCGTAAGAGCTATTTGAAAGTAGAATTTATTCTCTTAGACTATGGTGGACTTTACGTCCTTCCATGTCTTTCCACAAAGTTTGGATGGGCAATTATAAGATGTTATTAATTTGCAAAAATTCTGAAGGATAGGAATTTGAACAAGGCATTTCTTGGCATATCTTCCACATGTAAGATTCTGTGATTATATATCTGACATTCTCGAATGAGAGATTTGGAAGAGGATGAAAGTGCCATGTAGTCCAAACCCTTCATGTCATTTATGGATTCACAGTGAAATTGGTCGTGACGGAGGGGTACCCAGCCTGCATGAAATCACATGGAGAGAAGGATGTTCTTCTGTGTAGAACAAAATGATCTTTCATTGTTCAAGATTTCTTTGCATGAGGAAGTTGATGGGAATGGTTTTATTGAAACTTATTTCCTATCTGTTGAGCCGTTTTCTTGCTGTCCGAGTTTATAGAGCAGTAAAAAGGAAGTTTGGTTGCTAGATAGTGGACAAAAATGTGAACCCTTGGAAAGAGGTGTTTTTGATGTGGGCCTTCACTCCTGGGCGTCCTACATTTGTAGGACATGTCCTCCATCTTGAGATCACAATATATTTTACGGGTTTATACTATATATGTACACCTGTAGACCCATAATAAATCATGACCATGGCAATCCAAGCATTTTCAACGTAATATTCACTCTCTTGAAGCAAAAGAACTCTCCATAATAGCGTAAGAGCTATTTGAAAGTAGAATTAATTTTCTTGGACTTTGGTGGACTTTACGTCCGGCGAGGTCTTTCCACAAAGTTTGGATGGGCAATTATCAGACGTTATTGAGTTGCAAAAATTCGGAAGGCTGGGAGTTTGGACTAGCCATCTCTTGGCATATCTTGCACCTGTAAGATTCTGAGATTACATATCTGACATTCTCGAATGAGAGATTTGGAAGAGGAGGCAAGTGCTATGTAGACCAAACCCTTCATATCATTTATAGATTCACAATAAAATTGGTCGTGAAGGAGGGGTACCCAGTTTGCATGAAATCACATGGAGAGAAGGATCCTCTTGTATCCAGAACAAAATTATCTTTCATTGTTCAAGATTTCTTTGCATGAGGAAGTTGATGGGAATGGTTTTATTGAATCTTATTTCCTCTCTGTTGAGCCGGTTTCTTGCTGTCCGAGTTTATAGAGCAGTAAAAAGGAAGTTTGGTTGCTAGATAGTGGACAAAAATGTGAACCCTTGGAAAGAGGTGTTTTTGATGTGGGCCTTCACTCCTGGGCGTCCTACATTTGTAGGACATGTCCTCCATCTTGAGATCACAATATATTTTATGGGTTTATACTATATATGTACACCTGTAGACCCATAATAAATCATGACCATGGCAATCCAAGCATTTTCACTGTAATATTCACTCTCTTGAAGCAAAAGAACTCTCCATAATAGCGTAAGAGCTATTTGAAAGTAGAATTAATTTTCTTGGACTTTGGTGGACTTTACGTCCGGCGAGGTCTTTCCACAAAGTTTGGATGGGCAATTATCAGACGTTATTGAGTTACAAAAATTCGGAAGGCTGGGAGTTTGGACTAGCCATCTCTTGGCATATCTTGCACCTGTAAGATTCTGAGATTACATATCTGACATTCTCGAATGAGAGATTTGGAAGAGGAGGCAAGTGCTATGTAGACCAAACCCTTCATATCATTTATAGATTCACAATAAAATTGGTCGTGAAGGAGGGGTACCCAGTCTGCATGAAATCACATGGAGAGAAGGATCCTCTTGTATCCAGAACAAAATTATCTTTCATTGTTCAAGATTTCTTTGCATGAGGAAGTTGATGGGAATGGTTTTATTGAATCTAATTTCCTCTCTGTTGAGCGTTTTTCTTGATGTACGAATATATAGAACAGTAAAAAAGAAGTTTTGTGGCTAGTTAGTGGAGAAAAATTTGAACCCTTGGAAAGAGGTGTTTTTAATTTGGGCCTTCCCTCCTGGGCGTCCTACATTTGTAGGACATGTCCTACATTTTCAGATCACAGTATATTTTATGGGTATATACTATATTTGTACACCTGTAAACCCATAATTAATTATGACCATGGCCATCGATGCATTTTCAATGTAATATCCAATCTCTTGAAGCAAAACAATCTCCATAATAGTGTAAGAGCTATTTGAAAGTAGAATTTATTCTCTTGAACTTTGGTGGACTTTACATCCTTCGAGGTCTTTGCACAAAGTTTGGAATGGCAATTATCTGACGTTATTGAGTTGCAAAAATTCTGAAGGGTGGAAGTTTGGACTAGCCATATCTTGGCATATCTTGCACCATTAAGGTTCTGTGATTACATATCTGACATTCTCGAATGAGAGATTTGGAAGAGGAGGCAAGTGCCATGTAGTTCCAAACCTTCATGTCATTCATGGATTCACAGTGAAATTGGTCGTGATGGGGGGGGGGGGGTACCCAGTCTGCATGAAATCACATGGAGAGAAGGATCCTCTTCGATGCAGAATGAAATGATCTTTCATTGTTCAAGATTTCTTTGCATGAGGAAGTTGATGGGAATGGTTTTATTGAAAATTATTTCCTCTCTGTTGAACCTTTTTCTTGCTGTACGAGTATATAGAGCAGTAAAAAGGAAGTTTGGTTGCTAGTTAGCGGACAAAAATTTGAACCCTTGGAAAGAGGTGTTTTTCAATTGGGCCTTCCCTCCTGGGCGTCCTACATTTGTAGGACATGTCCTACATTTTCAGATCACAGTATATTTTATGGGTACATACAATATATGTACACCTGTAGACCCAGAATTAATCATGACCATTGCCATCCAAGCATTCTCATAGTATATTCCACCCCCTTCAAGTAAAACAACTCTTTATAATTGTGTAAGAGCTATTTGAAAGTAGAATTTATTCTCTTGGACTTTGGTGCACTTTACGTCCTGCGACGTCTTTCCACAAAGTTTGGATGTACAATTATCAAATGTTATTGAGTTGCAAAAATTCTGTAGGGTGGAATTTTGGACAAGCCATTTCTTGGCATATCTTCCACCTGTAAGATTCTGTGATTACATATCTGACATTCTAGAATGAGAGATTTAGAAGAGGAGGCAAGTTCTATGTAGTCCAAACCCTTCATATCATTTATAGATTCACAATAAAATTGGTTGTGAAGGAGAGGTAACAAGTCTGCATGAAATGACATGGAGAGAAGGATCCTCTTTTATGCAGAACGAAATGATCTTTAATTGTTCAAGATTTCTTTGCATGAGGAAGTTGATGGGAATGGTTTTATTGAATCTTATTTCCTCTCTGTTGAGCCGTTTTCTTGCTGTCCGAATTTATAGAGCAGTAAAAAGGAAGTTTGTTAGCTAGATAGTGGAGAAAAATTTGAACCCTTGGAAAGAGGTGTTTTTGATGTGGGCCTTCACTCCTGGATGTCCTACATTTGTAGGACATGTCCTCCATTTTCAGATCACAGTATATTTTATGGGTTTATACTATATTTGTAAAACTGAGAACCAAAATTAATAATGACCATGGCCATCCATGCATTTTCAATGTAATATCCACTCTCTTGAAGCAAAACAACTCTCCATAATAGCGTAAGAGCTATTTGAAAGTAGAATTTATTCTCTTAGACTATGGTGGACTTTACGTCCTTCGATGTCTTTCCACAAAGTTTGGATGGGCAATTATCAGAAGTTATTAATTTGCAAAAATTCTGAAGGGTAGGAATTTGAACAAGGCATTTCTTGGCATATCTTCCACATGTAAGATTCTGTGATTATATATCTGACATTCTCGAATGAGAGATTTGGAAGAGGATGAAAGTGCCATGTAGTCCAAACCCTTCATGTCATTTATGGATTCACAGTGAAATTGGTCGTGACGGAGGGGTACCCAGCCTGCATGAAATCACATGGAGAGAAGGATGTTCTTCTGTGTAGAACAAAATGATCTTTCATTGTTCAAGATTTCTTTGCATGAGGAAGTTGATGGGAATGGTTTTATTGAAACTTATTTCCTATCTGTTGAGCCGTTTTCTTGCTGTCCGAGTTTATAGAGCAGTAAAAAGGAAGTTTGGTTGCTAGATAGTGGACAAAAATGTGAACCCTTGGAAAGAGGTGTTTTTGATGTGGGCCTTCACTCCTGGGCGTCCTACATTTGTAGGACATGTCCTCCATCTTGAGATCACAATATATTTTATGGGTTTATACTATATATGTACACCTGTAGACCCATAATAAATCATGACCATGGCAATCCAAGCATTTTCAATGTAATATTCACTCTCTTGAAGCAAAAGAACTCTCCATAATAGCGTAAGAGCTATTTGAAAGTAGAATTAATTTTCTTGGACTTTGGTGGACTTTACGTCCGGCGAGGTCTTTTCACAAAGTTTGGATGGGCAATTATCAGACGTTATTGAGTTGCAAAAATTCTCAAGGGTGGAAGTTTGGACAAGCCATTTCTTGGCATATCTTTCACATGTAAGATTCTGTGATTACATATCTGACATTCTCGAATGAGATTTGGAAGAGGAGGCAAGTGCCATGTAGTCCAAACCCTTCATGTCATTTATGGATTCACAGTGAAATTGGTCGTGACGGAGGGGTACCCAGTCTGCATGAAATCACATGGAGAGAAGGAACCTCTTCTAGGTAGAACAAAATGATCTTCCATTGTTCAAGATTTCTTTGCATGAGGAAATTGATGGGAATGGTTTTATTGAATCTTATTTCCTCTCTGTTGAGCCGTTTTTTTGCTGTACGAGTTTATAGAGCAGTAAAAAGGAACTTTGGTAGCTAGTTAGTGGACAAAAATTTGAACCCTTGGAAAGAGGTGTTATTGATTTAGGCCTTTCCTCCAGGGCATCCTACATTTGTAGGACATGTCCTCCATTTTCATATCACAGTATATTTTACGGGATTATACTTTATTTGTACACCTGCCGAACCAAATTATTAATCATGACCATTGACATCCAAGCATTTTCAAAGTATATTCCACTCCGTTCAAGCAAAACAACTCTCCATAATAGTGTATGAGCTATTTGAAAGTATCATTTATTCTCTTGGACTTTGGTGCACCTTACATCCTGCGAGGTCTTTCCACAAAGTTTGGATGGGCAATTATCAGACGTTATTGAGTTGCAAAAATTCGGAAGGCTGGGAGTTTGGACTAGCCATCTCTTGGCATATCTTGCACCTGTAAGATTCTGTGATTATATATCTGACATTCTCTAAGGAGAGATTTGGAAGAGGAGGCAAGTGCTATGTAGTCCAAACCCTTCATATCATTTATAGATTCACAATAAAATTATTCGTGAATAAGGGGTACCCAGTCTGCATGAAATTACATGGAGAGAAGTATCCTCTTCTATGCAGAACGAAATGATCTTTCATTGTTCAAGATTTCTTTGCATTAGGAAGTTGATGGGAATGGTTTTATTGAATCTTATTTCCTCTCTGTTGAGCCGGTTTCTTGATGTACGAATATATAGAGCAGTAAAAAGGAAGTTTGGTTGCTAGTTAGTGGAGAAAAATTTGAACCCTTGGAAAGAGGTGTTTTTGATGTGGGCCTTCCCTCCTGGGCGTCCTACATTTGTAGGACATGTCCTCCATCTTGAGATCACAGTATATTTTATGGGTTTATACTATATATGTACACCTGTAGACCCATAATAAATCATGACCATGGCCATCCAAGCATTTTCAATGAAATATCCACTCTCTTGAAGCAAAAGAACTCTCCATAATAGTGTAAGAGATATGTGAAAGTAGAATTTATTTTCTTGGACTTTGGTGGACTTTACGTCCGGCAAGGTCTTTCCACAAAGTTTGGATGGGCAATTATCAGACGTTATTGAGTTGCAAAAATTCGGAAGGCTGGGAGTTTGGACTAGCCATCTCTTGGCATATCTTGCACCTGTAAGAATCTGTGATTACATATCTGACATTCTCGAATGAGAGATTTGGAAGAGGAGGCAAGTGCCATGTATTCCAAACCCTTCATATCCTTTATGGATTCACAGTGAAATTGGTCGTGAAGGAGGGGTACCCAGTCTGCATGAAATCACATGGAGAGAAGGATCTTCTTCTATGTAGAACGAAATGATCTTTCATTGTTCAAGATTTCTTTGCATGAGGAAGTTGATGGGAATGGTTTTATTGAATCTTATTTCCTCTCTGTTGAGCCGTTTTCTTGTTGTTCGAGTATACACAGCAGTAAAAATGAAGTTTGGTTTCTAGATAGTGGACAAAAATTTGAACCATTGGAAAGAGGTGTTTTTGATTTGGGCCTTCCCTGCTGGGTGTCCTACATTTGTAGGACATGTCCTCCCTTTTCAGGTCACAGTATATTTTATGGGTTTATAATATATTTGTACACCTTCAGACCCATAATTTATCATGACCATTGACATCCAAGCATTCTCAAAGTATATTCCACTCCGTTCAAGCAAAACAACTCTCCATAATAGTGTATAAGCTATTTGAAAGTAGCAATTATTCTCTTGGACTTTGGTGCATTTTACGTCAAGCGAGTTCTTTCCACAAAGTTTGGATGGGCAATTATCAGACGTTATTGAGTTGCAAAAATTCGGAAGGCTGGGAGTTTGGACTAGCCATCTCTTGGCATATCTTTCACCTGCAAGATTCTGTGATTACATATCTGACATTCTCGAATGAGAGATTTAGAAGAGGAGACAAGTGCTATGTAGTCCAAACCCTTCATATCATTTATAGATTCACAATAAAATTGGTCGTGAAGGAGGGGTAACCAGTCTGCATAAAATCACATGGAGAGAAGGATCCTGTTCTAGCAACACGAAATTATCCTTCATTGTTCAAGGTTTCTTTGCATGAGGAAGTTGATCGGAATGGTTTTATTGGATCTTATTTCCTCTCTGTTGAGCCGTTTTCTTGCTGTACGAGTATATAGAGCAGTGAAAAGGAAGTTTGGTTATTAGTTAGTGGACAAAAACTTGAACCCTTGGAAAGAGGTGTTTTTGATTTGGGCCTTCCCTCCTGGGCGTCCTACATTTGTAGGACATGTCCTCCATTTTCAGATCACAGTATATTTTATGGGTTTATCCTATATTTGTACACCTGCAGACCCATAATTAATCATGACCATTGCCATCCAAGCATTTTCAAAGTATATTCCACTCCGTTCAAGCAAAACAACTCTCCATAATAGTGTATGAGCCATTTGAAAGTAGAATTTATTCTCTTGGACTTTGGTGCACCTTACGTCCTGCGAGGTTTTTCCACAAAGTTTGGATGGGCAATTCTCAGATGTTATTCAGTTGCAAAAATTCTGAAGGGTGGAAGTTTGGACTAGCCATCTCTTGGCATATCTTGCACCTGTAAGATTCTGTGATTACATATCTGACATTCTCGAATGAGAGATTTGGAAGAGGAGGCAAGTGCTATGTAGTCCAAACCCTTCATATCATTTCTGGATTCACAATAAAAGTGGTCGTGATGGAGGGGTAACCAGTCTGCATGAAATCACATGGATAGAAGGATCCCCTTATATGCATTATAAAATGATCTTTCATTGTTCAAGATTACTTTAGTTGAGGAAGTTGATGGGAATGGTTTTATTGAATCTTATTTCCTCTCTGTTGAGCCGTTTTCTTGCTGTCCGATTTTCTAGAGCAGTAAAAAGGAAGTTTGTTTGCTAGATAGTGGACAAAAATTTGAACCCTTGGAAAGAGGTGTTTTTGATTTGGGCCTTCCCTCCTGGGCGTCCTACATTTGTAGGACATGTCCTACATTTTCAAATCACATAGTATTTTATGGTTATATACTATATTTGTACCCCTGTAAACCCATAATTAATCATGACCATTGCCATCGAAGCATTTTCATTGTAATTTCCACTCTATTGAAGCAAAACACTCTCCATAATAGTGTAAGAGCTATTTGAAAGTAGAATTTATAGGATTTTGGTGGACTTTACGTCCTTCGAGGTCTTTCCACAAAGTTTGGATGGGCAATTATCAGACGTTATTGAGTTGCAAAAATTCTGAAGTGTGGTAGTTTCGACAAGCCATTACTTGGCATATCTTCCACCTGTAAGATTCTGTGATGACATATCTGATATTCTCGAATGAAAGATTTGGAAGAGGAGGCAAGTGCCATATAGTCCAAACCCTTCATGCCATTTTTGGATTCACAGGGAAATTGGTCGTGATAGAGGTGGATAAAGTCTGCATGAAATCACTTGGAGAGAAGGATCCTCTTCTATGTAGAACAAAATGATCTTTGATGGTTCAAGATTTCTTTGCATGAGGAAGTTGATGGGAATGGTTTTATTGAATCTTATTTCCTCTCTGTTGAGCCGTTTTCTTGCTGTACGAATATATAGAGCAGTAAAAATGAAGTTTGGTTGCTAGTTAGTGGACAAAAATTTGAACCCTTGGAAAGAGGTGTTATTGATTTGGGCCTTTCCTCCAGGGCGTCCTACATTTGTAGGACATGTCCTCCATTTTCAGATCACAGTATATTTTATGGGTTTATACTATATTTGTACACCTGCAGACCCATAATTAATCATGACCATTGCCATCCACGCATTTTCAAAGTATATTCCACTCCGTTCAAGCAAAACAACTCTCCATAATAGTGTATGAGCTATTTGAAAGTAGCAATTATTCTCTTGGACTTTGGTGCACTTTAAGTCAAGCGAGGTCTTTCCACAAAGTTTGGATGGGGAATTATCAGACCTTATTGAGTTGCAAAAATTCGGAAGGCTGGGAGTTTGGAATAGCCATCTCTTGGCATATCTTGCACCTGCAAGATTCTGTGATTACATATCTGACATTCTCGAATGAGAGATTTGGAAGAGGAGGCAAGTGCTATGTAGTTCAAACCCTTCATGTCATGTATGGATTCACAGTAAAATTGGCCGTGATGGAGGGGTACCTCCATCAGTCTGCATGAAATCACATGGAGAGAAGGATCCTCTTCAATGCAGAACAAAAGGCCTAAGCAGACTTGCCAGAAATAGTGCATATTAAATTGAGGCACTGCCCTGGCTCAGTGCTAGGGAGTCATGGGAATTGTATTTTTTTTTCTGGGACATTGAGCCTTCTCTGTCAGAAAGCTCTGGTGCCACAGTAAATTACAGTTCCCATGATTCCCTAGTACTGAGCCAGGGCAGTGCCTCAATTTAATGTGCACTATTTCTGGCAGTCTGCTTAGGCCCAAAGTGATCTTTCATTGTTCAAGATTTCTTTGCATGAGGAAATTGATGGGAATGGTTTTATTGAATCTTATTTCCTCTCTGTTGAGCCGTTTTCTTGCTGTATGAGTATATAGAGCAGTAAAAAGGAAGTTTGGTTGATAGTTAGTGGACAAAAATTTGAACCCTAGGAAAGAGTTGTTTTTGATTTAGGCCTTCCCTCCAGGGCGTCCTACATTTGTAGGACATGTCCTCCATTTTCAGATAACAGTTTTTTTTAATAGGATTATACTATATTTGTACACCTGCCGACCCATAATTAATCATGACCATTGACATCCAAGCATTTTCAAAGTATATTCCACTCCGTTCAAGCAAAACAACTCTCCATAATAGTGTATGAGCTATTTGATAGTAGCATTTATTCTCTTGGACTTTGGTGCACTTTACGTCCTTCGGGGTCGTTGCACAAAGTTTGGATGGGCAATTATCAGACGTTATTGAGTTGCAAAAATTCTGAAGGGTGGAAGTTTGGACTAGCCATATCTTGGCATAGCTTGCACCTTTATCTTTCTGTGATTACATATCTGACATTCTCGAATGAGAGATTTGGAAGAGGAGGCAATTGCTATGTAGTCCAAACCCTTCATATCATTTATGGATTCACAAAAAAATTGGTCGTGATAGAGGGGTAACCAGTCTGCATGAAATCACATGGAGAGAAGGATCCTCTTTTATGCAGAACGAAATGATCTTTCATTGTTCAAAATTTCTTTGCATCAGGAAGTTGATGGGAATGGTTTTATTGAATCTTATTTCCTCTCTGTTGAGCCGTTTTCTTGCTGTATGAGTATATAGAGCAGTAAAAAGGAAGTTTGGTTGCTAGTTAGTGGACAAAAATTTAAACCTTGGAAAGAGGTGTTTTTGATTTGGGCCTTCCCTCCTGGGCATCCAACATTTGTAGGACATGTCCTCCATCTTGAGATCACAGTATATTTTATGGGTTTATACTATAGATGTACACCTGTAGACCTATAATAAAACATGACCATGGCCAGCCAAATATTTTCAATGTAATATCCACTCTCTCGAAGCAAAAGAACTCTCCATAATAGTGTAAGAGCTATTTGAAAGTAGAATTTATTTTCTTGGACTTTGGTGGACTTTATGTCCGTCGAGGTCTTTCCAAAATTTGGATGAGCAATTATCAGACGTTATTGAGTTGCAAAAATTCGGTAGGCTGGGAGTTTGGACTAGCCATCTCTTGGCATATCTTCCTCCTGCAAGATTCTGTGATTACATATCTGACATTCTCGAATGAGAGATTTGGAAGAGGAGGCAAGTGCTATGTAGTCCAAACCCTTCATATCATTTATAGATTCACAATAAAATTGGTTGTGAAGGAGGGATACCCAGTCTGCATGAAATTACATGGAGAGAAGGATCCTCTTCTATGTAGAACAAAATGATCTTTCATTGTTCAAGATTTCTTTGCATGAGGAAGTTGATGGGAATGGTTTTATTGAATCTTATTTCCTCTCTGTTGAGCCGTTTTCTTGGTGTACGAGTATATAGAGCAGTAAAAAGGAAGTTTTTTTGCTAGTTAGTAGACAAAAATTTGAACCCTTGGAAAGAGGTGTTTTTGGTTTGGGCCTTCTCTCCAGGGCGTCCTACATTTGTAGGACATGTACTCCATTTTCAGATCACAGTATATTTTAAGTGTATATACTATATTTGTACACCTGTAAACCCATAATTTATCATGACCATTGCCATCCAAGCATTTTCAATGTAATATCCAATCTCTTGAAGCAAAACAACTCTCCATAATAGTTTAAGAGCTATTTGAAAGTAGAATTATTCTCTTGGACTTTGGTGGACTTTACGTCCTTCGGTGTCTTTGCCCAAAGTTTGGATGGGCAATTATCTGACCTTATTGAGTTGCAAAAATTCTGAAGTGTTGAATTTTGGACAAGCCATTTCTTGGCAGATCTTACACCTGTTAGATTCTGTGATTATGTAGCTGTCATTCTCGAATGAGAGATTTGGAAGAGGAGGCAAGTGAAATGTAGTCCAAACCCTTCATGTCATTAAGGATTCACAGTGAAATTGTTTGTGATGGAGGGGTACCCAGTCTGAATGAAATCACATGGAGAGAAGGATCCTCTTCCGTGTAGAACGAAATGATCTTTCATTGTTCAAGATTTCTTTGCATGAGGAAGTTGATGGGAATGGTTTTATTGAATCTTATTTCCTCTCTGTTGAGCGTTTTTCTTGATGTACGAATATATAGAGCAGTAAAAATGAAGTTTGGTGGCTAGCTAGTGGAGAAAAATTTGAAACCGTGGAAAGAGGTGTTTTTAATTTGGGCCTTCCCTCATGGGCATCCTACATTTGTAGGACATGTCCTACATTTTCAGATCACATAATATTTTATGGGTGTATACTATATTTGTACACCTGTAAACCCAGAATTAATCATGACCATTGACATCGAAGCATTTTCAATATAATTTCCACTCTCTTGAAGCAAAACAACCCTCCATAATAGTGTAAGAGATATTTGAAAGTAGAATTTATTGGACTTTGGTGGACTTTACGTCCTTCGAGGTCTTTCCACAAAGTTTGGATGGGCAATTATCAGACGTTATTGAGTTGCAAAAATTCTGAAGTGTGGAAGTTTGGACAAGCCATTACTTGGCATATCTTCCACCTGTAAGATTCTGTTATTACATATCTGATATTCTCGAATGAGAGATTTGGAAGAGGAGGCAAGTGCCATATAGTCCAAACCCTTCATGCCATTTTTGGATTCACAGGGAAATTGGTCGTGATAGAGGCGGACCCAGTCTGCATGAAATCACTTGGAGAGAAGGATCCTCTTCTATGCAGAACGAAATGATCTTCCATTGTTCAAGATTTCTTTGCATGAGGAAGTTGATGGGAATGGTTATATTGAATCTTATTTCCTCTCTGTTGAGCCGTTTTCTAGATGTCTGAGTTTATAGAGCAGTAAAAAGGAAGTATGGTTGCTAATTAGAGGACAAAAATTTGAACCCTTGGAAAGAGGTGTTTTTGATGTGGGCCTTCACTCCTGGACGTCCAAAATTTGTAGGACATGTCCTCCATTTTCACATCATACTTTATTTTATGGGTTTATACTATTTTTGTACACTTGTAGACCTATAATTAATCATGACAATTGCCATCCTAACATTTTCAATGTAATATCCACTCTCTTGAAGCAAAACAACTCCCCATAATAGTGTAAGAGCTATTTGAAAGTACAATTAATTCTCTTTGACTTTGGTTGACTTTATGTCCTTCGAGGTCTTTCCACAAAGTTTGGATGGGCAATTATCAGATGTTATTGAGTTGCAAAAATTCTGAAGGGTGGGAGTTTGGACTAGCCATATCTTGGCATATCTTCCACCTTTAAGATTCTGTGATTACATATCTGACATTCTCGAATGAGTGATATGGAAGAGGAGGGAAGTCCAAACCCTTCATCTCATTTATGGATTCACAGTGAAATTGGTCGTGATGGAGGTGTACCCAGTCTGCATGAAATCACATGGAGTGAAGGATCCCCTTCCGTGTAGAAAGAAATGATCTTTCATTGTTCAAGATTCCTTTGCATGAAGAAGTTGATGGGAATGGTTTTATTGAATCTTATTTCCTCTCTGTTGAGCCGTTTTCTTGCTGTCCTAGTTTACAGAGCAGTAAAAAGGAAGTTTGTTTGCTAGATAGTGGACAAAAATTTGAACCCTTGGAAAGAGGTGTTTTTGATTTGGCCCTTCCCTCCTGGGCATCCTACATTTGTAGGACAGGTCCTTCATTTTCAGATCACAGTATATTTTATGGGTATATACTTTATTTGTACACCTGTAGACCCATAATTAATCATGACCATGGCCATCCAAGCATTTTCAATATTATATCCCCTCTCCTGAAGCAAAACAGCTCTCCATAATAGTGTAAGAGCTATTTGAAAGTAGCAATTATTCTCTTGGACTTTGTTGCACTTTATGTCCTGTGAGGTCTTTCCACAAAGTTTGGATGGGCAATTCTCAGATGTTATTGAGTTGCAAATATTCTGAAGGGTGGAAGTTTGGACCAGCCTTCTCTTGTTATATCTTTCACATGTAAGATTTTGTGATTACATATCTGATATTCTCGAATGAGAGATTTCGAAGAGGAGGCAAGTGCTATGTAGTCCAAATCCTTCATGTCATTTATGGATTCACAGTAAAATTGGTCGTGATGGAGGAGTACCCAGTCTGCATGAAATCACATGGAGAGAAGGATCCTCTTCTATGCAGAATGAAATGATCTTTCATTGTTCAAGATTTCTTTGCATGAGGAGGTTGATGGGAATGGTTTTTATTGAATCTTATTTCCTCTCTTTTTTTTTGTTTTTTTTAAAATAATTTTTATTAAGAGATGTATAAAAAACAAACGAACAAACATAATACAGATAAACATAACTAACTACCTACCTAACTAACATAAGATATAAAACCTAACAAAACATAGAAAAACTACCTAAATTCTTCCACAGTACTACAGATGTTCATCTACCTTATAATAATTTTCCCTGATCATTTAAGCTATTATAAGTTCACATCACAGACTACATGTTGCAAATGTCGTTCGGAGCTTAAATTATCCAAGACAACAATATATATCGAAATATCTTGAAATTCTATATTCTATATTCTAAGAGATCCTTAAGAAAAAACATATATAGAAAAAAGACAAGAAAAAAATACTTTCACTCCCAAACAATAAAAGGTAGTATACAGTCTTTCATATTCTTCCTCATATATTCAAACCAAGGCCTCCATAGATTCTGAAAAAGTGACAAGGATTTATTTTGGATTAAATATGTTAATTTCTCTAATTCATAAACTTCATACATTTTAAACCTCCATTCTTCCATCGTAGGACATTCTCTTCTTCTACAGTGTTTGGTGAATAAAATTCTCACTGTAGTTATTAGTAAAAATAGTAACTTTCCCCCTTTTTTTCCCCAGCTCATCCCTAAATATATTTAACAAATATATTTTAGGATCGACTTCAATCCATATATTTAAAATTTGTTTAATTTCTTTGTTAATAAGAGTCCAAAACTTGTGAGCTATCTTACATTTCCACCAAACACAAAAGTAATATCCTGTTTTCTCCTCACACTTCCAACAAATAGGGTTATATCCTTTATATATTTTCGATAGTCTTACTGGGGTTAAATACCACCTAAAGATGAATTTGTATGAATTTTCCCTTATACCTATATTTACAGCATATTTCTTCAATCTATTCCAACTTTTAGTCCACTCTTCCAAATATATATTTTGTTTTAGGTCTTTTGCCCAATTAAGCATATAATTATTAATGGCATTTTCTTCCAGATCCCACTCTCGAATCAATTTATAATATTTCGAAATCATTTTCTTTTCCCCCCCACTCAGAATCTTTTCAAACTTTTTATCAGCAGGACCTATCCTACCCAAATTATTATCAACTTTAAACCGTTCGTATAATTGCCTATATGTGAACCAATTGAGGTCATGTCCAGTCATCTTTAATTCCTCTGATGTCTTAAATTGTAGATTATTATCTACTTTTTCGGTCAAATCCTTGTATTTTAGCCACTTTCCGTCCGTGTATATCGTTTTCATTAATATTGCTTCGGCCGGTGAAGCCCAATATGGTATTTTTTGACACCATTTCTTTTTATATTTAAGCCATACTTTCAAACATACTTTACGTATATAATGATCCTTAAATCTAGTGTCACCTTTAGACTTATCGTAAAAAAGATACGAATGAAAACCATATTGCAGATCCTCTCCTTCCAAATCTAAAATCCTTTGATTTTCTAATAACAACCATTCCTGGAGCCATTCCAAAACAGAAGCCTCATAATACCATTGGACATTGGGGAGAGCCAGACCACCTCTCTCGATAGAATCTTGGAGGTCCAACGCCTTTATCCTATGTTTTTTGTAATTCCAAATAAAATTTAATATATCCGAGTTCCATACTTTAAGAATCTTGTCATTTTCAATTACTGGAATATTTTGAAACAGATACATTATCTTAGGGAGGGTTACCATCTTAATCATGGCAATTCTGCCCATCGAAGATAATTTCAATTGATCCCATTTTTTAAACTTACTTTTCATATCTTGCCAGGTATTATAATAGTTGTTCTTATATAAATCTGAGTTCTTTATTGTAATCCAAATTCCTAAATATTTTATTTTACTCTCCAATTTAAATCCAGTTAATTCCTTAAGTGTTTTACCCTCACTTTTTGACGAGTTCATGGTCAACATCACGGATATATTCTTATTAATTCTATATCCGGATACTCTACCATATTGTTGTAGACATTCCATTAATTCCCCAATACAATCCAACGGATTTGATATTGTCAATACCACATCGTCCGCGAAGGCTCTTAGTTTGTAATTTTGCTTATGAATTTTTACTCCACTAATTTTATTATTATTTCTAATTTGCACCAACAAAATTTCCAAAGTTAATATAAATAATAGTGGGGCCAAGGGGCAACCTTGCCATACACCTTTTTGTATAACAATTTTTTTTTGTCCTCTCTCCATTAATCATAATGGTGGCATCTCGGTTTGCATAAATACTATGAATCCATTTTGTAAAGACCTCCCCCGCTTCTATTTTTTGAATTATCCCAATCATGAAAGTCCAATTAATATTATCAAAGGCTTTCTTCGCATCCAGAAAGATTAAAGCCAATTTTTTTCTGAATATTTTTGTGATGTAAGTCAATTATATTCATTAAATTCCTAACATTTTGTTTTGTCCCCCTGGATGGGAGAAAGCCATTTTGGTCCTCATGTATCCAATTACCTAAAATAAATTTCAGCCGATTTGCTAATATTGCCGCCATAAATTTATCATCCAAATTCAAAAGAGAAATTGGGCAGTAACTATTAGGGTCTAATTTATCTTTGTCTTTTTTTTAAAATCAAAGAAATATTGCCGGATTTCCATGATTGAGGAATAGCACCACCAATTATATTATTCATTGTATCCAACAGAGGTAAGATTAATTGCGTAGAAAATATTTTATAGTATTCGTTGGGAAGTACATCTTGCCCTGGCGATTTAGAACATTTAGAAGTGGAGATTGCTTGTTCCAACTCTTTACGCGAAGTAGGTGCATTAAGAAGGACATGTTGATCTTTAGTTAACTTTAAAAAATTCAATTTTTCCAAATATTCTTTAATTTCCTTCTCCTGTGTTATACCAGATTTGTATAGTTCCTGGAAGTGATCTATAAAAACATTTTTAATCTGTAAATGAGTCGTTTTAATTTTTGTCCCTTTTTTTATTTGTGTGATTGCTCTTTTAGCTTTTTCTTTCCTTACTAGATATGCTAGTAATCTTCCTGGTTTATTTCCATATTCATAATATTTTTGCTACACAAATTTTATTTTATTTTTTCTATCTGACCCATATTGAGGGTAGAAATTTGCTCATTATTCAAAAAATGATAGAATGGAAAAGGGAAAAGAGAAAGCAAGAAGAAGTGTTGAATAATGAGTTAAAAGAATTAGAAAGCAAGTTAAAAGAGGAACCAAACTCGAGGGAAATTAGAGAAAAAATTAAATATATGCAGAAGCAAATTTCTACCCCCAATCTTATTTCCTCTCTGTTGAGCCGTTTTCTTGCTGTCCGAATTTATAGAGCAGTAAAAAAGAAGTTTGATTGCTAGTTAGTGGACAAAATTGGAAAGAGGTGTTTTCGATTTGGGCCTTCCCTCCTGGGCATCCTACATTTGTAGGACATGTCCTCCATTTTCAGATCACGTTAAAGTATGGATTGTCAATCATCAGAGGTTGTTGAGGCGCAAAAATTCTGAAGGGCAAAAGGTTGGACTAGGCATCCCTTGGTATCTCTTCCGTCTGTAAGTTTCTTTGATTACATATCTGACATTCTTGGATAAGAGATTTGGAAGAGAAGTCAAGTGCTATGTAGTCCAAATCCCTCATGTCATTTATGGATTCACAGTGAAATTGGTTGTGATGGAGGTGTACCCAGTGGAGAGAAGGATCGTCTTCGATGCAGAACGAAATGATCTTCCATTGTTTAAGATTTCTTTGCATGAGGAAGTGGATGGGAATGGTTAGATTGAATCTTATTTCCTCTCTGTTGAGGCGTTTTCTTTCTGTCCGAGATTATAGAGCAGTAAAAAGGAAGGTTAGTTGCTAGTTAGTGGACAAAAACTTGAACCCATGGAAGGAAGTGGTTTTTATTTGGGCCTTCCCTCCTGAGCGTCCTACATTTGTAGGACATGTCCTCCATTTTCAGATCACAGTATATTTTATGGGTTAATTCTATATTTGTACACCTGCAGACCCATAATTAATCATGACCATTGCCATCGAAGCATTTTCAATGTAATTTCCACTCTCTTGAAGCAAAACAACTCTCCATAATAGTGTAAGAGCTATTTGAAAGTAGAATTTATTGGACTTTGGTGGACTTTACGTCCTTCGAGGTTTTTCCACAAAGTTTGGATGGGCAATTATAAGACGTTATTGAGTTGCAAAAATTCTGAAGGGTGGAAGTTTGGACTAGCGATCTCTTGGCATATATTCCACATGTAAGATTCTGTGATTACATATCTGACATTCTCGAATGAGAGATTTGGAAGAGGAGGCACATGCCATGTAGTCCAAACCCTTCAAATCATTTATCGATTCACAATAAAATTGGACGTGATGGAGGGGTAACCATTCTGAATGAAATCACATGGAGAGAAGGATACTCTTCTATGCAGAAAGAAATGATCTTTCATTGTTCAAGATTTCTTTGCATGAGGAAGTTGATGGGAATGGTTTTATTGAATCTTATTTCCTCTCTGTTGAGCGGTTTTCTTTATGTACGAATATACAGAGCAGTAAAAAGGAAGTTTGGTTGCTAGGTAGTGGAGAAAAATGTGAACCCTTGGAAAGAGGTGTTTTTGATTTGGGCCTTCCCTCCTTGGCATCCTAAGTTTGTAGGACATGTCCTCCATTTTCAGATCATAGTATATTTTATGGGTATATAATATATTTCTACACCTGTAGACCCATAATTAATCATGACCATGGCCTTCCAAGCATTTTCAATGTATATTCCCCCCCTTCACGCAAAACAACTGTTCATAATAGTGTATGAACTATTTGAAAGTAGAATTTATTCTCTCGGACTTTGGTGCACTTTATGTCCTGCGAGATCTTCCCACAAAATTTAGATGGGCAAATCTCAGACGTTATTGAGTTGCAAAAATTCCATTTTATGGGTATATACTATATTTGTACACCTGTATACCGATAATTAATCATGACCATTGCCATCCAAGCATTTTCAAAGTAATATCCAATCTCTTGAAACAAAACAACTCTCCATAATAGCGTAAGATATATTTGAACGTAGAATTTATTCTCTTAGACTATGGTGGACTTTACGTCCTTCGAGGTCTTTCCAAAAAGTTTAGATGGGCAATTATCAGACGTTATTGAGTTGCAAAAATTCGGAAGGCTGGGAGTTTGGAATAGTCATCTCTTGGCATATCTTGCACCTGCAAGATTCTGTGATTACACATCAGACATTCTCGAATGAGAGATTTGGAAGAGGAGGCAAGTGCTATGTAGTCCAAACCCTTCATATCATTTATAGATTCACAATAAAATTGGTCGTGAAGGATAGGTAACCAGTCTGCATGAAATCACATGGAGAGAAGGATCCTGTTCTATGCAGAACAAAATTATCTTTCATTGTTCAAGATTTCTTTGCATGAGGAAGTTGATTGGAATGGTTTTATTGGATCTTATTACCTCTCTGTTGAGCCGTTTTCTTGCTGTAAGAGTATATAGAGCAGTGAAAAGGAAGTTTGGTTATTAGTTAGCGGACAAAAATTTGAACCCTTGGATAGAGGTGTTTTTATTTGGGCCTTCCCTCCAGGGCGTCCTACATTTGTAGGACATGTCCTCCATTTTCAGAAAACAGTATATTTTATGGGATTATACTTTATTTGTACACCTGCATACCCATAATTAATCATGACCATTGACATCCAAGCATTTTTTAAGTATATTCCACTCGGTTCAAGCAAAACAACTCTCCATAATAGTGTACGAGCTATTTGAAAGTAGCATTTATTCTCTTGGACTTTGGTGCACCTTACATCCTGCGAGGTCTTTCCTCAAAATTTGGATGGGCAATTCTCAGACGTTACTGAGTTTCAAAAATTCTGAAGGGTGGAAGTTTGGAATCGCCATCTCTTGGCATATCTTGCACCTGCAAGATTCTGTGATTATATATCTGACATTCTCTAATGAGAGATTTGGAAGAGGAGGCAAGTGCTATGTAGTCCAAACCCTTTATATCATTTATAGATTCACAATAAAATTATTCGTGAATAAGGGGTACCCAGTCTGCATGAAATCACATGGAGACAAGGATCCTCTATTATGCAGAACGAAATGATCTTTCATTGTTCAAGATTTCTTTGCATGAGGAAGTTGATGGGAATCATTTTATTGAATCTTATTTCCTCTCTGTTCAGCCGTTTTCTTGCTGTACGAGTATATATAGCAGTGAAAAGGAAATTTGGTTGCTAGATAGTGGACAAAAATTTGAACCGTTGGAAAGAGGTGTTTTTGATTTGGGCCTTCCCTCCTGGGCGTCCTACATTTGTAGGACATATCCTCCATTTTCAGATCACTGTATATTTTATGGGTATATACTATATTTGTACACCTGTATACCCATAATTAATTATGACCATTGCCATCCACGCATTTTCAAAGTAATATCCAATCTCTTGAAGCAAAAAAACTCTCCATAATAGCGTAAGAGCTATTTGAAAGGAGAATTTATTCTCTTAGACTATGGTGGACTTTACGTCCTTCGAGGTCTTTCCACAAAGTTTGGATGGGCAATTATCAGACGTTATTGAGTTGCAAATATTCGGAATGCTGGGAGTTTGGACTAGCCATCTCTTGGCATATCTTGCACCTGTAAGATTCTGTGATTACATATCTGACATTCTCGAATGAGAGATTTGGAATAGGAGGCAAGTGCTATGTAGTCCAAGCCCTTCATATCATTTATAGATTCACAATAAAATTGTTCATGAAGGAGGGGTACCCTGTCTGCATGAAATCACATGGAGAGAAGGATCCTGTTCTAGCAGAACGAAATTATCCTTCATTGTTCAAGATTTCTTTGCATGAGGAAGTTGATCGGAATGGTTTTATTGGATCTTATAACCTCTCTGTTGAGCCGTTTTCTTACTGTACGAGTATATAGAGCAGTGAAAAGGAAGTTTGGTTATTAGTTAGTGGACAAAAACTTGAACCCTTGGAAAGAGGTGTTTTTGATTTGGGCCTTCCCTCCTGGGCGTCCTAAATTGTAGGACATGTCCTCCAATTTCTGATCACATTATATTTTATGGGTTTATACCATATTTGTACACCTGCAGACCCATAATTAATCATGAACATTGACATCCAAGCATTTTGAAAGCATATTCCACTCCGTTCAAGCAAAACAACTCTCCATAATAGTGTATGAGCTATTTGAAAGTAGCAATTATTCTCTTGGACTTTGGTGCACTTTAAGTCAAGCGAGGTCTTTCCACAAAGTTTGGATGGACAATTATCAGACCTTATTGAGTTGCAAAATTTTGGAAGGCTGGGAGTTTGGACTAGCCATCTCTTGGCATATCTTGCACCTGTAAGATTCTGTGATTACATATGTGACATTCTTGAATGAGAGATTTGGAAGAGGAGGCAAGTGCTATGTAGTCCAAACCCTTCATATAATTTATAGATTCACAATAAAATTGGTCGTGAAGGAGGGGTATCCAGGCGGCATAAAATTACATGGAGAGATGGATCCTGTTCTAGCAGAACGAAATGATCTTTCATTGTTCAAGATTTCTTTGCATTAGGAAGTTGATGGGAATGGTTTTATTGAATCTTATTTCCTCTCTGTTGAGCCGTTTTCTTGATGTACGAATATATAGAGCATTAAAAAGTAAGTTTGGTTGCTTGTTAGTGGACAAAAATTTGAACCCATGGAAAGAGGGGTTTTTGATGTGGGCTTTCACTCCTGGGCATCCTACATTTGTAGGACATGTCCTCCATTTTCAGATCACAGTATATTTTATGGGTTTATACTATATTTGTACACCTGCAGACCCATAATTAATCATGACGATTGACATCCAAGCATTTTCAAAGTATATTCCACTCCGTTCAAGCAAAACAACTCTCCATAATAGTGTATGAGCTATTTGAAAGTAGCATTGATTCTCTTGGACTTTGGTGCACCTTACATCCCACGAGGTCTTTCCACAAAGTTTGGATGGGCAATTATCAGACCTTATTGAGTTGCAAAAATTCTGAAGGGTGGGAGTTTGGACTAGCCATCTCTTGGCATATTTTGCACCTGTAAGATTCTGTGATTACATATCTGACATTCTCGAATGAGAGATTTGGAAGAGGAGGCAAGTGCCATGTAGTCCAAACCCTTCATGTCATTTACGGATTCACAGTAAAATCGGTCGTGATGGAGGGGTACCCAGTCTGCATGAAATCACATGGAGAGAAGGATCCTCTTGTATGCAGAATAAAATGATCTTTCACTGTTCAAGATTTCTTTACATGAGGAAGTTGATGGGAATGGTTTCATTGACTTTTATTTCCTCTCTGTTGAGCCGTTTTCTTGCTGTCTGAGTTTCTAGAGCAGTAAAAAGGATGTTTGGTTGCTAGATAGTGGACAAAAATTTAAACCCTTGGAAAGAGGTGTTTTTGATTTGGGCCTTCCCTCCCGGGCATCCTACATTTGTAGGACATGTTCACCATCTTGAGATCACAGTATATTTTATGGGTTTATACTATATATGTACACCTGTAGACCCATTATAAAACAGGACCGTGGCCATCCAAGCATTTTCATTGTAATATCCACTCTCTTGAAGCAAAACAATGTAATTTCCATAATAGTGTAAGAGCTATTTGAAAGTAGAAGTTATTTTCTTGTCCTTTGGTGGACTTTACGTCCGGCGAGGCCTTTCCTCAAAGTTTGGATGGGCAATTATCAGACGTTATTGAGTTGCAAAAATTCGGAAGGCTGGGAGTTTGGACTAGCCATCTCTTGGCATATCTTGCACCTGTAAGATTCTGTGATTACATATCTGACATTCTTGAATGAGAGATTTGGAAGAGGAGGCAAGTGCTATGTAGTCCAAACCCTTCCTATCATTTATAGATTCACAATAAAATTGGTCGTGAAGGAGGGGTACCCAGTCTGCATGAAGTTACATGGAGAGAAGGATCGTCTTCAAGGTAGAACAAAATGATCTTTCATTGTTCAAGATTTCTTTGCATTAGGAAGTTGATGGGAATGGTTTTATTGAATCTTATTTCCTCTCTGTTGAGCGTTTTTCTTGATGTACGAATATATAGAGCAGTAAAAAGGAATTTTTGTGGCTAGTTAATGAAGAAAAATTTGAACCCTTGGAAAGAGTTGTTTTTTAATTTGGGCCTTCCCTCCTTGGCATCCTACATTTGTAGGACATGTCCTACATTTTCAGATCACATAATATTTTATGGTTATATACTATATTTGTACCCCTGTAAACCCACAATTAATCATGACCATTGCCATCGAAGCATTTTCAATGTAATTTCCACTCTCTTGAAGCAAAACAACTCTCCATAATAGTGTAAGAGCTATTTGAAAGTAGAATTTATCGGATTTTGGTGGACTTTACGTCCTTCGAGGTCTTTCCACAAAGTTTAGATGGGCAATTATCAGACGTTATTGAGTTGCAAAAATTCTGGTTTGTTAGTTTGGACAAGCCATTACTTGGCATATGTTCCACCTGTAAGATTCTGTGATGACATATCTGACATTCTCTTCATGTCATTTTTGGACTCACAGGGAAATTGGTCGTGATAGAGGCGGATCCAGTCTGCATGAAATCACTTGGAGAGAAGGATCCTCTTCTATGTAGAACAAAATGATCTTTGATGGTTCAAGATTTCTTTGCATGAGGAAGTTGATGGGAATGGTTTTATTGAATCTTATTTCCTCTCTGTTAAGACGTTTTTTTGATGTACGAATATATAGAGCAGTAAAAATGAAGTTTGGTTGCTAGATAGTGGACAAAAATTTGAACCCTTGGAAAAAGGTGTTATTGATTTCGGCCTTTCCTCCAGGGCGTCCTACATTTGTAGGACATGTCCTCCATTTTCAGATCACAGTATATTTTATGGGTTTATACTATATTTGTACACCTGCAGATCCATAATTAATCATGACCATTGACATCCAAGCATTTTCAAAGTATATTCCACTCCGCTCAAACAAAACAACTCTCCATAATAGTGTATGAGCTATTTGAAAGTAGCAATTATTCTCTTCGACTTTGGTGCACTTACTTCAAGCGAGATCTTTCCACAAAGTTTGGATGGGCAATTATCAGACCTTATTGAGTTGCAAAAATTCTGAAGGGTGGTAGTTTGGACAAACCATTACTTGGCATATCTTCCACTTGTAAGATTCTGTGATTACATATCTGACATTCTCGAATGAGAGATTTGGAAGAGGAGGCAAGTGCCATGTAGTCCAAACCCTTCATGTCATTTATGGATTCACAGTGAAATTGGTCGTGATGAAGGGGTACACAGTCTGTATGAAATCAAACGGATAGAAGTATCCTCTTCTATGTAGATCGAAATGATCTTTCATTGTTCAAGATTTCTTTGCTTCAGGAAATTGATGGGAATGGTTTTATTGAATCTTTTTTCCTCTCTGTTGAGTGGTTTTCTGGCTGTTCGAGATACACAGCAGGAAAAATGAAGTTTGGTTTCCAGATAGTGGAGAAAAATTTGAACCCTTGGAAAGAGGTGTTTTTGATTAGGGCTTTCACTACTGGATGTCCTACATTTGTAGGACATGTCCTCCATTTTCAGATCACAGTATATTTTATGGGTATATACTATATTTGTACACCTGTATACCCATAATTAATCATGACCATTGCCATCCATGCATTTTCAATGTAATATCCACTCTCTTGAAGCAAAACAACTCTCCATAATAGCGTAAGAGCTATTTGAAAGTAGAATTTATTCTCTTAGACTATGCTGGACTTTTCGTCCTTCGAAATCTTTCCACAAAGTTTGGATGGGCAATTATCAGACGTTATTGAGTTGCAAAAATTCGGAAGGCTGGGAGTTTGGCCTAGCCATGTCTTGGCATATCTTGCACCTGTAAGATTCTGTGATTACATATCTGACTTTCTCAAATGAGAGATTTGGAAGAGGAGGCAAGTGAAATGTAGTCCAAACCCTTCATGTCATTTATGGATTCACAGTGAAATTGGTTGTGATGGAGGGGTACCCAGTCTGCATGAAATCACATGGAGAGAAGGATCCTCTTCTATGTAGAAGGAAATGATCTTTCATTTTTCAAGATTTCTTTGCATGAGCAAGTTGATGGGAATGGTTTTATTGAATCTTATTTCCTCTCTGTTGAGCCGTTTACTTGCTGTACTGTGTTATAGAGCAGTAAAAAGGAAGTTTGGTTGCTAGATAGTGAACAAAAATTTGAACCCTTGGAATGGGGTGTTTTTGATTTGGACCTACCCTCCTGGATGTCCTACATTTGTAGGACATGTCCTCCATTTTCTGATCACAGTTTATTTTATGGGTTTATACTATATTTGTAAAACTGAGAACCATAATTAATAATGTCCATGGCCATCCATGAATTTTCAATGTAATATCCACTCTCTTGAAGCAAAACAACTCTCCATAATAGCGTAAAAGCTATTTGAAAGTAGAATTTATTCTCTTAGACTATGGTGGACTTTACATCCTTCGAGGTCTTTCCACAAAGTTTGGATGGGCAATTATCAGACGTTATTGATTTGCAAAAATTCTGAAGGGTAGGAATTTGAACAAGGCATTTCTTGGCATATCTTCCACATGTAAGTATCTGTGATTATATATCTGACATTCTCGAATGAGAGATTTGGAAGAGGAGGCAAGTGACATGTAGTCCAAACCCTTCATGTCATTTATGGATTCACAGTAAAATTGGTCGTGATGGAGGGGTACCCAGTCTGCATGAAATCACAAGGAGAGAAGGATCCTCTTGTATGCAGAACGGAATTTTATTTCATTGTTCAAGATTTCTTTGCATGAGGAAGTTGATGGGAATCGTTTTATTGAATCTTATTTCCTCTCTGTTGAGCCGTTTTCTTGCTGTACGAGTATGTAGAGCAGTAAAATGGAAGTTTGGTTGCTAGTTAGTGGACAAAATTTTGAACCCTTGGAAAGAGGTGTTTTTGGTTTGGGCCTTCCCTCCAGGGCATCCTTCATTTGTAGGACATGTCCTACATTTTCCTATCACATAATATTTTATGTGTATATTCTATATTTGTACACCTGTAAACCCATAATTGATCATGACCATTGCCATCAACGCATTTTCAATGTAATATCCAATGTCTTGAAGCAAAACAACTCTCCATAATAGTGTAATAGCTATTTGAAAGTAGAATTCATTCTCTTGGACTTTGGTGGACTTTACGTCCTTCGAGGTCTTTCCACAAGGTTTGGATGGGCAATTATCAGACGTTATTGAGTTGCAAAAATTCGGAAGGCTGGGAGTTTGGACAAGCCATATCTTGGCATATCTTGCACCTGAAAGGTTCTGTGATTACATATCTGACATTCTCGAATGAGAGATTTGGAAGAAGAGGCAATTGCTATGTAGTCCAAACCCTTCATATCATTTATGGTTTCACAAAAAAATTGGTCGTGATAGAAGTGTAACCAGTCTGCATGAAATCACATGGAAAGAAGGATCCTCTTTTATGCAGAACGAAATGATCTTTCATTGTTCAAGATTTCTTTGCATGAGGAAGTTGATGGGAATGGTTTTATTGAATCTTATTTCCTCTCTGTTGAGACGTTTTCTTGCTGTCCGAGTTTATAGAGCAGTAAAAAGGAAGTTTGGTAGCTAGTTAGTGGACAAAAATTTGAACCCTTGGAAAGAGGTGTTTTTGATGTGGGCCTTCACTCCTGTACGTCCTACATTTGTAGGACATGTCCTCCATTTTCAGATCATACTGTATTTTATGGGTTTATACTATCTATGTACCCTTGTAGACCCATAATTAATCATGACCATTGTCATCCAAGCATTTTCAATGTAATATCCTCTCTCTTGAAGCAAACAACTCTCCATAATAGTGTAAGAGCTATTTGAAAGTAGAATTAATTCTCTTGGACTTAGGTGGACTTTATGTCCTTCGAGGTCTTTCCGCAAAGTTTGGATGGGCAATTATCAGACGTTATTGAGTTGCAAATATTCTGAAGGCTGGGAGTTTGGACTAGCCATATCTTGGCATATCTTTCACCTGTAAGCTTCTGTGATTACATATCTGACAATCTCGATTGAGAGATTTGGAAGAGGAGGCAAGTGCTATGTAGTCCAAACCCTTCATATCATTTATGGATTCACAGTGAAATTGGTGGTGATGTAGTGGTACCCAGTCTGCAAGAAATCACATGGAGAGAAGTATCCTCTTCTATGTAGAACGAAATGATCTTTCATTGTTCAAAATTTTTTTGCTTCAGGAAATTGATGGGAATGGTTTTATTGAATCTTTTTTCCTCTCTGTTGAGCGGTTTTCTAGCGGTTCGAGTTTTCACAACAGGAAAAATGAAGTTTGGTTTCTAGATAGTGGACAAAAATTTGAACCCTTGGAAAGAGGTGTTTTTAATTAGGGCCATCCCTCCTGGGCGTCCTACATTTGTAGGACATGTCCTCCATTTTCAAATCACAGTATTTTTTATGTGTATATACTATATTTGTACACCTGTATACCCATAATTAATCATGACCATTGCCATCTAAGCTTTTTCAAAGTATATTCCACTCCGTTCAAGCAAAACAACTATCCATAATAGTGTATGAGTTATTTGAAAGTAGAATTTATTCTCTTGGACTTTGGTGCACTTTACGTCAAGCGAGATCTTTCCACAAAATTTGGATGGGCAATTATCAGACATTATTGAGTTGCAAAAATTCGGAAGGCTGGGAGTTTGGACTAGCCATCTCTTGGCATGTCTTGCACCTGTAAGATTCTGTGATTACATATCTGACTTTCTCGAATGAGAGATTTGGAAGAGGAGGCCAGTGCTATGTAGTTCAAACCCTTCATGTCATTTATGGATTCACAGTGAAATTGGTTGTGATGGAGGGGTACCCAGTCTGCATGAAATCACATGGCGAGAAGGATCCTCTTCTATGTAGAACGAAATGATCTTTCATTTTTCAAGATTTCTTTGCATGAGGAAGTTGATGGGAATGGTTTTATTGAATCTTATTTCTTCTCTGTTGAGCCGTTTACTTGCTGTCTGATGTTATAGAGCAGTAAAAAGGAAGTTTGGTTGCTAGATAGTGGACAAAATTTGAACCCTTGGAAAGGGGTGTTTTTGATTTGGACCTTCCCTCCTGGGTGTCCTACATTTGTAGGACATGTCCTCCATTTTCTGATCACAGTATATTTTATGGGTTTATACTATATTTGTAAAACTGAGAACCAAAATTAATAATGACCATGGCCATCCATGCATTTTCAATGTAATATCCACTCTCTTGAAGCAAAAAACTCTCCATAATAGCGTGAGAGCTATTTGAAAGTAGAATTTATTCTCTTAGACTATGGTGGACTTTACGTCCTTCGAGGTCTTTCCACAAAGTTTGGATGGGCAATTTTCAGACGTTATTGATTTGCAAAAATTCTGAAGGGTGGAAGTTTGAACAAGACGTTGCTTGGCATATCTTCCACATGTAAGATTCTGTGATTACATATCTGACATTATCGAATGAGAGATTTGGAAGAGGAGGCAAGTGCCATGTAGTCCAAACCCTTCATGTCATTTATGGATTCACAGTGAAATTGGTCGTGACGGAGGGGTACCCAGTCTGCATGAAATCACATGGAGAGAAGGATCTTCTTCTATGTAGAGCGAATTGATCTTTCATTGATCAAGATTTCTTTGCATGAGGAAGTTGATGGGAATGGTTTTATTGAATCTTATTTCCTCTCTGTTGAGCCGTTTTCTTGCTGTCCGAGTTTATAGAGCAGTAAAAAGGAAGTTTGGTTGCTAGATAGTGGACAAAAATTTGAACCCTTGGAAAGAGATGTTTTTGATGTGGGCCTTCACTCCTGGGCGTCCTACATTTGTAGGACATGTCCTCCGTTTTGAGATCACAATATATTTTATGGGTTTATACTATATATGTACACCTGTAGACCCATAATAAATCATGACCATGGCCATACAAGCATTTTCAATGTAATATCCACTCTCTTGAAGCAAAAGAACTCTCCATTATAGCCTAAGAGCTATTTGAAAGTAGAATTAATTTTCTTCGACTTTTGTGGACTTTACGTCCGGCGAGGTCTTTCCACAAAGTTTGGGTGGGCAATTATCAGACGTTATTGATTTGCAAAAATTCGGAAGGCTGAGAGTTTGGACTAGCCATCTCTTGGCATATCTTGCACCTGTAAGATTCTGAGATTACATATCTGACATTCTCGAATGAGAGATTTGGAAGAGGAGGCAAGTCCTATGTAGACCAAACCCTTCATATCATTTATAGATTCACAATAAAATTGGTCGTGAAGGAGGGGTACCCAGTCTACATGAAATCACATGGAGAGAAGGATCCTCTTGTATGCAGAACAAAATTATCTTTCATTGTTCAAGATTTCTTTGCATGAGGAAGTTGATGGGAATGGTTTTATTGAATCTAATTTCCTCTCTGTTGAGCGTTTTTCTTGATGTACGAATATATAGAACAGTAAAAAAGAAGTTTTGTGGCTAGTTAGTGGAGAAAAATTTGAACCCTTGGAAAGAGGTGTTTTTAATTTGGGCCTTCCCTCCTGGGCGTCCTACATTTGTAGGACTTGTCCTACATTTTCAGATCACAGTATATTTTATGGGTATATACTATACTTGTCCACCTGTAAACCCATAATTAATTATGACCATTGCCATCAACGCATTTTCAATGTAATTTCCACTCTCTTGAAGCAAAACAACTCTCCATAATAGCGTGAGAGCTATTTGAAAGTAGAATTTATTCTCTTAGACTATGGTGGACTTTACGTCCTTCGAGGTCTTTCCACAAAGTTTGGATGGGCAATTTTCAGACGTTATTGATTTGCAAAAATTCTGAAGGGTGGAAGTTTGAACAAGACGTTGCTTGGCATATCTTCCACATGTAAGATTCTGTGATTACATATCTGACATTCTAGAATGAGAGATTTGGAAGAGGAGGCAAGTGCTATGTAGTCCAAACCCTTCATATCATTTATAGATTCACAAAAAAATTGGTGTGATAGAGGGGTAACCAATCTGCATGAAATCACATGGAGAGAAGGATCCTCTTCTATGCAGAACAAATTGATCTTTCATTGTTCAAGATTTCTTTGCATGAGGAAGTTGATGGGAATGGTTTTATTGAATCTTATTTCCTCTCTGTTGAGCCATTTTCTTGCTGTCCGTGTTTATAGAGCAATAAAAAGGAAATTTGGTTGCTAGATAGTGGACAAAAATCTGAACCCTTGCAAAGGGGTGTTTTTGATTTGGACATTCCCTCCTGGATGTCCTACATTTGTAGGACATGTCCTCCATTTTCAGATCACAGTATATTTTATGTGTTTATACTATATTTGTAAAACTGTAGAACCATAATTAATAATGACCATGGCCATCTATGCATTTTCAATGTAATATCCACTCTCTTGAAGCAAAACAACTCTCCATAATAGCGTGAGAGCTATTTGAAAGTAGAATTTATTCTCTTAGACTATGGTGGACTTTACGTCCTTCGAGGTCTTTCCACAAAGTTTGGATGGGCAATTATCAGACGTTATTGATTTGCAAAAATTCTGAAGGGTGGAAGTTTGGACAAGATGTTTCTTGGCATATCTTCCACATGTAAGATTCTGTGATTACATATCTGACATTATCGAATGAGAGATTTGGAAGAGGAGGCAAGTGCCATGTAGTCCAAACCCTTCATGTCATTTATGGATTCACAGTGAAATTGGTCGTGACGGAGGGGTACCCAGTCTGCATGAAATCACATGGAGAGAAGGATCTTCTTCTATGTAGAGCGAAATGATCTTTCATTGTTCAAGATTTCTTTGCATGAGGAAGTTGATGGGAATGGTTTTATTGAATCTTATTTCCTCTCTGTTGAGACGTTTTCTTGCTGTCTGAGTTTATAGAGCAGTAAAAAGGAAGTTTGGTAGCTAGTTAGTGGACAAAAATTTGAACCCTTGGAAAGAGGTGTTTTTGATGTGGGCCTTCACTCCTGTACGTCCTACATTTGTAGGACATGTCCTCCATTTTCAGATCATACTGTATTTTATGGGTTTATACTATCTATGTACCCTTGTAGACCCATAATTAATCATGACCATTGTCATCCAAGCATTTTCAATGTAATATCCACTCTCTTGAAGCAAACAACTCTCCATAATAGTGTAAGAGCTATTTGAAAGTAGAATTAATTCTCTTGGACTTAGGTGGACTTTATGTCCTTCGAGGTCTTTCCGCAAAGTTTGGATGGGCAATTATCAGACGTTATTGAGTTGCAAATATTCTGAAGGCTGGGAGTTTGGACTAGCCATATCTTGGCATATCTTTCACCTGTAAGCTTCTGTGATTACATATCTGACAATCTCGATTGAGAGATTTGGAAGAGGAGGCAAGTGCTATGTAGTCCAAACCCTTCATATCATTTATGGATTCACAGTGAAATTGGTGGTGATGTAGTGGTACCCAGTCTGCAAGAAATCACATGGAGAGAAGTATCCTCTTCTATGTAGAACGAAATGATCTTTCATTGTTCAAAATTTTTTTGCTTCAGGAAATTGATGGGAATGGTTTTATTGAATCTTTTTTCCTCTCTGTTGAGCGGTTTTCTAGCGGTTCGAGTTTTCACAACAGGAAAAATGAAGTTTGGTTTCTAGATAGTGGACAAAAATTTGAACCCTTGGAAAGAGGTGTTTTTAATTAGGGCCATCCCTCCTGGGCGTCCTACATTTGTAGGACATGTCCTCCATTTTCAAATCACAGTATTTTTTATGTGTATATACTATATTTGTACACCTGTATACCCATAATTAATCATGACCATTGCCATCTAAGCTTTTTCAAAGTATATTCCACTCCGTTCAAGCAAAACAACTATCCATAATAGTGTATGAGTTATTTGAAAGTAGAATTTATTCTCTTGGACTTTGGTGCACTTTACGTCAAGCGAGATCTTTCCACAAAATTTGGATGGGCAATTATCAGACATTATTGAGTTGCAAAAATTCGGAAGGCTGGGAGTTTGGACTAGCCATCTCTTGGCATGTCTTGCACCTGTAAGATTCTGTGATTACATATCTGACTTTCTCGAATGAGAGATTTGGAAGAGGAGGCCAGTGCTATGTAGTTCAAACCCTTCATGTCATTTATGGATTCACAGTGAAATTGGTTGTGATGGAGGGGTACCCAGTCTGCATGAAATCACATGGCGAGAAGGATCCTCTTCTATGTAGAACGAAATGATCTTTCATTTTTCAAGATTTCTTTGCATGAGGAAGTTGATGGGAATGGTTTTATTGAATCTTATTTCTTCTCTGTTGAGCCGTTTACTTGCTGTCTGATGTTATAGAGCAGTAAAAAGGAAGTTTGGTTGCTAGATAGTGGACAAAATTTGAACCCTTGGAAAGGGGTGTTTTTGATTTGGACCTTCCCTCCTGGGTGTCCTACATTTGTAGGACATGTCCTCCATTTTCTGATCACAGTATATTTTATGGGTTTATACTATATTTGTAAAACTGAGAACCAAAATTAATAATGACCATGGCCATCCATGCATTTTCAATGTAATATCCACTCTCTTGAAGCAAAACAACTCTCCATAATAGTGTGAGAGCTATTTGAAAGTAGAATTTATTCTCTTAGACTATGGTGGACTTTACGTCCTTCGAGGTCTTTCCCCAAAGTTTGGATGGGCAATTATCAGACGTTATTGATTTGCAAAAATTCTGAAGGGTGGAAGTTTGGACAAGACGTTTCTTGGCATATCTTCCACATGTAAGATTCTGTGATTACATATCTGACATTATCGAATGAGAGATTTGGAAGAGGAGGCAAGTGCCATGTAGTCCAAACCCTTCATGTCATTTATGGATTCACAGTGAAATTGGTCGTGACGGAGGGGTACCCAGTCTGCATGAAATCACATGGAGAGAAGGATCTTCTTCTATGTACAGCGAATTGATCTTTCATTGATCAAGATTTCTTTGCATGAGGAAGTTGATGGCAATGGTTTTATTGAATCTTATTTCCTCTCTGTTGAGCCGTTTTCTTGCTGTCCGAGTTTATAGAGCAGTAAAAAGGAAGCTTGGTTGCCAGATAGTGGACAAAAATTTGAACCCTTGGAAAGAGATGTTTTTGATGTGGGCCTTCACTCCTGGGCGTCCTACATTTGTAGGACATGTCCTCCGTTTTCAGATCACAATATATTTTATGGGTTTATACTATATATGTACACCTGTAGACCCATAATAATTCATGACCATGGCAATCCAAGCATTTTCAATGTAATATCCACTCTCTTGAAGCAAAAGAACTCTCCATTATTGCCTAAGAGCTATTTGAAAGTAGAATTAATTTTCTTCGACTTTTGTGGACTTTACGTCCGGCGAGGTCTTTCCACAAAGTTTGGGTGGGCAATTATCAGACGTTATTGATTTGCAAAAATTCGGAAGGCTGAGAGTTTGGACTAGCCATCTCTTGGCATATCTTGCACCTGTAAGATTCTGAGATTACATATCTGACATTCTCGAATGAGAGATTTGGAAGAGGAGGCAAGTCCTATGTAGACCAAACCCTTCATATCATTTATAGATTCACAATAAAATTGGTCGTGAAGGATGGGTACCCAGTCTACATGAAATCACATGGAGAGAAGGATCCTCTTGTATGCAGAACAAAATTATCTTTCATTGTTCAAGATTTCTTTGCATGAGGAAGTTGATGGGAATGGTTTTATTGAATCTAATTTCCTCTCTGTTGAGCGTTTTTCTTGATGTACGAATATATAGAACAGTAAAAAAGAAGTTTTGTGGCTAGTTAGTGGAGAAAAATTTGAACCCTTGGAAAGAGGTGTTTTTAATTTGGGCCTTCCCTCCTGGGCGTCCTACATTTGTAGGACTTGTCCTACATTTTCAGATCACAGTATATTTTATGGGTATATACTATACTTGTCCACCTGTAAACCCATAATTAATTATGACCATTGCCATCAACGCATTTTCAATGTAATTTCCACTCTCTTGAAGCAAAACAACTCTCCATAATAGCGTGAGAGCTATTTGAAAGTAGAATTTATTCTCTTAGACTATGGTGGACTTTACGTCCTTCGAGGTCTTTCCACAAAGTTTGGATGGGCAATTATCAGACGTTATTGATTTGCAAAAATTCTGAAGGGTGGAAGTTTGAACAAGACGTTGCTTGGCATATCTTCCACATGTAAGATTCTGTGATTACATATCTGACATTCTAGAATGAGAGATTTGGAAGAGGAGGCAAGTGCTATGTAGTCCAAACCCTTCATATCATTTATAGATTCACAAAAAAATTGGTGTGATAGAGGGGTAACCAATCTGCATGAAATCACATGGAGAGAAGGATCCTCTTCTATGCAGAACAAATTGATCTTTCATTGTTCAAGATTTCTTTGCATGAGGAAGTTGATGGGAATGGTTTTATTGAATCTTATTTCCTCTCTGTTGAGCCATTTTCTTGCTGTCCGTGTTTATAGAGCAATAAAAAGGAAATTTGGTTGCTAGATAGTGGACAAAAATCTGAACCCTTGCAAAGGGGTGTTTTTGATTTGGACATTCCCTCCTGGATGTCCTACATTTGTAGGACATGTCCTCCATTTTCAGATCACAGTATATTTTATGTGTTTATACTATATTTGTAAAACTGTAGAACCATAATTAATAATGACCATGGCCATCTATGCATTTTCAATGTAATATCCACTCTCTTGAAGCAAAACAACTCTCCATAATAGCGTGAGAGCTATTTGAAAGTAGAATTTATTCTCTTAGACTATGGTGGACTTTACGTCCTTCGAGGTCTTTCCACAAAGTTTGGATGGGCAATTATCAGACGTTATTGATTTGCAAAAATTCTGAAGGGTGGAAGTTTGGACAAGATGTTTCTTGGCATATCTTCCACATGTAAGATTCTGTGATTACATATCTGACATTATCGAATGAGAGATTTGGAAGAGGAGGAAAGTGCCATGTAGTCCAAACCCTTCATGTCATTTATGGATTCACAGTGAAATTGGTCGTGACGGAGGGGTACCCAGTCTGCATGAAATCACATGGAGAGAAGGATCTTCTTCTATGTAGAGCGAAATGATCTTTCATTGTTCAAGATTTCTTTGCATGAGGAAGTTGATGGGAATGGTTTTATTGAATCTTATTTCCTCTCTGTTGAGCCGTTTTCTTGCTGTCCGAGTTTATAGAGCAGTAAAAAGGAAGTTTGGTTGCCAGATAGTGGACAAAAATTTGAACCCTTGGAAAGAGATGTTTTTGATTAAGGCCTTCCCTCCTGGGCGTCCTACATTTGTAGGACATGTCCTCCATTTTCAGATCACAGTATATTTTATGGGTTTATACTATATATGTACACCGGTAGACCCATAATAAATCATGACCATGGCCATACAAGCATTTTCAATGTAATATCCACTCTCTTGAAGCAAAAGAACTCTCCATAAAAGTGTAAGAGCTATTTGAAAGTAGAATTTATTTTCTTGGACTTTGGTGGACTTTATGTCCGGCGAGGTCTTTCCACATAGTTTGGATGGGCAATTATCAGACGTTATTGAGTTGCAAAAATTCGGAAGGCTGGGAGTTTGGACTAGCCATCTCTTGGCATATCTTGCACCTGTAAGATTCTGTGATTACATATCTGACATTCTCGAATGAGAGATTTGGAACAGGAGGCAAGTGCTATGTAGTCCAAACCCTTCATATCATTTATAGATTCACAATAAAATTGGTTCTGAAGGAGGGGTACCCAGTCTGCACGAAATCACATGGAAAGAAGGATCCTCTTCTATGTAGAACGAAATGATCTTTCATTTTTCAAGATTTCTTTTCATGAGGAAGTTGATGGGAATGGTTTTATTGAATCTTATTTCCTCTCTGTTGATCCGTTTACTTGCTGTCCGATGTTATAGAGCAGTAAAAAGGAAGTTTGGTTGCTAGATAGTGGACAAAAATCTGAACCCTTGCAAAGGGGTGTTTTTGATTTGGACATTCCCTCCTGGATGTCCTACATTTGTAGGACATGTCCTCCATTTTCTGATCACAGTATATTTTATGGGTTTATACTATATTTGTAAAACTGTAGAACCATAATTAATAATGACCATGGCCATCCATGCATTGTCAATGTAATATCCACTCTCTTGAAGCAAAAAAACTCTCCATAATAGCGTGAGAGCTATTTGAAAGTAGAATTTATTCTCTTAGACTATGGTGGACTTTACGTCCTTCGAGGTCTTTCCACAAAGTTTGGATGGGCAATTATCAGACGTTATTGATTTGCAAAAATTCTGAAGGGTGGAAGTTTGAACAAGACGTTGCTTGGCATATCTTCCACATGTAAGATTCTGTGATTACATATCTGACATTCTCGAATGAGAAATTTGGAAGAGGAGGCAAGTGCCATGTAGTCCAAACCCTTCATCTCATTTATGGATTCACAGTGAAATTGGTCGTGACGGAGGGGTACCCAGTCTGCATGAAATCAAACGGATAGAAGGATCCTCTTCTATGTAGAGCGAAATGATCTTTCATTGTTCAAGATTCCTTTGCTTCAGGTAATTGATGGGAATGGTTTTATTGAATCTTTTTTCCTCTCTGTTGAGTGGTTTTCTGGCTGTTCGAGTTTACACAGAAGGAAAAATGAAGTTTGGTTTCTAGATAGTGGAGAAAAATTTGAACCCTTGGAAAGAGGTGTTTTTGATTAGGGCCATTCCTCCTGGGCGTCCTACATTTGTAGGACATGTCCTCCATTTTCAAACCACAGTATATTTTATGGGTTTATACTATATTTGTACACCTGTATACCCATAATTAATCATGACCATTGCCATCCAAGCCTTTTCAATGTAATATCCTCTCTCTTGAAGCAAAACAACTCTCCATAATAGTATAAGAGCTATATGAAAGTAGAATTTATTCTCTTCGACTTTGGTGGACTTTACGTCCTTCGAGGTCTTTCCACAAAGTTTGGATGGGCAATTATCAGACGTTATTGAATTGCAAAAAATCTGAAGGGTGGAAGTTTGGACAAGCCATTTCTTGGCATATTCTCCACCTGCAAGATTATGTGATTACATATCTGACATTCTCGAATGAGAGATTTGGAAGAGGAGGCAAGTACCATGTAGTCCAAACCCTTCATATCCTTTATGGATTCACAATAAAATTGGTTGTGATGGAGGGGTAACCAGTCTGCAAGAAATCACATGGAGAGAAGGATCCTCTTCGATGCAGAATGAAATGATCTTTCATTGTTCAAGATTTCTTTGCATGAGGAAGTTGATGGGAATGGTTTTATTGAAAATTATTTCCTCTCTGTTGAGCCTTTTTCTTGCTGTACGAGTATATAGAGCAGTAAAAGGGAAGTTTGGTTGCTAGTTAGCGGACAAAAATTTGAACCCTTGGAAAGAGGTGTTTTTAATTTGGGCCTTCCCTCCTGGGCGTCCTACATTTGTAGGACATGTCCTACATTTTCAGATCACAGTATATTTTATGGGTACATACAATATTTGTACACCTGTAGACCCAGAATTAATCATGACCATTGCCATCCAAGCATTCTCATAGTATATTCCACCCCCTTCAAGTAAAAAAACTCTTTATAATTGTGTAAGAGCTATTTCAAAGTAGAATTTATTCTCTTGGACTTTGGTGCACTTTACGTCCTGCGACGTCTTTCCACAAAGTTTGGATGTACAATTATCAAACGTTATTGAGTTGCAAAAATTCTGTAGGGTGGAATTTTGGACAAGCCATTTCTTGGCATATCTTCCACCTGTAAGATTCTGTGATTACATATCTGACATTCTCGAATGAGAGATTTAGAAGAGGAGGCAAGTTCTATGTAGTCCAAACCCTTCATATCATTTATAGATTCACAATAAAATTGGTTGTGAAGGAGAGGTAACAAGTCTGCATGAAATGACATGGAGAGAAGGATCCTCTTTTATGCAGAACGAAATGATCTTTAATTGTTCAAGATTTCTTTGCATGAGGAAGTTGATGGGAATGGTTTTATTGAATCTTATTTCCTCTCTGTTGAGCCGTTTTCTTGCTGTCCGAGTTTATAGAGCAGTAAAAAGGAAGTTTGGTAGCTAGATAGTGGAGAAAAATTTGAACCCTTGGAAAGAGGTGTTTTTGATGTGGGCCTTCACTCCTGGATGTCCTACATTTGTAGGACATGTCCTCCATTTTCAGATCACAGTATATTTTATGGGTTTATACTCTATTTGTAAAACTGAGAACCAAAATTAATAATGACCATGGCCATCCATGCATTTTCAATGTAATATCCACTCTCTTGAAGCAAAACAACTCTCCATAATAGCGTAAGAGCTATTTGAAAATAGAATTTATTCTCTTAGACTATGGTGGACTTTACGTCCTTCGATGTCTTTCCACAAAGTTTGGATGGGCAATTATCAGACGTTATTAATTTGCAAAAATTCTGAAGGGTAGGAATTTGAACAAGGCATTTCTTGGCATATCTTCCACATGTAAGATTCTGTGATTATATATCTGACATTCTCGAATGAGAGATTTGGAAAAGGATGAAAGTGCCATGTAGTCCAAACCCTTCATGTCATTTATGGATTCACAGTGAAATTGGTCGTGACGGAGGGGTACCCAGCCTGCATGAAATCACATGGAGAGAAGGATGTTCTTCTGTGTAGAACAAAATGATCTTTCATTGTTCAAGATTTCTTTGCATGAGGAAGTTGATGGGAATGGTTTTATTGAAACTTATTTCCTATCTGTTGAGCCGTTTTCTTGCTGTCCGAGTTTATAGAGCAGTAAAAAGGAAGTTTGGTTGCTAGATAGTGGACAAAAATGTGAACCCTTGGAAAGAGGTGTTTTTGATGTGGGCCTTCACTCCTGGGCGTCCTACATTTGTAGGACATGTCCTCCATCTTGAGATCACAATATATTTTATGGGTTTATACTATATATGTACACCTGTAGACCCATAATAAATCATGACCATGGCAATCCAAGCATTTTCAATGTAATATTCACTCTCTTGAAGCAAAAGAACTCTCCATAATAGCGTAAGAGCTATTTGAAAGTAGAATTAATTTTCTTGGACTTTGGTGGACTTTACGTCCGGCGAGGTCTTTCCACAAAGTTTGGATGGGCAATTATCAGACGTTATTGAGTTGCAAAAATTCGGAAGGCTGGGAGTTTGGACTAGCCATCTCTTGGCATATCTTGCACCTGTAAGATTCTGAGATTACATATCTGACATTCTCGAATGAGAGATTTGGAAGAGGAGGCAAGTGCTATGTAGACCAAACCCTTCATATCATTTATAGATTCACAATAAAATTGGTCGTGAAGGAGGGGTACCCAGTCTGCATGAAATCACATGGAGAGAAGGATCCTCTTGTATCCAGAACAAAATTATCTTTCATTGTTCAAGATTTCTTTGCATGAGGAAGTTGATGGGAATGGTTTTATTGATTCTAATTTCCTCTCTGTTGAGCGTTTTTCTTGATGTACGAATATATAGAACAGTAAAAAAGAAGTTTTGTGGCTAGTTAGTGGAGAAAAATTTGAATCCTTGGAAAGAGGTGTTTTTAATTTGGGCCTTCCCTCCTGGGCGTCCTACATTTGTAGGACATGTCCTACATTTTCAGATCACAGTATATTTTATGGGTATATACTATATTTGTACACCTGTAAACCCATAATTAATTATGACCATGGCCATCGATGCATTTTCAATGTAATATCCAATCTCTTGAAGCAAAACAATCTCCATAATAGTGTAAGAGCTATTTGAAAGTAGAATTTATTCTCTTGAACTTTGGTGGACTTTACATCCTTCGAGGTCTTTGCACAAAGTTTGGAATGGCAATTATCTGACGTTATTGAGTTGCAAAAATTCTGAAGGGTGGAAGTTTGGACTAGCCATATCTTGGCATATCTTGCACCATTAAGGTTCTGTGATTACATATCTGACATTCTCGAATGAGAGATTTGGAAGAGGAGGCAAGTGCCATGTAGTTCCAAACCTTCATGTCATTCATGGATTCACAGTGAAATTGGTCGTGATGGGGGGGTACCCAGTCTGCATGAAATCACATGGAGAGAAGGATCCTCTTGTATGCAGAACAAAATTATCTTTCAATGTTCAAGATTTCTTTGCATGAGGAAGTTGATGGGAATGGTTTTATTGAATCTCATTTCCTGTCTGTTGAGCGTTTTTCTTGATGTACGAATATATAGAGTAGTAAAAAGGAAGTTTTGTGGCTAGTTAGTGGAGAAAAATTTGAACCCTTGGAAAGAGGTGTTTTTAATTTGGGCCTTCCCTCCTGGGCGTCCTACATTTGTAGGACATGTCCTACATTTTCAGATCATACAGTATTTTATGGGTTTATACTATATATGTACCCTTGTAGACCCATAATTAATTATGACCATTGCCATCCAAGCATTTTTAATGTAATATCCACTCTCTTGAAGCAAAACAACTCTCCATAATAGTGTAAGAGCTATTTGAAAGTAGAATTAATTTTCTTGGACTTTGGTGGACTTTACGTCCGGCGAGGTCTTTCCACAAAGTTTGGATGGGCAATTATCAGACGTTATTGAGTTGCAAAAATTCGGAAGGCTGGGAGTTTGGACTAGCCATCTCTTGGCATATCTTGCACCTGTAAGATTCTGAGATTACATATCTGACATTCTCGAATGAGAGATTTGGAAGAGGAGGCAAGTGCTATGTAGACCAAACCCTTCATATCATTTATAGATTCACAATAAAATTGGTCGTGAAGGAGGGGTACCCAGTCTGCATGAAATCACATGGAGAGAAGGATCCTCTTGTATCCAGAACAAAATTATCTTTCATTGTTCAAGATTTCTTTGCATGAGGAAGTTGATGGGAATGGTTTTATTGATTCTAATTTCCTCTCTGTTGAGCGTTTTTCTTGATGTACGAATATATAGAACAGTAAAAAAGAAGTTTTGTGGCTAGTTAGTGGAGAAAAATTTGAACCCTTGGAAAGAGGTGTTTTTAATTTGGGCCTTCCCTCCTGGGCGTCCTACATTTGTAGGACATGTCCTACATTTTCAGATCACAGTATATTTTATGGGTATATACTATATTTGTACACCTGTAAACCCATAATTAATTATGACCATGGCCATCGATGCATTTTCAATGTAATATCCAATCTCTTGAAGCAAAACAATCTCCATAATAGTGTAAGAGCTATTTGAAAGTAGAATTTATTCTCTTGAACTTTGGTGGACTTTACATCCTTCGAGGTCTTTGCACAAAGTTTGGAATGGCAATTATCTGACGTTATTGAGTTGCAAAAATTCTGAAGGGTGGAAGTTTGGACTAGCCATATCTTGGCATATCTTGCACCATTAAGGTTCTGTGATTACATATCTGACATTCTCGAATGAGAGATTTGGAAGAGGAGGCAAGTGCCATGTAGTTCCAAACCTTCATGTCATTCATGGATTCACAGTGAAATTGGTCGTGATGGGGGGGGGTACCCAGTCTGCATGAAATCACATGGAGAGAAGGATCCTCTTGTATGCAGAACAAAATTATCTTTCAATGTTCAAGATTTCTTTGCATGAGGAAGTTGATGGGAATGGTTTTATTGAATCTTATTTCCTGTCTGTTGAGCGTTTTTCTTGATGTACGAATATATAGAGTAGTAAAAAGGAAGTTTTGTGGCTAGTTAGTGGAGAAAAATTTGAACCCTTGGAAAGAGGTGTTTTTAATTTGGGCCTTCCCTCCTGGGCGTCCTACATTTGTAGGACATGTCCTACATTTTCAGATCATACAGTATTTTATGGGTTTATACTATATATGTACCCTTGTAGACCCATAATTAATTATGACCATTGCCATCCAAGCATTTTTAATGTAATATCCACTCTCTTGAAGCAAAACAACTCTCCATAATAGTGTAAGAGCTATTTGAAAGTAGAATTAATTCTCTTGGACTTTGGTGGACTTCATGTCCTTCGAGGTCTTTCCACAAAGTTGGGATGGGCAAGTATCAGACGTTATTGAGTTGCAAAAATTCTGAAGTGTGGAATTTTGGACAAGCCATTTCTTGGCATGTCTTACACCTGTAAGATTCTGTGATTACATAGTTGTCATTCTCGAATGAGAGATTTGGAAGAGGAGGCAAATGCTATGTAGTCCAAACCCTTCATATCATTTATAGATTCACAATAAAATTGGTTGTGAAGGAGGGGTACCCAGGCTGCATGAAATCACATGGACAGAAGGATCCTCTTTTATGCAGAACGAAATGATCTTTAATTGTTCAAGATTTCTTTGCATGAGGAAGTTGATGGGAATGGTTTTATTGAATCTTATTTTCTCTCTGTTGAGCCGGTTTCTTGCTGTCCGAGTTTATAGAGCAGTAAAAAGGAAGCTTGGTTGCCAGATAGTGGACAAAAATTTGAACCCTTGGAAAGAGATGTTTTTGATGTGGGCCTTCACTCCTGGGCGTCCTACATTTGTAGGACATGTCCTCCATTTTCAGATCACAGTATATTTTATGGGTTTATACTATATATGTACACCTGTAGACCCATAATAAATCATGACCATGGCCATACAAGCATTTTCAATGTAATATCCACTCTCTTGAAGCAAAAGAACTCTCCATAAAAGTGTAAGAGCTATTTGAAAGTAGAATTTATTTTCTTGGACTTTGGTGGACTTTATGTCCGGCGAGGTCTTTCCACATAGTTTGGATGGGCAATTATCAGACGTTATTGAGTTGCAAAAATTCGGAAGGCTGGGAGTTTGGACTAGCCATCTCTTGGCATATCTTGCACCTGTAAGATTCTGTGATTACATATCTGACATTCTCGAATGAGAGATTTGGAACAGAAGGCAAGTGCTATGTAGTCCAAACCCTTCATATCATTTATAGATTCACAATGAAATTGGTTCTGAAGGAGGGGTACCCAGTCTGCACGAAATCACATGGAAAGAAGGATCCTCTTCTATGTAGAACGAAATGATCTTTCATTTTTCAAGATTTCTTTTCATGAGGAAGTTGATGGGAATGGTTTTATTGAATCTTATTTCCTCTCTGTTGATCCGTTTACTTGCTGTCCGATGTTATAGAGCAGTAAAAAGGAAGTTTGGTTGCTAGATAGTGGACAAAAATCTGAACCCTTGCAAAGGGGTGTTTTTGATTTGGACATTCCCTCCTGGATGTCCTACATTTGTAGGACATGTCCTCCATTTTCTGATCACAGTATATTTTATGGGTTTATACTATATTTGTAAAACTGTAGAACCATAATTAATAATGACCATGGCCATCCATGCATTTTCAATGTAATATCCTCTCTCTTGAAGCAAAACAACTCTCCATAATAGCGTGAGAGCTATTTGAAAGTAGAATTTATTCTCTTAGACTATGGTGGACTTTACGTCCTTCGAGGTCTTTCCACAAAGTTTGGATGGGCAATTATCAGACGTTATTGAATTGCAAAAAATCTGAAGGGTGGAAGTTTGGACAAGCCATTTCTTGGCATATTCTCCACCTGCAAGATTCTGTGATTACATATCTGACATTCTCGAATGAGAGATTTGGAAGAGGAGGCAAGTGCCATGTAGTCCAAACCCTTCATATCCTTTATGGATTCACAATAAAATTGGTTGTGCTGGAGGGGTAACCAGTCTGCAAGAAATCACATGGAGAGAAGGATCCTCTTCGATGCAGAATGAAATGATCTTTCATTGTTCAAGATTTCTTTGCATGAGGAAGTTGATGGGAATGGTTTTATTGAAATTTATTTCCTCTCTGTTGAGCCTTTTTCTTGCTGTACGAGTATATAGAGCAGTAAAAGGGAAGTTTGGTTGCTAGTTAGCGGACAAAAATTTGAACCCTTGGAAAGACGTGTTTTTCAATTGGGCCTTCCCTCCTGGGCGTCCTACATTTGTAGGACATGTCCTACATTTTCAGATCACAGTATATTTTATGGGTACATACAATATTTGTACACCTGTAGACCCAGAATTAATCATGACCATTGCCATCCAAGCATTCTCATAGTATATTCCACCCCCTTCAAGTAAAACAACTCTTTATAATTGTGTAAGAGCTATTTGAAAGTAGAATTTATTCTCTTGGACTTTGGTTCAATTTACGTCCTGCGACGTCTTTCCACAAAGTTTGGATGTACAATTATCAAACGTTATTGAGTTGCAAAAATTCTGTAGGGTGGAATTTTGGACAAGCCATTTCTTGGCATATCTTCCACCTGTAAGATTCTGTGATTACATATCTGACATTCTAGAATGAGAGATTTAGAATTGGAGGCAAGTTCTATGTAGTCCAAACCCTTCATATCATTTATAGATTCACAATAAAATTGGTTGTGAAGGATAGGTAACAAGTCTGCATGAAATGACATGGAGAGAAGGATCCTCTTTTATGCAGAACGAAATGATCTTTAATTGTTCAAGATTTCTTTGCATGAGGAAGTTGATGGGAATGGTTTTATTGAATCTTATTTCCTCTCTGTTGAGCCGTTTTCTTGCTGTCCGAGTTTATAGAGCAGTAAAAAGGAAGTTTGGTAGCTAGATAGTGGACAAAAATTTGAACCCTTGGAAAGAGGTCTTTTTGATGTGGGCCTTCACTCCTGGATGTCCTACATTTGTAGGACATGTCCTCCATTTTCAGATCACAGTATATTTTATGGGTTTATACTATATTTGTAAAACTGAGAACCAAAATTAATAATGACCATGGCCATCCATGCATTTTCAATGTAATATCCACTCTCTTGAAGCAAAAAACTCTCCATAATAGCGTGAGAGCTATTTGAAAGTAGAATTTATTCTCTTAGACTATGGTGGACTTTACGTCCTTCGATGTCTTTCCACAAAGTTTGGATGGGCAATTATCAGACGTTATTAATTTGCAAAAATTCTGAAGGGTAGGAATTTGAACAAGGCATTTCTTGGCATATCTTCCACATGTAAGATTCTGTGATTATATATCTGACATTCTCGAATGAGAGATTTGGAAGATGATGAAAGTGCCATGTAGTCCAAACCCTTCATGTCATTTATGGATTCACAGTAAAATCGGTCGTGATGGAGGGGTACCCAGTCTGCATGAAATGACATGGAGAGAAGGATCCTCTTTTATGCAGAACGAAATGATCTTTAATTGTTCAAGATTTCTTTGCATGAGGAAGTTGATGGGAATGGTTTTATTGAAAATTATTTCCTCTCTGTTGAGCCGTTTTCTTGCTGTCCGAGTTTATAGAGCAGTAAAAAGGAAGTTTGGTTGCTAGATAGTGGACAAAAATGTGAACGCTTGGAAAGAGGTGTTTTTGATGTGGGCCTTCACTCCTGGGCGTCCTACATTTGTAGGACATGTCCTCCATCTTGAGATCACAATATATTTTATGGGTTTATACTATATATGTACACCTGTAGACCCATAATAAATCATGACCATGGCAATCCAAGCATTTTCAATGTAATATTCACTCTCTTGAAGCAAAAGAACTCTCCATAATAGCGTAAGAGCTATTTGAAAGTAGAATTAATTTTCTTGGACTTTGGTGGACTTTACGTCCGGCGAGGTCTTTCCACAAAGTTTGGATGGGCAATTATCAGACGTTATTGAGTTGCAAAAATTCGGAAGGCTGGGAGTTTGGACTAGCCATCTCTTGGCATATCTTGCACCTGTAAGATTCTGAGATTACATAGTTGTCATTCTCGAATGAGAGATTTGGAAGAGGAGGCAAGTGCTATGTAGACCAAACCCTTCATATCATTTATAGATTCACAATAAAATTGGTCGTGAAGGAGGGGTACCCAGTCTGCATGAAATCACATGGAGAGAAGGATCCTCTTGTATCCAGAACAAAATTATCTTTCATTGTTCAAGATTTCTTTGCATGAGGAAGTTGATGGGAATGGTTTTATTGAATCTAATTTCCTCTCTGTTGAGCGTTTTTCTGGATGTACGAATATATAGAACAGTAAAAAAGAAGTTTTGTGGCTAGTTAGTGGAGAAAAATTTGAACCCTTGGAAAGAGGTGTTTTTAATTTGGGCCTTCCCTCCTGGGCGTCCTACATTTGTAGGACATGTCCTACATTTTCAGATCACAGTATATTTTATGGGTATATACTATATTTGTACACCTGTAAACCCATAATTAATTATGACCATGGCCATCGATGCATTTTCAATGTAATATCCAATCTCTTGAAGAAAAACAATCTCCATAATAGTGGAAGAGCTATTTGAAAGTAGAATTTATTCTCTTGAACTTTGGTGGACTTTACATCCTTCGAGGTCTTTGCACAAAGTTTGGATGGGCAATTATCAGACGTTATTGAATTGCAAAAAATCTGAAGGGTGGAAGTTTGGACAAGCCATTTCTTGGCATATTCTCCACCTGCAAGATTCTGTGATTACATATCTGACATTCTCGAATGAGAGATTTGGAAGAGGAGGCAAGTGCCATGTAGTCCAAACCCTTCATATCCTTTATGGATTCACAATAAAATTGGTTGTGATGGAGGGGTAACCAGTCTGCAAGAAATCACATGGAGAGAAGGATCCTCTTCGATGCAGAATGAAATGATCTTTCATTGTTCAAGATTTCTTTGCATGAGGAAGTTGATGGGAATGGTTTTATTGAAAATTATTTCCTCTCTGTTGAGCCTTTTTCTTGCTGTACGAGTATATAGAGCAGTAAAAGGGAAGTTTGGTTGCTAGTTAGCGGACAAAAATTTGAACCCTTGGAAAGAGGTGTTTTTAATTTGGGCCTTCCCTCCTGGGCGTCCTACATTTGTAGGACATGTCCTACATTTTCAGATCACAGTATATTTTATGGGTACATACAATATTTGTACACCTGTAGACCCAGAATTAATCATGACCATTGCCATCTAAGCATTCTCATAGTATATTCCACCCCCTTCAAGTAAAAAAAACTCTTTATAATTGTGTAAGAGCTATTTCAAAGTAGAATTTATTCTCTTGGACTTTGGTGCACTTTACGTCCTGCGACGTCTTTCCACAAAGTTTGGATGTACAATTATCAAACGTTATTGAGTTGCAAAAATTCTGTAGGGTGGAATTTTGGACAAGCCATTTCTTGGCATATCTTCCACCTGTAAGATTCTGTGATTACATATCTGACATTCTCGAATGAGAGATTTAGAAGAGGAGGCAAGTTCTATGTAGTCCAAACCCTTCATATCATTTATAGATTCACAATAAAATTGGTTGTGAAGGAGAGGTAACAAGTCTGCATGAAATGACATGGAGAGAAGGATCCTCTTTTATGCAGAACGAAATGATCTTTAATTGTTCAAGATTTCTTTGCATGAGGAAGTTGATGGGAATGGTTTTATTGAATCTTATTTCCTCTCTGTTGAGCCGTTTTCTTGCTGTCCGAGTTTATAGAGCAGTAAAAAGGAAGTTTGGTAGCTAGATAGTGGACAAAAATTTGAACCCTTGGAAAGAGGTCTTTTTGATGTGGGCCTTCACTCCTGGATGTCCTACATTTGTAGGACATGTCCTCCATTTTCAGATCACAGTATATTTTATGGGTTTATACTATATTTGTAAAACTGAGAACCAAAATTAATAATGACCATGGCCATCCATGCATTTTCAATGTAATATCCACTCTCTTGAAGCAAAACAACTCTCCATAATAGCGTAAGAGCTATTTGAAAGTAGAATTTATTCTCTTAGACTATGGTGGACTTTACGTCCTTCGATGTCTTTCCACAAAGTTTGGATGGGCAATTATCAGACGTTATTAATTTGCAAAAATTCTGAAGGGTAGGAATTTGAACAAGGCATTTCTTGGCATATCTTCCACATGTAAGATTCTGTGATTATATATCTGACATTCTCGAATGAGAGATTTGGAAAAGGATGAAAGTGCCATGTAGTCCAAACCCTTCATGTCATTTATGGATTCACAGTGAAATTGGTCGTGACGGAGGGGTACCCAGCCTGCATGAAATCACATGGAGAGAAGGATGTTCTTCTGTGTAGAACAAAATGATCTTTCATTGTTCAAGATTTCTTTGCATGAGGAAGTTAATGGGAATGGTTTTATTGAAACTTATTTCCTATCTGTTGAGCCGTTTTCTTGCTGTCCGAGTTTATAGAGCAGTAAAAAGGAAGTTTGGTTGCTAGATAGTGGACAAAAATGTGAACCCTTGGAAAGAGGTGTTTTTGATGTGGGCCTTCACTCCTGGGCGTCCTACATTTGTAGGACATGTCCTCCATCTTGAGATCACAATATATTTTATGGGTTTATACTATATATGTACACCTGTAGACCCATAATAAATCATGACCATGGCAATCCAAGCATTTTCAATGTAATATTCACTCTCTTGAAGCAAAAGAACTCTCCATAATAGCGTAAGAGCTATTTGAAAGTAGAATTAATTTTCTTGGAGTTTGGTGGACTTTACGTCCGGCGAGGTCTTTCCACAAAGTTTGGATGGGCAATTATCAGACGTTATTGAGTTGCAAAAATTCGGAAGGCTGGGAGTTTGGACTAGCCATCTCTTGGCATATCTTGCACCTGTAAGATTCTGAGATTACATATCTGACATTCTCGAATGAGAGATTTGGAAGAGGAGGCAAGTGCTATGTAGACCAAACCCTTCATATCATTTATAGATTCACAATAAAATTGGTCGTGAAGGAGGGGTACCCAGTCTGCATGAAATCACATGGAGAGAAGGATCCTCTTGTATCCAGAACAAAATTATCTTTCATTGTTCAAGATTTCTTTGCATGAGGAAGTTGATGGGAATGGTTTTATTGAATCTAATTTCCTCTCTGTTGAGCGTTTTTCTTGATGTACGAATATATAGAACAGTAAAAAAGAAGTTTTGTGGCTAGTTAGTGGAGAAAAATTTGAACCCTTGGAAAGAGGTGTTTTTAATTTGGGCCTTCCCTCCTGGGCGTCCTACATTTGTAGGACATGTCCTACATTTTCAGATCACAGTATATTTTATGGGTATATACTATACTTGTACACCTGTAAACCCATAATTAATTATGACCATTGCCATCAACGCATTTTCAATGTAATTTCCACTCTCTTGAAGCAAAACAACTCTCCATAATAGCGTGAGAGCTATTTGAAAGTAGAATTTATTCTCTTAGACTATGGTGGACTTTACGTCCTTCGAGGTCTTTCCACAAAGTTTGGATGGGCAATTATCAGACGTTATTGATTTGCAAAAATTCTGAAGGGTGGAAGTTTGAACAAGACGTTGCTTGGCATATCTTCCACATGTAAGATTCTGTGATTACATATCTGACATTCTAGAATGAGAGATTTGGAAGAGGAGGCAAGTGCTATGTAGTCCAAACACTTCATATCATTTATAGATTCACAAAAAAATTGGTTGTGATAGAGGGGTAACCAATCTGCAAAGCAAAGCAGCTTCATTTATATACCGCTTCATATCACGCTATGGGATGTCTAAGCGGTTTACAACTGTGAGCTGATTGCCACCCAACAAGCTGGGTACTCATTTTAGAGATCTCGGAAGGATGCAGGCCTGAGTCGAGCCTCAGCCCTGGCTGGTATTGAACTCGCAACCTTGTGGTCTATGAGTGAATGGCTGCAGTACAGGCATGAAATCACATGGAGAGAAGGATCCTCTTCTATGCAGAACAAATTGATCTTTCATTGTTCAAGATTTCTTTGCATGAGGAAGTTGATGGGAATGGTTTTATTGAATCTTATTTCCTCTCTGTTGAGCCATTTTCTTGCTGTCCGTGTTTATAGAGCAATAAAAAGGAAATTTGGTTGCTAGATAGTGGATAAAAATCTGAATCCTTGCAAAGGGGTGTTTTTGATTTGGACATTCCCTCCTGGATGTCCTACATTTGTAGGACATGTCCTCCATTTTCTGATCACATTATATTTTATGGGTTTATACTATATTTGTAAAACTGTAGAACCATAATTAATAATGACCATGGCCATCTATGCATTTTCAATGTAATATCCACTCTCTTGAAGCAAAACAACTCTCCATAATAGCGTGAGAGCTATTTGAAAGTAGAATTTATTCTCTTAGACTATGGTGGACTTTACGTCCTTCGAGGTCTTTCCACAAAGTTTGGATGGGCAATTATCAGACGTTATTGATTTGCAAAAATTCTGAAGGGTGGAAGTTTGGACAAGATGTTTCTTGGCATATCTTCCACATGTAAGATTCTGTGATTACATATCTGACATTATCGAATGAGAGATTTGGAAGAGGAGGCAAGTGCCATGTAGTCCAAACCCTTCATGTCATTTATGGATTCACAGTGAAATTGGTCGTGACGGAGGGGTACCCAGTCTGCATGAAATCACATGGAGAGAAGGATCTTCTTCTATGTAGAGCGAAATGATCTTTCATTGTTCAAGATTTCTTTGCATGAGGAAGTTGATGGGAATGGTTTTATTGAATCTTATTTCCTCTCTGTTGAGCCGTTTTCTTGCTGTCCGAGTTTATAGAGCAGTAAAAAGGAAGCTTGGTTGCCAGATAGTGGACAAAAATTTGAACCCTTGGAAAGAGATGTTTTTGATTAAGGCCTTCCCTCCTGGGCGTCCTACATTTGTAGGACATGTCCTCCATTTTCAGATCACAGTATATTTTATGGGTTTATACTATATATGTACACCTGTAGACCCATAATAAATCATGACCATGGCCATACAAGCATTTTCAATGTAATATCCACTCTCTTGAAGCAAAAGAACTCTCCATAAAAGTGTAAGAGCTATTTGAAAGTAGAATTTATTTTCTTGGACTTTGGTGGACTTTATGTCCGGCGAGGTCTTTCCACATAGTTTGGATGGGCAATTATCAGACGTTATTGAGTTGCAAAAATTCGGAAGGCTGGGAGTTTGGACTAGCCATCTCTTGGCATATCTTGCACCTGTAAGATTCTGTGATTACATATCTGACATTCTCGAATGAGAGATTTGGAACAGAAGGCAAGTGCTATGTAGTCCAAACCCTTCATATCATTTATAGATTCACAATGAAATTGGTTCTGAAGGAGGGGTACCCAGTCTGCACGAAATCACATGGAAAGAAGGATCCTCTTCTATGTAGAACGAAATGATCTTTCATTTTTCAAGATTTCTTTTCATGAGGAAGTTGATGGGAATGGTTTTATTGAATCTTATTTCCTCTCTGTTGATCCGTTTACTTGCTGTCTGATGTTATAGAGCAGTAAAAAGGAAGTTTGGTTGCTAGATAGTGGACAAAAATCTGAACCCTTGCAAAGGGGTGTTTTTGATTTGGACATTCCCTCCTGGATGTCCTACATTTGCAGGACATGTCCTCCATTTTCTGATCACAGTATATTTTATGGGTTTATACTATATTTGTAAAACTGTAGAACCATAATTAATAATGACCATGGCCATCCATGCATTTTCAATGTAATATCCACTCTCTTGAAGCAAAAAACTCTCCATAATAGCGTGAGAGCTATTTGAAAGTAGAATTTATTCTCTTAGACTATGGTGGACTTTACGTCCTTCGAGGTCTTTCCACAAAGTTTGGATGGGCAATTATCAGACGTTATTGATTTGCAAAAATTCTGAAGGGTGGAAGTTTGAACAAGACGTTGCTTGGCATATCTTCCACATGTAAGATTCTGTGATTACATATCTGACATTCTCGAATGAGAAATTTGGAAGAGGAGGCAAGTGCCATGTAGTCCAAACCCTTCATGTCATTTATGGATTCACAGTGAAATTGGTCGTGACGGAGGGGTACCCAGTCTGCATGAAATCAAACGGATAGAAGGATCCTCTTCTATGTAGAACGAAATGATCTTTCATTGTTCAAGATTCCTTTGCTTCAGGTAATTGATGGGAATGGTTTTATTGAATCTTTTTTCCTCTCTGTTGAGTGGTTTTCTGGCTGTTCGAGTTTACACAGCAGGAAAAAGGAAGTTTGGTTTCTAGATAGTGGAGAAAAATTTGAACCCTTGGAAAGAGGTGTTTTTGATTAGGGCCATTCCTCCTGGGCGTCCTACATTTGTAGGACATGTCCTCCATTTTCAAACCACAGTATATTTTATGGGTTTATACCATATTTGTACACCTGTATACCCATAATTAATCATGACCATTGCCATCCAAGCATTTTCAATGTAATATCCTCTCTCTTGAAGCAAAACAACTCTCCATAATAGTATAAGAGCTATATGAAAGTAGAATTTGTTCTCTTCGACTTTGGTGGACTTTACGTCCTCTGAGGTCTTTCCACAAAGTTTGGATGGGCAATTATCAGACGTTATTGAATTGCAAAAAATCTGAAGGGTGGAAGTTTGGACAAGCCATTTCTTGGCATATTCTCCACCTGCAAGATTCTGTGATTACATATCTGACATTCTCGAATGAGAGATTTGGAAGAGGAGGCAAGTGCCATGTAGTCCAAACCCTTCATATCCTTTATGGATTCACAATAAAATTGGTTGTGATGGAGGGGTAACCAGTCTGCAAGAAATCACATGGAGAGAAGGATCCTCTTCGATGCAGAATGAAATGATCTTTCATTGTTCAAGATTTCTTTGCATGAGGAAGTTGATGGGAATGGTTTTATTGAAAATTATTTCCTCTCTGTTGAGCCTTTTTCTTGCTGTACGAGTATATAGAGCAGTAAAAGGGAAGTTTGGTTGCTAGTTAGCGGACAAAAATTTGAACCCTTGGAAAGAGGTGTTTTTAATTTGGGCCTTCCCTCCTGGGCGTCCTACATTTGTAGGACATGTCCTACATTTTCAGATCACAGTATATTTTATGGGTACATACAATATTTGTACACCTGTAGACCCAGAATTAATCATGACCATTGCCATCCAAGCATTCTCATAGTATATTCCACCCCCTTCAAGTAAAACAACTCTTTATAATTGTGTAAGAGCTATTTGAAAGTAGAATTTATTCTCTTGGACTTTGGTGCACTTTACGTCCTGCGACGTCTTTCCACAAAGTTTGGATGTACAATTATCAAACGTTATTGAGTTGCAAAAATTCTGTAGGGTGGAATTTTGGACAAGCCATTTCTTGGCATATCTTCCACCTGTAAGATTCTGTGATTACATATCTGACATTCTAGAATGAGAGATTTAGAAGAGGAGGCAAGTTCTATGTAGTCCAAACCCTTCATATCATTTATAGATTCACAATAAAATTGGTTGTGAAGGAGAGGTAACAAGTCTGCATGAAATGACATGGAGAGAAGGATCCTCTTTTATGTAGAACGAAATGATCTTTAATTGTTCAAGATTTCTTTGCATGAGCAAGTTGATGGGAATGGTTTTATTGAATCTTATTTCCTCTCTGTTGAGCCGTTTTCTTGCTGTCCGAGTTTATAGAGCAGTAAAAAGGAAGTTTGGTTGCCAGATAGTGGACAAAAATTTGAACCCTTGGAAAGAGATGTTTTTGATTAAGGCCTTCCCTCCTGGGCGTCCTACATTTGTAGGACATGTCCTCCATTTTCAGATCACAGTATATTTTATGGGTTTATACTATATATGTACACCTGTAGACCCATAATAAATCATGACCATGGCCATACAAGCATTTTCAATGTAATATCCACTCTCTTGAAGCAAAAGAACTCTCCATAAAAGTGTAAGAGCTATTTGAAAGTAGAATTTATTTTCTTGGACTTTCATGGACTTTATGTCCGGCGAGGTCTTTCCACATAGTTTGGATGGGCAATTATCAGACGTTATTGAGTTGCAAAAATTCGGAAGGCTGGGAGTTTGGACTAGCCATCTCTTGGCATATCTTGCACCTGTAAGATTCTGTGATTACATATCTGACATTCTCGAATGAGAGATTTGGAACAGAAGGCAAGTGCTATGTAGTCCAAACCCTTCATATCATTTATAGATTCACAATGAAATTGGTTCTGAAGGAGGGGTACCCAGTCTGCACGAAATCACATGGAAAGAAGGATCCTCTTCTATGTAGAACGAAATAATCTTTCATTTTTCAAGATTTCTTTTCATGAGGAAGTTGATGGGAATGGTTTTATTGAATCTTATTTCCTCTCTGTTGATCCGTTTACTTGCTGTCCGATGTTATAGAGCAGTAAAAAGGAAGTTTGGTTGCTAGATAGTGGACAAAAATCTGAACCCTTGCAAAGGGGTGTTTTTGATTTGGACATTCCCTCCTGGATGTCCTACATTTGTAGGACATGTCCTCCATTTTCTGATCACAGTATATTTTATGGGTTTATACTATATTTGTAAAACTGTAGAACCATAATTAATAATGACCATGGCCATCCATGCATTTTCAATGTAATATCCACTCTCTTGAAGCAAAAAACTCTCCATAATAGCGTGAGAGCTATTTGAAAGTAGAATTTATTCTCTTAGACTATGGTGGACTTTACGTCCTTCGAGGTCTTTCCACAAAGTTTGGATGGGCAATTATCAGACGTTATTGATTTGCAAAAATTCTGAAGGGTGGAAGTTTGAACAAGACGTTGCTTGGCATATCTTCCACATGTAAGATTCTGTGATTACATATCTGACATTCTCGAATGAGAAATTTGGAAGAGGAGGCAAGTGCCATGTAGTCCAAACCCTTCATGTCATTTATGGATTCACAGTGAAATTGGTCGTGACGGAGGGGTACCCAGCCTGCATGAAATCACATGGAGAGAAGGATGTTCTTCTGTGTAGAACAAAATGATCTTTCATTGTTCAAGATTTCTTTGCATGAGGAAGTTGATGGGAATGGTTTTATTGAAACTTATTTCCTATCTGTTGAGCCGTTTTCTTGCTGTCCGAGTTTATAGAGCAGTAAAAAGGAAGTTTGGTTGCCAGATAATGGACAAAAATTTGAACCCTTGGAAAGAGATGTTTTTGATTAAGGCCTTCCCTCCTGGGCGTCCTACATTTGTAGGACATGTCCTCCATTTTCAGATCACAGTATATTTTATGGGTTTATACTATATATGTACACCTGTAGACCCATAATAAATCATGACCATGGCCATACAAGCATTTTCAATGTAATATCCACTCTCTTGAAGCAAAAGAACTCTCCATAAAAGTGTAAGAGCTATTTGAAAGTAGAATTTATTTTCTTGGACTTTGGTGGACTTTATGTCCGGCGAGGTCTTTCCACATAGTTTGGATGGGCAATTATCAGACGTTATTGAGTTGCAAAAATTCGGAAGGCTGGGAGTTTGGACTAGCCATCTCTTGGCATATCTTGCACCTGTAAGATTCTGTGATTACATATCTGACATTCTCGAATGAGAGATTTGGAACAGAAGGCAAGTGCTATGTAGTCCAAACCCTTCATATCATTTATAGATTCACAATGAAATTGGTTCTGAAGGAGGGGTACCCAGTCTGCACGAAATCACATGGAAAGAAGGATCCTCTTCTATGTAGAACGAAATGATCTTTCATTTTTCAAGATTTCTTTTCATGAGGAAGTTGATGGGAATGGTTTTATTGAATCTTATTTCCTCTCTGTTGATCCGTTTACTTGCTGTCCGATGTTATAGAGCAGTAAAAAGGAAGTTTGGTTGCTAGATAGTGGACAAAAATCTGAACCCTTGCAAAGGGGTGTTTTTGATTTGGACATTCCCTCCTGGATGTCCTACATTTGTAGGACATGTCCTCCATTTTCTGATCACAGTATATTTTATGGGTTTATACTATATTTGTAAAACTGTAGAACCATAATTAATAATGACCATGGCCATCCATGCATTTTCAATGTAATATCCACTCTCTTGAAGCAAAAAACTCTCCATAATAGCGTGAGAGCTATTTGAAAGTAGAATTTATTCTCTTAGACTATGGTGGACTTTACGTCCTTCGAGGTCTTTCCACAAAGTTTGGATGGGCAATTATCAGACGTTATTGATTTGCAAAAATTCTGAAGGGTGGAAGTTTGAACAAGACGTTGCTTGGCATATCTTCCACATGTAAGATTCTGTGATTACATATCTGACATTCTCGAATGAGAAATTTGGAAGAGGAGGCAAGTGCCATGTAGTCCAAACCCTTCATGTCATTTATGGATTCACAGTGAAATTGGTCGTGACGGAGGGGTACCCAGTCTGCATGAAATCAAACGGATAGAAGGATCCTCTTCTATGTAGAACGAAATGATCTTTCATTGTTCAAGATTCCTTTGCTTCAGGTAATTGATGGGAATGGTTTTATTGAATCTTTTTTCCTCTCTGTTGAGTGGTTTTCTGGCTGTTCGAGTTTACACAGCAGGAAAAAGGAAGTTTGGTTTCTAGATAGTGGAGAAAAATTTGAACCCTTGGAAAGAGGTGTTTTTGATTAGGGCCATTCCTCCTGGGCGTCCTACATTTGTAGGACATGTCCTCCATTTTCAAACCACAGTATATTTTATGGGTTTATACCATATTTGTACACCTGTATACCCATAATTAATCATGACCATTGCCATCCAAGCATTTTCAATGTAATATCCTCTCTCTTGAAGCAAAACAACTCTCCATAATAGTATAAGAGCTATATGAAAGTAGAATTTATTCTCTTCGACTTTGGTGGACTTTACGTCCTCCGAGGTCTTTCCACAAAGTTTGGATGGGCAATTATCAGACGTTATTGAATTGCAAAAAATCTGAAGGGTGGAAGTTTGGACAAGCCATTTCTTGGCATATTCTCCACCTGCAAGATTCTGTGATTACATATCTGACATTCTCGAATGAGAGATTTGGAAGAGGAGGCAAGTGCCATGTAGTCCAAACCCTTCATATCCTTTATGGATTCACAATAAAATTGGTTGTGATGGAGGGGTAACCAGTCTGCAAGAAATCACATGGAGAGAAGGATCCTCTTCGATGCAGAATGAAATGATCTTTCATTGTTCAAGATTTCTTTGCATGAGGAAGTTGATGGGAATGGTTTTATTGAAAATTATTTCCTCTCTGTTGAGCCTTTTTCTTGCTGTACGAGTATATAGAGCAGTAAAAGGGAAGTTTGGTTGCTAGTTAGCGGACAAAAATTTGAACCCTTGGAAAGAGGTGTTTTTAATTTGGGCCTTCCCTCCTGGGCGTCCTACATTTGTAGGACATGTCCTACATTTTCAAATCACAGTATATTTTATGGGTACATACAATATTTGTACACCTGTAGACCCAGAATTAATCATGACCATTGCCATCCAAGCATTCTCATAGTATATTCCACCCCCTTCAAGTAAAACAACTCTTTATAATTGTGTAAGAGCTATTTGAAAGTAGAATTTATTCTCTTGGACTTTGGTGCACTTTACGTCCTGCGACGTCTTTCCACAAAGTTTGGATGTACAATTATCAAACGTTATTGAGTTGCAAAAATTCTGTAGGGTGGAATTTTGGACAAGCCATTTCTTGGCATATCTTCCACCTGTAAGATTCTGTGATTACATATCTGACATTCTAGAATGAGAGATTTAGAAGAGGAGGCAAGTTCTATGTAGTCCAAACCCTTCATATCATTTATAGATTCACAATAAAATTGGTTGTGAAGGAGAGGTAACAAGTCTGCATGAAATGACATGGAGAGAAGGATCCTCTTTTATGCAGAACGAAATGATCTTTAATTGTTCAAGATTTCTTTGCATGAGGAAGTTGATGGGAATGGTTTTATTGAATCTTATTTCCTCTCTGTTGAGCCGTTTTCTTGCTGTCCGAGTTTATAGAGCAGTAAAAAGGAAGTTTGGTAGCTAGATAGTGGACAAAAATTTGAACCCTTGGAAAGAGGTGTTTTTGATGTGGGCCTTCACTCCTGGATGTCCTACATTTGTAGGACATGTCCTCCATTTTCAGATCACAGTATATTTTATGGGTTTATACTATATTTGTAAAACTGAGAACCAAAATTAATAATGACCATGGCCATCCATGCATTTTCAATGAAATATCCACTCTCTTGAAGCAAAAGAACTCTCCATAATAGTGTAAGAGATATGTGAAAGTAGAATTTATTTTCTTGGACTTTGGTGGACCTTACGTCCGGCGAGGTCTTTCCACAAAGTTTGGATGGGCAATTATCAGACGTTATTGAGTTGCAAAAATTCGGAAGGCTGGGAGTTTGGACTAGCCATCTCTTGGCATATCTTGCACCTGTAAGAATCTGTGATTACATATCTGACATTCTCGAATGAGAGATTTGGAAGAGGAGGCAAGTGCCATGTATTCCAAACCCTTCATATCCTTTATGGATTCACAGTGAAATTGGTCGTGAAGGAGGGGTACCCAGTCTGCATGAAATCACATGGAGAGAAGGATCTTCTTCTATGTAGAACGAAATGATCTTTCATTGTTCAAGATTTCTTTGCATGATGAAGTTGATGGGAATGGTTTTATTGAATCTTATTTCCTCTCTGTTGAGCCGTTTTCTTGTTGTTCGAGTTTACACAGCAGTAAAAATGAAGTTTGGTTTCTAGATAGTGGACAAAAATTTAAACCCTTGGAAAGAGGTGTTTTGGATATGGGCCTTCCCTGCTGGGTGTCCTACATTTGTAGGACATGTCCTCCATTTTCAGGTCACAGTATATTTTATGGGTTTATAATATATTTGTACACCTTCAGACCCATAATTTATCATGACCATTGACATCCAAGCATTCTCAAAGTATATTCCACTCCGTTCAAGCAAAACAACTCTCCATAATAGTGTATGAGCTATTTGAAAGTAGCAATTATTCTCTTGGACTTTGGTGCATTTTACGTCAAGCGAGTTCTTTCCACAAAGTTTGGATGGGCAATTATCAGACGTTATTGAGTTGCAAAAATTCGGAAGGCTGGGAGTTTGGACTAGCCATCTCTTGGCATATCTTTCACCTGCAAGATTCTGTGATTACATATCTGACATTCTCGAATGAGAGATTTAGAAGAGGAGACAAGTGCTATGTAGTCCAAACCCTTCATATCATTTATAGATTAACAATAAAATTGGTCGTGAAGGAGGGGTAACCAGTCTGCATAAAATCACATGGAGAGAAGGATCCTGTTCTAGCAACACGAAATTATCCTTCATTGTTCAAGGTTTCTTTGCATGAGGAAGTTGATCGGAATGGTTTTATTGGATCTTATTTCCTCTCTGTTGAGCCGTTTTCTTGCTGTACGAGTATATAGAGCAGTGAAAAGGAAGTTTGGTTATTAGTTAGTGGACAAAAACTTGAACCCTTGGAAAGAGGTGTTTTTGATTTGGGCCTTTCCTCCTGGGCGTCCTACATTTGTAGGACATGTCCTCCATTTTCAGATCACAGTATATTTTATGGGTTTATCCTATATTTGTACACCTGCAGACCCATAATTAATCATGACCATTGCCATCCAAGCATTTTTAAAGTATATTCCACTCCGTTCAAGCAAAACAACTCTCCATAATAGTGTATGAGCCATTTGAAAGTAGAATTTATTCTCTTGGACTTTGGTGCACCTTACGTCCTGCGAGGTTTTTCCACAAAGTTTGGATGGGCAATTCTCAGATGTTATTGAGTTGCAAAAATTCTGAAGGGTGAAAGTTTGGACTAGCCATCTCTTGGCATATCTTTCACCTGTAAGATTCTGTGATTACATATCTGACATTCTCGAATGAAAGATTTGGAAGAGGAGGCAAGTGCTATGTAGTCCAAACCCTTCATATCATTTCTGGATTCACAATAAAAGTGGTCGTGATGGAGGGGTAACCAGTCTGCATGAAATCACATGGATAGAAGGATCCCCTTATATGCATTATAAAATGATCTTTCATTGTTCAAGATTACTTTAGTTGAGGAAGTTGATGGGAATGGTTTTATTGAATCTTATTTCCTCTCTGTTGAGCCGTTTTCTTGCTGTCCGATTTTCTAGAGCAGTAAAAAGGAAGTTTGTTTGCTAGATAGTGGACAAAAATTTGAACCCTTGGAAAGAGGTGTTTTTGATTTGGGCCTTCCCTCCTGGGTGTCCTACATTTGTAGGACATGTCCTCCCTCTTGAGATCACAGTATATTTTATGGGTTTATACTATATATGTACACCTGTAGACCCATAATAAAACAGGACGGTGGCCATCCAAGCATTTTCAAAGTAATATCCACTCTCTTGAAGCAAAACAATGTAATTTCCATAATAGTGTAAGAGCTATTTGAAAGTAGAATTTATTTTCTTGTACTTTGGTGGACTTTACGTCCGCCGAGGTCTTTCCTCAATGTTTGGACGGGCAATTATCAGACGTTATTGAGTTGCAAAAATTCGGAAGGCTGGGAGTTTGGACTAGCCATCTCTTGGCATATCTTGCACCTGTAAGATTCTGTGATTACATATCTGACATTCTCGAATGAGAGATTTGGAAGAGGAGGCAAGTGCTATGTAGTCCAAACCCTTCCTATCATTTATAGATTCACAATAAAATTGGTCGTGAAGGAGGGGTACCCAGTCTGCATGAAATTACATGGAGAGAAGGATCCTCTTCAAGGTAGGACAAAATGATCTTTCATTGTTCAAGATTTCTTTGCATGAGGAAGTTGATGGGAATGGTTTTATTGAATCTTATTTCCTCTCTGTTGAGCGTTTTTCTTAATGTACGAATATATAGATCAGTAAAAAGGAATTTTTGTGGCTAGTTAGTGAAGAAAAATTTGAACCCTTGGAAAGAGGTGTTTTTAATTTGGGCCTTCCCTCCTGGGCGTCCTACATTTGTAGGACGTGTCCTACATTTTCAAATCACATAGTATTTTATGGTTATATACTATATTTGTACCCCTGTAAACCCATAATTAATCATGACCATTGCCATCGAAGCATTTTCATTGTAATTTCCACTCTATTGAAGCAAAACACTCTCCATAATAGTGTAAGAGCTATTTGAAAGTATAATTTATAGGATTTTGGTGGACTTTACGTCCTTCGAGGTCTTTCCACAAAGTTTGGATGGGCAATTATCAGACGTTATTGAGTTGCAAAAATTCTGAAGTGTGGTAGTTTGGACAAGCCATTACTTGGCATATCTTCCACCTGTAAGATTCTGTGATGACATATCTGATATTCTCGAATGAGAGATTTGGAAGAGGAGGCAAGTGCCATATAGTCCAAACCCTTCATGTCGTTTTTGGATTCACAGGGAAATTGGTCGTGATAGAGGTGGATAAAGTCTGCATGAAATCACTTGGAGAGAAGGATCCTCTTCTATGTAGAACAAAATGATCTTTGATGGTTCAAGATTTCTTTGCATGAGGAAGTTGATGGGAATGGTTTTATTGAATCTTATTTCCTCTCTGTTGAGCCGTTTTCTTGCTGTACGAATATATAGAGCAGTAAAAATGAAGTTTGGTTGCTAGTTAGTGGACAAAAATTTGAACCCTTGGAAAGAGGTGTTATTGATTTGGGCCTTTCCTCCAGGGCGTCCTACATTTGTAGGACATGTCCTCCATTTTCAGATCACAGTATATTTTATGGGTTTATACTATATTTGTACACCTGCAGACCCATAATTAATCATGACCATTGCCATCCACGCATTTTCAAAGTATATTCCACTCCGTTCAAGCAAAACAACTCTCCATAATAGTGTATGAGCTATTTGAAAGTAGCAATTATTCTCTTGGACTTTGGTGCACTTTAAGTCAAGCGAGGTCTTTCCACAAAGTTTGGATGGGGAATTATCAGACCTTATAGAGTTGCAAAAATTCGGAAGGCTGGGAGTTTGGAATAGCCATCTCTTCGCATATCTTGCACCTGCAAGATTCTGTGATTACATATCTGACATTCTCGAATGAGAGATTTGGAAGAGGAGGCAAGTGCTATGTAGTTCAAACCCTTCATGTCATTTATGGATTCACAGTAAAATTGGTCGTGAAGGAGGGGTTCCTCCATCAGTCTGCATGAAATCACATGGAGAGAAGGATCCTCTTCAATGCAGAACAAAGTGATCTTTCATTGTTCAAGATTTCTTTGCATGAGGAAATTGATGGGAATGGTTTTATTGAATCTTATTTCCTCTCTGTTGAGCCGTTTTCTTGCTGTGTGAGTATATAGAGCAGTAAAAAGGAAGTTTGGTTGATAGTTAGTGGACAAAAATTTGAACCCTTGGAAAGAGGTGTTTTTGATTTAGGCCTTCCCTCCAGGGCGTCCTACATTTGTAGGACACATCCTCCATTTTCAGATCACAGTTTTTTTTATAGGATTATACTATATTTGTACACCTGCAGAGCCATAATTCATCATGACCATTGACATCCAAGCATTTTCAAAGTATATTCCACTCCGTTCAAGCAAATCAACTCTCCATAATAGTGTATGAGCTATTTGATAGTAGCATTTATTCTCTTGGACTTTGGTGCACCTTACATCCTGCGAGGTCTTTCCACAAAGTTTGGATGGGCAATTCTCTGATGTTACTAAGTTGCAAAAATTCTGAAGGGTGGAAGTTTGGACAAGCCATTTCTTCGCATATCTTCCACATGTAAGATTCTGTGATTACATATCTGACATTCTCGAATGAGAGATTTGGAAGAGGAGGCAAGTGCCATGTAGTCCAAACCCTTCATGTCATTTATGGATTCAGAGTAAAATTGGTCGTGATGGAGGGGTACCCAGTCTGCATGAAATCACATGGAGAGAAGGATCCTCTTGTATGCAGAACAAAATTATCTTTCATTGTTCAAGATTTCTTTGCATGAGGAAGTTGATGGGAATGGTTTTATTGAATCTTATTTCCTCTCTGTTGAGCCGTTTTCTTGCTGTCCGAGTTTATAGAGCAGTAAAAAGGAAGTTTGGTTGCTAGATAGTGGACAAAAATTTGAACCTTGGGAAGAGGTGTTTTTGATTGGGGCCTTCCCTCCTGGGCATCCTACATTTGTAGGACATGTCCTCCATTTTCATATCACAGTATATTTTACGGGATTATACTTTATTTGTACACCTGCAGAACCAAATTATTAATCATGACCATTGACATCCAAGCATTTTCAAAGTATATTCCACTCCGTTCAAGCAAAACAACTCTCCATAATAGTGTATGAGCTATTTGAAAGTATCATTTATTCTCTTGGACTTTGGTGCACCTTACATCCTGCGAGGTCTTTCCACAAAGTTTGGATGGGCAATTATCAGATGTTATTGAGTTGCAAAAATTCGGAAGGCTGGGAGTTTGGACTAGCCATCTCTTGGCATATCTTGCACCTGTAAGATTCTGTGATTATATATCTGACATTCTCTAAGGAGAGATTTGGAAGAGGAGGCAAGTGCTATGTAGTCCAAACCCTTCATATCATTTATAGATTCACAATAAAATTATTCGTGAATAAGGGGTACCCAGTCTGCATGAAATTACATGGAGAGAAGTATCCTCTTCTATGCAGAACGAAATGATCTTTCATTGTTCAAGATTTCTTTGCATGAGGAAGTTGATGGGAATGGTTTTATTGAATCTTATTTCCTCTCTGTTGAGCCGTTTTCTTGATGTACGAATATATAGAGCAGTAAAAAGGAAGTTTGGTTGCTAGTTAGTGGACAAAAATTTGAACCCTTGGAAAGAGGTGTTTTTGATGTGGGCCTTCCCTCCTGGGCGTCCTACATTTGTAGGACATGTCCTCCATCTTGAGATCACAGTATATTTTATGGGTTTATACTATATATGTACACCTGTAGACCCATAATAAATCATGACCATGGCCATCCAAGCATTTTCAATGAAATATCCACTCTCTTGAAGCGAAAGAACTCTCCATAATAGTGTAAGAGATATGTGAAAGTAGAATTTATTTTCTTGGACTTTGGTGGACTTTACGTCCGGCGAGGTCTTTCCACAAAGTTTGGATGGGCAATTATCAGACGTTATTGAGTTGCAAAAATTCGGAAGGCTGGGAGTTTGGACTAGCCATCTCTTGGCATATCTTGCACCTGTAAGAATCTGTGATTACATATCTGACATTCTCGAATGAGAGATTTGGAAGAGGAGGCAAGTGCCATGTATTCCAAACCCTTCATATCCTTTATGGATTCACAGTGAAATTGGTCGTGAAGGAGTGGTACCCAGTCTGCATGAAATCACATGGAGAGAAGGATCTTCTTCTATGTAGAACGAAATGATCTTTCATTGTTCAAGATTTCTTTGCATGAGGAAGTTGATGGGAATGGTTTTATTGAATCTTATTTCCTCTCTGTTGAGCCGTTTTCTTGTTGTTCGAGTTTACACAGCAGTAAAAATGAAGTTTGGTTTCTAGATAGTGGACAAAAATTTGAACCATTGGAAAGAGGTGTTTTTGATTTGGGCCTTCCCTGCTGGGTGTCCTACATTTGTAGGACATGTCCTCCATTTTCAGGTCACAGTATATTTTATGGGTTTATAATATATTTGTACACCTTCAGACCCATAATTTATCATGACCATTGACATCCAAGCATTCTCAAAGTATATTCCACTCCGTTCAAGCAAAACAACTCTCCATAATAGTGTATGAGCTATTTGAAAGTAGCAATTATTCTCTTGGACTTTGGTGCATTTTACGTCAAGCGAGTTCTTTCCACAAAGTTTGGATGGGCAATTATCAGACGTTATTGAGTTGCAAAAATTCGGAAGGCTGGGAGTTTGGACTAGCCATCTCTTGGCATATCTTTCACCTGCAAGATTCTGTGATTACATATCTGACATTCTCGAATGAGAGATTTAGAAGAGGAGACAAGTGCTATGTAGTCCAAACCCTTCATATCATTTATAGATTCACAATAAAATTGGTCGTGAAGGAGGGGTAACCAGTCTGCATAAAATCACATGGAGAGAAGGATCCTGTTCTAGCAACACGAAATTATCCTTCATTGTTCAAGGTTTCTTTGCATGAGGAAGTTGATCGGAATGGTTTTATTGGATCTTATTTCCTCTCTGTTGAGCCGTTTTCTTGCTGTACGAGTATATAGAGCAGTGAAAAGGAAGTTTGGTTATTAGTTAGTGGACAAAAACTTGAACCCTTGGAAAGAGGTGTTTTTGATTTGGGCCTTCCCTCCTGGGCGTCCTACATTTGTAGGACATGTCCTCCATTTTCAGATCACAGTATATTTTATGGGTTTATCCTATATTTGTACACCTGCAGACCCATAATTAATCATGACCATTGCCATCCAAGCATTTTCAAAGTATATTCCACTCCGTTCAAGCAAAACAACTCTCCATAATAGTGTATGAGCCATTTGAAAGTAGAATTTATTCTCTTGGACTTTGGTGCACCTTACGTCCTGCGAGGTTTTTCCACAAAGTTTGGATGGGCAATTCTCAGATGTTATTGAGTTGCAAAAATTCTGAAGGGTGGAAGTTTGGACTAGCCATCTCTTGGCATATCTTTCACCTGTAAGATTCTGTGATTACATATCTGACATTCTCGAATGAGAGATTTGGAAGAGGAGGCAAGTGCTATGTAGTCCAAACCCTTCATATCATTTCTGGATTCACAATAAAAGTGGTCGTGATGGAGGGGTAACCAGTCTGCATGAAATCACATGGATAGAAGGATCCCCTTATATGCATTATAAAATGATCTTTCATTGTTCAAGATTACTTTAGTTGAGGAAGTTGATGGGAATGGTTTTATTGAATCTTATTTCCTCTCTGTTGAGCCGTTTTCTTGCTGTCCGATTTTCTAGAGCAGTAAAAAGGAAGTTTGTTTGCTAGATAGTGGACAAAAATTTGAACCCTTGGAAAGAGGTGTTTTTGATTTGGGCCTTCCCTCCTGGGCGTCCTACATTTGTAGGACATGTCCTCCCTCTTGAGATCACAGTATATTTTATGGGTTTATACTATATATGTACACCTGTAGACCCATAATAAAACAGGACGGTGGCCATCCAAGCATTTTCAAAGTAATATCCACTCTCTTGAAGCAAAACAATGTAATTTCCATAATAGTGTAAGAGCTATTTGAAAGTAGAATTTATTTTCTTGTACTTTGGTGGACTTTACGTCCGCCGAGGTCTTTCCTCAATGTTTGGACGGGCAATTATCAGACGTTATTGAGTTGCAAAAATTCGGAAGGCTGGGAGTTTGGACTAGCCATCTCTTGGCATATCTTGCACCTGTAAGATTCTGTGATTACATATCTGACATTCTCGAATGAGAGATTTGGAAGAGGAGGCAAGTGCTATGTAGTCCAAACCCTTCCTATCATTTATAGATTCACAATAAAATTGGTCGTGAAGGAGGGGTACCCAGTCTGCATGAAATTACATGGAGAGAAGGATCCTCTTCAAGGTAGAACAAAATGATCCTTCATTGTTCAAGGTTTCTTTGCATGAGGAAGTTGATCGGAATGGTTTTATTGGATCTTATTTCCTCTCTGTTGAGCCGTTTTCTTGCTGTACGAGTATATAGAGCAGTGAAAAGGAAGTTTGGTTATTAGTTAGTGGACAAAAATTTGAACCCTTGGAAAGAGGTGTTTTTGATGTGGGCCTTCACTCCTGGATGTCCTACATTTGTAGGACATGTCCTCCATTTTCATATCACAGTATATTTTATGGGTATATACCATATTTGTACACATGTAGACCCATAAATAATCATGACCATTGCCATCCAAGCATTTTCATCATAAAATCCACTCTCTTGAAGCAAAACAACTCTCCATAATAGTGTAAGAGCTATTTGAAAGTAGAATTTATTCTCTTGGACTTTGGTGAACGTTACGTGCTTCGATGTCTTTCCAAAAAGTTTGGATGGGCAATTATCAGATGTTATTGAATTGCAAAAGTTCTGAAGGCTGGGAGTTTGGACTAGCCATCTCTTGGCATATCTTGCACCTGTAAGATTCTGTGATTACATATCTGACATTCTCGAATGAGAGATTTGGAAGAGGAGGCAAGTGCTATGTAGTCCAAACCCTTCCTATCATTTATAGATTCACAATAAAATTGGTTGTGAAGGAGGGGTACCCAGTCTGCATGAAATTACATGTAGAGATGGATCCTCTTGTATGCAGAAGGCTGGAGTTTGGAATAGCCATCTCTTGGCATATCTTGCACCTGCAAGATTCTGTGATTACATATCTGACATTCTCGAATGAGAGATTTGGAAGAGGAGGCCAGTGCTATGTAGTCCAAACCCTTCCTATCATTTATAGATTCACAATAACATTGGTCGTGAAGGAGGGGTACCCAGTCTGCATGAAATTACATGGAGAGAAGGATCCTCTTCAAGGTAGAACAAAATGATCTTTCATTGTTCAAGATTTCTTTGCATGAGGAAGTTGATGGGAATGGTTTTATTGAATCTTATTTCCTCTCTGTTGAGCGTTTTTCTTGATGTACGAATATATAGATCAGTAAAAAGGAATTTTTGTGGCTAGTTAGTGAAGAAAAATTTGAACCCTTGGAAAGAGGTGTTTTTAATTTTGGCCTTCCCTCCTGGGCGTCCTACATTTGTAGGACATGTCCTACATTTTCAGATCACATAATATTTTATGGTTATATACTATATTTGTACACCTGTAAACCCATAATTAATCATGACCATTGCCATCGAAGCATTTTCATTGTAATTTCCACTCTCTTGAAGCAAAACAACTCTCCATAATAGTGTAAGAGCTATTTGAAAGTAGAATTTATAGGATTTTGGTGGACTTTACGTCCTTCGAGGTCATTCCACAAAGTTTGGATGGGCAATTATCAGACGTTATTGAGTTGCAAAAATTCTGAAGTGTGGTAGTTTGCACAAGCAATTACTTGGCATATCTTCCACCTTTAGATTCTGTGATGACATATCTGACATTCTCGAATGAGAGATTTGGAAGAGGAGGCAAGTGCCATATAGTTTAAACCCTTCATGTCATTTTTGGATTCACAGGGAAATTGGTCATGATAGAGGCGGATCCAGTCTGCATGAAATCACTTGGAGAGAAGGATCCTCTTCTATGTAGAACAAAATGATCTTTGATGGTTCAAGATTTCTTTGCATGAGGAAGTTGATGGGAATGGTTTTATTGAATGTTATTTCCTCTCTGTTGAGCCTTTTTCTTGCTGTATGAGTATATAGAGCAGTAAAAAGGAATTTTGTGGCTAGTTAGTGAAGAAAAATTTGAACCCTTGGAAAGAGGTGTTTTTAATTTGGGCCTTCCCTCCTGGGCGTCCTACATTTGTAGGACATGTCCTACATTTTCAAATCACATAGTATTTTATGGTTATATACTATATTTGTACCCCTGTAAACCCATAATTAATCATGACCATTGCCATCGAAGCATTTTCATTGTAATTTCCACTCTATTGAAGCAAAACACTCTCCATAATTGTGTAAGAGCTATTTGAAAGTAGAATTTATAGATTTTTGGTGGACTTTACGTCCTTCGAGGTCTTTCCACAAAGTTTGGATGGGCAATTATCAGACGTTATTGAGTTGCAAAAATTCTGAAGTGTGGTAGTTTGGACAAGCCATTACTTGGCATATCTTCCACCTGTAAGATTCTGTGATGACATATCTGATATTCTCGAATGAGAGATTTGGAAGAGGAGGCAAGTGCCATATAGTCCAAACCCTTCATGTCATTTTTGGATTCACAGGGAAATTGGTCGTGATAGAGGCGGATAAAGTCTGCATGAAATCACTTGGAGAGAAGGATCCTCTTCTATGTAGAACAAAATGATCTTTGATGGTTCAAGATTTCTTTGCATGAGGAAGTTGGTGGGAATGGTTTTATTGAATCTTATTTCCTCTCTGTTGAGCCGTTTTCTTGCTGTACGAATATATAGAGCAGTAAAAAGGAAGTTTGGTTGCTAGTTAGTGGACAAAAATTTGAACCCTTGGAAAGATTTGGGCCTTTCCTCCAGGCCTTTCCTCCAGGGCTTCCTACATTTGTAGGACATGTCCTCCATTTTCAGATCACAGTATATTTTATGGGTTTGGGCCTTTCCTCCAGGGCGTCCTACATTTGTAGGACATGTCCTCCATTTTCAGATCACAGTATATTTTATGGGTTTATACTATATTTGTACACCTGCAGACCCATAATTAATCATGACCATTGCCATCCACGCATTTTCAAAGTATATTCCACTCCGTTCAAGCAAAACAACTCTCCATAATAGTGTATGAGCTATTTGAAAGTAGCAATTATTCTCTTGGACTTTGGTGCACTTTAAGTCAAGCGAGGTCTTTCCACAAAGTTTGGATGGGGAATTATCAGACCTTATTGAGTTGCAAAAATTCGGAAGGCTGGGAGTTTGGAATAGCCATCTCTTGGCATATCTTGCACCTGCAAGATTCTGTGATTACATATCTGACATTCTCGAATGAGAGATTTGGAAGAGGAGGCAAGTGCTATGTAGTTCAAACCCTTCATGTCATTTATGGATTCACAGTAAAATTGGTCGTGATGGAGGGGTACCTCCATCAGTCTGCATGAAATCACATGGAGAGAAGGATCCTCTTCAATGCAGAACAAAAGGCCTAAGCAGACTTGCCAGAAATAGTGCACATTAAATTGAGGCACTGCCCTGGCTCAGTGCTAGGGAGTCATGGGAATTGTATTTTTTTTTCTGGGACATTGAGCCTTCTCTGTCAGAAAGCTCTGGTGCCACAGTAAATTACAGTTCCCATGATTCCCTAGTACTGAGCCAGGGCAGTGCCTCAATTTAATGTGCACTATTTCTGGCAGTCTGCTTAGGCCCAAAGTGATCTTTCATTGTTCAAGATTTCTTTGCATGAGGAAATTGATGGGAATGGTTTTATTGAATCTTATTTCCTCTCTGTTGAGCCGTTTTCTTGCTGTACGAGTATATAGAGCAGTAAAAAGGAAGTTTGGTTGATAGTTAGTGGACAAAAATTTGAACCCTAGGAAAGAGTTGTTTTTGATTTAGGCCTTCCCTCCAGGGCGTCCTACATTTGTAGGACATGTCCTCCATTTTCAGATAACAGTTTTTTTTAATAGGATTATACTATATTTGTACACCTGCAGACCCATAATTAATCATGACCATTGACATCCAAGCATTTTCAAAGTATATTCCACTCCGTTCAAGCAAAACAACTCTCCATAATAGTGTATGAGCTATTTGATAGTAGCATTTATTCTCTTGGACTTTGGTGCACTTTACGTCCTTCGGGGTCGTTGCACAAAGTTTGGATGGGCAATTATCAGACGTTATTGACTTGCAAAAATTCTGAAGGGTGGAAGTTTGGACTAGCCATATCTTGGCATAGCTTGCACCTTTATCTTTCTGTGATTACATATCTGACATTCTCGAATGAGAGATTTGGAAGAGGAGGCAAGTGCTATGTAGTCCAAACCCTTCATATCATTTATGGATTCACAAAAAAATTGGTCGTGATAGAGGGGTAACCAGTCTGCATGAAATCACATGGAGAGAAGGATCCTCTTTTATGCAGAACGAAATGATCTTTCATTGTTCAAAATTTCTTTGCATCAGGAAGTTGATGGGAATGGTTTTATTGAATCTTATTTCCTCTCTGTTGACCCGTTTTCTTGCTGTAAGAGTATATAGAGCAGTAAAAAGGAAGTTTGGTTGCTAGTTAGTGGACAAAAATTTAAACCCTTGGAAAGAGGTGTTTTTGATTTGGGCCTTCCCTCCTGGGCATCCAACATTTGTAGGACATGTCCTCCATCTTGAGATCACAGTATATTTTATGGGTTTATACTATAGATGTACACCTGTAGACCCATAATAAAACATGACCATGGCCAGCCAAATATTTTCAATGTAATATCCACTCTCTTGAAGCAAAAGAACTCTCCATAATAGTGTAAGAGCTATTTGAAAGTAGAATTTATTTTCTTGGACTTTGGTGGACTTTATGTCCGTCGAGGTCTTTCCAAAATTTGGATGAGCAATTATCAGACGTTATTGAGTTGCAAAAATTCGGTAGGCTGGGAGTTTGGACTAGCCATCTCTTGGCATATCTTCCTCCTGCAAGATTCTGTGATTACATATCTGACATTCTCGAATGAGAGATTTGGAAGAGGAGGCAAGTGCTATGTAGTCCAAACCCTTCATATCATTTATAGATTCACAATAAAATTGGTTGTGAAGGAGGGATACCCAGTCTGCATGAAATTACATGGAGAGAAGGATCCTCTTCTATGTAGAACAAAATGATCTTTCATTGTTCAAGATTTCTTTGCATGAGGATGTTGATGGGAATGGTTTTATTGAATCTTATTTCCTCTCTGTTGAGCGTTTTTCTTGATGTATGGATATATAGAGCAATAAAAAGGAAATTTGGTGGCTAGTTAGTGGAGAAAAATTTGAAACCTTGGAAAGAGGTGTTTTTGATGTGGGCCTTCACTCCTGGATGTCCTACATTTGTAGGACATGTCCTATATTTTCAGATCACATAATATTTTATGTGTATATACCATATTTTTACACCTGTAAACCCATAATTAATCATGACCATTGCCATCGAAGCATTTTCAATGTAATTTCCACTCTCTTGAAGCAAAACAACTCTCCATAATAGTGTAAGAGCTATTTGAAAGTAGAATTAATTCTCTTAGACTATGGTGGACTTTACGTCCTTCGACGTCTTTCCACAATGTTTGGAAGGGCAATTATCAGACGTTATTGATTTGCAAAAATTCTGAAGGTTGGAAGTTTTGACTAGCCATCTCTTGGCATATCTTCCACCTGCAAGATTCTGTGATTACATATGTGACATTCTCGAATGAGAGATTTGGAAGAGGAGGCAAGTGCTATGTAGTCCAAACCCTTCATATCATTTATAGATTCACAATAAAATTGGTCGTGAAGGAGGGGTACCCAGGCTGCACCAAAGTCCAATTTGTGTGCTATTTGTGTGTAAAAAAGCAGCCCCCTCGTCACAGCCAAGACAGTTCACTGTGGACAAAGCCCAAAACGCGTCTCGTCGGTCCGCCGATCCAACCCGGAAGTCCTGAAGTGTGGAATGTTGGACAAGCCATTTCTTGGCATATCTTACACCTGTAAGATTCTGTGATTACATAGCTGTCATTCTCGAATGAGAGGTTTGGAAAAGGAGGCAAGTGCTATGTAGTTCAAACCCTTCATGTCATTTATGGATTAACAGTAAAATTGGTCATGATGGAGGGGTACCCTGTCTGCATGAAATCACATGGAGAGAAGGATCCTCTTGTATGCAGAACAAAATGATCTTTCATTGTTCAAGATTTCTTTGCATGAGGAAGTTGATGGGAATGGTTTTATTGAATCTTGTTTCCTCTCTGTTGAGCCGTTTTCTTGCTGTCCGCATTTTTAGACCAGTAAAAAGGAAGTTTGGTTGCTAGATAGTGAAGAAAAATTTGAACCCTTGGAAAGAGGTGTTTTTGATTTGTGCCTTACCTCCTGGGCGTCCTACATTTGTAGGACATGTCCTATATTTTCAGATCACATAATATTTTATGTGTATATACCATATTTTTACACCTGTAAACCCATAATTAATCATGACCATTGCCATCGAAGCATTTTCAATGTAATTTCCACTCTCTTGAAGCAAAACAACTCTCCATAATAGTGTAAGAGCTATTTGAAAGTAGAATTTATTGGACTTTGGTGGACTTTAGGTCCTTCGAGGTCTTTCCACAAAGTTTGGATGGGCAAGTATCAGACGTTATTGAGTTGCAAAAATTCTGAAGTGTGGTAGTTTGGACAAGCCATTACTTGGCATATCTTCCACCTGTAAGATTCTGTTATTACATATCTGATATTCTCAAATGAGTGATTTGGAAGAGGAGGCAAGTGCCATATAGTACAAACCCTTCATGTCATATTTGGATTCACAGGGAAATTGGTCGTGATAGAGGCGGACCCAGTCTGCATGAAATCACTTGAAGAGTAGGATCCTCTTCTATGCAGAACGAAATGATCTTTGATGGTTCAAGATTTCTTTGCCTGAGGAAGTTGATGGGAATGGTTTTATTGAATCTTATTTCCTCTCTGTTGAGCCGTTTTCTTGCTGTACGAATATATAGAGCAGTAAAAAGGAAGTTTGGTTGCTAGATAGTGGACAAAAATTTGAACCCTTGGAAAGAGGTATTATTGATTTGGGCCTTCCCTCCAGGGCGTCCTACATTTGTAGGACATGTCCTCCATTTTCAGATCACAGTATATTTTATGGGATTATACTATATTTGTACACCTGCAGACCCATAATTAATCATGACCATTGCCATCCAAGCATTTTCAAAGTATATTCCACCCCGTTCAAGCAAAACAACTCTCCATAATAGTGTATGAGCTATTTGAAAGTAGCAATTATTCTCTTGTACTTTGGTGCACTTTAAGTCAAGCGAGGTCTTTCCACAAAGTTTGGATGGGCAATTATCAGACCTTATTGAGTTGCAAAAATTCGGAAGGCTGGGAGTTTGGAATAGCCATCTCTTGGCATATCTTGCACCTGCAAGATTGTGTGATTACATATCTGACATTCTCGAATGAGAGATTTGGAAGAGGAGGCAAGTGCTATGTAGTTCAAACCCTTCATGTCATTTATGGATTCACAGTAAAATTGGTCGTGATGGAGGGGTACCTCCATCAGTCTGCATGAAATCACATGGAGAGAAGGTTCCTCTTGTATGCAGTACAAAATTATCTTTCATTGTTCAAGATTTCTTTGCATGAGGAAGTTGATGGGAATGGTTTTATTGAATCTTATTTCCTCTCTGTTGAGCCGTTTTCTTGATGTACGAATATATAGAGCAGTAAAAAGGAAGTTTGGTAGCTAGTTAGTGGACAAAAATTTGAAAGCTAGGAAAGAGGTGTTTTTGATTTGGGCCTTCCATCCTGGGCGTCCTACATTTGTAGGACATATCCTTCATTTTCATATCACAGTATATTTTATGTGTATATACTATATTTGTACACCTGTATACCCATAATTAATCATGACCATTGCCATCCAAGCATTTTCAAAGTATATTCCACTCCGTTGAAGCAAAACAACTCTCCATAATAGTGTATGAGCTATTTGAAAGTAGCATTTATTTTCTTGGACTTTGGTGCACTTTACTTCAAGCGAGGTCTTTCCACAAAGTTTGGATGGGCAAGTATCAGACCTTATTGAGTTGCAAAAATTCTGAAGGCTGGCAGTTTGGACTAGCCATCTGTTGGCATATCTTGCACCTGTAAGATTCTGTGATTACATATCTGACATTCTCGAATGAGAGATTTGGAAGAGGAGGCACGTGCCATGTAGTCCAAACCATCCATGCATTTTCAATGTAATATCCACTCTCTTGAAGCAAAACAACTCTCCATAAGAGCGTAAGAGCTATTTGAAAGTAGAATTTATTCTCTTGGACTTTGATGGACTTTACATCCTTCGGTGTCTTTGCACAAAGTTTGGATGGGCAATTATCTGACGTTATTGAGTTGCAAAAATTCTGAAGGGTAGGAATTTTGGACAAGCCATTTCTTGGCATATCTTCCACCTGTAAGATTCTGTGATTACATATCTGACATTCTAAAATGAGAGATTTGGAAGAGGAGGCAAGTGCTATGTAGTCCAAACCCTTCATATCATTTACAGATTCACAATAAAATTGGTTGTGAAGGAGGGGTACCCAGTCTGCAGGAAATCACATGGAGAGAAGGATCCTCTTCCGTGTAGAACGAAATGATCTTTCATTGTTCAAGATTTCTTTGCATGAGGAAGTTGATGGGAATGGTTTTATTGAATCTTATTTCCTCTCTGTTGAGCCGTTTTCTTGCTGTCCGAGTTTATAGAGCAGTAAAAAGGAAGTTTGGTTGCTAGATAGTGGACAAAAATCTGAACCCTTGCAAAGGGGTGTTTTTGATTTGGACATTCGCTCCTGGGCGTCCTACATTTGTAGTACATGTCCTACATTTTCTGATAACAGTATATTTTATGGGTTTATACGATATTTGTAAAACTGTAGAATCAGAATTAATAATGACCATGGCCATCCATGCATTTTCAATGTAATATCCACTCTCTTGAAGCAAAACAACTTTCCATAATAGTGTGAGAGCTATTTGAAAGTAGAATTTATTCTCTTAGACTATGGTGGACTTTACGTCCTTCGAGGAATTTCCACAAAGTTTGGATGGGCAATTATCAGACGTTATTTATTTGCAAAAATTCTGAAGGGTGGAAGTTTGGACAAGACATTTCTTGGCATATCTTCCACGTGTAAGATTCTGTGATTACATATCTGACATTATCGAATGAGAGATTTGGAAGAGGAGGAAAGTGCCATGTAGTCCAAACCCTTCATGTCATTTATGGATTCACAGTGAAATTGGTCGTGACGGAGGGGTACCCAGTCTGCATGAAATCACATGGAGAGAAGGATCTTCTTCTATGTAGAGCGAAATGATCTTTCATTGTTCAAGATTTCTTTGCATGAGGAAGTTGATGGGAATGGTTTTATTGAATCTTAATTCCTCTCTGTTGAGCCGTTTTCTTGCTGTCCGAGTTTATAGAGCAGTAAAAAGGAAGTTTGGTTGCCAGATAGTGGACAAAAATTTGAACCCTTGGAAAGAGATGTTTTTGATTAAGGCCTACCCGCCTGGGCGTCCTACATTTGTAGGACATGTCCTCCATTTTCAGATCACAGTATATTTTATGGGTTTATACTATATATGTACACCTGTAGACCCATAATAAATCATGACCATGGCCATACAAGCATTTTCAATGTAATATCCACTCTCTTGAAGCAAAAGAACTCTCCATAAAAGTGTAAGAGCTATTTGAAAGTAGAATTTATTTTCTTGGACTTTGGTGGACTTTATGTCCGGCGAGGTCTTTCCACATAGTTTGGATGGGCAATTATCAGACGTTATTGAGTTGCAAAAATTCGGAAGGCTGGGAGTTTGGACTAGCCATCTCTTGGCATATCTTGCACCTGTAAGATTCTGTGATTACATATCTGACATTCTCGAATGAGAGATTTGGAACAGGAGGCAAGTGCTATGTAGTCCAAACCCTTCATATCATTTATAGATTCACAATAAAATTGGTTGTGAAGGAGGGGTACCCAGGCAGCATGAAATCACATGGACAGAAGGATCCTCTTTTATGCAGAACGAAATGATCTTTCATTGTTCAAGATTTCTTTGCATGAGGAAGTTGATGGGAATGGTTTTATTGAATCTTATTTCCTCGCTGTTGAGCCGTTTTCTTGCTGTCTGAGTTTATAGAGCAGTAAAAAGGAAGTTTGGTTGCTTGTGAGCGGACGAAAATTTGAACCCTTGGAAAGGGTTGTTTCTGATTTGGAACTTCCCTCCTGGGTGTCCTACATTTGTAGGACATGTCCTCCATTTTCTGATCACACTATATTTTATGGGTTTATACTATATTTGTAAAACTGTAGAACCATAATTAATAATGACCATGGCCATCCATGCATTTTCAATGTAATATCCACTCTCTTGAAGCAAAACAACTCTCCATAATAGCATGAGAGCTATTTGAAAGTAGAATTTATTCTCTTAGACTATGGTGGACTTTACGTCCTTTGAGGTCTTTCCACAAAGTTTGGATGGGCAATTATCAGACGTTATTGATTTGCAAAAATTCTGAAGGGTGGAAGTTTGGACAAGACGTTTCTTGGCATATCTTCCACATGTAAGATTCTGTGATTACATATCTGACATTATCGAATGAGAGATTTGGAAGAGGAGGCAAGTGCCATGTAGTCCAAACCCTTCATGTCATTTATGGATTCACAGTGAAATTGGTCATGATGGAGGGGTACCCAGTCTGCATGAAATCACATGGAGAGAAGGATCTTCTTCTATGTAGAGCGAAATGATCTTTCATTGTTCAAAATTTCTTTGCATGAGGAATTTTTTAGGAATGGTTTTATTGAATCTTATTTCCTCTCTGTTGAGCCGTTTTCTTGCTGTCCGAGTTTATAGAGCAGTAAAAGGAAGTTTGGTTGCCAGATAGTGGACAAAAATTTGAACCCTTGGAAAGAGATGTTTTTGATTAAGGCCTTACCTCCTGGGCGTCCTACATTTGTAGGACATGTCCTCCATTTTCAGATCACAGTATATTATATGGGTTTATACTATATATGTACACCTGTAGACACATAATAATTCATGACCATGGCAATCCAAGCATTTTCAATGTGATATCCACTCTCTTGAAGCAAAAGAACTCTCCATAATAGCGTAAGAGCTGTTTGAAAGTAGAATTTATTCTCTTAGACTATGGTGGACTTTACGTCCGGCGAGGTCTTTCCACAAAGTTTGGGTGGGCAATTATCAGACGTTATTGAGTTGCAAAAATTCGGAAGGCTGAGAGTTTGGACTAGCCATCTCTTGGCATATCTTGCACCTGTAAGATTCTGTGATTACATAGCTGACATTCTCGAATGAGAGATTTGGAAGAGGAGGCAAGTCCTATGTAGACCAAACCCTTCATATCATTTATAGATTCACAATAAAATTGGTCGTGAAGGAGGGTTACCCAGTCTGCATGAAATCACATGGAGAGAAGGATCCTCTTGTAGGCAGAACAAAATTATCTTTCATTGTTCAAGATTTCTTTGCATGAGGAAGTTGATGGGAATGGTTTTATTGAATCTAATTTCCTCTCTGTTGAGCGTTTTTCTTGATGTACGAATATATAGAACAGTAAAAAAGAAGTTTTGTGGCTAGTTAGTGGAGAAAAATTTGAACCCTTGGAAAGAGGTGTTTTTAATTTGGGCCTTCCCTCCTGGGCGTCCTACATTTGTAGGACATGTCCTACATTTTCAGATCACAGTATATTTTATGGGTATATACTATACTTGTACACCTGTAAACCCATAATTAATTATGACCATTGCCATCCACGCATTTTCAATGTAATATCCAATCTCTTGAAGCAAAACAATTCTCCATAATAGTGTAAGAGCTATTTGAAAGTAGAATTAATTCTGTTGGACTTTGGTGGATTTTATGTCCTTCGAGGTCTTTCCACAAAGTTTGGATGGGCAATTATCAGATGTTATTGAGTTGCAAAAATTCGGAAGTGTGGAATTTTGGACAAGCAATTTCTTGGCATATCTTACACCTGTAAGATTCTGTGATTACATAGCTGTCATTCTCGAATGAGAGATTTGGAAGAGGAGGCAAGTGAAATGTAGTCCAAACCCTTCATGTCATTAAGGATTCACTGTGAAATTGGTGTTGATGGAGGGGTACCCAGTCTGCATGAAATCACATGGAGAGAAGGATCCTCTTCCATGTAGACCGAAATGATTTTTCATTGTTAAATTTTTCTTTGCATGAGGAAGTTAATGGGAAAGGTTTTATTGAATCTTATTTCCTCTCTGTTTGGCCGTTTTCTTGCTGTCCGCGTTTATAGAGCAGTAAAAAGGAAGTTTGGTTGCTAGATAGTGGACAAAAATTTAAACCCTTGGAAAGAGGTGATTTTGATATGGGCCTTCCCTCCTGGGCGTCCTACATTTGTAGGACATGTCCTCCATTTTCTGATCACAGTATATTTTATGGGTTGATACTATATTTGTAAAACTGTAGAACCATAATTAATAATGACCATGGCCATCCATGCATTTTCAATGTAATATCCACTCTCTTGAAGCAAAACAACTCTCCATAATAGCGTGAGAGCTATTTGAAAGTAGAATTTATTCTCTTAGACTATGGTGGATTTTAGTTCCTTCGAGGTCTTTCCACAAAGTTTGGATGGGCAATTATCAGACGTTATTAATTTGCAAAAATTCTGAAGGGTAGGAATTTGAACAAGGCATTTCTTGGCATATCTTCCACATGTAAGATTCTGTGATTACATATCTGACATTCTAGAATGAGAGATTTGGAAGTGGAGTCCTCTTCTATGCAGAACGAAGTGATCTTTCATTGTTCAAGATTTCTTTGCATGAGGAAGTTGATGGGAATGGTTTTATTGAATCTTATTTCCTCTCTGTTGAGCCATTTTCTTGCTGTCCGTGTTTATAGAGCAGTAAAAATGAAGTTTGGTTGCTAGATAGTGGACAAAAATGTGAACCCTTGCAAAGGGGTGTTTGGATGGACAATTATCAGACGTTTTTGAGTTGCAAAAATTCGGAAGGCTGGGAGTTTGGACTAGCCATCTCTTGGCTTATCTTGCACCTGTAAGATTCTGTGGTTACATATCTGACATTCTAGAATGAGAGATTTGGAAGAGGAGGCACGTGCCATGTAGTCCAAACCCTTCATGGCATTTATGGATTCACAGTGAAATTGTTGGTGATGTAGGGGTACCCAGTCTGCAAGAAATCACATGGAAAGAAGGATCCTCTTCTATGTAGAACGAAATGATCTTTCATTTTTCAAGATTTCTTTTCATGAGGAAGTTGATGGGAATGGTTTTATTGAATCTTATTTCCTCTCTGTTGATCCGTTTACTTGCTGTCCGATGTTATAGAGCAGTAAAAAGGAAGTTTGGTTGCTAGATAGTGGACAAAAATCTGAACCCTTGCAAAGGGGTGTTTTTGATTTGGACATTTGCTCCTCGGTGTCCTACATTTGTAGGACATGTCCTCCATTTGTAGGACATGTCCTCCATTTTCTGATCACAGTATATTTTATGGGTTTATACTATATTTGTAAAACTGTAGAATCAGAATTAATAATGACCATGGCCATCCATGCATTTTCAATGTAATATCCACTCTCTTGAAGCAAATCAACTCTCCATAATAGTGTGAGAGCTATTTGAAAGTAGAATTTATTCTCTTAGACTATGGTGGACTTTACGTCCTTCGAGGTCTTTCCACAAAGTTTGGCTGGGCAATTATCAGACGTTATTGATTTGCAAAAATTCTGAAGGGTGGAAGTTTGGACAAGACGTTTCTTGGCATATCTTCCACATGTAGGATTCTGTGATTACATATCTGACATTATCGAATGAGAGATTTGGAAGAGGAGGCAAGTGCCATGTAGTCCAAACCCTTCATGTCATTTATGGATTCACAGTGAAATTGGTCGTGACGGAGGGGTACCCAGTCTGCATGAAATCACATGGAGAGAAGGATCTTCTTCTATGTAGAGCGAAATGATCTTTCATTGTTCAAGATTCCTTTGCATGAGGAAGTTGATGGGAATGGTTTTATTGAATCTTATTTCCTCTCTGTTGAGCCGTTTTCTTGCGGTCCGAGTTTATAGAGCAGTAAAAAGGAAGTTTGGTTGCCAGATATTGGACAAAAATTTGAACCCTTGGAAAGAGATGTTTTTGATTAAGGCCTTCCCTCCTGGGCGTCCTACATTTGTAGGACATGTCCTCCATTTTCAGATCACAGTATATTTTATGGGTTTATACTATATATGTACACCTGTAGACCCATAATAAATCATGACCATGGCCATACAAGCATTTTCAATGTAATATCCACTCTCTTGAAGCAAAAGAACTCTCCATAAAAGAGTAAGAGCTATTTGAAAGTAGAATTTATTTTCTTGGACTTTGGTGGACTTTATGTCCGGCGAGGTCTTTCCACATAGTTTGGATGGGCAATTATCTGACGTTATTGAGTTGCAAAAATTCTGAAGGGTAGGAATTTTGGACAAGCCATTTCTTGGCATATCTTCCACCTGTAAGATTCTGTGATTACATATCTGACATTCTAGAATGAGAGATTTGGAAGAGGAGGCAAGTGCTATGTAGTCCAAACCCTTCATATCATTTACAGATTCACAATAAAATTGGTTGTGAAGGAGGGGTAACCAGTCTGCATGAAATTACATGGAGAGAAGGAACCTCTTTTATGCAAAACGAAATGATCTTTCATTGTTCAAGATTCTTTGCATGAGGAAGTTGATGGGAATGGTTTTATTGAATCTTATTTCCTCTCTGTTGAGCCGTTTTCGTGCTGTAAGAGTACATAGAGCAGTAAAAAGGAACTTTGGTAGGTAGTTAGTGGACAAAAATTTGAACCCTTGGAAAGAGGTGTTTTTTATGTGGGCCTTCACTCCTGGACCTCCTACATTTGTAGGACATGTCCTCCATTTTCAGATCACAGTATATTTTATGGGTGTATACTATATTTGTACACCTGTATACCCATAATTAATCATGACCATTGCCATCCAAGCATTTTCAAAGTAATATCCAATCTCTTGAAGCAAAACAACTCTCCATAATAGCGTAAGCGCTATTTGAAAGTAGAATTTATTCTCTTAGACTATGGTGCACTTTACGTCCTTCGATGTCTTTCCACAAAGTTTGGATGGGCAATTATCAGACGTTATTGAGTTGCAAAAATTCGGAAGGCTGCGAGTTTGGACTTGCCATCTCTTGGCAGATCTTGCACCTGTACGATTCTGAGATTACATATCTGACATTCTCGAATGAGAGATTTGGAAGAGAAGGCAAGTCCTATGTAGACCAAACCCTTAATATCATTTATAGATTCACAATAAAATTGGTCGTGAAGGAGGGGTACCCAGTCTGTATGAAATCACATGGAGAGAAGGATTCTCTTGTATGCAGAACAAAATTATCTTTCATTGTTCAAGATATCTTTGGATGAGGAAGTTGATGGGAATGGTTTTATTGAATCTAATTTCCTCTTTGTTAAGCGTTTTTCTTGATGTACGAATATATAGAGCAGTAAAAAGGAAGTTTTGTGGCTAGTTAGTGTAGAAAAATTTGAACCCTTGGAAAGAGGTGTTTTTAATTTGGGCCTTCCCTCCTGGGCGTCCTACATTTGTAGGACATGTCCTACATTTTCAGATCATACTGTATTTTATGGGTTTATACTATATATATACACTTGTAGACCCATAATTAATCATGACCATTGCCATCCAAGCATTTTTAATGTAATATCCACTCTCTTGAAGCAAAACAACTCTCCATAATCGTGTAAGAGCTATTTGAAAGTAGAATTAATTCTCTTCGACTTTGGTGGACTTTATGTCCTTCGAGGTCTTTCCACAAAGTTTGGATGGGCAAGTATCAGACGTTATTGAGTTGCAAAAATTCTGAAGTGTGGAATTTTGGACAAGCCATTTCTTGGCATATCTTACACCTGTAAGATTCTGTGATTACATAGCTGTCATTCTCGAATGAGAGATTTGGAAGAGGAGGCAAGTGCCATGTTGTCCAAACCCTTCATGTCATTAAGGATGCACAGTGAAATTGGTCGTGATGGAGGGGTACCCAGTCTGCATGAAATCACATGGAGAGAAGGCTCCTCTTCCGTGTAGAACGAAATGATCTTTCATTGTTCAAGATTTCTTTGCATGAGCAAGTTGATGGGAATGGTTTTATTGAATCTTATTTCCTCTCTGTTGAGCCGTTTTCTTACAGTCCAAGTTTACAGAGCAGTAAAAAGGAAGTTTGTTTGCTAGATAGTGGACAAAAATGTGAACCCTTGGAAAGAGGTGTTTTTGATTTGTGCCTTCCCTCCTGGGCATTCTACATTTGTAGTACATGTCCTCCATTTTCAGATCACAGTATAGTTTATGGATATATACTATATTTGTACACCTGTAGATCCATATTTAATCATGACCATGGCCATCCAGGCATTTTCAATGTAATATCCCCTTTCCTAAAGCTAAACAGCTCTCCATAATAGCGTAAGAGCTATTTGAAAGTAGAATTTATTCTCTTAGACTATGGTGGAATTTACGTCCTTCGAGGTCTTTCCACAAAGTTTGGATTGGCAATTAGCAGACGTTATTGATTTGCAAAAATTCTGAAGGATTGAAGTTTGGACAAGCCATTTCTTGGCATATCTTTCACATGTAAGATTCTTTGATTACATATCTGACATTCTCGAATGAGAGATTTGGAAGAGGAGGCAAGTGCCATGTAGTCCAAACCCTTCATGTCATTTATGGATTCACAGTGCAATTGGTCGTGACGGAGGGGTACCCAGTCTGCATGAAATCACTTGGAGAGAAGGATCTTCCTCTATGTAGAAAAAAATTATCTTTCATTGTTCAAGATTTGCATGAGGAAGTTGATGGGAATGGTTTTATTGAATCTTATTTCCTCTCTGTTGAGCCGTTTTCTTGCTGTCCGAGTATATAGATAAGTAAAAAGGAAGTTTGGTTGCTAGATAGTGTACAAAAATTTGAACCCTTGGAAAGAGGTGTTTTTGAATTGGGCCTTCCCTCCAGGGCGTCCTACATTTGTAGGACATGTCCTGCATTTTCAGATCACCATACATTTTATGGGTTTATACTATATTTGTACACCTGCAGACCCATAATAAATCATGACCATTGACATGCAAGCATTTTCAAAGTATATTCCACTCTGTTCAAGCAAAACAACTCTTCATAATAGTGTATGAGCTATTTGAAAGTAGCAATTATTCTCTTGGACTTTGGTGCACTTTACTTCGAGCGAGGTCTTTCCACAAAGTTTGGATGGGCAATTATCAGACCTTATTGAATTGCAAAAATTCGGAAGGCTGGGAATTTGGAATAGCCATCTCTTGGCATATATTGCACCTGCAAGATTGTGTGATTACATATTTGACATTCTCAAATGAGAGAGTTGGAAGAGGAATCAAGTGCTATGTATTCCAAACCCTTCATATCATTTATGGATTCACAATAAAATAGGATGTGATGGAGGGGTAACCTGTCTGCATGAAATGACATGGAGAGAAGGATCCCCTTGTATGCAGAATAAAATCATCTTTCATTGTTTAAGATTTCTTTGCATGAGGAAGTTGATGGGAATGGTTTTATTGAATCTTATTTCCTCTCTATTGAGCCATTTTCTTGCTGTCCGATTTTCTAGAGCAGTAAAAAGGAAGTTTGGTAGCTAGTTAGTGGACAAAAATTTGAAAGCTTGGAAAGAGGTGTTTTTGATTTAGGCCTTCCCTCCATGGCGTCCTACATTTGTAGGACATGTCCTTCACTTTCATATAACAGTATATTTTATGGGTATATACTATATTTGTACACCTGCAGGCCCATAATTAATCATGACCATTGCCATCCAAGAATTTTCAAAGTATATTCCACTCCGTTCAAGCAAAACAACTCTCCATAATAGTGTATGAGCTATTTGAAAGTAGCATTTATTCTCTTGGACTTTGGTGCACATTACATCCTGCGATGTTTTCCACAAAGTTTGGATGGGCAATTCTCATATGTTACTGAGTTGCAAAAATTCTGAAGAGTGGAAGTTTGGACTAGCGATCTCTTGGCATATCTTTCACATGTAAGATTCTGTGATTACATATCTGACATTCTCGAATGAGAGATTTGGAAGAGGAGGCAAGTGCTATGTAGTCCAAACCCTTCATGTCATTTATGGATTCACAGTAAAATTGGTCGTGATGGAGGGGTACCCAGTCTGCATGAAATCACAAGGAGAGAAGGATCCTCTTGTATGCAGAACAAAATTATCTTTCATTGTTCAAGATTTCTTTGCATTAGGAAGTTGATGGGAATTGTTTTATTGAATCTTATTTCCTCTCTGTTGAGCCGTTTTCTTGCTGTCCGTGTTTATAGAGCAGTAAAAAGGAAGTTTGGTTGCTAGTGAGAGGACAAAAATTTCAACCCTTGGAAAGGGTTGTTTCTGATTTGGAACTTCCCTCCTGGGTGTCCTACATTTGTAGGACATGTCCTCCATTTTCTGATCACAGTATATTTTATGGGTTTATACTATATTTGTAAAACTGTAGAACCATAATTAATAATGACCATGGCCATCCATGCATTTTCAATGTAATATCCACTCTCTTGAAGCAAAACAACTCTCCATAATAGCGTGAGAGCTATTTGAAAGTAGAATTTATTCTCTTAGACTATGGTGGACTTTACGTCCTTCGAAGTCTTTCCACAAAGTTTGGATGGACAATTATCAGACGTTATTGAGTTGCAAAAATTCGGAAGGCTGGGAGTTTGGACTACCCATCTCTTGGCTTATCTTGAACCTGTAAGATTCTGTGATTACATATCTGACATTCTAGAATGAGAGATTTGGAAGAGGAGGCACGTGCCATGTAGTCCAAACTCTTCATGTCATTTATGGAATCATAGCAAAATTGGTCGTGATGGAGGGGTACCCATTCTGCATGAAATCACAAGGAGAGAAGGATCCTCTTGTATGCAGAACAAAATTATCTTTCATTGTTCAAGATTTCTTTGCATTAGGAAGTTGATGGGAATTGTTTTATTGAATCTTATTTCCTCTCTGATGAGCCGTTTTCTTGCTGTCCGCGTTTGTAGACCAGTAGAAAGGAAGTTTGGTTGCTAGATGGTGGACATAAATTTGAACCCTTGGAAAGAGGTGTTTTTGATTCGGGCTTTCCCTCCCGGGCGTCCTACATTTGTAGGACATGTCCTCCATCTTGAGATCACAGTATATTTTCTGGGTTTATACTATATATGTACACCTGTAGACCCATAATAAAACATGACCATGGCCATCCAAGCATTTTCAATGTAATATCCACTCTGTTGAAGCAAAAGAACTCTCCATAATAGTGTAAGAGCTATTTGAAAGTAGAATTTATTTTCTTGGACTTTGGTGGACTTTACGTCCGGCGAGGTCTTTCCACAAAGTTTGGATGAGCAATTATCAGACGTTATTGAATTGCAAAAATTCGGAAGGCTGGGAGTTTGGACTAGCCATCTCTTGGCATATCTTGCACCTGTAAGATTCTGTGATTACATATCTGACATTCTTGAATGAGAGATTTGGAAGAGGAGGCAAGTGCTATGTAGTCCAAACCCGTCATATCATATATAGATTCACAATAAAATTGGTTGTGAAGGAGGGGTTCCCAGTCTGCATGAAATTACATGGAGAGAAGGATCCACTTCTAGGTAGAACGAAATGATCTTTCATTGTTCAAGATTTCTTTGCATGAGGAAGTTGATGGGAATGGTTTTATTGAATCTTATTTCCTCTCTGTTGAGCGTTTTTTGTGATGTATGAATATATAGAGCAGTAAAAAGGAATTTTTGTGGCTAGTTAGTGGAGAAAAATTTGAACCCTTGGAAAGAGGTGTTTTTAATATGGGTCTTCCCTCCTGGGCGTCCTACATTTGTAGGACATGTCCTACATTTTCAGATCACATAATATTTTATGGGTATATACTATATTTTTACACCTGTAAACCCATAATTAATCATGACCATTGCCATCAACGCATTTTCAATGTAATATCCAATCTCTTGAAGCAAAACAACTCTCCATAATAGTTTAAGAGCTATTTGAAATTAGAATTCATTCTCTTGGACTTTGGTGGACTTTACGTCCTTCGAGGTCTTTGCACAAAGTTTGGATGGGCAATTATCTGACGTTATTGAGTTGCAAAAATTCTGAAGGCTAGGAGTTTGGACTAGCCATCTCTTGGCATATCTTGCACCTGTAAGATTCTGTGATTACATATCTGACTTTCTCAAATGAGAGATTTGGAAGAGGAGGCAAGTGAAATGTAGTCCAAACCCTTCATGTCATTTATGGATTCACAGTGAAATTGGTTGTGATGGAGGGGTACCCAGTCTGCATGAAATCACATGGAGAGAAGGATCCTCTTCTATGTAGAACGAAATGATCTTTCATTTTTCAAGATTTCTTTGCATGAGCAAGTTGATGGGAATGGTTTTATTGAATCTTATTTCCTCTCTGTTGAGCCGTTTACTTGCTGTTCTGTGTTATAGAGCAGTAAAAAGGAAGTTTGGTTGCTAGATAGTGAACAAAAATTTGAACCCTTGGAATGGGGTGTTTTTGATTTGGACCTACCCTCCTGGATGTCCTACATTTGTAGGACATGTCCTCCATTTTCTGATCACAGTTTATTTTATGGGTTTATACTATATTTGTAAAACTGAGAACCATAATTAATAATGGCCATGGCCATCCATGAATTTTCAATGTAATATCCACTCTCTTGAAGCAAAACAACTCTCCATAATAGCGTAAAAGCTATTTGAAAGTAGAATTTATTCTCTTAGACTATGGTGGACTTTACATCCTTCGAGGTCTTTCCACAAAGTTTGGATGGGCAATTATCAGACGTTATTGATTTGCAAAAATTCTGAAGGGTAGGAATTTGAACAAGGCATTTCTTGGCATATCTTCCACATGTAAGTATCTGTGATTATATATCTGACATTCTCGAATGAGAGATTTGGAAGAGGAGGCAAGTGACATGTAGTCCAAACCCTTCATGTCATTTATGGATTCACAGTAAAATTGGTCGTGATGGAGGGGTACCCAGTCTGCATGAAATCACAAGGAGAGAAGGATCCTCTTGTATGCAGAACGGAATTTTATTTCATTGTTCAAGATTTCTTTGCATGAGGAAGTTGATGGGAATGGTTTTATTGAATCTTATTTCCTCTCTGTTGAGCCGTTTTCTTGCTGTACGAGTATATAGAGCAGTAAAATGGAAGTTTGGTTGCTAGTTAGTGGACAAAATTTTGAACCCTTGGAAAGAGGTGTTTTTGGTTTGGGCCTTCCCTCCAGGGCATCCTTCATTTGTAGGACATGTCCTACATTTTCCTATCACATAATATTTTATGTGTATATTCTATATTTGTACACCTGTAAACCCATAATTGATCATGACCATTGCCATCAACGCATTTTCAATGTAATATCCAATGTCTTGAAGCAAAACAACTCTCCATAATAGTGTAATAGCTATTTGAAAGTAGAATTCATTCTCTTGGACTTTGGTGGACTTTACGTCCTTCGAGGTCTTTCCACAAGGTTTGGATGGGCAATTATCAGACGTTATTGAGTTGCAAAAATTCGGAAGGCTGGGAGTTTGGACTAGCCATATCTTGGCATATCTTGCACCTGAAAGGTTCTGTGATTACATATCTGACATTCTCGAATGAGAGATTTGGAAGAAGAGGCAATTGCTATGTAGTCCAAACCCTTCATATCATTTATGGTTTCACAAAAAAATTGGTCGTGATAGAAGTGTAACCAGTCTGCATGAAATCACATGGAAAGAAGGATCCTCTTTTATGCAGAACGAAATGATCTTTCATTGTTCAAGATTTCTTTGCATGAGGAAGTTGATGGGAATGGTTTTATTGAATCTTATTTCCTCTCTGTTGAGACGTTTTCTTGCTGTCCGAGTTTATAGAGCAGTAAAAAGGAAGTTTGGTAGCTAGTTAGTGGACAAAAATTTGAACCCTTGGAAAGAGGTGTTTTTGATGTGGGCCTTCACTCCTGGACGTCCTACATTTGTAGGACATGTCCTCCATTTTCAGATCATACTGTATTTTATGGGTTTATACTATCTATGTACCCTTGTAGACCCATAATTAATCATGACCATTGTCATCCAAGCATTTTCAATGTAATATCCACTCTCTTGAAGCAAACAACTCTCCATAATAGTGTAAGAGCTATTTGAAAGTAGAATTAATTCTCTTGGACTTAGGTGGACTTTATGTCCTTCGAGGTCTTTCTACAAAGTTTGGATGGGCAATTATCAGATGTTATTGAGTTGCAAATATTCTGAAGGCTGGGAGTTTGGACTAGCCATATCTTGGCATATCTTTCACCTGTAAGCTTCTGTGATTACATATCTGACAATCTCGATTGAGAGATTTGGAAGAGGAGGCAAGTGCTATGTAGTCCAAACCCTTCATGTCATTTATGGATTCACAGTGAAATTGGTGGTGATGTAGTGGTACCCAGTCTGCAAGAAATCACATGGAGAGAAGTATCCTCTTCTATGTAGAACGAAATGATCTTTCATTGTTCAAGATTCCTTTGCTTCAGGTAATTGATGGGAATGGTTTTATTGAATCTTTTTTCCTCTCTGTTGAGCGGTTTTCTGGCGGTTCGAGTTTTCACAACAGGAAAAATGAAGTTTGGTTTCTAGATAGTGGACAAAAATTTGAACCCTTGGAAAGAGGTGTTTTTAATTAGGGCCATCCCTCCTGGGCGTCCTACATTTGTAGGACATGTCCTCCATTTTCAAATCACAGTATTTTTTATGTGTATATACTATATTTGTACACCTGTATACCCATAATTAATCATGACCATTGCCATCTAAGCTTTTTCAAAGTATATTCCACTCCGTTCAAGCAAAACAACTATCCATAATAGTGTATGAGTTATTTGAAAGTAGAATTTATTCTCTTGGACTTTGGTGCACTTTACGTCAAGCGAGATCTTTCCACAAAATTTGGATGGGCAATTATCAGACATTATTGAGTTGCAAAAATTCGGAAGGCTGGGAGTTTGGACTAGCCATCTCTTGGCATGTCTTGCACCTGTAAGATTCTGTGATTACATATCTGACTTTCTCGAATGAGAGATTTGGAAGAGGAGGCAAGTGCTATGTAGTCCAAACCCTTCATGTCATTTATGGATTCACAGTGAAATTGGTTGTGATGGAGGGGTACCCAGTCTGCATGAAATCACATGGCGAGAAGGATCCTCTTCTATGTAGAACGAAATGATCTTTCATTTTTCAAGATTTCTTTGCATGAGGAAGTTGATGGGAATGGTTTTATTGAATCTTATTTCTTCTCTGTTGAGCCGTTTACTTGCTGTCTGATGTTATAGAGCAGTAAAAAGGAAGTTTGGTTGCTAGATAGTGGACAAAATTTGAACCCTTGGAAAGGGGTGTTTTTGATTTGGACCTTCCCTCCTGGGTGTCCTACATTTGTAGGACATGTCCTCCATTATCTGATCACAGTATATTTTATGGGTTTATACTATATTTGTAAAACTGAGAACCAAAATTAATAATGACCATGGCCATCCATGCATTTTCAATGTAATATCAACTCTCTTGAAGCAAAACAACTCTACATAATAGCATAAGAGCTATTTGAAAGTAGAATTTATTCTCTTAGACTATGGTGGACTTTACGTCCTTCGAGGTCTTTCCACAAAGTTTGGATGGGCAATTATCAGACGTTATTAATTTGCAAAAATTCTGAAGGGTAGGAATTTGAACAAGGCATTTCTTGGCATATCTTCCACATGTAAGATTCTGTGATTATATATCTGACATTCTCGAATGAGAGATTTGGAAGAGGAGGCAAGTGCCATGTAGTCCAAACCCTTCATGTCATTTAAGGATTCACAGTGAAATTGGTCGTGAAGGAGGGGTACCCAGTTTGCATGAAATCACATGGAGAGAAGGATCTTCTTCTATGTATAGCGAAATGATCTTTCTTTGTTCAAGATTTCTTTGCATGAGGAAGTTGATGGGAATGGTTTTATTGAATCTTAATTCCTCTCTGTTGAGCCGTTTTCTTGCTGTTCGAGTTTATAGAGCAGTAAAAAGGAAGTTTGGTTGCCAGATAGTGGACAAAAATTTGAATCCTTGGAAAGAGATGTTTTTGATTTGGGACTTCCCTCCTGGGCGTCCTACATTTGTAGGACATGTCCTCCATTTTCAGATCACAGTATATTTTATGGGTTTATACTATATATGTACACCTGTAGACCCATAATAAATCATGACCATGGCCATACAAGCATTTTCAATGTAATATCCACTCTCTTGAAGCAAAAGAACTCTCCATAAAAGTGTAAGAGCTATTTGAAAGTAGAATTTATTTTCTTGGACTTTGGTGGACTTTATGTCCGGCGAGGTCTTTCCACATAGTTTGGATGGGCAATTATCAGACGTTATTGAGTTGCAAAAATTCGGAAGGCTGGGAGTTTGGACTAGCCATCTCTTGGCATATCTTGCACCTGTAAGATTCTGTGATTACATATCTGACATTCTCGAATGAGTGATTTGGAAGAGGAGGCAAGTGCTATGTAGTCCAAACCCTTCATATCATATATAGATTCACAATAAAATTGGTTGTGAAGGAGGGGTTCCCAGTCTGCATGAAATTACATGGAGAGAAGGATCCACTTCTAGGTAGAACGAAATGATCTTTCATTGTTCAAGATTTCTTTGCATGAGGAAGTTGATGGGAATGGTTTTATTGAATCTTATTTCCTCTCTGTTGAGCGTTTTTTGTGATGTATGAATATATAGAGCAGTAAAAAGTAAATTTTGTGGCTAGTTAGTGGAGAAAAATTTGAACCCTTGGAAAGAGGTGTTTTTAATATGGGTCTTCCCTCCTGGGCGTCCTACATTTGTAGGACATGTCCTACATTTTCAGATCACATAATATTTTATGGGTATATACTATATTTTTACACCTGTAAACCCATAATTAATCATGACCATTGCCATCAATGCATTTTCAATGTAATATCCAATCTCTTGAAGCAAAACAACTCTCCATAATAGTTTAAGAGCTATTTGAAATTAGAATTCATTCTCTTGGACTTTGGTGGACTTTACGTCCTTCGAGGTCTTTGCACAAAGTTTGGATGGGCAATTATCTGACGTTATTGAGTTGCAAAAATTCTGAAGGCTAGGAGTTTGGACTAGCCATCTCTTGGCATATCTTGCACCTGTAAGATTCTGTGATTACATATCTGACTTTCTCAAATGAGAGATTTGGAAGAGGAGGCAAGTGAAATGTAGTCCAAACCCTTCATGTCATTTATGGATTCACAGTGAAATTGGTTGTGATGGAGGGGTACCCAGTCTGCTTGAAATCACATGGAGAGAAGGATCCTCTTCTATGTAGAACGAAATGATCTTTCTTTTTTCAAGATTTCTTTGCATGAGCAAGTTGATGGGAATGGTTTTATTGAATCTTATTTCCTCTCTGTTGAGCCGTTTACTTGCTGTACTGTGTTATAGAGCAGTAAAAAGGAAGTTTGGTTGCTAGATAGTGAACAAAAATTTGAACCCTTGGAATGGGGTGTTTTTGATTTGGACCTACCCTCCTGGATGTCCTACATTTGTAGGACATGTCCTCCATTTTCTGATCACAGTTTATTTTATGGGTTTATACTATATTTGTAAAACTGAGAACCATAATTAATAATGGCCATGGCCATCCATGAATTTTCAATGTAATATCCACTCTCTTGAAGCAAAACAACTCTCCATAATAGCGTAAAAGCTATTTGAAAGTAGAATTTATTCTCTTAGACTATGGTGGACTTTACATCCTTCGAGGTCTTTCCACAAAGTTTGGATGGGCAATTATCAGACGTTATTGATTTGCAAAAATTCTGAAGGATAGGAATTTGAACAAGGCATTTCTTGGCATATCTTCCACATGTAAGTATCTGTGATTATATATCTGACATTCTCGAATGAGAGATTTGGAAGAGGAGGCAAGTGACATGTAGTCCAAACCCTTCATGTCATTTATGGATTCACAGTAAAATTGGTCGTGATGGAGGGGTACCCAGTCTGCATGAAATCACAAGGAGAGAAGGATCCTCTTGTATGCAGAACGGAATTTTATTTCATTGTTCAAGATTTCTTTGCATGAGGAAGTTGATGGGAATGGTTTTATTGAATCTTATTTCCTCTCTGTTGAGCCGTTTTCTTGCTGTTCGAGTTTATAGAGCAGTAAAAAGGAAGTTTGGTTGCCAGATAGTGGACAAAAATTTGAATCCTTGGAAAGAGATGTTTTTGATTTGGGACTTCCCTCCTGGGCGTCCTACATTTGTAGGACATGTCCTCCATTTTCAGATCACAGTATATTTTATGGGTTTATACTATATATGTACACCTGTAGACCCATAATAAATCATGACCATGGCCATACAAGCATTTTCAATGTAATATCCACTCTCTTGAAGCAAAAGAACTCTCCATAAAAGTGTAAGAGCTATTTGAAAGTAGAATTTATTTTCTTGGACTTTGGTGGACTTTATGTCCGGCGAGGTCTTTCCACATAGTTTGGATGGGCAATTATCAGACGTTATTGAGTTGCAAAAATTCGGAAGGCTGGGAGTTTGGACTAGCCATCTCTTGGCATATCTTGCACCTGTAAGATTCTGTGATTACATATCTGACATTCTCGAATGAGTGATTTGGAAGAGGAGGCAAGTGCTATGTAGTCCAAACCCTTCATATCATATATAGATTCACAATAAAATTGGTTGTGAAGGAGGGGTTCCCAGTCTGCATGAAATTACATGGAGAGAAGGATCCACTTCTAGGTAGAACGAAATGATCTTTCATTGTTCAAGATTTCTTTGCATGAGGAAGTTGATGGGAATGGTTTTATTGAATCTTATTTCCTCTCTGTTGAGCGTTTTTTGTGATGTATGAATATATAGAGCAGTAAAAAGTAAATTTTGTGGCTAGTTAGTGGAGAAAAATTTGAACCCTTGGAAAGAGGTGTTTTTAATATGGGTCTTCCCTCCTGGGCGTCCTACATTTGTAGGACATGTCCTACATTTTCAGATCACATAATATTTTATGGGTATATACTATATTTTTACACCTGTAAACCCATAATTAATCATGACCATTGCCATCAATGCATTTTCAATGTAATATCCAATCTCTTGAAGCAAAACAACTCTCCATAATAGTTTAAGAGCTATTTGAAATTAGAATTCATTCTCTTGGACTTTGGTGGACTTTACGTCCTTCGAGGTCTTTGCACAAAGTTTGGATGGGCAATTATCTGACGTTATTGAGTTGCAAAAATTCTGAAGGCTAGGAGTTTGGACTAGCCATCTCTTGGCATATCTTGCACCTGTAAGATTCTGTGATTACATATCTGACTTTCTCAAATGAGAGATTTGGAAGAGGAGGCAAGTGAAATGTAGTCCAAACCCTTCATGTCATTTATGGATTCACAGTGAAATTGGTTGTGATGGAGGGGTACCCAGTCTGCTTGAAATCACATGGAGAGAAGGATCCTCTTCTATGTAGAACGAAATGATCTTTCTTTTTTCAAGATTTCTTTGCATGAGCAAGTTGATGGGAATGGTTTTATTGAATCTTATTTCCTCTCTGTTGAGCCGTTTACTTGCTGTACTGTGTTATAGAGCAGTAAAAAGGAAGTTTGGTTGCTAGATAGTGAACAAAAATTTGAACCCTTGGAATGGGGTGTTTTTGATTTGGACCTACCCTCCTGGATGTCCTACATTTGTAGGACATGTCCTCCATTTTCTGATCACAGTTTATTTTATGGGTTTATACTATATTTGTAAAACTGAGAACCATAATTAATAATGGCCATGGCCATCCATGAATTTTCAATGTAATATCCACTCTCTTGAAGCAAAACAACTCTCCATAATAGCGTAAAAGCTATTTGAAAGTAGAATTTATTCTCTTAGACTATGGTGGACTTTACATCCTTCGAGGTCTTTCCACAAAGTTTGGATGGGCAATTATCAGACGTTATTGATTTGCAAAAATTCTGAAGGATAGGAATTTGAACAAGGCATTTCTTGGCATATCTTCCACATGTAAGTATCTGTGATTATATATCTGACATTCTCGAATGAGAGATTTGGAAGAGGAGGCAAGTGACATGTAGTCCAAACCCTTCATGTCATTTATGGATTCACAGTAAAATTGGTCGTGATGGAGGGGTACCCAGTCTGCATGAAATCACAAGGAGAGAAGGATCCTCTTGTATGCAGAACGGAATTTTATTTCATTGTTCAAGATTTCTTTGCATGAGGAAGTTGATGGGAATGGTTTTATTGAATCTTATTTCCTCTCTGTTGAGCCGTTTTCTTGCTGTACGAGTATATAGAGCAGTAAAATGGAAGTTTGGTTGCTAGTTAGTGGACAAAATTTTGAACCCTTGGAAAGAGGTGTTTTTGGTTTGGGCCTTCCCTCCAGGGCATCCTTCATTTGTAGGACATGTCCTACATTTTCCTATCACATAATATTTTATGTGTATATTCTATATTTGTACACCTGTAAACCCATAATTGATCATGACCATTGCCATCAACGCATTTTCAATGTAATATCCAATGTCTTGAAGCAAAACAACTCTCCATAATAGTGTAATAGCTATTTGAAAGTAGAATTCATTCTCTTGGACTTTGGTGGACTTTACGTCCTTCGAGGTCTTTCCACAAGGTTTGGATGGGCAATTATCAGACGTTATTGAGTTGCAAAAATTCGGAAGGCTGGGAGTTTGGACTAGCCATATCTTGGCATATCTTGCACCTGAAAGGTTCTGTGATTACATATCTGACATTCTCGAATGAGAGATTTGGAAGAAGAGGCAATTGCTATGTAGTCCAAACCCTTCATATCATTTATGGTTTCACAAAAAAATTGGTCGTGATAGAAGTGTAACCAGTCTGCATGAAATCACATGGAAAGAAGGATCCTCTTTTATGCAGAACGAAATGATCTTTCATTGTTCAAGATTTCTTTGCATGAGGAAGTTGATGGGAATGGTTTTATTGAATCTTATTTCCTCTCTGTTGAGACGTTTTCTTGCTGTCCGAGTTTATAGAGCAGTAAAAAGGAAGTTTGGTAGCTAGTTAGTGGACAAAAATTTGAACCCTTGGAAAGAGGTGTTTTTGATGTGGGCCTTCACTCCTGGACGTCCTACATTTGTAGGACATGTCCTCCATTTTCAGATCATACTGTATTTTATGGGTTTATACTATCTATGTACCCTTGTAGACCCATAATTAATCATGACCATTGTCATCCAAGCATTTTCAATGTAATATCCACTCTCTTGAAGCAAACAACTCTCCATAATAGTGTAAGAGCTATTTGAAAGTAGAATTAATTCTCTTGGACTTAGGTGGACTTTATGTCCTTCGAGGTCTTTCTACAAAGTTTGGATGGGCAATTATCAGATGTTATTGAGTTGCAATTATTCTGAAGGCTGGGAGTTTGGACTAGCCATATCTTGGCATATCTTTCACCTGTAAGCTTCTGTGATTACATATCTGACAATCTCGATTGAGAGATTTGGAAGAGGAGGCAAGTGCTATGTAGTCCAAACCCTTCATGTCATTTATGGATTCACAGTGAAATTGGTGGTGATGTAGTGGTACCCAGTCTGCAAGAAATCACATGGAGAGAAGTATCCTCTTCTATGTAGAACGAAATGATCTTTCATTGTTCAAGATTCCTTTGCTTCAGGTAATTGATGGGAATGGTTTTATTGAATCTTTTTTCCTCTCTGTTGAGCGGTTTTCTGGCGGTTCGAGTTTTCACAACAGGAAAAATGAAGTTTGGTTTCTAGATAGTGGACAAAAATTTGAACCCTTGGAAAGAGGTGTTTTTAATTAGGGCCATCCCTCCTTGGCGTCCTACATTTGTAGGACATGTCCTCCATTTTCAAATCACAGTATTTTTTATGTGTATATACTATATTTGTACACCTGTATACCCATAATTAATCATGACCATTGCCATCTAAGCTTTTTCAAAGTATATTCCACTCCGTTCAAGCAAAACAACTATCCATAATAGTGTATGAGTTATTTGAAAGTAGAATTTATTCTCTTGGACTTTGGTGCACTTTACGTCAAGCGAGATCTTTCCACAAAATTTGGATGGGCAATTATCAGACATTATTGAGTTGCAAAAATTCGGAAGGCTGGGAGTTTGGACTAGCCATCTCTTGGCATGTCTTGCACCTGTAAGATTCTGTGATTACATATCTGACTTTCTCGAATGAGAGATTTGGAAGAGGAGGCAAGTGCTATGTAGTCCAAACCCTTCATGTCATTTATGGATTCACAGTGAAATTGGTTGTGATGGAGGGGTACCCAGTCTGCATGAAATCACATGGCGAGAAGGATCCTCTTCTATGTAGAACGAAATGATCTTTCATTTTTCAAGATTTCTTTGCATGAGGAAGTTGATGGGAATGGTTTTATTGAATCTTATTTCTTCTCTGTTGAGCCGTTTACTTGCTGTCTGATGTTATAGAGCAGTAAAAAGGAAGTTTGGTTGCTAGATAGTGGACAAAATTTGAACCCTTGGAAAGGGGTGTTTTTGATTTGGACCTTCCCTCCTGGGTGTCCTACATTTGTAGGACATGTCCTCCATTATCTGATCACAGTATATTTTATGGGTTTATACTATATTTGTAAAACTGAGAACCAAAATTAATAATGACCATGGCCATCCATGCATTTTCAATGTAATATCAACTCTCTTGAAGCAAAACAACTCTACATAATAGCATAAGAGCTATTTGAAAGTAGAATTTATTCTCTTAGACTATGGTGGACTTTACGTCCTTCGAGGTCTTTCCACAAAGTTTGGATGGGCAATTATCAGACGTTATTAATTTGCAAAAATTCTGAAGGGTAGGAATTTGAACAAGGCATTTCTTGGCATATCTTCCACATGTAAGATTCTGTGATTATATATCTGACATTCTCGAATGAGAGATTTGGAAGAGGAGGCAAGTGCCATGTAGTCCAAACCCTTCATGTCATTTATGGATTCACAGTGAAATTGGTCGTGAAGGAGGGGTACCCAGTTTGCATGAAATCACATGGAGAGAAGGATCTTCTTCTATGTATAGCGAAATGATCTTTCTTTGTTCAAGATTTCTTTGCATGAGGAAGTTGATGGGAATGGTTTTATTGAATCTTAATTCCTCTCTGTTGAGCCGTTTTCTTGCTGTCCGAGTTTATAGAGCAGTAAAAAGGAAGTTTGGTTGCCAGATAGTGGACAAAAATTTGAATCCTTGGAAAGAGATGTTTTTGATTTGGGACTTCCCTCCTGGGCGTCCTACATTTGTAGGACATGTCCTCCATTTTCAGATCACAGTATATTTTATGGGTTTATACTATATATGTACACCTGTAGACCCATAATAAATCATGACCATGGCCATACAAGCATTTTCAATGTAATATCCACTCTCTTGAAGCAAAAGAACTCTCCATAAAAGTGTAAGAGCTATTTGAAAGTAGAATTTATTTTCTTGGACTTTGGTGGACTTTATGTCCGGCGAGGTCTTTCCACATAGTTTGGATGGGCAATTATCAGACGTTATTGAGTTGCAAAAATTCGGAAGGCTGGGAGTTTGGACTAGCCATCTCTTGGCATATCTTGCACCTGTAAGATTCTGTGATTACATATCTGACATTCTCGAATGAGAGATTTGGAACAGGAGGCAAGTGCTATGTAGTCCAAACCCTTCATATCATTTATAGATTCACAATAAAATTGGTTGTGAAGGAGGGGTACCCAGGCTGTATGAAATCACATGGACAGAAGGATCCCCTTTTATGCAGAACGAAATGATCTTTCATTGTTCAAGATTTCTTTGCATGAGGAAGTTGATGGGAATGGTTTTATTGAATCTTATTTCCTCTCTGTTGAGCCGTTTTCTTGCTGTCCGAGTTTATAGAGCAGTAAAAAGGAAGTTTGGTTGCTAGTGAGCGGACAAAAATTTCAGACCTTGGAAAGGGTTGTTTCTGATTTGGAACTTCCCTCCTGGGTGTCCTACATTTGTAGGACATGTCCTCCATTTTCTGATCACAGTATATTTTATGGGTTTATACTATATTTGTAAAACTGTAGAACCATAATTAATAATGACCATGGCCATCCATGCATTTTCAATGTAATATCCACTCTCTTGAAGCAAAACAACTCTCCATAATAGCGTGAGAGCTATTTGAAAGTAGAATTTATTCTCTTAGACTATGGTGGACTTTACGTCCTTCGAGGTCTTTCCACAAAGTTTGGATGGACAATTATCAGACGTTATTGAGTTGCAAAAATTCGGAAGGCTGGGAGTTTGGACTAGCCATCTCTTGGCTTATCTTGCACCTGTAAGATTCTGTGATTACATATCTGACATTCTAGAATGAGAGATTTGGAAGAGGAGGCACGTGCCATGTAGTCCAAACCCTTCATGTCATTTATGGATTCACAGTGAAATTGTTGGTGATGTAGGGGTACCCAGTCTGCAAGAAATCACATGGAAAGAAGGATCCTCTTCTATGTAGAATGAAATGATCTTTCATTTTTCAAGATTTCTTTTCATGAGGAAGTTGATGGGAATGGTTTTATTGAATCTTATTTCCTCTCTGTTGATCCGTTTACTTGCTGTCCGATGTTATAGAGCATTAAAAAGGAAGTTTGGTTGCTAGATATTGGACAAAAATCTGAACCCTTGCAAAGGGGTGTTTTTGATTTGGACATTCGCTGCTGGGTGTCCTACATTTGTAGGACATGTCCTCCATTTTCTGATCACAGTATATTTTATGGGTTTATACTATATTTGTAAAACTGTAGAATCAGAATTAATAATGACCATGGCCATCCATGCATTTTCAATGTAATATCCACTCTCTTGAAGCAAAACAACTCTCCATAATAGTGTGAGAGCTATTTGAAAGTAGAATTTATTCTCTTAGACTATGGTGGACTTTACGTCCTTCGAGGTCTTTCCACAAAGTTTGGATGGGCAATTATCAGACGTTATTGATTTGCAAAAATTCTGAAGGGTGGAAGTTTGGACAAGACGTTTCTTGGCATATCTTCCACATGTAAGATTCTGTGATTACATATCTGACATTATCGAATGAGAGATTTGGAAGAGGAGACAAGTGCCATGTAGTCCAAACCCTTCATGTCATTTATGGATTCACAGTGAAATTGGTCGTGACGGAGGGGTACCCAGTCTGCATGAAATCACATGGAGAGAAGGATCTTCTTCTATGTAGAGCGAATTGATCTTTCATTGTTCAAGATTTCTTTGCATGAGGAAGTTGATGGGAATGGTTTTATTGAATCTTATTTCCTCTCTGTTGAGCCGTTTTCTTGCTGTCCGAGTTTATAGAGCAGTAAAAAGGAAGTTTGGTTGCCAGATAGTGGGCAAAAATTTGAACCCTTGGAAAGAGATGTTTTTGATGTGGGCCTTCACTCCTGGGCGTCCTACATTTGTAGGACATGTCCTCCATTTTCAGATCACAATATATTTTATGGGTTTATACTATATATGTACACCTGTAGACCCATAATAATTCATGACCATGGCAATCCAAGCATTTTCAATGTAATATCCACTCTCTTGAAGCAAAAGAACTCTCCATTATAGCCTAAGAGCTATTTGAAAGTAGAATTAATTTTCTTGGAGTTTGGTGGACTTTACGTCCGGCGAGGTCTTTCCACAAAGTTTGGGTGGGCAATTATCAGACGTTATTGAGTTGCAAAAATTCGGAAGGCTGAGAGTTTGGACTAGCCATCTCTTGGCATATCTTGCACCTGTAAGATTCTGAGATTACATATCTGACATTCTCGAATGAGAGATTTGGAAGAGGAGGCAAGTCCTATGTAGACCAAACCCTTCATATCATTTATAAATTCACAATAAAATTGGTCGTGAAGGATGGGTACCCAGTCTGCATGAAATCACATGGAGAGAAGGATCCTCTAGTATGCAGAACAAAATTATCTTTCATTGTTCAAGATTTCTTTGCATGAGGAAGTTGATGGGAATGGTTTTATTGAATCTAATTTCCTCTCTGTTGAGCGTTTTTCTTGATGTACGAATATATAGAACAGTAAAAAAGAAGTTTTGTGGCTAGTTAGTGGAAAAAAATTTGAACGCTGGGAAAGAGGTGTTTTTAATTTGGGCCTTCCCTCCTGGGCGTCCTACATTTGTAGGACATGTCCTACATTTTCAGATCACAGTATATTTTATGGGTATATACTATACTTGTGAACCTGTAAACCCATAATTAATTATGACCATTGCCATCGACGCATTTTCAATGTAATTTCCACTCTCTTGAAGCAAAACAACTCTCCATAATAGCGTGAGAGCTATTTGAAAGTAGAATTTATTCTCTTAGACTATGGTGGACTTTACGTCCTTCGAGGTCTTTCCACAAAGTTTGGATGGGCAATTATCAGACGTTATTAATTTGCAAAAATTCTGAAGGGTGGAAGTTTGGACAAGATGTTTCTTGGCATATCTTCCACCTGTAATATTCTGTGATTACATATCTGACATTCTCGAATGAGAGATTTGGAAGAGGAGGCAAGTGCCATGTAGTCCAAACCCTTCATGTCATTTATGGATTCACAGTGAAATTGGTCGTGACGGAGGGGTACCCAGTCTGCATGAAATCACATGGAGAGAAGGATCTTCTTCTATGTAGAGCGAAATGATATTTCATTGTTCAAGATTTCTTTGCATGAGGAAGTTGATGGGAATGGTTTTATTGAATCTTATTTCCTATCTGTTGAGCCGTTTTCTTGCTGTCCGAGTTTATAGAGCAGTAAAAAGAAGTTTGGTTGCCAGATAGTGGACAAAAATTTGAACCCTTGGAAAGAGATGTTTTTGATTAAGGCCTTCCCTCCTGGGCGTCCTACATTTGTATGACATGTCCTCCATTTTCAGATCACAGTATATTTTATGGGTTTATACTATATATGTACACCTGTAGACCCATAATAAATCATGACCATGGCCATACAAGCATTTTCAATGTAATATCCACTCTCTTGAAGCAAAAGAACTCTCCATAAAAGTGTAAGAGCTATTTGAAAGTAGAATTTATTTTCTTGGACTTTGGTGGACTTTACGTCCTTCGAGGTCTTTCCACAAAGTTTGGATGGGCAATTATCAGACGTTATTGATTTGCAAAAATTCTGAAGGGTGGAAGTTTGGACAAGATGTTTCTTGGCATATCTTCCACATGTAAGATTCTGTGATTACATATCTGACATTATCGAATGAGAGATTTGGAAGAGGAGGCAAGTGCCATGTAGTCCAAACCCTTCATGTCATTTATGGATTCACAGTGAAATTGGTCGTGACGGAGGGGTACCCAGTCTGCATGAAATCACATGGAGAGAAGGATCTTCTTCTATGTAGAGCGAAATCATCTTTCATTGTTCAAGATTTCTTTGCATGAGGAAGTTGATGGGAATGGTTTTATTGAATCTTATTTCCTCTCTGTTGATCGGTTTTCTTGCTGTCCGAGTTTATAGAGCAGTAAAAAGGAAGTTTGGTTGCTAGATAGTGGACAAAAATCTGAACCCTTGCAAAGGGTTGTTTTTGATTTGGACATTCCCTCCTGGATGTCCTACATTTGTAGGACATGTCCTCCATTTTCTGATCACAGTATATTTTATGGGTTTATACTATATTTGTAAAACTGTAGAACCATAATTAATAATGACCATGGCCATCCATGCATTTTCAATGTAATATCCACTCTCTTGAAGCAAAAAACTCTCCATAATAGCGTGAGAGCTATTTGAAAGTAGAATTTATTCTCTTAGACTATGGTGGACTTTACGTCCTTCGAGGTCTTTCCACAAAGTTTGGATGGGCAATTATCAGACGTTATTGATTTTCAAAAATTCTGAAGGGTGGAAGTTTGAACAAGACGTTGCTTGGCATATCTTCCACATGTAAGATTCTGTGATTACATATCTGACATTCTCGAATGAGAAATTTGGAAGAGGAGGCAAGTGCCATGTAGTCCAAACCCTTCATGTCATTTATGGATTCACAGTGAAATTGGTCGTGACGGAGGGGTACCCAATCTGCATGAAATCAAACGGATAGAAGGATCCTCTTCTATGTAGAACGAAATGATCTTTCATTGTTCAAGATTCCTTTGCTTCAGGTAATTGATGGGAATGGTTTTATTGAATCTTTTTTCCTCTCTGTTGAGTGGTTTTCTGGCTGTTCGAGTTTACACAGCAGGAAAAAGGAAGTTTGGTTTCTAGATAGTGGAGAAAAATTTGAACCCTTGGAAAGAGGTGTTTTTGATTAGGGCCATTCCTCCTGGGCGTCCTACATTTGTAGGACATGTCCTCCATTTTCAAACCACAGTATATTTTATGGGTTTATACTATATTTGTACACCTGTATACCCATAATTAATCATGACCATTGCCATCCATGCATTTTCAATGTAATATCCTCTCTCTTGAAGCAAAACAACTCTCCATAATAGTATAAGAGCTATATGAAAGTAGAATTTATTCTCTTCGACTTTGGTGGACTTTACGTCCTTCGAGGTCTTTCCACAAAGTTTGGATGGGCAATTATCAGACGTTATTGAATTGCAAAAAATCTGAAGGGTGGAAGTTTGGACAAGCCATTTCTTGGCATATTCTCCACCTGCAAGATTCTGTGATTACATATCTGACATTCTGGAATGAGAGATTTGGAAGAGGAGGCAAGTGCCATGTAGTCCAAACCCTTCATATCCTTTATGGATTCACAATAAAATTGGTTGTGATGGAGGGGTAACCAGTCTGCAAGAAATCACATGGAGAGAAGGATCCTCTTCGATGCAGAATGAAATGATCTTTCATTGTTCAAGATTTCTTTGCATGAGGAAGTTGATGGGAATGGTTTTATTGAAAATTATTTCCTCTCTGTTGAGACTTTTTCTTGCTGTACGAGTATATAGAGCAGTAAAAGGGAAGTTTGGTTGCTAGTTAGCGGACAAAAATTTGAAGCCTTGGAAAGAGGTGTTTTTAATTTGGGCCTTCCCTCCTGGGCGTCCTACATTTGTAGGACATGTCCTACATTTTCAGATCACAGTATATTTTATGGGTACATACAATATTTGTACACCTGTAGACCCAGAATTAATCATGACCATTGCCATCCAAGCATTCTCATAGTATATTCCACCCCCTTCAAGTAAAACAACTCTTTATAATTGTGTAAGAGCTATTTGAAAGTAGAATTTATTCTCTTGGACTTTGGTGCACTTTACGTCCTGCGACGTCTTTCCACAAAGTTTGGATGTACAATTATCAAACGTTATTGAGTTGCAAAAATTCTGTAGGGTGGAATTTTGGACAAGCCATTTCTTGGCATATCTTCCACCTGTAAGATTCTGTGATTACATATCTGACATTCTAGAATGAGAGATTTAGAAGAGGAGGCAAGTTCTATGTAGTCCAAACCCTTCATATCATTTACAGATTCACAATAAAATTGGTTGTGAAGGAGAGGTAACAAGTCTGCATGAAATGACATGGAGAGAAGGATCCTCTTTTATGCAGAACGAAATGATCTTTAATTGTTCAAGATTTCTTTGCATGAGGAAGTTGATGGGAATGGTTTTATTGAATCTTATTTCCTCTCTGTTGAGCCGTTTTCTTGCTGTCCGAGTTTATAGAGCAGTAAAAAGGAAGTTTGGTAGCTAGATAGTGGACAAAAATTTGAACCCTTGGAAAGAGGTGTTTTTGATGTGGGCCTTCACTCCTGGATGTCCTACATTTGTAGGACATGTCCTCCATTTTCAGATCACAGTATATTTTATGGGTTTATACTATATTTGTAAAACTGAGAACCAAAATTAATAATGACCATGGCCATCCATGCATTTTCAATGTAATATCCACTCTCTTGAAGCAAAACAACTCTCCATAATAGCGTAAGAGCTATTTGAAAGTAGAATTTATTCTCTTAGACTATGGTGGACTTTACGTCCTTCGAGGTCTTTCCACAAAGTTTGGATGGGCAATTATCAGACGTTATTAATTTGCAAAAATTCTGAAGGGTAGGAATTTGAACAAGGCATTTCTTGGCATATCTTCCACATGTAAGATTCTGTGATTATATATCTGACATTATCGAATGAGAGATTTGGAAGAGGAGGCAAGTGCCATGTAGTCCAAACCCTTCATGTCATTTATGGATTCACAGTGAAATTGGTCGTGACGGAGGGGTACCCAGCCTGCATGAAATCACATGGAGAGAAGGATCTCCTTCTATGTAGAGCGAATTGATCTTTCATTGTTCAAGATTTCTTTGCATGAGGAAGTTGATGGGAATGGTTTTATTGATTCTTATTTCCTCTCTGTTGAGCCGGTTTCTTGCTGTCCGAGTTTATAGAGCAGTAAAAAGGAAGTTTGGTTGCCAGATAGTGGACAAAAATTTGAACCCTTGGAAAGAGATGTTTTTGATGTGGGCCTTCACTCCTGGGCGTCCTACATTTGTAGGACATGTCCTCCGTTTTCAGATCACAATATATTTTATGGGTTTATTCTATATATGTACACCTGTAGACCCATAATAATTCATGACCATGGCAATCCAAGCATTTTCAATGTAATATCCACTCTCTTGAAGCAAAAGAACTCTCCATAATAGCGTAAGAGCTATTTGAAAGTAGAATTAATTTTCTTGGACTTTGGTGGACTTTACGTCCGGCGAGGTCTTTCCACAAAGTTTGGATGGGCAATTATCAGACGTTATTGAGTTGCAAAAATTCGGAAGGCTGGGAGTTTGGACTAGCCATCTCTTGGCATATCTTGCACCTGTAAGATTCTGAGATTACATATCTGACATTCTCGAATGAGAGATTTGGAAGAGGAGGCAAGTGCTATGTAGACCAAACCCTTCATATCATTTATAGATTCACAATAAAATTGGTCGTGAAGGAGGGGTACCCAGTCTGCATGAAATCACATGGAGAGAAGGATCCTCTTGTATCCAGAACAAAATTATCTTTCATTGTTCAAGATTTCTTTGCATGAGGAAGTTGATGGGAATGGTTTTATTGAATCTAATTTCCTCTCTGTTGAGCGTTTTTCTTGATGTACGAATATATAGAACAGTACAAAAGAAGTTTTGTGGCTAGTTAGTGGAGAAAAATTTGAACCCTTGGAAAGAGGTGTTTTTAATTTGGGCCTTCCCTCCTCGGCGTCCTACATTTGTAGGACATGTCCTACATTTTCAGATCACAGTATATTTTATGGGTATATACTATATTTGTACACCTGTAAACCCATAATTAATTATGACCATTGCTATCGATGCATTTTCAATGTAATATCCAATCTCTTGAAGCAAAACAATCTCCATAATAGTGTAAGAGCTATTTGAAAGTAGAATTTATTCTCTTGAACTTTGGTTGGCTTTACATCCTTCGAGGTCTTTGCACAAAGTTTGGAATGGCAATTATCTGACGTTATTGAGTTGCAAAAATTCTGAAGGGTGGAAGTTTGGACTAGCCATATCTTGGCATGTCTTGCACCATTAAGGTTCTGTGATTACATATCTGACATTCTCGAATGAGAGATTTGGAAGAGGTAGGCAAGTGCCATGTAGTTCCAAACCTTCATGTCATTCATGGATTCACAGTGAAATTGGTCGTGATGGGGGGGTACCCAGTCTGCATGAAATCACATGGACAGAAGGATCCTCTTTTATGCAGAACGAAATGATCTTTAATTGTTCAAGATTTCTTTGCATGAGGAAGTTGATGGGAATGGTTTTATTGAATCTTATTTCCTCTCTGTTGAGCCGTTTTCTTGCTGTCCGAGTTTATAGAGCAGTAAAAAGGAAGCTTGGTTGCCAGATAGTGGACAAAAATTTGAATCCTTGGAAAGAGATGTTTTTGATTTGGGACTTCCCTCCTGGGCGTCCTACATTTGTAGGACATGTCCTCCATTTTCAGATCACAGTATATTTTATGGGTTTATACTATATATGTACACCTGTAGACCCATAATAAATCATGACCATGGCCATACAAGCATTTTCAATGTAATATCCACTCTCTTGAAGCAAAAGAACTCTCCATAAAAGTGTAAGAGCTATTTGAAAGTAGAATTTATTTTCTTGGACTTTGGTGGACTTTATGTCCGGCGAGGTCTTTCCACATAGTTTGGATGGGCAATTATCAGACGTTATTGAGTTGCAAAAATTCGGAAGGCTGGGAGTTTGGACTAGCCATCTCTTGGCATATCTTGCACCTGTAAGATTCTGTGATTACATATCTGACATTCTCGAATGAGAGATTTGGAACAGGAGGCAAGTGCTATGTAGTCCAAACCCTTCATATCATTTATAGATTCACAATAAAATTGGTTGTGAAGGAGGGGTACCCAGGCTGTATGAAATCACATGGACAGAAGGATCCCCTTTTATGCAGAACGAAATGATCTTTCATTGTTCAAGATTTCTTTGCATGAGGAAGTTGATGGGAATGGTTTTATTGAATCTAATTTCCTCTCTGTTGAGCGTTTTTCTTGATGTACGAATATATAGAACAGTACAAAAGAAGTTTTGTGGCTAGTTAGTGGAGAAAAATTTGAACCCTTGGAAAGAGGTGTTTTTAATTTGGGCCTTCCCTCCTGGGCGTCCTACATTTGTAGGACATGTCCTACATTTTCAGATCACAGTATATTTTATGGGTATATACTATATTTGTACACCTGTAAACCCATAATTAATTATGACCATTGCTATCGATGCATTTTCAATGTAATATCCAATCTCTTGAAGCAAAACAATCTCCATAATAGTGTAAGAGCTATTTGAAAGTAGAATTTATTCTCTTGAACTTTGGTTGGCTTTACATCCTTCGAGGTCTTTGCACAAAGTTTGGAATGGCAATTATCTGACGTTATTGAGTTGCAAAAATTCTGAAGGGTGGAAGTTTGGACTAGCCATATCTTGGCATATCTTGCACCATTAAGGTTCTGTGATTACATATCTGACATTCTCGAATGAGAGATTTGGAAGAGGTAGGCAAGTGCCATGTAGTTCCAAACCTTCATGTCATTCATGGATTCACAGTGAAATTGGTCGTGATGGGGGGGTACCCAGTCTGCATGAAATCACATGGACAGAAGGATCCTCTTTTATGCAGAACGAAATGATCTTTAATTGTTCAAGATTTCTTTGCATGAGGAAGTTGATGGGAATGGTTTTATTGAATCTTATTTCCTCTCTGTTGAGCCGTTTTCTTGCTGTCCGAGTTTATAGAGCAGTAAAAAGGAAGCTCGGTTGCCAGATAGTGGACAAAAATTTGAATCCTTGGAAAGAGATGTTTTTGATTTGGGACTTCCCTCCTGGGCGTCCTACATTTGTAGGACATGTCCTCCATTTTCTGATCACAGTTTATTTTATGGGTTTATACTATATTTGTAAAACTGAGAACCATAATTAATAATGGCCATGGCCATCCATGAATTTTCAATGTAATATCCACTCTCTTGAAGCAAAACAACTCTCCATAATAGCGTAAAAGCTATTTGAAAGTAGAATTTATTCTCTTAGACTATGGTGGACTTTACATCCTTCGAGGTCTTTCCACAAAGTTTGGATGGGCAATTATCAGACGTTATTGATTTGCAAAAATTCTGAAGGATAGGAATTTGAACAAGGCATTTCTTGGCATATCTTCCACATGTAAGTATCTGTGATTATATATCTGACATTCTCGAATGAGAGATTTGGAAGAGGAGGCAAGTGACATGTAGTCCAAACCCTTCATGTCATTTATGGATTCACAGTAAAATTGGTCGTGATGGAGGGGTACCCAGACTGCATGAAATCACAAGGAGAGAAGGATCCTCTTGTATGCAGAACGGAATTTTATTTCATTGTTCAAGATTTCTTTGCATGAGGAAGTTGATGGGAATGGTTTTATTGAATCTTATTTCCTCTCTGTTGAGCCGTTTTCTTGCTGTACGAGTATATAGAGCAGTAAAATGGAAGTTTGGTTGCTAGTTAGTGGACAAAATTTTGAACCCTTGGAAAGAGGTGTTTTTGGTTTGGGCCTTCCCTCCAGGGCATCCTTCATTTGTAGGACATGTCCTACATTTTCCTATCACATAATATTTTATGTGTATATTCTATATTTGTACACCTGTAAACCCATAATTGATCATGACCATTGCCATCAACGCATTTTCAATGTAATATCCAATGTCTTGAAGCAAAACAACTCTCCATAATAGTGTAATAGCTATTTGAAAGTAGAATTCATTCTCTTGGACTTTGGTGGACTTTACGTCCTTCGAGGTCTTTCCACAAGGTTTGGATGGGCAATTATCAGACGTTATTGAGTTGCAAAAATTCGGAAGGCTGGGAGTTTGGACTAGCCATATCTTGGCATATCTTGCACCTGAAAGGTTCTGTGATTACATATCTGACATTCTCGAATGAGAGATTTGGAAGAAGAGGCAATTGCTATGTAGTCCAAACCCTTCATATCATTTATGGTTTCACAAAAAAATTGGTCGTGATAGAAGTGTAACCAGTCTGCATGAAATCACATGGAAAGAAGGATCCTCTTTTATGCAGAACGAAATGATCTTTCATTGTTCAAGATTTCTTTGCATGAGGAAGTTGATGGGAATGGTTTTATTGAATCTTATTTCCTCTCTGTTGAGACGTTTTCTTGCTGTCCGAGTTTATAGAGCAGTAAAAAGGAAGTTTGGTAGCTAGTTAGTGGACAAAAATTTGAACCCTTGGAAAGAGGTGTTTTTGATGTGGGCCTTCACTCCTGGACGTCCTACATTTGTAGGACATGTCCTCCATTTTCAGATCATACTGTATTTTATGGGTTTATACTATCTATGTACCCTTGTAGACCCATAATTAATCATGACCATTGTCATCCAAGCATTTTCAATGTAATATCCACTCTCTTGAAGCAAACAACTCTCCATAATAGTGTAAGAGCTATTTGAAAGTAGAATTAATTCTCTTGGACTTTGGTGGACTTCATGTCCTTTGGATGGGCAATTATTAGATGTTATTGAGTTGCAAATATTCTGAAGGCTGGGAGTTTGGACTAGCCATATCTTGGCATATCTTTCACCTGTAAGCTTCTGTGATTACATATCTGACAATCTCGATTGAGAGATTTGGAAGAGGAGGCAAGTGCTATGTAGTCCAAACCCTTCATGTCATTTATGGATTCACAGTGAAATTGGTGGTGATGTAGTGGTACCCAGTCTGCAAGAAATCACATGGAGAGAAGTATCCTCTTCTATGTAGAACGAAATGATCTTTCATTGTTCAAGATTCCTTTGCTTCAGGTAATTGATGGGAATGGTTTTATTGAATCTTTTTTCCTCTCTGTTGAGCGGTTTTCTGGCGGTTCGAGTTTTCACAACAGGAAAAATGAAGTTTGGTTTCTAGATAGTGGACAAAAATTTGAACCCTTGGAAAGAGGTGTTTTTAATTAGGGCCATCCCTCCTGGGCGTCCTACATTTGTAGGACATGTCCTCCATTTTCAAATCACAGTATTTTTTATGTGTATATACTATATTTGTACACCTGTATACCCATAATTAATCATGACCATTGCCATCTAAGCTTTTTCAAAGTATATTCCACTCCGTTCAAGCAAAACAACTATCCATAATAGTGTATGAGTTATTTGAAAGTAGAATTTATTCTCTTGGACTTTGGTGCACTTTACGTCAAGCGAGATCTTTCCACAAAATTTGGATGGGCAATTATCAGACATTATTGAGTTGCAAAAATTCGGAAGGCTGGGAGTTTGGACTAGCCATCTCTTGGCATGTCTTGCACCTGTAAGATTCTGTGATTATATATCTGACATTATCGAATGAGAGATTTGGAAGAGGAGGCAAGTGCCATGTAGTCCAAACCCTTCATGTCATTTATGGATTCACAGTGAAATTGGTCGTGACGGAGGGGTACCCAGCCTGCATGAAATCACATGGAGAGAAGGATCTCCTTCTATGTAGAGCGAATTGATCTTTCATTGTTCAAGATTTCTTTGCATGAGGAAGTTGATGGGAATGGTTTTATTGATTCTTATTTCCTCTCTGTTGAGCCGGTTTCTTGCTGTCCGAGTTTATAGAGCAGTAAAAAGGAAGTTTGGTTGCCAGATAGTGGACAAAAATTTGAACCCTTGGAAAGAGATGTTTTTGATGTGGGCCTTCACTCCTGGGCGTCCTACATTTGTAGGACATGTCCTCCGTTTTCAGATCACAATATATTTTATGGGTTTATTCTATATATGTACACCTGTAGACCCATAATAATTCATGACCATGGCAATCCAAGCATTTTCAATGTAATATCCACTCTCTTGAAGCAAAAGAACTCTCCATAATAGCGTAAGAGCTATTTGAAAGTAGAATTAATTTTCTTGGACTTTGGTGGACTTTACGTCCGGCGAGGTCTTTCCACAAAGTTTGGATGGGCAATTATCAGACGTTATTGAGTTGCAAAAATTCGGAAGGCTGGGAGTTTGGACTAGCCATCTCTTGGCATATCTTGCACCTGTAAGATTCTGAGATTACATATCTGACATTCTCGAATGAGAGATTTGGAAGAGGAGGCAAGTGCTATGTAGACCAAACCCTTCATATCATTTATAGATTCACAATAAAATTGGTCGTGAAGGAGGGGTACCCAGTCTGCATGAAATCACATGGAGAGAAGGATCCTCTTGTATCCAGAACAAAATTATCTTTCATTGTTCAAGATTTCTTTGCATGAGGAAGTTGATGGGAATGGTTTTATTGAATCTAATTTCCTCTCTGTTGAGCGTTTTTCTTGATGTACGAATATATAGAACAGTACAAAAGAAGTTTTGTGGCTAGTTAGTGGAGAAAAATTTGAACCCTTGGAAAGAGGTGTTTTTAATTTGGGCCTTCCCTCCTCGGCGTCCTACATTTGTAGGACATGTCCTACATTTTCAGATCACAGTATATTTTATGGGTATATACTATATTTGTACACCTGTAAACCCATAATTAATTATGACCATTGCTATCGATGCATTTTCAATGTAATATCCAATCTCTTGAAGCAAAACAATCTCCATAATAGTGTAAGAGCTATTTGAAAGTAGAATTTATTCTCTTGAACTTTGGTTGGCTTTACATCCTTCGAGGTCTTTGCACAAAGTTTGGAATGGCAATTATCTGACGTTATTGAGTTGCAAAAATTCTGAAGGGTGGAAGTTTGGACTAGCCATATCTTGGCATGTCTTGCACCATTAAGGTTCTGTGATTACATATCTGACATTCTCGAATGAGAGATTTGGAAGAGGTAGGCAAGTGCCATGTAGTTCCAAACCTTCATGTCATTCATGGATTCACAGTGAAATTGGTCGTGATGGGGGGGTACCCAGTCTGCATGAAATCACATGGACAGAAGGATCCTCTTTTATGCAGAACGAAATGATCTTTAATTGTTCAAGATTTCTTTGCATGAGGAAGTTGATGGGAATGGTTTTATTGAATCTTATTTCCTCTCTGTTGAGCCGTTTTCTTGCTGTCCGAGTTTATAGAGCAGTAAAAAGGAAGCTTGGTTGCCAGATAGTGGACAAAAATTTGAATCCTTGGAAAGAGATGTTTTTGATTTGGGACTTCCCTCCTGGGCGTCCTACATTTGTAGGACATGTCCTCCATTTTCAGATCACAGTATATTTTATGGGTTTATACTATATATGTACACCTGTAGACCCATAATAAATCATGACCATGGCCATACAAGCATTTTCAATGTAATATCCACTCTCTTGAAGCAAAAGAACTCTCCATAAAAGTGTAAGAGCTATTTGAAAGTAGAATTTATTTTCTTGGACTTTGGTGGACTTTATGTCCGGCGAGGTCTTTCCACATAGTTTGGATGGGCAATTATCAGACGTTATTGAGTTGCAAAAATTCGGAAGGCTGGGAGTTTGGACTAGCCATCTCTTGGCATATCTTGCACCTGTAAGATTCTGTGATTACATATCTGACATTCTCGAATGAGAGATTTGGAACAGGAGGCAAGTGCTATGTAGTCCAAACCCTTCATATCATTTATAGATTCACAATAAAATTGGTTGTGAAGGAGGGGTACCCAGGCTGTATGAAATCACATGGACAGAAGGATCCCCTTTTATGCAGAACGAAATGATCTTTCATTGTTCAAGATTTCTTTGCATGAGGAAGTTGATGGGAATGGTTTTATTGAATCTAATTTCCTCTCTGTTGAGCGTTTTTCTTGATGTACGAATATATAGAACAGTACAAAAGAAGTTTTGTGGCTAGTTAGTGGAGAAAAATTTGAACCCTTGGAAAGAGGTGTTTTTAATTTGGGCCTTCCCTCCTGGGCGTCCTACATTTGTAGGACATGTCCTACATTTTCAGATCACAGTATATTTTATGGGTATATACTATATTTGTACACCTGTAAACCCATAATTAATTATGACCATTGCTATCGATGCATTTTCAATGTAATATCCAATCTCTTGAAGCAAAACAATCTCCATAATAGTGTAAGCGCTATTTGAAAGTAGAATTTATTCTCTTGAACTTTGGTTGGCTTTACATCCTTCGAGGTCTTTGCACAAAGTTTGGAATGGCAATTATCTGACGTTATTGAGTTGCAAAAATTCTGAAGGGTGGAAGTTTGGACTAGCCATATCTTGGCATATCTTGCACCATTAAGGTTCTGTGATTACATATCTGACATTCTCGAATGAGAGATTTGGAAGAGGTAGGCAAGTGCCATGTAGTTCCAAACCTTCATGTCATTCATGGATTCACAGTGAAATTGGTCGTGATGGGGGGGTACCCAGTCTGCATGAAATCACATGGACAGAAGGATCCTCTTTTATGCAGAACGAAATGATCTTTAATTGTTCAAGATTTCTTTGCATGAGGAAGTTGATGGGAATGGTTTTATTGAATCTTATTTCCTCTCTGTTGAGCCGTTTTCTTGCTGTCCGAGTTTATAGAGCAGTAAAAAGGAAGCTCGGTTGCCAGATAGTGGACAAAAATTTGAATCCTTGGAAAGAGATGTTTTTGATTTGGGACTTCCCTCCTGGGCGTCCTACATTTGTAGGACATGTCCTCCATTTTCAGATCACAGTATATTTTATGGGTTTATACTATATATGTACACCTGTAGACCCATAATAAATCATGACCATGGCCATACAAGCATTTTCAATGTAATATCCACTCTCTTGAAGCAAAAGAACTCTCCATAAAAGTGTAAGAGCTATTTGAAAGTAGAATTTATTTTCTTGGACTTTGGTGGACTTTATGTCCGGCGAGGTCTTTCCACATAGTTTGGATGGGCAATTATCAGACGTTATTGAGTTGCAAAAATTCGGAAGGCTGGGAGTTTGGACTAGCCATCTCTTGGCATATCTTGCACCTGTAAGATTCTGTGATTACATATCTGACATTCTCGAATGAGAGATTTGGAAGAGGAGGCAAGTGCTATGTAGTCCAAACCCTTCATATCATATATAGATTCACAATAAAATTGGTTGTGAAGGAGGGGTTCCCAGTCTGCATGAAATTACATGGAGAGAAGGATCCACTTCTAGGTAGAACGAAATGATCTTTCATTGTTCAAGATTTCTTTGCATGAGGAAGTTGATGGGAATGGTTTTATTGAATCTTATTTCCTCTCTGTTGAGCGTTTTTTGTGATGTATGAATATATAGAGCAGTAAAAAGGAAATTTTGTGGCTAGTTAGTGGAGAAAAATTTGAACCCTTGGAAAGAGGTGTTTTTAATATGGGTCTTCCCTCCTGTGCGTCCTACATTTGTAGGACATGTCCTACATTTTCAGATCACATAATATTTTATGGGTATATACTATATTTTTACACCTGTAAACCCATAATTAATCATGACCATTGCCATCAACGCATTTTCAATGTAATATCCAATCTCTTGAAGCAAAACAACTCTCCATAATAGTTTAAGAGCTATTTGAAATTAGAATTCATTCTCTTGGACTTTGGTGGACTTTACGTCCTTCGAGGTCTTTGCACAAAGTTTGGATGGGCAATTATCTGACGTTATTGAGTTGCAAAAATTCTGAAGGCTAGGAGTTTGGACTAGCCATCTCTTGGCATATCTTGCACCTGTAAGATTCTGTGATTACATATCTGACTTTCTCAAATGAGAGATTTGGAAGAGGAGGCAAGTGAAATGTAGTCCAAACCCTTCATGTCATTTATGGATTCACAGTGAAATTGGTTGTGATGGAGGGGTACCCAGTCTGCATGAAATCACATGGAGAGAAGGATCCTCTTCTATGTAGAACGAAATGATCTTTCATTTTTCAAGATTTCTTTGCATGAGCAAGTTGATGGGAATGGTTTTATTGAATCTTATTTCCTCTCTGTTGAGCCGTTTACTTGCTGTACTGTGTTATAGAGCAGTAAAAAGGAAGTTTGGTTGCTAGATAGTGAACAAAAATTTGAACCCTTGGAATGGGGTGTTTTTGATTTGGACCTACCCTCCTGGATGTCCTACATTTGTAGGACATGTCCTCCATTTTCTGATCACAGTTTATTTTATGGGTTTATACTATATTTGTAAAACTGAGAACCATAATTAATAATGGCCATGGCCATCCATGAATTTTCAATGTAATATCCACTCTCTTGAAGCAAAACAACTCTCCATAATAGCGTAAAAGCTATTTGAAAGTAGAATTTATTCTCTTAGACTATGGTGGACTTTACATCCTTCGAGGTCTTTCCACAAAGTTTGGATGGGCAATTATCAGACGTTATTGATTTGCAAAAATTCTGAAGGATAGGAATTTGAACAAGGCATTTCTTGGCATATCTTCCACATGTAAGTATCTGTGATTATATATCTGACATTCTCGAATGAGAGATTTGGAAGAGGAGGCAAGTGACATGTAGTCCAAACCCTTCATGTCATTTATGGATTCACAGTAAAATTGGTCGTGATGGAGGGGTACCCAGACTGCATGAAATCACAAGGAGAGAAGGATCCTCTTGTATGCAGAACGGAATTTTATTTCATTGTTCAAGATTTCTTTGCATGAGGAAGTTGATGGGAATGGTTTTATTGAATCTTATTTCCTCTCTGTTGAGCCGTTTTCTTGCTGTACGAGTATATAGAGCAGTAAAATGGAAGTTTGGTTGCTAGTTAGTGGACAAAATTTTGAACCCTTGGAAAGAGGTGTTTTTGGTTTGGGCCTTCCCTCCAGGGCATCCTTCATTTGTAGGACATGTCCTACATTTTCCTATCACATAATATTTTATGTGTATATTCTATATTTGTACACCTGTAAACCCATAATTGATCATGACCATTGCCATCAACGCATTTTCAATGTAATATCCAATGTCTTGAAGCAAAACAACTCTCCATAATAGTGTAATAGCTATTTGAAAGTAGAATTCATTCTCTTGGACTTTGGTGGACTTTACGTCCTTCGAGGTCTTTCCACAAGGTTTGGATGGGCAATTATCAGACGTTATTGAGTTGCAAAAATTCGGAAGGCTGGGAGTTTGGACTAGCCATATCTTGGCATATCTTGCACCTGAAAGGTTCTGTGATTACATATCTGACATTCTGGAATGAGAGATTTGGAAGAAGAGGCAATTGCTATGTAGTCCAAACCCTTCATATCATTTATGGTTTCACAAAAAAATTGGTCGTGATAGAAGTGTAACCAGTCTGCATGAAATCACATGGAAAGAAGGATCCTCTTTTATGCAGAACGAAATGATCTTTCATTGTTCAAGATTTCTTTGCATGAGGAAGTTGATGGGAATGGTTTTATTGAATCTTATTTCCTCTCTGTTGAGACGTTTTCTTGCTGTCCGAGTTTATAGAGCAGTAAAAAGGAAGTTTGGTAGCTAGTTAGTGGACAAAAATTTGAACCCTTGGAAAGAGGTGTTTTTGATGTGGGCCTTCACTCCTGGACGTCCTACATTTGTAGGACATGTCCTCCATTTTCAGATCATACTGTATTTTATGGGTTTATACTATCTATGTACCCTTGTAGACCCATAATTAATCATGACCATTGTCATCCAAGCATTTTCAATGTAATATCCACTCTCTTGAAGCAAACAACTCTCCATAATAGTGTAAGAGCTATTTGAAAGTAGAATTAATTCTCTTGGACTTTGGTGGACTTCATGTCCTTCGAGGTCTTTCTACAAAGTTTGGATGGGCAATTATTAGATGTTATTGAGTTGCAAATATTCTGAAGGCTGGGAGTTTGGACTAGCCATATCTTGGCATATCTTTCACCTGTAAGCTTCTGTGATTACATATCTGACAATCTCGATTGAGAGATTTGGAAGAGGAGGCAAGTGCTATGTAGTCCAAACCCTTCATGTCATTTATGGATTCACAGTGAAATTGGTGGTGATGTAGTGGTACCCAGTCTGCAAGAAATCACATGGAGAGAAGTATCCTCTTCTATGTAGAACGAAATGATCTTTCATTGTTCAAGATTCCTTTGCTTCAGGTAATTGATGGGAATGGTTTTATTGAATCTTTTTTCCTCTCTGTTGAGTGGTTTTCTGGCGGTTCGAGTTTTCACAACAGGAAAAATGAAGTTTGGTTTCTAGATAGTGGACAAAAATTTGAACCCTTGGAAAGAGGTGTTTTTAATTAGGGCCATCCCTCCTGGGCGTCCTACATTTGTAGGACATGTCCTCCATTTTCAAATCACAGTATTTTTTATGTGTATATACTATATTTGTACACCTGTATACCCATAATTAATCATGACCATTGCCATCTAAGCTTTTTCAAAGTATATTCCACTCCGTTCAAGCAAAACAACTATCCATAATAGTGTATGAGTTATTTGAAAGTAGAATTTATTCTCTTGGACTTTGGTGCACTTTACGTCAAGCGAGATCTTTCCACAAAATTTGGATGGGCAATTATCAGACATTATTGAGTTGCAAAAATTCGGAAGGCTGGGAGTTTGGACTAGCCATCTCTTGGCATGTCTTGCACCTGTAAGATTCTGTGATTACATATCTGACTTTCTCGAATGAGAGATTTGGAAGAGGAGGCAAGTGCTATGTAGTCCAAACCCTTCATGTCATTTATGGATTCACAGTGAAATTGGTTGTGATGGAGGGGTACCCAGTCTGCATGAAATCACATGGCGAGAAGGATCCTCTTCTATGTAGAACGAAATGATCTTTCATTTTTCAAGATTTCTTTGCATGAGGAAGTTGATGGGAATGGTTTTATTGAATCTTATTTCTTCTCTGTTGAGCCGTTTACTTGCTGTCTGATGTTATAGAGCAGTAAAAAGGAAGTTTGGTTGCTAGATAGTGGACAAAATTTGAACCCTTGGAAAGGGGTGTTTTTGATTTGGACCTTCCCTCCTGGGTGTCCTACATTTGTAGGACATGTCCTCCATTATCTGATCACAGTATATTTTATGGGTTTATACTATATTTGTAAAACTGAGAACCAAAATTAATAATGACCATGGCCATCCATGCATTTTCAATGTAATATCAACTCTCTTGAAGCAAAACAACTCTACATAATAGCATAAGAGCTATTTGAAAGTAGAATTTATTCTCTTAGACTATGGTGGACTTTACGTCCTTCGAGGTCTTTCCACAAAGTTTGGATGGGCAATTATCAGACGTTATTAATTTGCAAAAATTCTGAAGGGTAGGAATTTGAACAAGGCATTTCTTGGCATATCTTCCACATGTAAGATTCTGTGATTATATATCTGACATTCTCGAATGAGAGATTTGGAAGAGGAGGCAAGTGCCATGTAGTCCAAACCCTTCATGTCATTTATGGATTCACAGTGAAATTGGTCGTGAAGGAGGGGTACCCAGTTTGCATGAAATCACATGGAGAGAAGGATCTTCTTCTATGTATAGCGAAATGATCTTTCTTTGTTCAAGATTTCTTTGCATGAGGAAGTTGATGGGAATGGTTTTATTGAATCTTAATTCCTCTCTGTTGAGCCGTTTTCTTGCTGTCCGAGTTTATAGAGCAGTAAAAAGGAAGTTTGGTTGCCAGATAGTGGACAAAAATTTGAATCCTTGGAAAGAGATGTTTTTGATTTGGGACTTCCCTCCTGGGCGTCCTACATTTGTAGGACATGTCCTCCATTTTCAGATCACAGTATATTTTATGGGTTTATACTATATATGTACACCTGTAGACCCATAATAAATCATGACCATGGCCATACAAGCATTTTCAATGTAATATCCACTCTCTTGAAGCAAAAGAACTCTCCATAAAAGTGTAAGAGCTATTTGAAAGTAGAATTTATTTTCTTGGACTTTGGTGGACTTTATGTCCGGCGAGGTCTTTCCACATAGTTTGGATGGGCAATTATCAGACGTTATTGAGTTGCAAAAATTCGGAAGGCTGGGAGTTTGGACTAGCCATCTCTTGGCATATCTTGCACCTGTAAGATTCTGTGATTACATATCTGACATTCTCGAATGAGAGATTTGGAACAGGAGGCAAGTGCTATGTAGTCCAAACCCTTCATATCATTTATAGATTCACAATAAAATTGGTTGTGAAGGAGGGGTACCCAGGCTGTATGAAATCACATGGACAGAAGGATCCCCTTTTATGCAGAACGAAATGATCTTTCATTGTTCAAGATTTCTTTGCATGAGGAAGTTGATGGGAATGGTTTTATTGAATCTTATTTCCTCTCTGTTGAGCCGTTTTCTTGCTGTCCGAGTTTATAGAGCAGTAAAAAGGAAGTTTGGTTGCTAGTGAGCGGACAAAAATTTCAGACCTTGGAAAGGGTTGTTTCTCATTTGGAACTTCCCTCCTGGGTGTCCTACATTTGTAGGACATGTCCTCCATTTTCTGATCACAGTATATTTTATGGGTTTATACTATATTTGTAAAACTGTAGAACCATAATTAATAATGACCATGGCCATCCATGCATTTTCAATGTAATATCCACTCTCTTGAAGCAAAACAACTCTCCATAATAGCGTGAGAGCTATTTGAAAGTAGAATTTATTCTCTTAGACTATGGTGGACTTTACGTCCTTCGAGGTCTTTCCACAAAGTTTGGATGGACAATTATCAGACGTTATTGAGTTGCAAAAATTCGGAAGGCTGGGAGTTTGGACTAGCCATCTCTTGGCTTATCTTGCACCTGTAAGATTCTGTGATTACATATCTGACATTCTAGAATGAGAGATTTGGAAGAGGAGGCACGTGCCATGTAGTCCAAACCCTTCATGTCATTTATGGATTCACAGTGAAATTGTTGGTGATGTAGGGGTACCCAGTCTGCAAGAAATCACATGGAAAGAAGGATCCTCTTCTATGTAGAATGAAATGATCTTTCATTTTTCAAGATTTCTTTTCATGAGGAAGTTGATGGGAATGGTTTTATTGAATCTTATTTCCTCTCTGTTGATCCGTTTACTTGCTGTCCGATGTTATAGAGCATTAAAAAGGAAGTTTGGTTGCTAGATATTGGACAAAAATCTGAACCCTTGCAAAGGGGTGTTTTTGATTTGGACATTCGCTCCTGGGTGTCCTACATTTGTAGGACATGTCCTCCATTTTCTGATCACAGTATATTTTATGGGTTTATACTATATTTGTAAAACTGTAGAATCAGAATTAATAATGACCATGGCCATCCATGCATTTTCAATGTAATATCCACTCTCTTGAAGCAAAACAACTCTCCATAATAGTGTGAGAGCTATTTGAAAGTAGAATTTATTCTCTTAGACTATGGTGGACTTTACGTCCTTCGAGGTCTTTCCACAAAGTTTGGATGGGCAATTATCAGACGTTATTGATTTGCAAAAATTCTGAAGGGTGGAAGTTTGGACAAGACGTTTCTTGGCATATCTTCCACATGTAAGATTCTGTGATTACATATCTGACATTATCGAATGAGAGATTTGGAAGAGGAGGCAAGTGCCATGTAGTCCAAACCCTTCATGTCATTTATGGATTCACAGTGAAATTGGTCATGACGGAGGGGTACCCAGTCTGCATGAAATCACATGGAGAGAAGGATCTTCTTCTATGTAGAGCGAATTGATCTTTCATTGTTCAAGATTTCTTTGCATGAGGAAGTTGATGGGAATGGTTTTATTGAATCTTATTTCCTCTCTGTTGAGCCGTTTTCTTGCTGTCCGAGTTTATAGAGCAGTAAAAAGGAAGTTTGGTTGCCAGATAGAGGACAAAAATTTGAACCCTTGGAAAGAGATGTTTTTGATGTGGGCCTTCACTCCTGGGTGTTCTCCATTTGTAGGACATGTCCTCCATTTTCAGATCACAATATATTTTATGGGTTTATACTATATATGTACACCTGTAGACCCATAATAATTCATGACCATGGCAATCCAAGCATTTTCAATGTAATATCCACTCTCTTGAAGCAAAAGAACTCTCCATTATAGCCTAAGAGCTATTTGAAAGTAGAATTAATTTTCTTGGAGTTTGGTGGACTTTACGTCCGGCGAGGTCTTTCCACAAAGTTTGGGTGGGCAATTATCAGACGTTATTGAGTTGCAAAAATTCGGAAGGCTGAGAGTTTGGACTAGCCATCTCTTGGCATATCTTGCACCTGTAAGATTCTGAGATTACATATCTGACATTCTCGAATGAGAGATTTGGAAGAGGAGGCAAGTCCTATGTAGACCAAACCCTTCATATCATTTATAAATTCACAATAAAATTGGTCGTGAAGGATGGGTACCCAGTCTGCATGAAATCACATGGAGAGAAGGATCCTCTAGTATGCAGAACAAAATTATCTTTCATTGTTCAAGATTTCTTTGCATGAGGAAGTTGATGGGAATGGTTTTATTGAATCTAATTTCCTCTCTGTTGAGCGTTTTTCTTGATGTACGAATATATAGAACAGTAAAAAAGAAGTTTTGTGGCTAGTTAGTGGAAAAAAATTTGAACGCTGGGAAAGAGGTGTTTTTAATTTGGGCCTTCCCTCCTGGGCGTCCTACATTTGTAGGACATGTCCTACATTTTCAGATCACAGTATATTTTATGGGTATATACTATACTTGTGAACCTGTAAACCCATAATTAATTATGACCATTGCCATCGACGCATTTTCAATGTAATTTCCACTCTCTTGAAGCAAAACAACTCTCCATAATAGCGTGAGAGCTATTTGAAAGTAGAATTTATTCTCTTAGACTATGGTGGACTTTACGTCCTTCGAGGTCTTTCCACAAAGTTTGGATGGGCAATTATCAGACGTTCTTAATTTGCAAAAATTCTGAAGGGTGGAAGTTTAGACAAGATGTTTCTTGGCATATCTTCCACCTGTAATATTCTGTGATTACATATCTGACATTCTCGAATGAGAGATTTGGAAGAGGAGGCAAGTGCCATGTAGTCCAAACCCTTCATGTCATTTATGGATTCACAGTGAAATTGGTCGTGACGGAGGGGTACCCAGTTTGCATGAAATCACATGGAGAGAAGGATCTTCTTCTATGTATAGCGAAATGATCTTTCTTTGTTCAAGATTTCTTTGCATGAGGAAGTTGATGGGAATGGTTTTATTGAATCTTAATTCCTCTCTGTTGAGCCGTTTTCTTGCTGTCCGAGTTTATAGAGCAGTAAAAAGGAAGTTTGGTTGCCAGATAGTGGACAAAAATTTGAATCCTTGGAAAGAGATGTTTTTGATTTGGGACTTCCCTCCTGGGCGTCCTACATTTGTAGGACATGTCCTCCATTTTCAGATCACAGTATATTTTATGGGTTTATACTATATATGTACACCTGTAGACCCATAATAAATCATGACCATGGCCATACAAGCATTTTCAATGTAATATCCACTCTCTTGAAGCAAAAGAACTCTCCATAAAAGTGTAAGAGCTATTTGAAAGTAGAATTTATTTTCTTGGACTTTGGTGGACTTTATGTCCGGCGAGGTCTTTCCACATAGTTTGGATGGGCAATTATCAGACGTTATTGAGTTGCAAAAATTCGGAAGGCTGGGAGTTTGGACTAGCCATCTCTTGGCATATCTTGCACCTGTAAGATTCTGTGATTACATATCTGACATTCTCGAATGAGAGATTTGGAACAGGAGGCAAGTGCTATGTAGTCCAAACCCTTCATATCATTTATAGATTCACAATAAAATTGGTTGTGAAGGAGGGGTACCCAGGCTGTATGAAATCACATGGACAGAAGGATCCCCTTTTATGCAGAACGAAATGATCTTTCATTGTTCAAGATTTCTTTGCATGAGGAAGTTGATGGGAATGGTTTTATTGAATCTTATTTCCTCTCTGTTGAGCCGTTTTCTTGCTGTCCGAGTTTATAGAGCAGTAAAAAGGAAGTTTGGTTGCTAGTGAGCGGACAAAAATTTCAGACCTTGGAAAGGGTTGTTTCTCATTTGGAACTTCCCTCCTGGGTGTCCTACATTTGTAGGACATGTCCTCCATTTTCTGATCACAGTATATTTTATGGGTTTATACTATATTTGTAAAACTGTAGAACCATAATTAATAATGACCATGGCCATCCATGCATTTTCAATGTAATATCCACTCTCTTGAAGCAAAACAACTCTCCATAATAGCGTGAGAGCTATTTGAAAGTAGAATTTATTCTCTTAGACTATGGTGGACTTTACGTCCTTCGAGGTCTTTCCACAAAGTTTGGATGGACAATTATCAGACGTTATTGAGTTGCAAAAATTCGGAAGGCTGGGAGTTTGGACTAGCCATCTCTTGGCTTATCTTGCACCTGTAAGATTCTGTGATTACATATCTGACATTCTAGAATGAGAGATTTGGAAGAGGAGGCACGTGCCATGTAGTCCAAACCCTTCATGTCATTTATGGATTCACAGTGAAATTGTTGGTGATGTAGGGGTACCCAGTCTGCAAGAAATCACATGGAAAGAAGGATCCTCTTCTATGTAGAATGAAATGATCTTTCATTTTTCAAGATTTCTTTTCATGAGGAAGTTGATGGGAATGGTTTTATTGAATCTTATTTCCTCTCTGTTGATCCGTTTACTTGCTGTCCGATGTTATAGAGCATTAAAAAGGAAGTTTGGTTGCTAGATATTGGACAAAAATCTGAACCCTTGCAAAGGGGTGTTTTTGATTTGGACATTCGCTCCTGGGTGTCCTACATTTGTAGGACATGTCCTCCATTTTCTGATCACAGTATATTTTATGGGTTTATACTATATTTGTAAAACTGTAGAATCAGAATTAATAATGACCATGGCCATCCATGCATTTTCAATGTAATATCCACTCTCTTGAAGCAAAACAACTCTCCATAATAGTGTGAGAGCTATTTGAAAGTAGAATTTATTCTCTTAGACTATGGTGGACTTTACGTCCTTCGAGGTCTTTCCACAAAGTTTGGATGGGCAATTATCAGACGTTATTGATTTGCAAAAATTCTGAAGGGTGGAAGTTTGGACAAGACGTTTCTTGGCATATCTTCCACATGTAAGATTCTGTGATTACATATCTGACATTATCGAATGGAGATTTGGAAGAGGAGGCAAGTGCCATGTAGTCCAAACCCTTCATGTCATTTATGGATTCACAGTGAAATTGGTCGTGACGGAGGGGTACCCAGTCTGCATGAAATCACATGGAGAGAAGGATCTTCTTCTATGTAGAGCGAATTGATCTTTCATTGTTCAAGATTTCTTTGCATGAGGAAGTTGATGGGAATGGTTTTATTGAATCTTATTTCCTCTCTGTTGAGCCGTTTTCTTGCTGTCCGAGTTTATAGAGCAGTAAAAAGGAAGTTTGGTTGCCAGATAGTGGACAAAAATTTGAACCCTTGGAAAGAGATGTTTTTGATGTGGGCCTTCACTCCTGGGTGTCCTACATTTGTAGGACATGTCCTCCATTTTCAGATCACAATATATTTTATGGGTTTATACTATATATGTACACCTGTAGACCCATAATAATTCATGACCATGGCAATCCAAGCATTTTCAATGTAATATCCACTCTCTTGAAGCAAAAGAACTCTCCATTATAGCCTAAGAGCTATTTGAAAGTAGAATTAATTTTCTTGGAGTTTGGTGGACTTTACGTCCGGCGAGGTCTTTCCACAAAGTTTGGGTGGGCAATTATCAGACGTTATTGAGTTGCAAAAATTCGGAAGGCTGAGAGTTTGGACTAGCCATCTCTTGGCATATCTTGCACCTGTAAGATTCTGAGATTACATATCTGACATTCTCGAATGAGAGATTTGGAAGAGGAGGCAAGTCCTATGTAGACCAAACCCTTCATATCATTTATAAATTCACAATAAAATTGGTCGTGAAGGATGGGTACCCAGTCTGCATGAAATCACATGGAGAGAAGGATCCTCTAGTATGCAGAACAAAATTATCTTTCATTGTTCAAGATTTCTTTGCATGAGGAAGTTGATGGGAATGGTTTTATTGAATCTAATTTCCTCTCTGTTGAGCGTTTTTCTTGATGTACGAATATATAGAACAGTAAAAAAGAAGTTTTGTGGCTAGTTAGTGGAAAAAAATTTGAACGCTGGGAAAGAGGTGTTTTTAATTTGGGCCTTCCCTCCTGGGCGTCCTACATTTGTAGGACATGTCCTACATTTTCAGATCACAGTATATTTTATGGGTATATACTATACTTGTGAACCTGTAAACCCATAATTAATTATGACCATTGCCATCGACGCATTTTCAATGTAATTTCCACTCTCTTGAAGCAAAACAACTCTCCATAATAGCGTGAGAGCTATTTGAAAGTAGAATTTATTCTCTTAGACTATGGTGGACTTTACGTCCTTCGAGGTCTTTCCACAAAGTTTGGATGGGCAATTATCAGACGTTATTAATTTGCAAAAATTCTGAAGGGTGGAAGTTTGGACAAGATGTTTCTTGGCATATCTTCCACCTGTAATATTCTGTGATTACATATCTGACATTCTCGAATGAGAGATTTGGAAGAGGATGAAAGTGCCATGTAGTCCAAACCCTTCATGTCATTTATGGATTCACAGTGAAATTGGTCGTGACGGAGGGGTACCCAGTCTGCATGAAATAACATGGAGAGAAGGATCTTCTTCTATGTAGAGCGAAATGATATTTCATTGTTCAAGATTTCTTTGCATGAGGAAGTTGATGGGAATGGTTTTATTGAATCTTATTTCCTATCTGTTGAGCCGTTTTCTTGCTGTCCGAGTTTATAGAGCAGTAAAAAGAAGTTTGGTTGCCAGATAGTGGACAAAAATTTGAACCCTTGGAAAGAGATGTTTTTGATTAAGGCCTTCCCTCCTGGGCGTCCTACATTTGTATGACATGTCCTCCATTTTCAGATCACAGTATATTTTATGGGTTTATACTATATATGTACACCTGTAGACCCATAATAAATCATGACCATGGCCATACAAGCATTTTCAATGTAATATCCACTCTCTTGAAGCAAAAGAACTCTCCATAAAAGTGTAAGAGCTATTTGAAAGTAGAATTTATTTTCTTGGACTTTGGTGGACTTTACGTCCTTCGAGGTCTTTCCACAAAGTTTGGATGGGCAATTATCAGACGTTATTGAGTTGCAAAAATTCGGAAGGCTGGGAGTTTGGACAAGATGTTTCTTGGCATATCTTCCACATGTAAGATTCTGTGATTACATATCTGACATTATCGAATGAGAGATTTGGAAGAGGAGGCAAGTGCCATGTAGTCCAAACCCTTCATGTCATTTATGGATTCACAGTGAAATTGGTCGTGACGGAGGGGTACACAGTCTGCATGAAATCACATGGAGAGAAGGATCTTCTTCTATGTAGAGCGAAATCATCTTTCATTGTTCAAGATTTCTTTGCATGAGGAAGTTGATGGGAATGGTTTTATTGAATCTTACTTCCTCTCTGTTGAGCCGTTTTCTTGCTGTCCGAGTTTATAGAGCAGTAAAAAGGAAGTTTGGTTGCTAGATAGTGGACAAAAATCTGAACCCTTGCAAAGGGTTGTTTTTGATTTGGACATTCCCTCCTGGATGTCCTACATTTGTAGGACATGTCCTCCATTTTCTGATCACAGTATATTTTATGGGTTTATACTATATTTGTAAAACTGTAGAACCATAATTAATAATGACCATGGCCATCCATGCATTTTCAATGTAATATCCACTCTCTTGAAGCAAAAAACTCTCCATAATAGCGTGAGAGCTATTTGAAAGTAGAATTTATTCTCTTAGACTATGGTGGACTTTACGTCCTTCGAGGTCTTTCCACAAAGTTTGGATGGGCAATTATCAGACGTTATTGATTTTCAAAAATTCTGAAGGGTGGAAGTTTGAACAAGACGTTGCTTGGCATATCTTCCACATGTAATATTCTGTGATTACATATCTGACATTCTCGAATGAGAAATTTGGAAGAGGAGGCAAGTGCCATGTAGTCCAAACCCTTCATGTCATTTATGGATTCACAGTGAAATTGGTCGTGACGGAGGGGTACCCAGTCTGCATGAAATCAAACGGATAGAAGGATCCTCTTCTATGTAGAACGAAATGATCTTTCATTGTTCAAGATTCCTTTGCTTCAGGTAATTGATGGGAATGGTTTTATTGAATCTTTTTTCCTCTCTGTTGAGTGGTTTTCTGGCTGTTCGAGTTTACACAGCAGGAAAAAGGAAGTTTGGTTTCTAGATAGTGGAGAAAAATTTGAACCCTTGGAAAGAGGTGTTTTTGATTAGGGCCATTCCTCCTGGGCGTCCTACATTTGTAGGACATGTCCTCCATTTTCAAACCACAGTATATTTTATGGGTTTATACTATATTTGTACACCTGTATACCCATAATTAATCATGACCATTGCCATCCATGCATTTTCAATGTAATATCCTCTCTCTTGAAGCAAAACAACTCTCCATAATAGTATAAGAGCTATATGAAAGTAGAATTTATTCTCTTCGACTTTGGTGGACTTTACGTCCTTCGAGGTCTTTCCACAAAGTTTGGATGGGCAATTATCAGACGTTATTGAATTGCAAAAAATCTGAAGGGTGGAAGTTTGGACAAGCCATTTCTTGGCATATTCTCCACCTGCAAGATTCTGTGATTACATATCTGACATTCTGGAATGAGAGATTTGGAAGAGGAGGCAAGTGCCATGTAGTCCAAACCCTTCATATCCTTTATGGATTCACAATAAAATTGGTTGTGATGGAGGGGTAACCAGTCTGCAAGAAATCACATGGAGAGAAGGATCCTCTTCGATGCAGAATGAAATGATCTTTCATTGTTCAAGATTTCTTTGCATGAGGAAGTTGATGGGAATGGTTTTATTGAAAATTATTTCCTCTCTGTTGAGACTTTTTCTTGCTGTACGAGTATATAGAGCAGTAAAAGGGAAGTTTGGTTGCTAGTTAGCGGACAAAAATTTGAAGCCTTGGAAAGAGGTGTTTTTAATTTGGGCCTTCCCTCCTGGGCGTCCTACATTTGTAGGACATGTCCTACATTTTCAGATCACAGTATATTTTATGGGTACATACAATATTTGTACACCTGTAGACCCAGAATTAATCATGACCATTGCCATCCAAGCATTCTCATAGTATATTCCACCCCCTTCAAGTAAAACAACTCTTTATAATTGTGTAAGAGCTATTTGAAAGTAGAATTTATTCTCTTGGACTTTGGTGCACTTTACGTCCTGCGACGTCTTTCCACAAAGTTTGGATGTACAATTATCAAACGTTATTGAGTTGCAAAAATTCTGTAGGGTGGAATTTTGGACAAGCCATTTCTTGGCATATCTTCCACCTGTAAGATTCTGTGATTACATATCTGACATTCTAGAATGAGAGATTTAGAAGAGGAGGCAAGTTCTATGTAGTCCAAACCCTTCATATCATTTACAGATTCACAATAAAATTGGTTGTGAAGGAGAGGTAACAAGTCTGCATGAAATGACATGGAGAGAAGGATCCTCTTTTATGCAGAACGAAATGATCTTTAATTGTTCAAGATTTCTTTGCATGAGGAAGTTGATGGGAATGGTTTTATTGAATCTTATTTCCTCTCTGTTGAGCCGGTTTCTTGCTGTCCGAGTTTATAGAGCAGTAAAAAGGAAGTTTGGTAGCTAGATAGTGGACAAAAATTTGATCCCTTGCAAAGAGGTGTTTTTGATGTGGGCCTTCACTCCTGGATGTCCTACATTTGTAGGACATGTCCTCCATTTTCAGATCACAGTATATTTTATGGGTTTATACTATATTTGTAAAACTGAGAACCAAAATTAATAATGACCATGGCCATCCATGCATTTTCAATGTAATATCCACTCTCTTGAAGCAAAACAACTCTCCATAATAGCGTAAGAGCTATTTGAAAGTAGAATTTATTCTCTTAGACTATGGTGGACTTTACGTCCTTCGATGTCTTTCCACAAAGTTTGGATGGGCAATTATCAGACGTTATCAATTTGCAAAAATTCTGAAGGATAGGAATTTGAACAAGGCATTTCTTGGCATATCTTCCACATGTAAGATTCTGTGATTATATATCTGACATTCTCGAATGAGAGATTTGGAAGAGGATGAAAGTGCCATGTAGTCCAAACCCTTCATGTCATTTATGGATTCACAGTGAAATTGGTCGTGACGGAGGGGTACCCAGCCTGCATGAAATCACATGGAGAGAAGGATGTTCTTCTGTGTAGAACAAAATGATCTTTCATTGTTCAAGATTTCTTTGCATGAGGAAGTTGATGGGAATGGTTTTATTGAAACTTATTTCCTATCTGTTGAGCCGTTTTCTTGCTGTCCGAGTTTATAGAGCAGTAAAAAGGAAGTTTGGTTGCTAGATAGTGGACAAAAATGTGAACCCTTGGAAAGAGGTGTTTTTGATGTGGGCCTTCACTCCTGGGAGTCCTACATTTGTAGGACATGTCCTCCATCTTGAGATCACAATATATTTTATGGGTTTATACTATATATGTACACCTGTAGACCCATAATAAATCATGACCATGGCAATCCAAGCATTTTCAATGTAATATTCACTCTCTTGAAGCAAAAGAACTCTCCATAATAGCGTAAGAGCTATTTGAAAGTAGAATTAATTTTCTTGGACTTTGGTGGACTTTACGTCCGGCGAGGTCTTTCCACAAAGTTTGGATGGGCAATTATCAGACGTTATTGAGTTGCAAAAATTCGGAAGGCTGGGAGTTTGGACTAGCCATCTCTTGGCATATCTTGCACCTGTAAGATTCTGAGATTACATATCTGACATTCTCGAATGAGAGATTTGGAAGAGGAGGCAAGTGCTATGTAGACCAAACCCTTCATATCATTTATAGATTCACAGTGAAATTGGTCGTGATGGGGGGGTACCCAGTCTGCATGAAATCACATGGAGAGAAGGATCCTCTTGTATGCAGAACAAAATTATCTTTCATTGTTCAAGATTTCTTTGCATGAGGAAGTTGATGGGAATGGTTTTATTGAATCTAATTTCCTCTCTGTTGAGCGTTTTTCTTGATGTACGAATATATAGAACAGTAAAAAAGAAGTTTTGTGGCTAGTTAGTGGAGAAAAATTTGAACCCTTGGAAAGAGGTGTTTTTAATTTGGGCCTTCCCTCCTGGGCGTCCTACATTTGTAGGACATGTCCTACATTTTCAGGTCACAGTATATTTTATGGGTATATACTATATTTGTACACCTGTAAACCCATAATTAATTATGACCATGGCCATCGATGCATTTTCAATGTAATATCCAATCTCTTGAAGCAAAACAATCTCCATAATAGTGTAAGAGCTATTTGAAAGTAGAATTTATTCTCTTGAACTTTGGTGGACTTTACATCCTTCGAGGTCTTTGCACAAAGTTTGGAATGGCAATTATCTGACGTTATTGAGTTGCAAAAATTCTGAAGGGTGGAAGTTTGGACTAGCCATATCTTGGCATATCTTGCACCATTAAGGTTCTGTGATTACATATCTGACATTCTCGAATGAGAGATTTGGAAGAGGAGGCAAGTGCCATGTAGTTCCAAACCTTCATGTCATTCATGGATTCACAGTGAAATTGGTCGTGATGGGGGGGTACCCAGTCTGCATGAAATCACATGGAGAGAAGGATCCTCTTGTATGCAGAACAAAATTATCTTTCAATGTTCAAGATTTCTTTGCATGAGGAAGTTGATGGGAATGGTTTTATTGAATCTTATTTCCTGTCTGTTGAGCGTTTTTCTTGATGTACGAATATATAGAGTAGTAAAAAGGAAGTTTTGTGGCTAGTTAGTGGAGAAAAATTTGAACCCTTGGAAAGAGGTGTTTTTAATTTGGGCCTTCCCTCCTGGGCGTCCTACATTTGTAGGACATGTCCTACATTTTCAGATCATACAGTATTTTATGGGTTTATACTATATATGTACCCTTGTAGACCCATAATTAATTATGACCATTGCCATCCAAGCATTTTTAATGTAATATCCACTCTCTTGAAGCAAAACAACTCTCCATAATAGTGTAAGAGCTATTTGAAAGTAGAATTAATTCTCTTGGACTTTGGTGGACTTCATGTCCTTCGAGGTCTTTCCACAAAGTTGGGATGGGCAAGTATCAGACGTTATTGAGTTGCAAAAATTCTGAAGTGTGGAATTTTGGACAAGCCATTTCTTGGCATGTCTTACACCTGTAAGATTCTGTGATTACATAGTTGTCATTCTCGAATGAGAGATTTGGAAGAGGAGGCAAGTGCTATGTAGTCCAAACCCTTCATATCATTTATAGATTCACAATAAAATTGGTTGTGAAAGAGGGGTACCCAGGCTGCATGAAATCACATGGACAGAAGGATCCTCTTTTATGCAGAACGAAATGATCTTTAATTGTTCAAGATTTCTTTGCATGAGGAAGTTGATGGGAATGGTTTTATTGAATCTTATTTCCTCTCTGTTGAGCCGGTTTCTTGCTGTCCGAGTTTATAGAGCAGTAAAAAGGAAGTTTGGTAGCTAGATAGTGGACAAAAATTTGATCCCTTGCAAAGAGGTGTTTTTGATGTGGGCCTTCACTCCTGGACGTCCTACATTTGTAGGACATGTCCTCCATTTTCAGATCACAGTATATTTTATGGGTTTATACTATATTTGTAAAACTGAGAACCAAAATTAATAATGACCATGGCCATCCATGCATTTTCAATGTAATATCCACTCTCTTGAAGCAAAACAACTCTCCATAATAGGGTAAGAGCTATTTGAAAGTAGAATTTATTCTCTTAGACTATGATGGACTTTACGTCCTTCGAGGTCTTTCCACAAAGTTTGGATGGGCAATTATCAGACGTTATTAATTTGCAAAAATTCTGAAGGGTAGGAATTTGAACAAGGCATTTCTTGGCATATCTTCCACATGTAAGATTCTGTGATTATGTATCTGACATTATCGAATGAGAGATTTGGAAGAGGAGGCAAGTGCCATGTAGTCCAAACCCTTCATGTCATTTATGGATTCACAGTGAAATTGGTCGTGACGGAGGGGTACCCAGTCTGCATGAAATCACATGGAGAGAAGGATCTTCTTCTATGTAGAGCGAATTGATCTTTCATTGTTCAAGATTTCTTTGCATGAGGAAGTTGATGGGAATGGTTTTATTGAATCTTATTTCCTCTCTGTTGAGCCGTTTTCTTGCTGTCCGAGTTTATAGAGCAGTAAAAAGGAAGTTTGGTTGCCAGATAGTGGACAAAAATTTGAACCCTTGGAAAGAGATGTTTTTGATGTGGGCCTTCACTCCTGGGCGTCCTACATTTGTAGGACATGTCCTCCGTTTTCAGATCACAATATATTTTATGGGTTTATACTATATATGTACACCTGTAGACCCATAATAATTCATGACCATGGCAATCCAAGCATTTTCAATGTAATATCCACTCTCTTGAAGCAAAAGAACTCTCCATAATAGCGTAAGAGCTATTTGAAAGTAGAATTAATTTTCTTGGACTTTGGTGGACTTTACGTCCGGCGAGGTCTTTCCACAAAGTTTGGGTGGGCAATTATCAGACGTTATTGAGTTGCAAAAATTCGGAAGGCTGAGAGTTTGGACTAGCCATCTCTTGGCATATCTTGCACCTGTAAGATTCTGAGATTACATATCTGACATTCTCGAATGAGAGATTTGGAAGAGGAGGCAAGTGCTATGTAGACCAAACCCTTCATATCATTTATAGATTCACAATAAAATTGGTCGTGAAGGAGGGGTACCCAGTCTGCATGAAATCACATGGAGAGAAGGATCCTCTTGTATCCAGAACAAAATTATCTTTCATTGTTCAAGATTTCTTTGCATGAGGAAGTTGATGGGAATGGTTTTATTGAATCTAATTTCCTCTCTGTTGAGCGTTTTTCTTGATGTACGAATATATAGAACAGTAAAAAAGAAGTTTTGTGGCTAGTTAGTGGAGAAAAATTTGAACCCTTGGAAAGAGGTGTTTTTAATTTGGGCCTTCCCTCCTGGGCGTCCTACATTTGTAGGACATGTCCTACATTTTCAGATCACAGTATATTTTATGGGTATATACTATACTTGTACACCTGTAAACCCATAATTAATTATGACCATGGCCATCGACGCATTTTCAATGTAATTTCCACTCTCTTGAAGCAAAACAACTCTCCATAATAGCGTGAGAGCTATTTGAAAGTAGAATTTATTCTCTTAGACTATGGTGGACTTTACGTCCTTCGAGGTCTTTCCACAAAGTTTGGATGGGCAATTATCAGACGTTATTGATTTGCAAAAATTCTGAAGGGTGGAAGTTTGGACAAGACGTTGCTTGGCATATCTTCCACATGTAAGATTCTGTGATTACATATCTGACATTCTAGAATGAGAGATTTGGAAGAGGAGGCAAGTGCTATGTAGTCCAAACCCTTCATATCATTTATAGATTCACAAAAAAATTGGTTGTGATAGAGAGGTAACCAATCTGCATGAAATCACATGGAGAGAAGGATCCTCTTCTATGCAGAACAAATTGATCTTTCATTGTTCAAGATTTCTTTGCCTGAGGAAGTTGATGGGAATGGTTTTATTGAATCGTATTTCCTCTCTGTTGAGCCATTTTCTTGCTGTCCGTGTTTATAGAGCAATAAAAAGGAAATTTGGTTGCTAGATAGTGGACAAAAATCTGAACCCTTGCAAAGGGGTGTTTTTGATTTGGACATTCCCTCCTGGATGTCCTACATTTGTAGGACATGTCCTCCATTTTCTGATCACAGTATATTTTATGGGTTTATACTATATTTGTTAAACTGTAGAACCATAATTAATAATGACCATGGCCATCTATGCATTTTCAATGTAATATCCACTCTCTTGAAGCAAAACAACTCTCCATAATAGCGTGAGAGCTATTTGAAAGTAGAATTTATTCTCTTAGACTATGGTGGACTTTACGTCCTTCGAGGTCTTTCCACAAAGTTTGGATGGGCAATTATCAGACGTTATTGATTTGCAAAAATTCTGAAGGGTGGAAGTTTGGACAAGATGTTTCTTGGCATATCTTCCACATGTAAAATTCTGTGATTACATATCTGACATTCTCGAATGAGAGATTTGGAAGAGGAGGCAAGTGCCATGTAGTCCAAACCCTTCATGTCATTTATGGATTCACAGTGAAATTGGTCGTGACGGAGGGGTACCCAGTCTGCATGAAATCACATGGAGAGAAGGATCTTCTTCTATGTAGAGCGAAATGATCTTTCATTGTTCAAGATTTCTTTGCATGAGGAAGTTGATGGGAATGGTTTTATTGAATCTTATTTCCTCTCTGTTGAGCCGTTTTCTTGCTGTCCGAGTTTATAGAGCAGTAAAAAGGAAGCTTGGTTGCCAGATAGTGGACAAAAATTTGAACCCTTGGAAAGAGATTTTTTTGATTAAGGCCTTCCCTCCTGGGCGTCCTACATTTGTAGGACATGTCCTCCATTTTCAGATCACAGTATATTTTATGGGATTATACTATATATGTACACCTGTAGACCCATAATAAATCATGACCATGGCCATACAAGCATTTTCAATGTAATATCCACTCTCTTGAAGCAAAAGAACTCTCCATAAAAGTGTAAGAGCTATTTGAAAGTAGAATTTATTTTCTTGGACTTTGGTGGACTTTATGTCCGGCGAGGTCTTTCCACATAGTTTGGATGGGCAATTATCAGACGTTATTGAGTTGCAAAAATTCGGAAGGCTGGGAGTTTGGACTAGCCATCTCTTGGCATATCTTGCACCTGTAAGATTCTGTGATTACATATCTGACATTCTCGAATGAGAGATTTGGAAGAGGAGGCAAGTGCTATGTAGACCAAACCCTTCATATCATTTATAGATTCACAATAAAATTGGTCGTGAAGGAGGGGTACCCAGTCTGCATGAAATCACATGGAGAGAAGGATCCTCTTGTATCCAGAACAAAATTATCTTTCATTGTTCAAGATTTCTTTGCATGAGGAAGTTGATGGGAATGGTTTTATTGAATCTAATTTCCTCTCTGTTGAGCGTTTTTCTTGATGTACGAATATATAGAACAGTAAAAAAGAAGTTTTGTGGCTAGTTAGTGGAGAAAAATTTGAACCCTTGGAAAGAGGTGTTTTTAATTTGGGCCTTCCCTCCTGGGCGTCCTACATTTGTAGGACATGTCCTACATTTTCAGATCACAGTATATTTTATGGGTATATACTATACTTGTACACCTGTAAACCCATAATTAATTATGACCATGGCCATCGACGCATTTTCAATGTAATTTCCACTCTCTTGAAGCAAAACAACTCTCCATAATAGCGTGAGAGCTATTTGAAAGTAGAATTTATTCTCTTAGACTATGGTGGACTTTACATCCTTCGAGGTCTTTCCACAAAGTTTGGATGGGCAATTATCAGACGTTATTGATTTGCAAAAATTCTGAAGGGTGGAAGTTTGGACAAGACGTTGCTTGGCATATCTTCCACATGTAAGATTCTGTGATTACATATCTGACATTCTAGAATGAGAGATTTGGAAGAGGAGGCAAGTGCTATGTAGTCCAAACCCTTCATATCATTTATAGATTCACAAAAAAATTGGTTGTGATAGAGAGGTAACCAATCTGCATGAAATCACATGGAGAGAAGGATCCTCTTCTATGCAGAACAAATTGATCTTTCATTGTTCAAGATTTCTTTGCATGAGGAAGTTGATGGGAATGGTTTTATTGAATCGTATTTCCTCTCTGTTGAGCCATTTTCTTGCTGTCCGTGTTTATAGAGCAATAAAAAGGAAATTTGGTTGCTAGATAGTGGACAAAAATCTGAACCCTTGCAAAGGGGTGTTTTTGATTTGGACATTCCCTCCTGGATGTCCTACATTTGTAGGACATGTCCTCCATGTTCTGATCACAGTATATTTTATGGGTTTATACTATATATGTACACCTGTAGACCCATAATAATTCATGACCATGGCCATACAAGCATTTTCAATGTAATATCCACTCTCTTGAAGCAAAAGAACTCTCCATAAAAGTGTAAGAGCTATTTGAAAGTAGAATTTATTTTCTTGGACTTTGGTGGACTTTATGTCCGGCGAGGTCTTTCCACATAGTTTGGATGGGCATTATCAGACGTTATTGAGTTGCAAAAATTCGGAAGGCTGGGAGTTTGGACTAGCCATCTCTTGGCATATCTTGCACCTGTAAGATTCTGTGATTACATATCTGACATTCTCGAATGAGAGATTTGGAAGAGGAGGCAAGTGCTATGTAGACCAAACCCTTCATATCATTTATAGATTCACAATAAAATTGGTCGTGAAGGAGGGGTACCCAGTCTGCATGAAATCACATGGAGAGAAGGATCCTCTTGTATCCAGAACAAAATTATCTTTCATTGTTCAAGATTTCTTTGCATGAGGAAGTTGATGGGAATGGTTTTATTGAATCTAATTTCCTCTCTGTTGAGCGTTTTTCTTGATGTACGAATATATAGAACAGTAAAAAAGAAGTTTTGTGGCTAGTTAGTGGAGAAAAATTTGAACCCTTGGAAAGAGGTGTTTTTAATTTGGGCCTTCCCTCCTGGGCGTCCTACATTTGTAGGACATGTCCTACATTTTCAGATCACAGTATATTTTATGGGTATATACTATACTTGTACACCTGTAAACCCATAATTAATTATGACCATGGCCATCGACGCATTTTCAATGTAATTTCCACTCTCTTGAAGCAAAACAACTCTCCATAATAGCGTGAGAGCTATTTGAAAGTAGAATTTATTCTCTTAGACTATGGTGGACTTTACGTCCTTCGAGGTCTTTCCACAAAGTTTGGATGGGCAATTATCAGACGTTATTGATTTGCAAAAATTCTGAAAGGTGGAAGTTTGGACAAGACGTTGCTTGGCATATCTTCCACATGTAAGATTCTGTGATTACATATCTGACATTCTAGAATGAGAGATTTGGAAGAGGAGGCAAGTGCTATGTAGTCCAAACCCTTCATATCATTTATAGATTCACAAAAAAATTGGTTGTGATAGAGAGGTAACCAATCTGCATGAAATCACATGGAGAGAAGGATCCTCTTCTATGCAGAACAAATTGATCTTTCATTGTTCAAGATTTCTTTGCATGAGGAAGTTGATGGGAATGGTTTTATTGAATCGTATTTCCTCTCTGTTGAGCCATTTTCTTGCTGTCCGTGTTTATAGAGCAATAAAAAGGAAATTTGGTTGCTAGATAGTGGACAAAAATCTGAACCCTTGCAAAGGGGTGTTTTTGATTTGGACATTCCCTCCTGGATGTCCTACATTTGTAGGACATGTCCTCCATTTTCTGATCACAGTATATTTTATGGGTTTATACTATATATGTACACCTGTAGACCCATAATAAATCATGACCATGGCCATACAAGCATTTTCAATGTAATATCCACTCTCTTGAAGCAAAAGAACTCTCCATAAAAGTGTAAGAGCTATTTGAAAGTAGAATTTATTTTCTTGGACTTTGGTGGACTTTATGTCCGGCGAGGTCTTTCCACATAGTTTGGATGGGCAATTATCAGACGTTATTGAGTTGCAAAAATTCGGAAGGCTGGGAGTTTGGACTAGCCATCTCTTGGCATATCTTGCACCTGTAAGATTCTGTGATTACATATCTGACATTCTCAAATGAGAGATTTGGAACAGAAGGCAAGTGCTATGTAGTCCAAACCCTTCATATCATTTATAGATTCACAATGAAATTGGTTCTGAAGGAGGGGTACCCAGTCTGCACGAAATCACATGGAAAGAAGGATCCTCTTCTATGTAGAACGAAATGATCTTTCATTTTTCAAGATTTCTTTTCATGAGGAAGTTGATGGGAATGGTTTTATTGAATCTTATTTCCTCTCTGTTGATCCGTTTACTTGCTGTCTGATGTTATAGAGCAGTAAAAAGGAAGTTTGGTTGCTAGATAGTGGACAAAAATCTGAACCCTTGCAAAGGGGTGTTTTTGATTTGGACATTCCCTCCTGGATGTCCTACATTTGTAGGACATGTCCTCCATTTTCTGATCACAGTATATTTTATGGGTTTATACTATATTTGTAAAACTGTAGAACCATAATTAATAATGACCATGGCCATCCATGCATTTTCAATGTAATATCCACTCTCTTGAAGCAAAAAACTCTCCATAATAGCGTGAGAGCTATTTGAAAGTAGAATTTATTCTCTTAGACTATGGTGGACTTTACGTCCTTCGAGGTCTTTCCACAAAGTTTGGATGGGCAATTATCAGACGTTATTGATTTGCAAAAATTCTGAAGGGTGGAAGTTTGAACAAGACGTTGCTTGGCATATCTTCCACATGTAAGATTCTGTGATTACATATCTGACATTCTCGAATGAGAAATTTGGAAGAGGAGGCAAGTGCCATGTAGTCCAAACCCTTCATGTCATTTATGGATTCACAGTGAAATTGGTCGTGACGGAGGGGTACCTAGTCTGCATGAAATCAAACGGATAGAAGGATCCTCTTCTATGTAGAACGAAATGATCTTTCATTGTTCAAGATTCCTTTGCTTCAGGTAATTGATGGGAATGGTTTTATTGAATCTTTTTTCCTCTCTGTTGAGTGGTTTTCTGGCTGTTCGAGTTTACACAGCAGGAAAAAGGAAGTTTGGTTTCTAGATAGTGGAGAAAAATTTGAACCCTTGGAAAGAGGTGTTTTTGATTAGGGCCATTCCTCCTGGGCGTCCTACATTTGTAGGACATGTCCTCCATTTTCAAACCACAGTATATTTTATGGGTTTATACTATATTTGTACACCTGTATACCCATAATTAATCATGACCATTGCCATCCAAGCATTTTCAATGTAATATCCTCTCTCTTGAAGCAAAACAACTCTCCATAATAGTATAAGAGCTATATGAAAGTAGAATTTATTCTCTTCGACTTTGGTGGACTTTACGTCCTCCGAGGTCTTTCCACAAAGTTTGGATGGGCAATTATCAGACGTTATTGAATTGCAAAAAATCTGAAGGTTGGAAGTTTGGACAAGCCATTTCTTGGCATATTCTCCACCTGCAAGATTCTGTGATTACATATCTGACATTCTCGAATGAGAGATTTGGAAGAGGAGGCAAGTGCCATGTAGTCCAAACCCTTCATATCCTTTATGGATTCACAATAAAATTGGTTGTGATGGAGGGGTAACCAGTCTGCAAGAAATCACATGGAGAGAAGGATCCTCTTCGATGCAGAATGAAATGATCTTTCATTGTTCAAGATTTCTTTGCATGAGGAAGTTGATGGGAATGGTTTTATTGAAAATTATTTCCTCTCTGTTGAGCCTTTTTCTTGCTGTACGAGTATATAGAGCAGTAAAAGGGAAGTTTGGTTGCTAGTTAGCGGACAAAAATTTGAACCCTTGGAAAGAGGTGTTTTTAATTTGGGCCTTCCCTCCTGGGCGTCCTACATTTGTAGGACATGTCCTACATTTTCAGATCACAGTATATTTTATGGGTACATACAATATTTGTACACCTGTAGACCCAGAATTAATCATGACCATTGCCATCCAAGCATTCTCATAGTATATTCCACCCCCTTCAAGTAAAACAACTCTTTATAATTGTGTAAGAGCTATTTGAAAGTAGAATTTATTCTCTTGGACTTTGGTGCACTTTACGTCCTGCGACGTCTTTCCACAAAGTTTGGATGTAAAATTATCAAACGTTATTGAGTTGCAAAAATTCTGTAGGGTGGAATTTTGGACAAGCCATTTCTTGGCATATCTTCCACCTGTAAGATTCTGTGATTACATATCTGACATTCTAGAATGAGAGATTTAGAAGAGGAGGCAAGTTCTATGTAGTCAAAACCCTTCATATCATTTATAGATTCACAATAAAATTGGTTGTGAAGGAGAGGTAACAAGTCTGCATGAAATGACATGGAGAGAAGGATCCTCTTTTATGCAGAACGAAATGATCTTTAATTGTTCAAGATTTCTTTGCATGAGGAAGTTGATGGGAATGGTTTTATTGAATCTTATTTCCTCTCTGTTGAGCCGTTTTCTTGCTGTCCGAGTTTATAGAGCAGTAAAAAGGAAGTTTGGTAGCTAGATAGTGGACAAAAATTTGATCCCTTGCAAAGAGGTGTTTTTGATGTGGGCCTTCACTCCTGGACGTCCTACATTTGTAGGACATGTCCTCCATTTTCAGATCACAGTATATTTTATGGGTTTATACTATATTTGTAAAACTGAGAACCAAAATTAATAATGACCATGGCCATCCATGCATTTTCAATGTAATATCCACTCTCTTGAAGCAAAACAACTCTCCATAATAGCGTAAGAGCTATTTGAAAGTAGAATTTATGCTCTTAGACTATGGTGGACTTTACGTCCTTCGAGGTCTTTCCACAAAGTTTGGATGGGCAATTATCAGACGTTATTAATTTGCAAAAATTCTGAAGGGTAGGAATTTGAACAAGGCATTTCTTGGCATATCTTCCACATGTAAGATTCTGTGATTATATATCTGACATTATCGAATGAGAGATTTGGAAGAGGAGGCAAGTGCCATGTAGTCCAAACCCTTCATGTCATTTATGGATTCACAGTGAAATTGGTCGTGACGGAGGGGTACCCAGTCTGCATGAAATCACATGGAGAGAAGGATCTTCTTCTATGTAGAGCGAATTGATCTTTCATTGTTCAAGATTTCTTTGCATGAGGAAGTTGATGGGAATGGTTTTATTGAATCTTATTTCCTCTCTGTTGAGCCGTTTTCTTGCTGTCCGAGTTTATAGAGCAGTAAAAAGGAAGTTTGGTTGCCAGATAGTGGACAAAAATTTGAACCCTTGGAAAGGGGTGTTTTTGATGTGGGCCTTCACTCCTGGGCATCCTACATTTGTAAGACATGTCCTCCGTTTTCAGATCACAATATATTTTATGGGTTTATACTATATATGTACACCTGTAGACCCATAATAATTCATGACCATGGCAATCCAAGCATTTTCAATGTAATATCCACTCTCTTGAAGCAAAAGAACTCTCCATAATAGCGTAAGAGCTATTTGAAAGTAGAATTAATTTTCTTGGACTTTGGTGGACTTTACCTCCGGCGAGGTCTTTCCACAAAGTTTGGGTCGGCAATTATCAGACGTTATTGAGTTGCAAAAATTCGGAAGGCTGAGAGTTTGGACTAGCCATCTCTTGGCATATCTTGCACCTGTAAGATTCTGAGATTACATATCTGACATTCTCGAATGAGAGATTTGGAAGAGGAGGCAAGTGCTATGTAGACCAAACCCTTCATATCATTTATAGATTCACAATAAAATTGGTCGTGAAGGAGGGGTACCCAGTCTGCATGAAATCACATGGAGAGAAGGATCCTCTTGTATCCAGAACAAAATTATCTTTCATTGTTCAAGATTTCTTTGCATGAGGAAGTTGATGGGGATGGTTTTATTGAATCTAATTTCCTCTCTGTTGAGCGTTTTTCTTGATGTACGAATATATAGAACAGTAAAAAAGAAGTTTTGTGGCTAGTTAGTGGAGAAAAATTTGAACCCTTGGAAAGAGGTGTTTTTAATTTGGGCCTTCCCTCCTGGGCGTCCTACATTTGTAGGACATGTCCTACATTTTCAGATCACAGTATATTTTATGGGTATATACTATACTTGTACACCTGTAAACCCATAATTAATTATGACCATGGCCATCGATGCATTTTCAATGTAATTTCCACTCTCTTGAAGCAAAACAACTCTCCATAATAGCGTGAGAGCTATTTGAAAGTAGAATTTATTCTCTTAGACTATGGTGGAGTTTACGTCCTTCGAGGTCTTTCCACAAAGTTTGGATGGGCAATTATCAGACGTTATTGATTTGCAAAAATTCTGAAGGGTGGAAGTTTGGACAAGACGTTGCTTGGCATATCTTCCACATGTAAGATTCTGTGATTACATATCTGACATTCTAGAATGAGAGATTTGGAAGAGGAGGCAAGTGCTATGTAGTCCAAACCCTTCATATCATTTATAGATTCACAAAAAAATTGGTTGTGATAGAGAGGTAACCAATCTGCATGAAATCACATGGAGAGAAGGATCCTCTTCTATGCAGAAGAAATTGATCTTTCATTGTTCAAGATTTCTTTGCATGAGGAAGTTGATGGGAATGGTTTTATTGAATCGTATTTCCTCTCTGTTGAGCCATTTTTTTGCTGTCCGTGTTTATAGAGCAATAAAAAGGAAATTTGGTTGCTAGATAGTGGACAAAAATCTGAACCCTTGCAAAGGGGTGTTTTTGATTTGGACATTCCCTCCTGGATGTCCTACATTTGTAGGACATGTCCTCCATTTTCTGATCACAGTATATTTTATGGGTTTATACTATATTTGTAAAACTGTAGAACCATAATTAATAATGACCATGGCCATCTATGCATTTTCAATGTAATATCCACTCTCTTGAAGCAAAACAACTCTCCATAATAGCGTGAGAGCTATTTGAAAGTAGAATTTATTCTCTTAGACTATGGTGGACTTTACGTCCTTCGAGGTCTTTCCACAAAGTTTGGATGGGCAATTATCTGACGTTATTGATTTGCAAAAATTCTGAAGGGTGGAAGTTTGGACAAGATGTTTCTTGGCATATCTTCCACATGTAAAATTCTGTGATTACATATCTGACATTCTCGAATGAGAGATTTGGAAGAGGAGGCAAGTGCCATGTAGTCCAAACCCTTCATGTCATTTATGGATTCACAGTGAAATTGGTCGTGACGGAGGGGTACCCAGTCTGCATGAAATCACATGGAGAGAAGGATCTTCTTCTATGTAGAGCGAAATGATCTTTCATTGTTCAAGATTTCTTTGCATGAGGAAGTTGATGGGAATGGTTTTATTGAATCTTATTTCCTCTCTGTTGAGCCGTTTTCTTGCTGTCCGAGTTTATAGAGCAGTAAAAAGGAAGCTTGGTTGCCAGATAGTGGACAAAAATTTGAACCCTTGGAAAGAGATGTTTTTGATTAAGGCCTTCCCTCCTGGGCGTCCTACATTTGTAGGACATGTCCTCCATTTTCAGATCACAGTATATTTTATGGGTTTATACTATATATGTACACCTGTAGACCCATAATAAATCATGACCATGGCCATACAAGCATTTTCAATGTAATATCCACTCTCTTGAAGCAAAAGAACTCTCCATAAAAGTGTAAGAGCTATTTGAAAGTAGAATTTATTTTCTTGGACTTTGGTGGACTTTATGTCCGGCGAGGTCTTTCCACATAGTTTGGATGGGCAATTATCAGACGTTATTGAGTTGCAAAAATTCGGAAGGCTGGGAGTTTGGACTAGCCATCTCTTGGCATATCTTGCACCTGTAAGATTCTGAGATTACATATCTGACATTCTCGAATGAGAGATTTGGAAGAGGAGGCAAGTGCTATGTAGACCAAACCCTTCATATCATTTATAGATTCACAATAAAATTGGTCGTGAAGGAGGGGTACCCAGTCTGCATGAAATCACATGGAGAGAAGGATCCTCTTGTATCCAGAACAAAATTATCTTTCATTGTTCAAGATTTCTTTGCATGAGGAAGTTGATGGGAATGGTTTTATTGAATCTAATTTCCTCTCTGTTGAGCGTTTTTCTTGATGTACGAATATATAGAACAGTAAAAAAGAAGTTTTGTGGCTAGTTAGTGGAGAAAAATTTGAACCCTTGGAAAGAGGTGTTTTTAATTTGGGCCTTCCCTCCTGGGCGTCCTACATTTGTAGGACACGTCCTACATTTTCAGATCACAGTATATTTTATGGGTATATACTATACTGGTACACCTGTAAACCCATAATTAATTATGACCATGGCCATCGACGCATTTTCAATGTAATTTCCACTCTCTTGAAGCAAAACAACTCTCCATAATAGCGTGAGAGCTATTTGAAAGTAGAATTTATTCTCTTAGACTATGGTGGACTTTACGTCCTTCGAGGTCTTTCCACAAAGTTTGGATGGGCAATTATCAGACGTTATTGATTTGCAAAAATTCTGAAGGGTGGAAGTTTGGACAAGACGTTGCTTGGCATATCTTCCACATGTAAGATTCTGTGATTACATATCTGACATTCTAGAATGAGAGATTTGGAAGAGGAGGCAAGTGCTATGTAGTCCAAACCCTTCATATCATTTATAGATTCACAAAAAAATTGGTTGTGATAGAGAGGTAACCAATCTGCATGAAATCACATGGAGAGAAGGATCCTCTTCTATGCAGAACAAATTGATCTTTCATTGTTCAAGATTTCTTTGCATGAGGAAGTTGATGGGAATGGTTTTATTGAATCGTATTTCCTCTCTGTTGAGCCATTTTCTTGCTGTCCGTGTTTATAGAGCAATAAAAAGGAAATTTGGTTGCTAGATAGTGGACAAAAATCTGAACCCTTGCAAAGGGGTGTTTTTGATTTGGACATTCCCTCCTGGATGTCCTACATTTGTAGGACATGTCCTCCATTTTCTGATCACTGTATATTTTATGGGTTTATACTATATATGTACACCTGTAGACCCATAATAAATCATGACCATGGCCATACAAGCATTTTCAATGTAATATCCACTCTCTTGAAGCAAAAGAACTCTCCATAAAAGTGTAAGAGCTATTTGAAAGTAGAATTTATTTTCTTGGACTTTGGTGGACTTTATGTCCGGCGAGGTCTTTCCACATAGTTTGGATGGGCAATTATCAGACGTTATTGAGTTGCAAAAATTCGGAAGGCTGGGAGTTTGGACTAGCCATCTCTTGGCATATCTTGCACCTGTAAGATTCTGTGATTACATATCTGACATTCTCGAATGAGAGATTTGGAACAGAAGGCAAGTGCTATGTAGTCCAAACCCTTCATATCATTTATAGATTCACAATGAAATTGGTTCTGAAGGAGGGGTACCCAGTCTGCACGAAATCACATGGAAAGAAGGATCCTCTTCTATGTAGAACGAAATGATCTTTCATTTTTCAAGATTTCTTTTCATGAGGAAGTTGATGGGAATGGTTTTATTGAATCTTATTTCCTCTCTGTTGATCCGTTTACTTGCTGTCCGATGTTATAGAGCAGTAAAAAGGAAGTTTGGTTGCTAGATAGTGGACAAAAATCTGAACCCTTGCAAAGGGGTGTTTTTGATTTGGACATTCCCTCCTGGATGTCCTACATTTGCAGGACATGTCCTCCATTTTCTGATCACAGTATATTTTATGGGTTTATACTATATTTGTAAAACTGTAGAACCATAATTAATAATGACCATGGCCATCCATGCATTTTCAATGTAATATCCACTCTCTTGAAGCAAAACAACTCTCCATAATAGTGTGAGAGCTATTTGAAAGTAGAATTTATTCTCTTAGACTATGGTGTACTTTACGTCCTTCGAGGTCTTTCCACAAAGTTTGGATGGGCAATCATCAGACGTTATTGATTTGCAAAAATTCTGAAGGGTGGAAGTTTGAACAAGACGTTGCTTGGCATATCTTCCACATGTAAGATTCTGTGATTACATATCTGACATTCTCGAATGAGAAATTTGGAAGAGGAGGCAAGTGCCATGTAGTCCAAACCCTTCATGTCATTTATGGATTCACAGTGAAATTGGTCGTGACGGAGGGGTACCCAGTCTGCATGAAATCAAACGGATAGAAGGATCCTCTTCTATGTAGAACGAAATGATCTTTCATTGTTCAAGATTCCTTTGCTTCAGGTAATTGATGGGAATGGTTTTATTGAATCTTTTTTCCTCTCTGTTGAGTGGTTTTCTGGCTGTTCGAGTTTACACAGCAGGAAAAAGGAAGTTTGGTTTCTAGATAGTGGAGAAAAATTTGAACCCTTGGAAAGAGGTGTTTTTGATTAGGGCCATTCCTCCTGGGCGTCCTACATTTGTAGGACATGTCCTCCATTTTCAAACCACAGTATATTTTATGGGTTTATACCATATTTGTACACCTGTATACCCATAATTAATCATGACCATTGCCATCCAAGCATTTTCAATGTAATATCCTCTCTCTTGAAGCAAAACAACTCTCCATAATAGTATAAGAGCTATATGAAAGTAGAATTTATTCTCTTCGACTTTGGTGGACTTTACGTCCTCCGAGGTCTTTCCACAAAGTTTGGATGGGCAATTATCAGACGTTATTGAATTGCAAAAAATCTGAAGGGTGGAAGTTTGGACAAGCCATTTCTTGGCATATTCTCCACCTGCAAGATTCTGTGATTACATATCTGACATTCTGGAATGAGAGATTTGGAAGAGGAGGCAAGTGCCATGTAGTCCAAACCCTTCATATCCTTTATGGATTCACAATAAAATTGGTTGTGATGGAGGGGTAACCAGTCTGCAAGAAATCACATGGAGAGAAGGATCCTCTTCGATGCAGAATGAAATGATCTTTCACTGTTCAAGATTTCTTTGCATGAGGAAGTTGATGGGAATGGTTTTATTGAAAATTATTTCCTCTCTGTTGAGCCTTTTTCTTGCTGTACGAGTATATAGAGCAGTAAAAGGGAAGTTTGGTTGCTAGTTAGCGGACAAAAATTTGAAGCCTTGGAAAGAGGTGTTTTTAATTTGGGCCTTCCCTCCTGGGCGTCCTACATTTGTAGGACATGTCCTACATTTTCAGATCACAGTATATTTTATGGGTACATACAATATTTGTACACCTGTAGACCCAGAATTAATCATGACCATTGCCATCCAAGCATTCTCATAGTATATTCCACCCCCTTCAAGTAAAACAACTCTTTATAATTGTGTAAGAGCTATTTGAAAGTAGAATTTATTCTCTTGGACTTTGGTGCACTTTACGTCCTGCGACGTCTTTCCACAAAGTTTGGATGTACAATTATCAAACGTTATTGAGTTGCAAAAATTCTGTAGGGTGGAATTTTGGACAAGCCATTTCTTGGCATATCTTCCACCTGTAAGATCCTGTGATTACATATCTGACATTCTAGAATGAGAGATTTAGAAGAGGAGGCAAGTTCTATGTAGTCCAAACCCTTCATATCATTTATAGATTCACAATAAAATTGGTTGTGAAGGAGAGGTAACAAGTCTGCATGAAATGACATGGAGAGAAGGATCCTCTTTTATGCAGAACGAAATGATCTTTAATTGTTCAAGATTTCTTTGCATGAGGAAGTTGATGGGAATGGTTTTATTGAATCTTATTTCCTCTCTGTTGAGCCGTTTTCTTGCTGTCCGAGTTTACAGAGCAGTAAAAAGGAAGTTTGGTAGCTAGATAGTGGACAAAAATTTGAACCCTTGGAAAGAGGTGTTTTTGATGTGGGCCTTCACTCCTGGATGTCCTACATTTGTAGGACATGTCCTCCATTTTCAGATCACAGTATATTTTATGGGTTTATACTATATTTGTAAAACTGAGAACCAAAATTAATAATGACCATGGCCATCCATGCATTTTCAATGTAATATCCACTCTCTTGAAGCAAAACAACTCTCCATAATAGCGTAAGAGCTATTTGAAAGTAGAATTTATTCTCTTAGACTATGGTGGACTTTACGTCCTTCCATGTCTTTCCACATAGTTTGGATGGGCAATTATCAGACGTTATTAATTTGCAAAAATTCTGAAGGGTAGGAATTTGAACAAGGCATTTCTTGGCATATCTTCCACATGTAAGATTCTGTGATTATATATCTGACATTCTCGAATGAGAGATTTGGAAGAGGATGAAAGTGCCATGTAGTCCAAACCCTTCATGTCATTTATGGATTCACAGTGAAATTGGTCGTGACGGAGGGGTACCCAGCCTGCATGAAATCACATGGAGAGAAGGATGTTCTTCTGTGTAGAACAAAATGATCTTTCATTGTTCAAGATTTCTTTGCATGAGGAAGTTGATGGGAATGGTTTTATTGAAACTTATTTCCTATCTGTTGAGCCGTTTTCTTGCTGTCCGAGTTTATAGAGCAGTAAAAAGGAAGTTTGGTTGCTAGATAGTGGACAAAAATGTGAACCCTTGGAAAGAGGTGTTTTTGATGTGGGCCTTCACTCCTGGGAGTCCTACATTTGTAGGACATGTCCTCCATCTTGAGATCACAATATATTTTATGGGTTTATACTATATATGTACACCTGTAGACCCATAATAAATCATGACCATGGCAATCCAAGCATTTTCAATGTAATATTCACTCTCTTGAAGCAAAAGAACTCTCCATAATAGCGTAAGAGCTATTTGAAAGTAGAATTAATTTTCTTGGACTTTGGTGGACTTTACGTCCGGCGAGGTCTTTCCACAAAGTTTGGATGGGCAATTATCAGACGTTATTGAGTTGCAAAAATTCGGAAGGCTGGGAGTTTGGACTAGCCATCTCTTGGCATATCTTGCACCTGTAAGATTCTGAGATTACATATCTGACATTCTCGAATGAGAGATTTGGAAGAGGAGGCAAGTGCTATGTAGACCAAACCCTTCATATCATTTATAGATTCACAATAAAATTGGTCGTGAAGGAGGGGTACCAGTCTGCATGAAATCACATGGAGAGAAGGATCCTCTTGTATCCAGAACAAAATTATCTTTCATTGTTCAAGATTTCTTTGCATGAGGAAGTTGATGGGAATGGTTTTATTGAATCTAATTTCCTCTCTGTTGAGCGTTTTTCTTGATGTACGAATATATAGAACAGTAAAAAAGAAGTTTTGTGGCTAGTTAGTGGAGAAAAATTTGAACCCTTGGAAAGAGGTGTTTTTAATTTGGGCCTTCCCTCCTGGGCGTCCTACATTTGTAGGACATGTCCTACATTTTCAGATCACAGTATATTTTATGGGTATATACTATATTTGTACACCTGTAAACCCATAATTAATTATGACCATGGCTATCGATGCATTTTCAATGTAATATCCAATCTCTTGAAGCAAAACAATCTCCATAATAGTGTAAGAGCTATTTGAAAGTAGAATTTATTCTCTTGAACTTTGGTGGACTTTACATCCTTCGAGGTCTTTGCACAAAGTTTGGAATGGCAATTATCTGACGTTATTGAGTTGCAAAAATTCTGAAGGGTGGAAGTTTGGACTAGCCATATCTTGGCATATCTTGCACCATTAAGGTTCTGTGATTACATATCTGACATTCTCGAATGAGAGATTTGGAAGAGGTAGGCAAGTGCCATGTAGTTCCAAACCTTCATGTCATTCATGGATTCACAGTGAAATTGGTCGTGATGGGGGGGTACCCAGTCTGCATGAAATCACATGGAGAGAAGGATCCTCTTGTATGCAGAACAAAATTATCTTTCAATGTTGAAGATTTCTTTGCATGAGGAAGTTGATGGGAATGGTTTTATTGAATCTTATTTCCTGTCTGTTGAGCGTTTTTCTTGATGTACGAATATATAGAGTAGTAAAAAGGAAGTTTTGTGGCTAGTTAGTGGAGAAAAATTTGAACCCTTGGAAAGAGGTGTTTTTAATTTGGGCCTTCCCTCCTGGGCGTCCTACATTTGTAGGACATGTCCTACATTTTCAGATCATACTGTATTTTATGGGTTTATACTATATATGTACCCTTGTAGACCCATAATTAATTATGAACATTGCCATCCAAGCATTTTTAATGTAATATCCACTCTCTTGAAGCAAAACAACTCTCCATAATAGTGTAAGAGCTATTTGAAAGTAGAATTAATTCTCTTGGACTTTGGTGGACTTCATGTCCTTCGAGGTCTTTCCACAAAGTTGGGATGGGCAAGTATCAGACGTTATTGAGTTGCAAAAATTCTGAAGTGTGGAATTTTGGACAAGCCATTTCTTGGCATGTCTTACACCTGTAAGATTCTGTGATTACATAGTTGTCATTCTCGAATGAGAGATTTGGAAGAGGAGGCAAGTGCTATGTAGTCCAAACCCTTCATATCATTTATAGATTCACAATAAAATTGGTTGTGAAGGAGGGGTACCCAGGCTGCATGAAATCACATGGACAGAAGGATCCTCTTTTATGCAGAACGAAATGATCTTTAATTGTTCAAGATTTCTTTGCATGAGGAAGTTGATGGGAATGGTTTTATTGAATCTTATTTCCTCTCTGTTGAGCCGGTTTCTTGCTGTCCGAGTTTATAGAGCAGTAAAAAGGAAGTTTGGTAGCTAGATAGTGGACAAAAATTTGATCCCTTGCAAAGAGGTGTTTTTGATGTGGGCCTTCACTCCTGGACGTCCTACATTTGTAGGACATGTCCTCCATTTTCAGATCACAGTATATTTTATGGGTTTATACTATATTTGTAAAACTGAGAACCAAAATTAATAATGACCATGGCCATCCATGCATTTTCAATGTAATATCCACTCTCTTGAAGCAAAACAACTCTCCATAATAGCGTAAGAGCTATTTGAAAGTAGAATTTATTCTCTTAGACTATGGTGGACTTTATGTCCTTCGAGGTCTTTCCACAAAGTTTGGATGGGCAATTATCAGACGTTATTAATTTGCAAAAATTCTGAAGGGTAGGAATTTGAACAAGGCATTTCTTGGCATATCTTCCACATGTAAGATTCTGTGATTATATATCTGACATTATCGAATGAGAGATTTGGAAGAGGAGGCAAGTGCCATGTAGTCCAAACCCTTCATGTCATTTATGGATTCACAGTGAAATTGGTCGTGACGGAGGGGTACCCAGTCTGCATGAAATCACATGGAGAGAAGGATCTTCTTCTATGTAGAGCGAATTGATCTTTCATTGTTCAAGATTTCTTTGCATGAGGAAGTTGATGGGAATGGTTTTATTGAATCTTATTTCCTCTCTGTTGAGCCGTTTTCTTGCTGTCCGAGTTTATAGAGCAGTAAAAAGGAAGTTTGGTTGCCAGATAGTGGACAAAAATTTGAACCCTTGGAAAGGGATGTTTTTGATGTGGGCCTTCACTCCTGGGCATCCTACATTTGTAGGACATGTCCTCCGTTTTCAGATCACAATATATTTTATGGGTTTATACTATATATGTACACCTGTAGACCCATAATAATTCATGACCATGGCAATCCAAGCATTTTCAATGTAATATCCACTCTCTTGAAGCAAAAGAACTCTCCATAATAGCGTAAGAGCTATTTGAAAGTAGAATTAATTTTCTTGGACTTTGGTGGACTTTACCTCCGGCGAGGTCTTTCCACAAAGTTTGGGTGGGCAATTATCAGACGTTATTGAGTTGCAAAAATTCGGAAGGCTGAGAGTTTGGACTAGCCATCTCTTGGCATATCTTGCACCTGTAAGATTCTGAGATTACATATCTGACATTCTCGAATGAGAGATTTGGAAGAGGAGGCAAGTGCTATGTAGACCAAACCCTTCATATCATTTATAGATTCACAATAAAATTGGTCGTGAAGGAGGGGTACCCAGTCTGCATGAAATCACATGGAGAGAAGGATCCTCTTGTATCCAGAACAAAATTATCTTTCATTGTTCAAGATTTCTTTGCATGAGGAAGTTGATGGGAATGGTTTTATTGAATCTAATTTCCTCTCTGTTGAGCGTTTTTCTTGATGTACGAATATATAGAACAGTAAAAAAGAAGTTTTGTGGCTAGTTAGTGGAGAAAAATTTGAACCCTTGGAAAGAGGTGTTTTTAATTTGGGCCTTCCCTCCTGGGCGTCCTACATTTGTAGGACACGTCCTACATTTTCAGATCACAGTATATTTTATGGGTATATACTATACTGGTACACCTGTAAACCCATAATTAATTATGACCATGGCCATCGACGCATTTTCAATGTAATTTCCACTCTCTTGAAGCAAAACAACTCTCCATAATAGCGTGAGAGCTATTTGAAAGTAGAATTTATTCTCTTAGACTATGGTGGACTTTACGTCCTTCGAGGTCTTTCCACAAAGTTTGGATGGGCAATTATCAGACGTTATTGATTTGCAAAAATTCTGAAGGGTGGAAGTTTGGACAAGACGTTGCTTGGCATATCTTCCACATGTAAGATTCTGTGATTACATATCTGACATTCTAGAATGAGAGATTTGGAAGAGGAGGCAAGTGCTATGTAGTCCAAACCCTTCATATCATTTATAGATTCACAAAAAAATTGGTTGTGATAGAGAGGTAACCAATCTGCATGAAATCACATGGAGAGAAGGATCCTCTTCTATGCAGAACAAATTGATCTTTCATTGTTCAAGATTTCTTTGCATGAGGAAGTTGATGGGAATGGTTTTATTGAATCGTATTTCCTCTCTGTTGAGCCATTTTCTTGCTGTCCGTGTTTATAGAGCAATAAAAAGGAAATTTGGTTGCTAGATAGTGGACAAAAATCTGAACCCTTGCAAAGGGGTGTTTTTGATTTGGACATTCCCTCCTGGATGTCCTACATTTGTAGGACATGTCCTCCATTTTCTGATCACAGTATATTTTATGGGTTTATACTATATTTGTAAAACTGTAGAACCATAATTAATAATGACCATGGCCATCTATGCATTTTCAATGTAATATCCACTCTCTTGAAGCAAAACAACTCTCCATAATAGCGTGAGAGCTATTTGAAAGTAGAATTTATTCTCTTAGACTATGGTGGACTTTACGTCCTTCGAGGTCTTTCCACAAAGTTTGGATGGGCAATTATCAGACGTTATTGATTTGCAAAAATTCTGAAGGGTGGAAGTTTGGACAAGATGTTTCTTGGCATATCTTCCACATGTAAAATTCTGTGATTACATATCTGACATTCTCGAATGAGAGATTTGGAAGAGGAGGCAAGTGCCATGTAGTCCAAACCCTTCATGTCATTTATGGATTCACAGTGAAATTGGTCGTGACGGAGGGGTACCCAGTCTGCATGAAATCACATGGAGAGAAGGATCTTCTTCTATGTAGAGCGAAATGATCTTTCATTGTTCAAGATTTCTTTGCATGAGGAAGTTGATGGGAATGGTTTTATTGAATCTTATTTCCTCTCTGTTGAGCCGTTTTCTTGCTGTCCGAGTTTATAGAGCAGTAAAAAGGAAGCTTGGTTGCCAGATAGTGGACAAAAATTTGAACCCTTGGAAAGAGATGTTTTTGATTAAGGCCTTCCCTCCTGGGCGTCCTACATTTGTAGGACATGTCCTCCATTTTCAGATCACAGTATATTTTATGGGTTTATACTATATATGTACACCTGTAGACCCATAATAAATCATGACCATGGCCATACAAGCATTTTCAATGTAATATCCACTCTCTTGAAGCAAAAGAACTCTCCATAAAAGTGTAAGAGCTATTTGAAAGTAGAATTTATTTTCTTGGACTTTGGTGGACTTTATGTCCGGCGAGGTCTTTCCACATAGTTTGGATGGGCAATTATCAGACGTTATTGAGTTGCAAAAATTCGGAAGGCTGGGAGTTTGGACTAGCCATCTCTTGGCATATCTTGCACCTGTAAGATTCTGTGATTACATATCTGACATTCTCGAATGAGAGATTTGGAAGAGGAGGCAAGTGCTATGTAGACCAAACCCTTCATATCATTTATAGATTCACAATAAAATTGGTCGTGAAGGAGGGGTACCCAGTCTGCATGAAATCACATGGAGAGAAGGATCCTCTTGTATCCAGAACAAAATTATCTTTCATTGTTCAAGATTTCTTTGCATGAGGAAGTTGATGGGAATGGTTTTATTGAATCTAATTTCCTCTCTGTTGAGCGTTTTTCTTGATGTACGAATATATAGAACAGTAAAAAAGAAGTTTTGTGGCTAGTTAGTGGAGAAAAATTTGAACCCTTGGAAAGAGGTGTTTTTAATTTGGGCCTTCCCTCCTGGGCGTCCTACATTTGTAGGACATGTCCTACATTTTCAGATCACAGTATATTTTATGGGTATATACTATACTTGTACACCTGTAAACCCATAATTAATTATGACCATGGCCATCGACGCATTTTCAATGTAATTTCCACTCTCTTGAAGCAAAACAACTCTCCATAATAGCGTGAGAGCTATTTGAAAGTAGAATTTATTCTCTTAGACTATGGTGGACTTTACGTCCTTCGATGTCTTTCCACAAAGTTTGGATGGGCAATTATCAGACGTTATTAATTTGCAAAAATTCTGAAGGGTAGGAATTTGAACAAGGCATTTCTTGGCATATCTTCCACATGTAAGATTCTGTGATTATATATCTGACATTCTCGAATGAGAGATTTGGAAGAGGATGAAAGTGCCATGTAGTCCAAACCCTTCATGTCATTTATGGATTCACAGTGAAATTGGTCGTGACGGAGGGGTACCCAGCCTGCATGAAATCACATGGAGAGAAGGATGTTCTTCTGTGTAGAACAAAATGATCTTTCATTGTTCAAGATTTCTTTGCATGAGGAAGTTGATGGGAATGGTTTTATTGAAGCTTATTTCCTATCTGTTGAGCCGTTTTCTTGCTGTCCGAGTTTATAGAGCAGTAAAAATGAAGTTTGGTTGCTAGATAGTGGACAAAAATGTGAACCCTTGGAAAGAGGTGTTTTTGATGTGGGCCTTCACTCCTGGGCGTCCTACATTTGTAGGACATGTCCTCCATCTTGAGATCACAATATATTTTATGGGTTTATACTATATATGTACCCTTGTAGACCCATAATTAATTATGACCATTGCCATCCAAGCATTTTTAATGTAATATCCACTCTCTTGAAGCAAAACAACTCTACATAATAGTGTAAGAGCTATTTGAAAGTAGAATTAATTCTCTTGGACTTTGGTGGACTTCATGTCCTTCGAGGTCTTTCCACAAAGTTGGGATGGGCAAATATCAGACGTTATTGAGTTGCAAAAATTCTGAAGTGTGGAATTTTGGACAAGCTATTTCTTGGCATGTCTTACACCTGTAAGATTCTGTGATTACATAGTTGTCATTCTCGAATGAGAGATTTGGAAGAGGAGGCAAGTGCTATGTAGTCCAAACCCTTCATATCATTTATAGATTCACAATAAAATTGGTTGTGAAGGAGGGGTACCCAGGCTGCATGAAATCACATGGACAGAAGGATCCTCTTTTATGCAGAACGAAATGATCTTTAATTGTTCAAGATTTCTTTGCATGAGGAAGTTGATGGGAATGGTTTTATTGAATCTTATTTCCTCTCTGTTGAGCCGTTTTCTTGCTGTCCGAGTTTATAGAGCAGTAAAAAGGAAGTTTGGTAGCTAGATAGTGGACAAAAATTTGATCCCTTGCAAAGAGGTGTTTTTGATGTGGGCCTTCACCCCTGGAAGTCCTACATTTATAGGACATGTCCTACATTTTCAGATCACAGTATATTTTATGGGTATATACTATATTTGTACACCTGTAAACCCATAATTAATTATGACCATTGCTATCGATGCATTTTCAATGTAATATCCAATCTCTTGAAGCAAAACAATCGCCATAATAGTGTAAGAGCTATTTGAAAGTAGAATTTATTCTCTTGAACTTTGGTGGACTTTACATCCTTCGAGGTCTTTGCACAAAGTTTGGAATGGCAATTATCTGACGTTATTGAGTTGCAAAAATTCTGAAGGGTGGAAGTTTGGACTAGCCATATCTTGGCATATCTTGCACCATTAAGGTTCTGTGATTACATATCTGACATTCTCGAATGAGAGATTTGGAAGAGGTAGGCAAGTGCCATGTAGTTCCAAACCTTCATGTCATTCATGGATTCACAGTGAAATTGGTCGTGATGGGGGGGTACCCAGTCTGCATGAAATCACATGGAGAGAAGGATCCTCTTGTATGCAGAACAAAATTATCTTTCAATGTTGAAGATTTCTTTGCATGAGGAAGTTGATGGGAATGGTTTTATTGAATCTTATTTCCTGTCTGTTGAGCGTTTTTCTTGATGTACGAATATATAGAGTAGTAAAAAGGAAGTTTTGTGGCTAGTTAGTGGAGAAAAATTTGAACCCTTGGAAAGAGGTGTTTTTAATTTGGGCCTTCCCTCCTGGGCGTCCTACATTTGTAGGACATGTCCTACATTTTCAGATCATACTGTATTTTATGGGTTTATACTATATATGTACCCTTGTAGACCCATAATTAATTATGACCATTGCCATCCATGCATTTTTAATGTAATATCCACTCTCTTGAAGCAAAACAACTCTCCATAATAGTGTAAGAGCTATTTGAAAGTAGAATTAATTCTCTTGGACTTTGGTGGACTTCATGTCCTTCGAGGTCTTTCCACAAAGTTGGGATGGGCAAGTATCAGACGATATTGAGTTGCAAAAATTCTGAAGTGTGGAATTTTGGACAAGCCATTTCTTGGCATGTCTTACACCTGTAAGATTCTGTGATTACATAGTTGTCATTCTCGAATGAGAGATTTGGAAGAGGAGGCAAGTGCTATGTAGTCCAAACCCTTCATATCATTTATAGATTCACAATAAAATTGGTTGTGAAGGAGGGGTACCCAGGCTGTATGAAATCACATGGACAGAAGGATCCTCTTTTATGCAGAACGAAATGATCTTTAATTGTTCAAGATTTCTTTGCATGAGGAAGTTGATGGGAATGGTTTTATTGAATCTTATTTCCTCTCTGTTGAGCCGGTTTCTTGCTGTCCGAGTTTATAGAGCAGTAAAAAGGAAGTTTGGTAGCTAGATAGTGGACAAAAATTTGATCCCTTGCAAAGAGGTGTTTTTGATGTGGGCCTTCACTCCTGGATGTCCTACATTTGTAGGACATGTCCTCCATTTTCAGATCACAGTATATTTTATGGGTTTATACTATATTTGTAAAACTGAGAACCAAAATTAATAATGACCATGGCCATCCATGCATTTTCAATGTAATATCCACTCTCTTGAAGCGAAACAACTCTCCATAATAGCGTAAGAGCTATTTGAAAGTAGAATTTATTCTCTTAGACTATGGTGGACTTTACGTCCTTCGAGGTCTTTCCACAAAGTTTGGATGGGCAATTATCAGACGTTATTAATTTGCAAAAATTCTGAAGGGTAGGAATTTGAACAAGGCATTTCTTGGCATATCTTCCACATGTAAGATTCTGTGATTATATATCTGACATTATCGAATGAGAGATTTGGAAGAGGAGGCAAGTGCCATGTAGTCCAAACCCTTCATGTCATTTATGGATTCACAGTGAAATTGGTCGTGACGGAGGGGTACCCAGTCTGCATGAAATCACATGGAGAGAAGGATCTTCTTCTATGTAGAGCGAATTGATCTTTCATTGTTCAAGATTTCTTTGCATGAGGAAGTTGATGGGAATGGTTTTATTGAATCTTATTTCCTCTCTGTTGAGCCGTTTTCTTGCTGTCCGAGTTTATAGAGCAGTAAAAAGGAAGTTTGGTTGCCAGATAATGGACAAAAATTTGAACCCTTGGAAAGAGATGTTTTTGATGTGGGCCTTCACTCCTGGGCGTCCTACATTTGTAGGACATGTCCTCCGTTTTCAGGTCACAATATATTTTATAGGTTTATACTATATATGTACACCTGTAGACCCATAATAATTCATGACCATGGCAATCCAAGCATTTTCAATGTAATATCCACTCTCTTGAAGCAAAAGAACTCTCCATAATAGCGTAAGAGCTATTTGAAAGTAGAATTAATTTTCTTGGACTTTGGTGGACTTTACGTCCGGCGAGGTCTTTCCACAAAGTTTGGGTGGGCAATTATCAGACGTTATTGAGTTGCAAAAATTCGGAAGGCTGAGAGTTTGGACTAGCCATCTCTTGGCATATCTTGCACCTGTAAGATTCTGAGATTACATATCTGACATTCTCGAATGAGAGATTTGGAAGAGGAGGCAAGTGCTATGTAGACCAAACCCTTCATATCATTTATAGATTCACAATAAAATTGGTCGTGAAGGAGGGGTACCCAGTCTGCATTAAATCACATGGAGAGAAGGATCCTCTTGTATCCAGAACAAAATTATCTTTCATTGTTCAAGATTTCTTTGCATGAGGAAGTTGATGGGAATGGTTTTATTGAATCTAATTTCCTCTCTGTTGAGCGTTTTTCTTGATGTACGAATATATAGAACAGTAAAAAAGAAGTTTTGTGGCTAGTTAGTGGAGAAAAATTTGAACCCTTGGAAAGAGGTGTTTTTAATTTGGGCCTTCCCTCCTGGGCGTCCTACATTTGTAGGACATGTCCTACATTTTCAGATCACAGTATATTTTATGGGTATATACTATACTTGTACACCTGTAAACCCATAATTAATTATGACCATTGCCATCGACGCATTTTCAATGTAATTTCCACTCTCTTGAAGCAAAACAACTCTCCATAATAGCGTAAGAGCTATTTGAAAGTAGAATTTATTCTCTTAGACTATGGTGGACTTTACGTCCTTCGAGGTCTTTCCACAAAGTTTGGATGGGCAATTATCAGACGTTATTGATTTGCAAAAATTCTGAAGGGTGGAAGTTTGAACAAGACGTTGCTTGGCATATCTTCCACATGTAAGATTCTGTGATTACATATCTGACATTCTAGAATGAGAGATTTGGAAGAGGAGGCAAGTGCTATGTAGTCCAAACCCTTCATATCATTTATAGATTCACAAAAAAATTGGTTGTGATAGAGGGGTAACCAATCTGCATGAAATCACATGGAGAGAAGGATCCTCTTCTATGCAGAACAAATTGATCTTTCATTGTTCAAGATTTCTTTGCATGAGGAAGTTGATGGGAATGGTTTTATTGAATCTTATTTCCTCTCTGTTGAGCCATTTTCTTGCTGTCCGTGTTTATAGAGCAATAAAAAGGAAATTTGGTTGCTAGATAGTGGACAAAAATCTGAACCCTTGCAAAGGGGTGTTTTTGATTAGGACATTCCCTCCTGGATGTCCTACATTTGTAGGACATGTCCTCCATTTTCTGATCACAGTATATTTTATGGGTTTATACTATATTTGTAAAACTGTAGAACCATAATTAATAATGACCATGGCCATCTATGCATTTTCAATGTAATATCCACTCTCTTGAAGCAAAACAACTCTCCATAATAGCGTGAGAGCTATTTGAAAGTAGAATTTATTCTCTTAGACTATGGTGGACTTTACGTCCTTCGAGGTCTTTCCACAAAGTTTGGATGGGCAATTATCAGACGTTATTGATTTGCAAAAATTCTGAAGGGTGGCAGTTTGGACAAGATGTTTCTTGGCATATCTTCCACATGTAAGATTCTGTGATTACATATCTGACATTCTCGAATGAGAGATTTGGAAGAGGAGGCAAGTGCCATGTAGTCCAAACCCTTCATGTCATTTATGGATTCACAGTGAAATTGGTCGTGACGGAGGGGTACCCAGTCTGCATGAAATCACATGGAGAGAAGGATCTTCTTCTATGTAGAGCGAAATGATCTTTCATTGTTCAAGATTTCTTTGCATGAGGAAGTTGATGGGAATGGTTTTATTGAATCTTATTTCCTCTCTGTTGAGCCGTTTTCTTGCTGTCCGAGTTTATAGAGCAGTAAAAAGGAAGCTTGGTTGCCAGATAGTGGACAAAAATTTGAACCCTTGGAAAGAGATGTTTTTGATTAAGGCCTTCCCTCCTGGGCGTCCTACATTTGTAGGACATGTCCTCCATTTTCAGATCACAGTATATTTTATGGGTTTATACTATATATGTACACCTGTAGACCCATAATAAATCATGACCATGGCCATACAAGCATTTTCAATGTAATATCCACTCTCTTGAAGCAAAAGAACTCTCCATAAAAGTGTAAGAGCTATTTGAAAGTAGAATTTATTTTCTTGGACTTTGGTGGACTTTATGTCCGGCGAGGTCTTTCCACATAGTTTGGATGGGCAATTATCAGACGTTATTGAGTTGCAAAAATTCGGAAGGCTGGGAGTTTGGACTAGCCATCTCTTGGCATATCTTGCACCTTTAAGATTCTGTGATTACATATCTGACATTCTCGAATGAGAGATTTGGAACAGAAGGCAAGTGCTATGTAGTCCAAACCCTTCATATCATTTATAGATTCACAATGAAATTGGTTCTGAAGGAGGGGTACCCAGTCTGCACGAAATCACATGGAAAGAAGGATCCTCTTCTATGTAGAACGAAATGATCTTTCATTTTTCAAGATTTCTTTTCATGAGGAAGTTGATGGGAATGGTTTTATTGAATCTTATTTCCTCTCTGTTGATCCGTTTACTTGCTGTCCGATGTTATAGAGCAGTAAAAAGGAAGTTTGGTTGCTAGATAGTGGACAAAAATCTGAACCCTTGCAAAGGGGTGTTTTTGATTTGGACATTCCCTCCTGGATGTCCTACATTTGTAGGACATGTCCTCCATTTTCTGATCACAGTATATTTTATGGGTTTATACTATATTTGTAAAACTGTAGAACCATAATTAATAATGACCATGGCCATCCATGCATTTTCAATGTAATATCCACTCTCTTGAAGCAAAACAACTCTCCATAATAGCGTGAGAGCTATTTGAAAGTAGAATTTATTCTCTTAGACTATGGTGGACTTTACGTCCTTCGAGGTCTTTCCACAAAGTTTGGATGGGCAATTATCAGACGTTATTGATTTGCAAAAATTCTGAAGGGTGGAAGTTTGAACAAGACGTTGCTTGGCATATCTTCCACATGTAAGATTCTGTGATTACATATCTGACATTCTCGAATGAGAAATTTGGAAGAGGAGGCAAGTGCCATGTAGTCCAAACCCTTCATGTCATTTATGGATTCACAGTGAAATTGGTCGTGACGGAGGGGTACCCAGTCTGCATGAAATCAAACGGATAGAAGGATCCTCTTCTATGTAGAACGAAATGATCTTTCATTGTTCAAGATTCCTTTGCTTCAGGTAATTGATGGGAATGGTTTTATTGAATCTTTTTTCCTCTCTGTTGAGTGGTTTTCTGGCTGTTCGAGTTTACACAGCAGGAAAAAGGAAGTTTGGTTTCTAGATAGTGGAGAAAAATTTGAACCCTTGGAAAGAGGTGTTTTTGATTAGGGCCATTCCTCCTGGGCGTCCTACATTTGTAGGACATGTCCTCCATTTTCAAACCACAGTATATTTTATGGGTTTATACTATATTTGTACACCTGTATACCCATAATTAATCATGACCATTGCCATCCAAGCATTTTCAATGTAATATCCTCTCTCTTGAAGCAAAACAACTCTCCATAATAGTATAAGAGCTATATGAAAGTAGAATTTATTCTCTTCGACTTTGGTGGACTTTACGTCCTCCGAGGTCTTTCCACAAAGTTTGGATGGGCAATTATCAGACGTTATTGAATTGCAAAAAATCTGAAGGGTGGAAGTTTGGACAAGCCATTTCTTGGCATATTCTCCACCTGCAAGATTCTGTGATTACATATCTGACATTCTCGAATGAGAGATTTGGAAGAGGAGGCAAGTGCCATGTAGTCCAAACCCTTCATATCCTTTATGGATTCACAATAAAATTGGTTGTGATGGAGGGGTAACCAGTCTGCAAGAAATCACATGGAGAGAAGGATCCTCTTCGATGCAGAATGAAATGATCTTTCATTGTTCAAGATTTCTTTGCATGAGGAAGTTGATGGGAATGGTTTTATTGAAAATTATTTCCTCTCTGTTGAGCCTTTTTCTTGCTGTACGAGTATATAGAGCAGTAAAAGGGAAGTTTGGTTGCTAGTTAGCGGACAAAAATTTGAAGCCTTGGAAAGAGGTGTTTTTAATTTGGGCCTTCCCTCCTGGGCGTCCTACATTTGTAGGACATGTCCTACATTTTCAGATCACAGTATATTTTATGGGTACATACAATATTTGTACACCTGTAGACCCAGAATTAATCATGACCATTGCCATCCAAGCATTCTCATAGTATATTCCACCCCCTTCAAGTAAAACAACTCTTTATAATTGTGTAAGAGCTATTTGAAAGTAGAATTTATTCTCTTGGACTTTGGTGCACTTTACGTCCTGCGACGTCTTTCCACAAAGTTTGGATGTACAATTATCAAACGTTATTGAGTTGCAAAAATTCTGTAGGGTGGAATTTTGGACAAGCCATTTCTTGGCATATCTTCCACCTGTAAGATCCTGTGATTACATATCTGACATTCTAGAATGAGAGATTTAGAAGAGGAGGCAAGTTCTATGTAGTCCAAACCCTTCATATCATTTATAGATTCACAATAAAATTGGTTGTGAAGGAGAGGTAACAAGTCTGCATGAAATGACATGGAGAGAAGGATCCTCTTTTATGCAGAACGAAATGATCTGTAATTGTTCAAGATTTCTTTGCATGAGGAAGTTGATGGGAATGGTTTTATTGAATCTTATTTCCTCTCTGTTGAGCCGTTTTCTTGCTGTCCGAGTTTACAGAGCAGTAAAAAGGAAGTTTGGTAGCTAGATAGTGGACAAAAATTTGAACCCTTGGAAAGAGGTGTTTTTGATGTGGGCCTTCACTCCTGGATGTCCTACATTTGTAGGACATGTCCTCCATTTTCAGATCACAGTATATTTTATGGGTTTATACTATATTTGTAAAACTGAGAACCAAAATTAATAATGACCATGGCCATCCATGCATTTTCAATGTAATATCCACTCTCTTGAAGCAAAACAACTCTCCATAATAGCGTAAGAGCTATTTGAAAGTAGAATTTATTCTCTTAGACTATGGTGGACTTTACGTCCTTCCATGTCTTTCCACAAAGTTTGGATGGGCAATTATCAGACGTTATTAATTTGCAAAAATTCTGAAGGGTAGGAATTTGAACAAGGCATTTCTTGGCATATCTTCCACATGTAAGATTCTGTGATTATATATCTGACATTCTCGAATGAGAGATTTGGAAGAGGATGAAAGTGCCATGTAGTCCAAACCCTTCATGTCATTTATGGATTCACAGTGAAATTGGTCGTGACGGAGGGGTACCCAGCCTGCATGAAATCACATGGAGAGAAGGATGTTCTTCTGTGTAGAACAAAATGATCTTTCATTGTTCAAGATTTCTTTGCATGAGGAAGTTGATGGGAATGGTTTTATTGAAACTTATTTCCTATCTGTTGAGCCGTTTTCTTGCTGTCCGAGTTTATAGAGCAGTAAAAAGGAAGTTTGGTTGCTAGATAGTGGACAAAAATGTGAACCCTTGGAAAGAGGTGTTTTTGATGTGGGCCTTCACTCCTGGGAGTCCTACATTTGTAGGACATGTCCTCCATCTTGAGATCACAATATATTTTATGGGTTTATACTATATATGTACACCTGTAGACCCATAATAAATCATGACCATGGCAATCCAAGCATTTTCAATGTAATATTCACTCTCTTGAAGCAAAAGAACTCTCCATAATAGCGTAAGAGCTATTTGAAAGTAGAATTAATTTTCTTGGACTTTGGTGGACTTTACGTCCGGCGAGGTCTTTCCACAAAGTTTGGATGGGCAATTATCAGACGTTATTGAGTTGCAAAAATTCGGAAGGCTGGGAGTTTGGACTAGCCATCTCTTGGCATATCTTGCACCTGTAAGATTCTGAGATTACATATCTGACATTCTCGAATGAGAGATTTGGAAGAGGAGGCAAGTGCTATGTAGACCAAACCCTTCATATCATTTATAGATTCACAATAAAATTGGTCGTGAAGGAGGGGTACCAGTCTGCATGAAATCACATGGAGAGAAGGATCCTCTTGTATCCAGAACAAAATTATCTTTCATTGTTCAAGATTTCTTTGCATGAGGACGTTGATGGGAATGGTTTTATTGAATCTAATTTCCTCTCTGTTGAGCGTTTTTCTTGATGTACGAATATATAGAACAGTAAAAAAGAAGTTTTGTGGCTAGTTAGTGGAGAAAAATTTGAACCCTTGGAAAGAGGTGTTTTTAATTTGGGCCTTCCCTCCTGGGCGTCCTACATTTGTAGGACATGTCCTACATTTTCAGATCACAGTATATTTTATGGGTATATACTATATTTGTACACCTGTAAACCCATAATTAATTATGACCATGGCCATCGATGCATTTTCAATGTAATATCCAATCTCTTGAAGCAAAACAATCTCCATAATAGTGTAAGAGCTATTTGAAAGTAGAATTTATTCTCTTGAACTTTGGTGGACTTTACATCCTTCGAGGTCTTTGCACAAAGTTTGGAATGGCAATTATCTGACGTTATTGAGTTGCAAAAATTCTGAAGGGTGGAAGTTTGGACTAGCCATATCTTGGCATATCTTGCACCATTAAGGTTCTGTGATTACATATCTGACATTCTCGAATGAGAGATTTGGAAGAGGAGGCAAGTGCCATGTAGTTCCAAACCTTCATGTCATTCATGGATTCACAGTGAAATTGGTCGTGATGGGGGGGGTACCCAGTCTGCATGAAATCACATGGAGAGAAGGATCCTCTTGTATGCAGAACAAAATTATCTTTCAATGTTCAAGATTTCTTTGCATGAGGAAGTTGATGGAAATGGTTTTATTGAATCTTATTTCCTGTCTGTTGAGCGTTTTTCTTGATGTACGAATATATAGAGTAGGAAAAAGGAAGTTTTGTGGCTAGTTAGTGGAGAAAAATTTGAACCCTTGGAAAGAGGTGTTTTTAATTTGGGCCTTCCCTCCTGGGCGTCCTACATTTGTAGGACATGTCCTACATTTTCAGATCATACAGTATTTTATGGGTTTATACTATATATGTACCCTTGTAGACCCATAATTAATTATGACCATTGCCATCCAAGCATTTTTAATGTAATATCCACTCTCTTGAAGCAAAACAACTCTCCATAATAGTGTAAGAGCTATTTGAAAGTAGAATTAATTCTCTTGGACTTTGGTGGACTTCATGTCCTTCGAGGTCTTTCCACAAAGTTGGGATGGGCAAGTATCAGACGTTATTGAGTTGCAAAAATTCTGAAGTGTGGAATTTTGGACAAGCCATTTCTTGGCATGTCTTACACCTGTAAGATTCTGTGATTACATAGTTGTCATTCTCGAATGAGAGATTTGGAAGAGGAGGCAAGTGCTATGTAGGCCAAACCCTTCATATCATTTATAGATTCACAATAAAATTGGTTGTGAAAGAGGGGTACCCAGGCTGCATGAAATCACATGGACAGAAGGATCCTCTTTTATGCAGAACGAAATGATCTTTAATTGTTCAAGATTTCTTTGCATGAGGAAGTTGATGGGAATGGTTTTATTGAATCTTATTTCCTCTCTGTTGAGCCGGTTTCTTGCTGTCCGAGTTTATAGAGCAGTAAAAAGGAAGTTTGGTAGCTAGATAGTGGACAAAAATTTGATCCCTTGCAAAGAGGTGTTTTTGATGTGGGCCTTCACTCCTGGACGTCCTACATTTGTAGGACATGTCCTCCATTTTCAGATCACAGTATATTTTATGGGTTTATACTATATTTGTAAAACTGAGAACCAAAATTAATAATGACCATGGCCATCCATGCATTTTCAATGTAATATCCACTCTCTTGAAGCAAAACAACTCTCCATAATAGCGTAAGAGCTATTTGAAAGTAGAATTTATTCTCTTAGACTATGGTGGACTTTACGTCCTTCGAGGTCTTTCCACAAAGTTTGGATGGGCAATTATCAGACGTTATTAATTTGCAAAAATTCTGAAGGGTAGGAATTTGAACAAGGCATTTCTTGGCATATCTTCCACATGTAAGATTCTGTGATTATATATCTGACATTATCGAATGAGAGATTTGGAAGAGGAGGCAAGTGCCATGTAGTCCAAACCCTTCATGTCATTTATGGATTCACAGTGAAATTGGTCGTGACGGAGGGGTACCCAGTCTGCATGAAATCACATGGAGAGAAGGATCTTCTTCTATGTAGAGCGAATTGATCTTTCATTGTTCAAGATTTCTTTGCATGAGGAAGTTGATGGGAATGGTTTTATTGAATCTTATTTCCTCTCTGTTGAGCCGTTTTCTTGCTGTCCGAGTTTATAGAGCAGTAAAAAGGAAGTTTGGTTGCCAGATAGTGGACAAAAATTTGAACCCTTGGAAAGGGATGTTTTTGATGTGGGCCTTCACTCCTGGGCATCCTACATTTGTAGGACATGTCCTCCGTTTTCAGATCACAATATATTTTATGGGTTTATACTATATATGTACACCTGTAGACCCATAATAATTCATGACCATGGCAATCCAAGCATTTTCAATGTAATATCCACTCTCTTGAAGCAAAAGAACTCTCCATAATAGCGTAAGAGCTATTTGAAAGTAGAATTAATTTTCTTGGACTTTGGTGGACTTTACCTCCGGCGAGGTCTTTCCACAAAGTTTGGGTCGGCAATTATCAGACGTTATTGAGTTGCAAAAATTCGGAAGGCTGAGAGTTTGGACTAGCCATCTCTTGGCATATCTTGCACCTGTAAGATTCTGAGATTACATATCTGACATTCTCGAATGAGAGATTTGGAAGAGGAGGCAAGTGCTATGTAGACCAAACCCTTCATATCATTTATAGATTCACAATAAAATTGGTCGTGAAGGAGGGGTACCCAGTCTGCATGAAATCACATGGAGAGAAGGATCCTCTTGTATCCAGAACAAAATTATCTTTCATTGTTCAAGATTTCTTTGCATGAGGAAGTTGATGGGAATGGTTTTATTGAATCTAATTTCCTCTCTGTTGAGCGTTTTTCTTGATGTACGAATATATAGAACAGTAAAAAAGAAGTTTTGTGGCTAGTTAGTGGAGAAAAATTTGAACCCTTGGAAAGAGGTGTTTTTAATTTGGGCCTTCCCTCCTGGGCGTCCTACATTTGTAGGACATGTCCTACATTTTCAGATCACAGTATATTTTATGGGTATATACTATACTTGTACACCTGTAAACCCATAATTAATTATGACCATGGCCATCGACGCATTTTCAATGTAATTTCCACTCTCTTGAAGCAAAACAACTCTCCATAATAGCGTGAGAGCTATTTGAAAGTAGAATTTATTCTCTTAGACTATGGTGGACTTTACGTCCTTCGAGGTCTTTCCACAAAGTTTGGATGGGCAATTATCAGACGTTATTGATTTGCAAAAATTCTGAAGGGTGGAAGTTTGGACAAGACGTTGCTTGGCATATCTTCCACATGTAAGATTCTGTGATTACATATCTGACATTCTAGAATGAGAGATTTGGAAGAGGAGGCAAGTGCTATGTAGTCCAAACCCTTCATATCATTTATAGATTCACAAAAAAATTGGTTGTGATAGAGAGGTAACCAATCTGCATGAAATCACATGGAGAGAAGGATCCTCTTCTATGCAGAACAAATTGATCTTTCATTGTTCAAGATTTCTTTGCATGAGGAAGTTGATGGGAATGGTTTTATTGAATCGTATTTCCTCTCTGTTGAGCCATTTTCTTGCTGTCCGTGTTTATAGAGCAATAAAAAGGAAATTTGGTTGCTAGATAGTGGACAAAAATCTGAACCCTTGCAAAGGGGTGTTTTTGATTTGGACATTCCCTCCTGGATGTCCTACATTTGTAGGACATGTCCTCCATTTTCTGATCACAGTATATTTTATGGGTTTATACTATATTTGTAAAACTGTAGAACCATAATTAATAATGACCATGGCCATCTATGCATTTTCAATGTAATATCCACTCTCTTGAAGCAAAACAACTCTCCATAATAGCGTGAGAGCTATTTGAAAGTAGAATTTATTCTCTTAGACTATGGTGGACTTTACGTCCTTCGAGGTCTTTCCACAAAGTTTGGATGGGCAATTATCAGACGTTATTGATTTGCAAAAATTCTGAAGGGTGGAAGTTTGGACAAGATGTTTCTTGGCATATCTTCCACATGTAAAATTCTGTGATTACATATCTGACATTCTCGAATGAGAGATTTGGAAGAGGAGGCAAGTGCCATGTAGTCCAAACCCTTCATGTCATTTATGGATTCACAGTGAAATTGGTCGTGACGGAGGGGTACCCAGTCTGCATGAAATCACATGGAGAGAAGGATCTTCTTCTATGTAGAGCGAAATGATCTTTCATTGTTCAAGATTTCTTTGCATGAGGAAGTTGATGGGAATGGTTTTATTGAATCTTATTTCCTCTCTGTTGAGCCGTTTTCTTGCTGTCCGAGTTTATAGAGCAGTAAAAAGGAAGCTTGGTTGCCAGATAGTGGACAAAAATTTGAACCCTTGGAAAGAGATATTTTTGATTAAGGCCTTCCCTCCTGGGCGTCCTACATTTGTAGGACATGTCCTCCATTTTCAGATCACAGTATATTTTATGGGTTTATACTATATATGTACACCTGTAGACCCATAATAAATCATGACCATGGCCATACAAGCATTTTCAATGTAATATCCACTCTCTTGAAGCAAAAGAACTCTCCATAAAAGTGTAAGAGCTATTTGAAAGTAGAATTTATTTTCTTGGACTTTGGTGGACTTTATGTCCGGCGAGGTCTTTCCACATAGTTTGGATGGGCAATTATCAGACGTTATTGAGTTGCAAAAATTCGGAAGGCTGGGAGTTTGGACTAGCCATCTCTTGGCATATCTTGCACCTGTAAGATTCTGTGATTACATATCTGACATTCTCGAATGAGAGATTTGGAAGAGGAGGCAAGTGCTATGTAGACCAAACCCTTCATATCATTTATAGATTCACAATAAAATTGGTCGTGAAGGAGGGGTACCCAGTCTGCATGAAATCACATGGAGAGAAGGATCCTCTTGTATCCAGAACAAAATTATCTTTCATTGTTCAAGATTTCTTTGCATGAGGAAGTTGATGGGAATGGTTTTATTGAATCTAATTTCCTCTCTGTTGAGCGTTTTTCTTGATGTACGAATATATAGAACAGTAAAAAAGAAGTTTTGTGGCTAGTTAGTGGAGAAAAATTTGAACCCTTGGAAAGAGGTGTTTTTAATTTGGGCCTTCCCTCCTGGGCGTCCTACATTTGTAGGACATGTCCTACATTTTCAGATCACAGTATATTTTATGGGTATATACTATACTTGTACACCTGTAAACCCATAATTAATTATGACCATGGCCATCGACGCATTTTCAATGTAATTTCCACTCTCTTGAAGCAAAACAACTCTCCATAATAGCGTGAGAGCTATTTGAAAGTAGAATTTATTCTCTTAGACTATGGTGGACTTTACGTCCTTCGAGGTCTTTCCACAAAGTTTGGATGGGCAATTATCAGACGTTATTGATTTGCAAAAATTCTGAAGGGTGGAAGTTTGGACAAGACGTTGCTTGGCATATCTTCCACATGTAAGATTCTGTGATTACATATCTGACATTCTAGAATGAGAGATTTGGAAGAGGAGGCAAGTGCTATGTAGTCCAAACCCTTCATATCATTTATAGATTCACAAAAAAATTGGTTGTGATAGAGAGGTAACCAATCTGCATGAAATCACATGGAGAGAAGGATCCTCTTCTATGCAGAACAAATTGATCTTTCATTGTTCAAGATTTCTTTGCATGAGGAAGTTGATGGGAATGGTTTTATTGAATCGTATTTCCTCTCTGTTGAGCCATTTTCTTGCTGTCCGTGTTTATAGAGCAATAAAAAGGAAATTTGGTTGCTAGATAGTGGACAAAAATCTGAACCCTTGCAAAGGGGTGTTTTTGATTTGGACATTCCCTGCTGGATGTCCTACATTTGTAGGACATGTCCTCCATTTTCTGATCACAGTATATTTTATGGGTTTATACTATATATGTACACCTGTAGACCCATAATAAATCATGACCATGGCCATACAAGCATTTTCAATGCAATATCCACTCTCTTGAAGCAAAAGAACTCTCCATAAAAGTGTAAGAGCTATTTGAAAGTAGAATTTATTTTCTTGGACTTTGGTGGACTTTATGTCCGGCGAGGTCTTTCCACATAGTTTGGATGGGCAATTATCAGACGTTATTGAGTTGCAAAAATTCGGAAGGCTGGGAGTTTGGACTAGCCATCTCTTGGCATATCTTGCACCTGTAAGATTCTGTGATTACATATCTGACATTCTCGAATGAGAGATTTGGAACAGAAGGCAAGTGCTATGTAGTCCAAACCCTTCATATCATTTATAGATTCACAATGAAATTGGTTCTGAAGGAGGGGTACCCAGTCTGCACGAAATCACATGGAAAGAAGGATCCTCTTCTATGTAGAACGAAATGATCTTTCATTTTTCAAGATTTCTTTTCATGAGGAAGTTGATGGGAATGGTTTTATTGAATCTTATTTCCTCTCTGTTGATCCGTTTACTTGCTGTCCGATGTTATAGAGCAGTAAAAAGGAAGTTTGGTTGCTAGATAGTGGACAAAAATCTGAACCCTTGCAAAGGGGTGTTTTTGATTTGGACATTCCCTCCTGGATGTCCTACATTTGTAGGACATGTCCTCCATTTTCTGATCACAGTATATTTTATGGGTTTATACTATATTTGTAAAACTGTAGAACCATAATTAATAATGACCATGGCCATCCATGCATTTTCAATGTAATATCCACTCTCTTGAAGCAAAAAACTCTCCATAATAGCGTGAGAGCTATTTGAAAGTAGAATTTATTCTCTTAGACTATGGTGGACTTTACGTCCTTCGAGGTCTTTCCACAAAGTTTGGATGGGCAATTATCAGACGTTATTGATTTGCAAAAATTCTGAAGGGTGGAAGTTTGAACAAGACGTTGCTTGGCATATCTTCCACATGTAAGATTCTGTGATTACATATCTGACATTCTCGAATGAGAAATTTGGAAGAGGAGGCAAGTGCCATGTAGTCCAAACCCTTCATGTCATTTATGGATTCACAGTGAAATTGGTCGTGACGGAGGGGTACCCAGTCTGCATGAAATCAAACGGATAGAAGGATCCTCTTCTATGTAGAACGAAATGATCTTTCATTGTTCAAGATTCCTTTGCTTCAGGTAATTGATGGGAATGGTTTTATTGAATCTTTTTTCCTCTCTGTTGAGTGGTTTTCTGGCTGTTCGAGTTTACACAGCAGGAAAAAGGAAGTTTGGTTTCTAGATAGTGGAGAAAAATTTGAACCCTTGGAAAGAGGTGTTTTTGATTAGGGCCATTCCTCCTGGGCGTCCTACATTTGTAGGACATGTCCTCCATTTTCAGATCACAGTATATTTTATGGGTACATACAATATTTGTACACCTGTAGACCCAGAATTAATCATGACCATTGCCATCCAAGCATTCTCTTAGTATATTCCACCCCCTTCAAGTAAAACAACTCTTTATAATTGTGTAAGAGCTATTTGAAAGTAGAATTTATTCTCTTGGACTTTGGTGCACTTTACGTCCTGCGACGTCTTTCCACAAAGTTTGGATGTACAATTATCAAACGTTATTGAGTTGCAAAAATTCTGTAGGGTGGAATTTTGGACAAGCCATTTCTTGGCATATCTTCCACCTGTAAGATTCTGTGATTACATATCTGACATTCTAGAATGAGAGATTTAGAAGAGGAGGCAAGTTCTATGTAGTCCAAACCCTTCATATCATTTACAGATTCACAATAAAATTGGTTGTGAAGGAGAGGTAACAAGTCTGCATGAAATGACATGGAGAGAAGGATCCTCTTTTATGCAGAACGAAATGATCTTTAATTGTTCAAGATTTCTTTGCATGAGGAAGTTGATGGGAATGGTTTTATTGAATCTTATTTCCTCTCTGTTGAGCCGTTTTCTTGCTGTCCGAGTTCATAGAGCAGTAAAAAGGAAGTTTGGTAGCTAGATAGTGGACAAAAATTTGAACCCTTGGAAAGAGGTGTTTTTGATGTGGGACTTCACTCCTGGATGTCCTACATTTGCAGGACATGTCCTCCATTTTCAGATCACAGTATATTTTATGGGTTTATACTATATTTGTAAAACTGAGAACCAAAATTAATAATGACCATGGCCATCCATGCATTTTCAATGTAATATCCACTCTCTTGAAGCAAAACAACTCTCCATAATAGCGTAAGAGCTATTTGAAAGTAGAATTTATTCTCTTAGACTATGGTGGACTTTACGTCCTTCGAGGTCTTTCCACAAAGTTTGGATGGGCAATTATCAGACGTTATTAATTTGCAAAAATTCTGAAGGGTAGGAATTTGAACAAGGCATTTCTTGGCATATCTTCCACATGTAAGATTCTGTGATTATATATCTGACATTCTCGAATGAGAGATTTGGATGAGGATGAAAGTGCCATGTAGTCCAAACCCTTCATGTCATTTATGGATTCACAGTGAAATTGGTCGTGACGGAGGGGTACCCAGTCTGCATGAAATAACATGGAGAGAAGGATCTTCTTCTATGTAGAGCGAATTGATCTTTCATTGTTCAAGATTTCTTTGCATGAGGAAGTTGATGGGAATGGTTTTATTGAATCTTATTTCCTCTTTGTTGAGCCGTTTTCTTGCTGTCCGAGTTTATAGAGCAGTAAAAAGGAAGTTTGGTTGCCAGATAGTGGACAAAAATTTGAACCCTTGGAAAGGGATGTTTTTGATGTGGGCCTTCACTCCTGGGCATCCTACATTTGTAGGACATGTCCTCCGTTTTCAGATCACAATATATTTTATGGGTTTATACTATATATGTACACCTGTAGACCCATAATAATTCATGACCATGGCAATCCAAGCATTTTCAATGTAATATCCACTCTCTTGAAGCAAAAGAACTCTCCATAATAGCGTAAGAGCTATTTGAAAGTAGAATTAATTTTCTTGGACTTTGGTGGACTTTACCTCCGGCGAGGTCTTTCCACAAAGTTTGGGTCGGCAATTATCAGACGTTATTGAGTTGCAAAAATTCGGAAGGCTGAGAGTTTGGACTAGCCATCTCTTGGCATATCTTGCACCTGTAAGATTCTGAGATTACATATCTGACATTCTCGAATGAGAGATTTGGAAGAGGAGGCAAGTGCTATGTAGACCAAACCCTTCATATCATTTATAGATTCACAATAAAATTGGTCGTGAAGGAGGGGTACCCAGTCTGCATGAAATCACATGGAGAGAAGGATCCTCTTGTATCCAGAACAAAATTATCTTTCATTGTTCAAGATTTCTTTGCATGAGGAAGTTGATGGGAATGGTTTTATTGAATCTAATTTCCTCTCTGTTGAGCGTTTTTCTTGATGTACGAATATATAGAACAGTAAAAAAGAAGTTTTGTGGCTAGTTAGTGGAGAAAAATTTGAACCCTTGGAAAGAGGTGTTTTTAATTTGGGCCTTCCCTCCTGGGCGTCCTACATTTGTAGGACATGTCCTACATTTTCAGATCACAGTATATTTTATGGGTATATACTATACTTGTACACCTGTAAACCCATAATTAATTATGACCATGGCCATCGACGCATTTTCAATGTAATTTCCACTCTCTTGAAGCAAAACAACTCTCCATAATAGCGTGAGAGCTATTTGAAAGTAGAATTTATTCTCTTAGACTATGGTGGACTTTACGTCCTTCGAGGTCTTTCCACAAAGTTTGGATGGGCAATTATCAGACGTTATTGATTTGCAAAAATTCTGAAGGGTGGAAGTTTGGACAAGACGTTGCTTGGCATATCTTCCACATGTAAGATTCTGTGATTACATATCTGACATTCTAGAATGAGAGATTTGGAAGAGGAGGCAAGTGCTATGTAGTCCAAACCCTTCATATCATTTATAGATTCACAAAAAAATTGGTTGTGATAGAGAGGTAACCAATCTGCATGAAATCACATGGAGAGAAGGATCCTCTTCTATGCAGAACAAATTGATCTTTCATTGTTCAAGATTTCTTTGCATGAGGAAGTTGATGGGAATGGTTTTATTGAATCGTATTTCCTCTCTGTTGAGCCATTTTCTTGCTGTCCGTGTTTATAGAGCAATAAAAAGGAAATTTGGTTGCTAGATAGTGGACAAAAATCTGAACCCTTGCAAAGGGGTGTTTTTGATTTGGACATTCCCTCCTGGATGTCCTACATTTGTAGGACATGTCCTCCATTTTCTGATCACAGTATATTTTATGGGTTTATACTATATTTGTAAAACTGTAGAACCATAATTAATAATGACCATGGCCATCTATGCATTTTCAATGTAATATCCACTCTCTTGAAGCAAAACAACTCTCCATAATAGCGTGAGAGCTATTTGAAAGTAGAATTTATTCTCTTAGACTATGGTGGACTTTACGTCCTTCGAGGTCTTTCCACAAAGTTTGGATGGGCAATTATCAGACGTTATTGATTTGCAAAAATTCTGAAGGGTGGAAGTTTGGACAAGATGTTTCTTGGCATATCTTCCACATGTAAAATTCTGTGATTACATATCTGACATTCTCGAATGAGAGATTTGGAAGAGGAGGCAAGTGCCATGTAGTCCAAACCCTTCATGTCATTTATGGATTCACAGTGAAATTGGTCGTGACGGAGGGGTACCCAGTCTGCATGAAATCACATGGAGAGAAGGATCTTCTTCTATGTAGAGCGAAATGATCTTTCATTGTTCAAGATTTCTTTGCATGAGGAAGTTGATGGGAATGGTTTTATTGAATCTTATTTCCTCTCTGTTGAGCCGTTTTCTTGCTGTCCGAGTTTATAGAGCAGTAAAAAGGAAGCTTGGTTGCCAGATAGTGGACAAAAATTTGAACCCTTGGAAAGAGATGTTTTTGATTAAGGCCTTCCCTCCTGGGCGTCCTACATTTGTAGGACATGTCCTCCATTTTCAGATCACAGTATATTTTATGGGTTTATACTATATATGTACACCTGTAGACCCATAATAAATCATGACCATGGCCATACAAGCATTTTCAATGTAATATCCACTCTCTTGAAGCAAAAGAACTCTCAGTAAAAGTGTAAGAGCTATTTGAAAGTAGAATTTATTTTCTTGGACTTTGGTGGACTTTATGTCCGGCGAGGTCTTTCCACATAGTTTGGATGGGCAATTATCAGACGTTATTGAGTTGCAAAAATTCGGAAGGCTGGGAGTTTGGACTAGCCATCTCTTGGCATATCTTGCACCTGTAAGATTCTGTGATTACATATCTGACATTCTCGAATGAGAGATTTGGAAGAGGAGGCAAGTGCTATGTAGACCAAACCCTTCATATCATTTATAGATTCACAATAAAATTGGTCGTGAAGGAGGGGTACCCAGTCTGCATGAAATCACATGGAGAGAAGGATCCTCTTGTATCCAGAACAAAATTATCTTTCATTGTTCAAGATTTCTTTGCATGAGGAAGTTGATGGGAATGGTTTTATTGAATCTAATTTCCTCTCTGTTGAGCGTTTTTCTTGATGTACGAATATATAGAACAGTAAAAAAGAAGTTTTGTGGCTAGTTAGTGGAGAAAAATTTGAACCCTTGGAAAGAGGTGTTTTTAATTTGGGCCTTCCCTCCTGGGCGTCCTACATTTGTAGGACATGTCCTACATTTTCAGATCACAGTATATTTTATGGGTATATACTATACTTGTACACCTGTAAACCCATAATTAATTATGACCATGGCCATCGACGCATTTTCAATGTAATTTCCACTCTCTTGAAGCAAAACAACTCTCCATAATAGCGTGAGAGCTATTTGAAAGTAGAATTTATTCTCTTAGACTATGGTGGACTTTACGTCCTTCGAGGTCTTTCCACAAAGTTTGGATGGGCAATTATCAGACGTTATTGATTTGCAAAAATTCTGAAGGGTGGAAGTTTGGACAAGACGTTGCTTGGCATATCTTCCACATGTAAGATTCTGTGATTACATATCTGACATTCTAGAATGAGAGATTTGGAAGAGGAGGCAAGTGCTATGTAGTCCAAACCCTTCATATCATTTATAGATTCACAAAAAAATTGGTTGTGATAGAGAGGTAACCAATCTGCATGAAATCACATGGAGAGAAGGATCCTCTTCTATGCAGAACAAATTGATCTTTCATTGTTCAAGATTTCTTTGCATGAGGAAGTTGATGGGAATGGTTTTATTGAATCGTATTTCCTCTCTGTTGAGCCATTTTCTTGCTGTCCGTGTTTATAGAGCAATAAAAAGGAAATTTGGTTGCTAGATAGTGGACAAAAATCTGAACCCTTGCAAAGGGGTGTTTTTGATTTGGACATTCCCTGCTGGATGTCCTACATTTGTAGGACATGTCCTCCATTTTCTGATCACAGTATATTTTATGGGTTTATACTATATATGTACACCTGTAGACCCATAATAAATCATGACCATGGCCATACAAGCATTTTCAATGTAATATCCACTCTCTTGAAGCAAAAGAACTCTCCATAAAAGTGTAAGAGCTATTTGAAAGTAGAATTTATTTTCTTGGACTTTGGTGGACTTTATGTCCGGCGAGGTCTTTCCACATAGTTTGGATGGGCAATTATCAGACGTTATTGAGTTGCAAAAATTCGGAAGGCTGGGAGTTTGGACTAGCCATCTCTTGGCATATCTTGCACCTGTAAGATTCTGTGATTACATATCTGACATTCTCGAATGAGAGATTTGGAACAGAAGGCAAGTGCTATGTAGTCCAAACCCTTTATATCATTTATAGATTCACAATGAAATTGGTTCTGAAGGAGGGGTACCCAGTCTGCACGAAATCACATGGAAAGAAGGATCCTCTTCTATGTAGAACGAAATGATCTTTCATTTTTCAAGATTTCTTTTCATGAGGAAGTTGATGGGAATGGTTTTATTGAATCTTATTTCCTCTCTGTTGATCCGTTTACTTGCTGTCTGATGTTATAGAGCAGTAAAAAGGAAGTTTGGTTGCTAGATAGTGGACAAAAATCTGAACCCTTGCAAAGGGGTGTTTTTGATTTGGACATTCCCTCCTGGATGTCCTACATTTGCAGGACATGTCCTCCATTTTCTGATCACAGTATATTTTATGGGTTTATACTATATTTGTAAAACTGTAGAACCATAATTAATAATGACCATGGCCATCCATGCATTTTCAATGTAATATCCACTCTCTTGAAGCAAAAAACTCTCCATAATAGCGTGAGAGCTATTTGAAAGTAGAATTTATTCTCTTAGACTATGGTGGACTTTACGTCCTTCGAGGTCTTTCCACAAAGTTTGGATGGGCAATCATCAGACGTTATTGATTTGCAAAAATTCTGAAGGGTGGAAGTTTGAACAAGACGTTGCTTGGCATATCTTCCACATGTAAGATTCTGTGATTACATATCTGACATTCTCGAATGAGAAATTTGGAAGAGGAGGCAAGTGCCATGTAGTCCAAACCCTTCATGTCATTTATGGATTCACAGTGAAATTGGTCGTGACGGAGGGGTACCCAGTCTGCATGAAATCAAACGGATAGAAGGATCCTCTTCTATGTAGAACGAAATGATCTTTCATTGTTCAAGATTCCTTTGCTTCAGGTAATTGATGGGAATGGTTTTATTGAATCTTTTTTCCTCTCTGTTGAGTGGTTTTCTGGCTGTTCGAGTTTACACAGCAGGAAAAAGGAAGTTTGGTTTCTAGATAGTGGAGAAAAATTTGAACCCTTGGAAAGAGGTGTTTTTGATTAGGGCCATTCCTCCTGGGCGTCCTACATTTGTAGGACATGTCGTCCATTTTCAAACCACAGTATATTTTATGGGTTTATACCATATTTGTACACCTGTATACCCATAATTAATCATGACCATTGCCATCCAAGCATTTTCAATGTAATATCCTCTCTCTTGAAGCAAAACAACTCTCCATAATAGTATAAGAGCTATATGAAAGTAGAATTTATTCTCTTCGACTTTGGTGGACTTTACGTCCTCCGAGGTCTTTCCACAAAGTTTGGATGGGCAATTATCAGACGTTATTGAATTGCAAAAAATCTGAAGGGTGGAAGTTTGGACAAGCCATTTCTTGGCATATTCTCCACCTGCAAGATTCTGTGATTACATATCTGACATTCTGGAATGAGAGATTTGGAAGAGGAGGCAAGTGCCATGTAGTCCAAACCCTTCATATCCTTTATGGATTCACAATAAAATTGGTTGTGATGGAGGGGTAACCAGTCTGCAAGAAATCACATGGAGAGAAGGATCCTCTTCGATGCAGAATGAAATGATCTTTCACTGTTCAAGATTTCTTTGCATGAGGAAGTTGATGGGAATGGTTTTATTGAAAATTATTTCCTCTCTGTTGAGCCTTTTTCTTGCTGTACGAGTATATAGAGCAGTAAAAGGGAAGTTTGGTTGCTAGTTAGCGGACAAAAATTTGAACCCTTGGAAAGAGGTGTTTTTAATTTGGGCCTTCCCTCCTGGGCGTCCTACATTTGTAGGACATGTCCTACATTTTCAGATCACAGTATATTTTATGGGTACATACAATATTTGTACACCTGTAGACCCAGAATTAATCATGACCATTGCCATCCAAGCATTCTCATAGTATATTCCACCCCCTTCAAGTAAAACAACTCTTTATAATTGTGTAAGAGCTATTTGAATGTAGAATTTATTCTCTTGGACTTTGGTGCACTTTACGTCCTGCGACGTCTTTCCACAAAGTTTGGATGTACAATTATCAAACGTTATTGAGTTGCAAAAATTCTGTAGGGTGGAATTTTGGACAAGCCATTTCTTGGCATATCTTCCACCTGTAAGATTCTGTGATTACATATCTGACATTCTAGAATGAGAGATTTAGAAGAGGAGGCAAGTTCTATGTAGTCCAAACCCTTCATATCATTTATAGATTCACAATAAAATTGGTTGTGAAGGAGAGGTAACAAGTCTGCATGAAATGACATGGAGAGAAGGATCCTCTTTTATGCAGAACGAAATGATCTTTAATTGTTCAAGATTTCTTTGCATGAGGAAGTTGATGGGAATGGTTTTATTGAATCTTATTTCCTCTCTGTTGAGCCGTTTTCTTGCTGTCCGAGTTTACAGAGCAGTAAAAAGGAAGTTTGGTAGCTAGATAGTGGACAAAAATTTGAACCCTTGGAAAGAGGTCTTTTTGATGTGGGCCTTCACTCCTGGATGTCCTACATTTGTAGGACATGTCCTCCATTTTCAGATCACAGTATATTTTATGGGTTTATACTATATTTGTAAAACTGAGAACCAAAATTAATAATGACCATGGCCATCCATGCATTTTCAATGTAATATCCACTCTCTTGAAGCAAAACAACTCTCCATAATAGCGTAAGAGCTATTTGAAAGTAGAATTTATTCTCTTAGACTATGGTGGACTTTACGTCCTTCGATGTCTTTCCACAAAGTTTGGATGGGCAATTATCAGACGTTATTAATTTGCAAAAATTCTGAAGGGTAGGAATTTGAACAAGGCATTTCTTGGCATATCTTCCACATGTAAGATTCTGTGATTATATATCTGACATTCTCGAATGAGAGATTTGGAAGAGGATGAAAGTGCCATGTAGTCCAAACCCTTCATGTCATTTATGGATTCACAGTGAAATTGGTCGTGACGGAGGGGTACCCAGCCTGCATGAAATCACATGGAGAGAAGGATGTTCTTCTGTGTAGAACAAAATGATCTTTCATTGTTCAAGATTTCTTTGCATGAGGAAGTTGATGGGAATGGTTTTATTGAAACTTATTTCCTATCTGTTGAGCCGTTTTCTTGCTGTCCGAGTTTATAGAGCAGTAAAAAGGAAGTTTGGTTGCTAGATAGTGGACAAAAATGTGAACCCTTGGAAAGAGGTGTTTTTGATGTGGGCCTTCACTCCTGGGCGTCCTACATTTGTAGGACATGTCCTCCATCTTGAGATCACAATATATTTTATGGGTTTATACTATATATGTACACCTGTAGACCCATAATAAATCATGACCATGGCAATCCAAGCATTTTCAATGTAATATTCACTCTCTTGAAGCAAAAGAACTCTCCATAATAGCGTAAGAGCTATTTGAAAGTAGAATTAATTTTCTTGGACTTTGGTGGACTTTACGTCCGGCGAGGTCTTTCCACAAAGTTTGGATGGGCAATTATCAGACGTTATTGAGTTGCAAAAATTCGGAAGGCTGGGAGTTTGGACTAGCCATCTCTTGGCATATCTTGCACCTGTAAGATTCTGAGATTACATATCTGACATTCTCGAATGAGAGATTTGGAAGAGGAGGCAAGTGCTATGTAGACCAAACCCTTCATATCATTTATAGATTCACAATAAAATTGGTCGTGAAGGAGGGGTACCAGTCTGCATGAAATCACATGGAGAGAAGGATCCTCTTGTATCCAGAACAAAATTATCTTTCATTGTTCAAGATTTCTTTGCATGAGGACGTTGATGGGAATGGTTTTATTGAATCTAATTTCCTCTCTGTTGAGCGTTTTTCTTGATGTACGAATATATAGAACAGTAAAAAAGAAGTTTTGTGGCTAGTTAGTGGAGAAAAATTTGAACCCTTGGAAAGAGGTGTTTTTAATTTGGGCCTTCCCTCCTGGGCGTCCTACATTTGTAGGACATGTCCTACATTTTCAGATCACAGTATATTTTATGGGTATATACTATATTTGTACACCTGTAAACCCATAATTAATTATGACCATGGCCATCGATGCATTTTCAATGTAATATCCAATCTCTTGAAGCAAAACAATCTCCATAATAGTGTAAGAGCTATTTGAAAGTAGAATTTATTCTCTTGAACTTTGGTGGACTTTACATCCTTCGAGGTCTTTGCACAAAGTTTGGAATGGCAATTATCTGACGTTATTGAGTTGCAAAAATTCTGAAGGGTGGAAGTTTGGACTAGCCATATCTTGGCATATCTTGCACCATTAAGGTTCTGTGATTACATATCTGACATTCTCGAATGAGAGATTTGGAAGAGGAGGCAAGTGCCATGTAGTTCCAAACCTTCATGTCATTCATGGATTCACAGTGAAATTGGTCGTGATGGGGGGGGTACCCAGTCTGCATGAAATCACATGGAGAGAAGGATCCTCTTGTATGCAGAACAAAATTATCTTTCAATGTTCAAGATTTCTTTGCATGAGGAAGTTGATGGGAATGGTTTTATTGAATCTTATTTCCTGTCTGTTGAGCGTTTTTCTTGATGTACGAATATATAGAGTAGTAAAAAGGAAGTTTTGTGGCTAGTTAGTGGAGAAAAATTTGAACCCTTTGAAAGAGGTGTTTTTAATTTGGGCCTTCCCTCCTGGGCGTCCTACATTTGTAGGACATGTCCTACATTTTCAGATCATACAGTATTTTATGGGTTTATACTATATATGTACCCTTGTAGACCCATAATTAATTATGACCATTGCCATCCAAGCATTTTTAATGTAATATCCACTCTCTTGAAGCAAAACAACTCTCCATAATAGTGTAAGAGCTATTTGAAAGTAGAATTAATTCTCTTGGACTTTGGTGGACTTCATGTCCTTCGAGGTCTTTCCACAAAGTTGGGATGGGCAAGTATCAGACGTTATTGAGTTGCAAAAATTCTGAAGTGTGGAATTTTGGACAAGCCATTTCTTGGCATGTCTTACACCTGTAAGATTCTGTGATTACATAGTTGTCATTCTCGAATGAGAGATTTGGAAGAGGAGGCAAGTGCTATGTAGTCCAAACCCTTCATATCATTTATAGATTCACAATAAAATTGGTTGTGAAAGAGGGGTACCCAGGCTGCATGAAATCACATGGACAGAAGGATCCTCTTTTATGCAGAACAAAATGATCTTTAATTGTTCAAGATTTCTTTGCATGAGGAAGTTGATGGGAATGGTTTTATTGAATCTTATTTCCTCTCTGTTGAGCCGGTTTCTTGCTGTCCGAGTTTATAGAGCAGTAAAAAGGAAGTTTGGTAGCTAGATAGTGGACAAAAATTTGATCCCTTGCAAAGAGGTGTTTTTGATGTGGGCCTTCACTCCTGGACGTCCTACATTTGTAGGACATGTCCTCCATTTTCAGATCACAGTATATTTTATGGGTTTATACTATATTTGTAAAACTGAGAACCAAAATTAATAATGACCATGGCCATCCATGCATTTTCAATGTAATATCCACTCTCTTGAAGCAAAACAACTCTCCATAATAGCGTAAGAGCTATTTGAAAGTAGAATTTATTCTCTTAGACTATGGTGGACTTTACGTCCTTCGAGGTCTTTCCACAAAGTTTGGATGGGCAATTATCAGACGTTATTAATTTGCAAAAATTCTGAAGGGTAGGAATTTGAACAAGGCATTTCTTGGCATATCTTCCACATGTAAGATTCTGTGATTATATATCTGACATTATCGAATGAGAGATTTGGAAGAGGAGGCAAGTGCCATGTAGTCCAAACCCTTCATGTCATTTATGGATTCACAGTGAAATTGGTCGTGACGGAGGGGTACCCAGTCTGCATGAAATCACATGGAGAGAAGGATCTTCTTCTATGTAGAGCGAATTGATCTTTCATTGTTCAAGATTTCTTTGCATGAGGAAGTTGATGGGAATGGTTTTATTGAATCTTATTTCCTCTCTGTTGAGCCGTTTTCTTGCTGTCCGAGTTTATAGAGCAGTAAAAAGGAAGTTTGGTTGCCAGATAGTGGACAAAAATTTGAACCCTTGGAAAGGGATGTTTTTGATGTGGGCCTTCACTCCTGGGCATCCTACATTTGTAGGACATGTCCTCCGTTTTCAGATCACAATATATTTTATGGGTTTATACTATATATGTACACCTGTAGACCCATAATAATTTATGACCATGGCAATCCAAGCATTTTCAATGTAATATCCACTCTCTTGAAGCAAAAGAACTCTCCATAATAGCGTAAGAGCTATTTGAAAGTAGAATTAATTTTCTTGGACTTTGGTGGACTTTACCTCCGGCGAGGTCTTTCCACAAAGTTTGGGTCGGCAATTATCAGACGTTATTGAGTTGCAAAAATTCGGAAGGCTGAGAGTTTGGACTAGCCATCTCTTGGCATATCTTGCACCTGTAAGATTCTGAGATTACATATCTGACATTCTCGAATGAGAGATTTGGAAGAGGAGGCAAGTGCTATGTAGACCAAACCCTTCATATCATTTATAGATTCACAATAAAATTGGTCGTGAAGGAGGGGTACCCAGTCTGCATGAAATCACATGGAGAGAAGGATCCTCTTGTATCCAGAACAAAATTATCTTTCATTGTTCAAGATTTCTTTGCATGAGGAAGTTGATGGGAATGGTTTTATTGAATCTAATTTCCTCTCTGTTGAGCGTTTTTCTTGATGTACGAATATATAGAACAGTAAAAAAGAAGTTTTGTGGCTAGTTAGTGGAGAAAAATTTGAACCCTTGGAAAGAGGTGTTTTTAATTTGGGCCTTCCCTCCTGGGCGTCCTACATTTGTAGGACATGTCCTACATTTTCAGATCACAGTATATTTTATGGGTATATACTATACTTGTACACCTGTAAACCCATAATTAATTATGACCATGGCCATCGACGCATTTTCAATGTAATTTCCACTCTCTTGAAGCAAAACAACTCTCCATAATAGCGTGAGAGCTATTTGAAAGTAGAATTTATTCTCTTAGACTATGGTGGACTTTACGTCCTTCGAGGTCTTTCCACAAAGTTTGGATGGGCAATTATCAGACGTTATTGATTTGCAAAAATTCTGAAGGGTGGAAGTTTGGACAAGACGTTGCTTGGCATATCTTCCACATGTAAGATTCTGTGATTACATATCTGACATTCTAGAATGAGAGATTTGGAAGAGGAGGCAAGTGCTATGTAGTCCAAACCCTTCATATCATTTATAGATTCACAAAAAAATTGGTTGTGATAGAGAGGTAACCAATCTGCATGAAATCACATGGAGAGAAGGATCCTCTTCTATGCAGAACAAATTGATCTTTCATTGTTCAAGATTTCTTTGCATGAGGAAGTTGATGGGAATGGTTTTATTGAATCGTATTTCCTCTCTGTTGAGCCATTTTCTTGCTGTCCGTGTTTATAGAGCAATAAAAAGGAAATTTGGTTGCTAGATAGTGGACAAAAATCTGAACCCTTGCAAAGGGGTGTTTTTGATTTGGACATTCCCTCCTGGATGTCCTACATTTGTAGGACATGTCCTCCATTTTCTGATCACAGTATATTTTATGGGTTTATACTATATTTGTAAAACTGTAGAACCATAATTAATAATGACCATGGCCATCTATGCATTTTCAATGTAATATCCACTCTCTTGAAGCAAAACAACTCTCCATAATAGCGTGAGAGCTATTTGAAAGTAGAATTTATTCTCTTAGACTATGGTGGACTTTACGTCCTTCGAGGTCTTTCCACAAAGTTTGGATGGGCAATTATCAGACGTTATTGATTTGCAAAAATTCTGAAGGGTGGAAGTTTGGACAAGATGTTTCTTGGCATATCTTCCACATGTAAAATTCTGTGATTACATATCTGACATTCTCGAATGAGAGATTTGGAAGAGGAGGCAAGTGCCATGTAGTCCAAACCCTTCATGTCATTTATGGATTCACAGTGAAATTGGTCGTGACGGAGGGGTACCCAGTCTGCATGAAATCACATGGAGAGAAGGATCTTCTTCTATGTAGAGCGAAATGATCTTTCATTGTTCAAGATTTCTTTGCATGAGGAAGTTGATGGGAATGGTTTTATTGAATCTTATTTCCTCTCTGTTGAGCCGTTTTCTTGCTGTCCGAGTTTATAGAGCAGTAAAAAGGAAGCTTGGTTGCCAGATAGTGGACAAAAATTTGAACCCTTGGAAAGAGATGTTTTTGATTAAGGCCTTCCCTCCTGGGCGTCCTACATTTGTAGGACATGTCCTCCATTTTCAGATCACAGTATATTTTATGGGTTTATACTATATATGTACACCTGTAGACCCATAATAAATCATGACCATGGCCATACCAGCATTTTCAATGTAATATCCACTCTCTTGAAGCAAAAGAACTCTCCATAAAAGTGTAAGAGCTATTTGAAAGTAGAATTTATTTTCTTGGACTTTGGTGGACTTTATGTCCGGCGAGGTCTTTCCACATAGTTTGGATGGGCAATTATCAGACGTTATTGAGTTGAAAAAATTCGGAAGGCTGGGAGTTTGGACTAGCCATCTCTTGGCATATCTTGCACCTGTAAGATTCTGTGATTACATATCTGACATTCTCGAATGAGAGATTTGGAAGAGGAGGCAAGTGCTATGTAGACCAAACCCTTCATATCATTTATAGATTCACAATAAAATTGGTCGTGAAGGAGGGGTACCCAGTCTGCATGAAATCACATGGAGAGAAGGATCCTCTTGTATCCAGAACAAAATTATCTTTCATTGTTCAAGATTTCTTTGCATGAGGAAGTTGATGGGAATGGTTTTATTGAATCTAATTTCCTCTCTGTTGAGCGTTTTTCTTGATGTACGAATATATAGAACAGTAAAAAAGAAGTTTTGTGGCTAGTTAGTGGAGAAAAATTTGAACCCTTGGAAAGAGGTGTTTTTAATTTGGGCCTTCCCTCCTGGGCGTCCTACATTTGTAGGACATGTCCTACATTTTCAGATCACAGTATATTTTATGGGTATATACTATACTTGTACACCTGTAAACCCATAATTAATTATGACCATGGCCATCGACGCATTTTCAATGTAATTTCCACTCTCTTGAAGCAAAACAACTCTCCATAATAGCGTGAGAGCTATTTGAAAGTAGAATTTATTCTCTTAGACTATGGTGGACTTTACGTCCTTCGAGGTCTTTCCACAAAGTTTGGATGGGCAATTATCAGACGTTATTGATTTGCAAAAATTCTGAAGGGTGGAAGTTTGGACAAGATGTTTCTTGGCATATCTTCCACATGTAAAATTCTGTGATTACATATCTGACATTCTCGAATGAGAGATTTGGAAGAGGAGGCAAGTGCCATGTAGTCCAAACCCTTCATGTCATTTATGGATTCACAGTGAAATTGGTCGTGACGGAGGGGTACCCAGTCTGCATGAAATCACATGGAGAGAAGGATCTTCTTCTATGTAGAGCGAAATGATCTTTCATTGTTCAAGATTTCTTTGCATGAGGAAGTTGATGGGAATGGTTTTATTGAATCTTATTTCCTCTCTGTTGAGCCGTTTTCTTGCTGTCCGAGTTTATAGAGCAGTAAAAAGGAAGCTTGGTTGCCAGATAGTGGACAAAAATTTGAACCCTTGGAAAGAGATGTTTTTGATTAAGGCCTTCCCTCCTGGGCGTCCTACATTTGTAGGACATGTCCTCCATTTTCAGATCACAGTATATTTTATGGGTTTATACTATATATGTACACCTGTAGACCCATAATAAATCATGACCATGGCCATACAAGCATTTTCAATGTAATATCCACTCTCTTGAAGCAAAAGAACTCTCCATAAAAGTGTAAGAGCTATTTGAAAGTAGAATTTATTTTCTTGGACTTTGGTGGACTTTATGTCCGGCGAGGTCTTTCCACATAGTTTGGATGGGCAATTATCAGACGTTATTGAGTTGCAAAAATTCGGAAGGCTGGGAGTTTGGACTAGCCATCTCTTGGCATATCTTGCACCTGTAAGATTCTGTGATTACATATCTGACATTCTCGAATGAGAGATTTGGAAGAGGAGGCAAGTGCTATGTAGACCAAACCCTTCATATCATTTATAGATTCACAATAAAATTGGTCGTGAAGGAGGGGTACCCAGTCTGCATGAAATCACATGGAGAGAAGGATCCTCTTGTATCCAGAACAAAATTATCTTTCATTGTTCAAGATTTCTTTGCATGAGGAAGTTGATGGGAATGGTTTTATTGAATCTAATTTCCTCTCTGTTGAGCGTTTTTCTTGATGTACGAATATATAGAACAGTAAAAAAGAAGTTTTGTGGCTAGTTAGTGGAGAAAAATTTGAACCCTTGGAAAGAGGTGTTTTTAATTTGGGCCTTCCCTCCTGGGCGTCCTACATTTGTAGGACATGTCCTACATTTTCAGATCACAGTATATTTTATGGGTATATACTATACTTGTACACCTGTAAACCCATAATTAATTATGACCATGGCCATCGACGCATTTTCAATGTAATTTCCACTCTCTTGAAGCAAAACAACTCTCCATAATAGCGTGAGAGCTATTTGAAAGTAGAATTTATTCTCTTAGACTATGGTGGACTTTACGTCCTTCGAGGTCTTTCCACAAAGTTTGGATGGGCAATTATCAGACGTTATTGATTTGCAAAAATTCTGAAGGGTGGAAGTTTGGACAAGACGTTGCTTGGCATATCTTCCACATGTAAGATTCTGTGATTACATATCTGACATTCTAGAATGAGAGATTTGGAAGAGGAGGCAAGTGCTATGTAGTCCAAACCCTTCATATCATTTATAGATTCACAAAAAAATTGGTTGTGATAGAGAGGTAACCAATCTGCATGAAATCACATGGAGAGAAGGATCCTCTTCTATGCAGAACAAATTGATCTTTCATTGTTCAAGATTTCTTTGCATGAGGAAGTTGATGGGAATGGTTTTATTGAATCGTATTTCCTCTCTGTTGAGCCATTTTCTTGCTGTCCGTGTTTATAGAGCAATAAAAAGGAAATTTGGTTGCTAGATAGTGGACAAAAATCTGAACCCTTGCAAAGGGGTGTTTGGACATTCCCTGCTGGATGTCCTACATTTGTAGGACATGTCCTCCATTTTCTGATCACAGTATATTTTATGGGTTTATACTATATATGTACACCTGTAGACCCATAATAAATCATGACCATGGCCATACAAGCATTTTCAATGTAATATCCACTCTCTTGAAGCAAAAGAAGTCTCCATAAAAGTGTAAGAGCTATTTGAAAGTAGAATTTATTTTCTTGGACTTTGGTGGACTTTATGTCCGGCGAGGTCTTTCCACATAGTTTGGATGGGCAATTATCAGACGTTATTGAGTTGCAAAAATTCGGAAGGCTGGGAGTTTGGACTAGCCATCTCTTGGCATATCTTGCACCTGTAAGATTCTGTGATTACATATCTGACATTCTCGAATGAGAGATTTGGAACAGAAGGCAAGTGCTATGTAGTCCAAACCCTTCATATCATTTATAGATTCACAATGAAATTGGTTCTGAAGGAGGGGTACCCAGTCTGCACGAAATCACATGGAAAGAAGGATCCTCTTCTATGTAGAACGAAATGATCTTTCATTTTTCAAGATTTCTTTTCATGAGGAAGTTGATGGGAATGGTTTTATTGAATCTTATTTCCTCTCTGTTGATCCGTTTACTTGCTGTCTGATGTTATAGAGCAGTAAAAAGGAAGTTTGGTTGCTAGATAGTGGACAAAAATCTGAACCCTTGCAAAGGGGTGTTTTTGATTTGGACATTCCCTCCTGGATGTCCTACATTTGCAGGACACGTCCTCCATTTTCTGATCACAGTATATTTTATGGGTTTATACTATATTTGTAAAACTGTAGAACCATAATTAATAATGACCATGGCCATCCATGCATTTTCAATGTAATATCCACTCTCTTGAAGCAAAAAACTCTCCATAATAGCGTGAGAGCTATTTGAAAGTAGAATTTATTCTCTTAGACTATGGTGGACTTTACGTCCTTCGAGGTCTTTCCACAAAGTTTGGATGGGCAATCATCAGACGTTATTGATTTGCAAAAATTCTGAAGGGTGGAAGTTTGAACAAGACGTTGCTTGGCATATCTTCCACATGTAAGATTCTGTGATTACATATCTGACATTCTCGAATGAGAAATTTGGAAGAGGAGGCAAGTGCCATGTAGTCCAAACCCTTCATGTCATTTATGGATTCACAGTGAAATTGGTCGTGACGGAGGGGTACCCAGTCTGCATGAAATCAAACGGATAGAAGGATCCTCTTCTATGTAGAACGAAATGATCTTTCATTGTTCAAGATTCCTTTGCTTCAGGTAATTGATGGGAATGGTTTTATTGAATCTTTTTTCCTCTCTGTTGAGTGGTTTTCTGGCTGTTCGAGTTTACACAGCAGGAAAAAGGAAGTTTGGTTTCTAGATAGTGGAGAAAAATTTGAACCCTTGGAAAGAGGTGTTTTTGATTAGGGCCATTCCTCCTGGGCGTCCTACATTTGTAGGACATGTCCTCCATTTTCAAACCACAGTATATTTTATGGGTTTATACCATATTTGTACACCTATATACCCATAATTAATCATGACCATTGCCATCCAAGCATTTTCAATGTAATATCCTCTCTCTTGAAGCAAAACAACTCTCCATAATAGTATAAGAGCTATATGAAAGTAGAATTTATTCTCTTCGACTTTGGTGGACTTTACGTCCTCCGAGGTCTTTCCACAAAGTTTGGATGGGCAATTATCAGACGTTATTGAATTGCAAAAAATCTGAAGGGTGGAAGTTTGGACAAGCCATTTCTTGGCATATTCTCCACCTGCAAGATTCTGTGATTACATATCTGACATTCTGGAATGAGAGATTTGGAAGAGGAGGCAAGTGCCATGTAGTCCAAACCCTTCATATCCTTTATGGATTCACAATAAAATTGGTTGTGATGGAGGGGTAACCAGTCTGCAAGAAATCACATGGAGAGAAGGATCCTCTTCGATGCAGAATGAAATGATCTTTCACTGTTCAAGATTTCTTTGCATGAGGAAGTTGATGGGAATGGTTTTATTGAAAATTATTTCCTCTCTGTTGAGCCTTTTTCTTGCTGTACGAGTATATAGAGCAGTAAAAGGGAAGTTTGGTTGCTAGTTAGCGGACAAAAATTTGAACCCTTGGAAAGAGGTGTTTTTAATTTGGGCCTTCCCTCCTGGGCGTCCTACATTTGTAGGACATGTCCTACATTTTCAGATCACAGTATATTTTATGGGTTTATACTATATATGTACACCTGTAGACCCATAATAAATCATGACCATGGCCATACCAGCATTTTCAATGTAATATCCACTCTCTTGAAGCAAAAGAACTCTCCATAAAAGTGTAAGAGCTATTTGAAAGTAGAATTTATTTTCTTGGACTTTGGTGGACTTTATGTCCGGCGAGGTCTTTCCACATAGTTTGGATGGGCAATTATCAGACGTTATTGAGTTGCAAAAATTCGGAAGGCTGGGAGTTTGGACTAGCCATCTCTTGGCATATCTTGCACCTGTAAGATTCTGTGATTACATATCTGACATTCTCGAATGAGAGATTTGGAAGAGGAGGCAAGTGCTATGTAGACCAAACCCTTCATATCATTTATAGATTCACAATAAAATTGGTCGTGAAGGAGGGGTACCCAGTCTGCATGAAATCACATGGAGAGAAGGATCCTCTTGTATCCAGAACAAAATTATCTTTCATTGTTCAAGATTTCTTTGCATGAGGAAGTTGATGGGAATGGTTTTATTGAATCTAATTTCCTCTCTGTTGAGCGTTTTTCTTGATGTACGAATATATAGAACAGTAAAAAAGAAGTTTTGTGGCTAGTTAGTGGAGAAAAATTTGAACCCTTGGAAAGAGGTGTTTTTAATTTGGGCCTTCCCTCCTGGGCGTCCTACATTTGTAGGACATGTCCTACATTTTCAGATCACAGTATATTTTATGGGTATATACTATACTTGTACACCTGTAAACCCATAATTAATTATGACCATGGCCATCGACGCATTTTCAATGTAATTTCCACTCTCTTGAAGCAAAACAACTCTCCATAATAGCGTGAGAGCTATTTGAAAGTAGAATTTATTCTCTTAGACTATGGTGGACTTTACGTCCTTCGAGGTCTTTCCACAAAGTTTGGATGGGCAATTATCAGACGTTATTGATTTGCAAAAATTCTGAAGGGTGGAAGTTTGGACAAGATGTTTCTTGGCATATCTTCCACATGTAAAATTCTGTGATTACATATCTGACATTCTCGAATGAGAGATTTGGAAGAGGAGGCAAGTGCCATGTAGTCCAAACCCTTCATGTCATTTATGGATTCACAGTGAAATTGGTCGTGACGGAGGGGTACCCAGTCTGCATGAAATCACATGGAGAGAAGGATCTTCTTCTATGTAGAGCGAAATGATCTTTCATTGTTCAAGATTTCTTTGCATGAGGAAGTTGATGGGAATGGTTTTATTGAATCTTATTTCCTCTCTGTTGAGCCGTTTTCTTGCTGTCCGAGTTTATAGAGCAGTAAAAAGGAAGCTTGGTTGCCAGATAGTGGACAAAAATTTGAACCCTTGGAAAGAGATGTTTTTGATTAAGGCCTTCCCTCCTGGGCGTCCTACATTTGTAGGACATGTCCTCCATTTTCAGATCACAGTATATTTTATGGGTTTATACTATATATGTACACCTGTAGACCCATAATAAATCATGACCATGGCCATACAAGCATTTTCAATGTAATATCCACTCTCTTGAAGCAAAAGAACTCTCCATAAAAGTGTAAGAGCTATTTGAAAGTAGAATTTATTTTCTTGGACTTTGGTGGACTTTATGTCCGGCGAGGTCTTTCCACATAGTTTGGATGGGCAATTATCAGACGTTATTGAGTTGCAAAAATTCGGAAGGCTGGGAGTTTGGACTAGCCATCTCTTGGCATATCTTGCACCTGTAAGATTCTGTGATTACATATCTGACATTCTCGAATGAGAGATTTGGAAGAGGAGGCAAGTGCTATGTAGACCAAACCCTTCATATCATTTATAGATTCACAATAAAATTGGTCGTGAAGGAGGGGTACCCAGTCTGCATGAAATCACATGGAGAGAAGGATCCTCTTGTATCCAGAACAAAATTATCTTTCATTGTTCAAGATTTCTTTGCATGAGGAAGTTGATGGGAATGGTTTTATTGAATCTAATTTCCTCTCTGTTGAGCGTTTTTCTTGATGTACGAATATATAGAACAGTAAAAAAGAAGTTTTGTGGCTAGTTAGTGGAGAAAAATTTGAACCCTTGGAAAGAGGTGTTTTTAATTTGGGCCTTCCCTCCTGGGCGTCCTACATTTGTAGGACATGTCCTACATTTTCAGATCACAGTATATTTTATGGGTATATACTATACTTGTACACCTGTAAACCCATAATTAATTATGACCATGGCCATCGACGCATTTTCAATGTAATTTCCACTCTCTTGAAGCAAAACAACTCTCCATAATAGCGTGAGAGCTATTTGAAAGTAGAATTTATTCTCTTAGACTATGGTGGACTTTACGTCCTTCGAGGTCTTTCCACAAAGTTTGGATGGGCAATTATCAGACGTTATTGATTTGCAAAAATTCTGAAGGGTGGAAGTTTGGACAAGACGTTGCTTGGCATATCTTCCACATGTAAGATTCTGTGATTACATATCTGACATTCTAGAATGAGAGATTTGGAAGAGGAGGCAAGTGCTATGTAGTCCAAACCCTTCATATCATTTATAGATTCACAAAAAAATTGGTTGTGATAGAGAGGTAACCAATCTGCATGAAATCACATGGAGAGAAGGATCCTCTTCTATGCAGAACAAATTGATCTTTCATTGTTCAAGATTTCTTTGCATGAGGAAGTTGATGGGAATGGTTTTATTGAATCGTATTTCCTCTCTGTTGAGCCATTTTCTTGCTGTCCGTGTTTATAGAGCAATAAAAAGGAAATTTGGTTGCTAGATAGTGGACAAAAATCTGAACCCTTGCAAAGGGGTGTTTGGACATTCCCTGCTGGATGTCCTACATTTGTAGGACATGTCCTCCATTTTCTGATCACAGTATATTTTATGGGTTTATACTATATATGTACACCTGTAGACCCATAATAAATCATGACCATGGCCATACAAGCATTTTCAATGTAATATCCACTCTCTTGAAGCAAAAGAAGTCTCCATAAAAGTGTAAGAGCTATTTGAAAGTAGAATTTATTTTCTTGGACTTTGGTGGACTTTATGTCCGGCGAGGTCTTTCCACATAGTTTGGATGGGCAATTATCAGACGTTATTGAGTTGCAAAAATTCGGAAGGCTGGGAGTTTGGACTAGCCATCTCTTGGCATATCTTGCACCTGTAAGATTCTGTGATTACATATCTGACATTCTCGAATGAGAGATTTGGAACAGAAGGCAAGTGCTATGTAGTCCAAACCCTTCATATCATTTATAGATTCACAATGAAATTGGTTCTGAAGGAGGGGTACCCAGTCTGCACGAAATCACATGGAAAGAAGGATCCTCTTCTATGTAGAACGAAATGATCTTTCATTTTTCAAGATTTCTTTTCATGAGGAAGTTGATGGGAATGGTTTTATTGAATCTTATTTCCTCTCTGTTGATCCGTTTACTTGCTGTCTGATGTTATAGAGCAGTAAAAAGGAAGTTTGGTTGCTAGATAGTGGACAAAAATCTGAACCCTTGCAAAGGGGTGTTTTTGATTTGGACATTCCCTCCTGGATGTCCTACATTTGCAGGACACGTCCTCCATTTTCTGATCACAGTATATTTTATGGGTTTATACTATATTTGTAAAACTGTAGAACCATAATTAATAATGACCATGGCCATCCATGCATTTTCAATGTAATATCCACTCTCTTGAAGCAAAAAACTCTCCATAATAGCGTGAGAGCTATTTGAAAGTAGAATTTATTCTCTTAGACTATGGTGGACTTTACGTCCTTCGAGGTCTTTCCACAAAGTTTGGATGGGCAATCATCAGACGTTATTGATTTGCAAAAATTCTGAAGGGTGGAAGTTTGAACAAGACGTTGCTTGGCATATCTTCCACATGTAAGATTCTGTGATTACATATCTGACATTCTCGAATGAGAAATTTGGAAGAGGAGGCAAGTGCCATGTAGTCCAAACCCTTCATGTCATTTATGGATTCACAGTGAAATTGGTCGTGACGGAGGGGTACCCAGTCTGCATGAAATCAAACGGATAGAAGGATCCTCTTCTATGTAGAACGAAATGATCTTTCATTGTTCAAGATTCCTTTGCTTCAGGTAATTGATGGGAATGGTTTTATTGAATCTTTTTTCCTCTCTGTTGAGTGGTTTTCTGGCTGTTCGAGTTTACACAGCAGGAAAAAGGAAGTTTGGTTTCTAGATAGTGGAGAAAAATTTGAACCCTTGGAAAGAGGTGTTTTTGATTAGGGCCATTCCTCCTGGGCGTCCTACATTTGTAGGACATGTCCTCCATTTTCAAACCACAGTATATTTTATGGGTTTATACCATATTTGTACACCTATATACCCATAATTAATCATGACCATTGCCATCCAAGCATTTTCAATGTAATATCCTCTCTCTTGAAGCAAAACAACTCTCCATAATAGTATAAGAGCTATATGAAAGTAGAATTTATTCTCTTCGACTTTGGTGGACTTTACGTCCTCCGAGGTCTTTCCACAAAGTTTGGATGGGCAATTATCAGACGTTATTGAATTGCAAAAAATCTGAAGGGTGGAAGTTTGGACAAGCCATTTCTTGGCATATTCTCCACCTGCAAGATTCTGTGATTACATATCTGACATTCTGGAATGAGAGATTTGGAAGAGGAGGCAAGTGCCATGTAGTCCAAACCCTTCATATCCTTTATGGATTCACAATAAAATTGGTTGTGATGGAGGGGTAACCAGTCTGCAAGAAATCACATGGAGAGAAGGATCCTCTTCGATGCAGAATGAAATGATCTTTCACTGTTCAAGATTTCTTTGCATGAGGAAGTTGATGGGAATGGTTTTATTGAAAATTATTTCCTCTCTGTTGAGCCTTTTTCTTGCTGTACGAGTATATAGAGCAGTAAAAGGGAAGTTTGGTTGCTAGTTAGCGGACAAAAATTTGAAGCCTTGGAAAGAGGTGTTTTTAATTTGGGCCTTCCCTCCTGGGCGTCCTACATTTGTAGGACATGTCCTACATTTTCAGATCACAGTATATTTTATGGGTACATACAATATTTGTACACCTGTAGACCCAGAATTAATCATGACCATTGCCATCCAAGCATTCTCATAGTATATTCCACCCCCTTCAAGTAAAACAACTCTTTATAATTGTGTAAGAGCTATTTGAAAGTAGAATTTATTCTCTTGGACTTTGGTGCACTTTACGTCCTGCGACGTCTTTCCACAAAGTTTGGATGTACAATTATCAAACGTTATTGAGTTGCAAAAATTCTGTAGGGTGGAATTTTGGACAAGCCATTTCTTGGCATATCTTCCACCTGTAAGATTCTGTGATTACATATCTGACATTCTAGAATGAGAGATTTAGAAGAGGAGGCAAGTTCTATGTAGTCCAAACCCTTCATATCATTTATAGATTCACAATAAAATTGGTTGTGAAGGAGAGGTAACAAGTCTGCATGAAATGACATGGAGAGAAGGATCCTCTTTTATGCAGAACGAAATGATCTTTAATTGTTCAAGATTTCTTTGCATGAGGAAGTTGATGGGAATGGTTTTATTGAATCTTATTTCCTCTCTGTTGAGCCGTTTTCTTGCTGTCCGAGTTCATAGAGCAGTAAAAAGGAAGTTTGGTAGCTAGATAGTGGACAAAAATTTGAACCCTTGGAAAGAGGTGTTTTTGATGTGGGACTTCACTCCTGGATGTCCTACATTTGCAGGACATGTCCTCCATTTTCAGATCACAGTATATTTTATGGGTTTATACTATATTTGTAAAACTGAGAACCAAAATTAATAATGACCATGGCCATCCATGCATTTTCAATGTAATATCCACTCTCTTGAAGCAAAACAACTCCCCATAATAGCGTAAGAGCTATTTGAAAGTAGAATTTATTCTCTTAGACTATGGTGGACTTTACGTCCTTCCATGTCTTTCCACAAAGTTTGGATGGGCAATTATCAGACGTTATTAATTTGCAAAAATTCTGAAGGGTAGGAATTTGAACAAGGCATTTCTTGGCATATCTTCCACATGTAAGATTCTGTGATTATATATCTGACATTCTCGAATGAGAGATTTGGAAGAGGATGAAAGTGCCATGTAGTCCAAACCCTTCATGTCATTTATGGATTCACAGTGAAATTGGTCGTGACGGAGGGGTACCCAGCCTGCATGAAATCACATGGAGAGAAGGATGTTCTTCTGTGTAGAACAAAATGATCTTTCATTGTTCAAGATTTCTTTGCATGAGGAAGTTGATGGGAATGGTTTTATTGAAACTTAGTTCCTATCTGTTGAGCCGTTTTCTTGCTGTCCGAGTTTATAGAGCAGTAAAAAGGAAGTTTGGTTGCTAGATAGTGGACAAAAATGTGAACCCTTGGAAAGAGGTGTTTTTGATGTGGGCCTTCACTCCTGGGCGTCCTACATTTGTAGGACATGTCCTCCATCTTGAGATCACAATATATTTTATGGGTTTATACTATATATGTACACCTGTAGACCCATAATAAATCATGACCATGGCAATCCTAGCATTTTCAATGTAATATTCACTCTCTTGAAGCAAAAGAACTCTCCATAATAGCGTAAGAGCTATTTGAAAGTAGAATTAATTTTCTTGGACTTTGGTGGACTTTACGTCCGGCGAGGTCTTTCCACAAAGTTTGGATGGGCAATTATCAGACGTTATTGAGTTGCAAAAATTCGGAAGGCTGGGAGTTTGGACTAGCCATCTCTTGGCATATCTTGCACCTGTAAGATTCTGAGATTACATATCTGACATTCTCGAATGAGAGATTTGGAAGAGGAGGCAAGTGCTATGTAGACCAAACCCTTCATATCATTTATAGATTCACAATAAAATTGGTCGTGAAGGAGGTGTACCAGTCTGCATGAAATCACATGGAGAGAAGGATCCTCTTGTATCCAGAACAAAATTATCTTTCATTGTTCAAGATTTCTTTGCATGAGGAAGTTGATGGGAATGGTTTTATTGAATCTTATTTCCTCTCTGTTGAGCGTTTTTCTTGATGTACGAATATATAGAACAGTAAAAAAGAAGTTTTGTGGCTAGTTAGTGGAGAAAAATTTGAACCCTTGGAAAGAGGTGTTTTTAATTTGGGCCTTCCCTCCTGGGCGTCCTACATTTGTAGGACATGTCCTACATTTTCAGATCACAGTATATTTTATGGGTATATACTATATTTGTACACCTGTAAACCCATAATTAATTATGACCATGGCCATCGATGCATTTTCAATGTAATATCCAATCTCTTGAAGCAAAACAATCTCCATAATAGTGTAAGAGCTATTTGAAAGTAGAATTTATTCTCTTGAACTTTGGTGGACTTTACATCCTTCGAGGTCTTTGCACAAAGTTTGGAATGGCAATTATCTGACGTTATTGAGTTGCAAAAATTCTGAAGGGTGGAAGTTTGGACTAGCCATATCTTGGCATATCTTGCACCATTAAGGTTCTGTGATTACATATCTGACATTCTCGAATGAGAAATTTGGAAGAGGAGGCAAGTGCCATGTAGTCCAAACCCTTCATGTCATTTATGGATTCACAGTGAAATTGGTCGTGACGGAGGGGTACCTAGTCTGCATGAAATCAAACGGATAGAAGGATCCTCTTCTATGTAGAACGAAATGATCTTTCATTGTTCAAGATTCCTTTGCTTCAGGTAATTGATGGGAATGGTTTTATTGAATCTTTTTTCCTCTCTGTTGAGTGGTTTTCTGGCTGTTCGAGTTTACACAGCAGGAAAAAGGAAGTTTGGTTTCTAGATAGTGGAGAAAAATTTGAACCCTTGGAAAGAGGTGTTTTTGATTAGGGCCATTCCTCCTGGGCGTCCTACATTTGTAGGACATGTCCTCCATTTTCAAACCACAGTATATTTTATGGGTTTATACTATATTTGTACACCTGTATACCCATAATTAATCATGACCATTGCCATCCAAGCATTTTCAATGTAATATCCTCTCTCTTGAAGCAAAACAACTCTCCATAATAGTATAAGAGCTATATGAAAGTAGAATTTATTCTCTTCGACTTTGGTGGACTTTACGTCCTCCGAGGTCTTTCCACAAAGTTTGGATGGGCAATTATCAGACGTTATTGAATTGCAAAAAATCTGAAGGTTGGAAGTTTGGACAAGCCATTTCTTGGCATATTCTCCACCTGCAAGATTCTGTGATTACATATCTGACATTCTCGAATGAGAGATTTGGAAGAGGAGGCAAGTGCCATGTAGTCCAAACCCTTCATATCCTTTATGGATTCACAATAAAATTGGTTGTGATGGAGGGGTAACCAGTCTGCAAGAAATCACATGGAGAGAAGGATCCTCTTCGATGCAGAATGAAATGATCTTTCATTGTTCAAGATTTCTTTGCATGAGGAAGTTGATGGGAATGGTTTTATTGAAAATTATTTCCTCTCTGTTGAGCCTTTTTCTTGCTGTACGAGTATATAGAGCAGTAAAAGGGAAGTTTGGTTGCTAGTTAGCGGACAAAAATTTGAACCCTTGGAAAGAGGTGTTTTTAATTTGGGCCTTCCCTCCTGGGCGTCCTACATTTGTAGGACATGTCCTACATTTTCAGATCACAGTATATTTTATGGGTACATACAATATTTGTACACCTGTAGACCCAGAATTAATCATGACCATTGCCATCCAAGCATTCTCATAGTATATTCCACCCCCTTCAAGTAAAACAACTCTTTATAATTGTGTAAGAGCTATTTGAAAGTAGAATTTATTCTCTTGGACTTTGGTGCACTTTACGTCCTGCGACGTCTTTCCACAAAGTTTGGATGTACAATTATCAAACGTTATTGAGTTGCAAAAATTCTGTAGGGTGGAATTTTGGACAAGCCATTTCTTGGCATATCTTCCACCTGTAAGATTCTGTGATTACATATCTGACATTCTAGAATGAGAGATTTAGAAGAGGAGGCAAGTTCTATGTAGTCCAAACCCTTCATATCATTTATAGATTCACAATAAAATTGGTTGTGAAGGAGAGGTAACAAGTCTGCATGAAATGACATGGAGAGAAGGATCCTCTTTTATGCAGAACGAAATGATCTTTAATTGTTCAAGATTTCTTTGCATGAGGAAGTTGATGGGAATGGTTTTATTGAATCTTATTTCCTCTCTGTTGAGCCGTTTTCTTGCTGTCCGAGTTTATAGAGCAGTAAAAAGGAAGTTTGGTAGCTAGATAGTGGACAAAAATTTGAACCCTTGGAAAGAGGTCTTTTTGATGTGGGCCTTCACTCCTGGATGTCCTACATTTGTAGGACATGTCCTCCATTTTCAGATCACAGTATATTTTATGGGTTTATACTATATTTGTAAAACTGAGAACCAAAATTAATAATGACCATGGCCATCCATGCATTTTCAATGTAATATCCACTCTCTTGAAGCAAAACAACTCTCCATAATAGCGTAAGAGCTATTTGAAAGTAGAATTTATTCTCTTAGACTATGGTGGACTTTACGTCCTTCGATGTCTTTCCACAAAGTTTGGATGGGCAATTATCAGACGTTATTAATTTGCAAAAATTCTGAAGGGTAGGAATTTGAACAAGGCATTTCTTGGCATATCTTCCACATGTAAGATTCTGTGATTATATATCTGACATTCTCGAATGAGAGATTTGGAAGAGGATGAAAGTGCCATGTAGTCCAAACCCTTCATGTCATTTATGGATTCACAGTGAAATTGGTCGTGACGGAGGGGTACCCAGCCTGCATGAAATCACATGGAGAGAAGGATGTTCTTCTGTGTAGAACAAAATGATCTTTCATTGTTCAAGATTTCTTTGCATGAGGAAGTTGATGGGAATGGTTTTATTGAAACTTATTTCCTATCTGTTGAGCCGTTTTCTTGCTGTCCGAGTTTATAGAGCAGTAAAAAGGAAGTTTGGTTGCTAGATAGTGGACAAAAATGTGAACCCTTGGAAAGAGGTGTTTTTGATGTGGGCCTTCACTCCTGGGCGTCCTACATTTGTAGGACATGTCCTCCATCTTGAGATCACAATATATTTTATGGGTTTATACTATATATGTACACCTGTAGACCCATAATAAATCATGACCATGGCAATCCAAGCATTTTCAATGTAATATTCACTCTCTTGAAGCAAAAGAACTCTCCATAATAGCGTAAGAGCTATTTGAAAGTAGAATTAATTTTCTTGGACTTTGGTGGACTTTACGTCCGGCGAGGTCTTTCCACAAAGTTTGGATGGGCAATTATCAGACGTTATTGAGTTGCAAAAATTCGGAAGGCTGGGAGTTTGGACTAGCCATCTCTTGGCATATCTTGCACCTGTAAGATTCTGAGATTACATATCTGACATTCTCGAATGAGAGATTTGGAAGAGGAGGCAAGTGCTATGTAGACCAAACCCTTCATATCATTTATAGATTCACAATAAAATTGGTCGTGAAGGAGGTGTACCAGTCTGCATGAAATCACATGGAGAGAAGGATCCTCTTGTATCCAGAACAAAATTATCTTTCATTGTTCAAGATTTCTTTGCATGAGGAAGTTGATGGGAATGGTTTTATTGAATCTAATTTCCTCTCTGTTGAGCGTTTTTCTTGATGTACGAATATATAGAACAGTAAAAAAGAAGTTTTGTGGCTAGTTAGTGGAGAAAAATTTGAACCCTTGGAAAGAGGTGTTTTTAATTTGGGCCTTCCCTCCTGGGCGTCCTACATTTGTAGGACATGTCCTACATTTTCAGATCACAGTATATTTTATGGGTATATACTATATTTGTACACCTGTAAACCCATAATTAATTATGACCATGGCCATCGATGCATTTTCAATGTAATATCCAATCTCTTGAAGCAAAACAATCTCCATAATAGTGTAAGAGCTATTTGAAAGTAGAATTTATTCTCTTGAACTTTGGTGGACTTTACATCCTTCGAGGTCTTTGCACAAAGTTTGGAATGGCAATTATCTGACGTTATTGAGTTGCAAAAATTCTGAAGGGTGGAAGTTTGGACTAGCCATATCTTGGCATATCTTGCACCATTAAGGTTCTGTGATTACATATCTGACATTCTCGAATGAGAGATTTGGAAGAGGAGGCAAGTGCCATGTAGTTCCAAACCTTCATGTCATTCATGGATTCACAGTGAAATTGGTCGTGATGGGGGGGTACCCAGTCTGCATGAAATCACATGGAGAGAAGGATCCTCTTGTATGCAGAACAAAATTATCTTTCAATGTTCAAGATTTCTTTGCATGAGGAAGTTGATGGGAATGGTTTTATTGAATCTTATTTCCTGTCTGTTGAGCGTTTTTCTTGATGTACGAATATATAGAGTAGTAAAAAGGAAGTTTTGTGGCTAGTTAGTGGAGAAAAATTTGAACCCTTGGAAAGAGGTGTTTTTAATTTGGGCCTTCCCTCCTGGGCGTCCTACATTTGTAGGACATGTCCTACATTTTCAGATCATACAGTATTTTATGGGTTTATACTATATATGTACCCTTGTAGACCCATAATTAATTATGACCATTGCCATCCAAGCATTTTTAATGTAATATCCACTCTCTTGAAGCAAAACAACTCTCCATAATAGTGTAAGAGCTATTTGAAAGTAGAATTAATTCTCTTGGACTTTGGTGGACTTCATGTCCTTCGAGGTCTTTCCACAAAGTTGGGATGGGCAAGTATCAGGCGTTATTGAGTTGCAAAAATTCTGAAGTGTGGAATTTTGGACAAGCCATTTCTTGGCATGTCTTACACCTGTAAGATTCTGTGATTACATAGTTGTCATTCTCGAATGAGAGATTTGGAAGAGGAGGCAAGTGCTATGTAGTCCAAACCCTTCATATCATTTATAGATTCACAATAAAATTGGTTGTGAAGGAGGGGTACCCAGGCTGCATGAAATCACATGGACAGAAGGATCCTCTTTTATGCAGAACGAAATGATCTTTAATTGTTCAAGATTTCTTTGCATGAGGAAGTTGATGGGAATGGTTTTATTGAATCTTATTTCCTCTCTGTTGAGCCGGTTTCTTGCTGTCCGAGTTTATAGAGCAGTAAAAAGGAAGTTTGGTAGCTAGATAGTGGACAAAAATTTGATCCCTTGCAAAGAGGTGTTTTTGATGTGGGCCTTCACTCCTGGACGTCCTACATTTGTAGGACATGTCCTCCATTTTCAGATCACAGTATATTTTATGGGTTTATACTATATTTGTAAAACTGAGAACCAAAATTAATAATGACCATGGCCATCCATGCATTTTCAATGTAATATCCACTCTCTTGAAGCAAAACAACTCTCCATAATAGCGTAAGAGCTATTTGAAAGTAGAATTTATTCTCTTAGACTATGGTGGACTTTACGTCCTTCGAGGTCTTTCCACAAAGTTTGGATGGGCAATTATCAGACGTTATTAATTTGCAAAAATTCTGAAGGGTAGGAATTTGAACAAGGCATTTCTTGGCATATCTTCCACATGTAAGATTCTGTGATTATATATCTGACATTATCGAATGAGAGATTTGGAAGAGGAGGCAAGTGCCATGTAGTCCAAACCCTTCATGTCATTTATGGATTCACAGTGAAATTGGTCGTGACGGAGGGGTACCCAGTCTGCATGAAATCACATGGAGAGAAGGATCTTCTTCTATGTAGAGCGAATTGATCTTTCATTGTTCAAGATTTCTTTGCATGAGGAAGTTGGTGGGAATGGTTTTATTGAATCTTATTTCCTCTCTGTTGAGCCGGTTTCTTGCTGTCCGAGTTTATAGAGCAGTAAAAAGGAAGTTTGGTAGCTAGATAGTGGACAAAAATTTGATCCCTTGCAAAGAGGTGTTTTTGATGTGGGCCTTCACTCCTGGACATCCTACATTTGTAGGACATGTCCTCCATTTTCAGATCACAGTATATTTTATGGGTTTATACTATATTTGTAAAACTGAGAACCAAAATTAATAATGACCATGGCCATCCATGCATTTTCAATGTAATATCCACTCTCTTGAAGCAAAACAACTCCCCATAATAGCGTAAGAGCTATTTGAAAGTAGAATTTATTCTCTTAGACTATGGTGGACTTTACGTCCTTCGATGTCTTTCCACAAAGTTTGGATGGGCAATTATCAGACGTTATTAATTTGCAAAAATTCTGAAGGGTAGGAATTTGAACAAGGCATTTCTTGGCATATCTTCCACATGTAAGATTCTGTGATTATATATCTGACATTCTCGAATGAGAGATTTGGAAGAGGATGAAAGTGCCATGTAGTCCAAACCCTTCATGTCATTTATGGATTCACAGTGAAATTGGTCGTGACGGAGGGGTACCCAGCCTGCATGAAATCACATGGAGAGAAGGATGTTCTTCTGTGTAGAACAAAATGATCTTTCATTGTTCAAGATTTCTTTGCATGAGGAAGTTGATGGGAATGGTTTTATTGAAACTTATTTCCTATCTGTTGAGCCGTTTTCTTGCTGTCCGAGTTTATAGAGCAGTAAAAAGGAAGTTTGGTTGCTAGATAGTGGACAAAAATGTGAACCCTTGGAAAGAGGTGTTTTTGATGTGGGCCTTCACTCCTGGGCGTCCTACATTTGTAGGACATGTCCTCCATCTTGAGATCACAATATATTTTATGGGTTTATACTATATATGTACACCTGTAGACCCATAATAAATCATGACCATGGCAATCCAAGCATTTTCAATGTAATATCCACTCTCTTGAAGCAAAAGAACTCTCCATAATAGCGTAAGAGCTATTTGAAAGTAGAATTAATTTTCTTGGACTTTGGTGGACTTTACGTCCGGCGAGGTCTTTCCACAAAGTTTGGGTGGGCAATTATCAGACGTTATTGAGTTGCAAAAATTCGGAAGGCTGAGAGTTTGGACTAGCCATCTCTTGGCATATCTTGCACCTGTAAGATTCTGAGATTACATATCTGACATTCTCGAATGAGAGATTTGGAAGAGGAGGCAAGTGCTATGTAGACCAAACCCTTCATATCATTTATAGATTCACAATAAAATTGGTCGTGAAGGAGGGGTACCCAGTCTGCATGAAATCACATGGAGAGAAGGATCCTCTTGTATCCAGAACAAAATTATCTTTCATTGTTCAAGATTTCTTTGCATGAGGAAGTTGATGGGAATGGTTTTATTGAATCTAATTTCCTCTCTGTTGAGCGTTTTTCTTGATGTACGAATATATAGAACAGTACAAAAGAAGTTTTGTGGCTAGTTAGTGGAGAAAAATTTGAACCCTTGGAAAGAGGTGTTTTTAATTTGGGCCTTCCCTCCTGGGCGTCCTACATTTGTAGGACATGTCCTACATTTTCAGATCACAGTATATTTTATGGGTATATACTATATTTGTACACCTGTAAACCCATAATTAATTATGACCATGGCCATCGATGCATTTTCAATGTAATATCCAATCTCTTGAAGCAAAACAATCTCCATAATAGTGTAAGAGCTATTTGAAAGTAGAATTTATTCTCTTGAACTTTGGTGGACTTTACATCCTTCGAGGTCTTTGCACAAAGTTTGGAATGGCAATTATCTGACGTTATTGAGTTGCAAAAATTCTGAAGGGTGGAAGTTTGGACTAGCCATATCTTGGCATATCTTGCACCATTAAGGTTCTGTGATTACATATCTGACATTCTCGAATGAGAGATTTGGAAGAGGAGGCAAGTGCCATGTAGTTCCAAACCTTCATGTCATTCATGGATTCACAGTGAAATTGGTCGTGATGGGGGGGTACCCAGTCTGCATGAAATCACATGGAGAGAAGGATCCTCTTGTATGCAGAACAAAATTATCTTTCAATGTTCAAGATTTCTTTGCATGAGGAAGTTGATGGGAATGGTTTTATTGAATCTTATTTCCTGTCTGTTGAGCGTTTTTCTTGATGTACGAATATATAGAGTAGTAAAAAGGAAGTTTTGTGGCTAGTTAGTGGAGAAAAATTTGAACCCTTGGAAAGAGGTGTTTTTAATTTGGGCCTTCCCTCCTGGGCGTCCTACATTTGTAGGACATGTCCTACATTTTCAGATCATACAGTATTTTATGGGTTTATACTATATATGTACCCTTGTAGACCCATAATTAATTATGACCATTGCCATCCAAGCATTTTTAATGTAATATCCACTCTCTTGAAGCAAAACAACTCTCCATAATAGTGTAAGAGCTATTTGAAAGTAGAATTAATTCTCTTGGACTTTGGTGGACTTCATGTCCTTCGAGGTCTTTCCACAAAGTTGGGATGGGCAAGTATCAGACGTTATTGAGTTGCAAAAATTCTGAAGTGTGGAATTTTGGACAAGCCATTTCTTGGCATGTCTTACACCTGTAAGATTCTGTGATTACATAGTTGTCATTCTCGAATGAGAGATTTGGAAGAGGAGGCAAGTGCTATGTAGTCCAAACCCTTCATATCATTTATAGATTCACAATAAAATTGGTTGTGAAGGAGGGGTACCCAGGCTGCATGAAATCACATGGACAGAAGGATCCTCTTTTATGCAGAACGAAATGATCTTTAATTGTTCAAGATTTCTTTGCATGAGGAAGTTGATGGGAATGGTTTTATTGAATCTTATTTCCTCTCTGTTGAGCCGGTTTCTTGCTGTCCGAGTTTATAGAGCAGTAAAAAGGAAGTTTGGTAGCTAGATAGTGGACAAAAATTTGATCCCTTGCAAAGAGGTGTTTTTGATGTGGGCCTTCACTCCTGGACATCCTACATTTGTAGGACATGTCCTCCATTTTCAGATCACAGTATATTTTATGGGTTTATACTATATTTGTAAAACTGAGAACCAAAATTAATAATGACCATGGCCATCCATGCATTTTCAATGTAATATCCACTCTCTTGAAGCAAAACAACTCTCCATAATAGCGTAAGAGCTATTTGAAAGTAGAATTTATTCTCTTAGACTATGGTGGACTTTACGTCCTTCGAGGTCTTTCCACAAAGTTTGGATGGGCAATTATCAGACGTTATTAATTTGCAAAAATTCTGAAGGGTAGGAATTTGAACAAGGCATTTCTTGGCATATCTTCCACATGTAAGATTCTGTGATTATATATCTGACATTATCGAATGAGAGATTTGGAAGAGGAGGCAAGTGCCATGTAGTCCAAACCCTTCATGTCATTTATGGATTCACAGTGAAATTGGTCGTGATGGGGGGGTACCCAGTCTGCATGAAATCACATGGAGAGAAGGATCCTCTTGTATGCAGAACAAAATTATCTTTCAATGTTGAAGATTTCTTTGCATGAGGAAGTTGATGGGAATGGTTTTATTGAATCTTATTTCCTCTCTGTTGAGCCGTTTTCTTGCTGTCCGAGTTTATAGAGCAGTAAAAAGGAAGTTTGGTTGCCAGATAATGGACAAAAATTTGAACCCTTGGAAAGAGATGTTTTTGATGTGGGCCTTCACTCCTGGGCGTCCTACATTTGTAGGACATGTCCTCCGTTTTCAGGTCACAATATATTTTATGGGTTTATACTATATATGTACACCTGTAGACCCATAATAATTCATGACCATGGCAATCCAAGCATTTTCAATGTAATATCCACTCTCTTGAAGCAAAAGAACTCTCCATAATAGCGTAAGAGCTATTTGAAAGTAGAATTAATTTTCTTGGACTTTGGTGGACTTTACGTCCGGCGAGGTCTTTCCACAAAGTTTGGGTGGGCAATTATCAGACGTTATTGAGTTGCAAAAATTCGGAAGGCTGAGAGTTTGGACTAGCCATCTCTTGGCATATCTTGCACCTGTAAGATTCTGAGATTACATATCTGACATTCTCGAATGAGAGATTTGGAAGAGGAGGCAAGTGCTATGTAGACCAAACCCTTCATATCATTTATAGATTCACAATAAAATTGGTCGTGAAGGAGGGGTACCCAGTCTGCATGAAATCACATGGAGAGAAGGATCCTCTTGTATCCAGAACAAAATTATCTTTCATTGTTCAAGATTTCTTTGCATGAGGAAGTTGATGGGAATGGTTTTATTGAATCTAATTTCCTCTCTGTTGAGCGTTTTTCTTGATGTACGAATATATAGAACAGTACAAAAGAAGTTTTGTGGCTAGTTAGTGGAGAAAAATTTGAACCCTTGGAAAGAGGTGTTTTTAATTTGGGCCTTCCCTCCTGGGCGTCCTACATTTGTAGGACATGTCCTACATTTTCAGATCACAGTATATTTTATGGGTATATACTCTATTTGTACACCTGTAAACCCATAATTAATTATGACCATGGCCATCGATGCATTTTCAATGTAATATCCAATCTCTTGAAGCAAAACAATCTCCATAATAGTGTAAGAGCTATTTGAAAGTAGAATTTATTCTCTTGAACTTTGGTGGACTTTACATCCTTCGAGGTCTTTGCACAAAGTTTGGAATGGCAATTATCTGACGTTATTGAGTTGCAAAAATTCTGAAGGGTGGAAGTTTGGACTAGCCATATCTTGGCATATCTTGCACCATTAAGGTTCTGTGATTACATATCTGACATTCTCGAATGAGAGATTTGGAAGAGGAGGCAAGTGCCATGTAGTTCCAAACCTTCATGTCATTCATGGATTCACAGTGAAATTGGTCGTGATGGGGGGGTACCCAGTCTGCATGAAATCACATGGAGAGAAGGATCCTCTTGTATGCAGAACAAAATTATCTTTCAATGTTCAAGATTTCTTTGCATGAGGAAGTTGATGGGAATGGTTTTATTGAATCTTATTTCCTGTCTGTTGAGCGTTTTTCTTGATGTACGAATATATAGAGTAGTAAAAAGGAAGTTTTGTGGCTAGTTAGTGGAGAAAAATTTGAACCCTTGGAAAGAGGTGTTTTTAATTTGGGCCTTCCCTCCTGGGCGTCCTACATTTGTAGGACATGTCCTACATTTTCAGATCATACAGTATTTTATGGGTTTATACTATATATGTACCCTTGTAGACCCATAATTAATTATGACCATTGCCATCCAAGCATTTTTAATGTAATATCCACTCTCTTGAAGCAAAACAACTCTCCATAATAGTGTAAGAGCTATTTGAAAGTAGAATTAATTCTCTTGGACTTTGGTGGACTTCATGTCCTTCGAGGTCTTTCCACAAAGTTGGGATGGGCAAGTATCAGACGTTATTGAGTTGCAAAAATTCTGAAGTGTGGAATTTTGGACAAGCCATTTCTTGGCATGTCTTACACCTGTAAGATTCTGTGATTACATAGTTGTCATTCTCGAATGAGAGATTTGGAAGAGGAGGCAAGTGCTATGTAGTCCAAACCCTTCATATCATTTATAGATTCACAATAAAATTGGTTGTGAAGGAGGGGTACCCAGGCTGCATGAAATCACATGGACAGAAGGATCCTCTTTTATGCAGAACGAAATGATCTTTAATTGTTCAAGATTTCTTTGCATGAGGAAGTTGATGGGAATGGTTTTATTGAATCTTATTTCCTCTCTGTTGAGCCGGTTTCTTGCTGTCCGAGTTTATAGAGCAGTAAAAAGGAAGTTTGGTAGCTAGATAGTGGACAAAAATTTGATCCCTTGCAAAGAGGTGTTTTTGATGTGGGCCTTCACTCCTGGACGTCCTACATTTGTAGGACATGTCCTCCATTTTCAGATCACAGTATATTTTATGGGTTTATACTATATTTGTAAAACTGAGAACCAAAATTAATAATGACCATGGCCATCCATGCATTTTCAATGTAATATCCACTCTCTTGAAGCAAAACAACTCTCCATAATAGCGTAAGAGCTATTTGAAAGTAGAATTTATTCTCTTAGACTATGGTGGACTTTACGTCCTTCGAGGTCTTTCCACAAAGTTTGGATGGGCAATTATCAGACGTTATTAATTTGCAAAAATTCTGAAGGGTAGGAATTTGAACAAGGCATTTCTTTGCATATCTTCCACATGTAAGATTCTGTGATTATATATCTGACATTATCGAATGAGAGATTTGGAAGAGGAGGCAAGTGCCATGTAGTCCAAACCCTTCATGTCATTTATGGATTCACAGTGAAATTGGTCGTGACGGAGGGGTACCCAGTCTGCATGAAATAACATGGAGAGAAGGATCTTCTTCTATGTAGAGCGAATTGATCTTTCATTGTTCAAGATTTCTTTGCATGAGGAAGTTGATGGGAATGGTTTTATTGAATCTTATTTCCTCTCTGTTGAGCCGGTTTCTTGCTGTCTGAGTTTATAGAGCAGTAAAAAGGAAGTTTGGTTGCCAGATAGTGGACAAAAATTTGAACCCTTGGAAAGAGATGTTTTTGATGTGGGCCTTCACTCCTGGGCGTCCTACATTTGTAGGATATGTCCTCCGTTTTCAGGTCACAATATATTTTATGGGTTTATACTATATATGTACACCTGTAGACCCATAATAATTCATGACCATGGCAATCCAAGCATTTTCAATGTAATATCCACTCTCTTGAAGCAAAAGAACTCTCCATAATAGCGTAAGAGCTATTTGAAAGTAGAATTAATTTTCTTGGACTTTGGTGGACTTTACGTCCGGCGAGGTCTTTCCACAAAGTTTGGGTCGGCAATTATCAGACGTTATTGAGTTGCAAAAATTCGGAAGGCTGAGAGTTTGGACTAGCCATCTCTTGGCATATCTTGCACCTGTAAGATTCTGAGATTACATATCTGACATTCTCGAATGAGAGATTTGGAAGAGGAGGCAAGTGCTATGTAGACCAAACCCTTCATATCATTTATAGATTCACAATAAAATTGGTCGTGAAGGAGGGGTACCCAGTCTGCATGAAATCACATGGAGAGAAGGATCCTCTTGTATCCAGAACAAAATTATCTTTCATTGTTCAAGATTTCTTTGCATGAGGAAGTTGATGGGAATGGTTTTATTGAATCTAATTTCCTCTCTGTTGAGCGTTTTTCTTGATGTACGAATATATAGAACAGTAAAAAAGAAGTTTTGTGGCTAGTTAGTGGAGAAAAATTTGAACCCTTGGAAAGAGGTGTTTTTAATTTGGGCCTTCCCTCCTGGGCGTCCTACATTTGTAGGACATGTCCTACATTTTCAGATCACAGTATATTTTATGGGTATATACTATACTTGTACACCTGTAAACCCATAATTAATTATGACCATTGCCATCGACGCATTTTCAATGTAATTTCCACTCTCTTGAAGCAAAACAACTCTCCATAATAGCGTGAGAGCTATTTGAAAGTAGAATTTATTCTCTTAGACTATGGTGGACTTTACGTCCTTCGAGGTCTTTCCACAAAGTTTGGATGGGCAATTATCAGACGTTATTGATTTGCAAAAATTCTGAAGGGTGGAAGTTTGAACAAGACGTTGCTTGGCATATCTTCCACATGTAAGATTCTGTGATTACATATCTGACATTCTAGAATGAGAGATTTGGAAGAGGAGGCAAGTGCTATGTAGTCCAAACCCTTCATATCATTTATAGATTCACAAAAAAATTGGTTGTGATGGAGGGGTAACAAGTCTGCATGAAATGACATGGAGAGAAGGATCCTCTTTTATGCAGAACGAAATGATCTTTAATTGTTCAAGATTTCTTTGCATGAGGAAGTTGATGGGAATGGTTTTATTGAATCTTATTTCCTCTCTGTTGAGCCGTTTTCTTGCTGTCCGAGTTTATAGAGCAGTAAAAAGGAAGCTTGGTTGCCAGATAGTGGACAAAAATTTGAACCCTTGGAAAGAGATGTTTTTGATTAAGGCCTTCCCTCCTGGGCGTCCTACATTTGTAGGACATGTCCTCCATTTTCAGATCACAGTATATTTTATGGGTTTATACTATATATGTACACCTGTAGACCCATAATAAATCATGACCATGGCCATACAAGCATTTTCAATGTAATATCCACTCTCTTGAAGCAAAAGAACTCTCCATAAAAGCGTAAGAGCTATTTGAAAGTAGAATTTATTTTCTTGGACTTTGGTGGACTTTATGTCCGGCGAGGTCTTTCCACATAGTTTGGATGGGCAATTATCAGACGTTATTGAGTTGCAAAAATTCGGAAGGCTGGGAGTTTGGACTAGCCATCTCTTGGCATATCTTGCACCTGTAAGATTCTGTGATTACATATCTGACATTCTCGAATGAGAGATTTGGAACAGAAGGCAAGTGCTATGTAGTCCAAACCCTTCATATCATTTATAGATTCACAATGAAATTGGTTCTGAAGGAGGGGTACCCAGTCTGCACGAAATCACATGGAAAGAAGGATCCTCTTCTATGTAGAACGAAATGATCTTTCATTTTTCAAGATTTCTTTTCATGAGGAAGTTGATGGGAATGGTTTTATTGAATCTTATTTCCTCTCTGTTGATCCGTTTACTTGCTGTCTGATGTTATAGAGCAGTAAAAAGGAAGTTTGGTTGCTAGATAGTGGACAAAAATCTGAACCCTTGCAAAGGGGTGTTTTTGATTTGGACATTCCCTCCTGGATGTCCTACATTTGTAGGACATGTCCTCCATTTTCTGATCACAGTATATTTTATGGGTTTATACTATATTTGTAAAACTGTAGAACCATAATTAATAATGACCATGGCCATCCATGCATTTTCAATGTAATATCCACTCTCTTGAAGCAAAAAACTCTCCATAATAGCGTGAGAGCTATTTGAAAGTAGAATTTATTCTCTTAGACTATGGTGGACTTTACGTCCTTCGAGGTCTTTCCACAAAGTTTGGATGGGCAATTATCAGACGTTATTGATTTGCAAAAATTCTGAAGGGTGGAAGTTTGAACAAGACGTTGCTTGGCATATCTTCCACATGTAAGATTCTGTGATTACATATCTGACATTCTCGAATGAGAAATTTGGAAGAGGAGGCAAGTGCCATGTAGTCCAAACCCTTCATGTCATTTATGGATTCACAGTGAAATTGGTCGTGACGGAGGGGTACCCAGTCTGCATGAAATCAAACGGATAGAAGGATCCTCTTCTATGTAGAACGAAATGATCTTTCATTGTTCAAGATTCCTTTGCTTCAGGTAATTGATGGGAATGGTTTTATTGAATCTTTTTTCCTCTCTGTTGAGTGGTTTTCTGGCTGTTCGAGTTTACACAGCAGGAAAAAGGAAGTTTGGTTTCTAGATAGTGGAGAAAAATTTGAACCCTTGGAAAGAGGTGTTTTTGATTAGGGCCATTCCTCCTGGGCGTCCTACATTTGTAGGACATGTCCTCCATTTTCAAACCACAGTATATTTTATGGGTTTATACTATATTTGTACACCTGTATACCCATAATTAATCATGACCATTGCCATCCAAGCATTTTCAATGTAATATCCTCTCTCTTGAAGCAAAACAACTCTCCATAATAGTATAAGAGCTATATGAAAGTAGAATTTATTCTCTTCGACTTTGGTGGACTTTACGTCCTCCGAGGTCTTTCCACAAAGTTTGGATGGGCAATTATCAGACGTTATTGAATTGCAAAAAATCTGAAGGTTGGAAGTTTGGACAAGCCATTTCTTGGCATATTCTCCACCTGCAAGATTCTGTGATTACATATCTGACATTCTCGAATGAGAGATTTGGAAGAGGAGGCAAGTGCCATGTAGTCCAAACCCTTCATATCCTTTATGGATTCACAATAAAATTGGTTGTGATGGAGGGGTAACCAGTCTGCAAGAAATCACATGGAGAGAAGGATCCTCTTCGATGCAGAATGAAATGATCTTTCATTGTTCAAGATTTCTTTGCATGAGGAAGTTGATGGGAATGGTTTTATTGAAAATTATTTCCTCTCTGTTGAGCCTTTTTCTTGCTGTACGAGTATATAGAGCAGTAAAAGGGAAGTTTGGTTGCTAGTTAGCGGACAAAAATTTGAACCCTTGGAAAGAGGTGTTTTTAATTTGGGCCTTCCCTCCTGGGCGTCCTACATTTGTAGGACATGTCCTACATTTTCAGATCACAGTATATTTTATGGGTACATACAATATTTGTACACCTGTAGACCCAGAATTAATCATGACCATTGCCATCCAAGCATTCTCATAGTATATTCCACCCCCTTCAAGTAAAACAACTCTTTATAATTGTGTAAGAGCTATTTGAAAGTAGAATTTATTCTCTTGGACTTTGGTGCACTTTACGTCCTGCGACGTCTTTCCACAAAGTTTGGATGTACAATTATCAAACGTTATTGAGTTGCAAAAATTCTGTAGGGTGGAATTTTGGACAAGCCATTTCTTGGCATATCTTCCACCTGTAAGATTCTGTGATTACATATCTGACATTCTAGAATGAGAGATTTAGAAGAGGAGGCAAGTTCTATGTAGTCCAAACCCTTCATATCATTTATAGATTCACAATAAAATTGGTTGTGAAGGAGAGGTAACAAGTCTGCATGAAATGACATGGAGAGAAGGATCCTCTTTTATGCAGAACGAAATGATCTTTAATTGTTCAAGATTTCTTTGCATGAGGAAGTTGATGGGAATGGTTTTATTGAATCTTATTTCCTCTCTGTTGAGCCGTTTTCTTGCTGTCCGAGTTCATAGAGCAGTAAAAAGGAAGTTTGGTAGCTAGATAGTGGACAAAAATTTGAACCCTTGGAAAGAGATGTTTTTGATTAAGGCCTTCCCTCCTGGGCGTCCTACATTTGTAGGACATGTCCTCCATTTTCAGATCACAGTATATTTTATGGGTTTATACTATATATGTACACCTGTAGACCCATAATAAATCATGACCATGGCCATACAAGCATTTTCAATGTAATATCCACTCTCTTGAAGCAAAAGAACTCTCCATAAAAGCGTAAGAGCTATTTGAAAGTAGAATTTATTTTCTTGGACTTTGGTGGACTTTATGTCCGGCGAGGTCTTTCCACATAGTTTGGATGGGCAATTATCAGACGTTATTGAGTTGCAAAAATTCGGAAGGCTGGGAGTTTGGACTAGCCATCTCTTGGCATATCTTGCACCTGTAAGATTCTGTGATTACATATCTGACATTCTCGAATGAGAGATTTGGAACAGAAGGCAAGTGCTATGTAGTCCAAACCCTTCATATCATTTATAGATTCACAATGAAATTGGTTCTGAAGGAGGGGTACCCAGTCTGCACGAAATCACATGGAAAGAAGGATCCTCTTCTATGTAGAACGAAATGATCTTTCATTTTTCAAGATTTCTTTTCATGAGGAAGTTGATGGGAATGGTTTTATTGAATCTTATTTCCTCTCTGTTGATCCGTTTACTTGCTGTCTGATGTTATAGAGCAGTAAAAAGGAAGTTTGGTTGCTAGATAGTGGACAAAAATCTGAACCCTTGCAAAGGGGTGTTTTTGATTTGGACATTCCCTCCTGGATGTCCTACATTTGTAGGACATGTCCTCCATTTTCTGATCACAGTATATTTTATGGGTTTATACTATATTTGTAAAACTGTAGAACCATAATTAATAATGACCATGGCCATCCATGCATTTTCAATGTAATATCCACTCTCTTGAAGCAAAAAACTCTCCATAATAGCGTGAGAGCTATTTGAAAGTAGAATTTATTCTCTTAGACTATGGTGGACTTTACGTCCTTCGAGGTCTTTCCACAAAGTTTGGATGGGCAATTATCAGACGTTATTGATTTGCAAAAATTCTGAAGGGTGGAAGTTTGAACAAGACGTTGCTTGGCATATCTTCCACATGTAAGATTCTGTGATTACATATCTGACATTCTCGAATGAGAAATTTGGAAGAGGAGGCAAGTGCCATGTAGTCCAAACCCTTCATGTCATTTATGGATTCACAGTGAAATTGGTCGTGACGGAGGGGTACCCAGTCTGCATGAAATCAAACGGATAGAAGGATCCTCTTCTATGTAGAACGAAATGATCTTTCATTGTTCAAGATTCCTTTGCTTCAGGTAATTGATGGGAATGGTTTTATTGAATCTTTTTTCCTCTCTGTTGAGTGGTTTTCTGGCTGTTCGAGTTTACACAGCAGGAAAAAGGAAGTTTGGTTTCTAGATAGTGGAGAAAAATTTGAACCCTTGGAAAGAGGTGTTTTTGATTAGGGCCATTCCTCCTGGGCGTCCTACATTTGTAGGACATGTCCTCCATTTTCAGATCACAGTATATTTTATGGGTACATACAATATTTGTACACCTGTAGACCCAGAATTAATCATGACCATTGCCATCCAAGCATTCTCTTAGTATATTCCACCCCCTTCAAGTAAAACAACTCTTTATAATTGTGTAAGAGCTATTTGAAAGTAGAATTTATTCTCTTGGACTTTGGTGCACTTTACGTCCTGCGACGTCTTTCCACAAAGTTTGGATGTACAATTATCAAACGTTATTGAGTTGCAAAAATTCTATAGGGTGGAATTTTGGACAAGCCATTTCTTGGCATATCTTCCACCTGTAAGATTCTGTGATTACATATCTGACATTCTAGAATGAGAGATTTAGAAGAGGAGGCAAGTTCTATGTAGTCCAAACCCTTCATATCATTTACAGATTCACAATAAAATTGGTTGTGAAGGAGAGGTAACAAGTCTGCATGAAATGACATGGAGAGAAGGATCCTCTTTTATGCAGAACGAAATGATCTTTAATTGTTCAAGATTTCTTTGCATGAGGAAGTTGATGGGAATGGTTTTATTGAATCTTATTTCCTCTCTGTTGAGCCGTTTTCTTGCTGTCCGAGTTCATAGAGCAGTAAAAAGGAAGTTTGGTAGCTAGATAGTGGACAAAAATTTGAACCCTTGGAAAGAGGTGTTTTTGATGTGGGACTTCACTCCTGGATGTCCTATATTTGCAGGACATGTCCTCCATTTTCAGATCACAGTATATTTTATGGGTTTATACTATATTTGTAAAACTGAGAACCAAAATTAATAATGACCATGGCCATCCATGCATTTTCAATGTAATATCCACTCTCTTGAAGCAAAACAACTCTCCATAATAGCGTAAGAGCTATTTGAAAGTAGAATTTATTCTCTTAGACTATGGTGGACTTTACGTCCTTCCATGTCTTTCCACAAAGTTTGGATGGGCAATTATAAGACGTTATTAATTTGCAAAAATTCTGAAGGGTAGGAATTTGAACAAGGCATTTCTTGGCATATCTTCCACATGTAAGATTCTGTGATTATATATCTGACATTCTCGAATGAGAGATTTGGAAGAGGATGAAAGTGCCATGTAGTCCAAACCCTTCATGTCATTTATGGATTCACAGTGAAATTGGTCGTGACGGAGGGGTACCCAGCCTGCATGAAATCACATGGAGAGAAGGATGTTCTTCTGTGTAGAACAAAATGATCTTTCATTGTTCAAGATTTCTTTGCATGAGGAAGTTGATGGGAATGGTTTTATTGAAACTTATTTCCTATCTGTTGAGCCGTTTTCTTGCTGTCCGAGTTTATAGAGCAGTAAAAAGGAAGTTTGGTTGCTAGATAGTGGACAAAAATGTGAACCCTTGGAAAGAGGTGTTTTTGATGTGGGCCTTCACTCCTGGGCGTCCTACATTTGTAGGACATGTCCTCCATCTTGAGATCACAATATATTTTATGGGTTTATACTATATATGTACACCTGTAGACCCATAATAAATCATGACCATGGCAATCCAAGCATTTTCAATGTAATATTCACTCTCTTGAAGCAAAAGAACTCTCCATAATAGAGTAAGAGCTATTTGAAAGTAGAATTAATTTTCTTGGACTTTGGTGGACTTTACGTCCAGCGAGGTCTTTCCACAAAGTTTGGGTGGGCAATTATCAGACGTTATTGAGTTGCAAAAATTCGGAAGGCTGGGAGTTTGGACTAGCCATCTCTTGGCATATCTTGCACCTGTAAGATTCTGAGATTACATATCTGACATTCTCGAATGAGAGATTTGGAAGAGGAGGCAAGTGCTATGTAGACCAAACCCTTCATATCATTTATAGATTCACAATAAAATTGGTCGTGAAGGAGGTGTACCAGTCTGCATGAAATCACATGGAGAGAAGGATCCTCTTGTATCCAGAACAAAATTATCTTTCATTGTTCAAGATTTCTTTGCATGAGGAAGTTGATGGGAATGGTTTTATTGAATCTAATTTCCTCTCTGTTGAGCGTTTTTCTTGATGTACGAATATATAGAACAGTAAAAAAGAAGTTTTGTGGCTAGTTAGTGGAGAAAAATTTGAACCCTTGGAAAGAGGTGTTTTTAATTTGGGCCTTCCCTCCTGGGCGTCCTACATTTGTAGGACATGTCCTACATTTTCAGATCACAGTATATTTTATGGGTATATACTATATTTGTACACCTGTAAACCCATAATTAATTATGACCATGGCCATCGATGCATTTTCAATGTAATATCCAATCTCTTGAAGCAAAACAATCTCCATAATAGTGTAAGAGCTATTTGAAAGTAGAATTTATTCTCTTGAACTTTGGTGGACTTTACATCCTTCGAGGTCTTTGCACAAAGTTTGGAATGGCAATTATCTGATGTTATTGAGTTGCAAAAATTCTGAAGGGTGGAAGTTTGGACTAGCCATATCTTGGCATATCTTGCACCATTAAGGTTCTGTGATTACATATCTGACATTCTCGAATGAGAGATTTGGAAGAGGAGGCAAGTGCCATGTAGTTCCAAACCTTCATGTCATTCATGGATTCACAGTGAAATTGGTCGTGATGGGGGGGTACCCAGTCTGCATGAAATCACATGGAGAGAAGGATCCTCTTGTATGCAGAACAAAATTATCTTTCAATGTTCAAGATTTCTTTGCATGAGGAAGTTGATGGGAATGGTTTTATTGAATCTTATTTCCTGTCTGTTGAGCGTTTTTCTTGATGTACGAATATATAGAGTAGTAAAAAGGAAGTTTTGTGGCTAGTTAGTGGAGAAAAATTTGAACCCTTGGAAAGAGGTGTTTTTAATTTGGGCCTTCCCTCCTGGGCGTCCTACATTTGTAGGACATGTCCTACATTTTCAGATCATACAGTATTTTATGGGTTTATACTATATATGTACCCTTGTAGACCCATAATTAATTATGACCATTGCCATCCAAGCATTTTTAATGTAATATCCACTCTCTTGAAGCAAAACAACTCTCCATAATAGTGTAAGAGCTATTTGAAAGTAGAATTAATTCTCTTGGACTTTGGTGGACTTCATGTCCTTCGAGGTCTTTCCACAAAGTTGGGATGGGCAAGTATCAGACGTTATTGAGTTGCAAAAATTCTGAAGTGTGGAATTTTGGACAAGCCATTTCTTGGCATGTCTTACACCTGTAAGATTCTGTGATTACATAGTTGTCATTCTCGAATGAGAGATTTGGAAGAGGAGGCAAGTGCTATGTAGTCCAAACCCTTCATATCATTTATAGATTCACAATAAAATTGGTTGTGAAGGAGGGGTACCCAGGCTGCATGAAATCACATGGACAGAAGGATCCTCTTTTATGCAGAACGAAATGATCTTTAATTGTTCAAGATTTCTTTGCATGAGGAAGTTGATGGGAATGGTTTTATTGAATCTTATTTCCTCTCTGTTGAGCCGGTTTCTTGCTGTCCGAGTTTATAGAGCAGTAAAAAGGAAGTTTGGTAGCTAGATAGTGGACAAAAATTTGATCCCTTGCAAAGAGGTGTTTTTGATGTGGGCCTTCACTCCTGGACATCCTACATTTGTAGGACATGTCCTCCATTTTCAGATCACAGTATATTTTATGGGTTTATACTATATTTGTAAAACTGAGAACCAAAATTAATAATGACCATGGCCATCCATGCATTTTCAATGTAATATCCACTCTCTTGAAGCAAAACAACTCTCCATAATAGCGTAAGAGCTATTTGAAAGTAGAATTTATTCTCTTAGACTATGGTGGACTTTACGTCCTTCGAGGTCTTTCCACAAAGTTTGGATGGGCAATTATCAGACGTTATTAATTTGCAAAAATTCTGAAGGGTAGGAATTTGAACAAGGCATTTCTTGGCATATCTTCCACATGTAAGATTCTGTGATTATATATCTGACATTATCGAATGAGAGATTTGGAAGAGGAGGCAAGTGCCATGTAGTCCAAACCCTTCATGTCATTTATGGATTCACAGTGAAATTGGTCGTGATGGGGGGGTACCCAGTCTGCATGAAATCACATGGAGAGAAGGATCCTCTTGTATGCAGAACAAAATTATCTTTCAATGTTGAAGATTTCTTTGCATGAGGAAGTTGATGGGAATGGTTTTATTGAATCTTATTTCCTCTCTGTTGAGCCGTTTTCTTGCTGTCCGAGTTTATAGAGCAGTAAAAAGGAAGTTTGGTTGCCAGATAATGGACAAAAATTTGAACCCTTGGAAAGAGATGTTTTTGATGTGGGCCTTCACTCCTGGGCGTCCTACATTTGTAGGACATGTCCTCCGTTTTCAGGTCACAATATATTTTATGGGTTTATACTATATATGTACACCTGTAGACCCATAATAATTCATGACCATGGCAATCCAAGCATTTTCAATGTAATATCCACTCTCTTGAAGCAAAAGAACTCTCCATAATAGCGTAAGAGCTATTTGAAAGTAGAATTAATTTTCTTGGACTTTGGTGGACTTTACGTCCGGCGAGGTCTTTCCACAAAGTTTGGGTGGGCAATTATCAGACGTTATTGAGTTGCAAAAATTCGGAAGGCTGAGAGTTTGGACTAGCCATCTCTTGGCATATCTTGCACCTGTAAGATTCTGAGATTACATATCTGACATTCTCGAATGAGAGATTTGGAAGAGGAGGCAAGTGCTATGTAGACCAAACCCTTCATATCATTTATAGATTCACAATAAAATTGGTCGTGAAGGAGGGGTACCCAGTCTGCATGAAATCACATGGAGAGAAGGATCCTCTTGTATCCAGAACAAAATTATCTTTCATTGTTCAAGATTTCTTTGCATGAGGAAGTTGATGGGAATGGTTTTATTGAATCTAATTTCCTCTCTGTTGAGCGTTTTTCTTGATGTACGAATATATAGAACAGTACAAAAGAAGTTTTGTGGCTAGTTAGTGGAGAAAAATTTGAACCCTTGGAAAGAGGTGTTTTTAATTTGGGCCTTCCCTCCTGGGCGTCCTACATTTGTAGGACATGTCCTACATTTTCAGATCACAGTATATTTTATGGGTATATACTATATTTGTACACCTGTAAACCCATAATTAATTATGACCATGGCCATCGATGCATTTTCAATGTAATATCCAATCTCTTGAAGCAAAACAATCTCCATAATAGTGTAAGAGCTATTTGAAAGTAGAATTTATTCTCTTGAACTTTGGTGGACTTTACATCCTTCGAGGTCTTTGCACAAAGTTTGGAATGGCAATTATCTGACGTTATTGAGTTGCAAAAATTCTGAAGGGTGGAAGTTTGGACTAGCCATATCTTGGCATATCTTGCACCATTAAGGTTCTGTGATTACATATCTGACATTCTCGAATGAGAGATTTGGAAGAGGAGGCAAGTGCCATGTAGTTCCAAACCTTCATGTCATTCATGGATTCACAGTGAAATTGGTCGTGATGGGGGGGTACCCAGTCTGCATGAAATCACATGGAGAGAAGGATCCTCTTGTATGCAGAACAAAATTATCTTTCAATGTTCAAGATTTCTTTGCATGAGGAAGTTGATGGGAATGGTTTTATTGAATCTTATTTCCTGTCTGTTGAGCGTTTTTCTTGATGTACGAATATATAGAGTAGTAAAAAGGAAGTTTTGTGGCTAGTTAGTGGAGAAAAATTTGAACCCTTGGAAAGAGGTGTTTTTAATTTGGGCCTTCCCTCCTGGGCGTCCTACATTTGTAGGACATGTCCTACATTTTCAGATCATACAGTATTTTATGGGTTTATACTATATATGTACCCTTGTAGACCCATAATTAATTATGACCATTGCCATCCAAGCATTTTTAATGTAATATCCACTCTCTTGAAGCAAAACAACTCTCCATAATAGTGTAAGAGCTATTTGAAAGTAGAATTAATTCTCTTGGACTTTGGTGGACTTCATGTCCTTCGAGGTCTTTCCACAAAGTTGGGATGGGCAAGTATCAGGCGTTATTGAGTTGCAAAAATTCTGAAGTGTGGAATTTTGGACAAGCCATTTCTTGGCATGTCTTACACCTGTAAGATTCTGTGATTACATAGTTGTCATTCTCGAATGAGAGATTTGGAAGAGGAGGCAAGTGCTATGTAGTCCAAACCCTTCATATCATTTATAGATTCACAATAAAATTGGTTGTGAAGGAGGGGTACCCAGGCTGCATGAAATCACATGGACAGAAGGATCCTCTTTTATGCAGAACGAAATGATCTTTAATTGTTCAAGATTTCTTTGCATGAGGAAGTTGATGGGAATGGTTTTATTGAATCTTATTTCCTCTCTGTTGAGCCGGTTTCTTGCTGTCCGAGTTTATAGAGCAGTAAAAAGGAAGTTTGGTAGCTAGATAGTGGACAAAAATTTGATCCCTTGCAAAGAGGTGTTTTTGATGTGGGCCTTCACTCCTGGACGTCCTACATTTGTAGGACATGTCCTCCATTTTCAGATCACAGTATATTTTATGGGTTTATACTATATTTGTAAAACTGAGAACCAAAATTAATAATGACCATGGCCATCCATGCATTTTCAATGTAATATCCACTCTCTTGAAGCAAAACAACTCTCCATAATAGCGTAAGAGCTATTTGAAAGTAGAATTTATTCTCTTAGACTATGGTGGACTTTACGTCCTTCGAGGTCTTTCCACAAAGTTTGGATGGGCAATTATCAGACGTTATTAATTTGCAAAAATTCTGAAGGGTAGGAATTTGAACAAGGCATTTCTTGGCATATCTTCCACATGTAAGATTCTGTGATTATATATCTGACATTATCGAATGAGAGATTTGGAAGAGGAGGCAAGTGCCATGTAGTCCAAACCCTTCATGTCATTTATGGATTCACAGTGAAATTGGTCGTGACGGAGGGGTACCCAGTCTGCATGAAATCACATGGAGAGAAGGATCTTCTTCTATGTAGAGCGAATTGATCTTTCATTGTTCAAGATTTCTTTGCATGAGGAAGTTGATGGGAATGGTTTTATTGAATCTTATTTCCTCTCTGTTGAGCCGTTTTCTTGCTGTCCGAGTTTATAGAGCAGTAAAAAGGAAGTTTGGTTGCCAGATAGTGGACAAAAATTTGAACCCTTGGAAAGAGATGTTTTTGATGTGGGCCTTCACTCCTGGGCGTCCTACATTTGTAGGACATGTCCTCCGTTTTCAGATCACAATATATTTTATGGGTTTATACTATATATGTACACCTGTAGACCCATAATAATTCATGACCATGGCAATCCAAGCATTTTCAATGTAATATCCACTCTCTTGAAGCAAAAGAACTCTCCATAATAGCGTAAGAGCTATTTGAAAGTAGAATTAATTTTCTTGGACTTTGGTGGACTTTACGTCCGGCGAGGTCTTTCCACAAAGTTTGGGTGGGCAATTATCAGACGTTATTGAGTTGCAAAAATTCGGAAGGCTGAGAGTTTGGACTAGCCATCTCTTGGCATATCTTGCACCTGTAAGATTCTGAGATTACATATCTGACATTCTCGAATGAGAGATTTGGAAGAGGAGGCAAGTGCTATGTAGACCAAACCCTTCATATCATTTATAGATTCACAATAAAATTGGTCGTGAAGGAGGGGTACCCAGTCTGCATGAAATCACATGGAGAGAAGGATCCTCTTGTATCCAGAACAAAATTATCTTTCATTGTTCAAGATTTCTTTGCATGAGGAAGTTGATGGGAATGGTTTTATTGAATCTAATTTCCTCTCTGTTGAGCGTTTTTCTTGATGTACGAATATATAGAACAGTACAAAAGATGTTTTGTGGCTAGTTAGTGGAGAAAAATTTGAACCCTTGGAAAGAGGTGTTTTTAATTTGGGCCTTCCCTCCTGGGCGTCCTACATTTGTAGGACATGTCCTACATTTTCAGATCACAGTATATTTTATGGGTATATACTATATTTGTACACCTGTAAACCCATAATTAATTATGACCATGGCCATCGATGCATTTTCAATGTAATATCCAATCTCTTGAAGCAAAACAATCTCCATAATAGTGTAAGAGCTATTTGAAAGTAGAATTTATTCTCTTGAACTTTGGTGGACTTTACATCCTTCGAGGTCTTTGCACAAAGTTTGGAATGGCAATTATCTGACGTTATTGAGTTGCAAAAATTCTGAAGGGTGGAAGTTTGGACTAGCCATATCTTGGCATATCTTGCACCATTAAGGTTCTGTGATTACATATCTGACATTCTCGAATGAGAAATTTGGAAGAGGGGGCAAGTGCCATGTAGTCCAAACCCTTCATGTCATTTATGGATTCACAGTGAAATTGGTCGTGACGGAGGGGTACCTAGTCTGCCTGAAATCAAACGGATAGAAGGATCCTCTTCTATGTAGAACGAAATGATCTTTCATTGTTCAAGATTCCTTTGCTTCAGGTAATTGATGGGAATGGTTTTATTGAATCTCTTTTCCTCTCTGTTGAGTGGTTTTCTGGCTGTTCGAGTTTACACAGCAGGAAAAAGGAAGTTTGGTTTCTAGATAGTGGAGAAAAATTTGAACCCTTGGAAAGAGGTGTTTTTGATTAGGGCCATTCCTCCTGGGCGTCCTACATTTGTAGGACATGTCCTCCATTTTCAAACCACAGTATATTTTATGGGTTTATACTATATTTGTACACCTGTATACCCATAATTAATCATGACCATTGCCATCCAAGCATTTTCAATGTAATATCCTCTCTCTTGAAGCAAAACAACTCTCCATAATAGTATAAGAGCTATATGAAAGTAGAATTTATTCTCTTCGACTTTGGTGGACTTTACGTCCTCCGAGGTCTTTCCACAAAGTTTGGATGGGCAATTATCAGACGTTATTGAATTGCAAAAAATCTGAAGGGTGGAAGTTTGGACAAGCCATTTCTTGGCATATTCTCCACCTGCAAGATTCTGTGATTACATATCTGACATTCTGGAATGAGAGATTTGGAAGAGGAGGCAAGTACCATGTAGTCCAAACCCTTCATATCCTTTATGGATTCACAATAAAATTGGTTGTGATGGAGGGGTAACCAGTCTGCAAGAAATCACATGGAGAGAAGGATCCTCTTCGATGCAGAATGAAATGATCTTTCATTGTTCAAGATTTCTTTGCATGAGGAAGTTGATGGGAATGGTTTTATTGAAAATTATTTCCTCTCTGTTGAGCCTTTTTCTTGCTGTACGAGTATATAGAGCAGTAAAAGGGAAGTTTGGTTGCTAGTTAGCGGACAAAAATTTGAACCCTTGGAAAGAGGTGTTTTTAATTTGGGCCTTCCCTCCTGGGCGTCCTACATTTGTAGGACATGTCCTACATTTTCAGATCACAGTATATTTTATGGGTACATACAATATTTGTACACCTGTAGACCCAGAATTAATCATGACCATTGCCATCCAAGCATTCTCATAGTATATTCCACCCCCTTCAAGTAAAACAACTCTTTATAATTGTGTAAGAGCTATTTGAAAGTAGAATTTATTCTCTTGGACTTTGGTGCACTTTACGTCCTGCGACATCTTTCCACAAAGTTTGGATGTACAATTATCAAACGTTATTGAGTTGCAAAAATTCTGTAGGGTGGAATTTTGGACAAGCCATTTCTTGGCATATCTTCCACCTGTAAGATTCTGTGATTACATATCTGACATTCTAGAATGAGAGATTTAGAAGAGGAGGCAAGTTCTATGTAGTCCAAACCCTTCATATCATTTATAGATTCACAATAAAATTGGTTGTGAAGGAGAGGTAACAAGTCTGCATGAAATGACATGGAGAGAAGGATCCTCTTTTATGCAGAACGAAATGATCTTTAATTGTTCAAGATTTCTTTGCATGAGGAAGTTGATGGGAATGGTTTTATTGAATCTTATTTCCTCTCTGTTGAGCCGTTTTCTTGCTGTCCGAGTTTATAGAGCAGTAAAAAGGAAGCTTGGTTGCCAGATAGTGGACAAAAATTTGAACCCTTGGAAAGAGATGTTTTTGATTAAGGCCTTCCCTCCTGGGCGTCCTACATTTGTAGGACATGTCCTCCATTTTCAGATCACAGTATATTTTATGGGTTTATACTATATATGTACACCTGTAGACCCATAATAAATCATGACCATGGCCATACAAGCATTTTCAATGTAATATCCACTCTCTTGAAGCAAAAGAACTCTCCATAAAAGCGTAAGAGCTATTTGAAAGTAGAATTTATTTTCTTGGACTTTGGTGGACTTTATGTCCGGCGAGGTCTTTCCACATAGTTTGGATGGGCAATTATCAGACGTTATTGAGTTGCAAAAATTCGGAAGGCTGGGAGTTTGGACTAGCCATCTCTTGGCATATCTTGCACCTGTAAGATTCTGTGATTACATATCTGACATTCTCGAATGAGAGATTTGGAACAGAAGGCAAGTGCTATGTAGTCCAAACCCTTCATATCATTTATAGATTCACAATGAAATTGGTTCTGAAGGAGGGGTACCCAGTCTGCACGAAATCACATGGAAAGAAGGATCCTCTTCTATGTAGAACGAAATGATCTTTCATTTTTCAAGATTTCTTTTCATGAGGAAGTTGATGGGAATGGTTTTATTGAATCTTATTTCCTCTCTGTTGATCCGTTTACTTGCTGTCTGATGTTATAGAGCAGTAAAAAGGAAGTTTGGTTGCTAGATAGTGGACAAAAATCTGAACCCTTGCAAAGGGGTGTTTTTGATTTGGACATTCCCTCCTGGATGTCCTACATTTGTAGGACATGTCCTCCATTTTCTGATCACAGTATATTTTATGGGTTTATACTATATTTGTAAAACTGTAGAACCATAATTAATAATGACCATGGCCATCCATGCATTTTCAATGTAATATCCACTCTCTTGAAGCAAAAAACTCTCCATAATAGCGTGAGAGCTATTTGAAAGTAGAATTTATTCTCTTAGACTATGGTGGACTTTACGTCCTTCGAGATCTTTCCACAAAGTTTGGATGGGCAATTATCAGACGTTATTGATTTGCAAAAATTCTGAAGGGTGGAAGTTTGAACAAGACGTTGCTTGGCATATCTTCCACATGTAAGATTCTGTGATTACATATCTGACATTCTCGAATGAGAAATTTGGAAGAGGAGGCAAGTGCCATGTAGTCCAAACCCTTCATGTCATTTATGGATTCACAGTGAAATTGGTCGTGACGGAGGGGTACCCAGTCTGCATGAAATCAAACGGATAGAAGGATCCTCTTCTATGTAGAACGAAATGATCTTTCATTGTTCAAGATTCCTTTGCTTCAGGTAATTGATGGGAATGGTTTTATTGAATCTTTTTTCCTCTCTGTTGAGTGGTTTTCTGGCTGTTCGAGTTTACACAGCAGGAAAAAGGAAGTTTGGTTTCTAGATAGTGGAGAAAAATTTGAACCCTTGGAAAGAGGTGTTTTTGATTAGGGCCATTCCTCCTGGGCGTCCTACATTTGTAGGACATGTCCTCCATTTTCAAACCACAGTATATTTTATGGGTTTATACTATATTTGTACACCTGTATACCCATAATTAATCATGACCATTGCCATCCAAGCATTTTCAATGTAATATCCTCTCTCTTGAAGCAAAACAACTCTCCATAATAGTATAAGAGCTATATGAAAGTAGAATTTATTCTCTTCGACTTTGGTGGACTTTACGTCCTCCGAGGTCTTTCCACAAAGTTTGGATGGGCAATTATCAGACGTTATTGAATTGCAAAAAATCTGAAGGTTGGAAGTTTGGACAAGCCATTTCTTGGCATATTCTCCACCTGCAAGATTCTGTGATTACATATCTGACATTCTCGAATGAGAGATTTGGAAGAGGAGGCAAGTGCCATGTAGTCCAAACCCTTCATATCCTTTATGGATTCACAATAAAATTGGTTGTGATGGAGGGGTAACCAGTCTGCAAGAAATCACATGGAGAGAAGGATCCTCTTCGATGCAGAATGAAATGATCTTTCATTGTTCAAGATTTCTTTGCATGAGGAAGTTGATGGGAATGGTTTTATTGAAAATTATTTCCTCTCTGTTGAGCCTTTTTCTTGCTGTACGAGTATATAGAGCAGTAAAAGGGAAGTTTGGTTGCTAGTTAGCGGACAAAAATTTGAACCCTTGGAAAGAGGTGTTTTTAATTTGGGCCTTCCCTCCTGGGCGTCCTACATTTGTAGGACATGTCCTACATTTTCAGATCACAGTATATTTTATGGGTAAATACAATATTTGTACACCTGTAGACCCAGAATTAATCATGACCATTGCCATCCAAGCATTCTCATAGTATATTCCACACCCTTCAAGTAAAACAACTCTTTATAATTGTGTAAGAGCTATTTGAAAGTAGAATTTATTCTCTTGGACTTTGGTGCACTTTACGTCCTGCGACGTCTTTCCACAAAGTTTGGATGTACAATTATCAAACGTTATTGAGTTGCAAAAATTCTGTAGGGTGGAATTTTGGACAAGCCATTTCTTGGCATATCTTCCACCTGTAAGATTCTGTGATTACATATCTGACATTCTAGAATGAGAGATTTAGAAGAGGAGGCAAGTTCTATGTAGTCCAAACCCTTCATATCATTTATAGATTCACAATAAAATTGGTTGTGAAGGAGAGGTAACAAGTCTGCATGAAATGACATGGAGAGAAGGATCCTCTTTTATGCAGAACGAAATGATCTTTAATTGTTCAAGATTTCTTTGCATGAGGAAGTTGATGGGAATGGTTTTATTGAATCTTATTTCCTCTCTGTTGAGCCGTTTTCTTGCTGTCCGAGTTCATAGAGCAGTAAAAAGGAAGTTTGGTAGCTAGATAGTGGACAAAAATTTGAACCCTTGGAAAGAGATGTTTTTGATTAAGGCCTTCCCTCCTGGGCGTCCTACATTTGTAGGACATGTCCTCCATTTTCAGATCACAGTATATTTTATGGGTTTATACTATATATGTACACCTGTAGACCCATAATAAATCATGACCATGGCCATACAAGCATTTTCAATGTAATATCCACTCTCTTGAAGCAAAAGAACTCTCCATAAAAGCGTAAGAGCTATTTGAAAGTAGAATTTATTTTCTTGGACTTTGGTGGACTTTATGTCCGGCGAGGTCTTTCCACATAGTTTGGATGGGCAATTATCAGACGTTATTGAGTTGCAAAAATTCGGAAGGCTGGGAGTTTGGACTAGCCATCTCTTGGCATATCTTGCACCTGTAAGATTCTGTGATTACATATCTGACATTCTCGAATGAGAGATTTGGAACAGAAGGCAAGTGCTATGTAGTCCAAACCCTTCATATCATTTATAGATTCACAATGAAATTGGTTCTGAAGGAGGGGTACCCAGTCTGCACGAAATCACATGGAAAGAAGGATCCTCTTCTATGTAGAACGAAATGATCTTTCATTTTTCAAGATTTCTTTTCATGAGGAAGTTGATGGGAATGGTTTTATTGAATCTTATTTCCTCTCTGTTGATCCGTTTACTTGCTGTCTGATGTTATAGAGCAGTAAAAAGGAAGTTTGGTTGCTAGATAGTGGACAAAAATCTGAACCCTTGCAAAGGGGTGTTTTTGATTTGGACATTCCCTCCTGGATGTCCTACATTTGTAGGACATGTCCTCCATTTTCTGATCACAGTATATTTTATGGGTTTATACTATATTTGTAAAACTGTAGAACCATAATTAATAATGACCATGGCCATCCATGCATTTTCAATGTAATATCCACTCTCTTGAAGCAAAAAACTCTCCATAATAGCGTGAGAGCTATTTGAAAGTAGAATTTATTCTCTTAGACTATGGTGGACTTTACGTCCTTCGAGGTCTTTCCACAAAGTTTGGATGGGCAATTATCAGACGTTATTGATTTGCAAAAATTCTGAAGGGTGGAAGTTTGAACAAGACGTTGCTTGGCATATCTTCCACATGTAAGATTCTGTGATTACATATCTGACATTCTCGAATGAGAAATTTGGAAGAGGAGGCAAGTGCCATGTAGTCCAAACCCTTCATGTCATTTATGGATTCACAGTGAAATTGGTCGTGACGGAGGGGTACCCAGTCTGCATGAAATCAAACGGATAGAAGGATCCTCTTCTATGTAGAACGAAATGATCTTTCATTGTTCAAGATTCCTTTGCTTCAGGTAATTGATGGGAATGGTTTTATTGAATCTTTTTTCCTCTCTGTTGAGTGGTTTTCTGGCTGTTCGAGTTTACACAGCAGGAAAAAGGAAGTTTGGTTTCTAGATAGTGGAGAAAAATTTGAACCCTTGGAAAGAGGTGTTTTTGATTAGGGCCATTCCTCCTGGGCGTCCTACATTTGTAGGACATGTCCTCCATTTTCAAACCACAGTATATTTTATGGGTTTATACTATATTTGTACACCTGTATACCCATAATTAATCATGACCATTGCCATCCAAGCATTTTCAATGTAATATCCTCTCTCTTGAAGCAAAACAACTCTCCATAATAGTATAAGAGCTATATGAAAGTAGAATTTATTCTCTTCGACTTTGGTGGACTTTACGTCCTCCGAGGTCTTTCCACAAAGTTTGGATGGGCAATTATCAGACGTTATTGAATTGCAAAAAATCTGAAGGTTGGAAGTTTGGACAAGCCATTTCTTGGCATATTCTCCACCTGCAAGATTCTGTGATTACATATCTGACATTCTCGAATGAGAGATTTGGAAGAGGAGGCAAGTGCCATGTAGTCCAAACCCTTCATATCCTTTATGGATTCACAATAAAATTGGTTGTGATGGAGGGGTAACCAGTCTGCAAGAAATCACATGGAGAGAAGGATCCTCTTCGATGCAGAATGAAATGATCTTTCATTGTTCAAGATTTCTTTGCATGAGGAAGTTGATGGGAATGGTTTTATTGAAAATTATTTCCTCTCTGTTGAGCCTTTTTCTTGCTGTACGAGTATATAGAGCAGTAAAAGGGAAGTTTGGTTGCTAGTTAGCGGACAAAAATTTGAACCCTTGGAAAGAGGTGTTTTTAATTTGGGCCTTCCCTCCTGGGCGTCCTACATTTGTAGGACATGTCCTACATTTTCAGATCACAGTATATTTTATGGGTACATACAATATTTGTACACCTGTAGACCCAGAATTAATCATGACCATTGCCATCCAAGCATTCTCATAGTATATTCCACCCCCTTCAAGTAAAACAACTCTTTATAATTGTGTAAGAGCTATTTGAAAGTAGAATTTATTCTCTTGGACTTTGGTGCACTTTACGTCCTGCGACGTCTTTCCACAAAGTTTGGATGTACAATTATCAAACGTTATTGAGTTGCAAAAATTCTGTAGGGTGGAATTTTGGACAAGCCATTTCTTGGCATATCTTCCACCTGTAAGATTCTGTGATTACATATCTGACATTCTAGAATGAGAGATTTAGAAGAGGAGGCAAGTTCTATGTAGTCCAAACCCTTCATATCATTTATAGATTCACAATAAAATTGGTTGTGAAGGAGAGGTAACAAGTCTGCATGAAATGACATGGAGAGAAGGATCCTCTTTTATGCAGAACGAAATGATCTTTAATTGTTCAAGATTTCTTTGCATGAGGAAGTTGATGGGAATGGTTTTATTGAATCTTATTTCCTCTCTGTTGAGCCGTTTTCTTGCTGTCCGAGTTCATAGAGCAGTAAAAAGGAAGTTTGGTAGCTAGATAGTGGACAAAAATTTGAACCCTTGGAAAGAGATGTTTTTGATTAAGGCCTTCCCTCCTGGGCGTCCTACATTTGTAGGACATGTCCTCCATTTTCAGATCACAGTATATTTTATGGGTTTATACTATATATGTACACCTGTAGACCCATAATAAATCATGACCATGGCCATACAAGCATTTTCAATGTAATATCCACTCTCTTGAAGCAAAAGAACTCTCCATAAAAGCGTAAGAGCTATTTGAAAGTAGAATTTATTTTCTTGGACTTTGGTGGACTTTATGTCCGGCGAGGTCTTTCCACATAGTTTGGATGGGCAATTATCAGACGTTATTGAGTTGCAAAAATTCGGAAGGCTGGGAGTTTGGACTAGCCATCTCTTGGCATATCTTGCACCTGTAAGATTCTGTGATTACATATCTGACATTCTCGAATGAGAGATTTGGAACAGAAGGCAAGTGCTATGTAGTCCAAACCCTTCATATCATTTATAGATTCACAATGAAATTGGTTCTGAAGGAGGGGTACCCAGTCTGCACGAAATCACATGGAAAGAAGGATCCTCTTCTATGTAGAACGAAATGATCTTTCATTTTTCAAGATTTCTTTTCATGAGGAAGTTGATGGGAATGGTTTTATTGAATCTTATTTCCTCTCTGTTGATCCGTTTACTTGCTGTCTGATGTTATAGAGCAGTAAAAAGGAAGTTTGGTTGCTAGATAGTGGACAAAAATCTGAACCCTTGCAAAGGGGTGTTTTTGATTTGGACATTCCCTCCTGGATGTCCTACATTTGTAGGACATGTCCTCCATTTTCTGATCACAGTATATTTTATGGGTTTATACTATATTTGTAAAACTGTAGAACCATAATTAATAATGACCATGGCCATCCATGCATTTTCAATGTAATATCCACTCTCTTGAAGCAAAAAACTCTCCATAATAGCGTGAGAGCTATTTGAAAGTAGAATTTATTCTCTTAGACTATGGTGGACTTTACGTCCTTCGAGGTCTTTCCACAAAGTTTGGATGGGCAATTATCAGACGTTATTGATTTGCAAAAATTCTGAAGGGTGGAAGTTTGAACAAGACGTTGCTTGGCATATCTTCCACATGTAAGATTCTGTGATTACATATCTGACATTCTCGAATGAGAAATTTGGAAGAGGAGGCAAGTGCCATGTAGTCCAAACCCTTCATGTCATTTATGGATTCACAGTGAAATTGGTCGTGACGGAGGGGTACCCAGTCTGCATGAAATCAAACGGATAGAAGGATCCTCTTCTATGTAGAACGAAATGATCTTTCATTGTTCAAGATTCCTTTGCTTCAGGTAATTGATGGGAATGGTTTTATTGAATCTTTTTTCCTCTCTGTTGAGTGGTTTTCTGGCTGTTCGAGTTTACACAGCAGGAAAAAGGAAGTTTGGTTTCTAGATAGTGGAGAAAAATTTGAACCCTTGGAAAGAGGTGTTTTTGATTAGGGCCATTCCTCCTGGGCGTCCTACATTTGTAGGACATGTCCTCCATTTTCAAACCACAGTATATTTTATGGGTTTATACTATATTTGTACACCTGTATACCCATAATTAATCATGACCATTGCCATCCAAGCATTTTCAATGTAATATCCTCTCTCTTGAAGCAAAACAACTCTCCATAATAGTATAAGAGCTATATGAAAGTAGAATTTATTCTCTTCGACTTTGGTGGACTTTACGTCCTCCGAGGTCTTTCCACAAAGTTTGGATGGGCAATTATCAGACGTTATTGAATTGCAAAAAATCTGAAGGTTGGAAGTTTGGACAAGCCATTTCTTGGCATATTCTCCACCTGCAAGATTCTGTGATTACATATCTGACATTCTCGAATGAGAGATTTGGAAGAGGAGGCAAGTGCCATGTAGTCCAAACCCTTCATATCCTTTATGGATTCACAATAAAATTGGTTGTGATGGAGGGGTAACCAGTCTGCAAGAAATCACATGGAGAGAAGGATCCTCTTCGATGCAGAATGAAATGATCTTTCATTGTTCAAGATTTCTTTGCATGAGGAAGTTGATGGGAATGGTTTTATTGAAAATTATTTCCTCTCTGTTGAGCCTTTTTCTTGCTGTACGAGTATATAGAGCAGTAAAAGGGAAGTTTGGTTGCTAGTTAGCGGACAAAAATTTGAACCCTTGGAAAGAGGTGTTTTTAATTTGGGCCTTCCCTCCTGGGCGTCCTACATTTGTAGGACATGTCCTACATTTTCAGATCACAGTATATTTTATGGGTACATACAATATTTGTACACCTGTAGACCCAGAATTAATCATGACCATTGCCATCCAAGCATTCTCATAGTATATTCCACCCCCTTCAAGTAAAACAACTCTTTATAATTGTGTAAGAGCTATTTGAAAGTAGAATTTATTCTCTTGGACTTTGGTGCACTTTACGTCCTGCGACGTCTTTCCACAAAGTTTGGATGTACAATTATCAAACGTTATTGAGTTGCAAAAATTCTGTAGGGTGGAATTTTGGACAAGCCATTTCTTGGCATATCTTCCACCTGTAAGATTCTGTGATTACATATCTGACATTCTAGAATGAGAGATTTAGAAGAGGAGGCAAGTTCTATGTAGTCCAAACCCTTCATATCATTTATAGATTCACAATAAAATTGGTTGTGAAGGAGAGGTAACAAGTCTGCATGAAATGACATGGAGAGAAGGATCCTCTTTTATGCAGAACGAAATGATCTTTAATTGTTCAAGATTTCTTTGCATGAGGAAGTTGATGGGAATGGTTTTATTGAATCTTATTTCCTCTCTGTTGAGCCGTTTTCTTGCTGTCCGAGTTCATAGAGCAGTAAAAAGGAAGTTTGGTAGCTAGATAGTGGACAAAAATTTGAACCCTTGGAAAGAGATGTTTTTGATTAAGGCCTTCCCTCCTGGGCGTCCTACATTTGTAGGACATGTCCTCCATTTTCAGATCACAGTATATTTTATGGGTTTATACTATATATGTACACCTGTAGACCCATAATAAATCATGACCATGGCCATACAAGCATTTTCAATGTAATATCCACTCTCTTGAAGCAAAAGAACTCTCCATAAAAGCGTAAGAGCTATTTGAAAGTAGAATTTATTTTCTTGGACTTTGGTGGACTTTATGTCCGGCGAGGTCTTTCCACATAGTTTGGATGGGCAATTATCAGACGTTATTGAGTTGCAAAAATTCGGAAGGCTGGGAGTTTGGACTAGCCATCTCTTGGCATATCTTGCACCATTAAGATTCTGTGATTACATATCTGACATTCTCGAATGAGAGATTTGGAACAGAAGGCAAGTGCTATGTAGTCCAAACCCTTCATATCATTTATAGATTCACAATGAAATTGGTTCTGAAGGAGGGGTACCCAGTCTGCACGAAATCACATGGAAAGAAGGATCCTCTTCTATGTAGAACGAAATGATCTTTCATTTTTCAAGATTTCTTTTCATGAGGAAGTTGATGGGAATGGTTTTATTGAATCTTATTTCCTCTCTGTTGATCCGTTTACTTGCTGTCTGATGTTATAGAGCAGTAAAAAGGAAGTTTGGTTGCTAGATAGTGGACAAAAATCTGAACCCTTGCAAAGGGGTGTTTTTGATTTGGACATTCCCTCCTGGATGTCCTACATTTGTAGGACATGTCCTCCATTTTCTGATCACAGTATATTTTATGGGTTTATACTATATTTGTAAAACTGTAGAACCATAATTAATAATGACCATGGCCATCCATGCATTTTCAATGTAATATCCACTCTCTTGAAGCAAAAAACTCTCCATAATAGCGTGAGAGCTATTTGAAAGTAGAATTTATTCTCTTAGACTATGGTGGACTTTACGTCCTTCGAGGTCTTTCCACAAAGTTTGGATGGGCAATTATCAGACGTTATTGATTTGCAAAAATTCTGAAGGGTGGAAGTTTGAACAAGACGTTGCTTGGCATATCTTCCACATGTAAGATTCTGTGATTACATATCTGACATTCTCGAATGAGAAATTTGGAAGAGGAGGCAAGTGCCATGTAGTCCAAACCCTTCATGTCATTTATGGATTCACAGTGAAATTGGTCGTGACGGAGGGGTACCCAGTCTGCATGAAATCAAACGGATAGAAGGATCCTCTTCTATGTAGAACGAAATGATCTTTCATTGTTCAAGATTCCTTTGCTTCAGGTAATTGATGGGAATGGTTTTATTGAATCTTTTTTCCTCTCTGTTGAGTGGTTTTCTGGCTGTTCGAGTTTACACAGCAGGAAAAAGGAAGTTTGGTTTCTAGATAGTGGAGAAAAATTTGAACCCTTGGAAAGAGGTGTTTTTGATTAGGGCCATTCCTCCTGGGCGTCCTACATTTGTAGGACATGTCCTCCATTTTCAGATCACAGTATATTTTATGGGTACATACAATATTTGTACACCTGTAGACCCAGAATTAATCATGACCATTGCCATCCAAGCATTCTCTTAGTATATTCCACCCCCTTCAAGTAAAACAACTCTTTATAATTGTGTAAGAGCTATTTGAAAGTAGAATTTATTCTCTTGGACTTTGGTGCACTTTACGTCCTGCGACGTCTTTCCACAAAGTTTGGATGTACAATTATCAAACGTTATTGAGTTGCAAAAATTCTGTAGGGTGGAATTTTGGACAAGCCATTTCTTGGCATATCTTCCACCTGTAAGATTCTGTGATTACATATCTGACATTCTAGAATGAGAGATTTAGAAGAGGAGGCAAGTTCTATGTAGTCCAAACCCTTCATATCATTTACAGATTCACAATAAAATTGGTTGTGAAGGAGAGGTAACAAGTCTGCATGAAATGACATGGAGAGAAGGATCCTCTTTTATGCAGAACGAAATGATCTTTAATTGTTCAAGATTTCTTTGCATGAGGAAGTTGATGGGAATGGTTTTATTGAATCTTATTTCCTCTCTGTTGAGCCGTTTTCTTGCTGTCCGAGTTCATAGAGCAGTAAAAAGGAAGTTTGGTAGCTAGATAGTGGACAAAAATTTGAACCCTTGGAAAGAGGTGTTTTTGATGTGGGACTTCACTCCTGGATGTCCTACATTTGCAGGACATGTCCTCCATTTTCAGATCACAGTATATTTTATGGGTTTATACTATATTTGTAAAACTGAGAACCAAAATTAATAATGACCATGGCCATCCATGCATTTTCAATGTAATATCCACTCTCTTGAAGCAAAACAACTCTCCATAATAGCGTAAGAGCTATTTGAAAGTAGAATTTATTCTCTTAGACTATGGTGGACTTTACGTCCTTCCATGTCTTTCCACAAAGTTTGGATGGGCAATTATAAGACGTTATTAATTTGCAAAAATTCTGAAGGGTAGGAATTTGAACAAGGCATTTCTTGGCATATCTTCCACATGTAAGATTCTGTGATTATATATCTGACATTCTCGAATGAGAGATTTGGAAGAGGATGAAAGTGCCATGTAGTCCAAACCCTTCATGTCATTTATGGATTCACAGTGAAATTGGTCGTGACGGAGGGGTACCCAGCCTGCATGAAATCACATGGAGAGAAGGATGTTCTTCTGTGTAGAACAAAATGATCTTTCATTGTTCAAGATTTCTTTGCATGAGGAAGTTGATGGGAATGGTTTTATTGAAACTTATTTCCTATCTGTTGAGCCGTTTTCTTGCTGTCCGACTTTATAGAGCAGTAAAAAGGAAGTTTGGTTGCTAGATAGTGGACAAAAATGTGAACCCTTGGAAAGAGGTGTTTTTGATGTGGGCCTTCACTCCTGGGCGTCCTACATTTGTAGGACATGTCCTCCATCTTGAGATCACAATATATTTTATGGGTTTATACTATATATGTACACCTGTAGACCCATAATAAATCATGACCATGGCAATCCAAGCATTTTCAATGTAATATTCACTCTCTTGAAGCAAAAGAACTCTCCATAATAGAGTAAGAGCTATTTGAAAGTAGAATTAATTTTCTTGGACTTTGGTGGACTTTACGTCCAGCGAGGTCTTTCCACAAAGTTTGGGTGGGCAATTATCAGACGTTATTGAGTTGCAAAAATTCGGAAGGCTGGGAGTTTGGACTAGCCATCTCTTGGCATATCTTCCACATGTAAGATTCTGAGATTACATATCTGACATTCTCGAATGAGAGATTTGGAAGAGGAGGCAAGTGCTATGTAGACCAAACCCTTCATATCATTTATAGATTCACAATAAAATTGGTCGTGAAGGAGGTGTACCAGTCTGCATGAAATCACATGGAGAGAAGGATCCTCTTGTATCCAGAACAAAATTATCTTTCATTGTTCAAGATTTCTTTGCATGAGGAAGTTGATGGGAATGGTTTTATTGAATCTAATTTCCTCTCTGTTGAGCGTTTTTCTTGATGTACGAATATATAGAACAGTAAAAAAGAAGTTTTGTGGCTAGTTAGTGGAGAAAAATTTGAACCCTTGGAAAGAGGTGTTTTTAATTTGGGCCTTCCCTCCTGGGCGTCCTACATTTGTAGGACATGTCCTACATTTTCAGATCACAGTATATTTTATGGGTATATACTATATTTGTACACCTGTAAACCCATAATTAATTATGACCATGGCCATCGATGCATTTTCAATGTAATATCCAATCTCTTGAAGCAAAACAATCTCCATAATAGTGTAAGAGCTATTTGAAAGTAGAATTTATTCTCTTGAACTTTGGTGGACTTTACATCCTTCGAGGTCTTTGCACAAAGTTTGGAATGGCAATTATCTGACGTTATTGAGTTGCAAAAATTCTGAAGGGTGGAAGTTTGGACTAGCCATATCTTGGCATATCTTGCACCATTAAGGTTCTGTGATTACATATCTGACATTCTCGAATGAGAGATTTGGAAGAGGAGGCAAGTGCCATGTAGTTCCAAACCTTCATGTCATTCATGGATTCACAGTGAAATTGGTCGTGATGGGGGGGTACCCAGTCTGCATGAAATCACATGGAGAGAAGGATCCTCTTGTATGCAGAACAAAATTATCTTTCAATGTTCAAGATTTCTTTGCATGAGGAAGTTGATGGGAATGGTTTTATTGAATCTTATTTCCTGTCTGTTGAGCGTTTTTCTTGATGTACGAATATATAGAGTAGTAAAAAGGAAGTTTTGTGGCTAGTTAGTGGAGAAAAATTTGAACCCTTGGAAAGAGGTGTTTTTAATTTGGGCCTTCCCTCCTGGGCGTATTACATTTGTAGGACATGTCCTACATTTTCAGATCATACAGTATTTTTTGGGTTTATACTATATATGTACCCTTGTAGACCCATAATTAATTATGACCATTGCCATCCAAGCATTTTTAATGTAATATCCACTCTCTTGAAGCAAAACAACTCTCCATAATAGTGTAAGAGCTATTTGAAAGTAGAATTAATTCTCTTGGACTTTGGTGGACTTCATGTCCTTCGAGGTCTTTCCACAAAGTTGGGATGGGCAAGTATCAGGCGTTATTGAGTTGCAAAAATTCTGAAGTGTGGAATTTTGGACAAGCCATTTCTTGGCATGTCTTACACCTGTAAGATTCTGTGATTACATAGTTGTCATTCTCGAATGAGAGATTTGGAAGAGGAGGCAAGTGCTATGTAGTCCAAACCCTTCATATCATTTATAGATTCACAATAAAATTGGTTGTGAAGGAGGGGTACCCAGGCTGCATGAAATCACATGGACAGAAGGATCCTCTTTTATGCAGAACGAAATGATCTTTAATTGTTCAAGATTTCTTTGCATGAGGAAGTTGATGGGAATGGTTTTATTGAATCTTATTTCCTCTCTGTTGAGCCGGTTTCTTGCTGTCCGAGTTTATAGAGCAGTAAAAAGGAAGTTTGGTAGCTAGATAGTGGACAAAAATTTGATCCCTTGCAAAGAGGTGTTTTTGATGTGGGCCTTCACTCCTGGACGTCCTACATTTGTAGGACATGTCCTCCATTTTCAGATCACAGTATATTTTATGGGTTTATACTATATTTGTAAAACTGAGAACCAAAATTAATAATGACCATGGCCATCCATGCATTTTCAATGTAATATCCACTCTCTTGAAGCAAAACAACTCTCCATAATAGCGTAAGAGCTATTTGAAAGTAGAATTTATTCTCTTAGACTATGGTGGACTTTACGTCCTTCGAGGTCTTTCCACAAAGTTTGGATGGGCAATTATCAGACGTTATTAATTTGCAAAAATTCTGAAGGGTAGGAATTTGAACAAGGCATTTCTTGGCATATCTTCCACATGTAAGATTCTGTGATTATATATCTGACATTATCGAATGAGAGATTTGGAAGAGGAGGCAAGTGCCATGTAGTCCAAACCCTTCATGTCATTTATGGATTCACAGTGAAATTGGTCGTGACGGAGGGGTACCCAGTCTGCATGAAATCACATGGAGAGAAGGATCTTCTTCTATGTAGAGCGAATTGATCTTTCATTGTTCAAGATTTCTTTGCATGAGGAAGTTGATGGGAATGGTTTTATTGAATCTTATTTCCTCTCTGTTGAGCCGTTTTCTTGCTGTCCGAGTTCATAGAGCAGTAAAAAGGAAGTTTGGTAGCTAGATAGTGGACAAAAATTTGAACCCTTGGAAAGAGGTGTTTTTGATGTGGGACTTCACTCCTGGATGTCCTACATTTGCAGGACATGTCCTCCATTTTCAGATCACAGTATATTTTATGGGTTTATACTATATTTGTAAAACTGAGAACCAAAATTAATAATGACCATGGCCATCCATGCATTTTCAATGTAATATCCACTCTCTTGAAGCAAAACAACTCTCCATAATAGCGTAAGAGCTATTTGAAAGTAGAATTTATTCTCTTAGACTATGGTGGACTTTACGTCCTTCCATGTCTTTCCACAAAGTTTGGATGGGCAATTATAAGACGTTATTAATTTGCAAAAATTCTGAAGGGTAGGAATTTGAACAAGGCATTTCTTGGCATATCTTCCACATGTAAGATTCTGTGATTATATATCTGACATTCTCGAATGAGAGATTTGGAAGAGGATGAAAGTGCCATGTAGTCCAAACCCTTCATGTCATTTATGGATTCACAGTGAAATTGGTCGTGACGGAGGGGTACCCAGCCTGCATGAAATCACATGGAGAGAAGGATGTTCTTCTGTGTAGAACAAAATGATCTTTCATTGTTCAAGATTTCTTTGCATGAGGAAGTTGATGGGAATGGTTTTATTGAAACTTATTTCCTATCTGTTGAGCCGTTTTCTTGCTGTCCGACTTTATAGAGCAGTAAAAAGGAAGTTTGGTTGCTAGATAGTGGACAAAAATGTGAACCCTTGGAAAGAGGTGTTTTTGATGTGGGCCTTCACTCCTGGGCGTCCTACATTTGTAGGACATGTCCTCCATCTTGAGATCACAATATATTTTATGGGTTTATACTATATATGTACACCTGTAGACCCATAATAAATCATGACCATGGCAATCCAAGCATTTTCAATGTAATATTCACTCTCTTGAAGCAAAAGAACTCTCCATAATAGAGTAAGAGCTATTTGAAAGTAGAATTAATTTTCTTGGACTTTGGTGGACTTTACGTCCAGCGAGGTCTTTCCACAAAGTTTGGGTGGGCAATTATCAGACGTTATTGAGTTGCAAAAATTCGGAAGGCTGGGAGTTTGGACTAGCCATCTCTTGGCATATCTTGCACCTGTAAGATTCTGAGATTACATATCTGACATTCTCGAATGAGAGATTTGGAAGAGGAGGCAAGTGCTATGTAGACCAAACCCTTCATATCATTTATAGATTCACAATAAAATTGGTCGTGAAGGAGGTGTACCAGTCTGCATGAAATCACATGGAGAGAAGGATCCTCTTGTATCCAGAACAAAATTATCTTTCATTGTTCAAGATTTCTTTGCATGAGGAAGTTGATGGGAATGGTTTTATTGAATCTAATTTCCTCTCTGTTGAGCGTTTTTCTTGATGTACGAATATATAGAACAGTAAAAAAGAAGTTTTGTGGCTAGTTAGTGGAGAAAAATTTGAACCCTTGGAAAGAGGTGTTTTTAATTTGGGCCTTCCCTCCTGGGCGTCCTACATTTGTAGGACATGTCCTACATTTTCAGATCACAGTATATTTTATGGGTATATACTATATTTGTACACCTGTAAACCCATAATTAATTATGACCATGGCCATCGATGCATTTTCAATGTAATATCCAATCTCTTGAAGCAAAACAATCTCCATAATAGTGTAAGAGCTATTTGAAAGTAGAATTTATTCTCTTGAACTTTGGTGGACTTTACATCCTTCGAGGTCTTTGCACAAAGTTTGGAATGGCAATTATCTGACGTTATTGAGTTGCAAAAATTCTGAAGGGTGGAAGTTTGGACTAGCCATATCTTGGCATATCTTGCACCATTAAGGTTCTGTGATTACATATCTGACATTCTCGAATGAGAGATTTGGAAGAGGAGGCAAGTGCCATGTAGTTCCAAACCTTCATGTCATTCATGGATTCACAGTGAAATTGGTCGTGATGGGGGGGTACCCAGTCTGCATGAAATCACATGGAGAGAAGGATCCTCTTGTATGCAGAACAAAATTATCTTTCAATGTTCAAGATTTCTTTGCATGAGGAAGTTGATGGGAATGGTTTTATTGAATCTTATTTCCTGTCTGTTGAGCGTTTTTCTTGATGTACGAATATATAGAGTAGTAAAAAGGAAGTTTTGTGGCTAGTTAGTGGAGAAAAATTTGAACCCTTGGAAAGAGGTGTTTTTAATTTGGGCCTTCCCTCCTGGGCGTATTACATTTGTAGGACATGTCCTACATTTTCAGATCATACAGTATTTTTTGGGTTTATACTATATATGTACCCTTGTAGACCCATAATTAATTATGACCATTGCCATCCAAGCATTTTTAATGTAATATCCACTCTCTTGAAGCAAAACAACTCTCCATAATAGTGTAAGAGCTATTTGAAAGTAGAATTAATTCTCTTGGACTTTGGTGGACTTCATGTCCTTCGAGGTCTTTCCACAAAGTTGGGATGGGCAAGTATCAGGCGTTATTGAGTTGCAAAAATTCTGAAGTGTGGAATTTTGGACAAGCCATTTCTTGGCATGTCTTACACCTGTAAGATTCTGTGATTACATAGTTGTCATTCTCGAATGAGAGATTTGGAAGAGGAGGCAAGTGCTATGTAGTCCAAACCCTTCATATCATTTATAGATTCACAATAAAATTGGTTGTGAAGGAGGGGTACCCAGGCTGCATGAAATCACATGGACAGAAGGATCCTCTTTTATGCAGAACGAAATGATCTTTAATTGTTCAAGATTTCTTTGCATGAGGAAGTTGATGGGAATGGTTTTATTGAATCTTATTTCCTCTCTGTTGAGCCGGTTTCTTGCTGTCCGAGTTTATAGAGCAGTAAAAAGGAAGTTTGGTAGCTAGATAGTGGACAAAAATTTGATCCCTTGCAAAGAGGTGTTTTTGATGTGGGCCTTCACTCCTGGACGTCCTACATTTGTAGGACATGTCCTCCATTTTCAGATCACAGTATATTTTATGGGTTTATACTATATTTGTAAAACTGAGAACCAAAATTAATAATGACCATGGCCATCCATGCATTTTCAATGTAATATCCACTCTCTTGAAGCAAAACAACTCTCCATAATAGCGTAAGAGCTATTTGAAAGTAGAATTTATTCTCTTAGACTATGGTGGACTTTACGTCCTTCGAGGTCTTTCCACAAAGTTTGGATGGGCAATTATCAGACGTTATTAATTTGCAAAAATTCTGAAGGGTAGGAATTTGAACAAGGCATTTCTTGGCATATCTTCCACATGTAAGATTCTGTGATTATATATCTGACATTATCGAATGAGAGATTTGGAAGAGGAGGCAAGTGCCATGTAGTCCAAACCCTTCATGTCATTTATGGATTCACAGTGAAATTGGTCGTGACGGAGGGGTACCCAGTCTGCATGAAATCACATGGAGAGAAGGATCTTCTTCTATGTAGAGCGAATTGATCTTTCATTGTTCAAGATTTCTTTGCATGAGGAAGTTGATGGGAATGGTTTTATTGAATCTTTTTTCCTCTCTGTTGAGCCGTTTTCTTGCTGTCCGAGTTTATAGAGCAGTAAAAAGGAAGTTTGGTTGCCAGATAGTGGACAAAAATTTGAACCCTTGGAAAGAGATGTTTTTGATGTGGGCCTTCACTCCTGGGCGTCCTACATTTGTAGGACATGTCCTCCGTTTTCAGATCACAATATATTTTATGGGTTTATACTATATATGTACACCTGTAGACCCATAATAATTCATGACCATGGCAATCCAAGCATTTTCAATGTAATATCCACTCTCTTGAAGCAAAAGAACTCTCCATAATAGCGTAAGAGCTATTTGAAAGTAGAATTAATTTTCTTGGACTTTGGTGGACTTTACGTCCGGCGAGGTCTTTCCACAAAGTTTGGGTGGGCAATTATCAGACGTTATTGAGTTGCAAAAATTCGGAAGGCTGAGAGTTTGGACTAGCCATCTCTTGTCATATCTTGCACCTGTAAGATTCTGAGATTACATATCTGACATTCTCGAATGAGAGATTTGGAAGAGGAGGCAAGTGCTATGTAGACCAAACCCTTCATATCATTTATAGATTCACAATAAAATTGGTCGTGAAGGATGGGTACCCAGTCTACATGAAATCACATGGAGAGAAGGATCCTCTTGTATGCAGAACAAAATTATCTTTCATTGTTCAAGATTTCTTTGCATGAGGAAGTTGATGGGAATGGTTTTATTGAATCTTATTTCCTCTCTGTTGATCCGTTTACTTGCTGTCTGATGTTATAGAGCAGTAAAAAGGAAGTTTGGTTGCTAGATAGTGGACAAAAATCTGAACCCTTGCAAAGGGGTGTTTTTGATTTGGACATTCCCTCCTGGATGTCCTACATTTGTAGGACATGTCCTCCATTTTCTGATCACAGTATATTTTATGGGTTTATACTATATTTGTAAAACTGTAGAACCATAATTAATAATGACCATGGCCATCCATGCATTTTCAATGTAATATCCACTCTCTTGAAGCAAAAAACTCTCCATAATAGCGTGAGAGCTATTTGAAAGTAGAATTTATTCTCTTAGACTATGGTGGACTTTACGTCCTTCGAGGTCTTTCCACAAAGTTTGGATGGGCAATTATCAGACGTTATTGATTTGCAAAAATTCTGAAGGGTGGAAGTTTGAACAAGACGTTGCTTGGCATATCTTCCACATGTAAGATTCTGTGATTACATATCTGACATTCTCGAATGAGAAATTTGGAAGAGGGGGCAAGTGCCATGTAGTCCAAACCCTTCATGTCATTTATGGATTCACAGTGAAATTGGTCGTGACGGAGGGGTACCTAGTCTGCATGAAATCAAACGGATAGAAGGATCCTCTTCTATGTAGAACGAAATGATCTTTCATTGTTCAAGATTCCTTTGCTTCAGGTAATTGATGGGAATGGTTTTATTGAATCTCTTTTCCTCTCTGTTGAGTGGTTTTCTGGCTGTTCGAGTTTACACAGCAGGAAAAAGGAAGTTTGGTTTCTAGATAGTGGAGAAAAATTTGAACCCTTGGAAAGAGGTGTTTTTGATTAGGGCCATTCCTCCTGGGCGTCCTACATTTGTAGGACATGTCCTCCATTTTCAAACCACAGTATATTTTATGGGTTTATACTATATTTGTACACCTGTATACCCATAATTAATCATGACCATTGCCATCCAAGCATTTTCAATGTAATATCCTCTCTCTTGAAGCAAAACAACTCTCCATAATAGTATAAGAGCTATATGAAAGTAGAATTTATTCTCTTCGACTTTGGTGGACTTTACGTCCTCCGAGGTCTTTCCACAAAGTTTGGATGGGCAATTATCAGACGTTATTGAATTGCAAAAAATCTGAAGGGTGGAAGTTTGGACAAGCCATTTCTTGGCATATTCTCCACCTGCAAGATTCTGTGATTACATATCTGACATTCTCGAAAGAGAGATTTGGAAGAGGAGGCAAGTGCCATGTAGTCCAAACCCTTCATATCCTTTATGGATTCACAATAAAATTGGTTGTGATGGAGGGGTAACCAGTCTGCAAGAAATCACATGGAGAGAAGGATCCTCTTCGATGCAGAATGAAATGATCTTTCATTGTTCAAGATTTCTTTGCATGAGGAAGTTGATGGGAATGGTTTTATTGAAAATTATTTCCTCTCTGTTGAGCCTTTTTCTTGCTGTACGAGTATATAGAGCAGTAAAAGGGAAGTTTGGTTGCTAGTTAGCGGACAAAAATTTGAACCCTTGGAAAGAGGTGTTTTTAATTTGGGCCTTCCCTCCTGGGCGTCCTACATTTGTAGGACATGTCCTACATTTTCAGATCACAGTATATTTTATGGGTACATACAATATTTGTACACCTGTAGACCCAGAATTAATCATGACCATTGCCATCCATGCATTCTCATAGTATATTCCACCCCCTTCAAGTAAAACAACTCTTTATAATTGTGTAAGAGCTATTTGAAAGTAGAATTTATTCTCTTGGACTTTGGTGCACTTTACGTCCTGCGACGTCTTTCCACAAAGTTTGGATGTACAATTATCAAACGTTATTGAGTTGCAAAAATTCTGTAGGGTGGAATTTTGGACAAGCCATTTCTTGGCATATCTTCCACCTGTAAGATTCTGTGATTACATATCTGACATTCTAGAATGAGAGATTTAGAAGAGGAGGCAAGTTCTATGTAGTCCAAACCCTTCATATCATTTATAGATTCACAATAAAATTGGTTGTGAAGGAGAGGTAACAAGTCTGCATGAAATGACATGGAGAGAAGGATCCTCTTTTATGCAGAACGAAATGATCTTTAATTGTTCAAGATTTCTTTGCATGAGGAAGTTGATGGGAATGGTTTTATTGAATCTTATTTCCTCTCTGTTGAGCCGTTTTCTTGCTGTCCGAGTTTATAGAGCAGTAAAAAGGAAGCTTGGTTGCCAGATAGTGGACAAAAATTTGAACCCTTGGAAAGAGATGTTTTTGATTAAGGCCTTCCCTCCTGGGCGTCCTACATTTGTAGGACATGTCCTCCATTTTCAGATCACAGTATATTTTATGGGTTTATACTATATATGTACACCTGTAGACCCATAATAAATCATGACCATGGCCATACAAGCATTTTCAATGTAATATCCACTCTCTTGAAGCAAAAGAACTCTCCATAAAAGCGTAAGAGCTATTTGAAAGTAGAATTTATTTTCTTGGACTTTGGTGGACTTTATGTCCGGCGAGGTCTTTCCACATAGTTTGGATGGGCAATTATCAGACGTTATTGAGTTGCAAAAATTCGGAAGGCTGGGAGTTTGGACTAGCCATCTCTTGGCATATCTTGCACCTGTAAGATTCTGTGATTACATATCTGACATTCTCGAATGAGAGATTTGGAACAGAAGGCAAGTGCTATGTAGTCCAAACCCTTCATATCATTTATAGATTCACAATGAAATTGGTTCTGAAGGAGGGGTACCCAGTCTGCACGAAATCACATGGAAAGAAGGATCCTCTTCTATGTAGAACGAAATGATCTTTCATTTTTCAAGATTTCTTTTCATGAGGAAGTTGATGGGAATGGTTTTATTGAATCTTATTTCCTCTCTGTTGATCCGTTTACTTGCTGTCTGATGTTATAGAGCAGTAAAAAGGAAGTTTGGTTGCTAGATAGTGGACAAAAATCTGAACCCTTGCAAAGGGGTGTTTTTGATTTGGACATTCCCTCCTGGATGTCCTACATTTGTAGGACATGTCCTCCATTTTCTGATCACAGTATATTTTATGGGTTTATACTATATTTGTAAAACTGTAGAACCATAATTAATAATGACCATGGCCATCCATGCATTTTCAATGTAATATCCACTCTCTTGAAGCAAAAAACTCTCCATAATAGCGTGAGAGCTATTTGAAAGTAGAATTTATTCTCTTAGACTATGGTGGACTTTACGTCCTTCGAGGTCTTTCCACAAAGTTTGGATGGGCAATTATCAGACGTTATTGATTTGCAAAAATTCTGAAGGGTGGAAGTTTGAACAAGACGTTGCTTGGCATATCTTCCACATGTAAGATTCTGTGATTACATATCTGACATTCTGGAATGAGAGATTTGGAAGAGGAGGCAAGTGCCATGTAGTCCAAACCCTTCATATCCTTTATGGATTCACAATAAAATTGGTTGTGATGGAGGGGTAACCAGTCTGCAAGAAATCACATGGAGAGAAGGATCCTCTTCGATGCAGAATGAAATGATCTTTCATTGTTCAAGATTTCTTTGCATGAGGAAGTTGATGGGAATGGTTTTATTGAAAATTATTTCCTCTCTGTTGAGCCTTTTTCTTGCTGTACGAGTATATAGAGCAGTAAAAGGGAAGTTTGGTTGCTAGTTAGCGGACAAAAATTTGAACCCTTGGAAAGAGGTGTTTTTAATTTGGGCCTTCCCTCCTGGGCGTCCTACATTTGTAGGACATGTCCTACATTTTCAGATCACAGTATATTTTATGGGTACATACAATATTTGTACACCTGTAGACCCAGAATTAATCATGACCATTGCCATCCATGCATTCTCATAGTATATTCCACCCCCTTCAAGTAAAACAACTCTTTATAATTGTGTAAGAGCTATTTGAAAGTAGAATTTATTCTCTTGGACTTTGGTGCACTTTACGTCCTGCGACGTCTTTCCACAAAGTTTGGATGTACAATTATCAAACGTTATTGAGTTGCAAAAATTCTGTAGGGTGGAATTTTGGACAAGCCATTTCTTGGCATATCTTCCACCTGTAAGATTCTGTGATTACATATCTGACATTCTAGAATGAGAGATTTAGAAGAGGAGGCAAGTTCTATGTAGTCCAAACCCTTCATATCATTTATAGATTCACAATAAAATTGGTTGTGAAGGAGAGGTAACAAGTCTGCATGAAATGACATGGAGAGAAGGATCCTCTTTTATGCAGAACGAAATGATCTTTAATTGTTCAAGATTTCTTTGCATGAGGAAGTTGATGGGAATGGTTTTATTGAATCTTATTTCCTCTCTGTTGAGCCGTTTTCTTGCTGTCCGAGTTTATAGAGCAGTAAAAAGGAAGCTTGGTTGCCAGATAGTGGACAAAAATTTGAACCCTTGGAAAGAGATGTTTTTGATTAAGGCCTTCCCTCCTGGGCGTCCTACATTTGTAGGACATGTCCTCCATTTTCAGATCACAGTATATTTTATGGGTTTATACTATATATGTACACCTGTAGACCCATAATAAATCATGACCATGGCCATACAAGCATTTTCAATGTAATATCCACTCTCTTGAAGCAAAAGAACTCTCCATAAAAGCGTAAGAGCTATTTGAAAGTAGAATTTATTTTCTTGGACTTTGGTGGACTTTATGTCCGGCGAGGTCTTTCCACATAGTTTGGATGGGCAATTATCAGACGTTATTGAGTTGCAAAAATTCGGAAGGCTGGGAGTTTGGACTAGCCATCTCTTGGCATATCTTGCACCTGTAAGATTCTGTGATTACATATCTGACATTCTCGAATGAGAGATTTGGAACAGAAGGCAAGTGCTATGTAGTCCAAACCCTTCATATCATTTATAGATTCACAATGAAATTGGTTCTGAAGGAGGGGTACCCAGTCTGCACGAAATCACATGGAAAGAAGGATCCTCTTCTATGTAGAACGAAATGATCTTTCATTTTTCAAGATTTCTTTTCATGAGGAAGTTGATGGGAATGGTTTTATTGAATCTTATTTCCTCTCTGTTGATCCGTTTACTTGCTGTCTGATGTTATAGAGCAGTAAAAAGGAAGTTTGGTTGCTAGATAGTGGACAAAAATCTGAACCCTTGCAAAGGGGTGTTTTTGATTTGGACATTCCCTCCTGGATGTCCTACATTTGTAGGACATGTCCTCCATTTTCTGATCACAGTATATTTTATGGGTTTATACTATATTTGTAAAACTGTAGAACCATAATTAATAATGACCATGGCCATCCATGCATTTTCAATGTAATATCCACTCTCTTGAAGCAAAAAACTCTCCATAATAGCGTGAGAGCTATTTGAAAGTAGAATTTATTCTCTTAGACTATGGTGGACTTTACGTCCTTCGAGGTCTTTCCACAAAGTTTGGATGGGCAATTATCAGACGTTATTGATTTGCAAAAATTCTGAAGGGTGGAAGTTTGAACAAGACGTTGCTTGGCATATCTTCCACATGTAAGATTCTGTGATTACATATCTGACATTCTCGAATGAGAAATTTGGAAGAGGAGGCAAGTGCCATGTAGTCCAAACCCTTCATGTCATTTATGGATTCACAGTGAAATTGGTCGTGACGGAGGGGTACCCAGTCTGCATGAAATCAAACGGATAGAAGGATCCTCTTCTATGTAGAACGAAATGATCTTTCATTGTTCAAGATTCCTTTGCTTCAGGTAATTGATGGGAATGGTTTTATTGAATCTTTTTTCCTCTCTGTTGAGTGGTTTTCTGGCTGTTCGAGTTTACACAGCAGGAAAAAGGAAGTTTGGTTTCTAGATAGTGGAGAAAAATTTGAACCCTTGGAAAGAGGTGTTTTTGATTAGGGCCATTCCTCCTGGGCGTCCTACATTTGTAGGACATGTCCTCCATTTTCAAACCACAGTATATTTTATGGGTTTATACTATATTTGTACACCTGTATACCCATAATTAATCATGACCATTGCCATCCAAGCATTTTCAATGTAATATCCTCTCTCTTGAAGCAAAACAACTCTCCATAATAGTATAAGAGCTATATGAAAGTAGAATTTATTCTCTTCGACTTTGGTGGACTTTACGTCCTCCGAGGTCTTTCCACAAAGTTTGGATGGGCAATTATCAGACGTTATTGAATTGCAAAAAATCTGAAGGTTGGAAGTTTGGACAAGCCATTTCTTGGCATATTCTCCACCTGCAAGATTCTGTGATTACATATCTGACATTCTCGAATGAGAGATTTGGAAGAGGAGGCAAGTGCCATGTAGTCCAAACCCTTCATATCCTTTATGGATTCACAATAAAATTGGTTGTGATGGAGGGGTAACCAGTCTGCAAGAAATCACATGGAGAGAAGGATCCTCTTCGATGCAGAATGAAATGATCTTTCATTGTTCAAGATTTCTTTGCATGAGGAAGTTGATGGGAATGGTTTTATTGAAAATTATTTCCTCTCTGTTGAGCCTTTTTCTTGCTGTACGAGTATATAGAGCAGTAAAAGGGAAGTTTGGTTGCTAGTTAGCGGACAAAAATTTGAACCCTTGGAAAGAGGTGTTTTTAATTTGGGCCTTCCCTCCTGGGCGTCCTACATTTGTAGGACATGTCCTACATTTTCAGATCACAGTATATTTTATGGGTACATACAATATTTGTACACCTGTAGACCCAGAATTAATCATGACCATTGCCATCCAAGCATTCTCATAGTATATTCCACCCCCTTCAAGTAAAACAACTCTTTATAATTGTGTAAGAGCTATTTGAAAGTAGAATTTATTCTCTTGGACTTTGGTGCACTTTACGTCCTGCGACGTCTTTCCACAAAGTTTGGATGTACAATTATCAAACGTTATTGAGTTGCAAAAATTCTGTAGGGTGGAATTTTGGACAAGCCATTTCTTGGCATATCTTCCACCTGTAAGATTCTGTGATTACATATCTGACATTCTAGAATGAGAGATTTAGAAGAGGAGGCAAGTTCTATGTAGTCCAAACCCTTCATATCATTTATAGATTCACAATAAAATTGGTTGTGAAGGAGAGGTAACAAGTCTGCATGAAATGACATGGAGAGAAGGATCCTCTTTTATGCAGAACGAAATGATCTTTAATTGTTCAAGATTTCTTTGCATGAGGAAGTTGATGGGAATGGTTTTATTGAATCTTATTTCCTCTCTGTTGAGCCGTTTTCTTGCTGTCCGAGTTTATAGAGCAGTAAAAAGGAAGCTTGGTTGCCAGATAGTGGACAAAAATTTGAACCCTTGGAAAGAGATGTTTTTGATTAAGGCCTTCCCTCCTGGGCGTCCTACATTTGTAGGACATGTCCTCCATTTTCAGATCACAGTATATTTTATGGGTTTATACTATATATGTACACCTGTAGACCCATAATAAATCATGACCATGGCCATACAAGCATTTTCAATGTAATATCCACTCTCTTGAAGCAAAAGAACTCTCCATAAAAGCGTAAGAGCTATTTGAAAGTAGAATTTATTTTCTTGGACTTTGGTGGACTTTATGTCCGGCGAGGTCTTTCCACATAGTTTGGATGGGCAATTATCAGACGTTATTGAGTTGCAAAAATTCGGAAGGCTGGGAGTTTGGACTAGCCATCTCTTGGCATATCTTGCACCTGTAAGATTCTGTGATTACATATCTGACATTCTCGAATGAGAGATTTGGAACAGAAGGCAAGTGCTATGTAGTCCAAACCCTTCATATCATTTATAGATTCACAATGAAATTGGTTCTGAAGGAGGGGTACCCAGTCTGCACGAAATCACATGGAAAGAAGGATCCTCTTCTATGTAGAACGAAATGATCTTTCATTTTTCAAGATTTCTTTTCATGAGGAAGTTGATGGGAATGGTTTTATTGAATCTTATTTCCTCTCTGTTGATCCGTTTACTTGCTGTCTGATGTTATAGAGCAGTAAAAAGGAAGTTTGGTTGCTAGATAGTGGACAAAAATCTGAACCCTTGCAAAGGGGTGTTTTTGATTTGGACATTCCCTCCTGGATGTCCTACATTTGTAGGACATGTCCTCCATTTTCTGATCACAGTATATTTTATGGGTTTATACTATATTTGTAAAACTGTAGAACCATAATTAATAATGACCATGGCCATCCATGCATTTTCAATGTAATATCCACTCTCTTGAAGCAAAAAACTCTCCATAATAGCGTGAGAGCTATTTGAAAGTAGAATTTATTCTCTTAGACTATGGTGGACTTTACGTCCTTCGAGGTCTTTCCACAAAGTTTGGATGGGCAATTATCAGACGTTATTGATTTGCAAAAATTCTGAAGGGTGGAAGTTTGAACAAGACGTTGCTTGGCATATCTTCCACATGTAAGATTCTGTGATTACATATCTGACATTCTCGAATGAGAAATTTGGAAGAGGAGGCAAGTGCCATGTAGTCCAAACCCTTCATGTCATTTATGGATTCACAGTGAAATTGGTCGTGACGGAGGGGTACCCAGTCTGCATGAAATCAAACGGATAGAAGGATCCTCTTCTATGTAGAACGAAATGATCTTTCATTGTTCAAGATTCCTTTGCTTCAGGTAATTGATGGGAATGGTTTTATTGAATCTTTTTTCCTCTCTGTTGAGTGGTTTTCTGGCTGTTCGAGTTTACACAGCAGGAAAAAGGAAGTTTGGTTTCTAGATAGTGGAGAAAAATTTGAACCCTTGGAAAGAGGTGTTTTTGATTAGGGCCATTCCTCCTGGGCGTCCTACATTTGTAGGACATGTCCTCCATTTTCAGATCACAGTATATTTTATGGGTACATACAATATTTGTACACCTGTAGACCCAGAATTAATCATGACCATTGCCATCCAAGCATTCTCTTAGTATATTCCACCCCCTTCAAGTAAAACAACTCTTTATAATTGTGTAAGAGCTATTTGAAAGTAGAATTTATTCTCTTGGACTTTGGTGCACTTTACGTCCTGCGACGTCTTTCCACAAAGTTTGGATGTACAATTATCAAACGTTATTGAGTTGCAAAAATTCTGTAGGGTGGAATTTTGGACAAGCCATTTCTTGGCATATCTTCCACCTGTAAGATTCTGTGATTACATATCTGACATTCTAGAATGAGAGATTTAGAAGAGGAGGCAAGTTCTATGTAGTCCAAACCCTTCATATCATTTACAGATTCACAATAAAATTGGTTGTGAAGGTGAGGTAACAAGTCTGCATGAAATGACATGGAGAGAAGGATCCTCTTTTATGCAGAACGAAATGATCTTTAATTGTTCAAGATTTCTTTGCATGAGGAAGTTGATGGGAATGGTTTTATTGAATCTTATTTCCTCTCTGTTGAGCCGTTTTCTTGCTGTCCGAGTTCATAGAGCAGTAAAAAGGAAGTTTGGTAGCTAGATAGTGGACAAAAATTTGAACCCTTGGAAAGAGGTGTTTTTGATGTGGGACTTCACTCCTGGATGTCCTACATTTGCAGGACATGTCCTCCATTTTCAGATCACAGTATATTTTATGGGTTTATACTATATTTGTAAAACTGAGAACCAAAATTAATAATGACCATGGCCATCCATGCATTTTCAATGTAATATCCACTCTCTTGAAGCAAAACAACTCTCCATAATAGCGTAAGAGCTATTTGAAAGTAGAATTTATTCTCTTAGACTATGGTGGACTTTACGTCCTTCCATGTCTTTCCACAAAGTTTGGATGGGCAATTATAAGACGTTATTAATTTGCAAAAATTCTGAAGGGTAGGAATTTGAACAAGGCATTTCTTGGCATATCTTCCACATGTAAGATTCTGTGATTATATATCTGACATTCTCGAATGAGAGATTTGGAAGAGGATGAAAGTGCCATGTAGTCCAAACCCTTCATGTCATTTATGGATTCACAGTGAAATTGGTCGTGACGGAGGGGTACCCAGCCTGCATGAAATCACATGGAGAGAAGGATGTTCTTCTGTGTAGAACAAAATGATCTTTCATTGTTCAAGATTTCTTTGCATGAGGAAGTTGATGGGAATGGTTTTATTGAAACTTATTTCCTATCTGTTGAGCCGTTTTCTTGCTGTCCGAGTTTATAGAGCAGTAAAAAGGAAGTTTGGTTGCTAGATAGTGGACAAAAATGTGAACCCTTGGAAAGAGGTGTTTTTGATGTGGGCCTTCACTCCTGGGCGTCCTACATTTGTAGGACATGTCCTCCATCTTGAGATCACAATATATTTTATGGGTTTATACTATATATGTACACCTGTAGACCCATAATAAATCATGACCATGGCAATCCAAGCATTTTCAACGTAATATTCACTCTCTTGAAGCAAAAGAACTGTCCATAATAGCGTAAGAGCTATTTGAAAGTAGAATTAATTTTCTTGGACTTTGGTGGACTTTACGTCCGGCGAGGTCTTTCCACAAAGTTTGGATGGGCAATTATCAGACGTTATTGAGTTGCAAAAATTCGGAAGGCTGGGAGTTTGGACTAGCCATCTCTTGGCATATCTTGCACCTGTAAGATTCTGAGATTACATATCTGACATTCTCGAATGAGAGATTTGGAAGAGGAGGCAAGTGCTATGTAGACCAAACCCTTCATATCATTTATAGATTCACAATAAAATTGGTTGTGAAGGAGGGGTACCCAGTCTGCATGAAATCACATGGAGAGAAGGATCCTCTTGTATCCAGAACAAAATTATCTTTCATTGTTCAAGATTTCTTTGCATGAGGAAGTTGATGGGAATGGTTTTATTGAATCTAATTTCCTCTCTGTTGAGCGTTTTTCTTGATGTACGAATATATAGAACAGTAAAAAAGAAGTTTTGTGGCTAGTTAGTGGAGAAAAATTTGAACCCTTGGAAAGAGGTGTTTTTAATTTGGGCCTTCCCTCCTGGGCGTCCTACATTTGTAGGACATGTCCTACATTTTCAGATCACAGTATATTTTATGGGTATATACTATATTTGTACACCTGTAAACCCATAATTAATTATGACCATGGCCATCGATGCATTTTCAATGTAATATCCAATCTCTTGAAGCAAAACAATCTCCATAATAGTGTAAGAGCTATTTGAAAGTAGAATTTATTCTCTTGAACTTTGGTGGACTTTACATCCTTCGAGGTCTTTGCACAAAGTTTGGAATGGCAATTATCTGACGTTATTGAGTTGCAAAAATTCTGAAGGGTGGAAGTTTGGACTAGCCATATCTTGGCATATCTTGCACCATTAAGGTTCTGTGATTACATATCTGACATTCTCGAATGAGAGATTTGGAAGAGGAGGCAAGTGCCATGTAGTTCCAAACCTTCATGTCATTCATGGATTCACAGTGAAATTGGTCGTGATGGGGGGGTACCCAGTCTGCATGAAATCACATGGAGAGAAGGATCCTCTTGTATGCAGAACAAAATTATCTTTCAATGTTCAAGATTTCTTTGCATGAGGAAGTTGATGGGAATGGTTTTATTGAATCTTATTTCCTGTCTGTTGAGCGTTTTTCTTGATGTACGAATACATAGAGTAGTAAAAAGGAAGTTTTGTGGCTAGTTAGTGGAGAAAAATTTGAACCCTTGGAAAGAGGTGTTTTTAATTTGGGCCTTCCCTCCTGGGCGTCCTACATTTGTAGGACATGTCCTACATTTTCAGATCATACAGTATTTTATGGGTTTATACTATATATGTACCCTTGTAGACCCATAATTAATTATGACCATTGCCATCCAAGCATTTTTAATGTAATATCCACTCTCTTGAAGCAAAACAACTCTCCATAATAGTGTAAGAGCTATTTGAAAGTAGAATTAATTCTCTTGGACTTTGGTGGACTTCATGTCCTTCGAGGTCTTTCCACAAAGTTGGGATGGGCAAGTATCAGACGTTATTGAGTTGCAAAAATTCTGAAGTGTGGAATTTTGGACAAGCCATTTCTTGGCATGTCTTACACCTGTAAGATTCTGTGATTACATAGTTGTCATTCTCGAATGAGAGATTTGGAAGAGGAGGCAAGTGCTATGTAGTCCAAACCCTTCATATCATTTATAGATTCACAATAAAATTGGTTGTGAAGGAGGGGTACCCAGGCTGCATGAAATCACATGGACAGAAGGATCCTCTTTTATGCAGAACGAAATGATCTTTAATTGTTCAAGATTTCTTTGCATGAGGAAGTTGATGGGAATGGTTTTATTGAATCTTATTTCCTCTCTGTTGAGCCGGTTTCTTGCTGTCCGAGTTTATAGAGCAGTAAAAAGGAAGTTTGGTAGCTAGATAGTGGACAAAAATTTGATCCCTTGCAAAGAGGTGTTTTTGATGTGGGCCTTCACTCCTGGACGTCCTACATTTGTAGGACATGTCCTCCATTTTCAGATCACAGTATATTTTATGGGTTTATACTATATTTGTAAAACTGAGAACCAAAATTAATAATGACCATGGCCATCCATGCATTTTCAATGTAATATCCACTCTCTTGAAGCAAAACAACTCTCCATAATAGCGTAAGAGCTATTTGAAAGTAGAATTTATTCTCTTAGACTATGGTGGACTTTACGTCCTTCGAGGTCTTTCCACAAAGTTTGGATGGGCAATTATCAGACGTTATTAATTTGCAAAAATTCTGAAGGGTAGGAATTTGAACAAGGCATTTCTTGGCATATCTTCCACATGTAAGATTCTGTGATTATATATCTGACATTATCGAATGAGAGATTTGGAAGAGGAGGCAAGTGCCATGTAGTCCAAACCCTTCATGTCATTTATGGATTCACAGTGAAATTGGTCGTGACGGAGGGGTACCCAGTCTGCATGAAATCACATGGAGAGAAGGATCTTCTTCTATGTAGAGCGAATTGATCTTTCATTGTTCAAGATTTCTTTGCATGAGGAAGTTGATGGGAATGGTTTTATTGAATCTTATTTCCTCTCTGTTGAGCCGTTTTCTTGCTGTCCGAGTTTATAGAGCAGTAAAAAGGAAGTTTGGTTGCCAGATAGTGGACAAAAATTTGAACCCTTGGAAAGAGATGTTTTTGATGTGGGCCTTCACTCCTGGGCGTCCTACATTTGTAGGACATGTCCTCCGTTTTCAGATCACAATATATTTTATGGGTTTATACTATATATGTACACCTGTAGACCCATAATAATTCATGACCATGGCAATCCAAGCATTTTCAATGTAATATCCACTCTCTTGAAGCAAAAGAACTCTCCATAATAGCGTAAGAGCTATTTGAAAGTAGAATTAATTTTCTTGGACTTTGGTGGACTTTACGTCCGGCGAGGTCTTTCCACAAAGTTTGGGTGGGCAATTATCAGACGTTATTGAGTTGCAAAAATTCGGAAGGCTGAGAGTTTGGACTAGCCATCTCTTGGCATATCTTGCACCTGTAAGATTCTGAGATTACATATCTGACATTCTCGAATGAGAGATTTGGAAGAGGAGGCAAGTGCTATGTAGACCAAACCCTTCATATCATTTATAGATTCACAATAAAATTGGTCGTGAAGGAGGGGTACCCAGTCTGCATGAAATCACATGGAGAGAAGGATCCTCTTGTATCCAGAACAAAATTATCTTTCATTGTTCAAGATTTCTTTGCATGAGGAAGTTGATGGGAATGGTTTTATTGAATCTAATTTCCTCTCTGTTGAGCGTTTTTCTTGATGTACGAATATATAGAACAGTACAAAAGAAGTTTTGTGGCTAGTTAGTGGAGAAAAATTTGAACCCTTGGAAAGAGGTGTTTTTAATTTGGGCCTTCCCTCCTGGGCGTCCTACATTTGTAGGACATGTCCTACATTTTCAGATCACAGTATATTTTATGGGTATATACTATACTTGTACACCTGTAAACCCATAATTAATTATGACCATGGCCATCGACGCATTTTCAATGTAATTTCCACTCTCTTGAAGCAAAACAACTCTCCATAATAGCGTGAGAGCTATTTGAAAGTAGAATTTATTCTCTTAGACTATGGTGGACTTTACGTCCTTCGAGGTCTTTCCACAAAGTTTGGATGGGCAATTATCAGACGTTATTGATTTGCAAAAATTCTGAAGGGTGGAAGTTTGGACAAGACGTTGCTTGGCATATCTTCCACATGTAAGATTCTGTGATTACATATCTGACATTCTAGAATGAGAGATTTGGAAGAGGAGGCAAGTGCTATGTAGTCCAAACCCTTCATATCATTTATAGATTCACAAAAAAATTGGTTGTGATAGAGAGGTAACCAATCTGCATGAAATCACATGGAGAGAAGGATCCTCTTCTATGCAGAACAAATTGATCTTTCATTGTTCAAGATTTCTTTGCATGAGGAAGTTGATGGGAATGGTTTTATTGAATCTTATTTCCTCTCTGTTGAGCCATTTTCTTGCTGTCCGTGTTTATAGAGCAATAAAAAGGAAATTTGGTTGCTAGATAGTGGACAAAAATCTGAACCCTTGCAAAGGGGTGATTTGATTTGGACATTCCCTCCTGGATGTCCTACATTTGTAGGACATGTCCTCCATTTTCTGATCACAGTATATTTTATGGGTTTATACTATATTTGTAAAACTGTAGAACCATAATTAATAATGACCATGGCCATCTATGCATTTTCAATGTAATATCCACTCTCTTGAAGCAAAACAACTCTCCATAATAGCGTGAGAGCTATTTGAAAGTAGAATTTATTCTCTTAGACTATGGTGGACTTTACGTCCTTCGAGGTCTTTCCACAAAGTTTGGATGGGCAATTATCAGACGTTATTGATTTGCAAAAATTCTGAAGGGTGGAAGTTTGGACAAGATGTTTCTTGGCATATCTTCCACATGTAAGATTCTGTGATTACATATCTGACATTCTTGAATGAGAGATTTGGAAGAGGAGGCAAGTGCCATGTAGTCCAAACCCTTCATGTCATTTATGGATTCACAGTGAAATTGGTCGTGACGGAGGGGTACCCAGTCTGCATGAAATCACATGGAGAGAAGGCTCTTCTTCTATGTAGAGCGAAATGATCTTTCATTGTTCAAGATTTCTTTGCATGAGGAAGTTGATGGGAATGGTTTTATTGAATCTTATTTCCTCTCTGTTGAGCCGTTTTCTTGCTGTCCGAGTTTATAGAGCAGTAAAAAGGAAGCTTGGTTGCCAGATAGTGGACAAAAATTTGAACCCTTGGAAAGAGATGTTTTTGATTAAGGCCTTCCCTCCTGGGCGTCCTACATTTGTAGGACATGTCCTCCATTTTCAGATCACAGTATATTTTATGGGTTTATACTATATATGTACACCTGTAGACCCATAATAAATCATGACCATGGCCATACAAGCATTTTCAATGTAATATCCACTCTCTTGAAGCAAAAGAACTCTCCATAAAAGTGTAAGAGCTATTTGAAAGTAGAATTTATTTTCTTGGACTTTGGTGGACTTTATGTCCGGCGAGGTCTTTCCACATAGTTTGGATGGGCAATTATCAGACGTTATTGAGTTGCAAAAATTCGGAAGGCTGGGAGTTTGGACTAGCCATCTCTTGGCATATCTTGCACCTGTAAGATTCTGTGATTACATATCTGACATTCTCGAATGAGAGATTTGGAACAGAAGGCAAGTGCTATGTAGTCCAAACCCTTCATATCATTTATAGATTCACAATGAAATTGGTTCTGAAGGAGGGGTACCCAGTCTGCACGAAATCACATGGAAAGAAGGATCCTCTTCTATGTAGAACGAAATGATCTTTCATTTTTCAAGATTTCTTTTCATGAGGAAGTTGATGGGAATGGTTTTATTGAATCTTATTTCCTCTCTGTTGATCCGTTTACTTGCTGTCCGATGTTATAGAGCAGTAAAAAGGAAGTTTGGTTGCTAGATAGTGGACAAAAATCTGAACCCTTGCAAAGGGGTGTTTTTGATTTGGACATTCCCTCCTGGATGTCCTACATTTGTAGGACATGTCCTCCATTTTCAGATCACAGTATATTTTATGGGTTTATACTATATATGTACACCTGTAGACCCATAATAAATCATGACCATGGCCATACAAGCATTTTCAATGTAATATCCACTCTCTTGAAGCAAAAGAACTCTCCATAAAAGTGTAAGAGCTATTTGAAAGTAGAATTTATTTTCTTGGACTTTGGTGGACTTTATGTCCGGCGAGGTCTTTCCACATAGTTTGGATGGGCAATTATCAGACGTTATTGAGTTGCAAAAATTCGGAAGGCTGGGAGTTTGGACTAGCCATCTCTTGGCATATCTTGCACCTGTAAGATTCTGTGATTACATATCTGACATTCTCGAATGAGAGATTTGGAACAGAAGGCAAGTGCTATGTAGTCCAAACCCTTCATATCATTTATAGATTCACAATGAAATTGGTTCTGAAGGAGGGGTACCCAGTCTGCACGAAATCACATGGAAAGAAGGATCCTCTTCTATGTAGAACGAAATGATCTTTCATTTTTCAAGATTTCTTTTCATGAGGAAGTTGATGGGAATGGTTTTATTGAATCTTATTTCCTCTCTGTTGATCCGTTTACTTGCTGTCCGATGTTATAGAGCAGTAAAAAGGAAGTTTGGTTGCTAGATAGTGGACAAAAATCTGAACCCTTGCAAAGGGGTGTTTTTGATTTGGACATTCCCTCCTGGATGTCCTACATTTGTAGGACATGTCCTCCATTTTCTGATCACAGTATATTTTATGGGTTTATACTATATTTGTAAAACTGTAGAACCATAATTAATAATGACCATGGCCATCCATGCATTTTCAATGTAATATCCACTCTCTTGAAGCAAAACAACTCTCCATAATAGCGTGAGAGCTATTTGAAAGTAGAATTTATTCTCTTAGACTATGGTGGACTTTACGTCCTTCGAGGTCTTTCCACAAAGTTTGGATGGGCAATTATCAGACGTTATTGATTTGCAAAAATTCTGAAGGGTGGAAGTTTGAACAAGACGTTGCTTGGCATATCTTCCACATGTAAGATTCTGTGATTACATATCTGACATTCTCGAATGAGAAATTTGGAAGAGGAGGCAAGTGCCATGTAGTCCAAACCCTTCATGTCATTTATGGATTCACAGTGAAATTGGTCGTGACGGAGGGGTACCCAGTCTGCATGAAATCAAACGGATAGAAGGATCCTCTTCTATGTAGAACGAAATGATCTTTCATTGTTCAAGATTCCTTTGCTTCAGGTAATTGATGGGAATGGTTTTATTGAATCTTTTTTCCTCTCTGTTGAGTGGTTTTCTGGCTGTTCGAGTTTACACAGCAGGAAAAAGGAAGTTTGGTTTCTAGATAGTGGAGAAAAATTTGAACCCTTGGAAAGAGGTGTTTTTGATTAGGGCCATTCCTCCTGGGCGTCCTACATTTGTAGGACATGTCCTCCATTTTCAAACCACAGTATATTTTATGGGTTTATACCATATTTGTACACCTGTATACCCATAATTAATCATGACCATTGCCATCCAAGCATTTTCAATGTAATATCCTCTCTCTTGAAGCAAAACAACTCTCCATAATAGTATAAGAGCTGTATGAAAGTAGAATTTATTCTCTTCGACTTTGGTGGACTTTACGTCCTCCGAGGTCTTTCCACAAAGTTTGGATGGGCAATTATCAGACGTTATTGAATTGCAAAAAATCTGAAGGGTGGAAGTTTGGACAAGCCATTTCTTGGCATATTCTCCACCTGCAAGATTCTGTGATTACATATCTGACATTCTCGAATGAGAGATTTGGAAGAGGAGGCAAGTGCCATGTAGTCCAAACCCTTCATATCCTTTATGGATTCACAATAAAATTGGTTGTGATGGAGGGGTAACCAGTCTGCAAGAAATCACATGGAGAGAAGGATCCTCTTCGATGCAGAATGAAATGATCTTTCATTGTTCAAGATTTCTTTGCATGAGGAAGTTGATGGGAATGGTTTTATTGAAAATTATTTCCTCTCTGTTGAGCCTTTTTCTTGCTGTACGAGTATATAGAGCAGTAAAAGGGAAGTTTGGTTGCTAGTTAGCGGACAAAAATTTGAACCCTTGGAAAGAGGTGTTTTTAATTTGGGCCTTCCCTCCTGGGCGTCCTACATTTGTAGGACATGTCCTACATTTTCAGATCACAGTATATTTTATGGGTACATACAATATTTGTACACCTGTAGACCCAGAATTAATCATGACCATTGCCATCCAAGCATTCTCATAGTATATTCCACCCCCTTCAAGTAAAACAACTCTTTATAATTGTGTAAGAGCTATTTGAAAGTAGAATTTATTCTCTTGGACTTTGGTGCACTTTACGTCCTGCGACGTCTTTCCACAAAGTTTGGATGTACAATTATCAAACGTTATTGAGTTGCAAAAATTCTGTAGGGTGGAATTTTGGACAAGCCATTTCTTGGCATATCTTCCACCTGTAAGATTCTGTGATTACATATCTGACATTCTAGAATGAGAGATTTAGAAGAGGAGGCAAGTTCTATGTAGTCCAAACCCTTCATATCATTTATAGATTCACAATAAAATTGGTTGTGAAGGAGAGGTAACAAGTCTGCATGAAATGACATGGAGAGAAGGATCCTCTTTTATGCAGAACGAAATGATCTTTAATTGTTCAAGATTTCTTTGCATGAGGAAGTTGATGGGAATGGTTTTATTGAATCTTATTTCCTGTCTGTTGAGCGTTTTTCTTGATGTACGAATATATAGAGTAGTAAAAAGGAAGTTTTGTGGCTAGTTAGTGGAGAAAAATTTGAACCCTTGGAAAGAGGTGTTTTTAATTTGGGCCTTCCCTCCTGGGCGTCCTACATTTGTAGGACATGTCCTACATTTTCAGATCATACAGTATTTTATGTGTTTATACTATATATGTACCCTTGTAGACCCATAATTAATTATGACCATTGCCATCCAAGCATTTTTAATGTAATATCCACTCTCTTGAAGCAAAACAACTCTCCATAATAGTGTAAGAGCTATTTGAATGTAGAATTAATTCTCTTGGACTTTGGTGGACTTCATGTCCTTCGAGGTCTTTCCACAAAGTTGGGATGGGAAAGTATCAGACGTTATTGAGTTGCAAAAATTCTGAAGTGTGGAATTTTGGACAAGCCATTTCTTGGCATGTCTTACACCTGTAAGATTCTGTGATTACATAGTTGTCATTCTCGAATGAGAGATTTGGAAGAGGAGGCAAGTGCTATGTAGTCCAAACCCTTCATATCATTTATAGATTCACAATAAAATTGGTTGTGAAGGAGGGGTACCCAGGCTGCATGAAATCACATGGACAGAAGGATCCTCTTTTATGCAGAACGAAATGATCTTTAATTGTTCAAGATTTCTTTGCATGAGGAAGTTGATGGGAATGGTTTTATTGAATCTTATTTCCTCTCTGTTGAGCCGGTTTCTTGCTGTCCGAGTTTATAGAGCAGTAAAAAGGAAGTTTGGTAGCTAGATAGTGGACAAAAATTTGATCCCTTGCAAAGAGGTGTTTTTGATGTGGGCCTTCACTCCTGGACGTCCTACATTTGTAGGACATGTCCTCCATTTTCAGATCACAGTATATTTTATGGGTTTATACTATATTTGTAAAACTGAGAACCAAAATTAATAATGACCATGGCCATCCATGCATTTTCAATGTAATATCCACTCTCTTGAAGCAAAACAACTCTCCATAATAGCGTGAGAGCTATTTGAAAGTAGAATTTATTCTCTTAGACTATGGTGGACTTTACGTCCTTCGAGGTCTTTCCACAAAGTTTGGATGGGCAATTATCAGACGTTATTAATTTGCAAAAATTCTGAAGGGTAGGAATTTGAACAAGGCATTTCTTGGCATATCTTCCACATGTAAGATTCTGTGATTATATATCTGACATTATCGAATGAGAGATTTGGAAGAGGAGGCAAGTGCCATGTAGTCCAAACCCTTCATGTCATTTATGGATTCACAGTGAAATTGGTCGTGACGGAGGGGTACCCAGTCTGCATGAAATCACATGGAGAGAAGGATCTTCTTCTATGTAGAGCGAATTGATCTTTCATTGTTCAAGATTTCTTTGCATGAGGAAGTTGATGGGAATGGTTTTATTGAATCTTATTTCCTCTCTGTTGAGCCGTTTTCTTGCTGTCCGAGTTTATAGAGCAGTAAAAAGGAAGTTTGGTTGCCAGATAGTGGACAAAAATTTGAACCCTTGGAAAGAGATGTTTTTGATGTGGGCCTTCACTCCTGGGCATCCTACATTTGTAGGACATGTCCTCCGTTTTCAGATCACAATATATTTTATGGGTTTATACTATATATGTACACCTGTAGACCCATAATAATTCATGACCATGGCAATCCAAGCATTTTCAATGTAATATCCACTCTCTTGAAGCAAAAGAACTCTCCATAATAGCGTAAGAGCTATTTGAAAGTAGAATTAATTTTCTTGGACTTTGGTGGACTTTACGTCCGGCGAGGTCTTTCCACAAAGTTTGGGTGGGCAATTATCAGACGTTATTGAGTTGCAAAAATTCGGAAGGCTGAGAGTTTGGACTAGCCATCTCTTGGCATATCTTGCACCTGTAAGATTCTGAGATTACATATCTGACATTCTCGAATGAGAGATTTGGAAGAGGAGGCAAGTGCTATGTAGACCAAACCCTTCATATCATTTATAGATTCACAATAAAATTGGTTGTGAAGGAGGGGTACCCAGTCTGCATGAAATCACATGGAGAGAAGGATCCTCTTGTATGCAGAACAAAATTATCTTTCATTGTTCAAGATTTCTTTGCATGAGGAAGTTGATGGGAATGGTTTTATTGAATCTAATTTCCTCTCTGTTGAGCGTTTTTCTTGATGTACGAATATATAGAACAGTAAAAAAGAAGTTTTGTGGCTAGTTAGTGGAGAAAAATTTGAACCCTTGGAAAGAGGTGTTTTTAATTTGGGCCTTCCCTCCTGGGCGTCCTACATTTATAGGACATGCCCTACATTTTCAGATCACAGTATATTTTATGGGTATATACTATACTTGTACACCTGTAAACCCATAATTAATTATGACCATTGCCATCGACGCATTTTCAATGTAATTTCCACTCTCTTGAAGCAAAACAACTCTCCATAATAGCGTGAGAGCTATTTGAAAGTAGAATTTATTCTCTTAGACTATGGTGGACTTTACGTCCTTCGAGGTCTTTCCACAAAGTTTGGATGGGCAATTATCAGACGTTATTGATTTGCAAAAATTCTGAAGGGTGGAAGTTTGAACAAGACGTTGCTTGGCATATCTTCCACATGTAAGATTCTGTGATTACATATCTGACATTCTAGAATGAGAGATTTGGAAGAGGAGGCAAGTGCCATGTAGTCCAAACCCTTCATATCATTTATAGATTCACAAAAAAATTGGTTGTGATAGAGGGGTAACCAATCTGCATGAAATCACATGGAGAGAAGGATCCTCTTCTATGCAGAACAAATTGATCTTTCATTGTTCAAGATTTCTTTGCATGAGGAAGTTGATGGGAATGGTTTTATTGAATCTTATTTCCTCTCTGTTGAGCCATTTTCTTGTTGTCCGTGTTTATAGAGCAATAAAAAGGAAATTTGGTTGCTAGATAGTGGACAAAAATCTGAACCCTTGCAAAGGGGTGTTTTTGATTTGGACATTCCCTCCTGGGCGTCCTACATTTGTACGACATGTCCTCCATTTTCAGATCACATTATATTTTATGGGTTTATACTATATATGTACACCTGTAGACCCATAATAAATCATGACCATGGCCATACAAGCATTTTCAATGTAATATCCACTCTCTTGAAGCAAAAGAACTCTCCATAAAAGTGTAAGAGCTATTTGAAAGTAGAATTTATTTTCTTGGACTTTGGTGGACTTTATGTCCGGCGAGGTCTTTCCACATAGTTTGGATGGGCAATTATCAGACGTTATTGAGTTGCAAAAATTCGGAAGGCTGGGAGTTTGAACTAGCCATCTCTTGGCATATCTTGCACCTGTAAGATTCTGTGATTACATATCTGACATTCTCGAATGAGAGATTTGGAACAGAAGGCAAGTGCTATGTAGTCCAAACCCTTCATATCATTTATAGATTCACAATGAAATTGGTTCTGAAGGAGGGGTACCCAGTCTGCACGAAATCACATGGAAAGAAGGATCCTCTTCTATGTAGAACGAAATGATCTTTCATTGTTCAAGATTTCTTTTCATGAGGAAGTTGATGGGAATGGTTTTATTGAATCTTATTTCCTCTCTGTTGATCCGTTTACTTGCTGTCCGATGTTATAGAGCAGTAAAAAGGAAGTTTGGTTGCTAGATAGTGGACAAAAATCTGAACCCTTGCAAAGGGGTGTTTTTGATTTGGACATTCCCTCCTGGATGTCCTACATTTGTAGGACATGTCCTCCATTTTCTGATCACAGTATATTTTATGGGTTTATACTATATTTGTAAAACTGTAGAACCATAATTAATAATGACCATGGCCATCCATGCATTTTCAATGTAATATCCACTCTCTTGAAGCAAAAAACTCTCCATAATAGCGTGAGAGCTATTTGAAAGTAGAATTTATTCTCTTAGACTATGGTGGACTTTACGTCCTTCGAGGTCTTTCCACAAAGTTTGGATGGGCAATTATCAGACGTTATTGATTTGCAAAAATTCTGAAGGGTGGAAGTTTGAACAAGACGTTGCTTGGCATATCTTCCACATGTAAGATTCTGTGATTACATATCTGACATTCTCGAATGAGAAATTTGGAAGAGGAGGCAAGTGCCATGTAGTCCAAACCCTTCATGTCATTTATGGATTCACAGTGAAATTGGTCGTGACGGAGGGGTACCCAGTCTGCATGAAATCAAACGGATAGAAGGATCCTCTTCTATGTAGAACGAAATGATCTTTCATTGTTCAAGATTCCTTTGCTTCAGGTAATTGATGGGAATGGTTTTATTGAATCTTTTTTCCTCTCTGTTGAGTGGTTTTCTGGCTGTTCGAGTTTACACAGCAGGAAAAAGGAAGTTTGGTTTCTAGATAGTGGAGAAAAATTTGAACCCTTGGAAAGAGGTGTTTTTGATTAGGGCCATTCCTCCTGGGCGTCCTACATTTGTAGGACATGTCCTCCATTTTCAAACCACAGTATATTTTATGGGTTTATACTATATTTGTACACCTGTATACCCATAATTAATCATGACCATTGCCATCCAAGCATTTTCAATGTAATATCCTCTCTCTTGAAGCAAAACAACTCTCCATAATAGTATAAGAGCTATATGAAAGTAGAATTTATTCTCTTCGACTTTGGTGGATTTACGTCCTCCGAGGTCTTTCCACAAAGTTTGGATGGGCAATTATCAGATGTTATTGAATTGCAAAAAATCTGAAGGGTGGAAGTTTGGACAAGCCATTTCTTGGCATATTCTCCACCTGCAAGATTCTATGATTACATATCTGACGTTCTGGAATGAGAGATTTGGAAGAGGAGGCAAGTGCCATGTAGTCCAAACCCTTCATATCCTTTATGGATTCACAATAAAATTGGTTGTGATGGAGGGGTAACCAGTCTGCAAGAAATCACATGGAGAGAAGGATCCTCTTCGATGCAGAATGAAATGATCTTTCATTGTTCAAGATTTCTTTGCATGAGGAAGTTGATGGGAATGGTTTTATTGAAAATTATTTCCTCTCTGTTGAGCCTTTTTCTTGCTGTACGAGTATATAGAGCAGTAAAAGGGAAGTTTGGTTGCTAGTTAGCGGACAAAAATTTGAACCCTTGGAAAGAGGTGTTTATAATTTGGGCCTTCCCTCCTGGGCGTCCTACATTTGTAGGACATGTCCTACATTTTCAGATCACAGTATGTTTTATGGGTACATACAATATTTGTACACCTGTAGACCCAGAATTAATCATGACCATTGCCATCCAAGCATTCTCATAGTATATTCCACCCCCTTCAAGTAAAACAACTCTTTATAATTGTGTAAGAGCTATTTGAAAGTAGAATTTATTCTCTTGGACTTTGGTGCACTTTACGTCCTGCGACGTCTTTCCACAAAGTTTGGATGTACAATTATCAAACGTTATTGAGTTGCAAAAATTCTGTAGGGTGGAATTTTGGACAAGCCATTTCTTGGCATATCTTCCACCTGTAAGATTCTGTGATTACATATCTGACATTCTAGAATGAGAGATTTAGAAGAGGAGGCAAGTTCTATGTAGTCCAAACCCTTCATATCATTTATAGATTCACAATAAAATTGGTTGTGAAGGAGAGGTAACAAGTCTGCATGAAATGACATGGAGAGAAGGATCCTCTTTTATGCAGAACGAAATGATCTTTAAGTGTTCAAGATTTCTTTGCATGAGGAAGTTGATGGGAATGGTTTTATTGAATCTTATTTCCTCTCTGTTGAGCCGTTTTCTTGCTGTCCGAGTTCATAGAGCAGTAAAAAGGAAGTTTGGTAGCTAGATAGTGGACAAAAATTAGAACCCTTGGAAAGAGGTGTTTTTGATGTGGGACTTCACTCCTGGATGTCCTACATTTGTAGGACATGTCCTCCATTTTCAGATCACAGTATATTTTATGGGTTTATACTATATTTGTAAAACTGAGAACCAAAATTAATAATGACCATGGCCATCCATGCATTTTCAATGTAATATCCACTCTCTTGAAGCAAAACAACTCTCCATAATAGCGTAAGAGCTATTTGAAAGTAGAATTTATTCTCTTAGACTATGGTGGACTTTACGTCCTTCGATGTCTTTCCACAAAGTTTGGATGGGCAATTATCAGACGTTATTAATTTGCAAAAATTCTGAAGGGTAGGAATTTGAACAAGGCATTTCTTGGCATATCTTCCACATGTAAGATTCTGTGATTATATATCTGACATTCTCGAATGAGAGATTTGGAAGAGGATGAAAGTGCCATGTAGTCCAAACCCTTCATGTCATTTATGGATTCACAGTGAAATTGGTCGTGACGGAGGGGTACCCAGCCTGCATGAAATCACATGGAGAGAAGGATGTTCTTCTGTGTAGAACAAAATGATCTTTCATTGTTCAAGATTTCTTTGCATGAGGAAGTTGATGGGAATGGTTTTATTGAAACTTATTTCCTATCTGTTGAGCCGTTTTCTTGCTGTCCGAGTTTATAGAGCAGTAAAAAGGAAGTTTGGTTGCTAGATAGTGGACAAAAATGTGAACCCTTGGAAAGAGGTGTTTTTGATGTGGGCCTTCACTCCTGGGCGTCCTACATTTGTAGGACATGTCCTCCATCTTGAGATCACAATATATTTAATGGATTTATACTATATATGTACACCTGTAGACCCATAATAAATCATGACCATGGCAATCCAAGCATTTTCAATGTAATATTCACTCTCTTGAAGCAAAAGAACTCTCCATAATAGCGTAAGAGCTATTTGAAAGTAGAATTAATTTTCTTGGACTTTGGTGGACTTTACGTCCGGCGAGGTCTTTCCACAAAGTTTGGATGGGCAATTATCAGACGTTATTGAGTTGCAAAAATTCGGAAGGCTGGGAGTTTGGACTAGCCATCTCTTGGCATATCTTGCACCTGTAAGATTCTGAGATTACATATCTGACATTCTCGAATGAGAGATTTGGAAGAGGAGGCAAGTGCTATGTAGACCAAACCCTTCATATCATTTAGAGATTCACAATAAAATTGGTCGTGAAGGAGGGGTACCCAGTCTGCATGAAATCACATGGAGAGAAGGATCCTCTTGTATCCAGAACAAAATTATCTTTCATTGTTCAAGATTTCTTTGCATGAGGAAGTTGATGGGAATGGTTTTATTGAATCTAATTTCCTCTCTGTTGAGCGTTTTTCTTGATGTACGAATATATAGAACAGTAAAAAAGAAGTTTTGTGGCTAGTTAGTGGAGAAAAATTTGAACCCTTGGAAAGAGGTGTTTTTAATTTGGTCCTTCCCTCCTGGGCGTCCTACATTTGTAGGACATGTCCTACATTTTCAGATCACAGTATATTTTATGGGTATATACTATATTTGTACACCTGTAAACCCATAATTAATTATGACCATGGCCATCGATGCATTTTCAATGTAATATCCAATCTCTTGAAGCAAAACAATCTCCATAATAGTGTAAGAGCTATTTGAAAGTAGAATTTATTCTCTTGAACTTTGGTGGACTTTACATCCTTCGAGGTCTTTGCACAAAGTTTGGAATGGCAATTATCTGACGTTATTGAGTTGCAAAAATTCTGAAGGGTGGAAGTTTGGACTAGCCATATCTTGGCATATCTTGCACCATTAAGGTTCTGTGATTACATATCTGACATTCTCGAATGAGAGATTTGGAAGAGGAGGCAAGTGCCATGTAGTTCCAAACCTTCATGTCATTCATGGATTCACAGTGAAATTGGTCGTGATGGGGGGGGTAACCAGTCTGCATGAAATCACATGGAGAGAAGGATCCTCTTGTATGCAGAACAAAATTATCTTTCAATGTTCAAGATTTCTTTGCATGAGGAAGTTGATGGGAATGATTTTATTGAATCTTATTTCCTGTCTGTTGAGCGTTTTTCTTGATGTACGAATATATAGAGTAGTAAAAAGGAAGTTTTGTGGCTAGTTAGTGGAGAAAAATTTGAACCCTTGGAAAGAGGTGTTTTTAATTTGGGCCTTCCCTCCTGGGCGTCCTACATTTGTAGGACATGTCCTACATTTTCAGATCATACAGTATTTTATGGGTTTATACTATATATGTACCCTTGTAGACCCATAATTAATTATGACCATTGCCATCCAAGCATTTTTAATGTAATATCCACTCTCTTGAAGCAAAACAACTCTCCATAATAGTGTAAGAGCTATTTGAAAGTAGAATTAATTCTCTTGGACTTTGGTGGACTTCATGTCCTTCGAGGTCTTTCCACAAAGTTTGGATGGGCAATTATCAGACGTTATTAATTTGCAAAAATTCTGAAGGGTAGGAATTTGAACAAGGCATTTCTTGGCATATCTTCCACATGTAAGATTCTGTGATTATATATCTGACATTATCGAATGAGAGATTTGGAAGAGGAGGCAAGTGCCATGTAGTCCAAACCCTTCATGTCATTTATGGATTCACAGTGAAATTGGTTGTGACGGAGGGGTACCCAGTCTGCATGAAATCACATGGAGAGAAGGATCTTCTTCTATGTAGAGCGAATTGATCTTTCATTGTTCAAGATTTCTTTGCATGAGGAAGTTGATGGGAATGGTTTTATTGAATCTTATTTCCTCTCTGTTGAGCCGTTTTCTTGCTGTCCGAGTTTATAGAGCAGTAAAAAGGAAGTTTGGTTGCCAGATAGTGGACAAAAATTTGAACCCTTGGAAAGAGATGTTTTTGATGTGGGCCTTCACTCCTGGGCGTCCTACATTTGTAGGACATGTCCTCCATTTTCAGATCACAATATATTTTATGGGTTTATACTATATATGTACACCTGTAGACCCATAATAATTCATGACCATGGCAATCCAAGCATTTTCAATGTAATATCCACACTCTTGAAGCAAAAGAACTCTCCATAATAGCGTAAGAGCTATTTGAAAGTAGAATTAATTATCTTGGACTTTGGTGGACTTTACGTCCGGCGAGGTCTTTCCACAAAGTTTGGGTGGGCAATTATCAGACGTTATTGAGTTGCAAAAATTCGGAAGGCTGAGAGTTTGGACTAGCCATCTCTTGGCATATCTTGCACCTGTAAGATTCTGAGATTACATATCTGACATTCTCGAATGAGAGATTTGGAAGAGGAGGCAAGTGCTATGTAGACCAAACCCTTCATATCATTTATAGATTCACAATAAAATTGGTTGTGAAGGAGGGGTACCCAGTCTGCATGAAATCACATGGAGAGAAGGATCCTCTTGTATGCAGAACAAAATTATCTTTCATTGTTCAAGATTTCTTTGCATGAGGAAGTTGATGGGAATGGTTTTATTGAATCTAATTTCCTCTCTGTTGAGCGTTTTTCTTGATGTACGAATATATAGAACAGTAAAAAAGAAGTTTTGTGGCTAGTTAGTGGAGAAAAATTTGAACCCTTGGAAAGAGGTGTTTTTAATTTGGGCCTTCCCTCCTGGGCGTCCTACATTTATAGGACATGCCCTACATTTTCAGATCACAGTATATTTTATGGGTATATACTATACTTGTACACCTGTAAACCCATAATTAATTATGACCATTGCCATCGACGCATTTTCAATGTAATTTCCACTCTCTTGAAGCAAAACAACTCTCCATAATAGCGTGAGAGCTATTTGAAAGTAGAATTTATTCTCTTAGACTATGGTGGACTTTACGTCCTTCGAGGTCTTTCCACAAAGTTTGGATGGGCAATTATCAGACGTTATTGATTTGCAAAAATTCTGAAGGGTGGAAGTTTGAACAAGACGTTGCTTGGCATATCTTCCACATGTAAGATTCTGTGATTACATATCTGACATTCTAGAATGAGAGATTTGGAAGAGGAGGCAAGTGCCATGTAGTCCAAACCCTTCATATCATTTATAGATTCACAAAAAAATTGGTTGTGATAGAGGGGTAACCAATCTGCATGAAATCACATGGAGAGAAGGATCCTCTTCTATGCAGAACAAATTGATCTTTCATTGTTCAAGATTTCTTTGCATGAGGAAGTTGATGGGAATGGTTTTATTGAATCTTATTTCCTCTCTGTTGAGCCATTTTCTTGCTGTCCGTGTTTATAGAGCAATAAAAAGGAAATTTGGTTGCTAGATAGTGGACAAAAATCTGAACCCTTGCAAAGGGGTGTTTTTGATTTGGACATTCCCTCCTGGATGTCCTACATTTGTAGGACATGTCCTCCATTTTCTGATCACAGTATATTTTATGGGTTTATACTATATTTGTAAAACTGTAGAACCATAATTAATAATGACCATGGCCATCCATGCATTTTCAATGTAATATCCACTCTCTTGAAGCAAAACAACTCTCCATAATAGCGTGAGAGCTATTTGAAAGTAGAATTTATTCTCTTAGACTATGGTGGACTTTACGTCCTTCGATGTCTTTCCACAAAGTTTGGATGGGCAATTATCAGACGTTATTAATTTGCAAAAATTCTGAAGGGTAGGAATTTGAACAAGGCGTTTCTTGGCATATCTTCCACATGTAAGATTCTGTGATTATATATCTGACATTCTCGAATGAGAGATTTGGAAGAGGAGGAAAGTGCTATGTAGTCCAAACCCTTCATATCATTTATAGATTCACAATAAAATTGGTTGTGAAGGAGGGGTACCCAGGCTGCATGAAATCACATGGACAGAAGGATCCTCTTTTATGCAGAACGAAATGATCTTTAATTGTTCAAGATTTCTTTGCATGAGGAAGTTGATGGGAATGGTTTTATTGAATCTTATTTCCTCTCTGTTGAGCCGGTTTCTTGCTGTCCGAGTTTATAGAGCAGTAAAAAGGAAGTTTGGTTGCTAGATAGTGGACAAAAATGTGAACCCTTGGAAAGAGGTGTTTTTGATGTGGGCCTTCACTCCTGGGCGTCCTACATTTGTAGGACATGTCCTCCATCTTGAGATCACAGTATATTTTATGGGTTTATACTATATATGTACACCTGTAGACCCATAATAAATCATGACCATGGCAATCCAAGCATTTTCAATGTAATATTCACTCTCTTGAAGCAAAAGAACTCTCCATAATAGCGTAAGAGCTATTTGAAAGTAGAATTAATTTTCTTGGACTTTGGTGGACTTTACGTCCGGCGAGGTCTTTCCACAAAGTTTGGATGGGCAATTATCAGACGTTATTGAGTTGCAAAAATTCGGAAGGCTGGGAGTTTGGACTAGCCATCTCTTGGCATATCTTGCACCTGTAAGATTCTGAGATTACATATCTGACATTCTCGAATGAGAGATTTGGAAGAGGAGGCAAGTGCTATGTAGACCAAACCCTTCATATCATTTATAGATTCACAATAAAATTGGTTGTGAAGGAGGGGTACCCAGTCTGCATGAAATCACATGGAGAGAAGGATCCTCTTGTATCCAGAACAAAATTATCTTTCATTGTTCAAGATTTCTTTGCATGAGGAAGTTGATGGGAATGGTTTTATTGAATCTAATTTCCTCTCTGTTGAGCGTTTTTCTTGATGTACGAATATATAGAACAGTAAAAAAGAAGTTTTGTGGCTAGTTAGTGGAGAAAAATTTGAACCCTTGGAAAGAGGTGTTTTTAATTTGGGCCTTCCCTCCTGGGCGTCCTACATTTGTAGGACATGTCCTACATTTTCAGATCACAGTATATTTTATGGGTATATACTATATTTGTACACCTGTAAACCCATAATTAATTATGACCATGGCCATCGATGCATTTTCAATGTAATATCCAATCTCTTGAAGCAAAACAATCTCCATAATAGTGTAAGAGCTATTTGAAAGTAGAATTTATTCTCTTGAACTTTGGTGGACTTTACATCCTTCGAGGTCTTTGCACAAAGTTTGGAATGGCAATTATCTGACGTTATTGAGTTGCAAAAATTCTGAAGGGTGGAAGTTTGGACTAGCCATATCTTGGCATATCTTGCACCATTAAGGTTCTGTGATTACATATCTGACATTCTCGAATGAGAGATTTGGAAGAGGAGGCAAGTGCCATGTAGTTCCAAACCTTCATGTCATTCATGGATTCACAGTGAAATTGGTCGTGATGGGGGGGTACCCAGTCTGCATGAAATCACATGGAGAGAAGGATCCTCTTGTATGCAGAACAAAATTATCTTTCAATGTTCAAGATTTCTTTGCATGAGGAAGTTGATGGGAATGGTTTTATTGAATCTTATTTCCTGTCTGTTGAGCGTTTTTCTTGATGTACGAATATATAGAGTAGTAAAAAGGAAGTTTTGTGGCTAGTTAGTGGAGAAAAATTTGAACCCTTGGAAAGAGGTGTTTTTAATTTGGGCCTTCCCTCCTGGGCGTCCTACATTTGTAGGACATGTCCTACATTTTCAGATCATACAGTATTTTATGGGTTTATACTATATATGTACCCTTGTAGACCCATAATTAATTATGACCATTGCCATCCAAGCATTTTTAATGTAATATCCACTCTCTTGAAGCAAAACAACTCTCCATAATAGTGTAAGAGCTATTTGAAAGTAGAATTAATTCTCTTGGACTTTGGTGGACTTCATGTCCTTCGAGGTCTTTCCACAAAGTTGGGATGGGCAAGTATCAGACGTTATTGAGTTGCAAAAATTCTGAAGTGTGGAATTTTGGACAAGCCATTTCTTGGCATGTCTTACACCTGTAAGATTCTGTGATTACATAGTTGTCATTCTCGAATGAGAGATTTGGAAGAGGAGGCAAGTGCTATGTAGTCCAAACCCTTCATATCATTTATAGATTCACAATAAAATTGGTTGTGAAGGAGGGGTACCCAGGCTGCATGAAATCACATGGACAGAAGGATCCTCTTTTATGCAGAACGAAATGATCTTTAATTGTTCAAGATTTCTTTGCATGAGGAAGTTGATGGGAATGGTTTTATTGAATCTTATTTCCTCTCTGTTGAGCCGGTTTCTTGCTGTCCGAGTTTATAGAGCAGTAAAAAGGAAGTTTGGTAGCTAGATAGTGGACAAAAATTCGATCCCTTGCAAAGAGGTGTTTTTGATGTGGGCCTTCACTCCTGGACGTCCTACATTTGTAGGACATGTCCTCCATTTTCAGATCACAGTATATTTTATGGGTTTATACTATATTTGTAAAACTGAGAACCAAAATTAATAATGACCATGGCCATCCATGCATTTTCAATGTAATATCCACTCTCTTGAAGCTAAACAACTCTCCATAATAGCGTAAGAGCTATTTGAAAGTAGAATTTATTCTCTTAGACTATGGTGGACTTTACGTCCTTCGAGGTCTTTCCACAAAGTTTGGATGGGCAATTATCAGACGTTATTAATTTGCAAAAATTCTGAAGGGTAGGAATTTGAACAAGGCATTTCTTGGCATATCTTCCACATGTAAGATTCTGTGATTATATATCTGACATTATCGAATGAGAGATTTGGAAGAGGAGGCAAGTGCCATGTAGTCCAAACCCTTCATGTCATTTATGGATTCACAGTGAAATTGGTCGTGACGGAGGGGTACCCAGTCTGCATGAAATCACATGGAGAGAAGGATCTTCTTCTATGAAGAGCGAATTGATCTTTCATTGTTCAAGATTTCTTTGCATGAGGAAGTTGATGGGAATGGTTTTATTGAATCTTATTTCCTCTCTGTTGAGCCGTTTTCTTGCTGTCCGTGTTTATAGAGCAGTAAAAAGGAAGTTTGGTTGCCAGATAGTGGACAAAAATTTGAACCCTTGGAAAGAGATGTTTTTGATGTGGGCCTTCACTCCTGGGCGTCCTACATTTGTAGGACATGTCCTCCGTTTTCAGATCACAATATATTTTATGGGTTTATACTATATATGTACACCTGTAGACCCATAATAATTCATGACCATGGCAATCCAAGCATTTTCAATGTAATATCCACTCTCTTGAAGCAAAAGAACTCTCCATAATAGCGTAAGAGCTATTTGAAAGTAGAATTAATTTTCTTGGACTTTGGTGGACTTTACGTCCGGTGAGGTCTTTCCACAAAGTTTGGGTGGGCAATTATCAGACGTTATTGAGTTGCAAAAATTCGGAAGGCTGAGAGTTTGGACTAGCCATCTCTTGGCATATCTTGCACCTGTAAGATTCTGAGATTACATATCTGACATTCTCGAATGAGAGATTTGGAAGAGGAGGCAAGTGCCATGTAGTCCAAACCCTTCATGTCATTTATGGATTCACAGTGAAATTGGTCGTGACGGAGGGGTACCCAGTCTGCATGAAATCAAACGGATAGAAGGATCCTCTTCTATGTAGAACGAAATGATCTTTCATTGTTCAAGATTCCTTTGCTTCAGGTAATTGATGGGAATGGTTTTATTGAATCTTTTTTCCTCTCTGTTGAGTGGTTTTCTGGCTGTTCGAGTTTACACAGCAGGAAAAAGGAAGTTTGGTTTCTAGATAGTGGAGAAAAATTTGAACCCTTGGAAAGAGGTGTTTTTGATTAGGGCCATTCCTCCTGGGCATCCTACATTTGTAGGACATGTCCTCCATTTTCAAACCACAGTATATTTTATGGGTTTATACTATATTTGTACACCTGTATACCCATAATTAATCATGACCATTGCCATCCAAGCATTTTCAATGTAATATCCTCTCTCTTGAAGCAAAACAACTCTCCATAATAGTATAAGAGCTATATGAAAGTAGAATTTATTCTCTTCGACTTTGGTGGACTTTACGTCCTCCGAGGTCTTTCCACAAAGTTTGGATGGGCAATTATCAGACGTTATTGAATTGCAAAAAATCTGAAGGGTGGAAGTTTGGACAAGCCATTTCTTGGCATATTCTCCACCTGCAAGATTCTGTGATTACATATCTGACATTCTGGAATGAGAGATTTGGAAGAGGAGGCAAGTGCCATGTAGTCCAAACCCTTCATATCCTTTATGGATTCACAATAAAATTGGTTGTGATGGAGGGGTAACCAGTCTGCAAGAAATCACATGGATAGAAGGATCCTCTTCGATGCAGAATGAAATGATCTTTCATTGTTCAAGATTTCTTTGCATGAGGAAGTTGATGGGAATGGTTTTATTGAAAATTATTTCCTCTCTGTTGAGCCTTTTTCTTGCTGTACGAGTATATAGAGCAGTAAAAGGGAAGTTTGGTTGCTAGTTAGCGGACAAAAATTTTAACCCTTGGAAAGAGGTGTTTTTAATTTGGGCCTTCCCTCCTGGGCGTCCTACATTTGTAGGACATGTCCTACATTTTCAGATCACAGTATATTTTATGGGTACATACAATATTTGTACACCTGTAGACCCAGAATTAATCATGACCATTGCCATCCAAGCATTCTCATAGTATATTCCACCCCCTTCAAGTAAAACAACTCTTTATAATTGTGTAAGAGCTATTTGAAAGTAGAATTTATTCTCTTGGACTTTGGTGCACTTTACGTCCTGCGACGTCTTTCCACAAAGTTTGGATGTACAATTATCAAACGTTATTGAGTTGCAAAAATTCTGTAGGGTGGAATTTTGGACAAGCCATTTCTTGGCATATCTTCCACCTGTAAGATTCTGTGATTACATATCTGACATTCTAGAATGAGAGATTTAGAAGAGGAGGCAAGTTCTATGTAGTCCAAACCCTTCATATCATTTATAGATTCACAATAAAATTGGTTGTGAAGGAGAGGTAACAAGTCTGCATGAAATGACATGGAGAGAAGGATCCTCTTTTATGCAGAACGAAATGATCTTTAATTGTTCAAGATTTCTTTGCATGAGGAAGTTGATGGGAATGGTTTTATTGAATCTTATTTCCTCTCTGTTGAGCCGTTTTCTTGCTGTCCGAGTTTATAGAGCAGTAAAAAGGAAGCTTGGTTGCCAGATAGTGGACAAAAATTTGAACCCTTGGAAAGAGATGTTTTTGATTAAGGCCTTCCCTCCTGGGCGTCCTACATTTGTAGGACATGTCCTCCATTTTCAGATCACAGTATATTTTATGGGTTTATACTATATATGTACACCTGTAGACCCATAATAAATCATGACCATGGCCATACAAGCATTTTCAATGTAATATCCACTCTCTTGAAGCAAAAGAACTCTCCATAAAAGTGTAAGAGCTATTTGAAAGTAGAATTTATTTTCTTGGACTTTGGTGGACTTTATGTCCGGCGAGGTCTTTCCACATAGTTTGGATGGGCAATTATCAGACGTTATTGAGTTGCAAAAATTCGGAAGGCTGGGAGTTTGGACTAGCCATCTCTTGGCATATCTTGCACCTGTAAGATTCTGTGATTACATATCTGACATTCTCGAATGAGAGATTTGGAACAGAAGGCAAGTGCTATGTAGTCCAAACCCTTCATATCATTTATAGATTCACAATGAAATTGGTTCTGAAGGAGGGGTACCCAGTCTGCACGAAATCACATGGAAAGAAGGATCCTCTTCTATGTAGAACGAAATGATCTTTCATTTTTCAAGATTTCTTTTCATGAGGAAGTTGATGGGAATGGTTTTATTGAATCTTATTTCCTCTCTGTTGATCAGTTTACTTGCTGTCTGATGTTATAGAGCAGTAAAAAGGAAGTTTGGTTGCTAGATAGTGGACAAAAATCTGAACCCTTGGAAAGGGGTGTTTTTGATTTGGACATTCCCTCCTGGATGTCCTACATTTGTAGGACATGTCCTCCATTTTCTGATCACAGTATATTTTATGGGTTTATACTATATTTGTAAAACTGTAGAACCATAATTAATAATGACCATGGCCATCCATGCATTTTCAATGTAATATCCACTCTCTTGAAGCAAAAAACTCTCCATAATAGCGTGAGAGCTATTTGAAAGTAGAATTTATTCTCTTAGACTATGGTGGACTTTACGTCCTTCGAGGTCTTTCCACAAAGTTTGGATGGGCAATTATCAGACGTTATTGATTTGCAAAAATTCTGAAGGGTGGAAGTTTGAACAAGACGTTGCTTGGCATATCTTCCACATGTAAGATTCTGTGATTACATATCTGACATTCTCGAATGAGAAATTTGGAAGAGGAGGCAAGTGCCATGTAGTCCAAACCCTTCATGTCATTTATGGATTCACAGTGAAATTGGTCGTGACGGAGGGGTACCCAGTCTGCATGAAATCAAACGGATAGAAGGATCCTCTTCTATGTAGAACGAAATGATCTTTCATTGTTCAAGATTCCTTTGCTTCAGGTAATTGATGGGAATGGTTTTATTGAATCTTTTTTCCTCTCTGTTGAGTGGTTTTCTGGCTGTTCGAGTTTACACAGCAGGAAAAAGGAAGTTTGGTTTCTAGATAGTGGAGAAAAATTTGAACCCTTGGAAAGAGGTGTTTTTGATTAGGGCCATTCCTCCTGGGCATCCTACATTTGTAGGACATGTCCTCCATTTTCAAACCACAGTATATTTTATGGGTTTATACTATATTTGTACACCTGTATACCCATAATTAATCATGACCATTGCCATCCAAGCATTTTCAATGTAATATCCTCTCTCTTGAAGCAAAACAACTCTCCATAATAGTATAAGAGCTATATGAAAGTAGAATTTATTCTCTTCGACTTTGGTGGACTTTACGTCCTCCGAGGTCTTTCCACAAAGTTTGGATGGGCAATTATCAGACGTTATTGAATTGCAAAAAATCTGAAGGGTGGAAGTTTGGACAAGCCATTTCTTGGCATATTCTCCACCTGCAAGATTCTGTGATTACATATCTGACATTCTGGAATGAGAGATTTGGAAGAGGAGGCAAGTGCCATGTAGTCCAAACCCTTCATATCCTTTATGGATTCACAATAAAATTGGTTGTGATGGAGGGGTAACCAGTCTGCAAGAAATCACATGGATAGAAGGATCCTCTTCGATGCAGAATGAAATGATCTTTCATTGTTCAAGATTTCTTTGCATGAGGAAGTTGATGGGAATGGTTTTATTGAAAATTATTTCCTCTCTGTTGAGCCTTTTTCTTGCTGTACGAGTATATAGAGCAGTAAAAGGGAAGTTTGGTTGCTAGTTAGCGGACAAAAATTTTAACCCTTGGAAAGAGGTGTTTTTAATTTGGGCCTTCCCTCCTGGGCGTCCTACATTTGTAGGACATGTCCTACATTTTCAGATCACAGTATATTTTATGGGTACATACAATATTTGTACACCTGTAGACCCAGAATTAATCATGACCATTGCCATCCAAGCATTCTCATAGTATATTCCACCCCCTTCAAGTAAAACAACTCTTTATAATTGTGTAAGAGCTATTTGAAAGTAGAATTTATTCTCTTGGACTTTGGTGCACTTTACGTCCTGCGACGTCTTTCCACAAAGTTTGGATGTACAATTATCAAACGTTATTGAGTTGCAAAAATTCTGTAGGGTGGAATTTTGGACAAGCCATTTCTTGGCATATCTTCCACCTGTAAGATTCTGTGATTACATATCTGACATTCTAGAATGAGAGATTTAGAAGAGGAGGCAAGTTCTATGTAGTCCAAACCCTTCATATCATTTATAGATTCACAATAAAATTGGTTGTGAAGGAGAGGTAACAAGTCTGCATGAAATGACATGGAGAGAAGGATCCTCTTTTATGCAGAACGAAATGATCTTTAATTGTTCAAGATTTCTTTGCATGAGGAAGTTGATGGGAATGGTTTTATTGAATCTTATTTCCTCTCTGTTGAGCCGTTTTCTTGCTGTCCGAGTTTATAGAGCAGTAAAAAGGAAGCTTGGTTGCCAGATAGTGGACAAAAATTTGAACCCTTGGAAAGAGATGTTTTTGATTAAGGCCTTCCCTCCTGGGCGTCCTACATTTGTAGGACATGTCCTCCATTTTCAGATCACAGTATATTTTATGGGTTTATACTATATATGTACACCTGTAGACCCATAATAAATCATGACCATGGCCATACAAGCATTTTCAATGTAATATCCACTCTCTTGAAGCAAAAGAACTCTCCATAAAAGTGTAAGAGCTATTTGAAAGTAGAATTTATTTTCTTGGACTTTGGTGGACTTTATGTCCGGCGAGGTCTTTCCACATAGTTTGGATGGGCAATTATCAGACGTTATTGAGTTGCAAAAATTCGGAAGGCTGGGAGTTTGGACTAGCCATCTCTTGGCATATCTTGCACCTGTAAGATTCTGTGATTACATATCTGACATTCTCGAATGAGAGATTTGGAACAGAAGGCAAGTGCTATGTAGTCCAAACCCTTCATATCATTTATAGATTCACAATGAAATTGGTTCTGAAGGAGGGGTACCCAGTCTGCACGAAATCACATGGAAAGAAGGATCCTCTTCTATGTAGAACGAAATGATCTTTCATTTTTCAAGATTTCTTTTCATGAGGAAGTTGATGGGAATGGTTTTATTGAATCTTATTTCCTCTCTGTTGATCAGTTTACTTGCTGTCTGATGTTATAGAGCAGTAAAAAGGAAGTTTGGTTGCTAGATAGTGGACAAAAATCTGAACCCTTGGAAAGGGGTGTTTTTGATTTGGACATTCCCTCCTGGATGTCCTACATTTGTAGGACACGTCCTCCATTTTCTGATCACAGTATATTTTATGGGTTTATACTATATTTGTAAAACTGTAGAACCATAATTAATAATGACCATGGCCATCCATGCATTTTCAATGTAATATCCACTCTCTTGAAGCAAAAAACTCTCCATAATAGCGTGAGAGCTATTTGAAAGTAGAATTTATTCTCTTAGACTATGGTGGACTTTACGTCCTTCGAGGTCTTTCCACAAAGTTTGGATGGGCAATTATCAGACGTTATTGATTTGCAAAAATTCTGAAGGGTGGAAGTTTGAACAAGACGTTGCTTGGCATATCTTCCACATGTAAGATTCTGTGATTACATATCTGACATTCTCGAATGAGAAATTTGGAAGAGGAGGCAAGTGCCATGTAGTCCAAACCCTTCATGTCATTTATGGATTCACAGTGAAATTGGTCGTGACGGAGGGGTACCCAGTCTGCATGAAATCAAACGGATAGAAGGATCCTCTTCTATGTAGAACGAAATGATCTTTCATTGTTCAAGATTCCTTTGCTTCAGGTAATTGATGGGAATGGTTTTATTGAATCTTTTTTCCTCTCTGTTGAGTGGTTTTCTGGCTGTTCGAGTTTACACAGCAGGAAAAAGGAAGTTTGGTTTCTAGATAGTGGAGAAAAATTTGAACCCTTGGAAAGAGGTGTTTTTGATTAGGGCCATTCCTCCTGGGCGTCCTACATTTGTAGGACATGTCCTCCATTTTCAAACCACAGTATATTTTATGGGTTTATACTATATTTGTACACCTGTATACCCATAATTAATCATGACCATTGCCATCCAAGCATTTTCAATGTAATATCCTCTCTCTTGAAGCAAAACAACTCTCCATAATAGTATAAGAGCTATATGAAAGTAGAATTTATTCTCTTCGACTTTGGTGGACTTTACGTCCTCCGAGGTCTTTCCACAAAGTTTGGATGGGCAATTATCAGACGTTATTGAATTGCAAAAAATCTGAAGGGTGGAAGTTTGGACAAGCCATTTCTTGGCATATTCTCCACCTGCAAGATTCTGTGATTACATATCTGACATTCTGGAATGAGAGATTTGGAAGAGGAGGCAAGTGCCATGTAGTCCAAACCCTTCATATCCTTTATGGATTCACAATAAAATTGGTTGTGATGGAGGGGTAACCAGTCTGCAAGAAATCACATGGATAGAAGGATCCTCTTCGATGCAGAATGAAATGATCTTTCATTGTTCAAGATTTCTTTGCATGAGGAAGTTGATGGGAATGGTTTTATTGAAAATTATTTCCTCTCTGTTGAGCCTTTTTCTTGCTGTACGAGTATATAGAGCAGTAAAAGGGAAGTTTGGTTGCTAGTTAGCGGACAAAAATCTGAACCCTTGGAAAGAGGTGTTTTTAATTTGGGCCTTCCCTCCTGGGTGTCCTACATTTGTAGGACATGTCCTACATTTTCAGATCACAGTATATTTTATGGGTACATACAATATTTGTACACCTGTAGACCCAGAATTAATCATGACCATTGCCATCCAAGCATTCTCATAGTATATTCCACCCCCTTCAAGTAAAACAACTCTTTATAATTGTGTAAGAGCTATTTGAAAGTAGAATTTATTCTCTTGGACTTTGGTGCACTTTACGTCCTGCGACGTCTTTCCACAAAGTTTGGATGTACAATTATCAAACGTTATTGAGTTGCAAAAATTCTGTAGGGTGGAATTTTGGACAAGCCATTTCTTGGCATATCTTCCACCTGTAAGATTCTGTGATTACATATCTGACATTCTAGAATGAGAGATTTAGAAGAGGAGGCAAGTTCTATGTAGTCCAAACCCTTCATATCATTTATAGATTCACAATAAAATTGGTTGTGAAGGAGAGGTAACAAGTCTGCATGAAATGACATGGAGAGAAGGATCCTCTTTTATGCAGAACGAAATGATCTTTAATTGTTCAAGATTTCTTTGCATGAGGAAGTTGATGGGAATGGTTTTATTGAATCTTATTTCCTCTCTGTTGAGCCGTTTTCTTGCTGTCCGAGTTTATAGAGCAGTAAAAAGGAAGCTTGGTTGCCAGATAGTGGACAAAAATTTGAACCCTTGGAAAGAGATGTTTTTGATTAAGGCCTTCCCTCCTGGGCGTCCTACATTTGTAGGACATGTCCTCCATTTTCAGATCACAGTATATTTTATGGGTTTATACTATATATGTACACCTGTAGACCCATAATAAATCATGACCATGGCCATACAAGCATTTTCAATGTAATATCCACTCTCTTGAAGCAAAAGAACTCTCCATAAAAGCGTAAGAGCTATTTGAAAGTAGAATTTATTTTCTTGGACTTTGGTGGACTTTATGTCCGGCGAGGTCTTTCCACATAGTTTGGATGGGCAATTATCAGACGTTATTGAGTTGCAAAAATTCGGAAGGCTGGGAGTTTGGACTAGCCATCTCTTGGCATATCTTGCACCTGTAAGATTCTGTGATTACATATCTGACATTCTCGAATGAGAGATTTGGAAGAGGAGGCAAGTGCTATGTAGTCCAAACCCTTCATATCATTTATAGATTCACAATAAAATTATTCGTGAATAAGGGGTACCCAGTCTGCATGAAATTACATGGAGAGAAGTATCCTCTTCTATGCAGAACGAAATGATCTTTCATTGTTCAAGATTTCTTTGCATGAGGAAGTTGATGGGAATGGTTTTATTGAAACTTATTTCCTATCTGTTGAGCCGTTTTCTTGCTGTCCGAGTTTATAGAGCAGTAAAAAGGAAGTTTGGTTGCTAGATAGTGGACAAAAATGTGAACCCTTGGAAAGAGGTGTTTTTGATGTGGGCCTTCACTCCTGGGCGTCCTACATTTGTTGGACATGTCCTCCATCTTGAGATCACAATATATTTTATGGGTTTATACTATATATGTACACCTGTAGACCCATAATAAATCATGACCATGGCAATCCAAGCATTTTCAATGTAATATTCACTCTCTTGAAGCAAAAGAACTCTCCATAATAGCGTAAGAGCTATTTGAAAGTAGAATTAATTTTCTTGGACTTTGGTGGACTTTACGTCCGGTGAGGTCTTTCCACAAAATTTGGGTGGGCAATTATCAGACGTTATTGAGTTGCAAAAATTCGGAAGGCTGAGAGTTTGGACTAGCCATCTCTTGGCATATCTTGCACCTGTAAGATTCTGAGATTACATATCTGACATTCTCGAATGAGAGATTTGGAAGAGGAGGCAAGTGCCATGTAGTCCAAACCCTTCATGTCATTTATGGATTCACAGTGAAATTGGTCGTGACGGAGGGGTACCCAGTCTGCATGAAATCAAACGGATAGAAGGATCCTCTTCTATGTAGAACGAAATGATCTTTCATTGTTCAAGATTCCTTTGCTTCAGGTAATTGATGGGAATGGTTTTATTGAATCTTTTTTCCTCTCTGTTGAGTGGTTTTCTGGCTGTTCGAGTTTACACAGCAGGAAAAAGGAAGTTTGGTTTCTAGATAGTGGAGAAAAATTTGAACCCTTGGAAAGAGGTGTTTTTGATTAGGGCCATTCCTCCTGGGCATCCTACATTTGTAGGACATGTCCTCCATTTTCAAACCACAGTATATTTTATGGGTTTATACTATATTTGTACACCTGTATACCCATAATTAATCATGACCATTGCCATCCAAGCATTTTCAATGTAATATCCTCTCTCTTGAAGCAAAACAACTCTCCATAATAGTATAAGAGCTATATGAAAGTAGAATTTATTCTCTTCGACTTTGGTGGACTTTACGTCCTCCGAGGTCTTTCCACAAAGTTTGGATGGGCAATTATCAGACGTTATTGAATTGCAAAAAATCTGAAGGGTGGAAGTTTGGACAAGCCATTTCTTGGCATATTCTCCACCTGCAAGATTCTGTGATTACATATCTGACATTCTGGAATGAGAGATTTGGAAGAGGAGGCAAGTGCCATGTAGTCCAAACCCTTCATATCCTTTATGGATTCACAATAAAATTGGTTGTGATGGAGGGGTAACCAGTCTGCAAGAAATCACATGGATAGAAGGATCCTCTTCGATGCAGAATGAAATGATCTTTCATTGTTCAAGATTTCTTTGCATGAGGAAGTTGATGGGAATGGTTTTATTGAAAATTATTTCCTCTCTGTTGAGCCTTTTTCTTGCTGTACGAGTATATAGAGCAGTAAAAGGGAAGTTTGGTTGCTAGTTAGCGGACAAAAATTTGAACCCTTGGAAAGAGGTGTTTTTAATTTGGGCCTTCCCTCCTGGGCGTCCTACATTTGTAGGACATGTCCTACATTTTCAGATCACAGTATATTTTATGGGTACATACAATATTTGTACACCTGTAGACCCAGAATTAATCATGACCATTGCCATCCAAGCATTCTCATAGTATATTCCACCCCCTTCAAGTAAAACAACTCTTTATAATTGTGTAAGAGCTATTTGAAAGTAGAATTTATTCTCTTGGACTTTGGTGCACTTTACGTCCTGCGACGTCTTTCCACAAAGTTTGGATGTACAATTATCAAACGTTATTGAGTTGCAAAAATTCTGTAGGGTGGAATTTTGGACAAGCCATTTCTTGGCATATCTTCCACCTGTAAGATTCTGTGATTACATATCTGACATTCTAGAATGAGAGATTTAGAAGAGGAGGCAAGTTCTATGTAGTCCAAACCCTTCATATCATTTATAGATTCACAATAAAATTGGTTGTGAAGGAGAGGTAACAAGTCTGCATGAAATGACATGGAGAGAAGGATCCTCTTTTATGCAGAACGAAATGATCTTTAATTGTTCAAGATTTCTTTGCATGAGGAAGTTGATGGGAATGGTTTTATTGAATCTTATTTCCTCTCTGTTGAGCCGTTTTCTTGCTGTCCGAGTTTATAGAGCAGTAAAAAGGAAGCTTGGTTGCCAGATAGTGGACAAAAATTTGAACCCTTGGAAAGAGATGTTTTTGATTAAGGCCTTCCCTCCTGGGCGTCCTACATTTGTAGGACATGTCCTCCATTTTCAGATCACAGTATATTTTATGGGTTTATACTATATATGTACACCTGTAGACCCATAATAAATCATGACCATGGCCATACAAGCATTTTCAATGTAATATCCACTCTCTTGAAGCAAAAGAACTCTCCATAAAAGTGTAAGAGCTATTTGAAAGTAGAATTTATTTTCTTGGACTTTGGTGGACTTTATGTCCGGCGAGGTCTTTCCACATAGTTTGGATGGGCAATTATCAGACGTTATTGAGTTGCAAAAATTCGGAAGGCTGGGAGTTTGGACTAGCCATCTCTTGGCATATCTTGCACCTGTAAGATTCTGTGATTACATATCTGACATTCTCGAATGAGAGATTTGGAACAGAAGGCAAGTGCTATGTAGTCCAAACCCTTCATATCATTTATAGATTCACAATGAAATTGGTTCTGAAGGAGGGGTACCCAGTCTGCACGAAATCACATGGAAAGAAGGATCCTCTTCTATGTAGAACGAAATGATCTTTCATTTTTCAAGATTTCTTTTCATGAGGAAGTTGATGGGAATGGTTTTATTGAATCTTATTTCCTCTCTGTTGATCAGTTTACTTGCTGTCTGATGTTATACAGCAGTAAAAAGGAAGTTTGGTTGCTAGATAGTGGACAAAAATCTGAACCCTTGGAAAGGGGTGTTTTTGATTTGGACATTCCCTCCTGGATGTCCTACATTTGTAGGACATGTCCTCCATTTTCTGATCACAGTATATTTTATGGGTTTATACTATATTTGTAAAACTGTAGAACCATAATTAATAATGACCATGGCCATCCATGCATTTTCAATGTAATATCCACTCTCTTGAAGCAAAAAACTCTCCATAATAGCGTGAGAGCTATTTGAAAGTAGAATTTATTCTCTTAGACTATGGTGGACTTTACGTCCTTCGAGGTCTTTCCACAAAGTTTGGATGGGCAATTATCAGACGTTATTGATTTGCAAAAATTCTGAAGGGTGGAAGTTTGAACAAGACGTTGCTTGGCATATCTTCCACATGTAAGATTCTGTGATTACATATCTGACATTCTCGAATGAGAAATTTGGAAGAGGAGGCAAGTGCCATGTAGTCCAAACCCTTCATGTCATTTATGGATTCACAGTGAAATTGGTCGTGACGGAGGGGTACCCAGTCTGCATGAAATCAAACGGATAGAAGGATCCTCTTCTATGTAGAACGAAATGATCTTTCATTGTTCAAGATTCCTTTGCTTCAGGTAATTGATGGGAATGGTTTTATTGAATCTTTTTTCCTCTCTGTTGAGTGGTTTTCTGGCTGTTCGACTTTACACAGCAGGAAAAAGGAAGTTTGGTTTCTAGATAGTGGAGAAAAATTTGAACCCTTGGAAAGAGGTGTTTTTGATTAGGGCCATTCCTCCTGGGCGTCCTACATTTGTAGGACATGTCCTCCATTTTCAAACCACAGTATATTTTATGGGTTTATACTATATTTGTACACCTGTATACCCATAATTAATCATGACCATTGCCATCCAAGCATTTTCAATGTAATATCCTCTCTCTTGAAGCAAAACAACTCTCCATAATAGTATAAGAGCTATATGAAAGTAGAATTTATTCTCTTCGACTTTGGTGGACTTTACGTCCTCCGAGGTCTTTCCACAAAGTTTGGATGGGCAATTATCAGACGTTATTGAATTGCAAAAAATCTGAAGGGTGGAAGTTTGGACAAGCCATTTCTTGGCATATTCTCCACCTGCAAGATTCTGTGATTACATATCTGACATTCTGGAATGAGAGATTTGGAAGAGGAGGCAAGTGCCATGTAGTCCAAACCCTTCATATCCTTTATGGATTCACAATAAAATTGGTTGTGATGGAGGGGTAACCAGTCTGCAAGAAATCACATGGATAGAAGGATCCTCTTCGATGCAGAATGAAATGATCTTTCATTGTTCAAGATTTCTTTGCATGAGGAAGTTGATGGGAATGGTTTTATTGAAAATTATTTCCTCTCTGTTGAGCCTTTTTCTTGCTGTACGAGTATATAGAGCAGTAAAAGGGAAGTTTGGTTGCTAGTTAGCGGACAAAAATTTGAACCCTTGGAAAGAGGTGTTTTTAATTTGGGCCTTCCCTCCTGGGCGTCCTACATTTGTAGGACATGTCCTACATTTTCAGATCACAGTATATTTTATGGGTACATACAATATTTGTACACCTGTAGACCCAGAATTAATCATGACCATTGCCATCCAAGCATTCTCATAGTATATTCCACCCCCTTCAAGTAAAACAACTCTTTATAATTGTGTAAGAGCTATTTGAAAGTAGAATTTATTCTCTTGGACTTTGGTGCACTTTACGTCCTGCGACGTCTTTCCACAAAGTTTGGATGTACAATTATCAAACGTTATTGAGTTGCAAAAATTCTGTAGGGTGGAATTTTGGACAAGCCATTTCTTGGCATATCTTCCACCTGTAAGATTCTGTGATTACATATCTGACATTCTAGAATGAGAGATTTAGAAGAGGAGGCAAGTTCTATGTAGTCCAAACCCTTCATATCATTTATAGATTCACAATAAAATTGGTTGTGAAGGAGAGGTAACAAGTCTGCATGAAATGACATGGAGAGAAGGATCCTCTTTTATGCAGAACGAAATGATCTTTAATTGTTCAAGATTTCTTTGCATGAGGAAGTTGATGGGAATGGTTTTATTGAATCTTATTTCCTCTCTGTTGAGCCGTTTTCTTGCTGTCCGAGTTTATAGAGCAGTAAAAAGGAAGCTTGGTTGCCAGATAGTGGACAAAAATTTGAACCCTTGGAAAGAGATGTTTTTGATTAAGGCCTTCCCTCCTGGGCGTCCTACATTTGTAGGACATGTCCTCCATTTTCAGATCACAGTATATTTTATGGGTTTATACTATATATGTACACCTGTAGACCCATAATAAATCATGACCATGGCCATCCATGCATTTTCAATGTAATATCCACTCTCTTGAAGCAAAACAACTCTCCATAATAGCGTAAGAGCTATTTGAAAGTAGAATTTATTTTCTTGGACTTTGGTGGACTTTATGTCCGGCGAGGTCTTTCCACATAGTTTGGATGGGCAATTATCAGACGTTATTGAGTTGCAAAAATTCGGAAGGCTGGGAGTTTGGACTAGCCATCTCTTGGCATATCTTGCACCTGTAAGATTCTGTGATTACATATCTGACATTCTCGAATGAGAGATTTGGAACAGAAGGCAAGTGCTATGTAGTCCAAACCCTTCATATCATTTATAGATTCACAATGAAATTGGTTCTGAAGGAGGGGTACCCAGTCTGCACGAAATCACATGGAAAGAAGGATCCTCTTCTATGTAGAACGAAATGATCTTTCATTTTTCAAGATTTCTTTTCATGAGGAAGTTGATGGGAATGGTTTTATTGAATCTTATTTCCTCTCTGTTGATCAGTTTACTTGCTGTCTGATGTTATACAGCAGTAAAAAGGAAGTTTGGTTGCTAGATAGTGGACAAAAATCTGAACCCTTGGAAAGGGGTGTTTTTGATTTGGACATTCCCTCCTGGATGTCCTACATTTGTAGGACATGTCCTCCATTTTCTGATCACAGTATATTTTATGGGTTTATACTATATTTGTAAAACTGTAGAACCATAATTAATAATGACCATGGCCATCCATGCATTTTCAATGTAATATCCACTCTCTTGAAGCAAAAAACTCTCCATAATAGCGTGAGAGCTATTTGAAAGTAGAATTTATTCTCTTAGACTATGGTGGACTTTACGTCCTTCGAGGTCTTTCCACAAAGTTTGGATGGGCAATTATCAGACGTTATTGATTTGCAAAAATTCTGAAGGGTGGAAGTTTGAACAAGACGTTGCTTGGCATATCTTCCACATGTAAGATTCTGTGATTACATATCTGACATTCTCGAATGAGAAATTTGGAAGAGGAGGCAAGTGCCATGTAGTCCAAACCCTTCATGTCATTTATGGATTCACAGTGAAATTGGTCGTGACGGAGGGGTACCCAGTCTGCATGAAATCAAACGGATAGAAGGATCCTCTTCTATGTAGAACGAAATGATCTTTCATTGTTCAAGATTCCTTTGCTTCAGGTAATTGATGGGAATGGTTTTATTGAATCTTTTTTCCTCTCTGTTGAGTGGTTTTCTGGCTGTTCGAGTTTACACAGCAGGAAAAAGGAAGTTTGGTTTCTAGATAGTGGAGAAAAATTTGAACCCTTGGAAAGAGGTGTTTTTGATTAGGGCCATTCCTCCTGGGCGTCCTACATTTGTAGGACATGTCCTCCATTTTCAAACCACAGTATATTTTATGGGTTTATACTATATTTGTACACCTGTATACCCATAATTAATCATGACCATTGCCATCCAAGCATTTTCAATGTAATATCCTCTCTCTTGAAGCAAAACAACTCTCCATAATAGTATAAGAGCTATATGAAAGTAGAATTTATTCTCTTCGACTTTGGTGGACTTTACGTCCTCCGAGGTCTTTCCACAAAGTTTGGATGGGCAATTATCAGACGTTATTGAATTGCAAAAAATCTGAAGGGTGGAAGTTTGGACAAGCCATTTCTTGGCATATTCTCCACCTGCAAGATTCTGTGATTACATATCTGACATTCTCGAAAGAGAGATTTGGAAGAGGAGGCAAGTGCCATGTAGTCCAAACCCTTCATATCCTTTATGGATTCACAATAAAATTGGTTGTGATGGAGGGGTAACCAGTCTGCAAGAAATCACATGGAGAGAAGGATCCTCTTCGATGCAGAATGAAATGATCTTTCATTGTTCAAGATTTCTTTGCATGAGGAAGTTGATGGGAATGGTTTTATTGAAAATTATTTCCTCTCTGTTGAGCCTTTTTCTTGCTGTACGAGTATATAGAGCAGTAAAAGGGAAGTTTGGTTGCTAGTTAGCGGACAAAAATTTGAACCCTTGGAAAGAGGTGTTTTTAATTTGGGCCTTCCCTCCTGGGTGTCCTACATTTGTAGGACATGTCCTACATTTTCAGATCACAGTATATTTTATGGGTACATACAATATTTGTACACCTGTAGACCCAGAATTAATCATGACCATTGCCATCCAAGCATTCTCATAGTATATTCCACCCCCTTCAAGTAAAACAACTCTTTATAATTGTGTAAGAGCTATTTGAAAGTAGAATTTATTCTCTTGGACTTTGGTGCACTTTACGTCCTGCGACGTCTTTCCACAAAGTTTGGATGTACAATTATCAAACGTTATTGAGTTGCAAAAATTCTGTAGGGTGGAATTTTGGACAAGCCATTTCTTGGCATATCTTCCACCTGTAAGATTCTGTGATTACATATCTGACATTCTAGAATGAGAGATTTAGAAGAGGAGGCAAGTTCTATGTAGTCCAAACCCTTCATATCATTTATAGATTCACAATAAAATTGGTTGTGAAGGAGAGGTAACAAGTCTGCATGAAATGACATGGAGAGAAGGATCCTCTTTTATGCAGAACGAAATGATCTTTAATTGTTCAAGATTTCTTTGCATGAGGAAGTTGATGGGAATGGTTTTATTGAATCTTATTTCCTCTCTGTTGAGCCGTTTTCTTGCTGTCCGAGTTTATAGAGCAGTAAAAAGGAAGCTTGGTTGCCAGATAGTGGACAAAAATTTGAACCCTTGGAAAGAGATGTTTTTGATTAAGGCCTTCCCTCCTGGGCGTCCTACATTTGTAGGACATGTCCTCCATTTTCAGATCACAGTATATTTTATGGGTTTATACTATATATGTACACCTGTAGACCCATAATAAATCATGACCATGGCCATACAAGCATTTTCAATGTAATATCCACTCTCTTGAAGCAAAAGAACTCTCCATAAAAGTGTAAGAGCTATTTGAAAGTAGAATTTATTTTCTTGGACTTTGGTGGACTTTATGTCCGGCGAGGTCTTTCCACATAGTTTGGATGGGCAATTATCAGACGTTATTGAGTTGCAAAAATTCGGAAGGCTGGGAGTTTGGACTAGCCATCTCTTGGCATATCTTGCACCTGTAAGATTCTGTGATTACATATCTGACATTCTCGAATGAGAGATTTGGAACAGAAGGCAAGTGCTATGTAGTCCAAACCCTTCATATCATTTATAGATTCACAATGAAATTGGTTCTGAAGGAGGGGTACCCAGTCTGCACGAAATCACATGGAAAGAAGGATCCTCTTCTATGTAGAACGAAATGATCTTTCATTTTTCAAGATTTCTTTTCATGAGGAAGTTGATGGGAATGGTTTTATTGAATCTTATTTCCTCTCTGTTGATCCGTTTACTTGCTGTCTGATGTTATAGAGCAGTAAAAAGGAAGTTTGGTTGCTAGATAGTGGACAAAAATCTGAACCCTTGCAAAGGGGTGTTTTTGATTTGGACATTCCCTCCTGGATGTCCTACATTTGTAGGACATGTCCTCCATTTTCTGATCACAGTATATTTTATGGGTTTATACTATATTTGTAAAACTGTAGAACCATAATTAATAATGACCATGGCCATCCATGCATTTTCAATGTAATATCCACTCTCTTGAAGCAAAAAACTCTCCATAATAGCGTGAGAGCTATTTGAAAGTAGAATTTATTCTCTTAGACTATGGTGGACTTTACGTCCTTCGAGGTCTTTCCACAAAGTTTGGATGGGCAATTATCAGACGTTATTGATTTGCAAAAATTCTGAAGGGTGGAAGTTTGAACAAGACGTTGCTTGGCATATCTTCCACATGTAAGATTCTGTGATTACATATCTGACATTCTCGAATGAGAAATTTGGAAGAGGAGGCAAGTGCCATGTAGTCCAAACCCTTCATGTCATTTATGGATTCACAGTGAAATTGGTCGTGACGGAGGGGTACCCAGTCTGCATGAAATCAAACGGATAGAAGGATCCTCTTCTATGTAGAACGAAATGATCTTTCATTGTTCAAGATTCCTTTGCTTCAGGTAATTGATGGGAATGGTTTTATTGAATCTTTTTTCCTCTCTGTTGAGTGGTTTTCTGGCTGTTCGAGTTTACACAGCAGGAAAAAGGAAGTTTGGTTTCTAGATAGTGGAGAAAAATTTGAACCCTTGGAAAGAGGTGTTTTTGATTAGGGCCATTCCTCCTGGGCATCCTACATTTGTAGGACATGTCCTCCATTTTCAAACCACAGTATATTTTATGGGTTTATACTATATTTGTACACCTGTATACCCATAATTAATCATGACCATTGCCATCCAAGCATTTTCAATGTAATATCCTCTCTCTTGAAGCAAAACAACTCTCCATAATAGTATAAGAGCTATATGAAAGTAGAATTTATTCTCTTCGACTTTGGTGGACTTTACGTCCTCCGAGGTCTTTCCACAAAGTTTGGATGGGCAATTATCAGACGTTATTGAATTGCAAAAAATCTGAAGGGTGGAAGTTTGGACAAGCCATTTCTTGGCATATTCTCCACCTGCAAGATTCTGTGATTACATATCTGACATTCTGGAATGAGAGATTTGGAAGAGGAGGCAAGTGCCATGTAGTCCAAACCCTTCATATCCTTTATGGATTCACAATAAAATTGGTTGTGATGGAGGGGTAACCAGTCTGCAAGAAATCACATGGAGAGAAGGATCCTCTTCGATGCAGAATGAAATGATCTTTCATTGTTCAAGATTTCTTTGCATGAGGAAGTTGATGGGAATGGTTTTATTGAAAATTATTTCCTCTCTGTTGAGCCTTTTTCTTGCTGTACGAGTATATAGAGCAGTAAAAGGGAAGTTTGGTTGCTAGTTAGCGGACAAAAATTTGAACCCTTGGAAAGAGGTGTTTTTCAATTGGGCCTTCCCTCCTGGCCGTCCTACATTTGTAGGACATGTCCTACATTTTCAGATCACAGTATATTTTATGGGTACATACAATATTTGTACACCTGTAGACCCAGAATTAATCATGACCATTGCCATCCAAGCATTCTCATAGTATATTCCACCCCCTTCAAGTAAAACAACTCTTTATAATTGTGTAAGAGCTATTTGAAAGTAGAATTTATTCTCTTGGACTTTGGTGCACTTTACGTCCTGCGACGTCTTTCCACAAAGTTTGGATGTACAATTATCAAACGTTATTGAGTTGCAAAAATTCTGTAGGGTGGAATTTTGGACAAGCCATTTCTTGGCATATCTTCCACCTGTAAGATTCTGTGATTACATATCTGACATTCTAGAATGAGAGATTTAGAAGAGGAGGCAAGTTCTATGTAGTCCAAACCCTTCATATCATTTATAGATTCACAATAAAATTGGTTGTGAAGGAGAGGTAACAAGTCTGCATGAAATGACATGGAGAGAAGGATCCTCTTTTATGCAGAACGAAATGATCTTTAATTGTTCAAGATTTCTTTGCATGAGGAAGTTGATGGGAATGGTTTTATTGAATCTTATTTCCTCTCTGTTGAGCTGTTTTCTTGCTGTCCGAGTTCATAGAGCAGTAAAAAGGAAGTTTGGTAGCTAGATAGTGGACAAAAATTTGAACCCTTGGAAAGAGGTGTTTTTGATGTGGGACTTCACTCCTGGATGTCCTACATTTGCAGGACATGTCCTCCATTTTCAGATCACAGTATATTTTATGGGTTTATACTATATTTGTAAAACTGAGAACCAAAATTAATAATGACCATGGCCATCCATGCATTTTCAATGTAATATCCACTCTCTTGAAGCAAAACAACTCTCCATAATAGCGTAAGAGCTATTTGAAAGTAGAATTTATTCTCTTAGACTATGGTGGACTTTACGTCCTTCCATGTCTTTCCACAAAGTTTGGATGGGCAATTATAAGACGTTATTAATTTGCAAAAATTCTGAAGGGTAGGAATTTGAACAAGGCATTTCTTGGCATATCTTCCACATGTAAGATTCTGTGATTATATATCTGACATTCTCGAATGAGAGATTTGGAAGAGGATGAAAGTGCCATGTAGTCCAAACCCTTCATGTCATTTATGGATTCACAGTGAAATTGGTCGTGACGGAGGGGTACCCAGCCTGCATGAAATCACATGGAGAGAAGGATGTTCTTCTGTGTAGAACAAAATGATCTTTCATTGTTCAAGATTTCTTTGCATGAGGAAGTTGATGGGAATGGTTTTATTGAAACTTATTTCCTATCTGTTGAGCCGTTTTCTTGCTGTCCGAGTTTATAGAGCAGTAAAAAGGAAGTTTGGTTGCTAGATAGTGGACAAAAATGTGAACCCTTGGAAAGAGGTGTTTTTGATGTGGGCCTTCACTCCTGGGCGTCCTACATTTGTAGGACATGTCCTCCATCTTGAGATCACAATATATTTTATGGGTTTATACTATATATGTACACCTGTAGACCCATAATAAATCATGACCATGGCAATCCAAGCATTTTCAATGTAATATTCACTCTCTTGAAGCAAAAGAACTCTCCATAATAGCGTAAGAGCTATTTGAAAGTAGAATTAATTTTCTTGGACTTTGGTGGACTTTACGTCCGGCGAGGTCTTTCCACAAAGTTTGGATGGGCAATTATCAGACGTTATTGAGTTGCAAAAATTCGGAAGGCTGGGAGTTTGGACTAGCCATCTCTTGGCATATCTTGCACCTGTAAGATTCTGAGATTACATATCTGACATTCTCGAATGAGAGATTTGGAAGAGGAGGCAAGTGCTATGTAGACCAAACCCTTCATATCATTTATAGATTCACAATAAAATTGGTCGTGAAGGAGGGGTACCCAGTCTGCATGAAATCACATGGAGAGAAGGATCCTCTTGTATCCAGAACAAAATTATCTTTCATTGTTCAAGATTTCTTTGCATGAGGAAGTTGATGGGAATGGTTTTATTGAATCTAATTTCCTCTCTGTTGAGCGTTTTTCTTGATGTACGAATATATAGAACAGTAAAAAAGAAGTTTTGTGGCTAGTTAGTGGAGAAAAATTTGAACCCTTGGAAAGAGGTGTTTTTAATTTGGGCCTTCCCTCCTGGGCGTCCTACATTTGTAGGACATGTCCTACATTTTCAGATCACAGTATATTTTATGGGTATATACTATATTTGTACACCTGTAAACCCATAATTAATTATGACCATGGCCATCGATGCATTTTCAATGTAATATCCAATCTCTTGAAGCAAAACAATCTCCATAATAGTGTAAGAGCTATTTGAAAGTAGAATTTATTCTCTTGAACTTTGGTGGACTTTACATCCTTCGAGGTCTTTGCACAAAGTTTGGAATGGCAATTATCTGACGTTATTGAGTTGCAAAAATTCTGAAGGGTGGAAGTTTGGACTAGCCATATCTTGGCATATCTTGCACCATTAAGGTTCTGTGATTACATATCTGACATTCTCGAATGAGAGATTTGGAAGAGGAGGCAAGTGCCATGTAGTTCCAAACCTTCATGTCATTCATGGATTAACAGTGAAATTGGTCGTGATGGGGGGGGTACCCAGTCTGCATGAAATCACATGGAGAGAAGGATCCTCTTCGATGCAGAATGAAATGATCTTTCATTGTTCAAGATTTCTTTGCATGAGGAAGTTGATGGGAATGGTTTTATTGAAAATTATTTCCTCTCTGTTGAGCCTTTTTCTTGCTGTACGAGTATATAGAGCAGTAAAAGGGAAGTTTGGTTGCTAGTTAGCGGACAAAAATTTGAACCCTTGGAAAGAGGTGTTTTTCAATTGGGCCTTCCCTCCTGGGCGTCCTACATTTGTAGGACATGTCCTACATTTTCAGATCACAGTATATTTTATGGGTACATACAATATTTGTACACCTGTAGACCCAGAATTAATCATGACCATTGCCATCCAAGCATTCTCATAGTATATTCCACCCCCTTCAAGTAAAACAACTCTTTATAATTGTGTAAGAGCTATTTGAAAGTAGAATTTATTCTCTTGGACTTTGGTGCACTTTACGTCCTGCGACGTCTTTCCACAAAGTTTGGATGTACAATTATCAAACGTTATTGAGTTGCAAAAATTCTGTAGGGTGGAATTTTGGACAAGCCATTTCTTGGCATATCTTCCACCTGTAAGATTCTGTGATTACATATCTGACATTCTAGAATGAGAGATTTAGAAGAGGAGGCAAGTTCTATGTAGTCCAAACCCTTCATATCATTTATAGATTCACAATAAAATTGGTTGTGAAGGAGAGGTAACAAGTCTGCATGAAATGACATGGAGAGAAGGATCCTCTTTTATGCAGAACGAAATGATCTTTAATTGTTCAAGATTTCTTTGCATGAGGAAGTTGATGGGAATGGTTTTATTGAATCTTATTTCCTCTTTGTTGAGCCGTTTTCTTGCTGTCCAAGTTTATAGAGCAGTAAAAAGGAAGTTTGGTAGCTAGATAGTGGAGAAAAATTTGAACCCTTGGAAAGAGGTGTTTTTGATGTGGGCCTTCACTCCTGGATGTCCTACATTTGTAGGACATGTCCTCCATTTTCAGATCACAGTATATTTTATGGGTTTATTCTATATTTGTAAAACTGAGAACCAAAATTAATAATGACCATGGCCATCCATGCATTTTCAATGTAATATCCACTCTCTTGAAGCAAAACAACTCTCCATAATAGCTTAAGAGCTATTTGAAAGTAGAATTTATTCTCTTAGACTGTGGTGGACTTTACGTCCTTCGATGTCTTTCCACAAAGTTTGGATGGGCAATTATCAGAAGTTATTAATTTGCAAAAATTCTGAAGGGTAGGAATTTGAACAAGGCATTTCTTGGCATATCTTCCACATGTAAGATTCTGTGATTATATATCTGACATTCTCGAATGAGAGATTTGGAAGAGGATGAAAGTGCCATGTAGTCCAAACCCTTCATGTCATTTATGGATTCACAGTGAAATTGGTCGTGACGGAGGGGTACCCAGCCTGCATGAAATCACATGGAGAGAAGGATGTTCTTCTGTGTAGAACAAAATGATCTTTCATTGTTCAAGATTTCTTTGCATGAGGAAGTTGATGGGAATGGTTTTATTGAAACTTATTTCCTATCTGTTGAGCCGTTTTCTTGCTGTCCGAGTTTATAGAGCAGTAAAAAGGAAGTTTGGTTGCTAGATAGTGGACAAAAATGTGAACCCTTGGAAAGAGGTGTTTTTGATGTGGGCCTTCACTCGTGGGCGTCCTACATTTGTTGGACATGTCCTCCATCTTGAGATCACAATATATTTTATGGGTTTATACTATATATGTACACCTGTAGACCCATAATAAATCATGACCATGGCAATCCAAGCATTTTCAATGTAATATTCACTCTCTTGAAGCAAAAGAACTCTCCATAATAGCGTAAGAGCTATTTGAAAGTAGAATTAATTTTCTTGGACTTTGGTGGACTTTACGTCCGGCGAGGTCTTTTCACAAAGTTTGGATGGGCAATTATCAGACGTTATTGAGTTGCAAAAATTCTCAAGGGTGGAAGTTTGGACAAGCCATTTCTTGGCATATCTTTCACATGTAAGATTCTGTGATTACATATCTGACATTCTCGAATGAGATTTGGAAGAGGAGGCAAGTGCCATGTAGTCCAAACCCTTCATGTCATTTATGGATTCACAGTGAAATTGGTCGTGACGGAGGGGTACCCAGTCTGCATGAAATCACATGGAGAGAAGGAACCTCTTCTAGGTAGAACAAAATGATCTTCCATTGTTCAAGATTTCTTTGCATGAGGAAATTGATGGGAATGGTTTTATTGAATCTTATTTCCTCTCTGTTGAGCCGTTTTTTTGCTGTACGAGTTTATAGAGCAGTAAAAAGGAACTTTGGTAGCTAGTTAGTGGACAAAAATTTGAACCCTTGGAAAGAGGTGTTATTGATTTAGGCCTTTCCTCCAGGGCATCCTACATTTGTAGGACATGTCCTCCATTTTCATATCACAGTATATTTTACGGGATTATACTTTATTTGTACACCTGCAGAACCAAATTATTAATCATGACCATTGACATCCAAGCATTTTCAAAGTATATTCCACTCCGTTCAAGCAAAACAACTCTCCATAATAGTGTATGAGCTATTTGAAAGTATCATTTATTCTCTTGGACTTTGGTGCACCTTACATCCTGCGAGGTCTTTCCACAAAGTTTGGATGGGCAATTATCAGACGTTATTGAGTTGCAAAAATTCGGAAGGCTGGGAGTTTGGACTAGCCATCTCTTGGCATATCTTGCACCTGTAAGATTCTGTGATTATATATCTGACATTCTCTAAGGAGAGATTTGGAAGAGGAGGCAAGTGCTATGTAGTCCAAACCCTTCATATCATTTATAGATTCACAATAAAATTATTCGTGAATAAGGGGTACCCAGTCTGCATGAAATTACATGGAGAGAAGTATCCTCTTCTATGCAGAACGAAATGATCTTTCATTGTTCAAGATTTCTTTGCATTAGGAAGTTGATGGGAATGGTTTTATTGAATCTTATTTCCTCTCTGTTGAGCCGGTTTCTTGATGTACGAATATATAGAGCAGTAAAAAGGAAGTTTGGTTGCTAGTTAGTGGAGAAAAATTTGAACCCTTGGAAAGAGGTGTTTTTGATGTGGGCCTTCCCTCCTGGGCGTCCTACATTTGTAGGACATGTCCTCCATCTTGAGATCACAGTATATTTTATGGGTTTATACTATATATGTACACCTGTAGACCCATAATAAATCATGACCATGGCCATCCAAGCATTTTCAATGAAATATCCACTCTCTTGAAGCAAAAGAACTCTCCATAATAGTGTAAGAGATATGTGAAAGTAGAATTTATTTTCTTGGACTTTGGTGGACTTTACGTCCGGCGAGGTCTTTCCACAAAGTTTGGATGGGCAATTATCAGACGTTATTGAGTTGCAAAAATTCGGAAGGCTGGGAGTTTGGACTAGCCATCTCTTGGCATATCTTGCACCTGTAAGAATCTGTGATTACATATCTGACATTCTCGAATGAGAGATTTGGAAGAGGAGGCAAGTGCCATGTATTCCAAACCCTTCATATCCTTTATGGATTCACAGTCAAATTGGTCGTGAAGGAGGGGTACCCAGTCTGCATGAAATCACATGGAGAGAAGGATCTTCTTCTATGTAGAACGAAATGATCTTTCATTGTTCAAGATTTCTTTGCATGAGGAAGTTGATGGGAAGGGTTTTATTGAATCTTATTTCCTCTCTGTTGAGCCGTTTTCTTGTTGTTCGAGTTTACACAGCAGTAAAAATGAAGTTTGGTTTCTAGATAGTGGACAAAAATTTGAACCATTGGAAAGAGGTGTTTTTGATTTGGGCCTTCCCTGCTGGGTGTCCTACATTTGTAGGACATGTCCTCCCTTTTCAGGTCACAGTATATTTTATGGGTTTATAATATATTTGTACACCTTCAGACCCATAATTTATCATGACCATTGACATCCAAGCATTCTCAAAGTATATTCCACTCCGTTCAAGCAAAACAACTCTCCATAATAGTGTATGAGCTATTTGAAAGTAGCAATTATTCTCTTGGACTTTGGTGCATTTTACGTCAAGCGAGTTCTTTCCACAAAGTTTGGATGGGCAATTATCAGACGTTATTGAGTTGCAAAAATTCGGAAGGCTGGGAGTTTGGACTAGCCATCTCTTGGCATATCTTTCACCTGCAAGATTCTGTGATTACATATCTGACATTCTCGAATGAGAGATTTAGAAGAGGAGACAAGTGCTATGTAGTCCAAACCCTTCATATCATTTATAGATTCACAATAAAATTGGTCGTGAAGGAGGGGTAACCAGTCTGCATAAAATCACATGGAGAGAAGGATCCTGTTCTAGCAACACGAAATTATCCTTCATTGTTCAAGGTTTCTTTGCATGAGGAAGTTGATCGGAATGGTTTTATTGGATCTTATTTCCTCTCTGTTGAGCTGTTTTCTTGCTGTACGAGTATATAGAGCAGTGAAAAGGAAGTTTGGTTATTAGTTAGTGGACAAAAACTTGAACCCTTGGAAAGAGGTGTTTTTGATTTGGGCCTTCCCTCCTGGGCGTCCTACATTTGTAGGACATGTCCTCCATTTTCAGATCACAGTATATTTTATGGGTTTATCCTATATTTGTACACCTGCAGACCCATAATTAATCATGACCATTGCCATCCAAGCATTTTCAAAGTATATTCCACTCCGTTCAAGCAAAACAACTCTCCATAATAGTGTATGAGCCATTTGAAAGTAGAATTTATTCTCTTGGACTTTGGTGCACCTTACGTCCTGCGAGGTTTTTCCACAAAGTTTGGATGGGCAATTCTCAGATGTTATTGAGTTGCAAAAATTCTGAAGGGTGGAAGTTTGGACTAGCCATCTCTTGGCATATCTTTCACCTGTAAGATTCTGTGATTACATATCTGACATTCTCGAATGAGAGATTTGGAAGAGGAGGCAAGTGCTATGTAGTCCAAACCCTTCATATCATTTCTGGATTCACAATAAAAGTGGTCGTGATGGAGGGGTAACCAGTCTGCATGAAATCACATGGATAGAAGGATCCCCTTATATGCATTATAAAATGATCTTTCATTGTTCAAGATTACTTTAGTTGAGGAAGTTGATGGGAATGGTTTTATTGAATCTTATTTCCTCTCTGTTGAGCCGTTTTCTTGCTGTCCGATTTTCTAGAGCAGTAAAAAGGAAGTTTGTTTGCTAGATAGTGGACAAAAATTTGAACCCTTGGAAAGAGGTGTTTTTGATTTGGGCCTTCCCTCCTGGGCGTCCTACATTTGTAGGACATGTCCTACATTTTCAAATCACATAGTATTTTATGGTTATATACTATATTTGTACCCCTGTAAACCCATAATTAATCATGACCATTGCCATCGAAGCATTTTCATTGTAATTTCCACTCTATTGAAGCAAAACACTCTCCATAATAGTGTAAGAGCTATTTGAAAGTAGAATTTATAGGATTTTGGTGGACTTTACGTCCTTCGAGGTCTTTCCACAAAGTTTGGATGGGCAATTATCAGACGTTATTGAGTTGCAAAAATTCTGAAGTGTGGTAGTTTGGACAAGCCATTACTTGGCATATCTTCCACCTGTAAGATTCTGTGATGACATATCTGATATTCTCGAATGAGAGATTTGGAAGAGGAGGCAAGTGCCATATAGTCCAAACCCTTCATGCCATTTTTGGATTCACAGGGAAATTGGTCGTGATAGAGGTGGATAAAGTCTGCATGAAATCACTTGGAGAGAAGGATCCTCTTCTATGTAGAACAAAATGATCTTTGATGGTTCAAGATTTCTTTGCATGAGGAAGTTGATGGGAATGGTTTTATTGAATCTTATTTCCTCTCTGTTGAGCCGTTTTCTTGCTGTACGAATATATAGAGCAGTAAAAATGAAGTTTGGTTGCTTGTTAGTGGACAAAAATTTGAACCCTTGGAAAGAGGTGTTATTGATTTGGGCCTTTCCTCCAGGGCGTCCTACATTTGTAGGACATGTCCTCCATTTTCAGATCACAGTATATTTTATGGGTTTATACTATATTTGTACACCTGCAGACCCATAATTAATCATGACCATTGCCATCCACGCATTTTCAAAGTATATTCCACTCCGTTCAAGCAAAACAACTCTCCATAATAGTGTATGAGCTATTTGAAAGTAGCAATTATTCTCTTGGACTTTGGTGCACTTTAAGTCAAGCGAGGTCTTTCCACAAAGTTTGGATGGGGAATTATCAGACCTTATTGAGTTGCAAAAATTCGGAAGGCTGGGAGTTTGGAATAGCCATCTCTTGGCATATCTTGCACCTGCAAGATTCTGTGATTACATATCTGAAATTCTCGAATGAGAGATTTGGAAGAGGAGGCAAGTGCTATGTAGTTCAAACCCTTCATGTCATGTATGGATTCACAGTAAAATTGGTCGTGATGGAGGGGTACCTCCATCAGTCTGCATGAAATCACATGGAGAGAAGGATCCTCTTCAATGCAGAACAAAGTGATCTTTCATTGTTCAAGATTTCTTTGCATGAGGAAATTGATGGGAATGGTTTTATTGAATCTTATTTCCTCTCTGTTGAGCCGTTTTCTTGCTGTATGAGTATATAGAGCAGTAAAAAGGAAGTTTGGTTGATAGTTAGTGGACAAAAATTTCAACCCTTGGAAAGAGGTGTTTTTGATTTAGGCCTTCCCTCCAGGGCGTCCTACATTTGTAGGACATGTCCTCCATTTTCAGATAACAGTTTTTTTTAATAGGATTATACTATATTTGTACACCTGCAGAACCATAATTAATCATGACCATTGACATCGAAGCATTTTCAAAGTATATTCCACTCCGTTCAAGCAAAACAACTCTCCATAATAGTGTATGAGCTATTTGATAGTAGCATTTATTCTCTTGGACTTTGGTGCACCTTACATCCTGCGAGGTCTTTCCACAAAATTTGGATGGGCAATTCTCTGATGTTACTAAGTTGCAAAAATTCTGAAGGGTGGAAGTTTGGACAAGCCATTTCTTCGCATATCTTCCACATGTAAGATTCTGTGATTACATATCTGACATTCTCGAATGAGAGATTTGGAAGAGGAGGCAAGTGCCATGTAGTCCAAACCCTTCATGTCATTTATGGATTCAGAGTAAAATTGGTCGTGATGGAGGGGTACCAAGTCTGCATGAAATCACATGGAGAGAAGGATCCTCTTGTATGCAGAACAAAATTATCTTTCATTGTTCAAGATTTCTTTGCATGAGGAAGTTGATGGGAATGGTTTTATTGAATCTTATTTCCTCTCTGTTGAGCCGTTTTCTTGCTGTCTGAGTTTCTGGAGCAGTTTAAAGGAACTTTGGTTGCTAGATAGTGGACAAAAATTTGAACCCTTGGAAAGAGGTGTTTTTCATTTGGGCCTTCCCTCCTGGGGGTCCTACATTTGTAGGACATGTCCTCCATCTTGAGATCACCGTATATTTTATGGGTTTATACTATATATGTACTCCTGTAGACCCATAATAAAACAGGACCATGGCCATCCAAGAATTTTCAATGTAATATCCACTCTCTTGAAGCAAAACAATGTAATTTCCATAATAGTGTATGAGCTATTTGAAAATAGAATTTATTTTCTTGTACTTTGGTGGACTTTACGTCCGGCGAGGTCTTTCCACAAAGGTTTGATGGGCAATTGTCAGACGTTATTGAGTTGCAAATATTCGGAAGGCTGGGAGTTTGGACTAGCCATCTCTTGGCATATCTTGCACCTGTAAGATTCTGTGATTACATATCTGACATTCTCGAATGAGAGATTTGGAAGAGGAGGCAAGTGCTATGTAGTCCAAACCCTTCCTATCATTTATAGATTCACAATAAAATTGGTCGTGAAGGAGGGGTACCCAGTCTGCATGAAATTACATGGAGAAAAGGATCCTCTTCAAGGTAGAACAAAATGATCTTTCATTGTTCAAGATTTCTTTGCATGAGGAAGTTGATGGGAATGGTTTTATTGAATCTTATTTCCTCTCTGTTGAGCGTTTTTCTTCATGTACAAATATATAGAGCAGTAAAAAGGAAATTTTGTGGCTAGTTAGTGAAGAAAAATTTGAACCCTTGGAAAGAGGTGTTTTTAATTTGGGCCTTCCCTCCTGGGCGTCCTACATTTGTAGGACATGTCCTACATTTTCAGATCATACAGTATTTTATGGGTTTATACTATATATGTACCCTTGTAGACCCATAATTAATTATGACCATTGCCATCCAAGCATTTTTAATGTAATATCCACTCTCTTGAAGCAAAACAACTCTCCATAATAGTGTAAGAGCTATTTGAAAGTAGAATTTATTCTCTTAGACTATGGTGGACTTTACGTCCTTCGAGGTCTTTCCACAAAGTTTGGATGGGCAATTATCAGACGTTATTGATTTGCAAAAATTCTGAAGGGTGGAAGTTTGGACAAGACGTTGCTTGGCATATCTTCCACATGTAAGATTCTGTGATTACATATCTGACATTCTAGAATGAGAGATTTGGAAGAGGAGGCAAGTGCTATGTAATCCAAACCCTTCATATCATTTATAGATTCACAAAAAAATTGGTTGTGATAGAGAGGTAACCAATCTGCATGAAATCACATGGAGAGAAGGATCCTCTTCTATGCAGAACAAATTGATCTTTCATTGTTCAAGATTTCTTTGCATGAGGAAGTTGATGGGAATGGTTTTATTGAATCGTATTTCCTCTCTGTTGAGCCATTTTCTTGCTGTCCGTGTTTATAGAGCAATAAAAAGGAAATTTGGTTGCTAGATAGTGGACAAAAATCTGAACCCTTGCAAAGGGGTGTTTTTGATTTGGACATTCCCTGCTGGATGTCCTACATTTGTAGGACATGTCCTCCATTTTCTGATCACAGTATATTTTATGGGTTTATACTATATATGTACACCTGTAGACCCATAATAAATCATGACCATGGCCATACAAGCATTTTCAATGTAATATCCACTCTCTTGAAGCAAAAGAACTCTCCATAAAAGTGTAAGAGCTATTTGAAAGTAGAATTTATTTTCTTGGACTTTGGTGGACTTTATGTCCGGCGAGGTCTTTCCACATAGTTTGGATGGGCAATTATCAGACGTTATTGAGTTGCAAAAATTCGGAAGGCTGGGAGTTTGGACTAGCCATCTCTTGGCATATCTTACACCTGTAAGATTCTGTGATTACATATCTGACATTCTCGAATGAGAGATTTGGAACAGAAGGCAAGTGCTATGTAGTCCAAACCCTTCATATCATTTATAGATTCACAATGAAATTGGTTCTGAAGGAGGGGTACCCAGTCTGCACGAAATCACATGGAAAGAAGGATCCTCTTCTATGTAGAACGAAATGATCTTTCATTTTTCAAGATTTCTTTTCATGAGGAAGTTGATGGGAATGGTTTTATTGAATCTTATTTCCTCTCTGTTGATCCGTTTACTTGCTGTCTGATGTTATAGAGCAGTAAAAAGGAAGTTTGGTTGCTAGATAGTGGACAAAAATCTGAACCCTTGCAAAGGGGTGTTTTTGATTTGGACCTTCCCTCCTGGATGTCCTACATTTGCAGGACATGTCCTCCATTTTCTGATCACAGTATATTTTATGGGTTTATACTATATTTGTAAAACTGTAGAACCATAATTAATAATGACCATGGCCATCCATGCATTTTCAATGTAATATCCACTCTCTTGAAGCAAAAAACTCTCCATAATAGCGTGAGAGCTATTTGAAAGTAGAATTTATTCTCTTAGACTATGGTGGACTTTACGTCCTTCGAGGTCTTTCCACAAAGTTTGGATGGGCAATCATCAGACGTTATTGATTTGCAAAAATTCTGAAGGGTGGAAGTTTGAACAAGACGTTGCTTGGCATATCTTCCACATGTAAGATTCTGTGATTACATATCTGACATTCTCGAATGAGAAATTTGGAAGAGGAGGCAAGTGCCATGTAGTCCAAACCCTTCATGTCATTTATGGATTCACAGTGAAATTGGTCGTGACGGAGGGGTACCCAGTCTGCATGAAATCAAACGGATAGAAGGATCCTCTTCTATGTAGAACGAAATGATCTTTCATTGTTCAAGATTCCTTTGCTTCAGGTAATTGATGGGAATGGTTTTATTGAATCTTTTTTCCTCTCTGTTGAGTGGTTTTCTGGCTGTTCGAGTTTACACAGCAGGAAAAAGGAAGTTTGGTTTCTAGATAGTGGAGAAAAATTTGAACCCTTGGAAAGAGGTGTTTTTGATTAGGGCCATTCCTCCTGGGCGTCCTACATTTGTAGGACATGTCCTCCATTTTCAAACCACAGTATATTTTATGGGTTTATACTATATTTGTACACCTGTATACCCATAATTAATCATGACCATTGCCATCCAAGCATTTTCAATGTAATATCCTCTCTCTTGAAGCAAAACAACTCTCCATAATAGTATAAGAGCTATATGAAAGTAGAATTTATTCTCTTCGACTTTGGTGGACTTTACGTCCTCCGAGGTCTTTCCACAAAGTTTGGATGGGCAATTATCAGACGTTATTGAATTGCAAAAAATCTGAAGGGTGGAAGTTTGGACAAGCCATTTCTTGGCATATTCTCCACCTGCAAGATTCTGTGATTACATATCTGACATTCTGGAATGAGAGATTTGGAAGAGGAGGCAAGTGCCATGTAGTCCAAACCCTTCATATCCTTTATGGATTCACAATAAAATTGGTTGTGATGGAGGGGTAACCAGTCTGCAAGAAATCACATGGAGAGAAGGATCCTCTTCGATGCAGAATGAAATGATCTTTCATTGTTCAAGATTTCTTTGCATGAGGAAGTTGATGGGAATGGTTTTATTGAAAATTATTTCCTCTCTGTTGAGCCTTTTTCTTGCTGTACGAGTATATAGAGCAGTAAAAGGGAAGTTTGGTTGCTAGTTAGCGGACAAAAATTTGAACCCTTGGAAAGAGGTGTTTTTAATTTGGGCCTTCCCTCCTGGGCGTCCTACATTTGTAGGACATGTCCTACATTTTCAGATCACAGTATATTTTATGGGTACATACAATATTTGTACACCTGTAGACCCAGAATTAATCATGACCATTGCCATCCAAGCATTCTCATAGTATATTCCACCCCCTTCAAGTAAAACAACTCTTTATAATTGTGTAAGAGCTATTTGAAAGTAGAATTTATTCTCTTGGACTTTGGTGCACTTTACGTCCTGCGACGTCTTTCCACAAAGTTTGGATGTACAATTATCAAACGTTATTGAGTTGCAAAAATTCTGTAGGGTGGAATTTGAACAAGGCATTTCTTGGCATATCTTCCACATGTAAGATTCTGTGATTATATATCTGACATTCTCGAATGAGAGATTTGGAAGAGGATGAAAGTGCCATGTAGTCCAAACCCTTCATGTCATTTATGGATTCACAGTGAAATTGGTCGTGACGGAGGGGTACCCAGCCTGCATGAAATCACATGGAGAGAAGGATGTTCTTCTGTGTAGAACAAAATGATCTTTCATTGTTCAAGATTTCTTTGCATGAGGAAGTTGATGGGAATGGTTTTATTGAATCTTATTTCCTCTCTGTTGAGCTGTTTTCTTGCTGTCCGAGTTCATAGAGCAGTAAAAAGGAAGTTTGGTAGCTAGATAGTGGACAAAAATTTGAACCCTTGGAAAGAGGTGTTTTTGATGTGGGACTTCACTCCTGGATGTCCTACATTTGCAGGACATGTCCTCCATTTTCAGATCACAGTATATTTTATGGGTTTATACTATATTTGTAAAACTGAGAACCAAAATTAATAATGACCATGGCCATCCATGCATTTTCAATGTAATATCCACTCTCTTGAAGCAAAACAACTCTCCATAATAGCGTAAGAGCTATTTGAAAGTAGAATTTATTCTCTTAGACTATGGTGGACTTTACGTCCTTCCATGTCTTTCCACAAAGTTTGGATGGGCAATTATAAGACGTTATTAATTTGCAAAAATTCTGAAGGATAGGAATTTGAACAAGGCATTTCTTGGCATATCTTCCACATGTAAGATTCTGTGATTATATATCTGACATTCTCGAATGAGAGATTTGGAAGAGGATGAAAGTGCCATGTAGTCCAAACCCTTCATGTCATTTATGGATTCACAGTGAAATTGGTCGTGACGGAGGGGTACCCAGCCTGCATGAAATCACATGGAGAGAAGGATGTTCTTCTGTGTAGAACAAAATGATCTTTCATTGTTCAAGATTTCTTTGCATGAGGAAGTTGATGGGAATGGTTTTATTGAAACTTATTTCCTATCTGTTGAGCCGTTTTCTTGCTGTCCGAGTTTATAGAGCAGTAAAAAGGAAGTTTGGTTGCTAGATAGTGGACAAAAATGTGAACCCTTGGAAAGAGGTGTTTTTGATGTGGGCCTTCACTCCTGGGCGTCCTACATTTGTAGGACATGTCCTCCATCTTGAGATCACAATATATTTTATGGGTTTATACTATATATGTACACCTGTAGACCCATAATAAATCATGACCATGGCAATCCAAGCATTTTCAACGTAATATTCACTCTCTTGAAGCAAAAGAACTCTCCATAATAGCGTAAGAGCTATTTGAAAGTAGAATTAATTTTCTTGGACTTTGGTGGACTTTACGTCCGGCGAGGTCTTTCCACAAAGTTTGGATGGGCAATTATCAGACGTTATTGAGTTGCAAAAATTCGGAAGGCTGGGAGTTTGGACTAGCCATCTCTTGGCATATCTTGCACCTGTAAGATTCTGAGATTACATATCTGACATTCTCGAATGAGAGATTTGGAAGAGGAGGCAAGTGCTATGTAGACCAAACCCTTCATATCATTTATAGATTCACAATAAAATTGGTTGTGAAGGAGGGGTACCCAGTCTGCATGAAATCACATGGAGAGAAGGATCCTCTTGTATCCAGAACAAAATTATCTTTCATTGTTCAAGATTTCTTTGCATGAGGAAGTTGATGGGAATGGTTTTATTGAATCTTATTTCCTCTCTGTTGAGCCGGTTTCTTGCTGTCCGAGTTTATAGAGCAGTAAAAAGGAAGTTTGGTTGCTAGATAGTGGACAAAAATGTGAACCCATGGAAAGAGGTGTTTTTGATGTGGGCCTTCACTCCTGGGCGTCCTACATTTGTAGGACATGTCCTCCATCTTGAGATCACAATATATTTTATGGGTTTATACTATATATGTACACCTGTAGACCCATAATAAATCATGACCATGGCAATCCAAGCATTTTCAATGTAATATTCACTCTCTTGAAGCAAAAGAACTCTCCATAATAGCGTAAGAGCTATTTGAAAGTAGAATTAATTTTCTTGGACTTTGGTGGACTTTACGTCCGGCGAGGTCTTTCCACAAAGTTTGGATGGGCAATTATCAGACGTTATTGAGTTACAAAAATTCGGAAGGCTGGGAGTTTGGACTAGCCATCTCTTGGCATATCTTGCACCTGTAAGATTCTGAGATTACATATCTGACATTCTCGAATGAGAGATTTGGAAGAGGAGGCAAGTGCTATGTAGACCAAACCCTTCATATCATTTATAGATTCACAATAAAATTGGTCGTGAAGGAGGGGTACCCAGTCTGCATGAAATCACATGGAGAGAAGGATCCTCTTGTATCCAGAACAAAATTATCTTTCACTGTTCAAGATTTCTTTGCATGAGGAAGTTGATGGGAATGGTTTTATTGAATCTAATTTCCTCTCTGTTGAGCGTTTTTCTTGATGTACGAATATATAGAACAGTAAAAAAGAAGTTTTGTGGCTAGTTAGTGGAGAAAAATTTGAACCCTTGGAAAGAGGTGTTTTTAATTTGGGCCTTCCCTCCTGGGCGTCCTACATTTGTAGGACATGTCCTACATTTTCAGATCACAGTATATTTTATGGGTATATACTATATTTGTACACCTGTAAACCCATAATTAATTATGACCATGGCCATCGATGCATTTTCAATGTAATATCCAATCTCTTGAAGCAAAACAATCTCCATAATAGTGTAAGAGCTATTTGAAAGTAGAATTTATTCTCTTGAACTTTGGTGGACTTTACATCCTTCGAGGTCTTTGCACAAAGTTTGGAATGGCAATTATCTGACGTTATTGAGTTGCAAAAATTCTGAAGGGTGGAAGTTTGGACTAGCCATATCTTGGCATATCTTGCACCATTAAGGTTCTGTGATTACATATCTGACATTCTCGAATGAGAGATTTGGAAGAGGAGGCAAGTGCCATGTAGTTCCAAACCTTCATGTCATTCATGGATTCACAGTGAAATTGGTCGTGATGGGGGAGGGGTACCCAGTCTGCATGAAATCACATGGAGAGAAGGATCCTCTTCGATGCAGAATGAAATGATCTTTCATTGTTCAAGATTTCTTTGCATGAGGAAGTTGATGGGAATGGTTTTATTGAAAATTATTTCCTCTCTGTTGAGCCTTTTTCTTGCTGTACGAGTATATAGAGCAGTAAAAGGGAAGTTTGGTTGCTAGTTAGCGGACAAAAATTTGAACCCTTGGAAAGAGGTGTTTTTCAATTGGGCCTTCCCTCCTGGGCGTCCTACATTTGTAGGACATGTCCTACATTTTCAGATCACAGTATATTTTATGGGTACATACAATATTTGTACACCTGTAGACCCAGAATTAATCATGACCATTGCCATCCAAGCATTCTCATAGTATATTCCACCCCCTTCAAGTAAAACAACTCTTTATAATTGTGTAAGAGATATTTGAAAATAGAATTTATTCTCTTGGACTTTGGTGCACTTTACGTCCTGCGACGTCTTTCCACAAAGTTTGGATGTACAATTATCAAACGTTATTGAGTTGCAAAAATTCTGTAGGGTGGAATTTTGGACAAGCCATTTCTTGGCATATCTTCCACCTGTAAGATTCTGTGATTACATATCTGACATTCTAGAATGAGAGATTTAGAAGAGGAGGCAAGTTCTATGTAGTCCAAACCCTTCATATCATTTATAGATTCACAATAAAATTGGTTGTGAAGGAGAGGTAACAAGTCTGCATGAAATGACATGGAGAGAAGGATCCTCTTTTATGCAGAACGAAATGATCTTTAATTGTTCAAGATTTCTTTGCATGAGGAAGTTGATGGGAATGGTTTTATTGAATCTTATTTCCTCTCTGTTGAGCCGTTTTCTTGCTGTCCGAGTTTATAGAGCAGTAAAAAGGAAGTTTGGTAGCTAGATAGTGGAGAAAAATTTGAACCCTTGGAAAGAGGTGTTTTTGATGTGGGCCTTCACTCCTGGATGTCCTACATTTGTAGGACATGTCCTCCATTTTCAGATCACAGTATATTTTATGGGTTTATACTATATTTGTAAAACTGAGAACCAAAATTAATAATGACCATGGCCATCCATGCATTTTCAATGTAATATCCACTCTCTTGAAGCAAAACAACTCTCCATAATAGCGTAAGAGCTATTTGAAAGTAGAATTTATTCTCTTAGACTATGGTGGACTTTACGTCCTTCGATGTCTTTCCACAAAGTTTGGATGGGCAATTATCAGAAGTTATTAATTTGCAAAAATTCTGAAGGGTAGGAATTTGAACAAGGCATTTCTTGGCATATCTTCCACATGTAAGATTCTGTGATTATATATCTGACATTCTCGAATGAGAGATTTGGAAGAGGATGAAAGTGCCATGTAGTCCAAACCCTTCATGTCATTTATGGATTCACAGTGAAATTGGTCGTGACGGAGGGGTACCCAGCCTGCATGAAATCACATGGAGAGAAGGATGTTCTTCTGTGTAGAACAAAATGATCTTTCATTGTTCAAGATTTCTTTGCATGAGGAAGTTGATGGGAATGGTTTTATTGAAACTTATTTCCTATCTGTTGAGCCGTTTTCTTGCTGTCCGAGTTTATAGAGCAGTAAAAAGGAAGTTTGGTTGCTAGTTAGTGGACAAAAATTTGAACCCTTGGAAAGAGGTGTTTTTGATGTGGGCCTTCACTCCTGGGCGTCCTACATTTGTAGGACATGTCCTCCATCTTGAGATCACAATATATTTTATGGGTTTATACTATATATGTACACCTGTAGACCCATAATAAAACATGACCATGGCAATCCAAGCATTTTCAATGTAATATTCACTCTCTTGAAGCAAAAGAACTCTCCATAATAGCGTAAGAGCTATTTGAAAGTAGAATTAATTTTCTTGGACTTTGGTGGACTTTACGTCCGGCGAGGTCTTTTCACAAAGTTTGGATGGGCAATTATCAGACGTTATTGAGTTGCAAAAATTCTCAAGGGTGGAAGTTTGGACAAGCCATTTCTTGGCATATCTTTCACATGTAAGATTCTGTGATTACATATCTGACATTCTCGAATGAGATTTGGAAGAGGAGGCAAGTGCCATGTAGTCCAAACCCTTCATGTCATTTATGGATTCACAGTGAAATTGGTCGTGACGGAGGGGTACCCAGTCTGCATGAAATCACATGGAGAGAAGGAACCTCTTCTAGGTAGAACAAAATGATCTTCCATTGTTCAAGATTTCTTTGCATGAGGAAATTGATGGGAATGGTTTTATTGAATCTTATTTCCTCTCTGTTGAGCCGTTTTTTTGCTGTACGAGTTTATAGAGCAGTAAAAAGGAACTTTGGTAGCTAGTTAGTGGACAAAAATTTGAACCCTTGGAAAGAGGTGTTATTGATTTAGGCCTTTCCTCCAGGGCATCCTACATTTGTAGGACATGTCCTCCATTTTCATATCACAGTATATTTTACGGGATTATACTTTATTTGTACACCTGCAGAACCAAATTATTAATCATGACCATTGACATCCAAGCATTTTCAAAGTATATTCCACTCCGTTCAAGCAAAACAACTCTCCATAATAGTGTATGAGCTATTTGAAAGTATCATTTATTCTCTTGGACTTTGGTGCACCTTACATCCTGCGAGGTCTTTCCACAAAGTTTGGATGGGCAATTATCAGACGTTATTGAGTTGCAAAAATTCGGAAGGCTGGGAGTTTGGACTAGCCATCTCTTGGCATATCTTGCACCTGTAAGATTCTGTGATTATATATCTGACATTCTCTAAGGAGAGATTTGGAAGAGGAGGCAAGTGCTATGTAGTCCAAACCCTTCATATCATTTATAGATTCACAATAAAATTATTCGTGAATAAGGGGTACCCAGTCTGCATGAAATTACATGGAGAGAAGTATCCTCTTCTATGCAGAACGAAATGATCTTTCATTGTTCAAGATTTCTTTGCATTAGGAAGTTGATGGGAATGGTTTTATTGAATCTTATTTCCTCTCTGTTGAGCCGGTTTCTTGATGTACGAATATATAGAGCAGTAAAAAGGAAGTTTGGTTGCTAGTTAGTGGAGAAAAATTTGAACCCTTGGAAAGAGGTGTTTTTGATGTGGGCCTTCCCTCCTGGGCGTCCTACATTTGTAGGACATGTCCTCCATCTTGAGATCACAGTATATTTTATGGGTTTATACTATATATGTACACCTGTAGACCCATAATAAATCATGACCATGGCCATCCAAGCATTTTCAATGAAATATCCACTCTCTTGAAGCAAAAGAACTCTCCATAATAGTGTAAGAGATATGTGAAAGTAGAATTTATTTTCTTGGACTTTGGTGGACTTTACGTCCGGCGAGGTCTTTCCACAAAGTTTGGATGGGCAATTATCAGACGTTATTGAGTTGCAAAAATTCGGAAGGCTGGGAGTTTGGACTAGCCATCTCTTGGCATATCTTGCACCTGTAAGAATCTGTGATTACATATCTGACATTCTCGAATGAGAGATTTGGAAGAGGAGGCAAGTGCCATGTATTCCAAACCCTTCATATCCTTTATGGATTCACAGTGAAATTGGTCGTGAAGGAGGGGTACCCAGTCTGCATGAAATCACATGGAGAGAAGGATCTTCTTCTATGTAGAACGAAATGATCTTTCATTGTTCAAGATTTCTTTGCATGAGGAAGTTGATGGGAAGGGTTTTATTGAATCTTATTTCCTCTCTGTTGAGCCGTTTTCTTGTTGTTCGAGTTTACACAGCAGTAAAAATGAAGTTTGGTTTCTAGATAGTGGACAAAAATTTGAACCATTGGAAAGAGGTGTTTTTGATTTGGGCCTTCCCTGCTGGGTGTCCTACATTTGTAGGACATGTCCTCCCTTTTCAGGTCACAGTATATTTTATGGGTTTATAATATATTTGTACACCTTCAGACCCATAATTTATCATGACCATTGACATCCAAGCATTCTCAAAGTATATTCCACTCCGTTCAAGCAAAACAACTCTCCATAATAGTGTATGAGCTATTTGAAAGTAGCAATTATTCTCTTGGACTTTGGTGCATTTTACGTCAAGCGAGTTCTTTCCACAAAGTTTGGATGGGCAATTATCAGACGTTATTGAGTTGCAAAAATTCGGAAGGCTGGGAGTTTGGACTAGCCATCTCTTGGCATATCTTTCACCTGCAAGATTCTGTGATTACATATCTGACATTCTCGAATGAGAGATTTAGAAGAGGAGACAAGTGCTATGTAGTCCAAACCCTTCATATCATTTATAGATTCACAATAAAATTGGTCGTGAAGGAGGGGTAACCAGTCTGCATAAAATCACATGGAGAGAAGGATCCTGTTCTAGCAACACGAAATTATCCTTCATTGTTCAAGGTTTCTTTGCATGAGGAAGTTGATCGGAATGGTTTTATTGGATCTTATTTCCTCTCTGTTGAGCTGTTTTCTTGCTGTACGAGTATATAGAGCAGTGAAAAGGAAGTTTGGTTATTAGTTAGTGGACAAAAACTTGAACCCTTGGAAAGAGGTGTTTTTGATTTGGGCCTTCCCTCCTGGGCGTCCTACATTTGTAGGACATGTCCTCCATTTTCAGATCACAGTATATTTTATGGGTTTATCCTATATTTGTACACCTGCAGACCCATAATTAATCATGACCATTGCCATCCAAGCATTTTCAAAGTATATTCCACTCCGTTCAAGCAAAACAACTCTCCATAATAGTGTATGAGCCATTTGAAAGTAGAATTTATTCTCTTGGACTTTGGTGCACCTTACGTCCTGCGAGGTTTTTCCACAAAGTTTGGATGGGCAATTCTCAGATGTTATTGAGTTGCAAAAATTCTGAAGGGTGGAAGTTTGGACTAGCCATCTCTTGGCATATCTTTCACCTGTAAGATTCTGTGATTACATATCTGACATTCTCGAATGAGAGATTTGGAAGAGGAGGCAAGTGCTATGTAGTCCAAACCCTTCATATCATTTCTGGATTCACAATAAAAGTGGTCGTGATGGAGGGGTAACCAGTCTGCATGAAATCACATGGATAGAAGGATCCCCTTATATGCATTATAAAATGATCTTTCATTGTTCAAGATTACTTTAGTTGAGGAAGTTGATGGGAATGGTTTTATTGAATCTTATTTCCTCTCTGTTGAGCCGTTTTCTTGCTGTCCGATTTTCTAGAGCAGTAAAAAGGAAGTTTGTTTGCTAGATAGTGGACAAAAATTTGAACCCTTGGAAAGAGGTGTTTTTGATTTGGGCCTTCCCTCCTGGGCGTCCTACATTTGTAGGACATGTCCTACATTTTCAAATCACATAGTATTTTATGGTTATATACTATATTTGTACCCCTGTAAACCCATAATTAATCATGACCATTGCCATCGAAGCATTTTCATTGTAATTTCCACTCTATTGAAGCAAAACACTCTCCATAATAGTGTAAGAGCTATTTGAAAGTAGAATTTATAGGATTTTGGTGGACTTTACGTCCTTCGAGGTCTTTCCACAAAGTTTGGATGGGCAATTATCAGACGTTATTGAGTTGCAAAAATTCTGAAGTGTGGTAGTTTGGACAAGCCATTACTTGGCATATCTTCCACCTGTAAGATTCTGTGATGACATATCTGATATTCTCGAATGAGAGATTTGGAAGAGGAGGCAAGTGCCATATAGTCCAAACCCTTCATGCCATTTTTGGATTCACAGGGAAATTGGTCGTGATAGAGGTGGATAAAGTCTGCATGAAATCACTTGGAGAGAAGGATCCTCTTCTATGTAGAACAAAATGATCTTTGATGGTTCAAGATTTCTTTGCATGAGGAAGTTGATGGGAATGGTTTTATTGAATCTTATTTCCTCTCTGTTGAGCCGTTTTCTTGCTGTACGAATATATAGAGCAGTAAAAATGAAGTTTGGTTGCTAGTTAGTGGACAAAAATTTGAACCCTTGGAAAGAGGTGTTATTGATTTGGGCCTTTCCTCCAGGGCGTCCTACATTTGTAGGACATCTCCTCCATTTTCAGATCACAGTATATTTTATGGGTTTATACTATATTTGTACACCTGCAGACCCATAATTAATCATGACCATTGCCATCCACGCATTTTCAAAGTATATTCCACTCCGTTCAAGCAAAACAACTCTCCATAATAGTGTATGAGCTATTTGAAAGTAGCAATTATTCTCTTGGACTTTGGTGCACTTTAAGTCAAGCGAGGTCTTTCCACAAAGTTTGGATGGGGAATTATCAGACCTTATTGAGTTGCAAAAATTCGGAAGGCTGGGAGTTTGGAATAGCCATCTCTTGGCATATCTTGCACCTGCAAGATTCTGTGATTACATATCTGACATTCTCGAATGAGAGATTTGGAAGAGGAGGCAAGTGCTATGTAGTTCAAACCCTTCATGTCATGTATGGATTCACAGTAAAATTGGCCGTGATGGAGGGGTACCTCCATCAGTCTGCATGAAATCACATGGAGAGAAGGATCCTCTTCAATGCAGAACAAAGTGATCTTTCATTGTTCAAGATTTCTTTGCATGAGGAAATTGATGGGAATGGTTTTATTGAATCTTATTTCCTCTCTGTTGAGCCGTTTTCTTGCTGTATGAGTATATAGAGCAGTAAAAAGGAAGTTTGGTTGATAGTTAGTGGACAAAAATTTCAACCCTTGGAAAGAGGTGTTTTTGATTTAGGCCTTCCCTCCAGGGCGTCCTACATTTGTAGGACATGTCCTCCATTTTCAGATAACAGTTTTTTTTAATAGGATTATACTATATTTGTACACCTGCAGAACCATAATTAATCATGACCATTGACATCGAAGCATTTTCAAAGTATATTCCACTCCGTTCAAGCAAAACAACTCTCCATAATAGTGTATGAGCTATTTGATAGTAGCATTTATTCTCTTGGACTTTGGTGCACCTTACATCCTGCGAGGTCTTTCCACAAAATTTGGATGGGCAATTCTCTGATGTTACTAAGTTGCAAAAATTCTGAAGGGTGGAAGTTTGGACAAGCCATTTCTTCGCATATCTTCCACATGTAAGATTCTGTGATTACATATCTGACATTCTCGAATGAGAGATTTGGAAGAGGAGGCAAGTGCCATGTAGTCCAAACCCTTCATGTCATTTATGGATTCAGAGTAAAATTGGTCGTGATGGAGGGGTACCAAGTCTGCATGAAATCACATGGAGAGAAGGATCCTCTTGTATGCAGAACAAAATTATCTTTCATTGTTCAAGATTTCTTTGCATGAGGAAGTTGATGGGAATGGTTTTATTGAATCTTATTTCCTCTCTGTTGAGCCGTTTTCTTGCTGTCTGAGTTTCTGGAGCAGTTTAAAGGAACTTTGGTTGCTAGATAGTGGACAAAAATTTGAACCCTTGGAAAGAGGTGTTTTTCATTTGGGCCTTCCCTCCTGGGGGTCCTACATTTGTAGGACATGTCCTCCATCTTGAGATCACCGTATATTTTATGGGTTTATACTATATATGTACTCCTGTAGACCCATAATAAAACAGGACCATGGCCATCCAAGAATTTTCAATGTAATATCCACTCTCTTGAAGCAAAACAATGTAATTTCCATAATAGTGTAAGAGCTATTTGAAAATAGAATTTATTTTCTTGTACTTTGGTGGACTTTACGTCCGGCGAGGTCTTTCCACAAAGGTTTGATGGGCAATTGTCAGACGTTATTGAGTTGCAAATATTCGGAAGGCTGGGAGTTTGGACTAGCCATCTCTTGGCATATCTTGCACCTGTAAGATTCTGTGATTACATATCTGACATTCTCGAATGAGAGATTTGGAAGAGGAGGCAAGTGCTATGTAGTCCAAACCCTTCCTATCATTTATAGATTCACAATAAAATTGGTCGTGAAGGAGGGGTACCCAGTCTGCATGAAATTACATGGAGAAAAGGATCCTCTTCAAGGTAGAACAAAATGATCTTTCATTGTTCAAGATTTCTTTGCATGAGGAAGTTGATGGGAATGGTTTTATTGAATCTTATTTCCTCTCTGTTGAGCGTTTTTCTTCATGTACAAATATATAGAGCAGTAAAAAGGAAATTTTGTGGCTAGTTAGTGAAGAAAAATTTGAACCCTTGGAAAGAGGTGTTTTTAATTTGGGCCTTCCCTCCTGGGCGTCCTACATTTGTAGGACATGTCCTACATTTTCAGATCATACAGTATTTTATGGGTTTATACTATATATGTACCCTTGTAGACCCATAATTAATTATGACCATTGCCATCCAAGCATTTTTAATGTAATATCCACTCTCTTGAAGCAAAACAACTCTCCATAATAGTGTAAGAGCTATTTGAAAGTAGAATTTATTCTCTTAGACTATGGTGGACTTTACGTCCTTCGAGGTCTTTCCACAAAGTTTGGATGGGCAATTATCAGACGTTATTGATTTGCAAAAATTCTGAAGGGTGGAAGTTTGGACAAGACGTTGCTTGGCATATCTTCCACATGTAAGATTCTGTGATTACATATCTGACATTCTAGAATGAGAGATTTGGAAGAGGAGGCAAGTGCTATGTAATCCAAACCCTTCATATCATTTATAGATTCACAAAAAAATTGGTTGTGATAGAGAGGTAACCAATCTGCATGAAATCACATGGAGAGAAGGATCCTCTTCTATGCAGAACAAATTGATCTTTCATTGTTCAAGATTTCTTTGCATGAGGAAGTTGATGGGAATGGTTTTATTGAATCGTATTTCCTCTCTGTTGAGCCATTTTCTTGCTGTCCGTGTTTATAGAGCAATAAAAAGGAAATTTGGTTGCTAGATAGTGGACAAAAATCTGAACCCTTGCAAAGGGGTGTTTTTGATTTGGACATTCCCTGCTGGATGTCCTACATTTGTAGGACATGTCCTCCATTTTCTGATCACAGTATATTTTATGGGTTTATACTATATATGTACACCTGTAGACCCATAATAAATCATGACCATGGCCATACAAGCATTTTCAATGTAATATCCACTCTCTTGAAGCAAAAGAACTCTCCATAAAAGTGTAAGAGCTATTTGAAAGTAGAATTTATTTTCTTGGACTTTGGTGGACTTTATGTCCGGCGAGGTCTTTCCACATAGTTTGGATGGGCAATTATCAGACGTTATTGAGTTGCAAAAATTCGGAAGGCTGGGAGTTTGGACTAGCCATCTCTTGGCATATCTTACACCTGTAAGATTCTGTGATTACATATCTGACATTCTCGAATGAGAGATTTGGAACAGAAGGCAAGTGCTATGTAGTCCAAACCCTTCATATCATTTATAGATTCACAATGAAATTGGTTCTGAAGGAGGGGTACCCAGTCTGCACGAAATCACATGGAAAGAAGGATCCTCTTCTATGTAGAACGAAATGATCTTTCATTTTTCAAGATTTCTTTTCATGAGGAAGTTGATGGGAATGGTTTTATTGAATCTTATTTCCTCTCTGTTGATCCGTTTACTTGCTGTCTGATGTTATAGAGCAGTAAAAAGGAAGTTTGGTTGCTAGATAGTGGACAAAAATCTGAACCCTTGCAAAGGGGTGTTTTTGATTTGGACATTCCCTCCTGGATGTCCTACATTTGCAGGACATGTCCTCCATTTTCTGATCACAGTATATTTTATGGGTTTATACTATATTTGTAAAACTGTAGAACCATAATTAATAATGACCATGGCCATCCATGCATTTTCAATGTAATATCCGCTCTCTTGAAGCAAAAAACTCTCCATAATAGCGTGAGAGCTATTTGAAAGTAGAATTTATTCTCTTAGACTATGGTGGACTTTACGTCCTTCGAGGTCTTTCCACAAAGTTTGGATGGGCAATCATCAGACGTTATTGATTTGCAAAAATTCTGAAGGGTGGAAGTTTGAACAAGACGTTGCTTGGCATATCTTCCACATGTAAGATTCTGTGATTACATATCTGACATTCTCGAATGAGAAATTTGGAAGAGGAGGCAAGTGCCATGTAGTCCAAACCCTTCATGTCATTTATGGATTCACAGTGAAATTGGTCGTGACGGAGGGGTACCCAGTCTGCATGAAATCAAACGGATAGAAGGATCCTCTTCTATGTAGAACGAAATGATCTTTCATTGTTCAAGATTCCTTTGCTTCAGGTAATTGATGGGAATGGTTTTATTGAATCTTTTTTCCTCTCTGTTGAGTGGTTTTCTGGCTGTTCGAGTTTACACAGCAGGAAAAAGGAAGTTTGGTTTCTAGATAGTGGAGAAAAATTTGAACCCTTGGAAAGAGGTGTTTTTGATTAGGGCCATTCCTCCTGGGCGTCCTACATTTGTAGGACATGTCCTCCATTTTCAAACCACAGTATATTTTATGGGTTTATACTATATTTGTACACCTGTATACCCATAATTAATCATGACCATTGCCATCCAAGCATTTTCAATGTAATATCCTCTCTCTTGAAGCAAAACAACTCTCCATAATAGTATAAGAGCTATATGAAAGTAGAATTTATTCTCTTCGACTTTGGTGGACTTTACGTCCTCCGAGGTCTTTCCACAAAGTTTGGATGGGCAATTATCAGACGTTATTGAATTGCAAAAAATCTGAAGGGTGGAAGTTTGGACAAGCCATTTCTTGGCATATTCTCCACCTGCAAGATTCTGTGATTACATATCTGACATTCTGGAATGAGAGATTTGGAAGAGGAGGCAAGTGCCATGTAGTCCAAACCCTTCATATCCTTTATGGATTCACAATAAAATTGGTTGTGATGGAGGGGTAACCAGTCTGCAAGAAATCACATGGAGAGAAGGATCCTCTTCGATGCAGAATGAAATGATCTTTCATTGTTCAAGATTTCTTTGCATGAGGAAGTTGATGGGAATGGTTTTATTGAAAATTATTTCCTCTCTGTTGAGCCTTTTTCTTGCTGTACGAGTATATAGAGCAGTAAAAGGGAAGTTTGGTTGCTAGTTAGCGGACAAAAATTTGAACCCTTGGAAAGAGGTGTTTTTAATTTGGGCCTTCCCTCCTGGGCGTCCTACATTTGTAGGACATGTCCTACATTTTCAGATCACAGTATATTTTATGGGTACATACAATATTTGTACACCTGTAGACCCAGAATTAATCATGACCATTGCCATCCAAGCATTCTCATAGTATATTCCACCCCCTTCAAGTAAAACAACTCTTTATAATTGTGTAAGAGCTATTTGAAAGTAGAATTTATTCTCTTGGACTTTGGTGCACTTTACGTCCTGCGACGTCTTTCCACAAAGTTTGGATGTACAATTATCAAACGTTATTGAGTTGCAAAAATTCTGTAGGGTGGAATTTGAACAAGGCATTTCTTGGCATATCTTCCACATGTAAGATTCTGTGATTATATATCTGACATTCTCGAATGAGAGATTTGGAAGAGGATGAAAGTGCCATGTAGTCCAAACCCTTCATGTCATTTATGGATTCACAGTGAAATTGGTCGTGACGGAGGGGTACCCAGCCTGCATGAAATCACATGGAGAGAAGGATGTTCTTCTGTGTAGAACAAAATGATCTTTCATTGTTCAAGATTTCTTTGCATGAGGAAGTTGATGGGAATGGTTTTATTGAATCTTATTTCCTCTCTGTTGAGCTGTTTTCTTGCTGTCCGAGTTCATAGAGCAGTAAAAAGGAAGTTTGGTAGCTAGATAGTGGACAAAAATTTGAACCCTTGGAAAGAGGTGTTTTTGATGTGGGACTTCACTCCTGGATGTCCTACATTTGCAGGACATGTCCTCCATTTTCAGATCACAGTATATTTTATGGGTTTATACTATATTTGTAAAACTGAGAACCAAAATTAATAATGACCATGGCCATCCATGCATTTTCAATGTAATATCCACTCTCTTGAAGCAAAACAACTCTCCATAATAGCGTAAGAGCTATTTGAAAGTAGAATTTATTCTCTTAGACTATGGTGGACTTTACGTCCTTCCATGTCTTTCCACAAAGTTTGGATGGGCAATTATAAGACGTTATTAATTTACAAAAATTCTGAAGGATAGGAATTTGAACAAGGCATTTCTTGGCATATCTTCCACATGTAAGATTCTGTGATTATATATCTGACATTCTCGAATGAGAGATTTGGAAGAGGATGAAAGTGCCATGTAGTCCAAACCCTTCATGTCATTTATGGATTCACAGTGAAATTGGTCGTGACGGAGGGGTACCCAGCCTGCATGAAATCACATGGAGAGAAGGATGTTCTTCTGTGTAGAACAAAATGATCTTTCATTGTTCAAGATTTCTTTGCATGAGGAAGTTGATGGGAATGGTTTTATTGAAACTTATTTCCTATCTGTTGAGCCGTTTTCTTGCTGTCCGAGTTTATAGAGCAGTAAAAAGGAAGTTTGGTAGCTAGATAGTGGACAAAAATTTGAACCCTTGGAAAGAGGTGTTTTTGATGTGGGCCTTCACTCCTGGGCGTCCTACATTTGTAGGACATGTCCTCCATCTTGAGATCACAATATATTTTATGGGTTTATACTATATATGTACACCTGTAGACCCATAATAAATCATGACCATGGCAATCCAAGCATTTTCAACGTAATATTCACTCTCTTGAAGCAAAAGAACTCTCCATAATAGCGTAAGAGCTATTTGAAAGTAGAATTAATTTTCTTGGACTTTGGTGGACTTTACGTCCGGCGAGGTCTTTCCACAAAGTTTGGATGGGCAATTATCAGACGTTATTGAGTTGCAAAAATTCGGAAGGCTGGGAGTTTGGACTAGCCGTCTCTTGGCATATCTTGCACCTGTAAGATTCTGAGATTACATATCTGACATTCTCGAATGAGAGATTTGGAAGAGGAGGCAAGTGCTATGTAGACCAAACCCTTCATATCATTTATAGATTCACAATAAAATTGGTTGTGAAGGAGGGGTACCCAGTCTGCATGAAATCACATGGAGAGAAGGATCCTCTTGTATCCAGAACAAAATTATCTTTCATTGTTCAAGATTTCTTTGCATGAGGAAGTTGATGGGAATGGTTTTATTGAATCTTATTTCCTCTCTGTTGAGCCGGTTTCTTGCTGTCCGAGTTTATAGAGCAGTAAAAAGGAAGTTTGGTTGCTAGATAGTGGACAAAAATGTGAACCCATGGAAAGAGGTGTTTTTGATGTGGGCCTTCACTCCTGGGCGTCCTACATTTGTAGGACATGTCCTCCATCTTGAGATCACAATATATTTTATGGGTTTATACTATATATGTACACCTGTAGACCCATAATAAATCATGACCATGGCAATCCAAGCATTTTCAATGTAATATTCATTCTCTTGAAGCAAAAGAACTCTCCATAATAGCGTAAGAGCTATTTGAAAGTAGAATTAATTTTCTTGGACTTTGGTGGACTTTACGTCCGGCGAGGTCTTTCCACAAAGTTTGGATGGGCAATTATCAGACGTTATTGAGTTACAAAAATTCGGAAGGCTGGGAGTTTGGACTAGCCATCTCTTGGCATATCTTGCACCTGTAAGATTCTGAGATTACATATCTGACATTCTCGAATGAGAGATTTGGAAGAGGAGGCAAGTGCTATGTAGACCAAACCCTTCATATCATTTATAGATTCACAATAAAATTGGTCGTGAAGGAGGGGTACCCAGTCTGCATGAAATCACATGGAGAGAAGGATCCTCTTGTATCCAGAACAAAATTATCTTTCACTGTTCAAGATTTCTTTGCATGAGGAAGTTGATGGGAATGGTTTTATTGAATCTAATTTCCTCTCTGTTGAGCGTTTTTCTTGATGTACGAATATATAGAACAGTAAAAAAGAAGTTTTGTGGCTAGTTAGTGGAGAAAAATTTGAACCCTTGGAAAGAGGTGTTTTTAATTTGGGCCTTCCCTCCTGGGCGTCCTACATTTGTAGGACATGTCCTACATTTTCAGATCACAGTATATTTTATGGGTATATACTATATTTGTACACCTGTAAACCCATAATTAATTATGACCATGGCCATCGATGCATTTTCAATGTAATATCCAATCTCTTGAAGCAAAACAATCTCCATAATAGTGTAAGAGCTATTTGAAAGTAGAATTTATTCTCTTGAACTTTGGTGGACTTTACATCCTTCGAGGTCTTTGCACAAAGTTTGGAATGGCAATTATCTGACGTTATTGAGTTGCAAAAATTCTGAAGGGTGGAAGTTTGGACTAGCCATATCTTGGCATATCTTGCACCATTAAGGTTCTGTGATTACATATCTGACATTCTCGAATGAGAGATTTGGAAGAGGAGGCAAGTGCCATGTAGTTCCAAACCTTCATGTCATTCATGGATTCACAGTGAAATTGGTCGTGATGGGGGAGGGGTACCCAGTCTGCATGAAATCACATGGAGAGAAGGATCCTCTTCGATGCAGAATGAAATGATCTTTCATTGTTCAAGATTTCTTTGCATGAGGAAGTTGATGGGAATGGTTTTATTGAAAATTATTTCCTCTCTGTTGAGCCTTTTTCTTGCTGTACGAGTATATAGAGCAGTAAAAGGGAAGTTTGGTTGCTAGTTAGCGGACAAAAATTTGAACCCTTGGAAAGAGGTGTTTTTCAATTGGGCCTTCCCTCCTGGGCGTCCTACATTTGTAGGACATGTCCTACATTTTCAGATCACAGTATATTTTATGGGTACATACAATATTTGTACACCTGTAGACCCAGAATTAATCATGACCATTGCCATCCAAGCATCCTCATAGTATATTCCACCCCCTTCAAGTAAAACAACTCTTTATAATTGTGTAAGAGCTATTTGAAAATAGAATTTATTCTCTTGGACTTTGGTGCACTTTACGTCCTGCGACGTCTTTCCACAAAGTTTGGATGTACAATTATCAAACGTTATTGAGTTGCAAAAATTCTGTAGGGTGGAATTTTGGACAAGCCATTTCTTGGCATATCTTCCACCTGTAAGATTCTGTGATTACATATCTGACATTCTAGAATGAGAGATTTAGAAGAGGAGGCAAGTTCTATGTAGTCCAAACCCTTCATATCATTTATAGATTCACAATAAAATTGGTTGTGAAGGAGAGGTAACAAGTCTGCATGAAATGACATGGAGAGAAGGATCCTCTTTTATGCAGAACGAAATGATCTTTAATTGTTCAAGATTTCTTTGCATGAGGAAGTTGATGGGAATGGTTTTATTGAATCTTATTTCCTCTCTGTTGAGCCGTTTTCTTGCTGTCCGAGTTTATAGAGCAGTAAAAAGGAAGTTTGGTAGCTAGATAGTGGAGAAAAATTTGAACCCTTGGAAAGAGGTGTTTTTGATGTGGGCCTTCACTCCTGGATGTCCTACATTTGTAGGACATGTCCTCCATTTTCAGATCACAGTATATTTTATGGGTTTATACTATATTTGTAAAACTGAGAACCAAAATTAATAATGACCATGGCCATCCATGCATTTTCAATGTAATATCCACTCTCTTGAAGCAAAACAACTCTCCATAATAGCGTAAGAGCTATTTGAAAGTAGAATTTATTCTCTTAGACTATGGTGGACTTTACGTCCTTCGATGTCTTTCCACAAAGTTTGGATGGGCAATTATCAGAAGTTATTAATTTGCAAAAATTCTGAAGGGTAGGAATTTGAACAAGGCATTTCTTGGCATATCTTCCACATGTAAGATTCTGTGATTATATATCTGACATTCTCGAATGAGAGATTTGGAAGAGGATGAAAGTGCCATGTAGTCCAAACCCTTCATGTCATTTATGGATTCACAGTGAAATTGGTCGTGACGGAGGGGTACCCAGCCTGCATGAAATCACATGGAGAGAAGGATGTTCTTCTGTGTAGAACAAAATGATCTTTCATTGTTCAAGATTTCTTTGCATGAGGAAGTTGATGGGAATGGTTTTATTGAAACTTATTTCCTATCTGTTGAGCCGTTTTCTTGCTGTCCGAGTTTATAGAGCAGTAAAAAGGAAGTTTGGTTGCTAGATAGTGGACAAAAATGTGAACCCTTGGAAAGAGGTGTTTTTGATGTGGGCCTTCACTCCTGGGCGTCCTACATTTGTAGGACATGTCCTCCATCTTGAGATCACAATATATTTTATGGGTTTATACTATATATGTACACCTGTAGACCCATAATAAAACATGACCATGGCAATCCAAGCATTTTCAATGTAATATTCACTCTCTTGAAGCAAAAGAACTCTCCATAATAGCGTAAGAGCTATTTGAAAGTAGAATTAATTTTCTTGGACTTTGGTGGACTTTACGTCCGGCGAGGTCTTTTCACAAAGTTTGGATGGGCAATTATCAGACGTTATTGAGTTGCAAAAATTCTCAAGGGTGGAAGTTTGGACAAGCCATTTCTTGGCATATCTTTCACATGTAAGATTCTGTGATTACATATCTGACATTCTCGAATGAGATTTGGAAGAGGAGGCAAGTGCCATGTAGTCCAAACCCTTCATGTCATTTATGGATTCACAGTGAAATTGGTCGTGACGGAGGGGTACCCAGTCTGCATGAAATCACATGGAGAGAAGGAACCTCTTCTAGGTAGAACAAAATGATCTTCCATTGTTCAAGATTTCTTTGCATGAGGAAATTGATGGGAATGGTTTTATTGAATCTTATTTCCTCTCTGTTGAGTCGTTTTTTTGCTGTACGAGTTTATAGAGCAGTAAAAAGGAACTTTGGTAGCTAGTTAGTGGACAAAAATTTGAACCCTTGGAAAGAGGTGTTATTGATTTAGGCCTTTCCTCCAGGGCATCCTACATTTGTAGGACATGTCCTCCATTTTCATATCACAGTATATTTTACGGGATTATACTTTATTTGTACACCTGCAGAACCAAATTATTAATCATGACCATTGACATCCAAGCATTTTCAAAGTATATTCCACTCCGTTCAAGCAAAACAACTCTCCATAATAGTGTATGAGCTATTTGAAAGTATCATTTATTCTCTTGGACTTTGGTGCACCTTACATCCTGCGAGGTCTTTCCACAAAGTTTGGATGGGCAATTATCAGACGTTATTGAGTTGCAAAAATTCGGAAGGCTGGGAGTTTGGACTAGCCATCTCTTGGCATATCTTGCACCTGTAAGATTCTGTGATTATATATCTGACATTCTCTAAGGAGAGATTTGGAAGAGGAGGCAAGTGCTATGTAGTCCAAACCCTTCATATCATTTATAGATTCACAATAAAATTATTCGTGAATAAGGGGTACCCAGTCTGCATGAAATTACATGGAGAGAAGTATCCTCTTCTATGCAGAACGAAATGATCTTTCATTGTTCAAGATTTCTTTGCATTAGGAAGTTGATGGGAATGGTTTTATTGAATCTTATTTCCTCTCTGTTGAGCCGGTTTCTTGATGTACGAATATATAGAGCAGTAAAAAGGAAGTTTGGTTGCTAGTTAGTGGAGAAAAATTTGAACCCTTGGAAAGAGGTGTTTTTGATGTGGGCCTTCCCTCCTGGGCGTCCTACATTTGTAGGACATGTCCTCCATCTTGAGATCACAGTATATTTTATGGGTTTATACTATATATGTACACCTGTAGACCCATAATAAATCATGACCATGGCCATCCAAGCATTTTCAATGAAATATCCACTCTCTTGAAGCAAAAGAACTCTCCATAATAGTGTAAGAGATATGTGAAAGTAGAATTTATTTTCTTGGACTTTGGTGGACTTTACGTCCGGCGAGGTCTTTCCACAAAGTTTGGATGGGCAATTATCAGACGTTATTGAGTTGCAAAAATTCGGAAGGCTGGGAGTTTGGACTAGCCATCTCTTGGCATATCTTGCACCTGTAAGAATCTGTGATTACATATCTGACATTCTCGAATGAGAGATTTGGAAGAGGAGGCAAGTGCCATGTATTCCAAACCCTTCATATCCTTTATGGATTCACAGTGAAATTGGTCGTGAAGGAGGGGTACCCAGTCTGCATGAAATCACATGGAGAGAAGGATCTTCTTCTATGTAGAACGAAATGATCTTTCATTGTTCAAGATTTCTTTGCATGAGGAAGTTGATGGGAAGGGTTTTATTGAATCTTATTTCCTCTCTGTTGAGCCGTTTTCTTGTTGTTCGAGTTTACACAGCAGTAAAAATGAAGTTTGGTTTCTAGATAGTGGACAAAAATTTGAACCATTGGAAAGAGGTGTTTTTGATTTGGGCCTTCCCTGCTGGGTGTCCTACATTTGTAGGACATGTCCTCCCTTTTCAGGTCACAGTATATTTTATGGGTTTATAATATATTTGTACACCTTCAGACCCATAATTTATCATGACCATTGACATCCAAGCATTCTCAAAGTATATTCCACTCCGTTCAAGCAAAACAACTCTCCATAATAGTGTATGAGCTATTTGAAAGTAGCAATTATTCTCTTGGACTTTGGTGCATTTTACGTCAAGCGAGTTCTTTCCACAAAGTTTGGATGGGCAATTATCAGACGTTATTGAGTTGCAAAAATTCGGAAGGCTGGGAGTTTGGACTAGCCATCTCTTGGCATATCTTTCACCTGCAAGATTCTGTGATTACATATCTGACATTCTCGAATGAGAGATTTAGAAGAGGAGACAAGTGCTATGTAGTCCAAACCCTTCATATCATTTATAGATTCACAATAAAATTGGTCGTGAAGGAGGGGTAACCAGTCTGCATAAAATCACATGGAGAGAAGGATCCTGTTCTAGCAACACGAAATTATCCTTCATTGTTCAAGGTTTCTTTGCATGAGGAAGTTGATCGGAATGGTTTTATTGGATCTTATTTCCTCTCTGTTGAGCTGTTTTCTTGCTGTACGAGTATATAGAGCAGTGAAAAGGAAGTTTGGTTATTAGTTAGTGGACAAAAACTTGAACACTTGGAAAGAGGTGTTTTTGATTTGGGCCTTCCCTCCTGGGCGTCCTACATTTGTAGGACATGTCCTCCATTTTCAGATCACAGTATATTTTATGGGTTTATCCTATATTTGTACACCTGCAGACCCATAATTAATCATGACCATTGCCATCCAAGCATTTTCAAAGTATATTCCACTCCGTTCAAGCAAAACAACTCTCCATAATAGTGTATGAGCCATTTGAAAGTAGAATTTATTCTCTTGGACTTTGGTGCACCTTACGTCCTGCGAGGTTTTTCCACAAAGTTTGGATGGGCAATTCTCAGATGTTATTCAGTTGCAAAAATTCTGAAGGGTGGAAGTTTGGACTAGCCATCTCTTGGCATATCTTTCACCTGTAAGATTCTGTGATTACATATCTGACATTCTCGAATGAGAGATTTGGAAGAGGAGGCAAGTGCTATGTAGTCCAAACCCTTCATATCATTTCTGGATTCACAATAAAAGTGGTCGTGATGGAGGGGTAACCAGTCTGCATGAAATCACATGGATAGAAGGATCCCCTTATATGCATTATAAAATGATCTTTCATTGTTCAAGATTACTTTAGTTGAGGAAGTTGATGGGAATGGTTTTATTGAATCTTATTTCCTCTCTGTTGAGCCGTTTTCTTGCTGTCCGATTTTCTAGAGCAGTAAAAAGGAAGTTTGTTTGCTAGATAGTGGACAAAAATTTGAACCCTTGGAAAGAGGTGTTTTTGATTTGGGCCTTCCCTCCTGGGCGTCCTACATTTGTAGGACATGTCCTACATTTTCAAATCACATAGTATTTTATGGTTATATACTATATTTGTACCCCTGTAAACCCATAATTAATCATGACCATTGCCATCGAAGCATTTTCATTGTAATTTCCACTCTATTGAAGCAAAACACTCTCCATAATAGTGTAAGAGCTATTTGAAAGTAGAATTTATAGGATTTTGGTGGACTTTACGTCCTTCGAGGTCTTTCCACAAAGTTTGGATGGGCAATTATCAGACGTTATTGAGTTGCAAAAATTCTGAAGTGTGGTAGTTTCGACAAGCCATTACTTGGCATATCTTCCACCTGTAAGATTCTGTGATGACATATCTGATATTCTCCAATGAGAGATTTGGAAGAGGAGGCAAGTGCCATATAGTCCAAACCCTTCATGCCATTTTTGGATTCACAGGGAAATTGGTCGTGATAGAGGTGGATAAAGTCTGCATGAAATCACTTGGAGAGAAGGATCCTCTTCTATGTAGAACAAAATGATCTTTGATGGTTCAAGATTTCTTTGCATGAGGAAGTTGATGGGAATGGTTTTATTGAATCTTATTTCCTCTCTGTTGAGCCGTTTTCTTGCTGTACGAATATATAGAGCAGTAAAAATGAAGTTTGGTTGCTAGTTAGTGGACAAAAATTTGAACCCTTGGAAAGAGGTGTTATTGATTTGGGCCTTTCCTCCAGGGCGTCCTACATTTGTAGGACATGTCCTCCATTTTCAGATCACAGTATATTTTATGGGTTTATACTATATTTGTACACCTGCAGACCCATAATTAATCATGACCATTGCCATCCACGCATTTTCAAAGTATATTCCACTCCGTTCAAGCAAAACAACTCTCCATAATAGTGTATGAGCTATTTGAAAGTAGCAATTATTCTCTTGGACTTTGGTGCACTTTAAGTCAAGCGAGGTCTTTCCACAAAGTTTGGATGGGGAATTATCAGACCTTATTGAGTTGCAAAAATTCGGAAGGCTGGGAGTTTGGAATAGCCATCTCTTGGCATATCTTGCACCTGCAAGATTCTGTGATTACATATCTGACATTCTCGAATGAGAGATTTGGAAGAGGAGGCAAGTGCTATGTAGTTCAAACCCTTCATGTCATGTATGGATTCACAGTAAAATTGGCCGTGATGGAGGGGTACCTCCATCAGTCTGCATGAAATCACATGGAGAGAAGGATCCTCTTCAATGCAGAACAAAAGGCCTAAGCAGACTTGCCAGAAATAGTGCATATTAAATTGAGGCACTGCCCTGGCTCAGTGCTAGGGAGTCATGGGAATTGTATTTTTTTTTTCTGGGACATTGAGCCTTCTCTGTCAGAAAGCTCTGGTGCCACAGTAAATTACAGTTCCCATGATTCCCTAGTACTGAGCCAGGGCAGTGCCTCAATTTAATGTGCACTATTTCTGGCAGTCTGCTTAGGCCCAAAGTGATCTTTCATTGTTCAAGATTTCTTTGCATGAGGAAATTGATGGGAATGGTTTTATTGAATCTTATTTCCTCTCTGTTGAGCCGTTTTCTTGCTGTATGAGTATATAGAGCAGTAAAAAGGAAGTTTGGTTGATAGTTAGTGGACAAAAATTTGAACCCTAGGAAAGAGTTGTTTTTGATTTAGGCCTTCCCTCCAGGGCGTCCTACATTTGTAGGACATGTCCTCCATTTTCAGATAACAGTTTTTTTTAATAGGATTATACTATATTTGTACACCTGCCGACCCATAATTAATCATGACCATTGACATCCAAGCATTTTCAAAGTATATTCCACTCCGTTCAAGCAAAACAACTCTCCATAATAGTGTATGAGCTATTTGATAGTAGCATTTATTCTCTTGGACTTTGGTGCACTTTACGTCCTTCGGGGTCGTTGCACAAAGTTTGGATGGGCAATTATCAGACGTTATTGAGTTGCAAAAATTCTGAAGGGTGGAAGTTTGGACTAGCCATATCTTGGCATAGCTTGCACCTTTATCTTTCTGTGATTACATATCTGACATTCTCGAATGAGAGATTTGGAAGAGGAGGCAATTGCTATGTAGTCCAAACCCTTCATATCATTTATGGATTCACAAAAAAATTGGTCGTGATAGAGGGGTAACCAGTCTGCATGAAATCACATGGAGAGAAGGATCCTCTTTTATGCAGAACGAAATGATCTTTCATTGTTCAAAATTTCTTTGCATCAGGAAGTTGATGGGAATGGTTTTATTGAATCTTATTTCCTCTCTGTTGAGCCGTTTTCTTGCTGTATGAGTATATAGAGCAGTAAAAAGGAAGTTTGGTTGCTAGTTAGTGGACAAAAATTTAAACCCTTGGAAAGAGGTGTTTTTGATTTGGGCCTTCCCTCCTGGGCATCCAACATTTGTAGGACATGTCCTCCATCTTGAGATCACAGTATATTTTATGGGTTTATACTATATTTGTACACCTGTAGACCCATAATAAAACATGACCATGGCCAGCCAAATATTTTCAATGTAATATCCACTCTCTTGAAGCAAAAGAACTCTCCATAATAGTGTAAGAGCTATTTGAAAGTAGAATTTATTTTCTTGGACTTTGGTGGACTTTATGTCCGTCGAGGTCTTTCCAAAATTTGGATGAGCAATTATCAGACGTTATTGAGTTGCAAAAATTCGGTAGGCTGGGAGTTTGGACTAGCCATCTCTTGGCATATCTTCCTCCTGCAAGATTCTGTGATTACATATCTGACATTCTCGAATGAGAGATTTGGAAGAGGAGGCAAGTGCTATGTAGTCCAAACCCTTCATATCATTTATAGATTCACAATAAAATTGGTTGTGAAGGAGGGATACCCAGTCTGCATGAAATTACATGGAGAGAAGGATCCTCTTCTATGTAGAACAAAATGATCTTTCATTGTTCAAGATTTCTTTGCATGAGGAAGTTGATGGGAATGGTTTTATTGAATCTTATTTCCTCTCTGTTGAGCGTTTTTCTTGATGTATGGATATATAGAGCAATAAAAAGGAAATTTGGTGGCTAGTTAGTGGAGAAAAATTTGAACCCTTGGAAAGAGTTGTTTTTGATGTGGGCCTTCACTCCTGGATGTCCTACATTTGTAGGACATGTCCTCAATTTTCAGATCACAGTATATTTTATGGGTATATACTATATTTGTACACCTGTATACCCATAATTAATCATGACCATTGCCATTCAAGCATTTTCAATGTAATATCCACTCTCTTGAAGCAAAAAAACTCTCCATAATAGCGGAGGAGCTATTTGAAAGTAGAATTTATTCTCTTAGACTATGGTGGACTTTACGTCCTTCGACGTCTTTCCACAATGTTTGGAAGGGCAATTATCAGACGTTATTGATTTGCAAAAATTCTGAAGGTTGGAAGTTTTGACTAGCCATCTCTTGGCATATCTTCCACATGCAAGATTCTGCGATTACATATGTGACATTCTCGAATGAGAGATTTGGAAGAGGAGGCAAGTGCTATGTAGTCCAAACCCTTCATATCATTTATAGATTCACAATAAAATTGGTCGTGAAGGAGGGGTACCCAGGCTGCACCAAAGTCCAATTTGTGTGCTATTTGTGTGTAAAAAAGCAGCCCCCTCGTCACAGCCAAGACAGTTCACTGTGGACAAAGCCCAAAACGCGTCTCGTCGGTCCGCCGATCCAACCCGGAAGTCCTGAAGTGTGGAATGTTGGACAACCATTTCTTGGCATATCTTACACCTGTAAGATTCTGTGATTACATAGCTGTCATTCTCGAATGAGAGGTTTGGAAAAGGAGGCAAGTGCTATGTAGTTCAAAACCTTCATGTCATTTATGGATTCACAGTAAAATTGGTCATGATGGAGGGGTACCCTGTCTGCATGAAATCACATGGAGAGAAGGATCCTCTTGTATGCAGAACAAAATGATCTTTCATTGTTCAAGATTTCTTTGCATGAGGAAGTTGATGGGAATGGTTTTATTGAATCTTGTTTCCTCTCTGTTGAGCCGTTTTCTTGCTGTCCGCATTTTTAGACCAGTAAAAAGGAAGTTTGGTTGCTAGATAGTGAAGAAAAATTTGAACCCTTGGAAAGAGGTGTTTTTGATTTGTGCCTTCCCTCCTGGGCGTCCTACATTTGTAGGACATGTCCTATATTTTCAGATCACATAATATTTTATGTGTATATACCATATTTTTACACCTGTAAACCCATAATTAATCATGACCATTGCCATCGAAGCATTTTCAATGTAATTTCCACTCTCTTGAAGCAAAACAACTCTCCATAATAGTGTAAGAGCTATTTGAAAGTAGAATTTATTGGACTTTGGTGGACTTTAGGTCCTTCGAGGTCTTTCCACAAAGTTTGGATGGGCAAGTATCAGACGTTATTGAGTTGCAAAAATTCTGAAGTGTGGTAGTTTGGACAAGCCATTACTTGGCATATCTTCCACCTGTAAGATTCTGTTATTACATATCTGATATTCTCAAATGAGAGATTTGGAAGAGGAGGCAAGTGCCATATAGTACAAACCCTTCATGTCATATTTGGATTCACAGGGAAATTGGTCGTGATAGAGGCGGACCCAGTCTGCATGAAATCACTTGAAGAGAAGGAACCTCTTCTATGCAGAACGAAATGATCTTCCATTGTTCAAGATTTCTTTGCACGAGGAAGTTGATGGGAATGGTTATATTGAATCTTATTTCCTCTCTGTTGAGCCGTCTAGAGCGGTAAAAAGGAAGTTTTTTTGCTAGTTAGTAGACAAAAATTTGAACCCTTGGAAAGAGGTGTTTTTGGTTTGGGCCTTCTCTCCAGGGCGTCCTACATTTGTAGGACATGTCCTCCATTTTCACATCATATTGTAATTTATGGGTTTATACTATATATGTACACCTGTAGTCCCATAATATATCATGACCATGGCCATCCAAGCATTTTCAATGTAATATCCAATCTCTTGAAGCAAAACAACTCTCCATAATAGTGTAAGAGCTACTTGAAAGTAGAATTAGTTCTCTTGGACTTTGGTGGACTTTACGTCCTTCGGTGTCTTTGCCCAAAGTTTGGATGGGCAATTATCTGACCTTATTGAGTTGCAAAAATTCTGAAGTGTGGAATTTTGGACAAGCCATTTCTTGGCAGATCTTACACCTGTTAGATTCTGTGATTATGTAGCTGTCATTCTCGAATGAGAGATTTGGAAGAGGAGGCAAGTGAAATGTAGTCCAAACCCTTCATGTCATTAAGGATTCACAGTGAAATTGTTTGTGATGGAGGGGTACCCAGTCTGAATGAAATCACATGGAGAGAAGGATCCTCTTCCGTGTAGAACGAAATGATCTTTCATTGTTCAAGATTTCTTTGCATGAGGAAGTTGATGGGAATGGTTTTATTGAATCTTATTTCCTCTCTGTTGAGCGTTTTTCTTGATGTACGAATATATAGAGCAGTAAAAAGGAAGTTTGGTGGCTAGCTAGTGGAGAAAAATTTGAAACCGTGGAAAGAGGTGTTTTTAATTTGGGCCTTCCCTCATGGGCATCCTACATTTGTAGGACATGTCCTACATTTTCAGATCACATAATATTTTATGGGTGTATACTATATTTGTACACCTGTAAACCCAGAATTAATCATGACCATTGACATCGAAGCATTTTCAATATAATTTCCACTCTCTTGAAGCAAAACAACCCTCCATAATAGTGTAAGAGATATTTGAAAGTAGAATTTATTGGACTTTGGTGGACTTTACGTCCTTCGAGGTCTTTCCACAAAGTTTGGATGGGCAATTATCAGACGTTATTGAGTTGCAAAAATTCTGAAGTGTGGAAGTTTGGACAAGCCATTACTTGGCATATCTTCCACCTGTAAGATTCTGTTATTACATATCTGATATTCTCGAATGAGAGATTTGGAAGAGGAGGCAAGTGCCATATAGTCCAAACCCTTCATGCCATTTTTGGATTCACAGGGAAATTGGTCGTGATAGAGGCGGACCCAGTCTGCATGAAATCACTTGGAGAGAAGGATCCTCTTCTATGCAGAACGAAATGATCTTCCATTGTTCAAGATTTCTTTGCATGAGGAAGTTGATGGGAATGGTTATATTGAATCTTATTTCCTCTCTGTTGAGCCGTTTTCTAGATGTCTGAGTTTATAGAGCAGTAAAAAGGAAGTATGGTTGCTAATTAGAGGACAAAAATTTGAACCCTTGGAAAGAGGTGTTTTTGATGTGGGCCTTCACTCCTGGACGTCCAAAATTTGTAGGACATGTCCTCCATTTTCACATCATACTTTATTTTATGGGTTTATACTATTTTTGTACACTTGTAGACCTATAATTAATCATGACAATTGCCATCCTAACATTTTCAATGTAATATCCACTCTCTTGAAGCAAAACAACTCTCCATAATAGTGTAAGAGCTATTTGAAAGTACAATTAATTCTCTTTGACTTTGGTTGACTTTATGTCCTTCGAGGTCTTTCCACAAAGTTTGGATGGGCAATTATCAGATGTTATTGAGTTGCAAAAATTCTGAAGGGTGGGAGTTTGGACTAGCCATATCTTGGCATATCTTCCACCTTTAAGATTCTGTGATTACATATCTGACATTCTCGAATGAGTGATATGGAAGAGGAGGGAAGTCCAAACCCTTCATCTCATTTATGGATTCACAGTGAAATTGGTCGTGATGGAGGTGTACCCAGTCTGCATGAAATCACATGGAGTGAAGGATCCCCTTCCGTGTAGAACGAAATGATCTTTCATTGTTCAAGATTCCTTTGCATGAAGAAGTTGATGGGAATGGTTTTATTGAATCTTATTTCCTCTCTGTTGAGCCGTTTTCTTGCTGTCCTAGTTTACAGAGCAGTAAAAAGGAAGTTTGTTTGCTAGATAGTGGACAAAAATTTGAACCCTTGGAAAGAGGTGTTTTTGATTTGGCCCTTCCCTCCTGGGCATCCTACATTTGTAGGACAGGTCCTTCATTTTCAGATCACAGTATATTTTATGGGTATATACTTTATTTGTACACCTGTAGACCCATAATTAATCATGACCATGGCCATCCAAGCATTTTCAATATTATATCCCCTCTCCTGAAGCAAAACAGCTCTCCATAATAGTGTAAGAGCTATTTGAAAGTAGCAATTATTCTCTTGGACTTTGTTGCACTTTATGTCCTGTTAGGTCTTTCCACAAAGTTTGGATGGGCAATTCTCAGATGTTATTGAGTTGCAAATATTCTGAAGGGTGGAAGTTTGGACCAGCCTTCTCTTGTTATATCTTTCACATGTAAGATTTTGTGATTACATATCTGATATTCTCGAATGAGAGATTTCGAAGAGGAGGCAAGTGCTATGTAGTCCAAATCCTTCATGTCATTTATGGATTCACAGTAAAATTGGTCGTGATGGAGGAGTACCCAGTCTGCATGAAATCACATGGAGAGAAGGATCCTCTTCTATGCAGAATGAAATGATCTTTCATTGTTCAAGATTTCTTTGCATGAGGAGGTTGATGGGAATGGTTTTTATTGAATCTTATTTCCTCTCTTTTTTTTGTTTTTTTTAAAATAATTTTTATTAAGAGATGTATAAAAAACAAACGAACAAACATAATACAGATAAACATAACTAACTACCTACCTAACATAAGATATAAAACCTAACAAAACATAGAAAAACTACCTAAATTCTTCCACAGTACTACAGATGTTCATCTACCTTATAATAATTTTCCCTGATCATTTAAGCTATTATAAGTTCACATCACAGACTACATGTTGCAAATGTCGTTCGGAGCTTAAATTATCCAAGACAACAATATATATCGAAATATCTTGAAATTCTATATTCTATATTCTAAGAGATCCTTAAGAAAAAACATATATAGAAAAAAGACAAGAAAAAAATACTTTCATTCCCAAACAATAAAAGGTAGTATACAGTCTTTCATATTCTTCCTCATATATTCAAACCAAGGCCTCCATAGATTCTGAAAAAGTGACAAGGATTTATTTTGGATTAAATATGTTAATTTCTCTAATTCATAAACTTCATACATTTTAAACCTCCATTCTTCCATCGTAGGACATTCTCTTCTTCTACAGTGTTTGGTGAATAAAATTCTCACTGTAGTTATTAGTAAAAATAGTAACTTTCCCCCTTTTTTTCCCCAGCTCATCCCTAAATATATTTAACAAATATATTTTAGGATCGACTTCAATCCATATATTTAAAATTTGTTTAATTTCTTTGTTAATAAGAGTCCAAAACTTGTGAGCTATCTTACATTTCCACCAAACACAAAAGTAATATCCTGTTTTCTCCTCACACTTCCAACAAATAGGGTTATATCCTTTATATATTTTCGATAGTCTTACTGGGGTTAAATACCACCTAAAGATGAATTTGTATGAATTTTCCCTTATACCTATATTTACAGCATATTTCTTCAATCTATTCCAACTTTTAGTCCACTCTTCCAAATATATATTTTGTTTTAGGTCTTTTGCCCAATTAAGCATATAATTATTAATGGCATTTTCTTCCAGATCCCACTCTCGAATCAATTTATAATATTTCGAAATCATTTTCTTTTCCCCCCCACTCAGAATCTTTTCAAACTTTTTATCAGCAGGACCTATCCTACCCAAATTATTATCAACTTTAAACCGTTCGTATAATTGCCTATATGTGAACCAATTGAGGTCATGTCCAGTCATCTTTAATTCCTCTGATGTCTTAAATTGTAGATTATTATCTACTTTTTCGGTCAAATCCTTGTATTTTAGCCACTTTCCGTCCGTGTATATCGTTTTCATTAATATTGCTTCGGCCGGTGAAGCCCAATATGGTATTTTTTGACACCATTTCTTTTTATATTTAAGCCATACTTTCAAACATACTTTACGTATATAATGATCCTTAAATCTAGTGTCACCTTTAGACTTATCGTAAAAAAGATACGAATGAAAACCATATTGCAGATCCTCTCCTTCCAAATCTAAAATCCTTTGATTTTCTAATAACAACCATTCCTGGAGCCATTCCAAAACAGAAGCCTCATAATACCATTGGACATTGGGGAGAGCCAGACCACCTCTCTCGATAGAATCTTGGAGGTCCAACGCCTTTATCCTATGTTTTTTGTAATTCCAAATAAAATTTAATATATCCGAGTTCCATACTTTAAGAATCTTGTCATTTTCAATTACTGGAATATTTTGAAACAGATACATTATCTTAGGGAGGGTTACCATCTTAATCATGGCAATTCTGCCCATCCAAGATAATTTCAATTGATCCCATTTTTTAAACTTACTTTTCATATCTTGCCAGGTATTATAATAGTTGTTCTTATATAAATCTGAGTTCTTTATTGTAATCCAAATTCCTAAATATTTTATTTTACTCTCCAATTTAAATCCAGTTAATTCCTTAAGTGTTTTACCCTCACTTTTTGACGAGTTCATGGTCAACATCACGGATATATTCTTATTAATTCTATATCCGGATACTCTACCATATTGTTGTAGACATTCCATTAATTCCCCAATACAATCCAACGGATTTGATATTGTCAATACCACATCGTCCGCGAAGGCTCTTAGTTTGTAATTTTGCTTATGAATTTTTACTCCACTAATTTTATTATTATTTCTAATTTGCACCAACAAAATTTCCAAAGTTAATATAAATAATAGTGGGGCCAAGGGGCAACCTTGCCATACACCTTTTTGTATAACAATTTTTTTTGTCCTCTCCCCATTAATCATAATGGTGGCATCTCGGTTTGCATAAATACTATGAATCCATTTTGTAAAGACCTCCCCCGCTTCTATTTTTTGAATTATCCCAATCATGAAAGTCCAATTAATATTATCAAAGGCTTTCTTCGCATCCAGAAAGATTAAAGCCAATTTTTTTCTGAATATTTTTGTGATGTAAGTCAATTATATTCATTAAATTCCTAACATTTTGTTTTGTCCCCCTGGATGGGAGAAAGCCATTTTGGTCCTCATGTATCCAATTACCTAAAATAAATTTCAGCCGATTTGCTAATATTGCCGCCATAAATTTATCATCCAAATTCAAAAGAGAAATTGGGCAGTAACTATTAGGGTCTAATTTATCTTTGTCTTTTTTTTAAAATCAAAGAAATATTGCCGGATTTCCATGATTGAGGAATAGCACCACCAATTATATTATTCATTGTATCCAACAGAGGTAAGATTAATTGCGTAGAAAATATTTTATAGTATTCGTTGGGAAGTACATCTTGCCCTGGCGATTTAGAACATTTAGAAGTGGAGATTGCTTGTTCCAACTCTTTACGCGAAATAGGTGCATTAAGAAGGACATGTTGATCTTTAGTTAACTTTAAAAAATTCAATTTTTCCAAATATTCTTTAATTTCCTTCTCCTGGGTTATACCAGATTTGTATAGTTCCCGGAAGTGATCTATAAAAACATTTTTAATCTGTAAATGAGTCGTTTTAATTTTTGTCCCTTTTTTTATTTGTGTGATTGCTCTTTTAGCTTTTTCTTTCCTTACTAGATATGCTAGTAATCTTCCTGGTTTATTTCCATATTCATAATATTTTTGCTACACAAATTTTATTTTATTTTTTCTATCTGACCCATATTGAGGGTAGAAATTTGCTCATTATTCAAAAAATGATAGAATGGAAAAGGGAAAAGAGAAAGCAAGAAGAAGTGTTGAATAATGAGTTAAAAGAATTAGAAAGCAAGTTAAAAGAGGAACCAAACTCGAGGGAAATTAGAGAAAAAATTAAATATATGCAGAAGCAAATTTCTACCCCCAATCTTATTTCCTCTCTGTTGAGCCGTTTTCTTGCTGTCCGAATTTATAGAGCAGTAAAAAAGAAGTTTGATTGCTAGTTAGTGGACAAAATTTTGAACCCTTGGAAAGAGGTGTTTTCGATTTGGGCCTTCCCTCCTGGGCATCCTACATTTGTAGGACATGTCCTCCATTTTCAGATCACGTTAAATTTTATGGGTTCATACTATATTTGGACACTTGTAGAGCCATAATTTATCATGACCATCACCATCTAATCATTTTTCAATGTAATATCCACCGCCTTCAAGCAAAACAACTCTCCATAATAGTGTAAGAGCTATTTGAAAGTAGAATTTATTCTCTCGGACTTTGGTGGACTTTACGTCCTTTGAGGTCTTTCCACAAAGTATGGATTGTCAATCATCAGAGGTTGTTGAGGCGCAAAAATTCTGAAGGGCAAAAGGTTGGACTAGGCATCCCTTGGTATCTCTTCCGTCTGTAAGTTTCTTTGATTACATATCTGACATTCTTGGATAAGAGATTTGGAAGAGAAGTCAAGTGCTATGTAGTCCAAATCCCTCATGTCATTTATGGATTCACAGTGAAATTGGTTGTGATGGAGGTGTACCCAGTGGAGAGAAGGATCGTCTTCGATGCAGAACGAAATGATCTTCCATTGTTTAAGATTTCTTTGCATGAGGAAGTGGATGGGAATAGTTAGATTGAATCTTATTTCCTCTCTGTTGAGGCGTTTTCTTTCTGTCCGAGATTATAGAGCAGTAAAAAGGAAGGTTAGTTGCTAGTTAGTGGACAAAAACTTGAACCCATGGAAGGAAGTGGTTTTTATTTGGGCCTTCCCTCCTGAGCGTCCTACATTTGTAGGACATGTCCTCCATTTTCAGATCACAGTATATTTTATGGGTTAATTCTATATTTGTACACCTGCAGACCCATAATTAATCATGACCATTGCCATCGAAGCATTTTCAATGTAATTTCCACTCTCTTGAAGCAAAACAACTCTCCATAATAGTGTAAGAGCTATTTGAAAGTAGAATTTATTGGACTTTGGTGGACTTTACGTCCTTCGAGGTTTTTCCACAAAGTTTGGATGGGCAATTATAAGACGTTATTGAGTTGCAAAAATTCTGAAGGGTGGAAGTTTGGACTAGCGATCTCTTGGCATATATTCCACATGTAAGATTCTGTGATTACATATCTGACATTCTCGAATGAGAGATTTGGAAGAGGAGGCACATGCCATGTAGTCCAAACCCTTCAAATCATTTATCGATTCACAATAAAATTGGACGTGATGGAGGGGTAACCATTCTGAATGAAATCACATGGAGAGAAGGATACTCTTCTATGCAGAAAGAAATGATCTTTCATTGTTCAAGATTTCTTTGCATGAGGAAGTTGATGGGAATGGTTTTATTGAATCTTATTTCCTCTCTGTTGAGCGGTTTTCTTTATGTACGAATATACAGAGCAGTAAAAAGGAAGTTTGGTTGCTAGGTAGTGGAGAAAAATGTGAACCCTTGGAAAGAGGTGTTTTTGATTTGGGCCTTCCCTCCTTGGCATCCTAAGTTTGTAGGACATGTCCTCCATTTTCAGATCATAGTATATTTTATGGGTATATAATATATTTCTACACCTGTAGACCCATAATTAATCATGACCATGGCCTTCCAAGCATTTTCAATGTATATTCCCCCCCTTCACGCAAAACAACTGTTCATAATAGTGTATGAACTATTTGAAAGTAGAATTTATTCTCTCGGACTTTGGTGCACTTTATGTCCTGCGAGATCTTCCCACAAAATTTAGATGGGCAAATCTCAGACGTTATTGAGTTGCAAAATTTCTAAAGGGTGGAAGTTTGGACTAGCCAACTCTTGGCATATCTTGCACCTGTAAGATTCTGTGATTACATATTTGACATTCTCGAATGAGAAATTTGGAAGAGGAGGCAAGTGCTATGTAGTCCAAACCCTTCATGTCATTTATGGATTCACAGTGAAATTGGTCGTGATGGAGGGTTACCCAGTGTGCATGAAATCAAATGGAGAGAAGAATCCTCTTCTACGCAGAACGGAATTTTATTTCATTGTTCAAGATTTCTTTGCATGAGGAAGTTGATGGGAATGGTTTTATTGAATCTTATTTCCTCTCACTTGAGCCGTTTTCTTGCTGTACGTGTATATAGAGCAGTAAAAAGGAAGTTGGGTTGCCAGTTAGTGGACAAAAATGTGAACCCTTGGAAAGAGGTATTTTTAATGTGGGCCTTCCCTCCAGGTCGTCCTACATTTGTAGGACATGTCCTCCATTTTCAGATCACAGTATATTTTATGGGTTTATACTATATATGTACAGCTGTAGATCCATAATAAATCATGACCATTGACATCCAAGCATTTTAAAAGTAATATCCACTCTCTTGAAGCAAAAGAACTCTCCATAATAGTGTAAGAGCTATTTGAAAGTAGAATTTATTTTCTTGGACTTTGGTGGACTTTACGTCTGGCGAGGTCTTTCCACAAAGTTTGGATGGGCAATTATGAGACGTTATTGAGTTGCAAACATTCAGAAGGCTGGGAGTTTGGACTAGCCATCTCTTGGCATATCTTGCACCTGTAAGATTCTGTGATTACATATCTGACATTCTTGAATGAGAGATTTGGAAGAGGAGGCAAGTGCTATGTAGACCAAACCCTTCATGTCATTCATGGATTCACAGTAAAATTGGTCGTGATGTAGGGGTACCCAGTCTGCATGAAATCACATGGACAGAAGGATCCTCTTTTATGCATAACGAAATGATCTTTCATTGTTCAAGATTTCTTTGCATGAGGAAGTTGATGGGAATGGTTTTATTGAATCTTATTTCCTCTCTGTTGAGCCGTTTTATTGCTGTCCGAGTTTATAGAGCAGTAAAAAGGAAGTTTGGTTGCTAGATAGTGGACAAAAATTTGAACCCTTAGAAAGGGGTGTTTCTGATGTGGAACTTCCCTCCTGGGTGTCCTACATTTGTAGGACATGTCCTCCATTTTCTGATCACAATATATTTTATGGGTTTATACTATATTTGTAAAACTGTAGAACCATAATTAATAATGACCATGGCCATCCATGCATTTTCAATGTAATATCCACTCTCTTGAAGGAAAACAACTCTTCATAATAGCGTGAGAGCTATTTGAAAGTAGAATTTATTCTCTTAGACCAGGTGTAGGCAACCTAAGGCCCGGGGGCCGGATGCGGCCCGCCGAGGCCTTTGGACCGGCCCCAGGCAAGTCCTGCCGCCGCCGCTGCCGCCACCAACCATGATGATATTGATTATTGTTGTTATTACTTGTTGTTGGGATTTTCTTGGCAAAATCTCCACAGGGGTTTTGCCATGGCTTTTCTGGGGCTGAAAGAGTGTGCATGCATATATATTTTTAATTTTATTTTTTAAAAACTTTTTTAAAAAATATATTTTTATTTATTTAATTATTTATTTTTGGTGCTTCGGCCCCCCAATTGTCTGAGGGACAGCAACCCGGCCCCCGGCTCAAAAAGGTTGCCTACCCCTGTCTTAGACTATGGTGGACTTTACGTCCTTCGAGGTCTTTCCACAAAGTTTGGATGGGCAATTATCAGACGTTATTGATTTGCAAAAATTCTGAAGGGTGGAAGTTTGGACAAGACGTTTCTTGGCATATCTTCCACATGTAAGATTCTGTGATTACATATCTGACATTCTCGAATGAGAGATTTGGAAGAGGAGGCAAGTGCCATGTAGTCCAAACCCTTCATGTCATTTATGGATTCACAGTGAAATTGGTCTTGACGGAGGGGTACACAGTCTGCATGAAATCAAACGGATAGAAGGATCCTCTTCTATGTAGAACGAAATGATCTTTCATTGTTCAAGATTTCTTTGCTTCAGGAAATTGATGGGAATGGTTTTATTGAATCTTATTTCCTCTCTGTTGAGCAGTTTTCTTGATGTACGAATATATAGAGCAGTAAAAAGGAAGTTTGGTTGCTAGTTAGTGGAAAAAATTTGAACCCTTGGAAACGGTTGTTTTTGATTCGGACCTTCCCTCCTGGGTGTCCTACATTTGTAGGACATGTCCTCCATTTTCTGATCACATTATATTTTATGGGTTTATACTATATCTGTAAAACTGTAGAACCATAATTAATAATGACCATGGCCATCCATGCATTTTCAATGTAATATCCACTCTCTTGAAGCAAAACAACTCTCCATAATAGCGTGAGAGCTATTTGAAAGTAGAATTTATTCTCTTAGACTATGGTGGACTTTACGTCCTTCGAGGTCTTTCCACAAAGTTTAGATGGGCAATTATCAGACCTTATTGATTGATATTGAAGGGTGGAAGTTTGGACAAGCCATTTCTTGGCATATCTTCCACATGTAAGATTCTGTGATTACATATCTGACATTCTCGAATGAGAGATTTGGTAGAGGAGGCAAGTGCCATGTAATCCAAACCCTTCATGTCATTTATGGATTCACAGTGAAATTGGTCGTGATGGAGGGGTACCCAGTCTGCATGAAATCACATGGAGAGAAGGATCCTCTTGTATGCAGAACAAAATTATCTTTCATTGTTCAAGATTTCTTTGCATGAGGAAGTTAATGGGAATGGTTTTATTGAATCTTATTTCCTCCCTCTTGAGCGTTTTTCTTGATGTACGAATATATAGAGCAGTAAAAAGGAAGTTTTGTGGCTAGTTAGTCTAGAAAAATTTGAACCCTTGGAAAGAGGTGTTATTGATTTGGGCCTTTCCTCCAGGGCGTCCTACATTTGTAGGACATGTCCTCCATTTTCAGATCACAGTATATTTTATGTGTTTATAATATATTTGTACACCTGCAGACCCATAATTAATCATGACCATTGACATCCAAGCATTTTCAAAGTATATTCCACTCCGTTCAAGCAAAACAACTCTCCATAATAGTGTATGAGGTATTTGAAAGTAGCATTTATTCTCTTGGACTTTGGTGCAACTTACATCCTGCGAGGTCATTCCAAAAAGTTTGGATGGGCAATTGTCAGATGTTACTGAGTTGCAAAAATTCTGAGGGGTGGAAGTTTTGACTAGCCATCTCTTGGCATATCTTTCACCTGCAAGATTCTGTGATTACATATCTGACATTCTAGAATGAAAGATTTGGAAGAGGAGGCAAGTGCTATGTAGTCCAAACCCTTGAAGTCATTTATGGATTCACAGTAAAATTGGTCGTGATGGAGGGGTACCCAGTCTGCATTAAATCACATGAAGAGAAGGATCTTCTTCTATGTAGAGCGAATTGATCTTTCATTGTTCAAGATTTCTTTGCATGAGGAAGTTGATGGGAATGGTTTTATTGAATCTTATTTCCTCTCTGTTGAGCCTTTTTCTTGCTGTACGAGTATATAGAGCAGTACAAAGGAAGTTTGGTTGCTAGTTAGTGTACAAAAATTTGAACCCTTGGAAAGAGGTGTTTTTGATTTGTGCCTTCCCTCCAGGGCGTCCTACATTTGTAGGACATGTAATCCATTTTCAGATCACAGTATATTTTATGGGTTTATACTATATTTGTACACCTGCAGACCCATAATTAATCATGACCATTGCCATCCAAGCATTTTCAAAGTATATTCCACTCCGTTCAAGCAAAACAACTCTCCATAATAGTGTATGAGCTATTTGAAAGTAGCAATTATTCTCTTGGACTTTGGTGCACTTTAAGTCAAGCGAGGTCTTTCCACAATGTTTGGATGGGCAATTATCAGACCTTATTGAGTTGCAAAAATTCGGAAGGCCGGGAGTTTGGACTAGCCATATCTTGGCATATCTTGCACCTGCAAGATTCTGTGATTACATATCTGACATTCTCGAATGAGAGATTTAGAAGAGGAGACAAGTGCTATGTAGTCCAAACCCTTCATATAATTTATAGATTCACAATAAAATTGGTCGTGAAGGAGGGGTAACCAGTCTGCATGAAATCACATGGAGAGAAGGATCCTGTTCTGGCAGAACGAAATTATCCTTCATTGTTCAAGATTTCTTTGCATGAGGAAGTTGATCGGAATGGTTTGATTGGATCTTATTACCTCTCTGTTGAGCTGTTTTCTTGCAGTACAAGTATATAGAGCAGTGAAAAGGAAGTTTGGTTATTAGTTAGTGGACAAAAATTTGAACCGTTGGAAAGAGGAGTTTTTGATGTGGGCCTTCCCTCCAGGGCATCCTACATTTGTAGGACATGTCCTCCATTTTCAGATTACATATCTGACATTCTCGAATGAGAGATTTGGAAGAGGAGGCAAGTGCTATGTAGTCCAAACCCTTCCTATCATTTATAGATTCACAATAAAATTGGTCGTGAAGGAGGGGTACCCAGTCTGCATGAAATTACATGGAGAGAAGGATCCTTTTCAAGGTAGAACAAAATGATCTTTCATTGTTCAAGATTTCTTTGCATGAGGAAGTTGATGGGAATGGTTTTATTGAATCTTATTTCCTCTCTGTTGAGCGTTTTTCTTGATGTACGAATATATAGAGCAGTAAAAAGGAATTTTTGTGGCTAGTTAGTGAAGAAAAATTTGAACCCTTGGAAAGAGGTGTTTTTAATTTGGGCCTTCCCTCCTGGGCGTCCTACATTTGTAGGAGATGTCCTACATTTTCAGATCACATAATATTTTATGGTTATATACTATATTTGTACACCTGTAAACCCATAATTAATCATGACCACTGCCATCGAAGCATTTTCAATGTAATTTCCACTCTCTTGAAGCAAAACAACTCTCCATAATAGTGTAAGAGCTAATTGAAAGTAGAATTTATAGGATTTTGGTGGACTTTACGTCCTTCGAGGTCTTTCCACAACGTTTGGATGCGCAATTATCAGACGTTATTGAGTTGCAAAAATTCTGAAGTGTGGTAGTTTGGACAAGCCATTACTTGGCATATCTTCCACCTGTAAGATTCTGTGATGACATATCTGACATTCTCGAATGAGAGATTTGGAAGAGGAGGCAAGTGCCATATAGTCCAAACCCTTCATGTCTTTTTTGGATTCACAGGGAAATTGGTCGTGATAGAGGCGGATCCAGTCTGCATGAAATCACTTGGAGAGAAGGATCCTCTTCTATGTAGAACAAAATGATCTTTGATGGTTCAAGATTTCTTTGCATGAGGAAGTTGATGGGAATGGTTTTATTGAATCTTATTTCCTATCTGTTGAGTGCACTTTAAGTCAAGCGAGGTCTTTCCACAAAGTTTGGATGGGCAATTCTCAGATGTTACTGAGTTGCAAAAATTCTGAGGGGTGGAAGTTTGGACTAGCGATCTCTTGGCATATCTTTCACCTGTAAGATTCTGTGATTACATATCTGACATTCTCGAATGAGAGATTTGGAAGAGGAGGCAAGTGCTATGTAGTCCAAACCTTTCATATCATTTATGGATTCACAATAAAATTGGTCTTGCTGGAGGGGTAACCAGTCTGCTTGAAATCACATGGAGAGAAGGATCCTCTTCTATGCAGAACGAATTGATCTTTCATTGTTCAAGATTTTTTTGCTTGAGGAAGTTGATGGGAATGGTTTTATTGAATCTTATTTCCTCTCTGTTGAGCGTTTTTCTTGTACGAATATATAGAGCAATAAAAAGGAAGTTTGGTGGCTAGTTAGTGGAGAAAAATTTGAACCCTTGGAAAGAGGTGTTTTTGATTTGGGCCTTCCCTCCTGGGCGTCCTACATTTTTAGGACATGTCCTACATTTTCAGATCACATAATATTATATGGGTATATACTATATTTGTACACCTGTAAACCCATAATTTAATATGAACATTGCCATCAAAGCATTTTCAATGTAATATCCACTCACTTGAAGCAAAAGAACTCTCCATAATAGTGTAAGAGATATTTGAAAGTAGAATTTATTTTCTTGGACTTTGGTGGACTTTACGTCCGGCGAGGTCTTTCCACAAAGTTTGGATGGGCAATTATCAGACGTTATTGAATTTCAAAAATTCTGAAGGGTGGGAGTTTGGACAAGCCATTTCTTGGCATATTCTCCACTTGCAACATTCTGTGATTACATATCTGATATTCTCAAATGAGAGATTTGGAAGAGGAGGCAAGTGCTATGTAGTCCAAACCCTTCATATCATTTATGTATTCACAATAAAATTGGATGTGATGGAGGGGTAACCAGTCTGCATGAAATCACATGGAGAGAACTATCCTCTTCTATGCAAAACGAAATGATCTTTCATTGTTCAAGATTTCTTTGCATGAGCAAGTTGATGGGAATGGTTTTATTGAATATTATTTCCTCTATGTTGAGCCGTCTTCTTGCTGTACGAGTATATAGAGCAGTAAAAAGGAGGTTTGGTTGCTAATTAGTGGACAAAAATTTGAATCGTTGGAAAGAGGTGTTTTTGATTTGGGCCTTCCCTCCTGGGGGTCCTACATTTGTAGGACATGTCCTCCATATTCAGATCACTGTATATTTTATGGGTATATACTATATTTGTACACCTGTATACCCATAATTAATCATGACCATTGCCATGCAAGCATTTTCAATGTAATATCCAATCTCTTGAAGCAAAACAACTCTCCATAATAGCGTAAGAGCTATTTGAAAGTAGAATTTATTCTCTCAGACTATGGTGGATTTTACGTCCTTCGAGGTCTTTCTACACAGTTTGGATGGGCAATTATCAGACGTTATTGAGTTGCAAAAATTCGGAAGGCTGGGAGTTTGGACTAGCCATCTCTTGGTATATCTTGCACCTGTAAGATTCTGTGATTACATATCTGACATTCTTGAATGAGAGATTAGGAAGAGGAGGCAAGTGCTATGCAGTCCAACCCTTCATATCATTTATAGATTCACAATAAAATTGGTCGTGAAGGAGGGGTACCCAGTCTGCATGAAATCACATAGAGAGAAGGATCCTGTTCTATGTAGAACAAAATGATCTTTGATGGTTCAAGATTTCTTTGCATGAGGAAGTTGATGGGAATGGTTTTATTGAATCTTATTTCCTCTCTGTTAAGCAGTTTTCTTGATGTACAAATATATAGAGCACTAAAAAGGAAGTTTAGTTGCTAGATAGTGGACAAAAATTCGAATCCTTGGAAAGAGTTGTTATTGATTTGGGCCTTTCCTCCAGGGCATCCTACATTTGTAGGACATGTCCTCCATTTTCAGATCACAGTATATTTTATGGGTTTATACTATATTTGTACACCTGCAGACCCATAATTAATCATGACCATTGATATCCAAGCATTTTCAAAGTATATTCCAATCCGTTCAAGCAAAACAACTCTCCATAATAGTGTATGAGATATTTGAAAGTAGCATTTATTCTCTTGGACTTTGGTGCACCGTACATCCTGCGAGGTCTTTCCACAAAGTTTGGATGGACAATTCTCAGATGTTACTGAGTTGCAAAAATTCTGAGGGGTGGAAGTTTGAACAAGACGTTGCTTGGCATATCTTCCACATGTAAGATTCTGTGATTACATATCTGACATTCTCGAATGAGAAATTTGGAAAAGGAGGCAAGTGCTATGTAGTCCAAACCCTTCATGTCATTTATGGATTCACAGTAAAATTGGTAATGATGGAGGGGTACCCAGTCTGCATGAAATCACATGGAGAGAATGATCCTCTTGTATGCAGAAAAAAATTATCTTTCATTGTTTAAGATTTCTTTGCATGAGGAAGTTGATGGGAATGGTTTTATTGAATATTATTTCCTCTCGTTGAGCCGTTTTCTTGATGTACGAATATATACAGCATTAAAAAGGAAGTTTGGTTGCTAGTTAGTGGACAAAAATTTGAACCCATGGAAAGAGGTGTTTTTGATTTGGGCCTTCCCTGCTGGGCGTCCTACATTTGTAGGACATGTCCTCCATTTTCATATCACAGTATATTTTATGGGTATATACCATATTTGTACACATGTAGACCCATAAATAATCATGACCATTGCCATCCAAGCATTTTCATCATAAAATCCACTCTCTTGAAGCAAAACAACTCTCCATAATAGTGTAAGAGCTATTTGAAAGTAGAATTTATTCTCTTGGACTTTGGTGAACTTTACGTACTTCGATGTCTTTCCACAAAGTTTGGATGGGCAATTATCAGACGTTATTGAATTGCAAAAATTCTGAAGGGTGGAATTTTGGACAAGCCATTTCTTGGCATATCTTACACCTGTAAGATTCTGTGATTACATATGTGACATTCTCGAATGAGACATTTGGAAGAGTAGGCAAGTGCCATGTAGTCCAAACCCTTCATGTCATTTATGGATTCACAGTAAAATTGGTCGTGATGGAGGGGTACCCAGTCTGCATGAAATCACATGGAGAGAAGGAACCTCTTGTATGCAGAATAAAATGATCTTTCATTGTTCAAGATTTCTTTGCATGAGGAAGTTGATGGGAATGGTTTCATTGAATCTTATTTCCTCTCTGTTGAGCCGTTTTCTTGCTGTCCGAGTTTCTAGAGCAGTAAAAATGAAGTTTGGTTGCTAGATAGTGGACAAAAATTTGAACCCTTGGAAAGAGATGTTTTTGATTAAGCCTTCCCTCCTGGGCATCCTACATTTGTAGGACATGTTCTCCATTTTCAGATCACAGTATATTTTATGGGTTCATACTATATTTGTACACCTGTAGACCCATAATAAATCATGACCATGGCCATACAAGCATTTTCAATGTAATATCCACTCTCTTGAAGCAAAAGAACTCTCCATAAAAGCGTAAGAGCTATTTGAAAGTAGAATTTATTTTCTTGGACTTTGGTGGACTTTATGTCCGGCGAGGTCTTTCCACAAAGTTTGGATGGGCAATTATCAGACGTTATTGAGTTGCAAAAATTCGGAAGGCTGCGAGTTTGGACTAGCCATCTCTTGGCAGATCTTGCACCTGTAAGATTCTGTGATTACATATCTGACATTCTCGAATGAGAGATTTGGAAGAGGAGGCACGTGCCATGTAGTCCAAACCCTTCATGTCATTTATGGATTCACAGTGAAATTGTTGGTGATGTAGGGGTACTCAGTCTGCAAGAAATCACATGGAAAGAAGGATCCTCTTCTATGTAGAACGAAATGATCTTTCATTTTTCAAGATTTCTTTTCATGAGGAAGTTGATGGGAATGGTTTTATTGAATCTTATTTCCTCTCTGTTGATCCGTTTACTTGCTGTCCGATGTTATAGAGCAGTAAAAAGGAAGTTTGGTTGCTAGATAGTGGACAAAAATTTGAACCCTTGGAAAGAGATGTTTTTGATTAAGGCCTTCCCTCCTGGGCGTCCTACATTTGTAGGACATGTCCTCCATTTTCAGATCACAGTATATTTTATGGGTTTATACTATATATGTACACCTGTAGACCCATAATAAATCATGACCATGGCCATACAAGCATTTTCAATGTAATATCCCCTCTCTTGAAGCAAAAGAACTCTCCATACAAGTGTAAGAGCTATTTGAAAGTAGAATTTATTCTCTTAGACTATGGTGGACTTTACGTCCGGCGAGGTCTTTCCACAAAGTTTGGATGGGCAATTATCAGACGTTATTGAGTTGCAAAAATTCGGAAGGCTGAGAGTTTGGACTAGCCATCTCTTGGCATATCTTGCACCTGTACGATTCTGAGATTACATATCTGACATTCTCGAATGAGAGATTTGGAAGAGGAGGCAAGTCCTATGTAGACCAAACCCTTCATATCATTTATAGATTCACAATAAAATTGGTCGTGAAGGAGGGGTACCCAGTCTGTATGAAATCACATGGAGAGAAGGATTCTCTTGTATGCAGAACAAAATTATCTTTCATTGTTCAAGATATCTTTGGATGAGGAAGTTGATGGGAATGGTTTTATTGAATCTAATTTCCTCTTTGTTAAGCGTTTTTCTTGATGTACGAATATATAGAGCAGTAAAAAGGAAGTTTTGTGGCTAGTTAGTGTAGAAAAATTTGAACCCTTGGAAAGAGGTGTTTTTAATTGGGCCTTCCCTCCTGGGCGTCCTACATTTGTAGGACATGTCCTACATTTTCAGATCATACTGTATTTTATGGGTTTATACTATATATATACACTTGTAGACCCATAATTAATCATGACCATTGCCATCCAAGCATTTTTAATGTAATATCCACTCTCTTGAAGCAAAACAACTCTCCATAATCGTGTAAGAGCTATTTGAAAGTAGAATTAATTCTCTTCGACTTTGGTGGACTTTATGTCCTTCGAGGTCTTTCCACAAAGTTTGGATGGGCAAGTATCAGACGTTATTGAGTTGCAAAAATTCTGAAGTGTGGAATTTTGGACAAGCCATTTCTTGGCATATTTTACACCTGTAAGATTCTGTGATTACATAGCTGTCATTCTCGAATGAGAGATTTGGAAGAGGAGGCAAGTGCCATGTTGTCCAAACCCTTCATGTCATTAAGGATGCACAGTGAAATTGGTCGTGATGGAGGGGTACCCAGTCTGCATGAAATCACATGGAGAGAAGGCTCCTCTTCCGTGTAGAACGAAATGATCTTTCATTGTTCAAGATTTCTTTGCATGAGCAAGTTGATGGGAATGGTTTTATTGAATCTTATTTCCTCTCTGTTGAGCCGTTTTCTTACAGTCCAAGTTTACAGAGCAGTAAAAAGGAAGTTTGTTTGCTAGATAGTGGACAAAAATTTGAACCCTTGGAAAGAGGTGTTTTTGATTTGTGCCTTCCCTCCTAGGCATTCTACATTTGTAGTACATGTCCTCCATTTTCAGATCACAGTATAGTTTATGGATATATACTATATTTGTACACCTGTAGATCCATATTTAATCATGACCATGGCCATCCAGGCATTTTCAATGTAATATCCCCTTTCCTAAAGCTAAACAGCTCTCCATAATAGCGTAAGAGCTATTTGAAAGTAGAATTTATTCTCTTAGACTATGGTGGAATTTACGTCCTTCGAGGTCTTTCCACAAAGTTTGGATTGGCAATTAGCAGACGTTATTGATTTGCAAAAATTCTGAAGGATTGAAGTTTGGACAAGCCATTTCTTGGCATATCTTTCACATGTAAGATTCTTTGATTACATATCTGACATTCTCGAATGAGAGATTTGGAAGAGGAGGCAAGTGCCATGTAGTCCAAACCCTTCATGTCATTTATGGATTCACAGTGCAATTGGTCGTGACGGAGGGGTACCCAGTCTGCATGAAATCACATGGAGAGAAGGATCTTCTTCTATGTAGAAAAAAATTATCTTTCATTGTTCAAGATTTGCATGAGGAAGTTGATGGGAATGGTTTTATTGAATCTTATTTCCTCTCTGTTGAGCCGTTTTCTTGCTGTCCGAGTATATAGAGAAGTAAAAAGGAAGTTTGGTTGCTAGATAGTGTACAAAAATTTGAACCCTTGGAAAGAGGTGTTTTTGAATTGGGCCTTCCCTCCAGGGCGTCCTACATTTGTAGGACATGTCCTGCATTTTCAGATCACCGTACATTTTATGGGTTTATACTATATTTGTACACCTGCAGACCCATAATAAATCATGACCATTGACATGCAAGCATTTTCAAAGTATATTCCACTCTGTTCAAGCAAAACAACTCTTCATAATAGTGTATGAGCTATTTGAAAGTAGCAATTATTCTCTTGGACTTTGGTGCACTTTACTTCGAGCGAGGTCTTTCCACAAAGTTTGGATGGGCAATTATCAGACCTTATTGAATTGCAAAAATTCGGAAGGCTGGGAATTTGGAATAGCCATCTCTTGGCATATATTGCACCTGCAAGATTGTGTGATTACATATCTGACATTCTCAAATGAGAGATTTGGAAGAGGAATCAAGAGCTATGTATTCCAAACCCTTCATATCATTTATGGATTCACAATAAAATAGGATGTGATGGAGGGGTAACCTGTCTGCATGAAATGACATGGAGAGAAGGATCCCCTTGTATGCAGAATAAAATCATCTTTCATTGTTTAAGATTTCTTTGCATGAGGAAGTTGATGGGAATGGTTTTATTGAATCTTATTTCCTCTCTATTGAGCCGTTTTCTTGCTGTCCGATTTTCTAGAGCAGTAAAAAGGAAGTTTGGTAGCTAGTTAGTGGACAAAAATTTGAAAGCTTGGAAAGAGGTGTTTTTGATTTAGGCCTTCCCTCCATGGCGTCCTACATTTGTAGGATATGTCCTTCACTTTCATATAACAGTATATTTTATGGGTATATACTATATTTGTACACCTGCAGGCACATAATTAATCATGACCATTGCCATCCAAGAATTTTCAAAGTATATTCCACTCCGTTCAAGCAAAACAACTCTCCATAATAGTGTATGAGCTATTTGAAAGTAGCATTTATTCTCTTGGACTTTGGTGCACATTACATCCTGCGATGTTTTCCACAAAGATTGGATGGGCAATTCTCATATGTTACTGAGTTGCAAAAATTCTGAAGAGTGGAAGTTTGGACTAGCGATCTCTTGGCATATCTTTCACATGTAAGATTCTGTGATTACATATCTGACATTCTCAAATGAGAGATTTGGAAGAGGAGGCAAGTGCTATGTAGTCCAAACCCTTCATGTCATTTATGGATTCACAGTAAAATTGGTCGTGATGGAGGGGTACCCAGTCTGCATGAAATCACAAGGAGAGAAGGATCCTCTTGTATGCAGAACAAAATTATCTTTCATTGTTCAAGATTTCTTTGCATTAGGAAGTTGATGGGAATTGTTTTATTGAATCTTATTTCCTCTCTGTTGAGCCGTTTTCTTGCTGTCCGTGTTTATAGAGCAGTAAAAAGGAAGTTTGGTTGCTAGTGAGAGGACAAAAATTTCAACCCTTGGAAAGGGTTGTTTCTGATTTGGAACTTCCCTCCTGGGTGTCCTACATTTGTAGGACATGTCCTCCATTTTCTGATCACAGTATATTTTATGGGTTTATACTATATTTGTAAAACTGTAGAACCATAATTAATAATGACCATGGCCATCCATGCATTTTCAATGTAATATCCACTCTCTTGAAGCAAAACAACTCTCCATAATAGCGTGAGAGCTATTTGAAAGTAGAATTTATTCTCTTAGACTATGGTGGACTTTACGTCCTTCGAAGTCTTTCCACAAAGTTTGGATGGACAATTATCAGACGTTATTGAGTTGCAAAAATTCGGAAGGCTGGGAGTTTGGACTACCCATCTCTTGGCTTATCTTGAACCTGTAAGATTCTGTGATTACATATCTGACATTCTAGAATGAGAGATTTGGAAGAGGAGGCACGTGCCATGTAGTCCAAACTCTTCATGTCATTTATGGAATCATAGTAAAATTGGTCGTGATGGAGGGGTACCCAGTCTGCATGAAATCACAAGGAGAGAAGGATCCTCTTGTATGCAGAACAAAATTATCTTTCATTGTTCAATATTTCTTTGCATTAGGAAGTTGATTGGAATTGTTTTATTGAATCTTATTTCCTCTCTGATGAGCCGTTTTCTTGCTGTCCGCGTTTGTAGACCAGTAGAAAGGAAGTTTGGTTGCTAGATAGTGGACATAAATTTGAACCCTTGGAAAGAGGTGTTTTTGATTTGGGCTTTCCCTCCGGGGCGTCCTACATTTGTAGGACATGTCCTCCATCTTGAGATCACAGTATATTTTCTGGGTTTATACTATATATGTACACCTGTAGACCCATAATAAAACATGACCATGGCCATCCAAGCATTTTCAATGTAATATCCACTCTGTTGAAGCAAAAGAACTCTCCATAATAGTGTAAGAGCTATTTGAAAGTAGAATTTATTTTCTTGGACTTTGGTGGACTTTACGTCCGGCGATGTCTTTCCACAAAGTTTGGATGAGCAATTATCAGACGTTATTGAATTGCAAAAATTCGGAAGGCTGGGAGTTTGGACTAGCCATCTCTTGGCATATCTTGCACCTGTAACATTCTGTGATTACATATCTGACATTCTCGAATGAGAGATTTGGAAGAGGAGGCAAGTGCTATGTAGTCCAAACCCTTCATATCATATATAGATTCACAATAAAATTGGTTGTGAAGGAGGGGTTCCCAGTCTGCATGAAATTACATGGAGAGAAGGATCCACTTCTAGGTAGAACGAAATGATCTTTCATTGTTCAAGATTTCTTTGCCTGAGGAAGTTGATGGGAATGGTTTTATTGAATCTTATTTCCTCTCTGTTGAGCGTTTTTTGTGATGTATGAATATATAGAGCAGTAAAAATGAAATTTTGTGGCTAGTTAGTGGAGAAAAATTTGAACCCTTGGAAAGAGGTGTTTTTAATTTGGGTCTTCCCTCCTGGGCGTCCTACATTTGTAGGACATGTCCTACATTTTCAGATCACATAATATTTTATGGGTATATACTATATTTTTACACCTGTAAACCCATAATTAATCATGACCATTGCCATCAACGCATTTTCAATGTAATATCCAATCTCTTGAAGCAAAACAACTCTCCATAATAGTTTAAGAGCTATTTGAAATTAGAATTCATTCTCTTGGACTTTGGTGGACTTTACGTCCTTCGAGGTCTTTGCACAAAGTTTGGATGGGCAATTATCTGACGTTATTGAGTTGCAAAAATTCTGAAGGCTAGGAGTTTGGACTAGCCATCTCTTGGCATATCTTGCACCTGTAAGATTCTGTGATTACATATCTGACTTTCTCAAATGAGAGATTTGGAAGAGGAGGCAAGTGAAATGTAGTCCAAACCCTTCATGTCATTTATGGATTCACAGTGAAATTGGTTGTGATGGAGGGGTACCCAGTCTGCATGAAATCACATGGAGAGAAGGATCCTCTTCTATGTAGAACGAAATGATCTTTCATTTTTCAAGATTTCTTTGCATGAGCAAGTTGATGGGAATGGTTTTATTGAATCTTATTTCCTCTCTGTTGAGCCGTTTACTTGCTGTACTGTGTTATAGAGCAGTAAAAAGGAAGTTTGGTTGCTAGATAGTGAACTAAAATTTGAACCCTTGGAATGGGGTGTTTTTGATTTGGACCTACCCTCCTGGATGTCCTACATTTGTAGGACATGTCCTCCATTTTCTGATCACAGTTTATTTTATGGGTTTATACTATATTTGTAAAACTGAGAACCATAATTAATAATGTCCATGGCCATCCATGAATTTTCAATGTAATATCCACTCTCTTGAAGCAAAACAACTCTCCATAATAGCGTAAAAGCTATTTGAAAGTAGAATTTATTCTCTTAGACTATGGTGGACTTTACATCCTTCGAGGTCTTTCCACAAAGTTTGGATGGGCAATTATCAGACGTTATTGATTTGCAAAAATTCTGAAGTGTAGGAATTTGAACAAGGCATTTCTTGGCATATCTTCCACATGTAAGTATCTGTGATTATATATCTGACATTCTCGAATGAGAGATTTGGAAGAGGAGGCAAGTGACATGTAGTCCAAACCCTTCATGTCATTTATGGATTCACAGTAAAATTGGTCGTGATGGAGGGGTACCCAGTCTGCATGAAATCACAAGGAGAGAAGGATCCTCTTGTATGCAGAACGGAATTTTATTTCATTGTTCAAGATTTCTTTGCATGAGGAAGTTGATGGGAATCGTTTTATTGAATCTTATTTCCTCTCTGTTGAGCCGTTTTCTTGCTGTACGAGTATATAGAGCAGTAAAATGGAAGTTTGGTTGCTAGTTAGTGGACAAAATTTTGAACCCTTGGAAAGAGGTGTTTTTGGTTTGGGCCTTCCCTCCAGGGCATCCTTCATTTGTAGGACATGTCCTACATTTTCCTATCACATAATATTTTATGTGTATATTCTATATTTGTACACCTGTAAACCCATAATTGATCATGACCATTGCCATCAACGCATTTTCAATGTAATATCCAATGTCTTGAAGCAAAACAACTCTCCATAATAGTGTAATAGCTATTTGAAAGTAGAATTCATTCTCTTGGACTTTGGTGGACTTTACGTCCTTTGAGGTCTTTCCACAAGGTTTGGATGGGCAATTATCAGACGTTATTGAGTTGCAAAAATTCGGAAGGCTGGGAGTTTGGACAAGCCATATCTTGGCATATCTTGCACCTGAAAGGTTCTGTGATTACATATCTGACATTCTCGAATGAGAGATTTGGAAGAAGAGGCAATTGCTATGTAGTCCAAACCCTTCATATCATTTATGGTTTCACAAAAAAATTGGTCGTGATAGAAGTGTAACCAGTCTGCATGAAATCACATGGAAAGAAGGATCCTCTTTTATGCAGAACGAAATGATCTTTCATTGTTCAAGATTTCTTTGCATGAGGAAGTTGATGGGAATGGTTTTATTGAATCTTATTTCCTCTCTGTTGAGACGTTTTCTTGCTGTCCGAGTTTATAGAGCAGTAAAAAGGAGGTTTGGTAGCTAGTTAGTGGACAAAAATTTGAACCCTTGGAAAGAGGTGTTTTTGATGTGGGCCTTCACTCCTGTACGTCCTACATTTGTAGGACATGTCCTCCATTTTCAGATCATACTGTATTTTATGGGTTTATACTATCTATGTACCCTTGTAGACCCATAATTAATCATGACCATTGTCATCCAAGCATTTTCAATGTAATATCCACTCTCTTGAAGCAAACAACTCTCCATAATAGTGTAAGAGCTATTTGAAAGTAGAATTAATTCTCTTGGACTTAGGTGGACTTTATGTCCTTCGAGGTCTTTCCGCAAAGTTTGGATGGGCAATTATCAGACGTTATTGAGTTGCAAATATTCTGAAGGCTGGGAGTTTGGACTAGCCATATCTTGGCATATCTTTCACCTGTAAGCTTCTGTGATTACATATCTGACAATCTCGATTGAGAGATTTGGAAGAGGAGGCAAGTGCTATGTAGTCCAAACCCTTCATATCATTTATGGATTCACAGTGAAATTGGTGGTGATGTAGTGGTACCCAGTCTGCAAGAAATCACATGGAGAGAAGTATCCTCTTCTATGTAGAACGAAATGATCTTTCATTGTTCAAAATTTTTTTGCTTCAGGAAATTGATGGGAATGGTTTTATTGAATCTTTTTTCCTCTCTGTTGAGCGGTTTTCTAGCGGTTCGAGTTTTCACAACAGGAAAAATGAAGTTTGGTTTCTAGATAGTGGACAAAAATTTGAACCCTTGGAAAGAGGTGTTTTTAATTAGGGCCATCCCTCCTGGGCGTCCTACATTTGTAGGACATGTCCTCCATTTTCAAATCACAGTATTTTTTATGTGTATATACTATATTTGTACACCTGTATACCCATAATTAATCATGACCATTGCCATCTAAGCTTTTTCAAAGTATATTCCACTCCGTTCAAGCAAAACAACTATCCATAATAGTGTATGAGTTATTTGAAAGTAGAATTTATTCTCTTGGACTTTGGTGCACTTTACGTCAAGCGAGATCTTTCCACAAAATTTGGATGGGCAATTATCAGACATTATTGAGTTGCAAAAATTCGGAAGGCTGGGAGTTTGGACTAGCCATCTCTTGGCATGTCTTGCACCTGTAAGATTCTGTGATTACATATCTGACTTTCTCGAATGAGAGATTTGGAAGAGGAGGCCAGTGCTATGTAGTTCAAACCCTTCATGTCATTTATGGATTCACAGTGAAATTGGTTGTGATGGAGGGGTACCCAGTCTGCATGAAATCACATGGCGAGAAGGATCCTCTTCTATGTAGAACGAAATGATCTTTCATTTTTCAAGATTTCTTTGCATGAGGAAGTTGATGGGAATGGTTTTATTGAATCTTATTTCTTCTCTGTTGAGCCGTTTACTTGCTGTCTGATGTTATAGAGCAGTAAAAAGGAAGTTTGGTTGCTAGATAGTGGACAAAATTTGAACCCTTGGAAAGGGGTGTTTTTGATTTGGACCTTCCCTCCTGGGTGTCCTACATTCGTAGGACATGTCCTCCATTTTCTGATCACAGTATATTTTATGGGTTTATACTATATTTGTAAAACTGAGAACCAAAATTAATAATGACCATTTCCATCCATGCATTTTCAATGTAATATCCACTCTCTTGAAGCAAAACAACTCTCCATAATAGTGTGAGAGCTATTTGAAAGTAGAATTTATTCTCTTAGACTATGGTGGACTTTACGTCCTTCGAGGTCTTTCCACAAAGTTTGGATGGGCAATTATCAGACGTTATTGATTTGCAAAAATTCTGAAGGGTGGAAGTTTGGACAAGACGTTTCTTGGCATATCTTCCACATGTAAGATTCTGTGATTACATATCTGACATTATCGAATGAGAGATTTGGAAGAGGAGGCAAGTGCCATGTAGTCCAAACCCTTCATGTCATTTATGGATTCACAGTGAAATTGGTCGTGACGGAGGGGTACCCAGTCTGCATGAAATCACATGGAGAGAAGGATCTTCTTCTATGTAGAGCGAATTGATCTTTCATTGATCAAGATTTCTTTGCATGAGGAAGTTGATGGGAATGGTTTTATTGAATCTTATTTCCTCTCTGTTGAGCCGTTTTCTTGCTGTCCGAGTTTATAGAGCAGTAAAAAGGAAGTTTGGTTGCTAGATAGTGGACAAAAATTTGAACCCTTGGAAAGAGATGTTTTTGATGTGGGCCTTCACTCCTGGGCGTCCTACATTTGTAGGACATGTCCTCCGTTTTCAGATCACAATATATTTTATGGGTTTATACTATATATGTACACCTGTAGACCCATAATAATTCATGACCATGGCTATCCAAGCATTTTCAATGTAATATCCACTCTCTTGAAGCAAAAGAACTCTCCATTATAGCCTAAGAGCTATTTGAAAGTAGAATTTATTTTCTTGGACTTTGGTGGACTTTATGTCCGGCGAGGTCTTTCCACATAGTTTCGATGGGCAATTATCAGACGTTATTGAGTTGCAAAAATTCGGAAGGCTGGGAGTTTGGACTAGCCATCTCTTGGCATATCTTGCACCTGTAAGATTCTGTGATTACATATCTGACATTCTCGAATGAGAGATTTGGAACAGAAGGCAAGTGCTATGTAGTCCAAACCCTTCATATCATTTATAGATTCACAATGAAATTGGTTCTGAAGGAGGGGTACCCAGTCTGCACGAAATCACATGGAAAGAAGGATCCTCTTCTATGTAGAACGAAATGATCTTTCATTTTTCAAGATTTCTTTTCATGAGGAAGTTGATGGGAATGGTTTTATTGAATCTTATTTCCTCTCTGTTGATCCGTTTACTTGCTGTCTGATGTTATAGAGCAGTAAAAAGTAAGTTTTGTTTCTAGATAGTGGACAAAAATCTGAACCCTTGCAAAGGGGTGTTTTTGATTTGGACATTCCCTCCTGGATGTCCTACATTTGTAGGACATGTCCTCCATTTTCTGATCACAGTATATTTTATGGGTTTATACTATATTTGTAAAACTGTAGAACCATAATTAATAATGACCATGGCCATCCATGCATTTTCAATGTAATATCCACTCTCTTGAAGCAAAAAACTCTCCATAATAGCGTGAGAGCTATTTGAAAGTAGAATTTATTCTCTTAGACTATGGTGGACTTTACGTCCTTCGAGGTCTTTCCACAAAGTTTGGATGGGCAATTACCAGACGTTATTGATTTGCAAAAATTCTGAAGGGTGGAAGTTTGAACAAGACGTTGCTTGGCATATCTTCCACATGTAAGATTCTGTGATTACATATCTGACATTCTCGAATGAGAAATTTGGAAGAGGAGGCAAGTGCCATGTAGTCCAAACCCTTCATGTCATTTATGGATTCACAGTGAAATTGGTCGTGACGGAGGGGTACCCAGTCTGCATGAAATCAAACGGATAGAAGGATCCTCTTCTATGTAGAACGAAATGATCTTTCATTGTTCAAGATTCCTTTGCTTCAGGTAATTGATGGGAATGGTTTTATTGAATCTTTTTTCCTCTCTGTTGAGTGGTTTTCTGGCTGTTCGAGTTTACACAGCAGGAAAAAGGAAGTTTGGTTTCTAGAGAGTGGAGAAAAATTTGAACCCTTGGAAAGAGGTGTTTTTGATTAGGGCCATTCCTCCTGGGCGTCCTACATTTGTAGGACATGTCCTCCATTTTCAAACCACAGTATATTTTATGGGTTTATACTATATTTGTACACCTGTATACCCATAATTAATCATGACCATTGCCATCCAAGCATTTTCAATGTAATATCCTCTCTCTTGAAGCAAAACAACTCTCCATAATAGTATAAGAGCTATATGAAAGTAGAATTTATTCTCTTCGACTTTGGTGGACTTTACGTCCTTCGAGGTCTTTCCACAAAGTTTGGATGGGCAATTATCAGACGTTATTGAATTGCAAAAAATCTGAAGGGTGGAAGTTTGGACAAGCCATTTCTTGGCATATTCTCCACCTGCAAGATTCTGTGATTACATATCTGACATTCTCGAATGAGAGATTTGGAAGAGGAGGCAAGTGCCATGTAGTCCAAACCCTTCATATCCTTTATGGATTCACAATAAAATTGGTTGTGATGGAGGGGTAACCAGTCTGCAAGAAATCACATGGAGAGAAGGATCCTCTTCGATGCAGAATGAAATGATCTTTCATTGTTCAAGATTTCTTTGCATGAGGAAGTTGATGGGAATGGTTTTATTGAAAATTATTTCCTCTCTGTTGAGCCTTTTTCTTGCTGTACGAGTATATAGAGCAGTAAAAGGGAAGTTTGGTTGCTAGTTAGCGGACAAAAATTTGAAGCCTTGGAAAGAGGTGTTTTTAATTTGGGCCTTCCCTCCTGGGCGTCCTACATTTGTAGGACATGTCCTACATTTTCAGATCACAGTATATTTTATGGGTACATACAATATTTGTACACCTGTAGACCCAGAATTAATCATGACCATTGCCATCCAAGCATTCTCATAGTATATTCCACCCCCTTCAAGTAAAACAACTCTTTATAATTGTGTAAGAGCTATTTGAAAGTAGAATTTATTCTCTTGGACTTTGGTGCACTTTACGTCCTGCGACGTCTTTCCACAAAGTTTGGATGTACAATTATCAAACGTTATTGAGTTGTAAAAATTCTGTAGGGTGGAATTTTTGACAAGCCATTTCTTGGCATATCTTCCACCTGTAAGATCCTGTGATTACATATCTGACATTCTAGAATGAGAGATTTAGAAGAGGAGGCAAGTTCTATGTAGTCCAAACCCTTCATATCATTTATAGATTCACAATAAAATTGGTTGTGAAGGAGAGGTAACAAGTCTGCATGAAATGACATGGAGAGAAGGATCCTCTTTTATGCAGAACGAAATGATCTTTAATTGTTCAAGATTTCTTTGCATGAGGAAGTTGATGGGAATGGTTTTATTGAATCTTATTTCCTCTCTGTTGAGCTGTTTTCTTGCTGTCCGAGTTCATAGAGCAGTAAAAAGGAAGTTTGGTAGCTAGATAGTGGACAAAAATTTGAACCCTTGGAAAGAGGTGTTTTTGATGTGGGACTTCACTCCTGGATGTCCTACATTTGCAGGACATGTCCTCCATTTTCAGATCACAGTATATTTTATGGGTTTATACTATATTTGTAAAACTGAGAACCAAAATTAATAATGACCATGGCCATCCATGCATTTTCAATGTAATATCCACTCTCTTGAAGCAAAACAACTCTCCATAATAGCGTAAGAGCTATTTGAAAGTAGAATTTATTCTCTTAGACTATGGTGGACTTTACGTCCTTCCATGTCTTTCCACAAAGTTTGGATGGGCAATTATAAGACGTTATTAATTTGCAAAAATTCTGAAGGGTAGGAATTTGAACAAGGCATTTCTTGGCATATCTTCCACATGTAAGATTCTGTGATTATATATCTGACATTCTCGAATGAGAGATTTGGAAGAGGATGAAAGTGCCATGTAGTCCAAACCCTTCATGTCATTTATGGATTCACAGTGAAATTGGTCGTGACGGAGGGGTACCCAGCCTGCATGAAATCACATGGAGAGAAGGATGTTCTTCTGTGTAGAACAAAATGATCTTTCATTGTTCAAGATTTCTTTGCATGAGGAAGTTGATGGGAATGGTTTTATTGAAACTTATTTCCTATCTGTTGAGCCGTTTTCTTGCTGTCCGAGTTTATAGAGCAGTAAAAAGGAAGTTTGGTTGCTAGATAGTGGACAAAAATGTGAACCCTTGGAAAGAGGTGTTTTTGATGTGGGCCTTCACTCCTGGGCGTCCTACATTTGTAGGACATGTCCTCCATCTTGAGATCACAATATATTTTATGGGTTTATACTATATATGTACACCTGTAGACCCATAATAAATCATGACCATGGCAATCCAAGCATTTTCAACGTAATATTCACTCTCTTGAAGCAAAAGAACTCTCCATAATAGCGTAAGAGCTATTTGAAAGTAGAATTAATTTTCTTGGACTTTGGTGGACTTTACGTCCGGCGAGGTCTTTCCACAAAGTTTGGATGGGCAATTATCAGACGTTATTGAGTTGCAAAAATTCGGAAGGCTGGGAGTTTGGACTAGCCATCTCTTGGCATATCTTGCACCTGTAAGATTCTGAGATTACATATCTGACATTCTCGAATGAGAGATTTGGAAGAGGAGGCAAGTGCTATGTAGACCAAACCCTTCATATCATTTATAGATTCACAATAAAATTGGTTGTGAAGGAGGGGTACCCAGTCTGCATGAAATCACATGGAGAGAAGGATCCTCTTGTATCCAGAACAAAATTATCTTTCATTGTTCAAGATTTCTTTGCATGAGGAAGTTGATGGGAATGGTTTTATTGAATCTAATTTCCTCTCTGTTGAGCGTTTTTCTTGATGTACGAATATATAGAGTAGTAAAAAGGAAGTTTTGTGGCTAGTTAGTGGAGAAAAATTTGAACCCTTGGAAAGAGGTGTTTTTAATTTGGGCCTTCCCTCCTGGGCGTCCTACATTTGTAGGACATGTCCTACATTTTCAGATCATACAGTATTTTATGGGTTTATACTATATATGTACCCTTGTAGACCCATAATTAATTATGACCATTGCCATCCAAGCATTTTTAATGTAATATCCACTCTCTTGAAGCAAAACAACTCTCCATAATAGTGTAAGAGCTATTTGAATGTAGAATTAATTCTCTTGGACTTTGGTGGACTTCATGTCCTTCGAGGTCTTTCCACAAAGTTGGGATGGGCAAGTATCAGACGTTATTGAGTTGCAAAAATTCTGAAGTGTGGAATTTTGGACAAGCCATTTCTTGGCATGTCTTACACCTGTAAGATTCTGTGATTACATAGTTGTCATTCTCGAATGAGAGATTTGGAAGAGGAGGCAAGTGCTATGTAGTCCAAACCCTTCATATCATTTATAGATTCACAATAAAATTGGTTGTGAAGGAGGGGTACCCAGGCTGCATGAAATCACATGGACAGAAGGATCCTCTTTTATGCAGAACGGAATGATCTTTAATTGTTCAAGATTTCTTTGCATGAGGAAGTTGATGGGAATGGTTTTATTGAATCTTATTTCCTCTCTGTTGAGCCGTTTTCTTGCTGTCCGAGTTTATAGAGCAGTAAAAAGGAAGTTTGGTAGCTAGATAGTGGACAAAAATTTGATCCCTTGCAAAGAGGTGTTTTTGATGTGGGCCTTCACTCCGGGACGTCCTACATTTGTAGGACATGTCCTCCATTTTCAGATCACAGTATATTTTATGGGTTTATACTATATTTGTAAAACTGAGAACCAAAATTACTAATGACCATGGCCATCCATGCATTTTCAATGTAATATCCACTCTCTTGAAGCAAAACAACTCTCCATAATAGCGTGAGAGCTATTTGAAAGTAGAATTTATTCTCTTAGACTATGGTGGACTTTACGTCCTTCGAGGTCTTTCCACAAAGTTTGGATGGGCAATTATCAGACGTTATTAATTTGCAAAAATTCTGAAGGGTAGGAATTTGAACAAGGCATTTCTTGGCATATCTTCCACATGTAAGATTCTGTGATTATATATCTGACATTATCGAATGAGAGATTTGGAAGAGGAGGCAAGTGCCATGTAGTCCAAACCCTTCATGTCATTTATGGATTCACAGTGAAATTGGTCGTGACGGAGGGGTACCCAGTCTGCATGAAATCACATGGAGAGAAGGATCTTCTTCTATGTAGAGCGAATTGATCTTTCATTGTTCAAGATTTCTTTGCATGAGGAAGTTGATGGGAATGGTTTTATTGAATCTTATTTCCTCTCTGTTGAGCCGTTTTCTTGCTGTCCGAGTTTATAGAGCAGTAAAAAGGAAGTTTGGTTGCCAGATAGTGGACAAAAATTTGAACCCTTGGAAAGAGATGTTTTTGATGTGGGCCTTCAATCCTGGGCGTCCTACATTTGTAGGACATGTCCTCCGTTTTCAGATCACAATATATTTTATGGGTTTATACTATATATGTACACCTGTAGACCCATAATAATTCATGACCATGGCAATCCAAGCATTTTCAATGTAATATCCACTCTCTTGAAGCAAAAGAACTCTCCATAATAGCGTAAGAGCTATTTGAAAGTAGAATTAATTATCTTGGACTTTGGTGGACTTTACGTCCGGCGAGGTCTTTCCACAAAGTTTGGGTGTGCAATTATCAGACGTTATTGAGTTGCAAAAATTCGGAAGGCTGAGAGTTTGGACTAGCCATCTCTTGGCATATCTTGCACCTGTAAGATTCTGAGATTACATATCTGACATTCTCGAATGAGAGATTTGGAAGAGGAGGCAAGTGCTATGTAGACCAAACCCTTCATATCATTTATAGATTCACAATAAAATTGGTTGTGAAGGAGGGGTACCCAGTCTGCATGAAATCACATGGAGAGAAGGATCCTCTTGTATGCAGAACAAAATTATCTTTCATTGTTCAAGATTTCTTTGCATGAGGAAGTTGATGGGAATGGTTTTATTGAATCTAATTTCCTCTCTGTTGAGCGTTTTTCTTGATGTACGAATATATAGAACAGAAAAAAAGAAGTTTTGTGGCTAGTTAGTGGAGAAAAATTTGAACCCTTGGAAAGAGGTGTTTTTAATTTGGGCCTTCCCTCCTGGGCGTCCTACATTTATAGGACATGCCCTACATTTTCAGATCACAGTATATTTTATGGGTATATACTATACTTGTACACCTGTAAACCCATAATTAATTATGACCATTGCCATCGACGCATTTTCAATGTAATTTCCACTCTCTTGAAGCAAAACAACTCTCCATAATAGCGTGAGAGCTATTTGAAAGTAGAATTTATTCTCTTAGACTATGGTGGACTTTACGTCCTTCGAGGTCTTTCCACAAAGTTTGGATGGGCAATTATCAGACGTTATTGATTTGCAAAAATTCTGAAGGGTGGAAGTTTGAACAAGACGTTGCTTGGCATATCTTCCACATGTAAGATTCTGTGATTACATATCTGACATTCTAGTATGAGAGATTTGGAAGAGGAGGCAAGTGCCATGTAGTCCAAACCCTTCATATCATTTATAGATTCACAAAAAAATTGGTTGTGATAGAGGGGTAACCAATCTGCATGAAATCACATGGAGAGAAGGATCCTCTTCTATGCAGAACAAATTGATCTTTCATTGTTCAAGATTTCTTTGCATGAGGAAGTTGATGGGAATGGTTTTATTGAATCTTATTTCCTCTCTGTTGAGCCATTTTCTTGCTGTCCGTGTTTATAGAGCAATAAAAAGGAAATTTGGTTGCTAGATAGTGGACAAAAATCTGAACCCTTGCAAAGGGGTGTTTTTGATTTGGACATTCCCTCCTGGATGTCCTACATTTGTAGGACATGTCCTCCATTTTCTGATCACAGTATATTTTATGGGTTTATACTATATTTGTAAAACTGTAGAACCATAATTAATAATGACCATGGCCATCTATGCATTTTCAATGTAATATCCACTCTCTTGAAGCAAAACAACTCTCCATAATAGCGTGAGAGCTATTTGAAAGTAGAATTTATTCTCTTAGACTATGGTGGACTTTACGTCCTTCGAGGTCTTTCCACAAAGTTTGGATGGGCAATTATCAGACGTTATTGATTTGCAAAAATTCTGAAGGGTGGAAGTTTGGACAAGATGTTTCTTGGCATATCTTCCACATGTAAGATTCTGTGATTACATATCTGACATTATCGAATGAGAGATTTGGAAGAGGAGGCAAGTGCCATGTAGTCCAAACCCTTCATGTCATTTATGGATTCACAGTGAAATTGGTCGTGACGGAGGGGTACCCAGTCTGCATGAAATCACATGGAGAGAAGGATCTTCTTCTATGTAGAGCGAAATGATCTTTCATTGTTCAAGATTTCTTTGCATGAGGAAGTTGATGGGAATGGTTTTATTGAATCTTATTTCCTCTCTGTTGAGCCGTTTTCTTGCTGTCCGAGTTTATAGAGCAGTAAAAAGGAAGCTTGGTTGCCAGATAGTGGACAAAAATTTGAACCCTTGGAAAGAGATGTTTTTGATTAAGGCCTTCCCTCCTGGGCGTCCTACATTTGTAGGACATGTCCTCCATTTTCAGATCACAGTATATTTTATGGGTTTATACTATATATGTACACCTGTAGACCCATAATAAATCATGACCATGGCCATACAAGCATTTTCAATGTAATATCCACTCTCTTGAAGCAAAAGAACTCTCCATAAAAGTGTAAGAGCTATTTGAAAGTAGAATTTATTTTCTTGGACTTTGGTGGACTTTATGTCCGGCGAGGTCTTTCCACATAGTTTGGATGGGCAATTATCAGACGTTATTGAGTTGCAAAAATTCGGAAGGCTGGGAGTTTGGACTAGCCATCTCTTGGCATATCTTGCACCTGTAAGATTCTGTGATTACATATCTGACATTCTCGAATGAGAGATTTGGAACAGAAGGCAAGTGCTATGTAGTCCAAACCCTTCATATCATTTATAGATTCACAGTGAAATTGGTCGTGACGGAGGGGTACCCAGTCTGCATGAAATCAAACGGATAGAAGGATCCTCTTCTATGTAGAACGAAATGATCTTTCATTGTTCAAGATTCCTTTGCTTCAGGTAATTGATGGGAATGGTTTTATTGAATCTTTTTTCCTCTCTGTTGAGTGGTTTTCTGGCTGTTCGAGTTTACACAGCAGGAAAAAGGAAGTTTGGTTTCTAGATAGTGGAGAAAAATTTGAACCCTTGGAAAGAGGTGTTTTTGATTAGGGCCATTCCTCCTGGGCGTCCTACATTTGTAGGACATGTCCTCCATTTTCAAACCACAGTATATTTTATGGGTTTATACTATATTTGTACACCTGTATACCCATAATTAATCATGACCATTGCCATCCAAGCATTTTCAATGTAATATCCTCTCTCTTGAAGCAAAACAACTCTCCATAATAGTATAAGAGCTATATGAAAGTAGAATTTATTCTCTTCGACTTTGGTGGACTTTACGTCCTCCGAGGTCTTTCCACAAAGTTTGGATGGGCAATTATCAGACGTTATTGAATTGCAAAAAATCTGAAGGGTGGAAGTTTGGACAAGCCATTTCTTGGCATATTCTCCACCTGCAAGATTCTGTGATTACATATCTGACATTCTCGAATGAGAGATTTGGAAGAGGAGGCAAGTGCCATGTAGTCCAAACCCTTCATATCCTTTATGGATTCACAATAAAATTGGTTGTGATGGAGGGGTAACCAGTCTGCAAGAAATCACATGGAGAGAAGGATCCTCTTCGATGCAGAATGAAATGATCTTTCACTGTTCAAGATTTCTTTGCATGAGGAAGTTGATGGGAATGGTTTTATTGAAAATTATTTCCTCTCTGTTGAGCCTTTTTCTTGCTGTACGAGTATATAGAGCAGTAAAAGGGAAGTTTGGTTGCTAGTTAGCGGACAAAAATTTGAACCCTTGGAAAGAGGTGTTTTTAATTTGGGCCTTCCCTCCTGGGCGTCCTACATTTGTAGGACATGTCCTACATTTTCAGATCACAGTATATTTTATGGGTACATACAATATTTGTACACCTGTAGACCCAGAATTAATCATGACCATTGCCATCCAAGCATTCTCATAGTATATTCCACCCCCTTCAAGTAAAACAACTCTTTATAATTGTGTAAGAGCTATTTGAAAGTAGAATTTATTCTCTTGGACTTTGGTGCACTTTACGTCCTGCGACGTCTTTCCACAAAGTTTGGATGTACAATTATCAAACGTTATTGAGTTGCAAAAATTCTGTAGGGTGGAATTTTGGACAAGCCATTTCTTGGCATATCTTCCACCTGTAAGATTCTGTGATTACATATCTGACATTCTAGAATGAGAGATTTAGAAGAGGAGGCAAGTTCTATGTAGTCCAAACCCTTCATATCATTTATAGATTCACAATAAAATTGGTTGTGAAGGAGAGGTAACAAGTCTGCATGAAATGACATGGAGAGAAGGATCCTCTTTTATGCAGAACGAAATGATCTTTAATTGTTCAAGATTTCTTTGCATGAGGAAGTTGATGGGAATGGTTTTATTGAATCTTATTTCCTCTCTGTTGAGCCGTTTTCTTGCTGTCCGAGTTCATAGAGCAGTAAAAAGGAAGTTTGGTAGCTAGATAGTGGACAAAAATTTGAACCCTTGGAAAGAGGTGTTTTTGATGTGGGACTTCACTCCTGGATGTCCTACATTTGCAGGACATGTCCTCCATTTTCAGATCACAGTATATTTTATGGGTTTATACTATATTTGTAAAACTGAGAACCAAAATTAATAATGACCATGGCCATCCATGCATTTTCAATGTAATATCCACTCTCTTGAAGCAAAACAACTCCCCATAATAGCGTAAGAGCTATTTGAAAGTAGAATTTATTCTCTTAGACTATGGTGGACTTTACGTCCTTCCATGTCTTTCCACAAAGTTTGGATGGGCAATTATCAGACGTTATTAATTTGCAAAAATTCTGAAGGGTAGGAATTTGAACAAGGCATTTCTTGGCATATCTTCCACATGTAAGATTCTGTGATTATATATCTGACATTCTCGAATGAGAGATTTGGAAGAGGATGAAAGTGCCATGTAGTCCAAACCCTTCATGTCATTTATGGATTCACAGTGAAATTGGTCGTGACGGAGGGGTACCCAGCCTGCATGAAATCACATGGAGAGAAGGATGTTCTTCTGTGTAGAACAAAATGATCTTTCATTGTTCAAGATTTCTTTGCATGAGGAAGTTGATGGGAATGGTTTTATTGAATCGTATTTCCTATCTGTTGAGCCGTTTTCTTGCTGTCCGAGTTTATAGAGTAGTAAAAAGTAAGTTTGGTTGCTAGATAGTGGACAAAAATGTGAACCCTTGGAAAGAGGTGTTTTTGATGTGGGCCTTCACTCCTGGGCGTCCTACATTTGTAGGACATGTCCTCCATCTTGAGATCACAATATATTTTATGGGTTTATACTATATATGTACACCTGTAGACCCATAATAAATCATGACCATGGCAATCCAAGCATTTTCAATGTAATATTCACTCTCTTGAAGCAAAAGAACTCTCCATAATAGTGTAAGAGCTATTTGAAAGTAGAATTAATTTTCTTGGACTTTGGTGGACTTTACGTCCGGCGAGGTCTTTCCACAAAGTTTGGATGGGCAATTATCAGACGTTATTGAGTTGCAAAAATTCGGAAGGCTGGGAGTTTGGACTAGCCATCTCTTGGCATATCTTGCACCTGTAAGATTCTGAGATTACATATCTGACATTCTCGAATGAGAGATTTGGAAGAGGAGGCAAGTGCTATGTAGACCAAACCCTTCATATCATTTATAGATTCACAATAAAATTGGTCGTGAAGGAGGGGTACCCAGTCTGCATGAAATCACATGGAGAGAAGGATCCTCTTGTATCCAGAACAAAATTATCTTTCATTGTTCAAGATTTCTTTGCATGAGGAAGTTGATGGGAATGGTTTTATTGAATCTAATTTCCTCTCTGTTGAGCGTTTTTCTTGATGTACGAATATATAGAACAGTAAAAAAGAAGTTTTGTGGCTAGTTAGTGGAGAAAAATTTGAACCCTTGGAAAGAGGTGTTTTTAATTTGGGCCTTCCCTCCTGGGCGTCCTACATTTGTAGGACATGTCCTACATTTTCAGATCACAGTATATTTTATGGGTATATACTATACTTGTACACCTGTAAACCCATAATTAATTATGACCATGGCCATCGACGCATTTTCAATGTAATTTCCACTCTCTTGAAGCAAAACAACTCTCCATAATAGCGTGAGAGCTATTTGAAAGTAGAATTTATTCTCTTAGACTATGGTGGACTTTACGTCCTTCGAGGTCTTTCCACAAAGTTTGGATGGGCAATTATCTGACGTTATTGAGTTGCAAAAATTTTGAAGTGTGGTAGTTTGAACAAGACGTTGCTTGGCATATCTTCCACATGTAAGATTCTGTGATTACATATCTGACATTCTAGAATGAGAGATTTGGAAGAGGAGGCAAGTGCTATGTTGTCCAAACCCTTCATATCATTTATAGATTCACAAAAAAATTGGTTGTGATAGAGGGGTAACCAATCTGCATGAAATCACATGGAGAGAAGGATCCTCTTCTATGCAGAACAAATTGATCTTTCATTGTTCAAGATTTCTTTGCATGAGGAAGTTGATGGGAATGGTTTTATTGAATCTTATTTCCTCTCTGTTGAGCCATTTTCTTGCTGTCCGTGTTTATAGAGCAATAAAAAGGAAATTTGGTTGCTAGATAGTGGACAAAAATCTGAACCCTTGCAAAGGGGTGTTTTTGATTTGGACATTCCCTCCTGGATGTCCTACATTTGTAGGACATGTCCTCCATTTTCTGATCACAGTATATTTTATGGGTTTATACTATATTTGTAAAACTGTAGAACCATAATTAATAATGACCATGGCCATCTATGCATTTTCAATGTAATATCCACTCTCTTGAAGCAAAACAACTCTCCATAATAGCGTGAGAGCTATTTGAAAGTAGAATTTATTCTCTTAGACTATGGTGGACTTTACGTCCTTCGAGGTCTTTCCACAAAGTTTGGATGGGCAATTATCAGACGTTATTGATTTGCAAAAATTCTGAAGGGTGGAAGTTTGGACAAGATGTTTCTTGGCATATCTTCCACATGTAAGATTCTGTGATTACATATCTGACATTCTCGAATGAGAGATTTGGAAGAGGAGGCAAGTGCCATGTAGTCCAAACCCTTCATGTCATTTATGGATTCACAGTGAAATTGGTCGTGACGGAGGGGTACCCAGTCTGCATGAAATCACATGGAGAGAAGGATCTTCTTCTATGTAGAGCGAAATGATCTTTCATTGTTCAAGATTTCTTTGCATGAGGAAGTTGATGGGAATGGTTTTATTGAATCTTATTTCCTCTCTGTTGAGCCGTTTTCTTGCTGTCCGAGTTTATAGAGCAGTAAAAAGGAAGCTTGGTTGCCAGATAGTGGACAAAAATTTGAACCCTTGGAAAGAGATGTTTTTGATTAAGGCCTTCCCTCCTGGGCGTCCTACATTTGTAGGACATGTCCTCCATTTTCAGATCACAGTATATTTTATGGGTTTATACTATATATGTACACCTGTAGACCCATAATAAATCATGACCATGGCCATACAAGCATTTTCAATGTAATATCCACTCTCTTGAAGCAAAAGAACTCTCCATAAAAGTGTAAGAGCTATTTGAAAGTAGAATTTATTTTCTTGGACTTTGGTGGACTTTATGTCCGGCGAGGTCTTTCCACATAGTTTGGATGGGCAATTATCAGACGTTATTGAGTTGCAAAAATTCGGAAGGCTGGGAGTTTGGACTAGCCATCTCTTGGCATATCTTGCACCTGTAAGATTCTGTGATTACATATCTGACATTCTCGAATGAGAGATTTGGAACAGAAGGCAAGTGCTATGTAGTCCAAACCCTTCATATCATTTATAGATTCACAATGAAATTGGTTCTGAAGGAGGGGTACCCAGTCTGCACGAAATCACATGGAAAGAAGGATCCTCTTCTATGTAGAACGAAATGATCTTTCATTTTTCAAGATTTCTTTTCATGAGGAAGTTGATGGGAATGGTTTTATTGAATCTTATTTCCTCTCTGTTGATCCGTTTACTTGCTGTCCGATGTTATAGAGCAGTAAAAAGGAAGTTTGGTTGCTAGATAGTGGACAAAAATCTGAACCCTTGCAAAGGGGTGTTTTTGATTTGGACATTCCCTCCTGGATGTCCTACATTTGTAGGACATGTCCTCCATTTTCTGATCACAGTATATTTTATGGGTTTATACTATATTTGTAAAACTGTAGAACCATAATTAATAATGACCATGGCCATCCATGCATTTTCAATGTAATATCCACTCTCTTGAAGCAAAAAACTCTCCATAATAGCGTGAGAGCTATTTGAAAGTAGAATTTATTCTCTTAGACTATGGTGGACTTTACGTCCTTCGAGGTCTTTCCACAAAGTTTGGATGGGCAATTATCAGACGTTATTGATTTGCAAAAATTCTGAAGGGTGGAAGTTTGAACAAGACGTTGCTTGGCATATCTTCCACATGTAAGATTCTGTGATTACATATCTGACATTCTCGAATGAGAAATTTGGAAGAGGAGGCAAGTGCCATGTAGTCCAAACCCTTCATGTCATTTATGGATTCACAGTGAAATTGGTCGTGACGGAGGGGTACCCAGTCTGCATGAAATCAAACGGATAGAAGGATCCTCTTCTATGTAGAACGAAATGATCTTTCATTGTTCAAGATTCCTTTGCTTCAGGTAATTGATGGGAATGGTTTTATTGAATCTTTTTTCCTCTCTGTTGAGTGGTTTTCTGGCTGTTCGAGTTTACACAGCAGGAAAAAGGAAGTTTGGTTTCTAGATAGTGGAGAAAAATTTGAACCCTTGGAAAGAGGTGTTTTTGATTAGGGCCATTCCTCCTGGGCGTCCTACATTTGTAGGACATGTCCTCCATTTTCAAACCACAGTATATTTTATGGGTTTATACTATATTTGTACACCTGTATACCCATAATTAATCATGACCATTGCCATCCAAGCATTTTCAATGTAATATCCTCTCTCTTGAAGCAAAACAACTCTCCATAATAGTATAAGAGCTATATGAAAGTAGAATTTATTCTCTTCGACTTTGGTGGACTTTACGTCCTCCGAGGTCTTTCCACAAAGTTTGGATGGGCAATTATCAGACGTTATTGAATTGCAAAAAATCTGAAGGGTGGAAGTTTGGACAAGCCATTTCTTGGCATATTCTCCACCTGCAAGATTCTGTGATTACATATCTGACATTCTGGAATGAGAGATTTGGAAGAGGAGGCAAGTGCCATGTAGTCCAAACCCTTCATATCCTTTATGGATTCACAATAAAATTGGTTGTGATGGAGGGGTAACCAGTCTGCAAGAAATCACATGGAGAGAAGGATCCTCTTCGATGCAGAATGAAATGATCTTTCATTGTTCAAGATTTCTTTGCATGAGGAAGTTGATGGGAATGGTTTTATTGAAAATTATTTCCTCTCTGTTGAGCCTTTTTCTTGCTGTACGAGTATATAGAGCAGTAAAAGGGAAGTTTGGTTGCTAGTTAGCGGACAAAAATTTGAACCCTTGGAAAGAGGTGTTTTTAATTTGGGCCTTCCCTCCTGGGCGTCCTACATTTGTAGGACATGTCCTACATTTTCAGATCACAGTATATTTTATGGGTACATACAATATTTGTACACCTGTAGACCCAGAATTAATCATGACCATTGCCATCCAAGCATTCTCATAGTATATTCCACCCCCTTCAAGTAAAACAACTCTTTATAATTGTGTAAGAGCTATTTGAAAGTAGAATTTATTCTCTTGGACTTTGGTGCACTTTACGTCCTGCGACGTCTTTCCACAAAGTTTGGATGTACAATTATCAAACGTTATTGAGTTGCAAAAATTCTGTAGGGTGGAATTTGAACAAGGCATTTCTTGGCATATCTTCCACATGTAAGATTCTGTGATTATATATCTGACATTCTCGAATGAGAGATTTGGAAGAGGATGAAAGTGCCATGTAGTCCAAACCCTTCATGTCATTTATGGATTCACAGTGAAATTGGTCGTGACGGAGGGGTACCCAGCCTGCATGAAATCACATGGAGAGAAGGATGTTCTTCTGTGTAGAACAAAATGATCTTTCATTGTTCAAGATTTCTTTGCATGAGGAAGTTGATGGGAATGGTTTTATTGAATCTTATTTCCTCTCTGTTGAGCTGTTTTCTTGCTGTCCGAGTTCATAGAGCAGTAAAAAGGAAGTTTGGTAGCTAGATAGTGGACAAAAATTTGAACCCTTGGAAAGAGGTGTTTTTGATGTGGGACTTCACTCCTGGATGTCCTACATTTGCAGGACATGTCCTCCATTTTCAGATCACAGTATATTTTATGGGTTTATACTATATTTGTAAAACTGAGAACCAAAATTAATAATGACCATGGCCATCCATGCATTTTCAATGTAATATCCACTCTCTTGAAGCAAAACAACTCTCCATAATAGCGTAAGAGCTATTTGAAAGTAGAACTTATTCTCTTAGACTATGGTGGACTTTACGTCCTTCCATGTCTTTCCACAAAGTTTGGATGGGCAATTATAAGACGTTATTAATTTGCAAAAATTCTGAAGGATAGGAATTTGAACAAGGCATTTCTTGGCATATCTTCCACATGTAAGATTCTGTGATTATATATCTGACATTCTCGAATGAGAGATTTGGAAGAGGATGAAAGTGCCATGTAGTCCAAACCCTTCATGTCATTTATGGATTCACAGTGAAATTGGTCGTGACGGAGGGGTACCCAGCCTGCATGAAATCACATGGAGAGAAGGATGTTCTTCTGTGTAGAACAAAATGATCTTTCATTGTTCAAGATTTCTTTGCATGAGGAAGTTGATGGGAATGGTTTTATTGAAACTTATTTCCTATCTGTTGAGCCGTTTTCTTGCTGTCCGAGTTTATAGAGCAGTAAAAAGGAAGTTTGGTTGCTAGATAGTGGACAAAAATGTGAACCCTTGGAAAGAGGTGTTTTTGATGTGGGCCTTCACTCCTGGGCGTCCTACATTTGTAGGACATGTCCTCCATCTTGAGATCACAATATATTTTATGGGTTTATACTATATATGTACACCTGTAGACCCATAATAAATCATGACCATGGCAATCCAAGCATTTTCAACGTAATATTCACTCTCTTGAAGCAAAAGAACTCTCCATAATAGCGTAAGAGCTATTTGAAAGTAGAATTAATTTTCTTGGACTTTGGTGGACTTTACGTCCGGCGAGGTCTTTCCACAAAGTTTGGATGGGCAATTATCAGACGTTATTGAGTTGCAAAAATTCGGAAGGCTGGGAGTTTGGACTAGCCATCTCTTGGCATATCTTGCACCTGTAAGATTCTGAGATTACATATCTGACATTCTCGAATGAGAGATTTGGAAGAGGAGGCAAGTGCTATGTAGACCAAACCCTTCATATCATTTATAGATTCACAATAAAATTGGTCGTGAAGGAGGGGTACCCAGTCTGCATGAAATCACATGGAGAGAAGGATCCTCTTGTATCCAGAACAAAATTATCTTTCATTGTTCAAGATTTCTTTGCATGAGGAAGTTGATGGGAATGGTTTTATTGAATCTTATTTCCTCTCTGTTGAGCCGGTTTCTTGCTGTCCGAGTTTATAGAGCAGTAAAAAGGAAGTTTGGTTGCTAGATAGTGGACAAAAATGTGAACCCTTGGAAAGAGGTGTTTTTGATGTGGGCCTTCACTCCTGGGCGTCCTACATTTGTAGGACATGTCCTCCATCTTGAGATCACAATATATTTTATGGGTTTATACTATATATGTACACCTGTAGACCCATAATAAATCATGACCATGGCAATCCAAGCATTTTCAATGTAATATTCACTCTCTTGAAGCAAAAGAACTCTCCATAATAGCGTAAGAGCTATTTGAAAGTAGAATTAATTTTCTTGGACTTTGGTGGACTTTACGTCCGGCGAGGTCTTTCCACAAAGTTTGGATGGGCAATTATCAGACGTTATTGAGTTACAAAAATTCGGAAGGCTGGGAGTTTGGACTAGCCATCTCTTGGCATATCTTGCACCTGTAAGATTCTGAGATTACATATCTGACATTCTCGAATGAGAGATTTGGAAGAGGAGGCAAGTGCTATGTAGACCAAACCCTTCATATCATTTATAGATTCACAATAAAATTGGTCGTGAAGGAGGGGTACCCAGTCTGCATGAAATCACATGGAGAGAAGGATCCTCTTGTATCCAGAACAAAATTATCTTTCATTGTTCAAGATTTCTTTGCATGAGGAAGTTGATGGGAATGGTTTTATTGATTCTAATTTCCTCTCTGTTGAGCGTTTTTCTTGATGTACGAATATATAGAACAGTAAAAAAGAAGTTTTGTGGCTAGTTAGTGGAGAAAAATTTGAACCCTTGGAAAGAGGTGTTTTTAATTTGGGCCTTCCCTCCTGGGCGTCCTACATTTGTAGGACATGTCCTACATTTTCAGATCACAGTATATTTTATGGGTATATACTATATTTGTACACCTGTAAACCCATAATTAATTATGACCATGGCCATCGATGCATTTTCAATGTAATATCCAATCTCTTGAAGCAAAACAATCTCCATAATAGTGTAAGAGCTATTTGAAAGTAGAATTTATTCTCTTGAACTTTGGTGGACTTTACATCCTTCGAGGTCTTTGCACAAAGTTTGGAATGGCAATTATCTGACGTTATTGAGTTGCAAAAATTCTGAAGGGTGGAAGTTTGGACTAGCCATATCTTGGCATATCTTGCACCATTAAGGTTCTGTGATTACATATCTGACATTCTCGAATGAGAGATTTGGAAGAGGAGGCAAGTGCCATGTAGTTCCAAACCTTCATGTCATTCATGGATTCACAGTGAAATTGGTCGTGATGGGGGGGGGGTACCCAGTCTGCATGAAATCACATGGAGAGAAGGATCCTCTTCGATGCAGAATGAAATGATCTTTCATTGTTCAAGATTTCTTTGCATGAGGAAGTTGATGGGAATGGTTTTATTGAAAATTATTTCCTCTCTGTTGAGCCTTTTTCTTGCTGTACGAGTATATAGAGCAGTAAAAAGGAAGTTTGGTTGCTAGTTAGCGGACAAAAATTTGAACCCTTGGAAAGAGGTGTTTTTCAATTGGGCCTTCCCTCCTGGGCGTCCTACATTTGTAGGACATGTCCTACATTTTCAGATCACAGTATATTTTATGGGTACATACAATATATGTACACCTGTAGACCCAGAATTAATCATGACCATTGCCATCCAAGCATTCTCATAGTATATTCCACCCCCTTCAAGTAAAACAACTCTTTATAATTGTGTAAGAGCTATTTGAAAGTAGAATTTATTCTCTTGGACTTTGGTGCACTTTACGTCCTGCGACGTCTTTCCACAAAGTTTGGATGTACAATTATCAAACGTTATTGAGTTGCAAAAATTCTGTAGGGTGGAATTTTGGACAAGCCATTTCTTGGCATATCTTCCACCTGTAAGATTCTGTGATTACATATCTGACATTCTAGAATGAGAGATTTAGAAGAGGAGGCAAGTTCTATGTAGTCCAAACCCTTCATATCATTTATAGATTCACAATAAAATTGGTTGTGAAGGAGAGGTAACAAGTCTGCATGAAATGACATGGAGAGAAGGATCCTCTTTTATGCAGAACGAAATGATCTTTAATTGTTCAAGATTTCTTTGCATGAGGAAGTTGATGGGAATGGTTTTATTGAATCTTATTTCCTCTCTGTTGAGCCGTTTTCTTGCTGTCCGAATTTATAGAGCAGTAAAAAGGAAGTTTGGTAGCTAGATAGTGGAGAAAAATTTGAACCCTTGGAAAGAGGTGTTTTTGATGTGGGCCTTCACTCCTGGATGTCCTACATTTGTAGGACATGTCCTCCATTTTCAGATCACAGTATATTTTATGGGTTTATACTATATTTGTAAAACTGAGAACCAAAATTAATAATGACCATGGCCATCCATGCATTTTCAATGTAATATCCACTCTCTTGAAGCAAAACAACTCTCCATAATAGCGTAAGAGCTATTTGAAAGTAGAATTTATTCTCTTAGACTATGGTGGACTTTACGTCCTTCGATGTCTTTCCACAAAGTTTGGATGGGCAATTATCAGAAGTTATTAATTTGCAAAAATTCTGAAGGGTAGGAATTTGAACAAGGCATTTCTTGGCATATCTTCCACATGTAAGATTCTGTGATTATATATCTGACATTCTCGAATGAGAGATTTGGAAGAGGATGAAAGTGCCATGTAGTCCAAACCCTTCATGTCATTTATGGATTCACAGTGAAATTGGTCGTGACGGAGGGGTACCCAGCCTGCATGAAATCACATGGAGAGAAGGATGTTCTTCTGTGTAGAACAAAATGATCTTTCATTGTTCAAGATTTCTTTGCATGAGGAAGTTGATGGGAATGGTTTTATTGAAACTTATTTCCTATCTGTTGAGCCGTTTTCTTGCTGTCCGAGTTTATAGAGCAGTAAAAAGGAAGTTTGGTTGCTAGATAGTGGACAAAAATGTGAACCCTTGGAAAGAGGTGTTTTTGATGTGGGCCTTCACTCCTGGGCGTCCTACATTTGTAGGACATGTCCTCCATCTTGAGATCACAATATATTTTATGGGTTTATACTATATATGTACACCTGTAGACCCATAATAAATCATGACCATGGCAATCCAAGCATTTTCAACGTAATATTCACTCTCTTGAAGCAAAAGAACTCTCCATAATAGCGTAAGAGCTATTTGAAAGTAGAATTAATTTTCTTGGACTTTGGTGGACTTTACGTCCGGCGAGGTCTTTCCACAAAGTTTGGATGGGCAATTATCAGACGTTATTGAGTTGCAAAAATTCGGAAGGCTGGGAGTTTGGACTAGCCATCTCTTGGCATATCTTGCACCTGTAAGATTCTGAGATTACATATCTGACATTCTCGAATGAGAGATTTGGAAGAGGAGGCAAGTGCTATGTAGACCAAACCCTTCATATCATTTATAGATTCACAATAAAATTGGTCGTGAAGGAGGGGTACCCAGTCTGCATGAAATCACATGGAGAGAAGGATCCTCTTGTATCCAGAACAAAATTATCTTTCATTGTTCAAGATTTCTTTGCATGAGGAAGTTGATGGGAATGGTTTTATTGAATCTTATTTCCTCTCTGTTGAGCCGGTTTCTTGCTGTCCGAGTTTATAGAGCAGTAAAAAGGAAGTTTGGTTGCTAGATAGTGGACAAAAATGTGAACCCTTGGAAAGAGGTGTTTTTGATGTGGGCCTTCACTCCTGGGCGTCCTACATTTGTAGGACATGTCCTCCATCTTGAGATCACAATATATTTTATGGGTTTATACTATATATGTACACCTGTAGACCCATAATAAATCATGACCATGGCAATCCAAGCATTTTCAATGTAATATTCACTCTCTTGAAGCAAAAGAACTCTCCATAATAGCGTAAGAGCTATTTGAAAGTAGAATTAATTTTCTTGGACTTTGGTGGACTTTACGTCCGGCGAGGTCTTTCCACAAAGTTTGGATGGGCAATTATCAGACGTTATTGAGTTACAAAAATTCGGAAGGCTGGGAGTTTGGACTAGCCATCTCTTGGCATATCTTGCACCTGTAAGATTCTGAGATTACATATCTGACATTCTCGAATGAGAGATTTGGAAGAGGAGGCAAGTGCTATGTAGACCAAACCCTTCATATCATTTATAGATTCACAATAAAATTGGTCGTGAAGGAGGGGTACCCAGTCTGCATGAAATCACATGGAGAGAAGGATCCTCTTGTATCCAGAACAAAATTATCTTTCATTGTTCAAGATTTCTTTGCATGAGGAAGTTGATGGGAATGGTTTTATTGATTCTAATTTCCTCTCTGTTGAGCGTTTTTCTTGATGTACGAATATATAGAACAGTAAAAAAGAAGTTTTGTGGCTAGTTAGTGGAGAAAAATTTGAACCCTTGGAAAGAGGTGTTTTTAATTTGGGCCTTCCCTCCTGGGCGTCCTACATTTGTAGGACATGTCCTACATTTTCAGATCACAGTATATTTTATGGGTATATACTATATTTGTACACCTGTAAACCCATAATTAATTATGACCATGGCCATCGATGCATTTTCAATGTAATATCCAATCTCTTGAAGCAAAACAATCTCCATAATAGTGTAAGAGCTATTTGAAAGTAGAATTTATTCTCTTGAACTTTGGTGGACTTTACATCCTTCGAGGTCTTTGCACAAAGTTTGGAATGGCAATTATCTGACGTTATTGAGTTGCAAAAATTCTGAAGGGTGGAAGTTTGGACTAGCCATATCTTGGCATATCTTGCACCATTAAGGTTCTGTGATTACATATCTGACATTCTCGAATGAGAGATTTGGAAGAGGAGGCAAGTGCCATGTAGTTCCAAACCTTCATGTCATTCATGGATTCACAGTGAAATTGGTCGTGATGGGGGGGGGGGTACCCAGTCTGCATGAAATCACATGGAGAGAAGGATCCTCTTCGATGCAGAATGAAATGATCTTTCATTGTTCAAGATTTCTTTGCATGAGGAAGTTGATGGGAATGGTTTTATTGAAAATTATTTCCTCTCTGTTGAGCCTTTTTCTTGCTGTACGAGTATATAGAGCAGTAAAAAGGAAGTTTGGTTGCTAGTTAGCGGACAAAAATTTGAACCCTTGGAAAGAGGTGTTTTTCAATTGGGCCTTCCCTCCTGGGCGTCCTACATTTGTAGGACATGTCCTACATTTTCAGATCACAGTATATTTTATGGGTACATACAATATATGTACACCTGTAGACCCAGAATTAATCATGACCATTGCCATCCAAGCATTCTCATAGTATATTCCACCCCCTTCAAGTAAAACAACTCTTTATAATTGTGTAAGAGCTATTTGAAAGTAGAATTTATTCTCTTGGACTTTGGTGCACTTTACGTCCTGCGACGTCTTTCCACAAAGTTTGGATGTACAATTATCAAACGTTATTGAGTTGCAAAAATTCTGTAGGGTGGAATTTTGGACAAGCCATTTCTTGGCATATCTTCCACCTGTAAGATTCTGTGATTACATATCTGACATTCTAGAATGAGAGATTTAGAAGAGGAGGCAAGTTCTATGTAGTCCAAACCCTTCATATCATTTATAGATTCACAATAAAATTGGTTGTGAAGGAGAGGTAACAAGTCTGCATGAAATGACATGGAGAGAAGGATCCTCTTTTATGCAGAACGAAATGATCTTTAATTGTTCAAGATTTCTTTGCATGAGGAAGTTGATGGGAATGGTTTTATTGAATCTTATTTCCTCTCTGTTGAGCCGTTTTCTTGCTGTCCGAATTTATAGAGCAGTAAAAAGGAAGTTTGGTAGCTAGATAGTGGAGAAAAATTTGAACCCTTGGAAAGAGGTGTTTTTGATGTGGGCCTTCACTCCTGGATGTCCTACATTTGTAGGACATGTCCTCCATTTTCAGATCACAGTATATTTTATGGGTTTATACTATATTTGTAAAACTGAGAACCAAAATTAATAATGACCATGGCCATCCATGCATTTTCAATGTAATATCCACTCTCTTGAAGCAAAACAACTCTCCATAATAGCGTAAGAGCTATTTGAAAGTAGAATTTATTCTCTTAGACTATGGTGGACTTTACGTCCTTCGATGTCTTTCCACAAAGTTTGGATGGGCAATTATCAGAAGTTATTAATTTGCAAAAATTCTGAAGGGTAGGAATTTGAACAAGGCATTTCTTGGCATATCTTCCACATGTAAGATTCTGTGATTATATATCTGACATTCTCGAATGAGAGATTTGGAAGAGGATGAAAGTGCCATGTAGTCCAAACCCTTCATGTCATTTATGGATTCACAGTGAAATTGGTCGTGACGGAGGGGTACCCAGCCTGCATGAAATCACATGGAGAGAAGGATGTTCTTCTGTGTAGAACAAAATGATCTTTCATTGTTCAAGATTTCTTTGCATGAGGAAGTTGATGGGAATGGTTTTATTGAAACTTATTTCCTATCTGTTGAGCCGTTTTCTTGCTGTCCGAGTTTATAGAGCAGTAAAAAGGAAGTTTGGTTGCTAGATAGTGGACAAAAATGTGAACCCTTGGAAAGAGGTGTTTTTGATGTGGGCCTTCACTCCTGGGCGTCCTACATTTGTAGGACATGTCCTCCATCTTGAGATCACAATATATTTTATGGGTTTATACTATATATGTACACCTGTAGACCCATAATAAATCATGACCATGGCAATCCAAGCATTTTCAATGTAATATTCACTCTCTTGAAGCAAAAGAACTCTCCATAATAGCGTAAGAGCTATTTGAAAGTAGAATTAATTTTCTTGGACTTTGGTGGACTTTACGTCCGGCGAGGTCTTTTCACAAAGTTTGGATGGGCAATTATCAGACGTTATTGAGTTGCAAAAATTCTCAAGGGTGGAAGTTTGGACAAGCCATTTCTTGGCATATCTTTCACATGTAAGATTCTGTGATTACATATCTGACATTCTCGAATGAGATTTGGAAGAGGAGGCAAGTGCCATGTAGTCCAAACCCTTCATGTCATTTATGGATTCACAGTGAAATTGGTCGTGACGGAGGGGTACCCAGTCTGCATGAAATCACATGGAGAGAAGGAACCTCTTCTAGGTAGAACAAAATGATCTTCCATTGTTCAAGATTTCTTTGCATGAGGAAATTGATGGGAATGGTTTTATTGAATCTTATTTCCTCTCTGTTGAGCCGTTTTTTTGCTGTACGAGTTTATAGAGCAGTAAAAAGGAACTTTGGTAGCTAGTTAGTGGACAAAAATTTGAACCCTTGGAAAGAGGTGTTATTGATTTAGGCCTTTCCTCCAGGGCATCCTACATTTGTAGGACATGTCCTCCATTTTCATATCACAGTATATTTTACGGGATTATACTTTATTTGTACACCTGCCGAACCAAATTATTAATCATGACCATTGACATCCAAGCATTTTCAAAGTATATTCCACTCCATTCAAGCAAAACAACTCTCCATAATAGTGTATGAGCTATTTGAAAGTATCATTTATTCTCTTGGACTTTGGTGCACCTTACATCCTGCGAGGTCTTTCCACAAAGTTTGGATGGGCAATTATCAGACGTTATTGAGTTGCAAAAATTCGGAAGGCTGGGAGTTTGGACTAGCCATCTCTTGGCATATCTTGCACCTGTAAGATTCTGTGATTATATATCTGACATTCTCTAAGGAGAGATTTGGAAGAGGAGGCAAGTGCTATGTAGTCCAAACCCTTCATATCATTTATAGATTCACAATAAAATTATTCGTGAATAAGGGGTACCCAGTCTGCATGAAATTACATGGAGAGAAGTATCCTCTTCTATGCAGAACGAAATGATCTTTCATTGTTCAAGATTTCTTTGCATTAGGAAGTTGATGGGAATGGTTTTATTGAATCTTATTTCCTCTCTGTTGAGCCGGTTTCTTGATGTACGAATATATAGAGCAGTAAAAAGGAAGTTTGGTTGCTAGTTAGTGGAGAAAAATTTGAACCCTTGGAAAGAGGTGTTTTTGATGTGGACCTTCACTCCTGGACGTCCTACATTTGTAAGACATGTCCTCCATTTTCACATCATATTGTAATTTATGGGTTTATACTATATATGTACACCTGTAGTCCCATAATATATCATGACCATGGCCATCCAAGCATTTTCAATGTAATATCCACTCTCTTGAAGCAAAACAACTCTCCATAATAGTGTAAGAGCTACTTGAAAGTAGAATTAATTTTCTTGGACTTTGGTGGACTTTACGTCCGGCGAGGTCTTTCCACAAAGTTTGGATGGGCAATTATCAGACGTTATTGAGTTGCAAAAATTCGGAAGGCTGGGAGTTTGGACTAGCCATCTCTTGGCATATCTTGCACCTGTAAGAATCTGTGATTACATATCTGACATTCTCGAATGAGAGATTTGGAAGAGGAGGCAAGTGCCATGTATTCCAAACCCTTCATATCCTTTATGGATTCACAGTGAAATTGGTCGTGAAGGAGGCGTACCCAGTCTGCATGAAATCACATGGAGAGAAGGATCTTCTTCTATGTAGAACGAAATGATCTTTCATTGTTCAAGATTTCTTTGCATGAGGAAGTTGATGGGAATGGTTTTATTGAATCTTATTTCCTCTCTGTTGAGCCGTTTTCTTGTTGTTCGAGTTTACACAGCAGTAAAAATGAAGTTTGGTTTCTAGATAGTGGACAAAAATTTGAACCATTGGAAAGAGGTGTTTTTGATTTGGGCCTTCCCTGCTGGGTGTCCTACATTTGTAGGACATGTCCTCCCTTTTCAGGTCACAGTATATTTTATGGGTTTATAATATATTTGTACACCTTCAGACCCATAATTTATCATGACCATTGACATCCAAGCATTCTCAAAGTATATTCCACTCCGTTCAAGCAAAACAACTCTCCATAATAGTGTATGAGCTATTTGAAAGTAGCAATTATTCTCTTGGACTTTGGTGCATTTTACGTCAAGCGAGTTCTTTCCACAAAGTTTGGATGGGCAATTATCAGACGTTATTGAGTTGCAAAAATTCGGAAGGCTGGGAGTTTGGACTAGCCATCTCTTGGCATATCTTTCACCTGCAAGATTCTGTGATTACATATCTGACATTCTCGAATGAGAGATTTAGAAGAGGAGACAAGTGCTATGTAGTCCAAACCCTTCATATCATTTATAGATTCACAATAAAATTGGTCGTGAAGGAGGGGTAACCAGTCTGCATAAAATCACATGGAGAGAAGGATCCTGTTCTAGCAACACGAAATTATCCTTCATTGTTCAAGGTTTCTTTGCATGAGGAAGTTGATCGGAATGGTTTTATTGGATCTTATTTCCTCTCTGTTGAGCCGTTTTCTTGCTGTACGAGTATATAGAGCAGTGAAAAGGAAGTTTGGTTATTAGTTAGTGGACAAAAACTTGAACCCTTGGAAAGAGGTGTTTTTGATTTGGGCCTTCCCTCCTGGGCGTCCTACATTTGTAGGACATGTCCTCCATTTTCAGATCACAGTATATTTTATGGGTTCATCCTATATTTGTACACCTGCAGACCCATAATTAATCATGACCATTGCCATCCAAGCATTTTCAAAGTATATTCCACTCCGTTCAAGCAAAACAACTCTCCATAATAGTGTATGAGCCATTTGAAAGTAGAATTTATTCTCTTGGACTTTGGTGCACCTTACGTCCTGCGAGGTTTTTCCACAAAGTTTGGATGGGCAATTCTCAGATGTTATTCAGTTGCAAAAATTCTGAAGGGTGGAAGTTTGGACTAGCCATCTCTTGGCATATCTTGCACCTATAAGATTCTGTGATTACATATCTGACATTCTCGAATGAGAGATTTGGAAGAGGAGGCAAGTGCTATGTAGTCCAAACCCTTCATATCATTTCTGGATTCACAATAAAAGTGGTCGTGATGGAGGGGTAACCAGTCTGCATGAAATCACATGGATAGAAGGATCCCCTTATATGCATTATAAAATGATCTTTCATTGTTCAAGATTACTTTAGTTGAGGAAGTTGATGGGAATGGTTTTATTGAATCTTATTTCCTCTCTGTTGAGCTGTTTTCTTGCTGTCCGATTTTCTAGAGCAGTAAAAAGGAAGTTTGTTTGCTAGATAGTGGACAAAAATTTGAACCCTTGGAAAGAGGTGTTTTTGATTTGGGCCTTCCCTCCTGGGCGTCCTACATTTGTAGGACATGTCCTACATTTTCAAATCACATAGTATTTTATGGTTATATACTATATTTGTACCCCTGTAAACCCATAATTAATCATGACCATTGCCATCGAAGCATTTTCATTGTAATTTCCACTCTATTGAAGCAAAACACTCTCCATAATAGTGTAAGAGCTATTTGAAAGTAGAATTTATAGGATTTTGGTGGACTTTACGTCCTTCGAGGTCTTTCCACAAAGTTTGGATGGGCAATTATCAGACGTTATTGAGTTGCAAAAATTCTGAAGTGTGGTAGTTTCGACAAGCCATTACTTGGCATATCTTCCACCTGTAAGATTCTGTGATGACATATCTGATATTCTCGAATGAGAGATTTGGAAGAGGAGGCAAGTGCCATATAGTCCAAACCCTTCATGCCATTTTTGGATTCACAGGGAAATTGGTCGTGATAGAGGTGGATAAAGTCTGCATGAAATCACTTGGAGAGAAGGATCCTCTTCTATGTAGAACAAAATGATCTTTGATGGTTCAAGATTTCTTTGCATGAGGAAGTTGATGGGAATGGTTTTATTGAATCTTATTTCCTCTCTGTTGAGCCGTTTTCTTGCTGTACGAATATATAGAGCAGTAAAAATGAAGTTTGGTTGCTAGTTAGTGGACAAAAATTTGAACCCTTGGAAAGAGGTGTTATTGATTTGGGCCTTTCCTCCAGGGCGTCCTACATTTGTAGGACATGTCCTCCATTTTCAGATCACAGTATATTTTATGGGTTTATACTATATTTGTACACCTGCAGACCCATAATTAATCATGACCATTGCCATCCACGCATTTTCAAAGTATATTCCACTCCGTTCAAGCAAAACAACTCTCCATAATAGTGTATGAGCTATTTGAAAGTAGCAATTATTCTCTTGGACTTTGGTGCACTTTAAGTCAAGCGAGGTCTTTCCACAAAGTTTGGATGGGGAATTATCAGACCTTATTGAGTTGCAAAAATTCGGAAGGCTGGGAGTTTGGAATAGCCATCTCTTGGCATATCTTGCACCTGCAAGATTCTGTGATTACATATCTGACATTCTCGAATGAGAGATTTGGAAGAGGAGGCAAGTGCTATGTAGTTCAAACCCTTCATGTCATGTATGGATTCACAGTAAAATTGGCCGTGATGGAGGGGTACCTCCATCAGTCTGCATGAAATCACATGGAGAGAAGGATCCTCTTCAATGCAGAACAAAAGGCCTAAGCAGACTTGCCAGAAATAGTGCATATTAAATTGAGGCACTGCCCTGGCTCAGTGCTAGGGAGTCATGGGAATTGTATTTTTTTTTCTGGGACATTGAGCCTTCTCTGTCAGAAAGCTCTGGTGCCACAGTAAATTACAGTTCCCATGATTCCCTAGTACTGAGCCAGGGCAGTGCCTCAATTTAATGTGCACTATTTCTGGCAGTCTGCTTAGGCCCAAAGTGATCTTTCATTGTTCAAGATTTCTTTGCATGAGGAAATTGATGGGAATGGTTTTATTGAATCTTATTTCCTCTCTGTTGAGCCGTTTTCTTGCTGTATGAGTATATAGAGCAGTAAAAATGAAGTTTGGTTGATAGTTAGTGGACAAAAATTTGAACCCTAGGAAAGAGTTGTTTTTGATTTAGGCCTTCCCTCCAGGGCGTCCTACATTTGTAGGACATGTCCTCCATTTTCAGATAACAGTTTTTTTTAATAGGATTATACTATATTTGTACACCTGCCGACCCATAATTAATCATGACCATTGACATCCAAGCATTTTCAAAGTATATTCCACTCCGTTCAAGCAAAACAACTCTCCATAATAGTGTATGAGCTATTTGATAGTAGCATTTTTTCTCTTGGACTTTGGTGCACTTTACGTCCTTCGGGGTCGTTGCACAAAGTTTGGATGGGCAATTATCAGACGTTATTGAGTTGCAAAAATTCTGAAGGGTGGAAGTTTGGACTAGTCATATCTTGGCATAGCTTGCACCTTTATCTTTCTGTGATTACATATCTGACATTCTCGAATGAGAGATTTGGAAGAGGAGGCAATTGCTATGTAGTCCAAACCCTTCATATCATTTATGGATTCACAAAAAAATTGGTCGTGATAGAGGGGTAACCAGTCTGCATGAAATCACATGGAGAGAAGGATCCTCTTTTATGCAGAACGAAATGATCTTTCATTGTTCAAAATTTCTTTGCATCAGGAAGTTGATGGGAATGGTTTTATTGAATCTTATTTCCTCTCTGTTGAGCCGTTTTCTTGCTGTATGAGTATATAGAGCAGTAAAAAGGAAGTTTGGTTGCTAGTTAGTGGACAAAAATTTAAACCCTTGGAAAGAGGTGTTTTTGATTTGGGCCTTCCCTCCTGGGCATCCAACATTTGTAGGACATGTCCTCCATCTTGAGATCACAGTATATTTTATGGGTTTATACTATAGATGTACACCTGTAGACCCATAATAAAACATGACCATGGCCAGCCAAATATTTTCAATGTAATATCCACTCTCTTGAAGCAAAAGAACTCTCCATAATAGTGTAAGAGCTATTTGAAAGTAGAATTTATTTTCTTGGACTTTGGTGGACTTTATGTCCGTCGAGGTCTTTCCAAAATTTGGATGAGCAATTATCAGACGTTATTGAGTTGCAAAAATTCGGTAGGCTGGGAGTTTGGACTAGCCATCTCTTGGCATATCTTCCTCCTGCAAGATTCTGTGATTACATATCTGACATTCTCGAATGAGAGATTTGGAAGAGGAGGCAAGTGCTATGTAGTCCAAACCCTTCATATCATTTATAGATTCACAATAAAATTGGTTGTGAAGGAGGGATACCCAGTCTGCATGAAATTACATGGAGAGAAGGATCCTCTTCTATGTAGAACAAAATGATCTTTCATTGTTCAAGATTTCTTTGCATGAGGAAGTTGATGGGAATGGTTTTATTGAATCTTATTTCCTCTCTGTTGAGCGTTTTTCTTGATGTATGGATATATAGAGCAATAAAAAGGAAATTTGGTGGCTAGTTAGTGGAGAAAAATTTGAACCCTTGGAAAGAGGTGTTTTTGATGTGGGCCTTCACTCCTGGATGTCCTACATTTGTAGGACATGTCCTCAATTTTCAGATCACAGTATATTTTATGGGTATATAGTATATTTGTACACCTGTATACCCATAATTAATCATGACCATTGCCATTCAAGCATTTTCAATGTAATATCCACTCTCTTGAAGCAAAAAAACTCTCCATAATAGCGGAGGAGCTATTTGAAAGTAGAATTTATTCTCTTAGACTATGGTGGACTTTACGTCCTTCGACGTCTTTCCACAATGTTTGGAAGGGCAATTATCAGACGTTATTGATTTGCAAAAATTCTGAAGGTTGGAAGTTTTGACTAGCCATCTCTTGGCATATCTTCCACCTGCAAGATTCTGTGATTACATATGTGATATTCTCGAATGAGAGATTTGGAAGAGGAGGCAAGTGCTATGTAGTCCAAACCCTTCATATCATTTATAGATTCACAATAAAATTGGTCGTGAAGCAGGGGTACCCAGGCTGCACCAAAGTCCAATTTGTGTGCTATTTGTGTGTAAAAAAGCAGTCCCCTCGTCACAGCCAAGACAGTTCACTGTGGACAAAGCCCAAAACGCGTCTCGTCGGTCCGCCGATCCAACCCGGAAGTCCTGAAGTGTGGAATGTTGGACAACCATTTCTTGGCATATCTTACACCTGTAAGATTCTGTGATTACATAGCTGTCATTCTCGAATGAGAGGTTTGGAAAAGGAGGCAAGTGCTATGTAGTTCAAACCCTTCATGTCATTTATGGATTCACAGTAAAATTGGTCATGATGGAGGGGTACCCTGTCTGCATGAAATCACATGGAGAGAAGGATCCTCTTGTATGGAGAACAAAATGATCTTTCATTGTTCAAGATTTCTTTGCATGAGGAAGTTGATGGGAATGGTTTTATTGAATCTTGTTTCCTCTCTGTTGAGCCGTTTTCTTGCTGTCCGCATTTTTAGACCAGTAAAAAGGAAGTTTGGTTGCTAGATAGTGAAGAAAAATTTGAACCCTTGGAAAGAGGTGTTTTTGATTTGTGCCTTACCTCCTGGACGTCCTACATTAGTAGGACATGTCCTATATTTTCAGATCACATAATATTTTATGTGTATATACCATATTTTTACACCTGTAAACCCATAATTAATCATGACCATTGCCATCGAAGCATTTTCAATGTAATTTCCACTCTCTTGAAGCAAAACAACTCTCCATAATAGTGTAAGAGCTATTTGAAAGTAGAATTTATTGGACTTTGGTGGACTTTAGGTCCTTCGAGGTCTTTCCACAAAGTTTGGATGGGCAAGTATCAGACGTTATTGAGTTGCAAAAATTCTGAAGTGTGGTAGTTTGGACAAGCCATTACTTGGCATATCTTCCACCTGTAAGATTCTGTTATTACATATCTGATATTTTCAAATGAGAGATTTGGAAGAGGAGGCAAGTGCCATATAGTACAAACCCTTCATGTCATATTTGGATTCACAGGGAAATTGGTCGTGATAGAGGCGGACCCAGTCTGCATGAAATCACTTGAAGAGAAGGAACCTCTTCTATGCAGAACGAAATGATCTTCCATTGTTCAAGATTTCTTTGCACGAGGAAGTTGATGGGAATGGTTATATTGAATCTTATTTCCTCTCTGTTGAGCCGTCTAGAGCGGTAAAAAAGAAGTATGGTTGCTAATTAGTGGACAAAAATTTGAACCCTTGGAAAGAGGTGTTTTTGATGTGGACCTTCACTCCTGGACGTCCTACATTTGTAAGACATGTCCTCCATTTTCACATCATATTGTAATTTATGGGTTTATACTATATATGTACACCTGTAGTCCCATAATATATCATGACCATGGCCATCCAAGCATTTTCAATGTAATATCCACTCTCTTGAAGCAAAACAACTCTCCATAATAGTGTAAGAGCTACTTGAAAGTAGAATTAGTTCTCTTGGACTTTGGTGGACTTTATGTCCTTCGAGGTCTTTTCACAAAGTTTGGATGGGCAATTATCAGACGTTATTAATTTGCAAAAATTCTGAAGTGTGGAATTTTGGACAAGCCATTTCTTGGCATATCTTCCACATGTAAGATTCTGTTATTACATAGCAGTCATTCTCGAATGAGAGGTTTGGAAGAGGAGGCAACTGCCATGTAGTCCAAACCCTTCATGTCATTTACGGATTCACAGTGAAATTGGTCGTGATGGAGGTGTACCCAGTCTGCATGAAATCACATGGAGAGAAGGATCCCCTTCCGTGTAGAACGAAATGATCTTTCATTGTTCAAGATTCCTTTGCATGAAGAAGTTGATGGGAATGGTTTTATTGAATCTTATTTCCTCTCTGTTGAGCCGTTTTCTAGATGTCTGAGTTTATAGAGCAGTAAAAAGGAAGTATGGTTGCTAATTAGAGGACAAAAATTTGAACCCTTGGAAAGAGGTGTTTTTGATGTGGGCCTTCACTCCTGGACGTCCAAAATTTGTAGGACATGTCCTCCATTTTCACATCATACTTTATTTTATGGGTTTATACTATTTTTGTACACTTGTAGACCTATAATTAATCATGACAATTGCCATCCTAACATTTTCAATGTAATATCCACTCTCTTGAAGCAAAACAACTCTCCATAATAGTGTAAGAGCTATTTGAAAGTACAATTAATTCTCTTTGACTTTGGTTGACTTTATGTCCTTCGAGGTCTTTCCACAAAGTTTGGATGGGCAATTATCAGATGTTATTGAGTTGCAAAAATTCTGAAGGGTGGGAGTTTGGACTAGCCATATCTTGGCATATCTTCCACCTTTAAGATTCTGTGATTACATATCTGACATTCTCGAATGAGTGATATGGAAGAGGAGGGAAGTCCAAACCCTTCATCTCATTTATGGATTCACAGTGAAATTGGTCGTGATGGAGGTGTACCCAGTCTGCATGAAATCACATGGAGTGAAGGATCCCCTTCCGTGTAGAACGAAATGATCTTTCATTGTTCAAGATTCCTTTGCATGAAGAAGTTGATGGGAATGGTTTTATTGAATCTTATTTCCTCTCTGTTGAGCCGTTTTCTTGCTGTCCTAGTTTACAGAGCAGTAAAAAGGAAGTTTGTTTGCTAGATAGTGGACAAAAATTTGAACCCTTGGAAAGAGGTGTTTTTGATTTGGCCCTTCCCTCCTGGGCATCCTACATTTGTAGGACAGGTCCTTCATTTTCAGATCACAGTATATTTTATGGGTATATACTTTATTTGTACACCTGTAGACCCATAATTAATCATGACCATGGCCATCCAAGCATTTTCAATATTATATCCCCTCTCCTGAAGCAAAACAGCTCTCCATAATAGTGTAAGAGCTATTTGAAAGTAGCAATTATTCTCTTGGACTTTGTTGCACTTTATGTCCTGTTAGGTCTTTCCACAAAGTTTGGATGGGCAATTCTCAGATGTTATTGAGTTGCAAATATTCTGAAGGGTGGAAGTTTGGACCAGCCTTCTCTTGTTATATCTTTCACATGTAAGATTTTGTGATTACATATCTGATATTCTCGAATGAGAGATTTCGAAGAGGAGGCAAGTGCTATGTAGTCCAAATCCTTCATGTCATTTATGGATTCACAGTAAAATTGGTCGTGATGGAGGAGTACCCAGTCTGCATGAAATCACATGGAGAGAAGGATCCTCTTCTATGCAGAATGAAATGATCTTTCATTGTTCAAGATTTCTTTGCATGAGGAGGTTGATGGGAATGGTTTTTATTGAATCTTATTTCCTCTCTTTTTTTTGTTTTTTTTAAAATAATTTTTATTAAGAGATGTATAAAAAACAAACGAACAAACATAATACAGATAAACATAACTAACTACCTACCTAACATAAGATATAAAACCTAACAAAACATAGAAAAACTACCTAAATTCTTCCACAGTACTACAGATGTTCATCTACCTTATAATAATTTTCCCTGATCATTTAAGCTATTATAAGTTCACATCACAGACTACATGTTGCAAATGTCGTTCGGAGCTTAAATTATCCAAGACAACAATATATATCGAAATATCTTGAAATTCTATATTCTATATTCTAAGAGATCCTTAAGAAAAAACATATATAGAAAAAAGACAAGAAAAAAATACTTTCATTCCCAAACAATAAAAGGTAGTATACAGTCTTTCATATTCTTCCTCATATATTCAAACCAAGGCCTCCATAGATTCTGAAAAAGTGACAAGGATTTATTTTGGATTAAATATGTTAATTTCTCTAATTCATAAACTTCATACATTTTAAACCTCCATTCTTCCATCGTAGGACATTCTCTTCTTCTACAGTGTTTGGTGAATAAAATTCTCACTGTAGTTATTAGTAAAAATAGTAACTTTCCCCCTTTTTTTCCCCAGCTCATCCCTAAATATATTTAACAAATATATTTTAGGATCGACTTCAATCCATATATTTAAAATTTGTTTAATTTCTTTGTTAATAAGAGTCCAAAACTTGTGAGCTATCTTACATTTCCACCAAACACAAAAGTAATATCCTGTTTTCTCCTCACACTTCCAACAAATAGGGTTATATCCTTTATATATTTTCGATAGTCTTACTGGGGTTAAATACCACCTAAAGATGAATTTGTATGAATTTTCCCTTATACCTATATTTACAGCATATTTCTTCAATCTATTCCAACTTTTAGTCCACTCTTCCAAATATATATTTTGTTTTAGGTCTTTTGCCCAATTAAGCATATAATTATTAATGGCATTTTCTTCCAGATCCCACTCTCGAATCAATTTATAATATTTCGAAATCATTTTCTTTTCCCCCCCACTCAGAATCTTTTCAAACTTTTTATCAGCAGGACCTATCCTACCCAAATTATTATCAACTTTAAACCGTTCGTATAATTGCCTATATGTGAACCAATTGAGGTCATGTCCAGTCATCTTTAATTCCTCTGATGTCTTAAATTGTAGATTATTATCTACTTTTTCGGTCAAATCCTTGTATTTTAGCCACTTTCCGTCCGTGTATATCGTTTTCATTAATATTGCTTCGGCCGGTGAAGCCCAATATGGTATTTTTTGACACCATTTCTTTTTATATTTAAGCCATACTTTCAAACATACTTTACGTATATAATGATCCTTAAATCTAGTGTCACCTTTAGACTTATCGTAAAAAAGATACGAATGAAAACCATATTGCAGATCCTCTCCTTCCAAATCTAAAATCCTTTGATTTTCTAATAACAACCATTCCTGGAGCCATTCCAAAACAGAAGCCTCATAATACCATTGGACATTGGGGAGAGCCAGACCACCTCTCTCGATAGAATCTTGGAGGTCCAACGCCTTTATCCTATGTTTTTTGTAATTCCAAATAAAATTTAATATATCCGAGTTCCATACTTTAAGAATCTTGTCATTTTCAATTACTGGAATATTTTGAAACAGATACATTATCTTAGGGAGGGTTACCATCTTAATCATGGCAATTCTGCCCATCCAAGATAATTTCAATTGATCCCATTTTTTAAACTTACTTTTCATATCTTGCCAGGTATTATAATAGTTGTTCTTATATAAATCTGAGTTCTTTATTGTAATCCAAATTCCTAAATATTTTATTTTACTCTCCAATTTAAATCCAGTTAATTCCTTAAGTGTTTTACCCTCACTTTTTGACGAGTTCATGGTCAACATCACGGATATATTCTTATTAATTCTATATCCGGATACTCTACCATATTGTTGTAGACATTCCATTAATTCCCCAATACAATCCAACGGATTTGATATTGTCAATACCACATCGTCCGCGAAGGCTCTTAGTTTGTAATTTTGCTTATGAATTTTTACTCCACTAATTTTATTATTATTTCTAATTTGCACCAACAAAATTTCCAAAGTTAATATAAATAATAGTGGGGCCAAGGGGCAACCTTGCCATACACCTTTTTGTATAACAATTTTTTTTGTCCTCTCTCCATTAATCATAATGGTGGCATCTCGGTTTGCATAAATACTATGAATCCATTTTGTAAAGACCTCCCCCGCTTCTATTTTTTGAATTATCCCAATCATGAAAGTCCAATTAATATTATCAAAGGCTTTCTTCGCATCCAGAAAGATTAAAGCCAATTTTTTTCTGAATATTTTTGTGATGTAAGTCAATTATATTCATTAAATTCCTAACATTTTGTTTTGTCCCCCTGGATGGGAGAAAGCCATTTTGGTCCTCATGTATCCAATTACCTAAAATAAATTTCAGCCGATTTGCTAATATTGCCGCCATAAATTTATCATCCAAATTCAAAAGAGAAATTGGGCAGTAACTATTAGGGTCTAATTTATCTTTGTCTTTTTTTTAAAATCAAAGAAATATTGCCGGATTTCCATGATTGAGGAATAGCACCACCAATTATATTATTCATTGTATCCAACAGAGGTAAGATTAATTGCGTAGAAAATATTTTATAGTATTCGTTGGGAAGTACATCTTGCCCTGGCGATTTAGAACATTTAGAAGTGGAGATTGCTTGTTCCAACTCTTTACGCGAAGTAGGTGCATTAAGAAGGACATGTTGATCTTTAGTTAACTTTAAAAAATTCAATTTTTCCAAATATTCTTTAATTTCCTTCTCCTGGGTTATACCAGATTTGTATAGTTCCCGGAAGTGATCTATAAAAACATTTTTAATCTGTAAATGAGTCGTTTTAATTTTTGTCCCTTTTTTTATTTGTGTGATTGCTCTTTTAGCTTTTTCTTTCCTTACTAGATATGCTAGTAATCTTCCTGGTTTATTTCCATATTCATAATATTTTTGCTACACAAATTTTATTTTATTTTTTCTATCTGACCCATATTGAGGGTAGAAATTTGCTCATTATTCAAAAAATGATAGAATGGAAAAGGGAAAAGAGAAAGCAAGAAGAAGTGTTGAATAATGAGTTAAAAGAATTAGAAAGCAAGTTAAAAGAGGAACCAAACTCGAGGGAAATTAGAGAAAAAATTAAATATATGCAGAAGCAAATTTCTACCCCCAATCTTATTTCCTCTCTGTTGAGCCGTTTTCTTGCTGTCCGAATTTATAGAGCAGTAAAAAAGAAGTTTGATTGCTAGTTAGTGGACAAAATTTTGAACCCTTGGAAAGAGGTGTTTTCGATTTGGGCCTTCCCTCCTGGGCATCCTACATTTGTAGGACATGTCCTCCATTTTCAGATCACGTTAAATTTTATGGGTTCATACTATATTTGGACACTTGTAGAGCCATAATTTATCATGACCATCACCATCTAATCATTTTTCAATGTAATATCCACCGCCTTCAAGCAAAACAACTCTCCATAATAGTGTAAGAGCTATTTGAAAGTAGAATTTATTCTCTCGGACTTTGGTGGACTTTACGTCCTTTGAGGTCTTTCCACAAAGTATGGATTGTCAATCATCAGAGGTTGTTGAGGCGCAAAAATTCTGAAGGGCAAAAGGTTGGACTAGGCATCCCTTGGTATCTCTTCCGTCTGTAAGTTTCTTTGATTACATATCTGACATTCTTGGATAAGAGATTTGGAAGAGAAGTCAAGTGCTATGTAGTCCAAATCCCTCATGTCATTTATGGATTCACAGTGAAATTGGTTGTGATGGAGGTGTACCCAGTGGAGAGAAGGATCGTCTTCGATGCAGAACGAAATGATCTTCCATTGTTTAAGATTTCTTTGCATGAGGAAGTGGATGGGAATGGTTACATTGAATCTTATTTCCTCTCTGTTGAGGCGTTTTCTTTCTGTCCGAGATTATAGAGCAGTAAAAAGGAAGGTTAGTTGCTAGTTAGTGGACAAAAACTTGAACCCATGGAAGGAAGTGGTTTTTATTTGGGCCTTCCCTCCTGAGCGTCCTACATTTGTAGGACATGTCCTCCATTTTCAGATCACAGTATATTTTATGGGTTAATTCTATATTTGTACACCTGCAGACCCATAATTAATCATGACCATTGCCATCGAAGCATTTTCAATGTAATTTCCACTCTCTTGAAGCAAAACAACTCTCCATAATAGTGTAAGAGCTATTTGAAAGTAGAATTTATTGGATTTTGGTGGACTTTACGTCCTTCGAGGTTTTTCCACAAAGTTTGGATGGGCAATTATAAGACGTTATTGAGTTGCAAAAATTCTGAAGGGTGGAAGTTTGGACTAGCGATCTCTTGGCATATATTCCACATGTAAGATTCTGTGATTACATATCTGACATTCTCGAATGAGAGATTTGGAAGAGGAGGCACATGCCATGTAGTCCAAACCCTTCAAATCATTTATCGATTCACAATAAAATTGGACGTGATGGAGGGATAACCATTCTGAATGAAATCACATGGAGAGAAGGATACTCTTCTATGCAGAAAGAAATGATCTTTCATTGTTCAAGATTTCTTTGCATGAGGAAGTTGATGGGAATGGTTTTATTGAATCTTATTTCCTCTCTGTTGAGCGGTTTTCTTTATGTACGAATATACAGAGCAGTAAAAAGGAAGTTTGGTTGCTAGGTAGTGGAGAAAAATGTGAACCCTTGGAAAGAGGTGTTTTTGATTTGGGCCTTCCCTCCTTGGCATCCTAAGTTTGTAGGACATGTCCTCCATTTTCAGATCATAGTATATTTTATGGGTATATAATATATTTCTACACCTGTAGACCCATAATTAATCATGACCATGGCCTTCCAAGCATTTTCAATGTATATTCCCCCCCTTCACGCAAAACAACTGTTCATAATAGTGTATGAACTATTTGAAAGTAGAATTTATTCTCTCGGACTTTGGTGCACTTTATGTCCTGCGAGATCTTCCCACAAAATTTAGATGGGCAAATCTCAGACGTTATTGAGTTGCAAAATTTCTAAAGGGTGGAAGTTTGGACTAGCCAACTCTTGGCATATCTTGCACCTGTAAGATTCTGTGATTACATATTTGACATTCTCGAATGAGAAATTTGGAAGAGGAGGCAAGTGCTATGTAGTCCAAACCCTTTATGTCATTTATGGATTCACAGTGAAATTGGTCGTGATGGAGGGTTACCCAGTGTGCATGAAATCAAATGGAGAGAAGAATCCTCTTCTACGCAGAACGGAATTTTATTTCATTGTTCAAGATTTCTTTGCATGAGGAAGTTGATGGGAATGGTTTTATTGAATCTTATTTCCTCTCACTTGAGCCGTTTTCTTGCTGTACGTGTATATAGAGCAGTAAAAAGGAAGTTGGGTTGCCAGTTAGTGGACAAAAATGTGAACCCTTGGAAAGAGGTATTTTTAATGTGGGCCTTCCCTCCAGGTCGTCCTACATTTGTAGGACATGTCCTCCATTTTCAGATCACAGTATATTTTATGGGTTTATACTATATATGTACAGCTGTAGATCCATAATAAATCATGACCATTGACATCCAAGCATTTTAAAAGTAATATCCACTCTCTTGAAGCAAAAGAACTCTCCATAATAGTGTAAGAGCTATTTGAAAGTAGAATTTATTTTCTTGGACTTTGGTGGACTTTACGTCTGGCGAGGTCTTTCCACAAAGTTTGGATGGGCAATTATGAGACGTTATTGAGTTGCAAACATTCAGAAGGCTGGGAGTTTGGACTAGCCATCTCTTGGCATATCTTGCACCTGTAAGATTCTGTGATTACATATCTGACATTCTTGAATGAGAGATTTGGAAGAGGAGGCAAGTGCTATGTAGACCAAACCCTTCATGTCATTCATGGATTCACAGTAAAATTGGTCGTGATGTAGGGGTACCCAGTCTGCATGAAATCACATGGACAGAAGGATCCTCTTTTATGCATAACGAAATGATCTTTCATTGTTCAAGATTTCTTTGCATGAGGAAGTTGATGGGAATGGTTTTATTGAATCTTATTTCCTCTCTGTTGAGCCGTTTTATTGCTGTCCGAGTTTATAGAGCAGTAAAAAGGAAGTTTGGTTGCTAGATAGTGGACAAAAATTTGAACCCTTAGAAAGGGGTGTTTCTGATGTGGAACTTCCCTCCTGGGTGTCCTACATTTGTAGGACATGTCCTCCATTTTCTGATCACAGTATATTTTATGGGTTTATACTATATTTGTAAAACTGTAGAACCATAATTAATAATGACCATGGCCATCCATGCATTTTCAATGTAATATCCACTCTCTTGAAGGAAAACAACTCTTCATAATAGCGTGAGAGCTATTTGAAAGTAGAATTTATTCTCTTAGACCAGGTGTAGGCAACCTAAGGCCCGGGGGCCGGATGCGGCCCGCCGAGGCCTTTGGACCGGCCCCAGGCAAGTCCTGCCGCCGCCGCTGCCGCCGCCAACCATGATGATATTGATTATTGTTGTTATTACTTGTTGTTGGGATTTTCTTGGCAAAATCTCCACAGGGGTTTTGCCATGGCTTTTCTGGGGCTGAAAGAGTGTGCATGCATATATATTTTTAATTTTATTTTTTAAAAACTTTTTTAAAAAATATATTTTTATTTATTTAATTATTTATTTTTGGTGCTTCGGCCCCCCAATTGTCTGAGGGACAGCAACCCGGCCCCCGGCTCAAAAAGGTTGCCTACCCCTGTCTTAGACTATGGTGGACTTTACGTCCTTCGAGGTCTTTCCACAAAGTTTGGATGGGCAATTATCAGACGTTATTGATTTGCAAAAATTCTGAAGGGTGGAAGTTTGGACAAGACGTTTCTTGGCATATCTTCCACATGTAAGATTCTGTGATTACATATCTGACATTCTCGAATGAGAGATTTGGAAGAGGAGGCAAGTGCCATGTAGTCCAAACCCTTCATGTCATTTATGGATTCACAGTGAAATTGGTCGTGACGGAGGGGTACACAGTCTGCATGAAATCAAACGGATAGAAGGATCCTCTTCTATGTAGAACGAAATGATCTTTCATTGTTCAAGATTTCTTTGCTTCAGGAAATTGATGGGAATGGTTTTATTGAATCTTATTTCTTCTCTGTTGAGCAGTTTTCTTGATGTACGAATATATAGAGCAGTAAAAAGGAAGTTTGGTTGCTAGTTAGTGGAAAAAATTTGAACCCTTGGAAACGGTTGTTTTTGATTCGGAACTTCCCTCCTGGGTGTCCTACATTTGTAGGACATGTCCTCCATTTTCTGATCACATTATATTTTATGGGTTTATACTATATCTGTAAAACTGTAGAACCATAATTAATAATGACCATGGCCATCCATGCATTTTCAATGTAATATCCACTCTCTTGAAGCAAAACAACTCTCCATAATAGCGTGAGAGCTATTTGAAAGTAGAATTTATTCTCTTAGACTATGGTGGACTTTACGTCCTTCGAGGTCTTTCCACAAAGTTTAGATGGGCAATTATCAGACCTTATTGATTGATATTGAAGGGTGGAAGTTTGGACAAGCCATTTCTTGGCATATCTTCCACATGTAAGATTCTGTGATTACATATCTGACATTCTCGAATGAGAGATTTGGTAGAGGAGGCAAGTGCCATGTAATCCAAACCCTTCATGTCATTTATGGATTCACAGTGAAATTGGTCGTGATGGAGGGGTACCCAGTCTGCATGAAATCACATGGAGAGAAGGATCCTCTTGTATGCAGAACAAAATTATCTTTCATTGTTCAAGATTTCTTTGCATGAGGAAGTTGATGGGAATGGTTTTATTGAATCTTATTTCCTCCCTCTTGAGCGTTTTTCTTGATGTACGAATATATAGAGCAGTAAAAAGGAAGTTTTGTGGCTAGTTAGTGGAGAAAAATTTTAACCCTTGGAAAGAGGTGTTATTGATTTGGGCCTTTCCTCCAGGGCGTCCTACATTTGTAGGACATGTCCTCCATTTTCAGATCACAGTATATTTTATGTGTTTATAATATATTTGTACACCTGCAGACCCATAATTAATCATGACCATTGACATCCAAGCATTTTCAAAGTATATTCCACTCCGTTCAAGCAAAACAACTCTCCATAATAGTGTATGAGCTATTTGAAAGTAGTATTTATTCTCTTGGACTTTGGTGCACCTTACATCCTGCGAGGTCTTTCCACAAAGTTTGGATGGGCAATTCTCAGATGTTACTGAGTTGCAAAAATTTGGAAGGGTGGAAGTTTGGACTAGCGATCTCTTGGCATATCTTTCACCTGTAAGATTCTGTGATTACATATCTGACATTTTCGAATGAGAGATTTGAAAGAGGAGGCAAGTGCTATATAGTCCAAACCCTTCATGTCATTTATGGATTCATCGTAAAATTGGTTGTGATGGAGGGGTACCCATTCTGCATGAAATCACATGGAGAGAAGGATCCTCTTGTATGCAGAAAAAAATTATCTTTCATTGTTCAAGATTTCTTTGCATGAGGAAGTTGATGGGAATGGTTTTATTGAATCTTATTTCCTCTCTGTTGAGCCGTTTTCTTGCTGTACGAGTATATATAGCAGTAAAAAGGAAGTTAGGTTGCTAGTTAGAGTACAAATATTTGAACCATTGGAAAGAGGTGTTTTTGCTTTGGGCCTTCCCTCCTGGGCGTCATACATTTGTAGGACATGTCCTCCATTTTCAGATCACAGTACATTTTATGGTTTTATACTATATTTGTACACCTGAAGACCCATAATTAATCATGACCATTGACATCCAAGCATTCTCAAAGTATATTCCACTCCGTTCAAGCAAAACAACTCTCCATAATAGTGTATGAGCTATTTGAAAATAGCAATTATTCTCTTGGACTTTGGTGCATTTTACGTCAAGCGAGGTCTTTCCACAAAGTTTGGATGGGCAATTATCAGACCTTATTGAGTTGCAAAAATTTTGAAGGCTGGAAGTTTGGACTTGCCATCTCTTGGCATATCTTCCACCTGTAAGATTCTGTGATTACATATCTGACATTCTCGAATGAGAGATATGGAAGAGGAGGCAAGTGCCATGTAGTCCAAAACCTTCATGTCATTAAGGATTCACAGTGAAATTGGTCGTGATGGAGGGGTACCCAGTCTGAATGAAATCACATGGAGAGAAGGATCCTCTTCCATGTAGAACGAAATGATCTTTCATTGTTCAAGATTTCTTTGCATGAGGAAGTTGATGGGAATGGTTTTATTGAATCTTATTTCCTCTCTGTTGGGCCATTTTTTTTGCTGTCCGCGTTTATAGAGCAGTAAAAAGGAAGTTTGGTTGCTAGATAGTGGACAAAAATTTGAACCCTTGGAAAGAGTTGTTTTTTGATATGGGCCTGTTAAGGAAAATGCAACATGGGACTTACTTCAATAGAAATAAAATTTGTATGTGAAAATCACAGTGATTAAGCAGGAGCAATCATGAAGCTAAACAGGTGAAAAGGATAATATAATTTGGAAGCCTTGAGAGACAAGGACAAAGTTATAGAGTGTATATTGACAATACCTGTTATAGATTGCAAACACCTGAGATTCATTAAGTAGTCAAGGTAAAATGATGAAATACTTGGGTCGGTCTTAAGTATGGGATGATCCATGTAAACCAATCAAAATGAATGTACACACCCACTGGGTGGGACCCGACTAGTGGGTGGTGACTAACAATGGCTATAAGTGCAATGTTTGCCAATGCATATTGTGGGGTAGTTTTGGAGATATTGTGATTTGTAGGGCATATAGTATTTATGTATATAGTAGAATAAAGTAGATCTTTAATATAAGACTACTGAGTTGTCTGGTGTCTTGAGGGAAGATACAAGAGCCAGAAGAATCCTGGAGAAGTTTGGAGACATCTCAGGAAGAAGGGTGACAAGGCTTGGAGAGTTTGTCAGGGTCTTCAGCCTATTCTCTGAAACTCTGCTGCTTGGGAAAGAAGCATCAACCATTGATCAAAGCTGGTCAGCGCTGCTGCATAACAAGATGGTGAGTTAGAGCCAGAGGTGAAGAGCTCCAACTTCGATCATCCCTGACAGGGCCTTCCCTCCTGGGCGTCCTACATTTGTAGGACATGTCCTCCATCTTGGGATCACAGTATATTTTATGGGTATATACTATATATGTAAACCTGTAGACCCATAATATATCATGACCATGGGCATCCAAGCATTTTCAATGTAATATCCACTCTCTTGAAGCAAAAGAACTATCCATAATAGTGTAAGCGCTATTTGAAAGTAGAATTTATTTTCTTGGACTTTGGTGGACTTTACGTCCGGCGAGGTCTTTCCACAAAGTTTGGATGAGCAATTATCAGACGTGATTGAGTTGCAAAAATTCTGAAGGGTGGGAGTTTGGACTAGCCATCTCTTGGCATATCTTGCACCTGTAAGGTTCTGTGATTATATATCTGACATTATCGAATGAGAGATTTGGAAGAGGAGGCAATTACTATATAGTCCAAAGCCTTCATATCATTTATGGATTCACCAAAAAATTGGTCGTGATAGAAGGGTAACCAGTCTGCATGAAATCACATGGAAAGAAGGATCCTCTTTTATGCAGAACAAAATGATCTTTCATTGTTCAAGATTTCTTTGCATGAGGAAGTTGATGGGCATGGTTTTATTGAATCTTATTTCCTCTCTCTTGATCCGTTTTCTTGCTGTCCGAGTTTATAGAGAAGTAAAAAGGAAGTTTGGTAGTTAGTGAGTGGACAAAAATTTGAACCCTTTGAAAGAGCTGTTTTTGATTTGGGCCATCCCTCCTGGGTGTCCTACATTTTTGGGACATGTCCTCCATCTTGAGATCACAGTATATTTTTGGGTTTATACTATATATGTAAACCTGTAGACCCATAATAAATCATGACCATGGCCATCCAAGCATTTTCAATGTAATATCCACTCACTTGAAGCAAAAGAACTCTCCATAATAGTGTAAGAGCTATTTGAAAGTAGAATTTATTCTCTTGGACTTTGGTGGATTTTACGTCCGGCGAGGTCTTTCCACAAAGTTTGGATGGACAATTATCAGATGTTATTGAATTGCAAAAATTCTGAAGGGTGGGAGTTTGGACAAGCCATTTCTTGGCATAATCTGCACCTGCAACATTCTGTGATTACATATCTGACATTCTCGAATGAGAGATTTGGAAGAGGAGGCAAGTGCCATGTAGTCCAAACCCTTCATATCCTTTATGGATTCACAATAAAATTGGTTGTGATGGAGGGGTAACCAGTCTGCAAGAAATCACATGGAGAGAAGGGTCCTCTTCGATGCAGAACGAAATGATCTTTCATTGTTCAAGATTTCTTTGCATGAGGAAGTTGATGGGAATGGTTTTATTGAATCTTATTTCCTCTCTTTGAGCCGTTTTCTTGCTGTCTGCATTTATAGAGCAGGAAAAAGGAAGTTTGGTAGTTAGTGAGTGGCCAAAAATTTGAACCCTTTGAAAGAGCTGTTTTTGATTTGGGCCATCCCTCCTGGGTGTCCTACATTTTTGGGACATGTCCTCCATCTTGAGATCACAGTACATTTTTGGGTTTATACTATACATGTAAACCTGTAGACCCATAATAAATCATGACCATGGCCATCCAAGCATTTTCAATGTAATATCCACTCACTTGAAGCAAAAGAACTCTCCATAATAGTGTAAGAGCTATTTGAAAGTAGAATTTATTCTCTTGGACTTTGGTGGATTTTACGTCCGGCGAGGTCTTTCCACAAAGTTTGGATGGACAATTATCAGATGTTATTGAATTGCAAAAATTCTGAAGGGTGGGAGTTTGGACAAGCCATTTCTTGGCATAATCTGCACCTGCAACATTCTGTGATTGCATATCTGACATTCTCGAATGAGAGATTTGGAAGAGGAGGCAAGTGCCATGTAGTCCAAACCCTTCATATCCTTTATGGATTCACAATAAAATTGGTTGTGATGGAGGGGTAACCAGTCTGCAAGAAATCACATGGAGAGAAGGGTCCTCTTCGATGCAGAACGAAATGATCTTTCATTGTTCAAGATTTCTTTGCATGAGGAAGTTGATGGGAATGGTTTTATTGAATCTTATTTCCTCTCTTTGAGCCGTTTTCTTGCTGTCTGCATTTATAGAGCAATAAAAAGGAAATTTGGTGGCTAGTTAGTGGTGAAAAATTTGAATCCTTGGAAAGAGGTGTTTTTGATTTGGGCTTTCTCTCCTGGGCGTCCTACATTTGTAGGACATGTCCTCCATTTTCAGATCATACTGTATTTTATGGGTTTATACTATATATGTACCCTTGTAGACCCATAATTAATAATGACCATGGCCATCCATGCATTTTCAATGCAATATCCACTCTCTTGAAGCAAAACAACGCTCCATAATAGCGTAAGAGCTATTTGAAAGTAGAATTTATTCTCTTAGGCTATGGTGGACTTTACGTCCTTCGAGGTCTTTCCACAAAGTTTGGATGGACAATTATCAGACGTTATTGAGTTGCAAAAATTCTGAAGGCTGGGAGTTTGGACTAGCCATATCTTGGCATATCTTCCACCTGTAAGATTCTGTGATTACATATCTGACATTCTCGAATGAGAGATTTGGAAGAGGAGGCAATTACTATGTAGTCCAAAGCCTTCATATCATTTATGGATTCACAAAAAAATTGGTCGTGATAGAATGGTAAACAGTCTGCATGAAATCACATGGAAAGAAGGATACTCTTTTATGCAGAACGAAATGATCTTTCATTGTTCAAGATTTCTTTGCATGAGGAAGTTGATGGGAATGGTTTTATTGAATCTTATTTCCTCTCTCTTGATCCGTTTTCTTGCTTTCCGAGTTTATAGAGCAGTAAAAAGGAACTTTGGTTGCTAGATAGTGGACAAAAATTTGAACCCTTGGAAAGAGGTGTTTTTGATTTGGCATTCCCTCCTGGGCATCCTACATTTGTAGGACATGTCCTCCATCTTGAGATCACAGTATAATTAATGGGTTTATACTATATATGTACACCTGTAGACCCATAATAAATCATGACCATGGCATCCAAGCATTTTCAATGTAATATCCACTCTCTTGAAGCAAAAGAACTCTCCATAATAGTGTAAGAGCTATTTGAAAGTAGAATTTATTTTCTTGGACTTTGGTGGACTTTATGTCCGGTAAGGTCTTTCCACAAAATTTGGATGGGCAATTATCAGACGTTTTTGAGTTGCAAAAATTCGGACGGCTGGGAGTTTGGACTAGCCATCTCTTGGCATATCTTGCACCTATAAGATTCTGTGATTACATATCTGACATTCTCGAATGAGAGATTTCGAAGAGGAGGCAAGTGCCATGTAGTCCAAAACCTTCATGTCATTTATGGATTCACAGTGAAATTGGTCGTGACGGAGGGGTAACAAGTCTGAATGAAATCACATGGAGAGAAGGATCCTCTTCTATGTAGAACAAAATGATCTTTGATAGTTCAAGATTTCTTTGCATGAGGAAGTTGATGGGAATGGTTTTATTGAATCTTATTTCCTCTCTGTTGAGCTGTTTTCTTGCTGTCTGAGTTTATAGAGCAGTAAAAAGGAAGTTTGGTTGCTAGTTAGTGGACAAAAATTTGAACCCTTGGAAAGAGGTGTTATTGATTTGGGCCTTTCTTCCAGGGCGTCCTACATTTGTAGGACATGTCCTCCATTTTCAGATCACAGTATATTTTATGGGTTTATACTATATTTGTACACCTGCAGACCCATAATTAATCATGACCATTGACATCCAAGCATTTTCAAAGTATATTCCACTCCGTTCAAGCAAAACAACTATCCATAATAGTGTATGAGCTATTTGAAAGTAACATTTATTCTCTTGGACTTTGGTGCACCTTACATCCTGCGAGGTCTTTCCACAAAGTTTGGATGGGCAATTATCAGACCTTATTGAGTTGCAAAAATTTGGAAGGCTGGGAGTTTGGAATAGCCATCTCTTGGCATATCTTGCACCTGCAAGATTCTGTGATAACATATCTGACATTCTTGAATGAGAGATTTGAAAGAGGAGGCAAGTGCTATGTAGTCCAAACCCTTCATATCATTTATGGATTCACAATAAAATTGGACGGAGGGGTAACCAATCTGAATGAAATCACATGGAGAGAAGTATCCTCTTCTATGCAGAAAGAAATGATCTTTCATTGTTTAAGATTTCTTTGCATGAGGAAGTTGATGGGAATGGTTTTATTGCATATTATTTCCTCTCTGTTAAGCCGTTTTCTTGATGTACGAATATATAGAGCAGTAAAAAGGATGTTTGGTAGCTAGATAGTGGACAAAAATTTGAACCCTTGGAAAGAGGTGTTTTTGATTTGGGCCTTCCCTCCTGGGCGTCCTACATTTGTTGGACATGTCCTCCATCTTGACATCACAGTATATTTTATGGGTTTATACTATATATGTATACCTCTAGACCCATAATAAATCATGACCATTGCCATCCAAGCATTTTCAATGTAATATCCAATCTCTTGAAGCAAAAGACCTCTCCATAATAGTGTAAGAGCTATTTGAAAGTAGAATTTATTCTCTTAGACTATGGTGGACTTTACGTCCTTCGAGGTCTTTCCACAAATTTTGGATGGGCAATTATCAGACGTTATTGAATTGCAAAAAATCTGAATGGTGGAAGTTTGGACAAGCCATTTCTTGGCATATTCACCACCTGCAAGATTCTGTGATTACATATCTGACATTCTCGAATGAGAGATTTGGAAGAGGAGGCAAGTGCCATGTAGTCCAAACCCTTCATATCCTTTATGGATTCACAATAAAATTGGTTGTGATGGAGGGGTAACCAGTCTGAAAGAAATCACATGGAGAGAAGGATCGTCTTCGATGCAGAACGAAATGATCTTTCATTGTTCAAGATTTCTTTGCATGAGGAAGTTGATGGGAATGGTTTTATTGAAAATTATTTCCTCTCTGTAGAGCCTTTTTCTTGCGGTACGAGTATATAGAGCAGTAAAAAGGAAGTTTGGTTGCTAGTTAGCGGACAAAAATTTGAACCCTTTTAAAGAGGTGTTTTTGATTTGGGCCTTCCCTTCTGGGCATCCTACATTAGTAGGACATGTCCTCAATTTCCAGATCACAGTATATTTTATGGGTATATACAATATTTGTACACCTGTAGACCCAGAATTAATCACGACCATTGCCATCCAAGCATTTTCAAAGTATATTCCACTCCGTGCAAGCAAAACAACTCTCCATAATAGTGTATGAGCCATTTGAAAGTAGAATTTATTCTCTTGGTCATTGTTGCACCTTACGTCCTGCGAGGTTTTTCCACAAGGTTTGGATGGGCAATTCTCAGATGTTATTGAGTTGCAAAAATTCTGAAGGGTGGAAGTTTGGACTAGCCATCTCTTGGCATATCTTTCACCTGTAAGATTCTGTGATTACATATCTGACATTCTCGAATGAGAGATTTGGAAGAGGAGGCAAGTGCTATGTAGTCCAAACCCTTCATATCATTTATGGATTCACAATAAAAGTGGTCGTGATGGAGGGGTAACGAGTCTGCATGAAATCACATGGAGAGAACTATCCTCTTCTATGCAAAATGAAATGATCTTTCATTGTTCAATATTTCTATGCATGAGGAAGTTGATGGGAATTGTTTTATTGAATATTAGTTCCTCTCTGTTGAGCGTTTTTTTGCTGTACGAGTATATAGAGCAGTAAAAAGGACGTTTGGTTGCTAGTTAGTGGACAAAAATTTGAACCCTTGGAAAGAGGTGTTTTTGATTTGGGCCTTCCCCCCCTGGGCATCCTACATTTGTAGGACATGTCCTCCATTTTCAGATCACTGTATATTTTATGGGTATATACTATATTTGTACACCTGTATACCCATAATTAATTATGACCATTGCCATCCACGCATTTTCAAAGTAATATCCAATCTCTTGAAGCAAAAAAACTCTCCATAATAGCGTAAGAGCTATTTGAAAGGAGAATTTATTCTCTTAGACTATGGTGGACTTTACGTCCTTCGAGGTCTTTCCACAAAGTTTGGATGGGCAATTATCAGACGTTATTGAGTTGCAAATATTCGGAATGCTGGGAGTTTGGACTAGCCATCTCTTGGCATATCTTGCACCTGTAAGATTCTGTGATTACATATCTGACATTCTCGAATGAGAGATTTGGAATAGGAGGCAAGTGCTATGTAGTCCAAGCCCTTCATATCATTTATAGATTCACAATAAAATTGTTCATGAAGGAGGGGTACCCTGTCTGCATGAAATCACATGGAGAGAAGGATCCTGTTCTAGCAGAACGAAATTATCCTTCATTGTTCAAGATTTCTTTGCATGAGGAAGTTGATCGGAATGGTTTTATTGGATCTTATAACCTCTCTGTTGAGCCGTTTTCTTACTGTACGAGTATATAGAGCAGTGAAAAGGAAGTTTGGTTATTAGTTAGTGGACAAAAACTTGAACCCTTGGAAAGAGGTGTTTTTGATTTGGGCCTTCCCTCCTGGGCGTCCTAAATTGTAGGACATGTCCTCCAATTTCTGATCACATTATATTTTATGGGTTTATACCATATTTGTACACCTGCAGACCCATAATTAATCATGAACATTGACATCCAAGCATTTTGAAAGCATATTCCACTCCGTTCAAGCAAAACAACTCTCCATAATAGTGTATGAGCTATTTGAAAGTAGCAATTATTCTCTTGGACTTTGGTGCACTTTAAGTCAAGCGAGGTCTTTCCACAAAGTTTGGATGGACAATTATCAGACCTTATTGAGTTGCAAAATTTTGGAAGGCTGGGAGTTTGGACTAGCCATCTCTTGGCATATCTTGCACCTGTAAGATTCTGTGATTACATATGTGACATTCTTGAATGAGAGATTTGGAAGAGGAGGCAAGTGCTATGTAGTCCAAACCCTTCATATAATTTATAGATTCACAATAAAATTGGTCGTGAAGGAGGGGTATCCAGGCGGCATAAAATTACATGGAGAGATGGATCCTGTTCTAGCAGAACGAAATGATCTTTCATTGTTCAAGATTTCTTTGCATTAGGAAGTTGATGGGAATGGTTTTATTGAATCTTATTTCCTCTCTGTTGAGCCGTTTTCTTGATGTACGAATATATAGAGCATTAAAAAGTAAGTTTGGTTGCTTGTTAGTGGACAAAAATTTGAACCCATGGAAAGAGGGGTTTTTGATGTGGGCTTTCACTCCTGGGCATCCTACATTTGTAGGACATGTCCTCCATTTTCAGATCACAGTATATTTTATGGGTTTATACTATATTTGTACACCTGCAGACCCATAATTAATCATGACGATTGACATCCAAGCATTTTCAAAGTATATTCCACTCCGTTCAAGCAAAACAACTCTCCATAATAGTGTATGAGCTATTTGAAAGTAGCATTGATTCTCTTGGACTTTGGTGCACCTTACATCCCACGAGGTCTTTCCACAAAGTTTGGATGGGCAATTATCAGACCTTATTGAGTTGCAAAAATTCTGAAGGGTGGGAGTTTGGACTAGCCATCTCTTGGCATATTTTGCACCTGTAAGATTCTGTGATTACATATCTGACATTCTCGAATGAGAGATTTGGAAGAGGAGGCAAGTGCCATGTAGTCCAAACCCTTCATGTCATTTACGGATTCACAGTAAAATCGGTCGTGATGGAGGGGTACCCAGTCTGCATGAAATCACATGGAGAGAAGGATCCTCTTGTATGCAGAATAAAATGATCTTTCATTGTTCAAGATTTCTTTACATGAGGAAGTTGATGGGAATGGTTTCATTGACTTTTATTTCCTCTCTGTTGAGCCGTTTTCTTGCTGTCCGAGTTTCTAGAGCAGTAAAAAGGATGTTTGGTTGCTAGATAGTGGACAAAAATTTAAACCCTTGGAAAGAGGTGTTTTTGATTTGGGCCTTCCCTCCTGGGCATCCTACATTTGTAGGACATGTTCACCATCTTGAGATCACAGTATATTTTATGGGTTTATACTATATATGTACACCTGTAGACCCATTATAAAACAGGACCGTGGCCATCCAAGCATTTTCATTGTAATATCCACTCTCTTGAAGCAAAACAATGTAATTTCCATAATAGTGTAAGAGCTATTTGAAAGTAGAAGTTATTTTCTTGTCCTTTGGTGGACTTTACGTCCGGCGAGGCCTTTCCTCAAAGTTTGGATGGGCAATTATCAGACGTTATTGAGTTGCAAAAATTCGGAAGGCTGGGAGTTTGGACTAGCCATCTCTTGGCATATCTTGCACCTGTAAGATTCTGTGATTACATATCTGACATTCTTGAATGAGAGATTTGGAAGAGGAGGCAAGTGCTATGTAGTCCAAACCCTTCCTATCATTTATAGATTCACAATAAAATTGGTCGTGAAGGAGGGGTACCCAGTCTGCATGAAGTTACATGGAGAGAAGGATCGTCTTCAAGGTAGAACAAAATGATCTTTCATTGTTCAAGATTTCTTTGCATTAGGAAGTTGATGGGAATGGTTTTATTGAATCTTATTTCCTCTCTGTTGAGCGTTTTTCTTGATGTACGAATATATAGAGCAGTAAAAAGGAATTTTTGTGGCTAGTTAATGAAGAAAAATTTGAACCCTTGGAAAGAGTTGTTTTTTAATTTGGGCCTTCCCTCCTTGGCATCCTACATTTGTAGGACATGTCCTACATTTTCAGATCACATAATATTTTATGGTTATATACTATATTTGTACCCCTGTAAACCCACAATTAATCATGACCATTGCCATCGAAGCATTTTCAATGTAATTTCCACTCTCTTGAAGCAAAACAACTCTCCATAATAGTGTAAGAGCTATTTGAAAGTAGAATTTATCGGATTTTGGTGGACTTTACGTCCTTCGAGGTCTTTCCACAAAGTTTAGATGGGCAATTATCAGACGTTATTGAGTTGCAAAAATTCTGGTTTGTTAGTTTGGACAAGCCATTACTTGGCATATCTTCCACCTGTAAGATTCTGTGATGACATATCTGACATTCTCTTCATGTCATTTTTGGACTCACAGGGAAATTGGTCGTGATAGAGGCGGATCCAGTCTGCATGAAATCACTTGGAGAGAAGGATCCTCTTCTATGTAGAACAAAATGATCTTTGATGGTTCAAGATTTCTTTGCATGAGGAAGTTGATGGGAATGGTTTTATTGAATCTTATTTCCTCTCTGTTAAGACGTTTTTTTGATGTACGAATATATAGAGCAGTAAAAATGAAGTTTGGTTGCTAGATAGTGGACAAAAATTTGAACCCTTGGAAAAAGGTGTTATTGATTTCGGCCTTTCCTCCAGGGCGTCCTACATTTGTAGGACATGTCCTCCATTTTCAGATCACAGTATATTTTATGGGTTTATACTATATTTGTACACCTGCAGATCCATAATTAATCATGACCATTGACATCCAAGCATTTTCAAAGTATATTCCACTCCGCTCAAACAAAACAACTCTCCATAATAGTGTATGAGCTATTTGAAAGTAGCAATTATTCTCTTCGACTTTGGTGCACTTACTTCAAGTGAGATCTTTCCACAAAGTTTGGATGGGCAATTATCAGACCTTATTGAGTTGCAAAAATTCTGAAGGGTGGTAGTTTGGACAAACCATTACTTGGCATATCTTCCACTTGTAAGATTCTGTGATTACATATCTGACATTCTCGAATGAGAGATTTGGAAGAGGAGGCAAGTGCCATGTAGTCCAAACCCTTCATGTCATTTATGGATTCACAGTGAAATTGGTCGTGATGAAGGGGTACACAGTCTGTATGAAATCAAACGGATAGAAGTATCCTCTTCTATGTAGATCGAAATGATCTTTCATTGTTCAAGATTTCTTTGCTTCAGGAAATTGATGGGAATGGTTTTATTGAATCTTTTTTCCTCTCTGTTGAGTGGTTTTCTGGCTGTTCGAGATACACAGCAGGAAAAATGAAGTTTGGTTTCCAGATAGTGGAGAAAAATTTGAACCCTTGGAAAGAGGTGTTTTTGATTAGGGCTTTCACTACTGGATGTCCTACATTTGTAGGACATGTCCTCCATTTTCAGATCACAGTATATTTTATGGGTATATACTATATTTGTACACCTGTATACCCATAATTAATCATGACCATTGCCATCCAAGCATTTTCTATGTAATATCCAATCTCTTTCAGCAAAACAACTCTCCATAATAGCGTAAGAGCTATTTGAAAGTAGAATTTATTCTCTTAGACTATGCTGGACTTTTCGTCCTTCGAAATCTTTCCACAAAGTTTGGATGGGCAATTATCAGACGTTATTGAGTTGCAAAAATTCGGAAGGCTGGGAGTTTGGCCTAGCCATGTCTTGGCATATCTTGCACCTGTAAGATTCTGTGATTACATATCTGACATTCTCGAATGAGAGATTTGGAAGAGGAGGCCGTTGCCATTTAGTCCAAACCCTTCATGTCATTTATGGATTCAGAGTGAAATTGGTGGTGATGTACGGGTACCCAGTCTGCAAGAAATCACATGGAGAGAAGGATCCTCTTCCATGTAGAACGAAATGATCTTTCATTGTTCAAGATTTCTTTGCATGAGGAAGTTGATGGGAATGGTTTTATTGAATCTTATTTCCTCTCTGTTGGGCTGTTTTCTTGCTGTCCGCGTTTAGAGAGCAGTAAAAAGGAAGTTTGGTTGCTAGATAGTGGACAAAAATTTGAACCCTTGGAAAGAGTTGTTTTTGATATGTGCCTGTTAAGGAAAATGCAACATGGGACTTACAGTAATAGAAATAAAATATGTATGTGAAAATCACAGTGATTAAGCAGGAGCAATCATGAAGCTACACAGGTGAAAAGGATAATATAATTTGGAAGCTTTGAGAGACAAGGACAAAGTTATAGAGTGTATTTTCAAAACACCTGTTATAGATTGCAAACCCCTGAGATTCATTAAGTAGTCAAGGTAAAATGATGAAATACTTGGGTAGGTCTTAAGTATGGGATGATCCATGTAAACCAATCAAAATGAATGTACACACCCACTGGGTGGGAACCGACTAGTGGGTGGTGACTAACAATGGCTATAAGTGCAATGTTTGCCAGTGCATATTGTGGGGTAGTGTTGGAGATATTGTGAAGTGTAGAGATTGTGATTTGTAGGGCATATAGTATTTATGTATATAGTAGAATAAAGTAGATCTTTTATATAAGACTACTGAGTTGTCTGGTGTCTTGAGGGAAGATACAAGAGCCAGAAGAATCCTGGAGAAGTTTGCAGACATCTCAGGAAGAAGGGTGAGAAGGCTTGGAGAGTTTGTCAGGGTCTTCAGCCTATTCTCTGAAACTCTGCTGCTTGGGAAAGAAGCATCAACCACTGATCAAAGCTGGTCAGCTCTGCTGCATAACAAGGTGGTGAGTTAGAGCCAGAGGTGAAGAGCTCCAACTTCGATCATCCCTGACAGGGCCTTCCCTCCTGGGCGTCCTACATTTGTAGGACATGTCCTCCATCTTGGGATCACAGTATATTTTATGGGTTTATACTATATATGTACACCTGTAGACCCATAATATATCATGACCATGGCCATCCAAGCATTTTCAATGTAATATCCACTCTCTTGAAGCAAAAGAACTCTCCATAATAGTGTAAGAGCTATTTGAAAGTAGAATTTATTTTCTTGGACTTTGGTGGACTTTACGTCCGGCGAGGTCTTTCCACAAAGTTTGGATGGGCAATTATCAGACGTGATTGAGTTGCAAAAATTCTGAAGGGTGGGAGTTTGGACTAGCCATCTCTTGGCATATCTTGCACCTGTAAGACTCTGTGATTACATATCTGACATTCTCGAATTAGAGATTTGGAAGAGGAGGCAATTGCTATGTAGTCCAAACCCTTCATATCATTTATGGATTCACAAAAAAATTGGTCGTGATAGACGGGTAACCATCTGCATGAAATCACATGGAGAGAAGGATCCTATTTTATGCAGAACGAAATGATCTTTCATTGTTCAAGATTTCTTTGCATGAGGAAGTTGATGGGAATGGTTTTATTGAATCTTATTTCCTCTCTGTTGAGCCGTTTTCTTGCTGTCTGAGTATATAGAGCAGTAAAAAGGAACTTTGGTTGCTAGTTAATGTACAAAAATTCGAACGCTTGGAAAGAGGTGTTTTTGATTTGCTCCTTCCCTCCTGGGCATCCTAAATTTGTTGGACATGTCCTCCATCTTGAGATCACAGTATATTTTATGGGTTTATACTATATATGTACACTTCTAGACCCATAATAAATCATGACCATGGCCATCCAAGCATTTTCAATGTAATATCCACTCTCTTGAAGCAAAAGAACTCTCCATTATAAAAGAACTCTCCATTCGTTTTGCATAGAACTCTCCGTTCTATGCAAAACGAAATGATCTTTCATTGTTCAAGATTTCTTTGCATGAGCAAGTTGATGGGAATGGTTTTATTGAATATTATTTCCTCTATGTTGAGCCGTTTTCTTGCTGTACGAGTATATAGAGCAGTAAAAAGGAGGTTTGGTTGCTAATTAGTGGACAAAAATTTGAATCGTTGGAAAGAGGTGTTTTTGATTTGGGCCTTCCCTCCTGGGGGTCCTACATTTGTAGGACATGTCCTCCATATTCAGATCACTGTATATTTTATGGGTATATACTATATTTGTACACCTGTATACCCATAATTAATCATGACCATTGCCATGCAAGCATTTTCAATGTAATATCCAATCTCTTGAAGCAAAACAACTCTCCATAATAGCGTAAGAGCTATTTGAAAGTAGAATTTATTTTCTTGGACTTTGGTGGACTTTACGTCCGGCGACGTCTTTCCACAAAGTTTTGATGGGCAATTATCAGACGTTATTGAGTTGCAAAAATTCTGAAGTGTGGTAGTTTGCACAAGCCATTACTTGGCATATCTTTCACCTGTAAGATTCTGTGATGACATATCTGATATTCTCGAATGAGAGATTTGGAAGAGGAGGCAAGTGCCATATAGTCCAAACCCTTCATGTCATTTTTGGATTCACAGGGAAATTGGTCGTGATAGAGGCGGATCCAGTCTGTATGAAATCACTTGGAGAGAAGGATCCTCTTCTATGTAGAACAAAATGATCTTTGATGGTTCAAGATTTCTTTGCATGAGGAAGTTGATGGGAATGATTTTATTGAATCTTATTTCCTCTCTGTTGAGCAGTTTTCTTGATGTACGAATATATAGAGCAGTAAAAAGGAAGTTTGGTTGCTAGATAGTGGACAAAAATTTGAACCCTTGGAAAGAGGTGTTATTGATTTGGGCCTTTCCTCCAGGGCGTCCTACATTTGTAGGACATGTCCTCCATTTTCAGATCACAGTATATTTTATGTGTTTATAATATATTTGTACACCTGCAGACCCATAATTAATCATGACCATTGACATCCAAGCATTTTCAAAGTATATTCCACTCCGTTCAAGCAAAACAACTCTCCATAATAGTGTATGAGCTATTTGAAAGTAGCATTTATTCTCTTGGACTTTGGTGCAACTTACATCCTGCGAGGTCATTCCAAAAAGTTTGGATGGGCAATTGTCAGATGTTACTGAGTTGCAAAAATTCTGAGGGGTGGAAGTTTTGACTAGCGATCTCTTGGCATATCTTTCACCTGCAAGATTCTGTGATTACATATCTGACATTCTAGAATGAAAGATTTGGAACAGGAGGCAAGTGCTATGTAGTCCAAACCCTTGAAGTCATTTATGGATTCACAGTAAAATTGGTCGTGATGGAGGGGTACCCAGTCTGCATTAAATCACATGAAGAGAAGGATCCTCTTGTATGCAGAACAAAATTATCTTTCATTATTTAAGATTTCTTTGCATGAGGAAGTTGATGGGAATGGTTTTATTGAATCTTATTTCCTCTCTGTTGAGCCTTTTTCTTGCTGTACGAGTATATAGAGCAGTACAAAGGAAGTTTGGTTGCTAGTTAGTGTACAAAAATTTGAACCCTTGGAAAGAGGTGTTTTTGATTTGTGCCTTCCCTCCAGGGCGTCCTACATTTGTAGGACATGTAATCCATTTTCAGATCACAGTATATTTTATGGGTTTATACTATATTTGTACACCTGCAGACCCATAATTAATCATGACCATTGCCATCCAAGCATTTTCAAAGTATATTCCACTCCGTTCAAGCAAAACAACTCTCCATAATAGTGTATGAGCTATTTGAAAGTAGCAATTATTCTCTTGGACTTTGGTGCACTTTAAGTCAAGCGAGGTCTTTCCACAATGTTTGGATGGGCAATTATCAGACCTTATTGAGTTGCAAAAATTCGGAAGGCCGGGAGTTTGGACTAGCCATATCTTGGCATATCTTGCACCTGCAAGATTCTGTGATTACATATCTGACATTCTCGAATGAGAGATTTAGAAGAGGAGACAAGTGCTATGTAGTCCAAACCCTTCATATAATTTATAGATTCACAATAAAATTGGTCGTGAAGGAGGGGTAACCAGTCTGCATGAAATCACATGGAGAGAAGGATCCTGTTCTGGCAGAACGAAATTATCCTTCATTGTTCAAGATTTCTTTGCATGAGGAAGTTGATCGGAATGGTTTGATTGGATCTTATTACCTCTCTGTTGAGCTGTTTTCTGGCAGTACAAGTATATAGAGCAGTGAAAAGGAAGTTTGGTTATTAGTTAGTGGACAAAAATTTGAACCGTTGGAAAGAGGAGTTTTTGATGTGGGCCTTCCCTCCAGGGCATCCTACATTTGTAGGACATGTCCTCCATTTTCAGATTACATATCTGACATTCTCGAATGAGAGATTTGGAAGAGGAGGCAAGTGCTATGTAGTCCAAACCCTTCCTATCATTTATAGATTCACAATAAAATTGGTCGTGAAGGAGGGGTACCCAGTCTGCATGAAATTACATGGAGAGAAGGATCCTTTTCAAGGTAGAACAAAATGATCTTTCATTGTTCAAGATTTCTTTGCATTAGGAAGTTGATGGGAATGGTTTTATTGAATCTTATTTCCTCTCTGTTGAGCGTTTTTCTTGATGTACGAATATATAGAGCAGTAAAAAGGAATTTTTGTGGCTAGTTAGTGAAGAAAAATTTGAACCCTTGGAAAGAGGTGTTTTTAATTTGGGCCTTCCCTCCTGGGCGTCCTACATTTGTAGGAGATGTCCTACATTTTCAGATCACATAATATTTTATGGTTATATACTATATTTGTACACCTGTAAACCCATAATTAATCATGACCACTGCCATCGAAGTATTTTCAATGTAATTTCCACTCTCTTGAAGCAAAACAACTCTCCATAATAGTGTAAGAGCTAATTGAAAGTAGAATTTATAGGATTTTGGTGGACTTTACGTCCTTCGAGGTCTTTCCACAACGTTTGGATGCGCAATTATTGAGTTGCAAAAATTCTGAAGTGTGGTAGTTTGGACAAGCCATTACTTGGCATATCTTCCACCTGTAAGATTCTGTGATGACATATCTGACATTCTCGAATGAGAGATTTGGAAGAGGAGGCAAGTGCCATATAGTCCAAACCCTTCATGTCTTTTTTGGATTCACAGGGAAATTGGTCGTGATAGAGGCGGATCCAGTCTGCATGAAATCACTTGGAGAGAAGGATCCTCTTCTATGTAGAACAAAATGATCTTTGATGGTTCAAGATTTCTTTGCATGAGGAAGTTGATGGGAATGGTTTTATTGAATCTTATTTCCTATCTGTTGAGTGCACTTTAAGTCAAGCGAGGTCTTTCCACAAAGTTTGGATGGGCAATTCTCAGATGTTACTGAGTTGCAAAAATTCTGAGGGGTGGAAGTTTGGACTAGCGATCTCTTGGCATATCTTTCACCTGTAAGATTCTGTGATTACATATCTGACATTCTCGAATGAGAGATTTGGAAGAGGAGGCAAGTGCTATGTAGTCCAAACCTTTCATATCATTTATGGATTCACAATAAAATTGGTCGTGATGGAGGGGTAACCAGTCTGCTTGAAATCACATGGAGAGAAGGATCCTCTTCTATGCAAAACGAAATGATCTTTCATTGTTCAAGATTTCTTTGCATGAGCAATTTGATGGGAATGGTTTTATTGAATATTATTTCCTCTATGTTGAGCCGTTTTCTTGCTGTACGAGTATATAGAGCAGTAAAAAGGAGGTTTGGTTGCTAATTAGTGGACAAAAATTTGAATCGTTGGAAAGAGGTGTTTTTGATTTGGGCCTTCCCTCCTGGGGGTCCTACATTTGTAGGACATGTCCTCCATATTCAGATCACTGTATATTTTATGGGTATATACTATATTTGTACACCTGTATACCCATAATTAATCATGACCATTGCCATGCAAGCATTTTCAATGTAATATCCAATCTCTTGAAGCAAAACAACTCTCCATAATAGCGTAAGAGCTATTTGAAAGTAGAATTTATTCTCTCGGACTATGGTGGATTTTACGTCCTTCGAGGTCTTTCTACACAGTTTGGATGGGCAATTATCAGACGTTATTGAGTTGCAAAAATTCGGAAGGCTGGGAGTTTGGACTAGCCATCTCTTGGTATATCTTGCACCTGTAAGATTCTGTGATTACATATCTGACATTCTTGAATGAGAGATTAGGAAGAGGAGGCAAGTGCTATGCAGTCCAACCCTTCATATCATTTATAGATTCACAATAAAATTGGTCGTGAAGGAGGGGTACCCAGTCTGCATGAAATCACATAGAGAGAAGGATCCTGTTCTATGTAGAACAAAATGATCTTTGATGGTTCAAGATTTCTTTGCATGAGGAAGTTGATGGGAATGGTTTTATTGAATCTTATTTCCTCTCTGTTAAGCAGTTTTCTTGATGTACAAATATATAGAGCACTAAAAAGGAAGTTTGGTTGCTAGATAGTGGACAAAAATTCGAATCCTTGGAAAGAGTTGTTATTGATTTGGGCCTTTCCTCCAGGGCGTCCTACATTTGTAGGACATGTCCTCCATTTTCAGATCACAGTATATTTTATGGGTTTATACTATATTTGTACACCTGCAGACCCATAATTAATCATGACCATTGATATCCAAGCATTTTCAAAGTATATTCCAATCCGTTCAAGCAAAACAACTCTCCATAATAGTGTATGAGATATTTGAAAGTAGCATTTATTCTCTTGGACTTTGGTGCACCTTACATCCTGCGAGGTCTTTCCACAAAGTTTGGATGGACAATTCTCAGATGTTACTGAGTTGCAAAAATTCTGAGGGGTGGAAGTTTGAACAAGACGTTGCTTGGCATATCTTCCACATGTAAGATTCTGTGATTACATATCTGACATTCTCGAATGAGAAATTTGGAAGAGGAGGCAAGTGCTATGTAATCCAAACCCTTCATGTCATTTATGGATTCACAGTAAAATTGGTCGTGATGGAGGGGTACCCAGTCTGCATGAAATCACATGGAGAGAATGATCCTCTTGTATGCAGAAAAAAATTATCTTTCATTGTTTAAGATTTCTTTGCATGAGGAAGTTGATGGGAATGGTTTTATTGAATATTATTTCCTCTCGTTGAGCCGTTTTCTTGATGTACGAATATATACAGCATTAAAAAGGAAGTTTGGTTGCTAGTTAGTGGACAAAAATTTGAACCCATGGAAAGAGGTGTTTTTGATTTGGGCCTTCCCTGCTGGGCGTCCTACATTTGTAGGACATGTCCTCCATTTTCATATCACAGTATATTTTATGGGTATATACCATATTTGTACACATGTAGACCCATAAATAATCATGACCATTGCCATCCAAGCATTTTCATCATAAAATCCACTCTCTTGAAGCAAAACAACTCTCCATAATAGTGTAAGAGCTATTTGAAAGTAGAATTTATTCTCTTGGACTTTGGTGAACTTTACGTACTTCGATGTCTTTCCACAAAGTTTGGATGGGCAATTATCAGACGTTATTGAATTGCAAAAATTCTGAAGGGTGGAATTTTGGACAAGCCATTTCTTGGCATATCTTACACCTGTAAGATTCTGTGATTACATATGTGACATTCTCGAATGAGACATTTGGAAGAGTAGGCAAGTGCCATGTAGTCCAAACCCTTCATGTCATTTATGGATTCACAGTAAAATTGGTCGTGATGGAGGGGTACCCAGTCTGCATGAAATCACATGGAGAGAAGGAACCTCTTGTATGCAGAATAAAATGATCTTTCATTGTTCAAGATTTCTTTGCATGAGGAAGTTGATGGGAATGGTTTCATTGAATCTTATTTCCTCTCTGTTGAGCCGTTTTCTTGCTGTCCGAGTTTCTAGAGCAGTAAAAATGAAGTTTGGTTGCTAGATAGTGGACAAAAATTTGAACCCTTGGAAAGAGATGTTTTTGATTAAGCCTTCCCTCCTGGGCATCCTACATTTGTAGGACATGTTCTCCATTTTCAGATCACAGTATATTTTATGGGTTCATACTATATTTGTACACCTGTAGACCCATAATAAATCATGACCATGGCCATACAAGCATTTTCAATGTAATATCCACTCTCTTGAAGCAAAAGAACTCTCCATAAAAGCGTAAGAGCTATTTGAAAGTAGAATTTATTTTCTTGGACTTTGGTGGACTTTATGTCCGGCGAGGTCTTTCCACAAAGTTTGGATGGGCAATTATCAGACGTTATTGAGTTGCAAAAATTCGGAAGGCTGCGAGTTTGGACTAGCCATCTCTTGGCAGATCTTGCACCTGTAAGATTCTGTGATTACATATCTGACATTCTCGAATGAGAGATTTGGAAGAGGAGGCACGTGCCATGTAGTCCAAACCCTTCATGTCATTTATGGATTCACAGTGAAATTGTTGGTGATGTAGGGGTACCCAGTCTGCACGAAATCACATGGAAAGAAGGATCCTCTTCTATGTAGAACGAAATGATCTTTCATTTTTCAAGATTTCTTTTCATGAGGAAGTTGATGGGAATGGTTTTATTGAATCTTATTTCCTCTCTGTTGATCCGTTTACTTGCTGTCCGATGTTATAGAGCAGTAAAAAGGAAGTTTGGTTGCTAGATAGTGGACAAAAATCTGAACCCTTGCAAAGGGGTGTTTTTGATTTGGACATTCGCTCCTGGGTGTCCTACATTTGTAGGACATGTCCTCCATTTTCTGATCACAGTATATTTTATGGGTTTATACTATATTTGTAAAACTGTAGAATCAGAATTAATAATGACCATGGCCATCCATGCATTTTCAATGTAATATCCACTCTCTTGAAGCAAAACAACTCTCCATAATAGTGTGAGAGCTATTTGAAAGTAGAATTTATTCTCTTAGACTATGGTGGACTTTACGTCCTTCGAGGTCTTTCCACAAAGTTTGGATGGGCAATTATCAGACGTTATTGATTTGCAAAAATTCTGAAGGGTGGAAGTTTGGACAAGACGTTTCTTGGCATACCTTCCACATGTAAGATTCTGTGATTACATATCTGACATTATCGAATGAGAGATTTGGAAGAGGAGGCAAGTGCCATGTAGTCCAAACCCTTCATGTCATTTATGGATTCACAGTGAAATTGGTCGTGACGGAGGGGTACCCAGTCTGCATGAAATCACATGGAGAGAAGGATCTTCTTCTATGTAGAGCGAAATGATCTTTCATTGTTCAAGATTTCTTTGCATGAGGAAGTTGATGGGAATGGTTTTATTGAATCTTATTTCCTCTCTGTTGAGCCGTTTTCTTGCTGTCCGAGTTTATAGAGCAGTAAAAAGGAAGTTTGGTTGCCAGATAGTGGACAAAAATTTGAACCCTTGGAAAGAGATGTTTTTGATTAAGGCCTTCCCTCCTGGGCGTCCTACATTTGTAGGACATGTCCTCCATTTTCAGATCACAGTATATTTTATGGGTTTATACTATATATGTACACCTGTAGACCCATAATAAATCATGACCATGGCCATACAAGCATTTTCAATGTAATATCCCCTCTCTTGAAGCAAAAGAACTCTCCATACAAGTGTAAGAGCTATTTGAAAGTAGAATTTATTCTCTTAGACTATGGTGGAATTTACGTCCTTCGAGGTCTTTCCACAAAGTTTGGATGGGCAATTATCAGACGTTATTGAGTTGCAAAAATTCGGAAGGCTGAGAGTTTGGACTAGCCATCTCTTGGCATATCTTGCACCTGTACGATTCTGAGATTACATATCTGACATTCTCGAATGAGAGATTTGGAAGAGGAGGCAAGTCCTATGTAGACCAAACCCTTCATATCATTTATAGATTCACAATAAAATTGGTCGTGAAGGAGGGGTACCCAGTCTGTATGAAATCACATGGAGAGAAGGATTCTCTTGTATGCAGAACAAAATTATCTTTCATTGTTCAAGATATCTTTGGATGAGGAAGTTGATGGGAATGGTTTTATTGAATCTAATTTCCTCTTTGTTAAGCGTTTTTCTTGATGTACGAATATATAGAGCAGTAAAAAGGAAGTTTTGTGGCTAGTTAGTGTAGAAAAATTTGAACCCTTGGAAAGAGGTGTTTTTAATTTGGGCCTTCCCTCCTGGGCGTCCTACATTTGTAGGACATGTCCTACGTTTTCAGATCATACTGTATTTTATGGGTTTATGGGTTTATACTATATATATACACTTGTAGACCCATAATTAATCATGACCATTGCCATCCAAGCATTTTAAATGTAATATCCACTCTCTTGAAGCAAAACAACTCTCCATAATCGTGTAAGAGCTATTTGAAAGTAGAATTAATTCTCTTCGACTTTGGTGGACTTTATGTCCTTCGAGGTCTTTCCACAAAGTTTGGATGGGCAAGTATCAGACGTTATTGAGTTGCAAAAATTCTGAAGTGTGGAATTTTGGACAAGCCATTTCTTGGCATATTTTACACCTGTAAGATTCTGTGATTACATAGCTGTCATTCTCGAATGAGAGATTTGGAAGAGGAGGCAAGTGCCATGTTGTCCAAACCCTTCATGTCATTAAGGATGCACAGTGAAATTGGTCGTGATGGAGGGGTACCCAGTCTGCATGAAATCACATGGAGAGAAGGCTCCTCTTCCGTGTAGAACGAAATGATCTTTCATTGTTCAAGATTTCTTTGCATGAGCAAGTTGATGGGAATGGTTTTATTGAATCTTATTTCCTCTCTGTTGAGCCGTTTTCTTACAGTCCAAGTTTACAGAGCAGTAAAAAGGAAGTTTGTTTGCTAGATAGTGGACAAAAATTTGAACCCTTGGAAAGAGGTGTTTTTGATTTGTGCCTTCCCTCCTGGGCATTCTACATTTGTAGTACATGTCCTCCATTTTCAGATCACAGTATAGTTTATGGATATATACTATATTTGTACACCTGTAGATCCATATTTAATCATGACCATGGCCATCCAGGCATTTTCAATGTAATATCCCCTTTCCTAAAGCTAAACAGCTCTCCATAATAGCGTAAGAGCTATTTGAAAGTAGAATTTATTCTCTTAGACTATGGTGGAATTTACGTCCTTCGAGGTCTTTCCACAAAGTTTGGATTGGCAAGTAGCAGACGTTATTGATTTGCAAAAATTCTGAAGGATTGAAGTTTGGACAAGCCATTTCTTGGCATATCTTTCACATGTAAGATTCTTTGATTACATATCTGACATTCTCGAATGAGAGATTTGGAAGAGGAGGCAAGTGCCATGTAGTCCAAACCCTTCATGTCATTTATGGATTCACAGTGCAATTGGTCGTGACGGAGGGGTACCCAGTCTGCATGAAATCACATGGAGAGAAGGATCTTCTTCTATGTAGAAAAAAATTATCTTTCATTGTTCAAGATTTGCATGAGGAAGTTGATGGGAATGGTTTTATTGAATCTTATTTCCTCTCTGTTGAGCCGTTTTCTTGCTGTCCGAGTATATAGATAAGTAAAAAGGAAGTTTGGTTGCTAGATAGTGTACAAAAATTTGAACCCTTGGAAAGAGGTGTTTTTGAATTGGGCCTTCCCTCCAGGGCGTCCTACATTTGTAGGACATGTCCTGCATTTTCAGATCACCGTACATTTTATGGGTTTATACTATATTTGTACACCTGCAGACCCATAATAAATCATGACCATTGACATGCAAGCATTTTCAAAGTATATTCCACTCTGTTCAAGCAAAACAACTCTTCATAATAGTGTATGAGCTATTTGAAAGTAGCAATTATTCTCTTGGACTTTGGTGCACTTTACTTCGAGCGAGGTCTTTCCACAAAGTTTGGATGGGCAATTATCAGACCTTATTGAATTGCAAAAATTCGGAAGGCTGGGAATTTGGAATAGCCATCTCTTGGCATATATTGCACCTGCAAGATTGTGTGATTACATATCTGACATTCTCAAATGAGAGATTTGGAAGAGGAATCAAGAGCTATGTATTCCAAACCCTTCATATCATTTATGGATTCACAATAAAATAGGATGTGATGGAGGGGTAACCTTTCTGCATGAAATGACATGGAGAGAAGGATCCCCTTGTATGCAGAATAAAATCATCTTTCATTGTTTAAGATTTCTTTGCATGAGGAAGTTGATGGGAATGGTTTTATTGAATCTTATTTCCTCTCTATTGAGCCGTTTTCTTGCTGTCCGATTTTCTAGAGCAGTAAAAAGGAAGTTTGGTAGCTAGTTAGTGGACAAAAATTTGAAAGCTTGGAAAGAGGTGTTTTTGATTTAGGCCTTCCCTCCATGGCGTCCTACATTTGTAGGACATGTCCTTCACTTTCATATAACAGTATATTTTATGGGTATATACTATATTTGTACACCTGCAGGCACATAATTAATCATGACCATTGCCATCCAAGAATTTTCAAAGTATATTCCACTCCGTTCAAGCAAAACAACTCTCCATAATAGTGTATGAGCTATTTGAAAGTAGCATTTATTCTCTTGGACTTTGGTGCACATTACATCCTGCGATGTTTTCCACAAAGTTTGGATGGGCAATTCTCATATGTTACTGAGTTGCAAAAATTCTGAAGAGTGGAAGTTTGGACTAGCGATCTCTTGGCATATCTTTCACATGTAAGATTCTGTGATTACATATCTGACATTCTCGAATGAGAGATTTGGAAGAGGAGGCAAGTGCTATGTAGTCCAAACCCTTCATGTCATTTATGGATTCACAGTAAAATTGGTCGTGATGGAGGGGTACCCAGTCTGCATGAAATCACAAGGAGAGAAGGATCCTCTTGTATGCAGAACAAAATTATCTTTCATTGTTCAAGATTTCTTTGCATTAGGAAGTTGATGGGAATTGTTTTATTGAATCTTATTTCCTCTCTGTTGAGCCGTTTTCTTGCTGTCCGTGTTTATAGAGCAGTAAAAAGGAAGTTTGGTTGCTAGTGAGAGGACAAAAATTTCAACCCTTGGACAGGGTTGTTTCTGATTTGGAACTTCCCTCCTGGGTGTCCTACATTTGTAGGACATGTCCTCCATTTTCTGATCACAGTATATTTTATGGGTTTATACTATATTTGTAAAACTGTAGAACCATAATTAATAATGACCATGGCCATCCATGCATTTTCAATGTAATATCCACTCTCTTGAAGCAAAACAACTCTCCATAATAGCGTGAGAGCTATTTGAAAGTAGAATTTATTCTCTTAGACTATGGTGGACTTTACGTCCTTCGAAGTCTTTCCACAAAGTTTGGATGGACAATTATCAGACGTTATTGAGTTGCAAAAATTCGGAAGGCTGGGAGTTTGGACTACCCATCTCTTGGCTTATCTTGAACCTGTAAGATTCTGTGATTACATATCTGACATTCTAGAATGAGAGATTTGGAAGAGGAGGCACGTGCCATGTAGTCCAAACTCTTCATGTCATTTATGGAATCATAGTAAAATTGGTCGTGATGGAGGGGTACCCAGTCTGCATGAAATCACAAGGAGAGAAGGATCCTCTTGTATGCAGAACAAAATTATCTTTCATTGTTCAATATTTCTTTGCATTAGGAAGTTGATTGGAATTGTTTTATTGAATCTTATTTCCTCTCTGATGAGCCGTTTTCTTGCTGTCCGCGTTTGTAGACCAGTAGAAAGGAAGTTTGGTTGCTAGATAGTGGACATAAATTTGAACCCTTGGAAAGAGGTGTTTTTGATTTGGGCTTTCCCTCCCGGGCGTCCTACATTTGTAGGACATGTCCTCCATCTTGAGATCACAGTATATTTTCTGGGTTTATACTATATATGTACACCTGTAGACCCATAATAAAACATGACCATGGCCATCCAAGCATTTTCAATGTAATATCCACTCTGTTGAAGCAAAAGAACTCTCCATAATAGTGTAAGAGCTATTTGAAAGTAGAATTTATTTTCTTGGACTTTGGTGGACTTTACGTCCGGCGAGGTCTTTCCACAAAGTTTGGATGAGCAATTATCAGACGTTATTGAATTGCAAAAATTCGGAAGGCTGGGAGTTTGGACTAGCCATCTCTTGGCATATCTTGCACCTGTAACATTCTGTGATTACATATCTGACATTCTCGAATGAGAGATTTGGAAGAGGAGGCAAGTGCTATGTAGTCCAAACCCTTCATATCATATATAGATTCACAATAAAATTGGTTGTGAAGGAGGGGTTCCCAGTCTGCATGAAATTACATGGAGAGAAGGATCCACTTCTAGGTAGAACGAAATGATCTTTCATTGTTCAAGATTTCTTTGCCTGAGGAAGTTGATGGGAATGGTTTTATTGAATCTTATTTCCTCTCTGTTGAGCGTTTTTTGTGATGTATGAATATATAGAGCAGTAAAAAGGAAATTTTGTGGCTAGTTAGTGGAGAAAAATTTGAACCCTTGGAAAGAGGTGTTTTTAATTTGGGTCTTCCCTCCTGGGCGTCCTACATTTGTAGGACATGTCCTACATTTTCAGATCACATAATATTTTATGGGTATATACTATATTTTTACACCTGTAAACCCATAATTAATCATGACCATTGCCATCAACGCATTTTCAATGTAATATCCAATCTCTTGAAGCAAAACAACTCTCCATAATAGTTTAAGAGCTATTTGAAATTAGAATTCATTCTCTTGGACTTTGGTGGACTTTACGTCCTTCGAGGTCTTTGCACAAAGTTTGGATGGGCAATTATCTGACGTTATTGAGTTGCAAAAATTCTGAAGGCTAGGAGTTTGGACTAGCCATCTCTTGGCATATCTTGCACCTGTAAGATTCTGTGATTACATATCTGACTTTCTCAAATGAGAGATTTGGAAGAGGAGGCAAGTGAAATGTAGTCCAAACCCTTCATGTCATTTATGGATTCACAGTGAAATTGGTTGTGATGGAGGGGTACCCAGTCTGCATGAAATCACATGGAGAGAAGGATCCTCTTCTATGTAGAAGGAAATGATCTTTCATTTTTCAAGATTTCTTTGCATGAGCAAGTTGATGGGAATGGTTTTATTGAATCTTATTTCCTCTCTGTTGAGCCGTTTACTTGCTGTACTGTGTTATAGAGCAGTAAAAAGGAAGTTTGGTTGCTAGATAGTGAACAAAAATTTGAACCCTTGGAATGGGGTGTTTTTGATTTGGACCTACCCTCCTGGATGTCCTACATTTGTAGGACATGTCCTCCATTTTCTGATCACAGTTTATTTTATGGGTTTATACTATATTTGTAAAACTGAGAACCATAATTAATAATGTCCATGGCCATCCATGAATTTTCAATGTAATATCCACTCTCTTGAAGCAAAACAACTCTCCATAATAGCGTAAAAGCTATTTGAAAGTAGAATTTATTCTCTTAGACTATGGTGGACTTTACATCCTTCGAGGTCTTTCCACAAAGTTTGGATGGGCAATTATCAGACGTTATTGATTTGCAAAAATTCTGAAGGGTAGGAATTTGAACAAGGCATTTCTTGGCATATCTTCCACATGTAAGTATCTGTGATTATATATCTGACATTCTCGAATGAGAGATTTGGAAGAGGAGGCAAGTGACATGTAGTCCAAACCCTTCATGTCATTTATGGATTCACAGTAAAATTGGTCGTGATGGAGGGGTACCCAGTCTGCATGAAATCACAAGGAGAGAAGGATCCTCTTGTATGCAGAACGGAATTTTATTTCATTGTTCAAGATTTCTTTGCATGAGGAAGTTGATGGGAATCGTTTTATTGAATCTTATTTCCTCTCTGTTGAGCCGTTTTCTTGCTGTACGAGTATGTAGAGCAGTAAAATGGAAGTTTGGTTGCTAGTTAGTGGACAAAATTTTGAACCCTTGGAAAGAGGTGTTTTTGGTTTGGGCCTTCCCTCCAGGGCATCCTTCATTTGTAGGACATGTCCTACATTTTCCTATCACATAATATTTTATGTGTATATTCTATATTTGTACACCTGTAAACCCATAATTGATCATGACCATTGCCATCAACGCATTTTCAATGTAATATCCAATGTCTTGAAGCAAAACAACTCTCCATAATAGTGTAATAGCTATTTGAAAGTAGAATTCATTCTCTTGGACTTTGGTGGACTTTACGTCCTTCGAGGTCTTTCCACAAGGTTTGGATGGGCAATTATCAGACGTTATTGAGTTGCAAAAATTCGGAAGGCTGGGAGTTTGGACAAGCCATATCTTGGCATATCTTGCACCTGAAAGGTTCTGTGATTACATATCTGACATTCTCGAATGAGAGATTTGGAAGAAGAGGCAATTGCTATGTAGTCCAAACCCTTCATATCATTTATGGTTTCACAAAAAAATTGGTCGTGATAGAAGTGTAACCAGTCTGCATGAAATCACATGGAAAGAAGGATCCTCTTTTATGCAGAACGAAATGATCTTTCATTGTTCAAGATTTCTTTGCATGAGGAAGTTGATGGGAATGGTTTTATTGAATCTTATTTCCTCTCTTTTGAGACGTTTTATTGCTGTCCGAGTTTATAGAGCAGTAAAAAGGAAGTTTGGTAGCTAGTTAGTGGACAAAAATTTGAACCCTTGGAAAGAGGTGTTTTTGATGTGGGCCTTCACTCCTGTACGTCCTACATTTGTAGGACATGTCCTCCATTTTCAGATCATACTGTATTTTATGGGTTTATACTATCTATGTACCCTTGTAGACCCATAATTAATCATGACCATTGTCATCCAAGCATTTTCAATGTAATATCCACTCTCTTGAAGCAAACAACTCTCCATAATAGTGTAAGAGCTATTTGAAAGTAGAATTAATTCTCTTGGACTTAGGTGGACTTTATGTCCTTCGAGGTCTTTCCGCAAAGTTTGGATGGGCAATTATCAGACGTTATTGAGTTGCAAATATTCTGAAGGCTGGGAGTTTGGACTAGCCATATCTTGGCATATCTTTCACCTGTAAGCTTCTGTGATTACATATCTGACAATCTCGATTGAGAGATTTGGAAGAGGAGGCAAGTGCTATGTAGTCCAAACCCTTCATATCATTTATGGATTCACAGTGAAATTGGTGGTGATGTAGTGGTACCCAGTCTGCAAGAAATCACATGGAGAGAAGTATCCTCTTCTATGTAGAACGAAATGATCTTTCATTGTTCAAAATTTTTTTGCTTCAGGAAATTGATGGGAATGGTTTTATTGAATCTTTTTTCCTCTCTGTTGAGCGGTTTTCTAGCGGTTCGAGTTTTCACAACAGGAAAAATGAAGTTTGGTTTCTAGATAGTGGACAAAAATTTGAACCCTTGGAAAGAGGTGTTTTTAATTAGGGCCATCCCTCCTGGGCGTCCTACATTTGTAGGACATGTCCTCCATTTTCAAATCACAGTATTTTTTATGTGTATATACTATATTTGTACACCTGTATACCCATAATTAATCATGACCATTGCCATCTAAGCTTTTTCAAAGTATATTCCACTCCGTTCAAGCAAAACAACTATCCATAATAGTGTATGAGTTATTTGAAAGTAGAATTTATTCTCTTGGACTTTGGTGCACTTTACGTCAAGCGAGATCTTTCCACAAAATTTGGATGGGCAATTATCAGACATTATTGAGTTGCAAAAATTCGGAAGGCTGGGAGTTTGGACTAGCCATCTCTTGGCATGTCTTGCACCTGTAAGATTCTGTGATTACATATCTGACTTTCTCGAATGAGAGATTTGGAAGAGGAGGCCAGTGCTATGTAGTTCAAACCCTTCATGTCATTTATGGATTCACAGTGAAATTGGTTGTGATGGAGGGGTACCCAGTCTGCATGAAATCACATGGCGAGAAGGATCCTCTTCTATGTAGAACGAAATGATCTTTCATTTTTCAAGATTTCTTTGCATGAGGAAGTTGATGGGAATGGTTTTATTGAATCTTATTTCTTCTCTGTTGAGCCGTTTACTTGCTGTCTGATGTTATAGAGCAGTAAAAAGGAAGTTTGGTTGCTAGATAGTGGACAAAATTTGAACCCTTGGAAAGGGGTGTTTTTGATTTGGACCTTCCCTCCTGGGTGTCCTACATTTGTAGGACATGTCCTCCATTTTCTGATCACAGTATATTTTATGGGTTTATACTATATTTGTAAAACTGAGAACCAAAATTAATAATGACCATGGCCATCCATGCATTTTCAATGTAATATCCACTCTCTTGAAGCAAAACAACTCTCCATAATAGTGTGAGAGCTATTTGAAAGTAGAATTTATTCTCTTAGACTATGGTGGACTTTACGTCCTTCGAGGTCTTTCCACAAAGTTTGGATGGGCAATTATCAGACGTTATTGATTTGCAAAAATTCTGAAGGGTGGAAGTTTGGACAAGACGTTTCTTGGCATATCTTCCACAAGTAAGATTCTGTGATTACATATCTGACATTATCGAATGAGAGATTTGGAAGAGGAGGCAAGTGCCATGTAGTCCAAACCCTTCATGTCATTTATGGATTCACAGTGAAATTGGTCGTGACGGAGGGGTACCCAGTCTGCATGAAATCACATGGAGAGAAGGATCTTCTTCTATGTAGAGCGAATTGATCTTTCATTGATCAAGATTTCTTTGCATGAGGAAGTTGATGGGAATGGTTTTATTGAATCTTATTTCCTCTCTGTTGAGCCGTTTTCTTGCTGTCCGAGTTTATAGAGCAGTAAAAAGGAAGTTTGGTTGCTAGATAGTGGACAAAAATTTGAACCCTTGGAAAGAGATGTTTTTGATGTGGGCCTTCACTCCTGGGCGTCCTACATTTGTAGGACATGTCCTCCGTTTTGAGATCACAATATATTTTATGGGTTTATACTATATATGTACACCTGTAGACCCATAATAATTCATGACCATGGCAATCCAAGCATTTTCAATGTAATATCCACTCTCTTGAAGCAAAAGAACTCTCCATTATAGCCTAAGAGCTATTTGAAAGTAGAATTAATTTTCTTCGACTTTTGTGGACTTTACGTCCGGCGAGGTCTTTCCACAAAGTTTGGGTGGGCAATTATCAGACGTTATTGATTTGCAAAAATTCGGAAGGCTGAGAGTTTGGACTAGCCATCTCTTGGCATATCTTGCACCTGTAAGATTCTGAGATTACATATCTGACATTCTCGAATGAGAGATTTGGAAGAGGAGGCAAGTCCTATGTAGACCAAACCCTTCATATCATTTATAGATTCACAATAAAATTGGTCGTGAAGGATGGGTACCCAGTCTACATGAAATCACATGGAGAGAAGGATCCTCTTGTATGCAGAACAAAATTATCTTTCATTGTTCAAGATTTCTTTGCATGAGGAAGTTGATGGGAATGGTTTTATTGAATCTAATTTCCTCTCTGTTGAGCGTTTTTCTTGATGTACGAATATATAGAACAGTAAAAAAGAAGTTTTGTGGCTAGTTAGTGGAGAAAAATTTGAACCCTTGGAAAGAGGTGTTTTTAATTTGGGCCTTCCCTCCTGGGCGTCCTACATTTGTAGGACTTGTCCTACATTTTCAGATCACAGTATATTTTATGGGTATATACTATACTTGTCCACCTGTAAACCCATAATTAATTATGACCATTGCCATCAACGCATTTTCAATGTAATTTCCACTCTCTTGAAGCAAAACAACTCTCCATAATAGCGTGAGAGCTATTTGAAAGTAGAATTTATTCTCTTAGACTATGGTGGACTTTACGTCCTTCGAGGTCTTTCCACAAAGTTTGGATGGGCAATTATCAGACGTTATTGATTTGCAAAAATTCTGAAGGGTGGAAGTTTGAACAAGACGTTGCTTGGCATATCTTCCACATGTAAGATTCTGTGATTACATATCTGACATTCTAGAATGAGAGATTTGGAAGAGGAGGCAAGTGCTATGTAGTCCAAACCCTTCATATCATTTATAGATTCACAAAAAAATTGGTGTGATAGAGGGGTAACCAATCTGCATGAAATCACATGGAGAGAAGGATCCTCTTCTATGCAGAACAAATTGATCTTTCATTGTTCAAGATTTCTTTGCATGAGGAAGTTGATGGGAATGGTTTTATTGAATCGTATTTCCTCTCTGTTGAGCCATTTTCTTGCTGTCCGTGTTTATAGAGCAATAAAAAGGAAATTTGGTTGCTAGATAGTGGACAAAAATCTGAACCCTTGCAAAGGGGTGTTTTTGATTTGGACATTCCCTCCTGGATGTCCTACATTTGTAGGACATGTCCTCCATTTTCAGATCACAGTATATTTTATGTGTTTATACTATATTTGTAAAACTGTAGAACCATAATTAATAATGACCATGGCCATCTATGCATTTTCAATGTAATATCCACTCTCTTGAAGCAAAACAACTCTCCATAATAGCGTGAGAGCTATTTGAAAGTAGAATTTATTCTCTTAGACTATGGTGGACTTTACGTCCTTCGAGGTCTTTCCACAAAGTTTGGATGGGCAATTATCAGACGTTATTGATTTGCAAAAATTCTGAAGGGTGGAAGTTTGGACAAGATGTTTCTTGGCATATCTTCCACATGTAAGATTCTGTGATTACATATCTGACATTATCGAATGAGAGATTTGGAAGAGGAGGCAAGTGCCATGTAGTCCAAACCCTTCATGTCATTTATGGATTCACAGTGAAATTGGTCGTGACGGAGGGGTACCCAGTCTGCATGAAATCACATGGAGAGAAGGATCTTCTTCTATGTAGAGCGAAATGATCTTTCATTGTTCAAGATTTCTTTGCATGAGGAAGTTGATGGGAATGGTTTTATTGAATCTTATTTCCTCTCTGTTGAGCCGTTTTCTTGCTGTCCGAGTTTATAGAGCAGTAAAAAGGAAGTTTGGTTGCCAGATAGTGGACAAAAATTTGAACCCTTGGAAAGAGATGTTTTTGATTAAGGCCTTCCCTCCTGGGCGTCCTACATTTGTAGGACATGTCCTCCATTTTCAGATCACAGTATATTTTATGGGTTTATACTATATATGTACACCGGTAGACCCATAATAAATCATGACCATGGCCATACAAGCATTTTCAATGTAATATCCACTCTCTTGAAGCAAAAGAACTCTCCATAAAAGTGTAAGAGCTATTTGAAAGTAGAATTTATTTTCTTGGACTTTGGTGGACTTTATGTCCGGCGAGGTCTTTCCACATAGTTTGGATGGGCAATTATCAGACGTTATTGAGTTGCAAAAATTCGGAAGGCTGGGAGTTTGGACTAGCCATCTCTTGGCATATCTTGCACCTGTAAGATTCTGTGATTACATATCTGACATTCTCGAATGAGAGATTTGGAACAGGAGGCAAGTGCTATGTAGTCCAAACCCTTCATATCATTTATAGATTCACAATAAAATTGGTTCTGAAGGAGGGGTACCCAGTCTGCACGAAATCACATGGAAAGAAGGATCCTCTTCTATGTAGAACGAAATGATCTTTCATTTTTCAAGATTTCTTTTCATGAGGAAGTTGATGGGAATGGTTTTATTGAATCTTATTTCCTCTCTGTTGATCCGTTTACTTGCTGTCCGATGTTATAGAGCAGTAAAAAGGAAGTTTGGTTGCTAGATAGTGGACAAAGATCTGAACCCTTGCAAAGGGGTGTTTTTGATTTGGACATTCCCTCCTGGATGTCCTACATTTGTAGGACATGTCCTCCATTTTCTGATCACAGTATATTTTATGGGTTTATACTATATTTGTAAAACTGTAGAACCATAATTAATAATGACCATGGCCATCCATGCATTGTCAATGTAATATCCACTCTCTTGAAGCAAAAAAACTCTCCATAATAGCGTGAGAGCTATTTGAAAGTAGAATTTATTCTCTTAGACTATGGTGGACTTTACGTCCTTCGAGGTCTTTCCACAAAGTTTGGATGGGCAATTATCAGACGTTATTGATTTGCAAAAATTCTGAAGGGTGGAAGTTTGAACAAGACGTTGCTTGGCATATCTTCCACATGTAAGATTCTGTGATTACATATCTGACATTCTCGAATGAGAAATTTGGAAGAGGAGGCAAGTGCCATGTAGTCCAAACCCTTCATGTCATTTATGGATTCACAGTGAAATTGGTCGTGACGGAGGGGTACCCAGTCTGCATGAAATCAAACGGATAGAAGGATCCTCTTCTATGTAGAACGAAATGATCTTTCATTGTTCAAGATTCCTTTGCTTCAGGTAATTGATGGGAATGGTTTTATTGAATCTTTTTTCCTCTCTGTTGAGTGGTTTTCTGGCTGTTCGAGTTTACACAGCAGGAAAAAGGAAGTTTGGTTTCTAGATAGTGGAGAAAAATTTGAACCCTTGGAAAGAGGTGTTTTTGATTAGGGCCATTCCTCCTGGGCGTCCTACATTTGTAGGACATGTCCTCCATTTTCAAACCACAGTATATTTTATGGGTTTATACTATATTTGTACACCTGTATACCCATAATTAATCATGACCATTGCCATCCAAGCCTTTTCAATGTAATATCCTCTCTCTTGAAGCAAAACAACTCTCCATAATAGTATAAGAGCTATATGAAAGTAGAATTTATTCTCTTCGACTTTGGTGGACTTTACGTCTTTCGAGGTCTTTCCACAAAGTTTGGATGGGCAATTATCAGACGTTATTGAATTGCAAAAAATCTGAAGGGTGGAAGTTTGGACAAGCCATTTCTTGGCATATTCTCCACCTGCAAGATTCTGTGATTACATATCTGACATTCTCGAATGAGAGATTTGGAAGAGGAGGCAAGTGCCATGTAGTCCAAACCCTTCATATCCTTTATGGATTCACAATAAAATTGGTTGTGATGGAGGGGTAACCAGTCTGCAAGAAATCACATGGAGAGAAGGATCCTCTTCGATGCAGAATGAAATGATCTTTCATTGTTCAAGATTTCTTTGCATGAGGAAGTTGATGGGAATGGTTTTATTGAAAATTATTTCCTCTCTGTTGAGCCTTTTTCTTGCTGTACGAGTATATAGAGCAGTAAAAGTGAAGTTTGGTTGCTAATTAGCGGACAAAAATTTGAACCCTTGGAAAGAGGTGTTTTTAATTTGGGCCTTCCCTCCTGGGCGTCCTACATTTGTAGGACATGTCCTACATTTTCAGATCACAGTATATTTTATGGGTACATACAATATTTGTACACCTGTAGACCCAGAATTAATCATGACCATTGCCATCCAAGCATTCTCATAGTATATTCCACCCCCTTCAAGTAAAACAACTCTTTATAATTGTGTAAGAGCTATTTGAAAGTAGAATTTATTCTCTTGGACTTTGGTGCACTTTACGTCCTGCGACGTCTTTCCACAAAGTTTGGATGTACAATTATCAAACTTTATTGAGTTGCAAAAATTCTGTAGGGTGGAATTTTGGACAAGCCATTTCTTGGCATATCTTCCACCTGTAAGATTCTGTGATTACATATCTGACATTCTAGAATGAGAGATTTAGAAGAGGAGGCAAGTTCTATGTAGTCCAAACCCTTCATATCATTTATAGATTCACAATAAAATTGGTTGTGAAGGAGAGGTAACAAGTCTGCATGAAATGACATGGAGAGAAGGATCCTCTTTTATGCAGAACGAAATGATCTTTAATTGTTCAAGATTTCTTTGCATGAGGAAGTTGATGGGAATGGTTTTATTGAATCTTATTTCCTCTCTGTTGAGCCGTTTTCTTGCTGTCCGAGTTTATAGAGCAGTAAAAAGGAAGTTTGGTAGCTAGATAGTGGACAAAAATTTGAACCCTTGGAAAGAGGTCTTTTTGATGTGGGCCTTCACTCCTGGATGTCCTACATTTGTAGGACATGTCCTCCATTTTCAGATCACAGTATATTTTATGGGTTTATACTATATTTGTAAAACTGAGAACCAAAATTAATAATGACCATGGCCATCCATGCATTTTCAATGTAATATCCACTCTCTTGAAGCAAAACAACTCTCCATAATAGCGTAAGAGCTATTTGAAAGTAGAATTTATTCTCTTAGACTATGGTGGACTTTACGTCCTTCGATGTCTTTCCACAAAGTTTGGATGGGCAATTATCAGACGTTATTAATTTGCAAAAATTCTGAAGGGTAGGAATTTGAACAAGGCATTTTTTGGCATATCTTCCACATGTAAGATTCTGTGATTATATATCTGACATTCTCGAATGAGAGATTTGGAAGAGGATGAAAGTGCCATGTAGTCCAAACCCTTCATGTCATTTATGGATTCACAGTGAAATTGGTCGTGACGGAGGGGTACCCAGCCTGCATGAAATCACATGGAGAGAAGGATGTTCTTCTGTGTAGAACAAAATGATCTTTCATTGTTCAAGATTTCTTTGCATGAGGAAGTTGATGGGAATGGTTTTATTGAAACTTATTTCCTATCTGTTGAGCCGTTTTCTTGCTGTCCGAGTTTATAGAGCAGTAAAAAGGAAGTTTGGTTGCTAGATAGTGGACAAAAATGTGAACCCTTGGAAAGAGGTGTTTTTGATGTGGGCCTTCACTCCTGGGCGTCCTACATTTGTAGGACATGTCCTCCATCTTGAGATCACAATATATTTTATGGGTTTATACTATATATGTACACCTGTAGACCCATAATAAATCATGACCATGGCAATCCAAGCATTTTCAATGTAATATTCACTCTCTTGAAGCAAAAGAACTCTCCATAATAGCGTAAGAGCTATTTGAAAGTAGAATTAATTTTCTTGGACTTTGGTGGACTTTTCGTCCGGCGAGGTCTTTCCACAAAGTTTGGATGGGCAATTATCAGACGTTATTGAGTTGCAAAAATTCGGAAGGCTGGGAGTTTGGACTAGCCATCTCTTGGCATATCTTGCACCTGTAAGATTCTGAGATTACATATCTGACATTCTCGAATGAGAGATTTGGAAGAGGAGGCAAGTGCTATGTAGACCAAACCCTTCATATCATTTATAGATTCACAATAAAATTGGTCGTGAAGGAGGGGTACCCAGTCTGCATGAAATCACATGGAGAGAAGGATCCTCTTGTATCCAGAAAAAAATTATCTTTCATTGTTCAAGATTTCTTTGCATGATGAAGTTGATGGGAATGGTTTTATTGAATCTAATTTCCTCTCTGTTGAGCGTTTTTCTTGATGTACGAATATATAGAACAGTAAAAAAGAAGTTTTGTGGCTAGTTAGTGGAGAAAAATTTGAACGCTTGGAAAGAGGTGTTTTTAAGTTGGGCCTTCCCTCCTGGGCGTCCTACATTTGTAGGACATGTCCTACATTTTCAGATCACAGTATATTTTATGGGTATATACTATATTTGTACACCTGTAAACCCATAATTAATTATGACCATGGCCATCGATGCATTTTCAATGTAATATCCAATCTCTTGAAGCAAAACAATCTCCATAATAGCGTAAGAGCTATTTGAAAGTAGAATTTATTCTCTTGAACTTTGGTGGACTTTAAATCCTTAGAGGTCTTTGCACAAAGTTTGGAATGGCAATTATCTGACGTTATTGAGTTGCAAAAATTCTGAAGTGTGGAATTTTGGACAAGCCATTTCTTGGCATGTCTTACACCTGTAAGATTCTGTGATTACATAGTTGTCATTCTCGAATGAGAGATTTGGAAGAGGAGGCAAGTGCTATGTAGTCCAAACCCTTCATATCATTTATAGATTCACAATAAAATTGGTTGTGAAGGAGGGGTACCCAGGCTGCATGAAATCACGTGGACAGAAGGATCCTCTTTTATGCAGAACGAAATGATCTTTAATTGTTCAAGATTTCTTTGCATGAGGAAGTTGATGGGAATGGTTTTATTGAATCTTATTTTCTCTCTGTTGAGCCGGTTTCTTGCTGTCCGAGTTTATAGAGCAGTAAAAAGGAAGTTTGGTAGCTAGATAGTGGACAAAAATTTGATCCCTTGCAAAGAGGTGTTTTTGATGTGGGCCTTCACTCCTGGACGTCCTACATTTGTAGGACATGTCCTCCATTTTCAGATCACAGTATATTTTATGGGTTTATACTATATTTTCAAAACTGAGAACCAAAATTAATAATGACCATGGCCAGCCATGCATTTTCAATGTAATATCCACTCTCTTGAAGCAAAACAACTCTCCATAATAGCGTAAGAGCTATTTGAAAGTAGAATTTATTCTCTTAGACTATGGTGGACTTTACGTCCTTCGAGGTCTTTCCACAAAGTTTGGAATGGCAATTATCTGACGTTATTGAGTTGCAAAAATTTTGAAGTGTGGTAGTTTGAACAAGACGTTGCTTGGCATATCTTCCACATGTAAGATTCTGTGATTACATATCTGACATTCTAGAATGAGAGATTTGGAAGAGGAGGCAAGTGCTATGTAGTCCAAACCCTTCATATCATTTATAGATTCACAAAAAAATTGGTTGTGATAGAGGGGTAACCAATATGCATGAAATCACATGGAGAGAAGGATCCTCTTCTATGCAGAACAAATTGATCTTTCATTGTTCAAGATTTCTTTGCATGAGGAAGTTGATGGGAATGGTTTTATTGAATCTTATTTCCTCTCTGTTGAGCCATTTTCTTGCTGTCCGTGTTTATAGAGCAATAAAAAGGAAATTTGGTTGCTAGATAGTGGACAAAAATCTGAACCCTTGCAAAGGGGTGTTTTTGATTTGGACATTCCCTCCTGGATGTCCTACATTTGTAGGACATGTCCTCCATTTTCTGATCACAGTATATTTTATGGGTTTATACTATATTTGTAAAACTGTAGAACCATAATTAATAATGACCATGGCCATCTATGCATTTTCAATGTAATATCCACTCTCTTGAAGCAAAACAACTCTCCATAATAGCGTGAGAGCTATTTGAAAGTAGAATTTATTCTCTTAGACTATGGTGGACTTTACGTCCTTCGAGGTCTTTCCACAAAGTTTGGATGGGCAATTATCAGACGTTATTGATTTGCAAAAATTCTGAAGGGTGGAAGTTTGGACAAGATGTTTCTTGGCATATCTTCCACATGTAAGATTCTGTGATTACATATCTGACATTATCGAATGAGAGATTTGGAAGAGGAGGCAAGTGCCATGTAGTCCAAACCCTTCATGTCATTTATGGATTCACAGTGAAATTGGTCGTGACGGAGGGGTACCCAGTCTGCATGAAATCACATGGAGAGAAGGATCTTCTTCTATGTAGAGCGAAATGATCTTTCATTGTTCAAGATTTCTTTGCATGAGGAAGTTGATGGGAATGGTTTTATTGAATCTTATTTCCTCTCTGTTGAGCCGTTTTCTTGCTGTCCGAGTTTATAGAGCAGTAAAAAGGAAGCTTGGTTGCCAGATAGTGGACAAAAATTTGAACCCTTGGAAAGAGATGTTTTTGATGAAGGCCTTCCCTCCTGGGCGTCCTACATTTGTAGGACATGTCCTCCATTTTCAGATCACAGTATATTTTATGGGTTTATACTATATATGTACACCTGTAGACCCATAATAAATCATGACCATGGCCATACAAGCATTTTCAATGTAATATCCACTCTCTTGAAGCAAAAGAACTCTCCATAAAAGTGTAAGAGCTATTTGAAAGTAGAATTTATTTTCTTGGACTTTGGTGGACTTTATGTCCGGCGAGGTCTTTCCACATAGTTTGGATGGGCAATTATCAGACGTTATTGAGTTGCAAAAATTCGGAAGGCTGGGAGTTTGGACTAGCCATCTCTTGGCATATCTTGCACCTGTAAGATTCTGTGATTACATATCTGACATTCTCGAATGAGAGATTTGGAACAGAAGGCAAGTGCTATGTAGTCCAAACCCTTCATATCATTTATAGATTCACAATGAAATTGGTTCTGAAGGAGGGGTACCCAGTCTGCACGAAATCACATGGAAAGAAGGATCCTCTTCTATGTAGAACGAAATGATCTTTCATTTTGCAAGATTTCTTTTCATGAGGAAGTTGATGGGAATGGTTTTATTGAATCTTATTTCCTCTCTGTTGATCCGTTTACTTGCTGTCTGATGTTATAGAGCAGTAAAAAGTAAGTTTGGTTTCTAGATAGTGGACAAAAATCTGAACCCTTGCAAAGGGGTGTTTTTGATTTGGACATTCCCTCCTGGATGTCCTACATTTGTAGGACATGTCCTCCATTTTCTGATCACAGTATATTTTATGGGTTTATACTATATTTGTAAAACTGTAGAACCATAATTAATAATGACCATGGCCATCCATGCATTTTCAATGTAATATCCACTCTCTTGAAGCAAAAAACTCTCCATAATAGCGTGAGAGCTATTTGAAAGTAGAATTTATTCTCTTAGACTATGGTGGACTTTACGTCCTTCGAGGTCTTTCCACAAAGTTTGGATGGGCAATTATCAGACGTTATTGATTTGCAAAAATTCTGAAGGGTGGAAGTTTGAACAAGACGTTGCTTGGCATATCTTCCACATGTAAGATTCTGTGATTACATATCTGACATTCTCGAATGAGAAATTTGGAAGAGGAGGCAAGTGCCATGTAGTCCAAACCCTTCATGTCATTTATGGATTCACAGTGAAATTGGTCGTGACGGAGGGGTACCCAGTCTGCATGAAATCAAACGGATAGAAGGATCCTCTTCTATGTAGAACGAAATGATCTTTCATTGTTCAAGATTCCTTTGCTTCAGGTAATTGATGGGAATGGTTTTATTGAATCTTTTTTCCTCTCTGTTGAGTGGTTTTCTGGCTGTTCGAATTTACACAGCAGGAAAAAGGAAGTTTGGTTTCTAGAGAGTGGAGAAAAATTTGAACCCTTGGAAAGAGGTTTTTTTGATTAGGGCCATTCCTCCTGGGCGTCCTACATTTGTAGGACATGTCCTCCATTTTCAAACCACAGTATATTTTATGGGTTTATACCATATTTGTACACCTGTATACCCATAATTAATCATGACCATTGCCATCCAAGCATTTTCAATGTAATATCCTCTCTCTTGAAGCAAAACAACTCTCCATAATAGTATAAGAGCTATATGAAAGTAGAATTTATTCTCTTCGACTTTGGTGGACTTTACGTCCTCCGAGGTCTTTCCACAAAGTTTGGATGGGCAATTATCAGACGTTATTGAATTGCAAAAAATCTGAAGGGTGGAAGTTTGGACAAGCCATTTCTTGGCATATTCTCCACCTGCAAGATTCTGTGATTACATATCTGACATTCTCGAATGAGAGATTTGGAAGAGGAGGCAAGTGCCATGTAGTCCAAACCCTTCATATCCTTTATGGATTCACAATAAAATTGGTTGTGATGGAGGGGTAACCAGTCTGCAAGAAATCACATGGAGAGAAGGATCCTCTTCGATGCAGAATGAAATGATCTTTCATTGTTCAAGATTTCTTTGCATGAGGAAGTTGATGGGAATGGTTTTATTGAAAATTATTTCCTCTCTGTTGAGCCTTTTTCTTGCTGTACGAGTATATAGAGCAGTAAAAGGGAAGTTTGGTTGCTAGTTAGCGGACAAAAATTTGAACCCTTGGAAAGAGGTGTTTTTCAATTGGGCCTTCCCTCCTGGGCGTCCTACATTTGTAGGACATGTCCTACATTTTCAGATCACAGTATATTTTATGGGTACATACAATATTTGTACACCTGTAGACCCAGAATTAATCATGACCATTGCCATCCAAGCATTCTCATAGTATATTCCACCCCCTTCAAGTAAAACAACTCTTTATAATTGTGTAAGAGCTATTTGAAAGTAGAATTTATTCTCTTGGACTTTGGTGCACTTTACGTCCTGCGACGTCTTTCCACAAAGTTTGGATGTACAATTATCAAACGTTATTGAGTTGCAAAAATTCTGTAGGGTGGAATTTTGGACAAGCCATTTCTTGGCATATCTTCCACCTGTAAGATTCTGTGATTACATATCTCACATTCTAGAATGAGAGATTTAGAAGAGGAGGCAAGTTCTATGTAGTCCAAACCCTTCATATCATTTATAGATTCACAATAAAATTGGTTGTGAAGGAGAGGTAACAAGTCTGCATGAAATGACATGGAGAGAAGGATCCTCTTTTATGCAGAACGAAATGATCTTTAATTGTTCAAGATTTCTTTGCATGAGGAAGTTGATGGGAATGGTTTTATTGAATCTTATTTCCTCTCTGTTGAGCCGTTTTCTTGCTGTCCGAGTTTATAGAGCAGTAAAAAGGAAGCTTGGTTGCCAGATAGTGGACAAAAATTTGAACCCTTGGAAAGAGATGTTTTTGATTAAGGCCTTCCCTCCTGGGCGTCCTACATTTGTAGGACATGTCCTCCATTTTCAGATCACAGTATATTTTATGGGTTTATACTATATATGTACACCTGTAGACCCATAATAAATCATGACCATGGCCATCCATGCATTTTCAATGTAATATCCACTCTCTTGAAGCAAAAGAACTCTCCATAAAAGTGTAAGAGCTATTTGAAAGTAGAATTTATTTTCTTGGACTTTGGGTGGACTTTATGTCCGGCGAGGTCTTTCCACATAGTTTGGATGGGCAATTATCAGACGTTATTGAGTTGCAAAAATTCGGAAGGCTGGGAGTTTGGACTAGCCATCTCTTGGCATATCTTGCACCTGTAAGATTCTGTGATTACATATCTGACATTCTCGAATTAGAGATTTGGAACAGAAGGCAAGTGCTATGTAGTCCAAACCCTTCATATCATTTATAGATTCACAATGAAATTGGTTCTGAAGGAGGGGTACCCAGTCTGCACGAAATCACATGGAAAGAAGGATCCTCTTCTATGTAGAACGAAATGATCTTTCATTTTTCAAGATTTCTTTGCATGAGGAAGTTGATGGGAATGGTTTTATTGAATCTTATTTCCTCTCTGTTGATCCGTTTACTTGCTGTCCGATGTTATAGAGCAGTAAAAAGGAAGTTTGGTTGCTAGATAGTGGACAAAAATCTGAACCCTTGCAAAGGGGTGTTTTTGATTTGGACATTCCCTCCTGGATGTCCTACATTTGTAGGACATGTCCTACATTTTCTGATCACAGTATATTTTATGGGTTTATACTATATTTGTAAAACTGTAGAACCATAATTAATAATGACCGTGGCCATCCATGCATTTTCAATGTAATATCCACTCTCTTGAAGCAAAAAACTCTCCATAATAGCGTGAGAGCTATTTGAAAGTAGAATTTATTCTCTTAGACTATGGTGGACTTTACGTCCTTCGAGGTCTTTCCACAAAGTTTGGATGGGCAATTATCAGACGTTATTGATTTGCAAAAATTCTGAAGGGTGGAAGTTTGAACAAGACGTTGCTTGGCATATCTTCCACATGTAAGATTCTGTGATTACATATCTGACATTCTCGAATGAGAAATTTGGAAGAGGAGGCAAGTGCCATGTAGTCCAAACCCTTCATGTCATTTATGGATTCACAGTGAAATTGGTCGTGACGGAGGGGTACCCAGTCTGCATGAAATCAAACGGATAGAAGGATCCTCTTCTATGTAGAACGAAATGATCTTTCATTGTTCAAGATTCCTTTGCTTCAGGTAATTGATGGGAATGGTTTTATTGAATCTTTTTTCCTCTCTGTTGAGTGGTTTTCTGGCTGTTCGAGTTTACACAGCAGGAAAAAGGAAGTTTGGTTTCTAGATAGTGGAGAAAAATTTGAACCCTTGGAAAGAGGTGTTTTTGATTAGGGCCATTCCTCCTGGGCATCCTACATTTGTAGGACATGTCCTCCATTTTCAAACCACAGTATATTTTATGGGTTTATACTATATTTGTACACCTGTATACCCATAATTAATCATGACCATTGCCATCCAAGCATTTTCAATGTAATATCCTCTCTCTTGAAGCAAAACAACTCTCCATAATAGTATAAGAGCTATATGAAAGTAGAATTTATTCTCTTCGACTTTGGTGGACTTTACGTCCTCCGAGGTCTTTCCACAAAGTTTGGATGGGCAATTATCAGACGTTATTGAATTGCAAAAAATCTGAAGGGTGGAAGTTTGGACAAGCCATTTCTTGGCATATTCTCCACCTGCAAGATTCTGTGATTACATATCTGACATTCTCGAATGAGAGATTTGGAAGAGGAGGCAAGTGCCATGTAGTCCAAACCCTTCATATCCTTTATGGATTCACAATAAAATTGGTTGTGATGGAGGGGTAACCAGTCTGCAAGAAATCACATGGAGAGAAGGATCCTCTTCGATGCAGAATGAAATGATCTTTCATTGTTCAAGATTTCTTTGCATGAGGAAGTTGATGGGAATGGTTTTATTGAAAATTATTTCCTCTCTGTTGAGCCTTTTTCTTGCTGTACGAGTATATAGAGCAGTAAAAGGGAAGTTTGGTTGCTAGTTAGCGGACAAAAATTTGAACCCTTGGAAAGAGGTGTTTTTAATTTGGGCCTTCCCTCCTGGGCGTCCTACATTTGTAGGACATGTCCTACATTTTCAGATCACAGTATATTTTATGGGTACATACAATATTTGTACACCTGTAGACCCAGAATTAATCATGACCATTGCCATCCAAGCATTCTCATAGTATATTCCACCCCCTTCAAGTAAAACAACTCTTTATAATTGTGTAAGAGCTATTTGAAAGTAGAATTTATTCTCTTGGACTTTGGTGCACTTTACGTCCTGCGACGTCTTTCCACAAAGTTTGGATGTACAATTATCAAACGTTATTGAGTTGCAAAAATTCTGTAGGGTGGAATTTTGGACAAGCCATTTCTTGGCATATCTTCCACCTGTAAGATTCTGTGATTACATATCTGACATTCTAGAATGAGAGATTTAGAAGAGGAGGCAAGTTCTATGTAGTCCAAACCCTTCATATCATTTATAGATTCACAATAAAATTGGTTGTGAAGGAGAGGTAACAAGTCTGCATGAAATGACATGGAGAGAAGGATCCTCTTTTATGCAGAACGAAATGATCTTTAATTGTTCAAGATTTCTTTGCATGAGGAAGTTGATGGGAATGGTTTTATTGAATCTTATTTCCTCTCTGTTGAGCCGTTTTCTTGCTGTCCGAGTTTATAGAGCAGTAAAAAGGAAGTTTGGTAGCTAGATAGTGGACAAAAATTTGAACCCTTGGAAAGAGGTGTTTTTGATGTGGGCCTTCACTCCTGGATGTCCTACATTTGTAGGACATGTCCTCCATTTTCAGATCACAGTATATTTTATGGGTTTATACTATATTTGTAAAACTGAGAACCAAAATTAATAATGACCATGGCCATCCATGCATTTTCAATGTAATATCCACTCTCTTGAAGCAAAACAACTCTCCATAATAGCGTAAGAGCTATTTGAAAGTAGAATTTATTCTCTTAGACTATGGTGGACTTTACGTCCTTCGATGTCTTTCCACAAAGTTTGGATGGGCAATTATCAGACGTTATTAATTTGCAAAAATTCTGAAGGGTAGGAATTTGAACAAGGCATTTCTTGGCATATCTTCCACATGTAAGATTCTGTGATTATATATCTGACATTCTCGAATGAGAGATTTGGAAGAGGATGAAAGTGCCATGTAGTCCAAACCCTTCATGTCATTTATGGATTCACAGTGAAATTGGTCGTGACGGAGGGGTACCCAGCCTGCATGAAATCACATGGAGAGAAGGATGTTCTTCTGTGTAGAACAAAATGATCTTTCATTGTTCAAGATTTCTTTGCATGAGGAAGTTGATGGGAATGGTTTTATTGAAACTTATTTCCTATCTGTTGAGCCGTTTTCTTGCTGTCCGAGTTTATAGAGCAGTAAAAAGGAAGTTTGGTTGCTAGATAGTGGAGAAAAATGTGAACCCTTGGAAAGAGGTGTTTTTGATGTGGGCCTTCACTCCTGGGCGTCCTACATTTGTAGGACATGTCCTCCATCTTGAGATCACAATATATTTTATGGGTTTATACTATATATGTACACCTGTAGACCCATAATAAATCATGACCATGGCAATCCAAGCATTTTCAATGTAATATTCACTCTCTTGAAGCAAAAGAACTCTCCATAATAGCGTAAGAGCTATTTGAAAGTAGAATTAATTTTCTTGGACTTTGGTGGACTTTACGTCCGGCGAGGTCTTTCCACAAAGTTTGGATGGGCAATTATCAGACGTTATTGAGTTGCAAAAATTCGGAAGGCTGGGAGTTTGGACTAGCCATCTCTTGGCATATCTTGCACCTGTAAGATTCTGAGATTACATATCTGACATTCTCGAATGAGAGATTTGGAAGAGGAGGCAAGTGCTATGTAGACCAAACCCTTCATATCATTTATAGATTCACAATAAAATTGGTCGTGAAGGAGGGGTACCCAGTCTGCATGAAATCACATGGAGAGAAGGATCCTCTTGTATCCAGAACAAAATTATCTTTCATTGTTCAAGATTTCTTTGCATGAGGAAGTTGATGGGAATGGTTTTATTGAATCTAATTTCCTCTCTGTTGAGCGTTTTTCTTGATGTACGAATATATAGAACAGTAAAAAAGAAGTTTTGTGGCTAGTTAGTGGAGAAAAATTTGAACCCTTGGAAAGAGGTGTTTTTAATTCGGGCCTTCCCTCCTGGGCGTCCTACATTTGTAGGACATGTCCTACATTTTCAGATCACAGTATATTTTATTGGTATATACTATATTTGTACACCTGTAAACCCATAATTAATTATGACCATGGCCATCGATGCATTTTCAATGTAATATCCAATCTCTTGAAGCAAAACAATCTCCATAATAGTGTAAGAGCTATTTGAAAGTAGAATTTATTCTCCTGAACTTTGGTGGACTTTACATCCTTCGAGGTCTTTGCACAAAGTTTGGAATGGCAATTATCTGACGTTATTGAGTTGCAAAAATTCTGAAGGGTGGAAGTTTGGACTAGCCATATCTTGGCATATCTTGCACCATTAAGGTTCTGTGATTACATATCTGACATTCTCGAATGAGAGATTTGGAAGAGGAGGCAAGTGCCATGTAGTTCCAAACCTTCATGTCATTCATGGATTCACAGTGAAATTGGTCGTGATGGGGGGGGTACCCAGTCTGCATGAAATCACATGGAGAGAAGGATCCTCTTGTATGCAGAACAAAATTATCTTTCAATGTTCAAGATTTCTTTGCATGAGGAAGTTGATGGGAATGGTTTTATTGAATCTTATTTCCTGTCTGTTGAGCGTTTTTCTTGATGTACGAATATATAGAGTAGTAAAAAGGAAGTTTTGTGGCTAGTTAGTGGAGAAAAATTTGAACCCTTGGAAAGAGGTGTTTTTAATTTGGGCCTTCCCTCCTGGGCGTCCTACATTTGTAGGACATGTCCTACATTTTCAGATCATACAGTATTTTATGGGTTTATACTATATATGTACCCTTGTAGACCCATAATTAATTATGACCATTGCCATCCAAGCATTTTTAATGTAATATCCACTCTCTTGAAGCAAAACAACTCTCCATAATAGTGTAAGAGCTATTTGAAAGTAGAATTAATTCTCTTGGACTTTGGTGGACTTCATGTCCTTCGAGGTCTTTCCACAAAGTTGGGATGGGCAAGTATCAGACGTTATTGAGTTGCAAAAATTCTGAAGTGTGGAATTTTGGACAAGCCATTTCTTGGCATGTCTTACACCTGTAAGATTCTCTGATTACATAGTTGTCATTCTCGAATGAGAGATTTGGAAGAGGAGGCAAGTGCTATGTAGTCCAAACCCTTCATATCATTTATAGATTCACAATAAAATTGGTTGTGAAAGAGGGGTACCCAGGCTGCATGAAATCACATGGACAGAAGGATCCTCTTTTATGCAGAACGAAATGATCTTTAATTGTTCAAGATTTCTTTGCATGAGGAAGTTGATGGGAATGGTTTTATTGAATCTTATTTCCTCTCTGTTGAGCCGGTTTCTTGCTGTCCGAGTTTATAGAGCAGTAAAAAGGAAGTTTGGTAGCTAGATAGTGGACAAAAATTTGATCCCTTGGAAAGAGATGTTTTTGATGTGGGCCTTCACTCCTGGGCGTCCTACATTTGTAGGACATGTCCTCCGTTTTCAGATCACAATATATTTTATGGGTTTATACTATATATGTACACCTGTAGACCCATAATAATTCATGACCATGGCAATCCAAGCATTTTCAATGTAATATCCACTCTCTTGAAGCAAAAGAACTCTCCATAATAGCGTAAGAGCTATTTGAAAGTAGAATTAATTTTCTTGGACTTTGGTGGACTTTGCGTCCGGCGAGGTCTTTCCACAAAGTTTGGGTGGGCAATTATCAGACGTTATTGAGTTGCAAAAATTCGGAAGGCTGAGAGTTTGGACTAGCCATCTCTTGGCATATCTTGCACCTGTAAGATTCTGAGATTACATATCTGACATTCTCGAATGAGAGATTTGGAAGAGGAGGCAAGTGCTATGTAGACCAAACCCTTCATATCATTTATAGATTCACAATAAAATTGGTCGTGAAGGAGGGGTACCCAGTCTGCATGAAATCACATGGAGAGAAGGATCCTCTTGTATCCAGAACAAAATTATCTTTCATTGTTCAAGATTTCTTTGCATGAGGAAGTTGATGGGAATGGTTTTATTGAATCTAATTTCCTCTCTGTTGAGCGTTTTTCTTGATGTACGAATATATAGAACAGTAAAAAAGAAGTTTTGTGGCTAGTTAGTGGAGAAAAATTTGAACCCTTGGAAAGAGGTGTTTTTAATTTGGGCCTTCCCTCCTGGGCGTCCTACATTTGTAGGACATGTCCTACATTTTCAGATCACAGTATATTTTATGGGTATATACTATACTTGTACACCTGTAAACCCATAATTAATTATGACCATTGCCATCGACGCATTTTCAATGTAATTTCCACTCTCTTGAAGCAAAACAACTCTCCATAATAGCGTGAGAGCTATTTGAAAGTAGAATTTATTCTCTTAGACTATGGTGGACTTTACGTCCTTCGAGGTCTTTCCACAAAGTTTGGATGGGCAATTATCAGACGTTATTGATTTGCAAAAATTCTGAAGGGTGGAAGTTCGAACAAGACGTTGCTTGGCATATCTTCCACATGTAAGATTCTGTGATTACATATCTGACATTCTAGAATGAGAGATTTGGAAGAGGAGGCAAGTGCTATGTAGTCCAAACCCTTCATATCATTTATAGATTCACAAAAAAATTGGTTGTGATAGAGGGGTAACCAATCTGCATGAAATCACATGGAGAGAAGGATCCTCTTCTATGCAGAACGAATTGATCTTTCATTGTTCAAGATTTCTTTGCATGAGGAATTTGATGGGAATGGTTTTATTGAATCTTATTTCCTCTCTGTTGAGCCGTTTTCTTGCTGTCCGTGTTTATAGAGCAATAAAAAGGAAATTTGGTTGCTAGATAGTGGACAAAAATCTGAACCCTTGCAAAGGGGTGTTTTTGATTAGGACATTCCCTCCTGGATGTCCTACATTTGTAGGACATGTCCTCCATTTTCTGATCACAGTATATTTTATGGGTTTATACTATATTTGTAAAACTGTAGAACCATAATTAATAATGACCATGGCCATCTATGCATTTTCAATGTAATATCCACTCTCTTGAAGCAAAACAACTCTCCATAATAGCGTGAGAGCTATTTGAAAGTAGAATTTATTCTCTTAGACTATGGTGGACTTTACGTCCTTCGAGGTCTTTCCACAAAGTTTGGATGGGCAATTATCAGACGTTATTGATTTGCAAAAATTCTGAAGGGTGGAAGTTTGGACAAGATGTTTCTTGTCATATCTTCCACATGTAAGATTCTGTGATTACATATCTGACATTATCGAATGAGAGATTTGGAAGAGGAGGCAAGTGCCATGTAGTCCAAACCCTTCATGTCATTTATGGATTCACAGTGAAATTGGTCGTGACGGAGGGGTACCCAGTCTGCATGAAATCACATGGAGAGAAGGATCTTCTTCTATGTAGAGCGAAATGATCTTTCATTGTTCAAGATTTCTTTGCATGAGGAAGTTGATGGGAATGGTTTTATTGAATCTTATTTCCTCTCTGTTGAGCCGTTTTCTTGCTGTCCGAGTTTATAGAGCAGTAAAAAGGAAGCTTGGTTGCCAGATAGTGGACAAAAATTTGAACCCTTGGAAAGAGATGTTTTTGATTAAGGCCTTCCCTCCTGGGCGTCCTACATTTGTAGGACATGTCCTCCATTTTCAGATCACAGTATATTTTATGGGTTTATACTATATATGTACACCTGTAGACCCATAATAAATCATGACCATGGCCATACAAGCATTTTCAATGTAATATCCACTCTCTTGAAGCAAAAGAACTCTCCATAAAAGTGTAAGAGCTATTTGAAAGTAGAATTTATTTTCTTGGACTTTGGTGGACTTTATGTCCGGCGAGGTCTTTCCACATAGTTTGGATGGGCAATTATCAGACGTTATTGAGTTGCAAAAATTCGGAAGGCTGGGAGTTTGGACTAGCCATCTCTTGGCATATCTTGCACCTGTAAGATTCTGTGATTACATATCTGACATTCTCGAATGAGAGATTTGGAACAGAAGGCAAGTGCTATGTAGTCCAAACCCTTCATATCATTTATAGATTCACAATGAAATTGGTTCTGAAGGAGGGGTACCCAGTCTGCACGAAATCACATGGAAAGAAGGATCCTCTTCTATGTAGAACGAAATGATCTTTCATTTTTCAAGATTTCTTTTCATGAGGAAGTTGATGGGAATGGTTTTATTGAATCTTATTTCCTCTCTGTTGATCCGTTTACTTGCTGTCCGATGTTATAGAGCAGTAAAAAGGAAGTTTGGTTGCTAGATAGTGGACAAAAATTTGAACCCTTGCAAAGGGGTGTTTTTGATTTGGACATTCCCTCCTGGATGTCCTACATTTGTAGGACATGTCCTCCATTTTCTGATCACAGTATATTTTATGGGTTTATACTATATTTGTAAAACTGTAGAACCATAATTAATAATGACCATGGCCATCCATGCATTTTCAATGTAATATCCACTCTCTTGAAGCAAAAAACTCTCCATAATAGCGTGAGAGCTATTTGAAAGTAGAATTTATTCTCTTAGACTATGGTGGACTTTACGTCCTTCGAGGTCTTTCCACAAAGTTTGGATGGGCAATTATCAGACGTTATTGATTTGCAAAAATTCTGAAGGGTGGAAGTTTGAACAAGACGTTGCTTGGCATATCTTCCACATGTAAGATTCTGTGATTACATATCTGACATTCTCGAATGAGAAATTTGGAAGAGGAGGCAAGTGCCATGTAGTCCAAACCCTTCATGTCATTTATGGATTCACAGTGAAATTGGTCGTGACGGAGGGGTACCCAGTCTGCATGAAATCAAACGGATAGAAGGATCCTCTTCTATGTAGAACGAAATGATCTTTCATTGTTCAAGATTCCTTTGCTTCAGGTAATTGATGGGAATGGTTTTATTGAATCTTTTTTCCTCTCTGTTGAGTGGTTTTCTGGCTGTTCGAGTTTACACAGCAGGAAAAAGGAAGTTTGGTTTCTAGATAGTGGAGAAAAATTTGAACCCTTGGAAAGAGGTGTTTTTGATTAGGGCCATTCCTCCTGGGCGTCCTACATTTGTAGGACATGTCCTCCATTTTCAAACCACAGTATATTTTATGGGTTTATACTATATTTGTACACCTGTATACCCATAATTAATCATGACCATTGCCATCCAAGCATTTTCAATGTAATATCCTCTCTCTTGAAGCAAAACAACTCTCCATAATAGTATAAGAGCTATATGAAAGTAGAATTTATTCTCTTCGACTTTGGTGGACTTTACGTCCTTCGAGGTCTTTCCACAAAGTTTGGATGGGCAATTATCAGATGTTATTGAATTGCAAAAAATCTGAAGGGTGGAAGTTTGGACAAGCCATTTCTTGGCATATTCTCCACCTGCAAGATTCTGTGATTACATATCTGACATTCTGGAATGAGAGATTTGGAAGAGGAGGCAAGTGCCATGTAGTCCAAACCCTTCATATCCTTTATGGATTCACAATAAAATTGGTTGTGATGGAGGGGTAACCAGTCTGCAAGAAATCACATGGAGAGAAGGATCCTCTTCGATGCAGAATGAAATGATCTTTCATTGTTCAAGATTTCTTTGCATGAGGAAGTTGATGGGAATGGTTTTATTGAAAATTATTTCCTGTCTGTTGAGCCTTTTTCTTGCTGTACGAGTATATAGAGCAGTAAAAGGGAAGTTTGGTTATTCCGATTTATAAAAAAGGCAACAGAGCAGACCCGTTCAATTATAGACCGATCAGTCTCTTGAGTGTGGTGAGCAAGCTGTATACAAAACATCTGTTAAATAAGTTCTTAGACTGGCTGGAGTCTGAGGATATTCTGATGGCCGAACAGGCAGGCTTTCGGCCTGGACGTTCCACTATTGATCAAGCTATGATACTGCATTATCTTATAGATAAATACCTACACTATGGGCAACCTCTATACGCGGCATTTATAGATTTTAAGTCCGCTTTTGATTCAGTTAATAGATTTAGGTTGTGGGAAAAATTAATGTGTACTAACATAGACAAACGACTTCTTTTGCTTCTTATTAAGGTTCACGAGAATTCTAATATCAAGGTTAGATGTAGTCCTCAAGGACATGTCTCTAAGGCAATTCCTGTTAGGACAGGTGTAAGACAGGGTTGCGTCCTGGCTCCTACCTTATTCAATTTCTATATTAATTTTCTAGTTTCTGCCATGAATAATCTTTCTTTCCATCCTCCGAAGCTAGCAAACAGGCATATCAATTTATTGCTCTATGCGGATGATGTTGTCATTTTCTCGTTATCCCCTATAGGACTTAAAAGATCTTTAAATTCTCTTGCGTCATTCTGTAAAGAGGAGAAACTATCAGTTAACTATTCTAAGACCAAGATTCTTACTTTTGCTCATCGTCCTAAATTGATGCAATGGACACTTGATAGACAACACATAGAGCAGGTTAAGATCTTCAAATATTTAGGAATTGTTTTTCACCATTCGGGTAGGAGAACTGCTCATTCTGAACTTGTTATCAGTAATGCCCAAAGAACTATAACAGCAATCCTAAGATTTTTCTTTACTAAAGGCGCGCAGTTTATTCCGGCCGCTATCAAATTGTTTAATGCCAAGGTTCGCCCTCAACTCCTTTATGGAGCTCAATTGGGTCCATATAGTAACATCAATGCTTTTGAACGTCTCCAAACTAAGTTTCTTAGGCGAATTTTACAGGTTGGTCATTATGTTCCGAATGCTCTCCTTAGGAGGGAGGCTGGATCCATTAAAATAGAGTCTAGTCTGTGGATCAGTATACTCACTTACTGGCAAAAATTGCATAAAATTCCTGGGAGGCTGACAAATTTAATCTTTTCGGATCCCTTTAAATCTACATGGGAAACCTCTATTCATAAGAAACTAGATGAGTTAGGTTTTGACAAAAATGAACTTTTAAAGCTTGATGTTGATAAAGCCAAATCCATCATCAAACAAAAAATTATAGAAGCAGAAAGACGGGTAGATTCTGCTTCCCTTTCTAAATATGTTCTGTTCGGCTCACGAATATCGGCCCCAATTCCAGCCCCATATCTATTTCAGATCACTCTTCCGAAGTTTAGAAGGGCTTTAACCTTGGCACGTTTTGATGTGCTGCCTACTGCCATGCTAGACGGTAGATTTAAAAAAATACCTTTTGAATTGCGTCTATGTCCTTGTGGTTCAGGTGCTGTTGAAACTAATGAGCATGTCCTACTCTACTGTCAATTTTATAGGGATGCTCGACATCAACTGATTAGCCCATTATTAAGTAAATTTCCAGGCAAATCTGATTCCTTTTATTTACGCTTCTTATTAGATAATAAGGAACATACAGTATCTCATATGATGGCCAAATTTTGTTATATCGTTTGTAAAACGCGACGTCAATTGATAAATGGACATTCTATTACTGTTTAGTTAAATTTGACCGATAATTATAAATATGTAGTTAACTTTTTATTTTGCATATTAATTTATACTAACTGACAAGTTCCTGTGGGGAATTGCTGTATACATTTAAGATGTGTTTTATTGTAATCTTGTGCTGACCGAATGGTCGTAATAAAGAAATTTCACCAGAAGTTTGGTTGCTAGTTAGCGGACAAAAATTTGAACCCTTGGAAAGAGGTGTTTTTAATTTGGGCCTTCCCTCCTGGGCGTCCTACATTTGTAGGACATGTCCTACATTTTCAGATCACAGTATATTTTATGGGTACATACAATATTTGTACACCTGTAGACCCAGAATTAATCATGACCATTGCCATCCAAGCATTCTCATAGTATATTCCACCCCCTTCAAGTAAAACAACTCTTTATAATTGTGTAAGAGCTATTTGAAAGTAGAATTTATTCTCTTAGACTTTGGTGCACTTTACGTCCTGCGACGTCTTTCCACAAAGTTTGGATGTACAATTATCAAACGTTATTGAGTTGCAAAAATTCTGTAGGGTGGAATTTTGGACAAGCCATTTCTTGGCATATCTTCCACCTGTAAGATCCTGTGATTACATATCTGACATTCTAGAATGAGAGATTTAGAAGAGGAGGCAAGTTCTATGTAGTCCAAACCCTTCATATCATTTATAGATTCACAATAAAATTGGTTGTGAAGGAGAGGTAACAAGTCTGCATGAAATGACATGGAGAGAAGGATCCTCTTTTATGCAGAACGAAATGATCTTTAATTGTTCAAGATTTCTTTGCATGAGGAAGTTGATGGGAATGGTTTTATTGAATCTTATTTCCTCTCTGTTGAGCCGTTTTCTTGCTGTCCGAGTTTATAGAGCAGTAAAAAGGAAGTTTGGTAGCTAGATAGTGGACAAAAATTTGAACCCTTGGAAAGAGGTGTTTTTGATGTGGGCCTTCACTCCTGGATGTCCTACATTTGTAGGACATGTCCTCCATTTTCAGATCACAGTATATTTTATGGGTTTATACTATATTTGTAAAACTGAGAACCAAAATTAATAATGACCATGGCCATCCATGCATTTTCAATGTAATATCCACTCTCTTGAAGCAAAACAACTCTCCATAATAGCGTAAGAGCTATTTGAAAGTAGAATTTATTCTCTTAGACTATGGTGGACTTTACGTCCTTCGATGTCTTTCCACAAAGTTTGGATGGGCAATTATCAGACGTTATTAATTTGCAAAAATTCTGAAGGGTAGGAATTTGAACAAGGCATTTCTTGGCATATCTTCCACATGTAAGATTCTGTGATTATATATCTGACATTCTCGAATGAGAGATTTGGAAGAGGATGAAAGTGCCATGTAGTCCAAACCCTTCATGTCATTTATGGATTCACAGTGAAATTGGTCGTGACGGAGGAGTACCCAGCCTGCATGAAATCACATGGAGAGAAGGATGTTCTTCTGTGTAGAACAAAATGATCTTTCATTGTTCAAGATTTCTTTGCATGAGGAAGTTGATGGGAATGGTTTTATTGAAACTTATTTCCTATCTGTTGAGCCGTTTTCTTGCTGTCCGAGTTTATAGAGCAGTAAAAAGGAAGTTTGGTTGCTAGATAGTGGACAAAAATGTGAACCCTTGGAAAGAGGTGTTTTTGATGTGGGCCTTCACTCCTGGGCGTCCTACATTTGTAGGACATGTCCTCCATCTTGAGATCACAATATATTTTATGGGTTTATACTATATATGTACACCTGTAGACCCATAATAAATCATGACCATGGCAATCCAAGCATTTTCAATGTAATATTCACTCTCTTGAAGCAAAAGAACTCTCCATAATAGCGTAAGAGCTATTTGAAAGTAGAATTAATTTTCTTGGACTTTGGTGGACTTTACGTCCGGCGAGGTCTTTCCACAAAGTTTGGATGGGCAATTATCAGACGTTATTGAGTTGCAAAAATTCGGAAGGCTGGGAGTTTGGACTAGCCATCTCTTGGCATATCTTGCACCTGTAAGATTCTGAGATTACATATCTGACATTCTCGAATGAGAGATTTGGAAGAGGAGGCAAGTGCTATGTAGACCAAACCCTTCATATCATTTATAGATTCACAATAAAATTGGTCGTGAAGGAGGGGTACCCAGTCTGCATGAAATCACATGGAGAGAAGGATCCTCTTGTATCCAGAACAAAATTATCTTTCATTGTTCAAGATTTCTTTGCATGAGGAAGTTGATGGGAATGGTTTTATTGAATCTAATTTCCTCTCTGTTGAGCGTTTTTCTTGATGTACGAATATATAGAACAGTAAAAAAGAAGTTTTGTGGCTAGTTAGTGGAGAAAAATTTGAACCCTTGGAAAGAGGTGTTTTTAATTTGGGCCTTCCCTCCTGGGCGTCCTACATTTGTAGGACATGTCCTACATTTTCAGATCACAGTATATTTTATGGGTATATACTATATTTGTACACCTGTAAACCCATAATTAATTATGACCATGGCCATCGATGCATTTTCAATGTAATATCCAATCTCTTGAAGCAAAACAATCTCCATAATAGTGTAAGAGCTATTTGAAAGTAGAATTTATTCTCTTGAACTTTGGTGGACTTTACATCCTTCGAGGTCTTTGCACAAAGTTTGGAATGGCAATTATCTGACGTTATTGAGTTGCAAAAATTCTGAAGGGTGGAAGTTTGGACTAGCCATATCTTGGCATATCTTGCACCATTAAGGTTCTGTGATTACATATCTGACATTCTCGAATGAGAGATTTGGAAGAGGAGGCAAGTGCCATGTAGTTCCAAACCTTCATGTCATTCATGGATTCACAGTGAAATTGGTCGTGATGGGGGGGGTACCCAGTCTGCATGAAATCACATGGAGAGAAGGATCCTCTTGTATGCAGAACAAAATTATCTTTCAATGTTCAAGATTTCTTTGCATGAGGAAGTTGATGGGAATGGTTTTATTGAATCTTATTTCCTGTCTGTTGAGCGTTTTTCTTGATGTACGAATATATAGAGTAGTAAAAAGGAAGTTTTGTGGCTAGTTAGTGGAGAAAAATTTGAACCCTTGGAAAGAGGTGTTTTTAATTTGGGCCTTCCCTCCTGGGCGTCCTACATTTGTAGGACATGTCCTACATTTTCAGATCATACTGTATTTTATGGGTTTATACTATATATGTACCCCTGTAGACCCATAATTAATTATGACCATTGCCATCCAAGCATTTTTAATGTAATATCCACTCTCTTGAAGCAAAACAACTCTCCATAATAGTGTAAGAGCTATTTGAAAGTAGAATTAATTCTCTTGGACTTTGGTGGACTTCATGTCCTTCGAGGTCTTTCCACAAAGTTGGGATGGGCAAGTATCAGACGTTATTGAGTTGCAAAAATTCTGAAGTGTGGAATTTTGTACAAGCCATTTCTTGGCATGTCTTACACCTGTAAGATTCTGTGATTACATAGTTGTCATTCTCGAATGAGAGATTTGGAAGAGGAGGCAAGTGCTATGTAGTCCAAACCCTTCATATCATTTATAGATTCACAATAAAATTGGTTGTGAAGGAGGGGTACCCAGGCTGCATGAAATCACATGGACAGAAGGATCCTCTTTTATGCAGAACGAAATGATCTTTAATTGTTCAAGATTTCTTTGCATGAGGAAGTTGATGGGAATGGTTTTATTGAATCATATTTCCTCTCTGTTGAGCCGGTTTCTTGCTGTCCGAGTTTATAGAGCAGTAAAAAGGAAGTTTGGTAGCTAGATAGTGGACAAAAATTTGATCCCTTGCAAAGAGGTGTTTTTGATGTGGGCCTTCACTCCTGGACGTCCTACATTTGTAGGACATGTCCTCCATTTTCAGATCACAGTATATTTTATGGATTTATACTATATTTGTAAAACTGAGAACCAAAATTAATAATGACCATGGCCATCCATGCATTTTCAATGTAATATCCACTCTCTTGAAGCAAAACAACTCTCCATAATAGCGTAAGAGCTATTTGAAAGTAGAATTTATTCTCTTGAACTTTGGTGGACTTTACATCCTTCGAGGTCTTTGCACAAAGTTTGGAATGGCAATTATCTGACGTTATTGAGTTGCAAAAATTCTGAAGGGTGGAAGTTTGGACTAGCCATATCTTGGCATATCTTGCACCATTAAGGTTCTGTGATTACATATCTGACATTCTCGAATGAGAGATTTGGAAGAGGTAGGCAAGTGCCATGTAGTTCCAAACCTTCATGTCATTCATGGATTCACAGTGAAATTGGTCGTGATGGGGGGGTACCCAGTCTGCATGAAATCACATGGAGAGAAGGCTCCTCTTCCATGTAGAATGGAATGATCTTTCATTGTTCAAGATTTCTTTGCATGAGCAAGTTGATGGGAATGGTTTTATTGAATCTTATTTCTTCTCTGTTGAGCCGTTTTCTTACTGTCCAAGTTTACAGAGCAGTAAAAAGGAAGTATAGTTGCTAATTAGTGGAAAAAAATTTGAACCCTTTGATGGAGGTGTTTTTGATTTGGGCCTTCCCTCCTGGGCATCCTACATTTGTAGGACAGGTCCTCCATTTTCAGATCACAGTTTATTTTATGGGTATATACTATATTTGTACACCTGTAGACCCATAATTAATCATGACCATGGCCATCCAAGCATTTTCAATGTAATATCCCCTTTCCTAAAGCAAAACAGCTCTCCATAATAGCGTAAGAGCTATTTGAAAGTAGAATTTATTCTCTTAGACTATGATGGACTTTACGTCCTTCGAGGCCTTTCCACAAAGTTTGGATGGGCAATTATCAGACGTTATTGATTTGTAAAAATTCTGAAGGGTGGAAGTTTGGATAAGCCATTTCTTGGCATATCTTTCACATGTAAGATTCTGTGATTACATATCTGACATTCTCGAATGAGAGATTTGGAAGAGTAGGCAAGTGCCATGTAGTCCAAACCCTTCATGTCATTTATGTATTCACAGAAAAATTGGTCGTGATGGAGTTCTACCCAGTATGCATGAAATCACATGGAGAGAAAGATCTTCTTCTATGTAGAACAAAATGATCTTTCATCGTTCAAGATTTGCATGAGGAAGTTGATGGGAATGGTTTTATTGAATCTTATTTCCTCTCTGTTGAGCCGTTTTCTTCCTGTCCGAGTATATAGAGAAGTAAAAAGGAAGTTTGGTTGCTAGATAGTGTACAAAAATTAGAACCCTTGGAAAGAGGTGTTTTTGATTTGGGCCTTCCCTCCTGGGCGTCCTACATTTGTAGTTCATGTCCTCCATTTTCAGATCACAGTATATTTTATGGGTTTATACTATATTTGTACACCTGCAGACCCATAATTAATCATGACCTTTGCCATCCAAGCACTTTCAAAGTATATTCCACTATGTTCAAGCAAAACAACTCTTCATAATAGTTTATGAGCTATTTGAAAGTAGCAATTATTCTCTTGGACTTTGGTGCACTTTACTTCAAGCGAGGTCTTTCCACAAAGTTTGGATGGGCAATTATCAGGCCTTATTGAGTTGCAAAAATTCGGAAGGCTGGGAGTTTGGAATAGCCATCTCTTGGCATATCTTGCACCTGCAAGATTCTGTGATTACATATCTGACATTCTCGAATGAGAGATTTGGAAGAGGAGGCAAGTGCTATGTAGTCCAAACCCTTCATATACTTTATGGATTCACAATAAAATTGGACGTGATGGAGGGGTAACCAGTCTGCATGAAATCACATGGAGAGAAGGATCCTCTTCTATGCAGAAAGAAATGATCTTTCATTGTTCAAGATTTCTTTGCATGAGGAAGTTGATGGGAATGGTTTTATTGAATATTATTTCCTCTCTGTTGAGCCGTTTTTTTTTGACATACGAATATATAGTGCAGTAAAAAGGAAGTTTGGTAGCTAGTTAGTGGACAAAAATTTGAAAGCTTAGAAAAAGGTGTTTTTGATTTGGGCCTTCCCTCCTGGGCGTCCTACATTTGTAGGACATATCTTGGATTTTCAGATCACAGTATATTTTATGGGTATATACTATATTTGTACACCTGTATACCGATAATTAATCATGACCATTGCAATCCAAGCATTTTCAAAGTATATTCCTCTCCGTTCAAGCAAAACAACTCTCCATAATAGTGTATGAGCTATTTGAAAGTAGCATTTATTCTCTTGGACTTTGGTGCACCTTACATCCTGTGAGGTTTTCCACAAAGTTTGGATGGGCAATTCTAATATGTTACTGATTTGCAAAAATTCTGCAGAGTGGAAGTTTGGACTAGCGATCTCTTGGCATATCTTGCACCTTTAAGGTTCTGTGATTACATATCTGACATTCTAGAATGAGAGATTTGGAAGAGGTAGGCAAGTGCCATGTAGTCCCAAACCCTTCATGTCATTTATGGATTCACAGTAAAATTGGTCGTGATGGAGTTCTACCCAGTATGCATGAAATCACAAGGAGAGAAGGATCCTCTTGTATGCAGAACAAAATTATCTTTCATTGTTCAAGATTTCTTTGCATTAGGAAGTTGATGGGAATGGTTTTATTGAATCTTATTTCCTCTCTGTTGATCCGTTTTGTTGCTGTACGAGTATATAGAGCAGTAAAAAGGAAGTTTGGTTGCTAGTTAGTGTACAAAAATTTGAACCCTTGGAAAGAGGTGTTTTTGATTTGGGCCTTCCCTCCAGGGCTTCCTACATTTGTAGGACATGTCCTCCATTTTCATATCACAGTATATTTTATGGGTATATACCATATTTGTACACATGTAGACCCATAAATAATCATGACCATTGCCATCCAAGCATTTTCATCATAAAATCCACTCTCTTGAAGCAAAACAACTCTCCATAATAGTGTAAGAGCTATTTGAAAGTAGAATTTATTCTCTTGGACTTTGGTGAACTTTACGTGCTTCGACGTCTTTCCACAAAGTTTGGATGGGCAATTATCAGATGTTATTGAATTGCAAAAGTTCTGAAGGGTGGAATTTTGGACAAGCCATTTCTTGGCATATCTTACACCTGTAAGATTCTGTGATTACATATCTGACATTCTCGAATGAGAGATTTGGAAGAGTAGGCAAGTGCCATGTAGTCCAAACCCTTCATGTCATGTATGGATTCACAGTGAAATTGGTCGTGATGTAAGGGTACCCAGTCTGCATGAAATCACATGGAGACAAAGATCCTCTTCTATGCAGAACGAAATAATCTTTCATTGTTCAAGATTTCTTTGCATGAGGAAGTTGATGGGAATGGTTTTATTGAATCTTATTTCCTCTCTGTTGAGCCGTTTTCTTGCTGTCCGAGTTTATAGAGCAGTAAAAAGGAAGTTTGGTTTCTAGATAGTGGAGAAAAATTTGAACCCTTGGAAAGGGGTTTTTCTGATTTGGAACTATCCTCCTGGGTGTCCTACATTTGTAGGACATGTCCTCCATTTTCTGATCACAGTATATTTTATGGGTTTATACTATATTTGTAACTCTGTAGAACCATAATTAATAATGACCATTGCCATCCAAGCATTTTCTATGTAATATTCACTCTCTTGAAGCAAAACAACTCTCCATAATACTGTAAGAGCTATTTGAAAGTAGAATTTATTCTCTTGGACTTTGGTGGACTTTACGTCCTTCGAGGTCTTTCCACAAAATTTGGATGGGCAATTGTCAGACATTATTGAGTTGCAAAAATTCTGAAGGGTGGAAGTTTGGACAAGCCATTTTTTGGCATATCATCCACATGTAAGGACCTTATCACATGGGGTTTGAAGCAGAGGTTATCCAAAGGGCATCCACAGCTAATACTTATTATTTTCCCGTGTTTATACATGACGGTGCCCCAGAACACAGAGCTAATCCGTATTGTTTCCCTGAGTTTATACACGACGCTGCCGCTGAACTCGGCAGAAAACGTAGCTAATCCGTAAGGAATAGAGAGATTTGACATTCGGTTTGTCGGGGAAGTACAAGGGAGCCTTCGCATTCATTGCGCAATGGTAGGCAGGGAGAAAATCCCAGTGAGGGGAACGGATTGCCTTGGCAAAAGGCAACCCGGATTGGAGAAAAGAAGGAGAGGAGGAGGGAAGAGGGAAGAGGGAGGCGATCTCTCTCACACATTTTTCCCCACCGACATGCCACTGTGGGCTGCCTTCCGATCTCCAGTCCTCCAGTCCTCCTCCTCCTCCTCGGTCCCCTTGGCTACCTTTCCTCCTGACTCCTTCATCCCATCCTTGCCATCCACATTCTGCAAAGCTGGCTTTTTGGGATGGGAGAAAAGGGAGCCTTCGTATTAATTGCGCAATGGCCAAACGGGCGATATTCCGTTCGTTTCGCTATAGAACTGAATTTATTCCAACTTCGGGTATTTTTCGCTTATTCTTCACTTCATGGCCAGCGTTTGATAAGGTCCTAAGATTCTGTGATTACATATCTTACATTCTCGAATGAGAGATTTGGAAGTGGAGGCAAGTACCATGTAGTCCAAACCCTTCATATCATTTATGGATTCACAGTGAAATTGGTCTTGGCGGAGGGGTACACAGTCTGCATGAAATCACATGGAGAGAAGGATCCTCTTCTATGTACAACGAAATGATCTTTCATTGTCCAAGATTTCTTTGCATGAGGAAGTTGATGGGAATGGTTTTATTGAATCTTATTTCCTCTCTGTTGAGCGTTTTTCTTGATGTACGAATATGTAGAGCAGTAAAAAGGAAGTTTTGTGGCTAGTTAGTGAAGAAAAATTTGAACCCTTGGAAAGAGGTGTTTTTAATTTGGGCCGTCCCTCCTGGGCGTCGTACATTTGTAGGACATGATCTACATTTTCAGATCACAAAATATTTTATGGGTATACACTATATTTTTACACCTGTAAACCCATAATTAAACATGACCATTGCCATCGAAGCATTTTTAATGTAATTTCCACTCTCTTGAAGCAAAACAACTCTCCATAATAGTGTAAGAGCTATTTGAAAGTAGAATTTATAGGACTTTGGTGGACTTTACATCCTTCGAGGTCTTTCCACAAAGTTTGGATGGGCAATTATCAGACCTTATTGAGTTGCAAAAATTCTGAAGTGTGGTAGTTTGGACAAGCCATTACTTGGCATATCTTCCACGTGTAAGATTCTGTGATTACATATCTGATATTCTCGAATGAGAAATTTGGAAGAGGAGGCAAGTGTCATATAGTCTAAACCCTTCATGTCATTTTTGGATTAACAGGGAAATTGGTCGTGATAGAGGCGGACCCAGTCTGCATGAAATCACTTGGAGAGAAGGAACCTCTTCTGTGCTGAATGAAATGATCTTCCATTTTTCAACATTTCTTTGCATGAGGAAGTTGATGGGAATGGTTATATTGAATCTTATTTCCTCTCTGTTGAGCCGTTTTCTTGATGTCCGAGTTTATAGAGCAGTAAAAAGGAAGTATAATTGCTAATTAGTGGACAAAAATTTGAACCCTTGGAAAGAGGTTTTTTTTGATGTGGGCCTTCACTCCTGGACGTCCTACATTTGTAGGACATGTCCTCCATTTTCACATCATACTGTATTTTATGGGTTTATACTATATTTGTTCACTTGTAGACCCATAATTAATCATGACCATTGCCATCCAAGCATTTTCAATGTAATATCCACTCTCTTGAAGCAAAACAACTCTCCATAATAGTGTAAGAGCTATTTGAAAATAGAATTAATTCTCTTCTACTTTGGTGGACTTTACGTCCTTTGAGGTCTTTCCACAAAGTTTGGATGGACAATTATCAGACGTTATTGAGTTGTAAAAATTCTGAAGTGTGGAATTTTGGACAATCCATTTCTTGGCATATCTTACTCCTGTAAGATTCTGTGATTACATAGCTGTCATTCTCGAATGAGAGATTTGAAGAGGAGGCAAGTGCAATGTAGTCCAAACCCTTCATGTCATTAAGGATTCACAGTGAATTTGGGCGTGATGTAGGGGTACCCAGTCTGCATGAAATCACATGGAGAGAAGGACCCCTTCCGTGTAGAACGAAATGATCTTTCATTGTTCAAGATTCCTTTGCATGAAGAAGTTGATGGGAATGGTTTTATTGAATCTTATTTCCTCTCTGTTGAGCCGTTTTCTTGCTGTCTGCGTTTATAGACCAGTAAAAAGGAAGTTTGGTTGCTAGAGAGTGGACAAAAATTTGAACCCTTCGAAAGAGGTGTTTTTGATTTGGGCCTTCCGTCCTGGGCATCCTACATTTGTAGGACGTGTCCTCTATCTTGAGATCACAGTATATTTTAAGGGTTTATACTATATATGTACACCTGTAGACCCATAATAAATCATGACCATGGCCATCCCAGCATTTCAATGTAATATCCACTCTCTTGATGCAAAAGAACTCTCCATAATAGTGTAAGAGCTATTTGAAAGTAGAATTTATTTTCTTGGACTTTGGTGGACTTTACATCCGGCGAGGTCTTTCCACAAAGTTTGGATGTGCAATTATCAGAGGTTATTGAGTTGCAAAAATTCTGAAGTGTGGTAGTTTGGACAAGCCATTACTTGGCATATCTTGCCCTGTAAGAATCTGTGATTACATATGTGACATTCTCGAATGAGAGATTTGGAAGAGGAGGCAAGTGCCATGTAGTCCAAACCCTTCATGTCATTTATGGATTCACAGTAAAATTGGTCGTGATGGAGGGGTACCCAGTCTGCATGAAATCACTTGGAGAGAAGGATCCTCTTGTATGCAGAACGAAATTATCTTTCATTGTTCAAGATTTCTTTGCATGAGGAAGTTGATGGGAATGGTTTTATTGAATCTTATTTCCTCTCTGTTGAGCCGTTTTCTTGGTGTCCGAGTTTATAGAGCAGTAAAAAGGAAGTTTGGTTGCTAGATTGTGGACAAAAATTTGAACCTTGGAAAGAGGTGTTTTTGATTTGGGCCTTCTCTCCTGGGCATCCTACATTTGTAGTACATGTCCTCCATCTTGAGATCACAGTATATTTTCTGGGTTTATACTATATATGTACACCTGTAAACCCATAATTAATCATGAACATTGCCATCAACGCATTTTCAATGTAATATCCAATCTCTTGAAGCAAAAGAACTCTCCATAATAGTGTTAGAGCTATTTGAAAGTAGAATTCATTCTCTTGGACTTTGGTGGACTTTACGTCCTTCGAGGTCTTTGCACAAAGTTTGGATGGGCAATTATCTGACGTTATTGAGTTGCAAAAATTCTGAAGGCTGGGAGTTTGGACTAGCCATATCTTGGCATATCTTGCACCTGTAAGGTTCTGTGATTACATATCTGACATTCTCGAATGAGAGATTTGGAAGAGGAGGCAATTACTATGTAGTCCAAACCCTTCATATCATTTATGGATTCACAAAAAAATTGGTCGTGATAGAAGGGTAACCAGTCTGCATGAAATCACATGGAAAGAAGGATCCTCTTTTATGCAGAATGAAATGATCTTTCATTGTTCAAGATTTCTTTGCATGAGGAAGTTGATGGGAATGGTTTTATTGAATCTAATTTCCTATCTGTTTGGCGGTTTTCTTATTGTCCGCATTTATAGAGCAGTAAAAAGGAAGTTTAGTTGCTAGATAGTGGACAAAAATTTAAACCCTTGGAAAGAGGTGTTTTGGATATGGGCCTTCCCTGCTGGGTGTCCTACATTTGTACGACATGTCCTCCATTTTCAGGTCACAGTATATTTTATGGGTTTATAATATATTTGTACACCTTCAGACCCATAATTTATCATGACCATTGACATCCAAGCATTCTCAAAGTATATTCCACTCCGTTCAAGCAAAACAACTCTCCATAATAGTGTATGAGCTATTTGAAAGTAGAATTTATTCTCTTGGACTTTGGTGCATTTTACGTCAAGCGAGTTCTTTCCACAAAGTTTGGATGGGCAATTATCAGACGTTATTGAGTTGCAAAAATTCGGAAGGCTGGGAGTTTGGACTAGCCATCTCTTGGCATATCTTTCACCTGCAAGATTCTGTGATTACATATCTGACATTCTCGAATGAGAGATTTAGAAGAGGAGACAAGTGCTATGTAGTCCAAACCCTTCATATCATTTATAGATTCACAATAAAATTGGTCGTGAAGGAGGGGTAACCAGTCTGCATAAAATCACATGGAGAGAAGGATCCTGTTCTAGCAACACGAAATTATCCTTCATTGTTCAAGGTTTCTTTGCATGAGGAAGTTGATCGGAATGGTTTTATTGGATCTTATTTCCTCTCTGTTGAGCCGTTTTCTTGCTGTACGAGTATATAGAGCAGTGAAAAGGAAGTTTGGTTATTAGTTAGTGGACAAAAATTTGAACCCTTGGAAAGAGGTGTTTTTGATGTGGGCCTTCCCTCCTGGGCGTCCTACATTTGTAGGACATGTCCTCCATCTTGAGATCACAGTATATTTTATGGGTTTATACTATATATGTACACCTGTAGACCCATAATAAATCATGACCATGGCCATCCAAGCATTTTCAATGAAATATCCACTCTCTTGAAGCAAAAGAACTCTCCATAATAGTGTAAGAGATATGTGAAAGTAGAATTTATTTTCTTGGACTTTGGTGGACCTTACGTCCGGCGAGGTCTTTCCACAAAGTTTGGATGGGCAATTATCAGACGTTATTGAGTTGCAAAAATTCGGAAGGCTGGGAGTTTGGACTAGCCATCTCTTGGCATATCTTGCACCTGTAAGAATCTGTGATTACATATCTGACATTCTCGAATGAGAGATTTGGAAGAGGAGGCAAGTGCCATGTATTCCAAACCCTTCATATCCTTTATGGATTCACAGTGAAATTGGTCGTGAAGGAGGGGTACCCAGTCTGCATGAAATCACATGGAGAGAAGGATCTTCTTCTATGTAGAACGAAATGATCTTTCATTGTTCAAGATTTCTTTGCATGATGAAGTTGATGGGAATGGTTTTATTGAATCTTATTTCCTCTCTGTTGAGCCGTTTTCTTGTTGTTCGAGTTTACACAGCAGTAAAAATGAAGTTTGGTTTCTAGATAGTGGACAAAAATTTAAACCCTTGGAAAGAGGTGTTTTGGATATGGGCCTTCCCTGCTGGGTGTCCTACATTTGTAGGACATGTCCTCCATTTTCAGGTCACAGTATATTTTATGGGTTTATAATATATTTGTACACCTTCAGACCCATAATTTATCATGACCATTGACATCCAAGCATTCTCAAAGTATATTCCACTCCGTTCAAGCAAAACAACTCTCCATAATAGTGTATGAGCTATTTGAAAGTAGCAATTATTCTCTTGGACTTTGGTGCATTTTACGTCAAGCGAGTTCTTTCCACAAAGTTTGGATGGGCAATTATCAGACGTTATTGAGTTGCAAAAATTCGGAAGGCTGGGAGTTTGGACTAGCCATCTCTTGGCATATCTTTCACCTGCAAGATTCTGTGATTACATATCTGACATTCTCGAATGAGAGATTTAGAAGAGGAGACAAGTGCTATGTAGTCCAAACCCTTCATATCATTTATAGATTCACAATAAAATTGGTCGTGAAGGAGGGGTAACCAGTCTGCATAAAATCACATGGAGAGAAGGATCCTGTTCTAGCAACACGAAATTATCCTTCATTGTTCAAGGTTTCTTTGCATGAGGAAGTTGATCGGAATGGTTTTATTGGATCTTATTTCCTCTCTGTTGAGCCGTTTTCTTGCTGTACGAGTATATAGAGCAGTGAAAAGGAAGTTTGGTTATTAGTTAGTGGACAAAAACTTGAACCCTTGGAAAGAGGTGTTTTTGATTTGGGCCTTTCCTCCTGGGCGTCCTACATTTGTAGGACATGTCCTCCATTTTCAGATCACAGTATATTTTATGGGTTTATCCTATATTTGTACACCTGCACACCCATAATTAATCATGACCATTGCCATCCAAGCATTTTTAAAGTATATTCCACTCCGTTCAAGCAAAACAACTCTCCATAATAGTGTATGAGCCATTTGAAAGTAGAATTTATTCTCTTGGACTTTGGTGCACCTTACGTCCTGCGAGGTTTTTCCACAAAGTTTGGATGGGCAATTATCAGACGTTATTGAGTTGCAAAAATTCGGAAGGCTGGGAGTTTGGACAAGCCATTACTTGGCATATCTTCCACCTGTAAGATTCTGTGATGACATATCTGATATTCTCGAATGAGAGATTTGGAAGAGGAGGCAAGTGCCATATAGTCCAAACCCTTCATGTCATTTTTGGATTCACAGGGAAATTGGTCGTGATAGAGGTGGATAAAGTCTGCATGAAATCACTTGGAGAGAAGGATCCTCTTCTATGTAGAACAAAATGATCTTTGATGGTTCAAGATTTCTTTGCATGAGGAAGTTGATGGGAATGGTTTTATTGAATCTTATTTCCTCTCTGTTGAGCCGTTTTCTTGCTGTACGAATATATAGAGCAGTAAAAATGAAGTTTGGTTGCTAGTTAGTGGACAAAAATTTGAACCCTTGGAAAGAGGTGTTATTGATTTGGGCCTTTCCTCCAGGGCGTCCTACATTTGTAGGACATGTCCTCCATTTTCAGATCACAGTATATTTTATGGGTTTATACTATATTTGTACACCTGCAGACCCATAATTAATCATGACCATTGCCATCCACGCATTTTCAAAGTATATTCCACTCCGTTCAAGCAAAACAACTCTCCATAATAGTGTATGAGCTATTTGAAAGTAGCAATTATTCTCTTGGACTTTGGTGCACTTTAAGTCAAGCGAGGTCTTTCCACAAAGTTTGGATGGGGAATTATCAGACCTTATAGAGTTGCAAAAATTCGGAAGGCTGGGAGTTTGGAATAGCCATCTCTTGGCATATCTTGCACCTGCAAGATTCTGTGATTACATATCTGACATTCTCGAATGAGAGATTTGGAAGAGGAGGCAAGTGCTATGTAGTTCAAACCCTTCATGTCATTTATGGATTCACAGTAAAATTGGTTGTGATGGAGGGGTTCCTCCATCAGTCTGCATGAAATCACATGGAGAGAAGGATCCTCTTCAATGCAGAACAAAGTGATCTTTCATTGTTCAAGATTTCTTTGCATGAGGAAATTGATGGGAATCGTTTTATTGAATCTTATTTCCTCTCTGTTGAGCCGTTTTCTTGCTGTGTGAGTATATAGAGCAGTAAAAAGGAAGTTTGGTTGATAGTTAGTGGACAAAAATTTGAACCCTTGGAAAGAGGTGTTTTTGATTTAGGCCTTCCCTCCAGGGCGTCCTACATTTGTAGGACACATCCTCCATTTTCAGATCACAGTTTTTTTTATAGGATTATACTATATTTGTACACCTGCAGAGCCATAATTCATCATGACCATTGACATCCAAGCATTTTCAAAGTATATTCCACTCCGTTCAAGCAAATCAACTCTCCATAATAGTGTATGAGCTATTTGATAGTAGCATTTATTCTCTTGGACTTTGGTGCACCTTACATCCTGCGAGGTCTTTCCACAAAGTTTGGATGGGCAATTCTCTGATGTTACTAAGTTGCAAAAATTCTGAAGGGTGGAAGTTTGGACAAGCCATTTCTTCGCATATCTTCCACATGTAAGATTCTGTGATTACATATCTGACATTCTCGAATGAGAGATTTGGAAGAGGAGGCAAGTGCTATGTAGTCCAAACCCTTCATGTCATTTATGGATTCAGAGTAAAATTGGTCGTGATGGAGGGGTACCCAGTCTGCATGAAATCACATGGAGAGAAGGATCCTCTTGTATGCAGAACAAAATTATCTTTCATTGTTCAAGATTTCTTTGCATGAGGAAGTTGATGGGAATGGTTTTATTGAATCTTATTTCCTCTCTGTTGAGCCGTTTTCTTGCTGTCCGAGTTTATAGAGCAGTAAAAAGGAAGTTTGGTTGCTAGATAGTGGACAAAAATTTGAACCTTGGGAAGAGGTGTTTTTGATTGGGGCCTTCCCTCCTGGGCATCCTACATTTGTAGGACATGTCCTCCATTTTCATATCACAGTATATTTTACGGGATTATACTTTATTTGTACACCTGCAGAACCAAATTATTAATCATGACCATTGACATCCAAGCATTTTCAAAGTATATTCCACTCCGTTCAAGCAAAACAACTCTCCATAATAGTGTATGAGCTATTTGAAAGTATCATTTATTCTCTTGGACTTTGGTGCACCTTACATCCTGCGAGGTCTTTCCACAAAGTTTGGATGGGCAATTATCAGATGTTATTGAGTTGCAAAAATTCGGAAGGCTGGGAGTTTGGACTAGCCATCTCTTGGCATATCTTGCACCTGTAAGATTCTGTGATTATATATCTGACATTCTCTAAGGAGAGATTTGGAAGAGGAGGCAAGTGCTATGTAGTCCAAACCCTTCATATCATTTATAGATTCACAATAAAATTATTCGTGAATAAGGGGTACCCAGTCTGCATGAAATTACATGGAGAGAAGTATCCTCTTCTATGCAGAACGAAATGATCTTTCATTGTTCAAGATTTCTTTGCATGAGGAAGTTGATGGGAATGGTTTTATTGAATCTTATTTCCTCTCTGTTGAGCCGTTTTCTTGATGTACGAATATATAGAGCAGTAAAAAGGAAGTTTGGTTGCTAGTTAGTGGACAAAAATTTGAACCCTTGGAAAGAGGTGTTTTTGATGTGGGCCTTCCCTCCTGGGCGTCCTACATTTGTAGGACATGTCCTCCATCTTGAGATCACAGTATATTTTATGGGTTTATACTATATATGTACACCTGTAGACCCATAATAAATCATGACCATGGCCATCCAAGCATTTTCAATGAAATATCCACTCTCTTGAAGCGAAAGAACTCTCCATAATAGTGTAAGAGATATGTGAAAGTAGAATTTATTTTCTTGGACTTTGGTGGACTTTACGTCCGGCGAGGTCTTTCCACAAAGTTTGGATGGGCAATTATCAGACGTTATTGAGTTGCAAAAATTCGGAAGGCTGGGAGTTTGGACTAGCCATCTCTTGGCATATCTTGCACCTGTAAGAATCTGTGATTACATATCTGACATTCTCGAATGAGAGATTTGGAAGAGGAGGCAAGTGCCATGTATTCCAAACCCTTCATATCCTTTATGGATTCACAGTGAAATTGGTCGTGAAGGAGGGGTACCCAGTCTGCATGAAATCACATGGAGAGAAGGATCTTCTTCTATGTAGAACGAAATGATCTTTCATTGTTCAAGATTTCTTTGCATGAGGAAGTTGATGGGAATGGTTTTATTGAATCTTATTTCCTCTCTGTTGAGCCGTTTTCTTGTTGTTCGAGTTTACACAGCAGTAAAAATGAAGTTTGGTTTCTAGATAGTGGACAAAAATTTAAACCCTTGGAAAGAGGTGTTTTGGATATGGGCCTTCCCTGCTGGGTGTCCTACATTTGTAGGACATGTCCTCCATTTTTAGGTCACAGTATATTTTATGGGTTTATAATATATTTGTACACCTTCAGACCCATAATTTATCATGACCATTGACATCCAAGCATTCTCAAAGTATATTCCACTCCGTTCAAGCAAAACAACTCTCCATAATAGTGTATGAGCTATTTGAAAGTAGCAATTATTCTCTTGGACTTTGGTGCATTTTACGTCAAGCGAGTTCTTTCCACAAAGTTTGGATGGGCAATTATCAGACGTTATTGAGTTGCAAAAATTCGGAAGGCTGGGAGTTTGGACTAGCCATCTCTTGGCATATCTTTCACCTGCAAGATTCTGTGATTACATATCTGACATTCTCGAATGAGAGATTTAGAAGAGGAGACAAGTGCTATGTAGTCCAAACCCTTCATATCATTTATAGATTCACAATAAAATTGGTCGTGAAGGAGGGGTAACCAGTCTGCATAAAATCACATGGAGAGAAGGATCCTGTTCTAGCAACACGAAATTATCCTTCATTGTTCAAGGTTTCTTTGCATGAGGAAGTTGATCGGAATGGTTTTATTGGATCTTATTTCCTCTCTGTTGAGCCGTTTTCTTGCTGTACGAGTATATAGAGCAGTGAAAAGGAAGTTTGGTTATTAGTTAGTGGACAAAAACTTGAACCCTTGGAAAGAGGTGTTTTTGATTTGGGCCTTTCCTCCTGGGCGTCCTACATTTGTAGGACATGTCCTCCATTTTCAGATCACAGTATATTTTATGGGTTTATCCTATATTTGTACACCTGCAGACCCATAATTAATCATGACCATTGCCATCCAAGCATTTTTAAAGTATATTCCACTCCGTTCAAGCAAAACAACTCTCCATAATAGTGTATGAGCCATTTGAAAGTAGAATTTATTCTCTTGGACTTTGGTGCACCTTACATCCTGCGAGGTTTTTCCACAAAGTTTGGATGGGCAATTATCAGACGTTATTGAGTTGCAAAAATTCGGAAGGCTGGGAGTTTGGACAAGCCATTACTTGGCATATCTTCCACCTGTAAGATTCTGTGATGACATATCTGATATTCTCGAATGAGAGATTTGGAAGAGGAGGCAAGTGCCATATAGTCCAAACCCTTCATGTCATTTTTGGATTCACAGGGAAATTGGTCGTGATAGAGGTGGATAAAGTCTGCATGAAATCACTTGGAGAGAAGGATCCTCTTCTATGTAGAACAAAATGATCTTTGATGGTTCAAGATTTCTTTGCATGAGGAAGTTGATGGGAATGGTTTTATTGAATCTTATTTCCTCTCTGTTGAGCCGTTTTCTTGCTGTACGAATATATAGAGCAGTAAAAATGAAGTTTGGTTGCTAGTTAGTGGACAAAAATTTGAACCCTTGGAAAGAGGTGTTATTGATTTGGGCCTTTCCTCCAGGGCGTCCTACATTTGTAGGACATGTCCTCCATTTTCAGATCACAGTATATTTTATGGGTTTATACTATATTTGTACACCTGCAGACCCATAATTAATCATGACCATTGCCATCCACGCATTTTCAAAGTATATTCCACTCCGTTCAAGCAAAACAACTCTCCATAATAGTGTATGAGCTATTTGAAAGTAGCAATTATTCTCTTGGACTTTGGTGCACTTTAAGTCAAGCGAGGTCTTTCCACAAAGTTTGGATGGGGAATTATCAGACCTTATAGAGTTGCAAAAATTCGGAAGGCTGGGAGTTTGGAATAGCCATCTCTTGGCATATCTTGCACCTGCAAGATTCTGTGATTACATATCTGACATTCTCGAATGAGAGATTTGGAAGAGGAGGCAAGTGCTATGTAGTTCAAACCCTTCATGTCATTTATGGATTCACAGTAAAATTGGTCGTGATGGAGGGGTTCCTCCATCAGTCTGCATGAAATCACATGGAGAGAAGGATCCTCTTCAATGCAGAACAAAGTGATCTTTCATTGTTCAAGATTTCTTTGCATGAGGAAATTGATGGGAATGGTTTTATTGAATCTTATTTCCTCTCTGTTGAGCCGTTTTCTTGCTGTGTGAGTATATAGAGCAGTAAAAAGGAAGTTTGGTTGATAGTTAGTGGACAAAAATTTGAACCCTTGGAAAGAGGTGTTTTTGATTTAGGCCTTCCCTCCAGGGCGTCCTACATTTGTAGGACACATCCTCCATTTTCAGATCACAGGTTTTTTTATAGGATTATACTATATTTGTACACCTGCAGAGCCATAATTCATCATGACCATTGACATCCAAGCATTTTCAAAGTATATTCCACTCCGTTCAAGCAAATCAACTCTCCATAATAGTGTATGAGCTATTTGATAGTAGCATTTATTCTCTTGGACTTTGGTGCACCTTACATCCTGCGAGGTCTTTCCACAAAGTTTGGATGGGCAATTCTCTGATGTTACTAAGTTGCAAAAATTCTGAAGGGTGGAAGTTTGGACAAGCCATTTCTTCGCATATCTTCCACATGTAAGATTCTGTGATTACATATCTGACATTCTCGAATGAGAGATTTGGAAGAGGAGGCAAGTGCCATGTAGTCCAAACCCTTCATGTCATTTATGGATTCAGAGTAAAATTGGTCGTGATGGAGGGGTACCCAGTCTGCATGAAATCACATGGAGAGAAGGATCCTCTTGTATGCAGAACAAAATTATCTTTCATTGTTCAAGATTTCTTTGCATGAGGAAGTTGATGGGAATGGTTTTATTGAATCTTATTTCCTCTCTGTTGAGCCGTTTTCTTGCTGTCCGAGTTTATAGAGCAGTAAAAAGGAAGTTTGGTTGCTAGATAGTGGACAAAAATTTGAACCTTGGGAAGAGGTGTTTTTGATTGGGGCCTTCCCTCCTGGGCATCCTAAATTTGTTGGACATGTCCTCCATCTTGAGATCACAGTATATTTTACGGGATTATACTTTATTTGTACACCTGCAGAACCAAATTATTAATCATGACCATTGACATCCAAGCATTTTCAAAGTATATTCCACTCCGTTCAAGCAAAACAACTCTCCATAATAGTGTATGAGCTATTTGAAAGTATCATTTATTCTCTTGGACTTTGGTGCACCTTACATCCTGCGAGGTCTTTCCACAAAGTTTGGATGGGCAATTATCAGATGTTATTGAGTTGCAAAAATTCGGAAGGCTGGGAGTTTGGACTAGCCATCTCTTGGCATATCTTGCACCTGTAAGATTCTGTGATTACATATCTGACATTCTCGAATGAGAGATTTGGAAGAGGAGGCAAGTGCTATGTAGTCCAAACCCTTCATATCATTTATAGATTCACAATAAAATTGGTTGTGAAGGAGGGATACCCAGTCTGCATGAAATTACATGGAGAGAAGGATCCTCTTCTATGTAGAACAAAATGATCTTTCATTGTTCAAGATTTCTTTGCATGAGGATGTTGATGGGAATGGTTTTATTGAATCTTATTTCCTCTCTGTTGAGCGTTTTTCTTGATGTATGGATATATAGAGCAATAAAAAGGAAATTTGGTGGCTAGTTAGTGGAGAAAAATTTGAAACCTTGGAAAGAGGTGTTTTTGATGTGGGCCTTCACTCCTGGATGTCCTACATTTGTAGGACATGTCCTCAATTTTCAGATCACAGTATATTTTATGGGTATATACTATATTTGTACACCTGTATACCCATAATTAATCATGACCATTGCCATTTAAGCATTTTCAATGTAATATCCACTCTCTTGAAGCAAAAAAACTCTCCATAATAGCGGAGGAGCTATTTGAAAGTAGAATTTATTCTCTTAGACTATGGTGGACTTTACGTCCTTCGACGTCTTTCCACAATGTTTGGAAGGGCAATTATCAGATGTTATTGATTTGCAAAAATTCTGAAGGTTGGAAGTTTTGACTAGCCATCTCTTGGCATATCTTCCACCTGCAAGATTCTGTGATTACATATGTGACATTCTCGAATGAGAGATTTGGAAGAGGAGGCAAGTGCTATGTAGTCCAAACCCTTCATATCATTTATAGATTCACAATAAAATTGGTCGTGAAGGAGGGGTACCCAGGCTGCACCAAAGTCCAATTTGTGTGCTATTTGTGTGTAAAAAAGCAGCCCCCTCGTCACAGCCAAGACAGTTCACTGTGGACAAAGCCCAAAACGCGTCTCGTCGGTCCGCCGATCCAACCCGGAAGTCCTGAAGTGTGGAATGTTGGACAAGCCATTTCTTGGCATATCTTACACCTGTAAGATTCTGTGATTACATAGCTGTCATTCTCGAATGAGAGGTTTGGAAAAGGAGGCAAGTGCTATGTAGTTCAAACCCTTCATGTCATTTATGGATTAACAGTAAAATTGGTCATGATGGAGGGGTACCCTGTCTGCATGAAATCACATGGAGAGAAGGATCCTCTTGTATGCAGAACAAAATGATCTTTCATTGTTCAAGATTTCTTTGCATGAGGAAGTTGATGGGAATGGTTTTATTAAATCTTGTTTCCTCTCTGTTGAGCCGTTTTCTTGCTGTCCGCATTTTTAGACCAGTAAAAAGGAAGTTTGGTTGCTAGATAGTGAAGAAAAATTTGAACCCTTGGAAAGAGGTGTTTTTGATTTGTGCCTTACCTCCTGGGCGTCCTACATTTGTAGGACATGTCCTATATTTTCAGATCACATAATATTTTATGTGTATATACCATATTTTTACACCTGTAAACCCATAATTAATCATGACCATTGCCATCGAAGCATTTTCAATGTAATTTCCACTCTCTTGAAGCAAAACAACTCTCCATAATAGTGTAAGAGCTATTTGAAAGTAGAATTTATTGGACTTTGGTGGACTTTAGGTCCTTCGAGGTCTTTCCACAAAGTTTGGATGGGCAAGTATCAGACGTTATTGAGTTGCAAAAATTCTGAAGTGTGGTAGTTTGGACAAGCCATTACTTGGCATATCTTCCACCTGTAAGATTCTGTTATTACATATCTGATATTCTCAAATGAGAGATTTGGAAGAGGAGGCAAGTGCCATATAGTACAAACCCTTCATGTCATATTTGGATTCACAGGGAAATTGGTCGTGATAGAGGCGGACCCAGTCTGCTTGAAATCACTTGAAGAGAAGGATCCTCTTCTATGCAGAACGAAATGATCTTTGATGGTTCAAGATTTCTTTGCCTGAGGAAGTTGATGGGAATGGTTTTATTGAATCTTATTTCCTCTCTGTTGAGCCGTTTTCTTGCTGAACGAATATATAGAGCAGTAAAAAGGAAGTTTGGTTGCTAGATAGTGGACAAAAATTTGAACCCTTGGAAAGAGGTATTATTGATTTGGGCCTTCCCTCCAGGGCGTCCTACATTTGTAGGACATGTCCTCCATTTTCAGATCACAGTATATTTTATGGGATTATACTATATTTGTACACCTGTAGACCCATAATAATTCATGACCATGGCAATCCAAGCATTTTCAATGTAATATCCACTCTCTTGAAGCAAAAGAACTCTCCATAATAGCGTAAGAGCTGTTTGAAAGTAGAATTTATTCTCTTAGACTATGGTGGACTTTACGTCCGGCGAGGTCTTTCCACAAAGTTTGGGTGGGCAATTATCAGACGTTATTGAGTTGCAAAAATTCGGAAGGCTGAGAGTTTGGACTAGCCATCTCTTGGCATATCTTGCACCTGTAAGATTCTGTGATTACATAGCTGACATTCTCGAATGAGAGATTTGGAAGAGGAGGCAAGTCCTATGTAGACCAAACCCTTCATATCATTTATAGATTCACAATAAAATTGGTCGTGAAGGAGGGTTACCCAGTCTGCATGAAATCACATGGAGAGAAGGATCCTCTTGTAGGCAGAACAAAATTATCTTTCATTGTTCAAGATTTCTTTGCATGAGGAAGTTGATGGGAATGGTTTTATTGAATCTAATTTCCTCTCTGTTGAGCGTTTTTCTTGATGTACGAATATATAGAACAGTAAAAAAGAAGTTTTGTGGCTAGTTAGTGGAGAAAAATTTGAACCCTTGGAAAGAGGTGTTTTTAATTTGGGCCTTCCCTCCTGGGCGTCCTACATTTGTAGGACATGTCCTACATTTTCAGATCACAGTATATTTTATGGGTATATACTATACTTGTACACCTGTAAACCCATAATTAATTATGACCATTGCCATCCACGCATTTTCAATGTAATATCCAATCTCTTGAAGCAAAACAATTCTCCATAATAGTGTAAGAGCTATTTGAAAGTAGAATTAATTCTGTTGGACTTTGGTGGATTTTATGTCCTTCGAGGTCTTTCCACAAAGTTTGGATGGGCAATTATCAGATGTTATTGAGTTGCAAAAATTCGGAAGTGTGGAATTTTGGACAAGCAATTTCTTGGCATATCTTACACCTGTAAGATTCTGTGATTACATAGCTGTCATTCTCGAATGAGAGATTTGGAAGAGGAGGCAAGTGAAATGTAGTCCAAACCCTTCATGTCATTAAGGATTCACAGTGAAATTGGTGTTGATGGAGGGGTACCCAGTCTGCATGAAATCACATGGAGAGAAGGATCCTCTTCCATGTAGACCGAAATGATTTTTCATTGTTAAATTTTTCTTTGCATGAGGAAGTTAATGGGAAAGGTTTTATTGAATCTTATTTCCTCTCTGTTTGGCCGTTTTCTTGCTGTCCGCATTTATAGAGCAGTAAAAAGGAAGTTTGGTTGCTAGATAGTGGACAAAAATTTAAACCCTTGGAAAGAGGTGATTTTGATATGGGCCTTCCCTCCTGGGCGTCCTACATTTGTAGGACAGGTCCTCCATTTTCTGATCACAGTATATTTTATGGGTTGATACTATATTTGTAAAACTGTAGAACCATAATTAATAATGACCATGGCCATCCATGCATTTTCAATGTAATATCCACTCTCTTGAAGCAAAACAACTCTCCATAATAGCGTAAGAGCTAATTGAAAGTAGAATTTATTCTCTTGGACTTTGATGGACTTTACATCCTTCGGTGTCTTTGCACAAAGTTTGGATGGGCAATTATCTGACGTTATTGAGTTGCAAAAATTCTGAAGGGTAGGAATTTTGGGCAAGCCATTTCTTGGCATATCTTCCACCTGTAAGATTCTGTGATTACATATCTGACATTCTAGAATGAGAGATTTGGAACAGGAGGCAAGTGCTATGTAGTCCAAACCCTTCATATCATTTACAGATTCACAATAATATTGGTTGTGAAGGAGGGGTACCCAGTCTGCAGGAAATCACATGGAGAGAAGGATCCTCTTCCGTATAGAACGAAATGATCTTTCATTGTTCAAGATTTCTTTGCATGAGGAAGTTGATGGGAATGGTTTAATTGAATCTTATTTCCTCTCTGTTCAGCCGTTTTCTTGCTGTCCGAGTTTATAGAGCAGTAAAAAGGAAGTTTGGTTGCTAGTGAGCGGACAAAAATTTGAAAACTTGGAAAGGGTTGTTTCTGATTTGGAACTTCCCTCCTGGGTGTCCTACATTTGTAGGACATGTCCTCCATTTTCTGATCACAGTATATTTTATGGGTTTATACTATATTTGTAAAACTGTAGAACCATAATTAATAATGACAATGGCCATCCATGCATTTTCAATGTAATATCCACTCTCTTGAAGCAAAACAACTCTCCATAATAGCGTGAGAGCTATTTGAAAGTAGAATTTATTCTCTTAGACTATGGTGGATTTTAGTTCCTTCGAGGTCTTTCCACAAAGTTTGGATGGGCAATTATCAGACGTTATTAATTTGCAAAAATTCTGAAGGGTAGGAATTTGAACAAGGCATTTCTTGGCATATCTTCCACATGTAAGATTCTGTGATTACATATCTGACATTCTAGAATGAGAGATTTGGAAGTGGAGTCCTCTTCTATGCAGAACGAAGTGATCTTTCATTGTTCAAGATTTCTTTGCATGAGGAAGTTGATGGGAATGGTTTTATTGAATCTTATTTCCTCTCTGTTGAGCCATTTTCTTGCTGTCCGTGTTTATAGAGCAGTAAAAATGAAGTTTGGTTGCTAGATAGTGGACAAAAATGTGAACCCTTGCAAAGGGGTGTTTGGATGGACAATTATCAGACGTTTTTGAGTTGCAAAAATTCGGAAGGCTGGGAGTTTGGACTAGCCATCTCTTGGCTTATCTTGCACCTGTAAGATTCTGTGGTTACATATCTGACATTCTAGAATGAGAGATTTGGAAGAGGAGGCACGTGCCATGTAGTCCAAACCCTTCATGGCATTTATGGATTCACAGTGAAATTGTTGGTGATGTAGGGGTACCCAGTCTGCAAGAAATCACATGGAAAGAAGGATCCTCTTCTATGTAGAACGAAATGATCTTTCATTTTTCAAGATTTCTTTTCATGAGGAAGTTGATGGGAATGGTTTTATTGAATCTTATTTCCTCTCTGTTGATCCGTTTACTTGCTGTCCGATGTTATAGAGCAGTAAAAAGGAAGTTTGGTTGCTAGATAGTGGACAAAAATCTGAACCCTTGCAAAGGGGTGTTTTTGATTTGGACATTTGCTCCTCGGTGTCCTACATTTGTAGGACATGTCCTCCATTTTCTGATCACAGTATATTTTATGGGTTTATACTATATTTGTAAAACTGTAGAATCAGAATTAATAATGACCATGGCCATCCATGCATTTTCAATGTAATATCCACTCTCTTGAAGCAAATCAACTCTCCATAATAGTGTGAGAGCTATTTGAAAGTAGAATTTATTCTCTTAGACTATGGTGGATTTTACGTCCTTCGAGGTCTTTCCACAAAGTTTGGCTGGGCAATTATCAGACGTTATTTATTTGCAAAAATTCTGAAGGGTGGAAGTTTGGACAAGACGTTTCTTGGCATATCTTCCACATGTAGGATTCTGTGATTACATATCTGACATTATCGAATGAGAGATTTGGAAGAGGAGGCAAGTGCCATGTAGTCCAAACCCTTCATGTCATTTATGGATTCACAGTGAAATTGGTCGTGACGGAGGGGTACCCAGTCTGCATGAAATCACATGGAGAGAAGGATCTTCTTCTATGTAGAGCGAAATGATCTTTCATTGTTCAAGATTTCTTTGCATGAGGAAGTTGATGGGAATGGTTTTATTGAATCTTATTTCCTCTCTGTTGAGCCGTTTTCTTGCGGTCCGAGTTTATAGAGCAGTAAAAAGGAAGTTTGGTTGCCAGATATTGGACAAAAATTTGAACCCTTGGAAAGAGATGTTTTTGATTAAGGCCTTCCCTCCTGGGCGTCCTACATTTGTAGGACATGTCCTCCATTTTCAGATCACAGTATATTTTATGGGTTTATACTATATATGTACACCTGTAGACCCATAATAAATCATGACCATGGCCATACAAGCATTTTCAATGTAATATCCACTCTCTTGAAGCAAAAGAACTCTTCATAAAAGAGTAAGAGCTATTTGAAAGTAGAATTTATTTTCTTGGACTTTGGTGGACTTTATGTCCGGCGAGGTCTTTCCACATAGTTTGGATGGGCAATTATCTGACGTTATTGAGTTGCAAAAATTCTGAAGGGTAGGAATTTTGGACAAGCCATTTCTTGGCATATCTTCCACCTGTAAGATTCTGTGATTACATATCTGACATTCTAGAATGAGAGATTTGGAAGAGGAGGCAAGTGCTATGTAGTCCAAACCCTTCATATCATTTACAGATTCACAATAAAATTGGTTGTGAAGGAGGGGTAACCAGTCTGCATGAAATTACATGGAGAGAAGGAACCTCTTTTATGCAAAACGAAATGATCTTTCATTGTTCAAGATTCTTTGCATGAGGAAGTTGATGGGAATGGTTTTATTGAATCTTATTTCCTCTCTGTTGAGCCGTTTTCGTGCTGTAAGAGTATATAGAGCAGTAAGAAGGAACTTTGGTAGGTAGTTAGTGGACAAAAATTTGAACCCTTGGAAAGAGGTGTTTTTTATGTGGGCCTTCACTACTGGACCTCCTACATTTGTAGGACATGTCCTCCATTTTCAGATCACAGTATATTTTATGGGTGTATACTATATTTGTACACCTGTATACCCATAATTAATCATGACCATTGCCATCCAAGCATTTTCAAAGTAATATCCAATCTCTTGAAGCAAAACAACTCTCCATAATAGCGTAAGCGCTATTTGAAAGTAGAATTTATTCTCTTAGACTATGGTGCACTTTACGTCCTTCGATGTCTTTCCACAAAGTTTGGATGGGCAATTATCAGACGTTATTGAGTTGCAAAAATTCGGAAGGCTGCGAGTTTGGACTTGCCATCTCTTGGCAGATCTTGCACCTGTAAGATTCTGTGATTACATATCTGACATTCTCGAATGAGAGATTTGGAAGAGGAGGCACATGCCATGTAGTCCAAACCCTTCATGTCATTTAGGGATTCACAGTGAAATTGGTGGTGATGTAGGGGTACCCAGTCTGCACGAAATCACATGGAGAGAAGGATCCTCTTCTATGTAGAACAAAATGATCTTTCTTTTTTCAAGATTTCTTTTCATGAGGAAGTTGATGGGAATGGTTTTATTGAATCTTATTTCCTCTCTGTTGATCAGTTTACTTGCTGTCCGATGTTATAGGGCAGTAAAAAGGAAGTTTGGTTGCTAGATAGTGGACAAAAATCTGAACCCTTGGAAAGGGGTGATTTTGATTTGAACATTCCTTCCTGGATGTCCTACATTTGTACGACATGTCCTCCATTTTCTGATCACAATATATTTTATGGGTTTATACTATATTTGTAAAACTGTAGAATCAGAATTAATAATGACCATGGCCATCCATGCATTTTCAATGTAATATCCACTCTCTTGAAGCAAAACATCTCTCCATAATAGTGTAAGAGCTATTTGAAAGTAGAATTTATTCTCTTAGACTATGGTGGACTTTACGTCCTTCGAGGTCTTTCCACAAATTTTGGATGGGCAATTATCAGACGTTATTGATTTGCAAAAATTCTGAAGGGTGGAAGTTTGGACAAGCCGTTTCTTGGCATACTTTCCACATGTAAGATTCTGTGATTACATATCTGACATTCTCGAATGAGAAATTTGGAAGAGGAGGCAAGTGCCATGTAATCCAAACCCTTCATGTCCTGTTTGGATTCACAGTGAAATTGGTCGTGAGGGAGGGGTACCCAGTCTGCATGAAATCACATGGAGAGAAAGATCTTCTTCTATGTAGAGTAAAATGATCTTTCATTGTTCAAGATTTCTTTGCATGAGGAAGTTGATGGGAATGGTTTTATTGAATCTTATTTCCTCTCTGTTGAGCCGTTTTCTTGCTGTCCGAGTTTATAGAGCAGTAAAAAGGAAGTTTGGTTGCCAGATAGTGGACAAAAATTTGAACCCTTGGAAAGAGATGTTTTTGATTAAGCCTTCCCTCCTGGGCATCCTACATTTGTAGGACATGTTCTCCATTTTCAGATCACAGTATATTTTATGGGTTCATACTATATTTGTACACCTGTAGACCCATAATAAATCATGACCATGGCCATACAAGCATTTTCATTGTAATATCCACTCTCTTGAAGCAAAAGAACTCTCCATAAAAGCGTAAGAGCTATTTGAAAGTAGAATTTATTTTCTTGGACTTTGGTGGACTTTATGTCCGGCGAGGTCTTTCCACAAAGTTTGGATGGGCAATTATCAGACGTTATTGAGTTGCAAAAATTTTGAAGGCTGCGAGTTTGGACTAGCCATCTCTTGGCAGATCTTGCACCTGTAAGATTCTGTGATTACATATCTGACATTCTCGAATGAGAGATTTGGAAGAGGAGGCACGTGCCATGTAGTCCAAACCCTTCATGTCATTTAGGGATTCACAGTGAAATTTGTGGTGATGTAGGGGTACCCAGTCTGCACGAAATCACATGGAAAGAAGGATCCTCTTCTATGTAGAACGAAATGATCTTTCATTTTTCAAGATTTCTTTTCATGAGGAAGTTGATGGGAATGGTTTTATTGAATCTTATTTCCTCTCTGTTGATCCGTTTACATGCTGTCCGATGTTATAGAGCAGTAAAAAGGAAGTTTGGTTGCTAGATAGTGGACAAAAATCTGAACCCTTGCAAAGGGGTGTTTTTGATTTGGACATTCTCTCCTGGGTGTCCTACATTTGTAGGACATGTCCTCCATTTTCTGATCACAGTATATTTTATGGGTTTATACTATATTTGTAAAACTGTAGAATCAGAATTAATAATGACCATGGCCATCCATGCATTTTCAATGTAATATCCACTCTCTTGAAGCAAAACAACTCTCCATAATAGTGTGAGAGCTATTTGAAAGTAGAATTTATTCTCTTAGACTATGGTGGACTTTACGTCCTTCGAGGTCTTTCCACAAAGTTTGGATGGGCAATTATCAGACGTTATTGATTTGCAAAAATTCTGAAGGGTGGAAGTTTGGACAAGACGTTTCTTGGCATACCTTCCACATGTAAGATTCTGTGATTACATATCTGACATTATCGAATGAGAGATTTGGAAGAGGAGGCAAGTGCCATGTAGTCCAAACCCTTCATGTCATTTATGGATTCACAGTGAAATTGGTCGTGACGGAGGGGTACCCAGTCTGCATGAAATCACATGGAGAGAAGGATCTTCTTCTATGTAGAGCGAAATGATCTTTCATTGTTCAAGATTTCTTTGCATGAGGAAGTTGATGGGAATGGTTTTATTGAATCTTATTTCCTCTCTGTTGAGCCGTTTTCTTGCTGTCCGAGTTTATAGAGCAGTAAAAAGGAAGTTTGGTTGCCAGATAGTGGACAAAAATTTGAACCCTTGGAAAGAGATGTTTTTGATTAAGGCCTTCCCTCCTGGGCGTCCTACATTTGTAGGACATGTCCTCCATTTTCAGATCACAGTATATTTTATGGGTTTATACTATATATGTATACCTGTAGACCCATAATAAATCATGACCATGGCCATACAAGCATTTTCAATGTAATATCCACTCTCTTGAAGCAAAAGAACTCTCCATAAAAGTGTAAGAGCTATTTGAAAGTAGAATTTATTCTCTTAGACTATGGTGGAATTTACGTCCTTCGAGGTCTTTCCACAAAGTTTGGATGGGCAATTATCAGACGTTATTGAGTTGCAAAAATTCGGAAGGCTGAGAGTTTGGACTAGCCATCTCTTGGCATATCTTGCACCTGTACGATTCTGAGATTACATATCTGACATTCTCGAATGAGAGATTTGGAAGAGGAGGCAAGTCCTATGTAGACCAAACCCTTCATATCATTTATAGATTCACAATAAAATTGGTCGTGAAGGAGGGGTACCCAGTCTGTATGAAATCACATGGAGAGAAGGATTCTCTTGTATGCAGAACAAAATTATCTTTCATTGTTCAAGATATCTTTGGATGAGGAAGTTGATGGGAATGGTTTTATTGAATCTAATTTCCTCTTTGTTAAGCGTTTTTCTTGATGTACGAATATATAGAGCAGTAAAAAGGAAGTTTTGTGGCTAGTTAGTGTAGAAAAATTTGAACCCTTGGAAAGAGGTGTTTTTAATTTGGGCCTTCCCTCCTGGGCGTCCTACATTTGTAGGACATGTCCTACATTTTCAGATCATACTGTATTTTATGGGTTTATACTATATATATACACTTGTAGACCCATAATTAATCATGACCATTGCCATCCAAGCATTTTTAATGTAATATCCACTCTCTTGAAGCAAAACAACTCTCCATAATCGTGTAAGAGCTATTTGAAAGTAGAATTAATTCTCTTCGACTTTGGTGGACTTTATGTCCTTCGAGTTCTTTCCACAAAGTTTGGATGGGCAAGTATCAGACGTTATTGAGTTGCAAAAATTCTGAAGTGTGGAATTTTGGACAAGCCATTTCTTGGCATATCTTACACCTGTAAGATTCTGTGATTACATAGCTGTCATTCTCGAATGAGAGATTTGGAAGAGGAGGCAAGTGCCATGTTGTCCAAACCCTTCATGTCATTAAGGATGCACAGTGAAATTGGTCGTGATGGAGGGGTACCCAGTCTGCATGAAATCACATGGAGAGAAGGCTCCTCTTCCGTGTAGAACGAAATGATCTTTCATTGTTCAAGATTTCTTTGCATGAGCAAGTTGATGGGAATGGTTTTATTGAATCTTATTTCCTCTCTGTTGAGCCGTTTTCTTACAGTCCAAGTTTACAGAGCAGTAAAAAGGAAGTTTGTTTGCTAGATAGTGGACAAAAATTTGAACCCTTGGAAAGAGGTGTTTTTGATTTGTGCCTTCCCTCCTGGGCATTCTACATTTGTAGTACATGTCCTCCATTTTCAGATCACAGTATAGTTTATGGATATATACTATATTTGTACACCTGTAGATCCATATTTAATCATGACCATGGCCATCCAGGCATTTTCAATGTAATATCCCCTTTCCTAAAGCTAAACAGCTCTCCATAATAGCGTAAGAGCTATTTGAAAGTAGAATTTATTCTCTTAGACTATGGTGGAATTTACGTCCTTCGAGGTCTTTCCACAAAGTTTGGATTGGCAATTAGCAGACGTTATTGATTTGCAAAAATTCTGAAGGATTGAAGTTTGGACAAGCCATTTCTTGGCATATCTTTCACATGTAAGATTCTTTGATTACATATCTGACATTCTCGAATGAGAGATTTGGAAGAGGAGGCAAGTGCCATGTAGTCCAAACCCTTCATGTCATTTATGGATTCACAGTGCAATTGGTCGTGACGGAGGGGTACCCAGTCTGCATGAAATCACATGGAGAGAAGGATCTTCCTCTATGTAGAAAAAAATTATCTTTCATTGTTCAAGATTTGCATGAGGAAGTTGATGGGAATGGTTTTATTGAATCTTATTTCCTCTCTGTTGAGCCGTTTTCTTGCTGTCCGAGTATATAGATAAGTAAAAAGGAAGTTTGGTTGCTAGATAGTGTACAAAAATTTGAACCCTTGGAAAGAGGTGTTTTTGAATTGGGCCTTCCCTCCAGGGCGTCCTACATTTGTAGGACATGTCCTGCATTTTCAGATCACCATACATTTTATGGGTTTATACTATATTTGTACACCTGCAGACCCATAATAAATCATGACCATTGACATGCAAGCATTTTCAAAGTATATTCCACTCTGTTCAAGCAAAACAACTCTTCATAATAGTGTATGAGCTATTTGAAAGTAGCAATTATTCTCTTGGACTTTGGTGCACTTTACTTCGAGCGAGGTCTTTCCACAAAGTTTGGATGGGCAATTATCAGACCTTATTGAATTGCAAAAATTCGGAAGGCTGGGAATTTGGAATAGCCATCTCTTGGCATATATTGCACCTACAAGATTGTGTGATTACATATCTGACATTCTCAAATGAGAGATTTGGAAGAGGAATCAAGTGCTATGTATTCCAAACCCTTCATATCATTTATGGATTCACAATAAAATAGGATGTGATGGAGGGGTAACCTGTCTGCATGAAATGACATGGAGAGAAGGATCCCCTTGTATGCAGAATAAAATCATCTTTCATTGTTTAAGATTTCTTTGCATGAGGAAGTTGATGGGAATGGTTTTATTGAATCTTATTTCCTCTCTATTGAGCCGTTTTCTTGCTGTCCGATTTTCTAGAGCAGTAAAAAGGAAGTTTGGTAGCTAGTTAGTGGACAAAAATTTGAAAGCTTGGAAAGAGGTGTTTTTGATTTAGGCCTTCCCTCCATGGCGTCCTACATTTGTAGGACATGTCCTTCACTTTCATATAACAGTATATTTTATGGGTATATACTATATTTGTACACCTGCAGGCCCATAATTAATCATGACCATTGCCATCCAAGAATTTTCAAAGTATATTCCACTCCGTTCAAGCAAAACAACTCTCCATAATAGTGTATGAGCTATTTGAAAGTAGCATTTATTCTCTTGGACTTTGGTGCACATTACATCCTGCGATGTTTTCCACAAAGTTTGGATGGGCAATTCTCATATGTTACTGAGTTGCAAAAATTCTGAAGAGTGGAAGTTTGGACTAGCGATCTCTTGGCATATCTTTCACATGTAAGATTCTGTGATTACATATCTGACATTCTCGAATGAGAGATTTGGAAGAGGAGGCAAGTGCTATGTAGTCCAAACCCTTCATGTCATTTATGGATTCACAGTAAAATTGGTCGTGATGGAGGGGTACCCAGTCTGCATGAAATCACAAGGAGAGAAGGATCCTCTTGTATGCAGAACAAAATTATCTTTCATTGTTCAAGATTTCTTTGCATTAGGAAGTTGATGGGAATTGTTTTATTGAATCTTATTTCCTCTCTGTTGAGCCGTTTTCTTGCTGTCCGTGTTTATAGAGCAGTAAAAAGGAAGTTTGGTTGCTAGTGAGAGGACAAAAATTTCAACCCTTGGAAAGGGTTGTTTCTGATTTGGAACTTCCCTCCTGGGTGTCCTACATTTGTAGGACATGTCCTCCATTTTCTGATCACAGTATATTTTATGGGTTTATACTATATTTGTAAAACTGTAGAACCATAATTAATAATGACCATGGCCATCCATGCATTTTCAATGTAATATCCACTCTCTTGAAGCAAAACAACTCTCCATAATAGCGTGAGAGCTATTTGAAAGTAGAATTTATTCTCTTAGACTATGGTGGACTTTACGTCCTTCGAAGTCTTTCCACAAAGTTTGGATGGACAATTATCAGACGTTATTGAGTTGCAAAAATTCGGAAGGCTGGGAGTTTGGACTACCCATCTCTTGGCTTATCTTGAACCTGTAAGATTCTGTGATTACATATCTGACATTCTAGAATGAGAGATTTGGAAGAGGAGGCACGTGCCATGTAGTCCAAACTCTTCATGTCATTTATGGAATCATAGTAAAATTGGTCGTGATGGAGGGGTACCCATTCTGCATGAAATCACAAGGAGAGAAGGATCCTCTTGTATGCAGAACAAAATTATCTTTCATTGTTCAAGATTTCTTTGCATTAGGAAGTTGATGGGAATTGTTTTATTGAATCTTATTTCCTCTCTGATGAGCCGTTTTCTTGCTGTCCGCGTTTGTAGACCAGTAGAAAGGAAGTTTGGTTGCTAGATGGTGGACATAAATTTGAACCCTTGGAAAGAGGTGTTTTTGATTCGGGCTTTCCCTCCCGGGCGTCCTACATTTGTAGGACATGTCCTCCATCTTGAGATCACAGTATATTTTCTAGGTTTATACTATATATGTACACCTGTAGACCCATAATAAAACATGACCATGGCCATCCAAGCATTTTCAATGTAATATCCACTCTGTTGAAGCAAAAGAACTCTCCATAATAGTGTAAGAGCTATTTGAAAGTAGAATTTATTTTCTTGGACTTTGGTGGACTTTACGTCCGGCGAGGTCTTTCCACAAAGTTTGGATGAGCAATTATCAGACGTTATTGAATTGCAAAAATTCGGAAGGCTGGGAGTTTGGACTAGCCATCTCTTGGCATATCTTGCACCTGTAAGATTCTGTGATTACATATCTGACATTCTCGAATGAGAGATTTGGAAGAGGAGGCAAGTGCTATGTAGTCCAAACCCGTCATATCATATATAGATTCACAATAAAATTGGTTGTGAAGGAGGGGTTCCCAGTCTGCATGAAATTACATGGAGAGAAGGATCCACTTCTAGGTAGAACGAAATGATCTTTCATTGTTCAAGATTTCTTTGCATGGGGAAGTTGATGGGAATGGTTTTATTGAATCTTATTTCCTCTCTGTTGAGCGTTTTTTGTGATGTATGAATATATAGAGCAGTAAAAAGGAATTTTTGTGGCTAGTTAGTGGAGAAAAATTTGAACCTTTGGAAAGAGGTGTTTTTAATATGGGTCTTCCCTCCTGGGCGTCCTACATTTGTAGGACATGTCCTACATTTTCAGATCACATAATATTTTATGGGTATATACTATATTTTTACACCTGTAAACCCATAATTAATCATGACCATTGCCATCAACGCATTTTCAATGTAATATCCAATCTCTTGAAGCAAAACAACTCTCCATAATAGTTTAAGAGCTATTTGAAATTAGAATTCATTCTCTTGGACTTTGGTGGACTTTACGTCCTTCGAGGTCTTTGCACAAAGTTTGGATGGGCAATTATCTGACGTTATTGAGTTGCAAAAATTCTGAAGGCTAGGAGTTTGGACTAGCCATCTCTTGGCATATCTTGCACCTGTAAGATTCTGTGATTACATATCTGACTTTCTCAAATGAGAGATTTGGAAGAGGAGGCAAGTGAAATGTAGTCCAAACCCTTCATGTCATTTATGGATTCACAGTGAAATTGGTTGTGATGGAGGGGTACCCAGTCTGCATGAAATCACATGGAGAGAAGGATCCTCTTCTATGTAGAACGAAATGATCTTTCATTTTTCAAGATTTCTTTGCATGAGCAAGTTGATGGGAATGGTTTTATTGAATCTTATTTCCTCTCTGTTGAGCCGTTTACTTGCTGTACTGTGTTATAGAGCAGTAAAAAGGAAGTTTGGTTGCTAGATAGTGAACAAAAATTTGAACCCTTGGAATGGGGTGTTTTTGATTTGGACCTACCCTCCTGGATGTCCTACATTTGTAGGACATGTCCTCCATTTTCTGATCACAGTTTATTTTATGGGTTTATACTATATTTGTAAAACTGAGAACCATAATTAATAATGGCCATGGCCATCCATGAATTTTCAATGTAATATCCACTCTCTTGAAGCAAAACAACTCTCCATAATAGCGTAAAAGCTATTTGAAAGTAGAATTTATTCTCTTAGACTATGGTGGACTTTACATCCTTCGAGGTCTTTCCACAAAGTTTGGATGGGCAATTATCAGACGTTATTGATTTGCAAAAAATTCTGAAGGGTAGGAATTTGAACAAGGCATTTCTTGGCATATCTTCCACATGTAAGTATCTGTGATTATATATCTGACATTCTCGAATGAGAGATTTGGAAGAGGAGGCAAGTGACATGTAGTCCAAACCCTTCATGTCATTTATGGATTCACAGTAAAATTGGTCGTGATGGAGGGGTACCCAGTCTGCATGAAATCACAAGGAGAGAAGGATCCTCTTGTATGCAGAACGGAATTTTATTTCATTGTTCAAGATTTCTTTGCATGAGGAAGTTGATGGGAATGGTTTTATTGAATCTTATTTCCTCTCTGTTGAGCCGTTTTCTTGCTGTACGAGTATATAGAGCAGTAAAATGGAAGTTTGGTTGCTAGTTAGTGGACAAAATTTTGAACCCTTGGAAAGAGGTGTTTTTGGTTTGGGCCTTCCCTCCAGGGCATCCTTCATTTGTAGGACATGTCCTACATTTTCCTATCACATAATATTTTATGTGTATATTCTATATTTGTACACCTGTAAACCCATAATTGATCATGACCATTGCCATCAACGCATTTTCAATGTAATATCCAATGTCTTGAAGCAAAACAACTCTCCATAATAGTGTAATAGCTATTTGAAAGTAGAATTCATTCTCTTGGACTTTGGTGGACTTTACGTCCTTCGAGGTCTTTCCACAAGGTTTGGATGGGCAATTATCAGACGTTATTGAGTTGCAAAAATTCGGAAGGCTGGGAGTTTGGACTAGCCATATCTTGGCATATCTTGCACCTGAAAGGTTCTGTGATTACATATCTGACATTCTCGAATGAGAGATTTGGAAGAAGAGGCAATTGCTATGTAGTCCAAACCCTTCATATCATTTATGGTTTCACAAAAAAATTGGTCGTGATAGAAGTGTAACCAGTCTGCATGAAATCACATGGAAAGAAGGATCCTCTTTTATGCAGAACGAAATGATCTTTCATTGTTCAAGATTTCTTTGCATGAGGAAGTTGATGGGAATGGTTTTATTGAATCTTATTTCCTCTCTGTTGAGACGTTTTCTTGCTGTCCGAGTTTATAGAGCAGTAAAAAGTAAGTTTGGTAGCTAGTTAGTGGACAAAAATTTGAACCCTTGGAAAGAGGTGTTTTTGATGTGGGCCTTCACTCCTGGACGTCCTACATTTGTAGGACATGTCCTCCATTTTCAGATCATACTGTATTTTATGGGTTTATACTATCTATGTACCCTTGTAGACCCATAATTAATCATGACCATTGTCATCCAAGCATTTTCAATGTAATATCCACTCTCTTGAAGCAAACAACTCTCCATAATAGTGTAAGAGCTATTTGAAAGTAGAATTAATTCTCTTGGACTTAGGTGGACTTTATGTCCTTCGAGGTCTTTCTACAAAGTTTGGATGGGCAATTATCAGATGTTATTGAGTTGCAAATATTCTGAAGGCTGGGAGTTTGGACTAGCCATATCTTGGCATATCTTTCACCTGTAAGCTTCTGTGATTACATATCTGACAATCTCGATTGAGAGATTTGGAAGAGGAGGCAAGTGCTATGTAGTCCAAACCCTTCATGTCATTTATGGATTCACAGTGAAATTGGTGGTGATGTAGTGGTACCCAGTCTGCAAGAAATCACATGGAGAGAAGTATCCTCTTCTATGTAGAACGAAATGATCTTTCATTGTTCAAGATTCCTTTGCTTCAGGTAATTGATGGGAATGGTTTTATTGAATCTTTTTTCCTCTCTGTTGAGCGGTTTTCTGGCGGTTCGAGTTTTCACAACAGGAAAAATGAAGTTTGGTTTCTAGATAGTGGACAAAAATTTGAACCCTTGGAAAGAGGTGTTTTTAATTAGGGCCATCCCTCCTGGGCGTCCTACATTTGTAGGACATGTCCTCCATTTTCAAATCACAGTATTTTTTATGTGTATATACTATATTTGTACACCTGTATACCCATAATTAATCATGACCATTGCCATCTAAGCTTTTTCAAAGTATATTCCACTCCGTTCAAGCAAAACAACTATCCATAATAGTGTATGAGTTATTTGAAAGTAGAATTTATTCTCTTGGACTTTGGTGCACTTTACGTCAAGCGAGATCTTTCCACAAAATTTGGATGGGCAATTATCAGACATTATTGAGTTGCAAAAATTCGGAAGGCTGGGAGTTTGGACTAGCCATCTCTTGGCATGTCTTGCACCTGTAAGATTCTGTGATTACATATCTGACTTTCTCGAATGAGAGATTTGGAAGAGGAGGCAAGTGCTATGTAGTCCAAACCCTTCATGTCATTTATGGATTCACAGTGAAATTGGTTGTGATGGAGGGGTACCCAGTCTGCATGAAATCACATGGCGAGAAGGATCCTCTTCTATGTAGAACGAAATGATCTTTCATTTTTCAAGATTTCTTTGCATGAGGAAGTTGATGGGAATGGTTTTATTGAATCTTATTTCTTCTCTGTTGAGCCGTTTACTTGCTGTCTGATGTTATAGAGCAGTAAAAAGGAAGTTTGGTTGCTAGATAGTGCACAAAATTTGAACCCTTGGAAAGGGGTGTTTTTGATTTGGACCTTCCCTCCTGGGTGTCCTACATTTGTAGGACATGTCCTCCATTATCTGATCACAGTATATTTTATGGGTTTATACTATATTTGTAAAACTGAGAACCAAAATTAATAATGACCATGGCCATCCATGCATTTTCAATGTAATATCAACTCTCTTGAAGCAAAACAACTCTACATAATAGCATAAGAGCTATTTGAAAGTAGAATTTATTCTCTTAGACTATGGTGGACTTTACGTCCTTCGAGGTCTTTCCACAAAGTTTGGATGGGCAATTATCAGACGTTATTAATTTGCAAAAATTCTGAAGGGTAGGAATTTGAACAAGGCATTTCTTGGCATATCTTCCACATGTAAGATTCTGTGATTATATATCTGACATTCTCGAATGAGAGATTTGGAAGAGGAGGCAAGTGCCATGTAGTCCAAACCCTTCATGTCATTTAAGGATTCACAGTGAAATTGGTCGTGAAGGAGGGGTACCCAGTTTGCATGAAATCACATGGAGAGAAGGATCTTCTTCTATGTATAGCGAAATGATCTTTCTTTGTTCAAGATTTCTTTGCATGAGGAAGTTGATGGGAATGGTTTTATTGAATCTTAATTCCTCTCTGTTGAGCCGTTTTCTTGCTGTTCGAGTTTATAGAGCAGTAAAAAGGAAGTTTGGTTGCCAGATAGTGGACAAAAATTTGAATCCTTGGAAAGAGATGTTTTTGATTTGGGACTTCCCTCCTGGGCGTCCTACATTTGTAGGACATGTCCTCCATTTTCAGATCACAGTATATTTTATGGGTTTATACTATATATGTACACCTGTAGACCCATAATAAATCATGACCATGGCCATACAAGCATTTTCAATGTAATATCCACTCTCTTGAAGCAAAAGAACTCTCCATAAAAGTGTAAGAGCTATTTGAAAGTAGAATTTATTTTCTTGGACTTTGGTGGACTTTATGTCCGGCGAGGTCTTTCCACATAGTTTGGATGGGCAATTATCAGACGTTATTGAGTTGCAAAAATTCGGAAGGCTGGGAGTTTGGACTAGCCATCTCTTGGCATATCTTGCACCTGTAAGATTCTGTGATTACATATCTGACATTCTCGAATGAGTGATTTGGAAGAGGAGGCAAGTGCTATGTAGTCCAAACCCTTCATATCATATATAGATTCACAATAAAATTGGTTGTGAAGGAGGGGTTCCCAGTCTGCATGAAATTACATGGAGAGAAGGATCCACTTCTAGGTAGAACGAAATGATCTTTCATTGTTCAAGATTTCTTTGCATGAGGAAGTTGATGGGAATGGTTTTATTGAATCTTATTTCCTCTCTGTTGAGCGTTTTTTGTGATGTATGAATATATAGAGCAGTAAAAAGGAAATTTTGTGGCTAGTTAGTGGAGAAAAATTTGAACCCTTGGAAAGAGGTGTTTTTAATATGGGTCTTCCCTCCTGGGCGTCCTACATTTGTAGGACATGTCCTACATTTTCAGATCACATAATATTTTATGGGTATATACTATATTTTTACACCTGTAAACCCATAATTAATCATGACCATTGCCATCAACGCATTTTCAATGTAATATCCAATCTCTTGAAGCAAAACAACTCTCCATAATAGTTTAAGAGCTATTTGAAATTAGAATTCATTCTCTTGGACTTTGGTGGACTTTACGTCCTTCGAGGTCTTTGCACAAAGTTTGGATGGGCAATTATCTGACGTTATTGAGTTGCAAAAATTCTGAAGGCTAGGAGTTTGGACTAGCCATCTCTTGGCATATCTTGCACCTGTAAGATTCTGTGATTACATATCTGACTTTCTCAAATGAGAGATTTGGAAGAGGAGGCAAGTGAAATGTAGTCCAAACCCTTCATGTCATTTATGGATTCACAGTGAAATTGGTTGTGATGGAGGGGTACCCAGTCTGCTTGAAATCACATGGAGAGAAGGATCCTCTTCTATGTAGAACGAAATGATCTTTCTTTTTTCAAGATTTCTTTGCATGAGCAAGTTGATGGGAATGGTTTTATTGAATCTTATTTCCTCTCTGTTGAGCCGTTTACTTGCTGTACTGTGTTATAGAGCAGTAAAAAGGAAGTTTGGTTGCTAGATAGTGAACAAAAATTTGAACCCTTGGAAAGAGGTGTTTTTGATGTGGGCCTTCACTCCTGGACGTCCTACATTTGTAGGACATGTCCTCCATTTTCAGATCATACTGTATTTTATGGGTTTATACTATCTATGTACCCTTGTAGACCCATAATTAATCATGACCATTGTCATCCAAGCATTTTCAATGTAATATCCACTCTCTTGAAGCAAACAACTCTCCATAATAGTGTAAGAGCTATTTGAAAGTAGAATTAATTCTCTTGGACTTAGGTGGACTTTATGTCCTTCGAGGTCTTTCTACAAAGTTTGGATGGGCAATTATCAGATGTTATTGAGTTGCAAATATTCTGAAGGCTGGGAGTTTGGACTAGCCATATCTTGGCATATCTTTCACCTGTAAGCTTCTGTGATTACATATCTGACAATCTCGATTGAGAGATTTGGAAGAGGAGGCAAGTGCTATGTAGTCCAAACCCTTCATGTCATTTATGGATTCACAGTGAAATTGGTGGTGATGTAGTGGTACCCAGTCTGCAAGAAATCACATGGAGAGAAGTATCCTCTTCTATGTAGAACGAAATGATCTTTCATTGTTCAAGATTCCTTTGCTTCAGGTAATTGATGGGAATGGTTTTATTGAATCTTTTTTCCTCTCTGTTGAGCGGTTTTCTGGCGGTTCGAGTTTTCACAACAGGAAAAATGAAGTTTGGTTTCTAGATAGTGGACAAAAATTTGAACCCTTGGAAAGAGGTGTTTTTAATTAGGGCCATCCCTCCTGGGCGTCCTACATTTGTAGGACATGTCCTCCATTTTCAAATCACAGTATTTTTTATGTGTATATACTATATTTGTACACCTGTATACCCATAATTAATCATGACCATTGCCATCTAAGCTTTTTCAAAGTATATTCCACTCCGTTCAAGCAAAACAACTATCCATAATAGTGTATGAGTTATTTGAAAGTAGAATTTATTCTCTTGGACTTTGGTGCACTTTACGTCAAGCGAGATCTTTCCACAAAATTTGGATGGGCAATTATCAGACATTATTGAGTTGCAAAAATTCGGAAGGCTGGGAGTTTGGACTAGCCATCTCTTGGCATGTCTTGCACCTGTAAGATTCTGTGATTACATATCTGACTTTCTCGAATGAGAGATTTGGAAGAGGAGGCAAGTGCTATGTAGTCCAAACCCTTCATGTCATTTATGGATTCACAGTGAAATTGGTTGTGATGGAGGGGTACCCAGTCTGCATGAAATCACATGGCGAGAAGGATCCTCTTCTATGTAGAACGAAATGATCTTTCATTTTTCAAGATTTCTTTGCATGAGGAAGTTGATGGGAATGGTTTTATTGAATCTTATTTCTTCTCTGTTGAGCCGTTTACTTGCTGTCTGATGTTATAGAGCAGTAAAAAGGAAGTTTGGTTGCTAGATAGTGCACAAAATTTGAACCCTTGGAAAGGGGTGTTTTTGATTTGGACCTTCCCTCCTGGGTGTCCTACATTTGTAGGACATGTCCTCCATTATCTGATCACAGTATATTTTATGGGTTTATACTATATTTGTAAAACTGAGAACCAAAATTAATAATGACCATGGCCATCCATGCATTTTCAATGTAATATCAACTCTCTTGAAGCAAAACAACTCTACATAATAGCATAAGAGCTATTTGAAAGTAGAATTTATTCTCTTAGACTATGGTGGACTTTACGTCCTTCGAGGTCTTTCCACAAAGTTTGGATGGGCAATTATCAGACGTTATTAATTTGCAAAAATTCTGAAGGGTAGGAATTTGAACAAGGCATTTCTTGGCATATCTTCCACATGTAAGATTCTGTGATTATATATCTGACATTCTCGAATGAGAGATTTGGAAGAGGAGGCAAGTGCCATGTAGTCCAAACCCTTCATGTCATTTAAGGATTCACAGTGAAATTGGTCGTGAAGGAGGGGTACCCAGTTTGCATGAAATCACATGGAGAGAAGGATCTTCTTCTATGTATAGCGAAATGATCTTTCTTTGTTCAAGATTTCTTTGCATGAGGAAGTTGATGGGAATGGTTTTATTGAATCTTAATTCCTCTCTGTTGAGCCGTTTTCTTGCTGTTCGAGTTTATAGAGCAGTAAAAAGGAAGTTTGGTTGCCAGATAGTGGACAAAAATTTGAATCCTTGGAAAGAGATGTTTTTGATTTGGGACTTCCCTCCTGGGCGTCCTACATTTGTAGGACATGTCCTCCATTTTCAGATCACAGTATATTTTATGGGTTTATACTATATATGTACACCTGTAGACCCATAATAAATCATGACCATGGCCATACAAGCATTTTCAATGTAATATCCACTCTCTTGAAGCAAAAGAACTCTCCATAAAAGTGTAAGAGCTATTTGAAAGTAGAATTTATTTTCTTGGACTTTGGTGGACTTTATGTCCGGCGAGGTCTTTCCACATAGTTTGGATGGGCAATTATCAGACGTTATTGAGTTGCAAAAATTCGGAAGGCTGGGAGTTTGGACTAGCCATCTCTTGGCATATCTTGCACCTGTAAGATTCTGTGATTACATATCTGACATTCTCGAATGAGTGATTTGGAAGAGGAGGCAAGTGCTATGTAGTCCAAACCCTTCATATCATATATAGATTCACAATAAAATTGGTTGTGAAGGAGGGGTTCCCAGTCTGCATGAAATTACATGGAGAGAAGGATCCACTTCTAGGTAGAACGAAATGATCTTTCATTGTTCAAGATTTCTTTGCATGAGGAAGTTGATGGGAATGGTTTTATTGAATCTTATTTCCTCTCTGTTGAGCGTTTTTTGTGATGTATGAATATATAGAGCAGTAAAAAGGAAATTTTGTGGCTAGTTAGTGGAGAAAAATTTGAACCCTTGGAAAGAGGTGTTTTTAATATGGGTCTTCCCTCCTGGGCGTCCTACATTTGTAGGACATGTCCTACATTTTCAGATCACATAATATTTTATGGGTATATACTATATTTTTACACCTGTAAACCCATAATTAATCATGACCATTGCCATCAACGCATTTTCAATGTAATATCCAATCTCTTGAAGCAAAACAACTCTCCATAATAGTTTAAGAGCTATTTGAAATTAGAATTCATTCTCTTGGACTTTGGTGGACTTTACGTCCTTCGAGGTCTTTGCACAAAGTTTGGATGGGCAATTATCTGACGTTATTGAGTTGCAAAAATTCTGAAGGCTAGGAGTTTGGACTAGCCATCTCTTGGCATATCTTGCACCTGTAAGATTCTGTGATTACATATCTGACTTTCTCAAATGAGAGATTTGGAAGAGGAGGCAAGTGAAATGTAGTCCAAACCCTTCATGTCATTTATGGATTCACAGTGAAATTGGTTGTGATGGAGGGGTACCCAGTCTGCTTGAAATCACATGGAGAGAAGGATCCTCTTCTATGTAGAACGAAATGATCTTTCTTTTTTCAAGATTTCTTTGCATGAGCAAGTTGATGGGAATGGTTTTATTGAATCTTATTTCCTCTCTGTTGAGCCGTTTACTTGCTGTACTGTGTTATAGAGCAGTAAAAAGGAAGTTTGGTTGCTAGATAGTGAACAAAAATTTGAACCCTTGGAATGGGGTGTTTTTGATTTGGACCTACCCTCCTGGATGTCCTACATTTGTAGGACATGTCCTCCATTTTCTGATCACAGTTTATTTTATGGGTTTATACTATATTTGTAAAACTGAGAACCATAATTAATAATGGCCATGGCCATCCATGAATTTTCAATGTAATATCCACTCTCTTGAAGCAAAACAACTCTCCATAATAGCGTAAAAGCTATTTGAAAGTAGAATTTATTCTCTTAGACTATGGTGGACTTTACATCCTTCGAGGTCTTTCCACAAAGTTTGGATGGGCAATTATCAGACGTTATTGATTTGCAAAAATTCTGAAGGATAGGAATTTGAACAAGGCATTTCTTGGCATATCTTCCACATGTAAGTATCTGTGATTATATATCTGACATTCTCGAATGAGAGATTTGGAAGAGGAGGCAAGTGACATGTAGTCCAAACCCTTCATGTCATTTATGGATTCACAGTAAAATTGGTCGTGATGGAGGGGTACCCAGTCTGCATGAAATCACAAGGAGAGAAGGATCCTCTTGTATGCAGAACGGAATTTTATTTCATTGTTCAAGATTTCTTTGCATGAGGAAGTTGATGGGAATGGTTTTATTGAATCTTATTTCCTCTCTGTTGAGCCGTTTTCTTGCTGTACGAGTATATAGAGCAGTAAAATGGAAGTTTGGTTGCTAGTTAGTGGACAAAATTTTGAACCCTTGGAAAGAGGTGTTTTTGGTTTGGGCCTTCCCTCCAGGGCATCCTTCATTTGTAGGACATGTCCTACATTTTCCTATCACATAATATTTTATGTGTATATTCTATATTTGTACACCTGTAAACCCATAATTGATCATGACCATTGCCATCAACGCATTTTCAATGTAATATCCAATGTCTTGAAGCAAAACAACTCTCCATAATAGTGTAATAGCTATTTGAAAGTAGAATTCATTCTCTTGGACTTTGGTGGACTTTACGTCCTTCGAGGTCTTTCCACAAGGTTTGGATGGGCAATTATCAGACGTTATTGAGTTGCAAAAATTCGGAAGGCTGGGAGTTTGGACTAGCCATATCTTGGCATATCTTGCACCTGAAAGGTTCTGTGATTACATATCTGACATTCTCGAATGAGAGATTTGGAAGAAGAGGCAATTGCTATGTAGTCCAAACCCTTCATATCATTTATGGTTTCACAAAAAAATTGGTCGTGATAGAAGTGTAACCAGTCTGCATGAAATCACATGGAAAGAAGGATCCTCTTTTATGCAGAACGAAATGATCTTTCATTGTTCAAGATTTCTTTGCATGAGGAAGTTGATGGGAATGGTTTTATTGAATCTTATTTCCTCTCTGTTGAGACGTTTTCTTGCTGTCCGAGTTTATAGAGCAGTAAAAAGGAAGTTTGGTAGCTAGTTAGTGGACAAAAATTTGAACCCTTGGAAAGAGGTGTTTTTGATGTGGGCCTTCACTCCTGGACGTCCTACATTTGTAGGACATGTCCTCCATTTTCAGATCATACTGTATTTTATGGGTTTATACTATCTATGTACCCTTGTAGACCCATAATTAATCATGACCATTGTCATCCAAGCATTTTCAATGTAATATCCACTCTCTTGAAGCAAACAACTCTCCATAATAGTGTAAGAGCTATTTGAAAGTAGAATTAATTCTCTTGGACTTAGGTGGACTTTATGTCCTTCGAGGTCTTTCTACAAAGTTTGGATGGGCAATTATCAGATGTTATTGAGTTGCAAATATTCTGAAGGCTGGGAGTTTGGACTAGCCATATCTTGGCATATCTTTCACCTGTAAGCTTCTGTGATTACATATCTGACAATCTCGATTGAGAGATTTGGAAGAGGAGGCAAGTGCTATGTAGTCCAAACCCTTCATGTCATTTATGGATTCACAGTGAAATTGGTGGTGATGTAGTGGTACCCAGTCTGCAAGAAATCACATGGAGAGAAGTATCCTCTTCTATGTAGAACGAAATGATCTTTCATTGTTCAAGATTCCTTTGCTTCAGGTAATTGATGGGAATGGTTTTATTGAATCTTTTTTCCTCTCTGTTGAGCGGTTTTCTGGCGGTTCGAGTTTTCACAACAGGAAAAATGAAGTTTGGTTTCTAGATAGTGGACAAAAATTTGAACCCTTGGAAAGAGGTGTTTTTAATTAGGGCCATCCCTCCTTGGCGTCCTACATTTGTAGGACATGTCCTCCATTTTCAAATCACAGTATTTTTTATGTGTATATACTATATTTGTACACCTGTATACCCATAATTAATCATGACCATTGCCATCTAAGCTTCTTCAAAGTATATTCCACTCCGTTCAAGCAAAACAACTATCCATAATAGTGTATGAGTTATTTGAAAGTAGAATTTATTCTCTTGCACTTTGGTGCACTTTACGTCAAGCGAGATCTTTCCACAAAATTTGGATGGGCAATTATCAGACATTATTGAGTTGCAAAAATTCGGAAGGCTGGGAGTTTGGACTAGCCATCTCTTGGCATGTCTTGCACCTGTAAGATTCTGTGATTACATATCTGACATTCTCGAATGAGAGATTTGGAAGAGGAGGCAAGTGCTATGTAGTCCAAACCCTTCATGTCATTTATGGATTCACAGTGAAATTGGTTGTGATGGAGGGGTACCCAGTCTGCATGAAATCACATGGCGAGAAGGATCCTCTTCTATGTAGAACGAAATGATCTTTCATTGTTCAAGATTTCTTTGCATGAGGAAGTTGATGGGAATGGTTTTATTGAATCTTATTTCCTCTCTGTTGAGCCGTTTTCTTGCTGTCCGAGTTTATAGAGCAGTAAAAAGGAAGTTTGGTTGCTAGTGAGCGGACAAAAATTTCAGACCTTGGAAAGGGTTGTTTCTGATTTGGAACTTCCCTCCTGGGTGTCCTACATTTGTAGGACATGTCCTCCATTTTCTGATCACAGTATATTTTATGGGTTTATACTATATTTGTAAAACTGTAGAACCATAATTAATAATGACCATGGCCATCCATGCATTTTCAATGTAATATCCACTCTCTTGAAGCAAAACAACTCTCCATAATAGCGTGAGAGCTATTTGAAAGTAGAATTTATTCTCTTAGACTATGGTGGACTTTACGTCCTTCGAGGTCTTTCCACAAAGTTTGGATGGACAATTATCAGACGTTATTGAGTTGCAAAAATTCGGAAGGCTGGGAGTTTGGACTAGCCATCTCTTGGCTTATCTTGCACCTGTAAGATTCTGTGATTACATATCTGACATTCTAGAATGAGAGATTTGGAAGAGGAGGCACGTGCCATGTAGTCCAAACCCTTCATGTCATTTATGGATTCACAGTGAAATTGTTGGTGATGTAGGGGTACCCAGTGTGCAAGAAATCACATGGAAAGAAGGATCCTCTTCTATGTAGAATGAAATGATCTTTCATTTTTCAAGATTTCTTTTCATGAGGAAGTTGATGGGAATGGTTTTATTGAATCTTATTTCCTCTCTGTTGATCCGTTTACTTGCTGTCCGATGTTATAGAGCATTAAAAAGGAAGTTTGGTTGCTAGATATTGGACAAAAATCTGAACCCTTGCAAAGGGGTGTTTTTGATTTGGACATTCGCTGCTGGGTGTCCTACATTTGTAGGACATGTCCTCCATTTTCTGATCACAGTATATTTTATGGGTTTATACTATATTTGTAAAACTGTAGAATCAGAATTAATAATGACCATGGCCATCCATGCATTTTCAATGTAATATCCACTCTCTTGAAGCAAAACAACTCTCCATAATAGTGTGAGAGCTATTTGAAAGTAGAATTTATTCTCTTAGACTATGGTGGACTTTACGTCCTTCGAGGTCTTTCCACAAAGTTTGGATGGGCAATTATCAGACGTTATTGATTTGCAAAAATTCTGAAGGGTGGAAGTTTGGACAAGACGTTTCTTGGCATATCTTCCACATGTAAGATTCTGTGATTACATATCTGACATTATCGAATGAGAGATTTGGAAGAGGAGACAAGTGCCATGTAGTCCAAACCCTTCATGTCATTTATGGATTCACAGTGAAATTGGTCGTGACGGAGGGGTACCCAGTCTGCATGAAATCACATGGAGAGAAGGATCTTCTTCTATGTAGAGCGAATTGATCTTTCATTGTTCAAGATTTCTTTGCATGAGGAAGTTGATGGGAATGGTTTTATTGAATCTTATTTCCTCTCTGTTGAGCCGTTTTCTTGCTGTCCGAGTTTATAGAGCAGTAAAAAGGAAGTTTGGTTGCCAGATAGTGGGCAAAAATTTGAACCCTTGGAAAGAGATGTTTTTGATGTGGGCCTTCACTCCTGGGCGTCCTACATTTGTAGGACATGTCCTCCATTTTCAGATCACAATATATTTTATGGGTTTATACTATATATGTACACCTGTAGACCCATAATAATTCATGACCATGGCAATCCAAGCATTTTCAATGTAATATCCACTCTCTTGAAGCAAAAGAACTCTCCATTATAGCCTAAGAGCTATTTGAAAGTAGAATTAATTTTCTTGGAGTTTGGTGGACTTTACGTCCAGCGAGGTCTTTCCACAAAGTTTGGGTGGGCAATTATCAGACGTTATTGAGTTGCAAAAATTCGGAAGGCTGAGAGTTTGGACTAGCCATCTCTTGGCATATCTTGCACCTGTAAGATTCTGAGATTACATATCTGACATTCTCGAATGAGAGATTTGGAAGAGGAGGCAAGTCCTATGTAGACCAAACCCTTCATATCATTTATAAATTCACAATAAAATTGGTCGTGAAGGATGGGTACCCAGTCTGCATGAAATCACATGGAGAGAAGGATCCTCTAGTATGCAGAACAAAATTATCTTTCATTGTTCAAGATTTCTTTGCATGAGGAAGTTGATGGGAATGGTTTTATTGAATCTAATTTCCTCTCTGTTGAGCGTTTTTCTTGATGTACGAATATATAGAACAGTAAAAAAGAAGTTTTGTGGCTAGTTAGTGGAGAAAAATTTGAACCCTTGGAAAGAGGTGTTTTTAATTTGGGCCTTCCCTCCTGGGCGTCCTACATTTGTAGGACATGTCCTACATTTTCAGATCACAGTATATTTTATGGGTATATACTATACTTGTGAACCTGTAAACCCATAATTAATTATGACCATTGCCATCGACGCATTTTCAATGTAATTTCCACTCTCTTGAAGCAAAACAACTCTCCATAATAGCGTGAGAGCTATTTGAAAGTAGAATTTATTCTCTTAGACTATGGTGGACTTTACGTCCTTCGAGGTCTTTCCACAAAGTTTGGATGGGCAATTATCAGACGTTATTAATTTGCAAAAATTCTGAAGGGTGGAAGTTTGGACAAGATGTTTCTTGGCATATCTTCCACCTGTAATATTCTGTGATTACATATCTGACATTCTCGAATGAGAGATTTGGAAGAGGAGGCAAGTGCCATGTAGTCCAAACCCTTCATGTCATTTATGGATTCACAGTGAAATTGGTCGTGACGGAGGGGTACCCAGTCTGCATGAAATCACATGGAGAGAAGGATCTTCTTCTATGTAGAGCGAAATGATATTTCATTGTTCAAGATTTCTTTGCATGAGGAAGTTGATGGGAATGGTTTTATTGAATCTTATTTCCTATCTGTTGAGCCGTTTTCTTGCTGTCCGAGTTTATAGAGCAGTAAAAAGAAGTTTGGTTGCCAGATAGTGGACAAAAATTTGAACCCTTGGAAAGAGATGTTTTTGATTAAGGCCTTCCCTCCTGGGCGTCCTACATTTGTATGACATGTCCTCCATTTTCAGATCACAGTATATTTTATGGGTTTATACTATATATGTACACCTGTAGACCCATAATAAATCATGACCATGGCCATACAAGCATTTTCAATGTAATATCCACTCTCTTGAAGCAAAAGAACTCTCCATAAAAGTGTAAGAGCTATTTGAAAGTAGAATTTATTTTCTTGTACTTTGGTGGACTTTACGTCCTTCGAGGTCTTTCCACAAAGTTTGGATGGGCAATTATCAGACGTTATTGATTTGCAAAAATTCTGAAGGGTGGAAGTTTGGACAAGATGTTTCTTGGCATATCTTCCACATGTAAGATTCTGTGATTACATATCTGACATTATCGAATGAGAGATTTGGAAGAGGAGGCAAGTGCCATGTAGTCCAAACCCTTCATGTCATTTATGGATTCACAGTGAAATTGGTCGTGACGGAGGGGTACCCAGTCTGCATGACATCACATGGAGAGAAGGATCTTCTTCTATGTAGAGCGAAATCATCTTTCATTGTTCAAGATTTCTTTGCATGAGGAAGTTGATGGGAATGGTTTTATTGAATCTTATTTCCTCTCTGTTGATCGGTTTTCTTGCTGTCCGAGTTTATAGAGCAGTAAAAAGGAAGTTTGGTTGCTAGATAGTGGACAAAAATCTGAACCCTTGCAAAGGGTTGTTTTTGATTTGGACATTCCCTCCTGGATGTCCTACATTTGTAGGACATGTCCTCCATTTTCTGATCACAGTATATTTTATGGGTTTATACTATATTTGTAAAACTGTAGAACCATAATTAATAATGACCATGGCCATCCATGCATTTTCAATGTAATATCCACTCTCTTGAAGCAAAAAACTCTCCATAATAGCGTGAGAGCTATTTGAAAGTAGAATTTATTCTCTTAGACTATGGTGGACTTTACGTCCTTCGAGGTCTTTCCACAAAGTTTGGATGGGCAATTATCAGACGTTATTGATTTTCAAAAATTCTGAAGGGTGGAAGTTTGAACAAGACGTTGCTTGGCATATCTTCCACATGTAAGATTCTGTGATTACATATCTGACATTCTCGAATGAGAAATTTGGAAGAAGAGGCAAGTGCCATGTAGTCCAAACACTTCATGTCATTTATGGATTCACAGTGAAATTGGTCGTGACGGAGGGGTACCCAATCTGCATGAAATCAAACGGATAGAAGGATCCTCTTCTATGTAGAACGAAATGATCTTTCATTGTTCAAGATTCCTTTGCTTCAGGTAATTGATGGGAATGGTTTTATTGAATCTTTTTTCCTCTCTGTTGAGTGGTTTTCTGGCTGTTCGAGTTTACACAGCAGGAAAAAGGAAGTTTGGTTTCTAGATAGTGGAGAAAAATTTGAACCCTTGGAAAGAGGTGTTTTTGATTAGGGCCATTCCTCCTGGGCGTCCTACATTTGTAGGACATGTCCTCCATTTTCAAACCACAGTATATTTTATGGGTTTATACTATATTTGTACACCTGTATACCCATAATTAATCATGACCATTGCCATCCATGCATTTTCAATGTAATATCCTCTCTCTTGAAGCAAAACAACTCTCCATAATAGTATAAGAGCTATATGAAAGTAGAATTTATTCTCTTCGACTTTGGTGGACTTTACGTCCTTCGAGGTCTTTCCACAAAGTTTGGATGGGCAATTATCAGACGTTATTGAATTGCAAAAAATCTGAAGGGTGGAAGTTTGGACAAGCCATTTCTTGGCATATTCTCCACCTGCAAGATTCTGTGATTACATATCTGACATTCTGGAATGAGAGATTTGGAAGAGGAGGCAAGTGCCATGTAGTCCAAACCCTTCATATCCTTTATGGATTCACAATAAAATTGGTTGTGATGGAGGGGTAACCAGTCTGCAAGAAATCACATGGAGAGAAGGATCCTCTTCGATGCAGAATGAAATGATCTTTCATTGTTCAAGATTTCTTTGCATGAGGAAGTTGATGGGAATGGTTTTATTGAAAATTATTTCCTCTCTGTTGAGACTTTTTCTTGCTGTACGAGTATATAGAGCAGTAAAAGGGAAGTTTGGTTGCTAGTTAGCGGACAAAAATTTGAAGCCTTGGAAAGAGGTGTTTTTAATTTGGGCCTTCCCTCCTGGGCGTCCTACATTTGTAGGACATGTCCTACATTTTCAGATCACAGTATATTTTATGGGTACATACAATATTTGTACACCTGTAGACCCAGAATTAATCATGACCATTGCCATCCAAGCATTCTCATAGTATATTCCACCCCCTTCAAGTAAAACAACTCTTTATAATTGTGTAAGAGCTATTTGAAAGTAGAATTTATTCTCTTGGACTTTGGTGCACTTTACGTCCTGCGACGTCTTTCCACAAAGTTTGGATGTACAATTATCAAACGTTATTGAGTTGCAAAAATTCTGTAGGGTGGAATTTTGGACAAGCCATTTCTTGGCATATCTTCCACCTGTAAGATTCTGTGATTACATATCTGACATTCTAGAATGAGAGATTTAGAAGAGGAAGTCAAGTTCTATGTAGTCCAAACCCTTCATATCATTTACAGATTCACAATAAAATTGGTTGTGAAGGAGAGGTAACAAGTCTGCATGAAATGACATGGAGAGAAGGATCCTCTTTTATGCAGAACGAAATGATCTTTAATTGTTCAAGATTTCTTTGCATGAGGAAGTTGATGGGAATGGTTTTATTGAATCTTATTTCCTCTCTGTTGAGCCGTTTTCTTGCTGTCCGAGTTTATAGAGCAGTAAAAAGGAAGTTTGGTAGCTAGATAGTGGACAAAAATTTGAACCCTTGGAAAGAGGTCTTTTTGATGTGGGCCTTCACTCCTGGATGTCCTACATTTGTAGGACATGTCCTCCATTTTCAGATCACAGTATATTTTATGGGTTTATACTATATTTGTAAAACTGAGAACCAAAATTAATAATGACCATGGCCATCCATGCATTTTCAATGTAATATCCACTCTCTTGAAGCAAAACAACTCTCCATAATAGCGTAAGAGCTATTTGAAAGTAGAATTTATTCTCTTAGACTATGGTGGACTTTACGTCCTTCGATGTCTTTCCACAAAGTTTGGATGGGCAATTATCAGACGTTATTAATTTGCAAAAATTCTGAAGGGTAGGAATTTGAACAAGGCATTTCTTGGCATATCTTCCACATGTAAGATTCTGTGATTATATATCTGACATTATCGAATGAGAGATTTGGAAGAGGAGGCAAGTGCCATGTAGTCCAAACCCTTCATGTCATTTATGGATTCACAGTGAAATTGGTCGTGACGGAGGGGTACCCAGCCTGCATGAAATCACATGGAGAGAAGGATCTTCTTCTATGTAGAGCGAATTGATCTTTCATTGTTCAAGATTTCTTTGCATGAGGAAGTTGATGGGAATGGTTTTATTGATTCTTATTTCCTCTCTGTTGAGCCGGTTTCTTGCTGTCCGAGTTTATAGAGCAGTAAAAAGGAAGTTTGGTTGCCAGATAGTGGACAAAAATTTGAACCCTTGGAAAGAGATGTTTTTGATGTGGGCCTTCACTCCTGGGCGTCCTACATTTGTAGGACATGTCCTCCGTTTTCAGATCACAATATATTTTATGGGTTTATACTATATATGTACACCTGTAGACCCATAATAATTCATGACCATGGCAATCCAAGCATTTTCAATGTAATATCCACTCTCTTGAAGCAAAAGAACTCTCCATAATAGCGTAAGAGCTATTTGAAAGTAGAATTAATTTTCTTGGACTTTGGTGGACTTTACGTCCGGCGAGGTCTTTCCACAAAGTTTGGATGGGCAATTATCAGACGTTATTGAGTTGCAAAAATTCGGAAGGCTGGGAGTTTGGACTAGCCATCTCTTGGCATATCTTGCACCTGTAAGATTCTGAGATTACATATCTGACATTCTCGAATGAGAGATTTGGAAGAGGAGGCAAGTGCTATGTAGACCAAACCCTTCATATCATTTATAGATTCACAATAAAATTGGTCGTGAAGGAGGGGTACCCAGTCTGCATGAAATCACATGGAGAGAAGGATCCTCTTGTATCCAGAACAAAATTATCTTTCATTGTTCAAGATTTCTTTGCATGAGGAAGTTGATGGGAATGGTTTTATTGAATCTAATTTCCTCTCTGTTGAGCGTTTTTCTTGATGTACGAATATATAGAACAGTACAAAAGAAGTTTTGTGGCTAGTTAGTGGAGAAAAATTTGAACCCTTGGAAAGAGGTGTTTTTAATTTGGGCCTTCCCTCCTGGGCGTCCTACATTTGTAGGACATGTCCTACATTTTCAGATCACAGTATATTTTATGGGTATATACTATATTTGTACACCTGTAAACCCATAATTAATTATGACCATTGCTATGGATGCATTTTCAATGTAATATCCAATCTCTTGAAGCAAAACAATCTCCATAATAGTGTAAGAGCTATTTGAAAGTAGAATTTATTCTCTTGAACTTTGGTTGGCTTTACATCCTTCGAGGTCTTTGCACAAAGTTTGGAATGGCAATTATCTGACGTTATTGAGTTGCAAAAATTCTGAAGGGTGGAAGTTTGGACTAGCCATATCTTGGCATATCTTGCACCATTAAGGTTCTGTGATTACATATCTGACATTCTCGAATGAGAGATTTGGAAGAGGTAGGCAAGTGCCATGTAGTTCCAAACCTTCATGTCATTCATGGATTCACAGTGAAATTGGTCGTGATGGGGGGGTACCCAGTCTGCATGAAATCACATGGAGAGAAGGATCCTCTTTTATGCAGAACGAAATGATCTTTAATTGTTCAAGATTTCTTTGCATGAGGAAGTTGATGGGAATGGTTTTATTGAATCTTATTTCCTCTCTGTTGAGCCGTTTTCTTGCTGTCCGAGTTTATAGAGCAGTAAAAAGGAAGTTTGGTAGCTAGATAGTGGACAAAAATTTGATCCCTTGCAAAGAGGTGTTTTTGATGTGGGCCTTCACTCCTGGACGTCCTACATTTGTAGGACATGTCCTCCATTTTCAGATCACAGTATATTTTATGGGTTTATACTATATTTGTGAAACTGAGAACCAAAATTAATAATGACCATGGCCATCCATGCATTTTCAATGTAATATCCACTCTCTTGAAGCAAAAAACTCTCCATAATAGCGTGAGAGCTATTTGAAAGTAGAATTTATTCTCTTAGACTATGGTGGACTTTACGTCCTTCGAGGTCTTTCCACAAAGTTTGGATGGGCAATTATCAGACGTTATTGATTTTCAAAAATTCTGAAGGGTGGAAGTTTGAACAAGACGTTGCTTGGCATATCTTCCACATGTAAGATTCTGTGATTACATATCTGACATTCTCGAATGAGAAATTTGGAAGAGGAGGCAAGTGCCATGTAGTCCAAACCCTTCATGTCATTTATGGATTCACAGTGAAATTGGTCGTGACGGAGGGGTACCCAGTCTGCATGAAATCAAACGGATAGAAGGATCCTCTTCTATGTAGAACGAAATGATCTTTCATTGTTCAAGATTCCTTTGCTTCAGGTAATTGATGGGAATGGTTTTATTGAATCTTTTTTCCTCTCTGTTGAGTGGTTTTCTGGCTGTTCGAGTTTACACAGCAGGAAAAAGGAAGTTTGGTTTCTAGATAGTGGAGAAAAATTTGAACCCTTGGAAAGAGGTGTTTTTGATTAGGGCCATTCCTCCTGGGCGTCCTACATTTGTAGGACATGTCCTCCATTTTCAAACCACAGTATATTTTATGGGTTTATACTATATTTGTACACCTGTATACCCATAATTAATCATGACCATTGCCATCCAAGCATTTTCAATGTAATATCCTCTCTCTTGAAGCAAAACAACTCTCCATAATAGTATAAGAGCTATATGAAAGTAGAATTTATTCTCTTCGACTTTGGTGGACTTTACGTCCTTCGAGGTCTTTCCACAAAGTTTGGATGGGCAATTATCAGACGTTATTGAATTGCAAAAAATCTGAAGGGTGGAAGTTTGGACAAGCCATTTCTTGGCATATTCTCCACCTGCAAGATTCTGTGATTACATATCTGACATTCTCGAATGAGAGATTTGGAAGAGGAGGCAAGTGCCATGTAGTCCAAACCCTTCATATCCTTTATGGATTCACAATAAAATTGGTTGTGATGGAGGGGTAACCAGTCTGCAAGAAATCACATGGAGAGAAGGATCCTCTTCGATGCAGAATGAAATGATCTTTCATTGTTCAAGATTTCTTTGCATGAGGAAGTTGATGGGAATGGTTTTATTGAAAATTATTTCCTCTCTGTTGAGCCTTTTTCTTGCTGTACGAGTATATAGAGCAGTAAAAGGGAAGTTTGGTTGCTAGTTAGCGGACAAAAATTTGAACCCTTGGAAAGAGGTGTTTTTAATTTGGGCCTTCCCTCCTGGGCGTCCTACATTTGTAGGACATGTCCTACATTTTCAGATCACAGTATATTTTATGGGTACATACAATATTTGTACACCTGTAGACCCAGAATTCATCATGACCATTGCCATCCAAGCATTCTCATATTATATTCCACCCCCTTCAAGTAAAACAAGTCTTTATAATTGTGTAAGAGCTATTTGAAAGTAGAATTTATTCTCTTGGACTTTGGTGCACTTTACGTCCTGCGACGTCTTTCCACAAAGTTTGGATGTACAATTATCAAACGTTATTGAGTTGCAAAAATTCTGTAGGGTGGAATTTTGGACAAGCCATTTCTTGGCATATCTTCCACCTGTAAGATTCTGTGATTACATATCTGACATTCTAGAATGAGAGATTTAGAAGAGGAGGCAAGTTCTATGTAGTCCAAACCCTTCATATCATTTATAGATTCACAATAAAATTGGTTGTGAAGGAGAGGTAACAAGTCTGCATGAAATGACATGGAGAGAAGGATCCTCTTTTATGCAGAACGAAATGATCTTTAATTGTTCAAGATTTCTTTGCATGAGGAAGTTGATGGGAATGGTTTTATTGAATCTTATTTCCTCTCTGTTGAGCCGTTTTCTTGCTGTCCGAGTTTATAGAGCAGTAAAAAGGAAGTTTGGTAGCTAGATAGTGGACAAAAATTTGAACCCTTGGAAAGAGGTCTTTTTGATGTGGGCCTTCACTCCTGGATGTCCTACATTTGTAGGACATGTCCTCCATTTTCAGATCACAGTATATTTTATGGGTTTATACTATATTTGTAAAACTGAGAACCAAAATTAATAATGACCATGGCCATCCATGCATTTTCAATGTAATATCCACTCTCTTGAAGCAAAACAACTCTCCATAATAGCGTAAGAGCTATTTGAAAGTAGAATTTATTCTCTTAGACTATGGTGGACTTTACGTCCTTCAAGGTCTTTCCACAAAGTTTGGATGGGCAATTATCAGACGTTATTAATTTGCAAAAATTCTGAAGGGTAGGAATTTGAACAAGGCATTTCTTGGCATATCTTCCACATGTAAGATTCTGTGATTACATAACTGACATTCTCGAATGAGAGATTTGGAAGAGGATGAAAGTGCCATGTAGTCCAAACCCTTCATGTCATTTATGGATTCACAGTGAAATTGGTCGTGACGGAGGGGTACCCAGCCTGCATGAAATCACATGGAGAGAAGGATGTTCTTCTGTGTAGAACAAAATGATCTTTCATTGTTCAAGATTTCTTTGCATGAGGAAGTTGATGGGAATGGTTTTATTGAAACTTATTTCCTATCTGTTGAGCCGTTTTCTTGCTGTCCGAGTTTATAGAGCAGTAAAAGGAAGTTTGGTTGCTAGATAGTGGACAAAAATGTGAACCCTTGGAAAGAGGTGTTTTTGATGTGGGCCTTCACTCCTGGGCGTCCTACATTTGTAGGACATGTCCTCCATCTTGAGATCACAATATATTTTATGGGTTTATACTATATATGTACACCTGTAGACCCATAATAAATCATGACCATGGCAATCCAAGCATTTTCAATGTAATATTCACTCTCTTGAAGCAAAAGAACTCTCCATAATAGCGTAAGAGCTATTTGAAAGTAGAATTAATTTTCTTGGACTTTGGTGGACTTTACGTCCGGCGAGGTCTTTCCACAAAGTTTGGATGGGCAATTCTCAGATGTTATTGAGTTGCAAAAATTCGGAAGGCTGGGAGTTTGGACTAGCCATCTCTTGGCATATCTTGCACCTGTAAGATTCTGAGATTACATATCTGACATTCTCGAATGAGAGATTTGGAAGAGGAGGCAAGTGCTATGTAGACCAAACCCTTCATATCATTTATAGATTCACAATAAAATTGGTCGTGAAGGATTGGTACCCAGTCTGCATGAAATCACATGGAGAGAAGGATCCTCTTGTATCCAGAACAAAATTATCTTTCATTGTTCAAGATTTCTTTGCATGAGGAAGTTGATGGGAATGGTTTTATTGAATCTAATTTCCTCTCTGTTGAGCGTTTTTCTTGATGTACGAATATATAGAACAGTAAAAAAGAAGTTTTGTGGCTAGTTAGTGGAGAAAAATTTGAACCCTTGGAAAGAGGTGTTTTTAATTTGGGCCTTCCCTCCTGGGCGTCCTACATTTGTAGGACATGTCCTACATTTTCAGATCACAGTATATTTTATGGGTATATACTATATTTGTACACCTGTAAACCCATAATTAATTATGACCATTGCTATCGATGCATTTTCAATGTAATATCCAATCTCTTGAAGCAAAACAATCTCCATAATAGTGTAAGAGCTATTTGAAAGTAGAATTTATTCTCTTGAACTTTGGTGGACTTTACATCCTTCGAGGTCTTTGCACAAAGTTTGGAATGGCAATTATCTGACGTTATTGAGTTGCAAAAATTCTGAAGGGTGGAAGTTTGGACTAGCCATATCTTGGCATATCTTGCACCATTAAGGTTCTGTGATTACATATCTGACATTCTCGAATGAGAGATTTGGAAGAGGTAGGCAAGTGCCATGTAGTTCCAAACCTTCATGTCATTCATGGATTCACAGTGAAATTGGTTGTGATGGGGGGGTACCCAGTCTGCATGAAATCACATGGAGAGAAGGATCCTCTTGTATGCAGAACAAAATTATCTTTCAATGTTGAAGATTTCTTTGCATGAGGAAGTTGATGGGAATGGTTTTATTGAATCTTATTTCCTGTCTGTTGAGCGTTTTTCTTGATGTACGAGTATATAGAGTAGTAAAAAGGAAGTTTTGTGGCTAGTTAGTGGAGAAAAATTTGAACCCTTGGAAAGAGGTGTTTTTAATTTGGGCCTTCCCTCCTGGGCGTCCTACATTTGTAGGACATGTCCTACATTTTCAGATCATACAGTATTTTATGGGTTTATACTATATATGTACCCTTGTAGACCCATAATTAATTATGACCATTGCCATCCAAGCATTTTTAATGTAATATCCACTCTCTTGAAGCAAAACAACTCTCCATAATAGTGTAAGAGCTATTTGAAAGTAGAATTAATTCCCTTGGACTTTGGTGGACTTCATGTCCTTCGAGGTCTTTCCACAAAGTTGGGATGGGCAAGTATCAGACGTTATTGATTTGCAAAAATTCTGAAGGGTGGAAGTTTGAACAAGACGTTGCTTGGCATATCTTCCACATGTAAGATTCTGTGATTACATAGTTGTCATTCTCGAATGAGAGATTTGGAAGAGGAGGCAAGTGCTATGTAGTCCAAACCCTTCATATCATTTATAGATTCACAATAAAATTGGTTGTGAAGGAGGGGTACCCAGGCTGCATGAAATCACATGGACAGAAGGATCCTCTTTTATGCAGAACGAAATGATCTTTAATTGTTCAAGATTTCTTTGCATGAGGAAGTTGATGGGAATGGTTTTATTGAATCTTATTTCCTCTCTGTTGAGCCGGTTTCTTGCTGTCCGAGTTTATAGAGCAGTAAAAAGGAAGTTTGGTAGCTAGATAGTGGACAAAAATTTGATCCCTTGCAAAGAGGTGTTTTTGATGTGGGCCTTCACTCCTGGACGTCCTACATTTGTAGGACATGTCCTCCATTTTCAGATCACAGTATATTTTATGGGTTTATACTATATTTGTAAAACTGAGAACCAAAATTAATAATGACCATGGCCATCCATGCATTTTCAATGTAATATCCACTCTCTTGAAGCAAAACAACTCTCCATAATAGCGTAAGAGCTATTTGAAAGTAGAATTTATTCTCTTAGACTATGGTGGACTTTACGTCCTTCGATGTCTTTCCACAAAGTTTGGATGGGCAATTATCAGACGTTATTAATTTGCAAAAATTCTGAAGGATAGGAATTTGAACAAGGCATTTCTTGGCATATCTTCCACATGTAAGATTCTGTGATTATATATCTGACATTCTCGAATGAGAGATTTGGAAGAGGATGAAAGTGCCATGTAGTCCAAACCCTTCATGTCATTTATGGATTCACAGTGAAATTGGTCGTGACGGAGGGGTACCCAGCCTGCATGAAATCACATGGAGAGAAGGATGTTCTTCTGTGTAGAACAAAATGATCTTTCATTGTTCAAGATTTCTTTGCATGAGGAAGTTGATGGGAATGGTTTTATTGAAACTTATTTCCTATCTGTTGAGCCGTTTTCTTGCTGTCCGAGTTTATAGAGCAGTAAAAAGGAAGTTTGGTTGCTAGATAGTGGACAAAAATGTGAACCCTTGGAAAGAGGTGTTTTTGATGTGGGCCTTCACTCCTGGGCGTCCTACATTTGTAGGACATGTCCTCCATCTTGAGATCACAATATATTTTATGGGTTTATACTATATATGTACACCTGTAGACCCATAATAAATCATGACCATGGCAATCCAAGCATTTTCAATGTAATATTCACTCTCTTGAAGCAAAAGAACTCTCCATAATAGCGTAAGAGCTATTTGAAAGTAGAATTAATTTTCTTGGACTTTGGTGGACTTTACGTCCGGCGAGGTCTTTCCACAAAGTTTGGATGGGCAATTATCAGACGTTATTGAGTTGCAAAAATTCGGAAGGCTGGGAGTTTGGACTAGCCATCTCTTGGCATATCTTGCACCTGTAAGATTCTGAGATTACATATCTGACATTCTCGAATGAGAGATTTGGAAGAGGAGGCAAGTGCTATGTAGACCAAACCCTTCATATCATTTATAGATTCACAGTGAAATTGGTCGTGATGGGGGGGTACCCAGTCTGCATGAAATCACATGGAGAGAAGGATCCTCTTGTATGCAGAACAAAATTATCTTTCATTGTTCAAGATTTCTTTGCATGAGGAAGTTGATGGGAATGGTTTTATTGAATCTAATTTCCTCTCTGTTGAGCGTTTTTCTTGATGTACGAATATATAGAACAGTAAAAAAGAAGTTTTGTGGCTAGTTAGTGGAGAAAAATTTGAACCCTTGGAAAGAGGTGTTTTTAATTTGGGCCTTCCCTCCTGGGCGTCCTACATTTTCAGATCACAGTATATTTTATGGGTATATACTATATTTGTACACCTGTAAACCCATAATTAATTATGACCATGGCCATCGATGCATTTTCAATGTAATATCCAATCTCTTGAAGCAAAACAATCTCCATAATAGTGTAAGAGCTATTTGAAAGTAGAATTTATTCTCTTGAACTTTGGTGGACTTTACATCCTTCGAGGTCTTTGCACAAAGTTTGGAATGGCAATTATCTGACGTTATTGAGTTGCAAAAATTCTGAAGGGTGGAAGTTTGGACTAGCCATATCTTGGCATATCTTGCAACATTAATGTTCTGTGATTACATATCTGACATTCTCGAATGAGAGATTTGGAAGAGGAGGCAAGTGCCATGTAGTTCCAAACCTTCATGTCATTCATGGATTCACAGTGAAATTGGTCGTGATGGGGGGGTACCCAGTCTGCATGAAATCACATGGAGAGAAGGATCCTCTTGTATGCAGAACAAAATTATCTTTCAATGTTCAAGATTTCTTTGCATGAGGAAGTTGATGGGAATGGTTTTATTGAATCTTATTTCCTGTCTGTTGAGCGTTTTTCTTGATGTACGAATATATAGAGTAGTAAAAAGGAAGTTTTGTGGCTAGTTAGTGGAGAAAAATTTGAACCCTTGGAAAGAGGTGTTTTTAATTTGGGCCTTCCCTCCTGGGCGTCCTACATTTGTAGGACATGTCCTACATTTTCAGATCATACAGTATTTTATGGGTTTATACTATATATGTACCCTTGTAGACCCATAATTAATTATGACCATTGCCATCCAAGCATTTTTAATGTAATATCCACTCTCTTGAAGCAAAACAACTCTCCATAATAGTGTAAGAGCTATTTGAAAGTAGAATTAATTCTCTTGGACTTTGGTGGACTTCATGTCCTTCGAGGTCTTTCCACAAAGTTGGGATGGGCAAGTATCAGACGTTATTGATTTGCAAAAATTCTGAAGGGTGGAAGTTTGAACAAGACGTTGCTTGGCATATCTTCCACATGTAAGATTCTGTGATTACATAGTTGTCATTCTCCAATGAGAGATTTGGAAGAGGAGGCAAGTGCTATGTAGTCCAAACCCTTCATATAATTTATAGATTCACAATAAAATTGGTTGTGAAGGAGGGGTACCCAGGCTGCATGAAATCACATGGACAGAAGGATCCTCTTTTATGCAGAACGAAATGATCTTTAATTGTTCAAGATTTCTTTGCATGAGGAAGTTGATGGGAATGGTTTTATTGAATCTTATTTCCTCTCTGTTGAGCCGTTTTCTTGCTGTCCGAGTTTATAGAGCAGTAAAAAGGAAGTTTGGTAGCTAGATAGTGGACAAAAATTTGATCCCTTGCAAAGAGGTGTTTTTGATGTGGGCCTTCACTCCTGGACGTCCTACATTTGTAGGACATGTCCTCCATTTTCAGATCACAGTATATTTTATGAGTTTATACTATATTTGTAAAACTGAGAACCAAAATTAATAATGACCATGGCCATCCATGCATTTTCAATGTAATATCCACTCTCTTGAAGCAAAACAACTCTCCATAATAGCGTAAGAGCTATTTGAAAGTAGAATTTATTCTCTTAGACTATGGTGGACTTTACGTCCTTCGATGTCTTTCCACAAAGTTTGGATGGGCAATTATCAGACGTTATTAATTTGCAAAAATTCTGAAGGATAGGAATTTGAACAAGGCATTTCTTGGCATATCTTCCACATGTAAGATTCTGTGATTATATATCTGACATTCTCGAATGAGAGATTTGGATGAGGATGAAAGTGCCATGTAGTCCAAACCCTTCATGTCATTTATGGATTCACAGTGAAATTGGTCGTGACGGAGGGGTACCCAGCCTGCATGAAATCACATGGAGAGAAGGATGTTCTTCTGTGTAGAACAAAATGATCTTTCATTGTTCAAGATTTCTTTGCATGAGGAAGTTGATGGGAATGGTTTTATTGAAACTTATTTCCTATCTGTTGAGCCGTTTTCTTGCTGTCCGAGTTTATAGAGCAGTAAAAAGGAAGTTTGGTTGCTAGATAGTGGACAAAAATGTGAACCCTTGGAAAGAGGTGTTTTTGATGTGGGCCTTCACTCCTGGGCGTCCTACATTTGTAGGACATGTCCTCCATCTTGAGATCACAATATATTTTATGGGTTTATACTATATATGTACACCTGTAGACCCATAATAAATCATGACCATGGCAATCCAAGCATTTTCAATGTAATATTCACTCTCTTGAAGCAAAAGAACTCTCCATAATAGCGTAAGAGCTATTTGAAAGTAGAATTAATTTTCTTGGACTTTGGTGGACTTTACGTCCGGCGAGGTCTTTCCACAAAGTTTGGATGGGCAATTATCAGACGTTATTGAGTTGCAAAAATTCGGAAGGCTGGGAGTTTGGACTAGCCATCTCTTGGCATATCTTGCACCTGTAAGATTCTGAGATTACATATCTGACATTCTCGAATGAGAGATTTGGAAGAGGAGGCAAGTGCTATGTAGACCAAACCCTTCATATCATTTATAGATTCACAATAAAATTGGTCGTGAAGGAGGGGTACCCAGTCTGCATGAAATCACATGGAGAGAAGGATCCTCTTGTATCCAGAACAAAATTATCTTTCATTGTTTAAGATTTCTTTGCATGAGGAAGTTGATGGGAATGGTTTTATTGAATCTAATTTCCTCTCTGTTGAGCGTTTTTCTTGATGTACGAATATATAGAACAGTAAAAAAGAAGTTTTGTGGCTAGTTAGTGGAGAAAAATTTGAACCCTTGGAAAGAGGTGTTTTTAATTTGGGCCTTCCCTCCTGGGCGTCCTACATTTGTAGGACATGTCCTACATTTTCAGATCACAGTATATTTTATGGGTATATACTATATTTGTACACCTGTAAACCCATAATTAATTATGACCATGGCTATCGATGCATTTTCAATGTAATATCCAATCTCTTGAAGCAAAACAATCTCCATAATAGTGTAAGAGCTATTTGAAAGTAGAATTTATTCTCTTGAACTTTGGTGGACTTTACATCCTTCGAGGTCTTTGCACAAAGTTTGGAATGGCAATTATCTGACGTTATTGAGTTGCAAAAATTCTGAAGGGTGGAAGTTTGGACTAGCCATATCTTGGCATATCTTGCACCATTAAGGTTCTGTGATTACATATCTGACATTCTCGAATGAGAGATTTGGAAGAGGTAGGCAAGTGCCATGTAGTTCCAAACCTTCATGTCATTCATGGATTCACAGTGAAATTGGTCGTGATGGGGGGGTACCCAGTCTGCATGAAATCACATGGAGAGAAGGATCCTCTTGTATGCAGAACAAAATTATCTTTCAATGTTGAAGATTTCTTTGCATGAGGAAGTTGATGGGAATGGTTTTATTGAATCTTATTTCCTGTCTGTTGAGCGTTTTTCTTGATGTACGAATATATAGAGTAGTAAAAAGGAAGTTTTGTGGCTAGTTAGTGGAGAAAAATTTGAACCCTTGGAAAGAGGTGTTTTTAATTTGGGCCTTCCCTCCTGGGCGTCCTACATTTGTAGGACATGTCCTACATTTTCAGATCACACTGTATTTTATGGGTTTATACTATATATGTACCCTTGTAGACCCATAATTAATTATGACCATTGCCATCCAAGCATTTTTAATGTAATATCCACTCTCTTGAAGCAAAACAACTCTCCATAATAGTGTAAGAGCTATTTGAAAGTAGAATTAATTCTCTTGGACTTTGGTGGACTTCATGTCCTTCGAGGTCTTTCCACAAAGTTGGGATGGGCAAGTATCAGACGTTATTGAGTTGCAAAAATTCTGAAGTGTGGAATTTTGGACAAGCCATTTCTTGGCATGTCTTACACCTGTAAGATTCTGTGATTACATAGTTGTCATTCTCGAATGAGAGATTTGGAAGAGGAGGCAAGTGCTATGTAGTCCAAACCCTTCATATCATTTATAGATTCACAATAAAATTGGTTGTGAAGGAGGGGTACCCAGGCTGCATGAAATCACATGGACAGAAGGATCCTCTTTTATGCAGAACGAAATGATCTTTAATTGTTCAAGATTTCTTTGCATGAGGAAGTTGATGGGAATGGTTTTATTGAATCTTATTTCCTCTCTGTTGAGCCGGTTTCTTGCTGTCCGAGTTTATAGAGCAGTAAAAAGGAAGTTTGGTAGCTAGATAGTGGACAAAAATTTGATCCCTTGCAAAGAGGTCTTTTTGATGTGGGCCTTCACTCCTGGACGTCCTACATTTGTCGGACATGTCCTCCATTTTCAGATCACAGTATATTTTATGGGTTTATACTATATTTGTAAAACTGAGAACCAAAATTAATAATGACCATGGCCATCCATGCATTTTCAATGTAATATCCACTCTCTTGAAGCAAAACAACTCTCCATAATAGCGTAAGAGCTATTTGAAAGTAGAATTTATTCTCTTAGACTATGGTGGACTTTATGTCCTTCGAGGTCTTTCCACAAAGTTTGGATGGGCAATTATCAGACGTTATTAATTTGCAAAAATTCTGAAGGGTAGGAATTTGAACAAGGCATTTCTTGGCATATCTTCCACATGTAAGATTCTGTGATTATATATCTGACATTATCGAATGAGAGATTTGGAAGAGGAGGCAAGTGCCATGTAGTCCAAACCCTTCATGTCATTTATGGATTCACAGTGAAATTGGTCGTGACGGAGGGGTACCCAGTCTGCATGAAATAACATGGAGAGAAGGATCTTCTTCTATGTAGAGCGAATTGATCTTTCATTGTTCAAGATTTCTTTGCATGAGGAAGTTGATGGGAATGGTTTTATTGAATCTTATTTCCTCTCTGTTGAGCCGTTTTCTTGCTGTCCGAGTTTATAGAGCAGTAAAAAGGAAGTTTGGTTGCCAGATAATGGACAAAAATTTGAACCCTTGGAAAGAGGTGTTTTTGATGTGGGCCTTCACTCCTGGGCGTCCTACATTTGTAGGACATGTCCTCCGTTTTCAGGTCACAATATATTTTATGGGTTTATACTATATATGTACACCTGTAGACCCATAATAATTCATGACCATGGCAATCCAAGCATTTTCAATGTAATATCCACTCTCTTGAAGCAAAAGAACTCTCCATAATAGCGTAAGAGCTATTTGAAAGTAGAATTAATTTTCTTGGACTTTGGTGGACTTTACGTCCGGCGAGGTCTTTCCACAAAGTTTGGGTGGGCAATTATCAGACGTTATTGAGTTGCAAAAATTCGGAAGGCTGAGAGTTTGGACTAGCCATCTCTTGGCATATCTTGCACCTGTAAGATTCTGAGATTACATATCTGACATTCTCGAATGAGAGATTTGGAAGAGGAGGCAAGTGCTATGTAGACCAAACCCTTCATATCATTTATAGATTCACAATAAAATTGGTCGTGAAGGAGGGGTACCCAGTCTGCATGAAATCACATGGAGAGAAGGATCCTCTTGTATCCAGAACAAAATTATCTTTCATTGTTCAAGATTTCTTTGCATGAGGAAGTTGATGGGAATGGTTTTATTGAATCTAATTTCCTCTCTGTTGAGCGTTTTTCTTGATGTACGAATATATAGAACAGTAAAAAAGAAGTTTTGTGGCTAGTTAGTGGAGAAAAATTTGAACCCTTGGAAAGAGGTGTTTTTAATTTGGGCCTTCCCTCCTGGGCGTCCTACATTTGTAGGACATGTCCTACATTTTCAGATCACAGTATATTTTATGGGTATATACTATACTTGTACACCTGTAAACCCATAATTAATTATGACCATTGCCATCGACGCATTTTCAATGTAATTTCCACTCTCTTGAAGCAAAACAACTCTCCATAATAGCGTGAGAGCTATTTGAAAGTAGAATTTATTCTCTTAGACTATGGTGGACTTTACGTCCTTCGAGGTCTTTCCACAAAGTTTGGATGGGCAATTATCAGACGTTATTGATTTGCAAAAATTCTGAAGGGTGGAAGTTTGGACAAGATGTTTCTTGGCATATCTTCCACATGTAAGATTCTGTGATTACATATCTGACATTCTCGAATGAGAGATTTGGAAGAGGAGGCAAGTGCCATGTAGTCCAAACCCTTCATGTCATTTATGGATTCACAGTGAAATTGGTCGTGACGGAGGGGTACCCAGTCTGCATGAAATCAAACGGATAGAAGGATCCTCTTCTATGTAGAACGAAATGATCTTTCATTGTTCAAGATTCCTTTGCTTCAGGTAATTGATGGGAATGGTTTTATTGAATCTTTTTTCCTCTCTGTTGAGTGGTTTTCTGGCTGTTCGAGTTTACACAGCAGGAAAAAGGAAGTTTGGTTTCTAGATAGTGGAGAAAAATTTGAACCCTTGGAAATAGGTGTTTTTGATTAGGGCCATTCCTCCTGGGCGTCCTACATTTGTAGGACATGTCCTCCATTTTCAAACCACAGTATATTTTATGGGTTTATACTATATTTGTACACCTGTATACCCATAATTAATCATGACCATTGCCATCCAAGCATTTTCAATGTAATATCCTCTCTCTTGAAGCAAAACAACTCTCCATAATAGTATAAGAGCTATATGAAAGTAGAATTTATTCTCTTCGACTTTGGTGGACTTTACGTCCTCCGAGGTCTTTCCACAAAGTTTGGATGGGCAATTATCAGACGTTATTGAATTGCAAAAAATCTGAAGGGTGGAAGTTTGGACAAGCCATTTCTTGGCATATTCTCCACCTGCAAGATTTTGTGATTACATATCTGACATTCTCGAATGAGAGATTTGGAAGAGGAGGCAAGTGCCATGTAGTCCAAACCCTTCATATCCTTTATGGATTCACAATAAAATTGGTTGTGATGGAGGGGTAACCAGTCTGCAAGAAATCACATGGAGAGAAGGATCCTCTTCGATGCAGAATGAAATGATCTTTCATTGTTCAAGATTTCTTTGCATGAGGAAGTTGATGGGAATGGTTTTATTGAAAATTATTTCCTCTCTGTTGAGCCTTTTTCTTGCTGTACGAGTATATAGAGCAGTAAAAGGGAAGTTTGGTTGCTAGTTAGCGGACAAAAATTTCAACCCTTGGAAAGAGGTGTTTTTAATTTGGGCCTTCCCTCCTGGGTGTCCTACATTTGTAGGACATGTCCTACATTTTCAGATCACAGTATATTTTATGGGTACATACAATATTTGTACACCTGTAGACCCAGAATTAATCATGACCATTGCCATCGAAGCATTCTCATAGTATATTCCACCCCCTTCAAGTAAAACAACTCTTTATAATTGTGTAAGAGCTATTTGAAAGTAGAATTTATTCTCTTGGACTTTGGTGCACTTTACGTCCTGCGACGTCTTTCCACAAAGTTTGGATGTACAATTATCAAACGTTATTGAGTTGCAAAAATTCTGTAGGGTGGAATTTTGGACAAGCCATTTCTTGGCATATCTTCCACCTGTAAGATTCTGTGATTACATATCTGACATTCTAGAATGAGAGATTTAGAAGAGGAGGCAAGTTCTATGTAGTCCAAACCCTTCATATCATTTATAGATTCACAATAAAATTGGTTGTGAAGGAGAGGTAACAAGTCTGCATGAAATGACATGGAGAGAAGGATCCTCTTTTATGCAGAACGAAATGATCTTTAATTGTTCAAGATTTCTTTGCATGAGGAAGTTGATGGGAATGGTTTTATTGAATCTTATTTCCTCTCTGTTGAGCCGTTTTCTTGCTGTCCGAGTTTATAGAGCAGTAAAAAGGAAGTTTGGTAGCTAGATAGTGGACAAAAATTTGAACCCTTGGAAAGAGGTCTTTTTGATGTGGGCCTTCACTCCTGGATGTCCTACATTTGTAGGACATGTCCTCCATTTTCAGATCACAGTATATTTTATGGGTTTATACTATATTTGTAAAACTGAGAACCAAAATTAATAATGACCATGGCCATCCATGCATTTTCAATGTAATATCCACTCTCTTGAAGCAAAACAACTCTCCATAATAGCGTAAGAGCTATTTGAAAGTAGAATTTATTCTCTTAGACTATGGTGGACTTTACGTCCTTCGATGTCTTTCCACAAAGTTTGGATGGGCAATTATCAGACGTTATTAATTTGCAAAAATTCTGAAGGGTAGGAATTTGAACAAGGCATTTCTTGGCATATCTTCCACATGTAAGATTCTGTGATTATATATCTGACATTCTCGAATGAGAGATTTGGAAGAGGATGAAAGTGCCATGTAGTCCAAACCCTTCATGTCATTTATGGATTCACAGTGAAATTGGTCGTGACGGAGGGGTACCCAGCCTGCATGAAATCACATGGTGAGAAGGATGTTCTTCTGTGTAGAACAAAATGATCTTAGATTGTTCAAGATTTCTTTGCATGAGGAAGTTGATGGGAATGGTTTTATTGAAGCTTATTTCCTATCTGTTGAGCCGTTTTCTTGCTGTCCGAGTTTATAGAGCAGTAAAAATGAAGTTTGGTTGCTAGATAGTGGACAAAAATGTGAACCCTTGGAAAGAGGTGTTTTTGATGTGGGCCTTCACTCCTGGGCGTCCTACATTTGTAGGACATGTCCTCCATCTTGAGATCACAATATATTTTATGGGTTTATACTATATATGTACCCTTGTAGACCCATAATTAATTATGACCATTGCCATCCAAGCATTTTTAATGTAATATCCACTCTCTTGAAGCAAAACAACTCTACATAATAGTGTAAGAGCTATTTGAAAGTAGAATTAATTCTCTTGGACTTTGGTGGACTTCATGTCCTTCGAGGTCTTTCCACAAAGTTGGGATGGGCAAATATCAGACGTTATTGAGTTGCAAAAATTCTGAAGTGTGGAATTTTGGACAAGCTATTTCTTGGCATGTCTTACACCTGTAAGATTCTGTGATTACATAGTTGTCATTCTCGAATGAGAGATTTGGAAGAGGAGCCAAGTGCTATGTAGTCCAAACCCTTCATATCATTTATAGATTCACAATAAAATTGGTTGTGAAGGAGGGGTACCCAGGCTGCATGAAATCACATGGACAGAAGGATCCTCTTTTATGCAGAACGAAATGATCTTTAATTGTTCAAGATTTCTTTGCATGAGGAAGTTGATGGGAATGGTTTTATTGAATCTTATTTCCTCTCTGTTGAGCCGGTTTCTTGCTGTCCGAGTTTATAGAGCAGTAAAAAGGAAGTTTGGTAGCTAGATAGTGGACAAAAATTTGATCCCTTGCAAAGAGGTGTTTTTGATGTGGGCCTTCACTCCTGGACGTCCTACATTTGTAGGACATGTCCTCCATTTTCAGATCACAGTATATTTTATGGGTTTATACTATATTTGTAAAACTGAGAACCAAAATTAATAATGACCATGGCCATCCATGCATTTTCAATGTAATATCCACTCTCTTGAAGCAAAACAACTCTCCATAATAGCGTAAGAGCTATTTGAAAGTAGAATTTATTCTCTTAGACTATGGTGGACTTTACGTCCTTCGATGTCTTTCCACAAAGTTTGGATGGGCAATTATCAGACGTTATTAATTTGCAAAAATTCTGAAGGATAGGAATTTGAACAAGGCATTTCTTGGCATATCTTCCACATGTAAGATTCTGTGATTATATATCTGACATTCTCGAATGAGAGATTTGGAAGAGGATGAAAGTGCCATGTAGTCCAAACCCTTCATGTCATTTATGGATTCACAGTGAAATTGGTCGTGACGGAGGGGTACCCAGCCTGCATGAAATCACATGGAGAGAAGGATGTTCTTCTGTGTAGAACAAAATGATCTTTCATTGTTCAAGATTTCTTTGCATGAGGAAGTTGATGGGAATGGTTTTATTGAAACTTATTTCCTATCTGTTGAGCCGTTTTCTTGCTGTCCGAGTTTATAGAGCAGTAAAAAGGAAGTTTGGTTGCTAGATAGTGGACAAAAATGTGAACCCTTGGAAAGAGGTGTTTTTGATGTGGGCCTTCACTCCTGGGCGTCCTACATTTGTAGGACATGTCCTCCATCTTGAGATCACAATATATTTTATGGGTTTATACTATATATGTACACCTGTAGACCCATAATAAATCATGACCATGGCAATCCAAGCATTTTCAATGTAATATTCACTCTCTTGAAGCAAAAGAACTCTCCATAATAGCGTAAGAGCTATTTGAAAGTAGAATTAATTTTCTTGGACTTTGGTGGACTTTACGTCCGGCGAGGTCTTTCCACAAAGTTTGGATGGGCAATTATCAGACGTTATTGAGTTGCAAAAATTCGGAAGGCTGGGAGTTTGGACTAGCCATCTCTTGGCATATCTTGCACCTGTAAGATTCTGAGATTACATATCTGACATTCTCGAATGAGAGATTTGGAAGAGGAGGCAAGTGCTATGTAGACCAAACCCTTCATATCATTTATAGATTCACAGTGAAATTGGTCGTGATGGGGGGGTACCCAGTCTGCATGAAATCACATGGAGAGAAGGATCCTCTTGTATGCAGAACAAAATTATCTTTCATTGTTCAAGATTTCTTTGCATGAGGAAGTTGATGGGAATGGTTTTATTGAATCTAATTTCCTCTCTGTTGAGCGTTTTTCTTGATGTACGAATATATAGAACAGTAAAAAAGAAGTTTTGTGGCTAGTTAGTGGAGAAAAATTTGAACCCTTGGAAAGAGGTGTTTTTAATTTGGGCCTTCCCTCCTGGGCGTCCTACATTTTCAGATCACAGTATATTTTATGGGTATATACTATATTTGTACACCTGTAAACCCATAATTAATTATGACCATGGCCATCGATGCATTTTCAATGTAATATCCAATCTCTTGAAGCAAAACAATCTCCATAATAGTGTAAGAGCTATTTGAAAGTAGAATTTATTCTCTTGAACTTTGGTGGACTTTACATCCTTCGAGGTCTTTGCACAAAGTTTGGAATGGCAATTATCTGACGTTATTGAGTTGCAAAAATTCTGAAGGGTGGAAGTTTGGACTAGCCATATCTTGGCATATCTTGCAACATTAATGTTCTGTGATTACATATCTGACATTCTCGAATGAGAGATTTGGAAGAGGAGGCAAGTGCCATGTAGTTCCAAACCTTCATGTCATTCATGGATTCACAGTGAAATTGGTCGTGATGGGGGGGTACCCAGTCTGCATGAAATCACATGGAGAGAAGGATCCTCTTGTATGCAGAACAAAATTATCTTTCAATGTTCAAGATTTCTTTGCATGAGGAAGTTGATGGGAATGGTTTTATTGAATCTTATTTCCTGTCTGTTGAGCGTTTTTCTTGATGTACGAATATATAGAGTAGTAAAAAGGAAGTTTTGTGGCTAGTTAGTGGAGAAAAATTTGAACCCTTGGAAAGAGGTGTTTTTAATTTGGGCCTTCCCTCCTGGGCGTCCTACATTTGTAGGACATGTCCTACATTTTCAGATCATACAGTATTTTATGGGTTTATACTATATATGTACCCTTGTAGACCCATAATTAATTATGACCATTGCCATCCAAGCATTTTTAATGTAATATCCACTCTCTTGAAGCAAAACAACTCTCCATAATAGTGTAAGAGCTATTTGAAAGTAGAATTAATTCTCTTGGACTTTGGTGGACTTCATGTCCTTCGAGGTCTTTCCACAAAGTTGGGATGGGCAAGTATCAGACGTTATTGATTTGCAAAAATTCTGAAGGGTGGAAGTTTGAACAAGACGTTGCTTGGCATATCTTCCACATGTAAGATTCTGTGATTACATAGTTGTCATTCTCCAATGAGAGATTTGGAAGAGGAGGCAAGTGCTATGTAGTCCAAACCCTTCATATCATTTATAGATTCACAATAAAATTGGTTGTGAAGGAGGGGTACCCAGGCTGCATGAAATCACATGGACAGAAGGATCCTCTTTTATGCAGAACGAAATGATCTTTAATTGTTCAAGATTTCTTTGCATGAGGAAGTTGATGGGAATGGTTTTATTGAATCTTATTTCCTCTCTGTTGAGCCGGTTTCTTGCTGTCCGAGTTTATAGAGCAGTAAAAAGGAAGTTTGGTAGCTAGATAGTGGACAAAAATTTGATCCCTTGCAAAGAGGTGTTTTTGATGTGGGCCTTCCCTCCTGGACGTCCTACATTTTAGGACATGTCCTCCATTTTCAGATCACAGTATATTTCATGGGTTTATACTATATTTGTAAAACTGAGAACCAAAATTAATAATGACCATGGCCATCCATGCATTTTCAATGTAATATCCACTCTCTTGAAGCAAAACAACTCTCCATAATAGCGTAAGAGCTATTTGAAAGTAGAATTTATTCTCTTAGACTATGGTGGACTTTACGTCCTTCGATGTCTTTCCACAAAGTTTGGATGGGCAATTATCAGACGTTATTAATTTGCAAAAATTCTGAAGGATAGGAATTTGAACAAGGCATTTCTTGGCATATCTTCCACATGTAAGATTCTGTGATTATATATCTGACATTCTCGAATGAGAGATTTGGATGAGGATGAAAGTGCCATGTAGTCCAAACCCTTCATGTCATTTATGGATTCACAGTGAAATTGGTCGTGACGGAGGGGTACCCAGCCTGCATGAAATCACATGGAGAGAAGGATGTTCTTCTGTGTAGAACAAAATGATCTTTCATTGTTCAAGATTTCTTTGCATGAGGAAGTTGATGGGAATGGTTTTATTGAAACTTATTTCCTATCTGTTGAGCCGTTTTCTTGCTGTCCGAGTTTATAGAGCAGTAAAAAGGAAGTTTGGTTGCTAGATAGTGGACAAAAATGTGAACCCTTGGAAAGAGGTGTTTTTGATGTGGGCCTTCACTCCTGGGCGTCCTACATTTGTAGGACATGTCCTCCATCTTGAGATCACAATATATTTTATGGGTTTATACTATATATGTACACCTGTAGACCCATAATAAATCATGACCATGGCAATCCAAGCATTTTCAATGTAATATTCACTCTCTTGAAGCAAAAGAACTCTCCATAATAGCGTAAGAGCTATTTGAAAGTAGAATTAATTTTCTTGGACTTTGGTGGACTTTACGTCCGGCGAGGTCTTTCCACAAAGTTTGGATGGGCAATTATCAGACGTTATTGAGTTGCAAAAATTCGGAAGGCTGGGAGTTTGGACTAGCCATCTCTTGGCATATCTTGCACCTGTAAGATTCTGAGATTACATATCTGACATTCTCGAATGAGAGATTTGGAAGAGGAGGCAAGTGCTATGTAGACCAAACCCTTCATATCATTTATAGATTCACAATAAAATTGGTCGTGAAGGAGGGGTACCCAGTCTGCATGAAATCACATGGAGAGAAGGATCCTCTTGTATCCAGAACAAAATTATCTTTCATTGTTTAAGATTTCTTTGCATGAGGAAGTTGATGGGAATGGTTTTATTGAATCTAATTTCCTCTCTGTTGAGCGTTTTTCTTGATGTACGAATATATAGAACAGTAAAAAAGAAGTTTTGTGGCTAGTTAGTGGAGAAAAATTTGAACCCTTGGAAAGAGGTGTTTTTAATTTGGGCCTTCCCTCCTGGGCGTCCTACATTTGTAGGACATGTCCTACATTTTCAGATCACAGTATATTTTATGGGTATATACTATATTTGTACACCTGTAAACCCATAATTAATTATGACCATGGCTATCGATGCATTTTCAATGTAATATCCAATCTCTTGAAGCAAAACAATCTCCATAATAGTGTAAGAGCTATTTGAAAGTAGAATTTATTCTCTTGAACTTTGGTGGACTTTACATCCTTCGAGGTCTTTGCACAAAGTTTGGAATGGCAATTATCTGACGTTATTGAGTTGCAAAAATTCTGAAGGGTGGAAGTTTGGACTAGCCATATCTTGGCATATCTTGCACAATTAAGGTTCTGTGATTACATATCTGACATTCTCGAATGAGAGATTTGGAAGAGGTAGGCAAGTGCCATGTAGTTCCAAACCTTCATGTCATTCATGGATTCACAGTGAAATTGGTCGTGATGGGGGGGTACCCAGTCTGCATGAAATCACATGGAGAGAAGGATCCTCTTGTATGCAGAACAAAATTATCTTTCAATGTTGAAGATTTCTTTGCATGAGGAAGTTGATGGGAATGGTTTTATTGAATCTTATTTCCTGTCTGTTGAGCGTTTTTCTTGATGTACGAATATATAGAGTAATAAAAAGGAAGTTTTGTGGCTAGTTAGTGGAGAAAAATTTGAACCCTTGGAAAGAGGTGTTTTTAATTTGGGCCTTCCCTCCTGGGCGTCCTACATTTGTAGGACATGTCCTACATTTTCAGATCATACTGTATTTTATGGGTTTATACTATATATGTACCCTTGTAGACCCATAATTAATTATGACCATTGCCATCCAAGCATTTTTAATGTAATATCCACTCTCTTGAAGCAAAACAACTCTCCATAATAGTGTAAGAGCTATTTGAAAGTAGAATTAATTCTCTTGGACTTTGGTGGACTTCATGTCCTTCGAGGTCTTTCCACAAAGTTGGGATGGGCAAGTATCAGACGTTATTGACTTGCAAAAATTCTGAAGTGTGGAATTTTGGACAAGCCATTTCTTGGCATGTCTTACACCTGTAAGATTCTGTGATTACATAGTTGTCATTCTCGAATGAGAGATTTGGAAGAGGAGGCAAGTGCTATGTAGTCCAAACCCTTCATATCATTTATAGATTCACAATAAAATTGGTTGTGAAGGAGGGGTACCCAGGCTGCATGAAATCACATGGACAGAAGGATCCTCTTTTATGCAGAACGAAATGATCTTTAATTGTTCAAGATTTCTTTGCATGAGGAAGTTGATGGGAATGGTTTTATTGAATCTTATTTCCTCTCTGTTGAGCCGGTTTCTTGCTGTCCGAGTTTATAGAGCAGTAAAAAGGAAGTTTGGTAGCTAGATAGTGGACAAAAATTTGATCCCTTGCAAAGAGGTGTTTTTGATGTGGGCCTTCACTCCTGGACGTCCTACATTTGTCGGACATGTCCTCCATTTTCAGATCACAGTATATTTTATGGGTTTATACTATATTTGTAAAACTGAGAACCAAAATTAATAATGACCATGGCCATCCATGCATTTTCAATGTAATATCCACTCTCTTGAAGCAAAACAACTCTCCATAATAGCGTAAGAGCTATTTGAAAGTAGAATTTATTCTCTTAGACTATGGTGGACTTTATGTCCTTCGAGGTCTTTCCACAAAGTTTGGATGGGCAATTATCAGACGTTATTAATTTGCAAAAATTCTGAAGGGTAGGAATTTGAACAAGGCATTTCTTGGCATATCTTCCACATGTAAGATTCTGTGATTATATATCTGACATTATCGAATGAGAGATTTGGAAGAGGAGGCAAGTGCCATGTAGTCCAAACCCTTCATGTCATTTATGGATTCACAGTGAAATTGGTCGTGACGGAGGGGTACCCAGTCTGCATGAAATAACATGGAGAGAAGGATCTTCTTCTATGTAGAGCGAATTGATCTTTCATTGTTCAAGATTTCTTTGCATGAGGAAGTTGATGGGAATGGTTTTATTGAATCTTATTTCCTCTCTGTTGAGCCGTTTTCTTGCTGTCCGAGTTTATAGAGCAGTAAAAAGGAAGTTTGGTTGCCAGATAATGGACAAAAATTTGAACCCTTGGAAAGAGGTGTTTTTGATGTGGGCCTTCACTCCTGGGCGTCCTACATTTGTAGGACATGTCCTCCGTTTTCAGGTCACAATATATTTTATGGGTTTATACTATATATGTACACCTGTAGACCCATAATAATTCATGACCATGGCAATCCAAGCATTTTCAATGTAATATCCACTCTCTTGAAGCAAAAGAACTCTCCATAATAGCGTAAGAGCTATTTGAAAGTAGAATTAATTTTCTTGGACTTTGGTGGACTTTACGTCCGGCGAGGTCTTTCCACAAAGTTTGGGTGGGCAATTATCAGACGTTATTGAGTTGCAAAAATTCGGAAGGCTGAGAGTTTGGACTAGCCATCTCTTGGCATATCTTGCACCTGTAAGATTCTGAGATTACATATCTGACATTCTCGAATGAGAGATTTGGAAGAGGAGGCAAGTGCTATGTAGACCAAACCCTTCATATCATTTATAGATTCACAATAAAATTGGTCGTGAAGGAGGGGTACCCAGTCTGCATGAAATCACATGGAGAGAAGGATCCTCTTGTATCCAGAACAAAATTATCTTTCATTGTTCAAGATTTCTTTGCATGAGGAAGTTGATGGGAATGGTTTTATTGAATCTAATTTCCTCTCTGTTGAGCGTTTTTCTTGATGTACGAATATATAGAACAGTAAAAAAGAAGTTTTGTGGCTAGTTAGTGGAGAAAAATTTGAACCCTTGGAAAGAGGTGTTTTTAATTTGGGCCTTCCCTCCTGGGCATCCTACATTTGTAGGACATGTCCTACATTTTCAGATCACAGTATATTTTATGGGTATATACTATACTTGTACACCTGTAAACCCATAATTAATTATGACCATTGCCATCGACGCATTTTCAATGTAATTTCCACTCTCTTGAAGCAAAACAACTCTCCATAATAGCGTGAGAGCTATTTGAAAGTAGAATTTATTCTCTTAGACTATGGTGGACTTTACGTCCTTCGAGGTCTTTCCACAAAGTTTGGATGGGCAATTATCAGACGTTATTGATTTGCAAAAATTCTGAAGGGTGGAAGTTTGGACAAGATGTTTCTTGGCATATCTTCCACATGTAAGATTCTGTGATTACATATCTGACATTCTCGAATGAGAGATTTGGAAGAGGAGGCAAGTGCCATGTAGTCCAAACCCTTCATGTCATTTATGGATTCACAGTGAAATTGGTCGTGACGGAGGGGTACCCAGTCTGCATGAAATCAAACGGATAGAAGGATCCTCTTCTATGTAGAACGAAATGATCTTTCATTGTTCAAGATTCCTTTGCTTCAGGTAATTGATGGGAATGGTTTTATTGAATCTTTTTTCCTCTCTGTTGAGTGGTTTTCTGGCTGTTCGAGTTTACACAGCAGGAAAAAGGAAGTTTGGTTTCTAGATAGTGGAGAAAAATTTGAACCCTTGGAAAGAGGTGTTTTTGATTAGGGCCATTCCTCCTGGGCGTCCTACATTTGTAGGACATGTCCTCCATTTTCAAACCACAGTATATTTTATGGGTTTATACCATATTTGTACACCTGTATACCCATAATTAATCATGACCATTGCCATCCAAGCATTTTCAATGTAATATCCTCTCTCTTGAAGCAAAACAACTCTCCATAATAGTATAAGAGCTATATGAAAGTAGAATTTATTCTCTTCGACTTTGGTGGACTTTACGTCCTCCGAGGTCTTTCCACAAAGTTTGGATGGGCAATTATCAGACGTTATTGAATTGCAAAAAATCTGAAGGGTGGAAGTTTGGACAAGCCATTTCTTGGCATATTCTCCACCTGCAAGATTCTGTGATTACATATCTGACATTCTGGAATGAGAGATTTGGAAGAGGAGGCAAGTGCCATGTAGTCCAAACCCTTCATATCCTTTATGGATTCACAATAAAATTGGTTGTGATGGAGGGGTAACCAGTCTGCAAGAAATCACATGGAGAGAAGGATCCTCTTCGATGCAGAATGAAATGATCTTTCACTGTTCAAGATTTCTTTGCATGAGGAAGTTGATGGGAATGGTTTTATTGAAAATTATTTCCTCTCTGTTGAGCCTTTTTCTTGCTGTACGAGTATATAGAGCAGTAAAAGGGAAGTTTGGTTGCTAGTTAGCGGACAAAAATGTGAACCCTTGGAAAGAGGTGTTTTTAATTTGGGCCTTCCCTCCTGGGCGTCCTACATTTGTAGGACATGTCCTACATTTTCAGATCACAGTATATTTTATGGGTACATACAATATTTGTACACCTGTAGACCCAGAATTAATCATGACCATTGCCATCCAAGCATTCTCATAGTATATTCCACCCCCTTCAAGTAAAACAACTCTTTATAATTGTGTAAGAGCTATTTGAAAGTAGAATTTATTCTCTTGGACTTTGGTGCACTTTACGTCCTGCGACGTCTTTCCACAAAGTTTGGATGTACAATTATCAAACGTTATTGAGTTGCAAAAATTCTGTAGGGTGGAATTTTGGACAAGCCATTTCTTGGCATATCTTCCACCTGTAAGATTCTGTGATTACATATCTGACATTCTAGAATGAGAGATTTAGAAGAGGAGGCAAGTTCTATGTAGTCCAAACCCTTCATATCATTTATAGATTCACAATAAAATTGGTTGTGAAGGAGAGGTAACAAGTCTGCATGAAATGACATGGAGAGAAGGATCCTCTTTTATGCAGAACGAAATGATCTTTAATTGTTCAAGATTTCTTTGCATGAGGAAGTTGATGGGAATGGTTTTATTGAATCTTATTTCCTCTCTGTTGAGCCGTTTTCTTGCTGTCCGAGTTTACAGAGCAGTAAAAAGGAAGTTTGGTAGCTAGATAGTGGACAAAAATTTGAACCCTTGGAAAGAGGTCTTTTTGATGTGGGCCTTCACTCCTGGATGTCCTACATTTGTAGGACATGTCCTCCATTTTCAGATCACAGTATATTTTATGGGTTTATACTATATTTGTAAAACTGAGAACCAAAATTAATAATGACCATGGCCATCCATGCATTTTCAATGTAATATCCACTCTCTTGAAGCAAAACAACTCTCCATAATAGCGTAAGAGCTATTTGAAAGTAGAATTTATTCTCTTAGACTATGGTGGACTTTACGTCCTTCGATGTCTTTCCACAAAGTTTGGATGGGCAATTATCAGACGTTATTAATTTGCAAAAATTCTGAAGGGTAGGAATTTGAACAAGGCATTTCTTGGCATATCTTCCACATGTAAGATTCTGTGATTATATATCTGACATTCTCGAATGAGAGATTTGGAAGAGGATGAAAGTGCCATGTAGTCCAAACCCTTCATGTCATTTATGGATTCACAGTGAAATTGGTCGTGACGGAGGGGTACCCAGCCTGCATGAAATCACATGGAGAGAAGGATGTTCTTCTGTGTAGAACAAAATGATCTTTCATTGTTCAAGATTTCTTTGCATGAGGAAGTTGATGGGAATGGTTTTATTGAAACTTATTTCCTATCTGTTGAGCCGTTTTCTTGCTGTCCGAGTTTATAGAGCAGTAAAAAGGAAGTTTGGTTGCTAGATAGTGGACAAAAATATGAACCCTTGGAAAGAGGTGTTTTTGATGTGGGCCTTCACTCCTGGGCATCCTACATTTGTAGGACATGTCCTCCATCTTGAGATCACAATATATTTTATGGGTTTATACTATATATGTACACCTGTAGACCCATAATAAATCATGACCATGGCAATCCAAGCATTTTCAATGTAATATTCACTCTCTTGAAGCAAAAGAACTCTCCATAATAGCGTAAGAGCTATTTGAAAGTAGAATTAATTTTCTTGGACTTTGGTGGACTTTACGTCCGGCGAGGTCTTTCCACAAAGTTTGGATGGGCAATTATCAGACGTTATTGAGTTGCAAAAATTCGGAAGGCTGGGAGTTTGGACTAGCCATCTCTTGGCATATCTTGCACCTGTAAGATTCTGAGATTACATATCTGACATTCTCGAATGAGAGATTTGGAAGAGGAGGCAAGTGCTATGTAGACCAAACCCTTCATATCATTTATAGATTCACAATAAAATTGGTCGTGAAGGAGGGGTACCAGTCTGCATGAAATCACATGGAGAGAAGGATCCTCTTGTATCCAGAACAAAATTATCTTTCATTGTTCAAGATTTCTTTGCATGAGGAAGTTGATGGGAATGGTTTTATTGAATCTAATTTCCTCTCTGTTGAGCGTTTTTCTTGATGTACGAATATATAGAACAGTAAAAAAGAAGTTTTGTGGCTAGTTAGTGGAGAAAAATTTGAACCCTTGGAAAGAGGTGTTTTTAATTTGGGCCTTCCCTCCTGGGCGTCCTACATTTGTAGGACATGTCCTACATTTTCAGATCACAGTATATTTTATGGGTATATACTATATTTGTACACCTGTAAACCCATAATTAATTATGACCATGGCCATCGATGCATTTTCAATGTAATATCCAATCTCTTGAAGCAAAACAATCTCCATAATAGTGTAAGAGCTATTTGAAAGTAGAATTTATTCTCTTGAACTTTGGTGGACTTTACATCCTTCGAGGTCTTTGCACAAAGTTTGGAATGGCAATTATCTGACGTTATTGAGTTGCAAAAATTCTGAAGGGTGGAAGTTTGGACTAGCCATATCTTGGCATATCTTGCACCATTAAGGTTCTGTGATTACATATCTGACATTCTCGAATGAGAGATTTGGAAGAGGAGGCAAGTGCCATGTAGTTCCAAACCTTCATGTCATTCATGGATTCACAGTGAAATTGGTCGTGATGGGGGGGGTACCCAGTCTGCATGAAATCACATGGAGAGAAGGATCCTCTTGTATGCAGAACAAAATTATCTTTCAATGTTCAAGATTTCTTTGCATGAGGAAGTTGATGGGAATGGTTTTATTGAATCTTATTTCCTGTCTGTTGAGCGTTTTTCTTGATGTACGAATATATAGAGTAGTAAAAAGGAAGTTTTGTGGCTAGTTAGTGGAGAAAAATTTGAACCCTTGGAAAGAGGTGTTTTTAATTTGGGCCTTCCCTCCTGGGCGTCCTACATTTGTAGGACATGTCCTACATTTTCAGATCATACAGTATTTTATGGGTTTATACTATATATGTACCCTTGTAGACCCATAATTAATTATGACCATTGCCATCCAAGCATTTTTAATGTAATATCCACTCTCTTGAAGCAAAACAACTCTCCATAATAGTGTAAGAGCTATTTGAAAGTAGAATTAATTCTCTTGGACTTTGGTGGACTTCATGTCCTTCGAGGTCTTTCCACAAAGTTGGGATGGGCAAGTATCAGACGTTATTGAGTTGCAAAAATTCTGAAGTGTGGAATTTTGGACAAGCCATTTCTTGGCATGTCTTACACCTGTAAGATTCTGTGATTACATAGTTGTCATTCTCGAATGAGAGATTTGGAAGAGGAGGCAAGTGCTATGTAGTCCAAACCCTTCATATCATTTATAGATTCACAATAAAATTGGTTGTGAAAGAGGGGTACCCAGGCTGCATGAAATCACATGGACAGAAGGATCCTCTTTTATGCAGAACGAAATGATCTTTAATTGTTCAAGATTTCTTTGCATGAGGAAGTTGATGGGAATGGTTTTATTGAATCTTATTTCCTCTCTGTTGAGCCGGTTTCTTGCTGTCCGAGTTTATAGAGCAGTAAAAAGGAAGTTTGGTTGCCAGATAGTGGACAAAAATTTGAACCCTTGGAAAGGGATGTTTTTGATGTGGGCCTTCACTCCTGGGCATCCTACATTTGTAGGACATGTCCTCCGTTTTCAGATCACAATATATTTTATGGGTTTATACTATATATGTACACCTGTAGACCCATAATAATTCATGACCATGGCAATCCAAGCATTTTCAATGTAATATCCACTCTCTTGAAGCAAAAGAACTCTCCATAATAGCGTAAGAGCTATTTGAAAGTAGAATTTATTTTCTTGGACTTTGGTGGACTTTACCTCCGGCGAGGTCTTTCCACAAAGTTTGGGTCGGCAATTATCAGACGTTATTGAGTTGCAAAAATTCGGAAGGCTGAGAGTTTGGACTAGCCATCTCTTGGCATATCTTGCACCTGTAAGATTCTGAGATTACATATCTGACATTCTCGAATGAGAGATTTGGAAGAGGAGGCAAGTGCTATGTAGACCAAACCCTTCATATCATTTATAGATTCACAATAAAATTGGTCGTGAAGGAGGGGTACCCAGTCTGCATGAAATCACATGGAGAGAAGGATCCTCTTGTATCCAGAACAAAATTATCTTTCATTGTTCAAGATTTCTTTGCATGAGGAAGTTGATGGGAATGGTTTTATTGAATCTAATTTCCTCTCTGTTGAGCGTTTTTCTTGATGTACGAATATATAGAACAGTAAAAAAGAAGTTTTGTGGCTAGTTAGTGGAGAAAAATTTGAACCCTTGGAAAGAGGTGTTTTTAATTTGGGCCTTCCCTCCTGGGCGTCCTACATTTGTAGGACATGTCCTACATTTTCAGATCACAGTATATTTTATGGGTATATACTATACTTGTACACCTGTAAACCCATAATTAATTATGACCATGGCCATCGACGCATTTTCAATGTAATTTCCACTCTCTTGAAGCAAAACAACTCTCCATAATAGCGTGAGAGCTATTTGAAAGTAGAATTTATTCTCTTAGACTATGGTGGACTTTACGTCCTTCGAGGTCTTTCCACAAAGTTTGGATGGGCAATTATCAGACGTTATTGATTTGCAAAAATTCTGAAGGGTGGAAGTTTGGACAAGACGTTGCTTGGCATATCTTCCACATGTAAGATTCTGTGATTACATATCTGACATTCTAGAATGAGAGATTTGGAAGAGGAGGCAAGTGCTATGTAGTCCAAACCCTTCATATCATTTATAGATTCACAAAAAAATTGGTTGTGATAGAGAGGTAACCAATCTGCATGAAATCACATGGAGAGAAGGATCCTCTTCTATGCAGAACAAATTGATCTTTCATTGTTCAAGATTTCTTTGCATGAGGAAGTTGATGGGAATGGTTTTATTGAATCGTATTTCCTCTCTGTTGAGCCATTTTCTTGCTGTCCGTGTTTATAGAGCAATAAAAAGGAAATTTGGTTGCTAGATAGTGGACAAAAATCTGAACCCTTGCAAAGGGGTGTTTTTGATTTGGACATTCCCTCCTGGATGTCCTACATTTGTAGGACATGTCCTCCATTTTCTGATCACAGTATATTTTATGGGTTTATACTATATTTGTAAAACTGTAGAACCATAATTAATAATGACCATGGCCATCTATGCATTTTCAATGTAATATCCACTCTCTTGAAGCAAAACAACTCTCCATAATAGCGTGAGAGCTATTTGAAAGTAGAATTTATTCTCTTAGACTATGGTGGACTTTACGTCCTTCGAGGTCTTTCCACAAAGTTTGGATGGGCAATTATCAGACGTTATTGATTTGCAAAAATTCTGAAGGGTGGAAGTTTGGACAAGATGTTTCTTGGCATATCTTCCACATGTAAAATTCTGTGATTACATATCTGACATTCTCGAATGAGAGATTTGGAAGAGGAGGCAAGTGCCATGTAGTCCAAACCCTTCATGTCATTTATGGATTCACAGTGAAATTGGTCGTGACGGAGGGGTACCCAGTCTGCATGAAATCACATGGAGAGAAGGATCTTCTTCTATGTAGAGCGAAATGATCTTTCATTGTTCAAGATTTCTTTGCATGAGGAAGTTGATGGGAATGGTTTTATTGAATCTTATTTCCTCTCTGTTGAGCCGTTTTCTTGCTGTCCGAGTTTATAGAGCAGTAAAAAGGAAGCTTGGTTGCCAGATAGTGGACAAAAATTTGAACCCTTGGAAAGAGATGTTTTTGATTAAGGCCTTCCCTCCTGGGCGTCCTACATTTGTAGGACATGTCCTCCATTTTCAGATCACAGTATATTTTATGGGTTTATACTATATATGTACACCTGTAGACCCATAATAAATCATGACCATGGCCATACAAGCATTTTCAATGTAATATCCACTCTCTTGAAGCAAAAGAACTCTCCATAAAAGTGTAAGAGCTATTTGAAAGTAGAATTTATTTTCTTGGACTTTGGTGGACTTTATGTCCGGCGAGGTCTTTCCACATAGTTTGGATGGGCAATTATCAGACGTTATTGAGTTGCAAAAATTCGGAAGGCTGGGAGTTTGGACTAGCCATCTCTTGGCATATCTTGCACCTGTAAGATTCTGTGATTACATATCTGACATTCTCGAATGAGAGATTTGGAAGAGGAGGCAAGTGCTATGTAGACCAAACCCTTCATATCATTTATAGATTCACAATAAAATTGGTCGTGAAGGAGGGGTACCCAGTCTGCATGAAATCACATGGAGAGAAGGATCCTCTTGTATCCAGAACAAAATTATCTTTCATTGTTCAAGATTTCTTTGCATGAGGAAGTTGATGGGAATGGTTTTATTGAATCTAATTTCCTCTCTGTTGAGCGTTTTTCTTGATGTACGAATATATAGAACAGTAAAAAAGAAGTTTTGTGGCTAGTTAGTGGAGAAAAATTTGAACCCTTGGAAAGAGGTGTTTTTAATTTGGGCCTTCCCTCCTGGGCGTCCTACATTTGTAGGACATGTCCTACATTTTCAGATCACAGTATATTTTATGGGTATATACTATACTTGTACACCTGTAAACCCATAATTAATTATGACCATGGCCATCGACGCATTTTCAATGTAATTTCCACTCTCTTGAAGCAAAACAACTCTCCATAATAGCGTGAGAGCTATTTGAAAGTAGAATTTATTCTCTTAGACTATGGTGGACTTTACGTCCTTCGAGGTCTTTCCACAAAGTTTGGATGGGCAATTATCAGACGTTATTGATTTGCAAAAATTCTGAAGGGTGGAAGTTTGGACAAGACGTTGCTTGGCATATCTTCCACATGTAAGATTCTGTGATTACATATCTGACATTCTAGAATGAGAGATTTGGAAGAGGAGGCAAGTGCTATGTAGTCCAAACCCTTCATATCATTTATAGATTCACAAAAAAATTGGTTGTGATAGAGAGGTAACCAATCTGCATGAAATCACATGGAGAGAAGGATCCTCTTCTATGCAGAACAAATTGATCTTTCATTGTTCAAGATTTCTTTGCATGAGGAAGTTGATGGGAATGGTTTTATTGAATCGTATTTCCTCTCTGTTGAGCCATTTTCTTGCTGTCCGTGTTTATAGAGCAATAAAAAGGAAATTTGGTTGCTAGATAGTGGACAAAAATCTGAACCCTTGCAAAGGGGTGTTTTTGATTTGGACATTCCCTGCTGGATGTCCTACATTTGTAGGACATGTCCTCCATTTTCTGATCACAGTATATTTTATGGGTTTATACTATATATGTACACCTGTAGACCCATAATAAATCATGACCATGGCCATACAAGCATTTTCAATGTAATATCCACTCTCTTGAAGCAAAAGAACTCTCCATAAAAGTGTAAGAGCTATTTGAAAGTAGAATTTATTTTCTTGGACTTTGGTGGACTTTATGTCCGGCGAGGTCTTTCCACATAGTTTGGATGGGCAATTATCAGACGTTATTGAGTTGCAAAAATTCGGAAGGCTGGGAGTTTGGACTAGCCATCTCTTGGCATATCTTGCACCTGTAAGATTCTGTGATTACATATCTGACATTCTCGAATGAGAGATTTGGAACAGAAGGCAAGTGCTATGTAGTCCAAACCCTTCATATCATTTTTAGATTCACAATGAAATTGGTTCTGAAGGAGGGGTACCCAGTCTGCACGAAATCACATGGAAAGAAGGATCCTCTTCTATGTAGAACGAAATGATCTTTCATTTTTCAAGATTTCTTTTCATGAGGAAGTTGATGGGAATGGTTTTATTGAATCTTATTTCCTCTCTGTTGATCCGTTTACTTGCTGTCTGATGTTATAGAGCAGTAAAAAGGAAGTTTGGTTGCTAGATAGTGGACAAAAATCTGAACCCTTGCAAAGGGGTGTTTTTGATTTGGACATTCCCTCCTGGATGTCCTACATTTGCAGGACATGTCCTCCATTTTCTGATCACAGTATATTTTATGGGTTTATACTATATTTGTAAAACTGTAGAACCATAATTAATAATGACCATGGCCATCCATGCATTTTCAATGTAATATCCACTCTCTTGAAGCAAAAAACTCTCCATAATAGCGTGAGAGCTATTTGAAAGTAGAATTTATTCTCTTAGACTATGGTGGACTTTACGTCCTTCGAGGTCTTTCCACAAAGTTTGGATGGGCAATCATCAGACGTTATTGATTTGCAAAAATTCTGAAGGGTGGAAGTTTGAACAAGACGTTGCTTGGCATATCTTCCACATGTAAGATTCTGTGATTACATATCTGACATTCTCGAATGAGAAATTTGGAAGAGGAGGCAAGTGCCATGTAGTCCAAACCCTTCATGTCATTTATGGATTCACAGTGAAATTGGTCGTGACGGAGGGGTACCCAGTCTGCATGAAATCAAACGGATAGAAGGATCCTCTTCTATGTAGAACGAAATGATCTTTCATTGTTCAAGATTCCTTTGCTTCAGGTAATTGATGGGAATGGTTTTATTGAATCTTTTTTCCTCTCTGTTGAGTGGTTTTCTGGCTGTTCGAGTTTACACAGCAGGAAAAAGGAAGTTTGGTTTCTAGATAGTGGAGAAAAATTTGAACCCTTGGAAAGAGGTGTTTTTGATTAGGGCCATTCCTCCTGGGCGTCCTACATTTGTAGGACATGTCCTCCATTTTCAAACCACAGTATATTTTATGGGTTTATACCATATTTGTACACCTGTATACCCATAATTAATCATGACCATTGCCATCCAAGCATTTTCAATGTAATATCCTCTCTCTTGAAGCAAAACAACTCTCCATAATAGTATAAGAGCTATATGAAAGTAGAATTTATTCTCTTCGACTTTGGTGGACTTTACGTCCTCCGAGGTCTTTCCACAAAGTTTGGATGGGCAATTATCAGACGTTATTGAATTGCAAAAAATCTGAAGGGTGGAAGTTTGGACAAGCCATTTCTTGGCATATTCTCCACCTGCAAGATTCTGTGATTACATATCTGACATTCTGGAATGAGAGATTTGGAAGAGGAGGCAAGTGCCATGTAGTCCAAACCCTTCATATCCTTTATGGATTCACAATAAAATTGGTTGTGATGGAGGGGTAACCAGTCTGCAAGAAATCACATGGAGAGAAGGATCCTCTTCGATGCAGAATGAAATGATCTTTCACTGTTCAAGATTTCTTTGCATGAGGAAGTTGATGGGAATGGTTTTATTGAAAATTATTTCCTCTCTGTTGAGCCTTTTTCTTGCTGTACGAGTATATAGAGCAGTAAAAGGGAAGTTTGGTTGCTAGTTAGCGGACAAAAATTTGAACCCTTGGAAAGAGGTGTTTTTAATTTGGGCCTTCCCTCCTGGGCGTCCTACATTTGTAGGACATGTCCTACATTTTCAGATCACAGTATATTTTATGGGTACATACAATATTTGTACACCTGTAGACCCAGAATTAATCATGACCATTGCCATCCAAGCATTCTCATAGTATATTCCACCCCCTTCAAGTAAAACAACTCTTTATAATTGTGTAAGAGCTATTTGAAAGTAGAATTTATTCTCTTGGACTTTGGTGCACTTTACGTCCTGCGACGTCTTTCCACAAAGTTTGGATGTACAATTATCAAACGTTATTGAGTTGCAAAAATTCTGTAGGGTGGAATTTTGGACAAGCCATTTCTTGGCATATCTTCCACCTGTAAGATTCTGTGATTACATATCTGACATTCTAGAATGAGAGATTTAGAAGAGGAGGCAAGTTCTATGTAGTCCAAACCCTTCATATCATTTATAGATTCACAATAAAATTGGTTGTGAAGGAGAGGTAACAAGTCTGCATGAAATGACATGGAGAGAAGGATCCTCTTTTATGCAGAACGAAATGATCTTTAATTGTTCAAGATTTCTTTGCATGAGGAAGTTGATGGGAATGGTTTTATTGAATCTTATTTCCTCTCTGTTGAGCCGTTTTCTTGCTGTCCGAGTTTACAGAGCAGTAAAAAGGAAGTTTGGTAGCTAGATAGTGGACAAAAATTTGAACCCTTGGAAAGAGGTCTTTTTGATGTGGGCCTTCACTCCTGGATGTCCTACATTTGTAGGACATGTCCTCCATTTTCAGATCACAGTATATTTTATGGGTTTATACTATATTTGTAAAACTGAGAACCAAAATTAATAATGACCATGGCCATCCATGCATTTTCAATGTAATATCCACTCTCTTGAAGCAAAACAACTCTCCATAATAGCGTAAGAGCTATTTGAAAGTAGAATTTATTCTCTTAGACTATGGTGGACTTTACGTCCTTCGATGTCTTTCCACAAAGTTTGGATGGGCAATTATCAGACGTTATTAATTTGCAAAAATTCTGAAGGGTAGGAATTTGAACAAGGCATTTCTTGGCATATCTTCCACATGTAAGATTCTGTGATTATATATCTGACATTCTCGAATGAGAGATTTGGAAGAGGATGAAAGTGCCATGTAGTCCAAACCCTTCATGTCATTTATGGATTCACAGTGAAATTGGTCGTGACGGAGGGGTACCCAGCCTGCATGAAATCACATGGAGAGAAGGATGTTCTTCTGTGTAGAACAAAATGATCTTTCATTGTTCAAGATTTCTTTGCATGAGGAAGTTGATGGGAATGGTTTTATTGAAACTTATTTCCTATCTGTTGAGCCGTTTTCTTGCTGTCCGAGTTTATAGAGCAGTAAAAAGGAAGTTTGGTTGCTAGATAGTGGACAAAAATATGAACCCTTGGAAAGAGGTGTTTTTGATGTGGGCCTTCACTCCTGGGCATCCTACATTTGTAGGACATGTCCTCCATCTTGAGATCACAATATATTTTATGGGTTTATACTATATATGTACACCTGTAGACCCATAATAAATCATGACCATGGCAATCCAAGCATTTTCAATGTAATATTCACTCTCTTGAAGCAAAAGAACTCTCCATAATAGCGTAAGAGCTATTTGAAAGTAGAATTAATTTTCTTGGACTTTGGTGGACTTTACGTCCGGCGAGGTCTTTCCACAAAGTTTGGATGGGCAATTATCAGACGTTATTGAGTTGCAAAAATTCGGAAGGCTGGGAGTTTGGACTAGCCATCTCTTGGCATATCTTGCACCTGTAAGATTCTGAGATTACATATCTGACATTCTCGAATGAGAGATTTGGAAGAGGAGGCAAGTGCTATGTAGACCAAACCCTTCATATCATTTATAGATTCACAATAAAATTGGTCGTGAAGGAGGGGTACCAGTCTGCATGAAATCACATGGAGAGAAGGATCCTCTTGTATCCAGAACAAAATTATCTTTCATTGTTCAAGATTTCTTTGCATGAGGAAGTTGATGGGAATGGTTTTATTGAATCTAATTTCCTCTCTGTTGAGCGTTTTTCTTGATGTACGAATATATAGAACAGTAAAAAAGAAGTTTTGTGGCTAGTTAGTGGAGAAAAATTTGAACCCTTGGAAAGAGGTGTTTTTAATTTGGGCCTTCCCTCCTGGGCGTCCTACATTTGTAGGACATGTCCTACATTTTCAGATCACAGTATATTTTATGGGTATATACTATATTTGTACACCTGTAAACCCATAATTAATTATGACCATGGCCATCGATGCATTTTCAATGTAATATCCAATCTCTTGAAGCAAAACAATCTCCATAATAGTGTAAGAGCTATTTGAAAGTAGAATTTATTCTCTTGAACTTTGGTGGACTTTACATCCTTCGAGGTCTTTGCACAAAGTTTGGAATGGCAATTATCTGACGTTATTGAGTTGCAAAAATTCTGAAGGGTGGAAGTTTGGACTAGCCATATCTTGGCATATCTTGCACCATTAAGGTTCTGTGATTACATATCTGACATTCTCGAATGAGAGATTTGGAAGAGGAGGCAAGTGCCATGTAGTTCCAAACCTTCATGTCATTCATGGATTCACAGTGAAATTGGTCGTGATGGGGGGGGTACCCAGTCTGCATGAAATCACATGGAGAGAAGGATCCTCTTGTATGCAGAACAAAATTATCTTTCAATGTTCAAGATTTCTTTGCATGAGGAAGTTGATGGGAATGGTTTTATTGAATCTTATTTCCTGTCTGTTGAGCGTTTTTCTTGATGTACGAATATATAGAGTAGTAAAAAGGAAGTTTTGTGGCTAGTTAGTGGAGAAAAATTTGAACCCTTGGAAAGAGGTGTTTTTAATTTGGGCCTTCCCTCCTGGGCGTCCTACATTTGTAGGACATGTCCTACATTTTCAGATCATACAGTATTTTATGGGTTTATACTATATATGTACCCTTGTAGACCCATAATTAATTATGACCATTGCCATCCAAGCATTTTTAATGTAATATCCACTCTCTTGAAGCAAAACAACTCTCCATAATAGTGTAAGAGCTATTTGAAAGTAGAATTAATTCTCTTGGACTTTGGTGGACTTCATGTCCTTCGAGGTCTTTCCACAAAGTTGGGATGGGCAAGTATCAGACGTTATTGAGTTGCAAAAATTCTGAAGTGTGGAATTTTGGACAAGCCATTTCTTGGCATGTCTTACACCTGTAAGATTCTGTGATTACATAGTTGTCATTCTCGAATGAGAGATTTGGAAGAGGAGGCAAGTGCTATGTAGTCCAAACCCTTCATATCATTTATAGATTCACAATAAAATTGGTTGTGAAAGAGGGGTACCCAGGCTGCATGAAATCACATGGACAGAAGGATCCTCTTTTATGCAGAACGAAATGATCTTTAATTGTTCAAGATTTCTTTGCATGAGGAAGTTGATGGGAATGGTTTTATTGAATCTTATTTCCTCTCTGTTGAGCCGGTTTCTTGCTGTCCGAGTTTATAGAGCAGTAAAAAGGAAGTTTGGTAGCTAGATAGTGGACAAAAATTTGATCCCTTGCAAAGAGGTGTTTTTGATGTGGGCCTTCACTCCTGGACATCCTACATTTGTAGGACATGTCCTCCATTTTCAGATCACAGTATATTTTATGGGTTTATACTATATTTGTAAAACTGAGAACCAAAATTAATAATGACCATGGCCATCCATGCATTTTCAATGTAATATCCACTCTCTTGAAGCAAAACAACTCTCCATAATAGCGTAAGAGCTATTTGAAAGTAGAATTTATGCTCTTAGACTATGGTGGACTTTACGTCCTTCGAGGTCTTTCCACAAAGTTTGGATGGGCAATTATCAGACGTTATTAATTTGCAAAAATTCTGAAGGGTAGGAATTTGAACAAGGCATTTCTTGGCATATCTTCCACATGTAAGATTCTGTGATTATATATCTGACATTATCGAATGAGAGATTTGGAAGAGGAGGCAAGTGCCATGTAGTCCAAACCCTTCATGTCATTTATGGATTCACAGTGAAATTGGTCGTGACGGAGGGGTACCCAGTCTGCATGAAATCACATGGAGAGAAGGATCTTCTTCTATGTAGAGCGAATTGATCTTTCATTGTTCAAGATTTCTTTGCATGAGGAAGTTGATGGGAATGGTTTTATTGAATCTTATTTCCTCTCTGTTGAGCCGTTTTCTTGCTGTCCGAGTTTATAGAGCAGTAAAAAGGAAGTTTGGTTGCCAGATAGTGGACAAAAATTTGAACCCTTGGAAAGGGATGTTTTTGATGTGGGCCTTCACTCCTTGGCATCCTACATTTGTAGGACATGTCCTCCGTTTTCAGATCACAATATATTTTATGGGTTTATACTATATATGTACACCTGTAGACCCATAATAATTCATGACCATGGCAATCCAAGCATTTTCAATGTAATATCCACTCTCTTGAAGCAAAAGAACTCTCCATAATAGCGTAAGAGCTATTTGAAAGTAGAATTAATTTTCTTGGACTTTGGTGGACTTTACGTCCGGCGAGGTCTTTCCACAAAGTTTGGGTGGGCAATTATCAGACGTTATTGAGTTGCAAAAATTCGGAAGGCTGAGAGTTTGGACTAGCCATCTCTTGGCATATCTTGCACCTGTAAGATTCTGAGATTACATATCTGACATTCTCGAATGAGAGATTTGGAAGAGGAGGCAAGTGCTATGTAGACCAAACCCTTCATATCATTTATAGATTCACAATAAAATTGGTCGTGAAGGAGGGGTACCCAGTCTGCATGAAATCACATGGAGAGAAGGATCCTCTTGTATCCAGAACAAAATTATCTTTCATTGTTCAAGATTTCTTTGCATGAGGAAGTTGATGGGAATGGTTTTATTGAATCTAATTTCCTCTCTGTTGAGCGTTTTTCTTGATGTACGAATATATAGAACAGTAAAAAAGAAGTTTTGTGGCTAGTTAGTGGAGAAAAATTTGAACCCTTGGAAAGAGGTGTTTTTAATTTGGGCCTTCCCTCCTGGGCGTCCTACATTTGTAGGACATGTCCTACATTTTCAGATCACAGTATATTTTATGGGTATATACTATACTTGTACACCTGTAAACCCATAATTAATTATGACCATGGCCATCGACGCATTTTCAATGTAATTTCCACTCTCTTGAAGCAAAACAACTCTCCATAATAGCGTGAGAGCTATTTGAAAGTAGAATTTATTCTCTTAGACTATGGTGGACTTTACGTCCTTCGAGGTCTTTCCACAAAGTTTGGATGGGCAATTATCAGACGTTATTGATTTGCAAAAATTCTGAAGGGTGGAAGTTTGGACAAGACGTTGCTTGGCATATCTTCCACATGTAAGATTCTGTGATTACATATCTGACATTCTAGAATGAGAGATTTGGAAGAGGAGGCAAGTGCTATGTAGTCCAAACCCTTCATATCATTTATAGATTCACAAAAAAATTGGTTGTGATAGAGAGGTAACCAATCTGCATGAAATCACATGGAGAGAAGGATCCTCTTCTATGCAGAACAAATTGATCTTTCATTGTTCAAGATTTCTTTGCATGAGGAAGTTGATGGGAATGGTTTTATTGAATCGTATTTCCTCTCTGTTGAGCCATTTTCTTGCTGTCCGTGTTTATAGAGCAATAAAAAGGAAATTTGGTTGCTAGATAGTGGACAAAAATCTGAACCCTTGCAAAGGGGTGTTTTTGATTTGGACATTCCCTCCTGGATGTCCTACATTTGTAGGACATGTCCTCCATTTTCTGATCACAGTATATTTTATGGGTTTATACTATATTTGTAAAACTGTAGAACCATAATTAATAATGACCATGGCCATCTATGCATTTTCAATGTAATATCCACTCTCTTGAAGCAAAACAACTCTCCATAATAGCGTGAGAGCTATTTGAAAGTAGAATTTATTCTCTTAGACTATGGTGGACTTTACGTCCTTCGAGGTCTTTCCACAAAGTTTGGATGGGCAATTATCAGACGTTATTGATTTGCAAAAATTCTGAAGGGTGGAAGTTTGGACAAGATGTTTCTTGGCATATCTTCCACATGTAAAATTCTGTGATTACATATCTGACATTCTCGAATGAGAGATTTGGAAGAGGAGGCAAGTGCCATGTAGTCCAAACCCTTCATGTCATTTATGGATTCACAGTGAAATTGGTCGTGACGGAGGGGTACCCAGTCTGCATGAAATCACATGGAGAGAAGGATCTTCTTCTATGTAGAGCGAAATGATCTTTCATTGTTCAAGATTTCTTTGCATGAGGAAGTTGATGGGAATGGTTTTATTGAATCTTATTTCCTCTCTGTTGAGCCGTTTTCTTGCTGTCCGAGTTTATAGAGCAGTAAAAAGGAAGCTTGGTTGCCAGATAGTGGACAAAAATTTGAACCCTTGGAAAGAGATGTTTTTGATTAAGGCCTTCCCTCCTGGGCGTCCTACATTTGTAGGACATGTCCTCCATTTTCAGATCACAGTATATTTTATGGGTTTATACTATATATGTACACCTGTAGACCCATAATAAATCATGACCATGGCCATACAAGCATTTTCAATGTAATATCCACTCTCTTGAAGCAAAAGAACTCTCCATAAAAGTGTAAGAGCTATTTGAAAGTAGAATTTATTTTCTTGGACTTTGGTGGACTTTATGTCCGGCGAGGTCTTTCCACATAGTTTGGATGGGCAATTATCAGACGTTATTGAGTTGCAAAAATTCGGAAGGCTGGGAGTTTGGACTAGCCATCTCTTGGCATATCTTGCACCTGTAAGATTCTGTGATTACATATCTGACATTCTCGAATGAGAGATTTGGAAGAGGAGGCAAGTGCTATGTAGACCAAACCCTTCATATCATTTATAGATTCACAATAAAATTGGTCGTGAAGGAGGGGTACCCAGTCTGCATGAAATCACATGGAGAGAAGGATCCTCTTGTATCCAGAACAAAATTATCTTTCATTGTTCAAGATTTCTTTGCATGAGGAAGTTGATGGGAATGGTTTTATTGAATCTAATTTCCTCTCTGTTGAGCGTTTTTCTTGATGTACGAATATATAGAACAGTAAAAAAGAAGTTTTGTGGCTAGTTAGTGGAGAAAAATTTGAACCCTTGGAAAGAGGTGTTTTTAATTTGGGCCTTCCCTCCTGGGCGTCCTACATTTGTAGGACATGTCCTACATTTTCAGATCACAGTATATTTTATGGGTATATACTATACTTGTACACCTGTAAACCCATAATTAATTATGACCATGGCCATCGACGCATTTTCAATGTAATTTCCACTCTCTTGAAGCAAAACAACTCTCCATAATAGCGTGAGAGCTATTTGAAAGTAGAATTTATTCTCTTAGACTATGGTGGACTTTACGTCCTTCGAGGTCTTTCCACAAAGTTTGGATGGGCAATTATCAGACGTTATTGATTTGCAAAAATTCTGAAGGGTGGAAGTTTGGACAAGACGTTGCTTGGCATATCTTCCACATGTAAGATTCTGTGATTACATATCTGACATTCTAGAATGAGAGATTTGGAAGAGGAGGCAAGTGCTATGTAGTCCAAACCCTTCATATCATTTATAGATTCACAAAAAAATTGGTTGTGATAGAGAGGTAACCAATCTGCATGAAATCACATGGAGAGAAGGATCCTCTTCTATGCAGAACAAATTGATCTTTCATTGTTCAAGATTTCTTTGCATGAGGAAGTTGATGGGAATGGTTTTATTGAATCGTATTTCCTCTCTGTTGAGCCATTTTCTTGCTGTCCGTGTTTATAGAGCAATAAAAAGGAAATTTGGTTGCTAGATAGTGGACAAAAATCTGAACCCTTGCAAAGGGGTGTTTTTGATTTGGACATTCCCTGCTGGATGTCCTACATTTGTAGGACATGTCCTCCATTTTCTGATCACAGTATATTTTATGGGTTTATACTATATATGTACACCTGTAGACCCATAATAAATCATGACCATGGCCATACAAGCATTTTCAATGTAATATCCACTCTCTTGAAGCAAAAGAACTCTCCATAAAAGTGTAAGAGCTATTTGAAAGTAGAATTTATTTCCTTGGACTTTGGTGGACTTTATGTCCGGCGAGGTCTTTCCACATAGTTTGGATGGGCAATTATCAGACGTTATTGAGTTGCAAAAATTCGGAAGGCTGGGAGTTTGGACTAGCCATCTCTTGGCATATCTTGCACCTGTAAGATTCTGTGATTACATATCTGACATTCTCGAATGAGAGATTTGGAACAGAAGGCAAGTGCTATGTAGTCCAAACCCTTCATATCATTTATAGATTCACAATGAAATTGGTTCTGAAGGAGGGGTACCCAGTCTGCACGAAATCACATGGAAAGAAGGATCCTCTTCTATGTAGAACGAAATGATCTTTCATTTTTCAAGATTTCTTTTCATGAGGAAGTTGATGGGAATGGTTTTATTGAATCTTATTTCCTCTCTGTTGATCCGTTTACTTGCTGTCTGATGTTATAGAGCAGTAAAAAGGAAGTTTGGTTGCTAGATAGTGGACAAAAATCTGAACCCTTGCAAAGGGGTGTTTTTGATTTGGACATTCCCTCCTGGATGTCCTACATTTGCAGGACATGTCCTCCATTTTCTGATCACAGTATATTTTATGGGTTTATACTATATTTGTAAAACTGTAGAACCATAATTAATAATGACCATGGCCATCCATGCATTTTCAATGTAATATCCACTCTCTTGAAGCAAAAAACTCTCCATAATAGCGTGAGAGCTATTTGAAAGTAGAATTTATTCTCTTAGACTATGGTGGACTTTACGTCCTTCGAGGTCTTTCCACAAAGTTTGGATGGGCAATCATCAGACGTTATTGATTTGCAAAAATTCTGAAGGGTGGAAGTTTGAACAAGACGTTGCTTGGCATATCTTCCACATGTAAGATTCTGTGATTACATATCTGACATTCTCGAATGAGAAATTTGGAAGAGGAGGCAAGTGCCATGTAGTCCAAACCCTTCATGTCATTTATGGATTCACAGTGAAATTGGTCGTGACGGAGGGGTACCCAGTCTGCATGAAATCAAACGGATAGAAGGATCCTCTTCTATGTAGAACGAAATGATCTTTCATTGTTCAAGATTCCTTTGCTTCAGGTAATTGATGGGAATGGTTTTATTGAATCTTTTTTCCTCTCTGTTGAGTGGTTTTCTGGCTGTTCGAGTTTACACAGCAGGAAAAAGGAAGTTTGGTTTCTAGATAGTGGAGAAAAATTTGAACCCTTGGAAAGAGGTGTTTTTGATTAGGGCCATTCCTCCTGGGCGTCCTACATTTGTAGGACATGTCCTCCATTTTCAAACCACAGTATATTTTATGGGTTTATACCATATTTGTACACCTGTATACCCATAATTAATCATGACCATTGCCATCCAAGCATTTTCAATGTAATATCCTCTCTCTTGAAGCAAAACAACTCTCCATAATAGTATAAGAGCTATATGAAAGTAGAATTTATTCTCTTCGACTTTGGTGGACTTTACGTCCTCCGAGGTCTTTCCACAAAGTTTGGATGGGCAATTATCAGACGTTATTGAATTGCAAAAAATCTGAAGGGTGGAAGTTTGGACAAGCCATTTCTTGGCATATTCTCCACCTGCAAGATTCTGTGATTACATATCTGACATTCTGGAATGAGAGATTTGGAAGAGGAGGCAAGTGCCATGTAGTCCAAACCCTTCATATCCTTTATGGATTCACAATAAAATTGGTTGTGATGGAGGGGTAACCAGTCTGCAAGAAATCACATGGAGAGAAGGATCCTCTTCGATGCAGAATGAAATGATCTTTCACTGTTCAAGATTTCTTTGCATGAGGAAGTTGATGGGAATGGTTTTATTGAAAATTATTTCCTCTCTGTTGAGCCTTTTTCTTGCTGTACGAGTATATAGAGCAGTAAAAGGGAAGTTTGGTTGCTAGTTAGCGGACAAAAATTTGAACCCTTGGAAAGAGGTGTTTTTAATTTGGGCCTTCCCTCCTGGGCGTCCTACATTTGTAGGACATGTCCTACATTTTCAGATCACAGTATATTTTATGGGTACATACAATATTTGTACACCTGTAGACCCAGAATTAATCATGACCATTGCCATCCAAGCATTCTCATAGTATATTCCACCCCCTTCAAGTAAAACAACTCTTTATAATTGTGTAAGAGCTATTTGAAAGTAGAATTTATTCTCTTGGACTTTGGTGCACTTTACGTCCTGCGACATCTTTCCACAAAGTTTGGATGTACAATTATCAAACGTTATTGAGTTGCAAAAATTCTGTAGGGTGGAATTTTGGACAAGCCATTTCTTGGCATATCTTCCACCTGTAAGATTCTGTGATTACATATCTGACATTCTAGAATGAGAGATTTAGAAGAGGAGGCAAGTTCTATGTAGTCCAAACCCTTCATATCATTTATAGATTCACAATAAAATTGGTTGTGAAGGAGAGGTAACAAGTCTGCATGAAATGACATGGAGAGAAGGATCCTCTTTTATGCAGAACGAAATGATCTTTAATTGTTCAAGATTTCTTTGCATGAGGAAGTTGATGGGAATGGTTTTATTGAATCTTATTTCCTCTCTGTTGAGCCGTTTTCTTGCTGTCCGAGTTCATAGAGCAGTAAAAAGGAAGTTTGGTAGCTAGATAGTGGACAAAAATTTGAACCCTTGGAAAGAGGTGTTTTTGATGTGGGACTTCACTCCTGGATGTCCTACATTTGCAGGACATGTCCTCCATTTTCAGATCACAGTATATTTTATGGGTTTATACTATATTTGTAAAACTGAGAACCAAAATTAATAATGACCATGGCCATCCATGCATTTTCAATGTAATATCCACTCTCTTGAAGCAAAACAACTCCCCATAATAGCGTAAGAGCTATTTGAAAGTAGAATTTATTCTCTTAGACTATGGTGGACTTTACGTCCTTCCATGTCTTTCCACAAAGTTTGGATGGGCAATTATCAGACGTTATTAATTTGCAAAAATTCTGAAGGGTAGGAATTTGAACAAGGCATTTCTTGGCATATCTTCCACATGTAAGATTCTGTGATTATATATCTGACATTCTCGAATGAGAGATTTGGAAGAGGATGAAAGTGCCATGTAGTCCAAACCCTTCATGTCATTTATGGATTCACAGTGAAATTGGTCGTGACGGAGGGGTACCCAGCCTGCATGAAATCACATGGAGAGAAGGATGTTCTTCTGTGTAGAACAAAATGATCTTTCATTGTTCAAGATTTCTTTGCATGAGGAAGTTGATGGGAATGGTTTTATTGAAACTTATTTCCTATCTGTTGAGCCGTTTTCTTGCTGTCCGAGTTTATAGAGCAGTAAAAAGGAAGTTTGGTTGCTAGATAGTGGACAAAAATGTGAACCCTTGGAAAGAGGTGTTTTTGATGTGGGCCTTCACTCCTGGGCGTCCTACATTTGTAGGACATGTCCTCCATCTTGAGATCACAATATATTTTATGGGTTTATACTATATATGTACACCTGTAGACCCATAATAAATCATGACCATGGCAATCCTAGCATTTTCAATGTAATATTCACTCTCTTGAAGCAAAAGAACTCTCCATAATAGTGTAAGAGCTATTTGAAAGTAGAATTAATTTTCTTGGACTTTGGTGGACTTTACGTCCGGCGAGGTCTTTCCACAAAGTTTGGATGGGCAATTATCAGACGTTATTGAGTTGCAAAAATTCGGAAGGCTGGGAGTTTGGACTAGCCATCTCTTGGCATATCTTGCACCTGTAAGATTCTGAGATTACATATCTGACATTCTCGAATGAGAGATTTGGAAGAGGAGGCAAGTGCTATGTAGACCAAACCCTTCATATCATTTATAGATTCACAATAAAATTGGTCGTGAAGGAGGGGTACCCAGTCTGCATGAAATCACATGGAGAGAAGGATCCTCTTGTATCCAGAACAAAATTATCTTTCATTGTTCAAGATTTCTTTGCATGAGGAAGTTGATGGGAATGGTTTTATTGAATCTTATTTCCTCTCTGTTGAGCGTTTTTCTTGATGTACGAATATATAGAACAGTAAAAAAGAAGTTTTGTGGCTAGTTAGTGGAGAAAAATTTGAACCCTTGGAAAGAGGTGTTTTTAATTTGGGCCTTCCCTCCTGGGCGTCCTACATTTGTAGGACATGTCCTACATTTTCAGATCACAGTATATTTTATGGGTATATACTATATTTGTACACCTGTAAACCCATAATTAATTATGACCATGGCCATCGATGCATTTTCAATGTAATATCCAATCTCTTGAAGCAAAACAATCTCCATAATAGTGTAAGAGCTATTTGAAAGTAGAATTTATTCTCTTGAACTTTGGTGGACTTTACATCCTTCGAGGTCTTTGCACAAAGTTTGGAATGGCAATTATCTGACGTTATTGAGTTGCAAAAATTCTGAAGGGTGGAAGTTTGGACTAGCCATATCTTGGCATATCTTGCACCATTAAGGTTCTGTGATTACATATCTGACATTCTCGAATGAGAAATTTGGAAGAGGAGGCAAGTGCCATGTAGTCCAAACCCTTCATGTCATTTATGGATTCACAGTGAAATTGGTCGTGACGGAGGGGTACCTAGTCTGCATGAAATCAAACGGATAGAAGGATCCTCTTCTATGTAGAACGAAATGATCTTTCATTGTTCAAGATTCCTTTGCTTCAGGTAATTGATGGGAATGGTTTTATTGAATCTTTTTTCCTCTCTGTTGAGTGGTTTTCTGGCTGTTCGAGTTTACACAGCAGGAAAAAGGAAGTTTGGTTTCTAGATAGTGGAGAAAAATTTGAACCCTTGGAAAGAGGTGTTTTTGATTAGGGCCATTCCTCCTGGGCGTCCTACATTTGTAGGACATGTCCTCCATTTTCAGACCACAGTATATTTTATGGGTTTATACTATATTTGTACACCTGTATACCCATAATTAATCATGACCATTGCCATCCAAGCATTTTCAATGTAATATCCTCTCTCTTGAAGCAAAACAACTCTCCATAATAGTATAAGAGCTATATGAAAGTAGAATTTATTCTCTTCGACTTTGGTGGACTTTACGTCCTCCGAGGTCTTTCCACAAAGTTTGGATGGGCAATTATCAGACGTTATTGAATTGCAAAAAATCTGAAGGTTGGAAGTTTGGACAAGCCATTTCTTGGCATATTCTCCACCTGCAAGATTCTGTGATTACATATCTGACATTCTCGAATGAGAGATTTGGAAGAGGAGGCAAGTGCCATGTAGTCCAAACCCTTCATATCCTTTATGGATTCACAATAAAATTGGTTGTGATGGAGGGGTAACCAGTCTGCAAGAAATCACATGGAGAGAAGGATCCTCTTCGATGCAGAATGAAATGATCTTTCATTGTTCAAGATTTCTTTGCATGAGGAAGTTGATGGGAATGGTTTTATTGAAAATTATTTCCTCTCTGTTGAGCCTTTTTCTTGCTGTACGAGTATATAGAGCAGTAAAAGGGAAGTTTGGTTGCTAGTTAGCGGACAAAAATTTGAAGCCTTGGAAAGAGGTGTTTTTAATTTGGGCCTTCCCTCCTGGGCGTCCTACATTTGTAGGACATGTCCTACATTTTCAGATCACAGTATATTTTATGGGTACATACAATATTTGTACACCTGTAGACCCAGAATTAATCATGACCATTGCCATCCAAGCATTCTCATAGTATATTCCACCCCCTTCAAGTAAAACAACTCTTTATAATTGTGTAAGAGCTATTTGAAAGTAGAATTTATTCTCTTGGACTTTGGTGCACTTTACGTCCTGCGACGTCTTTCCACAAAGTTTGGATGGGCAATTATCAGACGTTATTGATTTGCAAAAATTCTGAAGGGTGGAAGTTTGGACAAGACGTTGCTTGGCATATCTTCCACATGTAAGATTCTGTGATTACATATCTGACATTCTAGAATGAGAGATTTGGAAGAGGAGGCAAGTGCTATGTAGTCCAAACCCTTCATATCATTTATAGATTCACAATAAAATTGGTTGTGAAGGAGAGGTAACAAGTCTGCATGAAATGACATGGAGAGAAGGATCCTCTTTTATGCAGAACGAAATGATCTTTAATTGTTCAAGATTTCTTTGCATGAGGAAGTTGATGGGAATGGTTTTATTGAATCTTATTTCCTCTCTGTTGAGCCGTTTTCTTGCTGTCCGAGTTCATAGAGCAGTAAAAAGGAAGTTTGGTAGCTAGATAGTGGACAAAAATTTGAACCCTTGGAAAGAGGTGTTTTTGATGTGGGACTTCACTCCTGGATGTCCTACATTTGCAGGACATGTCCTCCATTTTCAGATCACAGTATATTTTATGGGTTTATACTATATTTGTAAAACTGAGAACCAAAATTAATAATGACCATGGCCATCCATGCATTTTCAATGTAATATCCACTCTCTTGAAGCAAAACAACTCCCCATAATAGCGTAAGAGCTATTTGAAAGTAGAATTTATTCTCTTAGACTATGGTGGACTTTACGTCCTTCGATGTCTTTCCACAAAGTTTGGATGGGCAATTATCAGACGTTATTAATTTGCAAAAATTCTGAAGGGTAGGAATTTGAACAAGGCATTTCTTGGCATATCTTCCACATGTAAGATTCTGTGATTATATATCTGACATTCTCGAATGAGAGATTTGGAAGAGGATGAAAGTGCCATGTAGTCCAAACCCTTCATGTCATTTATGGATTCACAGTGAAATTGGTCGTGACGGAGGGGTACCCAGCCTGCATGAAATCACATGGAGAGAAGGATGTTCTTCTGTGTAGAACAAAATGATCTTTCATTGTTCAAGATTTCTTTGCATGAGGAAGTTGATGGGAATGGTTTTATTGAAACTTATTTCCTATCTGTTGAGCCGTTTTCTTGCTGTCCGAGTTTATAGAGCAGTAAAAAGGAAGTTTGGTTGCTAGATAGTGGACAAAAATGTGAACCCTTGGAAAGAGGTGTTTTTGATGTGGGCCTTCACTCCTGGGCGTCCTACATTTGTAGGACATGTCCTCCATCTTGAGATCACAATATATTTTATGGGTTTATACTATATATGTACACCTGTAGACCCATAATAAATCATGACCATGGCAATCCTAGCATTTTCAATGTAATATTCACTCTCTTGAAGCAAAAGAACTCTCCATAATAGTGTAAGAGCTATTTGAAAGTAGAATTAATTTTCTTGGACTTTGGTGGACTTTACGTCCGGCGAGGTCTTTCCACAAAGTTTGGATGGGCAATTATCAGACGTTATTGAGTTGCAAAAATTCGGAAGGCTGGGAGTTTGGACTAGCCATCTCTTGGCATATCTTGCACCTGTAAGATTCTGAGATTACATATCTGACATTCTCGAATGAGAGATTTGGAAGAGGAGGCAAGTGCTATGTAGACCAAACCCTTCATATCATTTATAGATTCACAATAAAATTGGTCGTGAAGGAGGGGTACCCAGTCTGCATGAAATCACATGGAGAGAAGGATCCTCTTGTATCCAGAACAAAATTATCTTTCATTGTTCAAGATTTCTTTGCATGAGGAAGTTGATGGGAATGGTTTTATTGAATCTTATTTCCTCTCTGTTGAGCGTTTTTCTTGATGTACGAATATATAGAACAGTAAAAAAGAAGTTTTGTGGCTAGTTAGTGGAGAAAAATTTGAACCCTTGGAAAGAGGTGTTTTTAATTTGGGCCTTCCCTCCTGGGCGTCCTACATTTGTAGGACATGTCCTACATTTTCAGATCACAGTATATTTTATGGGTATATACTATATTTGTACACCTGTAAACCCATAATTAATTATGACCATGGCCATCGATGCATTTTCAATGTAATATCCAATCTCTTGAAGCAAAACAATCTCCATAATAGTGTAAGAGCTATTTGAAAGTAGAATTTATTCTCTTGAACTTTGGTGGACTTTACATCCTTCGAGGTCTTTGCACAAAGTTTGGAATGGCAATTATCTGACGTTATTGAGTTGCAAAAATTCTGAAGGGTGGAAGTTTGGACTAGCCATATCTTGGCATATCTTGCACCATTAAGGTTCTGTGATTACATATCTGACATTCTCGAATGAGAAATTTGGAAGAGGAGGCAAGTGCCATGTAGTCCAAACCCTTCATGTCATTTATGGATTCACAGTGAAATTGGTCGTGACGGAGGGGTACCTAGTCTGCATGAAATCAAACGGATAGAAGGATCCTCTTCTATGTAGAACGAAATGATCTTTCATTGTTCAAGATTCCTTTGCTTCAGGTAATTGATGGGAATGGTTTTATTGAATCTTTTTTCCTCTCTGTTGAGTGGTTTTCTGGCTGTTCGAGTTTACACAGCAGGAAAAAGGAAGTTTGGTTTCTAGATAGTGGAGAAAAATTTGAACCCTTGGAAAGAGGTGTTTTTGATTAGGGCCATTCCTCCTGGGCGTCCTACATTTGTAGGACATGTCCTCCATTTTCAGACCACAGTATATTTTATGGGTTTATACTATATTTGTACACCTGTATACCCATAATTAATCATGACCATTGCCATCCAAGCATTTTCAATGTAATATCCTCTCTCTTGAAGCAAAACAACTCTCCATAATAGTATAAGAGCTATATGAAAGTAGAATTTATTCTCTTCGACTTTGGTGGACTTTACGTCCTCCGAGGTCTTTCCACAAAGTTTGGATGGGCAATTATCAGACGTTATTGAATTGCAAAAAATCTGAAGGTTGGAAGTTTGGACAAGCCATTTCTTGGCATATTCTCCACCTGCAAGATTCTGTGATTACATATCTGACATTCTCGAATGAGAGATTTGGAAGAGGAGGCAAGTGCCATGTAGTCCAAACCCTTCATATCCTTTATGGATTCACAATAAAATTGGTTGTGATGGAGGGGTAACCAGTCTGCAAGAAATCACATGGAGAGAAGGATCCTCTTCGATGCAGAATGAAATGATCTTTCATTGTTCAAGATTTCTTTGCATGAGGAAGTTGATGGGAATGGTTTTATTGAAAATTATTTCCTCTCTGTTGAGCCTTTTTCTTGCTGTACGAGTATATAGAGCAGTAAAAGGGAAGTTTGGTTGCTAGTTAGCGGACAAAAATTTGAAGCCTTGGAAAGAGGTGTTTTTAATTTGGGCCTTCCCTCCTGGGCGTCCTACATTTGTAGGACATGTCCTACATTTTCAGATCACAGTATATTTTATGGGTACATACAATATTTGTACACCTGTAGACCCAGAATTAATCATGACCATTGCCATCCAAGCATTCTCATAGTATATTCCACCCCCTTCAAGTAAAACAACTCTTTATAATTGTGTAAGAGCTATTTGAAAGTAGAATTTATTCTCTTGGACTTTGGTGCACTTTACGTCCTGCGACGTCTTTCCACAAAGTTTGGATGGGCAATTATCAGACGTTATTGATTTGCAAAAATTCTGAAGGGTGGAAGTTTGGACAAGACGTTGCTTGGCATATCTTCCACATGTAAGATTCTGTGATTACATATCTGACATTCTAGAATGAGAGATTTGGAAGAGGAGGCAAGTGCTATGTAGTCCAAACCCTTCATATCATTTATAGATTCACAATAAAATTGGTTGTGAAGGAGAGGTAACAAGTCTGCATGAAATGACATGGAGAGAAGGATCCTCTTTTATGCAGAACGAAATGATCTTTAATTGTTCAAGATTTCTTTGCATGAGGAAGTTGATCTGAATGGTTTTATTGAATCTTATTTCCTCTCTGTTGAGCCGTTTTCTTGCTGTCCGAGTTTATAGAGCAGTAAAAAGGAAGTTTGGTAGCTAGATAGTGGACAAAAATTTGAACCCTTGGAAAGAGGTCTTTTTGATGTGGGCCTTCACTCCTGGATGTCCTACATTTGTAGGACATGTCCTCCATTTTCAGATCACAGTATATTTTATGGGTTTATACTATATTTGTAAAACTGAGAACCAAAATTAATAATGACCATGGCCATCCATGCATTTTCAATGTAATATCCACTCTCTTGAAGCAAAACAACTCTCCATAATAGCGTAAGAGCTATTTGAAAGTAGAATTTATTCTCTTAGACTATGGTGGACTTTACGTCCTTCGATGTCTTTCCACAAAGTTTGGATGGGCAATTATCAGACGTTATTAATTTGCAAAAATTCTGAAGGGTAGGAATTTGAACAAGGCATTTCTTGGCATATCTTCCACATGTAAGATTCTGTGATTATATATCTGACATTCTCGAATGAGAGATTTGGAAGAGGATGAAAGTGCCATGTAGTCCAAACCCTTCATGTCATTTATGGATTCACAGTGAAATTGGTCGTGACGGAGGGGTACCCAGCCTGCATGAAATCACATGGAGAGAAGGATGTTCTTCTGTGTAGAACAAAATGATCTTTCATTGTTCAAGATTTCTTTGCATGAGGAAGTTGATGGGAATGGTTTTATTGAAACTTATTTCCTATCTGTTGAGCCGTTTTCTTGCTGTCCGAGTTTATAGAGCAGTAAAAAGGAAGTTTGGTTGCTAGATAGTGGACAAAAATGTGAACCCTTGGAAAGAGGTGTTTTTGATGTGGGCCTTCACTCCTGGGCGTCCTACATTTGTAGGACATGTCCTCCATCTTGAGATCACAATATATTTTATGGGTTTATACTATATATGTACACCTGTAGACCCATAATAAATCATGACCATGGCAATCCAAGCATTTTCAATGTAATATTCACTCTCTTGAAGCAAAAGAACTCTCCATAATAGCGTAAGAGCTATTTGAAAGTAGAATTAATTTTCTTGGACTTTGGTGGACTTTACGTCCGGCGAGGTCTTTCCACAAAGTTTGGATGGGCAATTATCAGACGTTATTGAGTTGCAAAAATTCGGAAGGCTGGGAGTTTGGACTAGCCATCTCTTGGCATATCTTGCACCTGTAAGATTCTGAGATTACATATCTGACATTCTCGAATGAGAGATTTGGAAGAGGAGGCAAGTGCTATGTAGACCAAACCCTTCATATCATTTATAGATTCACAATAAAATTGGTCGTGAAGGAGGGGTACCCAGTCTGCATGAAATCACATGGAGAGAAGGATCCTCTTGTATCCAGAACAAAATTATCTTTCATTGTTCAAGATTTCTTTGCATGAGGAAGTTGATGGGAATGGTTTTATTGAATCTAATTTCCTCTCTGTTGAGCGTTTTTCTTGATGTACGAATATATAGAACAGTAAAAAAGAAGTTTTGTGGCTAGTTAGTGGAGAAAAATTTGAACCCTTGGAAAGAGGTGTTTTTAATTCGGGCCTTCCCTCCTGGGCGTCCTACATTTGTAGGACATGTCCTACATTTTCAGATCACAGTATATTTTATTGGTATATACTATATTTGTACACCTGTAAACCCATAATTAATTATGACCATGGCCATCGATGCATTTTCAATGTAATATCCAATCTCTTGAAGCAAAACAATCTCCATAATAGTGTAAGAGCTATTTGAAAGTAGAATTTATTCTCCTGAACTTTGGTGGACTTTACATCCTTCGAGGTCTTTGCACAAAGTTTGGAATGGCAATTATCTGACGTTATTGAGTTGCAAAAATTCTGAAGGGTGGAAGTTTGGACTAGCCATATCTTGGCATATCTTGCACCATTAAGGTTCTGTGATTACATATCTGACATTCTCGAATGAGAGATTTGGAAGAGGAGGCAAGTGCCATGTAGTTCCAAACCTTCATGTCATTCATGGATTCACAGTGAAATTGGTCGTGATGGGGGGGGTACCCAGTCTGCATGAAATCACATGGAGAGAAGGATCCTCTTGTATGCAGAACAAAATTATCTTTCAATGTTCAAGATTTCTTTGCATGAGGAAGTTGATGGGAATGGTTTTATTGAATCTTATTTCCTGTCTGTTGAGCGTTTTTCTTGATGTACGAATATATAGAGTAGTAAAAAGGAAGTTTTGTGGCTAGTTAGTGGAGAAAAATTTGAACCCTTGGAAAGAGGTGTTTTTAATTTGGGCCTTCCCTCCTGGGCGTCCTACATTTGTAGGACATGTCCTACATTTTCAGATCATACAGTATTTTATGGGTTTATACTATATATGTACCCTTGTAGACCCATAATTAATTATGACCATTGCCATCCAAGCATTTTTAATGTAATATCCACTCTCTTGAAGCAAAACAACTCTCCATAATAGTGTAAGAGCTATTTGAAAGTAGAATTAATTCTCTTGGACTTTGGTGGACTTCATGTCCTTCGAGGTCTTTCCACAAAGTTGGGATGGGCAAGTATCAGACGTTATTGAGTTGCAAAAATTCTGAAGTGTGGAATTTTGGACAAGCCATTTCTTGGCATGTCTTACACCTGTAAGATTCTCTGATTACATAGTTGTCATTCTCGAATGAGAGATTTGGAAGAGGAGGCAAGTGCTATGTAGTCCAAACCCTTCATATCATTTATAGATTCACAATAAAATTGGTTGTGAAAGAGGGGTACCCAGGCTGCATGAAATCACATGGACAGAAGGATCCTCTTTTATGCAGAACGAAATGATCTTTAATTGTTCAAGATTTCTTTGCATGAGGAAGTTGATGGGAATGGTTTTATTGAATCTTATTTCCTCTCTGTTGAGCCGTTTTCTTGCTGTCCGAGTTCATAGAGCAGTAAAAAGGAAGTTTGGTAGCTAGATAGTGGACAAAAATTTGAACCCTTGGAAAGAGGTGTTTTTGATGTGGGACTTCACTCCTGGATGTCCTACATTTGCAGGACATGTCCTCCATTTTCAGATCACAGTATATTTTATGGGTTTATACTATATTTGTAAAACTGAGAACCAAAATTAATAATGACCATGGCCATCCATGCATTTTCAATGTAATATCCACTCTCTTGAAGCAAAACAACTCCCCATAATAGCGTAAGAGCTATTTGAAAGTAGAATTTATTCTCTTAGACTATGGTGGACTTTACGTCCTTCCATGTCTTTCCACAAAGTTTGGATGGGCAATTATCAGACGTTATTAATTTGCAAAAATTCTGAAGGGTAGGAATTTGAACAAGGCATTTCTTGGCATATCTTCCACATGTAAGATTCTGTGATTATATATCTGACATTCTCGAATGAGAGATTTGGAAGAGGATGAAAGTGCCATGTAGTCCAAACCCTTCATGTCATTTATGGATTCACAGTGAAATTGGTCGTGACGGAGGGGTACCCAGCCTGCATGAAATCACATGGAGAGAAGGATGTTCTTCTGTGTAGAACAAAATGATCTTTCATTGTTCAAGATTTCTTTGCATGAGGAAGTTGATGGGAATGGTTTTATTGAAACTTATTTCCTATCTGTTGAGCCGTTTTCTTGCTGTCCGAGTTTATAGAGCAGTAAAAAGGAAGTTTGGTTGCTAGATAGTGGACAAAAATGTGAACCCTTGGAAAGAGGTGTTTTTGATGTGGGCCTTCACTCCTGGGCGTCCTACATTTGTAGGACATGTCCTCCATCTTGAGATCACAATATATTTTATGGGTTTATACTATATATGTACACCTGTAGACCCATAATAAATCATGACCATGGCAATCCTAGCATTTTCAATGTAATATTCACTCTCTTGAAGCAAAAGAACTCTCCATAATAGTGTAAGAGCTATTTGAAAGTAGAATTAATTTTCTTGGACTTTGGTGGACTTTACGTCCGGCGAGGTCTTTCCACAAAGTTTGGATGGGCAATTATCAGACGTTATTGAGTTGCAAAAATTCGGAAGGCTGGGAGTTTGGACTAGCCATCTCTTGGCATATCTTGCACCTGTAAGATTCTGAGATTACATATCTGACATTCTCGAATGAGAGATTTGGAAGAGGAGGCAAGTGCTATGTAGACCAAACCCTTCATATCATTTATAGATTCACAATAAAATTGGTCGTGAAGGAGGGGTACCCAGTCTGCATGAAATCACATGGAGAGAAGGATCCTCTTGTATCCAGAACAAAATTATCTTTCATTGTTCAAGATTTCTTTGCATGAGGAAGTTGATGGGAATGGTTTTATTGAATCTTATTTCCTCTCTGTTGAGCGTTTTTCTTGATGTACGAATATATAGAACAGTAAAAAAGAAGTTTTGTGGCTAGTTAGTGGAGAAAAATTTGAACCCTTGGAAAGAGGTGTTTTTAATTTGGGCCTTCCCTCCTGGGCGTCCTACATTTGTAGGACATGTCCTACATTTTCAGATCACAGTATATTTTATGGGTATATACTATATTTGTACACCTGTAAACCCATAATTAATTATGACCATGGCCATCGATGCATTTTCAATGTAATATCCAATCTCTTGAAGCAAAACAATCTCCATAATAGTGTAAGAGCTATTTGAAAGTAGAATTTATTCTCTTGAACTTTGGTGGACTTTACATCCTTCGAGGTCTTTGCACAAAGTTTGGAATGGCAATTATCTGACGTTATTGAGTTGCAAAAATTCTGAAGGGTGGAAGTTTGGACTAGCCATATCTTGGCATATCTTGCACCATTAAGGTTCTGTGATTACATATCTGACATTCTCGAATGAGAAATTTGGAAGAGGAGGCAAGTGCCATGTAGTCCAAACCCTTCATGTCATTTATGGATTCACAGTGAAATTGGTCGTGACGGAGGGGTACCTAGTCTGCATGAAATCAAACGGATAGAAGGATCCTCTTCTATGTAGAACGAAATGATCTTTCATTGTTCAAGATTCCTTTGCTTCAGGTAATTGATGGGAATGGTTTTATTGAATCTTTTTTCCTCTCTGTTGAGTGGTTTTCTGGCTGTTCGAGTTTACACAGCAGGAAAAAGGAAGTTTGGTTTCTAGATAGTGGAGAAAAATTTGAACCCTTGGAAAGAGGTGTTTTTGATTAGGGCCATTCCTCCTGGGCGTCCTACATTTGTAGGACATGTCCTCCATTTTCAGACCACAGTATATTTTATGGGTTTATACTATATTTGTACACCTGTATACCCATAATTAATCATGACCATTGCCATCCAAGCATTTTCAATGTAATATCCTCTCTCTTGAAGCAAAACAACTCTCCATAATAGTATAAGAGCTATATGAAAGTAGAATTTATTCTCTTCGACTTTGGTGGACTTTACGTCCTCCGAGGTCTTTCCACAAAGTTTGGATGGGCAATTATCAGACGTTATTGAATTGCAAAAAATCTGAAGGTTGGAAGTTTGGACAAGCCATTTCTTGGCATATTCTCCACCTGCAAGATTCTGTGATTACATATCTGACATTCTCGAATGAGAGATTTGGAAGAGGAGGCAAGTGCCATGTAGTCCAAACCCTTCATATCCTTTATGGATTCACAATAAAATTGGTTGTGATGGAGGGGTAACCAGTCTGCAAGAAATCACATGGAGAGAAGGATCCTCTTCGATGCAGAATGAAATGATCTTTCATTGTTCAAGATTTCTTTGCATGAGGAAGTTGATGGGAATGGTTTTATTGAAAATTATTTCCTCTCTGTTGAGCCTTTTTCTTGCTGTACGAGTATATAGAGCAGTAAAAGGGAAGTTTGGTTGCTAGTTAGCGGACAAAAATTTGAAGCCTTGGAAAGAGGTGTTTTTAATTTGGGCCTTCCCTCCTGGGCGTCCTACATTTGTAGGACATGTCCTACATTTTCAGATCACAGTATATTTTATGGGTACATACAATATTTGTACACCTGTAGACCCAGAATTAATCATGACCATTGCCATCCAAGCATTCTCATAGTATATTCCACCCCCTTCAAGTAAAACAACTCTTTATAATTGTGTAAGAGCTATTTGAAAGTAGAATTTATTCTCTTGGACTTTGGTGCACTTTACGTCCTGCGACGTCTTTCCACAAAGTTTGGATGGGCAATTATCAGACGTTATTGATTTGCAAAAATTCTGAAGGGTGGAAGTTTGGACAAGACGTTGCTTGGCATATCTTCCACATGTAAGATTCTGTGATTACATATCTGACATTCTAGAATGAGAGATTTGGAAGAGGAGGCAAGTGCTATGTAGTCCAAACCCTTCATATCATTTATAGATTCACAATAAAATTGGTTGTGAAGGAGAGGTAACAAGTCTGCATGAAATGACATGGAGAGAAGGATCCTCTTTTATGCAGAACGAAATGATCTTTAATTGTTCAAGATTTCTTTGCATGAGGAAGTTGATGGGAATGGTTTTATTGAATCTTATTTCCTCTCTGTTGAGCCGTTTTCTTGCTGTCCGAGTTCATAGAGCAGTAAAAAGGAAGTTTGGTAGCTAGATAGTGGACAAAAATTTGAACCCTTGGAAAGAGGTGTTTTTGATGTGGGACTTCACTCCTGGATGTCCTACATTTGCAGGACATGTCCTCCATTTTCAGATCACAGTATATTTTATGGGTTTATACTATATTTGTAAAACTGAGAACCAAAATTAATAATGACCATGGCCATCCATGCATTTTCAATGTAATATCCACTCTCTTGAAGCAAAACAACTCCCCATAATAGCGTAAGAGCTATTTGAAAGTAGAATTTATTCTCTTAGACTATGGTGGACTTTACGTCCTTCGATGTCTTTCCACAAAGTTTGGATGGGCAATTATCAGACGTTATTAATTTGCAAAAATTCTGAAGGGTAGGAATTTGAACAAGGCATTTCTTGGCATATCTTCCACATGTAAGATTCTGTGATTATATATCTGACATTCTCGAATGAGAGATTTGGAAGAGGATGAAAGTGCCATGTAGTCCAAACCCTTCATGTCATTTATGGATTCACAGTGAAATTGGTCGTGACGGAGGGGTACCCAGCCTGCATGAAATCACATGGAGAGAAGGATGTTCTTCTGTGTAGAACAAAATGATCTTTCATTGTTCAAGATTTCTTTGCATGAGGAAGTTGATGGGAATGGTTTTATTGAAACTTATTTCCTATCTGTTGAGCCGTTTTCTTGCTGTCCGAGTTTATAGAGCAGTAAAAAGGAAGTTTGGTTGCTAGATAGTGGACAAAAATGTGAACCCTTGGAAAGAGGTGTTTTTGATGTGGGCCTTCACTCCTGGGCGTCCTACATTTGTAGGACATGTCCTCCATCTTGAGATCACAATATATTTTATGGGTTTATACTATATATGTACACCTGTAGACCCATAATAAATCATGACCATGGCAATCCTAGCATTTTCAATGTAATATTCACTCTCTTGAAGCAAAAGAACTCTCCATAATAGTGTAAGAGCTATTTGAAAGTAGAATTAATTTTCTTGGACTTTGGTGGACTTTACGTCCGGCGAGGTCTTTCCACAAAGTTTGGATGGGCAATTATCAGACGTTATTGAGTTGCAAAAATTCGGAAGGCTGGGAGTTTGGACTAGCCATCTCTTGGCATATCTTGCACCTGTAAGATTCTGAGATTACATATCTGACATTCTCGAATGAGAGATTTGGAAGAGGAGGCAAGTGCTATGTAGACCAAACCCTTCATATCATTTATAGATTCACAATAAAATTGGTCGTGAAGGAGGGGTACCCAGTCTGCATGAAATCACATGGAGAGAAGGATCCTCTTGTATCCAGAACAAAATTATCTTTCATTGTTCAAGATTTCTTTGCATGAGGAAGTTGATGGGAATGGTTTTATTGAATCTTATTTCCTCTCTGTTGAGCGTTTTTCTTGATGTACGAATATATAGAACAGTAAAAAAGAAGTTTTGTGGCTAGTTAGTGGAGAAAAATTTGAACCCTTGGAAAGAGGTGTTTTTAATTTGGGCCTTCCCTCCTGGGCGTCCTACATTTGTAGGACATGTCCTACATTTTCAGATCACAGTATATTTTATGGGTATATACTATATTTGTACACCTGTAAACCCATAATTAATTATGACCATGGCCATCGATGCATTTTCAATGTAATATCCAATCTCTTGAAGCAAAACAATCTCCATAATAGTGTAAGAGCTATTTGAAAGTAGAATTTATTCTCTTGAACTTTGGTGGACTTTACATCCTTCGAGGTCTTTGCACAAAGTTTGGAATGGCAATTATCTGACGTTATTGAGTTGCAAAAATTCTGAAGGGTGGAAGTTTGGACTAGCCATATCTTGGCATATCTTGCACCATTAAGGTTCTGTGATTACATATCTGACATTCTCGAATGAGAAATTTGGAAGAGGAGGCAAGTGCCATGTAGTCCAAACCCTTCATGTCATTTATGGATTCACAGTGAAATTGGTCGTGACGGAGGGGTACCTAGTCTGCATGAAATCAAACGGATAGAAGGATCCTCTTCTATGTAGAACGAAATGATCTTTCATTGTTCAAGATTCCTTTGCTTCAGGTAATTGATGGGAATGGTTTTATTGAATCTTTTTTCCTCTCTGTTGAGTGGTTTTCTGGCTGTTCGAGTTTACACAGCAGGAAAAAGGAAGTTTGGTTTCTAGATAGTGGAGAAAAATTTGAACCCTTGGAAAGAGGTGTTTTTGATTAGGGCCATTCCTCCTGGGCGTCCTACATTTGTAGGACATGTCCTCCATTTTCAGACCACAGTATATTTTATGGGTTTATACTATATTTGTACACCTGTATACCCATAATTAATCATGACCATTGCCATCCAAGCATTTTCAATGTAATATCCTCTCTCTTGAAGCAAAACAACTCTCCATAATAGTATAAGAGCTATATGAAAGTAGAATTTATTCTCTTCGACTTTGGTGGACTTTACGTCCTCCGAGGTCTTTCCACAAAGTTTGGATGGGCAATTATCAGACGTTATTGAATTGCAAAAAATCTGAAGGTTGGAAGTTTGGACAAGCCATTTCTTGGCATATTCTCCACCTGCAAGATTCTGTGATTACATATCTGACATTCTCGAATGAGAGATTTGGAAGAGGAGGCAAGTGCCATGTAGTCCAAACCCTTCATATCCTTTATGGATTCACAATAAAATTGGTTGTGATGGAGGGGTAACCAGTCTGCAAGAAATCACATGGAGAGAAGGATCCTCTTCGATGCAGAATGAAATGATCTTTCATTGTTCAAGATTTCTTTGCATGAGGAAGTTGATGGGAATGGTTTTATTGAAAATTATTTCCTCTCTGTTGAGCCTTTTTCTTGCTGTACGAGTATATAGAGCAGTAAAAGGGAAGTTTGGTTGCTAGTTAGCGGACAAAAATTTGAAGCCTTGGAAAGAGGTGTTTTTAATTTGGGCCTTCCCTCCTGGGCGTCCTACATTTGTAGGACATGTCCTACATTTTCAGATCACAGTATATTTTATGGGTACATACAATATTTGTACACCTGTAGACCCAGAATTAATCATGACCATTGCCATCCAAGCATTCTCATAGTATATTCCACCCCCTTCAAGTAAAACAACTCTTTATAATTGTGTAAGAGCTATTTGAAAGTAGAATTTATTCTCTTGGACTTTGGTGCACTTTACGTCCTGCGACGTCTTTCCACAAAGTTTGGATGGGCAATTATCAGACGTTATTGATTTGCAAAAATTCTGAAGGGTGGAAGTTTGGACAAGACGTTGCTTGGCATATCTTCCACATGTAAGATTCTGTGATTACATATCTGACATTCTAGAATGAGAGATTTGGAAGAGGAGGCAAGTGCTATGTAGTCCAAACCCTTCATATCATTTATAGATTCACAATAAAATTGGTTGTGAAGGAGAGGTAACAAGTCTGCATGAAATGACATGGAGAGAAGGATCCTCTTTTATGCAGAACGAAATGATCTTTAATTGTTCAAGATTTCTTTGCATGAGGAAGTTGATCTGAATGGTTTTATTGAATCTTATTTCCTCTCTGTTGAGCCGTTTTCTTGCTGTCCGAGTTTATAGAGCAGTAAAAAGGAAGTTTGGTAGCTAGATAGTGGACAAAAATTTGAACCCTTGGAAAGAGGTCTTTTTGATGTGGGCCTTCACTCCTGGATGTCCTACATTTGTAGGACATGTCCTCCATTTTCAGATCACAGTATATTTTATGGGTTTATACTATATTTGTAAAACTGAGAACCAAAATTAATAATGACCATGGCCATCCATGCATTTTCAATGTAATATCCACTCTCTTGAAGCAAAACAACTCTCCATAATAGCGTAAGAGCTATTTGAAAGTAGAATTTATTCTCTTAGACTATGGTGGACTTTACGTCCTTCGATGTCTTTCCACAAAGTTTGGATGGGCAATTATCAGACGTTATTAATTTGCAAAAATTCTGAAGGGTAGGAATTTGAACAAGGCATTTCTTGGCATATCTTCCACATGTAAGATTCTGTGATTATATATCTGACATTCTCGAATGAGAGATTTGGAAGAGGATGAAAGTGCCATGTAGTCCAAACCCTTCATGTCATTTATGGATTCACAGTGAAATTGGTCGTGACGGAGGGGTACCCAGCCTGCATGAAATCACATGGAGAGAAGGATGTTCTTCTGTGTAGAACAAAATGATCTTTCATTGTTCAAGATTTCTTTGCATGAGGAAGTTGATGGGAATGGTTTTATTGAAACTTATTTCCTATCTGTTGAGCCGTTTTCTTGCTGTCCGAGTTTATAGAGCAGTAAAAAGGAAGTTTGGTTGCTAGATAGTGGACAAAAATGTGAACCCTTGGAAAGAGGTGTTTTTGATGTGGGCCTTCACTCCTGGGCGTCCTACATTTGTAGGACATGTCCTCCATCTTGAGATCACAATATATTTTATGGGTTTATACTATATATGTACACCTGTAGACCCATAATAAATCATGACCATGGCAATCCAAGCATTTTCAATGTAATATTCACTCTCTTGAAGCAAAAGAACTCTCCATAATAGCGTAAGAGCTATTTGAAAGTAGAATTAATTTTCTTGGACTTTGGTGGACTTTACGTCCGGCGAGGTCTTTCCACAAAGTTTGGATGGGCAATTATCAGACGTTATTGAGTTGCAAAAATTCGGAAGGCTGGGAGTTTGGACTAGCCATCTCTTGGCATATCTTGCACCTGTAAGATTCTGAGATTACATATCTGACATTCTCGAATGAGAGATTTGGAAGAGGAGGCAAGTGCTATGTAGACCAAACCCTTCATATCATTTATAGATTCACAATAAAATTGGTCGTGAAGGAGGGGTACCAGTCTGCATGAAATCACATGGAGAGAAGGATCCTCTTGTATCCAGAACAAAATTATCTTTCATTGTTCAAGATTTCTTTGCATGAGGAAGTTGATGGGAATGGTTTTATTGAATCTAATTTCCTCTCTGTTGAGCGTTTTTCTTGATGTACGAATATATAGAACAGTAAAAAAGAAGTTTTGTGGCTAGTTAGTGGAGAAAAATTTGAACCCTTGGAAAGAGGTGTTTTTAATTTGGGCCTTCCCTCCTGGGCGTCCTACATTTGTAGGACATGTCCTACATTTTCAGATCACAGTATATTTTATGGGTATATACTATATTTGTACACCTGTAAACCCATAATTAATTATGACCATGGCCATCGATGCATTTTCAATGTAATATCCAATCTCTTGAAGCAAAACAATCTCCATAATAGTGTAAGAGCTATTTGAAAGTAGAATTTATTCTCTTGAACTTTGGTGGACTTTACATCCTTCGAGGTCTTTGCACAAAGTTTGGAATGGCAATTATCTGACGTTATTGAGTTGCAAAAATTCTGAAGGGTGGAAGTTTGGACTAGCCATATCTTGGCATATCTTGCACCATTAAGGTTCTGTGATTACATATCTGACATTCTCGAATGAGAGATTTGGAAGAGGAGGCAAGTGCCATGTAGTTCCAAACCTTCATGTCATTCATGGATTCACAGTGAAATTGGTCGTGATGGGGGGGTACCCAGTCTGCATGAAATCACATGGAGAGAAGGATCCTCTTGTATGCAGAACAAAATTATCTTTCAATGTTCAAGATTTCTTTGCATGAGGAAGTTGATGGGAATGGTTTTATTGAATCTTATTTCCTGTCTGTTGAGCGTTTTTCTTGATGTACGAATATATAGAGTAGTAAAAAGGAAGTTTTGTGGCTAGTTAGTGGAGAAAAATTTGAACCCTTGGAAAGAGGTGTTTTTAATTTGGGCCTTCCCTCCTGGGCGTCCTACATTTGTAGGACATGTCCTACATTTTCAGATCATACAGTATTTTATGGGTTTATACTATATATGTACCCTTGTAGACCCATAATTAATTATGACCATTGCCATCCAAGCATTTTTAATGTAATATCCACTCTCTTGAAGCAAAACAACTCTCCATAATAGTGTAAGAGCTATTTGAAAGTAGAATTAATTCTCTTGGACTTTGGTGGACTTCATGTCCTTCGAGGTCTTTCCACAAAGTTGGGATGGGCAAGTATCAGACGTTATTGAGTTGCAAAAATTCTGAAGTGTGGAATTTTGGACAAGCCATTTCTTGGCATGTCTTACACCTGTAAGATTCTGTGATTACATAGTTGTCATTCTCGAATGAGAGATTTGGAAGAGGAGGCAAGTGCTATGTAGTCCAAACCCTTCATATCATTTATAGATTCACAATAAAATTGGTTGTGAAGGAGGGGTACCCAGGCTGCATGAAATCACATGGACAGAAGGATCCTCTTTTATGCAGAACGAAATGATCTTTAATTGTTCAAGATTTCTTTGCATGAGGAAGTTGATGGGAATGGTTTTATTGAATCTTATTTCCTCTCTGTTGAGCCGGTTTCTTGCTGTCCGAGTTTATAGAGCAGTAAAAAGGAAGTTTGGTAGCTAGATAGTGGACAAAAATTTGATCCCTTGCAAAGAGGTGTTTTTGATGTGGGCCTTCACTCCTGGACATCCTACATTTGTAGGACATGTCCTCCATTTTCAGATCACAGTATATTTTATGGGTTTATACTATATTTGTAAAACTGAGAACCAAAATTAATAATGACCATGGCCATCCATGCATTTTCAATGTAATATCCACTCTCTTGAAGCAAAACAACTCCCCATAATAGCGTAAGAGCTATTTGAAAGTAGAATTTATTCTCTTAGACTATGGTGGACTTTACGTCCTTCGATGTCTTTCCACAAAGTTTGGATGGGCAATTATCAGACGTTATTAATTTGCAAAAATTCTGAAGGGTAGGAATTTGAACAAGGCATTTCTTGGCATATCTTCCACATGTAAGATTCTGTGATTATATATCTGACATTCTCGAATGAGAGATTTGGAAGAGGATGAAAGTGCCATGTAGTCCAAACCCTTCATGTCATTTATGGATTCACAGTGAAATTGGTCGTGACGGAGGGGTACCCAGCCTGCATGAAATCACATGGAGAGAAGGATGTTCTTCTGTGTAGAACAAAATGATCTTTCATTGTTCAAGATTTCTTTGCATGAGGAAGTTGATGGGAATGGTTTTATTGAAACTTATTTCCTATCTGTTGAGCCGTTTTCTTGCTGTCCGAGTTTATAGAGCAGTAAAAAGGAAGTTTGGTTGCTAGATAGTGGACAAAAATGTGAACCCTTGGAAAGAGGTGTTTTTGATGTGGGCCTTCACTCCTGGGCGTCCTACATTTGTAGGACATGTCCTCCATCTTGAGATCACAATATATTTTATGGGTTTATACTATATATGTACACCTGTAGACCCATAATAAATCATGACCATGGCAATCCAAGCATTTTCAATGTAATATTCACTCTCTTGAAGCAAAAGAACTCTCCATAATAGCGTAAGAGCTATTTGAAAGTAGAATTAATTTTCTTGGACTTTGGTGGACTTTACGTCCGGCGAGGTCTTTCCACAAAGTTTGGATGGGCAAGTATCAGACGTTATTGAGTTGCAAAAATTCGGAAGGCTGGGAGTTTGGACTAGCCATCTCTTGGCATATCTTGCACCTGTAAGATTCTGAGATTACATATCTGACATTCTCGAATGAGAGGTTTGGAAGAGGAGGCAAGTGCTATGTAGACCAAACCCTTCATATCATTTATAGATTCACAATAAAATTGGTCGTGAAGGAGGGGTACCCAGTCTGCATGAAATCACATGGAGAGAAGGATCCTCTTGTATCCAGAACAAAATTATCTTTCATTGTTCAAGATTTCTTTGCATGAGGAAGTTGATGGGAATGGTTTTATTGAATCTAATTTCCTCTCTGTTGAGCGTTTTTCTTGATGTACGAATATATAGAACAGTAAAAAAGAAGTTTTGTGGCTAGTTAGTGGAGAAAAATTTGAACCCTTGGAAAGAGGTGTTTTTAATTTGGGCCTTCCCTCCTGGGCGTCCTACATTTGTAGGACATGTCCTACATTTTCAGATCACAGTATATTTTATGGGTATATACTATATTTGTACACCTGTAAACCCATAATTAATTATGACCATGGCCATCGATGCATTTTCAATGTAATATCCAATCTCTTGAAGCAAAACAATCTCCATAATAGTGTAAGAGCTATTTGAAAGTAGAATTTATTCTCTTGAACTTTGGTGGACTTTACATCCTTCGAGGTCTTTGCACAAAGTTTGGAATGGCAATTATCTGACGTTATTGAGTTGCAAAAATTCTGAAGGGTGGAAGTTTGGACTAGCCATATCTTGGCATATCTTGCACCATTAAGGTTCTGTGATTACATATCTGACATTCTCGAATGAGAGATTTGGAAGAGGAGGCAAGTGCCATGTAGTTCCAAACCTTCATGTCATTCATGGATTCACAGTGAAATTGGTCGTGATGGGGGGGGTACCCAGTCTGCATGAAATCACATGGAGAGAAGGATCCTCTTGTATGCAGAACAAAATTATCTTTCAATGTTCAAGATTTCTTTGCATGAGGAAGTTGATGGGAATGGTTTTATTGAATCTTATTTCCTGTCTGTTGAGCGTTTTTCTTAATGTACGAATATATAGAGTAGTAAAAAGGAAGTTTTGTGGCTAGTTAGTGGAGAAAAATTTGAACCCTTGGAAAGAGGTGTTTTTAATTTGGGCCTTCCCTCCTGGGCGTCCTACATTTGTAGGACATGTCCTACATTTTCAGATCATACAGTATTTTATGGGTTTATACTATATATGTACCCTTGTAGACCCATAATTAATTATGACCATTGCCATCCAAGCATTTTTAATGTAATATCCACTCTCTTGAAGCAAAACAACTCTCCATAATAGTGTAAGAGCTATTTGAAAGTAGAATTAATTCTCTTGGACTTTGGTGGACTTCATGTCCTTCGAGGTCTTTCCACAAAGTTGGGATGGGCAAGTATCAGACGTTATTGAGTTGCAAAAATTCTGAAGTGTGGAATTTTGGACAAGCCATTTCTTGGCATGTCTTACACCTGGAAGATTCTGTGATTACATAGTTGTCATTCTCGAATGAGAGATTTGGAAGAGGAGGCAAGTGCTATGTAGTCCAAACCCTTCATATCATTTATAGATTCACAATAAAATTGGTTGTGAAGGAGGGGTACCCAGGCTGCATGAAATCACATGGACAGAAGGATCCTCTTTTATGCAGAACGAAATGATCTTTAATTGTTCAAGATTTCTTTGCATGAGGAAGTTGATGGGAATGGATTTATTGAATCTTATTTCCTCTCTGTTGAGCCGGTTTCTTGCTGTCCGAGTTTATAGAGCAGTAAAAAGGAAGTTTGGTAGCTAGATAGTGGACAAAAATTTGATCCCTTGCAAAGAGGTGTTTTTGATGTGGGCCTTCACTCCTGGACATCCTACATTTGTAGGACATGTCCTCCATTTTCAGATCACAGTATATTTTATGGGTTTATACTATATTTGTAAAACTGAGAACCAAAATTAATAATGACCATGGCCATCCATGCATTTTCAATGTAATATCCACTCTCTTGAAGCAAAACAACTCTCCATAATAGCCTAAGAGCTATTTGAAAGTAGAATTTATTCTCTTAGACTATGGTGGACTTTACGTCCTTCGAGGTCTTTCCACAAAGTTTGGATGGGCAATTATCAGACGTTATTAATTTGCAAAAATTCTGAAGGGTAGGAATTTGAACAAGGCATTTCTTGGCATATCTTCCACATGTAAGATTCTGTGATTATATATCTGACATTATCGAATGAGAGATTTGGAAGAGGAGGCAAGTGCCATGTAGTCCAAACCCTTCATGTCATTTATGGATTCACAGTGAAATTGGTCGTGACGGAGGGGTACCCAGTCTGCATGAAATAACATGGAGAGAAGGATCTTCTTCTATGTAGAGCGAATTGATCTTTCATTGTTCAAGATTTCTTTGCATGAGGAAGTTGATGGGAATGGTTTTATTGAATCTTATTTCCTCTCTGTTGAGCCGTTTTCTTGCTGTCCGAGTTTATAGAGCAGAAAAAGGAAGTTTGGTTGCCAGATAATGGACAAAAATTTGAACCCTTGGAAAGAGATGTTTTTGATGTGGGCCTTCACTCCTGGGCGTCCTACATTTGTAGGACATGTCCTCCGTTTTCAGATCACAATATATTTTATGGGTTTATACTATATATGTACACCTGTAGACCCATAATAATTCATGACCATGGCAATCCAAGCATTTTCAATGTAATATCCACTCTCTTGAAGCAAAAGAACTCTCCATAATAGCGTAAGAGCTATTTGAAAGTAGAATTAATTTTCTTGGACTTTGGTGGACTTTACCTCCGGCGAGGTCTTTCCACAAAGTTTGGGTCGGAAATTATCAGACGTTATTGAGTTGCAAAAATTCGGAAGGCTGAGAGTTTGGACTAGCCATCTCTTGGCATATCTTGCACCTGTAAGATTCTGAGATTACATATCTGACATTCTCGAATGAGAGATTTGGAAGAGGAGGCAAGTGCTATGTAGACCAAACCCTTCATATCATTTATAGATTCACAATAAAATTGGTCGTGAAGGAGGGGTACCCAGTCTGCATGAAATCACATGGAGAGAAGGATCCTCTTGTATCCAGAACAAAATTATCTTTCATTGTTCAAGATTTCTTTGCATGAGGAAGTTGATGGGAATGGTTTTATTGAATCTAATTTCCTCTCTGTTGAGCGTTTTTCTTGATGTACGAATATATAGAACAGTAAAAAAGAAGTTTTGTGGCTAGTTAGTGGAGAAAAATTTGAACCCTTGGAAAGAGGTGTTTTTAATTTGGGCCTTCCCTCCTGGGCGTCCTACATTTGTAGGACATGTCCTACATTTTCAGATCACAGTATATTTTATGGGTATATACTATACTTGTACACCTGTAAACCCATAATTAATTATGACCATTGCCATCGACGCATTTTCAATGTAATTTCCACTCTCTTGAAGCAAAACAACTCTCCATAATAGCGTGAGAGCTATTTGAAAGTAGAATTTATTCTCTTAGACTATGGTGGACTTTACGTCCTTCGAGGTTTTTCCACAAAGTTTGGATGGGCAATTATCAGACGTTATTGATTTGCAAAAATTCTGAAGGGTGGAAGTTTGAACAAGACGTTGCTTGGCATATCTTCCACATGTAAGATTCTGTGATTACATATCTGACATTCTAGAATGAGAGATTTGGAAGAGGAGGCAAGTGCTATGTAGTCCAAACCCTTCATATCATTTATAGATTCACAAAAAAATTGGTTGTGATAGAGGGGTAACCAATCTCCATGAAATCACATGGAGAGAAGGATCCTCTTCTATGCAGAACAAATTGATCTTTCATTGTTCAAGATTTCTTTGCATGAGGAAGTTGATGGGAATGGTTTTATTGAATCTTATTTCCTCTCTGTTGAGCCATTTTCTTGCTGTCCGTGTTTATAGAGCAATAAAAAGGAAATTTGGTTGCTAGATAGTGGACAAAAATCTGAACCCTTCTAAAGGGGTGTTTTTGATTTGGACATTCCCTCCTGGATGTCCTACATTTGTAGGACATGTCCTCCATTTTCTGATCACAGTATATTTTATGGGTTTATACTATATTTGTAAAACTGTAGAACCATAATTAATAATGACCATGGCCATCCATGCATTTTCAATGTAATATCCACTCTCTTGAAGCAAAAAACTCTCCATAATAGCGTGAGAGCTATTTGAAAGTAGAATTTATTCTCTTAGACTATGGTGGACTTTACATCCTTCGAGGTCTTTCCACAAAGTTTGGATGGGCAATTATCAGACGTTATTGATTTGCAAAAATTCTGAAGGGTGGAAGTTTGAACAAGACGTTGCTTGGCATATCTTCCACATGTAAGATTCTGTGATTACATATCTGACATTCTCGAATGAGAAATTTGGAAGAGGAGGCAAGTGCCATGTAGTCCAAACCCTTCATGTCATTTATGGATTCACAGTGAAATTGGTCGTGACGGAGGGGTACCCAGTCTGCATGAAATCAAACGGATAGAAGGATCCTCTTCTATGTAGAACGAAATGATCTTTCATTGTTCAAGATTCCTTTGCTTCAGGTAATTGATGGGAATGGTTTTATTGAATCTTTTTTCCTCTCTGTTGAGTGGTTTTCTGGCTGTTCGAGTTTACACAGCAGGAAAAAGGAAGTTTGGTTTCTAGATAGTGGAGAAAAATTTGAACCCTTGGAAAGAGGTGTTTTTGATTAGGGCCATTCCTCCTGGGCGTCCTACATTTGTAGGACATGTCCTCCATTTTCAAACCACAGTATATTTTATGGGTTTATACTATATTTGTACACCTGTATACCCATAATTAATCATGACCATTGCCATCCAAGCATTTTCAATGTAATATCCTCTCTCTTGAAGCAAAACAACTCTCCATAATAGTATAAGAGCTATATGAAAGTAGAATTTATTCTCTTCGACTTTGGTGGACTTTACGTCCTTCGAGGTCTTTCCACAAAGTTTGGATGGGCAATTATCAGACGTTATTGAATTGCAAAAAATCTGAAGGTTGGAAGTTTGGACAAGCCATTTCTTGGCATATTCTCCACCTGCAAGATTCTGTGATTACATATCTGACATTCTCGAATGAGAGATTTGGAAGAGGAGGCAAGTGCCATGTAGTCCAAACCCTTCATATCCTTTATGGATTCACAATAAAATTGGTTGTGATGGAGGGGTAACCAGTCTGCAAGAAATCACATGGAGAGAAGGATCCTCTTCGATGCAGAATGAAATGATCTTTCATTGTTCAAGATTTCTTTGCATGAGGAAGTTGATGGGAATGGTTTTATTGAAAATTATTTCCTCTCTGTTGAGCCTTTTTCTTGCTGTACGAGTATATAGAGCAGTAAAAGGGAAGTTTGGTTGCTAGTTAGCGGACAAAAATTTGAACCCTTGGAAAGAGGTGTTTTTAATTTGGGCCTTCCCTCCTGGGCGTCCTACATTTGTAGGACATGTCCTACATTTTCAGATCACAGTATATTTTATGGGTACATACAATATTTGTACACCTGTAGACCCAGAATTCATCATGACCATTGCCATCCAAGCATTCTCATAGTATATTCCACCCCCTTCAAGTAAAACAAGTCTTTATAATTGTGTAAGAGCTATTTGAAAGTAGAATTTATTCTCTTGGACTTTGGTGCACTTTACGTCCTGCGACGTCTTTCCACAAAGTTTGGATGTACAATTATCAAACGTTATTGAGTTGCAAAAATTCTGTAGGGTGGAATTTTGGACAAGCCATTTCTTGGCATATCTTCCACCTGTAAGATTCTGTGATTACATATCTGACATTCTAGAATGAGAGATTTAGAAGAGGAGGCAAGTTCTATGTAGTCCAAACCCTTCATATCATTTATAGATTCACAATAAAATTGGTTGTGAAGGAGAGGTAACAAGTCTGCATGAAATGACATGGAGAGAAGGATCCTCTTTTATGCAGAACGAAATGATCTTTAATTGTTCAAGATTTCTTTGCATGAGGAAGTTGATGGGAATGGTTTTATTGAATCTTATTTCCTCTCTGTTGAGCCGTTTTCTTGCTGTCCGAGTTTATAGAGCAGTAAAAAGGAAGTTTGGTAGCTAGATAGTGGACAAAAATTTGAACCCTTGGAAAGAGGTCTTTTTGATGTGGGCCTTCACTCCTGGATGTCCTACATTTGTAGGACATGTCCTCCATTTTCAGATCACAGTATATTTTATGGGTTTATACTATATTTGTAAAACTGAGAACCAAAATTAATAATGACCATGGCCATCCATGCATTTTCAATGTAATATCCACTCTCTTGAAGCAAAACAACTCTCCATAATAGCGTAAGAGCTATTTGAAAGTAGAATTTATTCTCTTAGACTATGGTGGACTTTACGTCCTTCGAGGTCTTTCCACAAAGTTTGGATGGGCAATTATCAGACGTTATTAATTTGCAAAAATTCTGAAGGGTAGGAATTTGAACAAGGCATTTCTTGGCATATCTTCCACATGTAAGATTCTGTGATTACATAACTGACATTCTCGAATGAGAGATTTGGAAGAGGATGAAAGTGCCATGTAGTCCAAACCCTTCATGTCATTTATGGATTCACAGTGAAATTGGTCGTGACGGAGGGGTACCCAGCCTGCATGAAATCACATGGAGAGAAGGATGTTCTTCTGTGTAGAACAAAATGATCTTTCATTGTTCAAGATTTCTTTGCATGAGGAAGTTGATGGGAATGGTTTTATTGAAACTTATTTCGTATCTGTTGAGCCGTTTTCTTGCTGTCCGAGTTTATAGAGCAGTAAAAAGGAAGTTTGGTTGCTAGATAGTGGACAAAAATGTGAACCCTTGGAAAGAGGTGTTTTTGATGTGGGCCTTCACTCCTGGGCGTCCTACATTTGTAGGACATGTCCTCCATCTTGAGATCACAATATATTTTATGGGTTTATACTATATATGTACACCTGTAGACCCATAATAAATCATGACCATGGCAATCCAAGCATTTTCAATGTAATATTCACTCTCTTGAAGCAAAAGAACTCTCCATAATAGCGTAAGAGCTATTTGAAAGTAGAATTAATTTTCTTGGACTTTGGTGGACTTTACGTCCGGCGAGGTCTTTCCACAAAGTTTGGATGGGCAATTATCAGATGTTATTGAGTTGCAAAAATTCGGAAGGCTGGGAGTTTGGACTAGCCATCTCTTGGCATATCTTGCACCTGTAAGATTCTGAGATTACATATCTGACATTCTCGAATGAGAGATTTGGAAGAGGAGGCAAGTGCTATGTAGACCAAACCCTTCATATCATTTATAGATTCACAATAAAATTGGTCGTGAAGGATTGGTACCCAGTCTGCATGAAATCACATGGAGAGAAGGATCCTCTTGTATCCAGAACAAAATTATCTTTCATTGTTCAAGATTTCTTTGCATGAGGAAGTTGATGGGAATGGTTTTATTGAATCTAATTTCCTCTCTGTTGAGCGTTTTTCTTGATGTACGAATATATAGAACAGTAAAAAAGAAGTTTTGTGGCTAGTTAGTGGAGAAAAGTTTGAACCCTTGGAAAGAGGTGTTTTTAATTTGGGCCTTCCCTCCTGGGCGTCCTACATTTGTAGGACATGTCCTACATTTTCAGATCACAGTATATTTTATGGGTATATACTATATTTGTACACCTGTAAACCCATAATTAATTATGACCATGGCCATCGATGCATTTTCAATGTAATATCCAATCTCTTGAAGCAAAACAATCTCCATAATAGTGTAAGAGCTATTTGAAAGTAGAATTTATTCTCTTGAACTTTGGTGGACTTTACATCCTTCGAGGTCTTTGCACAAAGTTTGGAATGGCAATTATCTGACGTTATTGAGTTGCAAAAATTCTGAAGGGTGGAAGTTTGGACTAGCCATATCTTGGCATATCTTGCACCATTAAGGTTCTGTGATTACATATCTGACATTCTCGAATGAGAGATTTGGAAGAGGAGGCAAGTGCCATGTAGTTCCAAACCTTCATGTCATTCATGGATTCACAGTGAAATTGGTCGTGATGGGGGGGTACCCAGTCTGCATGAAATCACATGGAGAGAAGGATCCTCTTGTATGCAGAACAAAATTATCTTTCAATGTTGAAGATTTCTTTGCATGAGGAAGTTGATGGGAATGGTTTTATTGAATCTTATTTCCTGTCTGTTGAGCGTTTTTCTTGATGTACGAATATATAGAGTAGTAAAAAGGAAGTTTTGTGGCTAGTTAGTGGAGAAAAATTTGAACCCTTGGAAAGAGGTGTTTTTAATTTGGGCCTTCCCTCCTGGGCGTCCTACATTTGTAGGACATGTCCTACATTTTCAGATCATACAGTATTTTTTGGGTTTATACTATATATGTACCCTTGTAGACCCATAATTAATTATGACCATTGCCATCCAAGCATTTTTAATGTAATATCCACTCTCTTGAAGCAAAACAACTCTCCATAATAGTGTAAGAGCTATTTGAAAGTAGAATTAATTCTCTTGGACTTTGGTGGACTTCATGTCCTTCGAGGTCTTTCCACAAAGTTGGGATGGGCAAGTATCAGACGTTATTGAGTTGCAAAAATTCTGAAGTGTGGAATTTTGGACAAGCCATTTCTTGGCATGTCTTACACCTGTAAGATTCTGTGATTACATAGTTGTCATTCTCGAATGAGAGATTTGGAAGAGGAGGCAAGTGCTATGTAGTCCAAACCCTTCATATCATTTATAGATTCACAATAAAATTGGTTGTGAAGGAGGGGTACCCAGGCTGCATGAAATCACATGGGCAGAAGGATCCTCTTTTATGCAGAACGAAATGATCTTTAATTGTTCAAGATTTCTTTGCATGAGGAAGTTGATGGGAATGGTTTTATTGAATCTTATTTCCTCTCTGTTGAGCCGGTTTCTTGCTGTCCGAGTTTATAGAGCAGTAAAAAGGAAGTTTGGTAGCTAGATAGTGGACAAAAATTTGATCCCTTGCAAAGAGGTGTTTTTGATGTGGGCCTTCACTCCTGGACGTCCTACATTTGTAGGACATGTCCTCCATTTTCAGATCACAGTATATTTTATGGGTTTATACTATATTTGTAAAACTGAGAACCAAAATTAATAATGACCATGGCCATCCATGCATTTTCAATGTAATATCCACTCTCTTGAAGCAAAACAACTCTCCATAATAGCGTAAGAGCTATTTGAAAGTAGAATTTATTCTCTTAGACTATGGTGGACTTTATGTCCTTCGAGGTCTTTCCACAAAGTTTGGATGGGCAATTATCAGACGTTATTAATTTGCAAAAATTCTGAAGGGTAGGAATTTGAACAAGGCATTTCTTGGCATATCTTCCACATGTAAGATTCTGTGATTATATATCTGACATTATCGAATGAGAGATTTGGAAGAGGAGGCAAGTGCCATGTAGTCCAAACCCTTCATGTCATTTATGGATTCACAGTGAAATTGGTCGTGACGGAGGGGTACCCAGTCTGCATGAAATAACATGGAGAGAAGGATCTTCTTCTATGTAGAGCGAATTGATCTTTCATTGTTCAAGATTTCTTTGCATGAGGAAGTTGATGGGAATGGTTTTATTGAATCTTATTTCCTCTCTGTTGAGCCGTTTTCTTGCTGTCTGAGTTTATAGAGCAGTAAAAAGGAAGTTTGGTTGCCAGATAATGGACAAAAATTTGAACCCTTGGAAAGAGGTGTTTTTGATGTGGGCCTTCACTCCTGGGCGTCCTACATTTGTAGGACATGTCCTCCGTTTTCAGGTCACAATATATTTTATGGGTTTATACTATATATGTACACCTGTAGACCCATAATAATTCATGACCATGGCAATCCAAGCATTTTCAATGTAATATCCACTCTCTTGAAGCAAAAGAACTCTCCATAATAGCGTAAGAGCTATTTGAAAGTAGAATTAATTTTCTTGGACTTTGGTGGACTTTACGTCCGGCGAGGTCTTTCCACAAAGTTTGGGTGGGCAATTATCAGACGTTATTGAGTTGCAAAAATTCGGAAGCCTGAGAGTTTGGACTAACCATCTCTTGGGATATCTTGCACCTGTAAGATTCTGAGATTACATATCTGACATTCTCGAATGAGAGATTTGGAAGAGGAGGCAAGTGCTATGTAGACCAAACCCTTCATATCATTTATAGATTCACAATAAAATTGGTCGTGAAGGAGGGGTACCCAGTCTGCATGAAATCACATGGAGAGAAGGATCCTCTTGTATCCAGAACAAAATTATCTTTCATTGTTCAAGATTTCTTTGCATGAGGAAGTTGATGGGAATGGTTTTATTGAATCTAATTTCCTCTCTGTTGAGCGTTTTTCTTGATGTACGAATATATAGAACAGTAAAAAGGAAGTTTGGTAGCTAGATAGTGGACAAAAATTTGATCCCTTGCAAAGAGGTGTTTTTGATGTGGGCCTTCACCCCTGGAAGGCCTACATTCATAGGACATGTCCTACATTTTCAGATCACAGTATATTTTATGGGTATATACTATACTTGTACACCTGTAAACCCATAATTAATTATGACCATTGCCATCGACGCATTTTCAATGTAATTTCCACTCTCTTGAAGCAAAACAACTCTCCATAATAGCGTGAGAGCTATTTGAAAGTAGAATTTATTCTCTTAGACTATGGTGGACTTTACGTCCTTCGAGGTCTTTCCACAAAGTTTGGATGGGCAATTATCAGACGTTATTGATTTGCAAAAATTCTGAAGGGTGGAAGTTTGGACAAGATGTTTCTTGGCATATCTTCCACATGTAAGATTCTGTGATTACATATCTGACATTCTCGAATGAGAGATTTGGAAGAGGAGGCAAGTGCCATGTAGTCCAAACCCTTCATGTCATTTATGGATTCACAGTGAAATTGGTCGTGACGGAGGGGTACCCAGTCTGCATGAAATCAAACGGATAGAAGGATCCTCTTCTATGTAGAACGAAATGATCTTTCATTGTTCAAGATTCCTTTGCTTCAGGTAATTGATGGGAATGGTTTTATTGAATCTTTTTTCCTCTCTGTTGAGTGGTTTTCTGGCTGTTCGAGTTTACACAGCAGGAAAAAGGAAGTTTGGTTTCTAGATAGTGGAGAAAAATTTGAACCCTTGGAAAGAGGTGTTTTTGATTAGGGCCATTCCTCCTGGGCGTCCTACATTTGTAGGACATGTCCTCCATTTTCAAACCACAGTATATTTTATGGGTTTATACTATATTTGTACACCTGTATACCCATAATTAATCATGACCATTGCCATCCAAGCATTTTCAATGTAATATCCTCTCTCTTGAAGCAAAACAACTCTCCATAATAGTATAAGAGCTATATGAAAGTAGAATTTATTCTCTTCGACTTTGGTGGACTTTACGTCCTCCGAGGTCTTTCCACAAAGTTTGGATGGGCAATTATCAGACGTTATTGAATTGCAAAAAATCTGAAGGGTGGAAGTTTGGACAAGCCATTTCTTGGCATATTCTCCACCTGCAAGATTCTGTGATTACATATCTGACATTCTCGAATGAGAGATTTGGAAGAGGAGGCAAGTGCCATGTAGTCCAAACCCTTCATATCCTTTATGGATTCACAATAAAATTGGTTGTGATGGAGGGGTAACCAGTCTGCAAGAAATCACATGGAGAGAAGGATGTTCTTCTGTGTAGAACAAAATGATCTTTCATTGTTCAAGATTTCTTTGCATGAGGAAGTTGATGGGAATGGTTTTATTGAAAATTATTTCCTCTCTGTTGAGCCTTTTTCTTGCTGTACGAGTATATAGAGCAGTAAAAGGGAAGTTTGGTTGCTAGTTAGCGGACAAAAATTTGAACCCTTGGAAAGAGGTGTTTTTAATTTGGGCCTTCCCTCCTGGGTGTCCTACATTTGTAGGACATGTCCTACATTTTCAGATCACAGTATATTTTATGGGTACATACAATATTTGTACACCTGTAGACCCAGAATTAATCATGACCATTGCCATCCAAGCATTCTCATAGTATATTCCACCCCCTTCAAGTAAAACAACTCTTTATAATTGTGTAAGAGCTATTTGAAAGTAGAATTTATTCTCTTGGACTTTGGTGCACTTTACGTCCTGCGACGTCTTTCCACAAAGTTTGGATGTACAATTATCAAACGTTATTGAGTTGCAAAAATTCTGTAGGGTGGAATTTTGGACAAGCCATTTCTTGGCATATCTTCCACCTGTAAGATTCTGTGATTACATATCTGACATTCTAGAATGAGAGATTTAGAAGAGGAGGCAAGTTCTATGTAGTCCAAACCCTTCATATCATTTATAGATTCACAATAAAATTGGTTGTGAAGGAGAGGTAACAAGTCTGCATGAAATGACATGGAGAGAAGGATCCTCTTTTATGCAGAACGAAATGATCTTTAATTGTTCAAGATTTCTTTGCATGAGGAAGATGATGGGAATGGTTTTATTGAATCTTATTTCCTCTCTGTTGAGCTGTTTTCTTGCTGTCCGAGTTTATAGAGCAGTAAAAAGGAAGTTTGGTAGCTAGATAGTGGACAAAAATTTGAACCCTTGGAAAGAGGTCTTTTTGATGTGGGCCTTCACTCCTGGATGTCCTACATTTGTAGGACATGTCCTCCATTTTCAGATCACAGTATATTTTATGGGTTTATACTATATTTGTAAAACTGAGAACCAAAATTAATAATGACCATGGCCATCCATGCATTTTCAATGTAATATCCACTCTCTTGAAGCAAAACAACTCTCCATAATAGCGTAAGAGCTATTTGAAAGTAGAATTTATTCTCTTAGACTATGGTGGACTTTACGTCCTTCGATGTCTTTCCACAAAGTTTGGATGGGCAATTATCAGACGTTATTAATTTGCAAAAATTCTGAAGGGTAGGAATTTGAACAAGGCATTTCTTTACATATCTTCCACATGTAAGATTCTGTGATTATATATCTGACATTCTCGAATGAGAGATTTGGAAGAGGATGAAAGTGCCATGTAGTCCAAACCCTTCATGTCATTTATGGATTCACAGTGAAATTGGTCGTGACGGAGGGGTACCCAGCCTGCATGAAATCACATGGAGAGAAGGATGTTCTTCTGTGTAGAACAAAATGATCTTTCATTGTTCAAGATTTCTTTGCATGAGGAAGTTGATGGGAATGGTTTTATTGAAGCTTATTTCCTATCTGTTGAGCCGTTTTCTTGCTGTCCGAGTTTATAGAGCAGTAAAAAGGAAGTTTGGTTGCTAGATAGTGGACAAAAATGTGAACCCTTGGAAAGAGGTGTTTTTGATGTGGGCCTTCACTCCTGGGCGTCCTACATTTGTAGGACATGTCCTCCATCTTGAGATCACAATATATTTTATGGGTTTATACTATATATGTACCCTTGTAGACCCATAATTAATTATGACCATTGCCATCCAAGCATTTTTAATGTAATATCCACTCTCTTGAAGCAAAACAACTCTACATAATAGTGTAAGAGCTATTTGAAAGTAGAATTAATTCTCTTGGACTTTGGTGGACTTCATGTCCTTCGAGGTCTTTCCACAAAGTTGGGATGGGCAAGTATCAGACGTTATTGAGTTGCAAAAATTCTGAAGTGTGGAATTTTGGACAAGCTATTTCTTGGCATGTCTTACACCTGTAAGATTCTGTGATTACATAGTTGTCATTCTCGAATGAGAGATTTGGAAGAGGAGGCAAGTGCTATGTAGTCCAAACCCTTCATATCATTTATAGATTCACAATAAAATTGGTTGTGAAGGAGGGGTACCCAGGCTGCATGAAATCACATGGACAGAAGGATCCTCTTTTATGCAGAACGAAATGATCTTTAATTGTTCAAGATTTCTTTGCATGAGGAAGTTGATGGGAATGGTTTTATTGAATCTTATTTCCTCTCTGTTGAGCCGGTTTCTTGCTGTCCGAGTTTATAGAGCAGTAAAAAGGAAGTTTGGTAGCTAGATAGTGGACAAAAATTTGATCCCTTGCAAAGAGGTGTTTTTGATGTGGGCCTTCACCCCTGGAAGTCCTACATTTATAGGACATGTCCTACATTTTCAGATCACAGTATATTTTATGGGTATATACTATATTTGTACACCTGTAAACCCATAATTAATTATGACCATTGCTATCGATGCATTTTCAATGTAATATCCAATCTCTTGAAGCAAAACAATCTCCATAATAGTGTAAGAGCTATTTGAAAGTAGAATTTATTCTCTTGAACTTTGGTGGACTTTACATCCTTCGAGGTCTTTGCACAAAGTTTGGAATGGCAATTATCTGACGTTATTGAGTTGCAAAAATTCTGAAGGGTGGAAGTTTGGACTAGCCATATCTTGGCATATCTTGCACCATTAAGGTTCTGTGATTACATATCTGACATTCTCGAATGAGAGATTTGGAAGAGGTAGGCAAGTGCCATGTAGTTCCAAACCTTCATGTCATTCATGGATTCACAGTGAAATTGGTCGTGATGGGGGGGTACCCAGTCTGCATGAAATCACATGGAGAGAAGGATCCTCTTGTATGCAGAACAAAATTATCTTTCAATGTTGAAGATTTCTTTGCATGAGGAAGTTGATGGGAATGGTTTTATTGAATCTTATTTCCTGTCTGTTGAGCGTTTTTCTTGATGTACGAATATATAGAGTAGTAAAAAGGAAGTTTTGTGGCTAGTTAGTGGAGAAAAATTTGAACCCTTGGAAAGAGGTGTTTTTAATTTGGGCCTTCCCTCCTGGGCGTCCTACATTTGTAGGACATGTCCTACATTTTCAGATCATACTGTATTTTATGGGTTTATACTATATATGTACCCTTGTAGACCCATAATTAATTATGACCATTGCCATCCAAGCATTTTTAATGTAATATCCACTCTCTTGAAGCAAAACAACTCTCCATAATAGTGTAAGAGCTATTTGAAAGTAGAATTAATTCTCTTGGACTTTGGTGGACTTCATGTCCTTCGAGGTCTTTCCACAAAGTTGGGATGGGCAAGTATCAGACGTTATTGAGTTGCAAAAATTCTGAAGTGTGGAATTTTGGACAAGCCATTTCTTGGCATGTCTTACACCTGTAAGATTCTGTGATTACATAGTTGTCATTCTCGAATGAGAGATTTGGAAGAGGAGGCAAGTGCTATGTAGTCCAAACCCTTCATATCATTTATAGATTCACAATAAAATTGGTTGTGAAGGAGGGGTACCCAGGCTGTATGAAATCACATGGACAGAAGGATCCTCTTTTATGCAGAACGAAATGATCTTTAATTGTTCAAGATTTCTTTGCATGAGGAAGTTGATGGGAATGGTTTTATTGAATCTTATTTCCTCTCTGTTGAGCCGTTTTCTTGCTGTCCGAGTTTATAGAGCAGTAAAAAGGAAGTTTGGTAGCTAGATAGTGGACAAAAATTTGATCCCTTGCAAAGAGGTGTTTTTGATGTGGGCCTTCACTCCTGGACGTCCTACATTTGTAGGACATGTCCTCCATTTTCAGATCACAGTATATTTTATGGGTTTATACTATATTTGTAAAACTGAGAACCAAAATTAATAATGACCATGGCCATCCATGCATTTTCAATGTAATATCCACTCTCTTGAAGCGAAACAACTCTCCATAATAGCGTAAGAGCTATTTGAAAGTAGAATTTATTCTCTTAGACTATGGTGGACTTTACATCCTTCGAGGTCTTTCCACAAAGTTTGGATGGGCAATTATCAGACGTTATTAATTTGCAAAAATTCTGAAGGGTAGGAATTTGAACAAGGCATTTCTTGGCATATCTTCCACATGTAAGATTCTGTGATTATATATCTGACATTATCGAATGAGAGATTTGGAAGAGGAGGCAAGTGCCATGTAGTCCAAACCCTTCATGTCATTTATGGATTCACAGTGAAATTGGTCGTGACGGAGGGGTACCCAGTCTGCCTGAAATCACATGGAGAGAAGGATCTTCTTCTATGTAGAGCGAATTGATCTTTCATTGTTCAAGATTTCTTTGCATGAGGAAGTTGATGGGAATGGTTTTATTGAATCTTATTTCCTCTCTGTTGAGCCGTTTTCTTGCTGTCCGAGTTTATAGAGCAGTAAAAAGGAAGTTTGGTTGCCAGATAATGGACAAAAATTTGAACCCTTGGAAAGAGATGTTTTTGATGTGGGCCTTCACTCCTGGGCGTCCTACATTTGTAGGACATGTCCTCCGTTTTCAGGTCACAATATATTTTATGGGTTTATACTATATATGTACACCTGTAGACCAATAATAATTCATGACCATGGCAATCCAAGCATTTTCAATGTAATATCCACTCTCTTGAAGCAAAAGAACTCTCCATAATAGCGTAAGAGCTATTTGAAAGTAGAATTAATTTTCTTGGACTTTGGTGGACTTTATGTCCGGCGAGGTCTTTCCACAAAGTTTGGGTGGGCAATTATCAGACGTTATTGAGTTGCAAAAATTCGGAAGGCTTTGAGTTTGGACTAGCCATCTCTTGGCATATCTTGCACCTGTAAGATTCTGAGATTACATATCTGACATTCTCGAATGAGAGATTTGGAAGAGGAGGCAAGTGCTATGTAGACCAAACACTTCATATCATTTATAGATTCACAATAAAATTGGTCGTGAAGGAGGGGTACCCAGTCTGCATGAAATCACATGGAGAGAAGGATCCTCTTCTATCCAGAACAAAATTATCTTTCATTGTTCAAGATTTCTTTGCATGAGGAAGTTGATGGGAATGGTTTTATTGAATCTAATTTCCTCTCTGTTGAGCGTTTTTCTTGATGTACGAATATATAGAACAGTAAAAAAGAAGTTTTGTGGCTAGTTAGTGGAGAAAAATTTGAACCCTTGGAAAGAGGTGTTTTTAATTTGGGCCTTCCCTCCTGGGCGTCCTACATTTGTAGGACATGTCCTACATTTTCAGATCACAGTATATTTTATGGGTATATACTATACTTGTACACCTGTAAACCCATAATTAATTATGACCATTGCCATCGACGCATTTTCAATGTAATTTCCACTCTCTTGAAGCAAAACAACTCTCCATAATAGCGTGAGAGCTATTTGAAAGTAGAATTTATTCTCTTAGACTATGGTGGACTTTACGTCTTTCGAGGTCTTTCCACAAAGTTTGGATGGGCAATTATCAGACGTTATTGATTTGCAAAAATTCTGAAGGGTGGAAGTTTGAACAAGACGTTGCTTGGCATATCTTCCACATGTAAGATTCTGTGATTACATATCTGACATTCTAGAATGAGAGATTTGGAAGAGGAGGCAAGTGCTATGTAGTCCAAACCCTTCATATCATTTATAGATTCACAAAAAAATTGGTTGTGATAGAGGGGTAACCAATCTGCATGAAATCACATGGAGAGAAGGATCCTCTTCTATGCAGAACAAATTGATCTTTCATTGTTCAAGATTTCTTTGCATGAGGAAGTTGATGGGAATGGTTTTATTGAATCGTATTTCCTCTCTGTTGAGCCATTTTCTTGCTGTCCGTGTTTATAGAGCAATAAAAAGGAAATTTGGTTGCTAGATAGTGGACAAAAATCTGAACCCTTGCAAAGGGGTGTTTTTGATTTGGACATTCCCTCCTGGATGTCCTACATTTGTAGGACATGTCCTCCATTTTCTGATCACAGTATATTTTATGGGTTTATACTATATTTGTAAAACTGTAGAACCATAATTAATAATGACCATGGCCATCTATGCATTTTCAATGTAATATCCACTCTCTTGAAGCAAAACAACTCTCCATAATAGCGTGAGAGCTATTTGAAAGTAGAATTTATTCTCTTAGACTATGGTGGACTTTACGTCCTTCGAGGTCTTTCCACAAAGTTTGGATGGGCAATTATCAGACGTTATTGATTTGCAAAAATTCTGAAGGGTGGAAGTTTGGACAAGATGTTTCTTGGCATATCTTCCACATCTAAGATTCTGTGATTACATATCTGACATTCTCGAATGAGAGATTTGGAAGAGGAGGCAAGTGCCATGTAGTCCAAACCCTTCATGTCATTTATGGATTCACAGTGAAATTGGTCGTGACGGAGGGGTACCCAGTCTGCATGAAATCACATGGAGAGAAGGATCTACTTCTATGTAGAGCGAATTGATCTTTCATTGTTCAAGATTTCTTTGCATGAGGAAGTTGATGGGAATGGTTTTATTGAATCTTATTTCCTCTCTGTTGAGCCGTTTTCTTGCTGTCCGAGTTTATAGAGCAGTAAAAAGGAAGTTTGGTTGCCAGATAGTGGACAAAAATTTGAACCCTTGGAAAGAGATGTTTTTGATTAAGGCCTTCCCTCCTGGGCGTCCTACATTTGTAGGACATGTCCTCCATTTTCAGATCACAGTATATTTTATGGGTTTATACTATATATGTACACCTGTAGACGCATAATAAATCATGACCATGGCCATACAAGCATTTTCAATGTAATATCCACTCTCTTGAAGCAAAAGAACTCTCCATAAAAGTGTAAGAGCTATTTGAAAGTAGAATTTATTTTCTTGGACTTTGGTGGACTTTATGTCCGGCGAGGTCTTTCCACATAGTTTGGATGGGCAATTATCAGACGTTATTGAGTTGCAAAAATTCGGAAGGCTGGGAGTTTGGACTAGCCATCTCTTGGCATATCTTGCACCTGTAAGATTCTGTGATTACATATCTGACATTCTCGAATGAGAGATTTGGAACAGAAGGCAAGTGCTATGTAGTCCAAACCCTTCATATCATTTATAGATTCACAATGAAATTGGTTCTGAAGGAGGGGTACCCAGTCTGCACGAAATCACATGGAAAGAAGGATCCTCTTCTATGTAGAACGAAATGATCTTTCATTTTTCAAGATTTCTTTTCATGAGGAAGTTGATGGGAATGGTTTTATTGAATCTTATTTCCTCTCTGTTGGTCCGTTTACTTGCTGTCCGATGTTATAGAGCAGTAAAAAGGAAGTTTGGTTGCTAGATAGTGGACAAAAATCTGAACCCTTGCAAAGGGGTGTTTTTGATTTGGACATTCCCTCCTGGATGTCCTACATTTGTAGGACATGTCCTCCATTTTCTGATCACAGTATATTTTATGGGTATATACTATACTTGTACACCTGTAAACCCATAATTAATTATGACCATTGCCATCGACGCATTTTCAATGTAATTTCCACTCTCTTGAAGCAAAACAACTCTCCATAATAGCGTGAGAGCTATTTGAAAGTAGAATTTATTCTCTTAGACTATGGTGGACTTTACGTCCTTCGAGGTCTTTCCACAAAGTTTGGATGGGCAATTATCAGACGTTATTGATTTGCAAAAATTCTGAAGGGTGGAAGTTTGAACAAGACGTTGCTTGGCATATCTTCCACATGTAAGATTCTGTGATTACATATCTGACATTCTAGAATGAGAGATTTGGAAGAGGAGGCAAGTGCTATGTAGTCCAAACCCTTCATATCATTTATAGATTCACAAAAAAATTGGTTGTGATAGAGGGGTAACCAATCTCCATGAAATCACATGGAGAGAAGGATCCTCTTCTATGCAGAACAAATTGATCTTTCATTGTTCAAGATTTCTTTGCATGAGGAAGTTGATGGGAATGGTTTTATTGAATCTTATTTCCTCTCTGTTGAGCCATTTTCTTGCTGTCCGTGTTTATAGAGCAATAAAAAGGAAATTTGGTTGCTAGATAGTGGACAAAAATCTGAACCCTTCTAAAGGGGTGTTTTTGATTTGGACATTCCCTCCTGGATGTCCTACATTTGTAGGACATGTCCTCCATTTTCTGATCACAGTATATTTTATGGGTTTATACTATATTTGTAAAACTGTAGAACCATAATTAATAATGACCATGGCCATCCATGCATTTTCAATGTAATATCCACTCTCTTGAAGCAAAAAACTCTCCATAATAGCGTGAGAGCTATTTGAAAGTAGAATTTATTCTCTTAGACTATGGTGGACTTTACATCCTTCGAGGTCTTTCCACAAAGTTTGGATGGGCAATTATCAGACGTTATTGATTTGCAAAAATTCTGAAGGGTGGAAGTTTGAACAAGACGTTGCTTGGCATATCTTCCACATGTAAGATTCTGTGATTACATATCTGACATTCTCGAATGAGAAATTTGGAAGAGGAGGCAAGTGCCATGTAGTCCAAACCGTTCATGTCATTTATGGATTCACAGTGAAATTGGTCGTGACGGAGGGGTACCCAGTCTGCATGAAATCAAACGGATAGAAGGATCCTCTTCTATGTAGAACGAAATGATCTTTCATTGTTCAAGATTCCTTTGCTTCAGGTAATTGATGGGAATGGTTTTATTGAATCTTTTTTCCTCTCTGTTGAGTGGTTTTCTGGCTGTTCGAGTTTACACAGCAGGAAAAAGGAAGTTTGGTTTCTAGATAGTGGAGAAAAATTTGAACCCTTGGAAAGAGGTGTTTTTGATTAGGGCCATTCCTCCTGGGCGTCCTACATTTGTAGGACATGTCCTCCATTTTCAAACCACAGTATATTTTATGGGTTTATACTATATTTGTACACCTGTATACCCATAATTAATCATGACCATTGCCATCCAAGCATTTTCAATGTAATATCCTCTCTCTTGAAGCAAAACAACTCTCCATAATAGTATAAGAGCTATATGAAAGTAGAATTTATTCTCTTCGACTTTGGTGGACTTTACGTCCTTCGAGGTCTTTCCACAAAGTTTGGATGGGCAATTATCAGACGTTATTGAATTGCAAAAAATCTGAAGGGTGGAAGTTTGGACAAGCCATTTCTTGGCATATTCTCCACCTGCAAGATTCTGTGATTACATATCTGACATTCTCGAATGAGAGATTTGGAAGAGGAGGCAAGTGCCATGTAGTCCAAACCCTTCATATCCTTTATGGATTCACAATAAAATTGGTTGTGATGGAGGGGTAACCAGTCTGCAAGAAATCACATGGAGAGAAGGATCCTCTTCGATGCAGAATGAAATGATCTTTCATTGTTCAAGATTTCTTTGCATGAGGAAGTTGATGGGAATGGTTTTATTGAAAATTATTTCCTCTCTGTTGAGCCTTTTTCTTGCTGTACGAGTATATAGAGCAGTAAAAGGGAAGTTTGGTTGCTAGTTAGCGGACAAAAATTTGAAGCCTTGGAAAGAGGTGTTTTTAATTTGGGCCTTCCCTCCTGGGCGTCCTACATTTGTAGGACATGTCCTACATTTTCAGATCACAGTATATTTTATGGGTACATACAATATTTGTACACCTGTAGACCCAGAATTAATCATGACCATTGCCATCCAAGCATTCTCATAGTATATTCCACCCCCTTCAAGTAAAACAACTCTTTATAATTGTGTAAGAGCTATTTGAAAGTAGAATTTATTCTCTTGGACTTTGGTGCACTTTACGTCCTGCGACGTCTTTCCACAAAGTTTGGATGTACAATTATCAAACGTTATTGAGTTGCAAAAATTCTGTAGGGTGGAATTTTGGACAAGCCATTTCTTGGCATATCTTCCACCTGTAAGATCCTGTGATTACATATCTGACATTCTAGAATGAGAGATTTAGAAGAGGAGGCAAGTTCTATGTAGTCCAAACCCTTCATATCATTTATAGATTCACAATAAAATTGGTTGTGAAGGAGAGGTAACAAGTCTGCATGAAATGACATGGAGAGAAGGATCCTCTTTTATGCAGAACGAAATGATCTTTAATTGTTCAAGATTTCTTTGCATGAGGAAGTTGATGGGAATGGTTTTATTGAATCTTATTTCCTCTCTGTTGAGCCGTTTTCTTGCTGTCCGAGTTTACAGAGCAGTAAAAAGGAAGTTTGGTAGCTAGATAGTGGACAAAAATTTGAACCCTTGGAAAGAGGTGTTTTTCATGTGGGCCTTCACTCCTGGATGTCCTACATTTGTAGGACATGTCCTCCATTTTCAGATCACAGTATATTTTATGGGTTTATACTATATTTGTAAAACTGAGAACCAAAATTAATAATGACCATGGCCATCCATGCATTTTCAATGTAATATCCACTCTCTTGAAGCAAAACAACTCTCCATAATAGCGTAAGAGCTATTTGAAAGTAGAATTTATTCTCTTAGACTATGGTGGACTTTACGTCCTTCCATGTCTTTCCACAAAGTTTGGATGGGCAATTATCAGACGTTATTAATTTGCAAAAATTCTGAAGGGTAGGAATTTGAACAAGGCATTTCTTGGCATATCTTCCACATGTAAGATTCTGTGATTATATATCTGACATTCTCGAATGAGAGATTTGGAAGAGGATGAAAGTGCCATGTAGTCCAAACCCTTCATGTCATTTATGGATTCACAGTGAAATTGGTCGTGACGGAGGGGTACCCAGCCTGCATGAAATCACATGGAGAGAAGGATGTTCTTCTGTGTAGAACAAAATGATCTTTCATTGTTCAAGATTTCTTTGCATGAGGAAGTTGATGGGAATGGTTTTATTGAAACTTATTTCCTATCTGTTGAGCCGTTTTCTTGCTGTCCGAGTTTATAGAGCAGTAAAAAGGAAGTTTGGTTGCTAGATAGTGGACAAAAATGTGAACCCTTGGAAAGAGGTGTTTTTGATGTGGGCCTTCACTCCTGGGAGTCCTACATTTGTAGGACATGTCCTCCATCTTGAGATCACAATATATTTTATGGGTTTATACTATATATGTACACCTGTAGACCCATAATAAATCATGACCATGGCAATCCAAGCATTTTCAATGTAATATTCACTCTCTTGAAGCAAAAGAACTCTCCATAATAGCGTAAGAGCTATTTGAAAGTAGAATTAATTTTCTTGGACTTTGGTGGACTTTACGTCCGGCGAGGTCTTTCCACAAAGTTTGGATGGGCAATTATCAGACGTTATTGAGTTGCAAAAATTCGGAAGGCTGGGAGTTTGGACTAGCCATCTCTTGGCATATCTTGCACCTGTAAGATTCTGAGATTACATATCTGACATTCTCGAATGAGAGATTTGGAAGAGGAGGCAAGTGCTATGTAGACCAAACCCTTCATATCATTTATAGATTCACAATAAAATTGGTCGTGAAGGAGGGGTACCCAGTCTGCATGAAATCACATGGAGAGAAGGATCCTCTTGTATCCAGAACAAAATTATCTTTCATTGTTCAAGATTTCTTTGCATGAGGAAGTTGATGGGAATGGTTTTATTGAATCTAATTTCCTCTCTGTTGAGCGTTTTTCTTGATGTACGAATATATAGAACAGTAAAAAAGAAGTTTTGTGGCTAGTTAGTGGAGAAAAATTTGAACCCTTGGAAAGAGGTGTTTTTAATTTGGGCCTTCCCTCCTGGGCGTCCTACATTTGTAGGACATGTCCTACATTTTCAGATCACAGTATATTTTATGGGTATATACTATATTTGTACACCTGTAAACCCATAATTAATTATGACCATGGCCATCGATGCATTTTCAATGTAATATCCAATCTCTTGAAGCAAAACAATCTCCATAATAGTGTAAGAGCTATTTGAAAGTAGAATTTATTCTCTTGAACTTTGGTGGACTTTACATCCTTCGAGGTCTTTGCACAAAGTTTGGAATGGCAATTATCTGACGTTATTGAGTTGCAAAAATTCTGAAGGGTGGAAGTTTGGACTAGCCATATCTTGGCATATCTTGCACCATTAAGGTTCTGTGATTACATATCTGACATTCTCGAATGAGAGATTTGGAAGAGGAGGCAAGTGCTATGTAGACCAAACCCTTCATATCATTTATAGATTCACAATAAAATTGGTCGTGAAGGAGGGGTACCCAGTCTGCATGAAATCACATGGAGAGAAGGATCCTCTTGTATCCAGAACAAAATTATCTTTCATTGTTCAAGATTTCTTTGCATGAGGAAGTTGATGGGAATGGTTTTATTGAATCTAATTTCCTCTCTGTTGAGCGTTTTTCTTGATGTACGAATATATAGAACAGTAAAAAAGAAGTTTTGTGGCTAGTTAGTGGAGAAAAATTTGAACCCTTGGAAAGACTTGTTTTTAATTTGGGCCTTCCCTCCTGGGCGTCCTACATTTGTAGGACATGTCCTACATTTTCAGATCACAGTATATTTTATGGGTATATACTATACTTGTACACCTGTAAACCCATAATTAATTATGACCATGGCCATCGACGCATTTTCAATGTAATTTCCACTCTCTTGAAGCAAAACAACTCTCCATAATAGCGTGAGAGCTATTTGAAAGTAGAATTTATTCTCTTAGACTATGGTGGACTTTACGTCCTTCGAGGTCTTTCCACAAAGTTTGGATGGGCAATTATCAGACGTTATTGATTTGCAAAAATTCTGAAGGGTGGAAGTTTGGACAAGACGTTGCTTGGCATATCTTCCACATGTAAGATTCTGTGATTACATATCTGACATTCTAGAATGAGAGATTTGGAAGAGGAGGCAAGTGCTATGTAGTCCAAACCCTTCATATCATTTATAGATTCACAAAAAAATTGGTTGTGATAGAGAGGTAACCAATCTGCATGAAATCACATGGAGAGAAGGATCCTCTTCTATGCAGAACAAATTGATCTTTCATTGTTCAAGATTTTTTGCATGAGGAAGTTGATGGGAATGGTTTTATTGAATCGTATTTCCTCTCTGTTGAGCCATTTTCTTGCTGTCCGTGTTTATAGAGCAATAAAAAGGAAATTTGGTTGCTAGATAGTGGACAAAAATCTGAACCCTTGCAAAGGGGTGTTTTTGATTTGGACATTCCCTCCTGGATGTCCTACATTTGTAGGACATGTCCTCCATTTTCTGATCACAGTATATTTTATGGGTTTATACTATATTTGTAAAACTGTAGAACCATAATTAATAATGACCATGGCCATCTATGCATTTTCAATGTAATATCCACTCTCTTGAAGCAAAACAACTCTCCATAATAGCGTGAGAGCTATTTGAAAGTAGAATTTATTCTCTTAGACTATGGTGGACTTTACGTCCTTCGAGGTCTTTCCACAAAGTTTGGATGGGCAATTATCAGACGTTATTGATTTGCAAAAATTCTGAAGGGTGGAAGTTTGGACAAGATGTTTCTTGGCATATCTTCCACATGTAAAATTCTGTGATTACATATCTGACATTCTCGAATGAGAGATTTGGAAGAGGAGGCAAGTGCCATGTAGTCCAAACCCTTCATGTCATTTATGGATTCACAGTGAAATTGGTCGTGACGGAGGGGTACCCAGTCTGCATGAAATCACATGGAGAGAAGGATCTTCTTCTATGTAGAGCGAAATGATCTTTCATTGTTCAAGATTTCTTTGCATGAGGAAGTTGATGGGAATGGTTTTATTGAATCTTATTTCCTCTCTGTTGAGCCGTTTTCTTGCTGTCCGAGTTTATAGAGCAGTAAAAAGGAAGCTTGGTTGCCAGATAGTGGACAAAAATTTGAACCCTTGGAAAGAGATGTTTTTGATTAAGGCCTTCCCTCCTGGGCGTCCTACATTTGTAGGACATGTCCTCCATTTTCAGATCACAGTATATTTTATGGGTTTATACTATATATGTACACCTGTAGACCCATAATAAATCATGACCATGGCCATACAAGCATTTTCAATGTAATATCCACTCTCTTGAAGCAAAAGAACTCTCCATAAAAGTGTAAGAGCTATTTGAAAGTAGAATTTATTTTCTTGGACTTTGGTGGACTTTATGTCCGGCGAGGTCTTTCCACATAGTTTGGATGGGCAATTATCAGACGTTATTGAGTTGCAAAAATTCGGAAGGCTGGGAGTTTGGACTAGCCATCTCTTGGCATATCTTGCACCTGTAAGATTCTGAGATTACATATCTGACATTCTCGAATGAGAGATTTGGAAGAGGAGGCAAGTGCTATGTAGACCAAACCCTTCATATCATTTATAGATTCACAATAAAATTGGTCGTGAAGGAGGGGTACCCAGTCTGCATGAAATCACATGGAGAGAAGGATCCTCTTGTATCCAGAACAAAATTATCTTTCATTGTTCAAGATTTCTTTGCATGAGGAAGTTGATGGGAATGGTTTTATTGAATCTAATTTCCTCTCTGTTGAGCGTTTTTCTTGATGTACGAATATATAGAACAGTAAAAAAGAAGTTTTGTGGCTAGTTAGTGGAGAAAAATTTGAACCCTTGGAAAGAGGTGTTTTTAATTTGGGCCTTCCCTCCTGGGCGTCCTACATTTGTAGGACATGTCCTACATTTTCAGATCACAGTATATTTTATGGGTATATACTATATTTGTACACCTGTAAACCCATAATTAATTATGACCATGGCCATCGATGCATTTTCAATGTAATATCCAATCTCTTGAAGCAAAACAATCTCCATAATAGTGTAAGAGCTATTTGAAAGTAGAATTTATTCTCTTGAACTTTGGTGGACTTTACATCCTTCGAGGTCTTTGCACAAAGTTTGGAATGGCAATTATCTGACGTTATTGAGTTGCAAAAATTCTGAAGGGTGGAAGTTTGGACTAGCCATATCTTGGCATATCTTGCACCATTAAGGTTCTGTGATTACATATCTGACATTCTCGAATGAGAGATTTGGAAGAGGAGGCAAGTGCTATGTAGACCAAACCCTTCATATCATTTATAGATTCACAATAAAATTGGTCGTGAAGGAGGGGTACCCAGTCTGCATGAAATCACATGGAGAGAAGGATCCTCTTGTATCCAGAACAAAATTATCTTTCATTGTTCAAGATTTCTTTGCATGAGGAAGTTGATGGGAATGGTTTTATTGAATCTAATTTCCTCTCTGTTGAGCGTTTTTCTTGATGTACGAATATATAGAACAGTAAAAAAGAAGTTTTGTGGCTAGTTAGTGGAGAAAAATTTGAACCCTTGGAAAGACTTGTTTTTAATTTGGGCCTTCCCTCCTGGGCGTCCTACATTTGTAGGACATGTCCTACATTTTCAGATCACAGTATATTTTATGGGTATATACTATACTTGTACACCTGTAAACCCATAATTAATTATGACCATGGCCATCGACGCATTTTCAATGTAATTTCCACTCTCTTGAAGCAAAACAACTCTCCATAATAGCGTGAGAGCTATTTGAAAGTAGAATTTATTCTCTTAGACTATGGTGGACTTTACGTCCTTCGAGGTCTTTCCACAAAGTTTGGATGGGCAATTATCAGACGTTATTGATTTGCAAAAATTCTGAAGGGTGGAAGTTTGGACAAGACGTTGCTTGGCATATCTTCCACATGTAAGATTCTGTGATTACATATCTGACATTCTAGAATGAGAGATTTGGAAGAGGAGGCAAGTGCTATGTAGTCCAAACCCTTCATATCATTTATAGATTCACAAAAAAATTGGTTGTGATAGAGAGGTAACCAATCTGCATGAAATCACATGGAGAGAAGGATCCTCTTCTATGCAGAACAAATTGATCTTTCATTGTTCAAGATTTTTTGCATGAGGAAGTTGATGGGAATGGTTTTATTGAATCGTATTTCCTCTCTGTTGAGCCATTTTCTTGCTGTCCGTGTTTATAGAGCAATAAAAAGGAAATTTGGTTGCTAGATAGTGGACAAAAATCTGAACCCTTGCAAAGGGGTGTTTTTGATTTGGACATTCCCTCCTGGATGTCCTACATTTGTAGGACATGTCCTCCATTTTCTGATCACAGTATATTTTATGGGTTTATACTATATTTGTAAAACTGTAGAACCATAATTAATAATGACCATGGCCATCTATGCATTTTCAATGTAATATCCACTCTCTTGAAGCAAAACAACTCTCCATAATAGCGTGAGAGCTATTTGAAAGTAGAATTTATTCTCTTAGACTATGGTGGACTTTACGTCCTTCGAGGTCTTTCCACAAAGTTTGGATGGGCAATTATCAGACGTTATTGATTTGCAAAAATTCTGAAGGGTGGAAGTTTGGACAAGATGTTTCTTGGCATATCTTCCACATGTAAAATTCTGTGATTACATATCTGACATTCTCGAATGAGAGATTTGGAAGAGGAGGCAAGTGCCATGTAGTCCAAACCCTTCATGTCATTTATGGATTCACAGTGAAATTGGTCGTGACGGAGGGGTACCCAGTCTGCATGAAATCACATGGAGAGAAGGATCTTCTTCTATGTAGAGCGAAATGATCTTTCATTGTTCAAGATTTCTTTGCATGAGGAAGTTGATGGGAATGGTTTTATTGAATCTTATTTCCTCTCTGTTGAGCCGTTTTCTTGCTGTCCGAGTTTATAGAGCAGTAAAAAGGAAGCTTGGTTGCCAGATAGTGGACAAAAATTTGAACCCTTGGAAAGAGATGTTTTTGATTAAGGCCTTCCCTCCTGGGCGTCCTACATTTGTAGGACATGTCCTCCATTTTCAGATCACAGTATATTTTATGGGTTTATACTATATATGTACACCTGTAGACCCATAATAAATCATGACCATGGCCATACAAGCATTTTCAATGTAATATCCACTCTCTTGAAGCAAAAGAACTCTCCATAAAAGTGTAAGAGCTATTTGAAAGTAGAATTTATTTTCTTGGACTTTGGTGGACTTTATGTCCGGCGAGGTCTTTCCACATAGTTTGGATGGGCAATTATCAGACGTTATTGAGTTGCAAAAATTCGGAAGGCTGGGAGTTTGGACTAGCCATCTCTTGGCATATCTTGCACCTGTAAGATTCTGTGATTACATATCTGACATTCTCGAATGAGAGATTTGGAAGAGGAGGCAAGTGCTATGTAGACCAAACCCTTCATATCATTTATAGATTCACAATAAAATTGGTCGTGAAGGAGGGGTACCCAGTCTGCATGAAATCACATGGAGAGAAGGATCCTCTTGTATCCAGAACAAAATTATCTTTCATTGTTCAAGATTTCTTTGCATGAGGAAGTTGATGGGAATGGTTTTCTTGAATCTAATTTCCTCTCTGTTGAGCGTTTTTCTTGATGTACGAATATATAGAACAGTAAAAAAGAAGTTTTGTGGCTAGTTAGTGGAGAAAAATTTGAACCCTTGGAAAGAGGTGTTTTTAATTTGGGCCTTCCCTCCTGGGCGTCCTACATTTGTAGGACATGTCCTACATTTTCAGATCACAGTATATTTTATGGGTATATACTATACTTGTACACCTGTAAACCCATAATTAATTATGACCATGGCCATCGACGCATTTTCAATGTAATTTCCACTCTCTTGAAGCAAAACAACTCTCCATAATAGCGTGAGAGCTATTTGAAAGTAGAATTTATTCTCTTAGACTATGGTGGACTTTACGTCCTTCGAGGTCTTTCCACAAAGTTTGGATGGGCAATTATCAGACGTTATTGATTTGCAAAAATTCTGAAGGGTGGAAGTTTGGACAAGACGTTGCTTGGCATATCTTCCACATGTAAGATTCTGTGATTACATATCTGACATTCTAGAATGAGAGATTTGGAAGAGGAGGCAAGTGCTATGTAGTCCAAACCCTTCATATCATTTATAGATTCACAAAAAAATTGGTTGTGATAGAGAGGTAACCAATCTGCATGAAATCACATGGAGAGAAGGATCCTCTTCTATGCAGAACAAATTGATCTTTCATTGTTCAAGATTTCTTTGCATGAGGAAGTTGATGGGAATGGTTTTATTGAATCGTATTTCCTCTCTGTTGAGCCATTTTCTTGCTGTCCGTGTTTATAGAGCAATAAAAAGGAAATTTGGTTGCTAGATAGTGGACAAAAATCTGAACCCTTGCAAAGGGGTGTTTTTGATTTGGACATTCCCTCCTGGATGTCCTACATTTGTAAGACATGTCCTCCATTTTCTGATCACAGTATATTTTATCGGTTTATACTATATATGTACACCTGTAGACCCATAATAAATCATGACCATGGCCATACAAGCATTTTCAATGTAATATCCACTCTCTTGAAGCAAAAGAACTCTCCATAAAAGTGTAAGAGCTATTTGAAAGTAGAATTTATTTTCTTGGACTTTGGTGGACTTTATGTCCGGCGAGGTCTTTCCACATAGTTTGGATGGGCAATTATCAGACGTTATTGAGTTGCAAAAATTCGGAAGGCTGGGAGTTTGGACTAGCCATCTCTTGGCATATCTTGCACCTGTAAGATTCTGTGATTACATATCTGACATTCTCGAATGAGAGATTTGGAAGAGGAGGCAAGTGCTATGTAGACCAAACCCTTCATATCATTTATAGATTCACAATAAAATTGGTCGTGAAGGAGGGGTACCCAGTCTGCATGAAATCACATGGAGAGAAGGATCCTCTTGTATCCAGAACAAAATTATCTTTCATTGTTCAAGATTTCTTTGCATGAGGAAGTTGATGGGAATGGTTTTCTTGAATCTAATTTCCTCTCTGTTGAGCGTTTTTCTTGATGTACGAATATATAGAACAGTAAAAAAGAAGTTTTGTGGCTAGTTAGTGGAGAAAAATTTGAACCCTTGGAAAGAGGTGTTTTTAATTTGGGCCTTCCCTCCTGGGCGTCCTACATTTGTAGGACATGTCCTACATTTTCAGATCACAGTATATTTTATGGGTATATACTATACTTGTACACCTGTAAACCCATAATTAATTATGACCATGGCCATCGACGCATTTTCAATGTAATTTCCACTCTCTTGAAGCAAAACAACTCTCCATAATAGCGTGAGAGCTATTTGAAAGTAGAATTTATTCTCTTAGACTATGGTGGACTTTACGTCCTTCGAGGTCTTTCCACAAAGTTTGGATGGGCAATTATCAGACGTTATTGATTTGCAAAAATTCTGAAGGGTGGAAGTTTGGACAAGACGTTGCTTGGCATATCTTCCACATGTAAGATTCTGTGATTACATATCTGACATTCTAGAATGAGAGATTTGGAAGAGGAGGCAAGTGCTATGTAGTCCAAACCCTTCATATCATTTATAGATTCACAAAAAAATTGGTTGTGATAGAGAGGTAACCAATCTGCATGAAATCACATGGAGAGAAGGATCCTCTTCTATGCAGAACAAATTGATCTTTCATTGTTCAAGATTTCTTTGCATGAGGAAGTTGATGGGAATGGTTTTATTGAATCGTATTTCCTCTCTGTTGAGCCATTTTCTTGCTGTCCGTGTTTATAGAGCAATAAAAAGGAAATTTGGTTGCTAGATAGTGGACAAAAATCTGAACCCTTGCAAAGGGGTGTTTTTGATTTGGACATTCCCTCCTGGATGTCCTACATTTGTAGGACATGTCCTCCATTTTCTGATCACAGTATATTTTATGGGTTTATACTATATATGTACACCTGTAGACCCATAATAAATCATGACCATGGCCATACAAGCATTTTCAATGTAATATCCACTCTCTTGAAGCAAAAGAACTCTCCATAAAAGTGTAAGAGCTATTTGAAAGTAGAATTTATTTTCTTGGACTTTGGTGGACTTTATGTCCGGCGAGGTCTTTCCACATAGTTTGGATGGGCAATTATCAGACGTTATTGAGTTGCAAAAATTCGGAAGGCTGGGAGTTTGGACTAGCCATCTCTTGGCATATCTTGCACCTGTAAGATTCTGTGATTACATATCTGACATTCTCGAATGAGAGATTTGGAACAGAAGGCAAGTGCTATGTAGTCCAAACCCTTCATATCATTTATAGATTCACAATGAAATTGGTTCTGAAGGAGGGGTACCCAGTCTGCACGAAATCACATGGAAAGAAGGATCCTCTTCTATGTAGAACGAAATGATCTTTCATTTTTCAAGATTTCTTTTCATGAGGAAGTTGATGGGAATGGTTTTATTGAATCTTATTTCCTCTCTGTTGATCCGTTTACTTGCTGTCTGATGTTATAGAGCAGTAAAAAGGAAGTTTGGTTGCTAGATAGTGGACAAAAATCTGAACCCTTGCAAAGGGGTGTTTTTGATTTGGACATTCCCTCCTGGATGTCCTACATTTGTAGGACATGTCCTCCATTTTCTGATCACAGTATATTTTATGGGTTTATACTATATTTGTAAAACTGTAGAACCATAATTAATAATGACCATGGCCATCCATGCATTTTCAATGTAATATCCACTCTCTTGAAGCAAAAAACTCTCCATAATAGCGTGAGAGCTATTTGAAAGTAGAATTTATTCTCTTAGACTATGGTGGACTTTACGTCCTTCGAGGTCTTTCCACAAAGTTTGGATGGGCAATTATCAGACGTTATTGATTTGCAAAAATTCTGAAGGGTGGAAGTTTGAACAAGACATTGCTTGGCATATCTTCCACATGTAAGATTCTGTGATTACATATCTGACATTCTCGAATGAGAAATTTGGAAGAGGAGGCAAGTGCCATGTAGTCCAAACCCTTCATGTCATTTATGGATTCACAGTGAAATTGGTCGTGACGGAGGGGTACCTAGTCTGCATGAAATCAAACGGATAGAAGGATCCTCTTCTATGTAGAACGAAATGATCTTTCATTGTTCAAGATTTCTTTGCATGAGGAAGTTGATGGGAATGGTTTTATTGAATCTTATTTCCTCTCTGTTGAGCCGTTTTCTTGCTGTCCGAGTTTATAGAGCAGTAAAAAGGAAGCTTGGTTGCCAGATAGTGGACAAAAATTTGAACCCTTGGAAAGAGATGTTTTTGATTAAGGCCTTCCCTCCTGGGCGTCCTACATTTGTAGGACATGTCCTCCATTTTCTGATCACAGTATATTTTATCGGTTTATACTATATATGTACACCTGTAGACCCATAATAAATCATGACCATGGCCATACAAGCATTTTCAATGTAATATCCACTCTCTTGAAGCAAAAGAACTCTCCATAAAAGTGTAAGAGCTATTTGAAAGTAGAATTTATTTTCTTGGACTTTGGTGGACTTTATGTCCGGCGAGGTCTTTCCACATAGTTTGGATGGGCAATTATCAGACGTTATTGAGTTGCAAAAATTCGGAAGGCTGGGAGTTTGGACTAGCCATCTCTTGGCATATCTTGCACCTGTAAGATTCTGTGATTACATATCTGACATTCTCGAATGAGAGATTTGGAAGAGGAGGCAAGTGCTATGTAGACCAAACCCTTCATATCATTTATAGATTCACAATAAAATTGGTCGTGAAGGAGGGGTACCCAGTCTGCATGAAATCACATGGAGAGAAGGATCCTCTTGTATCCAGAACAAAATTATCTTTCATTGTTCAAGATTTCTTTGCATGAGGAACTTGATGGGAATGGTTTTCTTGAATCTAATTTCCTCTCTGTTGAGCGTTTTTCTTGATGTACGAATATATAGAACAGTAAAAAAGAAGTTTTGTGGCTAGTTAGTGGAGAAAAATTTGAACCCTTGGAAAGAGGTGTTTTTAATTTGGGCCTTCCCTCCTGGGCGTCCTACATTTGTAGGACATGTCCTACATTTTCAGATCACAGTATATTTTATGGGTATATACTATACTTGTACACCTGTAAACCCATAATTAATTATGACCATGGCCATCGACGCATTTTCAATGTAATTTCCACTCTCTTGAAGCAAAACAACTCTCCATAATAGCGTGAGAGCTATTTGAAAGTAGAATTTATTCTCTTAGACTATGGTGGACTTTACGTCCTTCGAGGTCTTTCCACAAAGTTTGGATGGGCAATTATCAGACGTTATTGATTTGCAAAAATTCTGAAGGGTGGAAGTTTGGACAAGACGTTGCTTGGCATATCTTCCACATGTAAGATTCTGTGATTACATATCTGACATTCTAGAATGAGAGATTTGGAAGAGGAGGCAAGTGCTATGTAGTCCAAACCCTTCATATCATTTATAGATTCACAAAAAAATTGGTTGTGATAGAGAGGTAACCAATCTGCATGAAATCACATGGAGAGAAGGATCCTCTTCTATGCAGAACAAATTGATCTTTCATTGTTCAAGATTTCTTTGCATGAGGAAGTTGATGGGAATGGTTTTATTGAATCGTATTTCCTCTCTGTTGAGCCATTTTCTTGCTGTCCGTGTTTATAGAGCAATAAAAAGGAAATTTGGTTGCTAGATAGTGGACAAAAATCTGAACCCTTGCAAAGGGGTGTTTTTGATTTGGACATTCCCTCCTGGATGTCCTACATTTGTAGGACATGTCCTCCATTTTCTGATCACAGTATATTTTATGGGTTTATACTATATATGTACACCTGTAGACCCATAATAAATCATGACCATGGCCATACAAGCATTTTCAATGTAATATCCACTCTCTTGAAGCAAAAGAACTCTCCATAAAAGTGTAAGAGCTATTTGAAAGTAGAATTTATTTTCTTGGACTTTGGTGGACTTTATGTCCGGCGAGGTCTTTCCACATAGTTTGGATGGGCAATTATCAGACGTTATTGAGTTGCAAAAATTCGGAAGGCTGGGAGTTTGGACTAGCCATCTCTTGGCATATCTTGCACCTGTAAGATTCTGTGATTACATATCTGACATTCTCGAATGAGAGATTTGGAACAGAAGGCAAGTGCTATGTAGTCCAAACCCTTCATATCATTTATAGATTCACAATGAAATTGGTTCTGAAGGAGGGGTACCCAGTCTGCACGAAATCACATGGAAAGAAGGATCCTCTTCTATGTAGAACGAAATGATCTTTCATTTTTCAAGATTTCTTTTCATGAGGAAGTTGATGGGAATGGTTTTATTGAATCTTATTTCCTCTCTGTTGATCCGTTTACTTGCTGTCTGATGTTATAGAGCAGTAAAAAGGAAGTTTGGTTGCTAGATAGTGGACAAAAATCTGAACCCTTGCAAAGGGGTGTTTTTGATTTGGACATTCCCTCCTGGATGTCCTACATTTGTAGGACATGTCCTCCATTTTCTGATCACAGTATATTTTATGGGTTTATACTATATTTGTAAAACTGTAGAACCATAATTAATAATGACCATGGCCATCCATACATTTTCAATGTAATATCCACTCTCTTGAAGCAAAAAACTCTCCATAATAGCGTGAGAGCTATTTGAAAGTAGAATTTATTCTCTTAGACTATGGTGGACTTTACGTCCTTCGAGGTCTTTCCACAAAGTTTGGATGGGCAATTATCAGACGTTATTGATTTGCAAAAATTCTGAAGGGTGGAAGTTTGAACAAGACATTGCTTGGCATATCTTCCACATGTAAGATTCTGTGATTACATATCTGACATTCTCGAATGAGAAATTTGGAAGAGGAGGCAAGTGCCATGTAGTCCAAACCCTTCATGTCATTTATGGATTCACAGTGAAATTGGTCGTGACGGAGGGGTACCTAGTCTGCATGAAATCAAACGGATAGAAGGATCCTCTTCTATGTAGAACGAAATGATCTTTCATTGTTCAAGATTTCTTTGCATGAGGAAGTTGATGGGAATGGTTTTATTGAATCTTATTTCCTCTCTGTTGAGCCGTTTTCTTGCTGTCCGAGTTTATAGAGCAGTAAAAAGGAAGCTTGGTTGCCAGATAGTGGACAAAAATTTGAACCCTTGGAAAGAGATGTTTTTGATTAAGGCCTTCCCTCCTGGGCGTCCTACATTTGTAGGACATGTCCTCCATTTTCAGATCACAGTATATTTTATGGGTTTATACTATATATGTACACCTGTAGACCCATAATAAATCATGACCATGGCCATACAAGCATTTTCAATGTAATATCCACTCTCTTGAAGCAAAAGAACTCTCCATAAAAGTGTAAGAGCTATTTGAAAGTAGAATTTATTTTCTTGGACTTTGGTGGACTTTATGTCCGGCGAGGTCTTTCCACATAGTTTGGATGGGCAATTATCAGACGTTATTGAGTTGCAAAAATTCGGAAGGCTGGGAGTTTGGACTAGCCATCTCTTGGCATATCTTGCACCTGTAAGATTCTGTGATTACATATCTGACATTCTCGAATGAGAGATTTGGAAGAGGAGGCAAGTGCTATGTAGACCAAACCCTTCATATCATTTATAGATTCACAATAAAATTGGTCGTGAAGGAGGGGTACCCAGTCTGCATGAAATCACATGGAGAGAAGGATCCTCTTGTATCCAGAACAAAATTATCTTTCATTGTTCAAGATTTCTTTGCATGAGGAAGTTGATGGGAATGGTTTTCTTGAATCTAATTTCCTCTCTGTTGAGCGTTTTTCTTGATGTACGAATATATAGAACAGTAAAAAAGAAGTTTTGTGGCTAGTTAGTGGAGAAAAATTTGAACCCTTGGAAAGAGGTGTTTTTAATTTGGGCCTTCCCTCCTGGGCGTCCTACATTTGTAGGACATGTCCTACATTTTCAGATCACAGTATATTTTATGGGTATATACTATACTTGTACACCTGTAAACCCATAATTAATTATGACCATGGCCATCGACGCATTTTCAATGTAATTTCCACTCTCTTGAAGCAAAACAACTCTCCATAATAGCGTGAGAGCTATTTGAAAGTAGAATTTATTCTCTTAGACTATGGTGGACTTTACGTCCTTCGAGGTCTTTCCACAAAGTTTGGATGGGCAATTATCAGACGTTATTGATTTGCAAAAATTCTGAAGGGTGGAAGTTTGGACAAGACGTTGCTTGGCATATCTTCCACATGTAAGATTCTGTGATTACATATCTGACATTCTAGAATGAGAGATTTGGAAGAGGAGGCAAGTGCTATGTAGTCCAAACCCTTCATATCATTTATAGATTCACAAAAAAATTGGTTGTGATAGAGAGGTAACCAATCTGCATGAAATCACATGGAGAGAAGGATCCTCTTCTATGCAGAACAAATTGATCTTTCATTGTTCAAGATTTCTTTGCATGAGGAAGTTGATGGGAATGGTTTTATTGAATCGTATTTCCTCTCTGTTGAGCCATTTTCTTGCTGTCCGTGTTTATAGAGCAATAAAAAGGAAATTTGGTTGCTAGATAGTGGACAAAAATCTGAACCCTTGCAAAGGGGTGTTTTTGATTTGGACATTCCCTCCTGGATGTCCTACATTTGTAAGACATGTCCTCCATTTTCTGATCACAGTATATTTTATGGGTTTATACTATATATGTACACCTGTAGACCCATAATAAATCATGACCATGGCCATACAAGCATTTTCAATGTAATATCCACTCTCTTGAAGCAAAAGAACTCTCCATAAAAGTGTAAGAGCTATTTGAAAGTAGAATTTATTTTCTTGGACTTTGGTGGACTTTATGTCCGGCGAGGTCTTTCCACATAGTTTGGATGGGCAATTATCAGACGTTATTGAGTTGCAAAAATTCGGAAGGCTGGGAGTTTGGACTAGCCATCTCTTGGCATATCTTGCACCTGTAAGATTCTGTGATTACATATCTGACATTCTCGAATGAGAGATTTGGAAGAGGAGGCAAGTGCTATGTAGACCAAACCCTTCATATCATTTATAGATTCACAATAAAATTGGTCGTGAAGGAGGGGTACCCAGTCTGCATGAAATCACATGGAGAGAAGGATCCTCTTGTATCCAGAACAAAATTATCTTTCATTGTTCAAGATTTCTTTGCATGAGGAAGTTGATGGGAATGGTTTTATTGAATCTAATTTCCTCTCTGTTGAGCGTTTTTCTTGATGTACGAATATATAGAACAGTAAAAAAGAAGTTTTGTGGCTAGTTAGTGGAGAAAAATTTGAACCCTTGGAAAGAGGTGTTTTTAATTTGGGCCTTCCCTCCTGGGCGTCCTACATTTGTAGGACATGTCCTACATTTTCAGATCACAGTATATTTTATGGGTATATACTATACTTGTACACCTGTAAACCCATAATTAATTATGACCATGGCCATCGACGCATTTTCAATGTAATTTCCACTCTCTTGAAGCAAAACAACTCTCCATAATAGCGTGAGAGCTATTTGAAAGTAGAATTTATTCTCTTAGACTATGGTGGACTTTACGTCCTTCGAGGTCTTTCCACAAAGTTTGGATGGGCAATTATCAGACGTTATTGATTTGCAAAAATTCTGAAGGGTGGAAGTTTGGACAAGACGTTGCTTGGCATATCTTCCACATGTAAGATTCTGTGATTACATATCTGACATTCTAGAATGAGAGATTTGGAAGAGGAGGCAAGTGCTATGTAGTCCAAACCCTTCATATCATTTATAGATTCACAAAAAAATTGGTTGTGATAGAGAGGTAACCAATCTGCATGAAATCACATGGAGAGAAGGATCCTCTTCTATGCAGAACAAATTGATCTTTCATTGTTCAAGATTTCTTTGCATGAGGAAGTTGATGGGAATGGTTTTATTGAATCGTATTTCCTCTCTGTTGAGCCATTTTCTTGCTGTCCGTGTTTATAGAGCAATAAAAAGGAAATTTGGTTGCTAGATAGTGGACAAAAATCTGAACCCTTGCAAAGGGGTGTTTTTGATTTGGACATTCCCTCCTGGATGTCCTACATTTGTAAGACATGTCCTCCATTTTCTGATCACAGTATATTTTATGGGTTTATACTATATATGTACACCTGTAGACCCATAATAAATCATGACCATGGCCATACAAGCATTTTCAATGTAATATCCACTCTCTTGAAGCAAAAGAACTCTCCATAAAAGTGTAAGAGCTATTTGAAAGTAGAATTTATTTTCTTGGACTTTGGTGGACTTTATGTCCGGCGAGGTCTTTCCACATAGTTTGGATGGGCAATTATCAGACGTTATTGAGTTGCAAAAATTCGGAAGGCTGGGAGTTTGGACTAGCCATCTCTTGGCATATCTTGCACCTGTAAGATTCTGTGATTACATATCTGACATTCTCGAATGAGAGATTTGGAAGAGGAGGCAAGTGCTATGTAGACCAAACCCTTCATATCATTTATAGATTCACAATAAAATTGGTCGTGAAGGAGGGGTACCCAGTCTGCATGAAATCACATGGAGAGAAGGATCCTCTTGTATCCAGAACAAAATTATCTTTCATTGTTCAAGATTTCTTTGCATGAGGAAGTTGATGGGAATGGTTTTATTGAATCTAATTTCCTCTCTGTTGAGCGTTTTTCTTGATGTACGAATATATAGAACAGTAAAAAAGAAGTTTTGTGGCTAGTTAGTGGAGAAAAATTTGAACCCTTGGAAAGAGGTGTTTTTAATTTGGGCCTTCCCTCCTGGGCGTCCTACATTTGTAGGACATGTCCTACATTTTCAGATCACAGTATATTTTATGGGTATATACTATACTTGTACACCTGTAAACCCATAATTAATTATGACCATGGCCATCGACGCATTTTCAATGTAATTTCCACTCTCTTGAAGCAAAACAACTCTCCATAATAGCGTGAGAGCTATTTGAAAGTAGAATTTATTCTCTTAGACTATGGTGGACTTTACGTCCTTCGAGGTCTTTCCACAAAGTTTGGATGGGCAATTATCAGACGTTATTGATTTGCAAAAATTCTGAAGGGTGGAAGTTTGGACAAGACGTTGCTTGGCATATCTTCCACATGTAAGATTCTGTGATTACATATCTGACATTCTAGAATGAGAGATTTGGAAGAGGAGGCAAGTGCTATGTAGTCCAAACCCTTCATATCATTTATAGATTCACAAAAAAATTGGTTGTGATAGAGAGGTAACCAATCTGCATGAAATCACATGGAGAGAAGGATCCTCTTCTATGCAGAACAAATTGATCTTTCATTGTTCAAGATTTCTTTGCATGAGGAAGTTGATGGGAATGGTTTTATTGAATCGTATTTCCTCTCTGTTGAGCCATTTTCTTGCTGTCCGTGTTTATAGAGCAATAAAAAGGAAATTTGGTTGCTAGATAGTGGACAAAAATCTGAACCCTTGCAAAGGGGTGTTTTTGATTTGGACATTCCCTCCTGGATGTCCTACATTTGTAGGACATGTCCTCCATTTTCTGATCACAGTATATTTTATGGGTTTATACTATATATGTACACCTGTAGACCCATAATAAATCATGACCATGGCCATACAAGCATTTTCAATGTAATATCCACTCTCTTGAAGCAAAAGAACTCTCCATAAAAGTGTAAGAGCTATTTGAAAGTAGAATTTATTTTCTTGGACTTTGGTGGACTTTATGTCCGGCGAGGTCTTTCCACATAGTTTGGATGGGCAATTATCAGACGTTATTGAGTTGCAAAAATTCGGAAGGCTGGGAGTTTGGACTAGCCATCTCTTGGCATATCTTGCACCTGTAAGATTCTGTGATTACATATCTGACATTCTCGAATGAGAGATTTGGAACAGAAGGCAAGTGCTATGTAGTCCAAACCCTTCATATCATTTATAGATTCACAATGAAATTGGTTCTGAAGGAGGGGTACCCAGTCTGCACGAAATCACATGGAAAGAAGGATCCTCTTCTATGTAGAACGAAATGATCTTTCATTTTTCAAGATTTCTTTTCATGAGGAAGTTGATGGGAATGGTTTTATTGAATCTTATTTCCTCTCTGTTGATCCGTTTACTTGCTGTCTGATGTTATAGAGCAGTAAAAAGGAAGTTTGGTTGCTAGATAGTGGACAAAAATCTGAACCCTTGCAAAGGGGTGTTTTTGATTTGGACATTCCCTCCTGGATGTCCTACATTTGTAGGACATGTCCTCCATTTTCTGATCACAGTATATTTTATGGGTTTATACTATATTTGTAAAACTGTAGAACCATAATTAATAATGACCATGGCCATCCATGCATTTTCAATGTAATATCCACTCTCTTGAAGCAAAAAACTCTCCATAATAGCGTGAGAGCTATTTGAAAGTAGAATTTATTCTCTTAGACTATGGTGGACTTTACGTCCTTCGAGGTCTTTCCACAAAGTTTGGATGGGCAATTATCAGACGTTATTGATTTGCAAAAATTGTGAAGGGTGGAAGTTTGAACAAGACATTGCTTGGCATATCTTCCACATGTAAGATTCTGTGATTACATATCTGACATTCTCGAATGAGAAATTTGGAAGAGGAGGCAAGTGCCATGTAGTCCAAACCCTTCATGTCATTTATGGATTCACAGTGAAATTGGTCGTGACGGAGGGGTACCTAGTCTGCATGAAATCAAACGGATAGAAGGATCCTCTTCTATGTAGAACGAAATGATCTTTCATTGTTCAAGATTCCTTTGCTTCAGGTAATTGATGGGAATGGTTTTATTGAATCTTTTTTCCTCTCTGTTGAGTGGTTTTCTGGCTGTTCGAGTTTACACAGCAGGAAAAAGGAAGTTTGGTTTCTAGATAGTGGAGAAAAATTTGAACCCTTGGAAAGAGGTGTTTTTGATTAGGGCCATTCCTCCTGGGCGTCCTACATTTGTAGGACATGTCCTCCATTTTCAAACCACAGTATATTTTATGGGTTTACACTATATTTGTACACCTGTATACCCATAATTAATCATGACCATTGCCATCCAAGCATTTTCAATGTAATATCCTCTCTCTTGAAGCAAAACAACTCTCCATAATAGTATAAGAGCTATATGAAAGTAGAATTTATTCTCTTCGACTTTGGTGGACTTTACGTCCTCCGAGGTCTTTCCACAAAGTTTGGATGGGCAATTATCAGACGTTATTGAATTGCAAAAAATCTGAAGGGTGGAAGTTTGGACAAGCCATTTCTTGGCATATTCTCCACCTGCAAGATTCTGTGATTACATATCTGACATTCTCGAATGAGAGATTTGGAAGAGGAGGCAAGTGCCATGTAGTCCAAACCCTTCATATCCTTTATGGATTCACAATAAAATTGGTTGTGATGGAGGGGTAACCAGTCTGCAAGAAATCACATGGAGAGAAGGATGTTCTTCTGTGTAGAACAAAATGATCTTTCATTGTTCAAGATTTCTTTGCATGAGGAAGTTGATGGGAATGGTTTTATTGAAAATTATTTCCTCTCTGTTGAGCCTTTTTCTTGCTGTACGAGTATATAGAGCAGTAAAAGGGAAGTTTGGTTGCTAGTTAGCGGACAAAAATTTGAACCCTTGGAAAGAGGTGTTTTTAATTTGGGCCTTCCCTCCTGGGTGTCCTACATTTGTAGGACATGTCCTACATTTTCAGATCACAGTATATTTTATGGGTACATACAATATTTGTACACCTGTAGACCCAGAATTAATCATGACCATTGCCATCCAAGCATTCTCATAGTATATTCCACCCCTTCAAGTAAAACAACTCTTTATAATTGTGTAAGAGCTATTTGAAAGTAGAATTTATTCTCTTGGACTTTGGTGCACTTTACGTCCTGCGACGTCTTTCCACAAAGTTTGGATGTACAATTATCAAACGTTATTGAGTTGCAAAAATTCTGTAGGGTGGAATTTTGGACAAGCCATTTCTTGGCATATCTTCCACCTGTAAGATTCTGTGATTACATATCTGACATTCTAGAATGAGAGATTTAGAAGAGGAGGCAAGTTCTATGTAGTCCAAACCCTTCATATCATTTATAGATTCACAATAAAATTGGTTGTGAAGGAGAGGTAACAAGTCTGCATGAAATGACATGGAGAGAAGGATCCTCTTTTATGCAGAACGAAATGATCTTTAATTGTTCAAGATTTCTTTGCATGAGGAAGTTGATGGGAATGGTTTTATTGAATCTTATTTCCTCTCTGTTGAGCCGTTTTCTTCCTGTCCGAGTTTATAGAGCAGTAAAAAGGAAGTTTGGTAGCTAGATAGTGGACAAAAATTTGAACCCTTGGAAAGAGGTCTTTTTGATGTGGGCCTTCACTCCTGGATGTCCTACATTTGTAGGACATGTCCTCCATTTTCAGATCACAGTATATTTTATGGGTTTATACTATATTTGTAAAACTGAGAACCAAAATTAATAATGACCATGGCCATCCATGCATTTTCAATGTAATATCCACTCTCTTGAAGCAAAACAACTCTCCATAATAGCGTAAGAGCTATTTGAAAGTAGAATTTATTCTCTTAGACTATGGTGGACTTTACGTCCTTCGATGTCTTTCCACAAAGTTTGGATGGGCAATTATCAGACGTTATTAATTTGCAAAAATTCTGAAGGGTAGGAATTTGAACAAGGCATTTCTTTACATATCTTCCACATGTAAGATTCTGTGATTATATATCTGACATTCTCGAATGAGAGATTTGGAAGAGGATGAAAGTGCCATGTAGTCCAAACCCTTCATGTCATTTATGGATTCACAGTGAAATTGGTCGTGACGGAGGGGTACCCAGCCTGCATGAAATCACATGGAGAGAAGGATGTTCTTCTGTGTAGAACAAAATGATCTTTCATTGTTCAAGATTTCTTTGCATGAGGAAGTTGATGGGAATGGTTTTATTGAAGCTTATTTCCTATCTGTTGAGCCGTTTTCTTGCTGTCCGAGTTTATAGAGCAGTAAAAAGGAAGTTTGGTTGCTAGATAGTGGACAAAAATGTGAACCCTTGGAAAGAGGTGTTTTTGATGTGGGCCTTCACTCCTGGGCGTCCTACATTTGTAGGACATGTCCTCCATCTTGAGATCACAATATATTTTATGGGTTTATACTATATATGTACCCTTGTAGACCCATAATTAATTATGACCATTGCCATCCAAGCATTTTTAATGTAATATCCACTCTCTTGAAGCAAAACAACTCTACATAATAGTGTAAGAGCTATTTGAAAGTAGAATTAATTCTCTTGGACTTTGGTGGACTTCATGTCCTTCGAGGTCTTTCCACAAAGTTGGGATGGGCAAGTATCAGACGTTATTGAGTTGCAAAAATTCTGAAGTGTGGAATTTTGGACAAGCTATTTCTTGGCATGTCTTACACCTGTAAGATTCTGTGATTACATAGTTGTCATTCTCGAATGAGAGATTTGGAAGAGGAGGCAAGTGCTATGTAGTCCAAACCCTTCATATCATTTATAGATTCACAATAAAATTGGTTGTGAAGGAGGGGTACCCAGGCTGCATGAAATCACATGGACAGAAGGATCCTCTTTTATGCAGAACGAAATGATCTTTAATTGTTCAAGATTCCTTTGCATGAGGAAGTTGATGGGAATGGTTTTATTGAATCTTATTTCCTCTCTGTTGAGCCGGTTTCTTGCTGTCCGAGTTTATAGAGCAGTAAAAAGGAAGTTTGGTAGCTAGATAGTGGACAAAAATTTGATCCCTTGCAAAGAGGTGTTTTTGATGTGGGCCTTCACCCCTGGAAGTCCTACATTTATAGGACATGTCCTACATTTTCAGATCACAGTATATTTTATGGGTATATACTATATTTGTACACCTGTAAACCCATAATTAATTATGACCATTGCTATCGATGCATTTTCAATGTAATATCCAATCTCTTGAAGCAAAACAATCTCCATAATAGTGTAAGAGCTATTTGAAAGTAGAATTTATTCTCTTGAACTTTGGTGGACTTTACATCCTTCGAGGTCTTTGCACAAAGTTTGGAATGGCAATTATCTGACGTTATTGAGTTGCAAAAATTCTGAAGGGTGGAAGTTTGGACTAGCCATATCTTGGCATATCTTGCACCATTAAGGTTCTGTGATTACATATCTGACATTCTCGAATGAGAGATTTGGAAGAGGTAGGCAAGTGCCATGTAGTTCCAAACCTTCATGTCATTCATGGATTCACAGTGAAATTGGTCGTGATGGGGGGGGTACCCAGTCTGCATGAAATCACATGGAGAGAAGGATCCTCTTGTATGCAGAACAAAATTATCTTTCAATGTTGAAGATTTCTTTGCATGAGGAAGTTGATGGGAATGGTTTTATTGAATCTTATTTCCTGTCTGTTGAGCGTTTTTCTTGATGTACGAATATATAGAGTAGTAAAAAGGAAGTTTTGTGGCTAGTTAGTGGAGAAAAATTTGAACCCTTGGAAAGAGGTGTTTTTAATTTGGGCCTTCCCTCCTGGGCGTCCTACATTTGTAGGACATGTCCTACATTTTCAGATCATACTGTATTTTATGGGTTTATACTATATATGTACCCTTGTAGACCCATAATTAATTATGACCATTGCCATCCAAGCATTTTTAATGTAATATCCACTCTCTTGAAGCAAAACAACTCTCCATAATAGTGTAAGAGCTATTTGAAAGTAGAATTAATTCTCTTGGACTTTGGTGGACTTCATGTCCTTCGAGGTCTTTCCACAAAGTTGGGATGGGCAAGTATCAGACGTTATTGAGTTGCAAAAATTCTGAAGTGTGGAATTTTGGACAAGCCATTTCTTGGCATGTCTTACACCTGTAAGATTCTGTGATTACATAGTTGTCATTCTCGAATGAGAGATTTGGAAGAGGAGGCAAGTGCTATGTAGTCCAAACCCTTCATATCATTTATAGATTCACAATAAAATTGGTTGTGAAGGAGGGGTACCCAGGCTGTATGAAATCACATGGACAGAAGGATCCTCTTTTATGCAGAACGAAATGATCTTTAATTGTTCAAGATTTCTTTGCATGAGGAAGTTGATGGGAATGGTTTTATTGAATCTTATTTCCTCTCTGTTGAGCCGGTTTCTTGCTGTCCGAGTTTATAGAGCAGTAAAAAGGAAGTTTGGTAGCTAGATAGTGGACAAAAATTTGATCCCTTGCAAAGAGGTGTTTTTGATGTGGGCCTTCACTCCTGGACGTCCTACATTTGTAGGACATGTCCTCCATTTTCAGATCACAGTATATTTTATGGGTTTATACTATATTTGTAAAACTGAGAACCAAAATTAATAATGACCATGGCCATCCATGCATTTTCAATGTAATATCCACTCTCTTGAAGCGAAACAACTCTCCATAATAGCGTAAGAGCTATTTGAAAGTAGAATTTATTCTCTTAGACTATGGTGGACTTTACGTCCTTCGAGGTCTTTCCACAAAGTTTGGATGGGCAATTATCAGACGTTATTAATTTGCAAAAATTCTGAAGGGTAGGAATTTGAACAAGGCATTTCTTGGCATATCTTCCACATGTAAGATTCTGTGATTATATATCTGACATTATCGAATGAGAGATTTGGAAGAGGAGGCAAGTGCCATGTAGTCCAAACCCTTCATGTCATTTATGGATTCACAGTGAAATTGGTCGTGACGGAGGGGTACCCAGTCTGCATGAAATCACATGGAGAGAAGGATCTTCTTCTATGTAGAGCGAATTGATCTTTCATTGTTCAAGATTTCTTTGCATGAGGAAGTTGATGGGAATGGTTTTATTGAATCTTATTTCCTCTCTGTTGAGCCGTTTTCTTGCTGTCCGAGTTTATAGAGCAGTAAAAAGGAAGTTTGGTTGCCAGATAATGGACAAAAATTTGAACCCTTGGAAAGAGATGTTTTTGATGTGGGCCTTCACTCCTGGGCGTCCTACATTTGTAGGACATGTCCTCCGTTTTCAGGTCACAATATATTTTATGGGTTTATACTATATATGTACACCTGTAGACCAATAATAATTCATGACCATGGCAATCCAAGCATTTTCAATGTAATATCCACTCTCTTGAAGCAAAAGAACTCTCCATAATAGCGTAAGAGCTATTTGAAAGTAGAATTAATTTTCTTGGACTTTGGTGGACTTTATGTCCGGCGAGGTCTTTCCACAAAGTTTGGGTGGGCAATTATCAGACGTTATTGAGTTGCAAAAATTCGGAAGGCTTTGAGTTTGGACTAGCCATCTCTTGGCATATCTTGCACCTGTAAGATTCTGAGATTACATATCTGACATTCTCGAATGAGAGATTTGGAAGAGGAGGCAAGTGCTATGTAGACCAAACCCTTCATATCATTTATAGATTCACAATAAAATTGGTCGTGAAGGAGGGGTACCCAGTCTGCATGAAATCACATGGAGAGAAGGATCCTCTTCTATCCAGAACAAAATTATCTTTCATTGTTCAAGATTTCTTTGCATGAGGAAGTTGATGGGAATGGTTTTATTGAATCTAATTTCCTCTCTGTTGAGCGTTTTTCTTGATGTACGAATATATAGAACAGTAAAAAAGAAGTTTTGTGGCTAGTTAGTGGAGAAAAATTTGAACCCTTGGAAAGAGGTGTTTTTAATTTGGGCCTTCCCTCCTGGGCGTCCTACATTTGTAGGACATGTCCTACATTTTCAGATCACAGTATATTTTATGGGTATATACTATACTTGTACACCTGTAAACCCATAATTAATTATGACCATTGCCATCGACGCATTTTCAATGTAATTTCCACTCTCTTGAAGCAAAACAACTCTCCATAATAGCGTGAGAGCTATTTGAAAGTAGAATTTATTCTCTTAGACTATGGTGGACTTTACGTCTTTCGAGGTCTTTCCACAAAGTTTGGATGGGCAATTATCAGACGTTATTGATTTGCAAAAATTCTGAAGGGTGGAAGTTTGAACAAGACGTTGCTTGGCATATCTTCCACATGTAAGATTCTGTGATTACATATCTGACATTCTAGAATGAGAGATTTGGAAGAGGAGGCAAGTGCTATGTAGTCCAAACCCTTCATATCATTTATAGATTCACAAAAAAATTGGTTGTGATAGAGGGGTAACCAATCTGCATGAAATCACATGGAGAGAAGGATCCTCTTCTATGCAGAACAAATTGATCTTTCATTGTTCAAGATTTCTTTGCATGAGGAAGTTGATGGGAATGGTTTTATTGAATCGTATTTCCTCTCTGTTGAGCCATTTTCTTGCTGTCCGTGTTTATAGAGCAATAAAAAGGAAATTTGGTTGCTAGATAGTGGACAAAAATCTGAACCCTTGCAAAGGGGTGTTTTTGATTTGGACATTCCCTCCTGGATGTCCTACATTTGTAGGACATGTCCTCCATTTTCTGATCACAGTATATTTTATGGGTTTATACTATATTTGTAAAACTGTAGAACCATAATTAATAATGACCATGGCCATCTATGCATTTTCAATGTAATATCCACTCTCTTGAAGCAAAACAACTCTCCATAATAGCGTGAGAGCTATTTGAAAGTAGAATTTATTCTCTTAGACTATGGTGGACTTTACGTCCTTCGAGGTCTTTCCACAAAGTTTGGATGGGCAATTATCAGACGTTATTGATTTGCAAAAATTCTGAAGGGTGGAAGTTTGGACAAGATGTTTCTTGGCATATCTTCCACATCTAAGATTCTGTGATTACATATCTGACATTCTCGAATGAGAGATTTGGAAGAGGAGGCAAGTGCCATGTAGTCCAAACCCTTCATGTCATTTATGGATTCACAGTGAAATTGGTCGTGACGGAGGGGTACCCAGTCTGCATGAAATCACATGGAGAGAAGGATCTACTTCTATGTAGAGCGAATTGATCTTTCATTGTTCAAGATTTCTTTGCATGAGGAAGTTGATGGGAATGGTTTTATTGAATCTTATTTCCTCTCTGTTGAGCCGTTTTCTTGCTGTCCGAGTTTATAGAGCAGTAAAAAGGAAGTTTGGTTGCCAGATAGTGGACAAAAATTTGAACCCTTGGAAAGAGATGTTTTTGATTAAGGCCTTCCCTCCTGGGCGTCCTACATTTGTAGGACATGTCCTCCATTTTCAGATCACAGTATATTTTATGGGTTTATACTATATATGTACACCTGTAGACGCATAATAAATCATGACCATGGCCATACAAGCATTTTCAATGTAATATCCACTCTCTTGAAGCAAAAGAACTCTCCATAAAAGTGTAAGAGCTATTTGAAAGTAGAATTTATTTTCTTGGACTTTGGTGGACTTTATGTCCGGCGAGGTCTTTCCACATAGTTTGGATGGGCAATTATCAGACGTTATTGAGTTGCAAAAATTCGGAAGGCTGGGAGTTTGGACTAGCCATCTCTTGGCATATCTTGCACCTGTAAGATTCTGTGATTACATATCTGACATTCTCGAATGAGAGATTTGGAACAGAAGGCAAGTGCTATGTAGTCCAAACCCTTCATATCATTTATAGATTCACAATGAAATTGGTTCTGAAGGAGGGGTACCCAGTCTGCACGAAATCACATGGAAAGAAGGATCCTCTTCTATGTAGAACGAAATGATCTTTCATTTTTCAAGATTTCTTTTCATGAGGAAGTTGATGGGAATGGTTTTATTGAATCTTATTTCCTCTCTGTTGATCCGTTTACTTGCTGTCCGATGTTATAGAGCAGTAAAAAGGAAGTTTGGTTGCTAGATAGTGGACAAAAATCTGAACCCTTGCAAAGGGGTGTTTTTGATTTGGACATTCCCTCCTGGATGTCCTACATTTGTAGGACATGTCCTCCATTTTCTGATCACAGTATATTTTATGGGTATATACTATACTTGTACACCTGTAAACCCATAATTAATTATGACCATTGCCATCGACGCATTTTCAATGTAATTTCCACTCTCTTGAAGCAAAACAACTCTCCATAATAGCGTGAGAGCTATTTGAAAGTAGAATTTATTCTCTTAGACTATGGTGGACTTTACGTCCTTCGAGGTCTTTCCACAAAGTTTGGATGGGCAATTATCAGACGTTATTGATTTGCAAAAATTCTGAAGGGTGGAAGTTTGAACAAGACGTTGCTTGGCATATCTTCCACACGTAAGATTCTGTGATTACATATCTGACATTCTAGAATGAGAGATTTGGAAGAGGAGGCAAGTGCTATGTAGTCCAAACCCTTCATATCATTTATAGATTCACAAAAAAATTGGTTGTGATAGAGGGGTAACCAATCTCCATGAAATCACATGGAGAGAAGGATCCTCTTCTATGCAGAACAAATTGATCTTTCATTGTTCAAGATTTCTTTGCATGAGGAAGTTGATGGGAATGGTTTTATTGAATCTTATTTCCTCTCTGTTGAGCCATTTTCTTGCTGTCCGTGTTTATAGAGCAATAAAAAGGAAATTTGGTTGCTAGATAGTGGACAAAAATCTGAACCCTTCTAAAGGGGTGTTTTTGATTTGGACATTCCCTCCTGGATGTCCTACATTTGTAGGACATGTCCTCCATTTTCTGATCACAGTATATTTTATGGGTTTATACTATATTTGTAAAACTGTAGAACCATAATTAATAATGACCATGGCCATCCATGCATTTTCAATGTAATATCCACTCTCTTGAAGCAAAAAACTCTCCATAATAGCGTGAGAGCTATTTGAAAGTAGAATTTATTCTCTTAGACTATGGTGGACTTTACATCCTTCGAGGTCTTTCCACCAAGTTTGGATGGGCAATTATCAGACGTTATTGATTTGCAAAAATTCTGAAGGGTGGAAGTTTGAACAAGACGTTGCTTGGCATATCTTCCACATGTAAGATTCTGTGATTACATATCTGACATTCTCGAATGAGAAATTTGGAAGAGGAGGCAAGTGCCATGTAGTCCAAACCGTTCATGTCATTTATGGATTCACAGTGAAATTGGTCGTGACGGAGGGGTACCCAGTCTGCATGAAATCAAACGGATAGAAGGATCCTCTTCTATGTAGAACGAAATGATCTTTCATTGTTCAAGATTCCTTTGCTTCAGGTAATTGATGGGAATGGTTTTATTGAATCTTTTTTCCTCTCTGTTGAGTGGTTTTCTGGCTGTTCGAGTTTACACAGCAGGAAAAAGGAAGTTTGGTTTCTAGATAGTGGAGAAAAATTTGAACCCTTGGAAAGAGGTGTTTTTGATTAGGGCCATTCCTCCTGGGCGTCCTACATTTGTAGGACATGTCCTCCATTTTCAAACCACAGTATATTTTATGGGTTTATACTATATTTGTACACCTGTATACCCATAATTAATCATGACCATTGCCATCCAAGCATTTTCAATGTAATATCCTCTCTCTTGAAGCAAAACAACTCTCCATAATAGTATAAGAGCTATATGAAAGTAGAATTTATTCTCTTCGACTTTGGTGGACTTTACGTCCTTCGAGGTCTTTCCACAAAGTTTGGATGGGCAATTATCAGACGTTATTGAATTGCAAAAAATCTGAAGGGTGGAAGTTTGGACAAGCCATTTCTTGGCATATTCTCCACCTGCAAGATTCTGTGATTACATATCTGACATTCTCGAATGAGAGATTTGGAAGAGGAGGCAAGTGCCATGTAGTCCAAACCCTTCATATCCTTTATGGATTCACAATAAAATTGGTTGTGACGGAGGGGTAACCAGTCTGCAAGAAATCACATGGAGAGAAGGATCCTCTTCGATGCAGAACGAAATGATCTTTCATTGTTCAAGATTTCTTTGCATGAGGAAGTTGATGGGAATGGTTTTATTGAAAATTATTTCCTCTCTGTTGAGCCTTTTTCTTGCTGTACGAGTATATAGAGCAGTAAAAGGGAAGTTTGGTTGCTAGTTAGCGGACAAAAATTTGAAGCCTTGGAAAGAGGTGTTTTTAATTTGGGCCTTCCCTCCTGGGCGTCCTACATTTGTAGGACATGTCCTACATTTTCAGATCACAGTATATTTTATGGGTACATACAATATTTGTACACCTGTAGACCCAGAATTAATCATGACCATTGCCATCCAAGCATTCTCATAGTATATTCCACCCCCTTCAAGTAAAACAACTCTTTATAATTGTGTAAGAGCTATTTGAAAGTAGAATTTATTCTCTTGGACTTTGGTGCACTTTACGTCCTGCGACGTCTTTCCACAAAGTTTGGATGTACAATTATCAAACGTTATTGAGTTGCAAAAATTCTGTAGGGTGGAATTTTGGACAAGCCATTTCTTGGCATATCTTCCACCTGTAAGATCCTGTGATTACATATCTGACATTCTAGAATGAGAGATTTAGAAGAGGAGGCAAGTTCTATGTAGTCCAAACCCTTCATATCATTTATAGATTCACAATAAAATTGGTCGTGAAGGAGAGGTAACAAGTCTGCATGAAATGACATGGAGAGAAGGATCCTCTTTTATGCAGAACGAAATGATCTTTAATTGTTCAAGATTTCTTTGCATGAGGAAGTTGATGGGAATGGTTTTATTGAATCTTATTTCCTCTCTGTTGAGCCGTTTTCTTGCTGTCCGAGTTTACAGAGCAGTAAAAAGGAAGTTTGGTAGCTAGATAGTGGACAAAAATTTGAACCCTTGGAAAGAGGTGTTTTTCATGTGGGCCTTCACTCCTGGATGTCCTACATTTGTAGGACATGTCCTCCATTTTCAGATCACAGTATATTTTATGGGTTTATACTATATTTGTAAAACTGAGAACCAAAATTAATAATGACCATGGCCATCCATGCATTTTCAATGTAATATCCACTCTCTTGAAGCAAAACAACTCTCCATAATAGCGTAAGAGCTATTTGAAAGTAGAATTTATTCTCTTAGACTATGGTGGACTTTACGTCCTTCCATGTCTTTCCACAAAGTTTGGATGGGCAATTATCAGACGTTATTAATTTGCAAAAATTCTGAAGGGTAGGAATTTGAACAAGGCATTTCTTGGCATATCTTCCACATGTAAGATTCTGTGATTATATATCTGACATTCTCGAATGAGAGATTTGGAAGAGGATGAAAGTGCCATGTAGTCCAAACCCTTCATGTCATTTATGGATTCACAGTGAAATTGGTCGTGACGGAGGGGTACCCAGCCTGCATGAAATCACATGGAGAGAAGGATGTTCTTCTGTGTAGAACAAAATGATCTTTCATTGTTCAAGATTTCTTTGCATGAGGAAGTTGATGGGAATGGTTTTATTGAAACTTATTTCCTATCTGTTGAGCCGTTTTCTTGCTGTCCGAGTTTATAGAGCAGTAAAAAGGAAGTTTGGTTGCTAGATAGTGGACAAAAATGTGAACCCTTGGAAAGAGGTGTTTTTGATGTGGGCCTTCACTCCTGGGAGTCCTACATTTGTAGGACATGTCCTCCATCTTGAGATCACAATATATTTTATGGGTTTATACTATATATGTACACCTGTAGACCCATAATAAATCATGACCATGGCAATCCAAGCATTTTCAATGTAATATTCACTCTCTTGAAGCAAAAGAACTCTCCATAATAGCGTAAGAGCTATTTGAAAGTAGAATTAATTTTCTTGGACTTTGGTGGACTTTACGTCCGGCGAGGTCTTTCCACAAAGTTTGGATGGGCAATTATCAGACGTTATTGAGTTGCAAAAATTCGGAAGGCTGGGAGTTTGGACTAGCCATCTCTTGGCATATCTTGCACCTGTAAGATTCTGAGATTACATATCTGACATTCTCGAATGAGAGATTTGGAAGAGGAGGCAAGTGCTATGTAGACCAAACCCTTCATATCATTTATAGATTCACAATAAAATTGGTCGTGAAGGAGGGGTACCCAGTCTGCATGAAATCACATGGAGAGAAGGATCCTCTTGTATCCAGAACAAAATTATCTTTCATTGTTCAAGATTTCTTTGCATGAGGAAGTTGATGGGAATGGTTTTATTGAATCTAATTTCCTCTCTGTTGAGCGTTTTTCTTGATGTACGAATATATAGAACAGTAAAAAAGAAGTTTTGTGGCTAGTTAGTGGAGAAAAATTTGAACCCTTGGAAAGAGGTGTTTTTAATTTGGGCCTTCCCTCCTGGGCGTCCTACATTTGTAGGACATGTCCTACATTTTCAGATCACAGTATATTTTATGGGTATATACTATACTTGTACACCTGTAAACCCATAATTAATTATGACCATGGCCATCGATGCATTTTCAATGTAATTTCCACTCTCTTGAAGCAAAACAACTCTCCATAATAGCGTGAGAGCTATTTGAAAGTAGAATTTATTCTCTTGAACTTTGGTGGACTTTACATCCTTCGAGGTCTTTGCACAAAGTTTGGAATGGCAATTATCAGACGTTATTGATTTGCAAAAATTCTGAAGGGTGGAAGTTTGGACAAGACGTTGCTTGGCATATCTTCCACATGTAAGATTCTGTGATTACATATCTGACATTCTAGAATGAGAGATTTGGAAGAGGAGGCAAGTGCTATGTAGTCCAAACCCTTCATATCATTTATAGATTCACAAAAAAATTGGTTGTGATAGAGAGGTAACCAATCTGCATGAAATCACATGGAGAGAAGGATCCTCTTCTATGCAGAACAAATTGATCTTTCATTGTTCAAGATTTCTTTGCATGAGGAAGTTGATGGGAATGGTTTTATTGAATCGTATTTCCTCTCTGTTGAGCCATTTTCTTGCTGTCCGTGTTTATAGAGCAATAAAAAGGAAATTTGGTTGCTAGATAGTGGACAAAAATCTGAACCCTTGCAAAGGGGTGTTTTTGATTTGGACATTCCCTCCTGGATGTCCTACATTTGTAGGACATGTCCTCCATTTTCTGATCACAGTATATTTTATGGGTTTATACTATATTTGTAAAACTGTAGAACCATAATTAATAATGACCATGGCCATCTATGCATTTTCAATGTAATATCCACTCTCTTGAAGCAAAACAACTCTCCATAATAGCGTGAGAGCTATTTGAAAGTAGAATTTATTCTCTTAGACTATGGTGGACTTTACGTCCTTCGAGGTCTTTCCACAAAGTTTGGATGGGCAATTATCAGACGTTATTGATTTGCAAAAATTCTGAAGGGTGGAAGTTTGGACAAGATGTTTCTTGGCATATCTTCCACATGTAAAATTCTGTGATTACATATCTGACATTCTCGAATGAGAGATTTGGAAGAGGAGGCAAGTGCCATGTAGTCCAAACCCTTCATGTCATTTATGGATTCACAGTGAAATTGGTCGTGACGGAGGGGTACCCAGTCTGCATGAAATTACATGGAGAGAAGGATCTTCTTCTATGTAGAGCGAAATGATCTTTCATTGTTCAAGATTTCTTTGCATGAGGAAGTTGATGGGAATGGTTTTATTGAATCTTATTTCCTCTCTGTTGAGCCGTTTTCTTGCTGTCCGAGTTTATAGAGCAGTAAAAAGGAAGCTTGGTTGCCAGATAGTGGACAAAAATTTGAACCCTTGGAAAGAGATGTTTTTGATTAAGGCCTTCCCTCCTGGGCGTCCTACATTTGTAGGACATGTCCTCCATTTTCAGATCACAGTATATTTTATGGGTTTATACTATATATGTACACCTGTAGACCCATAATAAATCATGACCATGGCCATACAAGCATTTTCAATGTAATATCCACTCTCTTGAAGCAAAAGAACTCTCCATAATAGCGTGAGAGCTATTTGAAAGTAGAATTTATTTTCTTGGACTTTGGTGGACTTTATGTCCGGCGAGGTCTTTCCACATAGTTTGGATGGGCAATTATCAGACGTTATTGAGTTGCAAAAATTCGGAAGGCTGGGAGTTTGGACTAGCCATCTCTTGGCATATCTTGCACCTGTAAGATTCTGTGATTACATATCTGACATTCTCGAATGAGAGATTTGGAAGAGGAGGCAAGTGCTATGTAGACCAAACCCTTCATATCATTTATAGATTCACAATAAAATTGGTCGTGAAGGAGGGGTACCCAGTCTGCATGAAATCACATGGAGAGAAGGATCCTCTTGTATCCAGAACAAAATTATCTTTCATTGTTCAAGATTTCTTTGCATGAGGAAGTTGATGGGAATGGTTTTATTGAATCTAATTTCCTCTCTGTTGAGCGTTTTTCTTGATGTACGAATATATAGAACAGTAAAAAAGAAGTTTTGTGGCTAGTTAGTGGAGAAAAATTTGAACCCTTGGAAAGAGGTGTTTTTAATTTGGGCCTTCCCTCCTGGGCGTCCTACATTTGTAGGACATGTCCTACATTTTCAGATCACAGTATATTTTATGGGTATATACTATACTTGTACACCTGTAAACCCATAATTAATTATGACCATGGCCATCGACGCATTTTCAATGTAATTTCCACTCTCTTGAAGCAAAACAACTCTCCATAATAGCGTGAGAGCTATTTGAAAGTAGAATTTATTCTCTTAGACTATGGTGGACTTTACGTCCTTCGAAGTCTTTCCACAAAGTTTGGATGGGCAATTATCAGACGTTATTGATTTGCAAAAATTCTGAAGGGTGGAAGTTTGGACAAGACGTTGCTTGGCATATCTTCCACATGTAAGATTCTGTGATTACATATCTGACATTCTCGAATGAGAGATTTGGAAGAGGAGGCAAGTGCTATGTAGTCCAAACCCTTCATATCATTTATAGATTCACAAAAAAATTGGTTGTGATAGAGAGGTAACCAATCTGCATGAAATCACATGGAGAGAAGGATCCTCTTCTATGCAGAACAAATTGATCTTTCATTGTTCAAGATTTCTTTGCATGAGGAAGTTGATGGGAATGGTTTTATTGAATCGTATTTCCTCTCTGTTGAGCCATTTTCTTGCTGTCCGAGTTTATAGAGCAATAAAAAGGAAATTTGGTTGCTAGATAGTGGAAAAAAATCTGAACCCTTGCAAAGGGGTGTTTTTGATTTGGACATTCCCTCCTGGATGTCCTACATTTGTAGGACATGTCCTCCATTTTCTGATCACAGTATATTTTATGGGTTTATACTATATATGTACACCTGTAGACCCATAATAAATCATGACCATGGCCATACAAGCATTTTCAATGTAATATCCACTCTCTTGAAGCAAAAGAACTCTCCATAAAAGTGTAAGAGCTATTTGAAAGTAGAATTTATTTTCTTGGACTTTGGTGGACTTTATGTCCGGCGAGGTCTTTCCACATAGTTTGGATGGGCAATTATCAGACGTTATTGAGTTGCAAAAATTCGGAAGGCTGGGAGTTTGGACTAGCCATCTCTTGGCATATCTTGCACCTGTAAGATTCTGTGATTACATATCTGACATTCTCGAATGAGAGATTTGGAACAGAAGGCAAGTGCTATGTAGTCCAAACCCTTCATATCATTTATAGATTCACAATGAAATTGGTTCTGAAGGAGGGGTACCCAGTCTGCACGAAATCACATGGAAAGAAGGATCCTCTTCTATGTAGAACGAAATGATCTTTCATTTTTCAAGATTTCTTTTCATGAGGAAGTTGATGGGAATGGTTTTATTGAATCTTATTTCCTCTCTGTTGATCCGTTTACTTGCTGTCTGATGTTATAGAGCAGTAAAAAGGAAGTTTGGTTGCTAGATAGTGGACAAAAATCTGAACCCTTGCAAAGGGGTGTTTTTGATTTGGACATTCCCTCCTGGATGTCCTACATTTGTAAGACATGTCCTCCATTTTCTGATCACAGTATATTTTATGGGTTTATACTATATTTGTAAAACTGTAGAACCATAATTAATAATGACCATGGCCATCCATGCATTTTCAATGTAATATCCACTCTCTTGAAGCAAAAAACTCTCCATAATAGCGTGAGAGCTATTTGAAAGTAGAATTTATTCTCTTAGACTATGGTGGACTTTACGTCCTTCGAGGTCTTTCCACAAAGTTTGGATGGGCAATTATCAGACGTTATTGATTTGCAAAAATTCTGAAGGGTGGAAGTTTGAACAAGACGTTGCTTGGCATATCTTCCACATGTAAGATTCTGTGATTACATATCTGACATTCTCGAATGAGAAATTTGGAAGAGGAGGCAAGTGCCATGTAGTCCAAACCCTTCATGTCATTTATGGATTCACAGTGAAATTGGTCGTGACGGAGGGGTACCTAGTCTGCATGAAATCAAACGGATAGAAGGATCCTCTTCTATGTAGAACGAAATGATCTTTCATTGTTCAAGATTCCTTTGCTTCAGGTAATTGATGGGAATGGTTTTATTGAATCTTTTTTCCTCTCTGTTGAGTGGTTTTCTGGCTGTTCGAGTTTACACAGCAGGAAAAAGGAAGTTTGGTTTCTAGATAGTGGAGAAAAATTTGAACCCTTGGAAAGAGGTGTTTTTGATTAGGGCCATTCCTCCTGGGCGTCCTACATTTGTAGGACATGTCCTCCATTTTCAAACCACAGTATATTTTATGGGTTTATACTATATTTGTACACCTGTATACCCATAATTAATCATGACCATTGCCATCCAAGCATTTTCAATGTAATATCCTCTCTCTTGAAGCAAAACAACTCTCCATAATAGTATAAGAGCTATATGAAAGTAGAATTTATTCTCTTCGACTTTGGTGGACTTTACGTCCTCCGAGGTCTTTCCACAAAGTTTGGATGGGCAATTATCAGACGTTATTGAATTGCAAAAAATCTGAAGGTTGGAAGTTTGGACAAGCCATTTCTTGGCATATTCTCCACCTACAAGATTCTGTGATTACATATCTGACATTCTCGAATGAGAGATTTGGAAGAGGAGGCAAGTGCCATGTAGTCCAAACCCTTCATATCCTTTATGGATTCACAATAAAATTGGTTGTGATGGAGGGGTAACCAGTCTGCAAGAAATCACATGGAGAGAAGGATCCTCTTCGATGCAGAATGAAATGATCTTTCATTGTTCAAGATTTCTTTGCATGAGGAAGTTGATGGGAATGGTTTTATTGAAAATTATTTCCTCTCTGTTGAGCCTTTTTCTTGCTGTACGAGTATATAGAGCAGTAAAAGGGAAGTTTGGTTGCTAGTTAGCGGACAAAAATTTGAACCCTTGGAAAGAGGTGTTTTTAATTTGGGCCTTCCCTCCTGGGCGTCCTACATTTGTAGGACATGTCCTACATTTTCAGATCACAGTATATTTTATGGGTACATACAATATTTGTACACCTGTAGACCCAGAATTAATCATGACCATTGCCATCCAAGCATTCTCATAGTATATTCCACCCCCTTCAAGTAAAACAACTCTTTATAATTGTGTAAGAGCTATTTGAAAGTAGAATTTATTCTCTTGGACTTTGGTGCACTTTACGTCCTGCGACGTCTTTCCACAAAGTTTGGATGTAAAATTATCAAACGTTATTGAGTTGCAAAAATTCTGTAGGGTGGAATTTTGGACAAGCCATTTCTTGGCATATCTTCCACCTGTAAGATTCTGTGATTACATATCTGACATTCTAGAATGAGAGATTTAGAAGAGGAGGCAAGTTCTATGTAGTCCAAACCCTTCATATCATTTATAGATTCACAATAAAATTGGTTGTGAAGGAGAGGTAACAAGTCTGCATGAAATGACATGGAGAGAAGGATCCTCTTTTATGCAGAACGAAATGATCTTTAATTGTTCAAGATTTCTTTGCATGAGGAAGTTGATGGGAATGGTTTTATTGAATCTTATTTCCTCTCTGTTGAGCCGTTTTCTTGCTGTCCGAGTTTATAGAGCAGTAAAAAGGAAGTTTGGTAGCTAGATAGTGGACAAAAATTTGAACCCTTGGAAAGAGGTCTTTTTGATGTGGGCCTTCACTCCTGGATGTCCTACATTTGTAGGACATGTCCTCCATTTTCAGATCACAGTATATTTTATGGGTTTATACTATATTTGTAAAACTGAGAACCAAAATTAATAATGACCATGGCCATCCATGCATTTTCAATGTAATATCCACTCTCTTGAAGCAAAACAACTCTCCATAATAGCGTAAGAGCTATTTGAAAGTAGAATTTATTCTCTTAGACTATGGTGGACTTTACGTCCTTCAATGTCTTTCCACAAAGTTTGGATGGGCAATTATCAGACGTTATTAATTTGCAAAAATTCTGAAGGGTAGGAATTTGAACAAGGCATTTCTTGGCATATCTTCCACATGTAAGATTCTGTGATTATATATCTGACATTCTCGAATGAGAGATTTGGAAGAGGATGAAAGTGCCATGTAGTCCAAACCCTTCATGTCATTTATGGATTCACAGTGAAATTGGTCGTGACGGAGGGGTACCCAGCCTGCATGAAATCACATGGAGAGAAGGATGTTCTTCTGTGTAGAACAAAATGATCTTTCATTGTTCAAGATTTCTTTGCATGAGGAAGTTGATGGGAATGGTTTTATTGAAACTTATTTCCTATCTGTTGAGCCGTTTTCTTGCTGTCCGAGTTTATAGAGCAGTAAAAAGGAAGTTTGGTTGCTAGATAGTGGACAAAAATGTGAACCCTTGGAAAGAGGTGTTTTTGATGTGGGCCTTCACTCCTGGGCGTCCTACATTTGTAGGACATGTCCTCCATCTTGAGATCACAATATATTTTATGGGTTTATACTATATATGTACACCTGTAGACCCATAATAAATCATGACCATGGCAATCCAAGCATTTTCAATGTAATATTCACTCTCTTGAAGCAAAAGAACTCTCCATAATAGCGTAAGAGCTATTTGAAAGTAGAATTAATTTTCTTGGACTTTGGTGGACTTTACGTCCGGCGAGGTCTTTCCACAAAGTTTGGATGGGCAATTATCAGACGTTATTGATTTGCAAAAATTCTGAAGGGTGGAAGTTTGAACAAGACGTTGCTTGGCATATCTTCCACATGTAAGATTCTGTGATTACATATCTGACATTCTCGAATGAGAAATTTGGAAGAGGAGGCAAGTGCCATGTAGTCCAAACCCTTCATGTCATTTATGGATTCACAGTGAAATTGGTCGTGACGGAGGGGTACCCAGTCTGCATGAAATCAAACGGATAGAAGGATCCTCTTCTATGTAGAACGAAATGATCTTTCTTTGTTCAAGATTCCTTTGCTTCAGGTAATTGATGGGAATGGTTTTATTGAATCTTTTTTCCTCTCTGTTGAGTGGTTTTCTGGCTGTTCGAGTTTACACAGCAGGAAAAAGGAAGTTTGGTTTCTAGATAGTGGAGAAAAATTTGAACCCTTGGAAAGAGGTGTTTTTGATTAGGGCCATTCCTCCTGGGCGTCCTACATTTGTAGGACATGTCCTCCATTTTCAAACCACAGTATATTTTATGGGTTTATACTATATTTGTACACCTGTATACCCATAATTAATCATGACCATTGCCATCCAAGCATTTTCAATGTAATATCCTCTCTCTTGAAGCAAAACAACTCTCCATAATAGTATAAGAGCTATATGAAAGTAGAATTTATTCTCTTCGACTTTGGTGGACTTTACGTCCTCCGAGGTCTTTCCACAAAGTTTGGATGGGCAATTATCAGACGTTATTGAATTGCAAAAAATCTGAAGGTTGGAAGTTTGGACAAGCCATTTCTTGGCATATTCTCCACCTGCAAGATTCTGTGATTACATATCTGACATTCTGGAATGAGAGATTTGGAAGAGGAGGCAAGTGCCATGTAGTCTAAACCCTTCATATCCTTTATGGATTCACAATAAAATTGGTTGTGATGGAGGGGTAACCAGTCTGCAAGAAATCACATGGAGAGAAGGATCCTCTTCGATGCAGAATGAAATGATCTTTCATTGTTCAAGATTTCTTTGCATGAGGAAGTTGATGGGAATGGTTTTATTGAAAATTATTTCCTCTCTGTTGAGCCTTTTTCTTGCTGTACGAGTATATAGAGCAGTAAAAGGGAAGTTTGTTTGCTAGTTAGCGGACAAAAATTTGAACCCTTGGAAAGAGGTGTTTTTAATTTGGGCCTTCCCTCCTGGGCGTCCTACATTTGTAGGACATGTCCTACATTTTCAGATCACAGTATATTTTATGGGTACATACAATATTTGTACACCTGTAGACCCAGAATTAATCATGACCATTGCCATCCAAGCATTCTCATAGTATATTCCACCCCCTTCAAGTAAAACAACTCTTTATAATTGTGTAAGAGCTATTTGAAAGTAGAATTTATTCTCTTGGACTTTGGTGCACTTTACGTCCTGCGACGTCTTTCCACAAAGTTTGGATGTAAAATTATCAAACGTTATTGAGTTGCAAAAATTCTGTAGGGTGGAATTTTGGACAAGCCATTTCTTGGCATATCTTCCACCTGTAAGATTCTGTGATTACATATCTGACATTCTAGAATGAGAGATTTAGAAGAGGAGGCAAGTTCTATGTAGTCCAAACCCTTCATATCATTTATAGATTCACAATAAAATTGGTTGTGAAGGAGAGGTAACAAGTCTGCATGAAATGACATGGAGAGAAGGATCCTCTTTTATGCAGAACGAAATGATCTTTAATTGTTCAAGATTTCTTTGCATGAGGAAGTTGATGGGAATGGTTTTATTGAATCTTATTTCCTCTCTGTTGAGCCGTTTTCTTGCTGTCCGAGTTTATAGAGCAGTAAAAAGGAAGTTTGGTAGCTAGATAGTGGACAAAAATTTGAACCCTTGGAAAGAGGTCTTTTTGATGTGGGCCTTCACTCCTGGATGTCCTACATTTGTAGGACATGTCCTCCATTTTCAGATCACAGTATATTTTATGGGTTTATACTATATTTGTAAAACTGAGAACCAAAATTAATAATGACCATGGCCATCCATGCATTTTCAATGTAATATCCACTCTCTTGAAGCAAAACAACTCTCCATAATAGCGTAAGAGCTATTTGAAAGTAGAATTTATTCTCTTAGACTATGGTGGACTTTACGTCCTTCAATGTCTTTCCACAAAGTTTGGATGGGCAATTATCAGACGTTATTAATTTGCAAAAATTCTGAAGGGTAGGAATTTGAACAAGGCATTTCTTGGCATATCTTCCACATGTAAGATTCTGTGATTATATATCTGACATTCTCGAATGAGAGATTTGGAAGAGGATGAAAGTGCCATGTAGTCCAAACCCTTCATGTCATTTATGGATTCACAGTGAAATTGGTCGTGACGGAGGGGTACCCAGCCTGCATGAAATCACATGGAGAGAAGGATGTTCTTCTGTGTAGAACGAAATGATCTTTCATTGTTCAAGATTTCTTTGCATGAGGAAGTTGATGGGAATGGTTTTATTGAAACTTATTTCCTATCTGTTGAGCCGTTTTCTTGCTGTCTGAGTTTATAGAGCAGTAAAAAGGAAGTTTGGTTGCTAGATAGTGGACAAAAATGTGAACCCTTGGAAAGAGGTGTTTTTGATGTGGGCCTTCACTCCTGGGCGTCCTACATTTGTAGGACATGTCCTACATTTTCAGATCACAGTATATTTTATGGGTATATACTATATTTGTACACCTGTAAACCCATAATTAATTATGACCATGGCCATCGATGCATTTTCAATGTAATATTCACTCTCTTGAAGCAAAACAATCTCCATAATAGTGTAAGAGCTATTTGAAAGTAGAATTTATTCTCTTGAACTTTGGTGGACTTTACATCCTTCGAGGTCTTTGCACAAAGTTTGGAATGGCAATTATCTGACGTTATTGAGTTGCAAAAATTCTGAAGGGTGGAAGTTTGGACTAGCCATATCTTGGCATATCTTGCACCATTAAGGTTCTGTGATTACATATCTGACATTCTCGAATGAGAGATTTGGAAGAGGAGGCAAGTGCCATGTAGTTCCAAACCTTCATGTCATTCATGGATTCACAGTGAAATTGGTCGTGATGGGGGGGTACCCAGTCTGCATGAAATCACATGGAGAGAAGGATCCTCTTGTATGCAGAACAAAATTATCTTTCAATGTTCAAGATTTCTTTGCATGAGGAAGTTGATGGGAATGGTTTTATTGAATCTTATTTCCTGTCTGTTGAGCGTTTTTCTTGATGTACGAATATATAGAGTAGTAAAAAGGAAGTTTTGTGGCTAGTTAGTGGAGAAAAATTTGAACCCTTGGAAAGAGGTGTTTTTAATTTGGGCCTTCCCTCCTGGGCGTCCTACATTTGTAGGACATGTCCTACATTTTCAGATCATACAGTATTTTATGGGTTTATACTATATATGTACCCTTGTAGACCCATAATTAATTATGACCATTGCCATCCAAGCATTTTTAATGTAATATCCACTCTCTTGAAGCAAAACAACTCTCCATAATAGTGTAAGAGCTATTTGAAAGTAGAATTAATTCTCTTGGACTTTGGTGGACTTCATGTCCTTCGAGGTCTTTCCACAAAGTTGGGATGGGCAAGTATCAGACGTTATTGAGTTGCAAAAATTCTGAAGTGTGGAATTTTGGACAAGCCATTTCTTGGCATGTCTTACACCTGTAAGATTCTGTGATTACATAGTTGTCATTCTCGAATGAGAGATTTGGAAGAGGAGGCAAGTGCTATGTAGTCCAAACCCTTCATATCATTTATAGATTCACAATAAAATTGGTTGTGAAGGAGGGGTACCCAGGCTGCATGAAATCACATGGACAGAAGGATCCTCTTTTATGCAGAACGAAATGATCTTTAATTGTTCAAGATTTCTTTGCATGAGGAAGTTGATGGGAATGGTTTTATTGAATCTTATTTCCTCTCTGTTGAGCCGGTTTCTTGCTGTCCGAGTTTATAGAGCAGTAAAAAGGAAGTTTGGTAGCTAGATAGTGGACAAAAATTTGATCCCTTGCAAAGAGGTGTTTTTGATGTGGGCCTTCACTCCTGGACGTCCTACATTTGTAGGACATGTCCTCCATTTTCAGATCACAGTATATTTTATGGGTTTATACTATATTTGTAAAACTGAGAACCAAAATTAATAATGACCATGGCCATCCATGCATTTTCAATGTAATATCCACTCTCTTGAAGCAAAACAACTCTCCATAATAGCGTAAGAGCTATTTGAAAGTAGAATTTATTCTCTTAGACTATGGTGGACTTTACGTCCTTCGAGGTCTTTCCACAAAGTTTGGATGGGCAATTATCAGACGTTATTAATTTGCAAAAATTCTGAAGGGTAGGAATTTGAACAAGGCATTTCTTGGCATATCTTCCACATGTAAGATTCTGTGATTATATATCTGACATTATCGAATGAGAGATTTGGAAGAGGAGGCAAGTGCCATGTAGTCCAAACCCTTCATGTCATTTATGGATTCACAGTGAAATTGGTCGTGACGGAGGGGTACCCAGTCTGCATGAAATCACATGGAGAGAAGGATCTTCTTCTATGTAGAGCGAATTGATCTTTCATTGTTCAAGATTTCTTTGCATGAGGAAGTTGATGGGAATGGTTTTATTGAATCTTATTTCCTCTCTGTTGAGCCGTTTTCTTGCTGTCCGAGTTTATAGAGCAGTAAAAAGGAAGTTTGGTTGCCAGATAGTGGACAAAAATTTGAACCCTTGGAAAGAGATGTTTTTGATGTGGGCCTTCACTCCTGGGCGTCCTACATTTGTAGGACATGTCCTCCGTTTTCAGATCACAATATATTTTATGGGTTTATACTATATATGTACACCTGTAGACCCATAATAATTCATGACCATGGCAATCCAAGCATTTTCAATGTAATATCCACTCTCTTGAAGCAAAAGAACTCTCCATAATAGCGTAAGAGCTATTTGAAAGTAGAATTAATTTTCTTGGACTTTGGTGGACTTTACGTCCGGCGAGGTCTTTCCACAAAGTTTGGGTGGGCAATTATCAGACGTTATTGAGTTGCAAAAATTCGGAAGGCTGAGAGTTTGGACTAGCCATCTCTTGGCATATCTTGCACCTGTAAGATTCTGAGATTACATATCTGACATTCTCGAATGAGAGATTTGGAAGAGGAGGCAAGTGCTATGTAGACCAAACCCTTCATATCATTTATAGATTCACAATAAAATTGGTCGTGAAGGAGGGGTACCCAGTCTGCATGAAATCACATGGAGAGAAGGATCCTCTTGTATCCAGAACAAAATTATCTTTCATTGTTCAAGATTTCTTTGCATGAGGAAGTTGATGGGAATGGTTTTATTGAATCTAATTTCCTCTCTGTTGAGCGTTTTTCTTGATGTACGAATATATAGAACAGTAAAAAAGAAGTTTTGTGGCTAGTTAGTGGAGAAAAATTTGAACCCTTGGAAAGAGGTGTTTTTAATCTGGGCCTTCCCTCCTGGGCGTCCTACATTTGTAGGACATGTCCTACATTTTCAGATCACAGTATATTTTATGGGTATATACTATACTTGTACACCTGTAAACCCATAATTAATTATGACCATTGCCATCGACGCATTTTCAATGTAATTTCCACTCTCTTGAAGCAAAACAACTCTCCATAATAGCGTGAGAGCTATTTGAAAGTAGAATTTATTCTCTTAGACTATGGTGGACTTTACGTCCTTCGAGGTCTTTCCACAAAGTTTGGATGGGCAATTATCTGACGTTATTGAGTTGCAAAAATTTTGAAGTGTGGTAGTTTGAACAAGACGTTGCTTGGCATATCTTCCACATGTAAGATTCTGTGATTACATATCTGACATTCTAGAATGAGAGATTTGGAAGAGGAGGCAAGTGCTATGTTGTCCAAACCCTTCATATCATTTATAGATTCACAAAAAAATTGGTTGTGATAGAGTGGTAACCAATCTGCATGAAATCACATGGAGAGAAGGATCCTCTTCTATGCAGAACAAATTGATCTTTCATTGTTCAAGATTTCTTTGCATGAGGAAGTTGATGGGAATGGTTTTATTGAATCTTATTTCCTCTCTGTTGAGCCATTTTCTTGCTGTCCGTGTTTATAGAGCAATAAAAAGGAAATTTGGTTGCTAGATAGTGGACAAAAATCTGAACCCTTGCAAAGGGGTGTTTTTGATTTGGACATTCCCTCCTGGATGTCCTACATTTGTAGGACATGTCCTCCATTTTCTGATCACAGTATATTTTATGGGTTTATACTATATTTGTAAAACTGTAGAACCATAATTAATAATGACCATGGCCATCTATGCATTTTCAATGTAATATCCACTCTCTTGAAGCAAAACAACTCTCCATAATAGCGTGAGAGCTATTTGAAAGTAGAATTTATTCTCTTAGACTATGGTGGACTTTACGTCCTTCGAGGTCTTTCCACAAAGTTTGGATGGGCAATTATCAGACGTTATTGATTTGCAAAAATTCTGAAGGGTGGAAGTTTGGACAAGATGTTTCTTGGCATATCTTCCACATGTAAAATTCTGTGATTACATATCTGACATTCTCGAATGAGAGATTTGGAAGAGGAGGCAAGTGCCATGTAGTCCAAACCCTTCATGTCATTTATGGATTCACAGTGAAATTGGTCGTGACGGAGGGGTACCCAGTCTGCATGAAATCACATGGAGAGAAGGATCTTCTTCTATGTAGAGCGAAATGATCTTTCATTGTTCAAGATTTCTTTGCATGAGGAAGTTGATGGGAATGGTTTTATTGAATCTTATTTCCTCTCTGTTGAGCCGTTTTCTTGCTGTCCGAGTTTATAGAGCAGTAAAAAGGAAGCTTGGTTGCCAGATAGTGGACAAAAATTTGAACCCTTGGAAAGAGATGTTTTTGATTAAGGCCTTCCCTCCTGGGCGTCCTACATTTGTAGGACATGTCCTCCATTTTCAGATCACAGTATATTTTATGGGTTTATACTATATATGTACACCTGTAGACCCATAATAAATCATGACCATGGCCATACAAGCATTTTCAATGTAATATCCACTCTCTTGAAGCAAAAGAACTCTCCATAAAAGTGTAAGAGCTATTTGAAAGTAGAATTTATTTTCTTGGACTTTGGTGGACTTTATGTCCGGCGAGGTCTTTCCACATAGTTTGGATGGGCAATTATCAGACGTTATTGAGTTGCAAAAATTCGGAAGGCTGGGAGTTTGGACTAGCCATCTCTTGGCATATCTTGCACCTGTAAGATTCTGTGATTACATATCTGACATTCTCGAATGAGAGATTTGGAACAGAAGGCAAGTGCTATGTAGTCCAAACCCTTCATATCATTTATAGATTCACAATGAAATTGGTTCTGAAGGAGGGGTACCCAGTCTGCACGAAATCACATGGAAAGAAGGATCCTCTTCTATGTAGAACGAAATGATCTTTCATTTTTCAAGATTTCTTTTCATGAGGAAGTTGATGGGAATGGTTTTATTGAATCTTATTTCCTCTCTGTTGATCCGTTTACTTGCTGTCTGATGTTATAGAGCAGTAAAAAGGAAGTTTGGTTGCTAGATAGTGGACAAAAATCTGAACCCTTGCAAAGGGGTGTTTTTGATTTGGACATTCCCTCCTGGATGTCCTACATTTGTGGGACATGTCCTCCATTTTCTGATCACAGTATATTTTATGGGTTTATACTATATTTGTAAAACTGTAGAACCATAATTAATAATGACCATGGCCATCCATGCATTTTCAATGTAATATCCACTCTCTTGAAGCAAAAAACTCTCCATAATAGCGTGAGAGCTATTTGAAAGTAGAATTTATTCTCTTAGACTATGGTGGACTTTACGTCCTTCGAGGTCTTTCCACAAAATTTGGATGGGCAATTATCAGACGTTATTGATTTGCAAAAATTCTGAAGGGTGGAAGTTTGAACAAGACGTTGCTTGGCATATCTTCCACATGTAAGATTCTGTGATTACATATCTGACATTCTCGAATGAGAAATTTGGAAGAGGGGGCAAGTGCCATGTAGTCCAAACCCTTCATGTCATTTATGGATTCACAGTGAAATTGGTCGTGATGGAGGGGTACCTAGTCTGCATGAAATCAAACGGATAGAAGGATCCTCTTCTATGTAGAACGAAATGATCTTTAATTGTTCAAGATATCTTTGCATGAGGAAGTTGATGGGAATGGTTTTATTGAATCTTTTTTCCTCTCTGTTGAGTGGTTTTCTGGCTGTTCGAGTTTACACAGCAGGAAAAAGGAAGTTTGGTTTCTAGATAGTGGAGAAAAATTTGAACCCTTGGAAAGAGGTGTTTTTGATTAGGGCCATTCCTCCTGGGCGTCCTACATTTGTAGGACATGTCCTCCATTTTCAAACCACAGTATATTTTATGGGTTTATACTATATTTGTACACCTGTATACCCATAATTAATCATGACCATTGCCATCCAAGCATTTTCAATGTAATATCCTCTCTCTTGAAGCAAAACAACTCTCCATAATAGTATAAGAGCTATATGAAAGTAGAATTTATTCTCTTCGACTTTGGTGGACTTTACGTCCTCCGAGGTCTTTCCACAAAGTTTGGATGGGCAATTATCAGACGTTATTGAATTGCAAAAAATCTGAAGGGTGGAAGTTTGGACAAGCCATTTCTTGGCATATTCTCCACCTGCAAGATTCTGTGATTACATACCTGACATTCTGGAATGAGAGATTTGGAAGAGGAGGCAAGTGCCATGTAGTCCAAACCCTTCATATCCTTTATGGATTCACAATAAAATTGGTTGTGATGGAGGGGTAACCAGTCTGCAAGAAATCACATGGAGAGAAGGATCCTCTTCGATGCAGAATGAAATGATCTTTCACTGTTCAAGATTTCTTTGCATGAGGAAGTTGATGGGAATGGTTTTATTGAAAATTATTTCCTCTCTGTTGAGCCTTTTTCTTGCTGTACGAATATATAGAGCAGTAAAAGGGAAGTTTGGTTGCTAGTTAGCGGACAAAAAATTGAACCCTTGGAAAGAGGTGTTTTTAATTTGGGCCTTCCCTCCTGGGCGTCCTACATTTGTAGGACATGTCCTACATTTTCAGATCACAGTATATTTTATGGGTACATACAATATTTGTACACCTGTAGACCCAGAATTAATCATGACCATTGCCATCCAAGCATTCTCATAGTATATTCCACCCCCTTCAAGTAAAACAACTCTTTATAATTGTGTAAGAGCTATTTGAAAGTAGAATTTATTCTCTTGGACTTTGGTGCACTTTACGTCCTGCGACGTCTTTCCACAAAGTTTGGATGTACAATTATCAAACGTTATTGAGTTGCAAAAATTCTGTAGGGTGGAATTTTGGACAAGCCATTTCTTGGCATATCTTCCACCTGTAAGATTCTGTGATTACATATCTGACATTCTAGAATGAGAGATTTAGAAGAGGAGGCAAGTTCTATGTAGTCCAAACCCTTCATATCATTTATAGATTCACAATAAAATTGGTTGTGAAGGAGAGGTAACAAGTCTGCATGAAATGACATGGAGAGAAGGATCCTCTTTTATGCAGAACGAAATGATCTTTAATTGTTCAAGATTTCTTTGCATGAGGAAGTTGATGGGAATGGTTTTATTGAATCTTATTTCCTCTCTGTTGAGCCGTTTTCTTGCTGTCCGAGTTCATAGAGCAGTAAAAAGGAAGTTTGGTAGCTAGATAGTGGACAAAAATTTGAACCCTTGGAAAGAGGTGTTTTTGATGTGGGACTTCACTCCTGGATGTCCTACATTTGCAGGACATGTCCTCCATTTTCAGATCACAGTATATTTTATGGGTTTATACTATATTTGTAAAACTGAGAACCAAAATTAATAATGACCATGGCCATCCATGCATTTTCAATGTAATATCCACTCTCTTGAAGCAAAACAACTCCCCATAATAGCGTAAGAGCTATTTGAAAGTAGAATTTATTCTCTTAGACTATGGTGGACTTTACGTCCTTCCATGTCTTTCCACAAAGTTTGGATGGGCAATTATCAGACGTTATTAATTTGCAAAAATTCTGAAGGGTAGGAATTTGAACAAGGCATTTCTTGGCATATCTTCCACATGTAAGATTCTGTGATTATATATCTGACATTCTCGAATGAGAGATTTGGAAGAGGATGAAAGTGCCATGTAGTCCAAACCCTTCATGTCATTTATGGATTCACAGTGAAATTGGTCGTGACGGAGGGGTACCCAGCCTGCATGAAATCACATGGAGAGAAGGATGTTCTTCTGTGTAGAACAAAATGATCTTTCATTGTTCAAGATTTCTTTGCATGAGGAAGTTGATGGGAATGGTTTTATTGAAACTTATTTCCTATCTGTTGAGCCGTTTTCTTGCTGTCCGAGTTTATAGAGCAGTAAAAAGGAAGTTTGGTTGCTAGATAGTGGACAAAAATGTGAACCCTTGGAAAGAGGTGTTTTTGATGTGGGCCTTCACTCCTGGGCGTCCTACATTTGTAGGACATGTCCTCCATCTTGAGATCACAATATATTTTATTGGTTTATACTATATATGTACACCTGTAGACCCATAATAAATCATGACCATGGCAATCCAAGCATTTTCAATGTAATATTCACTCTCTTGAAGCAAAAGAACTCTCCATAATAGCGTAAGAGCTATTTGAAAGTAGAATTAATTTTCTTAGACTTTGGTGGACTTTACGTCCGGCGAGGTCTTTCCACAAAGTTTGGATGGGCAATTATCAGACGTTATTGAGTTGCAAAAATTCGGAAGGCTGGGAGTTTGGACTAGCCATCTCTTGGCATATCTTGCACCTGTAAGATTCTGAGATTACATATCTGACATTCTCGAATGAGAGATTTGGAAGAGGAGGCAAGTGCTATGTAGACCAAACCCTTCATATCATTTATAGATTCACAATAAAATTGGTCGTGAAGGAGGGGTACCCAGTCTGCATGAAATCACATGGAGAGAAGGATCCTCTTGTATCCAGAACAAAATTATCTTTCATTGTTCAAGATTTCTTTGCATGAGGAAGTTGATGGGAATGGTTTTATTGAATCTAATTTCCTCTCTGTTGAGCGTTTTTCTTGATGTACGAATATATAGAACAGTAAAAAAGAAGTTTTGTGGCTAGTTAGTGGAGAAAAATTTGAACCCTTGGAAAGAGGTGTTTTTAATTTGGGCCTTCCCTCCTGGGCGTCCTACATTTGTAGGACATGTCCTACATTTTCAGATCACAGTATATTTTATGGGTATATACTATATTTGTACACCTGTAAACCCATAATTAATTATGACCATGGCCATCGATGCATTTTCAATGTAATATCCAATCTCTTGAAGCAAAACAATCTCCATAATAGTGTAAGAGCTATTTGAAAGTAGAATTTATTCTCTTGAACTTTGGTGGACTTTACATCCTTCGAGGTCTTTGCACAAAGTTTGGAATGGCAATTATCTGACGTTATTGAGTTGCAAAAATTCTGAAGGGTGGAAGTTTGGACTAGCCATATCTTGGCATATCTTGCACCATTAAGGTTCTGTGATTACATATCTGACATTCTCGAATGAGAAATTTGGAAGAGGAGGCAAGTGCCATGTAGTCCAAACCCTTCATGTCATTTATGGATTCACAGTGAAATTGGTCGTGACGGAGGGGTACCTAGTCTGCATGAAATCAAACGGATAGAAGGATCCTCTTCTATGTAGAACGAAATGATCTTTCATTGTTCAAGATTCCTTTGCTTCAGGTAATTGATGGGAATGGTTTTATTGAATCTTTTTTCCTCTCTGTTGAGTGGTTTTCTGGCTGTTCGAGTTTACAGAGCAGGAAAAAGGAAGTTTGGTTTCTAGATAGTGGAGAAAAATTTGAACCCTTGGAAAGAGGTGTTTTTGATTAGGGCCATTCCTCCTGGGCGTCCTACATTTGTAGGACATGTCCTCCATTTTCAAACCACAGTATATTTTATGGGTTTATACTATATTTGTACACCTGTATACCCATAATTAATCATGACCATTGCCATCCAAGCATTTTCAATGTAATATCCTCTCTCTTGAAGCAAAACAACTCTCCATAATAGTATAAGAGCTATATGAAAGTAGAATTTATTCTCTTCGACTTTGGTGGACTTTACGTCCTCCGAGGTCTTTCCACAAAGTTTGGATGGGCAATTATCAGACGTTATTGAATTGCAAAAAATCTGAAGGTTGGAAGTTTGGACAAGCCATTTCTTGGCATATTCTCCACCTGCAAGATTCTGTGATTACATATCTGACATTCTCGAATGAGAGATTTGGAAGAGGAGGCAAGTGCCATGTAGTCCAAACCCTTCATATCCTTTATGGATTCACAATAAAATTGGTTGTGATGGAGGGGTAACCAGTCTGCAAGAAATCACATGGAGAGAAGGATCCTCTTCGATGCAGAATGAAATGATCTTTCATTGTTCAAGATTTCTTTGCATGAGGAAGTTGATGGGAATGGTTTTATTGAAAATTATTTCCTCTCTGTTGAGCCTTTTTCTTGCTGTACGAGTATATAGAGCAGTAAAAGGGAAGTTTGGTTGCTAGTTAGCGGACAAAAATTTGAACCCTTGGAAAGAGGTGTTTTTAATTTGGGCCTTCCCTCCTGGGCGTCCTACATTTGTAGGACATGTCCTACATTTTCAGATCACAGTATATTTTATGGGTACATACAATATTTGTACACCTGTAGACCCAGAATTAATCATGACCATTGCCATCCAAGCATTCTCATAGTATATTCCACCCCCTTCAAGTAAAACAACTCTTTATAATTGTGTAAGAGCTATTTGAAAGTAGAATTTATTCTCTTGGACTTTGGTGCACTTTACGTCCTGCGACGTCTTTCCACAAAGTTTGGATGTACAATTATCAAACGTTATTGAGTTGCAAAAATTCTGTAGGGTGGAATTTTGGACAAGCCATTTCTTGGCATATCTTCCACCTGTAAGATTCTGTGATTACATATCTGACATTCTAGAATGAGAGATTTAGAAGAGGAGGCAAGTTCTATGTAGTCCAAACCCTTCATATCATTTATAGATTCACAATAAAATTGGTTGTGAAGGAGAGGTAACAAGTCTGCATGAAATGACATGGAGAGAAGGATCCTCTTTTATGCAGAACGAAATGATCTTTAATTGTTCAAGATTTCTTTGCATGAGGAAGTTGATGGGAATGGTTTTATTGAATCTTATTTCCTCTCTGTTGAGCCGTTTTCTTGCTGTCCGAGTTTATAGAGCAGTAAAAAGGAAGTTTGGTAGCTAGATAGTGGACAAAAATTTGAACCCTTGGAAAGAGGTCTTTTTGATGTGGGCCTTCACTCCTGGATGTCCTACATTTGTAGGACATGTCCTCCATTTTCAGATCACAGTATATTTTATGGGTTTATACTATATTTGTAAAACTGAGAACCAAAATTAATAATGACCATGGCCATCCATGCATTTTCAATGTAATATCCACTCTCTTGAAGCAAAACAACTCTCCATAATAGCGTAAGAGCTATTTGAAAGTAGAATTTATTCTCTTAGACTATGGTGGACTTTACGTCCTTCAATGTCTTTCCACAAAGTTTGGATGGGCAATTATCAGACGTTATTAATTTGCAAAAATTCTGAAGGGTAGGAATTTGAACAAGGCATTTCTTGGCATATCTTCCACATGTAAGATTCTGTGATTATATATCTGACATTCTCGAATGAGAGATTTGGAAGAGGATGAAAGTGCCATGTAGTCCAAACCCTTCATGTCATTTATGGATTCACAGTGAAATTGGTCGTGACGGAGGGGTACCCAGCCTGCATGAAATCACATGGAGAGAAGGATGTTCTTCTGTGTAGAACAAAATGATCTTTCATTGTTCAAGATTTCTTTGCATGAGGAAGTTGATGGGAATGGTTTTATTGAAACTTATTTCCTATCTGTTGAGCCGTTTTCTTGCTGTCCGAGTTTATAGAGCAGTAAAAAGGAAGTTTGGTTGCTAGATAGTGGACAAAAATGTGAACCCTTGGAAAGAGGTGTTTTTGATGTGGGCCTTCACTCCTGGGCGTCCTACATTTGTAGGACATGTCCTCCATCTTGAGATCACAATATATTTTATGGGTTTATACTATATATGTACACCTGTAGACCCATAATAAATCATGACCATGGCAATCCAAGCATTTTCAATGTAATATTCACTCTCTTGAAGCAAAAGAACTCTCCATAATAGTGTAAGAGCTATTTGAAAGTAGAATTAATTCTCTTGGACTTTGGTGGACTTTACATCCTTCGAGGTCTTTCCACAAAGTTGGGATGGGCAAGTATCAGGCGTTATTGAGTTGCAAAAATTCGGAAGGCTGAGAGTTTGGACTAGCCATCTCTTGGCATATCTTGCACCTGTAAGATTCTGAGATTACATATCTGACATTCTCGAATGAGAGATTTGGAAGAGGAGGCAAGTGCCATGTAGTTCCAAACCTTCATGTCATTCATGGATTCACAGTGAAATTGGTCGTGATGGGGGGGTACCCAGTCTGCATGAAATCACATGGAGAGAAGGATCCTCTTGTATGCAGAACAAAATTATCTTTCAATGTTCAAGATTTCTTTGCATGAGGAAGTTGATGGGAATGGTTTTATTGAATCTTATTTCCTGTCTGTTGAGCGTTTTTCTTGATGTACGAATATATAGAGTAGTAAAAAGGAAGTTTTGTGGCTAGTTAGTGGAGAAAAATTTGAACCCTTGGAAAGAGGTGTTTTTAATTTGGGCCTTCCCTCCTGGGCGTCCTACATTTTCAGATCATACAGTATTTTATGGGTTTATACTATATATGTACCCTTGTAGACCCATAATTAATTATGACCATTGCCATCCAAGCATTTTTAATGTAATATCCACTCTCTTGAAGCAAAACAACTCTCCATAATAGTGTAAGAGCTATTTGAAAGTAGAATTAATTCTCTTGGACTTTGGTGGACTTCATGTCCTTCGAGGTCTTTCCACAAAGTTGGGATGGGCAAGTATCAGACGTTATTGAGTTGCAAAAATTCTGAAGTGTGGAATTTTGGACAAGCCATTTCTTGGCATGTCTTACACCTGTAAGATTCTGTGATTACATAGTTGTCATTCTCGAATGAGAGATTTGGAAGAGGAGGCAAGTGCTATGTAGTCCAAACCCTTCATATCATTTATAGATTCACAATAAAATTGGTTGTGAAGGAGGGGTACCCAGGCTGCATGAAATCACATGGACAGAAGGATCCTCTTTTATGCAGAACGAAATGATCTTTAATTGTTCAAGATTTCTTTGCATGAGGAAGTTGATGGGAATGGTTTTATTGAATCTTATTTCCTCTCTGTTGAGCCGGTTTCTTGCTGTCCGAGTTTATAGAGCAGTAAAAAGGAAGTTTGGTAGCTAGATAGTGGACAAAAATTTGATCCCTTGCAAAGAGGTGTTTTTGATGTGGGCCTTCACTCCTGGACGTCCTACATTTGTAGGACATGTCCTCCATTTTCAGATCACAGTATATTTTATGGGTTTATACTATATTTGTAAAACTGAGAACCAAAATTAATAATGACCATGGCCATCCATGCATTTTCAATGTAATATCCACTCTCTTGAAGCAAAACAACTCTCCATAATAGCGTAAGAGCTATTTGAAAGTAGAATTTATTCTCTTAGACTATGGTGGACTTTACGTCCTTCGAGGTCTTTCCACAAAGTTTGGATGGGCAATTATCAGACGTTATTAATTTGCAAAAATTCTGAAGGGTAGGAATTTGAACAAGGCATTTCTTGGCATATCTTCCACATGTAAGATTCTGTGATTATATATCTGACATTATCGAATGAGAGATTTGGAAGAGAAGGCAAGTGCCATGTAGTCCAAACCCTTCATGTCATTTATGTATTCACAGTGAAATTGGTCGTGACGGAGGGGTACCCAGTCTGCATGAAATCACATGGAGAGAAGGATCTTCTTCTATGTAGAGCGAATTGATCTTTCATTGTTCAAGATTTCTTTGCATGAGGAAGTTGATGGGAATGGTTTTATTGAATCTTATTTCCTCTCTGTTGAGCCGTTTTCTTGCTGTCCGAGTTTATAGAGCAGTAAAAAGGAAGTTTGGTTGCCAGATAGTGGACAAAAATTTGAACCCTTGGAAAGAGATGTTTTTGATGTGGGCCTTCACTCCTGGGCGTCCTACATTTGTAGGACATGTCCTCCGTTTTCAGATCACAATATATTTTATGGGTTTATACTATATATGTACACCTGTAGACCCATAATAATTCATGACCATGGCAATCCAAGCATTTTCAATGTAATATCCACTCTCTTGAAGCAAAAGAACTCTCCATAATAGCGTAAGAGCTATTTGAAAGTAGAATTAATTTTCTTGGACTTTGGTGGACTTTACGTCCGGCGAGGTCTTTCCACAAAGTTTGGGTGGGCAATTATCAGACGTTATTGAGTTGCAAAAATTCGGAAGGCTGAGAGTTTGGACTAGCCATCTCTTGGCATATCTTGCACCTGTAAGATTCTGAGATTACATATCTGACATTCTCGAATGAGAGATTTGGAAGAGGAGGCAAGTGCTATGTAGACCAAACCCTTCATATCATTTATAGATTCACAATAAAATTGGTCGTGAAGGAGGGGTACCCAGTCTGCATGAAATCACATGGAGAGAAGGATCCTCTTGTATCCAGAACAAAATTATCTTTCATTGTTCAAGATTTCTTTGCATGAGGAAGTTGATGGGAATGGTTTTATTGAATCTAATTTCCTCTCTGTTGAGCGTTTTTCTTGATGTACGAATATATAGAACAGTACAAAAGATGTTTTGTGGCTAGTTAGTGGAGAAAAATTTGAACCCTTGGAAAGAGGTGTTTTTAATTTGGGCCTTCCCTCCTGGGCGTCCTACATTTGTAGGACATGTCCTACATTTTCAGATCACAGTATATTTTATGGGTATATACTATATTTGTACACCTGTAAACCCATAATTAATTATGACCATGGCCATCGATGCATTTTCAATGTAATATCCAATCTCTTGAAGCAAAACAATCTCCATAATAGTGTAAGAGCTATTTGAAAGTAGAATTTATTCTCTTGAACTTTGGTGGACTTTAGATCCTTCGAGGTCTTTGCACAAAGTTTGGAATGGCAATTATCTGACGTTATTGAGTTGCAAAAATTCTGAAGGGTGGAAGTTTGGACTAGCCATATCTTGGCATATCTTGCACCATTAAGGTTCTGTGATTACATATCTGACATTCTCGAATGAGAGATTTGGAAGAGGAGGCAAGTGCCATGTAGTTCCAAACCTTCATGTCATTCATGGATTCACAGTGAAATTGGTCGTGATGGGGGGGTACCCAGTCTGCATGAAATCACATGGAGAGAAGGATCCTCTTGTATGCAGAACAAAATTATCTTTCAATGTTCAAGATTTCTTTGCATGAGGAAGTTGATGGGAATGGTTTTATTGAATCTTATTTCCTGTCTGTTGAGCGTTTTTCTTGATGTACGAATATATAGAGTAGTAAAAAGGAAGTTTTGTGGCTAGTTAGTGGAGAAAAATTTGAACCCTTGGAAAGAGGTGTTTTTAATTTGGGCCTTCCCTCCTGGGCGTCCTACATTTGTAGGACATGTCCTACATTTTCAGATCATACAGTATTTTATGGGTTTATACTATATATGTACCCTTGTAGACCCATAATTAATTATGACCATTGCCATCCAAGCATTTTTAATGTAATATCCACTCTCTTGAAGCAAAACAACTCTCCATAATAGTGTAAGAGCTATTTGAAAGTAGAATTAATTCTCTTGGACTTTGGTGGACTTCATGTCCTTCGAGGTCTTTCCACAAAGTTGGGATGGGCAAGTATCAGACGTTATTGAGTTGCAAAAATTCTGAAGTGTGGAATTTTGGACAAGCCATTTCTTGGCATGTCTTACACCTGTAAGATTCTGTGATTACATAGTTGTCATTCTCGAATGAGAGATTTGGAAGAGGAGGCAAGTGCTATGTAGTCCAAACCCTTCATATCATTTATAGATTCACAATAAAATTGGTTGTGAAAGAGGGGTACCCAGGCTGCATGAAATCACATGGACAGAAGGATCCTCTTTTATGCAGAACGAAATGATCTTTAATTGTTCAAGATTTCTTTGCATGAGGAAGTTGATGGGAATGGTTTTATTGAATCTTATTTCCTCTCTGTTGAGCCGGTTTCTTGCTGTCCGAGTTTATAGAGCAGTAAAAAGGAAGTTTGGTAGCTAGATAGTGGACAAAAATTTGATCCCTTGCAAAGAGGTGTTTTTGATGTGGGCCTTCACTCCTGGACGTCCTACATTTGTAGGACATGTCCTCCATTTTCAGATCACAGTATATTTTATGGGTTTATACTATATTTGTAAAACTGAGAACCAAAATTAATAATGACCATGGCCATCCATGCATTTTCAATGTAATATCCACTCTCTTGAAGCAAAACAACTCTCCATAATAGCATAAGAGCTATTTGAAAGTAGAATTTATTCTCTTAGACTATGGTGGACTTTACGTCCTTCGAGGTCTTTCCACAAAGTTTGGATGGGCAATTATCAGACGTTATTAATTTGCAAAAATTCTGAAGGGTAGGAATTTGAACAAGGCATTTCTTGGCATATCTTCCACATGTAAGATTCTGTGATTATATATCTGACATTATCGAATGAGAGATTTGGAAGAGGAGGCAAGTGCCATGTAGTCCAAACCCTTCATGTCATTTATGGATTCACAGTGAAATTGGTCGTGACGGAGGGGTACCCAGTCTGCATGAAATCACATGGAGAGAAGGATCTTCTTCTATGTAGAGCGAATTGATCTTTCATTGTTCAAGATTTCTTTGCATGAGGAAGTTGATGGGAATGGTTTTATTGAATCTTATTTCCTCTCTGTTGAGCCGTTTTCTTGCTGTCCGAGTTTATAGAGCAGTAAAAAGGAAGTTTGGTTGCCAGATAGTGGACAAAAATTTGAACCCTTGGAAAGAGATGTTTTTGATGTGGGCCTTCACTCCTGGGCGTCCTACATTTGTAGGACATGTCCTCCGTTTTCAGATCACAATATATTTTATGGGTTTATACTATATATGTACACCTGTAGACCCATAATAATTCATGACCATGGCAATCCAAGCATTTTCAATGTAATATCCAATCTCTTGAAGCAAAAGAACTCTCCATAATAGCGTAAGAGCTATTTGAAAGTAGAATTAATTTTCTTGGACTTTGGTGGACTTTACGTCCGGCGAGGTCTTTCCACAAAGTTTGGGTGGGCAATTATCAGACGTTATTGAGTTGCAAAAATTCGGAAGGCTGAGAGTTTGGACTAGCCATCTCTTGGCATATCTTGCACCTGTAAGATTCTGAGATTACATATCTGACATTCTCGAATGAGAGATTTGGAAGAGGAGGCAAGTGCTATGTAGACCAAACCCTTCATATCATTTATAGATTCACAATAAAATTGGTCGTGAAGGAGGGGTACCCAGTCTGCATGAAATCACATGGAGAGAAGGATCCTCTTGTATCCAGAACAAAATTATCTTTCATTGTTCAAGATTTCTTTGCATGAGGAAGTTGATGGGAATGGTTTTATTGAATCTAATTTCCTCTCTGTTGATCCGTTTACTTGCTGTCTGATGTTATAGAGCAGTAAAAAGGAAGTTTGGTTGCTAGATAGTGGACAAAAATCTGAACCCTTGCAAAGGGGTGTTTTTGATTTGGACATTCCCTCCTGGATGTCCTACATTTGTAGGACATGTCCTCCATTTTCTGATCACAGTATATTTTATGGGTTTATACTATATTTGTAAAACTGTAGAACCATAATTAATAATGACCATGGCCATCCATGCATTTTCAATGTAATATCCACTCTCTTGAAGCAAAAAACTCTCCATAATAGCGTGAGAGCTATTTGAAAGTAGAATTTATTCTCTTAGACTATGGTGGACTTTACGTCCTTCGAGGTCTTTGCACAAAGTTTGGAATGGCAATTATCAGACGTTATTGATTTGCAAAAATTCTGAAGGGTGGAAGTTCGAACAAGACGTTGCTTGGCATATCTTCCACATGTAAGATTCTGTGATTACATATCTGACATTCTCGAATGAGAAATTTGGAAGAGGAGGCAAGTGCCATGTAGTCCAAACCCTTCATGTCATTTATGGATTCACAGTGAAATTGGTCGTGACGGAGGGGTACCTAGTCTGCATGAAATCAAACGGATAGAAGGATCCTCTTCTATGTAGAACGAAATGATCTTTCATTGTTCAAGATTCCTTTGCTTCAGGTAATTGATGGGAATGGTTTTATTGAATCTTTTTTCCTCTCTGTTGAGTGGTTTTCTGGCTGTTCGAGTTTACACAGCAGGAAAAAGGAAGTTTGGTTTCTAGATAGTGGAGAAAAATTTGAACCCTTGGAAAGAGGTGTTTTTGATTAGGGCCATTCCTCCTGGGCGTCCTACATTTGTAGGACATGTCCTCCATTTTCAAACCACAGTATATTTTATGGGTTTATACTATATTTGTACACCTGTATACCCATAATTAATCATGACCATTGCCATCCAAGCATTTTCAATGTAATATCCTCTCTCTTGAAGCAAAACAACTCTCCATAATAGTATAAGAGCTATATGAAAGTAGAATTTATTCTCTTCGACTTTGGTGGACTTTACGTCCTCCGAGGTCTTTCCACAAAGTTTGGATGGGCAATTATCAGACGTTATTGAATTGCAAAAAATCTGAAGGTTGGAAGTTTGGACAAGCCATTTCTTGGCATATTCTCCACCTGCAAGATTCTGTGATTACATATCTGACATTCTCGAATGAGAGATTTGGAAGAGGAGGCAAGTGCCATGTAGTCCAAACCCTTCATATCCTTTATGGATTCACAATAAAATTGGTTGTGATGGAGGGGTAACCAGTCTGCAAGAAATCACATGGAGAGAAGGATCCTCTTCGAAGCAGAATGAAATGATCTTTCATTGTTCAAGATTTCTTTGCATGAGGAAGTTGATGGGAATGGTTTTATTGAAAATTATTTCCTCTCTGTTGAGCCTTTTTCTTGCTGTACGAGTATATAGAGCAGTAAAAGGGAAGTTTGTTTGCTAGTTAGCGGACAAAAATTTGAACCCTTGGAAAGAGGTGTTTTTAATTTGGGCCTTCCCTCCTGGGCGTCCTACATTTGTAGGACATGTCCTACATTTTCAGATCACAGTATATTTTATGGGTACATACAATATTTGTACACCTGTAGACCCAGAATTAATCATGACCATTGCCATCCAAGCATTCTCATAGTATATTCCACCCCCTTCAAGTAAAACAACTCTTTATAATTGTGTAAGAGCTATTTGAAAGTAGAATTTATTCTCTTGGACTTTGGTGCACTTTACGTCCTGCGACGTCTTTCCACAAAGTTTGGACGTACAATTATCAAACGTTATTGAGTTGCAAAAATTCTGTACGGTGGAATTTTGGACAAGCCATTTCTTGGCATACCTTCCACCTGTAAGATTCTGTGATTACATATCTGACATTCTAGAATGAGAGATTTAGAAGAGGAGGCAAGTTCTATGTAGTCCAAACCCTTCATATCATTTATAGATTCACAATAAAATTGGTTGTGAAGGAGAGGTAACAAGTCTGCATGAAATGACATGGAGAGAAGGATCCTCTTTTATGCAGAACGAAATGATCTTTAATTGTTCAAGATTTCTTTGCATGAGGAAGTTGATGGGAATGGTTTTATTGAATCTTATTTCCTCTCTGTTGAGCCGTTTTCTTGCTGTCCGAGTTTATAGAGCAGTAAAAAGGAAGTTTGGTAGTTAGATAGTGGACAAAAATTTGAACCCTTGGAAAGAGGTCTTTTTGATGTGGGCCTTCACTCCTGGATGTCCTACATTTGTAGGACATGTCCTCCATTTTCAGATCACAGTATATTTTATGGGTTTATACTATATTTGTAAAACTGAGAACCAAAATTAATAATGACCATGGCCATCCATGCATTTTCAATGTAATATCCACTCTCTTGAAGCAAAACAACTCTCCATAATAGCGTAAGCGCTATTTGAAAGTAGAATTTATTCTCTTAGACTATGGTGGACTTTACGTCCTTCGATGTCTTTCCACAAAGTTTGGATGGGCAATTATCAGACGTTATTAATTTGCAAAAATTCTGAAGGGTAGGAATTTGAACAAGGCATTTCTTGGCATATCTTCCACATGTAAGATTCTGTGATTATATATCTGACATTCTCGAATGAGAGATTTGGAAGAGGATGAAAGTGCCATGTAGTCCAAACCCTTCATGTCATTTATGGATTCACAGTGAAATTGGTCGTGACGGAGGGGTACCCAGCCTGCATGAAATCACATGGAGAGAAGGATGTTCTTCTGTGTAGAACAAAATGATCTTTCATTGTTCAAGATTTCTTTGCATGAGGAAGTTGATGGGAATGGTTTTATTGAAACTTATTTCCTATCTGTTGAGCCGTTTTCTTGCTGTCCGAGTTTATAGAGCAGTAAAAAGGAAGTTTGGTTGCTAGATAGTGGACAAAAATGTGAACCCTTGGAAAGAGGTGTTTTTGATGTGGGCCTTCACTCCTGGGCGTCCTACATTTGTAGGACATGTCCTCCATCTTGAGATCACAATATATTTTATGGGTTTATACTATATATGTACACCTGTAGACCCATAATAAATCATGACCATGGCAATCCAACCATTTTCAATGTAATATTCACTCTCTTGAAGCAAAAGAACTCTCCATAATAGCGTAAGAGCTATTTGAAAGTAGAATTAATTTTCTTGGACTTTGGTGGACTTTACGTCCGGCGAGGTCTTTCCACAAAGTTTGGATGGGCAATTATCAGACGTTATTGAGTTGCAAAAATTCGGAAGGCTGGGAGTTTGGACTAGCCATCTCTTGGCATATCTTGCACCTGTAAGATTCTGAGATTACATATCTGACATTCTCGAATGAGAGATTTGGAAGAGGAGGCAAGTGCTATGTAGACCAAACCCTTCATATCATTTATAGATTCACAATAAAATTGGTCGTGAAGGAGGGGTACCAGTCTGCATGAAATCACATGGAGAGAAGGATCCTCTTGTATCCAGAACAAAATTATCTTTCATTGTTCAAGATTTCTTTGCATGAGGAAGTTGATGGGAATGGTTTTATTGAATCTAGTTTCCTCTCTGTTGAGCGTTTTTCTTGATGTACGAATATATAGAACAGTAAAAAAGAAGTTTTGTGGCTAGTTAGTGGAGAAAAATTTGAACCCTTGGAAAGAGGTGTTTTTAATTTGGGCCTTCCCTCCTGGGCGTCCTACATTTGTAGGACATGTCCTACATTTTCAGATCACAGTATATTTTATGGGTATATACTATATTTGTACACCTGTAAACCCATAATTAATTATGACCATGGCCATCGATGCATTTTCAATGTAATATCCAATCTCTTGAAGCAAAACAATCTCCATAATAGTGTAAGAGCTATTTGAAAGTAGAATTTATTCTCTTGAACTTTGGTGGACTTTAGATCCTTCGAGGTCTTTGCACAAAGTTTGGAATGGCAATTATCTGACGTTATTGAGTTGCAAAAATTCTGAAGGGTGGAAGTTTGGACTAGCCATATCTTGGCATATCTTGCACCATTAAGGTTCTGTGATTACATATCTGACATTCTCGAATGAGAGATTTGGAAGAGGAGGCAAGTGCCATGTAGTTCCAAACCTTCATGTCATTCATGGATTCACAGTGAAATTGGTCGTGATGGGGGGGTACCCAGTCTGCATGAAATCACATGGAGAGAAGGATCCTCTTGTATGCAGAACAAAATTATCTTTCAATGTTCAAGATTTCTTTGCATGAGGAAGTTGATGGGAATGGTTTTATTGAATCTTATTTCCTGTCTGTTGAGCGTTTTTCTTGCTGTCCGAATATATAGAGTAGTAAAAAGGAAGTTTTGTAGCTAGATAGTGGACAAAAATTTGATCCCTTGCAAAGAGGTGTTTTTGATGTGGGCCTTCACTCCTGGACGTCCTACATTTGTAGGACATGTCCTCCATTTTCAGATCACAGTATATTTTATGAGTTTATACTATATTTGTAAAACTGAGAACCAAAATTAATAATGACCATGGCCATCCATGCATTTTCAATGTAATATCCACTCTCTTGAAGCAAAACAACTCTCCATAATAGCGTAAGAGCTATTTGAAAGTAGAATTTATTCTCTTAGACTATGGTGGACTTTACGTCCTTCGAGGTCTTTCCACAAAGTTTGGATGGGCAATTATCAGACGTTATTAATTTGCAAAAATTCTGAAGGGTAGGAATTTGAACAAGGCATTTCTTGGCATATCTTCCACATGTAAGATTCTGTGATTATATATCTGACATTATCGAATGAGAGATTTGGAAGAGGAGGCAAGTGCCATGTAGTCCAAACCCTTCATGTCATTTATGGATTCACAGTGAAATTGGTCGTGACGGAGGGGTACCCAGTCTGCATGAAATCACATGGAGAGAAGGATCTTCTTCTATGTAGAGCGAATTGATCTTTCATTGTTCAAGATTTCTTTGCATGAGGAAGTTGATGGGAATGGTTTTATTGAATCTTATTTCCTCTCTGTTGAGCCGTTTTCTTGCTGTCCGAGTTAATAGAGCAGTAAAAAGGAAGTTTGGTTGCCAGATAGTGGACAAAAATTTGAACCCTTGGAAAGACATGTTTTTGATGTGGGCCTTCACTCCTGGGCGTCCTACATTTGTAGGACATGTCCTCCGTTTTCAGATCACAATATATTTTATGGGTTTATACTATATATATATACACCTGTAGACACATAATAATTCATGACCATGGCAATCCAAGCATTTTCAATGTAATATCCACTCTCTTGAAGCAAAAGAACTCTCCATAAAAGTGTAAGAGCTATTTGAAAGTAGAATTTATTTTCTTGGACTTTGGTGGACTTTATGTCCGGCGAGGTCTTTCCACATAGTTTGGATGGGCAATTATCAGACGTTATTGAGTTGCAAAAATTCGGAAGGCTGGGAGTTTGGACTAGCCATCTCTTGGCATATCTTGCACCTGTAAGATTCTGTGATTACATATCTGACATTCTCGAATGAGAGATTTGGAACAGAAGGCAAGTGCTATGTAGTCCAAACCCTTCATATCATTTATAGATTCACAATGAAATTGGTTCTGAAGGAGGGGTACCCAGTCTGCACGAAATCACATGGAAAGAAGGATCCTCTTCTATGTAGAACGAAATGATCTTTCATTTTTCAAGATTTCTTTTCATGAGGAAGTTGATGGGAATGGTTTTATTGAATCTTATTTCCTCTCTGTTGATCCGTTTACTTGCTGTCTGATGTTATAGAGCAGTAAAAAGGAAGTTTGGTTGCTAGATAGTGGACAAAAATCTGAACCCTTGCAAAGGGGTGTTTTTGATTTGGACATTCCCTCCTGGATGTCCTACATTTGTAGGACATGTCCTCCATTTTCTGATCACAGTATATTTTATGGGTTTATACTATATTTGTAAAACTGTAGAACCATAATTAATAATGACCATGGCGATCCATGCATTTTCAATGTAATATCCACTCTCTTGAAGCAAAAAACTCTCCATAATAGCGTGAGAGCTATTTGAAAGTAGAATTTATTCTCTTAGACTATGGTGGACTTTACGTCCTTCGAGGTCTTTCCACAAAGTTTGGATGGGCAATTATCAGACGTTATTGATTTGCAAAAATTCTGAAGGGTGGAAGTTTGAACAAGACGTTGCTTGGCATATCTTCCACATGTAAGATTCTGTGATTACATATCTGACATTCTCGAATGAGAAATTTGGAAGAGGGGGCAAGTGCCATGTAGTCCAAACCCTTCATGTCATTTATGGATTCACAGTGAAATTGGTCGTGATGGAGGGGTACCTAGTCTGCATGAAATCAAACGGATAGAAGGATCCTCTTCTATGTAGAACGAAATGATCTTTCATTGTTCAAGATTCCTTTGCTTCAGGTAATTGATGGGAATGGTTTTATTGAATCTTTTTTCCTCTCTGTTGAGTGGTTTTCTGGCTGTTCGAGTTTACAGAGCAGGAAAAAGGAAGTTTGGTTTCTAGATAGTGGAGAAAAATTTGAACCCTTGGAAAGAGGTGTTTTTGATTAGGGCCATTCCTCCTGGGCGTCCTACATTTGTAGGACATGTCCTCCATTTTCAAACCACAGTATATTTTATGGGTTTATACTATATTTGTACACCTGTATACCCATAATTAATCATGACCATTGCCATCCAAGCATTTTCAATGTAATATCCTCTCTCTTGAAGCAAAACAACTCTCCATAATAGTATAAGAGCTATATGAAAGTAGAATTTATTCTCTTCGACTTTGGTGGACTTTACGTCCTTCGAGGTCTTTCCACAAAGTTTGGATGGGCAATTATCAGACGTTATTGAATTGCAAAAAATCTGAAGGGTGGAAGTTTGGACAAGCCATTTCTTGGCATATTCTCCACCTGCAAGATTCTGTGATTACATATCTGACATTCTCGAATGAGAGATTTGGAAGAGGAGGCAAGTGCCATGTAGTCCAAACCCTTCATATCCTTTATGGATTCACAATAAAATTGGTTGTGATGGAGGGGTAACCAGTCTGCAAGAAATCACATGGAGAGAAGGATCCTCTTCGATGCAGAATGAAATGATCTTTCATTGTTCAAGATTTCTTTGCATGAGGAAGTTGATGGGAATGGTTTTATTGAAAATTATTTCCTCTCTGTTGAGCCTTTTTCTTGCTGTACGAGTATATAGAGCAGTAAAAGGGAAGTTTGGTTGCTAGTTAGCGGACAAAAATTTGAACCCTTGGAAAGAGGTGTTTTTAATTTGGGCCTTCCCTCCTGGGCGTCCTACATTTGTAGGACATGTCCTACATTTTCAGATCACAGTATATTTTATGGGTACATACAATATTTGTACACCTGTAGACCCAGAATTAATCATGACCATTGCCATCCAAGCATTCTCATAGTATATTCAACCCCCTTCAAGTAAAACAACTCTTTATAATTGTGTAAGAGCTATTTGAAAGTAGAATTTATTCTCTTGGACTTTGGTGCACTTTACGTCCTGCGACGTCTTTCCACAAAGTTTGGATGTACAATTATCAAACGTTATTGAGTTGCAAAAATTCTGTAGGGTGGAATTTTGGACAAGCCATTTCTTGGCATATCTTCCACCTGTAAGATTCTGTGATTACATATCTGACATTCTAGAATGAGAGATTTAGAAGAGGAGGCAAGTTCTATGTAGTCCAAACCCTTCATATCATTTATGGATTCACAGTGAAATTGGTCGTGACGGAGGGGTACCCAGTCTGCATGAAATCACATGGAGAGAAGGATCTTCTTCTATGTAGAACGAAATGATCTTTAATTGTTCAAGATTTCTTTGCATGAGGAAGTTGATGGGAATGGTTTTATTGAATCTTATTTCCTCTCTGTTGAGCCGTTTTCTTGCTGTCCGAGTTTATAGAGCAGTAAAAAGGAAGCTTGGTTGCCAGATAGTGGACAAAAATTTGAACCCTTGGAAAGAGATGTTTTTGATTAAGGCCTTCCCTCCTGGGCGTCCTACATTTGTAGGACATGTCCTCCATTTTCAGATCACAGTATATTTTATGGGTTTATACTATATATGTACACCTGTAGACCCATAATAAATCATGACCATGGCCATACAAGCATTTTCAATGTAATATCCACTCTCTTGAAGCAAAACAACTCTCCATAATAGCGTAAGAGCTATTTGAAAGTAGAATTTATTCTCTTAGACTATGGTGGACTTTACGTCCTTCGAGGTCTTTCCACAAAGTTTGGATGGGCAATTATCAGACGTTATTAATTTGCAAAAATTCTGAAGGGTAGGAATTTGAACAAGGCATTTCTTGAGATATCTTCCACATGTAAGATTCTGTGATTATATATCTGACATTCTCGAATGAGAGATTTGGAAGAGGATGAAAGTGCCATGTAGTCCAAACCCTTCATGTCATTTATGGATTCACAGTGAAATTGGTCGTGACGGAGGGGTACCCAGCCTGCATGAAATCACATGGAGAGAAGGATGTTCTTCTGTGTAGAACGAAATGATCTTTCATTTTTCAAGATTTCTTTTCATGAGGAAGTTGATGGGAATGGTTTTATTGAATCTTATTTCCTCTCTGTTGATCCGTTTACTTGCTGTCTGATGTTATAGAGCAGTAAAAAGGAAGTTTGGTTGCTAGATAGTGGACAAAAATCCGAACCCTTGCAAAGGGGTGTTTTTGATTTGGACATTCCCTCCTGGATGTCCTACATTTGTAGGACATGTCCTCCATTTTCTGATCACCGTATATTTTATGGGTTTATACTATATTTGTAAAACTGTAGAACCATAATTAATAATGACCATGGCCATCCATGCATTTTCAATGTAATATCCACTCTCTTGAAGCAAAAAACTCTCCATAATAGCGTGAGAGCTATTTGAAAGTAGAATTTATTCTCTTAGACTATGGTGGACTTTACGTCCTTCGAGGTCTTTCCACAAAGTTTGGATGGGCAATTATCAGACGTTATTGATTTGCAAAAATTCTGAAGGGTGGAAGTTTGAACAAGACGTTGCTTGGCATATCTTCCACATGTAAGATTCTGTGATTACATATCTGACATTCTCGAATGAGAAATTTGGAAGAGGAGGCAAGTGCCATGTAGTCCAAACCCTTCATGTCATTTATGGATTCACAGTGAAATTGGTCGTGACGGAGGGGTACCCAGTCTGCATGAAATCAAACGGATAGAAGGATCCTCTTCTATGTAGAACGAAATGATCTTTCATTGTTCAAGATTCCTTTGCTTCAGGTAATTGATGGGAATGGTTTTATTGAATCTTTTTTCCTCTCTGTTGAGTGGTTTTCTGGCTGTTCGAGTTTACACAGCAGGAAAAAGGAAGTTTGGTTTCTAGATAGTGGAGAAAAATTTGAACCCTTGGAAAGAGGTGTTTTTGATTAGGGCCATTCCTCCTGGGCGTCCTACATTTGTAGGACATGTCCTCCATTTTCAGATCACAGTATATTTTATGGGTACATACAATATTTGTACACCTGTAGACCCAGAATTAATCATGACCATTGCCATCCAAGCATTCTCTTAGTATATTCCACCCCCTTCAAGTAAAACAACTCTTTATAATTGTGTAAGAGCTATTTGAAAGTAGAATTTATTCTCTTGGACTTTGGTGCACTTTACGTCCTGCGACGTCTTTCCACAAAGTTTGGATGTACAATTATCAAACGTTATTGAGTTGCAAAAATTCTGTAGGGTGGAATTTTGGACAAGCCATTTCTTGGCATATCTTCCACCTGTAAGATTCTGTGATTACATATCTGACATTCTAGAATGAGAGATTTAGAAGAGGAGGCAAGTTCTATGTAGTCCAAACCCTTCATATCATTTACAGATTCACAATAAAATTGGTTGTGAAGGAGAGGTAACAAGTCTGCATGAAATGACATGGAGAGAAGGATCCTCTTTTATGCAGAACGAAATGATCTTTAATTGTTCAAGATTTCTTTGCATGAGGAAGTTGATGGGAATGGTTTTATTGAATCTTATTTCCTCTCTGTTGAGCCGTTTTCTTGCTGTCCGAGTTCATAGAGCAGTAAAAAGGAAGTTTGGTAGCTAGATAGTGGACAAAAATTTGAACCCTTGGAAAGAGGTGTTTTTGATGTGGGACTTCACTCCTGGATGTCCTACATTTGCAGGACATGTCCTCCATTTTCAGATCACAGTATATTTTATGGGTTTATACTATATTTGTAAAACTGAGAACCAAAATTAATAATGACCATGGCCATCCATGCATTTTCAATGTAATATCCACTCTCTTGAAGCAAAACAACTCTCCATAATAGCGTAAGAGCTATTTGAAAGTAGAATTTATTCTCTTAGACTATGGTGGACTTTACGTCCTTCCATGTCTTTCCACAAAGTTTGGATGGGCAATTATAAGACGTTATTAATTTGCAAAAATTCTGAAGGGTAGGAATTTGAACAAGGCATTTCTTGGCATATCTTCCACATGTAAGATTCTGTGATTATATATCTGACATTCTCGAATGAGAGATTTGGAAGAGGATGAAAGTGCCATGTAGTCCAAACCCTTCATGTCATTTATGGATTCACAGTGAAATTGGTCGTGACGGAGGGGTACCCAGCCTGCATGAAATCACATGGAGAGAAGGATGTTCTTCTGTGTAGAACAAAATGATCTTTCATTGTTCAAGATTTCTTTGCATGAGGAAGTTGATGGGAATGGTTTTATTGAAACTTATTTCCTATCTGTTGAGCCGTTTTCTTGCTGTCCGAGTTTATAGAGCAGTAAAAAGGAAGTTTGGTTGCTAGATAGTGGACAAAAATGTGAACCCTTGGAAAGAGGTGTTTTTGATGTGGGCCTTCACTCCTGGGCGTCCTACATTTGTAGGACATGTCCTCCATCTTGAGATCACAATATATTTTATGGGTTTATACTATATATGTACACCTGTAGACCCATAATAAATCATGACCATGGCAATCCAAGCATTTTAAATGTAATATTCACTCTCTTGAAGCAAAAGAACTCTCCATAATAGCGTAAGAGCTATTTGAAAGTAGAATTAATTTTCTTGGACTTTGGTGGACTTTTCGTCCGGCGAGGTCTTTCCACAAAGTTTGGATGGGCAATTATCAGACGTTATTGAGTTGCAAAAATTCGGAAGGCTGGGAGTTTGGACTAGCCATCTCTTGGCATATCTTGCACCTGTAAGATTCTGAGATTACATATCTGACATTCTCGAATGAGAGATTTGGAAGAGGAGGCAAGTGCTATGTAGACCAAACCCTTCATATCATTTATAGATTCACAATAAAATTGGTCGTGAAGGAGGGGTACCCAGTCTGCATTTGTGGCTAGTTAGTGGAGAAAAATTTGAACCCTTGGAAAGGGGTGTTTTTAATTTGGGCCTTCCCTCCTGGGCGTCCTACATTTGTAGGACATGTCCTACATTTTCAGATCACAGTATATTTTATGGGTATATACTATATTTGTACACCTGTAAACCCATAATTAATTATGACCATGGCCATCGATGCATTTTCAATGTAATATCCAATCTCTTGAAGCAAAACAATCTCCATAATAGTGTAAGAGCTATTTGAAAGTAGAATTTATTCTCTTGAACTTTGGTGGACTTTACATCCTTCGAGGTCTTTGCACAAAGTTTGGAATGGCAATTATCTGACGTTATTGAGTTGCAAAAATTCTGAAGGGTGGAAGTTTGGACTAGCCATATCTTGGCATATCTTGCACCATTAAGGTTCTGTGATTACATATCTGACATTCTCGAATGAGAGATTTGGAAGAGGTAGGCAAGTGCCATGTAGTTCCAAACCTTCATGTCATTCATGGATTCACAGTGAAATTGGTCGTGATGGGGGGGTACCCAGTCTGCATGAAATCACATGGAGAGAAGGATCCTCTTGTATGCAGAACAAAATTATCTTTCAATGTTCAAGATTTCTTTGCATGAGGAAGTTGATGGGAATGGTTTTATTGAATCTTATTTCCTGTCTGTTGAGCGTTTTTCTTGATGTACGAATATATAGAGTAGTAAAAAGGAAGTTTTGTGGCTAGTTAGTGGAGAAAAATTTGAACCCTTGGAAAGAGGTGTTTTTAATTTGGGCCTTCCCTCCTGGGCGTCCTACATTTGTAGGACATGTCCTACATTTTCAGATCATACAGTATTTTATGGGTTTATACTATATATGTACCCTTGTAGACCCATAATTAATTATGACCATTGCCATCCAAGCATTTTTAATGTAATATCCACTCTCTTGAAGCAAAACAACTCTCCATAATAGTGTAAGAGCTATTTGAAAGTAGAATTAATTCTCTTGGACTTTGGTGGACTTCATGTCCTTCGAGGTCTTTCCACAAAGTTGGGATGGGCAAGTATCAGACGTTATTGAGTTGCAAAAATTCTGAAGTGTGGAATTTTGGACAAGCCATTTCTTGGCATGTCTTACACCTGTAAGATTCTGTGATTACATAGTTGTCATTCTCGAATGAGAGATTTGGAAGAGGAGGCAAGTGCTATGTAGTCCAAACCCTTCATATCATTTATAGATTCACAATAAAATTGGTTGTGAAGGAGGGGTACCCAGGCTGCATGAAATCACATGGACAGAAGGATCCTCTTTTATGCAGAACGAAATGATCTTTAATTGTTCAAGATTTCTTTGCATGAGGAAGTTGATGGGAATGGTTTTATTGAATCTTATTTCCTCTCTGTTGAGCCGTTTTCTTGCTGTCCGAGTTTATAGAGCAGTAAAAAGGAAGTTTGGTAGCTAGATAGTGGACAAAAATTTGATCCCTTGCAAAGAGGTGTTTTTGATGTGGGCCTTCACTCCTGGACGTCCTACATTTGTAGGACATGTCCTCCATTTTCAGATCACAGTATATTTTATGGGTTTATACTATATTTGTAAAACTGAGAACCAAAATTAATAATGACCATGGCCATCCATGCATTTTCAATGTAATATCCACTCTCTTGAAGCAAAACAACTCTCCATAATAGCGTAAGAGCTATTTGAAAGTAGAATTTATTCTCTTAGACTATGGTGGACTTTACGTCCTTCGAGGTCTTTCCACAAAGTTTGGATGGGCAATTATCAGACGTTATTAATTTGCAAAAATTCTGAAGGGTAGGAATTTGAACAAGGCATTTCTTGGCATATCTTCCACATGTAAGATTCTGTGATTATATATCTGACATTATCGAATGAGAGATTTGGAAGAGGAGGCAAGTGCCATGTAGTCCAAACCCTTCATGTCATTTATGGATTCACAGTGAAATTGGTCGTGACGGAGGGGTACCCAGTCTGCATGAAATCACATGGAGAGAAGGATCTTCTTCTATGTAGAGCGAATTGATCTTTCATTGTTCAAGATTTCTTTGCATGAGGAAGTTGATGGGAATGGTTTTATTGAATCTTATTTCCTCTCTGTTGAGCCGTTTTCTTGCTGTCCGAGTTTATAGAGCAGTAAAAAGGAAGTTTGGTTGCCAGATAGTGGACAAAAATTTGAACCCTTGGAAAGAGATGTTTTTGATGTGGGCCTTCACTCCTGGGCGTCCTACATTTGTAGGACATGTCCTCCGTTTTCAGATCACAATATATTTTATGGGTTTATACTATATATGTACACCTGTAGACCCATAATAATTCATGACCATGGCAATCCAAGCATTTTCAATGTAATATCCACTCTCTTGAAGCAAAAGAACTCTCCATAATAGCGTAAGAGCTATTTGAAAGTAGAATTAATTTTCTTGGACTTTGGTGGACTTTACGTCCGGCGAGGTCTTTCCACAAAGTTTGGGTGGGCAATTATCAGACGTTATTGAGTTGCAAAAATTCGGAAGGCTGAGAGTTTGGACTAGCCATCTCTTGGCATATCTTGCACCTGTAAGATTCTGAGATTACATATCTGACATTCTCGAATGAGAGATTTGGAAGAGGAGGCAAGTGCTATGTAGACCAAACCCTTCATATCATTTATAGATTCACAATAAAATTGGTCGTGAAGGAGGGGTACCCAGTCTGCATGAAATCACATGGAGAGAAGGATCCTCTTGTATCCAGAACAAAATTATCTTTCATTGTTCAAGATTTCTTTGCATGAGGAAGTTGATGGGAATGGTTTTATTGAATCTAATTTCCTCTCTGTTGAGCGTTTTTCTTGATGTACGAATATATAGAACAGTAAAAAAGAAGTTTTGTGGCTAGTTAGTGGAGAAAAATTTGAACCCTTGGAAAGAGGTGTTTTTAATTTGGGCCTTCCCTCCTGGGTGTCCTACATTTATAGGACATGCCCTACATTTTCAGATCACAGTATATTTTATGGGTATATACTATACTTGTACACCTGTAAACCCATAATTAATTATGACCATTGCCATCGACGCATTTTCAATGTAATTTCCACTCTCTTGAAGCAAAACAACTCTCCATAATAGCGTGAGAGCTATTTGAAAGTAGAATTTATTCTCTTAGACTATGGTGGACTTTACGTCCTTCGAGGTCTTTCCACAAAGTTTGGATGGGCAATTATCAGACGTTATTGATTTGCAAAAATTCTGAAGGGTGGAAGTTTGAACAAGACGTTGCTTGGCATATCTTCCACATGTAAGATTCTGTGATTACATATCTGACATTCTAGAATGAGAGATTTGGAAGAGGAGGCAAGTGCCATGTAGTCCAAACCCTTCATATCATTTATAGATTCACAAAAAAATTGGTTGTGATAGAGGGGTAACCAATCTGCATGAAATCACATGGAGAGAAGGATCCTCTTCTATGCAGAACAAATTGATCTTTCATTGTTCAAGATTTCTTTGCATGAGGAAGTTGATGGGAATGGTTTTATTGAATCTTATTTCCTCTCTGTTGAGCCATTTTCTTGCTGTCCGTGTTTATAGAGCAATAAAAAGGAAATTTGGTTGCTAGATAGTGGACAAAAATCTGAACCCTTGCAAAGGGGTGTTTTTGATTTGGACATTCCCTCCTGGATGTCCTACATTTGTAGGACATGTCCTCCATTTTCTGATCACAGTATATTTTATGGGTTTATACTATATTTGTAAAACTGTAGAACCATAATTAATAATGACCATGGCCATCCATGCATTTTCAATGTAATATCCACTCTCTTGAAGCAAAACAACTCTCCATAATAGCGTGAGAGCTATTTGAAAGTAGAATTTATTCTCTTAGACTATGGTGGACTTTACATCCTTCGAGGTCTTTCCACAAAGTTTGGATGGGCAATTATCAGACGTTATTGATTTGCAAAAATTCTGAAGGGTGGAAGTTTGGACAAGATGTTTCTTGGCATATCTTCCACATGTAAGATTCTGTGATTACATATCTGACATTCTTGAATGAGAGATTTGGAAGAGGAGGCAAGTGCCATGTAGTCCAAACCCTTCATGTCATTTATGGATTCACAGTGAAATTGGTCGTGACGGAGGGGTACCCAGTCTGCATGAAATCACATGGAGAGAAGGATCTTCTTCTATGTAGAGCGAAATGATCTTTCATTGTTCAAGATTTCTTTGCATGAGGAAGTTGATGGGAATGGTTTTATTGAATCTTACTTCCTCTCTGTTGAGCCGTTTTCTTGCTGTCCGAGTTTATAGAGCAGTAAAAAGGAAGCTTGGTTGCCAGATAGTGGACAAAAATTTGAACCCTTGGAAAGAGATGTTTTTGATTAAAGCCTTCCCTCCTGGGCGTCCTACATTTGTACGACATGTCCTCCATTTTCAGATCACAGTATATTTTATGGGTTTATACTATATATGTACACCTGTAGACCCATAATAAATCATGACCATGGCCATACAAGCATTTTCAATGTAATATCCACTCTCTTGAAGCAAAAGAACTCTCCATAAAAGTGTAAGAGCTATTTGAAAGTAGAATTTATTTTCTTGGACTTTGGTGGACTTTATGTCCGGCGAGGTCTTTCCACATAGTTTGGATGGGCAATTATCAGACGTTATTGAGTTGCAAAAATTCGGAAGGCTGGGAGTTTGAACTAGCCATCTCTTGGCATATCTTGCACCTGTAAGATTCTGTGATTACATATCTGACATTCTCGAATGAGAGATTTGGAACAGAAGGCAAGTGCTATGTAGTCCAAACCCTTCATATCATTTATAGATTCACAATGAAATTGGTTCTGAAGGAGGGGTACCCAGTCTGCACGAAATCACATGGAAAGAAGGATCCTCTTCTATGTAGAACGAAATGATCTTTCATTGTTCAAGATTTCTTTTCATGAGGAAGTTGATGGGAATGGTTTTATTGAATCTTATTTCCTCTCTGTTGATCCGTTTACTTGCTGTCCGATGTTATAGAGCAGTAAAAAGGAAGTTTGGTTGCTAGATAGTGGACAAAAATCTGAACCCTTGCAAAGGGGTGTTTTTGATTTGGACATTCCCTCCTGGATGTCCTACATTTGTAGGACATGTCCTCCATTTTCTGATCACAGTATATTTTATGGGTTTATACTATATTTGTAAAACTGTAGAACCATAATTAATAATGACCATGGCCATCCATGCATTTTCAATGTAATATCCACTCTCTTGAAGCAAAAAACTCTCCATAATAGCGTGAGAGCTATTTGAAAGTAGAATTTATTCTCTTAGACTATGGTGGACTTTACGTCCTTCGAGGTCTTTCCACAAAGTTTGGATGGGCAATTATCAGACGTTATTGATTTGCAAAAATTCTGAAGGGTGGAAGTTTGAACAAGACGTTGCTTGGCATATCTTCCACATGTAAGATTCTGTGATTACATATCTGACATTCTCGAATGAGAAATTTGGAAGAGGAGGCAAGTGCCATGTAGTCCAAACCCTTCATGTCATTTATGGATTCACAGTGAAATTGGTCGTGACGGAGGGGTACCCAGTCTGCATGAAATCAAACGGATAGAAGGATCCTCTTCTATGTAGAACGAAATGATCTTTCATTGTTCAAGATTCCTTTGCTTCAGGTAATTGATGGGAATGGTTTTATTGAATCTTTTTTCCTCTCTGTTGAGTGGTTTTCTGGCTGTTCGAGTTTACACAGCAGGAAAAAGGAAGTTTGGTTTCTAGATAGTGGAGAAAAATTTGAACCCTTGGAAAGAGGTGTTTTTGATTAGGGCCATTCCTCCTGGGCGTCCTACATTTGTAGGACATGTCCTCCATTTTCAAACCACAGTATATTTTATGGGTTTATACTATATTTGTACACCTGTATACCCATAATTAATCATGACCATTGCCATCCAAGCATTTTCAATGTAATATCCTCTCTCTTGAAGCAAAACAACTCTCCATAATAGTATAAGAGCTATATGAAAGTAGAATTTATTCTCTTCGACTTTGGTGGACTTTACGTCCTTCGAGGTCTTTCCACAAAGTTTGGATGGGCAATTATCAGATGTTATTGAATTGCAAAAAATCTGAAGGGTGGAAGTTTGGACAAGCCATTTCTTGGCATATTCTCCACCTGCAAGATTCTATGATTACATATCTGACGTTCTGGAATGAGAGATTTGGAAGAGGAGGCAAGTGCCATGTAGTCCAAACCCTTCATATCCTTTATGGATTCACAATAAAATTGGTTGTGATGGAGGGGTAACCAGTCTGCAAGAAATCACATGGAGAGAAGGATCCTCTTCGATGCAGAATGAAATGATCTTTCATTGTTCAAGATTTCTTTGCATGAGGAAGTTGATGGGAATGGTTTTATTGAAAATTATTTCCTCTCTGTTGAGCCTTTTTCTTGCTGTACGAGTATATAGAGCAGTAAAAGGGAAGTTTGGTTGCTAGTTAGCGGACAAAAATTTGAACCCTTGGAAAGAGGTGTTTATAATTTGGGCCTTCCCTCCTGGGCGTCCTACATTTGTAGGACATGTCCTACATTTTCAGATCACAGTATGTTTTATGGGTACATACAATATTTGTACACCTGTAGACCCAGAATTAATCATGACCATTGCCATCCAAGCATTCTCATAGTATATTCCACCCCCTTCAAGTAAAACAACTCTTTATAATTGTGTAAGAGCTATTTGAAAGTAGAATTTATTCTCTTGGACTTTGGTGCACTTTACGTCCTGCGACGTCTTTCCACAAAGTTTGGATGTACAATTATCAAACGTTATTGAGTTGCAAAAATTCTGTAGGGTGGAATTTTGGACAAGCCATTTCTTGGCATATCTTCCACCTGTAAGATTCTGTGATTACATATCTGACATTCTAGAATGAGAGATTTAGAAGAGGAGGCAAGTTCTATGTAGTCCAAACCCTTCATATCATTTATAGATTCACAATAAAATTGGTTGTGAAGGAGAGGTAACAAGTCTGCATGAAATGACATGGAGAGAAGGATCCTCTTTTATGCAGAACGAAATGATCTTTAAGTGTTCAAGATTTCTTTGCATGAGGAAGTTGATGGGAATGGTTTTATTGAATCTTATTTCCTCTCTGTTGAGCCGTTTTCTTGCTGTCCGAGTTCATAGAGCAGTAAAAAGGAAGTTTGGTAGCTAGATAGTGGACAAAAATTTGAACCCTTGGAAAGAGGTGTTTTTGATGTGGGCCTTCACTCCTGGATGTCCTACATTTGTAGGACATGTCCTCCATTTTCAGATCACAGTATATTTTATGGGTTTATACTATATTTGTAAAACTGAGAACCAAAATTAATAATGACCATGGCCATCCATGCATTTTCAATGTAATATCCACTCTCTTGAAGCAAAACAACTCTCCATAATAGCGTAAGAGCTATTTGAAAGTAGAATTTATTCTCTTAGACTATGGTGGACTTTACGTCCTTCGATGTCTTTCCACAAAGTTTGGATGGGCAATTATCAGACGTTATTAATTTGCAAAAATTCTGAAGGGTAGGAATTTGAACAAGGCATTTCTTGGCATATCTTCCACATGTAAGATTCTGTGATTATATATCTGACATTTTCGAATGAGAGATTTGGAAGAGGATGAAAGTGCCATGTAGTCCAAACCCTTCATGTCATTTATGGATTCACAGTGAAATTGGTCGTGACGGAGGGGTACCCAGCCTGCATGAAATCACATGGAGAGAAGGATGTTCTTCTGTGTAGAACAAAATGATCTTTCATTGTTCAAGATTTCTTTGCATGAGGAAGTTGATGGGAATGGTTTTATTGAAACTTATTTCCTATCTGTTGAGCCGTTTTCTTGCTGTCCGAGTTTATAGAGCAGTAAAAAGGAAGTTTGGTTGCTAGATAGTGGACAAAAATGTGAACCCTTGGAAAGAGGTGTTTTTGATGTGGGCCTTCACTCCTGGGCGTCCTACATTTGTAGGACATGTCCTCCATCTTGAGATCACAATATATTTAATGGATATATACTATATATGTACACCTGTAGACCCATAATAAATCATGACCATGGCAATCCAAGCATTTTCAATGTAATATTCACTCTCTTGAAGCAAAAGAACTCTCCATAATAGCGTAAGAGCTATTTGAAAGTAGAATTAATTTTCTTGGACTTTGGTGGACTTTACGTCCGGCGAGGTCTTTCCACAAAGTTTGGATGGGCAATTATCAGACGTTATTGAGTTGCAAAAATTCGGAAGGCTGGGAGTTTGGACTAGCCATCTCTTGGCATATCTTGCACCTGTAAGATTCTGAGATTACATATCTGACATTCTCGAATGAGAGATTTGGAAGAGGAGGCAAGTGCTATGTAGACCAAACCCTTCATATCATTTATAGATTCACAATAAAATTGGTCGTGAAGGAGGGGTACCCAGTCTGCATGAAATCACATGGAGAGAAGGATCCTCTTGTATCCAGAACAAAATTATCTTTCATTGTTCAAGATTTCTTTGCATGAGGAAGTTGATGGGAATGGTTTTATTGAATCTAATTTCCTCTCTGTTGAGCGTTTTTCTTGATGTACGAATATATAGAACAGTAAAAAAGAAGTTTTGTGGCTAGTTAGTGGAGAAAAATTTGAACCCTTGGAAAGAGGTGTTTTTAATTTGGGCCTTCCCTCCTGGGCGTCCTACATTTGTAGGACATGTCCTACATTTTCAGATCACAGTATATTTTATGGGTATATACTATATTTGTACACCTGTAAACCCATAATTAATTATGACCATGGCCATCGATGCATTTTCAATGTAATATCCAATCTCTTGAAGCAAAACAATCTCCATAATAGTGTAAGAGCTATTTGAAAGTAGAATTTATTCTCTTGAACTTTGGTGGACTTTACATCCTTCGAGGTCTTTGCACAAAGTTTGGAATGGCAATTATCTGACGTTATTGAGTTGCAAAAATTCTGAAGGGTGGAAGTTTGGACTAGCCATATCTTGGCATATCTTGCACCATTAAGGTTCTGTGATTACATATCTGACATTCTCGAATGAGAGATTTGGAAGAGGAGGCAAGTGCCATGTAGTTCCAAACCTTCATGTCATTCATGGATTCACAGTGAAATTGGTCGTGATGGGGGGGGTAACCAGTCTGCATGAAATCACATGGAGAGAAGGATCCTCTTGTATGCAGAACAAAATTATCTTTCAATGTTCAAGATTTCTTTGCATGAGGAAGTTGATGGGAATGATTTTATTGAATCTTATTTCCTGTCTGTTGAGCGTTTTTCTTGATGTACGAATATATAGAGTAGTAAAAAGGAAGTTTTGTGGCTAGTTAGTGGAGAAAAATTTGAACCCTTGGAAAGAGGTGTTTTTAATTTGGGCCTTCCCTCCTGGGCGTCCTACATTTGTAGGACATGTCCTACATTTTCAGATCATACAGTATTTTATGGGTTTATACTATATATGTACCCTTGTAGACCCATAATTAATTATGACCATTGCCATCCAAGCATTTTTAATGTAATATCCACTCTCTTGAAGCAAAAAACTCTCCATAATAGCGTGAGAGCTATTTGAAAGTAGAATTTATTCTCTTAGACTATGGTGGACTTTACGTCCTTCGAGGTCTTTCCACAAAGTTTGGATGGGCAATTATCAGACGTTATTGATTTGCAAAAATTCTGAAGGGTGGAAGTTTGAACAAGACGTTGCTTGGCATATCTTCCACATGTAAGATTCTGTGATTACATATCTGACATTCTCGAATGAGAAATTTGGAAGAGGAGGCAAGTGCCATGTAGTCCAAACCCTTCATGTCATTTATGGATTCACAGTGAAATTGGTCGTGACGGAGGGGTACCCAGTCTGCATGAAATCAAACGGATAGAAGGATCCTCTTCTATGTAGAACGAAATGATCTTTCATTGTTCAAGATTCCTTTGCTTCAGGTAATTGATGGGAATGGTTTTATTGAATCTTTTTTCCTCTCTGTTGAGTGGTTTTCTGGCTGTTCGAGTTTACACAGCAGGAAAAAGGAAGTTTGGTTTCTAGATAGTGGAGAAAAATTTGAACCCTTGGAAAGAGGTGTTTTTGATTAGGGCCATTCCTCCTGGGCGTCCTACATTTGTAGGACATGTCCTCCATTTTCAAACCACAGTATATTTTATGGGTTTATACTATATTTGTACACCTGTATACCCATAATTAATCATGACCATTGCCATCCAAGCATTTTCAATGTAATATCCTCTCTCTTGAAGCAAAACAACTCTCCATAATAGTATAAGAGCTATATGAAAGTAGAATTTATTCTCTTCGACTTTGGTGGACTTTACGTCCTCCGAGGTCTTTCCACAAAGTTTGGATGGGCAATTATCAGACGTTATTGAATTGCAAAAAATCTGAAGGGTGGAAGTTTGGACAAGCCATTTCTTGGCATATTCTCCACCTGCAAGATTCTGTGATTACATATCTGACATTCTCGAATGAGAGATTTGGAAGAGGAGGCAAGTGCCATGTAGTCCAAACCCTTCATATCCTTTATGGATTCACAATAAAATTGGTTGTGATGGAGGGGTAACCAGTCTGCAAGAAATCACATGGAGAGAAGGATCCTCTTCGATGCAGAATGAAATGATCTTTCATTGTTCAAGATTTCTTTGCATGAGGAAGTTGATGGGAATGGTTTTATTGAAAATTATTTCCTCTCTGTTGAGCCTTTTTCTTGCTGTACGAGTATATAGAGCAGTAAAAGGGAAGTTTGGTTGCTAGTTAGCGGACAAAAATTTGAACCCTTGGAAAGAGGTGTTTTTAATTTGGGCCTTCCCTCCTGGGCGTCCTACATTTGTAGGACATGTCCTACATTTTCAGATCACAGTATATTTTATGGGTACATACAATATTTGTACACCTGTAGACCCAGAATTAATCATGACCATTGCCATCCAAGCATTCTCATAGTATATTCCACCCCCTTCAAGTAAAACAACTCTTTATAATTGTGTAAGAGCTATTTGAAAGTAGAATTTATTCTCTTAGACTTTGGTGCACTTTACGTCCTGCGACGTCTTTCCACAAAGTTTGGATGTACAATTATCAAACGTTATTGAGTTGCAAAAATTCTGTAGGGTGGAATTTTGGACAAGCCATTTCTTGGCATATCTTCCACCTGTAAGATTCTGTGATTACATATCTGACATTCTAGAATGAGAGATTTAGAAGAGGAGGCAAGTTCTATGTAGTCCAAACCCTTCATATCATTTATAGATTCACAATAAAATTGGTTGTGAAGGAGAGGTAACAAGTCTGCATGAAATGACATGGAGAGAAGGATCCTCTTTTATGCAGAACGAAATGATCTTTAATTGTTCAAGATTTCTTTGCATGAGGAAGTTGATGGGAATGGTTTTATTGAAAATTATTTCCTCTCTGTTGAGCCGTTTTCTTGCTGTCCAAGTTTATAGAGCAGTAAAAAGGAAGTTTGGTAGCTAGATAGTGGACAAAAATTTGAACCCTTGGAAAGAGGTGTTTTTGATGTGGGCCTTCACTCCTGGATGTCCTACATTTGTAGGACATGTCCTCCATTTTCAGATCACAGTATATTTTATGGGTTTATTCTATATTTGTAAAACTGAGAACCAAAATTAATAATGACCATGGCCATCCATGCATTTTCAATGTAATATCCACTCTCTTGAAGCAAAACAACTCTCCATAATAGCGTAAGAGCTATTTGAAAGTAGAATTTATTCTCTTAGACTATGGTGGACTTTACGTCCTTCGATGTCTTTCCACAAAGTTTGGATGGGCAATTATCAGACGTTATTAATTTGGAAAAATTCTGAAGGGTAGGAATTTGAACAAGGCATTTCTTGGCATATCTTCCACATGTAAGATTCTGTGATTATATATCTGACATTCTCGAATGAGAGATTTGGAAGAGGAGGCAAGTGCTATGTAGTCCAAACCCTTCATATCATTTATAGATTCACAATAAAATTGGTTGTGAAGGAGGGGTACCCAGGCTGCATGAAATCACATGGACAGAAGGATCCTCTTTTATGCAGAACGAAATGATCTTTAATTGTTCAAGATTTCTTTGCATGAGGAAGTTGATGGGAATGGTTTTATTGAATCTTATTTCCTCTCTGTTGAGCCGGTTTCTTGCTGTCCGAGTTTATAGAGCAGTAAAAAGGAAGTTTGGTTGCTAGATAGTGGACAAAAATGTGAACCCTTGGAAAGAGGTGTTTTTGATGTGGGCCTTCACTCCTGGGCATCCTACATTTGTAGGACATGTCCTCCATCTTGAGATCACAATATATTTTATGGGTTTATACTATATATGTACACCTGTAGACCCATAATAAATCATGACCATGGCAATCCAAGCATTTTCAATGTAATATTCACTCTCTTGAAGCAAAAGAACTCTCCATAATAGCGTAAGAGCTATTTGAAAGTAGAATTAATTTTCTTGGACTTTGGTGGACTTTACGTCCGGCGAGGTCTTTCCACAAAGTTTGGATGGGCAATTATCAGACGTTATTGAGTTACAAAAATTCGGAAGGCTGGGAGTTTGGACTAGCCATCTCTTGGCATATCTTGCACCTGTAAGATTCTGAGATTACATATCTGACATTCTCGAATGAGAGATTTGGAAGAGGAGGCAAGTGCTATGTAGACCAAACCCTTCATATCATTTATAGATTCACAATAAAATTAGTCGTGAAGGAGGGGTACCCAGTCTGCATGAAATCACATGGAGAGAAGGATCCTCTTGTATCCAGAACAAAATTATCTTTCATTGTTCAAGATTTCTTTGCATGAGGAAGTTGATGGGAATGGTTTTATTGAATCTAATTTCCTCTCTGTTGAGCGTTTTTCTTGATGTACGAATATATAGAACAGTAAAAAAGAAGTTTTGTGGCTAGTTAGTGGAGAAAAATTTGAACCCTTGGAAAGAGGTGTTTTTAATTTGGGCCTTCCCTCCTGGGCGTCCTACATTTGTAGGACATGTCCTACATTTTCAGATCACAGTATATTTTATGGGTACATACAATATTTGTACACCTGTAGACCCAGAATTAATCATGACCATTGCCATCCAAGCATTCTCATAGTATATTCCACCCCCTTCAAGTAAAACAACTCTTTATAATTGTGTAAGAGCTATTTGAAAGTAGAATTTATTCTCTTAGACTTTGGTGCACTTTACGTCCTGCGACGTCTTTCCACAAAGTTTGGATGTACAATTATCAAACGTTATTGAGTTGCAAAAATTCTGTAGGGTGGAATTTTGGACAAGCCATTTCTTGGCATATCTTCCACCTGTAAGATTCTGTGATTACATATCTGACATTCTAGAATGAGAGATTTAGAAGAGGAGGCAAGTTCTATGTAGTCCAAACCCTTCATATCATTTATAGATTCACAATAAAATTGGTTGTGAAGGAGAGGTAACAAGTCTGCATGAAATGACATGGAGAGAAGGATCCTCTTTTATGCAGAACGAAATGATCTTTAATTGTTCAAGATTTCTTTGCATGAGGAAGTTGATGGGAGTGGTTTTATTGAAAATTATTTCCTCTCTGTTGAGCCGTTTTCTTGCTGTCCGAGTTTATAGAGCAGTAAAAAGGAAGTTTGGTAGCTAGATAGTGGACAAAAATTAGAACCCTTGGAAAGAGGTGTTTTTGATGTGGGCCTTCACTCCTGGATGTCCTACATTTGTAGGACATGTCCTCCATTTTCAGATCACAGTATATTTTATGGGTTTATACTATATTTGTAAAACTGAGAACCAAAATTAATAATGACCATGGCCATCCATGCATTTTCAAAGTAATATCCACTCTCTTGAAGCAAAACAACTCTCCATAATAGCGTAAGAGCTATTTGAAAGTAGAATTTATTCTCTTAGACTATGGTGGACTTTACGTCCTTCGATGTCTTTCCACAAAGTTTGGATGGGCAATTATCAGACGTTATTAATTTGCAAAAATTCTGAAGGGTAGGAATTTGAACAAGGCATTTCTTGGCATATCTTCCACATGTAAGATTCTGTGATTATATATCTGACATTCTCGAATGAGAGATTTGGAAGAGGAGGCAAGTGCTATGTAGTCCAAACCCTTCATATCATTTATAGATTCACAATAAAATTGGTTGTGAAGGAGGGGTACCCAGGCTGCATGAAATCACATGGACAGAAGGATCCTCTTTTATGCAGAACGAAATGATCTTTCATTGTTCAAGATTTCTTTGCATGAGGAAGTTGATGGGAATGGTTTTATTGAATCTTATTTCCTCTCTGTTGAGCCGGTTTCTTGCTGTCCGAGTTTATAGAGCAGTAAAAAGGAAGTTTGGTTGCTAGATAGTGGACAAAAATGTGAACCCTTGGAAAGAGGTGTTTTTGATGTGGGCCTTCACTCCTGGGCGTCCTACATTTGTAGGACATGTCCTCCATCTTGAGATCACAATATATTTTATGGGTTTATACTATATATGTACACCTGTAGACCCATAATAAATCATGACCATGGCAATCCAAGCATTTTCAATGTAATATTCACTCTCTTGAAGCAAAAGAACTCTCCATAATAGCGTAAGAGCTATTTGAAAGTAGAATTAATTTTCTTGGACTTTGGTGGACTTTACGTCCGGCGAGGTCTTTCCACAAAGTTTGGATGGGCAATTATCAGACGTTATTGAGTTGCAAAAATTCGGAAGGCTGGGAGTTTGGACTAGCCATCTCTTGGCATATCTTGCACCTGTAAGATTCTGAGATTACATATCTGACATTCTCGAATGAGAGATTTGGAAGAGGAGGCAAGTGCTATGTAGACCAAACCCTTCATATCATTTATAGATTCACAATAAAATTGGTCGTGAAGGAGGGGTACCCAGTCTGCATGAAATCACATGGAGAGAAGGATCCTCTTGTATCCAGAACAAAATTATCTTTCATTGTTCAAGATTTCTTTGCATGAGGAAGTTGATGGGAATGGTTTTATTGAATCTAATTTCCTCTCTGTTGAGCGTTTTTCTTGATGTACGAATATATAGAACAGTAAAAAAGAAGTTTTGTGGCTAGTTAGTGGAGAAAAATTTGAACCCTTGGAAAGAGGTGTTTTTAATTTGGGCCTTCCCTCCTGGGCGTCCTACATTTGTAGGACATGTCCTACATTTTCAGATCACAGTATATTTTATGGGTATATACTATATTTGTACACCTGTAAACCCATAATTAATTATGACCATGGCCATCGATGCATTTTCAATGTAATATCCAATCTCTTGAAGCAAAACAATCTCCATAATAGTGTAAGAGCTATTTGAAAGTAGAATTTATTCTCTTGAACTTTGGTGGACTTTACATCCTTCGAGGTCTTTGCACAAAGTTTGGAATGGCAATTATCTGACGTTATTGAGTTGCAAAAATTCTGAAGGGTGGAAGTTTGGACTAGCCATATCTTGGCATATCTTGCACCATTAAGGTTCTGTGATTACATATCTGACATTCTCGAATGAGAGATTTGGAAGAGGAGGCAAGTGCCATGTAGTTCCAAACCTTCATGTCATTCATGGATTCACAGTGAAATTGGTCGTGATGGGGGGGTACCCAGTCTGCATGAAATCACATGGAGAGAAGGATCCTCTTGTATGCAGAACAAAATTATCTTTCAATGTTCAAGATTTCTTTGCATGAGGAAGTTGATGGGAATGGTTTTATTGAATCTTATTTCCTGTCTGTTGAGCGTTTTTCTTGATGTACGAATATATAGAGTAGTAAAAAGGAAGTTTTGTGGCTAGTTAGTGGAGAAAAATTTGAACCCTTGGAAAGAGGTGTTTTTAATTTGGGCCTTCCCTCCTGGGCGTCCTACATTTGTAGGACATGTCCTACATTTTCAGATCATACAGTATTTTATGGGTTTATACTATATATGTACCCTTGTAGACCCATAATTAATTATGACCATTGCCATCCAAGCATTTTTAATGTAATATCCACTCTCTTGAAGCAAAACAACTCTCCATAATAGTGTAAGAGCTATTTGAAAGTAGAATTAATTCTCTTGGACTTTGGTGGACTTCATGTCCTTCGAGGTCTTTCCACAAAGTTGGGATGGGCAAGTATCAGACGTTATTGAGTTGCAAAAATTCTGAAGTGTGGAATTTTGGACAAGCCATTTCTTGGCATGTCTTACACCTGTAAGATTCTGTGATTACATAGTTGTCATTCTCAAATGAGAGATTTGGAAGAGGAGGCAAGTGCTATGTAGTCCAAACCCTTCATATCATTTATAGATTCACAATAAAATTGGTTGTGAAGGAGGGATACCCAGGCTGCATGAAATCACATGGACAGAAGGATCCTCTTTTATGCAGAACGAAATGATCTTTAATTGTTCAAGATTTCTTTGCATGAGGAAGTTGATGGGAATGGTTTTATTGAATCTTATTTCCTCTCTGTTGAGCCGGTTTCTTGCTGTCCGAGTTTATAGAGCAGTAAAAAGGAAGTTTGGTAGCTAGATAGTGGACAAAAATTTGATCCCTTGCAAAGAGGTGTTTTTGATGTGGGCCTTCACTCCTGGACGTCCTACATTTGTAGGACATGTCCTCCATTTTCAGATCACAGTATATTTTATGGGTTTATACTATATTTGTAAAACTGAGAACCAAAATTAATAATGACCATGGCCATCCATGCATTTTCAATGTAATATCCACTCTCTTGAAGCTAAACAACTCTCCATAATAGCGTAAGAGCTATTTGAAAGTAGAATTTATTCTCTTAGACTATGGTGGACTTTACGTCCTTCGAGGTCTTTCCACAAAGTTTGGATGGGCAATTATCAGACGTTATTAATTTGCAAAAATTCTGAAGGGTAGGAATTTGAACAAGGCATTTCTTGGCATATCTTCCACATGTAAGATTCTGTGATTATATATCTGACATTATCGAATGAGAGATTTGGAAGAGGAGGCAAGTGCCATGTAGTCCAAACCCTTCATGTCATTTATGGATTCACAGTGAAATTGGTCGTGACGGAGGGGTACCCAGTCTGCATGAAATCACATGGAGAGAAGGATCTTCTTCTATGAAGAGCGAATTGATCTTTCATTGTTCAAGATTTCTTTGCATGAGGAAGTTGATGGGAATGGTTTTATTGAATCTTATTTCCTCTCTGTTGAGCCGTTTTCTTGCTGTCCGAGTTTATAGAGCAGTAAAAAGGAAGTTTGGTTGCCAGATAGTGGACAAAAATTTGAACCCTTGGAAAGAGATGTTTTTGATGTGGGCCTTCACTCCTGGGCGTCCTACATTTGTAGGACATGTCCTCCGTTTTCAGATCACAATATATTTTATGGGTTTATACTATATATGTACACCTGTAGACCCATAATAATTCATGACCATGGCAATCCAAGCATTTTCAATGTAATATCCACTCTCTTGAAGCAAAAGAACTCTCCATAATAGCGTAAGAGCTATTTGAAAGTAGAATTAATTTTCTTGGACTTTGGTGGACTTTACGTCCGGTGAGGTCTTTCCACAAAGTTTGGGTGGGCAATTATCAGACGTTATTGAGTTGCAAAAATTCGGAAGGCTGAGAGTTTGGACTAGCCATCTCTTGGCATATCTTGCACCTGTAAGATTCTGAGATTACATATCTGACATTCTCGAATGAGAGATTTGGAAGAGGAGGCAAGTGCCATGTAGTCCAAACCCTTCATGTCATTTATGGATTCACAGTGAAATTGGTCGTGACGGAGGGGTACCCAGTCTGCATGAAATCAAACGGATAGAAGGATCCTCTTCTATGTAGAACGAAATGATCTTTCATTGTTCAAGATTCCTTTGCTTCAGGTAATTGATGGGAATGGTTTTATTGAATCTTTTTTCCTCTCTGTTGAGTGGTTTTCTGGCTGTTCGAGTTTACACAGCAGGAAAAAGGAAGTTTGGTTTCTAGATAGTGGAGAAAAATTTGAACCCTTGGAAAGAGGTGTTTTTGATTAGGGCCATTCCTCCTGGGCGTCCTACATTTGTAGGACATGTCCTCCATTTTCAAACCACAGTATATTTTATGGGTTTATACTATATTTGTACACCTGTATACCCATAATTAATCATGACCATTGCCATCCAAGCATTTTCAATGTAATATCCTCTCTCTTGAAGCAAAACAACTCTCCATAATAGTATAAGAGCTATATGAAAGTAGAATTTATTCTCTTCGACTTTGGTGGACTTTACGTCCTCCGAGGTCTTTCCACAAAGTTTGGATGGGCAATTATCAGACGTTATTGAATTGCAAAAAATCTGAAGGGTGGAAGTTTGGACAAGCCATTTCTTGGCATATTCTCCACCTGCAAGATTCTGTGATTACATATCTGACATTCTCGAAAGAGAGATTTGGAAGAGGAGGCAAGTGCCATGTAGTCCAAACCCTTCATATCCTTTATGGATTCACAATAAAATTGGTTGTGATGGAGGGGTAACCAGTCTGCAAGAAATCACATGGAGAGAAGGATCCTCTTCGATGCAGAATGAAATGATCTTTCATTGTTCAAGATTTCTTTGCATGAGGAAGTTGATGGGAATGGTTTTATTGAAAATTATTTCCTCTCTGTTGAGCCTTTTTCTTGCTGTACGAGTATATAGAGCAGTAAAAGGGAAGTTTGGTTGCTAGTTAGCGGACAAAAATTTGAACCCTTGGAAAGAGGTGTTTTTAATTTGGGCCTTCCCTCCTGGGCGTCCTACATTTGTAGGACATGTCCTACATTTTCAGATCACAGTATATTTTATGGGTACATACAATATTTGTACACCTGTAGATCCAGAATTAATCATGACCATTGCCATCCAAGCATTCTCATAGTATATTCCACCCCCTTCAAGTAAAACAACTCTTTATAATTGTGTAAGAGCTATTTGAAAGTAGAATTTATTCTCTTGGACTTTGGTGCACTTTACGTCCTGCGACGTCTTTCCACAAAGTTTGGATGTACAATTATCAAACGTTATTGAGTTGCAAAAATTCTGTAGGGTGGAATTTTGGACAAGCCATTTCTTGGCATATCTTCCACCTGTAAGATTCTGTGATTACATATCTGACATTCTAGAATGAGAGATTTAGAAGAGGAGGCAAGTTCTATGTAGTCCAAACCCTTCATATCATTTATAGATTCACAATAAAATTGGTTGTGAAGGAGAGGTAACAAGTCTGCATGAAATGACATGGAGAGAAGGATCCTCTTTTATGCAGAACGAAATGATCTTTAATTGTTCAAGATTTCTTTGCATGAGGAAGTTGATGGGAATGGTTTTATTGAATCTTATTTCCTCTCTGTTGAGCCGTTTTCTTGCTGTCCGAGTTTATAGAGCAGTAAAAAGGAAGCTTGGTTGCCAGATAGTGGACAAAAATTTGAACCCTTGGAAAGAGATGTTTTTGATTAAGGCCTTCCCTCCTGGGCGTCCTACATTTGTAGGACATGTCCTCCATTTTCAGATCACAGTATATTTTATGGGTTTATACTATATATGTACACCTGTAGACCCATAATAAATCATGACCATGGCCATACAAGCATTTTCAATGTAATATCCACTCTCTTGAAGCAAAAGAACTCTCCATAAAAGTGTAAGAGCTATTTGAAAGTAGAATTTATTTTCTTGGACTTTATTGGACTTTATGTCCGGCGAGGTCTTTCCACATAGTTTGGATGGGCAATTATCAGACGTTATTGAGTTGCAAAAATTCGGAAGGCTGGGAGTTTGGACTAGCCATCTCTTGGCATATCTTGCACCTGTAAGATTCTGTGATTACATATCTGACATTCTCGAATGAGAGATTTGGAACAGAAGGCAAGTGCTATGTAGTCCAAACCCTTCATATCATTTATAGATTCACAATGAAATTGGTTCTGAAGGAGGGGTACCCAGTCTGCACGAAATCACATGGAAAGAAGGATCCTCTTCTATGTAGAACGAAATGATCTTTCATTTTTCAAGATTTCTTTTCATGAGGAAGTTGATGGGAATGGTTTTATTGAATCTTATTTCCTCTCTGTTGATCCGTTTACTTGCTGTCCGATGTTATAGAGCAGTAAAAAGGAAGTTTGGTTGCTAGATAGTGGACAAAAATCTGAACCCTTGCAAAGGGGTGTTTTTGATTTGGACATTCCCTCCTGGATGTCCTACATTTGTAGGACATGTCCTCCATTTTCTGATCACAGTATATTTTATGGGTTTATACTATATTTGTAAAACTGTAGAACCATAATTAATAATGACCATGGCCATCCATGCATTTTCAATGTAATATCCACTCTCTTGAAGCAAAAAACTCTCCATAATAGCGTGAGAGCTATTTGAAAGTAGAATTTATTCTCTTAGACTATGGTGGACTTTACGTCCTTCGAGGTCTTTCCACAAAGTTTGGATGGGCAATTATCAGACGTTATTGATTTGCAAAAATTCTGAAGGGTGGAAGTTTGAACAAGACGTTGCTTGGCATATCTTCCACATGTAAGATTCTGTGATTACATATCTGACATTCTCGAATGAGAAATTTGGAAGAGGAGGCAAGTGCCATGTAGTCCAAACCCTTCATGTCATTTATGGATTCACAGTGAAATTGGTCGTGACGGAGGGGTACCCAGTCTGCATGAAATCAAACGGATAGAAGAATCCTCTTCTATGTAGAACGAAATGGTCTTTCATTGTTCAAGATTCCTTTGCTTCAGGTAATTGATGGGAATGGTTTTATTGAATCTTTTTTCCTCTCTGTTGAGTGGTTTTCTGGCTGTTCGAGTTTACACAGCAGGAAAAAGGAAGTTTGGTTTCTAGATAGTGGAGAAAAATTTGAACCCTTGGAAAGAGGTGTTTTTGATTAGGGCCATTCCTCCTGGGCGTCCTACATTTGTAGGACATGTCCTCCATTTTCAAACCACAGTATATTTTATGGGTTTATACTATATTTGTACACCTGTATACCCATAATTAATCATGACCATTGCCATCCAAGCATTTTCAATGTAATATCCTCTCTCTTGAAGCAAAACAACTCTCCATAATAGTATAAGAGCTATATGAAAGTAGAATTTATTCTCTTCGACTTTGGTGGACTTTACGTCCTCCGAGGTCTTTCCACAAAGTTTGGATGGGCAATTATCAGACGTTATTGAATTGCAAAAAATCTGAAGGGTGGAAGTTTGGACAAGCCATTTCTTGGCATATTCTCCACCTGCAAGATTCTGTGATTACATATCTGACATTCTCGAAAGAGAGATTTGGAAGAGGAGGCAAGTGCCATGTAGTCCAAACCCTTCATATCCTTTATGGATTCACAATAAAATTGGTTGTGATGGAGGGGTAACCAGTCTGCAAGAAATCACATGGAGAGAAGGATCCTCTTCGATGCAGAATGAAATGATCTTTCATTGTTCAAGATTTCTTTGCATGAGGAAGTTGATGGGAATGGTTTTATTGAAAATTATTTCCTCTCTGTTGAGCCTTTTTCTTGCTGTACGAGTATATAGAGCAGTAAAAGGGAAGTTTGGTTGCTAGTTAGCGGACAAAAATTTGAACCCTTGGAAAGAGGTGTTTTTAATTTGGGCCTTCCCTCCTGGGCGTCCTACATTTGTAGGACATGTCCTACATTTTCAGATCACAGTATATTTTATGGGTACATACAATATTTGTACACCTGTAGACCCAGAATTCATCATGACCATTGCCATCCAAGCATTCTCATAGTATATTCCACCCCCTTCAAGTAAAACAACTCTTTATAATTGTGTAAGAGCTATTTGAAAGTAGAATTTATTCTCTTGGACTTTGGTGCACTTTACGTCCTGCGACGTCTTTCCACAAAGTTTGGATGTACAATTATCAAACGTTATTGAGTTGCAAAAATTCTGTAGGGTGGAATTTTGGACAAGCCATTTCTTGGCATATCTTCCACCTGTAAGATTCTGTGATTACATATCTGACATTCTAGAATGAGAGATTTAGAAGAGGAGGCAAGTTCTATGTAGTCCAAACCCTTCATATCATTTATAGATTCACAATAAAATTGGTTGTGAAGGAGAGGTAACAAGTCTGCATGAAATGACATGGAGAGAAGGATCCTCTTTTATGCAGAACGAAATGATCTTTAATTGTTCAAGATTTCTTTGCATGAGGAAGTTGATGGGAATGGTTTTATTGAATCTTATTTCCTCTCTGTTGAGCCGTTTTCTTGCTGTCCGAGTTTATAGAGCAGTAAAAAGGAAGCTTGGTTGCCAGATAGTGGACAAAAATTTGAACCCTTGGAAAGAGATGTTTTTGATTAAGGCCTTCCCTCCTGGGCATCCTACATTTGTAGGACATGTCCTCCATTTTCAGATCACAGTATATTTTATGGGTTTATACTATATATGTACACCTGTAGACCCATAATAAATCATGACCATGGCCATACAAGCATTTTCAATGTAATATCCACTCTCTTGAAGCAAAAGAACTCTCCATAAAAGTGTAAGAGCTATTTGAAAGTAGAATTTATTTTCTTGGACTTTGGTGGACTTTATGTCCGGCGAGGTCTTTCCACATAGTTTGGATGGGCAATTATCAGACGTTATTGAGTTGCAAAAATTCGGAAGGCTGGGAGTTTGGACTAGCCATCTCTTGGCATATCTTGCACCTGTAAGATTCTGTGATTACATATCTGACATTCTCGAATGAGAGATTTGGAACAGAAGGCAAGTGCTATGTAGTCCAAACCCTTCATATCATTTATAGATTCACAATGAAATTGGTTCTGAAGGAGGGGTACCCAGTCTGCACGAAATCACATGGAAAGAAGGATCCTCTTCTATGTAGAACGAAATGATCTTTCATTTTTCAAGATTTCTTTTCATGAGGAAGTTGATGGGAATGGTTTTATTGAATCTTATTTCCTCTCTGTTGATCCGTTTACTTGCTGTCTGATGTTATAGAGCAGTAAAAAGGAAGTTTGGTTGTTAGATAGTGGACAAAAATCTGAACCCTTGCAAAGGGGTGTTTTTGATTTGGACATTCCCTCCTGGATGTCCTACATTTGTAGGACATGTCCTCCATTTTCTGATCACAGTATATTTTATGGGTTTATACTATATTTGTAAAACTGTAGAACCATAATTAATAATGACCATGGCCATCCATGCATTTTCAATGTAATATCCACTCTCTTGAAGCAAAAAACTCTCCATAATAGCGTGAGAGCTATTTGAAAGTAGAATTTATTCTCTTAGACTATGGTGGACTTTATGTCCTTCGAGGTCTTTCCACAAAGTTTGGATGGGCAATTATCAGACGTTATTGATTTGCAAAAATTCTGAAGGGTGGAAGTTTGAACAAGACGTTGCTTGGCATATCTTCCACATGTAAGATTCTGTGATTACATATCTGACATTCTCGAATGAGAAATTTGGAAGAGGAGGCAAGTGCCATGTAGTCCAAACCCTTCATGTCATTTATGGATTCACAGTGAAATTGGTCGTGACGGAGGGGTACCCAGTCTGCATGAAATCAAACGGATAGAAGGATCCTCTTCTATGTAGAACGAAATGATCTTTCATTGTTCAAGATTCCTTTGCTTCAGGTAATTGATGGGAATCGTTTTATTGAATCTTTTTTCCTCTCTGTTGAGTGGTTTTCTGGCTGTTCGAGTTTACACAGCAGGAAAAAGGAAGTTTGGTTTCTAGATAGTGGAGAAAAATTTGAACCCTTGGAAAGAGGTGTTTTTGATTAGGGCCATTCCTCCTGGGCATCCTACATTTGTAGGACATGTCCTCCATTTTCAAACCACAGTATATTTTATGGGTTTATACTATATTTGTACACCTGTATACCCATAATTAATCATGACCATTGCCATCCAAGCATTTTCAATGTAATATCCTCTCTCTTGAAGCAAAACAACTCTCCATAATAGTATAAGAGCTATATGAAAGTAGAATTTATTCTCTTCGACTTTGGTGGACTTTACGTCCTCCGAGGTCTTTCCACAAAGTTTGGATGGGCAATTATCAGACGTTATTGAATTGCAAAAAATCTGAAGGGTGGAAGTTTGGACAAGCCATTTCTTGGCATATTCTCCACCTGCAAGATTCTGTGATTACATATCTGACATTCTGGAATGAGAGATTTGGAAGAGGAGGCAAGTGCCATGTAGTCCAAACCCTTCATATCCTTTATGGATTCACAATAAAATTGGTTGTGCTGGAGGGGTAACCAGTCTGCAAGAAATCACATGGAGAGAAGGATCCTCTTCGATGCAGAATGAAATGATCTTTCATTGTTCAAGATTTCTTTGCATGAGGAAGTTGATGGGAATGGTTTTATTGAAAATTATTTCCTCTCTGTTGAGCCTTTTTCTTGCTGTACGAGTATATAGAGCAGTAAAAGGGAAGTTTGGTTGCTAGTTAGCGGACAAAAATTTGAACCCTTGGAAAGAGGTGTTTTTCAATTGGGCCTTCCCTCCTGGCCGTCCTACATTTGTAGGACATGTCCTACATTTTCAGATCACAGTATATTTTATGGGTACATACAATATTTGTACACCTGTAGACCCAGAATTCATCATGACCATTGCCATCCAAGCATTCTCATAGTATATTCCACCCCCTTCAAGTAAAACAACTCTTTATAATTGTGTAAGAGCTATTTGAAAGTAGAATTTATTCTCTTGGACTTTGGTGCACTTTACGTCCTGCGACGTCTTTCCACAAAGTTTGGATGTACAATTATCAAACGTTATTGAGTTGCAAAAATTCTGTAGGGTGGAATTTTGGACAAGCCATTTCTTGGCATATCTTCCACCTGTAAGATTCTGTGATTACATATCTGACATTCTAGAATGAGAGATTTAGAAGAGGAGGCAAGTTCTATGTAGTCCAAACCCTTCATATCATTTATAGATTCACAATAAAATTGGTTGTGAAGGAGAGGTAACAAGTCTGCATGAAATGACATGGAGAGAAGGATCCTCTTTTATGCAGAACGAAATGATCTTTAATTGTTCAAGATTTCTTTGCATGAGGAAGTTGATGGGAATGGTTTTATTGAATCTTATTTCCTCTCTGTTGAGCCGTTTTCTTGCTGTCCGAGTTTATAGAGCAGTAAAAAGGAAGCTTGGTTGCCAGATAGTGGACAAAAATTTGAACCCTTGGAAAGAGATGTTTTTGATTAAGGCCTTCCCTCCTGGGCATCCTACATTTGTAGGACATGTCCTCCATTTTCAGATCACAGTATATTTTATGGGTTTATACTATATATGTACACCTGTAGACCCATAATAAATCATGACCATGGCCATACAAGCATTTTCAATGTAATATCCACTCTCTTGAAGCAAAAGAACTCTCCATAAAAGTGTAAGAGCTATTTGAAAGTAGAATTTATTTTCTTGGACTTTGGTGGACTTTATGTCCGGCGAGGTCTTTCCACATAGTTTGGATGGGCAATTATCAGACGTTATTGAGTTGCAAAAATTCGGAAGGCTGGGAGTTTGGACTAGCCATCTCTTGGCATATCTTGCACCTGTAAGATTCTGTGATTACATATCTGACATTCTCGAATGAGAGATTTGGAACAGAAGGCAAGTGCTATGTAGTCCAAACCCTTCATATCATTTATAGATTCACAATGAAATTGGTTCTGAAGGAGGGGTACCCAGTCTGCACGAAATCACATGGAAAGAAGGATCCTCTTCTATGTAGAACGAAATGATCTTTCATTTTTCAAGATTTCTTTTCATGAGGAAGTTGATGGGAATGGTTTTATTGAATCTTATTTCCTCTCTGTTGATCCGTTTACTTGCTGTCTGATGTTATAGAGCAGTAAAAAGGAAGTTTGGTTGTTAGATAGTGGACAAAAATCTGAACCCTTGCAAAGGGGTGTTTTTGATTTGGACATTCCCTCCTGGATGTCCTACATTTGTAGGACATGTCCTCCATTTTCTGATCACAGTATATTTTATGGGTTTATACTATATTTGTAAAACTGTAGAACCATAATTAATAATGACCATGGCCATCCATGCATTTTCAATGTAATATCCACTCTCTTGAAGCAAAAAACTCTCCATAATAGCGTGAGAGCTATTTGAAAGTAGAATTTATTCTCTTAGACTATGGTGGACTTTATGTCCTTCGAGGTCTTTCCACAAAGTTTGGATGGGCAATTATCAGACGTTATTGATTTGCAAAAATTCTGAAGGGTGGAAGTTTGAACAAGACGTTGCTTGGCATATCTTCCACATGTAAGATTCTGTGATTACATATCTGACATTCTCGAATGAGAAATTTGGAAGAGGAGGCAAGTGCCATGTAGTCCAAACCCTTCATGTCATTTATGGATTCACAGTGAAATTGGTCGTGACGGAGGGGTACCCAGTCTGCATGAAATCAAACGGATAGAAGGATCCTCTTCTATGTAGAACGAAATGATCTTTCATTGTTCAAGATTCCTTTGCTTCAGGTAATTGATGGGAATCGTTTTATTGAATCTTTTTTCCTCTCTGTTGAGTGGTTTTCTGGCTGTTCGAGTTTACACAGCAGGAAAAAGGAAGTTTGGTTTCTAGATAGTGGAGAAAAATTTGAACCCTTGGAAAGAGGTGTTTTTGATTAGGGCCATTCCTCCTGGGCATCCTACATTTGTAGGACATGTCCTCCATTTTCAAACCACAGTATATTTTATGGGTTTATACTATATTTGTACACCTGTATACCCATAATTAATCATGACCATTGCCATCCAAGCATTTTCAATGTAATATCCTCTCTCTTGAAGCAAAACAACTCTCCATAATAGTATAAGAGCTATATGAAAGTAGAATTTATTCTCTTCGACTTTGGTGGACTTTACGTCCTCCGAGGTCTTTCCACAAAGTTTGGATGGGCAATTATCAGACGTTATTGAATTGCAAAAAATCTGAAGGGTGGAAGTTTGGACAAGCCATTTCTTGGCATATTCTCCACCTGCAAGATTCTGTGATTACATATCTGACATTCTGGAATGAGAGATTTGGAAGAGGAGGCAAGTGCCATGTAGTCCAAACCCTTCATATCCTTTATGGATTCACAATAAAATTGGTTGTGCTGGAGGGGTAACCAGTCTGCAAGAAATCACATGGAGAGAAGGATCCTCTTCGATGCAGAATGAAATGATCTTTCATTGTTCAAGATTTCTTTGCATGAGGAAGTTGATGGGAATGGTTTTATTGAAAATTATTTCCTCTCTGTTGAGCCTTTTTCTTGCTGTACGAGTATATAGAGCAGTAAAAGGGAAGTTTGGTTGCTAGTTAGCGGACAAAAATTTGAACCCTTGGAAAGAGGTGTTTTTCAATTGGGCCTTCCCTCCTGGCCGTCCTACATTTGTAGGACATGTCCTACATTTTCAGATCACAGTATATTTTATGGGTACATACAATATTTGTACACCTGTAGACCCAGAATTAATCATGACCATTGCCATCCAAGCATTCTCATAGTATATTCCACCCCCTTCAAGTAAAACAACTCTTTATAATTGTGTAAGAGCTATTTGAAAGTAGAATTTATTCTCTTGGACTTTGGTGCACTTTACGTCCTGCGACGTCTTTCCACAAAGTTTGGATGTACAATTATCAAACGTTATTGAGTTGCAAAAATTCTGTAGGGTGGAATTTTGGACAAGCCATTTCTTGGCATATCTTCCACCTGTAAGATTCTGTGATTACATATCTGACATTCTAGAATGAGAGATTTAGAAGAGGAGGCAAGTTCTATGTAGTCCAAACCCTTCATATCATTTATAGATTCACAATAAAATTGGTTGTGAAGGAGAGGTAACAAGTCTGCATGAAATGACATGGAGAGAAGGATCCTCTTTTATGCAGAACGAAATGATCTTTAATTGTTCAAGATTTCTTTGCATGAGGAAGTTGATGGGAATGGTTTTATTGAATCTTATTTCCTCTCTGTTGAGCTGTTTTCTTGCTGTCCGAGTTCATAGAGCAGTAAAAAGGAAGTTTGGTAGCTAGATAGTGGACAAAAATTTGAACCCTTGGAAAGAGGTGTTTTTGATGTGGGACTTCACTCCTGGATGTCCTACATTTGCAGGACATGTCCTCCATTTTCAGATCACAGTATATTTTATGGGTTTATACTATATTTGTAAAACTGAGAACCAAAATTAATAATGACCATGGCCATCCATGCATTTTCAATGTAATATCCACTCTCTTGAAGCAAAACAACTCTCCATAATAGCGTAAGAGCTATTTGAAAGTAGAATTTATTCTCTTAGACTATGGTGGACTTTACGTCCTTCCATGTCTTTCCACAAAGTTTGGATGGGCAATTATAAGACGTTATTAATTTGCAAAAATTCTGAAGGGTAGGAATTTGAACAAGGCATTTCTTGGCATATCTTCCACATGTAAGATTCTGTGATTATATATCTGACATTCTCGAATGAGAGATTTGGAAGAGGATGAAAGTGCCATGTAGTCCAAACCCTTCATGTCATTTATGGATTCACAGTGAAATTGGTCGTGACGGAGGGGTACCCAGCCTGCATGAAATCACATGGAGAGAAGGATGTTCTTCTGTGTAGAACAAAATGATCTTTCATTGTTCAAGATTTCTTTGCATGAGGAAGTTGATGGGAATGGTTTTATTGAAACTTATTTCCTATCTGTTGAGCCGTTTTCTTGCTGTCCGAGTTTATAGAGCAGTAAAAAGGAAGTTTGGTTGCTAGATAGTGGACAAAAATGTGAACCCTTGGAAAGAGGTGTTTTTGATGTGGGCCTTCACTCCTGGGCGTCCTACATTTGTAGGACATGTCCTCCATCTTGAGATCACAATATATTTTATGGGTTTATACTATATATGTACACCTGTAGACCCATAATAAATCATGACCATGGCAATCCAAGCATTTTCAACGTAATATTCACTCTCTTGAAGCAAAAGAACTCTCCATAATAGCGTAAGAGCTATTTGAAAGTAGAATTAATTTTCTTGGACTTTGGTGGACTTTACGTCCGGCGAGGTCTTTCCACAAAGTTTGGATGGGCAATTATCAGACGTTATTGAATTGCAAAAAATCTGAAGGGTGGAAGTTTGGACAAGCCATTTCTTGGCATATTCTCCACCTGCAAGATTCTGTGATTACATATCTGACATTCTCGAAAGAGAGATTTGGAAGAGGAGGCAAGTGCCATGTAGTCCAAACCCTTCATATCCTTTATGGATTCACAATAAAATTGGTTGTGATGGAGGGGTAACCAGTCTGCAAGAAATCACATGGAGAGAAGGATCCTCTTCGATGCAGAATGAAATGATCTTTCATTGTTCAAGATTTCTTTGCATGAGGAAGTTGATGGGAATGGTTTTATTGAAAATTATTTCCTCTCTGTTGAGCCTTTTTCTTGCTGTACGAGTATATAGAGCAGTAAAAGGGAAGTTTGGTTGCTAGTTAGCGGACAAAAATTTGAACCCTTGGAAAGAGGTGTTTTTCAATTGGGCCTTCCCTCCTGGGCGTCCTACATTTGTAGGACATGTCCTACATTTTCAGATCACAGTATATTTTATGGGTACATACAATATTTGTACACCTGTAGACCCAGAATTAATCATGACCATGGCAATCCAAGCATTTTCAATGTAATATTCACTCTCTTGAAGCAAAAGAACTCTCCATAATAGCGTAAGAGCTATTTGAAAGTAGAATTAATTTTCTTGGACTTTGGTGGACTTTACGTCCGGCGAGGTCTTTTCACAAAGTTTGGATGGGCAATTATCAGACGTTATTGAGTTGCAAAAATTCTCAAGGGTGGAAGTTTGGACAAGCCATTTCTTGGCATATCTTTCACATGTAAGATTCTGTGATTACATATCTGACATTCTCGAATGAGATTTGGAAGAGGAGGCAAGTGCCATGTAGTCCAAACCCTTCATGTCATTTATGGATTCACAGTGAAATTGGTCGTGACGGAGGGGTACCCAGTCTGCATGAAATCACATGGAGAGAAGGAACCTCTTCTAGGTAGAACAAAATGATCTTACATTGTTCAAGATTTCTTTGCATGAGGAAATTGATGGGAATGGTTTTATTGAATCTTATTTCCTCTCTGTTGAGCCGTTTTTTTGCTGTACGAGTTTATAGAGCAGTAAAAAGGAACTTTGGTAGCTAGTTAGTGGACAAAAATTTGAACCCTTGGAAAGAGGTGTTATTGATTTAGGCCTTTCCTCCAGGGCATCCTACATTTGTAGGACATGTCCTCCATTTTCATATCACAGTATATTTTACGGGATTATACTTTATTTGTACACCTGCAGAACCAAATTATTAATCATGACCATTGACATCAAAGCATTTTCAAAGTATATTCCACTCCGTTCAAGCAAAACAACTCTCCATAATAGTGTATGAGCTATTTGAAAGTATCATTTATTCTCTTGGACTTTGGTGCACCTTACATCCTGCGAGGTCTTTCCACAAAGTTTGGATGGGCAATTATCAGACGTTATTGAGTTGCAAAAATTCGGAAGGCTGGGAGTTTGGACTAGCCATCTCTTGGCATATCTTGCACCTGTAAGATTCTGTGATTATGTATCTGACATTCTCTAAGGAGAGATTTGGAAGAGGAGGCAAGTGCTATGTAGTCCAAACCCTTCATATCATTTATAGATTCACAATAAAATTATTCGTGAATAAGGGGTACCCAGTCTGCATGAAATTACATGGAGAGAAGTATCCTCTTCTATGCAGAACGAAATGATCTTTCATTGTTCAAGATTTCTTTGCATTAGGAAGTTGATGGGAATGGTTTTATTGAATCTTATTTCCTCTCTGTTGAGCCGGTTTCTTGATGTACGAATATATAGAGCAGTAAAAAGGAAGTTTGGTTGCTAGTTAGTGGACAAAAATTTGAACCCTTGGAAAGAGGTGTTTTTGATGTGGGCCTTCCCTCCTGGGCGTCCTACATTTGTAGGACATGTCCTCCATCTTGAGATCACAGTATATTTTATGGGTTTATACTATATATGTACACCTGTAGACCCATAATAAATCATGACCATGGCCATCCAAGCATTTTCAATGAAATATCCACTCTCTTGAAGCAAAAGAACTCTCCATAATAGTGTAAGAGATATGTGAAAGTAGAATTTATTTTCTTGGACTTTGGTGGACTTTACGTCCGGTGAGGTCTTTCCACAAAGTTTGGATGGGCAATTATCAGACGTTATTGAGTTGCAAAAATTCGGAAGGCTGGGAGTTTGGACTAGCCATCTCTTGGCATATCTTGCACCTGTAAGAATCTGTGATTACATATCTGACATTCTCGAATGAGAGATTTGGAAGAGGAGGCAAGTGCCATGTATTCCAAACCCTTCATATCCTTATGGATTCACAGTCAAATTGGTCGTGAAGGAGGGGTACCCAGTCTGCATGAAATCACATGGAGAGAAGGATCTTCTTCTATGTAGAACGAAATGATCTTTCATTGTTCAAGATTTCTTTGCATGAGGAAGTTGATGGGAATGGTTTTATTGAATCTTATTTCCTCTCTGTTGAGCCGTTTTCTTGTTGTTCGAGTTTACACAGCAGTAAAAATGAAGTTTGGTTTCTAGATAGTGGACAAAAATTTGAACCATTGGAAAGAGATGTTTTTGATTTGGGCCTTCCCTGCTGGGTGTCCTACATTTGTAGGACATGTCCTCCATTTTCAGGTCACAGTATATTTTATGGGTTTATAATATATTTGTACACCTTCAGACCCATAATTTATCATGACCATTGACATCCAAGCATTCTCAAAGTATATTCCACTCCGTTCAAGCAAAACAACTCTCCATAATAGTGTATGAGCTATTTGAAAGTAGCAATTATTCTCTTGGAGTTTGGTGCATTTTACGTCAAGCGAGTTCTTTCCACAAAGTTTGGATGGGCAATTATCAGACGTTATTGAGTTGCAAAAATTCGGAAGGCTGGGAGTTTGGACTAGCCATCTCTTGGCATATCTTGCACCTGTAAGAATCTGTGATTACATATCTGACATTCTCGAATGAGAGATTTAGAAGAGGAGACAAGTGCTATGTAGTCCAAACCCTTCATATCATTTATAGATTCACAATAAAATTGGTCGTGAAGGAGGGGTAACCAGTCTGCATAAAATCACATGGAGAGAAGGATCCTGTTCTAGCAACACGAAATTATCCTTCATTGTTCAAGGTTTCTTTGCATGAGGAAGTTGATCGGAATGGTTTTATTGGATCTTATTTCCTCTCTGTTGAGCCGTTTTCTTGCTGTACGAGTATATAGAGCAGTGAAAAGGAAGTTTGGTTATTAGTTAGTGGACAAAAACTTGAACCCTTGGAAAGAGGTGTTTTTGATTTGGGCCTTCCCTCCTGGGCGTCCTACATTTGTAGGACATGTCCTCCATTTTCAGATCACAGTATATTTTATGGGTTTATCCTATATTTGTACACCTGCAGACCCATAATTAATCATGACCATTGCCATCCAAGCATTTTCAAAGTATATTCCACTCCGTTCAAGCAAAACAACTCTCCATAATAGTGTATGAGCCATTTGAAAGTAGAATTTATTCTCTTGGACTTTGGTGCACCTTACGTCCTGCGAGGTTTTTCCACAAAGTTTGGATGGGCAATTCTCAGATGTTATTGAGTTGCAAAAATTCTGAAGGGTGGAAGTTTGGACTTGCCATCTCTTGGCATATCTTTCACCTGTAAGATTCTGTGATTACATATCTGACATTCTCGAATGAGAGATTTGGAAGAGGAGGCAAGTGCTATGTAGTCCAAACCCTTCATATCATTTCTGGATTCACAATAAAAGTGGTCGTGATGGAGGGGTAACCAGTCTGCATGAAATCACATGGATAGAAGGATCCCCTTATATGCATTATAAAATGATCTTTCATTGTTCAAGATTACTTTAGTTGAGGAAGTTGATGGGAATGGTTTTATTGAATCTTATTTCCTCTCTGTTGAGCCGTTTTCTTGCTGTCCGATTTTCTAGAGCAGTAAAAAGGAAGTTTGTTTGCTAGATAGTGGACAAAAATTTGAACCCTTGGAAAGAGGTGTTTTTGATTTGGGCCTTCCCTCCCGGGCGTCCTACATTTGTAGGACATGTCCTACATTTTCAAATCACATAGTATTTTATGGTTATATACTATATTTGTACCCCTGTAAACCCATAATTAATCATGACCATTGCCATCGAAGCATTTTCATTGTAATTTCCACTCTATTGAAGCAAAACACTCTCCATAATAGTGTAAGAGCTATTTGAAAGTAGAATTTATAGGATTTTGGTGGACTTTACGTCCTTCGAGGTCTTTCCACAAAGTTTGGATGGGCAATTATCAGACGTTATTGAGTTGCAAAAATTCTGAAGTGTGGTAGTTTGGACAAGCCATTACTTGGCATATCTTCCACCTGTAAGATTCTGTGATGACATATCTGATATTCTCGAATGAGAGATTTGGAAGAGGAGGCAAGTGCCATATAGTCCAAACCCTTCATGCCATTTTTGGATTCACAGGGAAATTGGTCGTGATAGAGGTGGATAAAGTCTGCATGAAATCACTTGGAGAGAAGGATCCTCTTCTATGTAGAACAAAATGATCTTTGATGGTTCAAGATTTCTTTGCATGAGGAAGTTGATGGGAATGGTTTTATTGAATCTTATTTCCTCTCTGTTGAGCCGTTTTCTTGCTGTACGAATATATAGAGCAGTAAAAATGAAGTTTGGTTGCTTGTTAGTGGACAAAAATTTGAACCCTTGGAAAGAGGTGTTATTGATTTGGGCCTTTCCTCCAGGGCGTCCTACATTTGTAGGACATGTCCTCCATTTTCAGATCACAGTATATTTTATGGGTTTATACTATATTTGTACACCTGCAGACCCATAATTAATCATGACCATTGCCATCCACGCATTTTCAAAGTATATTCCACTCCGTTCAAGCAAAACAACTCTCCATAATAGTGTATGAGCTATTTGAAAGTAGCAATTATTCTCTTGGACTTTGGTGCACTTTAAGTCAAGCGAGGTCTTTCCACAAAGTTTGGATGGGGAATTATCAGACCTTATTGAGTTGCAAAAATTCGGAAGGCTGGGAGTTTGGAATAGCCATCTCTTGGCATATCTTGCACCTGCAAGATTCTGTGATTACATATCTGACATTCTCGAATGAGAGATTTGGAAGAGGAGGCAAGTGCTATGTAGTTCAAACCCTTCATGTCATGTATGGATTCACAGTAAAATTGGTCGTGATGGAGGGGTACCTCCATCAGTCTGCATGAAATCACATGGAGAGAAGGATCCTCTTCAATGCAGAACAAAGTGATCTTTCATTGTTCAAGATTTCTTTGCATGAGGAAATTGATGGGAATGGTTTTATTGAATCTTATTTCCTCTCTGTTGAGCCGTTTTCTTGCTGTATGAGTATATAGAGCAGTAAAAAGGAAGTTTGGTTGATAGTTAGTGGACAAAAATTTCAACCCTTGGAAAGAGGTGTTTTTGATTTAGGCCTTCCCTCCAGGGCGTCCTACATTTGTAGGACATGTCCTCCATTTTCAGATAACAGTTTTTTTTAATAGGATTATACTATATTTGTACACCTGCAGAACCATAATTAATCATGACCATTGACATCCAAGCATTTTCAAAGTATATTCCACTCCGTTCAAGCAAAACAACTCTCCATAATAGTGTATGAGCTATTTGATAGTAGCATTTATTCTCTTGGACTTTGGTGCACCTTACATCCTGCGAGGTCTTTCCACAAAATTTGGATGGGCAATTCTCTGATGTTACTAAGTTGCAAAAATTCTGAAGGGTGGAAGTTTGGACAAGCCATTTCTTCGCATATCTTCCACATGTAAGATTCTGTGATTACATATCTGACATTCTCGAATGAGAGATTTGGAAGAGGAGGCAAGTGCCATGTAGTCCAAACCCTTCATGTCATTTATGGATTCAGAGTAAAATTGGTCGTGATGGAGGGGTACCAATTCTGCATGAAATCACATGGAGAGAAGGATCCTCTTGTATGCAGAACAAAATTATCTTTCATTGTTCAAGATTTCTTTGCATGAGGAAGTTGATGGGAATGGTTTTATTGAATCTTATTTCCTCTCTGTTGAGCCGTTTTCTTGCTGTCTGAGTTTCTGGAGCAGTTTAAAGGAACTTTGGTTGCTAGATAGTGGACAAAAATTTGAACCCTTGGAAAGAGGTGTTTTTCATTTGGGCCTTCCCTCCTGGGGGTCCTACATTTGTAGGACATGTCCTCCATCTTGAGATCACCGTATATTTTATGGGTTTATACTATATATGTACTCCTGTAGACCCATAATAAAACAGGACCATGGCCATCCAAGAATTTTCAATGTAATATCCACTCTCTTGAAGCAAAACAATGTAATTTCCATAATAGTGTAAGAGCTATTTGAAAATAGAATTTATTTTCTTGTACTTTGGTGGACTTTACGTCCGGCGAGGTCTTTCCACAAAGGTTTGATGGGCAATTGTCAGACGTTATTGAGTTGCAAATATTCGGAAGGCTGGGAGTTTGGACTAGCCATCTCTTGGCATATCTTGCACCTGTAAGATTCTGTGATTACATATCTGACATTCTCGAATGAGAGATTTGGAAGAGGAGGCAAGTGCTATGTAGTCCAAACCCTTCCTATCATTTATAGATTCACAATAAAATTGGTCGTGAAGGAGGGGTACCCAGTCTGCATGAAATTACATGGAGAAAAGGATCCTCTTCAAGGTAGAACAAAATGATCTTTCATTGTTCAAGATTTCTTTGCATGAGGAAGTTGATGGGAATGGTTTTATTGAATCTTATTTCCTCTCTGTTGAGCGTTTTTCTTCATGTACAAATATATAGAGCAGTAAAAAGGAAATTTTGTGGCTAGTTAGTGAAGAAAAATTTGAACCCTTGGAAAGAGGTGTTTTTAATTTGGGCCTTCCCTCCTGGGCGTCCTACATTTGTAGGACATGTCCTACATTTTCAGATCATACAGTATTTTATGGGTTTATACTATATATGTACCCTTGTAGACCCATAATTAATTATGACCATTGCCATCCAAGCATTTTTAATGTAATATCCACTCTCTTGAAGCAAAACAACTCTCCATAATAGTGTAAGAGCTATTTGAAAGTAGAATTTATTCTCTTAGACTATGGTGGACTTTATGTCCTTCGAGGTCTTTCCACAAAGTTTGGATGGGCAATTCTCAGACGTTATTGATTTGCAAAAATTCTGAAGGGTGGAAGTTTGGACAAGACGTTGCTTGGCATATCTTCCACATGTAAGATTCTGTGATTACATATCTGACATTCTAGAATGAGAGATTTGGAAGAGGAGGCAAGTGCTATGTAGTCCAAACCCTTCATATCATTTATAGATTCACAAAAAAATTGGTTGTGATAGAGAGGTAACCAATCTGCATGAAATCACATGGAGAGAAGGATCCTCTTCTATGCAGAACAAATTGATCTTTCATTGTTCAAGATTTCTTTGCATGAGGAAGTTGATGGGAATGGTTTTATTGAATCGTATTTCCTCTCTGTTGAGCCATTTTCTTGCTGTCCGTGTTTATAGAGCAATAAAAAGGAAATTTGGTTGCTAGATAGTGGACAAAAATCTGAACCCTTGCAAAGGGGTGTTTTTGATTTGGACATTCCCTGCTGGATGTCCTACATTTGTAGGACATGTCCTCCATTTTCTGATCACAGTATATTTTATGGGTTTATACTATATATGTACACCTGTAGACCCATAATAAATCATGACCATGGCCATACAAGCATTTTCAATGTAATATCCACTCTCTTGAAGCAAAAGAACTCTCCATAAAAGTGTAAGAGCTATTTGAAAGTAGAATTTATTTTCTTGGACTTTGGTGGACTTTATGTCCGGCGAGGTCTTTCCACATAGTTTGGATGGGCAATTATCAGACGTTATTGAGTTGCAAAAATTCGGAAGGCTGGGAGTTTGGACTAGCCATCTCTTGGCATATCTTGCACCTGTAAGATTCTGTGATTACATATCTGACATTCTCGAATGAGAGATTTGGAACAGAAGGCAAGTGCTATGTAGTCCAAACCCTTCATATCATTTATAGATTCACAATGAAATTGGTTCTGAAGGAGGGGTACCCAGTCTGCACGAAATCACATGGAAAGAAGGATCCTCTTCTATGTAGAACGAAATGATCTTTCATTTTTCAAGATTTCTTTTCATGAGGAAGTTGATGGGAATGGTTTTATTGAATCTTATTTCCTCTCTGTTGATCCGTTTACTTGCTGTCTGATGTTATAGAGCAGTAAAAAGGAAGTTTGGTTGCTAGATAGTGGACAAAAATCTGAACCCTTGCAAAGGGGTGTTTTTGATTTGGACATTCCCTCCTGGATGTCCTACATTTGCAGGACATGTCCTCCATTTTCTGATCACAGTATATTTTATGGGTTTATACTATATTTGTAAAACTGTAGAACCATAATTAATAATGACCATGGCCATCCATGCATTTTCAATGTAATATCCACTCTCTTGAAGCAAAAAAATCTCCATAATAGCGTGAGAGCTATTTGAAAGTAGAATTTATTCTCTTAGACTATGGTGGACTTTACGTCCTTCGAGGTCTTTCCACAAAGTTTGGATGGGCAATCATCAGACGTTATTGATTTGCAAAAATTCTGAAGGGTGGAAGTTTGAACAAGACGTTGCTTGGCATATCTTCCACATGTAAGATTCTGTGATTACATATCTGACATTCTCGAATGAGAAATTTGGAAGAGGAGGCAAGTGCCATGTAGTCCAAACCCTTCATGTCATTTATGGATTCACAGTGAAATTGGTCGTGACGGAGGGGTACCCAGTCTGCATGAAATCAAACGGATAGAAGGATCCTCTTCTATGTAGAACGAAATGATCTTTCATTGTTCAAGATTCCTTTGCTTCAGGTAATTGATGGGAATGGTTTTATTGAATCTTTTTTCCTCTCTGTTGAGTGGTTTTCTGGCTGTTCGAGTTTACACAGCAGGAAAAAGGAAGTTTGGTTTCTAGATAGTGGAGAAAAATTTGAACCCTTGGAAAGAGTTGTTTTTGATTAGGGCCATTCCTCCTGGGCGTCCTACATTTGTAGGACATGTCCTCCATTTTCAAACCACAGTATATTTTATGGGTTTATACTATATTTGTACACCTGTATACCCATAATTAATCATGACCATTGCCATCCAAGCATTTTCAATGTAATATCCTCTCTCTTGAAGCAAAACAACTCTCCATAATAGTATAAGAGCTATATGAAAGTAGAATTTATTCTCTTCGACTTTGGTGGACTTTACGTCCTCCGAGGTCTTTCCACAAAGTTTGGATGGGCAATTATCAGACGTTATTGAATTGCAAAAAATCTGAAGGGTGGAAGTTTGGACAAGCCATTTCTTGGCATATTCTCCACCTGCAAGATTCTGTGATTACATATCTGACATTCTGGAATGAGAGATTTGGAAGAGGAGGCAAGTGCCATGTAGTCCAAACCCTTCATATCCTTTATGGATTCACAATAAAATTGGTTGTGATGGAGGGGTAACCAGTCTGCAAGAAATCACATGGAGAGAAGGATCCTCTTCGATGCAGAATGAAATGATCTTTCATTGTTCAAGATTTCTTTGCATGAGGAAGTTGATGGGAATGGTTTTATTGAAAATTATTTCCTCTCTGTTGAGCCTTTTTCTTGCTGTACGAGTATATAGAGCAGTAAAAGGGAAGTTTGGTTGCTAGTTAGCGGACAAAAATTTGAACCCTTGGAAAGAGGTGTTTTTAATTTGGGCCTTCCCTCCTGGGCGTCCTACATTTGTAGGACATGTCCTACATTTTCAGATCACAGTATATTTTATGGGTACATACAATATTTGTACACCTGTAGACCCAGAATTAATCATGACCATTGCCATCCAAGCATTCTCATAGTATATTCCACCCCCTTCAAGTAAAACAACTCTTTATAATTGTGTAAGAGCTATTTGAAAGTAGAATTTATTCTCTTGGACTTTGGTGCACTTTACGTCCTGCGACGTCTTCCCACAAAGTTTGGATGTACAATTATCAAACGTTATTGAGTTCCAAAAATTCTGTAGGGTGGAATTTGAACAAGGCATTTCTTGGCATATCTTCCACATGTAAGATTCTGTGATTATATATCTGACATTCTCGAATGAGAGATTTGGAAGAGGATGAAACTGCCATGTAGTCCAAACCCTTCATGTCATTTATGGATTCACAGTGAAATTGGTCGTGACGGAGGGGTACCCAGCCTGCATGAAATCACATGGAGAGAAGGATGTTCTTCTGTGTAGAACAAAATGATCTTTCATTGTTCAAGATTTCTTTGCATGAGGAAGTTGATGGGAATGGTTTTATTGAATCTTATTTCCTCTCTGTTGAGCTGTTTTCTTGCTGTCCGAGTTCATAGAGCAGTAAAAAGGAAGTTTGGTAGCTAGATAGTGGACAAAAATTTGAACCCTTGGAAAGAGGTGTTTTTGATGTGGGACTTCACTCCTGGATGTCCTACATTTGCAGGACATGTCCTCCATTTTCAGATCACAGTATATTTTATGGGTTTATACTATATTTGTAAAACTGAGAACCAAAATTAATAATGACCATGGCCATCCATGCATTTTCAATGTAATATCCACTCTCTTGAAGCAAAACAACTCTCCATAATAGCGTAAGAGCTATTTGAAAGTAGAATTTATTCTCTTAGACTATGGTGGACTTTACGTCCTTCCATGTCTTTCCACAAAGTTTGGATGGGCAATTATAAGACGTTATTAATTTGCAAAAATTCTGAAGGATAGGAATTTGAACAAGGCATTTCTTGGCATATCTTCCACATGTAAGATTCTGTGATTATATATCTGACATTCTCGAATGAGAGATTTGGAAGAGGATGAAAGTGCCATGTAGTCCAAACCCTTCATGTCATTTATGGATTCACAGTGAAATTGGTCGTGACGGAGGGGTACCCAGCCTGCATGAAATCACATGGAGAGAAGGATGTTCTTCTGTGTAGAACAAAATGATCTTTCATTGTTCAAGATTTCTTTGCATGAGGAAGTTGATGGGAATGGTTTTATTGAAACTTATTTCCTATCTGTTGAGCCGTTTTCTTGCTGTCCGAGTTTATAGAGCAGTAAAAAGGAAGTTTGGTTGCTAGATAGTGGACAAAAATGTGAACCCTTGGAAAGAGGTGTTTTTGATGTGGGCCTTCACTCCTGGGCGTCCTACATTTGTAGGACATGTCCTCCATCTTGAGATCACAATATATTTTATGGGTTTATACTATATATGTACACCTGTAGACCCATAATAAATCATGACCATGGCAATCCAAGCATTTTCAACGTAATATTCACTCTCTTGAAGCAAAAGAACTCTCCATAATAGCGTAAGAGCTATTTGAAAGTAGAATTAATTTTCTTGGACTTTGGTGGACTTTACGTCCGGCGAGGTCTTTCCACAAAGTTTGGATGGGCAATTATCAGACGTTATTGAGTTGCAAAAATTCGGAAGGCTGGGAGTTTGGACTAGCCATCTCTTGGCATATCTTGCACCTGTAAGATTCTGAGATTACATATCTGACATTCTCGAATGAGAGATTTGGAAGAGGAGGCAAGTGCTATGTAGACCAAACCCTTCATATCATTTATAGATTCACAATAAAATTGGTCGTGAAGGAGGGGTACCCAGTCTGCATGAAATGACATGGAGAGAAGGATCCTGTTCTAGCAACACGAAATTATCCTTCATTGTTCAAGGTTTCTTTGCATGAGGAAGTTGATCGGAATGGTTTTATTGGATCTTATTTCCTCTCTGTTGAGCTGTTTTCTTGCTGTACGAGTATATAGAGCAGTGAAAAGGAAGTTTGGTTATTAGTTAGTGGACAAAAACTTGAACCCTTGGAAAGAGGTGTTTTTGATTTGGGCCTTCCCTCCTGGGCGTCCTACATTTGTAGGACATGTCCTCCATTTTCAGATCACAGTATATTTTATGGGTTTATCCTATATTTGTACACCTGCAGACCCATAATTAATCATGACCATTGCCATCCAAGCATTTTCAAAGTATATTCCACTCCGTTCAAGCAAAACAACTCTCCATAATAGTGTATGAGCCATTTGAAAGTAGAATTTATTCTCTTGGACTTTGGTGCACCTTACGTCCTGCGAGGTTTTTCCACAAAGTTTGGATGGGCAATTCTCAGATGTTATTCAGTTGCAAAAATTCTGAAGGGTGGAAGTTTGGACTAGCCATCTCTTGGCATATCTTTCACCTGTAAGATTCTGTGATTACATATCTGACATTCTCGAATGAGAGATTTGGAAGAGGAGGCAAGTGCTATGTAGTCCAAACCCTTCATATCATTTCTGGATTCACAATAAAAGTGGTCGTGATGGAGGGGTAACCAGTCTGCATGAAATCACATGGATAGAAGGATCCCCTTATATGCATTATAAAATGATCTTTCATTGTTCAAGATTACTTTAGTTGAGGAAGTTGATGGGAATGGTTTTATTGAATCTTATTTCCTCTCTGTTGAGCCGTTTTCTTGCTGTCCGATTTTCTAGAGCAGTAAAAAGGAAGTTTGTTTGCTAGATAGTGGACAAAAATTTGAACCCTTGGAAAGAGGTGTTTTTGATTTGGGCCTTCCCTCCTGGGCGTCCTACATTTGTAGGACATGTCCTACATTTTCAAATCACATAGTATTTTATGGTTATATACTATATTTGTACCCCTGTAAACCCATAATTAATCATGACCATTGCCATCGAAGCATTTTCATTGTAATTTCCACTCTATTGAAGCAAAACACTCTCCATAATAGTGTAAGAGCTATTTGAAAGTAGAATTTATAGGATTTTGGTGGACTTTACGTCCTTCGAGGTCTTTCCACAAAGTTTGGATGGGCAATTATCAGACGTTATTGAGTTGCAAAAATTCTGAAGTGTGGTAGTTTCGACAAGCCATTACTTGGCATATCTTCCACCTGTAAGATTCTGTGATGACATATCTGATATTCTCGAATGAGAGATTTGGAAGAGGAGGCAAGTGCCATATAGTCCAAACCCTTCATGCCATTTTTGGATTCACAGGGAAATTGGTCGTGATAGAGGTGGATAAAGTCTGCATGAAATCACTTGGAGAGAAGGATCCTCTTCTATGTAGAACAAAATGATCTTTGATGGTTCAAGATTTCTTTGCATGAGGAAGTTGATGGGAATGGTTTTATTGAATCTTATTTCCTCTCTGTTGAGCCGTTTTCTTGCTGTACGAATATATAGAGCAGTAAAAATGAAGTTTGGTTGCTAGTTAGTGGACAAAAATTTGAACCCTTGGAAAGAGGTGTTATTGATTTGGGCCTTTCCTCCAGGGCGTCCTACATTTGTAGGACATGTCCTCCATTTTCAGATCACAGTATATTTTATGGGTTTATACTATATTTGTATACCTGCAGACCCATAATTAATCATGACCATTGCCATCCACGCATTTTCAAAGTATATTCCACTCCATTCAAGCAAAACAACTCTCCATAATAGTGTATGAGCTATTTGAAAGTAGCAATTATTCTCTTGGACTTTGGTGCACTTTAAGTCAAGCGAGGTCTTTCCACAAAGTTTGGATGGGGAATTATCAGACCTTATTGAGTTGCAAAAATTCGGAAGGCTGGGAGTTTGGAATAGCCATCTCTTGGCATATCTTGCACCTGCAAGATTCTGTGATTACATATCTGACATTCTCGAATGAGAGATTTGGAAGAGGAGGCAAGTGCTATGTAGTTCAAACCCTTCATGTCATGTATGGATTCACAGTAAAATTGGCCGTGATGGAGGGGTACCTCCATCAGTCTGCATGAAATCACATGGAGAGAAGGATCCTCTTCAATGCAGAACAAAAGGCCTAAGCAGACTTGCCAGAAATAGTGCATATTAAATTGAGGCACTGCCCTGGCTCAGTGCTAGGGAGTCATGGGAATTGTATTTTTTTTTTCTGGGACATTGAGCCTTCTCTGTCAGAAAGCTCTGGTGCCACAGTAAATTACAGTTCCCATGATTCCCTAGTACTGAGCCAGGGCAGTGCCTCAATTTAATGTGCACTATTTCTGGCAGTCTGCTTAGGCCCAAAGTGATCTTTCATTGTTCAAGATTTCTTTGCATGAGGAAATTGATGGGAATGGTTTTATTGAATCTTATTTCCTCTCTGTTGAGCCGTTTTCTTGCTGTATGAGTATATAGAGCAGTAAAAAGGAAGTTTGGTTGATAGTTAGTGGACAAAAATTTGAACCCTAGGAAAGAGTTGTTTTTGATTTAGGCCTTCCCTCCAGGGCGTCCTACATTTGTAGGACATGTCCTCCATTTTCAGATAACAGTTTTTTTTAATAGGATTATACTATATTTGTACACCTGCCGACCCATAATTAATCATGACCATTGACATCCAAGCATTTTCAAAGTATATTCCACTCCGTTCAAGCAAAACAACTCTCCATAATAGTGTATGAGCTATTTGATAGTAGCATTTATTCTCTTGGACTTTGGTGCACTTTACGTCCTTCGGGGTCGTTGCACAAAGTTTGGATGGGCAATTATCAGACGTTATTGAGTTGCAAAAATTCTGAAGGGTGGAAGTTTGGACTAGCCATATCTTGGCATAGCTTGCACCTTTATCTTTCTGTGATTACATATCTGACATTCTCGAATGAGAGATTTGGAAGAGGAGGCAATTGCTATGTAGTCCAAACCCTTCATATCATTTATGGATTCACAAAAAAATTGGTCGTGATAGAGGGGTAACCAGTCTGCATGAAATCACATGGAGAGAAGGATCCTCTTTTATGCAGAACGAAATGATCTTTCATTGTTCAAAATTTCTTTGCATCAGGAAGTTGATGGGAATGGTTTTATTGAATCTTATTTCCTCTCTGTTGAGCCGTTTTCTTGCTGTATGAGTATATAGAGCAGTAAATAGGAAGTTTGGTTGCTAGTTAGTGGACAAAAATTTAAACCCTTGGAAAGAGGTGTTTTTGATTTGGGCCTTCCCTCCTGGGCATCCAACATTTGTAGGACATGTCCTCCATCTTGAGATCACAGTATATTTTATGGGTTTATACTATAGATGTACACCTGTAGACCCATAATAAAACATGACCATGGCCAGCCAAATATTTTCAATGTAATATCCACTCTCTTGAAGCAAAAGAACTCTCCATAATAGTGTAAGAGCTATTTGAAAGTAGAATTTATTTTCTTGGACTTTGGTGGACTTTATGTCCGTCGAGGTCTTTCCAAAATTTGGATGAGCAATTATCAGACGTTATTGAGTTGCAAAAATTCGGTAGGCTGGGAGTTTGGACTAGCCATCTCTTGGCATATCTTCCTCCTGCAAGATTCTGTGATTACATATCTGACATTCTCGAATGAGAGATTTGGAAGAGGAGGCAAGTGCTATGTAGTCCAAACCCTTCATATCATTTATAGATTCACAATAAAATTGGTTGTGAAGGAGGGATACCCAGTCTGCATGAAATTACATGGAGAGAAGGATCCTCTTCTATGTAGAACAAAATGATCTTTCATTGTTCAAGATTTCTTTGCATGAGGAAGTTGATGGGAATGGTTTTATTGAATCTTATTTCCTCTCTGTTGAGCGTTTTTCTTGATGTATGGATATATAGAGCAATAAAAAGGAAATTTGGTGGCTAGTTAGTGGAGAAAAATTTGAACCCTTGGAAAGAGGTGTTTTTGATGTGGGCCTTCACTCCTGGATGTCCTACATTTGTAGGACATGTCCTCAATTTTCAGATCACAGTATATTTTATGGGTATATACTATATTTGTACACCTGTATACCCATAATTAATCATGACCATTGCCATTCAAGCATTTTCAATGTAATATCCACTCTCTTGAAGCAAAAAAACTCTCCATAATAGCGGAGGAGCTATTTGAAAGTAGAATTTATTCTCTTAGACTATGGTGGACTTTACGTCCTTCGACGTCTTTCCACAATGTTTGGAAGGGCAATTATCAGACGTTATTGATTTGCAAAAATTCTGAAGGTTGGAAGTTTTGACTAGCCATCTCTTGGCATATCTTCCACATGCAAGATTCTGTGATTACATATGTGACATTCTCGAATGAGAGATTTGGAAGAGGAGGCAAGTGCTATGTAGTCCAAACCCTTCATATCATTTATAGATTCACAATAAAATTGGTCGTGAAGGAGGGGTACCCAGGCTGCACCAAAGTCCAATTTGTGTGCTATTTGTGTGTAAAAAAGCAGCCCCCTCGTCACAGCCAAGACAGTTCACTGTGGACAAAGCCCAAAACGCGTCTCGTCGGTCCGCCGATCCAACCCGGAAGTCCTGAAGTGTGGAATGTTGGACAACCATTTCTTGGCATATCTTACACCTGTAAGATTCTGTGATTACATAGCTGTCATTCTCGAATGAGAGGTTTGGAAAAGGAGGCAAGTGCTATGTAGTTCAAACCCTTCATGTCATTTATGGATTCACAGTAAAATTGGTCATGATGGAGGGGTACCCTGTCTGCATGAAATCACATGGAGAGAAGGATCCTCTTGTATGCAGAACAAAATGATCTTTCATTGTTCAAGATTTCTTTGCATGAGGAAGTTGATGGGAATGGTTTTATTGAATCTTGTTTCCTCTCTGTTGAGCCGTTTTCTTGCTGTCCGCATTTTTAGACCAGTAAAAAGGAAGTTTGGTTGCTAGATAGTGAAGAAAAATTTGAACCCTTGGAAAGAGGTGTTTTTGATTTGTGCCTTACCTCCTGGACGTCCTACATTTGTAGGACATGTCCTATATTTTCAGATCACATTATATTTTATGTGTATATACCATATTTTTACACCTGTAAACCCATAATTAATCATGACCATTGCCATCGAAGCATTTTCAATGTAATTTCCACTCTCTTGAAGCAAAACAACTCTCCATAATAGTGTAAGAGCTATTTGAAAGTAGAATTTATTGGACTTTGGTGGACTTTAGGTCCTTCGAGGTCTTTCCACAAAGTTTGGATGGGCAAGTATCAGACGTTATTGAGTTGCAAAAATTCTGAAGTGTGGTAGTTTGGACAAGCCATTACTTGGCATATCTTCCACCTGTAAGATTCTGTTATTACATATCTGATATTCTCAAATGAGAGATTTGGAAGAGGAGGCAAGTGCCATATAGTACAAACCCTTCATGTCATATTTGGATTCACAGGGAAATTGGTCGTGATAGAGGCGGACCCAGTCTGCATGAAATCACTTGAAGAGAAGGAACCTCTTCTATGCAGAACGAAATGATCTTCCATTGTTCAAGATTTCTTTGCACGAGGAAGTTGATGGGAATGGTTATATTGAATCTTATTTCCTCTCTGTTGAGCCGTCTAGAGCGGTAAAAAAGAAGTATGGTTGCTAATTAGTGGACAAAAATTTGAACCCTTGGAAAGAGGTGTTTTTGATGTGGACCTTCACTCCTGGACGTCCTACATTTGTAAGACATGTCCTCCATTTTCACATCATATTGTAATTTATGGGTTTATACTATATATGTACACCTGTAGTCCCATAATATATCATGACCATGGCCATCCAAGCATTTTCAATGTAATATCCACTCTCTTGAAGCAAAACAACTCTCCATAATAGTGTAAGAGCTACTTGAAAGTAGAATTAGTTCTCTTGGACTTTGGTGGACTTTATGTCCTTCGAGGTCTTTTCACAAAGTTTGGATGGGCAATTATCAGACGTTATTAATTTGCAAAAATTCTGAAGTGTGGAATTTTGGACAAGCCATTTCTTGGCATATCTTCCACATGTAAGATTCTGTTATTACATAGCAGTCATTCTCGAATGAGAGGTTTGGAAGAGGAGGCAACTGCCATGTAGTCCAAACCCTTCATGTCATTTATGGATTCACAGTGAAATTGGTCGTGATGGAGGTGTACCCAGTCTGCATGAAATCACATGGAGAGAAGGATCCCCTTCCGTGTAGAACGAAATGATCTTTCATTGTTCAAGATTCCTTTGCATGAAGAAGTTGATGGGAATGGTTTTATTGAATCTTATTTCCTCTCTGTTGAGCCGTTTTCTTGCTGTACGCGTTTATAGACCAGTAAAAAGAAGTTTGGTTGCTAGATAGTTGACAAAAATTTGAACATTTGGAAAGAGGTGTTTTTGATTTGGGCCTTCCATCCTGGGCGTCCTACATTTGTAGGACAAGTCCTTCATTTTCAGATCACAGTATATTTTATGAGTTTATACTATATATGCACACCTGTAGACCAATAATATGACCATGGCCATCCAAGGATTTTCAATGTAATATTCACTCTTGAAGCAAAGGAACTCTCCATAATAGTGTATGAGCTATTTGAAAGTAGCATTTATTCTCTTGGACTTTGGTGCATCTTACATCCTGCGAGGTCTTTCCACAAAATTTGGATGGGTAATTCTCAGATGTTACTGAGTTGCAAAAATTCTGAAGGGTGGAAGTTTGGACTAGCGATCTCTTGACATATCTTTCACCTGTAAGATTCTATGATTATATATCTGACATTCTCGAATGAGAGATTTGGAAGAGGAGGCAAGTGCTATGTAGTCCAAACACTTCATGTCATTTATGGATTCACAGTAAAATTGGTCGTGATGGAGGGGTACCCAGTCTGCATGAAATCACATGGGAGAAGGATCCTCTTGTATGCAGACCAAAATTATTTTTCATTGTTCAAGATTTTTTTGCATTAGGAAGTTGATGGGAATGGTTTTATTGAATCTTATTTCCTCTCTGTTGAGCCGTTTTATTGCTGTACGAGTATATAGAGCAGTAAAAAGGAAGTTTGGTTGCTAGTTAGTGTACAAAAATTTGAACCCTTGGAAAGAGGTGTTTTTGATTTGGGCCTTCCCTCCAGGGCATCCTACATTTGTAGGACATGTCCTCCATTTTCAGATCACTGTATATTTTATGGGTTTATACTATATTTGTACACCTGCAGACCCACAATTAATCATGACCATTGCCATCCAAGAATTTTCAAAGTAATATCCAATCTCTCGAAGCAAAACAACTCTCCATAATAGTGTAAGAGCTATTTGAAAGTAGAATATTCTGTTGGACTTTGGTGCACTTTACGTCAAGCGAGGTCTTTCCACAAAGTTTGGATGGGCAATTATCAGATCTTATTGAGTTGCAAAAATTCAGAAGGCTGGGAGTTTGGACTAGCGATCTCTTGGCATATCTTGAACCTGCAAGATTCTGTGATTACATATCTGACATTCTCGAATGAGAGATTTGGAAGAGGAGGCAAGTGCTATGTAGTCCAAACCCTTCATGTCATTTATGGATTCACAATAAAATTGGACGTGATGGAGGGGTAACTAGTCTGAATGAAATCACATGGAGGGAGGGATCCTCTTCTTTGCAGAACGAAATGATCTTTCATTGTTAAATATTTTTTTGGATGAGGAAGTTGATGGGAATGGTTTTATTGAATCTTATTTCCTCTCTGTTGAGCCGTTTTCTTGGTGTACGAGTATATAGAGCAGTAAAAAGGAAGTTTTGTTGCTAGTTAGTAGACAAAAATTTGAACCCTTGGAAAGAGGTGTTTTTGGTTTGGGCCTTCTCTCCAGGGCGTCCTACATTTGTAGGACATGTCCTCCATTTTCAGATCACAGTATATTTTAAGGGTATATACTATATTTGTACACCTGTAAACCCATAATTTATCATGACCATTGCCATCCAAGCATTTTCAATGTAATATCCAATCTCTTGAAGCAAAACAACTCTCCATAATAGTTTAAGAGCTATTTGAAAGTAGAATTATTCTCTTGGACTTTGGTGGACTTTACGTCCTTCGGTGTCTTTGCCCAAAGTTTGGATGGGCAATTATCTGACCTTATTGAGTTGCAAAAATTCTGAAGTGTGGAATTTTGGACAAGCCATTTCTTGGCAGATCTTACACCTGTTAGATTCTGTTATTACATATCTGATATTCTCGAATGAGAGATTTGGAAGAGGAGGCAAGTGCCATATAGTCCAAACCCTTCATGTCATTAAGGATTCACAGTGAAATTGTTTGTGATGGAGGGGTACCCAGTCTGAATGAAATCACATGGAGAGAAGGATCCTCTTCCGTGTAGAACGAAATGATCTTTCATTGTTCAAGATTTCTTTGCATGAGGAAGTTGATGGGAATGGTTTTATTGAATCTTATTTCCTCTCTGTTGAGCGTTTTTCTTGATGTACGAATATATAGAGCAGTAAAAAGGAAGTTTGGTGGCTAGCTAGTGGAGAAAAATTTGAAACCGTGGAAAGAGGTGTTTTTAATTTGGGCCTTCCCTCATGGGCATCCTACATTTGTAGGACATGTCCTACATTTTCAGATCACATAATATTTTATGGGTGTATACTATATTTGTACACCTGTAAACCCAGAATTAATCATGACCATTGACATCGAAGCATTTTCAATATAATTTCCACTCTCTTGAAGCAAACAACTCTCCATAATAGTGTAAGAGATATTTGAAAGTAGAATTTATTGGACTTTGGTGGACTTTACGTCCTTCGAGGTCTTTCCACAAAGTTTGGATGGGCAATTATCAGACGTTATTGAGTTGCAAAAATTCTGAAGTGTGGAAGTTTGGACAAGCCATTACTTGGCATATCTTCCACCTGTAAGATTCTGTTATTACATATCTGATATTCTCGAATGAGAGATTTGGAAGAGGAGGCAAGTGCCATATAGTCCAAACCCTTCATGCCATTTTTGGATTCACAGGGAAATTGGTCGTGATAGAGGCGGACCCAGTCTGCATGAAATCACTTGGAGAGAAGGATCCTCTTCTATGCAGAACGAAATGATCTTCCATTGTTCAAGATTTCTTTGCATGAGGAAGTTGATGGGAATGGTTATATTGAATCTTATTTCCTCTCTGTTGAGCCGTTTTCTAGATGTCTGAGTTTATAGAGCAGTAAAAAGGAAGTATGGTTGCTAATTAGAGGACAAAAATTTGAACCCTTGGAAAGAGGTGTTTTTGATGTGGGCCTTCACTCCTGGACGTCCAAAATTTGTAGGACATGTCCTCCATTTTCACATCATACTTTATTTTATGGGTTTATACTATTTTTGTACACTTGTAGACCTATAATTAATCATGACAATTGCCATCCTAACATTTTCAATGTAATATCCACTCTCTTGAAGCAAAACAACTCTCCATAATAGTGTAAGAGCTATTTGAAAGTACAATTAATTCTCTTTGACTTTGGTTGACTTTATGTCCTTCGAGGTCTTTCCACAAAGTTTGGATGGGCAATTATCAGATGTTATTGAGTTGCAAAAATTCTGAAGGGTGGGAGTTTGGACTAGCCATATCTTGGCATATCTTCCACCTTTAAGATTCTGTGATTACATATCTGACATTCTCGAATGAGTGATATGGAAGAGGAGGGAAGTCCAAACCCTTCATCTCATTTATGGATTCACAGTGAAATTGGTCGTGATGGAGGTGTACCCAGTCTGCATGAAATCACATGGAGTGAAGGATCCCCTTCCGTGTAGAACGAAATGATCTTTCATTGTTCAAGATTCCTTTGCATGAAGAAGTTGATGGGAATGGTTTTATTGAATCTTATTTCCTCTCTGTTGAGCCGTTTTCTTGCTGTCCTAGTTTACAGAGCAGTAAAAAGGAAGTTTGTTTGCTAGATAGTGGACAAAAATTTGAACCCTTGGAAAGAGGTGTTTTTGATTTGGCCCTTCCCTCCTGGGCATCCTACATTTGTAGGACAGGTCCTTCATTTTCAGATCACAGTATATTTTATGGGTATATACTTTATTTGTACACCTGTAGACCCATAATTAATCATGACCATGGCCATCCAAGCATTTTCAATATTATATCCCCTCTCCTGAAGCAAAACAGCTCTCCATAATAGTGTAAGAGCTATTTGAAAGTAGCAATTATTCTCTTGGACTTTGTTGCACTTTATGTCCTGTTAGGTCTTTCCACAAAGTTTGGATGGGCAATTCTCAGATGTTATTGAGTTGCAAATATTCTGAAGGGTGGAAGTTTGGACCAGCCTTCTCTTGTTATATCTTTCACATGTAAGATTTTGTGATTACATATCTGATATTCTCGAATGAGAGATTTCGAAGAGGAGGCAAGTGCTATGTAGTCCAAATCCTTCATGTCATTTATGGATTCACAGTAAAATTGGTCGTGATGGAGGAGTACCCAGTCTGCATGAAATCACATGGAGAGAAGGATCCTCTTCTATGCAGAATGAAATGATCTTTCATTGTTCAAGATTTCTTTGCATGAGGAGGTTGATGGGAATGGTTTTTATTGAATCTTATTTCCTCTCTTTTTTTTGTTTTTTTTAAAATAATTTTTATTAAGAGATGTATAAAAAACAAACGAACAAACATAATACAGATAAACATAACTAACTACCTACCTAACATAAGATATAAAACCTAACAAAACATAGAAAAACTACCTAAATTCTTCCACAGTACTACAGATGTTCATCTACCTTATAATAATTTTCCCTGATCATTTAAGCTATTATAAGTTCACATCACAGACTACATGTTGCAAATGTCGTTCGGAGCTTAAATTATCCAAGACAACAATTTATATCGAAATATCTTGAAATTCTATATTCTATATTCTAAGAGATCCTTAAGAAAAAACATATATAGAAAAAAGACAAGAAAAAAATACTTTCACTCCCAAACAATAAAAGGTAGTATACAGTCTTTCATATTCTTCCTCATATATTCAAACCAAGGCCTCCATAGATTCTGAAAAAGTGACAAGGATTTATTTTGGATTAAATATGTTAATTTCTCTAATTCATAAACTTCATACATTTTAAACCTCCATTCTTCCATCGTAGGACATTCTCTTCTTCTACAGTGTTTGGTGAATAAAATTCTCACTGTAGTTATTAGTAAAAATAGTAACTTTCCCCCTTTTTTTCCCCAGCTCATCCCTAAATATATTTAACAAATATATTTTAGGATCGACTTCAATCCATATATTTAAAATTTGTTTAATTTCTTTGTTAATAAGAGTCCAAAACTTGTGAGCTATCTTACATTTCCACCAAACACAAAAGTAATATCCTGTTTTCTCCTCACACTTCCAACAAATAGGGTTATATCCTTTATATATTTTCGATAGTCTTACTGGGGTTAAATACCACCTAAAGATGAATTTGTATGAATTTTCCCTTATACCTATATTTACAGCATATTTCTTCAATCTATTCCAACTTTTAGTCCACTCTTCCAAATATATATTTTGTTTTAGGTCTTTTGCCCAATTAAGCATATAATTATTAATGGCATTTTCTTCCAGATCCCACTCTCGAATCAATTTATAATATTTCGAAATCATTTTCTTTTCCCCCCCACTCAGAATCTTTTCAAACTTTTTATCAGCAGGACCTATCCTACCCAAATTATTATCAACTTTAAACCGTTCGTATAATTGCCTATATGTGAACCAATTGAGGTCATGTCCAGTCATCTTTAATTCCTCTGATGTCTTAAATTGTAGATTATTATCTACTTTTTCGGTCAAATCCTTGTATTTTAGCCACTTTCCGTCCGTGTATATCGTTTTCATTAATATTGCTTCGGCCGGTGAAGCCCAATATGGTATTTTTTGACACCATTTCTTTTTATATTTAAGCCATACTTTCAAACATACTTTACGTATATAATGATCCTTAAATCTAGTGTCACCTTTAGACTTATCGTAAAAAAGATACGAATGAAAACCATATTGCAGATCCTCTCCTTCCAAATCTAAAATCCTTTGATTTTCTAATAACAACCATTCCTGGAGCCATTCCAAAACAGAAGCCTCATAATACCATTGGACATTGGGGAGAGCCAGACCACCTCTCTCGATAGAATCTTGGAGGTCCAACGCCTTTATCCTATGTTTTTTGTAATTCCAAATAAAATTTAATATATCCGAGTTCCATACTTTAAGAATCTTGTCATTTTCAATTACTGGAATATTTTGAAACAGATACATTATCTTAGGGAGGGTTACCATCTTAATCATGGCAATTCTGCCCATCCAAGATAATTTCAATTGATCCCATTTTTTAAACTTACTTTTCATATCTTGCCAGGTATTATAATAGTTGTTCTTATATAAATCTGAGTTCTTTATTGTAATCCAAATTCCTAAATATTTTATTTTACTCTCCAATTTAAATCCAGTTAATTCCTTAAGTGTTTTACCCTCACTTTTTGACGAGTTCATGGTCAACATCACGGATATATTCTTATTAATTCTATATCCGGATACTCTACCATATTGTTGTAGACATTCCATTAATTCCCCAATACAATCCAACGGATTTGATATTGTCAATACCACATCGTCCGCGAAGGCTCTTAGTTTGTAATTTTGCTTATGAATTTTTACTCCACTAATTTTATTATTATTTCTAATTTGCACCAACAAAATTTCCAAAGTTAATATAAATAATAGTGGGGCCAAGGGGCAACCTTGCCATACACCTTTTTGTATAACAATTTTTTTTGTCCTCTCTCCATTAATCATAATGGTGGCATCTCGGTTTGCATAAATACTATGAATCCATTTTGTAAAGACCTCCCCCGCTTCTATTTTTTGAATTATCCCAATCATGAAAGTCCAATTAATATTATCAAAGGCTTTCTTCGCATCCAGAAAGATTAAAGCCAATTTTTTTCTGAATATTTTTGTGATGTAAGTCAATTATATTCATTAAATTCCTAACATTTTGTTTTGTCCCCCTGGATGGGAGAAAGCCATTTTGGTCCTCATGTATCCAATTACCTAAAATAAATTTCAGCCGATTTGCTAATATTGCCGCCATAAATTTATCATCCAAATTCAAAAGAGAAATTGGGCAGTAACTATTAGGGTCTAATTTATCTTTGTCTTTTTTTTAAAATCAAAGAAATATTGCCGGATTTCCATGATTGAGGAATAGCACCACCAATTATATTATTCATTGTATCCAACAGAGGTAAGATTAATTGCGTAGAAAATATTTTATAGTATTCGTTGGGAAGTACATCTTGCCCTGGCGATTTAGAACATTTAGAAGTGGAGATTGCTTGTTCCAACTCTTTACGCGAAGTAGGTGCATTAAGAAGGACATGTTGATCTTTAGTTAACTTTAAAAAATTCAATTTTTCCAAATATTCTTTAATTTCCTTCTCCTGGGTTATACCAGATTTGTATAGTTCCCGGAAGTGATCTATAAAAACATTTTTAATCTGTAAATGAGTCGTTTTAATTTTTGTCCCTTTTTTTATTTGTGTGATTGCTCTTTTAGCTTTTTCTTTCCTTACTAGATATGCTAGTAATCTTCCTGGTTTATTTCCATATTCATAATATTTTTGCTACACAAATTTTATTTTATTTTTTCTATCTGACCCATATTGAGGGTAGAAATTTGCTCATTATTCAAAAAATGATAGAATGGAAAAGGGAAAAGAGAAAGCAAGAAGAAGTGTTGAATAATGAGTTAAAAGAATTAGAAAGCAAGTTAAAAGAGGAACCAAACTCGAGGGAAATTAGAGAAAAAATTAAATATATGCAGAAGCAAATTTCTACCCCCAATCTTATTTCCTCTCTGTTGAGCCGTTTTCTTGCTGTCCGAATTTATAGAGCAGTAAAAAAGAAGTTTGATTGCTAGTTAGTGGACAAAATTTTGAACCCTTGGAAAGAGGTGTTTTCGATTTGGGCCTTCCCTCCTGGGCATCCTACATTTGTAGGACATGTCCTCCATTTTCAGATCACGTTAAATTTTATGGGTTCATACTATATTTGGACACTTGTAGAGCCATAATTTATCATGACCATCACCATCTAATCATTTTTCAATGTAATATCCACCGCCTTCAAGCAAAACAACTCTCCATAATAGTGTAAGAGCTATTTGAAAGTAGAATTTATTCTCTCGGACTTTGGTGGACTTTACGTCCTTTGAGGTCTTTCCACAAAGTATGGATTGTCAATCATCAGAGGTTGTTGAGGCGCAAAAATTCTGAAGGGCAAAAGGTTGGACTAGGCATCCCTTGGTATCTCTTCCGTCTGTAAGTTTCTTTGATTACATATCTGACATTCTTGGATAAGAGATTTGGAAGAGAAGTCAAGTGCTATGTAGTCCAAATCCCTCATGTCATTTATGGATTCACAGTGAAATTGGTTGTGATGGAGGTGTACCCAGTGGAGAGAAGGATCGTCTTCGATGCAGAACGAAATGATCTTCCATTGTTTAAGATTTCTTTGCATGAGGAAGTGGATGGGAATGGTTAGATTGAATCTTATTTCCTCTCTGTTGAGGCGTTTTCTTTCTGTCCGAGATTATAGAGCAGTAAAAAGGAAGGTTAGTTGCTAGTTAGTGGACAAAAACTTGAACCCATGGAAGGAAGTGGTTTTTATTTGGGCCTTCCCTCCTGAGCGTCCTACATTTGTAGGACATGTCCTCCATTTTCAGATCACAGTATATTTTATGGGTTAATTCTATATTTGTACACCTGCAGACCCATAATTAATCATGACCATTGCCATCGAAGCATTTTCAATGTAATTTCCACTCTCTTGAAGCAAAACAACTCTCCATAATAGTGTAAGAGCTATTTCAAAGTAGAATTTATTGGACTTTGGTGGACTTTACGTCCTTCGAGGTTTTTCCACAAAGTTTGGATGGGCAATTATAAGACGTTATTGAGTTGCAAAAATTCTGAAGGGTGGAAGTTTGGACTAGCGATCTCTTGGCATATATTCCACATGTAAGATTCTGTGATTACATATCTGACATTCTCGAATGAGAGATTTGGAAGAGGAGGCACATGCCATGTAGTCCAAACCCTTCAAATCATTTATCGATTCACAATAAAATTGGACGTGATGGAGGGGTAACCATTCTGAATGAAATCACATGGAGAGAAGGATACTCTTCTATGCAGAAAGAAATGATCTTTCATTGTTCAAGATTTCTTTGCATGAGGAAGTTGATGGGAATGGTTTTATTGAATCTTATTTCCTCTCTGTTGAGCGGTTTTCTTTATGTACGAATATACAGAGCAGTAAAAAGGAAGTTTGGTTGCTAGGTAGTGGAGAAAAATGTGAACCCTTGGAAAGAGGTGTTTTTGATTTGGGCCTTCCCTCCTTGGCATCCTAAGTTTGTAGGACATGTCCTCCATTTTCAGATCATAGTATATTTTATGGGTATATAATATATTTCTACACCTGTAGACCCATAATTAATCATGACCATGGCCTTCCAAGCATTTTCAATGTATATTCCCCCCCTTCACGCAAAACAACTGTTCATAATAGTGTATGAACTATTTGAAAGTAGAATTTATTCTCTCGGACTTTGGTGCACTTTATGTCCTGCGAGATCTTCCCACAAAATTTAGATGGGCAAATCTCAGACGTTATTGAGTTGCAAAATTTCTAAAGGGTGGAAGTTTGGACTAGCCAACTCTTGGCATATCTTGCACCTGTAAGATTCTGTGATTACATATTTGACATTCTCGAATGAGAAATTTGGAAGAGGAGGCAAGTGCTATGTAGTCCAAACCCTTCATGTCATTTATGGATTCACAGTGAAATTGGTCGTGATGGAGGGTTACCCAGTGTGCATGAAATCAAATGGAGAGAAGAATCCTCTTCTACGCAGAACGGAATTTTATTTCATTGTTCAAGATTTCTTTGCATGAGGAAGTTGATGGGAATGGTTTTATTGAATCTTATTTCCTCTCACTTGAGCCGTTTTCTTGCTGTACGTGTATATAGAGCAGTAAAAAGGAAGTTGGGTTGCCAGTTAGTGGACAAAAATGTGAACCCTTGGAAAGAGGTATTTTTAATGTGGGCCTTCCCTCCAGGTCGTCCTACATTTGTAGGACATGTCCTCCATTTTCAGATCACAGTATATTTTATGGGTTTATACTATATATGTACAGCTGTAGATCCATAATAAATCATGACCATTGACATCCAAGCATTTTAAAAGTAATATCCACTCTCTTGAAGCAAAAGAACTCTCCATAATAGTGTAAGAGCTATTTGAAAGTAGAATTTATTTTCTTGGACTTTGGTGGACTTTACGTCTGGCGAGGTCTTTCCACAAAGTTTGGATGGGCAATTATGAGACGTTATTGAGTTGCAAACATTCAGAAGGCTGGGAGTTTGGACTAGCCATCTCTTGGCATATCTTGCACCTGTAAGATTCTGTGATTACATATCTGACATTCTTGAATGAGAGATTTGGAAGAGGAGGCAAGTGCTATGTAGACCAAACCCTTCATGTCATTCATGGATTCACAGTAAAATTGGTCGTGATGTAGGGGTACCCAGTCTGCATGAAATCACATGGACAGAAGGATCCTCTTTTATGCATAACGAAATGATCTTTCATTGTTCAAGATTTCTTTGCATGAGGAAGTTGATGGGAATGGTTTTATTGAATCTTATTTCCTCTCTGTTGAGCCGTTTTATTGCTGTCCGAGTTTATAGAGCAGTAAAAAGGAAGTTTGGTTGCTAGATAGTGGACAAAAATTTGAACCCTTAGAAAGGGGTGTTTCTGATGTGGAACTTCCCTCCTGGGTGTCCTACATTTGTAGGACATGTCCTCCATTTTCTGATCACAGTATATTTTATGGGTTTATACTATATTTGTAAAACTGTAGAACCATAATTAATAATGACCATGGCCATCCATGCATTTTCAATGTAATATCCACTCTCTTGAAGGAAAACAACTCTTCATAATAGCGTGAGAGCTATTTGAAAGTAGAATTTATTCTCTTAGACCAGGTGTAGGCAACCTAAGGCCCGGGGGCCGGATGCGGCCCGCCGAGGCCTTTGGACCGGCCCCAGGCAAGTCCTGCCGCCGCCGCTGCCGCCGCCAACCATGATGATATTGATTATTGTTGTTATTACTTGTTGTTGGGATTTTCTTGGCAAAATCTCCACAGGGGTTTTGCCATGGCTTTTCTGGGGCTGAAAGAGTGTGCATGCATATATATTTTTAATTTTATTTTTTAAAAACTTTTTTAAAAAATATATTTTTATTTATTTAATTATTTATTTTTGGTGCTTCGGCCCCCCAATTGTCTGAGGGACAGCAACCCGGCCCCCGGCTCAAAAAGGTTGCCTACCCCTGTCTTAGACTATGGTGGACTTTACGTCCTTCGAGGTCTTTCCACAAAGTTTGGATGGGCAATTATCAGACGTTATTGATTTGCAAAAATTCTGAAGGGTGGAAGTTTGGACAAGACGTTTCTTGGCATATCTTCCACATGTAAGATTCTGTGATTACATATCTGACATTCTCGAATGAGAGATTTGGAAGAGGAGGCAAGTGCCATGTAGTCCAAACCCTTCATGTCATTTATGGATTCACAGTGAAATTGGTCGTGACGGAGGGGTACACAGTCTGCATGAAATCAAACGGATAGAAGGATCCTCTTCTATGTAGAACGAAATGATCTTTCATTGTTCAAGATTTCTTTGCTTCAGGAAATTGATGGGAATGGTTTTATTGAATCTTATTTCTTCTCTGTTGAGCAGTTTTCTTGATGTACGAATATATAGAGCAGTAAAAAGGAAGTTTGGTTGCTAGTTAGTGGAAAAAATTTGAACCCTTGGAAACGGTTGTTTTTGATTCGGAACTTCCCTCCTGGGTGTCCTACATTTGTAGGACATGTCCTCCATTTTCTGATCACATTATATTTTATGGGTTTATACTATATCTGTAAAACTGTAGAACCATAATTAATAATGACCATGGCCATCCATGCATTTTCAATGTAATATCCACTCTCTTGAAGCAAAACAACTCTCCATAATAGCGTGAGAGCTATTTGAAAGTAGAATTTATTCTCTTAGACTATGGTGGACTTTACGTCCTTCGAGGTCTTTCCACAAAGTTTAGATGGGCAATTATCAGACCTTATTGATTGATATTGAAGGGTGGAAGTTTGGACAAGCCATTTCTTGGCATATCTTCCACATGTAAGATTCTGTGATTACATATCTGACATTCTCGAATGAGAGATTTGGTAGAGGAGGCAAGTGCCATGTAATCCAAACCCTTCATGTCATTTATGGATTCACAGTGAAATTGGTCGTGATGGAGGGGTACCCAGTCTGCATGAAATCACATGGAGAGAAGGATCCTCTTGTATGCAGAACAAAATTATCTTTCATTGTTCAAGATTTCTTTGCATGAGGAAGTTGATGGGAATGGTTTTATTGAATCTTATTTCCTCCCTCTTGAGCGTTTTTCTTGATGTACGAATATATAGAGCAGTAAAAAGGAAGTTTTGTGGCTAGTTAGTGGAGAAAAATTTTAACCCTTGGAAAGAGGTGTTATTGATTTGGGCCTTTCCTCCAGGGCGTCCTACATTTGTAGGACATGTCCTCCATTTTCAGATCACAGTATATTTTATGTGTTTATAATATATTTGTACACCTGCAGACCCATAATTAATCATGACCATTGACATCCAAGCATTTTCAAAGTATATTCCACTCCGTTCAAGCAAAACAACTCTCCATAATAGTGTATGAGCTATTTGAAAGTAGTATTTATTCTCTTGGACTTTGGTGCACCTTACATCCTGCGAGGTCTTTCCACAAAGTTTGGATGGGCAATTCTCAGATGTTACTGAGTTGCAAAAATTTGGAAGGGTGGAAGTTTGGACTAGCGATCTCTTGGCTTATCTTTCACCTGTAAGATTCTGTGATTACATATCTGACATTTTCGAATGAGAGATTTGAAAGAGGAGGCAAGTGCTATATAGTCCAAACCCTTCATGTCATTTATGGATTCATCGTAAAATTGGTTGTGATGGAGGGGTACCCAGTCTGCATGAAATCACATGGAGAGAAGGATCCTCTTGCATGCAGAAAAAAATTATCTTTCATTGTTCAAGATTTCTTTGCATGAGGAAGTTGATGGGAATGGTTTTATTGAATCTTATTTCCTCTCTGTTGAGCCGTTTTCTTGCTGTACGAGTATATATAGCAGTAAAAAGGAAGTTAGGTTGCTAGTTAGAGTACAAATATTTGAACCATTGGAAAGAGGTGTTTTTGCTTTGGGCCTTCCCTCCTGGGCGTCATACATTTGTAGGACATGTCCTCCATTTTCAGATCACAGTACATTTTATGGTTTTATACTATATTTGTACACCTGAAGACCCATAATTAATCATGACCATTGACATCCAAGCATTCTCAAAGTATATTCCACTCCGTTCAAGCAAAACAACTCTCCATAATAGTGTATGAGCTATTTGAAAATAGCAATTATTCTCTTGGACTTTGGTGCATTTTACGTCAAGCGAGGTCTTTCCACAAAGTTTGGATGGGCAATTATCAGACCTTATTGAGTTGCAAAAATTTTGAAGGCTGGAAGTTTGGACTTGCCATCTCTTGGCATATCTTCCACCTGTAAGATTCTGTGATTACATATCTGACATTCTCGAATGAGAGATTTGGAAGAGGAGGCAAGTGCTATGTAGTCCAAACCCTTCATATCATTTAGAGATTCACAATAAAATTGGTTGTGAAGGAGGGGTACCCAGTCTGCATGAAATTACATGGAGAGAAGGATCCTCTTCTATGTAGAACGAAATGATCTTTCATTTATCAAGATTTCTTTGCATGAGGAAGTTGATGGGAATGGTTTTGTTGAATCTTATTTCCTCTCTGTTGAGCCGTTTACTTGCTGTCCGATAATATAGAGCAGTAAAAAGGAAGTTTGGTTGCTAGATAGTGGACAAAAATTTGAACTCTTGGAAAGGGGTGGTTTTGATTTGGGCCTTCCCTCCTGGGTGTCCTACATTTGTAGGACATGTCCTCCATTTTCTGATCACAGTATATTTTATGGGTTTATACTATATTTGTAAAACTGTAGATCCATAATTAATAATGACCATGGCCATCCATGCATTTTCAATGCAATATCCACTCTCTTGAAGCAAAACAACTCTCCATAATAGTGTAAGAGCTATTTGAAAGTAGAATTTATTCTCTTAGACTATGGTGTACTTTACGTCCTTCGAGGTCTTTCCACAAAGTTTGGATGGACAATTATCAGACGTTATTGATTTGCAAAAATACTGAAGGGTAGGAATTTGAACAAGCCATTTCTTGGCATATCTTCCACATGTAAGATTCTGTGATTACATATCTGACATTCTCGAATGAGAGATTTGGAAGAGGAGGCAAGTGCCATGTAGTCCAAACCCTTCATGTCATTTATGGATTCACCTTGAAATTGTCGTGATGGAGGGGTACCAAGTCTGCATGAAATCACATGCAGAGAAGGATCTTCTGTGTAGAACAAAATGATCTTTCATTGTTCAAGATTTCTTTGCATGAGGAAGTTTATGGGAATGGTTTTACTGAATCTTATTTCCTCTCTGTTGAGCCGTTTTCTTGCTGTCCGAGTTTATAGAGCAGTAAAAAGGAAGTTTGGTTGCTAGATAATGGACAAAAATTTTAACCCTTGGAAACAGGTGTTTTTGATTTGGGCCTTCCCGCCTGGGTGTCCTACATTTGTAGGACATGTCCTCCATCTTTTGATCACAGTATATTTTATGGGTTTATACTATATATGTACACCTGTAGACCCATAATAAATCATGACCATGCCCATCCAAGCATTTTCAACGTAATATCCACTCTCTTGAAGCAAAAGAACTCTCCATAATAGTGTAAGAGCTATTTGTAAGTAGAATTTATTTTCTAGGCTTTGGTGGACTTTACGTCCGGCAAAATCTTTCCACAAAGTTTGGATGGGCAATTATAAGACGTTATTGATTTGCAAAAATTCGGAAGGCTGGGAGTTTGGACTAGCCATCTCTTGGCATATCTTTCACCTGTAAGATTCTGAGATTACATATCTGACATTCTCGAATGAGAGATTTGGAAGAGGAGGTAAGTGCTATGTAGTCCAAACCCTTCATATCATTTATAGATTCACAATAAAAATTTTCGTGAAGGACCGGTACCCAGTCTGCATGAAATCACATGGAGAGAAGGATCCTCTTGTATGCAGAATAAAATTCTCTTTCATTGTTCAAGATTTCTTTGCATGAGGAAGTTGATGGGAATGGTTTTATTGAATGTTATTTCCTCTCTGTTGAGCGTTTTTCTTGAGGTACGAATATATAGAGCATAAAAAAGGAAGTTTTGTGTCTAGTTAGTGGAGAAAAATTTGAACCCTTGGAAAGAGGTGTTTTTAATTTGGGCCTTCCCTCCTGGGCGTCCTACATTTGTAGGACATGTCCTACATTTTCAGATCATAGTATATTTTATGGGTATATACTATATTTGTACACCTGTAAACGCCTCATTAATCATGACCATGGCCATCGACGCATTTTCAATGTAATATCCAATCTCTTGAAGCAAAACAACTCTCCGTAATAGTGTAAGAGCTATTTGAAAGTAGAATTATTCTCTTGGACTTTGGTGGACTTTACGTCCTTCGAGGTCTTTGCACAAAGTTTGGATGGGCAATTATCTGACGTTATTGAGTTGCAAAAATTCGGAAGTGTGGAATTTTGGACAAGCCATTTCTTGGCATATCTTACACCTGTAAGATTCTGTGATTACATATCTGACATTCTTGAATGAGAGATATGGAAGAGGAGGCAAGTGCCATGTAGTCCAAAACCTTCATGTCATTAAGGATTCACAGTGAAATTGGTCGTGATGGAGGGGTACCCAGTCTGAATGAAATCACATGGAGAGAAGGATCCTCTTCCATGTAGAACGAAATGATCTTTCATTGTTCAAGATTTCTTTGCATGAGGAAGTTGATGGGAATGGTTTTATTGAATCTTATTTCCTCTCTGTTGGGCCATTTTTTTTGCTGTCCGCGTTTATAGAGCAGTAAAAAGGAAGTTTGGTTGCTAGATAGTGGACAAAAATTTGAACCCTTGGAAAGAGTTGTTTTTGATATGGGCCTGTTAAGGAAAATGCAACATGGGACTTACTTCAATAGAAATAAAATTTGTATGTGAAAATCACAGTGATTAAGCAGGAGCAATCATGAAGCTACACAGGTGAAAAGGATAATATAATTTGGAAGCCTTGAGAGACAAGGACAAAGTTATAGAGTGTATATTGACAATACCTGTTATAGATTGCAAACACCTGAGATTCATTAAGTAGTCAAGGTAAAATGATGAAATACTTGGGTCGGTCTTAAGTATGGGATGATCCATGTAAACCAATCAAAATGAATGTACACACCCACTGGGTGGGACCCGACTAGTGGGTGGTGACTAACAATGGCTATAAGTGCAATGTTTGCCAATGCATATTGTGGGGTAGTTTTGGAGATATTGTGATTTGTAGGGCATATAGTATTTATGTATATAGTAGAATAAAGTAGATCTTTAATATAAGACTACTGAGTTGTCTGGTGTCTTGAGGGAAGATACAAGAGCCAGAAGAATCCTGGAGAAGTTTGGAGACATCTCAGGAAGAAGGGTGAGAAGGCTTGGAGAGTTTGTCAGGGTCTTCAGCCTATTCTCTGAAACTCTGCTGCTTGGGAAAGAAGCATCAACCATTGATCAAAGCTGGTCAGCGCTGCTGCATAACAAGATGGTGAGTTAGAGCCAGAGGTGAAGAGCTCCAACTTTGATCATCCCCTTCCCTCCTGGGCGTCCTACATTTGTAGGACATGTCCTCCATCTTGGGATCACAGTATATTTTATGGGTATATACTATATATGTAAACCTGTAGACCCATAATATATCATGACCATGGGCATCCAAGCATTTTCAATGTAATATCCACTCTCTTGAAGCAAAAGAACTATCCATAATAGTGTAAGCGCTATTTGAAAGTAGAATTTATTTTCTTGGACTTTGGTGGACTTTACGTCCGGCGAGGTCTTTCCACAAAGTTTGGATGGGCAATTATCAGACGTGATTGAGTTGCAAAAATTCGGAAGGGTGGGAGTTTGGACTAGCCATCTCTTGGCATATCTTGCACCTGTAAGGTTCTGTGATTATATATCTGACATTATCGAATGAGAGATTTGGAAGAGGAGGCAATTACTATATAGTCCAAAGCCTTCATATCATTTATGGATTCACCAAAAAATTGGTCGTGATAGAAGGGTAACCAGTCTGCATGAAATCACATGGAAAGAAGGATCCTCTTTTATGCAGAACAAAATGATCTTTCATTGTTCAAGATTTCTTTGCATGAGGAAGTTGATGGGCATGGTTTTATTGAATCTTATTTCCTCTCTCTTGATCCGTTTTCTTGCTGTCCGAGTTTATAGAGAAGTAAAAAGGAAGTTTGGTAGTTAGTGAGTGGACAAAAATTTGAACCCTTTGAAAGAGCTGTTTTTGATTTGGGCCATCCCTCCTGGGTGTCCTACATTTTTGGGACATGTCCTCCATCTTGAGATCACAGTATATTTTTGGGTTTATACTATATATGTAAACCTGTAGACCCATAATAAATCATGACCATGGCCATCCAAGCATTTTCAATGTAATATCCACTCACTTGAAGCAAAAGAACTCTCCATAATAGTGTAAGAGCTATTTGAAAGTAGAATTTATTCTCTTGGACTTTGGTGGATTTTACGTCCGGCGAGGTCTTTCCACAAAGTTTGGATGGACAATTATCAGATGTTATTGAATTGCAAAAATTCTGAAGGGTGGGAGTTTGGACAAGCCATTTCTTGGCATAATCTGCACCTGCAACATTGTGTGATTACATATCTGACATTCTCGAATGAGAGATTTGGAAGAGGAGGCAAGTGCCATGTAGTCCAAACCCTTCATATCCTTTATGGATTCACAATAAAATTGGTTGTGATGGAGGGGTAACCAGTCTGCAAGAAATCACATGGAGAGAAGGGTCCTCTTCGATGCAGAACGAAATGATCTTTCATTGTTCAAGATTTCTTTGCATGAGGAAGTTGATGGGAATGGTTTTATTGAATCTTATTTCCTCTCTTTGAGCCGTTTTCTTGCTGTCTGCGTTTATAGAGCAGGAAAAAGGAAGTTTGGTAGTTAGTGAGTGGACAAAAATTTGAACCCTTTGAAAGAGCTGTTTTTGATTTGGGCCATCCCTCCTGGGTGTCCTACATTTTTGGGACATGTCCTCCATCTTGAGATCACAGTATATTTTTGGGTTTATACTATACATGTAAACCTGTAGACCCATAATAAATCATGACCATGGCCATCCAAGCATTTTCAATGTAATATCCACTCACTTGAAGCAAAAGAACTCTCCATAATAGTGTAAGAGCTATTTGAAAGTAGAATTTATTCTCTTGGACTTTGGTGGATTTTACGTCCGGCGAGGTCTTTCCACAAAGTTTGGATGGACAATTATCAGATGTTATTGAATTGCAAAAATTCTGAAGGGTGGGAGTTTGGACAAGCCATTTCTTGGCATAATCTGCACCTGCAACATTCTGTGATTACATATCTGACATTCTCGAATGAGAGATTTGGAAGAGGAGGCAAGTGCCATGTAGTCCAAACCCTTCATATCCTTTATGGATTCACAATAAAATTGGTTGTGATGGAGGGGTAACCAGTCTGCAAGAAATCACATGGAGAGAAGGGTCCTCTTCGATGCAGAACGAAATGATCTTTCATTGTTCAAGATTTCTTTGCATGAGGAAGTTGATGGGAATGGTTTTATTGAATCTTATTTCCTCTCTTTGAGCCGTTTTCTTGCTGTCTGCGTTTATAGAGCAATAAAAAGGAAATTTGGTGGCTAGTTAGTGGTGAAAAATTTGAATCCTTGGAAAGAGGTGTTTTTGATTTGGGCTTTCTCTCCTGGGCGTCCTACATTTGTAGGACATGTCCTCCATTTTCAGATCATACTGTATTTTATGGGTTTATACTATATATGTACCCTTGTAGACCCATAATTAATAATGACCATGGCCATCCATGCATTTTCAATGCAATATCCACTCTCTTGAAGCAAAACAACGCTCCATAATAGCGTAAGAGCTATTTGAAAGTAGAATTTATTCTCTTAGGCTATGGTGGACTTTACGTCCTTCGAGGTCTTTCCACAAAGTTTGGATGGACAATTATCAGACGTTATTGAGTTGCAAAAATTCTGAAGGCTGGGAGTTTGGACTAGCCATATCTTGGCATATCTTCCACCTGTAAGATTCTGTGATTACATATCTGACATTCTCGAATGAGAGATTTGGAAGAGGAGGCAATTACTATGTAGTCCAAAGCCTTCATATCATTTATGGATTCACAAGAAAATTGGTCGTGATAGAATGGTAAACAGTCTGCATGAAATCACATGGAAAGAAGGATACTCTTTTATGCAGAACGAAATGATCTTTCATTGTTCAAGATTTCTTTGCATGAGGAAGTTGATGGGAATGGTTTTATTGAATCTTATTTCCTCTCTCTTGATCCGTTTTCTTGCTTTCCGAGTTTATAGAGCAGTAAAAAGGAACTTTGGTTGCTAGATAGTGGACAAAAATTTGAACCCTTGGAAAGAGGTGTTTTTGATTTGGCATTCCCTCCTGGGCATCCTACATTAGTAGGACATGTCCTCCATCTTGAGATCACAGTATAATTTATGGGTTTATACTATATATGTACACCTGTAGACCCATAATAAATCATGACCATGGCATCCAAGCATTTTCAATGTAATATCCACTCTCTTGAAGCAAAAGAACTCTCCATAATAGTGTAAGAGCTATTTGAAAGTAGAATTTATTTTCTTGGACTTTGGTGGACTTTATGTCCGGTAAGGTCTTTCCACAAAATTTGGATGGGCAATTATCAGACGTTTTTGAGTTGCAAAAATTCGGACGGCTGGGAGTTTGGACTAGCCATCTCTTGGCATATCTTGCACCTATAAGATTCTGTGATTACATATCTGACATTCTCGAATGAGAGATTTCGAAGAGGAGGCAAGTGCCATGTAGTCCAAAACCTTCATGTCATTTATGGATTCACAGTGAAATTGATCGTGACGGAGGGGTACCCAGTCTGCAAGAAATCACATGGAGAGAAGGATCTTCTTCTATGTAGAACAAAATGATCTTTCATTGTTCAAGATTTCTTTGTATGAGGAAGTTGATGGGAATGGTTTTATTGAATCTTATTTCCTCTCTGTTAAGCCGTTTACTTGCTGTCAGATGTTATAGAGCAGTAAAAAGAAAGTTTGGTTGCTAGATAGTGGACAAAAATTTGAACCCTGGAAAAGGGGTGTTTTTGATTTGGATCTTCCCTCCTCAGTGTCCTACATTTGTAGGACATGTCCTCCATTTTCAGATCACAGTTTATTTTATGGGTATATAATATATTTGTACATCTGTAGACCCATAATGAATGATTACCATGGCCATCCAAGCATTTTCAATGTAATATCCAATCTCTTGAAGCAAAACATTTCTCCATAATAGTGTAAGAGCTATTTGAAAGTAGAATTTATTTTCTTGGACTTTGGTGGACTTTACGTCCGGCGAGGTCTTTCCAAAAGTTTGGATGGGCAATTATCAGACGTTATTGAGTTGCAAAAATTCGGAAGGCTGAGAGTTTGGACTAGCCATCTCTTGGCATATCTTGAAAATGTAAGATTCTGTGATTACATATCTGACATTCTCGAATGAGAGATTTGGAAGAGGAGGCAAGTGCTATGTAGTCCAAACACTTCATATCATATATAGATTCACAATAAAATTGGTCGTGATAGAGGCATTCCCCGTCTGCATGAACTCGCTTGGAGAGAAGGATCCTCTTCAATGCAGAACGAAATGATCTTCCATTGTTAAAGATTTCTTTGCATGAGGAAGTTGATGGGAATGGTTTTATTTATTGTTATTTCCTCTCTGTTGAGCGGATTTCTTGATGTACGAATATATAGAGCAGTAAAAAGGAAGTTTGTTTGCTAGTTAGTGGACAAAAATTTGAACTCTGGGAAAGAGGTGTTTTTGATTTGGGCCTTCCCTCCTGGGCGTCCTACATTTGTAGGACATGTCCTCCATTTTCAGATCACATATTATTATATAAGTATTTACTATATTTGTACACCTGTAGACCCATAATTAATCATGACCATTTCCATCGAAGCATTTTCAATGTAACATCCTCTCTCTGGAAGCAAAACAATTCTCCATAATAGTGTAAGAGCTATTTGAAAGTGGAATTTATTCTCTAGGACTTTGGTGGACTTTACGTCCTTCGAGGTCTTTCCACAAAGTTTCGATGGGCAATTATCAGACTTTATTGAGTTGCAAAAATTCTGAAAGGTGGAAGTTTGGACTAGCCATCTCTTAGCATATCTTCCACCTGTAAGATTCTGTGATTACATATCTGAGGTTCTCGAATGAGAGATTTGGACGAGGAGGCAAGTGCCATATAGTCCAAACCCTTCATGTCATTTATGGATTCACAGGGAAATTGGTCGTGATAGAGGCATTCCCCGTCTGCATGAACTCGCTTGGAGAGAAGGATCCTCTTCAATGCAGAACGAAATGATCTTCCATTGTTCAAGATTTCTTTGCATGAGGAAGTTGATGGGAATGGTTTTATTGCATCTTATTTCCTCTCTGTTGAGCCGTTTTCTAGATGTCCGAATTTATAGAGCAATAAAAAGGAAGTATGGTTGCTAATTAGTGGACAAAAATTTGAACCCTTGGAAAGAGGTGTTTTTGATGTCGTCCTTCACTCCTGGACGTCTTATATTTGTAGGACATGTCCTCAATTTTCAGATCATACTGTATTTTATGGGTTTATCCTATATTTGTACACTTGTAGACCCATAATTAATCATGACCATTGCCATCCAAGCATTTTCAATGTAATATCCACTCTCTTGAAGCAAAACAAATATCCATAATAGCGTAAGAGCTATTTGAAAGTAGAATTTATTCTCTTAGACTATGGTGGACTTTACGTCCTTCGATGTCTTTCCACAAAGTTTGGATGGGCAATTATCAGACGTTATTAATTTGCAAAAATTCTGAAGGGTAGGAATTTGAACAAGGCATTCCTTGGCATATCTTCCACATGTAAGATTCTGTGATTATATATATGACATTCTCGAATGAGAGATTTGGAAGAGGATGAAAGTGCCATGTAGTCCAAACCCTTCATGTCATTTATGGATTCACAGTGAAATTGGTCGTGACGGAGGGGTACCCAGCCTGCATGAAATCACATGGAGAGAAGGATGTTCTTCTGTGTAGAACAAAATGATCTTTCATTGTTCAAGATTTCTTTGCATGAGGAAGTTGATGGGAATGGTTTTATTGAAACTTATTTCCTATCTGTTGAGCCGTTTTCTTGCTGTCCGAGTTTATAGAGCAGTAAAAAGGAAGTTTGGTTGCTAGATAGTGGACAAAAATGTGAACCCTTGGAAAGAGGTGTTTTTGATGTGGGCCTTCACTCCTGGGCATCCTACATTTGTAGGACATGTCCTCCATCTTGAGATCACAATATATTTTATGGGTTTATACTATATATGTACACCTGTAGACCCATAATAAATCATGACCATGGCAATCCAAGCATTTTCAATGTAATATTCACTCTCTTGAAGCAAAAGAACTCTCCATAATAGCGTAAGAGCTATTTGAAAGTAGAATTAATTTTCTTGGACTTTGGTGGACTTTACGTCCGGCGAGGTCTTTCCACAAAGTTTGGATGGGCAATTATCAGACGTTATTGAGTTGCAAAAATTCGGAAGGCTGGGAGTTTGGACTACCCATCTCTTGGCATATCTTGCACCTGTAAGATTCTGAGATTACATATCTGACATTCTCGAATGAGAGATTTGGAAGAGGAGGCAAGTGCTATGTAGACCAAACCCTTCATATCATTTATAGATTCACAGTGAAATTGGTCGTGATGGGGGGGTACCCAGTCTGCATGAAATCACATGGAGAGAAGGATCCTCTTGTATGCAGAACAAAATTATCTTTCATTGTTCAAGATTTCTTTGCATGAGGAAGTTGATGGGAATGGTTTTATTGAATCTAATTTCCTCTCTGTTGAGCGTTTTTCTTGATGTACGAATATATAGAACAGTAAAAAAGAAGTTTTGTGGCTAGTTAGTGGAGAAAAATTTGAACCCTTGGAAAGAGGTGTTTTTAATTTGGGCCTTCCCTCCTGGGCGTCCTACATTTGTAGGACATGTCCTACATTTTCAGATCACAGTATATTTTATGGGTATATACTATACTTGTACACCTGTAAACCCATAATTAATTATGACCATGGCCATCGACGCATTTTCAATGTAATTTCCACTCTCTTGAAGCAAAACAACTCTCCATAATAGCGTAAGAGCTATTTGAAAGTAGAATTTATTCTCTTTGACTTTGGTGCACCTTACGTCCTGGGAGGTCTTTCCACAAAGTTTGGATGGGCAATTATCAGACGTTATTGAGTTGCAAAAATTCTGAAGGGTGGAAGTTTGGACAAGCCATTTCTTGGCATATCTTCCACCTGTAAGATTCTGTGATTACATATCTGACATTCTCGAATGAGAGATTTGGAAGAGGAGGCAAGTGCCATGTAGTCCAAACCCTTCATGTCATTTATGGATTCACAGTGAAATTGGCCATGATGGACGGGTAACCAGTCTGCATGAAATCAAACGGAGAGAAAGATCCTCTTCTAGGTAGAACGAAATGATCTTTCATTGTTCAAGATTTTTTTGCTTGAGGAAGTTGATGGGAATGGTTTCATTGAATCTTTTTTCCTCTCTGTTGAGCTGTTTTCTGGCTCTTCGAGTTTACAGAGCAGGAAAAATGAAGTTTGGTTTCTAGATATTGGACAAATATTGGAACCCTTGGAAAGAGGTGTTTTTGATTGGGGCCATCGCTCCTAGGTGTCCTACATTTGTAGGACATGTCCCCCTTTTCAAATCACAGTATATTTTATGGGTATTTATTATATTTGTACACCTGCCTACCCATAATTAATCATGACCATTGCCATCCAAGCATTTTCAAAGTAATATCCAATCTCTTGAAGCAAAACATTTCTCCATAATAGTGTAAGACCTATTTGAAAGTAGAATTTATTCTCTCGGACTTTGGTGGACTTTACGTCCTTCGAGGACTTTCCACAAAATTTGGAGGGGAATGTATCAGACGTTATTGAGTTGCAAAAATTCTGAAAGTTGGGAGTTTGGACAAGCCATTTCTTGGCATATATCCCACCTGTAAGATTCTGTGATTACATATCTGACATTCTCGAATGAGAGATTTGGAAGAGGAGGCAAGTGCCATGTAGTTCAAACCTTTCATGTCATTAATGGATTCACAGTGAAATTGGTCGTCATGTAGGGCTACCCAGTATGCATGAAATCACATGGAGAGAAGGATCCTCTTCTATGCAGAACGAAATTATCTTTCATTGTTCAAGATTTCTTTGCATAAGGAAATTGATGGGAATGTTGTTATTGAATCTTATTTCCTATCTGTTGAGCCGTTTTCTTGCTGTACGAGTATATAGAGCAGTAAAAAGGAGGTTTGGTTGAAAGTTAGTGGACAAAAATTTGAACCCTTGGAAAGAGGTTTTTTTGATTAGGGCCTTCCCTCCAGGGCATCCTACATTTGTAGGACATGTCCTCCATTTTCAGATCACAATATAATTTATGGGTTTATAGTATATTTGTACACCTGCAGACCCATAATTAATCATGACCATTGACATCCAAGCATTTTCAAAGTAATATCCAATCTCTTGAAGCAAAACATTTCTCCATAATAGCATGAGAGCTATTTGAAAGTAGAATTTATTCTCTTAGACTATGGTGGACTTTACGTCCTTTGAGGGCTTTCCACAAAGTTTGGATGGGCAATTATCAGATGTTATTGATTTGCAAAAATTCTGAAGGGTGGAAGTTTGGACAAGCCGTTTCTTGGCATATCTTCCATCTGTAAGATTCTGTGATTACATATCTGACATTCTCGAATGAGAGATTGGAAGAGGAGGCAAGTGCCATGTAGTCCAAACCCTTCATGTCATTTATGGATTCACAGTGAAATTGGTCGTGATGGAGGGGTATCCAGTCTGCATGAAATCACATGGAGAGAAGGATCTTCTTCTACGTAGAGCAAAATGATCTTTCATTGTTCAAGATTTCTTTACATGAGGAAGTTGATGGGAATGGTTTATTGAATCTTATTTCCTCTCTGTTGAGCCGTTTTCTTGCTGTCCGTGTTTATAGAGCAGTAAAAAGGAAGTTTGGTAGCTAGTTAGTGGACAAAAATTTGAACCCTTGGAAAGAGGTGTTTTTGATGTGGGCTTCACTCCTGGACGTCCTACATTTGTACGACATGTCCTCCATTTTCAGATCATACAGTATTTTATGGGTTTATACTATATATGTACACCTGTAGACCCATAATAAAACAGGACCGTGGCCATCCAAGCATTTTCAATGTAATATCCACTCTCTTGAAGCTAAACAATGTAATTTCCATAATAGTGTAAGAGCTATTTGAAAGTAGAATTTATTTTCTTGTACTTTGGTGGACTTTATGTCCTTCGAGGTGTTTTTAATTTGGGCCTTCCCTCCTGGGCGTCCTACATTTGTAGGACATGTCCTCCATTTTCTGATCACAGTATATTTTATGGGTTGATACTATATTTGTAAAACTGTAGAACCATAATTAATAATGACCATGGCCATCCATGCATTTTCAATGTAATATCCACTCTCTTGAAGCAAAACAACTCTCCATAATAGCGTAAGAGCTATTTGAAAGTAGAATTTATTCTCTTGGACTTTGATGGAGTTTACATCCTTCGGTGTCTTTGCACAAAGTTTGGATGGGCAATTATCTGACGTTATTGAGTTGCAAAAATTCTGAAGTGTGGAATTTTGGACAAGCCATTTCTTGGTATATCTTACACCTGTAAGATTCTGTGATTAAATAGCTGTCATTCTCGAATGAGAGGTTTGGAAGAGGAGGCAAGTGCCATGTAGTCCAAACCCTTCATGTCATTAAGGATTCAGAGTGAAATTGGTCGTGATGGAGGGGTACCCAGTCTGCATGAAATCACTTGGAGAGAAGGATCCTCTTCCGTGTAGAACGAAATGATCTTTCACTGTTCAAGATTTCTTTGCATGAGGAAGTTGATGGGAATGTTTTTTTTGAATCTTATTTGCTCTCTGTTGAGCCATTTTCTTGCTGTCCGCCTTTATAGAGCAGTAAAAAGGAAGTTTGGTGGCTAGTTAGTGGAGAAAAATTTGAACCCTTGGAAAGAGGTGTTTTTGATTCGGGCCTTCCATCCTGGGCGTCCTACATTTGTCGGACATGTCCTCCATTTTCAGATCACATAATATTTTATAGGTATATACTATATTTGTATACCTGTAAACCCATAATTAATCATGACCATTGCCATCAACACATTTTCAATGTAATATCCACTCACTTGAAGCAAAAGAACTCTCCATAATAGTGTAAGAGCTATTTGAAAGTAGAATTTATTTTCTTGGACTTTTGTAGACTTTACGTCCGGCGAGGTCTTTCCACAACGTTTGGATGTGCAATTATCAGACGTTATTGAGATGCAAAAATTCTGAAGGGTGGGAGTTTGGACAAGCCATTTCTTGGCAAATTCTCCACCTGCATGATTTTTTGATTACATATTTGACATTCTCGAATGAGAGATTTGGAAGAGGAGGCAAGTGCCATGTATTCCAAACCCTTCATATCCTTTATGGATTCACAATAAAATTGGTTGTGATGGAGGGGTAACCAGTCTGCAAGAAATCACATGGAGAGAAGGGTCCTCTTCGATGCAGAATAAAATGATCATTCATTTTTCAAGATTACTTTGCATGAGGAAGTTGATGGGAATAGTTTTATTGAAGCTTATTTCCTCTCTGTTGAGCCGTTTTCTTGCTGTCAGATGTTATAGAGCAGTAAAAAGGAAGTTTGGTTGCTAGATAGTGGACAAAAATTTGAACACTTGGAAAGGGGTATTTTTGATTTGGACCTTCCCTCCTGGGTGTCCTACATTTGTAGGACATATCCTCCATTTTCTTATCACTGTATATTTTATGGGTTTATACTATATTTGTACACCTGTATACCCATAATTAATCATGACCATGGCCATCCAAGCATTTTCAATGTAATATCCAATCTCTTGAAGCCAAACAACTCTCCATAATAGTGTAAGAGCTATTTGAATGTAGAATTCATTCTCTTGGACTTTGGTGGACTTTACGTCCTTCAAGGTCTTTGCACAAAGTTTGGATTGGCAATTATCTAACGTTATTGAGTTGCAAAAATTCTGAAGGCTGGGAGTTTGGACTAGCCATATCTTGGCATATCTTGCACCTGTAAGGTTCTGTGATTACATATCTGACATTCTCGAATGAGAGATTTGGAAGAGGAGTCAATTGCTATGTAGTCCAAACCCTTCATATCATTTATGGATTCACAAAAAAATTGGTCGTGATAGAAGAGTAACCAGTCTGCATGAAATCCCATGGAGAGAAAGATCCTCTTTTATGCAGAACGAAATGATCTTTCATTGTTCAAGATTTCTTTGCATGAGGAAGTTGATGGGAATGGTTTTATTGAATCTTATTTCCTCTCTGTTGAGCCGTTTTCTTGCTGTCCGAGTTTATAGAGCAGTAAAAAGGAAGTTTGGTAGCTAGTTAGTGGACAAAAATTAGAACCCTTGGAAAGAGGTGTTTTTGATGTGCGCCTTCCCTCCTGGGCGTCCTACATTTGTAGGACACGTCCTCCATTTTCAGATCATAATGTATTTTATGGGTTTATACTATATATGTACCCTTGTAGACCCATAATTAATCATGACCATTGCCATCCAAGCATTTTCAATGTAATATCCACTCTCTTCAAGCAAAAACAACTCTCCATAATAGTGTAAGAGCTATTTGAAATTAGAATTAATTCTCTTGGACTTTGGTAGACGTTATGTCCTTCGAGGTCTTTCCACAAAGTTTGGATGAGCAATTATCAGACGTTATTGAGTTGCAAAAATTCTGAAGTGTGGAATTTTGGACAAGCCATTTCTTGGCATATCTTACACCTGTTAGATTCTGTGATTACATAGCTGTCATTCTCGAATGAGAGGTTTGGAAGAGGAGGCAAGTGCCATGTAGTCCAAACCCTTCATGTCATTAAGGATTCACAGTGAAATTGGTCGTGATGGAGGTATACCCAGTCTGCATGAAATCACATGGAGAGAAGGATCCTCTTCTATGTAGAACAAAATGATCTTTGATAGTTCAAGATTTCTTTGCATGAGGAAGTTGATGGGAATGGTTTTATTGAATCTTATTTCCTCTCTGTTGAGAAGTTTTCTTGATGTACGAATATATAGAGCAGTAAAAAGGAAGTTTGGTTGCTAGTTAGTGGATAAAAATTTGAACCCTTGGAAAGAGGTGTTATTGATTCGGGCCTTTCCTCCAGGGCATCCTGCATTTGTAGGACATGTCCTCCATTTTCAGATCACAGTATATTTTATGGGTTTATACTATATTTGTACACCTGCAGACCCATAATTAATCATGACCATTGCCATCCAAGCATTTTCAAAGTATATTCCACTCCGTTCAAGCAAAACAACTCTCCATAATAGTGTATGAGCTATTTGAAAGTAGCAATTATTCTCTTGGACTTTGATGCACTTTAAGTCAAGCGTTGTCCTTCCACAATGTTTGGATGGGCAATTATCAGACCTTATTGAGTTGCAAAAATTCGGAAGGCTGGAAGTTTGGAATAGCCATCTCTTGGCATATCTTGCACCTGCAAGATTCTGTGATTACATATCTGATATTCTCGAATGAGAGATTTGGAAGAGGAGGCAACTGCTATGTAGTTCAAAGCCTTCATGTCATTTATGGATTCACAGTAAAATTGGTTGTGATGGAGGGGTACCTCCATCAGTCTGCATGAAATCACATGGAGAGAAGGATCCTCTTGTATGCAGTACAAAATTATCTTTCATTGTGGGTTTATACCATATTTGTACACCTGCAGACCCATAATTAATAATGACCATTGACATCCAAGCATTTTCAAAGTATATTCCACTCCGTTCAAGCAAAACAACTCTCCATAATAGTGTATGAGCTATTTGAAAGTAGCAATTATTCTCTTGGACTTTGGTGCACTTTACGTCAAGCGAGGTCTTTCCACAAAGTTTGGATGGGCAATTATCAGACCTTATTGAGTTGCAAAAATTCTGAAGGGTGGGAGTTTGGACTAGACATCTCTTGGCATATCTTGCACCTGTAAGGTTCTGTGATTATATAGCTGACATTATCGAATGAGAGATTTGGAAGAGGAGGCAATTACTATATAGTCCAAAGCCTTCATATCATTTATGGATTCACAAAAAAATTGGTCGTGATAGAAGGGTAACCAGTCTGCATGAAATCACATGGAAAGAAGGATCCTCTTTTATGCAGAACAAAATGATCTTTCATTGTTCAAGATTTCTTTGCATGAGGAAGTTGATGGGAATGGTTTTATTGAATCTTATTTCCTCTCTCTTGATCCGTTTTCTTGCTGTCCGAGTTTATAGAGAAGTAAAAAGGAAGTTTGGTAGTTAGTTAGTGGACAAAAATTTGAACCCTTTGAAAGAGCTGTTTTTGATTTGGGCCATCCCTCCTGGGTGTCCTACATTTTTGGGACATGTCCTCCATCTTGAGATCACAGTATATTTTTGGGTTTATACTATATATGTAAACCTGTAGACCCATAATAAATCATGACCATGGCCATCCAAGCATTTTCAATGTAATATCCACTCACTTGAAGCAAAAGAACTCTCCATAATAGTGTAAGAGCTATTTGAAAGTAGAATTTATTCTCTTGGACTTTGGTGGATTTTACGTCCGGCGAGGTCTTTCCACAAAGTTTGGATGGACAATTATCAGATGTTATTGAATTGCAAAAATTCTGAAGGGTGGGAGTTTGGACAAGCCATTTCTTGGCATAATCTGCACCTGCAACATTCTGTGATTACATATCTGACATTCTCGAATGAGAGATTTGGAAGAGGAGGCAAGTGCCATGTAGTCCAAACCCTTCATATCCTTTATGGATACACAATAAAATTGGTTGTGATGGAGGGGTAACCAGTCTGCAAGAAATCACATGGAGAGAAGGGTCCTCTTCGATACAGAACGAAATGATCTTTCATTGTTCAAGATTTCTTTGCATGAGGAAGTTGATGGGAATGGTTTTATTGAATCTTATTTCCTCTCTTTGAGCTGTTTTCTTGCTGTCTGCGTTTATAGAGCAATAAAAAGGAAATTTGGTGGCTAGTTAGTGGTGAAAAATTTGAATCCTTGGAAAGAGGTGTTTTTGATTTGGGCCTTCTCTCCTGGGCGTCCTACATTTGTAGGACATGTCCTCCATTTTCAGATCATACTGTATTTTATGGGTTTATACTATATATGTACCCTTGTAGACCCATAATTAATAATGACCATGGCCATCCATGCATTTTCAATGCAATATCCACTCTCTTGAAGCAAAACAACGCTCCATAATAGCGTAAGAGCTATTTGAAAGTAGAATTTATTCTCTTAGGCTATGGTGGACTTTACGTCCTTCGAGGTCTTTCCACAAAGTTTGGATGGACAATTATCAGACGTTATTGAGTTGCAAAAATTCTGAAGGCTGGGAGTTTGGACTAGCCATATCTTGGCATATCTTCCACCTGTAAGATTCTGTGATTACATATCTGACATTCTCGAATGAGAGATTTGGAAGAGGAGGCAATTACTATGTAGTCCAAAGCCTTCATATCATTTATGGATTCACAAAAAAATTGGTCGTGATAGAATGGTAAATAGTCTGCATGAAATCACATGGAAAGAAGGATACTCTTTTATGCAGAACGAACTGATCTTTCATTGTTCAAGATTTCTTTGCATTATGAAGTTGATGAGAATGGTTTTATTGAATCTTATTTCCTCTCTGTTGAGCCGTTTTCTTGCTGTACAAGTATATAGAGCAGTAAAAAGAAAGTTTGGTTGCTAGTTAGTGTACAAAAATTTGAAACCTTGGAAAGAGGTGTTTTTGATTTGGGCCTTTCCTCCAGGGCATCCTACTTTTGTAGGACATGTCCTCCATTTTCAGATCACAGTATATTTTATGGGTTTATACCATATTTGTACACCTGCAGACCCATAATTAATAATGACCATTGACATCCAAGCATTTTCAAAGTATATTCCACTCCGTTCAAGCAAAACAACTCTCCATAATAGTGTATGAGCTATTTGAAAGTAGCAATTATTCTCTTGGACTTTGGTGCACTTTACGTCAAGCGAGGTCTTTCCACAAAGTTTGGATGGGCAATTATCAGACCTTATTGAGTTGCAAAAATTCGGAAGGCTGGCAGTTTGGAATAGCCATCTCTTGGCATATCTTGCACCTGTAAGGTTCTGTGATTACATATCTGACATTCTCGAATAAGAGATTTGGAAGAGGAGGCAAGTGCTATGTAGTCCAAACCCTTCATATAATTTATGGATTCAAAATAAAATGGGACGTGACGGAGGGGTAACCAGTCTGAATGAAATCACATGGAGAGAAGGATCCTCTTCTATGTAGAACAAAATGATCTTTGATAGTTCAAGATTTCTTTGCATGAGGAAGTTGATGGGAATGGTTTTATTGAATCTTATTTCCTCTCTGTTGAGCTGTTTTCTTGCTGTCTGAGTTTATAGAGCAGTAAAAAGGAAGTTTGGTTGCTAGTTAGTGGACAAAAATTTGAACCCTTGGAAAGAGGTGTTATTGATTTGGGCCTTTCTTCCAGGGCGTCCTACATTTGTAGGACATGTCCTCCATTTTCAGATCACAGTATATTTTATGGGTTTATACTATATTTGTACACCTGCAGACCCATAATTAATCATGACCATTGACATCCAAGCATTTTCAAAGTATATTCCACTCCGTTCAAGCAAAACAACTATCCATAATAGTGTATGAGCTATTTGAAAGTAACATTTATTCTCTTGGACTTTGGTGCACCTTACATCCTGCGAGGTCTTTCCACAAAGTTTGGATGGGCAATTATCAGACCTTATTGAGTTGCAAAAATTTGGAAGGCTGGGAGTTTGGAATAGCCATCTCTTGGCATATCTTGCACCTGCAAGATTCTGTGATAACATATCTGACATTCTTGAATGAGAGATTTGAAAGAGGAGGCAAGTGCTATGTAGTCCAAACCCTTCATATCATTTATGGATTCACAATAAAATTGGACGGAGGGGTAACCAATCTGAATGAAATCACATGGAGAGAAGTATCCTCTTCTATGCAGAAAGAAATGATCTTTCATTGTTTAAGATTTCTTTGCATGAGGAAGTTGATGGGAATGGTTTTATTGCATATTATTTCCTCTCTGTTAAGCCGTTTTCTTGATGTACGAATATATAGAGCAGTAAAAAGGATGTTTGGTAGCTAGATAGTGGACAAAAATTTGAACCCTTGGAAAGAGGTGTTTTTGATTTGGGCCTTCCCTCCTGGGCGTCCTACATTTGTTGGACATGTCCTCCATCTTGACATCACAGTATATTTTATGGGTTTATACTATATATGTATACCTCTAGACCCATAATAAATCATGACCATGGCCATCCAAGCATTTTCAATGTAATATCCAATCTCTTGAAGCAAAAGACCTCTCCATAATAGTGTAAGAGCTATTTGAAAGTAGAATTTATTCTCTTAGACTATGGTGGACTTTACGTCCTTCGAGGTCTTTCCACAAATTTTGGATGGGCAATTATCAGACGTTATTGAATTGCAAAAAATCTGAATGGTGGAAGTTTGGACAAGCCATTTCTTGGCATATTCACCACCTGCAAGATTCTGTGATTACATATCTGACATTCTCGAATGAGAGATTTGGAAGAGGAGGCAAGTGCCATGTAGTCCAAACCCTTCATATCCTTTATGGATTCACAATAAAATTGGTTGTGATGGAGGGGTAACCAGTCTGAAAGAAATCACATGGAGAGAAGGATCGTCTTCGATGCAGAACGAAATGATCTTTCATTGTTCAAGATTTCTTTGCATGAGGAAGTTGATGGGAATGGTTTTATTGAAAATTATTTCCTCTCTGTAGAGCCTTTTTCTTGCGGTACGAGTATATAGAGCAGTAAAAAGGAAGTTTGGTTGCTAGTTAGAAGACAAAAATTTGAACCCTTTTAAAGAGGTGTTTTTGATTTGGGCCTTCCCTTCTGGGCATCCTACATTAGTAGGACATGTCCTCAATTTCCAGATCACAGTATATTTTATGGGTATATACAATATTTGTACACCTGTAGACCCAGAATTAATCATGACCATTGCCATCCAAGCATTTTCAAAGTATATTCCACTCCGTGCAAGCAAAACAACTCTCCATAATAGTGTATGAGCCATTTGAAAGTAGAATTTATTCTCTTGGTCATTGTTGCACCTTACGTCCTGCGAGGTTTTTCCACAAGGTTTGGATGGGCAATTCTCAGATGTTATTGAGTTGCAAAAATTCTGAAGGGTGGAAGTTTGGACTAGCCATCTCTTGGCATATCTTTCACCTGTAAGATTCTGTGATTACATATCTGACATTCTCGAATGAGAGATTTGGAAGAGGAGGCAAGTGCTATGTAGTCCAAACCCTTCATATCATTTATGGATTCACAATAAAAGTGGTCGTGATGGAGGGGTAACGAGTCTGGATGAAATCACATGGAGAGAACTATCCTCTTCTATGCAAAATGAAATGATCTTTCATTGTTCAATATTTCTATGCATGAGGAAGTTGATGGGAATTGTTTTATTGAATATTAGTTCCTCTCTGTTGAGCGTTTTTTTGCTGTACGAGTATATAGAGCAGTAAAAAGGACGTTTGGTTGCTAGTTAGTGGACAAAAATTTGAATCCTTGGAAAGAGGTGTTTTTGATTTGGGCCTTCCCCCCCTGGGCATCCTACATTTGTAGGACATGTCCTCCATTTTCAGATCACTGTATATTTTATGGGTATATACTATATTTGTACACCTGTATACCGATAATTAATCATGACCATTGCCATCCAAGCATTTTCAAAGTAATATCCAATCTCTTGAAACAAAACAACTCTCCATAATAGCGTAAGATATATTTGAACGTAGAATTTATTCTCTTAGACTATGGTGGACTTTACGTCCTTCGAGGTCTTTCCAAAAAGTTTAGATGGGCAATTATCAGACGTTATTGAGTTGCAAAAATTCGGAAGGCTGGGAGTTTGGAATAGTCATCTCTTGGCATATCTTGCACCTGCAAGATTCTGTGATTACACATCAGACATTCTCGAATGAGAGATTTGGAAGAGGAGGCAAGTGCTATGTAGTCCAAACCCTTCATATCATTTATAGATTCACAATAAAATTGGTCGTGAAGGAGAGGTAACCAGTCTGCATGAAATCACATGGAGAGAAGGATCCTGTTCTATGCAGAACAAAATTATCTTTCATTGTTCAAGATTTCTTTGCATGAGGAAGTTGATTGGAATGGTTTTATTGGATCTTATTACCTCTCTGTTGAGCCGTTTTCTTGCTGTAAGAGTATATAGAGCAGTGAAAAGGAAGTTTGGTTATTAGTTAGCGGACAAAAATTTGAACCCTTGGATAGAGGTGTTTTTATTTGGGCCTTCCCTCCAGGGCGTCCTACATTTGTAGGACATGTCCTCCATTTTCAGAAAACAGTATATTTTATGGGATTATACTTTATTTGTACACCTGCATACCCATAATTAATCATGACCATTGACATCCAAGCATATTTTAAGTATATTCCACTCGGTTCAAGCAAAACAACTCTCCATAATAGTGTATGAGCTATTTGAAAGTAGCATTTATTCTCTTGGACTTTGGTGCACCTTACATCCTGCGAGGTCTTTCCACAAAATTTGGATGGGCAATTCTCAGACGTTACTGAGTTTCAAAAATTCTGAAGGGTGGAAGTTTGGAATCGCCATCTCTTGGCATATCTTGCACCTGCAAGATTCTGTGATTATATATCTGACATTCTCTAATGAGAGATTTGGAAGAGGAGGCAAGTGCTATGTAGTCCAAACCCTTTATATCATTTATAGATTCACAATAAAATTATTCGTGAATAAGGGGTACCCAGTCTGCATGAAATCACATGGAGACAAGGATCCTCTATTATGCAGAACGAAATGATCTTTCATTGTTCAAGATTTCTTTGCACGAGGAAGTTGATGGGAATCATTTTATTGAATCTTATTTCCTCTCTGTTCAGCCGTTTTCTTGCTGTACGAGTATATATAGCAGTGAAAAGGAAATTTGGTTGCTAGATAGTGGACAAAAATTTGAACCGTTGGAAAGAGGTGTTTTAGATTTGGGCCTTCCCTCCTGGGTGTCCTACATTTGTAGGACATATCCTCCATTTTCAGATCACTGTATATTTTATGGGTATATACTATATTTGTACACCTGTATACCCATAATTAATCATGACCATTGCCATCCACGCATTTTCAAAGTAATATCCAATCTCTTGAAGCAAAAAAACTCTCCATAATAGCGTAAGAGCTATTTGAAAGGAGAATTTATTCTCTTAGACTATGGTGGACTTTACGTCCTTCGAGGTCTTTCCACAAAGTTTGGATGGGCAATTATCAGACGTTATTGAGTTGCAAATATTCGGAATGCTGGGAGTTTGGACTAGCCATCTCTTGGCATATCTTGCACCTGTAAGATTCTGTGATTACATATCTGACATTCTCGAATGAGAGATTTGGAATAGGAGGCAAGTGCTATGTAGTCCAAGCCCTTCATATCATTTATAGATTCACAATAAAATTGTTCATGAAGGAGGGGTACCCTGTCTGCATGAAATCACATGGAGAGAAGGATCCTGTTCTAGCAGAACGAAATTATCCTTCATTGTTCAAGATTTCTTTGCATGAGGAAGTTGATCGGAATGGTTTTATTGGATCTTATAACCTCTCTGTTGAGCCGTTTTCTTACTGTACGAGTATATAGAGCAGTGAAAAGGAAGTTTGGTTATTAGTTAGTGGACAAAAACTTGAACCCTTGGAAAGAGGTGTTTTTGATTTGGGCCTTCCCTCCTGGGCGTCCTAAATTGTAGGACATGTCCTCCAATTTCTGATCACATTATATTTTATGGGTTTATACCATATTTGTACACATGCAGACCCATAATTAATCATGAACATTGACATCCAAGCATTTTGAAAGCATATTCCACTCCGTTCAAGCAAAACAACTCTCCATAATAGTGTATGAGCTATTTGAAAGTAGCAATTATTCTCTTGGACTTTGGTGCACTTTAAGTCAAGCGAGGTCTTTCCACAAAGTTTGGATGGACAATTATCAGACCTTATTGAGTTGCAAAATTTTGGAAGGCTGGGAGTTTGGACTAGCCATCTCTTGGCATATCTTGCACCTGTAAGATTCTGTGATTACATATGTGACATTCTTGAATGAGAGATTTGGAAGAGGAGGCAAGTGCTATGTAGTCCAAACCCTTCATATAATTTATAGATTCACAATAAAATTGGTCGTGAAGGAGGGGTATCCAGGCGGCATAAAATTACATGGAGAGATGGATCCTGTTCTAGCAGAACGAAATGATCTTTCATTGTTCAAGATTTCTTTGCATTAGGAAGTTGATGGGAATGGTTTTATTGAATCTTATTTCCTCTCTGTTGAGCCGTTTTCTTGATGTACGAATATATAGAGCATTAAAAAGTAAGTTTGGTTGCTTGTTAGTGGACAAAAATTTGAACCCATGGAAAGAGGGGTTTTTGATGTGGGCTTTCACTCCTGGGCATCCTACATTTGTAGGACATGTCCTCCATTTTCAGATCACAGTATATTTTATGGGTTTATACTATATTTGTACACCTGCAGACCCATAATTAATCATGACGATTGACATCCAAGCATTTTCAAAGTATATTCCACTCCGTTCAAGCAAAACAACTCTCCATAATAGTGTATGAGCTATTTGAAAGTAGCATTGATTCTCTTGGACTTTGGTGCACCTTACATCCCACGAGGTCTTTCCACAAAGTTTGGATGGGCAAATATCAGACCTTATTGAGTTGCAAAAATTCTGAAGGGTGGGAGTTTGGACTAGCCATCTCTTGGCATATTTTGCACCTGTAAGATTCTGTGATTACATATCTGACATTCTCGAATGAGAGATTTGGAAGAGGAGGCAAGTGCCATGTAGTCCAAACCCTTCATGTCATTTATGGATTCACAGTAAAATCGGTCGTGATGGAGGGGTACCCAGTCTGCATGAAATCACATGGAGAGAAGGATCCTCTTGTATGCAGAATAAAATGATCTTTCATTGTTCAAGATTTCTTTACATGAGGAAGTTGATGGGAATGGTTTCATTGACTTTTATTTCCTCTCTGTTGAGCCGTTTTCTTGCTGTCCGAGTTTCTAGAGCAGTAAAAAGGATGTTTGGTTGCTAGATAGTGGACAAAAATTTAAACCCTTGGAAAGAGGTGTTTTTGATTTGGGCTTTCCCTCCTGGGCATCCTACATTTGTAGGACATGTTCACCATCTTGAGATCACAGTATATTTTATGGGTTTATACTATATATGTACACCTGTAGACCCATTATAAAACAGGACCGTGGCCATCCAAGCATTTTCATTGTAATATCCACTCTCTTGAAGCAAAACAATGTAATCTCCATAATAGTGTAAGAGCTATTTGAAAGTAGAAGTTATTTTCTTGTCCTTTGGTGGACTTTACGTCCGGCGAGGCCTTTCCTCAAAGTTTGGATGGGCAATTATCAGACGTTATTGAGTTGCAAAAATTCGGAAGGCTGGGAGTTTGGACTAGCCATCTCTTGGCATATCTTGCACCTGTAAGATTCTGTGATTACATATCTGACATTCTTGAATGAGAGATTTGGAAGAGGAGGCAAGTGCTATGTAGTCCAAACCCTTCCTATCATTTATAGATTCACAATAAAATTGGTCGTGAAGGAGGGGTACCCAGTCTGCATGAAGTTACATGGAGAGAAGGATCGTCTTCAAGGTAGAACAAAATGATCTTTCATTGTTCAAGATTTCTTTGCATTAGGAAGTTGATGGGAATGGTTTTATTGAATCTTATTTCCTCTCTGTTGAGCGTTTTTCTTGATGTACGAATATATAGAGCAGTAAAAAGGAATTTTTGTGGCTAGTTAGTGAAGAAAAATTTGAACCCTTGGAAAGAGTTGTTTTTTAATTTGGGCCTTCCCTCCTTGGCATCCTACATTTGTAGGACATGTCCTACATTTTCAGATCACATAATATTTTATGGTTATATACTATATTTGTACCCCTGTAAACCCACAATTAATCATGACCATTGCCATCGAAGCATTTTCAATGTAATTTCCACTCTCTTGAAGCAAAACAACTCTCCATAATAGTGTAAGAGCTATTTGAAAGTAGAATTTATCGGATTTTGGTGGACTTTACGTCCTTCGAGGTCTTTCCACAAAGTTTAGATGGGCAATTATCAGACGTTATTGAGTTGCAAAAATTCTGGTTTGTTAGTTTGGACAAGCCATTACTTGGCATATCTTCCACCTGTAAGATTCTGTGATGACATATCTGACATTCTCTTCATGTCATTTTTGGATTCACAGGGAAATTGGTCGTGATAGAGGCGGATCCAGTCTGCATGAAATCACTTGGAGAGAAGGATCCTCTTCTATGTAGAACAAAATGATCTTTGATGGTTCAAGATTTCTTTGCATGAGGAAGTTGATGGGAATGGTTTTATTGAATCTTATTTCCTCTCTGTTAAGACGTTTTTTTGATGTACGAATATATAGAGCAGTAAAAATGAAGTTTGGTTGCTAGATAGTGGACAAAAATTTGAACCCTTGGAAAAAGGTGTTATTGATTTCGGCCTTTCCTCCAGGGCGTCCTACATTTGTAGGACATGTCCTCCATTTTCAGATCACAGTATATTTTATGGGTTTATACTATATTTGTACACCTGCAGATCCATAATTAATCATGACCATTGACATCCAAGCATTTTCAAAGTATATTCCACTCCGCTCAAACAAAACAACTCTCCATAATAGTGTATGAGCTATTTGAAAGTAGCAATTATTCTCTTCGACTTTGGTGCACTTACTTCAAGCGAGATCTTTCCACAAAGTTTGGATGGGCAATTATCAGACCTTATTGAGTTGCAAAAATTCTGAAGGGTGGTAGTTTGGACAAACCATTACTTGGCATATCTTCCACTTGTAAGATTCTGTGATTACATATCTGACATTCTCGAATGAGAGATTTGGAAGAGGAGGCAAGTGCCATGTAGTCCAAACCCTTCATGTCATTTATGGATTCACAGTGAAATTGGTCGTGATGAAGGGGTACACAGTCTGTATGAAATCAAACGGATAGAAGTATCCTCTTCTATGTAGAACGAAATGATCTTTCATTGTTCAAGATTTCTTTGCTTCAGGAAATTGATGGGAATGGTTTTATTGAATCTTTTTTCCTCTCTGTTGAGTGGTTTTCTGGCTGTTCGAGATACACAGCAGGAAAAATGAAGTTTGGTTTCCAGATAGTGGAGAAAAATTTGAACCCTTGGAAAGAGGTGTTTTTGATTAGGGCTTTCACTACTGGATGTCCTACATTTGTAGGACATGTCCTCCATTTTCAGATCACAGTATATTTTATGGGTATATACTATATTTGTACACCTGTATACCCATAATTAATCATGACCATTGCCATCCAAGCATTTTCTATGTAATATCCAATCTCTTTCAGCAAAACAACTCTCCATAATAGCGTAAGAGCTATTTGAAAGTAGAATTTATTCTCTTAGACTATGCTGGACTTTTCGTCCTTCGAAATCTTTCCACAAAGTTTGGATGGGCAATTATCAGACGTTATTGAGTTGCAAAAATTCGGAAGGCTGGGAGTTTGGCCTAGCCATGTCTTGGCATATCTTGCACCTGTAAGATTCTGTGATTACATATCTGACATTCTCGAATGAGAGATTTGGAAGAGGAGGCCGTTGCCATTTAGTCCAAACCCTTCATGTCATTTATGGATTCAGAGTGAAATTGGTGGTGATGTACGGGTACCCAGTCTGCAAGAAATCACATGGAGAGAAGGATCCTCTTCCATGTAGAACGAAATGATCTTTCATTGTTCAAGATTTCTTTGCATGAGGAAGTTGATGGGAATGGTTTTATTGAATCTTATTTCCTCTCTGTTGGGCTGTTTTCTTGCTGTCCGCGTTTAGAGAGCAGTAAAAAGGAAGTTTGGTTGCTAGATAGTGGACAAAAATTTGAACCCTTGGAAAGAGTTGTTTTTGATATGTGCCTGTTAAGGAAAATGCAACATGGGACTTACAGTAATAGAAATAAAATATGTATGTGAAAATCACAGTGATTAAGCAGGAGCAATCATGAAGCTACACAGGTGAAAAGGATAATATAATTTGGAAGCTTTGAGAGACAAGGACAAAGTTATAGAGTGTATTTTCAAAACACCTGTTATAGATTGCAAACCCCTGAGATTCATTAAGTAGTCAAGGTAAAATGATGAAATACTTGGGTAGGTCTTAAGTATGGGATGATCCATGTAAACCAATCAAAATGAATGTACACACCCACTGGGTGGGAACCGACTAGTGGGTGGTGACTAACAATGGCTATAAGTGCAATGTTTGCCAGTGCATATTGTGGGGTAGTGTTGGAGATATTGTGAAGTGTAGAGATTGTGATTTGTAGGGCATATAGTATTTATGTATATAGTAGAATAAAGTAGATCTTTTATATAAGACTACTGAGTTGTCTGGTGTCTTGAGGGAAGATACAAGAGCCAGAAGAATCCTGGAGAAGTTTGCAGACATCTCAGGAAGAAGGGTGAGAAGGCTTGGAGAGTTTGTCAGGGTCTTCAGCCTATTCTCTGAAACTCTGCTGCTTGGGAAAGAAGCATCAACCACTGATCAAAGCTGGTCAGCTCTGCTGCATAACAAGGTCGTGAGTTAGAGCCAGAGGTGAAGAGCTCCAACTTCGATCATCCCTGACAGGGCCTTCCCTCCTGGGCGTCCTACATTTGTAGGACATGTCCTCCATCTTGGGATCACAGTATATTTTATGGGTTTATACTATATATGTACACCTGTAGACCCATAATATATCATGACCATGGCCATCCAAGCATTTTCAATGTAATATCCACTCTCTTGAAGCAAAAGAACTCTCCATAATAGTGTAAGAGCTATTTGAAAGTAGAATTTATTTTCTTGGACTTTGGTGGACTTTACGTCCGGCGAGGTCTTTCCACAAAGTTTGGATGGGCAATTATCAGACGTGATTGAGTTGCAAAAATTCTGAAGGGTGGGAGTTTGGACTAGCCATCTCTTGGCATATCTTGCACCTGTAAGACTCTGTGATTACATATCTGACATTCTCGAATTAGAGATTTGGAAGAGGAGGCAATTGCTATGTAGTCCAAACCCTTCATATCATTTATGGATTCACAAAAAAATTGGTCGTGATAGACGGGTAACCATCTGCATGAAATCACATGGAGAGAAGGATCCTATTTTATGCAGAACGAAATGATCTTTCATTGTTCAAGATTTCTTTGCATGAGGAAGTTGATGGGAATGGTTTTATTGAATCTTATTTCCTCTCTGTTGAGCCGTTTTCTTGCTGTCTGAGTATATAGAGCAGTAAAAAGGAACTTTGGTTGCTAGTTAATGTACAAAAATTCGAACGCTTGGAAAGAGGTGTTTTTGATTTGCTCCTTCCCTCCTGGGCATCCTAAATTTGTTGGACATGTCCTCCATCTTGAGATCACAGTATATTTTATGGGTTTATACTATATATGTACACTTCTAGACCCATAATAAATCATGACCATGGCCATCCAAGCATTTTCAATGTAATATCCACTCTCTTGAAGCAAAAGAACTCTCCATTATAGTGTAAGAGCTATTTGAAAGTAGAATTTATTTTCTTGGACTTTGGTGGACTTTACGTCCGGCGACGTCTTTCCACAAAGTTTTGATGGGCAATTATCAGACGTTATTGAGTTGCAAAAATTCTGAAGTGTGGTAGTTTGCACAAGCCATTACTTGGCATATCTTTCACCTGTAAGATTCTGTGATGACATATCTGATATTCTCGAATGAGAGATTTGGAAGAGGAGGCAAGTGCCATATAGTCCAAACCCTTCATGTCATTTTTGGATTCACAGGGAAATTGGTCGTGATAGAGGCGGATCCAGTCTGCATGAAATCACTTGGAGAGAAGGATCCTCTTCTATGTAGAACAAAATGATCTTTGATGGTTCAAGATTTCTTTGCATGAGGAAGTTGATGGGAATGATTTTATTGAATCTTATTTCCTCTCTGTTGAGCAGTTTTCTTGATGTACGAATATATAGAGCAGTAAAAAGGAAGTTTGGTTGCTAGATAGTGGACAAAAATTTGAACCCTTGGAAAGAGGTGTTATTGATTTGGGCCTTTCCTCCAGGGCGTCCTACATTTGTAGGACATGTCCTCCATTTTCAGATCACAGTATATTTTATGTGTTTATAATATATTTGTACACCTGCAGACCCATAATTAATCATGACCATTGACATCCAAGCATTTTCAAAGTATATTCCACTCCGTTCAAGCAAAACAACTCTCCATAATAGTGTATGAGCTATTTGAAAGTAGCATTTATTCTCTTGGACTTTGGTGCAACTTACATCCTGCGAGGTCATTCCAAAAAGTTTGGATGGGCAATTGTCAGATGTTACTGAGTTGCAAAAATTCTGAGGGGTGGAAGTTTTGACTAGCGATCTCTTGGCATATCTTTCACCTGCAAGATTCTGTGATTACATATCTGACATTCTAGAATGAAAGATTTGGAAGAGGAGGCAAGTGCTATGTAGTCCAAACCCTTGAAGTCATTTATGGATTCACAGTAAAATTGGTCGTGATGGAGGGGTACCCAGTCTGCATTAAATCACATGAAGAGAAGGATCCTCTTGTATGCAGAACAAAATTATCTTTCATTATTTAAGATTTCTTTGCATGAGGAAGTTGATGGGAATGGTTTTATTGAATCTTATTTCCTCTCTGTTGAGCCTTTTTCTTGCTGTACGAGTATATAGAGCAGTACAAAGGAAGTTTGGTTGCTAGTTAGTGTACAAAAATTTGAACCCTTGGAAAGAGGTGTTTTTGATTTGTGCCTTCCCTCCAGGGCGTCCTACATTTGTAGGACATGTAATCCATTTTCAGATCACAGTATATTTTATGGGTTTATACTATATTTGTACACCTGCAGACCCATAATTAATCATGACCATTGCCATCCAAGCATTTTCAAAGTATATTCCACTCCGTTCAAGCAAAACAACTCTCCATAATAGTGTATGAGCTATTTGAAAGTAGCAATTATTCTCTTGGACTTTGGTGCACTTTAAGTCAAGCGAGGTCTTTCCACAATGTTTGGATGGGCAATTATCAGACCTTATTGAGTTGCAAAAATTCGGAAGGCCGGGAGTTTGGACTAGCCATATCTTGGCATATCTTGCACCTGCAAGATTCTGTGATTACATATCTGACATTCTCGAATGAGAGATTTAGAAGAGGAGACAAGTGCTATGTAGTCCAAACCCTTCATATAATTTATAGATTCACAATAAAATTGGTCGTGAAGGAGGGGTAACCAGTCTGCATGAAATCACATGGAGAGAAGGATCCTGTTCTGGCAGAACGAAATTATCCTTCATTGTTCAAGATTTCTTTGCATGAGGAAGTTGATCGGAATGGTTTGATTGGATCTTATTACCTCTCTGTTGAGCTGTTTTCTTGCAGTACAAGTATATAGAGCAGTGAAAAGGAAGTTTGGTTATTAGTTAGTGGACAAAAATTTGAACCGTTGGAAAGAGGAGTTTTTGATGTGGGCCTTCCCTCCAGGGCATCCTACATTTGTAGGACATGTCCTCCATTTTCAGATTACATATCTGACATTCTCGAATGAGAGATTTGGAAGAGGAGGCAAGTGCTATGTAGTCCAAACCCTTCCTATCATTTATAGATTCACAATAAAATTGGTCGTGAAGGAGGGGTACCCAGTCTGCATGAAATTACATGGAGAGAAGGATCCTTTTCAAGGTAGAACAAAATGATCTTTCATTGTTCAAGATTTCTTTGCATGAGGAAGTTGATGGGAATGGTTTTATTGAATCTTATTTCCTCTCTGTTGAGCGTTTTTCTTGATGTACGAATATATAGAGCAGTAAAAAGGAATTTTTGTGGCTAGTTAGTGAAGAAAAATTTGAACCCTTGGAAAGAGGTGTTTTTAATTTGGGCCTTCCCTCCTGGGCGTCCTACATTTGTAGGAGATGTCCTACATTTTCAGATCACATAATATTTTATGGTTATATACTATATTTGTACACCTGTAAACCCATAATTAATCATGACCACTGCCATCGAAGCATTTTCAATGTAATTTCCACTCTCTTGAAGCAAAACAACTCTCCATAATAGTGTAAGAGCTAATTGAAAGTAGAATTTATAGGATTTTGGTGGACTTTACGTCCTTCGAGGTCTTTCCACAACGTTTGGATGCGCAATTATCAGACGTTATTGAGTTGCAAAAATTCTGAAGTGTGGTAGTTTGGACAAGCCATTACTTGGCATATCTTCCACCTGTAAGATTCTGTGATGACATATCTGACATTCTCGAATGAGAGATTTGGAAGAGGAGGCAAGTGCCATATAGTCCAAACCCTTCATGTCTTTTTTGGATTCACAGGGAAATTGGTCGTGATAGAGGCGGATCCAGTCTGCATGAAATCACTTGGAGAGAAGGATCCTCTTCTATGTAGAACAAAATGATCTTTGATGGTTCAAGATTTCTTTGCATGAGGAAGTTGATGGGAATGGTTTTATTGAATCTTATTTCCTATCTGTTGAGTGCACTTTAAGTCAAGCGAGGTCTTTCCACAAAGTTTGGATGGGCAATTCTCAGATGTTACTGAGTTGCAAAAATTCTGAGGGGTGGAAGTTTGGACTAGCGATCTCTTGGCATATCTTTCACCTGTAAGATTCTGTGATTACATATCTGACATTCTCGAATGAGAGATTTGGAAGAGGAGGCAAGTGCTATGTAGTCCAAACCTTTCATATCATTTATGGATTCACAATAAAATTGGTCGTGATGGAGGGGTAACCAGTCTGCTTGAAATCACATGGAGAGAAGGATCCTCTTCTATGCAGAACGAATTGATCTTTCATTGTTCAAGATTTTTTTGCTTGAGGAAGTTGATGGGAATGGTTTTATTGAATCTTATTTCCTCTCTGTTGAGCGTTTTTCTTGTACGAATATATAGAGCAATAAAAAGGAAGTTTGGTGGCTAGTTAGTGGAGAAAAATTTGAACCCTTGGAAAGAGGTGTTTTTGATTTGGGCCTTCCCTCCTGGGAGTCCTACATTTTTAGGACATGTCCTACATTTTCAGATCACATAATATTATATGGGTATATACTATATTTGTACACCTGTAAACCCATAATTTAATATGAACATTGCCATCAAAGCATTTTCAATGTAATATCCACTCACTTGAAGCAAAAGAACTCTCCATAATAGTGTAAGAGATATTTGAAAGTAGAATTTATTTTCTTGGACTTTGGTGGACTTTACGTCCGGCGAGGTCTTTCCACAAAGTTTGGATGGGCAAATATCAGACGTTATTGAATTTCAAAAATTCTGAAGGGTGGGAGTTTGGACAAGCCATTTCTTGGCATATTCTCCACTTGCAACATTCTGTGATTACATATCTGATATTCTCAAATGAGAGATTTGGAAGAGGAGGCAAGTGCTATGTAGTCCAAACCCTTCATATCATTTATGTATTCACAATAAAATTGGATGTGATGGAGGGGTAACCAGTCTGCATGAAATCACATGGAGAGAACTATCCTCTTCTATGCAAAACGAAATGATCTTTCATTGTTCAAGATTTCTTTGCATGAGCAAGTTGATGGGAATGGTTTTATTGAATATTATTTCCTCTATGTTGAGCCGTTTTCTTGCTGTACGAGTATATAGAGCAGTAAAAAGGAGGTTTGGTTGCTAATTAGTGGACAAAAATTTGAATCGTTGGAAAGAGGTGTTTTTGATTTGGGCCTTCCCTCCTGGGGGTCCTACATTTGTAGGACATGTCCTCCATATTCAGATCACTGTATATTTTATGGGTATATACTATATTTGTACACCTGTATACCCATAATTAATCATGACCATTGCCATGCAAGCATTTTCAATGTAATATCCAATCTCTTGAAGCAAAACAACTCTCCATAATAGCGTAAGAGCTATTTGAAAGTAGAATTTATTCTCTCAGCCTATGGTGGATTTTACGTCCTTCGAGGTCTTTCTACACAGTTTGGATGGGCAATTATCAGACGTTATTGAGTTGCAAAAATTCGGAAGGCTGGGAGTTTGGACTAGACATCTCTTTGTATATCTTGCACCTGTAAGATTCTGTGATTACATATCTGACATTCTTGAATGAGAGATTAGGAAGAGGAGGCAAGTGCTATGCAGTCCAACCCTTCATATCATTTATAGATTCACAATAAAATTGGTCGTGAAGGAGGGGTACCCAGTCTGCATGAAATCACATAGAGAGAAGGATCCTGTTCTATGTAGAACAAAATGATCTTTGATGGTTCAAGATTTCTTTGCATGAGGAAGTTGATGGGAATGGTTTTATTGAATCTTATTTCCTCTCTGTTAAGCAGTTTTCTTGATGTACAAATATATAGAGCACTAAAAAGTAAGTTTAGTTGCTAGATAGTGGACAAAAATTCGAATCCTTGGAAAGAGTTGTTATTGATTTGGGCCTTTCCTCCAGGGCATCCTACATTTGTAGGACATGTCCTCCATTTTCAGATCACAGTATATTTTATGGGTTTATACTATATTTGTACACCTGCAGACCCATAATTAATCATGACCATTGATATCCAAGCATTTTCAAAGTATATTCCAATCCGTTCAAGCAAAACAACTCTCCATAATAGTGTATGAGATATTTGAAAGTAGCATTTATTCTCTTGGACTTTGGTGCACCGTACATCCTGCGAGGTCTTTCCACAAAGTTTGGATGGACAATTCTCAGATGTTACTGAGTTGCAAAAATTCTGAGGGGTGGAAGTTTGAACAAGACGTTGCTTGGCATATCTTCCACATGTAAGATTCTGTGATTACATATCTGACATTCTCGAATGAGAAATTTGGAAGAGGAGGCAAGTGCTATGTAGTCCAAACCCTTCATGTCATTTATGGATTCACAGTAAAATTGGTAATGATGGAGGGGTACCCAGTCTGCATGAAATCACATGGAGAGAATGATCCTCTTGTATGCAGAAAAAAATTATCTTTCATTGTTTAAGATTTCTTTGCATGAGGAAGTTGATGGGAATGGTTTTATTGAATATTATTTCCTCTCGTTGAGCCGTTTTCTTGATGTACGAATATATACAGCATTAAAAAGGAAGTTTGGTTGCTAGTTAGTGGACAAAAATTTGAACCCATGGAAAGAGGTGTTTTTGATTTGGGCCTTCCCTGCTGGGCGTCCTACATTTGTAGGACATGTCCTCCATTTTCATATCACAGTATATTTTATGGGTATATACCATATTTGTACACATGTAGACCCAGAAATAATCATGACCATTGCCATCCAAGCATTTTCATCATAAAATCCACTCTCTTGAAGCAAAACAACTCTCCATAATAGTGTAAGAGCTATTTGAAAGTAGAATTTATTCTCTTGGACTTTGGTGAACTTTACGTACTTCGATGTCTTTCCACAAAGTTTGGATGGGCAATTATCAGACGTTATTGAATTGCAAAAATTCTGAAGGGTGGAATTTTGGACAAGCCATTTCTTGGCATATCTTACACCTGTAAGATTCTGTGATTACATATGTGACATTCTCGAATGAGACATTTGGAAGAGTAGGCAAGTGCCATGTAGTCCAAACCCTTCATGTCATTTATGGATTCACAGTAAAATTGGTCGTGATGGAGGGGTACCCAGTCTGCATGAAATCACATGGAGAGAAGGAACCTCTTGTATGCAGAATAAAATGATCTTTCATTGTTCAAGATTTCTTTGCATGAGGAAGTTGATGGGAATGGTTTCATTGAATCTTATTTCCTCTCTGTTGAGCCGTTTTCTTGCTGTCCGAGTTTCTAGAGCAGTAAAAATGAAGTTTGGTTGCTAGATAGTGGACAAAAATTTGAACCCTTGGAAAGAGATGTTTTTGATTAAGCCTTCCCTCCTGGGCATCCTACATTTGTAGGACATGTTCTCCATTTTCAGATCACAGTATATTTTATGGGTTCATACTATATTTGTACACCTGTAGACCCATAATAAATCATGACCATGGCCATACAAGCATTTTCAATGTAATATCCACTCTCTTGAAGCAAAAGAACTCTCCATAAAAGCGTAAGAGCTATTTGAAAGTAGAATTTATTTTCTTGGACTTTGGTGGACTTTATGTCCGGCGAGGTCTTTCCACAAAGTTTGGATGGGCAATTATCAGACGTTATTGAGTTGCAAAAATTCGGAAGGCTGCGAGTTTGGACTAGCCATCTCTTGGCAGATCTTGCACCTGTAAGATTCTGTGATTACATATCTGACATTCTTGAATGAGAGATTTGGAAGAGGAGGCACGTGCCATGTAGTCCAAACCCTTCATGGCATTTATGGATTCACAGTGAAATTGTTGGTGATGTAGGGGTACCCAGTCTGCAAGAAATCACATGGAAAGAAGGATCCTCTTCTATGTAGAACGAAATGATCTTTCATTTTTCAAGATTTCTTTTCATGAGGAAGTTGATGGGAATGGTTTTATTGAATCTTATTTCCTCTCTGTTGATCCGTTTACTTGCTGTCCGATGTTATAGAGCAGTAAAAAGGAAGTTTGGTTGCTAGATAGTGGACAAAAATCTGAACCCTTGCAAAGGGGTGTTTTTGATTTGGACATTCGCTCCTGGGTGTCCTACATTTGTAGGACATGTCCTCCATTTTCTGATCACAGTATATTTTATGGGTTTATACTATATTTGTAAAACTGTAGAATCAGAATTAATAATGACCATGGCCATCCATGCATTTTCAATGTAATATCCACTCTCTTGAAGCAAAACAACTCTCCATAATAGTGTGAGAGCTATTTGAAAGTAGAATTTATTCTCTTAGACTATGGTGGACTTTACGTCCTTCGAGGTCTTTCCACAAAGTTTGGATGGGCAATTATCAGACGTTATTGATTTGCAAAAATTCTGAAGGGTGGAAGTTTGGACAAGACGTTTCTTGGCATACCTTCCACATGTAAGATTCTGTGATTACATATCTGACATTATCGAATGAGAGATTTGGAAGAGGAGGCAAGTGCCATGTAGTCCAAACCCTTCATGTCATTTATGGATTCACAGTGAAATTGGTCGTGACGGAGGGGTACCCAGTCTGCATGAAATCACATGGAGAGAAGGATCTTCTTCTATGTAGAGCGAAATGATCTTTCATTGTTCAAGATTTCTTTGCATGAGGAAGTTGATGGGAATGGTTTTATTGAATCTTATTTCCTCTCTGTTGAGCCGTTTTCTTGCTGTCCGAGTTTATAGAGCAGTAAAAAGGAAGTTTGGTTGCCAGATAGTGGACAAAAATTTGAACCCTTGGAAAGAGATGTTTTTGATTAAGGCCTTCCCTCCTGGGCGTCCTACATTTGTAGGACATGTCCTCCATTTTCAGATCACAGTATATTTTATGGGTTTATACTATATATGTACACCTGTAGACCCATAATAAATCATGACCATGGCCATACAAGCATTTTCAATGTAATATCCCCTCTCGTGAAGCAAAAGAACTCTCCATACAAGTGTAAGAGCTATTTGAAAGTAGAATTTATTCTCTTAGACTATGGTGGAATTTACGTCCTTCGAGGTCTTTCCACAAAGTTTGGATGGGCAATTATCAGACGTTATTGAGTTGCAAAAATTCGGAAGGCTGAGAGTTTGGACTAGCCATCTCTTGGCATATCTTGCACCTGTACGATTCTGAGATTACATATCTGACATTCTCGAATGAGAGATTTGGAAGAGGAGGCAAGTCCTATGTAGACCAAACCCTTCATATCATTTATAGATTCACAATAAAATTGGTCGTGAAGGAGGGGTACCCAGTCTGTATGAAATCACATGGAGAGAAGGATTCTCTTGTATGCAGAACAAAATTATCTTTCATTGTTCAAGATATCTTTGGATGAGGAAGTTGATGGGAATGGTTTTATTGAATCTAATTTCCTCTTTGTTAAGCGTTTTTCTTGATGTACGAATATATAGAGCAGTAAAAAGGAAGTTTTGTGGCTAGTTAGTGTAGAAAAATTTGAACCCTTGGAAAGAGGTGTTTTTAATTGGGCCTTCCCTCCTGGGCGTCCTACATTTGTAGGACATGTCCTACATTTTCAGATCATACTGTATTTTATGGGTTTATACTATATATATACACTTGTAGACCCATAATTAATCATGACCATTGCCATCCAAGCATTTTTAATGTAATATCCACTCTCTTGAAGCAAAACAACTCTCCATAATCGTGTAAGAGCTATTTGAAAGTAGAATTAATTCTCTTCGACTTTGGTGGACTTTATGTCCTTCGAGGTCTTTCCACAAAGTTTGGATGGGCAAGTATCAGACGTTATTGAGTTGCAAAAATTCTGAAGTGTGGAATTTTGGACAAGCCATTTCTTGGCATATTTTACACCTGTAAGATTCTGTGATTACATAGCTGTCATTCTCGAATGAGAGATTTGGAAGAGGAGGCAAGTGCCATGTTGTCCAAACCCTTCATGTCATTAAGGATGCACAGTGAAATTGGTCGTGATGGAGGGGTACCCAGTCTGCATGAAATCACATGGAGAGAAGGCTCCTCTTCCGTGTAGAACGAAATGATCTTTCATTGTTCAAGATTTCTTTGCATGAGCAAGTTGATGGGAATGGTGTTATTGAATCTTATTTCCTCTCTGTTGAGCCGTTTTCTTACAGTCCAAGTTTACAGAGCAGTAAAAAGGAAGTTTGTTTGCTAGATAGTGGACAAAAATTTGAACCCTTGGAAAGAGGTGTTTTTGATTTGTGCCTTCCCTCCTAGGCATTCTACATTTGTAGTACATGTCCTCCATTTTCAGATCACAGTATAGTTTATGGATATATACTATATTTGTACACCTGTAGATCCATATTTAATCATGACCATGGCCATCCAGGCATTTTCAATGTAATATCCCCTTTCCTAAAGCTAAACAGCTCTCCATAATAGCGTAAGAGCTATTTGAAAGTAGAATTTATTCTCTTAGACTATGGTGGAATTTACGTCCTTCGAGGTCTTTCCACAAAGTTTGGATTGGCAATTAGCAGACGTTATTGATTTGCAAAAATTCTGAAGGATTGAAGTTTGGACAAGCCATTTCTTGGCATATCTTTCACATGTAAGATTCTTTGATTACATATCTGACATTCTCGAATGAGAGATTTGGAAGAGGAGGCAAGTGCCATGTAGTCCAAACCCTTCATGTCATTTATGGATTCACAGTGAAATTGGTCGTGACGGAGGGGTACCCAGTCTGCATGAAATCACATGGAGAGAAGGATCTTCTTCTATGTAGAAAAAAATTATCTTTCATTGTTCAAGATTTGCATGAGGAAGTTGATGGGAATGGTTTTATTGAATCTTATTTCCTCTCTGTTGAGCCGTTTTCTTGCTGTCCGAGTATATAGAGAAGTAAAAAGGAAGTTTGGTTGCTAGATAGTGTACAAAAATTTGAACCCTTGGAAAGAGGTGTTTTTGAATTGGGCCTTCCCTCCAGGGCGTCCTACATTTGTAGGACATGTCCTGCATTTTCAGATCACCGTACATTTTATGGGTTTATACTATATTTGTACACCTGCAGACCCATAATAAATCATGACCATTGACATGCAAGCATTTTCAAAGTATATTCCACTCTGTTCAAGCAAAACAACTCTTCATAATAGTGTATGAGCTATTTGAAAGTAGCAATTATTCTCTTGGACTTTGGTGCACTTTACTTCGAGCGAGGTCTTTCCACAAAGTTTGGATGGGCAATTATCAGACCTTATTGAATTGCAAAAATTCGGAAGGCTGGGAATTTGGAATAGCCATCTCTTGGCATATATTGCACCTGCAAGATTGTGTGATTACATATCTGACATTCTCAAATGAGAGATTTGGAAGAGGAATCAAGAGCTATGTATTCCAAACCCTTCATATCATTTATGGATTCACAATAAAATAGGATGTGATGGAGGGGTAACCTGTCTGCATGAAATGACATGGAGAGAAGGATCCCCTTGTATGCAGAATAAAATCATCTTTCATTGTTTAAGATTTCTTTGCATGAGGAAGTTGATGGGAATGGTTTTATTGAATCTTATTTCCTCTCTATTGAGCCGTTTTCTTGCTGTCCGATTTTCTAGAGCAGTAAAAAGGAAGTTTGGTAGCTAGTTAGTGGACAAAAATTTGAAAGCTTGGAAAGAGGTGTTTTTGATTTAGGCCTTCCCTCCATGGCGTCCTACATTTGTAGGACATGTCCTTCACTTTCATATAACAGTATATTTTATGGGTATATACTATATTTGTACACCTGCAGGCACATAATTAATCATGACCATTGCCATCCAAGAATTTTCAAAGTATATTCCACTCCGTTCAAGCAAAACAACTCTCCATAATAGTGTATGAGCTATTTGAAAGTAGCATTTATTCTCTTGGACTTTGGTGCACATTACATCCTGCGATGTTTTCCACAAAGTTTGGATGGGCAATTCTCATATGTTACTGAGTTGCAAAAATTCTGAAGAGTGGAAGTTTGGACTAGCGATCTCTTGGCATATCTTTCACATGTAAGATTCTGTGATTACATATCTGACATTCTCGAATGAGAGATTTGGAAGAGGAGGCAAGTGCTATGTAGTCCAAACCCTTCATGTCATTTATGGATTCACAGTAAAATTGGTCGTGAAGGAGGGGTACCCAGTCTGCATGAAATCACAAGGAGAGAAGGATCCACTTGTATGCAGAACAAAATTATCTTTCATTGTTCAAGATTTCTTTGCATTAGGAAGTTGATGGGAATTGTTTTATTGAATCTTATTTCCTCTCTGTTGAGCCGTTTTCTTGCTGTCCGTGTTTATAGAGCAGTAAAAAGGAAGTTTGGTTGCTAGTGAGAGGACAAAAATTTCAACCCTTGGAAAGGGTTGTTTCTGATTTGGAACTTCCCTCCTGGGTGTCCTACATTTGTAGGACATGTCCTCCATTTTCTGATCACAGTATATTTTATGGGTTTATACTATATTTGTAAAACTGTAGAACCATAATTAATAATGACCATGGCCATCCATGCATTTTCAATGTAATATCCACTCTCTTGAAGCAAAACAACTCTCCATAATAGCGTGAGAGCTATTTGAAAGTAGAATTTATTCTCTTAGACTATGGTGGACTTTACGTCCTTCGAAGTCTTTCCACAAAGTTTGGATGGACAATTATCAGACGTTATTGAGTTGCAAAAATTCGGAAGGCTGGGAGTTTGGACTACCCATCTCTTGGCTTATCTTGAACCTGTAAGATTCTGTGATTACATATCTGACATTCTAGAATGAGAGATTTGGAAGAGGAGGCAAGTGCCATGTAGTCCAAACTCTTCATGTCATTTATGGAATCATAGTAAAATTGGTCGTGATGGAGGGGTACCCAGTCTGCATGAAATCACAAGGAGAGAAGGATCCTCTTGTATGCAGAACAAAATTATCTTTCATTGTTCAATATTTCTTTGCATTAGGAAGTTGATTGGAATTGTTTTATTGAATCTTATTTCCTCTCTGATGAGCCGTTTTCTTGCTGTCCGCGTTTGTAGACCAGTAGAAAGGAAGTTTGGTTGCTAGATAGTGGACATAAATTTGAACCCTTGGAAAGAGGTGTTTTTGATTTGGGCTTTCCCTCCCGGGCGTCCTACATTTGTAGGACATGTCCTCCATCTTGAGATCACAGTATATTTTCTGGGTTTATACTATATATGTACACCTGTAGACCCATAATAAAACATGACCATGGCCATCCAAGCATTTTCAATGTAATATCCACTCTGTTGAAGCAAAAGAACTCTCCATAATAGTGTAAGAGCTATTTGAAAGTAGAATTTATTTTCTTGGACTTTGGTGGACTTTACGTCCGGCGAGGTCTTTCCACAAAGTTTGGATGAGCAATTATCAGACGTTATTGAATTGCAAAAATTCGGAAGGCTGGGAGTTTGGACTAGCCATCTCTTGGCATATCTTGCACCTGTAACATTCTGTGATTACATATCTGACATTCTCGAATGAGAGATTTGGAAGAGGAGGCAAGTGCTATGTAGTCCAAACCCTTCATATCATATATAGATTCACAATAAAATTGGTTGTGAAGGAGGGGTTCCCAGTCTGCATGAAATTACATGGAGAGAAGGATCCACTTCTAGGTAGAACGAAATGATCTTTCATTGTTCAAGATTTCTTTGCCTGAGGAAGTTGATGGGAATGGTTTTATTGAATCTTATTTCCTCTCTGTTGAGCGTTTTTTGTGATGTATGAATATATAGAGCAGTAAAAATGAAATTTTGTGGCTAGTTAGTGGAGAAAAATTTGAACCCTTGGAAAGAGGTGTTTTTAATTTGGGTCTTCCCTCCTGGGCGTCCTACATTTGTAGGACATGTCCTACATTTTCAGATCACATAATATTTTATGGGTATATACTATATTTTTACACCTGTAAACCCATAATTAATCATGACCATTGCCATCAACGCATTTTCAATGTAATATCCAATCTCTTGAAGCAAAACAACTCTCCATAATAGTTTAAGAGCTATTTGAAATTAGAATTCATTCTCTTGGACTTTGGTGGACTTTACGTCCTTCGAGGTCTTTGCACAAAGTTTGGATGGGCAATTATCTGACGTTATTGAGTTGCAAAAATTCTGAAGGCTAGGAGTTTGGACTAGCCATCTCTTGGCATATCTTGCACCTGTAAGATTCTGTGATTACATATCTGACTTTCTCAAATGAGAGATTTGGAAGAGGAGGCAAGTGAAATGTAGTCCAAACCCTTCATGTCATTTATGGATTCACAGTGAAATTGGTTGTGATGGAGGGGTACCCAGTCTGCATGAAATCACATGGAGAGAAGGATCCTCTTCTATGTAGAACGAAATGATCTTTCATTTTTCAAGATTTCTTTGCATGAGCAAGTTGATGGGAATGGTTTTATTCAATCTTATTTCCTCTCTGTTGAGCCGTTTACTTGCTGTACTGTGTTATAGAGCAGTAAAAAGGAAGTTTGGTTGCTAGATAGTGAACTAAAATTTGAACCCTTGGAATGGGGTGTTTTTGATTTGGACCTACCCTCCTGGATGTCCTACATTTGTAGGACATGTCCTCCATTTTCTGATCACAGTTTATTTTATGGGTTTATACTATATTTGTAAAACTGAGAACCATAATTAATAATGTCCATGGCCATCCATGAATTTTCAATGTAATATCCACTCTCTTGAAGCAAAACAACTCTCCATAATAGCGTAAAAGCTATTTGAAAGTAGAATTTATTCTCTTAGACTATGGTGGACTTTACATCCTTCGAGGTCTTTCCACAAAGTTTGGATGGGCAATTATCAGACGTTATTGATTTGCAAAAATTCTGAAGGGTAGGAATTTGAACAAGGCATTTCTTGGCATATCTTCCACATGTAAGTATCTGTGATTATATATCTGACATTCTCGAATGAGAGATTTGGAAGAGGAGGCAAGTGACATGTAGTCCAAACCCTTCATGTCATTTATGGATTCACAGTAAAATTGGTCGTGATGGAGGGGTACCCAGTCTGCATGAAATCACAAGGAGAGAAGGATCCTCTTGTATGCAGAACGGAATTTTATTTCATTGTTCAAGATTTCTTTGCATGAGGAAGTTGATGGGAATCGTTTTATTGAATCTTATTTCCTCTCTGTTGATCCGTTTTCTTGGTGTACGAGTATATAGAGCAGTAAAATGGAAGTTTGGTTGCTAGTTAGTGGACAAAATTTTGAACCCTTGGAAAGAGGTGTTTTTGGTTTGGGCCTTCCCTCCAGGGCATCCTTCATTTGTAGGACATGTCCTACATTTTCCTATCACATAATATTTTATGTGTATATTCTATATTTGTACACCTGTAAACCCATAATTGATCATGACCATTGCCATCAACGCATTTTCAATGTAATATCCAATGTCTTGAAGCAAAACAACTCTCCATAATAGTGTAATAGCTATTTGAAAGTAGAATTCATTCTCTTGGACTTTGGTGGACTTTACGTCCTTCGAGGTCTTTCCACAAGGTTTGGATGGGCAATTATCAGACGTTATTGAGTTGCAAAAATTCGGAAGGCTGGGAGTTTGGACAAGCCATATCTTGGCATATCTTGCACCTGAAAGGTTCTGTGATTACATATCTGACATTCTCGAATGAGAGATTTGGAAGAAGAGGCAATTGCTATGTAGTCCAAACCCTTCATATCATTTATGGTTTCACAAAAAAATTGGTCGTGATAGAAGTGTAACCAGTCTGCATGAAATCACATGGAAAGAAGGATCCTCTTTTATGCAGAACGAAATGATCTTTCATTGTTCAAGATTTCTTTGCATGAGGAAGTTGATGGGAATGTTTTTATTGAATCTTATTTCCTCTCTGTTGAGACGTTTTCTTGCTGTCCGAGTTTATAGACCAGTAAAAAGGAAGTTTGGTAGCTAGTTAGTGGACAAAAATTTGAACCCTTGGAAAGAGGTGTTTTTGATGTGGGCCTTCACTCCTGTACGTCCTACATTTGTAGGACATGTCCTCCATTTTCAGATCATACTGTATTTTATGGGTTTATACTATCTATGTACCCTTGTAGACCCATAATTAATCATGACCATTGTCATCCAAGCATTTTCAATGTAATATCCACTCTCTTGAAGCAAACAACTCTCCATAATAGTGTAAGAGCTATTTGAAAGTAGAATTAATTCTCTTGGACTTAGGTGGACTTTATGTCCTTCGAGGTCTTTCCGCAAAGTTTGGATGGGCAATTATCAGACGTTATTGAGTTGCAAATATTCTGAAGGCTGGGAGTTTGGACTAGCCATATCTTGGCATATCTTTCACCTGTAAGCTTCTGTGATTACATATCTGACAATCTCGATTGAGAGATTTGGAAGAGGAGGCAAGTGCTATGTAGTCCAAACCCTTCATATCATTTATGGATTCACAGTGAAATTGGTGGTGATGTAGTGGTACCCAGTCTGCAAGAAATCACATGGAGAGAAGTATCCTCTTCTATGTAGAACGAAATGATCTTTCATTGTTCAAAATTTTTTTGCTTCAGGAAATTGATGGGAATGGTTTTATTGAATCTTTTTTCCTCTCTGTTGAGCGGTTTTCTAGCGGTTCGAGTTTTCACAACAGGAAAAATGAAGTTTGGTTTCTAGATAGTGGACAAAAATTTGAACCCTTGGAAAGAGGTGTTTTTAATTAGGGCCATCCCTCCTGGGCGTCCTACATTTGTAGGACATGTCCTCCATTTTCAAATCACAGTATTTTTTATGTGTATATACTATATTTGTACACCTGTATACCCATAATTAATCATGACCATTGCCATCTAAGCTTTTTCAAAGTATATTCCACTCCGTTCAAGCAAAACAACTATCCATAATAGTGTATGAGTTATTTGAAAGTAGAATTTATTCTCTTGGACTTTGGTGCACTTTACGTCAAGCGAGATCTTTCCACAAAATTTGGATGGGCAATTATCAGACATTATTGAGTTGCAAAAATTCGGAAGGCTGGGAGTTTGGACTAGCCATCTCTTGGCATGTCTTGCACCTGTAAGATTCTGTGATTACATATCTGACTTTCTCGAATGAGAGATTTGGAAGAGGAGGCCAGTGCTATGTAGTTCAAACCCTTCATGTCATTTATGGATTCACAGTGAAATTGGTTGTGATGGAGGGGTACCCAGTCTGCATGAAATCACATGGCGAGAAGGATCCTCTTCTATGTAGAACGAAATGATCTTTCATTTTTCAAGATTTCTTTGCATGAGGAAGTTGATGGGAATGGTTTTATTGAATCTTATTTCTTCTCTGTTGAGCCGTTTACTTGCTGTCTGATGTTATAGAGCAGTAAAAAGGAAGTTTGGTTGCTAGATAGTGGACAAAATTTGAACCCTTGGAAAGGGGTGTTTTTGATTTGGACCTTCCCTCCTGGGTGTCCTACATTTGTAGGACATGTCCTCCATTTTCTGATCACAGTATATTTTATGGGTTTATACTATATTTGTAAAACTGAGAACCAAAATTAATAATGACCATTTCCATCCATGCATTTTCAATGTAATATCCACTCTCTTGAAGCAAAACAACTCTCCATAATAGTGTGAGAGCTATTTGAAAGTAGAATTTATTCTCTTAGACTATGGTGGACTTTACGTCCTTCGAGGTCTTTCCACAAAGTTTGGATGGGCAATTATCAGACGTTATTGATTTGCAAAAATTCTGAAGGGTGGAAGTTTGGACAAGACGTTTCTTGGCATATCTTCCACATGTAAGATTCTGTGATTACATATCTGACATTATCGAATGAGAGATTTGGAAGAGGAGGCAAGTGCCATGTAGTCCAAACCCTTCATGTCATTTATGGATTCACAGTGAAATTGGTCGTGACGGAGGGGTACCCAGTCTGCATGAAATCACATGGAGAGAAGGATCTTCTTCTATGTAGAGCGAATTGATCTTTCATTGATCAAGATTTCTTTGCATGAGGAAGTTGATGGGAATGGTTTTATTGAATCTTATTTCCTCTCTGTTGAGCCGTTTTCTTGCTGTCCGAGTTTATAGAGCAGTAAAAAGGAAGTTTGGTTGCTAGATAGTGGACAAAAATTTGAACCCTTGGAAAGATTTGTTTTTGATGTGGGCCTTCACTCCTGGGCGTCCTACATTTGTAGGACATGTCCTCCGTTTTCAGATCACAATATATTTTATGGGTTTATACTATATATGTACACCTGTAGACCCATAATAATTCATGACCATGGCAATCCAAGCATTTTCAATGTAATATCCACTCTCTTGAAGCAAAAGAACTCTCCATTATAGCCTAAGAGCTATTTGAAAGTAGAATTAATTTTCTTCGACTTTTGTGGACTTTACGTCCGGCGAGGTCTTTCCACAAAGTTTGGGTGGGCAATTATCAGACGTTATTGATTTGCAAAAATTCTGAAGGGTAGGAATTTGAACAAGGCATTTCTTGGCATATCTTCCACATGTAAGTATCTGTGATTATATATCTGACATTCTCGAATGAGAGATTTGGAAGAGGAGGCAAGTGACATGTAGTCCAAACCCTTCATGTCATTTATGGATTCACAGTAAAATTGGTCGTGATGGAGGGGTACCCAGTCTGCATGAAATCACAAGGAGAGAAGGATCCTCTTGTATGCAGAACGGAATTTTATTTCATTGTTCAAGATTTCTTTGCATGAGGAAGTTGATGGGAATCGTTTTATTGAATCTTATTTCCTCTCTGTTGATCCGTTTTCTTGGTGTACGAGTATATAGAGCAGTAAAATGGAAGTTTGGTTGCTAGTTAGTGGACAAAATTTTGAACCCTTGGAAAGAGGTGTTTTTGGTTTGGGCCTTCCCTCCAGGGCATCCTTCATTTGTAGGACATGTCCTACATTTTCCTATCACATAATATTTTATGTGTATATTCTATATTTGTACACCTGTAAACCCATAATTGATCATGACCATTGCCATCAACGCATTTTCAATGTAATATCCAATGTCTTGAAGCAAAACAACTCTCCATAATAGTGTAATAGCTATTTGAAAGTAGAATTCATTCTCTTGGACTTTGGTGGACTTTACGTCCTTCGAGGTCTTTCCACAAGGTTTGGATGGGCAATTATCAGACGTTATTGAGTTGCAAAAATTCGGAAGGCTGGGAGTTTGGACAAGCCATATCTTGGCATATCTTGCACCTGAAAGGTTCTGTGATTACATATCTGACATTCTCGAATGAGAGATTTGGAAGAAGAGGCAATTGCTATGTAGTCCAAACCCTTCATATCATTTATGGTTTCACAAAAAAATTGGTCGTGATAGAAGTGTAACCAGTCTGCATGAAATCACATGGAAAGAAGGATCCTCTTTTATGCAGAACGAAATGATCTTTCATTGTTCAAGATTTCTTTGCATGAGGAAGTTGATGGGAATGGTTTTATTGAATCTTATTTCCTCTCTGTTGAGACGTTTTCTTGCTGTCCGAGTTTATAGAGCAGTAAAAAGGAAGTTTGGTAGCTAGTTAGTGGACAAAAATTTGAACCCTTGGAAAGAGGTGTTTTTGATGTGGGCCTTCACTCCTGTACGTCCTACATTTGTAGGACATGTCCTCCATTTTCAGATCATACTGTATTTTATGGGTTTATACTATCTATGTACCCTTGTAGACCCATAATTAATCATGACCATTGTCATCCAAGCATTTTCAATGTAATATCCACTCTCTTGAAGCAAACAACTCTCCATAATAGTGTAAGAGCTATTTGAAAGTAGAATTAATTCTCTTGGACTTAGGTGGACTTTATGTCCTTCGAGGTCTTTCCGCAAAGTTTGGATGGGCAATTATCAGACGTTATTGAGTTGCAAATATTCTGAAGGCTGGGAGTTTGGACTAGCCATATCTTGGCATATCTTTCACCTGTAAGCTTCTGTGATTACATATCTGACAATCTCGATTGAGAGATTTGGAAGAGGAGGCAAGTGCTATGTAGTCCAAACCCTTCATATCATTTATGGATTCACAGTGAAATTGGTGGTGATGTAGTGGTACCCAGTCTGCAAGAAATCACATGGAGAGAAGTATCCTCTTCTATGTAGAATGAAATGATCTTTCATTGTTCAAAATTTTTTTGCTTCAGGAAATTGATGGGAATGGTTTTATTGAATCTTTTTTCCTCTCTGTTGAGCGGTTTTCTAGCGGTTCGAGTTTTCACAACAGGAAAAATGAAGTTTGGTTTCTAGATAGTGGACAAAAATTTGAACCCTTGGAAAGAGGTGTTTTTAATTAGGGCCATCCCTCCTGGGCGTCCTACATTTGTAGGACATGTCCTCCATTTTCAAATCACAGTATTTTTTATGTGTATATACTATATTTGTACCCCTGTATACCCAAAATTAATCATGACCATTGCCATCTAAGCTTTTTCAAAGTATATTCCACTCCGTTCAAGCAAAACAACTATCCATAATAGTGTATGAGTTATTTGAAAGTAGAATTTATTCTCTTGGACTTTGGTGCACTTTACGTCAAGCGAGATCTTTCCACAAAATTTGGATGGGCAATTATCAGACATTATTGAGTTGCAAAAATTCGGAAGGCTGGGAGTTGGACTAGCCATCTCTTGGCATGTCTTGCACCTGTAAGATTCTGTGATTACATATCTGACTTTCTCGAATGAGAGATTTGGAAGAGGAGGCCAGTGCTATGTAGTTCAAACCCTTCATGTCATTTATGGATTCACAGTGAAATTGGTTGTGATGGAGGGGTACCCAGTCTGCATGAAATCACATGGCGAGAAGGATCCTCTTCTATGTAGAACGAAATGATCTTTCATTTTTCAAGATTTCTTTGCATGAGGAAGTTGATGGGAATGGTTTTATTGAATCTTATTTCTTCTCTGTTGAGCCGTTTACTTGCTGTCTGATGTTATAGAGCAGTAAAAAGGAAGTTTGGTTGCTAGATAGTGGACAAAATTTGAACCCTTGGAAAGGGGTGTTTTTGATTTGGACCTTCCCTCCTGGGTGTCCTACATTCGTAGGACATGTCCTCCATTTTCTGATCACAGTATATTTTATGGGTTTATACTATATTTGTAAAACTGAGAACCAAAATTAATAATGACCATTTCCATCCATGCATTTTCAATGTAATATCCACTCTCTTGAAGCAAAACAACTCTCCATAATAGTGTGAGAGCTATTTGAAAGTAGAATTTATTCTCTTAGACTATGGTGGACTTTACGTCCTTCGAGGTCTTTCCACAAAGTTTGGATGGGCAATTATCAGACGTTATTGATTTGCAAAAATTCTGAAGGGTGGAAGTTTGGACAAGATGTTTCTTGGCATATCTTCCACATGTAAGATTCTGTGATTACATATCTGACATTATCGAATGAGAGATTTGGAAGAGGAGGCAAGTGCCATGTAGTCCAAACCCTTCATGTCATTTATGGATTCACAGTGAAATTGGTCGTGACGGAGGGGTACCCAGTCTGCATGAAATCACATGGAGAGAAGGATCTTCTTCTATGTAGAGCGAAATGATCTTTCATTGTTCAAGATTTCTTTGCATGAGGAAGTTGATGGGAATGGTTTTATTGAATCTTATTTCCTCTCTGTTGAGCCGTTTTCTTGCTGTCCGAGTTTATAGAGCAGTAAAAAGGAAGTTTGGTTGCCAGATAGTGGACAAAAATTTGAACCCTTGGAAAGAGATGTTTTTGATTAAGGCCTTCCCTCCTGGGCGTCCTACATTTGTAGGACATGTCCTCCATTTTCAGATCACAGTATATTTTATGGGTTTATACTATATATGTACACCGGTAGACCCATAATAAATCATGACCATGGCCATACAAGCATTTTCAATGTAATATCCCCTCTCTTGAAGCAAAAGAACTCTCCATAAAAGTGTAAGAGCTATTTGAAAGTAGAATTTATTTTCTTGGACTTTGGTGGACTTTATGTCCGGCGAGGTCTTTCCACATAGTTTGGATGGGCAATTATCAGACGTTATTGAGTTGCAAAAATTCGGAAGGCTGGGAGTTTGGACTAGCCATCTCTTGGCATATCTTGCACCTGTAAGATTCTGTGATTACATATCTGACATTCTCGAATGAGAGATTTGGAACAGGAGGCAAGTGCTATGTAGTCCAAACCCTTCATATCATTTATAGATTCACAATAAAATTGGTTCTGAAGGAGGGGTACCCAGTCTGCACGAAATCACATGGAAAGAAGGATCCTCTTCTATGTAGAACGAAATGATCTTTCATTTTTCAAGATTTCTTTTCATGAGGAAGTTGATGGGAATGGTTTTATTGAATCTTATTTCCTCTCTGTTGATCCGTTTACTTGCTGTCCGATGTTATAGAGCAGTAAAAAGGAAGTTTGGTTGCTAGATAGTGGACAAAAATCTGAACCCTTGCAAAGGGGTGTTTTTGATTTGGACATTCCCTCCTGGATGTCCTACATTTGTAGGACATGTCCTCCATTTTCTGATCACAGTATATTTTATGGGTTTATACTATATTTGTAAAACTGTAGAACCATAATTAATAATGACCATGGCCATCCATGCATTGTCAATGTAATATCCACTCTCTTGAAGCAAAAAAACTCTCCATAATAGCGTGAGAGCTATTTGAAAGTAGAATTTATTCTCTTAGACTATGGTGGACTTTACGTCCTTCGAGGTCTTTCCACAAAGTTTGGATGGGCAATTATCAGACGTTATTGATTTGCAAAAATTCTGAAGGGTGGAAGTTTGAACAAGACGTTGCTTGGCATATCTTCCACATGTAAGATTCTGTGATTACATATCTGACATTCTCGAATGAGAAATTTGGAAGAGGAGGCAAGTGCCATGTAGTCCAAACCCTTCATCTCATTTATGGATTCACAGTGAAATTGGTCGTGACGGAGGGGTACCCAGTCTGCATGAAATCAAACGGATAGAAGGATCCTCTTCTATGTAGAACGAAATGATCTTTCATTGTTCAAGATTCCTTTGCTTCAGGTAATTGATGGGAATGGTTTTATTGAATCTTTTTTCCTCTCTGTTGAGTGGTTTTCTGGCTGTTCGAGTTTACACAGCAGGAAAAAGGAAGTTTGGTTTCTAGATAGTGGAGAAAAATTTGAACCCTTGGAAAGAGGTGTTTTTGATTAGGGCCATTCCTCCTGGGCGTCCTACATTTGTAGGACATGTCCTCCATTTTCAAACCACAGTATATTTTATGGGTTTATACTATATTTGTACACCTGTATACCCATAATTAATCATGACCATTGCCATCCAAGCATTTTCAATGTAATATCCTCTCTCTTGAAGCAAAACAACTCTCCATAATAGTATAAGAGCTATATGAAAGTAGAATTTATTCTCTTCGACTTTGGTGGACTTTACGTCCTTCGAGGTCTTTCCACAAAGTTTGGATGGGCAATTATCAGACGTTATTGAATTGCAAAAAATCTGAAGGGTGGAAGTTTGGACAAGCCATTTCTTGGCATATTCTCCACCTGCAAGATTCTGTGATTACATATCTGACATTCTGGAATGAGAGATTTGGAAGAGGAGGCAAGTGCCATGTAGTCCAAACCCTTCATATCCTTTATGGATTCACAATAAAATTGGTTGTGATGGAGGGGTAACCAGTCTGCAAGAAATCACATGGAGAGAAGGATCCTCTTCGATGCAGAATGAAATGATCTTTCATTGTTCAAGATTTCTTTGCATGAGGAAGTTGATGGGAATGGTTTTATTGAAAATTATTTCCTCTCTGTTGAGCCTTTTTCTTGCTGTACGAGTATATAGAGCAGTAAAAGGGAAGTTTGGTTGCTAGTTAGCGGACAAAAATTTGAACCCTTGGAAAGAGGTGTTTTTAATTTGGGCCTTCCCTCCTGGGCGTCCTACATTTGTAGGACATGTCCTCCATTTTCAGATCACAGTATATTTTATGGGTACATACAATATTTGTACACCTGTAGACCCAGAATTAATCATGACCATTGCCATCCAAGCATTCTCATAGTATATTCCACCCCCTTCAAGTAAAAAAACTCTTTATAATTGTGTAAGAGCTATTTCAAAGTAGAATTTATTCTCTTGGACTTTGGTGCACTTTACGTCCTGCGACGTCTTTCCACAAAGTTTGGATGTACAATTATCAAACGTTATTGAGTTGCAAAAATTCTGTAGGGTGGAATTTTGGACAAGCCATTTCTTGGCATATCTTCCACCTGTAAGATTCTGTGATTACATATCTGACATTCTCGAATGAGAGATTTAGAAGAGGAGGCAAGTTCTATGTAGTCCAAACCCTTCATATCATTTATAGATTCACAATAAAATTGGTTGTGAAGGAGAGGTAACAAGTCTGCATGAAATGACATGGAGAGAAGGATCCTCTTTTATGCAGAACGAAATGATCTTTAATTGTTCAAGATTTCTTTGCATGAGGAAGTTGATGGGAATGGTTTTATTGAATCTTATTTCCTCTCTGTTGAGCCGTTTTCTTGCTGTCCGAGTTTATAGAGCAGTAAAAAGGAAGTTTGGTAGCTAGATAGTGGACAAAAATTTGAACCCTTGGAAAGAGGTCTTTTTGATGTGGGCCTTCACTCCTGGATGTCCTACATTTGTAGGACATGTCCTCCATTTTCAGATCACAGTATATTTTATGGGTTTATACTATATTTGTAAAACTGAGAACCAAAATTAATAATGACCATGGCCATCCATGCATTTTCAATGTAATATCCACTCTCTTGAAGCAAAACAACTCTCCATAATAGCGTAAGAGCTATTTGAAAGTAGAATTTATTCTCTTAGACTATGGTGGACTTTACGTCCTTCGATGTCTTTCCACAAAGTTTGGATGGGCAATTATCAGACGTTATTAATTTGCAAAAATTCTGAAGGGTAGGAATTTGAACAAGGCATTTCTTGGCATATCTTCCACATGTAAGATTCTGTGATTATATATCTGACATTCTCGAATGAGAGATTTGGAAAAGGATGAAAGTGCCATGTAGTCCAAACCCTTCATGTCATTTATGGATTCACAGTGAAATTGGTCGTGACGGAGGGGTACCCAGCCTGCATGAAATCACATGGAGAGAAGGATGTTCTTCTGTGTAGAACAAAATGATCTTTCATTGTTCAAGATTTCTTTGCATGAGGAAGTTGATGGGAATGGTTTTATTGAAACTTATTTCCTATCTGTTGAGCCGTTTTCTTGCTGTCCGAGTTTATAGAGCAGTAAAAAGGAAGTTTGGTTGCTAGATAGTGGACAAAAATGTGAACCCTTGGAAAGAGGTGTTTTTGATGTGGGCCTTCACTCCTGGGCGTCCTACATTTGTAGGACATGTCCTCCATCTTGAGATCACAATATATTTTATGGGTTTATACTATATATGTACACCTGTAGACCCATAATAAATCATGACCATGGCAATCCAAGCATTTTCAATGTAATATTCACTCTCTTGAAGCAAAAGAACTCTCCATAATAGCGTAAGAGCTATTTGAAAGTAGAATTAATTTTCTTGGACTTTGGTGGACTTTACGTCCGGCGAGGTCTTTCCACAAAGTTTGGATGGGCAATTATCAGACGTTATTGAGTTGCAAAAATTCGGAAGGCTGGGAGTTTGGACTAGCCATCTCTTGGCATATCTTGCACCTGTAAGATTCTGAGATTACATATCTGACATTCTCGAATGAGAGATTTGGAAGAGGAGGCAAGTGCTATGTAGACCAAACCCTTCATATCATTTATAGATTCACAATAAAATTGGTCGTGAAGGAGGGGTACCCAGTCTGCATGAAATCACATGGAGAGAAGGATCCTCTTGTATCCAGAACAAAATTATCTTTCATTGTTCAAGATTTCTTTGCATGAGGAAGTTGATGGGAATGGTTTTATTGATTCTAATTTCCTCTCTGTTGAGCGTTTTTCTTGATGTACGAATATATAGAACAGTAAAAAAGAAGTTTGGTAGCTAGATAGTGGACAAAAATTTGATCCCTTGCAAAGAGGTGTTTTTGATGTGGGCCTTCCCTCCTGGACGTCCTACATTTGTAGGACATGTCCTCCATTTTCAGATCACAGTATATTTTATGGGTTTATACTATATTTGTAAAACTGAGAACCAAAATTAATAATGACCATGGCCATCCATGCATTTTCAATGTAATATCCACTCTCTTGAAGCAAAACAACTCTCCATAATAGTGTAAGAGCTATTTGAAAGTAGAATTTATTCTCTTAGACTATGGTGGACTTTACGTCCTTCGAGGTCTTTCCACAAAGTTTGGATGGGCAATTATCAGACGTTATTAATTTGCAAAAATTCTGAAGGGTAGGAATTTGAACAAGGCATTTCTTGGCATATCTTCCACATGTAAGATTCTGTGATTATATATCTGACATTCTCGAATGAGAGATTTGGAAGAGGAGGCAAGTGCCATGTAGTCCAAACCCTTCATGTCATTTATGGATTCACAGTGAAATTGGTCGTGACGGAGGGGTACCCAGTCTGCATGAAATCACATGGAGAGAAGGATCTTCTTCTATGTAGAGCGAAATGATCTTTCATTGTTCAAGATTTCTTTGCATGAGGAAGTTGATGGGAATGGTTTTATTGAATCTTATTTCCTCTCTGTTGAGCCGTTTTCTTGCTGTCCGAGTTTATAGAGCAGTAAAAAGGAAGTTTGGTTGCCAGATAGTGGACAAAAATTTGAACCCTTGGAAAGAGATGTTTTTGATTAAGGCCTTCCCTCCTGGGCGTCCTACATTTGTAGGACATGTCCTCCATTTTCAGATCACAGTATATTTTATGGGTTTATACTATATATGTACACCGGTAGACCCATAATAAATCATGACCATGGCCATACAAGCATTTTCAATGTAATATCCACTCTCTTGAAGCAAAAGAACTCTCCATAAAAGTGTAAGAGCTATTTGAAAGTAGAATTTATTTTCTTGGACTTTGGTGGACTTTATGTCCGGCGAGGTCTTTCCACATAGTTTGGATGGGCAATTATCAGACGTTATTGAGTTGCAAAAATTCGGAAGGCTGGGAGTTTGGACTAGCCATCTCTTGGCATATCTTGCACCTGTAAGATTCTGTGATTACATATCTGACATTCTCGAATGAGAGATTTGGAAGAGGAGGCAAGTGCTATGTAGACCAAACCCTTCATATCATTTATAGATTCACAATAAAATTGGTCGTGAAGGAGGGGTACCCAGTCTGCATGAAATCACATGGAGAGAAGGATCCTCTTGTATCCAGAACAAAATTATCTTTCATTGTTCAAGATTTCTTTGCATGAGGAAGTTGATGGGAATGGTTTTATTGATTCTAATTTCCTCTCTGTTGAGCGTTTTTCTTGATGTACGAATATATAGAACAGTAAAAAAGAAGTTTTGTGGCTAGTTAGTGGAGAAAAATTTGAACCCTTGGAAAGAGGTGTTTTTAATTTGGGCCTTCCCTCCTGGGCGTCCTACATTTGTAGGACATGTCCTACATTTTCAGATCACAGTATATTTTATGGGTATATACTATATTTGTACACCTGTAAACCCATAATTAATTATGACCATGGCCATCGATGCATTTTCAATGTAATATCCAATCTCTTGAAGCAAAACAATCTCCATAATAGTGTAAGAGCTATTTGAAAGTAGAATTTATTCTCTTGAACTTTGGTGGACTTTACATCCTTCGAGGTCTTTGCACAAAGTTTGGAATGGCAATTATCTGACGTTATTGAGTTGCAAAAATTCTGAAGGGTGGAAGTTTGGACTAGCCATATCTTGGCATATCTTGCACCATTAAGGTTCTGTGATTACATATCTGACATTCTCGAATGAGAGATTTGGAAGAGGAGGCAAGTGCCATGTAGTTCCAAACCTTCATGTCATTCATGGATTCACAGTGAAATTGGTCGTGATGGGGGGGTACCCAGTCTGCATGAAATCACATGGAGAGAAGGATCCTCTTGTATGCAGAACAAAATTATCTTTCAATGTTCAAGATTTCTTTGCATGAGGAAGTTGATGGGAATGGTTTTATTGAATCTTATTTCCTGTCTGTTGAGCGTTTTTCTTGATGTACGAATATATAGAGTAGTAAAAAGGAAGTTTTGTGGCTAGTTAGTGGAGAAAAATTTGAACCCTTGGAAAGAGGTGTTTTTAATTTGGGCCTTCCCTCCCGGGCGTCCTACATTTGTAGGACATGTCCTACATTTTCAGATCATACAGTATTTTATGGGTTTATACTATATATGTACCCTTGTAGACCCATAATTAATTATGACCATTGCCATCCAAGCATTTTTAATGTAATATCCACTCTCTTGAAGCAAAACAACTCTCCATAATAGTGTAAGAGCTATTTGAAAGTAGAATTAATTCTCTTGGACTTTGGTGGACTTCATGTCCTTCGAGGTCTTTCCACAAAGTTGGGATGGGCAAGTATCAGACGTTATTGAGTTGCAAAAATTCTGAAGTGTGGAATTTTGGACAAGCCATTTCTTGGCATGTCTTACACCTGTAAGATTCTGTGATTACATAGTTGTCATTCTCGAATGAGAGATTTGGAAGAGGAGGCAAGTGCTATGTAGTCCAAACCCTTCATATCATTTATAGATTCACAATAAAATTGGTTGTGAAGGAGGGGTACCCAGGCTGCATGAAATCACATGGACAGAAGGATCCTCTTTTATGCAGAACGAAATGATCTTTAATTGTTCAAGATTTCTTTGCATGAGGAAGTTGATGGGAATGGTTTTATTGAATCTTATTTCCTCTCTGTTGAGCCGGTTTCTTGCTGTCCGAGTTTATAGAGCAGTAAAAAGGAAGTTTGGTAGCTAGATAGTGGACAAAAATTTGATCCCTTGCAAAGAGGTGTTTTTGATGTGGGCCTTCCCTCCTGTACGTCCTACATTTGTAGGACATGTCCTCCATTTTCAGATCACAGTATATTTTATGGGTTTATACTATATTTGTAAAACTGAGAACCAAAATTAATAATGACCATGGCCATCCATGCATTTTCAATGTAATATCCACTCTCTTGAAGCAAAACAACTCTCCATAATAGCGTAAGAGCTATTTGAAAGTAGAATTTATTCTCTTAGACTATGGTGGACTTTACGTCCTTCGAGGTCTTTCCACAAAGTTTGGATGGGCAATTATCAGACGTTATTAATTTGCAAAAATTCTGAAGGGTAGGAATTTGAACAAGGCATTTCTTGGCATATCTTCCACATGTAAGATTCTGTGATTATATATCTGACATTCTCGAATGAGAGATTTGGAAGAGGAGGCAAGTGCCATGTAGTCCAAACCCTTCATGTCATTTATGGATTCACAGTGAAATTGGTCGTGACGGAGGGGTACCCAGTCTGCATGAAATCACATGGAGAGAAGGATCTTCTTCTATGTAGAGCGAAATGATCTTTCATTGTTCAAGATTTCTTTGCATGAGGAAGTTGATGGGAATGGTTTTATTGAATCTTATTTCCTCTCTGTTGAGCCGTTTTCTTGCTGTCCGAGTTTATAGAGCAGTAAAAAGGAAGTTTGGTTGCCAGATAGTGGACAAAAATTTGAACCCTTGGAAAGAGATGTTTTTGATTAAGGCCTTCCCTCCTGGGCGTCCTACATTTGTAGGACATGTCCTCCATTTTCAGATCACAGTATATTTTATGGGTTTATACTATATATGTACACCGGTAGACCCATAATAAATCATGACCATGGCCATACAAGCATTTTCAATGTAATATCCACTCTCTTGAAGCAAAAGAACTCTCCATAAAAGTGTAAGAGCTATTTGAAAGTAGAATTTATTTTCTTGGACTTTGGTGGACTTTATGTCCGGCGAGATCTTTCCACATAGTTTGGATGGGCAATTATCAGACGTTATTGAGTTGCAAAAATTCGGAAGGCTGGGAGTTTGGACTAGCCATCTCTTGTCATATCTTGCACCTGTAAGATTCTGTGATTACATATCTGACATTCTCGAATGAGAGATTTGGAAGAGGAGGCAAGTGCTATGTAGTCCAAACCCTTCATATCATTTATAGATTCACAATAAAATTGGTTCTGAAGGAGGGGTACCCAGTCTGCACGAAATCACATGGAAAGAAGGATCCTCTTCTATGTAGAACGAAATGATCTTTCATTTTTCAAGATTTCTTTTCATGAGGAAGTTGATGGGAATGGTTTTATTGAATCTTATTTCCTCTCTGTTGATCCGTTTACTTGCTGTCCGATGTTATAGAGCAGTAAAAAGGAAGTTTGGTTGCTAGATAGTGGACAAAAATCTGAACCCTTGCAAAGGGGTGTTTTTGATTTGGACATTCCCTCCTGGATGTCCTACATTTGTAGGACATGTCCTCCATTTTCTGATCACAGTATATTTTATGGGTTTATACTATATTTGTAAAACTGTAGAACCATAATTAATAATGACCATGGCCATCCATGCATTGTCAATGTAATATCCACTCTCTTGAAGCAAAAAACTCTCCATAATAGCGTGAGAGCTATTTGAAAGTAGAATTTATTCTCTTAGACTATGGTGGACTTTACGTCCTTCGAGGTCTTTCCACAAAGTTTGGATGGGCAATTATCAGACGTTATTGATTTGCAAAAATTCTGAAGGGTGGAAGTTTGAACAAGACGTTGCTTGGCATATCTTCCACATGTAAGATTCTGTGATTACATATCTGACATTCTCGAATGAGAAATTTGGAAGAGGAGGCAAGTGCCATGTAGTCCAAACCCTTCATCTCATTTATGGATTCACAGTGAAATTGGTCGTGACGGAGGGGTACCCAGTCTGCATGAAATCAAACGGATAGAAGGATCCTCTTCTATGTAGAACAAAATGATCTTTCATTGTTCAAGATTCCTTTGCTTCAGGTAATTGATGGGAATGGTTTTATTGAATCTTTTTTCCTCTCTGTTGAGTGGTTTTCTGGCTGTTCGAGTTTACACAGCAGGAAAAATGAAGTTTGGTTTCTAGATAGTGGAGAAAAATTTGAACCCTTGGAAAGAGGTGTTTTTGATTAGGGCCATTCCTCCTGGGCGTCCTACATTTGTAGGACATGTCCTCCATTTTCAAACCACAGTATATTTTATGGGTTTATACTATATTTGTACACCTGTATACCCATAATTAATCATGACCATTGCCATCCAAGCATTTTCAATGTAATATCCTCTCTCTTGAAGCAAAACAACTCTCCATAATAGTATAAGAGCTATATGAAAGTAGAATTTATTCTCTTCGACTTTGGTGGACTTTACGTCCTTCGAGGTCTTTCCACAAAGTTTGGATGGGCAATTATCAGACGTTATTGAATTGCAAAAAATCTGAAGGGTGGAAGTTTGGACAAGCCATTTCTTGGCATATTCTCCACCTGCAAGATTCTGTGATTACATATCTGACATTCTCGAATGAGAGATTTGGAAGAGGAGGCAAGTGCCATGTAGTCCAAACCCTTCATATCCTTTATGGATTCACAATAAAATTGGTTGTGATGGAGGGGTAACCAGTCTGCAAGAAATCACATGGAGAGAAGGATCCTCTTCGATGCAGAATGAAATGATCTTTCATTGTTCAAGATTTCTTTGCATGAGGAAGTTGATGGGAATGGTTTTATTGAAAATTATTTCCTCTCTGTTGAGCCTTTTTCTTGCTGTACGAGTATATAGAGCAGTAAAAGGGAAGTTTGGTTGCTAGTTAGCGGACAAAAATTTGAACCCTTGGAAAGAGGTGTTTTTAATTTGGGCCTTCCCTCCTGGGCGTCCTACATTTGTAGGACATGTCCTACATTTTCAGATCACAGTATATTTTATGGGTACATACAATATTTGTACACCTGTAGACCCAGAATTAATCATGACCATTGCCATCCAAGCATTCTCATAGTATATTCCACCCCCTTCAAGTAAAAAAACTCTTTATAATTGTGTAAGAGCTATTTCAAAGTAGAATTTATTCTCTTGGACTTTGGTGCACTTTACGTCCTGCGACGTCTTTCCACAAAGTTTGGATGTACAATTATCAAACGTTATTGAGTTGCAAAAATTCTGTAGGGTGGAATTTTGGACAAGCCATTTCTTGGCATATCTTCCACCTGTAAGATTCTGTGATTACATATCTGACATTCTCGAATGAGAGATTTAGAAGAGGAGGCAAGTTCTATGTAGTCCAAACCCTTCATATCATTTATAGATTCACAATAAAATTGGTTGTGAAGGAGAGGTAACAAGTCTGCATGAAATGACATGGAGAGAAGGATCCTCTTTTATGCAGAACGAAATGATCTTTAATTGTTCAAGATTTCTTTGCATGAGGAAGTTGATGGGAATGGTTTTATTGAATCTTATTTCCTCTCTGTTGAGCCGTTTTCTTGCTGTCCGAGTTTATAGAGCAGTAAAAAGGAAGTTTGGTAGCTAGATAGTGGACAAAAATTTGAACCCTTGGAAAGAGGTCTTTTTGATGTGGGCCTTCACTCCTGGATGTCCTACATTTGTAGGACATGTCCTCCATTTTCAGATCACAGTATATTTTATGGGTTTATACTATATTTGTAAAACTGAGAACCAAAATTAATAATGACCATGGCCATCCATGCATTTTCAATGTAATATCCACTCTCTTGAAGCAAAACAACTCTCCATAATAGCGTAAGAGCTATTTGAAAGTAGAATTTATTCTCTTAGACTATGGTGGACTTTACGTCCTTCGAGGTCTTTCCACAAAGTTTGGATGGGCAATTATCAGACGTTATTAATTTGCAAAAATTCTGAAGGGTAGGAATTTGAACAAGGCATTTCTTGGCATATCTTCCACATGTAAGATTCTGTGATTATATATCTGACATTCTCGAATGAGAGATTTGGAAAAGGATGAAAGTGCCATGTAGTCCAAACCCTTCATGTCATTTATGGATTCACAGTGAAATTGGTCGTGACGGAGGGGTACCCAGCCTGCATGAAATCACATGGAGAGAAGGATGTTCTTCTGTGTAGAACAAAATGATCTTTCATTGTTCAAGATTTCTTTGCATGAGGAAGTTGATGGGAATGGTTTTATTGAAACTTATTTCCTATCTGTTGAGCCGTTTTCTTGCTGTCCGAGTTTATAGAGCAGTAAAAAGGAAGTTTGGTTGCTAGATAGTGGACAAAAATGTGAACCCTTGGAAAGAGGTGTTTTTGATGTGGGCCTTCACTCCTGGGCGTCCTACATTTGTAGGACATGTCCTCCATCTTGAGATCACAATATATTTTATGGGTTTATACTATATATGTACACCTGTAGACCCATAATAAATCATGACCATGGCAATCCAAGCATTTTCAATGTAATATTCACTCTCTTGAAGCAAAAGAACTCTCCATAATAGCGTAAGAGCTATTTGAAAGTAGAATTAATTTTCTTGGACTTTGGTGGACTTTACGTCCGGCGAGGTCTTTCCACAAAGTTTGGATGGGCAATTATCAGACGTTATTGAGTTGCAAAAATTCGGAAGGCTGGGAGTTTGGACTAGCCATCTCTTGGCATATCTTGCACCTGTAAGATTCTGAGATTACATATCTGACATTCTCGAATGAGAGATTTGGAAGAGGAGGCAAGTGCTATGTAGACCAAACCCTTCATATCATTTATAGATTCACAATAAAATTGGTCGTGAAGGAGGGGTACCCAGTCTGCATGAAATCACATGGAGAGAAGGATCCTCTTGTATCCAGAACAAAATTATCTTTCATTGTTCAAGATTTCTTTGCATGAGGAAGTTGATGGGAATGGTTTTATTGATTCTAATTTCCTCTCTGTTGAGCGTTTTTCTTGATGTACGAATATATAGAACAGTAAAAAAGAAGTTTTGTGGCTAGTTAGTGGAGAAAAATTTGAACCCTTGGAAAGAGGTGTTTTTAATTTGGGCCTTCCCTCCTGGGCGTCCTACATTTGTAGGACATGTCCTACATTTTCAGATCACAGTATATTTTATGGGTATATACTATATTTGTACACCTGTAAACCCATAATTAATTATGACCATGGCCATCGATGCATTTTCAATGTAATATCCAATCTCTTGAAGCAAAACAATCTCCATAATAGTGTAAGAGCTATTTGAAAGTAGAATTTATTCTCTTGAACTTTGGTGGACTTTACATCCTTCGAGGTCTTTGCACAAAGTTTGGAATGGCAATTATCTGACGTTATTGAGTTGCAAAAATTCTGAAGGGTGGAAGTTTGGACTAGCCATATCTTGGCATATCTTGCACCATTAAGGTTCTGTGATTACATATCTGACATTCTCGAATGAGAGATTTGGAAGAGGAGGCAAGTGCCATGTAGTTCCAAACCTTCATGTCATTCATGGATTCACAGTGAAATTGGTCGTGATGGGGGGGTACCCAGTCTGCATGAAATCACATGGAGAGAAGGATCCTCTTGTATGCAGAACAAAATTATCTTTCAATGTTCAAGATTTCTTTGCATGAGGAAGTTGATGGGAATGGTTTTATTGAATCTTATTTCCTGTCTGTTGAGCGTTTTTCTTGATGTACGAATATATAGAGTAGTAAAAAGGAAGTTTTGTGGCTAGTTAGTGGAGAAAAATTTGAACCCTTGGAAAGAGGTGTTTTTAATTTGGGCCTTCCCTCCCGGGCGTCCTACATTTGTAGGACATGTCCTACATTTTCAGATCATACAGTATTTTATGGGTTTATACTATATATGTACCCTTGTAGACCCATAATTAATTATGACCATTGCCATCCAAGCATTTTTAATGTAATATCCACTCTCTTGAAGCAAAACAACTCTCCATAATAGTGTAAGAGCTATTTGAAAGTAGAATTAATTTTCTTGGACTTTGGTGGACTTTACGTCCGGCGAGGTCTTTCCACAAAGTTTGGATGGGCAATTATCAGACGTTATTGAGTTGCAAAAATTCGGAAGGCTGGGAGTTTGGACTAGCCATCTCTTGGCATATCTTGCACCTGTAAGATTCTGAGATTACATATCTGACATTCTCGAATGAGAGATTTGGAAGAGGAGGCAAGTGCTATGTAGACCAAACCCTTCATATCATTTATAGATTCACAATAAAATTGGTCGTGAAGGAGGGGTACCCAGTCTGCATGAAATCACATGGAGAGAAGGATCCTCTTGTATCCAGAACAAAATTATCTTTCATTGTTCAAGATTTCTTTGCATGAGGAAGTTGATGGGAATGGTTTTATTGATTCTAATTTCCTCTCTGTTGAGCGTTTTTCTTGATGTACGAATATATAGAACAGTAAAAAAGAAGTTTTGTGGCTAGTTAGTGGAGAAAAATTTGAACCCTTGGAAAGAGGTGTTTTTAATTTGGGCCTTCCCTCCTGGGCGTCCTACATTTGTAGGACATGTCCTACATTTTCAGATCACAGTATATTTTATGGGTATATACTATATTTGTACACCTGTAAACCCATAATTAATTATGACCATGGCCATCGATGCATTTTCAATGTAATATCCAATCTCTTGAAGCAAAACAATCTCCATAATAGTGTAAGAGCTATTTGAAAGTAGAATTTATTCTCTTGAACTTTGGTGGACTTTACATCCTTCGAGGTCTTTGCACAAAGTTTGGAATGGCAATTATCTGACGTTATTGAGTTGCAAAAATTCTGAAGGGTGGAAGTTTGGACTAGCCATATCTTGGCATATCTTGCACCATTAAGGTTCTGTGATTACATATCTGACATTCTCGAATGAGAGATTTGGAAGAGGAGGCAAGTGCCATGTAGTTCCAAACCTTCATGTCATTCATGGATTCACAGTGAAATTGGTCGTGATGGGGGGGTACCCAGTCTGCATGAAATCACATGGAGAGAAGGATCCTCTTGTATGCAGAACAAAATTATCTTTCAATGTTCAAGATTTCTTTGCATGAGGAAGTTGATGGGAATGGTTTTATTGAATCTTATTTCCTGTCTGTTGAGCGTTTTTCTTGATGTACGAATATATAGAGTAGTAAAAAGGAAGTTTTGTGGCTAGTTAGTGGAGAAAAATTTGAACCCTTGGAAAGAGGTGTTTTTAATTTGGGCCTTCCCTCCCGGGCGTCCTACATTTGTAGGACATGTCCTACATTTTCAGATCATACAGTATTTTATGGGTTTATACTATATATGTACCCTTGTAGACCCATAATTAATTATGACCATTGCCATCCAAGCATTTTTAATGTAATATCCACTCTCTTGAAGCAAAACAACTCTCCATAATAGTGTAAGAGCTATTTGAAAGTAGAATTAATTCTCTTGGACTTTGGTGGACTTCATGTCCTTCGAGGTCTTTCCACAAAGTTGGGATGGGCAAGTATCAGACGTTATTGAGTTGCAAAAATTCTGAAGTGTGGAATTTTGGACAAGCCATTTCTTGGCATGTCTTACACCTGTAAGATTCTGTGATTACATAGTTGTCATTCTCGAATGAGAGATTTGGAAGAGGAGGCAAGTGCTATGTAGTCCAAACCCTTCATATCATTTATAGATTCACAATAAAATTGGTTGTGAAGGAGGGGTACCCAGGCTGCATGAAATCACATGGACAGAAGGATCCTCTTTTATGCAGAACGAAATGATCTTTAATTGTTCAAGATTTCTTTGCATGAGGAAGTTGATGGGAATGGTTTTATTGAATCTTATTTCCTCTCTGTTGAGCCGGTTTCTTGCTGTCCGAGTTTATAGAGCAGTAAAAAGGAAGTTTGGTAGCTAGATAGTGGACAAAAATTTGATCCCTTGCAAAGAGGTGTTTTTGATGTGGGCCTTCCCTCCTGGACGTCCTACATTTGTAGGACATGTCCTCCATTTTCAGATCACAGTATATTTTATGGGTTTATACTATATTTGTAAAACTGAGAACCAAAATTAATAATGACCATGGCCATCCATGCATTTTCAATGTAATATCCACTCTCTTGAAGCAAAACAACTCTCCATAATAGCGTAAGAGCTATTTGAAAGTAGAATTTATTCTCTTAGACTATGGTGGACTTTACGTCCTTCGAGGTCTTTCCACAAAGTTTGGATGGGCAATTATCAGACGTTATTAATTTGCAAAAATTCTGAAGGGTAGGAATTTGAACAAGGCATTTCTTGGCATATCTTCCACATGTAAGATTCTGTGATTATATATCTGACATTCTCGAATGAGAGATTTGGAAGAGGAGGCAAGTGCCATGTAGTCCAAACCCTTCATGTCATTTATGGATTCACAGTGAAATTGGTCGTGACGGAGGGGTACCCAGTCTGCATGAAATCACATGGAGAGAAGGATCTTCTTCTATGTAGAGCGAAATGATCTTTCATTGTTCAAGATTTCTTTGCATGAGGAAGTTGATGGGAATGGTTTTATTGAATCTTATTTCCTCTCTGTTGAGCCGTTTTCTTGCTGTCCGAGTTTATAGAGCAGTAAAAAGGAAGTTTGGTTGCCAGATAGTGGACAAAAATTTGAACCCTTGGAAAGAGATGTTTTTGATTAAGGCCTTCCCTCCTGGGCGTCCTACATTTGTAGGACATGTTCTCCATTTTCAGATCACAGTATATTTTATGGGTTTATACTATATATGTACACCGGTAGACCCATAATAAATCATGACCATGGCCATACAAGCATTTTCAATGTAATATCCACTCTCTTGAAGCAAAAGAACTCTCCATAAAAGTGTAAGAGCTATTTGAAAGTAGAATTTATTTTCTTGGACTTTGGTGGACTTTATGTCCGGCGAGATCTTTCCACATAGTTTGGATGGGCAATTATCAGACGTTATTGAGTTGCAAAAATTCGGAAGGCTGGGAGTCTGGACTAGCCATCTCTTGTCATATCTTGCACCTGTAAGATTCTGTGATTACATATCTGACATTCTCGAATGAGAGATTTGGAAGAGGAGGCAAGTGCTATGTAGTCCAAACCCTTCATATCATTTATAGATTCACAATAAAATTGGTTCTGAAGGAGGGGTACCCAGTCTGCACGAAATCACATGGAAAGAAGGATCCTCTTCTATGTAGAACGAAATGATCTTTCATTTTTCAAGATTTCTTTTCATGAGGAAGTTGATGGGAATGGTTTTATTGAATCTTATTTCCTCTCTGTTGATCCGTTTACTTGCTGTCCGATGTTATAGAGCAGTAAAAAGGAAGTTTGGTTGCTAGATAGTGGACAAAAATCTGAACCCTTGCAAAGGGGTGTTTTTGATTTGGACATTCCCTCCTGGATGTCCTACATTTGTAGGACATGTCCTCCATTTTCTGATCACAGTATATTTTATGGGTTTATACTATATTTGTAAAACTGTAGAACCATAATTAATAATGACCATGGCCATCCATGCATTGTCAATGTAATATCCACTCTCTTGAAGCAAAAAACTCTCCATAATAGTGTGAGAGCTATTTGAAAGTAGAATTTATTCTCTTAGACTATGGTGGACTTTACGTCCTTCGAGGTCTTTCCACAAAGTTTGGATGGGCAATTATCAGACGTTATTGATTTGCAAAAATTCTGAAGGGTGGAAGTTTGAACAAGACGTTGCTTGGCATATCTTCCACATGTAAGATTCTGTGATTACATATCTGACATTCTCGAATGAGAAATTTGGAAGAGGAGGCAAGTGCCATGTAGTCCAAACCCTTCATCTCATTTATGGATTCACAGTGAAATTGGTCGTGACGGAGGGGTACCCAGTCTGCATGAAATCAAACGGATAGAAGGATCCTCTTCTATGTAGAACGAAATGATCTTTCATTGTTCAAGATTCCTTTGCTTCAGGTAATTGATGGGAATGGTTTTATTGAATCTTTTTTCCTCTCTGTTGAGTGGTTTTCTGGCTGTTCGAGTTTACACAGCAGGAAAAAGGAAGTTTGGTTTCTAGATAGTGGAGAAAAATTTGAACCCTTGGAAAGAGGTGTTTTTGATTAGGGCCATTCCTCCTGGGCGTCCTACATTTGTAGGACATGTCCTCCATTTTCAAACCACAGTATATTTTATGGGTTTATACTATATTTGTACACCTGTATACCCATAATTAATCATGACCATTGCCATCCAAGCATTTTCAATGTAATATCCTCTCTCTTGAAGCAAAACAACTCTCCATAATAGTATAAGAGCTATATGAAAGTAGAATTTATTCTCTTCGACTTTGGTGGACTTTACGTCCTTCGAGGTCTTTCCACAAAGTTTGGATGGGCAATTATCAGACGTTATTGAATTGCAAAAAATCTGAAGGGTGGAAGTTTGGACAAGCCATTTCTTGGCATATTCTCCACCTGCAAGATTCTGTGATTACATATCTGACATTCTCGAATGAGAGATTTGGAAGAGGAGGCAAGTGCCATGTAGTCCAAACCCTTCATATCCTTTATGGATTCACAATAAAATTGGTTGTGATGGAGGGGTAACCAGTCTGCAAGAAATCACATGGAGAGAAGGATCCTCTTCGATGCAGAATGAAATGATCTTTCATTGTTCAAGATTTCTTTGCATGAGGAAGTTGATGGGAATGGTTTTATTGAAAATTATTTCCTCTCTGTTGAGCCTTTTTCTTGCTGTACGAGTATATAGAGCAGTAAAAGGGAAGTTTGGTTGCTAGTTAGCGGACAAAAATTTGAACCCTTGGAAAGAGGTGTTTTTAATTTGGGCCTTCCCTCCTGGGCGTCCTACATTTGTAGGACATGTCCTCCATTTTCAGATCACAGTATATTTTATGGGTACATACAATATTTGTACACCTGTAGACCCAGAATTAATCATGACCATTGCCATCCAAGCATTCTCATAGTATATTCCACCCCCTTCAAGTAAAAAAACTCTTTATAATTGTGTAAGAGCTATTTCAAAGTAGAATTTATTCTCTTGGACTTTGGTGCACTTTACGTCCTGCGACGTCTTTCCACAAAGTTTGGATGTACAATTATCAAACGTTATTGAGTTGCAAAAATTCTGTAGGGTGGAATTTTGGACAAGCCATTTCTTGGCATATCTTCCACCTGTAAGATTCTGTGATTACATATCTGACATTCTCGAATGAGAGATTTAGAAGAGGAGGCAAGTTCTATGTAGTCCAAACCCTTCATATCATTTATAGATTCACAATAAAATTGGTTGTGAAGGAGAGGTAACAAGTCTGCATGAAATGACATGGAGAGAAGGATCCTCTTTTATGCAGAACGAAATGATCTTTAATTGTTCAAGATTTCTTTGCATGAGGAAGTTGATGGGAATGGTTTTATTGAATCTTATTTCCTCTCTGTTGAGCCGTTTTCTTGCTGTCCGAGTTTATAGAGCAGTAAAAAGGAAGTTTGGTAGCTAGATAGTGGACAAAAATTTGAACCCTTGGAAAGAGGTCTTTTTGATGTGGGCCTTCACTCCTGGATGTCCTACATTTGTAGGACATGTCCTCCATTTTCAGATCACAGTATATTTTATGGGTTTATACTATATTTGTAAAACTGAGAACCAAAATTAATAATGACCATGGCCATCCATGCATTTTCAATGTAATATCCACTCTCTTGAAGCAAAACAACTCTCCATAATAGGGTAAGAGCTATTTGAAAGTAGAATTTATTCTCTTAGACTATGATGGACTTTACGTCCTTCGAGGTCTTTCCACAAAGTTTGGATGGGCAATTATCAGACGTTATTAATTTGCAAAAATTCTGAAGGGTAGGAATTTGAACAAGGCATTTCTTGGCATATCTTCCACATGTAAGATTCTGTGATTATATATCTGACATTCTCGAATGAGAGATTTGGAAGAGGAGGCAAGTGCCATGTAGTCCAAACCCTTCATGTCATTTATGGATTCACAGTGAAATTGGTCGTGACGGAGGGGTACCCAGTCTGCATGAAATCACATGGAGAGAAGGATCTTCTTCTATGTAGAGCGAAATGATCTTTCATTGTTCAAGATTTCTTTGCATGAGGAAGTTGATGGGAATGGTTTTATTGAATCTTATTTCCTCTCTGTTGAGCCGTTTTCTTGCTGTCCGAGTTTATAGAGCAGTAAAAAGGAAGTTTGGTTGCCAGATAGTGGACAAAAATTTGAACCCTTGGAAAGAGATGTTTTTGATTAAGGCCTTCCCTCCTGGGCGTCCTACATTTGTAGGACATGTCCTCCATTTTCAGATCACAGTATATTTTATGGGTTTATACTATATATGTACACCGGTAGACCCATAATAAATCATGACCATGGCCATACAAGCATTTTCAATGTAATATCCACTCTCTTGAAGCAAAAGAACTCTCCATAAAAGTGTAAGAGCTATTTGAAAGTAGAATTTATTTTCTTGGACTTTGGTGGACTTTATGTCCGGCGAGATCTTTCCACATAGTTTGGATGGGCAATTATCAGACGTTATTGAGTTGCAAAAATTCGGAAGGCTGGGAGTTTGGACTAGCCATCTCTTGTCATATCTTGCACCTGTAAGATTCTGTGATTACATATCTGACATTCTCGAATGAGAGATTTGGAAGAGGAGGCAAGTGCTATGTAGTCCAAACCCTTCATATCATTTATAGATTCACAATAAAATTGGTTCTGAAGGAGGGGTACCCAGTCTGCACGAAATCACATGGAAAGAAGGATCCTCTTCTATGTAGAACGAAATGATCTTTCATTTTTCAAGATTTCTTTTCATGAGGAAGTTGATGGGAATGGTTTTATTGAATCTTATTTCCTCTCTGTTGATCCGTTTACTTGCTGTCCGATGTTATAGAGCAGTAAAAAGGAAGTTTGGTTGCTAGATAGTGGACAAAAATCTGAACCCTTGCAAAGGGGTGTTTTTGATTTGGACATTCCCTCCTGGATGTCCTACATTTGTAGGACATGTCCTCCATTTTCTGATCACAGTATATTTTATGGGTTTATACTATATTTGTAAAACTGTAGAACCATAATTAATAATGACCATGGCCATCCATGCATTGTCAATGTAATATCCACTCTCTTGAAGCAAAAAACTCTCCATAATAGCGTGAGAGCTATTTGAAAGTAGAATTTATTCTCTTAGACTATGGTGGACTTTACGTCCTTCGAGGTCTTTCCACAAAGTTTGGATGGGCAATTATCAGACGTTATTGATTTGCAAAAATTCTGAAGGGTGGAAGTTTGAACAAGACGTTGCTTGGCATATCTTCCACATGTAAGATTCTGTGATTACATATCTGACATTCTCGAATGAGAAATTTGGAAGAGGAGGCAAGTGCCATGTAGTCCAAACCCTTCATCTCATTTATGGATTCACAGTGAAATTGGTCGTGACGGAGGGGTACCCAGTCTGCATGAAATCAAACGGATAGAAGGATCCTCTTCTATGTAGAACGAAATGATCTTTCATTGTTCAAGATTCCTTTGCTTCAGGTAATTGATGGGAATGGTTTTATTGAATCTTTTTTCCTCTCTGTTGAGTGGTTTTCTGGCTGTTCGAGTTTACACAGCAGGAAAAAGGAAGTTTGGTTTCTAGATAGTGGAGAAAAATTTGAACCCTTGGAAAGAGGTGTTTTTGATTAGGGCCATTCCTCCTGGGCGTCCTACATTTGTAGGACATGTCCTCCATTTTCAAACCACAGTATATTTTATGGGTTTATACTATATTTGTACACCTGTATACCCATAATTAATCATGACCATTGCCATCCAAGCATTTTCAATGTAATATCCTCTCTCTTGAAGCAAAACAACTCTCCATAATAGTATAAGAGCTATATGAAAGTAGAATTTATTCTCTTCGACTTTGGTGGACTTTACGTCCTTCGAGGTCTTTCCACAAAGTTTGGATGGGCAATTATCAGACGTTATTGAATTGCAAAAAATCTGAAGGGTGGAAGTTTGGACAAGCCATTTCTTGGCATATTCTCCACCTGCAAGATTCTGTGATTACATATCTGACATTCTCGAATGAGAGATTTGGAAGAGGAGGCAAGTGCCATGTAGTCCAAACCCTTCATATCCTTTATGGATTCACAATAAAATTGGTTGTGATGGAGGGGTAACCAGTCTGCAAGAAATCACATGGAGAGAAGGATCCTCTTCGATGCAGAATGAAATGATCTTTCATTGTTCAAGATTTCTTTGCATGAGGAAGTTGATGGGAATGGTTTTATTGAAAATTATTTCCTCTCTGTTGAGCCTTTTTCTTGCTGTACGAGTATATAGAGCAGTAAAAGGGAAGTTTGGTTGCTAGTTAGCGGACAAAAATTTGAACCCTTGGAAAGAGGTGTTTTTAATTTGGGCCTTCCCTCCTGGGCGTCCTACATTTGTAGGACATGTCCTCCATTTTCAGATCACAGTATATTTTATGGGTACATACAATATTTGTACACCTGTAGACCCAGAATTAATCATGACCATTGCCATCCAAGCATTCTCATAGTATATTCCACCCCCTTCAAGTAAAAAAACTCTTTATAATTGTGTAAGAGCTATTTCAAAGTAGAATTTATTCTCTTGGACTTTGGTGCACTTTACGTCCTGCGACGTCTTTCCACAAAGTTTGGATGTACAATTATCAAACGTTATTGAGTTGCAAAAATTCTGTAGGGTGGAATTTTGGACAAGCCATTTCTTGGCATATCTTCCACCTGTAAGATTCTGTGATTACATATCTGACATTCTCGAATGAGAGATTTAGAAGAGGAGGCAAGTTCTATGTAGTCCAAACCCTTCATATCATTTATAGATTCACAATAAAATTGGTTGTGAAGGAGAGGTAACAAGTCTGCATGAAATGACATGGAGAGAAGGATCCTCTTTTATGCAGAACGAAATGATCTTTAATTGTTCAAGATTTCTTTGCATGAGGAAGTTGATGGGAATGGTTTTATTGAATCTTATTTCCTCTCTGTTGAGCCGTTTTCTTGCTGTCCGAGTTTATAGAGCAGTAAAAAGGAAGTTTGGTAGCTAGATAGTGGACAAAAATTTGAACCCTTGGAAAGAGGTCTTTTTGATGTGGGCCTTCACTCCTGGATGTCCTACATTTGTAGGACATGTCCTCCATTTTCAGATCACAGTATATTTTATGGGTTTATACTATATTTGTAAAACTGAGAACCAAAATTAATAATGACCATGGCCATCCATGCATTTTCAATGTAATATCCACTCTCTTGAAGCAAAACAACTCTCCATAATAGCGTAAGAGCTATTTGAAAGTAGAATTTATTCTCTTAGACTATGGTGGACTTTACGTCCTTCGAGGTCTTTCCACAAAGTTTGGATGGGCAATTATCAGACGTTATTAATTTGCAAAAATTCTGAAGGGTAGGAATTTGAACAAGGCATTTCTTGGCATATCTTCCACATGTAAGATTCTGTGATTATATATCTGACATTCTCGAAAGAGAGATTTGGAAAAGGATGAAAGTGCCATGTAGTCCAAACCCTTCATGTCATTTATGGATTCACAGTGAAATTGGTCGTGACGGAGGGGTACCCAGCCTGCATGAAATCACATGGAGAGAAGGATGTTCTTCTGTGTAGAACAAAATGATCTTTCATTGTTCAAGATTTCTTTGCATGAGGAAGTTGATGGGAATGGTTTTATTGAAACTTATTTCCTATCTGTTGAGCCGTTTTCTTGCTGTCCGAGTTTATAGAGCAGTAAAAAGGAAGTTTGGTTGCTAGATAGTGGACAAAAATGTGAACCCTTGGAAAGAGGTGTTTTTGATGTGGGCCTTCACTCCTGGGCGTCCTACATTTGTAGGACATGTCCTCCATCTTGAGATCACAATATATTTTATGGGTTTATACTATATATGTACACCTGTAGACCCATAATAAATCATGACCATGGCAATCCAAGCATTTTCAATGTAATATTCACTCTCTTGAAGCAAAAGAACTCTCCATAATAGCGTAAGAGCTATTTGAAAGTAGAATTAATTTTCTTGGACTTTGGTGGACTTTACGTCCGGCGAGGTCTTTCCACAAAGTTTGGATGGGCAATTATCAGACGTTATTGAGTTGCAAAAATTCGGAAGGCTGGGAGTTTGGACTAGCCATCTCTTGGCATATCTTGCACCTGTAAGATTCTGAGATTACATATCTGACATTCTCGAATGAGAGATTTGGAAGAGGAGGCAAGTGCTATGTAGACCAAACCCTTCATATCATTTATAGATTCACAATAAAATTGGTCGTGAAGGAGGGGTACCCAGTCTGCATGAAATCACATGGAGAGAAGGATCCTCTTGTATCCAGAACAAAATTATCTTTCATTGTTCAAGATTTCTTTGCATGAGGAAGTTGATGGGAATGGTTTTATTGATTCTAATTTCCTCTCTGTTGAGCGTTTTTCTTGATGTACGAATATATAGAACAGTAAAAAAGAAGTTTTGTGGCTAGTTAGTGGAGAAAAATTTGAACCCTTGGAAAGAGGTGTTTTTAATTTGGGCCTTCCCTCCTGGGCGTCCTACATTTGTAGGACATGTCCTACATTTTCAGATCACAGTATATTTTATGGGTATATACTATATTTGTACACCTGTAAACCCATAATTAATTATGACCATGGCCATCGATGCATTTTCAATGTAATATCCAATCTCTTGAAGCAAAACAATCTCCATAATAGTGTAAGAGCTATTTGAAAGTAGAATTTATTCTCTTGAAGTTTGGTGGACTTTACATCCTTCGAGGTCTTTGCACAAAGTTTGGAATGACAATTATCTGACGTTATTGAGTTGCAAAAATTCTGAAGGGTGGAAGTTTGGACTAGCCATATCTTGGCATATTTTGCACCATTAAGGTTCTGTGATTACATATCTGACATTCTCGAATGAGAGATTTGGAAGAGGAGGCAAGTGCCATGTAGTTCCAAACCTTCATGTCATTCATGGATTCACAGTGAAATTGGTCGTGATGGGGGGGTACCCAGTCTGCATGAAATCACATGGAGAGAAGGATCCTCTTGTATGCAGAACAAAATTATCTTTCAATGTTCAAGATTTCTTTGCATGAGGAAGTTGATGGGAATGGTTTTATTGAATCTTATTTCCTGTCTGTTGAGCGTTTTTCTTGATGTACGAATATATAGAGTAGTAAAAAGGAAGTTTTGTGGCTAGTTAGTGGAGAAAAATTTGAACCCTTGGAAAGAGGTGTTTTTAATTTGGGCCTTCCCTCCTGGGCGTCCTACATTTGTAGGACATGTCCTACATTTTCAGATCATACAGTATTTTATGGGTTTATACTATATATGTACCCTTGTAGACCCATAATTAATTATGACCATTGCCATCCAAGCATTTTTAATGTAATATCCACTCTCTTGAAGCAAAACAACTCTCCATAATAGTGTAAGAGCTATTTGAAAGTAGAATTAATTTTCTTGGACTTTGGTGGACTTTACGTCCGGCGAGGTCTTTCCACAAAGTTTGGATGGGCAATTATCAGACGTTATTGAGTTGCAAAAATTCGGAAGGCTGGGAGTTTGGACTAGCCATCTCTTGGCATATCTTGCACCTGTAAGATTCTGAGATTACATATCTGACATTCTCGAATGAGAGATTTGGAAGAGGAGGCAAGTGCTATGTAGACCAAACCCTTCATATCATTTATAGATTCACAATAAAATTGGTCGTGAAGGAGGGGTACCCAGTCTGCATGAAATCACATGGAGAGAAGGATCCTCTTGTATCCAGAACAAAATTATCTTTCATTGTTCAAGATTTCTTTGCATGAGGAAGTTGATGGGAATGGTTTTATTGATTCTAATTTCCTCTCTGTTGAGCGTTTTTCTTGATGTACGAATATATAGAACAGTAAAAAAGAAGTTTTGTGGCTAGTTAGTGGAGAAAAATTTGAACCCTTGGAAAGAGGTGTTTTTAATTTGGGCCTTCCCTCCTGGGCGTCCTACATTTGTAGGACATGTCCTACATTTTCAGATCACAGTATATTTTATGGGTATATACTATATTTGTACACCTGTAAACCCATAATTAATTATGACCATGGCCATCGATGCATTTTCAATGTAATATCCAATCTCTTGAAGCAAAACAATCTCCATAATAGTGTAAGAGCTATTTGAAAGTAGAATTTATTCTCTTGAACTTTGGTGGACTTTACATCCTTCGAGGTCTTTGCACAAAGTTTGGAATGGCAATTATCTGACGTTATTGAGTTGCAAAAATTCTGAAGGGTGGAAGTTTGGACTAGCCATATCTTGGCATATCTTGCACCATTAAGGTTCTGTGATTACATATCTGACATTCTCGAATGAGAGATTTGGAAGAGGAGGCAAGTGCCATGTAGTTCCAAACCTTCATGTCATTCATGGATTCACAGTGAAATTGGTCGTGATGGGGGGGTACCCAGTCTTCATGAAATCACATGGAGAGAAGGATCCTCTTGTATGCAGAACAAAATTATCTTTCAATGTTCAAGATTTCTTTGCATGAGGAAGTTGATGGGAATGGTTTTATTGAATCTTATTTCCTGTCTGTTGAGCGTTTTTCTTGATGTACGAATATATAGAGTAGTAAAAAGGAAGTTTTGTGGCTAGTTAGTGGAGAAAAATTTGAACCCTTGGAAAGAGGTGTTTTTAATTTGGGCCTTCCCTCCCGGGCGTCCTACATTTGTAGGACATGTCCTACATTTTCAGATCATACAGTATTTTATGGGTTTATACTATATATGTACCCTTGTAGACCCATAATTAATTATGACCATTGCCATCCAAGCATTTTTAATGTAATATCCACTCTCTTGAAGCAAAACAACTCTCCATAATAGTGTAAGAGGTATTTGAAAGTACAATTAATTTTCTTGGACTTTGGTGGACTTTACGTCCGGCGAGGTCTTTCCACAAAGTTTGGATGGGCAATTATCAGACGTTATTGAGTTGCAAAAATTCGGAAGGCTGGGAGTTTGGACTAGCCATCTCTTGGCATATCTTGCACCTGTAAGATTCTGAGATTACATATCTGACATTCTCGAATGAGAGATTTGGAAGAGGAGGCAAGTGCTATGTAGACCAAACCCTTCATATCATTTATAGATTCACAATAAAATTGGTCGTAAAGGAGGGGTACCCAGTCTGCATGAAATCACATGGAGAGAAGGATCCTCTTGTATCCAGAACAAAATTATCTTTCATTGTTCAAGATTTCTTTGCATGAGGAAGTTGATGGGAATGGTTTTATTGATTCTAATTTCCTCTCTGTAGAGCGTTTTTCTTGATGTACGAATATATAGAACAGTAAAAAAGAAGTTTTGTGGCTAGTTAGTGGAGAAAAATTTGAACCCTTGGAAAGAGGTGTTTTTAATTTGGGCCTTCCCTCCTGGGCGTCCTACATTTGTAGGACATGTCCTACATTTTCAGATCACAGTATATTTTATGGGTATATACTATATTTGTACACCTGTAAACCCATAATTAATTATGACCATGGCCATCGATGCATTTTCAATGTAATATCCAATCTCTTGAAGCAAAACAATCTCCATAATAGTGTAAGAGCTATTTGAAAGTAGAATTTATTCTCTTGAACTTTGGTGGACTTTACATCCTTCGAGGTCTTTGCACAAAGTTTGGAATGGCAATTATCTGACGTTATTGAGTTGCAAAAATTCTGAAGGGTGGAAGTTTGGACTAGCCATATCTTGGCATATCTTGCACCATTAAGGTTCTGTGATTACATATCTGACATTCTCGAATGAGAGATTTGGAAGAGGAGGCAAGTGCCATGTAGTTCCAAACCTTCATGTCATTCATGGATTCACAGTGAAATTGGTCGTGATGGGGGGGTACCCAGTCTGCATGAAATCACATGGAGAGAAGGATCCTCTTGTATGCAGAACAAAATTATCTTTCAATGTTCAAGATTTCTTTGCATGAGGAAGTTGATGGGAATGGTTTTATTGAATCTTATTTCCTGTCTGTTGAGCGTTTTTCTTGATGTACGAATATATAGAGTAGTAAAAAGGAAGTTTTGTGGCTAGTTAGTGGAGAAAAATTTGAACCCTTGGAAAGAGGTGTTTTTAATTTGGGCCTTCCCTCCCGGGCGTCCTACATTTGTAGGACATGTCCTACATTTTCAGATCATACAGTATTTTATGGGTTTATACTATATATGTACCCTTGTAGACCCATAATTAATTATGACCATTGCCATCCAAGCATTTTTAATGTAATATCCACTCTCTTGAAGCAAAACAACTCTCCATAATAGTGTAAGAGCTATTTGAAAGTAGAATTAATTCTCTTGGACTTTGGTGGACTTCATGTCCTTCGAGGTCTTTCCACAAAGTTGGGATGGGCAAGTATCAGACGTTATTGAGTTGCAAAAATTCTGAAGTGTGGAATTTTGGACAAGCCATTTCTTGGCATGTCTTACACCTGTAAGATTCTGTGATGACATAGTTGTCATTCTCGAATGAGAGATTTGGAAGAGGAGGCAAGTGCTATGTAGTCCAAACCCTTCATATCATTTATAGATTCACAATAAAATTGGTTGTGAAGGAGGGGTACCCAGGCTGCATGAAATCACATGGACAGAAGGATCCTCTTTTATGCAGAACGAAATGATCTTTAATTGTTCAAGATTTCTTTGCATGAGGAAGTTGATGGGAATGGTTTTATTGAATCTTATTTCCTCTCTGTTGAGCCGGTTTCTTGCTGTCCGAGTTTATAGAGCAGTAAAAAGGAAGTTTGGTAGCTAGATAGTGGACAAAAATTTGATCCCTTGCAAAGAGGTGTTTTTGATGTGGGCCTTCCCTCCTGGACGTCCTACATTTGTAGGACATGTCCTCCATTTTCAGATCACAGTATATTTTATGGGTTTATACTATATTTGTAAAACTGAGAACCAAAATTAATAATGACCATGGCCATCCATGCATTTTCAATGTAATATCCACTCTCTTGAAGCAAAACAACTCTCCATAATAGCGTAAGAGCTATTTGAAAGTAGAATTTATTCTCTTAGACTATGGTGGACTTTACGTCCTTCGAGGTCTTTCCACAAAGTTTGGATGGGCAATTATCAGACGTTATTAATTTGCAAAAATTCTGAAGGGTAGGAATTTGAACAAGGCATTTCTTGGCATATCTTCCACATGTAAGATTCTGTGATTATATATCTGACATTCTCGAATGAGAGATTTGGAAGAGGAGGCAAGTGCCATGTAGTCCAAACCCTTCATGTCATTTATGGATTCACAGTGAAATTGGTCGTGACGGAGGGGTACCCAGTCTGCATGAAATCACATGGAGAGAAGGATCTTCTTCTATGTAGAGCGAAATGATCTTTCATTGTTCAAGATTTCTTTGCATGAGGAAGTTGATGGGAATGGTTTTATTGAATCTTATTTCCTCTCTGTTGAGCCGTTTTCTTGCTGTCCGAGTTTATAGAGCAGTAAAAAGGAAGTTTGGTTGCCAGATAGTGGACAAAAATTTGAACCCTTGGAAAGAGATGTTTTTGATTAAGGCCTTCCCTCCTGGGCGTCCTACATTTGTAGGACATGTCCTCCATTTTCAGATCACAGTATATTTTATGGGTTTATACTATATATGTACACCGGTAGACCCATAATAAATCATGACCATGGCCATACAAGCATTTTCAATGTAATATCCACTCTCTTGAAGCAAAAGAACTCTCCATAAAAGTGTAAGAGCTATTTGAAAGTAGAATTTATTTTCTTGGACTTTGGTGGACTTTATGTCCGGCGAGATCTTTCCACATAGTTTGGATGGGCAATTATCAGACGTTATTGAGTTGCAAAAATTCGGAAGGCTGGGAGTTTGGACTAGCCATCTCTTGTCATATCTTGCACCTGTAAGATTCTGTGATTACATATCTGACATTCTCGAATGAGAGATTTGGAAGAGGAGGCAAGTGCTATGTAGTCCAAACCCTTCATATCATTTATAGATTCACAATAAAATTGGTTCTGAAGGAGGGGTACCCAGTCTGCACGAAATCACATGGAAAGAAGGATCCTCTTCTATGTAGAACGAAATGATCTTTCATTTTTCAAGATTTCTTTTCATGAGGAAGTTGATGGGAATGGTTTTATTGAATCTTATTTCCTCTCTGTTGATCCGTTTACTTGCTGTCCGATGTTATAGAGCAGTAAAAAGTAAGTTTGGTTGCTAGATAGTGGACAAAAATCTGAACCCTTGCAAAGGGGTGTTTTTGATTTGGACATTCCCTCCTGTATGTCCTACATTTGTAGGACATGTCCTCCATTTTCTGATCACAGTATATTTTATGGGTTTATAGTATATTTGTAAAACTGTAGAACCATAATTAATAATGACCATGGCCATCCATGCATTGTCAATGTAATATCCACTCTCTTGAAGCAAAAAACTCTCCATAATAGCATGAGAGCTATTTTAAAGTAGAATTTATTCTCTTAGACTATGGTGGACTTTACGTCCTTCGAGGTCTTTCCACAAAGTTTGGATGGGCAATTATCAGACGTTATTGATTTGCAAAAATTCTGAAGGGTGGAAGTTTGAACAAGACGTTGCTTGGCATATCTTCCACATGTAAGATTCTGTGATTACATATCTGACATTCTCGAATGAGAAATTTGGAAGAGGAGGCAAGTGCCATGTAGTCCAAACCCTTCATCTCATTTATGGATTCAGAGTGAAATTGGTCGTGACGGAGGGGTACCCAGTCTGCATGAAATCAAACGGATAGAAGGATCCTCTTCTATGTAGAACGAAATGATCTTTCATTGTTCAAGATTCCTTTGCTTCAGGTAATTGATGGGAATGGTTTTATTGAATCTTTTTTCCTCTCTGTTGAGTGGTTTTCTGGCTGTTCGAGTTTACACAGCAGGAAAAATGAAGTTTGGTTTCTAGATAGTGGAGAAAAATTTGAACCCTTGGAAAGAGGTGTTTTTGATTAGGGCCATTCCTCCTGGGCGTCCTACATTTGTAGGACATGTCCTCCATTTTCAAACCACAGTATATTTTATGGGTTTATACTATATTTGTACACCTGTATACCCATAATTAATCATGACCATTGCCATCCAAGCATTTTCAATGTAATATCCTCTCTCTTGAAGCAAAACAACTCTCCATAATAGTATAAGAGCTATATGAAAGTAGAATTTATTCTCTTCGACTTTGGTGGACTTTACGTCCTTCGAGGTCTTTCCACAAAGTTTGGATGGGCAATTATCAGACGTTATTGAATTGCAAAAAATCTGAAGGGTGGAAGTTTGGACAAGCCATTTCTTGGCATATTCTCCACCTGCAAGATTCTGTGATTACATATCTGACATTCTCGAATGAGAGATTTGGAAGAGGAGGCAAGTGCCATGTAGTCCAAACCCTTCATATCCTTTATGGATTCACAATAAAATTGGTTGTGATGGAGGGGTAACCAGTCTGCAAGAAATCACATGGAGAGAAGGATCCTCTTCGATGCAGAATGAAATGATCTTTCATTGTTCAAGATTTCTTTGCATGAGGAAGTTGATGGGAATGGTTTTATTGAAAATTATTTCCTCTCTGTTGAGCCTTTTTCTTGCTGTACGAGTATATAGAGCAGTAAAAGGGAAGTTTGGTTGCTAGTTAGCGGACAAAAATTTGAACCCTTGGAAAGAGGTGTTTTTAATTTGGGCCTTCCCTCCTGGGCGTCCTACATTTGTAGGACATGTCCTACATTTTCAGATCACAGTATATTTTATGGGTACATACAATATTTGTACACCTGTAGACCCAGAATTAATCATGACCATTGCCATCCAAGCATTCTCATAGTATATTCCACCCCCTTTAAGTAAAACAACTCTTTATAATTGTGTAAGAGCTATTTGAAAGTAGAATTTATTCTCTTGGACTTTGGTGCACTTTACGTCCTGCGACGTCTTTCCACAAAGTTTGGATGTACAATTATCAAACGTTATTGAGTTGCAAAAATTCTGTAGGGTGGAATTTTGGACAAGCCATTTCTTGGCATATCTTCCACCTGTAAGATTCTGTGATTACATATCTGACATTCTCGAATGAGAGATTTAGAAGAGGAGGCAAGTTCTATGTAGTCCAAACCCTTCATATCATTTATAGATTCACAATAAAATTGGTTGTGAAGGAGAGGTAACAAGTCTGCATGAAATGACATGGAGAGAAGGATCCTCTTTTATGCAGAACGAAATGATCTTTAATTGTTCAAGATTTCTTTGCATGAGGAAGTTGATGGGAATGGTTTTATTGAATCTTATTTCCTCTCTGTTGAGCCGTTTTCTTGCTGTCCGAGTTTATAGAGCAGTAAAAAGGAAGTTTGGTAGCTAGATAGTGGACAAAAATTAGAACCCTTGGAAAGAGGTGTTTTTGATGTGGGCCTTCACTCCTGGATGTCCTACATTTGTAGGACATGTCCTCCATTTTCAGATCACAGTATATTTTATGGGTTTATACTATATTTGTAAAACTGAGAACCAAAATTAATAATGACCATGGCCATCCATGCATTTTCAATGTAATATCCACTCTCTTGAAGCAAAACAACTCTCCATAATAGCGTAAGAGCTATTTGAAAGTAGAATTTATTCTCTTAGACTATGGTGGACTTTACGTCCTTCGATGTCTTTCCACAAAGTTTGGATGGGCAATTATCAGACGTTATTAATTTGCAAAAATTCTGAAGGGTAGGAATTTGAACAAGGCATTTCTTGGCATATCTTCCACATGTAAGATTCTGTGATTATATATCTGACATTCTCGAATGAGAGATTTGGAAAAGGATGAAAGTGCCATGTAGTCCAAACCCTTCATGTCATTTATGGATTCACAGTGAAATTGGTCGTGACGGAGGGGTACCCAGCCTGCATGAAATCACATGGAGAGAAGGATGTTCTTCTGTGTAGAACAAAATGATCTTTCATTGTTCAAGATTTCTTTGCATGAGGAAGTTGATGGGAATGGTTTTATTGAAACTTATTTCCTATCTGTTGAGCCGTTTTCTTGCTGTCCGAGTTTATAGAGCAGTAAAAAGGAAGTTTGGTTGCTAGATAGTGGACAAAAATGTGAACCCTTGGAAAGAGGTGTTTTTGATGTGGGCCTTCACTCCTGGGCGTCCTACATTTGTAGGACATGTCCTCCATCTTGAGATCACAATATATTTTATGGGTTTATACTATATATGTACACCTGTAGACCCATAATAAATCATGACCATGGCAATCCAAGCATTTTCAATGTAATATTCACTCTCTTGAAGCAAAAGAACTCTCCATAATAGCGTAAGAGCTATTTGAAAGTAGAATTAATTTTCTTGGACTTTGGTGGACTTTACGTCCGGCGAGGTCTTTCCACAAAGTTTGGATGGGCAATTATCAGACGTTATTGAGTTGCAAAAATTCGGAAGGCTGGGAGTTTGGACTAGCCATCTCTTGGCATATCTTGCACCTGTAAGATTCTGAGATTACATATCTGACATTCTCGAATGAGAGATTTGGAAGAGGAGGCAAGTGCTATGTAGACCAAACCCTTCATATCATTTATAGATTCACAATAAAATTGGTCGTGAAGGAGGGGTACCCAGTCTGCATGAAATCACATGGAGAGAAGGATCCTCTTGTATCCAGAACAAAATTATCTTTCATTGTTCAAGATTTCTTTGCATGAGGAAGTTGATGGGAATGGTTTTATTGATTCTAATTTCCTCTCTGTTGAGCGTTTTTCTTGATGTACGAATATATAGAACAGTAAAAAAGAAGTTTTGTGGCTAGTTAGTGGAGAAAAATTTGAACCCTTGGAAAGAGGTGTTTTTAATTTGGGCCTTCCCTCCTGGGCGTCCTACATTTGTAGGACATGTCCTACATTTTCAGATCACAGTATATTTTATGGGTATATACTATATTTGTACACCTGTAAACCCATAATTAATTATGACCATGGCCATCGATGCATTTTCAATGTAATATCCAATCTCTTGAAGCAAAACAATCTCCATAATAGTGTAAGAGCTATTTGAAAGTAGAATTTATTCTCTTGAACTTTGGTGGACTTTACATCCTTCGAGGTCTTTGCACAAAGTTTGGAATGGCAATTATCTGACGTTATTGAGTTGCAAAAATTCTGAAGGGTGGAAGTTTGGACTAGCCATATCTTGGCATATCTTGCACCATTAAGGTTCTGTGATTACATATCTGACATTCTCGAATGAGAGATTTGGAAGAGGAGGCAAGTGCCATGTAGTTCCAAACCTTCATGTCATTCATGGATTCACAGTGAAATTGGTCGTGATGGGGGGGTACCCAGTCTGCATGAAATCACATGGAGAGAAGGATCCTCTTGTATGCAGAACAAAATTATCTTTCAATGTTCAAGATTTCTTTGTATGAGGAAGTTGATGGGAATGGTTTTATTGAATCTTATTTCCTGCCTGTTGAGCGTTTTTCTTGATGTACGAATATATAGAGTAGTAAAAAGGAAGTTTTGTGGCTAGTTAGTGGAGAAAAATTTGAACCCTTGGAAAGAGGTGTTTTTAATTTGGGCCTTCCCTCCTGGGCGTCCTACATTTGTAGGACATGTCCTACATTTTCAGATCATACAGTATTTTATGGGTTTATACTATATATGTACCCTTGTAGACCCATAATTAATTATGACCATTGCCATCCAAGCATTTTTAATGTAATATCCACTCTCTTGAAGCAAAACAACTCTCCTTAATAGTGTAAGAGCTATTTGAAAGTAGAATTAATTCTCTTGGACTTTGGTGGACTTCATGTCCTTCGAGGTCTTTCCACAAAGTTGGGATGGGCAAGTATCAGACGTTATTGAGTTGCAAAAATTCTGAAGTGTGGAATTTTGGACAAGCCATTTCTTGGCATGTCTTACACCTGTAAGATTCTGTGATTACATAGTTGTCATTCTCGAATGAGAGATTTGGAAGAGGAGGCAAGTGCTATGTAGTCCAAACCCTTCATATCATTTATAGATTCACAATAAAATTGGTTGTGAAGGAGGGGTACCCAGGCTGCATGAAATCACATGGACAGAAGGATCCTCTTTTATGCAGAACGAAATGATCTTTAATTGTTCAAGATTTCTTTGCATGAGGAAGTTGATGGGAATGGTTTTATTGAATCTTATTTCCTCTCTGTTGAGCCGGTTTCTTGCTGTCCGAGTTTATAGAGCAGTAAAAAGGAAGTTTGGTAGCTAGATAGTGGACAAAAATTTGATCCCTTGCAAAGAGGTGTTTTTGATGTGGGCCTTCCCTCCTGGACGTCCTACATTTGTAGGACATGTCCTCCATTTTCAGATCACAGTATATTTTATGGGTTTATACTATATTTGTAAAACTGAGAACCAAAATTAATAATGACCATGGCCATCCATGCATTTTCAATGTAATATCCACTCTCTTGAAGCAAAACAACTCTCCATAATAGCGTAAGAGCTATTTGAAAGTAGAATTTATTCTCTTAGACTATGGTGGACTTTACGTCCTTCGAGGTCTTTCCACAAAGTTTGGATGGGCAATTATCAGACGTTATTAATTTGCAAAAATTCTGAAGGGTAGGAATTTGAACAAGGCATTTCTTGGCATATCTTCCACATGTAAGATTCTGTGATTATATATCTGACATTCTCGAATGAGAGATTTGGAAGAGGAGGCAAGTGCCATGTAGTCCAAACCCTTCATGTCATTTATGGATTCACAGTGAAATTGGTCGTGACGGAGGGGTACCCAGTCTGCATGAAATCACATGGAGAGAAGGATCTTCTTCTATGTAGAGCGAAATGATCTTTCATTGTTCAAGATTTCTTTGCATGAGGAAGTTGATGGGAATGGTTTTATTGAATCTTATTTCCTCTCTGTTGAGCCGTTTTCTTGCTGTCCGAGTTTATAGAGCAGTAAAAAGGAAGTTTGGTTGCCAGATAGTGGACAAAAATTTGAACCCTTGGAAAGAGATGTTTTTGATTAAGGCCTTCCCTCCTGGGCGTCCTACATTTGTAGGACATGTCCTCCATTTTCAGATCACAGTATATTTTATGGGTTTATACTATATTTGTAAAACTGAGAACCAAAATTAATAATGACCATGGCCATCCATGCATTTTCAATGTAATATCCACTCTCTTGAAGCAAAACAACTCTCCATAATAGCGTAAGAGCTATTTGAAAGTAGAATTTATTCTCTTAGACTATGGTGGACTTTACGTCCTTCGAGGTCTTTCCACAAAGTTTGGATGGGCAATTATCAGACGTTATTAATTTGCAAAAATTCTGAAGGGTAGGAATTTGAACAAGGCATTTCTTGGCATATCTTCCACATGTAAGATTCTGCGATTATATATCTGACATTCTCGAATGAGAGATTTGGAAGAGGATGAAAGTGCCATGTAGTCCAAACCCTTCATGTCATTTATGGATTCACAGTGAAATTGGTCGTGACGGAGGGGTACCCAGCCTGCATGAAATCACATGGAGAGAAGGATGTTCTTCTGTGTAGAACAAAATGATCTTTCATTGTTCAAGATTTCTTTGCATGAGGAAGTTGATGGGAATGGTTTTATTGAAACTTATTTCCTATCTATTGAGCCGTTTTCTTGCTGTCCGAGTTTATAGAGCAGTAAAAAGGAAGTTTGGTTGCTAGATAGTGGACAAAAATGTGAACCCTTGGAAAGAGGTGTTTTTGATGTGGGCCTTCACTCCTGGGCGTCCTACATTTGTAGGACATGTCCTCCATCTTGAGATCACAATATATTTTATGGGTTTATACTATATATGTACACCTGTAGACCCATAATAAATCATGACCATGGCAATCCAAGCATTTTCAATGTAATATTCACTCTCTTGAAGCAAAAGAACTCTCCATAATAGCGTAAGAGCTATTTGAAAGTAGAATTAATTTTCTTGGACTTTGGTGGACTTTTCGTCCGGCGAGGTCTTTCCACAAAGTTTGGATGGGCAATTATCAGACGTTATTGAGTTGCAAAAATTCGGAAGGCTGGGAGTTTGGACTAGCCATCTCTTGGCATATCTTGCACCTGTAAGATTCTGAGATTACATATCTGACATTCTCGAATGAGAGATTTGGAAGAGGAGGCAAGTGCTATGTAGACCAAACCCTTCATATCATTTATAGATTCACAATAAAATTGGTCGTGAAGGAGGGGTACCCAGTCTGCATGAAATCACATGGAGAGAAGGATCCTCTTGTATCCAGAACAAAATTATCTTTCATTGTTCAAGATTTCTTTGCATGAGGAAGTTGATGGGAATGGTTTTATTGAATCTAATTTCCTCTCTGTTGAGCGTTTTTCTTGATGTACGAATATATAGAACAGTAAAAAAGAAGTTTTGTGGCTAGTTAGTGGAGAAAAATTTGAACCCTTGGAAAGAGGTGTTTTTAATTTGGGCCTTCCCTCCTGGGCGTCCTACATTTGTAGGACATGTCCTACATTTTCAGATCACAGTATATTTTATGGGTATATACTATATTTGTACACCTGTAAACCCATAATTAATTATGACCATGGCCATCGATGCATTTTCAATGTAATATCCAATCTCTTGAAGCAAAACAATCTCCATAATAGTGTAAGAGCTATTTGAAAGTAGAATTTATTCTCTTGAACTTTGGTGGACTTTACATCCTTCGAGGTCTTTGCACAAAGTTTGGAATGGCAATTATCTGACGTTATTGAGTTGCAAAAATTCTGAAGGGTGGAAGTTTGGACTAGCCATATCTTGGCATATCTTGCACCATTAAGGTTCTGTGATTACATATCTGACATTCTCGAATGAGAGATTTGGAAGAGGTAGGCAAGTGCCATGTAGTTCCAAACCTTCATGTCATTCATGGATTCACAGTGAAATTGGTCGTGATGGGGGGGTACCCAGTCTGCATGAAATCACATGGAGAGAAGGATCCTCTTGTATGCAGAACAAAATTATCTTTCAATGTTCAAGATTTCTTTGCATGAGGAAGTTGATGGGAATGGTTTTATTGAATCTTATTTCCTGTCTGTTGAGCGTTTTTCTTGATGTACGAATATATAGAGTAGTAAAAAGGAAGTTTTGTGGCTAGTTAGTGGAGAAAAATTTGAACCCTTGGAAAGAGGTGTTTTTAATTTGGGCCTTCCCTCCTGGGCGTCCTACATTTGTAGGACATGTCCTACATTTTCAGATCATACAGTATTTTATGGGTTTATACTATATATGTACCCTTGTAGACCCATAATTAATTATGACCATTGCCATCCAAGCATTTTTAATGTAATATCCACTCTCTTGAAGCAAAACAACTCTCCATAATAGTGTAAGAGCTATTTGAAAGTAGAATTAATTCTCTTGGACTTTGGTGGACTTCATGTCCTTCGAGGTCTTTCCACAAAGTTGGGATGGGCAAGTATCAGACGTTATTGAGTTGCAAAAATTCTGAAGTGTGGAATTTTGGACAAGCCATTTCTTGGCATGTCTTACACCTGTAAGATTCTGTGTTTACATAGTTGTCATTCTCGAATGAGAGATTTGGAAGAGGAGGCAAGTGCTATGTAGTCCAAACCCTTCATATCATTTATAGATTCACAATAAAATTGGTTGTGAAGGAGGGGTACCCAGGCTGCATGAAATCACATGGACAGAAGGATCCTCTTTTATGCAGAACGAAATGATCTTTAATTGTTCAAGATTTCTTTGCATGAGGAAGTTGATGGGAATGGTTTTATTGAATCTTATTTCCTCTCTGTTGAGCCGTTTTCTTGCTGTCCGAGTTTATAGAGCAGTAAAAAGGAAGTTTGGTAGCTAGATAGTGGACAAAAATTTGATCCCTTGCAAAGAGGTGTTTTTGATGTGGGCCTTCACTCCTGGACGTCCTACATTTGTAGTACATGTCCTCCATTTTCCGATCACAGTATATTTTATGGGTTTATACTATATTTGTAAAACTGAGAACCAAAATTAATAATGACCATGGCCATCCATGCATTTTCAATGTAATATCCACTCTCTTGAAGCAAAACAACTCTCCATAATAGCGTAAGAGCTATTTGAAAGTAGAATTTATTCTCTTAGACTATGGTGGACTTTACGTCCTTCGAGGTCTTTCCACAAAGTTTGGATGGGCAATTATCAGACGTTATTAATTTGCAAAAATTCTGAAGGGTAGGAATTTGAACAAGGCATTTCTTGGCATATCTTCCACATGTAAGATTCTGTGATTATATATCTGACATTATCGAATGAGAGATTTGGAAGAGGAGGCAAGTGCCATGTAGTCCAAACCCTTCATGTCATTTATGGATTCACAGTGAAATTGGTCGTGACGGAGGGGTACCCAGTCTGCATGAAATCACATGGAGAGAAGGATCTTCTTCTATGTAGAGCGAATTGATCTTTCATTGTTCAAGATTTCTTTGCATGAGGAAGTTGATGGGAATGGTTTTATTGAATCTTATTTCCTCTCTGTTGAGCCGTTTTCTTGCTGTCCGAGTTTATAGAGCAGTAAAAAGGAAGTTTGGTTGCCAGATAGTGGACAAAAATTTGAACCCTTGGAAAGAGATGTTTTTGATGTGGGCCTTCACTCCTGGGCGTCCTACATTTGTAGGACATGTCCTCCGTTTTCAGATCACAATATATTTTATGGGTTTATACTATATATGTACACCTGTAGACCCATAATAAATCATGACCATGGCCATACAAGCATTTTCAATGTAATATCCACTCTCTTGAAGCAAAAGAACTCTCCATAAAAGTGTAAGAGCTATTTGAAAGTAGAATTTATTTTCTTGGACTTTGGTGGACTTTATGTCCGGCGAGGTCTTTCCACATAGTTTGGATGGGCAATTATCAGACGTTATTGAGTTGCAAAAATTCGGAAGGCTGGGAGTTTGGACTAGCCATCTCTTGGCATATCTTGCACCTGTAAGATTCTGTGATTACATATCTGACATTCTCGAATGAGAGATTTGGAACAGAAGGCAAGTGCTATGTAGTCCAAACCCTTCATATCATTTATAGATTCACAATGAAATTGGTTCTGAAGGAGGGGTACCCTGTCTGCCCGAAATCACATGGAAAGAAGGATCCTCTTCTATGTAGAACGAAATGATCTTTCATTTTTCAAGATTTCTTTTCATGAGGAAGTTGATGGGAATGGTTTTATTGAATCTTATTTCCTCTCTGTTGATCCGTTTACTTGCTGTCCGATGTTATAGAGCAGTAAAAAGGAAGTTTGGTTGCTAGATAGTGGACAAAAATCTGAACCCTTGCAAAGGGGTGTTTTTGATTTGGACATTCCCTCCTGGATGTCCTACATTTGTAGGACATGTCCTCCATTTTCTGATCACAGTATATTTTATGGGTTTATACTATATTTGTAAAACTGTAGAACCATAATTAATAATGACCATGGCCATCCATGCATTTTCAATGTAATATCCACTCTCTTGAAGCAAAAAACTCTCCATAATAGCGTGAGAGCTATTTGAAAGTAGAATTTATTCTCTTAGACTATGGTGGACTTTACGTCCTTCGAGGTCTTTCCACAAAGTTTGGATGGGCAATTATCAGACGTTATTGATTTGCAAAAATTCTGAAGGGTGGAAGTTTGAACAAGACGTTGCTTGGCATATCTTCCACATGTAAGATTCTGTGATTACATATCTGACATTCTCGAATGAGAAATTTGGAAGAGGAGGCAAGTGCCATGTAGTCCAAACCCTTCATGTCATTTATGGATTCACAGTGAAATTGGTCGTGACGGAGGGGTACCCAGTCTGCATGAAATCAAACGGATAGAAGGATCCTCTTCTATGTAGAACGAAATGATCTTTCATTGTTCAAGATTCCTTTGCTTCAGGTAATTGATGGGAATGGTTTTATTGAATCTTTTTTCCTCTCTGTTGAGTGGTTTTCTGGCTGTTCGAGTTTACACAGCAGGAAAAAGGAAGTTTGGTTTCTAGAGAGTGGAGAAAAATTTGAACCCTTGGAAAGAGGTGTTTTTGATTAGGGCCATTCCTCCTGGGCGTCCTACATTTGTAGGACATGTCCTCCATTTTCAAACCACAGTATATTTTATGGGTTTATACTATATTTGTACACCTGTATACCCATAATTAATCATGACCATTGCCATCCAAGCATTTTCAATGTAATATCCTCTCTCTTGAAGCAAAACAACTCTCCATAATAGTATAAGAGCTATATGAAAGTAGAATTTATTCTCTTCGACTTTGGTGGACTTTACGTCCTTCGAGGTCTTTCCACAAAGTTTGGATGGGCAATTATCAGACGTTATTGAATTGCAAAAAATCTGAAGGGTGGAAGTTTGGACAAGCCATTTCTTGGCATATTCTCCACCTGCAAGATTCTGTGATTACATATCTGACATTCTCGAATGAGAGATTTGGAAGAGGAGGCAAGTGCCATGTAGTCCAAACCCTTCATATCCTTTATGGATTCACAATAAAATTGGTTGTGATGGAGGGGTAACCAGTCTGCAAGAAATCACATGGAGAGAAGGATCCTCTTCGATGCAGAATGAAATGATCTTTCATTGTTCAAGATTTCTTTGCATGAGGAAGTTGATGGGAATGGTTTTATTGAAAATTATTTCCTCTCTGTTGAGCCTTTTTCTTGCTGTACGAGTATATAGAGCAGTAAAAGGGAAGTTTGGTTGCTAGTTAGCGGACAAAAATTTGAACCCTTGGAAAGAGGTGTTTTTAATTTGGGCCTTCCCTCCTGGGCGTCCTACATTTGTAGGACATGTCCTACATTTTCAGATCACAGTATATTTTATGGGTACATACAATATTTGTACACCTGTAGACCCAGAATTAATCATGACCATTGCCATCCAAGCATTCTCATAGTATATTCCACCCCCTTCAAGTAAAACAACTCTTTATAATTGTGTAAGAGCTATTTGAAAGTAGAATTTATTCTCTTGGACTTTGGTGCACTTTACGTCCTGCGACGTCTTTCCACAAAGTTTGGATGTACAATTATCAAACGTTATTGAGTTGCAAAAATTCTGTAGGGTGGAATTTTGGACAAGCCATTTCTTGGCATGTCTTACACCTGTAAGATTCTGTGATTACATACTTGTCATTCTCGAATGAGAGATTTAGAAGAGGAGGCAAGTTCTATGTAGTCCAAACCCTTCATATCATTTATAGATTCACAATAAAATTGGTTGTGAAGGAGAGGTAACAAGTCTGCATGAAATGACATGGAGAGAAGGATCCTCTTTTATGCAGAACGAAATGATCTTTAATTGTTCAAGATTTCTTTGCATGAGGAAGTTGATGGGAATGGTTTTATTGAATCTTATTACCTCTCTGTTGAGCCGTTTTCTTGCTGTCCGAGTATATAGAGCAGTAAAAAGGAAGTTTGGTAGCTAGATAGTGGACAAAAATTTGAACCCTTGGAAAGAGGTGTTTTTGATGTGGGCCTTCACTCCTGGATGTCCTACATTTGTAGGACATGTCCTCCATTTTCAGATCACAGTATATTTTATGGGTTTATACTATATTTGTAAAACTGAGAACCAAAATTAATAATGACCATGGCCATCCATGCATTTTCAATGTAATATCCACTCTCTTGAAGCAAAACAACTCTCCATAATAGCGTAAGAGCTATTTGAAAGTAGAATTTATTCTCTTAGACTATGGTGGACTTTACGTCCTTCGAGGTCTTTCCACAAAGTTTGGATGGGCAATTATCAGACGTTATTAATTTGCAAAAATTCTGAAGGGTAGGAATTTGAACAAGGCATTTCTTGGCATATCTTCCACATGTAAGATTCTGTGATTATATATCTGACATTCTCGAATGAGAGATTTGGAAGAGGATGAAAGTGCCATGTAGTCCAAACCCTTCATGTCATTTATGGATTCACAGTGAAATTGGTCGTGACGGAGGGGTACCCAGCCTGCATGAAATCACATGGAGAGAAGGATGTTCTTCTGTGTAGAACAAAATGATCTTTCATTGTTCAAGATTTCTTTGCATGAGGAAGTTGATGGGAATGGTTTTATTGAAACTTATTTCCTATCTGTTGAGCCGTTTTCTTGCTGTCCGAGTTTATAGAGCAGTAAAAAGGAAGTTTGGTTGCTAGATAGTGGACAAAAATGTGAACCCTTGGAAAGAGGTGTTTTTGATGTGGGCCTTCACTCCTGGGCGTCCTACATTTGTAGGACATGTCCTCCATCTTGAGATCACAATATATTTTATGGGTTTATACTATATATGTACACCTGTAGACCCATAATAAATCATGACCATGGCAATCCAAGCATTTTCAATGTAATATTCACTCTCTTGAAGCAAAAGAACTCTCCATAATAGCGTAAGAGCTATTTGAAAGTAGAATTAATTTTCTTGGACTTTGGTGGACTTTTCGTCCGGCGAGGTCTTTCCACAAAGTTTGGATGGGCAATTATCAGACGTTATTGAGTTGCAAAAATTCGGAAGGCTGGGAGTTTGGACTAGCCATCTCTTGGCATATCTTGCACCTGTAAGATTCTGAGATTACATATCTGACATTCTCGAATGAGAGATTTGGAAGAGGAGGCAAGTGCTATGTAGACCAAACCCTTCATATCATTTATAGATTCACAATAAAATTGGTCGTGAAGGAGGGGTACCCAGTCTGCATGAAATCACATGGAGAGAAGGATCCTCTTGTATCCAGAACAAAATTATCTTTCATTGTTCAAGATTTCTTTGCATGAGGAAGTTGATGGGAATGGTTTTATTGAATCTAATTTCCTCTCTGTTGAGCGTTTTTCTTGATGTACGAATATATAGAACAGTAAAAAAGAAGTTTTGTGGCTAGTTAGTGGAGAAAAATTTGAACCCTTGGAAAGAGGTGTTTTTAATTTGGGCCTTCCCTCCTGGGCGTCCTACATTTGTAGGACATGTCCTACATTTTCAGATCACAGTATATTTTATGGGTATATACTATATTTGTACACCTGTAAACCCATAATTAATTATGACCATGGCCATCGATGCATTTTCAATGTAATATCCAATCTCTTGAAGCAAAACAATCTCCATAATAGTGTAAGAGCTATTTGAAAGTAGAATTTATTCTCTTGAACTTTGGTGGACTTTACATCCTTCGAGGTCTTTGCACAAAGTTTGGAATGGCAATTATCTGACGTTATTGAGTTGCAAAAATTCTGAAGGGTGGAAGTTTGGACTAGCCATATCTTGGCATATCTTGCACCATTAAGGTTCTGTGATTACATATCTGACATTCTCGAATGAGAGATTTGGAAGAGGTAGGCAAGTGCCATGTAGTTCCAAACCTTCATGTCATTCATGGATTCACAGTGAAATTGGTCGTGATGGGGGGGTACCCAGTCTGCATGAAATCACATGGAGAGAAGGATCCTCTTGTATGCAGAACAAAATTATCTTTCAATGTTCAAGATTTCTTTGCATGAGGAAGTTGATGGGAATGGTTTTATTGAATCTTATTTCCTGTCTGTTGAGCGTTTTTCTTGATGTACGAATATATAGAGTAGTAAAAAGGAAGTTTTGTGGCTAGTTAGTGGAGAAAAATTTGAACCCTTGGAAAGAGGTGTTTTTAATTTGGGCCTTCCCTCCTGGGCGTCCTACATTTGTAGGACATGTCCTACATTTTCAGATCATACAGTATTTTATGGGTTTATACTATATATGTACCCTTGTAGACCCATAATTAATTATGACCATTGCCATCCAAGCATTTTTAATGTAATATCCACTCTCTTGAAGCAAAACAACTCTCCATAATAGTGTAAGAGCTATTTGAAAGTAGAATTAATTCTCTTGGACTTTGGTGGACTTCATGTCCTTCGAGGTCTTTCCACAAAGTTGGGATGGGCAAGTATCAGACGTTATTGAGTTGCAAAAATTCTGAAGTGTGGAATTTTGGACAAGCCATTTCTTGGCATGTCTTACACCTGTAAGATTCTGTGTTTACATAGTTGTCATTCTCGAATGAGAGATTTGGAAGAGGAGGCAAGTGCTATGTAGTCCAAACCCTTCATATGATTTATAGATTCACAATAAAATTGGTTGTGAAGGAGGGGTACCCAGGCTGCATGAAATCACATGGACAGAAGGATCCTCTTTTATGCAGAACGAAATGATCTTTAATTGTTCAAGATTTCTTTGCATGAGGAAGTTGATGGGAATGGTTTTATTGAATCTTATTTCCTCTCTGTTGAGCCGTTTTCTTGCTGTCCGAGTTTATAGAGCAGTAAAAAGGAAGTTTGGTAGCTAGATAGTGGACAAAAATTTGATCCCTTGCAAAGAGGTGTTTTTGATGTGGGCCTTCACTCCTGGACGTCCTACATTTGTAGTACATGTCCTCCATTTTCCGATCACAGTATATTTTATGGGTTTATACTATATTTGTAAAACTGAGAACCAAAATTAATAATGACCATGGCCATCCATGCATTTTCAATGTAATATCCACTCTCTTGAAGCAAAACAACTCTCCATAATAGCGTAAGAGCTATTTGAAAGTAGAATTTATTCTCTTAGACTATGGTGGACTTTACGTCCTTCGAGGTCTTTCCACAAAGTTTGGATGGGCAATTATCAGACGTTATTAATTTGCAAAAATTCTGAAGGGTAGGAATTTGAACAAGGCATTTCTTGGCATATCTTCCACATGTAAGATTCTGTGATTATATATCTGACATTATCGAATGAGAGATTTGGAAGAGGAGGCAAGTGCCATGTAGTCCAAACCCTTCATGTCATTTATGGATTCACAGTGAAATTGGTCGTGACGGAGGGGTACCCAGTCTGCATGAAATCACATGGAGAGAAGGATCTTCTTCTATGTAGAGCGAATTGATCTTTCATTGTTCAAGATTTCTTTGCATGAGGAAGTTGATGGGAATGGTTTTATTGAATCTTATTTCCTCTCTGTTGAGCCGTTTTCTTGCTGTCCGAGTTTATAGAGCAGTAAAAAGGAAGTTTGGTTGCCAGATAGTGGACAAAAATTTGAACCCTTGGAAAGAGATGTTTTTGATGTGGGCCTTCACTCCTGGGCGTCCTACATTTGTAGGACATGTCCTCCGTTTTCAGATCACAATATATTTTATGGGTTTATACTATATATGTACACCTGTAGACCCATAATAAATCATGACCATGGCCATACAAGCATTTTCAATGTAATATCCACTCTCTTGAAGCAAAAGAACTCTCCATAAAAGTGTAAGAGCTATTTGAAAGTAGAATTTATTTTCTTGGACTTTGGTGGACTTTATGTCCGGCGAGGTCTTTCCACATAGTTTGGATGGGCAATTATCAGACGTTATTGAGTTGCAAAAATTCGGAAGGCTGGGAGTTTGGACTAGCCATCTCTTGGCATATCTTGCACCTGTAAGATTCTGTGATTACATATCTGACATTCTCGAATGAGAGATTTGGAACAGAAGGCAAGTGCTATGTAGTCCAAACCCTTCATATCATTTATAGATTCACAATGAAATTGGTTCTGAAGGAGGGGTACCCAGTCTGCACGAAATCACATGGAAAGAAGGATCCTCTTCTATGTAGAACGAAATGATCTTTCATTTTTCAAGATTTCTTTTCATGAGGAAGTTGATGGGAATGGTTTTATTGAATCTTATTTCCTCTCTGTTGATCCGTTTACTTGCTGTCCGATGTTATAGAGCAGTAAAAAGGAAGTTTGGTTGCTAGATAGTGGACAAAAATCTGAACCCTTGCAAAGGGGTGTTTTTGATTTGGACATTCCCTCCTGGATGTCCTACATTTGTAGGACATGTCCTCCATTTTCTGATCACAGTATATTTTATGGGTTTATACTATATTTGTAAAACTGTAGAACCATAATTAATAATGACCATGGCCATCCATGCATTTTCAATGTAATATCCACTCTCTTGAAGCAAAAAACTCTCCATAATAGCGTGAGAGCTATTTGAAAGTAGAATTTATTCTCTTAGACTATGGTGGACTTTACGTCCTTCGAGGTCTTTCCACAAAGTTTGGATGGGCAATTATCAGACGTTATTGATTTGCAAAAATTCTGAAGGGTGGAAGTTTGAACAAGACGTTGCTTGGCATATCTTCCACATGTAAGATTCTGTGATTACATATCTGACATTCTCGAATGAGAAATTTGGAAGAGGAGGCAAGTGCCATGTAGTCCAAACCCTTCATGTCATTTATGGATTCACAGTGAAATTGGTCGTGACGGAGGGGTACCCAGTCTGCATGAAATCAAACGGATAGAAGGATCCTCTTCTATGTAGAACGAAATGATCTTTCATTGTTCAAGATTCCTTTGCTTCAGGTAATTGATGGGAATGGTTTTATTGAATCTTTTTTCCTCTCTGTTGAGTGGTTTTCTGGCTGTTCGAGTTTACACAGCAGGAAAAAGGAAGTTTGGTTTCTAGAGAGTGGAGAAAAATTTGAACCCTTGGAAAGAGGTGTTTTTGATTAGGGCCATTCCTCCTGGGCGTCCTACATTTGTAGGACATGTCCTCCATTTTCAAACCACAGTATATTTTATGGGTTTATACTATATTTGTACACCTGTATACCCATAATTAATCATGACCATTGCCATCCAAGAATTTTCAATGTAATATCCTCTCTCTTGAAGCAAAACAACTCTCCATAATAGTATAAGAGCTATATGAAAGTAGAATTTATTCTCTTCGACTTTGGTGGACTTTACGTCCTTCGAGGTCTTTCCACAAAGTTTGGATGGGCAATTATCAGACGTTATTGAATTGCAAAAAATCTGAAGGGTGGAAGTTTGGACAAGCCATTTCTTGGCATATTCTCCACCTGCAAGATTCTGTGATTACATATCTGACATTCTCAAATGAGAGATTTGGAAGAGGAGGCAAGTGCCATGTAGTCCAAACCCTTCATATCCTTTATGGATTCACAATAAAATTGGTTGTGATGGAGGGGTAACCAGTCTGCAAGAAATCACATGGAGAGAAGGATCCTCTTCGATGCAGAATGAAATGATCTTTCATTGTTCAAGATTTCTTTGCATGAGGAAGTTGATGGGAATGGTTTTATTGAAAATTATTTCCTCTCTGTTGAGCCTTTTTCTTGCTGTACGAGTATATAGAGCAGTAAAAGGGAAGTTTGGTTGCTAGTTAGCGGACAAAAATTTGAACCCTTGGAAAGAGGTGTTTTTAATTTGGGCCTTCCCTCCTGGGCGTCCTACATTTGTAGGACATGTCCTACATTTTCAGATCACAGTATATTTTATGGGTACATACAATATTTGTACACCTGTAGACCAAGAATTAATCATGACCATTGCCATCCAAGCATTCTCATAGTATATTCCACCCCCTTCAAGTAAAACAACTCTTTATAATTGTGTAAGAGCTATTTGAAAGTAGAATTTATTCTCTTGGACTTTGGTGCACTTTACGTCCTGCGACGTCTTTCCACAAAGTTTGGATGTACAATTATCAAACGTTATTGAGTTGCAAAAATTCTGTAGGGTGGAATTTTGGACAAGCCATTTCTTGGCATGTCTTACACCTGTAAGATTCTGTGATTACATACTTGTCATTCTCGAATGAGAGATTTAGAAGAGGAGGCAAGTTCTATGTAGTCCAAACCCTTCATATCATTTATAGATTCACAATAAAATTGGTTGTGAAGGAGAGGTAACAAGTCTGCATGAAATGACATGGAGAGAAGGATCCTCTTTTATGCAGAACGAAATGATCTTTAATTGTTCAAGATTTCTTTGCATGAGGAAGTTGATGGGAATGGTTTTATTGAATCTTATTTCCTCTCTGTTGAGCCGTTTTCTTGCTGTCCGAGTTTATAGAGCAGTAAAAAGGAAGTTTGGTAGCTAGATAGTGGACAAAAATTTGAACCCTTGGAAAGAGGTCTTTTTGATGTGGGCCTTCACTCCTGGATGTCCTACATTTGTAGGACATGTCCTCCATTTTCAGATCACAGTATATTTTATGGGTTTATACTATATTTGTAAAACTGAGAACCAAAATTAATAATGACCATGGCCATCCATGCATTTTCAATGTAATATCCACTCTCTTGAAGCAAAACAACTCTCCATAATAGCGTAAGAGCTATTTGAAAGTAGAATTTATTCTCTTAGACTATGGTGGACTTTACGTCCTTCGAGGTCTTTCCACAAAGTTTGGATGGGCAATTATCAGACGTTATTAATTTGCAAAAATTCTGAAGGGTAGGAATTTGAACAAGGCATTTCTTGGCATATCTTCCACATGTAAGATTCTGTGATTATATATCTGACATTCTCGAATGAGAGATTTGGAAGAGGATGAAAGTGCCATGTAGTCCAAACCCTTCATGTCATTTATGGATTCACAGTGAAATTGGTCGTGACGGAGGGGTACCCAGCCTGCATGAAATCACATGGAGAGAAGGATGTTCTTCTGTGTAGAACAAAATGATCTTTCATTGTTCAAGATTTCTTTGCATGAGGAAGTTGATGGGAATGGTTTTATTGAAACTTATTTCCTATCTGTTGAGCCGTTTTCTTGCTGTCCGAGTTTATAGAGCAGTAAAAAGGAAGTTTGGTTGCTAGATAGTGGACAAAAATGTGAACCCTTGGAAAGAGGTGTTTTTGATGTGGGCCTTCACTCCTGGGCGTCCTACATTTGTAGGACATGTCCTCCATCTTGAGATCACAATATATTTTATGGGTTTATACTATATATGTACACCTGTAGACCCATAATAAATCATGACCATGGCAATCCAAGCATTTTCAATGTAATATTCACTCTCTTGAAGCAAAAGAACTCTCCATAATAGCGTAAGAGCTATTTGAAAGTAGAATTAATTTTCTTGGACTTTGGTGGACTTTTCGTCCGGCGAGGTCTTTCCACAAAGTTTGGATGGGCAATTATCAGACGTTATTGAGTTGCAAAAATTCGGAAGGCTGGGAGTTTGGACTAGCCATCTCTTGGCATATCTTGCACCTGTAAGATTCTGAGATTACATATCTGACATTCTCGAATGAGAGATTTGGAAGAGGAGGCAAGTGCTATGTAGACCAAACCCTTCATATCATTTATAGATTCACAATAAAATTGGTCGTGAAGGAGGGGTACCCAGTCTGCATGAAATCACATGGAGAGAAGGATCCTCTTGTATCCAGAACAAAATTATCTTTCATTGTTCAAGATTTCTTTGCATGAGGAAGTTGATGGGAATGGTTTTATTGAATCTAATTTCCTCTCTGTTGAGCGTTTTTCTTGATGTACGAATATATAGAACAGTAAAAAAGAAGTTTTGTGGCTAGTTAGTGGAGAAAAATTTGAACCCTTGGAAAGAGGTGTTTTTAATTTGGGCCTTCCCTCCTGGGCGTCCTACATTTGTAGGACATGTCCTACATTTTCAGATCACAGTATATTTTATGGGTATATACTATATTTGTACACCTGTAAACCCATAATTAATTATGACCATGGCCATCGATGCATTTTCAATGTAATATCCAATCTCTTGAAGCAAAACAATCTCCATAATAGTGTAAGAGCTATTTGAAAGTAGAATTTATTCTCTTGAACTTTGGTGGACTTTACATCCTTCGAGGTCTTTGCACAAAGTTTGGAATGGCAATTATCTGACGTTATTGAGTTGCAAAAATTCTGAAGGGTGGAAGTTTGGACTAGCCATATCTTGGCATATCTTGCACCATTAAGGTTCTGTGATTACATATCTGACATTCTCGAATGAGAGATTTGGAAGAGGTAGGCAAGTGCCATGTAGTTCCAAACCTTCATGTCATTCATGGATTCACAGTGAAATTGGTCGTGATGGGGGGGTACCCAGTCTGCATGAAATCACATGGAGAGAAGGATCCTCTTGTATGCAGAACAAAATTATCTTTCAATGTTCAAGATTTCTTTGCATGAGGAAGTTGATGGGAATGGTTTTATTGAATCTTATTTCCTGTCTGTTGAGCGTTTTTCTTGATGTACGAATATATAGAGTAGTAAAAAGGAAGTTTTGTGGCTAGTTAGTGGAGAAAAATTTGAACCCTTGGAAAGAGGTGTTTTTAATTTGGGCCTTCCCTCCTGGGCGTCCTACATTTGTAGGACATGTCCTACATTTTCAGATCATACAGTATTTTATGGGTTTATACTATATATGTACCCTTGTAGACCCATAATTAATTATGACCATTGCCATCCAAGCATTTTTAATGTAATATCCACTCTCTTGAAGCAAAACAACTCTCCATAATAGTGTAAGAGCTATTTGAAAGTAGAATTAATTCTCTTGGACTTTGGTGGACTTCATGTCCTTCGAGGTCTTTCCACAAAGTTGGGATGGGCAAGTATCAGACGTTATTGAGTTGCAAAAATTCTGAAGTGTGGAATTTTGGACAAGCCATTTCTTGGCATGTCTTACACCTGTAAGATTCTGTGTTTACATAGTTGTCATTCTCGAATGAGAGATTTGGAAGAGGAGGCAAGTGCTATGTAGTCCAAACCCTTCATATCATTTATAGATTCACAATAAAATTGGTTGTGAAGGAGGGGTACCCAGGCTGCATGAAATCACATGGACAGAAGGATCCTCTTTTATGCAGAACGAAATGATCTTTAATTGTTCAAGATTTCTTTGCATGAGGAAGTTGATGGGAATGGTTTTATTGAATCTTATTTCCTCTCTGTTGAGCCGTTTTCTTGCTGTCCGAGTTTATAGAGCAGTAAAAAGGAAGTTTGGTAGCTAGATAGTGGACAAAAATTTGATCCCTTGCAAAGAGGTGTTTTTGATGTGGGCCTTCACTCCTGGACGTCCTACATTTGTAGTACATGTCCTCCATTTTCCGATCACAGTATATTTTATGGGTTTATACTATATTTGTAAAACTGAGAACCAAAATTAATAATGACCATGGCCATCCATGCATTTTCAATGTAATATCCACTCTCTTGAAGCAAAACAACTCTCCATAATAGCGTAAGAGCTATTTGAAAGTAGAATTTATTCTCTTAGACTATGGTGGACTTTACGTCCTTCGAGGTCTTTCCACAAAGTTTGGATGGGCAATTATCAGACGTTATTAATTTGCAAAAATTCTGAAGGGTAGGAATTTGAACAAGGCATTTCTTGGCATATCTTCCACATGTAAGATTCTGTGATTATATATCTGACATTATCGAATGAGAGATTTGGAAGAGGAGGCAAGTGCCATGTAGTCCAAACCCTTCATGTCATTTATGGATTCACAGTGAAATTGGTCGTGACGGAGGGGTACCCAGTCTGCATGAAATCACATGGAGAGAAGGATCTTCTTCTATGTAGAGCGAATTGATCTTTCATTGTTCAAGATTTCTTTGCATGAGGAAGTTGATGGGAATGGTTTTATTGAATCTTATTTCCTCTCTGTTGAGCCGTTTTCTTGCTGTCCGAGTTTATAGAGCAGTAAAAAGGAAGTTTGGTTGCCAGATAGTGGACAAAAATTTGAACCCTTGGAAAGAGATGTTTTTGATGTGGGCCTTCACTCCTGGGCGTCCTACATTTGTAGGACATGTCCTCCGTTTTCAGATCACAATATATTTTATGGGTTTATACTATATATGTACACCTGTAGACCCATAATAAATCATGACCATGGCCATACAAGCATTTTCAATGTAATATCCACTCTCTTGAAGCAAAAGAACTCTCCATAAAAGTGTAAGAGCTATTTGAAAGTAGAATTTATTTTCTTGGACTTTGGTGGACTTTATGTCCGGCGAGGTCTTTCCACATAGTTTGGATGGGCAATTATCAGACGTTATTGAGTTGCAAAAATTCGGAAGGCTGGGAGTTTGGACTAGCCATCTCTTGGCATATCTTGCACCTGTAAGATTCTGTGATTACATATCTGACATTCTCGAATGAGAGATTTGGAACAGAAGGCAAGTGCTATGTAGTCCAAACCCTTCATATCATTTATAGATTCACAATGAAATTGGTTCTGAAGGAGGGGTACCCTGTCTGCCCGAAATCACATGGAAAGAAGGATCCTCTTCTATGTAGAACGAAATGATCTTTCATTTTTCAAGATTTCTTTTCATGAGGAAGTTGATGGGAATGGTTTTATTGAATCTTATTTCCTCTCTGTTGATCCGTTTACTTGCTGTCCGATGTTATAGAGCAGTAAAAAGGAAGTTTGGTTGCTAGATAGTGGACAAAAATCTGAACCCTTGCAAAGGGGTGTTTTTGATTTGGACATTCCCTCCTGGATGTCCTACATTTGTAGGACATGTCCTCCATTTTCTGATCACAGTATATTTTATGGGTTTATACTATATTTGTAAAACTGTAGAACCATAATTAATAATGACCATGGCCATCCATGCATTTTCAATGTAATATCCACTCTCTTGAAGCAAAAAACTCTCCATAATAGCGTGAGAGCTATTTGAAAGTAGAATTTATTCTCTTAGACTATGGTGGACTTTACGTCCTTCGAGGTCTTTCCACAAAGTTTGGATGGGCAATTATCAGACGTTATTGATTTGCAAAAATTCTGAAGGGTGGAAGTTTGAACAAGACGTTGCTTGGCATATCTTCCACATGTAAGATTCTGTGATTACATATCTGACATTCTCGAATGAGAAATTTGGAAGAGGAGGCAAGTGCCATGTAGTCCAAACCCTTCATGTCATTTATGGATTCACAGTGAAATTGGTCGTGACGGAGGGGTACCCAGTCTGCATGAAATCAAACGGATAGAAGGATCCTCTTCTATGTAGAACGAAATGATCTTTCATTGTTCAAGATTCCTTTGCTTCAGGTAATTGATGGGAATGGTTTTATTGAATCTTTTTTCCTCTCTGTTGAGTGGTTTTCTGGCTGTTCGAGTTTACACAGCAGGAAAAAGGAAGTTTGGTTTCTAGAGAGTGGAGAAAAATTTGAACCCTTGGAAAGAGGTGTTTTTGATTAGGGCCATTCCTCCTGGGCGTCCTACATTTGTAGGACATGTCCTCCATTTTCAAACCACAGTATATTTTATGGGTTTATACTATATTTGTACACCTGTATACCCATAATTAATCATGACCATTGCCATCCAAGCATTTTCAATGTAATATCCTCTCTCTTGAAGCAAAACAACTCTCCATAATAGTATAAGAGCTATATGAAAGTAGAATTTATTCTCTTCGACTTTGGTGGACTTTACGTCCTTCGAGGTCTTTCCACAAAGTTTGGATGGGCAATTATCAGACGTTATTGAATTGCAAAAAATCTGAAGGGTGGAAGTTTGGACAAGCCATTTCTTGGCATATTCTCCACCTGCAAGATTCTGTGATTACATATCTGACATTCTCGAATGAGAGATTTGGAAGAGGAGGCAAGTGCCATGTAGTCCAAACCCTTCATATCCTTTATGGATTCACAATAAAATTGGTTGTGATGGAGGGGTAACCAGTCTGCAAGAAATCACATGGAGAGAAGGATCCTCTTCGATGCAGAATGAAATGATCTTTCATTGTTCAAGATTTCTTTGCATGAGGAAGTTGATGGGAATGGTTTTATTGAAAATTATTTCCTCTCTGTTGAGCCTTTTTCTTGCTGTACGAGTATATAGAGCAGTAAAAGGGAAGTTTGGTTGCTAGTTAGCGGACAAAAATTTGAACCCTTGGAAAGAGGTGTTTTTAATTTGGGCCTTCCCTCCTGGGCGTCCTACATTTGTAGGACATGTCCTACATTTTCAGATCACAGTATATTTTATGGGTACATACAATATTTGTACACCTGTAGACCCAGAATTAATCATGACCATTGCCATCCAAGCATTCTCATAGTATATTCCACCCCCTTCAAGTAAAACAACTCTTTATAATTGTGTAAGAGCTATTTGAAAGTAGAATTTATTCTCTTGGACTTTGGTGCACTTTACGTCCTGCGACGTCTTTCCACAAAGTTTGGATGTACAATTATCAAACGTTATTGAGTTGCAAAAATTCTGTAGGGTGGAATTTTGGACAAGCCATTTCTTGGCATGTCTTACACCTGTAAGATTCTGTGATTACATACTTGTCATTCTCGAATGAGAGATTTAGAAGAGGAGGCAAGTTCTATGTAGTCCAAACCCTTCATATCATTTATAGATTCACAATAAAATTGGTTGTGAAGGAGAGGTAACAAGTCTGCATGAAATGACATGGAGAGAAGGATCCTCTTTTATGCAGAACGAAATGATCTTTAATTGTTCAAGATTTCTTTGCATGAGGAAGTTGATGGGAATGGTTTTATTGAATCTTATTACCTCTCTGTTGAGCCGTTTTCTTGCTGTCCGAGTATATAGAGCAGTAAAAAGGAAGTTTGGTAGCTAGATAGTGGACAAAAATTTGAACCCTTGGAAAGAGGTCTTTTTGATGTGGGCCTTCACTCCTGGATGTCCTACATTTGTAGGACATGTCCTCCATTTTCAGATCACAGTATATTTTATGGGTTTATACTATATTTGTAAAACTGAGAACCAAAATTAATAATGACCATGGCCATCCATGCATTTTCAATGTAATATCCACTCTCTTGAAGCAAAACAACTCTCCATAATAGCGTAAGAGCTATTTGAAAGTAGAATTTATTCTCTTAGACTATGGTGGACTTTACGTCCTTCGAGGTCTTTCCACAAAGTTTGGATGGGCAATTATCAGACGTTATTAATTTGCAAAAATTCTGAAGGGTAGGAATTTGAACAAGGCATTTCTTGGCATATCTTCCACATGTAAGATTCTGTGATTATATATCTGACATTCTCGAATGAGAGATTTGGAAGAGGATGAAAGTGCCATGTAGTCCAAACCCTTCATGTCATTTATGGATTCACAGTGAAATTGGTCGTGACGGAGGGGTACCCAGCCTGCATGAAATCACATGGAGAGAAGGATGTTCTTCTGTGTAGAACAAAATGATCTTTCATTGTTCAAGATTTCTTTGCATGAGGAAGTTGATGGGAATGGTTTTATTGAAACTTATTTCCTATCTGTTGAGCCGTTTTCTTGCTGTCCGAGTTTATAGAGCAGTAAAAAGGAAGTTTGGTTGCTAGATAGTGGACAAAAATGTGAACCCTTGGAAAGAGGTGTTTTTGATGTGGGCCTTCACTCCTGGGCGTCCTACATTTGTAGGACATGTCCTCCATCTTGAGATCACAATATATTTTATGGGTTTATACTATATATGTACACCTGTAGACCCATAATAAATCATGACCATGGCAATCCAAGCATTTTCAATGTAATATTCACTCTCTTGAAGCAAAAGAACTCTCCATAATAGCGTAAGAGCTATTTGAAAGTAGAATTAATTTTCTTGGACTTTGGTGGACTTTTCGTCCGGCGAGGTCTTTCCACAAAGTTTGGATGGGCAATTATCAGACGTTATTGAGTTGCAAAAATTCGGAAGGCTGGGAGTTTGGACTAGCCATCTCTTGGCATATCTTGCACCTGTAAGATTCTGAGATTACATATCTGACATTCTCGAATGAGAGATTTGGAAGAGGAGGCAAGTGCTATGTAGACCAAACCCTTCATATCATTTATAGATTCACAATAAAATTGGTCGTGAAGGAGGGGTACCCAGTCTGCATGAAATCACATGGAGAGAAGGATCCTCTTGTATCCAGAACAAAATTATCTTTCATTGTTCAAGATTTCTTTGCATGAGGAAGTTGATGGGAATGGTTTTATTGAATCTAATTTCCTCTCTGTTGAGCGTTTTTCTTGATGTACGAATATATAGAACAGTAAAAAAGAAGTTTTGTGGCTAGTTAGTGGAGAAAAATTTGAACCCTTGGAAAGAGGTGTTTTTAATTTGGGCCTTCCCTCCTGGGCGTCCTACATTTGTAGGACATGTCCTACATTTTCAGATCACAGTATATTTTATGGGTATATACTATATTTGTACACCTGTAAACCCATAATTAATTATGACCATGGCCATCGATGCATTTTCAATGTAATATCCAATCTCTTGAAGCAAAACAATCTCCATAATAGTGTAAGAGCTATTTGAAAGTAGAATTTATTCTCTTGAACTTTGGTGGACTTTACATCCTTCGAGGTCTTTGCACAAAGTTTGGAATGGCAATTATCTGACGTTATTGAGTTGCAAAAATTCTGAAGGGTGGAAGTTTGGACTAGCCATATCTTGGCATATCTTGCACCATTAAGGTTCTGTGATTACATATCTGACATTCTCGAATGAGAGATTTGGAAGAGGTAGGCAAGTGCCATGTAGTTCCAAACCTTCATGTCATTCATGGATTCACAGTGAAATTGGTCGTGATGGGGGGGTACCCAGTCTGCATGAAATCACATGGAGAGAAGGATCCTCTTGTATGCAGAACAAAATTATCTTTCAATGTTCAAGATTTCTTTGCATGAGGAAGTTGATGGGAATGGTTTTATTGAATCTTATTTCCTGTCTGTTGAGCGTTTTTCTTGATGTACGAATATATAGAGTAGTAAAAAGGAAGTTTTGTGGCTAGTTAGTGGAGAAAAATTTGAACCCTTGGAAAGAGGTGTTTTTAATTTGGGCCTTCCCTCCTGGGCGTCCTACATTTGTAGGACATGTCCTACATTTTCAGATCATACAGTATTTTATGGGTTTATACTATATATGTACCCTTGTAGACCCATAATTAATTATGACCATTGCCATCCAAGCATTTTTAATGTAATATCCACTCTCTTGAAGCAAAACAACTCTCCATAATAGTGTAAGAGCTATTTGAAAGTAGAATTAATTCTCTTGGACTTTGGTGGACTTCATGTCCTTCGAGGTCTTTCCACAAAGTTGGGATGGGCAAGTATCAGACGTTATTGAGTTGCAAAAATTCTGAAGTGTGGAATTTTGGACAAGCCATTTCTTGGCATGTCTTACACCTGTAAGATTCTGTGATTACATAGTTGTCATTCTCGAATGAGAGATTTGGAAGAGGAGGCAAGTGCTATGTAGTCCAAACCCTTCATATCATTTATAGATTCACAATAAAATTGGTTGTGAAGGAGGGGTACCCAGGCTGCATGAAATCACATGGACAGAAGGATCCTCTTTTATGCAGAACGAAATGATCTTTAATTGTTCAAGATTTCTTTGCATGAGGAAGTTGATGGTAATGGTTTTATTGAATCTTATTTCCTCTCTGTTGAGCCGTTTTCTTGCTGTCCGAGTTTATAGAGCAGTAAAAAGGAAGTTTGGTAGCTAGATAGTGGACAAAAATTTGATCCCTTGCAAAGAGGTGTTTTTGATGTGGGCCTTCACTCCTGGACGTCCTACATTTGTAGGACATGTCCTCCATTTTCAGATCACAGTATATTTTATGGGTTTATACTATATTTGTAAAACTGAGAACCAAAATTAATAATGACCATGGCCATCCATGCATTTTCAATGTAATATCCACTCTCTTGAAGCAAAACAACTCTCCATAATAGCGTAAGAGCTATTTGAAAGTAGAATTTATTCTCTTAGACTATGGTGGACTTTACGTCCTTCGAGGTCTTTCCACAAAGTTTGGATGGGCAATTATCAGACGTTATTAATTTGCAAAATTTCTGAAGGGTAGGAATTTGAACAAGGCATTTCTTGGCATATCTTCCACATGTAAGATTCTGTGATTATATATCTGACATTATCGAATGAGAGATTTGGAAGAGGAGGCAAGTGCCATGTAGTCCAAACCCTTCATGTCATTTATGGATTCACAGTGAAATTGGTCGTGACGGAGGGGTACCCAGTCTGCATGAAATCACATGGAGAGAAGGATCTTCTTCTATGTAGAGCGAATTGATCTTTCATTGTTCAAGATTTCTTTGCATGAGGAAGTTGATGGGAATGGTTTTATTGAATCTTATTTCCTCTCTGTTGAGCCGTTTTCTTGCAGTCCGAGTTTATAGAGCAGTAAAAAGGAAGTTTGGTTGCCAGATAGTGGACAAAAATTTGAACCCTTGGAAAGAGATGTTTTTAATGTGGGCCTTCACTCCTGGGCGTCCTACATTTGTAGGACATGTCCTCCGTTTTCAGATCACAATATATTTTATGGGTTTATACTATATATGTACACCTGTAGACCCATAATAATTCATGACCATGGCCATACAAGCATTTTCAATGTAATATCCACTCTCTTGAAGCAAAAGAACTCTCCATAAAAGTGTAAGAGCTATTTGAAAGTAGAATTTATTTTCTTGGACTTTGGTGGACTTTATGTCCGGCGAGGTCTTTCCACATAGTTTGGATGGGCAATTATCAGACGTTATTGAGTTGCAAAAATTCGGAAGGCTGGGAGTTTGGACTAGCCATCTCTTGGCATATCTTGCACCTGTAAGATTCTGTGATTACATATCTGACATTCTCGAATGAGAGATTTGGAACAGAAGGCAAGTGCTATGTAGTCCAAACCCTTCATATCATTTATAGATTCACAATGAAATTGGTTCTGAAGGAGGGGTACCCAGTCTGCACGAAATCACATGGAAAGAAGGATCCTCTTCTATGTAGAAGGAAATGATCTTTCATTTTTCAAGATTTCTTTTCATGAGGAAGTTGATGGGAATGGTTTTATTGAATCTTATTTCCTCTCTGTTGATCCGTTTACTTGCTGTCCGATGTTATAGAGCAGTAAAAAGGAAGTTTGGTTGCTAGATAGTGGACAAAAATCTGAACCCTTGCAAAGGGGTGTTTTTGATTTGGACCTTCCCTCCTGGATGTCCTACATTTGTAGGACATGTCCTCCATTTTCTGATCACAGTATATTTTATGGGTTTATACTATATTTGTAAAACTGTAGAACCATAATTAATAATGACCATGGCCATCCATGCATTTTCAATGTAATATCCACTCTCTTGAAGCAAAAAACTCTCCATAATAGCGTGAGAGCTATTTGAAAGTAAAATTTATTCTCTTAGACTATGGTGGACTTTACGTCCTTCGAGGTCTTTCCACAAAGTTTGGATGGGCAATTATCAGACGTTATTGATTTGCAAAAATTCTGAAGGGTGGAAGTTTGAACAAGACGTTGCTTGGCATATCTTCCACATGTAAGATTCTGTGATTACATATCTGACATTCTCGAATGAGAAATTTGGAAGAGGAGGCAAGTGCCATGTAGTCCAAACCCTTCATGTCATTTATGGATTCACAGTGAAATTGGTCGGGACGGAGGGGTACCCAGTCTGCATGAAATCAAACGGATAGAAGGATCCTCTTCTATGTAGAACGAAATGATCTTTCATTGTTCAAGATTCCTTTGCTTCAGGTAATTGATGGGAATGGTTTTATTGAATCTTTTTTCCTCTCTGTTGAGTGGTTTTCTGGCTGTTCGAGTTTACACAGCAGGAAAAAGGAAGTTTGGTTTCTAGATAGTGGAGAAAAATTTGAACCCTTGGAAAGAGGTGTTTTTGATTAGGGCCATTCCTCCTGGGCGTCCTACATTTGTAGGACATGTCCTCCATTTTCAAACCACTGTATATTTTATGGGTTTATACTATATTTGTACACCTGTATACCCATAATTAATCATGACCATTGCCATCCAAGCATTTTCAATGTAATATCCTCTCTCTTGAAGCAAAACAACTCTCCATAATAGTATAAGAGCTATATGAAAGTAGAATTTATTCTCTTCGACTTTGGTGGACTTTACGTCCTTCGAGGTCTTTCCACAAAGTTTGGATGGGCAATTATCAGACGTTATTGAATTGCAAAAAATCTGAAGGGTGGAAGTTTGGACAAGCCATTTCTTGGCATATTCTCCACCTGCAAGATTCTGTGATTACATATCTGACATTCTCGAATGAGAGATTTGGAAGAGGAGGCAAGTGCCATGTAGTCCAAACCCTTCATATCCTTTATGGATTCACAATAAAATTGGTTGTGATGGAGGGGTAACCAGTCTGCAAGAAATCACATGGAGAGAAGGATCCTCTTCGATGCAGAATGAAATGATCTTTCATTGTTCAAGATTTCTTTGCATGAGGAAGTTGATGGGAATGGTTTTATTGAAAATTATTTCCTCTCTGTTGAGCCTTTTTCTTGCTGTACGAGTATATAGAGCAGTAAAAGGGAAGTTTGGTTGCTAGTTAGCGGACAAAAATTTGAACCCTTGGAAAGAGGTGTTTTTAATTTGGGCCTTCCCTCCTGGGCGTCCTACATTTGTAGGACATGTCCTACATTTTCAGATCACAGTATATTTTATGGGTACATACAATATTTGTACACCTGTAGACCCAGAATTAATCATGACCATTGCCATCCAAGCATTCTCATAGTATATTCCACCCCCTTCAAGTAAAACAACTCTTTATAATTGTGTAAGAGCTATTTGAAAGTAGAATTTATTCTCTTGGACTTTGGTGCACTTTACGTCCTGCGACGTCTTTCCACAAAGTTTGGATGTACAATTATCAAACGTTATTGAGTTGCAAAAATTCTGTAGGGTGGAATTTTGGACAAGCCATTTCTTGGCATATCTTCCACCTGTAAGATTCTGTGATTACATATCTGACATTCTAGAATGAGAGATTTAGAAGAGGAGGCAAGTTCTATGTAGTCCAAACCCTTCATATCATTTATAGATTCACAATAAAATTGGTTGTGAAGGAGAGGTAACAAGTCTGCATGAAATGACATGGAGAGAAGGATCCTCTTTTATGCAGAACGAAATGATCTTTAATTGTTCAAGATTTCTTTGCATGAGGAAGTTGATGGGAATGGTTTTATTGAATCTTATTTCCTCTCTGTTGAGCCGTTTTCTTGCTGTCCGAGTTTATAGAGCAGTAAAAAGGAAGTTTGGTAGCTAGATAGTGGACAAAAATTAGAACCCTTGGAAAGAGGTGTTTTTGATGTGGGCCTTCACTCCTGGATGTCCTACATTTGTAGGACATGTCCTCCATTTTCAGATCACAGTATATTTTATGGGTTTATACTATATTTGTAAAACTGAGAACCAAAATTAATAATGACCATGGCCATCCATGCATTTTCAATGTAATATCCACTCTCTTGAAGCAAAACAACTCTCCATAATAGCGTAAGAGCTATTTGAAAGTAGAATTTATTCTCTTAGACTATGGTGGACTTTACGTCCTTCGAGGTCTTTCCACAAAGTTTGGATGGGCAATTATCAGACGTTATTAATTTGCAAAAATTCTGAAGGGTAGGAATTTGAACAAGGCATTTCTTGGCATATCTTCCACATGTAAGATTCTGCGATTATATATCTGACATTCTCGAATGAGAGATTTGGAAGAGGATGAAAGTGCCATGTAGTCCAAACCCTTCATGTCATTTATGGATTCACAGTGAAATTGGTCGTGACGGAGGGGTACCCAGCCTGCATGAAATCACATGGAGAGAAGGATGTTCTTCTGTGTAGAACAAAATGATCTTTCATTGTTCAAGATTTCTTTGCATGAGGAAGTTGATGGGAATGGTTTTATTGAAACTTATTTCCTATCTATTGAGCCGTTTTCTTGCTGTCCGAGTTTATAGAGCAGTAAAAAGGAAGTTTGGTTGCTAGATAGTGGACAAAAATGTGAACCCTTGGAAAGAGGTGTTTTTGATGTGGGCCTTCACTCCTGGGCGTCCTACATTTGTAGGACATGTCCTCCATCTTGAGATCACAATATATTTTATGGGTTTATACTATATATGTACACCTGTAGACCCATAATAAATCATGACCATGGCAATCCAAGCATTTTCAATGTAATATTCACTCTCTTGAAGCAAAAGAACTCTCCATAATAGCGTAAGAGCTATTTGAAAGTAGAATTAATTTTCTTGGACTTTGGTGGACTTTTCGTCCGGCGAGGTCTTTCCACAAAGTTTGGATGGGCAATTATCAGACGTTATTGAGTTGCAAAAATTCGGAAGGCTGGGAGTTTGGACTAGCCATCTCTTGGCATATCTTGCACCTGTAAGATTCTGAGATTACATATCTGACATTCTCGAATGAGAGATTTGGAAGAGGAGGCAAGTGCTATGTAGACCAAACCCTTCATATCATTTATAGATTCACAATAAAATTGGTCGTGAAGGAGGGGTACCCAGTCTGCATGAAATCACATGGAGAGAAGGATCCTCTTGTATCCAGAACAAAATTATCTTTCATTGTTCAAGATTTCTTTGCATGAGGAAGTTGATGGGAATGGTTTTATTGAATCTAATTTCCTCTCTGTTGAGCGTTTTTCTTGATGTACGAATATATAGAACAGTAAAAAAGAAGTTTTGTGGCTAGTTAGTGGAGAAAAATTTGAACCCTTGGAAAGAGGTGTTTTTAATTTGGGCCTTCCCTCCTGGGCGTCCTACATTTGTAGGACATGTCCTACATTTTCAGATCACAGTATATTTTATGGGTATATACTATATTTGTACACCTGTAAACCCATAATTAATTATGACCATGGCCATCGATGCATTTTCAATGTAATATCCAATCTCTTGAAGCAAAACAATCTCCATAATAGTGTAAGAGCTATTTGAAAGTAGAATTTATTCTCTTGAACTTTGGTGGACTTTACATCCTTCGAGGTCTTTGCACAAAGTTTGGAATGGCAATTATCTGACGTTATTGAGTTGCAAAAATTCTGAAGGGTGGAAGTTTGGACTAGCCATATCTTGGCATATCTTGCACCATTAAGGTTCTGTGATTACATATCTGACATTCTCGAATGAGAGATTTGGAAGAGGTAGGCAAGTGCCATGTAGTTCCAAACCTTCATGTCATTCATGGATTCACAGTGAAATTGGTCGTGATGGGGGGGTACCCAGTCTGCATGAAATCACATGGAGAGAAGGATCCTCTTGTATGCAGAACAAAATTATCTTTCAATGTTCAAGATTTCTTTGCATGAGGAAGTTGATGGGAATGGTTTTATTGAATCTTATTTCCTGTCTGTTGAGCGTTTTTCTTGATGTACGAATATATAGAGTAGTAAAAAGGAAGTTTTGTGGCTAGTTAGTGGAGAAAAATTTGAACCCTTGGAAAGAGGTGTTTTTAATTTGGGCCTTCCCTCCTGGGCGTCCTACATTTGTAGGACATGTCCTACATTTTCAGATCATACAGTATTTTATGGGTTTATACTATATATGTACCCTTGTAGACCCATAATTAATTATGACCATTGCCATCCAAGCATTTTTAATGTAATATCCACTCTCTTGAAGCAAAACAACTCTCCATAATAGTGTAAGAGCTATTTGAAAGTAGAATTAATTCTCTTGGACTTTGGTGGACTTCATGTCCTTCGAGGTCTTTCCACAAAGTTGGGATGGGCAAGTATCAGACGTTATTGAGTTGCAAAAATTCTGAAGTGTGGAATTTTGGACAAGCCATTTCTTGGCATGTCTTACACCTGTAAGATTCTGTGTTTACATAGTTGTCATTCTCGAATGAGAGATTTGGAAGAGGAGGCAAGTGCTATGTAGTCCAAACCCTTCATATGATTTATAGATTCACAATAAAATTGGTTGTGAAGGAGGGGTACCCAGGCTGCATGAAATCACATGGACAGAAGGATCCTCTTTTATGCAGAACGAAATGATCTTTAATTGTTCAAGATTTCTTTGCATGAGGAAGTTGATGGGAATGGTTTTATTGAATCTTATTTCCTCTCTGTTGAGCCGTTTTCTTGCTGTCCGAGTTTATAGAGCAGTAAAAAGGAAGTTTGGTAGCTAGATAGTGGACAAAAATTTGATCCCTTGCAAAGAGGTGTTTTTGATGTGGGCCTTCACTCCTGGACGTCCTACATTTGTAGTACATGTCCTCCATTTTCCGATCACAGTATATTTTATGGGTTTATACTATATTTGTAAAACTGAGAACCAAAATTAATAATGACCATGGCCATCCATGCATTTTCAATGTAATATCCACTCTCTTGAAGCAAAACAACTCTCCATAATAGCGTAAGAGCTATTTGAAAGTAGAATTTATTCTCTTAGACTATGGTGGACTTTACGTCCTTCGAGGTCTTTCCACAAAGTTTGGATGGGCAATTATCAGACGTTATTAATTTGCAAAAATTCTGAAGGGTAGGAATTTGAACAAGGCATTTCTTGGCATATCTTCCACATGTAAGATTCTGTGATTATATATCTGACATTATCGAATGAGAGATTTGGAAGAGGAGGCAAGTGCCATGTAGTCCAAACCCTTCATGTCATTTATGGATTCACAGTGAAATTGGTCGTGACGGAGGGGTACCCAGTCTGCATGAAATCACATGGAGAGAAGGATCTTCTTCTATGTAGAGCGAATTGATCTTTCATTGTTCAAGATTTCTTTGCATGAGGAAGTTGATGGGAATGGTTTTATTGAATCTTATTTCCTCTCTGTTGAGCCGTTTTCTTGCTGTCCGAGTTTATAGAGCAGTAAAAAGGAAGTTTGGTTGCCAGATAGTGGACAAAAATTTGAACCCTTGGAAAGAGATGTTTTTGATGTGGGCCTTCACTCCTGGGCGTCCTACATTTGTAGGACATGTCCTCCGTTTTCAGATCACAATATATTTTATGGGTTTATACTATATATGTACACCTGTAGACCCATAATAAATCATGACCATGGCCATACAAGCATTTTCAATGTAATATCCACTCTCTTGAAGCAAAAGAACTCTCCATAAAAGTGTAAGAGCTATTTGAAAGTAGAATTTATTTTCTTGGACTTTGGTGGACTTTATGTCCGGCGAGGTCTTTCCACATAGTTTGGATGGGCAATTATCAGACGTTATTGAGTTGCAAAAATTCGGAAGGCTGGGAGTTTGGACTAGCCATCTCTTGGCATATCTTGCACCTGTAAGATTCTGTGATTACATATCTGACATTCTCGAATGAGAGATTTGGAACAGAAGGCAAGTGCTATGTAGTCCAAACCCTTCATATCATTTATAGATTCACAATGAAATTGGTTCTGAAGGAGGGGTACCCAGTCTGCACGAAATCACATGGAAAGAAGGATCCTCTTCTATGTAGAACGAAATGATCTTTCATTTTTCAAGATTTCTTTTCATGAGGAAGTTGATGGGAATGGTTTTATTGAATCTTATTTCCTCTCTGTTGATCCGTTTACTTGCTGTCCGATGTTATAGAGCAGTAAAAAGGAAGTTTGGTTGCTAGATAGTGGACAAAAATCTGAACCCTTGCAAAGGGGTGTTTTTGATTTGGACATTCCCTCCTGGATGTCCTACATTTGTAGGACATGTCCTCCATTTTCTGATCACAGTATATTTTATGGGTTTATACTATATTTGTAAAACTGTAGAACCATAATTAATAATGACCATGGCCATCCATGCATTTTCAATGTAATATCCACTCTCTTGAAGCAAAAAACTCTCCATAATAGCGTGAGAGCTATTTGAAAGTAGAATTTATTCTCTTAGACTATGGTGGACTTTACGTCCTTCGAGGTCTTTCCACAAAGTTTGGATGGGCAATTATCAGACGTTATTGATTTGCAAAAATTCTGAAGGGTGGAAGTTTGAACAAGACGTTGCTTGGCATATCTTCCACATGTAAGATTCTGTGATTACATATCTGACATTCTCGAATGAGAAATTTGGAAGAGGAGGCAAGTGCCATGTAGTCCAAACCCTTCATGTCATTTATGGATTCACAGTGAAATTGGTCGTGACGGAGGGGTACCCAGTCTGCATGAAATCAAACGGATAGAAGGATCCTCTTCTATGTAGAACGAAATGATCTTTCATTGTTCAAGATTCCTTTGCTTCAGGTAATTGATGGGAATGGTTTTATTGAATCTTTTTTCCTCTCTGTTGAGTGGTTTTCTGGCTGTTCGAGTTTACACAGCAGGAAAAAGGAAGTTTGGTTTCTAGAGAGTGGAGAAAAATTTGAACCCTTGGAAAGAGGTGTTTTTGATTAGGGCCATTCCTCCTGGGCGTCCTACATTTGTAGGACATGTCCTCCATTTTCAAACCACAGTATATTTTATGGGTTTATACTATATTTGTACACCTGTATACCCATAATTAATCATGACCATTGCCATCCAAGAATTTTCAATGTAATATCCTCTCTCTTGAAGCAAAACAACTCTCCATAATAGTATAAGAGCTATATGAAAGTAGAATTTATTCTCTTCGACTTTGGTGGACTTTACGTCCTTCGAGGTCTTTCCACAAAGTTTGGATGGGCAATTATCAGACGTTATTGAATTGCAAAAAATCTGAAGGGTGGAAGTTTGGACAAGCCATTTCTTGGCATATTCTCCACCTGCAAGATTCTGTGATTACATATCTGACATTCTCAAATGAGAGATTTGGAAGAGGAGGCAAGTGCCATGTAGTCCAAACCCTTCATATCCTTTATGGATTCACAATAAAATTGGTTGTGATGGAGGGGTAACCAGTCTGCAAGAAATCACATGGAGAGAAGGATCCTCTTCGATGCAGAATGAAATGATCTTTCATTGTTCAAGATTTCTTTGCATGAGGAAGTTGATGGGAATGGTTTTATTGAAAATTATTTCCTCTCTGTTGAGCCTTTTTCTTGCTGTACGAGTATATAGAGCAGTAAAAGGGAAGTTTGGTTGCTAGTTAGCGGACAAAAATTTGAACCCTTGGAAAGAGATGTTTTTAATTTGGGCCTTCCCTCCTGGGCGTCCTACATTTGTAGGACATGTCCTACATTTTCAGATCACAGTATATTTTATGGGTACATACAATATTTGTACACCTGTAGACCCAGAATTAATCATGACCATTGCCATCCAAGCATTCTCATAGTATATTCCACCCCCTTCAAATAAAACAACTCTTTATAATTGTGTAAGAGCTATTTGAAAGTAGAATTTATTCTCTTGGACTTTGGTGCACTTTACGTCCTGCGACGTCTTTCCACAAAGTTTGGATGTACAATTATCAAACGTTATTGAGTTGCAAAAATTCTGTAGGGTGGAATTTTGGACAAGCCATTTCTTGGCATATCCTCCACCTGTAAGATTCTGTGATTACATATCTCACATTCTAGAATGAGAGATTTAGAAGAGGAGGCAAGTTCTATGTAGTCCAAACCCTTCATATCATTTATAGATTCACAATAAAATTGGTTGTGAAGGAGAGGTAACAAGTCTGCATGAAATGACATGGAGAGAAGGATCCTCTTTTATGCAGAACGAAATGATCTTTAATTGTTCAAGATTTCTTTGCATGAGGAAGTTGATGGGAATGGTTTTATTGAAAATTATTTCCTCTCTGTTGAGCCGTTTTCTTGCTGTCCGAGTTTATAGAGCAGTAAAAAGGAAGTTTGGTAGCTAGATAGTGGACAAAAATTTGAACCCTTGGAAAGAGGTGTTTTTGATGTGGGCCTTCACTCCTGGATGTCCTACATTTGTAGGACATGTCCTCCATTTTCAGATCACAGTATATTTTATGGGTTTATACTATATTTGTAAAACTGAGAACCAAAATTAATAATGACCATGGCCATCCATGCATTTTCAATGTAATATCCACTCTCTTGAAGCAAAACAACTCTCCATAATAGCGTAAGAGCTATTTGAAAGTAGAATTTATTCTCTTAGACTATGGTGGACTTTACGTCCTTCGATGTCTTTCCACAAAGTTTGGATGGGCAATTATCAGACGTTATTAATTTGCAAAAATTCTGAAGGGTAGGAATTTGAACAAGGCATTTCTTGGCATATCTTCCACATGTAAGATTCTGTGATTATATATATGACATTCTCGAATGAGAGATTTGGAAGAGGATGAAAGTGCCATGTAGTCCAAACCCTTCATGTCATTTATGGATTCACAGTGAAATTGGTCGTGACGGAGGGGTACCCAGCCTGCATGAAATCACATGGAGAGAAGGATGTTCTTCTGTGTAGAACAAAATGATCTTTCATTGTTCAAGATTTCTTTGCATGAGGAAGTTGATGGGAATGGTTTTATTGAAACTTATTTCCTATCTGTTGAGCCGTTTTCTTGCTGTCCGAGTTTATAGAGCAGTAAAAAGGAAGTTTGGTTGCTAGATAGTGGACAAAAATGTGAACCCTTGGAAAGAGGTGTTTTTGATGTGGGCCTTCACTCCTGGGCATCCTACATTTGTAGGACATGTCCTCCATCTTGAGATCACAATATATTTTATGGGTTTATACTATATATGTACACCTGTAGACCCATAATAAATCATGACCATGGCAATCCAAGCATTTTCAATGTAATATTCACTCTCTTGAAGCAAAAGAACTCTCCATAATAGCGTAAGAGCTATTTGAAAGTAGAATTAATTTTCTTGGACTTTGGTGGACTTTACGTCCGGCGAGGTCTTTCCACAAAGTTTGGATGGGCAATTATCAGACGTTATTGAGTTGCAAAAATTCGGAAGGCTGGGAGTTTGGACTACCCATCTCTTGGCATATCTTGCACCTGTAAGATTCTGAGATTACATATCTGACATTCTCGAATGAGAGATTTGGAAGAGGAGGCAAGTGCTATGTAGACCAAACCCTTCATATCATTTATAGATTCACAGTGAAATTGGTCGTGATGGGGGGGTACCCAGTCTGCATGAAATCACATGGAGAGAAGGATCCTCTTGTATGCAGAACAAAATTATCTTTCATTGTTCAAGATTTCTTTGCATGAGGAAGTTGATGGGAATGGTTTTATTGAATCTAATTTCCTCTCTGTTGAGCGTTTTTCTTGATGTACGAATATATAGAACAGTAAAAAAGAAGTTTTGTGGCTAGTTAGTGGAGAAAAATTTGAACCCTTGGAAAGAGGTGTTTTTAATTTGGGCCTTCCCTCCTGGGCGTCCTACATTTGTAGGACATGTCCTACATTTTCAGATCACAGTATATTTTATGGGTATATACTATATTTGTACACCTGTAAACCCATAATTAATTATGACCATGGCCATCGATGCATTTTCAATGTAATATCCAATCTCTTGAAGCAAAACAATCTCCATAATAGTGTAAGAGCTATTTGAAAGTAGAATTTATTCTCTTGAACTTTGGTGGACTTTACATCCTTCGAGGTCTTTGCACAAAGTTTGGAATGGCAATTATCTGACGTTATTGAGTTGCAAAAATTCTGAAGGGTGGAAGTTTGGACTAGCCATATCTTGGCATATCTTGCACCATTAAGGTTCTGTGATTACATATCTGACATTCTCGAATGAGAGATTTGGAAGAGGTAGGCAAGTGCCATGTAGTTCCAAACCTTCATGTCATTCATGGATTCACAGTGAAATTGGTCGTGATGGGGGGGTACCCAGTCTGCATGAAATCACATGGAGAGAAGGATCCTCTTGTATGCAGAACAAAATTATCTTTCAATGTTCAAGATTTCTTTGCATGAGGAAGTTGATGGGAATGGTTTTATTGAATCTTATTTCCTGTCTGTTGAGCGTTTTTCTTGATGTACGAATATATAGAGTAGTAAAAAGGAAGTTTTGTGGCTAGTTAGTGGAGAAAAATTTGAACCCTTGGAAAGAGGTGTTTTTAATTTGGGCCTTCCCTCCTGGGCGTCCTACATTTGTAGGACATGTCCTACATTTTCAGATCATACAGTATTTTATGGGTTTATACTATATATGTACCCTTGTAGACCCATAATTAATTATGACCATTGCCATCCAAGCATTTTTAATGTAATATCCACTCTCTTGAAGCAAAACAACTCTCCATAATAGTGTAAGAGCTATTTGAAAGTAGAATTAATTCTCTTGGACTTTGGTGGACTTCATGTCCTTCGAGGTCTTTCCACAAAGTTGGGATGGGCAAGTATCAGACGTTATTGAGTTGCAAAAATTCTGAAGTGTGGAATTTTGGACAAGCCATTTCTTGGCATGTCTTACACCTGTAAGATTCTGTGATTACATAGTTGTCATTCTCGAATGAGAGATTTGGAAGAGGAGGCAAGTGCTATGTAGTCCAAACCCTTCATATCATTTATAGATTCACAATAAAATTGGTTGTGAAGGAGGGGTACCCAGGCTGCATGAAATCACATGGACAGAAGGATCCTCTTTTATGCAGAACGAAATGATCTTTAATTGTTCAAGATTTCTTTGCATGAGGAAGTTGATGGTAATGGTTTTATTGAATCTTATTTCCTCTCTGTTGAGCCGGTTTCTTGCTGTCCGAGTTTATAGAGCAGTAAAAAGGAAGTTTGGTAGCTAGATAGTGGACAAAAATTTGATCCCTTGCAAAGAGGTGTTTTTGATGTGGGCCTTCACTCCTGGACGTCCTACATTTGTAGGACATGTCCTCCATTTTCAGATCACAGTATATTTTATGGGTTTATACTATATTTGTAAAACTGAGAACCAAAATTAATAATGACCATGGCCATCCATGCATTTTCAATGTAATATCCACTCTCTTGAAGCAAAACAACTCTCCATAATAGCGTAAGAGCTATTTGAAAGTAGAATTTATTCTCTTAGACTATGGTGGACTTTACGTCCTTCAAGGTCTTTCCACAAAGTTTGGATGGGCAATTATCAGACGTTATTAATTTGCAAAAATTCTGAAGGGTAGGAATTTGAACAAGGCATTTCTTGGCATATCTTCCACATGTAAGATTCTGTGATTATATATCTGACATTATCGAATGAGAGATTTGGAAGAGGAGGCAAGTGCCATGTAGTCCAAACCCTTCATGTCATTTATGGATTCACAGTGAAATTGGTCGTGACGGAGGGGTACCCAGTCTGCATGAAATCACATGGAGAGAAGGATCTTCTTCTATGTAGAGCGAATTGATCTTTCATTGTTCAAGATTTCTTTGCATGAGGAAGTTGATGGGAATGGTTTTATTGAATCTTATTTCCTCTCTGTTGAGCCGTTTTCTTGCTGTCCGAGTTTATAGAGCAGTAAAAAGGAAGTTTGGTTGCCAGATAGTGGACAAAAATTTGAACCCTTGGAAAGAGATGTTTTTGATGTGGGCCTTCACTCCTGGGCGTCCTACATTTGTAGGACATGTCCTCCGTTTTCAGATCACAATATATTTTATGGGTTTATACTATATATGTACACCTGTAGACCCATAATAATTCATGACCATGGCCATACAAGCATTTTCAATGTAATATCCACTCTCTTGAAGCAAAAGAACTCTCCATAAAAGTGTAAGAGCTATTTGAAAGTAGAATTTATTTTCTTGGACTTTGGTGGACTTTATGTCCGGCGAGGTCTTTCCACATAGTTTGGATGGGCAATTATCAGACGTTATTGAGTTGCAAAAATTCGGAAGGCTGGGAGTTTGGACTAGCCATCTCTTGGCATATCTTGCACCTGTAAGATTCTGTGATTACATATCTGACATTCTCGAATGAGAGATTTGGAAGAGAAGGCAAGTGCTATGTAGTCCAAACCCTTCATATCATTTATAGATTCACAATGAAATTGGTTCTGAAGGAGGGGTACCCAGTCTGCACGAAATCACATGGAAAGAAGGATCCTCTTCTATGTAGAACGAAATGATCTTTCATTTTTCAAGATTTCTTTTCATGAGGAAGTTGATGGGAATGGTTTTATTGAATCTTATTTCCTCTCTGTTGATCCGTTTACTTGCTGTCCGATGTTATAGAGCAGTAAAAAGGAAGTTTGGTTGCTAGATAGTGGACAAAAATCTGAACCCTTGCAAAGGGGTGTTTTTGATTTGGACCTTCCCTCCTGGATGTCCTACATTTGTAGGACATGTCCTCCATTTTCTGATCACAGTATATTTTATGGGTTTATACTATATTTGTAAAACTGTAGAACCATAATTAATAATGACCATGGCCATCCATGCATTTTCAATGTAATATCCACTCTCTTGAAGCAAAAAACTCTCCATAATAGCGTGAGAGCTATTTGAAAGTAAAATTTATTCTCTTAGACTATGGTGGACTTTACGTCCTTCGAGGTCTTTCCACAAATTTCGGATGGGCAATTATCAGACGTTATTGATTTGCAAAAATTCTGAAGGGTGGAAGTTTGAACAAGACGTTGCTTGGCATATCTTCCACATGTAAGATTCTGTGATTACATATCTGACATTCTCGAATGAGAAATTTGGAAGAGGAGGCAAGTGCCATGTAGTCCAAACCCTTCATGTCATTTATGGATTCACAGTGAAATTGGTCGGGACGGAGGGGTACCCAGTCTGCATGAAATCAAACGGATAGAAGGATCCTCTTCTATGTAGAACGAAATGATCTTTCATTGTTCAAGATTCCTTTGCTTCAGGTAATTGATGGGAATGGTTTTATTGAATCTTTTTTCCTCTCTGTTGAGTGGTTTTCTGGCTGTTCGAGTTTACACAGCAGGAAAAAGGAAGTTTGGTTTCTAGATAGTGGAGAAAAATTTGAACCCTTGGAAAGAGGTGTTTTTGATTAGGGCCATTCCTCCTGGGCGTCCTACATTTGTAGGACATGTCCTCCATTTTCAAACCACAGTATATTTTATGGGTTTATACTATATTTGTACACCTGTATACCCATAATTAATCATGACCATTGCCATCCAAGCATTTTCAATGTAATATCCTCTCTCTTGAAGCAAAACAACTCTCCATAATAGTATAAGAGCTATATGAAAGTAGAATTTATTCTCTTCGACTTTGGTGGACTTTACGTCCTTTGAGGTCTTTCCACCAAGTTTGGATGGGCAATTATCAGACGTTATTGAATTGCAAAAAATCTGAAGGGTGGAAGTTTGGACAAGCCATTTCTTGGCATATTCTCCACCTGCAAGATTCTGTGATTACATATCTGACATTCTCGAATGAGAGATTTGGAAGAGGAGGCAAGTGCCATGTAGTCCAAACCCTTCATATCCTTTATGGATTCACAATAAAATTGGTTGTGCTGGAGGGGTAACCAGTCTGCAAGAAATCACATGGAGAGAAGGATCCTCTTCGATGCAGAATGAAATGATCTTTCATTGTTCAAGATTTCTTTGCATGAGGAAGTTGATGGGAATGGTTTTATTGAAAATTATTTCCTCTCTGTTGAGCCTTTTTCTTGCTGTACGAGTATATAGAGCAGTAAAAGGGAAGTTTGGTTGCTAGTTAGCGGACAAAAATTTGAACCCTTGGAAAGAGGTGTTTTTAATTTGGGCCTTCCCTCCTGGGCGTCCTACATTTGTAGGACATGTCCTACATTTTCAGATCACAGTATATTTTATGGGTACATACAATATTTGTACACCTGTAGACCCAGAATTAATCATGACCATTGCCATCCAAGCATTCTCATAGTATATTCCACCCCCTTCAAGTAAAACAACTCTTTATAATTGTGTAAGAGCTATTTGAAAGTAGAATTTATTCTCTTGGACTTTGGTGCACTTTACGTCCTGCGACGTCTTTCCACAAAGTTTGGATGTACAATTATCAAACTTTATTGAGTTGCAAAAATTCTGTAGGGTGGAATTTTGGACAAGCCATTTCTTGGCATATCTTCCACCTGTAAGATTCTGTGATTACATATCTGACATTCTAGAATGAGAGATTTAGAAGAGGAGGCAAGTTCTATGTAGTCCAAACCCTTCATATCATTTATAGATTCACAATAAAATTGGTTGTGAAGGAGAGGTAACAAGTCTGCATGAAATGACATGGAGAGAAGGATCCTCTTTTATGCAGAACGAAATGATCTTTAATTGTTCAAGATTTCTTTGCATGAGGAAGTTGATGGGAATGGTTTTATTGAATCTTATTTCCTCTCTGTTGAGCCGTTTTCTTGCTGTCCGAGTTTATAGAGCAGTAAAAAGGAAGTTTGGTAGCTAGATAGTGGACAAAAATTTGATCCCTTGCAAAGAGGTGTTTTTGATGTGGGCCTTCACTCCTGGACGTCCTACATTTGTAGGACATGTCCTCCATTTTCAGATCACAGTATATTTTATGGGTTTATACTATATTTGTAAAACTGAGAACCAAAATTAATAATGACCATGGCCATCCATGCATTTTCAATGTAATATCCACTCTCTTGAAGCAAAACAACTCTCCATAATAGCGTAAGAGCTATTTGAAAGTAGAATTTATTCTCTTAGACTATGGTGGACTTTACGTCCTTCGAGGTCTTTCCACAAAGTTTGGATGGGCAATTATCAGACGTTATTAATTTGCAAAATTTCTGAAGGGTAGGAATTTGAACAAGGCATTTCTTGGCATATCTTCCACATGTAAGATTCTGTGATTATATATCTGACATTATCGAATGAGAGATTTGGAAGAGGAGGCAAGTGCCATGTAGTCCAAACCCTTCATGTCATTTATGGATTCACAGTGAAATTGGTCGTGACGGAGGGGTACCCAGTCTGCATGAAATCACATGGAGAGAAGGATCTTCTTCTATGTAGAGCGAATTGATCTTTCATTGTTCAAGATTTCTTTGCATGAGGAAGTTGATGGGAATGGTTTTATTGAATCTTATTTCCTCTCTGTTGAGCCGTTTTCTTGCAGTCCGAGTTTATAGAGCAGTAAAAAGGAAGTTTGGTTGCCAGATAGTGGACAAAAATTTGAACCCTTGGAAAGAGATGTTTTTGATGTGGGCCTTCACTCCTGGGCGTCCTACATTTGTAGGACATGTCCTCCGTTTTCAGATCACAATATATTTTATGGGTTTATACTATATATGTACACCTGTAGACCCATAATAATTCATGACCATGGCCATACAAGCATTTTCAATGTAATATCCACTCTCTTGAAGCAAAAGAACTCTCCATAAAAGTGTAAGAGCTATTTGAAAGTAGAATTTATTTTCTTGGACTTTGGTGGACTTTATGTCCGGCGAGGTCTTTCCACATAGTTTGGATGGGCAATTATCAGACGTTATTGAGTTGCAAAAATTCGGAAGGCTGGGAGTTTGGACTAGCCATCTCTTGGCATATCTTGCACCTGTAAGATTCTGTGATTACATATCTGACATTCTCGAATGAGAGATTTGGAACAGAAGGCAAGTGCTATGTAGTCCAAACCCTTCATATCATTTATAGATTCACAATGAAATTGGTTCTGAAGGAGGGGTACCCAGTCTGCACGAAATCACATGGAAAGAAGGATCCTCTTCTATGTAGAACGAAATGATCTTTCATTTTTCAAGATTTCTTTTCATGAGGAAGTTGATGGGAATGGTTTTATTGAATCTTATTTCCTCTCTGTTGATCCGTTTACTTGCTGTCCGATGTTATAGAGCAGTAAAAAGGAAGTTTGGTTGCTAGATAGTGGACAAAAATCTGAACCCTTGCAAAGGGGTGTTTTTGATTTGGACCTTCCCTCCTGGATGTCCTACATTTGTAGGACATGTCCTCCATTTTCTGATCACAGTATATTTTATGGGTTTATACTATATTTGTAAAACTGTAGAACCATAATTAATAATGACCATGGCCATCCATGCATTTTCAATGTAATATCCACTCTCTTGAAGCAAAAAACTCTCCATAATAGCGTGAGAGCTATTTGAAAGTAGAATTTATTCTCTTAGACTATGGTGGACTTTACGTCCTTCGAGGTCTTTCCACAAATTTCGGATGGGCAATTATCAGACGTTATTGATTTGCAAAAATTCTGAAGGGTGGAAGTTTGAACAAGACGTTGCTTGGCATATCTTCCACATGTAAGATTCTGTGATTACATATCTGACATTCTCGAATGAGAAATTTGGAAGAGGAGGCAAGTGCCATGTAGTCCAAACCCTTCATGTCATTTATGGATTCACAGTGAAATTGGTCGGGACGGAGGGGTACCCAGTCTGCATGAAATCAAACGGATAGAAGGATCCTCTTCTATGTAGAACGAAATGATCTTTCATTGTTCAAGATTCCTTTGCTTCAGGTAATTGATGGGAATGGTTTTATTGAATCTTTTTTCCTCTCTGTTGAGTGGTTTTCTGGCTGTTCGAGTTTACACAGCAGGAAAAAGGAAGTTTGGTTTCTAGATAGTGGAGAAAAATTTGAACCCTTGGAAAGAGGTGTTTTTGATTAGGGCCATTCCTCCTGGGCGTCCTACATTTGTAGGACATGTCCTCAATTTCCAAACCACAGTATATTTTATGGGTTTATACTATATTTGTACACCTGTAGACCCATAATAAATCATGACCATGGCCATACAAGCATTTTCAATGTAATATCCACTCTCTTGAAGCAAAAGAACTCTCCATAAAAGTGTAAGAGCTATTTGAAAGTAGAATTTATTTTCTTGGACTTTGGTGGACTTTATGTCCGGCGAGGTCTTTCCACATAGTTTGGATGGGCAATTATCAGACGTTATTGAGTTGCAAAAATTCGGAAGGCTGGGAGTTTGGACTAGCCATCTCTTGGCATATCTTGCACCTGTAAGATTCTGTGATTACATATCTGACATTCTCGAATGAGAGATTTGGAACAGAAGGCAAGTGCTATGTAGTCCAAACCCTTCATATCATTTATAGATTCACAATGAAATTGGTTCTGAAGGAGGGGTACCCTGTCTGCCCGAAATCACATGGAAAGAAGGATCCTCTTCTATGTAGAACGAAATGATCTTTCATTTTTCAAGATTTCTTTTCATGAGGAAGTTGATGGGAATGGTTTTATTGAATCTTATTTCCTCTCTGTTGATCCGTTTACTTGCTGTCCGATGTTATAGAGCAGTAAAAAGGAAGTTTGGTTGCTAGATAGTGGACAAAAATCTGAACCCTTGCAAAGGGGTGTTTTTGATTTGGACATTCCCTCCTGGATGTCCTACATTTGTAGGACATGTCCTCCATTTTCTGATCACAGTATATTTTATGGGTTTATACTATATTTGTAAAACTGTAGAACCATAATTAATAATGACCATGGCCATCCATGCATTTTCAATGTAATATCCACTCTCTTGAAGCAAAAAACTCTCCATAATAGCGTGAGAGCTATTTGAAAGTAGAATTTATTCTCTTAGACTATGGTGGACTTTACGTCCTTCGAGGTCTTTCCACAAAGTTTGGATGGGCAATTATCAGACGTTATTGATTTGCAAAAATTCTGAAGGGTGGAAGTTTGAACAAGACGTTGCTTGGCATATCTTCCACATGTAAGATTCTGTGATTACATATCTGACATTCTCGAATGAGAAATTTGGAAGAGGAGGCAAGTGCCATGTAGTCCAAACCCTTCATGTCATTTATGGATTCACAGTGAAATTGGTCGTGACGGAGGGGTACCCAGTCTGCATGAAATCAAACGGATAGAAGGATCCTCTTCTATGTAGAACGAAATGATCTTTCATTGTTCAAGATTCCTTTGCTTCAGGTAATTGATGGGAATGGTTTTATTGAATCTTTTTTCCTCTCTGTTGAGTGGTTTTCTGGCTGTTCGAGTTTACACAGCAGGAAAAAGGAAGTTTGGTTTCTAGATAGTGGAGAAAAATTTGAACCCTTGGAAAGAGGTGTTTTTGATTAGGGCCATTCCTCCTGGGCGTCCTACATTTGTAGGACATGTCCTCCATTTTCAGACCACAGTATATTTTATGGGTTTATACTATATTTGTACACCTGTATACCCATAATTAATCATGACCATTGCCATCCAAGCATTTTCAATGTAATATCCTCTCTCTTGAAGCAAAACAACTCTCCATAATAGTATAAGAGCTATATGAAAGTAGAATTTATTCTCTTCGACTTTGGTGGACTTTACGTCCTCCGAGGTCTTTCCACAAAGTTTGGATGGGCAATTATCAGACGTTATTGAATTGCAAAAAATCTGAAGGTTGGAAGTTTGGACAAGCCATTTCTTGGCATATTCTCCACCTGCAAGATTCTGTGATTACATATCTGACATTCTCGAATGAGAGATTTGGAAGAGGAGGCAAGTGCCATGTAGTCCAAACCCTTCATATCCTTTATGGATTCACAATAAAATTGGTTGTGATGGAGGGGTAACCAGTCTGCAAGAAATCACATGGAGAGAAGGATCCTCTTCGATGCAGAATGAAATGATCTTTCATTGTTCAAGATTTCTTTGCATGAGGAAGTTGATGGGAATGGTTTTATTGAAAATTATTTCCTCTCTGTTGAGCCTTTTTCTTGCTGTACGAGTATATAGAGCAGTAAAAGGGAAGTTTGGTTGCTAGTTAGCGGACAAAAATTTGAACCCTTGGAAAGAGGTGTTTTTAATTTGGGCCTTCCCTCCTGGGCGTCCTACATTTGTAGGACATGTCCTACATTTTCAGATCACAGTATATTTTATGGGTACATACAATATTTGTACACCTGTAGACCCAGAATTAATCATGACCATTGCCATCCAAGCATTCTCATAGTATATTCCACCCCCTTCAAGTAAAACAACTCTTTATAATTGTGTAAGAGCTATTTGAAAGTAGAATTTATTCTCTTGGACTTTGGTGCACTTTACGTCCTGCGACGTCTTTCCACAAAGTTTGGATGGGCAATTATCAGACGTTATTGATTTGCAAAAATTCTGAAGGGTGGAAGTTTGGACAAGACGTTGCTTGGCATATCTTCCACATGTAAGATTCTGTGATTACATATCTGACATTCTAGAATGAGAGATTTGGAAGAGGAGGCAAGTGCTATGTAGTCCAAACCCTTCATATCATTTATAGATTCACAATAAAATTGGTTGTGAAGGAGAGGTAACAAGTCTGCATGAAATGACATGGAGAGAAGGATCCTCTTTTATGCAGAACGAAATGATCTTTAATTGTTCAAGATTTCTTTGCATGAGGAAGTTGATCTGAATGGTTTTATTGAATCTTATTTCCTCTCTGTTGAGCCGTTTTCTTGCTGTCCGAGTTTATAGAGCAGTAAAAAGGAAGTTTGGTAGCTAGATAGTGGACAAAAATTTGAACCCTTGGAAAGAGGTCTTTTTGATGTGGGCCTTCACTCCTGGATGTCCTACATTTGTAGGACATGTCCTCCATTTTCAGATCACAGTATATTTTATGGGTTTATACTATATTTGTAAAACTGAGAACCAAAATTAATAATGACCATGGCCATCCATGCATTTTCAATGTAATATCCACTCTCTTGAAGCAAAACAACTCTCCATAATAGCGTAAGAGCTATTTGAAAGTAGAATTTATTCTCTTAGACTATGGTGGACTTTACGTCCTTCGATGTCTTTCCACAAAGTTTGGATGGGCAATTATCAGACGTTATTAATTTGCAAAAATTCTGAAGGGTAGGAATTTGAACAAGGCATTTCTTGGCATATCTTCCACATGTAAGATTCTGTGATTATATATCTGACATTCTCGAATGAGAGATTTGGAAGAGGATGAAAGTGCCATGTAGTCCAAACCCTTCATGTCATTTATGGATTCACAGTGAAATTGGTCGTGACGGAGGGGTACCCAGCCTGCATGAAATCACATGGAGAGAAGGATGTTCTTCTGTGTAGAACAAAATGATCTTTCATTGTTCAAGATTTCTTTGCATGAGGAAGTTGATGGGAATGGTTTTATTGAAACTTATTTCCTATCTGTTGAGCCGTTTTCTTGCTGTCCGAGTTTATAGAGCAGTAAAAAGGAAGTTTGGTTGCTAGATAGTGGACAAAAATGTGAACCCTTGGAAAGAGGTGTTTTTGATGTGGGCCTTCACTCCTGGGCGTCCTACATTTGTAGGACATGTCCTCCATCTTGAGATCACAATATATTTTATGGGTTTATACTATATATGTACACCTGTAGACCCATAATAAATCATGACCATGGCAATCCAAGCATTTTCAATGTAATATTCACTCTCTTGAAGCAAAAGAACTCTCCATAATAGCGTAAGAGCTATTTGAAAGTAGAATTAATTTTCTTGGACTTTGGTGGACTTTACGTCCGGCGAGGTCTTTCCACAAAGTTTGGATGGGCAATTATCAGACGTTATTGAGTTGCAAAAATTCGGAAGGCTGGGAGTTTGGACTAGCCATCTCTTGGCATATCTTGCACCTGTAAGATTCTGAGATTACATATCTGACATTCTCGAATGAGAGATTTGGAAGAGGAGGCAAGTGCTATGTAGACCAAACCCTTCATATCATTTATAGATTCACAATAAAATTGGTCGTGAAGGAGGGGTACCAGTCTGCATGAAATCACATGGAGAGAAGGATCCTCTTGTATCCAGAACAAAATTATCTTTCATTGTTCAAGATTTCTTTGCATGAGGAAGTTGATGGGAATGGTTTTATTGAATCTAGTTTCCTCTCTGTTGAGCGTTTTTCTTGATGTACGAATATATAGAACAGTAAAAAAGAAGTTTTGTGGCTAGTTAGTGGAGAAAAATTTGAACCCTTGGAAAGAGGTGTTTTTAATTTGGGCCTTCCCTCCTGGGCGTCCTACATTTGTAGGACATGTCCTACATTTTCAGATCACAGTATATTTTATGGGTATATACTATATTTGTACACCTGTAAACCCATAATTAATTATGACCATGGCCATCGATGCATTTTCAATGTAATATCCAATCTCTTGAAGCAAAACAATCTCCATAATAGTGTAAGAGCTATTTGAAAGTAGAATTTATTCTCTTGAACTTTGGTGGACTTTACATCCTTCGAGGTCTTTGCACAAAGTTTGGAATGGCAATTATCTGACGTTATTGAGTTGCAAAAATTCTGAAGGGTGGAAGTTTGGACTAGCCATATCTTGGCATATCTTGCACCATTAAGGTTCTGTGATTACATATCTGACATTCTCGAATGAGAGATTTGGAAGAGGAGGCAAGTGCCATGTAGTTCCAAACCTTCATGTCATTCATGGATTCACAGTGAAATTGGTCGTGATGGGGGGGTACCCAGTCTGCATGAAATCACATGGAGAGAAGGATCCTCTTGTATGCAGAACAAAATTATCTTTCAATGTTCAAGATTTCTTTGCATGAGGAAGTTGATGGGAATGGTTTTATTGAATCTTATTTCCTGTCTGTTGAGCGTTTTTCTTGATGTACGAATATATAGAGTAGTAAAAAGGAAGTTTTGTGGCTAGTTAGTGGAGAAAAATTTGAACCCTTGGAAAGAGGTGTTTTTAATTTGGGCCTTCCCTCCTGGGCGTCCTACATTTGTAGGACATGTCCTACATTTTCAGATCATACAGTATTTTATGGGTTTATACTATATATGTACCCTTGTAGACCCATAATTAATTATGACCATTGCCATCCAAGCATTTTTAATGTAATATCCACTCTCTTGAAGCAAAACAACTCTCCATAATAGTGTAAGAGCTATTTGAAAGTAGAATTAATTCTCTTGGACTTTGGTGGACTTCATGTCCTTCGAGGTCTTTCCACAAAGTTGGGATGGGCAAGTATCAGACGTTATTGAGTTGCAAAAATTCTGAAGTGTGGAATTTTGGACAAGCCATTTCTTGGCATGTCTTACACCTGTAAGATTCTGTGATTACATAGTTGTCATTCTCGAATGAGAGATTTGGAAGAGGAGGCAAGTGCTATGTAGTCCAAACCCTTCATATCATTTATAGATTCACAATAAAATTGGTTGTGAAGGAGGGGTACCCAGGCTGCATGAAATCACATGGACAGAAGGATCCTCTTTTATGCAGAACGAAATGATCTTTAATTGTTCAAGATTTCTTTGCATGAGGAAGTTGATGGGAATGGTTTTATTGAATCTTATTTCCTCTCTGTTGAGCCGGTTTCTTGCTGTCCGAGTTTATAGAGCAGTAAAAAGGAAGTTTGGTAGCTAGATAGTGGACAAAAATTTGATCCCTTGCAAAGAGGTGTTTTTGATGTGGGCCTTCACTCCTGGACATCCTACATTTGTAGGACATGTCCTCCATTTTCAGATCACAGTATATTTTATGGGTTTATACTATATTTGTAAAACTGAGAACCAAAATTAATAATGACCATGGCCATCCATGCATTTTCAATGTAATATCCACTCTCTTGAAGCAAAACAACTCCCCATAATAGCGTAAGAGCTATTTGAAAGTAGAATTTATTCTCTTAGACTATGGTGGACTTTACGTCCTTCGATGTCTTTCCACAAAGTTTGGATGGGCAATTATCAGACGTTATTAATTTGCAAAAATTCTGAAGGGTAGGAATTTGAACAAGGCATTTCTTGGCATATCTTCCACATGTAAGATTCTGTGATTATATATCTGACATTCTCGAATGAGAGATTTGGAAGAGGATGAAAGTGCCATGTAGTCCAAACCCTTCATGTCATTTATGGATTCACAGTGAAATTGGTCGTGACGGAGGGGTACCCAGCCTGCATGAAATCACATGGAGAGAAGGATGTTCTTCTGTGTAGAACAAAATGATCTTTCATTGTTCAAGATTTCTTTGCATGAGGAAGTTGATGGGAATGGTTTTATTGAAACTTATTTCCTATCTGTTGAGCCGTTTTCTTGCTGTCCGAGTTTATAGAGCAGTAAAAAGGAAGTTTGGTTGCTAGATAGTGGACAAAAATGTGAACCCTTGGAAAGAGGTGTTTTTGATGTGGGCCTTCACTCCTGGGCATCCTACATTTGTAGGACATGTCCTCCATCTTGAGATCACAATATATTTTATGGGTTTATACTATATATGTACACCTGTAGACCCATAATAAATCATGACCATGGCAATCCAAGCATTTTCAATGTAATATTCACTCTCTTGAAGCAAAAGAACTCTCCATAATAGCGTAAGAGCTATTTGAAAGTAGAATTAATTTTCTTGGACTTTGGTGGACTTTACGTCAAGCGAGGTCTTTCCACAAAGTTTGGATGGGCAATTATCAGACGTTATTGAGTTGCAAAAATTCGGAAGGCTGGGAGTTTGGACTAGCCATCTCTTGGCATATCTTGCACCTGTAAGATTCTGAGATTACATATCTGACATTCTCGAATGAGAGATTTGGAAGAGGAGGCAAGTGCTATGTAGACCAAACCCTTCATATCATTTATAGATTCACAGTGAAATTGGTTGTGATGGGGGGGTACCCAGTCTGCATGAAATCACATGGAGAGAAGGATCCTCTTGTATGCAGAACAAAATTATCTTTCATTGTTCAAGATTTCTTTGCATGAGGAAGTTGATGGGAATGGTTTTATTGAATCTAATTTCCTCTCTGTTGAGCGTTTTTCTTGATGTACGAATATATAGAACAGTAAAAAAGAAGTTTTGTGGCTAGTTAGTGGAGAAAAATTTGAACCCTTGGAAAGAGGTGTTTTTAATTTGGGCCTTCCCTCCTGGGCGTCCTACATTTGTAGGACATGTCCTACATTTTCAGATCACAGTATATTTTATGGGTATATACTATATTTGTACACCTGTAAACCCATAATTAATTATGACCATGGCCATCGATGCATTTTCAATGTAATATCCAATCTCTTGAAGCAAAACAATCTCCATAATAGTGTAAGAGCTATTTGAAAGTAGAATTTATTCTCTTGAACTTTGGTGGACTTTACATCCTTCGAGGTCTTTGCACAAAGTTTGGAATGGCAATTATCTGACGTTATTGAGTTGCAAAAATTCTGAAGGGTGGAAGTTTGGACTAGCCATATCTTGGCATATCTTGCACCATTAAGGTTCTGTGATTACATATCTGACATTCTCGAATGAGAGATTTGGAAGAGGAGGCAAGTGCCATGTAGTTCCAAACCTTCATGTCATTCATGGATTCACAGTGAAATTGGTCGTGATGGGGGGGTACCCAGTCTGCATGAAATCACATGGAGAGAAGGATCCTCTTGTATGCAGAACAAAATTATCTTTCAATGTTCAAGATTTCTTTGCATGAGGAAGTTGATGGGAATGGTTTTATTGAATCTTATTTCCTGTCTGTTGAGCGTTTTTCTTGATGTACGAATATATAGAGTAGTAAAAAGGAAGTTTTGTGGCTAGTTAGTGGAGAAAAATTTGAACCCTTGGAAAGAGGTGTTTTTAATTTGGGCCTTCCCTCCTGGGCGTCCTACATTTGTAGGACATGTCCTACATTTTCAGATCATACAGTATTTTATGGGTTTATACTATATATGTACCCTTGTAGACCCATAATTAATTATGACCATTGCCATCCAAGCATTTTTAATGTAATATCCACTCTCTTGAAGCAAAACAACTCTCCATAATAGTGTAAGAGCTATTTGAAAGTAGAATTAATTCTCTTGGACTTTGGTGGACTTCATGTCCTTCGAGGTCTTTCCACAAAGTTGGGATGGGCAAGTATCAGACGTTATTGAGTTGCAAAAATTCTGAAGTGTGGAATTTTGGACAAGCCATTTCTTGGCATGTCTTACACCTGTAAGATTCTGTGATTACATAGTTGTCATTCTCGAATGAGAGATTTGGAAGAGGAGGCAAGTGCTATGTAGTCCAAACCCTTCATATCATTTATAGATTCACAATAAAATTGGTTGTGAAGGAGGGGTACCCAGGCTGCATGAAATCACATGGACAGAAGGATCCTCTTTTATGCAGAACGAAATGATCTTTAATTGTTCAAGATTTCTTTGCATGAGGAAGTTGATGGGAATGGTTTTATTGAATCTTATTTCCTCTCTGTTGAGCCGTTTTCTTGCTGTCCGAGTTTATAGAGCAGTAAAAAGGAAGTTTGGTAGCTAGATAGTGGACAAAAATTTGATCCCTTGCAAAGAGGTGTTTTTGATGTGGGCCTTCACTCCTGGACGTCCTACATTTGTAGGACATGTCCTCCATTTTCAGATCACAGTATATTTTATGGGTTTATACTATATTTGTAAAACTGAGAACCAAAATTAATAATGACCATGGCCATCCATGCATTTTCAATGTAATATCCACTCTCTTGAAGCAAAACAACTCTCCATAATAGCATAAGAGCTATTTGAAAGTAGAATTTATTCTCTTAGACTATGGTGGACTTTACGTCCTTCGAGGTCTTTCCACAAAGTTTGGATGGGCAATTATCAGACGTTATTAATTTGCAAAAATTCTGAAGGGTAGGAATTTGAACAAGGCATTTCTTGGCATATCTTCCACATGTAAGATTCTGTGATTATATATCTGACATTATCGAATGAGAGATTTGGAAGAGGAGGCAAGTGCCATGTAGTCCAAACCCTTCATGTCATTTATGGATTCACAGTGAAATTGGTCGTGACGGAGGGGTACCCAGTCTGCATGAAATCACATGGAGAGAAGGATCTTCTTCTATGTAGAGCGAATTGATCTTTCATTGTTCAAGATTTCTTTGCATGAGGAAGTTGATGGGAATGGTTTTATTGAAACTTATTTCCTATCTGTTGAGCCGTTTTCTTGCTGTCCGAGTTTATAGAGCAGTAAAAAGGAAGTTTGGTTGCCAGATAGTGGACAAAAATTTGAACCCTTGGAAAGAGATGTTTTTGATGTGGGCCTTCACTCCTGGGCGTCCTACATTTGTAGGACATGTCCTCCGTTTTCAGATCACAATATATTTTATGGGTTTATACTATATATGTACACCTGTAGACCCATAATAATTCATGACCATGGCCATACAAGCATTTTCAATGTAATATCCACTCTCTTGAAGCAAAAGAACTCTCCATAAAAGTGTAAGAGCTATTTGAAAGTAGAATTTATTTTCTTGGACTTTGGTGGACTTTATGTCCGGCGAGGTCTTTCCACATAGTTTGGATGGGCAATTATCAGACGTTATTGAGTTGCAAAAATTCGGAAGGCTGGGAGTTTGGACTAGCCATCTCTTGGCATATCTTGCACCTGTAAGATTCTGTGATTACATATCTGACATTCTCGAATGAGAGATTTGGAACAGAAGGCAAGTGCTATGTAGTCCAAACCCTTCATATCATTTATAGATTCACAATGAAATTGGTTCTGAAGGAGGGGTACCCTGTCTGCCCGAAATCACATGGAAAGAAGGATCCTCTTCTATGTAGAACGAAATGATCTTTCATTTTTCAAGATTTCTTTTCATGAGGAAGTTGATGGGAATGGTTTTATTGAATCTTATTTCCTCTCTGTTGATCCGTTTACTTGCTGTCCGATGTTATAGAGCAGTAAAAAGGAAGTTTGGTTGCTAGATAGTGGACAAAAATCTGAACCCTTGCAAAGGGGTGTTTTTGATTTGGACCTTCCCTCCTGGATGTCCTACATTTGTAGGACATGTCCTCCATTTTCTGATCACAGTATATTTTATGGGTTTATACTATATTTGTAAAACTGTAGAACCATAATTAATAATGACCATGGCCATCCATGCATTTTCAATGTAATATCCACTCTCTTGAAGCAAAAAACTCTCCATAATAGCGTGAGAGCTATTTGAAAGTAAAATTTATTCTCTTAGACTATGGTGGACTTTACGTCCTTCGAGGTCTTTCCACAAATTTCGGATGGGCAATTATCAGACGTTATTGATTTGCAAAAATTCTGAAGGGTGGAAGTTTGAACAAGACGTTGCTTGGCATATCTTCCACATGTAAGATTCTGTGATTACATATCTGACATTCTCGAATGAGAAATTTGGAAGAGGAGGCAAGTGCCATGTAGTCCAAACCCTTCATGTCATTTATGGATTCACAGTGAAATTGGTCGGGACGGAGGGGTACCCAGTCTGCATGAAATCAAACGGATAGAAGGATCCTCTTCTATGTAGAACGAAATGATCTTTCATTGTTCAAGATTCCTTTGCTTCAGGTAATTGATGGGAATGGTTTTATTGAATCTTTTTTCCTCTCTGTTGAGTGGTTTTCTGGCTGTTCGAGTTTACACAGCAGGAAAAAGGAAGTTTGGTTTCTAGATAGTGGAGAAAAATTTGAACCCTTGGAAAGAGGTGTTTTTGATTAGGGCCATTCCTCCTGGGCGTCCTACATTTGTAGGACATGTCCTCCATTTTCAAACCACAGTATATTTTATGGGTTTATACTATATTTGTACACCTGTATACCCATAATTAATCATGACCATTGCCATCCAAGCATTTTCAATGTAATATCCTCTCTCTTGAAGCAAAACAACTCTCCATAATAGTATAAGAGCTATATGAAAGTAGAATTTATTCTCTTCGACTTTGGTGGACTTTACGTCCTTTGAGGTCTTTCCACCAAGTTTGGATGGGCAATTATCAGACGTTATTGAATTGCAAAAAATCTGAAGGGTGGAAGTTTGGACAAGCCATTTCTTGGCATATTCTCCACCTGCAAGATTCTGTGATTACATATCTGACATTCTCGAATGAGAGATTTGGAAGAGGAGGCAAGTGCCATGTAGTCCAAACCCTTCATATCCTTTATGGATTCACAATAAAATTGGTTGTGCTGGAGGGGTAACCAGTCTGCAAGAAATCACATGGAGAGAAGGATCCTCTTCGATGCAGAATGAAATGATCTTTCATTGTTCAAGATTTCTTTGCATGAGGAAGTTGATGGGAATGGTTTTATTGAAAATTATTTCCTCTCTGTTGAGCCTTTTTCTTGCTGTACGAGTATATAGAGCAGTAAAAGGGAAGTTTGGTTGCTAGTTAGCGGACAAAAATTTGAACCCTTGGAAAGAGGTGTTTTTAATTTGGGCCTTCCCTCCTGGGCGTCCTACATTTGTAGGACATGTCCTACATTTTCAGATCACAGTATATTTTATGGGTACATACAATATTTGTACACCTGTAGACCCAGAATTAATCATGACCATTGCCATCCAAGCATTCTCATAGTATATTCCACCCCCTTCAAGTAAAACAACTCTTTATAATTGTGTAAGAGCTATTTGAAAGTAGAATTTATTCTCTTGGACTTTGGTGCACTTTACGTCCTGCGACGTCTTTCCACAAAGTTTGGATGTACAATTATCAAACTTTATTGAGTTGCAAAAATTCTGTAGGGTGGAATTTTGGACAAGCCATTTCTTGGCATATCTTCCACCTGTAAGATTCTGTGATTACATATCTGACATTCTAGAATGAGAGATTTAGAAGAGGAGGCAAGTTCTATGTAGTCCAAACCCTTCATATCATTTATAGATTCACAATAAAATTGGTTGTGAAGGAGAGGTAACAAGTCTGCATGAAATGACATGGAGAGAAGGATCCTCTTTTATGCAGAACGAAATGATCTTTAATTGTTCAAGATTTCTTTGCATGAGGAAGTTGATGGGAATGGTTTTATTGAATCTTATTTCCTCTCTGTTGAGCCGTTTTCTTGCTGTCCGAGTTTATAGAGCAGTAAAAAGGAAGTTTGGTAGCTAGATAGTGGACAAAAATTTGATCCCTTGCAAAGAGGTGTTTTTGATGTGGGCCTTCACTCCTGGACGTCCTACATTTGTAGGACATGTCCTCCATTTTCAGATCACAGTATATTTTATGGGTTTATACTATATTTGTAAAACTGAGAACCAAAATTAATAATGACCATGGCCATCCATGCATTTTCAATGTAATATCCACTCTCTTGAAGCAAAACAACTCTCCATAATAGCGTAAGAGCTATTTGAAAGTAGAATTTATTCTCTTAGACTATGGTGGACTTTACGTCCTTCGAGGTCTTTCCACAAAGTTTGGATGGGCAATTATCAGACGTTATTAATTTGCAAAATTTCTGAAGGGTAGGAATTTGAACAAGGCATTTCTTGGCATTTCTTCCACATGTAAGATTCTGTGATTATATATCTGACATTATCGAATGAGAGATTTGGAAGAGGAGGCAAGTGCCATGTAGTCCAAACCCTTCATGTCATTTATGGATTCACAGTGAAATTGGTCGTGACGGAGGGGTACCCAGTCTGCATGAAATCACATGGAGAGAAGGATCTTCTTCTATGTAGAGCGAATTGATCTTTCATTGTTCAAGATTTCTTTGCATGAGGAAGTTGATGGGAATGGTTTTATTGAATCTTATTTCCTCTCTGTTGAGCCGTTTTCTTGCAGTCCGAGTTTATAGAGCAGTAAAAAGGAAGTTTGGTTGCCAGATAGTGGACAAAAATTTGAACCCTTGGAAAGAGATGTTTTTGATGTGGGCCTTCACTCCTGGGCGTCCTACATTTGTAGGACATGTCCTCCGTTTTCAGATCACAATATATTTTATGGGTTTATACTATATATGTACACCTGTAGACCCATAATAATTCATGACCATGGCCATACAAGCATTTTCAATGTAATATCCACTCTCTTGAAGCAAAAGAACTCTCCATAAAAGTGTAAGAGCTATTTGAAAGTAGAATTTATTTTCTTGGACTTTGGTGGACTTTATGTCCGGCGAGGTCTTTCCACATAGTTTGGATGGGCAATTATCAGACGTTATTGAGTTGCAAAAATTCGGAAGGCTGGGAGTTTGGACTAGCCATCTCTTGGCATATCTTGCACCTGTAAGATTCTGTGATTACATATCTGACATTCTCGAATGAGAGATTTGGAACAGAAGGCAAGTGCTATGTAGTCCAAACCCTTCATATCATTTATAGATTCACAATGAAATTGGTTCTGAAGGAGGGGTACCCAGTCTGCACGAAATCACATGGAAAGAAGGATCCTCTTCTATGTAGAACGAAATGATCTTTCATTTTTCAAGATTTCTTTTCATGAGGAAGTTGATGGGAATGGTTTTATTGAATCTTATTTCCTCTCTGTTGATCCGTTTACTTGCTGTCCGATGTTATAGAGCAGTAAAAAGGAAGTTTGGTTGCTAGATAGTGGACAAAAATCTGAACCCTTGCAAAGGGGTGTTTTTGATTTGGACCTTCCCTCCTGGATGTCCTACATTTGTAGGACATGTCCTCCATTTTCTGATCACAGTATATTTTATGGGTTTATACTATATTTGTAAAACTGTAGAACCATAATTAATAATGACCATGGCCATCCATGCATTTTCAATGTAATATCCACTCTCTTGAAGCAAAAAACTCTCCATAATAGCGTGAGAGCTATTTGAAAGTAAAATTTATTCTCTTAGACTATGGTGGACTTTACGTCCTTCGAGGTCTTTCCACAAAGTTTGGATGGGCAATTATCAGACGTTATTGATTTGCAAAAATTCTGAAGGGTGGAAGTTTGAACAAGACGTTGCTTGGCATATCTTCCACATGTAAGATTCTGTGATTACATATCTGACATTCTCGAATGAGAAATTTGGAAGAGGAGGCAAGTGCCATGTAGTCCAAACCCTTCATGTCATTTATGGATTCACAGTGAAATTGGTCGGGACGGAGGGGTACCCAGTCTGCATGAAATCAAACGGATAGAAGGATCCTCTTCTATGTAGAACGAAATGATCTTTCATTGTTCAAGATTCCTTTGCTTCAGGTAATTGATGGGAATGGTTTTATTGAATCTTTTTTCCTCTCTGTTGAGTGGTTTTCTGGCTGTTCGAGTTTACACAGCAGGAAAAAGGAAGTTTGGTTTCTAGATAGTGGAGAAAAATTTGAACCCTTGGAAAGAGGTGTTTTTGATTAGGGCCATTCCTCCTGGGCGTCCTACATTTGTAGGACATGTCCTCCATTTTCAGATCACATTATATTTTATGGGTTTATACTATATATGTACACCTGTAGACCCATAATAAATCATGACCATGGCCATACAAGCATTTTCAATGTAATATCCACTCTCTTGAAGCAAAAGAACTCTCCATAAAAGTGTAAGAGCTATTTGAAAGTAGAATTTATTTTCTTGGACTTTGGTGGACTTTATGTCCGGCGAGGTCTTTCCACATAGTTTGGATGGGCAATTATCAGACGTTATTGAGTTGCAAAAATTCGGAAGGCTGGGAGTTTGGACTAGCCATCTCTTGGCATATCTTGCACCTGTAAGATTCTGTGATTACATATCTGACATTCTCGAATGAGAGATTTGGAACAGAAGGCAAGTGCTATGTAGTCCAAACCCTTCATATCATTTATAGATTCACAATGAAATTGGTTCTGAAGGAGGGGTACCCTGTCTGCCCGAAATCACATGGAAAGAAGGATCCTCTTCTATGTAGAACGAAATGATCTTTCATTTTTCAAGATTTCTTTTCATGAGGAAGTTGATGGGAATGGTTTTATTGAATCTTATTTCCTCTCTGTTGATCCGTTTACTTGCTGTCCGATGTTATAGAGCAGTAAAAAGGAAGTTTGGTTGCTAGATAGTGGACAAAAATCTGAACCCTTGCAAAGGGGTGTTTTTGATTTGGACATTCCCTCCTGGATGTCCTACATTTGTAGGACATGTCCTCCATTTTCTGATCACAGTATATTTTATGGGTTTATACTATATTTGTAAAACTGTAGAACCATAATTAATAATGACCATGGCCATCCATGCATTTTCAATGTAATATCCACTCTCTTGAAGCAAAAAACTCTCCATAATAGCGTGAGAGCTATTTGAAAGTAGAATTTATTCTCTTAGACTATGGTGGACTTTACGTCCTTCGAGGTCTTTCCACAAAGTTTGGATGGGCAATTATCAGACGTTATTGATTTGCAAAAATTCTGAAGGGTGGAAGTTTGAACAAGACGTTGCTTGGCATATCTTCCACATGTAAGATTCTGTGATTACATATCTGACATTCTCGAATGAGAAATTTGGAAGAGGAGGCAAGTGCCATGTAGTCCAAACCCTTCATGTCATTTATGGATTCACAGTGAAATTGGTCGTGACGGAGGGGTACCCAGTCTGCATGAAATCAAACGGATAGAAGGATCCTCTTCTATGTAGAACGAAATGATCTTTCATTGTTCAAGATTCCTTTGCTTCAGGTAATTGATGGGAATGGTTTTATTGAATCTTTTTTCCTCTCTGTTGAGTGGTTTTCTGGCTGTTCGAGTTTACACAGCAGGAAAAAGGAAGTTTGGTTTCTAGATAGTGGAGAAAAATTTGAACCCTTGGAAAGAGGTGTTTTTGATTAGGGCCATTCCTCCTGGGCGTCCTACATTTGTAGGACATGTCCTCCATTTTCAAACCACAGTATATTTTATGGGTTTATACTATATTTGTACACCTGTATACCCATAATTAATCATGACCATTGCCATCCAAGCATTTTCAATGTAATATCCTCTCTCTTGAAGCAAAACAACTCTCCATAATAGTATAAGAGCTATATGAAAGTAGAATTTATTCTCTTCGACTTTGGTGGACTTTACGTCCTCCGAGGTCTTTCCACAAAGTTTGGATGGGCAATTATCAGACGTTATTGAATTGCAAAAAATCTGAAGGGTGGAAGTTTGGACAAGCCATTTCTTGGCATATTCTCCACCTGCAAGATTCTGTGATTACATATCTGACATTCTCGAATGAGAGATTTGGAAGAGGAGGCAAGTGCCATGTAGTCCAAACCCTTCATATCCTTTATGGATTCACAATAAAATTGGTTGTGATGGAGGGGTAACCAGTCTGCAAGAAATCACATGGAGAGAAGGATCCTCTTCGATGCAGAATGAAATGATCTTTCATTGTTCAAGATTTCTTTGCATGAGGAAGTTGATGGGAATGGTTTTATTGAAAATTATTTCCTCTCTGTTGAGCCTTTTTCTTGCTGTACGAGTATATAGAGCAGTAAAAGGGAAGTTTGGTTGCTAGTTAGCGGACAAAAATTTGAACCCTTGGAAAGAGGTGTTTTTCAATTGGGCCTTCCCTCCTGGGCGTCCTACATTTGTAGGACATGTCCTACATTTTCAGATCACAGTATATTTTATGGGTACATACAATATTTGTACACCTGTAGACCCAGAATTAATCATGACCATTGCCATCCAAGCATTCTCATAGTATATTCCACCCCCTTCAAGTAAAACAACTCTTTATAATTGTGTAAGAGCTATTTGAAAGTAGAATTTATTCTCTTGGACTTTGGTGCACTTTACGTCCTGCGACGTCTTTCCACAAAGTTTGGATGTACAATTATCAAACGTTATTGAGTTGCAAAAATTCTGTAGGGTGGAATTTTGGACAAGCCATTTCTTGGCATATCTTCCACCTGTAAGATTCTGTGATTACATATCTGACATTCTAGAATGAGAGATTTAGAAGAGGAGGCAAGTTCTATGTAGTCCTAACCCTTCATATCATTTATAGATTCACAATAAAATTGGTTGTGAAGGAGAGGTAACAAGTCTGCATGAAATGACATGGAGAGAAGGATCCTCTTTTATGCAGAACGAAATGATCTTTAATTGTTCAAGATTTCTTTGCATGAGGAAGTTGATGGGAATGGTTTTATTGAATCTTATTTCCTCTCTGTTGAGCCGTTTTCTTGCTGTCCGAGTTTATAGAGCAGTAAAAAGGAAGTTTGGTAGCTAGATAGTGGACAAAAATTTGAACCCTTGGAAAGAGGTCTTTTTGATGTGGGCCTTCACTCCTGGATGTCCTACATTTGTAGGACATGTCATCCATTTTCAGATCACAGTATATTTTATGGGTTTATACTATATTTGTAAAACTGAGAACCAAAATTAATAATGACCATGGCCATCCATGCATTTTCAATGTAATATCCACTCTCTTGAAGCAAAAAACTCTCCATAATAGCGTGAGAGCTATTTGAAAGTAGAATTTATTCTCTTAGACTATGGTGGACTTTACGTCCTTCGATGTCTTTCCACAAAGTTTGGATTGGCAATTATCAGACGTTATTAATTTGCAAAAATTCTGAAGGGTAGGAATTTGAACAAGGCATTTCTTGGCATATCTTCCACATGTAAGATTCTGTGATTATATATCTGATATTATCGAATGAGAGATTTGGAAGAGGAGGCAAGTGCCATGTAGTCCAAACCCTTCATGTCATTTATGGATTCACAGTAAAATCGGTCGTGACGGAGGGGTACCCAGTCTGCATGAAATGACATGGAGAGAAGGATCCTCTTTTATGCAGAACGAAATGATCTTTCATTGTTCAAGATTTCTTTGCATGAGGAAGTTGATGGGAATGGTTTTATTGAAAATTATTTCCTCTCTGTTGAGCCGTTTTCTTGCTGTCCGAGTTTATAGAGCAGTAAAAAGGAAGCTTGGTTGCCAGATAGTGGACAAAAATTTGAACGCTTGGAAAGAGGTGTTTTTGATGTGGGCCTTCCCTCCTGGGCGTCCTACATTTGTAGGACATGTCCTCCATTTTCAGATCACAGTATATTTTATGGGTTTATACTATATATGTACACCTGTAGACCCATAATAAATCATGACCATGGCCATACAAGCATTTTCAATGTAATATCCACTCTCTTGAAGCAAAAGAACTCTCCATAAAAGTGTAAGAGCTATTTGAAAGTAGAATTTATTTTCTTGGACTTTGGTGGACTTTATGTCCGGCGAGGTCTTTCCACATAGTTTGGATGGGCAATTATCAGACGTTATTGAGTTGCAAAAATTCGGAAGGCTGGGAGTTTGGACTAGCCATCTCTTGGCATATCTTGCACCTGTAAGATTCTGTGATTACATATCTGACATTCTCGAATGAGAGATTTGGAACAGAAGGCAAGTGCTATGTAGTCCAAACCCTTCATATCATTTATAGATTCACAATGAAATTGGTTCTGAAGGAGGGGTACCCAGTCTGCACGAAATCACATGGAAAGAAGGATCCTCTTCTATGTAGAACGAAATGATCTTTCATTTTTCAAGATTTCTTTTCATGAGGAAGTTGATGGGAATGGTTTTATTGAATCTTATTTCCTCTCTGTTGATCCGTTTACTTGCTGTCCGATGTTATAGAGCAGTAAAAAGGAAGTTTGGTTGCTAGATAGTGGACAAAAATCTGAACCCTTGCAAAGGGGTGTTTTTGATTTGGACATTCCCTCCTGGATGTCCTACATTTGTAGGACATGTCCTCCATTTTCTGATCACAGTATATTTTATGGGTTTATACTATATTTGTAAAACTGTAGAACCATAATTAATAATGACCATGGCCATCCATGCATTTTCAATGTAATATCCACTCTCTTGAAGCAATAAACTCTCCATAATAGCGTGAGAGCTATTTGAAAGTAGAATTTATTCTCTTAGACTATGGTGGACTTTACGTCCTTCGAGGTCTTTCCACAAAGTTTGGAGGGGCAATTATCAGACGTTATTGATTTGCAAAAATTCTGAAGGGTGGAAGTTTGAACAAGACGTTGCTTGGCATATCTTCCACATGTAAGATTCTGTGATTACATATCTGACATTCTCGAATGAGAAATTTGGAAGAGGAGGCAAGTGCCATGTAGTCCAAACCCTTCATGTCATTTATGGATTCACAGTGAAATTGGTCGTGACGGAGGGGTACCCAGTCTGCATGAAATCAAACGGATAGAAGGATCCTCTTCTAAGTAGAACGAAATGATCTTTCATTGTTCAAGATTCCTTTGCTTCAGGTAATTGATGGGAATGGTTTTATTGAATCTTTTTTCCTCTCTGTTGAGTGGTTTTCTGGCTGTTCGAGTTTACACAGCAGGAAAAAGGAAGTTTGGTTTCTAGATAGTGGAGAAAAATTTGAACCCTTGGAAAGAGGTGTTTTTGATTAGGGCCATTCCTCCTGGGCGTCCTACATTTGTAGGACATGTCCTCCATTTTCAGATCACAGTATATTTTATGGGTTTATACTATATATGTACACCTGTAGACCCATAATTAATCATGACCATTGCCATCCAAGCATTTTCAATGTAATATCCTCTCTCTTGAAGCAAAACAACTCTCCATAATAGTATAAGAGCTATATGAAAGTAGAATTTATTCTCTTCGACTTTGGTGGACTTTACGTCCTGCGACGTCTTTCCACAAAGTTTGGATGTACAATTATCAAACGTTATTGAGTTGCAAAAATTCTGTAGGGTGGAATTTTGGACAAGCCATTTCTTGGCATATCTTCCACCTGTAAGATTCTGTGATTACATATCTGACATTCTAGAATGAGAGATTTGGAACAGAAGGCAAGTGCTATGTAGTCCAAACCCTTCATATCATTTATAGATTCACAATAAAATTGGTTGTGAAGGAGAGGTAACAAGTCTGCATGAAATGACATGGAGAGAAGGATCCTCTTTTATGCAGAACGAAATGATCTTTAATTGTTCAAGATTTCTTTGCATGAGGAAGTTGATGGGAATGGTTTTATTGAAAATTATTTCCTCTCTGTCGAGCCGTTTTCTTGCTGTCCGAGTTTATAGAGCATTAAAAAGGAAGTTTGGTAGCTAGATAGTGGACAAAAATTAGAACCCTTGGAAAGAGGTGTTTTTGATGTGGGCCTTCACTCCTGGATGTCCTACATTTGTAGGACATGTCCTCCATTTTCAGATCACAGTATATTTTATGGGTTTATACTATATTTGTAAAACTGAGAACCAAAATTAATAATGACCATGGCCATCCATGCATTTTCAATGTAATATCCACTCTCTTGAAGCAAAACAACTCTCCATAATAGCGTAAGAGCTATTTGAAAGTAGAATTTATTCTCTTAGACTATGGTGGACTTTACGTCCTTCGATGTCTTTCCACAAAGTTTGGATGGGCAATTATCAGACGTTATTAATTTGCAAAAATTCTGAAGGGTGGAAGTTTGAACAAGACGTTGCTTGGCATATCTTCCACATGTAAGATTCTGTGATTATATATCTGACATTCTCGAATGAGAGATTTGGAAGAGGAGGCAAGTGCCATGTAGTCCAAACCCTTCATGTCATTTATGGATTCACAGTGAAATTGGTCGTGACGGAGGGGTACCCAGCCTGCATGAAATCACATGGAGAGAAGGATGTTCTTCTGTGTAGAACAAAATGATCTTTCATTGTTCAAGATTTCTTTGCATGAGGAAGTTGATGGGAATGGTTTTATTGAAACTTATTTCCTATCTGTTGAGCCGTTTTCTTGCTGTCCGAGTTTATAGAGCAGTAAAAAGGAAGTTTGGTTGCTAGATAGTGGACAAAAATGTGAACCCTTGGAAAGAGGTGTTTTTGATGTGGGCCTTCACTCCTGGGCGTCCTACATTTGTAGGACATGTCCTCCATCTTGAGATCACAATATATTTTATGGGTTTATACTATATATGTACACCTGTAGACCCATAATAAATCATGACCATGGCAATCCAAGCATTTTCAATGTAATATTCACTCTCTTGAAGCAAAAGAACTCTCCATAATAGCGTAAGAGCTATTTGAAAGTAGAATTAATTTTCTTGGACTTTGGTGGACTTTACGTCCGGCGAGGTCTTTCCACAAAGTTTGGGTGGGCAATTATCAGACGTTATTGAGTTGCAAAAATTCGGAAGGCTGGGAGTTTGGACTAGCCATCTCTTGGCATATCTTGCACCTGTAAGATTCTGAGATTACATATCTGACATTCTCGAATGAGAGATTTGGAAGAGGAGGCAAGTGCTATGTAGACCAAACCCTTCATATCATTTATAGATTCACAATAAAATTGGTCGTGAAGGAGGGGTACCCAGTCTGCATGAAATCACATGGAGAGAAGGATCCTCTTGTATCCAGAACAAAATTATCTTTCAATCTAATTTCCTCTCTGTTGAGCGTTTTTCTTGATGTACGAATATATAGAACAGTAAAAAAGAAGTTTTGTGGCTAGTTAGTGGAGAAAAATTTGAACCCTTGGAAAGAGGTGTTTTTAATTTGGGCCTTCCCTCCTGGGCGTCCTACATTTGTAGGACATGTCCTACATTTTCAGATCACAGTATATTTTATGGGTATATACTATATTTGTACACCTGTAAACCCATAATTAATTATGACCATGGCCATCGATGCATTTTCAATGTAATATCCAATCTCTTGAAGCAAAACAATCTCCATAATAGTGTAAGAGCTATTTGAAAGTAGAATTTATTCTCGTGAACTTTGGTGGACTTTACATCCTTCGAGGTCTTTGCACAAAGTTTGGAATGGCAATTATCTGACGTTATTGAGTTGCAAAAATTCTGAAGGGTGGAAGTTTGGACTAGCCATATCTTGGCATATCTTGCACCATTAAGGTTCTGTGATTACATATCTGACATTCTCGAATGAGAGATTTGGAAGAGGAGGCAAGTGCCATGTAGTTCCAAACCTTCATGTCATTCATGGATTCACAGTGAAATTGGTCGTGATGGGGGGGTACCCAGTCTGCATGAAATCACATGGAGAGAAGGATCCTCTTGTATGCAGAACAAAATTATCTTTCAATGTTCAAGATTTCTTTCCATGAGGAAGTTGATGGGAATGGTTTTATTGAATCTTATTTCCTGTCTGTTGAGCGTTTTTCTTGATGTACGAATATATAGAGTAGTAAAAAGGAAGTTTTGTGGCTAGTTAGTGGAGAAAAATTTGAACCCTTGGAAAGAGGTGTTTTTAATTTGGGCCTTCCCTCCTGGGCGTCCTACATTTGTAGGACATGTCCTACATTTTCAGATCATACAGTATTTTATGGGTTTATACTATATATGTACCCTTGTAGACCCATAATTAATTATGACCATTGCCATCCAAGCATTTTTAATGTAATATCCACTCTCTTAAAGCAAAACAACTCTCCATAATAGTGTAAGAGCTATTTGAAAGTAGAATTAATTCTCTTGGACTTTGGTGGACTTCATGTCCTTCGAGGTCTTTCCACAAAGTTGGGATGGGCAAGTATCAGACGTTATTGAGTTGCAAAAATTCTGAAGTGTGGAATTTTGGACAAGCCATTTCTTGGCATGTCTTACACCTGTAAGATTCTGTGATTACATAGTTGTCATTCTCGAATGAGAGATTTGGAAGAGGAGGCAAGTGCTATGTAGTCCAAACCCTTCATGTCATTTATAGATTCACAATGAAATTGGTTCTGAAGGAGGGGTACCCAGTCTGCACGAAATCACATGGAAAGAAGGATCCTCTTCTATGTAGAACGAAATGATCTTTCATTTTTCAAGATTTCTTTTCATGAGGAAGTTGATGGGAATGGTTTTATTGAATCTTATTTCCTCTCTGTTGATCCGTTTACTTGCTGTCTGATGTTATAGAGCAGTAAAAAGGAAGTTTGGTTGCTAGATAGTGGACAAAAATCTGAACCCTTGCAAAGGGGTGTTTTTGATTTGGACATTCCCTCCTGGATGTCCTACATTTGCAGGACATGTCCTCCATTTTCTGATCACAGTATATTTTATGGGTTTATACTATATTTGTAAAACTGTAGAACCATAATTAATAATGACCATGGCCATCCATGCATTTTCAATGTAATATCCACTCTCTTGAAGCAAAAAACTCTCCATAATAGCGTGAGAGCTATTTGAAAGTAGAATTTATTCTCTTAGACTATGGTGGATTTACGTCCTTCGAGGTCTTTCCACAAAGTTTGGATGGGCAATTATCAGACGTTATTGATTTGCAAAAATTCTGAAGGGTGGAAGTTTGAACAAGACGTTGCTTGGCATATCTTCCACATATAAGATTCTGTGATTACATATCTGACATTCTCGAATGAGAAATTTGGAAGAGGAGGCAAGTGCCATGTAGTCCAAACCCTTCATGTCATTTATGGATTCACAGTGAAATTGGTCGTGACGGAGGGGTACCCAGTCTGCATGAAATCAAACGGATAGAAGGATCCTCTTCTATGTAGAACGAAATGATCTTTCATTGTTCAAGATTCCTTTGCTTCAGGTAATTGATGGGAATGGTTTTATTGAATCTTTTTTCCTCTCTGTTGAGTGGTTTTCTGGCTGTTCGAGTTTACACAGCAGGAAAAAGGAAGTTTGGTTTCTAGATAGTGGAGAAAAATTTGAACCCTTGGAAAGAGGTGTTTTTGATTAGGGCCATTCCTCCTGGGCGTCCTACATTTGTAGGACATGTCCTCCATTTTCAAACCACAGTATATTTTATGTGTTTATACTATATTTGTACACCTGTATACCCATAATTAATCATGACCATTGCCATCCAAGCATTTTCAATGTAATATCCTCTCTCTTGAAGCAAAACAACTCTCCATAATAGTATAAGAGCTATATGAAAGTAGAATTTATTCTCTTCGACTTTGGTGGACTTTACGTCCTCCGAGGTCTTTCCACAAAGTTTGGATGGGCAATTATCAGACGTTATTGAATTGCAAAAAATCTGAAGGGTGGAAGTTTGGACAAGCCATTTCTTGGCATATTCTCCACCTGCAAGATTCTGTGATTACATATCTGACATTCTCGAATGAGAGATTTGGAAGAGGAGGCAAGTGCCATGTAGTCCAAACCCTTCATATCCTTTATGGATTCACAATAAAATTGGTTGTGATGGAGGGGTAACCAGTCTGCAAGAAATCACATGGAGAGAAGGATCCTCTTCGATGCAGAATGAAATGATCTTTCATTGTTCAAGATTTCTTTGCATGAGGAAGTTGATGGGAATGGTTTTATTGAAAATTATTTCCTCTCTGTTGAGCCTTTTTCTTGCTGTACGAGTATATAGAGCAGTAAAAGGGAAGTTTGGTTGCTAGTTAGCGGACAAAAATTTGAACCCTTGGAAAGAGGTGTTTTTAATTTGGGCCTTCCCTCCTGGGTGTCCTACATTTGTAGGACATGTCCTACATTTTCAGATCACAGTATATTTTATGGGTACATACAATATTTGTACACCTGTAGACCCAGAATTAATCATGACCATTGCCATCCAAGCATTCTCATAGTATATTCCACCCCCTTCAAGTAAAACAACTCTTTATAATTGTGTAAGAGCTATTTGAAAGTAGAATTTATTCTCTTGGACTTTGGTGCACTTTACGTCCTGCGACGTCTTTCCACAAAGTTTGGATGTACAATTATCAAACGTTATTGAGTTGCAAAAATTCTGTAGGGTGGAATTTTGGACAAGCCATTTCTTGGCATATCTTCCACCTGTAAGATTCTGTGATTACATATCTGACATTCTAGAATGAGAGATTTAGAAGAGGAGGCAAGTTCTATGTAGTCCAAACCCTTCATATCATTTATAGATTCACAATAAAATTGGTTGTGAAGGAGAGGTAACAAGTCTGCATGAAATGACATGGAGAGAAGGATCCTCTTTTATGCAGAACGAAATGATCTTTAATTGTTCAAGATTTCTTTGCATGAGGAAGTTGATGGGAATGGTTTTATTGAATCTTATTTCCTCTCTGTTGAGCCGTTTTCTTGCTGTCCGAGTTTATAGAGCAGTAAAAAGGAAGTTTGGTAGCTAGATAGTGGACAAAAATTTGAACCCTTGGAAAGAGGTCTTTTTGATGTGGGCCTTCACTCCTGGATGTCCTACATTTGTAGGACATGTCCTCCATTTTCAGATCACAGTATATTTTATGGGTTTATACTATATTTGTAAAACTGAGAACCAAAATTAATAATGACCATGGCCATCCATGCATTTTCAATGTAATATCCACTCTCTTGAAGCAAAACAACTCTCCATAATAGCGTAAGAGCTATTTGAAAGTAGAATTTATTCTCTTAGACTATGGTGGACTTTACGTCCTTCGATGTCTTTCCACAAAGTTTGGATGGGCAATTATCAGACGTTATTAATTTGCAAAAATTCTGAAGGGTAGGAATTTGAACAAGGCATTTCTTGGCATATCTTCCACATGTAAGATTCTGTGATTATATATCTGACATTCTCGAATGAGAGATTTGGAAGAGGATGAAAGTGCCATGTAGTCCAAACCCTTCATGTCATTTATGGATTCACAGTGAAATTGGTCGTGACGGAGGGGTACCCAGCCTGCATGAAATCACATGGAGAGAAGGATGTTCTTCTGTGTAGAACAAAATGATCTTTCATTGTTCAAGATTTCTTTGCATGAGGAAGTTGATGGGAATGGTTTTATTGAAGCTTATTTCCTATCTGTTGAGCCGTTTTCTTGCTGTCCGAGTTTATAGAGCAGTAAAAATGAAGTTTGGTTGCTAGATAGTGGACAAAAATGTGAACCCTTGGAAAGAGGTGTTTTTGATGTGGGCCTTCACTCCTGGGCGTCCTACATTTGTAGGACATGTCCTCCATCTTGAGATCACAATATATTTTATGGGTTTATACTATATATGTACCCTTGTAGACCCATAATTAATTATGACCATTGCCATCCAAGCATTTTTAATGTAATATCCACTCTCTTGAAGCAAAACAACTCTACATAATAGTGTAAGAGCTATTTGAAAGTAGAATTAATTCTCTTGGACTTTGGTGGACTTCATGTCCTTCGAGGTCTTTCTACAAAGTTGGGATGGGCAAATATCAGACGTTATTGAGTTGCAAAAATTCTGAAGTGTGGAATTTTGGACAAGCTATTTCTTGGCATGTCTTACACCTGTAAGATTCTGTGATTACATAGTTGTCATTCTCGAATGAGAGATTTGGAAGAGGAGGCAAGTGCTATGTAGTCCAAACCCTTCATATCATTTATAGATTCACAATAAAATTGGTTGTGAAGGAGGGGTACCCAGGCTGCATGAAATCACATGGACAGAAGGATCCTCTTTTATGCAGAACGAAATGATCTTTAATTGTTCAAGATTTCTTTGCATGAGGAAGTTGATGGGAATGGTTTTATTGAATCTTATTTCCTCTCTGTTGAGCCGTTTTCTTGCTGTCCGAGTTTATAGAGCAGTAAAAAGGAAGTTTGGTAGCTAGATAGTGGACAAAAATTTGATCCCTTGCAAAGAGGTGTTTTTGATGTGGGCCTTCACCCCTGGAAGTCCTACATTTATAGGACATGTCCTACATTTTCAGATCACAGTATATTTTATGGGTATATACTATATTTGTACACCTGTAAACCCATAATTAATTATGACCATTGCTATCGATGCATTTTCAATGTAATATCCAATCTCTTGAAGCAAAACAATCTCCATAATAGTGTAAGAGCTATTTGAAAGTAGAATTTATTCTCTTGAACTTTGGTGGACTTTACATCCTTCGAGGTCTTTGCACAAAGTTTGGAATGGCAATTATCTGACGTTATTGAGTTGCAAAAATTCTGAAGGGTGGAAGTTTGGACTAGCCATATCTTGGCATATCTTGCACCATTAAGGTTCTGTGATTACATATCTGACATTCTCGAATGAGAGATTTGGAAGAGGTAGGCAAGTGCCATGTAGTTCCAAACCTTCATGTCATTCATGGATTCACAGTGAAATTGGTCGTGATGGGGGGGTACCCAGTCTGCATGAAATCACATGGAGAGAAGGATCCTCTTGTATGCAGAACAAAATTATCTTTCAATGTTGAAGATTTCTTTGCATGAGGAAGTTGATGGGAATGGTTTTATTGAATCTTATTTCCTGTCTGTTGAGCGTTTTTCTTGATGTACGAATATATAGAGTAGTAAAAAGGAAGTTTTGTGGCTAGTTAGTGGAGAAAAATTTGAACCCTTGGAAAGAGGTGTTTTTAATTTGGGCCTTCCCTCCTGGGCGTCCTACATTTGTAGGACATGTCCTACATTTTCAGATCATACTGTATTTTATGGGTTTATACTATATATGTACCCTTGTAGACCCATAATTAATTATGACCATTGCCATCCATGCATTTTTAATGTAATATCCACTCTCTTGAAGGAAAACAACTCTCCATAATAGTGTAAGAGCTATTTGAAAGTAGAATTAATTCTCTTGGACTTTGGTGGACTTCATGTCCTTCGAGGTCTTTCCACAAAGTTGGGATGGGCAAGTATCAGACGATATTGAGTTGCAAAAATTCTGAAGTGTGGAATTTTGGACAAGCCATTTCTTGGCATGTCTTACACCTGTAAGATTCTGTGATTACATAGTTGTCATTCTCGAATGAGAGATTTGGAAGAGGAGGCAAGTGCTATGTAGTCCAAACCCTTCATATCATTTATAGATTCACAATAAAATTGGTTGTGAAGGAGGGGTACCCAGGCTGTATGAAATCACATGGACAGAAGGATCCTCTTTTATGCAGAACGAAATGATCTTTAATTGTTCAAGATTTCTTTGCATGAGGAAGTTGATGGGAATGGTTTTATTGAATCTTATTTCCTCTCTGTTGAGCCGGTTTCTTGCTGTCCGAGTTTATAGAGCAGTAAAAAGGAAGTTTGGTAGCTAGATAGTGGACAAAAATTTGATCCCTTGCAAAGAGGTGTTTTTGATGTGGGCCTTCACTCCTGGACGTCCTACATTTGTAGGACATGTCCTCCATTTTCAGATCACAGTATATTTTATGGGTTTATACTATATTTGTAAAACTGAGAACCAAAATTAATAATGACCATGGCCATACAAGCATTTTCAATGTAATATCCACTCTCTTGAAGCAAAACAACTCTCCATAATTGCGTAAGAGCTATTTGAAAGTAGAATTTATTTTCTTGGACTTTGGTGGACTTTATGTCCGGCGAGGTCTTTCCACATAGTTTGGATGGGCAATTATCAGACGTTATTGAGTTGCAAAAATTCGGAAGGCTGGGAGTTTGGACTAGCCATCTCTTGGCATATCTTGCACCTGTAAGATTCTGTGATTACATATCTGACATTCTCGAATGAGAGATTTGGAACAGAAGGCAAGTGCTATGTAGTCCAAACCCTTCATATCATTTATAGATTCACAATGAAATTGGTTCTGAAGGAGGGGTACCCAGTCTGCACGAAATCACATGGAAAGAAGGATCCTCTTCTATGTAGAACGAAATGATCTTTCATTTTTCAAGATTTCTTTTCATGAGGAAGTTGATGGGAATGGTTTTATTGAATCTTATTTCCTCTCTGTTGATCCGTTTACTTGCTGTCCGATGTTATAGAGCAGTAAAAAGGAAGTTTGGTTGCTAGATAGTGGACAAAAATCTGAACCCTTGCAAAGGGGTGTTTTTGATTTGGACCTTCCCTCCTGGATGTCCTACATTTGTAGGACATGTCCTCCATTTTCTGATCACAGTATATTTGATGGGTTTATACTATATTTGTAAAACTGTAGAACCATAATTAATAATGACCATGGCCATCCATGCATTTTCAATGTAATATCCACTCTCTTGAAGCAAAAAACTCTCCATAATAGCGTGAGAGCTATTTGAAAGTAGAATTTATTCTCTTAGACTATGGTGGACTTTACGTCCTTCGAGGTCTTTCCACAAAGTTTGGATGGGCAATTATCAGACGTTATTAATTTGCAAAAATTCTGAAGGGTAGGAATTTGAACAAGGCATTTCTTGGCATATCTTCCACATGTAAGATTCTGTGATTATATATCTGACATTCTCGAATGAGAGATTTGGAAGAGGATGAAAGTGCCATGTAGTCCAAACCCTTCATGTCATTTATGGATTCACAGTGAAATTGGTCGTGACGGAGGGGTACCCAGCCTGCATGAAATCACATGGAGAGAAGGATGTTCTTCTGTGTAGAACGAAATGATCTTTCATTGTTCAAGATTTCTTTGCATGAGGAAGTTGATGGGAATGGTTTTATTGAAACTTATTTCCTATCTGTTGAGCCGTTTTCTTGCTGTCCGAGTTTATAGAGCAGTAAAAAGGAAGTTTGGTTGCTAGATAGTGGACAAAAATGTGAACCCTTGGAAAGGGGTGTTTTTGATGTGGGCCTTCACTCCTGGGCGTCCTACATTTGTAGGACATGTCCTCCATCTTGAGATCACAATATATTTTATGGGTTTATACTATATATGTACACCTGTAGACCCATAATAAATCATGACCATGGCAATCCAAGCATTTTCAATGTAATATTCACTCTCTTGAAGCAAAAGAACTCTCCATAATAGCGTAAGAGCTATTTGAAAGTAGAATTAATTTTCTTGGACTTTGGTGGACTTTACGTCCGGCGAGGTCTTTCCACAAAGTTTGGATGGGCAATTATCAGACGTTATTGAGTTGCAAAAATTCGGAAGGCTGGGAGTTTGGACTAGCCATCTCTTGGCATATCTTGCACCTGTAAGATTCTGAGATTACATATCTGACATTCTCGAATGAGAGATTTGGAAGAGGAGGCAAGTGCTATGTAGACCAAACCCTTCATATCATTTATAGATTCACAATAAAATTGGTCGTGAAGGAGGGGTACCCAGTCTGCATGAAATCACATGGAGAGAAGGATCCTCTTGTATCCAGAACGAAATTATCTTTCATTGTTCAAGATTTCTTTGCATGAGGAAGTTGATGGGAATGGTTTTATTGAATCTAATTTCCTCTCTGTTGAGCGTTTTTCTTGATGTACGAATATATAGAACAGTAAAAAAGAAGTTTTGTGGCTAGTTAGTGGAGAAAAATTTGAACCCTTGGAAAGAGGTGTTTTTAATTTGGGCCTTCCCTCCTGGGCGTCCTACATTTGTAGGACATGTCCTACATTTTCAGATCACAGTATATTTTATGGGTATATACTATATTTGTACACCTGTAAACCCATAATTAATTATGACCATGGCCATCGATGCATTTTCAATGTAATATCCAATCTCTTGAAGCAAAACAATCTCCATAATAGTGTAAGAGCTATTTGAAAGTAGAATTTATTCTCTTGAACTTTGGTGGACTTTACATCCTTCGAGGTCTTTGCACAAAGTTTGGAATGGCAATTATCTGATGTTATTGAGTTGCAAAAATTCTGAAGGGTGGAAGTTTGGACTAGCCATATCTTGGCATATCTTGCACCATTAAGGTTCTGTGATTACATATCTGACATTCTCGAATGAGAGATTTGGAAGAGGAGGCAAGTGCCATGTAGTTCCAAACCTTCATGTCATTCATGGATTCACAGTGAAATTGGTCGTGATGGGGGGGGGTACCCAGTCTGCATGAAATCACATGGAGAGAAGGATCCTCTTGTATGCAGAACAAAATTATCTTTCAATGTTCAAGATTTCTTTGCATGAGGAAGTTGATGGGAATGGTTTTATTGAATCTTATTTCCTGTCTGTTGAGCGTTTTTCTTGATGTACGAATATATAGAGTAGTAAAAAGGAAGTTTTGTGGCTAGTTAGTGGAGAAAAATTTGAACCCTTGGAAAGAGGTGTTTTTAATTTGGGCCTTCCCTCCTGGGCGTCCTACATTTGTAGGACATGTCCTACATTTTCAGATCATACAGTATTTTATGGGTTTATACTATATATGTACCCTTGTAGACCCATAATTAATTATGACCATTGCCATCCAAGCATTTTTAATGTAATATCCACTCTCTTGAAGCAAAACAACTCTCCATAATAGTGTAAGAGCTATTTGAAAGTAGAATTAATTCTCTTGGACTTTGGTGGACTTCATGTCCTTCGAGGTCTTTCCACAAAGTTGGGATGGGCAAGTATCAGACGTTATTGAGTTGCAAAAATTCTGAAGTGTGGAATTTTGGACAAGCCATTTCTTGGCATGTCTTACACCTGTAAGATTCTGTGATTACATAGTTTTCATTCTCGAATGAGAGATTTGGAAGAGGAGGCAAGTGCTATGTAGTCCAAACCCTTCATATCATTTATAGATTCACAATAAAATTGGTTGTGAAGGAGGGGTACCCAGGCTGCATGAAATAACATGGACAGAAGGATCCTCTTTTATGCAGAACGAAATGATCTTTAATTGTTCAAGATTTCTTTGCATGAGGAAGTTGATGGGAATGGTTTTATTGAATCTTATTTCCTCTCTGTTGAGCCGGTTTCTTGCTGTCCGAGTTTATAGAGCAGTAAAAAGGAAGTTTGGTAGCTAGATAGTGGACAAAAATTTGATCCCTTGCAAAGAGGTGTTTTTGATGTGGGCCTTCACTCCTGGACATCCTACATTTGTAGGACATGTCCTCCATTTTCCGATCACAGTATATTTTATGGGTTTATACTATATTTGTAAAACTGAGAACCAAAATTAATAATGACCATGGCCATCCATGCATTTTCAATGTAATATCCACTCTCTTGAAGCAAAACAACTCTCCATAATAGCGTAAGAGCTATTTGAAAGTAGAATTTATTCTCTTAGACTATGGTGGACTTTACGTCCTTCGAGGTCTTTCCACAAAGTTTGGATGGGCAATTATCAGACGTTATTAATTTGCAAAAATTCTGAAGGGTAGGAATTTGAACAAGGCATTTCTTGGCATATCTTCCACATGTAAGATTCTGTGATTATATATCTGACATTATCGAATGAGAGATTTGGAAGAGGAGGCAAGTGCCATGTAGTCCAAACCCTTCATGTCATTTATGGATTCACAGTGAAATTGGTCGTGACGGAGGGGTACCCAGTCTGCATGAAATCACATGGAGAGAAGGATCTTCTTCTATGTAGAGCGAATTGATCTTTCATTGTTCAAGATTTCTTTGCATGAGGAAGTTGATGGGAATGGTTTTATTGAATCTTATTTCCTCTCTGTTGAGCCGTTTTCTTGCTGTCCGAGTTTATAGAGCAGTAAAAAGGAAGTTTGGTTGCCAGATAGTGGACAAAAATTTGAACCCTTGGAAAGAGATGTTTTTGATGTGGGCCTTCACTCCTGGGCGTCCTACATTTGTAGGACATGTCCTCCGTTTTCAGATCACAATATATTTTATGGGTTTATACTATATATGTACACCTGTAGACCCATAATAATTCATGACCATGGCCATACAAGCATTTTCAATGTAATATCCACTCTCTTGAAGCAAAAGAACTCTCCATAAAAGTGTAAGAGCTATTTGAAAGTAGAATTTATTTTCTTGGACTTTGGTGGACTTTATGTCCGGCGAGGTCTTTCCACATAGTTTGGATGGGCAATTATCAGACGTTATTGAGTTGCAAAAATTCGGAAGGCTGGGAGTTTGGACTAGCCATCTCTTGGCATATCTTGCACCTGTAAGATTCTGTGATTACATATCTGACATTCTCGAATGAGAGATTTGGAACAGAAGGCAAGTGCTATGTAGTCCAAACCCTTCATATCATTTATAGATTCACAATGAAATTGGTTCTGAAGGAGGGGTACCCAGTCTGCACGAAATCACATGGAAAGAAGGATCCTCTTCTATGTAGAACGAAATGATCTTTCATTTTTCAAGATTTCTTTTCATGAGGAAGTTGATGGGAATGGTTTTATTGAATCTTATTTCCTCTCTGTTGATCCGTTTACTTGCTGTCCGATGTTATAGAGCAGTAAAAAGGAAGTTTGGTTGCTAGATAGTGGACAAAAATCTGAACCCTTGCAAAGGGGTGTTTTTGATTTGGACCTTCCCTCCTGGATGTCCTACATTTGTAGGACATGTCCTCCATTTTCTGATCACAGTATATTTTATGGGTTTATACTATATTTGTAAAACTGTAGAACCATAATTAATAATGACCATGGCCATCCATGCATTTTCAATGTAATATCCACTCTCTTGAAGCAAAAAACTCTCCATAATAGCGTGAGAGCTATTTGAAAGTAAAATTTATTCTCTTAGACTATGGTGGACTTTACGTCCTTCGAGGTCTTTCCACAAAGTTTGGATGGGCAATTATCAGACGTTATTGATTTGCAAAAATTCTGAAGGGTGGAAGTTTGAACAAGACGTTGCTTGGCATATCTTCCACATGTAAGATTCTGTGATTACATATCTGACATTCTCGAATGAGAAATTTGGAAGAGGAGGCAAGTGCCATGTAGTCCAAACCCTTCATGTCATTTATGGATTCACAGTGAAATTGGTCGTGACGGAGGGGTACCCAGTCTGCATGAAATCAAACGGATAGAAGGATCCTCTTCTATGTAGAACGAAATGATCTTTCATTGTTCAAGATTCCTTTGCTTCAGGTAATTGATGGGAATGGTTTTATTGAATCTTTTTTCCTCTCTGTTGAGTGGTTTTCTGGCTGTTCGAGTTTACACAGCAGGAAAAAGGAAGTTTGGTTTCTAGATAGTGGAGAAAAATTTGAACCCTTGGAAAGAGGTGTTTTTGATTAGGGCCATTCCTCCTGGGCGTCCTACATTTGTAGGACATGTCCTCCATTTTCAGATCACATTATATTTTATGGGTTTATACTATATATGTACACCTGTAGACCCATAATAAATCATGACCATGGCCATACAAGCATTTTCAATGTAATATCCACTCTCTTGAAGCAAAAGAACTCTCCATAAAAGTGTAAGAGCTATTTGAAAGTAGAATTTATTTTCTTGGACTTTGGTGGACTTTATGTCCGGCGAGGTCTTTCCACATAGTTTGGATGGGCAATTATCAGACGTTATTGAGTTGCAAAAATTCGGAAGGCTGGGAGTTTGGACTAGCCATCTCTTGGCATATCTTGCACCTGTAAGATTCTGTGATTACATATCTGACATTCTCGAATGAGAGATTTGGAACAGAAGGCAAGTGCTATGTAGTCCAAACCCTTCATATCATTTATAGATTCACAATGAAATTGGTTCTGAAGGAGGGGTACCCTGTCTGCCCGAAATCACATGGAAAGAAGGATCCTCTTCTATGTAGAACGAAATGATCTTTCATTTTTCAAGATTTCTTTTCATGAGGAAGTTGATGGGAATGGTTTTATTGAATCTTATTTCCTCTCTGTTGATCCGTTTACTTGCTGTCTGATGTTATAGAGCAGTAAAAAGGAAGTTTGGTTGCTAGATAGTGGACAAAAATCTGAACCCTTGCAAAGGGGTGTTTTTGATTTGGACCTTCCCTCCTGGATGTCCTACATTTGTAGGACATGTCCTCCATTTTCTGATCACAGTATATTTTATGGGTTTATACTATATTTGTAAAACTGTAGAACCATCATTAATAATGACCATGGCCATCCATGCATTTTCAATGTAATATCCACTCTCTTGAAGCAAAAAACTCTCCATAATAGCGTGAGAGCTATTTGAAAGTAGAATTTATTCTCTTAGACTATGGTGGACTTTACGTCCTTCGAGGTCTTTCCACAAAGTTTGGATGGGCAATTATCAGACGTTATTGATTTGCAAAAATTCTGAAGGGTGGAAGTTTGAACAAGACGTTGCTTGGCATATCTTCCACATGTAAGATTCTGTGATTACATATCTGACATTCTCGAATGAGAAATTTGGAAGAGGAGGCAAGTGCCATGTAGTCCAAACCCTTCATGTCATTTATGGATTCACAGTGAAATTGGTCGTGACGGAGGGGTACCCAGTCTGCATGAAATCAAACGGATAGAAGGATCCTCTTCTATGTAGAACGAAATGATCTTTCATTGTTCAAGATTCCTTTGCTTCAGGTAATTGATGGGAATGGTTTTATTGAATCTTTTTTCCTCTCTGTTGAGTGGTTTTCTGGCTGTTCGAGTTTACACAGCAGGAAAAAGGAAGTTTGGTTTCTAGATAGTGGAGAAAAATTTGAACCCTTGGAAAGAGGTGTTTTTGATTAGGGCCATTCCTCCTGGGCGTCCTACATTTGTAGGACATGTCCTCCATTTTCAAACCACAGTATATTTTATGGGTTTATACTATATTTGTACACCTGTATACCCATAATTAATCATGACCATTGCCATCCAAGCATTTTCAATGTAATATCCTCTCTCTTGAAGCAAAACAACTCTCCATAATAGTATAAGAGCTATATGAAAATAGAATTTATTCTCTTCGACTTTGGTGGACTTTACGTCCTCCGAGGTCTTTCCACAAAGTTTGGATGGGCAATTATCAGACGTTATTGAATTGCAAAAAATCTGAAGGGTGGAAGTTTGGACAAGCCATTTCTTGGCATATTCTCCACCTGCAAGATTCTGTGATTACATATCTGACATTCTCGAATGAGAGATTTGGAAGAGGAGGCAAGTGCCATGTAGTCCAAACCCTTCATATCCTTTATGGATTCACAATAAAATTGGTTGTGATGGAGGGGTAACCAGTCTGCAAGAAATCACATGGAGAGAAGGATCCTCTTCGATGCAGAATGAAATGATCTTTCATTGTTCAAGATTTCTTTGCATGAGGAAGTTGATGGGAATGGTTTTATTGAAAATTATTTCCTCTCTGTTGAGCCTTTTTCTTGCTGTACGAGTATATAGAGCAGTAAAAGGGAAGTTTGGTTGCTAGTTAGCGGACAAAAATTTGAACCCTTGGAAAGAGGTGTTTTTAATTTGGGCCTTCCCTCCTGGGCGTCCTACATTTGTAGGACATGTCCTACATTTTCAGATCACAGTATATTTTATGGGTACATACAATATTTGTACACCTGTAGACCCAGAATTAATCATGACCATTGCCATCCAAGCATTCTCATAGTATATTCCACCCCCTTCAAGTAAAACAACTCTTTATAATTGTGTAAGAGCTATTTGAAAGTAGAATTTATTCTCTTGGACTTTGGTGCACTTTACGTCCTGCGACGTCTTTCCACAAAGTTTGGATGTACAATTATCAAACGTTATTGAGTTGCAAAAATTCTGTAGGGTGGAATTTTGGACAAGCCATTTCTTGGCATATCTTCCACCTGTAAGATTCTGTGATTACATATCTGACATTCTAGAATGAGAGATTTAGAAGAGGAGGCAAGTTCTATGTAGTCCAAACCCTTCATATCATTTATAGATTCACAATAAAATTGGTTGTGAAGGAGAGGTAACAAGTCTGCATGAAATGACATGGAGAGAAGGATCCTCTTTTATGCAGAACGAAATGATCTTTAATTGTTCAAGATTTCTTTGCATGAGGAAGTTGATGGGAATGGTTTTATTGAATCTTATTTCCTCTCTGTTGAGCCGTTTTCTTGCTGTCCGAGTTTATAGAGCAGTAAAAAGGAAGTTTGGTAGCTAGATAGTGGACAAAAATTTGAACCCTTGGAAAGAGGTCTTTTTGATGTGGGCCTTCACTCCTGGATGTCCTACATTTGTAGGACATGTCCTCCATTTTCAGATCACAGTATATTTTATGGGTTTATACTATATTTGTAAAACTGAGAACCAAAATTAATAATGACCATGGCCATCCATGCATTTTCAATGTAATATCCACTCTCTTGAAGCAAAACAACTCTCCATAATAGCGTAAGAGCTATTTGAAAGTAGAATTTATTCTCTTAGACTATGGTGGACTTTACGTCCTTCGATGTCTTTCCACAAAGTTTGGATGGGCAATTATCAGACGTTATTAATTTGCAAAAATTCTGAAGGGTAGGAATTTGAACAAGGCATTTCTTGGCATATCTTCCACATGTAAGATTCTGTGATTATATATCTGACATTCTCGAATGAGAGATTTGGAAGAGGATGAAAGTGCCATGTAGTCCAAACCCTTCATGTCATTTATGGATTCACAGTGAAATTGGTCGTGACGGAGGGGTACCCAGCCTGCATGAAATCACATGGAGAGAAGGATGTTCTTCTGTGTAGAACAAAATGATCTTTCATTGTTCAAGATTTCTTTGCATGAGGAAGTTGATGGGAATGGTTTTATTGAAGCTTATTTCCTATCTGTTGAGCCGTTTTCTTGCTGTCCGAGTTTATAGAGCAGTAAAAATGAAGTTTGGTTGCTAGATAGTGGACAAAAATGTGAACCCTTGGAAAGAGGTGTTTTTGATGTGGGCCTTCACTCCTGGGCGTCCTACATTTGTAGGACATGTCCTCCATCTTGAGATCACAATATATTTTATGGGTTTATACTATATATGTACCCTTGTAGACCCATAATTAATTATGACCATTGCCATCCAAGCATTTTTAATGTAATATCCACTCTCTTGAAGCAAAACAACTCTACATAATAGTGTAAGAGCTATTTGAAAGTAGAATTAATTCTCTTGGACTTTGGTGGACTTCATGTCCTTCGAGGTCTTTCTACAAAGTTGGGATGGGCAAATATCAGACGTTATTGAGTTGCAAAAATTCTGAAGTGTGGAATTTTGGACAAGCTATTTCTTGGCATGTCTTACACCTGTAAGATTCTGTGATTACATAGTTGTCATTCTCGAATGAGAGATTTGGAAGAGGAGGCAAGTGCTATGTAGTCCAAACCCTTCATATCATTTATAGATTCACAATAAAATTGGTTGTGAAGGAGGGGTACCCAGGCTGCATGAAATCACATGGACAGAAGGATCCTCTTTTATGCAGAACGAAATGATCTTTAATTGTTCAAGATTTCTTTGCATGAGGAAGTTGATGGGAATGGTTTTATTGAATCTTATTTCCTCTCTGTTGAGCCGTTTTCTTGCTGTCCGAGTTTATAGAGCAGTAAAAAGGAAGTTTGGTAGCTAGATAGTGGACAAAAATTTGATCCCTTGCAAAGAGGTGTTTTTGATGTGGGCCTTCACCCCTGGAAGTCCTACATTTATAGGACATGTCCTACATTTTCAGATCACAGTATATTTTATGGGTATATACTATATTTGTACACCTGTAAACCCATAATTAATTATGACCATTGCTATCGATGCATTTTCAATGTAATATCCAATCTCTTGAAGCAAAACAATCTCCATAATAGTGTAAGAGCTATTTGAAAGTAGAATTTATTCTCTTGAACTTTGGTGGACTTTACATCCTTCGAGGTCTTTGCACAAAGTTTGGAATGGCAATTATCTGACGTTATTGAGTTGCAAAAATTCTGAAGGGTGGAAGTTTGGACTAGCCATATCTTGGCATATCTTGCACCATTAAGGTTCTGTGATTACATATCTGACATTCTCGAATGAGAGATTTGGAAGAGGTAGGCAAGTGCCATGTAGTTCCAAACCTTCATGTCATTCATGGATTCACAGTGAAATTGGTCGTGATGGGGGGGTACCCAGTCTGCATGAAATCACATGGAGAGAAGGATCCTCTTGTATGCAGAACAAAATTATCTTTCAATGTTGAAGATTTCTTTGCATGAGGAAGTTGATGGGAATGGTTTTATTGAATCTTATTTCCTGTCTGTTGAGCGTTTTTCTTGATGTACGAATATATAGAGTAGTAAAAAGGAAGTTTTGTGGCTAGTTAGTGGAGAAAAATTTGAACCCTTGGAAAGAGGTGTTTTTAATTTGGGCCTTCCCTCCTGGGCGTCCTACATTTGTAGGACATGTCCTACATTTTCAGATCATACTGTATTTTATGGGTTTATACTATATATGTACCCTTGTAGACCCATAATTAATTATGACCATTGCCATCCATGCATTTTTAATGTAATATCCACTCTCTTGAAGGAAAACAACTCTCCATAATAGTGTAAGAGCTATTTGAAAGTAGAATTAATTCTCTTGGACTTTGGTGGACTTCATGTCCTTCGAGGTCTTTCCACAAAGTTGGGATGGGCAAGTATCAGACGATATTGAGTTGCAAAAATTCTGAAGTGTGGAATTTTGGACAAGCCATTTCTTGGCATGTCTTACACCTGTAAGATTCTGTGATTACATAGTTGTCATTCTCGAATGAGAGATTTGGAAGAGGAGGCAAGTGCTATGTAGTCCAAACCCTTCATATCATTTATAGATTCACAATAAAATTGGTTGTGAAGGAGGGGTACCCAGGCTGTATGAAATCACATGGACAGAAGGATCCTCTTTTATGCAGAACGAAATGATCTTTAATTGTTCAAGATTTCTTTGCATGAGGAAGTTGATGGGAATGGTTTTATTGAATCTTATTTCCTCTCTGTTGAGCCGGTTTCTTGCTGTCCGAGTTTATAGAGCAGTAAAAAGGAAGTTTGGTAGCTAGATAGTGGACAAAAATTTGATCCCTTGCAAAGAGGTGTTTTTGATGTGGGCCTTCACTCCTGGACGTCCTACATTTGTAGGACATGTCCTCCATTTTCAGATCACAGTATATTTTATGGGTTTATACTATATTTGTAAAACTGAGAACCAAAATTAATAATGACCATGGCCATACAAGCATTTTCAATGTAATATCCACTCTCTTGAAGCAAAACAACTCTCCATAATTGCGTAAGAGCTATTTGAAAGTAGAATTTATTTTCTTGGACTTTGGTGGACTTTATGTCCGGCGAGGTCTTTCCACATAGTTTGGATGGGCAATTATCAGACGTTATTGAGTTGCAAAAATTCGGAAGGCTGGGAGTTTGGACTAGCCATCTCTTGGCATATCTTGCACCTGTAAGATTCTGTGATTACATATCTGACATTCTCGAATGAGAGATTTGGAACAGAAGGCAAGTGCTATGTAGTCCAAACCCTTCATATCATTTATAGATTCACAATGAAATTGGTTCTGAAGGAGGGGTACCCAGTCTGCACGAAATCACATGGAAAGAAGGATCCTCTTCTATGTAGAACGAAATGATCTTTCATTTTTCAAGATTTCTTTTCATGAGGAAGTTGATGGGAATGGTTTTATTGAATCTTATTTCCTCTCTGTTGATCCGTTTACTTGCTGTCCGATGTTATAGAGCAGTAAAAAGGAAGTTTGGTTGCTAGATAGTGGACAAAAATCTGAACCCTTGCAAAGGGGTGTTTTTGATTTGGACCTTCCCTCCTGGATGTCCTACATTTGTAGGACATGTCCTCCATTTTCTGATCACAGTATATTTGATGGGTTTATACTATATTTGTAAAACTGTAGAACCATAATTAATAATGACCATGGCCATCCATGCATTTTCAATGTAATATCCACTCTCTTGAAGCAAAAAACTCTCCATAATAGCGTGAGAGCTATTTGAAAGTAGAATTTATTCTCTTAGACTATGGTGGACTTTACGTCCTTCGAGGTCTTTCCACAAAGTTTGGATGGGCAATTATCAGACGTTATTAATTTGCAAAAATTCTGAAGGGTAGGAATTTGAACAAGGCATTTCTTGGCATATCTTCCACATGTAAGATTCTGTGATTATATATCTGACATTCTCGAATGAGAGATTTGGAAGAGGATGAAAGTGCCATGTAGTCCAAACCCTTCATGTCATTTATGGATTCACAGTGAAATTGGTCGTGACGGAGGGGTACCCAGCCTGCATGAAATCACATGGAGAGAAGGATGTTCTTCTGTGTAGAACGAAATGATCTTTCATTGTTCAAGATTTCTTTGCATGAGGAAGTTGATGGGAATGGTTTTATTGAAACTTATTTCCTATCTGTTGAGCCGTTTTCTTGCTGTCCGAGTTTATAGAGCAGTAAAAAGGAAGTTTGGTTGCTAGATAGTGGACAAAAATGTGAACCCTTGGAAAGGGGTGTTTTTGATGTGGGCCTTCACTCCTGGGCGTCCTACATTTGTAGGACATGTCCTCCATCTTGAGATCACAATATATTTTATGGGTTTATACTATATATGTACACCTGTAGACCCATAATAAATCATGACCATGGCAATCCAAGCATTTTCAATGTAATATTCACTCTCTTGAAGCAAAAGAACTCTCCATAATAGCGTAAGAGCTATTTGAAAGTAGAATTAATTTTCTTGGACTTTGGTGGACTTTACGTCCGGCGAGGTCTTTCCACAAAGTTTGGATGGGCAATTATCAGACGTTATTGAGTTGCAAAAATTCGGAAGGCTGGGAGTTTGGACTAGCCATCTCTTGGCATATCTTGCACCTGTAAGATTCTGAGATTACATATCTGACATTCTCGAATGAGAGATTTGGAAGAGGAGGCAAGTGCTATGTAGACCAAACCCTTCATATCATTTATAGATTCACAATAAAATTGGTCGTGAAGGAGGGGTACCCAGTCTGCATGAAATCACATGGAGAGAAGGATCCTCTTGTATCCAGAACGAAATTATCTTTCATTGTTCAAGATTTCTTTGCATGAGGAAGTTGATGGGAATGGTTTTATTGAATCTAATTTCCTCTCTGTTGAGCGTTTTTCTTGATGTACGAATATATAGAACAGTAAAAAAGAAGTTTTGTGGCTAGTTAGTGGAGAAAAATTTGAACCCTTGGAAAGAGGTGTTTTTAATTTGGGCCTTCCCTCCTGGGCGTCCTACATTTGTAGGACATGTCCTACATTTTCAGATCACAGTATATTTTATGGGTATATACTATATTTGTACACCTGTAAACCCATAATTAATTATGACCATGGCCATCGATGCATTTTCAATGTAATATCCAATCTCTTGAAGCAAAACAATCTCCATAATAGTGTAAGAGCTATTTGAAAGTAGAATTTATTCTCTTGAACTTTGGTGGACTTTACATCCTTCGAGGTCTTTGCACAAAGTTTGGAATGGCAATTATCTGATGTTATTGAGTTGCAAAAATTCTGAAGGGTGGAAGTTTGGACTAGCCATATCTTGGCATATCTTGCACCATTAAGGTTCTGTGATTACATATCTGACATTCTCGAATGAGAGATTTGGAAGAGGAGGCAAGTGCCATGTAGTTCCAAACCTTCATGTCATTCATGGATTCACAGTGAAATTGGTCGTGATGGGGGGGGGTACCCAGTCTGCATGAAATCACATGGAGAGAAGGATCCTCTTGTATGCAGAACAAAATTATCTTTCAATGTTCAAGATTTCTTTGCATGAGGAAGTTGATGGGAATGGTTTTATTGAATCTTATTTCCTGTCTGTTGAGCGTTTTTCTTGATGTACGAATATATAGAGTAGTAAAAAGGAAGTTTTGTGGCTAGTTAGTGGAGAAAAATTTGAACCCTTGGAAAGAGGTGTTTTTAATTTGGGCCTTCCCTCCTGGGCGTCCTACATTTGTAGGACATGTCCTACATTTTCAGATCATACAGTATTTTATGGGTTTATACTATATATGTACCCTTGTAGACCCATAATTAATTATGACCATTGCCATCCAAGCATTTTTAATGTAATATCCACTCTCTTGAAGCAAAACAACTCTCCATAATAGTGTAAGAGCTATTTGAAAGTAGAATTAATTCTCTTGGACTTTGGTGGACTTCATGTCCTTCGAGGTCTTTCCACAAAGTTGGGATGGGCAAGTATCAGACGTTATTGAGTTGCAAAAATTCTGAAGTGTGGAATTTTGGACAAGCCATTTCTTGGCATGTCTTACACCTGTAAGATTCTGTGATTACATAGTTTTCATTCTCGAATGAGAGATTTGGAAGAGGAGGCAAGTGCTATGTAGTCCAAACCCTTCATATCATTTATAGATTCACAATAAAATTGGTTGTGAAGGAGGGGTACCCAGGCTGCATGAAATAACATGGACAGAAGGATCCTCTTTTATGCAGAACGAAATGATCTTTAATTGTTCAAGATTTCTTTGCATGAGGAAGTTGATGGGAATGGTTTTATTGAATCTTATTTCCTCTCTGTTGAGCCGGTTTCTTGCTGTCCGAGTTTATAGAGCAGTAAAAAGGAAGTTTGGTAGCTAGATAGTGGACAAAAATTTGATCCCTTGCAAAGAGGTGTTTTTGATGTGGGCCTTCACTCCTGGACATCCTACATTTGTAGGACATGTCCTCCATTTTCAGATCACAGTATATTTTATGGGTTTATACTATATTTGTAAAACTGAGAACCAAAATTAATAATGACCATGGCCATCCATGCATTTTCAATGTAATATCCACTCTCTTGAAGCAAAACAACTCTCCATAATAGCGTAAGAGCTATTTGAAAGTAGAATTTATTCTCTTAGACTATGGTGGACTTTACGTCCTTCGAGGTCTTTCCACAAAGTTTGGATGGGCAATTATCAGACGTTATTAATTTGCAAAAATTCTGAAGGGTAGGAATTTGAACAAGGCATTTCTTGGCATATCTTCCACATGTAAGATTCTGTGATTATATATCTGACATTATCGAATGAGAGATTTGGAAGAGGAGGCAAGTGCCATGTAGTCCAAACCCTTCATGTCATTTATGGATTCACAGTGAAATTGGTCGTGACGGAGGGGTACCCAGTCTGCATGAAATCACATGGAGAGAAGGATCTTCTTCTATGTAGAGCGAATTGATCTTTCATTGTTCAAGATTTCTTTGCATGAGGAAGTTGATGGGAATGGTTTTATTGAATCTTATTTCCTCTCTGTTGAGCCGTTTTCTTGCTGTCCGAGTTTATAGAGCAGTAAAAAGGAAGTTTGGTTGCCAGATAGTGGACAAAAATTTGAACCCTTGGAAAGAGATGTTTTTGATGTGGGCCTTCACTCCTGGGCGTCCTACATTTGTAGGACATGTCCTCCGTTTTCAGATCACAATATATTTTATGGGTTTATACTATATATGTACACCTGTAGACCCATAATAATTCATGACCATGGCCATACAAGCATTTTCAATGTAATATCCACTCTCTTGAAGCAAAAGAACTCTCCATAAAAGTGTAAGAGCTATTTGAAAGTAGAATTTATTTTCTTGGACTTTGGTGGACTTTATGTCCGGCGAGGTCTTTCCACATAGTTTGGATGGGCAATTATCAGACGTTATTGAGTTGCAAAAATTCGGAAGGCTGGGAGTTTGGACTAGCCATCTCTTGGCATATCTTGCACCTGTAAGATTCTGTGATTACATATCTGACATTCTCGAATGAGAGATTTGGAACAGAAGGCAAGTGCTATGTAGTCCAAACCCTTCATATCATTTATAGATTCACAATGAAATTGGTTCTGAAGGAGGGGTACCCAGTCTGCACGAAATCACATGGAAAGAAGGATCCTCTTCTATGTAGAACGAAATGATCTTTCATTTTTCAAGATTTCTTTTCATGAGGAAGTTGATGGGAATGGTTTTATTGAATCTTATTTCCTCTCTGTTGATCCGTTTACTTGCTGTCCGATGTTATAGAGCAGTAAAAAGGAAGTTTGGTTGCTAGATAGTGGACAAAAATCTGAACCCTTGCAAAGGGGTGTTTTTGATTTGGACCTTCCCTCCTGGATGTCCTACATTTGTAGGACATGTCCTCCATTTTCTGATCACAGTATATTTTATGGGTTTATACTATATTTGTAAAACTGTAGAACCATAATTAATAATGACCATGGCCATCCATGCATTTTCAATGTAATATCCACTCTCTTGAAGCAAAAAACTCTCCATAATAGCGTGAGAGCTATTTGAAAGTAAAATTTATTCTCTTAGACTATGGTGGACTTTACGTCCTTCGAGGTCTTTCCACAAAGTTTGGATGGGCAATTATCAGACGTTATTGATTTGCAAAAATTCTGAAGGGTGGAAGTTTGAACAAGACGTTGCTTGGCATATCTTCCACATGTAAGATTCTGTGATTACATATCTGACATTCTCGAATGAGAAATTTGGAAGAGGAGGCAAGTGCCATGTAGTCCAAACCCTTCATGTCATTTATGGATTCACAGTGAAATTGGTCGTGACGGAGGGGTACCCAGTCTGCATGAAATCAAACGGATAGAAGGATCCTCTTCTATGTAGAACGAAATGATCTTTCATTGTTCAAGATTCCTTTGCTTCAGGTAATTGATGGGAATGGTTTTATTGAATCTTTTTTCCTCTCTGTTGAGTGGTTTTCTGGCTGTTCGAGTTTACACAGCAGGAAAAAGGAAGTTTGGTTTCTAGATAGTGGAGAAAAATTTGAACCCTTGGAAAGAGGTGTTTTTGATTAGGGCCATTCCTCCTGGGCGTCCTACATTTGTAGGACATGTCCTCCATTTTCAGATCACATTATATTTTATGGGTTTATACTATATATGTACACCTGTAGACCCATAATAAATCATGACCATGGCCATACAAGCATTTTCAATGTAATATCCACTCTCTTGAAGCAAAAGAACTCTCCATAAAAGTGTAAGAGCTATTTGAAAGTAGAATTTATTTTCTTGGACTTTGGTGGACTTTATGTCCGGCGAGGTCTTTCCACATAGTTTGGATGGGCAATTATCAGACGTTATTGAGTTGCAAAAATTCGGAAGGCTGGGAGTTTGGACTAGCCATCTCTTGGCATATCTTGCACCTGTAAGATTCTGTGATTACATATCTGACATTCTCGAATGAGAGATTTGGAACAGAAGGCAAGTGCTATGTAGTCCAAACCCTTCATATCATTTATAGATTCACAATGAAATTGGTTCTGAAGGAGGGGTACCCTGTCTGCCCGAAATCACATGGAAAGAAGGATCCTCTTCTATGTAGAACGAAATGATCTTTCATTTTTCAAGATTTCTTTTCATGAGGAAGTTGATGGGAATGGTTTTATTGAATCTTATTTCCTCTCTGTTGATCCGTTTACTTGCTGTCTGATGTTATAGAGCAGTAAAAAGGAAGTTTGGTTGCTAGATAGTGGACAAAAATCTGAACCCTTGCAAAGGGGTGTTTTTGATTTGGACCTTCCCTCCTGGATGTCCTACATTTGTAGGACATGTCCTCCATTTTCTGATCACAGTATATTTTATGGGTTTATACTATATTTGTAAAACTGTAGAACCATCATTAATAATGACCATGGCCATCCATGCATTTTCAATGTAATATCCACTCTCTTGAAGCAAAAAACTCTCCATAATAGCGTGAGAGCTATTTGAAAGTAGAATTTATTCTCTTAGACTATGGTGGACTTTACGTCCTTCGAGGTCTTTCCACAAAGTTTGGATGGGCAATTATCAGACGTTATTGATTTGCAAAAATTCTGAAGGGTGGAAGTTTGAACAAGACGTTGCTTGGCATATCTTCCACATGTAAGATTCTGTGATTACATATCTGACATTCTCGAATGAGAAATTTGGAAGAGGAGGCAAGTGCCATGTAGTCCAAACCCTTCATGTCATTTATGGATTCACAGTGAAATTGGTCGTGACGGAGGGGTACCCAGTCTGCATGAAATCAAACGGATAGAAGGATCCTCTTCTATGTAGAACGAAATGATCTTTCATTGTTCAAGATTCCTTTGCTTCAGGTAATTGATGGGAATGGTTTTATTGAATCTTTTTTCCTCTCTGTTGAGTGGTTTTCTGGCTGTTCGAGTTTACACAGCAGGAAAAAGGAAGTTTGGTTTCTAGATAGTGGAGAAAAATTTGAACCCTTGGAAAGAGGTGTTTTTGATTAGGGCCATTCCTCCTGGGCGTCCTACATTTGTAGGACATGTCCTCCATTTTCAAACCACAGTATATTTTATGGGTTTATACTATATTTGTACACCTGTATACCCATAATTAATCATGACCATTGCCATCCAAGCATTTTCAATGTAATATCCTCTCTCTTGAAGCAAAACAACTCTCCATAATAGTATAAGAGCTATATGAAAATAGAATTTATTCTCTTCGACTTTGGTGGACTTTACGTCCTTCGAGGTCTTTCCACAAAGTTTGGATGGGCAATTATCAGACGTTATTGAATTGCAAAAAATCTGAAGGGTGGAAGTTTGGACAAGCCATTTCTTGGCATATTCTCCACCTGCAAGATTCTGTGATTACATATCTGACATTCTCGAATGAGAGATTTGGAAGAGGAGGCAAGTGCCATGTAGTCCAAACCCTTCATATCCTTTATGGATTCACAATAAAATTGGTTGTGATGGAGGGGTAACCAGTCTGCAAGAAATCACATGGAGAGAAGGATCCTCTTCGATGCAGAATGAAATGATCTTTCATTGTTCAAGATTTCTTTGCATGAGGAAGTTGATGGGAATGGTTTTATTGAAAATTATTTCCTCTCTGTTGAGCCTTTTTCTTGCTGTACGAGTATATAGAGCAGTAAAAGGGAAGTTTGGTTGCTAGTTAGCGGACAAAAATTTGAACCCTTGGAAAGAGGTGTTTTTAATTTGGGCCTTCCCTCCTGGGCGTCCTACATTTGTAGGACATGTCCTACATTTTCAGATCACAGTATATTTTATGGGTACATACAATATTTGTACACCTGTAGACCCAGAATTAATCATGACCATTGCCATCCAAGCATTCTCATAGTATATTCCACCCCCTTCAAGTAAAACAACTCTTTATAATTGTGTAAGAGCTATTTGAAAGTAGAATTTATTCTCTTGGACTTTGGTGCACTTTACGTCCTGCGACGTCTTTCCACAAAGTTTGGATGTACAATTATCAAACGTTATTGAGTTGCAAAAATTCTGTAGGGTGGAATTTTGGACAAGCCATTTCTTGGCATATCTTCCACCTGTAAGATTCTGTGATTACATATCTGACATTCTAGAATGAGAGATTTAGAAGAGGAGGCAAGTTCTATGTAGTCCAAACCCTTCATATCATTTATGGATTCACAGTGAAATTGGTCGTGACGGAGGGGTACCCAGTCTGCATGAAATCACATGGAGAGAAGGATCTTCTTCTATGTAGAGTGAAATGATCTTTCATTGTTCAAGATTTCTTTGCATGAGGAAGTTGATGGGAATGGTTTTATTGAATCTTATTTCCTCTCTGTTGAGCCGTTTTCTTGCTGTCCGAGTTTATAGAGCAGTAAAAAGGAAGCTTGGTTGCCAGATAGTGGACAAAAATTTGAACCCTTGGAAAGAGATGTTTTTGATTAAGGCGTTCCCTCCTGGGCGTCCTACATTTGTAGGACATGTCCTCCATTTTCAGATCACAGTATATTTTATGGGTTTATACTATATATGTACACCTGTAGACCCATAATAAATCATGACCATGGCCATACAAGCATTTTCAATGTAATATCCACTCTCTTGAAGCAAAAGAACTCTCCATAAAAGTGTAAGAGCTATTTGAAAGTAGAATTTATTTTCTTGGACTTTGGTGGACTTTATGTCCGGCGAGGTCTTTCCACATAGTTTGGATGGGCAATTATCAGACGTTATTGAGTTGCAAAAATTCGGAAGGCTGGGAGTTTGGACTAGCCATCTCTTGGCATATCTTGCACCTGTAAGATTCTGTGATTACATATCTGACATTCTCGAATGAGAGATTTGGAACAGAAGGCAAGTGCTATGTAGTCCAAACCCTTCATATCATTTATAGATTCACAATGAAATTGGTTCTGAAGGAGGGGTACCCAGTCTGCACGAAATCACATGGAAAGAAGGATCCTCTTCTATGTAGAACGAAATGATCTTTCATTTTTCAAGATTTCTTTTCATGAGGAAGTTGATGGGAATGGTTTTATTGAATCTTATTTCCTCTCTGTTGATCCGTTTACTTGCTGTCCGATGTTATAGAGCAGTAAAAAGGAAGTTTGGTTGCTAGATAGTGGACAAAAATCTGAACCCTTGCAAAGGGGTGTTTTTGATTTGGACATTCCCTCCTGGATGTCCTACATTTGTAGGACATGTCCTCCATTTTCTGATCACAGTATATTTGATGGGTTTATACTATATTTGTAAAACTGTAGAACCATAATTAATAATGACCATGGCCATCCATGCATTTTCAATGTAATATCCACTCTCTTGAAGCAAAAAACTCTCCATAATAGCGTGAGAGCTATTTGAAAGTAGAATTTATTCTCTTAGACTATGGTGGACTTTACGTCCTTCGAGGTCTTTCCACAAAGTTTGGATGGGCAATTATCAGACGTTATTGATTTGCAAAAATTCTGAAGGGTGGAAGTTTGAACAAGACGTTGCTTGGCATATCTTCCACATGTAAGATTCTGTGATTACATATCTGACATTCTCGAATGAGAAATTTGGAAGAGGAGGCAAGTGCCATGTAGTCCAAACCCTTCATGTCATTTATGGATTCACAGTGAAATTGGTCGTGACGGAGGGGTACCCAGTCTGCATGAAATCAAACGGATAGAAGGATCCTCTTCTATGTAGAACGAAATGATCTTTCATTGTTCAAGATTCCTTTGCTTCAGGTAATTGATGGGAATGGTTTTATTGAATCTTTTTTCCTCTCTGTTGAGTGGTTTTCTGGCTGTTCGAGTTTACACAGCAGGAAAAAGGAAGTTTGGTTTCTAGATAGTGGAGAAAAATTTGAACCCTTGGAAAGAGGTGTTTTTGATTAGGGCCATTCCTCCTGGGCGTCCTACATTTGTAGGACATGTCCTCCATTTTCAAACCACAGTATATTTTATGGGTTTATACTATATTTGTACACCTGTATACCCATAATTAATCATGACCATTGCCATCCAAGCATTTTCAATGTAATATCCTCTCTCTTGAAGCAAAACAACTCTCCATAATAGTATAAGAGCTATATGAAAGTAGAATTTATTCTCTTCGACTTTGGTGGACTTTACGTCCTTCGAGGTCTTTCCACAAAGTTTGGATGGGCAATTATCAGACGTTATTGAATTGCAAAAAATCTGAAGGGTGGAAGTTTGGACAAGCCATTTCTTGGCATATTCTCCACCTGCAAGATTCTGTGATTACATATCTGACATTCTCGAATGAGAGATTTGGAAGAGGAGGCAAGTGCCATGTAGTCCAAACCCTTCATATCCTTTATGGATTCACAATAAAATTGGTTGTGATGGAGGGGTAACCAGTCTGCAAGAAATCACATGGAGAGAAGGATCCTCTTCGATGCAGAATGAAATGATCTTTCATTGTTCAAGATTTCTTTGCATGAGGAAGTTGATGGGAATGGTTTTATTGAAAATTATTTCCTCTCTGTTGAGCCTTTTTCTTGCTGTACGAGTATATAGAGCAGTAAAAGGGAAGTTTGGTTGCTAGTTAGCGGACAAAAATTTGAACCCTTGGAAAGAGGTGTTTTTAATTTGGGCCTTCCCTCCTGGGCGTCCTACATTTGTAGGACATGTCCTACATTTTCAGATCACAGTATATTTTATGGGTACATACAATATTTGTACACCTGTAGACCCAGAATTAATCATGACCATTGCCATCCAAGCATTCTCATAGTATATTCCACCCCCTTCAAGTAAAACAACTCTTTATAATTGTGTAAGAGCTATTTGAAAGTAGAATTTATTCTCTTGGACTTTGGTGCACTTTACGTCCTGCGACGTCTTTCCACAAAGTTTGGATGTACAATTATCAAACGTTATTGAGTTGCAAAAATTCTGTAGGTTGGAATTTTGGACAAGCCATTTCTTGGCATATCTTCCACCTGTAAGATTCTGTGATTACATATCTGACATTCTAGAATGAGAGATTTAGAAGAGGAGGCAAGTTCTATGTAGTCCAAACCCTTCATATCATTTATGGATTCACAGTGAAATTGGTCGTGACGGAGGGGTACCCAGTCTGCATGAAATCACATGGAGAGAAGGATCTTCTTCTATGTAGAGTGAAATGATCTTTCATTGTTCAAGATTTCTTTGCATGAGGAAGTTGATGGGAATGGTTTTATTGAATCTTATTTCCTCTCTGTTGAGCCGTTTTCTTGCTGTCCGAGTTTATAGAGCAGTAAAAAGGAAGCTTGGTTGCCAGATAGTGGACAAAAATTTGAACCCTTGGAAAGAGATGTTTTTGATTAAGGCGTTCCCTCCTGGGCGTCCTACATTTGTAGGACATGTCCTCCATTTTCAGATCACAGTATATTTTATGGGTTTATACTATATATGTACACCTGTAGACCCATAATAAATCATGACCATGGCCATACAAGCATTTTCAATGTAATATCCACTCTCTTGAAGCAAAAGAACTCTCCATAAAAGTGTAAGAGCTATTTGAAAGTAGAATTTATTTTCTTGGACTTTGGTGGACTTTATGTCCGGCGAGGTCTTTCCACATAGTTTGGATGGGCAATTATCAGACGTTATTGAGTTGCAAAAATTCGGAAGGCTGGGAGTTTGGACTAGCCATCTCTTGGCATATCTTGCACCTGTAAGATTCTGTGATTACATATCTGACATTCTCGAATGAGAGATTTGGAACAGAAGGCAAGTGCTATGTAGTCCAAACCCTTCATATCATTTATAGATTCACAATGAAATTGGTTCTGAAGGAGGGGTACCCAGTCTGCACGAAATCACATGGAAAGAAGGATCCTCTTCTATGTAGAACGAAATGATCTTTCATTTTTCAAGATTTCTTTTCATGAGGAAGTTGATGGGAATGGTTTTATTGAATCTTATTTCCTCTCTGTTGATCCGTTTACTTGCTGTCCGATGTTATAGAGCAGTAAAAAGGAAGTTTGGTTGCTAGATAGTGGACAAAAATCTGAACCCTTGCAAAGGGGTGTTTTTGATTTGGACATTCCCTCCTGGATGTCCTACATTTGTAGGACATGTCCTCCATTTTCTGATCACAGTATATTTGATGGGTTTATACTATATTTGTAAAACTGTAGAACCATAATTAATAATGACCATGGCCATCCATGCATTTTCAATGTAATATCCACTCTCTTGAAGCAAAAAACTCTCCATAATAGCGTGAGAGCTATTTGAAAGTAGAATTTATTCTCTTAGACTATGGTGGACTTTACGTCCTTCGAGGTCTTTCCACAAAGTTTGGATGGGCAATTATCAGACGTTATTGATTTGCAAAAATTCTGAAGGGTGGAAGTTTGAACAAGACGTTGCTTGGCATATCTTCCACATGTAAGATTCTGTGATTACATATCTGACATTCTCGAATGAGAAATTTGGAAGAGGAGGCAAGTGCCATGTAGTCCAAACCCTTCATGTCATTTATGGATTCACAGTGAAATTGGTCGTGACGGAGGGGTACCCAGTCTGCATGAAATCAAACGGATAGAAGGATCCTCTTCTATGTAGAACGAAATGATCTTTCATTGTTCAAGATTCCTTTGCTTCAGGTAATTGATGGGAATGGTTTTATTGAATCTTTTTTCCTCTCTGTTGAGTGGTTTTCTGGCTGTTCGAGTTTACACAGCAGGAAAAAGGAAGTTTGGTTTCTAGATAGTGGAGAAAAATTTGAACCCTTGGAAAGAGGTGTTTTTGATTAGGGCCATTCCTCCTGGGCGTCCTACATTTGTAGGACATGTCCTCCATTTTCAAACCACAGTATATTTTATGGGTTTATACTATATTTGTACACCTGTATACCCATAATTAATCATGACCATTGCCATCCAAGCATTTTCAATGTAATATCCTCTCTCTTGAAGCAAAACAACTCTCCATAATAGTATAAGAGCTATATGAAAGTAGAATTTATTCTCTTCGACTTTGGTGGACTTTACGTCCTTCGAGGTCTTTCCACAAAGTTTGGATGGGCAATTATCAGACGTTATTGAATTGCAAAAAATCTGAAGGGTGGAAGTTTGGACAAGCCATTTCTTGGCATATTCTCCACCTGCAAGATTCTGTGATTACATATCTGACATTCTCGAATGAGAGATTTGGAAGAGGAGGCAAGTGCCATGTAGTCCAAACCCTTCATATCCTTTATGGATTCACAATAAAATTGGTTGTGATGGAGGGGTAACCAGTCTGCAAGAAATCACATGGAGAGAAGGATCCTCTTCGATGCAGAATGAAATGATCTTTCATTGTTCAAGATTTCTTTGCATGAGGAAGTTGATGGGAATGGTTTTATTGAAAATTATTTCCTCTCTGTTGAGCCTTTTTCTTGCTGTACGAGTATATAGAGCAGTAAAAGGGAAGTTTGGTTGCTAGTTAGCGGACAAAAATTTGAACCCTTGGAAAGAGGTGTTTTTAATTTGGGCCTTCCCTCCTGGGCGTCCTACATTTGTAGGACATGTCCTACATTTTCAGATCACAGTATATTTTATGGGTACATACAATATTTGTACACCTGTAGACCCAGAATTAATCATGACCATTGCCATCCAAGCATTCTCATAGTATATTCCACCCCCTTCAAGTAAAACAACTCTTTATAATTGTGTAAGAGCTATTTGAAAGTAGAATTTATTCTCTTGGACTTTGGTGCACTTTACGTCCTGCGACGTCTTTCCACAAAGTTTGGATGTACAATTATCAAACGTTATTGAGTTGCAAAAATTCTGTAGGGTGGAATTTTGGACAAGCCATTTCTTGGCATATCTTCCACCTGTAAGATTCTGTGATTACATATCTGACATTCTCGAATGAGAGATTTAGAAGAGGAGGCAAGTTCTATGTAGTCCAAACCCTTCATATCATTTATAGATTCACAATAAAATTGGTTGTGAAGGAGAGGTAACAAGTCTGCATGAAATGACATGGAGAGAAGGATCCTCTTTTATGCAGAACGAAATGATCTTTAATTGTTCAAGATTTCTTTGCATGAGGAAGTTGATGGGAATGGTTTTATTGAATCTTATTTCCTCTCTGTTGAGCCGTTTTCTTGCTGTCCGAGTTTATAGAGCAGTAAAAAGGAAGTTTGGTAGCTAGATAGTGGACAAAAATTAGAACCCTTGGAAAGAGGTGTTTTTGATGTGGGCCTTCACTCCTGGATGTCCTACATTTGTAGGACATGTCCTCCATTTTCAGATCACAGTATATTTTATGGGTTTATACTATATTTGTAAAACTGAGAACCAAAATTAATAATGACCATGGCCATCCATGCATTTTCAATGTAATATCCACTCTCTTGAAGCAAAACAACTCTCCATAATAGCGTAAGAGCTATTTGAAAGTAGAATTTATTCTCTTAGACTATGGTGGACTTTACGTCCTTCGATGTCTTTCCACAAAGTTTGGATGGGCAATTATCAGACGTTATTAATTTGCAAAAATTCTGAAGGGTAGGAATTTGAACAAGGCATTTCTTGGCATATCTTCCACATGTAAGATTCTGTGATTATATATCTGACATTCTCGAATGAGAGATTTGGAAGAGGATGAAAGTGCCATGTAGTCCAAACCCTTCATGTCATTTATGGATTCACAGTGAAATTGGTCGTGACGGAGGGGTACCCAGCCTGCATGAAATCACATGGAGAGAAGGATGTTCTTCTGTGTAGAACAAAATGATCTTTCATTGTTCAAGATTTCTTTGCATGAGGAAGTTGATGGGAATGGTTTTATTGAAACTTATTTCCTATCTGTTGAGCCGTTTTCTTGCTGTCCGAGTTTATAGAGCAGTAAAAAGGAAGTTTGGTTGCTAGATAGTGGACAAAAATGTGAACCCTTGGAAAGAGGTGTTTTTGATGTGGGCCTTCACTCCTGGGCGTCCTACATTTGTAGGACATGTCCTCCATCTTGAGATCACAATATATTTTATGGGTTTATACTATATATGTACACCTGTAGACCCATAATAAATCATGACCATGGCAATCCAAGCATTTTCAATGTAATATTCACTCTCTTGAAGCAAAAGAACTCTCCATAATAGCGTAAGAGCTATTTGAAAGTAGAATTAATTTTCTTGGACTTTGGTGGACTTTACGTCCGGCGAGGTCTTTCCACAAAGTTTGGATGGGCAATTATCAGACGTTATTGAGTTGCAAAAATTCGGAAGGCTGGGAGTTTGGACTAGCCATCTCTTGGCATATCTTGCACCTGTAAGATTCTGAGATTACATATCTGACATTCTCGAATGAGAGATTTGGAAGAGGAGGCAAGTGCTATGTAGACCAAACCCTTCATATCATTTATAGATTCACAATAAAATTGGTCGTGAAGGAGGGGTACCCAGTCTGCATGAAATCACATGGAGAGAAGGATCCTCTTGTATCCAGAACAAAATTATCTTTCATTGTTCAAGATTTCTTTGCATGAGGAAGTTGATGGGAATGGTTTTATTGAATCTAATTTCCTCTCTGTTGAGCGTTTTTCTTGATGTACGAATATATAGAACAGTAAAAAAGAAGTTTTGTGGCTAGTTAGTGGAGAAAAATTTGAACCCTTGGAAAGAGGTGTTTTTAATTTGGGCCTTCCCTCCTGGGCGTCCTACATTTGTAGGACATGTCCTACATTTTCAGATCACAGTATATTTTATGGGTATATACTATATTTGTACACCTGTAAACCCATAATTAATTATGACCATGGCCATCGATGCATTTTCAATGTAATATCCAATCTCTTGAAGCAAAACAATCTCCATAATAGTGTAAGAGCTATTTGAAAGTAGAATTTATTCTCTTGAACTTTGGTGGACTTTACATCCTTCGAGGTCTTTGCACAAAGTTTGGAATGGCAATTATCTGACGTTATTGAGTTGCAAAAATTCTGAAGGGTGGAAGTTTGGACTAGCCATATCTTGGCATATCTTGCACCATTAAGGTTCTGTGATTACATATCTGACATTCTCGAATGAGAGATTTGGAAGAGGAGGCAAGTGCCATGTAGTTCCAAACCTTCATGTCATTCATGGATTCACAGTGAAATTGGTCGTGATGGGGGGGGGGTACCCAGTCTGCATGAAATCACATGGAGAGAAGGATCCTCTTGTATGCAGAACAAAATTATCTTTCAATGTTCAAGATTTCTTTGCATGAGGAAGTTGATGGGAATGGTTTTATTGAATCTTATTTCCTGTCTGTTGAGCGTTTTTCTTGATGTACGAATATATAGAGTAGTAAAAAGGAAGTTTTGTGGCTAGTTAGTGGAGAAAAATTTGAACCCTTGGAAAGAGGTGTTTTTAATTTGGGCCTTCCCTCCTGGGCGTCCTACATTTGTAGGACATGTCCTACATTTTCAGATCATACAGTATTTTATGGGTTTATACTATATATGTACCCTTGTAGACCCATAATTAATTATGACCATTGCCATCCAAGCATTTTTAATGTAATATCCACTCTCTTGAAGCAAAACAACTCTCCATAATAGTGTAAGAGCTATTTGAAAGTAGAATTAATTCTCTTGGACTTTGGTGGACTTCATGTCCTTCGAGGTCTTTCCACAAAGTTGGGATGGGCAAGTATCAGACGTTATTGAGTTGCAAAAATTCTGAAGTGTGGAATTTTGGACAAGCCATTTCTTGGCATGTCTTACACCAGTAAGATTCTGTGATTACATAGTTGTCATTCTCGAATGAGAGATTTGGAAGAGGAGGCAAGTGCTATGTAGTCCAAACCCTTCATATCATTTATAGATTCACAATAAAATTGGTTGTGAAGGAGGGGTACCCAGGCTGCATGAAATCACATGGACAGAAGGATCCTCTTTTATGCAGAACGAAATGATCTTTAATTGTTCAAGATTTCTTTGCATGAGGAAGTTGATGGGAATGGTTTTATTGAATCTTATTTCCTCTCTGTTGAGCCGGTTTCTTGCTGTCCGAGTTTATAGAGCAGTAAAAAGGAAGTTTGGTAGCTAGATAGTGGACAAAAATTTGATACCTTGCAAAGAGGTGTTTTTGATGTGGGCCTTCACTCCTGGACGTCCTACATTTGTAGGACATGTCCTCCATTTTCAGATCACAGTATATTTTATGGGTTTATACTATATTTGTAAAACTGAGAACCAAAATTAATAATGACCATGGCCATCCATGCATTTTCAATGTAATATCCACTCTCTTGAAGCAAAACAACTCTCCATAATAGCGTAAGAGCTATTTGAAAGTAGAATTTATTCTCTTAGACTATGGTGGACTTTACGTCCTTCGAGGTCTTTCCACAAAGTTTGGATGGGCAATTATCAGACGTTATTAATTTGCAAAAATTCTGAAGGGTAGGAATTTGAACAAGGCATTTCTTGGCATATCTTCCACATGTAAGATTCTGTGATTATATATCTGACATTATCGAATGAGAGATTTGGAAGAGGAGGCAAGTGCCATGTAGTCCAAACCCTTCATGTCATTTATGGATTCACAGTGAAATTGGTCGTGACGGAGGGGTACCCAGTCTGCATGAAATCACATGGAGAGAAGGATCTTCTTCTATGTAGAGCGAATTGATCTTTCATTTTTCAAGATTTCTTTGCATGAGGAAGTTGATGGGAATGGTTTTATTGAATCTTATTTCCTCTCTGTTGAGCCGTTTTCTTGCTGTCCGAGTTTATAGAGCAGTAAAAAGGAAGCTTGGTTGCCAGATAGTGGACAAAAATTTGAACCCTTGGAAAGAGATGTTTTTGATTAAGGCCTTCCCTCCTGGGCGTCCTACATCTGTAGGACATGTCCTCCATTTTCAGATCACAGTATATTTTATGGGTTTATACTATATATGTACACCTGTAGACCCATAATAAATCATGACCATGGCCATACAAGCATTTTCAATGTAATATCCACTCTCTTGAAGCAAAAGAACTCTCCATAAAAGTGTAAGAGCTATTTGAAAGTAGAATTTATTTTCTTGGACTTTGGTGGACTTTATGTCCGGCGAGGTCTTTCCACATAGTTTGGATGGGCAATTATCAGACGTTATTGAGTTGCAAAAATTCGGAAGGCTGGGAGTTTGGACTAGCCATCTCTTGGCATATCTTGCACCTGTAAGATTCTGTGATTACATATCTGACATTCTCGAATGAGAGATTTGGAACAGAAGGCAAGTGCTATGTAGTCCAAACCCTTCATATCATTTATAGATTCACAATGAAATTGGTTCTGAAGGAGGGGTACCCTGTCTGCCCGAAATCACATGGAAAGAAGGATCCTCTTCTATGTAGAACGAAATGATCTTTCATTTTTCAAGATTTCTTTTCATGAGGAAGTTGATGGGAATGGTTTTATTGAATCTTATTTCCTCTCTGTTGATCCGTTTACTTGCTGTCCGATGTTATAGAGCAGTAAAAAGGAAGTTTGGTTGCTAGATAGTGGACAAAAATCTGAACCCTTGCAAAGGGGTGTTTTTGATTTGGACCTTCCCTCCTGGATGTCCTACATTTGTAGGACATGTCCTCCATTTTCTGATCACAGTATATTTTATGGGTTTATACTATATTTGTAAAACTGTAGAACCATAATTAATAATGACCATGGCCATCCATGCATTTTCAATGTAATATCCACTCTCTTGAAGCAAAAAACTCTCCATAATAGCGTGAGAGCTATTTGAAAGTAGAATTTATTCTCTTAGACTATGGTGGACTTTACGTCCTTCGAGGTCTTTCCACAAAGTTTGGATGGGCAATTATCAGACGTTATTGATTTGCAAAAATTCTGAAGGGTGGAAGTTTGAACAAGACGTTGCTTGGCATATCTTCCACATGTAAGATTCTGTGATTACATATCTGACATTCTCGAATGAGAAATTTGGAAGAGGAGGCAAGTGCCATGTAGTCCAAACCCTTCATGTCATTTATGGATTCACAGTGAAATTGGTCGTGACGGAGGGGTACCCAGTCTGCATGAAATCAAACGGATAGAAGGATCCTCTTCTATGTAGAACGAAATGATCTTTCATTGTTCAAGATTCCTTTGCTTCAGGTAATTGATGGGAATGGTTTTATTGAATCTTTTTTCCTCTCTGTTGAGTGGTTTTCTGGCTGTTCGAGTTTACACAGCAGGAAAAAGGAAGTTTGATTTCTAGATAGTGGAGAAAAATTTGAACCCTTGGAAAGAGGTGTTTTTGATTAGGGCCATTCCTCCTGGGCGTCCTACATTTGTAGGACATGTCCTCCATTTTCAAACCACAGTATATTTTATGGGTTTATACTATATTTGTACACCTGTATACCCATAATTAATCATGACCATTGCCATCCAAGCATTTTCAATGTAATATCCTCTCTCTTGAAGCAAAACAACTCTCCATAATAGTATAAGAGCTATATGAAAGTAGAATTTATTCTCTTCGACTTTGGTGGACTTTACGTCCTCCGAGGTCTTTCCACAAAGTTTGGATGGGCAATTATCAGACGTTATTGAATTGCAAAAAATCTGAAGGGTGGAAGTTTGGACAAGCCATTTCTTGGCATATTCTCCACCTGCAAGATTCTGTGATTACATATCTGACATTCTCGAATGAGAGATTTGGAAGAGGAGGCAAGTGCCATGTAGTCCAAACCCTTCATATCCTTTATGGATTCACAATAAAATTGGTTGTGATGGAGGGGTAACCAGTCTGCAAGAAATCACATGGAGAGAAGGATCCTCTTCGATGCAGAATGAAATGATCTTTCATTGTTCAAGATTTCTTTGCATGAGGAAGTTGATGGGAATGGTTTTATTGAAAATTATTTCCTCTCTGTTGAGCCTTTTTCTTGCTGTACGAGTATATAGAGCAGTAAAAGGGAAGTTTGGTTGCTAGTTAGCGGACAAAAATTTGAACCCTTGGAAAGAGGTGTTTTTAATTTGGGCCTTCCCTCCTGGGCGTCCTACATTTGTAGGACATGTCCTACATTTTCAGATCACAGTATATTTTATGGGTACATACAATATTTGTACACCTGTAGACCCAGAATTAATCATGACCATTGCCATCCAAGCATTCTCATAGTATATTCCACCCCCTTCAAGTAAAACAACTCTTTATAATTGTGTAAGAGCTATTTGAAAGTAGAATTTATTCTCTTGGACTTTGGTGCACTTTACGTCCTGCGACGTCTTTCCACAAAGTTTGGATGTACAATTATCAAACGTTATTGAGTTGCAAAAATTCTGTAGGGTGGAATTTTGGACAAGCCATTTCTTGGCATATCTTCCACCTGTAAGATTCTGTGATTACATATCTGACATTCTAGAATGAGAGATTTAGAAGAGGAGGCAAGTTCTATGTAGTCCAAACCCTTCATATCATTTATAGATTCACAATAAAATTGGTTGTGAAGGAGAGGTAACAAGTCTGCATGAAATGACATGGAGAGAAGGATCCTCTTTTATGCAGAACGAAATGATCTTTAATTGTTCAAGATTTCTTTGCATGAGGAAGTTGATGGGAATGGTTTTATTGAATCTTATTTCCTCTCTGTTGAGCCGTTTTCTTGCTGTCCGAGTTTATAGAGCAGTAAAAAGGAAGTTTGGTAGCTAGATAGTGGACAAAAATTAGAACCCTTGGAAAGAGGTGTTTTTGATGTGGGCCTTCACTCCTGGATGTCCTACATTTGTAGGACATGTCCTCCATTTTCAGATCACATTATATTTTATGGGTTTATACTATATTTGTAAAACTGAGAACCAAAATTAATAATGACCATGGCCATCCATGCATTTTCAATGTAATATCCACTCTCTTGAAGCAAAACAACTCTCCATAATAGCATAAGAGCTATTTGAAAGTAGAATTTATTCTCTTAGACTATGGTGGACTTTACGTCCTTCGATGTCTTTCCACAAAGTTTGGATGGGCAATTATCAGACGTTATTAATTTGCAAAAATTCTGAAGGGTAGGAATTTGAACAAGGCATTTCTTGGCATATCTTCCACATGTAAGATTCTGTGATTATATATCTGACATTCTCGAATGAGAGATTTGGAAGAGGATGAAAGTGCCATGTAGTCCAAACCCTTCATGTCATTTATGGATTCACAGTGAAATTGGTCGTGACGGAGGGGTACCCAGCCTGCATGAAATCACATGGAGAGAAGGATGTTCTTCTGTGTAGAACAAAATGATCTTTCATTGTTCAAGATTTCTTTGCATGAGGAAGTTGATGGGAATGGTTTTATTGAAACTTATTTCCTATCTGTTGAGCCGTTTTCTTGCTGTCCGAGTTTATAGAGCAGTAAAAAGGAAGTTTGGTTGCTAGATAGTGGACAAAAATGTGAACCCTTGGAAAGAGGTGTTTTTGATGTGGGCCTTCACTCCTGGGCGTCCTACATTTGTAGGACATGTCCTCCATCTTGAGATCACAATATATTTTATGGGTTTATACTATATATGTACACCTGTAGACCCATAATAATTCATGACCATGGCCATACAAGCATTTTCAATGTAATATCCACTCTCTTGAAGCAAAAGAACTCTCCATAAAAGTGTAAGAGCTATTTGAAAGTAGAATTTATTTTCTTGGACTTTGGTGGACTTTATGTCCGGCGAGGTCTTTCCACATAGTTTGGATGGGCAATTATCAGACGTTATTGAGTTGCAAAAATTCGGAAGGCTGGGAGTTTGGACTAGCCATCTCTTGGCATATCTTGCACCTGTAAGATTCTGTGATTACATATCTGACATTCTCGAATGAGAGATTTGGAACAGAAGGCAAGTGCTATGTAGTCCAAACCCTTCATATCATTTATAGATTCACAATGAAATTGGTTCTGAAGGAGGGGTACCCAGTCTGCACGAAATCACATGGAAAGAAGGATCCTCTTCTATGTAGAACGAAATGATCTTTCATTTTTCAAGATTTCTTTTCATGAGGAAGTTGATGGGAATGGTTTTATTGAATCTTATTTCCTCTCTGTTGATCCGTTTACTTGCTGTCCGATGTTATAGAGAAGTAAAAAGGAAGTTTGGTTGCTAGATAGTGGACAAAAATCTGAACCCTTGCAAAGGGGTGTTTTTGATTTGGACCTTCCCTCCTGGATGTCCTACATTTGTAGGACATGTCCTCCATTTTCTGATCACAGTATATTTTATGGGTTTATACTATATTTGTAAAACTGTAGAAACATAATTAATAATGACCATGGCCATCCATGCATTTTCAATGTAATATCCACTCTCTTGAAGCAAAAAACTCTCCATAATAGCGTGAGAGCTATTTGAAAGTAAAATTTATTCTCTTAGACTATGGTGGACTTTACGTCCTTCGAGGTCTTTCCACAAAGTTTGGATGGGCAATTATCAGACGTTATTGATTTGCAAAAATTCTGAAGGGTGGAAGTTTGAACAAGACGTTGCTTGGCATATCTTCCACATGTAAGATTCTGTGATTACATATCTGACATTCTCGAATGAGAAATTTGGAAGAGGAGGCAAGTGCCATGTAGTCCAAACCCTTCATGTCATTTATGGATTCACAGTGAAATTGGTCGTGACGGAGGGGTACCCAGTCTGCATGAAATCAAACGGATAGAAGGATCCTCTTCTATGTAGAACGAAATGATCTTTCATTGTTCAAGATTCCTTTGCTTCAGGTAATTGATGGGAATGGTTTTATTGAATCTTTTTTCCTCTCTGTTGAGTGGTTTTCTGGCTGTTCGAGTTTACACAGCAGGAAAAAGGAAGTTTGGTTACTAGATAGTGGAGAAAAATTTGAAGCCTTGGAAAGAGGTGTTTTTGATTAGGGCCATTCCTCCTGGGCGTCCTACATTTGTAGGACATGTCCTCCATTTTCAGATCACAGTATATTTTATGGGTTTATACTATATATGTACACCTGTAGACCCATAATAAATCATGACCATGGCCATACAAGCATTTTCAATGTAATATCCACTCTCTTGAAGCAAAAGAACTCTCCATAAAAGTGTAAGAGCTATTTGAAAGTAGAATTTATTTTCTTGGACTTTGGTGGACTTTATGTCCGGCGAGGTCTTTCCACATAGTTTGGATGGGCAATTATCAGACGTTATTGAGTTGCAAAAATTCGGAAGGCTGGGAGTTTGGACTAGCCATCTCTTGGCATATCTTGCACCTGTAAGATTCTGTGATTACATATCTGACATTCTCGAATGAGAGATTTGGAACAGAAGGCAAGTGCTATGTAGTCCAAACCCTTCATATCATTTATAGATTCACAATGAAATTGGTTCTGAAGGAGGGGTACCCTGTCTGCCCGAAATCACATGGAAAGAAGGATCCTCTTCTATGTAGAACGAAATGATCTTTCATTTTTCAAGATTTCTTTTCATGAGGAAGTTGATGGGAATGGTTTTATTGAATCTTATTTCCTCTCTGTTGATCCGTTTACTTGCTGTCCGATGTTATAGAGCAGTAAAAAGGAAGTTTGGTTGCTAGATAGTGGACAAAAATCTGAACCCTTGCAAAGGGGTGTTTTTGATTTGGACATTCCCTCCTGGATGTCCTACATTTGTAGGACATGTCCTCCATTTTCTGATCACAGTATATTTTATGGGTTTATACTATATTTGTAAAACTGTAGAACCATAATTAATAATGACCATGGCCATCCATGCATTTTCAATGTAATATCCACTCTCTTGAAGCAAAAAACTCTCCATAATAGCGTGAGAGCTATTTGAAAGTAGAATTTATTCTCTTAGACTATGGTGGACTTTACGTCCTTCGAGGTCTTTCCACAAAGTTTGGATGGGCAATTATCAGACGTTATTGATTTGCAAAAATTCTGAAGGGTGGAAGTTTGAACAAGACGTTGCTTGGCATATCTTCCACATGTAAGATTCTGTGATTACATATCTGACATTCTCGAATGAGAAATTTGGAAGAGGAGGCGAGTGCCATGTAGTCCAAACCCTTCATGTCATTTATGGATTCACAGTGAAATTGGTCGTGACGGAGGGGTACCCATTCTGCATGAAATCAAACGGATAGAAGGATCCTCTTCTATGTAGAACGAAATGATCTTTCATTGTTCAAGATTCCTTTGCTTCAGGTAATTGATGGGAATGGTTTTATTGAATCTTTTTTCCTCTCTGTTGAGTGGTTTTCTGGCTGTTCGAGTTTACACAGCAGGAAAAAGGAAGTTTGGTTTCTAGATAGTGGAGAAAAATTTGAACCCTTGGAAAGAGGTGTTTTTGATTAGGGCCATTCCTCCTGGGCGTCCTACATTTGTAGGACATGTCCTCCATTTTCAAACCACAGTATATTTTATGGGTTTATACTATATTTGTACACCTGTATACCCATAATTAATCATGACCATTGCCATCCAAGCATTTTCAATGTAATATCCTCTCTCTTGAAGCAAAACAACTCTCCATAATAGTATAAGAGCTATATGAAAGTAGAATTTATTCTCTTCGACTTTGGTGGACTTTACGTCCTTCGAGGTCTTTCCACAAAGTTTGGATGGGCAATTATCAGACGTTATTGAATTGCAAAAAATCTGAAGGGTGGAAGTTTGGACAAGCCATTTCTTGGCATATTCTCCACCTGCAAGATTCTGTGATTACATATCTGACATTCTCGAATGAGAGATTTGGAAGAGGAGGCAAGTGCCATGTAGTCCAAACCCTTCATATCCTTTATGGATTCACAATAAAATTGGTTGTGATGGAGGGGTAACCAGTCTGCAAGAAATCACATGGAGAGAAGGATCCTCTTCGATGCAGAATGAAATGATCTTTCATTGTTCAAGATTTCTTTGCATGAGGAAGTTGATGGGAATGGTTTTATTGAAAATTATTTCCTCTCTGTTGAGCCTTTTTCTTGCTGTACGAGTATATAGAGCAGTAAAAGGGAAGTTTGGTTGCTAGTTAGCGGACAAAAATTTGAACCCTTGGAAAGAGGTGTTTTTAATTTGGGCCTTCCCTCCTGGGCGTCCTACATTTGTAGGACATGTCCTACATTTTCAGATCACAGTATATTTTATGGGTACATACAATATTTGTACACCTGTAGACCCAGAATTAATCATGACCATTGCCATCCAAGCATTCTCATAGTATATTCCACCCCCTTCAAGTAAAAAAACTCTTTATAATTGTGTAAGAGCTATTTGAAAGTAGAATTTATTCTCTTGGACTTTGGTGCACTTTACGTCCTGCGACGTCTTTCCACAAAGTTTGGATGTACAATTATCAAACGTTATTGAGTTGCAAAAATTCTGTAGGGTGGAATTTTGGACAAGCCATTTCTTGGCATATCTTCCACCTGTAAGATTCTGTGATTACATATCTGACATTCTAGAATGAGAGGTTTAGAAGAGGAGGCAAGTTCTATGTAGTCCAAACCCTTCATATCATTTATGGATTCACAGTGAAATTGGTCGTGACGGAGGGGTACCCAGTCTGCATGAAATCACATGGAGAGAAGGATCTTCTTCTATGTAGAGTGAAATGATCTTTCATTGTTCAAGATTTCTTTGCATGAGGAAGTTGATGGGAATGGTTTTATTGAATCTTATTTCCTCTCTGTTGAGCCGTTTTCTTGCTGTCCGAGTTTATAGAGCAGTAAAAAGGAAGCTTGGTTGCCAGATAGTGGACAAAAATTTGAACCCTTGGAAAGAGATGTTTTTGATTAAGGCCTTCCCTCCTGGGCGTCCTACATTTGTAGGACATGTCCTCCATTTTCAGATCACAGTATATTTTATGGGTTTATACTATATATGTACACCTGTAGACCCATAATAAATCATGACCATGGCCATACAAGCATTTTCAATGTAATATCCACTCTCTTGAAGCAAAAGAACTCTCCATAAAAGTGTAAGAGCTATTTGAAAGTAGAATTTATTTTCTTGGACTTTGGTGGACTTTATGTCCGGCGAGGTCTTTCCACATAGTTTGGATGGGCAATTATCAGACGTTATTGAGTTGCAAAAATTCGGAAGGCTGGGAGTTTGGACTAGCCATCTCTTGGCATATCTTGCACCTGTAAGATTCTGTGATTACATATCTGACATTCTCGAATGAGAGATTTGGAACAGAAGGCAAGTGCTATGTAGTCCAAACCCTTCATATCATTTATAGATTCACAATGAAATTGGTTCTGAAGGAGGGGTACCCAGTCTGCACGAAATCACATGGAAAGAAGGATCCTCTTCTATGTAGAACGAAATGATCTTTCATTTTTCAAGATTTCTTTTCATGAGGAAGTTGATGGGAATGGTTTTATTGAATCTTATTTCCTCTCTGTTGATCCGTTTACTTGCTGTCCGAGTTTATAGAGCAGTAAAAAGGAAGTTTGGTTGCTAGATAGTGGACAAAAATCTGAACCCTTGCAAAGGGGTGTTTTTGATTTGGACATTCCCTCCTGGATGTCCTACATTTGTAGGACATGTCCTCCATTTTCTGATCACAGTATATTTGATGGGTTTATACTATATTTGTAAAACTGTAGAACCATAATTAATAATGACCATGGCCATCCATGCATTTTCAATGTAATATCCACTCTCTTGAAGCAAAACAACTCTCCATAATAGTATAAGAGCTATATGAAAGTAGAATTTATTCTCTTCGACTTTGGTGGACTTTACGTCCTCCGAGGTCTTTCCACAAAGTTTGGATGGGCAATTATCAGACGTTATTGAATTGCAAAAAATCTGAAGGGTGGAAGTTTGGACAAGCCATTTCTTGGCATATTCTCCACCTGCAAGATTCTGTGATTACATATCTGACATTCTCGAATGAGAGATTTGGAAGAGGAGGCAAGTGCCATGTAGTCCAAACCCTTCATATCCTTTATGGATTCACAATAAAATTGGTTGTGATGGAGGGGTAACCAGTCTGCAAGAAATCACATGGAGAGAAGGATCCTCTTCGATGCAGAATGAAATGATCTTTCATTGTTCAAGATTTCTTTGCATGAGGAAGTTGATGGGAATGGTTTTATTGAAAATTATTTCCTCTCTGTTGAGCCTTTTTCTTGCTGTACGAGTATATAGAGCAGTAAAAGGGAAGTTTGGTTGCTAGTTAGCGGACAAAAATTTGAACCCTTGGAAAGAGGTGTTTTTAATTTGGGCCTGCCCTCCTGGGCGTCCTACATTTGTAGGACATGTCCTACATTTTCAGATCACAGTATATTTTATGGGTACATACAATATTTGTACACCTGTAGACCCAGAATTAATCATGACCATTGCCATCCAAGCATTCTCATAGTATATTCCACCCCCTTCAAGTAAAACAACTCTTTATAATTGTGTAAGAGCTATTTGAAAGTAGAATTTATTCTCTTGGACTTTGGTGCACTTTACGTCCTGCGACGTCTTTCCACAAAGTTTGGATGTACAATTATCAAACGTTATTGAGTTGCAAAAATTCTGTAGGGTGGAATTTTGGACAAGCCATTTCTTGGCATATCTTCCACCTGTAAGATTCTGTGATTACATATCTGACATTCTAGAATGAGAGATTTAGAAGAGGAGGCAAGTTCTATGTAGTCCAAACCCTTCATATCATTTATGGATTCACAGTGAAATTGGTCGTGACGGAGGGGTACCCAGTCTGCATGAAATCACATGGAGAGAAGGATCCTCTTCGATGCAGAATGAAATGATCTTTCATTGTTCAAGATTTCTTTGCATGAGGAAGTTGATGGGAATGGTTTTATTGAAAATTATTTCCTCTCTGTTGAGCCTTTTTCTTGCTGTACGAGTATATAGAGCAGTAAAAGGGAAGTTTGGTTGCTAGTTAGCGGACAAAAATTTGAACCCTTGGAAAGAGGTGTTTTTAATTTGGGCCTGCCCTCCTGGGCGTCCTACATTTGTAGGACATGTCCTACATTTTCAGATCACAGTATATTTTATGGGTACATACAATATTTGTACACCTGTAGACCCAGAATTAATCATGACCATTGCCATCCAAGCATTCTCATAGTATATTCCACCCCCTTCAAGTAAAACAACTCTTTATAATTGTGTAAGAGCTATTTGAAAGTAGAATTTATTCTCTTGGACTTTGGTGCACTTTACGTCCTGCGACGTCTTTCCACAAAGTTTGGATGTACAATTATCAAACGTTATTGAGTTGCAAAAATTCTGTAGGGTGGAATTTTGGACAAGCCATTTCTTGGCATATCTTCCACCTGTAAGATTCTGTGATTACATATCTGACATTCTAGAATGAGAGATTTAGAAGAGGAGGCAAGTTCTATGTAGTCCAAACCCTTCATATCATTTATGGATTCACAGTGAAATTGGTCGTGACGGAGGGGTACCCAGTCTGCATGAAATCACATGGAGAGAAGGATCTTCTTCTATGCAGAACGAAATGATCTTTAATTGTTCAAGATTTCTTTGCATGAGGAAGTTGATGGGAATGGTTTTATTGAATCTTATTTCCTCTCTGTTGAGCCGTTTTCTTGCTGTCCGAGTTTATAGAGCAGTAAAAAGGAAGCTTGGTTGCCAGATAGTGGACAAAAATTTGAACCCTTGGAAAGAGATGTTTTTGATTAAGGCCTTCCCTCCTGGGCGTCCTACATTTGTAGGACATGTCCTCCATTTTCAGATCACAGTATATTTTATGGGTTTATACTATATATGTACACCTGTAGACCCATAATAAATCATGACCATGGCCATACAAGCATTTTCAATGTAATATCCACTCTCTTGAAGCAAAACAACTCTCCATAATAGCGTAAGAGCTATTTGAAAGTAGAATTTATTCTCTTAGACTATGGTGGACTTTACGTCCTTCGAGGTCTTTCCACAAAGTTTGGATGGGCAATTATCAGACGTTATTAATTTGCAAAAATTCTGAAGGGTAGGAATTTGAACAAGGCATTTCTTGGCATATCTTCCACATGTAAGATTCTGTGATTATATATCTGACATTCTCGAATGAGAGATTTGGAAGAGGATGAAAGTGCCATGTAGTCCAAACCCTTCATGTCATTTATGGATTCACAGTGAAATTGGTCGTGACGGAGGGGTACCCAGCCTGCATGAAATCACATGGAGAGAAGGATGTTCTTCTGTGTAGAACGAAATGATCTTTCATTGTTCAAGATTTCTTTGCATGAGGAAGTTGATGGGAATGGTTTTATTGAAACTTATTTCCTATCTGTTGAGCCGTTTTCTTGCTGTCCGAGTTTATAGAGCAGTAAAAAGGTAGTTTGGTTGCTAGATAGTGGACAAAAATGTGAACCCTTGGAAAGGGGTGTTTTTGATGTGGGCCTTCACTCCTGGGCGTCCTACATTTGTAGGACATGTCCTCCATCTTGAGATCACAATATATTTTATGGGTTTATACTATATATGTACACCTGTAGACCCATAATAAATCATGACCATGGCAATCCAAGCATTTTCAATGTAATATTCACTCTCTTGAAGCAAAAGAACTCTCCATAATAGCGTAAGAGCTATTTGAAAGTAGAATTAATTTTCTTGGACTTTGGTGGACTTTACGTCCGGCGAGGTCTTTCCACAAAGTTTGGATGGGCAATTATCAGACGTTATTGAGTTGCAAAAATTCGGAAGGCTGGGAGTTTGGACTAGCCATCTCTTGGCATATCTTGCACCTGTAAGATTCTGAGATTACATATCTGACATTCTCGAATGAGAGATTTGGAAGAGGAGGCAAGTGCTATGTAGACCAAACCCTTCATATCATTTATAGATTCACAATAAAATTGGTCGTGAAGGAGGGGTACCCAGTCTGCATGAAATCACATGGAGAGAAGGATCCTCTTGTATCCAGAACGAAATTATCTTTCATTGTTCAAGATTTCTTTGCATGAGGAAGTTGATGGGAATGGTTTTATTGAATCTAATTTCCTCTCTGTTGAGCGTTTTTCTTGATGTACGAATATATAGAACAGTAAAAAAGAAGTTTTGTGGCTAGTTAGTGGAGAAAAATTTGAACCCTTGGAAAGAGGTGTTTTTAATTTGGGCCTTCCCTCCTGGGCATCCTACATTTGTAGGACATGTCCTACATTTTCAGATCACAGTATATTTTATGGGTATATACTATATTTGTACACCTGTAAACCCATAATTAATTATGACCATGGCCATCGATGCATTTTCAATGTAATATCCAATCTCTTGAAGCAAAACAATCTCCATAATAGTGTAAGAGCTATTTGAAAGTAGAATTAATTCTCTTAGACTTTGGTGGACTTCATGTCCTTCGAGGTCTTTCTACAAAGTTGGGATGGGCAAATATCAGACGTTATTGAGTTGCAAAAATTCTGAAGTGTGGAATTTTGGACAAGCTATTTCTTGGCATATCTTCCACCTGTAAGATTCTGTGATTACATATCTGACATTCTAGAATGAGAGATTTAGAAGAGGAGGCAAGTTCTATGTAGTCCAAACCCTTCATATCATTTATGGATTCACAGTGAAATTGGTCGTGACGGAGGGGTACCCAGTCTGCATGAAATCACATGGAGAGAAGGATCTTCTTCTATGTAGAACGAAATGATCTTTAATTGTTCAAGATTTCTTTGCATGAGGAAGTTGATGGGAATGGTTTTATTGAATCTTATTTCCTCTCTGTTGAGCCGTTTTCTTGCTGTCCGAGTTTATAGAGCAGTAAAAAGGAAGCTTGGTTGCTAGATAGTGGACAAAAATGTGAACCCTTGGAAAGGGGTGTTTTTGATGTGGGCCTTCACTCCTGGGCGTCCTACATTTGTAGGACATGTCCTCCATCTTGAGATCACAATATATTTTATGGGTTTATACTATATATGTACACCTGTAGACCCATAATAAATCATGACCATGGCAATCCAAGCATTTTCAATGTAATATTCACTCTCTTGAAGCAAAAGAACTCTCCATAATAGCGTAAGAGCTATTTGAAAGTAGAATTAATTTTCTTTGACTTTGGTGGACTTTACGTCCGGCGAGGTCTTTCCACAAAGTTTGGATGGGCAATTATCAGACGTTATTGAGTTGCAAAAATTCGGAAGGCTGGGAGTTTGGACTAGCCATCTCTTGGCATATCTTGCACCTGTAAGATTCTGAGATTACATATCTGACATTCTCGAATGAGAGATTTGGAAGAGGAGGCAAGTGCTATGTAGACCAAACCCTTCATATCATTTATAGATTCACAATAAAATTGGTCGTGAAGGAGGGGTACCCAGTCTGCATGAAATCACATGGAGAGAAGGATCCTCTTGTATCCAGAACGAAATTATCTTTCATTGTTCAAGATTTCTTTGCATGAGGAAGTTGATGGGAATGGTTTTATTGAATCTAATTTCCTCTCTGTTGAGCGTTTTTCTTGATGTACGAATATATAGAACAGTAAAAAAGAAGTTTTGTGGCTAGTTAGTGGAGAAAAATTTGAACCCTTGGAAAGAGGTGTTTTTAATTTGGGCCTTCCCTCCTGGGCGTCCTACATTTGTAGGACATGTCCTCCATTTTCAGATCACAGTATATTTTATGGGTATATACTATATTTGTACACCTGTAAACCCATAATTAATTATGACCATGGCCATCGATGCATTTTCAATGTAATATCCAATCTCTTGAAGCAAAACAATCTCCATAATAGTGTAAGAGCTATTTGAAAGTAGAATTTATTCTCTTGAACTTTGGTGGACTTTACATCCTTCGAGGTCTTTGCACAAAGTTTGGAATGGCAATTATCTGATGTTATTGAGTTGCAAAAATTCTGAAGGGTGGAAGTTTGGACTAGCCATATCTTGGCATATCTTGCACCATTAAGGTTCTGTGATTACATATCTGACATTCTCGAATGAGAGATTTGGAAGAGGAGGCAAGTGCCATGTAGTTCCAAACCTTCATGTCATTCATGGATTCACAGTGAAATTGGTCGTGATGGGGGGGGGGTACCCAGTCTGCATGAAATCACATGGAGAGAAGGATCCTCTTGTATGCAGAACAAAATTATCTTTCAATGTTCAAGATTTCTTTGCATGAGGAAGTTGATGGGAATGGTTTTATTGAATCTTATTTCCTGTCTGTTGAGCGTTTTTCTTGATGTACGAATATATAGAGTAGTAAAAAGGAAGTTTTGTGGCTAGTTAGTGGAGAAAAATTTGAACCCTTGGAAAGAGGTGTTTTTAATTTGGGCCTTCCCTCCTGGGCGTCCTACATTTGTAGGACATGTCCTACATTTTCAGATCATACAGTATTTTATGGGTTTATACTATATATGTACCCTTGTAGACCCATAATTAATTATGACCATTGCCATCCAAGCATTTTTAATGTAATATCCACTCTCTTGAAGCAAAACAACTCTCCATAATAGTGTAAGAGCTATTTGAAAGTAGAATTAATTCTCTTGGACTTTGGTGGACTTCATGTCCTTCGAGGTCTTTCCACAAAGTTGGGATGGGCAAGTATCAGACGTTATTGAGTTGCAAAAATTCTGAAGTGTGGAATTTTGGACAAGCCATTTCTTGGCATGTCTTACACCTGTAAGATTCTGTGATTACATAGTTGTCATTCTCGAATGAGAGATTTGGAAGAGGAGGCAAGTGCTATGTAGTCCAAACCCTTCATATCATTTATAGATTCACAATAAAATTGGTTGTGAAGGAGGGGTACCCAGGCTGCATGAAATAACATGGACAGAAGGATCCTCTTTTATGCAGAACGAAATGATCTTTAATTGTTCAAGATTTCTTTGCATGAGGAAGTTGATGGGAATGGTTTTATTGAATCTTATTTCCTCTCTGTTGAGCCGGTTTCTTGCTGTCCGAGTTTATAGAGCAGTAAAAAGGAAGTTTGGTAGCTAGATAGTGGACAAAAATTTGATCCCTTGCAAAGAGGTGTTTTTGATGTGGGCCTTCACTCCTGGACATCCTACATTTGTAGGACATGTCCTCCATTTTCAGATCACAGTATATTTTATGGGTTTATACTATATTTGTAAAACTGAGAACCAAAATTAATAATGACCATGGCCATCCATGCATTTTCAATGTAATATCCACTCTCTTGAAGCAAAACAACTCTCCATAATAGCGTAAGAGCTATTTGAAAGTAGAATTTATTCTCTTAGACTATGGTGGACTTTACGTCCTTCGAGGTCTTTCCACAAAGTTTGGATGGGCAATTATCAGACGTTATTAATTTGCAAAAATTCTGAAGGGTAGGAATTTGAACAAGGCATTTCTTGGCATATCTTCCACATGTAAGATTCTGTGATTATATATCTGACATTATCGAATGAGAGATTTGGAAGAGGAGGCAAGTGCCATGTAGTCCAAACCCTTCATGTCATTTATGGATTCACAGTGAAATTGGTCGTGACGGAGGGGTACCCAGTCTGCATGAAATCACATGGAGAGAAGGATCTTCTTCTATGTAGAGCGAATTGATCTTTCATTGTTCAAGATTTCTTTGCATGAGGAAGTTGATGGGAATGGTTTTATTGAATCTTATTTCCTCTCTGTTGAGCCGTTTTCTTGCTGTCCGAGTTTATAGAGCAGTAAAAAGGAAGTTTGGTTGCCAGATAGTGGACAAAAATTTGAACCCTTGGAAAGAGATGTTTTTGATGTGGGCCTTCACTCCTGGGCGTCCTACATTTGTAGGACATGTCCTCCGTTTTCAGATCACAATATATTTTATGGGTTTATACTATATATGTACACCTGTAGACCCATAATAATTCATGACCATGGCCATACAAGCATTTTCAATGTAATATCCACTCTCTTGAAGCAAAAGAACTCTCCATAAAAGTGTAAGAGCTATTTGAAAGTAGAATTTATTTTCTTGGACTTTGGTGGACTTTATGTCCGGCGAGGTCTTTCCACATAGTTTGGATGGGCAATTATCAGACGTTATTGAGTTGCAAAAATTCGGAAGGCTGGGAGTTTGGACTAGCCATCTCTTGGCATATCTTGCACCTGTAAGATTCTGTGATTACATATCTGACATTCTCGAATGAGAGATTTGGAACAGAAGGCAAGTGCTATGTAGTCCAAACCCTTCATATCATTTATAGATTCACAATGAAATTGGTTCTGAAGGAGGGGTACCCAGTCTGCACGAAATCACATGGAAAGAAGGATCCTCTTCTATGTAGAACGAAATGATCCTTCATTTTTCAAGATTTCTTTTCATGAGGAAGTTGATGGGAATGGTTTTATTGAATCTTATTTCCTCTCTGTTGATCCGTTTACTTGCTGTCCGATGTTATAGAGCAGTAAAAAGGAAGTTTGGTTGCTAGATAGTGGACAAAAATCTGAACCCTTGCAAAGGGGTGTTTTTGATTTGGACCTTCCCTCCTGGATGTCCTACATTTGTAGGACATGTCCTCCATTTTCTGATCACAGTATATTTTATGGGTTTATACTATATTTGTAAAACTGTAGAAACATAATTAATAATGACCATGGCCATCCATGCATTTTCAATGTAATATCCACTCTCTTGAAGCAAAAAACTCTCCATAATAGCGTGAGAGCTATTTGAAAGTAAAATTTATTCTCTTAGACTATGGTGGACTTTACGTCCTTCGAGGTCTTTCCACAAAGTTTGGATGGGCAATTATCAGACGTTATTGATTTGCAAAAATTCTGAAGGGTGGAAGTTTGAACAAGACGTTGCTTGGCATATCTTCCACATGTAAGATTCTGTGATTACATATCTGACATTCTCGAATGAGAAATTTGGAAGAGGAGGCAAGTGCCATGTAGTCCAAACCCTTCATGTCATTTATGGATTCACAGTGAAATTGGTCGTGACGGAGGGGTACCCAGTCTGCATGAAATCAAACGGATAGAAGGATCCTCTTCTATGTAGAACGAAATGATCTTTCATTGTTCAAGATTCCTTTGCTTCAGGTAATTGATGGGAATGGTTTTATTGAATCTTTTTTCCTCTCTGTTGAGTGGTTTTCTGGCTGTTCGAGTTTACACAGCAGGAAAAAGGAAGTTTGGTTACTAGATAGTGGAGAAAAATTTGAAGCCTTGGAAAGAGGTGTTTTTGATTAGGGCCATTCCTCCTGGGCGTCCTACATTTGTAGGACATGTCCTCCATTTTCAGATCACAGTATATTTTATGGGTTTATACTATATATGTACACCTGTAGACCCATAATAAATCATGACCATGGCCATACAAGCATTTTCAATGTAATATCCACTCTCTTGAAGCAAAAGAACTCTCCATAAAAGTGTAAGAGCTATTTGAAAGTAGAATTTATTTTCTTGGACTTTGGTGGACTTTATGTCCGGCGAGGTCTTTCCACATAGTTTGGATGGGCAATTATCAGACGTTATTGAGTTGCAAAAATTCGGAAGGCTGGGAGTTTGGACTAGCCATCTCTTGGCATATCTTGCACCTGTAAGATTCTGTGATTACATATCTGACATTCTCGAATGAGAGATTTGGAACAGAAGGCAAGTGCTATGTAGTCCAAACCCTTCATATCATTTATAGATTCACAATGAAATTGGTTCTGAAGGAGGGGTACCCTGTCTGCCCGAAATCACATGGAAAGAAGGATCCTCTTCTATGTAGAACGAAATGATCTTTCATTTTTCAAGATTTCTTTTCATGAGGAAGTTGATGGGAATGGTTTTATTGAATCTTATTTCCTCTCTGTTGATCCGTTTACTTGCTGTCCGATGTTATAGAGCAGTAAAAAGGAAGTTTGGTTGCTAGATAGTGGACAAAAATCTGAACCCTTGCAAAGGGGTGTTTTTGATTTGGACATTCCCTCCTGGATGTCCTACATTTGTAGGACATGTCCTCCATTTTCTGATCACAGTATATTTTATGGGTTTATACTATATTTGTAAAACTGTAGAACCATAATTAATAATGACCATGGCCATCCATGCATTTTCAATGTAATATCCACTCTCTTGAAGCAAAAAACTCTCCATAATAGCGTGAGAGCTATTTGAAAGTAGAATTTATTCTCTTAGACTATGGTGGACTTTACGTCCTTCGAGGTCTTTCCACAAAGTTTGGATGGGCAATTATCAGACGTTATTGATTTGCAAAAATTCTGAAGGGTGGAAGTTTGAACAAGACGTTGCTTGGCATATCTTCCACATGTAAGATTCTGTGATTACATATCTGACATTCTCGAATGAGAAATTTGGAAGAGGAGGCGAGTGCCATGTAGTCCAAACCCTTCATGTCATTTATGGATTCACAGTGAAATTGGTCGTGACGGAGGGGTACCCATTCTGCATGAAATCAAACGGATAGAAGGATCCTCTTCTATGTAGAACGAAATGATCTTTCATTGTTCAAGATTCCTTTGCTTCAGGTAATTGATGGGAATGGTTTTATTGAATCTTTTTTCCTCTCTGTTGAGTGGTTTTCTGGCTGTTCGAGTTTACACAGCAGGAAAAAGGAAGTTTGGTTTCTAGATAGTGGAGAAAAATTTGAACCCTTGGAAAGAGGTGTTTTTGATTAGGGCCATTCCTCCTGGGCGTCCTACATTTGTAGGACATGTCCTCCATTTTCAAACCACAGTATATTTTATGGGTTTATACTATATTTGTACACCTGTATACCCATAATTAATCATGACCATTGCCATCCAAGCATTTTCAATGTAATATCCTCTCTCTTGAAGCAAAACAACTCTCCATAATAGTATAAGAGCTATATGAAAGTAGAATTTATTCTCTTCGACTTTGGTGGACTTTACGTCCTTCGAGGTCTTTCCACAAAGTTTGGATGGGCAATTATCAGACGTTATTGAATTGCAAAAAATCTGAAGGGTGGAAGTTTGGACAAGCCATTTCTTGGCATATTCTCCACCTGCAAGATTCTGTGATTACATATCTGACATTCTCGAATGAGAGATTTGGAAGAGGAGGCAAGTGCCATGTAGTCCAAACCCTTCATATCCTTTATGGATTCACAATAAAATTGGTTGTGATGGAGGGGTAACCAGTCTGCAAGAAATCACATGGAGAGAAGGATCCTCTTCGATGCAGAATGAAATGATCTTTCATTGTTCAAGATTTCTTTGCATGAGGAAGTTGATGGGAATGGTTTTATTGAAAATTATTTCCTCTCTGTTGAGCCTTTTTCTTGCCGTACGAGTATATAGAGCAGTAAAAGGGAAGTTTGGTTGCTAGTTAGCGGACAAAAATTTGAACCCTTGGAAAGAGGTGTTTTTAATTTGGGCCTTCCCTCCTGGGCGTCCTACATTTGTAGGACATGTCCTACATTTTCAGATCACAGTATATTTTATGGGTACATACAATATTTGTACACCTGTAGACCCAGAATTAATCATGACCATTGCCATCCAAGCATTCTCATAGTATATTCCACCCCCTTCAAGTAAAAAAACTCTTTATAATTGTGTAAGAGCTATTTGAAAGTAGAATTTATTCTCTTGGACTTTGGTGCACTTTACGTCCTGCGACGTCTTTCCACAAAGTTTGGATGTACAATTATCAAACGTTATTGAGTTGCAAAAATTCTGTAGGGTGGAATTTTGGACAAGCCATTTCTTGGCATATCTTCCACCTGTAAGATTCTGTGATTACATATCTGACATTCTAGAATGAGAGGTTTAGAAGAGGAGGCAAGTTCTATGTAGTCCAAACCCTTCATATCATTTATGGATTCACAGTGAAATTGGTCGTGACGGAGGGGTACCCAGTCTGCATGAAATCACATGGAGAGAAGGATCTTCTTCTATGTAGAGTGAAATGATCTTTCATTGTTCAAGATTTCTTTGCATGAGGAAGTTGATGGGAATGGTTTTATTGAATCTTATTTCCTCTCTGTTGAGCCGTTTTCTTGCTGTCCGAGTTTATAGAGCAGTAAAAAGGAAGCTTGGTTGCCAGATAGTGGACAAAAATTTGAACCCTTGGAAAGAGATGTTTTTGATTAAGGCCTTCCCTCCTGGGCGTCCTACATTTGTAGGACATGTCCTCCATTTTCAGATCACAGTATATTTTATGGGTTTATACTATATATGTACACCTGTAGACCCATAATAAATCATGACCATGGCCATACAAGCATTTTCAATGTAATATCCACTCTCTTGAAGCAAAAGAACTCTCCATAAAAGTGTAAGAGCTATTTGAAAGTAGAATTTATTTTCTTGGACTTTGGTGGACTTTATGTCCGGCGAGGTCTTTCCACATAGTTTGGATGGGCAATTATCAGACGTTATTGAGTTGCAAAAATTCGGAAGGCTGGGAGTTTGGACTAGCCATCTCTTGGCATATCTTGCACCTGTAAGATTCTGTGATTACATATCTGACATTCTCGAATGAGAGATTTGGAACAGAAGGCAAGTGCTATGTAGTCCAAACCCTTCATATCATTTATAGATTCACAATGAAATTGGTTCTGAAGGAGGGGTACCCAGTCTGCACGAAATCACATGGAAAGAAGGATCCTCTTCTATGTAGAACGAAATGATCTTTCATTTTTCAAGATTTCTTTTCATGAGGAAGTTGATGGGAATGGTTTTATTGAATCTTATTTCCTCTCTGTTGATCCGTTTACTTGCTGTCCGAGTTTATAGAGCAGTAAAAAGGAAGTTTGGTTGCTAGATAGTGGACAAAAATCTGAACCCTTGCAAAGGGGTGTTTTTGATTTGGACATTCCCTCCTGGATGTCCTACATTTGTAGGACATGTCCTCCATTTTCTGATCACAGTATATTTGATGGGTTTATACTATATTTGTAAAACTGTAGAACCATAATTAATAATGACCATGGCCATCCATGCATTTTCAATGTAATATCCACTCTCTTGAAGCAAAACAACTCTCCATAATAGTATAAGAGCTATATGAAAGTAGAATTTATTCTCTTCGACTTTGGTGGACTTTACGTCCTCCGAGGTCTTTCCACAAAGTTTGGATGGGCAATTATCAGACGTTATTGAATTGCAAAAAATCTGAAGGGTGGAAGTTTGGACAAGCCATTTCTTGGCATATTCTCCACCTGCAAGATTCTGTGATTACATATCTGACATTCTCGAATGAGAGATTTGGAAGAGGAGGCAAGTGCCATGTAGTCCAAACCCTTCATATCCTTTATGGATTCACAATAAAATTGGTTGTGATGGAGGGGTAACCAGTCTGCAAGAAATCACATGGAGAGAAGGATCCTCTTCGATGCAGAATGAAATGATCTTTCATTGTTCAAGATTTCTTTGCATGAGGAAGTTGATGGGAATGGTTTTATTGAAAATTATTTCCTCTCTGTTGAGCCTTTTTCTTGCTGTACGAGTATATAGAGCAGTAAAAGGGAAGTTTGGTTGCTAGTTAGCGGACAAAAATTTGAACCCTTGGAAAGAGGTGTTTTTAATTTGGGCCTGCCCTCCTGGGCGTCCTACATTTGTAGGACATGTCCTACATTTTCAGATCACAGTATATTTTATGGGTACATACAATATTTGTACACCTGTAGACCCAGAATTAATCATGACCATTGCCATCCAAGCATTCTCATAGTATATTCCACCCCCTTCAAGTAAAACAACTCTTTATAATTGTGTAAGAGCTATTTGAAAGTAGAATTTATTCTCTTGGACTTTGGTGCACTTTACGTCCTGCGACGTCTTTCCACAAAGTTTGGATGTACAATTATCAAACGTTATTGAGTTGCAAAAATTCTGTAGGGTGGAATTTTGGACAAGCCATTTCTTGGCATATCTTCCACCTGTAAGATTCTGTGATTACATATCTGACATTCTAGAATGAGAGATTTAGAAGAGGAGGCAAGTTCTATGTAGTCCAAACCCTTCATATCATTTATGGATTCACAGTGAAATTGGTCGTGACGGAGGGGTACCCAGTCTGCATGAAATCACATGGAGAGAAGGATCCTCTTCGATGCAGAATGAAATGATCTTTCATTGTTCAAGATTTCTTTGCATGAGGAAGTTGATGGGAATGGTTTTATTGAAAATTATTTCCTCTCTGTTGAGCCTTTTTCTTGCTGTACGAGTATATAGAGCAGTAAAAGGGAAGTTTGGTTGCTAGTTAGCGGACAAAAATTTGAACCCTTGGAAAGAGGTGTTTTTAATTTGGGCCTGCCCTCCTGGGCGTCCTACATTTGTAGGACATGTCCTACATTTTCAGATCACAGTATATTTTATGGGTACATACAATATTTGTACACCTGTAGACCCAGAATTAATCATGACCATTGCCATCCAAGCATTCTCATAGTATATTCCACCCCCTTCAAGTAAAACAACTCTTTATAATTGTGTAAGAGCTATTTGAAAGTAGAATTTATTCTCTTGGACTTTGGTGCACTTTACGTCCTGCGACGTCTTTCCACAAAGTTTGGATGTACAATTATCAAACGTTATTGAGTTGCAAAAATTCTGTAGGGTGGAATTTTGGACAAGCCATTTCTTGGCATATCTTCCACCTGTAAGATTCTGTGATTACATATCTGACATTCTAGAATGAGAGATTTAGAAGAGGAGGCAAGTTCTATGTAGTCCAAACCCTTCATATCATTTATGGATTCACAGTGAAATTGGTCGTGACGGAGGGGTACCCAGTCTGCATGAAATCACATGGAGAGAAGGATCTTCTTCTATGTAGAACGAAATGATCTTTAATTGTTCAAGATTTCTTTGCATGAGGAAGTTGATGGGAATGGTTTTATTGAATCTTATTTCCTCTCTGTTGAGCCGTTTTCTTGCTGTCCGAGTTTATAGAGCAGTAAAAAGGAAGCTTGGTTGCCAGATAGTGGACAAAAATTTGAACCCTTGGAAAGAGATGTTTTTGATTAAGGCCTTCCCTCCTGGGCGTCCTACATTTGTAGGACATGTCCTCCATTTTCAGATCACAGTATATTTTATGGGTTTATACTATATATGTACACCTGTAGACCCATAATAAATCATGACCATGGCCATACAAGCATTTTCAATGTAATATCCACTCTCTTGAAGCAAAACAACTCTCCATAATAGCGTAAGAGCTATTTGAAAGTAGAATTTATTCTCTTAGACTATGGTGGACTTTACGTCCTTCGAGGTCTTTCCACAAAGTTTGGATGGGCAATTATCAGACGTTATTAATTTGCAAAAATTCTGAAGGGTAGGAATTTGAACAAGGCATTTCTTGGCATATCTTCCACATGTAAGATTCTGTGATTATATATCTGACATTCTCGAATGAGAGATTTGGAAGAGGATGAAAGTGCCATGTAGTCCAAACCCTTCATGTCATTTATGGATTCACAGTGAAATTGGTCGTGACGGAGGGGTACCCAGCCTGCATGAAATCACATGGAGAGAAGGATGTTCTTCTGTGTAGAACGAAATGATCTTTCATTGTTCAAGATTTCTTTGCATGAGGAAGTTGATGGGAATGGTTTTATTGAAACTTATTTCCTATCTGTTGAGCCGTTTTCTTGCTGTCCGAGTTTATAGAGCAGTAAAAAGGAAGTTTGGTTGCTAGATAGTGGACAAAAATGTGAACCCTTGGAAAGGGGTGTTTTTGATGTGGGCCTTCACTCCTGGGCGTCCTACATTTGTAGGACATGTCCTCCATCTTGAGATCACAATATATTTTATGGGTTTATACTATATATGTACACCTGTAGACCCATAATAAATCATGACCATGGCAATCCAAGCATTTTCAATGTAATATTCACTCTCTTGAAGCAAAAGAACTCTCCATAATAGCGTAAGAGCTATTTGAAAGTAGAATTAATTTTCTTGGACTTTGGTGGACTTTACGTCCGGCGAGGTCTTTCCACAAAGTTTGGATGGGCAATTATCAGACGTTATTGAGTTGCAAAAATTCGGAAGGCTGGGAGTTTGGACTAGCCATCTCTTGGCATATCTTGCACCTGTAAGATTCTGAGATTACATATCTGACATTCTCGAATGAGAGATTTGGAAGAGGAGGCAAGTGCTATGTAGACCAAACCCTTCATATCATTTATAGATTCACAATAAAATTGGTCGTGAAGGAGGGGTACCCAGTCTGCATGAAATCACATGGAGAGAAGGATCCTCTTGTATCCAGAACAAAATTATCTTTCATTGTTCAAGATTTCTTTGCATGAGGAAGTTGATGGGAATGGTTTTATTGAATCTAATTTCCTCTCTGTTGAGCGTTTTTCTTGATGTACGAATATATAGAACAGTAAAAAAGAAGTTTTGTGGCTAGTTAGTGGAGAAAAATTTGAACCCTTGGAAAGAGGTGTTTTTAATTTGGGCCTTCCCTCCTGGGCGTCCTACATTTGTAGGACATGTCCTACATTTTCAGATCACAGTATATTTTATGGGTATATACTATATTTGTACACCTGTAAACCCATAATTAATTATGACCATGGCCATCGATGCATTTTCAATGTAATATCCAATCTCTTGAAGCAAAACAATCTCCATAATAGTGTAAGAGCTATTTGAAAGTAGAATTTATTCTCTTGAACTTTGGTGGACTTTACATCCTTCGAGGTCTTTGCACAAAGTTTGGAATGGCAATTATCTGACGTTATTGAGTTGCAAAAATTCTGAAGGGTGGAAGTTTGGACTAGCCATATCTTGGCATATCTTGCACCATTAAGGTTCTGTGATTACATATCTGACATTCTCGAATGAGAGATTTGGAAGAGGAGGCAAGTGCCATGTAGTTCCAAACCTTCATGTCATTCATGGATTCACAGTGAAATTGGTCGTGATGGGGGGGGGTACCCAGTCTGCATGAAATCACATGGAGAGAAGGATCCTCTTGTATGCAGAACAAAATTATCTTTCAATGTTCAAGATTTCTTTGCATGAGGAAGTTGATGGGAATGGTTTTATTGAATCTTATTTCCTGTCTGTTGAGCGTTTTTCTTGATGTACGAATATATAGAGTAGTAAAAAGGAAGTTTTGTGGCTAGTTAGTGGAGAAAAATTTGAACCCTTGGAAAGAGGTGTTTTTAATTTGGGCCTTCCCTCCTGGGCGTCCTACATTTGTAGGACATGTCCTACATTTTCAGATCATACAGTATTTTATGGGTTTATACTATATATGTACCCTTGTAGACCCATAATTAATTATGACCATTGCCATCCAAGTATTTTTAATGTAATATCCACTCTCTTGAAGCAAAACAACTCTCCATAATAGTGTAAGAGCTATTTGAAAGTAGAATTAATTCTCTTGGACTTTGGTGGACTTCATGTCCTTCGAGGTCTTTCCACAAAGTTGGGATGGGCAAGTATCAGACGTTATTGAGTTGCAAAAATTCTGAAGTGTGGAATTTTGGACAAGCCATTTCTTGGCATGTCTTACACCTGTAAGATTCTGTGATTACATAGTTGTCATTCTCGAATGAGAGATTTGGAAGAGGAGGCAAGTGCTATGTAGTCCAAACCCTTCATATCATTTATAGATTCACAATAAAATTGGTTGTGAAGGAGGGGTACCCAGGCTGCATGAAATCACATGGACAGAAGGATCCTCTTTTATGCAGAACGAAATGATCTTTAATTGTTCAAGATTTCTTTGCATGAGGAAGTTGATGGGAATGGTTTTATTGAATCTTATTTCCTCTCTGTTGAGCCGGTTTCTTGCTGTCCGAGTTTATAGAGCAGTAAAAAGGAAGTTTGGTAGCTAGATAGTGGACAAAAATTTGATCCCTTGCAAAGAGGTGTTTTTGATGTGGGCCTTCACTCCTGGACGTCCTACATTTGTAGGACATGTCCTCCATTTTCAGATCACAGTATATTTTATGGGTTTATACTATATTTGTAAAACTGAGAACCAAAATTAATAATGACCATGGCCATCCATGCATTTTCAATGTAATATCCACTCTCTTGAAGCAAAACAACTCTCCATAATAGCGTAAGAGCTATTTGAAAGTAGAATTTATTCTCTTAGACTATGGTGGACTTTACGTCCTTCGAGGTCTTTCCACAAAGTTTGGATGGGCAATTATCAGACGTTATTAATTTGCAAAAATTCTGAAGGGTAGGAATTTGAACAAGGCATTTCTTGGCATATCTTCCACATGTAAGATTCTGTGATTATATATCTGACATTATCGAATGAGAGATTTGGAAGAGGAGGCAAGTGCCATGTAGTCCAAACCCTTCATGTCATTTATGGATTCACAGTGAAATTGGTCGTGACGGAGGGGTACCCAGTCTGCATGAAATCACATGGAGAGAAGGATCTTCTTCTATGTAGAGCGAATTGATCTTTCATTTTTCAAGATTTCTTTGCATGAGGAAGTTGATGGGAATGGTTTTATTGAATCTTATTTCCTCTCTGTTGAGCCGTTTTCTTGCTGTCCGAGTTTATAGAGCAGTAAAAAGGAAGCTTGGTTGCCAGATAGTGGACAAAAATTTGAACCCTTGGAAAGAGATGTTTTTGATTAAGGCCTTCCCTCCTGGGCGTCCTACATCTGTAGGACATGTCCTCCATTTTCAGATCACAGTATATTTTATGGGTTTATACTATATATGTACACCTGTAGACCCATAATAAATCATGACCATGGCCATACAAGCATTTTCAATGTAATATCCACTCTCTTGAAGCAAAAGAACTCTCCATAAAAGTGTAAGAGCTATTTGAAAGTAGAATTTATTTTCTTGGACTTTGGTGGACTTTATGTCCGGCGAGGTCTTTCCACATAGTTTGGATGGGCAATTATCAGACGTTATTGAGTTGCAAAAATTCGGAAGGCTGGGAGTTTGGACTAGCCATCTCTTGGCATATCTTGCACCTGTAAGATTCTGTGATTACATATCTGACATTCTCGAATGAGAGATTTGGAACAGAAGGCAAGTGCTATGTAGTCCAAACCCTTCATATCATTTATAGATTCACAATGAAATTGGTTCTGAAGGAGGGGTACCCTGTCTGCCCGAAATCACATGGAAAGAAGGATCCTCTTCTATGTAGAACGAAATGATCTTTCATTTTTCAAGATTTCTTTTCATGAGGAAGTTGATGGGAATGGTTTTATTGAATCTTATTTCCTCTCTGTTGATCCGTTTACTTGCTGTCCGATGTTATAGAGCAGTAAAAAGGAAGTTTGGTTGCTAGATAGTGGACAAAAATCTGAACCCTTGCAAAGGGGTGTTTTTGATTTGGACATTCCCTCCTGGATGTCCTACATTTGTAGGACATGTCCTCCATTTTCAGATCACAGTATATTTTATGGGTTTATACTATATTTGTAAAACTGAGAACCAAAATTAACAATGACCATGGCCATCCATGCATTTTCAATGTAATATCCACTCTCTTGAAGCAAAACAACTCTCCATAATAGCGTAAGAGCTATTTGAAAGTAGAATTTATTCTCTTAGACTATGGTGGACTTTACGTCCTTCGAGGTCTTTCCACAAAGTTTGGATGGGCAATTATCAGACGTTATTAATTTGCAAAAATTCTGAAGGGTAGGAATTTGAACAAGGCATTTCTTGGCATATCTTCCACATGTAAGATTCTGTGATTATATATCTGACATTATCGAATGAGAGATTTGGAAGAGGAGGCAAGTGCCATGTAGTCCAAACCCTTCATGTCATTTATGGATTCACAGTGAAATTGGTCGTGACGGAGGGGTACCCAGTCTGCATGAAATCACATGGAGAGAAGGATCTTCTTCTATGTAGAGCGAATTGATCTTTCATTTTTCAAGATTTCTTTGCATGAGGAAGTTGATGGGAATGGTTTTATTGAATCTTATTTCCTCTCTGTTGAGCCGTTTTCTTGCTGTCCGAGTTTATAGAGCAGTAAAAAGGAAGCTTGGTTGCCAGATAGTGGACAAAAATTTGAACCCTTGGAAAGAGATGTTTTTGATGTGGGCCTTCCCTCCTGGGCGTCCTACATCTGTAGGACATGTCCTCCATTTTCAGATCACAGTATATTTTATGGGTTTATACTATATATGTACACCTGTAGACCCATAATAAATCATGACCATGGCCATACAAGCATTTTCAATGTAATATCCACTCTCTTGAAGCAAAAGAACTCTCCATAAAAGTGTAAGAGCTATTTGAAAGTAGAATTTATTTTCTTGGACTTTGGTGGACTTTATGTCCGGCGAGGTCTTTCCACATAGTTTGGATGGGCAATTATCAGACGTTATTGAGTTGCAAAAATTCGGAAGGCTGGGAGTTTGGACTAGCCATCTCTTGGCATATCTTGCACCTGTAAGATTCTGTGATTACATATCTGACATTCTCGAATGAGAGATTTGGAACAGAAGGCAAGTGCTATGTAGTCCAAACCCTTCATATCATTTATAGATTCACAATGAAATTGGTTCTGAAGGAGGGGTACCCTGTCTGCCCGAAATCACATGGAAAGAAGGATCCTCTTCTATGTAGAACGAAATGATCTTTCATTTTTCAAGATTTCTTTTCATGAGGAAGTTGATGGGAATGGTTTTATTGAATCTTATTTCCTCTCTGTTGATCCGTTTACTTGCTGTCCGATGTTATAGAGCAGTAAAAAGGAAGTTTGGTTGCTAGATAGTGGACAAAAATCTGAACCCTTGCAAAGGGGTGTTTTTGATTTGGACATTCCCTCCTGGATGTCCTACATTTGTAGGACATGTCCTCCATTTTCTGATCACAGTATATTTTATGGGTTTATACTATATTTGTAAAACTGTAGAACCATAATTAATAATGACCATGGCCATCCATGCATTTTCAATGTAATATCCACTCTCTTGAAGCAAAAAACTCTCCATAATAGCGTGAGAGCTATTTGAAAGTAGAATTTATTCTCTTAGACTATGGTGGACTTTACGTCCTTCGAGGTCTTTCCACAAAGTTTGGATGGGCAATTATCAGACGTTATTGATTTGCAAAAATTCTGAAGGGTGGAAGTTTGAACAAGACGTTGCTTGGCATATCTTCCACATGTAAGATTCTGTGATTACATATCTGACATTCTCGAATGAGAAATTTGGAAGAGGAGGCAAGTGCCATGTAGTCCAAACCCTTCATGTCATTTATGGATTCACAGTGAAATTGGTCGTGACGGAGGGGTACCCAGTCTGCATGAAATCAAACGGATAGAAGGATCCTCTTCTATGTAGAACGAAATGATCTTTCATTGTTCAAGATTCCTTTGCTTCAGGTAATTGATGGGAATGGTTTTATTGAATCTTTTTTCCTCTCTGTTGAGTGGTTTTCTGGCTGTTCGAGTTTACACAGCAGGAAAAAGGAAGTTTGGTTTCTAGATAGTGGAGAAAAATTTGAACCCTTGGAAAGAGGTGTTTTTGATTAGGGCCATTCCTCCTGGGCGTCCTACATTTGTAGGACATGTCCTCCATTTTCAAACCACAGTATATTTTATGGGTTTATACTATATTTGTACACCTGTATACCCATAATTAATCATGACCATTGCCATCCAAGCATTTTCAATGTAATATCCTCTCTCTTGAAGCAAAACAACTCTCCATAATAGTATAAGAGCTATATGAAAGTAGAATTTATTCTCTTCGACTTTGGTGGACTTTACGTCCTCCGAGGTCTTTCCACAAAGTTTGGATGGGCAATTATCAGACGTTATTGAATTGCAAAAAATCTGAAGGGTGGAAGTTTGGACAAGCCATTTCTTGGCATATTCTCCACCTGCAAGATTCTGTGATTACATATCTGACATTCTCGAATGAGAGATTTGGAAGAGGAGGCAAGTGCCATGTAGTCCAAACCCTTCATATCCTTTATGGATTCACAATAAAATTGGTTGTGATGGAGGGGTAACCAGTCTGCAAGAAATCACATGGAGAGAAGGATCCTCTTCGATGCAGAATGAAATGATCTTTCATTGTTCAAGATTTCTTTGCATGAGGAAGTTGATGGGAATGGTTTTATTGAAAATTATTTCCTCTCTGTTGAGCCTTTTTCTTGCTGTACGAGTATATAGAGCAGTAAAAGGGAAGTTTGGTTGCTAGTTAGCGGACAAAAATTTGAACCCTTGGAAAGAGGTGTTTTTAATTTGGGCCTTCCCTCCTGGGCGTCCTACATTTGTAGGACATGTCCTACATTTTCAGATCACAGTATATTTTATGGGTACATACAATATTTGTACACCTGTAGACCCAGAATTAATCATGACCATTGCCATCCAAGCATTCTCATAGTATATTCCACCCCCTTCAAGTAAAACAACTCTTTATAATTGTGTAAGAGCTATTTGAAAGTAGAATTTATTCTCTTGGACTTTGGTGCACTTTACGTCCTGCGACGTCTTTCCACAAAGTTTGGATGTACAATTATCAAACGTTATTGAGTTGCAAAAATTCTGTAGGGTGGAATTTTGGACAAGCCATTTCTTGGCATATCTTCCACCTGTAAGATTCTGTGATTACATATCTGACATTCTAGAATGAGAGATTTAGAAGAGGAGGCAAGTTCTATGTAGTCCAAACCCTTCATATCATTTATAGATTCACAATAAAATTGGTTGTGAAGGAGAGGTAACAAGTCTGCATGAAATGACATGGAGAGAAGGATCCTCTTTTATGCAGAACGAAATGATCTTTAATTGTTCAAGATTTCTTTGCATGAGGAAGTTGATGGGAATGGTTTTATTGAATCTTATTTCCTCTCTGTTGAGCCGTTTTCTTGCTGTCCGAGTTTATAGAGCAGTAAAAAGGAAGCTTGGTTGCCAGATAGTGGACAAAAATTTGAACCCTTGGAAAGAGATGTTTTTGATTAAGGCCTTCCCTCCTGGGCGTCCTACATTTGTAGGACATGTCCTCCATTTTCAGATCACAGTATATTTTATGGGTTTATACTATATATGTACACCTGTAGACCCATAATAAATCATGACCATGGCCATACAAGCATTTTCAATGTAATATCCACTCTCTTGAAGCAAAAGAACTCTCCATAAAAGTGTAAGAGCTATTTGAAAGTAGAATTTATTTTCTTGGACTTTGGTGGACTTTATGTCCGGCGAGGTCTTTCCACATAGTTTGGATGGGCAATTATCAGACGTTATTGAGTTGCAAAAATTCGGAAGGCTGGGAGTTTGGACTAGCCATCTCTTGGCATATCTTGCACCTGTAAGATTCTGTGATTACATATCTGACATTCTCGAATGAGAGATTTGGAACAGAAGGCAAGTGCTATGTAGTCCAAACCCTTCATATCATTTATAGATTCACAATGAAATTGGTTCTGAAGGAGGGGTACCCAGTCTGCACGAAATCACATGGAAAGAAGGATCCTCTTCTATGTAGAACGAAATGATCTTTCATTTTTCAAGATTTCTTTTCATGAGGAAGTTGATGGGAATGGTTTTATTGAATCTTATTTCCTCTCTGTTGATCCGTTTACTTGCTGTCCGATGTTATAGAGCAGTAAAAAGGAAGTTTGGTTGCTAGATAGTGGACAAAAATCTGAACCCTTGCAAAGGGGTGTTTTTGATTTGGACATTCCCTCCTGGATGTCCTACATTTGTAGGACATGTCCTCCATTTTCTGATCACAGTATATTTTATGGGTTTATACTATATTTGTAAAACTGTAGAACCATAATTAATAATGACCATGGCCATCCATGCATTTTCAATGTAATATCCACTCTCTTGAAGCAAAACAACTCTCCATAATAGCGTGAGAGCTATTTGAAAGTAGAATTTATTCTCTTAGACTATGGTGGACTTTACGTCCTTCGAGGTCTTTCCACAAAGTTTGGATGGGCAATTATCAGACGTTATTGATTTGCAAAAATTCTGAAGGGTGGAAGTTTGAACAAGACGTTGCTTGGCATATCTTCCACATGTAAGATTCTGTGATTACATATCTGACATTCTCGAATGAGAAATTTGGAAGAGGAGGCAAGTGCCATGTAGTCCAAACCCTTCATGTCATTTATGGATTCACAGTGAAATTGGTCGTGACGGAGGGGTACCCAGTCTGCATGAAATCAAACGGATAGAAGGATCCTCTTCTATGTAGAACGAAATGATCTTTCATTGTTCAAGATTTCTTTGCATGAGGAAGTTGATGGGAATGGTTTTATTGAATCTTATTTCCTCTCTGTTGAGCCGTTTTCTTGCTGTCCCAGTTTATAGAGCAGTAAAAAGGAAGCTTGGTTGCCAGATAGTGGACAAAAATTTGAACCCTTGGAAAGAGATGTTTTTGATTAAGGCCTTCCCTCCTGGGCGTCCTACATTTGTAGGACATGTCCTCCATTTTCAGATCACAGTATATTTTATGGGTTTATACTATATATGTACACCTGTAGACCCATAATAAATCATGACCATGGCCATACAAGCATTTTCAATGTAATATCCACTCTCTTGAAGCAAAAGAACTCTCCATAAAAGTGTAAGAGCTATTTGAAAGTAGAATTTATTTTCTTGGACTTTGGTGGACTTTATGTCCGGCGAGGTCTTTCCACATAGTTTGGATGGGCAATTATCAGACGTTATTGAGTTGCAAAAATTCGGAAGGCTGGGAGTTTGGACTAGCCATCTCTTGGCATATCTTGCACCTGTAAGATTCTGTGATTACATATCTGACATTCTCGAATGAGAGATTTGGAACAGAAGGCAAGTGCTATGTAGTCCAAACCCTTCATATCATTTATAGATTCACAATGAAATTGGTTCTGAAGGAGGGGTACCCAGTCTGCACGAAATCACATGGAAAGAAGGATCCTCTTCTATGTAGAACGAAATGATCTTTCATTTTTCAAGATTTCTTTTCATGAGGAAGTTGATGGGAATGGTTTTATTGAATCTTATTTCCTCTCTGTTGATCCGTTTACTTGCTGTCCGATGTTATAGAGCAGTAAAAAGGAAGTTTGGTTGCTAGATAGTGGACAAAAATCTGAACCCTTGCAAAGGGGTGTTTTTGATTTGGACATTCCCTCCTGGATGTCCTACATTTGTAGGACATGTCCTCCATTTTCTGATCACAGTATATTTTATGGGTTTATACTATATTTGTAAAACTGTAGAACCATAATTAATAATGACCATGGCCATCCATGCATTTTCAATGTAATATCCACTCTCTTGAAGCAAAAAACTCTCCATAATAGCGTGAGAGCTATTTGAAAGTAGAATTTATTCTCTTAGACTATGGTGGACTTTACGTCCTTCGAGGTCTTTCCACAAAGTTTGGATGGGCAATTATCAGACGTTATTGATTTGCAAAAATTCTGAAGGGTGGAAGTTTGAACAAGACGTTGCTTGGCATATCTTCCACATGTAAGATTCTGTGATTACATATCTGACATTCTCGAATGAGAAATTTGGAAGAGGAGGCAAGTGCCATGTAGTCCAAACCCTTCATGTCATTTATGGATTCACAGTGAAATTGGTCGTGACGGAGGGGTACCCAGTCTGCATGAAATCAAACGGATAGAAGGATCCTCTTCTATGTAGAACGAAATGATCTTTCATTGTTCAAGATTTCTTTGCATGAGGAAGTTGATGGGAATGGTTTTATTGAATCTTATTTCCTCTCTGTTGAGCCGTTTTCTTGCTGTCCCAGTTTATAGAGCAGTAAAAAGGAAGCTTGGTTGCCAGATAGTGGACAAAAATTTGAACCCTTGGAAAGAGATGTTTTTGATTAAGGCCTTCCCTCCTGGGCGTCCTACATTTGTAGGACATGTCCTCCATTTTCAGATCACAGTATATTTTATGGGTTTATACTATATATGTACACCTGTAGACCCATAATAAATCATGACCATGGCCATACAAGCATTTTCAATGTAATATCCACTCTCTTGAAGCAAAAGAACTCTCCATAAAAGTGTAAGAGCTATTTGAAAGTAGAATTTATTTTCTTGGACTTTGGTGGACTTTATGTCCGGCGAGGTCTTTCCACATAGTTTGGATGGGCAATTATCAGACGTTATTGAGTTGCAAAAATTCGGAAGGCTGGGAGTTTGGACTAGCCATCTCTTGGCATATCTTGCACCTGTAAGATTCTGTGATTACATATCTGACATTCTCGAATGAGAGATTTGGAACAGAAGGCAAGTGCTATGTAGTCCAAACCCTTCATATCATTTATAGATTCACAATGAAATTGGTTCTGAAGGAGGGGTACCCAGTCTGCACGAAATCACATGGAAAGAAGGATCCTCTTCTATGTAGAACGAAATGATCTTTCATTTTTCAAGATTTCTTTTCATGAGGAAGTTGATGGGAATGGTTTTATTGAATCTTATTTCCTCTCTGTTGATCCGTTTACTTGCTGTCCGATGTTATAGAGCAGTAAAAAGGAAGTTTGGTTGCTAGATAGTGGACAAAAATCTGAACCCTTGCAAAGGGGTGTTTTTGATTTGGACATTCCCTCCTGGATGTCCTACATTTGTAGGACATGTCCTCCATTTTCTGATCACAGTATATTTTATGGGTTTATACTATATTTGTAAAACTGTAGAACCATAATTAATAATGACCATGGCCATCCATGCATTTTCAATGTAATATCCACTCTCTTGAAGCAAAAAACTCTCCATAATAGCGTGAGAGCTATTTGAAAGTAGAATTTATTCTCTTAGACTATGGTGGACTTTACGTCCTTCGAGGTCTTTCCACAAAGTTTGGATGGGCAATTATCAGACGTTATTGATTTGCAAAAATTCTGAAGGGTGGAAGTTTGAACAAGACGTTGCTTGGCATATCTTCCACATGTAAGATTCTGTGATTACATATCTGACATTCTCGAATGAGAAATTTGGAAGAGGAGGCAAGTGCCATGTAGTCCAAACCCTTCATGTCATTTATGGATTCACAGTGAAATTGGTCGTGACGGAGGGGTACCCAGTCTGCATGAAATCAAACGGATAGAAGGATCCTCTTCTATGTAGAACGAAATGATCTTTCATTGTTCAAGATTTCTTTGCATGAGGAAGTTGATGGGAATGGTTTTATTGAATCTTATTTCCTCTCTGTTGAGCCGTTTTCTTGCTGTCCCAGTTTATAGAGCAGTAAAAAGGAAGCTTGGTTGCCAGATAGTGGACAAAAATTTGAACCCTTGGAAAGAGATGTTTTTGATTAAGGCCTTCCCTCCTGGGCGTCCTACATTTGTAGGACATGTCCTCCATTTTCAGATCACAGTATATTTTATGGGTTTATACTATATATGTACACCTGTAGACCCATAATAAATCATGACCATGGCCATACAAGCATTTTCAATGTAATATCCACTCTCTTGAAGCAAAAGAACTCTCCATAAAAGTGTAAGAGCTATTTGAAAGTAGAATTTATTTTCTTGGACTTTGGTGGACTTTATGTCCGGCGAGGTCTTTCCACATAGTTTGGATGGGCAATTATCAGACGTTATTGAGTTGCAAAAATTCGGAAGGCTGGGAGTTTGGACTAGCCATCTCTTGGCATATCTTGCACCTGTAAGATTCTGTGATTACATATCTGACATTCTCGAATGAGAGATTTGGAACAGAAGGCAAGTGCTATGTAGTCCAAACCCTTCATATCATTTATAGATTCACAATGAAATTGGTTCTGAAGGAGGGGTACCCAGTCTGCACGAAATCACATGGAAAGAAGGATCCTCTTCTATGTAGAACGAAATGATCTTTCATTTTTCAAGATTTCTTTTCATGAGGAAGTTGATGGGAATGGTTTTATTGAATCTTATTTCCTCTCTGTTGATCCGTTTACTTGCTGTCCGATGTTATAGAGCAGTAAAAAGGAAGTTTGGTTGCTAGATAGTGGACAAAAATCTGAACCCTTGCAAAGGGGTGTTTTTGATTTGGACATTCCCTCCTGGATGTCCTACATTTGTAGGACATGTCCTCCATTTTCTGATCACAGTATATTTTATGGGTTTATACTATATTTGTAAAACTGTAGAACCATAATTAATAATGACCATGGCCATCCATGCATTTTCAATGTAATATCCACTCTCTTGAAGCAAAAAACTCTCCATAATAGCGTGAGAGCTATTTGAAAGTAGAATTTATTCTCTTAGACTATGGTGGACTTTACGTCCTTCGAGGTCTTTCCACAAAGTTTGGATGGGCAATTATCAGACGTTATTGATTTGCAAAAATTCTGAAGGGTGGAAGTTTGAACAAGACGTTGCTTGGCATATCTTCCACATGTAAGATTCTGTGATTACATATCTGACATTCTCGAATGAGAAATTTGGAAGAGGAGGCAAGTGCCATGTAGTCCAAACCCTTCATGTCATTTATGGATTCACAGTGAAATTGGTCGTGACGGAGGGGTACCCAGTCTGCATGAAATCAAACGGATAGAAGGATCCTCTTCTATGTAGAACGAAATGATCTTTCATTGTTCAAGATTCCTTTGCTTCAGGTAATTGATGGGAATGGTTTTATTGAATCTTTTTTCCTCTCTGTTGAGTGGTTTTCTGGCTGTTCGAGTTTACACAGCAGGAAAAAGGAAGTTTGGTTTCTAGATAGTGGAGAAAAATTTGAACCCTTGGAAAGAGGTGTTTTTGATTAGGGCCATTCCTCCTGGGCGTCCTACATTTGTAGGACATGTCCTCCATTTTCAAACCACAGTATATTTTATGGGTTTATACCATATTTGTACACCTGTATACCCATAATTAATCATGACCATTGCCATCCAAGCATTTTCAATGTAATATCCTCTCTCTTGAAGCAAAACAACTCTCCATAATAGTATAAGAGCTATATGAAAGTAGAATTTATTCTCTTCGACTTTGGTGGACTTTACGTCCGGCGAGGTCTTTCCACAAAGTTTGGATGGGCAATTATCAGACGTTATTGAATTGCAAAAAATCTGAAGGGTGGAAGTTTGGACAAGCCATTTCTTGGCATATTCTCCACCTGCAAGATTCTGTGATTACATATCTGACATTCTCGAATGAGAGATTTGGAAGAGGAGGCAAGTGCCATGTAGTCCAAACCCTTCATATCCTTTATGGATTCACAATAAAATTGGTTGTGATGGAGGGGTAACCAGTCTGCAAGAAATCACATGGAGAGAAGGATCCTCTTCGATGCAGAATGAAATGATCTTTCATTGTTCAAGATTTCTTTGCATGAGGAAGTTGATGGGAATGGTTTTATTGAAAATTATTTCCTCTCTGTTGAGCCTTTTTCTTGCTGTACGAGTATATAGAGCAGTAAAAGGGAAGTTTGGTTGCTAGTTAGCGGACAAAAATTTGAACCCTTGGAAAGAGGTGTTTTTAATTTGGGCCTTCCCTCCTGGGCGTCCTACATTTGTAGGACATGTCCTACATTTTCAGATCACAGTATATTTTATGGGTACATACAATATTTGTACACCTGTAGACCCAGAATTAATCATGACCATTGCCATCCAAGCATTCTCATAGTATATTCCACCCCCTTCAAGTAAAACAACTCTTTATAATTGTGTAAGAGCTATTTGAAAGTAGAATTTATTCTCTTGGACTTTGGTGCACTTTACGTCCTGCGACGTCTTTCCACAAAGTTTGGATGTACAATTATCAAACGTTATTGAGTTGCAAAAATTCTGTAGGGTGGAATTTTGGACAAGCCATTTCTTGGCATATCTTCCACCTGTAAGATTCTGTGATTACATATCTGACATTCTAGAATGAGAGATTTAGAAGAGGAGGCAAGTTCTATGTAGTCCAAACCCTTCATATCATTTATAGATTCACAATAAAATTGGTTGTGAAGGAGAGGTAACAAGTCTGCATGAAATGACATGGAGAGAAGGATCCTCTTTTATGCAGAACGAAATGATCTTTAATTGTTCAAGATTTCTTTGCATGAGGAAGTTGATGGGAATGGTTTTATTGAATCTTATTTCCTCTCTGTTGAGCCGTTTTCTTGCTGTCCGAGTTTATAGAGCAGTAAAAAGGAAGTTTGGTAGCTAGATAGTGGACAAAAATTTGAACCCTTGGAAAGAGGTGTTTTTGATGTGGGCCTTCACTCCTGGATGTCCTACATTTGTAGGACATGTCCTCCATTTTCAGATCACAGTATATTTTATGGGTTTATACTATATTTGTAAAACTGAGAACCAAAATTAATAATGACCATGGCCATCCATGCATTTTCAATGTAATATCCACTCTCTTGAAGCAAAACAACTCTCCATAATAGCGTAAGAGCTATTTGAAAGTAGAATTTATTCTCTTAGACTATGGTGGACTTTACGTCCTTCCATGTCTTTCCACAAAGTTTGGATGGGCAATTATCAGACGTTATTAATTTGCAAAAATTCTGAAGGGTAGGAATTTGAACAAGGCATTTCTTGGCATATCTTCCACATGTAAGATTCTGTGATTATATATCTGACATTCTCGAATGAGAGATTTGGAAGAGGATGAAAGTGCCATGTAGTCCAAACCCTTCATGTCATTTATGGATTCACAGTGAAATTGGTCGTGACGGAGGGGTACCCAGCCTGCATGAAATCACATGGAGAGAAGGATGTTCTTCTGTGTAGAACAAAATGATCTTTCATTGTTCAAGATTTCTTTGCATGAGGAAGTTGATGGGAATGGTTTTATTGAAACTTATTTCCTATCTGTTGAGCCGTTTTCTTGCTGTCCGAGTTTATAGAGCAGTAAAAAGGAAGTTTGGTTGCTAGATAGTGGACAAAAATGTGAACCCTTGGAGAGAGGTGTTTTTGATGTGGGCCTTCACTCCTGGGCGTCCTACATTTGTAGGACATGTCCTCCATCTTGAGATCACAATATATTTTATGGGTTTATACTATATATGTACACCTGTAGACCCATAATAAATCATGACCATGGCAATCCAAGCATTTTCAATGTAATATTCACTCTCTTGAAGCAAAAGAACTCTCCATAATAGCGTAAGAGCTATTTGAAAGTAGAATTAATTTTCTTGGACTTTGGTGGACTTTACGTCCGGCGAGGTCTTTCCACAAAGTTTGGATGGGCAATTATCAGACGTTATTGAGTTGCAAAAATTCGGAAGGCTGGGAGTTTGGACTAGCCATCTCTTGGCATATCTTGCACCTGTAAGATTCTGAGATTACATATCTGACATTCTCGAATGAGAGATTTGGAAGAGGAGGCAAGTGCTATGTAGACCAAACCCTTCATATCATTTATAGATTCACAATAAAATTGGTCGTGAAGGAGGGGTACCCAGTCTGCATGAAATCACATGGAGAGAAGGATCCTCTTGTATCCAGAACAAAATTATCTTTCATTGTTCAAGATTTCTTTGCATGAGGAAGTTGATGGGAATGGTTTTATTGAATCTAATTTCCTCTCTGTTGAGCGTTTTTCTTGATGTACGAATATATAGAACAGTAAAAAAGAAGTTTTATGGCTAGTTAGTGGAGAAAAATTTGAACCCTTGGAAAGAGGTGTTTTTAATTCGGGCCTTCCCTCCTGGGCGTCCTACATTTGTAGGACATGTCCTACATTTTCAGATCACAGTATATTTTATGGGTATATACTATATTTGTACACCTGTAAACCCATAATTAATTATGACCATGGCCATCGATGCATTTTCAATGTAATATCCAATCTCTTGAAGCAAAACAATCTCCATAATAGTGTAAGAGCTATTTGAAAGTAGAATTTATTCTCTTGAACTTTGGTGGACTTTACATCCTTCGAGGTCTTTGCACAAAGTTTGGAATGGCAATTATCTGACGTTATTGAGTTGCAAAAATTCTGAAGGGTGGAAGTTTGGACTAGCCATATCTTGGCATATCTTGCACCATTAAGGTTCTGTGATTACATATCTGACATTCTCGAATGAGAGATTTGGAAGAGGAGGCAAGTGCCATGTAGTTCCAAACCTTCATGTCATTCATGGATTCACAGTGAAATTGGTCGAGATGGGGGGGGTACCCAGTCTGCATGAAATCACATGGAGAGAAGGATCCTCTTGTATGCAGAACAAAATTATCTTTCAATGTTCAAGATTTCTTTGCATGAGGAAGTTGATGGGAATGGTTTTATTGAATCTTATTTCCTGTCTGTTGAGCGTTTTTCTTGATGTACGAATATATAGAGTAGTAAAAAGGAAGTTTTGTGGCTTGTTAGTGGAGAAAAATTTGAACCCTTGGAAAGAGGTGTTTTTAATTTGGGCCTTCCCTCCTGGGCGTCCTACATTTGTAGGACATGTCCTACATTTTCAGATCATACAGTATTTTATGGGTTTATACTATATATGTACCCTTGTAGACCCATAATTAATTATGACCATTGCCATCCAAGCATTTTTAATGTAATATCCACTCTCTTGAAGCAAAACAACTCTCCATAATAGTGTAAGAGCTATTTGAAAGTAGAATTAATTCTCTTGGACTTTGGTGGACTTCATGTCCTTCGAGGTCTTTCCACAAAGTTGGGATGGGCAAGTATCAGACGTTATTGAGTTGCAAAAATTCTGAAGTGTGGAATTTTGGACAAGCCATTTCTTGGCATGTCTTACACCTGTAAGATTCTGTGATTACATAGTTGTCATTCTCGAATGAGAGATTTGGAAGAGGAGGCAAGTGCTATGTAGTCCAAACCCTTCATATCATTTATAGATTCACAATAAAATTGGTTGTGAAAGAGGGGTACCCAGGCTGCATGAAATCACATGGACAGAAGGATCCTCTTTTATGCAGAACGAAATGATCTTTAATTGTTCAAGATTTCTTTGCATGAGGAAGTTGATGGGAATGGTTTTATTGAATCTTATTTCCTCTCTGTTGAGCCGGTTTCTTGCTGTCCGAGTTTATAGAGCAGTAAAAAGGAAGTTTGGTAGCTAGATAGTGGACAAAAATTTGATCCCTTGCAAAGAGGTGTTTTTGATGTGGGCCTTCACTCCTGAACGTCCTACATTTGTAGGACATGTCCTCCATTTTCAGATCACAGTATATTTTATGGGTTTATACTATATTTGTAAAACTGAGAACCAAAATTAATAATGACCATGGCCATCCATGCATTTTCAATGTAATATCCACTCTCTTGAAGCAAAACAACTCTCCATAATAGCGTAAGATCTATTTGAAAGTAGAATTTATTCTCTTAGACTATGGTGGACTTTACGTCCTTCGAGGTCTTTCCACAAAGTTTGGATGGGCAATTATCAGACGTTATTAATTTGCAAAAATTCTGAAGGGTAGGAATTTGAACAAGGCATTTCTTGGCATATCTTCCACATGTAAGATTCTGTGATTATATATCTGACATTATCGAATGAGAGATTTGGAAGAGGAGGCAAGTGCCATGTAGTCCAAACCCTTCATGTCATTTATGGATTCACAGTGAAATTGGTCGTGACGGAGGGGTACCCAGTCTGCATGAAATCACATGGAGAGAAGGATCTTCTTCTATGTAGAGCGAATTGATCTTTCATTGTTCAAGATTTCTTTGCATGAGGAAGTTGATGGGAATGGTTTTATTGAATCTTATTTCCTCTCTGTTGAGCCGTTTTCTTGCTGTCCGAGTTTATAGAGCAGTAAAAAGGAAGTTTGGTTGCCAGATAGTGGACAAAAATTTGAACCCTTGGAAAGAGATGTTTTTGATGTGGGCCTTCACTCCTGGGCGTCCTGCATTTGTAGGACATGTCCTCCGTTTTCAGATCACAATATATTTTATGGGTTTATACTATATATGTACACCTGTAGACCCATAATAATTCATGACCATGGCAATCCAAGCATTTTCAATGTAATATCCACTCTCTTGAAGCAAAAGAACTCTCCATAATAGCGTAAGAGCTATTTGAAAGTAGAATTAATTTTCTTGGACTTTGGTGGACTTTGCGTCCGGCGAGGTCTTTCCACAAAGTTTGGGTGGGCAATTATCAGACGTTATTGAGTTGCAAAAATTCGGAAGGCTCAGAGTTTGGACTAGCCATCTCTTGGCATATCTTGCACCTGTAAGATTCTGAGATTACATATCTGACATTCTCGAATGAGAGATTTGGAAGAGGAGGCAAGTGCTATGTAGACCAAACCCTTCATATCATTTATAGATTCACAATAAAATTGGTCGTGAAGGAGGGGTACCCAGTCTGCATGAAATCACATGGAGAGAAGGATCCTCTTGTATCCAGAACAAAATTATCTTTCATTGTTCAAGATTTCTTTGCATGAGGAAGTTGATGGGAATGGTTTTATTGAATCTAATTTCCTCTCTGTTGAGCGTTTTTCTTGATGTACGAATATATAGAACAGTAAAAAAGAAGTTTTGTGGCTAGTTAGTGGAGAAAAATTTGAACCCTTGGAAAGAGGTGTTTTTAATTTGGGCCTTCCCTCCTGGGCGTCCTACATTTGTAGGACATGTCCTACATTTTCAGATCACAGTATATTTTATGGGTATATACTATACTTGTACACCTGTAAACCCATAATTAATTATGACCATTGCCATCGACGCATTTTCAATGTAATTTCCACTCTCTTGAAGCAAAACAACTCTCCATAATAGCGTGAGAGCTATTTGAAAGTAGAATTTATTCTCTTAGACTATGGTGGACTTTACGTCCTTCGAGGTCTTTCCACAAAGTTTGGATGGGCAATTATCAGACGTTATTGATTTGCAAAAATTCTGAAGGGTGGAAGTTTGAACAAGACGTTGCTTGGCATATCTTCCACATGTAAGATTCTGTGATTACATATCTGACATTCTAGAATGAGAGATTTGGAAGAGGAGGCAAGTGCTATGTAGTCCAAACCCTTCATATCATTTATAGATTCACAAAAAAATTGGTTGTGATAGAGGGGTAACCAATCTGCATGAAATCACATGGAGAGAAGGATCCTCTTCTATGCAGAACAAATTGATCTTTCATTGTTCAAGATTTCTTTGCATGAGGAATTTGATGGGAATGGTTTTATTGAATCTTATTTCCTCTCTGTTGAGCCATTTTCTTGCTGTCCGTGTTTATAGAGCAATAAAAAGGAAATTTGGTTGCTAGATAGTGGACAAAAATCTGAACCCTTGCAAAGGGGTGTTTTTGATTAGGACATTCCCTCCTGGATGTTCTACATTTGTAGGACATGTCCTCCATTTTCTGATCACAGTATATTTTATGGGTTTATACTATATTTGTAAAACTGTAGAACCATAATTAATAATGACCATGGCCATCTATGCATTTTCAATGTAATATCCACTCTCTTGAAGCAAAACAACTCTCCATAATAGCGTGAGAGCTATTTGAAAGTAGAATTTATTCTCTTAGACTATGGTGGACTTTACGTCCTTCGAGGTCTTTCCACAAAGTTTGGATGGGCAATTATCAGACGTTATTGATTTGCAAAAATTCTGAAGGGTGGAAGTTTGGACAAGATGTTTCTTGGCATATCTTCCACATGTAAGATTCTGTGATTACATATCTGACATTATCGAATGAGAGATTTGGAAGAGGAGGCAAGTGCCATGTAGTCCAAACCCTTCATGTCATTTATGGATTCACAGTGAAATTGGTCGTGACGGAGGGGTACCCAGTCTGCATGAAATCACATGGAGAGAAGGATCTTCTTCTATGTAGAGCGAAATGATCTTTCATTGTTCAAGATTTCTTTGCATGAGGAAGTTGATGGGAATGGTTTTATTGAATCTTATTTCCTCTCTGTTGAGCCGTTTTCTTGCTGTCCGAGTTTATAGAGCAGTAAAAAGGAAGCTTGGTTGCCAGATAGTGGACAAAAATTTGAACCCTTGGAAAGAGATGTTTTTGATTAAGGCCTTCCCTCCTGGGCGTCCTACATTTGTAGGACATGTCCTCCATTTTCAGATCACAGTATATTTTATGGGTTTATACTATATATGTACACCTGTAGACCCATAATAAATCATGACCATGGCCATACAAGCATTTTCAATGTAATATCCACTCTCTTGAAGCAAAAGAACTCTCCATAAAAGTGTAAGAGCTATTTGAAAGTAGAATTTATTTTCTTGGACTTTGGTGGACTTTATGTCCGGCGAGGTCTTTCCACATAGTTTGGATGGGCAATTATCAGACGTTATTGAGTTGCAAAAATTCGGAAGGCTGGGAGTTTGGACTAGCCATCTCTTGGCATATCTTGCACCTGTAAGATTCTGTGATTACATATCTGACATTCTCGAATGAGAGATTTGGAACAGAAGGCAAGTGCTATGTAGTCCAAACCCTTCATATCATTTATAGATTCACAATGAAATTGGTTCTGAAGGAGGGGTACCCAGTCTGCACGAAATCACATGGAAAGAAGGATCCTCTTCTATGTAGAACGAAATGATCTTTCATTTTTCAAGATTTCTTTTCATGAGGAAGTTGATGGGAATGGTTTTATTGAATCTTATTTCCTCTCTGTTGATCCGTTTACTTGCTGTCCGATGTTATAGAGCAGTAAAAAGGAAGTTTGGTTGCTAGATAGTGGACAAAAATTTGAACCCTTGCAAAGGGGTGTTTTTGATTTGGACATTCCCTCCTGGATGTCCTACATTTGTAGGACATGTCCTCCATTTTCTGATCACAGTATATTTTATGGGTTTATACTATATTTGTAAAACTGTAGAACCATAATTAATAATGACCATGGCCATCCATGCATTTTCAGTGTAATATCCACTCTCTTGAAGCAAAAAACTCTCCATAATAGCATGAGAGCTATTTGAAAGTAGAATTTATTCTCTTAGACTATGGTGGACTTTACGTCCTTCGAGGTCTTTTCACAAAGTTTGGATGGGCAATTATCAGACGTTATTGATTTGCAAAAATTCTGAAGGGTGGAAGTTTGAACAAGACGTTGCTTGGCATATCTTCCACATGTAAGATTCTGTGATTACATATCTGACATTCTCGAATGAGAGATTTGGAAGAGGAGGCAAGTGCCATGTAGTCCAAACTCTTCATATCCTTTATGGATTCACAATAAAATTGGTTGTGATGGAGGGGTAACCAGTCTGCAAGAAATCACATGGAGAGAAGGATCCTCTTCGATGCAGAATGAAATGATCTTTCATTGTTCAAGATTTCTTTGCATGAGGAAGTTGATGGGAATGGTTTTATTGAAAATTATTTCCTGTCTGTTGAGCCTTTTTCTTGCTGTACGAGTATATAGAGCAGTAAAAGGGAAGTTTGGTTATTCCGATTTATAAAAAAGGCAACAGAGCAGACCCGTTCAATTATAGACCGATCAGTCTCTTGAGTGTGGTGAGCAAGCTGTATACAAAACATCTGTTAAATAAGTTCTTAGACTGGCTGGAGTCTGAGGATATTCTGATGGCCGAACAGGCAGGCTTTCGGCCTGGACGTTCCACTATTGATCAAGCTATGATACTGCATTATCTTATAGATAAATACCTACACTATGGGCAACCTCTATGCGCGGCATTTATAGATTTTAAGTCCGCTTTTGATTCAGTTAATAGATTTAGGTTGTGGGAAAAATTAATGTGTACTAACATAGACAAACGACTTCTTTTGCTTCTTATTAAGGTTCACGAGAATTCTAATATCAAGGTTAGATGTAGTCCTCAAGGACATGTCTCTAAGGCAATTCCTGTTAGGACAGGTGTAAGACAGGGTTGCGTCCTGGCTCCTACCTTATTCAATTTCTATATTAATTTTCTAGTTTCTGCCATGAATAATCTTTCTTTCCATCCTCCGAAGCTAGCAAACAGGCATATCAATTTATTGCTCTATGCGGATGATGTTGTCATTTTCTCGTTATCCCCTATAGGACTTAAAAGATCTTTAAATTCTCTTGCGTCATTCTGTAAAGAGGAGAAACTATCAGTTAACTATTCTAAGACCAAGATTCTTCCTTTTGCTCATCGTCCTAAATTGATGCAATGGACACTTGATAGACAACACATAGAGCAGGTTAAGATCTTCAAATATTTAGGAATTGTTTTTCACCATTCGGGTAGGAGAACTGCTCATTCTGAACTTGTTATCAGTAATGCCCAAAGAACTATAACAGCAATCCTAAGATTTTTCTTTACTAAAGGCGCGCAGTTTATTCCGGCCGCTATCAAATTGTTTAATGCCAAGGTTCGCCCTCAACTCCTTTATGGAGCTCAATTGGGTCCATATAGTAACATCAATGCTTTTGAACGTCTCCAAACTAAGTTTCTTAGGCGAATTTTACAGGTTGGTCATTATGTTCCGAATGCTCTCCTTAGGAGGGAGGCTGGATCCATTAAAATAGAGTCTAGTCTGTGGATCAGTATACTCACTTACTGGCAAAAATTGCATAAAATTCCTGGGAGGCTGACAAATTTAATCTTTTCGGATCCCTTTAAATCTACATGGGAAACCTCTATTCATAAGAAACTAGATGAGTTAGGTTTTGACAAAAATGAACTTTTAAAGCTTGATGTTGATAAAGCCAAATCCATCATCAAACAAAAAATTATAGAAGCAGAAAGACGGGTAGATTCTGCTTCCCTTTCTAAATATGTTCTGTTCGGCTCACAAATATCGGCCCCAATTCCAGCCCCATATCTATTTCAGATCACTCTTCCGAAGTTTAGAAGGGCTTTAACCTTGGCACGTTTTGATGTGCTGCCTACTGCCATGCTAGACGGTAGATTTAAAAAAATACCTTTTGAATTGCGTCTATGTCCTTGTGGTTCAGGTGCTGTTGAAACTAATGAGCATGTCCTACTCTACTGTCAATTTTATAGGGATGCTCGACATCAACTGATTAGCCCATTATTAAGTAAATTTCCAGGCAAATCTGATTCCTTTTATTTACGCTTCTTATTAGATAATAAGGAACATACAGTATCTCATATGATGGCCAAATTTTGTTATATCGTTTGTAAAACGCGACCTCAATTGATAAATGGACATTCTATTACTGTTTAGTTAAATTTGACCGATAATTATAAATATGTAGTTAACTTTTTATTTTGCATATTAATTTATACTAACTGACAAGTTCCTGTGGGGAATTGCTGTATACATTTAAGATGTGTTTTATTGTAATCTTGTGCTGACCGAATGGTCGTAATAAAGAAATTGCACCAGAAGTTTGGTTGCTAGTTAGCGGACAAAAATTTGAACCCTTGGAAAGAGGTGTTTTTAATTTGGGCCTTCCCTCCTGGGCGTCCTACATTTGTAGGACATGTCCTACATTTTCAGATCACAGTATATTTTATGGGTACATACAATATTTGTACACCTGTAGACCCAGAATTAATCATGACCATTGCCATCCAAGCATTCTCATAGTATATTCCACCCCCTTCAAGTAAAACAACTCTTTATAATTGTGTAAGAGCTATTTGAAAGTAGAATTTATTCTCTTAGACTTTGGTGCACTTTACGTCCTGCGACGTCTTTCCACAAAGTTTGGATGTACAATTATCAAACGTTATTGAGTTGCAAAAATTCTGTAGGGTGGAATTTTGGACAAGCCATTTCTTGGCATATCTTCCACCTGTAAGATTCTGTGATTACATATCTGACATTCTAGAATGAGAGATTTAGAAGAGGAGGCAAGTTCTATGTAGTCCAAACCCTTCATATCATTTATAGATTCACAATAAAATTGGTTGTGAAGGAGAGGTAACAAGTCTGCATGAAATGACATGGAGAGAAGGATCCTCTTTTATGCAGAACGAAATGATCTTTAATTGTTCAAGATTTCTTTGCATGAGGAAGTTGATGGGAATGGTTTTATTGAATCTTATTTCCTCTCTGTTGAGCCGTTTTCTTGCTGTCCGAGTTTATAGAGCAGTAAAAAGGAAGTTTGGTAGCTAGATAGTGGACAAAAATTTGAACCCTTGGAAAGAGGTGTTTTTGATGTGGGCCTTCACTCCTGTATGTCCTACATTTGTAGGACATGTCCTCCATTTTCAGATCACAGTATATTTTATGGGTTTATACTATATTTGTAAAACTGAGAACCAAAATTAATAATGACCATGGCCATCCATGCATTTTCAATGTAATATCCACTCTCTTGAAGCAAAACAACTCTCCATAATAGCGTAAGAGCTATTTGAAAGTAGAATTTATTCTCTTAGACTATGGTGGACTTTACGTCCTTCCATGTCTTTCCACAAAGTTTGGATGGGCAATTATCAGACGTTATTAATTTGCAAAAATTCTGAAGGGTAGGAATTTGAACAAGGCATTTCTTGGCATATCTTCCACATGTAAGATTCTGTGATTATATATCTGACATTCTCGAATGAGAGATTTGGAAGAGGATGAAAGTGCCATGTAGTCCAAACCCTTCATGTCATTTATGGATTCACAGTGAAATTGGTCGTGACGGAGGGGTACCCAGCCTGCATGAAATCACATGGAGAGAAGGATGTTCTTCTGTGTAGAACAAAATGATCTTTCATTGTTCAAGATTTCTTTGCATGAGGAAGTTGATGGGAATGGTTTTATTGAAACTTATTTCCTATCTGTTGAGCTGTTTTCTTGCTGTCCGAGTTTATAGAGCAGTAAAAAGGAAGTTTGGTTGCTAGATAGTGGACAAAAATGTGAACCCTTGGAAAGAGGTGTTTTTGATGTGGGCCTTCACTCCTGGGCGTCCTACATTTGTAGGACATGTCCTCCATCTTGAGATCACAATATATTTTATGGGTTTATACTATATATGTACACCTGTAGACCCATAATAAATCATGACCATGGCAATCCAAGCATTTTCAATGTAATATTCACTCTCTTGAAGCAAAAGAACTCTCCATAATAGCGTAAGAGCTATTTGAAAGTAGAATTAATTTTCTTGGACTTTGGTGGACTTTACGTCCGGCGAGGTCTTTCCACAAAGTTTGGATGGGCAATTATCAGACGTTATTGAGTTGCAAAAATTCGGAAGGCTGGGAGTTTGGACTAGCCATCTCTTGGCATATCTTGCACCTGTAAGATTCTGAGATTACATATCTGACATTCTCGAATGAGAGATTTGGAAGAGGAGGCAAGTGCTATGTAGACCAAACCCTTCATATCATTTATAGATTCACAATAAAATTGGTCGTGAAGGAGGGGTACCCAGTCTGCATGAAATCACATGGAGAGAAGGATCCTCTTGTATCCAGAACAAAATTATCTTTCATTGTTCAAGATTTCTTTGCATGAGGAAGTTGATGGGAATGGTTTTATTGAATCTAATTTCCTCTCTGTTGAGCGTTTTTCTTGATGTACGAATATATAGAACAGTAAAAAAGAAGTTTTGTGGCTAGTTAGTGGAGAAAAATTTGAACCCTTGGAAAGAGGTGTTTTTAATTTGGGCCTTCCCTCCTGGTCGTCCTACATTTGTAGGACATGTCCTACATTTTCAGATCACAGTATATTTTATGGGTATATACTATATTTGTACACCTGTAAACCCATAATTAATTATGACCATGGCCATCGATGCATTTTCAATGTAATATCCAATCTCTTGAAGCAAAACAATCTCCATAATAGTGTAAGAGCTATTTGAAAGTAGAATTTATTCTCTTGAACTTTGGTGGACTTTACATCCTTCGAGGTCTTTGCACAAAGTTTGGAATGGCAATTATCTGACGTTATTGAGTTGCAAAAATTCTGAAGGGTGGAAGTTTGGACTAGCCATATCTTGGCATATCTTGCACCATTAAGGTTCTGTGATTACATATCTGACATTCTCGAATGAGAGATTTGGAAGAGGAGGCAAGTGCCATGTAGTTCCAAACCTTCATGTCATTCATGGATTCACAGTGAAATTGGTCGTGATGGGGGGGGTACCCAGTCTGCATGAAATCACATGGAGAGAAGGATCCTCTTGTATGCAGAACAAAATTATCTTTCAATGTTCAAGATTTCTTTGCATGAGGAAGTTGATGGGAATGGTTTTATTGAATCTTATTTCCTGTCTGTTGAGCGTTTTTCTTGATGTACGAATATATAGAGTAGTAAAAAGGAAGTTTTGTGGCTAGTTAGTGGAGAAAAATTTGAACCCTTGGAAAGAGGTGTTTTTAATTTGGGCCTTCCCTCCTGGGCGTCCTACATTTGTAGGACATGTCCTACATTTTCAGATCATACAGTATTTTATGGGTTTATACTATATATGTACCCTTGTAGACCCATAATTAATTATGACCATTGCCATCCAAGCATTTTTAATGTAATATCCACTCTCTTGAAGCAAAACAACTCTCCATAATAGTGTAAGAGCTATTTGAAAGTAGAATTAATTCTCTTGGACTTTGGTGGACTTCATGTCCTTCGAGGTCTTTCCACAAAGTTGGGATGGGCAAGTATCAGACGTTATTGAGTTGCAAAAATTCTGAAGTGTGGAATTTTGGACAAGCCATTTCTTGGCATGTCTTACACCTGTAAGATTCTGTGATTACATAGTTGTCATTCTCGAATGAGAGATTTGGAAGAGGAGGCAAGTGCTATGTAGTCCAAACCCTTCATATCATTTATAGATTCACAATAAAATTGGTTGTGAAGGAGGGGTACCCAGGCTGCATGAAATCAAATGGACAGAAGGATCCTCTTTTATGCAGAACGAAATGATCTTTAATTGTTCAAGATTTCTTTGCATGAGGAAGTTGATGGGAATGGTTTTATTGAATCTTATTTCCTCTCTGTTGAGCCGGTTTCTTGCTGTCCGAGTTTATAGAGCAGTAAAAAGGAAGTTTGGTAGCTAGATAGTGGACAAAAATTTGATCCCTTGCAAAGAGGTGTTTTTGATGTGGGCCTTCACTCCTGGACGTCCTACATTTGTAGGACATGTCCTCCATTTTCAGATCACAGTATATTTTATGGGTTTATACTATATTTGTAAAACTGAGAACCAAAATTAATAATGACCATGGCCATCCATGCATTTTCAATGTAATATCCACTCTCTTGAAGCAAAACAACTCTCCATAATAGCGTAAGAGCTATTTGAAAGTAGAATTTATTCTCTTAGACTATGGTGGACTTTACGTCCTTCGAGGTCTTTCCACAAAGTTTGGATGGGCAATTATCAGACGTTATTAATTTGCAAAAATTCTGAAGGGTAGGAATTTGAACAAGGCATTTCTTGGCATATCTTCCACATGTAAGATTCTGTGATTATATATCTGACATTATCGAATGAGAGATTTGGAAGAGGAGGCAAGTGCCATGTAGTCCAAACCCTTCATGTCATTTATGGATTCACAGTGAAATTGGTCGTGACGGAGGGGTACCCAGTCTGCATGAAATCACATGGAGAGAAGGATCTTCTTCTATGTAGAGCGAATTGATCTTTCATTGTTCAAGATTTCTTTGCATGAGGAAGTTGATGGGAATGGTTTTATTGAATCTTATTTCCTCTCTGTTGAGCCGTTTTCTTGCTGTCCGAGTTTATAGAGCAGTAAAAAGGAAGTTTGGTTGCCAGATAGTGGACAAAAATTTGAACCCTTGGAAAGAGATGTTTTTGATGTGGGCCTTCACTCCTGGGCGTCCTACATTTGTAGGACATGTCCTCCGTTTTCAGATCACAATATATTTTATGGGTTTATACTATATATGTACACCTGTAGACCCATAATAATTCATGACCATGGCAATCCAAGCATTTTCAATGTAATATCCACTTTCTTGAAGCAAAAGAACTCTCCATAATAGCGTAAGAGCTATTTGAAAGTAGAATTAATTTTCTTGGACTTTGGTGGACTTTACGTCCGGCGAGGTCTTTCCACAAAGTTTGGGTGGGCAATTATCAGACGTTATTGAGTTGCAAAAATTCGGAAGGCTGAGAGTTTGGACTAGCCATCTCTTGGCATATCTTGCACCTGTAAGATTCTGAGATTACATATCTGACATTCTCGAATGAGAGATTTGGAAGAGGAGGCAAGTGCTATGTAGACCAAACCCTTCATATCATTTATAGATTCACAATAAAATTGGTCGTGAAGGAGGGGTACCCAGTCTGCATGAAATCACATGGAGAGAAGGATCCTCTTGTATCCAGAACAAAATTATCTTTCATTGTTCAAGATTTCTTTGCATGAGGAAGTTGATGGGAATGGTTTTATTGAATCTAATTTCCTCTCTGTTGAGCGTTTTTCTTGATGTACGAATATATAGAACAGTAAAAAAGAAGTTTTGTGGCTAGTTAGTGGAGAAAAATTTGAACCCTTGGAAAGAGGTGTTTTTAATTTGGGCCTTCCCTCCTGGGCGTCCTACATTTGTAGGACATGTCCTACATTTTCAGATCACAGTATATTTTATGGGTATATACTATACTTGTACACCTGTAAACCCATAATTAATTATGACCATTGCCATCGACGCATTTTCAATGTAATTTCCACTCTCTTGAAGCAAAACAACTCTCCATAATAGCGTGAGAGCTATTTGAAAGTAGAATTTATTCTCTTAGACTATGGTGGACTTTACGTCCTTCGAGGTCTTTCCACAAAGTTGGGATGGGCAATCATCTGACGTTATTGAGTTGCAAAAATTTTGAAGTGTGGTAGTTTGAACAAGACGTTGCTTGGCATATCTTCCACATGTAAGATTCTGTGATTACATATCTGACATTCTAGAATGAGAGATTTGGAAGAGGAGGCAAGTGCTATGTTGTCCAAACCCTTCATATCATTTATAGATTCACAAAAAAATTGGTTGTGATAGAGGGGTAACCAATCTGCATGAAATCACATGGAGAGAAGGATCCTCTTCTATGCAGAACAAATTGATCTTTCATTGTTCAAGATTTCTTTGCATGAGGAAGTTGATGGGAATGGTTTTATTGAATCTTATTTCCTCTCTGTTGAGCCATTTTCTTGCTGTCCGTGTTTATAGAGCAATAAAAAGGAAATTTGGTTGCTAGATAGTGGACAAAAATCTGAACCCTTGCAAAGGGGTGTTTTTGATTTGGACATTCCCTCCTGGATGTCCTACATTTGTAGGACATGTCCTCCATTTTCTGATCACAGTATATTTTATGGGTTTATACTATATTTGTAAAACTGTAGAACCATAATTAATAATGACCATGGCCATCTATGCATTTTCAATGTAATATCCACTCTCTTGAAGCAAAACAACTCTCCATAATAGCGTGAGAGCTATTTGAAAGTAGAATTTATTCTCTTAGACTATGGTGGACTTTACGTCCTTCGAGGTCTTTCCACAAAGTTTGGATGGGCAATTATCAGACGTTATTGATTTGCAAAAATTCTGAAGGGTGGAAGTTTGGACAAGATGTTTCTTGGCATATCTTCCACATGTAAGATTCTGTGATTACATATCTGACATTATCGAATGAGAGATTTGGAAGAGGAGGCAAGTGCCATGTAGTCCAAACCCTTCATGTCATTTATGGATTCACAGTGAAATTGGTCGTGACGGAGGGGTACCCAGTCTGCATGAAATCACATGGAGAGAAGGATCTTCTTCTATGTAGAGCGAAATGATCTTTCATTGTTCAAGATTTCTTTGCATGAGGAAGTTGATGGGAATGGTTTTATTGAATCTTATTTCCTCTCTGTTGAGCCGTTTTCTTGCTGTCCGAGTTTATAGAGCAGTAAAAAGGAAGCTTGGTTGCCAGATAGTGGACAAAAATTTGAACCCTTGGAAAGAGATGTTTTTGATTAAGGCCTTCCCTCCTGGGCGTCCTACATTTTTAGGACATGTCCTCCATTTTCAGATCACAGTATATTTTATGGGTTTATACTATATATGTACACCTGTAGACCCATAATAAATCATGACCATGGCCATACAAGCATTTTCAATGTAATATCCACTCTCTTGAAGCAAAAGAACTCTCCATAAAAGTGTAAGAGCTATTTGAAAGTAGAATTTATTTTCTTGGACTTTGGTGGACTTTATGTCCGGCGAGGTCTTTCCACATAGTTTGGATGGGCAATTATCAGACGTTATTGAGTTGCAAAAATTCGGAAGGCTGGGAGTTTGGACTAGCCATCTCTTGGCATATCTTGCACCTGTAAGATTCTGTGATTACATATCTGACATTCTCGAATGAGAGATTTGGAACAGAAGGCAAGTGCTATGTAGTCCAAACCCTTCATATCATTTATAGATTCACAATGAAATTGGTTCTGAAGGAGGGGTACCCAGTCTGCACGAAATCACATGGAAAGAAGGATCCTCTTCTATGTAGAACGAAATGATCTTTCATTTTTCAAGATTTCTTTTCATGAGGAAGTTGATGGGAATGGTTTTATTGAATCTTATTTCCTCTCTGTTGATCCGTTTACTTGCTGTCCGATGTTATAGAGCAGTAAAAAGGAAGTTTGGTTGCTAGATAGTGGACAAAAATCTGAACCCTTGCAAAGGGGTGTTTTTGATTTGGACATTCCCTCCTGGATGTCCTACATTTGTAGGACATGTCCTCCATTTTCTGATCACAGTATATTTTATGGGTTTATACTATATTTGTAAAACTGTAGAACCCTAATTAATAATGACCATGGCCATCCATGCATTTTCAATGTAATATCCACTCTCTTGAAGCAAAAAACTCTCCATAATAGCGTGAGAGCTATTTGAAAGTAGAATTTATTCTCTTAGACTATGGTGGACTTTACGTCCTTCGAGGTCTTTCCACAAAGTTTGGATGGGCAATTATCAGACGTTATTGATTTTCAAAAATTCTGAAGGGTGGAAGTTTGAACAAGACGTTGCTTGGCATATCTTCCACATGTAAGATTCTGTGATTACATATCTGACATTCTCGAATGAGAAATTTGGAAGAGGAGGCAAGTGCCATGTAGTCCAAACCCTTCATGTCATTTATGGATTCACAGTGAAATTGGTCGTGACGGAGGGGTACCCAGTCTGCATGAAATCAAACGGATAGAAGGATCCTCTTCTATGTAGAACGAAATGATCTTTCATTGTTCAAGATTCCTTTGCTTCAGGTAATTGATGGGAATGGTTTTATTGAATCTTTTTTCCTCTCTGTTGAGTGGTTTTCTGGCTGTTCGAGTTTACACAGCAGGAAAAAGGAAGTTTGGTTTCTAGATAGTGGAGAAAAATTTGAACCCTTGGAAAGAGGTGTTTTTGATTAGGGCCATTCCTCCTGGGCGTCCTACATTTGTAGGACATGTCCTCCATTTTCAAACCACAGTATATTTTATGGGTTTATACCATATTTGTACACCTGTATACCCATAATTAATCATGACCATGGCAATCCAAGCATTTTCAATGTAATATCCTCTCTCTTGAAGCAAAACAACTCTCCATAATAGTATAAGAGCTATATGAAAGTAGAATTTATTCTCTTCGACTTTGGTGGACTTTACGTCCTCCGAGGTCTTTCCACAAAGTTTGGATGGGCAATTATCAGACGTTATTGAATTGCAAAAAATCTGAAGGGTGGAAGTTTGGACAAGCCATTTCTTGGCATATTCTCCACCTGCAAGATTCTGTGATTACATATCTGACATTCTCGAATGAGAGATTTGGAAGAGGAGGCAAGTGCCATGTAGTCCAAACCCTTCATATCCTTTATGGATTCACAATAAAATTGGTTGTGATGGAGGGGTAACCAGTCTGCAAGAAATCACATGGAGAGAAGGATCCTCTTCGATGCAGAATGAAATGATCTTTCATTGTTCAAGATTTCTTTGCATGAGGAAGTTGATGGGAATGGTTTTATTGAAAATTATTTCCTCTCTGTTGAGCCTTTTTCTTGCTGTACGAGTATATAGAGCAGTAAAAGGGAAGTTTGGTTGCTAGTTAGCGGACAAAAATTTGAACCCTTGGAAAGAGGTGTTTTTAATTTGGGCCTTCCCTCCTGGGCGTCCTACATTTGTAGGACATGTCCTACATTTTCAGATCACAGTATATTTTATGGGTACATACAATATTTGTACACCTGTAGACCCAGAATTAATCATGACCATTGCCATCCAAGCATTCTCATAGTATATTCCACCCCCTTCAAGTAAAACAACTCTTTATAATTGTGTAAGAGCTATTTGAAAGTAGAATTTATTCTCTTGGACTTTGGTGCACTTTACGTCCTGCGACGTCTTTCCACAAAGTTTGGATGTACAATTATCAAACGTTATTGAGTTGCAAAAATTCTGTAGGGTGGAATTTTGGACAAGCCATTTCTTGGCATATCTTCCACCTGTAAGATTCTGTGATTACATATCTGACATTCTAGAATGAGAGATTTAGAAGAGGAGGCAAGTTCTATGTAGTCCAAACCCTTCATATCATTTATAGATTCACAATAAAATTGGTTGTGAAGGAGAGGTAACAAGTCTGCATGAAATGACATGGAGAGAAGGATCCTCTTTTATGCAGAACGAAATGATCTTTAATTGTTCAAGATTTCTTTGCATGAGGAAGTTGATGGGAATGGTTTTATTGAATCTTATTTCCTCTCTGTTGAGCCGTTTTCTTGCTGTCCGAGATTATAGAGCAGTAAAAAGGAAGCTTGGTTGCCAGATAGTGGACAAAAATTTGAACCCTTGGAAAGAGATGTTTTTGATTAAGGCCTTCCCTCCTGGGCGTCCTACATTTGTAGGACATGTCCTCCATTTTCAGATCACAGTATATTTTATGGGTTTATACTATATATGTACACCTGTAGACCCATAATAAATCATGACCATGGCCATACAAGCATTTTCAATGTAATATCCACTCTCTTGAAGCAAAAGAACTCTCCATAAAAGTGTAAGAGCTATTTGAAAGTAGAATTTATTTTCTTGGACTTTGGTGGACTTTATGTCCGGCGAGGTCTTTCCACATAGTTTGGATGGGCAATTATCAGACGTTATTGAGTTGCAAAAATTCGGAAGGCTGGGAGTTTGGACTAGCCATCTCTTGGCATATCTTGCACCTGTAAGATTCTGTGATTACATATCTGACATTCTCGAATGAGAGATTTGGAACAGAAGGCAAGTGCTATGTAGTCCAAACCCTTCATATCATTTATAGATTCACAATGAAATTGGTTCTGAAGGAGGGGTACCCAGTCTGCACGAAATCACATGGAAAGAAGGATCCTCTTCTATGTAGAACGAAATGATCTTTCATTTTTCAAGATTTCTTTTCATGAGGAAGTTGATGGGAATGGTTTTATTGAATCTTATTTCCTCTCTGTTGATCCGTTTACTCGCTGTCCGATGTTATAGAGCAGTAAAAAGGAAGTTTGGTTGCTAGATAGTGGACAAAAATCTGAACCCTTGCAAAGGGGTGTTTTTGATTTGGACATTCCCTCCTGGATGTCCTACATTTGTAGGACATGTCCTCCATTTTCTGATCACAGTATATTTTATGGGTTTATACTATATTTGTAAAACTGTAGAACCCTAATTAATAATGACCATGGCCATCCATGCATTTTCAATGTAATATCCACTCTCTTGAAGCAAAAAACTCTCCATAATAGCGTGAGAGCTATTTGAAAGTAGAATTTATTCTCTTAGACTATGGTGGACTTTACGTCCTTCGAGGTCTTTCCACAAAGTTTGGCTGGGCAAATATCAGACGTTATTGATTTGCAAAAATTCTGAAGGGTGGAAGTTTGAACAAGACGTTGCTTGGCATATCTTCCACATGTAAGATTCTGTGATTACATATCTGACATTCTCGAATGAGAAATTTGGAAGAGGAGGCAAGTGCCATGTAGTCCAAACCCTTCATGTCATTTATGGATTCACAGTGAAATTGGTCGTGACGGAGGGGTACCCAGTCTGCATGAAATCAAACGGATAGAAGGATCCTCTTCTATGTAGAACGAAATGATCTTTCATTGTTCAAGATTCCTTTGCTTCAGGTAATTGATGGGAATGGTTTTATTGAATCTTTTTTCCTCTCTGTTGAGTGGTTTTCTGGCTGTTCGAGTTTACACAGCAGGAAAAAGGAAGTTTGGTTTCTAGATAGTGGAGAAAAATTTGAACCCTTGGAAAGAGGTGTTTTTGATTAGGGCCATTCCTCCTGGGCGTCCTACATTTGTAGGACATGTCCTCCATTTTCAAACCACAGTATATTTTATGGGTTTATACCATATTTGTACACCTGTATACCCATAATTAATCATGACCATTGCCATCCAAGCATTTTCAATGTAATATCCTCTCTCTTGAAGCAAAACAACTCTCCATAATAGTATAAGAGCTATATGAAAGTAGAATTTATTCTCTTCGACTTTGGTTGACTTTACGTCCTCCGAGGTCTTTCCACAAAGTTTGGATGGGCAATTATCAGACGTTATTGAATTGCAAAAAATCTGAAGGGTGGAAGTTTGGACAAGCCATTTCTTGGCATATTCTCCACCTGCAAGATTCTGTGATTACATATCTGACATTCTCGAATGAGAGATTTGGAAGAGGAGGCAAGTGCCATGTAGTCCAAACCCTTCATGTCCTTTATGGATTCACAATAAAATTGGTTTTGATGGAGGGGTAACCAGTCTGCAAGAAATCACATGGAGAGAAGTATCCTCTTCGATGCAGAATGAAATGATCTTTCATTGTTCAAGATTTCTTTGCATGAGGAAGTTGATGGGAATGGTTTTATTGAAAATTATTTCCTCTCTGTTGAGCCTTTTTCTTGCTGTACGAGTATATAGAGCAGTAAAAGGGAAGTTTGGTTGCTAGTTAGCGGACAAAAATTTGAACCCTTGGAAAGAGGTGTTTTTAATTTGGGCCTTCCCTCCTGGGCGTCCTACATTTGTAGGACATGTCCTACATTTTCAGATCACAGTATATTTTATGGGTACATACAATATTTGTACACCTGTAGACCCAGAATTCATCATGACCATTGCCATCCAAGCATTCTCATAGTATATTCCACCCCCTTCAAGTAAAACAACTCTTTATAATTGTGTAGGAGCTATTTGAAAGTAGAATTTATTCTCTTGGACTTTGGTGCACTTTACGTCCTGCGACGTCTTTCCACAAAGTTTGGATGTACAATTATCAAACATTATTGAGTTGCAAAAATTCTGTAGGGTGGAATTTTGGACAAGCCATTTCTTGGCATATCTTCCACCTGTAAGATTCTGTGATTACATATCTGACATTCTAGAATGAGAGATTTAGAAGAGGAGGCAAGTTCTATGTAGTCCAAACCCTTCATATCATTTATAGATTCACAATAAAATTGGTTGTGAAGGAGAGGTAACAAGTCTGCATGAAATGACATGGAGAGAAGGATCCTCTTTTATGCAGAACGAAATGATCTTTAATTGTTCAAGATTTCTTTGCATGAGGAAGTTGATGGGAATGGTTTTATTGAATCTTATTTCCTCTCTGTTGAGCCGTTTTCTTGCTGTCCGAGTTTATAGAGCAGTAAAAAGGAAGTTTGGTAGCTAGATAGTGGACAAAAATTTGAACCCTTGGAAAGAGGTCTTTTTGATGTGGGCCTTCACTCCTGGATGTCCTACATTTGTAGGACATGTCCTCCATTTTCAGATCACAGTATATTTTATGGGTTTATACTATATTTGTAAAACTGAGAACCAAAATTAATAATGACCATGGCCATCCATGCATTTTCAATGTAATATCCACTCTCTTGAAGCAAAACAACTCTCCATAATAGCGTAAGAGCTATTTGAAAGTAGAATTTATTCTCTTAGACTATGGTGGACTTTACGTCCTTCCATGTCTTTCCACAAAGTTTGGATGGGCAATTATCAGACGTTATTAATTTGCAAAAATTCTGAAGGGTAGGAATTTGAACAAGGCATTTCTTGGCATATCTTTCACATGTAAGATTCTGTGATTATATATCTGACATTATCGAATGAGAGATTTGGAAGAGGATGAAAGTGCCATGTAGTCCAAACCCTTCATGTCATTTATGGATTCACAGTGAAATTGGTCGTGACGGAGGGGTACCCAGCCTGCATGAAATCACATGGAGAGAAGGATGTTCTTCTGTGTAGAACAAAATGATCTTTCATTGTTCAAGATTTCTTTGCATGAGGAAGTTGATGGGAATGGTTTTATTGAAACTTATTTCCTATCTGTTGAGCCGTTTTCTTGCTGTCCGAGTTTATAGAGCAGTAAGAAGGAAGTTTGGTTGCTAGATAGTGGACAAAAATGTGAACCCTTGGAAAGAGGTGTTTTTGATGTGGGCCTTCACTCCTGGGCGTCCTACATTTGTAGGACATGTCCTCCATCTTGAGATCACAATATATTTTATGGGTTTATACTATATATGTACACCTGTAGACCCATAATAAATCATGACCATGGCAATCCAAGGATTTTCAATGTAATATTCACTCTCTTGAAGCAAAAGAACTCTCCATAATAGCGTAAGAGCTATTTGAAAGTAGAATTAATTTTCTTGGACTTTGGTGGACTTTACGTCCGGCGAGGTCTTTCCACAAAGTTTGGATGGGCAATTATCAGACGTTATTGAATTGCAAAAAATCTGAAGGGTGGAAGTTTGGACAAGCCATTTCTTGGCATATTCTCCACCTGCAAGATTCTGTGATTACATATCTGACATTCTCGAATGAGAGATTTGGAAGAGGAGGCAAGTGCCATGTAGTCCAAACCCTTCATATCCTTTATGGATTCACAATAAAATTGGTTTTGATGGAGGGGTAACCAGTCTGCAAGAAATCACATGGAGAGAAGGATCCTCTTCGATGCAGAATGAAATGATCTTTCATTGTTCAAGATTTCTTTGCATGAGGAAGTTGATGGGAATGGTTTTATTGAAAATTATTTCCTCTCTGTTGAGCCTTTTTCTTGCTGTACGAGTATATAGAGCAGTAAAAGGGAAGTTTGGTTGCTAGTTAGCGGACAAAAATTTGAACCCTTGGAAAGAGGTGTTTTTAATTTGGGCCTTCCCTCCTGGGCGTCCTACATTTGTAGGACATGTCCTACATTTTCAGATCACAGTATATTTTATGGGTACATACAATATTTGTACACCTGTAGACCCAGAATTCATCATGACCATTGCCATCCAAGCATTCTCATAGTATATTCCACCCCCTTCAAGTAAAACAACTCTTTATAATTGTGTAAGAGCTATTTGAAAGTAGAATTTATTCTCTTGGACTTTGGTGCACTTTACGTCCTGCGACGTCTTTCCACAAAGTTTGGATGTACAATTATCAAACGTTATTGAGTTGCAAAAATTCTGTAGGGTGGAATTTTGGACAAGCCATTTCTTGGCATATCTTCCACCTGTAAGATTCTGTGATTACATATCTGACATTCTAGAATGAGAGATTTAGAAGAGGAGGCAAGTTCTATGTAGTCCAAACCCTTCATATCATTTATAGATTCACAATAAAATTGGTTGTGAAGGAGAGGTAACAAGTCTGCATGAAATGACATGGAGAGAAGGATCCTCTTTTATGCAGAACGAAATGATCTTTAATTGTTCAAGATTTCTTTGCATGAGGAAGTTGATGGGAATGGTTTTATTGAGTCTTATTTCCTCTCTGTTGAGCCGGTTTCTTGCTGTCCGAGTTTATAGAGCAGTAAAAAGGAAGTTTGGTAGCTAGATAGTGGACAAAAATTTGATCCCTTGCAAAGAGGTGTTTTTGATGTGGGCCTTCACTCCTGGACGTCCTACATTTGTAGGACATGTCCTCCATTTTCAGATCACAGTATATTTTATGGGTTTATACTATATTTGTAAAACTGAGAACCAAAATTAATAATGACCATGGCCATCCATGCATTTTCAATGTAATATCCACTCTCTTGAAGCAAAACAACTCTCCATAATAGCGTAAGAGCTATTTGAAAGTAGAATTTATTCTCTTAGACTATGGTGGACTTTACGTCCTTCGATGTCTTTCCACAAAGTTTGGATGGGCAATTATCAGACGTTATTAATTTGCAAAAATTCTGAAGGGTAGGAATTTGAACAAGGCATTTCTTGGCATATCTTCCACATTTAAGATTCTGTGATTATATATCTGACATTCTCGAATGAGAGATTTGGAAGAGGATGAAAGTGCCATGTAGTCCAAACCCTTCATGTCATTTATGGATTCACAGTGAAATTGGTCGTGACGGAGGGGTACCCAGCCTGCATGAAATCACATGGAGAGAAGGATGTTCTTCTGTGTAGAACAAAATGATCTTTCATTGTTCAAGATTTCTTTGCATGAGGAAGTTGATGGGAATGGTTTTATTGAAACTTATTTCCTATCTGTTGAGCCGTTTTCTTGCTGTCCGAGTTTATAGAGCAGTAAAAAGGAAGTTTGGTTGCTAGATAGTGGACAAAAATGTGAACCCTTGGAAAGAGGTGTTTTTGATGTGGGCCTTCACTCCTGGGCGTCCTACATTTGTAGGACATGTCCTCCATCTTGAGATCACAATATATTTTATGGGTTTATACTATATATGTACACCTGTAGACCCATAATAAATCATGACCATGGCAATCCAAGCATTTTCAATGTAATATTCACTCTCTTGAAGCAAAAGAACTCTCCATAATAGCGTAAGAGCTATTTGAAAGTAGAATTAATTTTCTTGGACTTTGGTGGACTTTACGTCCGGCGAGGTCTTTCCACAAAGTTTGGATGGGCAATTATCAGACGTTATTGAGTTGCAAAAATTCGGAAGGCTGGGAGTTTGGACTAGCCATCTCTTGGCATATCTTGCACCTGTAAGATTCTGAGATTACATATCTGACATTCTCGAATGAGAGATTTGGAAGAGGAGGCAAGTGCTATGTAGACCAAACCCTTCATATCATTTATAGATTCACAATAAAATTGGTCGTGAAGGAGGGGTACCCAGTCTGCATGAAATCACATGGAGAGAAGGATCCTCTTGTATCCAGAACAAAATTATCTTTCATTGTTCAAGATTTCTTTGCATGAGGAAGTTGATGGGAATGGTTTTATTGAATCTAATTTCCTCTCTGTTGAGCGTTTTTCTTGATGTACGAATATATAGAACAGTAAAAAAGAAGTTTTGTGGCTAGTTAGTGGAGAAAAATTTGAACCCTTGGAAAGAGGTGTTTTTAATTCGGGCCTTCCCTCCTGGGCGTCCTACATTTGTAGGACATGTCCTACATTTTCAGATCACAGTATATTTTATGGGTATATACTATATTTGTACACCTGTAAACCCATAATTAATTATGACCATGGCCATCGATGCATTTTCAATGTAATATCCAATCTCTTGAAGCAAAACAATCTCCATAATAGTGTAAGAGCTATTTGAAAGTAGAATTTATTCTCTTGAACTTTGGTGGACTTTACATCCTTCGAGGTCTTTGCACAAAGTTTGGAATGGCAATTATCTGACGTTATTGAGTTGCAAAAATTCTGAAGGGTGGAAGTTTGGACTAGCCATATCTTGGCATATCTTGCACCATTAAGGTTGTGTGATTACATATCTGACATTCTCGAATGAGAGATTTGGAAGAGGAGGCAAGTGCCATGTAGTTCCAAACCTTCATGTCATTCATGGATTCACAGTGAAATTGGTCGTGATGGGGGGGGGTACCCAGTCTGCATGAAATCACATGGAGAGAAGGATCCTCTTGTATGCAGAACAAAATTATCTTTCAATGTTCAATATTTCTTTGCATGAGGAAGTTGATGGGAATGGTTTTATTGAATCTTATTTCCTGTCTGTTGAGCGTTTTTCTTGATGTACGAATATATAGAGTAGTAAAAAGGAAGTTTTGTGGCTAGTTAGTGGAGAAAAATTTGAACCCTTGGAAAGAGGTGTTTTTAATTTGGGCCTTCCCTCCTGGGCGTCCTACATTTGTAGGACATGTCCTACATTTTCAGATCATACTGTATTTTATGGGTTTATACTATATATGTACCCCTGTAGACCCATAATTAATTATGACCATTGCCATCCAAGCATTTTTAATGTAATATCCACTCTCTTGAAGCAAAACAACTCTCCATAATAGTGTAAGAGCTATTTGAAAGTAGAATTAATTCTCTTGGACTTTGGTGGACTTCATGTCCTTCGAGGTCTTTCCACAAAGTTGGGATGGGCAAGTATCAGACGTTATTGAGTTGCAAAAATTCTGAAGTGTGGAATTTTGTACAAGCCATTTCTTGGCATGTCTTACACCTGTAAGATTCTGTGATTACATAGTTGTCATTCTCGAATGAGAGATTTGGAAGAGGAGGCAAGTGCTATGTAGTCCAAACCCTTCATATCATTTATAGATTCACAATAAAATTGGTTGTGAAGGAGGGGTACCCAGGCTGCATGAAATCACATGGACAGAAGGATCCTCTTTTATGCAGAACGAAATGATCTTTAATTGTTCAAGATTTCTTTGCATGAGGAAGTTGATGGGAATGGTTTTATTGAATCATATTTCCTCTCTGTTGAGCCGGTTTCTTGCTGTCCGAGTTTATAGAGCAGTAAAAAGGAAGTTTGGTAGCTAGATAGTGGACAAAAATTTGATCCCTTGCAAAGAGGTGTTTTTGATGTGGGCCTTCACTCCTGGACGTCCTACATTTGTAGGACATGTCCTCCATTTTCAGATCACAGTATATTTTATGGATTTATACTATATTTGTAAAACTGAGAACCAAAATTAATAATGACCATGGCCATCCATGCATTTTCAATGTAATATCCACTCTCTTGAAGCAAAACAACTCTCCATAATAGCGTAAGAGCTATTTGAAAGTAGAATTTATTCTCTTGAACTTTGGTGGACTTTACATCCTTCGAGGTCTTTGCACAAAGTTTGGAATGGCAATTATCTGACGTTATTGAGTTGCAAAAATTCTGAAGGGTGGAAGTTTGGACTAGCCATATCTTGGCATATCTTGCACCATTAAGGTTCTGTGATTACATATCTGACATTCTCGAATGAGAGATTTGGAAGAGGTAGGCAAGTGCCATGTAGTTCCAAACCTTCATGTCATTCATGGATTCACAGTGAAATTGGTCGTGATGGGGGGGTACCCAGTCTGCATGAAATCACATGGAGAGGAGGCTCCTCTTCCATGTAGAATGGAATGATCTTTCATTGTTCAAGATTTCTTTGCATGAGCAAGTTGATGGGAATGGTTTTATTGAATCTTATTTCTTCTCTGTTGAGCCGTTTTCTTACTGTCCAAGTTTACAAAGCAGTAAAAAGGAAGTATAGTTGCTAATTAGTGGAAAAAAATTTGAACCCTTTGATGGAGGTGTTTTTGATTTGGGCCTTCCCTCCTGGGTATCCTGCATTTGTAGGACAGGTCCTCCATTTTCAGATCACAGTTTATTTTATGGGTATATACTATATTTGTACACCTGTAGACCCATAATTAATCATGACCATGGCCATCCAAGCATTTTCAATGTAATATCCCCTTTCCTAAAGCAAAACAGCTCTCCATAATAGCGTAAGAGCTATTTGAAAGTAGAATTTATTCTCTTAGACTATGATGGACTTTACGTCCTTCGAGGCCTTTCCACAAAGTTTGGATGGGCAATTATCAGACGTTATTGATTTGTAAAAATTCTGAAGGGTGGAAGTTTGGATAAGCCATTTCTTGGCATATCTTTCACATGTAAGATTCTGTGATTACATATCTGACATTCTCGAATGAGAGATTTGGAAGAGTAGGCAAGTGCCATGAAGTCCAAACCCTTCATGTCATTTATGTATTCACAGAAAAATTGGTCGTGATGGAGTTCTACCCAGTATGCATGAAATCACATGGAGAGAAAGATCTTCTTCTATGTAGAACAAAATGATCTTTCATTGTTCAAGATTTGCATGAGGAAGTTGATGGGAATGGTTTTATTGAATCTTATTTCCTCTCTGTTGAGCCGTTTTCTTCCTGTCCGAGTATATAGAGAAGTAAAAAGGAAGTTTGGTTGCTAGATAGTGTACAAAAATTAGAACCCTTGGAAAGAGGTGTTTTTGATTTGGGCCTTCCCTCCTGGGCGTCCTACATTTGTAGTTCATGTCCTCCATTTTCAGATCACAGTATATTTTATGGGTTTATACTATATTTGTACACCTGCAGACCCATAATTAATCATGACCTTTGCCATCCAAGCACTTTCAAAGTATATTCCACTACGTTCAAGCAAAACAACTCTTCATAATAGTTTATGAGCTATTTGAAAGTAGCAATTATTCTCTTGGACTTTGGTGCACTTTACTTCAAGCGAGGTCTTTCCACAAAGTTTGGATGGGCAATTATCAGGCCTTATTGAGTTGCAAAAATTCGGAAGGCTGGGAGTTTGGAATAGCCATCTCTTGGCATATCTTGCACCTGCAAGATTCTGTGATTACATATCTGACATTCTCGAATGAGAGATTTGGAAGAGGAGGCAAGTGCTATGTAGTCCAAACCCTTCATATACTTTATGGATTCACAATAAAATTGGATGTGATGGAGGGGTAACCAGTCTGCATGAAATCACATGGAGAGAAGGATCCTCTTCTATGCAGAAAGAAATGATCTTTCATTGTTCAAGATTTCTTTGCATGAGGAAGTTGATGGGAATGGTTTTATTGAATATTATTTCCTCTCTGTTGAGCCGTTTTTTTTTGACATACGAATATATAGTGCAGTAAAAAGGAAGTTTGGTAGCTAGTTAGTGGACAAAAATTTGAAAGCTTGGAAATAGGTGTTTTTGATTTGGGCCTTCCCTCCTGGGCGTCCTACATTTGTAGGACATATCTTGGATTTTCAGATCACAGTATATTTTATGGGTATATACTATATTTGTACACCTGTATACCGATAATTAATCATGACCATTGCAATCCAAGCATTTTCAAAGTATATTCCTCTCCGTTCAAGCAAAACAACTCTCCATAATAGTGTATGAGCTATTTGAAAGTAGCATTTATTCTCTTGGACTTTGGTGCACCTTACATCCTGTGAGGTTTTCCACAAAGTTTGGTTGGGCAATTCTAATATGTTACTGATTTGCAAAAATTCTGCAGAGTGGAAGTTTGGACTAGCGATCTCTTGGCATATCTTGCACCTTTAAGGTTCTGTGATTACATATCTGACATTCTAGAATGAGAGATTTGGAAGAGGTAGGCAAGTGCCATGTAGTCCCAAACCCTTCATGTCATTTATGGATTCACAGTAAAATTGGTCGTGATGGAGTTCTACCCAGTATGCATGAAATCACAAGGAGAGAAGGATCCTCTTGTATGCAGAACAAAATTATCTTTCATTGTTCAAGATTTCTTTGCATGAGGAAGTTGATGGGAATGGTTTTATTGAATCTTATTTCCTCTCTGTTGATCCGTTTTGTTGCTGTACGAGTATATAGAGCAGTAAAAAGGAAGTTTGGTTGCTAGTTAGTGTACAAAAATTTGAACCCTTGGAAAGAGGTGTTTTTGATTTGGGCCTTCCCTCCAGGGCTTCCTACATTTGTAGGACATGTCCTCCATTTTCATATCACAGTATATTTTATGGGTATATACCATATTTGTACACATGTAGACCCATAAATAATCATGACCATTGCCATCCAAGCATTTTCATCATAAAATCCACTCTCTTGAAGCAAAACAACTCTCCATAATAGTGTAAGAGCTATTTGAAAGTAGAATTTATTCTCTTGGACTTTGGTGAACTTTACGTGCTTCGATGTCTTTCCACAAAGTTTGGATGGGCAATTATCAGATGTTATTGAATTGCAAAAGTTCTGAAGGGTGGAATTTTGGACAAGCCATTTCTTGGCATATCTTACACCTGTAAGATTCTGTGATTACATATCTGACATTCTCGAATGAGAGATTTGGAAGAGTAGGCAAGTGCCATGTAGTCCAAACCCTTCATGTCATTTATGGATTCACAGTAAAATTGGTCGTGATGGAGGGGTAACCAGTCTGCATGAAATCACATGGAGAGAAGGATCCTCTTGTATGCAGAATAAAATGATCTTTCATTGTTCAAGATTTCTTTACATGAGGAAGTTGATGGGAATGGTTTTATTGAATCTTATTTCCTCTCTGTTGAGCCGTTTTCTTGCTGTCCGAGTTTCTGGAGCAGTTAAAAGGAACTTTGGTTGCTAGATAGTGGACAAAAATTTGAACCCTTGGAAAGAGGTGTTTTTGATTTGGGCCTTCCCTCCTGGGCGTCCTACATTTGTAGGACATGTCCTCCATCTTGAGATCACAGTATATTTTATGGGTTTATACTATATATGTACACCTGTAGACCCATAATAAAACAGGACCATGGCCTTCAAGAATTTTCAATGTAATTTCCACTCTCTTGAAGCAAAACAATGTAATTTCCATAATAGTGTCAGAGCTATTTGAAAGTAGAATTTATTTTCTTGTACTTTGGTGGACTTTACGTCCAGCGAGGTCTTTCCTCAAAGTTTGGATGGGCAATTATCAGACATTATTGATTTGCAAAAAATCTGAAGGGTGGAAGTTTGGACATGCCGTTTCTTGGCATATCTTCCACATGTAAGATTCTGCGGTTACATATCTGACATTCTCGAATGAGAGATTTGGAGGAGGAGGCAAGTGCCATGTAGTCCAAACCCTTCATATCATTTATAGATTCACAATAAAATTTCTCGTGAAGGAGGGTTACCCAGGCTGCATGAAATGCAGAACGAAATGATCTTTCATTGTTCAAGATGTCTTTGCATGAGGAAGTTGATGGGAATGATTTTATTGGATCTTATTTCCTCTCTGTTGAGCCGTTTTCTTGCTGTACGAGTATATAGAGCAGTAAAAAGGAAGTTTGGTTGCTAGTTAGTGGACAAAAACTTGAACCCTTGGAAAGAGGTGTTTTTGATTTGGGCCTTCCCTCCTGGGCGTCCTACATTTGTAGGACATGTCCTCCATTTTCAGATCACAGTATATTTTATGGGTTTATCCTATATTTGTACACCTGCAGACCCATAATTAATCATGACCATTGCCATCCAAGCATTTTCAAAGTATATTCCACTCCGTTCAAGCAAAACAACTCTCCATAATAGTGTATGAGCCATTTGAAAGTAGAATTTATTCTCTTGGACTTTGGTGCACCTTACGTCCTGCGAGGTTTTTCCACAAAGTTTGGATGGGCAATTCTCAGATGTTATTGAGTTGCAAAAATTCTGAAGGGTGGAAGTTTGGACTAGCCATCTCTTGGCATATATTTCACCTGTAAGATTCTGTGATTACATATCTGACATTCTCGAATGAGAGATTTGGAAGAGGAGGCAAGTGCTATGTAGTCCAAACCCTTCATATCATTTCTGGATTCACAATAAAAGTGGTCGTGATGGAGGGGTAACCAGTCTGCATGAAATCACATGGATAGAAGGATCCCCTTATATGCATTATAAAATGATCTTTCATTGTTCAAGATTACTTTAGTTGAGGAAGTTGATGGGAATGGTTTTATTGAATCTTATTTCCTCTCTGTTGAGCCGTTTTCTTGCTGTCCGATTTTCTAGAGCAGTAAAAAGGAAGTTTGTTTGCTAGATAGTGGACAAAAATTTGAACCCTTGGAAAGAGGTGTTTTGGATATGGGCCTTCCCTCCTGGGCGTCCTACATTTGTAGGATATGTCCTCGATCTTGAGATCACAGTATATTTTATGGGTTTATACTATATATATACACCTTTAGACCCATAATATATCATGAGCATGGCCATCCAAGCTTTTTCAATGTAATATTAACTCTCTTGAAGCAAAAGAATTCTCCATAATAGTGTAAGAGCTATTTGAAAGTAGAATTTATTTTCTTGTACTTTGGTGGACTCTATGTCCAGCGAGGTCTTTCCACAAAGTTTGGATGGGCAATTATCAGACGTTATTGAGTTGCAAAAATTCTGAAGGGTGGTAGTTTGGACAAGCCATTACTTGGCATATCTTCCACCTGTAAGATTCTGTGATTACATATCTGATATTCTTGAATGAGAGATTGGGAAGAGGAGGCAAGTGTCATATAGTCCACACCCTTCATGTCATTTTTGGATTCACAGGGAAATTGGTCGTGATAGAGGCGGATAAAGTCTGCATGAAATCACTTGGAGAGAAGGATCCTCTTCTATGTAGAACAAAATGATCTTTCATGGTTCAAGATTTCTTTGCATGAGGAAGTTGATGGGAATGGTTTTATTGAATCTTATTTCCTCTCTGTTAAGCAGTTTTTTTGATGTACGAATATATATAGCAGTAAAAATGAAGTTTTGTTGCTAGATAGTGGACAAAAATTTGAACCCTTGGAAAGAGGTGTTTTTGATGTGGGCCTTCACTCCTGGGCGTCCTACATTTGTAGGACATGTCCTCCATTTTCAGATCACAGTATATTTTATGGGATTATACGATATTTGTACACCTGCAGACCCATAATTAATCATGACCATTGACATCCAAGCATTTTCAAAGTATATTCCACTCCGTTCAAGCAAAACAACTCTCCATAATAGTGTATGAGCTATTTGAAAGTATCATTTATTCTCTTGGACTTTGGTGCACCTTACGTCCTGCGAGGTTTTTCCACAAAGTTTGGATGGGCAATTCTCAGATGTTATTGAGTTGCAAAAATTCTGAAGGGTGAAAGTTTGGACTAGCCATCTCTTGGCATATCTTTCACCTGTAAGATTCTGTGATTACATATCTGACATTCTCGAATGAGAGATTTGGAAGAGGAGGCAAGTGCTATGTAGTCCAAACCCTTCATATCATTTCTGGATTCACAATAAAAGTGGTCGTGATGGAGGGGTAACCAGTCTGCATGAAATCACATGGATAGAAGGATCCCCTTATATGCATTATAAAATGATCTTTCATTGTTCAAGATTACTTTAGTTGAGGAAGTTGATGGGAATGGTTTTATTGAATCTTATTTCCTCTCTGTTGAGCCGTTTTCTTGCTGTCCGATTTTCTAGAGCAGTAAAAAGGAAGTTTGTTTGCTAGATAGTGGACAAAAATTTGAACCCTTGGAAAGAGGTGTTTTTGATTTGGGCCTTCCCTCCTGGGTGTCCTACATTTGTAGGACATGTCCTCCCTCTTGAGATCACAGTATATTTTATGGGTTTATACTATATATGTACACCTGTAGACCCATAATAAAACAGGACGGTGGCCATCCAAGCATTTTCAAAGTAATATCCACTCTCTTGAAGCAAAAGAATTCTCCATAATAGTGTAAGAGCTATTTGAAAGTAGAATTTATTTTCTTGTACTTTGGTGGACTCTATGTCCAGCGAGGTCTTTCCACAAAGTTTGGATGGGCAATTATCAGACGTTATTGAGTTGCAAAAATTCTGAAGGGTGGTAGTTTGGACAAGCCATTACTTGGCATATCTTCCACCTGTAAGATTCTGTGATTACATATCTGATATTCTTGAATGAGAGATTGGGAAGAGGAGGCAAGTGTCATATAGTCCACACCCTTCATGTCATTTTTGGATTCACAGGGAAATTGGTCGTGATAGAGGCGGATAAAGTCTGCATGAAATCACTTGGAGAGAAGGATCCTCTTCTATGTAGAACAAAATGATCTTTCATGGTTCAAGATTTCTTTGCATGAGGAAGTTGATGGGAATGGTTTTATTGAATCTTATTTCCTCTCTGTTAAGCAGTTTTTTTGATGTACGAATATATATAGCAGTAAAAATGAAGTTTTGTTGCTAGATAGTGGACAAAAATTTGAACCCTTGGAAAGAGGTGTTTTTGATGTGGGCCTTCACTCCTGGGCGTTCTACATTTGTAGGACATGTCCTCCATTTTCAGATCACAGTATATTTTATGGGATTATACGATATTTGTACACCTGCAGACCCATAATTAATCATGACCATTGACATCCAAGCATTTTCAAAGTATATTCCACTCCGTTCAAGCAAAACAACTCTCCATAATAGTGTATGAGCTATTTGAAAGTATCATTTATTCTCTTGGACTTTGGTGCACCTTACGTCCTGCGAGGTTTTTCCACAAAGTTTGGATGGGCAATTCTCAGATGTTATTGAGTTGCAAAAATTCTGAAGGGTGAAAGTTTGGACTAGCCATCTCTTGGCATATCTTTCACCTGTAAGATTCTGTGATTACATATCTGACATTCTCGAATGAGAGATTTGGAAGAGGAGGCAAGTGCTATGTAGTCCAAACCCTTCATATCATTTCTGGATTCACAATAAAAGTGGTCGTGATGGAGGGGTAACCAGTCTGCATGAAATCACATGGATAGAAGGATCCCCTTATATGCATTATAAAATGATCTTTCATTGTTCAAGATTACTTTAGTTGAGGAAGTTGATGGGAATGGTTTTATTGAATCTTATTTCCTCTCTGTTGAGCCGTTTTCTTGCTGTCCGATTTTCTAGAGCAGTAAAAAGGAAGTTTGTTTGCTAGATAGTGGACAAAAATTTGAACCCTTGGAAAGAGGTGTTTTTGATTTGGGCCTTCCCTCCTGGGTGTCCTACATTTGTAGGACATGTCCTCCCTCTTGAGATCACAGTATATTTTATGGGTTTATACTATATATGTACACCTGTAGACCCATAATAAAACAGGACGGTGGCCATCCAAGCATTTTCAAAGTAATATCCACTCTCTTGAAGCAAAACAACTCTCCATAATAGTATAAGAGCTATATGAAAGTAGAATTTATTCTCTTCGACTTTGGTGGACTTTACGTCCTTTGAGGTCTTTCCACCAAGTTTGGATGGGCAATTATCAGATGTTATTGAATAGCAAAAGTTCTGAAGGCTGGGAGTTTGGACTAGCCATCTCTTGGCATATCTTGCACCTGTAAGATTCTGTGATTACATATCTGACATTCTCGAATGAGAGATTTGGAAGAGGAGGCAAGTGCTATGTAGTCCAAACCCTTCCTATCATTTATAGATTCACAATAAAATTGGTTGTGAAGGAGGGGTACCCAGTCTGCATGAAATTACATGTAGAGATGGATCCTCTTGTATGCAGAAGGCTGGAGTTTGGAATAGCCATCTCTTGGCATATCTTGCACCTGCAAGATTCTGTGATTACATATCTGACATTCTCGAATGAGAGATTTGGAAGAGGAGGCCAGTGCTATGTAGTCCAAACCCTTCATATCATTTATAGATTCACAAGAACATTGGTCGTGAAGGAGGGGTACCCAGTCTGCATGAAATTACATGGAGAGAAGGATCCTCTTCAAGGTAGAACAAAATGATCTTTCATTGTTCAAGATTTCTTTGCATGAGGAAGTTGATGGGAATGGTTTTATTGAATCTTATTTCCTCTCTGTTGAGCGTTTTTCTTGATGTACGAATATATATATCAGTAAAAAGGAATTTTTGTGGCTAGTTAGTGAAGAAAAATTTGAACCCTTGGAAAGAGGTGTTTTTAATTTTGGCCTTCCCTCCTGGGCGTCCTACATTTGTAGGACATGTCCTACATTTTCAGATCACATAATATTTTATGGTTATATACTATATTTGTACACCTGTAAACCCATAATTAATCATGACCATTGCCATCGAAGCATTTTCATTGTAATTTCCACTCTCTTGAAGCAAAACAACTCTCCATAATAGTGTAAGAGCTATTTGAAAGTAGAATTTATAGGATTTTGGTGGACTTTACGTCCTTCGAGGTCATTCCACAAAGTTTGGATGGGCAATTATCAGACGTTATTGAGTTGCAAAAATTCTGAAGTGTGGTAGTTTGCACAAGCAATTACTTGGCATATCTTCCACCTTTAGATTCTGTGATGACATATCTGACATTCTCGAATGAGAGATTTGGAAGAGGAGGCAAGTGCCATATAGTTTAAACCCTTCATGTCATTTTTGGATTCACAGGGAAATTGGTCATGATAGAGGCGGATCCAGTCTGCATGAAATCACTTGGAGAGAAGGATCCTCTTCTATGTAGAACAAAATGATCTTTGATGGTTCAAGATTTCTTTGCATGAGGAAGTTGATGGGAATGGTTTTATTGAATGTTATTTCCTCTCTGTTGAGCCTTTTTCTTGCTGTATGAGTATATAGAGCAGTAAAAAGGAATTTTGTGGCTAGTTAGTGAAGAAAAATTTGAACCCTTGGAAAGAGGTGTTTTTAATTTGGGCCTTCCCTCCTGGGCGTCCTACATTTGTAGGACATGTCCTACATTTTCAAATCACATAGTATTTTATGGTTATATACTATATTTGTACCCCTGTAAACCCATAATTAATCATGACCATTGCCATCGAAGCATTTTCATTGTAATTTCCACTCTATTGAAGCAAAACACTCTCCATAATTGTGTAAGAGCTATTTGAAAGTAGAATTTATAGATTTTTGGTGGACTTTACGTCCTTCGAGGTCTTTCCACAAAGTTTGGATGGGCAATTATCAGACGTTATTGAGTTGCAAAAATTCTGAAGTGTGGTAGTTTGGACAAGCCATTACTTGGCATATCTTCCACCTGTAAGATTCTGTGATGACATATCTGATATTCTCGAATGAGAGATTTGGAAGAGGAGGCAAGTGCCATATAGTCCAAACCCTTCATGTCATTTTTGGATTCACAGGGAAATTGGTCGTGATAGAGGCGGATAAAGTCTGCATGAAATCACTTGGAGAGAAGGATCCTCTTCTATGTAGAACAAAATGATCTTTGATGGTTCAAGATTTCTTTGCATGAGGACGTTGATGGGAATGGTTTTATTGAATCTTATTTCCTCTCTGTTGAGCCGTTTACTTGCTGTCCGATGTTATAGAGCAGTAAAAAGGAAGTTTGGTTGCTAGTTAGTGGACAAAAATTTGAACCCTTGGAAAGATTTGGGCCTTTCCTCCAGGCCTTTCCTCCAGGGCTTCCTACATTTGTAGGACATGTCCTCCATTTTCAGATCACAGTATATTTTATGGGTTTGGGCCTTTCCTCCAGGGCGTCCTACATTTGTAGGACATGTCCTCCATTTTCAGATCACAGTATATTTTATGGGTTTATACTATATTTGTACACCTGCAGACCCATAATTAATCATGACCATTGCCATCCACGCATTTTCAAAGTATATTCCACTCCGTTCAAGCAAAACAACTCTCCATAATAGTGTATGAGCTATTTGAAAGTAGCAATTATTCTCTTGGACTTTGGTGCACTTTAAGTCAAGCGAGGTCTTTCCACAAAGTTTGGATGGGGAATTATCAGACCTTATTGAGTTGCAAAAATTCGGAAGGCTGGGAGTTTGGAATAGCCATCTCTTGGCATATCTTGCACCTGCAAGATTCTGTGATTACATATCTGACATTCTCGAATGAGAGATTTGGAAGAGGAGGCAAGTGCTATGTAGTTCAAACCCTTCATGTCATTTATGGATTCACAGTAAAATTGGTCGTGATGGAGGGGTACCTCCATCAGTCTGCATGAAATCACATGGAGAGAAGGATCCTCTTCAATGCAGAACAAAGTGATCTTTCATTGTTCAAGATTTCTTTGCATGAGGAAATTGATGGGAATGGTTTTATTGAATCTTTTTTCCTCTCTGTTGAGCCGTTTTCTTGCTGTATGAGTATATAGAGCAGTAAAAAGGAAGTTTGGTTGATAGTTAGTGGACAAAAATTTGAACCCTTGGAAAGAGGTGTTTTTGATTTAGGCCTTCCCTCCAGGGCGTCCTACATTTGTAGGACATGTCCTCCATTTTCAGATCACAGTTTTTTTAAATAGGATTATACTATATTTGTACACCTTCAGACCCATAATTAATCATGACCATTGACATCCAAGCATTTTCAAAGTATATTCCACTCCGTTCAAGCAAAACAACTCTCCATAATAGTGTATGAGCTATTTGATAGTAGCATTTATTCTCTTGGACTTTGGTGCACCTTACATCCTGCGAGGTCTTTCCACAAAATTTGGATGGGCAATTCTCTGATGTTACTAAGTTGCAAAAATTCTGAAGGGTGGAAGTTTGGACAAGCCATTTCTTCGCATATCTTCCACATGTAAGATTCTGTGATTACATATCTGACATTCTCGAATTAGAGATTTGGAAGAGGAGGCAAGTGCCATGTAGTCCAAACCCTTCATGTCATTTATGGATTCAGAGTAAAATTGGTCGTGATGGAGGGGTACCAAGTCTGCATGAAATCACATGGAGAGAAGGATCCTCTTGTATGCAGAACAAAATTATCTTTCATTGTTCAAGATTTCTTTGCATGAGGAAGTTGATGGGAATGGTTTTATTGAATCTTATTTCCTCTCTGTTGAGCCGTTTTCTTGCTGTCTGAGTTTCTGGAGCAGTTTAAAGGAACTTTGGTTGCTAGATAGTGGACAAAAATTTGAACCCTTGGAAAGAGGTGTTTTTCATTTGGGCCTTCCCTCCTGGGGGTCCTACATTTGTAGGACATGTCCTCCATCTTGAGATCACCGTATATTTTATGGGTTTATACTATATATGTACACCTGTAGACCCATAATAAAACAGGACCATGGCCATCCAAGAATTTTCAATGTAATATCCACTCTCTTGAAACAAAACAATGTAATTTCCATAATAGTGTAAGAGCTATTTGAAAATAGAATTTATTTTCTTGTACTTTGGTGGACTTTACGTCCGGCGAGGTCTTTCCACAAAGGTTTGATGGGCAATTGTCAGACGTTATTGAGTTGCAAATATTCGGAAGGCTGGGAGTTTGGACTAGCCATCTCTTGGCATATCTTGCACCTGTAAGATTCTGTGATTACATATCTGACATTCTCGAATGAGAGATTTGGAAGAGGAGGCAAGTGCTATGTAGTCCAAACCCTTCCTATCATTTATAGATTCACAATAAAATTGGTCGTGAAGGAGGGGTACCCAGTCTGCATGAAATTACATGGAGAAAAGGATCCTCTTCAAGGTAGAACAAAATGATCTTTCATTGTTCAAGATTTCTTTGCATGAGGAAGTTGATGGGAATGGTTTTATTGAATCTTATTTCCTCTCTGTTGAGCGTTTTTCTTCATGTACAAATATATAGAGCAGTAAAAAGGAAATTTTGTGGCTAGTTAGTGAAGAAAAATTTGAACCCTTGGAAAGAGGTGTTTTTAATTTGGGCCTTCCCTCCTGGGCGTCCTACATTTGTAGGACATGTCCTACATTTTCAAATCACATAGTATTTTATGGTTATATACTATATTTGTACCCCTGTAAACCCATAATTAATCATGACCATTGCCATCGAAGCATTTTCATTGTAATTTCCACTCTATTGAAGCAAAACACTCTCCATAATTGTGTAAGAGCTATTTGAAAGTAGAATTTATAGGATTTTGGTGGACTTTACGTCCTTCGAGGTCTTTCCACAAAGTTTGGATGGGCAATTATCAGACGTTATTGAGTTGCAAAAATTCTGAAGTGTGGTAGTTTGGACAAGCCATTACTTGGCATATCTTCCACCTGTAAGATTCTGTGATGACATATCTGATATTCTCGAATGAGAGATTTGGAAGAGGAGGCAAGTGCCATATAGTCCAAACCCTTCATGTCATTTTTGGATTCACAGGGAAATTGGTCGTGATAGAGGCGGATAAAGTCTGCATGAAATCACTTGGAGAGAAGGATCCTCTTCTATGTAGAACAAAATGATCTTTGATGGTTCAAGATTTCTTTGCATGAGGAAGTTGGTGGGAATGGTTTTATTGAATCTTATTTCCTCTCTGTTGAGCCGTTTTCTTGCTGTACGAATATATAGAGCAGTAAAAAGGAAGTTTGGTTGCTAGTTAGTGGACAAAAATTTGAACCCTTGGAAAGATTTGGGCCTTTCCTCCAGGCCTTTCCTCCAGGGCTTCCTACATTTGTAGGACATGTCCTGCATTTTCAGATCACAGTATATTTTATGGGTTTGGGCCTTTCCTCCAGGGCGTCCTACATTTGTAGGACATGTCCTCCATTTTCAGATCACAGTATATTTTATGGGTTTATACTATATTTGTACACCTGCAGACCCATAATTAATCATGACCATTGCCATCCACGCATTTTCAAAGTATATTCCACTCCGTTCAAGCAAAACAACTCTCCATAATAGTGTATGAGCTATTTGAAAGTAGCAATTATTCTCTTGGACTTTGGTGCACTTTAAGTCAAGCGAGGTCTTTCCACAAAGTTTGGATGGGGAATTATCAGACCTTATTGAGTTGCAAAAATTCGGAAGGCTGGGAGTTTGGAATAGCCATCTCTTGGCATATCTTGCACCTGCAAGATTCTGTGATTACATATCTGACATTCTCGAATGAGAGATTTGGAAGAGGAGGCAAGTGCTATGTAGTTCAAACCCTTCATGTCATTTATGGATTCACAGTAAAATTGGTCGTGATGGAGGGGTACCTCCATCAGTCTGCATGAAATCACATGGAGAGAAGGATCCTCTTCAATGCAGAACAAAGTGATCTTTCATTGTTCAAGATTTCTTTGCATGAGGAAATTGATGGGAATGGTTTTATTGAATCTTTTTTCCTCTCTGTTGAGCCGTTTTCTTGCTGTATGAGTATATAGAGCAGTAAAAAGGAAGTTTGGTTGATAGTTAGTGGACAAAAATTTGAACCCTTGGAAAGAGGTGTTTTTGATTTAGGCCTTCCCTCCAGGGCGTCCTACATTTGTAGGACATGTCCTCCATTTTCAGATCACAGTTTTTTTAAATAGGATTATACTATATTTGTACACCTTCAGACCCATAATTAATCATGACCATTGACATCCAAGCATTTTCAAAGTATATTCCACTCCGTTCAAGCAAAACAACTCTCCATAATAGTGTATGAGCTATTTGATAGTAGCATTTATTCTCTTGGACTTTGGTGCACCTTACATCCTGCGAGGTCTTTCCACAAAATTTGGATGGGCAATTCTCTGATGTTACTAAGTTGCAAAAATTCTGAAGGGTGGAAGTTTGGACAAGCCATTTCTTCGCATATCTTCCACATGTAAGATTCTGTGATTACATATCTGACATTCTCGAATTAGAGATTTGGAAGAGGAGGCAAGTGCCATGTAGTCCAAACCCTTCATGTCATTTATGGATTCAGAGTAAAATTGGTCGTGATGGAGGGGTACCAAGTCTGCATGAAATCACATGGAGAGAAGGATCCTCTTGTATGCAGAACAAAATTATCTTTCATTGTTCAAGATTTCTTTGCATGAGGAAGTTGATGGGAATGGTTTTATTGAATCTTATTTCCTCTCTGTTGAGCCGTTTTCTTGCTGTCTGAGTTTCTGGAGCAGTTTAAAGGAACTTTGGTTGCTAGATAGTGGACAAAAATTTGAACCCTTGGAAAGAGGTGTTTTTCATTTGGGCCTTCCCTCCTGGGGGTCCTACATTTGTAGGACATGTCCTCCATCTTGAGATCACCGTATATTTTATGGGTTTATACTATATATGTACACCTGTAGACCCATAATAAAACAGGACCATGGCCATCCAAGAATTTTCAATGTAATATCCACTCTCTTGAAACAAAATAATGTAATTTCCATAATAGTGTAAGAGCTATTTGAAAATAGAATTTATTTTCTTGTACTTTGGTGGACTTTACGTCCGGCGAGGTCTTTCCACAAAGGTTTGATGGGCAATTGTCAGACGTTATTGAGTTGCAAATATTCGGAAGGCTGGGAGTTTGGACTAGCCATCTCTTGGCATATCTTGCACCTGTAAGATTCTGTGATTACATATCTGACATTCTCGAATGAGAGATTTGGAAGAGGAGGCAAGTGCTATGTAGTCCAAACCCTTCCTATCATTTATAGATTCACAATAAAATTGGTCGTGAAGGAGGGGTACCCAGTCTGCATGAAATTACATGGAGAAAAGGATCCTCTTCAAGGTAGAACAAAATGATCTTTCATTGTTCAAGATTTCTTTGCATGAGGAAGTTGATGGGAATGGTTTTATTGAATCTTATTTCCTCTCTGTTGAGCGTTTTTCTTCATGTACAAATATATAGAGCAGTAAAAAGGAAATTTTGTGGCTAGTTAGTGAAGAAAAATTTGAACCCTTGGAAAGAGGTGTTTTTAATTTGGGCCTTCCCTCCTGGGCGTCCTACATTTGTAGGACATGTCCTACATTTTCAAATCACATAGTATTTTATGGTTATATACTATATTTGTACCCCTGTAAACCCATAATTAATCATGACCATTGCCATCGAAGCATTTTCATTGTAATTTCCACTCTATTGAAGCAAAACACTCTCCATAATTGTGTAAGAGCTATTTGAAAGTAGAATTTATAGGATTTTGGTGGACTTTACGTCCTTCGAGGTCTTTCCACAAAGTTTGGATGGGCAATTATCAGACGTTATTGAGTTGCAAAAATTCTGAAGTGTGGTAGTTTGGACAAGCCATTACTTGGCATATCTTCCACCTGTAAGATTCTGTGATGACATATCTGATATTCTCGAATGAGAGATTTGGAAGAGGAGGCAAGTGCCATATAGTCCAAACCCTTCATGTCATTTTTGGATTCACAGGGAAATTGGTCGTGATAGAGGCGGATAAAGTCTGCATGAAATCACTTGGAGAGAAGGATCCTCTTCTATGTAGAACAAAATGATCTTTGATGGTTCAAGATTTCTTTGCATGAGGAAGTTGGTGGGAATGGTTTTATTGAATCTTATTTCCTCTCTGTTGAGCCGTTTTCTTGCTGTACGAATATATAGAGCAGTAAAAAGGAAGTTTGGTTGCTAGTTAGTGGACAAAAATTTGAACCCTTGGAAAGATTTGGGCCTTTCCTCCAGGCCTTTCCTCCAGGGCTTCCTACATTTGTAGGACATGTCCTCCATTTTCAGATCACAGTATATTTTATGGGTTTGGGCCTTTCCTCCAGGGCGTCCTACATTTGTAGGACATGTCCTCCATTTTCAGATCACAGTATATTTTATGGGTTTATACTATATTTGTACACCTGCAGACCCATAATTAATCATGACCATTGCCATCCACGCATTTTCAAAGTATATTCCACTCCGTTCAAGCAAAACAACTCTCCATAATAGTGTATGAGCTATTTGAAAGTAGCAATTATTCTCTTGGACTTTGGTGCACTTTAAGTCAAGCGAGGTCTTTCCACAAAGTTTGGATGGGGAATTATCAGACCTTATTGAGTTGCAAAAATTCGGAAGGCTGGGAGTTTGGAATAGCCATCTCTTGGCATATCTTGCACCTGCAAGATTCTGTGATTACATATCTGACATTCTCGAATGAGAGATTTGGAAGAGGAGGCAAGTGCTATGTAGTTCAAACCCTTCATGTCATTTATGGATTCACAGTAAAATTGGTCGTGATGGAGGGGTACCTCCATCAGTCTGCATGAAATCACATGGAGAGAAGGATCCTCTTCAATGCAGAACAAAAGGCCTAAGCAGACTTGCCAGAAATAGTGCACATTAAATTGAGGCACTGCCCTGGCTCAGTGCTAGGGAGTCATGGGAATTGTATTTTTTTTTCTGGGACATTGAGCCTTCTCTGTCAGAAAGCTCTGGTGCCACAGTAAATTACAGTTCCCATGATTCCCTAGTACTGAGCCAGGGCAGTGCCTCAATTTAATGTGCACTATTCCTGGCAGTCTGCTTAGGCCCAAAGTGATCTTTCATTGTTCAAGATTTCTTTGCATGAGGAAATTGATGGGAATGGTTTTATTGAATCTTATTTCCTCTCTGTTGAGCCGTTTTCTTGCTGTATGAGTATATAGAGCAGTAAAAAGGAAGTTTGGTTGATAGTTAGTGGACAAAAATTTGAACCCTAGGAAAGAGTTGTTTTTGATTTAGGCCTTCCCTCCAGGGCGTCCTACATTTGTAGGACATGTCCTCCATTTTCAGATAACAGTTTTTTTTAATAGGATTATACTATATTTGTACACCTGCAGACCCATAATTAATCATGACCATTGACATCCAAGCATTTTCAAAGTATATTCCACTCCGTTCAAGCAAAACAACTCTCCATAATAGTGTATGAGCTATTTGATAGTAGCATTTATTCTCTTGGACTTTGGTGCACTTTACGTCCTTCGGGGTCGTTGCACAAAGTTTGGATGGGCAATTATCAGACGTTATTGAGTTGCAAAAATTCTGAAGGGTGGAAGTTTGGACTAGCCATATCTTGGCATAGCTTGCACCTTTATCTTTCTGTAATTACATATCTGACATTCTCGAATGAGAGATTTGGAAGAGGAGGCAATTGCTATATATTCCAAACCCTTCATATCATTTATGGATTCACAAAAAAATTGGTCGTGATAGAGGGGTAACCAGTCTGCATGAAATCACATGGAGAGAAGGATCCTCTTTTATGCAGAACGAAATGATCTTTCATTGTTCAAAATTTCTTTGCATGAGGAAGTTGATGGGAATGGTTTTATTGAATCTTATTTCCTCTCTGTTGACCCGTTTTCTTGCTGTAAGAGTATATAGAGCAGTAAAAAGGAAGTTTGGTTGCTAGTTAGTGGACAAAAATTTAAACCCTTGGAAAGAGGTGTTTTTGATTTGGGCCTTCCCTCCTGGGCATCCAACATTTGTAGGACATGTCCTCCATCTTGAGATCACAGTATATTTTATGGGTTTATACTATAGATGTACACCTGTAGACCCATAATAAAACATGACCATGGCCAGCCAAATATTTTCAATGTAATATCCACTCTCTTGAAGCAAAAGAACTCTCCATAATAGTGTAAGAGCTATTTGAAAGTAGAATTTATTTTCTTGGACTTTGGTGGACTTTATGTCCGTCGAGGTCTTTCCAAAATTTGGATGAGCAATTATCAGACATTATTGAGTTGCAAAAATTCGGTAGGCTGGGAGTTTGGACTAGCCATCTCTTGGCATATCTTCCTCCTGCAAGATTCTGTGATTACATATCTGACATTCTCGAATGAGAGATTTGGAAGAGGAGGCAAGTGCTATGTAGTCCAAACCCTTCATATCATTTATAGATTCACAATAAAATTGGTTGTGAAGGAGGGATACCCAGTCTGCATGAAATTACATGGAGAGAAGGATCCTCTTCTATGTAGAACAAAATGATCTTTCATTGTTCAAGATTTCTTTGCATGAGGATGTTGATGGGAATGGTTTTATTGAATCTTATTTCCTCTCTGTTGAGCGTTTTTCTTGATGTATGGATATATAGAGCAATAAAAAGGAAATTTGGTGGCTAGTTAGTGGAGAAAAATTTGAACCCTTGGAAAGAGGTGTTTTTGATGTGGGCCTTCACTCCTGGATGTCCTACATTTGTAGGACATGTCCTCAATTTTCAGATCACAGTATATTTTATGGGTATATACTATATTTGTACACCTGTATACCCATAATTAATCATGACCATTGCCATTCAAGCATTTTCAATGTAATATCCACTCTCTTGAAGCAAAAAAACTCTCCATAATAGCGGAGGAGCTATTTGAAAGTAGAATTTATTCTCTTAGACTATGGTGGACTTTACGTCCTTCGACGTCTTTCCACAATGTTTGGAAGGGCAATTATCAGACGTTATTGATTTGCAAAAATTCTGAAGGTTGGAAGTTTTGACTAGCCATCTCTTGGCATATCTTCCACCTGCAAGATTCTGTGATTACATATGTGACATTCTCGAATGAGAGATTTGGAAGAGGAGGCAAGTGCTATGTAGTCCAAACCCTTCATATCATTTATAGATTCACAATAAAATTGGTCGTGAAGGAGGGGTACCCAGGCTGCACCAAAGTCCAATTTGTGTGCTATTTGTGTGTAAAAAAGCAGCCCCCTCGTCACAGCCAAGACAGTTCACTGTGGACAAAGCCCAAAACGCGTCTCGTCGGTCCGCCGATCCAACCCGGAAGTCCTGAAGTGTGGAATGTTGGACAAGCCATTTCTTGGCATATCTTACACCTGTAAGATTCTGTGATTACATAGCTGTCATTCTCGAATGAGAGGTTTGGAAAAGGAGGCAAGTGCTATGTAGTTCAAACCCTTCATGTCATTTATGGATTCACAGTAAAATTGGTCATGATGGAGGGGTACCCTGTCTGCATGAAATCACATGGAGAGAAGGATCCTCTTGTATGCAGAACAAAATGATCTTTCATTGTTCAAGATTTCTTTGCATGAGGAAGTTGATGGGAATGGTTTTATTGAATCTTGTTTCCTCTCTGTTGAGCCGTTTTCTTGCTGTCCGCATTTTTAGACCAGTAAAAAGGAAGTTTGGTTGCTAGATAGTGAAGAAAAATTTGAACCCTTGGAAAGAGGTGTTTTTGATTTGTGCCTTACCTCCTGGGCGTCCTACATTTGTAGGACATGTCCTATATTTTCAGATCACATAATATTTTATGTGTATATACCATATTTTTACACCTGTAAACCCATAATTAATCATGACCATTGCCATCGAAGCATTTTCAATGTAATTTCCACTCTCTTGAAGCAAAACAACTCCCATAATAGTGTAAGAGCTATTTGAAAGTAGAATTTATTGGACTTTGGTGGACTTTAGGTCCTTCGAGGTCTTTCCACAAAGTTTGGATGGGCAAGTATCAGACGTTATTGAGTTGCAAAAATTCTGAAGTGTGGTAGTTTGGACAAGCCATTACTTGGCATATCTTCCACCTGTAAGATTCTGTTATTACATATCTGATATTCTCAAATGAGAGATTTGGAAGAGGAGGCAAGTGCCATATAGTACAAACCCTTCATGTCATATTTGGATTCACAGGGAAATTGGTCGTGATAGAGGCGGACCCAGTCTGCATGAAATCACTTGAAGAGAAGGATCCTCTTCTATGCAGAACGAAATGATCTTCCATTGTTCAAGATTTCTTTGCACGAGGAAGTTGATGGGAATGGTTATATTGAATCTTATTTCCTCTCTGTTGAGCCGTTTTCTAGATGTCCGAGTTTATAGAGCGGTAAAAAAGAAGTATGGTTGCTAATTAGTGGACAAAAATTTGAACCCTTGGAAAGAGGTGTTTTTGATGTGGACCTTCACTCCTGGACGTCCTACATTTGTAGGACATGTCCTCCATTTTCACATCATATTGTAATTTATGGGTTTATACTATATATGTACACCTGTAGTCCCATAATATATCATGACCATGGCCATCCAAGCATTTTCAATGTAATATCCACTCTCTTGAAGCAAAACAACTCTCCATAATAGTGTAAGAGCTACTTGAAAGTAGAATTAGTTCTCTTGGACTTTGTTGGACTTTATGTCCTTCGAGGTCTTTTCACAAAGTTTGGATGGGCAATTATCAGACGTTATTGAGATGCAAAAATTCTGAAGTGTGGAATTTTGGACAAGCCATTTCTTGGCATATCTTCCACATGTAAGATTCTGTTATTACATAGCAGTCATTCTCGAATGAGAGGTTTGGAAGAGGAGGCAACTGCCATGTAGTCCAAACCCTTCATGTCATTTATGGATTCACAGTGAAATTGGTCGTGATGGAGGTGTACCCAGTCTGCATGAAATCACATGGAGAGAAGGATCCCCTTCCGTGTAGAACGAAATGATCTTTCATTGTTCAAGATTACTTTGCATGAAGAAGTTGATGGGAATGGTTTTATTGAATCTTATTTCCTCTCTGTTGAGCCGTTTTCTTGCTGTACGCGTTTATAGACCAGTAAAAAGAAGTTTGGTTGCTAGATAGTTGACAAAAATTTGAACATTTGGAAAGAGGTGTTTTTGATTTGGGCCTTCCATCCTGGGCGTCCTACATTTGTAGGACAAGTCCTTCATTTTCAGATCACAGTATATTTTATGAGTTTATACTATATATGCACACCTGTAGACCAATAATATGACCATGGCCATCCAAGGATTTTCAATGTAATATTCACTCTTGAAGCAAAGGAACTCTCCATAATAGTGTATGAGCTATTTGAAAGTAGCATTTATTCTCTTGGACTTTGGTGCACCTTACATCCTGCGAGGTCTTTCCACAAAATTTGGATGGGTAATTCTCAGATGTTACTGAGTTGCAAAAATTCTGAAGGGTGGAAGTTTGGAATAGCGATCTCTTGACATATCTTTCACCTGTAAGATTCCATGATTATATATCTGACATTCTCGAATGAGAGATTTGGACGAGGAGGCAAGTGCTATGTAGTCCAAACACTTCATGTCATTTATGGATTCACAGTAAAATTGGTCATGATGGAGGGGTACCCAGTCTGCATGAAATCACATGGGAGAAGGATCCTCTTGTATGCAGACCAAAATTATTTTTCATTGTTCAAGATTTTTTTGCATTAGGAAGTTGATGGGAATGGTTTTATTGAATCTTATTTCCTCTCTGTTGAGCCGTTTTATTGCTGTACGAGTATATAGAGCAGTAAAAAGGAAGTTTGGTTGCTAGTTAGTGTACAAAAATTTGAACCCTTGGAAAGAGGTGTTTTTTATTCGGGCCTTCCCTCCAGGGCATCCTACATTTGTAGGACATGTCCTCCATTTTCAGATCACTGTATATTTTATGGGTTTATACTATATTTGTACACCTGCAGACCCACAATTAATCATGACCATTGCCATCCAAGAATTTTCAAAGTAATATCCAATCTCTCGAAGCAAAACAACTCTCCATAATAGTGTAAGAGCTATTTGAAAGTAGAATATTCTGTTGGACTTTGGTGCACTTTACGTCAAGCGAGGTCTTTCCACAAAGTTTGGATGGGCAATTATCAGATCTTATTGAGTTGCAAAAATTCAGAAGGCTGGGAGTTTGGACTAGCGATCTCTTGGCATATCTTGAACCTGCAAGATTCTGTGATTACATATCTGACATTCTCGAATGAGAGATTTGGAAGAGGAGGCAAGTGCTATGTAGTCCAAACCCTTCATGTCATTTATGGATTCACAATAAAATTGGACGTGATGGAGGGGGAACTAGTCTGAATGAAATCACATGGAGGGAGGGATCCTCTTCTTTGCAGAACGAAATGATCTTTCATTGTTAAATATTTTTTTGGTTGAGGAAGTTGATGGGAATGGTTTTATTGAATCTTATTTCCTCTCTGTTGAGCCGTTTTCTTGGTGTACGAGTATATAGAGCAGTAAAAAGGAAGTTTTGTTGCTAGTTAGTAGACAAAAATTTGAACCCTTGGAAAGAGGTGTTTTTGGTTTGGGCCTTCTCTCCAGGGCGTCCTACATTTGTAGGACATGTCCTCCATTTTCAGATCACAGTATATTTTAAGGGTATATACTATATTTGTACACCTGTAAACACATAATTTATCATGACCATTGCCATCCAAGCATTTTCAATGTAATATCCAATCTCTTGAAGCAAAACAACTCTCCATAATAGTTTAAGAGCTATTTGAAAGTAGAATTATTCTCTTGGACTTTGGTGGACTTTACGTCCTTCGGTGTCTTTGCCCAAAGTTTGGATGGGCAATTATCTGACCTTATTGAGTTGCAAAAATTCTGAAGTGTGGAATTTTGGACAAGCCATTTCTTGGCAGATCTTACACCTGTTAGATTCTGTGATTATGTAGCTGTCATTCTCGAATGAGAGATTTGGAAGAGGAGGCAAGTGAAATGTAGTCCAAACCCTTCATGTCATTAAGGATTCACAGTGAAATTGTTTGTGATGGAGGGGTACCCAGTCTGAATGAAATCACATGGAGAGAAGGATCCTCTTCCGTGTAGAACGAAATGATCTTTCATTGTTCAAGATTTCTTTGCATGAGGAAGTTGATGGGAATGGTTTTATTGAATCTTATTTCCTCTCTGTTGAGCGTTTTTCTTGATGTACGAATATATAGAGCAGTAAAAAGGAAGTTTGGTGGCTAGCTAGTGGAGAAAAATTTGAAACCGTGGAAAGAGGTGTTTTTAATTTGGGCCTTCCCTCATGGGCATCCTACATTTGTAGGACATGTCCTACATTTTCAGATCACATAATATTTTATGGGTGTATACTATATTTGTACACCTGTAAACCCAGAATTAATCATGACCATTGACATCGAAGCATTTTCAATATAATTTCCACTCTCTTGAAGCAAAACAACCCTCCATAATAGTGTAAGAGATATTTGAAAGTAGAATTTATTGGACTTTGGTGGACTTTATGTCCTTCGAGGTCTTTCCACAAAGTTTGGATGGGCAATTATCAGACGTTATTGAGTTGCAAAAATTCTGAAGTGTGGAAGTTTGGACAAGCCATTACTTGGCATATCTTCCACCTGTAAGATTCTGTTATTACATATCTGATATTCTCGAATGAGAGATTTGGAAGAGGAGGCAAGTGCCATATAGTCCAAACCCTTCATGCCATTTTTGGATTCACAGGGAAATTGGTCGTGATAGAGGCGGACCCAGTCTGCATGAAATCACTTGGAGAGAAGGATCCTCTTCTATGCAGAACGAAATGATCTTCCATTGTTCAAGATTTCTTTGCATGAGGAAGTTGATGGGAATGGTTATATTGAATCTTATTTCCTCTCTGTTGAGCCGTTTTCTAGATGTCTGAGTTTATAGAGCAGTAAAAAGGAAGTATGGTTGCTAATTAGAGGACAAAAATTTGAACCCTTGGAAAGAGGTGTTTTTGATGTGGGCCTTCACTCCTGGACGTCCAAAATTTGTAGGACATGTCCTCCATTTTCACATCATACTTTATTTTATGGGTTTATACTATTTTTGTACACTTGTAGACCTATAATTAATCATGACAATTGCCATCCTAACATTTTCAATGTAATATCCACTCTCTTGAAGCAAAACAACTCTCCATAATAGTGTAAGAGCTATTTGAAAGTACAATTAATTCTCTTTGACTTTGGTTGACTTTATGTCCTTCGAGGTCTTTCCACAAAGTTTGGATGGGCAATTATCAGATGTTATTGAGTTGCAAAAATTCTGAAGGGTGGGAGTTTGGACTAGCCATATCTTGGCATATCTTCCACCTTTAAGATTCTGTGATTACATATCTGACATTCTCGAATGAGTGATATGGAAGAGGAGGGAAGTCCAAACCCTTCATCTCATTTATGGATTCACAGTGAAATTGGTCGTGATGGAGGTGTACCCAGTCTGCATGAAATCACATGGAGAGAAGGATCCCCTTCCGTGTAGAACGAAATGATCTTTCATTGTTCAAGATTCCTTTGCATGAAGAAGTTGATGGGAATGGTTTTATTGAATCTTATTTCCTCTCTGTTGAGCCGTTTTCTTGCTGTCCTAGTTTACAGAGCAGTAAAAAGGAAGTTTGGTTGCTAGATAGTGGACAAAAATTTGAACCCTTGGAAAGAGGTGTTTTTGATTTGGCCCTTCCCTCCTGGGCATCCTACATTTTTAGGACAGGTCCTTCATTTTCAGATCACAGTATATTTTATGGGTATATACTTTATTTGTACACCTGTAGACCCATAATTAATCATGACCATGGCCATCCAAGCATTTTCAATATTATATCCCCTCTCCTGAAGCAAAACAGCTCTCCATAATAGTGTAAGAGCTATTTGAAAGTAGCAATTATTCTCTTGGACTTTGTTGCACTTTATGTCCTGTGAGGTCTTTCCACAAAGTTTGGATGGGCAATTCTCAGATGTTATTGAGTTGCAAATATTCTGAAGGGTGGAAGTTTGGACCAGCCTTTTCTTGTTATATCTTTCACATGTAAGATTTTGTGATTACATATCTGATATTCTCGAATGAGAGATTTCGAAGAGGAGGCAAGTGCTATGTAGTCCAAATCCTTCATGTCATTTATGGATTCACAGTAAAATTGGTCGTGATGGAGGAGTACCCAGTCTGCATGAAATCACATGGAGAGAAGGATCCTCTTCTATGCAGAATGAAATGATCTTTCATTGTTCAAGATTTCTTTGCATGAGGAGGTTGATGGGAATGGTTTTTATTGAATCTTATTTCCTCTCTTTTTTTTGTTTTTTTTAAAATAATTTTTATTAAGAGATGTATAAAAAACAAACGAACAAACATAATACAGATAAACATAACTAACTACCTACCTAACTAACATAAGATATAAAACCTAACAAAACATAGAAAAACTACCTAAATTCTTCCACAGTACTACAGATGTTCATCTACCTTATAATAATTTTCCCTGATCATTTAAGCTATTATAAGTTCACATCACAGACTACATGTTGCAAATGTCGTTCGGAGCTTAAATTATCCAAGACAACAATATATATCGAAATATCTTGAAATTCTATATTCTATATTCTAAGAGATCCTTAAGAAAAAACATATATAGAAAAAAGACAAGAAAAAAATACTTTCACTCCCAAACAATAAAAGGTAGTATACAGTCTTTCATATTCTTCCTCATATATTCAAACCAAGGCCTCCATAGATTCTGAAAAAGTGACAAGGATTTATTTTGGATTAAATATGTTAATTTCTCTAATTCATAAACTTCATACATTTTAAACCTCCATTCTTCCATCGTAGGACATTCTCTTCTTCTACAGTGTTTGGTGAATAAAATTCTCACTGTAGTTATTAGTAAAAATAGTAACTTTCCCCCTTTTTTTCCCCAGCTCATCCCTAAATATATTTAACAAATATATTTTAGGATCGACTTCAATCCATATATTTCAAATTTGTTTAATTTCTTTGTTAATAAGAGTCCAAAACTTGTGAGCTATCTTACATTTCCACCAAACATAAAAGTAATATCCTGTTTTCTCCTCACACTTCCAACAAATAGGGTTATATCCTTTATATATTTTCGATAGTCTTACTGGGGTTAAATACCACCTAAAGATGAATTTGTATGAATTTTCCCTTATACCTATATTTACAGCATATTTCTTCAATCTATTCCAACTTTTAGTCCACTCTTCCAAATATATATTTTGTTTTAGGTCTTTTGCCCAATTAAGCATATAATTATTAATGGCATTTTCTTCCAGATCCCACTCTCGAATCAATTTATAATATTTCGAAATCATTTTCTTTTTCCCCCCACTCAGAATCTTTTCAAACTTTTTATCAGCAGGACCTATCCTACCCAAATTATTATCAACTTTAAACCGTTCGTATAATTGCCTATATGTGAACCAATTGAGGTCATGTCCAGTCATCTTTAATTCCTCTGATGTCTTAAATTGTAGATTATTATCTACTTTTTCGGTCAAATCCTTGTATTTTAGCCACTTTCCGTCCGTGTATATCGTTTTCATTAATATTGCTTCGGCCGGTGAAGCCCAATATGGTATTTTTTGACACCATTTCTTTTTATATTTAAGCCATACTTTCAAACATACTTTACGTATATAATGATCCTTAAATCTAGTGTCACCTTTAGACTTATCGTAAAAAAGATACGAATGAAAACCATATTGCAGATCCTCTCCTTCCAAATCTAAAATCCTTTGATTTTCTAATAACAACCATTCCTGGAGCCATTCCAAAACAGAAGCCTCATAATACCATTGGACATTGGGGAGAGCCAGACCACCTCTCTCGATAGAATCTTGGAGGTCCAACGCCTTTATCCTATGTTTTTTGTAATTCCAAATAAAATTTAATATATCCGAGTTCCATACTTTAAGAATCTTGTCATTTTCAATTACTGGAATATTTTGAAACAGATACATTATCTTAGGGAGGGTTACCATCTTAATCATGGCAATTCTGCCCATCCAAGATAATTTCAATTGATCCCATTTTTTAAACTTACTTTTCATATCTTGCCAGGTATTATAATAGTTGTTCTTATATAAATCTGAGTTCTTTATTGTAATCCAAATTCCTAAATATTTTATTTTACTCTCCAATTTAAATCCAGTTAATTCCTTAAGTGTTTTACCCTCACTTTTTGACGAGTTCATGGTCAACATCACGGATATATTCTTATTAATTCTATATCCGGATACTCTACCATATTGTTGTAGACATTCCATTAATTCCCCAATACAATCCAACGGATTTGATATTGTCAATACCACATCGTCCGCGAAGGCTCTTAGTTTGTAATTTTGCTTATGAATTTTTACTCCACTAATTTTATTATTATTTCTAATTTGCACCAACAAAATTTCCAAAGTTAATATAAATAATAGTGGGGCCAAGGGGCAACCTTGCCATACACCTTTTTGTATAACAATTTTTTTTGTCCTCTCTCCATTAATCATAATGGTGGCATCTCGATTTGCATAAATACTATGAATCCATTTTGTAAAGACCTCCCCCGCTTCTATTTTTTGAATTATCCCAATCATGAAAGTCCAATTAATATTATCAAAGGCTTTCTTCGCATCCAGAAAGATTAAAGCCAATTTTTTTCTGAATATTTTTGTGATGTAAGTCAATTATATTCATTAAATTCCTAACATTTTGTTTTGTCCCCCTGGATGGGAGAAAGCCATTTTGGTCCTCATGTATCCAATTACCTAAAATAAATTTCAGCCGATTTGCTAATATTGCCGCCATAAATTTATCATCCAAATTCAAAAGAGAAATTGGGCAGTAACTATTAGGGTCTAATTTATCTTTGTCTTTTTTTTAAAATCAAAGAAATATTGCCGGATTTCCATGATTGAGGAATAGCACCACCAATTATATTATTCATTGTATCCAACAGAGGTAAGATTAATTGCGTAGAAAATATTTTATAGTATTCGTTGGGAAGTACATCTTGCCCTGGCGATTTAGAACATTTAGAAGTGGAGATTGCTTGTTCCAACTCTTTACGCGAAATAGGTGCATTAAGAAGGACATGTTGATCTTTAGTTAACTTTAAAAAATCCAATTTTTCCAAATATTCTTTAATTTCCTTCTCCTGGGTTATACCAGATTTGTATAGTTCCCGGAAGTGATCTATAAAAACATTTTTAATCTGTAAATGAGTCGTTTTAATTTTTGTCCCTTTTTTTATTTGTGTGATTGCTCTTTTAGCTTTTTCTTTCCTTACTAGATATGCTAGTAATCTTCCTGGTTTATTTCCATATTCATAATATTTTTGCTACACAAATTTTATTTTATTTTTTCTATCTGACCCATATTGAGGGTAGAAATTTGCTCATTATTCAAAAAATAATAGAATGGAAAAGGGAAAAGAGAAAGCAAGAAGAAGTGTTGAATAATGAGTTAAAAGAATTAGAAAGCAAGTTAAAAGAGGAACCAAACTCGAGGGAAATTAGAGAAAAAAATTAAATATATGCAGAAGCAAATTTCTACCCCCAATCTTATTTCCTCTCTGTTGAGCCGTTTTCTTGCTGTCCGAATTTATAGAGCAGTAAAAAAGAAGTTTGATTGCTAGTTAGTGGACAAAATTTTGAACCCTTGGAAAGAGGTGTTTTCGATTTGGGCCTTCCCTCCTGGGCATCCTACATTTGTAGGACATGTCCTCCATTTTCAGATCACGTTAAATTTTATGGGTTCATACTATATTTGGACACTTGTAGAGCCATAATTTATCATGACCATCACCATCTAATCATTTTTCAATGTAATATCCACCGCCTTCAAGGAAAACAACTCTCCATAATAGTGTAAGAGCTATTTGAAAGTAGAATTTATTCTCTCGGACTTTGGTGGACTTTACGTCCTTTGAGGTCTTTCCACAAAGTATGGATTGTCAATCATCAGAGGTTGTTGAGGCGCAAAAATTCTGAAGGGCAAAAGGTTGGACTAGGCATCCCTTGGTATCTCTTCCGTCTGTAAGTTTCTTTGATTACATATCTGACATTCTTGGATAAGAGATTTGGAAGAGAAGTCAAGTGCTATGTAGTCCAAATCCCTCATGTCATTTATGGATTCACAGTGAAATTGGTTGTGATGGAGGTGTACCCAGTGGAGAGAAGGATCGTCTTCGATGCAGAACGAAATGATCTTCCATTGTTTAAGATTTCTTTGCATGAGGAAGTGGATGGGAATGGTTAGATTGAATCTTATTTCCTCTCTGTTGAGGCGTTTTCTTTCTGTCCGAGATTATAGAGCAGTAAAAAGGAAGGTTAGTTGCTAGTTAGTGGACAAAAACTTGAACCCATGGAAGGAAGTGGTTTTTATTTGGGCCTTCCCTCCTGAGCGTCCTACATTTGTAGGACATGTCCTCCATTTTCAGATCACAGTATATTTTATGGGTTAATTCTATATTTGTACACCTGCAGACCCATAATTAATCATGACCATTGCCATCGAAGCATTTTCAATGTAATTTCCACTCTCTTGAAGCAAAACAACTCTCCATAATAGGGTAAGAGCTATTTGAAAGTAGAATTTATTGGACTTTGGTGGACTTTACGTCCTTCGAGGTTTTTCCACAAAGGTTGGATGGGCAATTATAAGACGTTATTGAGTTGCAAAAATTCTGAAGGGTGGAAGTTTGGACTAGCGATCTCTTGGCATATATTCCACATGTAAGATTCTGTGATTACATATCTGACATTCTCGAATGAGAGATTTGGAAGAGGAGGCACATGTCATGTAGTCCAAACCCTTCAAATCATTTATCGATTCACAATAAAATTGGACGTGATGGAGGGGTAACCATTCTGAATGAAATCACATGGAGAGAAGGATACTCTTCTATGCAGAAAGAAATGATCTTTCATTGTTCAAGATTTCTTTGCATGAGGAAGTTGATGGGAATGGTTTTATTGAATCTTATTTCCTCTCTGTTGAGCGGTTTTCTTTATGTACGAATATACAGAGCAGTAAAAAGGAAGTTTGGTTGCTAGGTAGTGGAGAAAAATGTGAACCCTTGGAAAGAGGTGTTTTTGATTTGGGCCTTCCCTCCTTGGCATCCTAAGTTTGTAGGGCATGTCCTCCATTTTCAGATCATAGTATATTTTATGGGTATATAATATATTTCTACACCTGTAGACCCATAATTAATCATGACCATGGCCTTCCAAGCATTTTCAATGTATATTCCCCCCCTTCACGCAAAACAACTGTTCATAATAGTGTATGAACTATTTGAAAGTAGAATTTATTCTCTCGGACTTTGGTGCAATTTATGTCCTGCGAGATCTTCCCACAAAATTTAGATGGGCAAATCTCAGACGTTATTGAGTTGCAAAATTTCTAAAGGGTGGAAGTTTGGACTAGCCAACTCTTGGCATATCTTGCACCTGTAAGATTCTGTGATTACATATTTGACATTCTCGAATGAGAAATTTGGAAGAGGAGGCAAGTGCTATGTAGTCCAAACCCTTCATGTCATTTATGGATTCACAGTGAAATTGGTCGTGATGGAGGGTTACCCAGTGTGCATGAAATCAAATGGAGAGAAGAATCCTCTTCTACGCAGAACGGAATTTTATTTCATTGTTCAAGATTTCTCTGCATGAGGAAGTTGATGGGAATGGTTTTATTGAATCTTATTTCCTCTCACTTGAGCCGTTTTCTTGCTGTACGTGTATATAGAGCAGTAAAAAGGAAGTTGGGTTGCCAGTTAGTGGACAAAAATGTGAACCCTTGGAAAGAGGTATTTTTAATGTGGGCCTTCCCTCCAGGTGGTCCTACATTTATAGGACATGTCCTCCATTTTCAGATCACAGTATATTTTATGGGTTTATACTATATATGTACAGCTGTAGATCCATAATAAATCATGACCATTGACATCCAAGCATTTTAAAAGTAATATCCACTCTCTTGAAGCAAAAGAACTCTCCATAATAGTGTAAGAGCTATTTGAAAGTAGAATTTATTTTCTTGGACTTTGGTGGACTTTACGTCTGGCGAGGTCTTTCCACAAAGTTTGGATGGGCAATTATGAGACGTTATTGAGTTGCAAACATTCAGAAGGCTGGGAGTTTGGACTAGCCATCTCTTGGCATATCTTGCACCTGTAAGATTCTGTGATTACATATCTGACATTCTTGAATGAGAGATTTGGAAGAGGAGGCAAGTGCTATGTAGACCAAACCCTTCATGTCATTCATGGATTCACAGTAAAATTGGTCGTGATGTAGGGGTACCCAGTCTGCATGAAATCACATGGACAGAAGGATCCTCTTTTATGCATAACGAAATGATCTTTCATTGTTCAAGATTTCTTTGCATGAGGAAGTTGATGGGAATGGTTTTATTGAATCTTATTTCCTCTCTGTTGAGCCGTTTTATTGCTGTCCGAGTTTATAGAGCAGTAAAAAGGAAGTTTGGTTGCTAGATAGTGGACAAAAATTTGAACCCTTAGAAAGGGGTGTTTCTGATGTGGAACTTCCCTCCTGGGTGTCCTACATTTGTAGGACATGTCCTCCATTTTCTGATCACAGTATATTTTATGGGTTTATACTATATTTGTAAAACTGTAGAACCATAATTAATAATGACCATGGCCATCCATGCATTTTCAATGTAATATCCACTCTCTTGAAGGAAAACAACTCTTCATAATAGCGTGAGAGCTATTTGAAAGTAGAATTTATTCTCTTAGACTATGGTGGACTTTACGTCCTTCGAGGTCTTTCCACAAAGTTTGGATGGGCAATTATCAGACGTTATTGATTTGCAAAAATTCGGAAGGCTGGGAGTTTGGACTAGCCATCTCTTGGCATATCTTGCACCTGTAAGATTCTGTGATTACAAATCTGACATTCTCGAATGAGAGATTTGGAAGAGGAGGCAAGTGCCATGTAGTCCAAACCCTTCATGTCATTTATGGATTCACAGTGAAATTGGTCGTGAGGGAGGGGTACCCAGTCTGCATGAAATCACATGGAGAGAAGGATCCTCTTGTATGCAGAAAAAAATTATCTTTCATTGTTCAAGATTTCTTTGAAGGAGGAAGTTGATGGGAATGGTTTTATTGAATCTTATTTCCTCTCTGTTGAGCCATTTTCTTGATGTACGAATATATAGAGCAGTAAAAAGGAAGTTTGGTTGCTAGTTAGTGGACAAAAATTTGAACCCTTGGAAAGGGGTGTTTTTGATTTGGACCTTCCCTCCTGGGTGTCCTACATTTGTAGGGCATGTCCTCCATTTTCTGATCACAGTATATTTTATGGGTTTATACTATATTTGTAAAACTGTAGAACCAAAATTAATAATGACCATGGCCATCCATGCATTTTCAATGTAACATCCTCTCTCTTGAAGCAAAACAACTCTCCATAATAGTGTAAGAGCTATTTGAAAGTAGAATTTATTGGATTTTGGTGGACTTTACGTCCTTCGACGTCTTTCCACAAAGTTTGGATGGGCAATTATCAGACGTTATTGATTTGCAAAAATTCTGAAGGGTGGAAGTTTGGACAAGACTTTTCTTGGCATATCTTCCACTTGTAACATTCTGTGATTACATATCTGACATTCTCGAATGAGAGATTTGGAAGAGGAGGCAAGTGCCATGTAGTCCAAACCCTTCATATCCTTTATGGATTCACAATAAAATTGGTCATGATGGAGGGGTAACCAGTCTGCATGAAATCACATGGAGAGAAGGATCCTCTTCGATGCAGAACGAAATGATCTTTCATTGTTCAAGATTTCTTTGCATGAGGAAGTTGATGGGAATGGTTTTATTGAATCTTCTTTCCTCTCTGTTGAGCCGTTTTCTTGCATACGAGTATATAGAGCAGTAAAAAGGAAGTTTGGTGGCTAGTTAGTGGACCAAAATTTGAACCCTTGGAAAGAGGTTCTTTTTGACTTGGGCCTTGCCTCCTGGGCGTCCTACATTTGTAGGACATGTCCTCCAATTTCTGATCACATTATATTTTATGGGTTTATTCTATATTTCTACACCTGTAGACCCATAATTAATCATTAACATGCCCATCAAAGCATTTTCAATGTAATATCCAATCTCTTGAAGCAAAACAACTCTCCATAATAGTGTAAAAGCTATTTGAAAGTAGAATTTATTTTCTTGGACTTTGGTGGACTTTATGTCCGGCGAGGTCTTTCCACAAAGTTTGGAAGGGCAATTATCAGACATTATTCAGTTGCAAAAATACAGAAGGCTAGGAGTTTGGACTAGCCATCTCTTGGCATATCTTGCACCTGTAAGATTCTGTGATTATATATCTGACATTCTCGAATGAGAGATTTGGAAGAGGAGGAAAGTGCCATGTAGTCCAAACCCTTCATGTCATTTATGGATTCACAGTGAAATTGGTCGTGACGGAGGGGTACCCAGTCTGCATGAAATCACATGGAGAGAAGGATCTTCTTCTGTGTAGAACAAAATGATCTTTCATTGTTCAAGATTTCTTTGCATGAGGAAGTTGATGGGAATGGTTTTATTGAATGTAATTTCCTCTCTGTTGATCGGTTTTCTTGATGTACGAATATATAGAGCAGTAAAAAGGAAGTTTGGTTGCTAGTTAGTAGAAAAAAAATTGAACCCTTGGAAAGAGGTGTTTTTGATTTGGGCCTTCCCTCCTGTGTGTCCTACATTCGTAGGACATGTCCTCCATTTACAGATCACATATTATTTTATGGGTATATTCTATATTTTTACACCTGTAGACCCATAATTAATCACGACCATTGCATCGAAGCATTTTCAATGTAACATCCTCTCTCTTGAAGCAAAACAACTCTCCATAATAGTGTAAGAGGTATTTGAAAGTAGAATTTATTGGATTTTGGTGGACTTTACGTCCTTCCAGGTCTTTCCACAAAGTTTGGATGGGCAATTATCAGACGTTATTGATTTGCAAAAATTCTGAAGGGTGGAAGTTTGGACAAGACGTTTCTTGGCATATCTTCCACTTGTAAGATTCTGTGATTACATATCTGACATTCTCGAATGAGAGATTTGGAAGAGGAGGCAAGTGCCATGCAGTCCAAACCCTTCTTATCCTTTATGGATTCACAATAAAATTGGTCATGATGGAGGGGTAACCAGTCTGCATGAAATCACATGGAGAGAAGGATCCTCTTCGATGCAGAACGAAATGATCTTTCATTGTTCAAGATTTCTTTGCATGAGGAAGTTGATGGGAATGGTTTTATTGAATCTTCTTTCCTCTCTGTTGAGCCGTTTTCTTGCATACGAGTATATAGAGCAGTAAAAAGGAAGTTTGGTTGCTAGTTAGTGGACCAAAATTTGAACCCTTGGAAAGAGGTTCTTTTTGACTTGGGCCTTGCCTCCTGGGCGTCCTACATTTGTAGGACATGTCCTCCAATTTCTGATCACATTATATTTTATGGGTTTATTCTATATTTCTACACCTTTAGACCCATAATTAATCATTAACATGCCCATCAAAGCATTTTCAATGTAATATCCAATCTCTTGAAGCAAAACAACTCTCCATAATAGTGTAAAAGCTATTTGAAAGTAGAATTTATTTTCTTGGACTTTGGTTGACTTTATGTCCGGCGAGGTCCTTCCACAAAGTTTGGAAGGGCAATTATCAGACATTATTCAGTTGCAAAAATACAGAAGGCTAGGAGTTTGGACTAGCCATCTCTTGGCATATCTTGCACCTGTAAGATTCTGTGATTACATATCTGACATTCTCGAATGAGAGATTTGGAAGAGGAGGCAAGTGCTATGTAGTCCAAACCCTTCCTATCATTTATAGATTCACAGTAAAATTGGTCGTGAAGGAGGGGTACCCAGTCTGCATTAAATTACATGGAGAGAAGGGTCCTCTTCAAGGTAGAACAAAATGATCTTTCATTGTTCAAGATTTCTTTGCATGAGGAAGTTGATGGGAATGGTTTTATTGAATCTTATTTCCTCTCTGTTGAGCGTTTTTCTTGATGTACGAATATGTAGAGCAGTAAAAAGGATGTTTTGTGGCTAGTTAGTGAAGAAAAATTTGAACCCTTGTAAAGAGGTGTTTTTAATTTGGGCCTTCCCTCCTGGGTGTCGTACATTTTTAGGACATGTCCTACATTTTCAGATCACAAAATATTTTATGGGTATACACTATATTTTTACACCTGTAAACCCATAATTAAACATGACCATTGCCATCGAAGCATTTTCAATGTAATTTCCACTCTCTTGAAGCAAAACAACTCTCCATAATAGTGTAAGAGCTATTTGAAAGTAGAATTTATAGGACGTTGGTGGACTTTACATCCTTCGAGGTCTTTCCACAAAGTTTGGATGGGCAATTATCAGACGTTATTGAGTTGCAAAAATTCTGAAGGCTGGGCATTTGGACTAGCCATATCTCGGCATATCTTGCACCTGTAAGGTTCTGTGATTACATATCTGACATTCAAGAATAAGAGATTTGGAAGAGGAGGCAAGTGCCATATAGTCTAAACCCTTCATGTCATTTTTGGATTCACAGGGAAATTGGTCGTGATAGAGGCGGACCCAGTCTGCCTGAAATCACTTGGAGAGAAGGAACCTCTTCTGTGCTGAATGAAATGATCTTCCATTTTTCAACATTTCTTTGCATGAGGAAGTTGATGGGAATGGTTATATTGAATCTTATTTCCTCTCTGTTGAGCCGTTTTCTAGATGTCCGTGTTTATAGAGCATTAAAAAGGAAGTATAGTTGCTAATTAGTGGACAAAAATTTGAACCCTTGGAAAGAGGTGTTTTTGATATGGGCCTTCACTCCTGGACGTCCTACATTTGTAGGACATGTCCTCCATTTTCACATCATACTGTATTTTATGGGTTTATACTATATTTGTTCACTTGTAGACCCATAATTAATCATGACCATTGCCATCCAAGCATTTTCAATGTAATATCCACTCTCTTGAAGCAAAACAACTCTCCATAATAGTGTAAGAGCTATTTGAAAGTAGAATTAATTCTCTTCTACTTTGGTGGACTTTATGTCCTTCGAGGTCTTTCCACAAAGTTTGGATGGGCAATTATCTGACCTTATTGAGTTGCAAAAATTCTGAAGTGTGGAATTTTGGACAAGCCATTTCTTGGCAGATCTTACACCTGTTAGATTCTGTGATTATGTAGCTGTCATTCTCGAATGAGAGATTTGGAAGAGGAGGCAAGTGAAATGTAGTCCAAACCCTTCATGTCATTAAGGATTCACAGTGAAATTGTTTGTGATGGAGGGGTACCCAGTCTGAATGAAATCACATGGAGAGAAGGATCCTCTTCCGTGTAGAACGAAATGATCTTTCATTGTTCAAGATTTCTTTGCATGAGGAAGTTGATGGGAATGGTTTTATTGAATCTTATTTCCTCTCTGTTGAGCGTTTTTCTTGATGTACGAATATGTAGAGCAGTAAAAAGGATGTTTTGTGGCTAGTTAGTGAAGAAAAATTTGAACCCTTGTAAAGAGGTGTTTTTAATTTGGGCCTTCCCTCCTGGGTGTCGTACATTTTTAGGACATGTCCTACATTTTCAGATCACAAAATATTTTATGGGTATACACTATATTTTTACACCTGTAAACCCATAATTAAACATGACCATTGCCATCGAAGCATTTTCAATGTAATTTCCACTCTCTTGAAGCAAAACAACTCTCCATAATAGTGTAAGAGCTATTTGAAAGTAGAATTTATAGGACGTTGGTGGACTTTACATCCTTCGAGGTCTTTCCACAAAGTTTGGATGGGCAATTATCAGACGTTATTGAGTTGCAAAAATTCTGAAGGCTGGGCATTTGGACTAGCCATATCTCGGCATATCTTGCACCTGTAAGGTTCTGTGATTACATATCTGACATTCAAGAATAAGAGATTTGGAAGAGGAGGCAAGTGCCATATAGTCTAAACCCTTCATGTCATTTTTGGATTCACAGGGAAATTGGTCGTGATAGAGGCGGACCCAGTCTGCCTGAAATCACTTGGAGAGAAGGAACCTCTTCTGTGCTGAATGAAATGATCTTCCATTTTTCAACATTTCTTTGCATGAGGAAGTTGATGGGAATGGTTATATTGAATCTTATTTCCTCTCTGTTGAGCCGTTTTCTAGATGTCCGTGTTTATAGAGCATTAAAAAGGAAGTATAGTTGCTAATTAGTGGACAAAAATTTGAACCCTTGGAAAGAGGTGTTTTTGATATGGGCCTTCACTCCTGGACGTCCTACATTTGTAGGACATGTCCTCCATTTTCACATCATACTGTATTTTATGGGTTTATACTATATTTGTTCACTTGTAGACCCATAATTAATCATGACCATTGCCATCCAAGCATTTTCAATGTAATATCCACTCTCTTGAAGCAAAACAACTCTCCATAATAGTGTAAGAGCTATTTGAAAGTAGAATTAATTCTCTTCTACTTTGGTGGACTTTATGTCCTTCGAGGTCTTTCCACAAAGTTTGGATGGGCAATTATCAGACGTTATTGAGTTGCAAAAATTCTGAAGTGAGGAATTTTGGACAATCCATTTCTTGGCATATTTTACACCTGTAAGATTCTGTGATTACATAGCTTTCATTCTCGAATGAGAGATTTGGAAGAGGAGGCAAGTGCCATGTAGTCCAAACCCTTCATGTCATTAAGGATTCACAGTGAATTTGGGGTTGATGTAGGGGTACCCAGTCTACATGAAATCACATGGAGAGAAGGACCCCTTCCGTGTAGAACGAAATGATCTTTCATTGTTCAAGATTCCTTTGCATGAAGAAGTTGATGGGAATGGTTTTATTGAATCTCATTTCCTCTCTGTTGAGCCGTTTTCTTGCTGTCCGCGTTTATAGACCAGTAAAAAGCAAGTTTGGTTGCTAGATAGTGGACAAAAATTTGAACCCTTGGAAAGAGGTGTTTTTGATTTGGGCCTTCAGTCCTGGGCGTCCTACATTTGTAGGGCATGTCCTCTATCTTGAGATCACTGTATATTTTAAGGGTTTATACTATATATGCACACCTGTAGACCCATAATTAATAATTACCATTGCCATCCAAGCATTTTCAATGTAATATCCACTCTCTTGAAGCAAAACAACTCACCATAATAGTGTAAGAACTCTTTGAAAGTAGAATTTAATCTCTTGTACTGTGGTGGACTTAACGTTCTTCGCGGTTTTTCCACAAAGTTTGGATGGGCAATTATCAGACGTTATTGATTTGCAAAAATTCTGAAGGGTGGAAGTTTGGACAAGCCATTTGTTGGCATATTCTCCACCTGCAAGATTCTGTGATTACATATCTGACATTCTCGAATGAGAGATTTGGAAGAGGAGGCAAAGGCCATGTAGTCCAAACACTTCATATCCTTTATGGACTCACAATAAAATTGGTTGTGATGGAGGGGTAAACAGCCTGCAAGAAATCACATGGAGAGAAGGAACCTCTTTGATGCAGAACGAAATGATCTTTCATTGTTCAAGAAATCTTTGCATGAGGAAGTTGATGGGAATCGTTTTATTGAAAATTATTTCCTCTCTGTTGAGCCGTTTTTTTGCTGTACAAGCATACAGAGCAGTAAAAAGGAAGTTTGGTTGGTAGTTAGCGGACAAAAATTTGAACCCTTGGAAAGAGGTGTTTTTGCTTTGGGCCTTTCCTCCTGGGCATCCTACATTTGTAGGACATGTCCTCCATTTTCAGATCACAGTATATTTTATGGGTATATACAATATTTGTACACCTTTATTCCCAGAATTAATCATGACCACTGCCATCCATGCATTTTCAATGTAATATCCAATCTCTTGAAGCAAAACAATTCTCCATAATAGTGTAAGAGCTATTTGAAAGTAGAATTTATTCTCTTGGACTTTGGTGCACTTTACGTCCTGCGATGCCTTTCCACAAAGTTTGGATGGACAATTATCAGACGTTATTCAGTTGCATAAATTCTGTAGGGTGGGAGTTTGGACTAGCCATTTCTTGGAATATCTTGCACGTGTAAGATTCTGTGATTCCATATCTAACATTCTCGAATGAGAGATTTGGAAAAGGAGGCAAGCGCTAAGTAGTCCAAACCCTTCATGTCATTTATGGATTCACAGTAAAGTTGGTCGTGATGGAGGGGTAACCAGTCTGCATGAAATCACATGGAGAGAAGGATCCTGTTCTATGCAGAACGAAATTATCTTTCATTGTTCAATATTTCTTTGCATGAGGAAGTTGGTGTTAACGGCTTTATTGGATCGTATTACATCTCTGTTGAGCCGTTTTCTTGCTGTACGAGTATATAGAGCAGTGAAAAGGAAGTTTGGTTGCTAGTTAGTGGCCATCCATGCATTTTCAATGTAATATCCATTCTCTTGAAGCAAAACAACTCTCCATAATAGCGTAAGAGCTATTTGAAAGTAGAATTTATTCTTTTAGACTATGGTGGACTTTAAGTCTTTCGAGGTCTTTCCACAAATTTTGGTTGGGCAATTATCAGACGTTATTGATTTGCAAAAATTCTGGAGGGTGGAAGTTTGGACAAGCCATTTCTTGGCATATTCTCCACCTGCAAGATTCTGTGATTACATATCTGACATTCTCGAATGAGAGATTTGGAAGAGGAGGCAAGTGCCATGTAGTCCAAACCCTTCATATACTTTATGGATTCACAATAAAATTGGTTGTGATGGAGGGGTAACCAGCCTGCAAGAAATCACTTGGAGAGAAGGATCCTCTTCCTTGCAGAACGAAATGATCTTTCATTGTTCAAGATTTCTTTGCATGAGGAAGTTGATGGGAATGTTTTTATCGAAAATTATTTCCTCTCTGTTGAGCCTTTTTCTTGCTGTACGAGTATATAGAGCAGTAAAAAGGAAGTTTGGTTGCTAGTTAGCGGACAAAAATTTCAATCCTTGGAAAGAGGTGTTTTTGATTTGGGCCTTCCCTCCTGGGCATTCTACATTTGTAGTACATGTCCTCCATTTTCAGATCACAGTATAGTTTATGGATATATACTATATTTGTACACCTTTAGACCCAGAATTAATCATGACCATTGCCATCCAAGCATTCTCAAAGTATTTTCCACCGCCTTCAAGTAAAACAACTCTTCATAATTGTGTAAGAGCTATTTGAAAGTAGAATTTATTCTCTTGGACTTTGGTGAACTTTACGTCCTGCGATGTTTTTCCACAAAGTTTGGATGGACAATTATCAGACGTTATTGAGTTGCAAAAATTCTGAAGGGTGGAATTTTGGACAAGCCATTTCTTGGCATATCTTACACCTGTAAGATTCTGTGATTATATAGCTGTCATTCTCGAATGAGTGATTTGGAAGAGGAGGCAAGTGCCATGTAGTCCGAACCCTTCATGTCATTAAGGATTCACAGTGAAATTGGTCATGATAGAGGGGTAACCAGTCTGGATGAAATCAAATGGAGCGAAGGATCCTCTTCTATGTAGAATGAAATGATCTTTCATTGTTCAAGATTTTTTTGCTTCAGGAAATTGATGGGAATGGTTTTATTGAATCTTTTTTCCTCTTTGTTGAGTGGTTTTCTGGTTGTTCGAGTTTACACAGCAGGAAAAATGAAGTTTGGTTTCTAGATAGTGGAGAAAAAATTGAACCCTTGGAAAGAGGTGTTTTTGATGTGGGCCTTCACTCCTGGGCGTCCTACATTTGTAGGACATGTCCTCCATCTTGAGATCACAGTATATTTTATGGGTTATACTATATATGTACACCTGCAGACCCATAATAAATCATGACCATTGCCATCAAAGCATTTTCAATGTAATATCCACTCTCTTGAAGCAAAACAACTCTCCATAATAGTGTTAGAGCTACTTGAAAGTAGAATTTATTCTCCTGGACTTTGGTGGACTATACGTCCTTCGAGGTCTTTCCACAAATTTTGGATGTGCAATTATCAGACGCTATTGATTTGCAAAAATTCTCATGAGTGGAAGTTTGGACAAGCCATTTCTTGGCATATTCTCCACCTGCAAGATTCTGTGATTACATATCTGACATTCTCGAATGAGATATTTGGAAGAGGAGGCAAGTGCCATGTAGTCCAAACCCTTCATATCCTTTATGGATTCACAATAAAATTTGATGTGATGGAGGGGTAACCAGTCTGCAAGAAATCACATGGAGAGAAGGATCCTCTTCGATGCAGAACGAAATGATCCTTCATTGTTCAAGATTTCTTTGCATGAGGATGTTGATGGGAATGGTTTCATTGAAAATTATTTCCTCTCTGTTGAGCCTTTTTCTTGCTCTACGAGTATATAGAGCAGTAAAAAGGAAGTTTGGTTGCTAGTTAGCGGACAAAAATGTGAACCCTTGGAAAGAGGTGTTTTTGATTCGGGACTTCCCTCCTGGGCATCCTACATTTGTAGGACATGTCCTCAATTTCCAGATCACAGTATATTTTATGGGTATATACAATATTTGTACACCTGTAGACCCAGAATTCATCATGTCCATTGCCATCCAAGCATTCTCAAGGTATGTTCCACCCCCTTCAAGTAAAACAACTCTTCTTAATTGTGTAAGAGCTATTTGAAAGTAGAATTTATTCTCTTGGACTTTGGTGCACTTTACGTCCTGCGACGTCTTTCCACAAAGTTTGGATGGACAATTATCCGACGTTATTGATTTGCAAAAATTCTGAAGTGTGGAATTTTGGACAAGCCATTTCTTGGCACATCTTCCACGTGTAAGTTGATGGGAATGGTTTTATTGAATCTTATTTCCTCTCTGTTGAGCAGTTTTCTTGATGTACGAATATATAGAGCAGTAAAAAGGAAGTTTGGTTGCTAGTTAGTGGAAAAAATTTGTACCCTTGGAAACGGTTGTTTTTGATTCGGACCTTCCCTCCTGGGTGTCCTACATTTGTAGGACATGTCCTCCATTTTCTGATCACATTATATTTTATGGGTTTATACTATATCTGTAAAACTGTAGAACCATAATTAATAATGACCATGGCCATCCATGCATTTTCAATGTAATATCCACTCTCTTGAAGCAAAACAACTCTCCATAATAGCGTAAGAGCTATTTGAAAGTAGAATTTATTCTCTTAGACTATGGTGGACTTTACGTCCTTCGAGGTCTTTCCACAAAGTTTAGATGGGCAATTATCAGACCTTATTGATTGATATTGAAGGGTGGAAGTTTGGACAAGCCATTTCTTGGCACATCTTCCACATGTAAGATTCTGTGATTACATATCTGACATTCTCGAATGAGAGATTTGGTAGAGGAGGCAAGTGCCATGTAGTCCAAACCCTTCATGTCATTTATGGATTCACAGTGAAATTGGTCGTGATGGAGGGGTACCCAGTCTGCATGAAATCACATGGAGAGAAGGATCCTCTTGTATGCAGAACAAAATTATCTTTCATTGTTCAAGATTTCTTTGCATGAGGAAGTTGATGGGAATGGTTTTATTGAATCTTATTTCCTCCCTCTTGAGCGTTTTTCTTGATGTACGAATATATAGAGCAGTAAAAAGGAAGTTTTGTGGCTAGTTAGTGGAGAAAAATTTTAACCCTTGGAAAGAGGTGTTATTGATTTGGGCCTTTCCTCCAGGGCGTCCTACATTTGTAGGACATGTCCTCCATTTTCAGATCACAGTATATTTTATGTGTTTATAATATATTTGTACACCTGCAGACCCATAATTAATCATGACCATTGACATCCAAGCATTTTCAAAGTATATTCCACTCCGTTCAAGCAAAACAACTCTCCATAATAGTGTATGAGCTATTTGAAAGTAGTATTTATTCTCTTGGACTTTGGTGCACCTTACATCCTGCGAGGTCTTTCCACAAAGTTTGGATGGGCAATTCTCAGATGTTACTGAGTTGCAAAAATTTGGAAGGGTGGAAGTTTGGACTAGCGATCTCTTGGCATATCTTTCACCTGTAAGGTTCTGTGATTACATATCTGACATTTTCGAATGAGAGATTTGAAAGAGGAGGCAAGTGCTATATAGTCCAAACCCTTCATGTCATTTATGGATTCATCATAAAATTGGTTGTGATGGAGGGGTACCCAGTCTGCATGAAATCACATGGAGAGAAGGATCCTCTTGTATGCAGAAAAAAATTATCTTTCATTGTTCAAGATTTCTTTGCATGAGGAAGTTGATGGGAATGGTTTTATTGAATCTTATTTCCTCTCTGTTGAGCCGTTTTCTTGCTGTACGAGTATATATAGCAGTAAAAAGGAAGTTAGGTTGCTAGTTAGAGTACAAATATTTGAACCATTGGAAAGAGGTGTTTTTGCTTTGGGCCTTCCCTCCTGGGCGTCATACATTTGTAGGACATGTCCTCCATTTTCAGATCACAGTACATTTTATGGTTTTATACTATATTTGTACACCTGAAGACCCATAATTAATCATGACCATTGACATCCAAGCATTCTCAAAGTATATTCCACTCCGTTCAAGCAAAACAACTCTCCATAATAGTGTATGAGCTATTTGAAAATAGCAATTATTCTCTTGGACTTTGGTGCATTTTACGTCAAGCGAGGTCTTTCCACAAAGTTTGGATGGGCAATTATCAGACCTTATTGAGTTGCAAAAATTTTGAAGGCTGGAAGTTTGGACTTGCCATCTCTTGGCATATCTTCCACCTGTAAGATTCTGTGATTACATATCTGACATTCTCGAATGAGAGATTTGGAAGAGGAGGCAAGTGCTATGTAGTCCAAACCCTTCATATCATTTAGAGATTCACAATAAAATTGGTTGTGAAGGAGGGGTACCCAGTCTGCATGAAATTACATGGAGAGAAGGATCCTCTTCTATGTAGAACGAAATGATCTTTCATTTATCAAGATTTCTTTGCATGAGGAAGTTGATGGGAATGTTTTTGTTCAATCTTATTTCCTCTCTGTTGAGCCGTTTACTTGCTGTCCGATAATATAGAGCAGTAAAAAGGAAGTTTGGTTGCTAGATAGTGGACAAAAATTTGAACTCTTGGAAAGGGGTGGTTTTGATTTGGGCCTTCCCTCCTGGGTGTCCTACATTTGTAGGACATGTCCTCCATTTTCTGATCACAGTATATTTTATGGGTTTATACTATATTTGTAAAACTGTAGATCCATAATTAATAATGACCATGGCCATCCATGCATTTTCAATGCAATATCCACTCTCTTGAAGCAAAACAACTCTCCATAATAGTGTAAGAGCTATTTGAAAGTAGAATTTATTCTCTTAGACTATGGTGTACTTTACGTCCTTCGAGGTCTTTCCACAAAGTTTGGATGGACAATTATCAGACGTTATTGATTTGCAAAAATACTGAAGGGTAGGAAATTGAACAAGCCATTTCTTGGCATATCTTCCACATGTAAGATTCTGTGATTACATATCTGACATTCTCGAATGAGAGATTTGGAAGAGGAGGCAAGTGCCATGTAGTCCAAACCCTTCATGTCCTTTATGGATTCACAATAAAATTGGTTTTGATGGAGGGGTAACCAGTCTGCAAGAAATCACATGGAGAGAAGTATCCTCTTCGATGCAGAATGAAATGATCTTTCATTGTTCAAGATTTCTTTGCATGAGGAAGTTTATGGGAATGGTTTTACTGAATCTTATTTCCTCTCTGTTGAGCCGTTTTCTTGCTGTCCGAGTTTATAGAGCAGTAAAAAGGAAGTTTGGTTGCTAGATAATGGACAAAAATTTTAACCCTTGGAAACAGGTGTTTTTGATTTGGTCCTTCCCGCCTGGGTGTCCTACATTTGTAGGACATGTCCTCCATCTTTTGATCACAGTATATTTTATGGGTTTATACTATATATGTACACCTGTAGACCCATAATAAATCATGACCATGCCCATCCAAGCATTTTCAATGTAATATCCACTCTCTTGAAGCAAAAGAACTCTCCATAATAGTGTAAGAGCTATTTGTAAGTAGAATTTATTTTCTAGGCTTTGGTGGACTTTACGTCCGGCAAAATCTTTCCACAAAGTTTGGATGGGCAATTATAAGACGTTATTGATTTGCAAAAATTCGGAAGGCTGGGAGTTTGGACTAGCCATCTCTTGGCATATCTTTCACCTGTAAGATTCTGAGATTACATATCTGACATTCTCGAATGAGAGATTTGGAAGAGGAGGCAAGTGCTATGTAGACCAAACCCTTCATATCATTTATAGATTCACAATAAAAATTTTCGTGAAGGACCGGTACCCAGTCTGCATGAAATCACATGGAGAGAAGGATCCTCTTGTATGCAAAATAAAATTCTCTTTCATTGTTCAAGATTTCTTTGCATGAGGAAGTTGATGGGAATGGTTTTATTGAATCTTATTTCCTCTCTGTTGAGCGTTTTTCTTGAGGTACGAATATATAGAGCATAAAAAAGGAAGTTTTGTGTCTAGTTAGTGGAGAAAAATTTGAACCCTTGGAAAGAGGTGTTTTTAATTTGGGCCTTTCCTCCTGGGCGTCCTACATTTGTAGGACATGTCCTACATTTTCAGATCATAGTATATTTTATGGGTATATACTATATTTGTACACCTGTAAACGCCTCATTAATCATGACCATGGCCATCGACGCATTTTCAATGTAATATCCACTCTCTTGAAGCAAAACAACTCTCCATAATAGCGTAAGAGCTATTTGAAAGTAGAATTTATTCTCTTAGACTATGGTGGACTTTACGTCCTTCGAGGTCTTTCCACAAAGTTTAGATGGGCAATTATCAGACCTTATTGATTGATATTGAAGGGTGGAAGTTTGGACAAGCCATTTCTTGGCACATCTTCCACTTGTAAGATTCTGTGATTACATATCTGACATTCTAGAATGAGAGATTTGGTAGAGGAGGCAAGTGCCATGTAGTCCAAACCCTTCATGTCATTTATGGATTCACAGTGAAATTGGTCGTGATGGAGGGGTACCCAGTCTGCATGAAATCACATGGAGAGAAGGATCCTCTTGTATGCAGAACAAAATTATCTTTCATTGTTCAAGATTTCTTTGCATGAGGAAGTTGATGGGAATGGTTTTATTGAATCTTATTTCCTCCCTCTTGAGCGTTTTTCTTGATGTACGAATATATAGAGCAGTAAAAAGGAAGTTTTGTGGCTAGTTAGTGGAGAAAAATTTTAACCCTTGGAAAGAGGTGTTATTGATTTGGGCCTTTCCTCCAGGGCGTCCTACATTTGTAGGACATGTCCTCCATTTTCAGATCACAGTATATTTTATGTGTTTATAATATATTTGTACACCTGCAGACCCATAATTAATCATGACCATTGACATCCAAGCATTTTCAAAGTATATTCCACTCCGTTCAAGCAAAACAACTCTCCATAATAGTGTATGAGCTATTTGAAAGTAGTATTTATTCTCTTGGACTTTGGTGCACCTTACATCCTGCGAGGTCTTTCCACAAAGTTTGGATGGGCAATTCTCAGATGTTACTGAGTTGCAAAAATTTGGAAGGGTGGAAGTTTGGACTAGCGATCTCTTGGCATATCTTTCACCTGTAAGGTTCTGTGATTACATATCTGACATTTTCGAATGAGAGATTTGAAAGAGGAGGCAAGTGCTATATAGTCCAAACCCTTCATGTCATTTATGGATTCATCATAAAATTGGTTGTGATGGAGGGGTACCCAGTCTGCATGAAATCACATGGAGAGAAGGATCCTCTTGTATGCAGAAAAAAATTATCTTTCATTGTTCAAGATTTCTTTGCATGAGGAAGTTGATGGGAATGGTTTTATTGAATCTTATTTCCTCTCTGTTGAGCCGTTTTCTTGCTGTACGAGTATATATAGCAGTAAAAAGGAAGTTAGGTTGCTAGTTAGAGTACAAATATTTGAACCATTGGAAAGAGGTGTTTTTGCTTTGGGCCTTCCCTCCTGGGCGTCATACATTTGTAGGACATGTCCTCCATTTTCAGATCACAGTACATTTTATGGTTTTATACTATATCTGTAAAACTGTAGAACCATAATTAATAATGACCATGGCCATCCATGCATTTTCAATGTAATATCCACTCTCTTGAAGCAAAACAACTCTCCATAATAGCGTGAGAGCTATTTGAAAGTAGAATTTATTCTCTTAGACTATGGTGGACTTTACGTCCTTCGAGGTCTTTCCACAAAGTTTGGATGGACAATTATCAGACGTTTTTGAGTTGCAAAAATTCGGAAGGCTGGGAGTTTGGACTAGCCATCTCTTGGCTTATCTTGCACCTGTAAGATTCTGTGGTTACATATCTGACATTCTAGAATGAGAGATTTGGAAGAGGAGGCACGTGCCATGTAGTCCAAACCCTTCATGGCATTTATGGATTCACAGTGAAATTGTTGGTGATGTAGGGGTACCCAGTCTGCAAGAAATCACATGGAAAGAAGGATCCTCTTCTATGTAGAACGAAATGATCTTTCATTTTTCAAGATTTCTTTTCATGAGGAAGTTGATGGGAATGGTTTTATTGAATCTTATTTCCTCTCTGTTGATCCGTTTACTTGCTGTCCGATGTTATAGAGCAGTAAAAAGGAAGTTTGGTTGCTAGATAGTGGACAAAAATCTGAACCCTTGCAAAGGGGTGTTTTTGATTTGGACATTCGCTCCTGGGTGTCCTACATTTGTAGGACATGTCCTCCATTTTCTGATCACAGTATATTTTATGGGTTTATACTATATTTGTAAAACTGTAGAATCAGAATTAATAATGACCATGGCCATCCATGCATTTTCAATGTAATATCCACTCTCTTGAAGCAAAACAACTCTCCATAATAGTGTGAGAGCTATTTGAAAGTAGAATTTATTCTCTTAGACTATGGTGGACTTTACGTCCTTCGAGGTCTTTCCACAAAGTTTGGATGGGCAATTATCAGACGTTATTGATTTGCAAAAATTCTGAAGGGTGGAAGTTTTGACAAGACGTTTCTTGGCATACCTTCCACATGTAAGATTCTGTGATTACATATCTGACATTATCGAATGAGAGATTTGGAAGAGGAGGCAAGTGCCATGTAGTCCAAACCCTTCATGTCATTTATGGATTCACAGTGAAATTGGTCGTGACGGAGGGGTACCCAGTCTGCATGAAATCACATGGAGAGAAGGATCTTCTTCTATGTAGAGCGAAATGATCTTTCATTGTTCAAGATTTCTTTGCATGAGGAAGTTGATGGGAATGGTTTTATTGAATCTTATTTCCTCTCTGTTGAGCCGTTTTCTTGCTGTCCGAGTTTATAGAGCAGTAAAAAGGAAGTTTGGTTGCCAGATAGTGGACAAAAATTTAAACCCTTGGAAAGAGATGTTTTTGATTAAGGCCTTCCCTCCTGGGCGTCCTACATTTGTAGGACATGTCCTCCATTTTCAGATCACAGTATATTTTATGGGTTTATACTATATATGTACACCTGTAAACCCATAATAAATCATGACCATGGCCATACAAGCATTTTCAATGTAATATCCACTCTCTTGAAGCAAAAGAACTCTCCATAAAAGTGTAAGAGCTATTTGAAAGTAGAATTTATTCTCTTAGACTATGGTGGAATTTACGTCCTTCGAGGTCTTTCCACAAAGTTTGGATGGGCAATTATCAGACGGTATTGAGTTGCAAAAATTCGGAAGGCTGAGAGTTTGGACTAGCCATCTCTTGGCATATCTTGCACCTGTACGATTCTGAGATTACATATCTGACATTCTCGAATGAGAGATTTGGAAGAGGAGGCAAGTCCTATGTAGACCAAACCCTTCATATCATTTATAGATTCACAATAAAATTGGTCGTGAAGGAGGGGTACCCAGTCTGTATGAAATCACATGGAGAGAAGGATTCTCTTGTATGCAGAACAAAATTATCTTTCATTGTTCAAGATATCTTTGGATGAGGAAGTTGATGGGAATGGTTTTATTGAATCTAATTTCCTCTTTGTTAAGCGTTTTTCTTGATGTACGAATATATAGAGCAGTAAAAAGGAAGTTTTGTGGCTAGTTAGTGTAGAAAAATTTGAACCCTTGGAAAGAGGTGTTTTTAATTTGGGCCTTCCCTCCTGGGCGTCCTACATTTGTAGGACATGTCCTACATTTTCAGATCATACTGTATTTTATGGGTTTATACTATATATATACACTTGTAGACCCATAATTAATCATGACCATTGCCATCCAAGCATTTTTAATGTAATATCCACTCTCTTGAAGCAAAACAACTCTCCATAATCGTGTAAGAGCTATTTGAAAGTAGAATTAATTCTCTTCGACTTTGGTGGACTTTATGTCCTTCGAGGTCTTTCCACAAAGTTTGGATGGGCAAGTATCAGACGTTATTGAGTTGCAAAAATTCTGAAGTGTGGAATTTTGGACAAGCCATTTCTTGGCAAATCTTACACCTGTAAGATTCTGTGATTACATAGCTGTCATTCTCGAATGAGAGATTTGGAAGAGGAGGCAAGTGCCATGTTGTCCAAACCCTTCATGTCATTAAGGATGCACAGTGAAATTGGTCGTGATGGAGGGGTACCCAGTCTGCATGAAATCACATGGAGAGAAGGCTCCTCTTCCGTGTAGAACGAAATGATCTTTCATTGTTCAAGATTTCTTTGCATGAGCAAGTTGATGGGAATGGTTTTATTGAATCTTAATTTCCTCTCTGTTGAGCCGTTTTCTTACAGTCCAAGTTTACAGAGCAGTAAAAAGGAAGTTTCTTTGCTAGATAGTGGACAAAAATTTGAACCCTTGGAAAGAGGTGTTTTTGATTTGTGCCTTCCCTCCTGGGCATTCTACATTTGTAGTACATGTCCTCCATTTTCTGATCACAGTATATTTTATGGGTTTATACTATATTTGTAAAACTGTAGAATCAGAATTAATAATGACCATGGCCATCCATGCATTTTCAATGTAATATCCACTCTCTTGAAGCAAAACAACTCTCCATAATAGTGTGAGAGCTATTTGAAAGTAGAATTTATTCTCTTAGACTATGGTGGACTTTACGTCCTTCGAGGTCTTTCCACAAAGTTTGGATGGGCAATTATCAGACGTTATTGATTTGCAAAAATTCTGAAGGGTGGAAGTTTGGACAAGACGTTTCTTGGCATATCTTCCACATGTAAGATTCTGTGATTACATATCTGACATTATCGAATGAGAGATTTGGAAGAGGAGGCAAGTGCCATGTAGTCCAAACCCTTCATGTCATTTATGGATTCACAGTGAAATTGGTCGTGACGGAGGGGTACCCAGTCTGCATGAAATCACATGGAGAGAAGGATCTTCTTCTATGTAGAGCGAATTGATCTTTCATTGTTCAAGATTTCTTTGCATGAGGAAGTTGATGGGAATGGTTTTATTGAATCTTATTTCCTCTCTGTTGAGCCGTTTTCTTGCTGTCCGAGTTTATAGAGCAGTAAAAAGGAAGTTTGGTTGCTAGATAGTGGACAAAAATCTGAACCCTTGCAAAGGGGTGTTTTTGATTTGGACATTCCCTCCTGGATGTCCTACATTTGTAGGACATGTCCTCCATTTTCAGATCACAGTATATTTTATGTGTTTATACTATATTTGTAAAACTGTAGAACCATAATTAATAATGACCATGGCCATCTATGCATTTTCAATGTAATATCCACTCTCTTGAAGCAAAACAACTCTCCATAATAGCGTGAGAGCTATTTGAAAGTAGAAGTTATTCTCTTAGACTATGGTGGACTTTACGTCCTTCGAGGTCTTTCCACAAAGTTTGGATGGGCAATTATCAGACGTTATTGATTTGCAAAAATTCTGAAGGGTGGAAGTTTGGACAAGATGTTTCTTGGCATATCTTCCACATGTAAGATTCTGTGATTACATATCTGACATTATCGAATGAGAGATTTGGAAGAGGAGGCAAGTGCCATGTAGTCCAAACCCTTCATGTCATTTATGGATTCACAGTGAAATTGGTCGTGACGGAGGGGTACCCAGTCTGCATGAAATCACATGGAGAGAAGGATCTTCTTCTATGTAGAGCGAAATGATCTTTCATTGTTCAAGATTTCTTTGCATGAGGAAGTTGATGGGAATGGTTTTATTGAATCTTATTTCCTCTCTGTTGAGCCGTTTTCTTGCTGTCCGAGTTTATAGAGCAGTAAAAAGGAAGTTTGGTTGCCAGATAGTGGACAAAAATTTGAACCCTTGGAAAGAGATGTTTTTGATTAAGGCCTTCCCTCCTGGGCGTCCTACATTTGTAGGACATGTCCTCCATTTTCAGATCACAGTATATTTTATGGGTTTATACTATATATGTACACCTGTAGACCCATAATAAATCATGACCATGGCCATACAAGCATTTTCAATGTAATATACACTCTCTTGAAGCAAAAGAACTCTCCATAAAAGTGTAAGAGCTATTTGAAAGTAGAATTTATTTTCTTGGACTTTGGTGGACTTTATGTCCGGCGAGGTCTTTCCACATAGTTTGGATGGGCAATTATCAGACGTTATTGAGTTGCAAAAATTCGGAAGGCAGGGAGTTTGGACTAGCCATCTCTTGGCATATCTTGCACCTGTAAGATTCTGTGATTACATATCTGACATTCTCGAATGAGAGATTTGGAACAGGAGGCAAGTGCTATGTAGTCCAAACCCTTCATATCATTTATAGATTCACAATAAAATTGGTTCTGAAGGAGGGGTACCCAGTCTGCACGAAATCACATGGAAAGAAGGATCCTCTTCTATGTAGAACGAAATGATCTTTCATTTTTCAAGATTTCTTTTCATGAGGAAGTTGATGGGAATGGTTTTATTGAATCTTATTTCCTCTCTGTTGATCCGTTTACTTGCTGTCCGATGTTATAGAGCAGTAAAAAGGAAGTTTGGTTGCTAGATAGTGGACAAAAATCTGAACCCTTGCAAAGGGGTGTTTTTGATTTGGACATTCCCTCCTGGATGTCCTACATTTGTAGGACATGTCCTCCATTTTCTGATCACAGTATATTTTATGGGTTTATACTATATTTGTAAAACTGTAGAACCATAATTAATAATGACCATGGCCATCCATGCATTGTCAATGTAATATCCACTCTCTTGAAGCAAAAATCTCTCCATAATAGCGTGAGAGCTATTTGAAAGTAGAATTTATTCTCTTAGACTATGGTGGACTTTACGTCCTTCGAGGTCTTTCCACAAAGTTTGGATGGGCAATTATCAGACGTTATTGATTTGCAAAAATTCTGAAGGGTGGAAGTTTGAACAAGACGTTGCTTGGCATATCTTCCACATGTAAGATTCTGTGATTACATATCTGACATTCTCGAATGAGAAATTTGGAAGAGGAGGCAAGTGCCATGTAGTCCAAACCCTTCATGTCATTTATGGATTCACAGTGAAATTGGTCGTGACGGAGGGGTACCCAGTCTGCATGAAATCAAACGGATAGAAGGATCCTCTTCTATGTAGAACGAAATGATCTTTCATTGTTCAAGATTCCTTTGCTTCAGGTAATTGATGGGAATGGTTTTATTGAATCTTTTTTCCTCTGTGTTGAGTGGTTTTCTGGCTGTTCGAGTTTACACAGCAGGAAAAAGGAAGTTTGGTTTCTAGATAGTGGAGAAAAATTTGAACCCTTGGAAAGAGGTGTTTTTGATTAGGGCCATTCCTCCTGGGCGTCCTACATTTGTAGGACATGTCCTCCATTTTCAAACCACAGTATATCTTATGGGTTTATACTATATTTGTACACCTGTATACCCATAATTAATCATGACCATTGCCATCCAAGCATTTTCAATGTAATATCCTCTCTCTTGAAGCAAAACAACTCTCCATAATAGTATAAGAGCTATATGAAAGTAGAATTTATTCTCTTCGACTTTGGTGGACTTTACGTCCTTCGAGGTCTTTCCACAAAGTTTGGATGGGCAATTATCAGACGTTATTGAATTGCAAAAAATCTGAAGGGTGGAAGTTTGGACAAGCCATTTCTTGGCATATTCTCCACCTGCAAGATTCTGTGATTACATATCTGACATTCTCGAATGAGAGATTTGGAAGAGGAGGCAAGTGCCATGTAGTCCAAACCCTTCATATCCTTTATGGATTCACAATAAAATTGGTTGTGATGGAGGGGTAACCAGTCTGCAAGAAATCACATGGAGAGAAGGATCCTCTTCGATGCAGAATGAAATGATCTTTCATTGTTCAAGATTTCTTTTGCATGAGGAAGTTGATGGGAATGGTTTTATGGAAATTATTTCCTCTCTGTTGAGCCTTTTTCTTGCTGTACGAGTATATAGAGCAGTAAAAGGGAAGTTTGGTTGCTAGTTAGCGGACAAAAATTTGAACCCTTGGAAAGAGGTGTTTTTAATTTGGGCCTTCCCTCCTGGGCGTCCTACATTTGTAGGACATGTCCTACATTTTCAGATCACAGTATATTTTATGGGTACATACAATATTTGTACACCTGTAGACCCAGAATTAATCATGACCATTGCCATCCAAGCATTCTCATAGTATATTCCACCCCCTTCAAGTAAAACAACTCTTTATAATTGTGTAAGAGCTATTTGAAAGTAGAATTTATTCTCTTGGACTTTGGTGCACTTTACGTCCTGCGACGTCTTTCCACAAAGTTTGGATGTACAATTATCAAACGTTATTGAGTTGCAAAAATTCTGTAGGGTGGAATTTTGGACAAGCCATTTCTTGGCATATCTTCCACCTGTAAGATTCTGTGATTACATATCTGACATTCTAGAATGAGAGATTTAGAAGAGGAGGCAAGTTCTATGTAGTCCAAACCCTTCATATCATTTATAGATTCACAATAAAATTGGTTGTGAAGGAGAGGTAACAAGTCTGCATGAAATGACATGGAGAGAAGGATCCTCTTTTATGCAGAACGAAATGATCTTTAATTGTTCAAGATTTCTTTGCATGAGGAAGTTGATGGGAATGGTTTTATTGAATCTTATTTCCTCTCTGTTGAGCCGTTTTCTTGCTGTCCGAGTTTATAGAGCAGTAAAAAGGAAGTTTGGTAGCTAGATAGTGGACAAAAATTTGAACCCTTGGAAAGAGGTCTTTTTGATGTGGGCCTTCACTCCTGGATGTCCTACATTTGTAGGACATGTCCTCCATTTTCAGATCACAGTATATTTTATGGGTTTATACTATATTTGTAAAACTGAGAACCAAAATTAATAATGACCATGGCCATCCATGCATTTTCAATGTAATATCCACTCTCTTGAAGCAAAACAACTCTCCATAATAGCGTAAGAGCTATTTGAAAGTAGAATTTATTCTCTTAGACTATGGTGGACTTTACGTCCTTCGATGTCTTTCCACAAAGTTTGGATGGGCAATTATCAGACGTTATTAATTTGCAAAAATTCTGAAGGGTAGGAATTTGAACAAGGCATTTCTTGGCATATCTTCCACATGTAAGATTCTGTGATTATATATCTGACATTCTCGAATGAGAGATTTGGAAGAGGATGAAAGTGCCATGTAGTCCAAACCCTTCATGTCATTTATGGATTCACAGTGAAATTGGTCGTGACGGAGGGGTACCCAGCCTGCATGAAATCACATGGAGAGAAGGATGTTCTTCTGTGTAGAACAAAATGATCTTTCATTGTTCAAGATTTCTTTGCATGAGGAAGTTGATGGGAATGGTTTTATTGAAACTTATTTCCTATCTGTTGAGCCGTTTTCTTGCTGTCCGAGTTTATAGAGCAGTAAAAAGGAAGTTTGGTTGCTAGATAGTGGACAAAAATGTGAACCCTTGGAAAGAGGTGTTTTTGATGTGGGCCTTCCCTCCTGGGCGTCCTACATTTGTAGGACATGTCCTCCATCTTGAGATCACAATATATTTTATGGGTTTATACTATATATGTACACCTGTAGACCCATAATAAATCATGACCATGGCAATCCAAGCATTTTCAATGTAATATTCACTCTCTTGAAGCAAAAGAACTCTCCATAATAGCGTAAGAGCTATTTGAAAGTAGAATTAATTTTCTTGGACTTTGGTGGACTTTACGTCCGGCGAGGTCTTTCCACAAAGTTTGGGTGGGCAATTATCAGACGTTATTGAGTTGCAAAAATTCGGAAGGCTGGGAGTTTGGACTAGCCATCTCTTGGCATATCTTGCACCTGTAAGATTCTGAGATTACATATCTGACATTCTCGAATGAGAGATTTGGAAGAGGAGGCAAGTGCTATGTAGACCAAACCCTTCATATCATTTATAGATTCACAATAAAATTGGTCGTGAAGGAGGGGTACCCAGTCTGCATGAAATCACATGGAGAGAAGGATCCTCTTGTATCCAGAACAAAATTATCTTTCATTGTTCAAGATTTCTTTGCATGAGGAAGTTGATGGGAATGGTTTTATTGAATCTAATTTCCTCTCTGTTGAGCGTTTTTCTTGATGTACGAATATATAGAACAGTAAAAAAGAAGTTTTGTGGCTAGTTAGTGGAGAAAAATTTGAACCCTTGGAAAGAGGTGTTTTTAATTTGGGCCTTCCCTCCTGGGCGTCCTACATTTGTAGGACATGTCCTACATTTTCAGATCACAGTATATTTTATGGGTATATACTATATTTGTACACCTGTAAACCCATAATTAATTATGACCATGGCCATCGATGCATTTTCAATGTAATATCCAATCTCTTGAAGCAAAACAATCTCCATAATAGTGTAAGAGCTATTTGAAAGTAGAATTTATTCTCTTGAACTTTGGTGGACTTTACATCCTTCGAGGTCTTTGCACAAAGTTTGGAATGGCAATTATCTGACGTTATTGAGTTGCAAAAATTCTGAAGGGTGGAAGTTTGGACTAGCCATATCTTGGCATATCTTGCACCATTAAGGTTCTGTGATTACATATCTGACATTCTCGAATGAGAGATTTGGAAGAGGAGGCAAGTGCCATGTAGTTCCAAACCTTCATGTCATTCATGGATTCACAGTGAAATTGGTCGTGATGGGGGGGTACCCAGTCTGCATGAAATCACATGGAGAGAAGGATCCTCTTGTATGCAGAACAAAATTATCTTTCAATGTTCAAGATTTCTTTGCATGAGGAAGTTGATGGGAATGGTTTTATTGAATCTTATTTCCTCTCTGTTGAGCGTTTTTCTTGATGTACGAATATATAGAGTAGTAAAAAGGAAGTTTTGTGGCTAGTTAGTGGAGAAAAATTTGAACCCTTGGAAAGAGGTGTTTTTAATTTGGGCCTTCCCTCCTGGGCGTCCTACATTTGTAGGACATGTCCTACATTTTCAGATCATACAGTATTTTATGGGTTTATACTATATATGTACCCTTGTAGACCCATAATTAATTATGACCATTGCCATCCAAGCATTTTTAATGTAATATCCACTCTCTTGAAGCAAAACAACTCTCCATAATAGTGTAAGAGCTATTTGAAAGTAGAATTAATTCTCTTGGACTTTGGTGGACTTCATGTCCTTCGAGGTCTTTCCACAAAGTTGGGATGGGCAAGTATCAGACGTTATTGAGTTGCAAAAATTCTGAAGTGTGGAATTTTGGACAAGCCATTTCTTGGCATGTCTTACACCTGTAAGATTCTGTGATTACATAGTTGTCATTCTCGAATGAGAGATTTGGAAGAGGAGGCAAGTGCTATGTAGTCCAAACCCTTCATATCATTTATAGATTCACAATAAAATTGGTTGTGAAGGAGGGGTACCCAGGCTGCATGAAATCACATGGACAGAAGGATCCTCTTTTATGCAGAACGAAATGATCTTTAATTGTTCAAGATTTCTTTGCATGAGGAAGTTGATGGGAATGGTTTTATTGAATCTTATTTCCTCTCTGTTGAGCCGTTTTCTTGCTGTCCGAGTTTATAGAGCAGTAAAAAGGAAGTTTGGTAGCTAGATAGTGGACAAAAATTTGATCCCTTGCAAAGAGGTGTTTTTGATGTGGGCCTTCACTCCTGGACGTCCTACATTTGTAGGACATGTCCTCCATTTTCAGATCACAGTATATTTTATGGGTTTATACTATATTTGTAAAACTGAGAACCAAAATTAATAATGACCATGGCCATCCATGCATTTTCAATGTAATATCCACTCTCTTGAAGCAAAACAACTCGCCATAATAGCGTAAGAGCTATTTGAAAGTAGAATTTATTCTCTTAGACTATGGTGGACTTTACGTCCTTCGAGGTCTTTCCACAAAGTTTGGATGGGCAATTATCAGACGTTATTAATTTGCAAAAATTCTGAAGGGTAGGAATTTGAACAAGGCATTTCTTGGCATATCTTCCACATGTAAGATTCTGTGATTATATATCTGACATTATCGAATGAGAGATTTGGAAGAGGAGGCAAGTGCCATGTAGTCCAAACCCTTCATGTCATTTATGGATTCACAGTGAAATTGGTCGTGACGGAGGGGTACCCAGTCTGCATGAAATCACATGGAGAGAAGGATCTTCTTCTATGTAGAGCGAATTGATCTTTCATTCTTCAAGATTTCTTTGCATGAGGAAGTTGATGGGAATGGTTTTATTGAATCTTATTTCCTCTCTGTTGAGCCGTTTTCTTGCTGTCCGAGTTTATAGAGCAGTAAAAAGGAAGTTTGGTTGCCAGATAGTGGACAAAAATTTGAACCCTTGGAAAGAGATGTTTTTGATGTGGGCCTTCACTCCTGGGCGTCCTACATTTGTAGGACATGTCCTCCGTTTTCAGATCACAATATAGTTTATGGGTTTATACTATATATGTACACCTGTAGACCCATAATAATTCATGACCATGGCAATCCAAGCATTTTCAATGTAATATCCACTCTCTTGAAGCAAAAGAACTCTCCATAATAGCGTAAGAGCTATTTGAAAGTAGAATTAATTTTCTTGGACTTTGGTGGACTTTACGTCCGGCGAGGTCTTTCCACAAAGTTTGGGTGGGCAATTATCAGACGTTATTGAGTTGCAAAAATTCGGAAGGCTGAGAGTTTGGACTAGCCATCTCTTGGCATATCTTGCACCTGTAAGATTCTGAGATTACATATCTGACATTCTCGAATGAGAGATTTGGAAGAGGAGGCAAGTGCTATGTAGACCAAACCCTTCATATCATTTATAGATTCACAATAAAATTGGTCGTGAAGGAGGGGTACCCAGTCTGCATGAAATCACATGGAGAGAAGGATCCTCTTGTATCCAGAACAAAATTATCTTTCATTGTTCAAGATTTCTTTGCATGAGGAAGTTGATGGGAATGGTTTTATTGAATCTAATTTCCTCTCTGTTGAGCGTTTTTCTTGATGTACGAATATATAGAACATTAAAAAAGAAGTTTTGTGGCTAGTTAGTGGAGAAAAATTTGAACCCTTGGAAAGAGGTGTATTTAATTTGGGCCTTCCCTCCTGGGCGTCCTACATTTGTAGGACATGTCCTACATTTGTAGGACATGTCCTACATTTTCAGATCACAGTATATTTTATGGGTATATACTATACTTGTACACCTGTAAACCCATAATTAATTATGACCATTGCCATCGACGCATTTTCAATGTAATTTCCACTCTCTTGAAGCAAAACAACTCTCCATAATAGCGTGAGAGCTATTTGAAAGTAGAATTTATTCTCTTAGACTATGGTGGACTTTACGTCCTTCGAGGTCTTTCCACAAAGTTTGGATGGGCAATTATCAGACGTTATTGATTTGCAAAAATTCTGAAGGGTTGAAGTTTGGACAAGATGTTTCTTGGCATATCTTCCACATGTAAGATTCTGTGATTACATATCTGACATTATCGAATGAGAGATTTGGAAGAGGAGGCAAGTGCCATGTAGTCCAAACCCTTCATGTCATTTATGGATTCACAGTGAAATTGGTCGTGACGGAGGGGTACCCAGCCTGCATGAAATCACATGGAGAGAAGGATCTTCTTCTATGTAGAGCGAAATGATCTTTCATTGTTCAAGATTTCTTTGCATGAGGAAGTTGATGGGAATGGTTTTATTGAATCTTATTTCCTCTCTGTTGAGCCGTTTTCTTGCTGTCCCAGTTTATAGAGCAGTAAAAAGGAAGCTTGGTTGCCAGATAGTGGACAAAAATTTGAACCCTTGGAAAGAGATGTTTTTGATTAAGGCCTTCCCTCCTGGGCGTCCTACATTTGTAGGACATGTCCTCCATTTTCAGATCACAGTATCTTTTATGGGTTTATACTATATATGTACACCTGTAGACCCATAATAAATCATGACCATGGCCATACAAGCATTTTCAATGTAATATCCACTCTCTTGAAGCAAAAGAACTCTCCATAAAAGTGTAAGAGCTATTTGAAAGTAGAATTTATTTTCTTGGACTTTGGTGGACTTTATGTCCGGCGAGGTCTTTCCACATAGTTTGGATGGGCAATTATCAGACGTTATTGAGTTGCAAAAATTCGGAAGGCAGGGAGTTTGGACTAGCCATCTCTTGGCATATCTTGCACCTGTAAGATTCTGTGATTACATATCTGACATTCTCGAATGAGAGATTTGGAACAGGAGGCAAGTGCTATGTAGTCCAAACCCTTCATATCATTTATAGATTCACAATAAAATTGGTTCTGAAGGAGGGGTACCCAGTCTGCACGAAATCACATGGAAAGAAGGATCCTCTTCTATGTAGAACGAAATGATCTTTCATTTTTCAAGATTTCTTTTCATGAGGAAGTTGATGGGAATGGTTTTATTGAATCTTATTTCCTCTCTGTTGATCCGTTTACTTGCTGTCCGATGTTATAGAGCAGTAAAAAGGAAGTTTGGTTGCTAGATAGTGGACAAAAATCTGAACCCTTGCAAAGGGGTGTTTTTGATTTGGACATTCCCTCCTGGATGTCCTACATTTGTAGGACATGTCCTCCATTTTCTGATCACAGTATATTTTATGGGTTTATACTATATTTGTAAAACTGTAGAACCATAATTAATAATGACCATGGCCATCCATGCATTGTCAATGTAATATCCACTCTCTTGAAGCAAAAATCTCTCCATAATAGCGTGAGAGCTATTTGAAAGTAGAATTTATTCTCTTAGACTATGGTGGACTTTACGTCCTTCGAGGTCTTTCCACAAAGTTTGGATGGGCAATTATCAGACGTTATTGATTTGCAAAAATTCTGAAGGGTGGAAGTTTGAACAAGACGTTGCTTGGCATATCTTCCACATGTAAGATTCTGTGATTACATATCTGACATTCTCGAATGAGAAATTTGGAAGAGGAGGCAAGTGCCATGTAGTCCAAACCCTTCATGTCATTTATGGATTCACAGTGAAATTGGTCGTGACGGAGGGGTACCCAGTCTGCATGAAATCAAACGGATAGAAGGATCCTCTTCTATGTAGAACGAAATGATCTTTCATTGTTCAAGATTCCTTTGCTTCAGGTAATTGATGGGAATGGTTTTATTGAATCTTTTTTCCTCTGTGTTGAGTGGTTTTCTGGCTGTTCGAGTTTACACAGCAGGAAAAAGGAAGTTTGGTTTCTAGATAGTGGAGAAAAATTTGAACCCTTGGAAAGAGGTGTTTTTGATTAGGGCCATTCCTCCTGGGCGTCCTACATTTGTAGGACATGTCCTCCATTTTCAAACCACAGTATATCTTATGGGTTTATACTATATTTGTACACCTGTATACCCATAATTAATCATGACCATTGCCATCCAAGCATTTTCAATGTAATATCCTCTCTCTTGAAGCAAAACAACTCTCCATAATAGTATAAGAGCTATATGAAAGTAGAATTTATTCTCTTCGACTTTGGTGGACTTTACGTCCTTCGAGGTCTTTCCACAAAGTTTGGATGGGCAATTATCAGACGTTATTGAATTGCAAAAAATCTGAAGGGTGGAAGTTTGGACAAGCCATTTCTTGGCATATTCTCCACCTGCAAGATTCTGTGATTACATATCTGACATTCTCGAATGAGAGATTTGGAAGAGGAGGCAAGTGCCATGTAGTCCAAACCCTTCATATCCTTTATGGATTCACAATAAAATTGGTTGTGATGGAGGGGTAACCAGTCTGCAAGAAATCACATGGAGAGAAGGATCCTCTTCGATGCAGAATGAAATGATCTTTCATTGTTCAAGATTTCTTTTGCATGAGGAAGTTGATGGGAATGGTTTTATGGAAATTATTTCCTCTCTGTTGAGCCTTTTTCTTGCTGTACGAGTATATAGAGCAGTAAAAGGGAAGTTTGGTTGCTAGTTAGCGGACAAAAATTTGAACCCTTGGAAAGAGGTGTTTTTAATTTGGGCCTTCCCTCCTGGGCGTCCTACATTTGTAGGACATGTCCTACATTTTCAGATCACAGTATATTTTATGGGTACATACAATATTTGTACACCTGTAGACCCAGAATTAATCATGACCATTGCCATCCAAGCATTCTCATAGTATATTCCACCCCCTTCAAGTAAAACAACTCTTTATAATTGTGTAAGAGCTATTTGAAAGTAGAATTTATTCTCTTGGACTTTGGTGCACTTTACGTCCTGCGACGTCTTTCCACAAAGTTTGGATGTACAATTATCAAACGTTATTGAGTTGCAAAAATTCTGTAGGGTGGAATTTTGGACAAGCCATTTCTTGGCATATCTTCCACCTGTAAGATTCTGTGATTACATATCTGACATTCTAGAATGAGAGATTTAGAAGAGGAGGCAAGTTCTATGTAGTCCAAACCCTTCATATCATTTATAGATTCACAATAAAATTGGTTGTGAAGGAGAGGTAACAAGTCTGCATGAAATGACATGGAGAGAAGGATCCTCTTTTATGCAGAACGAAATGATCTTTAATTGTTCAAGATTTCTTTGCATGAGGAAGTTGATGGGAATGGTTTTATTGAATCTTATTTCCTCTCTGTTGAGCCGTTTTCTTGCTGTCCGAGTTTATAGAGCAGTAAAAAGGAAGTTTGGTAGCTAGATAGTGGAGAAAAATTTGAACCCTTGGAAAGAGGTGTTTTTGATGTGGGCCTTCACTCCTGGATGTCCTACATTTGTAGGACATGTCCTCCATTTTCAGATCACAGTATATTTTATGGGTTTATACTATATTTGTAAAACTGAGAACCAAAATTAATAATGACCATGGCCATCCATGCATTTTCAATGTAATATCCACTCTCTTGAAGCAAAACAACTCTCCATAATAGCGTAAGAGCTATTTGAAAGTAGAATTTATTCTCTTAGACTATGGTGGACTTTACGTCCTTCCATGTCTTTCCACAAAGTTTGGATGGGCAATTATCAGACGTTATTAATTTGCAAAAATTCTGAAGGGTAGGAATTTGAACAAGGCATTTCTTGGCATATCTTCCACATGTAAGATTCTGTGATTATATATCTGACATTCTCGAATGAGAGATTTGGAAGAGGATGAAAGTGCCATGTAGTCCAAACCCTTCATGTCATTTATGGATTCACAGTGAAATTGGTCGTGACGGAGGGGTACCCAGCCTGCATGAAATCACATGGAGAGAAGGATGTTCTTCTGTGTAGAACAAAATGATCTTTCATTGTTCAAGATTTCTTTGCATGAGGAAGTTGATGGGAATGGTTTTATTGAAACTTATTTCCTATCTGTTGAGCCGTTTTCTTGCTGTCCGAGTTTATAGAGCAGTAAAAAGGAAGTTTGGTTGCTAGATAGTGGACAAAAATGTGAACCCTTGGAAAGAGGTGTTTTTGATGTGGGCCTTCCCTCCTGGGCGTCCTACATTTGTAGGACATGTCCTCCATCTTGAGATCACAATATATTTTATGGGTTTATACTATATATGTACACCTGTAGACCCATAATAAATCATGACCATGGCAATCCAAGCATTTTCAATGTAATATTCACTCTCTTGAAGCAAAAGAACTCTCCATAATAGCGTAAGAGCTATTTGAAAGTAGAATTAATTTTCTTGGACTTTGGTGGACTTTACGTCCGGCGAGGTCTTTCCACAAAGTTTGGGTGGGCAATTATCAGACGTTATTGATTTGCAAAAATTCGGAAGGGTGGAAGTTTGGACAAGATGTTTCTTGGCATATCTTCCACATGTAAGATTCTGTGATTACATATCTGACATTATCGAATGAGAGATTTGGAAGAGGAGGCAAGTGCCATGTAGTCCAAACCCTTCATGTCATTTATGGATTCACAGTGAAATTGGTCGTGACGGAGGGGTACCCAGTCTGCATGAAATCACATGGAGAGAAGGATCTTCTTCTATGTAGAGCGAAATGATCTTTCATTGTTCAAGATTTCTTTGCATGAGGAAGTTGATGGGAATGGTTTTATTGAATCTTATTTCCTCTCTGTTGAGCCGTTTTCTTGCTGTCCGAGTTTATAGAGCAGTAAAAAGGAAGTTTGGTTGCCAGATAGTGGACAAAAATTTGAACCCTTGGAAAGAGATGTTTTTGATTAAGGCCTTCCCTCCTGGGCGTCCTACATTTGTAGGACATGTCCTCCATTTTCAGATCACAGTATATTTTATGGGTTTATACTATATATGTACACCTGTAGACCCATAATAAATCATGACCATGGCCATACAAGCATTTTCAATGTAATATACACTCTCTTGAAGCAAAAGAACTCTCCATAAAAGTGTAAGAGCTATTTGAAAGTAGAATTTATTTTCTTGGACTTTGGTGGACTTTATGTCCGGCGAGGTCTTTCCACATAGTTTGGATGGGCAATTATCAGACGTTATTGAGTTGCAAAAATTCGGAAGGCAGGGAGTTTGGACTAGCCATCTCTTGGCATATCTTGCACCTGTAAGATTCTGTGATTACATATCTGACATTCTCGAATGAGAGATTTGGAACAGGAGGCAAGTGCTATGTAGTCCAAACCCTTCATATCATTTATAGATTCACAATAAAATTGGTTCTGAAGGAGGGGTACCCAGTCTGCACGAAATCACATGGAAAGAAGGATCCTCTTCTATGTAGAACGAAATGATCTTTCATTTTTCAAGATTTCTTTTCATGAGGAAGTTGATGGGAATGGTTTTATTGAATCTTATTTCCTCTCTGTTGATCCGTTTACTTGCTGTCCGATGTTATAGAGCAGTAAAAAGGAAGTTTGGTTGCTAGATAGTGGACAAAAATCTGAACCCTTGCAAAGGGGTGTTTTTGATTTGGACATTCCCTCCTGGATGTCCTACATTTGTAGGACATGTCCTCCATTTTCTGATCACAGTATATTTTATGGGTTTATACTATATTTGTAAAACTGTAGAACCATAATTAATAATGACCATGGCCATCCATGCATTGTCAATGTAATATCCACTCTCTTGAAGCAAAAATCTCTCCATAATAGCGTGAGAGCTATTTGAAAGTAGAATTTATTCTCTTAGACTATGGTGGACTTTACGTCCTTCGAGGTCTTTCCACAAAGTTTGGATGGGCAATTATCAGACGTTATTGATTTGCAAAAATTCTGAAGGGTGGAAGTTTGAACAAGACATTGCTTGGCATATCTTCCACATGTAAGATTCTGTGATTACATATCTGACATTCTCGAATGAGAAATTTGGAAGAGGAGGCAAGTGCCATGTAGTCCAAACCCTTCATGTCATTTATGGATTCACAGTGAAATTGGTCGTGACGGAGGGGTACCCAGTCTGCATGAAATCAAACGGATAGAAGGATCCTCTTCTATGTAGAACGAAATGATCTTTCATTGTTCAAGATTCCTTTGCTTCAGGTAATTGATGGGAATGGTTTTATTGAATCTTTTTTCCTCTGTGTTGAGTGGTTTTCTGGCTGTTCGAGTTTACACAGAAGGAAAAAGGAAGTTTGGTTTCTAGATAGTGGAGAAAAATTTGAACCCTTGGAAAGAGGTGTTTTTGATTAGGGCCATTCCTCCTGGGCGTCCTACATTTGTAGGACATGTCCTCCATTTTCAAACCACAGTATATCTTATGGGTTTATACTATATTTGTACACCTGTATACCCATAATTAATCATGACCATTGCCATCCAAGCATTTTCAATGTAATATCCTCTCTCTTGAAGCAAAACAACTCTCCATAATAGTATAAGAGCTATATGAAAGTAGAATTTATTCTCTTCGACTTTGGTGGACTTTACGTCCTTCGAGGTCTTTCCACAAAGTTTGGATGGGCAATTATCAGACGTTATTGAATTGCAAAAAATCTGAAGGGTGGAAGTTTGGACAAGCCATTTCTTGGCATATTCTCCACCTGCAAGATTCTGTGATTACATATCTGACATTCTCGAATGAGAGATTTGGAAGAGGAGGCAAGTGCCATGTAGTCCAAACCCTTCATATCCTTTATGGATTCACAATAAAATTGGTTGTGATGGAGGGGTAACCAGTCTGCAAGAAATCACATGGAGAGAAGGATCCTCTTCGATGCAGAATGAAATGATCTTTCATTGTTCAAGATTTCTTTTGCATGAGGAAGTTGATGGGAATGGTTTTATTGAAAATTATTTCCTCTCTGTTGAGCCTTTTTCTTGCTGTACGAGTATATAGAGCAGTAAAAGGGAAGTTTGGTTGCTAGTTAGCGGACAAAAATTTGAACCCTTGGAAAGAGGTGTTTTTAATTTGGGCCTTCCCTCCTGGGCGTCCTACATTTGTAGGACATGTCCTACATTTTCAGATCACAGTATATTTTATGGGTAGATACAATATTTGTACACCTGTAGACCCAGAATTAATCATGACCATTGCCATCCAAGCATTCTCATAGTATATTCCACCCCCTTCAAGTAAAACAACTCTTTATAATTGTGTAAGAGCTATTTGAAAGTAGAATTTATTCTCTTGGACTTTGGTGCACTTTACGTCCTGCGACGTCTTTCCACAAAGTTTGGATGTACAATTATCAAACGTTATTGAGTTGCAAAAATTCTGTAGGGTGGAATTTTGGACAAGCCATTTCTTGGCATATCTTCCACCTGTAAGATTCTGTGATTACATATCTGACATTCTAGAATGAGAGATTTAGAAGAGGAGGCAAGTTCTATGTAGTCCAAACCCTTCATATCATTTATAGATTCACAATAAAATTGGTTGTGAAGGAGAGGTAACAAGTCTGCATGAAATGACATGGAGAGAAGGATCCTCTTTTATGCAGAACGAAATGATCTTTAATTGTTCAAGATTTCTTTGCATGAGGAAGTTGATGGGAATGGTTTTATTGAATCTTATTTCCTCTCTGTTGAGCCGTTTTCTTGCTGTCCGAGTTTATAGAGCAGTAAAAAGGAAGTTTGGTAGCTAGATAGTGGACAAAAATTTGAACCCTTGGAAAGAGGTCTTTTTGATGTGGGCCTTCACTCCTGGATGTCCTACATTTGTAGGACATGTCCTCCATTTTCAGATCACAGTATATTTTATGGGTTTATACTATATTTGTAAAACTGAGAACCAAAATTAATAATGACCATGGCCATCCATGCATTTTCAATGTAATATCCACTCTCTTGAAGCAAAACAACTCTCCATAATAGCGTAAGAGCTATTTGAAAGTAGAATTTATTCTCTTAGACTATGGTGGACTTTACGTCCTTCGATGTCTTTCCACAAAGTTTGGATGGGCAATTATCAGACGTTATTAATTTGCAAAAATTCTGAAGGGTAGGAATTTGAACAAGGCATTTCTTGGCATATCTTCCACATGTAAGATTCTGTGATTATATATCTGACATTCTCGAATGAGAGATTTGGAAGAGGATGAAAGTGCCATGTAGTCCAAACCCTTCATGTCATTTATGGATTCACAGTGAAATTGGTCGTGACGGAGGGGTACCCAGCCTGCATGAAATCACATGGAGAGAAGGATGTTCTTCTGTGTAGAACAAAATGATCTTTCATTGTTCAAGATTTCTTTGCATGAGGAAGTTGATGGGAATGGTTTTATTGAAACTTATTTCCTATCTGTTGAGCCGTTTTCTTGCTGTCCGAGTTTATAGAGCAGTAAAAAGGAAGTTTGGTTGCTAGATAGTGGACAAAAATATGAACCCTTGGAAAGAGGTGTTTTTGATGTGGGCCTTCCCTCCTGGGCGTCCTACATTTGTAGGACATGTCCTCCATCTTGAGATCACAATATATTTTATGGGTTTATACTATATATGTACACCTGTAGACCCATAATAAATCATGACCATGGCAATCCAAGCATTTTCAATGTAATATTCACTCTCTTGAAGCAAAAGAACTCTCCATAATAGCGTAAGAGCTATTTGAAAGTAGAATTAATTTTCTTGGACTTTGGTGGACTTTACGTCCGGCGAGGTCTTTCCACAAAGTTTGGGTGGGCAATTATCAGACGTTATTGAGTTGCAAAAATTCGGAAGGCTGGGAGTTTGGACTAGCCATCTCTTGGCATATCTTGCACCTGTAAGATTCTGAGATTACATATCTGACATTCTCGAATGAGAGATTTGGAAGAGGAGGCAAGTGCTATGTAGACCAAACCCTTCATATCATTTATAGATTCACAATAAAATTGGTCGTGAAGGAGGGGTACCCAGTCTGCATGAAATCACATGGAGAGAAGGATCCTCTTGTATCCAGAACAAAATTATCTTTCATTGTTCAAGATTTCTTTGCATGAGGAAGTTGATGGGAATGGTTTTATTGAATCTAATTTCCTCTCTGTTGAGCGTTTTTCTTGATGTACGAATATATAGAACAGTAAAAAAGAAGTTTTGTGGCTAGTTAGTGGAGAAAAATTTGAACCCTTGGAAAGAGGTGTTTTTAATTTGGGCCTTCCCTCCTGGGCGTCCTACATTTGTAGGACATGTCCTACATTTTCAGATCACAGTATATTTTATGGGTATATACTATATTTGTACACCTGTAAACCCATAATTAATTATGACCATGGCCATCGATGCATTTTCAATGTAATATCCAATCTCTTGAAGCAAAACAATCTCCATAATAGTGTAAGAGCTATTTGAAAGTAGAATTTATTCTCTTGAACTTTGGTGGACTTTACATCCTTCGAGGTCTTTGCACAAAGTTTGGAATGGCAATTATCTGACGTTATTGAGTTGCAAAAATTCTGAAGGGTGGAAGTTTGGACTAGCCATATCTTGGCATATCTTGCACCATTAAGGTTCTGTGATTACATATCTGACATTCTCGAATGAGAGATTTGGAAGAGGAGGCAAGTGCCATGTAGTTCCAAACCTTCATGTCATTCATGGATTCACAGTGAAATTGGTCGTGATGGGGGGGTACCCAGTCTGCATGAAATCACATGGAGAGAAGGATCCTCTTGTATGCAGAACAAAATTATCTTTCAATGTTCAAGATTTCTTTGCATGAGGAAGTTGATGGGAATGGTTTTATTGAATCTTATTTCCTCTCTGTTGAGCGTTTTTCTTGATGTACGAATATATAGAGTAGTAAAAAGGAAGTTTTGTGGCTAGTTAGTGGAGAAAAATTTGAACCCTTGGAAAGAGGTGTTTTTAATTTGGGCCTTCCCTCCTGGGCGTCCTACATTTGTAGGACATGTCCTACATTTTCAGATCATACAGTATTTTATGGGTTTATACTATATATGTACCCTTGTAGACCCATAATTAATTATGACCATTGCCATCCAAGCATTTTTAATGTAATATCCACTCTCTTGAAGCAAAACAACTCTCCATAATAGTGTAAGAGCTATTTGAAAGTAGAATTAATTCTCTTGGACTTTGGTGGACTTCATGTCCTTCGAGGTCTTTCCACAAAGTTGGGATGGGCAAGTATCAGACGTTATTGAGTTGCAAAAATTCTGAAGTGTGGAATTTTGGACAAGCCATTTCTTGGCATGTCTTACACCTGTAAGATTCTGTGATTACATAGTTGTCATTCTCGAATGAGAGATTTGGAAGAGGAGGCAAGTGCTATGTAGTCCAAACCCTTCATATCATTTATAGATTCACAATAAAATTGGTTGTGAAAGAGGGGTACCCAGGCTGCATGAAATCACATGGACAGAAGGATCCTCTTTTATGCAGAACGAAATGATCTTTAATTGTTCAAGATTTCTTTGCATGAGGAAGTTGATGGGAATGGTTTTATTGAATCTTATTTCCTCTCTGTTGAGCCGGTTTCTTGCTGTCCGAGTTTATAGAGCAGTAAAAAGGAAGTTTGGTTGCTAGATAGTGGACAAAAATCTGAACCCTTGCAAAGGGGTGTTTTTGATTTGGACATTCCCTCCTGGATGTCCTACATTTGTAGGACATGTCCTCCATTTTCAGATCACAGTATATTTTATGTGTTTATACTATATTTGTAAAACTGAGAACCAAAATTAATAATGACCATGGCCATCCATGCATTTTCAATGTAATATCCACTCTCTTGAAGCAAAACAACTCGCCATAATAGCGTAAGAGCTATTTGAAAGTAGAATTTATTCTCTTAGACTATGGTGGACTTTACGTCCTTCGAGGTCTTTCCACAAAGTTTGGATGGGCAATTATCAGACGTTATTAATTTGCAAAAATTCTGAAGGGTAGGAATTTGAACAAGGCATTTCTTGGCATATCTTCCACATGTAAGATTCTGTGATTATATATCTGACATTATCGAATGAGAGATTTGGAAGAGGAGGCAAGTGCCATGTAGTCCAAACCCTTCATGTCATTTATGGATTCACAGTGAAATTGGTCGTGACGGAGGGGTACCCAGTCTGCATGAAATCACATGGAGAGAAGGATCTTCTTCTATGTAGAGCGAATTGATCTTTCATTGTTCAAGATTTCTTTGCATGAGGAAGTTGATGGGAATGGTTTTATTGAATCTTATTTCCTCTCTGTTGAGCCGTTTTCTTGCTGTCCGAGTTTATAGAGCAGTAAAAAGGAAGTTTGGTTGCCAGATAGTGGACAAAAATTTGAACCCTTGGAAAGAGATGTTTTTGATGTGGGCCTTCACTCCTGGGCGTCCTACATTTGTAGGACATGTCCTCCGTTTTCAGATCACAATATAGTTTATGGGTTTATACTATATATGTACACCTGTAGACCCATAATAATTCATGACCATGGCAATCCAAGCATTTTCAATGTAATATCCACTCTCTTGAAGCAAAAGAACTCTCCATAATAGCGTAAGAGCTATTTGAAAGTAGAATTAATTTTCTTGGACTTTGGTGGACTTTACGTCCGGCGAGGTCTTTCCACAAAGTTTGGGTGGGCAATTATCAGACGTTATTGAGTTGCAAAAATTCGGAAGGCTGAGAGTTTGGACTAGCCATCTCTTGGCATATCTTGCACCTGTAAGATTCTGAGATTACATATCTGACATTCTCGAATGAGAGATTTGGAAGAGGAGGCAAGTGCTATGTAGACCAAACCCTTCATATCATTTATAGATTCACAATAAAATTGGTCGTGAAGGAGGGGTACCCAGTCTGCATGAAATCACATGGAGAGAAGGATCCTCTTGTATCCAGAACAAAATTATCTTTCATTGTTCAAGATTTCTTTGCATGAGGAAGTTGATGGGAATGGTTTTATTGAATCTAATTTCCTCTCTGTTGAGCGTTTTTCTTGATGTACGAATATATAGAACATTAAAAAAGAAGTTTTGTGGCTAGTTAGTGGAGAAAAATTTGAACCCTTGGAAAGAGGTGTATTTAATTTGGGCCTTCCCTCCTGGGCGTCCTACATTTGTAGGACATGTCCTACATTTGTAGGACATGTCCTACATTTGTAGGACATGTCCTACATTTTCAGATCACAGTATATTTTATGGGTATATACTATACTTGTACACCTGTAAACCCATAATTAATTATGACCATTGCCATCGACGCATTTTCAATGTAATTTCCACTCTCTTGAAGCAAAACAACTCTCCATAATAGCGTGAGAGCTATTTGAAAGTAGAATTTATTCTCTTAGACTATGGTGGACTTTACGTCCTTCGAGGTCTTTCCACAAAGTTTGGATGGGCAATTATCAGACGTTATTGATTTGCAAAAATTCGGAATGCTGGGAGTTTGGACTAGCCATCCCTTGGCATATCTTGCACCTGTAAGATTCTGTGATTACATAGGTGACATTCTCGAATGAGATATTTGGAAGAGGAGGCAAGTGCTATGTAGTCCAAACCCTTCATATCATTTATAGATTCACAAAAAAATTGGTTGTGATAGAGGGGTAACCAATCTGCAAAGCAAAGCAGCTTCATTTATATACCGCTTCATATCACGCTATGGGATGTCTAAGCGGTTTACAACTGTGAGCTGATTGCCCCCCAACAAGCTGGGTACTCATTTTAGCGACCTCGGAAGGATGCAGGCCTGAGTCGAGCCTCAGCCCTGGCTGGTATTGAACTCGCAACCTTGTGGTCTATGAGTGAATGGCTGCAGTACAGGCATGAAATCACATGGAGAGAAGGATCTTCTTCTATGTAGAGTGAAATGATCTTTCATTGTTCAAGATTTCTTTTCATGAGGAAGTTGATGGGAAAGGTTTTATTGAATCTTATTTCCTCTCTGTTGAGCCATTTTCTTGCTGTCCGTGTTTATAGAGCAATAAAAAGGAAATTTGGTTGCTAGATAGTGGACAAAAATCTGAACCCTTGCAAAGGGGTGTTTTTGATTTCGACATTCCCTCCTGGATGTCCTACATTTGTAGGACATGTCCTCCATTTTCTGATCACAGTATATTTTATGGGTTTATACTATATTTGTAAAACTGTAGAACCATAATTAATAATGACCATGGCCATCCATGCATTTTCAATGTAATATCCACTCTCTTGAAGCAAAACAACTCGCCATAATAGCGTAAGAGCTATTTGAAAGTAGAATTTATTCTCTTAGACTATGGTGGACTTTACGTCCTTCGAGGTCTTTCCACAAAGTTTGGATGGGCAATTATCAGACGTTATTAATTTGCAAAAATTCTGAAGGGTAGGAATTTGAACAAGGCATTTCTTGGCATATCTTCCACATGTAAGATTCTGTGATTATATATCTGACATTATCGAATGAGAGATTTGGAAGAGGAGGCAAGTGCCATGTAGTCCAAACCCTTCATGTCATTTATGGATTCACAGTGAAATTGGTCGTGACGGAGGGGTACCCAGTCTGCATGAAATCACATGGAGAGAAGGATCTTCTTCTATGTAGAGCGAATTGATCTTTCATTGTTCAAGATTTCTTTGCATGAGGAAGTTGATGGGAATGGTTTTATTGAATCTTATTTCCTCTCTGTTGAGCCGTTTTCTTGCTGTCCGAGTTTATAGAGCAGTAAAAAGGAAGCTTGGTTGCCAGATAGTGGACAAAAATTTGAACCCTTGGAAAGAGATGTTTTTGATTAAGGCCTTCCCTCCTGGGCGTCCTACATTTGTAGGACATGTCCTCCGTTTTCAGATCACAATATATTTTATGGGTTTATACTATATATGTACACCTGTAGACCCATAATAAATCATGACCATGGCAATCCAAGCATTTTCAATGTAATATCCACTCTCTTGAAGCAAAAGAACTCTCCATAATAGCGTAAGAGCTATTTGAAAGTAGAATTAATTTTCTTGGACTTTGGTGGACTTTACGTCCGGCGAGGTCTTTCCACAAAGTTTGGGTGGGCAATTATCAGACGTTATTGAGTTGCAAAAATTCGGAAGGCTGAGAGTTTGGACTAGCCATCTCTTGGCATATCTTGCACCTGTAAGATTCTGAGATTACATATCTGACATTCTCGAATGAGAGATTTGGAAGAGGAGGCAAGTGCTATGTAGACCAAACCCTTCATATCATTTATAGATTCACAATAAAATTGGTCGTGAAGGAGGGGTACCCAGTCTGCATGAAATCACATGGAGAGAAGGATCCTCTTGTATCCAGAACAAAATTATCTTTCATTGTTCAAGATTTCTTTGCATGAGGAAGTTGATGGGAATGGTTTTATTGAATCTAATTTCCTCTCTGTTGAGCGTTTTTCTTGATGTACGAATATATAGAACAGTAAAAAAGAAGTTTTGTGGCTAGTTAGTGGAGAAAAATTTGAACCCTTGGAAAGAGGTGTTTTTAATTTGGGCCTTCCCTCCTGGGCGTCCTACATTTGTAGGACATGTCCTACATTTTCAGATCACAGTATATTTTATAGTTATATACTATACTTTTACACCTGTAAACCCATAATTAATTATGACCATGGCCATCGACGCATTTTCAATGTAATTTCCACTCTCTTGAAGCAAAACAACTCTCCATAATAGCGTGAGAGCTATTTGAAAGTAGAATTTATTCTCTTAGACTATGGTGGACTTTACGTCCTTCGAGGTCTTTCCACAAAGTTTGGATGGGCAATTATCAGACGTTATTGATTTGCAAAAATTCTTAAGGGTGGAAGTTTGAACAAGACGTTGCTTGGCATATCTTCCACATGTAAGATTCTGTGATTACATATCTGACATTCTAGAATGAGAGATTTGGAAGAGGAGGCAAGTGCTATGTAGTCCAAACCCTTCATATCATTTATAGATTCACAAAAAAATTGGTTGTGATAGAGGGGTAACCAATCTGCATGAAATCACATGGAGAGAAGGATCCTCTTCTATGCAGAACAAATTGGTCTTTCATTGTTCAAGATTTCTTTGCATGAGGAAGTTGATGGGAATGGTTTTATTGAATCTTATTTCCTCTCTGTTGAGCCATTTTCTTGCTGTCCGTGTTTATAGAGCAATAAAAAGGAAATTTGGTTGCTAGATAGTGGACAAAAATCTGAACCCTTGCAAAGGGGTGTTTTTGATTTGGACATTCCCTCCTGGATGTCCTACATTTGTAGGACATGTCCTCCATTTTCTGATCACAGTATATTTTATGGGTTTATACTATATTTGTAAAACTGTAGAACCATAATTAATAATGACCATGGCCATCTATGCATTTTCAATGTAATATCCACTCTCTTGAAGCAAAACAACTCTCCATAATAGCGTGAGAGCTATTTGAAAGTAGAATTTATTCTCTTAGACTATGGTGGACTTTACGTCCTTCGAGGTCTTTCCACAAAGTTTGGATGGGCAATTATCAGACGTTATTGATTTGCAAAAATTCTGAAGGGTGGAAGTTTGGACAAGATGTTTCTTGGCATATCTTCCACATGTAAGATTCTGTGATTACATATCTGACATTCTCGAATGAGAGATTTGGAAGAGGATGAAAGTGCCATGTAGTCCAAACCCTTCATGTCATTTATGGATTCACAGTGAAATTGGTCGTGACGGAGGGGTACCCAGCCTGCATGAAATCACATGGAGAGAAGGATGTTCTTCTGTGTAGAACAAAATGATCTTTCATTGTTCAAGATTTCTTTGCATGAGGAAGTTGATGGGAATGGTTTTATTGAAACTTATTTCCTATCTGTTGAGCCGTTTTCTTGCTGTCCGAGTTTATAGAGCAGTATAAAGGAAGTTTGGTTGCTAGATAGTGGACAAAAATGTGAACCCTTGGAAAGAGGTGTTTTTGATGTGGGCCTTCACTCCTGGGTGTCCTACATTTGTAGGACATGTCCTCCATCTTGAGATCACAATATATTTTATGGGTTTATACTATATATGTACACCTGTAGACCCATAATAAATCATGACCATGGCAATCCAAGCATTTTCAATGTAATATTCACTCTCTTGAAGCAAAAGAACTCTCCATAATAGCGTAAGAGCTATTTGAAAGTAGAATTAATTTTCTTGGACTTTGGTGGACTTTACGTCCGGCGAGGTCTTTTCACAAAGTTTGGATGGGCAATTATCAGATGTTATTGAGTTGCAAAAATTCGGAAGGCTGGGAGTTTGGACTAGCCATCTCTTGGCATATCTTGCACCTGTAAGATTCTGAGATTACATATCTGACATTCTCGAATGAGAGATTTGGAAGAGGAGGCAAGTGCTATGTAGACCAAACCCTTCATATCATTTATAGATTCACAATAAAATTGGTCGTGAAGGAGGGGTACCCAGTCTGCATGAAATCACATGGAGAGAAGGATCCTCTTGTATCCAGAACAAAATTATCTTTCATTGTTCAAGATTTCTTTGCATGAGGAAGTTGATGGGAATGGTTTTATTGAATCTAATTTCCTCTCTGTTGAGCGTTTTTCTTGATGTACGAATATATAGAACAGTAAAAAAGAAGTTTTGTGGCTAGTTAGTGGAGAAAAATTTGAACCCTTGGAAAGAGGTGTTTTTAATTTGGGCCTTCCCTCCTGGGCGTCCTACATTTGTAGGACATGTCCTACATTTTCAGATCACAGTATATTTTATGGGTATATACTATATTTGTACACCTGTAAACCCATAATTAATTATGACCATGGCCATCGATGCATTTTCAATGTAATATCCACTCTCTTGAAGCAAAACAACTCTCCATAATAGTGTAAGAGCTATTTGAAAGTAGAATTAATTCTCTTGGACTTTGGTGGACTTCATGTCCTTCGAGGTCTTTCCACAAAGTTGGGATGGGCAAGTATCAGACGTTATTGAGTTGCAAAAATTCTGAAGTGTGGAATTTTGGACAAGCCATTTCTTGGCATGTCTTACACCTGTAAGATTCTGTGATTACATAGTTGTCATTCTCGAATGAGAGACTTGGAAGAGGAGGCAAGTGCTATGTAGTCCAAACCCTTCATATCATTTATAGATTCACAATAAAATTGGTTGTGAAGGAGGGGTACCCAGGCTGCATGAAATCACATGGACAGAAGGATCCTCTTTTATGCAGAACGAAATGATCTTTAATTGTTCAAGATTTCTTTGCATGAGGAAGTTGATGGGAATGGTTTTATTGAATCTTATTTCCTCTCTGTTGAGCCGTTTTCTTGCTGTCTGAGTTTATAGAGCAGTAAAAAGGAAGTTTGGTAGCTAGATAGTGGACAAAAATTTGAACCCTTGGAAAGAGGTGTTTTTGATGTGGGCCTTCACTCCTGGATGTCCTACATTTTCAGATCACAGTATATTTTATGGGTTTATACTATATTTGTAAAACTGAGAACCAAAATTAATAATGACCATGGCCATCCATGCATTTTCAATGTAATATCCACTCTCTTGAAGCAAAACAACTCTCCATAATAGCGTAAGAGCTATTTGAAAGTAGAATTTATTCTCTTAGACTATGGTGGACTTTACGTCCTTCGATGTCTTTCCACAAAGTTTGGATGGGCAATTATCAGACGTTATTAATTTGCAAAAATTCTGAAGGGTAGGAATTTGAACAAGGCATTTCTTGGCATATCTTCCACATGTAAGATTCTGTGATTATATATCTGACATTCTCGAATGAGAGATTTGGAAGAGGATGAAAGTGCCATGTAGTCCAAACCCTTCATGTCATTTATGGATTCACAGTGAAATTGGTCGTGACGGAGGGGTACCCAGCCTGCATGAAATCACATGGAGAGAAGGATGTTCTTCTGTGTAGAACAAAATGATCTTTCATTGTTCAAGATTTCTTTGCATGAGGAAGTTGATGGGAATGGTTTTATTGAAACTTATTTCCTATCTGTTGAGCCGTTTTCTTGCTGTCCGAGTTTATAGAGCAGTAAAAAGGAAGTTTGGTTGCTAGATAGTGGACAAAAATGTGAACCCTTGGAAAGAGGTGTTTTTGATGTGGGCCTTCACTCCTGGGCGTCCTACATTTGTAGGACATGTCCTCCATCTTGAGATCACAATATATTTTATGGGTTTATACTATATATGTACACCTGTAGACCCATAATAAATCATGACCATGGCAATCCAAGCATTTTCAATGTAATATTCACTCTCTTGAAGCAAAAGAACTCTCCATAATAGTGTAAGAGCTATTTGAAAGTAGAATTTATTCTCTTGAACTTTGGTGGACTTTACGTCCTTCGAGGTCTTTGCACAAAGTTTGGAATGGCAATTATCTGACGTTATTGAGTTGCAAAAATTCTGAAGGGTGGAAGTTTGGACTAGCCATATCTTGGCATATCTTGCACCATTAAGGTTCTGTGATTACATATCTGACATTCTCGAATGAGAGATTTGGAAGAGGAGGCAAGTGCCATGTAGTTCCAAACCTTCATGTCATTCATGGATTCACAGTGAAATTGGTCGTGATGGGGGGGTACCCAGTCTGCATGAAATCACATGGAGAGAAGGATCCTCTTGTATGCAGAACAAAATTATCTTTCAATGTTCAAGATTTCTTTGCATGAGGAAGTTGATGGGAATGGTTTTATTGAATCTTATTTCCTGTCTGTTGAGCGTTTTTCTTGATGTACGAATATATAGAGTAGTAAAAAGGAAGTTTTGTGGCTAGTTAGTGGAGAAAAATTTGAACCCTTGGAAAGAGGTGTTTTTAATTTGGGCCTTCCCTCCTGGGCGTCCTACATTTGTAGGACATGTCCTACATTTTCAGATCATACAGTATTTTATGGGTTTATACTATATATGTACCCTTGTAGACCCATAATTAATTATGACCATTGCCATCCAAGCATTTTTAATGTAATATCCACTCTCTTGAAGCAAAACAACTCTCCATAATAATGTAAGAGCTATTTGAAAGTAGAATTTATTCTCTTGAACTTTGGTGGACTTCATGTCCTTCGAGGTCTTTCCACAAAGTTGGGATGGGCAAGTATCAGACGTTATTGAGTTGCAAAAATTCTGAAGTGTGGAATTTTGGACAAGCCATTTCTTGGCATGTCTTACACCTGTAAGATTCTGTGATTACATAGTTGTCATTCTCGAATGAGAGATTTGGAAGAGGAGGCAAGTGCTATGTAGTCCAAACCCTTCATATCATTTATAGATTCACAATAAAATTGGTTGTGAAGGAGGGGTACCCAGGCTGCATGAAATCACATGGACAGAAGGATCCTCTTTTATGCAGAACGAAATGATCTTTAATTGTTCAAGATTTCTTTGCATGAGGAAGTTGATGGGAATGGTTTTATTGAAAATTATTTCCTCTCTGTTGAGCCGTTTTCTTGCTGTCTGAGTTTATAGAGCAGTAAAAAGGAAGTTTGGTAGCTAGATAGTGGACAAAAATTTGAACCCTTGGAAAGAGGTGTTTTTGATGTGGGCCTTCACTCCTGGATGTCCTACATTTTCAGATCACAGTATATTTTATGGGTTTATACTATATTTGTAAAACTGAGAACCAAAATTAATAATGACCATGGCCATCCATGCATTTTCAATGTAATATCCACTCTCTTGAAGCAAAACAACTCTCCATAATAGCGTAAGAGCTATTTGAAAGTAGAATTTATTCTCTTAGACTATGGTGGACTTTACGTCCTTCGATGTCTTTCCACAAAGTTTGGATGGGCAATTATCAGACGTTATTAATTTGCAAAAATTCTGAAGGGTAGGAATTTGAACAAGGCATTTCTTGGCATATCTTCCACATGTAAGATTCTGTGATTATATATCTGACATTCTCGAATGAGAGATTTGGAAGAGGAGGCAAGTGCCATGTAGTCCAAACCCTTCATGTCATTTATGGATTCACAGTGAAATTGGTCGTGACGGAGGGGTACCCAGCCTGCATGAAATCACATGGAGAGAAGGATGTTCTTCTGTGTAGAACAAAATGATCTTTCATTGTTCAAGATTTCTTTGCATGAGGAAGTTGATGGGAATGGTTTTATTGAAACTTATTTCCTATCTGTTGAGCCGTTTTCTTGCTGTCCGAGTTTATAGAGCAGTAAAAAGGAAGTTTGGTTGCTAGATAGTGGACAAAAATGTGAACCCTTGGAAAGAGGTGTTTTTGATGTGGGCCTTCACTCCTGGGTGTCCTACATTTGTAGGACATGTCCTCCATCTTGAGATCACAATATATTTTATGGGTTTATACTATATATGTACACCTGTAGACCCATAATAAATCATGACCATGGCAATCCAAGCATTTTCAATGTAATATTCACTCTCTTGAAGCAAAAGAACTCTCCATAATAGCGTAAGAGCTATTTGAAAGTAGAATTAATTTTCTTGGACTTTGGTGGACTTTACGTCCGGCGAGGTCTTTTCACAAAGTTTGGATGGGCAATTATCAGATGTTATTGAGTTGCAAAAATTCGGAAGGCTGGGAGTTTGGACTAGCCATCTCTTGGCATATCTTGCACCTGTAAGATTCTGAGATTACATATCTGACATTCTCGAATGAGAGATTTGGAAGAGGAGGCAAGTGCTATGTAGACCAAACCCTTCATATCATTTATAGATTCACAATAAAATTGGTCGTGAAGGAGGGGTACCCAGTCTGCATGAAATCACATGGAGAGAAGGATCCTCTTGTATCCAGAACAAAATTATCTTTCATTGTTCAAGATTTCTTTGCATGAGGAAGTTGATGGGAATGGTTTTATTGAATCTAATTTCCTCTCTGTTGAGCGTTTTTCTTGATGTACGAATATATAGAACAGTAAAAAAGAAGTTTTGTGGCTAGTTAGTGGAGAAAAATTTGAACCCTTGGAAAGAGGTGTTTTTAATTTGGGCCTTCCCTCCTGGGCGTCCTACATTTGTAGGACATGTCCTACATTTTCAGATCACAGTATATTTTATGGGTATATACTATATTTGTACACCTGTAAACCCATAATTAATTATGACCATGGCCATCGATGCATTTTCAATGTAATATCCACTCTCTTGAAGCAAAACAACTCTCCATAATAGTGTAAGAGCTATTTGAAAGTAGAATTAATTCTCTTGGACTTTGGTGGACTTCATGTCCTTCGAGGTCTTTCCACAAAGTTGGGATGGGCAAGTATCAGACGTTATTGAGTTGCAAAAATTCTGAAGTGTGGAATTTTGGACAAGCCATTTCTTGGCATGTCTTACACCTGTAAGATTCTGTGATTACATAGTTGTCATTCTCGAATGAGAGACTTGGAAGAGGAGGCAAGTGCTATGTAGTCCAAACCCTTCATATCATTTATAGATTCACAATAAAATTGGTTGTGAAGGAGGGGTACCCAGGCTGCATGAAATCACATGGACAGAAGGATCCTCTTTTATGCAGAACGAAATGATCTTTAATTGTTCAAGATTTCTTTGCATGAGGAAGTTGATGGGAATGGTTTTATTGAATCTTATTTCCTCTCTGTTGAGCCGTTTTCTTGCTGTCTGAGTTTATAGAGCAGTAAAAAGGAAGTTTGGTAGCTAGATAGTGGACAAAAATTTGAACCCTTGGAAAGAGGTGTTTTTGATGTGGGCCTTCACTCCTGGATGTCCTACATTTTCAGATCACAGTATATTTTATGGGTTTATACTATATTTGTAAAACTGAGAACCAAAATTAATAATGACCATGGCCATCCATGCATTTTCAATGTAATATCCACTCTCTTGAAGCAAAACAACTCTCCATAATAGCGTAAGAGCTATTTGAAAGTAGAATTTATTCTCTTAGACTATGGTGGACTTTACGTCCTTCGATGTCTTTCCACAAAGTTTGGATGGGCAATTATCAGACGTTATTAATTTGCAAAAATTCTGAAGGGTAGGAATTTGAACAAGGCATTTCTTGGCATATCTTCCACATGTAAGATTCTGTGATTATATATCTGACATTCTCGAATGAGAGATTTGGAAGAGGATGAAAGTGCCATGTAGTCCAAACCCTTCATGTCATTTATGGATTCACAGTGAAATTGGTCGTGACGGAGGGGTACCCAGCCTGCATGAAATCACATGGAGAGAAGGATGTTCTTCTGTGTAGAACAAAATGATCTTTCATTGTTCAAGATTTCTTTGCATGAGGAAGTTGATGGGAATGGTTTTATTGAAACTTATTTCCTATCTGTTGAGCCGTTTTCTTGCTGTCCGAGTTTATAGAGCAGTAAAAAGGAAGTTTGGTTGCTAGATAGTGGACAAAAATGTGAACCCTTGGAAAGAGGTGTTTTTGATGTGGGCCTTCACTCCTGGGCGTCCTACATTTGTAGGACATGTCCTCCATCTTGAGATCACAATATATTTTATGGGTTTATACTATATATGTACACCTGTAGACCCATAATAAATCATGACCATGGCAATCCAAGCATTTTCAATGTAATATTCACTCTCTTGAAGCAAAAGAACTCTCCATAATAGTGTAAGAGCTATTTGAAAGTAGAATTTATTCTCTTGAACTTTGGTGGACTTTACGTCCTTCGAGGTCTTTGCACAAAGTTTGGAATGGCAATTATCTGACGTTATTGAGTTGCAAAAATTCTGAAGGGTGGAAGTTTGGACTAGCCATATCTTGGCATATCTTGCACCATTAATGTTCTGTGATTACATATCTGACATTCTCGAATGAGAGATTTGGAAGAGGAGGCAAGTGCCATGTAGTTCCAAACCTTCATGTCATTCATGGATTCACAGTGAAATTGGTCGTGATGGGGGGGTACCCAGTCTGCATGAAATCACATGGAGAGAAGGATCCTCTTGTATGCAGAACAAAATTATCTTTCAATGTTCAAGATTTCTTTGCATGAGGAAGTTGATGGGAATGGTTTTATTGAATCTTATTTCCTGTCTGTTGAGCGTTTTTCTTGATGTACGAATATATAGAGTAGTAAAAAGGAAGTTTTGTGGCTAGTTAGTGGAGAAAAATTTGAACCCTTGGAAAGAGGTGTTTTTAATTTGGGCCTTCCCTCCTGGGCGTCCTACATTTGTAGGACATGTCCTACATTTTCAGATCATACAGTATTTTATGGGTTTATACTATATATGTACCCTTGTAGACCCATAATTAATTATGACCATTGCCATCCAAGCATTTTTAATGTAATATCCACTCTCTTGAAGCAAAACAACTCTCCATAATAATGTAAGAGCTATTTGAAAGTAGAATTTATTCTCTTGAACTTTGGTGGACTTCATGTCCTTCGAGGTCTTTCCACAAAGTTGGGATGGGCAAGTATCAGACGTTATTGAGTTGCAAAAATTCTGAAGTGTGGAATTTTGGACAAGCCATTTCTTGGCATGTCTTACACCTGTAAGATTCTGTGATTACATAGTTGTCATTCTCGAATGAGAGATTTGGAAGAGGAGGCAAGTGCTATGTAGTCCAAACCCTTCATATCATTTATAGATTCACAATAAAATTGGTTGTGAAGGAGGGGTACCCAGGCTGCATGAAATCACATGGACAGAAGGATCCTCTTTTATGCAGAACGAAATGATCTTTAATTGTTCAAGATTTCTTTGCATGAGGAAGTTGATGGGAATGGTTTTATTGAAAATTATTTCCTCTCTGTTGAGCCGTTTTCTTGCTGTCTGAGTTTATAGAGCAGTAAAAAGGAAGTTTGGTAGCTAGATAGTGGACAAAAATTTGAACCCTTGGAAAGAGGTGTTTTTGATGTGGGCCTTCACTCCTGGATGTCCTACATTTTCAGATCACAGTATATTTTATGGGTTTATACTATATTTGTAAAACTGAGAACCAAAATTAATAATGACCATGGCCATCCATGCATTTTCAATGTAATATCCACTCTCTTGAAGCAAAACAACTCTCCATAATAGCGTAAGAGCTATTTGAAAGTAGAATTTATTCTCTTAGACTATGGTGGACTTTACGTCCTTCGATGTCTTTCCACAAAGTTTGGATGGGCAATTATCAGACGTTATTAATTTGCAAAAATTCTGAAGGGTAGGAATTTGAACAAGGCATTTCTTGGCATATCTTCCACATGTAAGATTCTGTGATTATATATCTGACATTCTCGAATGAGAGATTTGGAAGAGGAGGCAAGTGCCATGTAGTCCAAACCCTTCATGTCATTTATGGATTCACAGTGAAATTGGTCGTGACGGAGGGGTACCCAGCCTGCATGAAATCACATGGAGAGAAGGATGTTCTTCTGTGTAGAACAAAATGATCTTTCATTGTTCAAGATTTCTTTGCATGAGGAAGTTGATGGGAATGGTTTTATTGAAACTTATTTCCTATCTGTTGAGCCGTTTTCTTGCTGTCCGAGTTTATAGAGCAGTAAAAAGGAAGTTTGGTTGCTAGATAGTGGACAAAAATGTGAACCCTTGGAAAGAGGTGTTTTTGATGTGGGCCTTCACTCCTGGGCGTCCTACATTTGTAGGACATGTCCTCCATCTTGAGATCACAATATATTTTATGGGTTTATACTATATATGTACACCTGTAGACCCATAATAAATCATGACCATGGCAATCCAAGCATTTTCAATGTAATATTCACTCTCTTGAAGCAAAAGAACTCTCCATAATAGTGTAAGAGCTATTTGAAAGTAGAATTTATTCTCTTGAACTTTGGTGGACTTTACGTCCTTCGAGGTCTTTGCACAAAGTTTGGAATGGCAATTATCTGACGTTATTGAGTTGCAAAAATTCTGAAGGGTGGAAGTTTGGACTAGCCATATCTTGGCATATCTTGCACCATTAAGGTTCTGTGATTACATATCTGACATTCTCGAATGAGAGATTTGGAAGAGGAGGCAAGTGCCATGTAGTTCCAAACCTTCATGTCATTCATGGATTCACAGTGAAATTGGTCGTGATGGGGGGGTACCCAGTCTGCATGAAATCACATGGAGAGAAGGATCCTCTTGTATGCAGAACAAAATTATCTTTCAATGTTCAAGATTTCTTTGCATGAGGAAGTTGATGGGAATGGTTTTATTGAATCTTATTTCCTGTCTGTTGAGCGTTTTTCTTGATGTACGAATATATAGAGTAGTAAAAAGGAAGTTTTGTGGCTAGTTAGTGGAGAAAAATTTGAACCCTTGGAAAGAGGTGTTTTTAATTTGGGCCTTCCCTCCTGGGCGTCCTACATTTGTAGGACATGTCCTACATTTTCAGATCACAGTATATTTTATGGGTATATACTATATTTGTACACCTGTAAACCCATAATTAATTATGACCATTGCCATCGATGCATTTTCAATGTAATATCCAATCTCTTGAAGCAAAACAATCTCCATAATAGTGTAAGAGCTATTTGAAAGTAGAATTTATTCTCTTGAACTTTGGTGGACTTTACATCCTTCGAGGTCTTTGCACAAAGTTTGGAATGGCAATTATCTGACGTTATTGAGTTGCAAAAATTCTGAAGGGTGGAAGTTTGGACTAGCCATATCTTGGCATATCTTGCACCATTAAGGTTCTGTGATTACATATCTGACATTCTCGAATGAGAGATTTGGAAGAGGAGGCAAGTGCCATGTAGTTCCAAACCTTCATGTCATTCATGGATTCACAGTGAAATTGGTCGTGATGGGGGGGTACCCAGTCTGCATGAAATCACATGGAGAGAAGGATCCTCTTGTATGCAGAACAAAATTATCTTTCAATGTTCAAGATTTCTTTGCATGAGGAAGTTGATGGGAATGGTTTTATTGAATCTTATTTCCTCTCTGTTGAGCGTTTTTCTTGATGTACGAATATATAGAGTAGTAAAAAGGAAGTTTTGTGGCTAGTTAGTGGAGAAAAATTTGAACCCTTGGAAAGAGGTGTTTTTAATTTGGGCCTTCCCTCCTGGGCGTCCTACATTTGTAGGACATGTCCTACATTTTCAGATCATACAGTATTTTATGGGTTTATACTATATATGTACCCTTGTAGACCCATAATTAATTATGACCATTGCCATCCAAGCATTTTTAATGTAATATCCACTCTCTTGAAGCAAAACAACTCTCCATAATAGTGTAAGAGCTATTTGAAAGTAGAATTAATTCTCTTGGACTTTGGTGGACTTCATGTCCTTCGAGGTCTTTCCACAAAGTTGGGATGGGCAAGTATCAGACGTTATTGAGTTGCAAAAATTCTGAAGTGTGGAATTTTGGACAAGCCATTTCTTGGCATGTCTTACACCTGTAAGATTCTGTGATTACATAGTTGTCATTCTCGAATGAGAGATTTGGAAGAGGAGGCAAGTGCTATGTAGTCCAAACCCTTCATATCATTTATAGATTCACAATAAAATTGGTTGTGAAGGAGGGGTACCCAGGCTGCATGAAATCACATGGACAGAAGGATCCTCTTTTATGCAGAACGAAATGATCTTTAATTGTTCAAGATTTCTTTGCATGAGGAAGTTGATGGGAATGGTTTTATTGAATCTTATTTCCTCTCTGTTGAGCCGGTTTCTTGCTGTCCGAGTTTATAGAGCAGTAAAAAGGAAGTTTGGTAGCTAGATAGTGGACAAAAATGTGAACCCTTGGAAAGAGGTGTTTTTGATGTGGGCCTTCACTCCTGGATGTCCTACATTTGTAGGACATGTCCTCCATTTTCAGATCACAGTATATTTTATGGGTTTATATTATATTTGTAAAACTGAGAACCAAAATTAATAATGACCATGGCCATCCATGCATTTTCAATGTAATATCCACTCTCTTGAAGCAAAACAACTCTCCATAATAGCGTAAGAGCTATTTGAAAGTAGAATTTATTCTCTTAGACTATGGTGGACTTTACGTCCTTCGATGTCTTTCCACAAAGTTTGGATGGGCAATTATCAGACGTTATTAATTTGCAAAAATTCTGAAGGGTAGGAATTTGAACAAGGCATTTCTTGGCATATCTTCCACATGAAAGATTCTGTGATTATATATCTGACATTCTCGAATGAGAGATTTGGAAGAGGAGGCAAGTGCCATGTAGTCCAAACCCTTCATGTCATTTATGGATTCACAGTGAAATTGGTCGTGACGGAGGGGTACCCAGCCTGCATGAAATCACATGGAGAGAAGGATGTTCTTCTGTGTAGAACAAAATGATCTTTCATTGTTCAAGATTTCTTTGCATGAGGAAGTTGATGGGAATGGTTTTATTGAAACTTATTTCCTATCTGTTGAGCCGTTTTCTTGCTGTCCGAGTTTATAGAGCAGTAAAAAGGAAGTTTGGTTGCTAGATAGTGGACAAAAATGTGAACCCGTGGAAAGAGGTGTTTTTGATGTGGGCCTTCACTCCTGGGCGTCCTACATTTGTAGGACATGTCCTCCATCTTGAGATCACAATATATTTTATGGGTTTATACTATATATGTACACCTGTAGACCCATAATAAATCATGACCATGGCAATCCAAGCATTTTCAATGTAATATTCACTCTCTTGAAGCAAAAGAACTCTCCATAATAGCGTAAGAGCTATTTGAAAGTAGAATTAATTTTCTTGGACTTTGGTGGACTTTACGTCCGGCGAGGTCTTTCCACAAAGTTTGGATGGGCAATTATCAGACGTTATTGAGTTGCAAAAATTCGGAAGGCTGGGAGTTTGGACTAGCCATCTCTTGGCATATCTTGCACCTGTAAGATTCTGAGATTACATATCTGACATTCTCGAATGAGAGATTTGGAAGAGGAGGCAAGTGCTATGTAGACCAAACCCTTCATATCATTTATAGATTCACAATAAAATTGGTCGTGAAGGAGGGGTACCCAGTCTGCATGAAATCACATGGAGAGAAGGATCCTCTTGTATCCAGAACAAAATTATCTTTCATTGTTCAAGATTTCTTTGCATGAGGAAGTTGATGGGAATGGTTTTATTGAATCTAATTTCCTCTCTGTTGAGGGTTTTTCTTGATGTACGAATATATAGAACAGTAAAAAAGAAGTTTTGTGGCTAGTTAGTGGAGAAAAATTTGAACCCTTGGAAAGAGGTGTTTTTAATTTGGGCCTTCCCTCCTGGGCGTCCTACATTTGTAGGACATGTCCTACATTTTCAGATCACAGTATATTTTATGGGTATATACTATATTTGTACACCTGTAAACCCATAATTAATTATGACCATGGCCATCGATGCATTTTCAATGTAATATCCAATCTCTTGAAGCAAAACAATCTCCATAATAGTGTAAGAGCTATTTGAAAGTAGAATTTATTCTCTTGAACTTTGGTGGACTTTACATCCTTCGAGGTCTTTGCACAAAGTTTGGAATGGCAATTATCTGACGTTATTGAGTTGCAAAAATTCTGAAGGGTGGAAGTTTGGACTAGCCATATCTTGGCATATCTTGCACCATTAAGGTTCTGTGATTACATATCTGACATTCTCGAATGAGAGATTTGGAAGAGGAGGCAAGTGCCATGTAGTTCCAAACCTTCATGTCATTCATGGATTCACAGTGAAATTGGTCGTGATGGGGGGGTACCCAGTCTGCATGAAATCACATGGAGAGAAGGATCCTCTTGTATGCAGAACAAAATTATCTTTCAATGTTCAAGATTTCTTTGCATGAGGAAGTTGATGGGAATGGTTTTATTGAATCTTATTTCCTGTCTGTTGAGCGTTTTTCTTGATGTACGAATATATAGAGTAGTAAAAAGGAAGTTTTGTGGCTAGTTAGTGGAGAAAAATTTGAACCCTTGGAAAGAGGTGTTTTTAATTTGGGCCTTCCCTCCTGGGCATCCTACATTTGTAGGACATGTCCTACATTTTCAGATCATACAGTATTTTATGGGTTTATACTATATATGTACCCTTGTAGACCCATAATTAATTATGACCATTGCCATCCAAGCATTTTTAATGTAATATCCACTCTCTTGAAGCAAAACAACTCTCCATAATAGTGTAAGAGCTATTTGAAAGTAGAATTAATTCTCTTGGACTTTGGTGGACTTCATGTCCTTCGAGGTCTTTCCACAAAGTTGGGATGGGCAAGTATCAGACGTTATTGAGTTGCAAAAATTCTGAAGTGTGGAATTTTGGACAAGCCATTTCTTGGCATGTCTTACACCTGTAAGATTCTCTGATTACATAGTTGTCATTCTCGAATGAGAGATTTGGAAGAGGAGGCAAGTGCTATGTAGTCCAAACCCTTCATATCATTTATAGATTCACAATAAAATTGGTTGTGAAGGAGGGGTACCCAGGCTGCATGAAATCACATGGACAGAAGGATCCTCTTTTATGCAGAATGAAATGATCTTTAATTGTTCAAGATTTCTTTGCATGAGGAAGTTGATGGGAATGGTTTTATTGAATCTTATTTCCTCTCTGTTGAGCCGTTTTCTTGCTGTCCGAGTTTATAGAGCAGTAAAAAGGAAGTTTGGTAACTAGATAGTGGACAAAAATTTGATCCCTTGCAAAGAGGTGTTTTTGATGTGGGCCTTCACTCCTGGACATCCTACATTTGTAGGACATGTCCTCCATTTTCAGATCACAGTATATTTTATGGGTTTATACTATATTTGTAAAACTGAGAACCAAAATTAATAATGACCATGGCCATCCATGCATTTTCAATGTAATATCCACTCTCTTGAAGCAAAACAACTCTCCATAATAGCGTAAGAGCTATTTGAAAGTAGAATTTATTCTCTTAGACTACGGTGGACTTTACGTCCTTCGAGGTCTTTCCACAAAGTTTGGATGGGCAATTATCAGACGTTATTAATTTGCAAAAATTCTGAAGGGTAGGAATTTGAACAAGGCATTTCTTGGCATATATTCCACATGTAAGATTCTGTGATTATATATCTGACATTCTCGAATGAGAGATTTGGAAGAGGAGGCAAGTGCCATGTAGTCCAAACCCTTCATGTCATTTATGGATTCACAGTGAAATTGGTCGTGACGGAGGGGTACCCAGTCTGCATGAAATCACATGGAGAGAAGGATGTTCTTCTGTGTAGACCAAAATGATCTTTCATTGTTCAAGATTTCTTTGCATGAGGAAGTTGATGGGAATGGTTTTATTTAAACTCATTTCCCCTCTGTTGAGCCGTTTTCTTGCTGTCCGAGTTTATAGAGCAGTAAAAAGGAAGTTTGTTTGCTAGATAGTGCACAAAAATTTGAACCCTTGGAAAGAGATGTTTTTGATGTGGGCCTTCACTCCTGGGCATCCTACATTTGTCGGACATGTCCTCCATCTTGAGATCACAATATATTTTATGGGTTTATACTATATATGTACACCTGTAGACCCATAATAAATCATGACCATGGCAATCCAAGCATTTTCAATATAATATTCACTCTCTTGAAGCAAAAGAACTCTCCATAATAGCGTAAGAGCTATTTGAAAGTAGAATTAATTTTCTTGGACTTTGGTGGACTTTATGTCATTCGAGGTCTTTCCACAAAGTTTGGATGGCCAATTATCAGACGTTATTGAGTTGCAAAAATTCTGAAGTGTGGAATTTTGGACTAGCCATTTCTTGGCATATCTTGCACTTGTAAGATTCTGTGATTACATATCTGACATTCTCGAATGAGAGATTTGGAAGAGGAGGCAAGTGCTATGTAGTCCAAACCCTTCATGTCATTCATGGATTCACAGTGAAATTGGTCGTGACGTTGGGGTACCCAGTCTGCATGAAATCACATGGACAGAAGGATCCTCTTGTATGCAGAACAAAATTATCTTTCAATGTTCAAGATTTCTTTGCATGAGGAAGTTGATGGGAATGGTTTTATTGAATCTTATTTCCTCTCTGTTGAGCGTTTTTCTTGATGTACAAATATATAGAGTAGTAAAAAGGAAGTTTTGTGGCTAGTTAGTGGAGAAAAATTTGAACCCTTGGAAAGAGGTGTTTTTAATTTGGGCCTTCCCTCCTGGGCGTCCTACATTTGTAGGACATGTCCTACATTTTCAGATCATACTGTATTTTATGGGTTTATACTATATATGTACACTTGTAGACCCATAATTAATTATGACCATTGCCATCCAAGCATTTTTAATGTAATATCTACTCTCTTGAAGCAAAACAACTCTCCATAATAGTGTAAGAGCTATTTGAAAGTAGAATTAATTCTCTTGGACTTTGGAGGACTTCATGTCCTTCGAGGTCTTTCCACAAAGTTGGGATGGGCAAGTATCAGACGTTATTGAGTTGCAAAAATTCTGAAGTGTGGAATTTTGGACAAGCCATTTCTTGGCATGTCTTACACCTGTAAGATTCTGTGATTACATAGTTGTCATTCTCGAATGAGAGATTTGGAAGAGGAGGCAAGTGCCATGTAGTCCAAATGCTTCATGTCATTAAGGATTCACAGTGAAATTGGTCGTGATGGGGGGGTACCCAGTCTGCATGAAATCACATGGAGAGAAGGCTCCTCTTCCATGTAGAATGGAATGATCTTTCATTGTTCAAGATTTCTTTGCATGAGCAAGTTGATGGGAATGGTTTTATTGAATCTTATTTCTTCTCTGTTGAGCCGTTTTCTTACTGTCCAAGTTTACAGAGCAGTAAAAAGGAAGTATAGTTGCTAATTAGTGGAAAAAAATTTGAACCCTTTGATGGAGGTGTTTTTGATTTGGGCCTTCCCTCCTGGGCATCCTACATTTGTAGGACAGGTCCTCCATTTTCAGATCATAGTTTATTTTATGGGTATATACTATATTTTTACACCTGTAGACCCATAATTAATCATGACCATGGCCATCGAAGCATTTTCAATGTAATATCCCCTTTCCTAAAGCAAAACAGCTCTCCATAATAGCGTAAGAGCTATTTGAAAGTAGAATTTATTCTCTTAGACTATGATGGACTTTACGTCCTTCGAGGCCTTTCCACAAAGTTTGGATGGGCAATTATCAGACGTTATTGATTTGTAAAAATTCTGAAGGGTGGAAGTTTGGATAAGCCATTTCTTGGCATATCTTTCACATGTAAGATTCTGTGATTACATATCTGACATTCTCAAATGAGAGATTTGGAAGAGTAGGCAAGTGCCATGTAGTCCAAACCCTTCATGTCATTTATGTATTCACAGAAAAATTGGTCGTGATGGAGTTCTACCCAGTATGCATGAAATCACATGGAGAGAAAGATCTTCTTCTATGTAGAACAAAATGATCTTTCATTGTTCAAGATTTGCATGAGGAAGTTGATGGGAATGGTTTTATTGAATCTTATTTCCTCTCTGTTGAGCCGTTTTCTTCCTGTCCGAGTATATAGAGAAGTAAAAAGGAAGTTTGGTTGCTAGATAGTGTACAAAAATTAGAACCCTTGGAAAGAGGTGTTTTTGATTTGGGCCTTCCCTCCTGGGCGTCCTACATTTGTAGGACATGTCCTCCATTTTCAGATCACAGTATATTTTATGTGTTTATACTATATTTGTACACCTGCAAACCCATAATTAATCATGACCTTTGCCATCCAAGCACTTTCAAAGTATATTCCACTACGTTCAAGCAAAACAACTCTTCATAATAGTTTATGAGCTATTTGAAAGTAGCAATTATTCTCTTGGACTTTGGTGCACTTTACTTCAAGCGAGGTCTTTCCACAAAGTTTGGATGGGCAATTATCAGGCCTTATTGAGTTGCAAAAATTCGGAAGGCTGGGAGTTTGGAATAGCCATCTCTTGGCATATCTTGCACCTGCAAGATTCTGTGATTACATATCTGACATTCTCGAATGAGAGATTTGGAAGAGGAGGCAAGTGCTATGTAGTCCAAACCCTTCATATCATTTATGGATTCACAATAAAATTGGACGTGATGGAGGGGTAACCAGTCTGCATGAAATCACATGGAGAGAAGGATCCTCTTCTATGCAGAAAGAAATGATCTTTCATTGTTCAAGATTTCTTTGCATGAGGAAGTTGATGGGAATGGTTTTATTGAATATTATTTCCTCTCTGTTGAGCCGTTTTTTTTTGACATACGAATATATAGTGCAGTAAAAAGGAAGTTTGGTAACTAGTTAGTGGACAAAAATTTGAAAGCTTGGAAATAGGTGTTTTTGATTTGGGCCTTCCCTCCTGGGCGTCCTACATTTGTAGGACATATATTCGATTTTCAGATCACAGTATATTTTATGGGTATATACTATATTTGTACACCTGTATACCGATAATTAATCATGACCATTGCAATCCAAGCATTTTCAAAGTATATTCCTCTCCGTTCAAGCAAAACAACTCTCCATAATAGTGTATGAGCTATTTGAAAGTAGCATTTATTCTCTTGGACTTTGGTGCACCTTACATCCTGCGAGGTTTTCCACAAAGTTTGGATGGGCAATTCTCATATGTTACTGAGTTGCAAAAATTCTGCAGAGTGGAAGTTTGGACTAGCGATCTCTTGGCATATCTTGCACCTTTAAGGTTCTGTGATTACATATCTGACATTCTAGAATGAGAGATTTGGAAGAGGTAGGCAAGTGCCATGTAGTCCCAAACCCTTCATGTCATTTATGGATTCACAGTAAAATTGGTCGTGATGGAAGTCTACCCAGTATGCATGAAATCACAAGGAGAGAAGGATCCTCTTTTATGCAGAACAAAAGTATCTTTCATTGTTCAAGATTTCTTTGCATTAGGAAGTTGATGGGAATGGTTTTATTGAATCTTATTTCCTCTCTGTTGATCCGTTTTGTTGCTGTACGAGTATATAGAGCAGTAAAAAGGAAGTTTGGTTGCTAGTTAGTGTACAAAAATTTGAACCCTTGGAAAGAGGTGTTTTTGATTTGGGCCTTCCCTCCAGGGCTTCCTACATTTGTAGGACATGTCATCCATTTTCAGATCACAGTATATTTTATGGGTTTATACGATATTTGTACACCTGCAGACCCATAATTAATCATGACCATTGCCATCCAAGAATTTTCAAAGTATATTCCACTCCGTTCAAGCAAAATAACTCTCTATAATAGTGTATGAGCTATTGGAAAGTAGCAATTATTCTCTTGGAATTTGGTGCACTTTACGTCAAGCGAGGTCTTTCCACAAAGTTTGGATGGGCAATTATCAGATCTTATTGAGTTGCAAAAATTCTGAAGGCTGGGAGTTTGGACTAGCCATCTCTTGGCATATCTTGCACCTGCAAGATTCTGTGATTACATATCTGACATTCTCGAATGAGAGATTTGGAAGAGGAGGCAAGTGCTATGTAGTCCAAACCTTTCATATCATTTATGGATTCACAATAAAATTGGACGTGATGGAGGGGTAACCAGTCTGAATGAAATCACATGGAGAAAAGGATCCTCTTCTATGCAGAAAGAAATGATCTTTCATTGTTCAAGATTTCTTTGCATGAGGAAGTTGATGGGAATGGTTTTATTGAATCTTATTTCCTCTCTGTTGTGCCGTTTTCTTGCGGTCCGAGTTTATAGAGCAGTAAAAAGGAAGTTTGGTTGCTAGATAGTGGACAAAAATTTGAACCCTTAGAAAGAGGAGTTTCTGATGTGGAACTTCCCTCCTGGGTGTCCTACATTTGTAGGACATGTCCTCCATCTTGAGTTCACAGTATATTTTCTGGGTTCATACTATATATGTACACCTGTAGACGCATAATAAAACATGACCATGGCCATCCAAGCATTTTCAATGTAATATCCACTCTCTTGAAGCAAAAGAACTCTCCATAATAGTGTAAGAGCTATTTGAAAGTAGAATTTATTTTCTTGGACTTTGGTGGATTTTATGTCCGGCGAGGTCTTTCCACAAATTTTGGATGTGCAATTATCAGACGTTATTGTGTTGCAAAAATTTGGAAGGCTGTGAGTTTGGACTAGCCATCTCTTGGCATATCTTGCACCTGTAAGATTCTGTGATTACATATCTGACATTCTCGAATGAGAGATTTGGAAGAGGACGCAAGTGCTATGTAGTCCAAACCCTTCATATCATTTATAGATTCACAGTGAAATTGGTGGTGATGTAGGGGTACCCAGTCTGCAAGAAGCCACATGGAGGGAAGGATCCTCTTCTATGTAGAATGAAAGGATCTTTCATTTTTCAAGATTTCTTTGCATGAGGAAGTTGATGGGAATGGTGTTATTGAATCTTATTTCCTCTCTGTTGAGCCGTTTTCTTGCTGTCCTAGTTTACAGAGCAGTAAAAAGGAAGTTTGTTTGCTAGATAGTGGACAAATATTTGAACCCTTGGAAAGAGGTGTTTTTGATTTGGGCCTTCCCTCCTGGTGTCCTACATTTGTAGGACATGTCCTCCATTTTCTGATCACAGTATATTTTATGGATTTATACTATATTTGTACACCTGTATACCCATAATTAATCATGACCATTGCCATCCAAGCATTTTCAATGTAATATCCACTCTCTTGAAGCAAAACAACTCTCCACAATAGTGTAAGAGCTATTTGAAAGTAGAATTTATTCTCTTGGACTTTGGTGGACTTTACGTCCTTCGAGGTCTTTCCACAAAGTTTGGATGGGCAATTATCAGACGTTATTGAATTGCAAAATCTGAAGGGTGGAAGTTTGGACAAGCCATTTCTTGGCATATTCTCCACCTGCAAGATTCTGTGATTATATATCTGACATTCTCGAATGAGGGATTTGGAAGAGGAGGCAAGTGCTATGTAGTCCAAACCCTTCATATCATTTATGGATTCACAATAAAATTGGATGTGATGGAGGGGTAACCAGTCTGCATGAAATCACATGGAGAGAAGGATCCTCTTTTATGCAAAACGAAATGATCTTTCATTGTTCAAGATTTCTTTGCATGAGGAAGTTGATGGGAATGGTTTTATTGAATCTTATTTCCTCTCTGTTGAGCCGTTTTCTTGCTGTCCGAGTTTATAGAGCAGTAAAAAGGAAGTTTGGTTGCTAGATAGTGGACAAAAATTTGAACCCTTAGAAAGAGGAGTTTCTGATGTGGAACTTCCCTCCTGGGTGTCCTACATTTGTAGGACATGTCCTCCATTTTCTGATCACAGTATATTTTATGGGTTTATACTATATTTGTAAAACTGTAGAACCATAATTAATAATGACCATGGCCATCCATGCATTTTCAATGTAATATCCACTCTCTTGAAGCAAAACAACTCTCCATAATAGCGTAAGAGCTACTTGAAAGTAGAATTTATTCTCTTAGACTATGGTGGACTTTACGTCCTTCGAGGTCTTTCCACAAAGTATAGATGGGCAATTATCAGATGTTATTGATTGATATTGAAGGGTGGAAGTTTGGACAAGCCATTTCTTGGCATATCTTCCACATGTAAGATTCTGTGATTACATATCTGACATTCTCGAATGAGAGATTTGGTAGAGGAGGCAAGTGCCATGTAGTCCAAACCCTTCATGTCATTTATGGATTCACAGTGAAATTGGTCGTGACGGAGGGGTACCCAGTCTGCATGAAATCACATGGAGAGAAGGATCCTCTTGTATGCAGAACAAAATAACTTTCATTGTTCAAGATTTCTTTGCATGAGGAAGTTGATGGGAATGGTTTTATTGAATCTTATTTCCTCCCTGTTGAGCGTTTTTCTTGATGTACGAATATATAGATCAGTAAAAAGGAAGTTTTGTGGCTAGTTAGTGGAGAAAAATTTGAACCGTTGGAAAGAGGTGTTTTTAATTTGGGCCTTCCCTCCTGGGCGTCCTACATTTTCAGATCACATAATATTTTATGGGTATATACTATATTTGTACACCTGTAAACACATAATTAATCATGACCATTGCCATCGACGCATTTTCAATGTAATATCCACTCTCTTGAAGCAAAACAACTCTCCATAATAGTTTAAGAGCTATTTGAAAGTAGAATTTATTTTCTTGGGCTTTGATGGACTTGATGTCCGGCGAGGTCTTTCCAAAAGTTTGGATGAGCAATTATCAGACGTTATTGAGTTGCAAAAATTCTGAAGTGTGGAATTTTGGACAAGACGTTTCTTGGCATATCTTCCACATGAAAGATTCTGTGATTACATATCTGACATTCTCGAATGAGAGATTTGGAAGAGGAGGCAAGTGCCATGTAGTCCAAACCCTTCATGTCATTTATGGATTCACAGTGAAATTGGTCTTGACGGAGGGGTACACAGTCTGCATGAAATCAAACGGATAGAAGGATCCTCTTCTATGTAGAACGAAATGATCTTTCATTGTTCAAGATTTCTTTGCTTCAGGAAATTGATGGGAATGGTTTTATTGAATCTTTTTTCCTCTCTGTTGAGTGGTTTTCTGGCTGTTCGAGTTTACACAGCAGGAAAAATGAAGTTTGGTTTCTAGATAGTGGAGAAAAAATTGAACCCTTGAAAAGAGGTGTTTTTGATTAGGGCCATACCTCCTGGGCGTCCTACATTTGTAGTAGATGTCCTCCATTTTCAAACCACAGTTTATTTTATGGGTATATACTATATTTTTACACCTGTATACCCATAATTAATCATGACCATTGCCATCCAAGCATTTTCAATGTAATATCCACTCTCTTGAAGCAAAACAACTCTCCATAATAGTGTAAGACCTATTTGAAAGTAGAATTTATTCTCCTGGACTTTGGTGGACTTTACGTCCTTCGACGTCTTTCCACAAAGTTTGGATGGGCAATTTTCAGACGTTATTGAATTGCAAAAAATCTGAAGGGTGGAAGTTTGGACAAGCCATTTCTTGGCATATTCTCCACCTGCAAGATTCTGTGATTACATATCTGACATTCTCGAATGAGAGATTTGGAAGAGGAGGCAAGTGCCATGTATTCCAAACCCTTAATATCCTTTATGTATTCACAATAAAATTGGTTGTGATGGAGGGGTAACCGGTCTGCAAGAAATCACATGGAGAGAAGGATCCTCTTTGATGCAGAACGATATGATCTTTCATTGTTCAAGATTTCTTTGCATGAGGAAGTTGATGGGAATGGTTTTATTGAATCTTATTTCCTCTCTGTTGACCCGTTTTCTTGCTGTAAGAGTATATAGAGCAGTAAAAAGGAAGTTTGGTTGCTAGTTAGTGTACAAAAATTAGAACCATTGGAAAGGGGTGTTTTTGATTTGGACCTTCCCTCCTGGGTGTCCTACATTTGTAGGACATGTCCTCCATTTTCAGATCACAGTATATTTTATGGGTATATACAATCTTTGTACACCTGTAGACCCAGAATTAATCATGACCATTGCCATCCAAGCATTCTCAAAGTATATTCCACCCCTTCAAGTAAAACTACTCTTCATAATTGTGTAAGAGGTATTTGAAAGTAGAATTTATTCTCTTTGACTTTGGTGCACTTTATCTCCTGCGACGTCTTTCCACAAAGTTTGGATGGACAATTATCAGACGTTATTGAGTTGCAAAAATTCTGAATTGTGGAATTTTGGACAAGCCATTTCTTGGCATATCTTCCACATGTAAGATTCTGTGATTACACATCTGACATTCTATAATGACAGATTTGGTAGAGGAGGCAAGTGCTATGTAGTCCAAACCCTTCATATCATTTATAGATTCACAATAAAATTGGTTGTGAAGGAGGGGTAACCAGTCTGCATGAAATCACATGGAGAGAAGGATCCTCTTTTATGCAGAACGAAATGATCTTTCATTGTTCAAGATTCCTTTGCATGAGAAAGTTGATGGGAATGGTTTTATTGAATCTAATTTCCTCTCTGTTGAGCCGTTTTCTTGCTGTCCGAGTTTATAGAGCAGTAAAAAGGAACTTTGGTAGCTAGTTGGTAGACAAAAATTTGAACCCTTGGAAAGAGGTGTTTTTGATGTGGGCCTTCCCTCCTGGGCGTCCTACATTTGTAGGACATGTCCTCTATCTTGAGATCACAGTATATTTTATGGGTTTATACTATATATGTACACCTGTAGACCCATAAAAAACATGACCATGGCCATCCAAGCATTTTCAATGTAATATCCAATCTCTTTAAGCAAAACAACTCTCCATAATAGCGTAAGAGCTATTTGAAATTAGAATTTATTCTCTTTGACTATGCTGGACTTTACGTTCTTCGAGGTCTTTCCACAAAGATTGGATGGGCAATTATCAGACATTATTGAATCGAAAAAATTCGGAAGGATGGGAGTTTGGACTAGCCATCTCTTGGCATATCTTGCACCTGTAAAATCCTGTGATTACATATCTGACATTCGCGAAAGAGAGATTTGGAAGAGGAAGCACGTGCCATGTAGTCCAAACCCTTCATTTCATTTATGGATTCACAGTGAAATTGGTGGTGATGTAGGGGTACCCAGTCTGCAAGAAATCACATGGAGAGAAGGATCCTCTTCTATGTAGACCGAAATGATCTTTCATTTTTCAAGATTTCTTTGCATGGGGAAGTTGATGGGAATGGTTTTATTGAATCTTATTTCCTCTCTGTTGAGCCGTTTACTTGCTGTCCGATGTTATAGAGCAGTAAAAATGAGGTTTGGTTGCTAGATAGTGGACAAAAATTTGAACACTTGGAAAGGGGTGTTTCTGATTTGGACCTTCCCTCCTGGGTGTCCTACATTTGTAGGACATGTCCTCCATTTTCTGACCAGAGTATATTTTATGGGTTTATACTATATTTGTAAAACTGTAGAACCATAATTAATAATGACCATGGCCATCCATGCATTTTCAATGTAATATCCACTCTCTTGAAGCAAAACAACTCCCCATAATAGCGTGAGAGCTATTTGAAAGTAGAATTTATTCTCTTAGATTATGGTGGACTTTACGTCCTTTGAGGTCTTTCCACAAAGTTTGGATGGGCAATTATCAGACGTTATTGATTTGCAAAAATTCTGAAGGGTGGAAGTTTGGAAAAGCCGTTTCTTGGCATATCTTCCACATGTAAGATTCTGTGATTACATATCTGACATTCTCGAATGAGAGATTTGGAAGAGGAGGCAAGTGCCATGTAGTCCAAACCCTTCATGTCATTTATGGATTCACAGTGAAATTGGTCGTGACGGAGGAGTACCCAGTCTGAATGAAATCACATGGAGAGAAGGATCTTCTTCTATGTAGAGCAAAATGATCTTTCATTGTTCTAGGTTTCTTTTCATGAGGAAGTTGATATGAATGGTTTTATTGAATCTTATTTCCTCTCTGTTGAGCCGTTTTCTTGCTGTCCGAATTTATAGAGCAATAAAAAGGAAGTTTGGTTTCTAGATAGTGGACAAAAATTTGAATCCTTGGAAAGAGGTGTTTTTGATTTGGGCCTTCCCTCCAGGGCGTCCTACATTTGTAGGACATGTCCTCCATTTTCAGATCACAGTATATTTTATGTGTTTATACTATATTTGTACACCTGCAGACCCATAATTAATCATGACCATTGACATCCAAGCATTTTCAAAGTATATTCCACTCCGTTCAAGCAAAACAACTCTCCATAATAGTGTATGAGCTATTTGAAAATAGCAATTATTCTCTTGGACTTTGGTGCATTTTACGTCAAGCGAGGTCTTTCCACAAAGTTTGGATGGGCAATTATCATACCTTATTGAGTTGCAAAAATTCAGATGGCTGGGAGTTTGGTCTAGCCATCTCTTGGCATATCTTGCACCTGCAAGATTCTGTGATTACATATCTGACATTCTCGAATGAGATATTTGGAAGAGGAGAGAAGTGCTATGTAGTCCAAACCCTTCATATCATTTATAGATTCACAAAAAAATTGGTTGTGATAGAGGGGTAACCAGTCTGCATGAAATCACATGGAGAGAAGGATCCTCTTTTATGCAGAATGAAATGACCTTTCATTGTTCAAGATTTCTTTGCATGAGGAAGTTGATGGGAATGGTTTTATTGAATCTTATTTCCTCTCTGTTGAGACGTTTTCTTGCTGTCCAGGTATATAGAGCAGTAAAAAGGAAGTTTGGTTGCTAGTTAGTGGACAAAAATTTGAACCCTTGGAAAGAGGTGTTTTTGATTTGGGCCTTCCCTCCAGGGCGTCCTACATTTGTAGGACATGTCCTCCATTTTCAGATCACAGTATATTTTATGTGTTTATACTATATTTGTACACCTGCAGACCCATAATTAATCATGACCATTGACATCCGAGCATTTTCAAAGTATATTCCACTCCGTTCAAGCAAAACAACTCTCCATAATAGTGTATGAGCTATTTGAAAGTAGTATTTATTCTCTTGGACTTTGGTGCACCTTACATCCTGCGAGGTCTTTCCACAAAGTTTGGATGGGCAATTCTCAGATGTTACTGAGTTGCAAAAATTTGGAAGGGTGGAAGTTTGGACTAGCGATCTCTTGGCATATCTTTCACCTGTAAGATTCTGTGATTACATATCTGACATTTTCGAATGAGAGATTTGAAAGAGGAGGCAAGTGCTATATAGTCCAAACCCTTCATGTCATTTATGGATTCATAGTAAAATTGGTTGTGATGGAGGGGTACCCAGTCTGCATGAAATCACATGGAGAGAAGGATCCTCTTGTATGCAGAAAAAAATTATCTTTCATTGTTCAAGATTTCTTTGCATGAGGAAGTTAATGGGAATGGTTTTATTGAATCTTATTTCCTCTCTGTTGAGCCGTTTTCTTGCTGTACGAGTTTATAGAGCAGTAAAAAGGAAGTTTGGTTTCTAGATAGTGGACAAAAATCTGAACCCTTGGAAAGGGTTTTTTTTTTTGCTTTGGACATTCCCTCCTGGGTGTCCTACATTTGTAGGACATGTCCTTCATTTTCTGATCACAGTATATTTTATGAGTTTATACTATATTTGTAAAACTGTAGAATCAGAATTAATAATGACCATGGCCATCCATGTATTTTCAATGTAATATCCAATCTCTTGAAGCAAATCAACTTTCCATAATAGTGTGAGAGCTATTTGAAAGTAGATTTTATTCTCTTAGACTATGGTGGACTTTACGTCCTTCGAGGTCTTTCCACAAAGTTTGGATGGGCAATTATCAGACGTTATTGAATTGCAAAAAATCTGAAGGGTGGAAGTTTGGACAAGCCATTTCTTGGCATATTCTCCACATGTAAGATTCTGTGATTACATATCTGACATTCTCGAATGAGAGATTTGGAAGAGGAGGCAAGTGCCATGTAGTCCAAACCCTTCATATTCTTTATGCATTCACAATAAAATAGGTTGTGCTGGAGGGGTAACCAGTCTGCAAGAAATCACATGGGGAGAAGGATCCTCTTCTAGGTAGAATGAAATGATCTTTCATTGTTCAAGATTTCTTTGCATGAGGAAATTGATGGCAATGGTTTTATTGAATCTTATTTCCTCTCTGTTGAGCCGTTTTCTTGCTGTCCGAGTTTATAGAGCAGTAAAAAGGAAGTTTGGTTGCTAGATAGTGGAGAAAAATTTGAACCCTTGGAAAGGGGTGTTTCTGATTTGGAACTTCCCTCCTGGGTGTCCTACATTTGTAGGACATGTCCTCCATTTTCTGATCACAGTATATTTTATGGGTTTATACTATATTTGTAACTCTGTAGAACCATAATTAATAATGACCATGGCCATCCATGCATTTTCAATGTAATATCCACTCTCTTGAAGCAAAACAACTCTCCATAATAGCGTCAGAGCTATCTGAAAGTAGAATTAATTCTCTTAGACTATGGTGGACTTTACGTCCTTCGAGGTCTTTCCACAAAGTTTGGATGGGCAATTATCAGACGTTATTGATTTGCAAAAATTCTGAAGGGTGGAAGTTTGAACAAGACGTTGCTTGGCATATCTTCCACCTGTAAGATTCTGTGATTACATGTCTGACATTCTCGAATGAGAAATTTGGAAGAGGAGGCAAGTACCATGTAGTCCAAACCCTTCATGTCATTTATGGATTCACAGTGAAATTGGTCGTGACGGAGGGGTACCCAGTCTGCATGAAATCAAACGGATAGAAGGATCCTCTTCTATGTAGAACGAAATGATCTTTCATTGTTCAAGATTTTATGCTTCAGGAAATTGATGGGAATGGTTTCATTGAATCTTTTTTCCTCTCTGTTGAGTGGTTTTCTGGCTGTTCGAGTTTACACAGCAGGAAAAATGAAGTTTGGTTTCTAGATAGTGGAGAAAAATTTGAACGCTTGGAAAGAGGTGTTTTTGATTAGGGCCATCCCTCCTGAGCGTACTACATTTGTAGGACATGTCCTCAATTTTCAGAACACAGTATATTTTATGGGTATATACAATATTTGTACACCTGTAGACCCAGAATTAATCATGACCATTGCCATATAAGCATTCTCATAGTATATTCCACCCCCTTCAAGTAAAACAACTCTTTATAATTGTGTAAGAGCTATTTGAAAGTAGAATTTATTCTCTTGGACTTTGGTGCACTTTACGTCCTGCGACGTCTTTCCAAAATGTTTTGAAGGACAATTATCAGACGTTATTGAGTTGCAAAAATTCTGTAGGGTGGAATTTTGGACAAGCCATTTCTTGGCATATCTTCCACCTGTAAGATTCTGTGATTACATATCTGACATTCTAGAATGAGAGATTTGGAAGAGGAGAGAAGTGCTATATAATCCAAACCCTTCATATCATTTATAGATTCACAATAAAATTGGTTGTGAAGGAGGGGTAACCAGTCTGCATGAAATCACATGGAGAGAAGGATCCTCTTTTATGCAGAACGAAATGATCTTTAATTGTTCAAGATTTCTTTGCATGAGGAAGTTGATGGGAATGGTTTTATTGAATCTTATTTCCTCTCTGTTGATCCGTTTTCTTGCTGTCCGAGTTTATAGAGCAGTAAAAAGGAAGTTTGGTAGCTAGTTAGTGGACAAAAATTTGAACCCTTGGAAAGAGGTGTTTTTGATGTGGGCCTTCACTCCTGGACGTCCTACATTTGTAGGACATGTCCTCCATTTTCAGATCACAGTATATTTTATGGGTATATATTATATTTGTACACCTGTATACCCATAATTAATCATGACCATTGCGATCCAAGCATTTTCAATGTAATATCCACTCTCTTGAAGCAAAACAACTCTCCATAATAGTGTAAGCGCTATTTGAAAGTAGAATTTATTCTCTTAGACTATGGTGGACTTTACGTCCTTCGAGGTCTTTCCACAAAGTTTGGATGGGCAATTATCAGACGTTATTGAGTTGCAAAAATTCGGAATGCTGGGAGTTTGGACTAGCCATCCCTTGGCATATCTTGCACGTGTAAGATTCTGTGATTACATAGGTGACATTCTCGAATGAGATATTTGGAAAAGGAGGCAAGTGCTATGTAGTCCAAACCCTTCATATCATTTATAGATTCACAATAAAATTGTTCGTGAAGGAGGGGTAATCAGGCTGCATGAAATTACATGGAGAGAAGGATCCTCTTGTATGCAGAACAAAATGATCTTTCATTGTTCAAGATCTTTTTGCATGTGGAAATTGATGGGAATGGTTTTATTGAATCTTATTTCCTCTCTTTTGAGCCGTTTTCTTGCTGTACGAGTATATAGAGCATTAAAAAGGAAGTTTGGTTGATAGTTAGTGGACAAAAATTTGAACCCTTGGAAAGTGGTGTTTTTGATTTGGGCCTTCCCTCCTGGGCGTCCTACATTTGTAGGACATGTCCTCTATTTTCAGATCACAGTATATTTTATGGGTTTATACTATATTTGTACACCTGCAGACCCATAATTAATCATGACCATTGACATTCAAGCATTTTCAAAGTATATTCCACTCCGTTCACGCAAAACAACTCTCCATAATAGCGTAAGAGATATTTGAAAGTAGAATTTATTCTCTTAGACTATGCTGGACTTTACGTCCTTCGAGGTCTTTCCACAAAGTTTGGATGGGCAATTATCAGACGTTATTGAGTTGCAAAAATTCGGAAGGCTGGGAGTTTGGACTAGCCATCTGTAGGCATATCTTGCACCTGTAAGATTCTGTGATTACATATCTGACATTCTCGAATGAGAGATTTGGAAGAGGAGGCACGTGCCATGTAGTCCAAACCCTTCATGTCATTTATGGATTCACAGTGAAATTGGTCGTGACGGAGGGGTACCCATTCTGCATGAAATCAAACGGATAGAAGGATCCTCTTCTATGTAGAACGAAATGATCTTTCATTGTTCAAGATTCCTTTGCTTCAGGTAATTGATGGGAATGGTTTTATTGAATCTTTTTTCCTCTCTGTTGAGTGGTTTTCTGGCTGTTCGAGTTTACACAGCAGGAAAAAGGAAGTTTGGTTTCTAGATAGTGGAGAAAAATTTGAACCCTTGGAAAGAGGTGTTTTTGATTAGGGCCATTCCTCCTGGGCGTCCTACATTTGTAGGACATGTCCTACATTTTCAAATCACATAGTATTTTATGGTTATATACTATATTTGTACCCCTGTAAACCCATAATTAATCATGACCATTGCCATCGAAGCATTTTCATTGTAATTTCCACTCTATTGAAGCAAAACACTCTCCATAATTGTGTAAGAGCTATTTGAAAGTAGAATTTATAGATTTTTGGTGGACTTTACGTCCTTCGAGGTCTTTCCACAAAGTTTGGATGGGCAATTATCAGACGTTATTGAGTTGCAAAAATTCTGAAGTGTGGTAGTTTGGACAAGCCATTACTTGGCATATCTTCCACCTGTAAGATTCTGTGATGACATATCTGATATTCTCGAATGAGAGATTTGGAAGAGGAGGCAAGTGCCATATAGTCCAAACCCTTCATGTCATTTTTGGATTCACAGGGAAATTGGTCGTGATAGAGGCGGATAAAGTCTGCATGAAATCACTTGGAGAGAAGGATCCTCTTCTATGTAGAACAAAATGATCTTTGATGGTTCAAGATTTCTTTGCATGAGGACGTTGATGGGAATGGTTTTATTGAATCTTATTTCCTCTCTGTTGAGCCGTTTACTTGCTGTCCGATGTTATAGAGCAGTAAAAAGGAAGTTTGGTTGCTAGTTAGTGGACAAAAATTTGAACCCTTGGAAAGATTTGGGCCTTTCCTCCAGGCCTTTCCTCCAGGGCTTCCTACATTTGTAGGACATGTCCTCCATTTTCAGATCACAGTATATTTTATGGGTTTGGGCCTTTCCTCCAGGGCGTCCTACATTTGTAGGACATGTCCTCCATTTTCAGATCACAGTATATTTTATGGGTTTATACTATGTTTGTACACCTGCAGACCCATAATTAATCATGACCATTGCCATCCACGCATTTTCAAAGTATATTCCACTCCGTTCAAGCAAAACAACTCTCCATAATAGTGTATGAGCTATTTGAAAGTAGCAATTATTCTCTTGGACTTTGGTGCACTTTAAGTCAAGCGAGGTCTTTCCACAAAGTTTGGATGGGGAATTATCAGACCTTATTGAGTTGCAAAAATTCGGAAGGCTGGGAGTTTGGAATAGCCATCTCTTGGCATATCTTGCACCTGCAAGATTCTGTGATTACATATCTGACATTCTCGAATGAGAGATTTGGAAGAGGAGGCAAGTGCTATGTAGTTCAAACCCTTCATGTCATTTATGGATTCACAGTAAAATTGGTCGTGATGGAGGGGTACCTCCATCAGTCTGCATGAAATCACATGGAGAGAAGGATCCTCTTCAATGCAGAACAAAGTGATCTTTCATTGTTCAAGATTTCTTTGCATGAGGAAATTGATGGGAATGGTTTTATTGAATCTTTTTTCCTCTCTGTTGAGCCGTTTTCTTGCTGTATGAGTATATAGAGCAGTAAAAAGGAAGTTTGGTTGATAGTGGACAAAAATTTGAACCCTTGGAAAGAGGTGTTTTTGATTTAGGCCTTCCCTCCAGGGCGTCCTACATTTGTAGGACATGTCCTCCATTTTCAGATCACAGTTTTTTAAAATAGGATTATACTATATTTGTACACCTTCAGACCCATAATTAATCATGACCATTGACATCCAAGCATTTTCAAAGTATATTCCACTCCGTTCAAGCAAAACAACTCTCCATAATAGTGTATGAGCTATTTGATAGTAGCATTTATTCTCTTGGACTTTGGTGCACCTTACATCCTGCGAGGTCTTTCCACAAAATTTGGATGGGCAATTCTCTGATGTTACTAAGTTGCAAAAATTCTGAAGGGTGGAAGTTTGGACAAGCCATTTCTTCGCATATCTTCCACATGTAAGATTCTGTGATTACATATCTGACATTCTCGAATTAGAGATTTGGAAGAGGAGGCAAGTGCCATGTAGTCCAAACCCTTCATGTCATTTATGGATTCAGAGTAAAATTGGTCGTGATGGAGGGGTACCAAGTCTGCATGAAATCACATGGAGAGAAGGATCCTCTTGTATGCAGAACAAAATTATCTTTCATTGTTCAAGATTTCTTTGCATGAGGAAGTTGATGGGAATGGTTTTATTGAATCTTATTTCCTCTCTGTTGAGCCGTTTTCTTGCTGTCTGAGTTTCTGGAGCAGTTTAAAGGAACTTTGGTTGCTAGATAGTGGACAAAAATTTGAACCCTTGGAAAGAGGTGTTTTTCATTTGGGCCTTCCCTCCTGGGGGTCCTACATTTGTAGGACATGTCCTCCATCTTGAGATCACCGTATATTTTATGGGTTTATACTATATATGTACACCTGTAGACCCATAATAAAACAGGACCATGGCCATCCAAGAATTTTCAATGTAATATCCACTCTCTTGAAACAAAACAATGTAATTTCCATAATAGTGTAAGAGCTATTTGAAAATAGAATTTATTTTCTTGTACTTTGGTGGACTTTACGTCCGGCGAGGTCTTTCCACAAAGGTTTGATGGGCAATTGTCAGACGTTATTGAGTTGCAAATATTCGGAAGGCTGGGAGTTTGGACTAGCCATCTCTTGGCATATCTTGCACCTGTAAGATTCTGTGATTACATATCTGACATTCTCGAATGAGAGATTTGGAAGAGGAGGCAAGTGCTATGTAGTCCAAACCCTTCCTATCATTTATAGATTCACAATAAAATTGGTCGTGAAGGAGGGGTACCCAGTCTGCATGAAATTACATGGAGAAAAGGATCCTCTTCAAGGTAGAACAAAATGATCTTTCATTGTTCAAGATTTCTTTGCATGAGGAAGTTGATGGGAATGGTTTTATTGAATCTTATTTCCTCTCTGTTGAGCGTTTTTCTTCATGTACAAATATATAGAGCAGTAAAAAGGAAATTTTGTGGCTAGTTAGTGAAGAAAAATTTGAACCCTTGGAAAGAGGTGTTTTTAATTTGGGCCTTCCCTCCTGGGCGTCCTACATTTGTAGGACATGTCCTACATTTTCAAATCACATAGTATTTTATGGTTATATACTATATTTGTACCCCTGTAAACCCATAATTAATCATGACCATTGCCATCGAAGCATTTTCATTGTAATTTCCACTCTATTGAAGCAAAACACTCTCCATAATTGTGTAAGAGCTATTTGAAAGTAGAATTTATAGGATTTTGGTGGACTTTACGTCCTTCGAGGTCTTTCCACAAAGTTTGGATGGGCAATTATCAGACGTTATTGAGTTGCAAAAATTCTGAAGTGTGGTAGTTTGGACAAGCCATTACTTGGCATATCTTCCACCTGTAAGATTCTGTGATGACATATCTGATATTCTCGAATGAGAGATTTGGAAGAGGAGGCAAGTGCCATATAGTCCAAACCCTTCATGTCATTTTTGGATTCACAGGGAAATTGGTCGTGATAGAGGCGGATAAAGTCTGCATGAAATCACTTGGAGAGAAGGATCCTCTTCTATGTAGAACAAAATGATCTTTGATGGTTCAAGATTTCTTTGCATGAGGAAGTTGGTGGGAATGGTTTTATTGAATCTTATTTCCTCTCTGTTGAGCCGTTTTCTTGCTGTACGAATATATAGAGCAGTAAAAAGGAAGTTTGGTTGCTAGTTAGTGGACAAAAATTTGAACCCTTGGAAAGATTTGGGCCTTTCCTCCAGGCCTTTCCTCCAGGGCTTCCTACATTTGTAGGACATGTCCTCCATTTTCAGATCACAGTATATTTTATGGGTTTGGGCCTTTCCTCCAGGGCGTCCTACATTTGTAGGACATGTCCTCCATTTTCAGATCACAGTATATTTTATGGGTTTATACTATATTTGTACACCTGCAGACCCATAATTAATCATGACCATTGCCATCCACGCATTTTCAAAGTATATTCCACTCCGTTCAAGCAAAACAACTCTCCATAATAGTGTATGAGCTATTTGAAAGTAGCAATTATTCTCTTGGACTTTGGTGCACTTTAAGTCAAGCGAGGTCTTTCCACAAAGTTTGGATGGGGAATTATCAGACCTTATTGAGTTGCAAAAATTCGGAAGGCTGGGAGTTTGGAATAGCCATCTCTTCGCATATCTTGCACCTGCAAGATTCTGTGATTACATATCTGACATTCTCGAATGAGAGATTTGGAAGAGGAGGCAAGTGCTATGTAGTTCAAACCCTTCATGTCATTTATGGATTCACAGTAAAATTGGTCGTGATGGAGGGGTACCTCCATCAGTCTGCATGAAATCACATGGAGAGAAGGATCCTCTTCAATGCAGAACAAAAGGCCTAAGCAGACTTGCCAGAAATAGTGCACATTAAATTGAGGCACTGCCCTGGCTCAGTGCTAGGGAGTCATGGGAATTGTATTTTTTTTTCTGGGACATTGAGCCTTCTCTGTCAGAAAGCTCTGGTGCCACAGTAAATTACAGTTCCCATGATTCCCTAGTACTGAGCCAGGGCAGTGCCTCAATTTAATGTGCACTATTCCTGGCAGTCTGCTTAGGCCCAAAGTGATCTTTCATTGTTCAAGATTTCTTTGCATGAGGAAATTGATGGGAATGGTTTTATTGAATCTTATTTCCTCTCTGTTGAGCCGTTTTCTTGCTGTATGAGTATATAGAGCAGTAAAAAGGAAGTTTGGTTGATAGTTAGTGGACAAAAATTTGAACCCTAGGAAAGAGTTGTTTTTGATTTAGGCCTTCCCTCCAGGGCGTCCTACATTTGTAGGACATGTCCTCCATTTTCAGATAACAGTTTTTTTTAATAGGATTATACTATATTTGTACACCTGCAGACCCATAATTAATCATGACCATTGACATCCAAGCATTTTCAAAGTATATTCCACTCCGTTCAAGCAAAACAACTCTCCATAATAGTGTATGAGCTATTTGATAGTAGCATTTATTCTCTTGGACTTTGGTGCACTTTACGTCCTTCGGGGTCGTTGCACAAAGTTTGGATGGGCAATTATCAGACGTTATTGAGTTGCAAAAATTCTGAAGGGTGGAAGTTTGGACTAGCCATATCTTGGCATAGCTTGCACCTTTATCTTTCTGTAATTACATATCTGACATTCTCGAATGAGAGATTTGGAAGAGGAGGCAATTGCTATATATTCCAAACCCTTCATATCATTTATGGATTCACAAAAAAATTGGTCGTGATAGAGGGGTAACCAGTCTGCATGAAATCACATGGAGAGAAGGATCCTCTTTTATGCAGAACGAAATGATCTTTCATTGTTCAAAATTTCTTTGCATCAGGAAGTTGATGGGAATGGTTTTATTGAATCTTATTTCCTCTCTGTTGACCCGTTTTCTTGCTGTCCGAGTTTATAGAGCAGTAAAAAGGAAGTTTGGTTGCTAGTTAGTGGACAAAAATTTAAACCCTTGGAAAGAGGTGTTTTTGATTTGGGCCTTCCCTCCTGGGCATCCAACATTTGTAGGACATGTCCTCCATCTTGAGATCACAGTATATTTTATGGGTTTATACTATAGATGTACACCTGTAGACCCATAATAAAACATGACCATGGCCAGCCAAATATTTTCAATGTAATATCCACTCTCTTGAAGCAAAAGAACTCTCCATAATAGTGTAAGAGCTATTTGAAAGTAGAATTTATTTTCTTGGACTTTGGTGGACTTTATGTCCGTCGAGGTCTTTCCAAAATTTGGATGAGCAATTATCAGACGTTATTGAGTTGCAAAAATTCGGTAGGCTGGGAGTTTGGACTAGCCATCTCTTGGCATATCTTCCTCCTGCAAGATTCTGTGATTACATATCTGACATTCTCGAATGAGAGATTTGGAAGAGGAGGCAAGTGCTATGTAGTCCAAACCCTTCATATCATTTATAGATTCACAATAAAATTGGTTGTGAAGGAGGGATACCCAGTCTGCATGAAATTACATGGAGAGAAGGATCCTCTTCTATGTAGAACAAAATGATCTTTCATTGTTCAAGATTTCTTTGCATGAGGATGTTGATGGGAATGGTTTTATTGAATCTTATTTCCTCTCTGTTGAGCGTTTTTCTTGATGTATGGATATATAGAGCAATAAAAAGGAAATTTGGTGGCTAGTTAGTGGAGAAAAATTTGAACCCTTGGAAAGAGGTGTTTTTGATGTGGGCCTTCACTCCTGGATGTCCTACATTTGTAGGACATGTCCTCAATTTTCAGATCACAGTATATTTTATGGGTATATACTATATTTGTACACCTGTATACCCATAATTAATCATGACCATTGCCATTCAAGCATTTTCAATGTAATATCCACTCTCTTGAAGCAAAAAAACTCTCCATAATAGCGGAGGAGCTATTTGAAAGTAGAATTTATTCTCTTAGACTATGGTGGACTTTACGTCCTTCGACGTCTTTCCACAATGTTTGGAAGGGCAATTATCAGACGTTATTGATTTGCAAAAATTCTGAAGGTTGGAAGTTTTGACTAGCCATCTCTTGGCATATCTTCCACCTGCAAGATTCTGTGATTACATATGTGACATTCTCGAATGAGAGATTTGGAAGAGGAGGCAAGTGCTATGTAGTCCAAACCCTTCATATCATTTATAGATTCACAATAAAATTGGTCGTGAAGGAGGGGTACCCAGGCTGCACCAAAGTCCAATTTGTGTGCTATTTGTGTGTAAAAAAGCAGCCCCCTCGTCACAGCCAAGACAGTTCACTGTGGACAAAGCCCAAAACGCGTCTCGTCGGTCCGCCGATCCAACCCGGAAGTCCTGAAGTGTGGAATGTTGGACAAGCCATTTCTTGGCATATCTTACACCTGTAAGATTCTGTGATTACATAGCTGTCATTCTCGAATGAGAGGTTTGGAAAAGGAGGCAAGTGCTATGTAGTTCAAACCCTTCATGTCATTTATGGATTCACAGTAAAATTGGTCATGATGGAGGGGTACCCTGTCTGCATGAAATCACATGGAGAGAAGGATCCTCTTGTATGCAGAACAAAATGATCTTTCATTGTTCAAGATTTCTTTGCATGAGGAAGTTGATGGGAATGGTTTTATTGAATCTTGTTTCCTCTCTGTTGAGCCGTTTTCTTGCTGTCCGCATTTTTAGACCAGTAAAAAGGAAGTTTGGTTGCTAGATAGTGAAGAAAAATTTGAACCCTTGGAAAGAGGTGTTTTTGATTTGTGCCTTACCTCCTGGGCGTCCTACATTTGTAGGACATGTCCTATATTTTCAGATCACATAATATTTTATGTGTATATACCATATTTTTACACCTGTAAACCCATAATTAATCATGACCATTGCCATCGAAGCATTTTCAATGTAATTTCCACTCTCTTGAAGCAAAACAACTCCCATAATAGTGTAAGAGCTATTTGAAAGTAGAATTTATTGGACTTTGGTGGACTTTAGGTCCTTCGAGGTCTTTCCACAAAGTTTGGATGGGCAAGTATCAGACGTTATTGAGTTGCAAAAATTCTGAAGTGTGGTAGTTTGGACAAGCCATTACTTGGCATATCTTCCACCTGTAAGATTCTGTTATTACATATCTGATATTCTCAAATGAGAGATTTGGAAGAGGAGGCAAGTGCCATATAGTACAAACCCTTCATGTCATATTTGGATTCACAGGGAAATTGGTCGTGATAGAGGCGGACCCAGTCTGCATGAAATCACTTGAAGAGAAGGATCCTCTTCTATGCAGAACGAAATGATCTTCCATTGTTCAAGATTTCTTTGCACGAGGAAGTTGATGGGAATGGTTATATTGAATCTTATTTCCTCTCTGTTGAGCCGTTTTCTAGATGTCCGAGTTTATAGAGCGGTAAAAAAGAAGTATGGTTGCTAATTAGTGGACAAAAATTTGAACCCTTGGAAAGAGGTGTTTTTGATGTGGACCTTCACTCCTGGACGTCCTACATTTGTAGGACATGTCCTCCATTTTCACATCATATTGTAATTTATGGGTTTATACTATATATGTACACCTGTAGTCCCATAATATATCATGACCATGGCCATCCAAGCATTTTCAATGTAATATCCACTCTCTTGAAGCAAAACAACTCTCCATAATAGTGTAAGAGCTACTTGAAAGTAGAATTAGTTCTCTTGGACTTTGTTGGACTTTATGTCCTTCGAGGTCTTTTCACAAAGTTTGGATGGGCAATTATCAGACGTTATTGAGATGCAAAAATTCTGAAGTGTGGAATTTTGGACAAGCCATTTCTTGGCATATCTTCCACATGTAAGATTCTGTTATTACATAGCAGTCATTCTCGAATGAGAGGTTTGGAAGAGGAGGCAACTGCCATGTAGTCCAAACCCTTCATGTCATTTATGGATTCACAGTGAAATTGGTCGTGATGGAGGTGTACCCAGTCTGCATGAAATCACATGGAGAGAAGGATCCCCTTCCGTGTAGAACGAAATGATCTTTCATTGTTCAAGATTCCTTTGCATGAAGAAGTTGATGGGAATGGTTTTATTGAATCTTATTTCCTCTCTGTTGAGCCGTTTTCTTGCTGTACGCGTTTATAGACCAGTAAAAAGAAGTTTGGTTGCTAGATAGTTGACAAAAATTTGAACATTTGGAAAGAGGTGTTTTTGATTTGGGCCTTCCATCCTGGGCGTCCTACATTTGTAGGACAAGTCCTTCATTTTCAGATCACAGTATATTTTATGAGTTTATACTATATATGCACACCTGTAGACCAATAATATGACCATGGCCATCCAAGGATTTTCAATGTAATATTCACTCTTGAAGCAAAGGAACTCTCCATAATAGTGTATGAGCTATTTGAAAGTAGCATTTGTTCTCTTGGACTTTGGTGCATCTTACATCCTGCGAGGTCTTTCCACAAAATTTGGATGGGTAATTCTCAGATGTTACTGAGTTGCAAAAATTCTGAAGGGTGGAAGTTTGGACTAGCGATCTCTTGACATATCTTTCACCTGTAAGATTCCATGATTATATATCTGACATTCTCGAATGAGAGATTTGGACGAGGAGGCAAGTGCTATGTAGTCCAAACACTTCATGTCATTTATGGATTCACAGTAAAATTGGTCATGATGGAGGGGTACCCAGTCTGCATGAAATCACATGGGAGAAGGATCCTCTTGTATGCAGACCAAAATTATTTTTCATTGTTCAAGATTTTTTTGCATTAGGAAGTTGATGGGAATGGTTTTATTGAATCTTATTTCCTCTCTGTTGAGCCGTTTTATTGCTGTACGAGTATATAGAGCAGTAAAAAGGAAGTTTGGTTGCTAGTTAGTGTACAAAAATTTGAACCCTTGGAAAGAGGTGTTTTTTATTTGGGCCTTCCCTCCAGGGCATCCTACATTTGTAGGACATGTCCTCCATTTTCAGATCACTGTATATTTTATGGGTTTATACTATATTTGTACACCTGCAGACCCACAATTAATCATGACCATTGCCATCCAAGAATTTTCAAAGTAATATCCAATCTCTCGAAGCAAAACAACTCTCCATAATAGTGTAAGAGCTATTTGAAAGTAGAATATTCTGTTGGACTTTGGTGCACTTTACGTCAAGCGAGGTCTTTCCACAAAGTTTGGATGGGCAATTATCAGATCTTATTGAGTTGCAAAAATTCAGAAGGCTGGGAGTTTGGACTAGCGATCTCTTGGCATATCTTGAACCTGCAAGATTCTGTGATTACATATCTGACATTCTCGAATGAGAGATTTGGAAGAGGAGGCAAGTGCTATGTAGTCCAAACCCTTCATGTCATTTATGGATTCACAATAAAATTGGACGTGATGGAGGGGGAACTAGTCTGAATGAAATCACATGGAGGGAGGGATCCTCTTCTTTGCAGAACGAAATGATCTTTCATTGTTAAATATTTTTTTGGTTGAGGAAGTTGATGGGAATGGTTTTATTGAATCTTATTTCCTCTCTGTTGAGCCGTTTTCTTGGTGTACGAGTATATAGAGCAGTAAAAAGGAAGTTTTGTTGCTAGTTAGTAGACAAAAATTTGAACCCTTGGAAAGAGGTGTTTTTGGTTTGGGCCTTCTCTCCAGGGCGTCCTACATTTGTAGGACATGTCCTCCATTTTCAGATCACAGTATATTTTAAGGGTATATACTATATTTGTACACCTGTAAACACATAATTTATCATGACCATTGCCATCCAAGCATTTTCAATGTAATATCCAATCTCTTGAAGCAAAACAACTCTCCATAATAGTTTAAGAGCTATTTGAAAGTAGAATTATTCTCTTGGACTTTGGTGGACTTTACGTCCTTCGGTGTCTTTGCCCAAAGTTTGGATGGGCAATTATCTGACCTTATTGAGTTGCAAAAATTCTGAAGTGTGGAATTTTGGACAAGCCATTTCTTGGCAGATCTTACACCTGTTAGATTCTGTGATTATGTAGCTGTCATTCTCGAATGAGAGATTTGGAAGAGGAGGCAAGTGAAATGTAGTCCAAACCCTTCATGTCATTAAGGATTCACAGTGAAATTGTTTGTGATGGAGGGGTACCCAGTCTGAATGAAATCACATGGAGAGAAGGATCCTCTTCCGTGTAGAACGAAATGATCTTTCATTGTTCAAGATTTCTTTGCATGAGGAAGTTGATGGGAATGGTTTTATTGAATCTTATTTCCTCTCTGTTGAGCGTTTTTCTTGATGTACGAATATATAGAGCAGTAAAAAGGAAGTTTGGTGGCTAGCTAGTGGAGAAAAATTTGAAACCGTGGAAAGAGGTGTTTTTAATTTGGGCCTTCCCTCATGGGCATCCTACATTTGTAGGACATGTCCTACATTTTCAGATCACATAATATTTTATGGGTGTATACTATATTTGTACACCTGTAAACCCAGAATTAATCATGACCATTGACATCGAAGCATTTTCAATATAATTTCCACTCTCTTGAAGCAAAACAACCCTCCATAATAGTGTAAGAGATATTTGAAAGTAGAATTTATTGGACTTTGGTGGACTTTATGTCCTTCGAGGTCTTTCCACAAAGTTTGGATGGGCAATTATCAGACGTTATTGAGTTGCAAAAATTCTGAAGTGTGGAAGTTTGGACAAGCCATTACTTGGCATATCTTCCACCTGTAAGATTCTGTTATTACATATCTGATATTCTCGAATGAGAGATTTGGAAGAGGAGGCAAGTGCCATATAGTCCAAACCCTTCATGCCATTTTTGGATTCACAGGGAAATTGGTCGTGATAGAGGCGGACCCAGTCTGCATGAAATCACTTGGAGAGAAGGATCCTCTTCTATGCAGAACGAAATGATCTTCCATTGTTCAAGATTTCTTTGCATGAGGAAGTTGATGGGAATGGTTATATTGAATCTTATTTCCTCTCTGTTGAGCCGTTTTCTAGATGTCTGAGTTTATAGAGCAGTAAAAAGGAAGTATGGTTGCTAATTAGAGGACAAAAATTTGAACCCTTGGAAAGAGGTGTTTTTGATGTGGGCCTTCACTCCTGGACGTCCAAAATTTGTAGGACATGTCCTCCATTTTCACATCATACTTTATTTTATGGGTTTATACTATTTTTGTACACTTGTAGACCTATAATTAATCATGACAATTGCCATCCTAACATTTTCAATGTAATATCCACTCTCTTGAAGCAAAACAACTCTCCATAATAGTGTAAGAGCTATTTGAAAGTACAATTAATTCTCTTTGACTTTGGTTGACTTTATGTCCTTCGAGGTCTTTCCACAAAGTTTGGATGGGCAATTATCAGATGTTATTGAGTTGCAAAAATTCTGAAGGGTGGGAGTTTGGACTAGCCATATCTTGGCATATCTTCCACCTTTAAGATTCTGTGATTACATATCTGACATTCTCGAATGAGTGATATGGAAGAGGAGGGAAGTCCAAACCCTTCATCTCATTTATGGATTCACAGTGAAATTGGTCGTGATGGAGGTGTACCCAGTCTGCATGAAATCACATGGAGAGAAGGATCCCCTTCCGTGTAGAACGAAATGATCTTTCATTGTTCAAGATTCCTTTGCATGAAGAAGTTGATGGGAATGGTTTTATTGAATCTTATTTCCTCTCTGTTGAGCCGTTTTCTTGCTGTCCTAGTTTACAGAGCAGTAAAAAGGAAGTTTGGTTGCTAGATAGTGGACAAAAATTTGAACCCTTGGAAAGAGGTGTTTTTGATTTGGCCCTTCCCTCCTGGGCATCCTACATTTTTAGGACAGGTCCTTCATTTTCAGATCACAGTATATTTTATGGGTATATACTTTATTTGTACACCTGTAGACCCATAATTAATCATGACCATGGCCATCCAAGCATTTTCAATATTATATCCCCTCTCCTGAAGCAAAACAGCTCTCCATAATAGTGTAAGAGCTATTTGAAAGTAGCAATTATTCTCTTGGACTTTGTTGCACTTTATGTCCTGTGAGGTCTTTCCACAAAGTTTGGATGGGCAATTCTCAGATGTTATTGAGTTGCAAATATTCTGAAGGGTGGAAGTTTGGACCAGCCTTTTCTTGTTATATCTTTCACATGTAAGATTTTGTGATTACATATCTGATATTCTCGAATGAGAGATTTCGAAGAGGAGGCAAGTGCTATGTAGTCCAAATCCTTCATGTCATTTATGGATTCACAGTAAAATTGGTCGTGATGGAGGAGTACCCAGTCTGCATGAAATCACATGGAGAGAAGGATCCTCTTCTATGCAGAATGAAATGATCTTTCATTGTTCAAGATTTCTTTGCATGAGGAGGTTGATGGGAATGGTTTTTATTGAATCTTATTTCCTCTCTTTTTTTTGTTTTTTTTAAAATAATTTTTATTAAGAGATGTATAAAAAACAAACGAACAAACATAATACAGATAAACATAACTAACTACCTACCTAACTAACATAAGATATAAAACCTAACAAAACATAGAAAAACTACCTAAATTCTTCCACAGTACTACAGATGTTCATCTACCTTATAATAATTTTCCCTGATCATTTAAGCTATTATAAGTTCACATCACAGACTACATGTTGCAAATGTCGTTCGGAGCTTAAATTATCCAAGACAACAATATATATCGAAATATCTTGAAATTCTATATTCTATATTCTAAGAGATCCTTAAGAAAAAACATATATAGAAAAAAGACAAGAAAAAAATACTTTCACTCCCAAACAATAAAAGGTAGTATACAGTCTTTCATATTCTTCCTCATATATTCAAACCAAGGCCTCCATAGATTCTGAAAAAGTGACAAGGATTTATTTTGGATTAAATATGTTAATTTCTCTAATTCATAAACTTCATACATTTTAAACCTCCATTCTTCCATCGTAGGACATTCTCTTCTTCTACAGTGTTTGGTGAATAAAATTCTCACTGTAGTTATTAGTAAAAATAGTAACTTTCCCCCTTTTTTTCCCCAGCTCATCCCTAAATATATTTAACAAATATATTTTAGGATCGACTTCAATCCATATATTTAAAATTTGTTTAATTTCTTTGTTAATAAGAGTCCAAAACTTGTGAGCTATCTTACATTTCCACCAAACATAAAAGTAATATCCTGTTTTCTCCTCACACTTCCAACAAATAGGGTTATATCCTTTATATATTTTCGATAGTCTTACTGGGGTTAAATACCACCTAAAGATGAATTTGTATGAATTTTCCCTTATACCTATATTTACAGCATATTTCTTCAATCTATTCCAACTTTTAGTCCACTCTTCCAAATATATATTTTGTTTTAGGTCTTTTGCCCAATTAAGCATATAATTATTAATGGCATTTTCTTCCAGATCCCACTCTCGAATCAATTTATAATATTTCGAAATCATTTTCTTTTTCCCCCCACTCAGAATCTTTTCAAACTTTTTATCAGCAGGACCTATCCTACCCAAATTATTATCAACTTTAAACCGTTCGTATAATTGCCTATATGTGAACCAATTGAGGTCATGTCCAGTCATCTTTAATTCCTCTGATGTCTTAAATTGTAGATTATTATCTACTTTTTCGGTCAAATCCTTGTATTTTAGCCACTTTCCGTCCGTGTATATCGTTTTCATTAATATTGCTTCGGCCGGTGAAGCCCAATATGGTATTTTTTGACACCATTTCTTTTTATATTTAAGCCATACTTTCAAACATACTTTACGTATATAATGATCCTTAAATCTAGTGTCACCTTTAGACTTATCGTAAAAAAGATACGAATGAAAACCATATTGCAGATCCTCTCCTTCCAAATCTAAAATCCTTTGATTTTCTAATAACAACCATTCCTGGAGCCATTCCAAAACAGAAGCCTCATAATACCATTGGACATTGGGGAGAGCCAGACCACCTCTCTCGATAGAATCTTGGAGGTCCAACGCCTTTATCCTATGTTTTTTGTAATTCCAAATAAAATTTAATATATCCGAGTTCCATACTTTAAGAATCTTGTCATTTTCAATTACTGGAATATTTTGAAACAGATACATTATCTTAGGGAGGGTTACCATCTTAATCATGGCAATTCTGCCCATCCAAGATAATTTCAATTGATCCCATTTTTTAAACTTACTTTTCATATCTTGCCAGGTATTATAATAGTTGTTCTTATATAAATCTGAGTTCTTTATTGTAATCCAAATTCCTAAATATTTTATTTTACTCTCCAATTTAAATCCAGTTAATTCCTTAAGTGTTTTACCCTCACTTTTTGACGAGTTCATGGTCAACATCACGGATATATTCTTATTAATTCTATATCCGGATACTCTACCATATTGTTGTAGACATTCCATTAATTCCCCAATACAATCCAACGGATTTGATATTGTCAATACCACATCGTCCGCGAAGGCTCTTAGTTTGTAATTTTGCTTATGAATTTTTACTCCACTAATTTTATTATTATTTCTAATTTGCACCAACAAAATTTCCAAAGTTAATATAAATAATAGTGGGGCCAAGGGGCAACCTTGCCATACACCTTTTTGTATAACAATTTTTTTTGTCCTCTCTCCATTAATCATAATGGTGGCATCTCGATTTGCATAAATACTATGAATCCATTTTGTAAAGACCTCCCCCGCTTCTATTTTTTGAATTATCCCAATCATGAAAGTCCAATTAATATTATCAAAGGCTTTCTTCGCATCCAGAAAGATTAAAGCCAATTTTTTTCTGAATATTTTTGTGATGTAAGTCAATTATATTCATTAAATTCCTAACATTTTGTTTTGTCCCCCTGGATGGGAGAAAGCCATTTTGGTCCTCATGTATCCAATTACCTAAAATAAATTTCAGCCGATTTGCTAATATTGCCGCCATAAATTTATCATCCAAATTCAAAAGAGAAATTGGGCAGTAACTATTAGGGTCTAATTTATCTTTGTCTTTTTTTTAAAATCAAAGAAATATTGCCGGATTTCCATGATTGAGGAATAGCACCACCAATTATATTATTCATTGTATCCAACAGAGGTAAGATTAATTGCGTAGAAAATATTTTATAGTATTCGTTGGGAAGTACATCTTGCCCTGGCGATTTAGAACATTTAGAAGTGGAGATTGCTTGTTCCAACTCTTTACGCGAAATAGGTGCATTAAGAAGGACATGTTGATCTTTAGTTAACTTTAAAAAATCCAATTTTTCCAAATATTCTTTAATTTCCTTCTCCTGGGTTATACCAGATTTGTATAGTTCCCGGAAGTGATCTATAAAAACATTTTTAATCTGTAAATGAGTCGTTTTAATTTTTGTCCCTTTTTTTATTTGTGTGATTGCTCTTTTAGCTTTTTCTTTCCTTACTAGATATGCTAGTAATCTTCCTGGTTTATTTCCATATTCATAATATTTTTGCTACACAAATTTTATTTTATTTTTTCTATCTGACCCATATTGAGGGTAGAAATTTGCTCATTATTCAAAAAATAATAGAATGGAAAAGGGAAAAGAGAAAGCAAGAAGAAGTGTTGAATAATGAGTTAAAAGAATTAGAAAGCAAGTTAAAAGAGGAACCAAACTCGAGGGAAATTAGAGAAAAAAATTAAATATATGCAGAAGCAAATTTCTACCCCCAATCTTATTTCCTCTCTGTTGAGCCGTTTTCTTGCTGTCCGAATTTATAGAGCAGTAAAAAAGAAGTTTGATTGCTAGTTAGTGGACAAAATTTTGAACCCTTGGAAAGAGGTGTTTTGGATTTGGGCCTTCCCTCCTGGGCATCCTACATTTGTAGGACATGTCCTCCATTTTCAGATCACGTTAAATTTTATGGGTTCATACTATATTTGGACACTTGTAGAGCCATAATTTATCATGACCATCACCATCTAATCATTTTTCAATGTAATATCCACCGCCTTCAAGGAAAACAACTCTCCATAATAGTGTAAGAGCTATTTGAAAGTAGAATTTATTCTCTCGGACTTTGGTGGACTTTACGTCCTTTGAGGTCTTTCCACAAAGTATGGATTGTCAATCATCAGAGGTTGTTGAGGCGCAAAAATTCTGAAGGGCAAAAGGTTGGACTAGGCATCCCTTGGTATCTCTTCCGTCTGTAAGTTTCTTTGATTACATATCTGACATTCTTGGATAAGAGATTTGGAAGAGAAGTCAAGTGCTATGTAGTCCAAATCCCTCATGTCATTTATGGATTCACAGTGAAATTGGTTGTGATGGAGGTGTACCCAGTGGAGAGAAGGATCGTCTTCGATGCAGAACGAAATGATCTTCCATTGTTTAAGATTTCTTTGCATGAGGAAGTGGATGGGAATGGTTTTATTGAATCTTATTTCCTCTCTGTTGAGGCGTTTTCTTTCTGTCCGAGATTATAGAGCAGTAAAAAGGAAGGTTAGTTGCCAGTTAGTGGACAAAAACTTGAACCCATGGAAGGAAGTGGTTTTTATTTGGGCCTTCCCTCCTGAGCGTCCTACATTTGTAGGACATGTCCTCCATTTTCAGACCACAGTATATTTTATGGGTTAATTCTATATTTGTACACCTGCAGACCCATAATTAATCATGACCATTGCCATCGAAGCATTTTCAATGTAATTTCCACTCTCTTGAAGCAAAACAACTCTCCATAATAGGGTAAGAGCTATTTGAAAGTAGAATTTATTGGACTTTGGTGGACTTTACGTCCTTCGAGGTTTTTCCACAAAGGTTGGATGGGCAATTATAAGACGTTATTGAGTTGCAAAAATTCTGAAGGGTGGAAGTTTGGACTAGCGATCTCTTGGCATATATTCCACATGTAAGATTCTGTGATTACATATCTGACATTCTCGAATGAGAGATTTGGAAGAGGAGGCACATGTCATGTAGTCCAAACCCTTCAAATCATTTATCGATTCACAATAAAATTGGACGTGATGGAGGGGTAACCATTCTGAATGAAATCACATGGAGAGAAGGATACTCTTCTATGCAGAAAGAAATGATCTTTCATTGTTCAAGATTTCTTTGCATGAGGAAGTTGATGGGAATGGTTTTATTGAATCTTATTTCCTCTCTGTTGAGCGGTTTTCTTTATGTACGAATATACAGAGCAGTAAAAAGGAAGTTTGGTTGCTAGGTAGTGGAGAAAAATGTGAACCCTTGGAAAGAGGTGTTTTTGATTTGGGCCTTCCCTCCTTGGCATCCTAAGTTTGTAGGACATGTCCTCCATTTTCAGATCATAGTATATTTTATGGGTATATAATATATTTCTACACCTGTAGACCCATAATTAATCATGACCATGGCCTTCCAAGCATTTTCAATGTATATTCCCCCCCTTCACGCAAAACAACTGTTCATAATAGTGTATGAACTATTTGAAAGTAGAATTTATTCTCTCGGACTTTGGTGCAATTTATGTCCTGCGAGATCTTCCCACAAAATTTAGATGGGCAAATCTCAGACGTTATTGAGTTGCAAAATTTCTAAAGGGTGGAAGTTTGGACTAGCCAACTCTTGGCATATCTTGCACCTGTAAGATTCTGTGATTACATATTTGACATTCTCGAATGAGAAATTTGGAAGAGGAGGCAAGTGCTATGTAGTCCAAACCCTTCATGTCATTTATGGATTCACAGTGAAATTGGTCGTGATGGAGGGTTACCCAGTGTGCATGAAATCAAATGGAGAGAAGAATCCTCTTCTACGCAGAACGGAATTTTATTTCATTGTTCAAGATTTCTCTGCATGAGGAAGTTGATGGGAATGGTTTTATTGAATCTTATTTCCTCTCACTTGAGCCGTTTTCTTGCTGTACGTGTATATAGAGCAGTAAAAAGGAAGTTGGGTTGCCAGTTAGTGGACAAAAATGTGAACCCTTGGAAAGAGGTATTTTTAATGTGGGCCTTCCCTCCAGGTCGTCCTACATTTGTAGGACATGTCCTCCATTTTCAGATCACAGTATATTTTATGGGTTTATACTATATATGTACAGCTGTAGATCCATAATAAATCATGACCATTGACATCCAAGCATTTTAAAAGTAATATCCACTCTCTTGAAGCAAAAGAACTCTCCATAATAGTGTAAGAGCTATTTGAAAGTAGAATTTATTTTCTTGGACTTTGGTGGACTTTACGTCTGGCGAGGTCTTTCCACAAAGTTTGGATGGGCAATTATGAGACGTTATTGAGTTGCAAACATTCAGAAGGCTGGGAGTTTGGACTAGCCATCTCTTGGCATATCTTGCACCTGTAAGATTCTGTGATTACATATCTGACATTCTTGAATGAGAGATTTGGAAGAGGAGGCAAGTGCTATGTAGACCAAACCCTTCATGTCATTCATGGATTCACAGTAAAATTGGTCGTGATGTAGGGGTACCCAGTCTGCATGAAATCACATGGACAGAAGGATCCTCTTTTATGCATAACGAAATGATCTTTCATTGTTCAAGATTTCTTTGCATGAGGAAGTTGATGGGAATGGTTTTATTGAATCTTATTTCCTCTCTGTTGAGCCGTTTTATTGCTGTCCGAGTTTATAGAGCAGTAAAAAGGAAGTTTGGTTGCTAGATAGTGGACAAAAATTTGAACCCTTAGAAAGGGGTGTTTCTGATGTGGAACTTCCCTCCTAGGTGTCCTACATTTGTAGGACATGTCCTCCATTTTCTGATCACAGTATATTTTATGGGTTTATACTATATTTGTAAAACTGTAGAACCATAATTAATAATGACCATGGCCATCCATGCATTTTCAATGTAATATCCACTCTCTTGAAGGAAAACAACTCTTCATAATAGCGTGAGAGCTATTTGAAAGTAGAATTTATTCTCTTAGACTATGGTGGACTTTACGTCCTTCGAGGTCTTTCCACAAAGTTTGGATGGGCAATTATCAGACGTTATTGATTTGCCAAAATTCGGAAGGCTGGGAGTTTGGACTAGCCATCTCTTGGCATATCTTGCACCTGTAAGATTCTGTGATTACAAATCTGACATTCTCGAATGAGAGATTTGGAAGAGGAGGCAAGTGCCATGTAGTCCAAACCCTTCATGTCATTTATGGATTCACAGTGAAATTGGTCGTGAGGGAGGGGTACCCAGTCTGCATGAAATCACATGGAGAGAAGGATCCTCTTGTATGCAGAAAAAAATTATCTTTCATTGTTCAAGATTTCTTTGAAGGAGGAAGTTGATGGGAATGGTTTTATTGAATCTTATTTCCTCTCTGTTGAGCCATTTTCTTGATGTACGAATATATAGAGCAGTAAAAAGGAAGTTTGGTTGCTAGTTAGTGGACAAAAATTTGAACCCTTGGAAAGGGGTGTTTTTGATTTGGACCTTCCCTCCTGGGTGTCCTACATTTGTAGGGCATGTCCTCCATTTTCTGATCACAGTATATTTTATGGGTTTATACTATATTTGTAAAACTGTAGAACCAAAATTAATAATGACCATGGCCATCCATGCATTTTCAATGTAACATCCTCTCTCTTGAAGCAAAACAACTCTCCATAATAGTGTAAGAGCTATTTGAAAGTAGAATTTATTGGATTTTGGTGGACTTTACGTCCTTCGACGTCTTTCCACAAAGTTTGGATGGGCAATTATCAGACGTTATTGATTTGCAAAAATTCTGAAGGGTGGAAGTTTGGACAAGACTTTTCTTGGCATATCTTCCACTTGTAACATTCTGTGATTACATATCTGACATTCTCGAATGAGAGATTTGGAAGAGGAGGCAAGTGCCATGTAGTCCAAACCCTTCATATCCTTTATGGATTCACAATAAAATTGGTCATGATGGAGGGGTAACCAGTCTGCATGAAATCACATGGAGAGAAGGATCCTCTTCGATGCAGAACGAAATGATCTTTCATTGTTCAAGATTTCTTTGCATGAGGAAGTTGATGGGAATGGTTTTATTGAATCTTCTTTCCTCTCTGTTGAGCCGTTTTCTTGCATACGAGTATATAGAGCAGTAAAAAGGAAGTTTGGTGGCTAGTTAGTGGACCAAAATTTGAACCCTTGGAAAGAGGTTCTTTTTGACTTGGGCCTTGCCTCCTGGGCGTCCTACATTTGTAGGACATGTCCTCCAATTTCTGATCACATTATATTTTATGGGTTTATTCTATATTTCTACACCTGTAGACCCATAATTAATCATTAACATGCCCATCAAAGCATTTTCAATGTAATATCCAATCTCTTGAAGCAAAACAACTCTCCATAATAGTGTAAAAGCTATTTGAAAGTAGAATTTATTTTCTTGGACTTTGGTGGACTTTATGTCCGGCGAGGTCTTTCCACAAAGTTTGGAAGGGCAATTATCAGACATTATTCAGTTGCAAAAATACAGAAGGCTAGGAGTTTGGACTAGCCATCTCTTGGCATATCTTGCACCTGTAAGATTCTGTGATTATATATCTGACATTCTCGAATGAGAGATTTGGAAGAGGAGGAAAGTGCCATGTAGTCCAAACCCTTCATGTCATTTATGGATTCACAGTGAAATTGGTCGTGACGGAGGGGTACCCAGTCTGCATGAAATCACATGGAGAGAAGGATCTTCTTCTGTGTAGAACAAAATGATCTTTCATTGTTCAAGATTTCTTTGCATGAGGAAGTTGATGGGAATGGTTTTATTGAATGTAATTTCCTCTCTGTTGATCGGTTTTCTTGATGTACGAATATATAGAGCAGTAAAAAGGAAGTTTGGTTGCTAGTTAGTAGAAAAAAAATTGAACCCTTGGAAAGAGGTGTTTTTGATTTGGGCCTTCCCTCCTGTGTGTCCTACATTCGTAGGACATGTCCTCCATTTACAGATCACATATTATTTTATGGGTATATTCTATATTTTTACACCTGTAGACCCATAATTAATCATGACCATTGCATCGAAGCATTTTCAATGTAACATCCTCTCTCTTGAAGCAAAACAACTCTCCATAATAGTGTAAGAGGTATTTGAAAGTAGAATTTATTGGATTTTGGTGGACTTTACGTCCTTCCAGGTCTTTCCACAAAGTTTGGATGGGCAATTATCAGACGTTATTGATTTGCAAAAATTCTGAAGGGTGGAAGTTTGGACAAGACGTTTCTTGGCATATCTTCCACTTGTAAGATTCTGTGATTACATATCTGACATTCTCGAATGAGAGATTTGGAAGAGGAGGCAAGTGCCATGCAGTCCAAACCCTTCTTATCCTTTATGGATTCACAATAAAATTGGTCATGATGGAGGGGTAACCAGTCTGCATGAAATCACATGGAGAGAAGGATCCTCTTCGATGCAGAACGAAATGATCTTTCATTGTTCAAGATTTCTTTGCATGAGGAAGTTGATGGGAATGGTTTTATTGAATCTTCTTTCCTCTCTGTTGAGCCGTTTTCTTGCATACGAGTATATAGAGCAGTAAAAAGGAAGTTTGGTTGCTAGTTAGTGGACCAAAATTTGAACCCTTGGAAAGAGGTTCTTTTTGACTTGGGCCTTTCCTCCTGGGCGTCCTACATTTGTAGGACATGTCCTCCAATTTCTGATCACATTATATTTTATGGGTTTATTCTATATTTCTACACCTTTAGACCCATAATTAATCATTAACATGCCCATCAAAGCATTTTCAATGTAATATCCAATCTCTTGAAGCAAAACAACTCTCCATAATAGTGTAAAAGCTATTTGAAAGTAGAATTTATTTTCTTGGACTTTGGTTGACTTTATGTCCGGCGAGGTCCTTCCACAAAGTTTGGAAGGGCAATTATCAGACATTATTCAGTTGCAAAAATACAGAAGGCTAGGAGTTTGGACTAGCCATCTCTTGGCATATCTTGCACCTGTAAGATTCTGTGATTACATATCTGACATTCTCGAATGAGAGATTTGGAAGAGGAGGCAAGTGCTATGTAGTCCAAACCCTTCCTATCATTTATAGATTCACAGTAAAATTGGTCGTGAAGGAGGGGTACCCAGTCTGGATTAAATTACATGGAGAGAAGGGTCCTCTTCAAGGTAGAACAAAATGATCTTTCATTGTTCAAGATTTCTTTGCATGAGGAAGTTGATGGGAATGGTTTTATTGAATCTTATTTCCTCTCTGTTGAGCGTTTTTCTTGATGTACGAATATGTAGAGCAGTAAAAAGGATGTTTTGTGGCTAGTTAGTGAAGAAAAATTTGAACCCTTGTAAAGAGGTGTTTTTAATTTGGGCCTTCCCTCCTGGGTGTCGTACATTTTTAGGACATGTCCTACATTTTCAGATCACAAAATATTTTATGGGTATACACTATATTTTTACACCTGTAAACCCATAATTAAACATGACCATTGCCATCGAAGCATTTTCAATGTAATTTCCACTCTCTTGAAGCAAAACAACTCTCCATAATAGTGTAAGAGCTATTTGAAAGTAGAATTTATAGGACGTTGGTGGACTTTACATCCTTCGAGGTCTTTCCACAAAGTTTGGATGGGCAATTATCAGACGTTATTGAGTTGCAAAAATTCTGAAGGCTGGGCATTTGGACTAGCCATATCTCGGCATATCTTGCACCTGTAAGGTTCTGTGATTACATATCTGACATTCAAGAATAAGAGATTTGGAAGAGGAGGCAAGTGCCATATAGTCTAAACCCTTCATGTCATTTTTGGATTCACAGGGAAATTGGTCGTGATAGAGGCGGACCCAGTCTGCCTGAAATCACTGGGAGAGAAGGAACCTCTTCTGTGCTGAATGAAATGATCTTCCATTTTTCAACATTTCTTTGCATGAGGAAGTTGATGGGAATGGTTATATTGAATCTTATTTCCTCTCTGTTGAGCCGTTTTCTAGATGTCCGTGTTTATAGAGCATTAAAAAGGAAGTATAGTTGCTAATTAGTGGACAAAAATTTGAACCCTTGGAAAGAGGTGTTTTTGATATGGGCCTTCACTCCTGGACGTCCTACATTTGTAGGACATGTCCTCCATTTTCACATCATACTGTATTTTATGGGTTTATACTATATTTGTTCACTTGTAGACCCATAATTAATCATGACCATTGCCATCCAAGCATTTTCAATGTAATATCCACTCTCTTGAAGCAAAACAACTCTCCATAATAGTGTAAGAGCTATTTGAAAGTAGAATTAATTCTCTTCTACTTTGGTGGACTTTATGTCCTTCGAGGTCTTTCCACAAAGTTTGGATGGGCAATTATCAGACGTTATTGAGTTGCAAAAATTCTGAAGTGAGGAATTTTGGACAATCCATTTCTTGGCATATTTTACACCTGTAAGATTCTGTGATTACATAGCTTTCATTCTCGAATGAGAGATTTGGAAGAGGAGGCAAGTGCCATGTAGTCCAAACCCTTCATGTCATTAAGGATTCACAGTGAATTTGGGGTTGATGTAGGGGTACCCAGTCTACATGAAATCACATGGAGAGAAGGACCCCTTCCGTGTAGAACGAAATGATCTTTCATTGTTCAAGATTCCTTTGCATGAAGAAGTTGATGGGAATGGTTTTATTGAATCTCATTTCCTCTCTGTTGAGCCGTTTTCTTGCTGTCCGCGTTTATAGACCAGTAAAAAGCAAGTTTGGTTGCTAGATAGTGGACAAAAATTTGAACCCTTGGAAAGAGGTGTTTTTGATTTGGGCCTTCAGTCCTGGGCGTCCTACATTTGTAGGGCATGTCCTCTATCTTGAGATCACTGTATATTTTAAGGGTTTATACTATATATGCACACCTGTAGACCCATAATTAATCATTACCATTGCCATCCAAGCATTTTCAATGTAATATCCACTCTCTTGAAGCAAAACAACTCACCATAATAGTGTAAGAACTCTTTGAAAGTAGAATTTAATCTCTTGTACTGTGGTGGACTTAACGTTCTTCGTGGTTTTTCCACAAAGTTTGGATGGGCAATTATCAGACGTTATTGATTTGCAAAAATTCTGAAGGGTGGAAGTTTGGACAAGCCATTTGTTGGCATATTCTCCACCTGCAAGATTCTGTGATTACATATCTGACATTCTCGAATGAGAGATTTGGAAGAGGAGGCAAAGGCCATGTAGTCCAAACACTTCATATCCTTTATGGACTCACAATAAAATTGGTTGTGATGGAGGGGTAAACAGCCTGCAAGAAATCACATGGAGAGAAGGAACCTCTTTGATGCAGAACGAAATGATCTTTCATTGTTCAAGAAATCTTTGCATGAGGAAGTTGATGGGAATCGTTTTATTGAAAATTATTTCCTCTCTGTTGAGCCGTTTTTTTGCTGTACAAGCATACAGAGCAGTAAAAAGGAAGTTTGGTTGGTAGTTAGCGGACAAAAATTTGAACCCTTGGAAAGAGGTGTTTTTGCTTTGGGCCTTTCCTCCTGGGCATCCTACATTTGTAGGACATGTCCTCCATTTTCAGATCACAGTATATTTTATGGGTATATACAATATTTGTACACCTTTATTCCCAGAATTAATCATGACCACTGCCATCCATGCATTTTCAATGTAATATCCAATCTCTTGAAGCAAAACAATTCTCCATAATAGTGTAAGAGCTATTTGAAAGTAGAATTTATTCTCTTGGACTTTGGTGCACTTTACGTCCTGCGATGCCTTTCCACAAAGTTTGGATGGACAATTATCAGACGTTATTCAGTTGCATAAATTCTGTAGGGTGGGAGTTTGGACTAGCCATTTCTTGGAATATCTTGCACGTGTAAGATTCTGTGATTCCATATCTAACATTCTCGAATGAGAGATTTGGAAAAGGAGGCAAGCGCTAAGTAGTCCAAACCCTTCATGTCATTTATGGATTCACAGTAAAGTTGGTCGTGATGGAGGGGTAACCAGTCTGCATGAAATCACATGGAGAGAAGGATCCTGTTCTATGCAGAACGAAATTATCTTTCATTGTTCAATATTTCTTTGCATGAGGAAGTTGGTGTTAACGGCTTTATTGGATCGTATTACATCTCTGTTGAGCCGTTTTCTTGCTGTACGAGTATATAGAGCAGTGAAAAGGAAGTTTGGTTGCTAGTTAGTGGCCATCCATGCATTTTCAATGTAATATCCATTCTCTTGAAGCAAAACAACTCTCCATAATAGCGTAAGAGCTATTTGAAAGTAGAATTTATTCTTTTAGACTATGGTGGACTTTAAGTCTTTCGAGGTCTTTCCACAAATTTTGGTTGGGCAATTATCAGACGTTATTGATTTGCAAAAATTCTGGAGGGTGGAAGTTTGGACAAGCCATTTCTTGGCATATTCTCCACCTGCAAGATTCTGTGATTACATATCTGACATTCTCGAATGAGAGATTTGGAAGAGGAGGCAAGTGCCATGTAGTCCAAACCCTTCATATACTTTATGGATTCACAATAAAATTGGTTGTGATGGAGGGGTAACCAGCCTGCAAGAAATCACTTGGAGAGAAGGATCCTCTTCCTTGCAGAACGAAATGATCTTTCATGGTTCAAGATTTCTTTGCATGAGGAAGTTGATGGGAATGTTTTTATCGAAAATTATTTCCTCTCTGTTGAGCCTTTTTCTTGCTGTACGAGTATATAGAGCAGTAAAAAGGAAGTTTGGTTGCTAGTTAGCGGACAAAAATTTCAATCCTTGGAAAGAGGTGTTTTTGATTTGGGCCTTCCCTCCTGGGCATCCTATATTTGTAGGAAATGTCCTCAATTTTCAGATCACAGTATATTTTATGGGTATATACAATATTCGTACACCTTTAGACCCAGAATTAATCATGACCATTGCCATCCAAGCATTCTCAAAGTATTTTCCACCGCCTTCAAGTAAAACAACTCTTCATAATTGTGTAAGAGCTCTTTGAAAGTAGAATTTATTCTCTTGGACTTTGGTGAACTTTACGTCCTGCGATGTTTTTCCACAAAGTTTGGATGGACAATTATCAGACGTTATTGAGTTGCAAAAATTCTGAAGGGTGGAATTTTGGACAAGCCATTTCTTGGCATATCTTACACCTGTAAGATTCTGTGATTATATAGCTGTCATTCTCGAATGAGTGATTTGGAAGAGGAGGCAAGTGCCATGTAGTCCGAACCCTTCATGTCATTAAGGATTCACAGTGAAATTGGTCATGATAGAGGGGTAACCAGTCTGGATGAAATCAAATGGAGCGAAGGATCCTCTTCTATGTAGAATGAAATGATCTTTCATTGTTCAAGATTTTTTTGCTTCAGGAAATTGATGGGAATGGTTTTATTGAATCTTTTTTCCTCTTTGTTGAGTGGTTTTCTGGTTGTTCGAGTTTACACAGCAGGAAAAATGAAGTTTGGTTTCTAGATAGTGGAGAAAAAATTGAACCCTTGGAAAGAGGTGTTTTTGATGTGGGCCTTCACTCCTGGGCGTCCTACATTTGTAGGACATGTCCTCCATCTTGAGATCACAGTATATTTTATGGGTTATACTATATATGTACACCTGCAGACCCATAATAAATCATGACCATTGCCATCAAAGCATTTTCAATGTAATATCCACTCTCTTGAAGCAAAACAACTCTCCATAATAGTGTTAGAGCTACTTGAAAGTAGAATTTATTCTCCTGGACTTTGGTGGACTATACGTCCTTCGAGGTCTTTCCACAAATTTTGGATGTGCAATTATCAGACGCTATTGATTTGCAAAAATTCTCATGGGTGGAAGTTTGGACAAGCCATTTCTTGGCATATTCTCCACCTGCAAGATTCTGTGATTACATATCTGACATTCTCGAATGAGATATTTGGAAGAGGAGGCAAGTGCCATGTAGTCCAAACCCTTCATATCCTTTATGGATTCACAATAAAATTTGATGTGATGGAGGGGTAACCAGTCTGCAAGAAATCACATGGAGAGAAGGATCCTCTTCGATGCAGAACGAAATGATCCTTCATTGTTCAAGATTTCTTTGCATGAGGATGTTGATGGGAATGGTTTCATTGAAAATTATTTCCTCTCTGTTGAGCCTTTTTCTTGCTCTACGAGTATATAGAGCAGTAAAAAGGAAGTTTGGTTGCTAGTTAGCGGACAAAAATGTGAACCCTTGGAAAGAGGTGTTTTTGATTCGGGACTTCCCTCCTGGGCATCCTACATTTGTAGGACATGTCCTCAATTTCCAGATCACAGTATATTTTATGGGTATATACAATATTTGTACACCTGTAGACCCAGAATTCATCATGTCCATTGCCATCCAAGCATTCTCAAGGTATGTTCCACCCCCTTCAAGTAAAACAACTCTTCTTAATTGTGTAAGAGCTATTTGAAAGTAGAATTTATTCTCTTGGACTTTGGTGCACTTTACGTCCTGCGACGTCTTTCCACAAAGTTTGGATGGACAATTATCCGACGTTATTGATTTGCAAAAATTCTGAAGTGTGGAATTTTGGACAAGCCATTTCTTGGCACATCTTCCACGTGTAAGTTGATGGGAATGGTTTTATTGAATCTTATTTCCTCTCTGTTGAGCAGTTTTCTTGATGTACGAATATATAGAGCAGTAAAAAGGAAGTTTGGTTGCTAGTTAGTGGAAAAAATTTGTACCCTTGGAAACGGTTGTTTTTGATTCGGACCTTCCCTCCTGGGTGTCCTACATTTGTAGGACATGTCCTCCATTTTCTGATCACATTATATTTTATGGGTTTATACTATATCTGTAAAACTGTAGAACCATAATTAATAATGACCATGGCCATCCATGCATTTTCAATGTAATATCCACTCTCTTGAAGCAAAACAACTCTCCATAATAGCGTAAGAGCTATTTGAAAGTAGAATTTATTCTCTTAGACTATGGTGGACTTTACGTCCTTCGAGGTCTTTCCACAAAGTTTAGATGGGCAATTATCAGACCTTATTGATTGATATTGAAGGGTGGAAGTTTGGACAAGCCATTTCTTGGCACATCTTCCACATGTAAGATTCTGTGATTACATATCTGACATTCTCGAATGAGAGATTTGGTAGAGGAGGCAAGTGCCATGTAGTCCAAACCCTTCATGTCATTTATGGATTCACAGTGAAATTGGTCGTGATGGAGGGGTACCCAGTCTGCATGAAATCACATGGAGAGAAGGATCCTCTTGTATGCAGAACAAAATTATCTTTCATTGTTCAAGATTTCTTTGCATGAGGAAGTTGATGGGAATGGTTTTATTGAATCTTATTTCCTCCCTCTTGAGCGTTTTTCTTGATGTACGAATATATAGAGCAGTAAAAAGGAAGTTTTGTGGCTAGTTAGTGGAGAAAAATTTTAACCCTTGGAAAGAGGTGTTATTGATTTGGGCCTTTCCTCCAGGGCGTCCTACATTTGTAGGACATGTCCTCCATTTTCAGATCACAGTATATTTTATGTGTTTATAATATATTTGTACACCTGCAGACCCATAATTAATCATGACCATTGACATCCAAGCATTTTCAAAGTATATTCCACTCCGTTCAAGCAAAACAACTCTCCATAATAGTGTATGAGCTATTTGAAAGTAGTATTTATTCTCTTGGACTTTGGTGCACCTTACATCCTGCGAGGTCTTTCCACAAAGTTTGGATGGGCAATTCTCAGATGTTACTGAGTTGCAAAAATTTGGAAGGGTGGAAGTTTGGACTAGCGATCTCTTGGCATATCTTTCACCTGTAAGGTTCTGTGATTACATATCTGACATTTTCGAATGAGAGATTTGAAAGAGGAGGCAAGTGCTATATAGTCCAAACCCTTCATGTCATTTATGGATTCATCATAAAATTGGTTGTGATGGAGGGGTACCCAGTCTGCATGAAATCACATGGAGAGAAGGATCCTCTTGTATGCAGAAAAAAATTATCTTTCATTGTTCAAGATTTCTTTGCATGAGGAAGTTGATGGGAATGGTTTTATTGAATCTTATTTCCTCTCTGTTGAGCCGTTTTCTTGCTGTACGAGTATATATAGCAGTAAAAAGGAAGTTAGGTTGCTAGTTAGAGTACAAATATTTGAACCATTGGAAAGAGGTGTTTTTGCTTTGGGCCTTCCCTCCTGGGCGTCATACATTTGTAGGACATGTCCTCCATTTTCAGATCACAGTACATTTTATGGTTTTATACTATATTTGTACACCTGAAGACCCATAATTAATCATGACCATTGACATCCAAGCATTCTCAAAGTATATTCCACTCCGTTCAAGCAAAACAACTCTCCATAATAGTGTATGAGCTATTTGAAAATAGCAATTATTCTCTTGGACTTTGGTGCATTTTACGTCAAGCGAGGTCTTTCCACAAAGTTTGGATGGGCAATTATCAGACCTTATTGAGTTGCAAAAATTTTGAAGGCTGGAAGTTTGGACTTGCCATCTCTTGGCATATCTTCCACCTGTAAGATTCTGTGATTACATATCTGACATTCTCGAATGAGAGATTTGGAAGAGGAGGCAAGTGCTATGTAGTCCAAACCCTTCATATCATTTAGAGATTCACAATAAAATTGGTTGTGAAGGAGGGGTACCCAGTCTGCATGAAATTACATGGAGAGAAGGATCCTCTTCTATGTAGAACGAAATGATCTTTCATTTATCAAGATTTCTTTGCATGAGGAAGTTGATGGGAATGTTTTTGTTCAATCTTATTTCCTCTCTGTTGAGCCGTTTACTTGCTGTCCGATAATATAGAGCAGTAAAAAGGAAGTTTGGTTGCTAGATAGTGGACAAAAATTTGAACTCTTGGAAAGGGGTGGTTTTGATTTGGGCCTTCCCTCCTGGGTGTCCTACATTTGTAGGACATGTCCTCCATTTTCTGATCACAGTATATTTTATGGGTTTATACTATATTTGTAAAACTGTAGATCCATAATTAATAATGACCATGGCCATCCATGCATTTTCAATGCAATATCCACTCTCTTGAAGCAAAACAACTCTCCATAATAGTGTAAGAGCTATTTGAAAGTAGAATTTATTCTCTTAGACTATGGTGTACTTTACGTCCTTCGAGGTCTTTCCACAAAGTTTGGATGGACAATTATCAGACGTTATTGATTTGCAAAAATACTGAAGGGTAGGAAATTGAACAAGCCATTTCTTGGCATATCTTCCACATGTAAGATTCTGTGATTACATATCTGACATTCTCGAATGAGAGATTTGGAAGAGGAGGCAAGTGCCATGTAGTCCAAACCCTTCATGTCCTTTATGGATTCACAATAAAATTGGTTTTGATGGAGGGGTAACCAGTCTGCAAGAAATCACATGGAGAGAAGTATCCTCTTCGATGCAGAATGAAATGATCTTTCATTGTTCAAGATTTCTTTGCATGAGGAAGTTTATGGGAATGGTTTTACTGAATCTTATTTCCTCTCTGTTGAGCCGTTTTCTTGCTGTCCGAGTTTATAGAGCAGTAAAAAGGAAGTTTGGTTGCTAGATAATGGACAAAAATTTTAACCCTTGGAAACAGGTGTTTTTGATTTGGTCCTTCCCGCCTGGGTGTCCTACATTTGTAGGACATGTCCTCCATCTTTTGATCACAGTATATTTTATGGGTTTATACTATATATGTACACCTGTAGACCCATAATAAATCATGACCATGCCCATCCAAGCATTTTCAATGTAATATCCACTCTCTTGAAGCAAAAGAACTCTCCATAATAGTGTAAGAGCTATTTGTAAGTAGAATTTATTTTCTAGGCTTTGGTGGACTTTACGTCCGGCAAAATCTTTCCACAAAGTTTGGATGGGCAATTATAAGACGTTATTGATTTGCAAAAATTCGGAAGGCTGGGAGTTTGGACTAGCCATCTCTTGGCATATCTTTCACCTGTAAGATTCTGAGATTACATATCTGACATTCTCGAATGAGAGATTTGGAAGAGGAGGCAAGTGCTATGTAGACCAAACCCTTCATATCATTTATAGATTCACAATAAAAATTTTCGTGAAGGACCGGTACCCAGTCTGCATGAAATCACATGGAGAGAAGGATCCTCTTGTATGCAAAATAAAATTCTCTTTCATTGTTCAAGATTTCTTTGCATGAGGAAGTTGATGGGAATGGTTTTATTGAATCTTATTTCCTCTCTGTTGAGCGTTTTTCTTGAGGTACGAATATATAGAGCATAAAAAAGGAAGTTTTGTGTCTAGTTAGTGGAGAAAAATTTGAACCCTTGGAAAGAGGTGTTTTTAATTTGGGCCTTCCCTCCTGGGCGTCCTACATTTGTAGGACATGTCCTACATTTTCAGATCATAGTATATTTTATGGGTATATACTATATTTGTACACCTGTAAACGCCTCATTAATCATGACCATGGCCATCGACGCATTTTCAATGTAATATCCACTCTCTTGAAGCAAAACAACTCTCCATAATAGCGTAAGAGCTATTTGAAAGTAGAATTTATTCTCTTAGACTATGGTGGACTTTACGTCCTTCGAGGTCTTTCCACAAAGTTTAGATGGGCAATTATCAGACCTTATTGATTGATATTGAAGGGTGGAAGTTTGGACAAGCCATTTCTTGGCACATCTTCCACATGTAAGATTCTGTGATTACATATCTGACATTCTCGAATGAGAGATTTGGTAGAGGAGGCAAGTGCCATGTAGTCCAAACCCTTCATGTCATTTATGGATTCACAGTGAAATTGGTCGTGATGGAGGGGTACCCAGTCTGCATGAAATCACATGGAGAGAAGGATCCTCTTGTATGCAGAACAAAATTATCTTTCATTGTTCAAGATTTCTTTGCATGAGGAAGTTGATGGGAATGGTTTTATTGAATCTTATTTCCTCCCTCTTGAGCGTTTTTCTTGATGTACGAATATATAGAGCAGTAAAAAGGAAGTTTTGTGGCTAGTTAGTGGAGAAAAATTTTAACCCTTGGAAAGAGGTGTTATTGATTTGGGCCTTTCCTCCAGGGCGTCCTACATTTGTAGGACATGTCCTCCATTTTCAGATCACAGTATATTTTATGTGTTTATAATATATTTGTACACCTGCAGACCCATAATTAATCATGACCATTGACATCCAAGCATTTTCAAAGTATATTCCACTCCGTTCAAGCAAAACAACTCTCCATAATAGTGTATGAGCTATTTGAAAGTAGTATTTATTCTCTTGGACTTTGGTGCACCTTACATCCTGCGAGGTCTTTCCACAAAGTTTGGATGGGCAATTCTCAGATGTTACTGAGTTGCAAAAATTTGGAAGGGTGGAAGTTTGGACTAGCGATCTCTTGGCATATCTTTCACCTGTAAGGTTCTGTGATTACATATCTGACATTTTCGAATGAGAGATTTGAAAGAGGAGGCAAGTGCTATATAGTCCAAACCCTTCATGTCATTTATGGATTCATCATAAAATTGGTTGTGATGGAGGGGTACCCAGTCTGCATGAAATCACATGGAGAGAAGGATCCTCTTGTATGCAGAAAAAAATTATCTTTCATTGTTCAAGATTTCTTTGCATGAGGAAGTTGATGGGAATGGTTTTATTGAATCTTATTTCCTCTCTGTTGAGCCGTTTTCTTGCTGTACGAGTATATATAGCAGTAAAAAGGAAGTTAGGTTGCTAGTTAGAGTACAAATATTTGAACCATTGGAAAGAGGTGTTTTTGCTTTGGGCCTTCCCTCCTGGGCGTCATACATTTGTAGGACATGTCCTCCATTTTCAGATCACAGTACATTTTATGGTTTTATACTATATCTGTAAAACTGTAGAACCATAATTAATAATGACCATGGCCATCCATGCATTTTCAATGTAATATCCACTCTCTTGAAGCAAAACAACTCTCCATAATAGCGTGAGAGCTATTTGAAAGTAGAATTTATTCTCTTAGACTATGGTGGACTTTACGTCCTTCGAGGTCTTTCCACAAAGTTTGGATGGACAATTATCAGACGTTTTTGAGTTGCAAAAATTCGGAAGGCTGGGAGTTTGGACTAGCCATCTCTTGGCTTATCTTGCACCTGTAAGATTCTGTGGTTACATATCTGACATTCTAGAATGAGAGATTTGGAAGAGGAGGCACGTGCCATGTAGTCCAAACCCTTCATGGCATTTATGGATTCACAGTGAAATTGTTGGTGATGTAGGGGTACCCAGTCTGCAAGAAATCACATGGAAAGAAGGATCCTCTTCTATGTAGAACGAAATGATCTTTCATTTTTCAAGATTTCTTTTCATGAGGAAGTTGATGGGAATGGTTTTATTGAATCTTATTTCCTCTCTGTTGATCTGTTTACTTGCTGTCCGATGTTATAGAGCAGTAAAAAGGAAGTTTGGTTGCTAGATAGTGGACAAAAATCTGAACCCTTGCAAAGGGGTGTTTTTGATTTGGACATTCGCTCCTGGGTGTCCTACATTTGTAGGACATGTCCTCCATTTTCTGATCACAGTATATTTTATGGGTTTATACTATATTTGTAAAACTGTAGAATCAGAATTAATAATGACCATGGCCATCCATGCATTTTCAATGTAATATCCACTCTCTTGAAGCAAAACAACTCTCCATAATAGTGTGAGAGCTATTTGAAAGTAGAATTTATTCTCTTAGACTATGGTGGACTTTACGTCCTTCGAGGTCTTTCCACAAAGTTTGGATGGGCAATTATCAGACGTTATTGATTTGCAAAAATTCTGAAGGGTGGAAGTTTTGACAAGACGTTTCTTGGCATACCTTCCACATGTAAGATTCTGTGATTACATATCTGACATTATCGAATGAGAGATTTGGAAGAGGAGGCAAGTGCCATGTAGTCCAAACCCTTCATGTCATTTATGGATTCACAGTGAAATTGGTCGTGACGGAGGGGTACCCAGTCTGCATGAAATCACATGGAGAGAAGGATCTTCTTCTATGTAGAGCGAAATGATCTTTCATTGTTCAAGATTTCTTTGCATGAGGAAGTTGATGGGAATGGTTTTATTGAATCTTATTTCCTCTCTGTTGAGCCGTTTTCTTGCTGTCCGAGTTTATAGAGCAGTAAAAAGGAAGTTTGGTTGCCAGATAGTGGACAAAAATTTAAACCCTTGGAAAGAGATGTTTTTGATTAAGGCCTTCCCTCCTGGGCGTCCTACATTTGTAGGACATGTCCTCCATTTTCAGATCACAGTATATTTTATGGGTTTATACTATATATGTACACCTGTAAACCCATAATAAATCATGACCATGGCCATACAAGCATTTTCAATGTAATATCCACTCTCTTGAAGCAAAAGAACTCTCCATAAAAGTGTAAGAGCTATTTGAAAGTAGAATTTATTCTCTTAGACTATGGTGGAATTTACGTCCTTCGAGGTCTTTCCACAAAGTTTGGATGGGCAATTATCAGACGGTATTGAGTTGCAAAAATTCGGAAGGCTGAGAGTTTGGACTAGCCATCTCTTGGCATATCTTGCACCTGTACGATTCTGAGATTACATATCTGACATTCTCGAATGAGAGATTTGGAAGAGGAGGCAAGTCCTATGTAGACCAAACCCTTCATATCATTTATAGATTCACAATAAAATTGGTCGTGAAGGAGGGGTACCCAGTCTGTATGAAATCACATGGAGAGAAGGATTCTCTTGTATGCAGAACAAAATTATCTTTCATTGTTCAAGATATCTTTGGAAGAGGAAGTTGATGGGAATGGTTTTATTGAATCTAATTTCCTCTTTGTTAAGCGTTTTTCTTGATGTACGAATATATAGAGCAGTAAAAAGGAAGTTTTGTGGCTAGTTAGTGTAGAAAAATTTGAACCCTTGGAAAGAGGTGTTTTTAATTTGGGCCTTCCCTCCTGGGCGTCCTACATTTGTAGGACATGTCCTACATTTTCAGATCATACTGTATTTTATGGGTTTATACTATATATATACACTTGTAGACCCATAATTAATCATGACCATTGCCATCCAAGCATTTTTAATGTAATATCCACTCTCTTGAAGCAAAACAACTCTCCATAATCGTGTAAGAGCTATTTGAAAGTAGAATTAATTCTCTTCGACTTTGGTGGACTTTATGTCCTTCGAGGTCTTTCCACAAAGTTTGGATGGGCAAGTATCAGACGTTATTGAGTTGCAAAAATTCTGAAGTGTGGAATTTTGGACAAGCCATTTCTTGGCAAATCTTACACCTGTAAGATTCTGTGATTACATAGCTGTCATTCTCGAATGAGAGATTTGGAAGAGGAGGCAAGTGCCATGTTGTCCAAACCCTTCATGTCATTAAGGATGCACAGTGAAATTGGTCGTGATGGAGGGGTACCCAGTCTGCATGAAATCACATGGAGAGAAGGCTCCTCTTCCGTGTAGAACGAAATGATCTTTCATTGTTCAAGATTTCTTTGCATGAGCAAGTTGATGGGAATGGTTTTATTGAATCTTAATTTCCTCTCTGTTGAGCCGTTTTCTTACAGTCCAAGTTTACAGAGCAGTAAAAAGGAAGTTTCTTTGCTAGATAGTGGACAAAAATTTGAACCCTTGGAAAGAGGTGTTTTTGATTTGTGCCTTCCCTCCTGGGCATTCTACATTTGTAGTACATGTCCTCCATTTTCTGATCACAGTATATTTTATGGGTTTATACTATATTTGTAAAACTGTAGAATCAGAATTAATAATGACCATGGCCATCCATGCATTTTCAATGTAATATCCACTCTCTTGAAGCAAAACAACTCTCCATAATAGTGTGAGAGCTATTTGAAAGTAGAATTTATTCTCTTAGACTATGGTGGACTTTACGTCCTTCGAGGTCTTTCCACAAAGTTTGGATGGGCAATTATCAGACGTTATTGATTTGCAAAAATTCTGAAGGGTGGAAGTTTGGACAAGACGTTTCTTGGCATATCTTCCACATGTAAGATTCTGTGATTACATATCTGACATTATCGAATGAGAGATTTGGAAGAGGAGGCAAGTGCCATGTAGTCCAAACCCTTCATGTCATTTATGGATTCACAGTGAAATTGGTCGTGACGGAGGGGTACCCAGTCTGCATGAAATCACATGGAGAGAAGGATCTTCTTCTATGTAGAGCGAATTGATCTTTCATTGTTCAAGATTTCTTTGCATGAGGAAGTTGATGGGAATGGTTTTATTGAATCTTATTTCCTCTCTGTTGAGCCGTTTTCTTGCTGTCCGAGTTTATAGAGCAGTAAAAAGGAAGTTTGGTTGCTAGATAGTGGACAAAAATCTGAACCCTTGCAAAGGGGTGTTTTTGATTTGGACATTCCCTCCTGGATGTCCTACATTTGTAGGACATGTCCTCCATTTTCAGATCACAGTATATTTTATGTGTTTATACTATATTTGTAAAACTGTAGAACCATAATTAATAATGACCATGGCCATCTATGCATTTTCAATGTAATATCCACTCTCTTGAAGCAAAACAACTCTCCATAATAGCGTGAGAGCTATTTGAAAGTAGAAGTTATTCTCTTAGACTATGGTGGACTTTACGTCCTTCGAGGTCTTTCCACAAAGTTTGGATGGGCAATTATCAGACGTTATTGATTTGCAAAAATTCTGAAGGGTGGAAGTTTGGACAAGATGTTTCTTGGCATATCTTCCACATGTAAGATTCTGTGATTACATATCTGACATTATCGAATGAGAGATTTGGAAGAGGAGGCAAGTGCCATGTAGTCCAAACCCTTCATGTCATTTATGGATTCACAGTGAAATTGGTCGTGACGGAGGGGTACCCAGTCTGCATGAAATCACATGGAGAGAAGGATCTTCTTCTATGTAGAGCGAAATGATCTTTCATTGTTCAAGATTTCTTTGCATGAGGAAGTTGATGGGAATGGTTTTATTGAATCTTATTTCCTCTCTGTTGAGCCGTTTTCTTGCTGTCCGAGTTTATAGAGCAGTAAAAAGGAAGTTTGGTTGCCAGATAATGGACAAAAATTTGAACCCTTGGAAAGAGATGTTTTTGATTAAGGCCTTCCCTCCTGGGCGTCCTACATTTGTAGGACATGTCCTCCATTTTCAGATCACAGTATATTTTATGGGTTTATACTATATATGTACACCTGTAGACCCATAATAAATCATGACCATGGCCATACAAGCATTTTCAATGTAATATACACTCTCTTGAAGCAAAAGAACTCTCCATAAAAGTGTAAGAGCTATTTGAAAGTAGAATTTATTTTCTTGGACTTTGGTGGACTTTATGTCCGGCGAGGTCTTTCCACATAGTTTGGATGGGCAATTATCAGACGTTATTGAGTTGCAAAAATTCGGAAGGCAGGGAGTTTGGACTAGCCATCTCTTGGCATATCTTGCACCTGTAAGATTCTGTGATTACATATCTGACATTCTCGAATGAGAGATTTGGAACAGGAGGCAAGTGCTATGTAGTCCAAACCCTTCATATCATTTATAGATTCACAATAAAATTGGTTCTGAAGGAGGGGTACCCAGTCTGCACGAAATCACATGGAAAGAAGGATCCTCTTCTATGTAGAACGAAATGATCTTTCATTTTTCAAGATTTCTTTTCATGAGGAAGTTGATGGGAATGGTTTTATTGAATCTTATTTCCTCTCTGTTGATCCGTTTACTTGCTGTCCGATGTTATAGAGCAGTAAAAAGGAAGTTTGGTTGCTAGATAGTGGACAAAAATCTGAACCCTTGCAAAGGGGTGTTTTTGATTTGGACATTCCCTCCTGGATGTCCTACATTTGTAGGACATGTCCTCCATTTTCTGATCACAGTATATTTTATGGGTTTATACTATATTTGTAAAACTGTAGAACCATAATTAATAATGACCATGGCCATCCATGCATTGTCAATGTAATATCCACTCTCTTGAAGCAAAAATCTCTCCATAATAGCGTGAGAGCTATTTGAAAGTAGAATTTATTCTCTTAGACTATGGTGGACTTTACGTCCTTCGAGGTCTTTCCACAAAGTTTGGATGGGCAATTATCAGACGTTATTGATTTGCAAAAATTCTGAAGGGTGGAAGTTTGAACAAGACGTTGCTTGGCATATCTTCCACATGTAAGATTCTGTGATTACATATCTGACATTCTCGAATGAGAAATTTGGAAGAGGAGGCAAGTGCCATGTAGTCCAAACCCTTCATGTCATTTATGGATTCACAGTGAAATTGGTCGTGACGGAGGGGTACCCAGTCTGCATGAAATCAAACGGATAGAAGGATCCTCTTCTATGTAGAACGAAATGATCTTTCATTGTTCAAGATTCCTTTGCTTCAGGTAATTGATGGGAATGGTTTTATTGAATCTTTTTTCCTCTGTGTTGAGTGGTTTTCTGGCTGTTCGAGTTTACACAGCAGGAAAAAGGAAGTTTGGTTTCTAGATAGTGGAGAAAAATTTGAACCCTTGGAAAGAGGTGTTTTTGATTAGGGCCATTCCTCCTGGGCGTCCTACATTTGTAGGACATGTCCTCCATTTTCAAACCACAGTATATCTTATGGGTTTATACTATATTTGTACACCTGTATACCCATAATTAATCATGACCATTGCCATCCAAGCATTTTCAATGTAATATCCTCTCTCTTGAAGCAAAACAACTTTCCATAATAGTATAAGAGCTATATGAAAGTAGAATTTATTCTCTTCGACTTTGGTGGACTTTACGTCCTTCGAGGTCTTTCCACAAAGTTTGGATGGGCAATTATCAGACGTTATTGAATTGCAAAAAATCTGAAGGGTGGAAGTTTGGACAAGCCATTTCTTGGCATATTCTCCACCTGCAAGATTCTGTGATTACATATCTGACATTCTCGAATGAGAGATTTGGAAGAGGAGGCAAGTGCCATGTAGTCCAAACCCTTCATATCCTTTATGGATTCACAATAAAATTGGTTGTGATGGAGGGGTAACCAGTCTGCAAGAAATCACATGGAGAGAAGGATCCTCTTCGATGCAGAATGAAATGATCTTTCATTGTTCAAGATTTCTTTTGCATGAGGAAGTTGATGGGAATGTTTTTATTGAAAATTATTTCCTCTCTGTTGAGCCTTTTTCTTGCTGTACGAGTATATAGAGCAGTAAAAGGGAAGTTTGGTTGCTAGTTAGCGGACAAAAATTTGAACCCTTGGAAAGAGGTGTTTTTAATTTGGGCCTTCCCTCCTGGGCGTCCTACATTTGTAGGACATGTCCTACATTTTCAGATCACAGTATATTTTATGGGTAGATACAATATTTGTACACCTGTAGACCCAGAATTAATCATGACCATTGCCATCCAAGCATTCTCATAGTATATTCCACCCCCTTCAAGTAAAACAACTCTTTATAATTGTGTAAGAGCTATTTGAAAGTAGAATTTATTCTCTTGGACTTTGGTGCACTTTACGTCCTGCGACGTCTTTCCACAAAGTTTGGATGTACAATTATCAAACGTTATTGAGTTGCAAAAATTCTGTAGGGTGGAATTTTGGACAAGCCATTTCTTGGCATATCTTCCACCTGTAAGATTCTGTGATTACATATCTGACATTCTAGAATGAGAGATTTAGAAGAGGAGGCAAGTTCTATGTAGTCCAAACCCTTCATATCATTTATAGATTCACAATAAAATTGGTTGTGAAGGAGAGGTAACAAGTCTGCATGAAATGACATGGAGAGAAGGATCCTCTTTTATGCAGAACGAAATGATCTTTAATTGTTCAAGATTTCTTTGCATGAGGAAGTTGATGGGAATGGTTTTATTGAATCTTATTTCCTCTCTGTTGAGCCGTTTTCTTGCTGTCCGAGTTTATAGAGCAGTAAAAAGGAAGTTTGGTAGCTAGATAGTGGACAAAAATTTGAACCCTTGGAAAGAGGTCTTTTTGATGTGGGCCTTCACTCCTGGATGTCCTACATTTGTAGGACATGTCCTCCATTTTCAGATCACAGTATATTTTATGGGTTTATACTATATTTGTAAAACTGAGAACCAAAATTAATAATGACCATGGCCATCCATGCATTTTCAATGTAATATCCACTCTCTTGAAGCAAAACAACTCTCCATAATAGCGTAAGAGCTATTTGAAAGTAGAATTTATTCTCTTAGACTATGGTGGACTTTACGTCCTTCGATGTCTTTCCACAAAGTTTGGATGGGCAATTATCAGACGTTATTAATTTGCAAAAATTCTGAAGGGTAGGAATTTGAACAAGGCATTTCTTGGCATATCTTCCACATGTAAGATTCTGTGATTATATATCTGACATTCTCGAATGAGAGATTTGGAAGAGGATGAAAGTGCCATGTAGTCCAAACCCTTCATGTCATTTATGGATTCACAGTGAAATTGGTCGTGACGGAGGGGTACCCAGCCTGCATGAAATCACATGGAGAGAAGGATGTTCTTCTGTGTAGAACAAAATGATCTTTCATTGTTCAAGATTTCTTTGCATGAGGAAGTTGATGGGAATGGTTTTATTGAAACTTATTTCCTATCTGTTGAGCCGTTTTCTTGCTGTCCGAGTTTATAGAGCAGTAAAAAGGAAGTTTGGTTGCTAGATAGTGGACAAAAATGTGAACCCTTGGAAAGAGGTGTTTTTGATGTGGGCCTTCCCTCCTGGGCGTCCTACATTTGTAGGACATGTCCTCCATCTTGAGATCACAATATATTTTATGGGTTTATACTATATATGTACACCTGTAGACCCATAATAAATCATGACCATGGCAATCCAAGCATTTTCAATGTAATATTCACTCTCTTGAAGCAAAAGAACTCTCCATAATAGCGTAAGAGCTATTTGAAAGTAGAATTAATTTTCTTGGACTTTGGTGGACTTTACGTCCGGCGAGGTCTTTCCACAAAGTTTGGGTGGGCAATTATCAGACGTTATTGAGTTGCAAAAATTCGGAAGGCTGGGAGTTTGGACTAGCCATCTCTTGGCATATCTTGCACCTGTAAGATTCTGAGATTACATATCTGACATTCTCGAATGAGAGATTTGGAAGAGGAGGCAAGTGCTATGTAGACCAAACCCTTCATATCATTTATAGATTCACAATAAAATTGGTCGTGAAGGAGGGGTACCCAGTCTGCATGAAATCACATGGAGAGAAGGATCCTCTTGTATCCAGAACAAAATTATCTTTCATTGTTCAAGATTTCTTTGCATGAGGAAGTTGATGGGAATGGTTTTATTGAATCTAATTTCCTCTCTGTTGAGCGTTTTTCTTGATGTACGAATATATAGAACATTAAAAAAGAAGTTTTGTGGCTAGTTAGTGGAGAAAAATTTGAACCCTTGGAAAGAGGTGTATTTAATTTGGGCCTTCCCTCCTGGGCGTCCTACATTTGTAGGACATGTCCTACATTTGTAGGACATGTCCTACATTTTCAGATCACAGTATATTTTATGGGTATATACTATACTTGTACACCTGTAAACCCATAATTAATTATGACCATTGCCATCGACGCATTTTCAATGTAATTTCCACTCTCTTGAAGCAAAACAACTCTCCATAATAGCGTGAGAGCTATTTGAAAGTAGAATTTATTCTCTTAGACTATGGTGGACTTTACGTCCTTCGAGGTCTTTCCACAAAGTTTGGATGGGCAATTATCAGACGTTATTGATTTGCAAAAATTCTGAAGGGTTGAAGTTTGGACAAGATGTTTCTTGGCATATCTTCCACATGTAAGATTCTGTGATTACATATCTGACATTATCGAATGAGAGATTTGGAAGAGGAGGCAAGTGCCATGTAGTCCAAACCCTTCATGTCATTTATGGATTCACAGTGAAATTGGTCGTGACGGAGGGGTACCCAGCCTGCATGAAATCACATGGAGAGAAGGATCTTCTTCTATGTAGAGCGAAATGATCTTTCATTGTTCAAGATTTCTTTGCATGAGGAAGTTGATGGGAATGGTTTTATTGAATCTTATTTCCTCTCTGTTGAGCCGTTTTCTTGCTGTCCCAGTTTATAGAGCAGTAAAAAGGAAGCTTGGTTGCCAGATAGTGGACAAAAATTTGAACCCTTGGAAAGAGATGTTTTTGATTAAGGCCTTCCCTCCTGGGCGTCCTACATTTGTAGGACATGTCCTCCATTTTCAGATCACAGTATCTTTTATGGGTTTATACTATATATGTACACCTGTAGACCCATAATAAATCATGACCATGGCCATACAAGCATTTTCAATGTAATATCCACTCTCTTGAAGCAAAAGAACTCTCCATAAAAGTGTAAGAGCTATTTGAAAGTAGAATTTATTTTCTTGGACTTTGGTGGACTTTATGTCCGGCGAGGTCTTTCCACATAGTTTGGATGGGCAATTATCAGACGTTATTGAGTTGCAAAAATTCGGAAGGCAGGGAGTTTGGACTAGCCATCTCTTGGCATATCTTGCACCTGTAAGATTCTGTGATTACATATCTGACATTCTCGAATGAGAGATTTGGAACAGGAGGCAAGTGCTATGTAGTCCAAACCCTTCATATCATTTATAGATTCACAACAAAATTGGTTCTGAAGGAGGGGTACCCAGTCTGCACGAAATCACATGGAAAGAAGGATCCTCTTCTATGTAGAACGAAATGATCTTTCATTTTTCAAGATTTCTTTTCATGAGGAAGTTGATGGGAATGGTTTTATTGAATCTTATTTCCTCTCTGTTGATCCGTTTACTTGCTGTCCGATGTTATAGAGCAGTAAAAAGGAAGTTTGGTTGCTAGATAGTGGACAAAAATCTGAACCCTTGCAAAGGGGTGTTTTTGATTTGGACATTCCCTCCTGGATGTCCTACATTTGTAGGACATGTCCTCCATTTTCTGATCACAGTATATTTTATGGGTTTATACTATATTTGTAAAACTGTAGAACCATAATTAATAATGACCATGGCCATCCATGCATTGTCAATGTAATATCCACTCTCTTGAAGCAAAAATCTCTCCATAATAGCGTGAGAGCTATTTGAAAGTAGAATTTATTCTCTTAGACTATGGTGGACTTTACGTCCTTCGAGGTCTTTCCACAAAGTTTGGATGGGCAATTATCAGACGTTATTGATTTGCAAAAATTCTGAAGGGTGGAAGTTTGAACAAGACGTTGCTTGGCATATCTTCCACATGTAAGATTCTGTGATTACATATCTGACATTCTCGAATGAGAAATTTGGAAGAGGAGGCAAGTGCCATGTAGTCCAAACCCTTCATGTCATTTATGGATTCACAGTGAAATTGGTCGTGACGGAGGGGTACCCAGTCTGCATGAAATCAAACGGATAGAAGGATCCTCTTCTATGTAGAACGAAATGATCTTTCATTGTTCAAGATTCCTTTGCTTCAGGTAATTGATGGGAATGGTTTTATTGAATCTTTTTTCCTCTGTGTTGAGTGGTTTTCTGGCTGTTCGAGTTTACACAGCAGGAAAAAGGAAGTTTGGTTTCTAGATAGTGGAGAAAAATTTGAACCCTTGGAAAGAGGTGTTTTTGATTAGGGCCATTCCTCCTGGGCGTCCTACATTTTTAGGACATGTCCTCCATTTTCAAACCACAGTATATTTTATGGGTTTATACTATATTTGTACACCTGTATACCCATAATTAATCATGACCATTGCCATCCAAGCATTTTCAATGTAATATCCTCTCTCTTGAAGCAAAACAACTCTCCATAATAGTATAAGAGCTATATGAAAGTAGAATTTATTCTCTTCGACTTTGGTGGACTTTACGTCCTTCGAGGTCTTTCCACAAAGTTTGGATGGGCAATTATCAGACGTTATTGAATTGCAAAAAATCTGAAGGGTGGAAGTTTGGACAAGCCATTTCTTGGCATATTCTCCACCTGCAAGATTCTGTGATTACATATCTGACATTCTCGAATGAGAGATTTGGAAGAGGAGGCAAGTGCCATGTAGTCCAAACCCTTCATATCCTTTATGGATTCACAATAAAATTGGTTGTGATGGAGGGGTAACCAGTCTGCAAGAAATCACATGGAGAGAAGGATCCTCTTCGATGCAGAATGAAATGATCTTTCATTGTTCAAGATTTCTTTTGCATGAGGAAGTTGATGGGAATGGTTTTATTGAAAATTATTTCCTCTCTGTTGAGCCTTTTTCTTGCTGTACGAGTATATAGAGCAGTAAAAGGGAAGTTTGGTTGCTAGTTAGCGGACAAAAATTTGAACCCTTGGAAAGAGGTGTTTTTAATTTGGGCCTTCCCTCCTGGGCGTCCTACATTTGTAGGACATGTCCTACATTTTCAGATCACAGTATATTTTATGGGTAGATACAATATTTGTACACCTGTAGACCCAGAATTAATCATGACCATTGCCATCCAAGCATTCTCATAGTATATTCCACCCCCTTCAAGTAAAACAACTCTTTATAATTGTGTAAGAGCTATTTGAAAGTAGAATTTATTCTCTTGGACTTTGGTGCACTTTACGTCCTGCGACGTCTTTCCACAAAGTTTGGATGTACAATTATCAAACGTTATTGAGTTGCAAAAATTCTGTAGGGTGGAATTTTGGACAAGCCATTTCTTGGCATATCTTCCACCTGTAAGATTCTGTGATTACATATCTGACATTCTAGAATGAGAGATTTAGAAGAGGACGCAAGTTCTATGTAGTCCAAACCCTTCATATCATTTATAGATTCACAATAAAATTGGTTGTGAAGGAGAGGTAACAAGTCTGCATGAAATGACATGGAGAGAAGGATCCTCTTTTATGCAGAACGAAATGATCTTTAATTGTTCAAGATTTCTTTGCATGAGGAAGTTGATGGGAATGGTTTTATTGAATCTTATTTCCTCTCTGTTGAGCCGTTTTCTTGCTGTCCGAGTTTATAGAGCAGTAAAAAGGAAGTTTGGTAGCTAGATAGTGGAGAAAAATTTGAACCCTTGGAAAGAGGTGTTTTTGATGTGGGCCTTCACTCCTGGATGTCCTACATTTGTAGGACATGTCCTCCATTTTCAGATCACAGTATATTTTATGGGTTTATACTATATTTGTAAAACTGAGAACCAAAATTAATAATGACCATGGCCATCCATGCATTTTCAATGTAATATCCACTCTCTTGAAGCAAAACAACTCTCCATAATAGCGTAAGAGCTATTTGAAAGTAGAATTTATTCTCTTAGACTATGGTGGACTTTACGTCCTTCCATGTCTTTCCACAAAGTTTGGATGGGCAATTATCAGACGTTATTAATTTGCAAAAATTCTGAAGGGTAGGAATTTGAACAAGGCATTTCTTGGCATATCTTCCACATGTAAGATTCTGTGATTATATATCTGACATTCTCGAATGAGAGATTTGGAAGAGGATGAAAGTGCCATGTAGTCCAAACCCTTCATGTCATTTATGGATTCACAGTGAAATTGGTCGTGACGGAGGGGTACCCAGCCTGCATGAAATCACATGGAGAGAAGGATGTTCTTCTGTGTAGAACAAAATGATCTTTCATTGTTCAAGATTTCTTTGCATGAGGAAGTTGATGGGAATGGTTTTATTGAAACTTATTTCCTATCTGTTGAGCCGTTTTCTTGCTGTCCGAGTTTATAGAGCAGTAAAAAGGAAGTTTGGTTGCTAGATAGTGGACAAAAATGTGAACCCTTGGAAAGAGGTGTTTTTGATGTGGGCCTTCCCTCCTGGGCGTCCTACATTTGTAGGACATGTCCTCCATCTTGAGATCACAATATATTTTATGGGTTTATACTATATATGTACACCTGTAGACCCATAATAAATCATGACCATGGCAATCCAAGCATTTTCAATGTAATATTCACTCTCTTGAAGCAAAAGAACTCTCCATAATAGCGTAAGAGCTATTTGAAAGTAGAATTAATTTTCTTGGACTTTGGTGGACTTTACGTCCGGCGAGGTCTTTCCACAAAGTTTGGGTGGGCAATTATCAGACGTTATTGAGTTGCAAAAATTCGGAAGGCTGGGAGTTTGGACTAGCCATCTCTTGGCATATCTTGCACCTGTAAGATTCTGAGATTACATATCTGACATTCTCGAATGAGAGATTTGGAAGAGGAGGCAAGTGCTATGTAGACCAAACCCTTCATATCATTTATAGATTCACAATAAAATTGGTCGTGAAGGAGGGGTACCCAGTCTGCATGAAATCACATGGAGAGAAGGATCCTCTTGTATCCAGAACAAAATTATCTTTCATTGTTCAAGATTTCTTTGCATGAGGAAGTTGATGGGAATGGTTTTATTGAATCCAATTTCCTCTCTGTTGAGCGTTTTTCTTGATGTACGAATATATAGAACAGTAAAAAAGAAGTTTTGTGGCTAGTTAGTGGAGAAAAATTTGAACCCTTGGAAAGAGGTGTTTTTAATTTGGGCCTTCCCTCCTGGGCGTCCTACATTTGTAGGACATGTCCTACATTTTCAGATCACAGTATATTTTATGGGTATATACTATATTTGTACACCTGTAAACCCATAATTAATTATGACCATGGCCATCGATGCATTTTCAATGTAATATCCAATCTCTTGAAGCAAAACAATCTCCATAATAGTGTAAGAGCTATTTGAAAGTAGAATTTATTCTCTTGAACTTTGGTGGACTTTACATCCTTCGAGGTCTTTGCACAAAGTTTGGAATGGCAATTATCTGACGTTATTGAGTTGCAAAAATTCTGAAGGGTGGAAGTTTGGACTAGCCATATCTTGGCATATCTTGCACCATTAAGGTTCTGTGATTACATATCTGACATTCTCGAATGAGAGATTTGGAAGAGGAGGCAAGTGCCATGTAGTTCCAAACCTTCATGTCATTCATGGATTCACAGTGAAATTGGTCGTGATGGGGGGGTACCCAGTCTGCATGAAATCACATGGAGAGAAGGATCCTCTTGTATGCAGAACAAAATTATCTTTCAATGTTCAAGATTTCTTTGCATGAGGAAGTTGATGGGAATGGTTTTATTGAATCTTATTTCCTCTCTGTTGAGCGTTTTTCTTGATGTACGAATATATAGAGTAGTAAAAAGGAAGTTTTGTGGCTAGTTAGTGGAGAAAAATTTGAACCCTTGGAAAGAGGTGTTTTTAATTTGGGCCTTCCCTCCTGGGCGTCCTACATTTGTAGGACATGTCCTACATTTTCAGATCATACAGTATTTTATGGGTTTATACTATATATGTACCCTTGTAGACCCATAATTAATTATGACCATTGCCATCCAAGCATTTTTAATGTAATATCCACTCTCTTGAAGCAAAACAACTCTCCATAATAGTGTAAGAGCTATTTGAAAGTAGAATTAATTCTCTTGGACTTTGGTGGACTTCATGTCCTTCGAGGTCTTTCCACAAAGTTGGGATGGGCAAGTATCAGACGTTATTGAGTTGCAAAAATTCTGAAGTGTGGAATTTTGGACAAGCCATTTCTTGGCATGTCTTACACCTGTAAGATTCTGTGATTACATAGTTGTCATTCTCGAATGAGAGATTTGGAAGAGGAGGCAAGTGCTATGTAGTCCAAACCCTTCATATCATTTATAGATTCACAATAAAATTGGTTGTGAAAGAGGGGTACCCAGGCTGCATGAAATCACATGGACAGAAGGATCCTCTTTTATGCAGAACGAAATGATCTTTAATTGTTCAAGATTTCTTTGCATGAGGAAGTTGATGGGAATGGTTTTATTGAATCTTATTTCCTCTCTGTTGAGCCGGTTTCTTGCTGTCCGAGTTTATAGAGCAGTAAAAAGGAAGTTTGGTTGCTAGATAGTGGACAAAAATCTGAACCCTTGCAAAGGGGTGTTTTTGATTTGGACATTCCCTCCTGGATGTCCTACATTTGTAGGACATGTCCTCCATTTTCAGATCACAGTATATTTTATGTGTTTATACTATATTTGTAAAACTGAGAACCAAAATTAATAATGACCATGGCCATCCATGCATTTTCAATGTAATATCCACTCTCTTGAAGCAAAACAACTCGCCATAATAGCGTAAGAGCTATTTGAAAGTAGAATTTATTCTCTTAGACTATGGTGGACTTTACGTCCTTCGAGGTCTTTCCACAAAGTTTGGATGGGCAATTATCAGACGTTATTAATTTGCAAAAATTCTGAAGGGTAGGAATTTGAACAAGGCATTTCTTGGCATATCTTCCACATGTAAGATTCTGTGATTATATATCTGACATTATCGAATGAGAGATTTGGAAGAGGAGGCAAGTGCCATGTAGTCCAAACCCTTCATGTCATTTATGGATTCACAGTGAAATTGGTCGTGACGGAGGGGTACCCAGTCTGCATGAAATCACATGGAGAGAAGGATCTTCTTCTATGTAGAGCGAATTGATCTTTCATTGTTCAAGATTTCTTTGCATGAGGAAGTTGATGGGAATGGTTTTATTGAATCTTATTTCCTCTCTGTTGAGCCGTTTTCTTGCTGTCCGAGTTTATAGAGCAGTAAAAAGGAAGTTTGGTTGCCAGATAGTGGACAAAAATTTGAACCCTTGGAAAGAGATGTTTTTGATGTGGGCCTTCACTCCTGGGCGTCCTACATTTGTAGGACATGTCCTCCGTTTTCAGATCACAATATAGTTTATGGGTTTATACTATATATGTACACCTGTAGACCCATAATAATTCATGACCATGGCAATCCAAGCATTTTCAATGTAATATCCACTCTCTTGAAGCAAAAGAACTCTCCATAATAGCGTAAGAGCTATTTGAAAGTAGAATTAATTTTCTTGGACTTTGGTGGACTTTACGTCCGGCGAGGTCTTTCCACAAAGTTTGGGTGGGCAATTATCAGACGTTATTGAGTTGCAAAAATTCGGAAGGCTGAGAGTTTGGACTAGCCATCTCTTGGCATATCTTGCACCTGTAAGATTCTGAGATTACATATCTGACATTCTCGAATGAGAGATTTGGAAGAGGAGGCAAGTGCTATGTAGACCAAACCCTTCATATCATTTATAGATTCACAATAAAATTGGTCGTGAAGGAGGGGTACCCAGTCTGCATGAAATCACATGGAGAGAAGGATCCTCTTGTATCCAGAACAAAATTATCTTTCATTGTTCAAGATTTCTTTGCATGAGGAAGTTGATGGGAATGGTTTTATTGAATCTAATTTCCTCTCTGTTGAGCGTTTTTCTTGATGTACGAATATATAGAACATTAAAAAAGAAGTTTTGTGGCTAGTTAGTGGAGAAAAATTTGAACCCTTGGAAAGAGGTGTATTTAATTTGGGCCTTCCCTCCTGGGCGTCCTACATTTGTAGGACATGTCCTACATTTGTAGGACATGTCCTACATTTTCAGATCACAGTATATTTTATGGGTATATACTATACTTGTACACCTGTAAACCCATAATTAATTATGACCATTGCCATCGACGCATTTTCAATGTAATTTCCACTCTCTTGAAGCAAAACAACTCTCCATAATAGCGTGAGAGCTATTTGAAAGTAGAATTTATTCTCTTAGACTATGGTGGACTTTACGTCCTTCGAGGTCTTTCCACAAAGTTTGGATGGGCAATTATCAGACGTTATTGATTTGCAAAAATTCGGAATGCTGGGAGTTTGGACTAGCCATCCCTTGGCATATCTTGCACCTGTAAGATTCTGTGATTACATAGGTGACATTCTCGAATGAGATATTTGGAAGAGGAGGCAAGTGCTATGTAGTCCAAACCCTTCATATCATTTATAGATTCACAAAAAAATTGGTTGTGATAGAGGGGTAACCAATCTGCAAAGCAAAGCAGCTTCATTTATATACCGCTTCATATCACGCTATGGGATGTCTAAGCGGTTTACAACTGTGAGCTGATTGCCCCCCAACAAGCTGGGTACTCATTTTAGCGACCTCGGAAGGATGCAGGCCTGAGTCGAGCCTCAGCCCTGGCTGGTATTGAACTCGCAACCTTGTGGTCTATGAGTGAATGGCTGCAGTACAGGCATGAAATCACATGGAGAGAAGGATCTTCTTCTATGTAGAGTGAAATGATCTTTCATTGTTCAAGATTTCTTTTCATGAGGAAGTTGATGGGAAAGGTTTTATTGAATCTTATTTCCTCTCTGTTGAGCCATTTTCTTGCTGTCCGTGTTTATAGAGCAATAAAAAGGAAATTTGGTTGCTAGATAGTGGACAAAAATCTGAACCCTTGCAAAGGGGTGTTTTTGATTTCGACATTCCCTCCTGGATGTCCTACATTTGTAGGACATGTCCTCCATTTTCTGATCACAGTATATTTTATGGGTTTATACTATATTTGTAAAACTGTAGAACCATAATTAATAATGACCATGGCCATCCATGCATTTTCAATGTAATATCCACTCTCTTGAAGCAAAACAACTCGCCATAATAGCGTAAGAGCTATTTGAAAGTAGAATTTATTCTCTTAGACTATGGTGGACTTTACGTCCTTCGAGGTCTTTCCACAAAGTTTGGATGGGCAATTATCAGACGTTATTAATTTGCAAAAATTCTGAAGGGTAGGAATTTGAACAAGGCATTTCTTGGCATATCTTCCACATGTAAGATTCTGTGATTATATATCTGACATTATCGAATGAGAGATTTGGAAGAGGAGGCAAGTGCCATGTAGTCCAAACCCTTCATGTCATTTATGGATTCACAGTGAAATTGGTCGTGACGGAGGGGTACCCAGTCTGCATGAAATCACATGGAGAGAAGGATCTTCTTCTATGTAGAGCGAATTGATCTTTCATTGTTCAAGATTTCTTTGCATGAGGAAGTTGATGGGAATGGTTTTATTGAATCTTATTTCCTCTCTGTTGAGCCGTTTTCTTGCTGTCCGAGTTTATAGAGCAGTAAAAAGGAAGCTTGGTTGCCAGATAGTGGACAAAAATTTGAACCCTTGGAAAGAGATGTTTTTGATTAAGGCCTTCCCTCCTGGGCGTCCTACATTTGTAGGACATGTCCTCCGTTTTCAGATCACAATATATTTTATGGGTTTATACTATATATGTACACCTGTAGACCCATAATAATTCATGACCATGGCAATCCAAGCATTTTCAATGTAATATCCACTCTCTTGAAGCAAAAGAACTCTCCATAATAGCGTAAGAGCTATTTGAAAGTAGAATTAATTTTCTTGGACTTTGGTGGACTTTACGTCCGGCGAGGTCTTTCCACAAAGTTTGGGTGGGCAATTATCAGACGTTATTGAGTTGCAAAAATTCGGAAGGCTGAGAGTTTGGACTAGCCATCTCTTGGCATATCTTGCACCTGTAAGATTCTGAGATTACATATCTGACATTCTCGAATGAGAGATTTGGAAGAGGAGGCAAGTGCTATGTAGACCAAACCCTTCATATCATTTATAGATTCACAATAAAATTGGTCGTGAAGGAGGGGTACCCAGTCTGCATGAAATCACATGGAGAGAAGGATCCTCTTGTATCCAGAACAAAATTATCTTTCATTGTTCAAGATTTCTTTGCATGAGGAAGTTGATGGGAATGGTTTTATTGAATCTAATTTCCTCTCTGTTGAGCGTTTTTCTTGATGTACGAATATATAGAACAGTAAAAAAGAAGTTTTGTGGCTAGTTAGTGGAGAAAAATTTGAACCCTTGGAAAGAGGTGTTTTTAATTTGGGCCTTCCCTCCTGGGCGTCCTACATTTGTAGGACATGTCCTACATTTTCAGATCACAGTATATTTTATAGTTATATACTATACTTTTACACCTGTAAACCCATAATTAATTATGACCATGGCCATCGACGCATTTTCAATGTAATTTCCACTCTCTTGAAGCAAAACAACTCTCCATAATAGCGTGAGAGCTATTTGAAAGTAGAATTTATTCTCTTAGACTATGGTGGACTTTACGTCCTTCGAGGTCTTTCCACAAAGTTTGGATGGGCAATTATCAGACGTTATTGATTTGCAAAAATTCTTAAGGGTGGAAGTTTGAACAAGACGTTGCTTGGCATATCTTCCACATGTAAGATTCTGTGATTACATATCTGACATTCTAGAATGAGAGATTTGGAAGAGGAGGCAAGTGCTATGTAGTCCAAACCCTTCATATCATTTATAGATTCACAAAAAAATTGGTTGTGATAGAGGGGTAACCAATCTGCATGAAATCACATGGAGAGAAGGATCCTCTTCTATGCAGAACAAATTGGTCTTTCATTGTTCAAGATTTCTTTGCATGAGGAAGTTGATGGGAATGGTTTTATTGAATCTTATTTCCTCTCTGTTGAGCCATTTTCTTGCTGTCCGTGTTTATAGAGCAATAAAAAGGAAATTTGGTTGCTAGATAGTGGACAAAAATCTGAACCCTTGCAAAGGGGTGTTTTTGATTTGGACATTCCCTCCTGGATGTCCTACATTTGTAGGACATGTCCTCCATTTTCTGATCACAGTATATTTTATGGGTTTATACTATATTTGTAAAACTGTAGAACCATAATTAATAATGACCATGGCCATCTATGCATTTTCAATGTAATATCCACTCTCTTGAAGCAAAACAACTCTCCATAATAGCGTGAGAGCTATTTGAAAGTAGAATTTATTCTCTTAGACTATGGTGGACTTTACGTCCTTCGAGGTCTTTCCACAAAGTTTGGATGGGCAATTATCAGACGTTATTGATTTGCAAAAATTCTGAAGGGTGGAAGTTTGGACAAGATGTTTCTTGGCATATCTTCCACATGTAAGATTCTGTGATTACATATCTGACATTCTCGAATGAGAGATTTGGAAGAGGATGAAAGTGCCATGTAGTCCAAACCCTTCATGTCATTTATGGATTCACAGTGAAATTGGTCGTGACGGAGGGGTACCCAGCCTGCATGAAATCACATGGAGAGAAGGATGTTCTTCTGTGTAGAACAAAATGATCTTTCATTGTTCAAGATTTCTTTGCATGAGGAAGTTGATGGGAATGGTTTTATTGAAACTTATTTCCTATCTGTTGAGCCGTTTTCTTGCTGTCCGAGTTTATAGAGCAGTATAAAGGAAGTTTGGTTGCTAGATAGTGGACAAAAATGTGAACCCTTGGAAAGAGGTGTTTTTGATGTGGGCCTTCACTCCTGGGTGTCCTACATTTGTAGGACATGTCCTCCATCTTGAGATCACAATATATTTTATGGGTTTATACTATATATGTACACCTGTAGACCCATAATAAATCATGACCATGGCAATCCAAGCATTTTCAATGTAATATTCACTCTCTTGAAGCAAAAGAACTCTCCATAATAGCGTAAGAGCTATTTGAAAGTAGAATTAATTTTCTTGGACTTTGGTGGACTTTACGTCCGGCGAGGTCTTTTCACAAAGTTTGGATGGGCAATTATCAGATGTTATTGAGTTGCAAAAATTCGGAAGGCTGGGAGTTTGGACTAGCCATCTCTTGGCATATCTTGCACCTGTAAGATTCTGAGATTACATATCTGACATTCTCGAATGAGAGATTTGGAAGAGGAGGCAAGTGCTATGTAGACCAAACCCTTCATATCATTTATAGATTCACAATAAAATTGGTCGTGAAGGAGGGGTACCCAGTCTGCATGAAATCACATGGAGAGAAGGATCCTCTTGTATCCAGAACAAAATTATCTTTCATTGTTCAAGATTTCTTTGCATGAGGAAGTTGATGGGAATGGTTTTATTGAATCTAATTTCCTCTCTGTTGAGCGTTTTTCTTGATGTACGAATATATAGAACAGTAAAAAAGAAGTTTTGTGGCTAGTTAGTGGAGAAAAATTTGAACCCTTGGAAAGAGGTGTTTTTAATTTGGGCCTTCCCTCCTGGGCGTCCTACATTTGTAGGACATGTCCTACATTTTCAGATCACAGTATATTTTATGGGTATATACTATATTTGTACACCTGTAAACCCATAATTAATTATGACCATGGCCATCGATGCATTTTCAATGTAATATCCACTCTCTTGAAGCAAAACAACTCTCCATAATAGTGTAAGAGCTATTTGAAAGTAGAATTAATTCTCTTGGACTTTGGTGGACTTCATGTCCTTCGAGGTCTTTCCACAAAGTTGGGATGGGCAAGTATCAGACGTTATTGAGTTGCAAAAATTCTGAAGTGTGGAATTTTGGACAAGCCATTTCTTGGCATGTCTTACACCTGTAAGATTCTGTGATTACATAGTTGTCATTCTCGAATGAGAGACTTGGAAGAGGAGGCAAGTGCTATGTAGTCCAAACCCTTCATATCATTTATAGATTCACAATAAAATTGGTTGTGAAGGAGGGGTACCCAGGCTGCATGAAATCACATGGACAGAAGGATCCTCTTTTATGCAGAACGAAATGATCTTTAATTGTTCAAGATTTCTTTGCATGAGGAAGTTGATGGGAATGGTTTTATTGAATCTTATTTCCTCTCTGTTGAGCCGTTTTCTTGCTGTCTGAGTTTATAGAGCAGTAAAAAGGAAGTTTGGTAGCTAGATAGTGGACAAAAATTTGAACCCTTGGAAAGAGGTGTTTTTGATGTGGGCCTTCACTCCTGGATGTCCTACATTTTCAGATCACAGTATATTTTATGGGTTTATACTATATTTGTAAAACTGAGAACCAAAATTAATAATGACCATGGCCATCCATGCATTTTCAATGTAATATCCACTCTCTTGAAGCAAAACAACTCTCCATAATAGCGTAAGAGCTATTTGAAAGTAGAATTTATTCTCTTAGACTATGGTGGACTTTACGTCCTTCGATGTCTTTCCACAAAGTTTGGATGGGCAATTATCAGACGTTATTAATTTGCAAAAATTCTGAAGGGTAGGAATTTGAACAAGGCATTTCTTGGCATATCTTCCACATGTAAGATTCTGTGATTATATATCTGACATTCTCGAATGAGAGATTTGGAAGAGGATGAAAGTGCCATGTAGTCCAAACCCTTCATGTCATTTATGGATTCACAGTGAAATTGGTCGTGACGGAGGGGTACCCAGCCTGCATGAAATCACATGGAGAGAAGGATGTTCTTCTGTGTAGAACAAAATGATCTTTCATTGTTCAAGATTTCTTTGCATGAGGAAGTTGATGGGAATGGTTTTATTGAAACTTATTTCCTATCTGTTGAGCCGTTTTCTTGCTGTCCGAGTTTATAGAGCAGTAAAAAGGAAGTTTGGTTGCTAGATAGTGGACAAAAATGTGAACCCTTGGAAAGAGGTGTTTTTGATGTGGGCCTTCACTCCTGGGCGTCCTACATTTGTAGGACATGTCCTCCATCTTGAGATCACAATATATTTTATGGGTTTATACTATATATGTACACCTGTAGACCCATAATAAATCATGACCATGGCAATCCAAGCATTTTCAATGTAATATTCACTCTCTTGAAGCAAAAGAACTCTCCATAATAGTGTAAGAGCTATTTGAAAGTAGAATTTATTCTCTTGAACTTTGGTGGACTTTACGTCCTTCGAGGTCTTTGCACAAAGTTTGGAATGGCAATTATCTGACGTTATTGAGTTGCAAAAATTCTGAAGGGTGGAAGTTTGGACTAGCCATATCTTGGCATATCTTGCACCATTAAGGTTCTGTGATTACATATCTGACATTCTCGAATGAGAGATTTGGAAGAGGAGGCAAGTGCCATGTAGTTCCAAACCTTCATGTCATTCATGGATTCACAGTGAAATTGGTCGTGATGGGGGGGTACCCAGTCTGCATGAAATCACATGGAGAGAAGGATCCTCTTGTATGCAGAACAAAATTATCTTTCAATGTTCAAGATTTCTTTGCATGAGGAAGTTGATGGGAATGGTTTTATTGAATCTTATTTCCTGTCTGTTGAGCGTTTTTCTTGATGTACGAATATATAGAGTAGTAAAAAGGAAGTTTTGTGGCTAGTTAGTGGAGAAAAATTTGAACCCTTGGAAAGAGGTGTTTTTAATTTGGGCCTTCCCTCCTGGGCGTCCTACATTTGTAGGACATGTCCTACATTTTCAGATCATACAGTATTTTATGGGTTTATACTATATATGTACCCTTGTAGACCCATAATTAATTATGACCATTGCCATCCAAGCATTTTTAATGTAATATCCACTCTCTTGAAGCAAAACAACTCTCCATAATAATGTAAGAGCTATTTGAAAGTAGAATTTATTCTCTTGAACTTTGGTGGACTTCATGTCCTTCGAGGTCTTTCCACAAAGTTGGGATGGGCAAGTATCAGACGTTATTGAGTTGCAAAAATTCTGAAGTGTGGAATTTTGGACAAGCCATTTCTTGGCATGTCTTACACCTGTAAGATTCTGTGATTACATAGTTGTCATTCTCGAATGAGAGATTTGGAAGAGGAGGCAAGTGCTATGTAGTCCAAACCCTTCATATCATTTATAGATTCACAATAAAATTGGTTGTGAAGGAGGGGTACCCAGGCTGCATGAAATCACATGGACAGAAGGATCCTCTTTTATGCAGAACGAAATGATCTTTAATTGTTCAAGATTTCTTTGCATGAGGAAGTTGATGGGAATGGTTTTATTGAAAATTATTTCCTCTCTGTTGAGCCGTTTTCTTGCTGTCTGAGTTTATAGAGCAGTAAAAAGGAAGTTTGGTAGCTAGATAGTGGACAAAAATTTGAACCCTTGGAAAGAGGTGTTTTTGATGTGGGCCTTCACTCCTGGATGTCCTACATTTTCAGATCACAGTATATTTTATGGGTTTATACTATATTTGTAAAACTGAGAACCAAAATTAATAATGACCATGGCCATCCATGCATTTTCAATGTAATATCCACTCTCTTGAAGCAAAACAACTCTCCATAATAGCGTAAGAGCTATTTGAAAGTAGAATTTATTCTCTTAGACTATGGTGGACTTTACGTCCTTCGATGTCTTTCCACAAAGTTTGGATGGGCAATTATCAGACGTTATTAATTTGCAAAAATTCTGAAGGGTAGGAATTTGAACAAGGCATTTCTTGGCATATCTTCCACATGTAAGATTCTGTGATTATATATCTGACATTCTCGAATGAGAGATTTGGAAGAGGAGGCAAGTGCCATGTAGTCCAAACCCTTCATGTCATTTATGGATTCACAGTGAAATTGGTCGTGACGGAGGGGTACCCAGCCTGCATGAAATCACATGGAGAGAAGGATGTTCTTCTGTGTAGAACAAAATGATCTTTCATTGTTCAAGATTTCTTTGCATGAGGAAGTTGATGGGAATGGTTTTATTGAAACTTATTTCCTATCTGTTGAGCCGTTTTCTTGCTGTCCGAGTTTATAGAGCAGTAAAAAGGAAGTTTGGTTGCTAGATAGTGGACAAAAATGTGAACCCTTGGAAAGAGGTGTTTTTGATGTGGGCCTTCACTCCTGGGCGTCCTACATTTGTAGGACATGTCCTCCATCTTGAGATCACAATATATTTTATGGGTTTATACTATATATGTACACCTGTAGACCCATAATAAATCATGACCATGGCAATCCAAGCATTTTCAATGTAATATTCACTCTCTTGAAGCAAAAGAACTCTCCATAATAGCGTAAGAGCTATTTGAAAGTAGAATTTATTCTCTTGAACTTTGGTGGACTTTACGTCCTTCGAGGTCTTTGCACAAAGTTTGGAATGGCAATTATCTGACGTTATTGAGTTGCAAAAATTCTGAAGGGTGGAAGTTTGGACTAGCCATATCTTGGCATATCTTGCACCATTAAGGTTCTGTGATTACATATCTGACATTCTCGAATGAGAGATTTGGAAGAGGAGGCAAGTGCCATGTAGTTGCAAACCTTCATGTCATTCATGGATTCACAGTGAAATTGGTCGTGATGGGGGGGTACCCAGTCTGCATGAAATCACATGGAGAGAAGGATCCTCTTGTATGCAGAACAAAATTATCTTTCAATGTTCAAGATTTCTTTGCATGAGGAAGTTGATGGGAATGGTTTTATTGAATCTTATTTCCTGTCTGTTGAGGGTTTTTCTTGATGTACGAATATATAGAGTAGTAAAAAGGAAGTTTTGTGGCTAGTTAGTGGAGAAAAATTTGAACCCTTGGAAAGAGGTGTTTTTAATTTGGGCCTTCCCTCCTGGGCGTCCTACATTTGTAGGACATGTCCTACATTTTCAGATCACAGTATATTTTATGGGTATATACTATATTTGTACACCTGTAAACCCATAATTAATTATGACCATGGCCATCGATGCATTTTCAATGTAATATCCAATCTCTTGAAGCAAAACAATCTCCATAATAGTGTAAGAGCTATTTGAAAGTAGAATTTATTCTCTTGAACTTTGGTGGACTTTACATCCTTCGAGGTCTTTGCACAAAGTTTGGAATGGCAATTATCTGACGTTATTGAGTTGCAAAAATTCTGAAGGGTGGAAGTTTGGACTAGCCATATCTTGGCATATCTTGCACCATTAAGGTTCTGTGATTACATATCTGACATTCTCGAATGAGAGATTTGGAAGAGGAGGCAAGTGCCATGTAGTTCCAAACCTTCATGTCATTCATGGATTCACAGTGAAATTGGTCGTGATGGGGGGGTACCCAGTCTGCATGAAATCACATGGAGAGAAGGATCCTCTTGTATGCAGAACAAAATTATCTTTCAATGTTCAAGATTTCTTTGCATGAGGAAGTTGATGGGAATGGTTTTATTGAATCTTATTTCCTCTCTGTTGAGCGTTTTTCTTGATGTACGAATATATAGAGTAGTAAAAAGGAAGTTTTGTGGCTAGTTAGTGGAGAAAAATTTGAACCCTTGGAAAGAGGTGTTTTTAATTTGGGCCTTCCCTCCTGGGCGTCCTACATTTGTAGGACATGTCCTACATTTTCAGATCATACAGTATTTTATGGGTTTATACTATATATGTACCCTTGTAGACCCATAATTAATTATGACCATTGCCATCCAAGCATTTTTAATGTAATATCCACTCTCTTGAAGCAAAACAACTCTCCATAATAGTGTAAGAGCTATTTGAAAGTAGAATTAATTCTCTTGGACTTTGGTGGACTTCATGTCCTTCGAGGTCTTTCCACAAAGTTGGGATGGGCAAGTATCAGACGTTATTGAGTTGCAAAAATTCTGAAGTGTGGAATTTTGGACAAGCCATTTCTTGGCATGTCTTACACCTGTAAGATTCTCTGATTACATAGTTGTCATTCTCGAATGAGAGATTTGGAAGAGGAGGCAAGTGCTATGTAGTCCAAACCCTTCATATCATTTATAGATTCACAATAAAATTGGTTGTGAAGGAGGGGTACCCAGGCTGCATGAAATCACATGGACAGAAGGATCCTCTTTTATGCAGAATGAAATGATCTTTAATTGTTCAAGATTTCTTTGCATGAGGAAGTTGATGGGAATGGTTTTATTGAATCTTATTTCCTCTCTGTTGAGCCGGTTTCTTGCTGTCCGAGTTTATAGAGCAGTAAAAAGGAAGTTTGGTAGCTAGATAGTGGACAAAAATTTGAACCCTTGCAAAGAGGTGTTTTTGATGTGGGCCTTCACTCCTGGACATCCTACATTTGTAGGACATGTCCTCCATTTTCAGATCACAGTATATTTTATGGGTTTATACTATATTTGTAAAACTGAGAACCAAAATTAATAATGACCATGGCCATCCATGCATTTTCAATGTAATATCCACTCTCTTGAAGCAAAACAACTCTCCATAATAGCGTAAGAGCTATTTGAAAGTAGAATTTATTCTCTTAGACTACGGTGGACTTTACGTCCTTCGAGGTCTTTCCACAAAGTTTGGATGGGCAATTATCAGACGTTATTAATTTGCAAAAATTCTGAAGGGTACGAATTTGAACAAGGCATTTCTTGGCATATATTCCACATGTAAGATTCTGTGATTATATATCTGACATTCTCGAATGAGAGATTTGGAAGAGGAGGCAAGTGCCATGTAGTCCAAACCCTTCATGTCATTTATGGATTCACAGTGAAATTGGTCGTGACGGAGGGGTACCCAGTCTGCATGAAATCACATGGAGAGAAGGATGTTCTTCTGTGTAGACCAAAATGATCTTTCATTGTTCAAGATTTCTTTGCATGAGGAAGTTGATGGGAATGGTTTTATTTAAACTCATTTCCCCTCTGTTGAGCCGTTTTCTTGCTGTCCGAGTTTATAGAGCAGTAAAAAGGAAGTTTGTTTGCTAGATAGTGCACAAAAATTTGAACCCTTGGAAAGAGGTGTTTTTGATGTGGGCCTTCACTCCTGGGCATCCTACATTTGTCGGACATGTCCTCCATCTTGAGATCACAATATATTTTATGGGTTTATACTATATATGTACACCTGTAGACCCATAATAAATCATGACCATGGCAATCCAAGCATTTTCAATATAATATTCACTCTCTTGAAGCAAAAGAACTCTCCATAATAGCGTAAGAGCTATTTGAAAGTAGAATTAATTTTCTTGGACTTTGGTGGACTTTATGTCCTTCGAGGTCTTTCCACAAAGTTTGGATGGCCAATTATCAGACGTTATTGAGTTGCAAAAATTCTGAAGTGTGGAATTTTGGACTAGCCATTTCTTGGCATATCTTGCACTTGTAAGATTCTGTGATTACATATCTGACATTCTCGAATGAGAGATTTGGAAGAGGAGGCAAGTGCTATGTAGTCCAAACCCTTCATGTCATTCATGGATTCACAGTGAAATTGGTCGTGACGTTGGGGTACCCAGTCTGCATGAAATCACATGGACAGAAGGATCCTCTTGTATGCAGAACAAAATTATCTTTCAATGTTCAAGATTTCTTTGCATGAGGAAGTTGATGGGAATGGTTTTATTGAATCTTATTTCCTCTCTGTTGAGCGTTTTTCTTGATGTACAAATATATAGAGTAGTAAAAAGGAAGTTTTGTGGCTAGTTAGTGGAGAAAAATTTGAACCCTTGGAAAGAGGTGTTTTTAATTTGGGCCTTCCCTCCTGGGCGTCCTACATTTGTAGGACATGTCCTACATTTTCAGATCATACTGTATTTTATGGGTTTATACTATATATGTACACTTGTAGACCCATAATTAATTATGACCATTGCCATCCAAGCATTTTTAATGTAATATCTACTCTCTTGAAGCAAAACAACTCTCCATAATAGTGTAAGAGCTATTTGAAAGTAGAATTAATTCTCTTGGACTTTGGAGGACTTCATGTCCTTCGAGGTCTTTCCACAAAGTTGGGATGGGCAAGTATCAGACGTTATTGAGTTGCAAAAATTCTGAAGTGTGGAATTTTGGACAAGCCATTTCTTGGCATGTCTTACACCTGTAAGATTCTGTGATTACATAGTTGTCATTCTCGAATGAGAGATTTGGAAGAGGAGGCAAGTGCCATGTAGTCCAAATGCTTCATGTCATTAAGGATTCACAGTGAAATTGGTCGTGATGGGGGGGTACCCAGTCTGCATGAAATCACATGGAGAGAAGGCTCCTCTTCCATGTAGAATGGAATGATCTTTCATTGTTCAAGATTTCTTTGCATGAGCAAGTTGATGGGAATGGTTTTATTGAATCTTATTTCTTCTCTGTTGAGCCGTTTTCTTACTGTCCAAGTTTACAGAGCAGTAAAAAGGAAGTATAGTTGCTAATTAGTGGAAAAAAATTTGAACCCTTTGATGGAGGTGTTTTTGATTTGGGCCTTCCCTCCTGGGCATCCTACATTTGTAGGACAGGTCCTCCATTTTCAGATCATGGTTTATTTTATGGGTATATACTATATTTTTACACCTGTAGACCCATAATTAATCATGACCATGGCCATCGAAGCATTTTCAATGTAATATCCCCTTTCCTAAAGCAAAACAGCTCTCCATAATAGCGTAAGAGCTATTTGAAAGTAGAATTTATTCTCTTAGACTATGATGGACTTTACGTCCTTCGAGGCCTTTCCACAAAGTTTGGATGGGCAATTATCAGACGTTATTGATTTGTAAAAATTCTGAAGGGTGGAAGTTTGGATAAGCCATTTCTTGGCATATCTTTCACATGTAAGATTCTGTGATTACATATCTGACATTCTCAAATGAGAGATTTGGAAGAGTAGGCAAGTGCCATGTAGTCCAAACCCTTCATGTCATTTATGTATTCACAGAAAAATTGGTCGTGATGGAGTTCTACCCAGTATGCATGAAATCACATGGAGAGAAAGATCTTCTTCTATGTAGAACAAAATGATCTTTCATTGTTCAAGATTTGCATGAGGAAGTTGATGGGAATGATTTTATTGAATCTTATTTCCTCTCTGTTGAGCCGTTTTCTTCCTGTCCGAGTATATAGAGAAGTAAAAAGGAAGTTTGGTTGCTAGATAGTGTACAAAAATTAGAACCCTTGGAAAGAGGTGTTTTTGATTTGGGCCTTCCCTCCTGGGCGTCCTACATTTGTAGGACATGTCCTCCATTTTCAGATCACAGTATATTTTATGTGTTTATACTATATTTGTACACCTGCAAACCCATAATTAATCATGACCTTTGCCATCCAAGCACTTTCAAAGTATATTCCACTACGTTCAAGCAAAACAACTCTTCATAATAGTTTATGAGCTATTTGAAAGTAGCAATTATTCTCTTGGACTTTGGTGCACTTTACTTCAAGCGAGGTCTTTCCACAAAGTTTGGATGGGCAATTATCAGGCCTTATTGAGTTGCAAAAATTCGGAAGGCTGGGAGTTTGGAATAGCCATCTCTTGGCATATCTTGCACCTGCAAGATTCTGTGATTACATATCTGACATTCTCGAATGAGAGATTTGGAAGAGGAGGCAAGTGCTATGTAGTCCAAACCCTTCATATCATTTATGGATTCACAATAAAATTGGACGTGATGGAGGGGTAACCAGTCTGCATGAAATCACATGGAGAGAAGGATCCTCTTCTATGCAGAAAGAAATGATCTTTCATTGTTCAAGATTTCTTTGCATGAGGAAGTTGATGGGAATGGTTTTATTGAATATTATTTCCTCTCTGTTGAGCCGTTTTTTTTTGACATACGAATATATAGTGCAGTAAAAAGGAAGTTTGGTAGCTAGTTAGTGGACAAAAATTTGAAAGCTTGGAAATAGGTGTTTTTGATTTGGGCCTTCCCTCCTGGGCGTCCTACATTTGTAGGACATATATTCGATTTTCAGATCACAGTATATTTTATGGGTATATACTATATTTGTACACCTGTATACCGATAATTAATCATGACCATTGCAATCCAAGCATTTTCAAAGTATATTCCTCTCCGTTCAAGCAAAACAACTCTCCATAATAGTGTATGAGCTATTTGAAAGTAGCATTTATTCTCTTGGACTTTGGTGCACCTTACATCCTGCGAGGTTTTCCACAAAGTTTGGATGGGCAATTCTCATATGTTACTGAGTTGCAAAAATTCTGCAGAGTGGAAGTTTGGACTAGCGATCTCTTGGCATATCTTGCACCTTTAAGGTTCTGTGATTACATATCTGACATTCTAGAATGAGAGATTTGGAAGAGGTAGGCAAGTGCCATGTAGTCCCAAACCCTTCATGTCATTTATGGATTCACAGTAAAATTGGTCGTGATGGAAGTCTACCCAGTATGCATGAAATCACAAGGAGAGAAGGATCCTCTTGTATGCAGAACAAAAGTATCTTTCATTGTTCAAGATTTCTTTGCATTAGGAAGTTGATGGGAATGGTTTTATTGAATCTTATTTCCTCTCTGTTGATCCGTTTTGTTGCTGTACGAGTATATAGAGCAGTAAAAAGGAAGTTTGGTTGCTAGTTAGTGTACAAAAATTTGAACCCTTGGAAAGAGGTGTTTTTGATTTGGGCCTTCCCTCCAGGGCTTCCTACATTTGTAGGACATGTCATCCATTTTCAGATCACAGTATATTTTATGGGTTTATACGATATTTGTACACCTGCAGACCCATAATTAATCATGACCATTGCCATCCAAGAATTTTCAAAGTATATTCCACTCCGTTCAAGCAAAACAACTCTCTATAATAGTGTATGAGCTATTGGAAAGTAGCAATTATTCTCTTGGAATTTGGTGCACTTTACGTCAAGCGAGGTCTTTCCACAAAGTTTGGATGGGCAATTATCAGATCTTATTGAGTTGCAAAAATTCTGAAGGCTGGGAGTTTGGACTAGCCATCTCTTGGCATATCTTGCACCTGCAAGATTCTGTGATTACATATCTGACATTCTCGAATGAGAGATTTGGAAGAGGAGGCAAGTGCTATGTAGTCCAAACCTTTCATATCATTTATGGATTCACAATAAAATTGGACGTGATGGAGGGGTAACCAGTCTGAATGAAATCACATGGAGAAAAGGATCCTCTTCTATGCAGAAAGAAATGATCTTTCATTGTTCAAGATTTCTTTGCATGAGGAAGTTGATGGGAATGGTTTTATTGAATCTTATTTCCTCTCTGTTGTGCCGTTTTCTTGCGGTCCGAGTTTATAGAGCAGTAAAAAGGAAGTTTGGTTGCTAGATAGTGGACAAAAATTTGAACCCTTGGAAAGAGGTGTTTTTGTTTTGGGCCTTCCCTCCTGGGCGTCCTACATTTGTAGGACATGTCCTCCATCTTGAGTTCACAGTATATTTTCTGGGTTCATACTATATATGTACACCTGTAGACGCATAATAAAACATGACCATGGCCATCCAAGCATTTTCAATGTAATATCCACTCTCTTGAAGCAAAAGAACTCTCCATAATAGTGTAAGAGCTATTTGAAAGTAGAATTTATTTTCTTGGACTTTGGTGGATTTTATGTCCGGCGAGGTCTTTCCACAAATTTTGGATGTGCAATTATCAGACGTTATTGTGTTGCAAAAATTTGGAAGGCTGTGAGTTTGGACTAGCCATCTCTTGGCATATCTTGCACCTGTAAGATTCTGTGATTACATATCTGACATTCTCGAATGAGAGATTTGGAAGAGGAGGCAAGTGCTATGTAGTCCAAACCCTTCATATCATTTATAGATTCACAGTGAAATTGGTGGTGATGTAGGGGTACCCAGTCTGCAAGAAGCCACATGGAGGGAAGGATCCTCTTCTATGTAGAATGAAAGGATCTTTCATTTTTCAAGATTTCTTTGCATGAGGAAGTTGATGGGAATGGTGTTATTGAATCTTATTTCCTCTCTGTTGAGCCGTTTTCTTGCTGTCCTAGTTTACAGAGCAGTAAAAAGGAAGTTTGTTTGCTAGATAGTGGACAAATATTTGAACCCTTGGAAAGAGGTGTTTTTGATTTGGGCCTTCCCTCCTGGTGTCCTACATTTGTAGGACATGTCCTCCATTTTCTGATCACAGTATATTTTATGGATTTATACTATATTTGTACACCTGTATACCCATAATTAATCATGACCATTGCCATCCAAGCATTTTCAATGTAATATCCACTCTCTTGAAGCAAAACAACTCTCCACAATAGTGTAAGAGCTATTTGAAAGTAGAATTTATTCTCTTGGACTTTGGTGGACTTTACGTCCTTCGAGGTCTTTCCACAAAGTTTGGATGGGCAATTATCAGACGTTATTGAATTGCAAAATCTGAAGGGTGGAAGTTTGGACAAGCCATTTCTTGGCATATTCTCCACCTGCAAGATTCTGTGATTATATATCTGACATTCTCGAATGAGAGATTTGGAAGAGGAGGCAAGTGCTATGTAGTCCAAACCCTTCATATCATTTATGGATTCACAATAAAATTGGATGTGATGGAGGGGTAACCAGTCTGCATGAAATCACATGGAGAGAAGGATCCTCTTTTATGCAAAACGAAATGATCTTTCATTGTTCAAGATTTCTTTGCATGAGGAAGTTGATGGGAATGGTTTTATTGAATCTTATTTCCTCTCTGTTGAGCCGTTTTCTTGCTGTCCGAGTTTATAGAGCAGTAAAAAGGAAGTTTGGTTGCTAGATAGTGGACAAAAATTTGAACCCTTAGAAAGAGGAGTTTCTGATGTGGAACTTCCCTCCTGGGTGTCCTACATTTGTAGGACATGTCCTCCATTTTCTGATCACAGTATATTTTATGGGTTTATACTATATTTGTAAAACTGTAGAACCATAATTAATAATGACCATGGCCATCCATGCATTTTCAATGTAATATCCACTCTCTTGAAGCAAAACAACTCTCCATAATAGCGTAAGAGCTACTTGAAAGTAGAATTTATTCTCTTAGACTATGGTGGACTTTACGTCCTTCGAGGTCTTTCCACAAAGTATAGATGGGCAATTATCAGATGTTATTGATTGATATTGAAGGGTGGAAGTTTGGACAAGCCATTTCTTGGCATATCTTCCACATGTAAGATTCTGTGATTACATATCTGACATTCTCGAATGAGAGATTTGGTAGAGGAGGCAAGTGCCATGTAGTCCAAACCCTTCATGTCATTTATGGATTCACAGTGAAATTGGTCGTGACGGAGGGGTACCCAGTCTGCATGAAATCACATGGAGAGAAGGATCCTCTTGTATGCAGAACAAAATAACTTTCATTGTTCAAGATTTCTTTGCATGAGGAAGTTGATGGGAATGGTTTTATTGAATCTTATTTCCTCCCTGTTGAGCGTTTTTCTTGATGTACGAATATATAGATCAGTAAAAAGGAAGTTTTGTGGCTAGTTAGTGGAGAAAAATTTGAACCGTTGGAAAGAGGTGTTTTTAATTTGGGCCTTCCCTCCTGGGCGTCCTACATTTTCAGATCACATAATATTTTATGGGTATATACTATATTTGTACACCTGTAAACACATAATTAATCATGACCATTGCCATCGACGCATTTTCAATGTAATATCCACTCTCTTGAAGCAAAACAACTCTCCATAATAGTTTAAGAGCTATTTGAAAGTAGAATTTATTTTCTTGGGCTTTGATGGACTTGATGTCCGGCGAGGTCTTTCCAAAAGTTTGGATGAGCAATTATCAGACGTTATTGAGTTGCAAAAATTCTGAAGTGTGGAATTTTGGACAAGACGTTTCTTGGCATATCTTCCACATGAAAGATTCTGTGATTACATATCTGACATTCTCGAATGAGAGATTTGGAAGAGGAGGCAAGTGCCATGTAGTCCAAACCCTTCATGTCATTTATGGATTCACAGTGAAATTGGTCTTGACGGAGGGGTACACAGTCTGCATGAAATCAAACGGATAGAAGGATCCTCTTCTATGTAGAACGAAATGATCTTTCATTGTTCAAGATTTCTTTGCTTCAGGAAATTGATGGGAATGGTTTTATTGAATCTTTTTTCCTCTCTGTTGAGTGGTTTTCTGGCTGTTCGAGTTTACACAGCAGGAAAAATGAAGTTTGGTTTCTAGATAGTGGAGAAAAAATTGAACCCTTGAAAAGAGGTGTTTTTGATTAGGGCCATACCTCCTGGGCGTCCTACATTTGTAGTAGATGTCCTCCATTTTCAAACCACAGTTTATTTTATGGGTATATACTATATTTTTACACCTGTATACCCATAATTAATCATGACCATGGCCATCCAAGCATTTTCAATGTAATATCCACTCTCTTGAAGCAAAACAACTCTCCATAATAGTGTAAGACCTATTTGAAAGTAGAATTTATTCTCCTGGACTTTGGTGGACTTTACGTCCTTCGACGTCTTTCCACAAAGTTTGGATGGGCAATTTTCAGACGTTATTGAATTGCAAAAAATCTGAAGGGTGGAAGTTTGGACAAGCCATTTCTTGGCATATTCTCCACCTGCAAGATTCTGTGATTACATATCTGACATTCTCGAATGAGAGATTTGGAAGAGGAGGCAAGTGCCATGTATTCCAAACCCTTAATATCCTTTATGTATTCACAATAAAATTGGTTGTGATGGAGGGGTAACCAGTCTGCAAGAAATCACATGGAGAGAAGGATCCTCTTTGATGCAGAACGATATGATCTTTCATTGTTCAAGATTTCTTTGCATGAGGAAGTTGATGGGAATGGTTTTATTGAATCTTATTTCCTCTCTGTTGACCCGTTTTCTTGCTGTAAGAGTATATAGAGCAGTAAAAAGGAAGTTTGGTTGCTAGTTAGTGTACAAAAATTAGAACCATTGGAAAGGGGTGTTTTTGATTTGGACCTTCCCTCCTGGGTGTCCTACATTTGTAGGACATGTCCTCCATTTTCAGATCACAGTATATTTTATGGGTATATACAATCTTTGTACACCTGTAGACCCAGAATTAATCATGACCATTGCCATCCAAGCATTCTCAAAGTATATTCCACCCCTTCAAGTAAAACTACTCTTCATAATTGTGTAAGAGGTATTTGAAAGTAGAATTTATTCTCTTTGACTTTGGTGCACTTTATCTCCTGCGACGTCTTTCCACAAAGTTTGGATGGACAATTATCAGACGTTATTGAGTTGCAAAAATTCTGAATTGTGGAATTTTGGACAAGCCATTTCTTGGCATATCTTCCACATGTAAGATTCTGTGATTACACATCTGACATTCTATAATGACAGATTTGGTAGAGGAGGCAAGTGCTATGTAGTCCAAACCCTTCATATCATTTATAGATTCACAATAAAATTGGTTGTGAAGGAGGGGTAACCAGTCTGCATGAAATCACATGGAGAGAAGGATCCTCTTTTATGCAGAACGAAATGATCTTTCATTGTTCAAGATTCCTTTGCATGAGAAAGTTGATGGGAATGGTTTTATTGAATCTAATTTCCTCTCTGTTGAGCCGTTTTCTTGCTGTCCGAGTTTATAGAGCAGTAAAAAGGAACTTTGGTAGCTAGTTGGAAGACAAAAATTTGAACCCATGGAAAGAGGTGTTTTTGATGTGGGCCTTCCCTCCTGGGCGTCCTACATTTGTAGGACATGTCCTCTATCTTGAGATCACAGTATATTTTATGGGTTTATACTATATATGTACACCTGTAGACCCATAAAAAACATGACCATGGCCATCCAAGCATTTTCAATGTAATATCCAATCTCTTTAAGCAAAACAACTCTCCATAATAGCGTAAGAGCTATTTGAAATTAGAATTTATTCTCTTTGACTATGCTGGACTTTACGTTCTTCGAGGTCTTTCCACAAAGATTGGATGGGCAATTATCAGACATTATTGAATCGAAAAAATTCGGAAGGATGGGAGTTTGGACTAGCCATCTCTTGGCATATCTTGCACCTGTAAAATCCTGTGATTACATATCTGACATTCGCGAAAGAGAGATTTGGAAGAGGAAGCACGTGCCATGTAGTCCAAACCCTTCATTTCATTTATGGATTCACAGTGAAATTGGTGGTGATGTAGGGGTACCCAGTCTGCAAGAAATCACATGGAGAGAAGGATCCTCTTCTATGTAGACCGAAATGATCTTTCATTTTTCAAGATTTCTTTGCATGGGGAAGTTGATGGGAATGGTTTTATTGAATCTTATTTCCTCTCTGTTGAGCCGTTTACTTGCTGTCCGATGTTATAGAGCAGTAAAAATGAGGTTTGGTTGCTAGATAGTGGACAAAAATTTGAACACTTGGAAAGGGGTGTTTCTGATTTGGACCTTCCCTCCTGGGTGTCCTACATTTGTAGGACATGTCCTCCATTTTCTGACCAGAGTATATTTTATGGGTTTATACTATATTTGTAAAACTGTAGAACCATAATTAATAATGACCATGGCCATCCATGCATTTTCAATGTAATATCCACTCTCTTGAAGCAAAACAACTCCCCATAATAGCGTGAGAGCTATTTGAAAGTAGAATTTATTCTCTTAGATTATGGTGGACTTTACGTCCTTTGAGGTCTTTCCACAAAGTTTGGATGGGCAATTATCAGACGTTATTGATTTGCAAAAATTCTGAAGGGTGGAAGTTTGGAAAAGCCGTTTCTTGGCATATCTTCCACATGTAAGATTCTGTGATTACATATCTGACATTCTCGAATGAGAGATTTGGAAGAGGAGGCAAGTGCCATGTAGTCCAAACCCTTCATGTCATTTATGGATTCACAGTGAAATTGGTCGTGACGGAGGAGTACCCAGTCTGAATGAAATCACATGGAGAGAAGGATCTTCTTCTATGTAGAGCAAAATGATCTTTCATTGTTCTAGGTTTCTTTTCATGAGGAAGTTGATATGAATGGTTTTATTGAATCTTATTTCCTCTCTGTTGAGCCGTTTTCTTGCTGTCCGAATTTATAGAGCAATAAAAAGGAAGTTTGGTTTCTAGATAGTGGACAAAAATTTGAATCCTTGGAAAGAGGTGTTTTTGATTTGGGCCTTCCCTCCAGGGCGTCCTACATTTGTAGGACATGTCCTCCATTTTCAGATCACAGTATATTTTATGTGTTTATACTATATTTGTACACCTGCAGACCCATAATTAATCATGACCATTGACATCCAAGCATTTTCAAAGTATATTCCACTCCGTTCAAGCAAAACAACTCTCCATAATAGTGTATGAGCTATTTGAAAATAGCAATTATTCTCTTGGACTTTGGTGCATTTTACGTCAAGCGAGGTCTTTCCACAAAGTTTGGATGGGCAATTATCATACCTTATTGAGTTGCAAAAATTCAGATGGCTGGGAGTTTGGTCTAGCCATCTCTTGGCATATCTTGCACCTGCAAGATTCTGTGATTACATATCTGACATTCTCGAATGAGATATTTGGAAGAGGAGAGAAGTGCTATGTAGTCCAAACCCTTCATATCATTTATAGATTCACAAAAAAATTGGTTGTGATAGAGGGGTAACCAGTCTGCATGAAATCACATGGAGAGAAGGATCCTCTTTTATGCAGAATGAAATGACCTTTCATTGTTCAAGATTTCTTTGCATGAGGAAGTTGATGGGAATGGTTTTATTGAATCTTATTTCCTCTCTGTTGAGACGTTTTCTTGCTGTCCAGGTATATAGAGCAGTAAAAAGGAAGTTTGGTTGCTAGTTAGTGGACAAAAATTTGAACCCTTGGAAAGAGGTGTTTTTGATTTGGGCCTTCCCTCCAGGGCGTCCTACATTTGTAGGACATGTCCTCCATTTTCAGATCACAGTATATTTTATGTGTTTATACTATATTTGTACACCTGCAGACCCATAATTAATCATGACCATTGACATCCGAGCATTTTCAAAGTATATTCCACTCCGTTCAAGCAAAACAACTCTCCATAATAGTGTATGAGCTATTTGAAAGTAGTATTTATTCTCTTGGACTTTGGTGCACCTTACATCCTGCGAGGTCTTTCCACAAAGTTTGGATGGGCAATTCTCAGATGTTACTGAGTTGCAAAAATTTGGAAGGGTGGAAGTTTGGACTAGCGATCTCTTGGCATATCTTTCACCTGTAAGATTCTGTGATTACATATCTGACATTTTCGAATGAGAGATTTGAAAGAGGAGGCAAGTGCTATATAGTCCAAACCCTTCATGTCATTTATGGATTCATAGTAAAATTGGTTGTGATGGAGGGGTACCCAGTCTGCATGAAATCACATGGAGAGAAGGATCCTCTTGTATGCAGAAAAAAATTATCTTTCATTGTTCAAGATTTCTTTGCATGAGGAAGTTAATGGGAATGGTTTTATTGAATCTTATTTCCTCTCTGTTGAGCCGTTTTCTTGCTGTACGAGTTTATAGAGCAGTAAAAAGGAAGTTTGGTTTCTAGATAGTGGACAAAAATCTGAACCCTTGGAAAGGGTTTTTTTTTTTGCTTTGGACATTCCCTCCTGGGTGTCCTACATTTGTAGGACATGTCCTTCATTTTCTGATCACAGTATATTTTATGAGTTTATACTATATTTGTAAAACTGTAGAATCAGAATTAATAATGACCATGGCCATCCATGTATTTTCAATGTAATATCCAATCTCTTGAAGCAAATCAACTTTCCATAATAGTGTGAGAGCTATTTGAAAGTAGATTTTATTCTCTTAGACTATGGTGGACTTTACGTCCTTCGAGGTCTTTCCACAAAGTTTGGATGGGCAATTATCAGACGTTATTGAATTGCAAAAAATCTGAAGGGTGGAAGTTTGGACAAGCCATTTCTTGGCATATTCTCCACATGTAAGATTCTGTGATTACATATCTGACATTCTCGAATGAGAGATTTGGAAGAGGAGGCAAGTGCCATGTAGTCCAAACCCTTCATATTCTTTATGCATTCACAATAAAATAGGTTGTGCTGGAGGGGTAACCAGTCTGCAAGAAATCACATGGGGAGAAGGATCCTCTTCTAGGTAGAATGAAATGATCTTTCATTGTTCAAGATTTCTTTGCATGAGGAAATTGATGGCAATGGTTTTATTGAATCTTATTTCCTCTCTGTTGAGCCGTTTTCTTGCTGTCCGAGTTTATAGAGCAGTAAAAAGGAAGTTTGGTTGCTAGATAGTGGAGAAAAATTTGAACCCTTGGAAAGGGGTGTTTCTGATTTGGAACTTCCCTCCTGGGTGTCCTACATTTGTAGGACATGTCCTCCATTTTCTGATCACAGTATATTTTATGGGTTTATACTATATTTGTAACTCTGTAGAACCATAATTAATAATGACCATGGCCATCCATGCATTTTCAATGTAATATCCACTCTCTTGAAGCAAAACAACTCTCCATAATAGCGTCAGAGCTATCTGAAAGTAGAATTAATTCTCTTAGACTATGGTGGACTTTACGTCCTTCGAGGTCTTTCCACAAAGTTTGGATGGGCATTTATCAGACGTTATTGATTTGCAAAAATTCTGAAGGGTGGAAGTTTGAACAAGACGTTGCTTGGCATATCTTCCACCTGTAAGATTCTGTGATTACATGTCTGACATTCTCGAATGAGAAATTTGGAAGAGGAGGCAAGTACCATGTAGTCCAAACCCTTCATGTCATTTATGGATTCACAGTGAAATTGGTCGTGACGGAGGGGTACCCAGTCTGCATGAAATCAAACGGATAGAAGGATCCTCTTCTATGTAGAACGAAATGATCTTTCATTGTTCAAGATTTTATGCTTCAGGAAATTGATGGGAATGGTTTCATTGAATCTTTTTTCCTCTCTGTTGAGTGGTTTTCTGGCTGTTCGAGTTTACACAGCAGGAAAAATGAAGTTTGGTTTCTAGATAGTGGAGAAAAATTTGAACGCTTGGAAAGAGGTGTTTTTGATTAGGGCCATCCCTCCTGAGCGTACTACATTTGTAGGACATGTCCTCAATTTTCAGAACACAGTATATTTTATGGGTATATACAATATTTGTACACCTGTAGACCCAGAATTAATCATGACCATTGCCATATAAGCATTCTCATAGTATATTCCACCCCCTTCAAGTAAAACAACTCTTTATAATTGTGTAAGAGCTATTTGAAAGTAGAATTTATTCTCTTGGACTTTGGTGCACTTTACGTCCTGCGACGTCTTTCCAAAATGTTTTGAAGGACAATTATCAGACGTTATTGAGTTGCAAAAATTCTGTAGGGTGGAATTTTGGACAAGCCATTTCTTGGCATATCTTCCACCTGTAAGATTCTGTGATTACATATCTGACATTCTAGAATGAGAGATTTGGAAGAGGAGAGAAGTGCTATATAATCCAAACCCTTCATATCATTTATAGATTCACAATAAAATTGGTTGTGAAGGAGGGGTAACCAGTCTGCATGAAATCACATGGAGAGAAGGATCCTCTTTTATGCAGAACGAAATGATCTTTAATTGTTCAAGATTTCTTTGCATGAGGAAGTTGATGGGAATGGTTTTATTGAATCTTATTTCCTCTCTGTTGATCCGTTTTCTTGCTGTCCGAGTTTATAGAGCAGTAAAAAGGAAGTTTGGTAGCTAGTTAGTGGACAAAAATTTGAACCCTTGGAAAGAGGTGTTTTTGATGTGGGCCTTCACTCCTGGACGTCCTACATTTGTAGGACATGTCCTCCATTTTCAGATCACAGTATATTTTATGGGTATATATTATATTTGTACACCTGTATACCCATAATTAATCATGACCATTGCGATCCAAGCATTTTCAATGTAATATCCACTCTCTTGAAGCAAAACAACTCTCCATAATAGTGTAAGCGCTATTTGAAAGTAGAATTTATTCTCTTAGACTATGGTGGACTTTACGTCCTTCGAGGTCTTTCCACAAAGTTTGGATGGGCAATTATCAGACGTTATTGAGTTGCAAAAATTCGGAATGCTGGGAGTTTGGACTAGCCATCCCTTGGCATATCTTGCACCTGTAAGATTCTGTGATTACATAGGTGACATTCTCGAATGAGATATTTGGAAAAGGAGGCAAGTGCTATGTAGTCCAAACCCTTCATATCATTTATAGATTCACAATAAAATTGTTCGTGAAGGAGGGGTAATCAGGCTGCATGAAATTACATGGAGAGAAGGATCCTCTTGTATGCAGAACAAAATGATCTTTCATTGTTCAAGATCTTTTTGCATGTGGAAATTGATGGGAATGGTTTTATTGAATCTTATTTCCTCTCTTTTGAGCCGTTTTCTTGCTGTACGAGTATATAGAACATTAAAAAGGAAGTTTGGTTGATAGTTAGTGGACAAAAATTTGAACCCTTGGAAAGTGGTGTTTTTGATTTGGGCCTTCCCTCCTGGGCGTCCTACATTTGTAGGACATGTCCTCTATTTTCAGATCACAGTATATTTTATGGGTTTATACTATATTTGTACACCTGCAGACCCATAATTAATCATGACCATTGACATTCAAGCATTTTCAAAGTATATTCCACTCCGTTCACGCAAAACAACTCTCCATAATAGCGTAAGAGATATTTGAAAGTAGAATTTATTCTCTTAGACTATGCTGGACTTTACGTCCTTCGAGGTCTTTCCACAAAGTTTGGATGGGCAATTATCAGACGTTATTGAGTTGCAAAAATTCGGAAGGCTGGGAGTTTGGACTAGCCATCTGTAGGCATATCTTGCACCTGTAAGATTCTGTGATTACATATCTGACATTCTCGAATGAGAGATTTGGAAGAGGAGGCACGTGCCATGTAGTCCAAACCCTTCATGTCATTTATGGCTTGACAGAGAAATTGTTGGTGATGTAGGGGTACCCAGTCTGCAAGAAATCACATGGAGAGAAGGATCCTCTTCTATGTAGAACGAAATGATCTTTCATTTTTCAAGATTTGTTTGCATGAGGAAGTTGATGGGAATGGTTTTATTGAATCTTATTTCCTCTCTGTTGAGCTGTTTACTTGCTGTCCGAAGTTATAGAGCAGTAAAAAGGAAGTTTGGTTGCTAGATAGTGGACAAAAATTTGAACCCTTGGAAAGGGGTGTTTCTGATTTGGACCTTCCATCCTGGGTGTCTTACATTTGTAGGACATGTCCTCCATTTTCTGATCACAGTATATTTTATGGGTTTATACTATATTTGTAAAACTGTAGAACCATAATTAATAATCACCATGGCCATCCATGCATTTTCAATGTAATATCCCCTCTCTTGAAGCAAAACAACTCTCCATAATAGCGTGAGAGCTATTTGAAAGTAGAATTTATTCTCTTAGACTATGGTGGACTTTACGTCCTTCGAGGTCTTTCCACAAAGTTTGGATGGGCAATTATCAGACATTATTGATTTGCAAAAAATCTGAAGGGTGGAAGTTTGGACATGCCGTTTCTTGGCATATCTTCCACATGTAAGATTCTGCGGTTACATATCTGACATTCTCGAATGAGAGATTTGGAGGAGGAGGCAAGTGCCATGTAGTCCAAACCCTTCATATCATTTATAGATTCACAATAAAATTTCTCGTGAAGGAGGGTTACCCAGGCTGCATGAAATTACATGGAGAGAAGGATCCTCTTCTATGCAGAACGAAATGATCTTTCATTGTTCAAGATGTCTTTGCATGAGGAAGTTGATGGTAATGATTTTATTGAAAATTATTTTCTCTCTGTTGAGCCTTTTTCTTGCTGTACGATTATATAGAGCAGTAAAAAGGAAGTTTGGTTGCTAGTTAGTGGACAAAAATTTGAACCCTTGGAAAGAGGTGTTTTTGATTTGGGCCTTCCCTCCTGGGCATCCTACATTTGTAGGACATGTCCTCCATTTTCAGATCACAATATATTTTATGGGTATATACAATATTTGTACACCGGTAGAGAAAGAATTAATCATGACCATTGCCATCCAAGCATTCTCAAAGTATATTCCACCCCCTTCAAGTAAAACAACTCTTCATAATTGCGTGAGAGCTATTTGAAAGTAGAATTTATTCTCTTGGACTTTGGTGCACTTTACGTCCTGCGACGTCTTTCCACAAAGTTTGGATGGACAATTATCAGACATTATTGAGTTGCAAAAATTCTGTAGGGTGGAATTTTGGACAAACCATTCCTTGGCATATTTTCCACCTGAGAGATTCTGTGATTACATATCTGACATTCTAGAATGAGAGATTTGGTAAAGGAGGCAAGTGCTATGTAGTCCAAACCCTTCATATCATTTATAGATTCACAATAAAATGTCAGGGATGATGGGAGTTGTAGCTCTACACCTCTGGCTCTAACTCACCACCTTGTTATGCAGCAGAGCTGACCAGCTTTGATCAGTGGTTGATGCTTCTTTCCCAAGCAGCAGTTTCAGAGAATAGGCTGAAGACCCTGACAAACTCTCCAAGCCTTCTCACTCTTCTTCCTGAGATGTCTGCAAACTTCTCCAGGATTCTTCTGGTTCTTGTATCTTCCCTCAAGACACCAGACAACTCAGTAGTCTTATATAAATGATCTACTTTATTCTACTATATATAAATACTATATGCCCTACAAATCACAATCTCTACTCCACACTACTCCAAACAACTCCACACTACACCACAATATGTATTGGCAAACACTGCACTTATAGCCATTGTTAGTCACCACCCACTAGTCAGTTTCCACCCAGTGGGTGTGTACATTCATTTTGATTGGTTTACATGGATCATCCCATACTTAAGACCAACCGAAGTATTTCATCATTTTACCTTGACTACTTAATGAATCTCAGGTGTTTGCAATCTACAACAGGTGTTTTCAATTTACACTCTATAACTTTGTCCTTGTCTCTCAAGGCTTCCAAATTACATTATCCTTTTCACCTGTGTAGCTTCATGATTGCTCCTGCTTAATCACTGTGATTTTCACATACACATTTTATTTCTATTACTGTAAGGCCCATTCTCTGAAACCTCCAGGGTGGCCTACATTTGTAGGACATGTCCTCCATTTTCAGATTCTACTGTATTTTATGGGTTTATACTATATTTGTACACTTGTAGACCCATAATTAATCATGACCATAGCCATCCAAGCATTTTCAATGTTATATCCACTCTCTTGAAGCAAAACAAATATCCATATTACTATAAGAGCTATTTGAAAGTAGAATTTATTCTCTTGGACTTTGGTGGACTTTACGTCCTTCGACGTCTTTCCACAAAGTTTGGATGGGCAAGTATCAGACGTTATTGAGTTGCAAAAATTCTGAAGGGTGGAAGTTTGGTCAAGCCATTTCTTGGCATATCTTCCACCTGTAAGATTCTGTGATTACATATCTGACATTCTCGAATGAGAGATTTGGAAGAGGAGGCAAGTGCCATGTAGTCCAAACCCTTCATGTCATGTATGGATTCACAGTGAAATTGGTCGTGATGTAAGGGTACCCAGTCTGCATGAAATCACATGGAGACAAAGATCCTCTTCTATGCAGAACGAAATAATCTTTCATTGTTCAAGATTTCTTTGCATGAGGAAGTTGATGGCAATGGTTTTATTGAATCTTATTTCCTCTCTGTTGAGCCGTTTTCTTGCTGTCCGAGTTTATAGAGCAGTAAAAAGGAAGTTTGGTTTCTAGATAGTGGAGAAAAATTTGAACCCTTGGAAAGGGGTTTTTCTGATTTGGAACTATCCTCCTGGGTGTCCTACATTTGTAGGACATGTCCTCCATTTTCTGATCACAGTATATTTTATGGGTTTATACTATATTTGTAACTCTGTAGAACCATAATTAATAATGACCATTGCCATCCAAGCATTTTCTATGTAATATTCACTCTCTTGAAGCAAAACAACTCTCCATAATACTGTAAGAGCTATTTGAAAGTAGAATTTATTCTCTTGGACTTTGGTGGACTTTACGTCCTTCGAGGTCTTTCCACAAAGTTTGGATGGGCAATTGTCAGACGTTATTGAGTTGCAAAAATTCTGAAGGGTGGAAGTTTGGACAAGCCATTTTTTGGCATATCATCCACATGTAAGGACCTTATCACATGGGGTTTGAAGCAGAGGTTATCCAAAGGGCATCCACAGCTAATACTTATTATTTTCCCGTGTTTATACATGACGGTGCCCCAGAACACAGAGCTAATCCGTATTGTTTCCCCGAGTTTATACACGACGCTGCCGCTGAACTCGGCAGAAAACGTAGCTAATCCGTAAGGAATAGAGAGATTTGACATTCGGTTTGTCGGGGAAGTACAAGGGAGCCTTCGCATTCATTGCGCAATGGTAGGCAGGGAGAAAATCCCAGTGAGGGGAACGGATTGCCTTGGCAAAAGGCAACCCGGATTGGAGAAAAGAAGGAGAGGAGGAGGGAAGAGGGAAGAGGGAGGCGATCTCTCTCACACATTTTTCCCCACCGACATGCCACTGTGGGCTGCCTTCCGATCTCCAGTCCTCCAGTCCTCCTCCTCCTCCTCGGTCCCCTTGGCTACCTTTCCTCCTGACTCCTTCATCCCATCCTTGCCATCCACATTCTGCGAAGCTGGCTTTTTGGGATGGGAGAAAAGGGAGCCTTCGTATTAATTGCGCAATGGCCAAACGGGCGATATTCCGTTCGTTTCGCTATAGAACTGAATTTATTCCAACTTCGGGTATTTTTCGCTTATTCTTCGCTTCATGGCCAGCGTTTGATAAGGTCCTAAGATTCTGTGATTACATATCTTACATTCTCGAATGAGAGATTTGGAAGTGGAGGCAAGTACCATGTAGTCCAAACCCTTCATATCATTTATGGATTCACAGTGAAATTGGTCTTGGCGGAGGGGTACACAGTCTGCATGAAATCACATGGAGAGAAGGATCCTCTTCTATGTACAACGAAATGATCTTTCATTGTCCAAGATTTCTTTGCATGAGGAAGTTGATGGGAATGGTTTTATTGAATCTTATTTCCTCTCTGTTGAGCGTTTTTCTTGATGTACGAATATGTAGAGCAGTAAAAAGGAAGTTTTGTGGCTAGTTAGTGAAGAAAAATTTGAACCCTTGGAAAGAGGTGTTTTTAATTTGGGCCGTCCCTCCTGGGCGTCGTACATTTGTAGGACATGTCCTACATTTTCAGATCACAAAATATTTTATGGGTATACACTATATTTTTACACCTGTAAACCCATAATTAAACATGACCATTGCCATCGAAGCATTTTTAATGTAATTTCCACTCTCTTGAAGCAAAACAACTCTCCATAATAGTGTAAGAGCTATTTGAAAGTAGAATTTATAGGACTTTGGTGGACTTTACATCCTTCGAGGTCTTTCCACAAAGTTTGGATGGGCAATTATCAGACCTTATTGAGTTGCAAAAATTCTGAAGTGTGGTAGTTTGGACAAGCCATTACTTGGCATATCTTCCACGTGTAAGATTCTGTGATTACATATCTGATATTCTCGAATGAGAAATTTGGAAGAGGAGGCAAGTGTCATATAGTCTAAACCCTTCATGTCATTTTTGGATTAACAGGGAAATTGGTCGTGATAGAGGCGGACCCAGTCTGCATGAAATCACTTGGAGAGAAGGAACCTCTTCTGTGCTGAATGAAATGATCTTCCATTTTTCAACATTTCTTTGCATGAGGAAGTTGATGGGAATGGTTATATTGAATCTTATTTCCTCTCTGTTGAGCCGTTTTCTTGATGTCCGAGTTTATAGAGCAGTAAAAAGGAAGTATAATTGCTAATTACTGGACAAAAATTTGAACCCTTGGAAAGAGGTTTTTTTTGATGTGGGCCTTCACTCCTGGACGTCCTACATTTGTAGGACATGTCCTCCATTTTCACATCATACTGTATTTTATGGGTTTATACTATATTTGTTCACTTGTAGACCCATAATTAATCATGACCATTGCCATCCAAGCATTTTCAATGTAATATCCACTCTCTTGAAGCAAAACAACTCTCCATAATAGTGTAAGAGCTATTTGAAAATAGAATTAATTCTCTTCTACTTTGGTGGACTTTACGTCCTTTGAGGTCTTTCCCCAAAGTTTGGATGGACAATTATCAGACGTTATTGAGTTGTAAAAATTCTGAAGTGTGGAATTTTGGACAATCCATTTCTTGGCATATCTTACTCCTGTAAGATTCTGTGATTACATAGCTGTCATTCTCGAATGAGAGATTTGGAAGAGGAGGCAAGTGCAATGTAGTCCAAACCCTTCATGTCATTAAGGATTCACAGTGAATTTGGGCGTGATGTAGGGGTACCCAGTCTGCATGAAATCACATGGAGAGAAGGACCCCTTCCGTGTAGAACGAAATGATCTTTCATTGTTCAAGATTCCTTTGCATGAAGAAGTTGATGGGAATGGTTTTATTGAATCTTATTTCCTCTCTGTTGAGCCGTTTTCTTGCTGTCTGCGTTTATAGACCAGTAAAAAGGAAGTTTGGTTGCTAGAGAGTGGACAAAAATTTGAACCCTTCGAAAGAGGTGTTTTTGATTTGGGCCTTCCGTCCTGGGCATCCTACATTTGTAGGACGTGTCCTCTATCTTGAGATCACAGTATATTTTAAGGGTTTATACTATATATGTACACCTGTAGACCCATAATAAATCATGACCATGGCCATCCCAGCATTTCAATGTAATATCCACTCTCTTGATGCAAAAGAACTCTCCATAATAGTGTAAGAGCTATTTGAAAGTAGAATTTATTTTCTTGGACTTTGGTGGACTTTACGTCCGGCGAGGTCTTTCCACAAAGTTTGGATGTGCAATTATCAGAGGTTATTGAGTTGCAAAAATTCTGAAGTGTGGTAGTTTGGACAAGCCATTACTTGGCATATCTTGCCCTGTAAGAATCTGTGATTACATATCTCACATTCTCGAATGAGAGATTTGGAAGAGGAGGCAAGTGCCATGTAGTCCAAACCCTTCATGTCATTTATGGATTCACAGTAAAATTGGTCGTGATGGAGGGGTACCCAGTCTGCATGAAATCACTTGGAGAGAAGGATCCTCTTGTATGCAGAACGAAATTATCTTTCATTGTTCAAGATTTCTTTGCATGAGGAAGTTGATGGGAATGGTTTTATTGAATCTTATTTCCTCTCTGTTGAGCCGTTTTCTTGGTGTCCGAGTTTATAGAGCAGTAAAAAGGAAGTTTGGTTGCTAGATAGTGGACAAAAATTTGAACCTTGGAAAGAGGTGTTTTTGATTTGGGCCTTCTCTCCTGGGCATCCTACATTTGTAGTACATGTCCTCCATCTTGAGATCACAGTATATTTTATGGGTTTATACTATATATGTACACCTGTAAACCCATAATTAATCATGAACATTGCCATCAACGCATTTTCAATGTAATATCCAATCTCTTGAAGCAAAAGAACTCTCCATAATAGTGTTAGAGCTATTTGAAAGTAGAATTCATTCTCTTGGACTTTGGTGGACTTTACGTCCTTCGAGGTCTTTGCACAAAGTTTGGATGGGCAATTATCTGACGTTATTGAGTTGCAAAAATTCTGAAGGCTGGGAGTTTGGACTAGCCATATCTTGGCATATCTTGCACCTGTAAGGTTCTGTGATTACATATCTGACATTCTCGAATGAGAGATTTGGAAGAGGAGGCAATTACTATGTAGTCCAAACCCTTCATATCATTTATGGATTCACAAAAAAATTGGTCGTGATAGAAGGGTAACCAGTCTGCATGAAATCACATGGAAAGAAGGATCCTCTTTTATGCAGAATGAAATGATCTTTCATTGTTCAAGATTTCTTTGCATGAGGAAGTTGATGGGAATGGTTTTATTGAATCTAATTTCCTCTCTGTTTGGCGGTTTTCTTGTTGTCCGCATTTATAGAGCAGTAAAAAGGAAGTTTAGTTGCTAGATAGTGGACAAAAAATTAATCCCCTGGAAAGAGGTGTTTTGGATATGGGCCTTCCCTCCTGGGCGTCCTACATTTGTAGGATATGTCCTCGATCTTGAGATCACAGTATATTTTATGGGTTTATACTATATATATACACCTTTAGACCCATAATATATCATGAGCATGGCCATCCAAGCTTTTTCAATGTAATATTAACTCTCTTGAAGCAAAAGAATTCTCCATAATAGTGTAAGAGCTATTTGAAAGTAGAATTTATTTTCTTGTACTTTGGTGGACTCTATGTCCAGCGAGGTCTTTCCACAAAGTTTGGATGGACATTTATCCGACGTTATTGAGTTGCAAAAATTCTGAAGTGTGGAATTTTGGACAAGCCATTTCTTGGCATATCTTCCACCTGTAAGTTGATGGGAATGGTTTTATTCGAACTTATTTCCTCTCTGTTGAGCCGTTTACTTGCTATCTGATGTTATAGAGCAGTAAAAAGGAAGTTTGGTTGATAGATAGTGGAAAATTTTTTGATTCGGACCTTCCCTCCTGGGTGTCCTACATTTGTACGACATGTCCTCCATTTTCTGATCACAGTATATTTTATGGGTTTATACTATGTTTGTAAAACTGTAGAACCATAATTAATAATGACCATGGCCATCCATGCATTTTCAATGTAATATCCACTCTCTTGAAGCAAAAGAACTCTCCATAATAGTGTAAGAGCTATTTGAAAGTAGAATTTATTCTCTTAGACTATGGTGGACTTTACGTCCTTCGAGGTCTTTCCACAAAGTTTAGATGGGCAATTATCAGACGTTATTGATTTGCAAAAATTCTCAAGGGTGGAAGTTTGGACAAGCCATTTCTTGGCATATCTTTCACATGTAAGATTCTGTGATTACATATCTGACATTCTCGAATGAGATTTGGAAGAGGAGGCAAGTGCCATGTAGTCCAAACCCTTCATGTCATTTATGGATTCACAGTGAAATTGGTCGTGACGGAGGGGTACCGAGTCTGCATGAAATCACATGGAGAGAAGGAACCTCTTCTAGGTAGAACAAAATGATCTTCCATTGTTCAAGATTTCTTTGCATGAGGAAATTGATGGGAATGGTTTTATTGAATCTTATTTCCTCTCTGTTGAGCCGTTTTTTTGCTGTACGAGTTTATAGAGCAGTAAAAAGGAACTTTGGTAGCTAGTTAGTGGACAAAAATTTGAACCCTTGGAAAGAGGTGTTATTGGTTTAGGCCTTTCCTCCAGGGCATCCTACATTTGTAGGACATGTCCTCCATTTTCATATCACAGTATATTTTACGGGATTATACTTTATTTGTACACCTGCAGAACCAAATTATTAATCATGACCATTGACATCCAAGCATTTTCAAAGTATATTCCACTCCTTTCAAGCAAAACAACTCTCCATAATAGTGTATGAGCTATTTGAAAGTATCATTTATTCTCTTGGACTTTGGTGCACCTTACATCCTGCGAGGTCTTTCCACAAAGTTTGGATGGGCAATTATCAGACGTTATTGAGTTGCAAAAATTCGGAAGGCTGGGAGTTTGGACTAGCCATCTCTTGGCATATCTTGCACATGTAAGATTCTGTGATTATATATCTGACATTCTCTAAGGAGAGATTTGGAAGAGGAGGCAAGTGCTATGTAGTCCAAACCCTTCATATCATTTATAGATTCACAATAAAATTATTCGTGAATAAGGGGTACCCAGTCTGCATGAAATTACATGGAGAGAAGTATCCTCTTCTATGCAGAACGAAATGATCTTTCATTGTTCAAGATTTCTTTGCATGAGGAAGTTGATGGGAATGGTTTTATTGAATCTTATTTCCTCTCTGTTGAGCCGGTTTCTTGATGTACGGATATATAGAGCAGTAAAAAGGAAGTTTGGTTGCTAGTTAGTGGACAAAAATTTGAACCCTTGGAAAGAGGTGTTTTTGATGTTGGCCTTTCCTCCTGGGCGTCCTACATTTGTAGGACATGTCCTCCATCTTGAGATCACAGTATATTTTATGGGTTTATACTATATATGTACACCTGTAGACCCATAATAAATCATGACCATGGCCATCCAAGCATTTTCAATGAAATATCCACTCTCTTGAAGCAAAAGAACTCTCCATAATAGTGTAAGAGATATGTGAAAGTAGAATTTATTTTCTTGGACTTTGGTGGACTTTACGTCCGGCGAGGTCTTTCCACAAAGTTTGGATGGGCAATTATCAGACGTTATTGAGTTGCAAAAATTCGGAAGGCTGGGAGTTTGGACTAGCCATCTCTTGGCATATCTTGCACCTGTAAGAATCTGTGATTACATATCTGACATTCTCGAATGAGAGATTTGGAAGAGGAGGCAAGTGCCATGTATTCCAAACCCTTCATATCCTTTATGGATTCACAGTGAAATTGGTCGTGAAGGAGGGGTACCCAGTCTGCATGAAATCACATGGAGAGAAGGATCTTCTTCTATGTAGAATGAAATGATCTTTCATTGTTCAAGATTTCTTTGCATGAGGAAGTTGATGGGAATGGTTTTATTCAATCTTATTTCCTCTCTGTTGAGCCGTTTTCTTGTTGTTCGAGTTTACACAGCAGTAAAAATGAAGTTTGGTTTCTAGATAGTGGACAAAAATTTGAACCCTTGGAAAGAGGTGTTTTTGATTTGGGCCTTCCCTGCTGGGTGTCCTACATTTGTAGGACATGTCCTCCATTTTCAGGTCACAGTATATTTTATGGGTTTATAATATATTTGTACACCTTCAGACCCATAATTTTTCATGACCATTGACATCCAAGCATTCTCAAAGTATATTCCACTCCGTTCAAGCAAAACAACTCTCCATAATAGTGTATGAGCTATTTGAAAGTAGCAATTATTCTCTTGGACTTTGGTGCATTTTACGTCAAGCGAGTTCTTTCCACAAAGTTTGGATGGGCAATTTTCAGACGTTATTGAGTTGCAAAAATTCGGAAGGCTGGGAGTTTGGACTAGCCATCTCTTGGCATATCTTTCACCTGCAAGATTCTGTGATTACATATCTGACATTCTCGAATGAGAGATTTAGAAGAGGAGACAAGTGCTATGTAGTCCAAACCCTTCATATCATTTATAGATTCACAATAAAATTGGTCGTGAAGGAGTGGTAACCAGTCTGCATAAAATCACATGGAGAGAAGGATCCTGTTCCAGCAACACGAAATTATCCTTCATTGTTCAAGGTTTCTTTGCATGAGGAAGTTGATCGGAATGGTTTTATTGGATCTTATTTCCTCTCTGTTGAGCCGTTTTCTTGCTGTACGTGTATATAGAGCAGTGAAAAGGAAGTTTGGTTATTAGTTAGTGGACAAAAACTTGAACCCTTGGAAAGAGGTGTTTTTGATTTGGGCCTTCCCTCCTGGGCGTCCTACATTTGTAGGACATGTCCTCCATTTTCAGATCACAGTATATTTTATGGGTTTATCCTATATTTGTACACCTGCAGACCCATAATTAATCATGACCATTGCCATCCAAGCATTTTCAAAGTATATTCCACTCCGTTCAAGCAAAACAACTCTCCATAATAGTGTATGAGCTATTTGAAAGTAGCAATTATTCTCTTGGACTTTGGTGCACTTTAAGTCAAGCGAGGTCTTTCCACAAAGTTTGGATGGGGAATTATCAGACCTTATTGAGTTGCAAAAATTGGGAAGGCTGGGAGTTTGGAATAGCCATCTCTTGGCATATCTTGCACCTGCAAGATTCTGTGATTACATATCTGACATTCTCGAATGAGAGATTTGGAAGAGGAGGCAAGTGCTATGTAGTTCAAACCCTTCATGTCATTTATGGATTCACAGTAAAATTGGTCGTGATGGAGGGGTACCTCCATCAGTCTGCATGAAATCACATGGAGAGAAGGATCCTCTTCAATGCAGAACAAAGTGATCTTTCATTGTTCAAGATTTCTTTGCATGAGGAAATTGATGGGAATGGTTTTATTGAATCTTATTTCCTCTCTGTTGAGCCGTTTTCTTGCTGTATGAGTATATAGAGCAGTAAAAAGGAAGTTTGGTTGATAGTTAGTGGACAAAAATTTGAACCCTTGGAAAGAGGTGTTTTTGATTTAGGCCTTCCCTCCAGGGCGTCCTACATTTGTAGGACACATCCTCCATTTTTAGATCAGTTTTTTTTAATAGGATTATACAATATTTGTACACCTGCAGACCCATAATTAATCATGACCATTGACATCCAAGCATTTTCAAAGTATATTCCACTCCGTTCAAGCAAATCAACTCTCCATAATAGTGTATGAGCTATTTGATAGTAGCATTTATTCTCTTGGACTTTGGTGCACCTTACATCCTGCGAGGTCTTTCCACAAAGTTTGGATGGGCAATTCTCTGATGTTACTAAGTTGCAAAAATTCAGAAGGGAAGAAGTTTGGACAAGCCATTTCTTCGCATATCTTCCACATGTAAGATTCTGTGATTACATATCTGACACTCTCGAATGAGAGATTTGGAAGAGGAGGCAAGTGCCATGTAGTCCAAACCCTTCATGTCATTTATGGATTCACAGTAAAATTGGTGGTGATGGAGGGGTACCCAGTCTGCATGAAATCACATGGAGAGAAGGATCCTCTTGTATGCAGAAAAAAAATTATCTTTCATTGTTTAAGATTTCTTTGCATAAGGAAGTTGATGGGAATGGTTTTATTGAATCTTTTTTCCTCTCTGTTGCGCCATTTTCTGGCTCTTCGATTTTACACAGCAGGAAAAAGGATGTTTGGTTTCTAGATATTGGACAAAAATTTGAACCCTTGGAAAGAGGTGTTTTTGATTAGGGCCATCCCTACTGGGCGTCCTACATTTGTAGGACATGTCCTCCATTTTCATATCACAGTCTATTTTATGGGTATATACCATATTTGTACACATGTAGACCCATAAATAATCATGACCATTGCCATCCAAGCATTTTCATCATAAAATCCACTCTCTTGAAGCAAAACAACTCTCCATAATAGTGTAAGAGCTATTTGAAAGTAGAATTTATTCTCTTGGACTTTGGTGAACTTTACGTGCTTCGATGTCTTTCCACAAAGTTTGGATGGGCAATTATCAGATGTTATTGAATTGCAAAAGTTCTGAAGGGTGGAATTTTGGACAAGCCATTTCTTGGCATATCTTACACCTGTAAGATTCTGTGAATACATATCTGACATTCTCGTATGAGAGATTTGGAACAGTAGGCAAATGCCATGTAGTCCAAACCCTTCATGTCATTTATGGATTCACAGTAAAATTGGTCGTGATGGAGGGGTACCCAGTCTGCATGAAATCACATGGAGAGAAGGATCCTCTTGTATGCAGAATAAAATGATCTTTCATTGTTCAAGATTTCTTTACATGAGGAAGTTGATGGGAATGGTTTTATTGAATCTTATTTCCTCTCTGTTGAGCCGTTTTCTTGCTGTCCGAGTTTCTGGAGCAGTTAAAAGTTACTTTGGTTGCTAGATAGTGGACAAAAATTTGAACCCTTGGAAAGAGGTGTTTTTGATTTGGGCCTTCCCTCCTGGGCGTCCTACATTTGTAGGACATGTCCTCCATCTTGAGATCACAGTATATTTTATGGGTTTATACTATATATGTACACCTGTAGACCCATAATAAAACAGGACCATGGCCTTCAAGAATTTTCAATGTAATTTCCACTCTCTTGAAGCAAAACAATGTAATTTCCATAATAGTGTCAGAGCTATTTGAAAGTAGAATGTATTTTCTTGTACTTTGGTGGACTTTACGTCCAGCGAGGTCTTTCCTCAAAGTTTGGATAGGCAATTATCAGACGTTATTGAGTTGCAAATATTCGGAAGGCTGGGAGTTTGGACTAGCCATCTCTTGGCATATCTTGCACCTGTAAGATTCTGTGATTACATATCTGACATTCTCGAATGAGAGATTTGGAAGAGGAGGCAAGTGCTATGTAGTCCAAACCCTTCCTATCATTTATAGATTCACAATAAAATTGGTTGTGAAGGAGGGGTACCCAGTCTGCATGAAATTACATGGAGAGAAGGATCGTCTTCAAGGTAGAACAAAATGATCTTTCATTGTTCAAGATTTCTTTGCATGAGGAAGTTGATGGGAATGGTTTTATTGAATCTTATTTCCTCTCTGTTGATCGTTTTTCTTGATGTACGAATATATAGATCAGTAAAAAGGAATTTTTGTGGCTAGTTAGTGAAGAAAAATTTGAACCCTTGGAAAGAGGTGTTTTTAATTTTGGCCTTCCCTCCTGGGCGTCCTACATTTGTAGGACATGTCCTACATTTTCAGATCACATAATATTTTATGGTTATATACTATATTTGTACACCTGTAAACCCATAATTAATCATGACCATTGCCATCGAAGCATTTTCATTGTAATTTCCACTCTCTTGAAGCAAAACAACTCTCCATAATAGTGTAAGAGCTATTTGAAAGTAGAATTTATAGGATTTTGGTGGACTTTACGTCCTTCGAGGTCATTCCACAAAGTTTGGATGGGCAATTATCAGACGTTATTGAGTTGCAAAAATTCTGAAGTGTGGTAGTTTGCACAAGCAATTACTTGGCATATCTTCCACCTTTAGATTCTGTGATGACATATCTGACATTCTCGAATGAGAGATTTGGAAGAGGAGGCAAGTGCCATATAGTCCAAACCCTTCATGTCATTTTTGGATTCACAGGGAAATTGGTCGTGATAGAGGCGGATAAAGTCTGCATGAAATCACTTGGAGAGAAGGATCCTCTTCTATGTAGAACAAAATGATCTTTGATGGTTCAAGATTTCTTTGCATGAGGAAGTTGGTGGGAATGGTTTTATTGAATCTTATTTCCTCTCTGTTGAGCCGTTTTCTTGCTGTACGAATATATAGAGCAGTAAAAAGGAAGTTTGGTTGCTAGTTAGTGGACAAAAATTTGAACCCTTGGAAAGATTTGGGCCTTTCCTCCAGGCCTTTCCTCCAGGGCGTCCTACATTTGTAGGACATGTCCTCCATTTTCAGATCACAGTATATTTTATGGGTTTGGGCCTTTCCTCCAGGGCGTCCTACATTTGTAGGACATGTCCTCCATTTTCAGATCACAGTATATTTTATGGGTTTATACTATATTTGTACACCTGCAGACCCATAATTAATCATGACCATTGCCATCCACGCATTTTCAAAGTATATTCCACTCCGTTCAAGCAAAACAACTCTCCATAATAGTGTATGAGCTATTTGAAAGTAGCAATTATTCTCTTGGACTTTGGTGCACTTTAAGTCAAGCGAGGTCTTTCCACAAAGTTTGGATGGGGAATTATCAGACCTTATTGAGTTGCAAAAATTCGGAAGGCTGGGAGTTTGGAATAGCCATCTCTTGGCATATCTTGCACCTGCAAGATTCTGTGATTACATATCTGACATTCTCGAATGAGAGATTTGGAAGAGGAGGCAAGTGCTATGTAGTTCAAACCCTTCATGTCATTTATGGATTCACAGTAAAATTGGTCGTGATGGAGGGGTACCTCCATCAGTCTGCATGAAATCACATGGAGAGAAGGATCCTCTTCAATGCAGAACAAAGTGATCTTTCATTGTTCAAGATTTCTTTGCATGAGGAAATTGATGGGAATGGTTTTATTGAATCTTATTTCCTCTCTGTTGAGCCGTTTTCTTGCTGTATGAGTATATAGAGCAGTAAAAAGGAAGTTTGGTTGATAGTTAGTGGACAAAAATTTGAACCCTTGGAAAGAGGTGTTTTTGATTTAGGCCTTCCCTCCAGGGCGTCCTACATTTGTAGGACATGTCCTCCATTTTCAGATAACAGTTTTTTTAAATAGGATTATACTATATTTGTACACCTGCAGACCCATAATTAATCATGACCATTGACATCCAAGCATTTTCAAAGTATATTCCACTCCGTTCAAGCAAAACAACTCTCCATAATAGTGTATGAGCTATTTGAAAGTAGCATTTATTCTCTTGGACTTTGGTGCACCTTACATCCTGCGAGGTCTTTCCACAAAATTTGGATGGGCAATTCTCTGATGTTACTAAGTTGCAAAAATTCTGAAGGGTGGAAGTTTGGACAAGCCATTTCTTCGCATATCTTCCACATGTAAGATTCTGTGATTACATATCTGACATTCTCGAATGAGAGATTTGGAAGAGGAGGCAAGTGCCATGTAGTCCAAACCCTTCATGTCATTTATGGATTCAGAGTAAAATTGGTCGTGATGGAGGGGTACCAAGTCTGCATGAAATCACATGGAGAGAAGGATCCTCTTGTATGCAGAACAAAATTATCTTTCATTGTTCAAGATTTCTTTGCATGAGGAAGTTGATGGGAATGGTTTTATTGAATCTTATTTCCTCTCTGTTGAGCCGTTTTCTTGCTGTCTGAATTTCTGGAGCAGTTTAAAGGAACTTTGGTTGCTAGATAGTGGACAAAAATTTGAACCCTTGGAAAGAGGTGTTTTTCATTTGGGCCTTCCCTCCTGGGGGTCCTACAATTGTAGGACATGTCCTCCATCTTGAGATCACCGTATATTTTATGGGTTTATACTATATATGTACACCTGTAGACCCATAATAAAACAGGACCATGGCCATCCAAGAATTTTCAATGTAATATCCACTCTCTTGAAGCAAAACAATGTAATTTCCATAATAGTGTAAGAGCTATTTGAAAATAGAATTTATTTTCTTGTACTTTGGTGGACTTTACGTCCGGCGAGGTCTTTCCACAAAGGTTTGATGGGCAATTGTCAGACGTTATAGAGTTGCAAATATTCGGAAGGCTGGGAGTTTGGACTAGCCATATCTTGGCATATCTTGCACCTGTAAGATTCTGTGATTACATATCTGACATTCTTGAATGAGAGATTTGGAAGAGGAGGCAAGTGCTATGTAGTCCAAACCCTTCCTATCATTTATAGATTCACAATAAAATTGGTCGTGAAGGAGGGGTACCCAGTCTGCATGAAATTACATGGAGAAAAGGATCCTCTTCAAGGTAGAACAAAATGATTTTCATTGTTCAAGATTTCTTTGCATGAGGAAGTTGATGGGAATGGTTTTATTGAATCTTATTTCCTCTCTGTTGAGCGTTTTTCTTCATGTACAAATATATAGAGCAGTAAAAAGGAAATTTTGTGGCTAGTTAGTGAAGAAAAATTTGAACCCTTGGAAAGAGGTGTTTTTAATTTGGGCCTTCCCTCCTGGGCGTCCTACATTTGTAGGACATGTCCTACATTTTCAAATCACATATTATTTTATGGTTATATACTATATTTGTACCCCTGTAAACCCATAATTAATCATGACCATTGCCATCGAAGCATTTTCATTGTAATTTCCACTCTATTGAAGCAAAACACTCTCCATAATTGTGTAAGAGCTATTTGAAAGTAGAATTTATAGGATTTTGGTGGACTTTACGTCCTTCGAGGTCTTTCCACAAAGTTTGGATGGGCAATTATCAGACGTTATTGAGTTGCAAAAATTCTGAAGTGTGGTAGTTTGCACAAGCAATTACTTGGCATATCTTCCACCTTTAGATTCTGTGATGACATATCTGACATTCTCGAATGAGAGATTTGGAAGAGGAGGCAAGTGCCATATAGTTCAAACCCTTCATGTCATTTTTGGATTCACAGGGAAATTGGTCATGATAGAGGCGGATCCAGTCTGCATGAAATCACTTGGAGAGAAGGATCCTCTTCTATGTAGAACAAAATGATCTTTGATGGTTCAAGATTTCTTTGCATGAGGAAGTTGATGGGAATGGTTTTATTGAATCTTATTTCCTCTCTGTTGAGCCTTTTTCTTGCTGTATGAGTATATAGAGCAGTAAAAAGGAATTTTGTGGCTAGTTAGTGAAGAAAAATTTGAACCCTTGGAAAGAGGTGTTTTTAATTTGGGCCTTCCCTCCTGGGCGTCCTACATTTGTAGGACATGTCCTACATTTTCAAATCACATAGTATTTTATGGTTATATACTATATTTGTACCCCTGTAAAACCCATAATTAATCATGACCATTGCCATCGAAGCATTTTCATTGTAATTTCCACTCTATTGAAGCAAAACACTCTCCATAATTGTGTAAGAGCTATTTGAAAGTAGAATTTATAGGATTTTGGTGGACTTTACGTCCTTCGAGGTCTTTCCACAAAGTTTGGATGGGCAATTATCAGATGTTATTGAGTTGCAAAAATTCTGAAGTGTGGTAGTTTGGACAAGCCATTACTTGGCATATCTTCCACCTGTAAGATTCTGTGATGACATATCTGATATTCTCGAATGAGAGATTTGGAAGAGGAGGCAAGTGCCATATAGTCCAAACCCTTCATGTCATTTTTGGATTCACAGGGAAATTGGTCGTGATAGAGGCGGATAAAGTCTGCATGAAATCACTTGGAGAGAAGGATCCTCTTCTATGTAGAACAAAATGATCTTTGATGGTTCAAGATTTCTTTGCATGAGGAAGTTGGTGGGAATGGTTTTATTGAATCTTATTTCCTCTCTGTTGAGCCGTTTTCTTGCTGTACGAATATATAGAGCAGTAAAAAGGAAGTTTGGTTGCTAGTTAGTGGACAAAAATTTGAACCCTTGGAAAGATTTGGGCCTTTCCTCCAGGCCTTTCCTCCAGGGCGTCCTACATTTGTAGGACATGTCCTCCATTTTCAGATCACAGTATATTTTATGGGTTTGGGCCTTTCCTCCAGGGCGTCCTACATTTGTAGGACATGTCCTCCATTTTCAGATCACAGTATATTTTATGGGTTTATACTATATTTGTACACCTGCAGACCCATAATTAATCATGACCATTGCCATCCACGCATTTTCAAAGTATATTCCACTCCGTTCAAGCAAAACAACTCTCCATAATAGTGTATGAGCTATTTGAAAGTAGCAATTATTCTCTTGGACTTTGGTGCACTTTAAGTCAAGCGAGGTCTTTCCACAAAGTTTGGATGGGGAATTATCAGACCTTATTGAGTTGCAAAAATTCGGAAGGCTGGGAGTTTGGAATAGCCATCTCTTGGCATATCTTGCACCTGCAAGATTCTGTGATTACATATCTGACATTCTCGAATGAGAGATTTGGAAGAGGAGGCAAGTGCTATGTAGTTCAAACCCTTCATGTCATTTATGGATTCACAGTAAAATTGGTCGTGATGGAGGGGTACCTCCATCAGTCTGCATGAAATCACATGGAGAGAAGGATCCTCTTCAATGCAGAACAAAAGGCCTAAGCAGACTTGCCAGAAATAGTGCACATTAAATTGAGGCAATGCCCTGGCTCAGTGGTAGGGAGTCATGGGAATTGTATTTTTTTTTCTGGGACATTGAGCCTTCTCTGTCAGAAAGCTCTGGTGCCACAGTAAATTACAGTTCCCGTGATTCCCTAGTACTGAGCCAGGGCAGTGCCTCAATTTAATGTGCACTATTTCTGGCAGTCTGCTTAGGCCCAAAGTGATCTTTCATTGTTCAAGATTTCTTTGCATGAGGAAATTGATGGGAATGGTTTTATTGAATCTTATTTCCTCTCTGTTGAGCCGTTTTCTTGCTGTATGAGTATATAGAGCAGTAAAAAGGAAGTTTGGTTGATAGTTAGTGGACAAAAATTTGAACCCTAGGAAAGAGTTGTTTTTGATTTAGGCCTTCCCTCCAGGGCGTCCTACATTTGTAGGACATGTCCTCCATTTTCAGATAACAGTTTTTTTTAATAGGATTATACTATATTTGTACACCTGCAGACCCATAATTAATCATGACCATTGACATCCAAGCATTTTCAAAGTATATTCCACTCCGTTCAAGCAAAACAACTCTCCATAATAGTGTATGAGCTATTTGAAAGTAGCATTTATTCTCTTGGACTTTGGTGCACCTTACATCCTGCGAGGTCTTTCCACAAAATTTGGATGGGCAATATCAGACGTTATTGAGTTGCAAAAATTCTGAAGGGTGGAAGTTTGGACTAGCCATATCTTGGCATAGCTTGCACCTTTATCTTTCTGTGATTACATATCTGACATTCTCGAATGAGAGATTTGGAAGAGGAGGCAATTGCTATGTAGTCCAAACCCTTCATATCATTTATGGATTCACAAAAAAATTGGTCGTGATAGAGGGGTAACCAGTCTGCATGAAATCATATGGAGAGAAGGATCCTCTTTTATGCAGAACGAAATGATCTTTCATTGTTCAAAATTTCTTTGCATCAGGAAGTTGATGGGAATGGTTTTATTGAATCTTATTTCCTCTCTGTTGACCCGTTTTCTTGCTGTAAGAGTATATAGAGCAGTAAAAAGGAAGTTTGGTTGCTAGTTAGTGGACAAAAATTTAAACCCTTGGAAAGAGGTGTTTTTGATTTGGCCTTCCCTCCTGGGCATTCAACATTTTGAGGACATGTCCTCCATCTTGAGATCACAGTATATTTTATGGGTTTATACTATAGATGTACACCTGTAGACCCATAATAAAACATGACCATGGCCAGCCAAATATTTTCAATGTAATATCCACTCTCTTGAAGCAAAAGAACTCTCCATAATAGTGTAAGAGCTATTTGAAAGTAGAATTTATTTTCTTGGACTTTGGTGGACTTTATGTCCGTCGAGGTCTTTCCAAAATTTGGATGAGCAATTATCAGACGTTATTGAGTTGCAAAAATTCGGTAGGCTGGGAGTTTGGACTAGCCATCTCTTGGCATATCTTCCTCCTGCAAGATTCTGTGATTACATATCTGACATTCTCGAATGAGAGATTTGGAAGAGGAGGCAAGTGCTATGTAGTCCAAACCCTTCATATCATTTATAGATTCACAATAAAATTGGTTGTGAAGGAGGGATACCCAGTCTGCATGAAATTACATGGAGAGAAGGATCCTCTTCTATGTAGAACAAAATGATCTTTCATTGTTCAAGATTTCTTTGCATGAGGAAGTTGATGGGAATGGTTTTATTGAATCTTATTTCCTCTCTGTTGAGCGTTTTTCTTGATGTATGGATATATAGAGCAATAAAAAGGAAATTTGGTGGCTAGTTAGTGGAGAAAAATTTGAAACCTTGGAAAGAGGTGTTTTTGATGTGGGCCTTCACTCCTGGATGTCCTACATTTGTAGGACATGTCCTCAATTTTCAGATCACAGTATATTTTATGGGTATATACTATATTTGTACACCTGTATACCCATAATTAATCATGACCATTGCCATTCAAGCATTTTCAATGTAATATCCACTCTCTTGAAGCAAAAAAACTCTCCATAATAGCGGAGGAGCTATTTGAAAGTAGAATTTATTCTCTTAGACTATGGTGGACTTTACGTCCTTCGACGTCTTTCCGCAATGTTTGGAAGGGCAATTATCAGACGTTATTGATTTGCAAAAATTCTGAAGGTTGGAAGTTTTGACTAGCCATCTCTTGGCATATCTTCCACCTGCAAGATTCTGTGATTACATATGTGACATTCTCGAATGAGAGATTTGGAAGAGGAGGCAAGTGCTATGTAGTCCAAACCCTTCATATCATTTATAGATTCACAATAAAATTGGTCGTGAAGGAGGGGTACCCAGGCTGCACCAAAGTCCAATTTGTGTGCTATTTGTGTGTAAAAAAGCAGCCCCCTCGTCACAGCCAAGACAGTTCACTGTGGACAAAGCCCAAAACGCGTCTCGTCGGTCCGCCGATCCAACCCGGAAGTCCTGAAGTGTGGAATGTTGGACAAGCCATTTCTTGGCATATCTTACACCTGTAAGATTCTGTGATTACATAGCTGTCATTCTCGAATGAGAGGTTTGGAAAAGGAGGCAAGTGCTATGTAGTTCAAACCCTTCATGTCATTTATGGATTCACAGTAAAATTGGTCATGATGGAGGGGTACCCTGTCTGCATGAAATCACATGGAGAGAAGGATCCTCTTGTATGCAGAACAAAATGATCTTTCATTGTTCAAGATTTCTTTGCATGAGGAAGTTGATGGGAATGGTTTTATTGAATCTTGTTTCCTCTCTGTTGAGCCGTTTTCTTGCTGTCCGCATTTTTAGACCAGTAAAAAGGAAGTTTGGTTGCTAGATAGTGAAGAAAAATTTGAACCCTTGGAAAGAGGTGTTTTTGATTTGTGCCTTACCTCCTGGGCGTCCTACATTTGTAGGACATGTCCTATATTTTCAGATCACATAATATTTTATGTGTATATACCATATTTTTACACCTGTAAACCCATAATTAATCATGACCATTGCCATCGAAGCATTTTCAATGTAATTTCCACTCTCTTGAAGCAAAACAACTCTCCATAATAGTGTAAGAGCTATTTGAAAGTAGAATTTATTGGACTTTGGTGGACTTTAGGTCCTTCGAGGTCTTTCCACAAAGTTTGGATGGGCAAGTATCAGACGTTATTGAGTTGCAAAAATTCTGAAGTGTGGTAGTTTGGACAAGCCATTACTTGGCATATCTTCCACCTGTAAGATTCTGTTATTACATATCTGATATTCTCAAATGAGAGATTTGGAAGAGGAGGCAAGTGCCATATAGTACAAACCCTTCATGTCATATTTGGATTCACAGGGAAATTGGTCGTGATAGAGGCGGACCCAGTCTGCATGAAATCACTTGAAGAGAAGGATCCTCTTCTATGCAGAACGAAATGATCTTCCATTGTTCAAGATTTCTTTGCACGAGGAAGTTGATGGGAATGGTTATATTGAATCTTATTTCCTCTCTGTTGAGCCGTTTTCTAGATGTCCGAGTTTATAGAGCGGTAAAAAAGAAGTATGGTTGCTAATTAGTGGACAAAAATTTGAACCCTTGGAAAGAGGTGTTTTTGATGTGGACCTTCACTCCTGGACGTCCTACATTTGTAGGACATGTCCTCCATTTTCACATCATATTGTAATTTATGGGTTTATACTATATATGTACACCTGTAGTCCCATAATATATCATGACCATGGCCATCCAAGCATTTTCAATGTAATATCCACTCTCTTGAAGCAAAACAACTCTCCATAATAGTGTAAGAGCTACTTGAAAGTAGAATTAGTTCTCTTGGACTTTGGTGGACTTTATGTCCTTCGAGGTCTTTTCACAAAGTTTGGATGGGCAATTATCAGACGTTATTGAGATGCAAAAATTCTGAAGTGTGGAATTTTGGACAAGCCATTTCTTGGCATACTTTCCACATGTAAGATTCTGTTATTACATAGCAGTCATTCTCGAATGAGAGGTTTGGAAGAGGAGGCAACTGCCATGTAGTCCAAACCCTTCATGTCATTTATGGATTCACAGTGAAATTGGTCGTGATGGAGGTGTACCCAGTCTGCATGAAATCACATGGAGAGAAGGATCCCCTTCCGTGTAGAACGAAATGATCTTTCATTGTTCAAGATTCCTTTGCATGAAGAAGTTGATGGGAATGGTTTTATTGAATCTTATTTCCTCTCTGTTGAGCCGTTTTCTTGCTGTACGCATTTATAGACCAGTAAAAAGAAGTTTGGTTGCTAGATAGTTGACAAAAATTTGAACATTTGGAAAGAGGTGTTTTTGATTTGGGCCTTCCATCCTGGGCGTCCTACATTTGTAGGACAAGTCCTTCATTTTCAGATCACAGTATATTTTATGAGTTTATACTATATATGCACACCTGTAGACCAATAATATGACCATGGCCATCCAAGGATTTTCAATGTAATATTCACTCTTGAAGCAAAGGAACTCTCCATAATAGTGTATGAGCTATTTGAAAGTAGCATTTATTCTCTTGGACTTTGGTGCATCTTACATCCTGCGAGGTCTTTCCACAAAATTTGGATGGGTAATTCTCAGATGTTACTGAGTTGCAAAAATTCTGAAGGGTGGAAGTTTGGACTAGCGATCTCTTGACATATCTTTCACCTGTAAGATTCTATGATTATATATCTGACATTCTCGAATGAGAGATTTGGAAGAGGAGGCAAGTGCTATGTAGTCCAAACACTTCATGTCATTTATGGATTCACAGTAAAATTGGTCGTGATGGAGGGGTACCCAGTCTGCATGAAATCACATGGGAGAAGGATCCTCTTGTATGCAGACCAAAATTATTTTTCATTGTTCAAGATTTTTTTGCATTAGGAAGTTGATGGGAATGGTTTTATTGAATCTTATTTCCTCTCTGTTGAGCCGTTTTATTGCTGTACGAGTATATAGAGCAGTAAAAAGGAAGTTTGGTTGCTAGTTAGTGTACAAAAATTTGAACCCTTGGAAAGAGGTGTTTTTTATTTGGGCCTTCCCTCCAGGGCATCCTACATTTGTAGGACATGTCCTCCATTTTCAGATCACTGTATATTTTATGGGTTTATACTATATTTGTACACCTGCAGACCCACAATTAATCATGACCATTGCCATCCAAGAATTTTCAAAGTAATATCCAATCTCTCGAAGCAAAACAACTCTCCATAATAGTGTAAGAGCTATTTGAAAGTAGAATATTCTGTTGGACTTTGGTGCACTTTACGTCAAGCGAGGTCTTTCCACAAAGTTTGGATGGGCAATTATCAGATCTTATTGAGTTGCAAAAATTCAGAAGGCTGGGAGTTTGGACTAGCCATCTCTTGGCATATCTTGAACCTGCAAGATTCTGTGATTACATATCTGACATTCTCGAATGAGAGATTTGGAAGAGGAGGCAAGTGCTATGTAGTCCAAACCCTTCATGTCATTTATGGATTCACAATAAAATTGGACGTGATGGAGGGGTAACTAGTCTGAATGAAATCACATGGAGGGAGGGATCCTCTTCTTTGCAGAACGAAATGATCTTTCATTGTTAAATATTTTTTTGGTTGAGGAAGTTGATGGGAATGGTTTTATTGAATCTTATTTCCTCTCTGTTGAGCCGTTTTCTTGGTGTACGAGTATATAGAGCAGTAAAAAGGAAGTTTTGTTGCTAGTTAGTAGACAAAAATTTGAACCCTTGGAAAGAGGTGTTTTTGGTTTGGGCCTTCTCTCCAGGGCGTCCTACATTTGTAGGACATGTCCTCCATTTTCAGATCACAGTATATTTTAAGGGTATATACTATATTTGTACACCTGTAAACCCATAATTTATCATGACCATTGCCATCCAAGCATTTTCAATGTAATATCCAATCTCTTGAAGCAAAACAACTCTCCATAATAGTTTAAGAGCTATTTGAAAGTAGAATTATTCTCTTGGACTTTGGTGGACTTTACGTCCTTCGGTGTCTTTGCCCAAAGTTTGGATGGGCAATTATCTGACCTTATTGAGTTGCAAAAATTCTGAAGTGTGGAATTTTGGACAAGCCATTTCTTGGCAGATCTTACACCTGTTAGATTCTGTGATTATGTAGCTGTCATTCTCGAATGAGAGATTTGGAAGAGGAGGCAAGTGAAATGTAGTCCAAACCCTTCATGTCATTAAGGATTCACAGTGAAATTGTTTGTGATGGAGGGGTACCCAGTCTGAATGAAATCACATGGAGAGAAGGATCCTCTTCCGTGTAGAACGAAATGATCTTTCATTGTTCAAGATTTCTTTGCATGAGGAAGTTGATGGGAATGGTTTTATTGAATCTTATTTCCTCTCTGTTGAGCGTTTTTCTTGATGTACGAATATATAGAGCAGTAAAAAGGAAGTTTGGTGGCTAGCTAGTGGAGAAAAATTTGAAACCGTGGAAAGAGGTGTTTTTAATTTGGGCCTTCCCTCATGGGCATCCTACATTTGTAGGACATGTCCTACATTTTCAGATCACATAATATTTTATGGGTGTATACTATATTTGTACACCTGTAAACCCAGAATTAATCATGACCATTGACATCGAAGCATTTTCAATATAATTTCCACTCTCTTGAAGCAAAACAACCCTCCATAATAGTGTAAGAGATATTTGAAAGTAGAATTTATTGGACTTTGGTGGACTTTATGTCCTTCGAGGTCTTTCCACAAAGTTTGGATGGGCAATTATCAGACGTTATTGAGTTGCAAAAATTCTGAAGTGTGGAAGTTTGGACAAGCCATTACTTGGCATATCTTCCACCTGTAAGATTCTGTTATTACATATCTGATATTCTCGAATGAGAGATTTGGAAGAGGAGGCAAGTGCCATATAGTCCAAACCCTTCATGCCATTTTTGGATTCACAGGGAAATTGGTCGTGATAGAGGCGGACCCAGTCTGCATGAAATCACTTGGAGAGAAGGATCCTCTTCTATGCAGAACGAAATGATCTTCCATTGTTCAAGATTTCTTTGCATGAGGAAGTTGATGGGAATGGTTATATTGAATCTTATTTCCTCTCTGTTGAGCCGTTTTCTAGATGTCTGAGTTTATAGAGCAGTAAAAAGGAAGTATGGTTGCTAATTAGAGGACAAAAATTTGAACCCTTGGAAAGAGGTGTTTTTGATGTGGGCCTTCACTCCTGGACGTCCAAAATTTGTAGGACATGTCCTCCATTTTCACATCATACTTTATTTTATGGGTTTATACTATTTTTGTACACTTGTAGACCTATAATTAATCATGACAATTGCCATCCTAACATTTTCAATGTAATATCCACTCTCTTGAAGCAAAACAACTCTCCATAATAGTGTAAGAGCTATTTGAAAGTACAATTAATTCTCTTTGACTTTGGTTGACTTTATGTCCTTCGAGGTCTTTCCACAAAGTTTGGATGGGCAATTATCAGATGTTATTGAGTTGCAAAAATTCTGAAGGGTGGGAGTTTGGACTAGCCATATCTTGGCATATCTTCCACCTTTAAGATTCTGTGATTACATATCTGACATTCTCGAATGAGTGATATGGAAGAGGAGGGAAGTCCAAACCCTTCATCTCATTTATGGATTCACAGTGAAATTGGTCGTGATGGAGGTGTACCCAGTCTGCATGAAATCACATGGAGAGAAGGATCCCCTTCCGTGTAGAACGAAATGATCTTTCATTGTTCAAGATTCCTTTGCATGAAGAAGTTGATGGGAATGGTTTTATTGAATCTTATTTCCTCTCTGTTGAGCCGTTTTCTTGCTGTCCTAGTTTACAGAGCAGTAAAAAGGAAGTTTGGTTGCTAGATAGTGGACAAAAATTTGAACCCTTGGAAAGAGGTGTTTTTGATTTGGCCCTTCCCTCCTGGGCATCCTACATTTTTAGGACAGGTCCTTCATTTTCAGATCACAGTATATTTTATGGGTATATACTTTATTTGTACACCTGTAGACCCATAATTAATCATGACCATGGCCATCCAAGCATTTTCAATATTATATCCCCTCTCCTGAAGCAAAACAGCTCTCCATAATAGTGTAAGAGCTATTTGAAAGTAGCAATTATTCTCTTGGACTTTGTTGCACTTTATGTCCTGTGAGGTCTTTCCACAAAGTTTGGATGGGCAATTCTCAGATGTTATTGAGTTGCAAATATTCTGAAGGGTGGAAGTTTGGACCAGCCTTTTCTTGTTATATCTTTCACATGTAAGATTTTGTGATTACATATCTGATATTCTCGAATGAGAGATTTCGAAGAGGAGGCAAGTGCTATGTAGTCCAAATCCTTCATGTCATTTATGGATTCACAGTAAAATTGGTCGTGATGGAGGAGTACCCAGTCTGCATGAAATCACATGGAGAGAAGGATCCTCTTCTATGCAGAATGAAATGATCTTTCATTGTTCAAGATTTCTTTGCATGAGGAGGTTGATGGGAATGGTTTTTATTGAATCTTATTTCCTCTCTTTTTTTTGTTTTTTTTAAAATAATTTTTATTAAGAGATGTATAAAAAACAAACGAACAAACATAATACAGATAAACATAACTAACTACCTACCTAACTAACATAAGATATAAAACCTAACAAAACATAGAAAAACTACCTAAATTCTTCCACAGTACTACAGATGTTCATCTACCTTATAATAATTTTCCCTGATCATTTAAGCTATTATAAGTTCACATCACAGACTACATGTTGCAAATGTCGTTCGGAGCTTAAATTATCCAAGACAACAATATATATCGAAATATCTTGAAATTCTATATTCTATATTCTAAGAGATCCTTAAGAAAAAACATATATAGAAAAAAGACAAGAAAAAAATACTTTCACTCCCAAACAATAAAAGGTAGTATACAGTCTTTCATATTCTTCCTCATATATTCAAACCAAGGCCTCCATAGATTCTGAAAAAGTGACAAGGATTTATTTTGGATTAAATATGTTAATTTCTCTAATTCATAAACTTCATACATTTTAAACCTCCATTCTTCCATCGTAGGACATTCTCTTCTTCTACAGTGTTTGGTGAATAAAATTCTCACTGTAGTTATTAGTAAAAATAGTAACTTTCCCCCTTTTTTTCCCCAGCTCATCCCTAAATATATTTAACAAATATATTTTAGGATCGACTTCAATCCATATATTTAAAATTTGTTTAATTTCTTTGTTAATAAGAGTCCAAAACTTGTGAGCTATCTTACATTTCCACCAAACATAAAAGTAATATCCTGTTTTCTCCTCACACTTCCAACAAATAGGGTTATATCCTTTATATATTTTCGATAGTCTTACTGGGGTTAAATACCACCTAAAGATGAATTTGTATGAATTTTCCCTTATACCTATATTTACAGCATATTTCTTCAATCTATTCCAACTTTTAGTCCACTCTTCCAAATATATATTTTGTTTTAGGTCTTTTGCCCAATTAAGCATATAATTATTAATGGCATTTTCTTCCAGATCCCACTCTCGAATCAATTTATAATATTTCGAAATCATTTTCTTTTTCCCCCCACTCAGAATCTTTTCAAACTTTTTATCAGCAGGACCTATCCTACCCAAATTATTATCAACTTTAAACCGTTCGTATAATTGCCTATATGTGAACCAATTGAGGTCATGTCCAGTCATCTTTAATTCCTCTGATGTCTTAAATTGTAGATTATTATCTACTTTTTCGGTCAAATCCTTGTATTTTAGCCACTTTCCGTCCGTGTATATCGTTTTCATTAATATTGCTTCGGCCGGTGAAGCCCAATATGGTATTTTTTGACACCATTTCTTTTTATATTTAAGCCATACTTTCAAACATACTTTACGTATATAATGATCCTTAAATCTAGTGTCACCTTTAGACTTATCGTAAAAAAGATACGAATGAAAACCATATTGCAGATCCTCTCCTTCCAAATCTAAAATCCTTTGATTTTCTAATAACAACCATTCCTGGAGCCATTCCAAAACAGAAGCCTCATAATACCATTGGACATTGGGGAGAGCCAGACCACCTCTCTCGATAGAATCTTGGAGGTCCAACGCCTTTATCCTATGTTTTTTGTAATTCCAAATAAAATTTAATATATCCGAGTTCCATACTTTAAGAATCTTGTCATTTTCAATTACTGGAATATTTTGAAACAGATACATTATCTTAGGGAGGGTTACCATCTTAATCATGGCAATTCTGCCCATCCAAGATAATTTCAATTGATCCCATTTTTTAAACTTACTTTTCATATCTTGCCAGGTATTATAATAGTTGTTCTTATATAAATCTGAGTTCTTTATTGTAATCCAAATTCCTAAATATTTTATTTTACTCTCCAATTTAAATCCAGTTAATTCCTTAAGTGTTTTACCCTCACTTTTTGACGAGTTCATGGTCAACATCACGGATATATTCTTATTAATTCTATATCCGGATACTCTACCATATTGTTGTAGACATTCCATTAATTCCCCAATACAATCCAACGGATTTGATATTGTCAATACCACATCGTCCGCGAAGGCTCTTAGTTTGTAATTTTGCTTATGAATTTTTACTCCACTAATTTTATTATTATTTCTAATTTGCACCAACAAAATTTCCAAAGTTAATATAAATAATAGTGGGGCCAAGGGGCAACCTTGCCATACACCTTTTTGTATAACAATTTTTTTTGTCCTCTCTCCATTAATCATAATGGTGGCATCTCGATTTGCATAAATACTATGAATCCATTTTGTAAAGACCTCCCCCGCTTCTATTTTTTGAATTATCCCAATCATGAAAGTCCAATTAATATTATCAAAGGCTTTCTTCGCATCCAGAAAGATTAAAGCCAATTTTTTTCTGAATATTTTTGTGATGTAAGTCAATTATATTCATTAAATTCCTAACATTTTGTTTTGTCCCCCTGGATGGGAGAAAGCCATTTTGGTCCTCATGTATCCAATTACCTAAAATAAATTTCAGCCGATTTGCTAATATTGCCGCCATAAATTTATCATCCAAATTCAAAAGAGAAATTGGGCAGTAACTATTAGGGTCTAATTTATCTTTGTCTTTTTTTTAAAATCAAAGAAATATTGCCGGATTTCCATGATTGAGGAATAGCACCACCAATTATATTATTCATTGTATCCAACAGAGGTAAGATTAATTGCGTAGAAAATATTTTATAGTATTCGTTGGGAAGTACATCTTGCCCTGGCGATTTAGAACATTTAGAAGTGGAGATTGCTTGTTCCAACTCTTTACGCGAAATAGGTGCATTAAGAAGGACATGTTGATCTTTAGTTAACTTTAAAAAATCCAATTTTTCCAAATATTCTTTAATTTCCTTCTCCTGGGTTATACCAGATTTGTATAGTTCCCGGAAGTGATCTATAAAAACATTTTTAATCTGTAAATGAGTCGTTTTAATTTTTGTCCCTTTTTTTATTTGTGTGATTGCTCTTTTAGCTTTTTCTTTCCTTACTAGATATGCTAGTAATCTTCCTGGTTTATTTCCATATTCATAATATTTTTGCTACACAAATTTTATTTTATTTTTTCTATCTGACCCATATTGAGGGTAGAAATTTGCTCATTATTCAAAAAATAATAGAATGGAAAAGGGAAAAGAGAAAGCAAGAAGAAGTGTTGAATAATGAGTTAAAAGAATTAGAAAGCAAGTTAAAAGAGGAACCAAACTCGAGGGAAATTAGAGAAAAAAATTAAATATATGCAGAAGCAAATTTCTACCCCCAATCTTATTTCCTCTCTGTTGAGCCGTTTTCTTGCTGTCCGAATTTATAGAGCAGTAAAAAAGAAGTTTGATTGCTAGTTAGTGGACAAAATTTTGAACCCTTGGAAAGAGGTGTTTTGGATTTGGGCCTTCCCTCCTGGGCATCCTACATTTGTAGGACATGTCCTCCATTTTCAGATCACGTTAAATTTTATGGGTTCATACTATATTTGGACACTTGTAGAGCCATAATTTATCATGACCATCACCATCTAATCATTTTTCAATGTAATATCCACCGCCTTCAAGGAAAACAACTCTCCATAATAGTGTAAGAGCTATTTGAAAGTAGAATTTATTCTCTCGGACTTTGGTGGACTTTACGTCCTTTGAGGTCTTTCCACAAAGTATGGATTGTCAATCATCAGAGGTTGTTGAGGCGCAAAAATTCTGAAGGGCAAAAGGTTGGACTAGGCATCCCTTGGTATCTCTTCCGTCTGTAAGTTTCTTTGATTACATATCTGACATTCTTGGATAAGAGATTTGGAAGAGAAGTCAAGTGCTATGTAGTCCAAATCCCTCATGTCATTTATGGATTCACAGTGAAATTGGTTGTGATGGAGGTGTACCCAGTGGAGAGAAGGATCGTCTTCGATGCAGAACGAAATGATCTTCCATTGTTTAAGATTTCTTTGCATGAGGAAGTGGATGGGAATGGTTTTATTGAATCTTATTTCCTCTCTGTTGAGGCGTTTTCTTTCTGTCCGAGATTATAGAGCAGTAAAAAGGAAGGTTAGTTGCCAGTTAGTGGACAAAAACTTGAACCCATGGAAGGAAGTGGTTTTTATTTGGGCCTTCCCTCCTGAGCGTCCTACATTTGTAGGACATGTCCTCCATTTTCAGACCACAGTATATTTTATGGGTTAATTCTATATTTGTACACCTGCAGACCCATAATTAATCATGACCATTGCCATCGAAGCATTTTCAATGTAATTTCCACTCTCTTGAAGCAAAACAACTCTCCATAATAGGGTAAGAGCTATTTGAAAGTAGAATTTATTGGACTTTGGTGGACTTTACGTCCTTCGAGGTTTTTCCACAAAGGTTGGATGGGCAATTATAAGACGTTATTGAGTTGCAAAAATTCTGAAGGGTGGAAGTTTGGACTAGCGATCTCTTGGCATATATTCCACATGTAAGATTCTGTGATTACATATCTGACATTCTCGAATGAGAGATTTGGAAGAGGAGGCACATGTCATGTAGTCCAAACCCTTCAAATCATTTATCGATTCACAATAAAATTGGACGTGATGGAGGGGTAACCATTCTGAATGAAATCACATGGAGAGAAGGATACTCTTCTATGCAGAAAGAAATGATCTTTCATTGTTCAAGATTTCTTTGCATGAGGAAGTTGATGGGAATGGTTTTATTGAATCTTATTTCCTCTCTGTTGAGCGGTTTTCTTTATGTACGAATATACAGAGCAGTAAAAAGGAAGTTTGGTTGCTAGGTAGTGGAGAAAAATGTGAACCCTTGGAAAGAGGTGTTTTTGATTTGGGCCTTCCCTCCTTGGCATCCTAAGTTTGTAGGACATGTCCTCCATTTTCAGATCATAGTATATTTTATGGGTATATAATATATTTCTACACCTGTAGACCCATAATTAATCATGACCATGGCCTTCCAAGCATTTTCAATGTATATTCCCCCCCTTCACGCAAAACAACTGTTCATAATAGTGTATGAACTATTTGAAAGTAGAATTTATTCTCTCGGACTTTGGTGCAATTTATGTCCTGCGAGATCTTCCCACAAAATTTAGATGGGCAAATCTCAGACGTTATTGAGTTGCAAAATTTCTAAAGGGTGGAAGTTTGGACTAGCCAACTCTTGGCATATCTTGCACCTGTAAGATTCTGTGATTACATATTTGACATTCTCGAATGAGAAATTTGGAAGAGGAGGCAAGTGCTATGTAGTCCAAACCCTTCATGTCATTTATGGATTCACAGTGAAATTGGTCGTGATGGAGGGTTACCCAGTGTGCATGAAATCAAATGGAGAGAAGAATCCTCTTCTACGCAGAACGGAATTTTATTTCATTGTTCAAGATTTCTCTGCATGAGGAAGTTGATGGGAATGGTTTTATTGAATCTTATTTCCTCTCACTTGAGCCGTTTTCTTGCTGTACGTGTATATAGAGCAGTAAAAAGGAAGTTGGGTTGCCAGTTAGTGGACAAAAATGTGAACCCTTGGAAAGAGGTATTTTTAATGTGGGCCTTCCCTCCAGGTCGTCCTACATTTGTAGGACATGTCCTCCATTTTCAGATCACAGTATATTTTATGGGTTTATACTATATATGTACAGCTGTAGATCCATAATAAATCATGACCATTGACATCCAAGCATTTTAAAAGTAATATCCACTCTCTTGAAGCAAAAGAACTCTCCATAATAGTGTAAGAGCTATTTGAAAGTAGAATTTATTTTCTTGGACTTTGGTGGACTTTACGTCTGGCGAGGTCTTTCCACAAAGTTTGGATGGGCAATTATGAGACGTTATTGAGTTGCAAACATTCAGAAGGCTGGGAGTTTGGACTAGCCATCTCTTGGCATATCTTGCACCTGTAAGATTCTGTGATTACATATCTGACATTCTTGAATGAGAGATTTGGAAGAGGAGGCAAGTGCTATGTAGACCAAACCCTTCATGTCATTCATGGATTCACAGTAAAATTGGTCGTGATGTAGGGGTACCCAGTCTGCATGAAATCACATGGACAGAAGGATCCTCTTTTATGCATAACGAAATGATCTTTCATTGTTCAAGATTTCTTTGCATGAGGAAGTTGATGGGAATGGTTTTATTGAATCTTATTTCCTCTCTGTTGAGCCGTTTTATTGCTGTCCGAGTTTATAGAGCAGTAAAAAGGAAGTTTGGTTGCTAGATAGTGGACAAAAATTTGAACCCTTAGAAAGGGGTGTTTCTGATGTGGAACTTCCCTCCTAGGTGTCCTACATTTGTAGGACATGTCCTCCATTTTCTGATCACAGTATATTTTATGGGTTTATACTATATTTGTAAAACTGTAGAACCATAATTAATAATGACCATGGCCATCCATGCATTTTCAATGTAATATCCACTCTCTTGAAGGAAAACAACTCTTCATAATAGCGTGAGAGCTATTTGAAAGTAGAATTTATTCTCTTAGACTATGGTGGACTTTACGTCCTTCGAGGTCTTTCCACAAAGTTTGGATGGGCAATTATCAGACGTTATTGATTTGCCAAAATTCGGAAGGCTGGGAGTTTGGACTAGCCATCTCTTGGCATATCTTGCACCTGTAAGATTCTGTGATTACAAATCTGACATTCTCGAATGAGAGATTTGGAAGAGGAGGCAAGTGCCATGTAGTCCAAACCCTTCATGTCATTTATGGATTCACAGTGAAATTGGTCGTGAGGGAGGGGTACCCAGTCTGCATGAAATCACATGGAGAGAAGGATCCTCTTGTATGCAGAAAAAAATTATCTTTCATTGTTCAAGATTTCTTTGAAGGAGGAAGTTGATGGGAATGGTTTTATTGAATCTTATTTCCTCTCTGTTGAGCCATTTTCTTGATGTACGAATATATAGAGCAGTAAAAAGGAAGTTTGGTTGCTAGTTAGTGGACAAAAATTTGAACCCTTGGAAAGGGGTGTTTTTGATTTGGACCTTCCCTCCTGGGTGTCCTACATTTGTAGGGCATGTCCTCCATTTTCTGATCACAGTATATTTTATGGGTTTATACTATATTTGTAAAACTGTAGAACCAAAATTAATAATGACCATGGCCATCCATGCATTTTCAATGTAACATCCTCTCTCTTGAAGCAAAACAACTCTCCATAATAGTGTAAGAGCTATTTGAAAGTAGAATTTATTGGATTTTGGTGGACTTTACGTCCTTCGACGTCTTTCCACAAAGTTTGGATGGGCAATTATCAGACGTTATTGATTTGCAAAAATTCTGAAGGGTGGAAGTTTGGACAAGACTTTTCTTGGCATATCTTCCACTTGTAACATTCTGTGATTACATATCTGACATTCTCGAATGAGAGATTTGGAAGAGGAGGCAAGTGCCATGTAGTCCAAACCCTTCATATCCTTTATGGATTCACAATAAAATTGGTCATGATGGAGGGGTAACCAGTCTGCATGAAATCACATGGAGAGAAGGATCCTCTTCGATGCAGAACGAAATGATCTTTCATTGTTCAAGATTTCTTTGCATGAGGAAGTTGATGGGAATGGTTTTATTGAATCTTCTTTCCTCTCTGTTGAGCCGTTTTCTTGCATACGAGTATATAGAGCAGTAAAAAGGAAGTTTGGTGGCTAGTTAGTGGACCAAAATTTGAACCCTTGGAAAGAGGTTCTTTTTGACTTGGGCCTTGCCTCCTGGGCGTCCTACATTTGTAGGACATGTCCTCCAATTTCTGATCACATTATATTTTATGGGTTTATTCTATATTTCTACACCTGTAGACCCATAATTAATCATTAACATGCCCATCAAAGCATTTTCAATGTAATATCCAATCTCTTGAAGCAAAACAACTCTCCATAATAGTGTAAAAGCTATTTGAAAGTAGAATTTATTTTCTTGGACTTTGGTGGACTTTATGTCCGGCGAGGTCTTTCCACAAAGTTTGGAAGGGCAATTATCAGACATTATTCAGTTGCAAAAATACAGAAGGCTAGGAGTTTGGACTAGCCATCTCTTGGCATATCTTGCACCTGTAAGATTCTGTGATTATATATCTGACATTCTCGAATGAGAGATTTGGAAGAGGAGGAAAGTGCCATGTAGTCCAAACCCTTCATGTCATTTATGGATTCACAGTGAAATTGGTCGTGACGGAGGGGTACCCAGTCTGCATGAAATCACATGGAGAGAAGGATCTTCTTCTGTGTAGAACAAAATGATCTTTCATTGTTCAAGATTTCTTTGCATGAGGAAGTTGATGGGAATGGTTTTATTGAATGTAATTTCCTCTCTGTTGATCGGTTTTCTTGATGTACGAATATATAGAGCAGTAAAAAGGAAGTTTGGTTGCTAGTTAGTAGAAAAAAAATTGAACCCTTGGAAAGAGGTGTTTTTGATTTGGGCCTTCCCTCCTGTGTGTCCTACATTCGTAGGACATGTCCTCCATTTACAGATCACATATTATTTTATGGGTATATTCTATATTTTTACACCTGTAGACCCATAATTAATCATGACCATTGCATCGAAGCATTTTCAATGTAACATCCTCTCTCTTGAAGCAAAACAACTCTCCATAATAGTGTAAGAGGTATTTGAAAGTAGAATTTATTGGATTTTGGTGGACTTTACGTCCTTCCAGGTCTTTCCACAAAGTTTGGATGGGCAATTATCAGACGTTATTGATTTGCAAAAATTCTGAAGGGTGGAAGTTTGGACAAGACGTTTCTTGGCATATCTTCCACTTGTAAGATTCTGTGATTACATATCTGACATTCTCGAATGAGAGATTTGGAAGAGGAGGCAAGTGCCATGCAGTCCAAACCCTTCTTATCCTTTATGGATTCACAATAAAATTGGTCATGATGGAGGGGTAACCAGTCTGCATGAAATCACATGGAGAGAAGGATCCTCTTCGATGCAGAACGAAATGATCTTTCATTGTTCAAGATTTCTTTGCATGAGGAAGTTGATGGGAATGGTTTTATTGAATCTTCTTTCCTCTCTGTTGAGCCGTTTTCTTGCATACGAGTATATAGAGCAGTAAAAAGGAAGTTTGGTTGCTAGTTAGTGGACCAAAATTTGAACCCTTGGAAAGAGGTTCTTTTTGACTTGGGCCTTTCCTCCTGGGCGTCCTACATTTGTAGGACATGTCCTCCAATTTCTGATCACATTATATTTTATGGGTTTATTCTATATTTCTACACCTTTAGACCCATAATTAATCATTAACATGCCCATCAAAGCATTTTCAATGTAATATCCAATCTCTTGAAGCAAAACAACTCTCCATAATAGTGTAAAAGCTATTTGAAAGTAGAATTTATTTTCTTGGACTTTGGTTGACTTTATGTCCGGCGAGGTCCTTCCACAAAGTTTGGAAGGGCAATTATCAGACATTATTCAGTTGCAAAAATACAGAAGGCTAGGAGTTTGGACTAGCCATCTCTTGGCATATCTTGCACCTGTAAGATTCTGTGATTACATATCTGACATTCTCGAATGAGAGATTTGGAAGAGGAGGCAAGTGCTATGTAGTCCAAACCCTTCCTATCATTTATAGATTCACAGTAAAATTGGTCGTGAAGGAGGGGTACCCAGTCTGGATTAAATTACATGGAGAGAAGGGTCCTCTTCAAGGTAGAACAAAATGATCTTTCATTGTTCAAGATTTCTTTGCATGAGGAAGTTGATGGGAATGGTTTTATTGAATCTTATTTCCTCTCTGTTGAGCGTTTTTCTTGATGTACGAATATGTAGAGCAGTAAAAAGGATGTTTTGTGGCTAGTTAGTGAAGAAAAATTTGAACCCTTGTAAAGAGGTGTTTTTAATTTGGGCCTTCCCTCCTGGGTGTCGTACATTTTTAGGACATGTCCTACATTTTCAGATCACAAAATATTTTATGGGTATACACTATATTTTTACACCTGTAAACCCATAATTAAACATGACCATTGCCATCGAAGCATTTTCAATGTAATTTCCACTCTCTTGAAGCAAAACAACTCTCCATAATAGTGTAAGAGCTATTTGAAAGTAGAATTTATAGGACGTTGGTGGACTTTACATCCTTCGAGGTCTTTCCACAAAGTTTGGATGGGCAATTATCAGACGTTATTGAGTTGCAAAAATTCTGAAGGCTGGGCATTTGGACTAGCCATATCTCGGCATATCTTGCACCTGTAAGGTTCTGTGATTACATATCTGACATTCAAGAATAAGAGATTTGGAAGAGGAGGCAAGTGCCATATAGTCTAAACCCTTCATGTCATTTTTGGATTCACAGGGAAATTGGTCGTGATAGAGGCGGACCCAGTCTGCCTGAAATCACTGGGAGAGAAGGAACCTCTTCTGTGCTGAATGAAATGATCTTCCATTTTTCAACATTTCTTTGCATGAGGAAGTTGATGGGAATGGTTATATTGAATCTTATTTCCTCTCTGTTGAGCCGTTTTCTAGATGTCCGTGTTTATAGAGCATTAAAAAGGAAGTATAGTTGCTAATTAGTGGACAAAAATTTGAACCCTTGGAAAGAGGTGTTTTTGATATGGGCCTTCACTCCTGGACGTCCTACATTTGTAGGACATGTCCTCCATTTTCACATCATACTGTATTTTATGGGTTTATACTATATTTGTTCACTTGTAGACCCATAATTAATCATGACCATTGCCATCCAAGCATTTTCAATGTAATATCCACTCTCTTGAAGCAAAACAACTCTCCATAATAGTGTAAGAGCTATTTGAAAGTAGAATTAATTCTCTTCTACTTTGGTGGACTTTATGTCCTTCGAGGTCTTTCCACAAAGTTTGGATGGGCAATTATCAGACGTTATTGAGTTGCAAAAATTCTGAAGTGAGGAATTTTGGACAATCCATTTCTTGGCATATTTTACACCTGTAAGATTCTGTGATTACATAGCTTTCATTCTCGAATGAGAGATTTGGAAGAGGAGGCAAGTGCCATGTAGTCCAAACCCTTCATGTCATTAAGGATTCACAGTGAATTTGGGGTTGATGTAGGGGTACCCAGTCTACATGAAATCACATGGAGAGAAGGACCCCTTCCGTGTAGAACGAAATGATCTTTCATTGTTCAAGATTCCTTTGCATGAAGAAGTTGATGGGAATGGTTTTATTGAATCTCATTTCCTCTCTGTTGAGCCGTTTTCTTGCTGTCCGCGTTTATAGACCAGTAAAAAGCAAGTTTGGTTGCTAGATAGTGGACAAAAATTTGAACCCTTGGAAAGAGGTGTTTTTGATTTGGGCCTTCAGTCCTGGGCGTCCTACATTTGTAGGGCATGTCCTCTATCTTGAGATCACTGTATATTTTAAGGGTTTATACTATATATGCACACCTGTAGACCCATAATTAATCATTACCATTGCCATCCAAGCATTTTCAATGTAATATCCACTCTCTTGAAGCAAAACAACTCACCATAATAGTGTAAGAACTCTTTGAAAGTAGAATTTAATCTCTTGTACTGTGGTGGACTTAACGTTCTTCGTGGTTTTTCCACAAAGTTTGGATGGGCAATTATCAGACGTTATTGATTTGCAAAAATTCTGAAGGGTGGAAGTTTGGACAAGCCATTTGTTGGCATATTCTCCACCTGCAAGATTCTGTGATTACATATCTGACATTCTCGAATGAGAGATTTGGAAGAGGAGGCAAAGGCCATGTAGTCCAAACACTTCATATCCTTTATGGACTCACAATAAAATTGGTTGTGATGGAGGGGTAAACAGCCTGCAAGAAATCACATGGAGAGAAGGAACCTCTTTGATGCAGAACGAAATGATCTTTCATTGTTCAAGAAATCTTTGCATGAGGAAGTTGATGGGAATCGTTTTATTGAATCTTATTTCTTCTCTGTTGAGCCGTTTACTTGCTGTCTGATGTTATAGAGCAGTAAAAAAGAAGTTTGGTAGCTAGATAGTGGACAAAAATTTGAACCCTTGGAAAGAGGTGTTTTTGATGTGGGCCTTCACTCCTGGATGTCCTACATTTGTAGGACATGTCCTCCATTTTCAGATCACAGTATATTTTATGGGTTTATACTATATTTGTAAAACTGAGAACCAAAATTAAAAATGACCATGGCCATCCATGCATTTTCAATGTAATATCCACTCTCTTGAAGCAAAACAACTCTCCATAATAGCGTAAGAGCTATTTGAAAGTAGAATTTATTCTCTTAGACTATGGTGGACTTTACGTCCTTCGATGTCTTTCCACAAAGTTTGGATGGGCAATTATCAGACGTTATTAATTTGCAAAAATTCTGAAGGGTAGGAATTTGAACAAGGCATTTCTTGGCATATCTTCCACATGTAAGATTCTGTGATTATATATCTGACATTCTCGAATGAGAGATTTGGAAGAGGAGGAAAGTGCCATGTAGTCCAAACCCTTCATGTCATTTATGGATTCACAGTGAAATTGGTCGTGAAGGAGGGGTACCCAGTTTGCATGAAATCACATGGAGAGAAGGATCTTCTTCTATGTATAGCGAAATGATCTTTCTTTGTTCAAGATTTCTTTGCATGAGGAAGTTGATGGGAATGGTTTTATTGAATCTTAATTCCTCTCTGTTGAGCCGTTTTCTTGCTGTCCGAGTTAATAGAGCAGTAAAAAGGAAGTTTGGTTGCCAGATAGTGGACAAAAATTTGAATCCTTGGAAAGAGATGTTTTTGATTTGGGACTTCCCTCCTGGGCGTCCTACATTTGTAGGACATGTCCTCCATTTTCAGATCACAGTATATTTTATGGGTTTATACTATATATGTACACCTGTAGACCCATAATAAATCATGACCATGGCCATACAAGCATTTTCAATGTAATATCCACTCTCTTGAAGCAAAAGAACTCTCCATAAAAGTGTAAGAGCTATTTGAAAGTAGAATTTATTTTCTTGGACTTTGGTGGACTTTATGTCCGGCGAGGTCTTTCCACATAGTTTGGATGGGCAATTATCAGACGTTATTGAGTTGCAAAAATTCGGAAGGCTGGGAGTTTGGACTAGCCATCTCTTGGCATATCTTGCACCTGTAAGATTCTGTGATTACATATCTGACATTCTCGAATGAGAGATTTGGAACAGGAGGCAAGTGCTATGTAGTCCAAACCCTTCATATCATTTATAGATTCACAATAAAATTGGTTGTGAAGGAGGGGTACCCAGGCTGTATGAAATCACATGGACAGAAGGATCCTCTTTTATGCAGAATAAAATGATCTTTCATTGATCAAGATTTCTTTTCATGAGGAAGTTGATGGGAATGGTTTTATTGAATCTTATTTCCTCTCTGTTGAGCCGTTTTCTTGCTGTCCGAGTTTATAGAGCAGTAAAAAGGAAGTTTGGTTGCTAGTGAGCGGACAAAAATTTCAGACCTTGGAAAGGGTTGTTTCTGATTTGGAACTTCCCTCCTGGGTGTCCTACATTTGTAGGACATGTCCTCCATTTTCTGATCACAGTATATTTTATGGGTTTATACTATATTTGTAAAACTGTAGAATCAGAATTAATAATGACCATGGCCATCCATGCATTTTCAATGTAATATCCACTCTCTTGAAGCAAAACAACTCTCCATAATAGCGTGAGAGCTATTTGAAAGTAGAATTTATTCTCTTAGACTATGGTGGACTTTACGTCCTTCGAGGTCTTTCCACAAAGTTTGGATGGGCAATTATCAGACGTTATTGATTTGCAAAAATTCTGAAGGGTGGAAGTTTGGACAAGATGTTTCTTGGCATATCTTCCACATGTAAGATTCTGTGATTACATATCTGACATTCTCGAATGAGAGATTTGGAACAGGAGGCAAGTGCCATGTAGTCCAAACCCTTCATGTCATTTATGGATTCACAGTGAAATTGGTCGTGACGGAGGGGTACCCAGTCTGCATGAAATCACATGGAGAGAAGGATCTTCTTCTATGTAGAGCGAAATGATCTTTCATTGTTCAAGATTTCTTTGCATGAGGAAGTTGATGGGAATGGTTTTATTGAATCTTATTTCCTCTCTGTTGAGCCGTTTTCTTGCTGTCCGAGTTTATAGAGCAGTAAAAAGGAAGTTTGGTTGCCAGATAGTGGACAAAAATTTGAACCCTTGGAAAGAGATGTTTTTGATTAAGGCCTTCCCTCCTGGGTGTCCTACATTTGTAGGACATGTCCTCCATTTTCAGATCACAGTATATTTTATGGGTTTATACTATATTTGTAAAACTGTAGAACCATAATTAATAATGACCATGGCCATCCATGCATTGTCAATGTAATATCCACTCTCTTGAAGCAAAAAACTCTCCATAATAGCGTGAGAGCTATTTGAAAGTAGAATTTATTCTCTTAGACTATGGTGGACTTTACGTCCTTCGAGGTCTTTCCACAAAGTTTGGATGGGCAATTATCAGACGTTATTGATTTGCAAAAATTCTGAAGGGTGGAAGTTTGAACAAGACGTTGCTTGGCATATCTTCCACATGTAAGATTCTGTGATTACATATCTGACATTCTCGAATGAGAAATTTGGAAGAGGAGGCAAGTGCCATGTAGTCCAAACCCTTCATGTCATTTATGGATTCACAGTGAAATTGGTCGTGACGGAGGGGTACCCAGTCTGCATGAAATCAAACGGATAGAAGGATCCTCTTCTATGTAGAACGAAATGATCTTTCATTGTTCAAGATTCCTTTGCTTCAGGTAATTGATGGGAATGGTTTTATTGAATCTTTTTTCCTCTCTGTTGAGTGGTTTTCTGGCTGTTCGAGTTTACACAGCAGGAAAAAGGAAGTTTGGTTTCTAGATAGTGGAGAAAAATTTGAACCCTTGGAAAGAGGTGTTTTTGATTAGGGCCATTCCTCCTGGGCGTCCTACATTTGTAGGACATGTCCTCCATTTTCAAACCACAGTATATTTTATGGGTTTATACTATATTTGTACACCTGTATACCCATAATTAATCATGACCATTGCCATCCAAGCATTTTCAATGTAATATCCTCTCTCTTGAAGCAAAACAACTCTCCATAATAGTATAAGAGCTATATGAAAGTAGAATTTATTCTCTTCGACTTTGGTGGACTTTACGTCCTTCGAGGTCTTTCCACAAAGTTTGGATGGGCAATTATCAGACGTTATTGAATTGCAAAAAATCTGAAGGGTGGAAGTTTGGACAAGCCATTTCTTGGCATATTCTCCACCTGCAAGATTCTGTGATTACATATCTGACATTCTCGAATGAGAGATTTGGAAGAGGAGGCAAGTGCCATGTAGTCCAAACCCTTCATATCCTTTATGGATTCACAATAAAATTGGTTGTGATGGAGGGGTAACCAGTCTGCAAGAAATCACATGGAGAGAAGGATCCTCTTCGATGCAGAATGAAATGATCTTTCATTGTTCAAGATTTCTTTGCATGAGGAAGTTGATGGGAATGGTTTTATTGAAAATTATTTCCTCTCTGTTGAGCCTTTTTCTTGCTGTACGAGTATATAGAGCAGTAAAAGGGAAGTTTGGTTGCTAGTTAGCGGACAAAAATTTGAACCCTTGGAAAGAGGTGTTTTTAATTTGGGCCTTCCCTCTTGGGAGTCCTACATTTGTAGGACATGTCCTACATTTTCAGATCACAGTATATTTTATGGGTACATACAATATTTGTACACCTGTAGACCCAGAATTAATCATGACCATTGCCATCCAAGCATTCTCATAGTATATTCCACCCCCTTCAAGTAAAAAAAACTCTTTATAATTGTGTAAGAGCTATTTCAAAGTAGAATTTATTCTCTTGGACTTTGGTGCACTTTACGTCCTGCGACGTCTTTCCACAAAGTTTGGATGTACAATTATCAAACGTTATTGAGTTGCAAAAATTCTGTAGGGTGGAATTTTGGACAAGCCATTTCTTGGCATATCTTCCACCTGTAAGATTCTGTGATTACATATCTGACATTCTCGAATGAGAGATTTAGAAGAGGAGGCAAGTTCTATGTAGTCCAAACCCTTCATATCATTTATAGATTCACAATAAAATTGGTTGTGAAGGAGAGGTAACAAGTCTGCATGAAATGACATGGAGAGAAGGATCCTCTTTTATGCAGAACGAAATGATCTTTAATTGTTCAAGATTTCTTTGCATGAGGAAGTTGATGGGAATGGTTTTATTGAATCTTATTTCCTCTCTGTTGAGCCGTTTTCTTGCTGTCCGAGTTTATAGAGCAGTAAAAAGGAAGTTTGGTAGCTAGATAGTGGACAAAAATTTGAACCCTTGGAAAGAGGTGTTTTTGATGTGGGCCTTCACTCCTGGATGTCCTACATTTGTAGGACATGTCCTCCATTTTCAGATCACAGTATATTTTATGGGTTTATACTATATTTGTAAAACTGAGAACCAAAATTAATAATGACCATGGCCATCCATGCATTTTCAATGTAATATCCACTCTCTTGAAGCAAAACAACTCTCCATAATAGCGTAAGAGCTATTTGAAAGTAGAATTTATTCTCTTAGACTATGGTGTACTTTACGTCCTTCGATGTCTTTCCACAAAGTTTGGATGGGCAATTATCAGACGTTATTAATTTGCAAAAATTCTGAAGGGTAGGAATTTGAACAAGGCATTTCTTGGCATATCTTCCACATGTAAGATTCTGTGATTATATATCTGACATTCTCGAATGAGAGATTTGGAAGAGGATGAAAGTGCCATGTAGTCCAAACCCTTCATGTCATTTATGGATTCACAGTGAAATTGGTCGTGACGGAGGGGTACCCAGCCTGCATGAAATCACATGGAGAGAAGGATGTTCTTCTGTGTAGAACAAAATGATCTTTCATTGTTCAAGATTTCTTTGCATGAGGAAGTTGATGGGAATGGTTTTATTGAAACTTATTTCCTATCTGTTGAGCCGTTTTCTTGCTGTCCGAGTTTATAGAGCAGTAAAAAGGAAGTTTGGTTGCTAGATAGTGGACAAAAATGTGAACCCTTGGAAAGAGGTGTTTTTGATGTGGGCCTTCACTCCTGGGCGTCCTACATTTGTAGGACATGTCCTCCATCTTGAGATCACAATATATTTTATGGGTTTATACTATATATGTACACCTGTAGACCCATAATAAATCATGACCATGGCAATCCAAGCATTTTCAATGTAATATTCACTCTCTTGAAGCAAAAGAACTCTCCATAATAGCGTAAGAGCTATTTGAAAGTAGAATTAATTTTCTTGGACTTTGGTGGACTTTACGTCCGGCGAGGTCTTTCCACAAAGTTTGGATGGGCAATTATCAGACGTTATTGAGTTGCAAAAATTCGGAAGGCTGGGAGTTTGGACTAGCCATCTCTTGGCATATCTTGCACCTGTAAGATTCTGAGATTACATATCTGACATTCTCGAATGAGAGATTTGGAAGAGGAGGCAAGTGCTATGTAGACCAAACCCTTCATATCATTTATAGATTCACAATAAAATTGGTCGTGAAGGAGGGGTACCCAGTCTGCATGAAATCACATGGAGAGAAGGATCCTCTTGTATCCAGAACAAAATTATCTTTCATTGTTCAAGATTTCTTTGCATGAGGAAGTTGATGGGAATGGTTTTATTGAATCTAATTTCCTCTCTGTTGAGCGTTTTTCTTGATGTACGAATATATAGAACAGTAAAAAAGAAGTTTTGTGGCTAGTTAGTGGAGAAAAATTTGAACCCTTGGAAAGGGGTGTTTTTAATTTGGGCCTTCCCTCCTGGGCGTCCTACATTTGTAGGACATGTCCTACATTTTCAGATCACAGTATATTTTATGGGTATATACTATATTTGTACACCTGTAAACCCATAATTAATTATGACCATGGCCATCGATGCATTTTCAATGTAATATCCAATCTCTTGAAGCAAAACAATCTCCATAATAGTGTAAGAGCTATTTGAAAGTAGAATTTATTCTCTTGAACTTTGGTGGACTTTACATCCTTCGAGGTCTTTGCACAAAGTTTGGAATGGCAATTATCTGACGTTATTGAGTTGCAAAAATTCTGAAGGGTGGAAGTTTGGACTAGCCATATCTTGGCATATCTTGCACCATTAAGGTTCTGTGATTACATATCTGACATTCTCGAATGAGAGATTTGGAAGAGGTAGGGAAGTGCCATGTAGTTCCAAACCTTCATGTCATTCATGGATTCACAGTGAAATTGGTCGTGATGGGGGGGTACCCAGTCTGCATGAAATCACATGGAGAGAAGGATCCTCTTGTATGCAGAACAAAATTATCTTTCAATGTTCAAGATTTCTTTGCATGAGGAAGTTGATGGGAATGGTTTTATTGAATCTTATTTCCTGTCTGTTGAGCGTTTTTCTTGATGTACGAATATATAGAGTAGTAAAAAGGAAGTTTTGTGGCTAGTTAGTGGAGAAAAATTTGAACCCTTGGAAAGAGGTGTTTTTAATTTGGGCCTTCCCTCCTGGGCGTCCTACATTTGTAGGACATGTCCTACATTTTCAGATCATACAGTATTTTATGGGTTTATACTATATATGTACCCTTGTAGACCCATAATTAATTATGACCATTGCCATCCAAGCATTTTTAATGTAATATCCACTCTCTTGAAGCAAAACAACTCTCCATAATAGTGTAAGAGCTATTTGAAAGTAGAATTAATTCTCTTGGACTTTGGTGGACTTCATGTCCTTCGAGGTCTTTCCACAAAGTTGGGATGGGCAAGTATCAGACGTTATTGAGTTGCAAAAATTCTGAAGTGTGGAATTTTGGACAAGCCATTTCTTGGCATGTCTTACACCTGTAAGATTCTGTGATTACATAGTTGTCATTCTCGAATGAGAGATTTGGAAGAGGAGGCAAGTGCTATGTAGTCCAAACCCTTCATATCATTTATAGATTCACAATAAAATTGGTTGTGAAGGAGGGGTACCCAGGCTGCATGAAATCACATGGACAGAAGGATCCTCTTTTATGCAGAATAAAATGATCTTTCATTGATCAAGATTTCTTTTCATGAGGAAGTTGATGGGAATGGTTTTATTGAATCTTATTTCCTCTCTGTTGAGCCGTTTTCTTGCTGTCCGAGTTTATAGAGCAGTAAAAAGGAAGTTTGGTTGCTAGTGAGCGGACAAAAATTTCAGACCTTGGAAAGGGTTGTTTCTGATTTGGAACTTCCCTCCTGGGTGTCCTACATTTGTAGGACATGTCCTCCATTTTCTGATCACAGTATATTTTATGGGTTTATACTATATTTGTAAAACTGTAGAATCAGAATTAATAATGACCATGGCCATCCATGCATTTTCAATGTAATATCCACTCTCTTGAAGCAAAACAACTCTCCATAATAGCGTGAGAGCTATTTGAAAGTAGAATTTATTCTCTTAGACTATGGTGGACTTTACGTCCTTCGAGGTCTTTCCACAAAGTTTGGATGGGCAATTATCAGACGTTATTGATTTGCAAAAATTCTGAAGGGTGGAAGTTTGGACAAGATGTTTCTTGGCATATCTTCCACATGTAAGATTCTGTGATTACATATCTGACATTATCGAATGAGAGATTTGGAAGAGGAGGCAAGTGCCATGTAGTCCAAACCCTTCATGTCATTTATGGATTCACAGTGAAATTGGTCGTGACGGAGGGGTACCCAGTCTGCATGAAATCACATGGAGAGAAGGATCTTCTTCTATGTAGAGCGAAATGATCTTTCATTGTTCAAGATTTCTTTGCATGAGGAAGTTGATGGGAATGGTTTTATTGAATCTTATTTCCTCTCTGTTGAGCCGTTTTCTTGCTGTCCGAGTTTATAGAGCAGTAAAAAGGAAGTTTGGTTGCCAGATAGTGGACAAAAATTTGAACCCTTGGAAAGAGATGTTTTTGATTAAGGCCTTCCCTCCTGGGCGTCCTACATTTGTAGGACATGTCCTCCATTTTCAGATCACAGTATATTTTATGGGTTTATACTATATATGTACACCGGTAGACCCATAATAAATCATGACCATGGCCATACAAGCATTTTCAATGTAATATCCACTCTCTTGAAGCAAAAGAACTCTCCATAAAAGTGTAAGAGCTATTTGAAAGTAGAATTTATTTTCTTGGACTTTGGTGGACTTTATGTCCGGCGAGGTCTTTCCACATAGTTTGGATGGGCAATTATCAGACGTTATTGAGTTGCAAAAATTCGGAAGGCTGGGAGTTTGGACTAGCCATCTCTTGGCATATCTTGCACCTGTAAGATTCTGTGATTACATATCTGACATTCTCGAATGAGAGATTTGGAACAGGAGGCAAGTGCTATGTAGTCCAAACCCTTCATATCATTTATAGATTCACAATAAAATTGGTTCTCAAGGAGGGGTACCCAGTCTGCATGAAATCACATGGAAAGAAGGATCCTCTTCTATGTAGAACGAAATGATCTTTCATTTTTCAAGATTTCTTTTCATGAGGAAGTTGATGGGAATGGTTTTATTGAATCTTATTTCCTCTCTGTTGATCCGTTTACTTGCTGTCCGATGTTATAGAGCAGTAAAAAGGAAGTTTGGTTGCTAGATAGTGGACAAAAATCTGAACCCTTGCAAAGGGGTGTTTTTGATTTGGACATTCCCTCCTGGATGTCCTACATTTGTAGGACATGTCCTCCATTTTCTGATCACAGTATATTTTATGGGTTTATACTATATTTGTAAAACTGTAGAACCATAATTAATAATGACCATGGCCATCCATGCATTGTCAATGTAATATCCACTCTCTTGAAGCAAAAAACTCTCCATAATAGCGTGAGAGCTATTTGAAAGTAGAATTTATTCTCTTAGACTATGGTGGACTTTACGTCCTTCGAGGTCTTTCCACAAAGTTTGGATGGGCAATTATCAGACGTTATTGATTTGCAAAAATTCTGAAGGGTGGAAGTTTGAACAAGACGTTGCTTGGCATATCTTCCACATGTAAGATTCTGTGATTACATATCTGACATTCTCGAATGAGAAATTTGGAAGAGGAGGCAAGTGCCATGTAGTCCAAACCCTTCATGTCATTTATGGATTCACAGTGAAATTGGTCGTGACGGAGGGGTACCCAGTCTGCATGAAATCAAACGGATAGAAGGATCCTCTTCTATGTAGAACGAAATGATCTTTCATTGTTCAAGATTCCTTTGCTTCAGGTAATTGATGGGAATGGTTTTATTGAATCTTTTTTCCTCTCTGTTGAGTGGTTTTCTGGCTGTTCGAGTTTACACAGCAGGAAAAAGGAAGTTTGGTTTCTAGATAGTGGAGAAAAATTTGAACCCTTGGAAAGAGGTGTTTTTGATTAGGGCCATTCCTCCTGGGCGTCCTACATTTGTAGGACATGTCCTCCATTTTCAAACCACAGTATATTTTATGGGTTTATACTATATTTGTACACCTGTATACCCATAATTAATCATGACCATTGCCATCCAAGCATTTTCAATGTAATATCCTCTCTCTTGAAGCAAAACAACTCTCCATAATAGTATAAGAGCTATATGAAAGTAGAATTTATTCTCTTCGACTTTGGTGGACTTTACGTCCTTCGAGGTCTTTCCACAAAGTTTGGATGGGCAATTATCAGACGTTATTGAATTGCAAAAAATCTGAAGGGTGGAAGTTTGGACAAGCCATTTCTTGGCATATTCTCCACCTGCAAGATTCTGTGATTACATATCTGACATTCTCGAATGAGAGATTTGGAAGAGGAGGCAAGTGCCATGTAGTCCAAACCCTTCATATCCTTTATGGATTCACAATAAAATTGGTTGTGATGGAGGGGTAACCAGTCTGCAAGAAATCACATGGAGAGAAGGATCCTCTTCGATGCAGAATGAAATGATCTTTCATTGTTCAAGATTTCTTTGCATGAGGAAGTTGATGGGAATGGTTTTATTGAAAATTATTTCCTCTCTGTTGAGCCTTTTTCTTGCTGTACGAGTATATAGAGCAGTAAAAGGGAAGTTTGGTTGCTAGTTAGCGGACAAAAATTTGAACCCTTGGAAAGAGGTGTTTTTAATTTGGGCCTTCCCTCTTGGGAGTCCTACATTTGTAGGACATGTCCTACATTTTCAGATCACAGTATATTTTATGGGTACATACAATATTTGTACACCTGTAGACCCAGAATTAATCATGACCATTGCCATCCAAGCATTCTCATAGTATATTCCACCCCCTTCAAGTAAAAAAACTCTTTATAATTGTGTAAGAGCTATTTCAAAGTAGAATTTATTCTCTTGGACTTTGGTGCACTTTACGTCCTGCGACGTCTTTCCACAAAGTTTGGATGTACAATTATCAAACGTTATTGAGTTGCAAAAATTCTGTAGGGTGGAATTTTGGACAAGCCATTTCTTGGCATATCTTCCACCTGTAAGATTCTGTGATTACATATCTGACATTCTCGAATGAGAGATTTAGAAGAGGAGGCAAGTTCTATGTAGTCCAAACCCTTCATATCATTTATAGATTCACAATAAAATTGGTTGTGAAGGAGAGGTAACAAGTCTGCATGAAATGACATGGAGAGAAGGATCCTCTTTTATGCAGAACGAAATGATCTTTAATTGTTCAAGATTTCTTTGCATGAGGAAGTTGATGGGAATGGTTTTATTGAATCTTATTTCCTCTCTGTTGAGCCGTTTTCTTGCTGTCCGAGTTTATAGAGCAGTAAAAAGGAAGTTTGGTAGCTAGATAGTGGACAAAAATTTGAACCCTTGGAAAGAGGTGTTTTTGATGTGGGCCTTCACTCCTGGATGTCCTACATTTGTAGGACATGTCCTCCATTTTCAGATCACAGTATATTTTATGGGTTTATACTATATTTGTAAAACTGAGAACCAAAATTAATAATGACCATGGCCATCCATGCATTTTCAATGTAATATCCACTCTCTTGAAGCAAAACAACTCTCCATAATAGCGTAAGAGCTATTTGAAAGTAGAATTTATTCTCTTAGACTATGGTGGACTTTACGTCCTTCCATGTCTTTCCAAAAAGTTTGGATGGGCAATTATCAGACGTTATTAATTTGCAAAAATTCTGAAGGGTAGGAATTTGAACAAGGCATTTCTTGGCATATCTTCCACATGTAAGATTCTGTGATTATATATCTGACATTCTCGAATGAGAGATTTGGAAAAGGATGAAAGTGCCATGTAGTCCAAACCCTTCATGTCATTTATGGATTCACAGTGAAATTGGTCGTGACGGAGGGGTACCCAGCCTGCATGAAATCACATGGAGAGAAGGATGTTCTTCTGTGTAGAACAAAATGATCTTTCATTGTTCAAGATTTCTTTGCATGAGGAAGTTGATGGGAATGGTTTTATTGAAACTTATTTCCTATCTGTTGAGCCGTTTTCTTGCTGTCCGAGTTTATAGAGCAGTAAAAAGGAAGTTTGGTTGCTAGATAGTGGACAAAAATGTGAACCCTTGGAAAGAGGTGTTTTTGATGTGGGCCTTCACTCCTGGGCGTCCTACATTTGTAGGACATGTCCTCCATCTTGAGATCACAATATATTTTATGGGTTTATACTATATATGTACACCTGTAGACCCATAATAAATCATGACCATGGCAATCCAAGCATTTTCAATGTAATATTCACTCTCTTGAAGCAAAAGAACTCTCCATAATAGCGTAAGAGCTATTTGAAAGTAGAATTAATTTTCTTGGACTTTGGTGGACTTTACGTCCGGCGAGGTCTTTCCACAAAGTTTGGATGGGCAATTATCAGACGTTATTGAGTTGCAAAAATTCGGAAGGCTGGGAGTTTGGACTAGCCATCTCTTGGCATATCTTGCACCTGTAAGATTCTGAGATTACATATCTGACATTCTCGAATGAGAGATTTGGAAGAGGAGGCAAGTGCTATGTAGACCAAACCCTTCATATCATTTATAGATTCACAATAAAATTGGTCGTGAAGGAGGGGTACCCAGTCTGCATGAAATCACATGGAGAGAAGGATCCTCTTGTATCCAGAACAAAATTATCTTTCATTGTTCAAGATTTCTTTGCATGAGGAAGTTGATGGGAATGGTTTTATTGAATCTAATTTCCTCTCTGTTGAGCGTTTTTCTTGATGTACGAATATATAGAACAGTAAAAAAGAAGTTTTGTGGCTAGTTAGTGGAGAAAAATTTGAACCCTTGGAAAGGGGTGTTTTTAATTTGGGCCTTCCCTCCTGGGCGTCCTACATTTGTAGGACATGTCCTACATTTTCAGATCACAGTATATTTTATGGGTATATACTATATTTGTACACCTGTAAACCCATAATTAATTATGACCATGGCCATCGATGCATTTTCAATGTAATATCCAATCTCTTGAAGCAAAACAATCTCCATAATAGTGTAAGAGCTATTTGAAAGTAGAATTTATTCTCTTGAACTTTGGTGGACTTTACATCCTTCGAGGTCTTTGCACAAAGTTTGGAATGGCAATTATCTGACGTTATTGAGTTGCAAAAATTCTGAAGGGTGGAAGTTTGGACTAGCCATATCTTGGCATATCTTGCACCATTAAGGTTCTGTGATTACATATCTGACATTCTCGAATGAGAGATTTGGAAGAGGTAGGCAAGTGCCATGTAGTTCCAAACCTTCATGTCATTCATGGATTCACAGTGAAATTGGTCGTGATGGGGGGGTACCCAGTCTGTATGAAATCACATGGAGAGAAGGATCCTCTTGTATGCAGAACAAAATTATCTTTCAATGTTCAAGATTTCTTTGCATGAGGAAGTTGATGGGAATGGTTTTATTGAATCTTATTTCCTGTCTGTTGAGCGTTTTTCTTGATGTACGAATATATAGAGTAGTAAAAAGGAAGTTTTGTGGCTAGTTAGTGGAGAAAAATTTGAACCCTTGGAAAGAGGTGTTTTTAATTTGGGCCTTCCCTCCTGGGCGTCCTACATTTGTAGGACATGTCCTACATTTTCAGATCATACAGTATTTTATGGGTTTATACTATATATGTACCCTTGTAGACCCATAATTAATTATGACCATTGCCATCCAAGCATTTTTAATGTAATATCCACTCTCTTGAAGCAAAACAACTCTCCATAATAGTGTAAGAGCTATTTGAAAGTAGAATTAATTCTCTTGGACTTTGGTGGACTTCATGTCCTTCGAGGTCTTTCCACAAAGTTGGGATGGGCAAGTATCAGACGTTATTGAGTTGCAAAAATTCTGAAGTGTGGAATTTTGGACAAGCCATTTCTTGGCATGTCTTACACCTGTAAGATTCTGTGATTACATAGTTGTCATTCTCGAATGAGAGATTTGGAAGAGGAGGCAAGTGCTATGTAGTCCAAACCCTTCATATCATTTATAGATTCACAATAAAATTGGTTGTGAAGGAGGGGTACCCAGGCTGCATGAAATCACATGGACAGAAGGATCCTCTTTTATGCAGAACGAAATGATCTTTAATTGTTCAAGATTTCTTTGCATGAGGAAGTTGATGGGAATGGTTTTATTGAATCTTATTTCCTCTCTGTTGAGCCGGTTTCTTGCTGTCCGAGTTTATAGAGCAGTAAAAAGGAAGTTTGGTAGCTTGATAGTGGACAAAAATTTGATCCCTTGCAAAGAGGTGTTTTTGATGTGGGCCTTCACTCCTGGACGTCCTACATTTGTAGGACATGTCCTCCATTTTCAGATCACAGTATATTTTATGGGTTTATACTATATTTGTAAAACTGAGAACCAAAATTAATAATGACCATGGCCATCCATGCATTTTCAATGTAATATCCACTCTCTTGAAGCAAAACAACTCTCCATAATAGCGTAAGAGCTATTTGAAAGTAGAATTTATTCTCTTAGACTATGGTGGACTTTACGTCCTTCGAGGTCTTTCCACAAAGTTTGGATGGGCAATTATCAGACGTTATTAATTTGCAAAAATTCTGAAGGGTAGGAATTTGAACAAGGCATTTCTTGGCATATCTTCCACATGTAAGATTCTGTGATTATATATCTGACATTATCGAATGAGAGATTTGGAAGAGGAGGCAAGTGCCATGTAGTCCAAACCCTTCATGTCATTTATGGATTCACAGTGAAATTGGTCGTGACGGAGGGGTACCCAGTCTGCATGAAATCACATGGAGAGAAGGATCTTCTTCTATGTAGAGCGAATTGATCTTTCATTGTTCAAGATTTCTTTGCATGAGGAAGTTGATGGGAATGGTTTTATTGAATCTTATTTCCTCTCTGTTGAGCCGTTTTCTTGCTGTCCGAGTTTATAGAGCAGTAAAAAGGAAGTTTGGTTGCCAGATAGTGGACAAAAATTTGAACCCTTGGAAAGAGATGTTTTTGATGTGGGCCTTCACTCCTGGGCGTCCTACATTTGTAGGACATGTCCTCCGTTTTCAGATCACAATATATTTTATGGGTTTATACTATATATGTACACCTGTAGACCCATAATAATTCATGACCATGGCAATCCAAGCATTTTCAATGTAATATCCACTCTCTTGAAGCAAAAGAACTCTCCATAATAGCGTAAGAGCTATTTGAAAGTAGAATTAATTTTCTTGGACTTTGGTGGACTTTACGTCCGGCGAGGTCTTTCCACAAAGTTTGGGTGGGCAATTATCAGACGTTATTGAGTTGCAAAAATTCGGAAGGCTTAGAGTTTGGACTAGCCATCTCTTGGCATATCTTGCACCTGTAAGATTCTGAGATTACATATCTGACATTCTCGAATGAGAGATTTGGAAGAGGAGGCAAGTGCTATGTAGACCAAACCCTTCATATCATTTATAGATTCACAATAAAATTGGTCGTGAAGGAGGGGTACCCAGTCTGCATGAAATCACATGGAGAGAAGGATCCTCTTGTATCCAGAACAAAATTATCTTTCATTGTTCAAGATTTCTTTGCATGAGGAAGTTGATGGGAATGGTTTTATTGAATCTAATTTCCTCTCTGTTGAGCGTTTTTCTTGATGTACGAATATATAGAACAGTAAAAAAGAAGTTTTGTGGCTAGTTAGTGGTGAAAAATTTGAACCCTTGGAAAGAGGTGTTTTTAATTTGGGCCTTCTCTCCTGGGCGTCCTACATTTGTAGGACATGTCCTACATTTTCAGATCACAGTATATTTTATGGGTATATACTATACTTGTACACCTGTAAACCCATAATTAATTATGACCATTGCCATCGACGCATTTTCAATGTAATTTCCACTCTCTTGAAGCAAAACAACTCTCCATAATAGCGTGAGAGCTATTTGAAAGTAGAATTTATTCTCTTAGACTATGGTGGACTTTACGTCCTTCGAGGTCTTTCCACAAAGTTTGGATGGGCAATTATCAGATGTTATTGATTTGCAAAAATTCTGAAGGGTGGAAGTTTGAACAAGACGTTACTTGGCATATCTTCCACATGTAAGATTCTGTGATTACATATCTGACATTCTAGAATGAGAGATTTGGAAGAGGAGGCAAGTGCTATGTAGTCCAAACCCTTCATATCATTTATAGATTCACAAAAAAATTGGTTGTGATAGAGGGGTAACCAATCTGCATGAAATCACATGGAGAGAAGGATCCTCTTCTATGCAGAACAAATTGATCTTTCATTGTTCAAGATTTCTTTGCATGAGGAAGTTGATGGGAATGGTTTTATTGAATCTTATTCCCTCTCTGTTGAGCCATTTTCTTGCTGTCCGTGTTTATATAGCAATAAAAAGGAAATTTGGTTGCTAGATAGTGGACAAAAATCTGAACCCTTGCAAAGGGGTGTTTTTGATTTGGACATTCCCTCCTGGATGTCCTACATTTGTAGGACATGTCCTCCATTTTCTGATCACAGTATATTTTATGGGTTTATACTATATTTGTAAAACTGTAGAACCATAATTAATAATGACCATGGCCATCTATGCATTTTCAATGTAATATCCACTCTCTTGAAGCAAAACAACTCTCCATAATAGCGTGAGAGCTATTTGAAAGTAGAATTTATTCTCTTAGACTATGGTGGACTTTACGTCCTTCGAGGTCTTTCCACAAAGTTTGGATGGGCAATTATCAGACGTTATTGATTTGCAAAAATTCTGAAGGGTGGAAGTTTGGACAAGATGTTCCTTGGCATATCTTCCACATGTAAGATTCTGTGATTACATATCTGACATTATCGAATGAGAGATTTGGAAGAGGAGGCAAGTGCCATGTAGTCCAAACCCTTCATGTCATTTATGGATTCACAGTGAAATTGGTCGTGACGGAGGGGTACCCAGTCTGCATGAAATCACATGGAGAGAAGGATCTTCTTCTATGTAGAGCGAAATGATCTTTCATTGTTCAAGATTTCTTTGCATGAGGAAGTTGATGAGAATGGTTTTATTGAATCTTATTTCCTCTCTGTTGAGCCGTTTTCTTGCTGTCCGAGTTTATAGAGCAGTAAAAAGGAAGCTTGGTTGCCAGATAGTGGACAAAAATTTGAACCCTTGGAAAGAGATGTTTTTGATTAAGGCCTTCCCTCCTGGGCGTCCTACATTTGTAGGACATGTCCTCCATTTTCAGATCACAGTATATTTTATGGTTTTATACTATATATGTACACCTGTAGACCCATAATAAATCATGACCATGGCCATACAAGCATTTTCAATGTAATATCCACTCTCTTGAAGCAAAAGAACTCTCCATAAAAGTGTAAGAGCTATTTGAAAGTAGAATTTATTTTCTTGGACTTTGGTGGACTTTATGTCCGGCGAGGTCTTTCCACATAGTTTGGATGGGCAATTATCAGACGTTATTGAGTTGCAAAAATTCGGAAGGCTGGGAGTTTGGACTAGCCATCTCTTGGCATATCTTGCACCTGTAAGATTCTGTGATTACATATCTGACATTCTCGAATGAGAGATTTGGAACAGAAGGCAAGTGCTATGTAGTCCAAACCCTTCATATCATTTATAGATTCACAATGAAATTGGTTCTGAAGGAGGGGTACCCAGTCTGCACGAAATCACATGGAAAGAAGGATCCTCTTCTATGTAGAACGAAATGATCTTTCATTTTTCAAGATTTCTTTTCATGAGGAAGTTGATGGGAATGGTTTTATTGAATCTTATTTCCTCTCTGTTGATCCGTTTACTTGCTGTCCGATGTTATAGAGAAGTAAAAAGGAAGTTTGGTTGCTAGATAGTGGACAAAAATCTGAACCCTTGCAAAGGGGTGTTTTTGATTTGGACATTCCCTCCTGGATGTCCTACATTTGTAGGACATGTCCTCCATTTTCTGATCACAGTATATTTTATGGGTTTATACTATATTTGTAAAACTGTAGAACCATAATTAATAATGACCATGGCCATCCATGCATTTTCAATGTAATATCCACTCTCTTGAAGCAAAAAACTCTCCATAATAGCGTGAGAGCTATTTGAAAGTAGAATTTATTCTCTTAGACTATGGTGGACTTTACGTCCTTCGAGGTCTTTCCACAAAGTTTGGATGGGCAATTATCAGACGTTATTGATTTGCAAAAATTCTGAAGGGTGGAAGTTTGAACAAGACGTTGCTTGGCATATCTTCCACATGTAAGATTCTGTGATTACATATCTGACATTCTCGAATGAGAAATTTGGAAGAGGAGGCAAGTGCCATGTAGTCCAAACCCTTCATGTCATTTATGGATTCACAGTGAAATTGGTCGTGACGGAGGGTTACCCAGTCTGCATGAAATCAAACGGATAGAAGGATCCTCTTCTATGTAGAACGAAATGATCTTTCATTGTTCAAGATTCCTTTGCTTCAGGTAATTGATGGGAATGGTTTTATTGAATCTTTTTTCCTCTCTGTTGAGTGGTTTTCTGGCTGTTCGAGTTTACACAGCAGGAAAAATGAAGTTTGGTTTCTAGAGAGTGGAGAAAAATTTGAACCCTTGGAAAGAGGTGTTTTTGATTAGGGCCATTCCTCCTGGGCGTCCTACATTTGTAGGACATGTCCTCCATTTTCAAACCACAGTATATTTTATGGGTTTATACTATATTTGTACACCTGTATACCCATAATTAATCATGACCATTGCCATCCAAGCATTTTCAATGTAATATCCTCTCTCTTGAAGCAAAACAACTCTCCATAATAGTATAAGAGCTATATGAAAGTAGAATTTATTCTCTTCGACTTTGGTGGACTTTACGTCCTTCGAGGTCTTTCCACAAAGTTTGGATGGGCAATTATCAGACGTTATTGAATTGCAAAAAATCTGAAGGGTGGAAGTTTGGACAAGCCATTTCTTGGCATATTCTCCACCTGCAAGATTCTGTGATTACATATCTGACATTCTCGAATGAGAGATTTGGAAGAGGAGGCAAGTGCCATGTAGTCCAAACCCTTCATATCCTTTATGGATTCACAATAAAATTGGTTGTGATGGAGGGGTAACCAGTCTGCAAGAAATCACATGGAGAGAAGGATCCTCTTCGATGCAGAATGAAATGATCTTTCATTGTTCAAGATTTCTTTGCATGAGGAAGTTGATGGGAATGGTTTTATTGAAAATTATTTCCTCTCTGTTGAGCCTTTTTCTTGCTGTACGAGTATATAGAGCAGTAAAAGGGAAGTTTGGTTGCTAGTTAGCGGACAAAAATTTGAACCCTTGGAAAGAGGTGTTTTTAATTTGGGCCTTCCCTCCTGGGCGTCCTACATTTGTAGGACATGTCCTACATTTTCAGATCACAGTATATTTTATGGGTACATACAATATTTGTACACCTGTAGACCCAGAATTAATCATGACCATTGCCATCCAAGCATTCTCATAGTATATTCCACCCCCTTCAAGTAAAACAACTCTTTATAATTGTGTAAGAGCTATTTGAAAGTAGAATTTATTCTCTTGGACTTTGGTGCACTTTACGTCCTGCGACGTCTTTCCACAAAGTTTGGATGTACAATTATCAAACGTTATTGAGTTGCAAAAATTCTGTAGGGTGGAATTTTGGACAAGCCATTTCTTGGCATATCTTCCACCTGTAAGATTCTGTGATTACATATCTGACATTCTAGAATGAGAGATTTAGAAGAGGAGGCAAGTTCTATGTAGTCCAAACCCTTCATATCATTTATAGATTCACAATAAAATTGGTTGTGAAGGAGAGGTAACAAGTCTGCATGAAATGACATGGAGAGAAGGATCCTCTTTTATGCAGAACAAAATGATCTTTAATTGTTCAAGATTTCTTTGCATGAGGAAGTTGATGGGAATGGTTTTATTGAATCTTATTTCCTCTCTGTTGAGCCGTTTTCTTGCTGTCCGAGTTTATAGAGCAGTAAAAAGGAAGTTTGGTAGCTAGATAGTGGACAAAAATTTGAACCCTTGGAAAGAGGTGTTTTTGATGTGGGCCATCACTCCTGGATGTCCTACATTTGTAGGACATGTCCTCCATTTTCAGATCACAGTATATTTTATGGGTTTATACTATATTTGTAAAACTGAGAATCAAAATTAATAATGACCATGGCCATCCATGCATTTTCAATGTAATATCCACTCTCTTTAAGCAAAACAACTCTCCATAATAGCGTAAGAGCTATTTGAAAGTAGAATTTATTCTCTTAGACTATGGTGGACTTTACGTCCTTCGATGTCTTTCCACAAAGTTTGGATGGGCAATTATCAGACGTTATTAATTTGCAAAAATTCTGAAGGGTAGGAATTTGAACAAGGCATTTCTTGGCATATCTTCCACATGTAAGATTCTGTGATTATATATCTGACATTCTCGAATGAGAGATTTGGAAGAGGATGAAAGTGCCATGTAGTCCAAACCCTTCATGTCATTTATGGATTCACAGTGAAATTGGTCGTGACGGAGGGGTACCCAGCCTGCATGAAATCACATGGAGAGAAGGATGTTCTTCTGTGTAGAACAAAATGATCTTTCATTGTTCAAGATTTCTTTGCATGAGGAAGTTGATGGGAATGGTTTTATTGAAACTTATTTCCTATCTGTTGAGCCGTTTTCTTGCTGTCCGAGTTTATAGAGCAGTAAAAAGGAAGTTTGGTTGCTAGATAGTGGACAAAAATGTGAACCCTTGGAAAGAGGTGTTTTTGATGTGGGCCTTCACTCCTGGGCGTCCTACATTTGTAGGACATGTCCTCCATCTTGAGATCACAATATATTTTATGGGTTTATACTATATATGTACACCTGTAGACCCATAATAAATCATGACCATGGCAATCCAAGCATTTTCAATGTAATATTCACTCTCTTGAAGCAAAAGAACTCTCCATAATAGCGTAAGAGCTATTTGAAAGTAGAATTAATTTTCTTGGACTTTGGTGGACTTTACGTCCGGCGAGGTCTTTCCACAAAGTTTGGATGGGCAATTATCAGACGTTATTGAGTTGCAAAAATTCGGAAGGCTGGGAGTTTGGACTAGCCATCTCTTGGCATATCTTGCACCTGTAAGATTCTGAGATTACATAGTTGTCATTCTCGAATGAGAGATTTGGAAGAGGAGGCAAGTGCTATGTAGACCAAACCCTTCATATCATTTATAGATTCACAATAAAATTGGTCGTGAAGGAGGGGTACCCAGTCTGCATGAAATCACATGGAGAGAAGGATCCTCTTGTATCCAGAACAAAATTATCTTTCATTGTTCAAGATTTCTTTGCATGAGGAAGTTGATGGGAATGGTTTTATTGAATCTAATTTCCTCTCTGTTGAGCGTTTTTCTTGATGTACGAATATATAGAACAGTAAAAAAGAAGTTTTGTGGCTAGTTAGTGGAGAAAAATTTGAACCCTTGGAAAGAGGTGTTTTTAATTTGGGCCTTCCCTCCTGGGCGTCCTACATTTGTAGGACATGTCCTACATTTTCAGATCACAGTATATTTTATGGGTATATACTATATTTGTACACCTGTAAACCCATAATTAATTATGACCATGGCCATCGATGCATTTTCAATGTAATATCCAATCTCTTGAAGCAAAACAATCTCCATAATAGTGTAAGAGCTATTTGAAAGTAGAATTTATTCTCTTGAACTTTGGTGGACTTTACATCCTTCGAGGTCTTTGCACAAAGTTTGGAATGGCAATTATCTGACGTTATTGAGTTGCAAAAATTCTGAAGGGTGGAAGTTTGGACTAGCCATATCTTGGCATATCTTGCACCATTAAGGTTCTGTGATTACATATCTGACATTCTCGAATGAGAGATTTGGAAGAGGAGGCAAGTGCCATGTAGTTCCAAACCTTCATGTCATTCATGGATTCACAGTGAAATTGGTCGTGATGGGGGGGTACCCAGTCTGCATGAAATCACATGGAGAGAAGGATCCTCTTGTATGCAGAACAAAATTATCTTTCAATGTTCAAGATTTCTTTGCATGAGGAAGTTGATGGGAATGGTTGTATTGAATCTTATTTCCTGTCTGTTGAGCGTTTTTCTTGATGTACGAATATATAGAGTAGTAAAAAGGAAGTTTTGTGGCTAGTTAGTGGAGAAAAATTTGAACCCTTGGAAAGAGGTGTTTTTAATTTGGGCCTTCCCTCCTGGGCGTCCTACATTTGTAGGACATGTCCTACATTTTCAGATCATACAGTATTTTATGGGTTTATACTATATATGTACCCTTGTAGACCCATAATTAATTATGACCATTGCCATCCAAGCATTTTTAATGTAATATCCACTCTCTTGAAGCAAAACAACTCTCCATAATAGTGTAAGAGCTATTTGAAAGTAGAATTAATTCTCTTGGACTTTGGTGGACTTCATGTCCTTCGAGGGATTTCCACAAAGTTGGGATGGGCAAGTATCAGACGTTATTGAGTTGCAAAAATTCTGAAGTGTGGAATTTTGGACAAGCCATTTCTTGGCATGTCTTACACCTGTAAGATTCTGTGATTACATAGTTGTCATTCTCGAATGAGAGATTTGGAAGAGGAGGCAAGTGCTATGTAGTCCAAACCCTTCATATCATTTATAGATTCACAATAAAATTGGTTTTGAAGGAGGGGTACCCAGCCTGCATGAAATCACATGGACAGAAGGATCCTCTTTTATGCAGAACGAAATGATCTTTAATTGTTCAAGATTTCTTTGCATGAGGAAGTTGATGGGAATGGTTTTGTTGAATCTTATTTTCTCTCTGTTGAGCCGGTTTCTTGCTGTCCGAGTTTATAGAGCAGTAAAAAGGAAGTTTGGTAGCTAGATAGTGGACAAAAATTTGATCCCTTGCAAAGAGGTGTTTTTGATGTGGGCCTTCACTCCTGGACGTCCTACATTTGTAGGACATGTCCTCCATTTTCAGATCACAGTATATTTTATGGGTTTATACTATATTTGTAAAACTGAGAACCAAAATTAATAATGACCATGGCCATCCATGCATTTTCAATGTAATATCCACTCTCTTGAAGCAAAACAACTCTCCATAATAGCGTAAGAGCTATTTGAAAGTAGAATTTATTCTCTTAGACTATGGTGGACTTTACGTCCTTCGAGGTCTTTCCACAAAGTTTGGATGGGCAATTATCAGACGTTATTAATTTGCAAAAATTCTGAAGGGTAGGAATTTGAACAAGGCATTTCTTGGCATATCTTCCACATGTAAGATTCTGTGATTATATATCTGACATTATCGAATGAGAGATTTGGAAGAGGAGGCAAGTGCCATGTAGTCCAAACCCTTCATGTCATTTATGGATTCACAGTGAAATTGGTCGTGACGGAGGGGTACCCAGTCTGCATGAAATCACATGGAGAGAAGGATCTTCTTCTATGTAGAGCGAATTGATCTTTCATTGTTCAAGATTTCTTTGCATGAGGAAGTTGATGGGAATGGTTTTATTGAATCTTATTTCCTCTCTGTTGAGCCGTTTTCTTGCTGTCCGAGTTTATAGAGCAGTAAAAAGGAAGTTTGGTTGCCAGATAGTGGACAAAAATTTGAACCCTTGGAAAGAGATGTTTTTGATGTGGGCCTTCACTCCTGGGCGTTCTACATTTGTAGGACATGTCCTCCGTTTTCAGATCACAATATATTTTATGGGTTTATACTATATATGTACACCTGTAGACCCATAATAATTCATGACCATGGCAATCCAAGCATTTTCAATGTAATATCCACTCTCTTGAAGCAAAAGAACTCTCCATAATAGCGTAAGAGCTATTTGAAAGTAGAATTAATTTTCTTGGACTTTGGTGGACTTTACGTCCGGCGAGGTCTTTCCACAAAGTTTGGGTGGGCAATTATCAGACGTTATTGAGTTGCAAAAATTCGGAAGGCTGAGAGTTTGGACTAGCCATCTCTTGGCATATCTTGCACCTGTAAGATTCTGAGATTACATATCTGACATTCTCGAATGAGAGATTTGGAAGAGGAGGCAAGTGCTATGTAGACCAAACCCTTCATATCATTTATAGATTCACAATAAAATTGGTTGTGAAGGAGGGGTACCCAGTCTGCATGAAATCACATGGAGAGAAGGATCCTCTTGTATCCAGAACAAAATTATCTTTCATTGTTCAAGATTTCTTTGCATGAGGAAGTTGATGGGAATGGTTTTATTGAATCTAATTTCCTCTCTGTTGAGCGTTTTTCTTGATGTACGAATATATAGAACAGTACAAAAGAAGTTTTGTGGCTAGTTAGTGGAGAAAAATTTGAACCCTTGGAAAGAGGTGTTTTTAATTTGGGCCTTCCCTCCTGGGCGTCCTACATTTGTAGGACATGTAATACATTTTCAGATCACAGTATATTTTATGGGTATTTACTATACTTGTACACCTGTAAATCCATAATTAATTATGACCATTGCCATCGACGCATTTTCAATATAATTTCCACTCTCTTGAAGCAAAACAACTCTCCATAATAGCGTGAGAGCTATTTGAAAGTAGAATTTATTCTCTTAGACTATGGTGGACTTTACGTCCTTCGAGGTCTTTCCACAAAGTTTGGAATGGCAATTATCTGACGTTATTGAGTTGCAAAAATTTTGAAGTGTGGTAGTTTGAACAAGACGTTGCTTGGCATATCTTCCACATGTAAGATTCTGTGATTACATATCTGACATTCTAGAATGAGAGATTTGGAAGAGGAGGCAAGTGCTATGTAGTCCAAACCCTTCATATCATTTATAGATTCACAAAAAAATTGGTTGTGATAGAGGGGTAACCAATATGCATGAAATCACATGGAGAGAAGGATCCTCTTCTATGCAGAACAAATTGATCTTTCATTGTTCAAGATTTCTTTGCATGAGGAAGTTGATGGGAATGGTTTTATTGAATCTTATTTCCTCTCTGTTGAGCCATTTTCTTGCTGTCCGTGTTTATAGAGCAATAAAAAGGAAATTTGGTTGCTAGATAGTGGACAAAAATCTGAACCCTTGCAAAGGGGTGTTTTTGATTTGGACATTCCCTCCTGGATGTCCTACATTTGTAGGACATGTCCTCCATTTTCTGATCACAGTATATTTTATGGGTTTATACTATATTTGTAAAACTGTAGAACCATAATTAATAATGACCATGGCCATCTATGCATTTTCAATGTAATATCCACTCTCTTGAAGCAAAACAACTCTCCATAATAGCGTGAGAGCTATTTGAAAGTAGAATTTATTCTCTTAGACTATGGTGGACTTTACGTCCTTCGAGGTCTTTCCACAAAGTTTGGATGGGCAATTATCAGACGTTATTGATTTGCATAAATTCTGAAGGGTGGAAGTTTGGACAAGATGTTTCTTGGCATATCTTCCACATGTAAGATTCTGTGATTACATATCTGACATTATCGAATGAGAGATTTGGAAGAGGAGGCAAGTGCCATGTAGTCCAAACCCTTCACGTCATTTATGGATTCACAGTGAAATTGGTCGTGACGGAGGGGTACCCAGTCTGCATGAAATCACATGGAGAGAAGGATGTTCTTCTATGTAGAGCGAAATGATCTTTCATTGTTCAAGATTTCTTTGCATGAGGAAGTTGATGGGAATGGTTTTATTGAATCTTATTTCCTCTCTGTTGAGCCGTTTTCTTGCTGTCCGAGTTTATAGAGCAGTAAAAAGGAAGTTTGGTTGCCAGATAGTGGACAAAAATTTGAACCCTTGGAAAGAGATGTTTTTGATGTGGGCCTTCACTCCTGGGCGTCCTACATTTGTAGGACATGTCCTCCGTTTTCAGATCACAATATATTTTATGGGTTTATACTATATATGTACACCTGTAGACCCATAATAATTCATGACCATGGCCATACAAGCATTTTCAATGTAATATCCACTCTCTTGAAGCAAAAGAACTCTCCATAAAAGTGTAAGAGCTATTTGAAAGTAGAATTTATTTTCTTGGACTTTGGTGGACTTTATGTCCGGCGAGGTCTTTCCACATAGTTTGGATGGGCAATTATCAGACGTTATTGAGTTGCAAAAATTCGGAAGGCTGGGAGTTTGGACTAGCCATCTCTTGGCATATCTTGCACCTGTAAGATTCTGTGATTACATATCTGACATTCTCGAATGAGAGATTTGGAACAGAAGGCAAGTGCTATGTAGTCCAAACCCTTCATATCATTTATAGATTCACAATGAAATTGGTTCTGAAGGAGGGGTACCCAGTCTGCACGAAATCACATGGAAAGAAGGATCCTCTTCTATGTAGAACGAAATGATCTTTCATTTTTCAAGATTTCTTTTCATGAGGAAGTTGATGGGAATGGTTTTATTGAATCTTATTTCCTCTCTGTTGATCCGTTTACTTGCTGTCCGATGTTATAGAGCAGTAAAAAGGAAGTTTGGTTGCTAGATAGTGGACAAAAATCTGAACCCTTGCAAAGGGGTGTTTTTGATTTGGACATTCCCTCCTGGATGTCCTACATTTGTAGGACATGTCCTCCATTTTCTGATCACAGTATATTTTATGGGTTTATACTATATTTGTAAAACTGTAGAACCATAATTAATAATGACCATGGCCATCCATGCATTTTCAATGTAATATCCACTCTCTTGAAGCAAAAAACTCTCCAAAATAGCGTGAGAGCTATTTGAAAGTAGAATTTATTCTCTTAGACTATGGTGGACTTTACGTCCTTCGAGGTCTTTCCACAAAGTTTGGATGGGCAATTATCAGACGTTATTGATTTGCAAAAATTCTGAAGGGTGGAAGTTTGAACAAGACGTTGCTTGGCATATCTTCCACATGTAAGATTCTGTGATTACATATCTGACATTCTCGAATGAGAAATTTGGAAGAGGAGGCAAGTGCCATGTAGTCCAAACCCTTCATGTCATTTATGGATTCACAGTGAAATTGGTCGTGACGGAGGGGTACCCAGTCTGCATGAAATCAAACGGATAGAAGGATCCTCTTCTATGTAGAACGAAATGATCTTTCATTGTTCAAGATTCCTTTGCTTCAGGTAATTGATGGGAATGGTTTTATTGAATCTTCTTTCCTCTCTGTTGAGTGGTTTTCTGGCTGTTCGAGTTTACACAGCAGTAAAAAGGAAGTTTGGTTGCTAGATAGTGGACAAAAATGTGAACCCTTGGAAAGAGGTGTTTTTGATGTGGGCCTTCACTCCCGGGCGTCCTACATTTGTAGGACATGTCCTCCATCTTGAGATCACAATATATTTTATGGGTTTATACTATATATGTACACCTGTAGACCCATAATAAATCATGACCATGGCAATCCAAGCATTTTCAATGTAATATTCACTCTCTTGAAGCAAAAGAACTCTCCATAATAGCGTAAGAGCTATTTGAAAGTAGAATTTATTCTCTTGAACTTTGGTGGACTTTACATCCTTCGAGGTCTTTCCACAAAGTTTGGATGGGCAATTATCAGACGTTATTGAGTTGCAAAAATTCTGAAGGGTGGAAGTTTGGACTAGCCATATCTTGGCATATCTTGCACCTGTAAGATTCTGAGATTACATAGTTGTCATTCTCGAATGAGAGATTTGGAAGAGGAGGCAAGTGCCATGTAGTTCCAAACCTTCATGTCATTCATGGATTCACAGTGAAATTGATCGTGATGGGGGGGTACCCAGTCTGCATGAAATCACATGGAGAGAAGGATCCTCTTGTATGCAGAACAAAATTATCTTTCAATGTTCAAGATTTCTTTGCATGAGGAAGTTGATGGGAATGGTTTTATTGAATCTTATTTCCTGTCTGTTGAGCGTTTTTCTTGATGTACGAATATATAGAGTAGTAAAAAGGAAGTTTTGTGGCTAGTTAGTGGAGAAAAATTTGAACCCTTGGAAAGAGGTGTTTTTAATTTGGGCCTTCCCTCCTGGGCGTCCTACATTTGTAGGACATGTCCTACATTTTCAGATCATACAGTATTTTATGGGTTTATACTATATATGTACCCTTGTAGACCCATAATTAATTATGACCATTGCCATCCAAGCATTTTTAATGTAATATCCACTCTCTTGAAGCAAAACAACTCTCCATAATAGTGTAAGAGCTATTTGAAAGTAGAATTAATTCTCTTGGACTTTGGTGGACTTCATGTCCTTCGAGGTCTTTCCACAAAGTTGGGATGGGCAAGTATCAGACGTTATTGAGTTGCAAAAATTCTGAAGTGTGGAATTTTGGACAAGCCATTTCTTGGCATGTCTTACACCTGTAAGATTCTGTGATTACATAGTTGTCATTCTCGAATGAGAGATTTGGAAGAGGAGGCAAGTGCTATGTAGTCCAAACCCTTCATATCATTTATAGATTCACAATAAAATTGGTTGTGAAGGAGGGGTACCCAGGCTGCATGAAATCACATGGACAGAAGGATCCTCTTTTATGCAGAACGAAATGATCTTTAATTGTTCAAGATTTCTTTGCATGAGGAAGTTGATGGGAATGGTTTTATTGAATCTTATTTCCTCTCTGTTGAGCCGGTTTCTTGCTGTCCGAGTTTATAGAGCAGTAAAAAGGAAGTTTGGTAGCTAGATAGTGGACAAAAATTTGATCCCTTGCAAAGAGGTGTTTTTGATGTGGGCCTTCACTCCTGGACGTCCTACATTTGTAGGACATGTCCTCCATTTTCAGATCACAGTATATTTTATGGGTTTATACTATATTTGTAAAACTGAGAACCAAAATTAATAATGACCATGGCCATCCATGCATTTTCAATGTAATATCCACTCTCTTGAAGCAAAACAACTCTCCATAATAGCGTAAGAGCTATTTGAAAGTAGAATTTATTCTCTTAGACTATGGTGGACTTTACGTCCTTCGAGGTCTTTCCACAAAGTTTGGATGGGCAATTATCAGACGTTATTAATTTGCAAAAATTCTGAAGGGTAGGAATTTGAACAAGGCATTTCTTGGCATATCTTCCACATTTAAGATTCTGTGATTATATATCTGACATTCTCGAATGAGAGATTTGGAAGAGGATGAAAGTGCCATGTAGTCCAAACCCTTCATGTCATTTATGGATTCACAGTGAAATTGGTCGTGACGGAGGGGTACCCAGCCTGCATGAAATCACATGGAGAGAAGGATGTTCTTCTGTGTAGAACAAAATGATCTTTCATTGTTCAAGATTTCTTTGCATGAGGAAGTTGATGGGAATGGTTTTATTGAAACTTATTTCCTATCTGTTGAGCCGTTTTCTTGCTGTCCGAGTTTATAGAGCAGTAAAAAGGAAGTTTGGTTGCTAGATAGTGGACAAAAATGTGAACCCTTGGAAAGAGGTGTTTTTGATGTGGGCCTTCACTCCTGGGCGTCCTACATTTGTAGGACATGTCCTCCATCTTGAGATCACAATATATTTTATGGGTTTATACTATATATGTACACCTGTAGACCCATAATAAATCATGACCATGGCAATCCAAGCATTTTCAATGTAATATTCACTCTCTTGAAGCAAAAGAACTCTCCATAATAGCGTAAGAGCTATTTGAAAGTAGAATTAATTTTCTTGGACTTTGGTGGACTTTACGTCCGGCGAGGTCTTTCCACAAAGTTTGGATGGGCAATTATCAGACGTTATTGAGTTCCAAAAATTCGGAAGGCTGGGAGTTTGGACTAGCCATCTCTTGGCATATCGTGCACCTGTAAGATTCTGAGATTACATATCTGACATTCTCGAATGAGAGATTTGGAAGAGGAGGCAAGTGCTATGTAGACCAAACCCTTCATATCATTTATAGATTCACAATAAAATTGGTCGTGAAGGAGGGGTACCCAGTCTGCATGAAATCACATGGAGAGAAGGATCCTCTTGTATCCAGAACAAAATTATCTTTCATTGTTCAAGATTTCTTTGCATGAGGAAGTTGATGGGAATGGTTTTATTGAATCTAATTTCCTCTCTGTTGAGCGTTTTTCTTGATGTACGAATATATAGAACAGTAAAAAAGAAGTTTTGTGGCTAGTTAGTGGAGAAAAATTTGAACCCTTGGAAAGAGGTGTTTTTAATTTGGGCCTTCCCTCCTGGGCGTCCTACATTTGTAGGACATGTCCTACATTTTCAGATCACAGTATATTTTATGGGTATATACTATATTTGTACACCTGTAAACCCATAATTAATTATGACCATGGCCATCGATGCATTTTCAATGTAATATCCAATCTCTTGAAGCAAAACAATCTCCATAATAGTGTAAGAGCTATTTGAAAGTAGAATTTATTCTCTTGAACTTTGGTGGACTTTACATCCTTCGAGGTCTTTGCACAAAGTTTGGAATGGCAATTATCTGACGTTATTGAGTTGCAAAAATTCTGAAGGGTGGAAGTTTGGACTAGCCATATCTTGGCATATCTTGCACCATTAAGGTTCTGTGATTACATATCTGACATTCTCGAATGAGAGATTTGGAAGAGGAGGCAAGTGCCATGTAGTTCCAAACCTTCATGTCATTCATGGATTCACAGTGAAATTGGTCGTGATGGGGGGGTACCCAGTCTGCATGAAATCACATGGAGAGAAGGATCCTCTTGTATGCAGAACAAAATTATCTTTCAATGTTCAAGATTTCTTTGCATGAGGAAGTTGATGGGAATGGTTTTATTGAATCTTATTTCCTGTCTGTTGAGCGTTTTTCTTGATGTACGAATATATAGAGTAGTAAAAAGGAAGTTTTGTGGCTAGTTAGTGGAGAAAAATTTGAACCCTTGGAAAGAGGTGTTTTTAATTTGGGCCTTCCCTCCTGGGCGTCCTACATTTGTAGGACATGTCCTACATTTTCAGATCATACAGTATTTTATGGGTTTATACTATATATGTACCCTTGTAGACCCATAATTAATTATGACCATTGCCATCCAAGCATTTTTAATGTAATATCCACTCTCTTGAAGCAAAACAACTCTCCATAATAGTGTAAGAGCTATTTGAAAGTAGAATTAATTCTCTTGGACTTTGGTGGACTTCATGTCCTTCGAGGTCTTTCCACAAAGTTGGGATGGGCAAGTATCAGACGTTATTGAGTTGCAAAAATTCTGAAGTGTGGAATTTTGGACAAGCCATTTCTTGGCATGTCTTACACCTGTAAGATTCTGTGATTACATAGTTGTCATTCTCGAATGAGAGATTTGGAAGAGGAGGCAAGTGCTATGTAGTCCAAACCCTTCATATCATTTATAGATTCACAATAAAATTGGTTGTGAAGGAGGGGTACCCAGGCTGCATGAAATCACATGGACAGAAGGATCCTCTTTTATGCAGAACGAAATGATCTTTAATTGTTCAAGATTTCTTTGCATGAGGAAGTTGATGGGAATGGTTTTATTGAATCTTATTTCCTCTCTGTTGAGCCGGTTTCTTGCTGTCCGAGTTTATAGAGCAGTAAAAAGGAAGTTTGGTAGCTAGATAGTGGACAAAAATTTGATCCCTTGCAAAGAGGTGTTTTTGATGTGGGCCTTCACTCCTGGACGTCCTACATTTGTAGGACATGTCCTCCATTTTCAGATCACAGTATATTTTATGGGTTTATACTATATTTGTAAAACTGAGAACCAAAATTAATAATGACCATGGCCATCCATGCATTTTCAATGTAATATCCACTCTCTTGAAGCAAAACAACTCTCCATAATAGCGTAAGAGCTATTTGAAAGTAGAATTTATTCTCTTAGACTATGGTGGACTTTACGTCCTTCGAGGTCTTTCCACAAAGTTTGGATGGGCAATTATCAGACGTTATTAATTTGCAAAAATTCTGAAGGGTAGGAATTTGAACAAGGCATTTCTTGGCATATCTTCCACATGTAAGATTCTGTGATTACATATCTGACATTCTCGAATGAGAGATTTGGAAGAGGAGGCAAGTGCCATGTAGTCCAAACCCTTCATGTCATTTATGGATTCACAGTGAAATTGGTCGTGACGGAGGGGTACCCAGTCTGCATGAAATCACATGGAGAGAAGGATCTTCTTCTATGTAGAGCGAATTGATCTTTCATTGTTCAAGATTTCTTTGCATGAGGAAGTTGATGGGAATGGTTTTATTGAATCTTATTTCCTCTCTGTTGAGCCGTTTTCTTGCTGTCCGAGTTTATAGAGCAGTAAAAAGGAAGTTTGGTTGCCAGATAGTGGACAAAAATTTGAACCCTTGGAAAGAGATGTTTTTGATGTGGGCCTTCACTCCTGGGCGTCCTACATTTGTAGGACATGTCCTCCGTTTTCAGATCACAATATATTTTATGGGTTTATACTATATATGTACACCTGTAGACCCATAATAATTCATGACCATGGCAATCCAAGCATTTTCAATGTAATATCCACTCTCTTGAAGCAAAAGAACTCTCCATAATAGCGTAAGAGCTATTTGAAAGTAGAATTAATTTTCTTGGACTTTGGTGGACTTTACGTCCGGCGAGGTCTTTCCACAAAGTTTGGGTGGGCAATTATCAGACGTTATTGAGTTGCAAAAATTCGGAAGGCTGAGAGTTTGGACTAGCCATCTCTTGGCATATCTTGCACCTGTAAGATTCTGAGATTACATATCTGACATTCTCGAATGAGAGATTTGGAAGAGGAGGCAAGTGCTATGTAGACCAAACCCTTCATATCATTTATAGATTCACAATAAAATTGGTCGTGAAGGAGGGGTACCCAGTCTGCATGAAATCACATGGAGAGAAGGATCCTCTTGTATCCAGAACAAAATTATCTTTCATTGTTCAAGATTTCTTTGCATGAGGAAGTTGATGGGAATGGTTTTATTGAATCTAATTTCCTCTCTGTTGAGCGTTTTTCTTGATGTACGAATATATAGAACAGTAAAAAAGAAGTTTTGTGGCTAGTTAGTGGTGAAAAATTTGAACCCTTGGAAAGAGGTGTTTTTAATTTGGGCCTTCCCTCCTGGGCGTCCTACATTTGTAGGACATGTCCTACATTTTCAGATCACAGTATATTTTATGGGTATATACTATACTTGTACACCTGTAAACCCATAATTAATTATGACCATTGCCATCGACGCATTTTCAATGTAATTTCCACTCTCTTGAAGCAAAACAACTCTCCATAATAGCGTGAGAGCTATTTGAAAGTAGAATTTATTCTCTTAGACTATGGTGGACTTTACGTCCTTCGAGGTCTTTCCACAAAGTTTGGATGGGCAATTATCAGATGTTATTGATTTGCAAAAATTCTGAAGGGTGGAAGTTTGAACAAGACGTTGCTTGGCATATCTTCCACATGTAAGATTCTGTGATTACATATCTGACATTCTAGAATGAGAGATTTGGAAGAGGAGGCAAGTGCTATGTAGTCCAAACCCTTCATATCATTTATAGATTCACAAAAAAATTGGTTGTGATAGAGGGGTTACCAATCTGCATGAAATCACATGGAGAGAAGGATCCTCTTCTATGCAGAACAAATTGATCTTTCATTGTTCAAGATTTCTTTGCATGAGGAAGTTGATGGGAATGGTTTTATTGAATCTTATTTCCTCTCTGTTGAGCCATTTTCTTGCTGTCCGTGTTTATAGAGCAATAAAAAGGAAATTTGGTTGCTAGATAGTGGACAAAAATCTGAACCCTTGCAAAGGGGTGTTTTTGATTTGGACATTCCCTCCTGGATGTCCTACATTTGTAGGACATGTCCTCCATTTTCTGATCACAGTATATTTTATGGGTTTATACTATATTTGTAAAACTGTAGAACCATAATTAATAATGACCATGGCCATCTATGCATTTTCAATGTAATATCCACTCTCTTGAAGCAAAACAACTCTCCATAATAGTGTGAGAGCTATTTGAAAGTAGAATTAATTCTCTTGGACTTTGGTGGACTTCATGTCCTTCGAGGTCTTTCCACAAAGTTGGGATGGGCAAGTATCAGACGTTATTGAGTTGCAAAAATTCTGAAGTGTGGAATTTTGGACAAGCCGTTTCTTGGCATGTCTTACACCTGTAAGATTCTGTGATTACATAGTTGTCATTCTCGAATGAGAGATTTGGAAGAGGAGGCAAGTGCTATGTAGTCCAAACCCTTCATATCATTTATAGATTCACAATAAAATTGGTTGTGAAGGAGGGGTACCCAGGCTGCATGAAATCACATGGACAGAAGGATCCTCTTTTATGCAGAACGAAATGATCTTTAATTGTTCAAGATTTCTTTGCATGAGGAAGTTGATGGGAATGGTTTTATTGAATCTTATTTCCTCTCTGTTGAGCCGTTTTCTTGCTGTCCGAGTTTATAGAGCAGTAAAAAGGAAGTTTGGTAGCTAGATAGTGGACAAAAATTTGATCCCTTGCAAAGAGGTGTTTTTGATGTGGGCCTTCACTCCTGGACGTCCTACATTTGTAGGACATGTCCTCCATTTTCAGATCACAGTATATTTTATGGGTTTATACTATATTTGTAAAACTGAGAACCAAAATTAATAATGACCATGGCCATCCATGCATTTTCAATGTAATATCCACTCTCTTGAAGCAAAACAACTCTCCATAATAGCGTAAGAGCTATTTGAAAGTAGAATTTATTCTCTTAGACTATGGTGGACTTTACGTCCTTCGATGTCTTTCCACAAAGTTTGGATGGGCAATTATCAGACGTTATTAATTTGCAAAAATTCTGAAGGGTAGGAATTTGAACAAGGCATTTCTTGGCATATCTTCCACATTTAAGATTCTGTGATTATATATCTGACATTCTCGAATGAGAGATTTGGAAGAGGATGAAAGTGCCATGTAGTCCAAACCCTTCATGTCATTTATGGATTCACAGTGAAATTGGTCGTGACGGAGGGGTACCCAGCCTGCATGAAATCACATGGAGAGAAGGATGTTCTTCTGTGTAGAACAAAATGATCTTTCATTGTTCAAGATTTCTTTGCATGAGGAAGTTGATGGGAATGGTTTTATTGAAACTTATTTCCTATCTGTTGAGCCGTTTTCTTGCTGTCCGAGTTTATAGAGCAGTAAAAAGGAAGTTTGGTTGCTAGATAGTGGACAAAAATGTGAACCCTTGGAAAGAGGTGTTTTTGATGTGGGCCTTCACTCCTGGGCGTCCTACATTTGTAGGACATGTCCTCCATCTTGAGATCACAATATATTTTATGGGTTTATACTATATATGTACACCTGTAGACCCATAATAAATCATGACCATGGCAATCCAAGCATTTTCAATGTAATATTCACTCTCTTGAAGCAAAAGAACTCTCCATAATAGCGTAAGAGCTATTTGAAAGTAGAATTAATTTTCTTGGACTTTGGTGGACTTTACGTCCGGCGAGGTCTTTCCACAAAGTTTGGATGGGCAATTATCAGACGTTATTGAGTTCCAAAAATTCGGAAGGCTGGGAGTTTGGACTAGCCATCTCTTGGCATATCGTGCACCTGTAAGATTCTGAGATTACATATCTGACATTCTCGAATGAGAGATTTGGAAGAGGAGGCAAGTGCTATGTAGACCAAACCCTTCATATCATTTATAGATTCACAATAAAATTGGTCGTGAAGGAGGGGTACCCAGTCTGCATGAAATCACATGGAGAGAAGGATCCTCTTGTATCCAGAACAAAATTATCTTTCATTGTTCAAGATTTCTTTGCATGAGGAAGTTGATGGGAATGGTTTTATTGAATCTAATTTCCTCTCTGTTGAGCGTTTTTCTTGATGTACGAATATATAGAACAGTAAAAAAGAAGTTTTGTGGCTAGTTAGTGGAGAAAAATTTGAACCCTTGGAAAGAGGTGTTTTTAATTTGGGCCTTCCCTCCTGGGCGTCCTACATTTGTAGGACATGTCCTACATTTTCAGATCACAGTATATTTTATGGGTATATACTATATTTGTACACCTGTAAACCCATAATTAATTATGACCATGGCCATCGATGCATTTTCAATGTAATATCCAATCTCTTGAAGCAAAACAATCTCCATAATAGTGTAAGAGCTATTTGAAAGTAGAATTTATTCTCTTGAACTTTGGTGGACTTTACATCCTTCGAGGTCTTTGCACAAAGTTTGGAATGGCAATTATCTGACGTTATTGAGTTGCAAAAATTCTGAAGGGTGGAAGTTTGGACTAGCCATATCTTGGCATATCTTGCACCATTAAGGTTCTGTGATTACATATCTGACATTCTCGAATGAGAGATTTGGAAGAGGAGGCAAGTGCCATGTAGTTCCAAACCTTCATGTCATTCATGGATTCACAGTGAAATTGGTCGTGATGGGGGGGTACCCAGTCTGCATGAAATCACATGGAGAGAAGGATCCTCTTGTATGCAGAACAAAATTATCTTTCAATGTTCAAGATTTCTTTGCATGAGGAAGTTGATGGGAATGGTTTTATTGAATCTTATTTCCTGTCTGTTGAGCGTTTTTCTTGATGTACGAATATATAGAGTAGTAAAAAGGAAGTTTTGTGGCTAGTTAGTGGAGAAAAATTTGAACCCTTGGAAAGAGGTGTTTTTAATTTGGGCCTTCCCTCCTGGGCGTCCTACATTTGTAGGACATGTCCTACATTTTCAGATCATACAGTATTTTATGGGTTTATACTATATATGTACCCTTGTAGACCCATAATTAATTATGACCATTGCCATCCAAGCATTTTTAATGTAATATCCACTCTCTTGAAGCAAAACAACTCTCCATAATAGTGTAAGAGCTATTTGAAAGTAGAATTAATTCTCTTGGACTTTGGTGGACTTCATGTCCTTCGAGGTCTTTCCACAAAGTTGGGATGGGCAAGTATCAGACGTTATTGAGTTGCAAAAATTCTGAAGTGTGGAATTTTGGACAAGCCATTTCTTGGCATGTCTTACACCTGTAAGATTCTGTGATTACATAGTTGTCATTCTCGAATGAGAGATTTGGAAGAGGAGGCAAGTGCTATGTAGTCCAAACCCTTCATATCATTTATAGATTCACAATAAAATTGGTTGTGAAGGAGGGGTACCCAGGCTGCATGAAATCACATGGACAGAAGGATCCTCTTTTATGCAGAACGAAATGATCTTTAATTGTTCAAGATTTCTTTGCATGAGGAAGTTGATGGGAATGGTTTTATTGAATCTTATTTCCTCTCTGTTGAGCCGGTTTCTTGCTGTCCGAGTTTATAGAGCAGTAAAAAGGAAGTTTGGTAGCTAGATAGTGGACAAAAATTTGATCCCTTGCAAAGAGGTGTTTTTGATGTGGGCCTTCACTCCTGGACGTCCTACATTTGTAGGACATGTCCTCCATTTTCAGATCACAGTATATTTTATGGGTTTATACTATATTTGTAAAACTGAGAACCAAAATTAATAATGACCATGGCCATCCATGCATTTTCAATGTAATATCCACTCTCTTGAAGCAAAACAACTCTCCATAATAGCGTAAGAGCTATTTGAAAGTAGAATTTATTCTCTTAGACTATGGTGGACTTTACGTCCTTCGAGGTCTTTCCACAAAGTTTGGATGGGCAATTATCAGACGTTATTAATTTGCAAAAATTCTGAAGGGTAGGAATTTGAACAAGGCATTTCTTGGCATATCTTCCACATGTAAGATTCTGTGATTACATATCTGACATTCTCGAATGAGAGATTTGGAAGAGGAGGCAAGTGCCATGTAGTCCAAACCCTTCATGTCATTTATGGATTCACAGTGAAATTGGTCGTGACGGAGGGGTACCCAGTCTGCATGAAATCACATGGAGAGAAGGATCTTCTTCTATGTAGAGCGAATTGATCTTTCATTGTTCAAGATTTCTTTGCATGAGGAAGTTGATGGGAATGGTTTTATTGAATCTTATTTCCTCTCTGTTGAGCCGTTTTCTTGCTGTCCGAGTTTATAGAGCAGTAAAAAGGAAGTTTGGTTGCCAGATAGTGGACAAAAATTTGAACCCTTGGAAAGAGATGTTTTTGATGTGGGCCTTCACTCCTGGGCGTCCTACATTTGTAGGACATGTCCTCCGTTTTCAGATCACAATATATTTTATGGGTTTATACTATATATGTACACCTGTAGACCCATAATAATTCATGACCATGGCAATCCAAGCATTTTCAATGTAATATCCACTCTCTTGAAGCAAAAGAACTCTCCATAATAGCGTAAGAGCTATTTGAAAGTAGAATTAATTTTCTTGGACTTTGGTGGACTTTACGTCCGGCGAGGTCTTTCCACAAAGTTTGGGTGGGCAATTATCAGACGTTATTGAGTTGCAAAAATTCGGAAGGCTGAGAGTTTGGACTAGCCATCTCTTGGCATATCTTGCACCTGTAAGATTCTGAGATTACATATCTGACATTCTCGAATGAGAGATTTGGAAGAGGAGGCAAGTGCTATGTAGACCAAACCCTTCATATCATTTATAGATTCACAATAAAATTGGTCGTGAAGGAGGGGTACCCAGTCTGCATGAAATCACATGGAGAGAAGGATCCTCTTGTATCCAGAACAAAATTATCTTTCATTGTTCAAGATTTCTTTGCATGAGGAAGTTGATGGGAATGGTTTTATTGAATCTAATTTCCTCTCTGTTGAGCGTTTTTCTTGATGTACGAATATATAGAACAGTAAAAAAGAAGTTTTGTGGCTAGTTAGTGGTGAAAAATTTGAACCCTTGGAAAGAGGTGTTTTTAATTTGGGCCTTCCCTCCTGGGCGTCCTACATTTGTAGGACATGTCCTACATTTTCAGATCACAGTATATTTTATGGGTATATACTATACTTGTACACCTGTAAACCCATAATTAATTATGACCATTGCCATCGACGCATTTTCAATGTAATTTCCACTCTCTTGAAGCAAAACAACTCTCCATAATAGCGTGAGAGCTATTTGAAAGTAGAATTTATTCTCTTAGACTATGGTGGACTTTACGTCCTTCGAGGTCTTTCCACAAAGTTTGGATGGGCAATTATCAGATGTTATTGATTTGCAAAAATTCTGAAGGGTGGAAGTTTGAACAAGACGTTGCTTGGCATATCTTCCACATGTAAGATTCTGTGATTACATATCTGACATTCTAGAATGAGAGATTTGGAAGAGGAGGCAAGTGCTATGTAGTCCAAACCCTTCATATCATTTATAGATTCACAAAAAAATTGGTTGTGATAGAGGGGTTACCAATCTGCATGAAATCACATGGAGAGAAGGATCCTCTTCTATGCAGAACAAATTGATCTTTCATTGTTCAAGATTTCTTTGCATGAGGAAGTTGATGGGAATGGTTTTATTGAATCTTATTTCCTCTCTGTTGAGCCATTTTCTTGCTGTCCGTGTTTATAGAGCAATAAAAAGGAAATTTGGTTGCTAGATAGTGGACAAAAATCTGAACCCTTGCAAAGGGGTGTTTTTGATTTGGACATTCCCTCCTGGATGTCCTACATTTGTAGGACATGTCCTCCATTTTCTGATCACAGTATATTTTATGGGTTTATACTATATTTGTAAAACTGTAGAACCATAATTAATAATGACCATGGCCATCTATGCATTTTCAATGTAATATCCACTCTCTTGAAGCAAAACAACTCTCCATAATAGTGTGAGAGCTATTTGAAAGTAGAATTAATTCTCTTGGACTTTGGTGGACTTCATGTCCTTCGAGGTCTTTCCACAAAGTTGGGATGGGCAAGTATCAGACGTTATTGAGTTGCAAAAATTCTGAAGTGTGGAATTTTGGACAAGCCGTTTCTTGGCATGTCTTACACCTGTAAGATTCTGTGATTACATAGTTGTCATTCTCGAATGAGAGATTTGGAAGAGGAGGCAAGTGCTATGTAGTCCAAACCCTTCATATCATTTATAGATTCACAATAAAATTGGTTGTGAAGGAGGGGTACCCAGGCTGCATGAAATCACATGGACAGAAGGATCCTCTTTTATGCAGAACGAAATGATCTTTAATTGTTCAAGATTTCTTTGCATGAGGAAGTTGATGGGAATGGTTTTATTGAATCTTATTTCCTCTCTGTTGAGCCGTTTTCTTGCTGTCCGAGTTTATAGAGCAGTAAAAAGGAAGTTTGGTAGCTAGATAGTGGACAAAAATTTGATCCCTTGCAAAGAGGTGTTTTTGATGTGGGCCTTCACTCCTGGACGTCCTACATTTGTAGGACATGTCCTCCATTTTCAGATCACAGTATATTTTATGGGTTTATACTATATTTGTAAAACTGAGAACCAAAATTAATAATGACCATGGCCATCCATGCATTTTCAATGTAATATCCACTCTCTTGAAGCAAAACAACTCTCCATAATAGCGTAAGAGCTATTTGAAAGTAGAATTTATTCTCTTAGACTATGGTGGACTTTACGTCCTTCGATGTCTTTCCACAAAGTTTGGATGGGCAATTATCAGACGTTATTAATTTGCAAAAATTCTGAAGGGTAGGAATTTGAACAAGGCATTTCTTGGCATATCTTCCACATTTAAGATTCTGTGATTATATATCTGACATTCTCGAATGAGAGATTTGGAAGAGGATGAAAGTGCCATGTAGTCCAAACCCTTCATGTCATTTATGGATTCACAGTGAAATTGGTCGTGACGGAGGGGTACCCAGCCTGCATGAAATCACATGGAGAGAAGGATGTTCTTCTGTGTAGAACAAAATGATCTTTCATTGTTCAAGATTTCTTTGCATGAGGAAGTTGATGGGAATGGTTTTATTGAAACTTATTTCCTATCTGTTGAGCCGTTTTCTTGCTGTCCGAGTTTATAGAGCAGTAAAAAGGAAGTTTGGTTGCTAGATAGTGGACAAAAATGTGAACCCTTGGAAAGAGGTGTTTTTGATGTGGGCCTTCACTCCTGGGCGTCCTACATTTGTAGGACATGTCCTCCATCTTGAGATCACAATATATTTTATGGGTTTATACTATATATGTACACCTGTAGACCCATAATAAATCATGACCATGGCAATCCAAGCATTTTCAATGTAATATTCACTCTCTTGAAGCAAAAGAACTCTCCATAATAGCGTAAGAGCTATTTGAAAGTAGAATTAATTTTCTTGGACTTTGGTGGACTTTACGTCCGGCGAGGTCTTTCCACAAAGTTTGGATGGGCAATTATCAGACGTTATTGAGTTCCAAAAATTCGGAAGGCTGGGAGTTTGGACTAGCCATCTCTTGGCATATCGTGCACCTGTAAGATTCTGAGATTACATATCTGACATTCTCGAATGAGAGATTTGGAAGAGGAGGCAAGTGCTATGTAGACCAAACCCTTCATATCATTTATAGATTCACAATAAAATTGGTCGTGAAGGAGGGGTACCCAGTCTGCATGAAATCACATGGAGAGAAGGATCCTCTTGTATCCAGAACAAAATTATCTTTCATTGTTCAAGATTTCTTTGCATGAGGAAGTTGATGGGAATGGTTTTATTGAATCTAATTTCCTCTCTGTTGAGCGTTTTTCTTGATGTACGAATATATAGAACAGTAAAAAAGAAGTTTTGTGGCTAGTTAGTGGAGAAAAATTTGAACCCTTGGAAAGAGGTGTTTTTAATTTGGGCCTTCCCTCCTGGGCGTCCTACATTTGTAGGACATGTCCTACATTTTCAGATCACAGTATATTTTATGGGTATATACTATATTTGTACACCTGTAAACCCATAATTAATTATGACCATGGCCATCGATGCATTTTCAATGTAATATCCAATCTCTTGAAGCAAAACAATCTCCATAATAGTGTAAGAGCTATTTGAAAGTAGAATTTATTCTCTTGAACTTTGGTGGACTTTACATCCTTCGAGGTCTTTGCACAAAGTTTGGAATGGCAATTATCTGACGTTATTGAGTTGCAAAAATTCTGAAGGGTGGAAGTTTGGACTAGCCATATCTTGGCATATCTTGCACCATTAAGGTTCTGTGATTACATATCTGACATTCTCGAATGAGAGATTTGGAAGAGGAGGCAAGTGCCATGTAGTTCCAAACCTTCATGTCATTCATGGATTCACAGTGAAATTGGTCGTGATGGGGGGGTACCCAGTCTGCATGAAATCACATGGAGAGAAGGATCCTCTTGTATGCAGAACAAAATTATCTTTCAATGTTCAAGATTTCTTTGCATGAGGAAGTTGATGGGAATGGTTTTATTGAATCTTATTTCCTGTCTGTTGAGCGTTTTTCTTGATGTACGAATATATAGAGTAGTAAAAAGGAAGTTTTGTGGCTAGTTAGTGGAGAAAAATTTGAACCCTTGGAAAGAGGTGTTTTTAATTTGGGCCTTCCCTCCTGGGCGTCCTACATTTGTAGGACATGTCCTACATTTTCAGATCATACAGTATTTTATGGGTTTATACTATATATGTACCCTTGTAGACCCATAATTAATTATGACCATTGCCATCCAAGCATTTTTAATGTAATATCCACTCTCTTGAAGCAAAACAACTCTCCATAATAGTGTAAGAGCTATTTGAAAGTAGAATTAATTCTCTTGGACTTTGGTGGACTTCATGTCCTTCGAGGTCTTTCCACAAAGTTGGGATGGGCAAGTATCAGACGTTATTGAGTTGCAAAAATTCTGAAGTGTGGAATTTTGGACAAGCCATTTCTTGGCATGTCTTACACCTGTAAGATTCTGTGATTCCATAGTTGTCATTCTCGAATGAGAGATTTGGAAGAGGAGGCAAGTGCTATGTAGTCCAAACCCTTCATATCATTTATAGATTCACAATAAAATTGGTTGTGAAGGAGGGGTACCCAGGCTGCATGAAATCACATGGACAGAAGGATCCTCTTTTATGCAGAACGAAATGATCTTTAATTGTTCAAGATTTCTTTGCATGAGGAAGTTGATGGGAATGGTTTTATTGAATCTTATTTCCTCTCTATTGAGCCGGTTTCTTGCTGTCCGAGTTTATAGAGCAGTAAAAAGGAAGTTTGGTAGCTAGATAGTGGACAAAAATTTGATCCCTTGCAAAGAGGTGTTTTTGATGTGGGCCTTCACTCCTGGACGTCCTACATTTGTAGGACATGTCCTCCATTTTCAGATCACAGTATATTTTATGGGTTTATACTATATTTGTAAAACTGAGAACCAAAATTAATAATGACCATGGCCATCCATGCATTTTCAATGTAATATCCACTCTCTTGAAGCAAAACAACTCTCCATAATAGCGTAAGAGCTATTTGAAAGTAGAATTTATTCTCTTAGACTATGGTGGACTTTACGTCCTTCGAGGTCTTTCCACAAAGTTTGGATGGGCAATTATCAGACGTTATTAATTTGCAAAAATTCTGAAGGGTAGGAATTTGAACAAGGCATTTCTTGGCATATCTTCCACATGTAAGATTCTGTGATTACATATCTGACATTCTCGAATGAGAGATTTGGAAGAGGAGGCAAGTGCCATGTAGTCCAAACCCTTCATGTCATTTATGGATTCACAGTGAAATTGGTCGTGACGGAGGGGTACCCAGTCTGCATGAAATCACATGGAGAGAAGGATCTTCTTCTATGTAGAGCGAATTGATCTTTCATTGTTCAAGATTTCTTTGCATGAGGAAGTTGATGGGAATGGTTTTATTGAATCTTATTTCCTCTCTGTTGAGCCGTTTTCTTGCTGTCCGAGTTTATAGAGCAGTAAAAAGGAAGTTTGGTTGCCAGATAGTGGACAAAAATTTGAACCCTTGGAAAGAGATGTTTTTGATGTGGGCCTTCACTCCTGGGCGTCCTACATTTGTAGGACATGTCCTCCGTTTTCAGATCACAATATATTTTATGGGTTTATACTATATATGTACACCTGTAGACCCATAATAATTCATGACCATGGCAATCCAAGCATTTTCAATGTAATATCCACTCTCTTGAAGCAAAAGAACTCTCCATAATAGCGTAAGAGCTATTTGAAAGTAGAATTAATTTTCTTGGACTTTGGTGGACTTTACGTCCGGCGAGGTCTTTCCACAAAGTTTGGGTGGGCAATTATCAGACGTTATTGAGTTGCAAAAATTCGGAAGGCTGAGAGTTTGGACTAGCCATCTCTTGGCATATCTTGCACCTGTAAGATTCTGAGATTACATATCTGACATTCTCGAATGAGAGATTTGGAAGAGGAGGCAAGTGCTATGTAGACCAAACCCTTCATATCATTTATAGATTCACAATAAAATTGGTCGTGAAGGAGGGGTACCCAGTCTGCATGAAATCACATGGAGAGAAGGATCCTCTTGTATCCAGAACAAAATTATCTTTCATTGTTCAAGATTTCTTTGCATGAGGAAGTTGATGGGAATGGTTTTATTGAATCTAATTTCCTCTCTGTTGAGCGTTTTTCTTGATGTACGAATATATAGAACAGTAAAAAAGAAGTTTTGTGGCTAGTTAGTGGTGAAAAATTTGAACCCTTGGAAAGAGGTGTTTTTAATTTGGGCCTTCCCTCCTGGGCGTCCTACATTTGTAGGACATGTCCTACATTTTCAGATCCCAGTATATTTTATGGGTATATACTATACTTGTACACCTGTAAACCCATAATTAATTATGACCATTGCCATCGACGCATTTTCAATGTAATTTCCACTCTCTTGAAGCAAAACAACTCTCCATAATAGCGTGAGAGCTATTTGAAAGTAGAATTTATTCTCTTAGACTATGGTGGACTTTACGTCCTTCGAGGTCTTTCCACAAAGTTTGGATGGGCAATTATCAGATGTTATTGATTTGCAAAAATTCTGAAGGGTGGAAGTTTGAACAAGACGTTGCTTGGCATATCTTCCACATGTAAGATTCTGTGATTACATATCTGACATTCTAGAATGAGAGATTTGGAAGAGGAGGCAAGTGCTATGTAGTCCAAACCCTTCATATCATTTATAGATTCACAAAAAAATTGGTTGTGATAGAGGGGTAACCAATCTGCATGAAATCACATGGAGAGAAGGATCCTCTTCTATGCAGAACAAATTGATCTTTCATTGTTCAAGATTTCTTTGCATGAGGAAGTTGATGGGAATGGTTTTATTGAATCTTATTTCCTCTCTGTTGAGCCATTTTCTTGCTGTCCGTGTTTATATAGCAATAAAAAGGAAATTTGGTTGCTAGATAGTGGACAAAAATCTGAACCCTTGCAAAGGGGTGTTTTTGATTTGGACATTCCCTCCTGGATGTCCTACATTTGTAGGACATGTCCTCCATTTTCTGATCACAGTATATTTTATGGGTTTATACTATATTTGTAAAACTGTAGAACCATAATTAATAATGACCATGGCCATCTATGCATTTTCAATGTAATATCCACTCTCTTGAAGCAAAACAACTCTCCATAATAGCGTGAGAGCTATTTGAAAGTAGAATTTATTCTCTTAGACTATGGTGGACTTTACGTCCTTCGAGGTCTTTCCACAAAGTTTGGATGGGCAATTATCAGACGTTATTGATTTGCAAAAATTCTGAAGGGTGGAAGTTTGGACAAGATGTTGCTTGGCATATCTTCCACATGTAAGATTCTGTGATTACATATCTGACATTCTAGAATGAGAGATTTGGAAGAGGAGGCAAGTGCTATGTAGTCCAAACCCTTCATATCATTTATAGATTCACAATAAAATTGGTTGTGAAGGAGGGGTACCCAGGCTGCATGAAATCACATGGACAGAAGGATCCTCTTTTATGCAGAACGAAATGATCTTTAATTGTTCAAGATTTCTTTGCATGAGGAAGTTGATGGGAATGGTTTTATTGAATCTTATTTCCTCTCTGTTGAGCCGGTTTCTTGCTGTCCGAGTTTATAGAGCAGTAAAAAGGAAGTTTGGTAGCTAGATAGTGGACAAAAATTTGATCCCTTGCAAAGAGGTGTTTTTGATGTGGGCCTTCACTCCTGGACGTCCTACATTTGTAGGACATGTCCTCCATTTTCAGATCACAGTATATTTTATGGGTTTATACTATATTTGTAAAACTGAGAACCAAAATTAATAATGACCATGGCCATCCATGCATTTTCAATGTAATATCCACTCTCTTGAAGCAAAACAACTCTCCATAATAGCGTAAGAGCTATTTGAAAGTAGAATTTATTCTCTTAGACTATGGTGGACTTTACGTCCTTCGAGGTCTTTCCACAAAGTTTGGATGGGCAATTATCAGACGTTATTAATTTGCAAAAATTCTGAAGGGTAGGAATTTGAACAAGGCATTTCTTGGCATATCTTCCACATGTAAGATTCTGTGATTACATATCTGACATTCTCGAATGAGAGATTTGGAAGAGGAGGCAAGTGCCATGTAGTCCAAACCCTTCATGTCATTTATGGATTCACAGTGAAATTGGTCGTGACGGAGGGGTACCCAGTCTGCATGAAATCACATGGAGAGAAGGATCTTCTTCTATGTAGAGCGAATTGATCTTTCATTGTTCAAGATTTCTTTGCATGAGGAAGTTGATGGGAATGGTTTTATTGAATCTTATTTCCTCTCTGTTGAGCCGTTTTCTTGCTGTCCGAGTTTATAGAGCAGTAAAAAGGAAGTTTGGTTGCCAGACAGTGGACAAAAATTTGAACCCTTGGAAAGAGATGTTTTTGATGTGGGCCTTCACTCCTGGGCGTCCTACATTTGTAGGACATGTCCTCCGTTTTCAGATCACAATATATTTTATGGGTTTATACTATATATGTACACCTGTAGACCCATAATAATTCATGACCATGGCAATCCAAGCATTTTCAATGTAATATCCACTCTCTTGAAGCAAAAGAACTCTCCATAATAGCGTAAGAGCTATTTGAAAGTAGAATTAATTTTCTTGGACTTTGGTGGACTTTACGTCCGGCGAGGTCTTTCCACAAAGTTTGGGTGGGCAATTATCAGACGTTATTGAGTTGCAAAAATTCGGAAGGCTGAGAGTTTGGACTAGCCATCTCTTGGCATATCTTGCACCTGTAAGATTCTGAGATTACATATCTGACATTCTCGAATGAGAGATTTGGAAGAGGAGGCAAGTGCTATGTAGACCAAACCCTTCATATCATTTATAGATTCACAATAAAATTGGTCGTGAAGGAGGGGTACCCAGTCTGCATGAAATCACATGGAGAGAAGGATCCTCTTGTATCCAGAACAAAATTATCTTTCATTGTTCAAGATTTCTTTGCATGAGGAAGTTGATGGGAATGGTTTTATTGAATCTAATTTCCTCTCTGTTGAGCGTTTTTCTTGATGTACGAATATATAGAACAGTAAAAAAGAAGTTTTGTGGCTAGTTAGTGGTGAAAAATTTGAACCCTTGGAAAGAGGTGTTTTTAATTTGGGCCTTCCCTCCTGGGCGTCCTACATTTGTAGGACATGTCCTACATTTTCAGATCACAGTATATTTTATGGGTATATACTATACTTGTACACCTGTAAACCCATAATTAATTATGACCATTGCCATCGACGCATTTTCAATGTAATTTCCACTCTCTTGAAGCAAAACAACTCTCCATAATAGCGTGAGAGCTATTTGAAAGTAGAATTTATTCTCTTAGACTATGGTGGACTTTACGTCCTTCGAGGTCTTTCCACAAAGTTTGGATGGGCAATTATCAGATGTTATTGATTTGCAAAAATTCTGAAGGGTGGAAGTTTGAACAAGACGTTGCTTGGCATATCTTCCACATGTAAGATTCTGTGATTACATATCTGACATTCTAGAATGAGAGATTTGGAAGAGGAGGCAAGTGCTATGTAGTCCAAACCCTTCATATCATTTATAGATTCACAAAAAAATTGGTTGTGATAGAGGGGTAACCAATCTGCATGAAATCACATGGAGAGAAGGATCCTCTTCTATGCAGAACAAATTGATCTTTCATTGTTCAAGATTTCTTTGCATGAGGAAGTTGATGGGAATGGTTTTATTGAATCTTATTTCCTCTCTGTTGAGCCATTTTCTTGCTGTCCGTGTTTATATAGCAATAAAAAGGAAATTTGGTTGCTAGATAGTGGACAAAAATCTGAACCCTTGCAAAGGGGTGTTTTTGATTTGGACATTCCCTCCTGGATGTCCTACATTTGTAGGACATGTCCTCCATTTTCTGATCACAGTATATTTTATGGGTTTATACTATATTTGTAAAACTGTAGAACCATAATTAATAATGACCATGGCCATCTATGCATTTTCAATGTAATATCCACTCTCTTGAAGCAAAACAACTCTCCATAATAGCGTGAGAGCTATTTGAAAGTAGAATTTATTCTCTTAGACTATGGTGGACTTTACGTCCTTCGAGGTCTTTCCACAAAGTTTGGATGGGCAATTATCAGACGTTATTGATTTGCAAAAATTCTGAAGGGTGGAAGTTTGGACAAGATGTTCCTTGGCATATCTTCCACATGTAAGATTCTGTGATTACATATCTGACATTATCGAATGAGAGATTTGGAAGAGGAGGCAAGTGCCATGTAGTCCAAACCCTTCATGTCATTTATGGATTCACAGTGAAATTGGTCGTGACGGAGGGGTACCCAGTCTGCATGAAATCACATGGAGAGAAGGATCTTCTTCTATGTAGAGCGAAATGATCTTTCATTGTTCAAGATTTCTTTGCATGAGGAAGTTGATGGGAATGGTCTTATTGAATCTTATTTCCTCTCTGTTGAGCCGTTTTCTTGCTGTCCGAGTTTATAGAGCAGTAAAAAGGAAGCTTGGTTGCCAGATAGTGGACAAAAATTTGAACCCTTGGAAAGAGAGGTTTTTGATTAAGGCCTTCCCTCCTGGGCGTCCTACATTTGTAGGACATTTCCTCCATTTTCAGATCACAGTATATTTTATGGGTTTATACTATATATGTACACCTGTAGACCCATAATAAATCATGACCATGGCCATACAAGCATTTTCAATGTAATATCCACTCTCTTGAAGCAAAAGAACTCTCCATAAAAGTGTAAGAGCTATTTGAAAGTAGAATTTATTTTCTTGGACTTTGGTGGACTTTATGTCCGGCGAGGACTTTCCACATAGTTTGGATGGGCAATTATCAGACGTTATTGAGTTGCAAAAATTCGGAAGGCTGGGAGTTTGGACTAGCCATCTCTTGGCATATCTTGCACCTGTAAGATTCTGTGATTACATATCTGACATTCTCGAATGAGAGATTTGGAACAGAAGGCAAGTGCTATGTAGTCCAAACCCTTCATATCATTTATAGATTCACAATGAAATTGGTTCTGAAGGAGGGGTACCCAGTCTGCACGAAATCACATGGAAAGAAGGATCCTCTTCTATGTAGAACGAAATGATCTTTCATTTTTCAAGATTTCTTTTCATGAGGAAGTTGATGGGAATGGTTTTATTGAATCTTATTTCCTCTCTGTTGATCCGTTTACTTGCTGTCCGATGTTATAGAGCAGTAAAAAGGAAGTTTGGTTGCTAGATAGTGGACAAAAATCTGAACCCTTGCAAAGGGGTGTTTTTGATTTGGACATTCCCTCCTGGATGTCCTACATTTGTAGGACATGTCCTCCATTTTCTGATCACAGTATATTTTATGGGTTTATACTATATTTGTAAAACTGTAGAACCATAATTAATAATGACCATGGCCATCCATGCATTTTCAATGTAATATCCACTCTCTTGAAGCAAAAAACTCTCCAAAATAGCGTGAGAGCTATTTGAAAGTAGAATTTATTCTCTTAGACTATGGTGGACTTTACGTCCTTCGAGGTCTTTCCACAAAGTTTGGATGGGCAATTATCAGACGTTATTGATTTGCAAAAATTCTGAAGGGTGGAAGTTTGAACAAGATGTTGCTTGGCATATCTTCCACATGTAAGATTCTGTGATTACATATCTGACATTCTTGAATGAGAAATTTGGAAGAGGAGGCAAGTGCCATGTAGTCCAAACCCTTCATGTCATTTATGGATTCACAGTGAAATTGGTCGTGACGGAGGGGTACCCAGTCTGCATGAAATCAAACGGATAGAAGGATCCTCTTCTATGTAGAACGAAATGATCTTTCATTGTTCAAGATTCCTTTGCTTCAGGTAATTGATGGGAATGGTTTTATTGAATCTTTTTTCCTCTCTGTTGAGTGGTTTTCTGGCTGTTCGAGTTTACACAGCAGGAAAAAGGAAGTTTGGTTTCTAGAGAGTGGAGAAAAATTTGAACCCTTGGAAAGAGGTGTTTTTGATTAGGGCCATTCCTCCTGGGCGTCCTACATTTGTAGGACATGTCCTCCATTTTCAAACCACAGTATATTTTATGGGTTTATACTATATTTGTACACCTGTATACCCATAATTAATCATGACCATTGCCATCCAAGCATTTTCAATGTAATATCCTCTCTCTTGAAGCAAAACAACTCTCCATAATAGTATAAGAGCTATATGAAAGTAGAATTTATTCTCTTCGACTTTGGTGGACTTTACGTCCTTCGAGGTCTTTCCACAAAGTTTGGATGGGCAATTATCAGACGTTATTGAATTGCAAAAAATCTGAAGGGTGGAAGTTTGGACAAGCCATTTCTTGGCATATTCTCCACCTGCAAGATTCTGTGATTACATATCTGACATTCTCGAATGAGAGATTTGGAAGAGGAGGCAAGTGCCATGTAGTCCAAACCCTTCATATCCTTTATGGATTCACAATAAAATTGGTTGTGATGGAGGGGTAACCAGTCTGCAAGAAATCACATGGAGAGAAGGATCCTCTTCGATGCAGAATGAAATGATCTTTCATTGTTCAAGATTTCTTTGCATGAGGAAGTTGATGGGAATGGTTTTATTGAAAATTATTTCCTCTCTGTTGAGCCTTTTTCTTGCTGTACGAGTATATAGAGCAGTAAAAGGGAAGTTTGGTTGCTAGTTAGCGGACAAAAATTTGAACCCTTGGAAAGAGATGTTTTTAATTTGGGCCTTCCCTCCTGGGCGTCCTACATTTGTAGGACATGTCCTACATTTTCAGATCACAGTATATTTTATGGGTACATACAATATTTGTACACCTGTAGACCCAGAATTAATCATGACCATTGCCATCCAAGCATTCTCATAGTATATTCCACCCCCTTCAAGTAAAACAACTCTTTATAATTGTGTAAGAGCTATTTGAAAGTAGAATTTATTCTCTTGGACTTTGGTGCACTTTACGTCCTGCGACATCTTTCCACAAAGTTTGGATGTACAATTATCAAACGTTATTGAGTTGCAAAAATTCTGTAGGGTGGAATTTTGGACAAGCCATTTCTTGGCATATCTTCCACCTGTAAGATTCTGTGATTACATATCTGACAATCTAGAATGAGAGATTTAGAAGAGGAGGCAAGTTCTATGTAGTCCAAACCCTTCATATCATTTATAGATTCACAATAAAATTGGTTGTGAAGGAGAGGTAACAAGTCTGCATGAAATGACATGGAGAGAAGGATCCTCTTTTATGCAGAACGAAATGATCTTTAATTGTTCAAGATTTCTTTGCATGAGGAAGTTGATGGGAATGGTTTTATTGAAAATTATTTCCTCTCTGTTGAGCCGTTTTCTTGCTGTCCGAGTTTATAGAGCAGTAAAAAGGAAGTTTGGTAGCTAGATAGTGGACAAAAATTTGAACCCTTGGAAAGAGGTGTTTTTGATGTGGGCCTTCACTCCTGGATGTCCTACATTTGTAGGACATGTCCTCCATTTTCTGATCACAGTATATTTTATGGGTTAATACTATATTTGTAAAACTGTAGAACCATAATTAATAATGACCATGGCCATCCATGCATTTTCAATGTAATATCCACTCTCTTGAAGCAAAACAACTCTCCATAATAGCGTGAGAGCTATTTGAAAGTAGAATTTATTCTCTTAGACTATGGTGGACTTTACGTCCTTCGAGGTCTTTCCACAAAGTTTGGATGGGCAATTATCAGACGTTATTGATTTGCAAAAATTCTGAAGGGTGGAAGTTTGGACAAGATGTTCCTTGGCATATCTTCCACATGTAAGATTCTGTGATTACATATCTGACATTATCAAATGAGAGATTTGGAAGAGGAGGCAAGTGCCATGTAGTCCAAACCCTTCATGTCATTTATGGATTCACAGTGAAATTGGTCGTGACGGAGGGGTACCCAGTCTGCATGAAATCACATGGAGAGAAGGATCTTCTTCTATGTAGAGCGAAATGATCTTTCATTGTTCAAGATTTCTTTGCATGAGGAAGTTGATGGGAATGGTCTTATTGAATCTTATTTCCTCTCTGTTGAGCCGTTTTCTTGCTGTCCGAGTTTATAGAGCAGTAAAAAGGAAGCTTGGTTGCCAGATAGTGGACAAAAATTTGAACCCTTGGAAAGAGAGGTTTTTGATTAAGGCCTTCCCTCCTGGGCGTCCTACATTTGTAGGACATGTCCTCCATTTTCAGATCACAGTATATTTTATGGGTTTATACTATATATGTACACCTGTAGACCCATAATAAATCATGACCATGGCCATACAAGCATTTTCAATGTAATATCCACTCTCTTGAAGCAAAAGAACTCTCCATAAAAGTGTAAGAGCTATTTGAAAGTAGAATTTATTTTCTTGGACTTTGGTGGACTTTATGTCCGGCGAGGACTTTCCACATAGTTTGGATGGGCAATTATCAGACGTTATTGAGTTGCAAAAATTCGGAAGGCTGGGAGTTTGGACTAGCCATCTCTTGGCATATCTTGCACCTGTAAGATTCTGTGATTACATATCTGACATTCTCGAATGAGAGATTTGGAACAGAAGCCAAGTGCTATGTAGTCCAAACCCTTCATATCATTTATAGATTCACAATGAAATTGGTTCTGAAGGAGGGGTACCCAGTCTGCACGAAATCACATGGAAAGAAGGATCCTCTTCTATGTAGAACGAAATGATCTTTCATTTTTCAAGATTTCTTTTCATGAGGAAGTTGATGGGAATGGTTTTATTGAATCTTATTTCCTCTCTGTTGATCCGTTTACTTGCTGTCCGATGTTATAGAGCAGTAAAAAGGAAGTTTGGTTGCTAGATAGTGGACAAAAATCTGAACCCTTGCAAAGGGGTGTTTTTGATTTGGACATTCCCTCCTGGATGTCCTACATTTGTAGGACATGTCCTCCATTTTCTGATCACAGTATATTTTATGGGTTTATACTATATTTGTAAAACTGTAGAACCATATTTAATAATGACCATGGCCATCCATGCATTTTCAATGTAATATCCACTCTCTTGAAGCAAAAAACTCTCCATAATAGCGTGAGAGCTATTTGAAAGTAGAATTTATTCTCTTAGACTATGGTGGACTTTACGTCCTTCGAGGTCTTTCCACAAAGTTTGGATGGGCAATTATCAGACGTTATTGATTTGCAAAAATTCTGAAGGGTGGAAGTTTGAACAAGACGTTGCTTGGCATATCTTCCACATGTAAGATTCTGTGATTACATATCTGACATTCTCGAATGAGAAATTTGGAAGAGGAGGCAAGTGCCATGTAGTCCAAACCCTTCATGTCATTTATGGATTCACAGTGAAATTGGTCGTGACGGAGGGGTACCCAGTCTGCATGAAATCAAACGGATAGAAGGATCCTCTTCTATGTAGAACGAAATGATCTTTCATTGTTCAAGATTCCTTTGCTTCAGGTAATTGATGGGAATGGTTTTATTGAATCTTTTTTCCTCTCTGTTGAGTGGTTTTCTGGCTGTTCGAGTTTACACAGCAGGAAAAAGGAAGTTTGGTTTCTAGATAGTGGAGAAAAATTTGAACCCTTGGAAAGAGGTGTTTTTGATTAGGGCCATTCCTCCTGGGCGTCCTACATTTGTAGGACATGTCCTCCATTTTCAAACCACAGTATATTTTATGGGTTTATACTATATTTGTACACCTGTATACCCATAATTAATCATGACCATTGCCATCCAAGCATTTTCAATGTAATATCCTCTCTCTTGAAGCAAAACAACTCTCCATAATAGTATAAGAGCTATATGAAAGTAGAATTTATTCTCTTCGACTTTGGTGGACTTTACGTCCTTCGAGGTCTTTCCACAAAGTTTGGATGGGCAATTATCAGACGTTATTGAATTGCAAAAAATCTGAAGGGTGGAAGTTTGGACAAGCCATTTCTTGGCATATTCTCCACCTGCAAGATTCTGTGATTACATATCTGACATTCTCGAATGAGAGATTTGGAAGAGGAGGCAAGTGCCATGTAGTCCAAACCCTTCATATCCTTTATGGATTCACAATAAAATTGGTTGTGATGGAGGGGTAACCAGTCTGCAAGAAATCACATGGAGAGAAGGATCCTCTTCGATGCAGAATGAAATGATCTTTCATTGTTCAAGATTTCTTTGCATGAGGAAGTTGATGGGAATGGTTTTATTGAAAATTATTTCCTCTCTGTTGAGCCTTTTTCTTGCTGTACGAGTATATAGAGCAGTAAAAGGGAAGTTTGGTTGCTAGTTAGCGGACAAAAATTTGAACCCTTGGAAAGAGGTGTTTTTAATTTGGGCCTTCCCTCCTGGGCGTCCTACATTTGTAGGACATGTCCTACATTTTCAGATCACAGTATATTTTATGGGTACATACAATATTTGTACACCTGTACACCCAGAATTAATCATGACCATTGCCATCCAAGCATTCTCATAGTATATTCCACCCCCTTCAAGTAAAACAACTCTTTATAATTGTGTAAGAGCTATTTGAAAGTAGAATTTATTCTCTTGGACTTTGGTGCACTTTACGTCCTGCGACGTCTTTCCACAAAGTTTGGATGTACAATTATCAAACGTTATTGAGTTGCAAAAATTCTGTAGGGTGGAATTTTGGACAAGCCATTTCTTGGCATATCTTCCACCTGTAAGATTCTGTGATTACATATCTGACATTCTAGAATGAGAGATTTAGAAGAGGAGGCAAGTTCTATGTAGTCCAAACCCTTCATATCATTTATAGATTCACAATAAAATTGGTTGTGAAGGAGAGGTAACAAGTCTGCATGAAATGACATGGAGAGAAGGATCCTCTTTTATGCAGAACGAAATGATCTTTAATTGTTCAAGATTTCTTTGCATGAGGAAGTTGATGGGAATGGTTTTATTGAAAATTATTTCCTCTCTGTTGAGCCGTTTTCTTGCTGTCCGAGTTTATAGAGCAGTAAAAAGGAAGTTTGGTAGCTAGATAGTGGACAAAAATTTGAACCCTTGGAAAGAGGTGTTTTTGATGTGGGCCTTCACTCCTGGATGTCCTACATTTGTAGGACATGTCCTCCATTTTCTGATCACAGTATATTTTATGGGTTTATACTATATTTGTAAAACTGAGAACCAAAATTAATAATGACCATGGCCATCCATGCATTTTCAATGTAATATCCACTCTCTTGAAGCAAAACAACTCTCCATAATAGCGTAAGAGCTATTTGAAAGTAGAATTTATTCTCTTAGACTATGGTGGACTTTACGTCCTTCGATGTCTTTCCACAAAGTTTGGATGGGCAATTATCAGACGTTATTAATTTGCAAAAATTCTGAAGGGTAGGAATTTGAACAAGGCATTTCTTGGCATATCTTCCACATGTAAGATTCTGTGATTATATATCTGACATTCTCGAATGAGAGATTTGGAAGAGGATGAAAGTGCCATGTAGTCCAAACCCTTCATGTCATTTATGGATTCACAGTAAAATCGGTCGTGATGGAGGGGTACCCAGTCTGCATGAAATGACATGGAGAGAAGGATCCTCTTTTATGCAGAACGAAATGATCTTTAATTGTTCAAGATTTCTTTGCATGAGGAAGTTGATGGGAATGGTTTTATTGAATCTTATTTCCTCTCTGTTGAGCCGTTTTCTTGCTGTCCGAGTTTATAGAGCAGTAAAAAGGAAGCTTGGTTGCCAGATAGTGGACAAAAATTTGAACCCTTGGAAAGAGATGTTTTTGATTAAGGCCTTCCCTCCTGGGCGTCCTACATTTGTAGGACATGTCCTCCATTTTCAGATCACAGTATATTTTATGGGTTTATACTATATATGTACACCTGTAGACCCATAATAAATCATGACCATGGCCATACAAGCATTTTCAATGTAATATCCACTCTCTTGAAGCAAAAGAACTCTCCATAAAAGTGTAAGAGCTATTTGAAAGTAGAATTTATTTTCTTGGACTTTGGTGGACTTTATGTCCGGCGAGGTCTTTCCACATAGTTTGGATGGGCAATTATCAGACGTTATTGAGTTGCAAAAATTCGGAAGGCTGGGAGTTTGGACTAGCCATCTCTTGGCATATCTTGCACCTGTAAGATTCTGTGATTACATATCTGACATTCTCGAATGAGAGATTTGGAACAGAAGGCAAGTGCTATGTAGTCCAAACCCTTCATATCATTTATAGATTCACAATGAAATTGGTTCTGAAGGAGGGGTACCCAGTCTGCACGAAATCACATGGAAAGAAGGATCCTCTTCTATGTAGAACGAAATGATCTTTCATTTTTCAAGATTTCTTTTCATGAGGAAGTTGATGGGAATGGTTTTATTGAATCTTATTTCCTCTCTGTTGATCCGTTTACTTGCTGTCCGATGTTATAGAGCAGTAAAAAGGAAGTTTGGTTGCTAGATAGTGGACAAAAATCTGAACCCTTGCAAAGGGGTGTTTTTGATTTGGACATTCCCTCCTGGATGTCCTACATTTGTAGGACATGTCCTCCATTTTCTGATCACAGTATATTTTATGGGTTTATACTATATTTGTAAAACTGTAGAACCATAATTAATAATGACCATGGCCATCCATGCATTTTCAATGTAATATCCACTCTCTTGAAGCAAAAAACTCTCCATAATAGCGTGAGAGCTATTTGAAAGTAGAATTTATTCTCTTAGACTATGTTGGACTTTACGTCCTTCGAGGTCTTTCCACAAAGTTTGGATGGGCAATTATCAGACGTTATTGATTTGCAAAAATTCTGAAGGGTGGAAGTTTGAACAAGACGTTGCTTGGCATATCTTCCACATGTAAGATTCTGTGATTACATATCTGACATTCTTGAATGAGAAATTTGGAAGAGGAGGCAAGTGCCATGTAGTCCAAACCCTTCATGTCATTTATGGATTCACAGTGAAATTGGTCGTGACGGAGGGGTACCCAGTCTGCATGAAATCAAACGGATAGAAGGATCCTCTTCTATGTAGAACGAAATGATCTTTCATTGTTCAAGATTCCTTTGCTTCAGGTAATTGATGGGAATGGTTTTATTGAATCTTTTTTCCTCTCTGTTGAGTGGTTTTCTGGCTGTTCGAGTTTACACAGCAGGAAAAAGGAAGTTTGGTTTCTAGAGAGTGGAGAAAAATTTGAACCCTTGGAAAGAGGTGTTTTTGATTAGGGCCATTCCTCCTGGGCGTCCTACATTTGTAGGACATGTCCTCCATTTTCAAACCACAGTATATTTTATGGGTTTATACTATATTTGTACACCTGTATACCCATAATTAATCATGACCATTGCCATCCAAGCATTTTCAATGTAATATCCTCTCTCTTGAAGCAAAACAACTCTCCATAATAGTATAAGAGCTATATGAAAGTAGAATTTATTCTCTTCGACTTTGGTGGACTTTACGTCCTTCGAGGTCTTTCCACAAAGTTTGGATGGGCAATTATCAGACGTTATTGAATGGCAAAAAATCTGAAGGGTGGAAGTTTGGACAAGCCATTTCTTGGCATATTCTCCACCTGCAAGATTCTGTGATTACATATCTGACATTCTCGAATGAGAGATTTGGAAGAGGAGGCAAGTGCCATGTAGTCCAAACCCTTCATATCCTTTATGGATTCACAATAAAATTGGTTGTGATGGAGGGGTAACCAGTCTGCAAGAAATCACATGGAGAGACGGATCCTCTTCGATGCAGAATGAAATGATCTTTCATTGTTCAAGATTTCTTTGCATGAGGAAGTTGATGGGAATGGTTTTATTGAAAATTATTTCCTCTCTGTTGAGCCTTTTTCTTGCTGTACGAGTATATAGAGCAGTAAAAGGGAAGTTTGGTTGCTAGTTAGCGGACAAAAATTTGAACCCTTGGAAAGAGATGTTTTTAATTTGGGCCTTCCCTCCTGGGCGTCCTACATTTGTAGGACATGTCCTACATTTTCAAATCACAGTATATTTTATGGGTACATACAATATTTGTACACCTGTAGACCCAGAATTAATCATGACCATTGCCATCCAAGCATTCTCATAGTATATTCCACCCCCTTCAAGTAAAACAACTCTTTATAATTGTGTAAGAGCTATTTGAAAGTAGAATTTATTCTCTTGGACTTTGGTGCACTTTACGTCCTGCGACGTCTTTCCACAAAGTTTGGATGTACAATTATCAAACGTTATTGAGTTGCAAAAATTCTGTAGGGTGGAATTTTGGACAAGCCATTTCTTGGCATATCTTCCACCTGTAAGATTCTGTGATTACATATCTGACATTCTAGAATGAGAGATTTAGAAGAGGAGGCAAGTTCTATGTAGTCCAAACCCTTCATATCATTTATAGATTCACAATAAAATTGGTTGTGAAGGAGAGGTAACAAGTCTGCATGAAATGACATGGAGAGAAGGATCCTCTTTTATGCAGAACGAAATGATCTTTAATTGTTCAAGATTTCTTTGCATGAGGAAGTTGATGGGAATGGTTTTATTGAAAATTATTTCCTCTCTGTTGAGCCGTTTTCTTGCTGTCCGAGTTTATAGAGCAGTAAAAAGGAAGTTTGGTAGCTAGATAGTGGACAAAAATTTGAACCCTTGGAAAGAGGTGTTTTTGATGTGGGCCTTCACTCCTGGATGTCCTACATTTGTAGGACATGTCCTCCATTTTCAGATCACAGTATATTTTATGGGTTTATACTATATTTGTAAAACTGAGAACCAAAATTAATAATGACCATGGCCATCCATGCATTTTCAATGTAATATCCACTCTCTTGAAGCAAAACAACTCTCCATAATAGCGTAAGAGCTATTTGAAAGTAGAATTTATTCTCTTAGACTATGGTGGACTTTACGTCCTTCGATGTCTTTCCACAAAGTTTGGATGGGCAATTATCAGACGTTATTGATTTGCAAAAATTCTGAAGGGTAGGAATTTGAACAAGGCATTTCTTGGCATATCTTCCACATGTAAGATTCTGTGATTATATATCTGACATTCTCGAATGAGAGATTTGGAAGAGGAGGCAAGTGCCATGTAGTCCAAACCCTTCATGTCATTTATGGATTCACAGAGAAATTGGTCGTGACGGAGGGGTACCCAGTCTGCATGAAATCACATGGAGAGAAGGATGTTCTTCTGTGTAGAACAAAATGATCTTTCATTGTTCAAGATTTCTTTTCATGAGGAAGTTGATGGGAATGGTTTTATTGAATCTTATTTCCTCTCTGTTGAGCCGTTTTCTTGCTGTCCGAGTTTATAGAGCAGTAAAAAGGAAGTTTGGTTGCCAGATAGTGGACAAAAATTTGAACCCTTGGAAAGAGATGTTTTGGATGTGGGCCTTCACTCCTGGGCGTCCTACATTTGTAGGACATGTCCTCCATTTTCAGATCACAGTATATTTTATGGGTTTATACTATATTTGTAAAACTGAGAACCAAAATTAATAATGACCATGGCCATCCATGCATTTTCAATGTAATATCCACTCTCTTGAAGCAAAAGAACTCTCCATAATAGCGTAAGAGCTATTTGAAAGTAGAATTAATTTTCTTGGACTTTGGTGGACTTTACGTCCGGCGAGGTCTTTCCACAAAGTTTGGGTGGGCAATTATCAGACGTTATTGAGTTGCAAAAATTCGGAAGGCTGAGAGTTTGGACTAGCCATCTCTTGGCATATCTTCCACATGTAAGATTCTGAGATTACATATCTGACATTCTCGAATGAGAGATTTGGAAGAGGAGGCAAGTGCTATGTAGACCAAACCCTTCATATCATTTATAGATTCACAATAAAATTGGTCGTGAAGGAGGGGTACCCAGTCTGCATGAAATCACATGGAGAGAAGGATCCTCTTGTATCCAGAACAAAATTATCTTTCATTGTTCAAGATTTCTTTGCATGAGGAAGTTGATGGGAATGGTTTTATTGAATCTAATTTCCTCTCTGTTGAGCGTTTTTCTTGATGTACGAATATATAGAACAGTAAAAAAGAAGTTTTGTGGCTAGTTAGTGGAGAAAAATTTGAACCCTTGGAAAGAGGTTTTTTGATTAGGGCCATTCCTCCTGGGCGTCCTACATTTGTAGGACATGTCCTCCATTTTCAAACCACAGTATATTTTATGGGTTTATACTATATTTGTACACCTGTATACCCATAATTAATCATGACCATTGCCATCCAAGCATTTTCAATGTAATATCCTCTCTCTTGAAGCAAAACAACTCTCCATAATAGTATAAGAGCTATATGAAAGTAGAATTTATTCTCTTCGACTTTGGTGGACTTTACGTCCTTCGAGGTCTTTCCACAAAGTTTGGATGGGCAATTATCAGACGTTATTGAATTGCAAAAAATCTGAAGGGTGGAAGTTTGGACAAGCCATTTCTTGGCATATTCTCCACCTGCAAGATTCTGTGATTACATATCTGACATTCTCGAATGAGAGATTTGGAAGAGGAGGCAAGTGCCATGTAGTCCAAACCCTTCATATCCTTTATGGATTCACAATAAAATTGGTATTGATGGAGGGGTAACCAGTCTGCAAGAAATCACATGGAGAGAAGGATCCTCTTCGATGCAGAATGAAATGATCTTTCATTGTTCAAGATTTCTTTGCATGAGGAAGTTGATGGGAATGGTTTTATTGAAAATTATTTCCTCTCTGTTGAGCCTTTTTCTTGCTGTACGAGTATATAGAGCAGTAAAAGGGAAGTTTGGTTGCTAGTTAGCGGACAAAAATTTGAACCCTTGGAAAGAGATGTTTTTAATTTGGGCCTTCCCTCCTGGGCGTCCTACATTTGTAGGACATGTCCTACATTTTCAGATCACAGTATATTTTATGGGTACATACAATATTTGTACACCTGTAGACCCAGAATTAATCATGACCATTGCCATCCAAGCATTCTCATAGTATATTCCACCCCCTTCAAGTAAAACAACTCTTTATAATTGTGTAAGAGCTATTTGAAAGTAGAATTTATTCTCTTGGACTTTGGTGCACTTTACGTCCTGCGACATCTTTCCACAAAGTTTGGATGTACAATTATCAAACGTTATTGAGTTGCAAAAATTCTGTAGGGTGGAATTTTGGACAAGCCATTTCTTGGCATATCTTCCACCTGTAAGATTCTGTGATTACATATCTGACATTCTAGAATGAGAGATTTAGAAGAGGAGGCAAGTTCTATGTAGTCCAAACCCTTCATATCATTTATAGATTCACAATAAAATTGGTTGTGAAGGAGAGGTAACAAGTCTGCATGAAATGACATGGAGAGAAGGATCCTCTTTTATGCAGAACGAAATGATCTTTAATTGTTCAAGATTTCTTTGCATGAGGAAGTTGATGGGAATGGTTTTATTGAATCTTATTTCCTCTCTGTTGAGCCGTTTTCTTGCTGTCCGAGTTTATAGAGCAGTAAAAAGGAAGTTTGGTTGCCAGATAGTGGACAAAAATTTGAACCCTTGGAAAGAGATGTTTTGGATGTGGGCCTTCACTCCTGGGCGTCCTACATTTGTAGGACATGTCCTCCATTTTCAGATCACAGTATATTTTATGGGTTTATACTATATTTGTAAAACTGAGAACCAAAATTAATAATGACCATGGCCATCCATGCATTTTCAATGTAATATCCACTCTCTTGAAGCAAAAGAACTCTCCATAATAGCGTAAGAGCTATTTGAAAGTAGAATTAATTTTCTTGGACTTTGGTGGACTTTACGTCCGGCGAGGTCTTTCCACAAAGTTTGGGTGGGCAATTATCAGACGTTATTGAGTTGCAAAAATTCGGAAGGCTGAGAGTTTGGACTAGCCATCTCTTGGCATATCTTCCACATGTAAGATTCTGAGATTACATATCTGACATTCTCGAATGAGAGATTTGGAAGAGGAGGCAAGTGCTATGTAGACCAAACCCTTCATATCATTTATAGATTCACAATAAAATTGGTCGTGAAGGAGGGGTACCCAGTCTGCATGAAATCACATGGAGAGAAGGATCCTCTTGTATCCAGAACAAAATTATCTTTCATTGTTCAAGATTTCTTTGCATGAGGAAGTTGATGGGAATGGTTTTATTGAATCTAATTTCCTCTCTGTTGAGCGTTTTTCTTGATGTACGAATATATAGAACAGTAAAAAAGAAGTTTTGTGGCTAGTTAGTGGAGAAAAATTTGAACCCTTGGAAAGAGGTTTTTTGATTAGGGCCATTCCTCCTGGGCGTCCTACATTTGTAGGACATGTCCTCCATTTTCAAACCACAGTATATTTTATGGGTTTATACTATATTTGTACACCTGTATACCCATAATTAATCATGACCATTGCCATCCAAGCATTTTCAATGTAATATCCTCTCTCTTGAAGCAAAACAACTCTCCATAATAGTATAAGAGCTATATGAAAGTAGAATTTATTCTCTTCGACTTTGGTGGACTTTACGTCCTTCGAGGTCTTTCCACAAAGTTTGGATGGGCAATTATCAGACGTTATTGAATTGCAAAAAATCTGAAGGGTGGAAGTTTGGACAAGCCATTTCTTGGCATATTCTCCACCTGCAAGATTCTGTGATTACATATCTGACATTCTCGAATGAGAGATTTGGAAGAGGAGGCAAGTGCCATGTAGTCCAAACCCTTCATATCCTTTATGGATTCACAATAAAATTGGTATTGATGGAGGGGTAACCAGTCTGCAAGAAATCACATGGAGAGAAGGATCCTCTTCGATGCAGAATGAAATGATCTTTCATTGTTCAAGATTTCTTTGCATGAGGAAGTTGATGGGAATGGTTTTATTGAAAATTATTTCCTCTCTGTTGAGCCTTTTTCTTGCTGTACGAGTATATAGAGCAGTAAAAGGGAAGTTTGGTTGCTAGTTAGCGGACAAAAATTTGAACCCTTGGAAAGAGATGTTTTTAATTTGGGCCTTCCCTCCTGGGCGTCCTACATTTGTAGGACATGTCCTACATTTTCAGATCACAGTATATTTTATGGGTACATACAATATTTGTACACCTGTAGACCCAGAATTAATCATGACCATTGCCATCCAAGCATTCTCATAGTATATTCCACCCCCTTCAAGTAAAACAACTCTTTATAATTGTGTAAGAGCTATTTGAAAGTAGAATTTATTCTCTTGGACTTTGGTGCACTTTACGTCCTGCGACATCTTTCCACAAAGTTTGGATGTACAATTATCAAACGTTATTGAGTTGCAAAAATTCTGTAGGGTGGAATTTTGGACAAGCCATTTCTTGGCATATCTTCCACCTGTAAGATTCTGTGATTACATATCTGACATTCTAGAATGAGAGATTTAGAAGAGGAGGCAAGTTCTATGTAGTCCAAACCCTTCATATCATTTATAGATTCACAATAAAATTGGTTGTGAAGGAGAGGTAACAAGTCTGCATGAAATGACATGGAGAGAAGGATCCTCTTTTATGCAGAACGAAATGATCTTTAATTGTTCAAGATTTCTTTGCATGAGGAAGTTGATGGGAATGGTTTTATTGAAAATTATTTCCTCTCTGTTGAGCCGTTTTCTTGCTGTCCGAGTTTATAGAGCAGTAAAAAGGAAGTTTGGTAGCTAGATAGTGGACAAAAATTTGAACCCTTGGAAAGAGGTGTTTTTGATGTGGGCCTTCACTCCTGGATGTCCTACATTTGTAGGACATGTCCTCCATTTTCAGATCACAGTATATTTTATGGGTTTATACTATATTTGTAAAACTGAGAACCAAAATTAATAATGACCATGGCCATCCATGCATTTTCAATGTAATATCCACTCTCTTGAAGCAAAACAACTCTCCATAATAGCGTAAGAGCTATTTGAAAGTAGAATTTATTCTCTTAGACTATGGTGGACTTTACGTCCTTCGATGTCTTTCCACAAAGTTTGGATGGGCAATTATCAGACGTTATTGATTTGCAAAAATTCTGAAGGGTAGGAATTTGAACAAGGCATTTCTTAGCATATCTTCCACATGTAAGATTCTGTGATTATATATCTGACATTCTCGAATGAGAGATTTGGAAGAGGATGAAAGTGCCATGTAGTCCAAACCCTTCATGTCATTTATGGATTCACAGTAAAATCGGTCGTGATGGAGGGGTACCCAGTCTGCATGAAATGACATGGAGAGAAGGATCCTCTTTTATGCAGAACGAAATGATCTTTAATTGTTCAAGATTTCTTTGCATGAGGAAGTTGATGGGAATGGTTTTATTGAAAATTATTTCCTCTCTGTTGAGCCGTTTTCTTGCTGTCTGAGTTTATAGAGCAGTAAAAAGGAAGTTTGGTAGCTAGATAGTGGACAAAAATTTGAACCCTTGGAAAGAGGTGTTTTTGATGTGGGCCTTCACTCCTGGATGTCCTACATTTGTAGGACATGTCCTCCATTTTCAGATCACAGTATATTTTATGGGTTTATACTATATTTGTAAAACTGAGAACCAAAATTAATAATGACCATGGCCATCCATGCATTTTCAATGTAATATCCACTCTCTTGAAGCAAAACAACTCTCCATAATAGCGTAAGAGCTATTTGAAAGTAGAATTTATTCTCTTAGACTATGGTGGACTTTACGTCCTTCGATGTATTTCCACAAAGTTTGGATGGGCAATTATCAGACGTTATTGATTTGCAAAAATTCTGAAGGGTAGGAATTTGAACAAGGCATTTCTTGGCATATCTTCCACATGTAAGATTCTGTGATTATATATCTGACATTCTCGAATGAGAGATTTGGAAGAGGAGGCAAGTGCCATGTAGTCCAAACCCTTCATGTCATTTATGGATTCACAGAGAAATTGGTCGTGACGGAGGGGTACCCAGTCTGCATGAAATCACATGGAGAGAAGGATGTTCTTCTGTGTAGAACAAAATGATCTTTCATTGTTCAAGATTTCTTTGCATGAGGAAGTTGATGGGAATGGTTTTATTGAATCTTATTTCCTCTCTGTTGAGCCGTTTTCTTGCTGTCCGAGTTTATAGAGCAGTAAAAAGGAAGTTTGGTTGCCAGATAGTGGACAAAAATTTGAACCCTTGGAAAGAGATGTTTTGGATGTGGGCCTTCACTCCTGGGCGTCCTACATTTGTAGGACATGTCCTCCATTTTCAGATCACAGTATATTTTATGGGTTTATACTATATTTGTAAAACTGAGAACCAAAATTAATAATGACCATGGCCATCCATGCATTTTCAATGTAATATCCACTCTCTTGAAGCAAAAGAACTCTCCATAATAGCGTAAGAGCTATTTGAAAGTAGAATTAATTTTCTTGGACTTTGGTGGACTTTACGTCCGGCGAGGTCTTTCCACAAAGTTTGGGTGGGCAATTATCAGACGTTATTGAGTTGCAAAAATTCGGAAGGCTGAGAGTTTGGACTAGCCATCTCTTGGCATATCTTCCACATGTAAGATTCTGAGATTACATATCTGACATTCTCGAATGAGAGATTTGGAAGAGGAGGCAAGTGCTATGTAGACCAAACCCTTCATATCATTTATAGATTCACAATAAAATTGGTCGTGAAGGAGGGGTACCCAGTCTGCATGAAATCACATGGAGAGAAGGATCCTCTTGTATCCAGAACAAAATTATCTTTCATTGTTCAAGATTTCTTTGCATGAGGAAGTTGATGGGAATGGTTTTATTGAATCTAATTTCCTCTCTGTTGAGCGTTTTTCTTGATGTACGAATATATAGAACAGTAAAAAAGAAGTTTTGTGGCTAGTTAGTGGAGAAAAATTTGAACCCTTGGAAAGAGGTTTTTTGATTAGGGCCATTCCTCCTGGGCGTCCTACATTTGTAGCACATGTCCTCCATTTTCAAACCACAGTATATTTTATGGGTTTATACTATATTTGTACACCTGTATACCCATAATTAATCATGACCATTGCCATCCAAGCATTTTCAATGTAATATCCTCTCTCTTGAAGCAAAACAACTCTCCATAATAGTATAAGAGCTATATGAAAGTAGAATTTATTCTCTTCGACTTTGGTGGACTTTACGTCCTTCGAGGTCTTTCCACAAAGTTTGGATGGGCAATTATCAGACGTTATTGAATTGCAAAAAATCTGAAGGGTGGAAGTTTGGACAAGCCATTTCTTGGCATATTCTCCACCTGCAAGATTCTGTGATTACATATCTGACATTCTCGAATGAGAGATTTGGAAGAGGAGGCAAGTGCCATGTAGTCCAAACCCTTCATATCCTTTATGGATTCACAATAAAATTGGTATTGATGGAGGGGTAACCAGTCTGCAAGAAATCACATGGAGAGAAGGATCCTCTTCGATGCAGAATGAAATGATCTTTCATTGTTCAAGATTTCTTTGCATGAGGAAGTTGATGGGAATGGTTTTATTGAAAATTATTTCCTCTCTGTTGAGCCTTTTTCTTGCTGTACGAGTATATAGAGCAGTAAAAGGGAAGTTTGGTTGCTAGATAGTGGACAAAAATTTGAACCCTTGGAAAGAGATGTTTTTAATTTGGGCCTTCCCTCCTGGGCGTCCTACATTTGTAGGACATGTCCTACATTTTCAGATCACAGTATATTTTATGGGTACATACAATATTTGTACACCTGTAGACCCAGAATTAATCATGACCATTGCCATCCAAGCATTCTCATAGTATATTCCACCCCCTTCAAGTAAAACAACTCTTTATAATTGTGTAAGAGCTATTTGAAAGTAGAATTTATTCTCTTGGACTTTGGTGCACTTTACGTCCTGCGACATCTTTCCACAAAGTTTGGATGTACAATTATCAAACGTTATTGAGTTGCAAAAATTCTGTAGGGTGGAATTTTGGACAAGCCATTTCTTGGCATATCTTCCACCTGTAAGATTCTGTGATTACATATCTGACAATCTAGAATGAGAGATTTAGAAGAGGAGGCAAGTTCTATGTAGTCCAAACCCTTCATATCATTTATAGATTCACAATAAAATTGGTTGTGAAGGAGAGGTAACAAGTCTGCATGAAATGACATGGAGAGAAGGATCCTCTTTTATGCAGAACGAAATGATCTTTAATTGTTCAAGATTTCTTTGCATGAGGAAGTTGATGGGAATGGTTTTATTGAAAATTATTTCCTCTCTGTTGAGCCGTTTTCTTGCTGTCCGAGTTTATAGAGCAGTAAAAAGGAAGTTTGGTTGCTAGATAGTGGACAAAAATTTGAACCCTTGGAAAGAGGTGTTTTTGATGTGGGCCTTCACTCCTGGATGTCCTACATTTGTAGGACATGTCCTCCATTTTCAGATCACAGTATATTTTATGGGTTTATACTATATTTGTAAAACTGAGAACCAAAATTAATAATGACCATGGCCATCCATGCATTTTCAATGTAATATCCACTCTCTTGAAGCAAAACAACTCTCCATAATAGCGTAAGAGCTATTTGAAAGTAGAATTTATTCTCTTAGACTATGGTGGACTTTACGTCCTTCGATGTCTTTCCACAAAGTTTGGATGGGCAATTATCAGACGTTATTAATTTGCAAAAATTCTGAAGGGTAGGAATTTGAACAAGGCATTTCTTGGCATATTTTCCACATGTAAGATTCTGTGATTATATATCTGACATTCTCGAATGAGAGATTTGGAAGAGGATGAAAGTGCCATGTAGTCCAAACCCTTCATGTCATTTATGGATTCACAGTGAAATTGGTCGTGACGGAGGGGTACCCAGCCTGCATGAAATCACATGGAGAGAAGGATGTTCTTCTGTGTAGAACAAAATGATCTTTCATTGTTCAAGATTTCTTTGCATGAGGAAGTTGATGGGAATGGTTTTATTGAAACTTATTTCCTATCTGTTGAGCCGTTTTCTTGCTGTCCGAGTTTATAGAGCAGTAAAAAGGAAGTTTGGTTGCTAGATAGTGGACAAAAATGTGAACCCTTGGAAAGAGGTGTTTTTGATGAGGGCCTTCACTCCTGGGCGTCCTACATTTGTAGGTCATGTCCTCCATCTTGAGATCACAATATATTTTATTGGTTTATACTATATATGTACACCTGTAGACCCATAATAAATCATGACCATGGCAATCCAAGCATTTTCAATGTAATATTCACTCTCTTGAAGCAAAACAACTCTCCATAATAGCGTAAGAGCTATTTGAAAGTAGAATTTATTCTCTTAGACTATGGTGGACTTTACGTCCTTCGATGTCTTTCCACAAAGTTTGGATGGGCAATTATCAGACGTTATTAATTTGCAAAAATTCTGAAGGGTAGGAATTTGAACAAGGCATTTCTTGGCATATTTTCCACATGTAAGATTCTGTGATTATATATCTGACATTCTCGAATGAGAGATTTGGAAGAAGATGAAAGTGCCATGTAGTCCAAACCCTTCATGTCATTTATGGATTCACAGTGAAATTGGTCGTGACGGAGGGGTACCCAGCCTGCATGAAATCACATGGAGAGAAGGATGTTCTTCTGTGTAGAACAAAATGATCTTTCATTGTTCAAGATTTCTTTGCATGAGGAAGTTGATGGGAATGGTTTTATTGAATCTTATTTCCTGTCTGTTGAGCGTTTTTCTTGATGTACGAATATATAGAGTAGTAAAAAGGAAGTTTTGTGGCTAGTTAGTGGAGAAAAATTTGAACCCTTGGAAAGAGGTGTTTTTAATTTGGGCCTTCCCTCCTGGGCGTCCTACATTTGTAGGACATGTCCTACATTTTCAGATCATACAGTATTTTATGGGTTTATACTATATATGTACCCTTGTAGACCCATAATTAATTATGACCATTGCCATCCAAGCATTTTTAATGTAATATCCACTCTCTTGAAGCAAAACAACTCTCCATAATAGTGTAAGAGCTATTTGAAAGTAGAAGTAATTCTCTTGGACTTTGGTGGACTTCATGTCCTTCGAGGTCTTTCCACAAAGTTGGGATGGGCAAGTATCAGACGTTATTGAGTTGCAAAAATTCTGAAGTGTGGAATTTTGGACAAGCCATTTCTTGGCATGTCTTACACCTGTAAGATTCTGTGATTACATAGTTGTCATTCTCGAATGAGAGATTTGGAAGAGGAGGCAAGTGCTATGTAGTCCAAACCCTTCATATCATTTATAGATTCACAATAAAATTGGTTGTGAAGGAGGGGTACCCAGGCTGCATGAAATCACATGGACAGAAGGATCCTCTTTTATGCAGAACGAAATGATCTTTAATTGTTCAAGATTTCTTTGCATGAGGAAGTTGATGGGAATGGTTTTATTGAATCTTATTTCCTCTCTGTTGAGCCGTTTTCTTGCTGTCCGAGTTTATAGAGCAGTAAAAAGGAAGTTTGGTAGCTAGATAGTGGACAAAAATTTGAACCCTTGGAAAGAGGTGTTTTTGATGTGGGCCTTCACTCCTGGATGTCCTACATTTGTAGGACATGTCCTCCATTTTCAGATCACAGTATATTTTATGGGTTTATACTATATTTGTAAAACTGAGAACCAAAATTAATAATGACCATGGCCATCCATGCATTTTCAATGTAATATCCACTCTCTTGAAGCAAAACAACTCTCCATAATAGCGTAAGAGCTATTTGAAAGTAGAATTTATTCTCTTAGACTATGGTGGACTTTACGTCCTTCGATGTCTTTCCACAAAGTTTGGATGGGCAATTATCAGACGTTATTGATTTGCAAAAATTCTGAAGGGTAGGAATTTGAACAAGGCATTTCTTGGCATATCTTCCACATGTAAGATTCTGTGATTATATATCTGACATTCTCGAATGAGAGATTTGGAAGAGGAGGCAAGTGCCATGTAGTCCAAACCCTTCATGTCATTTATGGATTCACAGAGAAATTGGTCGTGACGGAGGGGTACCCAGTCTGCATGAAATCACATGGAGAGAAGGATGTTCTTCTGTGTAGAACAAAATGATCTTTCATTGTTCAAGATTTCTTTGCATGAGGAAGTTGATGGGAATGGTTTTATTGAATCTTATTTCCTCTCTGTTGAGCCGTTTTCTTGCTGTCCGAGTTTATAGAGCAGTAAAAAGGAAGTTTGGTTGCCAGATAGTGGACAAAAATTTGAACCCTTGGAAAGAGATGTTTTGGATGTGGGCCTTCACTCCTGGGCGTCCTACATTTGTAGGACATGTCCTCCATTTTCAGATCACAGTATATTTTATGGGTTTATACTATATTTGTAAAACTGAGAACCAAAATTAATAATGACCATGGCCATCCATGCATTTTCAATGTAATATCCACTCTCTTGAAGCAAAAGAACTCTCCATAATAGCGTAAGAGCTATTTGAAAGTAGAATTAATTTTCTTGGACTTTGGTGGACTTTACGTCCGGCGAGGTCTTTCCACAAAGTTTGGGTGGGCAATTATCAGACGTTATTGAGTTGCAAAAATTCGGAAGGCTGAGAGTTTGGACTAGCCATCTCTTGGCATATCTTCCACATGTAAGATTCTGAGATTACATATCTGACATTCTCGAATGAGAGATTTGGAAGAGGAGGCAAGTGCTATGTAGACCAAACCCTTCATATCATTTATAGATTCACAATAAAATTGGTCGTGAAGGAGGGGTACCCAGTCTGCATGAAATCACATGGAGAGAAGGATCCTCTTGTATCCAGAACAAAATTATCTTTCATTGTTCAAGATTTCTTTGCATGAGGAAGTTGATGGGAATGGTTTTATTGAATCTAATTTCCTCTCTGTTGAGCGTTTTTCTTGATGTACGAATATATAGAACAGTAAAAAAGAAGTTTTGTGGCTAGTTAGTGGAGAAAAATTTGAACCCTTGGAAAGAGGTTTTTTGATTAGGGCCATTCCTCCTGGGCGTCCTACATTTGTAGGACATGTCCTCCATTTTCAAACCACAGTATATTTTATGGGTTTATACTATATTTGTACACCTGTATACCCATAATTAATCATGACCATTGCCATCCAAGCATTTTCAATGTAATATCCTCTCTCTTGAAGCAAAACAACTCTCCATAATAGTATAAGAGCTATATGAAAGTAGAATTTATTCTCTTCGACTTTGGTGGACTTTACGTCCTTCGAGGTCTTTCCACAAAGTTTGGATGGGCAATTATCAGACGTTATTGAATTGCAAAAAATCTGAAGGGTGGAAGTTTGGACAAGCCATTTCTTGGCATATTCTCCACCTGCAAGATTCTGTGATTACATATCTGACATTCTCGAATGAGAGATTTGGAAGAGGAGGCAAGTGCCATGTAGTCCAAACCCTTCATATCCTTTATGGATTCACAATAAAATTGGTATTGATGGAGGGGTAACCAGTCTGCAAGAAATCACATGGAGAGAAGGATCCTCTTCGATGCAGAATGAAATGATCTTTCATTGTTCAAGATTTCTTTGCATGAGGAAGTTGATGGGAATGGTTTTATTGAAAATTATTTCCTCTCTGTTGAGCCTTTTTCTTGCTGTACGAGTATATAGAGCAGTAAAAGGGAAGTTTGGTTGCTAGTTAGCGGACAAAAATTTGAACCCTTGGAAAGAGATGTTTTTAATTTGGGCCTTCCCTCCTGGGCGTCCTACATTTGTAGGACATGTCCTACATTTTCAGATCACAGTATATTTTATGGGTACATACAATATTTGTACACCTGTAGACCCAGAATTAATCATGACCATTGCCATCCAAGCATTCTCATAGTATATTCCACCCCCTTCAAGTAAAACAACTCTTTATAATTGTGTAAGAGCTATTTGAAAGTAGAATTTATTCTCTTGGACTTTGGTGCACTTTACGTCCTGCGACATCTTTCCACAAAGTTTGGATGTACAATTATCAAACGTTATTGAGTTGCAAAAATTCTGTAGGGTGGAATTTTGGACAAGCCATTTCTTGGCATATCTTCCACCTGTAAGATTCTGTGATTACATATCTGACAATCTAGAATGAGAGATTTAGAAGAGGAGGCAAGTTCTATGTAGTCCAAACCCTTCATATCATTTATAGATTCACAATAAAATTGGTTGTGAAGGAGAGGTAACAAGTCTGCATGAAATGACATGGAGAGAAGGATCCTCTTTTATGCAGAACGAAATGATCTTTAATTGTTCAAGATTTCTTTGCATGAGGAAGTTGATGGGAATGGTTTTATTGAAAATTATTTCCTCTCTGTTGAGCCGTTTTCTTGCTGTCCGAGTTTATAGAGCAGTAAAAAGGAAGTTTGGTTGCTAGATAGTGGACAAAAATTTGAACCCTTGGAAAGAGGTGTTTTTGATGTGGGCCTTCACTCCTGGATGTCCTACATTTGTAGGACATGTCCTCCATTTTCAGATCACAGTATATTTTATGGGTTTATACTATATTTGTAAAACTGAGAACCAAAATTAATAATGACCATGGCCATCCATGCATTTTCAATGTAATATCCACTCTCTTGAAGCAAAACAACTCTCCATAATAGCGTAAGAGCTATTTGAAAGTAGAATTTATTCTCTTAGACTATGGTGGACTTTACGTCCTTCGATGTCTTTCCACAAAGTTTGGATGGGCAATTATCAGACGTTATTAATTTGCAAAAATTCTGAAGGGTAGGAATTTGAACAAGGCATTTCTTGGCATATTTTCCACATGTAAGATTCTGTGATTATATATCTGACATTCTCGAATGAGAGATTTGGAAGAGGATGAAAGTGCCATGTAGTCCAAACCCTTCATGTCATTTATGGATTCACAGTGAAATTGGTCGTGACGGAGGGGTACCCAGCCTGCATGAAATCACATGGAGAGAAGGATGTTCTTCTGTGTAGAACAAAATGATCTTTCATTGTTCAAGATTTCTTTGCATGAGGAAGTTGATGGGAATGGTTTTATTGAAACTTATTTCCTATCTGTTGAGCCGTTTTCTTGCTGTCCGAGTTTATAGAGCAGTAAAAAGGAAGTTTGGTTGCTAGATAGTGGACAAAAATGTGAACCCTTGGAAAGAGGTGTTTTTGATGAGGGCCTTCACTCCTGGGCGTCCTACATTTGTAGGACATGTCCTCCATCTTGAGATCACAATATATTTTATGGGTTTATACTATATATGTACACCTGTAGACCCATAATAAATCATGACCATGGCAATCCAAGCATTTTCAATGTAATATTCACTCTCTTGAAGCAAAACAACTCTCCATAATAGCGTAAGAGCTATTTGAAAGTAGAATTTATTCTCTTAGACTATGGTGGACTTTATGTCCTTCGATGTCTTTCCACAAAGTTTGGATGGGCAATTATCAGACGTTATTAATTTGCAAAAATTCTGAAGGGTAGGAATTTGAACAAGGCATTTCTTGGCATATTTTCCACATGTAAGATTCTGTGATTATATATCTGACATTCTCGAATGAGAGATTTGGAAGAAGATGAAAGTGCCATGTAGTCCAAACCCTTCATGTCATTTATGGATTCACAGTGAAATTGGTCGTGACGGAGGGGTACCCAGCCTGCATGAAATCACATGGAGAGAAGGATGTTCTTCTGTGTAGAACAAAATGATCTTTCATTGTTCAAGATTTCTTTGCATGAGGAAGTTGATGGGAATGGTTTTATTGAAACTTATTTCCTATCTGTTGAGCCGTTTTCTTGCTGTCCGAGTTTATAGAGCAGTAAAAAGGAAGTTTGGTTGCTAGATAGTGGACAAAAATGTGAACCCTTGGAAAGAGGTGTTTTTGATGTGGGCCTTCACTCCTGGGCGTCCTACATTTGTAGGACATGTCCTCCATCTTGAGATCACAATATATTTTATGGGTTTATACTATATATGTACACCTGTAGACCCATAATAAATCATGACCATGGCAATCCAAGCATTTTCAATGTAATATTCACTCTCTTGAAGCAAAAGAACTCTCCATAATAGCGTAAGAGCTATTTGAAAGTAGAATTAATTTTCTTGGACTTTGGTGGACTTTACGTCCGGCGAGGTCTTTCCACAAAGTTTGGATGGGCAATTATCAGACGTTATTGAGTTGCAAAAATTCGGAAGGCTGGGAGTTTGGACTAGCCATCTCTTGGCATATCTTGCACCTGTAAGATTCTGAGATTACATATCTGACATTCTCGAATGAGAGATTTGGAAGAGGAGGCAAGTGCTATGTAGACCAAACCCTTCATATCATTTATAGATTCACAATAAAATTGGTCGTGAAGGAGGGGTACCCAGTCTGCATGAAATCACATGGAGAGAAGGATCCTCTTGTATCCAGAACAAAATTATCTTTCATTGTTCAAGATTTCTTTGCATGAGGAAGTTGATGGGAATGGTTTTATTGAATCTAATTTCCTCTCTGTTGAGCGTTTTTCTTGATGTACGAATATATAGAACAGTAAAAAAGAAGTTTTGTGGCTAGTTAGTGGAGAAAAATTTGAACCCTTGGAAAGAGGTGTTTTTAATTTGGGCCTTCCCTCCTGGGCGTCCTACATTTGTAGGACATGTCCTACATTTTCAGATCACAGTATATTTTATGGGTATATACTATATTTGTACACCTGTAAACCCATAATTAATTATGACCATGGCCATCGATGCATTTTCAATGTAATATCCAATCTCTTGAAGCAAAACAATCTCCATAATAGTGTAAGAGCTATTTGAAAGTAGAATTTATTCTCTTGAACTTTGGTGGACTTTACATCCTTCGAGGTCTTTGCACAAAGTTTGGAATGGCAATTATCTGACGTTATTGAGTTGCAAAAATTCTGAAGGGTGGAAGTTTGGACTAGCCATATCTTGGCATATCTTGCACCATTAAGGTTCTGTGATTACATATCTGACATTCTCGAATGAGAGATTTGGAAGAGGAGGCAAGTGCCATGTAGTTCCAAACCTTCATGTCATTCATGGATTCACAGTGAAATTGGTCGTGATGGGGGGGTACCCAGTCTGCATGAAATCACATGGAGAGAAGGATCCTCTTGTATGCAGAACAAAATTATCTTTCAATGTTCAAGATTTCTTTGCATGAGGAAGTTGATGGGAATGGTTTTATTGAATCTTATTTCCTGTCTGTTGAGCGTTTTTCTTGATGTACGAATATATAGAGTAGTAAAAAGGAAGTTTTGTGGCTAGTTAGTGGAGAAAAATTTGAACCCTTGGAAAGAGGTGTTTTTAATTTGGGCCTTCCCTCCTGGGCGTCCTACATTTGTAGGACATGTCCTACATTTTCAGATCATACAGTATTTTATGGGTTTATACTATATATGTACCCTTGTAGACCCATAATTAATTATGACCATTGCCATCCAAGCATTTTTAATGTAATATCCACTCTCTTGAAGCAAAACAACTCTCCATAATAGTGTAAGAGCTATTTGAAAGTAGAATTAATTCTCTTGGACTTTGGTGGACTTCATGTCCTTCGAGGTCTTTCCACAAAGTTGGGATGGGCAAGTATCAGACGTTATTGAGTTGCAAAAATTCTGAAGTGTGGAATTTTGGACAAGCCATTTCTTGGCATGTCTTACACCTGTAAGATTCTGTGATTACATAGTTGTCATTCTCGAATGAGAGATTTGGAAGAGGAGGCAAGTGCTATGTAGTCCAAACCCTTCATATCATTTATAGATTCACAATAAAATTGGTTGTGAAGGAGGGGTACCCAGGCTGCATGAAATCACATGGACAGAAGGATCCTCTTTTATGCAGAACGAAATGATCTTTAATTGTTCAAGATTTCTTTGCATGAGGAAGTTGATGGGAATGGTTTTATTGAATCTTATTTCCTCTCTGTTGAGCCGGTTTCTTGCTGTCCGAGTTTATAGAGCAGTAAAAAGGAAGTTTGGTAGCTAGATAGTGGACAAAAATTTGAACCCTTGGAAAGAGGTGTTTTTGATGTGGGCCTTCACTCCTGGATGTCCTACATTTGTAGGACATGTCCTCCATTTTCAGATCACAGTATATTTTATGGGTTTATACTATATTTGTAAAACTGAGAACCAAAATTAATAATGACCATGGCCATCCATGCATTTTCAATGTAATATCCACTCTCTTGAAGCAAAACAACTCTCCATAATAGCGTAAGAGCTATTTGAAAGTAGAATTTATTCTCTTAGACTATGGTGGACTTTACGTCCTTCGAGGTCTTTCCACAAAGTTTGGATGGGCAATTATCAGATGTTATTAATTTGCAAAAATTCTGAAGGGTAGGAATTTGAACAAGGCATTTCTTGGCATATCTTCCACATGTAAGATTCTGTGATTATATATCTGACATTCTCGAATGAGAGATTTGGAAGAGGATGAAAGTGCCATGTAGTCCAAACCCTTCATGTCATTTATGGATTCACAGTGAAATTGGTCGTGACGGAGGGGTACCCAGCCTGCATGAAATCACATGGAGAGAAGGATGTTCTTCTGTGTAGAACAAAATGATCTTTCATTGTTCAAGATTTCTTTGCATGAGGAAGTTGATGGGAATGGTTTTATTGAAACTTATTTCCTATCTGTTGAGCCGTTTTCTTGCTGTCCGAGTTTATAGAGCAGTAAAAAGGAAGTTTGGTTGCTAGATAGTGGACAAAAATGTGAACCCGTGGAAAGAGGTGTTTTTGATGTGGGCCTTCACTCCTGGGCGTCCTACATTTGTAGGACATGTCCTCCATCTTGAGATCACAATATATTTTATGGGTTTATACTATATATGTACACCTGTAGACCCATAATAAATCATGACCATGGCAATCCAAGCATTTTCAATGTAATATTCACTCTCTTGAAGCAAAAAAACTCTCCATAATAGCGTAAGAGCTATTTGAAAGTAGAATTAATTTTCTTGGACTTTGTTGGACTTTACGTCCGGCGAGGTCTTTCCACAAAGTTTGGATGGGCAATTATCAGACGTTATTGAGTTGCAAAAATTCGGAAGGCTGGGAGTTTGGACTAGCCATCTCTTGGCATATCTTGCACCTGTAAGATTCTGAGATTACATATCTGACATTCTCGAATGAGAGATTTGGAAGAGGAGGCAAGTGCTATGTAGACCAAACCCTTCATATCATTTATAGATTCACAATAAAATTGGTCGTGAAGGAGGGGTACCCAGTCTGCATGAAATCACATGGAGAGAAGGATCCTCTTGTATCCAGAACAAAATTATCTTTCATTGTTCAAGATTTCTTTGCATGAGGAAGTTGATGGGAATGGTTTTATTGAATCTAATTTCCTCTCTGTTGAGCGTTTTTCTTGATGTACAAATATATAGAGTAGTAAAAAGGAAGTTTTGTCGCTAGTTAGTGGAGAAAAATTTGAACCCTTGGAAAGAGGTGTTTTTAATTTGGGCCTTCCCTCCTGGGCGTCCTACATTTGTAGGACATGTCCTACATTTTCAGATCATACTGTATTTTATGGGTTTATACTATATATGTACACTTGTAGACCCATAATTAATTATGACCATTGCCATCCAAGCATTTTTAATGTAATATCCACTCTCTTGAAGCAAAACAACTCTCCATAATAGTGTAAGAACTATTTGAAAGTAGAATTAATTCTCTTGGACTTTGGTGGACTTCATGTCCTTCGAGGTCTTTCCACAAAGTTGGGATGGGCAAGTATCAGACGTTATTGAGTTGCAAAAATTCTGAAGTGTGGAATTTTGGACAAGCCATTTCTTGGCATGTCTTACACCTGTAAGATTCTGTGATTACACAGTTGTCATTCTCGAATGAGAGATTTGGAAGAGGAGGCAAGTGCCATGTAGTCCAAATGCTTCATGTCATTAAGGATTCACAGTGAAATTGGTCGTGATGGGGGGGTACCCAGTCTGCATGAAATCACATGGAGAGAAGGCTCCTCTTCCATGTAGAATGGAATGATCTTTCATTGTTCAAGATTTCTTTGCATGAGCAAGTTGATGGGAATGGTTTTATTGAATCTTATTTCTTCTCTGTTGAGCCGTTTTCTTACTGTCCAAGTTTACAGAGCAGTAAAAAGGAAGTATAGTTGCTAATTAGTGGAAAAAAATTTGAACCCTTTGATGGAGGTGTTTTTGATTTGGGCCTTCCCTCCTGGGCATCCTACATTTGTAGGACAGGTCCTCCATTTTCAGATCACAGTTTATTTTATGGGTATATACTATATTTTTACACCTGTAGACCCATAATTAATCATGACCATGGCCATCGAAGCATTTTCAATGTAATATCCCCTTTCCTAAAGCAAAACAGCTCTCCATAATAGCGTAAGAGCTATTTGAAAGTAGAATTTATTCTCTTAGACTATGATGGACTTTACGTCCTTCGAGGCCTTTCCACAAAGTTTGGATGGGCAATTATCAGACGTTATTGATTTGTAAAAATTCTGAAGGGTGGAAGTTTGGATAAGCCATTTCTTGGCATATCTTTCACATGTAAGATTCTGTGATTACATATCTGACATTCTCGAATGAGAGATTTGGAAGAGTAGGCAAGTGCCATGTAGTCCAAACCCTTCATGTCATTTATGTATTCACAGAAAAATTGGTCGTGATGGAGTTCTACCCAGTATGCATGAAATCACATGGAGAGAAAGATCTTCTTCTATGTAGAACAAAATGATCTTTCATTGTTCAAGATTTGCATGAGGAAGTTGATGGGAATGGTTTTATTGAATCTTATTTCCTCTCTGTTGAGCCGTTTTCTTCCTGTCCGAGTATATAGAGAAGTAAAAAGGAAGTTTGGTTGCTAGATAGTGTACAAAAATTAGAACCCTTGGAAAGAGGTGTTTTTGATGTGGGCCTTCCCTCCTGGGCGTCCTACATTTGTAGGACATGTCCTCCATTTTCAGATCACAGTATATTTTATGTGTTTATACTATATTTGTACACCTGCAAACCCATAATTAATCATGACCATTGCCATCCAAGCACTTTCAAAGTATATTCCACTACGTTCAAGCAAAACAACTCTTCATAATAGTTTATGAGCTATTTGAAAGTAGCAATTATTCTCTTGGACTTTGGTGCACTTTACTTCAAGCGAGTTCTTTCCACAAAGTTTGGATGGGCAATTATCAGGCCTTATTGAGTTGCAAAAATTCGGAAGGCTGGGAGTTTGGACTAGCCATCTCTTGGCATATCTTGCACCTGCAAGATTCTGTGATTACATATCTGACATTCTCGAATGAGAGATTTGGAAGAGGAGGCAAGTGCTATGTAGTCCAAACCTTTCATATCATTTATGGATTCACAATAAAATTGGACGTGATGGAGGGGTAACCAGTCTGAATGAAATCACATGGAGAAAAGGATCCTCTTCTATGCAGAAAGAAATGATCTTTCATTGTTCAAGATTTCTTTGCATGAGGAAGTTGATGGGAATGGTTTTATTGAATCTCATTTCCTCTCTGTTGTGCCGTTTTCTTGCGGTCCGAGTTTATAGAGCAGTAAAAAGGAAGTTTGGTTGCTAGATAGTGGACAAAAATTTGAACCCTTGGAAAGAGGTGTTTTTGTTTTGGGCCTTCCCTCCTGGGCGTCCTACATTTGTAGGACATGTCCTCCATCTTGAGTTCACAGTATATTTTCTGGGTTCATACTATATATGTACACCTGTAGACGCATAATAAAACATGACCATGTCCATCCAAGCATTTTCAATTTAATATCCACTCTCTTGAAGCAAAAGAACTCTCCATAATAGTGTAAGAGCTATTTGAAAGTAGAATTTATTTTCTTGGACTTTGGTGGATTTTATGTCCGGCGAGGTCTTTCCACAAATTTTGGATGTGCAATTATCAGACGTTATTGTGTTGCAAAAATTTGGAAGGCTGTGAGTTTGGACTAGCCATCTCTTGGCATATCTTGCACCTGTAAGATTCTGTGATTACATATCTGACATTCTCGAATGAGACATTTGGAAGAGGAGGCACGTGCCAAGTAGTCCAAACCCTTCATGTCATTTATGGATTCACAGTGAAATTGGTGGTGATGTAGGGGTACCCAGTCTGCAAGAAGCCACATGGAGGGAAGGATCCTCTTCTATGTAGAATGAAAGGATCTTTCATTTTTCAAGATTTCTTTGCATGAGGAAGTTGATGGGAATGGTGTTATTGAATCTTATTTCCTCTCTGTTGAGCCGTTTTCTTGCTGTCCTAGTTTACAGAGCAGTAAAAAGGAAGTTTGTTTGCTAGATAGTGGACAAATATTTGAACCCTTGGAAAGAGGTGTTTTTGATTTGGACCTTCCCTCCTGGTGTCCTACATTTGTAGGACATGTCCTCCATTTTCTGATCACAGTATATTTTATGGATTTATACTATATTTGTACACCTGTATACCCATAATTAATCATGACCATTGCCATCCAAGCATTTTCAATGTAATATCCACTCTCTTGAAGCAAAACAACTCTCCACAATAGTGTAAGAGCTATTTGAAAGTAGAATTTATTCTCTTGGACTTTGGTGGACTTTACGTCCTTCGAGTTCTTTCCACAAAGTTTGGATGGGCAATTATCAGACGTTATTGAATTGCAAAATCTGAAGGGTGGAAGTTTGGACAAGCCATTTCTTGGCATATTCTCCACCTGCAAGATTCTGTGATTATATATCTGACATTCTCGAATGAGAGATTTGGAAGAGGAGGCAAGTGCTATGTAGTCCAAACCCTTCATATCATTTATGGATTCACAATAAAATTGGATGTGATGGAGGGGTAACAAGTCTGCATGAAATCACATGGAGAGAAGGATCCTCTTTTATGCAAAACGAAATGATCTTTCATTGTTCAAGATTTCTTTGCATGAGGAAGTTGATGGGAATGGTTTTATTGAATCTTATTTCCTCTCTGTTGAGCCGTTTTCTTGCTGTCCGAGTTTATAGAGCAGTAAAAAGGAAGTTTGGTTGCTAGATAGTGGACAAAAATTTGAACCCTTAGAAAGAGGTGTTTCTGATGTGGAACTTCCCTCCTGGGTGTCCTACATTTGTAGGACATGTCCTCCATTTTCTGATTACAGTATATTTTATGGGTTTATACTATATTTGTAAAACTGTAGAACCATAATTAATAATGACCATGGCCATCCATGCATTTTCAATGTAATATCCACTCTCTTGAAGCAAAACAACTCTCCATAATAGCGTAAGAGGTACTTGAAAGTAGAATTTATTCTCTTAGACTATGGTGGACTTTACGTCCTTCGAGGTCTTTCCACAAAGTATAGATGGGCAATTATCAGATGTTATTGATTGATATTGAAGGGTGGAAGTTTGGACAAGCCATTTCTTGGCATATCTTCCACATGTAAGATTCTGTGATTACATATCTGACATTCTCGAATGAGAGATTTGGTAGAGGAGGCAAGTGCCATGTAGTCCAAACCCTTCATGTCATTTATGGATTCACAGTGAAATTGGTCGTGACGGAGGGGTACCCAGTCTGCATGAAATCACATGGAGAGAAGGATCCTCTTGTATGCAGAACAAAATAACTTTCATTGTTCAAGATTTCTTTGCATGAGGAAGTTGATGGGAATGGTTTTATTGAATCTTATTTCCTCCCTGTTGAGCGTTTTTCTTGATGTACGAATATATAGATCAGTAAAAAGGAAGTTTTGTGGCTAGTTAGTGGAGAAAAATTTGAACCGTTGGAAAGAGGTGTTTTTAATTTGGGCCTTCCCTCCTGGGCGTCCTACATTTTCAGATCACATAATATTTTATGGGTATATACTATATTTGTACACCTGTAAACACATAATTAATCATGACCATTGCCATCGACGCATTTTCAATGTAATATCCACTCTCTTGAAGCAAAACAACTCTCCATAATAGTGTAAGAGCTATTTGAAAGTAGAATTTATTTTCTTGGGCTTTGATGGACTTGATGTCCGGCGAGGTCTTTCCAAAAGTTTGGATGAGCAATTATCAGACGTTATTGAGTTGCAAAAATTCTGAAGTGTGGAATTTTGGACAAGACGTTTCTTGGCATATCTTCCACATGAAAGATTCTGTGATTACATATCTGACATTCTCGAATGAGAGATTTGGAAGAGGAGGCAAGTGCCATGTAGTCCAAACCCTTCATGTCATTTATGGATTCACAGTGAAATTGGTCTTGACGGAGGGGTACACAGTCTGCATGAAATCAAACGGATAGAAGGATCCTCTTCTATGTAGAACGAAATGATCTTTCATTGTTCAAGATTTCTTTGCTTCAGGAAATTGATGGGAATGGTTTTATTGAATCTTTTTTCCTCTCTGTTGAGTGGTTTTCTGGCTGTTCGAGTTTACACAGCAGGAAAAATGAAGTTTGGTTTCTAGATAGTGGAGAAAAAATTGAACCCTTGAAAAGAGGTGTTTTTGATTAGGGCCATACCTCCTGGGCGTCCTACATTTGTAGTACATGTCCTCCATTTTCAAACCACAGTTTATTTTATGGGTATATACTATATTTTTACACCTGTATACCCATAATTAATCATGACCATTGCCATCCAAGCATTTTCAATGTAATATCCACTCTCTTGAAGCAAAACAACTCTCCATAATAGTGTAAGAGCTATTTGAAAGTAGAATTTATTCTCCTGGACTTTGGTGGACTTTACGTCCTTCGACGTCTTTCCACAAAGTTTGGATGGGCAATTTTCAGACGTTATTGAATTGCAAAAAATCTGAAGGGTGGAAGTTTGGACAAGCCATTTCTTGGCATATTCTCCACCTGCAAGATTCTGTGATTACATATCTGACATTCTCGAATGAGAGATTTGGAAGAGGAGGCAAGTGCCATGTATTCCAAACATTTAATATCCTTTATGTATTCACAATAAAATTGGTTGTGATGGAGGGGTAACCAGTCTGCAAGAAATCACATGGAGAGAAGGATCCTCTTTGATGCAGAACGATATGATCTTTCATTGTTCAAGATTTCTTTGCATGAGGAAGTTGATGGGAATGGTTTTATTGAATCTTATTTCCTCTCTGTTGACCCGTTTTCTTGCTGTAAGAGTATATAGAGCAGTAAAAAGGAAGTTTGGTTGCTAGTTAGTGTACAAAAATTAGAACCATTGGAAAGGGGTGTTTTTGATTTGGACCTTCCCTCCTGGGTGTCCTACATTTGTAGGACATGTCCTCCATTTTCAGATCACAGTATATTTTATGGGTATATACAATATTTGTACACCTGTAGACCCAGAATTAATCATGACCATTGCCATCCAAGCATTCTCAAAGTATATTCCACCCCTTCAAGTAAAACAACTCTTCATAATTGTGTAAGAGGTATTTGAAAGTAGAATTTATTCTCTTTGACTTTGGTGCACTTTATCTCCTGCGACGTCTTTCCACAAAGTTTGGATGGACAATTATCAGACGTTATTGAGTTGCAAAAATTCTGAATTGTGGAATTTTGGACAAGCCATTTCTTGGCATATCTTCCACATGTAAGATTCTGTGATTACACATCTGACATTCTATAATGACAGATTTGGTAGAGGAGGCAAGTGCTATGTAGTCCAAACCCTTCATATCATTTATAGATTTACAATAAAATTGGTTGTGAAGGAGGGGTAACCAGTCTGCATGAAATCACATGGAGAGAAGGATCCTCTTTTATGTAGAACGAAATGATCTTTCATTGTTCAAGATTCCTTTGCATGAGAAAGTTGATGGGAATGGTTTTATTGAATCTAATTTCCTCTCTGTTGAGCCGTTTTCTTGCTGTCCGAGTTTATAGAGCAGTAAAAAGGAACTTTGGTAGCTAGTTGTTAGACAAAAATTTGAACCCTTGGAAAGAGGTGTTTTTGATGTGGGCCTTCCCTCCTGGGCGTCCTACATTTGTAGGACATGTCCTCTATCTTGAGATCACAGTATATTTTATGGGTTTATACTATATATGTACACCTGTAGACCCATAAAAAACATGACCATGGCCATCCAAGCATTTTCAATGTAATATCCAATCTCTTTAAGCAAAACAACTCTCCATAATAGCGTAAGAGCTATTTGAAATTAGAATTTATTCTCTTTGACTATGCTGGACTTTACGTTCTTCGAGGTCTTTCCACAAAGATTGGATGGGCAATTATCAGACATTATTGAATCGCAAAAATTCGGAAGGATGGGAGTTTGGACTAGCCATCTCTTGGCATATCTTGCACCTGTAAAATCCTGTGATTACATATCTGACATTCGCGAAAGAGAGATTTGGAAGAGGAAGCACGTGCCATGTAGTCCAAACCCTTCATGTCATTTATGGATTCACAGTGAAATTGGTGGTGATGTAGGGGTACCCAGTCTGCAAGAAATCACATGGAGAGAAGGATCCTCTTCTATGTAGACCGAAATGATCTTTCATTTTTCAAGATTTCTTTGCATGGGGAAGTTGATGGGAATGGTTTTATTGAATCTTATTTCCTCTCTGTTGAGCCGTTTACTTGCTGTCCGATGTTATAGAGCAGTAAAAATGAGGTTTGGTTGCTAGATAGTGGACAAAAATTTGAACACTTGGAAAGGGGTGTTTCTGATTTGGACCTTCCCTCCTGGGTGTCCTACATTTGTAGGACATGTCCTCCATTTTCTGACCAGAGTATATTTTATGGGTTTATACTATATTTGTAAAACTGTAGAACCATAATTAATAATGACCATGGCCATCCATGCATTTTCAATGTAATATCCACTCTCTTGAAGCAAAACAACTCCCCATAATAACGTGAGAGCTATTTGAAAGTAGAATTTATTCTCTTAGATTATGGTGGACTTTACGTCCTTTGAGGTCTTTCCACAAAGTTTGGATGGGCAATTATCAGACGTTATTGATTTGCAAAAATTCTGAAGGGTGGAAGTTTGGAAAAGCCGTTTCTTGGCATATCTTCCACATGTAAGATTCTGTGATTACATATCTGACATTCTCGAATGAGAGATTTGGAAGAGGAGGCAAGTGCCATGTAGTCCAAACCCTTCATGTCATTTATGGATTCACAGTGAAATTGGTCGTGACGGAGGAGTACCCAGTCTGAATGAAATCACATGGAGAGAAGGATCTTCTTCTATGTAGAGCAAAATGATCTTTCATTGTTCTAGGTTTCTTTTCATGAGGAAGTTGATATGAATGGTTTTATTGAATCTTATTTCCTCTCTGTTGAGCCGTTTTCTTGCTGTCCGAATTTATAGAGCAATAAAAAGGAAGTTTGGTTTCTAGATAGTGGACAAAAATTTGAATCCTTGGAAAGAGGTGTTTTTGATTTGGGCCTTCCCTCCAGGGCGTCCTACATTTGTAGGACATGTCCTCCATTTTCAGATCACAGTATATTTTATGTGTTTATACTATATTTGTACACCTGCAGACCCATAATTAATCATGACCATTGACATCCAAGCATTTTCAAAGTATATTCCACTCCGTTCAAGCAAAACAACTCTCCATAATAGTGTATGAGCTATTTGAAAATAGCAATTATTCTCTTGGACTTTGGTGCATTTTACGTCAAGCGAGGTCTTTCCACAAAGTTTGGATGGGCAATTATCATACCTTATTGAGTTGCAAAAATTCAGATGGCTGGGAGTTTGGTCTAGCCATCTCTTGGCATATCTTGCACCTGCAAGATTCTGTGATTACATATCTGACATTCTCGAATGAGATATTTGGAAGAGGAGAGAAGTGCTATGTAGTCCAAACCCTTCATATCATTTATAGATTCACAAAAAAATTGGTTGTGATAGAGGGGTAACCAGTCTGCATGAAATCACATGGAGAGAAGGATCCTCTTTTATGCAGAATGAAATGACCTTTCATTGTTCAAGATTTCTTTGCATGAGGAAGTTGATGGGAATGGTTTTATTGAATCTTATTTCCTCTCGGTTGAGACGTTTTCTTGCTGTCCAGGTATATAGAGCAGTAAAAAGGAAGTTTGGTTGCTAGTTAGTGGACAAAAATTTGAACCCTTGGAAAGAGGTGTTTTTGATTTGGGCCTTCCCTCCAGGGCGTCCTACATTTGTAGGACATGTCCTCCATTTTCAGATCACAGTATATTTTATGTGTTTATACTATATTTGTACACCTGCAGACCCATAATTAATCATGACCATTGACATCCGAGTATTTTCAAAGTATATTCCACTCCGTTCAAGCAAAACAACTCTCCATAATAGTGTATGAGATATTTGAAAGTAGTATTTATTCTCTTGGACTTTGGTGCACCTTACATCCTGCGAGGTCTTTCCACAAAGTTTGGATGGGCAATTCTCAGATGTTACTGAGTTGCAAAAATTTGGAAGGGTGGAAGTTTGGACTAGCGATCTCTTGGCATATCTTTCACCTGTAAGATTCTGTGATTACATATCTGACATTTTCGAATGAGAGATTTGAAAGAGGAGGCAAGTGCTATATAGTCCAAACCCTTCATGTCATTTATGGATTCATAGTAAAATTGGTTGTGATGGAGGGGTACCCAGTCTGCATGAAATCACATGGAGAGAAGGATCCTCTTGTATGCAGAAAAAAATTATCTTTCACTGTTCAAGATTTCTTTGCATGAGGAAGTTAATGGGAATGGTTTTATTGAATCTTATTTCCTCTCTGTTGAGCCGTTTTCTTCCTGTACGAGTTTATAGAGCAGTAAAAAGGAAGTTTGGTTTCTAGATAGTGGACAAAAATCTGAACCCTTGGAAAGGGTTTTTTTTTTTTTGCTTTGGACATTCCCTCCTGGGTATCCTACATTTGTAGGACATGTCCTTCATTTTCTGATCACAGTATATTTTATGAGTTTATACTATATTTGTAAAACTGTAGAATCAGAATTAATAATGACCATGGCCATCCATGTATTTTCAATGTAATATCCAATCTCTTGAAGCAAATCAACTTTCCATAATAGTGTGAGAGCTATTTGAAAGTAGATTTTATTCTCTTAGACTATGGTGGACTTTACGTCCTTCGAGGTCTTTCCACAAAGTTTGGATGGGCAATTATCAGACGTTATTGAATTGCAAAAAATCTGAAGGGTGGAAGTTTGGACAAGCCATTTCTTGGCATATTCTCCACATGTAAGATTCTGTGATTACATATCTGACATTCTCGAATGAGAGATTTGGAAGAGGAGGCAAGTGCCATGTAGTCCAAACCCTTCATATCCTTTATGCATTCACAATAAAATAGGTTGTGCTGGAGGGGTAACCAGTCTGCAAGAAATCACATGGAGAGAAGGATCCTCTTCTAGGTAGAATGAAATGATCTTTCATTGTTCAAGATTTCTTTGCATGAGGAAATTGATGGCAATGGTTTTATTGAATCTTATTTCCTCTCTGTTGAGCCGTTTTCTTGCTGTCCGAGTTTATAGAGCAGTAAAAAGGAAGTTTGGTTGCTAGATAGTGGAGAAAAATTTGAACCCTTGGAAAGGGGTGTTTCTGATTTGGAACTTCCCTCCTGGGTGTCCTACATTTGTAGGACATGTCCTCCATTTTCTGATCACAGTATATTTTATGGGTTTATACTATATTTGTAACTCTGTAGATCCATAATTAATAATGACCATGGCCATCCATGCATTTTCAATGTAATATCCACTCTCTTGAAGCAAAACAACTCTCCATAATAGCGTCAGAGCTATCTGAAAGTAGAATTAATTCTCTTAGACTATGGTGGACTTTACGTCCTTCGAGGTCTTTCCACAAAGTTTGGATGGGCAATTATCAGACGTTATTGATTTGCAAAAATTCTGAAGGGTGGAAGTTTGAACAAGACGTTGCTCGGCATATCTTCCACCTGTAAGATTCTGTGATTACATGTCTGACATTCTCGAATGAGAAATTTGGAAGAGGAGGCAAGTACCATGTAGTCCAAACCCTTCATGTCATTTATGGATTCACAGTGAAATTGGTCGTGACGGAGGGGTACCCAGTCTGCATGAAATCAAACGGATAGAAGGATCCTCTTCTATGTAGAACGAAATGATCTTTCATTGTTCAAGATTTTATGCTTCAGGAAATTGATGGGAATGGTTTCATTGAATCTTTTTTCCTCTCTGTTGAGTGGTTTTCTGGCTGTTCGAGTTTACACAGCAGGAAAAATGAAGTTTGGTTTCTAGATAGTGGAGAAAAATTTGAACGCTTGGAAAGAGGTGTTTTTGATTAGGGCCATCCCTCCTGAGCGTACTACATTTGTAGGACATGTCCTCAATTTTCAGAACACAGTATATTTTATGGGTATATACAATATTTGTACACCTGTAGACCCAGAATTAATCATGACCATTGCCATATAAGCATTCTCATAGTATATTCCACCCCCTTCAAGTAAAACAACTCTTTATAATTGTGTAAGAGCTATTTGAAAGTAGAATTTATTCTCTTGGACTTTGGTGCACTTTACGTCCTGCGACGTCTTTCCAAAATGTTTTGAAGGACAATTATCAGACGTTATTGAGTTGCAAAAATTCTGTAGGGTGGAATTTTGGACAAGCCATTTCTTGGCATATCTTCCACCTGTACGATTCTGTGATTACATATATGACATTCTAGAATGAGAGATTTGGAAGAGGAGAGAAGTGCTATATAGTCCAAACCCTTCATATAATTTATAGATTCACAATAAAATTGGTTGTGAAGGAGGGGTAACCAGTCTGCATGAAATCACATGGAGAGAAGGATCCTCTTTTATGCAGAACGAAATGATCTTTAATTGTTCAAGATTTCTTTGCATGAGGAAGTTGATGGGAATGGTTTTATTGAATCTTATTTCCTCTCTGTTGATCCGTTTTCTTGCTGTCCGAGTTTATAGAGCAGTAAAAAGGAAGTTTGGTAGCTAGTTAGTGGACAAAAATTTGAACCCTTGGAAAGAGGTGTTTTTGATGTGGGCCTTCACTCCTGGACGTCCTACATTTGTAGGACATGTCCTCCATTTTCAGATCACAGTATATTTTATGGGTATATATTATATTTGTACACCTGTATACCCATAATTAATCATGACCATTGCGATCCAAGCATTTTCAATGTAATATCCACTCTCTTGAAGCAAAACAACTCTCCATAATAGTGTAAGCGCTATTTGAAAGTAGAATTTATTCTCTTAGACTATGGTGGACTTTACGTCCTTCGAGGTCTTTCCACAAAGTTTGGATGGGCAATTATCAGACGTTATTGAGTTGCAAAAATTCGGAATGCTGGGAGTTTGGACTAGCCATCCCTTGGCATATCTTGCACCTGTAAGATTCTGTGATTACATAGGTGACATTCTCGAATGAGATATTTGGAAAAGGAGGCAAGTGCTATGTAGTCCAAACCCTTCATATCATTTATAGATTCACAATAAAATTGTTCGTGAAGGAGGGGTAATCAGGCTGCATGAAATTACATGGAGAGAAGGATCCTCTTGTATGCAGAACAAAATGATCTTTCATTGTTCAAGATCTTTTTGCATGTGGAAATTGATGGGAATGGTTTTATTGAATCTTATTTCCTCTCTTTTGAGCCGTTTTCTTGCTGTACGAGTATATAGAGCATTAAAAAGGAAGTTTGGTTGATAGTTAGTGGACAAAAATTTGAACCCTTGGAAAGTGGTGTTTTTGATTTGGGCCTTCCCTCCTGGGCATCCTACATTTGTAGGACATGTCCTCTATTTTCAGATCACAGTATATTTTATGGGTTTATACTATATTTGTACACCTGCAGACCCATAATTAATCATGACCATTGACATCCAAGCATTTTCAAATTATATTCCACTCCGTTCACGCAAAACAACTCTCCATAATAGCGTAAGAGATATTTGAAAGTAGAATTTATTCTCTTAGACTATGCTGGACTTTACGTCCTTCGAGGTCTTTCCACAAAGTTTGGATGGGCAATTATCAGACGTTATTGAGTTGCAAAAATTCGGAAGTCTGGGAGTTTGGACTAGCCATCTGTAGGCATATCTTGCACCTGTAAGATTCTGTGATTACATATCTGACATTCTCGAATGAGAGATTTGGAAGAGGAGGCACGTGCCATGTAGTCCAAACCCTTCATGTCATTTATGGATTGACAGAGAAATTGTTGGTGATGTAGGGGTACCCAGTCTGCAAGAAATCACATGGAGAGAAGGATCCTCTTCTATGTAGAACGAAATGATCTTTCATTTTTCAAGATTTGTTTGCATGAGGAAGTTGATGGGAATGGTTTTATTGAATCTTATTTCCTCTCTGTTGAGCTGTTTACTTGCTGTCCGAAGTTATAGAGCAGTAAAAAGGAAGTTTGGTTGCTAGATAGTGGACAAAAATTTGAACCCTTGGAAAGGGGTGTTTCTGATTTGGACCTTCCATCCTGGGTGTCTTACATTTGTAGGACATGTCCTCCATTTTCTGATCACAGTATATTTTATGGGTTTATACTATATTTGTAAAACTGTAGAACCATAATTAATAATCACCATGGCCATCCATGCATTTTCAATGTAATATCCCTTCTCTTGAAGCAAAACAACTCTCCATAATAGCGTGAGAGCTATTTGAAAGTAGAATTTATTCTCTTAGACTATGGTGGACTTTACGTCCTTCGAGGTCTTTCCACAAAGTTTGGATGGGCAATTATCAGACATTATTGATTTGCAAAAAATCTGAAGGGTGGAAGTTTGGACATGCCGTTTCTTGGCATATCTTCCACATGTAAGATTCTGCGGTTACATATCTGACATTCTCGAATGAGAGATTTGGAGGAGGAGGCAAGTGCCATGTAGTCCAAACCCTTCATATTATTTATAGATTCACAATAAAATTTCTCGTGAAGGAGGGTTACCCAGGCTGCATGAAATTACATGGAGAGAAGGATCCTCTTCTATGCAGAACGAAATGATCTTTCATTGTTCAAGATGTCTTTGCATGAGGAAGTTGATGGGAATGATTTTATTGAAAATTATTTTCTCTCTGTTGAGCCTTTTTCTTGCTGTACGAGTATATAGAGCAGTAAAAGGGAAGTTTGGTTGCTAGTTAGCGGACAAAAATTTGAACCCTTGGAAAGAGGTGTTTTTGATTTGGCATTCCCTCCTGGGCATCCTACATTTGTAGGACATGTCCTCCATTTTCAGATCACAGTATATTTTATGGGTATATACAATATTTGTACACCGGTAGAGAAAGAATTAATCATGACCATTGCCATCCAAGCATTCTCAAAGTATATTCCACCCCCTTCAAGTAAAACAACTCTTCATAATTGCGTGAGAGCTATTTGAAAGTAGAATTTATTCTCTTGGACTTTGGTGCACTTTACGTCCTGCGACGTCTTTCCACAAAGTTTGGATGGACAATTATCAGACATTATTGAGTTGCAAAAATTCTGTAGGGTGGAATTTTGGACAAACCATTCCTTGGCATATTTTCCACCTGAGAGATTCTGTGATTACATATCTGACATTCTAGAATGAGAGATTTGGTAAAGGAGGCAAGTGCTATGTAGTCCAAACCCTTCATATCATTTATAGATTCACAATAAAATGTCAGGGATGATGGGAGTTGTAGCTCTACACCTCTGGCTCTAACTCACCACCTTGTTATGCAGCAGAGCTGACCAGCTTTGATCAGTGGTTGATGCTTCTTTCCCAAGCAGCAGTTTCAGAGAATAGGCTGAAGACCCTGACAAACTCTCCAAGCTTTCTCACTCTTCTTCCTGAGATGTCTGCAAACTTCTCCAGGATTCTTCTGGTTCTTGTATCTTCCCTCAAGACACCAGACAACTCAGTAGTCTTATATAAAGGATCTACTTTATTCTACTATATATAAATACTATATGCCCTACAAATCACAATCTCTACTCCACACTACTCCAAACAACTCCACACTACACCACAATATGTATTGGCAAACACTGCACTTATAGCCATTGTTAGTCACCACCCACTAGTCAGTTTCCACCCAGTGGGTGTGTACATTCATTTTGATTGGTTTACATGGATCATCCCATACTTAAGACCAACCGAAGTATTTCATCATTTTACCTTGACTACTTAATGAATCTCAGGTGTTTGCAATCTACAACAGGTGTTTTCAATTTACACTCTATAACTTTGTCCTTGTCTCTCAAGGCTTCCAAATTACATTATCCTTTTCACCTGTGTAGCTTCATGATTGCTCCTGCTTAATCACTGTGATTTTCACATACACATTTTATTTCTATTACTGTAAGGCCCATGTTTCATTTTCCTTAACATAAAATTGGTTGTGAAGGAGGGGTAACCAGTCTGCATGAAATCACATGGAGAGAAGGATACTCTTTTAAGCAGAACGAAATGATCTTTCATTGTTCAAGATTTCTTTCCTTGAGGAAGTTGATGGGAATGGTTTTATTGAATCTTATTTCCTCTCTGTTGAGCCGTTTTCTTGCTGTCTGAGTTTATAGAACAGTAAAAAGGAAGTTTGGTAGCTAGTTAGTGGACAAAAATTTGAACCCTTGGAAAGAGGTGTTTTTGATATGGGCCTGTTAAGGAAAATGCAACATGGGACTTACAGTAATAGAAATAAAATATGTATGTGAAAATCACAGTGATTAAGCAGGAGCAATCATGAAGCTACACAGGTGAAAAGGATAATATAATTTGGAAGCCTTGAGAGACAAGGACAAAGTTATAGAGTGTATATTGAAAACACCTGTTATAGATTGCAAACACCTGAGATTCATTAAGTAGTCAAGGTAAAATGATGAAATACTTGGGTTGGTCTTAAGTATGGGATGATCCATGTAAACCAATCAAAATGAATGTACACACCCACTGGGTGGGAACCGACTAGTGGGTGGTGACTAACAATGGCTATAAGTGTAATGTTTGCCAATGCATCTTGTGGGGTAGTTTTATAGATATTGTGAAGTGTAGAGATTGTGATTTGTACGGCATATTGTATTTATGTATAGAGTAGAATAAAGTTGATCTTTTATATAAGACTACTGAGTTGTCTGGTGTCTTGAGGGAAGATACAAGAGCCAGAAGAATCCTGGAGAAGTTTGGAGACATCTCAGGAAGAAGGGTGAGAAGGCTTGGAGAGTTTGTCAGGGTCTTCAGCCTATTCTCTGAAACTCTGCTGCTTGGGAAAGAAGCATCAACCACTGATCAAAGCTGGTCAGCTCTGCTGCATAACAAGGTGGTGAGTTAGAGCCAGAGGTGAAGAGGTCCAACTTCGATCATCCTTGACAGGGCCTTCCCTCCTGGGCGTCCTACATTTGTAGGACATGTCCTCCATCTTGGGATCACAGTATATTTTATGGGTTTATACTATATATGTACACCTGTAGACCCATAATATATCATGACCATGGCCATCCAAGCATTTTCAATGTAATATCCACTCTCTTGAAGCAAAAGAACTCTCCATAATAGCGTAAGAGCTATTTGAAAGTAGAATTTATTTTCTTGGACTTTGGTGGACTTTATGTCCGGCGAGGTCTTTCCACAAATTTTGGATGGGCAATTATCAGACGTTATTGAGTTGCAAAAATTCTGAAGGGTGGGAGTTTGGACTACCCATCTCTTGGCATATCTTGCACCCGTAAGATTCTGTGATTACATATCTGACATTCTCGAATGAGAGATTTGGAAGAGGAGGCAAGTGCTATGTAGTCCAAACCCTTCATATCATTTATAGATTCACAATAAAATTGGTCGTGAAGGAGGGGTACCCAGGCGGCATGAAATTACATGGAGAGATGGATCCTCTTCTATGCAGAACAAAATGATCTTTCATTGTTCAAGACTTCTTTGCATGAGGAAATTGATGGGAATGGTTTTATTGAATCTTATTTCCTCTCTGTTGAGCCGTTTTCTTGCTGTGTGAGAATATAGAGCAGTAAAAAGGAAGTTTGGTTGATAGTTAGTGGACAAAAATTTGAACCATTGGAAAGAGGTGTTTTTGATTTGGGCCTTTCCTCCAGGGTGGCCTACATTTGTAGGACATGTCCTCCATTTTCAGATTCTACTGTATTTTATGGGTTTATACTATATTTGTACACTTGTAGACCCATAATTAATCATGACCATAGCCATCCAAGCATTTTCAATGTTATATCCACTCTCTTGAAGCAAAACAAATATCCATATTACTATAAGAGCTATTTGAAAGTAGAATTTATTCTCTTGGACTTTGGTGGACTTTACGTCCTTCGACGTCTTTCCACAAAGTTTGGATGGGCAAGTATCAGACGTTATTGAGTTGCAAAAATTCTGAAGGGTGGAAGTTTGGTCAAGCCATTTCTTGGCATATCTTCCACCTGTAAGATTCTGTGATTACATATCTGACATTCTCGAATGAGAGATTTGGAAGAGGAGGCAAGTGCCATGTAGTCCAAACCCTTCATGTCATGTATGGATTCACAGTGAAATTGGTCGTGATGTAAGGGTACCCAGTCTGCATGAAATCACATGGAGACAAAGATCCTCTTCTATGCAGAACGAAATAATCTTTCATTGTTCAAGATTTCTTTGCATGAGGAAGTTGATGGCAATGGTTTTATTGAATCTTATTTCCTCTCTGTTGAGCCGTTTTCTTGCTGTCCGAGTTTATAGAGCAGTAAAAAGGAAGTTTGGTTTCTAGATAGTGGAGAAAAATTTGAACCCTTGGAAAGGGGTTTTTCTGATTTGGAACTATCCTCCTGGGTGTCCTACATTTGTAGGACATGTCCTCCATTTTCTGATCACAGTATATTTTATGGGTTTATACTATATTTGTAACTCTGTAGAATCATAATTAATAATGACCATTGCCATCCAAGCATTTTCTATGTAATATTCACTCTCTTGAAGCAAAACAACTCTCCATAATACTGTCAGAGCTATTTGAAAGTAGAATTTATTCTCTTGGACTTTGGTGGACTTTACGTCCTTCGAGGTCTTTCCACAAAGTTTGGATGGGCAATTGTCAGACGTTATTGAGTTGCAAAAATTCTGAAGGGTGGAAGTTTGGACAAGCCATTTTTTGGCATATCATCCACATGTAAGGACCTTATCACATGGGGTTTGAAGCAGAGGTTATCCAAAGGGCATCCACAGCTAATACTTATTATTTTCCCGTGTTTATACATGACGGTGCCCCAGAACACAGAGCTAATCCGTATTGTTTCCCCGAGTTTATACACGACGCTGCCGCTGAACTCGGCAGAAAACGTAGCTAATCCGTAAGGAATAGAGAGATTTGACATTCGGTTTGTCGGGGAAGTACAAGGGAGCCTTCGCATTCATTGCGCAATGGTAGGCGGGGAGAAAATCCCAGTGAGGGGAAGGGATTGCCTTGGCAAAAGGCAACCCGGATTGGAGAAAAGAAGGAGAGGAGGAGGGAAGAGGGAAGAGGGAGGCGATCTCTCTCACACATTTTTCCCCACCGACATGCCACTGTGGGCTGCCTTCCGATCTCCAGTCCTCCAGTCCTCCTCCTCCTCCTCGGTCCCCTTGGCTACCTTTCCTCCTGACTCCTTCATCCCATCCTTGCCATCCACATTCTGCGAAGCTGGCTTTTTGGGATGGGAGAAAAGGGAGCCTTCGTATTAATTGCGCAATGGCCAAACGGGCGATATTCCGTTCGTTTCGCTATAGAACTGAATTTATTCCTACTTCGGGTATTTTTCGCTTATTCTTCGCTTCATGGCCAGCGTTTGATAAGGTCCTAAGATTCTGTGATTACATATCTTACATTCTCGAATGAGAGATTTGGAAGTGGAGGCAAGTACCATGTAGTCCAAACCCTTCATATCATTTATGGATTCACAGTGAAATTGGTCTTGGCGGAGGGGTACACAGTCTGCATGAAATCACATGGAGAGAAGGATCCTCTTCTATGTACAACGAAATGATCTTTCATTGTCCAAGATTTCTTTGCATGAGGAAGTTGATGGGAATGGTTTTATTGAATCTTATTTCCTCTCTGTTGAGCGTTTTTCTTGATGTACGAATATGTAGAGCAGTAAAAAGGAAGTTTTGTGGCTAGTTAGTGAAGAAAAATTTGAACCCTTGGAAAGAGGTGTTTTTAATTTGGGCCGTCCCTCCTGGGCATCGTACATTTGTAGGACATGTCCTACATTTTCAGATCACAAAATATTTTATGGGTATACACTATATTTTTACACCTGTAAACCCATAATTAAACATGACCATTGCCATCGAAGCATTTTTAATGTAATTTCCACTCTCTTGAAGCAAAACAACTCTCCATAATAGTGTAAGAGCTATTTGAAAGTAGAATTTATAGGACTTTGGTGGACTTTACATCCTTCGAGGTCTTTCCACAAAGTTTGGATGGGCAATTATCAGACCTTATTGAGTTGCAAAAATTCTGAAGTGTGGTAGTTTGGACAAGCCATTACTTGGCATATCTTCCACGTGTAAGATTCTGTGATGACATATCTGATATTCTCGAATGAGAAATTTGGAAGAGGAGGCAAGTGTCATATAGTCTAAACCCTTCATGTCATTTTTGGATTAACAGGGAAATTGGTCGTGATAGAGGCGGACCCAGTCTGCATGAAATCACTTGGAGAGAAGGAACCTCTTCTGTGCTGAATGAAATGATCTTCCATTTTTCAACATTTCTTTGCATGAGGAAGTTGATGGGAATGGTTATATTGAATCTTATTTCCTCTCTGTTGAGCCGTTTTCTTGATGTCCGAGTTTATAGAGCAGTAAAAAGGAAGTATAATTGCTAATTAGTGGACAAAAATTTGAACCCTTGGAAAGAGGTTTTTTTTTGATGTGGGCCTTCACTCCTGGACGTCCTACATTTGTAGGACATGTCCTCCATTTTCACATCATACTGTATTTTATGGGTTTATACTATATTTGTTCACTTGTAGACCCATAATTAATCATGACCATTGCCATCCAAGCATTTTCAATGTAATATCCACTCTCTTGAAGCAAAACAACTCTCCATAATAGTGTAAGAGCTATTTGAAAATAGAATTAATTCTCTTCTACTTTGGTGGACTTTACGTCCTTTGAGGTCTTTCCACAAAGTTTGGATGGACAATTATCAGACGTTATTGAGTTGTAAAAATTCTGAAGTGTGGAATTTTGGTCAATCCATTTCTTGGCATATCTTACTCCTGTAAGATTCTGTGATTACATAGCTGTCATTCTCGAATGAGAGATTTGGAAGAGGAGGCAAGTGCAATGTAGTCCAAACCCTTCATGTCATTAAGGATTCACAGTGAATTTGGGCGTGATGTAGGGGTACCCAGTCTGCATGAAATCACATGGAGAGAAGGACCCCTTCCGTGTAGAACGAAATGATCTTTCATTGTTCAAGATTCCTTTGCATGAAGAAGTTGATGGGAATGGTTTTATTGAATCTTATTTCCTCTCTGTTGAGCCGTTTTCTTGCTGTCTGCGTTTATAGACCAGTAAAAAGGAAGTTTGGTTGCTAGAGAGTGGACAAAAATTTGAACCCTTCGAAAGAGGTGTTTTTGATTTGGGCCTTCCGTCCTGGGCATCCTACATTTGTAGGACGTGTCCTCTATCTTGAGATCACAGTATATTTTAAGGGTTTATACTATATATGTACACCTGTAGACCCATAATAAATCATGACCATGGCCATCCCAGCATTTCAATGTAATATCCACTCTCTTGATGCAAAAGAACTCTCCATAATAGTGTAAGAGCTATTTGAAAGTAGAATTTATTTTCTTGGACTTTGGTGGACTTTACGTCCGGCGAGGTCTTTCCACAAAGTTTGGATGTGCAATTATCAGAGGTTATTGAGTTGCAAAAATTCTGAAGTGTGGTAGTTTGGACAAGCCATTACTTGGCATATCTTGCCCTGTAAGAATCTGTGATTACATATCTGACATTCTCGAATGAGAGATTTGGAAGAGGAGGCAAGTGCCATGTAGTCCAAACCCTTCATGTCATTTATGGATTCACAGTAAAATTGGTCGTGATGGAGGGGTACCCAGTCTGCATGAAATCACTTGGAGAGAAGGATCCTCTTGTATGCAGAACGAAATTATCTTTCATTGTTCAAGATTTCTTTGCATGAGGAAGTTGATGGGAATGGTTTTATTGAATCTTATTTCCTCTCTGTGGAGCCGTTTTCTTGGTGTCCGAGTTTATAGAGCAGTAAAAAGGAAGTTTGGTTGCTAGATAGTGGACAAAAATTTGAACCTTGGAAAGAGGTGTTTTTGATTTGGGCCTTCTCTCCTGGGCATCCTACATTTGTAGTACATGTCCTCCATCTTGAGATCACAGTATATTTTATGGGTTTATACTATATATGTACACCTGTAAACCCATAATTAATCATGAACATTGCCATCAACGCATTTTCAATGTAATATCCAATCTCTTGAAGCAAAAGAACTCTCCATAATAGTGTTAGAGCTATTTGAAAGTAGAATTCATTCTCTTGGACTTTGGTGGACTTTACGTCCTTCGAGGTCTTTGCACAAAGTTTGGATGGGCAATTATCTGACGTTATTGAGTTGCAAAAATTCTGAAGGCTGGGAGTTTGGACTAGCCATATCTTGGCATATCTTGCACCTGTAAGGTTCTGTGATTACATATCTGACATTCTCGAATGAGAGATTTGGAAGAGGAGGCAATTACTATGTACTCCAAACCCTTCATATCATTTATGGATTCACAAAAAAATTGGTCGTGATAGAAGGGTAACCAGTCTGCATGAAATCACATGAAAAGAAGGATCCTCTTTTATGCAGAATGAAATGATCTTTCATTGTTCAAGATTTCTTTGCATGAGGAAGTTGATGGGAATGGTTTTATTGAATCTAATTTCCTCTCTGTTTGGCGGTTTTCTTGTTGTCCGCATTTATAGAGCAGTAAAAAGGAAGTTTAGTTGCTAGATAGTGGACAAAAAATTAAACCCTTGGAAAGAGGTGTTTTGGATATGGGCCTTCCCTCCTGGGCGTCCTACATTTGTAGGATATGTCCTCGATCTTGAGATCACAGTATATTTTATGGGTTTATACTATATATATATACACCTTTAGACCCATAATATATCATGAGCATGGCCATCCAAGCTTTTTCAATGTAATATTAACTCTCTTGAAGCAAAAGAATTCTCCATAATAGTGTAAGAGCTATTTGAAAGTAGAATTTATTTTCTTGTACTTTGGTGGACTCTATGTCCAGCGAGGTCTTTCCACAAAGTTTGGATGGGCAATTATCAGACGTTCTTGAGTTGCAAAAATTCTGAAGTGTGGTAGTTTGGACAAGCCATTACTTGGCATATCTTCCACCTGTAAGATTCTGTGATTACATATCTGATATTCTTGAATGAGAGATTGGGAAGAGGAGGCAAGTGCCATATAGTCCACACCCTTCATGTCATTTTTGGATTCACAGGGAAATTGGTCGTGATAGAGGCGGATCCAGTCTGCATGAAATCACTTGGAGAGAAGGATCCTCTTCTATGTAGAACAAAATGATCTTTCATGGTTCAAGATTTCTTTGCATGAGGAAGTTGATGGGAATGGTTTTATTGAATCTTATTTCCTCTCTGTTAAGTAGTTTTTTTGATGTACGAATATATATAGCAGTAAAAATGAAGTTTGGTTGCTAGATAGTGGACAAAAAATTGAACCCTTGGAAAGAGGTGTTTTTGATGTGGGCCTTCACTCCTGGGTGTCCTACATTTGTAGGACATGTCCTCCATTTTCAGATCACAGTATATTTTATGGGATTATACGATATTTGTACACCTGCAGACCCATAATTAATCATGACCATTGACATCCAAGCATTTTCAAAGTATATTCCACTCCGTTCAAGCAAAACAACTCTCCATAATAGTTTATGAGCTATTTGATAGTAGCATTTATTCTCTTGGACTTTGGTGCACCTTACATCCTGCGAGGTCTTTCCACAAAGTTTGGATGGGCAATTCTCTGATGTTACTAAGTTGCAAAAATTCTGAAGGGTGGAAGTTTGGACAAGCCATTTCTTGGCATATCTTCCACATGTAAGATTCTGTGATTACATATCTGACATTATCGAATGAGAGATTTGGAAGAGGAGGCAAGTGCCATGTAGTCCAAACCCTTCATGTAATTTATGGATTCACAGTAAAATTGGTCATGATGGAGGGGTACCCAGTCTGCATGAAATCACTTGGAGAGAAGGATCCTCTTGTATGCAGAACAAAATTATCTTTCATTGTTCAAGATTTCTTTGCATGAGGAAGTTGATGGGAATGGTTTTATTGAATCTTATTTCCTCTCTGTTGAGCCGTTTTCTTGGTGTCCGAGTTTATAGAGCAGTAAAAAGGAAGTTTGGTTGCTAGATAGTGGACAAAAATTTGAACCTTGGAAAGAGGTGTTTTTGATTTGGGCCTTCTCCCCTGGGCATCCTACATTTGTAGGACATGTCCTCCATCTTGAGATCACAGTATATTTTATGGGTTCATACTATATATGTACACCTGTAAACCCATAATTAATCATGAACATTGCCATCAACGCATTTTCAATATAATATCCAATCTCTTGAAGCAAAAGAACTCGCCATAATAGTGTTAGAGCTATTTGATAGTAGAATTCATTCTCTTGTACTTTGGTGCACTTTACGTCCTTCGAGGTCTTTGCACAAAGTTTGGATGGGCAATTATCTGACGTTATTGAGTTGCAAAAATTCTGAAGGGTGGGAGTTTGGACAAGCCATTTCTTGGCATATTCTCCACTTGCAAGATTCTGTGATTACATATCTGACATTCTCAAATGAGAGATTTGGAAGAGGAGGCAAGTGCTATGTAGTCCAAACCCTTCATATCATTTATGGATTCACAATAAAAGTGGTCGTGATGGAGGGGTAACCAGTCTGCATGAAATCACATGGAGAGAACTATCCTCTTCTATGCAAAACGAAATGATCTTTCATTGTTCAAGATTTCTTTGCATGTGGAAGTTGATGCGAATGTTTTTATTGAATATTTCCTCTCTGTTGAGCCATTTTCTTGCTGTACGAGTATATAGAGCAGTAAAAAGGAGGTTTGGTTGCTAGTTAGTGGACAAAAATTTGAATCCTTGGAAAGAGGTGTTTTTGATTTGGGCCTTCCCTACTGGACACCCTACATTTGTAGGACATGTCATCCATATTCAGATCACTGTATATTTTATGGGTATATACTATATTTGTACACCTGTATACCCATAATTAATCATGACCATGGCCATCCAAGCATTTTCAATGTAATATCCAATCTCTTGAAGCAAAACAACTCTCCATAATAGCGTAAGAGCTATTTGAAAGTAGAATTTATTCTGTTAGACTATGGTGGATTTTATGTCCTTCGAGGTCTTTCTACACAGTTTGGATGGGCAATTATCAGACGTTATTGAGTTGCAAAAATTCGGAAGGCTGGGAGTTTGGACAAGCCATCTCTTGGCATATCTTGCATCTGTAAGATTCTGTGATTATATATCTGACATTCTTGAATGGGAGATTTGGAAGTGGAGGCAAGTGCTATGCAGTCCAACCCTTCATATCATTTATGGATTCACAATAAAATTGGTCGTGAAGGAGGGGTACCCAGTCTGCAGGAAATCACAGGGATAGAAGGATCCTCTTGTATGCAGAACAAAATTATCTTTCATTGTTCAAGATTTCTTTGCATTAGGAAGTTGATGGCAATGGTTTTATTGAATCTTATTTCTTTCTGTTGAGCCGTTTTCTTGCTTTACGAGTATATAGAGCAGTAAAAAGGAAGTTTGGTTGCTAGTACAAAAATTTGAACCCTTGGAAAGGGGTGTTTTTGATTTGGTCATTCCCTCCTCGGTGTCCTACATTTGTAGGACATGTCCTCCATTTTCATATCACAGTATATTTTATAGGTATATACCATATTTGTACACATGTAGACCCATAAATAATCATGACCATTGCCATCCAAGCATTTTTATCATAAAATCCACTCTCTTGAAGCAAAACAACTCTCCATAATAGTGTAAGAGCTATTTGAAAGTAGAATTTATTCTCTTGTACTTTGGTGAACTTTACGTGCTTCGATGTCTTTCCACAAAGTTTGGATGGGCAATTATCAGACGTTATTGAATTGCAAAAATTCTGAAGGATGGAATTTTGGACAAGCCATTTCTTGGCATATCTTACACCTGTAAGATTCTGTGATTACATATCTGACATTCTCAAATGAGAGATTTGGAAGAGTAGGCAAGTGCTATGTAGTCCAAACCCTTCATGTCATTTATGGATTCACAGTAAAATTGGTCGTGTTGGAGGGGTACCCAGTCTGCATGAAATCACATGGAGAGAAGGATCGTCTTGTATGCAGAATAAAATGATCTTTCATTGTTCAAGATTTCTTTACATGAGGAAGTTGATGGGAATGGTTTTATTGAATCTTATTTCCTCTCTGTTGAGCCGTTTTCTTGCTGTCCGAGTTTATAGAGCAGTAAAAAGGAAGTTTGGTTGCTAGATAGTGGAAAAAAATTTGAACCCTTGGAAAGAGGTGTTTTTGATGTGGGCCTTCACTTCTTGATGTCCTACATTCGTAGGACATGTCCTCCATTTTCACATCATACTGTATTTTATGGGTTTATACTATATTTGTAAAACTGTAGAACCATAATTAATAATGACCATGGCCATCCATGCATTTTCAATGTAATATCCACTCTCTTGAAGCAAAACAACTCTCCATAATAGCGTAAGAGCTATTTGAAAGTAGAATTTATTCTGTTAGACTATGGTGGACTATACGTCCTTCGAGGTCTTTCCCCACATTTTGATTGGGCAATTATCAGACGTTATTGATTTGCAAAAATTCTGAAGGGTGGAAGTTTGGACAAGCCATTTCTTGGCATATTCTCCACCTGCAAGAATCTGTGATTACATATATGACATTCTCGAATGAGATATTTGGAAGAGGAATCAAGTGCCATGTAGTCCAAACCCTTCATATATTTTATGGATTCACAATAAAATTGGTTGTGATGGAGGGGTAACCAGTCTGCAAGAAATCACATGGAGAGAAGGATCCTCTTCGTTGCAGAACGAAATGATATTTCATTATTCAAGATTTCTTTGCATGAGGAAGTTGATGGGAATGTTTTTATTGAAAATTATTTCCTCTCTGTTGAGCCTTTTTCTTGCTGTACGAGTATATAGAGCAGTAAAAAGGAAGTTTGGTTGCTAGTTAGCGGACAAAAATTTCAATCCTTGGAAAGAGGTGTTTTTGATTTGGGCCTTCCCTCCTGGGCATCCTATATTTGTAGGACGTGTCCTCAATTTTCAGATCACAGTATATTTTATGGGTATATACAATATTTGTACTCCTGTAGACCCAGAATTAATCATGACCATTGCCATCCAAGCATTCTCAAAGTATATTCCACCGCCTTCAAGTAAAACAACTCTTCATAATTGTGTAAGAGCTATTTGAAAGTAGAATTTATTCTCTTGGACTTTGGTGCACTTTACGTCCTGCGATGTCTTTCCACAAAGTTTGGATGGACATTTATGCGACGTTATTGAGTTGCAAAAATTCTGAAGTGTGGAATTTTGGACAAGCCATTTCTTGGCATATCTTCCACCTGTAAGTTGATGGGAATGGTTTTATTCGAACTTATTTCCTCTCTGTTGAGCCGTTTACTTGCTATCCGATGTTATAGAGCAGTAAAAAGAAAGTTTGGTTGATAGATAGTGGAAAAATTTTTGATTTGGACCTTCCCTCCTGGGTGTCCTACATTTGTACGACATGTCCTCCATTTTCTGATCACAGTATATTTTATGGGTTTATACTATGTTTGTAAAACTGTAGAACCATAATTAATAATGACCATGGCCATCCATGCATTTTCAATGTAATATCCACTCTCTTGAAGCAAAAGAACTCTCCATAATAGTGTAAGAGCTATTTGAAAGTAGAATTTATTCTCTTAGACTATGGTGGACTTTACGTCCTTCGAGGTCTTTCCACAAAGTTTAGATGGGCAATTATCAGACGTTATTGAATGGCAAAAATTCTCAAGGGTGGAAGTTTGGACAAGCCATTTCTTGGCATATCTTTCACATGTAAGATTCTGTGATTACATATCTGACATTCTCGAATGAGATTTGGAAGAGGAGGCAAGTGCCATGTAGTCCAAACCCTTCATGTCATTTATGGATTCACAGTGAAATTGGTCGTGACGGAGGGGTACCCAGTCTGCATGAAATCACATGGAGAGAAGGAACCTCTTCTAGGTAGAACAAAATGATCTTCCATTGTTCAAGATTTCTTTGCATGAGGAAATTGATGGGAATGGTTTTATTGAATCTTATTTCCTCTCTGTTGAGCCGTTTTTTTGCTGTACGAGTTTATAGAGCAGTAAAAAGGAACTTTGGTAGCTAGTTAGTGGACAAAAATTTGAACCCTTGGAAAGAGGTGTTATTGATTTAGGCCTTTCCTCCAGGGCATCCTACATTTGTAGGACATGTCCTCCATTTTCATATCACAGTATATTTTACGGGATTATACTTTATTTGTACACCTGCAGAACCAAATTATTAATCATGACCATTGACATCCAAGCATTTTCAAAGTATATTCCACTCCTTTCAAGCAAAACAACTCTCCATAATAGTGTATGAGCTATTTGAAAGTATCATTTATTCTCTTGGACTTTGGTGCACCTTACATCCTGCGAGGTCTTTCCACAAAGTTTGGATGGGCAATTATCAGACGTTATTGAGTTGCAAAAATTCGGAAGGCTCGGAGTTTGGACTAGCCATCTCTTGGCATATCTTGCACATGTAAGATTCTGTGATTATATATCTGACATTCTCTAAGGAGAGATTTGGAAGAGGAGGCAAGTGCTATGTAGTCCAAACCCTTCATATCATTTATAGATTCACAATAAAATTATTCGTGAATAAGGGGTACCCAGTCTGCATGAAATTACATGGAGAGAAGTATCCTCTTCTATGCAGAACGAAATGATCTTTCATTGTTCAAGATTTCTTTGCATGAGGAAGTTGATGGGAATGGTTTTATTGAATCTTATTTCCTCTCTGTTGAGCCGTTTTCTTGATGTACGGATATATAGAGCAGTAAAAAGGAAGTTTGGTTGCTAGTTAGTGGACAAAAATTTGAACCCTTGGAAAGAGGTGTTTTTGATGTTGGCCTTCCCTCCTGGGCGTCCTACATTTGTAGGACATGTCCTCCATCTTGAGATCACAGTATATTTTATGGGTTTATACTATATATGTACACCTGTAGACCCATAATAAATCATGACCATGGCCATCCAAGCATTTTCAATGAAATATCCACTCTCTTGAAGCAAAAGAACTCTCCATAATAGTGTAAGAGATATGTGAAAGTAGAATTTATTTTCTTGGACTTTGGTGGACTTTACGTCCGGCGAGGTCTTTCCACAAAGTTTGGATGGGCAATTATCAGACGTTATTGAGTTGCAAAAATTCGGAAGGCTGGGAGTTTGGACTAGCCATCTCTTGGCATATCTTGCACCTGTAAGAATCTGTGATTACATATCTGACATTCTCGAATGAGAGATTTGGAAGAGGAGGCAAGTGCCATGTATTCCAAAGCCTTCATATCCTTTATAGATTCACAGTGAAATTGGTCGTGAAGGAGGGGTACCCAGTCTGCATGAAATCACATGGAGAGAAGGATCTTCTTCTATGTAGAACGAAATGATCTTTCATTGTTCAAGATTTCTTTGCATGAGGAAGTTGATGGCAATGGTTTTATTGAATCTTATTTCCTCTCTGTTGAGCCGTTTTCTTGTTGTTCGAGTTTACACAGCAGTAAAAATGAAGTTTGGTTTCTAGATAGTGGACAAAAATTTGAAACCTTGGAAAGAGGTGTTTTTGATTTGGGCCTTCCCTGCTGGGTGTCCTACATTTGTAGGACATGTCCTCCATTTTCAGGTCACAGTATATTTTATGGGTTTATAATATATTTGTACACCTTCAGACCCATAATTTTTCATGACCATTGACATCCAAGCATTCTCAAAGTATATTCCACTCCGTTCAAGCAAAACAACTCTCCATAATAGTGTATGAGCTATTTGAAAGTAGCAATTATTCTCTTGGACTTTGGTGCATTTTACGTCAAGCGAGTTCTTTCCACAAAGTTTGGATGGGCAATTATCAGACGTTATTGAGTTGCAAAAATTCGGAAGGCTGGGAGTTTGGACTAGCCATCTCTTGGCATATCTTTCACCTGCAAGATTCTGTGATTACATATCTGACATTCTCGAATGAGAGATTTAGAAGAGGAGACAAGTGCTATGTAGTCCAAACCCTTCATATCATTTATAGATTCACAATAAAATTGGTCGTGAAGGAGTGGTAACCAGTCTGCATAAAATCACATGGAGAGAAGGATCCTGTTCTAGCAACACGAAATTATCCTTCATTGTTCAAGGTTTCTTTGCATGAGGAAGTTGATCGGAATGGTTTTATTGGATCTTATTTCCTCTCTGTTGAGCCGTTTTCTTGCTGTACGAGTATATAGAGCAGTGAAAAGGAAGTTTGGTTATTAGTTAGTGGACAAAAACTTGAACCCTTGGAAAGAGGTGTTTTTGATTTGGGCCTTCCCTCCTGGGCGTCCTACATTTGTAGGACATGTCCTCCATTTTCAGATCACAGTATATTTTATGGGTTTATCCTATATTTGTACACCTGCAGACCCATAATTAATCATGACCATTGCCATCCAAGCATTTTCAAAGTATATTCCACTCCGTTCAAGCAAAAGAACTCTCCATAATAGTGTATGAGCTATTTGAAAGTAGCAATTATTCTCTTGGACTTTGGTGCACTTTAAGTCAAGCGAGGTCTTTCCACAAAGTTTGGATGGGGAATTATCAGACCTTATTGAGTTGCAAAAATTCGGAAGGCTGGGAGTTTGGAATAGCCATCTCTTGGCATATCTTGCACCTGCAAGATTCTGTGATTACATATCTGACATTCTCGAATGAGAGATTTGGAAGAGGAGGCAAGTGCTATGTAGTTCAAACCCTTCATGTCATTTATGGATTCACAGTAAAATTGGTCATGATGGAGGGGTACCTCCATCAGTCTGCATGAAATCACATGGAGAGAAGGATCCTCTTCAATGCAGAACAAAGTGATCTTTCATTGTTCAAGATTTCTTTGCATGAGGAAATTGATGGGAATGGTTTTATTGAATCTTATTTCCTCTCTGTTGAGCCGTTTTCTTGCTGTATGAGTATATAGAGCAGTAAAAAGGAAGTTTGGTTGATAGTTAGTGGACAAAAATTTGAACCCTTGGAAAGAGGTGTTTTTGATTTAGGCCTTCCCTCCAGGGCGTCCTACATTTGTAGGACATGTCCTCCATTTTCAGATAACAGTTTTTTTAAATAGGATTATACTATATTTGTACACCTGCAGACCCATAATTAATCATGACCATTGACATCCAAGCATTTTCAAAGTATATTCCACTCCGTTCAAGCAAAACAACTCTCCATAATAGTGTATAAGCTATTTGATAGTAGCATTTATTCTCTTGGACTTTGGTGCACCTTACATCCTGCGAGGTCTTTCCACAAAATTTGGATGGGCAATTCTCTGATGTTACTAAGTTGCAAAAATTCTGAAGGGTGGAAGTTTGGACAAGCCATTTCTTCGCATATCTTCCACATGTAAGATTCTGTGATTACATATCTGACATTCTCGAATGAGAGATTTGGAAGAGGAGGCAAGTGCCATGTAGTCCAAACCCTTCATGTCATTTATGGATTCAGAGTAAAATTGGTCGTGATGGAGGGGTACCAAGTCTGCATGAAATCACATGGAGAGAAGGATCCTCTTGTATGCAGAACAAAATTATCTTTCATTGTTCAAGATTTCTTTGCATGAGGAAGTTGATGGGAATGGTTTTATTGAATCTTATTTCCTCTCTGTTGAGCCGTTTTCTTGCTGTCTGAATTTCTGGAGCAGTTTAAAGGAACTTTGGTTGCTAGATAGTGGACAAAAATTTGAACCCTTGGAAAGAGGTGTTTTTCATTTGGGCCTTCCCTCCTGGGGGTCCTACAATTGTAGGACATGTCCTCCATCTTGAGATCACCGTATATTTTATGGGTTTATACTATATATGTACACCTGTAGACCCATAATAAAACAGGACCATGGCCATCCAAGAATTTTCAATGTAATATCCACTCTCTTGAAGCAAAACAATGTAATTTCCATAATAGTGTAAGAGCTATTTGAAAATAGAATTTATTTTCTTGTACTTTGGTGGACTTTACGTCCGGCGAGGTCTTTCCACAAAGGTTTGATGGGCAATTGTCAGACGTTATAGAGTTGCAAATATTCGGAAGGCTGGGAGTTTGGACTAGCCATATCTTGGCATATCTTGCACCTGTAAGATTCTGTGATTACATATCTGACATTCTCGAATGAGAGATTTGGAAGAGGAGGCAAGTGCTATGTAGTCCAAACCCTTCCTATCATTTATAGATTCACAATAAAATTGGTCGTGAAGGAGGGGTACCCAGTCTGCATGAAATTACATGGAGAAAAGGATCCTCTTCAAGGTAGAACAAAATGATCTTTCATTGTTCAAGATTTCTTTGCATGAGGAAGTTGATGGGAATGGTTTTATTGAATCTTATTTCCTCTCTGTTGAGCGTTTTTCTTCATGTACAAATATATAGAGCAGTAAAAAGGAAATTTTGTGGCTAGTTAGTGAAGAAAAATTTGAACCCTTGGAAAGAGGTGTTTTTAATTTGGGCCTTCCCTCCTGGGCGTCCTACATTTGTAGGACATGTCCTACATTTTCAAATCACATAGTATTTTATGGTTATATACTATATTTGTACCCCTGTAAACCCATAATTAATCATGACCATTGCCATCGAAGCATTTTCATTGTAATTTCCACTCTATTGAAGCAAAACACTCTCCATAATTGTGTAAGAGCTATTTGAAAGTAGAATTTATAGGATTTTGGTGGAATTTACGTCCTTCGAGGTCTTTCCACAAAGTTTGGATGGGCAATTATCAGACGTTATTGAGTTGCAAAAATTCTGAAGTGTGGTAGTTTGGACAAGCCATTACTTGGCATATCTTCCACCTGTAAGATTCTGTGATGACATATCTGATATTCTCGAATGAGAGATTTGGAAGAGGAGGCAAGTGCCATATAGTCCAAACCCTTCATGTCATTTTTGGATTCACAGGGAAATTGGTCGTGATAGAGGCGGATAAAGTCTGCATGAAATCACTTGGAGAGAAGGATCCTCTTCTATGTAGAACAAAATGATCTTTGATGGTTCAAGATTTCTTTGCATGAGGAAGTTGGTGGGAATGGTTTTATTGAATCTTATTTCCTCTCTGTTGAGCCGTTTTCTTGCTGTACGAATATATAGAGCAGTAAAAAGGAAGTTTGGTTGCTAGTTAGTGGACAAAAATTTGAACCCTTGGAAAGATTTGGGCCTTTCCTCCAGGCCTTTCCTCCAGGGCGTCCTACATTTGTAGGACATGTCCTCCATTTTCAGATCACAGTATATTTTATGGGTTTGGGCCTTTCCTCCAGGGCGTCCTACATTTGTAGGACATGTCCTCCATTTTCAGATCACAGTATATTTTATGGGTTTATACTATATTTGTACACCTGCAGACCCATAATTAATCATGACCATTGCCATCCACGCATTTTCAAAGTATATTCCACTCCGTTCAAGCAAAACAACTCTCCATAATAGTGTATGAGCTATTTGAAAGTAGCAATTATTCTCTTGGACTTTGGTGCACTTTAAGTCAAGCGAGGTCTTTCCACAAAGTTTGGATGGGGAATTATCAGACCTTATTGAGTTGCAAAAATTCGGAAGGCTGGGAGTTTGGAATAGCCATCTCTTGGCATATCTTGCACCTGCAAGATTCTGTGATTACATATCTGACATTCTCGAATGAGAGATTTGGAAGAGGAGGCAAGTGCTATGTAGTTCAAACCCTTCATGTCATTTATGGATTCACAGTAAAATTGGTCGTGATGGAGGGGTACCTCCATCAGTCTGCATGAAATCACATGGAGAGAAGGATCCTCTTCAATGCAGAACAAAAGGCCTAAGCAGACTTGCCAGAAATAGTGCACATTAAATTGAGGCAATGCCCTGGCTCAGTGCTAGGGAGTCATGGGAATTGTATTTTTTTTTTCTGGGACATTGAGCCTTCTCTGTCAGAAAGCTCTGGTGCCACAGTAAATTACAGTTCCCATGATTCCCTAGTACTGAGCCAGGGCAGTGCCTCAATTTAATGTGCACTATTTCTGGCAGTCTGCTTAGGCCCAAAGTGATCTTTCATTGTTCAAGATTTCTTTGCATGAGGAAATTGATGGGAATGGTTTTATTGAATCTTATTTCCTCTCTGTTGAGCCGTTTTCTTGCTGTATGAGTATATAGAGCAGTAAAAAGGAAGTTTGGTTGATAGTTAGTGGACAAAAATTTGAACCCTAGGAAAGAGTTGTTTTTGATTTAGGCCTTCCCTCCAGGGCGTCCTACATTTGTAGGACATGTCCTCCATTTTCAGATAACAGTTTTTTTTAATAGGATTATACTATATTTGTACACCTGCAGACCCATAATTAATCATGACCATTGACATCCAAGCATTTTCAAAGAATATTCCACTCCGTTCAAGCAAAACAACTCTCCATAATAGTGTATGAGCTATTTGAAAGTAGCATTTATTCTCTTGGACTTTGGTGCACCTTACATCCTGCGAGGTCTTTCCACAAAATTTGGATGGGCAATTATCAGACGTTATTGAGTTGCAAAAATTCTGAAGGGTGGAAGTTTGGACTAGCCATATCTTGGCATAGCTTGCACCTTTATCTTTCTGTGATTACATATCTGACATTCTCGAATGAGAGATTTGGAAGAGGAGGCAATTGCTATGTAGTCCAAACCCTTCATATCATTTATGGATTCACAAAAAAATTGGTCGTGATAGAGGGGTAACCAGTCTGCATGAAATCACATGGAGAGAAGGATCCTCTTTTATGCAGAACGAAATGATCTTTCATTGTTCAAAATTTCTTTGCATCAGGAAGTTGATGGGAATGGTTTTATTGAATCTTATTTCCTCTCTGTTGACCCGTTTTCTTGCTGTAAGAGTATATAGAGCAGTAAAAAGGAAGTTTGGTTGCTAGTTAGTGGACAAAAATTTAAACCCTTGGAAAGAGGTGTTTTTGATTTGGGCCTTCCCTCCTGGGCATTCAACATTTTGAGGACATGTCCTCCATCTTGAGATCACAGTATATTTTATGGGTTTATACTATAGATGTACACCTGTAGACCCATAATAAAACATGACCATGGCCAGCCAAATATTTTCAATGTAATATCCACTCTCTTGAAGCAAAAGAACTCTCCATAATAGTGTAAGAGCTATTTGAAAGTAGAATTTATTTTCTTGGACTTTGGTGGACTTTATGTCCGTCGAGGTCTTTCCAAAATTTGGATGAGCAATTATCAGACGTTATTGAGTTGCAAAAATTCGGTAGGCTGGGAGTTTGGACTAGCCATCTCTTGGCATATCTTCCTCCTGCAAGATTCTGTGATTACATATCTGACATTCTCGAATGAGAGATTTGGAAGAGGAGGCAAGTGCTATGTAGTCCAAACCCTTCATATCATTTATAGATTCACAATAAAATTGGTTGTGAAGGAGGGATACCCAGTCTGCATGAAATTACATGGAGAGAAGGATCCCCTTCCGTGTAGAACGAAATGATCTTTCATTGTTCAAGATTCCTTTGCATGAAGAAGTTGATGGGAATGGTTTTATTGAATCTTATTTCCTCTCTGTTGAGCCGTTTTCTTGCTGTACGCGTTTATAGACCAGTAAAAAGAAGTTTGGTTGCTAGATAGTTGACAAAAATTTGAACATTTGGAAAGAGGTGTTTTTGATTTGGGCCTTCCATCCTGGGCGTCCTACATTTGTAGGACAAGTCCTTCATTTTCAGATCACAGTATATTTTATGAGTTTATACTATATATGCACACCTGTAGACCAATAATATGACCATGGCCATCCAAGGATTTTCAATGTAATATTCACACTTGAAGCAAAGGAACTCTCCATAATAGTGTATGAGCTATTTGAAAGTAGCATTTATTCTCTTGGACTTTGGTGCATCTTACATCCTGCGAGGTCTTTCCACAAAATTTGGATGGGTAATTCTCAGATGTTACTGAGTTGCAAAAATTCTGAAGGGTGGAAGTTTGGACTAGCGATCTCTTGACATATCTTTCACCTGTAAGATTCTATGATTATATATCTGACATTCTCGAATGAGAGATTTGGAAGAGGAGGCAAGTGCTATGTAGTCCAAACACTTCATGTCATTTATGGATTCACAGTAAAATTGGTCGTGATGGAGGGGTACCCAGTCTGCATGAAATCACATGGGAGAAGGATCCTCTTGTATGCAGACCAAAATTATTTTTCATTGTTCAAGATTTTTTTGCATTAGGAAGTTGATGGGAATGGTTTTATTGAATCTTATTTCCTCTCTGTTGAGCCGTTTTATTGCTGTACGAGTATATAGAGCAGTAAAAAGGAAGTTTGGTTGCTAGTTAGTGTACAAAAATTTGAACCCTTGGAAAGAGGTGTTTTTGATTTGGGCCTTCCCTCCAGGGCATCCTACATTTGTAGGACATGTCCTTCATTTTCAGATCACTGTATATTTTATGGGTTTATACTATATTTGTACACCTGCAGACCCACAATTAATCATGACCATTGCCATCCAAGAATTTTCAAAGTAATATCCAATCTCTCGAAGCAAAACAACTCTCCATAATAGTGTAAGAGCTATTTGAAAGTAGAATATTCTGTTGGACTTTGGTGCACTTTACGTCAAGCGAGGTCTTTCCACAAAGTTTGGATGGGCAATTATCAGATCTTATTGAGTTGCAAAAATTCAGAAGGCTGGGAGTTTGGACTAGCGATCTCTTGGCATATCTTGAACCTGCAAGATTCTGTGATTACATATCTGACATTCTCGAATGAGAGATTTGGAAGAGGAGGCAAGTGCTATGTAGTCCAAACCCTTCATGTCATTTATGGATTCACAATAAAATTGGACGTGATGGAGGGGTAACTAGTCTGAATGAAATCACATGGAGGGAGGGATCCTCTTCTTTGCAGAACGAAATGATCTTTCATTGTTAAATATTTTTTTGGTTGAGGAAGTTGATGGGAATGGTTTTATTGAATCTTATTTCCTCTCTGTTGAGCCGTTTTCTTGGTGTACGAGTATATAGAGCAGTAAAAAGGAAGTTTTGTTGCTAGTTAGTAGACAAAAATTTGAACCCTTGGAAAGAGGTGTTTTTGGTTTGGGCCTTCTCTCCAGGGCGTCCTACATTTGTAGGACATGTCCTCCATTTTCAGATCACAGTATATTTTAAGGGTATATACTATATTTGTACACCTGTAAACCCATAATTTATCATGACCATTGCCATCCAAGCATTTTCAATGTAATATCCAATCTCTTGAAGCAAAACAACTCTCCATAATAGTTTAAGAGCTATTTGAAAGTAGAATTATTCTCTTGGACTTTGGTGGACTTTACGTCCTTCGGTGTCTTTGCCCAAAGTTTGGATGGGCAATTATCTGACCTTATTGAGTTGCAAAAATTCTGAAGTGTGGAATTTTGGACAAGCCATTTCTTGGCAGATCTTACACCTGTTAGATTCTGTGATTATGTAGCTGTCATTCTCGAATGAGAGATTTGGAAGAGGAGGCAAGTGAAATGTAGTCCAAACCCTTCATGTCATTAAGGATTCACAGTGAAATTGTTTGTGATGGAGGGGTACCCAGTCTGAATGAAATCACATGGAGAGAAGGATCCTCTTCCGTGTAGAACGAAATGATCTTTCATTGTTCAAGATTTCTTTGCATGAGGAAGTTGATGGGAATGGTTTTATTGAATCTTATTTCCTCTCTGTTGAGCGTTTTTCTTGATGTACGAATATATAGAGCAGTAAAAAGGAAGTTTGGTGGCTAGCTAGTGGAGAAAAATTTGAAACCGTGGAAAGAGGTGTTTTTAATTTGGGCCTTCCCTCATGGGCATCCTACATTTGTAGGACATGTCCTACATTTTCAGATCACATAATATTTTATGGGTGTATACTATATTTGTACACCTGTAAACCCAGAATTAATCATGACCATTGACATCGAAGCATTTTCAATATAATTTCCACTCTCTTGAAGCAAAACAACCCTCCATAATAGTGTAAGAGATATTTGAAAGTAGAATTTATTGGACTTTGGTGGACTTTACGTCCTTCGAGGTCTTTCCACAAAGTTTGGATGGGCAATTATCAGACGTTATTGAGTTGCAAAAATTCTGAAGTGTGGAAGTTTGGACAAGCCATTACTTGGCATATCTTCCACCTGTAAGATTCTGTTATTACATATCTGATATTCTCGAATGAGAGATTTGGAAGAGGATTCAAGTGCCATATAGTCCAAACCCTTCATGCCATTTTTGGATTCACAGGGAAATTGGTCGTGATAGAGGCGGACCCAGTCTGCATGAAATCACTTTGAGAGAAGGATCCTCTTCTATGCAGAACGAAATGATCTTCCATTGTTCAAGATTTCTTTGCATGAGGAAGTTGATGGGAATGGTTATATTGAATCTTATTTCCTCTCTGTTGAGCCGTTTTCTAGATGTCTGAGTTTATAGAGCAGTAAAAAGGAAGTATGGTTGCTAATTAGAGGACAAAAATTTGAACCCTTGGAAAGAGGTGTTTTTGATGTGGGCCTTCACTCCTGGACGTCCAAAATTTGTAGGACATGTCCTCCATTTTCACATCATACTTTATTTTATGGGTTTATACTATTTTTGTACACTTGTAGACCTATAATTAATCATGACAATTGCCATCCTAACATTTTCAATGTAATATCCACTCTCTTGAAGCAAAACAACTCTCCATAATAGTGTAAGAGCTATTTGAAAGTACAATTAATTCTCTTTGACTTTGGTGGACTTTATGTCCGTCGAGGTCTTTCCAAAATTTGGATGAGCAATTATCAGACGTTATTGAGTTGCAAAAATTCGGTAGGCTGGGAGTTTGGACTAGCCATCTCTTGGCATATCTTCCTCCTGCAAGATTCTGTGATTACATATCTGACATTCTCGAATGAGAGATTTGGAAGAGGAGGCAAGTGCTATGTAGTCCAAACCCTTCATATCATTTATAGATTCACAATAAAATTGGTTGTGAAGGAGGGATACCCAGTCTGCATGAAATTACATGGAGAGAAGGATCCCCTTCCGTGTAGAACGAAATGATCTTTCATTGTTCAAGATTCCTTTGCATGAAGAAGTTGATGGGAATGGTTTTATTGAATCTTATTTCCTCTCTGTTGAGCCGTTTTCTTGCTGTACGCGTTTATAGACCAGTAAAAAGAAGTTTGGTTGCTAGATAGTTGACAAAAATTTGAACATTTGGAAAGAGGTGTTTTTGATTTGGGCCTTCCATCCTGGGCGTCCTACATTTGTAGGACAAGTCCTTCATTTTCAGATCACAGTATATTTTATGAGTTTATACTATATATGCACACCTGTAGACCAATAATATGACCATGGCCATCCAAGGATTTTCAATGTAATATTCACACTTGAAGCAAAGGAACTCTCCATAATAGTGTATGAGCTATTTGAAAGTAGCATTTATTCTCTTGGACTTTGGTGCATCTTACATCCTGCGAGGTCTTTCCACAAAATTTGGATGGGTAATTCTCAGATGTTACTGAGTTGCAAAAATTCTGAAGGGTGGAAGTTTGGACTAGCGATCTCTTGACATATCTTTCACCTGTAAGATTCTATGATTATATATCTGACATTCTCGAATGAGAGATTTGGAAGAGGAGGCAAGTGCTATGTAGTCCAAACACTTCATGTCATTTATGGATTCACAGTAAAATTGGTCGTGATGGAGGGGTACCCAGTCTGCATGAAATCACATGGGAGAAGGATCCTCTTGTATGCAGACCAAAATTATTTTTCATTGTTCAAGATTTTTTTGCATTAGGAAGTTGATGGGAATGGTTTTATTGAATCTTATTTCCTCTCTGTTGAGCCGTTTTATTGCTGTACGAGTATATAGAGCAGTAAAAAGGAAGTTTGGTTGCTAGTTAGTGTACAAAAATTTGAACCCTTGGAAAGAGGTGTTTTTGATTTGGGCCTTCCCTCCAGGGCATCCTACATTTGTAGGACATGTCCTTCATTTTCAGATCACTGTATATTTTATGGGTTTATACTATATTTGTACACCTGCAGACCCACAATTAATCATGACCATTGCCATCCAAGAATTTTCAAAGTAATATCCAATCTCTCGAAGCAAAACAACTCTCCATAATAGTGTAAGAGCTATTTGAAAGTAGAATATTCTGTTGGACTTTGGTGCACTTTACGTCAAGCGAGGTCTTTCCACAAAGTTTGGATGGGCAATTATCAGATCTTATTGAGTTGCAAAAATTCAGAAGGCTGGGAGTTTGGACTAGCGATCTCTTGGCATATCTTGAACCTGCAAGATTCTGTGATTACATATCTGACATTCTCGAATGAGAGATTTGGAAGAGGAGGCAAGTGCTATGTAGTCCAAACCCTTCATGTCATTTATGGATTCACAATAAAATTGGACGTGATGGAGGGGTAACTAGTCTGAATGAAATCACATGGAGGGAGGGATCCTCTTCTTTGCAGAACGAAATGATCTTTCATTGTTAAATATTTTTTTGGTTGAGGAAGTTGATGGGAATGGTTTTATTGAATCTTATTTCCTCTCTGTTGAGCCGTTTTCTTGGTGTACGAGTATATAGAGCAGTAAAAAGGAAGTTTTGTTGCTAGTTAGTAGACAAAAATTTGAACCCTTGGAAAGAGGTGTTTTTGGTTTGGGCCTTCTCTCCAGGGCGTCCTACATTTGTAGGACATGTCCTCCATTTTCAGATCACAGTATATTTTAAGGGTATATACTATATTTGTACACCTGTAAACCCATAATTTATCATGACCATTGCCATCCAAGCATTTTCAATGTAATATCCAATCTCTTGAAGCAAAACAACTCTCCATAATAGTTTAAGAGCTATTTGAAAGTAGAATTATTCTCTTGGACTTTGGTGGACTTTACGTCCTTCGGTGTCTTTGCCCAAAGTTTGGATGGGCAATTATCTGACCTTATTGAGTTGCAAAAATTCTGAAGTGTGGAATTTTGGACAAGCCATTTCTTGGCAGATCTTACACCTGTTAGATTCTGTGATTATGTAGCTGTCATTCTCGAATGAGAGATTTGGAAGAGGAGGCAAGTGAAATGTAGTCCAAACCCTTCATGTCATTAAGGATTCACAGTGAAATTGTTTGTGATGGAGGGGTACCCAGTCTGAATGAAATCACATGGAGAGAAGGATCCTCTTCCGTGTAGAACGAAATGATCTTTCATTGTTCAAGATTTCTTTGCATGAGGAAGTTGATGGGAATGGTTTTATTGAATCTTATTTCCTCTCTGTTGAGCGTTTTTCTTGATGTACGAATATATAGAGCAGTAAAAAGGAAGTTTGGTGGCTAGCTAGTGGAGAAAAATTTGAAACCGTGGAAAGAGGTGTTTTTAATTTGGGCCTTCCCTCATGGGCATCCTACATTTGTAGGACATGTCCTACATTTTCAGATCACATAATATTTTATGGGTGTATACTATATTTGTACACCTGTAAACCCAGAATTAATCATGACCATTGACATCGAAGCATTTTCAATATAATTTCCACTCTCTTGAAGCAAAACAACCCTCCATAATAGTGTAAGAGATATTTGAAAGTAGAATTTATTGGACTTTGGTGGACTTTACGTCCTTCGAGGTCTTTCCACAAAGTTTGGATGGGCAATTATCAGACGTTATTGAGTTGCAAAAATTCTGAAGTGTGGAAGTTTGGACAAGCCATTACTTGGCATATCTTCCACCTGTAAGATTCTGTTATTACATATCTGATATTCTCGAATGAGAGATTTGGAAGAGGATTCAAGTGCCATATAGTCCAAACCCTTCATGCCATTTTTGGATTCACAGGGAAATTGGTCGTGATAGAGGCGGACCCAGTCTGCATGAAATCACTTTGAGAGAAGGATCCTCTTCTATGCAGAACGAAATGATCTTCCATTGTTCAAGATTTCTTTGCATGAGGAAGTTGATGGGAATGGTTATATTGAATCTTATTTCCTCTCTGTTGAGCCGTTTTCTAGATGTCTGAGTTTATAGAGCAGTAAAAAGGAAGTATGGTTGCTAATTAGAGGACAAAAATTTGAACCCTTGGAAAGAGGTGTTTTTGATGTGGGCCTTCACTCCTGGACGTCCAAAATTTGTAGGACATGTCCTCCATTTTCACATCATACTTTATTTTATGGGTTTATACTATTTTTGTACACTTGTAGACCTATAATTAATCATGACAATTGCCATCCTAACATTTTCAATGTAATATCCACTCTCTTGAAGCAAAACAACTCTCCATAATAGTGTAAGAGCTATTTGAAAGTACAATTAATTCTCTTTGACTTTGGTTGACTTTATGTCCTTCGAGGTCTTTCCACAAAGTTTGGATGGGCAATTATCAGATGTTATTGAGTTGCAAAAATTCTGAAGGGTGGGAGTTTGGACTAGCCATATCTTGGCATATCTTCCACCTTTAAGATTCTGTGATTACATATCTGACATTCTCGAATGAGTGATATGGAAGAGGAGGGAAGTCCAAACCCTTCATCTGATTTATGGATTCACAGTGAAATTGGTCGTGATGGAGGTGTACCCAGTCTGCATGAAATCACATGGAGTGAAGGATCCCCTTCCGTGTAGAACGAAATGATCTTTCATTGTTCAAGATTCCTTTGCATGAAGAAGTTGATGGGAATGGTTTTATTGAATCTTATTTCCTCTCTGTTGAGCCGTTTTCTTGCTGTCCTAGTTTACAGAGCAGTAAAAAGGAAGTTTGTTTGCTAGATAGTGGACAAAAATTTGAACCCTAGGAAAGAGGTGTTTTTGATTTGGCCCTTCCCTCCTGGGCATCCTACATTTGTAGGACAGGTCCTTCATTTTCAGATCACAGTATATTTTATGGGTATATACTTTATTTGTACACCTGTAGACCCATAATTAATCATGACCATGGCCATCCAAGCATTTTCAATATTATATCCCCTCTCCTGAAGCAAAACAGCTCTCCATAATAGTGTAAGAGCTATTTGAAAGTAGCAATTATTCTCTTGGACTTTGTTGCACTTTATGTCCTGTGAGGTCTTTCCACAAAGTTTGGATGGGCAATTCTCAGATGTTATTGAGTTGCAAATATTCTGAAGGGTGGAAGTTTGGACCAGCCTTCTCTTGTTATATCTTTCACATGTAAGATTTTGTGATTACATATCTGATATTCTCGAATGAGAGATTTCGAAGAGGAGGCAAGTGCTATGTAGTCCAAATCCTTCATGTCATTTATGGATTCACAGTAAAATTGGTCGTGATGGAGGAGTACCCAGTCTGCATGAAATCACATGGAGAGAAGGATCCTCTTCTATGCAGAATGAAATGATCTTTCATTGTTCAAGATTTCTTTGCATGAGGAGGTTGATGGGAATGGTTTTTATTGAATCTTATTTCCTCTCTTTTTTTTGTTTTTTTTTAAATAATTTTTATTAAGAGATGTATAAAAAACAAACGAACAAACATAATACAGATAAACATAACTAACTACCTACCTAACTAACATAAGATATAAAACCTAACAAAACATAGAAAAACTACCTAAATTCTTCCACAGTACTACAGATGTTCATCTACCTTATAATAATTTTCCCTGATCATTTAAGCTATTATAAGTTCACATCACAGACTACATGTTGCAAATGTCGTTCGGAGCTTAAATTATCCAAGACAACAATATATATCGAAATATCTTGAAATTCTATATTCTATATTCTAAGAGATCCTTAAGAAAAAACATATATAGAAAAAAGACAAGAAAAAAATACTTTCACTCCCAAACAATAAAAGGTAGTATACAGTCTTTCATATTCTTCCTCATATATTCAAACCAAGGCCTCCATAGATTCTGAAAAAGTGACAAGGATTTATTTTGGATTAAATATGTTAATTTCTCTAATTCATAAACTTCATACATTTTAAACCTCCATTCTTCCATCGTAGGACATTCTCTTCTTCTACAGTGTTTGGTGAATAAAATTCTCACTGTAGTTATTAGTAAAAATAGTAACTTTCCCCCTTTTTTTCCCCAGCTCATCCCTAAATATATTTAACAAATATATTTTAGGATCGACTTCAATCCATATATTTAAAATTTGTTTAATTTCTTTGTTAATAAGAGTCCAAAACTTGTGAGCTATCTTACATTTCCACCAAACATAAAAGTAATATCCTGTTTTCTCCTCACACTTCCAACAAATAGGGTTATATCCTTTATATATTTTCGATAGTCTTACTGGGGTTAAATACCACCTAAAGATGAATTTGTATGAATTTTCCCTTATACCTATATTTACAGCATATTTCTTCAATCTATTCCAACTTTTAGTCCACTCTTCCAAATATATATTTTGTTTTAGGTCTTTTGCCCAATTAAGCATATAATTATTAATGGCATTTTCTTCCAGATCCCACTCTCGAATCAATTTATAATATTTCGAAATCATTTTCTTTTTCCCCCCACTCAGAATCTTTTCAAACTTTTTATCAGCAGGACCTATCCTACCCAAATTATTATCAACTTTAAACCGTTCGTATAATTGCCTATATGTGAACCAATTGAGGTCATGTCCAGTCATCTTTAATTCCTCTGATGTCTTAAATTGTAGATTATTATCTACTTTTTCGGTCAAATCCTTGTATTTTAGCCACTTTCCGTCCGTGTATATCGTTTTCATTAATATTGCTTCGGCCGGTGAAGCCCAATATGGTATTTTTTGACACCATTTCTTTTTATATTTAAGCCATACTTTCAAACATACTTTACGTATATAATGATCCTTAAATCTAGTGTCACCTTTAGACTTATCGTAAAAAAGATACGAATGAAAACCATATTGCAGATCCTCTCCTTCCAAATCTAAAATCCTTTGATTTTCTAATAACAACCATTCCTGGAGCCATTCCAAAACAGAAGCCTCATAATACCATTGGACATTGGGGAGAGCCAGACCACCTCTCTCGATAGAATCTTGGAGGTCCAACGCCTTTATCCTATGTTTTTTGTAATTCCAAATAAAATTTAATATATCCGAGTTCCATACTTTAAGAATCTTGTCATTTTCAATTACTGGAATATTTTGAAACAGATACATTATCTTAGGGAGGGTTACCATCTTAATCATGGCAATTCTGCCCATCCAAGATAATTTCAATTGATCCCATTTTTTAAACTTACTTTTCATATCTTGCCAGGTATTATAATAGTTGTTCTTATATAAATCTGAGTTCTTTATTGTAATCCAAATTCCTAAATATTTTATTTTACTCTCCAATTTAAATCCAGTTAATTCCTTAAGTGTTTTACCCTCACTTTTTGACGAGTTCATGGTCAACATCACGGATATATTCTTATTAATTCTATATCCGGATACTCTACCATATTGTTGTAGACATTCCATTAATTCCCCAATACAATCCAACGGATTTGATATTGTCAATACCACATCGTCCGCGAAGGCTCTTAGTTTGTAATTTTGCTTATGAATTTTTACTCCACTAATTTTATTATTATTTCTAATTTGCACCAACAAAATTTCCAAAGTTAATATAAATAATAGTGGGGCCAAGGGGCAACCTTGCCATACACCTTTTTGTATAACAATTTTTTTTGTCCTCTCTCCATTAATCATAATGGTGGCATCTCGATTTGCATAAATACTATGAATCCATTTTGTAAAGACCTCCCCCGCTTCTATTTTTTGAATTATCCCAATCATGAAAGTCCAATTAATATTATCAAAGGCTTTCTTCGCATCCAGAAAGATTAAAGCCAATTTTTTTCTGAATATTTTTGTGATGTAAGTCAATTATATTCATTAAATTCCTAACATTTTGTTTTGTCCCCCTGGATGGGAGAAAGCCATTTTGGTCCTCATGTATCCAATTACCTAAAATAAATTTCAGCCGATTTGCTAATATTGCCGCCATAAATTTATCATCCAAATTCAAAAGAGAAATTGGGCAGTAACTATTAGGGTCTAATTTATCTTTGTCTTTTTTTTAAAATCAAAGAAATATTGCCGGATTTCCATGATTGAGGAATAGCACCACCAATTATATTATTCATTGTATCCAACAGAGGTAAGATTAATTGCGTAGAAAATATTTTATAGTATTCGTTGGGAAGTACATCTTGCCCTGGCGATTTAGAACATTTAGAAGTGGAGATTGCTTGTTCCAACTCTTTACGCGAAATAGGTGCATTAAGAAGGACATGTTGATCTTTAGTTAACTTTAAAAAATTCAATTTTTCCAAATATTCTTTAATTTCCTTCTCCTGGGTTATACCAGATTTGTATAGTTCCCGGAAGTGATCTATAAAAACATTTTTAATCTGTAAATGAGTCGTTTTAATTTTTGTCCCTTTTTTTATTTGTGTGATTGCTCTTTTAGCTTTTTCTTTCCTTACTAGATATGCTAGTAATCTTCCTGGTTTATTTCCATATTCATAATATTTTTGCTACACAAATTTTATTTTATTTTTTCTATCTGACCCATATTGAGGGTAGAAATTTGCTCATTATTCAAAAAATAATAGAATGGAAAAGGGAAAAGAGAAAGCAAGAAGAAGTGTTGAATAATGAGTTAAAAGAATTAGAAAGCAAGTTAAAAGAGGAACCAAACTCGAGGGAAATTAGAGAAAAAAATTAAATATATGCAGAAGCAAATTTCTACCCCCAATCTTATTTCCTCTCTGTTGAGCCGTTTTCTTGCTGTCCGAATTTATAGAGCAGTAAAAAAGAAGTTTGATTGCTAGTTAGTGGACAAAATTTTGAACCCTTGGAAAGAGGTGTTTTCGATTTGGGCCTTCCCTCCTGGGCATCCTACATTTGTAGGACATGTCCTCCATTTTCAGATCACGTTAAATTTTATGGGTTCATACTATATTTGGACACTTGTAGAGCCATAATTTATCATGACCATCACCATCTAATCATTTTTCAATGTAATATCCACCGCCTTCAAGGAAAACAACTCTCCATAATAGTGTAAGAGCTATTTGAAAGTAGAATTTATTCTCTCGGACTTTGGTGGACTTTACGTCCTTTGAGGTCTTTCCACAAAGTATGGATTGTCAATCATCAGAGGTTGTTGAGGCGCAAAAATTCTGAAGGGCAAAAGGTTGGACTAGGCATCCCTTGGTATCTCTTCCGTCTGTAAGTTTCTTTGATTACATATCTGACATTCTTGGATAAGAGATTTGGAAGAGAAGTCAAGTGCTATGTAGTCCAAATCCCTCATGTCATTTATGGATTCACAGTGAAATTGGTTGTGATGGAGGTGTACCCAGTGGAGAGAAGGATCGTCTTCGATGCAGAACGAAATGATCTTCCATTGTTTAAGATTTCTTTGCATGAGGAAGTGGATGGGAATGGTTAGATTGAATCTTATTTCCTCTCTGTTGAGGCGTTTTCTTTCTGTCCGAGATTATAGAGCAGTAAAAAGGAAGGTTAGTTGCTAGTTAGTGGACAAAAACTTGAACCCATGGAAGGAAGTGGTTTTTATTTGGGCCTTCCCTCCTGAGCGTCCTACATTTGTAGGACATGTCCTCCATTTTCAGATCACAGTATATTTTATGGGTTAATTCTATATTTGTACACCTGCAGACCCATAATTAATCATGACCATTGCCATCGAAGCATTTTCAATGTAATTTCCACTCTCTTGAAGCAAAACAACTCTCCATAATAGTGTAAGAGCTATTTGAAAGTAGAATTTATTGGACTTTGGTGGACTTTACGTCCTTCGAGGTTTTTCCACAAAGGTTGGATGGGCAATTATAAGACGTTATTGAGTTGCAAAAATTCTGAAGGGTGGAAGTTTGGACTAGCGATCTCTTGGCATATATTCCACATGTAAGATTCTGTGATTACATATCTGACATTCTCGAATGAGAGATTTGGAAGAGGAGGCACATGTCATGTAGTCCAAACCCTTCAAATCATTTATCGATTCACAATAAAATTGGACGTGATGGAGGGGTAACCATTCTGAATGAAATCACATGGAGAGAAGGATACTCTTCTATGCAGAAAGAAATGATCTTTCATTGTTCAAGATTTCTTTGCATGAGGAAGTTGATGGGAATGGTTTTATTGAATCTTATTTCCTCTCTGTTCAGCGGTTTTCTTTATGTACGAATATACAGAGCAGTAAAAAGGAAGTTTGGTTGCTAGGTAGTGGAGAAAAATGTGAACCCTTGGAAAGAGGTGTTTTTGATTTGGGCCTTCCCTCCTTGGCATCCTAAGTTTGTAGGACATGTCCTCCATTTTCAGATCATAGTATATTTTATGGGTATATAATATATTTCTACACCTGTAGACCCATAATTAATCATGACCATGGCCTTCCAAGCATTTTCAATGTATATTCCCCCCCTTCACGCAAAACAACTGTTCATAATAGTGTATGAACTATTTGAAAGTAGAATTTATTCTCTCGGACTTTGGTGCAATTTATGTCCTGCGAGATCTTCCCACAAAATTTAGATGGGCAAATCTCAGACGTTATTGAGTTGCAAAATTTCTAAAGGGTGGAAGTTTGGACTAGCCAACTCTTGGCATATCTTGCACCTGTAAGATTCTGTGATTACATATTTGACATTCTCGAATGAGAAATTTGGAAGAGGAGGCAAGTGCTATGTAGTCCAAACCCTTCATGTCATTTATGGATTCACAGTGAAATTGGTCGTGATGGAGGGTTACCCAGTGTGCATGAAATCAAATGGAGAGAAGAATCCTCTTCTACGCAGAACGGAATTTTATTTCATTGTTCAAGATTTCTTTGCATGAGGAAGTTGATGGGAATGGTTTTATTGAATCTTATTTCCTCTCACTTGAGCCGTTTTCTTGCTGTACGTGTATATAGAGCAGTAAAAAGGAAGTTGGGTTGCCAGTTAGTGGACAAAAATGTGAACCCTTGGAAAGAGGTATTTTTAATGTGGGCCTTCCCTCCAGGTCGTCCTACATTTGTAGGACATGTCCTCCATTTTCAGATCACAGTATATTTTATGGGTTTATACTATATATGTACAGCTGTAGATCCATAATAAATCATGACCATTGACATCCAAGCATTTTAAAAGTAATATCCACTCTCTTGAAGCAAAAGAACTCTCCATAATAGTGTAAGAGCTATTTGAAAGTAGAATTTATTTTCTTGGACTTTGGTGGACTTTACGTCTGGCGAGGTCTTTCCACAAAGTTTGGATGGGCAATTATGAGACGTTATTGAGTTGCAAACATTCAGAAGGCTGGGAGTTTGGACTAGCCATCTCTTGGCATATCTTGCACCTGTAAGATTCTGTGATTACCTATCTGACATTCTCGAATGAGAGATCTGAAAGAGGAGGCAAGTGCTATGTAGTCCAAACCCTTCATATCATTTATAGATTCACAATAAAACTGGTTGTGAAGGAGGGGTAACCATTCTGCATGAAATCACATGGACAGAAGGATCCTCTTTAATGCAGAACGAAATGATCTTTCATTGTTTAAGATTTCTTTGCATGAGGAAGTTGAGGGGAATGGTTTTATTGAATCTTATTTCCTCTCTGTTGAGCCGTTTTCTTGCTGTCCGAGTTTATAGAGCAGTAAAAAGGAACTTTGGTTGCTAGATAGTAGAGAAAAATTTGAACCCTTGGAAAGGGGTGTTTCTGATTTGGAACTTCCCTCCTGGGTGTCCTACATTTGTAGGACATGTCCTCCATTTTCTGATCACAGTATATTTTATGGGTTTATACTATATTTGTAAAACTGTAGAACCATAATTAATAATGACCATGGCCATCCAAGCATTTTCAATGTAATATCCACTCTCTTGAAGCAAAACAACTCTCCATAATAGGGTGAGAGCTATTTGAAAGTAGAATTTATTCTCTTAGACTATGTTGGACTTTACGTCCTTCGATGTCTTTCCACAAAGTTTGGATGGGCAATTATCAGACGTTATTGATTTGCAAAAATTCGGAAGGCTGGGAGTTTGGACTAGCCATCTCTTGGCATATCTTGCACCTGTAAGATTCTGTGATTACATATCTGACATTCTCGAATGAGAGATTTGGAAGAGGAGGCAAGTGCCATGTAGTCCAAACCCTTCATGTCATTTATGGATTCACAGTGAAATTGGTCGTGAGGGAGGGGTACCCAGTCTGCATGAAATCACATGGAGAGAAGGATCCTCTTGTATGCAGAAAAAAATTATCTTTCATTGTTCAAGATTTCTTTGAAGGAGGAAGTTGATGGGAATGGTTTTATTGAATCTTATTTCCTCTCTGTTGAGCCATTTTCTTGATGTACGAATATATAGAGCAGTAAAAAGGAAGTTTGGTTGCTAGTTAGTGGACAAAAATTTGAACCCTTGGAAAGGGGTGTTTTTGATTTGGACCTTCCCTCCTGGGTGTCCTACATTTGTAGGGCATGTCCTCCATTTTCTGATCACAGTATATTTTATGGGTTTATACTATATTTGTAAAACTGTAGAACCAAAATTAATAATGACCATGGCCATCCATGCATTTTCAATGTAACATCCTCTCTCTTGAAGCAAAACAACTCTCCATAATAGTGTAAGAGCTATTTGAAAGTAGAATTTATTGGATTTTGGTGGACTTTACGTCCTTCGACGTCTTTCCACAAAGTTTGGATGGGCAATTATCAGACGTTATTGATTTGCAAAAATTCTGAAGGGTGGAAGTTTGGACAAGACTTTTCTTGGCATATCTTCCACTTGTAACATTCTGTGATTACATATCTGACATTCTCGAATGAGAGATTTGGAAGAGGAGGCAAGTGCCATGTAGTCCAAACCCTTCATATCCTTTATGGATTCACAATAAAATTGGTCATGATGGAGGGGTAACCAGTCTGCATGAAATCACATGGAGAGAAGGATCCTCTTCGATGCAGAACGAAATGATCTTTCATTGTTCAAGATTTCTTTGCATGAGGAAGTTGATGGGAATGGTTTTATTGAATCTTCTTTCCTCTCTGTTGAGCCGTTTTCTTGCATACGAGTATATAGAGCAGTAAAAAGGAAGTTTGGTGGCTAGTTAGTGGACCAAAATTTGAACCCTTGGAAAGAGGTTCTTTTTGACTTGGGCCTTGCCTCCTGGGCGTCCTACATTTGTAGGACATGTCCTCCAATTTCTGATCACATTATATTTTATGGGTTTATTCTATATTTCTACACCTGTAGACCCATAATTAATCATTAACATGCCCATCAAAGCATTTTCAATGTAATATCCAATCTCTTGAAGCAAAACAACTCTCCATAATAGTGTAAAAGCTATTTGAAAGTAGAATTTATTTTCTTGGACTTTGGTGGACTTTATGTCCGGCGAGGTCTTTCCACAAAGTTTGGAAGGGCAATTATCAGACATTATTCAGTTGCAAAAATACAGAAGGCTAGGAGTTTGGACTAGCCATCTCTTGGCATATCTTGCACCTGTAAGATTCTGTGATTATATATCTGACATTCTCGAATGAGAGATTTGGAAGAGGAGGAAAGTGCCATGTAGTCCAAACCCTTCATGTCATTTATGGATTCACAGTGAAATTGGTCGTGACGGAGGGGTACCCAATCTGCATGAAATCACATGGAGAGAAGGATCTTCTCCTGTGTAGAACAAAATGATCTTTCATTGTTCAAGATTTCTTTGCATGAGGAAGTTGATGGGAATGGTTTTATTGAATGTAATTTCCTCTCTGTTGATCGGTTTTCTTGATGTACGAATATATAGAGCAGTAAAAAGGAAGTTTGGTTGCTAGTTAGTAGAAAAAAAATTGAACCCTTGGAAAGAGGTGTTTTTGATTTGGGCCTTCCCTCCTGTGTGTCCTACATTCGTAGGACATGTCCTCCATTTACAGATCACATATTATTTTATGGGTATATTCTATATTTTTACACCTGTAGACGCATAATTAATCATGACCATTGCATCGAAGCATTTTCAATGTAACATCCTCTCTCTTGAAGCAAAACAACTCTCCATAATAGTGTAAGAGGTATTTGAAAGTAGAATTTATTGGATTTTGGTGGACTTTACGTCCTTCCAGGTCTTTCCACAAAGTTTGGATGGGCAATTATCAGACGTTATTGATTTGCAAAAATTCTGAAGGGTGGAAGTTTGGACAAGACGTTTCTTGGCATACCTTCCACTTGTAAGATTCTGTGATTACATATCTGACATTCTCGAATGAGAGATTTGGAAGAGGAGGCAAGTGCCATGTAGTCCAAACCCTTCTTATCCTTTATGGATTCACAATAAAATTGGTCATGATGGAGGGGTAACCAGTCTGCATGAAATCACATGGAGAGAAGGATCCTCTTCGATGCAGAACGAAATGATCTTTCATTGTTCAAGATTTCTTTGCATGAGGAAGTTGATGGGAATGGTTTTATTGAATCTTCTTTCCTCTCTGTTGAGCCGTTTTCTTGCATACGAGTATATAGAGCAGTAAAAAGGAAGTTTGGTTGCTAGTTAGTGGACCAAAATTTGAACCCTTGGAAAGAGGTTCTTTTTGACTTGGGCCTTTCCTCCTGGGTGTCCTACATTTGTAGGACATGTCCTCCAATTTCTGATCACATTATATTTTATGGGTTTATTCTATATTTCTACACCTTTAGACCCATAATTAATCATTAACATGCCCATCAAAGCATTTTCAATGTAATATCCAATCTCTTGAAGCAAAACAACTCTCCATAATAGTGTAAAAGCTATTTGAAAGTAGAATTTATTTTCTTGGACTTTGGTTGACTTTATGTCCGGCGAGGTCCTTCCACAAAGTTTGGAAGGGCAATTATCAGACATTATTCAGTTGCAAAAATACAGAAGGCTAGGAGTTTGGACTAGCCATCTCTTGGCATATCTTGCACCTGTAAGATTCTGTGATTACATATCTGACATTCTCGAATGAGAGATTTTGAAGAGGAGGCAAGTGCTATGTAGTCCAAACCCTTCCTATCATTTATAGATTCACAGTAAAATTGGTCGTGAAGGAGGGGTACCCAGTCTGCATTAAATTACATGGAGAGAAGGGTCCTCTTCAAGGTAGAACAAAATTATCTTTCATTGTTCAAGATTTCTTTGCATGAGGAAGTTGATGGGAATGGTTTTATTGAATCTTATTTCCTCTCTGTTGAGCGTTTTTCTTGATGTACGAATATGAAGAGCAGTAAAAAGGATGTTTTGTGGCTAGTTAGTGAAGAAAAATTTGAACCCTTGTAAAGAGGTGTTTTTAATTTGGGCCTTCCCTCCTGGGTGTCGTACATTTTTAGGACATGTCCTACATTTTCAGATCACAAAATATTTTATGGGTATACACTATATTTTTACACCTGTAAACCCATAATTAAACATGACCATTGCCATCGAAGCATTTTCAATGTAATTTCCACTCTCTTGAAGCAAAACAACTCTCCATAATAGTGTAAGAGCTATTTGAAAGTAGAATTTATAGGACGTTGGTGGACTTTACATCCTTCGAGGTCTTTCCACAAAGTTTGGATGGGCAATTATCAGACGTTATTGAGTTGCAAAAATTCTGAAGGCTGGGCATTTGGACTAGCCATATCTCGGCATATCTTGCACCTGTAAGGTTCTGTGATTACATATCTGACATTCTCGAATAAGAGATTTGGAAGAGGAGGCAAGTGCCATATAGTCTAAACCCTTCATGTCATTTTTGGATTCACAGGGAAATTGGTCGTGATAGAGGCGGACCCAGTCTGCCTGAAATCACTTGGAGAGAAGGAACCTCTTCTGTGCTGAATGAAATGATCTTCCATTTTTCAACATTTCTTTGCATGAGGAAGTTGATGGGAATGGTTATATTGAATCTTATTTCCTCTCTGTTGAGCCGTTTTCTAGATGTCCGTGTTTATAGAGCATTAAAAAGGAAGTATAGTTGCTAATTAGTGGACAAAAATTTGAACCCTTGGAAAGAGGTGTTTTTGATATGGGCCTTCACTCCTGGGCGTCCTACATTTGTAGGACATGTCCTACATTTTCAGATCACAGTATATTTTATGGGTATATACTATATTTGTACACCTGTAAACGCCTCATTAATCATGACCATGGCCATCGACGCATTTTCAATGTAATATCCAATCTCTTGAAGCAAAACAACTCTCCGTAATAGTGTAAGAGCTATTTGAAAGTAGAATTATTCTCTTGGACTTTGGTGGACTTTACGTCCTTCGAGGTCTTTGCACAAAGTTTGGATGGGCAATTATCTGACGTTATTGAGTTGCAAAAATTCGGAAGTGTGGAATTTTGGACAAGCCATTTCTTGGCATATCTTACACCTGTAAGATTCTGTGATTACATATCTGACATTCTTGAATGAGAGATATGGAAGAGGAGGCAAGTGCCATGTAGTCCAAAACCTTCATGTCATTAAGGATTCACAGTGAAATTGGTCGTGATGGAGGGGTACCCAGTCTGAATGAAATCACATGGAGAGAAGGATCCTCTTCCATGTAGAACGAAATGATCTTTCATTGTTCAAGATTTCTTTGCATGAGGAAGTTGATGGGAATGGTTTTATTGAATCTTATTTCCTCTCTGTTGGGCCATTTTTTTTGCTGTCCGCGTTTATAGAGCAGTAAAAAGGAAGTTTGGTTGCTAGATAGTGGACAAAAATTTGAACCCTTGGAAAGAGTTGTTTTTGATATGGGCCTGTTAAGGAAAATGCAACATGGGACTTACTTCAATAGAAATAAAATTTGTATGTGAAAATCACAGTGATTAAGCAGGAGCAATCATGAAGCTACACAGGTGAAAAGGATAATATAATTTGGAAGCCTTGAGAGACAAGGACAAAGTTATAGAGTGTATATTGACAATACCTGTTATAGATTGCAAACACCTGAGATTCATTAAGTAGTCAAGGTAAAATGATGAAATACTTGGGTCGGTCTTAAGTATGGGATGATCCATGTAAACCAATCAAAATGAATGTACACACCCACTGGGTGGGACCCGACTAGTGGGTGGTGACTAACAATGGCTATAAGTGCAATGTTTGCCAATGCATATTGTGGGGTAGTTTTGGAGATATTGTGATTTGTAGGGCATATAGTATTTATGTATATAGTAGAATAAAGTAGATCTTTAATATAAGACTACTGAGTTGTCTGGTGTCTTGAGGGAAGATAAAAGAGCCAGAAGAATCCTGGAGAAGTTTGGAGACATCTCAGGAAGAAGGGTGAGAAGGCTTGGAGAGTTTGTCAGGGTCTTCAGCCTATTCTCTGAAACTCTGCTGCTTGGGAAAGAAGCATCAACCACTGATCAAAGCTGGTCAGCGCTGCTGCATAACAAGATGGTGAGTTAGAGCCAGAGGTGAAGAGCTCCAACTTCGATCATCCCTGACAGGGCCTTCCCTCCTGGGCGTCCTACATTTGTAGGGCATGTCCTCCATCTTGGGATCACAGTATATTTTATGGGTATATACTATATATGTAAACCTGTAGACCCATAATATATCATGACCATGGGCATCCAAGCATTTTCAATGTAATATCCACTCTCTTGAAGCAAAAGAACTATCCATAATAGTGTAAGCGCTATTTGAAAGTAGAATTTATTTTCTTGGACTTTGGTGGACTTTACGTCCGGCGAGGTCTTTCCACAAAGTTTGGATGTGCAATTATCAGACGTTATTGAGTTGCAAAAATTCTGAAGGGTGGGAGTTTGGACTAGCCATCTCTTGGCATATCTTGCACCTGTAAGGTTCTGTGATTATATATCTGACATTATCGAATGAGAGATTTGGAAGAGGAGGCAATTACTATATAGTCCAAAGCCTTCATATCATTTATGGATTCACCAAAAAATTGGTCGTGATAGAAGGGTAACCAGTCTGCATGAAATCACATGGAAAGAAGGATCCTCTTTTATGCAGAACAAAATGATCTTTCATTGTTCAAGATTTCTTTGCATGAGGAAGTTGATGGGAATGGTTTTATTGAATCTTATTTCCTCTCTCTTGATCCGTTTTCTTGCTGTCCGAGTTTATAGAGAAGTAAAAAGGAAGTTTGGTAGTTAGTGAGTGGACAAAAATTTGAACCCTTTGAAAGAGCTGTTTTTGATTTGGGCCATCCCTCCTGGGTGTCCTACATTTTTGGGACATGTCCTCCATCTTGAGATCACAGTATATTTTTGGGTTTATACTATATATGTAAACCTGTAGACCCATAATAAATCATGACCATGGCCATCCAAGCATTTTCAATGTAATATCCACTCACTTGAAGCAAAAGAAGTCTCCATAATAGTGTAAGAGCTATTTGAAAGTAGAATTTATTCTCTTGGACTTTGGTGGATTTTACGTCCCGCGAGGTCTTTCCACAAAGTTTGGATGGACAATTATCAGATGTTATTGAATTGCAAAAATTCTGAAGGGTGGGAGTTTGGACAAGCCATTTCTTGGCATAATCTGCACCTGCAACATTCTGTGATTATATATCTGACATTCTCGAATGAGAGATTTGGAAGAGGAGGCAAGTGCCATGTAGTCCAAACCCTTCATATCCTTTATGGATTCACAATAAAATTGGTTGTGATGGAGGGGTAACCAGTCTGCAAGAAATCACATGGAGAGAAGGGTCCTCTTCGATGCAGAACGAAATGATCTTTCATTGTTCAAGATATCTTTGCATGAGGAAGTTGATGGGAATGGTTTTATTGAATCTTATTTCCTCTCTTTGAGCCGTTTTCTTGCTGTCTGCGTTTATAGAGCAATAAAAAGGAAATTTGGTGGCTAGTTAGTGGTGAAAAATTTGAATCCTTGGAAAGAGGTGTTTTTGATTTGGGCCTTCTCTCCTGGGCGTCCTACATTTGTAGGACATGTCCTCCATTTTCAGATCATACTGTATTTTATGGGTTTATACTATATATGTACTCTTGTAGACCCATAATTAATAATGACCATGGCCATCCATGCATTTTCAATGCAATATCCACTCTCTTGAAGCAAAACAACGCTCCATAATAGCGTAAGAGCTATTTGAAAGTAGAATTTATTCTCTTAGGCTATGGTGGACTTTACGTCCTTCGAGGTCTTTCCACAAAGTTTGGATGGACAATTATCAGACGTTATTGAGTTGCAAAAATTCTGAAGGCTGGGAGTTTGGACTAGACATATCTTGGCATATCTTCCACCTGTAAGATTCTGTGATTACATATCTGACATTCTCGAATGAGAGATTTGGAAGAGGAGGCAATTACTATGTAGTCCAAAGCCTTCATATCATTTATGGATTCACAAAAAAATTGGTCGTGATAGAATGGTAAACAGTCTGCATGAAATCACATGGAAAGAAGGATCCTCTTTTATGCAGAACGAAATGATCTTTCATTGTTCAAGATTTCTTTGCATGAGGAAGTTGATGGGAATGGTTTTATTGAATCTTATTTCCTCTCTGTTGAGCCGTTTTCTTGCTGTACAAGTATATAGAGCAGTAAAAAGAAAGTTTGGTTGCTAGTTAGTGTACAAAAATTTGAAACCTTGGAAAGAGGTGTTTTTGATTTGGGCCTTTCCTCCAGGGCATCCTACTTTTGTAGGACATGTCCTCCATTTTCAGATCACAGTATATTTTATGGGTTTATACCATATTTGTACACCTGCAGACCCATAATTAATAATGACCATTGACATCCAAGCATTTTCAAAGTATATTCCACTCCGTTCAAGCAAAACAACTCTCCATAATAGTGTATGAGCTATTTGAAAGTAGCAATTATTCTCTTGGACTTTGGTGCACTTTACGTCAAGCGAGGTCTTTCCACAAAGTTTGGATGGGCAATTATCAGACCTTATTGAGTTGCAAAAATTCGGAAGGCTGGCAGTTTGGAATAGCCATCTCTTGGCATATCTTGCACCTGTAAGGTTCTGTGATTACATATCTGACATTCTCGAATAAGAGATTTGGAAGAGGAGGCAAGTGCTATGTAGTCCAAACCCTTCATATAATTTTTGGATTCAAAATAAAATGGGACGTGACGGAGGGGTAACCAGTCTGAATGAAATCACATGGAGAGAAGGATCCTCTTCTATGTAGAACAAAATGATCTTTGATAGTTCAAGATTTCTTTGCATGAGGAAGTTGATGGGAATGGTTTTATTGAATCTTATTTCCTCTCTGTTGAGCTGTTTTCTTGCTGTCTGAGTTTATAGAGCAGTAAAAAGGAAGTTTGGTTGCTAGTTAGTGGACAAAAATTTGAACCCTTGGAAAGAGGTGTTATTGATTTGGGCCTTTCTTCCAGGGCGTCCTACATTTGTAGGACATGTCCTCCATTTTCAGATCACAGTATATTTTATGGGTTTATACTATATTTGTACACCTGTAGACCCAGAATTAATCATGACCATTGCCATCCAAGCATTTTCAAAGTATATTCCACTCCGTGCAAGCAAAACAACTCTCCATAATAGTGTATGAGCCATTTGAAAGTAGAATTTATTCTCTTGGTCATTGTTGCACCTTATGTCCTGCGAGGTTTTTCCACAAGGTTTGGATGGGCAATTCTCAGATGTTATTGAGTTGCAAAAATTCTGAAGGGTGGAAGTTTGGACTAGCCATCTCTTGGCATATCTTTCACCTGTAAGATTCTGTGATTACATATCTGACATTCTCGAATGAGAGATTTGGAAGAGGAGGCAAGTGCTATGTAGTCCAAACCCTTCATATCATTTATGGATTCACAATAAAAGTGGTCGTGATGGAGGGGTAACGAGTCTGCATGAAATCACATGGAGAGAACTATCCTCTTCTATGCAAAATGAAATGATCTTTCATTGTTCAATATTTCTATGCATGAGGAAGTTGATGGGAATTGTTTTATTGAATATTAGTTCCTCTCTGTTGAGCGTTTTTTTGCTGTACGAGTATATAGAGCAGTAAAAAGGAAGTTTGGTTGCTAGTTAGTGGACAAAAATTTGAATCCTTGGAAAGAGGTGTTTTTGATTTGGGCCTTCCCCCCCTGGGCATCCTACATTTGTAGGACATGTCCTCCATTTTCAGATCACTGTATATTTTATGGGTATATACTATATTTGTACACCTGTATACCGATAATTAATCATGACCATTGCCATCTAAGCATTTTCAAAGTAATATCCAATCTCTTGAAACAAAACAACTCTCCATAATAGCGTAAGATATATTTGAATGTAGAATTTATTCTCTTAGACTATGGTGGACTTTACGTCCTTCGAGGTCTTTCCAAAAAGTTTAGATGGGCAATTATCAGACGTTATTGAGTTGCAAAAATTCGGAAGGCTGGGAGTTTGGAATAGTCATCTCTTGGCATATCTTGCACCTGCAAGATTCTGTGATTACACATCAGACATTCTCGAATGAGAGATTTGGAAGAGGAGGCAAGTGCTATGTAGTCCAAACCCTTCATATCATTTATAGATTCACAATAAAATTGGTCGTGAAGGAGAGGTAACCAGTCTGCATGAAATCACATGGAGAGAAGGATCCTGTTCTATGCAGAACAAAATTATCTTTCATTGTTCAAGATTTCTTTGCATGAGGAAGTTGATTGGAATGGTTTCATTGGATCTTATTACCTCTCTGTTGAGCCGTTTTCTTGCTGTAAGAGTATATAGAGCAGTGAAAAGGAAGTTTGGTTATTAGTTAGCGGACAAAAATTTGAACCCTTGGATAGAGGTGTTTTTATTTGGGCCTTCCCTCCAGGGCGTCCTACATTTGTAGGACATGTCCTCCATTTTCAGAAAACAGTATATTTTATGGGATTATACTTTATTTGTACACCTGCAGACCCATAATTAATCATGACCATTGACATCCAAGCATTTTTTAAGTATATTCCACTCGGTTCAAGCAAAACAACTCTCCATAATAGTGTATGACCTATTTGAAAGTAACATTTATTCTCTTGGACTTTGGTGCACCTTACATCCTGCGAGGTCTTTCCACTAAATTTGGATGGGCAATTCTCAGACGTTACTGAGTTTCAAAAATTCTGAAGGGTGGAAGTTTGGAATCGCCATCTCTTCGCATATCTTGCACCTGCAAGATTCTGTGATTATATATCTGACATTCTCTAATGAGAGATTTGGAAGAGGAGGCAAGTGCTATGTAGTCCAAACCCTTTATATCATTTATAGATTCACAATAAAATTGGTCGTGAAGGAGGGGTATCCAGGCGGCATAAAATTACATGGAGAGATGGATCCTGTTCTAGCAGAACGAAATGATCTTTCATTGTTCAAGATTTCTTTGCATTAGGAAGTTGATGGGAATGGTTTTATTGAATCTTATTTCCTCTCTGTTGAGCCGTTTTCTTGATGTACGAATATATAGAGCATTAAAAAGTAAGTTTGGTTGCTAGTTAGTGGACAAAAATTTGAACCCATGGAAAGAGGGGTTTTTGATGTGGGCTTTCACTCCTGGGCATCCTACATTTGTAGGACATGTCCTCCATTTTCAGATCACAGTATATTTTATGGGTTTATACTATATTTGTACACCTGCAGACCCATAATTAATCATGACGATTGACATCCAAGCATTTTCAAAGTATATTCCACTCCGTTCAAGCAAAACAACTCTCCATAATAGTGTATGAGCTATTTGAAAGTAGCATTTATTCTCTTGGACTTTGGTGCACCTTACATCCCACGAGGTCTTTCCACAAAGTTTGGATGGGCAATTCTCAGATGTTACTGAGTAGCAAAAATTCTGAGGGTTGGAAGTTTGGACTAGCGATCTCTTGGCATATCTTTCACATGTAAGATTCTGTGATTACATATCTGACATTCTCGAATGAAAGATTTGGAAGAGGAGGCAAGTGCTATGTAGTCCAAACCCTTCATGTCATTTATGGATTCACAGTAAAATTGGTCGTGATGGAGGGGTACCCAGTCTGCATGAAATCACATGGAGAGAAGGATCCTCTTGTATGCAGAAAAAAATTATCTTTCATTGTTTAAGATTTCTTTGCATGAGGAAGTTGATGGGAATGGTTTTATTGAATCTTATTTCCTCTCTGTAGAGCCGTTTTCTTGATGTACGAATATATAGAGCATTAAAAAGGAAGTTTGGTTGCTAGTTAGTGGACAAAAATTTGAACCCATGGAAAGAGGTGTTTTTGATTTGGGCCTTCCCTCCAGGGCTTCCTACATTTGTAGGACATGTAATCCATTTTCAGATCATAGTATATTTTATGGGTATATACTATATTTGTACACCTGTATACCCATAATTAATCATGACCATTGCCATCCAAGCATTTTCAATGTAATATCCAATCTCTTGAAGCAAAACAACTCTCCATAATAGCGTAAGAGCTATTTGAAAGTAGAATTTATTCTCTTAGACTATGGTGGACTTTACGTCCTTCGAGGTCTTTCCACAAAGTTTGGATGGGCAATTATCAGACGTTATTGAGTTGCAAAAATTCGGAAGGCTGGGAGTTTGGACTAGCCATCTCTTGGCATATTTTGCACCTGTAAGATTCTGTGATTACATATCTGACATTCTCGAATGAGAGATTTGGAAGAGGAGGCAAGTGCCATGTAGTCCAAACCCTTCATGTCATTTATGGATTCACAGTAAAATCGGTCGTGATGGAGGGGTACCCAGTCTGCATGAAATCACATGGAGAGAAGGATCCTCTTGTATGCAGAATAAAATGATCTTTCATTGTTCAAGATTTCTTTACATGAGGAAGTTGATGGGAATGGTTTCATTGACTTTTATTTCCTCTCTGTTGAGCCGTTTTCTTGCTGTCCGAGTTTCTAGAGCAGTAAAAAGGATGTTTGGTTGCTAGATAGTGGACAAAAATTTAAACCCTTGGAAAGAGGTGTTTTTGATTTGGGCCTTCCCTCCTGGGCATCCTACATTTGCAGGACATGTTCACCATCTTGAGATCACAGTATATTTTATGGGTTTATACTATATATGTACACCTGTAGACCCATTATAAAACAGGACCGTGGCCATCCAAGCATTTTCATTGTAATATCCTCTCTCTTGAAGCAAAACAATGTAATTTCCATAATAGTGTAAGAGCTATTTGAAAGTAGAAGTTATTTTCTTGTCCTTTGGTGGACTTTACGTCCGGCGAGGCCTTTCCTCAAAGTTTGGATGGGCAATTATCAGACGTTATTGAGTTGCAAAAATTCGGAAGGCTGGGAGTTTGGACTAGCCATCTCTTGGCATATCTTGCACCTGTAAGATTCTGTGATTACATATCTGACATTCTTGAATGAGAGATTTGGAAGAGGAGGCAAGTGCTATGTAGTCCAAACCCTTCCTATCATTTATAGATTCACAATAAAATTGGTCGTGAAGGAGGGGTACCCAGTCTGCATGAAGTTACATGGAGAGAAGGATCGTCTTCAAGGTAGAACAAAATGATCTTTCATTGTTCAAGATTTCTTTGCATTAGGAAGTTGATGGGAATGGTTTTATTGAATCTTATTTCCTCTCTGTTGAGCGTTTTTCTTGATGTACGAATATATAGAGCAGTAAAAAGGAATTTTGTGGCTAGTTAGTGAAGAAAAATTTGAACCCTCGGAAAGAGGTGTTTTTTAATTTGGGCCTTCCCTCCTTGGCATCCTACATTTGTAGGACATGTCCTACATTTTCAGATCACATAATATTTTATGGTTATATACTATATTTGTACCCCTGTAAACCCACAATTAACCATGACCATTGCCATCGAAGCATTTTCAATGTAATTTCCACTCTCTTGAAGCAAAACAACTCTCCATAATAGTGTAAGAGCTATTTGAAAGTAGAATTTATCGGATTTTGGTGGACTTTACGTCCTTCGAGGCCTTTCCACAAAGTTTAGATGGGCAATTATCAGACGTTATTGAGTTGCAAAAATTCTGAAGTGTGTTAGTTTGGACAAGCCATTACTTGGCATATCTTCCACCTGTAAGATTCTGTGATGACATATCTGACATTCTCGAATGAGAGATTTGGAAGAGGAGGCAAGTGCCATATAGTCCAAACTCTTCATGTCATTTTTGGATTCACAGGGAAATTGGTCGTGATAGAGGCGGATCCAGTCTGCATGAAATCACTTGGAGAGAAGGATCCTCTTCTATGTAGAACAAAATGATCTTTGATGGTTCAAGATTTCTTTGCATGAGGAAGTTGATGGGAATGGTTTTATTGAATCTTATTTCCTCTCTGTTAAGACGTATTTTTGATGTACGAATATATAGAGCAGTAAAAATGAAGTTTGGTTGCTAGATAGTGGACAAAAATTTGAACCCTTGGAAAAAGGTGTTATTGATTTGGGCCTTTCCTCCAGGGCATCCTACATTTGTAGGACATGTCCTCCATTTTCAGATCACAGTATATTTTATGGGTTTATACTATATTTGTAAAACTGAGAACCAAAATTAATAATGACCATGGCCATCCATGCATTTTCAATGTAATATCCACTCTCTTGAAGCAAAACAACTTTCCATAATAGTGTGAGAGCTATTTGAAAGTAGAATTTATTCTCTTAGACTATGGTGGACTTTACGTCCTTCGAGGTCTTTCCACAAAGTTTGGATGGGCAATTATCAGACGTTATTGATTTGCAAAAATTCTGAAGGGTGGAAGTTTGGACAAGACATTTCTTGGCATATCTTCCACATGTAAGATTCTGTGATTACATATCTGACATTATCGAATGAGAGATTTGGAAGAGGAGGCAAGTGCCATGTAGTCCAAACCCTTCATGTCATTTATGGATTCACAGTGAAATTGGTCGTGACGGAGGGGTACCCAGTCTGCATGAAATCACATGGAGAGAAGGATCTTCTTCTATGTAGAGCGAAATGATCTTTCATTGTTCAAGATTTCTTTGCATGAGGAAGTTGATGGGAATGGTTTTATTGAATCTTAATTCCTCTCTGTTGAGCCGTTTTCTTGCTGTCCGAGTTTATAGAGCAGTAAAAAGGAAGTTTGGTTGCCAGATAGTGGACAAAAATTTGAACCCTTTGAAAGAGATGTTTTTGATTAAGGCCTTCCCTCCTGGGCGTCCTACATTTGTAGGACATGTCCTCCATTTTCAGATCACAGTATATTTTATGGGTTTATACTATATATGTACACCTGTAGACCCATAATAAATCATGACCATGGCCATACAAGCATTTTCAATGTAATATCCACTCTCTTGAAGCAAAAGAACTCTCCATAAAAGTGTAAGAGCTATTTGAAAGTAGAATTTATTTTCTTGGACTTTGGTGGACTTTATGTCCGGCGAGGTCTTTCCACATAGTTTGGATGGGCAATTATCAGACGTTATTGAGTTGCAAAAATTCGGAAGGCTGGGAGTTTGGACTAGCCATCTCTTGGCATATCTTGCACCTGTAAGATTCTGTGATTACATATCTGACATTCTCGAATGAGAGATTTGGAACAGGAGGCAAGTGCTATGTAGTCCAAACCCTTCATATCATTTATAGATTCACAATAAAATTGGTTGTGAAGGAGGGGTACCCAGGCAGCATGAAATCACATGGACAGAAGGATCCTCTTTTATGCAGAACGAAATGATCTTTCATTGTTCAAGATTTCTTTGCATGAGGAAGTTGATGGGAATGGTTTTATTGAATCTTATTTCCTCGCTGTTGAGCCGTTTTCTTGCTGTCTGAGTTTATAGAGCAGTAAAAAGGAAGTTTGGTTGCTTGTGAGCGGACGAAAATTTGAACCCTTGGAAAGGGTTGTTTCTGATTTGGAACTTCCCTCCTGGGTGTCCTACATTTGTAGGACATGTCCTCCATTTTCTGATCACAGTATATTTTATGGGTTTATACTATATTTGTAAAACTGTAGAACCATAATTAATAATGACAATGGCCATCCATGCATTTTCAATGTAATATCCACTCTCTTGAAGCAAAACAACTCTCCATAATAGCGTGAGAGCTATTTGAAAGTAGAATTTATTCTCTTAGACTATGGTGGATTTTAGTTCCTTCGAGGTCTTTCCACAAAGTTTGGATGGGCAATTATCAGACGTTATTGATTTGCAAAAATTCTGAAGGGTGGAAGTTTGAAGAAGACGTTGCTTGGCATATCTTCCACATGTAAGTTTCTGTGATTACATATCTGACATTCTAGAATGAGAGATTTGGAAGAGGAGTCCTCTTCTATGCAGAACGAAGTGATCTTTCATTGTTCAACATTTCTTTGCATGAGGAATTTGATGGGAATGGTTTTATTGAATCTTATTTCCTCTCTGTTGAGCCATTTTCTTGCTGTCCGTGTTTATAGAGCAGTAAAAAGGAAGTTTGGTTGCTAGATAGTGGACAAAAATGTGAACCCTTGCAAAGGGGTGTTTGGAGGGACAATTATCAGACGTTTTTGAGTTGCAAAAATTCGGAAGGCTGGGAGTTTGGACTAGCCATCTGTTGGCTTATCTTGCACCTGTAAGATTCTGTGGTTACATATCTGACATTCTAGAATGAGAGATTTGGAAGAGGAGGCACGTGCCATGTAGTCCAAACCCTTCATGGCATTTATGGATTCACAGTGAAATTGTTGGTGATGTAGGGGTACCCAGTCTGCAAGAAATCACATGGAAAGAAGGATCCTCTTCTATGTAGAACGAAATGATCTTTCATTTTTCAAGATTTCTTTTCATGAGGAAGTTGATGGGAATGGTTTTATTGAATCTTATTTCCTCTCTGTTGATCCGTTTACTTGCTGTCCGATGTTATAGAGCAGTAAAAAGGAAATTTGGTTGCTAGATAGTGGACAAAAATCTGAAACCTTGCAAAGGGGTGTTTTTGATTTGGACATTCGCTCCTCGGTGTCCTACATTTGTAGGACATGTCCTCCATTTTCTGATCACAGTATATTTTATGGGTTTATACTATATTTGTAAAACTGTAGAATCAGAATTAATAATGACCATGGCCATCCATGCATTTTCAATGTAATATCCACTCTCTTGAAGCAAATCAACTCTCCATAATAGTGTGAGAGCTATTTGAAAGTAGAATTTATTATCTTAGACTATGGTGGACTTTACGTCCTTCGAGGTCTTTCCACAAAGTTTGGATGGGCAATTATCAGACGTTATTGATTTGCAAAAATTCTGAAGGGTGGAAGTTTGGACAAGACGTTTCTTGGCATATCTTCCACATGTAGGATTCTGTGATTACATATCTGACATTATCGAATGAGAGATTTGGAAGAGGAGGCAAGTGCCATGTAGTCCAAACCCTTCATGTCATTTATGGATTCACAGTGAAATTGGTCGTGACGGAGGGGTACCCAGTCTGCATGAAATCACATGGAGAGAAGGATCTTCTTCTATGTAGAGCGAAATGATCTTTCATTGTTCAAGATTTCTTTGCATGAGGAAGTTGATGGGAATGGTTTTATTGAATCTTATTTCCTCTCTGTTGAGCCGTTTTCTTGCGGTCCGAGTTTATAGAGCAGTAAAAAGGAAGTTTGGTTGCCAGATAGTGGACAAAAATTTGAACCCTTGGAAAGAGATGTTTTTGATTAAGGCCTTCCCTCCTGGGCGTCCTACATTTGTAGGACATGTCCTCCATTTTCAGATCACAGTATATTTTATGGGTTTATACTATATATGTACACCTGTAGACCCATAATAAATCATGACCATGGCCATACAAGCATTTTCAATGTAATATCCACTCTCTTGAAGCAAAAGAACTCTCCATAAAAGTGTAAGAGCTATTTGAAAGTAGAATTTATTTTCTTGGACTTTGGTGGACTTTATGTCCGGCGAGGTCTTTCCATATAGTTTGGATGGGCAATTATCAGACGTTATTGAGTTGCAAAAATTCGGAAGGCTGGGAGTTTGGACTAGCCATCTCTTGGCATATCTTGCACCTGTAAGATTCTGTGATTACATATCTGACATTCTCGAATGAGAGATTTGGAACAGGAGGCAAGTGCTATGTAGTCCAAACCCTTCATATCATTTATAGATTCACAATAAAATTGGTTGTGAAGGAGGGGTACCCAGGCTGCATGAAATCACATGGATAGAAGGATCCTCTTTTATGCAGAACGAAATGATCTTTCATTGTTCAAGATTTCTTTGCATGAGGAAGTTGATGGGAATGGTTTTATTGAATCTTATTTCCTCTCTGTTGAGCCGTTTTCTTGCTGTCCGAGTTTATAGAGCAGTAAAAAGGAAGTTTGGTTGCTAGTGAGTGGACAAAAATTTGAACCCTTGGAAAGGGTTGTTTCTGATTTGGAACTTCCCTCCTGGGTGTCCTACATTTGTAGGACATGTCCTCCATTTTCTGATAACAGTATATTTTATGGGTTTATACTATATCTGTAAAACTGTATACCCATAATTAATCATGACCATTGCCATCCAAGCATTTTCAATGTAATATCCAATCTCTTGAAGCAAAACAACTCTCCATAATAGCGTAAGCGCTATTTGAAAGTAGAATTTATTCTCTTAGACTATGGTGGACTTTACGTCCTTCGAGGTCTTTCCACAAAGTTTGGATGGACAATTATCAGACGTTTTTGAGTTGCAAAAATTCGGAAGGCTGCGAGTTTGGACTAGCCATCTCTTGGCTTATCTTGCACCTGTAAGATTCTGTGGTTACATATCTGACATTCTAGAATGAGAGATTTGGAAGAGGAGGCACGTGCCATGTAGTCCAAACCCTTCATGTCATTTATTGATTCACAGTGAAATTGTTGGTGATGTAGGGGTACCCAGTCTGCAAGAAATCACATGGAAAGAAGGATCCTCTTCTATGTAGAACAAAATGATCTTTCTTTTTTCAAGATTTCTTTTCATGAGGAAGTTGATGGCAATGGTTTTATTGAATCTTATTTCCTCTCTGTTGATCAGTTTACTTGCTGTCCGATGTTATAGGGCAGTAAAAAGGAAGTTTGGTTGCTAGATAGTGGACAAAAATCTGAACCCTTGGAAAGGGGTGATTTTGATTTGAACTTTCCATCCTGGATGTCCTACATTTGTATGACATGTCCTCCATTTTCTGTTCACAATATAGTTTATGGGTTTATACTATATTTGTAAAACTGTAGAATCAGAATTAATAATGACCATGGCCATCCATGCATTTTCAATGTAATATCCACTCTCTTGAAGCAAAACAACTCTCCATAATAGTGTGAGAGCTATTTGAAAGTAGAATTTATTCTCTTAGACTATGGTGGACTTTACGTCCTTCGAGGTCTTTCCACAAAGTTTGGATGGGCAATTATCAGACGTTATTGATTTGCAAAAATTCTGAAGGGTGGAAGTTTGGACAAGCCGTTTCTTGGCATACTTTCCACATGTAAGATTCTGTGATTACATATCTGACATTCTCGAATGAGAGATTTGGAAGAGGAGGCAAGTGCCATGTAATCCAAACCCTTCATGTCCTGTTTGGATTCACAGTGAAATTGGTCGTGAGGGAGGGGTACCCAGTCTGCATGAAATCACATGGAGAGAAGGATCTTCTTCTATGTGGAGTAAAATGATCTTTCATTGTTCAAGATTTCTTTGCATGAGGAAGTTGATGGGAATGGTTTTATTGAATCTTAATTCCTCTCTGTTGAGCCGTTTTCTTGCTGTCCGAGTTTATAGAGCAGTAAAAAGGAAGTTTGGTTGCCAGATAGTGGACAAAAATTTGAACCCTTGGAAAGAGATGTTTTTGATTAAGGCCTTCCCTCCTGGGCGTCCTACATTTGTAGGACATGTCCTCCATTTTCAGATCACAGTATATTATATGGGTTTATACTATATATGTACACCTGTAGACCCATAATAAATCATGACCATGGCCATATAAGCATTTTCAATGTAATATCCACTCTCTTGAAGCAAAAGAACTCTCCATAATAGCGTAAGAGCTATTTGAAAGTAGAATTAATTCTGTTGGACTTTGGTGGATTTTATGTCCTTCGAGGTCTTTCCACAAAGTTTAGAGGGGCAATTATCAGATGTTATTGAGTTGCAAAAATTCGGAAGTGTGGAATTTTGGACAAGCAATTTCTTGGCATATCTTACACCTGTAAGATTCTGTGATTACATAGCTGTCATTCTCGAATGAGAGATTTGGAAGAGGAGGGAAGTGAAATGTAGTCCAAACCCTTCATGTCATTAAGGATTCACAGTGAAATTGGTGTTGATGGAGGGGTACCCAGTCTGCATGAAATCACATGGAGAGAAGGATCCTCTTCCATGTAGACTGAAATGATCTTTCATTGTTAAAGATTTCTTTGCATGAGGAAGTTAATGGGAAAGTTTTTATTGAATCTTATTTCCTCTCTGTTTGGCCGTTTTCTTGCTGTCCGCGTTTATAGAGCAGTAAAAAGGAAGTTTGGTTGCTAGATAGTGGACAAATATTTTAAACCCTTGGAAAGAGGTGATTTTGATATGGGCCTTCCCTCCTGGGCGTCCTACATTTGTAGGACATGTCCTCCATTTTCTGATCACAGTATATTTTATGGGTTGATAATATATTTGTAAAACTGTAGAACCATAATTAATAATGACCATGGCCATCCATGCATTTTCAATGTAATATCCACTCTCTTGAAGCAAAACAACTCTCCATAATAGCGTAAGAGCTATTTGAATGTAGAATTTATTCTCTTGGACTTTGATGGACTTTACATCCTTCGGTGTCTTTGCACAAAGTTTGGATGGGCAATTATCTGACGTTATTGAGTTGCAAAAATTTTGAAGGGTAGGAATTTTGGACAAGCCATTTCTTGGCATATCTTCCACCTGTAAGATTCTGTGATTACATATCTGACATTCTAGAATGAGAGATTTGGAAGAGGAGGCAAGTGCTATGTAGTCCAAACCCTTCATATCATTTACAGATTCACAATAAAATTGGTTGTGAAGGAGGGGTAACCAGTCTGCATGAAATTACATGGAGAGAAGGAACCTCTTTTATGCAAAACGAAATGATCTTTCATTGTTCAAGATTTCTTTGCATGAGGAAGTTGATGGGAATGGTTTTATTGAATCTTATTTCCTCTCTGTTGAGCCGTTTTCATGCTGTAAGAATATATAGAGCAGTAAAAAGGAACTTTGGTAGCTAGTTAGTGGACAAAAATTTGAACCCTTGGAAAGAGGTGTTTTTTATGTGGGCCTTCACTCCTGGACCTCCTACATTTTTAGGACATGTCCTCCATTTTCAGATCACAGTATATTTTATGGGTTTATACTATATATGTACACCTGTAGACCCATAATAAATCATGACCATGGCCATACAAGCATTTTCAATGTAATATCCACTCTCTTGAAGCAAAAGAACTCTCCATAAAAGTGTAAGAGCTATTTGAAAGTAGAATTTATTTTCTTGGACTTTGGTGGACTTTATGTCCGGCAAGGTCTTTCCACATAGTTTGGATGGGCAATTATCAGACGTTATTGAGTTGCAAAAATTCGGAAGGCTGGGAGTTTGGACTAGCCATCTCTTTGCATATCTTGCACCTGTAAGATTCTGTGATTACATATCTGACATTCTCGAATGAGAGATTTGGAACAGAAGGCAAGTGCTATGTAGTCCAAACCCTTCATATCATTTATAGATTCACAATGAAATTGGTTCTGAAGGAGGGGTACCCAGTCTGCACGAAATCACATGGAAAGAAGGATCCTCTTCTATGTAGAACGAAATGATCTTTCATTTTTCAAGATTTCTTTTCATGAGGAAGTTGATGGGAATGGTTTTATTGAATCTTATTTCCTCTCTGTTGATCCGTTTACTTGCTGTCCGATGTTATAGAGCAGTAAAAAGGAAGTTTGGTTGCTAGATAGTGGACAAAAATCTGAACCCTTGCAAAGGGGTATTTTTGATTTGGACATTCCCTCCTGGATGTCCTACATTTGTAGGACATGTCCTCCATTTTCTGATCACAGTATATTTTATGGGTTTATACTATATTTGTAAAACTGTAGAACCATAATTAATAATGACCATGGCCATCTATGCATTTTCAATGTAATATCCACTCTCTTGAAGCAAAACAACTCTCCATAATAGCGTGAGAGCTATTTGAAAGTAGAATTTATTCTCTTAGACTATGGTGGACTTTACGTCCTTCGAGGTCTTTCCACAAAGTTTGGATGGGCAATTATCAGACGTTATTGATTTGCAAAAATTCTGAAGGGTGGAAGTTTGAACAAGACGTTGCTTGGCATATCTTCCACATGTAAGATTCTGTGATTACATATCTGACATTCTCGAATGAGAAATTTGGAAGAGGAGGCAAGTGCCATGTAGTCCAAACCCTTCATGTCATTTATGGATTCACAGTGAAATTGGTCGTGACGGAGGGGTACCCAGTCTGCATGAAATCAAACGGATAGAAGGATCCTCTTCTATGTAGAACGAAATGATCTTTCATTGTTCAAGATTCCTTTGCTTCAGGTAATTGATGGGAATGGTTTTATTGAATCTTTTTTCCTCTCTGTTGAGTGGTTTTCTGGCTGTTCGAGTATACACAGCAGGAAAAAGGAAGTTTGGTTTCTAGATAGTGGAGAAAAATTTGAACCCTTGGAAAGAGGTGTTTTTGATTAGGGCCATTCCTCCTGGGCGTCCTACATTTGTAGGACATGTCCTCCATTTTCAAACCACAGTATATTTTATGGGTTTATACTATATTTGTACACCTGTATACCCATAATTAATCATGACCATTGCCATCCAAGCATTTTCAATGTAATATCCTCTCTCTTGAAGCAAAACAACTCTCCATAATAGTATAAGAGCTATATGAAAGTAGAATTTATTCTCTTCGACTTTGGTGGACTTTACGTCCTTCGAGGTCTTTCCACAAAGTTTGGATGGGCAATTATCAGACGTTATTGAATTGCAAAAAATCTGAAGGGTGGAAGTTTGGACAAGCCATTTCTTGGCATATTCTCCACCTGCAAGATTCTGTGATTACATATCTGACATTCTCGAATGAGAGATTTGGAAGAGGAGGCAAGTGCCATGTAGTCCAAACCCTTCATATCCTTTATGGATTCACAATAAAATTGGTTGTGCTGGAGGGGTAACCAGTCTGCAAGAAATCACATGGAGAGAAGGATCCTCTTCGATGCAGAATGAAATGATCTTTCATTGTTCAAGATTTCTTTGCATGAGGAAGTTGATGGGAATGGTTTTATTGAAAATTATTTCCTCTCTGTTGAGCCTTTTTCTTGCTGTACGAGTATATAGAGCAGTAAAAGGGAAGTTTGGTTGCTAGTTAGCGGACAAAAATTTGAACCCTTGGAAAGAGGTGTTTTTAATTTGGGCCTTCCCTCCTGGGCGTCCTACATTTGTAGGACATGTCCTACATTTTCAGATCACAGTATATTTTATGGGTACATACAATATTTGTACACCTGTAGACCCAGAATTAATCATGACCATTGCCATCCAAGCATTCTCATAGTATATTCCACCCCCTTCAAGTAAAAAAAACTCTTTATAATTGTGTAAGAGCTATTTCAAAGTAGAATTTATTCTCTTGGACTTTGGTGCACTTTACGTCCTGCGACGTCTTTCCACAAAGTTTGGATGTACAATTATCAAACGTTATTGAGTTGCAAAAATTCTGTAGGGTGGAATTTTGGACAAGCCATTTCTTGGCATATCTTCCACCTGTAAGATTCTGTGATTACATATCTGACATTCTCGAATGAGAGATTTAGAAGAGGAGGCAAGTTCTATGTAGTCCAAACCCTTCATATCATTTATAGATTCACAATAAAATTGGTTGTGAAGGAGAGGTAACAAGTCTGCATGAAATGACATGGAGAGAAGGATCCTCTTTTATGCAGAACGAAATGATCTTTAATTGTTCAAGATTTCTTTGCATGAGGAAGTTGATGGGAATGGTTTTATTGAATCTTATTTCCTCTCTGTTGAGCCGTTTTCTTGCTGTCCGAGTTTATAGAGCAGTAAAAAGGAAGTTTGGTAGCTAGATAGTGGACAAAAATTTGAACCCTTGGAAAGAGGTCTTTTTGATGTGGGCCTTCACTCCTGCATGTCCTACATTTGTAGGACATGTCCTCCATTTTCAGATCACAGTATATTTTATGGGTTTATACTATATTTGTAAAACTGAGAACCAAAATTAATAATGACCATGGCCATCCATGCATTTTCAATGTAATATCCACTCTCTTGAAGCAAAACAACTCTCCATAATAGCGTAAGAGCTATTTGAAAGTAGAATTTATTCTCTTAGACTATGGTGGACTTTACGTCCTTCGAGGTCTTTCCACAAAGTTTGGATGGGCAATTATCAGACGTTATTAATTTGCAAAAATTCTGAAGGGTAGGAATTTGAACAAGGCATTTCTTGGCATATCTTCCACATGTAAGATTCTGTGATTATATATCTGACATTCTCGAATGAGAGATTTGGAAGAGGATGAAAGTGCCATGTAGTCCAAACCCTTCATGTCATTTATGGATTCACAGTGAAATTGGTCGTGACGGAGGGGTACCCAGCCTGCATGAAATCACATGGAGAGAAGGATGTTCTTCTGTGTAGAACAAAATGATCTTTCATTGTTCAAGATTTCTTTGCATGAGGAAGTTGATGGGAATGGTTTTATTGAAACTTATTTCCTATCTGTTGAGCCGTTTTCTTGCTGTCCGAGTTTATAGAGCAGTAAAAAGGAAGTTTGGTTGCTAGATAGTGGACAAAAATGTGAACCCTTGGAAAGAGGTGTTTTTGATGTGGGCCTTCACTCCTGGGCGTCCTACATTTGTAGGACATGTCCTCCATCTTGAGATCACAATATATTTTATGGGTTTATACTATATATGTACACCTGTAGACCCATAATAAATCATGACCATGGCAATCCAAGCATTTTCAATGTAATATTCACTCTCTTGAAGCAAAAGAACTCTCCATAATAGCGTAAGAGCTATTTGAAAGTAGAATTAATTTTCTTGGACTTTGGTGGACTTTACGTCCGGCGAGGTCTTTCCACAAAGTTTGGATGGGCAATTATCAGACGTTATTGAGTTGCAAAAATTCGGAAGGCTGGGAGTTTGGACTAGCCATCTCTTGGCATATCTTGCACCTGTAAGATTCTGAGATTACATATCTGACATTCTCGAATGAGAGATTTGGAAGAGGAGGCAAGTGCTATGTAGACCAAACCCTTCATATCATTTATAGATTCACAATAAAATTGGTCGTGAAGGAGGGGTACCCAGTCTGCATGAAATCACATGGAGAGAAGGATCCTCTTGTATCCAGAACAAAATTATCTTTCATTGTTCAAGATTTCTTTGCATGAGGAAGTTGATGGGAATGGTTTTATTGAATCTAATTTCCTCTCTGTTGAGCGTTTTTCTTGATGTACGAATATATAGAACAGTAAAAAAGAAGTTTTGTGGCTAGTTAGTGGAGAAAAATTTGAACCCTTGGAAAGAGGTGTTTTTAATTTGGGCCTTCCCTCCTGGGCGTCCTACATTTGTAGGACATGTCCTACATTTTCAGATCACAGTATATTTTATGGGTATATACTATATTTGTACACCTGTAAACCCATAATTAATTATGACCATGGCCATCGATGCATTTTCAATGTAATATCCAATCTCTTGAAGCAAAACAATCTCCATAATAGTGTAAGAGCTATTTGAAAGTAGAATTTATTCTCTTGTACTTTGGTGGACTTTACATCCTTCGAGGTCTTTGCACAAAGTTTGGAATGGCAATTATCTGACGTTATTGAGTTGCAAAAATTCTGAAGGGTGGAAGTTTGGACTAGCCATATCTTGGCATATCTTGCACCATTAAGGTTCTGTGATTACATATCTGACATTCTCGAATGAGAGATTTGGAAGAGGAGGCAAGTGCCATGTAGTTCCAAACCTTCATGTCATTCATGGATTCACAGTGAAATTGGTCGTGATGGGGGGGTACCCAGTCTGCATGAAATCACATGGAGAGAAGGATCCTCTTGTATGCAGAACAAAATTATCTTTCAATGTTCAAGATTTCTTTGCATGAGGAAGTTGATGGGAATGGTTTTATTGAATCTTATTTCCTGTCTGTTGAGCGTTTTTCTTGATGTACGAATATATAGAGTAGTAAAAAGGAAGTTTTGTGGCTAGTTAGTGGAGAAAAATTTGAACCCTTGGAAAGAGGTGTTTTTAATTTGGGCCTTCCCTCCTGGGCGTCCTACATTTGTAGGACATGTCCTACATTTTCAGATCATACAGTATTTTATGGGTTTATACTATATATGTACCCTTGTAGACCCATAATTAATTATGACCATTGCCATCCAAGCATTTTTAATGTAATATCCACTCTCTTGAAGCAAAACAACTCTCCATAATAGTGTAAGAGCTATTTGAAAGTAGAATTAATTCTCTTGGACTTTGGTGGACTTCATGTCCTTCGAGGTCTTTCCACAAAGTTGGGATGGGCAAGTATCAGACGTTATTGAGTTGCAAAAATTCTGAAGTGTGGAATTTTGGACAAGCCATTTCTTGGCATGTCTTACACCTGTAAGATTCTGTGATTACATAGTTGTCATTCTCGAATGAGAGATTTGGAAGAGGAGGCAAGTGCTATGTAGTCCAAACCCTTCATATCATTTATAGATTCACAATAAAATTGGTTGTGAAGGAGGGGTACCCAGGCTGCATGAAATCACATGGACAGAAGGATCCTCTTTTATGCAGAACGAAATGATCTTTAATTGTTCAAGATTTCTTTGCATGAGGAAGTTGATGGGAATGGTTTTATTGAATCTTATTTCCTCTCTGTTGAGCCGGTTTCTTGCTGTCCGAGTTTATAGAGCAGTAAAAAGGAAGTTTGGTAGCTAGATAGTGGACAAAAATTTGATCCCTTGCAAAGAGGTGTTTTTGATGTGGGCCTTCACTCATGGACGTCCTACATTTGTAGGACATGTCCTCCATTTTCAGATCACAGTATATTTTATGGGTTTATACTATATTTGTAAAACTGAGAACCAAAATTAATAATGACCATGGCCATCCATGCATTTTCAATGTAATATCCACTCTCTTGAAGCAAAACAACTCTCCATAATAGCGTAAGAGCTATTTGAAAGTAGAATTTATTCTCTTAGACTATGGTGGACTTTACGTCCTTCGATGTCTTTCCACAAAGTTTGGATGGGCAATTATCAGACGTTATTAATTTGCAAAAATTCTGAAGGGTAGGAATTTCACCAAGGCATTTCTTGGCATATCTTCCACATGTAAGATTCTGTGATTATATATCTGACATTCTCGAATGAGAGATTTGGAAGAGGATGAAAGTGCCATGTAGTCCAAACCCTTCATGTCATTTATGGCTTCACAGTGAAATTGGTCGTGACGGAGGGGTACCCAGTCTGCATGAAATCACATGGAGAGAAGGATCTTCTTCTATGTAGAGCGAATTGATCTTTCATTGTTCAAGATTTCTTTGCATGAGGAAGTTCATGGGAATGGTTTTATTGAATCTTATTTCCTCTCTGTTGAGCCGTTTTCTTGCTGTCCGAGTTTATAGAGCAGTAAAAAGGAAGTTTGGTTGCCAGATAGTGGACAAAAATTTGAACCCTTGGAAAGAGGTGTTTTTGATGTGGGCCTTCACTCCTGGATGTCCTACGTTTGTAGGACATGTCCTCCATCTTGAGATCACAATATATTTTATGGGTTTATACTATATATGTACACCTGTAGACCCATAATAAATCATGACCATGGCAATCCAAGCATTTTCAATGTAATATTCACTCTCTTAAAGCAAAAGAACTCTCCATAATAGCGTAAGAGCTATTTGAAAGTAGAATTAATTTTCTTGGACTTTGGTGGACTTTACGTCCGGCGAGGTCTTTCCACAAAGTTTGGATGGGCAATTATCAGACGTTATTGAGTTGCAAAAATTCGGAAGGCTGGGAGTTTGGACTAGCCATCTCTTGGCATATCTTGCACCTGTAAGATTCTGAGATTACATATCTGACATTCTCGAATGAGAGATTTGGAAGAGGAGGCAAGTGCTATGTAGACCAAACCCTTCATATCATTTATAGATTCACAATAAAATTGGTCGTGAAGGAGGGGTACCCAGTCTGCATGAAATCACATGGAGAGAAGGATCCTCTTGTATCCAGAACAAAATTATCTTTCATTGTTCAAGATTTCTTTGCATGAGGAAGTTGATGGGAATGGTTTTATTGAATCTAATTTCCTCTCTGTTAAGCGTTTTTCTTGATGTACGAATATATAGAACAGTACAAAAGAAGTTTTGTGGCTAGTTAGTGGAGAAAAATTTGAACCCTTGGAAAGAGGTGTTTTTAATTTGGGCCTTCCCTCCTGGGCGTCCTACATTTGTAGGACATGTCCTACATTTTCAGATCACAGTATATTTTATGGGTATATACTATATTTGTACACCTGTAAACCCATAATTAATTATGACCATTGCTATCGATGCATTTTCAATGTAATATCCAATCTCTTGAAGCAAAACAATCTCCATAATAGTGTAAGAGCTATTTGAAAGTAGAATTTATTCTCTTGAACTTTGGTGGACTTTACATCCTTCGAGGTCTTTGCACAAAGTTTGGAATGGCAATTATCTGACGTTATTGAGTTGCAAAAATTCTGAAGGGTGGAAGTTTGGACTAGCCATATCTTGGCATATCTTGCACCATTAAGGTTCTGTGATTACATATCTGACATTCTCGAATGAGAGATTTGGAAGAGGTAGGCAAGTGCCATGTAGTTCCAAACCTTCATGTCATTCATGGATTCACAGTGAAATTGGTCGTGATGGGGGGGTACCCAGTCTGCATGAAATCACATGGAGAGAAGGATCCTCTTGTATGCAGAACAAAATTATCTTTCAATGTTCAAGATTTCTTTGCATGAGGAAGTTGATGGGAATGGTTTTATTGAATCTTATTTCCTGTCTGTTGAGCGTTTTTCTTGATGTACGAATATATAGAGTAGTAAAAAGGAAGTTTTGTGGCTAGTTAGTGGAGAAAAATTTGAACCCTTGGAAAGAGGTGTTTTTAATTTGGGCCTTCCCTCCTGGGCGTCCTACATTTGTAGGACATGTCCTACATTTTCAGATCATACAGTATTTTATGGGTTTATACTATATATGTACCCTTGTAGACCCATAATTAATTATGACCATTGCCATCCAAGCATTTTTAATGTAATATCCACTCTCTTGAAGCAAAACAACTCTCCATAATAGTGTAAGAGCTATTTGAAAGTAGAATTAATTCTCTTGGACTTTGGTGGACTTCATGTCCTTCGAGGTCTTTCCACAAAGTTGGGATGGGCAAGTATCAGACGTTATTGAGTTGCAAAAATTCTGAAGTGTGGAATTTTGGACAAGCCATTTCTTGGCATGTCTTACACCTGTAAGATTCTGTGATTACATAGTTGTCATTCTCGAATGAGAGATTTGGAAGAGGAGGCAAGTGCTATGTAGTCCAAACCCTTCATATCATTTATAGATTCACAATAAAATTGGTTGTGAAGGAGGGGTACCCAGGCTGCATGAAATCACATGGACAGAAGGATCCTCTTTTATGCAGAACGAAATGATCTTTAATTGTTCAAGATTTCTTTGCATGAGGAAGTTGATGGGAATGGTTTTATTGAATTTTATTTCCTCTCTGTTGAGCCGGTTTCTTGCTGTCCGAGTTTATAGAGCAGTAAAAAGGAAGTTTGGTAGCTAGATAGTGGACAAAAATTTGATCCCTTGCAAAGAGGTGTTTTTGATGTGGGCCTTCACTCCTGGACGTCCTACATTTGTAGGACATGTCCTCCATTTTCAGATCACAGTATATTTTATGGGTTTATACTATATTTGTTAAACTGAGAACCAAAATTAATAATGACCATGGCCATCCATGCATTTTCAATGTAATATCCACTCTCTTGAAGCAAAACAACTCTCCATAATAGCGTAAGAGCTATTTGAAAGTAGAATTTATTCTCTTAGACTATGGTGGACTTTACGTCCTTCGAGGTCTTTCCACAAAGTTTGGACGGGCAATTATCAGACATTATTAATTTGCAAAAATTCTGAAGGGTAGGAATTTGAACAAGGCATTTCTTGGCATATCTTCCACATGTAAGATTCTGTGATTATATATCTGACATTATCGAATTAGAGATTTGGAAGAGGAGGCAAGTGCCATGTAGTCCAAACCCTTCATGTCATTTATGGATTCACAGTGAAATTGGTCGTGACGGAGGGGTACCCAGTCTGCATGAAATCACATGGAGAGAAGGATCTTCTTCTATGTAGAGCGAATTGATCTTTCATTGTTCAAGATTTCTTTGCATGAGGAAGTTGATGGGAATGGTTTTATTGAATCTTATTTCCTCTCTGTTGAGCCGTTTTCTTGCTGTCCGAGTTTATAGAGCAGTAAAAAGGAAGTTTGGTTGCCAGATAGTGGACAAAAATTTGAACCCTTGGAAAGAGATGTTTTTGATGTGGGCCTTCACTCCTGGGCGTCCTACATTTGTAGGACATGTCCTCCGTTTTCAGATCACAATATATTTTATGGGTTTATACTATATATGTACACCTGTAGACCCATAATAATTCATGACCATGGCAATCCAAGCATTTTCAATGCAATATCCACTCTCTTGAAGCAAAAGAACTCTCCATAATAGCGTAAGAGCTATTTGAAAGTAGAATTAATTTTCTTGGACTTTGGTGGACTTTACGTCCGGCCAGGTCTTTCCACAAAGTTTGGGTGGGCAATTATCAGACGTTATTGAGTTGCAAAAATTCGGAAGGCTGAGAGTTTGGACTAGCCATCTCTTGGCATATCTTGCACCTGTAAGATTCTGAGATTACATATCTGACATTCTCGAATGAGAGATTTGGAAGAGGAGGCAAGTGCTATGTAGACCAAACCCTTCATATCATTTATAGATTCACAATAAAATTGGTCGTGAAGGAGGGGTACCCAGTCTGCATGAAATCACATGGAGAGAAGGATCCACTTGTATGCAGAACAAAATTATCTTTCATTGTTCAAGATTTCTTTGCATGAGGAAGTTGATGGGAATGGTTTTATTGAATCTAATTTCCTCTCTGTTGAGCGTTTTTCTTGATGTACGAATATATAGAACAGTAAAAAAGAAGTTTTGTGGCTAGTTAGTGGAGAAAAATTTGAACCCTTGGAAAGAGGTGTTTTTAATTTGGGCCTTCCCTCCTGGGCGTCCTACATTTGTAGGACATGTCCTACATTTTCAGATCACAGTATATTTTATGGGTATATACTATACTTGTACACCTGTAAACCCATATTAAATTATGACCATTGCCATCGACGCATTTTCAATGTAATTTCCACTCTCTTGAAGCAAAACAACTCTCCATAATAGCATGAGAGCTATTTGAAAGTAGAATTTATTCTCTTAGACTATGGTGGACTTTACGTCCTTCGAGGTCTTTCCACAAAGTTTGGATGGGCAATTATCAGACGTTATTGATTTGCAAAAATTCTGAAGGGTGGAAGTTTGAACAAGACTTTGCTTGGCATATCTTCCACATGTAAGATTCTGTGATTACATATCTGACATTCTAGAATGAGAGATTTGGAAGAGGAGGCAAGTGCTATGTAGTCCAAACCCTTCATATCATTTATAGATTTACAAAAAAATTGGTTGTGATAGAGGGGTAACCAATCTGCATGAAATCACATGGAGAGAAGGATCCTCTTCTATGCAGAACAAATTGATCTTTCATTGTTCAAGATTTCTTTTCATGAGGAAGTTGATGGGAATGGTTTTATTGAATCTTATTTCCTCTCTGTTGATCCATTTTCTTGCTGTCCGTTTTTATAGAGCAATAAAAAGGAAATTTGGTTGCTAGATAGTGGACAAAAATCTGAACCCTTGCAAAGGGGTGTTTTTGATTTGGACATTCCCTCCTGGATGTCCTCCATTTTCTGATCACAGTATATTTAAGGGTTTATACTATATTTGTAAAACTGTAGAACCATAATTAATAATGACCATGGCCATCCATGCATTTTCAATGTAATATCCACTCTCTTGAAGCAAAAAACTCTCCATAATAGCGTGAGAGCTATTTGAAAGTAGAATTTATTCTCTTAGACTATGGTGGACTTTACGTCCTTCGAGGTCTTTCCACAAAGTTTGGATGGGCAATTATCAGACGTTATTGATTTGCAAAAATTCTGAAGGGTGGAAGTTTGAACAAGACGTTGCTTGGCATATCTTCCACATGTAAGATTCTGTGATTACATATCTGACATTCTCGAATGAGAAATTTGGAAGAGGAGGCAAGTGCCATGTAGTCCAAACCCTTCATGTCATTTATGGATTCACAGTGAAATTGGTCGTGACGGAGGGGTACCCAGTCTGCATGAAATCAAACGGATAGAAGGATCCTCTTCTATGTAGAACGAAATGATCTTTCATTGTTCAAGATTCCTTTGCTTCAGGTAATTGATCGGAATGGTTTTATTGAATCTTTTTTCCTCTCTGTTGAGTGGTTTTCTGGCTGTTCGAGTTTACACAGCAGGAAAAAGGAAGTTTGGTTTCTAGATAGTGGAGAAAAATTTGAACCCTTGGAAAGAGGTGTTTTTGATTAGGGCCATTCCTCCTGGGCGTCCTACATTTGTAGGACATGTCCTCCATTTTCAAACCACAGTATATTTTATGGGTTTATACTATATTTGTACACCTGTATACCCATAATTAATCATGACCATTGCCATCCAAGCATTTTCAATGTAATATCCTCTCTCTTGAAGCAAAACAACTCTCCATAATAGTATAAGAGCTATATGAAAGTAGAATTTATTCTCTTCGACTTTGGTGGACTTTACGTCCTTCGAGGTCTTTCCACAAAGTTTGGATGGGCAATTATCAGACGTTATTGAATTGCAAAAAATCTGAAGGGTGGAAGTTTGGACAAGCCATTTCTTGGCATATTCTCCACCTGCAAGATTCTGTGATTACATATCTGACATTCGCGAATGAGAGATTTGGAAGAGGAGGCAAGTGCCATGTAGTCCAAACCCTTCATATCCTTTATGGATTCACAATAAAATTGGTTGTGGTGGAGGGGTAACCAGTCTGCAAGAAATCACATGGAGAGAAGGATCCTCTTCGATGCAGAATGAAATGATCTTTCACTGTTCAAGATTTCTTTGCATGAGGAAGTTGATGGGAATGGTTTTATTGAATCTTATTTCCTCTCTGTTGAGCCGTTTTCTTGCTGTCCGAGTTCATAGAGCAGTAAAAAGGAAGTTTGGTAGCTAGATAGTGGACAAAAATTTGATCCCTTGCAAAGAGGTGTTTTTGATGTGGGCCTTCACTCCTGGACGTCCTACATTTGTAGGACATGTCCTCCATTTTCAGATCACAGTATATTTTATGGGTTTATACTATATTTGTAAAACTGAGAACCAAAATTAATAATGACCATGGCCATCCATGCATTTTCAATGTAATATCCACTCTCTTGAAGCAAAACAACTCTCCATAATAGCGTAAGAGCTATTTGAAAGTAGAATTTATTCTCTTAGACTATGGTGGACTTTACGTCCTTCGATGTCTTTCCACAAAGTTTGGATGGGCAATTATCAGACGTTATTAATTTGCAAAAATTCTGAAAGGTAGGAATTTGAACAAGGCATTTCTTGGCATATCTTCCACATGTAAGATTCTGTGATTATATATCTGACATTCTCGAATGAGAGATTTGGAAGAGGATGAAAGTGCCATGTAGTCCAAACCCTTCATGTCATTTATGGATTCACAGTGAAATTGGTCGTGACGGAGGGGTACCCAGCCTGCATGAAATCACATGGAGAGAAGGATGTTCTTCTGTGTAGAACAAAATGATCTTTCATTGTTCAAGATTTCTTTGCATGAGGAAGTTGATGGGAATGGTTTTATTGAAACTTATTTCCTATCTGTTGAGCCGTTTTCTTGCTGTCCGAGTTTATAGAGCAGTAAAAAGGAAGTTTGGTTGCTAGATAGTGGACAAAAATGTGAACCCTTGGAAAGAGGTGTTTTTGATGTGGGCCTTCACTCCTGGGCGTCCTACATTTGTAGGACATGTCCTCCATCTTGAGATCACAATATATTTTATGGGTTTATACTATATATGTACACTTGTAGACCCATAATAAATCATGACCATGGCAATCCAAGCATTTTCAATGCAATATCCACTCTCTTGAAGCAAAAGAACTCTCCATAATAGCGTAAGAGCTATTTGAAAGTAGAATTAATTTTCTTGGACTTTGGTGGACTTTACGTCCGGCCAGGTCTTTCCACAAAGTTTGGGTGGGCAATTATCAGACGTTATTGAGTTGCAAAAATTCGGAAGGCTGAGAGTTTGGACTAGCCATCTCTTGGCATATCTTGCACCTGTAAGATTCTGAGATTACATATCTGACATTCTCGAATGAGAGATTTGGAAGAGGAGGCAAGTGCTATGTAGACCAAACCCTTCATATCATTTATAGATTCACAATAAAATTGGTCGTGAAGGAGGGGTACCCAGTCTGCATGAAATCACATGGAGAGAAGGATCCTCTTGTATGCAGAACAAAATTATCTTTCATTGTTCAAGATTTCTTTGCATGAGGAAGTTGATGGGAATGGTTTTATTGAATCTAATTTCCTCTCTGTTGAGCGTTTTTCTTGATGTACGAATATATAGAACAGTAAAAAAGAAGTTTTGTGGCTAGTTAGTGGAGAAAAATTTGAACCCTTGGAAAGAGGTGTTTTTAATTTGGGCCTTCCCTCCTGGGCGTCCTACATTTGTAGGACATGTCCTACATTTTCAGATCACAGTATATTTTATGGGTATATACTATACTTGTACACCTGTAAACCCATATTAAATTATGACCATTGCCATCGACGCATTTTCAATGTAATTTCCACTCTCTTGAAGCAAAACAACTCTCCATAATAGCGTGAGAGCTATTTGAAAGTAGAATTTATTCTCTTAGACTATGGTGGACTTTACGTCCTTCGAGGTCTTTCCACAAAGTTTGGATGGGCAATTATCAGACGTTATTGATTTGCAAAAATTCTGAAGGGTGGAAGTTTGAACAAGACTTTGCTTGGCATATCTTCCACATGTAAGATTCTGTGATTACATATCTGACATTCTAGAATGAGAGATTTGGAAGAGGAGGCAAGTGCTATGTAGTCCAAACCCTTCATATCATTTATAGATTTACAAAAAAATTGGTTGTGATAGAGGGGTAACCAATCTGCATGAAATCACATGGAGAGAAGGATCCTCTTCTATGCAGAACAAATTGATCTTTCATTGTTCAAGATTTCTTTTCATGAGGAAGTTGATGGGAATGGTTTTATTGAATCTTATTTCCTCTCTGTTGATCCATTTTCTTGCTGTCCGTTTTTATAGAGCAATAAAAAGGAAATTTGGTTGCTAGATAGTGGACAAAAATCTGAACCCTTGCAAAGGGGTGTTTTTGATTTGGACATTCCCTCCTGGATGTCCTCCATTTTCTGATCACAGTATATTTAAGGGTTTATACTATATTTGTAAAACTGTAGAACCATAATTAATAATGACCATGGCCATCCATGCATTTTCAATGTAATATCCACTCTCTTGAAGCAAAAAACTCTCCATAATAGCGTGAGAGCTATTTGAAAGTAGAATTTATTCTCTTAGACTATGGTGGACTTTACGTCCTTCGAGGTCTTTCCACAAAGTTTGGATGGGCAATTATCAGACGTTATTGATTTGCAAAAATTCTGAAGGGTGGAAGTTTGAACAAGACGTTGCTTGGCATATCTTCCACATGTAAGATTCTGTGATTACATATCTGACATTCTCGAATGAGAAATTTGGAAGAGGAGGCAAGTGCCATGTAGTCCAAACCCTTCATGTCATTTATGGATTCACAGTGAAATTGGTCGTGACGGAGGGGTACCCAGTCTGCATGAAATCAAACGGATAGAAGGATCCTCTTCTATGTAGAACGAAATGATCTTTCATTGTTCAAGATTCCTTTGCTTCAGGTAATTGATCGGAATGGTTTTATTGAATCTTTTTTCCTCTCTGTTGAGTGGTTTTCTGGCTGTTCGAGTTTACACAGCAGGAAAAAGGAAGTTTGGTTTCTAGATAGTGGAGAAAAATTTGAACCCTTGGAAAGAGGTGTTTTTGATTAGGGCCATTCCTCCTGGGCGTCCTACATTTGTAGGACATGTCCTCCATTTTCAAACCACAGTATATTTTATGGGTTTATACTATATTTGTACACCTGTATACCCATAATTAATCATGACCATTGCCATCCAAGCATTTTCAATGTAATATCCTCTCTCTTGAAGCAAAACAACTCTCCATAATAGTATAAGAGCTATATGAAAGTAGAATTTATTCTCTTCGACTTTGGTGGACTTTACGTCCTTCGAGGTCTTTCCACAAAGTTTGGATGGGCAATTATCAGACGTTATTGAATTGCAAAAAATCTGAAGGGTGGAAGTTTGGACAAGCCATTTCTTGGCATATTCTCCACCTGCAAGATTCTGTGATTACATATCTGACATTCGTGAATGAGAGATTTGGAAGAGGAGGCAAGTGCCATGTAGTCCAAACCCTTCATATCCTTTATGGATTCACAATAAAATTGGTTGTGGTGGAGGGGTAACCAGTCTGCAAGAAATCACATGGAGAGAAGGATCCTCTTCGATGCAGAATGAAATGATCTTTCATTGTTCAAGATTTCTTTGCATGAGGAAGTTGATGGGAATGGTTTTATTGAATCTTATTTCCTCTCTGTTGAGCCGTTTTCTTGCTGTCCGAGTTCATAGAGCAGTAAAAAGGAAGTTTGGTAGCTAGATAGTGGACAAAAATTTGATCCCTTGCAAAGAGGTGTTTTTGATGTGGGCCTTCACTCCTGGACGTCCTACATTTGTAGGACATGTCCTCCATTTTCAGATCACAGTATATTTTATGGGTTTATACTATATTTGTAAAACTGAGAACCAAAATTAATAATGACCATGGCCATCCATGCATTTTCAATGTAATATCCACTCTCTTGAAGCAAAACAACTCTCCATAATAGCGTAAGAGCTATTTGAAAGTAGAATTTATTCTCTTAGACTATGGTGGACTTTACGTCCTTCGATGTCTTTCCACAAAGTTTGGATGGGCAATTATCAGACGTTATTAATTTGCAAAAATTCTGAAGGGTAGGAATTTGAACAAGGCATTTCTTGGCATATCTTCCACATGTAAGATTCTGTGATTATATATCTGACATTCTCGAATGAGAGATTTGGAAGAGGATGAAAGTGCCATGTAGTCCAAACCCTTCATGTCATTTATGGATTCACAGTGAAATTGGTCGTGACGGAGGGGTACCCAGCCTGCATGAAATCACATGGAGAGAAGGATGTTCTTCTGTGTAGAACAAAATGATCTTTCATTGTTCAAGATTTCTTTGCATGAGGAAGTTGATGGGAATGGTTTTATTGAAACTTATTTCCTATCTGTTGAGCCGTTTTCTTGCTGTCCGAGTTTATAGAGCAGTAAAAAGGAAGTTTGGTTGCTAGATAGTGGACAAAAATGTGAACCCTTGGAAAGAGGTGTTTTTGATGTGGGCCTTCACTCCTGGGCGTCCTACATTTGTAGGACATGTCCTCCATCTTGAGATCACCATATATTTTATGGGTTTATACTATATATGTACACTTGTAGACCCATAATAAATCATGACCATGGCAATCCAAGCATTTTCAATGTAATATTCACTCTCTTAAAGCAAAAGAACTCTCCATAATAGCGTAAGAGCTATTTGAAAGTAGAATTAATTTTCTTGGACTTTGGTGGACTTTACGTCCGGCGAGGTCTTTCCACAAAGTTTGGATGGGCAATTATCAGACGTTATTGAGTTGCAAAAATTCGGAAGGCTGGGAGTTTGGACTAGCCATCTCTTGGCATATCTTGCACCTGTAAGATTCTGAGATTACATATCTGACATTCTCGAATGAGAGATTTGGAAGAGGAGGCAAGTGCTATGTAGACCAAACCCTTCATATCATTTATAGATTCACAATAAAATTGGTCGTGAAGGAGGGGTACCCAGTCTGCATGAAATCACATGGAGAGAAGGATCCTCTTGTATCCAGAACAAAATTATCTTTCATTGTTCAAGATTTCTTTGCATGAGGAAGTTGATGGGAATGGTTTTATTGAATCTAATTTCCTCTCTGTTGAGCGTTTTTCTTGATGTACGAATATATAGAACAGTACAAAAGAAGTTTTGTGGCTAGTTAGTGGAGAAAAATTTGAACCCTTGGAAAGAGGTGTTTTTAATTTGGGCCTTCCCTCCAGGGCATCCTACATTTGTAGGACATGTCCTACATTTTCAGATCACAGTATATTTTATGGGTATATACTATATTTGTACCCCTGTAAACCCATAATTAATCATGACCATTGCCATCGAAGCATTTTCATTGTAATTTCCACTCTATTGAAGGAAAACACTCTCCATAATAGTGTAAGAGCTATTTGAAAGTAGAATTTATAGGATTTTGGTGGACTTTACGTCCTTCGAGGTCTTTCCACAAAGTTTGGATGGGCAATTATCAGACGTTATTGAGTTGCAAAAATTCTGAAGTGTGGTAGTTTGGACAAGCCATTACTTGGCATATCTTCCACCTGTAAGATTCTGTGATGACATATCTGACATTCTCGAATGAGAGATTTGGAAGAGGAGGCAATTGCTATGTAGTCCAAACCCTTCATATCATTTATGGATTCACAAAAAAATTGGTCGTGATAGAAGGGTAACCAGTCTGCATGAAATCACATGGAGAGAAGGATCCTCTTTTATGCAGAACAAAATGATCTTTCATTGTTCAAGATTTCTTTGCATGAGGAAGTTGATGGGAATGGTTTTATTGAATCTTATTTCCTGTCTGTTGAGCGTTTTTCTTGATGTACGAATATATAGAACAGTAAAAAAGAAGTTTTGTGGCTAGTTAGTGGAGAAAAATTTGAACCCTTGGAAAGAGGTGTTTTTAATTTGGGCCTTCCCTCCTGGGCGTCCTACATTTGTAGGACATGTCCTACATTTTCAGATCACAGTATATTTTATGGGTATATACTATACTTGTACACCTGTAAACCCATATCAAATTATGACCATTGCCATCGACGCATTTTCAATGTAATTTCCACTCTCTTGAAGCAAAACAACTCTCCATAATAGCGTGAGAGCTATTTGAAAGTAGAATTTATTCTCTTAGACTATGGTGGACTTTACGTCCTTCGAGGTCTTTCCACAAAGTTTGGATGGGCAATTATCAGACGTTATTGATTTGCAAAAATTCTGAAGGGTGGAAGTTTGAACAAGACTTTGCTTGGCATATCTTCCACATGTAAGATTCTGTGATTACATATCTGACATTCTAGAATGAGAGATTTGGAAGAGGAGGCAAGTGCTATGTAGTCCAAACCCTTCATATCACTTATAGATTCACAAAAAAATTGGTTGTGATAGAGGGGTAACCAATCTGCATGAAATCACATGGAGAGAAGGATCCTCTTCTATGCAGAACAAATTGATCTTTCATTGTTCAAGATTTCTTTTCATGAGGAAGTTGATGGGAATGGTTTTATTGAATCTTATTTCCTCTCTGTTGATCCATTTTCTTGCTGTCCGTTTTTATAGAGCAATAAAAAGGAAATTTGGTTGCTAGATAGTGGACAAAAATCTGAACCCTTGCAAAGGGGTGTTTTTGATTTGGACATTCCCTCCTGGATGTCCTCCATTTTCTGATCACAGTATATTTAAGGGTTTATACTATATTTGTAAAACTGTAGAACCATAATTAATAATGACCATGGCCATCCATGCATTTTCAATGTAATATCCACTCTCTTGAAGCAAAAAACTCTCCATAATAGCGTGAGAGCTATTTGAAAGTAGAATTTATTCTCTTAGACTATGGTGGACTTTACGTCCTTCGAGGTCTTTCCACAAAGTTTGGATGGGCAATTATCAGACGTTATTGATTTGCAAAAATTCTGAAGGGTGGAAGTTTGAACAAGACGTTGCTTGGCATATCTTCCACATGTAAGATTCTGTGATTACATATCTGACATTCTCGAATGAGAAATTTGGAAGAGGAGGCAAGTGCCATGTAGTCCAAACCCTTCATGTCATTTATGGATTCACAGTGAAATTGGTCGTGACGGAGGGGTACCCAGTCTGCATGAAATCAAACGGATAGAAGGATCCTCTTCTATGTAGAACGAAATGATCTTTCATTGTTCAAGATTCCTTTGCTTCAGGTAATTGATGGGAATGGTTTTATTGAATCTTTTTTCCTCTCTGTTGAGTGGTTTTCTGGCTGTTCGAGTTTACACAGCAGGAAAAAGGAAGTTTGGTTTCTAGATAGTGGAGAAAAATTTGAACCCTTGGAAAGAGGTGTTTTTGATTAGGGCCATTCCTCCTGGGCGTCCTACATTTGTAGGACATGTCCTCCATTTTCAAACCACAGTATATTTTATGGGTTTATACTATATTTGTACACCTGTATACCCATAATTAATCATGACCATTGCCATCCAAGCATTTTCAATGTAATATCCTCTCTCTCGAAGCAAAACAACTCTCCATAATAGTATAAGAGCTATATGAAAGTAGAATTTATTCTCTTCGACTTTGGTGGACTTTACGTCCTTCGAGGTCTTTCCACAAAGTTTGGATGGGCAATTATCAGACGTTATTGAATTGCAAAAAATCTGAAGGGTGGAAGTTTGGACAAGCCATTTCTTGGCATATTCTCCACCTGCAAGATTCTGTGATTACATATCTGACATTCGCGAATGAGAGATTTGGAAGAGGAGGCAAGTGCCATGTAGTCCAAACCCTTCATATCCTTTATGGATTCACAATAAAATTGGTTGTGGTGGAGGGGTAACCAGTCTGCAAGAAATCACATGGAGAGAAGGATCCTCTTCGATGCAGAATGAAATGATCTTTCATTGTTCAAGATTTCTTTGCATGAGGAAGTTGATGGGAATGGTTTTATTGAATCTTATTTCCTCTCTGTTGAGCCGTTTTCTTGCTGTCCGAGTTCATAGAGCAGTAAAAAGGAAGTTTGGTAGCTAGATAGTGGACAAAAATTTGATCCCTTGCAAAGAGGTGTTTTTGATGTGGGCCTTCACTCCTGGACGTCCTACATTTGTAGGACATGTCCTCCATTTTCAGATCACAGTATATTTTATGGGTTTATACTATATTTGTAAAACTGAGAACCAAAATTAATAATGACCATGGCCATCCATGCATTTTCAATGTAATATCCACTCTCTTGAAGCAAAACAACTCTCCATAATAGCGTAAGAGCTATTTGAAAGTAGAATTTATTCTCTTAGACTATGGTGGACTTTACGTCCTTCGATGTCTTTCCACAAAGTTTGGATGGGCAATTATCAGACGTTATTAATTTGCAAAAATTCTGAAGGGTAGGAATTTGAACAAGGCATTTCTTGGCATATCTTCCACATGTAAGATTCTGTGATTATATATCTGACATTCTCGAATGAGAGATTTGGAAGAGGATGAAAGTGCCATGTAGTCCAAACCCTTCATGTCATTTATGGATTCACAGTGAAATTGGTCGTGACGGAGGGGTACCCAGCCTGCATGAAATCACATGGAGAGAAGGATGTTCTTCTGTGTAGAACAAAATGATCTTTCATTGTTCAAGATTTCTTTGCATGAGGAAGTTGATGGGAATGGTTTTATTGAAACTTATTTCCTATCTGTTGAGCCGTTTTCTTGCTGTCCGAGTTTATAGAGCAGTAAAAAGGAAGTTTGGTTGCTAGATAGTGGACAAAAATGTGAACCCTTGGAAAGAGGTGTTTTTGATGTGGGCCTTCACTCCTGGGCGTCCTACATTTGTAGGACATGTCCTCCATCTTGAGATCACAATATATTTTATGGGTTTATACTATATATGTACACTTGTAGACCCATAATAAATCATGACCATGGCTATCCAAGCATTTTCAATGTAATATTCACTCTCTTAAAGCAAAAGAACTCTCCATAATAGCGTAAGAGCTATTTGAAAGTAGAATTAATTTTCTTGGACTTTGGTGGACTTTACGTCCGGCGAGGTCTTTCCACAAAGTTTGGATGGGCAATTATCAGACGTTATTGAGTTGCAAAAATTCGGAAGGCTGGGAGTTTGGACTAGCCATCTCTTGGCATATCTTGCACCTGTAAGATTCTGAGATTACATATCTGACATTCTCGAATGAGAGATTTGGAAGAGGAGGCAAGTGCTATGTAGACCAAACCCTTCATATCATTTATAGATTCACAATAAAATTGGTCGTGAAGGAGGGGTACCCAGTCTGCATGAAATCACATGGAGAGAAGGATCCTCTTGTATCCAGAACAAAATTATCTTTCATTGTTCAAGATTTCTTTGCATGAGGAAGTTGATGGGAATGGTTTTATTGAATCTAATTTCCTCTCTGTTGAGCGTTTTTCTTGATGTACGAATATATAGAACAGTACAAAAGAAGTTTTGTGGCTAGTTAGTGGAGAAAAATTTGAACCCTTGGAAAGAGGTGTTTTTAATTTGGGCCTTCCCTCCTGGGCGTCCTACATTTGTAGGACATGTCCTACATTTTCAGATCACAGTATATTTTATGGGTATATACTATATTTGTACCCCTGTAAACCCATAATTAATCATGACCATTGCCATCGAAGCATTTTCATTGTAATTTCCACTCTATTGAAGGAAAACACTCTCCATAATAGTGTAAGAGCTATTTGAAAGTAGAATTTATAGGATTTTGGTGGACTTTACGTCCTTCGAGGTCTTTCCACAAAGTTTGGATGGGCAATTATCAGACGTTATTGAGTTGCAAAAATTCTGAAGTGTGGTAGTTTGGACAAGCCATTACTTGGCATATCTTCCACCTGTAAGATTCTGTGATGACATATCTGACATTCTCGAATGAGAGATTTGGAAGAGTAGGCAAGTGCCATGTAGTCCAAACCCTTCATGTCATTTATGGATTCACAGTAAAATTGGTCGTGATGGAGGGGTACCCAGTCTGCATGAAATCACATGGAGAGAAGGATCCTCTTGTATGCAGAATAAAATGATCTTTCATTGTTCAAGATTTCTTTACATGAGGAAGTTGATGGGAATGGTTTTATTGAATCTTATTTTCTCTCTGTTGAGCCGTTTTCTTGCTGTCCGAGTTTCTGGAGCAGTTAAAAGGAACTTTGGTTGCTAGATAGTGGACAAAAATTTGAACCCTTGGAAAGAGGTGTTTTTGATTTGGGCCTTCCCTCCTGGGCGTCCTACATTTGTAGGACATGTCCTCCATCTTGAGATCACAGTATATTTTATCGGTTTATACTATATATGTACACCTGTAGACCCATAATAAAACAGGACCATGGCCTTCAAGAATTTTCAATGTAATTTCCACTCTCTTGAAGCAAAACAATGTAATTTCCATAATAGTGTCAGAGCTATTTGAAAGTAGAATTTATTTTCTTGTACTTTGGTGGACTTTACGTCCGGCGGGGTCTTTCCTCAAAGTTTGAATGGGCAATTATCAGACGTTATTGAGTTGCAAATATTCGGAAGGTTGGGAGTTTGGACTAGCCATCTCTTGGCATATCTTGCACCTGTAAGATTCTGTGATTACATATCTGACATTCTCGAATGAGAGATTTGGAAGAGGAGGCAAGTGCTATGTAGTCCAAACCCTTCCTATCATTTATAGATTCACAATAAAATTGGTTGTGAAGGAGGGGTACCCAGTCTGCATGAAATTACATGGAGAGATGGATCCTCTTGTATGCAGAAGGCTGGAGTTTGGAATAGCCATCTCTTGGCATATCTTGCACCTGCAAGATTCTGTGATTACATATCTGACATTCTCGAATGAGAGATTTGGAAGAGGAGGCCAGTGCTATGTATTCCAAACCCTTCATGTCATTCATGGATTCACAATAAAATTGGACGTGATAGAGGGGTAACCAGTCTGAAAGAAATCACATGGAGAGAAGGATCCTCTTGTATCCAGAACAAAATTATCTTTCATTGTTCAAGATTTCTTTGATGAGGAAGTTGATGGGAATGGTTTTATTGAATCTTATTTCCTCTCTGTTGACCCGTTTTCTTGCTGTAAGAGTATAGAGAGCAGTAAAAAGGAAGTTTGGTTGCTAGTTAGTGTACAAAAATTAGAACCATTGGAAAGGGGTGTTTTTGATTTGGACCTTCCCTCCTGGGTGTCCTACATTTGTAGGACATGTCCTCCATTTTCTTATCACTGTATATTTTATGCGTTTATACTATATTTGTAAAATTGTAGATCCATAATTAATAATGACCATGGCCATCCAAGCACTTGGAGAGAAGGATCCTCTTCTATGTAGAACAAAATGATCTTTGATAGTTCATGATTTCTTTGCATGAGGAAGTTGATGGGAATGGTTTTATTGAATCTTATTTTCTCTCTGTTGAGCGGTTTTCTTGATGTACGAATATATAGAGCAGTAAAAAGGAAGTTTGGTTGCTAGTTAGTGGACAAAAATTTGAACCTTTGGAAAGAGGTGTTATTGATGTGGGCCTTTCCTCCAGGGCGTCCTACATTTGTAGGACATGTCCTCCATTTTCAGATCACAGTATATTTTATGGGTTTATACTATATTTGTATACCTGCAGACCCATAATTAATCATGACCATGGCCATCCAAGCATTTTCAAAGTATATTCCACTGCGTTCAAGCAAAACAACTCTCCATAATAGTGTATGAGCTATTTGAAAGTAGCATTTATTCTCTTGGACATTGGTGCACTTTAAGTCAAGCGAGGTCTTTCCACTAAGTTTGGATGGGCAATTATCAGACCTTATTGAGTTGCAAAATTTCGGAAGTCTGGGAGTTTGGACTAGCCATCTCTTGGCATATCTTGCACCTGCAAGATTCTGTGATTACATATGTGACATTCTTGAATGAGAGATTTGGAAGAGGAGGCAAGTGCTATGTAGTCCAAACCCTTCATATCATTTATAGATTAACAATAAAATTGGTCGTGAAGGAGGGGTATCCAGGCAGCATAAAATTACATGGAGAGATGGATCCTCTTGTATGCAGAAGGCTGGAGTTTGGAATAGCCATCTCTTGGCATATCTTGCACCTGCAAGATTCAGTGATTACATATCTGACATTCTCGAATGAGTGATTTGGAAGAGGAGGCAAGTGCTATGTAGTCCAAAGACTTCATATTATTTATGGATTCACAGTGAAATTGGTCGTGACGGAGGGGTACACTATCTGCATGAAATCACATGTAGAGAAGGATCCTCTTGTATGCAGAACAAAATGATCTTTCATTGTTCAAGATTTCTTTGCATGAGGAAGTTGATGGGAATGGTTTTATTGAATCTTATTTCCTCTCTGTTGACCCGTTTTCTTGCTGTACGAGTATATAGAGCAGTAAAAAGGAAGTTTGGTTCCTAGTTAGTGGACAAAAATTAGAACCCTTGGAAAGCGGTGTTTTTGATTTGGACGTTCCCTCCTGTGTGTCCTACATTTGTAGGACATGTCCTCCATTTTCAGATCACAGTATATTTTATGGGTTTATTCTATATTTGTAAAATTGTAGATCCATAATTAATAATGACCATGGCCATCCATGCATTTTCAATGTAATATCCAATCTCTTGAAGCAAAACAACTCTCCATAATAGTGTAAGAGTTATTTGAAAGTAGCAATTATTCTCTTGGACTTTGGTGCACTTTACGTCAAGCGAGGTCTTTCCACAAAGTTTGGATGGGAAATTATCAGACGTTATTGAGTTGCAAAAATTCGGAAGGCTGGGAGTTTGGACTAGCCATCTCTTGGCATATCTTCCACATGTAAGATTCTGTGATTACATATCTGACATTCTCGAATGAGAGATTTGGAAGAGGAGGCCAGTGCTATGTATTCCAAAACCTTCATGACTTTTATGGATTCACAGTGAAATTGGTCGTGATGGAGGGGTACCCAGTCTGCATGAAATCACATGGAGAGAAGGATCCTCTTCTATAGAGAAAGAAATGATCTTTCATTGTTCAAGATTTCTTTGCATGAGGAAGTTGATGGGAATGGTTTTATTGAATATTATTTCCTCTCTGTTGAGCCTTTTTCTTGATGTACGAATATATAGAGCAGTAAAAAGGAAGTGTGGTTCCTAGTTAGTGTACAAAAATTTGAACACATGGAAAGAGGTGTTTTTGATTTGGGCCTTCCCTCCTGGGTGTCCTACATTTGTAGGACATGTCCTCCATTTTCAGATCACAGTATATTTTATGGGTATATACTATATTTGTACACCTGTATACCCATAATTAATCATGACCATTGCCATCCAAGCATTTTCAATGTAATATCCAATCTCTTGAAGCAAAACAACTCTCCATAATAGCGTAAGAGCTAGTTGAAAGTAGAATTTATTTTCTTGGACTTTGGTGGACTTTACGTCCGGCGACGTCTTTCCACAAAGTTTGGATGGGCAATTATCAGACGTTATTGAATTGCAAATATTCGTAAGGGTCGGAATTTGGACAAGCCATTTCTTGGCATATTTTCCTCCTGCAAGATTCTGTGATTACATATCTGACATTCTCGAATGAGAGATTTGGAAGAGGAGGCCAGTGCTATGTATTCCAAACCCTTCATGTCATTCATGGATTCACAATAAAATTGGACGTGATGGAGGGGTAACCAGTCTGAATGAAATCACATGGAGAGAAGGATCCTCTTCTATGCAGAAAGAAATGATCTTTCATTGTTCAGGATTTCTTTGCATGAGGAAGTTGATGCGAATGGTTTTATTGAATATTTTTTCCTCTCTGTTGAGCCGTTTTTTTGATGTATGAATATATAGAGCATTAAAAAAGAAGTTTGGTAGCTAGTTAGTTGACAAAAATTTGAACCCTTGGAAAGAGGTGTTTTTGATTTGGGCCTTCGCTCCTGGGCATCCTACATTTGTAGGACATGTCCTCCATTTTCAGATCACAGTATATTTTATGGGTATATTCTATCTTTGTACACCTGTATACCCATAATTAATCATGACCATTGCCATCCAAGCATTTTCAAAGTAATATCCAATCTCTTGAAGCAAAACAACTCTCCATAATAGCGTAAGAGCTATTTGAAAGTAGAATTTATTCTCTTAGACTATGGTGGACTTTACGTCCTTCGAGGTCTTTCCACAAAGTTTGGATGGGAAATTATCAGACGTTATTGAGTTGCAAAAATTCGGAAGGCTGGGAGTTTGGACTAGCCATCTCTTGGCATATCTTGCACCTGTAAGATTCTGTGATTACATATCTGACATTCTCGAATGAGAGATTTGGAAGAGGAGGCACGTGCCATGTAGTCCAAACCCTTCATGTCATTTATGGATTCACAGTGAAATTGGTTGTGATGTAGGGGAACACAGTCTGCATGAAATCACATGGAGAGAAGGATCCTCTTCTATGTAGAAGGAAATGATCTTTCATTTTTCAAGATTACTTTGCATGAGGAAGTTGATGGGAATGGTTTTATTGAATCTTAGTTCCTCTCTGTTGAGCCGTTTTCTTGCTGTCAGATGTTATAGAGCAGTAAAAAGGAAGTTTGGTTGCTAGATAGTGGACAAAAATTTGAACCCTTGGAAAGGGGTGTTTTTGATTTGGACCTTCCCTCCTGGGTGTCCTACATTTGTAGGACATGTCCTCCATTTTCTTATCACTGTATATTTTATGGGTTTATACTATATTTTAAAACTGTAGAACCATAATTAATAATGACCATGGCCATCCATGCATTTTCAATGTAATATCCAATCTCTTGAAGCAAAACAACTCTCCATAATAGTGTAGGAGCTATTTGAAAGTAGAATTCATTCTCTTGGACTTTGGTGGACTTTACGTCCTTCGAGGTCTTTGCACAAAGTTTCGATTGGCAATTATCTGATGTTATTGAGTTGCAAAAATTCGGAAGCCTGGGAGTTTGGACTAGCCATATCTTGGCATATCTTGCACCTGTAAGGTTCTGTGATTACATTTCTGACATTCTCGAATGAGAGATTTGAAAGAGGAGGCAATTGCTATGTAGTCCAAACCCTTCATATCATTTATGGATTCACAAAAAAATTGGTCGTTATAGAAGGGTAACCAGTCTGCATGAAATCACATGGAGAGAAGTATCCTCTTTTATGCAGAACGAAATGATCTTTCATTGTTCAAGATTTCTTTGCATGAGGAAGTTGATGGGAATGTTTTTATTGAATCTTAGTTCCTCTCTGTTGAGCCGTTTTCTTGCTGTCCGAGTTTATAGAGCAGTAAAAAGGAAGTTTGGTAGCTAGTTAGTGGACAAAAATTTGAACCCTTGGAAAGAGGTGTTTTTGATGTGGGCCTTCACTCTGGGACGTCCTACATTTGTAGGACATGTCCTCTATTTTCAGATCATACTCTATTTTGTGGGTTTATACTATATATGTACCCTTGTAGACCCATAATTAATCATGACCATTGCCATCCAAGCATTTTCAATGTAATTTCCACTCTCTTGAAGCAAAACAACTCTCCATAATAGTGTAAGAGCTATTTGAAAGTAGAATTAATTCTCTTGGACTTTGGTGGACTTTTTGTCCTTCGAGGTCTTTCCACAAAGTTTGGATGGGCAATTATCAGATGTTATTGAGTTGCAAAAATTCTGAAGTGTGGATTTTTTTTTCAAATGTCTTTTATTAAATTTAAAAATACAGAATTTTACAAGAAATACATATATATATATTGATACAAACACACATCCTACACACCAACAACACTTGACTATAAAACTAAACAGACCTCTGACAACAGACCGAGAAAAAGAAAAAAGAAAAAAAAAAGAAGAAGACAAAAATAAAAACTTCCTGAGTCCTGAACCATGTTCTCGGTCCATTATGTTTGAGTTTGAGCCTGCCTTATATAATTTTAGACCGAACGTACTCAAAAAGTTACCAACATTCTACTTACAGATCTATTCATATCATAGGTGCAACCAAAATCTGAACATTATCTATATCTCCCGTTAGTCTCATCTCATTTTACTATACCATCTTCATCTTGACTTGCCGCTTATATAGTTTAGCAACGGCTGCCATATCTTTTCGTTTCTCTCCCAATCCTGATCCCTTAGTTTGACTGACATGTTATCCATTTTCATTAGTTCTATGAGTTTACTTAACCAATCATCCTTACATGGTATCAATACACTCTTCCAATTCTTAGCATATACCAATCTCGCTCTGATGACCATATAGAATAGCAGCTTCCCATCTTGCTTTTCCAGGTACTTATCCATCACAATATTTAGCAAATATAGTTCAGATTCCAAATTCATTTCAATCCCCAGAATCCTTTCCACCACCCTATGAATGCTCTTCCAAAATTTTTGGGCTTTTTTACATTGCCACCATAGGTGGTACAAGTCACCTCTGCCCGACTGGCATTTCCAGCATTTTTCAGAAACACCTTTATATATTTTGGCCAGTTTGGCGGGTGTCATGTACCACCTATGGTGCATTTTATAAACATTTTCTTTTATGTCATAGCAAAGAATATATTTCTGGATATTAAACCAGGATCTCTCCCAACCATCCAATTCAATAGCATGATTGACATCTTGAGCCCATCTTATCATGGAGGTTTTTATCACCTCCTCTTCTTGATCAATACTTAGCAGATATCTGTAAAACAACGATATTTTTTTTTGGGTTATCAGCTTTCATCAGAGTCTCAAATTCTGTTTCCGCTAGTCTTATACCAGGTGATTTAAGGTCTGCTTTAAATCTTTCTCTTAGTTGGTAATACATATACCAGCCAATAGAAAAACCTTCAGATACAAGTTGCTCCAAACTTTTAAACTCGAGCTTCGTTCCTTTAGAATCAATGTTTAATAGATCTCTGTAAGTAATACTTTTGTCCTCACAAATTCTTTCTTTCTCATAAAAAGCTTCATGAACAGAGACCCAGACACGGATATTAGGACAAATCCTATCCTTATACTTATTCCAAACTCTTAAAATCACTTTTCTAACAAAGTGATTCATGAAATCTTTGTGGACCTTCTGCTTCTGATAAAAAAGATAGGCGTGCAGCCCAAATCTCTGCTCACATCCTTCTAAAATTAAACATTTTTTATCTTTGAGCTGGAACCAACTGATCAACCAATACAAATAATTAGCCTCATAATATAATAGCAGGTTAGGGAAAGCCAAACCCCCTCTTTCTACCCTATCTTGAAGGGTTTTTAGCCTAACTCTGGGTCTCTTGTTCTGCCAAACAAATTCTGTTAACATTCTGTTCCACTTTTTAAATGGAGCTTCATTCACGATAATAGGTAGATTTTGAAAATAAAACATAAATTTTGGCAAAACACCCATCTTAATGGCAGATATCCTCCCTAACCATGAAAGGTTAAGTTTACTCCAAGTATCCAACTCCTTTTTGATTTCTAAAGTCAACTTCTCATAATTATTCCTGTACAGATCTACATTTTTCCCACTAATCGTAATGCCCAAATATTTTACTTTTTTAACTATCTTAAAGCCTGAGATTTCTTGTATTGAATCTTTCTCTTTTTGGTTTAGGTTTTTAGTGAGAATTACAGTCTTATCCTTGTTCACTCTTAATCCTGAAACCATCTCAAACCTACTCAGATGTTGTAGCAGTTTTTCCATACTTTGTTCCATTTCAGAAATTGTTATTAATAAATCATCTGCGTAAGACTTTAATTTATATTCGAATCCTTTATATCTAATTCCTTTTACATTATCATCCGCTCTTAGACTAGAATTGAGAGTCTCAATGACAATTAGGAAGAGGAGGGGGGACAAAGGACACCCCTGCCTCGTTCCCTTACCAATTTGTATTTTCTTAGTTCTTTCACCATTCACAATCACTTGGGCTTCCTGTTTACAGTATATGGCCTTAATCCAATTAGTAAATTTATTGCCTGCTTTAATCTGATCCAAAATTATGAATATGAAGGCCCAATCAACCTGGTCGAAAGCCTTCTCAAAATCAAGAAAAATCATAGCTAGTTTCCGATCACTTCTACTTTCACACAGTTCTATTAAATCTAACACAAATCTGATATTATCCTTAATCATCCTTGAAGGAAGAAACCCATTTTGATCGTTATGGATCCAAGAAGATAATACCCTTTTTAATCTTTCGGCTAAAATTTTTGCAAAAATTTTACAATCACTATTTAAAAGTGATATGGGTCTATAGTTTTTGATATTTTCAACATCTTTACCTTCTTTTGGAAGCAACACAATATCAGCTTGGCTCCAGGAGCTTGGAATCTCAATCGAGCCTAAAGCTACCTCATTCATCAGTTCTGCTAAGTGGTGACTTAAACAAACAGCGTATTTCTTATAGAACTCGCACGGGAAGCCATCAGGCCCCGGCAATTTATGTGGTTTCATAGAACTGATCGCTTCCATCACTTCTTGGGCGGTTATGCTTTTGTTAAGGATTTGAATTTGTTCATCATCCAAAGGTTTAATATCCAGATTTTGTAAATAATCCTTCATGGTATCTTCTTCGAACTTTTCTTCCTTCTTGTATAGTTCTGTGTAAAAATCACATATTATTTCTTTTATTTTCTCTTGCTCAGTATATTTTAGCATATTATCTTTCAGTGCAGTTATTATTTTTTTCCCTTTTTCTTTTCTCATTTGGTAAGCAAGCCACTTACCTGGCTTGTTTGCACCTTCGAATTTTTTCCATTTCATAAAATTAATTTTTTTATCTAACTCGTGGGATAACATCAGAGAAATTTGTTGCTGAATTGCTTTTATCTCTAGGGTTAATTTTTTACACTTAGTTGTTTCCAGTAGCTCCCTTTCCTTACTCTTTAGTTTTTGTTGTAAATCATTTATTTTTTCATTATATTGTTTCTTTAGTTCTACAGATTTCTTAATCAGTTCGCCCCTAATTACCACCTTAAATGCTTCCCAAACCGTTTCAATAGGTGTTCCCTTCCCCGAGTTCTCTGCAAAAAATTGTCTATCTTCACCTGAATGGTTTTGTCTATATTTTCCTTATTAATCAGGTCAGGCGTTAGTCTCCAAGAAAATTGTCTAGGGCTTATTACAACATTAGCCTGTATAAGATTGTGATCTGATAAAACTCTCGGTTTTACCTCTATTTTAGTTATTTTTGGTATTAGGCTATTTGACGCTAAAATCATGTCCAGCCTAGCCCGTGACTGGTGTCAATCGGAAAAGAAAGTATATACCTTTTCCATACCATGCTTCTCTCTCCATACATCGCTAATGCCAATTCTATCCATAAATTCAAAGAATTCTTTTGGGAGTTTACCCTGGGTAGATTTAATTTTTTTATGTGATTTCCTATCCAAAAGAGGGTCAAGGACCCCATTCATATCTCCCATTGTGATACAAGCGTCAAAGGTTAGCTTTTCAACTTTATTTAATAGAGATTTAAAAAACTTCCCTTTCTTTTTCTGTGGTCCATATATTCCCAATAACAAAACATTCATTCCCCTAATTTTTATTACCACCCCAACAAAACGACCTTTCAAATCACACAGCACTTGATTTGGCGTATAACTAGCATTGACATACATGGCAACTCCTTTCTGTTTCTTAGCTGCACTAGACACAAAAAGCTTTCCAAAACTAGGTCTTTCTATTAGTTTGACATCTTCCTGCTTAATCTTTATTTCCTGCAAACACAGTACGTCACTTCTAAATTTTTTGACATATTGGAATATTTTTCCTCTCTTGTCCCACCCATTTAAGCCCTTTACATTCCAGGACACAATATTTAAGCCAGACATGCTCGGTCCTCTGTGTCTGACTCTCCTGCACTTGAGTCTAGAATCTGACTATCGCCTAAGTCCAAAACCTCTTCCAGTCCAAGATTTTTTAAGCTCCCTATTGTCATTTGTCCTTCCTCTACAGCTGTCAGTTGTAAGGGCTCTATTGAGGTATCTCCTAAAGAATTTCTTATAGGTTGTTCATCTGCCAAAGGAAGTACTTCTCCTCAATCCTGAAAGCCTGCACCCTCAGATGGCCGCTTGCACTCTACCAAATCTTTCCCTTTGTTCTTTTCCGGTGATTTATTATTGTTCTTATTTTTATCTCTGGCATAATCTTTCCTAAGAAATTTGTGAAATTCCCTTGCCTCCTTTATAGAGCTGACTACAATTTTTTTTCCTTTGAAACCATAGAATTAGGCCTTCTGGAAGCCTCCATCTATAGTTAATTTTCCTATTTCTCAACTCTAAAGTAAGGAAATTGTATTCTTTTCTTTTCTTGATAATCTCCGGAGGCAAGTCCCTAAACAATTGAAGCTCTCTCTCTCCAAATTTAATCGGTCTCCTTTTATGATTAAACCAGAGAGTATCCCGTATATGTTTCCTTACAAATAATACAATGACATCTCTCGGGTTATTATTTTTCCTTGCAATATAAGAGTTAACACGAAATAAATTATCTAATTCGATTTCACAAAAAGCAGGGTCCTTACTCAAATACATACTTAACAGGGTAACCACCTTTTGCCACAAGTCTTCATTTTCTTCTTCTGGGAGCCCTCTAATTTTCAGAGACCTTTCCCTAATTTTCACCTCTTTCAATATATTGGTTTCTATCAAAATCTTTTGCTTTTGCTTAACCTCTTTCAGATCTTCTTCAAAGTGATCATGTTTTTTTTTCTATAACTTCCATTTTATTTTGTATTTTAGCTACTTCAGAGGACATTCTATCAATCGCCCCTGTGACTGCCTTAAGTTCCTCCTTTATTTCTTTCTTTAGATCAGTCCTCAGGTCTGCCATTTCAGACCTCAGGGCTTGGATTTCTCTCGATAAGTCCATATGGATTTTCCTTATTTCCTCCATTATCGCCATTGTCCCTTCACTCCCCTTGGTTTGATCTACGGAAGTTCTTCTGGTGTTATTTTGAACCTGGGCCTGTGCAAGAGTTTGTGCTCTGGTCTTTGTTGCCATGAAATATACCCTAAATCACCAAAATTCAAGCTATTCCCCAGACTCAATTATTTCAAACAAATAATTCATAAACCAACCAGGAAAATAAAAAGATTAAGCAAGCTGTTACAGTACTTATATACAACAGACTAATATCAGATAAATTCCCTCAAAACTGAATACAAGCCTTTCTTAATGAGAGAATTTGCACTCCTCAATTAAAGCAGTCACATATAATTTTCCCAAGTTGCACTGTATATCGAAGCTCCAGGGCTTAGCTCTGAAAACAGCAGCTGCTATAGACGTCTTCAAACAAAACAGATCGCAGCTTTACAGTCACAGTCAGAGAGCTATAATATTTCTTATTATCAGCCTATAATATGCCGAATAACAATTGGAGTACTTTGTAGCTGAGCGCAGGATCAAAAAACACAGAGTCTTGATTGTTGAATTAATCAAACTACTTGGCAATAGCAAAATTGTCCTGGTATTTGAATGGCCAAACTTTTAATAAGTAGCAGAAAATAGGCTGTGTGCCACAAGTCCCCAAAACTCCTGATTTAAGGATCCTCCAAAGTTCATTCCATTCCCCCAGTTGACCACAAAGAACAGGGAAAGGCGATGGAAAACCAAAACTGAACTCCCAGAAGCTTAATGTAATCCGCAGGTTAGCTTCTAAGAATAATGAAGTATTTCCTCTTCCGAAGCACCTGCTTTATTAATCCTGCAGCTTTCCCGGGCTCAGATTAACAGCAAAAGTCCATGGAATAGCATTTGCCTCCAGTTTCCTTCAGTCTGTTTTAATATATAGAAATCTTTCTTCAAATAAAGATTTTTGGAAACCAATTTAGTGGCACTCAAGAAGATTGGTAACAAAAAAAGCTTTCCTCAGCAGCAATCAAAGGAAGTAAAAAAGTAAAGCGCTCTAAATCAGGCAAGCACAGCTGCCCTTAATATACAAGAGTCAACAAACCCAGCTGGTCCCGGCTTTTCAACACCGAGCGCTTCGTAAAAATTTAAAGTAAATGATGGTTTCTTACCAACCACTTCCCTTAGTCAGCCTCCTTAATTTTCCAACGGCTCAAACATATCAGGAACCGGAGTTCAAGAAACTCAAAAAACTTTTCACTGTCTCCCCGGCAGAAAAGAACAATTCACCATATGCTCAGGGAAGAAAAAGAAAATTAGCCGCGGCATTGCCTGTTACTGTCAAAGGGCGTCACCCCTGCTCAAAAGTTCACCGTCTTTCTTTCCTTGAAGGAACAGGATTATTCATAAAAAGAACAAAACATGATCAGGAACTCGGCCCCAAACACCAAAGGAAAAGCCCTTTGTAAAAAAAGAAAACATTGACAGCTAAATTAAAATTGGAGGCGTTCCTATCCCTCTAAGAGAGGAGAGGGAAGGGCGAGGGGGGACCTTCCCCAGCGTTCTTCTTCCACCTTCTTCTTCTTTTCCCCTTCTTCACCACCGACCTGCGTTTTGAGCTTAAAGGTCGGGAAACATGGGGATCTCCCTTTTGAATCCACCTTACCAAAGAGATGTATAGCTGCTATTTGTGTGTAAAAAAGCAGCCCCCTCATCACTGCCAAGACAGTTCACTGCGGACAAAGCCCAAAACGCGTCTCGTCGGTCCGCCGATCCAACCCGGAAGTCCTGAAGTGTGGAATGTTGGACAAGCCATTTCTTGGCATATCTTACACCTGTAAGATTCTGTGATTACATAGCTGTCATTCTCGAATGAGAGGTTTGGAAGAGGAGGCAAGTGCCATGTAGTCCAAACAATTCATGTCATTAAGGATTCACAGTGAAATTGGTCGTGATAGAGGGGTACCCAGTCTGCAGGAAATCACATGGAGAGAAGGATCCTCTTCCGTGTAGAACGAAATGATCTTTCACTGTTCAAGATTTCTTTGCATGAGGAAGTTGATGGGAATGGTTTTATTGAATCTTATTTGCTCTCTGTTGAGCGTTTTTCTTGTACGAATATATAGAGCAAAAAAAAGGAAGTTTGGTGGCTAGTTAGTGGAGAAAAATTTGAACCCTTGGAAAGAGGTGTTTTTGATTCGGGCCTTCCCTCCTGCATGTCCTACATTTGTAGGACATGTCCTCCATTTTCAGATCACATAATATTTTATGGGTATATACTATATTTGTATACCTGTAAACCCATAATTAATCATGACCATTGCCATCAACACATTTTCAATGTAATATCCACACACTTGAAGCAAAAGAACTCTCCATAATAGTGTAAGAGCTATTTGAAAGTAGCAATTATTCTCTTGGAATTTGGTAGACTTTAGGTCAAGCGAGGTCTTTCCACAAAGTTTGGATGGGCAATTATCAGACGTTATTGAATTGCAAAAATTCTGAAGGGTGGGAGTTTGGATTAGCCATCTCTTGGCATATCTTGCACCTGCAAGATTCTGTGATTACATATCTGACATTCTCGAATGAGAGATTTGGAAGAGGAGGCAAGTGCTATGTAGTCCAAACCTTTCATATCATTTATGGATTCACAATAAAATTGGACGTGATGGAGGGGTACCCAGTCTGCATGAAATTACATGGAGAAAAGGATCCTCTTCTATGCAGAAAGAAATGATCTTTCATTGTTCAAGATTTCTTTGCATGAGGAAGTTGATGGGAATGGTTTTATTGAATCTTATTTCCTCTCTGTTGCGCCGTTTTCTTGCTGTCCGAGTTTATAGAGCAGTAAAAAGGAAGTTTGGTTGCTAGATAGTGGACAAAAATTTGAACCCTTGGAAAGAGGTGTTTTTGATTTGGGCCTTCCCTCCTGGGCGTCCTACATTTGTAGGACATGTCCTCAATCTTGATATCACAGTATATTTTCTGGGTTAATACTATATATGTACACCTGTAGACCCATAATAAAACATGACCATGGCCATCCAAGCATTTTTAATGTAATATCCACTCTCTTGAAGCAAAAGAACTCTCCATAATAGTGTAAGAGCTATTTGAAAGTAGAATTTATTTTCTTGGACTTTGGTGGACTTTACGTCCGGCCAGGTCTTTTCAAAAGTTTGGATGAGCAATTATCAGACGTTATTGAATTGCAAAATTTCGGAAGGCTGGGAGTTTGGACTAGCCATCTCTTGCCATCTCTTGCACCTGTAAGATTCTCAGATTACATATCTGACATTCTCGAATGAGAGATTTGGAAGAGGAGGCAAGTGCTATGTAGTCCAAACCCTTCCTATCATTTATAGATTCACAATAAAATTGGTCGTGAAGGAGGGGTACCCAGTCTGCATGAAGTTACATGGAGAGAAGGATCCTCTTCTAGGTAGAACGAAACGATCTTTCATTGTTCAAGATTTCTTTGCATGAGGAAGTTGATGGGAATGGTTTTATTGAATCTTATTTCCTCTCTGTTGAGCGTTTTTCTTGATGTACGAATATATAGAGCAGTAAAAAGGAAGTTTTGTGGCTAGTTAGTGGAGAAAAATTTGAACCCTTGGAAAGAGGTGTTTTTGATTTGGGCCTTCCCTCCAGGGCTTCCTACATTTGTAGGACATGTCGTCCATTTTCAGATCACAGTATATTTTAAGGGTTTATACGATATTTGTACACCTGCAGGCCCATAATTAATCATGACCATTGCCATCCAAGAATTTTCAAAGTATATTCCACTCCGTTCAAGGAAAACAACTCTCCATAATAGTGTATGAGCTATTTGAAAGTAGCAATTATTCTCTTGGAATTTGGTGCGCTTTACGTCAAGCGAGCTCTTTCCACAAAGTTTGGATGGGCAATTATCAGACGTTATTGAGTTGCAAAAATTCCGAAGGCTGGGAGTTTGGACTAGGCATCTCTTGGCATATCATGCACCTTCAAGATTCTGTGATTACATATCTGACATTCTCGAATGAGAGATTTGGAAGAAGAGGCAATTGCTATGTAGTCCAAACCCTTCATATCATTTATGGTTTCACAAAAAAATTGGTCGTGATAGAAGTGTAAACAGTCTGCATGAAATCACATGGAAAGAAGGATCCTGTTCTATGTAGAACGAAATGATCTTTCATTTTTCAAGATTTCTTTGCATGAGGAAGTTGATGGGAATGGTTTTATTGAATCTTATTTCTTCTCTGTTGAGCCGTTTAGTTGCTGTCCGATGTTATAGAGCAGTAAAAAGGAAGTTTGGTTGCTTGATAGTGGACAAAATTTGAACCCTGGGAAAGGGGTGTTTTTGATTTGGACCTTCCCTCCTGGGTGTCCTACATTTATAGGACATGTCCTCCATTTTCTGATCACAGTATATTTTATGGGTTTATACTATATTTGTAAAACTGAGAACCAAAATTAATAATGACCATGGCCATCCATGCATTTTCAATGTAATATCCACTCTCTTGAAGCAAAACAACTCTCCATAATAGCGTAAGAGCTATTTGAAAGTAGAATTTATTCTCTTAGACTATGGTGGACTTTACGTCCTTCGAGGTCTTTCCACAAAGTTTGGATGGGCAATTATCAGACGTTATTGATTTGCAAAAATTCTGAAGGGTAGGAATTTGAACAAGGCATTTCTTGGCATATCTTCCACATGTACGATTCTGTGATTATATATCTGACATTCTCGAATGAGAGATTTGGAAGAGGAGGCAAGTGCCATGTAGTCCAAACCCTTCATGTCATTTATGGATTCACAGTGAAATTGGTCGTGACGGAGGGGTACCCAGTCTGCATGAAATCACATGGAGAGAAGGATCTTCTTCTATGTAGAGCGAATTGATCTTTCATTGTTCAAGATTTCTTTGCATGAGGAAGTTGATGGGAATGGTTTTATTGAATCTTAATTCCTCTCTGTTGAGCCGTTTTCTTGCTGTCCGAGATTATAGAGCAGTAAAAAGGAAGTTTGGTTGCCAGATAGTGGACAAAAATTTGAACCCTTGGAAAGAGGTGTTTTTGATGTGGGCATTCACTCCTGGGCGTCCTACATTTGTAGGACATGTCCTCCGTTTTCAGATCACAATATATTTTATGGGTTTATACTATATATGTACCCTTGTAGACCCATAATTAATTATGACCATGGCCATCCAAGCATTTTCAATGTAATATCCACTCTCTTGAAGCAAAAGAACTCTCCATAAAAGCGTAAGAGCTATTTGAAAGTAGAATTAATTTTCTTGGACTTTGGTGGACTTTGCGTCCGGCGAGGTCTTTCCACAAAGTTTGGGTGGGCAATTATCAGACGTTATTGAGTTGCAAAAATTCGGAAGGCTGAGAGTTTGGACTAGCCATCTCTTGGCATATCTTGCACCTGTAAGATTCTGTGATTACATAGCTGACATTCTCGAATGAGAGATTTGGAAGAGGAGGCAAGTCCTATGTAGACCAAACCCTTCATATCATTTATAGATTCACAATAAAATTGGTCGTGAAGGAGGGGTACCCAGTCTGCATGAAATCACATGGAGAGAAGGATCCTCTTTTATGCAGAACGAAATGATCTTTCATTGTTCAAGATTTCTTTGCATGAGGAAGTTGATGGGAATGGTTTTATTCAATCTAATTTCCTCTCTGTTGAGCGTTTTTCTTGATGTACGAATATATAGAAGAGTAAAAAAGAAGTTTTGTGGCTAGTTAGTGGAGAAAAATTTGAACGCTTGGAAAGAGGTGTTTTTAATTTGGGCCTTCCCTCCTGGGCGTCCTACATTTGTAGGACATGTCCTACATTTTCAGATCACAGTATACTTTATGGGTATATACTATACTTGTACACCTGTAAACCCATAATTAATTATGACCATTGCCATCGACGCATTTTCAATGTAATATCCAATCTCTTGAAGCAAAACAATTCTCCATAATAGTGTAAGAGCTATTTGAAAGTAGAATTAATTCTGTTGGACTTTGGTGGATTTTATGTCCTTCGAGGTCTTTCCACAAAGTTTGGATGGGCAATTATCAGACGTTATTGAGTTGCAAAAATTCTGAAGTGTGGTATTTTGGACAAGCAATTTCTTGGCATATCTTACACCTGTAAGATTCTGTGATTACATAGCTGTCATTCTCAAATGAGAGATTTGGAAGAGGAGGCAAGTGAAATGTAGTCCAAACCCTTCATGTCATTAAGGATTCACAGTGAAATTGGTCTTGATGGAGGGGTACCCAGTCTGCATGAAATCACATGGAGAGAAGGATCCTCTTCCATGTAGACCGAAATGATCTTTCATTGTTAAAGATTTCTTTGCATGAGGAAGTTAATGGGAAAGTTTTTATTGAATCTTATTTCCTCTCTGTTTGGCCGTTTTCTTGCTCTCCGCGTTTATAGAGCAGTAAAAAGGAAGTTTGGTTGCTAGATAGTGGACAAAAATTTGAACCCTTGGAAAGAGGTGATTTTGATATGGGCCTTCCCTCCTGGGCGTCCTACATTTGTAGGACATGTCCTCCATTTTCTGATCACAGTATATTTTATGGGTTGATACTATGTTTGTGAAACTGTAGAACCATAATTAATAATGACCATGGCCATCCATGCATTTTCAATGTAATATCCACTCTCTTGAAGCAAAACAACTCTCCATAATAGCATAAGAGCTATTTGAAAGTAGAATTTTTTCTCTTGGACTTTGATGGACTTTACGTCCTTCGGTGTCTTTGCACAAAGTTTGGATGGGCAATTATCTGACGTTATTGAGTTGCAAAAATTCTGAAAGGTAGGAATTTTGGACAAGCCATTTCTTGGCATATCTTCCACCTGTAAGATTCTGTGATTACATATCTGACATTCTAGAATGAGAGATCTGGAAGAGGAGGCAAGTGCTATGTAGTCCAAACCCTTCATATCATTTACAGATTCACAATAAAATTGGTTGTGAAGGAGGGGTAACCAGTCTGCATGAAATTACATGGAGAGAAGGAACCTCTTTTATGCAGAACGAAATGATCTTTCATTGTTCAAGATTTCTTTGCATGAGGAAGTTGATGGGAATGGTTTTATTGAATCTTATTTCCTCTCTTTGAGCCGTTTTCTTGCTGTCCGAGTTTATAGAGCAGTAAAAAGGAACTTTGGTAGCTAGTTAGCGGACAAAAATTTGAACCCTTGGAAAGAGGTGTTTTTTATGTGGGCGTTCACTCCTGGAACTCCTACATTTGTAGGACATGTCCTCCATTTTCAGATCACAGTATATTTTATGGGTGTATACTATATTTGTACACCTGTATACCCATAATTAATCATGACCATTGCCATCCAAGCATTTTCAATGTAATATCCAATCTCTTGAAGCAAAACAACTCTCCATAATAGCGTGAGAGCTATTTGAAAGTAGAATTTATTCTCTTAGACTATGGTGCACTTTACGTCCTTCGATGTCTTTCCACAAAGTTTGGATGGGCAATTATCAGACGTTATTGAGTTGCAAAAATTCGGAAGGCTGCGAGTTTGGACTAGCCATCTCTTGGCAGATCTTGCACCTGTAAGATTCTGTGATTACATATCTGACATTCTCGAATGAGAGATTTGGAAGAGGAGGCACATGCCATGTAGTCCAAACCCTTCATGTCATTTAGGGATTCACAGTGAAATTGGTGGTGATGTAGGGGTACCCAGTCTGCACGAAATCACATGGAGAGAAGGATCCTCTTCTATGTAGAACAAAATGATCTTTCTTTTTTCAAGATTTCTTTTCATGAGGAAGTTGATGGGAATGGTTTTATTGAATCTTATTTCCTCTCTGTTGATCAGTTTACTTGCTGTCCGCTGTTATAGGGCAGTAAAAAGGAAGTTTGGTTGCTAGATAGTGGACAAAAATCTGAACCCTTGGAAAGGGGTGATTTTGATTTGGACATTCCGTCCTGGATGTCCTACATTTGTATGACATGTCCTCCATTTTCTGATCACAATATATTTTATGGGTTTATACTATATTTGTAAAACTGTAGAATCAGAATAAATAATGACCATGGCCATCCATGCATTTTCAATGTAATATCCACTCTCTTGAAGCAAAACAACTCTCCATAATAGTGTGAGAGCTATTTGAAAGTAGAATTTATTCTCTTAGACTATGGTGGACTTTACGTCCTTCGAGGTCTTTCCACAAAGTTTGGATGGGCAATTATCAGACGTTATTGATTTGCAAAAATTCTGAAGGGTGGAAGTTTGAACAAGACGTTGCTTGGCATATATTCCACATTTAAGATTCTGTGATTACATATCTGACATTCTAGAATGAGAGATTTGGAAGAGGAGGCAAGTGCTATGTAGTCCAAACCCTTCATATCATTTATACATTCACAAAAAAATTGGTCGTGATAGAGGGGTAACCAATCTGCATGAAATCACATGGAGAGAAGGATCCTCTTCTATGCAGAACGAATTGATCTTTCATTGTTCAAGATTTCTTTGCATGAGGAAGTTGATGGGAATGGTTTTATTGAATCTTATTTCCTCTCTGTTGAGCCATTTTCTTGCTGTCCGTGTTTATAGAGCAGTAAAAAGGAAGTTTGGTTGCTAGATAGTGGACAAAAATTTGAACCCTTGGAAAGAGGTGTTTTTGATGTGGGCCTTCACTCCTGGGCGTCCTACATTTGTAGGACATGTCCTCCGTTTTCAGATCACAATATATTTTATGGGTTTATACTATATATGTACACTTGTAGACCCATAATTAATTATGACCATGGCCATCCAAGCATTTTCAATGTAATATCCACTCTCTTGAAGCAAAAGAACTCTCCATAAAAGCGTAAGAGCTATTTGAAAGTAGAATTAATTTTCTTGGACTTTGGTGGACTTTACGTCCGGCGAGGTCTTTCCACAAAGTTTGGGTGGGCAATTATCAGACGTTATTGAGTTGCAAAAATTCGGAAGGCTGAGAGTTTGGACTAGCCATCTCTTGGCATATCTTGCACCTGTAAGATTCTGTGATTACATAGCTGACATTCTCGAATGAGAGATTTGGAAGAGGAGGCAAGTCCTATGTAGACCAAACCCTTCATATCATTTATAGATTCACAATAAAATTGGTCGTGAAGGAGGGGTACCCAGTCTGCATGAAATCACATGGAGAGAAGGATCCTCTTTTATGCAGAACGAAATGATCTTTCATTGTTCAAGATTTCTTTGCATGAGGAAGTTGATGGGAATGGTTTTATTGAATCTAATTTCCTCTCTGTTGAGCGTTTTTCTTGATGTACGAATATATAGAACAGTAAAAAAGAAGTTTTGTGGCTAGTTAGTGGAGAAAAATTTGAACCCTTGGAAAGAGGTGTTTTTAATTTGGGCCTTCCCTCCTGGGCGTCCTACATTTGTAGGACATGTCCTACATTTTCAGATCACAGTATACTTTATGGGTATATACTATACTTGTACACTTGTAAACCCATAATTAATTATGACCATTGCCATCGACGCATTTTCAATGTAATATCAAATCTCTTGAAGCAAAACAATTCTCCATAATAGTGTAAGAGCTATTTGAAAGTAGAATTAATTCTGTTGGACTTTGGTGGATTTTATGTCGGGCGAGGTCTTTCCACATAGTTTGGATGGGCAATTATCAGACGTTATTGAGTTGCAAAAATTCGGAAGGCTGGGAGTTTGGACTAGCCATCTCTTGGCATATCTTGCACCTGTAAGATTCTGTGATTACATATCTGACATTCTCGAATGAGAGATTTGGAAGAGGAGGCAAGTGCTATGTAGTCCAAACCCTTCATATCATTTATGGATTCACAAAAAAATTGGTCGTGATAGAAGGGTAACCAGTCTGCATGAAATCACATGGAAAGAAGAATCCTCTTTTATGCAGAACGAAATTATCTTTCATTGTTCAAGATTTCTTTGCATGAGGAAGTTGATGGGAATGGTTTTATTGAATCTTATTTCCTCTCTGTTGAGCCGTTTTCTTGCTGTCCGAGTTTATACAGCAGTAAAAAGGAAGTTTGGTTTCTAGATAGTGGAGAAAAATTTGAACCCTTGGAAAGAGGTGTTTTTGATTAGGGCCATTCCTCCTGGGCGTCCTACATTTGTAGGACATGTCCTCTATTTTCAGATCACAGTATATTTTATGGGTATATACTATATTTGTACACCTGTATACCCATAATTAATCATGACCATTGCCATCCAAGCATTTTCAATGTAATATCCAATCTCTTGAAGCAAAACAACTCTCCATAATAGCGTAAGAGCTAGTTGAAAGTAGAATTTATTTTCTTGGACTTTGGTGGACTTTACGTCCGGCGACGTCTTTCCACAAAGTTTGGATGGGCAATTATCAGACGTTATTGAATTGCAAATATTCGTAAGGGTCGGAATTTGGACAAGCCTTTTCTTGGCATATTTTCCTCCTGCAAGATTCTGTGATTACATATCTGACATTCTCGAATGAGAGATTTGGAAGAGGAGGCCAGTGCTATGTATTCCAAACCCTTCATGTCATTCATGGATTCACAATAAAATTGGACGTGATGGAGGGGTAACCAGACTGAATGAAATCACATGGAGAGAAGGATCCTCTTCTATGCAGAAAGAAATGATCTTTCATTGTTCAGGATTTCTTTGCATGAGGAAGTTGATGCGAATGGTTTTATTGAATATTTTTTCCTCTCTGTTGAGCCGTTTTCTTGATGTACGAATATATAGAGCATTAAAAAAGAAGTTTGGTAGCTAGTTAGTGGACAAAAATTTGAACCCTTGGAAAGAGGTGTTTTTGATTTGGGCCTTCGCTCCTGGGCATCCTACATTTGTAGTACATGTCCTCCATTTTCAGATCACAGTATATTTTATGGGTATATTCTATATTTGTACACCTGTATACCCATAATTAATCATGACCATTGCCATCCAAGCATTTTCAAAGTAATATCCAATCTCTTGAAGCAAAACAACTCTCCATAATAGCGTAAGAGCTATTTGAAAGTAGAATTTATTCTCTTAGACTATGGTGGACTTTACGTCCTTCGAGGTCTTTCCACAAAGTTTGGATGGGAAATTATCAGACGTTATTGAGTTGCAAAAATTCGGAAGGCTGGGAGTTTGGACTAGCCATCTCTTGGCATATCTTGCACCTGTAAGATTCTGTGATTACATATCTGACATTCTCGAATGAGAGATTTGGAAGAGGAGGCACGTGCCATGTAGTCCAAACCCTTCATGTCATTTATGGATTCACAGTGAAATTGGTGGTGATGTAGGGGTACACAGTCTGCATGAAATCACATGGAGAGAAGGATCCTGTTCTATGTAGAAGGAAATGATCTTTCATTTTTCAAGATTAATTTGCATGAGGAAGTTGATGGGAATGGTTTTATTGAATCTTATTTCCTCTCTGTTGAGCCGTTTTCTTGCTGTCAGATGTTATAGAGCAGTAAAAAGGAAGTTTGGTTGCTAGATAGTGGACAAAAATTTGAACCCTTGGAAAGGGGTGTTTTTGATTCGGACCTTCCCTCCTGGGTGTCCTACATTTGTAGGACATGTCCTCCATTTTCTTATCACTGTATATTTTATGGGTTTATACTATATTTTAAAACTGTAGAACCATAATTAATAATGACCATGGCCATCCATGCATTTTCAATGTAATATCCAATCTCTTGAAGCAAAACAACTCTCCATAATAGCGTAGGAGCTATTTGAAAGTAGAATTCATTCTCTTGGACTTTGGTGGACTTTACGTCCTTCGAGGTCTTTGCACAAAGTTTCGATTGGCAATTATCTGATGTTATTGAGTTGCAAAAATTTGGAAGGCTGGGAGTTTGGACTAGCCATATCTTGGCATATCTTGCACCTGTAAGGTTCTGTGATTACATTTCTGACATTCTCGAATGAGAGATTTGGAAGAGGAGGCAATTGCTATGTAGTCCAAACCCTTCATATCATTTATGGATTCACAAAAAAATTGGTCGTTATAGAAGGGTAAACAGTCTGCATGAAATCACATGGAGAGAAGTATCCTCTTTTATGCAGAACGAAATGATCTTTCATTTTTCAAGATTTGTTCGCATGAGGAAGTTGATGGGAATCGTTTTATTGAATCTTATTTCCTCTCTGTTGAGCTGTTTTCTTGCTCTCCGAGTTTATAGAGCAGTAAAAAGGAAGTTTTGTAGCTAGTTAGTGGACAAAAATTTGCACCCTTGCAAAGAGGTGTTTTTGATGTGGGCCTTCACTCTGGCACGTCCTACATTTGTAGGACATGTCCTCCATTTTCAGATCATACTGTATTTTATGGGTTTATACTATATATGTACCCTTGTAGACCCATACTTAATCATGACCATTGCTATCCAAGCATTTTCAATGTAATATCCAGTCTCTTGAAGCAAAACAACTCTCCATAATGGTGTAAGAGCTATTTGAAAGTAGAATTAATTCTCTTGGACTTTGGTGGACTTTATGTCCTTCGAGGTCTTTCCACAAAGTTTGGATGGGCAATTATCAGACGTTATTGAGTTGCAAAAATTCTGAAGTGTGGATTTTTTTTTTCAAATGTATTTTATTAAATTTAAAAATACACAATTTTACAAGAAATATATATATATATATATATATATATATATATATATTTATACAAACACACATCCTACACACCAACAACACTTGACTATAAAACTAAACAGACCTCTGACAACAGACCGAGAAAAAGAAAAAAGAAAAAAAAAAGAAGAAGACAAAAACAAAAACTTCGAGTCCTGAACCATGTTCTCGGTCCATTATGTTTGAGTTTGAGCCTGCCTTATACAATTTTAGACCGAACGTACTCAAAAAGTTACCAACATTCTACTTAGAGATCTATTCATATCATAGGTGCAACCAAAATCTGAATATTATCTATATCTCCCGTTAGTCTCATCTCATTTTACTATACCATCTTCATCTTGTCTTGCCGCTTATATAGTTTAGCAACGGCTGCCATATCTTTTTGTTTCTCTCCCAATCCTGATCCCTTAGTTTGACTGACATGTTATCCATTTTCATTGGTTCTATGAGTTTACTTAACCAATCATCCTTACATGGTATCAATACACTCTTCCAATTCTTAGCATATACCAATCTCGCACTGATGACCATATAGAATAGCAGCTTCCCATATTGCTTTTCCAGGTCCTTATCCATCACAATATTTAGCAAATATAGTTCAGGTTCCAAATTCATTTCAATCCCCAGAATCCTTTCCACCACCCTATGAATGCTCTTCCAAAATTTTTGGGCTTTTTTACATTGCCACCATAGGTGGTACAAGTCACCTCTGCCCGACTGGCATGTCCAGCATTTTTCAGAAACACCTTTATATATTTTGGCCAGTTTGGCGGGTGTCATGTACCACCTATGGTGCATTTTATAAACATGTTCTTTTATGTCATAGCAAAGAGTATATTTCTGGATATTAAACCAGGATCTCTCCCAACCATCCAATTCAATAGCATGATTGACATCTTGAGCCCATCTTATCATGGAGGTTTTTATCACCTCCTCTTCTTGATCAATACTTAGCAGATATCTGTAAAACAACGATATTTTTTTCGGGTTATCAGCTTTCATCAGAGTCTCAAATTCTGTTTCCACTAGTCTTATACCAGGTGATTTAAGGTCTGCTTTAAATCTTTCTCTTAGTTGGTAATACATATACCAGCCAATAGAAAAACCTTCAGATACAAGTTGCTCCAAACTTTTAAACTCGAGCTTCGTTCCTTTAGAATCAATGTTTAATAGATCTCTGTAAGTAATACTTTTGTCCTCACAAATTCTTTCTTTCTCATAAAAAGCTTCATGAACAGAGACCCAGACACGGATATTAGGACAAATCCTATCCTTATACTTATTCCAAACTCTTAAAATCGCTTTTCTAACAAAGTGATTCATGAAATCTTTGTGGACCTTCTGCTTCTGATAAAAAAGATAGGCATGCAGCCCAAATCTCTGCTCACATCCTTCTAAAATTAAACATTTTTTATCTTTGAGCTGGAACCAACTGATCAACCAATACAAATAATTAGCCTCATAATATAATAGCAGGTTAGGGAAAGCCAAACCCCCTCTTTCTACCCTATCTTGAAGGGTTTTTAGCCTAACTCTGGGTCTCTTGTTCTGCCAAACAAATTCTGTTAACATTCTGTTCCACTTTTTAAATGGAGCTTCATTCACGATAATAGGTAGATTTTGAAAATAAAACATAAATTTTGGCAAAACACCCATCTTAATGGCAGATATCCTCCCTAACCATGAAAGGTTAAGTTTGCTCCAAGTATCCAACTCCTTTTTGATTTCTAAAGTCAACTTCTCATAATTATTCCTGTACAGATCTACATTTTTCCCACTAATCGTAATGCCCAAATATTTTACTTTTTTAACTATCTTAAAGCCTGAGATTTCTTGTATTGAATCTTTCTCTTTTTGGTTTAGGTTTTTAGTGAGAATTACAGTCTTATCCTTGTTCACTCTTAATCCTGAAACCATCTCAAACCTACTCAGATGTTGTAGCAGTTTTTCCATACTTTGTTCCATTTCAGAAATTGTTATTAATAAATCATCTGCGTAAGACTTTAATTTATATTCGAATCCTTTATATCTAATTCCTTTTACATTATCATCCGCTCTTAGACTAGAATTGAGAGTCTCAATGACAATTAGGAAGAGGAGGGGGGACAAAGGACACCCCTGCCTCATTCCCTTACCAATTTGTATTTTCTTAGTTCTTTCACCATTCACAATCCCTTGGGCTTCCTGTTTACAGTATATGGCCTTAATCCAATTAGTAAATTTATTGCCTGCTTTAATCTGATCCAAAATTATGAATATGAAGGCCCAATCAACCTGGTCGAAAGCCTTCTCAAAATCAAGAAAAATCATAGCTAGTTTCCGATCACTTCTACTTTCACACAGTTCTATTAAATCTAACACAAATCTGATATTATCCTTAATCATCCTTGAAGGAAGAAACCCATTTTGATCGTTATGGATCCAAGAAGATAATACCCTTTTTAATCTTTCGGCTAAAATTTTTGCAAAAATTTTACAATCACTATTTAAAAGTGATATGGGTCTATAGTTTTTGATATTTTCAACATCTTTACCTTCTTTTGGAAGCAACACAATATCAGCTTGGCTCCAGGAGCTTGGAATCTCAATCGAGCCTAAAGCTACCTCATTCATCAGTTCTGCTAAGTGGTGACTTAAACAAACAGCGTATTTCTTATAGAACTCGCACGGGAAGCCATCAGGCCCCGGCGATTTATGTGGTTTCATAGAACTGATCGCTTCCATCACTTCTTGGGCGGTTATGCTTTTGTTAAGGATTTGAATTTGTTCATCATCCAAAGGTTTAATATCCAGATTTTGTAAATAATCCTTCATGGTATCTTCTTTGAACTTTTCTTCCTTCTTGTATAGTTCTGTGTAAAAATCACATATTATTTCTTTTATTTTCTCTTGCTCAGTATATTTTAGCATATTATCTTTCAGTGCAGTTATTATTTTTTTCCCTTTTTCTTTTCTCATTTGGTAAGCAAGCCACTTACCTGGCTTGTTTGCACCTTCGAATTTTTTCCATTTCATAAAATTAATTTTTTTATCTAACTCGTGGGATAACATCAGAGAAATTTGTTGCTGAATTGCTTTTATCTCTAGGGTTAATTTTTTACACTTAGTTGTTTCCAGTAGCTCCCTTTCCTTACTCTTTAGTTTTTGTTGTAAATCATTTATTTTTTCATTATATTGTTTCTTTAGTTCTACAGATTTCTTAATCAGTTCGCCCCTAATTACCACCTTAAATGCTTCCCAAACCATTTCAATAGGTGTTCCCTTCCCCGAGTTCTCTGCAAAAAAATTGTCTATCTTCACCTGAATGGTTTTGTCTATATTTTCCTTATTAATCAGGTCAGGCGTTAGTCTCCAAGAAAATTGTCTAGGGCTTATTACAACATTAGCCTGTATAAGATTGTGATCTGATAAAACTCTCGGTTTTACCTCTATTTTAGTTATTTTTGGTATTAGGCTATTTGACGCTAAAATCATGTCCAGCCTAGCCCGTGATTGGTGTCAATCGGAAAAGAAAGTATATACCTTTTCCATACCATGCTTCTCTCTCCATACATCGCTAATGCCAATTCTATCCATAAATTCAAAGAATTCTTTTGGGAGTTTACCCTGGGTAGATTTAATTTTTTTATGTGATTTCCTATCCAAAAGAGGGTCAAGGACCCCATTCATATCTCCCATTGTGATACAAGCGTCAAAGGTTAGCTTTTCAACTTTATTTAATAGAGATTTAAAAAACTTCCCTTTCTTTTTCTGTGGTCCATATATTCCCAATAACAAAACATTCATTCCCCTAATTTTTATTACCACCCCAACAAAACGACCTTTCAAATCACACAGCACTTGATTTGGCGTATAACTAGCATTGACATACATGGCAACTCCTTTCTGTTTCTTAGCTGCACTAGACACAAAAAGCTTTCCAAAACTAGGTCTTTCTATTAGTTTGACATCTTCCTGCTTAATCTTTATTTCCTGCAAACACAGTACGTCACTTCTTAATTTTTTGACATATTGGAATATTTTTCCTCTCTTGTCCCACCCATTTAAGCCCTTTACATTCCAGGACACAATATTTAAGCCAGACATGCTCGGTCCTCTGTGTCTGACTCTCCTGCACTTGAGTCTAGAATCTGACTATCGCCTAAGTCCAAAACCTCTTCCAGTCCAAGATTTTTTAAGCTCCCTATTGTCATTTGTCCTTCCTCTACAGACGTCAGTTGTAAGGGCTCTATTGAGGTATCTCCTAAAGAATTTCCTATAGGTTGTTCATCTGCCAAAGGAAGTACTTCTCCTCGATCCTGAAAGCCTGCACCCTCAGATGGCCGCTTGCACTCTACCAAATCTTTCCCTTTGTTCTTTTCCGGTGATTTATTATTGTTCTTATTTTTATCTCTGGCATAATCTTTCCTAAGAAATTTGTGAAATTCCCTTGCCTCCTTTATAGAGCTGACTACAATTTTTTTTCCTTTGAAACCATAGAATTAGGCCTTCTGGAAGCCTCCATCTATAGTTAATTTTCCTATTTCTCAACTCTAAAGTAAGGAAATTGTATTCTTTTCTTTTCTTGATAATCTCCGGAGGCAAGTCCCTAAACAATTGAAGCTCTCTCTCTCCAAATTTAATCGGTCTCCTTTTATGATTAAACCAGAGAGTATCCCGTATATGTTTCCTTACAAATAATACAATGACATCTCTCGGGTTATTATTTTTCCTTGCAATATAAGAGTTAACACGAAATAAATTATCTAATTCGATTTCACAAAAAGCAGGGTCCTTACTCAAATACATACTTAACAGGGTAACCACCTTTTGCCACAAGTCTTCATTTTCTTCTTCTGGGAGCCCTCTAATTTTCAGAGACCTTTCCCTAATTTTCACCTCTTTCAATATATTGGTTTCTATCAAAATCTTTTGCTTTTGCTTAACCTCTTTCAGATCTTCTTCAAAGTGATCATGTTTTTTTTTCTATAACTTCCATTTTATTTTGTATTTTAGCTACTTCAGAGGACATTCTATCAATCGCCCCTGTGACTGCCTTAAGTTCCTCCTTTATTTCTTTCTTTAGATCAGTCCTCAGGTCTGCCATTTCAGACCTCAGGGCTTGGATTTCTCTCGATAAGTCCATATGGATTTTCCTTATTTCCTCCATTATCGCCATTGTCCCTTCACTCCCCTTGGTTTGATCTACGGAAGTTCTTCTGGTGTTATTTTGAACTTGGGCCTGTGCAAGAGTTTGTGCTCTGGTCTTTGTTGCCATGAAATATACCCTAAATCACCAAAATTCAAGCTATTCCCCAGACTCAATTATTTCAAACAAATAATTCATAAACCAACCAGGAAAATAAAAAGATTAAGCAAGCTGTTACAGTACTTATATACAACAGACTAATATCAGATAAATTCCCTCAAAACTGAATACAAGCCTTTCTTAATGAGAGAATTTGCACTCCTCAATTAAAGCAGTCACATATAATTTTCCCAAGTTGCACTGTATATCGAAGCTCCAGGGCTTAGCTCTGAAAACAGCAGCTGCTATAGACGTCTTCAAACAAAACAGATCGCAGCTTTACAGTCACAGTCAGAGAGCTATAATATTTCTTATTATCAGCCTATAATATGCCGAATAACAATTGGAGTACTTTGTAGCTGAGCGCAGGATCAAAAAACACAGAGTCTTGATTGTTGAATTAATCAAACTACTTGGCAATAGCAAAATTGTCCTGGTATTTGAATGGCCAAACTTTTAATAAGTAGCAGAAAATAGGCTGTGTGCCACAAGTCCCCAAAACTCCTGATTTAAGGATCCTCCAAAGTTCATTCCATTCCCCCAGTTGACCACAAAGAACAGGGAAAGGCGATGGAAAACCAAAACTGAACTCCCAGAAGCTTAATGTAATCCGCAGGTTAGCTTCTAAGAATAATGAAGTATTTCCTCTTCCGAAGCACCTGCTTTATTAATCCTGCAGCTTTCCCGGGCTCAGATTAACAGCAAAAGTCCATGGAATAGCATTTGCCTCCAGTTTCCTTCAGTCTGTTTTAATATATAGAAATCTTTCTTCAAATAAAGATTTTTGGAAACCAATTTAGTGGCACTCAAGAAGATTGGTAACAAAAAAAGCTTTCCTCAGCAGCAATCAAAGGAAGTAAAAAAGTAAAGCGCTCTAAATCAGGCAAGCACAGCTGCCCTTAATATACAAGAGTCAACAAACCCAGCTGGTCCCGGCTTTTCAACACCGAGCGCTTCGTAAAAATTTAAAGTAAATGATGGTTTCTTACCAACCACTTCCCTTAGTCAGCCTCCTTAATTTTCCAACGGCTCAAACATATCAGGAACCGGAGTTCAAGAAACTCAAAAAACTTTTCACTGTCTCCCCGGCAGAAAAGAACAATTCACCATATGCTCAGGGAAGAAAAAGAAAATTAGCCGCGGCATTGCCTGTTACTGTCAAAGGGCGTCACCCCTGCTCAAAAGTTCACCGTCTTTCTTTCCTTGAAGGAACAGGATTATTCATAAAAAGAACAAAACATGATCAGGAACTCGGCCCCAAACACCAAAGGAAAAGCCCTTTGTAAAAAAAGAAAACATTGACAGCTAAATTAAAATTGGAGGCGTTCCTATCCCTCTAAGAGAGGAGAGGGAAGGGCGAGGGGGGACCTTCCCCAGCGTTCTTCTTCCACCTTCTTCTTCTTTTCCCCTTCTTCACCACCGACCTGCGTTTTGAGCTTAAAGGTCGGGAAACATGGGGATCTCCCTTTTGAATCCACCTTACCAAAGAGATGTATAGCTGCTATTTGTGTGTAAAAAAGCAGCCCCCTCATCACTGCCAAGACAGTTCACTGCGGACAAAGCCCAAAACGCGTCTCGTCGGTCCGCCGATCCAACCCGGAAGTCCTGAAGTGTGGAATGTTGGACAAGCCATTTCTTGGCATATCTTACACCTGTAAGATTCTGTGATTACATAGCTGTCATTCTCGAATGAGAGGTTTGGAAGAGGAGGCAAGTGCCATGTAGTCCAAACAATTCATGTCATTAAGGATTCACAGTGAAATTGGTCGTGATAGAGGGGTACCCAGTCTGCAGGAAATCACATGGAGAGAAGGATCCTCTTCCGTGTAGAACGAAATGATCTTTCACTGTTCAAGATTTCTTTGCATGAGGAAGTTGATGGGAATGGTTTTATTGAATCTTATTTGCTCTCTGTTGAGCGTTTTTCTTGTACGAATATATAGAGCAAAAAAAAGGAAGTTTGGTGGCTAGTTAGTGGAGAAAAATTTGAACCCTTGGAAAGAGGTGTTTTTGATTCGGGCCTTCCCTCCTGCGTGTCCTACATTTGTAGGACATGTCCTCGATTTTCAGATCACATAATATTTTATGGGTATATACTATATTTGTATACCTGTAAACCCATAATTAATCATGACCATTGCCATCAACACATTTTCAATGTAATATCCACACACTTGAAGCAAAAGAACTCTCCATAATAGTGTAAGAGCTATTTGAAAGTAGCAATTATTCTCTTGGAATTTGGTAGACTTTAGGTCAAGCGAGGTCTTTCCACAAAGTTTGGATGGGCAATTATCAGACGTTATTGAATTGCAAAAATTCTGAAGGGTGGGAGTTTGGATTAGCCATCTCTTGGCATATCTTGCACCTGCAAGATTCTGTGATTACATATCTGACATTCTCGAATGAGAGATTTGGAAGAGGAGGCAAGTGCTATGTAGTCCAAACCTTTCATATCATTTATGGATTCACAATAAAATTGGACGTGATGGAGGGGTACCCAGTCTGCATGAAATTACATGGAGAAAAGGATCCTCTTCTATGCAGAAAGAAATGATCTTTCATTGTTCAAGATTTCTTTGCATGAGGAAGTTGATGGGAATGGTTTTATTGAATCTTATTTCCTCTCTGTTGCGCCGTTTTCTTGCTGTCCGAGTTTATAGAGCAGTAAAAAGGAAGTTTGGTTGCTAGTTACTGGACAAAAATTTGAACCCATGGAAAGAGGTGTTTTTGATGTTGGCCTTCACTCCTGCACATCCTACATTTGTAGGACATGTACTCCATTTTCAGATCACAGTATATTTTAGGGGTTTATACCATATTTGTACACCTGCAGACCCATAATTAATCATGACCATTGACATCCAAGCGTTTTCAAAGCATATTCCACTCCGTTCAAGCAAAACAACTCTCCATAATAGTGTATGAGCTATTTGAAAGTAGCAATTATTCTCTTGGACTTTGGTGCACTTTACGTCAAGCGAGGTCTTTCCACAAAGTTTGGATGGGCAATTATCAGACCTTATTGAGTTGCAAAATTTCGGAAGGCTGGGAGTTTGGACTAGCGATCTCTTGGCATATCTTTCACCTGTAAGATTCTGTGATTACATATGTGACATTCTCGAATGAGAGATTTGGAAGAGGAAGCAAGTGCTATGTAGTCCAAACCCTTCATATCATTTATAGATTCACAATAATATTGGTCGTGAAGGAGGGGTATCCAGGCGGCATAAAATTACATGGAGAGATGGATCCTCTTGTATGCAGAACGAAATGATCTTTCATTTTTCAAGATTTCTTTGCATTAGGAAGTTGATGGGAATGGTTTTATTGAATCATATTCCCTCTCTGTTGAGCCGTTTTCTTGATGTACGGATATATAGAGCATTAAAAAGTAAGTTTGGTTGCTAGTTAGTGGACAAAAATTTGAACCCATGGAAAGAGGTGCTTTTGATGTGGGCCTTCACTCCTGGATGTCCTACATTTGTAGGACATGTCCTCCATTTTCAGATCATACTGTATTTTATGTGTTTATACTATATATGTAACCTTGTAGACCCATAATTAATCATGACCATTGCCATCCAAGGATTTTCAATGTAATATCGACTCTCTTGAAGCAAAACAACTCTCCATAATAGTGTAAGAGCTATTTGAAAGTAGAATTAATTCTCTTGGACTTTGGTGGACTTTATGTCCTTCGAGGTCTTTCCACAAAGTTTGGATGGGCAATTATCAGACGTTATTGAGTTGCAAAAATTCTGAAGTGTGGAATTTTGGACAAGCCATTTCTTGGCATATTTTACACCTGTAAGATTCTGTGATTACATAGCTGTCATTCTCGAATGAGAGATTTGGAAGAGGAGGCAAGTGCCATGTAGTCCAAACCCTTCATGTCATTAAGGATTCACAGTGAAATTGGTCGTGATGGAGGGGTACCCAGTCTGCATGAAATCACTTGGAGAGAAGGCTCCTCTTCCGTTTAGAACAAAATGATCTTTCATTGTTCAAGATTTCTTTGCATGAGGAAGTTGATGGGAATGGTTTTATTGAATATTATTTCCTCTCTGTTGACCCGTTTTCTTGCTGTACGAGTATATAGAGCAGTAAAAAGGAAGTTTGGTTGCTAGTTAGTGTACAAAAATTAGAACCCTTGGAAACGGGTGTTTTTGATTTGGACCTTCCCTCCTGGGTCTCCTACATTTGTAGGACATGTCCTCCATTTTCTTATCACTGTATATTTTATGGGTTTATACTATATTTGTAAAATTGTAGAACCATAATAAATAATGACCATGGCCATCCATGCATTTTCAAAGTAATATCCACTCTCTTGAAGCCAAACAACTCTCCATAATAGCGTAAGAGCTATTTGAAAGTAGAATTTATTCTCTTGGACTTTGGTGGACTTTACGTCATTCGAGGTCTTTGCACAAAGTTTGGATGGGCAATTATCTAACGTTATTGAGTTGCAAAAATTCTGAAGGCTGGGAGTTTGGACTAGCGATCTCTTGGCATATCTTTCACCTGTAAGATTCTGTGATTACATATCTGACATTCTCGAATGAGAGATTTGGAAGAGGAGGCAATTGCTATGTAGTCCAAACCCTTCATATCATTTATGGATTCACAAAAAAATTGGTCGTGATAGAAGGGTAACCAGTCTGCATGAAATCACATGGAGAGAAGGATCCTCTTTTATGCAGAACGAAATGATCTTTCATTGTTCAAGATTTCTTTGCATGAGGAAGTTGATGGGAATGGTTTTATTGAATCTTATTTCCTCTCTGTTGAGCCGTTTTCTTGCTGTCCGAGTTTATAGAGCAGTAAAAAGGAAATTTGGTTGCTAGTTAGTGTACAAAAATTAGAACCCTTGGAAAGGGGTGTTTTTGATTCGGACCTTCCCTCCTGGGTGTCCTACATTTGTAGCACATGTCCTCCATTTTCTTATCACTGTATATTTTATGGGTTTATACTATATTTGTACACCTGTAGAACCATAATAAATAATGACCGTGGCCATCCATGCATTTTCAAAGTAATATCCAATCTCTTGAAGCAAAACAACTCTCCATAATAGTGTAAGAGCTATTTGAAAGTAGAATTCATTCTCTTGGACTTTGGTGGACTTTACGTCCTTCGAGGTCTTTGCATAAAGTTTGGATGGGCAATTATCTGACGTTATTGAGTTGCAAAAATTCGGAAGGCTGGGAGTTTGGACTAGCCATCTCTTGGCATATCTTGCACCTGTAAGATTCTGGGATTACATATCTGACATTCTCGAATGAGAGATTTGGAAGAGGAGGCAAGTGCTATGTAGTCCAAACCCTTCCTATCATTTATAGATTCACAATAAAATTGGTCGTGAAGGAGGTTTACCCAATCTGCATGAAATTACATGGAGAGAAGGATCCTCTTCAAGGTAGAACAAAATGATCTTTCATTGTTCAAGATTTCTTTGCATGAGGAAGTTGATGGGAATGGTTTTATTGAATCTTATTTCCTCTCTGTTGAGCGTTTTTCTTCATGTACGAATATATAGAGCAGTAAAAAGGAATTTTTGTGGCTAGTTAGTGAAGAAAAATTTGAACGCTTGGAAAGAGGTGTTTTTTAATTTGGGCCTTCCCTCCTGGGCATCCTACATTTGTGGGACATGTCCTACATTTTCAGATCACATAATATTTTATGGTTATATACTATATTTGTACCCCTGTAAACACATAATTAATCATGACCATTGCCATCGAAGAATTTTCAATGTAATTTCCACTCTCTTGAAGCAAAAGAACTCTCCATAATAGTGTAAGAGCTATTTGAAAGTAGAATTTATAGGATTTTGGTGGACTTTACGTCCTTCGAGGTCTTTCCAAAAAATTTAGATGGGCAATTATCAGACGTTATTGAGTTGCAAAAATTCTGAAGTGTGGTAGTTTGGACAAGCCATTACTTGGCATATCTTCCACCTGTAAGATTCTGTGATGACATATCTGACATTCTCGAATGAGAGATTTGGAAGAGGAGGCAAGTGTCATATAGTCCAAACCCTTCATGTCATTTTTGGATTCACAGGGAAATTGGTCGTGATAGAGGCGGATCCAGTCTGCATGAAATCACTTGGAGAGAAGGATCCTCTTCTATGTAGAACAAAATGATCTTTGATGGTTCAAGATTTCTTTGCATGAGGGAGTTGATGGGAATGGTTTTATTGAATCTTATTTCCTCTCTGTTAAGCAGTTTTTTTGATGTACGAATATACAGAGCAGTAAAAATGAAGTTTGGTTGCTAGATAGTGGACAAAAATTTGAACCCTTGGAAAGAGGTGTTATTGATTTGGGCCTTTCCTCCAGGGCGTCCTACATTTGTAGGACATGTCCTACATTTTCAAATCACATAATATTTTATGGTTATATACTATATTTGTACACCTGCAGACCCATAATTAATCATGACCATTGCCATCCAAGCATTTTCAAAGTATATTCCACTCCGTTCAAGCAAAACAACTCTCCATAATAGTGTATGAGCCATTTGAAAGTAGAATTTATTCTCTTGGACTTTGGTGCACCTTACGTCCTGCGAGGTTTTTCCACAAAGTTTGGATGGGCAATCCTCAGATGTTATTGAGTTGCAAAAATTCTGAAGGGTGGAAGTTTGGACTAGCGATCTCTTGGCATATCTTTCACCTGTACGATTCTGTGATTACATATCTGACATTCTCGAATGAGAGATTTGGAAGAGGAGGCAATTGCTATGTAGTCCAAACCCTTCATATCATTTATAGATTCACATTAAAATTGGTCGTGAAAGAGGGGTATCCAGGCGGCATAAAATTACATGGAGAGATGGATCCTCTTGTATGCAGAACGAAATGATCTTTCATTGTTCAAGATTTCTTTGCATTAGGAAGTTGATGGGAATGGTTTTATTGAATCTTATTTCCTCTCTGTTGAGCCGTTTTCTTGATGTACGGGTATATAGAGCATTAAAATGTAAGTTTGGATGCTAGTTACTGGACAAAAATTTGAACCCATGGAAAGAGGTGTTTTTGATGTTGGCCTTCACTCCTGCACATCCTACATTTGTAGGACATGTCCTCCATTTTCAGATCACAGTATATTTTATGGGTTTATACCATATTTGTACACCTGCAGACCCATAATTAATCATGACCATTGACATCCAAGCGTTTTCAAAGCATATTCCACTCCGTTCAAGCAAAACAACTCTCCATAATAGTGTATGAGCTATTTGAAAGTAGCAATTATTCTCTTGGACTTTGGTGCACTTTACGTCAAGCGAGGTCTTTCCACAAAGTTTGGATGGGCAATTATCAGACCTTATTGAGTTGCAAAATTTCGGAAGGCTGGGAGTTTGGACTAGCGATCTCTTGGCATATCTTTCACCTGTAAGATTTTGTGATTACATATGCGACATTCTCGAATGAGAGATTTGGAAGAGGAAGCAAGTGCTATGTAGTCCAAACCCTTCATATCATTTATAGATTCACAATAAAATTGGTCGTGAAGGAGGGGTATCCAGGCGGCATAAAATTACATGGAGAGATGGATCCTCTTGTATGCAGAACGAAATGATCTTTCATTGTTCAAGATTTCTTTGCATTAGGAAGTTGATGGGAATGGTTTTATTGAATCATATTCCCTCTCTGTTGAGCCGTTTTCTTGATGTACGAATATATAGAGCATTAAAAAGTAAGTTTGGTTGCTAGTTAGTGGACAAAAATTTGAACCCATGGAAAGAGGTGCTTTTGATGTGGGCCTTCACTCCTGGATGTCCTACATTTGTAGGACATGTCCTCCATTTTCAGATCATACTGTATTTTATGTGTTTATACTATATATGTAACCTTGTAGACCCATAATTAATCATGACCATTGCCATCCAAGGATTTTCAATGTAATATCGACTCTCTTGAAGCAAAACAACTCTCCATAATAGTGTAAGAGCTATTTGAAAGTAGAATTAATTCTCTTGGACTTTGGTGGACTTTATGTCCTTCGAGGTCTTTCCACAAAGTTTGGATGGGCAATTATCAGACGTTATTGAGTTGCAAAAATTCTGAAGTGTGGAATTTTGGACAAGCCATTTCTTGGCATATTTTACACCTGTAAGATTCTGTGATTACATAGCTGTCATTCTCGAATGAGAGATTTGGAAGAGGAGGCAAGTGCCATGTAGTCCAAACCCTTCATGTCATTAAGGATTCACAGTGAAATTGGTCGTGAAGGAGGGGTACCCAGTCTGCATGAAATCACTTGGAGAGAAGGCTCCTCTTCCGTTTAGAACAAAATGATCTTTCATTGTTCAAGATTTCTTTGCATGAGGAAGTTGATGGGAATGGTTTTATTGAATATTATTTCCTCTCTGTTGACCCGTTTTCTTGCTGTACGAGTATATAGAGCAGTAAAAAGGAAGTTTGGTTGCTAGTTAGTGTACAAAAATTAGAACCCTTGGAAACGGGTGTTTTTGATTTGGACCTTCCCTCCTGGGTCTCCTACATTTGTAGGACATGTCCTCCATTTTCTTATCACTGTATATTTTATGGGTTTATACTATATTTGTAAAATTGTAGAACCATAATAAATAATGACCATGGCCATCCATGCATTTTCAAAGTAATATCCACTCTCTTGAAGCCAAACAACTCTCCATAATAGCGTAAGAGCTATTTGAAAGTAGAATTTATTCTCTTGGACTTTGGTGGACTTTACGTCATTCGAGGTCTTTGCACAAAGTTTGGATGGGCAATTATCTAACGTTATTGAGTTGCAAAAATTCTGAAGGCTGGGAGTTTGGACTAGCGATCTCTTGGCATATCTTTCACCTGTAAGATTCTGTGATTACATATCTGACATTCTCGAATGAGAGATTTGGAAGAGGAGGCAATTGCTATGTAGTCCAAACCCTTCATATCATTTATGGATTCACAAAAAAATTGGTCGTGATAGAAGGGTAACCAGTCTGCATGAAATCACATGGAGAGAAGGATCCTCTTTTATGCAGAATGAAATGATCTTTCATTGTTCAAGATTTCTTTGCATGAGGAAGTGGATGGGAATGGTTTTATTGAATCTTATTTCCTCTCTTTTGAGCCGTATTATTGCTGTCCGTGTTTATAGAGCCGTAAAAAGGCAGTTTTGTAGCTAGTTAGTGGACAAAAATTTGAACCCTTGGAAAAAGGTGTTTTTGATGTGGGCCTTCACTCCTGGGCGTCCTACATTTGCAGGACATGTCCTCCATTTTCAGATCATACTGTATTTTATGGGTTTATACTATATATGTACCCTTGTGGACCCATAATTAATCATGACCATTGCCATCCAAGCTTTTTCAATGTAATATTAACTCTCTTGAAGCAAAACAACTCTCCATAATAGTGTAAGAGCTATTTGAAAGTAGAATTCATTCTCTTGGACTTTGGTGGACGTTACGTCCTTCAAGGTCTTTGCACAAAGTTTGGATGGGCAATTCTCAGACGTTACTGAGTTGGAAAAATTCTGAAGGGTGGAAGTTTTGACTAGCGATCTCTTGGCATATCTTTCACATGTAAGATTCTGTGACTACATATCTGACATTCTCGAATGAAAGATTTGGAAGAGGAGGCAAGTGCTATGTAGTCCAAACCCTTCATGTCATTTATGTATTCACAGTAAAATTGGTCGTGATGGAGGGGTACCCAGTCTGCATGAAATCACATGGAGAGAAGGATCCTCTTGTATGCAGAAAAAAATTATCTTTCATTGTTCAAGATTTATTTGCATGAGGAAGTTGATGGGAATGGTTTTATTGAATCTTATTTCCTCTCAGTTGAGCGGTTTTCTTGCTGTACCTGTATATAAAGCTGTAAAAAGGAAGTTTGGTTGCTAGTTAGTGTACAAAAATTTGAACCCTTGGAAAGAGGTGTTATTGATTTGGGCCTTTCCTCCAGGGCGTCCTACATTTGTAGGACATGTCCTCCATTTTCAGATCACAGTATATTTTATGGGTTTATACTATATTTGTACACATGCAGACCCATCATTAATCATGACCATTGACATCCAAGCATTTTCAAAGTATATTCCACTCCGTTCAAGCAAAACAACTCTCCATAATAGTGTATGAGCTATTTGAAAGTAGCATTTATTCTCTTGGACTTTGGTGCACCTTACATCCTGCGAGGTCTTTCCACAAAGTTTGGAAGGGCAATTCTCAGACGTTACTGAGTTGGAAAAATTCTGAAGGGTGGAAGTTTGGACTAGCGATCTCTTGGCATATCTTTCACATGTAAGATTCTGTGATTACATATCTGACATTCTCGAATGAAAGATTTGGAAGAGGAGGCAAGTGCTATGTAGTCCAAACCCTTCATGTCATTTATGGATTCACAGTGAAATTGGTGGTGATGTAGGGGTACACAGTCTGCATGAAATCACATGGAGAGAAGGATCCTCTTTTATGCAGAATGAAATGATCTTTCATTGTTCAAGATTTCTTTGCATGAGGAAGTTGATGGGAATGGTTTTATTGAATCTAATTTCCTCTCTGTTGGGCGGTTTTCTTGTTGTCCGCATTTATAGAGCAGTAAAAAGGAAGTTTAGTTGCTAGATAGTGGACAAATATTTAAACCCTTGGAAAGGGGTGTTTTGTTTATGGGCCTTCCCTCCTGGGCGTCCTACATTTGTAGGATATGTCCTCCATGTTGAGATCACAGTATATTTTATGGGTTTATACTATATATATACACATTTAGACCCATAATATATCATGAGCATGGCCATCCAAGCTTTTTCAATGTAATATTAATTCTCTTGAAGCAAAAGAAGTCTCCATAATAGTGTAAGAGCTATTTGAAAGTAGAATTTATTTTCTTGTACTTTGGTGGACTCTATGTCCAGCGAAGTCTTTCCACATAGTTTGGATGGGCAATTATCAGACGTTATTGAGTTGCAAAAATTCTGAAGTGTGGTAGTTTGGACAAGCCATTACTTGGCATATCTTCCACCTGTAAGATTCTGTGATTACATATCTGATATTCTCGAATGAGAGATTGGGAAGAGGAGGCAAGTGCCATATAGTCCAAACCCTTCATGTCATTTTTGGATTCACAGGGAAATTGGTCGTGATAGAGGCGGATCCAGTCTGCATGAAATCACTTGGAGAGAAGGATCCTCTTCTATGTAGAACTAAATGATCTTTGATGGTTCAAGATTTCTTTGCATGAGGAAGTTGATGGGAATGGTTTTATTGAATCTTATTTCCTCTCTGTTAAGCAGTTTTTTTGATGTACGAATATATAGAGCAGTAAAAATGAAGTTTGGTTGCTAGATAGTGGACAAAAATTTGAACCCTTGGAAAGAGGTGTTTTTGATGTGGGCCTTCACCCCTGGGCGTCCTACATTTGTAGGACATGTCCTCCATTTTCAGATCAAAGTATATTTTATGGGATTATACTATAATTGTACACCTGCAGACCCATAATTAATCATGACCATTGACATCCAAGCATTTTCAAAGTATATTCCACTCTGTTCAAGCAAAACAACTCTCTATAATAGTGTATGAGCTATTTGATAGTAGCATTTATTCTCTTGGACTTTGGTGCACCTTACATCCTGCGAGGTCTTTCCACAAAGTTTGGATGGGCAATTCTCTGATGTTACTAAGTTGCAAAATTTCTGAAGGGTGTAAGTTTGGACAAGCCATTTCTTGGCATATCTTCCACATGTAAGATTCTGTGATTACATATCTGACATTATCGAATGAGAGATTTGGAAGAGGAGGCAAGTGCCATGTAGTCCAAACCCTTCATGTAATTTATGGATTCACAGTAAAATTGGTTGTGATGGAGGGGTACCCAGTCTGCATGAAATCACTTGGAGAGAAGGATCCTCTTGTATGCAGAACAAAATTATCTTTCATTGTTCAAGATTTCTTTGCATGAAGAAGTTGATGGGAATGGTTTTATTGAATCTTATTTCCTCTCTGTTGAGCCGTTTTCTTGGTGTCCGAGTTTATAGAGCAGTAAAAAGGAAGTTTGGTTGCTAGATAGTGGACAAAAATTTGAACCTTGGAAAGAGGTGTTTTTGATTTGGGCCTTCTCTCCTGGGCATCCTACATTTGTAGGACATGTCCTCCATCTTGAGATCACAGTATATTTTTTGGGTTTATACTATATATGTACACCTGTAGACCCATATTAAATCATGACCATGACCATCCAAGCATTTTCAATGTAATATCCACTCTCTTGAAGCAAAAGAACTCTCCATAATAGTGTAAGAGCTATGTGAAAGTAGAATTTAGTTTCTTGGACTTTGGTGGACTTTACGTCTGGCGAGGTCTTTCCACAAAGTTTGGATGGGCAATTATCAGACGTTATTGAATTGCAAAAATTCTGAAGGGTGGGAGTTTGGACAAGCCATTTCTTGGCATATTCTCCACTTGCAAGATTCTGTGATTACATATCTGACATTCTCAAATGAGAGATTTGGAAGAGGAGGCAAGTGCTATGTAGTCCAAACCCTTCATTTCATTTATGGATTCACAATAAAAGTGGTCGTGATGGAGGGGTAACCAGTCTGCATGAAATCACATGGAGAGAACTATCCTCTTCTATGCAAAACGAAATGATCTTTCATTGTTCAAGATTTCTTTGCATTAGGAAGTTGATGGGAATGGTTTTATTGAATATTTCCTCTCTGTTGAGCCGTTTTCTTGCTGTACGAGTATATAGAGCAGTAAAAAGGAGGTTTGGTTGCTAGTTAGTGGACAAAAATTTGAATCCTTGGAAAGAGGTGTTTTTGATTTGGGCCTTCCCTCCTGGGCGTCCTACATTTGTAGGACATGTCCTCTATAATCAGATCACTGTATATTTTATGGGTATATACTATATTTGTACACCTGTATACCGATAATTAATCATGACCATGGCCATCCAAGCATTTTCAATGTAATATCCAATCTCTTGAAGCAAAAAAACTCTCCATAATAGCATAAGAGCTATTTGAAAGTAGAATTTATTCTGTTAGACTATGGTGGATTTTACGTCCTTCGAGGTCTTTCTACACAGTTTGGATGGGCAATTATCAGACGTTATTGAGTTGCAAAAATTCGGAAGGCTGGGAGTTTGGACTAGCCATCTCTTTAGCATATCTTGCATCTGTAAGATTCTGTGATTATATTTCTGACATTCTTGAATGAGAGATTTGGAAGAGGAGGCAAGTGCTATGTAGTCCAAACCCTTCATATCATTTATAGATTCACAATAAAATTGGTCGTGAAGGAGAGGTACCCAGTCTGCATGAAATCACAGGGATAGAAGGATCCTGTTCTATGTAGAACAAAATTATCTTTGATTGTTCAAGATTTCTTTGCATTAGGAAGTTGATGGCAATGGTTTTAGTGAATCTTATTTCCTCTCTGTTGAGCCGTTTTCTTGCTTTACGAGTATATAGAGCAGTAAAAAGGAAGTTTGGTTGCTAGTTATTGTACAAAAATTTGAACCATTGGAAAGGGGTGTTTTTGATTTGGTCCTTCCCTCCTGGGTGTCCTACATTTGTAGGACATGTCCTCCATTTTCATATCACAGTGTATTTTATGGGTATATACCATATTTGTACACATGTAGACCCATAAATAATCATGACCATTGCCATCCAAGCATTTTTATCATTAAATCCACTCTCTTGAAGCAAAACAACTCTCCATAATAGTGTAAGAGCTATTTGAAAGTAGAATTTATTCTCTTCTACTTTGGTGAACTTTACGTGCTTCAATGTCTTTCCACAAAGTTTGGATGGGCAATTATCAGACGTTATTGAATTGCAAAAAATTCTGAAGGATGGAATTTTGGACAAGCCATTTCATGGCATATCTTACACCTGTAAGATTCTGTGATTACATATCTGACATTCTCGAATGAGAGATTTGGAAGAGTAGGCAAGTGCCATGTAGTCCAAACCCTTCATGTCATTTATGGATTCACAGTAAAATTGGTCGTGATGGAGGGGTACCCAGTCTGCATGAAATCACATGGAGAGAAGGATCCTCTTGTATACAGAATAAAATGATCTTTGATGGTTCAAGATGTCTTTACATGAGGAAGTTGATGGGAATGGTTTCATTGAATCTGATTTCCTCTCTGTTGAGCCGTTTTCTTGCTGTACGAATATATAGAGCAGTAAAAAGGAAGTTTGGTTGCTAATTAGTGGACAAAAATTTGAACCCTTGGAAAGAGGTGTTTTTGATTTGGGCCTTCCCTCCTGGGCGTCCTACATTTGTAGGACATGTCCTCCATTTTCAGATCACAGTATTTTTTATGGGTTTAAACTATATTTGTACACCTGCAGACCCATAATTAATCATGACCATTGCCATCCACGCATTTTCAAAGTATATTCCACTCCGTTCAAGCAAAACAACTCTCCATAATAGTGTATGAGCTATTTGAAAGTAGCAATTATTCTCTTGGACTTTGGTGCACTTTAAGTCAAGCGAGGTCTTTCCACAAAGTTTGGATGGGCAATTATCAGACCTTATTGAGTTGCAAAAATTCGGAAGGCTGGGAGTTTGAAATAGCCATCTCTTGGCATATCTTGCACCTGCAAGATTCTGTGATTACATATCTGACATTCTCGAATGAGAGATTTGGAAGAGGAGGCAAGTGCTATGTAGTTCAAACCCTTCATGTCATTTATGGATTCACAGTAAAATTGGTCGTGATGGAGTGGTACCTCCATCAGTCTGCATGAAATCACATGGAGAGAAGGATCCTCTTCTATGCAGAACAAAGTGATCTTTCATTGTTCAAGATTTCTTTGCATGAGGAAATTGATGGGAATGGTTTTATTGAATCTTATTTCCTCTCTGTTGAGCCGTTTTCTTGCTGTATGAGTATATAGAGCAGTAAAAATGAAGTTTGGTTGATAGTTAGTGGACAAAAATTTGAACCCTTGGAAAGAGGTGTTTTTGATTTAGGCCTTCCCTCCAGGGCATCCTACATTTGTAGGACATGTCCTCCATTTTCAGATCACAGTTTTTTTATGGGATTATACTATATTTGTACACCTGCAGACCCATAATTAATCATGACCATTGACATCCAAGCATTTTCAAAGTATATTCCACTCCGTTCAAGCAAAACAACTCTCCATAATAGTGTATGAGCTATTTGATAGTAGCATTTATTCTCTTGGACTTTGGTGCACCTTACATCCTGCGAGGTCTTTCCACAAAGTTTGCATGGGCAATTCTCTGATGTTACTAAGTTGCAAAAATTCTGAAGGGTGGAAGTTTGGACAAGCCATTTCTTCGCATATCTTCCACATGTAAGATTTTGTAATTACATATCTGACATTCTCGAATGAGAGATTTGGAAGAGGAGGCAAGTGCCATGTAGTCCAAACCCTTCATGTCATTTATGGATTCAGAGTAAAATTGGTCGTGATGGAGGGGTACCAAGTCTGCATGAAATCACATGGAGAGAAGGATCCTCTTGTATGCAGAACAAAATTATCTTTCATTGTTCAAGATTTCTTTGCATGAGGAAGTTGATGGGAATGGTTTTATTGAATCTTATTTCCTCTCTGTTGAGCCGTTTTCTTGCTGTCCGAGTTTATAGAGCAGTAAATAGGAAGTTTGGTTGCTAGATAGTGGACAAAAATTTGAACCTTGGAAAGAGGTGTTTTTGATTTGGGCCTTCCCTCCTGGGCATCGTACATTTGTAGGACATGTCCTCCATCTTGAGATCACAGTATATTTTATGGGTTTATACTATATATGTACACCTGTAGACCCATATTAAATCATGACCATGACCATCCAAGCATTTTCAATGTAATATCCACTCTCTTGAAGCAAAAGAACTCTCCATAATAGTGTAAGAGCTATTTGAAAGTAGAATTTATTTTCTTGGACTTTGGTGGATTTTATGTCCGGCGAGGTCTTTCCACAAAGTTTGGATGGGCAATTATCAGACGTTATTGAGTTGCAAAAATTCGGAAGGCTGGGAGTTTGGACTAGCCATCTCTTGGTATTTCTTGCACCTGTAAGATTCTGTGATTACATATCTGACACTCTCGAATGAGAGATTTGGAAGAGGAGGCAAGTGCCATGTAGTCCAAACCCTTCATGTCATTTATGGATTCACAGTAAAATTGGTCGTGATGGAGGGGTACCCAGTCTGCATGAAATCACATGGAGAGAAGGATCCTCTTGTATGCAGAATAAAATGATCTTTCATTGTTCAAGATTTCTTTGAAATTAGTATTTATTGGACTTTGGTGGACTTTACGTCCTTCGAGGTCTTTGGAAGAGGAGGCAAGTGCTATGTAGGCCAAACCCTTCATATCATTTATAGATTCACAATAAAATTGGTTGTGAAGAAGGGGTACCCAGGCTGCATGAAATCACATGGACAGAAGGATCCTCTTTTATGCAGAACGAAATGATCTTTCATTGTTCAAGATTTCTTTGCATGAGGAAGTTGATGGGAATGGTTTTATTGAATCTTATTTCCTCTCTGTTGAGCCGTTTTCTTGCTGTCCTAGTTTACAGAGCAGTAAAAAGGAAGTTTGTTTGCTAGATAGTGGACAAAAATTTGAACCCTTGGAAAGGGGTGTTTTTGATTTGGACCTTCCCTCCTGGTGTCCTACATTTGTAGGACATGTCCTCCATTTTCTGATCACAGTATATTTTATGGATTTATACTATATTTGTACACCTGTATACCCATAATTAATCATGACCATGGCCATCCAAGCATTTTCAATGTAATATCCACTCTCTTGAAGGAAAACAACTCTCCACAATAGTGTAAGAGCTATTTGAAAGTAGAATTTATTCTCTTGGACTTTGGTGGACTTTACGTCCTTCGAGGTCTTTCCACAAAGTTTGGATGGGCAATTATCAGACGTTATTGAATTGCAAAAATCTGAAGGGTGGAAGTTTGGACAAGCCATTTCTTGGCATATTCTCCACCTGCAAGATTATGTGATGATATATCTGACATTCTCGAATGAGAGATTTGGAAGAGGAGGCAAGTGCCAGGTAGTCCAAACCCTTCATATCCTTTATGGATTCACAATAAAATTGGTTGTGATGGAGGGGTAACCAGTCTGCAAGAAATCACATGGAGAGAAGGATCCTCTTCGATGCAGAATGAAATGATCTTTCATTGTTAAAGATTTCTTTGCATGAGGAAGTTGATGGGAATGGTTTTATTGAAAATTATTTCCTCTCTGTTGAGTCTTTTTCTTGCTGTACGAATATATAGAGCAGTAAAAAGGAAGTTTTGCTGCTTGTTAGCGGACAAAAATTTGAACCCTTGGAAAGAGGTGTTTTTGATTTGGGTCTTCCCTCCTGGGCATCCTACATTGATAGGACATGTCCTCAATTTTCAGATCACAGTATATTTTATGGGTATATACAATATTTGTACACCTGTAGACCCAGAATTAATCATGACCATTGCCATCCATGCATTCTCAAAGTATATTCCACCCCCTTCACGCAAAACAAGTCTTAATAATAGTGTAAAAGCTATTTGAAAGTAGAATTTATTCTCTTGGACTTTGGTGCACTTTACGTCCTGCGACGTCTTTCCACAAAGTTTGGATGGACAATTATCAGACGTTATTGAGTTGCAAAAATTCTGAAGGTGGGAGTTTGGACTAGCCATATCTTGGCAAATCTTTCACCTGTATGATTCTGTGATTACATATCTGACATTCTTGAATGAGAGATTTGGAAGAGGAGCAAGTGCTATGTAGTCCAAACCCTTCATGTAATTTATGGATTCACAGTAAAATTGGTCGTAATGGAGGGGTACCCAGTCTGCGTGAAATCACATGGAGAGAAGGATCCTCTTGTATGCAGAAAAAAATTATCTTACATTGTTCAAGATATCTTTGCATGAGGAAGTTGATGGGAATGGTTTTATTGAAAATTATTTCCTCTCTGTAGAGCCTTTTTTTGCTGTACGAGTATACAGAGCAGTAAAAACGAAGTTTGGATGCTATTTAGTGGACAAAAATTTGAACCCTTGGAAAGAGGTGTTTTTGATTTGGGCCTTCCCTCCTGGGCATCCTACATTTGTAGGACATGTCCTCCATTTTCAGATCATAGTATATTTTAAGGGTATATACTATATTTGTACAAGTGTATACCCATAATTAATCATGACCATTGTGATACAAACATTTTCAATGTAATATCCAATCTCTTGAAGCAAAATAACTCTCCATAATAGTGTAAGAGCTATTTGAAAGTAGAATTTATTCTCTTAGACTATGGTGGACTTTACGTTCTTCGAGGTCTTTCCACAAAGTTTGGATGGGCAATTATCAGACGTTATTAATTTGCAAAAATTCTGAAGGGTAGGAATTTGAACAAGGCATTTCTTGGCATATATTCCACATGTAAGATTCTGTGATTATATATCTGACATTCTCGAATGAGAGATTTGGAAGAGGAGGCAAGTGCCATGTAGTCCAAACCCTTCATGTCATTTATGGATTCACAGTGAAATTGGTCGTGACGGAGGGGTACCCAGTCTGCATGAAATCACATGGAGAGAAGGATACTCTTGTATGCAGAACAAAATTATCTTTCATTGTTCAAGATGTCTTTGCATGAGGAAGTTGATGGGAATGGTTTTATTGAATCTTATTTCCTCTCTGTTGAGCCGTTTTCTTGCTGTCCGAGTTTATAGAGCAGTAAAAAGGAACTTTGGTAGCTAGTTAGTGGACAAAAAATTGAACCCTTGGAAAGAGGTGTTTTTGATTTGGGACTTCCCTCCTGGGCATCCTACATTTGTAGGACATGTCCTCCATTTTCAGATCACAGTATATTTTATGGGTATATAATATATTTCTACACCTGTAGACCCATAATTAATCATGACCATGGCCATCCAAGCATTTTCTATGTATATTCCCCCCCTTCACGCAAAACAACTGTTCATAATAGTGTAAGAACTATTTGAAACAAGAATTTATTCTCTCGGACTTTGGTGCACTTTATGTCCTGCGAGGTCTTTCCACAAAGTTTAGATGGGCAAATCTCAGACGTTATTGAGTTGCAAAATTTCTAAAGGGTGGAAGTTTGGACTAGCCAACTCTTGGCATATCTTGCACCTGTAAGATTCTGTAATTACATATTTGACATTCTCGAATGAGAGATTTGGAAGAGGAGGCAAGTGCTATGTAGTCCAAACCCTTCATGTCATTTATGGATTCACAGTGAAATTGGTCGTGATGGAGGGGTACCCAGTGTGCATGAAATCACATGGAGAGAAGAATCCTCTTCTACGCAGAACGGAATTTTATTTCATTGTTCAAGATTTCTTTGAAAGTAGTATTTATTGGACTTTGGTGGACTTTACGTCCTTCGAGGTCTTTGGAAGAGGAGGCAAGTGCTATGTAGTCCAAACCCTTCATGTCATTTATGGATTCACAGTAAAATTGGTCGTGATGGAGGGGTACCCAGTCTGCATGAAATTACATGGAGAGAAGGATCCTCTTGTATGCAGAACAAAATTATCTTTCATTGTTCAAGATCTCTTTGCATTAGGAAGTTGATGGGAATGGTTTTATTGAATGTGATTTCCTCTCTGTTGAGACGTTTTCTTGCTGTACGAGTATATAGAGCAGTAAAAAGGAAGTTTGGTTACTAGTTAGTGTAAAAAAATTTGACCCTTGGAAAGAGGTGTTTTTGATTTTGGCCTTCCCTCCAGGGCGTCCTATATTTGTAGGACATATCCTTCATTTTCAGATCAAATGGGTTTATACTGTGAATCCAAACAGGACATGAAGGGTTTGGATTACATGGCACTTGCCTCCTCTTCCAAACCTCTCATTCGAGAATGACAGCTATGTAATAACAGAATCTTACATGTGGAAGATATGCCAAGAAATGCCTTGTCCAAAATTCCACACTTCAGAATTTTTGCATCTCAATAACGTCTGATAATTGACCATCCAAACTTTGTGGAAAGACCTCGAAGGACATAAAGTCCACCAAAGTCCTACATTTGTAGGACATGTCCTCCATCTTGAGATCACAGTATATTTTATGGGTTTATACTATATATGTACACCTGTAGACCCATAATAAATCGTGACCATGGACATCCAAGCATTTTCAATGTATATTCCACTCCGTTAAAGCAAAACAACTCTCCATAATAGCGTAAGGGATATTTGAAAGTAGAATTTATTGTTTTACACTATGGTGGACTTTACGTTTTTCGACGTCTTTGCATGAGGAAGTTGATGGGAATGGTTTTATTGAATCTTATTTCCTCTTTGTTGAGCTGTTTTCTTGCTGTCTGAGTTTATAGAGCAGTTAAAAGGAACTTTGGTAGCTTGTTCGTGGACAAAAATTTGAACCCTTGGAAAGAGGTGTTTTTGATGTGGGCCTTCACTCCTGGATGTCCTACATTTGTAGGACATGTCCTCCATTTTCAGATCACAGTATATTTTATGGGTATATACTATATGTGTACACCTGTATACCCATAATTAATCATGACCATTGCCATCCAAGCATTTTCAATGTAATATCCAATCTCTTTAAGCAAAACAACTCTCCATAATAGCGTAAGAGCTATTTGAAAGTAGAATTTATTTTCTTGGACTTTGGTGGACTTTACGTTCTTCGAGGTCTTTCCACAAAGATTGGATGGGCAATTATCAGACGTTATTGAATCGCAAAAATTCGGAAGGATGGGAGTTTGGACTAGCCATCTCTTGGCATATATTGCACCTGTAAAATCCTGTGATTACATATCTGACATTCTCGAATGAGAGATTTGGAAGAGGAGGCACGTGCCATGTAGTCCAAACCCTTCATGTCATTTATGGATTCACAGTGAAATTGGTGGTGATGTAGGGGTACCCAGTCTGCAAGGAATCACATGGAGAGAAGGATCCTCTTCTATGTAGACCGAAATGATCTTTCATTTTTCAAGATTTCTTTGCATGAGGAAATTGATGGGAATGGTTTTATTGAATCTTATTTCCTCTCTGTTGAGCCGTTTACTTGCTGTCCGATGTTATAGAGCAGTAAAAATGAGGTTTGGTTGCTAGATAGTGGACAAAAATTTGAACCCTTGGAAAGGGGTGTTTCTGATTTGGACCTTCCCTCTAGGGCGTCCTACATTTGCAGGACATGTCCTCCATTTTCTGATCAGAGCATATTTTATGGGTTTATACTATATTTGTACACCTGCAGACCCTTAATTAATTATGACCATTGCCATCCAAGCATTTTCAAAGTATATTCCACTCCGTTCAAGCAAAACAACTCTCCATAATAGTGTATGAGCTATTTGAAAGTAGCAATTATTCTCTTGGACTTTGGTGCACTTTACGTCAAGCGAGGTCTTTCCAGAAACTTTGGATGGGCAATTATCAGACCTTATTGAGTTGCAAAAATTCGGAAGGCTGGGAGTTTGGAATAGCCATCTCTTGGCATATCTTGCACCTGTAAGATTCTGTGATTACATATCTGACATTCTCGAATGAGAGATTTGGAATAGGAGGCCAGTGCTATGTAGTCCAAACCCTTCATATCATTTATAGATTCACAATAAAATTGGTCGTGAAGGAGCGGTACCCAATCTGCATGAAATTACATGGATCGAAGGATTCTGTTCTATGTAGAACGAAATGATCTTTCATTGTTCAAGATTTCTTTGCATGAGGAAGTTGATGGGAATGGTTTTATTGAATCTTATTTCCACTCTGTTGAGCCGTTTTCTTGCTGTACGCGTATGTAGAGCAGTAAAAAGGAAGTTTTGTTGCTAGTTAGTGGACAAAAATTTGAACCCTTGGAAAGAGGTGTTTTTGATTTGGGCCTTTCCTCCAGGGCATCCTACATTTGTAGGACATGGCCTCCATTTTCAAATCACAGTATATTTTATGGGTTTATACTATAATTGTACACCTGAAGACCCATAATTAATCATGACCGTTGCCATCCAAGCATTCTCAAAGTATATTCCACTCCGTTCATGCAAAACAACTCTCCATAATAGTGTATGAGCTATTTGAAAGTAGCAATTATTCTCTTGGACTTTGGTGCACTTTACGTCAAGCGAGGTCTTTCCACAAAGTTTGGATGGGCAATTATCAGACCTTATTGAGTTGCAAAAATTCGGAAGGCTGGGCATTTGGACTAGCCATCTCTTGGCATATCTTGCACCTGCAAGATTCTGTGATTACATATCTGACATTCTCGAATATGAGATTTGGAAGAGGAGGCAAGTGCCATGTAGTCCAAACCCTTCATGTCATTTATGGATTCACAGTAAAATTGGTTGTGATGGAGGGTTAACCAGTCTGCAAAAAATCACATGGAGAGAAGGATCCTCTTCGATGCAGAACGAAATGATCTTTCATTGTTCAAGATTTCTTTGCATGAGGAAGTTGATGGGAATGGTTTTATTTAAAATTATTTCCTGTCTGTTGAGCCGGTTTTTTGGCTGTACGAGCATACAGAGCAGTAAAAAGGCAGTTTGGTTGCTAGTTAGCGGACAACAATTTGAACCCTTGGAAAGAGGTGTTTTTGATTTGGGCCTTTGCTCCTGGGCGTCCTACATTTGTAGGACATGTCCTCAATTTTCAGATCACAGTATATTTTATGGGTATATACCATTTTTGTATAATTGTAGACCAATAATTAATCATGACCATTGCCATCCAAGCATTTTCAATGTAATATCCACTCTCTTGAAGCAAAACAACTCTCCATAATAGTGTAAGAGCTATTTGAAAATAGAATTAATTCTCTTCTACTTTGGTGGACTTTATGTCCTTCGAGGTCTTTCCACAAAGTTTGGATGGACAATTATCAGACGTTATTGAGTTGTAAAAATTCTGAAGTGTGGAATTTTGGACAATCCATTTCTTGGCATATCTTACTCCTGTAAGATTCTGTGATTGCATAGCTGTCATTCTCGAATGAGAGATTTGGAAGAGGAGGCAAGTGCAATGTAGTCCAAACCCTTCATGTCATTAAGGATTCACAGTGAATTTGGGCGTGATGTAGGCGTACCCAGTCTGCATGAAATCACATGGAGAGAAGGACCCCTTCCGTGTAGAACGAAATGATCTTTCATTGTTCAAGATTCCTTTGCATGAAGAAGTTGATGGGAATGGTTTTATTGAATCTTATTTCCTCTCTGTTGAGCCGTTTTCTTGCTGTCCGCGTTTATAGACCAGTAAAAAGGAAGTTTGGTTGCTAGATAGTGGACAAAAATTTGAACCCTTCGAAAGAGGTGTTTTTGATTTGGGCCTTCCGTCCTGGGCATCCTACATTTGTAGGACGTGTCCTCCATCTTGACTCCATCACAGTATATTTTAAGGGTTTATACTATATATGTACACCTGTAGACCCATAATAAATCATGACCATGGCCATCCAAGCATTTCAATGTTATATCCACTCTCTTGATGCAAAAGAACTCTCCATAATAGTGTAAGAGCTATTTGAAAGTAGAATTTATTTTCTTGGACTTTGGTGGACTTTACGTCCGGCGAGGTCTTTCCACAAAGTTTGGAAGTGCAATTATCAGAGGTTATTGTGTTGCAAAAATTCTGAAGTGTAGTAGTTTGGACAAGCCATTACTTGGTATATCTTGCCCTGTAAGAATCTGTGATTACATAGCTGTCATTCTCGAATGAGAGATTTGGAAGAGGAGGCAAGTGCAATGTAGTCCAAACCCCTCATGTCATTAAGGATTCACAGTGAAATTGGTCGTGATGGAGGGGTACCCAGTCTGCATGAAATCACATGGAGAGAAGGCTCTTCTTCCGTTTAGAATGAAATGATCTTTCATTGTTCAAGATTTCTTTGCATGAGGAAGTTGATGGGAATGGTTTTATTGAATCTTATTTCCTCTCTGTTGAGCATTTTTCTTCATGTACGAATATATAGAGCAGTAAAAAGGAATTTTTGTGGCTAGTTAGTGAAGAAAAATTTGAACCCTTGGAAAGAGGTGTTTTTCATTTGGGCCTTCCCTCCTGGGCGTCCTACATTTGTAGGACATGTCCTACATTTTCAGATCACATAGTATTTTATGGTTATATACTATATTTGTACACCTGTAAACCCATAATTAATCATGACCATTGCCATCGAAGCATTTTCATTGTATTTTCCACTCTATTGAAGCAAAATCCTCTCCATAATAGTTTAAGAGCTATTTGAAATTAGAATTTATAGGATTTTGGTGGACTTTACGTCCTTCGAGGTCTTTCCACAAAGTTTGGATGGGCAATTATCAGACGTTATTGAGTTGCAAAAATTTTGAAGTGTGGTAGTTTGGACAAGCCATTACTTGGCATATCTTCCACCTGTAAGATTCTGTGATGACATATCTGATATTCTCGAATGAGAGATTTGGAAGAGGAGGCAAGTGCCATATAGTCCAAACCCTTCATGTCATTTTTGGATTCACAGGGAAATTGGTCGTGATAGAGGCGGATCCAGTCTGCATGAAATCACTTGGAGAGAAGGATCCTCTTCTATGTAGAACAAAATGATCTTTGATGGTTCAAGATTTCTTTGCATGAGGAAGTTGATGGGAATGGTTTTATTGAATCTTATTTCCTCTCTGTTGAGCCGTTTTCTTGCTGTACGAATATATAGAGCAGTAAAAAGGAAGTTTGGTTGCTATTTAGTGGACAAAAATCTGAACCCTTGGAAAGAGGTGTTATTGATTTAGGCATTCCCTCCAGTGCGTCCTACATTTGTAGGACATGTCCTCCATTTTCAGATCACAGTATATTTTATGGGTTTATACTATATTTGTACACCTGCAGACCCATAATTAATCATGACCATTGCCATCAAAGCATTTTCAAAGTATATTCCACTCCGTTCAAGCAAAACAACTCTCCATAATAGTGTATGAGCTATTTGAAAGTAGCAATTATTCTCTTGGACTTTGGTGCACTTTAAGTCAAGCGAGGTCTTTCCACAAAGTTTGGATGGGTAATTATCAGATCTTATTGAGTTGCAAAAATTCGGAAGGCTGGGAGTTTGGAATAGCCATCTCTTTGCATATCTTGCACCTGTAAGATTCTGTGATTACATATGTGACATTCTCGAATGAGAGATTTGGAAGAGGAGGCAAGTGCTATGTAGTCCAAACCCTTCATATCATTTATAGATTCACAATAAAATTGGTTGTGAAGAAGGGGAATCCATTCGGCATAAAATTACATGGAGAGATGGATCCTCTTGTATGCAGAACGAAATGATCTTTCATTGTTCAAGATTTCTTTGCATTAGGAAGTTGATGGGAATGGTTTTATTGAATCTTATTTCCTCTCTGTTGAGCCGTTTTCTTGATGTACGAATATATAGAGCATTAAAAATTAAGTTTGGTTGCTAGTTAGTGGACAAAAATTTGAACCCATGGAAAGAGGTGTTTTTGATGTGGGTCTTCACTCCTGGACGTCCTACATTTGTAGGACATGTCCTCCATTTTCAGATCATCATGTATTTTATGGGTTTATACTATATATGTACCCTTGTAGACCCATAATTAATCATGACCATTGCCATCCAAGGATTTTCAATGTAACATCCACTCTCTTGAAGCAAAACAACTCTCCATAATAGTGTAAGAGGTATTTGGAAGTAGAATTAATTCTCTTGGACTTTTGTGGACTTTATGTCCTTCGAGGTCTTTCCACAAAGTTTGGATGGGCAATTATCAGAGGTTATTGAGTTGCAAAAATTCTGAAGTGTGGAATTTTGGACAAGCCATTTCTTGGCATATTTTACACCTGTAAGATTCTGTGATTACATAGCTGTCATTCTCGAATTAGAGATTTGGGCGGTTTTCTTGTTGTCCGCATTTATAGAGCAGTAAAAAGGAAGTTTGGTTGCTAGATAGTGGACAAAAATGTAAACCCTTGGAAAGAGGTGTTTTGGATATGGGCCTTCCCTCCTGGGCGTCCTACATTTGTAGGATATGTCCTCCATCTTGAGGTCACAGTATATTTTATGGGTTTATACTATATATATACACCTTTAGACCCATAATATATCATGACCATGGCCATCCAAGCTTTTTCAATGTAATATTAACTCCCTTGAAGCAACAGAACTCTCCATAATAGTGTAAGAGCTATTTGAAAGTAGAATTTATTTTCTTGTATTTTGGTGGACTCTACGACCAGCGAGGTCTTTCCACAAAGTTTGGATGGGCAATTATCAGACGTTATTGAGTTGCAAAAATTCTGAAGGGTGGGAGTTTGGACTAGCCATCTCTTGGCTTTCTTGCACCTGTAAGATTCTGTGATTACATAGCTGTCATTCTCGAATGAGAGATTTGGGCGGTTTTCTTGTTGTCCGCATTTATAGAGCAGTAAAAAGGAAGTTTGGTTGCTAGATAGTGGACAAAAATTTAAACCCTTGGAAAGAGGTGTTTTGGATATGGGCCTTCCCTCCTGGGCGTCCTACATTTGTAGGATATGTCCTCCATCTTGAGGTCACAGTATATTTTATGGGTTTATACTATATATATACACCTTTAGACCCATAATATATCATGACCATGGCCATCCAAGCTTTTTCAATGTAATATTAACTCCCTTGAAGCAAAAGAACTCTCCATAATAGTGTAAGAGCTATTTGAAAGTAGAATTTATTTTCTTGTATTTTGGTGGACTCTACGACCAGCGAGGTCTTTCCACAAAGTTTGGATGGGCAATTATCAGACGTTATTGAGTTGCAAAAATTCTGAAGGGTGGGAGTTTGGACTAGCCATCTCTTGGCTTTCTTGCACCTGTAAGATTCTGTGATTACATATGTGACATTCTCGAATGAGAGATTGGGAAGAGGAGGCAAGTGCTATGTAGTCCACACCCTTCATATCATTCATACATTCACAATAAAATTGGTCGTGAAGGAGGGGTACCCAGGCTGCATGAAATTACATGGAGAGAAGGATCCTCTTGTATGCAGAACAAAGTGATCTTTCATTGTTCAAGATTTCTTTGCATGAGGAAATTGATGGGAATGGTTTTATTGAATCTTATTTCCTCTCTGTTGAGCGGTTTTCTTGCTGTATGAGTATATAGAGCAGTAAAAAGGAAGTTTGGTTGATAGTTAGTGGACAAAAATTTGAACCCTTGGAAAGAGGTGTTTTTGATTTAGGCCTTCCCTCCAGTGCGTCCTACATTTGTAGGACATGTCCTCCATTTTCAGATCACAGTATATTTTATGGGATTATACTATATTTGTACACCTGCAGACCCATAATTAATCATGACCATTGACATCCAAGCATTTTCAAAGTATATTCCACTCCGTTCAAGCAAAACAACTCTCCATAATAGTGTATGAGCTATTTGATAGTAGCATTTATTCTCTTGGACTTTGGTGCACCTTAAATCCTGCGATGTCTTTCCACAAAGTTTGGATGGGCAATGCTCTGATGTTACTAAGTTGCAAAAATTCTGAAGGGTGGAAGTTTGGACAAGCCATTTCTTGGCATATCTTCCACATGTAAGATTCTGTGATTACATATCTGACATTCTCGAATGAGAGATTTGGCAGAGGAGGCAAGTGCCATGTAGTCCAAACCCTTCATGTCATTTTTGGATTCACAGTAAAATTGGTCGTGATGGAGGGGTACCCAGTCTGCATGAAATTACATGGAGAGAAGGATCCTCTTCAAGGTAGAACAAAATGATCTTTCATTGTTCAAGATTTCTTTGCATGAGGAAGTTGATGGGAATGGTTTTATTGAATCTTATTTCCTCTCTATTGAGCGTTTTTCTTGATGTACGAATATATAGAGCAGTAAAAAGGAATTTTTGTGGCTAGTTAGTGAAGAAAAATTTGAACCCTTGGAAAGAGGTGTTTTTTAATTTGGGCCTTCCCTCCTGGGCATCCTACATTTGTAGGACATGTTCTACATTTTCAGATCACATAATATTTTATGGTTATATACTATATTTGTACCCCTGTAAACCCATAATTAATCATGACCATTGCCATCGAACCATTTTCAATGTAATTTCCACTCTCATGAAGCAAAACAACTCTCCATAATAGTGTAAGAGCTATTTGAAAGTAGAATTTATCGGATTTTGGTGGACTTTATGTCCTTCGAGGTCTTTCAACAAAGATTCTGTGATGACATATCTGACATTCTTGAATGAGAGATTTGGAAGAGGAGGCAAGTGCCATATAGTCCAAACCCTTCATGTCATTTTTGGATTCACAGGGAAATTGGTTGTGATAGAGGCGGATCCAGTCTGCATGAAATCACTTGGAGAGAAGGATCCTCTTCTATGTAGAACAAAATGATCTTTGATGGTTCAAGATTTCTTTGCATGAGGAAGTTGATGGGAATGGTTTTATTGAATCTTATTTCCTCTCTGTTAAGCAGTTTTTTTGATGTACGAATATATAGAGCAGTAAAAAGGAAGTTTGGTTGCTAGATAGTGGACAAAAATTTGAACCCTTGGAAAGAGGTGTTGTTGATTTGGGCCTTTCCTCCAGGGCGTCCTACATTTGTAGGACATGTCCTCCATTTTCAGGTCACAGTATATTTTATGGGTTTATACTATATTTGTACACCTGCAGACCCATAATTAATCATGACCTTTGACATCCAAGCATTTTCAAAGTATATTCCACTCCGTTCAAGCAAAACAACTCTGCATAATAGTGTATGAGCTATTTGAAAGTAGCATTTATTCTCTTGGACTTTGGTGCACCTTACATCCTGCGAGGTCTTTCCACAAAGTTTGGATGGGCAATTCTCAGATGATACTGAGTTGCAAAAATTCTGAGGGGTGGAAGTTTGGACTAGCGATCTCTTGGCATATCTTTCACCTGTAAGATTCTGTGATTACATATCTGACATTCTCGAATGAAAGATTCCGAAGAGGAGGCAAGTGCTATGTAGTCCAAACCCTTCATGTCATTTATGGATTCACAGTAAAATTGGTCGTGATGGAGGGGTACCCAGTCTGCATGAAATCACATGGAGAGAAGGATCCTCTTGTATCCAGAAAAAAATTATCTTTCATTGTTTAAGATTTCTTTGCATGAGGAAGTTGATGGGAATGGTTTTATTGAATCTTATTTCCTCTCTGTTGAGCCGTTTTCTTGATGTACGAATATATAGAGCATTAAAAAGGAAGTTTGGTTGCTAGTTAGTGGACAAAAATTTGAACCCATGGAAAGAGGTGTTTTTGATTTGGGCCTTCCCTCCAGGGCGTCCTACATTTGTAGGACATGTCCTCCATTTTCAGATCATAGTATATTTTATGGGTATATACTATATTTGTACACCTGTATACCCATAATTAATCATGACCATTGCCATCGAAGCATTTTCAATGTAATATCCAATCTCTTGAAGCCAAACAACTCTCCATAATAGTGTAAGAGCTATTTGAAAGTAGAATTTATTCTCTTAGACTATGGTGGACTTTACGTCCTTCGAGGTCTTTCCACAAAGTTTGGATGGGCAATTATCAGACGTTATTGAGTTGCAAAAATTCGGAAGGCTGGGAGTTTGGACTAGCCATCTCTTGGCATATCTTGCACCTGTAAGATTCTGTGATTACATATCTGACATTCTCGAATGAGAGATTTGGAAGAGGAGGCACGTGCCATGTAGTCCAAACCCTTCATGTCATCTATGGATTCACAGTGAAATTGGTGGTGATGTAGGGCCACCCAGTCTGCATGAAATCACATGGAGAGAAGGATCTCCTGTGTAGAACAAAATGATTTTTCATTGTTCAAGATTTCTTTGCATGAGGAAGTTGATGGGAATGGTTTTATTGAATCTTATTTCCTCTCTGTTGAGCCGTTTTCTTGCTGTCCGAGTTTATAGAGCAGTAAAAAGGAAGTTTGGTTACTAGATAGTGGACAAAAATTTTAACCCTTTGAAAGGGGTGTTTTTGATTTGGGCCTTCCCCCCTGGGTGTCCTACTTTTGTAGGACATGTCCTCCATTTTCATATCACAGTATATTTTATGGGTATATAACATATTTGTACACATGTAGACCCATAAATAATCATGACCATTGCCATCCAAGCATTTTCATCATAAAATCAACTCTCTTGAAGCAAAACAACTCTCCATAATAGTGTAAGAGCTATTTGAATGTAGAATTTATTCTCTTGGACTTTGTTTAACTTTACGTGCTTCGATGTCTTTCCACAAAGTTTGGATGTGCAATCCTCAGATGTTATTGAGTTGCAAAAATTCTGAAGGGTGGAAGTTTGGACTAGCGATCTCTTGGCATATCTTTCACCTGTACGATTCTGTGATTACATATCTGACATTCTCGAATGAGAGATTTGGAAGAGGATGCAAGTGCTATGTAGTCCAAACCCTTCATATCATTTATAGATTCACATTAAAATTGGTCGTGAAGGAGGGGTATCCAGGCGGCATAAAATTACATGGAGAGATGGATCCTCTTGTATGCAGAACGAAATGATCTTTCATTGTTCAAGATTTCTTTGCATTAGGAAGTTGATGGGAATGGTTTTATTGAATCTTATTTCCTCTCTGTTGAGCCGTTTTCTTGATGTACGGGTATATAGAGCATTAAAATGTAAGTTTGGTTGTTAGTTACTGGACAAAAATTTGAACCCATGGAAAGAGGTGTTTTTGATGTTGGCCTTCACTCCTGGACGTCCTACATTTGTAGGACATGTCATCCATTTTCAGATCACAGTATATTTTATGGGTTTATACCATATCTGTACACCTGCAGACCCATAATTAATCATGACCATTGACATCCAAGCGTTTTCAAAGCATATTCCACTCCGTTCAAGCAAAACAACTCTCCATAATAGTGTATGAGCTATTTGAAAGTAGCAATTATTCTCTTGGACTTTGGTGCACTTTACGTCAAACGAGGTCTTTCCACAAAGTTTGGATGGGCAATTATCAGACCTTATTGAGTTGCAAAATTTCGGAAGGCTGGGAGTTTGGACTAGCGATCTCTTGGCATATCTTTCACCTGTAAGATTCTGTGATTACATATGTGACATTCTCGAATGAGAGATTTGGAAGAGGAAGCAAGTGCTATGTAGTCCAAACCCTTCATATCATTTATAGATTCACAATAAAATTGGTCTTGAAGGAGGGGTATCCAGGCGGCATAAAATTACATGGAGAGATGGATCCTCTTGTATGCAGAACGAAATGATCTTTCATTGTTCAAGATTTCTTTGCATTAGGAAGTTGATGGGAATGGTTTTATTGAATCATATTTGCTCTCTGTTGAGCCGTTTTCTTGATGTACGAATATATAGAGCATTAAAAAGTAAGTTTGGTTGCTAGTTAGTGGACAAAAATTTGAACCCATGGAAAGAGGTGCTTTTGATGTGGGCCTCCAGTCCTGGATGTCCTACATTTGTAGGACATGTCCTCCATTTTCAGATCATACTGTATTTTATGTGTTTATACTATATATGTAACCTTGTAGACCCATAATTAATCATGACCATTGCCATCCAAGCATTTTCAATGTAATATCCACTCTCTTGAAGCAAAACAACTCTCCATAATAGTGTAAGAGCTATTTGAAAGTAGAATTAATTCTCTTGGACTTTGGTGGACTTTATGTCCTTCGAGGTCTTTCCACAAATTTTGGATGGGCAATTATCAGACGTTATTGAGTTGCAAAAATTCTGAAGTGTGGAATTTTGGACAAGCCATTTCTTGGCATATTTTACACCTGTAAGATTCTGTGATTACATAGCTGTCATTCTCGAATGAGAGATTTGGAAGAGGAGGCAAGTGCCATGTAGTCCAAACCCTTCATGTCATTAAGGATTCACAGTGAAATTGGTCGTGATGGAGGGGTACCCAGTCTGCATGAAATCACTTGGAGAGAAGGCTCCTCTTCCATTTAGAACAAAATGATCTTTCATTGTTCAAGATTTCTTTGCATGAGGAAGTTGATGGGAATGGTTTTATTGAATATTATTTCCTCTCTGTTGACCCGTTTTCTTGCTGTACGAGTATATAGAGCAGTAAAAAGGAAGTTTGGTTGCTAGTTAGTGTACAAAAATTAGAACCCTTGGAAAGGGGTGTTTTTGATTTGGGCCTTCCCTCCTGGGTGTCCTACATTTGTAGGACATGTCCTCCATTTTCTTATCACTGTATATTTTATGGGTTTATACTATATTTGTAAAATTGTAGAACCATAATAAATAATGACCATGGCCATCCATGCATTTTCAAAGTAATATCCACTCTCTTGAAGCCAAACAACTCTCCATAATAGCGTAAGAGCTATTTGAAAGTAGAATTTATTCTCTTGGACTTTGGTGGACTTTACGTCCTTCGAGGTCTTTGCACAAAGTTTGGATGGGCAATTATCTAACGTTATTGAGATGCAAAAATTCGGAAGGTTGGGAGTTTGGACTAGCGATCTCTTGGCATATCTTTCACCTGTAAGATTCTGTGATTACATATCTGACATTCTCGAATGAGAGATTTGGAAGAGGAGGCAATTGCTATGTAGTCAAAACCCTTCATATCATTTATGTATTCACAAAAAAATTGGTCGTGATAGAAGGGTAACCAGTCTGCATGAAATCACATGGAGAGAAGGATCCTCTTTTATGCAGAACGAAATGATCTTTCATTGTTCAAGATTTCTTTGCATGAGGAAGTTGATGGGAATGGTTTTATTGAATCTTATTTCCTCTCTGTTGAGCCGTATTATTGCTGTCCGTGTTTATAGAGCAGTAAAAAGGAAGTTTTGTAGCTAGTTAGTGGACAAAAATTTGAACCCTTGGAAAGAGGTGTTTTTGATGTGGGCCTTCACTCCTGGGCGTCCTACATTTGCAGGACATGTCCTCCATTTTCAGATCATACTGTATTTTATGGGTTTATACCATATATGTACCCTTGTGGACCCATAATTAATCATGACCATTGCCATCCAAGCTTTTTCAATGTAATATTAACTCTCTTGAAGCAAAAGTACTCTCCATAGTAGTGTAAGAGCTATTTGAAAGTAGAATTTATTTTCTTGGACTTTGGTGGATTTTATGTCCGGCGAGGTCTTTCCACAAAGTTTGGCTGGGCAATTATCAGACGTTATTGAGTTGCAAAAATTCGGAAGGCTGGGAGTTTGGACTAGCGATCTCTTGGCATATCTTTCACCTGTAAGATTCTGTGATTACATATCTGACATTCTCGAATGAGAGATTTGGAAGAGGAGGCAATTGCTATGTAGTCCAAACCCTTCATATCATTTATGGATTCACAAAAAAATTGGTCGTGATAGAAGGGTAACCAGTCTGCATGAAATCACATGGAGAGAAGGATCCTCTTTTATGCAGAACGAAATGATCTTTCATTGTTCAAGATTTCTTTGCATGAGGAAGTTGATGGGAATGGTTTTATTGAATCTTATTTCCTCTCTGTTGAGCCGTATTATTGCTGTCCGAGTTTATAGAGCAGTAAAAAGGAAGTTTTGTAGCTAGTTAGTGGACAAAAATTTGAACCCTTGGAAATAGGTGTTTTTGAAGTGGGCCTTCCCTCCTGGGCGTCCTACATTTGCAGGACATGTCCTCCATTTTCAGATCATACTGTATTTTATGGGTTTATACTATATATGTACCCTTGTGAACCCATAATTAATCATGACCATTGCCATCCAAGCATTTTCAATGTAATATCCACTCTCTTGAAGCAAAAGAACTCTCCATAAAAGTGTAAGAGCTATTTGAAAGTAGAATTTATTTTCTTGGACTTTGGTGGACTTTACGTCCTGCGAGGCCTTTCCTCAAAGTTTGGATGGGCAATTATCAGACGTTATTGAGTTGCAAAAATTCGGAAGGCTGGGAGTTTGGACTAGTCATCTCGGCATATCTTGCACCTGTAAGATTCTGTGATTACATATCTGACATTCTCGAATGAGAGATTTGGAAGAGGAGGCAAGTGCTATGTAGTCCAAACCCTTCCTATCATTTATAGATTCACAATAAAATTGGTCGTGAAGGAGGGGTACCCAGTCTGCATGAAATTACATGGAGAGAAGGATCCTCTTCAAGGTAGAACAAAATGATCTTTCATTGTTCAAGATTTCTTTGCATGAGGAAGTTGATGGGAATGGTTTTATTGAATCTTATTTCCTCTCTGTTGAGCGTTTTTCTTGATGTACGAATATATAGAGCAGTAAAAAGGATTTTTTGTGGCTAGTTAGTGAAGAAAAATTTGAACCCTTCGAAAGATGTGTTTTTTAATTTGGGCCTTCGCTCCTGGGCGTCCTTCATTTGTAGGACATGTCCTACATTTTCAGATCACATAATATTTTATGGTTATATACTATATTTGTACCCCTGTAAACCCATAATTAATCATGACCATTGCCATCGAAGCATTTTCAATGTAATTTCCACTCTCTTGAAGCAAAACAACTCTCCATAATAGTGTAAGAGCTATTTGAAAGTAGAATTAATTCTCTTGGACTTTGGTGGACTTTATGTCCTTCGAGGTCTTTCCACAAAGTTTGGAAGGGCAATTCTCAGACGTTACTGAGTTGGAAAAATTCTGAAGGGTGGAAGTTTGGACTAGCGATCTCTTGGCATATCTTTCACATGTAAGATTCTGTGATTACATATCTGACATTCTCGAATGAAAGATTTGGAAGAGGAGGCAAGTGCTATGTATTCCAAACCCTTCATGTCATTTATGTATTCACAGTAAAATTGGTCGTGATGGAGGGGTACCCAGTCTGCATGAAATCACATGGAGAGAAGGATCCTCTTGTATGCAGAAAAAAATTATCTTTCATTGTTCAAGATTTCTTTGCATGAGGAAGTTGATGGGAATGGTTTTATTGAATCTTATTTCCTCTCTGTTGAGCCGTTTTCTTGCTGTACCACTATATAAAGCTGTAAAAAAGAAGTTTGTTTGCTAGATAGTGTACAAAAATTTGAACCCTTGGAAAGAGGTGTTTTTCATTTGGGCCTTCCCTTCTGGGCGTCCTACATTTGTAGGACATGTCCTCCATCTTGAGATCACAGTATATTTTATGGGTTTATACTATATATGTACACCTGTAGACCCATAATAAAACAGGACCATGGCCATCCAAGAATTTTCAATGTAATATCCACTCTCTTGAAGCAAAACAATGTAATTTCCATAATAGTGTAAGAGCTATTTGAAAGTAGAATTTATTTTCTTGTACTTTGGTGGACTTTACGTCCGGCGACGTCTTTCCACAAACGTTGGATGGGCAATTATCAGACGTTATTGAGTTGCAAATATTCGGAAGGGTGGGAGTTTGGACTAGCCATCTCTTGGCATATCTTGCACCTGTAAGATTCTGTGATTACATATCTGACATTCTCGAATGAGAGATTTGGAAGAGGAGGCAAGTGCTATGTAGTCCAAACCCTTCCTATCATTTATGGATTCACAGTGAAATTGGTGGTGATGTAGGGGTACACAGTCTGCATGAAATTACATGGAGAGAAGGATCGTCATCAAGGTAGAACAAAATGATCTTTCATTGTTCAAGATTTCTTTGCATGAGGAAGTTGATGGGAATGGTTTTATTGAATCTTATTTCCTCTCTGTTGAGCGTTTTTCTTCATGTACAGATATATAGAGCAGTAAAAAGGAATTTTTGTGGCTAGTTAGTGAAGAAAAATTTGAACCCTTGGAAAGAGGTGTTTTTAATTTGGGCCTTCCCTCCTGGGCATCCTACATTTGTAGGACATATCCTACATTTTCAGATCACATAGTATTTTATGGTTATATACTATATTTGTACCCCTGTAAACCCATAATTAATCATGACCATTGCCATCGAAGCATTTTCATTGTAATTTCCACTCTATTGAAGCAAAACACTCTCCATAATATTGTAAGAGCTATTTGAAAGTAGAATTTATAGGATTTTGGTGGACTTTACGTCCTTCGAGGTCTTTCCACAAAGTTTGGATGGGCAATTATCAGACGTTATTGAGTTGCAAAAATTCTGAAGTGTGGTAGTTTGGACAAGCCATTACTTGGCATATCTTCCACCTGTAAGATTCTGTGATGACATATCTGATATTCTCGAATGAGAGATTTGGAAGAGGAGGCAAGTGCCATATAGTCCAAACCCTTCATGTCATTTTTGGATTCACAGGGAAATTGGTCGTGATAGAGGCGGATCCAGTCTGCATGAAATCACTTGGAGAGAAGGATCCTCTTCTATGTAGAACAAAATGATCTTTGGGAGACTTCCGGTGGCATGGCGCCGCGTTAATCTCCCTGATCCTTGCTGGAGAAAGGGAGATGGCTTTCCGTGAGCTCAAGATCCCCTAGATGCTAATGTCGGGGGTTTAAAATATCTCCTCCGATAGAGGAGATTCAGAGGGGCTCGTCTGTGTCCTGAAAGACCTCCTAGAACCTTTACTTGCGGAACTATTGAAGCAGACAGATAAGGAGCGGAACTTAAAGAAGATCAAAGTAATGGAGGTCTGAAGGCTGAGCTGGCCACGACCGCGGACAGCAGCTGCAGTTTCTGCAGACCAAGCGCCGCCGCCACTAACAAAGCAACTGAGTAAGCTAACACCTGATTTTTATTTTCCCAGCTGGAGATTTACCTCCTACTGTAACTCCATTTGTGACAAAAACCCAGTCTATACTAATTTTCAAAGTATCCTGTTTGGAATGTGCTCTTTTTAACCTCCGTGACTTCCTGGACTGGAGATAGTATTAAGCCATTCTGGATGTGAAAGGAGATAAATAGAAGTGCTTAAAACTAGAATTACTTCTGAACTTAAACTGAAAGCGACTTAATTACTTGTTTATTCAACAACAAAGCTTGGATTACCCTGAGGGAGTGGGAAAGAAAAAAACATTGCCAGATCACAGCACCTCCCCCCCCTTACAGCTTTGCTTTCTTCTATTGAATTAACAGTGACTAACCCCTGAAAAATCACCCTTTGACATTAAATATCGAAGCTTTTGCTTGTCTGTAAGACTGAAGGAGAGACTGACTTGATATTGACTTGGTGTAAAATAGATCTTCACCTTTTTCCTTTTCAACAAACAACATTGTAGCGATCTGGCAAGAGGAAGCGAAGGGAAAGTGAAGCAGCCATTATAGAAGTGAAAGTGAGGACTGTAATTGAAACAAAGTGGATTACTTAACAACAGCAAAGACTTGGTTTGTAATTTTGTGACTCGCAAAACTCCATTAACTAATACTTCAAAGAGAGACAAGAGGCTACTATTAAACTATTCAAATTGTGGTGGATTAAAGCGGATTGAAGGCTCCCTCGGAACTCAAGCCTGTCTTCCTCCTACTGAGGAAGAGAGAAGCAAGCCACGTGGAAACTGATTTTAAAAACAGACACCTCTAATAATTCTATGTTGTGTGGTAGAACACATATATTTATATGTCTAATTTTGAATAGGAGATGACTAATAATATATATAGATAAGTAGATATATATATAAGTAGATATATAGATATATAGATATATAGATATATAGGATTTAAGGATTTAAGTGGTGCAATCTACTGTGATTACAATATTTTTGGTTTGCTTATTTTTCTTTTCTCTTCTCTTCTTTTCTCTTCCTTCTCTATTTTTATTTCTTGTCTTTTTTACTAATGTAAATTAGCCTTTCTTATTACATCTACTTACAGTATTTTTTATACTATTTTAAATCACTATTCTATTTAGGATTACATACATATAGGGGTCACTAGATTTGAATTTGAATTTGCATTTGTATGTGAAGAATTATGTTTATTTGTCTTTGAATAAGATTGGTATAGGACTGTTTTGTATTGTTTATATTGAGATATTTACAAATATAGCTGAAGCTTTTACAAAGTACTATCCATACTAATATAGATATATATAATATAAGTATCGTAGGACAGTTAAGCTAATATAGGTAGTTAATTTATTGTTCAGCCGGGGAAAAAGTGGGGTAAGTGGGACATTTAGAAGGGATTGACAATCTTATCTTATACCAAAGAATTTAATATATAAAATTGTCTATATTCAAAACTGTAATTAGAGATAGTTATGTATGTATTGTATGCTTTCTGTTATTGACATTTCTTTTCTCTCTTTTCCCTGTATTACATAGATAAGACTAGCGCTCCTAACAAGCTCGATAGAATTTGCTCTTAAGTAGAGGTGACAATATTAGATAAAGACAATTACTAGTTCCTCTCTTATTGAATTAGGCTGTCAGATACCAAATTGATAATTTAATTAAAATATCAGCTATCTTAAGTATTTAGTGTGTAGAAACAATATATATCTACATCTGTAACGAAAGTAATAATAAGAATACCAAAAATTCTCAATTATAGTCTGTTCTAACAAATCAGAAATTGCAAATTAAATCAGTACAGAAGATACAAATCAGAGAATAAACAAATAAACATATAAATAAATAGATAAGTAAATACTCAAATTAAAACACATAAAACATAGAAGAGGAAGATTCTAGGTTAAAATATAATAATACAATACAAATCACAATAAAAACATAATTTAAAGCAAAATAGTAGTTAATAGTAAATTTTCAAACTAAAAGGGATTACTTAAATATTATTAGGGATTTGCTGGTCATGATGTCTAGGAGAGAAAAAGAGAGACAGGCACAAACAAGCCGACAAACCTCCCTAGATATGGGTACGAAGGGAAGCGACCCAAGTTCTAACTTCTTTCTAGATGAAATTAAGAAATTACATCAAGAATTAAGAAATGAGATCAGAGAATCCAAGGAAGAAACAAGGAAGGAAATACGAGAATCTAGAGAAGAGACCAAGAGAGACATGAAATATGAGGCAAAATTAATAAGGCAAGATCTGGATAAGATTAATAAAGATATGGAGAAAATAACATCAAAAATGGAAGAATTAGAACATAAAACAAAACGAGTTGAAATAAAAACAGAAGAAATCATAAAGCAACAACAAGAAGACCATGAGACTACTCTAAAACTCGAATTAAAATTTAGAGAAAAATGTTTGAAATTTAGAGGCTTGCCAGAGCAACCCAATGAAAATCTTTATGAGTGCCTGACACCCTACATAGCCAAGTACTTAAGCAGACCAGTACAGGAAATACAAAATGAAATTGATAGGATGTACAGGATTAACTCTAAACTGGCTAAAAACAAGAAGCTCCCGCGAGATATTGTTATCTACTGGACAAAGAAAAGAACTAGAGATGAATTTCTACAAAAAAACTTCAGAACAAGATTTGTAATCAAAGGTAATGAAATTCAGGTCTTCAAGGACATACCGGCCCAAATTTTGAGGCTACGGAAGGAATATCAATTTTTGACAGAACAACTCAAATCATATCAAATCCCATTTAGATGGGAGGAAATCGAAGGGCTTTCTCTGACCTGGAATCAAAAGAGGTTCAAAATAAACTCATTAGAAAAAGCTTGTGCTTTTTGGAAAGAATATAGAAAGGAAATAGAGAAATACGCGAAAAACAACAGAAGACCAAGCAGAGAGAGTGGCAATAAACAAAAAAAGGACGTATCAAGTGGTATTGATGATTCAGACTTAGAAAATGACAATACGAAAGATACGAAAAATACAAAATTAAACATATCAGAAGATGAAGAGGATACAGACAATAAGGAAGAGGGGAGTAAAGATAACATAGCGAGAGGAGGAGGACATGATAGCTCAGACGACGAAGAAAGAAGTGTAGAATAAAACAATCTTGATAATTTAGACCAATTTAGCAGACAAGAAAAGGTATAAGGGACAAATTAGCTAGATGAGAATCTTAACATTAAATATAAAAGGGTTAAACTCAAAAGTAAAGAGAAAGCAAACCTTCAACTTTCTTGAAAACCAAAAATGTAATATCTTGTGCCTCCAGGAAACACATATTAAAAAAAACAGAGAAAAGTTTGTTACAGAATAAAAAACTAGGAAAAATTTTTATTTCAGCAAACAAAAAGAAAAAGAATGGGGTGGTAATATATGTCTCTAACAAAATTCCATCAAAAGAAATAATTAATGACCCTAAAGGCCAGTATTTAGGGGTAGAAATAATATGGGATGGAGAAGAGATCTTATTAATGGGAATATATGGTGCACTGTCCAGTAAAGGGAGCTTTTACGAAAGAATCCATAGAGAGATCAGTGAAAAGGATTACAACAAAATTATTCTATTAGGCGACTTTAACGGAGTGATTGATCCAAAATATGATAGAAAGGCAAGAGATAATAAAACAACCTCACAAGGGAAACTCCCTACTACCTTTTTAAATTTGGTCGAAGATTACGCGTTAAATGATGTATGGAGACACCTTTACAAAGACAAAGATGGATATACATTCTATTCCAATAGTCACTGTTCACTGTCCCGAATTGACATGTTCTGGGTATCTAAGGCAATGTTAGGTCAAACACAAAATGTACAAATTTTACCACGTGAACTCTCTGACCATAATGCACTAGTATTAGAGATGAAGGATAGGATAAAACGATACAACTGGAGATTAGATGATGATTTACTCAAGAATAAAGAGATAATAGAGAAAGCAAAAAATATGATTAAGAATTACTTTGAAGATAATGTTACTGGTGATATCAGAAAAACGACAATCTGGGAAGCTGGAAAAGCGGTTATAAGAGGGTTTTTTATAAACCAAGAGGCATATCTGCGAAGGTGCAACAAAGAAAAAAACAATGAAATACGCAAATTGATTATACAAAAAGAAAAGGAAATGGAACATAATTTGGGAGATGAAACAATACTAGAACAAATAAAAATTTTAAAGAAACAAGAAGCGAAGAAAAATTTAGCAGAAATTGGGAAGAAATTAAAAATGGCCAAACAAAAACAATTTGAATCCGCTGACAAAACGGGGAAATTTTTAGCAGTTAAATTAAGGAATCAACAAGGGAAAAAAATTATAACTCAGATTGTGAAAGATGGACAAATTGTAAGACAACAAGAAGCGATAGAAGGAATATTTATAAACTTCTACTCTGACCTATATGAGGCTAAAGAAATTGACCAGACAAAACTTTGTAGCTACTTAGATAATCAAACATTTCAAATCCCAACGCAGGACCAATTAATAGAGTTAAATAAACCCATAACAACTACAGAAGTGAAAGATGCAATAAATAGATGCAAAGATGGAAAAGCCCCTGGCCCCGATGGGTTCACTACTGCTTACTATAAAATTTTTGTTAATGAATTATGTTATCCACTATCAGAAGTTATGAACTCAATTTTAGTTGAGGGTATTCCTGATTCCTGGAAAGAGGCTGAAATTATACTTATTCCAAAAGAAGGCAAATCAGAAACTGATGTGAGAAATTATAGACCCATTTCCCTTCTTAACGTGGATTATAAAATATTTGCCAATATCTTAGCAACTAGACTTAAAAATTACCTTTCAAATTGGATAGACACAAACCAACGTGGTTTTTTACCAAACAGAGAAATGAGAGACAACACAAGAGTAGTATTGAATATCTTAGAATATTATGAGAGACACAGTGATAAAAGTTTGGGTATGTTGTTTATCGATTTGGAAAAAGCTTTCGATTCGGTTAATTGGCAGACAATTTTTAAAATTATTGAAAAAATGGAATTAGGAGCTAAATTTATTAAATGGATAAAGGAAATATATAAAGAACAAAAAGCAAAAATCAATATTAATGGGCAAAGATCAAAGCATATAAAAATTGCAAATGGAACACGACAAGGATGTCCCCTCTCGCCACTTTTATTCATAATTGTAATAGAGAGGCTGATCAAAGATATTAACAATGAGACAGTGATTCAGGGAGTGAAAATTAAGAGACATAGGTTTAAAGTAAGAGCCTTTGCCGATGATTTGGTTATATTTTTAGAAAATTCCAATACTAGTGCACCCAAATTAATGGAGATTATAGATAAATTTGGAGAAGTATCAGGATGTAAAATGAATAGAGAGAAATCAGTAATTATAACTAAAAATATGGGTAAAGACGATATACAGAAACTAGAAGAAATTACAGGGATGAAACATAAAAAAGAAGTTAAATACCTAGGTATAACACTTACAAATAAAACATCAGATCTTTTCAATAACAATTATAATAAAATATGGAAAGGAATAAAAAGAAAGTTAAATTATTGGAATAACAAGAAATTGTCCTTGATGGGCAGAATCGCTGTGATAAAAATGTCAATTTTGCCTAAACTTTTATTCCTATTTCAGATGATTCCTATAATTACTAGTAAGAACTGTTTCAAATTGTGGCAAAGAGATATAAACAGATTTATATGGCAAAATAAAAGACCCAGAATTCGGCTAAAATATTTACAAGAGGTAAAAGAAAGAGGAGGATTAGGCTTACCCAACCTAAACTTGTATTTTGAAGCGTGTTGCTTCACCTGGATCAAGGATTGGATTTTATTGGAAAATGAAGGAATTCTAGAACTAGAGGGAGATGGTATGTGCTATGGGTGGCACGCGTACTTAGGCTACGAGAAAATAAAAGTTAACAAAGATTTTAATAATCACTGTATTAGAAGACCACTCCTACAAATTTGGAACAAATATAAATTAAGAATCCTCCCTAAATTCCCAATGTGGTTTTCACCACATGAGGCCATTCACCGACGAGAGATGAGCCACACAAATAATTGGATAACATATGGGAATTTATTGAAAATGGAGAAAGGAGGTAAATATAAAATAAAAACACAAACTGAATTAAAAGAAGAAGGGTACACCATAGACTGGTTCAAACATAGGCATCTAACTGAACGATTTAATCAGGATCTAAAAACTCTAGGATTCGACCCAAAGTATAATGAAATAGATAAAATCTGGATAGGAGAGAACAAAAAATGGATAGGGAAACTCTACAAACTCCTTTTAAAATGGGACCTAGAAGAAGAGATTATAAAGGATAATATGATAATGTGGGCTAGAAATGTGGGACATACAATAAATCTGGACCAATGGGAATTCGCTTGGATTAAATCACTAAAATATACGGCTTCTCAAACCTTGAAAGAAAACTATTATAAAATATTCTATCGGTGGTATCTAACTCCGGTAAGGATAGCTAAGATATATAAAACGAAAAACAATATGTGTTGGAAATGTCAAACAGATCCTGGTACATTATATCATTGTTTATGGACTTGTTCTGTAGTCCAGAAATATTGGAAGGCAGTTAGTAAGACCATAAACAGAATTTTGGGGAAAAAGGTTCCACTATGCCCAGAAATATATCTATTAAACATTTGGAATAAAGAATTAGATAAGGAAGTAGGCAAACTTTTATTTTATTTAGTAACTACCGCGCGAATAGTATTACTTCAAAAATGGAAAAAAAGAGATTCCGAATTTAAAAGAATGGATATTTAAACTATATGATATATTGGACATGGATATGCTAACACATTATCTAAGAGGGAAAACCCTAGACAACTTATATAACGAATGGTCCCCAATTTTGAACTATTTGGAAAACCAATGGGGGATTATAGCAGTTGTTGGATATCAAGGAAATTTATAACTTAGGTGTAACAGCCTAAAGATGAGGAATAGATAGTATTTGGTAGAGAAACGATGTTCCAGAGAAAGTCTTAGGTAACGAAAGAAATAACATTACCAATAGATTAAGGTAAAGGTATAGAGACAAATACATACTCTATAAATAAAAATAATGAAATACTAAAATAGGCTTACAAAAATACTTGACTAATATGCATATGAATATTAAGCTTACAAATAAGTATATACACATATGGAGCGCATAAGTATGAGCTGCAGTTTAATTATTTAAAAATTACTCCGAGATTAACATAGATATAACAGAAATATAAAATTACGTTTGCTGTTAAGGTGATAAGGAGGTAAGATCAATTTCATGTATCAATCCAGTTTGGAAAAGAAGGAAGTTTAATTTTGTAAGGAAAGGATGAATTTGAGAGTGTAGGTGTGGAAGTAAGGAAGATAGAAAGGTTTTGGCAAGTCGAAGAAGGTATGAGTATGTAGGAAGTAGGAGAGAGTGTGTGAAAGGAAAGATAAGAAGTGGGAAGGTGGAAAGGAATTATGGATGAAGAGGGCATGGATTGGGTGAGGAAGAAAGAGAAGGGTATGGATGATGTAGGTTTAGGTAAATGTGGGATTTTAGGCGAGAATTATGAACGACGAATTTTGCTTTGTTATAACGCAAGCAGAGAAAAATAACAAATGCTTGTTTATTTATTTTAGAATACAAAATGTTAAAGGTCAAATTGAAGATAGCGTAATTATACAATTATACAACTATATTAGGCTTTATATGCTAGACTAATTCTCTTTGCTTTTTGGATATTACTTGACTGATTCTTTTTAGAAATGATTAATTTGCAATTGATATTGTGCGATTGTAAGTGTGTGAACAGTTTTCTTTATAATCAATAAAATTAATAAAAAAAAACAAAAAAAATGATCTTTGATGGTTCAAGATTTCTTTGCATGAGGAAGTTGATGGGAATGGTTTTATTGAATCTTATTTCCTCTCTGTTGAGCCGTTTTCTTGCTGTACGAATATATAGAGCAGGAAAAAGGAAGTTTGGTTGCTAGTTAGTGGACAAAAATTTGAACCATTGGAAAGAGGTGTTATTGATTTGGGCCTTCCCTCCAGGGCATCCTACATTTGTAGGACATGTCCTCCATTTTCAGATCACAGTATATTTTATGGGTTTATACTATTTTGTAAACCTGAAGACCCATAATTAATCATGACCATTGCCATCCACGCATTTTCAAAGTATATTCCACTCCGTTCAAGCAAAACAACTCTCCATAATAGTGTATGAGCTATTTGAAAGTAGAAATTATTCTCTTGGACTTTGGTGCACTTTAAGTCAAGCGAGGTCTTTCCACAAAGTTTGGATGGGCAATTATCAGACCTTATTGAGTTGCAAAAATTCGGAAGGCTGGGAGTTTGGAATAGCCATCTCTTGGCATATCTTGCACCTGCAAGATTCTGTGATTACATATCTGACATTCTCGAATGAGAGATTTGGAAGAGGAGGCAAGTGCTATGTAGTTCAAACCCTTCATGTCATTTATCGATTCACAGTAAAATTGGTCGTGATGGAGGGGTACCTCCATCAGTCTGCATGAAATCACATGGAGAGAAGGATCCTCTTCTATGCAGAATAAAGTGATCTTTCATTGTTCAAGATTTCTTTGCATGAGGAAATTGATGGGAATGGTTTTATTGAATCTTATTTCCTCTCTGTTGAGCCGTTTTCTTGCTGTATGAGTATATAGAGCAGTAAAAAGGAAGTTTGGTTGATAGTTAGTGTGGACAAAAATTTGAACCCTTGGAAAGAGGTGTTTTTGATTTGGGCCTTCCCTCCTGGGCGTCCTACATTTGTAGGACATGTCCTCCATTTTCAGATCACAGTATATTTTAAGCGTTTAGACTATATTTGTACACCTGCAGACCCATAACTAATCATGACCATTGCCATCTAAGCATTTTCAAAGTATATTCCACTCCGCTCAAAGAAAACAACTCTCCATAATAGTGTATGAGCTATTTGAAAGTAGCAATTATTCTCTTCTACTTTGGTGCACTTTACTTCAAGCGAGATCTTTCCACAAAGTTGGATGGGCAATTATCAGACCTTATTGAGTTGCAAAAATTCTGAAGGGTGGTAGTTTGGACAAACCATTACTTGGCATATCTTCCACTTGTAAGGTTCTGTGATTACATATCTGACATTCTCGAATGAGAGATTTGGAAGAGGAGGCAAGTGCCATGTAGTCCAAACCCTTCATGTCATTTATGGATTCACAGTGAAATTGGTCGTGATGGAGGGGTACCCAGTCTGCATGAAATCACATGGAGAGAAGGATCCTCTTCTATACAGAAAGAAATGATCTTTCATTGTTCAAGATTTCTTTGCATGAGGAAGTTGATGGGAATGGTTTTATTGAATCTTTTTTCATCTCTGTTGAGCCGTTTTCTTGCTGTCCGAGTTTACAGAGCAGTAAAAAGGAAGTTTGTTTGCTAGATATTGGACAAAAATTTGAACCCTTGGAAAGAGGTGTTTTTAATTTGGGCCTTCCCTCCTGGGCGTCCTACATTTGTAGGACATGTCCTCCATTTTCAGATCACAGTATATTTTATGGGTTTATACTATATTTGTACACCTGCAGACCCATAATTAATCATGACCATTGACATGCAAGCATTTTCAATGTAATATCCACTCTCTTGAAGCAAAACAACTCTCCATAATAGCATAAGCGCTATTTGAAAGTAGAATTTATTCTCTTAGACTATGGTGGACTTTACGTCCTTCGAGGTCTTTCCACAAAGTTTGGATGGGCAATTATCCGACGTTATTGAGTTGCAAAAATTCGGAAGTCTGGGAGTTTGGACTAGCCATCTCTTGGCATATCTTGCACCTGTAAGATTCTGTGATTACATATGTGACATTCTTGAATGAGATATTTGGAAAAGGAGGCAAGTGCTATGTAGTCCAAACCTTTCATATCATTTATAGATTCACAATAAAATTGGTCGTGAAGGAGGGGTAATCAGGCTGCATGAAATTACATGGAGAGAAGGATCCTCTTCTATGCAGAACAAAATAATCTTTCATTGTTCAAGATTTCTTTGCATGAGGAAGTTGATGGGAATGGTTTTATTGAATCTTATTTCCTCTCTGTTGGGCCGTTTTCTTGCTGTCCGCGTTTATAGAGCAGTAAAAAGGAAATTTGGTTGCTAGATAGTGGACAAAAATTTGAACCCTTGGAAAGAGTTGTTTTTGATATGGGCCTGTTAAGGAAAATGCAACATGGGACTTACAGTAATAGAAATAAAATATGTATGTGAAAATCACAGTGATTAAGCAGGAGCAATCATGAAGCTACACAGGTGAAAAGGATAATATAATTTGGAAGCTTTGAGAGACAAGGACAAAGTTATAGAGTGTATATTCAAAACACCTGTTATAGATTGCAAACACCTGAGATTCATTAAGTAGTCAAGGTAAAATGATGAAATACTTGGGTTTGTCTTAAGTATGGGATGATCCATGTAAACCAATCAAAATGAATGTACACACCCACTGGGTGGGAACCGACTAGTTGGTGGTGACTAACAATGGCTATAAGTACAATGTTTGCCAATGCATATTGTGGGGTAGTTTTGGAGATATTGTGAAGTGTAGAGATTGTGATTTGTAGGGCATATAGTATTTATGTATATAGTAGAATAAAGTAGATCTTTTATATAAGACTACTGAGTTGTCTGGTGTCTTGAGGGAAGATACAAGAACCAGAAGAATCCTGGAGAAGTTTGGAGACATCTCAGGAAGAAGGGTGAGAAGGCTTGGAGAGTTTGTCAGGATCTTCAGCCTATTCTCTGAAACTCTGCTGCTTGGGAAAGAAGCATCAACCACTGATCAAAGCTGGTCGGCTCTGCTGCATAAAAAGGTGGTGAGTTAGAGCCAGAGGTGAAGAGCTACAACTTCGATCATCCCTGACAGGGCCTTCCCTCCTGGGGGTCATAAATTTGTAGGACATGTCCTCCATCTTGGGATCACAGTATATTTTATGCGTTTATACTATATATGTACACCTGTAGACCCATAATATATCATGACCATGGCCATCCAAGCATTTTCAATGTAATATCCACTCTCTTGAAGCAAAAGAACTCTCCATAATAGTGTAAGAGCTATTTGAAAGTAGAATTTATTTTCTTGGACTTTGGTGGACTTTACGTCCGGCGAGGTCTTTCCACAAAGTTTGGATGTGCAATTATCAGACGTTATTGTGTTGCAAAAATTAGGAAGGCTGTGAGTTTGGACTAGCCATCTCTTGGCATATCTTGTACCTGTAAGATTCTGTGATTACATATCTGACATTCTCGAATGAGAGATTTGGAAGAGGAGGCACGTGCCATGTAGTCCAAACCCTTCATGTCATTTATGGATTCACAGTGAAATTGGTGGTGATGTAGGCGTACCCAGTCTGGAAGAAGCCACATGGAGGGAAGGATCCTCTTCTATGTAGAACGAAAGGATCTTTCATTTTTCAAGATTTCTTTGCATGAGGAAGTTGATGGGAATGGATTTATTGAATCTTATTTCCTCTCTGTTGAGCTGTTTTCTTGCTGTCCTAGTTTACAGAGCAGTAAAAAGGAAGTTTGTTTGCTAGATAGTGGACAAAAATTTGAACCCTTGGAAAGAGGTGTTTTTGATTTGGACCTTCCCTCCTGGTGTCCTACATTTGTAGGACATGTCCTCCATTTTCTGATCACAGTATATTTTATGGATTTATACTATATTTGTACACCTGTATACCCATAATTAATCATGACCATTGCCATCCAAGCATTTTCAATGTAATATCCACTCTCTTGAAGCAAAACAACTCTCCACAATAGTGTAAGAGCTATTTGAAAGTAGAATTTATTCTCTTGGATTTTGGTGGACTTTACGTCTTTCGAGGTCTTTCCACAAAGTTTGGATGGGCAATTATAAGACGTTATTGAATTGCAAAAACCTGAAGGGTGGAAGTTTGGACAAGCCATTTCTTGGCATATTCTCCACCTGCAAGATTCTGTGATTATATATCTGACATTCTCGAATGAGAGATTTGGAAGAGGAGGCAAGTGCCAGGTAGTCCAAACGCTTCATATCCTTTATGGATTCACAATAAAATTGGTTGTGATGGAGGGGTAACCAGTCTGCAAGAAATCACATGGAGAGAAGGATCCTCTTCGATGCAGAACTAAATGATCTTTCATTGTTAAAGATTTCTTTGCATGAGGAAGTTGATGGGAATGGTTTTATTGAAAATTATTTCCTCTCTGTTGAGTCTTTTTCTTGCTGTACGATTATATAGAGCAGTAAAAAGGAAGTTTTGCTGCTAGTTAGCGGACAAAAATTTGAACCCTTGGAAAGAGGTCTTTTTGATTTGGGCCTTCCCTCCTGGGCATCCTACATTTGTAGGACATGTCCTCAATTTTCAGATCACAGTATATTTTATGGGTATATACAATATTTGTACACCTGTAGACCCAGAATTAATCATGACCATTGCCATCCATGCATTCTCAAAGTATATTCCACCCCCTTCACGTAAAACAACTCTTAATAATAGTGTAAGAGCTATTTGAAAGTAGAATTTATTCTCTTGGACTTTGGTGCACTTTACCTCCTGCGACGTCTTTCCACAAAGTTTGGATGGACACTTATCAGACGTTAATGAGTTGCAAAAATTCTGAAGGTGGGAGTTTGGACTAGCCATATCTTGGCATATCTTTCACCTGTATGATTCTGTAATTACATATCTGACATTCTTGAATGAGAGATTTGGAAGAGGAGCAAGTGCTATGTAGACCAAACCCTTCATGTAATTTATGGATTCACAGTAAAATTGGTCATGATGGAGGGGTAACCAGTCTGAATGAAATCACATGGAGAGAAGGATCCTCTTCGATGCACAACGAAATTATCTTTAATTGTTCAGGATTTCTTTGCATGAGGAAGTTGATGGGAATGGTTTTATTGAATCTTATTTCCTCTCTGTTGAGCCGTTTTCTTGCTGTACGAGTATATAGAGCAGTAAAAAGGAAGTTTGGTTGCTAGTTAGTGGATCAAAATTTAAACCCTTGGAAAGATGTGTTTTTGATTTGGGCCTTTCCTCCTGGGCGTCCTACATTTGTAGGACATGTCCTCCATTTTCTGATCACATTATATTTTATGGGTTTATTCTATATTTCTACACCTGTAGACCCATAATTAATCATTACCATGGCCATCCAAGCATTTTCAATATAATATCAAATCTCTTGAAGCAAAACATTTCTCCATAATAGTGTAAGAGCTATTTGAAAGTAGAATTTATTCTCTTGGAATTTGGTGGACTTTATGTCCGTCGAGGTCTTTCCACAAAGTTTGGATGGGCAATTATCAGACGTTATTGAGTTGCAAAAATTCGGAAGGCTGGGAGTTTGCACAAGATATTTCTTGGCATATATTCCACCGGTAAGATTCTGTGATGACATATCTGACATTCTCGAATGAGAGATTTGGAAGAGGAGGCAAGTGCCATGTAGTCCAAACCCTTCATGTCATTTATGGATTCACAGTGAAATTGGTGGTGATGTTGGGGGACCCAGTCTGCATGAAATCACATGGAGAGAAGGATCCTCTTCTATGTAGAACGAAATGATCTTTCATTGTACAAGATTTCTTTGCATTAGGAAGTTGATTTGAATGGTTTTATTGAATCTTATTTCCTCTCTGTTGAGCCGTTTACTTGCTGTCCGATGTTATAGAGCAGTAAAAAGGAAGTTTGGCTACTAGTTATTGTACAAAAATTTCAACCCTAGGAAAGAGGTGTTTTTGATTTGGGCCTTCCCTCCAGGGCGTCCTACATTTGTAGGACATATCCTCCATTTTCACATCACTGTATATTTTATGGGTTTGTACTATATTTGTACACCTGCAGACCCATAATTAATCATGACCATTGCCATCCAAGCATTTTCAAAGTATATTCCACTCCGTTCAAGCAAAACAACTCACCATAATAGTGTATGAGCTATTTGAAAGTAGCTATTATTCTCTTGGACTTTGGTGCACTTTACGTCAAGCGAGATCTTTCCACAAAGTTTGGATGGGCAATTATCAGACCTTATTGAGTTGCAAAAATTCGGAAGGCTGGGAGTTTGGATTAGCCATCTCTTGGCATATCCTGCACCTGCAAGATTCTGTGATTACATATCTGACATTCTCGAATGAGATTTAGAAGAGGAGGCAAGTGCTATGTAGTCCAAACCCTTCATGTCATTTATGGATTCAAAGTGAAATTGGTCGTGATGGAGGGGTACACAGTCTGCATGAAATCAAATGGAGAGAAGGATCCTCTTCTATGTAGAATGAAATGATCTTTTATTGTTCAAGATTTTTTTGCTTCAGGTAATTGATGGGAATGGTTTTATTGAATCTTTTTTCCTCTCTGTTGAGCGGTTTTCTGGCTGTTCGAGTTTACACACCAGGAAAATGAAGTTTGATTTCTAGATAGTGGACAAAAATTTGAACCCTTGGAAAAAGATTTTTTTTATTAGGGGCATCAATCCTGGGCGTCCTACATTTGTAGGACATGTCCTCCATTTTCAAATCACAGTATATTTTATGGGTATATACTATATTTGTACACCTGTATACCCATAATTAATCATTACCCTTGCCATCCAAGCATTTTCAATGTAATATCCACTCTCTTGAAGCAAAACAACTCTCCATAATCGTGTAAGAGCTGTTTGAAAGTGGAATTTATTCTCTTGGACTTTGGTGGACTTTACGTCCTTCGAGGTCTTTCCACAAATTTTGGATGTGCAATAATGAGACGTTATTGAATTGCAAATATTCTGAAGTGTGGAAGTTTGGACAAGCCATGTCTTGGCAAATTCTCCACCTGCAAGATTTTTTGATTACATATTTGACATTCTTGAATGAGAGATTTGGAAGAGGAAGCAAGTGCCATGTAGTCCAAACCCTTCATATCATTTATGGATTCACAATAAAATTGGTTGTGATGGAGGGGTACCCAGTGTGCATGAAATCACATGGAGAGAAGGATCCTCTTGTATGCAGAACAAAATTATCATTCATTGTTCAAGATATCTTTGCATTAGGAAGTTGATGGGAATGGTTTTATTGAATCTTATTTACTCTCTGTTGAGCCGTTTTCTTGCTGTACCAGTATATAGAGCAGTAAAAAGGAAGTTTGGTTGCTAGTTAGTAGACAAAAATTTGAACCCTTGGAAAGAGGTGTTTTTGATTTGGGCCTTCCCACCAGGGCGTCCTACATTTGTCTAGCCATCTCTTGGCATATCTTGCACCTGTAAGATTCTGTGATTACATATGTGACATTCTCGAATGAGAGATTTGGAAGAGGAGGCAAGTGCTATGTAGTCCAAACCCTTCATATCATTTATAGATTCACAATAAAATTGGTCGTGAAGGAGGGGTACCCAGGCTGCATGAAATTACATGGAGAGAAGGATCCTCTTCAATGCAGAACAAAATGATCTTTCATTGTTCAAGATTTCTTTGCATGAGGAAATTGATGGGAATGGTTTTATTGAATCTTATTTCCTCTCTGTTGAGCGTTTTTCTTGATGTATGAATATATAGAGCAGTAAAAAGGAAGTTTTGTGGCTAATTAGTGAAGAAAAATTTGAACCCTTGGAAAGAGGTCTTTTTGATTTGGGTCTTCCCTCCTGGGCGTCCTACATTTGTAGGACATGTCCTCCATTTTCTGATCACAGTATATTTTATAGGTTTATACTATATTTGTAAAACTGTAATACCCTAAGTAATAATGACCATGGCCATCCATGCATTTTCAATGTAATATCCACTCTCTTGAAGCAAAACAACTCTCCATAATAGCGGAGGAGCTATTTGAAAGTAGAATTTATTCTCTTAGACTATGGTGGACTTTATGTCCTTCGAGGTCTTTCCACAAAGTTTGGAAGGACAATTATCAGACGTTATTGATTTGCAAAAATTCTGAAGGGTGGAAGTTTGGACAAGCCATTTCTTGGCATATCTTCCACATGTAAGATTCTGTGATTACATATCTGACATTTTCGAATGAGAGATTTGGAAGAGGCGGCAAGTGCCATGTAGTCCAAACCCTTCATGTCATTTATGGATTCACAGTGAAATTGGTCGTGACGGAGGGGTACCCAGTCTGCATGAAATCAGATGGAGAGAAGGATCCTCTTCTATGTAGAACAAAATGATCTTTCATTGTTCAAGATTTCTTTAGATGAGGAAGTTGATCGGAATGGTTTTATTGAATCTTATTTGCTCTCTGTTGATCGGTTTTCTTGATGTACGAATATATAGAGCAGTAAAGAGTAAGTTTGGTTGCTAGTTAGTGGACAAAAATTTGAACCCTTGGAAAGAGGTGTTTCGGTTTGGGCCTTCCCTCCAGGGCGTCCTACATTTGTAGGACATGTCATCCATTTTCAGATCACACTATATTTTATGGGTTTATACCATATATGTACACCTGCAGACCCATAATTAATCATGACCATTGACATCCAAGCATTTTCAAAGTATATTCCATTCCGTTCAAACAAAACAACTCTCCATAATAGTGTATGAGCTATTTGAAAGTAGCATTTATTCTCTTAGACTTTGGTGCATCTTACATCCTGCGAGGTCTTTCCGCAAAGTTTGGATGGTCAATTCTCAGATGTTACTGAGTTGCAAAAATTCTGAAGGGTGGAAGTTTGGACTAGCGATCTCTTGGCATATCTTTCACCTTTAAGATTCTGTGATTACATATCTGACATTCTCGAATGAGAGATTTGGAAGAGGAGGCAAGTGCTATGTAGTTCAAACCCTTCATGTCATTTATGGATTCACAGTAAAATTGGTCATGATGGAGGGGTACCCTGTCTGCATGAAATCACATGGAGAGAAGGATCCTCTTGTATGCAGAACAAAATGATCTTTCATTGTTCAAGATTTCTTTGCATGAGGAAGTTGATGGGAATGGTTTTATTGAATCTTGTTTCCTCTCTGTTAAGCGGTTTTATTGATGTAGGAATATATAGAGCAGTAAAAAGGAAGTTTGGTTGCTAGATAGTGAAGAAAAATTTGAACCCTTGGAAAGAGGTGTTTTTGATTTGTGCCTTCCCTCCTGGGCGTCCTACATTTGTAGGACATGTCCTACATTTTCAGATCACATAATATTTTATGGGTATATACTATATTTTTACACCTGTAAACCCATAATTAATCATGACCATTGCCATTGAAGCATTTTCAATGTAATTTCCACTCTCTTGAAGCAAAACCACTCTCCATAATAGTGTAAGAGCTATTTGAAAGTAGAATTTATTGGACTTTGGTGGACTTTAGGTCCTTTGAGGTCTTTCCACAAAGTTTGGATGGGCAAGTATCAGACGTTATTTAGTTGCAAAAATTCTGAAGTGTGGTAGTTTGGACAAGCCATTACTTGGCATATCTTCCACCTGTAAGATTCTGTGATTACATATCTGATATTCTCAAATGAGAGATTTGGAAGAGGAGGCAAGTGCCATATAGTCCAAACCCTTCATGTCATATTTGGATTCACAGGGAAATTTGTCGTGATATAGGCGGACCCAGTCTGCATGAAATCACTTGAAGAGAAGGATCCTCTTCTATGCAGAATGAAATGATCTTCCATTGTTCAAGATTTCTTTGCACGAGGAAGATGATGGGAATGGTTATATTGAATCTTATTTCCTCTCTGTTGAGCCGTTTTCTAGATTTCCGAGATTATAGAGCGGTAAAAAGGAAGTATGGTTGCTAATTAGTGGACAAAAATTTGAACCCTTGGAAAGAGGTGTTTTTGATGTGGACCTTCACTCCTGGACGTCCTACATTTGTAGGACATGTCCTCCATTTTCACATCATACTGTATTTTATGGGTTTATACTATATATGTACACCTGTAGTCCCATAATATATCGTGACCATGGCCATCCAAGCATTTTCAATGTAATATCCACTCTCTTGAAGCAAAACAACTCTCCATAATAGTGTAAGAGCTATTTGAAAGTAGAATTAGTTCTCTTGGACTTTGGTGGACTTTACGTCCGGCGAGGTTTTTCCAAAAGTTTGGATGGGCAATTATCAGATGTTATTGAGATGAAAAAATTCTGAAGTGTGGAATTTTGGACAAGCCATTTCTTGGCATATCTTCCACATGTAAGATTCTGTTATTACATAGCTGTCATTCTCGAATGAGAGGTTTGGAAGAGGAGGCAACTGCCATGTAGTCGAAACCCTTCATGTCATTTATGGATACACAGTGAAATTGGTGGTGATGTAGGGGTACCCAGTCTGCATGAAATCACATGGAGAGAAGGATCCCCTTCCGTGTAGAACGAAATGATCTTTCATTGTTCAAGATTCCTTTGCATGAAGAAGTTGATGAGAATGGTTTTATTGAATATTATTTCCTCTCTGTTGAGCCGTTTTCTTGCTGTCCGCGTTTATAGACCAGTAAAAAGGAAGTTTGGTTGCTAGATAGTGGACAAAAATTTGAACATTTGGAAAGAGGTGTTTTTGATTTTGGCCTTCCATCCTGGGCGTCCTACATTTGTAGGACATGCCCTCCATCTTGAGATCACAGTATATTTTATGAGTTTATACTATATATGCACACCTGTAGACCAATAATATATCATGACCATGGCCATCCAAGGATTTTCAATTTAATATCCACTCTCTTGAAGCAAAGGAACTCTCCATAATAGTGTATGAGCTATTTGAAAGTAGCATTTATTCTCTTGGACTTTGGTGCATCTTACATCCTGCGAGGTCTTTCCACAAAGTTTGGATGGGCAATTCTCAGATGTTACTGAGTTGCAAAAATTCGGAAGGGTGGGAGTTTGGACTAGGCATATCTTGGCATATAATCCACCTGTAAGATTCTGTGATTATATATCTGACATTCTCGAATGAGAGATTTGGATGAGGAGGCAAGTGTTATGTAGTCCAAACACTTCATGTCATTTATGGATTCACAGTAAAATTGGTCGTGATGGAGGGGTACCCAGTCTGCATGAAATCACATGGGAGAAGAATCCTCTTGCATGCAGACCAAAATTATTTTTCATTGTTCAAGATTTTTTTGCATTAGGAAGTTGAAGGGAATGGTTTTATTGAATCTTATTTCCTCTCTGTTGAGCTGTTTTATTGCTGTACGAGTATATAGAGCAGTAAAAAGGAGGTTTGGTTGCTAGTTAGTGTACAAAAATTTGAACCCTTGGAAAGAGGTGTTTTTGATTTGGGCCTTCCCTCCAGGGCGTCCTACATTTGTAGGACATGTCCTCCATTTTCAGATCAGTGTATATTTTATGGGTTTATACTATATTTGTAAACCTGCAGACCCACAATTAATCATGACCATTGCCATCCAAGCATTTTCAAAGTAATATCTAATCTCTCGAACCAAAACAACTCTCCATAATAGTGTAAGAGCTATTTGAAAGTAGAATATTCTCTTGGACTTTGGTGCACTTTACGTCAAGCGAGGTTTTTCCACAAAGTTTGGATGGGCAATTATCAGATCTTATTGAGTTGCAAAAATTCAGAAGGCTGGGAGTTTGGACTAGCGATCTCTTGGCATATCTTGAACCTGCCAGATTCTGTGATTACATATCTGACATTCTCGAATGAGAGATTTGGAAGAGGAGGCAAGTGCTATGTAGTCCAAACCCTTCATGTCATTTATGGATTCACAATAAAATTGGACGTGATGGAGGGATAACCAGTCAGAATGAAATCACATGGAGGGAGGGATCCTCTTCTATGCAGAACGAAATGATCTTTTATTGTTCAAGGTTTTTTTTGGTTGAGGAAGTTGATGGGAATGGTTTTATGGAATCTTATTTCCTCTCTGTTGAGCCGTTTTCTTGCTGTCCTAGTTTACAGAGCAGTAAAAAGGAAGTTTGTTTGCTAGATGGTGGACAAAAATTTGAACCCTTGGAAAGAGGTGTTTTTGATTTGGACCTTCTCTCCTGGGCATCCTACATTTGTATGACAGGTCCTTCATTTTCAGATCACAGTATATTTTATGGGTATATACTATATTTGTACACCTGTAGACCCATAATTAATCATGACCATGGCCATCCAAGCATTTTCAATATAATATCCCCTCTCCTGAAGCAAAACAGCTCTCCATAATAGTGTAAGAGCTATTTGAAAGTAGCAATTATTCTCTTGGACTTTGTTGCACTTTATGTCCTGCGAGGTCTTTCCACAAAGTTTGGATGGGCAATTCTCAGATGTTATTCAGTTGCAAATATTCTGAAGGGTGGAAGTTTGGACTAGCCTTCTCTTGTTATATCTTTCACATGTAAGATTTTGTGATTACATATCTGACATTCTTGAATGAGAGATTTGGAAGAGGAGGCAAGTGCTATCTATTCCAAACCCCTCATGTCATTTAGGGATTCACATTGAAAGTGGTCGTGATGGAGGGGTACCCAGTGTGCATGAAATCACATGGAGAGATGGATCCTCTTCTATGCAGAACAAAATTATCTTTAATTGTTCAAGATTTCTTTGCATGAGGAAGTTGATCGGAATGGTTTTATTGAATCTTATTTCCTCTCTGTTGAGCTGTTTTCTTGCTGTACGAGTATATAGAGCAGTAAAAAGGAAGTTTGGTTGCTAGATAGTACACAAAAATTAGAAACCTTGAAAAGACGTGTTTTTGATGTGGGCCTTCACTCCAGGGCATCCTACATTTGTAGGACATGTCCTCCATTTTCAGATCGCAGTATATTTAATGGGTTTATACTATATTTGTACACCTGTAGACACATAATTGATCATGATCATGGCCATCCAAGCATTTTCAAAGTATATTCCACTCCGTTCAAGCAAGTCAACTCTCCATAATAGTGTAAGAGCTATTTGAAAGTAGAATTTATTATCTTCGACTTTGATGCACTCTACTTCCTTCGAGGTCTTTCAACCAAGTTAGGATTGGCAATTATCAGACGTTGTTGACGTGCAAAATTTCTGAAGGGTAGACGGTTGGACTAGCCATCTTTTGGCATATCTTCCACTGTAAGTTTCTGTGATTACATATCTGACATTCTCGAATGAGAGATTTGGAAGAGGAGGCAAGTGCTATATAGTCCAAACCCTTCATGTCATTTATGGATTCACAGTGAAAGTGGTCGTGATGGAGGGGTACCCATTCTGCATGAAATAACTTGGAGAGAAGGATCCTCTTCTATGCATATCGAAATGATCTTCTATTGTTCAAGATTTCTTTGCATGAGGAAGTTGATGGGAATGTTTTAATTGAATCTTATTTCCTCTCTGTTGAGGCGTTTTCTTGCTGTACCAGTTTATAGAGCAGTAATAATGAAGTTTGGTTGCTAGTTAGTGGACAAAATTTTGAAGCCTTAACCCATTAGGTTAATGCTTTCCTGCCAGAATGGAGTTGATGAAATTGTTAAAGGAGATGGGTTATAAAATATGCTGAAACTTCAATAAATGCAATTTAATTGGAGACTGAATGTTGATATTTTAGGGGATGAAGAGACAATGAAGCAAACTGAGAGTTGTGTCACAAATTATTTTAGGGAAAATAATTTGGAGGAAATAAAAAATAAAACAATTTGAGACACGCATAAAGCGGTCCTTAGAAGTTTTTTCCTAAAAAAATCTAAAGAGTTTAAACTTTTACGGGTCAAAGAAATTAACGATACAGAAGCAATGATAAAAGATGTTGAAGAAGAGCTAGTAAGTGAGCCATCTTCAATGAAGCTTATCAGAAAACTAAAATATTGGAAGCATAGATATAGAATGTTGTTGAACAAGGAGTTAGAACATAAACTGAGGAAGAAGCGTAAAGTTAAATTTGATATGGACAATAAGATTGGCAAATGGTTAGGAAATAAGATTAAATTCAATGTAGAAACAACCACAATCTCTGAAATAACCGATGGAAATGGTAAGGCTACCCTTCAAGCTCACATTCAAAATAAATTCTTAGGTTATTTTGTTAATTTATACACAAAGGAAACAATTGTGCAGGAGGATAATAAAATATTTGATGAACTCTTGGAGAATCTTGAATATATGATTTTGAATGAGTCAGATAAAAGTCTTCTAAATAACAATATTACAATTAGGGAGGTGGAGGAAGCTATTCAAAAACTCAAATTAAATAAGTCCCCTGGTCCGGACGGATTTGTAGCTGAATATTACGTCAAGTTAACATCGGTATTATCAGAACCATTGAGAAAGACCTTTAATAATATTACATCGGAAGGAATTCCGGACACATGGAAATGTGCGGATATAGTTGTAATTCCCAAAGCAGGCAAAGACCCAACTCTAATAGAAAACTATAGACCCATCTCTTTGATGAATATCGATTATAAGATCTTTATGGGTATCTTGGCCAATAGACTGAAAGGAATCTTAAGGAATAGAATTCAAGAAGAGCAATCAGGTTGTCTACCTCAAAGGCAAATCAAAGATAATGTTAGAACAGTCATTGATATCCTTGAATATTATGAACAGCACAATGAACGGAAATTGGCTATGCTACTATTAGACGCTGAAAAAGCGTTCGATTTGGTTAATTGGGATTTTATGTTCAAAATATTAGAAAAACTTAATTTTGGTGAAAGATTTATAAGCTGGATTAAAGCTATTTATACGGATGAAAGAGCTAAAGTTGTAGTCAACGGGATGAGGTCTAAGGAATTTAATATAGAGCGTGGAGTTAGACAGGGTTGCCCTTTATCACCTTTGTTGTTTCTTATAGTTCTAGAACTTCTGCTTAATAGGATAAGATATGAGAAAGAAATCAAAGGACCCAAAATTAAAGGCTTTGAATTTAAAATCAAAGCCTATGCTGATGACTTAATTATTTTCTTGGATGATCCTATGAATGGCATTAAGAAATTGTTAGATATACTTCATGAATTTGGTAAGTTTTCAGGTTTCAAATTAAACACAAACAAATCGGTCATTATCACTAAAAATTTATGCAATGAGGAAGTCAAACTATTGGAGCAATCATCATGTTGCAAGGTGGTAAGAAAGGCGGAATATTTGGGAATCCACATATCCAATAGAAATACCGAATTATTTGATATCAACTATGGTAAAATCTGGAATGACATCAAAAGCGATTTAATAAAATGGTCCAGAATGAGGTTATCGCTATATGGTAAAATCGCACTAATCAAAATGTCTGTTCTACCAAAATTTATTTTTTTATTTAACAATCTTCCAATTATACATAACGATAAACCGTTTGTGTTATGGAATAGGGAACTTAAGAGATTCTTATGGGAAGGCAAAAAACCCCGTGTTAGGTGGAAGATTCTAACAGATAAGAAAATAAATGGGGGCTGTGACTTACCTGATTTGAAATTGTACTTTTGGGCATGTGCATTAACCTGGATCCAGGAGTGGATCTTGCTTAAGAACAGTAAATTGTTGGCTTTAGAAGGCCATGATTTGAGATTTGGGTGGCATGCTTACTTATGGCACAATAAAGCTAAAGTACACCAGGCTTTTGGCCACCATGTAATTAGGAAAGCCTTGATTAAAGTCTGAGAAAAGATCAAAGTTGATTTTTATCAATATACCCCAGGCTGGATCTCTCCTGAAGAGGCGATATTAAGTAGATTTAAAACATCCAGAAGTTGGCTAAAGTATCAGGATATAATAACAATAAATAGACAAACTGGTTGCACAAAAATGATAGATTTAGCTGCCATTCAAAATAAAGATGCAACATTTACATGGTTCCAATATCATCAGATAAAAGCTTGCTTTAATAATGACCTTAAACAACAGAACTTCAATTTAACATTAAATGAAATCGACAATATAATCATAAATAAAAAATCGAAACAAATTGCCAATTTATATGGAATACTGATACAACGAAAGCTAGAAGATGAATTGGTAAAGGACCACATGATAAAATGGGCCCAAGATCTGGGTGTTGAAATAAGCTTAGAGGTCTGGGCTAAGGCGAGAATGATAACATTCAAATTCATTAATAACCAACTATTTCGTGAAAATGACTATAAAATGGAAACGAGGTGGTATTTAACTCCGGTCAGATTGGCAAAAATGTACAAAAATAGGAAATATCTATGTTGGAAATGTCAGAAAGAACCTGGAACCTGGTCACATATGTGGTGGTATTGTCCTGTAATGCAAGAATTTTGGAAGCTGATTCATGGTATAATTTGTGACATTCTTAACATAACCTTTGATTGTACACCGCAAATATATCTTTTAAATATGATTCAAGATTTACATAACATAAAAAAAAATTATAAATGGAAGATCCTCTTGTATATGGTGACGTCTGCAAGAATAGCAATTGCTGGCAAATGGAAATCTCAAATTTTACCAACAGTGGGTGGCTGGTTACAGAAATTATTGGATATTGCGAATTTGGATGATCATAGGGAGGGAGTATGCAACAAAGATGGCAATGGTGCAGTTAGCATATGGAAACCCTTATATCTTTATTGTGAGGAAAAATGGGATATTTATATGGTAAAGGACTGAAATCAAACATTATAAGGATAATAAGAGTGGTAACGGTAATATTAACCAGATTAACTAATGTTGTTTTTTTTGTTTTTATGTGCTCTTCTTTGTTTCTTTCTTTTTCTTTCTAGGATTAGTGGGATAATTAAAATGTTTATTTTTCTAGCAGTGTATTTGATAAGGAGTTAAAGAGAAGTGGTACTTAGATGTAATTTAAGGATAATGACTCGCAAACTTGATATGTCTTAGTTACTAATTAGATTTATCAGCCCTGGGCTTTATTTTATAAACCTGAGTTATACAAGAGGCGACTTTAGGCAGGGAATCTTAACAGCCATGTATGAATTTGAAATTGCATGTGTAAAGCTTTGTAATTATATTTTTGTTATAATAATAATAAAAAAATATGCTGAAGGGGTTAATGACTGTAAAGCTCAAAAGATGCTGGTTATAAAGTGGGAAGCTTTGAGAGCTGAGAGCTGGAACGTGGGGGATTTGCCGGCCTTGGCCGCTGCAGAGAATTGAATTCAAACCTTCATGGTTAATTGGTTAAATGTTTAATTGTATAGTCCCCAAAACATAAATGGATTGGTTTGATATTAAATGAATAATGAAAAATTGTGCCTAAGTTAGTCACATATCTGTGCTGACTTTGATAGCCATGGGTTCCTAGTCTCAGGCTTCAGAGTTCATAAACAAACCACCATCAGAGACAGTTGTTTGGTCTAAGGTCAATGGGAAACTGTAGATTCACACGCACCTGGCTCTTTGTTGGATTTTCCGGACAGTAGGACATTACATCATGTGAAGAGCCAAAACGCGGGAAATTTGGACCAATCACAGTTTGCCACTTGACTATGGGAAGGGACTTTGTTCTGTGCTATAAAAGTGTGTTAATGTACTGTGCCTTTAGATTCGTCAGAGAAGTCAAGGCCTGTCTGCGCTGTTTTCTTTTCTGCAATAAAGCTGTCCTTTTTGACGTAATGTCTGGGAGCTGTCTTTATGTCTGAAAGAGGACTGGTGGGCATGCTGATACTGACAGGAAAGAGGTGTTTTTGATTTGGGCCTTCCCTCCTGGGTGTCCTGCATTTGTAGGACATTTCCTCCATTTTCTGATCACAGTATGTTTTATGGGTTTATACTATATTTGTACACTTGTAGACCCATAACTAATCATGACCATTGCCATCTAGTCATTTTCAATGTATATTCCACCCCCTTCAAGCAAAACAACTCTCCATAATAGTGTAAGAGCTGTTTGAAAGTAAAATTTATTCTCTTGGACTTTGATGGACTCTACGTACTTCGAGGTCTTTCCACAATGTTAGGATGGGCAATTATCAGATGATGTTGAGGTGAAAAATTTCTGAAGGGTGGAAGGTTGGACTAGGCATCTCTTCCGTCTGTAAGTTTCTGTGATTAAATGTCTGACATTCTAGAATGGTGGATTTGGAAAAGAAGGCAAGTGCTACGTACTCCAAACCTTTCATGACATTTACGTATTCACAGTGAAAGTGGTCGTGACGGAGGGGTACCCAGTCTGCATGAAATCACATGGAGAGAAGGATCCTCTTCGATGCATAACGAAATGACCTTCCATTGTTCAAGATTACTTTGCATGAGGAAGTTGATGGGAATGGTTATGTTGAATCTTATTTCCTCTCTGTTGAGTCGTTTTCTTGCTGTCCGAGTACATAGAGCAGTAAAAAGGAAGTTTGCTTGCTAGTTAGTGGACAAAATTTTGAAACCTTGGAAAGAGGTGTTTTTGATTTGGGCCTTCCCTCCTGGGCGTCCAACATTTGTAGGACATGTCCTCCATTTTCAGATCACAGAATATTTTATGGGTATATAACATATTTGTACACCTGTAGACCAATAATTAATCATGAGCATGGCCATCCAAGCATTTTCAATGTAATATCCACTCTCTTGAAGCAAAACAGCTCTCCACAATAGTGTATGAGCTATTTGAAAGTAGAATTTATTCTCTTGGACTTTGGTGCACTTAACGTCCTGCGAGGTTTTTCCACAAAGTTTGGATGGGCAATTCTCAGATGTTATTGAGTTGCAAAAATTCTGAAGGGAGGAAGTTTGGACTAGCCATCTCTTGGCATATCTTGTACCTGTAAGATTCTGTGATTACATATCTGACATTCTTGAATGAGAGATTTGGAGGCAAGAGCTATGTAGTCCAAACCCTTCATGTCATTTATGGATTCATAGTGAAAGTGGTCGTGATGGAGGGGTACCCAGTCTGCATGAAATCACATGGAGAGAAGGATCCAATTCTATGCAGAACAAAATGATCTTCCATTGTTGAAGATTTCTTTGCATGAGGAAGGTGATGGGAATGGTTATATTCAATCTTATTTCCTCTCTGATGAGCCGTTTTCTTGCTGTCCGAGTTTATAGAGCAGTAAAAAGGAAGTTTGGTTGCTAGTTAGTGGACAAAAATTTGAACCCTTGGAAAGACATGTTTTTGATTTGGCCCTTCCCTCCTGGGCATCCTACATTTGTAGGACATGTCCTCCATTTTCAGATCACAGTATATTTTATGGGTTTATACTATATTTGTACACCTGTAGACCCATAATTAATCATGGCCATTGCCATCCAAGCATTTTCAATGTGATATCCACTCTCTTGAAGCAAAACAACTCTCCATAATAGCATAAGATATATTTGAAAGTAGAATTTATTTTCTTGGACTTTGGTGGACTTTACATTCGGCGAGGTCTTTCCACAAAGTTTGGATGGGCAATTATCAGACGTTATTGAGTTGCAAAAATTCTGAAGGCTGGGAGTTTGGACCAGCCATCTCTTGGCATATCTTTCACTTGTAATATTCTGTAATTACATATCTGATATTCTCGAATGAGAGATTTCGAAGAGGAGGCAAGTGCTATGTAGTCCAAATCCTTCATGTCATTTATGGATTCACAGTAAAATTGGTCGTGATGGAGGAGTACCCAGTCTGCATGAAATCACATGGAGAGAAGGATCCTCTTCTATGCAGAATGAAATGATCTTTCATTGTTCAAGATTTCTTTGCATGAGGAGGTTGATGGGAATGGTTTTTATTGAATGTTATTTCCTCTCTTTTTTTTGTTTTTTTTTAAATAATTTTTATTAAGAGATGTATAAAAAACAAACGAACAAACATAATACAGATAAACATAACTAACTACCTAACTAACTAACATAAGATATAAAACCTAACAAAACATAGAAAAACTACCTAAATTCTTCCACAGTACTACAGATGTTCATCTACCTTATAATAATTTTCCCTGATCATTTAAGCTATTATAAGTTCACATCACAGACTACATGTTGCAAATGTCGTTCGGAGCTTAAATTATCCAAGACAACAATATATATCGAAATATCTTGAAATTCTATATTCTATATTCTAAGAGATCCTTAAGAAAAAACATATATAGAAAAAAGACAAGAAAAAAATACTTTCACTCCCAAACAATAAAAGGTAGTATACAGTCTTTCATATTCTTCCTCATATATTCAAACCAAGGCCTCCATAGATTCTGAAAAAGTGACAAGGATTTATTTTGGATTAAATATGTTAATTTCTCTAATTCATAAACTTCATACATTTTAAACCTCCATTCTTCCATCGTAGGACATTCTCTTCTTCTACAGTGTTTGGTGAATAAAATTCTCACTGTAGTTATTAGTAAAAATAGTAACTTTCCCCCTTTTTTTCCCCAGCTCATCCCTAAATATATTTAACAAATATATTTTAGGATCGACTTCAATCCATATATTTAAAATTTGTTTAATTTCTTTGTTAATAAGAGTCCAAAACTTGGGAGCTATCTTACATTTCCACCAAACATAAAAGTAATATCCTGTTTCCTCCTCACACTTCCAACAAATAGGGTTATATCCTTTATATATTTTCGATAGTCTTACTGGGGTTAAATACCACCTAAAGATGAATTTGTATGAATTTTCCCTTATACCTATATTTACAGCGTATTTCTTCAATCTATTCCAACTTTTAGTCCACTCTTCCAAATATATATTTTGTTTTAGGTCTTTTGCCCAATTAAGCATATAATTATTAATGGCATTTTCTTCCAGATCCCACTCTCGAATCAATTTATAATATTTCGAAATCATTTTCTTTTTTCCCCCACTCAGAATCTTTTCAAACTTTTTATCAGCAGGACCTATCCTACCCAAATTATTATCAACTTTAAACCGTTCATATAATTGCCTATATGTGAACCAATTGAGGTCATGTCCAGTCATCTTTAATTCCTCTGATGTCTTAAATTGTAGATTATTATCTACTTTTTCGGTCAAATCCTTGTATTTTAGCCACTTTCCGTCCGTGTATATCGTTTTCATTAATATTGCTTCAGCCGGTGAAGCCCAATATGGTATTTTTTGACACCATTTCTTTTTATATTTAAGCCATACTTTCAAACATACTTTACGTATATAATGATCCTTAAATCTAGTGTCACCTTTAGACTTATCGTAAAAAAGATACGAATGAAAACCATATTGCAGATCCTCTCCTTCCAAATCTAAAATCCTTTGATTTTCTAATAACAACCATTCCTGGAGCCATTCCAAAACAGAAGCCTCATAATACCATTGGACATTGGGGAGAGCCAGACCACCTCTCTCGATAGAATCTTGGAGGTCCAACGCCTTTATCCTATGTTTTTTGTAATTCCAAATAAAATTTAATATATCCGAGTTCCATACTTTAAGAATCTTGTCATTTTCAATTACTGGAATATTTTGAAACAGATACATTATCTTAGGGAGGGTTACCATCTTAATCATGGCAATTCTGCCCATCCAAGATAATTTCAATTGATCCCATTTTTTAAACTTACTTTTCATATCTTGCCAGGTATTATAATAGTTGTTCTTATATAAATCTGAGTTCTTTATTGTAATCCAAATTCCTAAATATTTTATTTTACTCTCCAATTTAAATCCAGTTAATTCCTTAAGTGTTTTACCCTCACTTTTTGACGAGTTCATGGTCAACATCACGGATATATTCTTATTAATTCTATATCCGGATACTCTACCATATTGTTGTAGACATTCCATTAATTCCCCAATACAATCCAACGGATTTGATATTGTCAATACCACATCGTCCATGAAGGCTCTTAGTTTGTAATTTTGCTTATGAATTTTTACTCCACTAATTTTATTATTATTTCTAATTTGCACCAACAAAATTTCCAAAGTTAATATAAATAATAGTGGGGCCAAGGGGCAACCTTGCCATACACCTTTTTGTATAACAATTTTTTTTGTCCTCTCTCCATTAATCATAATGGTGGCATCTTGGTTTGCATAAATACTATGAATCCATTTTGTAAAGACCTCCCCCGCTTCTATTTTTTGAATTATCCCAATCATGAAAGTCCAATTAATATTATCAAAGGCTTTCTTCGCATCCAGAAAGATTAAAGCCAATTTTTTTCTGAATATTTTTGTGATGTAAGTCAATTATATTCATTAAATTCCTAAAATTTTGTTTTGTCCCCCTGGATGGGAGAAAGCCATTTTGGTCCTCATGTATCCAATTACCTAAAATAAATTTCAGCCGATTTGCTAATATTGCCGCCATAAATTTATCATCCAAATTCAAAAGAGAAATTGGGCAATAACTATTAGGGTCTAATTTATCTTTGTCTTTTTTTAAAATCAAAGAAATATTGGCGGACTTCCATGATTGAGGAATAGCACCACCAATTATATTATTCATTGTATCCAACAGAGGTAAGATTAATTGCGTAGAAAATATTTTATAGTATTCGTTGGGAAGTACATCTTGCCCTGGCGATTTAGAACATTTAGAAGTGGAGATTGCTTGTTCCAACTCTTTACGCGAAATAGGTGCATTAAGAAGGTCATGTTGATCTTTAGTTAACTTTAAAAAATTCAATTTTTCCAAATATTCTTTAATTTCCTTCTCCTGGGTTATACCAGATTTGTATAGTTCCCGGAAGTGATCTATAAAAACATTTTTAATCTGTAAATGAGTCGTTTTAATTTCTGTCCCTTTTTTTATTTGTGTGATTGCTCTTTTAGCTTTTTCTTTCCTTACTAGATAAGCTAGTAATCTTCCTGGTTTATTTCCATATTCATAATATTTTTGCTGCACAAATTATATTTTATTTTTTCTATCTGACCCATATTGAGGGTAGAAATTTGCTCATTATTCAAAAAATGATAGAATGGAAAAGGGAAAAGAGAAAGCAAGAAGAAGTGTTGAATAATGAGTTAAAAGAATTAGAAAGCAAGTTAAAAGAGGAACCAAACTCGAGGGAAATTAGAGAAAAAATTAAATATATGCAGAAGCAAATTTCTACCCCCAATCTTATTTCCTCTCTGTTGAGCCGTTTTCTTGCTGTCCGAATTTATAGAGCAGTAAAAAAGAAGTTTGATTGCTAGTTAGTGGACAAAATTTTGAACCCTTGGAAAGAGGTGTTTTCGATTTGGGCCTTCCCTCCTGGGTATCCTACATTTGTAGGACATGTCCTCCATTTTCAGATCACGTTAAATTTTATGGGTTCATACTATATTTGGACACTTGTAGAGTCATAATTTATCATGACCATCACCATCTAATCATTTTTCAATGTAATATCCACCCCCTCCAAGCAAAACAACTCTCCATAATAGTGTAAGAGCTATTTGAAAGTAGAATTTATTCTCTTGGACTTTGGTGGATTTACGTCCTTTGAGGTCTTTCCACAAAGTATGGATTGTCAATCATCAGAGGTTGTTGAGGCGCAAAAATTCTGAAGGGCAAAAGGTTGGACTAGGCATCCCTTGGTATCTCTTCCGTCTGTAAGTTTCTTTGATTACATATCTGACATTCTTGGATAAGAGATTTGGAAGAGAAGTCAAGTGCTATGTAGTCCAAATCCCTCATGTCATTTATGGATTCACAGTGACATTGGTTGTGATGGAGGTGTCCCCAGTCTGCATGAAATCACATGGAGAGAAGGATCGTCTTCGATGCAGAACGAAATGATCTTCCATTGTTTAAGATTTCTTTGCATGAGGAAGTGGATGGGAATGGTTAGATTGAATGTTATTTCCTATCTGTTGAGGCATTTTCTTTCTGTCCGAGATTATAGAGCAGTAAAAAGGAAGGTTAGTTGCTAGTTAGTGGACAAAAACTTGAACCCATGGAAAGAAGTGGTTTTTATTTGGGCCTTCCCTCCTGAGCGTCCTACATTTGTAGGACATGTCCTCCATTTTCACATCACGGTATAATTTATGGGTTTATGCTATATTTGTGCACTTGTAGACCCATAATTAATCATGACCATTGCCATCCAAACATTTGCAATGTAATATCCACTCTCTTGAACCAAAACAACTCTCCATAATAGTGTAAGAGCTCTTTGAAAGTAGAATTTATTTTCTTGGACTTTGGTGGACTTTACGTTTTTTGAGGTCTTTGCACAAAGTTTGGATGGGCAATTATCTGACATTATTTAGTTGCAAAAATTCTGAAGGCTGGAAGTTTGGACTAGCCACCTGTTGACATATCTTCCACCTTTAAGATTCAGTGATTACATATCTGACATTCTCGAATGAGAGATTTGGAAGATAAGGCAAGTTCTATGTAGTCCAAGCCCTTCATGTCATTTATAGATTCACAATAAAATTGGTCATGACGGAGGGGTACCCAGTGTGCATGAAATCACATGGAGAGAAGGATCCTCTTCTATGCAGAACGAAATAATCTTTCATTGTTTAAGATTTCTTTGCATGAGGAAGTTGATGGGAATTGTTTTATTGAATCTTATTTCCTCTCTGTTGAGCCGTTTTCTTGCTGTACATGTATATAGAGCAGTAAAAAGGAAGTTTGGTTGCTAGTTAGTGGACAAAAATTTGAACCCTTGAAAAGACATGTTTTTGATGTGGGCCTTCCATCCAGGGCATCCTATATTTGTAGGACATGTCCTCCATTTTCAGATGACAGTATATTTTATGGGTATATACTATATTTGTACACCTGCAGACCCATAATTAATCATGACCATTGCCATCCAAGCATTTTCAATGTATATTCCCCCCCTTCACACAAAACAACTGTTCATAATAGTGTATGAACTATTTGAAAGTAGAATTTATTCTCTCGGACTTTGGTGCACTTTATGTCCTGCGACGTCTTTCCACAAAGTTTAGATGGGCAAATCTCAGACGTTATTGAGTTGCAAAATTTCTAAAGGGAGGAAGTTTGGACTAGTCAACTCTTGGCATATCATGCACCTGTAAGATTCTGTGATTACATATTTGACATTCTCGAATGAGAGATTTGGAAGAGGAGGCAAGTGCTATGTAGTCCAAACCCTTCATGTCATTTATGGATTCACAGTGAAATTGGTCGTGATGGAGGGGTACCCAGTCTGCACGAAATCACATGGAGATAAAGATCCTCTTCTATGCAGAACGAAATGATCTTCCATTTTTAAAGATTTCTTTGCATGAGGAAGTTGATGGGAATGGTTTTATTGAATCTTATTTCCTCTCACTTGAGCCGTTTTCTTGCTGTACGTGTATATAGAGCAGTAAAAAGTAAGTTTGGTTGCCAGTTAGTGGACAAAAATTTGAACCCTTGGAAAGAGGTATTTTTGATGTGGGCCTTCCCTCCAGGGCATCCTACATTTGTAGGACATGTCCTCCCTTTTCAGATCACAGTATATTTTATGGGTATATACAATATTTGTACACCTGTAAACCCATAATTAATCATGACCTTTGCCATCGAAGCATTTTCACTGTAATTTCCACTCTCTTGAAGCAAAACAACTCTCCATAATAGTGTAAGAGCTATTTGAAAGTAGAATTTATTGGACTTTGGTGGACTTTACGTCCTTCGAGGTCTTTCCACAAAGTTTGGATGGGCAATTATCAGACGTTATTGAGTTGCAAAAATTCTGAAGGGTGGAAGTTTGGACTAGCGATCTCTTGGCATATCTTTCACCTGTAAGATTCTATGATTACATATCTGACATTCTCGAATGAGAGATTTGGAAGAGGAGGCAAGTGCTATGTAGTCCAAACCCTTCATGTCATTTATGGATTCACAGTAAAATTGGTCGTGATGGAGGGGTACCCAGTCTGCATGAAATCACATGGAGAGGAGGATCCTCTTGTATGCAGAACAAAATTATCTTTCATTGTTCAAGATTTCTTTGCATTAGGAAGTTGATGGGAATGGTTTTATTGAATCTTATTTCCTCTCTGTTGATCCGTTTTCTTGCTGTACGAGTATATAGAGCAGTAAAAAGGAAGTTTGGTTGCTAGTTAGTGTACAAAAATTTGACGCTTGGAAAGAGGTGTTTTTGATTTGGGCCTTTCCTTCAGGGCGTCCTACATTTGTAGGACATGTCCTCCATTTTCAGATCAAAGTATATTTTATGGGTTTATACTATATTTGTACACCTGTAGACCCATAATTAATCATGACCATTGCCATCCAAGCATTTCAAAGTAAATTCCACTCCGTTCAAGCAAAACAACTCTCCATAATAGTGTATGAGCTATTTGAAAGTAGAATTCATTCTCTTGGACTTTGGTGCACTTTACGTCAAGTGAGGTCTTTCCACAAAGTTTGGATGGGCAATTATCAGACCTTAGTGAGTTGCAAAAATTCGGAAGGCTGGGAGTTTGGACTAGCCATCTCTTGGCATATTTTGCACCTGCAAGATGCTGTGATTACATATCTGACATTCTCGAATGAGAGATTTGGAAGAGGAGGCAAGTGCTATGTAGTCCAAACCCTTCATGTCATTTATGGATTCACAATAAAATTGGACGTGATGGAGGTGTAACCAGTCTGAATGAAATCACATGGCGAGAAGGATCCTCTTCTATGTAGAAAGAAAAGATCTTTCATTGTTCAAGAGATCTTTGCATGAGGAAGTTGATGGGAATGGTTTTATTGAATCTTATTTCCTCTCTGTTGAGCCGTTTTCTTACTGTACGAGTATATAGAGCAGTAAGAAGGACGTTTGGTAGCTAGTTAGTGGACAAAAATTTGACCCCTTGGAAAGAGGTGTTTTTGATGTGGGCCTTCCCTCCTGGGCGTCCTACATTTGTAGGATATGTCCTCCATTTTCAGATCATACTCTATTTTATGGGTTTATACTATATTTGTACACTTGTAGACCCATAATTAATCATGACCATTGCCATCCAAGCATTTTCAATGTAATATCCACTCTCTTGAAGCAATACAACTCTCCATAATAGTGTAAGAGCTATTTGAAAGTAGAATTAATTCTCTTGGACTTTGGTGGATTTTATGTCCTTCGAGGTCTTTCCACAAAGTTTGGATGGGCAATTATCAGACGTTATTGAGTTGCAAAAATTCGGAAGTGTGGAATTTTGGACAAGCCATTTCTTGGCATAACTTACACCTGTAAGATTCTGTGATTACATATCTGACATTCTTGAATGAGAGATATGGAAGAGGAGGCAAGTGCCATGTAGTCCAAACCCTTCATGTCATTAAGGATTCACAGTGAAATTTGTTGTCATGGAGGGGTACCCAGTCTGAATGAAATCACATGGAGAGAAGGATCCTCTTCCATGTAGAACGAAATGATCTTTCATTGTTCAAGATTTCTTTGCATGAGGAAGTTGATGGGAATGGTTTTATTGAATCTTACTTCCTCTCTGTTGGGACATTTTTTTTGCTGTCCGCCTTTATAGAGCAGTAAAAAGGAAGTTTGGTTGCTAGATAGTGGACAAAAATTTGAACCCTTGGAAAGAGTTGTTTTTGATATGGGCCTGTTAAGGAAAATGCAACATGGGACTTACTTTAATGGAAATAAAATTTGTATGTGAAAATCACAGTGATTAAGCAGGAGCAATCATGAAGCTACACAGGTGAAAAGGATAATATAATTTGGAAGCCTTGAGAGACAAGGACAAAGTTATAGAGTGTATATTGACAACACCTGTTATAGATTGCAAACACCTGAGATTCATTAAGTAGTCAAGGTAAAATGATGAAATACTTGGGTTGGTCTTAAGTATGGGATGATCCATGTAAACCAATCAAAATGAATGTACACACCCACTGGGTGGGACCCGACTAGTGGGTGGTGACTAACAATGGCTATAAGTGCAATGTTTGCCAATGCATATTGTGGGGTAGTTTTGGAGATATTGTGATTTGTAGGACATATAGTATTTATGTATATAGTAGAATAAAGTAGATCTTTAATATAAGACTACTGAGTTGTCTGGTGTCTTGAGGGAAGATACAAGAGCCAGAAGAATCCTGGAGAAGTTTGGAGACATCTCAGGAAGAAGGGTGAGAAGGCTTGGAGAGTTTGTCAGGGTCGTCAGCCTATTCTCTGAAACTCTGCTGCTTGGGAAAGTAGCATCAACCACTGATCAATGCTGGTCAGCGCTGCTGCATAACAAGGTGGTGAGTTAGAGCCAGAGGTGAAGAGCTCCAACTTCGATCATCCCTGACAGGGCCTTCCCTCCAGGGCGTCCTACATTTGTAGGACATGTCCTCCATCTCGGGATCACAGTATATTTTATGGGTTTATACTATATATGTAAACCTGTAGACCCATAATATATCATGACCATGGGCATCCAAGCATTTTCAATGTAATATCCACTCTCTTGAAGCAAAAGAACTATCCATAATAGTGTAAGAGCTATTTGAAAGTAGAATTTATTTTCTTGGACTTTGGTGGACTTTACGTCCGGCGAGGTCTTTCCACAAATTTGGATGTGCAATTATCAGACGTTATTGAGTTGCAAAAATACTGAAGGGTGGGAGTTTGGACTAGCCATCTCTTGGCATATCTTGCACCTGTAAGATTCTGTGATTACATATCTGACATTCTCGAATTAGAGATTTGGAAGAGGAGGCAAGTGCTATGTAGTCCAAACCCTTCATATCATTTATAGATTCACTATAAAATTCGTCATGAAGGAGGGATACCCAGTCTGCATGAAATTACATGGAGAGATGGATCCTCTTCTATGCAGAACAAAATGATCTTTCATTGTTCAAGACTGCTTTGCATGAGGAAGTTGATGGGAATGGTTTTATTGAATCTTATTTCCTCTCTGTTGAGCCATTTTCTTGCTGTGCGAGTATATAGAGCAGTAAAAAGGAAGTTTGGTAGCTAGTTAGTGGACAAAAATTTGCACCCTTGGAAAGAGGTGTTTTTGGAGTGGGCCTTCACTCCTGGACGTCGTACATTTGTAGGACATGTCCTCCATTTTCAGATCACAGTATATTTTATGGGTTTATACTATATTTGTACACCTGCAGACCCATAATTAATCATGACCATTGACATGCAAGCATTTTCAAAGTATATTCCACTCCGTTCAAGCAAAACAACTCTCCATAATAGTGTATGAGCTATTTGAAAGTAGCATTTATTCTCTTGGACCTTGGTGCACCTTACATCCTGCAAGGTCTTTCCACAAAGTTTGGATGGGCAATTCTCAGATGTTACTGAGTTGCAAAAATTATAAAGGGTGGAAGTTTGGACTAGCAATCTCTTGGCATATCTTTCACCTGTAAGATTCTGTGATTACATATCTGACATTCTCGAATGAGAGATTTGGAACAGGAGGCAAGTGCTATGTAGTCCAAACCCTTCATGTCATGTATGGATTCACAGTAAAATCGGTCGTGATGGAGGGGTACCCAGTCTGCATGAAATCACATGGAGAGAAGGGTCCTCTTCAATGCAGAACGAAATGATCTTTCATTGTTTAAGATTTCTTTGCATGAGGAAGTTGATGGGAATGGTTTTATTGAATCTTATTTCCTCTCTGTTGAGCGGATTTCTTGATGTACGAATATATAGAGCACTAAAAAGGAAGTTTGGTTGCTAGTTAGTGGACAAAAATTTGAACCCATGGAAAGAGGTGTTTTTGATGTGGGCCTTCCCTCCTGGGCGTCCTACATTTGTAGGACATGTCCTCTATTTTCAGATCATACTGTATTTTATGGGTTTATACTATATATGTACCCTTGTAGACCCATAATTAATCATGACCATTGCCATCCACGCATTTTCAATGTAATATCCACTCTCTTGAAGCAAAACAACTCTCCATAATAGCGTAAGAGCTATTTGAAAGTAGAATTTATTCTCTTAGACTATGGTGGACTTTACGTCCTTCGAGGTCTTTCCACAAAGTTTGGATTTGAAATTATCTGACGTTATTGAGTTGCAAAAATTCTGAAGGCTGGGAGTTTGGAATAGCCATATCTTGGCATATCTTGCACCATTAAGGTTCTGTGATTACATATCTGACATTCTCGAATGAGAGATTTGGAAGAGGTAGGCAAGTGCCATGTAGTTCCAAACCTTCATGTCATTCATGGATTCACAGTGAAATTGGTCGTGATGGGGGGGTACCCAGTCTGCATGAAATCACATGGAGAGAAGGATCCTCTTGTATGCAGAACAAAATTATCTTTCAATGTTCAAGATTTCTTTGCATGAGGAAGTTGATGGGAATGGTTTTATTGAATCTTATTTCCTGTCTGTTGAGCGTTTTTCTTGATGTACGAATATAAAGAGCAGTAAAAAGGAAGTTTGGTTGCTAGTTAGTGGGCAAAAATTTGAACCCTTGGAAAGAGCTGTTTTTGATTTGGGCCTTCCCTCCTGGGTGTCCTACATTTGTAGGACATGTCATCCATCTTGAGATCACAGTATATTTTTGGGTTTACACTATATATATATACACCTGTAGACCCATAATAAATCATGACCATGGCCATCCAAGCATTTTCAAAGTAATATCCACTCACTTGAAGCAAAAGAACTCTCCATAATAGTGTAAGAGCTATTTGAAAGTAGAATATATTTTCTTGGACTTTGGTGGATTTTACGTCCGGCGAGGTCTTTACACAAAGTTTGGATGGGCAATTATCAGATGTTATTGAATAGCAAAAATTCTGAAGGGTGGGAGTTTGGACAAGCCATTTCTTGGCATAATCTCCACCTGCAACATTCTGTGATTACATATCTGACATTCTCGAATGAGAGATTTGGAAGAGGAGGCAAGTGCCATGTAGTCCAAACCCTTCATATCCTTTATGGATTCACAATAAAATTGGTTGTGATGGAGGGGTAACCAGTCTGCAAGAAATCACATGGAGAGAAGGATCCTCTTTGATGCAGAACGAAATGATCATTCATTTTTCAAGATTACTTTGCATGAGGAAGTTGATGGAAATGGTTTTATTGAATCTTATTTCTTCTCTGTTGAGCCGTTTTCTTGCTGTCTGCATTTATAGAGCAATAAAAAGGAAATTTGGTGGCTAGTTAGTGGTGAAAAATTTGAACCCTTGGAAAGAGGTGTTTTTGATTTGGGCCTTCCCTCCTGGGCGTCCTACATTTGTAGGACATGTCTTCCATCTTGAGATCACAGTCTATTTTATGGGTTTATACTATATATGTACAACTGTAGACCCTTAATAAATCATGATCATAGCCATCCAAGCATTTTCAATGTAATATCCACTCACTTGAAGCAAAAGAACTCTCCATAATAGTGTAAGAGCTATTTGAAAGTAGAATTCATTCTCTTGGACTTTGGTGGACATTACGTCCTTCGAGTTCTTTGCACAAAGTTTGGATGGGCAATTATCTGACGTTATTGAGTTGCAAAAATTCTGAAGGCTGGGAGTTTGGACTAGCCATATCTTGGCATATCTTGCACCTGTAAGGTTCTGTGATTACATATCTGACATTCTCGAATGAGAGATTTGGAAAAGGAGGCAAGTGCTATGTAGTCTAAACCCTTCATATCATTTATGGATTCACAAAAAAATTGGTCGTGATAGAAGGGTAACCAGTCTGCATGAAACCACATGGAAAGAAGGATCCTCTTTTATGCAGAACGAAATGATCTTTCAATGTTCAAGATTTCTTTGCATGAGGAAGTTGATGGGAATGGTTTTATTGAATCTTATTTCCTCTCTGTTGAGCTGTTTTCTTGCTGTCCGAGTTTACAAAGTAGTCAACAGGATGTTTGGTAGCTAGTTAGTGGAAAAAAATTTGAACCCTTGGAAAGAGGTGTTTTTGATTTGGGCCTTCCCTCCTGGGTGTCCTACATTTGTAGGACATGTCCTCCATCTTGAGATCACATTATATTTTATGGGTTTATACTATATATGTACACCTTTAGACCCATAATATATCATGACCATTGTCTTCCAAGCATTTTCAATGTAATATCCACTCTCTTGAAGCAAAAGAACTCTCCATAATAGTGTAAGAGCTATTTGAATGTAGAACTTATTTTCTTGGACTTTGGTCTACTTTACGTCCGGCGAGGTCTTTCCACAATGTTTGGATGGGCAATTATCAGACGTTATTGAGTTGCAAAAATTCTGACGGCTGGGAGTTTGGAGTAGCCATCTCTTGGCATATCTTGCACCTGTAAGATTCTGTGATTACATATGTGACATTCTCGAATGAGAGATTGGGAAGAGGAGGCAAGTGCTATGTAGTCGACACCCTTCATATCACTTATACATTCACAATAAAATTGGTTGTGAAGGACGGGTACCCAGGCTGCATGAAATTACATGGAGGGAAGAATCCTCTTCTATGCAGAACAAAATGATCTTTCATTGTTCAATATTTCTTTGCATGAGGAAATTGATGGGAATGGTTTTATTGAATCTTATTTCCTCTCTGTTGAGCCGTTTTCTTGCTGTACGAGTATATAGAGCAGTAAAAAGGAAGTTTGGTTGATAGTTAGTGGACAAAAATTTGAACCTTTGGAACGAGATGTTTTTGATGTGGGCCTTCCCTCCTGGGCGCCCTACATTTGTAGGACATGTCCTCCATTTGTAGGACATGTCCTCCATTTTCTGATCGCAGTATATTTTATCGGTTTATACTGTATTTGTACACCTGCAGACCCATAATTAATCATGACCATTGACATCCAAGCATTTTCAAAGTATATTCCACTCCGTTCAAGCAAAACAACTCTCCATAATAGTGTATGAGCTATTTGAAAGTAGCATTTATTCTCTTGGACTTTGGTGCAACTTACAACCTGCGAGGTCTTTCCACAAAGTTTGAATGGGCAATTCTCAGATGTTACTGAGTTGCAAAAATTATGAAGGGTGGAAATTTGGACTAGCGATCTCTTGGCATATCTTTCACCTGTAAGATTCTGTGATTACATATCTGACATTCTCGAATAAGAGATTTGGAAGAGGAGGCAGGTGCCATGTAGTCCAAACCCTTCATGTCATTTATGGATTCACAGTAAAATTGGTTGTGATGGAAGGGTACACAGTCTGCATGAAATCACATGGAGAGAAGGATCCTCTTGTATGTAGAAAAAATTATCTTTCATTGTTCAAGATTTCTTTGCATGAGGAAGTTGATGGGAGTGGTTTTATTGAATCTTATTTCGCTCTGTTGAGCCGTTTTCTTGATGTACGAATATATAGAGCAGTAAAAAGGAAGTTTGGTAGCTAGTTAGTGGACAAAAATTTGAACCCTTGGAAAGAGGTGTTTTTGATGTGGGCCTTCCCTCCTGGGTGTCCTAAGTTTGTAGGACATGTCCTCCATTTTCAGATCACAGTATATTTTAATGGTGTATACTATATTTGTACACCTGTATACCCATAATTAATCATGACCATTGCCATCCAAGCATTTTCAAAGTAATATCCAATCTCTTGAAGCAAAAAACTCTCCATAATAGCGTGAGAGCTATTTGAAAGTAGAATTTATTCTCTTAGACTATGGTGGACTTTACGTCCTTTGAGGTCTTTCCACAAAGTTTGGTTGGGCAATTATCAGACGTTACTGATTTGCAAAAATTCTGAAGGGTGGGAGTTTGGACAAGCCATTTCTTGGCATATCTTCCATATGTAAGATTCTGTGATTACATATCTGACATTCTCGAATGAGAGATTTGGAAGAGGAGGCAAGTGCCATGTAGTCCAAACCCTTCATGTCATTTATAGATTCACAATAAAATTGTTTGTGAAGGAGGGGTAAAAAGTCTGCATGAAATCGCATGGAGAGAAGGATCCTCTTTTATGCAGAACGAAATGATCTTTCATTGTTCAAGATTTCTTTGCATGAGGAAGTTGATGGGAATGGTTTTGTTGAATCTTATTTCCTCTCTGTTGACCCGTTTTCTTGCTGTACGAGTATATAGAGGGGTAAAAAGGAAGTTTGGTTGCTAGTTAGTGGACAAAAATTTGAACCCTTGGAAAGAGGTGTTTTTGATTTGGGCCTTCCCTCCTGGGTGTCCTGCGTTTGCAGGAAATGTCCTCCATTTTCAGATCACAGTATATTTATTGGTTTATACTATATTTGTACACCTGCAGACCAATAATTCATCATGACCATGGCCATCCACTGATTTTCAATGTAATATCCACTCTCTTGAAACAAAACAACTCTCCATAATAGTGTAAGAGCTATTTGAAAGTAGAATTTATACTCTTACACTATGCTGGACTTTACGTCCTTAGAGGTGTTTCCACAAAGTTTGGATGGGCAATTATCAGACGTTATTGAGTTGAAAAAATTCTGAAGGGTGGGAGTTTGGACAAGCCATTTCTTGGCATATATTCCACCTGTAAGATTCTGTGATTACATATCTGACATTCTCAAATAAGACATTTGGAGGAGGAGGCAAGTGCCGTGTAGTCAAACACTTCATGTCATTTATGGATTCACAGTTAAATTGGGCGTGATGTAGGGGTACACAGTCTGTATGACATCACATGGAGAGAAAGATCCTCTTCTATGCAGAACGAAATGATCTTTCATTGTTCAAGATTTCTTTGCTTGAGGAAGTTGATGGGAATGGTTTTATTGAATCTTATTTCCTCTCTGTTGAGCCGTTTTCTTGCTGTCCGTGTTTATAGAACAGTAAAAAGGAAGTTTGGTTGCTAATTAGTGGACCAAAATTTGAACCCTTGGAAAGAGGTTTTTTGATTTGGGCCTTCCCTCCAGGGCGTCCTACATTTGTAGGACACGTCCTCCATTTTAAGATCACAGTATATTTTATGGGTTTCTAGTATATTTGTACACCTGCAGACCCATAATTAATCATGACCATTGCCATCCAAGCATTTTCAATGTATATTCCACCCCCTTCAAGCAAAAGGACTCTCCATAATTGTGTAAGAGCTTTTTGAAAGTAGAATTTATTCTCTTGGACTTTGGTGTACTTTACGTCAGGCCAGGTCCTTCCACAAAGTTTGGATGGGCTATTATCAGACTTCATTGAGTTGAAAAAATTCTGAATGGTGGAAGTTTTTACCAGCCATCTCTTCTCATATCCAGCACCTTTAAGATTCTGTGATTACATATCTGACATTCTTGAATGAGAGATTTAGAAGAGGAGGCAAGTGCTATGTAGTCCACACACTTCATATCATTTATACAATCACAATAAAATTGGTCGTGATGGAGGTGTACATAGTCTGCATGATGTAACATGGTGAGAAGGATCCTCTTCTATGCAGAACAAAATGATCTTTCATTGTTCAAGATTTCTTTGCATGAGGAAGTTGATGGGAATGGTTTTATTGAATCTTATTTCCTCTCTTTTGAGCCGTTTTCTTGATGTACGAATATATAGAGAAGTAAAAAGGAAGTTTGGTTGGTAGTTAGTGGACAAAAATGTGAACCATAGGAAAAAGGTTTTTTATATTTGGGCCTTCCCTCCTGGGCATCCTACATTTGTAGCACTTGTCCTCCATTTTCAGATCACAGTATATTTTAAGGTTATATACTATATTTGTACATCTGTATAAGCATAATTAATCATGACCATTGCCATCCAAGCATTTCCAATGTAATATTCAATCTGTTGAAGCAAAACACCTCCCCATAATATTGTAAGAGCTATTTGAAAGTAGAATTTATTCTCTTGGACTTTGGTGTACTTTACGTCCTTCGAGGTCTTTCCACAAAGGTTGGATGGACAATTATCAGACGTTATTGAATTGCAAAAATTCTGAAGGGTGGGAGTTTGGACAAGCCATTTCTTGGCATATATTCCACCTGTAAGATTCTGTGATTACATATCTGACATTCTCGAATGAGATATTTGGAACAGGAGGCAAGTGCTATGTAGTCCAAACCCTTCATGTCATTTATGGATTCAGAGTGAAATTGGTCGTGATGTAGCGGTACCCAGTTTTCATGAAATCACATGGATAGAAGGATCCTCTTCTAAGCAGAACACAATGATTTCCACTGTTCAAGATTTCTTTGCATGAGGAAGTTGATGTGAATGGTTTTATTGAATCTTATTTCCTCTCTGTTGAGCCGTTTTCTTGCTGTCCGAGATTATAGAGCAGCAGAAAGGAAGTTTGGTTGCTTGTTAGTGGACAAAAATTAGAACACTTCGAAAGAGGTGGTTTTGATGTGGGCCTTGCCTACTGGGCAGCCTAAATATGTAGGACATGTCCTCCATTTTCAGATCACAATATATTTTATGGTTTTATACTATATTTGTTCACATGCAGACCCATAATTAAACATAACCATTGCCATCCAAGGATTTTCAAAGTATATTCCACCCCCTTAAAGCAAAACAACTCTCCATAATTGTGTAAGAGCTATTTGAAAGTAGAATTTATTCTCTTGGACTTTGGTGGACTATACGTTCTGCGACTACTTTCCACAAAATTTGGATGGGCAATTATCAGACGTTATTGAGTTACAAATATTCTGAAGTCTGGGAGTTTGGACTAGCCATATCTTGGCACATCTTTCAACTGTAAGATGCTGTAATTACATATCTGACATTCTCGAATGAGAGGTTTGGAAGAGGAGCCAAGTGCTATGTAGTCCAAACCCTTCATGTCATTTATGGATTCACAGTAAAATTGGTCGTGATGGAGGGGTACCCAATATGCATGAAATCACATGGAGAGAAGGATCCTCTTCTATGCAGAACGAAATGATCTTTCATTGTTCAAGATTTCTTTGCATGAGGAAGTTGATGGGAATGGTTTTATTGAATCTTATTTCCTCTCTGTTGAGCCGTTTTCTTGCTTTACAAGTAGATAGAGCAGTAAAAAGGAAGTTTGGTTGCTAGTTAGAGGACCAAAATTTGAACCCTTGGAAAGAGGTGTTTTTGATTTGGTCCTTCCCTCCAGGGCGCCCTACATTTGTAAGACATGTCCTCCATTTTCAGATCACAGTATATTTTATGGTTATATACTATATTAGTACAGCTGTAGACCCATAATTAATTATGACCATTGCCATCCAAGCATTTTCAATGTAATATCCAATCTATTGAAGCAAAACAACTCTCCATAATATTGTAAGAGCTATTTGAAAGTAGAATTTATTCTCTTGGACTTTGGTGGAATTTACGTCCTTCGAGGTCTTTCCACAAAGTTTGGATTGGCAATTATCAGACGTTATTGGGTTGCAAAAATTCTGAAGTGTAGGAGTTTGAACAAGCCATTCCTTGACATATATTCCACCTGTGAGATTCTGTGATTACATATCTGACATTCTAGAATGAGAGATTTGGAAGAGGAGGCAAGTGCCATGTAGTCCAAACCCTTCATGTCATTTATGGATTCACAGTGAAATTGGTCATGATGGAGGGGTACAAAGTCTGCATGAAATCACATGGAGAGAAGGATCCTCTTGTATGCAGAATAAAATGATCTTTCATTGTTCAAGATTTCTTTGCATTAGGAAGTTGATGGGAATAGTTTTATTGAATCTTATTTCCTCTCTGTTGAGCTGTTTTCTTGCTTTTCGAGTATACAGAGCAGTAAAAAGAAAGTTTGGTTGCTAGGTAGTGGACAAAATTTGAACCCTTGGAAAGAGGTTTTTTTGATTAGGGCCTTCCCTCCTGGGCATCCTACATTTCTTAGACATGTCCTCCATTTTTTGATAACAGTATATTTTATGGGCTTATACTATATTTTTACACCTGTAGACCCATAGTTAATCATGACCATTGCCATCCAAGCATTTTCAATGTAATATCCACTCCCTTCAAGCAAAACAACTCTCTATAATAGTGTAAGAGCTATTTGAAAGTATCATTTTTTCTCTTGGACTTTGGAGCACTTTAGGTCAAGCGACGTCTTTCCACAAAGTTTGGATGGGCAATTATCAGACGTTATTGAGTTGCAAAAATTCTGAAGGCTGGGAGTTTGGACTAGCCATCTCTTGGCATATCTTTCACCTGTAAGATTCTGTGATTACATATCAGACATTCTCGAATGAGAGATTTGGAAGATAAGGCAAGTGCTATGTAGTCCAAAACCTTCATGTCTTTTATGGATTTACAGTGAGTGTGGTTGTGATGCAGGGCTACCCAGTCTGCATGAAATCACTTGGAGAGAAGGATCCTCTTCTATGCAGAAAAAAATGATCTTCCATTGTTCAAGATTTCTTTGCATGAGGAAGTTGATGGGAATGGTTATACTGAATCTTATTTCCTCTCTGTTGAGCCGTTTTCTTGCTGTCCGAGTTTATAAAGCAGTAAAAAGTAAGTTTGGTTGCAAGATTTTGAACAAAAATTTGAACCCTTGGAAAGACGTGTTTTTGATATGGGCCTTCCCTCCTGGGCGTCCTACATTTGTAGGACATGTCCTCCATTTTCAGATCATTGCCTATATTATGTGTTTATACTATAGTTGTACACCTGTAGACCCATAATTAATCATGACCATCGCCATCTAATCATTTTCAATGTAATATCCACTCTCTTGAAGCAGAACATTTCTCCATAATAGTGTAAGAGCTATTTGAAAGTAGAATTTATTCTCTTGTACTTTGCTGGACTTTACGTCCTTCGAGGTCTTTACAAAAAGTATGGATTGTAAATCATTAGAGGTTGATGAGGCGCAAAAATTCTGAAGGGCGAAAGGTTGGACTAGGCATGTCTTGGCATCTCTTCCGTCTGTAAGATTCTTTAATTACATTTATGACATTCTTGGAAAAGAATTTTGGAAGAGAAGGCAAGTGCTTTGTAGTCCAAACCCCTCATGTCATTTATGGATTCACCGTGAATGTGGTCGTGATGGAGGTGTACCCAGTCTGGATGAAATTATATGGAGAGAAGGATCCTCTTCTATGCAGAATGAAATGATCTGCCATTGTTCAAGATTTCTTTGCATGAGGAAGTTGATGGGAATGGTTTTATTGAATATTATTTCTTCTCTGTTGAGCCGTTTTCTTGCTCTCGAGTTTATAGAGCAGTAAAAAGGAAGTTTGGTTGCTAGTTAGTAGACCAAAATTTGAACCCTTGGAAAGAAGTGTTTTTGATTTGGACCTTCCCTCCTGGGAGTCCTACATTTTTACGACATTTCCTTCATTTGCAGATCAAAGTATATTTTATGGGTTTATACTATATTTGTTCACATGTAGACCCATAATTAATCATGACCATTGCCATCCAAGCATTTTCAATGTATATTCCACCCCCTTCAAGCAAAACAACACTCCATAATTGTGTAAGAGCTATTTGAAAGTAGAATTTATTCTCTTGGACTTTGGTGGACTTTACGTCCACCGAGGTCTTTCCACAAAGTTCGGATTGTCAATCATCAGAGGTTGCTGAGGCGCAAAAATTCTGAAGGCTGGGAGTTTGGACTAGCCATCTCTTGGCATATCTTTCACCTGTAAGATTCTGTGATTACATATCTGACATTCTCGAATGAGAGATTTGAAAGATAAGGCAAGTGCTATGTAGTCCAAAACCTTCATGTCTTTTATGGATTCACAGTGAATGTGGTCGTGATGGAGGGCTACCCATTCTGCTTGAAATCACATGGAGAATAGGATCCTCTTCGATGCAGAACGAAATGATCTTTCATTGTTCAAGATTTCTTTGCATGGGGAAGTTGATGGGAATGGTTTTATTGTATCTTATTTCCTCTCTGTTGAGACGTTTTCTTGCTGTCCGACTTTATAGAGCAGTAAAAAGGAAGTTTGGTTGCTAGATAGTGGACAAAAATTTGAACCCTTGGAAAGAGGTGTTTTTGATTTGGGCCTTCCCTCCTGGGCATCATACATTTGTAGGACATGTACTCCATTTTCAGATCACAGTATATTTTATGGGTTTATACTATATTTGTACACCTGCAGACCCATAATTAATCATGACCATGGCCATCGAAGCATTTTCAATGTAATATCCACTCTCTTGAAGCAAAACAACTCTCCATAATAGTGTATGAGCTATTTGAAAGTAGAATTTATTTTCTTGGACTTTGGTGGACTTTTTCTCCTTCGAGGTCTTTCCACAAAGTTTGGATGGGCAATTATTAGACGTTATTGAGTTGCAAAAATTCTGAAGGGTGGAATTTTGGACAAGCCATTTCTTGGCATATCTTACACCTGTAAGATTCTGTGATTACATAGTTGTCATTCTCAAATGAGAGATTTGGAAGAGGAGGCAAGTGCCATGTAGTCCAAACCCTTCATGTCATTAAGGATTCACAGTGAAATTGGTCGTAATGGAGGGCTACCCAGTCTGCATGAAATCACAAGGAGAGAAAGATCCTCTTCCATGTAGAACAAAATGATCTTTCATTGTTCAAGATTTCTTTGCATGAGGAAGTTGATGGGAATGGTTTCATTGAATCTTATTTCCTCTCTGTTGAGCTGTTTTCTTGCTGTCCGCGTTTATAAAGCAGTAAAAAGGAGGTTTGGTTGCGAGATAGTGGACAAAAATTTGAACCCTTGGAAAGAGGTGTTTTTGATTTGGGCCTTCCCTCCTGGGCATCCTACATTTGTAGGACATGTCCTCCATTTTCAGATCACAGTATATTTTATGGGTATATACTATATTTGTACACCTGTAGAGCCATAATTAATCAAGACCATTGCCATCGAAGCATTTTCAATGTAATATCTTCTCTCCTGAAGCAAAACAACTCTCCATAATAGTGTAAGAGCTATTTGAAAGTAGAATTTATTCTCTTGTACATTGGTGGACTTTACGTCCTTGGAGGTCTTTCCACAAAGTTTGGATGGGCAATTATCAGACGTTATTGAGTTGCAAACATTCGGAAGGCTGGGAGTTTGGTCTAGCCATCTCTTGGCATATCTTGCACCTGTAATATTCTGTGATTACATATCTGACATTCTCGAATGAGAGATTTGGAAGAGGAGGCAAGTCCTATGTAGTCATCAGAGAGTGTTGAGGAGCAAAAATTCTGAAGGGCGAAAGATTGGACTAGGCATCTCTTGGCATCTCTTCCATCTGTAAGATTCTTTGATTACATTTATGACGTTCTTGGATGAGAGATTTGGAAGAGAAGGCAGGTGCTATGTAGTCCAAACCCCTCATGTCATTTATGGATTCACAGTGAAACTGGTCGTGATGGAGGGATACCCAGTCTGCATGAAATCACATGGAGAGAAGGATCCTCTTCTATGCAAAACGAAATGATCTGCCATTGTTCAAGATTTCTTTGCATGAGGAAGTTGATGGGAATGGTTTTATTGAATCTTATTTCCTCTCTGTTGAGCCGTTTTCTTGCTGTCCGAGTTTATAGAGCAATAAAAAGGAAGTTTGGTTGCTAGATAGTGGACAAAAATTTGAACAGTTGGAAAGAGGTGTTTTAGATTTGGGCCTTCCCTCCTGGGCGTCCTACATTCGTAGGACATGTCCTCCATTTTCAGATCATACTGTATTTTATGAGTTTATACTATATTTGTACACTTGTAGACCCATAATTAATCATGACCATTGCCATCAAAGCATTTTCAACGTAATCTCCACTCTCTTGAAGCAAAACTACTCTCTATAATAGTGTCAGAGCTATTTGAAAGTAGAATTTATTCTCTTGGACTTTGGTGGAGTTTACGTCCTTCGAGGTTTTTCCACAAAGTTTGGATTGTCAACCATCAGAGAATGTTGATGGGCAAAAATTCTGACGGGTGGAAGTTTGGACATGCCATTTCTTGGCATATATTCCACATGTAAGATTCTGTGATTACATATCTGACATTCTCAAATGAGAGATTTGGAAGAGGACGCAAGTGCCAGGTAGTCCAAACCCTTCATGTCATTTATGGATACACAGTGAAATTGGTCGTGACAGAGGGGTACTCAGTCTTCATGGAATCACATGGAGAGAAGGATCTTCTTCTATGTAGACCAAAATGATCTTTTATTGTTCAAGATTTCTTTGCATGAGGAAGTTGATGGGAATAGTTTTATTGTATCTTATTTCCTCTCTGTTGAGCCGTTTTCTTGCTGTCCGAGTTTATGTCCTCCATCTTGAGATCACAGTATATTTTATGGGTTTATACTATATATGTATACCTGTAGACCCATAATAAATCATGACCATGGCCATCCAAGCATTTTCAAAGTAATATGCACTCTCTTGAAGCAAAATAACTCTCCATAATAGTGTACGAGTTATTTGAAAGTAGAATTAATTCTCTTGGACTTTGGTGGACTTTATGTCCTTCGAGGTCTTTCCACAAAGTTTAGATGGGCAATTATCAGACGTTATTGAGTTGCAAAAATTCTGAAGGGTGGAATTTTGGACAAGCCATTTCTTGGCATATCTTACACCTGTAAGATTCTGTGATTACATAGTTGTCATTCTCGAATGAGAGATTTGGAAGAGGAGGCAAGTGCCATGTAGTCCAAACCCTTCATGTCATTAAGGATTCACAGTGAAATTGGCTGTGATGGAGGGGTACCCAGTCTGCATGAAGTCACATGGAGAGAAGGATCTTCTTCTATGTAGAAAAAATGATCTTTCATTGTTCAAGATTTCTTTGCATGAGGAAGTTGATGGGAATGGTTTTATTGAATCTTATTTCCTCTCTGTTGAGCCGTTTTCTTGCTGTCCGCGTTTATAGAGCAGTAAAAAGGAAGTTTGGTTGCTAGATATTGGACAAACATTTGAACCCTTGGAAAGAGGTGTTTTTGATTTGGGCCTTCCCTCCAGGGCGTCCTACATTTGTAGGACATGTAATCCATTTTCAGATCACAGTATATTTTATTTTTATGTAGTATATTTGTACACCTGTAGACCCAGAATTAATCATCACCATTGCAATCCAAGCATTTTCAAAGTATATTCCACCCCCTTCAAGCAAAACATTTCTCCATAATTGTGTAAGAGTTATTTGAAAGTAGAATTTATTCTCTTGGACTTTGGTGGACTTTTTCTCCTTCGAGGTCTTTCCACAAAGTTTGGATGGGCAATTATTAGACGTTATTGAGTTGCAAAAATTCTGAAGGGTGGAAGTTTGGACAAGCCATCTCTTGGCATATCTTGCACCTTTAAGATTCTGTGATTACATATCTGACATTCTCGAGTGAGAGATTTGGAAGAGGAGGCAAGTGCTATGTAGTCCAAACCCATCATATCATTTATTTATAGATAAAATTGGTCGTGATGGAGGGGTACCCTGTCTGCATGAAATTACATGAAGAGAAGGCTCCTCTTCTATGCAGAACAAAATGATCTTTCATCGTTCAAGATTTTTGTGCTTGAGGAAGTTGATGGGAATGGTTTTATTGAATCTTATTTCCTCTCTGATTAGCCGTTTTTTTTGTCCACTAACTAGCTACCAAAGTTCCTTTTTACTGCTCTATAAACTTGGACAGCTCGAAAATGGCTCAACAGAGAGGAAATAAGATTCAATAGAACCATTCCCATCAACTTCTTCATGCAAATAAATCTTGAATGGGTTGGATGAGGAAAAACAGATTGAAGTTGAATCCTGACAAAACGGAGGTACTCGCAGTGACAGGACCAAAACCAGATCTTGAAATACAGTCTCCAGTCCTGGATGGAATCACACTCTCCTCTAAGCACTGTGTTCGCAGTCTGGGGGTGCTCCTTGATTCATCGCTTCACATGACTAGTCAGGTGAATGCGGCGGTCAGGATTGCCTGTTATCAGCTTCGGCTGATATGCCAGTTGCGCCCTTATCTGGAAATGAGGGACTTGGAAACTGTGGTACATGCCCTGGTAACCTCAAGTCTGGATTACTGCAACACACTCTACATGGGGCTACCCTTGTGTCTGACTCAGAAACTACAACTGGTTCAGAATATGGCAGCCAGGCTAATTACAGGAACATCACGGAGGGAGCACATAACACCCGTGCTTAAATCCCTCCACTGGCTGCTGATTAGTTTCCGGGCACAGTACAAAGTGATGGTTTTAACCTTTAAAGCCCTACATGGCTTGGGTCCATCATATCACAGGGACCGCCTCTCCCCGTATGATCCCCCCATGCCTTGCGGTCCTCTGGGAGGAATCTGTTACAGCCAATAATAACTAGGCTGTCTCAGACCTCCCAGAGGGCCTTTTCCGCAACCGCTCCCAGACTTTAGAATGGCCTGCCGGACGAGATCCGTCTTATCACTACTCTTGCTGCTTTCAAGAGAGTAGTAAAGACGGATCTCTTTCGGCAGGCCTTCCCGGAATAACTTTTAACTGAGAGACGAGTTTTTAATCTTGATGCCTCTGACTCCTGTATTATTGTTACTGTATGTTTTTAACAAATTTCTAATTTTAATTAATGTGGCATTTTAATTTGATTGTGGTTTAATTCTGTTTTAAGGGGATGGGAGAGTGGGATTATGTGGTGAGGGAATGATTTTTAACTCTGTTTTGTTTTAAACTGTTGTATCCCGCTCCGATTGCCAGGCAGAGGGGCGGATTATGAATAAAAAATTATATTATTATTATTATTATTATTATTATTATTATTATTGAACAATGGAAGATCATTTCGTTCTGCATAGAAGAGGATCCTTCTCTCCATGTAATTTCATGCAGAATGGGTACCCCTCGATCACAAGTAGTTTCTATGTGAATCCATAAATGACATGAGGGATTTGGACTACATAGCACTTGCCTTCTCTTCCAAATCTCTTATCCCGGAATGTCATAAATGTAATCAAAGAATCTTATAGTCGGAAGAGATGCCAAGAGATGCCTAGTCCAACCTTTCGCCCTTCAGAATTTTTGCGCCTCAACAACCTCTGATGATTGACAATCCAAAGTTTGTGGAAAGACCTCGAAGGACATAAAGTCCACCAAAGTCCAAGAGAATTAATTCTACTTTCAAAGAGCTCTTACACTATTATGGAGAGTTGTTTTGCTTCAAGAGAGTGGATATTACATTGAAAATGCTTGGATTGCAATGGTCATGATTAATTATGGGTCTACAAGTGTACAATTATAACATAAAACCATAAAATATGTGATCTGAAAATGGAGGACATGTCCTACAAATGTAGGACGCCTAGTAGGGAAGGCCCAAATCAAAAACACCTCTTTCCAACTGTTCAAATTTTTGTCCACTATCTAGCAACCAAACTTCCTTTTTACTGCTCTATAAACTCGGACAGCAAGAAAACGGCTCAACAAAGAGGAAATAAGATTTAATAAAACCATTCCCATCAACTTCCTCATGCAAAGAAATCTTAACAATGAAAGATCATTTCGTTCTGCATAGAAGAGGATCCTTCTCTCCATGTGATTTCATGAAGACTAGGTACCCCTCCATCACGACCAATTTTACTGTGAATCCATAAATGACATGAAGGGTTTGGACTACATAGCACTTGCCTTCTCTTCCAAATCTCTCATCCAAGAATGACATAAATGTAATCAATGAATCTTACAGAAGGAAGAGATGCCAAGAGATGCCTAGTCCAACTTTTCGCCCTTCAGAATTTTTGCGCCTCAACAACCTCTGATAATTGACATTCCAAAGTTTGTGGAAAGACCTCGAAGGACGTAAAGTCCAGAAAGTCCAAGAGAATTAATTCTACTTTCAAAGGAGCTCTTACACTATTATGGAGAGTTGTTTTGTTTCAAAACAGTGGATATTACATTGAAAATGCTTGGATTGCAATAGTCATGATTAATTATGGGTCTACAAGTGCACAAATATAGAATAAACCCATAAAATATACTATGATCTGAAAATGGAGGACATGTCCTAAAAATGTAGAATGCCCTGGAGGGAAGGCTCATATCAAAAACACCTCTTTTTTTTTTTTTAAACTAATTTTATTTTACATACATACGTACAACATACACCATATCACATGTTACAACACATAACATTCGAAACCCTTTATCATATGCCCAAATTAAAATCAATATCCCCCAACTTTGTAGTCCCCTAAATTTTCCATCTGCCAAATTATTTCTTTTAATCATTCCATTCTTCCAGATCTCCATTCATACCTTTCTTCATTCCTTCCAAATCTTCCCCCCTCCTCCTACTCTTCCTATCCTAATCTCTCACTCTACTCTCTTTTCCTTTCCCTACCTTCCCTTCCTTCCCCTCCCTTCCCCTTCCTTCCCCTTCCCTCCCTTATCCTACCTTATTTAATCACAATGGCAAGAGTGGTATACGCCCAAAACTGGAAAAAGAAAGATATACCTACAAGAGAGAATTGGATGTGGAAGCTATATGACGCAATGGAAGCAGATAAATTAACTCAATTATTGAAAGATGAAGCACCAGAAAAATTTTTTAAAGATTGGGGGAGAGTAATTGATTATTTGAGAGAGCAATGGGGAGAATTAGCTGTAAAATATTTAGTAGAATAAGAGAAAAAAGATATAAGTATGTTCGATACAGATAATAGGGTAAGTATAAACAGATATATATGTATTTTAAGAAGGAATAATAGAGTAGGAAAAAGAGTACAGGAGTTGTAAGATTTGTAGAAATATATAGTGATAAGATGGAAATGAGATAAATCATAAAAGGTGGTAATAGGAAAGATGAGGTAATCGCGGGTAAAGACATAGCTTTAAAGCTTGATTATAAGTTATGAGAAATAACTTTTTTAATTGGATTGATAGGGGGAAAGTATAGTAGTAAAGAAGTTAAACAAACAACTGATTAGATTGATATAAAGTTTTGGTTATATATATGTATATATAAATATATAAAATAATATTCTTGATTAAGGAATTTGATATCAAGAAGTTCAATAAATAGGTATTTAAAGGAAAGAAATCAGCTGGGAGGAAGCAAAACAATTTGGAAGAGTATGAGATGATTGAAAGAAGATTGAAAGAAGGGATGGAAAGTGAGAAGGTAAAGGAAAGTAGAAGAGGGTAAGAAGGCATGTAGAAGAAGGGAAAGGAAAGGATAATAAATGGTAGAGAAGGTGGAAGGGGGAAAAACACCTCTTTCCAAGGGTTCAAATTTTGGTCCACTAACTAGCAACTAAACTTCCTTTTTACTGCTGTATGATCTCGGACAAAAGAAAACGCCTCAAAAGTGAGGAAATAAGATTCAAGATAACCATTCACATCAACTTCCTCATGCAAAGAAATCTTGAACAATGAAAGATCATATTGTTCTAGATAGAAGAGGATCCTTCTCTCCATGTGATTTCATGAACACTGGGTACCCCTCCATCACGACCAATTTTACTGTGAATCCATAAATGACATGAAGGGTTTGGACTACATAGCACTTGCCTCCTGTTCCAAATATCTCATTCGAGAATGTCAGATATGTAATCACAGAATCTTACAGGTGGAATATATGCCAAGAAATGGCTTGTCCAAACTCCCACCCTTCAGAATTTTTGCAATTCAATAACGTCTGATAATTGTCCATCCAACCTTTGTGGAAAGACCTCGAAGGACGTAAAGTACACCAAAGTCCAAGAGAATAAATTCTACTTTCAAATAGCTCTTACAATATTATGGGGAGGTGTTTTGCTTCAACAGATTGAATATTACATTGGAAATGCTTGGATGGCAATGGTCATGATTAATTATGCTTATACAGATGTACAAATATAGTATATAACCTTAAAATATACTGTGATCTGAAAATGGAGGACAAGTGCTACAAATGTAGGATGCCCAGGAGGGAAGGCCCAAATATAAAAAACCTTTTTCCTATGGTTCACATTTTTGTCCACTAACTACCAACCAAACTTCCTTTTTACTTCTCTATATATTCGTACATCAAGAAAACGGCTCAAAAGAGAGGAAATAAGATTCAATAAAACCATTCCCATCAACTTCCTCATGCAAAGAAATCTGGAACAATGGAAGATCATTTCGTTCTGCTTAGAAGAGGATCCTTCTCTCCATATGATTTCATGGAGAATGGGTACCCCTCCATCACGACATTTTCACTGTGAATCCATAATTGACATGAAGGGTTTGGACTACATAGCACTTGCCTCCTCTTCCAAATCTCTCATTCGAGAATGTCAGATATGTAATCACAGAATCTTACAGGTGCAAGATATGCCAAGAGATGGCTATTCCAAACTTCCACCCTTCAGAATTTTTACAACTCAATAACGTCTGAGAATTGCCCATCCAAACTTTGTGGAAAGACGTCGCCGGACGTAAAGTCCACCAAAGTCCAAGAGAATAAATTCTACTTTCAAATAACTCATACACTGTTATGGAGAGTTGTTTTGCTTGAAGGGAGTGGAATATACATTGAAAATTCTTGGATGGCAATGGTCATGATTAATTATGGGTCTACAGGTTTACAAATATAGTATATACCCATAAAATATACTGTGCTGTGAAAATGGAGGGCATGTCCTACAAATGTAGGACGTCGTGAAGTGAAGGCCCACATCAAATACACGTCTTTTCAAGGGTTCAAATTTTTTCCACTAACTAGCAACCAAACTTCCTTTTTACTGCTCTATATACTCATACAGCAAGAAAACTGCTCAGCAGAAAGGAAATAAGATTCAATAAAACCATTCCCATCAACTTCCTCATGCAAAGAAATCTTGAACAATGAAAGATCATATTGTTCTAGATAGAAGAGGATCCTTCTCTCCATGTGATTTCATGAACACTGGGTACCCCTCCATCACGACCAATTTTACTGTGAATCCATAAATGACATGAGGGGTTTGGACTACATCGCACTTACCTCCTCTCCCAAATCTCTCATTCGAGAATGTCAGATATGTAATCACAGAATCTTACAGGTGGAAGATATGGCAAGAGATGGCTATTCCAAACTTCCACCCTTCAGAATTTTTGCAACTCAATAATGTCTGATAATTGCCCATCCAAACTTTGTGGAAAGACCTCACAGGACATAAAGTGCACCAAAGTATAAGAGAATAAATTCTACTTTCAAATAGTTCTTACACTATTATGGAGACTTGTTTTGCTTGAACGGAGTGGAATATACTTTGAAAATGCTTGGATGTCAATGGTCATGATTAATTATGGGTCTGCAGGTGTACAAATATAGTATAAACCCATAAAATATACTGTGATCTGAAAATGGAGGACATGTCCTACAAATGTAGGACGCCCAGGAGTTAAGGCCTAAATTAAAAACACCTCTTTCCAAGGCTTCAAAATTTTGTTCACTAACTAGCAAGCAAACCTCCTTTTTAGTGCTCTATAAACTCGGACTGCAAGAAAACGTCTCAACATAGAGGAAATAATATTCAACATAACCATTCCCATCAACTTCCTCATGCAAAGAAATCTTGAACCACCTTTGTGAAGACCAGACTGCCTGCTTTGCCCATGAGAGCAAGCCCTCAGGACTCTGACTTTCTTTCTCCTCCATTGCCACTCCTTTCGGACTTAGGAAGGAGCAGCAGCAGCATCAGAAAGAAGGCAGTGAGTTGGGCATGGCCTGGAGCCTTTCCTGTAAGAGGGCACTGCTTCACCCTTAACCCCCCCCCCCCACCAGTCTGAAGACCTGAGTGAAGATCAGGTTCTCCATGGCTCCTCATATCTCTCCCAACCTGATCCCCATCCGCCCCCTTCCTATCTCCCAGCTTCCCTTCTTCTGCTCGCTTTGGAACTGTCGCTCCGTTGCTTCAAAAGTGACAGTACTCAATGATCTTTCATTTCCCGATCCCTTAATCTTCTCGCTTTGACCGAAACTTGGCTCCCAGCCCATGATACCGTTACCTCCGCTGCCCTTTCTCATGGTGGTCTTTCTTTTACCCATTCAAGCCGTCCTGAGGGCAGAGGAGGAGGGGTCGGCATCTTACTGTCCAACTTTTGCCAGTTTCAACTCTTGTCTCTGCCCCCTAGCTACTGCTTTTCTTCCTTTGAATCTCATTCTATCCGACTTTTCTTTTCCTTAAACCTCCGTGTTGCTGTCATTTATCGCCCCCCTGGTTCTGCCAAGCAATTTTTGTCTGATTTCGAGTCTTGGCTCACATTTTTTCTCTCAGATTCTGTTCCCTCCCTGATTCTCGGTGACTTCAATATTCATGTTGATGATCCTACAAATTCTTCAACCTCTTGCTTCAATTCCCTCCTAGCTTCCTTCCATCTTCTACTTCACTCTAACTCTTTAACTCACTCTCTCGGTCACTGTCTCGACCTTGTTCTTGCTGCCAGGTGTCTCATTTCTGACTACTTGGCATCTGACTTTCCTCTTTCTGATCACCATCTAATTTCTTTTACTCTCACTTATATCCTACCCCCTCACCATACTGCCCTTTGCCAGTTCCCTAACCTCCAATCTGTTAACTCTAATCTTCTCACTCAGTCTCTGGAATTATCTCTTGCCTCTCTCAATTTTGGGGACTCGTCAGATTCAGCTATGTCCTTGTTTAACTCTACTCTTTCCTCAACTCTTGACAGCTTTGCCCCTGTAACTACGCGTGTGTCCTCCTCTTCCCCTGTGACTAGGCCTCAGCCCTGGATTACTCCCATCGTTAGGTTCCTCCGGTCTTGCTCTCGTGCGGCCGAACGTCTCTGAAGAAAGTCCAGGGAGTGGGCTGATTTTATCCATTTTAAGTTCATTCTCTCTTCCTTCTCACGCGCCTTAACCACGGCAAAACAGAATTATTATAAACTGTCAGGGATGATGGGAGTTGTAGCTCTTCACCACTGGCTCTAACTCACCACCTTGTTATGCAGCAGAGCTGACCAGCTTTGATCAGTGGTTGATGCTTCTTTCCCAAGCAGCAGAGTTTCAGAGAATAGGCTGAAGACCCTGACAAACTCTCCAAGCCTTCTCACTCTTCTTCCTGAGATGTCTCCAAACTTCTCCAGGATTCTTCTGGTTCTTGTATCTTCCCTAAAGACACCAGACAACTCAGTAGTCTTATATAAAAGATCTACTTTATTCTATTATATACATAAATACTATATGCCCTACAAATCACAATCTCTACACTTCACAATATCTCCAAAACTACTCCACAATGTACATTAGCAAACATTGCAATTTATAGCCATTGTTAGACACCACCCACCAGTCAGTTTCCACCCAGTGGGTGTGTACATACATCTTGATTGGTCCACATAGATCATCCCATACCTAAGACCAACCCAAGTGTTTCATCACTTTACCTTGACCACTTAATGAGTCTCAGGTGTTTGCAATCTATCACAGGTGTTCTCAATATACCTTCTATAACTTTGTCCTTGGCTCTCAAGGCTTCTTAATTATATTATCTTTTTCACCTGTGTATCTTCCTGATTGCTCCTGCTTAGTCACTTTGACATTCACATAAATATTTTTATTTCTATTACTGTATATCCCATGTTGCTTTTTCCTTAACATAAACTACTGATCTGCGCTAACGAGAGGCGCCCACAGCGTTTGTTCTCTTGTTTCAACTCTCTACTAAAACATTCTTCTCCCCTTGTTTCTTCATTATTTTCTCCCTCTGATTTTGCCAATTACTTCATTACAAAGATCACTACTATTCGATCGGAGGTGACTCTTTCTGACTTGGTTCTTACCACTAATCTCCTAACTCCCCCTGCTAACAAATTCTCTGCGTTCTCTCCCATTTCTCTGGATGAACTTTCTACACTGCTAAACTCTTCTAAGCCCACAACTTGTTCTCTTGACCCAATTCCTTCTCGTCTTCTAATCTCCATAGCTCCTTCTTTGTTGCCTTCCCTCCTCTATATCTTTAACCTCTCTCTTTCTACTGGATCCTTCCCTTCAGTCTTTAAACACGCTCTAGTTTCCCCTATTCTGAAAAAAACTTTTCTCGACTCTTCTTCCTTGTCTAGCTATCGCCCAATTTCTCTTCTTCCTTGTCTTTCTAAGGTTCTGGAACGAGTTGTCTACTCTCGCTGTCTTGAGTTTCTGGACACCAACTCCATTTTGGACCCTTTCCAGTCTGGATTCCGCCCATGGCACTCCACAGAGACAGCCCTCACCAAGATCTCAAATGATCTCTTGCGGGCCAAGGCGAATGGCCTTTACTCTATCCTTGTCCTCCTCGATCTGTCTGCGGCCTTCGACACCGTTGTCCACTGTCTTTTAGTTGACTTACTTTCTGACCTTGACTTCTCAGGCTCCGTTTTCGATTGGTTTAAATCTTACCTGTCAGATAGATCTTTTGCAGTCGTCTCGGGTGGACAGACTTCATCTTCTGTTCCCCTATCTGTTGGAGTTCCTCAGGGTTCTGTTTTGGGTCCCCTCTTGTTCTCTCTATATACATTGTCCTTGGGTAAACTTATCAGCTCTTTTGGTTTCTCTTATCATCTGTATGCCGATGACACCCAGCTCTATCTTTCTACCCCTGACCTTTCGCCAGGGCTTGAGCAGCAAGTTTCATCTTGCCTGACAGCTGTCTCCCCCTGGATGTGCCATCGGCGCTTGAAGCTCAACATGTCTAAGACAGAGCTTCTAGTTTTCCCTCCTAAGCCCACTCTTGAATATTCCTTTTCTATCTCCGTCAACAACATCTCTATTCAGCCAGTCCAGGAAGCCCACAGTCTTGGTTTCATTTTCGACTCCTCTTTATCATTTATCCCTCAGATTCAGGCCACAGCCAAGGCTTGTAGATTTTTTCTTTATAATATTTCCAAAATCCGTCCATATCTCTCTCCTTCTACTGCAAAGACATTGGTCCATGCCCTAGTGGTCTCACGACTTGACTACTGTAACCTTCTCTTGGCAGGGCTTCCTCTCTCACACCTCTAAACATTGATTTCTGTTCAGCACTCAGCTGCCCGTATTATCTCACTCGCTCGCCGATATGAACATGTCTCTCCCCTTTTGTCATCCCTTCACTGGCTCCCCTTTCCCTTCCGCATTGGCTATAAGCTTCTCTTGCTCACCTTCAAAGCCCTGCATGGTCTCGCCCCTCCCTATCTCTCTGAACTTCTTTCTCCCTACACTCCCTCTTGTTCCCTCCATTCTGGTAGCCAAAGTCTCCTGTACCAGCCCCGGATTTCCACTACCCCGTCCCGGATCCGTCCTTTCTTGCTCGCTGTCCCTCACTCCTGGAACCTCCTTCCCTTACATGTATGACTCAACACGTCCCTAACCAGCTTCAAAGCCAAGTTAAAGACAACACTGTTTAGGGAAGCGTTCCCAGGGAGTTTGCAATCGTGACCTGGTTGTTCCTGATGCGTGACTTAATATTGGATATTTGATGTTTTAACTTGTTTTTTATGATGTTCTAATTTGTTGTTTTAATTTTGGATTATACGCCACAGGCAGGCTTTTATATATTTATATATAGACCAACGTGGCGGTGGCGACCTCCCTGGCTGCAGAAGCCCTGGGAAAGACTCTAGTCCCTTAAGGGCTCTGCCTGCCCTCATTCTTGACAGCTGGGCGGCCGGGAGCAGCGCGGGACCGAGGAAGCCGGCGGGCTTAAAATCCCCACCCAGGAACACCTCCTTGGGACCAACGCGGCGGTGGCAACCTCCCTGGCTGCAGAAGCCCTGGGAAGGACTCTAGTCCCTTAAGGGCTCTGCCTGCCCTCATTCTTGACAGCTGGGCGGCCGGGAGCAGCGCGGGACCGAGGAAGCCGGCGGGCTTAAAATCCCCGCCCAGGAACACCTCCTTGGGACCAACGCGGCGATGGCGACCTCCCTGGCTGCAGAAGCCCTGGGAAGGACTCTAGTCCATTAAGGGCTCTGCCTGCCCTCATTCTTGACAGCTGGGCAGCTGGGAGCAGCGCGGGACCGAGGAAGCTGGCGGGCTTAAAATCCCTGCCCAGGAACACCTCCTTGGGACCAACGCGGCAGTGGCGATCTCCCTGGCTGCAGAAGCCCTGGGAAGGACTCTAGTCCCTTAAGGGCTCTGTTTGCCCTCATTCTTGACAGCTGGGTGGCCGGGAGCAGCGCGGGACCGAGGAAGCTGGCGGGCTTAAAATCCCCGCCCAGGAACACCTCCTTGTGACCAACACGGCGGTGGCAACCTCCTTGGCTGCAGAAGCCACAGAGCCAATAGTGGCAGAATGTGATCTCCCAGTCCCAGTATTGACTATAGAGCCGGTTAAACATCTCCACAGAGGACCATTTGTTGATTTGGGCCCTTACAAGTCACCCTGAGCGGATCTTTAACCTCATAAATTGACAGAGGCAGATTTTGATTGGTGAATGGGCTAATTAGCTTATGAGACACTCTGATTACCATCAACTGGGTCAAGCCCGCTTTTTCTGAGGTGGGGGAAAATACAGGGGTGCCTATAGAACTAGCGCTGGGGAATGGGAGATATGGTCGGAACAGGGCGGACATATGTTACAAAAGAAGGCGGGATCGCTGTTTAATAGCTATCCTGCCTTCAGTCCCCTCTGTTTCCCAGAATGATTTGGGGAGCAGACCTTCCATTCCACAGAACCTCACTCTGCTCCTTTGTAATGCCAGGTCAGCGAAAAACAAGACACATATTATCCAGGATCTCCTCCTGGATGAGAATGCCAACCTGGCTTGTTTCACAGAGACCTGGCTGGGAGAGGATAGTGCTGCTACCTGGGCACAGGCCCTCCCAGCTGGGTACTCTGTGAGTGAGCAGGTGAGGGGAAGTGGGTGGGGGGCGGTGTGGCTCTAGTTCATAAGAACACCTTGACCTTGACCAGGACAACTCTCCGGAACATGGTCCACATTGAGTGTATGTACCTCAGCCTGAAGACCAGGGATAGTTTGGGGATTTTGCTAGTTTACCGACCACCCCATCCTCTAGCAGACTTTCTGACCGAGCTGACACAGCTGGAGTCTCCTAGACTTTTGGTTCTGGGAGACTTCAACATTCCGCTCGAGACCAGCCTAACAGGTGCGGCTCGGGAGTTCATGGATTCCATGACAAACATGGGCCTATCCCAATTGATCAACGGGCCCACACATTGTGCAGGTCATACACTCGATGCGGTCTTTAGTACGGAGCAGGAATATACGTGGGCGGAGGTAGTTTATACCTCCACTTTGTCATGGATGGATCATTTCCTGGTCAAGTTGGAACTTAGAGCCACCACCTGCCCCTCTGGGGGTGGTGGACCCATTAGAATGGTCCACCCTCAAAGGCTAATGGAGCCAATTGGATTCCGGAAAGCCTTAGAGGGACTAATGGTTGGGAATGCCGGTGATCCAGTCGAGGCTCTGGTTGACACTTGGAATAGTGATCTCACCAGGGCCATCGACACGATCACTCCCAAGCGCCCTTGCCATCCCGCTCCTAATCGTAAGCCATGGTTTACTCCTGAGCTTAGGAGGATGAAGCGGCATGGACAACGGCTAGAGTGCAAGTGGCGAAAAACTCGATTCTTATCTGACAGAACTCGCCATAGGAAATTTCTTCATTCCTATCGGGAGGTGACACGTGCAGCGAAGAAGGTGTTCTCCTCTGCACGTATTGCGTCTGCAGAGTCTCATCCGGCAGATCTGTTTAGGGTGGTGAGGGAGATGACGCAGGTGCCCCCTGCGCCAAATCCCTTGCTCAATCCGACAACGGCCTGCTGTGACATATTTAACAACTACTTTGCAGACAAAATCTCCCAGATAAGAGCCGACCTTGACGCGACTATTGGGACAGAGTCTATAGGCGAGGTGTCCACCGACTCCGCCGATGTAATTTTACTGGATCAGTGGCAATCTGTGAGTACCAAGGTCGTGGACAAGCTGCTTGGTAAGGTGAGGAAGACGACTTGCCCTCTCGACCCTTGCCCATCTTGGCTGGCCATCCAGGGGGGATACACTGATGAGATTCCTTACGGATATTATCAATGCATCCTTCAGGGAAGGACATGTTCCATCATGTCTAAAGGAAGCGGTGGTTAGGCCGCTTCTGAAAAAACCTTCCCTGGACCCCCTGGACATGAAAAACTATAGGCCGGTGTCATTGCTGCCATTTTTGAGCAAGGTGATCGAGAGGGCAGTTGCTCTTCAACTCGAGGCAGTCTTGGATGAAACCGATTATCTAGACCCATTTCAAACCGGTTTCAGGACAGGCTTTGGGGTTGAGACTGCCATGGTTGCCTTGACCGACGATCTACGTCTAAGCATCGACAGGGGTAGCGTGACCCTGTTGGTGCTCTTAGACCTCTCAGCGGCCTTTGATATGATAGATCACGGCATCCTCTTGGACCACCTGAGCTGGTTAGGTATCGGAGGCACTGCTTTGCAGTGATTCTGGTCCTTCCTCTCGGGTCGGTCCCAGAGGGTGCTGCTCGGGGACTGTAGCTCCAGCAAGAGGGATCTCACTTGTGGGGTCCCTCAGGGAGCTATTCTGTCCCCGATGTTGTTCAACATCTATATGAAGCCGCTGGGTGAGATTATACGGAGTTATGGTGCTGGGTGTTATCAGTACGCTGATGACACCCAAATCTATTTCTCCATATCTCGTTCGTCGGTCTCGAATTCCAATGGCATCTCTCCTCTCAATGAATGTCTTGGGGCGGTAATGGGCTTGATGAGGAAAAACAGATTGAAGCTGAATCCAGACAAGACGGAGGTGCTCACGGTAGCGGCCCCGAAACCAGGAATTGGGTTGCAACCTCCAGTCTTGGATAGGGTCATGCTCTCCTCCAGTGACTGTGTTCGCAGCTTGGGGGTGCTCCTTGACTCGTCGCTCCTGATGATGCATCAGGTTAATGCGATGATCAGGAGCGCCTGTTATCAGCTTCGGCTGATACGCCAGCTGCGCCCATTTCTGGAAGTAAGGGACCTCAAAACAGAGGTGCACACATTGGTAACCTCACGCCTCGACTTCTGCAACGCACTCTACATGGGGCTACCCTCATGCCTGGTTCGGAAATTACAGCTGGTACAGAACATGGCAGCCAGACTTGTCTCGGGAACATCTCGGAGGGACCACATTACTCCGGTCTTGAGGTCCTTCCACTGGCTGCCTATCAGCTTCCGGGCCAGGTACAGGGTGTTCGTTATTACCTTTAAAGCCCTAAATGGATTGGGTCCAAACTATCTCAGGGACCGCCTGCTCCCGAATAATCCTCCCCGCGATCTTCGGTCCTCCGGGAGGAACTTGCTACAGCCTCAGAAATCGAGGCTTGTGGCTACCTCCCGGGGGTGTTCTTTGTCATTGCGCCTAAGCTCTGGAACGGCCTGCCAGACGAGATCCGTCTTTTAACATCTTTAGACAGCTTCAAAAAGGCTGTCAAGACGGATCTCTTCCGGCAGGCCTTTCCAGACTAGTTATATTAGATCACCCATTCCAACCTCAGATTATAGCCATCCAAGACAAGATCCTCACGTGGCCCCATCAAGTGATGGGAGGATTGCTGTACCAGGCTTTTTGAGTCATGGGGTTGGGATATATATTTTAACTGGAATTTCTGTTTTATACTATTTGATTAAATTCTGTTTTAAGGGGGGGAGGGGTTTGTTATATTGTATGATTTATTCTGAAATGTGTGATTTAATTGTAAGCCACCCGGATTGGAACACTAATGGGTGGGGTATAAATAAATTTTATTATTATTATTATTATTATTATTATTTTGGATTTTATTTGGTTTTGTACAGCGCCGTGTACATCTACGGCATTTAATAAATAAAGCTAATAATAATAATAAATGAACAATGGAAGATCATTTCATTCTGCATACAAGAGGATCCTTCTCTCCATGTGATTTCATGCAGACTGGGTACCTAAAACAAATGTAGGACAACCAGGAGGGAAGGGCCAAATCAAAAACACCTCTTTCCAATGGTTCAAATTTTTGTCTGCTAACTAGCAACCAAACTTCCTTTTTACTGCTCTATATACTCGTACAGCAAGAAAACGGCTCTACAGAGAGGAAATAAGATTCAATAAAACCATTCCCATCAATTTCCTCATGCAAAGAAATCTTGAACAATGAAAGATCATTTGGTTCTGCATCGAAGAGGATCCTTCTCTCCATCTGATTTCATGCAGACTGGTTACCCCTCCATCACGACCAATTTTGTTGTGAATCCATAAAGGATATGAAGGGTTTGGACTTCATGGCACTTGCTTCCTCTTCCAAATCTCTCATTTGAGAATGTCAGATATGTAATCACAGAATCTTACAGGTGCAAGATATGCTAAGAGATGGTTAGTCCAAACTCCCAGCCTTCAGAATTTTTGTAACTCAATAAAGTCTGATAATTGCCCATCCAAACTTTGTGGAAAGACCTCGCTTTACGTAAAGTGCACAAAAGTCCAAGAGAATAAATGCTACTTTCAAATAGCTCATACACTATTATGGAGAGTTGTTTTGCTTTAGGAGAGGGGATATTACATTAAAAATGCTTGGATGGCCATGGTCATGATTAATTATGGGTCTACAGGTGTACAAATAAAGTATAAACCCATAAAATATACTGTGATCTGATAATGGAGGACATGTCCTACAAATGCAGGACGCCCTGGAGGGAAGGCCCAAATCAAAAACACCTCTTTCCAAGGGTTCAAATTTTTGTCCACTAACTAGCAACCATACTTCCTTTTCACTGCTCTATATACTCGTACAGCAAGAAAATGGCTCAACAAAGAGGAAATAAGATTCAATAAAACCATTCCCATCAACTTCCTCATGCAAAGAAATCTTGAACAATGAAAGATCTTTTCGTTCTGCATAGAAGAGGATCCTTCTCTCCATGATATTTCATGGACACTGGGTACCCCTCCATCACGACCAATTTTACTGTAAATCCATAAATGAAATGAAGGGTTTGAACTACATAGCATTTGCCTCCTCTTCCAAATCTCTTATTTGAGAATGTCAGATATGTAATCACAGAATCTTACAGGTGCCAGATATGCCAAAATATGGCTAGTCCAAACCCCGACCCTTCAGAATTTTTGCAACTCAATAACGTCAGATAATTGACAATCCAAACATTGTGGAAAGACGTCGCAGGACATAAAGTGCACCAAAGTCCAGGAGAATAAATTCTACTTTCAAATAGCTCTTACACAATTATGGAGAGTTGTTTTGCTTGAAGGGGGTGGAATATACTTTGAAAATTCTTGGATGGCCATGGTCATGATTATTTATGGGTCTACAGGTGTACGAATATAGTATAAACCATAAAATATACTGCGATCAGAAATGGAGGACATGTCCTACGAATGTAGGACACCCTGGAGGGAAGGCCCGAATAAAAAACACCTCTTTCCAAGGGTTCAAATTTCTGTCCACTATCTAGAAAACAAACTTCCTTTTTACTGCTCTGTAAACTCGGACAGCAAGAAAACAGCTCAACAGAGAGGAAATTAGATTCAATAAAACTATTCCCATCAACTTCCTCATGCAAAGAAATCTTGAACAATGAAAGATCATTTCGTTCTACATAGAAGAGGATCCTTCTCTCCATGTGATTTGATGCAGACTTGGTACCCCTCCATCACGACCAATTTCACTGTGAATCCATAAATGACATGAAGGGCTTGAACTAAATGGCACTTGCTTCCTCTTCCTAAATCTCTCATTTGAGAATGACAGATATGTAATCACAGAATCTTACAGGTGGAAGATATGCCAAGAAATGGCTTGTCCAAACTTCCACCCTTTAGAATTTTTTCAACTCAATAACGTCTGATAATTGCCTATCCAAAATTTGTGGAAAGACCTCGAAGGCCGTAAAGTCCACCAAAGTCCAAGAGAATAAATTCTACTTTCAAATAGCTCTTACACTATTATGGAGAGTTGTTTTGCTTCAAGAGAGTGGATATTACATTGAAAATGCTTGGATGGCAATTGTCATGATTAATTATGGGTATACAGGTGTACAAATATAGTATATACCCATAAAATTTACTGTGATCTGAAAATGGAGGACATGTCCTACAAATGTAGGACACCCAGGAGGGAAGGCCCTAATCAAAAACACCTCTTTCAAAGGGTTCAAATTTTTGTCCACTATCTAGCAAACAAACTTCTTTTTTACTGCTCTGTCAACTCGAACAGCAAGAAAACGTCTCAACAGAGAGGAAATAAGATTCAATAAAACAATTCCCATCAATTTCCTCAAGCAAAAAAATCTTGAACAATGAAAGATCATTTCGTTCTACATAGAAGAGGATCCTTCTCTCCATTTGATTTTAAGCAGACTGTGTACCCCTCCATCACGACCAATTTCACTGTGAATTCATAAATTTCATGAAGGGCACTTTCAGCAAGTGAATCCATAAATTTCATGAAGGGACTACATGGCACTTTCCTCCTCCACCAAATCTCTCATTCTAGAATGTCAGATATGTAATCACAGAATCTTACAGGTGGAAGATATGCCAAGAAATGGCTTGTCCAAACGTCCACCCTTCAGAATTTTTGCAACTCAATAACGTCTGATAATTGCCCATCCAAACTTTGTGGAAAGACCTCGCCGGACGTAAAGTCAACCAAACTCCAAGAGAATAAATGCTACTTTCAAATAGCTCTTCAACTATTGTGGAGAGCTGTTTTGCTTCAAGAGAGTGGATATTACATTGAAAATGCTTGGATGGCCATGCTCATGATTAATTATGGGTCTACAGGTGTACAAATATAGTATATACCCATAAAATATACTGTGATATGAAAATGGGGGACATTTCCTACAAATGTAGGACACCCTGGAGGGAAGGCCCAAATCAAAAACACCTCTTTCCAAGGGTTCAAATTTTTGTACACTAACTAGCAACCAAACTTCCTTTTTACTGCTCTATATACTCGTACAGCAAGAAAACGGCTCAACAAAGAGGAAATAAGATTCAATAAAACCATTCCCATCAACTTCCTAATGCAAAGAAATCTTGAACAATGAAAGATAATTTTGTTCTGCATACAAGAGGAAGCTTTTCTCCATGTGATTTCATGCAGACTGGGTACCCCTCCATCACGACCAATTTCACTGTGAATCCATAAATGACATGAAGGGTTTGGACTACATAGCACTTGCCTCCTCTTCCAAATCTCTCATTCGAGAATGTCAGATATGTAATCACAGAATCTTACAGGTGCAAGATATGCCAAGATATGGCTAGTCCATACTCCCAGTTTCCGAATTTCTGCAACTCAATAAGGTCTGATAATTGCCCATCCAAACTTTGTGGAAAGACCTCGCTTGACATAAAGTGCACCAAAGTCCAAGAGAATAAATGCTACTTTTAAATAGCTGTTACACGATTATGGAGAGTTGTTTTGCTTGAACGGAGTGGAATATACTTTGAAAATGCTTGGATGGCAACGGTCATGGTTAATTATGGTTCTGCAGGTGTACAAATATAGTATAAACCCATAAAACATATTGTGATCTGAAAATGGAGGACATGTCCTACAAATGTAGGACACCATGGAGGGAAGGCCCAAATCAAAAACACCTCTTTCCAAGGGTTCAAATTTTTGTCCACTAACAAGGAACCAAACTTCCTTTTTACTGCTCTATATACTCGTACAGCAAGAAAACGGCTCAACAGAGAGGAAATAAGATTCAACAAAACCATTCCCATCAACTTCCTCATGCAAATAAATCTTGAACAATGAAAGATAATTTTGTTCTGCATACAAGAGGATCCTTCTCTCCATGTGATTTCATGCAGACTGGATACCCCTCCATCACGACCAATTTCACTGTGAATCCATAAATGACATGAAGGGTTTGGACTACATAGCACTTGCCTGCTCTTCCAAATCTCTCATTCGAGAATGTCAGATATGTAATCATTCGAGAATGTCAGATATGTAATCTTGAACAATGAAAGATCATTTCGTTCTACACGGAAGAGGATCCTTCTCTTCATGTGATTTCATGCAGACTGGGTACCCCTCCATCACAACCACTTTCACTGTGAATCCATAAATGATATGAAGGGATTGGACTACATAGCACTTGCCTCCTCTTCCAAATCTCTCATTCTAGAATGTCAGATATGTAATCACAAAATCTTACAGGTGCAAGATATGCCAAGAAATGGCTTGTCCAAAATTCCACACTTCAGAATTTTTGCAACTCAATAACGTCTGACAATTGCCCATCCAAACTTTGTAGAAAGACTTCGAATGACATAAAGTCCACCAAAGTCCATGAGAATTAATTCTACTTTCTAATAGCTCTTACACTATTATGGAGAGTTGTTTGCTTCAAGAGAGTGGATATTACATTGAAAATGCTTGGATGACAATGATCACGATTAATTATGGGTCTACAAGGGAACATATATAGTATAAACCCATAAAATACAGTATGATCTGAAAATGGAGGACATGTCCTACAAATGTAGGACGCCCAGGAGGGAAGGCCCACATCAAAAACACCTCTTTCCAAGGGTTCAAATTTTTGTCCACTAGCTACCAAACTTCCTTTTTACTGCTCTATAAACTCGTACATCAAGAAAACGGCTCAACAGAGAGGAAATAAGATTCAATAAAACCATTCCCATCAACTTCCTCATGCAAAGTAATCTTGAAAAATGAAAGATCATTTCATTCTACATAGAAGAGGATCCTTCTCTCCATGTAATTTCATGCAGACTGGGTACCCCTCCTTCACAACCAATTTTATTGTGAATCTATAAATGATATGAAGGGTTTGGACTACATAGCACTTGCCTGCTCTTCCAAATCTCTCATTCGAGAATGTCAGATATGTAATCACAGAATCTTACAGGTGCAAGATATGCCAAGAGATGGCTAGTCCAAACTCCCAGCCTTCCGAATTTTTGCAACTCAATAACGTCTGATAATTGCCCATCCAAAATTTGTGGAAAGACCTCGCCGGACGTAAAGTCCACCAAAGTCCAAGAAAATAAATTCTACTTTCAAATAGCTCTTACACTATTATGGAGAGTTGTTTTGCTTGAAGAGAGTGGATATTACATTGAAAATGTTTGGATGGCCATGGTCATGATTTATTATGGGTCTACAGGTGTACATATATAGTATGAACCCATAAAATATACTTTGATCTCAAGATGGAGGACATGTCCTACAAATGTAGGATGCCCAGGAGGGAAGGCCTAAATCAAAAACACCTCTTTCCAAGGGTTCAAATTTTTGTCCACTATCTAGCAACCAAACTTCCTTTTTACTGCTCTATAAACTCGGACAGCAAGAAAACGGCTCAATAGAGAGGAAATAAGATTCAATAAAACCATTCCCATCAACTTCCTCATGCAAAGAAATCTTGAACAATGAAAGATCATTTTGTTCTTCATAGAAGAAGATCCTTCTCTCCATGTGATTTCATGCAGACTGGGTACCCCTTCATAACGACCAATTTCACTGTGAATCCATAAATGACAGGAAGGGTTTGGACTACATGGCACTTGCCTCCTCTTCCAAATCTCTCATTTGAGAATGTCAGATATGTATTCACAGAATCTTGCAGGTGCAAGATATGCCAAGAGATGGCTAGTCCAAACGCCCAGCTTTCCGAATTTTTGCAATTCAATAAGGTCTGATAATTGCCCATTCAAAATTTGTGGAAAGACCTCACTTGACGTAAAGTGCACCAAAGTCCAAGAGAATAATTGCTACTTTCAAATAGCTCATACACTATTATGGAGAGTTGTTTTCCTTGAACAGAATGGAATATACTTTGAAAATGCTTGGATGTCAATGGTCATGATAAATTATGGGTCTGCAGGTGTACAGATAAAGTATAAACACATAAAATATACTGTGATCTGAAAATGTAGGAAATGTCCTAAAAATGTAGGACGCCCTGGAGGGAAGGCCCAAATCAAAAACACCTCTTTCCAAGGGTTCAAATTTTTGTCCACTATCAATCAAACTTCCTTTTTACTGCTCTATATACTCGGACAGCAAGAAAACGGCTCAAGAGAGAGGAAATAAGATTCAAGAAAACCATTCCCATCAATTTCCTCATGCAAAGAAATCTTGAACAATGAAAGATCATTTTGTTCTGCATAGAAGAGGATCCTATTCTCCATGTGATTTCATGCAGACTGGTTGCCCCTCCTTCACAACCAATTTTATTGTGAATCTATAAATGATAGGAATGGTTTGGACTACATAGCACTTGCCTCCTCTTCCAAATCTCTCATTCGAGAATGTCAGATATGTAATCACCGAATCTTACAGGTGCAAGATATGCCAAGAGATGGCTAGTCCAAAGTCCCAGCCTTCCAAATTTTTGCAACTCAATAACGTCTGATAATTGCCCATCCAAACTTTTGGAAAGACCTCGCCGGACGTAAAGTCCACCAAAGTCCAAGACAATAAATTCTATTTTCAAATAGCTCTTACACTATTATGGAGAGTTCTTTTGCTTCAAGAGAGTGGATGTTACATTGAAAATGCTTGGATGGCCATGGTCATGTTTTATTATGGGTCTACAGGTGTACATATATAGTATAAACCCATAAAACATACTGTGATCTGAAAATGGAGGACATGTCCTACAAATGTAGGACACCCAGGAGGAAATGTCCAAATCAAAAACGCCTCTTTCCAAGGGTTCAAATTTTTGTCCACTATCTAGCAACCAAACTTCCTTTTTACTGCTCTATAAACTCGGACAGCAAGAAAACAGCTCAACAGAGAGGAAATAAGATTCAATAAAACCATTCCCATCAACTTCCTCATGCAAAGAAATCTTGAAAAATGAAAGATCATTTTGTTCTACATTGAAGAGGATCCTTCTCTCCATGTGATTTCTTGCAGACTGGGTACCCCTACATCACCACCAATTTCACTGTGAATCCATAAATGACATGAAGGGTTTGGACTACATGGCATGTGCCTCCTGTACCAAATCTCTCTTTCAAGAATGTCAGATACGTAATCACAGAATCTTAAAGGTGCAAGATATGCCAAGAGATGGCTAGTCCAAACTCCCAGCCTTCCGAATTTTTGCAACTCAATAACGTCTGATAATTGCCCATCCAAACTTTGTGGAAAGACCTCGAAGGACGTAAAGTCCAGCATAGTCTAAGAGAATAAATTCTACTTTCAAATAGCTCTTACACTATTATGGAGAGTTGTTTTGCTTCAAGATATTGGATATTACTTTGAAAATGCTTGGATGGCAATGGTCATGATTAATTATGGGTATACAGGTGTACAAATATAGAATACACCAATAAAATATACTGTGATCTGAAAATGGAGGACATGTCCTACAAACTTAGGACACCAAGGAGAGAAGGCCCACATCAAAAACACCTCTTTCCAAGGGTTCAAATTTTTGTCCACTAACTAGCAACCAAACTTCCTTTTTACTGCTCTATATATTCGTACATCAAGAAAACGGCTCAACAGAGAGGAAATAAGATTCAATAAAACCACTCCGATCAACTTCCTCATGGAAAGAAATCTTGAAAAATGAAAGATAATTTTTTCTGCATACAAAAGGATCCTTCTCTCCATGTGATTTCATGCAGACTGGGTACCCCTCCATCACAACCAATTTTACTGTGAATCCATAAATGACATGAAGGGTTTGGACTACATGGCACTTGCCTCCTCTTCCAAATCTCTCATTCGAGAATGTCAGATATGTAATCACAGAATCTTACAGGTACAAGATATGCCAAGAGATCGCTAGTCCAAATTTCCACCCTTCAGAATTTTTGCAACTCAGTAACATCTGAGAATTGCCCATCCAAATTTTGTGGAAAGACCTCGCAGGATGTAAGGTGCATCAAAGTCCAAGAGAATAAATGCTACTTTCAAATAGCTCATACACTATTATGGAGAGTTGTTTTGCTTGAACGGAGTGCAATATAATTTGAAAATGCTTGGATGTCAATGGTCATGATTAATTATGGGTCTGCAGGTGTACAAATATAGTATAAAACCATAAAATATACTGTGATCAGAAAATGAAGGACATGTCCTACAAATGTAGGACACCCAGGAGGGAAGGCCCAAATCAAAAACACCTCGTTCCAAGGGTTCAAATTTTTGTCCACTAACTATCAACCAAACTTCCTTTTTACTGCTCTATATACTCGTACAGCAAGAAAACGTCTCAACAGAGAGGAAATAAGATTCAATAAAACCATTCCCATCAATTTCCTCATGCAAAGAAAACTTGTAAAATTAAAGATCATTTTGTTCTGCATAGAAGAGGATACTTCTCTCCATGTAATTTCATGCCACCTGGTTACCCCTCCTTTACGACCAATTTTATTGTGAATCTATAAATGATATGAAGTGTTTGGATTACATAGCACTTGCCTCCTCTTCCAAATATCTCATTCGAGAATGTCACATATGTAATCACAGAATCTTACAGGTGCAAGATATGCCAAGAGATGGCTAGTCCAAACTCCCAGCCTCCTGAATTTTTGCAACTCAATAACGTCTGATAATTGCCCATAAAAATTTTGTGGAAAGACCTCGAAGGACGTAAAGTCCACCAAAGTCCAAGAAAATAAATTCTACTTTCAAATAGCTCTTACACTATTATGGAGAGTTCTTTTGCTTCAAGAGAGTGGATATTACATTGAAAAAGCTTGGATGTCCATGGTCATGATTTATTATGGGTCTACAGGTGTACATATATAGTATAAACCCATAAAATACACTGTGATCTCAAGATGGAGGACATGTCCTACAAATGTAGGACGCCCAGGAGGGAAGGCCCAAATCAAAAACACCTCTTTCCAAGGGTTCAAATTTTTTCCACTATCTAGCAACCAAACTTCCTTTTTACTGCTCTATAACATCGGACAGCAAGTAAACGGCTCGACAGAGAGGAAATAAGATTCAATAAAACCATTCCCATCAACTTCCTCATGCAAAGAAATCTTGAAAAATGAAAGATCATTTTGCTCTGCATAGAAGAATATCCTTCTCTCCATGTGATTTCATGCAGACTGGGTACTCCTCCGTCACGACCAATTTCACTGTGAATCCATAAATGACATGAAGGTTTTGGACTACATGGCACTTGACTCCTCTTGCAAATCTCTCATTCGAGAATGTCAGATATGTAATCACAGCATCTTACATGTGGAAAATATGCCAAGAAACGGCTTGTCCAAATTTCCACCCTTCAGAATTTTTGCAAATCAGTAACGTCTGATAATTGCCCATCCAAACTTTGTGGAAAGACCTCGAAGGACGTAAAGTCCACCATAGTCTAAGAGAATAAATTCTACTTTCAAATAGCTCTCACGCTCTTATGGATAGTTGTTTTGCTTCAAGAGAGTGGATATTACATTGAAAATGCATGGATGGCCATGTTCATGATTAATTATGGTTCTACAGTTTTACAAATATAATATAAACCCATAAAATATACTGTGATCAGAAAATGGAGGACATGTCCTACAAATGTAGGACACCCAGGAGGGAAGGTCCAAATCAGAAACTCCCCTTTCCAAGGGTTCAAATTTTTGTCCACTATCTAGCAACCAAACTTCCTTTTTACTGCTCTATAACATCGGACAGCAAGTAAACGGCTCAACAGAGAGGAAATAATATTCAATAAAACCATTCCCATCAACTTCCTCATGCAAAGAAATCTTGAACAATGAAAGATCATTTCGTTCTGCATAAAAGAGGATCCTTCTCTCCGTGTGATTTCATGCAGACTGGTTACCCCTCCTTCAAAAACAATTTTATCGTGAATCTATGAATGATATGAAGGGTTTGGACAACATAGCACTTGCCTCCTCTTCCAAATCTCTCATTCGAGAATGTCAGATATGTAACCACAGAATCTTACAGGTGGAAGATATCCCAAGAGATGGCTAGTCCAAACTCCCAGCCTTCCGAATTTTTGCAACTCAATAACGTCTGATAATTGCCCATCCAAACTTTTGGAAAGACCTCGTTGGACGTAAAGTCCAAGAAAATAAATTCTACTTTCAAATAGCTCTTACACTATCATGGAGAGTTGCTTTGCTTCAAGAGAGTGGATATTACATTGAAAATGCTTGGATGGCCATGGTCATGTTTTATTATGGGTCTACAGGTGTACATATATAGTATAAACCCATAAAATATACTGTGATCTCAAGATGGAGGACATGTCCTGCAAATGTAGGACGCCCAGGAGGGAAGGCTCAAATCAAAAAGACCTCTTTCCAAGGGTTCAAATTTTTGTCCACTATCTAGCAACCAAACTTCCTTTTTACTGCTCTATAAACTCGGACAGCAAGAAAACGGCTCAACAGAGAGGAAATAAGATTCAATAAAACCATTCCCATCAACTTCCTCATGCAAAGAAATCTTGAACAATGAAAGATCATTTCGTTCTACATAGAAGAGGATCCTTCTCTCCATGTGATTTGATGCAGACTTGGTACCCCTCCATCACGACCAATTTCACTGTGAATCCATAAATGACATGAAGGGCTTGAACTAAATGGCACTTGCTTCCTCTTCCTAAATCTCTCATTTGAGAATGACAGATATGTAATCACAGAATCTTACAGGTGGAAGATATGCCAAGAAATGGCTTGTCCAAACTTCCACCCTTTAGAATATTTTTCAACTCAATAACGTCTGATAATTGCCTATCCAAAATTTGTGGAAAGACCTCGAAGGCCGTAAAGTCCACCAAAGTCCAAGAGAATAAATTCTACTTTCAAATAGCTCTTACACTATTATGGAGAGTTGTTTTGCTTCAAGAGAGTGGATATTACATTGAAAATGCTTGGATGGCAATTGTCATGATTAATTATGGGTATACAGGTGTACAAATATAGTATATACCCATAAAATTTACTGTGATCTGAAAATGGAGGACATGTCCTACAAATGTAGGACACCCAGGAGGGAAGGCCCTAATCAAAAACACCTCTTTCAAAGGGTTCAAATTTTTGTCCACTATCTAGCAAACAAACTTCTTTTTTACTGCTCTGTCAACTCGAACAGCAAGAAAACGTCTCAACAGAGAGGAAATAAGATTCAATAAAACAATTCCCATCAATTTCCTCAAGCAAAAAAATCTTGAACAATGAAAGATCATTTCGTTCTACATAGAAGAGGATCCTTCTCTCCATTTGATTTTAAGCAGACTGTGTACCCCTCCATCACGACCAATTTCACTGTGAATTCATAAATTTCATGAAGGGCACTTTCAGCAAGTGAATCCATAAATTTCATGAAGGGACTACATGGCACTTTCCTCCTCCACCAAATCTCTCATTCTAGAATGTCAGATATGTAATCACAGAATCTTACAGGTGGAAGATATGCCAAGAAATGGCTTGTCCAAACGTCCACCCTTCAGAATTTTTGCAACTCAATAACGTCTGATAATTGCCCATCCAAACTTTGTGGAAAGACCTCGCCGGACGTAAAGTCAACCAAACTCCAAGAGAATAAATGCTACTTTCAAATAGCTCTTCAACTATTGTGGAGAGCTGTTTTGCTTCAAGAGAGTGGATATTACATTGAAAATGCTTGGATGGCCATGCTCATGATTAATTATGGGTCTACAGGTGTACAAATATAGTATATACCCATAAAATATACTGTGATATGAAAATGGGGGACATTTCCTACAAATGTAGGACACCCTGGAGGGAAGGCCCAAATCAAAAACACCTCTTTCCAAGGGTTCAAATTTTTGTACACTAACTAGCAACCAAACTTCCTTTTTACTGCTCTATATACTCGTACAGCAAGAAAACGGCTCAACAAAGAGGAAATAAGATTCAATAAAACCATTCCCATCAACTTCCTAATGCAAAGAAATCTTGAACAATGAAAGATAATTTTGTTCTGCATGCAAGAGGAAGCTTTTCTCCATGTGATTTCATGCAGACTGGGTACCCCTCCATCACGACCAATTTCACTGTGAATCCATAAATGACATGAAGGGTTTGGACTACATAGCACTTGCCTCCTCTTCCAAATCTCTCATTCGAGAATGTCAGATATGTAATCACAGAATCTTACAGGTGCAAGATATGCCAAGATATGGCTAGTCCATACTCCCAGTTTCCGAATTTCTGCAACTCAATAAGGTCTGATAATTGCCCATCCAAACTTTGTGGAAAGACCTCGCTTGACATAAAGTGCACCAAAGTCCAAGAGAATAAATGCTACTTTTAAATAGCTGTTACACGATTATGGAGAGTTGTTTTGCTTGAACGGAGTGGAATATACTTTGAAAATGCTTGGATGGCAACGGTCATGGTTAATTATGGTTCTGCAGGTGTACAAATATAGTATAAACCCATAAAACATATTGTGATCTGAAAATGGAGGACATGTCCTACAAATGTAGGACACCATGGAGGGAAGGCCCAAATCAAAAACACCTCTTTCCAAGGGTTCAAATTTTTGTCCACTAACAAGGAACCAAACTTCCTTTTTACTGCTCTATATACTCGTACAGCAAGAAAACGGCTCAACAGAGAGGAAATAAGATTCAACAAAACCATTCCCATCAACTTCCTCATGCAAATAAATCTTGAACAATGAAAGATAATTTTGTTCTGCATACAAGAGGATCCTTCTCTCCATGTGATTTCATGCAGACTGGATACCCCTCCATCACGACCAATTTCACTGTGAATCCATAAATGACATGAAGGGTTTGGACTACATAGCACTTGCCTCCTCTTCCAAATCTCTCATTCGAGATTGTCAGATATGTAACCACAGAATCTTACAGGTGAAAGATATGCCAAGATATGGCTAGTCCAAACTCCCAGCCTTCATTATTTTTGCAACTCAATAACGTCTGATAATTGCCCATCCAAATTTTGTGGAAAGACATTGCAGGACGTAAAGTGCACCAAAGTCCAAGAGAATGAATTCTACTTTCAAATAGCTCTTACACAATTATGGAGAGTTGTTTTGCTTGAAGGGGGTGGAATATACCTTGAGAATGCTTGGATGGCAATGGTCATTATTAATTCTGGGTCTACAGGTGTACATATAAAGTATAAACCCATAAAATATACTGTGATCTCAAGATGGCACACATGTCCTACAAATGTAGGACGCCCAGGAGGGAAGGCCCAAATCAAAAACACCTCTTTCCAAGGGTTCAAATTTTTGTCCACTATCTAGCAACCAAACTTCCTTTTTACTGCTCTATAAATGCGGACAGCAAGAAAACGGCTCAACAGAGAGGAAATAAGATTCAATAAAACCATTCCCATCAACTTCCTCATGCAAAGAAATCTTGAACAATGAAAGATCATTTCGTTCTACACGGAAGAGGATCCTTCTCTTCATGTGATTTCATGCAGACTGGGTACCCCTCCATCACAACCACTTTCACTGTGAATCCATAAATGATATGAAGGGATTGGACTACATAGCACTTGCCTCCTCTTCCAAATCTCTCATTCTAGAATGTCAGATATGTAATCACAAAATCTTACAGGTGCAAGATATGCCAAGAAATGGCTTGTCCAAAATTCCACACTTCAGAATTTTTGCAACTCAATAACGTCTGACAATTGCCCATCCAAACTTTGTAGAAAGACTTCGAATGACATAAAGTCCACCAAAGTCCATGAGAATTAATTCTACTTTCTAATAGCTCTTACACTATTATGGAGAGTTGTTTGCTTCAAGAGAGTGGATATTACATTGAAAATGCTTGGATGACAATGATCACGATTAATTATGGGTCTACAAGGGAACATATATAGTATAAACCCATAAAATACAGTATGATCTGAAAATGGAGGACATGTCCTACAAATGTAGGACGTCCAGGAGTTTAGGCCCACATCAAAAACACCTCTTTCCAAGGGTTCAAATTTTTGTCCACTAACTAGCTACCAAACTTCCTTTTTACTGCTCTATAAACTCGTACATCAAGAAAACGGCTCAACAGAGAGGAAATAAGATTCAATAAAACCATTCGCATCAACTTCCTCATGCAAAGTAATCTTGAAAAATGAAAGATCATTTCATTCTACATAGAAGAGGATCCTTCTCTCCATGTGATTTCATTCAGACTGGTTACCCCTCCATCACGTCCAATTTTATTGTGAATCCATGAATGATATGAAGGGTTTGGACTACATAGCACTTGCCTGCTCTTCCAAATCTCTCATTCGAGAATGTCAGATATGTAATCACAGAATCTTACAGGTGCAAGATATGCCAAGAGATGGCTAGTCCAAACTCCCAGCCTTCCGAATTTTTGCAACTCAATAACGTCTGATAATTGCCCATCCAAAATTTGTGGAAAGACCTCGCCGGACGTAAAGTCCACCAAAGTCCAAGAAAATAAATTCTACTTTCAAATAGCTCTTACACTATTATGGAGAGTTGTTTTGCTTGAAGAGAGTGGATATTACATTGAAAATGTTTGGATGGCCATGGTCATGATTTATTATGGGTCTACAGGTGTACATATATAGTATGAACCCATAAAATATACTTTGATCTCAAGATGGAGGACATGTCCTACAAATGTAGGATGCCCAGGAGGGAAGGCCTAAATCAAAAACACCTCTTTCCAAGGGTTCAAATTTTTGTCCACTATCTAGCAACCAAACTTCCTTTTTACTGCTCTATAAACTCGGACAGCAAGAAAACGGCTCAATAGAGAGGAAATAAGATTCAATAAAACCATTCCCATCAACTTCCTCATGCAAAGAAATCTTGAACAATGAAAGATCATTTTGTTCTTCATAGAAGAAGATCCTTCTCTCCATGTGATTTCATGCAGACTGGGTACCCCTTCATAACGACCAATTTCACTGTGAATCCATAAATGACAGGAAGGGTTTGGACTACATGGCACTTGCCTCCTCTTCCAAATCTCTCATTTGAGAATGTCAGATATGTATTCACAGAATCTTGCAGGTGCAAGATATGCCAAGAGATGGCTAGTCCAAACGCCCAGCTTTCCGAATTTTTGCAATTCAATAAGGTCTGATAATTGCCCATTCAAAATTTGTGGAAAGACCTCACTTGACGTAAAGTGCACCAAAGTCCAAGAGAATAATTGCTACTTTCAAATAGCTCATACACTATTATGGAGAGTTGTTTTCCTTGAACAGAATGGAATATACTTTGAAAATGCTTGGATGTCAATGGTCATGATAAATTATGGGTCTGCAGGTGTACAGATAAAGTATAAACACATAAAATATACTGTGATCTGAAAATGTAGGAAATGTCCTAAAAATGTAGGACGCCCTGGAGGGAAGGCCCAAATCAAAAACACCTCTTTCCAAGGGTTCAAATTTTTGTCCACTATCAATCAAACTTCCTTTTTACTGCTCTATATACTCGGACAGCAAGAAAACGGCTCAAGAGAGAGGAAATAAGATTCAAGAAAACCATTCCCATCAATTTCCTCATGCAAAGAAATCTTGAACAATGAAAGATCATTTTGTTCTGCATAGAAGAGGATCCTATTCTCCATGTGATTTCATGCAGACTGGTTGCCCCTCCTTCACAACCAATTTTATTGTGAATCTATAAATGATAGGAATGGTTTGGACTACATAGCACTTGCCTCCTCTTCCAAATCTCTCATTCGAGAATGTCAGATATGTAATCACCGAATCTTACAGGTGCAAGATATGCCAAGAGATGGCTAGTCCAAAGTCCCAGCCTTCCAAATTTTTGCAACTCAATAACGTCTGATAATTGCCCATCCAAACTTTTGGAAAGACCTCGCCGGACGTAAAGTCCACCAAAGTCCAAGACAATAAATTCTATTTTCAAATAGCTCTTACACTATTATGGAGAGTTCTTTTGCTTCAAGAGAGTGGATGTTACATTGAAAATGCTTGGATGGCCATGGTCATGTTTTATTATGGGTCTACAGGTGTACATATATAGTATAAACCCATAAAACATACTGTGATCTGAAAATGGAGGACATGTCCTACAAATGTAGGACACCCAGGAGGAAATGTCCAAATCAAAAACGCCTCTTTCCAAGGGTTCAAATTTTTGTCCACTATCTAGCAACCAAACTTCCTTTTTACAGCTCTATAAACTCGGACAGCAAGAAAACGGCTCAACAGAGAGGAAATAAGATTCAATAAAACCATTCCCATCAACTTCCTCATGCAAAGAAATCTTGAAAAATGAAAGATCATTTTGTTCTACATTGAAGAGGATCCTTCTCTCCATGTGATTTCTTGCAGACTGGGTACCCCTACATCACCACCAATTTCACTGTGAATCCATAAATGACATGAAGGGTTTGGACTACATGGCATGTGCCTCCTGTACCAAATCTCTCTTTCGAGAATGTCAGATACGTAATCACAGAATCTTAAAGGTGCAAGATATGCCAAGAGATGGCTAGTCCAAACTCCCAGCCTTCCGAATTTTTGCAACTCAATAACGTCTGATAATTGCCCATCCAAACTTTGTGGAAAGACCTCGAAGGACGTAAAGTCCAGCATAGTCTAAGAGAATAAATTCTACTTTCAAATAGCTCTTACACTATTATGGAGAGTTGTTTTGCTTCAAGATATTGGATATTACTTTGAAAATGCTTGGATGGCAATGGTCATGATTAATTATGGGTATACAGGTGTACAAATATAGAATACACCAATAAAATATACTGTGATCTGAAAATGGAGGACATGTCCTACAAACTTAGGACACCAAGGAGAGAAGGCCCACATCAAAAACACCTCTTTCCAAGGGTTCAAATTTTTGTCCACTAACTAGCAACCAAACTTCCTTTTTACTGCTCTATATATTCGTACATCAAGAAAACGGCTCAACAGAGAGGAAATAAGATTCAATAAAACCACTCCGATCAACTTCCTCATGGAAAGAAATCTTGAAAAATGAAAGATAATTTTTTCTGCATACAAAAGGATCCTTCTCTCCATGTGATTTCATGCAGACTGGGTACCCCTCCATCACAACCAATTTTACTGTGAATCCATAAATGACATGAAGGGTTTGGACTACATGGCACTTGCCTCCTCTTCCAAATCTCTCATTCGAGAATGTCAGATATGTAATCACAGAATCTTACAGGTACAAGATATGCCAAGAGATCGCTAGTCCAAATTTCCACCCTTCAGAATTTTTGCAACTCAGTAACATCTGAGAATTGCCCATCCAAATTTTGTGGAAAGACCTCGCAGGATGTAAGGTGCATCAAAGTCCAAGAGAATAAATGCTACTTTCAAATAGCTCATACACTATTATGGAGAGTTGTTTTGCTTGAACGGAGTGCAATATAATTTGAAAATGCTTGGATGTCAATGGTTATGATTAATTATGGGTCTGCAGGTGTACAAATATAGTATAAAACCATAAAATATACTGTGATCAGAAAATGAAGGACATGTCCTACAAATGTAGGACACCCAGGAGGGAAGGCCCAAATCAAAAACACCTCGTTCCAAGGGTTCAAATTTTTGTCCACTAACTATCAACCAAACTTCCTTTTTACTGCTCTATATACTCGTACAGCAAGAAAACGTCTCAACAGAGAGGAAATAAGATTCAATAAAACCATTCCCATCAATTTCCTCATGCAAAGAAAACTTGTACAATTAAAGATCATTTTGTTCTGCATAGAAGAGGATCCTTCTCTCCATGTAATTTCATGCCACCTGGTTACCCCTCCTTTACGACCAATTTTATTGTGAATCTATAAATGATATGAAGTGTTTGGACTACATAGCACTTGCCTCCTCTTCCAAATATCTCATTCGAGAATGTCACATATGTAATCACAGAATCTTACAGGTGCAAGATATGCCAAGAGATGGCTAGTCCAAACTCCCAGCCTCCTGAATTTTTGCAACTCAATAACGTCTGATAATTGCCCATAAAAATTTTGTGGAAAGACCTCGAAGGACGTAAAGTCCACCAAAGTCCAAGAAAATAAATTCTACTTTCAAATAGCTCTTACACTATTATGGAGAGTTCTTTTGCTTCAAGAGAGTGGATATTACATTGAAAAAGCTTGGATGTCCATGGTCATGATTTATTATGGGTCTACAGGTGTACATATATAGTATAAACCCATAAAATACACTGTGATCTCAAGATGGAGGACATGTCCTACAAATGTAGGACGCCCAGGAGGGAAGGCCCAAATCAAAAACACCTCTTTCCAAGGGTTCAAATTTTTGTCCACTATCTAGCAACCAAACTTCCTTTTTACTGCTCTATAACATCGGACAGCAAGTAAACGGCTCGACAGAGAGGAAATAAGATTCAATAAAACCATTCCCATCAACTTCCTCATGCAAAGAAATCTTGAAAAATGAAAGATCATTTTGCTCTGCATAGAAGAATATCCTTCTCTCCATGTGATTTCATGCAGACTGGGTACTCCTCCGTCACGACCAATTTCACTGTGAATCCATAAATGACATGAAGGTTTTGGACTACATGGCACTTGACTCCTCTTGCAAATCTCTCATTCGAGAATGTCAGATATGTAATCACAGCATCTTACATGTGGAAGATATGCCAAGAAACGGCTTGTCCAAATTTCCACCCTTCAGAATTTTTGCAAATCAGTAACGTCTGATAATTGCCCATCCAAACTTTGTGGAAAGACCTCGAAGGACGTAAAGTCCACCATAGTCTAAGAGAATAAATTCTACTTTCAAATAGCTCTCACGCTCTTATGGATAGTTGTTTTGCTTCAAGAGAGTGGATATTACATTGAAAATGCATGGATGGCCATGTTCATGATTAATTATGGTTCTACAGTTTTACAAATATAATATAAACCCATAAAATATACTGTGATCAGAAAATGGAGGACATGTCCTACAAATGTAGGACACCCAGGAGGGAAGGTCCAAATCAGAAACTCCCCTTTCCAAGGGTTCAAATTTTTGTCCACTATCTAGCAACCAAACTTCCTTTTTACTGCTCTATAACATCGGACAGCAAGTAAACGGCTCAACAGAGAGGAAATAATATTCAATAAAACCATTCCCATCAACTTCCTCATGCAAAGAAATCTTGAACAATGAAAGATCATTTCGTTCTGCATAAAAGAGGATCCTTCTCTCCGTGTGATTTCATGCAGACTGGTTACCCCTCCTTCAAAAACAATTTTATCGTGAATCTATGAATGATATGAAGGTTTGGACTACATAGCACTTGCCTCCTCTTCCAAATCTCTCATTCGAGAATGTCAGATATGTAACCACAGAATCTTACAGGTGGAAGATATCCCAAGAGATGGCTAGTCCAAACTCCCAGCCTTCCGAATTTTTGCAACTCAATAACGTCTGATAATTGCCCATCCAAACTTTTGGAAAGACCTCGTTGGACGTAAAGTCCAAGAAAATAAATTCTACTTTCAAATAGCTCTTACACTATCATGGAGAGTTGCTTTGCTTCAAGAGAGTGGATATTACATTGAAAATGCTTGGATGGCCATGGTCATGTTTTATTATGGGTCTACAGGTGTACATATATAGTATAAACCCATAAAATATACTGTGATCTCAAGATGGAGGACATGTCCTGCAAATGTAGGACGCCCAGGAGGGAAGGCTCAAATCAAAAACACCTCTTTCCAAGGGTTCATATTTTTGTCCACTATCTAGCAACCAAACTTCCTTTTTACTGCTCTATAAACTCGGACAGCAAGAAAACGGCTCAACAGAGAGGAAATAAGATTCAATAAAACCATTCCCATCAACTTTCTCATGCAAAGAAATCTTGAACAATGAAAGATCACTTTGTTCTACATAGAAGAAGATCCTTCTCTCCATGTGATTTCATGCAGACTGTGTACCCCTCCATCACGACCAATTTCACTGTGAATCCATAAATGACATGAAGTGTTTGGACTACATGGCACTTGCCTCCTCTTCCAAATCTCTCATTCGAGAATGTCAGATATGTAATCACAGAATCTTACATGTGGAAGATATGCCAAGAAATGGCTTGTCCAAACTTCCACCCTTCAGAATTTTTGCAAATCAATAACGTCTGATAATTGCCCATCCAAACTTTTTGGAAAGACTTCGAAGGACTTAAAGTCCACCATAGTCTAAGAGAATAAATTCTACTTTCAAATAGCTCTTACGCTATTATGGAGAGTTCTTTTGCTTCAAGAGAGTGGATAGTACATTGAAAATGCTTGGATGGCCATGGACACGTTTTATTATCGGTCTACAAGTGTACATATATAGTATAAACCCATAAAACATACTGTGATCTCAAGATGGAGGACATGTCCTACAAATGTAGGACGCCCAGGAGGGAAGGCCCAAATCAAAAACACCTCTTTCCAAGGGTTCAAATTTTTGTCCACTATCTAGCCACCAAACTTCCTTTTTACTGCTCTATAAACTCGGACAGCAAGAAAACGGCTCAACAGAGAGGAACTAAGATTCAATAAAACCATTCCCATCAACTTCCTCATGCAAAGAAATCTTGAACAATGAAAGATCATTTCGTTCTGCATAAAAGAGGTTCCTTCTCTCCATGTGATTTCATGCAGACTGGGTGTAGCAATGAATCCTTTGGGGAATTTTATTATTAGCTCAAATATGCGAGAGTAGGCTTGCTCCAACAGCCCAATGAGACCGCTCTCCCGGTGTTTATACCAAGAGACCAGAGAATCCCAAGAAATGGAGCTTTGACAGATATTGGTTAACCACTAGATATCTAATTTATTTAAATAGGGGAAAACTCACTCGCCGAACATGCATTCACACACACACACAAGGCTCAGGAAGATTAAGGTTGGTGTTTGGAACAGAAATGCAGGCGTTACTAATGGCGATACTTACCGAGATGTAGCCTTCTTCCCGGAAAGCGAATGGAAAATGTGGAATGATAGGGAGACAAGTGAGGCTCCGCAGCCTGGGTTTTGAGCCTGTCTTCCCGATAACTAGGTTCAGAGGTCAGAGTGACATGGAGTCGTTTAGACCGTGAATCTAGCACACTGACTGACCAAAATCTAGGGTTTATATAGGGCTAAATGGGCCCTGGGGGCGGAAGGCGATAATTGCGATGCTGGCACCCTGCTGTATAGGGTGTCATTGTATTTGGTGGTCTTAATCCGAGGAATCAATACCCTGGGGAAATGTTTGAGTAAGTGATACAATGCCTCTTCCTATGGGTGGGAGGGTGCCAGACTGGATGACACAATGTAAACCTTACACCTTGGATGACTGAGGGTGCTTGTGACAGAGTCGCACAATACATCCCTTGATGGTTTGGATGATCTCATCATGTAAAGTCCCATTCGCAACTCTCCTGACTATCTGGAGGAAATGCATTCCTTAAGAATTAAGGGTGGGCTACCCATGCCATGTGTGCAGAGGGCTTTTGGCCTCTTGACTCTACTGCCAGGGTTCATCTGGAGGTCATTTGGGAATTTAGCAAGGGATCCAAGGGTGGCATATGGAGTTATTAATATTTTTGGATATGAAGGGCATTATGGGTAACATTCCCCCCCCCCTCGGAAATCACAAGGCCACATAGGTGGTGTGGATGAGTGTTTTCCGAATTAGCCTTCGCCAAAGTAAATTTAGGGGTGTGAATTTTAGGGAGGAGGTCCTATCAAGGGAAGCATCTCCACTGTAAGGCCTGCCCTATCTTGGGACACACACACACACACTCATTCACACACATAGCAAGGGAACATCAAAGAAAACATCAACATAAAACAATCAACAAGCCAAAGCAATGTACATTAATGAGAAATCTGCAGTTCGTAAAAATGCGGGCAAATTCCCAAGGATGAATGGGATAGAGTCTGCGTTTCATTTTTATTAAAGTCTATGTGTCGTTGGGACTGCAGGCACTGAGGCATGGAGAACTGTGGCTAGGGTTATGGCAGTCCAGTGCGGGTAGTCCCTTTGGAGGATCTTAGGCTGTCCTCCTCCAGGAGAATCGTGCCAAGAAAGGGGCGGTTGCAGGAATGCGGGTGCTGTCATCGGGGCTGGCGATGTCAGTGAGAAGGTTCGTCGGGATGCGGGTGGAACCGTGGAGGACGGAGGCATCGGTGGGGCTTGTGTGGTACTTCTGGAGGACATCTATTCCTGGACGTCGAGATGTCATCCGGATTGCTGATCAAGGCTGGTCTGGTTTAATCGCGCTGGGGGCTTACCTTCCCCTTGATGAATGATAGGGGCCAGGCAAGGAAGGGTTAATTTCTGGGAGAAGTGAGGGCCATGTGGATGGGGATGGATTGGTGATTGGTTAGCCCACTTTGGGCAATGAAGCCGGTGGAGCCATGAAAAGGCGGGGGTTGATCGTGCTGGGAAAATATGCAAATTGCATTCCTATTTGGGCTATTGGTGCTGTTTACAGCTCGATTAGCCTTGTGTTTACTTTGGAGACCCCAGCTTCGGCTAGTCCGAGGGCGGATGGCAGATTTGAGTGGAGACATTTAAAGGGGGGGTTGTCACTATTGCCTTGAAGGTAGTGTGAGTGGGTGAGGTGCCTGAAATTTAGAGTTGCCAATTGCCCTAGTCAGGGCTCCCGTGAGGGAAACCCGACATGCTGGTGTAGATGAGCATCCTTGGTGGAGCCGCGCCAGGGAATGACCCTCTGAGGTCGTAGTGGTGGTAGTGCTCCCTGGTTAATTGTCTCATGAGACTACCCACCGGGAGCTCACAGTTTCCCTGCCGTGAGCCCACCAAGGATGCCAATCTAGCTCAGCCTGCTAATAGGGGCGGGTGAACTATCCCCTGCCCCGCCCAATGGTGTAAAAGGATAGAAAAAAGGAAAAAGGAGTCCTCCCCCCCCCTTGATTCCCTCAGTGACTATATTCCAAGAGAGAGTGGGCCGCAGGCGACTAGCCCTTTTGGATTGGATGCCTGCTATTTAATATGTAAATGGCCACTGATAGTTCCAAATTGTCCCTTTGTCTTTGCTGTGCTGCCAAATTTAGATAGCAAGCCGGCCGAATTAGTCCTGGGGAGGTAGGTGGGCGTGCCTGAGAGTGTCAGTGAGCCCTGTGCTCCATTTTTCTATGATTTTGGGGACTCGCCATGACCTGAAAGGCGGCCCTGAGGAGTGGAGTGGTAGCGGGTCGCCGGTTATGATGTCAATCCTAGGTGGGAGTCAGTGACTGCTGCCCTTGGCTGGGCGGACAAACCTGTCGCTGCTTTTGCCAAGGATAGCAATCCCTACCTCACCAGGGCGGAGGGGTGATCCCCTCTGCCCGCCCAAGACTGTAAAAGATAGTTGGTTTGATCATGAAGCCTAGTAGTCGGAGCGCAAGTTGCGCTGAACTGGCGGTGGCGGGAGGTCCAATTCTCTACGGATGGCCCTAAACTCTGCCATTTGCCTCCGCACCCAACACACCAGGCTAGTAGACCCGATTACAATGACAACCTGAACTATAACTATTACTGTTAGGGGGTTGGTGAATAAATTTAGGATGGCCTGTCCTGTTGCGGACCAATCCCAGTCTCCCCACCAGGATTTAGTAGTGGCTTGCTGTATAGCTGTGTCAACTGTATAATTTGCTTAGCTCGGAACTCTACCTTTATTTTAAGTTGGTCTTCACTCTGTTCAATTTGTGTGGCGGCCTTGCTAGGGTTATTGCGTAGGCACAACCATTTAGAGATACATGGGTGCTCTTGTCAGGTTTGGAGCAAATATAATCAGAGCATGGGGGCACCCCCCCCCCCGCTATCAAAGAAAACACAACACCAACAACAACAAAATACCCAAAACAAATCAGCACTGAAGCACTGGCCTCTTACCAACAACAACAACAATATCCTAAAGCTGAAGATGAGGAGGATGCAAGAAAGCAATCTGGAAAAGAGCAAAGCTGAATCTGACTTTGGGCTGAGAGCATGTGACCAGTCACACTGCCTGGCAACAAAAGAAAACAGAGACATTTGAGTCAGAGTTAAAACAGGCAAGCAAGAAAACAAATTTGATCCTATTTCCTCTGAACATGTACAGAAAGCCATACAAACTGAGAGGGGGCGCCAAGTGGCATTATGGCAAAGCAAGGGAAGACCAAAGAAGTTTAGCACTTGCAGCAAGTGAGAAGGGAATAAAGGAACATGAAAAAAAAACCAGATAGGCTAAAATGGAGAAGCCATATGGAATTTATCAGAGACCCAAGATACATTAACAGACTAACACACAATCTTTGGGTGTTTCCAAATCACTTAAGCAAACAATTAACAGGAAAATGGGATTTAATGGCTTGGTCTGATTCATGGGGGCTTATGTAAATCAGCTCTCAAGAGAACCACAACTGCCTTTTTTTTCTTTGCTAAGGTGACTCAGGCAGACAATGCCAGAGTTCTCCATGCGGCTGGCAACTTGGAACATCTAGTTTCCCAAGTACCACTAAGTACAGGTCTTTAACTTTACCAAATGCTAAAATTTTCTTCCCTATAAGTTCTTGTGCACTCATGAGACAGGAAAATGACCACTGAACCAGAAGGAGACTTGAGCCTTAATCTCTACACAAGAAGTCTCAAAACACAGACCAAGTGAATCACAAACTTGCAGACACACAACCAAACCTTACACACATCATGATCCTACACCGCAATTGATGTGGACAGGACCAGAAGTCAATTTCCTAGCTATTAGATTTGAAAATGCAAAACAAAAGCTAAAACTGCTCCCAAAACTCCCAATGAAAGACTGGAAAGCTGGTATTATTCCTAGAAAAGATAGGGGGTGTGTGTGTGCTAGGGCCGCTGGATTGGCCTCTGAGCATGTAAAGGGAGCAAAGCAGCACCAGGAAACAACTGCTGAGAACTCATGCAGCCCCGAGCACATGGCAGCAGGGGAAGCCATGTGTTCCTAAGGATCACACAGCAATAACCTATAGCTTGAAAAAGACAAATTCCTAACTGCACATACTAGCTATCCTAGAGATAGGAAAGAAAATATAAACAACTGGTTTTGGTTCAAATCAATGTCTAGAGGACTTGTCCTCATTAATGGGAAAGAATAGAGTAGCCTCTGAACATAAGCAGAGTACAGACCATGAGTTTCTGCCAAAGTTAGAGGAACACAAGGTATCTTAAAACATGCTTAACTACACAGAACTATGCCCCAAGGATAAAATAAAAATAAACGAACACACAAGGGGGAATGGGCTTGAGACAACTACCCAATGTGAACTTTAAAGTAGTTGAAAGGGTTGGAAAAACCTAGGGGGCACTGCAACCAATCCTGAGATTGCAACTCTGAACTTAACAATCCATGGCATCTGAGCACATGCAGAGTGCCAACAACAGGAAATAGTGAATCCTTTTGTAAAGTGGCTAGAGAAGGGGGGGTTATCCCTCCCAAGTTTTTCTAAGCTATTTTTCCTTCCTAATTCTTCCTTATTGTCCTGGGACCAAATTACTTCTTAACTTCTCAAATCACTCTACACAACTTGGAGTTTCTACTCAAAGCTCTTGCCCACTTGCTTTAGGGGCACAAGGACAAGAGACCAATACTAAAACATAGACACAACCAAAAGGCAACCTTAACAGTCCATTTCTCAATCCAAGAAGAGGGAGGGTTTCCAAGGAATCTAGGGCACAGCTTTTTACTCTCCTTTTAAAGCAAAGGGGGTCACAAACTTATGGCAAGGGAAATCCATTTCTTTTACTTTCCAAATAAAACAAGGACAGCCTGCAGGATGATGGGATTTGCAACCTTTCTCTGGCAATGAAGCCAAGCAGTTTAGAAGTCTTAAAGCGCAGTTTCTAGGAGTGCCTTTGGAGGGCTCTTAGCTCTGGTGAACACTGGGGAAGCTGGGGTTAAGACAGTGCTGCCTATCTCTGGGGCAGGGGGAAAAGAAGCTGAGACAGTGTTGCCTAACTCCACTATCTCTTCTGAGGGGGAAGGGCTTGGTCTCCTACATCTCCCAGTTCCATTCCAGTTCTTTCCACGTGGGTGAGTGCCTATTTCTGTATTCCTGGGTCTACTATGCCATGTGGTCTGGGGTTGGGATTGTGGGGTCCCTGTTTCTCTCATGGCCGAATGAGAGGGCTTCCGAGACTTAGGGTCTTTGGATTGTGCCCATGCCCTGTTGGGGACTGTAACAGAAGAGAGGGGGAGACTTTCAGCCCTTCTGCGGTGGGGAGAACTTCTTTGTGGCTCCTGGGAAAGGGAGGAGTGAGGTCTCCTAAAGGTTTCCCTCTGAAAATTGGATTTTTCTGATGCTTCCTTTTCCCTTTGGGGAGTGGGGGAAGGCTCAGTGGGGTTTTTACTTAGTGGGCTTTTTCTGGCTTGTCTTTTGCGTTGTAGACTCTTTTCTTGTCTCCATACTAAGACCTCGCGGAACTTATCAGAGATCTTCTTCAGGGGTTGGAAAAAGGATTTCCAGGAGTCTGGGAAGCATGACACTCCCTCATGCTGTAAGCACTTTTGGGTCTGGGGGTAGGATCCTGAGTATAATTGTGCCAAAAATGCCTCATCGTCCCACACAATCTGTCCCTGGGCATCAGGTATTACTTCACCAGACAAAATGGCCAGGAACATTTTTCTGGAAACATACTTCTCTGGGATTTCATTCTTGGCTTGCCTTTCCTTATAGTACATCTCCCTGACAGTTTCTCCTGGCTTTAAAAGGGAGGCAATTTCTCTCATCCAGGAATGACTATCTTTATGTAGGAGGTTGCGAACTATTACAGCTGACTCCAAAATTTGTCTATCCTCTGGGCTCATGCACATTCTGGCAATTTGAGTGAGATCTGGACCTTTTTGCACTGGGGCAACAGTTTGATATTTGCATCAGCCATGGCAAAAGGGTTTGTGAATTTAAAGGTCCCAATAGCTGTGCTATGCAGAATGCCTCATTAATAGAAAATGTGGGTTTTGCCTCCAACTTCTGGATTCTGTCTAGTGCATTTTTGAGGGCGGTTGCGAGAATGAAATTTTCTTCCTTAAGGAGATTAATTTGGTTTTCCAAGTCTCCAATCTCCATTTTATTGAGGGGAGGGGGGTCTCTGGCCTCTCCAGGCATGGGATGGTCCTGGAGGACATTTGCTCGAGTGGCAGACTCCAAGATTTCCGGGCGTACAGTTGCCACTACTGCATGCCTTAAATTTAATTTAGCCTCTAATTCTTTTATGTGGGTTTCGCAGGCAGTGTGGTCAGCCAATACTGCCCATTCTGTTTATTTATCCAGCAGGAAGTCTGCGGCTTGTTGAGCTTGGTTCAACTTTGTCTCTAATTCTTTTACCTGTTCCCTCAATCTGAAATTTTCCTTCTCTATTCTTTCTACTTTTTGGTTGGCTTCATTGGTGGTGCATGCCAACAGGGTCTTCTCGGCTACCTTGTACCTAATCTGGGTGGCCAGATCATTGATCTGCCTTCTAGACATCTCTACTTCCAATTTGAATTTCTTATACTCTTCTATGGCATCGTGGGCCAGCACCCAAATACCCCATGATGCCCACCTATCCTTTTCTTCCTTGGAAACACCTTTTATTCCCTTCTTTGCTGTTTTTAGGTTGTATGCCTCCAAAAGAGTTGCCAAGGGATCCTCAGTAAGGAATGCCCCAGACCTCCATGGATTGGGCCCCTTTTCAAGAATCCATTTCTGCAGTCTGTTCGGGGTTGGCTTGACTAGGTCCATTTCTTTTCCTGTTCAGGGTTCTCTCTTCTTAGTTACAGCTATGCAGGCTGAAGGTTAAGACCTAGGCAGCCAGACTGGGGTCCCTTAATGAGCACACCAGCGATAGAGAGCTTGGGGTTTAGACCCACTTGGCTGGATGGGCTGTGACCTTTAAAGGTACACTTGAGAGGGAAGCTAGGAGTTAACACTCACGGGCTTACAATGCCAAGACCTTAAGGTTCCTTGGCTTACAGAAAGAAACAGTTTTCCTTGGGGCTTCTACAGGGATCCTCCCTACTAGCCCTCTATGGAACCTCGGCCTCTTGAGATTCCTAGCATAGACCTTCCCTGCCTTTCCTCGGCGGATACTCTTTTGAATCCTATTTTCCTATCTGGCCTCGAAAGGAAGGGGGTGAATTTCCTCTTCACCCCACTCCACTGCCTCTGGGTTTTGAGGGCTTATAGTGGAGACTACAGACTGCTGTAGCCGTAGTTCTTCCTTCAAGGCCTTAATCTGCCTCTTAACCAGTTTATTGTTCCTAGTATGTGGGTTTGTGGTACCTCCTACTGTGGTGGGAGAGATTACAGTGCCTGAGTCCTCTCCTAGCCAATTTTAACGCCCCTCTCTGTCCAAGAGAAGTGCGGTTCTGGGGACCTCCCTGAGATCTTCCTCAGAACTTCCTAAAACCAAAACTCTGGGTCAGGGACGCCGCCCAATTCACGCGAGGGCCCTGCGCTGCTGAAGCTAGCGACTTAGGGGTGATCCTCTGTTTAGACCCGGTCAGAAGTCAGTTTGGCCCCCCCTCACGTTCACTGGGGAGTTTGGATGCTGTAGCTCCACTCCGGCGTGGCCTGGCTAACAACCCCAAACTTTTGGTCCCCAGCTTGACTTCTGCCTGAGTTTTTCCCTTTTTGGGACCTCCTTGAGGCTCCCACCAAATGGCACTCCTTGGAGCTGCCTTCCCCTCCTCTTGACCCCGGGTGTAAGCTTCAGGACCAGGACGTCTCCTTCCTTTGCCTATCCTGCCCGTTCAAGGGAGATAAACTGTTGGGGTGATCCTAAGTTTTATGAAGATTGAAGGTCGGGGATGGGGAGGACCTCTCCTCTGCTTTCCCACCCACGATAGCGAAAATAAAAATAGGTCGTCGGGATGCCTACTCCGACAACACGCCAAAGGATGATTAAGGCCAACCACTGGATGGCGTACCAGAGCCAATGAGCCGGACACTTAACCAAAGAGATGAAACGGGGTCAGCCAACCCAAGATAGCCCTTTGCCCTTATGGCCAAGCGCACAAGAACACACACATACACCTCCCTATTTATTCCTGTCTGCAGCAGCCTCTTTGGAATCCCTGTTCTCTCTACGTACCGAGATCTAGACAGCCCAAGTGATCAGTTTGGAAAGTCTAGGTTTCGGGGGAGAGTCCAAAATGCCCAAGCTGTCTCCACCAAATTGTAGCAACGAATCCTTAGGGAAATTTTATTATTAGCTCAAATATGTGAGAGTAGGCTTGCTCCAACAGCCCAATGAGACCGCTCTCCCGGTGTTTATACCAAGAGACCAGAGAATCCCAAGAAATGGAGCTGAGACAGATATTGGTTAACCACTAGATGTCTAATTTATTAAGATAGGGGAAAACTCACTCGCAGAACATGCACTCACACACACACACAAGGCTCAGGAAGATCAAGGTTGGCGTTTGGAACAGAAATGCAGGCGTTACTAATGGCGATACTTACCGAGATGTAGCCTTCTTCCCGGAAAGCGAATGGAAAATGTGGAATGATAGGGAGACAAGTGAGGCTCCGCAGCCTGGGTTTTGAGCCTGACTTGCCGGTAACTAGGTTCAGAGTTCAGAGTGACGTGGAGTCGTTTAGACCGTGAATCTAGCACACTGACTGACCAAAATCTAGGGTTTATATAGGGCTAAATGGGCCCTGGGGGCGGAAGGCGATAATTGCGATGCTGGCACCCTGCTGTATAGGGTGTCATTGTATTTGGTGGTCTTAATCCGAGGAGTCAATACCCTGGGGAAATGTTTGAGTAAGTGATACAATGCCTCTTCCTAGGGGTGGGAGGGTGCCAGACTGGATGACACAATGTAAACCTTACACCTTGGATGACTGAGGGTGCTTGTGACAGAGTCGCACAATACATCCCTTGATGGTTTGGATGATCTCATCATGTAAAGTCCCATTCGCAACTCTCCTGACTATCTGGAGGAAATGCATTCCTTAAGAATTAGGGAGGGCTACCCATGCAATGGGTGCAGAGGGCTTTTGGCCTATTGACTCTACTGCTAGGGTTCATCTGGAGGTCATTTGGGAATTTAGCAAGGGATCCAAGGGTGGCATATGGAGTTATTAATATTTTTGGATATGAAGGGCATTATGGGTAACATGGGTACCCCTCCATCACAACCAATTTTATTGTGAATCCATAAAGGATATGAAATGTTTGGATTACATGGCACTTGCCTCCTCTTCCAAATCTCTCATTCGAGAATGTCAGATATGTAATCACAGAATCTTGCAGGTGGAGAATATGCCAAGAAATGGCTTGTCCAAAATTCCACCCTTCAGAATTTTTGCAAATCAATAACGTCTGATAATTGCCTATCCAAACTTTGTGAAAGACCTCGCAGGATGTAAGGTGCACCAAAGTCCAAAAGAATAAATGCTACTTTCAAATAGCTCATACACTATTATGGAGAGTTGTTTTGCTTGAACGGAGTGGAATTTACTTTGAAAATGCTTGGATGTCAATGGTCATGATTAATTATGGGTCTGCAGGTGTACAAATATAGTATAATGCCATAAAATATACTGTGTTCTGAAAATGTAGGACATGTCCTACAAATGTAGGATGTCCTGGAGGAAAGCCCTAAATCAAAAACACCTCTTTCCAAGGGTTCAAATTTTTGTCCACTAACTATCAACCAAACTTCTTTTTACTGCTCTATATATTCGTACATCAAGAAAACGGCTCAACAGAGAGGAAATAATATTCAATAATACCATTCCCATCAACTTCCTCATGCAAAGAAATCTTGAACAATGAAAGATCATTTCTTTCTGCATAGAAGAGGATCTTACTCTCCATGTGATTTCATTCAGACTGGTTACCCCCCCATCACGTCCAATTTTATTGTGAATCCATAAATGATATGAAGGGTTTGGACTACATAGCACCTGCCTCCTCTTCCAAATCTCTTATTCGAGAATGTCAGATATGTAATCACAGAATCTTACAGGTGCACGATATGCCAAGAGATGGCTAGTCCAAACTCCCAGCCTTCCGAATTTTTGCAACTCAATAACGTCTGATAATTGTCCATCCAAACTTTGTGGAAAGACGTCGCAGGACGTAAAGTGCACCATAGTCTAAGAGAATAAATTCTACTTTCAAATAGCTCTTACACTATTATGGAGAGTTCTTTTGCTTCAAGAGATTGGATATTACATTGAAAATGCTTGGATGGCCATGGTCATGTATTATTATGGGTCTACAGGTGTACATATATAGTATAAACCCATAATATATACTGTGATCTCAAGATGGTGGACATGTCCTACAAATGTAGGACGCCCAGGAGGGAAGGCCCAAATCAATAACACCTCTTTCCAAGGGTTCAAATTTTTGTCCACTCCCTAGCAACCAAACTTCCTTTTTACTGCTCTATATACTCGGACAGCAAGAAAACGGCTCAACACAAAGGAAATAAGATTCAATAAAACCATTCCCATCAATTTCCTCATGGAAAGAAATCTTGAACAATGAAAGATCATTTCTTTCTGCATAGAAGAGGAACCTTCTCTCCATGTGATTTCATGCAGACTGGTTACCCTTCTATCACGACTAATTTTTTTGTGAATCCATAAATGACATGAAGGGTTTGGACTACATAGCAATTGCCTCCTCTTCCAAATCTCTCATTCTAGAATGTCAGATATGTAATCACAGAATCTTACAGGTGGAAGATATGCCAAGAAACGGCTTGTTCAAAATTCCACCCTACAGAATTTTTGCAACTCAATAACGTCTGATAATTGTCCATCCAAACTTTGTGGAAAGACGTCGCAGGACGTAAAGTGCACCAAAGTCCAAGAGAATAAATTCTACTTTCAAATAGCTCTTACACAATTATGAAGAGTTGTTTTACTTGAAGGGGGTGGAATATACTTTGAGAATGCTTGGATGGCAATGGTCATGATTAATTCTTTCTCTACAGGTGTACAAATATTGTATATACCCATAAAATATACTGTGATCTGAAAATTGAGGACATGTCCTACAAATGTAGGATTCCCAGGAGGGAAGGCCCATATCAAAATCACCTCTTTGCAAGGGTTCAAATTTTTGTCCACTATCTAGCAACCAAACTTCCTTTTTACTGCTCTATAAACGCGGACAGCAAGAAAACAGCCCAACAGAGAGGAAATAAGATTCAATAAAATCTTTCCCATTAACTTCCTCATGCAAAGAAATCTTGAACAATGAAAGATCATTTCGTTCTACATGGAAGAGGATCCTTCTCTCCATGTGATTTCATGCAGACTGGGTACCCCTCCATCACGACCAATTTCACTGTGAATCCTTAATGACATGAAGGGTTTGGACTACATGGCACTTGCCTCCTCTTCCAAATCTCTCATTCGAGAATGACAGCTATGTAATCACAGAATCTTACAGGTGTAAGATATGCCAAGAAATGGCTAGTCCAAAATTCCACACTTCCGAATTTTTGCAACTCAATAACGTCTGATATTTGCCCATCCAAACTTTGTGGAAAGACCTCGAAGGACATAAAATCCACCAAAGTCCAAGAGAATTAATTCTACTTTCAAATAGCTCTTACACTATTATGGAGAATTGTTTTGCTTCAAGAGAGTGGATATTACATTGAAAATGATTGGATGGCAATGGTCATGACTAATTTTGGGTCTACAAGGGTACAAATATAGTATAAACCCATAAAATACAGTATGATCTGAAAATGGAGGACATATCCTACAAATGTAGGACGTCCAGGAGTGAAGGCCCACATCAAAAACACCACTTTCTAAGGGTTCAAATTTTTGTCTACTAACTAGCTACCAAACTGCCTTTTTACTCCTCTATAAAACCGGACAGCAAGAAAACGGCCGAACAGAGAGGAAATAAGATTCAATAAAACCATTCCCATCAACTTCCTCATGCAAAGAAATCTTGAACAAAGAACTATCATTTCGTTCTACATGGAAGAGGATCCTTCTATCCGTTTGATTTCATGCAGACTGGGTACCCCTCCATCACGACCAATTTCACTGTGAATCCATAAATGACATGAAGGGTTTGGACTACATGGCACTTGCCTCCTCTTCCAAATTTCTCATTCGAGAATTTCTGATATGTAATCACAGAATCTTACATGTGGAAGATATGCCAAGAAACGTCTTGTCCAAACTTCCACCCTTCAGAATTTTTGCAAATCAATAACGTCTGATAATTGCCCTTCCAAACTTTGTGGAAAGACCTCGAAGGACATAAAGTCCGGCATAGTCAAAGAGAATAAATTCTACTTTCAAATAGCTCATACACTATTATGGATAGTTGTTTTGCTTGAACGGAGTGGAATATATAGTTTGAAAATGCTTGGATGTTAATGGTCATGATTAATTATGGGTCTGCAGGTGTACAAATATAGTATAAACCCATAAAATATACTGTGATCTGAAAATGGAGGACATGTCCTACAAATGTAGGATGCCCAGTAAGGAAGGCCCAAATCAAAAACTCCTCTTTCCAAGGGTTCAAATTTTTTTCCACTAACTAGCAACCAAACTTCCTTTTTACTGCTCTATATAATCGTTCAGCAAGAAAAAGTCTCAACAGAGAGGAAATAATTTTCAATGAAACCAATCCCATCAACTTCCTCATGCAAAGAAATCTTGAACAATGAAAGATCATTTCGTTCTGCATCAAAGAGGATCCTTCTCTCCATGTGATTTCTTGCAGACTGGTTACCCCTCCATCACAACCAATTTTATTGTGAATCCACAAAGGATATGAAGGGTTTGGACTACCTGGCACTTGAATCCTTTTTCCAAATCTCTCATTCAAGAATGTCAAATATGTAATCAAAAAATCTTGCAGGTGGAGAATTTGCCAAGAAATGGCTTGTCCAAACTTCCACCCTTCAGAATTTTTGCAAATCAATAACGTCTGATAATTGCCCTTCCAAACTTTGTGGAAAGACCCCGAAGGACGCAAAGTCCACCATAGTCTAAGAGAATAAATTCTACTTTCAAATAGCTCCTACGCGATTATGGAGAGTTGTTTTACTTCAAGAGAGTGGATATTACATTGAAAATGCATGGATGGCCATGGTCATTATTAATTATGGTTCTACAGTTTTACAAATATGGTATAAACCCATCAAATATACTGTGATCTGAAAATGGAGTATATATCCTACAAATGTAGGACGCCCTGGAGGGAAGGCCCAAATCAAAAACACCTCTTTCCAAGGATTCAAATTTTTTTCCACTATCTAGCCACCAAACTTCCTTTTTACTGCTCTATATATTCGTACATCAAGAAAAACGCTCAAAAGAGAGGAAATAATATTCAATAAAACCATTCCCATCAACTTCCTCATGCAAAGAAATCTTGAACAATGAAAGATCATTTTGTTCTACACAGAAGAATATCCTTCTCCCATGTGATTTCATGCAGACTGGGTACCCCTCCGTCACGACCAATTTCACTGTGAATCCATAAATGACATCAAGGTTTGGGACTACATGGAACTTGCCTACCTCTTCCAAATCTCTCATTCGAGAATGTGAGATATGTAATCACAGAACCTTAAAGGTGCAAGATATGCCAAGATCTGGCTAGTCCAAACTTCCACCCTTCAGAATTTTTGCAACTCAATAACGTCAGATAATTGCCCATCCAAACTTTGTGGAAAGACCTCGAAGGACGTAAAGTCCACCAAAGTCCAAGAGAATAAATTCTATTCTCAAATAGCTCTTACGCTATTATGGAGAGTTGTTTTGCTTCAAGAGAGTGGATATTACATTGAAAATGCATGGATGGCCATGGTCATTATTAATTATGGATCTACAGTTTTAAAAAAATTGTATAAGCCCATAAAATATACTGTGATCTCAAGATAGAGGACATGTCCTACAAATGTAGGACGCCCAGGAGTGAAGGCCCACATCAAAAACACCTCTTTCCAAGGGTTCAAATTTTTGTCCACTAACTAGCCACCAAACTTCCTTTTTACTGCTCTATATATTCGTACATCAAGAAAAACGCTCAACAGAGAGGAAATAAGATTCAATATGGGTCTACAGGTGTACATATATAGTATAAAATATACTGTGATCTCAAGATGGAGGACATGTCCTACAAATGTAGGATGCTCAGGAGGGAAGGCCCAAATCAAAAACACCTCTTTCCAAGGGTTCAATTTTTGTCCACTATCTAGCAACCAAACTTCCTTTTTACTGCTGTATAAACTCGGACAGCAAGAAAACGGCTCAACAGAGAGGAGATAAGTTTCAATAAAACCATTCCTATCAACTTCCTCATGCAAAGAAATCTTGAACAATGAAAGATCATTTTGCTCTACATAGAAGAAGATCATTCTCTCCATGTGATTTCATGCAGATTGTGTACCCCTCCGTCACGACCAATTTCTCTGTGAATCCATAAATGACATGAAGGGTTTGGACTACATGGCACTTGCCTCCTCTTCCAAATCTCTCGTTCGAGAATGTGAGATATGTAATCACAGAATCTTACATGTGGAAGATATGCCAAGAAAGACCTCGAAGGACGTAAAGTCCACCATAGTCTAAGAGAATAAATTCTACTTTCAAATAGCTCTCACGCTATTATGGAGAGTTGTTTTGCTTCAAGATAGTGGATATTACATTGAAAATGCATAGATGGCCATGGTCATTATTAATTATGCGTTTACAAGTGAAGGCCCAAATCAAAAACACCTCTTTCCAAGGGTTCAAATTTTTGTCCACTATCTAGCAACCAAACTTCCTTTTTACTGGTCTATAAACATGGACAGCAAGAAAATGGCTCAACAGAAAGGAAATAATATTCAATAAAACCATTCCCATCAACTTCCTCATGCAAAGAAATGTTGAAAAATGGAAGATCATTTCATTCAGCTTGGAAGAAGTTCCTTCTCTCCAAGTCATTTCATGCAGACTGGGTCCGCCTCTATCACGACCAATTTCCCTGTGAATATAAAAATGACATGAAGGGTTTAGATTATATGGCACTTGCCTCTTCTTCCAAATCTCTCATTCGAGAATATCAGATATGTCATCACAGAATCTTACAGGTGGAAGATATGCCAAGTAATGGCTTGTCCAAACTACCACACTTCAGAATTTTTGCAACTCAATAACGTCTGATAATTGCCCATCCAAACTTTGTGGAAAGACTTCGAAGGATGTAAAGTCCACCAAAGTCCTATAAATTCTACTTTCAAATAGCTCTTACACGATTATGGAGAGTTGTTTTGCTTCAAGAGAGTGGAAATTACATTGAAAATCCTTCGATGGCAATGGTCATGTTTAATTATGGGTTTACAGGTGTAAAAATATAGTGTATACCCATAAAATATTATGTGATCTGAAAATGTAGGACATGTCCTACAAATGTACGACGCCCAGGAGGGAAGGCCCAAATTAAAAACACCTCTTTCCAAGGGTTCAAATTTTTCTTCACTAACTAGCCACAAAACGTCCTTTTTACTGCTCTATATATTCGTACATCAAGAAAAACGCTCAACAGAGAGGAAATAAGATTCAATAAAACCATTCCCATCAACTTCCTCATGCAAAGAAATCTTGAACAATGAAAGATCATTTTGTTCTACCTTGAAGAGGATCCTTCTCTCCATGTAATTTCATGCAGACTGGGTACCCCTCCTTCACGACCAATTTTATTGTGAATCTATAAATGATAGGAAGGGTTTGGACTACATAGCACTTGCCTACTCTTCCAAATCTCTCATTCGGGAATGTCACATATGTAATCACAGAATCTTACAGATGGAAAATATGCCAAGAAATGGCTTGTCCAAAATTCCACCCTTCAGAATTTTTGCAATTCAATAACATCTGATAATTGCCCATCCAAACTTTGTGGAAAGACATCGAAGGACGTAAAGTTCACCAAAGTCAAAGAGAATAAATTCTACTTTCAAATAGCTCTTACACTATTATGGAGAGTTGTTTTGCTTCAAGAGAGTGGATATTACATTAAAAATGCTTGGATGGCAATGTTCATGATTAATTCTGGGTATACAGGTGTGCAAATATAGTATATACCCATAAAATATAGTGTGATATGAAAATGGATGACATGTCCTACAAATGTAGGACGCCCAGAAGGGATGGCCCTAATCAAAAATACCTCTTTCCAAGGGTTCAAATTTTTGTCCACTATCTAGAAACCAAACTTCCTTTTTACTGCTGTGTAAACTCAAAGAGCCAGAAAACGGCTCAACAGAGAGGAAAAAAGATTCAATAAAACCATTCCCATCAACTTCCTCAAGCAAAAAAATCTTGAACAATGAAAGATCAATTCGTTCTGCATAGAAGAGGATCCTTCTCTCCATGTGATTTCATGCAGACTGGTTACCCCTCCATCACGACCAATTTTATTGTGAATCCATGAATGATATGAAGGGTTTGGACTACATAGCACTTCCCTCCTCTTCCAAATCTCTCATTCGAGAATGTCAGATATGTAATCACAGAATCTTACAGGTGCAAGATATGCCAAGAGATGGCTAGTCCAAACTCCCAGCCTTCCGAATTTTTGCAACTAAATAACGTCTGATAATTGCCCATCCAAACTTTGAGGAAAGGCCTCGCCGGACGTAAAGTCCACCAAAGTACAAGAAAATAAATTCTACTTTCGAATAGCTCTTACACTATTATGGAAATTACATTGTTTTGCTTCAAGAGAGTGGATATTACACTGAAAATGCTTGGATGGCCACGGTCCTGTTTTATTATGGGTCTACAGGTGTACATATATAGTATAAACCCATAAAATCTACTGTGATCTCAAGATGGAGGACATGTCCTACAAATGTAGGACGCCCAGGAGGGAAGTCCCAAATCAAAAACACCTCTTTCCAAGGGTTCAAATTTTTGTCCACTATCTAGCAACCAAACTTCCTTTTTCATGCTCTAGAAACTCGGACAGCAATAAAACGGCTCAACAGAGAGGAAATAAGATTCAATAAAACCATTCCCATCAACTTCCTCATGTAAAGAAATCTTGAACAATGAAAGATCATTTTATTCTGCATACAAGAGGATCCTTCTCTCCATGTGATTTCATGCAGACTGGGTACCCCTCCATCACGACCAATTTTACTGTGAATCCATAAATAACATGAAGGGTTTGGACTACATGGCGCTTGCCTACTCTTCCAAATCTCTCATTCGAGAATGTCAGATATGTAATCACAGAATCTTACAGGTGTAAGATATGCCAAGAAATGGCTTGTCCAAAATTCCACCCTTCAGAATTTTTGCAATTCAATAACGTCTGATAATTGCCCATCCGAACTTTGTGGAAAGACATCGAAGCACGTAAAGTTCATCAAAGTCCAAGAGAATAAATTCTACTTTCAAATAGCTCTTACACTATTATGGAGAGTTGTTTTTCTTCAAGAGAAGGATTTTATGATGAAAATGCTTGGATGGCAATGGTCATGATTATTTATGGGTCTACATGTGTACAAATATGGTATATACCCATAAAATATACAGTGATCTGAATATGGAGGACATGTCCTACAAATGTAGGATGCTCAGAAGGGAAGGACCACATCAAAAACACCTCTTTCCAAGGGTTCAAATTTTTGTCCACTAACTAGCAACCAAAAATCCTTTTTACTGCTCTATATACTCGTACAGCAAGAAAACGGCTCAACAGAGAGGAAATAATATTCAATAAAACCATTCCCATCAACTTCCTCATGCAAAGAAATCTTGAACAATGAAAGATCATTTCGTTTTGCATAGAAGAATATAGTTCTCTCCATGTGATTTCATGCAGACTGGTTACCCCTCCATCACGATCACTTTTATTGTGAATCCATAAATGATATGAAGGGTTTGGACTACATGGCACTTGCCTCCTCTTCCAAATCTCTCATTCGAGAATGTCAGATATGTAATCACAGAATCTTACAGGTGAAAGATATGCCAAGAGATCGTTAGTCCAAACTTCCACCCTTCAGAATTTTTGCAACTCAGTAACATCTGAGAATTGCCCATCCAAACTTTGTGGAAAGACCTCGCAGGATGTAAGGTGCACCAAAGTCTAAGAGAATAATTTCTACTTTCAAATAGCTCATACACTATTACGGAGAGTTGTTTTGTTTGAACGGAGTGGAATATACTTTGAAAATGCTTGAATGGCAATGATCATGATAAATTATGGGTCTGCAGGTGTACAAATATAGTATAAACCCATAAAATATACTGTGATCTGAAAATGGAGGACATGTCCTACAAATGTAGGACACCCAGGAGGGAAGGCCCAAATCAAAAACACCTCTTTCCAAGGGTTTAAATTTTTGTACACTAACTAGCAACCAAACTTCCTTTTTACTGCTCTATATACTCGTACAGCAAGAAAACGGCTCAACAGAGAGGAAATAAGATTCAATAAAACCATTCCCGTCAACTTCCTAATGCAAAGAAATCTTAAACAATGAAAGATATTTTTTTTCTGCATACAAGTGGATCCTTCTCTCCATGTGATTTCATCCAGACTGGGTACCCCTCCATCACAACCAATTTTACTGTGAATCCATAAATGACATGAAGGGTTTGGACTACATAGCACTTGCCTCCTCTTCCAAATCTTTTATTCGAGAATGTCAGATATGTAATCACAGAATCTTACAGGTGCAAGATATGCCAAGAGATGGCTAGTCCAAACTTCCACCCCTCAGAATTTTTGCAACTCAGTAACATCTGAGAATTGCCCATCCAAAATTTGTGGAAAGACCTCGCAGGGTGTAAGGTGCACGAAAGTCCAAGAGAATAAATGCTACTTTCAAATAGCTCATACACTATTATGAAGAGTTGTTTTGCTTGAACGGAGTGGAATATACTTTGAAAATGCTTGGATGGCAATGGTCATGATTAATTATGGGTCTGCAGGTGCACAAATATAGTATAAACCCATAAAATATACTGTGATCTCAAGATGGAGGGCATGTCCTACAAATGTAGGACGCCCAGGATGGGAGGCCCAAATCAAAAACACCTCTTTCCAAGGGTTCAAATTTTTGTCCACTATCTAGCAAACAAACTTCCTTTTTACTGCTCTATAAACGCAGACAGCAAGAAAACGGCTCAACAGAGAGGAAATAAGATTCAATAAAACCATTCCCATCAACTTCCTCATGCAAAGAAATCTTGAACAATGAAAGATAATTTTTTTCTGCCTACAAGAGGATCCTTCTCTCCATGTGATTTCATGCAGACTGGGTACCCCTCCATCACAACCAATTTTACTGTGAATCCACAAATGACATGAAGGGTTTGGACAACATAGCACCTGCCTCCTCGTCCAAATCTTTCATTCGAGAATGTCAGATATGTAATCACAGAATATTACAGGTGAAAGATATGCCAAGAGATCGCTAGTCCAAACTTCCACCCCTCAGAATTTTTGCAACTCAGTAACATCTGAGAATTGCCCATCCAAACTTTGCTGAAAGACCTCGCAGGATGTAAGGTGCACCAAAGTCCAAGAGAATGTTTTGCTTGAACGGAGTGGAATATACTTTGAAAATGCTTGGATGTCAATGGTCATGATTAATTATGGATCTGCAGGTGTACAAATATAGTATAAACCCATAAAATATACTGTGATCTGAAAATGGAGAACATGTCCTACAAATGTAGGACGCCCTGGATGAAAGGCCCAAATCAATAATATGATACGCCAACTGCGCCCTTATCTGGATAGAAGGGATCTGGAAGCTGTGGTACACGCCCTGGTAACCTTACGTCTAGATTTCTGCAACACACTCTACATGGGGCTACCCTTGTGCCTAACCCAGAAACTTCAACTGGTACAAAATATGGCAGCCAGGCTAATTACCGGAACATCTAGGAGGGAGCACATAACACCGGTGCTTAAATCCCTCCTCTGGCTGCCGATTAGTTTCCGGGCACAGTACAAGGTGTTGGTTTTAACCTTTAAAGCCCTACATGGCTTGGGTCCATCTTATCTTAGGGACCGCCTCTCCCCATACGATCCCCCCCGCGCCCTTCAGTCCTCTGGGAGGAATCTGTTACGGCCTATAAAAACTAGGCTGTCTCAGACCTCCCAGAGGGCCTTCTCCGCAACCGCTCCCAGACTCTTGAATGGCCTGCCGGATGAGATCCCTCTTACTACCACTCTTGCTGCTTTCAAGAAAGCAGTAAAGACGGATCTCTTCCGGCAAGCCTTCCCGGAATAGTTGTCGGCCCAATAAAGGGGATTCCATTTGTCTGACTCTCTTGTGATATTTTGTTTTAATTTATTATATGTATTTTAACTTTCCTTGGTTTAATTTTATTTTAAGGGGTTGGGCGGAGTTAGGCAGGGATTGGGGAGTGAGAATGTTTTCATGTTGTTTTGTTTTAAACGCTGTTGTCCCCCGCCCCGATTGCTTTGCAGAGGGGCGGGCTACAAATAAAAATTTATTATTATTATATTATTATAATAACACCTCTTTCCAAGGGTTCAAATTTTTGTCCACTAACTAGCAACCAAAATTCCTTTTTACTGCTCTATATATTCGTACATCAAGAAAACCTCTCAACAGAGAGGAAATAAGATTCAATAAAACCATTCCCATCAACTTCCTCATGCAAAGAAATCTTGAACTATCAAAGATCATTTTGTTCTACATAGAAGAGGATCCTTCTCTCCATGTGATTTCATGCAGACAGGGTACCCCTCCATCACGACCAATTTCACTGTGAATCCTTAATGACATGAAGGGTTTGGGCTACATGGCACTTGCCTCCTCTTCCAAACCTCTCATTTGAGAATGACAGCTATGTAATCACAGAATCTAACAGGTGTAAGATATGCCAAGAAATGGCTTGTCCAAAATTCCACACTTCAGAATTTTTGCAACTCAATAACGTCTGATAATTGCACATCCAAACTTTGTGGAAAGACCTCGAAGGACATAAAGTCTACCAAAGTCCAAGAGAATTAATTCTACTTTCAAATAGCTCTTACACTATTATGGAGAGTTGTTTTGCTTGAAGAGAGTGGATATTACATTGAAAATGCTTGGATGGCAATGGTCATGATTAATTATGGGTCTACAAGGGTACATATATAGTATAAACCCATAAAATACAGTATGATCTGAAAATGGAGGACATGTCCTACAAATGTAGGACGCCCAGGAGTGAAGGCCCACATCAAAAACACCTCTTTCCAAGGGTTCAAATTTTTGTCCACTAACTAGCTACCAAACTTCCTTTTTACTGCTCTATAAACTCGGACAGCAAGAAAACGGCTCAACAGAGAGGAAATAAGATTCAATAAAACCATTCGCATAAACTTCCTCATGCAAAGAAATCTTGAACAATGAAAGATCATTTCGTTCTGCATAAAAGAGGATCCTTCTCTCCATGTGATTTCATGCAGACTGGTTACCCTTCTATCACGACCAATTTTTTTGTGAATCCATAAATGATATGAAGGGTTTGGACTACATAGCAATTGCCTCCTCTTCCAAATCTCTCATTCGAGAATGTCAGATATGTAATCACAGAACCTTACAGGTGCAAGATATGCCAAGATATGGCTAGTCCAAACTCCCAGCCTTCAGAATTTTTGCAACTCAATAACGTTAGATAATTGCCCATCCAAACTTTGTGCAAAGACCTCGAAGGACGTAAAGTCCACCAAAGTCCAAGAGAATGAATTCTACTTTCAATTAGCTCTTACACTATTATGGAGAGTTGGTTTGCTTTAAGAGATTGGATATTAAATTGAAAATGCATGGATGGCCATGGTCATTATTAATTATGGTTCTACAGTTTTACAAATATAGTATAAACCCATAAAATATACAGTGATAAGAAAATGGAGGGTATGTCCTACAAATGTAGGACACCCAGGAGGGAAGGTCCAAATCAAAAACACCCCTTTCCAAGTGTTCAAATTTTTGTCCACTATCTAGCAACCAAACTTCCTTTTTACTGCTCTATAACATCTGACAGGAAGAAAACGGCTCAACAGAGAGGAAATAATATTCAATAAAACTATTCCCATCAACTTCCTCATGCAAAGTAATCTTGAAAAATGAATGATCATTTCATTCTGCATCAAAGAGGACCCTTCTCTCCATGTGATTTCTTGCAGACTGGTTACCCCTCCATCACAACCAATTTTATTGTGAATCCATAAAGGATATGAAGGGTTTGGACTACATGGCACTTGCCTCCTCTTCCAAATCTCTCATTCGAGAATGTCAGATATGTAATCACAGAATCTTGCAGATGGAGAATATGCCAAGAAATGGCTTGTCCAAACTCCCACCCTTCAGAATTTTTGCATCTCAATAACGTCTGATAATTGCCCATCCAAACTTTGTGGAAAGACCTCGCCGGACGTAAAGTCTACAAAAGTCCAAGAAAATAAATTCTACTTTCAAATAGCTCTTACACTATTATGGAGAGCTCTTTTGCTTCAAGTGAGTGGATATTACATTGAAAATGTGTTGACGGCAATGGTCATGATTAATTATGGGTTTACAGGTATACAAATATAGTATATACCCATAAAATATTATGTGATCTGAAAATGGAGGACATGTCCTACAAATGTAGGACACCCAGGAGGGAAGGCCCGAATCAAAAACACCTCTTTCCAAGGGTTCAAATTTTTCTCCACTAACTAGCCACCAAACTTCCTTTTTACTGCTCTATAAATGCGGACAGCAAGAAAACGGCTCAACAGAGAGGAAATAAGATTCAATATAACCATTCCCATCAACTTCCTCATGCAAAGAAATCTTGAACAGAGAAAGATCATTTCGTTCTACACGGAAGAGGATCCTTCTCTCCAAGTGATTTCATGCAGACTCGGTACCCCTCCATCACGACCAATTTCACTGTGAATCCTTAATGACATGAAGGGTTTGGACTACATGGCACTTGCCTCCTCTTCCAAACCTCTAATTCAAGAATGACACCTATGTAATCACAGAATCTTACAGGTGTAAGATATGCCAAGAAATGGATTGTCCAAAATTCCACACTTCAGAATTTTTGCAACTCAATAACGTCTGAGAATTGCCCATCCAAACTTTGTGGAAAGACCTCGAAGGACATAAAGTCCACCAAAGTCCAAGAGAATTAATTCTATTTTCAAATAGCTCTTACACTATTATGGAGAGTTGTTTTGCTTCAAGAGAGTGGATATTACATTGAAAATACTTGGATGGCAATGGTCATGATTAATTATGGTTCTACAAGTTTACATATATAGTATAAACCCATAAAATACTGTATGATCTGAAAATGGAGGACATGTCGTACAAATGTAGGACGCCCAGGAGTGAAGCCCACATCAAAAACACCTCTTTCCAAGGGTTCAAATTTTTGTCCACTAACTAGCTACCAAACTTCCTTTTTACTGCTCTATAAACTCGGACAGCAAGAAAACGGCTCAACAGAGAGGAAATAAGATTCAATAAAACCATTCCCATCAACTTCCTCATGCAAAGAAATCTTGAACAATGAAAGATCATTTCGTTATGCATAAAAGAGGATCCTTCTCTCCATGTGATTTCATGCAGACTGGTTTCCCTTCTGTCACGACCAATTTTTTTGTGAATACATAAATGATATGAAGGGTTTGGACTACATAGCAATTGCCTCCTCTTCCAAATCTCTCATTCGAGAATGTCAGATATGTAATTACAGAATCTTACAGGTGAAAGATATGCCAAGAGATCGCTAGTCCAAACTTCCACTCTTCAGAATTTTTGCAACTCAATAACGTCAGATAATTGCCCATCCAAACTTTGTGCAAAGACCTTGAAGGACATAAAGTCCACCAAAGTCCAAGAGAATGAATTCTACTTTCAAATAGCTCTTACACTATTATGGAGAGTTCTTTTGCTTCAAGAGATTTGATATTACATTGAAAATGCATGGATGGCCATGGTCATTATTAATTACGGTTCTACAATTTTACAAATATAGTATAAACCCATACAATATACAGTGATGAGAAAATGGAGGACATGTCCTACAAATGTAGGACACCCAGGAGGGCAGGTCCAAATCAATAACACCCCTTTCCAAGGGTTCTAATTTTTGTACACTAACTAGCAACCAAACTTCCTTTTTACTGCTCTATATACTCGTATAGCAAGAAAATGGGTCAACAGAGAGGAAATAAGATTCAATAAAACCATTCCCATCAACTTCCTCATGCAAAGAAATCTTGAACAATGAAAGATAATTTTGTTCTGCATACAAGAGGATCCTTCTCTCCATGTGATTTCATGCAGATTGGGTACCCCTCCTCACGACCAATTTCACTGTGAATCCATAAATAACATGAAGGGTTAGGACTACATGGCACTTGCCTCCTCTTCCAAATCTCTCATTCGAGAATGTCAGATATGTAATCAAAGAATCTTACATGTGGAAGATATGCCAAGAAATGGCTTGTCCAAACTTCCCCCCTTCAGAATTTTTGCAAATCAATAACGTCTGATAATTGCCCATCCAAACTTTGTGGAAAGACTTCGAAGGACGTAAAGTCCACCATAGTCTAAGAGAATAAATTCTACTTTCAAATAGCTCTTATGCTATTATGGAGAGTTGTTTTGCTTCAAGAGATTGGATATTACTTTGAAATTGCTTGGATGGCAATGGTCATGATTAATTATGGGTATACAGGTGTACAAATATAGAATATACCCGTAAAATATACTCTGATCTGAAAATGGAGGACATGTCCTACAAATGTAGGACACCCAGGAGGGAAGGCCCAATCAAAAACACCTCTTTCCAAGGTTTCAAATTTTTGTCCACTAACTAGCTACCAAACTTCCTTTTTACTGCTCTATATATTCTTACATCAGGAAAACGGCTCAACAGAGAGGAAATAATATTCAATAAAACCATTCCCATCAACTTCCTCATGCAAAGAAATCCTGAACAATGAAAGATCATTTCTTTCTGCATAGAAGAGGATTCTTCTCTCCATGTGATTTCATTCAGATTGGTTACCCCTCCATCACGTCCAATTTTATTGTGAATCCATGAATCATATGAAGGGTTTGGACTACATAGCACTTTCCTCCTCTTCCAAATCTCTCATTCGAGAATGTCAGATATGTAATCACAGAATCTTGCAGGTGCAAGATATGCCAAGAGATGGCTATTCCAAACTCCAGCCTTCCAAATTTTTGCAACTCAATAAGGTCTGATAATTGCTTATCCAAACTTTGTGGAAAGACCTCGAAGGACGTAAAGTGCACCAAAGTCCAAGAGAATAATTGCTACTTTCAAATAGCTCATACACTATTATGAAGAGTTGTTTTACTTGAACGGAGTGGAATATACTTTGAAAATGCTTGGATGGCAATGGTCATGATTAATTATGGGTCTGCAGGTGTACAAATATAGTATAAACCCATAAAATATATTGTGATCTCAAGATGGAGGACATGTCCTACAAATGTAGGACGCCCAGGATGGGAGGCCCAAATCAAAAACACCTCTTTCCAATGGTTAAAATTTTTGTTCTCTATCTAGCAAACAAACTTCCTTTTTACTGCTCTATAAACGCGGACTGCAAGAAAACGGCTCAACAGAGAGGAAATAAGATTCAATAAAACCATTCCCATCAACTTCCTAATGCAAAGAAATCTTGAACAATGGACCTTATCAAACGCTGGCCACGAAGCAAAGAAAAAGCGAAGACTAACCGAAGTAGGAATAAATTCAGTTCCATAGCGAAACGAAGGGAATATCGCCCTTTTGGCCATTTCGCAATCAATACCAAGGCTCCCTTCTCTCCCGTCACAAAAAGCCGGGAGGAAAGGCAGCCATGGGAACCGGGGAGGAGGAGGAGGGCTGGAGGACTGGAGAAGAGAAGGCAGCCCATGGAGAGAGAGGTATCGCCTCCCTCTTCCCTCTTCCCTCTTCCTCTTCTTTCCAATCCGGTTTGCCTTTTGCCATGGCAATCCCTTCCCCTCGCTGGGATTTTCGCCCTGCCCACCAATTCGCAATGAATGCGAAGGCTCCCTAGGTACTTCCTCTACAAACCGAATGTCAAAATCTCCCTACTCCTTACGGATTAACTCCGTATTCTGCCGAGTTCTGGGGCAGCGTCGTGTGTAAACACGGGGGAACAATACGGATTAGCTCCGTGTTCTGGGGCAGCGTCGTGTGTAAACACGGGGGAACAATACGGATTAGCTCCGTGTTCTGGGGCAGCGTCGTGTATAAACACGGGGGAATAATATGTATTAGCTGTGGATGCCCTTTGGATTAGCTCTGCTTCAGACCCCATGTGATAAGGGCCAATGAAAGATCATTTCGTTCTAAATGGAAGAGGATCCTTCTCTCCATGTGATTTCATGCAGACTGGGTACCCCTCCATCACGACCAATTTCACTGTGAATCCTTAATGACATGAAGGGTTTGGACTACATGGCACTTGCCTCCTCTTCCAAATCTCTCATTCGAGAATGACAGCTATGTAATCACAGAATCTTACAGGTGTAAAATATGCCAAGAAATCGCTTGTCCAAAATTCCACACTTCAGAATTTTTGCAACTCAATAACGTCTGATAATTGCCCATCCAAACTTTGTGGAAAGACCTCGAAGGACATAAAGTCCACCAAAGTCCAAGAGAATTAATTCTACTTTCAAATAGCTCTTACACTATTTTGGAGAGTTGTTTTTCTTCAATAGAGTGGATATTACATTGAAAATGCTTGGATGGCAATGGTCATGATTAATTATGGTCCTACAAGGGTACATATATAGTATAAACCCATAAAATACAGTATGATCTAAAAATCGAGGACATGTCCTACAAATGTAGGACGCCCAGGAGTGAAGGCCCACATCAAAAACACCTCTTTCCAAAGGTTCAAATTTTTGTCCACTAAACTAACTACCAAACTTCCTTTTTACTGCTCTATAAACACGGACAGCAAGAAAACGGCTCAACAGAGAGGAAATAAGATTCAACAAAACCATTCCCATCAACTTCCTCATGCAAAGAAATCTTGAACAATGAAAGATCATTTCGTTCTGCATAAATTAGGATCCTACTCTCCATGTGATTTCATGCAGACTGGTTACCCTTCTATCACGACCAATTTTTATGTGAATCCATAAATGATATCAAGGGTTTGGACTACATAGCAATTGCCGCCTCTTCCAAATCTCTCATTCGAGAATGTCAGATATGTAATCACAGAACCTTACAGGTGCAAGATATGCCAAGATATGGGTAGTCCAAACTCCCAGCCTTCAGAATTTTTGCAACTCAATAACGTTAAATAATTGCTTATCCAAACTTTGTGCAAAGACCTCGAAGGACGTAAATTCCACCAAAGTCCAAGAGAATGAATTCTACTTTCAAATAGCGCTTACACTATTATGGAGAGTTGTTTTGCTTCAAGAGATTGGATATTAAATTGAAAACAGTGATAAGAAAATGGAGGACATGTCCTACAAATGTAGGACACCCAGGAGGGAAGGTCCAAATCAAAAACACCCCTTTCCAATTGTTCAAATTTTTGTCCAATATCTAGCAACCAAACTTCCTTTTCACTGCTCTATAACATCTGACAGCAAGAAAACGGCTCAACAGAGACGAAATAAGATTCAATAAAACCATTCCCATCAACTTCCTCATGCAAAGTAATCTTGAAAAATGAATGATCATTTCATTCTGCATCGAAGAGGACCCTTCTCTCCATGTGATTTCTTGCAGACTGGTTACCCCTCCATCACAACCAATTTTATTGTGAATCCATAAAGGATATGAAGGGTTTGGACTATATGGCACTTGCCTCCTCTTCCAAATCTCTCATTCGAGAATGTCAGATATGTAATCACAGAATCTTGCAGATGGAGAATATGCCAAGAAATGGCTTGTCCAAACTCCCACCCTTCAGAATTTTTGCATCTCAATAACGTCTGATAATTGCCCATCCAAACTTTGTGGAAAGACCTCGCCGGATGTAAAGTCTACCAAAGTCCAAGAAAATAAATTCTACTTTCAAATAGCTCTTACACTATTATGGAGAGTTCTTTTGCTTCAAGTGAGTGGATATTACATTGAAAATGTGTTGATGGCAATGGTCATGATTAATTATGGGTTTACAGGTATACAAATATATTATATACCCATAAAATATTATGTGATCTGAAAATGGAGGACATGTCCTACAAATGTAGGACGCCCAGGAGAGAAGGTCCGAATCAAAAACAACTCTTTCCAAGGGATCAAATTTTTCTCCACTAACTAGCCACCAAACTTCCTTTTTATTGCTCTATATATTCGTACAAGAAAAACGCTCAATAGAGAGGAAATAAGATTCAATAAAACCATTCCCATCAACTTCCTCATGCAAAGAAATCTTGAACAGTGAAAGATCATTTCGTTCTACACGGAAGAGGATCCTTCTCTCCAAGTGATTTCATGCAGACTCGGTACCCCTCCATCACGACCAATTTCACTGTGCATCCTTAATGACATGAAGGGTTTGGACTACATGGCACTTGCCTCCTCTTCCAAATCTCTCATTCGAGAATGACAGCTATGTAATCACAGAATCTTACAGGTGTAAAATATGCCAAGAAATCGCTTGTCCAAAATTCCACACTTCAGAATTTTTGCAACTCAATAACGTCTGAGAATTGCCCATCCAAACTTTGTGGAAAGACCTCGAAGGACATAAAGTCCACCAAAGTCCAAGAGAATTAATTCTACTTTCAAATAGCTCTTACACTATTTTGGAGAGTTGTTTTGCTTCAAGAGAGTGGATATTATATTGAAAATGCTTGGATGGCAATGGTCATGATTAATTATGGGTCTACAAGTTTATATATATAGTATAAACCCATAAAATACTGTATGATCTGAAAATGGAGGACATGTCGTACAAATGTAGGACGTCCAGGAGTGATGCCCACATCAAAAACACCTCTTTCCAAGGGTTCAAATTTTTGTCCACTAACTAGCTACCAAACTTCCTTTTTACTGCTCTATAAACTCGGACAGCAAGAAAACGGCTCAACAGAGAGGAAATAAGATTCAATAAAACCATTCCCATCAACTTCCTCATGCAAAGAAATCTTGAACAATGAAAGACCATTTCATGCTGCATAAAAGAGGATCCTTCTCTCCATGTGATTTCATGCAGACTGGTTTCCCTTCTGTCACGACCAATTTTTTTGTGAATCCATAAATGATATTAAGGGTTTGGACTACATAGCAATTGCCTCCTCTTCCAAATCTCTCATTCGAGAATGTCAGATATGTAATCACAGAATCTTACAGGTGCAAGATATGCCAAGAGATGGCTAGTCCAAACTCCCAGCCTTCCGAATTTTTGCAACTCAATGACGTCAGATAATTGCCCATCCAAACTTTGTTGAAAGACCTTGCCGGACGTAAAGTCCACTAAAGTCCAAGAAAATAAATTCTATTTTCAAATAGCTCTTACACTATTATGGAGAGTTCTTTTGCTTCAAGAGAGTAGATATTACATTGAAAATGCTTGGATGTCCATGGTCATGATTTATTATGGGTCTACAGGTGTACATATATAGTATATACACATAAAATATTATGTGATACGAAAATGTAGGACATGTCCTACGAATGTAGGACACCCAGAAGGGAAGGCCCAAATCAAAAACACCTCTTTCCAAGGGTTCAAATTTTTGTCCACTATCTAGCAACCAAACTTCCTTTTTTCCGCACTATAAACTCGGACAGGAAGAAAACGGCTCAACAGAGAGGAAATAAGACTCAGTAAAACCATTCCCATCAATTTCCTCATGCAAAGAAATCTTGAACAATGAAAGATAATTTTGTTCTACAAAGAAGATCCTTCTCTCCATGTGATTGCATGTAGACTGGGTACCCCTCCGTCACGACCAATTTCACTGTGAATCCATAAATGACATGAAGTGTTTGGACTACATGGCACTTGCCTCCTCTTCCAAATCTCTCATTCGAGAATGTCACATATGTAATCACAGAATCTTACATGTGGAAGATATGCCAAGAAATAGCTTGTTCAAATGCCTACCCTTCAGTATTTTTGAAAATCAATAACGTCTGATAATTGCCCATCTAAACTTTGTGGAAAGACCTCGAAGGACGTAAAGTCCACCATAGTCTAAGAGAATAAATTCTACTTTCAAATAGCTCTTACGCAATTATGGAGAGTTGTTTTGCTTCAAGAAAATGGATATTACATTGAAAATGCATGGATGGCCATGGTCATTATTAATTATGGTTCTACAGTTTTACAAATATAGTATAAACCCATAAAATATACTGTGATCAGAAAATGGAGGACATGTCCTACAAATGTAGGACACCCAGGAGGGAAGGTCCAAATCAAAACCACCCCTTTCCAAGGGTTCAAATTTTTGACCACTATCTAGCAACCGAACTTCCTTTTTACTGCTCTATAATATCGGACAGCAAGTAAACGGCTCAACAGAGAGGAAAGAAGATTCAATGAAACCATTCCCATTAACTTCCTCATGCAAAGAAATCTTGAAAAATGAAAGATCATTTCGTTCTACATATAAGAGGATCCTTCTCTCCATGTAATTTCATGCAGACTGGGTACCCCTCCTTCACAACCAATTTTATTGTGAATCTATAAATGATATGAAGGATTTGGACTACATAGCACTTGCCTCCTCTTCCAAATCTCTCATTCGTGAATGTCAGATATGTAATCACAGAATCTTACAGGTGGAAGATATGCCAAGAGATGGCTAGTCCAAACTCCCAGCCTTCCGAATTTTTGCAACTCAATAACGTCTGATAATTGCTCATCCAAACTTTTGGAAAGACCTCGCCGGACATAAAGTCCACCAAAGTCCAAGAAAATAAATTCTACTTTCAGATAGCTCTTACACTATTATGGAGAGTTCTTTTGCTTCAAGAGAGTGGATATTACATTGAAAATTCTTGGATGGCCATGGTCATATTTTATTATGGGTCTACAAGTGTACATATATAGTATAAACCCATAAAATATACTGTGATCTGAAAATGTAGGACATGTCCTACAAATGTAGGACGAACAGGGGGGAAGGCCCAAATTAATAACACCTCTTTCAAAGGGTTCAATTTTTTCTCCACTAACTAGCCACAAAACTACCTATTTACTGCTCTATATATTCGTACATCAAGAAAAACGCTCAACAGAGAGAAAATAAGATTCACTAAAACCATTCCCATCAACTTCCTCATGCAAAGAAATCTTGAACAATGAAAGATCATTTCGTTCTGCATAAAAGAGGATCCTTCTCTCCATGTGATTTCATGCAGACTGGTTACCCCTCTATCACGACCAATTTTTTTGTGAATCTATAAATGATATGAAGGCTTTGGACTACATAGCAATTGCCTCCTCTTCCAAATCTCTCATTCGAGAATGTCAGATATGTAATCACAGAAACATAAAGGTGCAAGATATGCCAAGATATGGCTAGTCCAAACTTCCACCCTTCAGAATTTTTGCAACTCAATAACGTCAGATAATTGCCCATCCAAACTTTGTGCAAAGACCTCGAAGGACGTAAAGTCCACCAAAGTCCAAGAGAATAATTTCTGCTTTCAAATAGCTATTACACTATTATGGAGAGTTGTTTTGCTTCAAGAGATTGGATATTACATTGAAAATGCATCGATGGCAATGGTCATGATTAATTTGGGTTTACATGTGTACAAATATAGTATATACCCATAAAATATACAGTGATCTGAAAATGGAGGACATGTCCTAAGAATGTAGGGCGCCCAGGAGGGAAGGCCCTAATCAAAAACACCTCTTTCCAAGGGTTCAAATTTTTGTCTACTATCTAGAAACGAAACTTCATTTTTCCTGCTCTGTATACTCGAAGAGCCAGAAAACGGCTCAAGAGAGAGGAAATAAGGTTCAATAAAACCATTCCCATCAACTTCCTCATGCAAAGAAATCTTGAACAATGAAAGATCATTTCATTCTGCATAAAAGAGGATCCTTCTCTCCATGTGATTTCATGCAGACTTGTTGCCCCTCCTTCACAACCAATTTTATTGTGAATCTATAAATGACATGAAGGGTTTGGACTACATAGCACTTGCCTCCTCTTCCAAATCTCTCATTCGAGAATGTCAGATATGTAATCAAAGAATCTTACAGGTGGAAGATATGCCAAGAGATGGCTAGTCCAAAGTCCCAGCCTTCCGAATTTTTGCAACTCAATAACGTCTGATAATTGCCCTTCCAAACTTTGTGGAAAGACCTGGAAGGACGTAAAGTCCACCATAGTCTAAGAGAATAAATTCTACCTTCAAATAGCTCTCACGCCATTATGGAGAAATGTTTTGCTTCAAGAGATTGGATATTACTTTGAAAATGCTTGGATGTCAATGGTCATGATTAATTATGGGTCTGCAGGTGTACAAATATACTATACACCCATAAATTATATTGTGATCTGAAAATGGAGGACATGTCCTACAAATGTAGGATGCCCTTAAGGGAAGGCCCTTATCAAACAAACCTCTTTCCAAGGGTTCAAATTTTTGTCCACTAACTTTCAACCAAACCTCCTTTTTACTGCTCTATATACTCGTACAGCAAGAAAACGGCTCAACAGAGAGGAAAAAAGATTCAATAAAACCATTCCCATCAACTTCCTCAAGCAAAAAAATCTTGAACAATGAAAGATCATTTCGTTCTACATAGAAGAGGATCCTTCTCTCCGTTTGATTTCATGCATACTGTGTACCCGTCCATCTTGACCAATTTCACTGTGAATCCATAAATGACATGAAGGGTATGGAATACATGGCACTTGCTTCCTCTACCAAATCTCTCATTCTAGAATGTCAGATATGTAATCACAGAATCTTACAGGTGAAAGATATGCCAAGAAATGGCTTGACAAAACTTCCACCCTTCAGAATTTTTGCAACTCAATAACGTCTGATAATTGCCCATCCAAACTTTTTGGAAAGACCTCACAGGACGTAAAATGCACTAAAGTCCAAGAGAACAAATTCTACTTTCAAATAGCTCTTACACAATTATGGAGAGTTGTTTTGCTTGAAGGGGGTGTAATATACATTGAAAATGCTTGGATGGCAATGGTCATGATTAATTATGTTTCTACAGATGTACAAATATATTATAAACCCATAAAATATACTGTGATCTGAAAATGTAAGACATGTCCTACAAATGTAGGATGCCCAGGAGGGAAGGCCCAAATCAAAAACACCTCTTTCCAAGGGTTGAAATTTTTGTCCACCAACTAGCAACCAAACTTCCTTTTTACTGCTCTATGAACTCAGACAGCAAGAAAACGGCTCAACAGAGAGGAAATAAGATTCAATAAAACCATTCCCATCAACTTCCTCATTCAAAGAAATCTTGGACAATGAAAGATCATTTCGTTGTACATAGAAGAGGATCCTTCTCTCCATGTGATTTCATGCAGACAGTGTACCCCTCCGTCAAGACCAATTTCACTGTGAATCCATAAATGACATGAAGGGTTTGGACTACATGGCACTTGCCTCCTCTTCCAAATCTCTCATTCGAGAATCTAAGATATGTAATCACAGAATATTAGGACGTTATCAAACGCTGGCCATGAAGCGAAGAATAAGCGAAAAATACCCGAAGTAGGAATAAATGCAGTTCTATAGCGAAACGAACGGAATATCGCCCGTTTGGCAATTGCGCAATTAATACGAAGGCTCCCTTTTCCCCCGTCACAAAAAGCCGGCGTCGCAGAATGTGGATGGCAAGGATGGGAGGAAGGAGTCTGGAGGAAAGGCAGCCAAGGGGACCGAGGAGGAGGAGGAGGGCTGGAGGACTGGAGAAAGGAACTCAGCCCACAGTGGCATGTCGGTGGGGAAAAATGCAAGAGAGATCGCCTCCCTCTTCCCTCTTCCCTCCTCCTCTCCTTCTTTTCTCCAATCCTGTTTGCCTTTTGCCAAGCCAATCCCTTCCCCTCGCTGGGATTTTCTCCCCGCCTACCATTGCGCAATGAATGCGAAGGCTTCCTTGTATTTCCCCGACAAACCGAATGTCAAAATCTCTCTATTCCTTACGGATTAGCTCCATGTTCTGCCGAGTTCAGGGGCAGCGTCGTGTATAAACACGGGGAAACAATACGGATTAGCTCCGTGTTCTGGGGCAGCGTTGTGTATAAACACGGGGAAATAATATGTATTAGCTGTGGAAGCCCTTTGGATAAGCTCTGCTTCAGACCCCATGTGATAAGGTCCTTACATGTGGAAGATATGCCAAGAGATGGCTTGTGCAAACTTCCACCCTTCAGAATTTTTCCAACTCAATAACGTCTGACAATTGCCCATCCAAACTTTGTGGAAAGACCTCCCCGGACGTAAAGTCCACCAAAGTCCAAGAGAATAAATTCTACTTTCAAATAGCTCTTACAGTATTACGGAGAGTTGTTTTGCTTCAAGAGAGTGGATATTACATTGAAAATGCTTGGATGGCAATGGTCAAGATTAATTATGGTTATACAGGTGTACAAATATAGTATATACCCATAAAATATACTGTGATCTGAAAATGGAGGACATGTCCTGCACATGTAGGACGCCCAGGAGGGAAGGCCCACATCAAAAACACCTCTTTCCAAGGGTTCAAATTTTTGTCCAATAACTAGCAACCAAACTTCCTTTTTACTGCTCTATAATTGCGGACAGTAAGAAAACGGCTCAACAGAGAGGAAATAAGATTAAATAAAACCATTCCCATCAACTTCCTCATGCAAAGAAATCTTGAACAATGAAAGATCATTTCGTTCTACATAGAAGAAGATCTTTGTCTCCATGTGATTTCATGCAGACTGGGTACCCTTACATCACGACCAATTTCACTGTGAATCCATAAATGACATGAAGGGTTTGGACTACATGGCACTTGCCTTCTCTTCCAAATCTCTCATTCGAGAATGTCAGATATGCAATCACAGAATCTTACAGGTGGAAGATATGCCAAGAAATGGCTTGTCCAAACTTCCACCCTTCAGAATTTTTGCAACTCAGTAACATCTGAGAATTGCCCATCCAAACTTTGTGGAAAGACCTCGAAGGACGCAAAGTGCACCAAAGTCCAAGAGAATAAATTCTACTTTCAAATAGCTCTTACAGTATTATGGATATTTGTTTTGCTTCAAGAGAGCGGATATTACATTGAAAATGGTTGGATGGCAATGGTCATTATTAATTATGGGTCTACAAGTGTACAAATATAGTATAAACCTATAAAATACCGTATGATCTGAAAATTGAGGACATGTCCTACAAATATAAGACGTCCAGGAGTGAAGGACCACATCAAAAACACCTCTTTCCAAGGGTTCAAATTTTTGTCCACCAATTAGCAACCATACTTCCTTTTTATTGCTCTATAAATTCGGACATCTAGAAAACGGCTCAACAGAGAGGAAATAAGATACAATAAAACCATTCCCATCAACTTCCTCATGCAAAGAAATCTTGAACAATGGAAGATCATTTCGTTCTGCATTGAAGAGGATCCTTCTCTCCAAGCGATTTCATGCAGACTGGGTATGCCTCTATCACGACCAATTTCCCTGTGAATCCATAAATGACATGAAGGGTTTGGACTATATGGCACTTGCCTCCTCGTCCAAATCTCTCATTCGAGAATATCAGATATGTAATCACAGAATCTTACAGGTGGAAGATATGCTAAGAGATGGCTAGTCCAAACTTCCACCTTTCAGAATTTTTGCAACTCAATAAAGTCTGATAATTGCCTATCGAAACTTTGTGGAAAGACCTCGAAGGACGTAAAGTCCACCAAAGTCCAAGGGAATAAATTCCACTTTCAAATAGCTCTTACACTATTATGGAGAATTGTTTTGCTTCCACAGAGAGGATGTTACATTGAAAATGCTTCGATGGCAATGGTCATGATTAATTATGGGTATACAGGTGTACAAATATAGTAAATACTCATAAAATAATATGTGATCTGAAAAAGGAGGACATGTCCTACAAATGTTGGATGCCCAGGAGGGAAGGCCCAAATCAAAAACACCTCTTTCCAAGAGTTCAAATTTTTGTCCACTAACTAGCAACAAAACTTCCTTTTTACTGCTCTATATATTGGTACATCAAGACATCCGCTCAACAGAGAGGAAATAACATTAAATAAAACCATTCCCATCAACTTCCTCGTGCAAAGAAATCGTGAACAATGAAAGATCATTTTGTTCTTCATAGAAGAGGATGTAATCATTCATTATGGGTCTACAGATGTACAAATATATTATATACCCATAAAATAAACTGTGATCTGAAAATGGAGGACATGTCCTACAAATGTAGGACACTGGGGAGGGAAGGTCCTAATCAAAAACACCCCTTTTCCAGGGTTCAAATTTTTATCCACTATCTAGCAACCAAACTTCCTATTTACTGCTCTATAACATCTGACAGCAAGTAAACGGCTCAACAGAGAGGAAATAAGATTCAATAAAACCATTCCCATCAACTTCCTCATGCAAAGAAATCTTGAACAATCAAAGATCATTTTGTTCTACATAGAAGAGGTTCCTTCTCTCCATGTGATTTCATGCAGACTGGGTACCCCTTATTCACGACCAATTTTATTGTGAATCTATAAATGATATGAAGGGTTTGGACTACATAGCACTTTCCTCCTCTTCCAAATCTCTCATTCGAGAATGTCAGATATGTAATCACAGAATCTTACAGGTGCAAGATATGCCAAGAGATGGCTAGTCCAAACTCCCAGCCTTCTGAATTTTTGCAACTCAAAAACGTATGATAATTGCCCATCCAAACTTTGTGGAAAGACCTCGAAGGACGCAAAGTGCACCAAAGTCCAAGAGAATAATTGATACTTTCAAATAGCTCATACACTATTATGAAGAGTTGTTTTGCTTGAATGGAGTGGAATATACTTTGAAAATGCTTGGATGTCAATGGTCATGATTAATTATGGGTCTGCAGGTGTACAAATATAGTATAATCCCATAGAATATACTGTGATCTGAAAATGGAGGACATGTCCTACAAATGTAGGACGCCGTGGAGGAAAGGCCTAAATCAAAAACACCTCTTTCCAAGGGTTCAAATTTTTGTCCCCTAACTATCAACCAAACTTCCTTTTTACTGCTCTATATACTCATACAGCAAGAAAACGGCTCAACAGAGAGGAAATAAGATTCAATAAAACCATTCCCATCAATTTCATGCAGCCTGGGTATGCCTCCTTCACGACCAATTTTATTGTGAATGTACGAATGATATGAAGGGTTTGGACTACATAGCACTTGCCTCCTCTTCCCAATCTCTCATTCGAGAATGTCACATATGTAATCACACAATCTTACAGGTGCAAGATATGCCAAGAGATGGCTAGTCCAAACTCCCAGCCTTCCGAATTTTTGCAACTCAATAACGTCTGATAATTGCTCATCCAAACTTTTGGAAAGACCTCGCCGGACGTAAAGTCCACAAAAGTCCAAGAAAATAAATTCTACTTCCAAATAGCTCTTACACTATTATGGAGACTTCTTTTGCTTCAAGAGAGTGGATATTAAATTGAAAATGCTTGGATGGCCATGGTCAAGATATATTATGGGTCTAAAGATGTACATATATAGTATAAACCCATAAAATGTACTGTGATCTCAAGACGGAGGACATGTCCTACAAATGTAGGATGCCCAGGAGGGAAGGCCCATATCCAAAACACCTCTTTCCAAGGATTTAAATTTTTGTCCACTATCTAGCAACCAAACTACCTTTTTACTGCTCTATAAATGCGGACAACAAGAAAACCGCCCAACAGAGAGGAAATAAGATTCAATAAAACCATTCCCATCAACTTCCTCATGCAAAGAAATCTTGAACAATGAAAGATCATTTCATTCTGCATAAAAGAGGATCCTTCTTTCCATGTGATTTCATGCAGACTGATTACCCTTCTATCACGACCAATTTTTTTGTGAATCCATAAATGATATGAAGAGTTTGGACTACATAGTAATTGCCTCCTCTTCCAAATCTCTCATTCGAGAATGTCAGATATGTAATCACAGAACCTTACAGGTGCAAGATATGCTAAGATATGGCTCGTCCAAACTCCCAGCCTTCAGAATTTTTGCAACTCAATAACGTCAGATAATTGCCCATCCAAACTTTGTGCATAGACCTTGAAGGACGTAAAGTCCACCAAAGTCCAAGAGAATGAATTCTACTTTCAAATAGCTCTAACACTATTATGGAGAGTTCTTTTGCTTCAAGAGATTGGATATTACATTGAAAATGCATTGACGGCAATGTTCATGATTAATTATGGGTTTACAGGTGTACAAATATAGTATATACCCATAAAATATTATGTGATCTGAAAATGTAGGACATGTCCTACAAATGTAGGACGCCCAGGAGGCAAGGCCCGAATCAAAAACACCTCTTTCCAAGGGTTCAAAATTTTGTCCACTAACTAGCCACGAAACTTCCTTTTTATTACTCTATATATTCATACATCAAGAAAAACGTTCAATAGAGAGGAAATAAGATGCAATAAAACCATTCCCATCAACTTCCTCATGCAAAGAAATCTTGAACAATGAAAGATCATTTCGTTCTGCATCTAAGAGGATCCTTCCCTCCATGTGATTTCATGCAGATTGGGTACCATTCCATCACAACCAATTTTACTGTGAATCCATAAATGACATGAAGGGTTTGGACTACATAGCACTACCCTCCTCTTCCAAATCTCTCTTTCGAGAATGTCAGATATGTAATCACAGAATCTTACAGGTGAAAGATATGCCATGAGATCGCTAGTCCAAACTTCCACCCTTCAGAATTTTTGCAACTCAGTAACATCTGAGAATTGCCCATCCAAACTTTGTGGAAAGACCTCGCAGGATGTAAGGTGCACCAAAGTCCAAGAGAATAAATGCTACTTTCAAATAGCTCATACACTATTATGGAGAGTTGTTTTGCTTGAACAGAGTAGAATATACTTTGAAAATGCTTGAATGTCAATGGTCATGATTAATTATGGGTCTACAAGGGTACAAATATAGTATAAACGCATAAAATACAGTATGATCTGAAAATGGAGGACATGTCCTATAAATGTAGGACGTCCAGGAGTGAAGGCCCACATCAAAAACACCTCTTTCCTAGGGTTCAAATTTTTGTCCACTAACTAGCTACCAAACTTCCTTTTTACTGCTCTATAAACTCGGACAGCAAGAAAACGGCTCAACAGAGAGGAAATTAGATTCAATAAAACCATTCCCATCAACTTCCTCATGCAAAGAAATCTTGAACAATGAAAGATCATTTCGTTCTGCATAAAAGAGGATCCTTCTTTCCATGTGATTTCATGCAGACTGGTTACCCTTCTATCACGACCAATTTTTTTGTGAATCCATAAATGATATGAAGGCTTTGGACTACATAGTAATTGCCTCCTGTTCCAAATCTCTCATTCGAGAATGTCAGATATATAATCACAGAACCTTACATGTGCAAGATATGCCAAGATATGGCTAGTCCAAACTCCCAGCATTCAGAAATTTTGCAACTCAATAACGTCAGATAATTGCCCATCCAAATTTTGTGGAAAGACCTCGAAGGACGTAAAGTCCACCATAGTCTAAGAGAATAAATTCTACTTTCAAATAGCTCTCACGCTATTATGGAGAGTTGTTTTGCTTCAAGAGAGTGGATATTACATTGAAAATGCTTGGATGGCAATGGTCATGATTAATTATGAGTCTACAAGGGTACATATATAGTATAAACCCATAAAATACAGTATGATCTGCAAATGGAGGACATGTCCTACAAATGTAGGACGCCCAGGAGGGAAGGCCCATTTCAAAAACACCTCTTTCCATGGGTTCAAATTTTTGTCCACTTATTAGCCACCAAATTTCCTTTTTATTGCTCTATAAACGCAGACAGCAAGAAAACGGCGGAAAGAGAGGAAATAAGATTCAATAAAACCATTCCTATCAACTTCCTCATGTAAAGAAATCTTGAACAATGAAAGATCATTTCATTCTGCATCGAAGAGGACCCTTCTCTCCATGTGATTTCATGCAGACTGGGTACCCCTCCATCACGACCAATTTTACTGTGAATCCATAAATGACATGAAGGGTTTGGACTACATAGCACTTGCCTCCTGTTCCAAATCTCTCATTCGAGAATGTCAGATATGTAATCACAGAATAATACAGGTGAAAGATATGCCAAGAGATTGCTAGTCCAAACTTCCACCCTTTATAATTTTTGCAACTCAGTAACATCTGAGAATTGCCCATCCAAACTTTGTGGAAAGACCTCGCAGGATGTAATGTGCACCAAGGTCCAAGAGAATAAATGCTACTTTCAAATAGCTCATGCACTATTATGGAGAGTTGTTTTCCTTGAACGGAGTGGAATATACTTTGAAAATGCTTGCATGTCAATGGTCATGATTAATTATGCGTCTACAAGTGTACAAATATAGTATAAACCCATAAAATATACTGTGATCTGAAAATGTAGGACATGTCCTACAAATGTAGGATGCCCAGGAGGGAAGGCCCAAATCAAAAACACCTCTTTCCAAGGGTTCAAATTTTTCTCCACTAACTAGCCCCAAAACTTCCTTTTTACTGCTCTATATATTCGTACCTCAAGAAAAAGGCTAAACAGAGAGGAAAGAAGATTCAATAAAACCATTCCCATCAACTTCCTCTTGCAAAGAAATCTTGAACAATGAAAGATAATTTTGTTCTGCATACAAGAGGATCCTTCTCTCCATGTTATTTCATGCAGACTGGGTACCGGCCCTTCACGAAAAATTTTATTGTGAATCTATAAATGATGTGAAGGGTTTGGACTACATAGCACTTGCCTCCTCTTCCAAATCTCTCATTCGAGAATGTCAGATATGTAATCTCAGAATCTTACAGGTGCAGGATATGCCAAGAGATGGCTAGTCCAAACTCCCAGCCTTCCGAATTTTTGCAACTCAATAACGTCTGATAATTGCCCATCCAAACTTTGTGGAAAGACCTTGCCGGACGTAAAGTCCACCAAAGTCCAAGAAAATAAATTCTACTTTCAAATAGCTCTTACACTATTACGGAGAGTTCTTTTGCTCCAAGAGAGTGGATATTACATTGAAAATGCTTCGATGGGCATGGTCATGATTTATTATGGGTCTGCAGGTGTAGAAATATAGTATAAACCATTAAAATATACTGTGATCAGAAAATGGAGGACATGTCCTACAAATGTAGGACGCCCAGGAGGGAAGGCAGAAATCAAAAACACCTCGTTCCAAGGGTTCAAATTTTTGTCCACTAACTATCAACCAAACTTTCTTTATACTGCTCTATAAACTCGTACAGCTAGAAAACGGCTCAACAGAGAGGAAATAAGATTCAATAAAACCATTCCCATCAATTTCCTCATGCAAAGAAATCTTAAACAATGAAAGATCACTTTGTTCTGCATAGAAGAGGATCCTTCTCTCCATGTAATTTCATGCAGCCTGGGTACCCCTCCTTCACGACCAATTTTATTGTGAATGTATAAATGATTTGAAGGGTGTGGACTACATAGCTCTTGTCTCCTCTTCCCAATCTCTCATTCAAGAATGTCAGATATGTAATCACAGAATCTTACAGGTGGAAGATATGCCAAGAGATGGCTAGTCCAAACTTCCAGCCTTCAGAATTTTTGCAACTCACTAAGGTCTGATAATTGCTCATCCAAACTTTTGGAAAGACCTCGCTTGACTTAAAGTCCACCAAAGCCCAAGAGAATAATTTCTACTTTCAAATAGCTCTTACACTATTATGGAGTTGTTTTGCTTCAAAAGATTGGATATTACATTGAAAATGCGTCGATGGCCATGGTCATGATTAATTATGCGTTTACAGGTGTACAAATATAGTGTATACCCATAAAATATACTATGATCTGAAAATGTAGGACATGTCCTACAAATGTAGGACGTCCTGGAGGGAAGGCCCAAATTAAAAACACCTCTTTCCAAGGGTTCAAATTTTTCTCCACTAACTAGACACAAAACTCCCTTTTTACTGCTCTATATATTCGTACCTCAAGAAAAACAGTCAACAGAGAGGACATAAGATTCAATGAAACCATTCCCATCAACTTCCTCATGCAAAGAAATCTTGAACAATGAAAGATAATTTTATTCTGCATACAAGAGGATCCTTCTCTCCATGTGATTTCATGCAGACTGGGTACCGGTCCTTCACGAAAAATTTTATTGTGAATCTATAAATGATATGAAGAATTTGGACTACATAGCACTTGCCTCCTCTTCCAAATCTCTCATTCGAGAATGTCAGATATGTAATCTCAGAATCTTACAGGTGCAAGATATGCCAAGACATGGCTAGTCCAAACTCCCAGCCTTCCGAATTTTTGCAAATCAATAACGTCTTATAATTGCCCATCCAAACTTTGTGGAAAGACTTTGCCGGACGTAAAGTCCACCAAAGTCCAAGAAAATAAATTCTACTTTCAAATAGCTCTTACACTATTATGGAGAGTTCTTTTGCTTCAAGAGAGTGGATATTACATTGAAAATGCTTGGATGGGCATGGTCATGATTTATTATGGGTCTAGAGGTGTACATATATAGTATAAACCCATAAAATATACTTTGATCAAAAGATGGAGGACATGTCCTACAAATGTAGGACGCCCAGGAAGGAAGGCCCAAATCAAAAACACCTCTTTTCAAGGGTTCAAATTTTTGTCCATTATCTAGCAACCAAACTTCCTTTTTACTGCTCTATAAACTCGGACAGCAAGTAAACGGCTCAACAGAGAGGAAATAAGATTCAATAAAACCATTCCCATCAACTTCCTCATGCAAAGAAATCTTGAAAAATGAAAGATCATTTCGTTCTACATAGAAGAGGATCCTTCTCTCCATGTAATTTCATGCAGACTGGGTACCCCTCCATCACGACCAATTTTACTGTGAATCCATAAATGACATGAACGGTTTGGACTACATAGCACTTGCCTCCTCTTCCAAATCTCTCATTCGAGAATGTCAGATATGTAATCACAGAATCTTACAGGTGGAAGATATGCCAAGAGATGGCTAGTCCAAACTTCCAGCCTTCAGAATTTTTGCAACTCAATAACGTCTGATAATTGCTCATCCAAACTTTTGGAAAGACCTCGCCGGACATAAAGTCCACCAAAGTCCAAGAAAATAAATTCTACTTTCAAATAGCTCTTACACTATTATGGAGAGTTCTTTTGCTTCAAGAGAGTGGATATTACATTGAAAATGCTTGGATGGCCATGGTCATGTTTTATTATGGGTCTACAGGTGTACATATATAGTATAAACCCATAAAATATACTGTGATCACAAGATGGAGGACATGTCCTACAAATGTAGGACACCCAGGAGGGAAGGCCCAAATCAAAAACACCTCTTTCCAAGGGTTCAAATTTTTGTCCACTATCTAGCAACCAAACTTCCTTTTTACTGCTCTATAAACCTGGACAGCAAGAAAACGGCTCAACAGAGAGGAAATAATATTCAATAAAACCATTCCCATCAACTTCCTCATGCAAAGAAATCTTGAACAATGAAAGGTCATTTCATTCTGCATAAAAGAGGATCCTTCTCTCCATGTGATTTCATGCAGACTGGTTACCCCTCTATCTCAACCAATTTTTTTGTGAATCTATAAATGATATGAAGGGTTTGGACTACATAGCACTTCTCTTCTCTTCCAAATATCTCATTCGAGAATTTCAGATATGTAATCACAGAATCTTGCAGGTGCAAGATATGCCAAGAGATGGCTAGACCAAACTCCCAGCCATCTGAATTTTTGCAACTCAATAAGGTATGATAATTGCCCATCCAAACTTTGTGGAAAGACCTCGCTTGACTTAAAATGCACCAAAGTCCAAGAGAATAATTGCTATTTTCAAATAGCTCATACACAATTATGGAGAGTTGTTTTGCTTGAACGGAGTGGAATATACTTTGAGAATGCATGGAAGTCAATGGTCATGATTAATTATGGGTCTGCAGGTGTACAAATATAGTATAAACCCATAAAATGTACTGTGATCTGAAAATGGAGGACATGTCCTACAAATGTATGAGGCCCTGGAGGGAAGGCCCAAATCAAAAACACCTCTTTCCAAGGGTTCAAATTTTTGTACACTAAGTAGCAACCTAACTTCCTTTTTACTGCTCTATATACTCGTACAGCAAGGAAACGGCTCAACAGAGAGGAAATAAGATTCAATAAAACCATTCCCATCAACTTCCTCATGCAAAGAAATCTTGAACAATGAAAGATAATTTTTTTCTGCATACAAGAGGATCTTTCTCTCCATGTGATTTCATGCAGACTGGGTACCCCTCCATCACAACCAATTTTACTATGAATCCATAAATGACATGAAGGGTTTGGACTATATAGCACTTGCCTCCTCTTTCAAATCTCTCATTCGAAAATGTCAGATATGTAATCACAGAATCTTACAGGTGAAATATATGCCAAGAGATCGCTAGTCCAAACTTCCACCCTTCCAAATTTTTGCAACTCAGTAACATCTGAGAATTGCCCATCCAAACTTTTTGGAAAGACCTCGGAGGATGTAAGGTGCACCAAAGTCCAAGAGAATAAATACTACTTTCAAATAGCTCATACACTATTATGGAGAGTTGTTTTGCTTGAACGGAGTGGAATATACTTTGAAAATGCTTGGATGTCAATGGTCATGATTAATTATGGGTCTGCAGGTGTACAAATATAGTATAAACACATAAAATATACTGGGATCTGAAAATGGAGGACATGTCCTACAAATGTATGAGGCCCTGGAGGGAAGGCCCAAATCAAAAACACCTCTTTCCAAGGGTTCAAATATTTGTCCACTAACTAGCAACCAAACTTCCTTTTTACTGCTCTATAAATTCGGACAGAAAGAAAACGGCTCAACAGAGAGGAAATAAGATTCAATAAAACCATTCATATCAACTTCCTCATGAAAAGAAATCTTGAACAATGAAAGATCATTTTGCTCTACATAGAAGAAGATCCTTCTCTCCATGTGATTTCATGCAGACTGGGTACTCCTCCGTCACGACCAATTTCACTGTGAATCCATAAATGACATGAAGGGTTTGGACTACATGGCACTTGCCTCCTCTTCCAAATCTCTCATTCGAGAATGTCAGATATGTAATCACAGAATCTTACATGTGGAATATATTCCAAGAAACGGCTTTTCCAAAGTTCCACCCTTCAGAATTTTTGCAAATCAATAACGTCTGATAATTGCCCATCCAAACTTTGTGGAAAGACCTGAAAGGACGTAACGTCCACCAAAGTCCAAGAGAATAAATTCTACTTTCAAATAGCTCTCACGCTATTATGGAGAGTTGTTTTGCTTCAAAAGAGTGGATATTACATTGAAAATGCATGGATGGCCATGGTCATTATTAATTATGGTTCTACAGTTTTACAAATATAGTATAAACCCATAAAATATACTCTGATCAGAAAATGGAGGACATGTCCTACAAATGTAGGACACCCAGGAGGGAAGGTCCAAATCAGAAACACCTCTTTCCAAGGGTTCAATTTTTTGTCCACTATCTAGCAACCAAACATCCTTTTTGTTGCTCTATAAATTCGGACAGCAAGAAAACGGCTCAACAGAGAGGAAATAAGATTCAATAAAACCATTCCCATCAACTTCCTCATGCAAAGAAATCTTGAAAAATGAAAGATCATTTCGTTCTACATAGAAGAGGATCCTTCTCTCCATGTGATTTCTTGCAGACTGGGTACCCCTACATCACCACCAATTTCACTGTGAATCCATAAATGACATGAAGGGTTTGGACTACATGGCACGTGCCTCCTCTTCCAAATCTCTCATTCGAGAATGTCAGATATGTAATCACAGGATTTTACAGGTGCAAGATATGCCAAGAGATGGCTAGTCCAAACTCCCATCCTTCCGAATTTTTGCGATTCAATAACGTCTGATAATTGCCCATCCAATCTTTGTGGAAAGACCTCGAAGAACGTAAAGTCCAGCATAGTCAAAGAGAATAAATTCTAATTTCAAATAGCTCTTACGCTATTATGGAGAGTTGTTTGGCTTAAAGAGATGGGATATTACATTGAAAATGCTTGGATGGCAATGTTCATGATTAATTATGGGTATACAGGTGTACACATATAGTATATACCCATAAAATATACTGTGATATGAAAATGGAGGACATGTCCTACAAATGTAGGACGGCCAGGAGTGAAGGCCCACATCAAAAACCCTTTTTTCCAAGGGTTCAAATTTTTGTCCACTAACTAGCTACCAAAGTTCCTTTTTACTGCCCTATAAACTCGGACAGCAAGAAAACAGCTCAACAGAGAGAAATAAGATTCAATAAAACCATTCCCATCAACTTCCTCATGCAAAGAAATCTTGAACAATGAAAGATCATTTTCTTCTGCATAAAAGAGGATCCTTCTCTCCATATGATTTCATGCAGACTGGTTGCCCCTCCATCACGACCACTTTCAATGTGAATCCATAAATGACATGAAGGGTTTGGACTACATGGCACTTGCCTCATCTTCCAAATCTCTCATTCGAGAATGTCAGATATGTAATCAAAGAATCTTACAGGTGCAAGATATGCCAAGAGATGGCAAGTCCAAACTCCCAGCCTTCCGAATTTTTGCAACTCAATAACGTATGATAATTGCCCTTCCAAACTTTTGGAAATACCTCGCCCGACGTAAAGTCCACCAAAGTCCAAGAAAATAAATTCTACTTTCAAATAGCTCATACACTGTTATGGAGAGTTCTTTTGCTTCAAGAGAGTGGATATTACTTTCAAAATGCTTGGATGGCCATGGTCATGTTTTATTATGGGTCTACAGGTGTACATATATAGTATAAACCCATAAAATATTCTGGGATCTCAAGATGGAGGACATGTCCTACAAATGTAGGACGCCCAGGAGGGAAGGCCCAATTCAAAAACACCTCTTTCCAAGGGTTCAAATTTTTGTCCACTATCTAGCAACCAAACTTCCTTTTTACTGCCCTATAAACTCGGACAGGAAGAAAACGGCTCAACAGAGATGAAATAAGATTCAATAAAACCATTCCCATCAACTTCCTCATGCAAAGAAATCTTGAACAATGAAAGATCATTTCGTTCTACATAGAAGAAGATACTTCTCTCCATGTGACTTCATGCAGACTGGGTACCCCTCCGTCACGACCAATTTCACTGTGAATCCATAAATGACATGAAGGGTTTGGACTACATGGCACTTGCCTCCTCTTCCAAATCTCTCATTCGAGAATGTCAGATATGTAATCACAGAATCTTACAGGTGCAAGATATGCCAAGAGACGGCTAGTCCAAACTCCCAGCCTTCCGAATTTTTGCAACTCAATAACGTCTGATAATTGCCCATCCAAACTTTGTGGAAAGACCTCGAAGGACGTAAAGTCCACCATAGTCTAAGCGAATAAATTCTACTTTCAAATAGCTCTCATGCTATTATGGAGAAATGTTTTCCTTCAAGAGATTGGATATTACTTTGAAAATGCTTGGATGTCAATGGTCATGATTAATTATGGGTCTACAAGTGTACAAATATAGTATAAACCCATAAAATACAGTATGATCTGAAAATTGAGGACATGTCCTACAAATATAAGACATCCAGGAGTGAAGGACCACATCAAAAACACCTATTTCCAAGGGTTCAAATTTTTGTCCACTAATTAGCAACCATACTTAATTTTTATTGCTCTATAAATTCGGACATCTAGAAAACGGCTCAACAGAGAGGAAATAAGATGCAATAAAACCATTCCCATCAACTTCCTCATGCAAAGAAATCTTGAACAATGGAAGATCATTTCATTCTGCATTGAAGAGGATCCTTCTCTCCAAGCGAGTTCATGCAGACTGGGTATGCCTGTATCACGACCAATTTCCCTGTGAATCCATAAATGACATGAAGCGTTTGGACTATATGGCACTTGCCTCCTCGTCCAAATCTCTCATTAGAGAATATCAGATATGAAATCACAGAATCTTACAGGTGGAAGATATGCTAAGAGATGGCTAGTCCAAACTTCCACCTTTCAGAATTTTTGCAACTCAATAAAGTCTGATAATTGCCCATTGAAACTTTGTGGAAAGACCTCGAAGGACGTAAAGTCCACCAAAGTCCAAGAGAATAAATTCGACTTTCAAATCGCTCTTACACTATTATGGAGAATTTTTTTGCTTCCAGAGAGAGGATGTTACATTGAAAATGCTTCGATGGCAATGGTCATGATTAATTATGGGTCTACAGGTGTACAAATATAGTAAATACTCATAAAATAATATGTGATCTGAAAATAGAGGACATGTCCTACAAATGTAGGACGCCCAGGAGGGAAGGCCCAAATCAAAAACACCTCTTTCCAAGAGTTCAAATTTTTGTCCACTAACTAGCAACCAAACTTCCTTTTTACTGCTCTATATATTCGTACATCAAGAAATCCGCTCAACAGAGAGGAAATAACAATAAATAAAACCATTCCCATCAACTTCCTCATGCAAAGAAATCTTGAACAATGAAAGATCATTTTGTTCTTCATAGAATTTCCTGCAGACTGGGTATCCCTCCTTCACGACCAATTTTATTGTGAATCTATAAATGATATGAAGTGTTTGGACTACATAGCACTTGCCTCCACTTCCAAATCTCTCATTCGAGAATGTCAGATATGTAATCACAGAATCTTACATTTTCAAGATATGCCAAGAGATGGCTAGTCCAAAATCCCAGCCTTCCGAATTTTTGCAACTCAATAACGTATGATAATTGCCCATCCAAACTTTTGGAAAGACCTCGCCGGACGTAAAGTCCACCAAAGTCCAAGAAAATGAATTCTACTTTCAAATAGCTCTTACACTATTATGGAGAAATGTTTTGCTTCAAGAGATTGGATATTACATTGAAAATGCTTGGATGGCCATGGTAATCATTCATTATGGATCTACAGATGTACAAATATATTATATACCCATAAAATAAACTGTGATCTGAAAATGGAGGACATTTCCTACAAATGTAGGACACTGAGGAGGGAAAGTCCAAATCAAAAACACCCCTTTTCCTGGGTTCAAATTTTTGTCTACTATCTAGCAACCAAACTTCCTTTTTACTGCTCTATAACATCTGACAGCAAGTAAACGGCTCAACAGAGAGGAAATAAGATTCAATAAAACCATTCCCATCAACTTCCTCATGCAAAGAAATCTTGAACAATCAAAGATCATTTTGTTCTACATAGAAGAAGATCCTTCTCTCCATGTGATTTCATGCAGACTGGGTACCCCTTATTCACGACCAATTTTATTGTGAATCTATAAATGATATGAAGGGTTTGGACTACATAGCACTTTCCTCCTCTTCCAAATCTCTCATTCGAGAATGTCAGATATATAATCACAGAATCTTACAGGTGCAAGATATGCCAAGAGATGGCTAGTCCAAACTCCCAGCCTTCTGAAGTTTTGCAACTCAAAAACGTATGATAATTGCCCATCCAAACTTTGTGGAAAGACCTCGCTTGACGCAAAGTGCACCAAAGACCAAGAGAATAATTGATACTTTCAAATAGCTCATACACTATTATGAAGAGTTGTTTTGCTTGAATGGAGTGGAATATACTTTGAAAATGCTTGGATGGCAAAGGTCATCATTAATTATGGGTCTGCAGGTGTACAAATATAGTATAAACCCATATAAAATACTGTGATCTGAAATTGGAGGACATGTCCTACAAATGTAGGATGCCCTGGAGGGAAGTCCCACATCAAAAACTACTCTTTCCAAGGGTTCAAATTTTTGTACATTAACTAGCAAGCAAACTTCCTTTTTACTGCTCTTTATACTCGTACAGCAAGAAAATGGCTCAACAGAGAGGAAATAAGATTCAATAAAACCATTCCCATCAACTTTCTAATGCAAAGAAATCTTGAACAATGAAAGATAATTTTGTTCTGCATACAAGAGAATCCTTCTCTCCATGTGATTTCATGCAGACTGGGTACCATTCCATCACAACCAATTTTACTGTGAATCCATAAATGACATGAAGGGTTTGGAATACATAGCACTAGCCTCCTCTTCCAAATCTCTCATTCGAGAATGTCAGATATGTAATCACAGAATCTTACGGTTGAAAGATATGCCAAGAGATCGCTAGTCCAAACTTCCAACCTTCAGAATTTTTACAACTCATTAACATCTGAGAATTGCCCATCCAAATTTTGTTGAAAGACCTCGCAGGATGTAAGGTGCACCAAAGTCCAAGAGAATAAATTCTACTTTCAAATAGCTCTTACAGTATTATGGATATTTGTTTTGCTTCAAGAGAGAGGATATAACATTGAAAATGCTTCGATGGCAATGGTCATGATTAATTATGGGTCTACAAGTGTACAAATATAGTATAAACCCATAAAATACAGTATGATCTGATAATGGAGGACATGTCCTACAAATGTAGGATGCCCTGGAGGAAAGGCCCAAATCAAAAACACCTCTTTCCAAGGGTTCAAATTTTTCTCCACTAACTATCAACCAAACTTCCTTTTAACTGCTCTATATACTCACACAGCAAGAAAACGGCTCAACAGAGAGGAAATAAGATTCAATAAAAGCATTCCCATCAATTTCCTCATGCAAAGAAGTCTTGAAAAATGAAAGATCATTTTTTTCTGCATAGAAAAGGATCCATCTCTCCATGTAATTTCATGCCGCCTGGGTACCCCTCCTTCACGACCAATTTTATTGTGAATCTATAAATGATATGAAGGGTTTGGACTACATAGCACTTGCCTAGTCTTCCAAAGCTCTCATTCGAGAATGTCAGATATATAATCACAGAATCTTACAGGTGCAAGATATGCCAAGAGATGGCTAGTCCAAACTCCCACCCTTCAGAATTTTTGCAACTCAATAACGTCTGATAATTGCCCATCCAAACTTTGTGGAAAGACCTCGCCGGACGTAAAGTCCACCAAAGTCCAAGAAAATAAATTCTACTTTCAAATAGCTCTTACACTATTATGGAGAGTTCTTTTGTTTCAAGAGAGTGGATATTACATTGAAAATGCTTGGATGGCCATGGTCATGATATATTATGGGTCTAAAGGTGTACATATATAGTATAAACCCATAAAATATATTGTGATCTCAAGATGGAGGACATGTCCTACAAATGTAGGACGCCCAGGAGGGAAGGCCCTGTCAGGGATGATCGAAGTTGGAGCTCTTCACCTCTGGCTCTAACTCACCACCTTGTTATGCAGCAGAGCTGACCAGCTTTGATCAGTGGTTGATGCTTCTTTCCCAAGCAGCAGAGTTTCAGAGAATAGGCTGAAGACCCTGACAAACTCTCCAAGCCTTCTCACTCTTCTTCCTGAGATGTCTCCAAACTTCTCCAGGATTCTTCTGGCTCTTGTATCTTCCCTCAAGACACCAGACAACTCAGTAGTCTTATATAAAAGATCTACTTTATTCTACTATATACATAAATACTATATGCCCTACAAATCACAATCCCTGCACTTCACAATATCTATAAAACTACCCCACAATATGCATTGGCAAACATTGCACTTATAGCCATTGTTAGTCACCACCCACTAGTCGGTTCCCACCCAGTGGGTGTGTACATTCATTTTGATTGGTTTACATGGATCATCCCATACTTAAGACCAACCCAAATATTTCATCATTTTACCTTGACTACTTAATGAATCTCAGGTGTTTGCAATCCATAACAGGTGTTTTCAATATACACTCTATAAATTTGTCCTTGTCTCTCAAGGCTTCCAAATTATATTATCCTTTTCACCTGTGTAACTTCATGATTGCTCCTGCTTAATCACTGTGATTTTCACATACATATTTTATTTCTATTACTGTAAGTCCCATGTTGCATTTTCATTAACAGGCCCATATCAAAAACACCTCTTTCCAAGGGTTCAAATTTTTGTCCACTAACTAGCTACCAAACTTCCTTTTTACTGTTCTATAAACTCGGACAGCAAGAAAACGGCTCAACAGAGAGGAAATAAGATTCAATAAAACCATTCCCATCAACTTCCTCAAGCAAAGAAATCTTGAACAATGAAAGATCATTTCGTTCTGCTTAAAAGAGTATCCTTCTCTCCATGTGATTTCATGCAGACTGGTTACCCCTCCTTCACAACCTATTTTATGTTAAGGAAAATGCAACATGCGACTTACAGTAATAGAAATAAAATGTGTATGTGAAAGTCACAGTGATTAAGCAGGAGCAATCATGAAGCTACACAGGTGAAAAGGATAATGTAATTTGGAAGCCTTGAGAGACAAGGACAAAGTTATAGAGTGTATATTGAAAACACCTGTTGTAGATTGCAAACACCTGAGATTCATTAAGTAGTCAAGGTAAAATGATGAAATACTTGGGTTGGTCTTAAGTATGGGATGATCCATGTAAACCAATCAAAATGAATGTACACGCCCACTGGGTGGGAACTGACTAGTGGGTGGTGACTAACAATGGCTATAAGTGCAATGTTTGCCAATACATATTGTGGTGTAGTGTGAAGTTGTTTGGAGTAGAGATTTTGATTTGTAGGGCATATAGTATTTATATATAGTAGAATAAAGTAGATCTTTTATATAAGACTACTGAGTTGTCTGGTGTCTTGAGGGAAGATACAAGAACCAGAAGAGTCCTGGAGAAGTTTGGAGACATCTCAGGAAGAAGAGTGAGAAGGCTTGGAGAGTTTGTCAGGGTCTTCAGCCTATTCTCTGAAACTCTGCTGCTTGGGAAAGAAGCATCAACCACTGATCAAAGCTGGTCAGCTCTGCTGCATAACAAGGTGGTGAGTTAGAGCCAGAGGTGTAGAGCTACAACTCCCATCATCCCTGACATTTTATTGTGAATCTATAAATGATATGAAGGTTTTGGACTACATAGCACTTGCCTCCTCTACCAAATCTCTCATTCTAGAATGTCAGATATGTAATCACAGAATCTCTCAGGTGGAAAATATGCCAAGAAATTGTTTGTCCAAAATTCCACCCTACATAATTTTTGCAACTCAATAACGTCTGATAATTGTCCATCCAAACTTTGTGGAAAGACGTCGCAGGACGTAAAGTGCACCAAAGTCCAAGAGAAAAAATTCTACTTTCAAATAGCTCTCACGCAATTATGAAGAGTTGTTTTACTTAAAAGGGGTGGAATATACTTTGAAAATGCTTGGATGGCAATGGTCATGATTAATTCTTTCTCTACAGGTGTACAAATTTTGTATATACCCATAAAATATACTGTGATCTGAAAATGGAGGACATGTCCTACAAATGTAGGATGCCCAGGAGGGAAGGCCCAAATCAAAAACACCTCTTTCCAAGGGTTCAAATTTTTGTCCACTAACTAGCAACCAAACTTCCTTTTTACTGCTCTATAAACTCGGACAGCAAGAAAACGGCTCAACAGAGAGGAAATAAGATTCAATAAAACCATTCCCATCAACTTCCTCATGCAAAGACATCTAGAACAATGAAAGATCATTTCGTTCTGCATCGAAGAGGATCCTTCTCTCCATGTGATTTCTTGCAGACTGGTTACCCCTCCATCACAACCAATTTTATTGTGAATCCATAAAGGATATGAAGGGTTTGGACTACATGGCACTTGCCTCCTCTTCCAAATCTCTCATTCGAGAATGTCAGATATGTAATCACAGAATCTTGCAGGTGGAGAATATGCCAAGAAATGGCTTGTCCAAACTTCCACCCTTCAGATTTTTTGCAATTCAATAACGTCTGATAATTGCCCATCCAAACTTTGTGGAAAGACCTCGAAGGACGTAAAGTCCACCAAAGTCCAAGACTATAAATTCTACTTTCAAATAGCTCTTACACTATTATGGAGAGTTGTTTTGCTTCAAGAGAGTGGATATTACATTGAAAATGCTTGGATGGCAATGGTCATGATTAATTATGGGTATACAGGTGTACAAATATAGTATATACCCATAAAATATACTGTGGTTTGAAAATGGAGGACATGTCCTACAGATGTAGGACGCCCTGGAGAGATGGCCCTAATCAAAAACACCTCTTTCCAAGGGTTCATATTTTTCTCCACTATCTAGAAACCAAACTTCATTTTTCCTGCTGTGTCAACTCGAAAAGCCAGAAAACCACTCAACAGAGAGGAAAAAAGATTCAATAAAACCATTCCCATCAATTTCCTGAAGAAAAGAAATCTTGAACAATGAAAGATCATTTCGTTCTACATAGAAGACGATCCTTGTATCCGTTTGATTTCATGCAGACTGTGTACCCCTCCATCACGACCAATTTCACTGTGAATCCATAAATGACATGAAGGGTGTGGACTACATGGCACTTGCTTCCTCTAACAAATCTCTCATTCGAGAATGTCACATATGTAATCACAGAACCTTACAGGTGGAATATGTTCCAAGAAATGGCTTGTCCAAACTCCCACCCTTCAGAATATTTGCAACTCAATAACGTCTGATAATTGCACATCCAAAATTTGTGTAAAGACCTCGAAGGACGTATAGTCCACCAAAGTCCAAGAGAATAAATTCTACTTTCAAATAGCTCTTACACTATTATGGAGAGTTGTTTTGCTTCAAGAGATTGGATATTACATTGAAATAGTTGGATGGCAATGGTCATGATTAATTATGGGTAAGCAGGTGTACAAATATAGTATAAACAAATAAAATATACTATGATCTCAAGATGGAGGACATGTCCTACAAATGTAGGACGCCCAGGAGGGAAGGCCCAAATCAAAAACCCCTCTTTCCAAGGGTTCAAATTTTTGTCCACTAACTAGCAACCAAACTTCCTTTTTACTGCTCTACATATTCGTACATCAAGAAAACGGCTCAATAGAGAGGAAATAAGATTCAATAAAACCATTCCCATCAACTTCCTCATGCAAAGAAATCTTGAAAAATGAAAGATCATTTCATTCTGCATAGAAGAGGATCCTTCTCTCCATTTGATTTCATGCAGACTGGTTACCCCTCCATCATGACCAATTTTATTTTGAATCCATAAATGATATGAAGGGTTTGGACTACATAGTACTTGCCTCCTCTTCCAAATGTCTCATTCGAGAATGTCAGATATGTAATCACAGATTCTTACAGGTGCAAGATATGCCAAGAGATGGCTAGTCCAAACTCCCAGCCTTCCGAATGTTTGCAACTCAATAACGTCTGATAATTGCCCATCCAAACTTTGTGGAAAGACCTCGCCGGACGTAAATTCCACCAAAGTCCAAGAGAATAAATTCTACTTTCAAAAAGCTCTCACGCAATTATGAAGAGTTGTTTTACTTGAAGGGGGTGGAATATACTTTGAGAATGCTTGGATGGCAATGGTCATGATTAATTCTTTCTCTACAGGTGTACAAATTTTGTATATACCCATAAAATATACTGTGATATGAAAATGGAGGACATGTCCTACAAATGTAGGATGCCCAGGATGGAAGGCCCAAATCAAAAACACCTCTTTCCAAGGGTTCAAATTTTTGTCCACTAACTAGCAACCAAACTTCCTTTTTACTGCTCTATAAACTCGGACAGCAAGAAAACGGCTCAACAGAGAGGAAATAAGATTCAATAAAACCATTCCCATCAACTTCCTCATGCAAAGACATCTTGAACAATGAAAGATCATTTCGTTCTGCATCGAAGAGGATCCTTCTCTCCATGTGATTTCTTGCAGACTGGTTACCCCTCCATCACAACCAATTTTATTGTGAATCAATAAAGTATATGAAGGGTTTGGACTACATGGCACTTGCCTCCTCTTCCAAATCTCTCATTCGAGAATGTCAGATATGTAATCACAGAATCTTGCAGGTGGAGAATATGCCAAGAAATGGCTTGTCCAAACTTCCACCCTTCAGATTTTTTGCAATTCAATAACGTCTCATAATTGCCCATCCAAACTTTGTGGAAAGACCTCGCCGGACGTAAAGTCCACCAAAGTCCAAGAAAATAAATTCTACTTTCAAACAGCTCTTACGCTATTATGGAGAGTTGTTTTGCTTCAAGAGAGTAGATATTACATTGAAAATGCATGGATGGCAATGGTCATTATTAATTATGGTTCTACAGTTTTACAAATATAGTATAAACCCATAAAATATACTGTGATCAGAGAATGGAGGACATGTCCTACAAATGTAGGACACCCAGGAGGGAAGTTCCAAATCAAAAACACCCCTTTCCAAGGGTTCAAATTTTTGATGTGAAGTCGTAGGCTTTCATGGCCGGCATCCATAGTTTTTTTTTGTGGGGTTTTTCGGGCTGTGTGGCCATGTTCTAGAAGAGTTTCTTTCTGACGTTTTGCCAGCATCTGTGGCTAGCATCTTCAGAGAAAACTGAGATGGAAAAGCATGGGTGTATATATACTGTGAGACCCTGGGTAGGGAGGAGTGGTTCCCAGGTGAACTGGGTATTGTTCTGTGTTTGAATAGGTGTTGTTCTGTGTTAATGGCATGGATTCCAGAAAGAGGATATGCAATCAAGGAGATTGTCTGCTATTGTCTGCTGGGAAAGCCCCTCACCCTGTTTGGTTTTCCCTTTGCATTTGCTGAGTACAGATTTTCTTATTTTGTAGGACTGGTAGCCATATCTTGTTTACTTTGAGGTTTTCTTCTTTCCTGTTGAAGTTGTCTGAGTGTTTATGGATTTCGATGGCTTCCCTGTGCATTCTGACCTGGTAGTTGTTGGCATGGTCCAGGATTTCAGTGTTTTCAAACAGCATTTTGTGCCCAGGATGGTTTATGATCTGTTCTGCTACTGCTGATTTTTCTGGCTGGCCCAATCTGCAGTGTCTCTCATGTTCTTTGATTCGTGTTTGGATACTGCGTTTGGTGGTCCCTATGTAGACTTGTCCGCAGCTGCATGGTATGCGGTAAACTCCTGCGGCTGTGAGAGGGTCTCTCCTGTCCTTCGCTGAGCGCAGCATTTGTTGGATTTTCTTGGTTGGTTTGTAAAGCATTTGGAGGTTGTGTTTCCTCACTACTTTCCCTATTCTGTCTGTGACTCCTTTGATATATGGTAAAAATACCTTCCCTTTGGGTGGCTGCTTGTCTTCAGTCCTCTGGGTTTTTCTGGGTCTGGCAGCTCTTCTGAGGTCTGAACTGCAGTAACTGAACTGGAGGTCTGAACTGGAGAACTGGAGTTCAAATTTTTCTCCACTATCTAGCAACCAAACTTCCTTTTTACTGCTCTATAACATCGGACAGCAAGTAAACGGCTCAACAGAGAGGAAATAAGATTCAATAAAACCATTCCCATCAACTTCCTCATGCAAAGAAATCTTGAAAAATGAAAGATCATTTTGTTCTACATAGAAGAGGATCCTTCTCTCCATGTGATTTCTTGCAGACCAGGTATCCCTACATCACCACCAATTTCACTGTGAATCCATAAATGACATGAAGGGTTTGGACTACATGGCACGTTCCTCCTCTTCCAAATCTCTCATTCTTGAATGTCAGATATGTAATCACAGAATCTTACAAGTGCAAGATATGCCAAGAGATGTCTATTCCAAACTCCCAGCCTTCCGAATTTTTGCAACTCAATAACGTCTGACAATTGCCCATCCAAACTTTGTGGAAAGACCTCCCTTGACATAAAGTCCACCAAGGTCCAAGAGAATAAATTCTACTTTCAAATAGCTCTTACAGTATTATGGAGACTTGTTTTGCTTCAAGAGAGTGGATATTACATTGAAAATGCTTGGATGGCAATGGTCATGATTAATTATGGTTATACAGGTGTACAAATATAGTATATACCCATAAAATATACTGTGATATGAAAATGGAGGACATGTCCTGCACATGTAGGACGCCCAGGAGGGAATGCCCACATCAAAAACACCTCTTTCCAAGGGTTCAAATTTTTGTCCACTAACTAGCAACCAAACTTCCTTTTTACTGCTCTATAAATGCGGACAGTAAGAAAACGGCTCAAAAGAGAGGAAATAAGATTCAATAAAACCATTCCCATCAACTTCCTCATGCAAAGAAATCTTGAACAATGAAAGATCATTTTGTTCTTCATAGAAGGGGATCCTTCCCTCCATGTAATTTCATGCAGACTGGGTATCCCTCCTTCACGACCAATTTTATTCTGAATCTATAAATGATATGAAGTGTTTGGACTACATAGCACTTGCCTCCTCTTCGAAATCTCTCATTAGAGAATGTCAGATATGTAATCACAGAATCTTACATTTTCAAGATATGCCAAGAGATGGCTAGTCCAAACTCCCAGCCTTCCGAATTTTTGCAACTCAATAACGTCTGATAATTGTCCATCCAAACTTTTGGAAAGACCTCGCCGGACATAAAGTCCACCAAAGTACAAGAAAATAAATTCTACTTTCAAATAGCTCTTACACTATTATGGAGAATTGTTTTGCTTCCAGAGAGAGGATGTTACATTGAAAATGCTTCGATGGCAATGGTCATGATTAATTATGGGTCGACAGGTGTACAAATATAGTAAATACTCATAAACTAATATGTGATCTGAAAATGGAGGACATGTCCTACAAATGTAGGACGCCCAGGAGGGAAGGCCAAAATCAAAAACACCTCTTTCCAAGGGTTCAAATTTTTGTCCACTAACTAGCAACCAAACTTCCTTTTTACTGCTCTATATATTCGTACATCAAGAAATCCGCTCAACAGAGAAGAAATAACATTAAATGAAACCATTCCCATCAACTTACTCATGCAACGAAATCTTGAACAATGAAAGATCATTTTGTTATTCATAGAAGAGGATCCTTCCCTCCATGTAATTTCCTGCAGACTGGGTATCCCTCCTTCACGACCAATTTTATTCTGAATCTATAAATGATATGAAGTGTTTGGACTACATAGCACTTGCCTCCTCTTCCAAATCTCTCATTCGAGAATATCAGATATGTAATCACAGAATCTTTCATTTTCAAGATATGCCAAGAGATGGCTAGTCCAAACTCCCAGCCTTCAGAATTTTTGCAACTCAATAATGTCTGATCATTGCCCATCCAAATTTTGTGGAAAGTCCTCGAAGGACGTAAAGTCCACCAAAGTCCAAGAAAATAAATTCTACTTTCAAATAGCTCTTACACTATTATGGAGAGTTCTTTTGCTTCAAGAGAGTGGATATTACATTTAAAATGCTTGGATGTCCATGGTCATGATTTATTATGGGTCTACAGGTGTACATATATAGTATAAACCCATAAAATATACTGTGATCTCAAGATGGAGGACATGTCCTACAAATGTAGGAAGCCCAGGAGGGAAGGCCCAAATCAAAAACACCTCTTTCCAAATGTTCAAATTTTTGTCCACTATCTAGCAACCAAACTTACTTTTTATTGATCTATAAATTCGGACAGCAAGAAAACGGCTCAACAGAGAGGAAATAAGATTCAATAAAACCATTCCCATCAACTTCCTCCTGCAAAGAAATCTTGAACAATGAAAGATCATTTTGTTCTACATAGAGGAAGATCCTTCTCTCCATGTGATTTCATGCAGACTGGGTACTCCTCCGTCACGACCAATTTCACTGTGAATCCATAAATGACATGAAGGGTTAGGACTACATGGCACTTGCCTCCTCCTCCAAATCTCTCATTCGAGAATGTCAGATATGTAATCACAGAATCTTACATGTGGAAGATATGCCAAGAAATGGCTTGTCCAAACTTCCACCTTCAGAATTTTTGCAAATCAATAATGTCTGATAATTGCCCATCCAAACTTTGTGGAAAGACCTCGAAGGAAGTAAAGTCCACCATAGTCTTAGAGAATACATTCTACTTTCAAATAGCTCTCACGCTATTTTGGAGAGTTGTTTTGCTTCAAGAGAGTGGATATTACATTGAAAATGCATGGATGGCCATGGTCATTATTAATTATGGTTCTACAGTTTTACAAATATAATATAAACCCATAAAATATGCTGTGATCAGAAAATGGAGGACATGTCCTACAAATGTAGGACACCCAGGATGGAAGGTCCAAATCAGAAACACCCCTTTCCAAGTGTTCAAATTTTTGTCCACTATCTAGCAACCAAACTTCCTTTTTACTGCTCTATAACATCGGACAGCAAGTAAACGGCTCAACAGAGAGGAAATAAGATTCAATAAAACCATTCCCATCAACTTCCTCATGCAAACAAATCTTGAAAAATGAAAGATCATTTTGTTCTGCATAAAAGAGGATCCTTCTCTCCACGTGATTTCATGCAGACTGGGTACCATTCCATCACAACCAATTTTACTGTGAATCCATAAATGACATGAAGGGTTTGGACTACATGGCACGTGCCTCCTCTTCCAAATCTCTCATTCGAGAATGTCAGATATGTAATCACAGAATCTTACAGGTTCAAGATATGCCAAGAGATGGCTAGTCCAAACTCCCAGCCTTCCGAATTTCTGCAACTCAATAACGTCTGATAATTGCCCATCCAAACTTTGTGGAAAGACCTCGAAGGACGTAAAGTCCAGCATAGTCTAAGAGAATAAATTCTACTTTCAAATAGCTCTTACGCTATTATGGAGAGTTGTTTTGCTTAAAGAGATTGGATATTACATAGAAAATGCTTGGATGGCAATGGTCATGATTAATTATGGGTATACAGGTGTACAAATATAGTATATACCCATAAAATATACTGTGATCTGAAAATGGAGGACATGTCCTACAAATGTAGGCCATCCAGGAGTGAAGGCCCACATCAAAAACACCTCTTTCCAAGGGTTCAAATTTTTGTCCACTAACTAGCTACCAAAGTTCCTTTTTACTGCTCTATATACTCGGACAGCAAGAAAACGGCTCAACAGAGAGGAAATGAGATTCAATAAAACCATTCCCATCAACTTCCTCATGCAAAGACATCTTGAACAATGAAAGATAATTTTGTTCTGCATACAAGAGGATCCTTCTCTCCATGTGATTTCATGCAGACTGGTTACCCCTCCATCACAACCAATTTTTTTGTGAATCCATAAATGATATGAAGGGTTTGGACTACATAGCACTTGCCTCCTTTTCCAAATCTCTCATTCGAGAATGTCAGATATGTAATCACAGAACCTTACAGGTGCAAGATATGCCAAGATATGGCTAGTCCAAACTCCCAGCCTTCAGAATTTTTGCAACTCAATAACGTCAGATAATTGCCCATCCAAACTTTGTGCAAAGACCTCGAAGGACGTAATGTCCACCAAAGTCCAAGAGAATGAATTATACTTTCAAATAGCTCTTACACTATTATGGAGAGTTCTTTTGCTTCAAGTGAGTGGATATTACATTGAAAATGCTTGGATGGCCATGGTCATGATTTATTAAGGGTCTACAGTTGTACATATATAGTATAAACCCATAAAATAGACTGTGATCTCAAGATGGAGGACATGTCCTACAAATGTAGGACGCCCAGGAGGGAAGGCCCAAATCAAAAACACCTCTTTCCAAGGGTTCAAATTTTTCACCACTAACTAGCCACCAAATTTCCTTTTTATTGCTCTATAAACGCAGAGAGCAAGAAAACGGCTCAACAGAGAGGAAATAAGATTCAATAAAACCATTCCCATCAACTTCCTCATGCAAAGAAATCTTGAACAATGAAAGATCATTTCGTTCTGCATCGAAGAGGACCCTTCTCTCCATGGGATTTTTTGCAGACTGGTTACCCCTCCATCACAACCAATTTTATTGTGAATCCATAAAGGATATGAAGGGTTTGGACTACATGGCACTTGCCTCCTCTTGCAAATCTCTCATTCGAGAATGTCAGATATGTAATCACAGAATGTTGCAGGTAGAGATTATGCAAAGAAATGGCTTGTCCAAACCCCCACCCTTCAGAATTTTTGGCAACTCAATAACGTCTGATAATTGCCCATCCAAATTTTGTGGAAAGTCCTCGAAGGACGTAAAGTCCACCAAAGTCCAAGAAAATAAATTCTACTTTCAAATAGCTCTTACACTATTATGGAGAGTTCTTTTGCTTCAAGAGAGTGGATATTACATTTAAAATGCTTGGATGTCCATGGTCATGATTTATTATGGGTCTACAGGTGTACATATATAGTATAAACCCATAAAATATACTGTGATCTCAAGATGGAGGACATGTCCTACAAATGTAGGAAGCCCAGGAGGGAAGGCCCAAATCAAAAACACCTCTTTCCAAATGTTCAAATTTTTGTCCACTATCTAGCAACCAAACTTACTTTTTATTGATCTATAAATTCGGACAGCAAGAAAACGGCTCAACAGAGAGGAAATAAGATTCAATAAAACCATTCCCATCAACTTCCTCATGCAAAGAAATCTTGATCAATGAAAGATCATTTTGTTCTACATAGAAGAAGATCCTTCTCTCCATGTGATTTCATGCAGACTGGGTACTCCTCCGTCACGACCAATTTCACTGTGAATCCATAAATGACATGAAGAGTTAGGACTACATGGCACTTGCCTCCTCCTCCAAATCTCTCATTCGAGAATGTCAGATACGTAATCACAGAATCTTAAATGTGGAAGATATGCCAAGAAACGTCTTGTCCAAACTTCCACCTTCAGAATTTTTGCAAATCAATAATGTCTGATAATTGCCCATCCAAACTTTGTGGAAAGACCTCGAAGGAAGTAAAGTCCACCATAGTCTTAGAGAATAAATTCTACTTTAAAATAGCTCTCACGCTATTTTGGAGAGTTGTTTTGCTTCAAGAGAGTGGATATTACATTGAAAATGCATGGATGGCCATGGTCATTATTAATTATGGTTCTACAGTTTTACAAATATAGTATAAACTCATAAAATATACTGTGATCAGAAAATGGAGGACATGTCCTACAAATGTAGGACATCCAGGATGGAAGGTCCAAATCAGAAAAACCCCTTTCCAAGGGTTCAAATTTTTGTCCACTCTCTAGCAACCAAACTTCCTTTTTACTGCTCTATAACATCGGACAACAAGTAAACGGCTCAACAGAGAGGAAATAAGATTCAATAAAACCATTCCCATCAACTTCCTGATGCAAACAAATCTTGAAAAATGAAAGATCATTTCGTTCTGCATAAAAGAGGATTCTTCTCTCCATGTGATTTCATGCAGACTGGGTACCATTCCATCACAACAATTTTACTGTGAATCCATAAATGACATGAAGGGTTTGGATTACATGGCACGTGCCTCCTCTTCCAAATCTCTCATTCGAGAATGTCAGATATGTAATCACAGAATCTTACAGGTTCAAGATATGCCAAGAGATGGCTAGTCCAAACTCCCAGCCTTCCGAATTTCTGCAACTCAATAACGTCTGATAATTGCCCATCCAAACTTTGTGGAAAGACCTCGAAGGACGTAAAGTCCAGCATAGTCTAAGAGAATAAATTCTACTTTCAAATAGCTCTTACGCTATTATGGAGAGTTGTTTTGCTTAAAGAGATTGGATATTACATAGAAAATGCTTGGATGGCAATGGTCATGATTAATTATGGGTATACAGGTGTACAAATATAGTATATACCGATAAAATATACTGTGATCTGAAAATGGAGGACATGTCCTACAAATGTAGGACATCCAGGAGTGAAGGCCCACATCAAAAACACCTCTTTCCAAGGGTTCAAATTTTTGTCCACTAACTAGCTACCAAAGTTCCTTTTTACTGCTTTATTTACTCGGACAGCAAGAAAACGGCTCAACAGAGAGGAAATAAGATTCAATAAAACCATTCCCATCAATTTCCTCATGCAAAGACATCTTGAACAATGAAAGATAATTTTGTTCTGCATACAAGAGGATCCTTCTCTCCATGTGATTTCATGCAGACTGGTTACCCCTCCATCACAACCAATTTTTTTGTGAATCCATAAATGATATGAAGGGTTTGGACTACATAGCACTTGCCTCCTTTTCCAAATCTCTCATTCGAGAATGTCAGCTATATAATCACAGAATCTTACAGGTGAAAGATATGTCAAGAGATCGCTAGTCCAAACTTCAACCCTTCAGAATTTTTGCAACTCAGTAACATCTGAGAATTGCCCATCCAAACTTTGTGGAAAGACCTCACAGGATGTAAGATGCACCAAAGTCCAAGAGAATAAATGCTACTTTCAAATAGCTCATACACTATTATGGAGAGTTCCTTTGCTTCAAGAGTGGATATTACATTGAAAATCCTTGGATGGCCATGGTCATGATATATTATAGGTCTACAGGTGTGCATATATAGTATAAACTCATAAAATATACTGTGATCTCAAGATGGAGGGCATGTCCTACAAATGTAGGACGCCCAGAATGGAAGGCCCAAATCAAAAACACCTCTTTCCAAATGTTCAAATTTTTGTCCACTATCTAGCAACCAAACTTCCTTTTTACTGGTCTATAAACGCGGACAGCAAGAAAACGGCTCAACAGAGAGGAAATAATATTCAATAAAACCATTCCCATCAACTTCTTCATGCAAAGGAATCTTGAACAATGAAAGATCATTTCGTTCTACACGGAAGGGGGTCCTTCTCTCCATGTGATTTCATGCAGACTGGGTACACCTCCATCACGACCAATTTCACTGTGAATCCATAAATGACATGAAGGGTTTGGACTACATGGCAGTTGCCTCCTCTTCCAAACCTCTCATTCGAGAATGACTGGTATGTAATAACCGAATCTTACATGTGGAAGATATGCCAAGAAATGGCTTGTCCAAAATTCCACACTTCAGAATTTTTGCATCTCAATAACGTCTGATAATTGCCCATCCAAACTTTGTGGAAAGACCTCGAAGGACATAAAGTCCACCAAAGTCCAAGAGAACTAATTCTACTTTCAAATAGCTCTTACACTATTATGGAGAGTTGTTTTGCTTCAAGAGAGTGGATATTGCATTGAAAATGCTTGGATGGCCATGGTCATGATGTATTATGGGACTACAGGTGTACATATATAGTATAAACCCATAAAATACAGTATGATGTGAAAATGGAGGACATGTCCTACAAATGTAGGACGTCCAGGAGTGAAGGTCCACATCAAAAACACCTCTTTCCAAGGGTTCAATTTTTTGTCCACTAATTAGCAACCATACTTCCTTTTTACCGCTCTATAAACTCGGACATCTAGAAAACGGCTCAACAGAGAGGAAATAAGATTCAATAAAACCATTCCCATCAACTTCCTCGTGCAAAGAAATCTTGAACAATGGAAGATCATTTCGTTCTGCATAGAAGAGGATCCTTCTCTTCAAGTGATTTCATGCAGACTGGGTCCGCCTCTATCACGACCAATTTCCCTGTGAATCCAAATATGACATGAAGGGTTTGGACTATATGGCACTTGCCTCCTCTTCCAAATCTCTCATTTGAGAATATCAGATATGTAATCACAGAATCTTACAGGTGGAAGATATGCCAAGTAATGGCTTGTCCAAACTACCACACTTCAAAATTTTTGCAACTCAATAACGTCTGATACTTGCCCATCCAAATTTTGTGGAAAGACCTCGAAGGACCTAAAGTCCACCAAAGTCCAATAAATTCTACTTTCAAATAGCTCTTACACTATTATGGAGAGTTGTTTTGCTTCAAGAGAGTGGAAATTACATTGAAAATGCTTCGATGGCAATGGTCATGATTAATTATGGGTTTACAGGTGTAAAAATATAGTATATACCCATAAAATATTATGTGATCTGAAAATGTAGGACATGTCCTACAAATGCAGGACCCCCAGGAGGGAAGGCACAAATCAAAAACACCTCTTTCCAAGGGTTCAAATTTTTCTTCACTATCTAGCAACCAAACTTCCTTTTTACTGCTCTATATATTCCTACATCATTAAAACCGCTTAACAGATAGGAAACAAGATTCAATAAAACCATTCCCATCAACTTCCTCATGCAAAGAAATCTTGAACAATGAAAGATCATTTTGTTCTTCATACAAGAGGATCCTTCTCTCCATGTGATTTCATGCAGACAGGGTACCCCTCCATCATGACCAATTTTACTGTGAATCCATAAATGACATGAAGGGTTTGAACTACATAGCACTTGCCTCCTCTTCCGAATCTCTCATTCGAGAATGTCAGATATGTAATCACAGAATCTTACAGGTGAAAGATATGTCAAGACATCGCTAGTCCAAACTTCCACCCTTCAGAATTTTTGCAACTCAGTAACATCTGAGAATTGTGTCAGGGATGATGGGAGTTGTGGCTCTTCACCTCTGGCTCTAACTCACCACCTTGTTATGCAGCAGAGCTGACCAGCTTTGGTCAGTGGTTGATGCTTCTTTCCCAAGCAGCAGAGTTTCAGAGAATAGGCTGAAGACCCTGATAAACTCTCCAAGCCTTCTCTCTCTTCTTCCTGAGATGTCTCCAAACTTCTCCAGGATTCTTCTGGCTCTTGTATCTTCCCTCAAGACACCAGACAACTCAGTAGTCTTATATAAAAGATCTACTTTATTCTACTATATATAAATACTATATGCCCTACAATCTCTACACTTCACAATATCTCCAAAACTACTCCACAACACTCCAAAAATACTTCACAATGTACATTAGCAAACATTGCAATTTATAGCCATTGTTAGACACCACCCACCAGTCAGTTTCCACCCAGTGGGTGTGTACATACATCTTGATTGGTCCACATAGATCATCCCATACCTAAGACCAACCCAAGTGTTTCATCACTTTACCTTGACCACTTAATGAGTCTCAGGTGTTTGCAATCTATCACAGGTGTTCTCAATATACCTTCTATAACTTTGTCCTTGGCTCTCAAGGCTTCTTAATTATATTATCTTTTTCACCTGTGTATCATCCTGATTGCTCCTGCTTAGTCACTTTGACATTCATATACATATTTTTATTTCTATTACTGTATATCCCATGTTGCTTTTTCCTTAACAAATTGCCCATCCAAACTTTGTGGAAAGACCTGGCAGGATGTAAGGTGCACCAAAGTCCAAGAGAATAAATGCTGATTTCAAATAGCTCATACACTATTATGGAGAGTTGTTTTGCTTGAACGGAGTGGAATATACTTTGAAAATGCTTGGATGTCAATGGTCATGATTAATTATGGGTCTGCAGGTGTACAAATATAGTATAAATACATAAAATATACTGTGATCTGAAAATGGAGGACATGTCCTACAAATGTAGGATGCCCTGGAGGGAAGGCCCAAATCAAAAACACCTCTTTCCAAGGGTTCAAATTTTTGTCCACTAACTAATAACCAAACTTCCTTTCCACTACTCTATATACTCGTACAGCAAGAAAACGGCTCAACAGAGAGGTAATAAGATCCAATAAAACCATTCCGATCAACTTCCTCATGCAAAGAAATCTTGAACAATGAAGGATAATTTGGTTCTGCTAGAACAGGATCCTTCTCTCCATGTGATTTCATGCAGACTGTTTACCCCTCCTTCACGACCAATTTTATTGTGAATCTATAAATGATATGAAGGGTTTGGACTACATAGCACTTGTCTCCTCTTCTAAATCTCTCATTCGAGAATGTCAGATATGTAATCACAGAATCTTGCAGGTGCAAGATATGCCAAGAGATGGCTAGTCCAAACTCCCAGCCTTCCGAATTTTTGCAACTCAATAAGGTCTGATAATTGCCCATCCAAACTTTGTGGAAAGACCTCGCTTGACTTAAAGTGCACCAAAGTCCAAGAGAATAATTGCTACTTTCAAATAGCTCATACACTATTATGGAGAGTTGTTTTGCTTGAACGGAGTGGAATATGCTTTGAAAATGCTTGGATGGCAATGGTCATGATTAATTATGGGTCTGCAGGTGTACAAATATAGTATAAACCCATAAAATATACTGTGATCTGAAAATGGAGGACATGTCCTACAAATGTAGGACGCCCTGGAGGGAAGGCCCAAATCAAAAACACCTCTTTCCAAGGGTTCAAATTTTTGTACACTAACTAGCAACCAAACTTCCTTTTTACTGCTCTATATACTCGTACAGAAAGAAAACGGCTCAACAGAGATGAAATAAGATTCAATAAAAACATTCCCATCAACTTCCTCATGCAAAGAAATCTTGAACCATCAAAGATCATTTTGTTCTACATAGAAGAGGATCCTTCTCTCCAAGTGATTTCATGCAGACTGGATCCACCTCTATCACGACCAATTTCCCTGTGAATCCAAAAATGACATGAAGGGTTTGGACTATATGGCACTTGCCTCCTCTTCCAAATCTCTCATTCGAGAATGTCAGATATGTCATCACAGAATCTTACAGGTGGAAGATATGCCAAGCAATGGCTTGTCCAAACTACCACACTTCAGAATTTTTGCAACTCAATAATGTCTGATAATTGCCCATCCAAACTTTGTGGAAAGACCTCGAAGGACGTAAAGTCCACCAAAATCCTATAAATTCTACTTTCAAATAGCTCTTACACTATTATGGAGAGTTGTTTTGCTTCAAGAGAGTGGAAATTACATTGAAAATGCTTCGATGGCAATGGTCATGATTAATTATGGGTTTACAGGGTTACAAATATAGTATATAACCATAAAATATTATGTGATCTGAAAATGTAGGACATGTCCTACAAATGTAGGACGCCCAGGAGGGAAGGCCCAAATTAAAAAACACATCCTTCCAAGGGTTCAAATTTTTCTTCACTAACTAGCCACAAAAATTCCTTTTTAATGCTCTATATATTCGTACATCAAGAAAAACGCTCAACAGAGAGGAAATAAGATTCAATAAAACCATTCCCATCAACTTCCTCATGCAAAGAAATCTTGAACAATGAAAGATCATTTTGTTCTACCTTGAAGAGGATCCTTCTCTCCATGTAATTTCATGCAGACTGGGAACCCCTCCTTCACGACCAATTTTATTGTGAATCTATAAATGATAGGAAGGGTTTGGACTACATAGCACTTGCCTCCTCTTCCAAATCTCTCATTCGAGAATGTCAGATATCTAATTACAGAATCTTACAGGTGCAAGATATGCCAAGAGATGGCTAGTCCAAACTATCAGCCTTCCGAATTTTTGCAACTCAATAACGTCTGATAATTGCCCATCCAAACTTTGAGGAAAGGCCTCGCCGGATGTAAAGTTCACCAAAGTACAAGAAAATAAATTCTACTTTCAAATAGCTCTTAAACTATTATGGAAATTACATTGTTTTGCTTCAAGGGAGTGGATATTACATTGAAAATGCTTGGATGGCCACGGTCCTGTTTTATTATGTGTCTACAGGTGTACATATATAGTATAAACCCATAAAATATACTGTGAACTCAAGATGGAGGACATGTCCTACAAATGTAGGACGCCCAGGAGGGAAGGCCCAAATCAAAAACACATTTTTCCAAGGGTTCAAATTTTTGTCCACTATCTAGCAACCAAACTTCATTTTTACTGCTCTAGAAACTCGGACAGCAAGAAAACGTCTCAACAGAGAGGAAATAAGATTCAATGAAACCATTACCATCAACTTCCTCATGCAAAGAAATCTTGAACAATGAAAGATCATTTTATTCTGCATACAAGAGGATCCTACTCTCCATGTGATTTCATGCAGACTGGGTACCCCTCTATCACGACCAATTTTACTGTGAATCCATAAATGACATGAAGGGTTTGGACTACATGGCACTTGCCTACTCTTCCAAATCTCTCATTCGAGAATGTCAGATATGTAATCACAGAATCTTACAGGTGTAAGATATGCCAAGAAATGGCTTGTCCAAAATTCCACCCTTCAGAATTTTTGCAATTCAATAACGTCTGATAATTGCCCATCCAAACTTTGTGGAAAGACATCGAAGCACGTAAAGTTCACCACAGTCCAAGAGAATAAATTCTACTTTCAAATAGCTCTTACACTATTATGGAGAGTTGTTTTGCTTCAAGAGAGTGGATTTTATGATGAAAATGCTTGCATGGCAATGGTCATGATTATTTATGGGTATACATGTGTACAAATATGGTATATACCCATAAAATATACTGTGATATGAAAATGTAGGACATGTCCTACAAATGTAGGACGCCCAGAGGGAAGGCCCAAATCAAAAACACCTCTTTCCAAGGGTTAAAATTTTTCTCCACTAACTAGCCACCAAAATTCCTTTTTATTGCTCTATATGTTCGTACAAGAAAAACACTCAACAGAGAGGAAATAAGATTCAATAAAACCATTCCCATCAACTTCCTCATAAAAAGAAATCTTGAACAGTGAAAGATCATTTTTTCTACACGGAAGAGGATCCTTCTCTAGATGTGATTTCATGCAGACTGAGTACCCCTCCATCACGACCAATTTCACTGTGAATCCTTAATGACATGAAGGGTTTGGACTACATGGCACTTGCCTCCTCTTCCAAATCTCTCATTCGAGAATGACAACTATGTAATCACAGAATCTTACAGGTGTAAGATATGCCAAGAAATGGCTTGTCCAAACTTCCACCCTTCAGATTTTTTGTAATTCAATAACGTCTGATAATTGCCCATCCAAACTTTGTGGAAAGACCTCGAAGGATGTAAAGTCCACCAAAGTCCAAGAGAATTAATTCTACTTTCAAATAGCTCTTACACTATTATGGAGAGTTGTTTTGCTTCAAGAGAGTGGATATTACATTGAAAATGCTTGGATGGCAATGGTCATGATTAATTATGGGTCTACAAGGGTACATATACAGTATAAACACATAAAATACAGTATGATCTGAAAATGGAGGACATGTCTACAAATGTAGGACACCCAGGAGGGAAGGCCCACATCAAAAACACCTCTTTCCAAGGGTTCAAATTTTTGTCCACTATCTAGCAACCAAACTTCCTTTTTACTGCTCTATAACATCGGACAGCAAGTAAACGGCTCAACAGAGAGGAAAGAAGATTCAATAAAACCATTCCCATCAACTTCCTCATGCAAAGTAATCTTGAAAAATGAAAGATCATTTTGTTCTGCATACAAGTGGATCTTTCTCTCCATGTGATTTCATGCAGACTGGGTACACCTACGTCACCACCAATTTCACTGTGAATCCATAAATGACATGAAGGGTTTGGACTACATGGCACGTGCCTCCTCTTCCAAATCGCTCATTCGAGAATGTCAGATATGTAATCACAGAATCTTACAGGTGCAATATATGGCAAGAGATGGCTAGTCCAAACTCCCAGCCTTCCGAATTTTTGCAACTCAATAACGTCTGATAATTGCCCATCCAAACTTTGTGGAAAGACCTCGAAGGACGTAAAGTCCACCATAGTCTAAGAGAATAAATTCTACTTTCAAATAGCTCTTACGCTATTATGGAGAGTTGTTTTGCTTCAAGAGATTGGATATTACATTGAAAATGCTTGGATGGCAATGGTCATGATTAATTATGGGTATACAGGTGTACAAATATAGTATATACCCATAAAATATACTGTGATCTGAAAATGGAGGACATGTCCTACAAATGTAGGACACCCAGGAGGGAAGGCCCAAATCAAAAACAACTCTTTCCATGGGTTCAAATTTTTGTACACTAACTAGGAACCACACTTCCTTTTTACTGCTCTATATATTCGTAGATCAAGAAAACGGCTCAACAGAGAGGAAATAATATTCAATAAAACCATTCCCATCAACTTCCTCATGCAAAGAAATCTTGAACAATGAAAGATAATTTTTTTCTGCATACAAGAGGATCCTTCTCTCCATGTGATTTCATGCAGACTGGGTACCCCTCCATCACGACCAAATTTACTGTGAATCCATAAATGACATGAAGGGTTTGGACTACATAGCACTTGCCTCCTCTTCCAAATCTCTCATTCATGAATGTCAGATATGTAATCACAGAATCTTACAGGTGAAAGATATGCCAAGAGATCGCTAGTCCAAACTTCCACCCTTCAGAATTTTTGCAACTCAGTAACGTCTGAGAATTGCCCATCCAAACTTTGTGGAAAGACCTCGCTGGACATAGAGTCCTCCAAAGTCCAAGAGAATAAATGCTACTTTCAAATAGCTCATACACTATTATGGAGAGTTGTTTTGCTTGAACGGAGTGCAATATACTTTGAAAATGCCTGGATGTCAATGGTCATGATTAATTATGGGTCTGCAGGTGTACAAATATAGTATAAACCCATAAAATATACTGTGATCTGAAAATGGAGGACATGTCCTACAAATGTAGGACGCCCAGGAGGGAAGGCCCATATTAAAAACACCTCTTTCCAAGGGTTCAAATTTTTGTCCACTAACTAGCAACCAAACTTCCTTTTTACTGCTCTATAAACTCAGACAGGAAGAAAACAGCTCAACAGAGAGGAAATAAGATTCAATAAAACCATTCCCATCAACTTCCTCATGCAAAGAAATCTTGAACAATGTAAGATCATTTTGTTCTGTATAGAAGAGGATCCTTCTCTCCATGTAATTTCATGCAGCCTGGGGACCCCTCCTTCACAACCAATTTTATTGTGAATCTATAAATGATATGAAGTGTTTGGACTACATAGCACTTGTCTCCTCTTCCAAATATCTCATTCGAGAATGTCACATATGTAATCACAGAATCTTACAGGTGCAAGATATGCCTAGAGATGGCTAGTCCAAACTCCAAGCCTTCAGAATTTTTGCAACTCAATAACGTCCGATAATTGCCCATCCAAATTTTATGGAGAGACCTCGCAGGACGTAAAGTCCACCAAAGTCCAAGAAAATAAATTATACTTTCAAATAGCTCTTACACTATTATGGAGAGTTGTTTTGCTTCAAGAGAGTGGATATTACATTTAAAATGCTTGGATGTCCATGGTCATGATTTATTATGGGTCTACAGGTGTACAAATATAGAATAAACCCATAAAATATACTGTGATCTCAAGATGTAGGACATGTCCTACAAATGTAGGACACCAGCAGGGGAGGTCCAAATCAAAAACACCTCTTTCCAAGGGTTCAAATTTTTGTCCACTATCTAGCAACCAAACTTCCTTTTTACTGCTCTATAGCATCGGACAGCAAGTAAACGGCTCAACAGAGAGTTAATAAGATTCAATAAAACCATTCCCATCAACTTCCTCATGCAAACAAATCTTGAAAAATGAAAGATCATTTCGTTCTACATAGAAGAGGATCCTTCTCTCCATGTGATTTCTTGCAGACTGGGTACCCCTACATCACGACCAATTTCACTGTGAATCCATAAATGACATGAAGGGTTTGAACTACATGGCACTTGCCTCCTCTTCCAAATCTCTCATTCGAGAATGTCAGATATGTAATCACAGAATCTTACAGGTGGAATATATGCCAAGAAATGGCTTGCCCAAATTCCCAACTTTCAGAATTTTTGCAACTCAATAACGTCTGATACATTCCCCTCCAAATTTTGTGGAAAGTCCTAGAAGGACGTAAAGTCCACCAAAGTCCGAGATAATAAATTCTACTTTCAAATAGGTCTTACACTATTATGGAGAAATGTTTTGCTTCAAGAGATTGGATATTACTTTGAAAATGCTTTTATGGCAATGGTCATGATAAATTATGGGTAGGCAGGTGTACAAATATAGTATATAACCATAAAATATACTGTGATTTGAAAATGGAGGACATGTCCTACAAATGTAGGACGCCCAGAAGGGATGGCCCTAATCAAAGACACCTCTTTCCAAGGGTTCAAATTTTTGTCTACTATCTAGAAACGAAACTTCATTTTTCCTGCTCTGTAAACTCGAAGAGCCAGAAAACGGCTCAACAGAGAGGAAATAAGATTCAATAAAACGATTCCCATCAACTTTCTCATGCACAGAAATCTTGAACAATGAAAGATCATTTCGGTCTACACGGAAGAGGATCCTCCTCTCCATGTGATTTCATGCAGACTGGGTACCCCTCCATCACGACCAATTTCACTGTGAATCCTTAAGGACATGAAGGGTTTGGACTACATGGCACTTGCCTCCTCTTCCAAATCTCTCATTCGAGAATGTCACATATGTAATCACAGAATGTTACAGATGGAAAATATGCCAAGAAATGGCTTGTCCAAAATTCCACCCTTCAGAATTTTTGCAATTCAATAACGTCTGATAATTGCCCATCCAAACTTTGTGGAAAGACATCGAAGGACGTAAAGTTCACCAAAGTCCAAGAGAATAAATTCTACTTTCAAATAGCTCTTACACTATTATGGAGAGTTGTTTTGCTTCAAGAGATTGGATATTACATTGAAATAGTTGGATGGCAATGGTCATGATTAATTATGGGTAAGCAGGTGTACAAATATAGTATAAAGAAATAAAATATACTATGATCTCAAGATGGATGACATGTCCTACAAATGTAGGATCCCCAGGAGGGAAGGCCCAAATCAAAAACACCTCTTTCCAAGGATATAAATTTTTGTCCGCTAACTAGCAACCAAACTTCCTTTTTACTGCTCTATAAACGCGGACAGCAAGAAAACGGCTCAACAGAGAGGAAATAAGATTCAATAAAACCATTCCCATGAACTTCCTCATGCAAAGAAATCTTGAACAATGAAAGATAATTTTGTTCTGCATACAAGAGGATCCTTCTCTCCATGTGATTTCATACAGACTGGGTACCGGTCCTTCACGAAAAATTTTATTGTGAATCTATAAATGATATGAAGGGTTTGGACTACATAGCACTTGTCTCCTCTTCCAAATCTCTCATTCGAGAATGTCAGATATGTAATCTCAGAATCTTATAGGTGCAAGATATGCCAAGAGATGGCTAGTCCAAATTCCCAGCCTTCCGAATTTTTGCAACTCAATAACGTCTGATAATTGCCCATCCAAAGTTTGTGGAAAGACCTTGCCGGACGTAAAGTCCCCCAAAATCCAAGAAAATAAATTCTACTTTCAAATAGGTCTTACACTATTATGAAGAGTTCTTTTGCTTCAAGAGAGTGGATATTACATTGAAAATACTTGAATGGGCATGGTCATGATTTATTATGGGTCTACAGGTGTACATATATAGTATAAACCCATAAAATATACTGTGATCTCAAGATGGAGGACATGTCCTACAAATGGAGGACGCCCAGGAGGGAAGGCCCACATCAAAAACACCTCTTTCCAAGGGTTCCAATTTTTGTCCACTATCTAGCAACCAAACTTCCTTTTTACTGCTCTATAAACTCAGACAGCAAGAAAACGGCTCAACAGAGAGGAAATAAAACTCAATAAAACCATTCCCATCAACTTCCTCATGCAAAGAAATCTTGAACAATGAAAGATTATTTTGTTCTACACAGAAGATCCTTCTCTCCATCTGATTTCATGCAGACTGGGTACCCCTCCGTTACGACCAATTTCACTGTGAATCCATAAATGACATGAAGGGTTTGGACTACATGGCATTTGCCTCTTCTTCCAAATCTCTCATTCGAGAATGTCAGATATGTAATCACAGAATCTTACATGTGGAAGATATGCCAAGAAATGGCTTGTTCAAATTCCTACCCATCAGTATTTTTGGAAATCAATAACGTCTGATAATTGCGCATCCAAACATTGTGGAAAGACCTCGAAGGACATAAAGTCCACCATAGTCTAAGAGAATAAATTCTATTTTCAAATAGCTCTTATGCTATTATGGAGAGTTGTTTTGCTTCAAGAGAGTGGATATTTCATTGAAAATGCATGGATGGCCATGGTCATTATTAATTATGGTACTACAGTTTTACAAATATAGTATAAACCCATAAAATATACTGTGATCAGAAAATGGAGAAGATGTCCTACAAATGTAGGATGCCCAGGAGGGAAGGTCCAAATCAGAAACACCCCTTTCCAAGGGTTCAAATTTTTGTCCACTATTTAGCAACCAAACTTCCTTTTTACTGCTCTATAACATCGGACAGCAATTAAACGGCTCAACAGAGAGGAAATAAGATTCAATAAAACCATTCCCATCAACTTCCTCATGAAAATAAATCTTCAACAATGAAAGATCATTTCTTTCTGCATAGAAGAGGATCCTTCTCTCCATGTGATTTCATTCAGACTGGTTACCCCTCCATCACGTCCAATTTTATTGTGAATCCATGAATGATATGAAGGGTTTGGACTACATAGCACTTGCCTCCTCTTCCAAATCTCTCATTCGAGAATGTCAGATATGTAATCACAGAATCTTACAGGTGGAATATATGCCCAGAAATGGCTTGTCCAAATTCCCAACTTTCAGAATTTTTGCAACTCAATAAGGTCTGATATATTCCCCTCCAAATTTTGTGGAACGTCCTCGAAGGACGTAAAGTCCACCAAAGTCCGAGAGAATAAATTCTACTTTCAAATAGGTCTTACACTATTATGGAGAAATGTTTTGCTTCAAGAGATTGGATATTACTTTGAAAAGGCTTGGATGGCAATGGTCATGATAAATTATGGGTAGGCAGGTGTACAAATATAGTATATACCCAAAAAATATACTGTGATTTGAAAATGGAGGACATGTCCTACAAATGTAGGACGCCCAGGAGGGTAGGCCCAAATCAAAAACACCTCTTTCCAAGGGTTCAAATTTTTGTCTACTATCTAGAAACGAAACTTCATTTTTCCTGCTCTGTAAACTCGAAGAGCCAGAAAACGGCTCAACAGAGAGGAAATAAGATTCAATGAAACCATTCCCATCAACTTCCTCATGCAAAGAAATCTTGAACAATGAAAGATCATTTCGGTCTACACGGAAGAGGATCCTTCTCTCCATGTGATTTCATGCAGAATGGGTACCCCTCCATCACGAGCAATTTCACTGTGAATCCTTAAGGACATGAAGGGTTTGGACTACATGGCGCTTGCCTCCTCTTCCAAATCTCTCATTCGAGAATGTCACATATGTAATCACAGAATGTTACAGATGGAAAATATGCCAAGAAATGGCTTGTCCAAAATTCCACCCTTCAGAATTTTTGCAATTCAATAACATCTGATAATTGCCCATCCAAACTTTGTGGAAAGACATCGAAGGACGTAAAGTTCACCAAAGTCCAAGAGAATAAATTCTACTTTCAAATACCTCTTACACTATTATGGAGAGTTGTTTTGCTTCAAGAGATTGGATATTACATTGAAATAGTTGGATGGCAATGGTCATGATTAATTATGGGTAAGCAGGTGTACAAATATAGTATAAACAAATAAAATATACTATGATCTCAAGATGGAGGACATGTCCTACAAATGTAGGATGCCCAGGAGGGAAGGCCCAAATCAAAAACACCTCTTTCCAAGGATTAAAATTTTTGTCCGCTAACTACCAACCAAACTTCCTTTTTACTGCTCTATAAACGCGGACAGCAAAAAAACTACTCAAAAGAGAGGAAATAAGATTCAATAAAACCATTCCCATCAACTTGATAATGCAAAGAAATCTTGAACAATGAAAGATAATTTTGTACTGCATACAAGAGGATCCTTCTCTCCATGTGATTTCATGCAGACTGGGTACGCCTCCTTCACGACCAATTTTATTGTGAATGTATGAATGATATGAAGGGTGTGGACTACATAGCACTTGCCTCCTCTTCCAAATCTCTCATTCGAGAATGTCAGATATGTAATCACAGAATCTTGCAGGTGCAAGATATGCCAAGAGATGGCTATTCCAAACTTCCAGCCTTCCGAATTTTTGCAACTCAATAAGGTCTGATAATTGCCCATCCAAACTTTGTGGAAAGACAACGCTTGACTTAAAGTGCACCAAAGTCCAAGAGAATAATTGCTACTTTCAAATAGCTCATGCACTATTATGGAGAGTTGTTTTGCTTGAAAGGAGTGGAATATACTTTGAAAATGCTTGGATGTCAATGGTCATGATTAATGATGGGTCTGCAGGTGTACAAATATAGTATAAACCCATAAAATATACAGTGATCTGAAAATGGAGGACATGTCCTACAAATGTAGGACGCCCTGGAGGAAAGGCCCAAATCAATAACACCTCTTTCCAAGGGTTCAAATTTTTGTCCACTAACTAGCAACCAAACTTCCTTTTTACTGCTCTATATATTCGTACATCAAGAAAACCGCTCAACAGAGAGGAAATAAGATTCAATAAAACCATTCCCATCAACTTCCTTTGCAAAGAAATCTTGAACTATCAAAGATCATTTTGTTCTACATAGAAGAGGATCCTTCTCTCCATGTGATTTCATGCAGACTGGGTACCCCTCCATCATGACCAATTTCACTGTGAATCCTTAATGACATGAATTGTTTGGACTACATGGCACTTGCCTCCTCTTCCAAATCTCTCATTCGAGAATGACAGCTATGTAATCACAGAATCTAACAGTTGTAAGATATGTCAAGAAATGGCTTGTCCAAAATTACACCCTTCAGAATTTTTGCAACTCAATAACGTCTGATAATTGCCCATCCAAACTTTGTGGAAAGACCTCGAAGGACATAAAGTCTACCAAAGTCCAAGAGAATTAATTCTACTTTCAAATAGCTCTTACATTATTATGGAGAGTTGTTTTGCTTGAAGAGAGTGGATATTACATTGAAAATGCTTGAATGGCAATAGTCATGATTAATTATGGGTATACAGGTGTACAAATATAGTATATACCCATAAAATATAACGTGATATGAAAATGAGGGATATGTCCTACAAATGTAGGACGCCCAGGAGGGAAGGCCCGAATCAAAAACACCTCTTTCCAAGCGTTCAAATTTTTGTCCACTAACTAGCTACCAAACTTCCTTTTTACTGCTCTATATATTCGTACATCAAGAAAACGGCTCAACAGAGAGGAAATAATATTCAATAAAACCATTCCCATCAATTACCTCATGCAAAGAAATCTTGAACAATGAAAGATCATTTTGTTCTGCATAGAAGAGGATCCTTCTCTCCATGTACTTTCATGCAGCCTTATTACCCCTCCTTCACGACCAATTTTATTGTGAATCTATAAATGGTATGAAGGGTTTGTTCTACATAGCACTTGCCTCCTTTTCCAAATATCTCATTCAAGAATGTCACCTATGTAATTACAGAATCTTACAGGTGCAAGATATGCCAAGAGATGGCTAGTCCAAACTCCCAGCCTTCCGAATTTTTGCAACTCAATAACGTCTGATAATTGCCCATCCAAACTTTGTGGAAAGACCTCGAAGGACGTAAAGTCCACCATAGTCTAAGAGAATAAATTCTACTTTCAAATAGATCATACACTATTATGGAGAGTTGTTTTGCTGCAAGAGAGTGGATATTACATTGAAAATGCTTGGATGGCAATGGCCATGATTAATTATGGGGCTGCAGCTGTACAAATATAGAATAAACCCATAAAATATACTGTGATCTGAAAATGGAGGAAATGTCCTACAAATGTAGGATGCCCAGGAGGAATGGCCCTAATCAAAAACACCTCTTTCCAAGGGTTCAAATTTTTCTCCACTATCTAGCAACCAAACTTCCTTTTTACTGCTCTATAACATCGGACAGCAAGTAAACGGCTCAACAGAGAGGAAATAAGATTCAATAAAACCATTCCCATCAACTTCCTCAGGCAAAGAAATCTTGAAAAATGAAAGATCATTTCGTTCTACATAGAAGAGGATCCTTCTCTCCATGTGATTTCTTTCAGATTGGGTACCCCTGCATCACTACCAATTTCATTGTGAATCCATAAACGACATGAAGGGTTTGGACTACATGGCACGTGCCTCCTCTTCCAAATCTCTCATTCGAGAATGTCAGACATGTAATCACAGAATCTTGCAAGTGGAGAATATGCCAAGAAATGGCTTGTCCAAACTCCCACCCTTCAGAATTTTTGCAATTCAATAACGTCTGATAATTGCCCATCCAAACTTTGTGGAAAGACCTCGCCGGACGTAAAGTCCACCAAACTCCAAGAAACTAAATTCTACTTTCAAATAGCTCTTACACTATTATGGAGAGTTCTTTTGCTTGAACGGAGTGGAATATACTTTGAAAATGCTTGGATGTCAATGGTCATGATTAATTATGGGTCTGCAGGTGTACAAATATAGTATAAACCCATAAAATATACTGTGATCTGAAAACGGAGGACATGTCCTACAAATGTAGGACGCCTTGGAAGAAAGGCCCAAATCAATAACACTTCTTTCCAAGGGTTCAAATTTTTATCCACTATCTAGCAACCAAACTTCCTTTTTACTGCTCTATAACATCGGACAGCAAGTAAACAACTCAACAGAGAGGAAATAAGATTCAATAAAACCATTCCCATCAACTTCCTCAGGCAAAGAAATCTTGAAAAATGAAAGATCATTTCGTTCTACATAGAAGAGGATCCTTCTCTCCATGTGATTTCTTTCAGACTGGGTACCCCTGCATCACCACCAATTTCACTGTGAATCCATAAATGACATCAAGGGTTTGGACTACATGGCACGTGCCTCCTCTTCCAAATCTCTCATTCGAGAATGTCAGATATGTAATCACAGAATCTTACAGGTGCAAGATATGCCAACAGATGGCTAGTCCAAACTGCCAGCCTTCAGAATTTTTGCAACTCAATAACGTCTGATAATTGCCCATCCAAACTTTGTGGAAAGACCTCGCTTGAAGTAAAGTGCACCAAAGTCCAAGAGAATAAATGGTACTTTCAAATAGCTCTTACACTATTATGGAGAGTTGTTTTGCTTCAAGAGATTGGATATTACATTGAAAATGCGTTGATGGCAATGGTAATGATTAATTATGGGTTTACAGGTGTGCAAATATAGTATATACCCTTAAAATATTATGTGATCTGAAAATGTAGGACATGTCCTACAAATGTAGGACGCCCAGGAGGGAAGGCCCACATCAAAAACACCTCTTTCCAAGGTTTCAAATTTTTGTCCACTATCTAGCAACCAAACTTCCTTTTTACTGCTCTATAAACTCGGACAGCAAGAAAACGGCTCAACAGAGAGGAAATAAGATTCAATAAAACCATTCCCAGCAACTTCCTCATGCAAAGAAATCTTGAACAATGAATGATAATTTTGTTCTGCATACAAGAGGATCCTTCTCTCCAAGTGATTTCATGCAGACTGGTTACCCCTCCATCACGACCAATTTCACTGTGAATTCATAAATGACATGAAGGGTTTGGACTACATGGCACTTGCCTCCTCTTCCAAATCTCTCATTCGAGAATGTCAGATATGTAATCACAGAATGTTACATGTGGAAGATATGCCAAGAAATGGCTTCTCCAAACTTCCACCCTTCAGAATTTTTGCAACTTAGTAACATCAGAGAATTGCCCATCCAAAATTTGTGGAAAGACCTCGCAGGATGTAAGGTGCACCAAAGTCCAAGAGAATAAATGCTACTTTCAAATAGCTCATACACTATTATGGAGAGTTGTTTTGCTTGAACGGAGTGGAATAGACTTTGAAAATGCTTGGATGGCAATGGTCATGATTAATTATGGGTCTGCAGGTGTACAAATATAGTATAATCCCATAATATATACTGTGATCAGAAAATGGAGGACATGTCCTACAAATGTAGGACGCCATGGAGGAAAGGCCTAAATAAAAAAAAACCTCTTTCCAAGGGTTTACATTTTTGTACACTAACTAGCAACCAAACTTTCTTTTTACTGCTCTATATACTCGTACAGCAAGAAAACGGCTCAACAGAGAGGAAATAAGATTCAATAAAACCATTCCCATCAACTTCATAATGCAAAGAAATCTTGAACAATGAAAGATCACTTTGTTCTGCATAGAAGAGGATCCTTCTCTCCATGTAATTTCATGCAGCCTGGGTACACGTCCTTCACGACGAATTTTATAGTGAATGTATAAGTGATATGAAGGGTGTGGACTTCATAGCTCTTGCCTCCTCTTCCAAATCTCTCATTCAAGAATGTCAGATATATAATCACAGAATATTACAGGTGCAAGATATGCCAAGAGATGGCTACTCCAAACTCCCAGCCGTCAGAATTTTTGCAACTCAATAACGTCTGATAATTGCCCATCCAAATTTTGTGGAAAGACCTCGCCGGACGTAAAGTCCACCAAAGTCCAAGAAAATAAATTCTAGTTTCAAATAGCTCTTACACTATTATGGAGAGTTCTTTTGCTTGAACAGAGTGGAATTTACTTTGAAAATGCTTGGAAGGCCATGGTGATGATATATTATGGGTCTAAAGGTGTACATATATAGTATAAACCCATAGAATATACTGTGATCTCAAGATGGAGGACATGTCCTACAAATGTAGGACGCCCAGGAGGGAAGGCCCACATCAAAAACACCTATTTCCAAGGGTTCAAATTTTTGAACACTAACTAGCTACCAAACTTCCTGTTTACTACTTTATAAACTCGGAGAGCAAGAAAACGGCTCAACAGAGAGGAAATAAGATTCAATAAAACCATTCCCATCAACTTCCTCATGCAAAGAAATATTGAACAATGAAAGATCATTTCGTTCTGCATAAAAGAGGATCCTTCTTTCCATGTGGTTTCATGCAGACTGGTTACCCTTCTATCACGACCAATTTTTTTGTGAATCCATAAATGATATGAAGGGTTTGGACTACATAGCACTTGCCTCCTTTTCCAAATCTCTCATTCGAGAATGTCAGATATGTAATCACAGAACCTTACAGTTGCAAGATATGCCAGGATATGGCTTGTCCAAAATTCCACACTTCCGAATTTTTGCAACTCAATAACGTCAGATAATTGCCCATCCAAACTTTGTGCAAAGACCTCGAAGGACGTAAAGTCCACCAAAGTCCAAGAGAATAATTTCTACTTTCAAATAGCTCTTACACTATTATGGAGAGTTGTTTTGCTTCAAGAGAGTGGATATTACATTGAAAATGCTTGGATGGCCATGGTCATGATATATTATGGGACTACAGGTGTACATATATAGTATAAACCCATAAAATACAGTATGATGTGAAAATGGAGGACATGTCCAACAAATGTAGGACGTCCAGGAGTGAAGGTCCACATCAAAAACACCTCTTTCCAAGGGTTCAAATTTTTGTCCACTAATTATCAACCATACTTCCTTTTTACCGCTCTATAAACTCGGACATCTAGAAAACGGCTCAACAGAGAGGAAATAAGATTCAATATAACCATTCACATCAACTTCCTCGTGCAAAGAAATCTTGAACAATGGAAGATCATTTCGTTCTGCATAGAAGGGGATCCTTCTCTTCAAGTGATTTCATGCAGACTGGGTCCGCCTCTATCACGACCAATTTCCCTGTGAATCCAAATATGACATGAAGGGTTTGGACTATATGGCACTTGCCTCCTCTTCCAAATCTCTCATTTGAGAATATCAGATATGTAATCACAGAATCTTACAGGTGGAAGATATGCCAAGTAATGGCTTGTCCAAACTACCACACTTCAGAATTTTTGCAACTCAATAACGTCTGATACTTGCCCATCCAAACTTTGTGGAAAAACCTCGAAGGACCTAAAGTCCACCAAAGTCCAATAAATTCTACTTTCAAATAGCTCTTACACTATTATGGAGATTTGTTTTGCTTCAAGAGAGTGGAAATTACATTGAAAATGCTTCGATGGCAATGGTCATGATTAATTATGGGTTTACAGGTGTAAAAATATAGTATATACACATAAAATATTATGTGATCTGAAAATGTAGGTCATGTCCTACAAATGTAAGACGCCCAGGAGGTAAGGCACAAATCAAAAACACCTCTTTCCAAGGGTTCAAATTTTTCTTCACTATCTAGCAACCAAACTTCCTTTTTACTGCTCTATATATTCCTACATCAATAAAACCGCTTAACAGAGAGGAAACAAGATTCAATAAAACCATTCCCATCAACTTCCTCATGCAAAGAAATCTTGAACAATGAAAGATCATTTTGTTCTGCATACAAGAGGATCCTTCTCTCCATGTGATTTCATGCAGACAGGGTACCCCTCCATATCACGACCAATTTTATTGTGAATCCATAAATGACATGAAGGGTTTGAACTACATAGCACTTGCCTCCTCTTCCGAATCTCTCATTCGAGAATGTCAGATATGTAATCACAGAATCTTACAGGTGAAAGATATGTCAAGACATCGCTAGTCCAAACTTCCACCCTTCAGAATTTTTGCAACTCAGTAACATCTGAGAATTGTGTCAGGGATGATGGGAGTTGTAGCTCTTCACCTCTGGCTCTAACTCACCACCTTGTTATGCAGCAGAGCTGACCAGCTTTGATCAGTGGTTGATGCTTCTTTCCAAAGCAGCAGAGTTTCAGAGAATAGGCTGAAGACCCTGACAAACTCTCCAAGCCTTCTCTCTCTTCTTCCTGAGATGTCTCCAAACTTCTCCAGGATTCTTCTGGCTCTTGTATCTTCCCTCAAGACACCAGACAACTCAGTAGTCTTATATAAAAGATCTACTTTATTCTACTATATATAAATACTATATGCCCTACAATCTCTACACTTCACAATATCTCCAAAACTACTCCACAATACTCCAAAACTACTCCACAATGTACATTAGCAAACATTGCAATTTATAGCCATTGTTAGACACCACCCACCAGTCAGTTTCCACCCAGTGGGTGTGTACATACATCTAGATTGGTCCACATAGATCATCCCATACCTAAGACCAACCCAAGTGTTTCATCACTTTACCTTGACCACTTAATGAGTCTCAGGTGTTTGCAATCTATCACAGGTGTTCTCAATATACCTTCTATAACTTTGTCCTTGGCTCTCAAGGCTTCTTAATTATATTATCTTTTTCACCTGTGTATCTTCCTGATTGCTCCTGCTTAGTCACTTTGACATTCACATACATATTTTTATTTCTATTACTGTATATCCCATGTTGCTTTTTCCTTAACAAATTGCCCATCCAAACTTTTTGGAAAGACCTCGCAGGATGTAAGATGCACCAAAGTCCAAGAGAATAAATGCTACTTTCAAATAGCTCAAAGTCCAAGAGAATTGCCCGTCCAAACTTTGTGGAAAGACCTCGCAGGATGTAAGGTGCACCAAAGTCCAAGAGAATAAATGCTACTTTCAAATAGCTCATACACTATTATGGAGAGTTGTTTTGCTTGAACGGAGTGGAATATACTTTGAAAATGCTTGGATGGCAATGCTCATGATTAATTATGGGTATACAGGTGTACTGCACTATATATTCATATATCAAAAAAACGGCTCAACAGAGAGGAAATAATATTCAATAATATCCCAAGAGATGGCTATTCCAAACTCCCAGCCTTCCGAATTTTTGCAACTCAATAAGGTCTGATAATTGCCCATCCAAACTTTGTGGAAAGACCTCGCTTGAAGTAAGGTGCACCAAAGTCCAAGAGAATAATTGCTACTTTCAAATAGCTCATACACTATTATGAAGAGTTGTTTAGCTTGAACGTAGTGGAATATACTTTGAAAATGCTTGGATGGCAAAGGTCATGATTAATTATGGGTCTACAGGTGTACATATATAGTATAAACCCATAAAATATACTGTGATCTGAAAATGGAGGACATGTCCTACAAATGTAGGATGCCCTGGAGGGAAGGCCCAAATCAAAAACACCTCTTTCCAAGGGATCTAATTTTTGTACACTATTCTCTATATACTCGGACAGCAAGAAAACGGCTCAACAGAGAGGAAATAAGATTCAATAAAACCATTCCCATCAACTTCCTCATGCAAAGAAATCTTGAACAATGAAAGATCATTTCGTTCTGCATAAAAGAGGATCCTTATGTCCATGTGATTTCATGCAGACTGGGTACCCCTCCGTCACGACCAATTTCACTGTGAATCCATAAATGACATTAAGGGTTTGGACTACATAGCACCTGCCTCCTCTTCCAAGTCTCTAATTCGAGAATGTCAGATATGTAATCACAGAACCTTACAGGTGCAAGATATGCCAAGAGATGGCTAGTCCAAACTCCCAGCCTTCCGAATTTTTGCAACTCAATAACGTCTGATAATTGCCCATCCAAACTTTGTGGAAAGACCTCGAAGGACCTAAAGTCCACCATAGTCTAAGAGAATAAATTCTACTTTAAAATAGCTCTCACGCTATTATGGAGAATTGTTTTGCTTCAAGAGAGTGGATATTACATTGAAAATGCATGGATGGCCATGGTCATTATTAATTATGGTTCTACAGTTTTACAAATATAGTATAAACCCATAAAATATACTGTGATCTGAAAATGGAGGACATGTCCTACAAATGTAGGACACCCAGGAGGGAAGGTGCAAGTCAAAAACACCCCTTTCCAAGGGTTCAAATTTTTGTCCACTATCTAGCAACCAAACTTCCTTTTTACTGCTCTATAACATCGGACAGCAAGTAAACGGCTCAACAGAGAGGAAATAAGATTCAATAAAACCATTCCCATCAACTTCCTCATGCAAAGAAATCTTGAAAAATGAAAGATCATTTCATTCTACATAGAAGAGGATCCTTCTTTCCATGTGATTTCTTGCAGACTGGGTACCCCTACATCACCAACAATTTCACTGTGAATCCATAAATGACATGAAGGGTTTGGACTACATGGCACGTGCCTCCTCTTCCAAATCTCTCATTCGAGAATGTCAGATATGTAATCACAGAATCTTACAGGTGGAAGATATGCCAAGAGACGGCTAGTCCAAACTCCCAGCCTTCCGAATTTTTGCAACTCAATAACGTCTGATAATTGCCCATCCAAACTTTGTGGAAAGACCTCGAAGGATGTAAAGTCCACCATAGTCTAAGAGAATAAATTCTACTTTCAGGTAGCTCTCACGCTATTATGGAGAGTTGTTTTGCTTCAAGAGAGTGGATATTACATTGAAAATGCATGGATGGCCATGGTCATTATTAATTATGGTTCTACAGTTTTACAAATATAGTATAAACCCATAAAATATACTGTGATCAGAAAATGGAGGACATGTCCTACAAATGTAGGACACCCAGAAGGGAAGGTCCTGTTAAGGAAAAAGCAACATGGGATATACATTAATAGAAATAAAAATATGTATGTGAATGTCAAAGTGACTAAGCAGGAGCAATCAGGAAGATACACAGGTGAAAAAGATAATGTAATTTGGAAGCCTTGAGAGCCATGGACAAAGTTATAGAAGTTATATTGAGAACACCTGTGATAGATTGCAAACACCTGAGACTCATTAAGTGGTCAAGGTAAAGTGATGAAACACTTGGGTTGGTCTTAGGTATGGGATGATCTATGTGGACCAATCAAGATGTATGTACACACCCACTGGGTGGAAACTGACTGGTGGGTGGTGTCTAACAATGGCTATAAATTGCAATGTTTGCTAATGTACATTGTGGAGTAGTTTGGTGTATTGTGGAGTAGTGTTGGAGATATTGTGAAGTGTAGAGATTGTGATTTGTAGGGCATATAGTATTTATGTATATAGTAGAATAAAGTAGATCTTTTATATAAGCCTACTGAGTTGTCTGGTGTCTTGAGGGAAGATACAAGAACCAGAAGAATCCTGGAGAAGTTTGGAGACATCTCAGGAAGAAGAGAGAGAAGGCTTGGAGAGTTTTTCAGGGTCTTCAACCTATTCTCTGAAACTCTGCTGCTTGGGAAAGAAGCATCAACCACTGATCAAAGCTGGTCAGCTCTGCTGCATAACAAGGTGGTGAGTTAGAGCCAGAGGTGAAGAGCTACAACTCCCATCATCCCTGACAAGGGTTATGAGCCCAGATACTAGAGCAACCAGCATCCACAGAAGCTGAAAGTTCCAGAGAGTGGAAGAAGGTTTTGTGGAGCCTTGTGAGTAAATCATTTTGTGTTTTGTCTGCTGTGCATACTCAGAGGGACTGTGTCAAATTGAGTCACTGCACAAATTAAGATGGAGATACTAAAGTTTAGTAAATTAAATAGAAACAACTACTCTACCTGGAAAATATATGCCCAATCTCTACTCATAAAGGAGTCTCTGTGGTCGACAGTTGAAACAGGGCTGGCAGCTGATGCTGATGCAGCCACTCGAGAAAGAGACGCTAAAGCAAAAGCATGTCTTTATCTCATGCTAGAAGAAGACTTGATTAACGAGCAGGGTGACTCAGCAAGTTTAAGGACTATGCCAAAACAACAAACAACGCCTGAACTACGAAAGCAGGAAGAAGCAGCTTCTACAAGGGAGCAACGGAGGTGTTTTTATTGTAAAAAGATTGGTCATATACAGAGACATTGTAAACAATTTGCTGCTGAGAGAAGCAAGCAAGGAGAGAGCAGATGGCAGCCGCAGCAGTATCAAAAACAGTCCAAACCTCCATTTTTGAAGGACAGTGGTAACAAAAAGGGGTTTGCAACCATGATTAAGGAAAAACAAAAGGCTAATTGTAAATGGTTGATTGACTCAGGAGCATCATCTTCAATGTGTAACAATATTAATTTGATAAGTAATAGAAAATCAGCTAATGTAAATACTGTAGTTTTAGCTGATGGGAAAGAGCTCAGTACTGCAAATCAAATGGGTACAGTTTTCATTCCTGGGCTAAAGGAAAACTTTAATGATGTGTTACATGTAAAGGAGTTAGAAAATAATTTGTTATCAGTAAGCAGATTAACAGACAGAGACTACACAGTCATTTTTGAAAAGAACATGTGTAAGATAAAACTGAATGGGGAATTGCGAGGCATAGGCTTGAAAAAAGATAAGCTTTATTATTTAGAGGACAATATTGATTGCTACAGGGTTGAAAATGCTAATAACATAGACAATAGTCCAATTCATAAAGACTGCATACATGAACTACACAGGAAATTTGGCCATGCTAGTTTCAAATGTTTAAAGAAGTTAATCAGTATGTGTCCAGATTTAAAAGTTGCTGAATGCAAAAATCACTTAGATTGTACTGTATGTAATCAGGTAAAGGTCCGAGCTTTTCCAGTAGCCAAGAAAACCAAAAGAATTGCCCAAAGACCATTTCAGTTTGTACATGCAGATGTTGCCCAAGCTAATTGTTTATCTTTAGGGGGAAGCAAATATTACCTAGTAATTGTTGATAGGTTTACAAGGTTTGCTTTTGTAAGAATATTGAAAAACAAATCTGACGCTGGGCAAAGTTTAAAAGCATGGGTGAGAATGGTGGAAAGACAATTTGATATTAGAGTAGGCACCATTGTTACTGACCGGGGAGGAGAGTTTCTAAGTAATCAATTGTTTAATTGGTTTCAAAAGGTGGGAATAAGGCATGAAACTACTAATCCCGCTTGTCCTAACGAAGATGGTTTAGCGGAGAAAAGAATACAAGATATAAAAAGGATAACTGCTTGTTTGATGGCAGATGCAGAGGTAAAAGATAGTTTCTGGGCAGAAGCAACTTTGACAGCAGTACATATTAGTAACAGACTGTATCATTCAGAAATTGAAGACATTCCCTACAGGGTATTGTATGGGAGAGTGCCAAATTACAAGTATTTGAGGGTCTTTGGACAGTTTGCTTATGTTTACATTCCAGTGTGTTTCAGGAAGAAAGGAGAACCCAAAAGTAGAAGGCTTAGGTTTTTGGGTTATTCTGGAAATAGCTACAAGTTTCATTTAGGTGGAAGGGAAGTGCAGTATTCTAGGTCTGCAAATTTCGAGAGACATGCCGGTTGGGACAAATTGCATGCCAATAAGGAAGTTTTCTTGAGGTTAGGAAGTTCAAATGAGCCAGAAACACAAACTGAACCAACTTCAGGAAACGGAGGGGTTTCAGTTAAGCCAGAAGCATCCACTAGCAGCAGCAGTGATAGTTCTTCTGATAATGAGACACAATCTAGACCTATTACTACTAGAATGACTGAGGACAAGAGATTTAGCCATAGAACTATAACTCCCAGCACAGAAAGTGAGGATGAAAGAGGCAGATCAGCAGAGTTTATTCCCAGACGTAGTCACAGAGTTAGAAAGCCTCCAGATAGGTTTGTTGTGACAAATGCAAGAGCTTGTTTAGCAGTGGAAGAGCCTGAAAGTTTTGAAGAGTTGGAAAGTATGTCTAGAGAAGAACAGGAAAGATGGATTGATGCAATGGATGATGAGTTTGGTTGTCTGGTAAATAAAGATGTTTTTGAAGTTGTTGACAGACCCAAGGACAAGAAAGTAATTGGTTGTAAGTGGGTGTACAAAAAGAAAGAAATGCCAGATGGAAGTATTAAGTATAAAGCTAGGTTAGTAGCTAAGGGTTTTGCACAACAGCAGTATGAGAACTATGATAAGACATATTCTCCAACTGCAAAGCCAGAAAGTCTGAGAATGGTTCTGGCTGTAGCAGCAAAAAGGAATTTAGTTGTAGAACATTTTGATTTTGAAACAGCCTACTTAAATGCTAGTTTAGATGAAGAGATATTTATGGAGCAGCCACAAGGTTTTGAAGAAATTGGTAGTCAGAAAGTTTATAAATTAAAGAAAGCATTGTATGGGTTAAAACAAAGTGCCAGAGCATGGAATTTGTGCATTAATGACGAGTTAGTTAAGCTAGGATACAAAAGGAGCATTGCAGATGCTTGTGTCTATACAAAAGGAGACATAGTGTTAGTAATTTATGTAGACGATTTATGCGTGGCAGCAAAGTCAAAACAGGAAATTGAATCAGTAAAAAGAGAATTGTCTGAAAAGTTTGTTTTAAAAGATCTAGGTTTATTGAAGTCTTATTTAGGTATTGGTGTTGAATGGACAGAAGAAGGACATTGTTTGTTAAGCCAGAGAAAGAACATTGAAAATTTGATTGAAAAGTGTGGATTACAAAATGCTAAAATAGTAAGAGCTCCAATGACAACTGGTTTTGTATCTGAAAAAACAACTAGAGATTTTGAAGACAAGACTTTATTCAGGAGCATAATAGGATCTTTACAATTCATATCTTGCCACACCAGACCAGACATTTCATATGCTGTAAATGTATTGTCCAGAAGAGTTAACGATCCAAAAATTGAAGACTGGACAGCAGTAAAACACTTATTAAGATATTTGAAAGGAACTTTAGATAAGAAATTGGTAATTAGAAGCAGTAATTCAGATTTAGATTGTTATGTGGATAGTTCTTTTGCATCAGAATTAGGAGACAAGAAGTCAGTTATAGGAATGATAATTAAGTACAGTGAAAGTCCAATAGTCTGGAGAAGTAGAAAACAAACGAATGTAGCGTTAAGTACGACGGAAGCAGAATTCGCAGCTTTAAATGAGATAGTAAATGAGGTACAGTGGGTTGAGCAGTTATTGAATGATTTAAATGAAAGTTACAGGATACCAGTAGAAATTCTGGAAGATTCACAGTCATGCATAGCAATGGCTGAAACTGAAAGTTTGAAGAACAGAACAAAATATGTTGGTGTTAGATATCAAAATGTGCGAGACATGGTTCAGAAGGGTAAAATAGAATTGAGATATATAGAAACACAACACAACATAGCAGATTTGTTCACAAAAGCATTGACGGTGGAAAAACATGAAAGACTGACACAAATGGTTGGAATGACATTGTAAGACACATACAATATTTTATTTCGGAGGGGATTGTTAAGGAAAAAGCAACATGGGATATACAGTAATAGAAATAAAAATATGTATGTGAATGTCAAAGTGACTAAGCAGGAGCAATCAGGAAGATACACAGGTGAAAAAGATAATATAATTAAGAAGCCTTGAGAGCCAAGGACAAAGTTATAAAAGGTATATTGAGAACACCTGTGATAGATGGCAAACACCTGATACTCATTAAGTGGTCAAGGTAAAGTGATGAAACACTTGGGTTGGTCTTAGGTATGGGATGATCTATGTGGACCAATCAAGATGTATGTACACACCCACTGGGTGGAAACTGACTGGTGGGTGGTGTCTAACAATGGCTATAAATTGCAATGTTTGCTAATGTACATTGTGGAGTAGTTTTGGAGATATTGTGAAGTGTAGAGATTGTAGGGCATATAGTATTTATATATAGTAGAATAAAGTAGATCTTTTATATAAGACTACTGAGTTGTCTGATACACAGGTGAAAAAGTCCAAAGTCCAAGAGAATAATTGCTACTTTCAAATAGCTCATACACTATTATGAAGAGTTGTTTAGCTTGAACGTAGTGGAATATACTTTGAAAATGCTTGGATGGCAAAGGTCATGATTAATTATGGGTCTACAGGTGTACATATATAGTATAAACCCATAAAATATACTGTGATCTGAAAATGGAGGACATGTCCTACAAATGTAGGACGCCCTGGAGGGAAGGCCCAAATCAAAAACACCTCTTTCCAAGGGATCTAATTTTTGTACACTATTCTCTATATACTCGGACAGCAAGAAAACGGCTCAACAGAGAGGAAATAAGATTCAATAAAACCATTCCCATCAACTTCCTCATGCAAAGAAATCTTGAACAATGAAAGATCATTTCGTTCTGCATAAAAGAGGATCCTTATGTCCATGTGATTTCATGCAGACTGGTTACCCCTCCTTCAAAACCAATTTTATTGTGAATCAATAAATGATATGAAGGGTTTGGACTACATAGCACTTGACTCCTCTTCCAAATCTCTCATTCGAGAATGTCAGATATGTAATCACAGAATCTTACAGGTGCAAGATATGCCAAGAGATGTCTAGTCCAAAATCCCAGCCTTCCGAATGTTTGCAACTCAATAACGTCTGATAATTGCCCATCCAAACTTTGTGGAAAGACCTCGCCGTACATGAAGTCCACCAAAGTCCAAGAAAATAAATTCTACTTTCAAATAGCTCTTACACTTTTATGGAGTGTTCTTTTGCTTCAAGAGAGTGGATATTACATTGAAAATGCTTGTATGGCCATGGTCATGATTTATTATGGGTCTACAGGTGTACATATATACTATAAACCCATAAATTATACTGTGATCTCAATATGGAGGACATGTCCTACAAATGTAGGACGCCCAGGAGGGAAGGCCTAAATCAAAAACACCTCTTTCCAAGGGTTCAAATTTTTGTCCACTATCTGGCAACCAAACTTCCTTTTTACTGCTCTACGCGATTATGGAGAGTTGTTTTACTTCAAGAGAGTGGATATTACATTGAAAATGCATGTATGGCCATGGTCATTATTAATTATGGTTCTACAGTTTTACAAATATGGTATAAACCCATAAAATATACTGTGATCTGAAAATGGAGTATATATCCTACAAATGTAGGACGCCCTGGAGGGAAGGCCCAAATCAAAAACACCTCTTTCCAAGGATTCAAATTTTTTTCCACTATCTAGCCACCAAACTTCCTTTTTACTGCTCTATATATTCGTACATCAAGAAAAACGCTCAAAAGAGAGGAAATAATATTCAATAGAACCATTCCCATCAACTTCCTCATGCAAAGAAATCTTGAACAATGAAAGATCATTTTGTTCTACACAGAAGAATATCCTTCTCCCATGTGATTTCATGCAGACTGGGTACCCCTCCGTCACGACCAATTTCACTGTGAATCCATAAATGACATGAAGGGTTTGGACTACATGGCAGTTGCCTCCTCTTCCAAACCTCTCATTCGAGAATGACTGCTATGTAATAACAGAATCTTACATGTGGAAGATATGCCAAGAAATAGCTTGTCCAAAATTCCACACTTCAGAATTTTTGCATCTCAATAACGTCTGATAATTGCCCATCCAAACTTTGTGGAAAGACCTCGAAGGACATAAAGTCCACCAAAGTCCAAGAGAACTAATTCTACTTTCAAATGCCAAGAGATGGCTAGTCCAAACTCCCAGCCTTCCGAATTTTTGCAACTCAATAACGTCGGATAATTGCCCATCCAAACTTTGTGGAAAGACCTCACAGGATGTAAGGTGCACCAAAGTCCAAGAGAATAAATGCTACTTTCAAATAGCTCATACACTATTATGGAGAGTTGTTTTGCTTGAACGGAGTGGAATATACTTTGATAATGCTTGGATGTCAATGGTCATGATTAATTATGGGTCTGCAGGTGTCACCACAAATATGGTATAAAACCATAAAATATACTGTGATCTGAAAATGGAGGACATGTCCTACAAATGTAGGACGCGCTGGTGGGAAGGCTCAAATCAAAAACACCTCTTTCCAAGGGTTCAAATTTTTGTCCGCTAACTAGCAACCAAACTACCTTTTTACTGCTCTGTATATTCGTACATCAAGAAAACGGCTCAACAGAGAGGAAATAATTTTCAATAAAACCATTCCCATCAACTTCCTCATGCAAAGATATCTTGAACAATTAAAGATCATTTCGTTCTGCATCGAAGAGGATCCTTCTCTCCATGTGATTTCTTGCAGACTGGTTACCTCTCCATCACAACCAATTTTATTGTGAATCCATAAAGGATATGAAGGGTTTGGACTACATGGCACTTGCTTCCTCTTCCAAATCTCTCATTCAAGAATGTCAAATATGTAATCAAAAAATCTTGCAGGTGGAGAATTTGCCAAGAAATGGCTTGTCCAAACTTCCACACTTCAGAATTTTTGCAATTCAATAACGTCTCATTATTGCACATCCAAAATTTGTGGAAAGACCTCGAAGGACGTAAAGTCCACCAAAGTCCAAGAGAATAAATTCGACTTTCAAACAGCTCTTACACGATTATGGAGAGTTGTTTTGCTTCAAGAGAGTGGATATTACATTGAAAATGCTTGGATGGCAATGGTAATGATTAATAATGGGTATACAGGTGTACAAATATAGTATATACCCATAAAATATACTGTGATTTGAAAATGGAGGACATGTCCTACAAATGTAGGATGCCCAGGAGGGATGCCCCTAATAAAAAAAATCTTTTTCCAAGGGTTCAAATTTTTGTCCACTATCTAGAAATCAAACTTCATTTTCCTGGTGTGTAAACTCGAACAGCCAGAAAACTGCTCAACAGAGAGGAAGAAAGATTCAATAAAACCATTCCCATCAAGATCATGAAGCAAAAAAATCTTGAACAATAAAAGATCATTTCATTCTACATAGAAGAGGATCCTTCTCTCCATTTGATTTCATGCAGACTGTGTACCCCTCCAACACGACCAATTTCACTTTGAATCCATAAATGACATGAAGGGTTTGGACTACATGGCACTTGCTTCCTCTACCAAATCTCTCATTCGAGAATGTCAGATATGTAATCACAGAATCTCACAGGTGGAATATATGCCAAGAAATGGCTTGTCCAAACTCCCACCCTTCAGAATTTTTGCATCTCAATAACGTCTGATAATTGCCCATCCAAACTTTGTGGAAAGACCTCGAAGGACATAAAGTCCACCAAAGTCCAAGAGAACTAATTCTACTTTCAAATGCCAAGAGATGGCTAGTCCAAACTCCCAGCCTTCCGAATTTTTGCAACTCAATAACGTCGGATAATTGCCCATCCAAACTTTGTGGAAAGACCTCACAGGATGTAAGGTGCACCAAAGTCCAAGAGAATAAATGCTACTTTCAAATAGCTCATACACTATTATGGAGAGTTGTTTTGCTTGAACGGAGTGGAATATACTTTGATAATGCTTGGATGTCAATGGTCATGATTAATTATGGGTCTGCAGGTGTCACCACAAATATGGTATAAACCCATAAAATATACTGTGATCTGAAAATGGAGGACATGTCCTACAAATGTAGGACGCGCTGGTGGGAAGGCTCAAATCAAAAACACCTCTTTCCAAGGGTTCAAATTTTTGTCCGCTAACTAGCAACCAAACTACCTTTTTACTGCTCTGTATATTCGTACATCAAGAAAACGGCTCAACAGAGAGGAAATAATTTTCAATAAAACCATTCCCATCAACTTCCTCATGCAAAGATATCTTGAACAATTAAAGATCATTTCGTTCTGCATCGAAGAGGATCCTTCTCTCCATGTGATTTCTTGCAGACTGGTTACCTCTCCATCACAACCAATTTTATTGTGAATCCATAAAGGATATGAAGGGTTTGGACTACATGGCACTTGCTTCCTCTTCCAAATCTCTCATTCAAGAATGTCAAATATGTAATCAAAAAATCTTGCAGGTGGAGAATTTGCCAAGAAATGGCTTGTCCAAACTTCCACACTTCAGAATTTTTGCAATTCAATAACGTCTCATTATTGCACATCCAAAATTTGTGGAAAGACCTCGAAGGACGTAAAGTCCACCAAAGTCCAAGAGAATAAATTCGACTTTCAAACAGCTCTTACACGATTATGGAGAGTTGTTTTGCTTCAAGAGAGTGGATATTACATTGAAAATGCTTGGATGGCAATGGTAATGATTAATAATGGGTATACAGGTGTACAAATATAGTATATACCCATAAAATATACTGTGATTTGAAAATGGAGGACATGTCCTACAAATGTAGGATGCCCAGGAGGGATGCCCCTAATAAAAAAAATCTTTTTCCAAGGGTTCAAATTTTTGTCCACTATCTAGAAATCAAACTTCATTTTCCTGGTGTGTAAACTCGAACAGCCAGAAAACTGCTCAACAGAGAGGAAGAAAGATTCAATAAAACCATTCCCATCAAGATCATGAAGCAAAAAAATCTTGAACAATAAAAGATCATTTCATTCTACATAGAAGAGGATCCTTCTCTCCATTTGATTTCATGCAGACTGTGTACCCCTCCAACACGACCAATTTCACTTTGAATCCATAAATGACATGAAGGGTTTGGACTACATGGCACTTGCTTCCTCTACCAAATCTCTCATTCGAGAATGTCAGATATGTAATCACAGAATCTCACAGGTGGAATATATGCCAAGAAATGGCTTGTCCAAACTCCCACCCTTCAGAATTTTTGCAACGCAATAACGTCTGATAATTTCACATCCAAAATTTGCGGAAAGACCTCGAAGGACGTAAAGTCCAAAAAAGTCCAAGAGAATAAATTCTACTTTCAAATAGCTCTTATACTATTATGGAGAGTTGTTTTGCTTCAAGAAATTGGGTATTACATTAAAAATGCTTGGATGGCAACGGTCATGATTAATTATGGGTAAGCAGGTGTACAAAAATAGTATAAACAAATAAAATATACTGTAATCTGAAAATGGAGGACATGTCCTACAAAAGAGGGACTCCCTGGAGGGAAGGCCCAAACCAAAAACACCTCTTTCCAAGGGTTCAAATTTTTGTCCACTAACTAGTAACAAAACTTCCTTTTTATGGCTCTATATACTCGTACAGCAAGAAAACGGCTCAACAGAGAGAAAATAAGATTCAATAAAACCATTCCCATCAACTTCCTCATGCAAAGAAATCTTGAACAATGAAATAAAATTCCGTTCTGCGTAGAAGAGGATTCTTCTCTCCATTTGATTTCATGCACACTGGGTACCCCTCCATCACAACCAATTTTACTGTGAATCCATAAATGACATGAAGGGTTTGGACTACATGGCACTGGCCTCCTCTTGCAAATCTCATATTCGAGAATGTCAGATATGTAATCACAGAATCTTACAGGTGAAAGATATTCCAAGAAAAGGCTAGTGCAATCTCCCAGCCTTCAGAATTTTTGCAATTCAATAACGTCTCATAATTGCATATCCAAAATTTGTGGAAAGACCTCGAAGGACGTAAAGTCCACCAAAGTCCAAGAGAATAAATTCTAATTTCAAATAGCTCTTACACTATTATGGAGAGGTGTTTTGCTTGAAGGGGGTGGAATATAATTTGAAAATGCTTGGATGGCAAAGGTCATGATTAATTATGGGTCTACAGGTGTACATATATAGTATAAACCCATAAAATATACTGTGATCTGAAAATGGAGGACATGTCCTACAAATGTAGGATGCCCTGGAGGGAAGGCCCAAATCAAAAACACCTCTTTCCAAGGGATCTAATTTTTGTCCACTAACTAGCAACCAAACTTCCTTTTTACTGCTCTATATACTCGTACAGCAAGAAAACGGCTCAAGAGAGAGGAAATAATATTCAATAAAACCATTCCCATCAACTTCCTCATGCAAAGAAATCTTCAACAATGAAAGATCATTTCTTTCTGCATAGAAGAGGATCCTTCTCTCCATGTGATTTCATTCAGACTGGTTACCCCTCCATCATGTCCAATTTTACTGTGAATCCATAAATGATATGAAGGGTTTGGACTACATATCACTTGCCTCCTCCTCCAAATCTCATTCGAGAATTTCAGATATGTAATCACAGAATCTTGCAGGTGCAGGATATGCCAAGAGATGGCTAGTCCAAACTCCCAGCCTTCGGAATTTTTGCAACTCAATAAGGTCTGATAATTGCCCATCCAAACTTTGTGGAAAGACCTCGCTTGACGTAAAGTGCACCAAAGTGCAAGAGAATAATAGCTACTTTCAAATAGCTCATACACTATTATGGAGAGTTGTTTTGCTTGAACGGAGTGGAATATACTTTGAAAATGCTTGGATGGCAACGGTCATGATTAATTATGGGTCTGCAGGTGTACAAATATAGTATAAACCCGTTAAATATACAGTGATGTGAAAATGGAGGATATGTCCTACAAATGTAGGACGCCCTGGAGGGAAGGCCCAAATCAAAAACACCTCTTTCCTAGGGTTGCAATTTTTGTACACTAACTAGTAGCCAAACTTCCTTTTTACTGCTCTATAACATCTGACAGCAAGTAAACGGCTCAACAGAGAGGAAATAAGATTCAATAAAACCATTCAAATCAACTTCCTAATGCAAAGAAATCTTGAGCAATGAAAGATCATTTCGTTCTACATAGAAGAGGATCCTTCTCTCCATGTGATATCATGCAGACTGGGTACCCCAACATCGCCACCAATTTCACTGTAAATCCATAAATGACATGAAGGGTTTGGACTACATGGCACTTGCCGCCTCTTCCAAATCTCTCATTCGAAAATGTCAGATATCTAATCACAGAATCTTGCAGGGGCAAGATATGCCAAGAAATGGCTTGTCCAAACTTCCACCCTTCAGAATTTTTGCAAATCAATAACGTCTGATAATTGCCCTTCCAAACTTTGTGGAATGACCTCGAAGGACGTAAAGTCCACCATAGTCTAAGAGAATAAATTCTACTTTCAAATAGCTCCTCCGCTATTTTGGAGAGTTGTTTTGCTTCAAGAGAGTGGATATTACATTGAAAATGCATGGATGGCCATGGTCATTATTACTTATGGTATTACAGTTTTACAAATATAGTATAAACCCATCAAATATACTGTGATCAGAAAATGGACGACATGTCCTACAAATGTAGGATGCCCAGGAGGAAAGACCCAAATCAAAAAGACCTCTTTCCAAGGGTTCAAATTTTTCTTCACTGACTAGCCACAAAACTTCCTTTTTACTGCTCTATATATTCATACATCAAGAAAAACGGTCAACAGAGAGGAAATAAGATTCAATAAAACCATTCCCATCAATTTCCTCATGCAAAGAAATCTTGAACAATGAAAGATCATTTCGTTCTGCATAGAAGAGGATCCTTCTCTCCATGTAATTTCATGCAGCCTGGGTACCCCTCCTTCACGACCAATTTTATTGTGAATCTATAAATGATATGAAGGGTTTGGACTACATAGCACTTGCCTCCTCTTCCAAATCTCTCATTCGAGAATGTCAAATATGTAATCACAGAATCTTGCAGGTGGAGAATATGCCAAGAGATGGCTAATCCAAACTTCCACCCTTCAGAATTTTTGCAACTCAATAACATCTGAGAATTGCCCATCCAAACTTTGTGGAAAAACCTCGCAGGACGTAAGGTGCACCAAAGTCCAAGAGAATAAATTCTACTTTCAAATAGCTCTTACACTATTATGGAGAGTTATTTTGCTTCAAGAGATTGGATATTACATTGAAAATGTTTGTATCGCAATGGTCATTATTAATTATGGGTATACACTTGTACAAATATATTATATACCCTTAAAATATACTATGATCTGAATATGGAGGACATGTCCTACAAATGTAGGATGCCCAGGAGGGAAGGCCCAAATCAAAAACACCTCTTTCCAAGGGTTCAAATTTTTGTCCGCTAACTAGCATCCAAACTTCCTTTTTACTGCTCTGTATACTCGTACAGCAAAAAAAGGCTCTACAGAGAGGAAATAATTTTCAATAAAACCATTCCCATCAACTTCCTCATGCAAAGAAATCTTGAACAATGAAAGATCATTTCGTTCTACATAGAACAGGATCCTTCTCTCCATGTGATTTCATGCAGACTGGTTACCCCTCCATCACAACCAATTTTACTGTGAATCCATAAATTACATGAAGGGTTTGGACTACATAGCACTTGCTCCTCTTCCAAATCTCTCATTCGAGAATGTCAGATATGTAATCACAGAATCATACAGGTGAAAGATATGCCAAGATATGGCTAGTCCAAACTCCCACCTTCAGAATTTTTGCAACTCAATAACGTCTGATAATTGTCCATCCAAACTTTGTGGAAACACGTCGCAGGACGTAAAGTGCACCAAAGTCCAAGAGAATAAATTCTACTTTCAAATAGCTCTTACACTATTATGAAGAGTTGTTTTACGTGAAGGGGGTGGAATATACTTTGAGAATGTATGGATGGCAATGGTCATGATTAATTCTGGGTCTACAGGTGTACAAATATTGTATATACCCATAAAATATACTGTGATATGAAAATGGAGGACATGTCCTACAAATGTAGGATGCCCAGGAGGGAAGGCCCAAATCAAAAACACCTCTTTCCAAGGGTTCAAATTTTTGTCGGCTAACTAGCAGCAAAACTTCCTTTTTACTGCTCTATATACTCGTACAGCAAGAAAAAGACTCAACAGAGAGGAAATAATTTTCAATAAAACCATTCCCATCAACTTCCTCATGAAAAGAAATCTTTAACAATGAAAGATCATTTCGTTCTGCATCGAAGAGGATCCTTCTCTCCATGTGATTTCTTGCAGACTGGTTACCCCTCCATCACAACCAATTTTATTGTGAATCCATAAAGGATATGAAGGGTTTGGACTAACTGGCACTTGCCTCCTCTTCCAAATCTCTCATTCGAGAATGTCAGATATATAATCACAGAATCTTGCAGGTGGAGAATATGCCAAGAAATGGCTTGTCCAAACTTCCACCCTTCAGATTTTTTGAAATTCAATAACGTCTGATAATTGCCCATCCAAACTTTGTGGAAAGACCTCGAAGGACGTAAAGTCCACCAAAGTCCAAGAGAATAAATTCTACTTTCAAATACCTGTTACACTATTGTGGAGAGTTGTTTTGCTTCAAGAGAGTGGATATTACATTGAAAATGCTTGGATGGCCATGGTCATGATTAATTATAGGTATACAGGTGTACAAATATATTATAAATCCATAAAATATACTGTGATCAGAAAATGGAGGACATGTCCTACAAATGTAGGACACCAGCAGGGGAGGTCCAAATCAAAAACACCTCTTTCCAAGGGTTCAAATTTTTGTCCACTATCTAGCAAACAAACTTCCTTTTTACTGCTCTGTAAACTAGGACAGCAAGAAAACGGCTCAACAGAGAGGAAATAAGATTCAATAAAACCATTCCCATCAACTTCCTCACGTAAAGAAATCTTGAAAAATGAAAGATCCTTTCGTTCTACATAGAAGAGGATCCTTCCCTCCATGTGGCTTCTTGCAGACTGGGTACCCCTACATCACCATCAATTTCACTGTGAATCCATAAATGACATGAAGGTTTTGGACTACATGGCACGTGCCTCCCCTTCCAAATCTCTCATTCGAGAATGTCAGATATGTAATCAGAGAATCTTACAGGTGCAAGATATGCCAAGAGATGGCTAGTCCAAACTCACAGCCTTCCGAATTTTTGCAACACAATAACATCTGATAATTGCCCATCCAAACTTTGTGGAAAGACCTCGCCGGACATAAAATCCACCAAAGTCCAAGAAAATAAATTCTACTTTCAGATAGCTCTTACACTTTTATGGAGAGTTCTTTTGCTTCAAGTGAGTGGATAATACATTGAAAATGCTTGGATGGCCATGGTCATGTTTTATTATGCGTCTACAGGTGTACATATATAGTATAAACCCAGAAAATATACTGTGACCTCAAGATGGAGGACATGTCCTACAAATGTAGGACGCCCAAGAGGGAAGGCCCAAATCAAAAACACCTCTTTCCAAGGGTTCAAATTTTTGTACACTAACTAGCAACCAAACTTCCTTTTTACTGCTCTATATACTCGTACAGCAACAAAACGGATCAACAGAGAGGAAATAAGATTCAATAAAACCATTCCCATCAACTTCCTAATGCAAAGAAATCTTGAACAATGAAAGATAATTTTGTTCTGCATACAAGAGGATCCTTCTCTCCTTGTGATTTCATGCAGACTGGGTACAACTCCATCACGACCAATTTTACTGTGAATCCAAAAATGACATGAAGGGTTTGGACTACATAGCACTTGCCTCCTCTTCAAAATCTCTCATTCGTGAATGTCAGATATGTAATCACAGAATCTTACAGGTGAAAGATATGCCACTAGATCGCTAGTCCAAACTTCCACTCTGCAGAATTTTTGCAACTGAGTAACATATGAGAATTGCCCATCCAAACTTTGTGGAAAACCTCACAGGATGTAAAGTGCACCAAAGTCCAAGAGAATAAATGCTACTTTCAAATAGCTCATACACTATTCTGGAGAGTTGTTTTGCTTGAACGGAGTGGAATATACTTTGAAAATGCTTGGATGGCAATGGTCATGATTAATTATGGGTATACAGGTGTACAAATATAGTATATACCCATAAAATATACTGTGATCTGAAAATGGAGGATATGTCCTACAAATATAGGATGCCCAGGAGGGAAGGCCCAAATCAAAAACACCTCTTTCCAAGGTTTCAAATTTTTGTCGGCTAACTAGCAGCAAAACTTCCTTTTTACTGCTCTATATACTCGTACAGCAAGAAAAAGACTCAACAGAGAGGAAATAATTTTTAATAAAACCATTCCCATCAACTTCCTCATGAAAAGAAATCTTTAACAATGAAAGATCATTTCGTTCTGCATCGAAGAGGATCCTTCTCTCCATGTGATTTCTTGCAGACTGGTTACCCCTCCATCACAACCAATTTTATTGTGAATCCATAAAGGATATGAAGGGTTTGGACTAACTGGCACTTGCCTCCTCTTCCAAATCTCTCATTCGAGAATGTCAGATATATAATCACAGAATCTTGCAGGTGGAGAATATGCCAAGAAATGGCTTGTCCAAACTTCCACCCTTCAGATTTTTTGAAATTCAATAACGTCTGATAATTGCCCATCCAAACTTTGTGGAAAGACCTCGAAGGACGTAAAGTCCACCAAAGTCCAAGAGAATAAATTCTACTTTCAAATACCTGTTACGCTATTGTGGAGAGTTGTTTTGCTTCAAGAGAGTGGATGTTACATTGAAAATGCTTGGATGGCAATGGTCATGATTAATTATGGGTATACAGGTGTACAAATATATTATAAATCCATAAAATATACTGTGATCAGAAAATGGAGGACATGTCCTACAAATGTAGGACACCAGCAGGGGAGGTCCAAATCAAAAACACCTCTTTCCAAGGGTTCAAATTTTTGTCCACTATCTAGCAAACAAACTTCCTTTTTACTGCTCTGTAAAGTAGGACAGCAAGAAAACGGCTCAACAGAGAGGAAATAAGATTCAATGAAACCATTCCCATCAACTTCCTCATGTAAAGAAATCTTGAAAAATGAAAGATCCTTTCGTTCTACATAGAAGAGGATCCTTCCCTCCATGTGGCTTCTTGCAGACTGGGTACCGCTACATCACCATCAATTTCACTGTGAATCCATAAATGACATGAAGGTTTTGGACTACATGGCACGTGCCTCCCCTTCCAAATCTCTCATTCGAGAATGTCAGATATGTAATCAGAGAATCTTACAAGTGCAAGATATGCCAAGAGATGGCTAGTCCAAACTCACAGCCTTCCGAATTTTTGCAACACAATAACGTCTGATAATTGCCCATCCAAACTTTGTGGAAAGGCCTCGCCGGACATAAAATCCACCAAAGTCCAAGAAAATAAATTCTACTTTCAGATAGCTCTTACACTTTTATGGAGAGTTCTTTTGCTTCAAGAGAGTGGATAATACATTGAAAATGCTTTGATGGGATGGTCATGTTTTATTATACGTCTACAGGTGTACATATATAGTATAAACCCAGAAAATATACTGTGAACTCAAGATGGAGGACATGTCCCACAAATGTAGGACGCCCAGGAGGGAAGGCCCACATCAAAAACACCTCTTTCCAAGGGTTCAAATTTTTGTACACTAACTAGCAACCAAACTTCCTTTTTACTGCTCTATATACTCGTACAGCAACAAAACGGATCAACAGAGAGGAAATAAGATTCAATAAAACCATTCCCATCAACTTCCTAATGCAAAGAAATCTTGAACAATGAAAGATAATTTTGTTCTGCATACAAGAGGATCCTTCTCTCCTTGTGATTTCATGCAGACTGGGTACCCCTCCATCACGTCGGATTTTATTGTGAATCCATAAATGATATGTAGAGTTTGGACTACATAGCACTTGCCTCCTCTTACAAATCTCTCATTCGAGAATGGCAGATATGTATTCACAGAATCTTGCAGGTGCAAGATATGCCAAGAGATGGCTATTCCAAACTCCCAGCCTTCCGAATTTTTGCAACTCAATAAGGTCTGATAATTGCCCATCCAAACTTTGTGGAAAGACCTCGCTTGAAGTAAAGTGCACCAAAGTCCAAGAGAATAATTGTTACTTTCAAATAGCTCATACACTATTATGAAGAGTTGTTTTGCTTTAACGTAGTGGAATATACTTTGAAAATGCTTGGATGGAAAAGGTCATGATTAATTATGGGTCTGCAGGTGTACAAATATAGTATAAACCCATAAAATATACTGTGATCTGAAAATGGAGGACATGTCCTACAAATGTAGGACGCCCTGGAGGAAAGGCCCAAATAAAAAACACCTCTTTCCAAGGGTTCTAATTTTTGTACACTATCTAGCAACCAAACTTCCTTTTTACTTCTCTATATACTCGGACAGCAAGAAAACGGCTCAACAGAGAGGAAATAAGATTCAATAACACCATTCCCATCAACTTCCTCATGCAAATGTTGAACAATGAAAGATCCTTTTGTTCCACATAGAAGAAGATCTTTCTCTCCATGTGATTTCATGCAGAATGGGTACCCCTCCATCACGACCAATTTTTCTGTGAATCCATAAATGACATGAAGGGTTTGGACTACATGGCACTTGCCTACTCTTCCAAATCTCTCATTCGAGAATGACAACTATGTAATCACAGAATCTTACAGGTGTAAGACATGCCAAGAAATGGCTTGCCCAAAATTCCACCCTTCAGAATTTTTGCAACTCAATAACGTCTGATAATTGCCCATCCAAACTTTGTGGAAAGACCTCGCCGTACATAAAGTCCACCAAAGTCCAAGAAAATAAATTCTTCTTTCAAATAGCTCTTACACTTTTATGGAGTGTTCTTTTGCTTCAAGAGAGTGGATATTACATTGAAAATGCTTGTATGGCCATGGTCATGATTTATTATGGGTCTACAGGTGTACATATATAGTATAAACCCATAAATTATACTGTGATCTCAATATGGAGGACATGTCCTACAAATGTAGGACGCCCAGGAGGGAAGGCCTAAATCAAAAACACCTCTTTCCAAGGGTTCAAATTTTTGTCCACTATCTGGCAACCAAACTTCCTTTTTACTGCTCTATAAACTCAGACAGCAAGAAAACGGCTCAACAGAGAGGAAATAAGATTCAATAAAACCATTCCCATCAACTTCCTCATGCAAAGAAATCTTGAACAATGAAAGATCAATTTGCTCTACATAGAAGAAGATCCTTCTCTCCATGTGATTTCATGCAGACTGGGTACCCCTCCGTCATGACCAATTTCACTGTGAATGCATAAATGACCTGAAGGGTTTGGACTACATAGCACTTGCCTCCTCTTCCAAGTCTCTAATTCGAGAATATCAGATATGTAATCACAGAACCTTACAGGTGCAAGATATGCCAAGAGATGGCTAGTCCAAACTCCCAGCCTTCTGAATTTTTGCAACTCAATAACGTCTGATAATTGCCCATCCAAACTTTGTGGAAAGACCTCGAAGGACCTAAAGTCCACCATAGTCTAAGAGAATAAATTCTACTTTAAAATAGCTCTCACGCTATTATGGAGAGTTGTTTTGCTTCAAGAGAGTGGATATTACATTGAAAATGCATGGATGGCCATGGTCATTATTAATTATGGTTCTACAGTTTTCAAATATAGTATAAACCCATAAAATATACTGTGATCTGAAAATGGAGGACATGTCCTACAAATGTAGGACACCCAGGAGGGAAGGTCCAAGTCAAAAACACCCCTTTCCAAGGGTTCAAATTTTTTTCCACTATCTAGCAACCAAACTTCCTTTTTACTGCTCTATAAACTCGGACAGCAAGAAAACGGCTCAACAGAGAGGAAATAAGATTCAATGAAACCATTCCCATCAACTTCTTAATGCAAAGAAATCTTGAACAATGAAAGATCATTTTATTCTGCATACAAGATGATCCTTCTCTCCATGTGATTTCATGCAGACTGGGTACCCCTCCATCACGACCAATTTTACTGTGAATCCATAAATGACATGAAGGGTTTGGACTACATGGCACTTGCCTCCTCTTCCAAATCTCTCATTCGATAATGTCAGATATGTAATCACAGAATCTTACAGGTGAAAGATATGCCAAGAGATCGCTAGTCCAAACTTCCACCCTTCAGAATTTTTGCAACTCAGTAACATATGAGAATTGCCCATCCAAACTTTGTGGAAAGACCTCGCAGGATGTAAGGTGCACCAAAGTCCAAGAGAATAAATGCTACTTTCAAATAGCTCATACACTATTATGGAGAGTTGTTTTGCTTGAACGGAGTGGAATATATTTTGAAAATGCTTGGATGGCAATGGTCATGATTAATTATGGGTATACAGGTGTACAAATATAGTATATACCCATAAAATATACTGTGATCTGAAAATGGAGGATATGTCCTACAAATGTAGGACGCCCAGGAGGGAAGGCCCAAATCAAAAACACCTCTTTCCAAGCTTTCAAATTTTTGTCCACTAACTAGCTTCCAAACATGCTTTTTACTGCACTATATATTCGTAGATCAAAAAAACGGCTCAACAGAGAGGAAATAATATTCAATAAAACCATTCCCATCAACTTCCTCATGCAAAGAAATCTTGAACAATGAAAGATAATTTCTTTCTGCATAGAAGAGGATCCTTCTCTCCATGTGATTTCATGCAGACTGGTTACCCCTCCATCACGTCGGATTTTACTGTGAATCCATAAATGACATGAAGGGTTTGGACTACATGGCACTTGCCGCCTCTTCCAAATCTCTCATTCGAAAATGTCAGATATGTAATCACAGAATCTTGCAGGGGCAAGATATGCCAAGAAATGGCTTGTCCAAACTTCCACCCTTCAGAATTTTTGCAAATCAATAACGTCTGATAATTGCCCTTCCAAACTTTGTGGAATGACCTCGAAGGACGTAAAGTCCACCATAGTCTAAGAGAATAAATTCTACTTTCAAATAGCTCCTCCGCTATTTTGGAGAGTTGTTTTGCTTCAAGAGAGTGGATATTACATTGAAAATGCATGGATGGCCATGGTCATTATTACTTATGGTATTACAGTTTTACAAATATAGTATAAACCCATCAAATATACTGTGATCAGAAAATGGACGACATGTCCTACAAATGTAGGATGCTCAGGAGGAAAGACCCAAATCAAAAAGACCTCTTTCCAAGGGTTCAAATTTTTCTTCACTGACTAGCCACAAAACTTCCTTTTTACTGCTCTATATATTCATACATCAAGAAAAACGCTCAACAGAGAGGAAATAAGATTCAATAAAACCATTCCCATCAATTTCCTCATGCAAAGAAATCTTGAACAATGAAAGATCATTTCGTTCTGCATAGAAGAGGATCCTTCTCTCCATGTAATTTCATGCAGCCTGGGTACCCCTCCTTCACGACCAATTTTATTGTGAATCTATAAATGATATGAAGGGTTTGGACTACATAGCACTTGCCTCCTCTTCCAAATCTCTCATTCGAGAATGTCAGATATATAATCACAGAATCTTACATGTGGAAGATATGCCAAGAAATGCCTTGTTCAAATTCCTACCCATCAGAATTTTTGCAAATCCATAACGTCTGATAATTGCCCATCCAAACTTTGTGGAAAGACCTCGAAGGACGTAAAGTCCACCATAATCTAAGAGAATAAATTCTACTTTCAAATAGCTCTTACGCTATTATAGAGAGTTGTTTTGCTTCAAGAGAGTGGATATTACATTGAAAATGCATGGATGGCCATGGTCATTATTAATTTTGGTTCTCAGTTTTACAAATATAGTATAAACCGATAAAATATACTGTGATCAGAAAATGGACGAAATGTCCTACAATGTAGGACACCCAGGAGGGAAGGTCCAAATCAAAAACACCCCTTTCCAAGGGTTCAAATTTTGTCCACTATCTAGCAACCAAACTTCCTTTTTACTGCTCTATAACATCGGACAGCAAGTAAACGGCTCAACAGAGAAGAAATAAGATTCAATAAAACCATTCCCATCAACTTCCTCATGCAAAGAAATCTTGAAAAATCAAAGATCATTTCGTTCTTCATAGAAGAGGATCCTTCTCTCCATGTGATTTCATGCAGACTGGGTACCCCTCCATCACGACCAATTTCACTGTGAATCCATAAATGACATGAAGGGTTTGGACTACATAGCACTTGCCTCCTCTTCCAAATCTCTCATTGGAGAAAGTCAGATATGTAATCACAGAATCTTACAGGTGCAAGATATGCCAAGAGATGGCTAGTCCAAACTCCCAGCCTTCCGAATTTTTGCAACTCAATAAGGTCTGATAATTGCCCATCCAAATTTTGTGGAAAGACCTCGCTTGACGTAAAGTGCACCAAAGTCCAAGAGAATAAATTCTACTTTCAAATAACTGATACACTATTATGGAGAGTTGTTTGCTTCAAGAGAGTGGATATTACATTGAAAATGCTTGGATGACAATGGTCATGATTAATTATGGGTCTACAAGGGTACATATATAGTATAAACCCATAAAATACAGTATGGTCTGAAAATGGAGGACATGTCCTACAAATATAGGACGTCCAGGATTGAAGGCCCACATCAAAGACACCTCTTTCCAACGGTTCAAATTTTTGTCCACTAACTAGCAACCAAACTTCCTTTTTACTGCTCTATAAACTCGGACAGCAAGAAAACGGCTCAACAGAGAGGAAATAAGTTTCAATAAAACCATTCCCATCAACTTCCTCATGCAAAGAAATCTTGAACAATGAAAGATCATTTCGTTCTGCATAAAAGAGGATCCTTCTTTCCATGTGATTTCATGCAGACAGGTTACACTTCTATCACGACCAATTTTTTTGTGAAACCATAAATGATATGAAGGGTTTGGACTACATAGCACTTGCCTCTTCTTCCAAATCTCTCATTCGAGAATGTCAGATATGTAATCACAGAACCTTACAGGTGCAAGATATGCCAAGATATGGCTAGTCCAAACTCCCAGCCTTCCGAATTTTTGCAACTCAATAACGTCTGATAATTGCCCATCCAAACTTTGTGGAAAGACCTCGAAGGACGTAAAGTTCATCAAAGTCCAAGAGAATGAATTCTACTTTCAAATAGCTATTACACTATTATGGAGAGTTGTTTTGCTTCAAGACATTGGATATTACATTGAAAATGCGTTGATGGCAATGGTCATGATTAATTATGGGTTTACAGGTGTACAAATATAGAATATACCCATTAAATATTATGTGATATGAAAATGTAGGACATGTCCTACAAATGAAGGATGCCCTGGAGGGAAGGCCCAAACCAAAAACACCTCTTTCCAAGGGTTCAAATTTTTGTCCACTAACTAGCAACCAAACTTCCATTTTACTGCTCTATATACTCGTACAGGAAGAAAACGGCTCAACAGACAGGAAATAAGATTCAATAAAACCATTCCCATCAACTTCCTCATGCATAGAAATCTTGAACAATGAAATAAAATTCCGTTCTGCATAGAAGAGGATCCTTCTCTCCATTTGATTTCATGCACACTCGGTACCCCTCCATCACAACCAATTTTACTGTGAATCCATAAATGACATGAAGGGTTTGGACTACATAGCACTTGCCTCCTCTTCCAAATCTCATTTTCGAGAATGTCAGATATATAATCACAGAATCTTACATGTGGAAGATATGCCAAGGAACGGCTTATCCAAACATCGACCCTTCAGAATTTTTGCAAATCAATAACGTCTGATAATTGCCCATCCAAACTTTGTGGAAAGACCTCGAAGGACGTAAAGTCCACCATAGTCTAAGAGAATAAATTCTACTTACAAATAGCTCTCACGCTATTATGGAGAGTTGTTTTGCTTCAAGAGAGTGGATATTACATTGAAAGTGCATGGATGGCCATGGTCATTTTTAATTATTGTTCTACAGTTTTACAAATATAGTATCAACCTATAAAGTATACTTTGATCAGAAAATGGAGGACATGTCCTACAAATGTAGGACACCCAGGAGGGAAGGCCCAAATTAAAAACACCTCTTTCCAAGGGTTCAAATTTTTGTCCACTAACTAGCCACCAAACTTCCTTTTTACTGCTCTCTATATTCGTACATCAAGAAAAACGCTCAACAGAGAGGAAATAAGATTCAATGAAACCATTCCCATCAACTTCCTCATGCAAAGAAATCTTGAACACTGAAAGATCATTTCGTTCTACCTAGAAGAGGATCCTTCTCTCCATGTAATTTCATGCAGACTGGGTACCCCTCCTTCACAACCAATTTTATTGTGAATCTATACTTGATATGAAGGGTTGAGACTACATAGCACTTGCCTCCTCTTCCAAATCTCTGATTCGAGAATGTCAGATATGTAATCACAGAATCTTACAGGTGCAAGATATGCCAAGAGATGGCTAGTCCAAACTCCCAGCCTTCCGAATTTTTGCAACTGAATGACGTCTGATAATTGCCCATTCAAACTTTGTGGAAATACCTCGAAGGACGTAAAGTCCAGCATAGTCTAAGAGAATAAATTCTACTTTCAAATAGCTCTTATGCTATTATTGAGAGTTGTTTTGCTTCAAGAGAGTGGATATTTCATTAAAAATGCTTGGATTGCAATTGTCATGATTAATTATGGGTATACAGGTGTACAAATATAGTATATATCCATAAAATATACTGTTCTCTCAAAATGGAGGACATGTCCTACAAATGTAGGATGTCCAGGAGTGAAGGCCCACATCAAAAACACCTCTTTCCAAGGGTTCAAATTTTTGTCCACTAACTAGCTACCAAACTTCCTTTTTACTGCTCTATAAACTCGGACAGCAAGAAAACGGCTCAACAAAGAGGAAATAAGATTCAATAAAAACATTCCCATCAACTTCCTCATACAAAGAAATCTTGAACAATGAAAGATCATTTCGTTCTGCATAAAAGAGGATCCTTCTCTCCATGTGATTTCATGCAGACTGGTTACCCCTCCTTCACAACCAATTTTATTGTGAATCTATAAATGATATGAAGGGTTTGGACTACATGGCACTTGCCTCCTCTTCCAAATCTCTCATTCGAGAATGTCAGATATGTAATCACAGAATCTTACAGGTGCAAGATATGCCAAGAGATGGCTAGTCCAAACTCCCAGCCTTCCGAATTTTTGCAACTCAATAACGTCTGATAATTGCCCATCCAAACTTTGTGGAAAGACCTCACGGGACATAAAGTCCACCAAAATCCAAGAGAATAAATTCTACTTTCAAATAGCTCTTACACTATTATGGAGAGTTCTTTTTCTTCAAGAGAGTGGATATTACATTGAAAATGCTTGGATGGCAATGGTTATGATTAATTATGGGTTTACAGGTGTACATATATAGTATAAACCCATAAAATATACTGTGATCTCAAGATGGAGGACATGTCCTACAAATGTAGGATGCCCAGGAGGGAAGGCCTAAATCAAAAACACCTCTTTCCAAGGGTTCAAATTTTTGTCCACTATCTAGCAACCAAACTTCCTTTTTACTGCTCTATAAACTCGGACAGCAAGAAAACGGCTCAACAGAGAGGAAATAAGATTCAATAAAACCATTCCCATCAACTTCCTCATGCAAAGAAATCTTGAACAATGAAAGATCATTTCATTCTGCATAGAAGAGGATCCTTCTCTCCATTTCATTTCATGCAGACTGGTTACCCCTCCATCATGACCAATTTTATTTTGAATCCCTACATCACCACCAATTTCACTGTGAATCCATAAATGACAAGAAGGGTTTGGACTACATGGCAAATCTCTCATTCGAGAATGTCAGATATGTAATCACAGAATCTTGCAGGTGTAGAATATGCCAAGAAATGGCTTGTCCAAACTTCCACCCTTCAGATTTTTTGCAATTCAATAACGTCTGATAATTGCCCATCCAAACTTTGTGGAAAAACCTCGAAGGACATAAAGTCCACCAAAGTCCAAGAGAATAAATTCTACTTTCAAATAGCTCTTACACTATTATGGAGAGTTGTTTTGCTTCAAGAGAGTGGATATTACATTGAAAATGCATGGATGGCCATGGTCATTATTAATTATGGTTCTACAGTTTTACAAATATAGTATATACCCATAAAATATACTGTGGTTTGAAAACGGAGGACATGTCCTACAAATTTAGGACGCCCAGGAGGGATGGCCCTAATCAAAAACACCTCTTTCCAAGGGTTCAAATTTTTCTCCACTAACTAGCAAGCAAACTTCCTTTTTACTGCCCTACTTATTAGTACATCAAGAAAACGCCTCAACAGAGAGGAAATAAGATTCAATAAAACCATTCCCATCATCTTCCTCATGCAAAGAAATCTTGAACAATGAAAGAGCATTTCTTTCTACATAGAAGAGGATCCTTCTCTCCATGTGATTTCTTGCAGACTGGGTACCCCTCCATCACGACCAATTTCATTGTGAATCCATAAATGACATGAAGGGTTTGGACTACATGGCACTTGCCTCCTCTTCCAAATCTCTCATTCGAGAATGTCAGATATGTAATCACAGAATCTTACAGGTGCAAGATATGCCAAGAGATGGCTAGTCCAAACTCCCAGCCTTCCGAATTTTTGCAACTCAATAACGTCTGATAATTGCCCATCCAAACTTTGTGGAAAGACCTCGACGGACGTAAAGTCCGGCATAGTCTAAGAGAATAAATTCTACTTTCAAATAGCTCTTACGCTATTATGGAGATTTGTTTTGCTTCAAGAGATTGGATATTACATTGAAAATGCTTGGATGGCAATGGTCATGATTAATTATGGGTATACAGGTGTACAAATATATCATATACCCATAAAATATACTGTGATCTGAAAATTGAGGACATGTCCTACAAATGTAGGACTTCCAGGAGTGAAGGCCCACATCAAAAACACCTCTTTCCAAGGGTTAAAATTTTTGTCCACTAACTAGCTACCAAACTTCCTTTTTACCGCTCTATAAACTTGGACAGCAAGAAAACGGCTCAACAGAGAGGAAATAAGATTCAATAAAACCATTCCCATCAACTTCCTCATGCAAAGAAATCTTGAACAATGAAAGATCATTTCGGTCTACACGGAAGAGGAACCTTCTCTCCATGTGATTTCATTCAGAATGGGTACCCCTCCATCACGACCAATTTCACTGTGAATCCTTAATGACATGAAGGGTTTGGACTACATGGCACTTGCCTCCTCTTCCAAATCTCTCATTCGAGAAAGACAGCTATATAATCACAGAATCTTACAGGTGTAAGATATGCAAAGAAATGGCTTGTCCAAAATTCCACACTTCAGAATTTTTGCAACTCAATAACGTCAGATAATTGCCCATCCAAACTTTGTGGAAAGACCTCGAAGGACATAAAGTCCACCATAGTCTAAGAGAATAAATTCTACTTTCAAATAGCTCTCACGCTATTATGGGGAGTTGTTTTGCTTCAAGAGAGTGGATATTACATTGAAAATGCATTTATGGCCATGGTCATTATTAATTATGGTTCTACAGTTTTACAAATATAGTATAAACCCATAAAATATATTGTGATCAGAAAATGGAGGACATGTCCTACAAATGTAGGATGCCCAGGAGGGAAAACCTAAATCAAAAACACCTCGTGCCAAGGGTTCAAATTTTTGTCCACTAACTAGCAACCAAACTTCCTTTTTACTGCTCTATATACTCGTACAGCAAGAAAAAGGCTCAACAGAGAGGAAATAATTTTCAATAAAATCATTCCCATCAACTTCCTCATGCAAAGAAATCTTGAACAATGAAAGATCATTTCGTTCTGCATCGAAGAGGATCCTTCTCTCCATGTGATTTCTTGCAGACTGGTTACCCCTCCATCACAACCAATTTTATTGTGAATCCATAAATATATGAAGGGTTTGGACTACATGGCACTTTCGTCCTCTTCCAAATCTCTCATTCGAGAATGTCAGATATGTAATCACAGAATCTTGCAGGTGTAGAATATGCCAAGAAATGGCTTGTCCAAACTTCCACCCTTCAGATTTTTTGCAATTCAATAACGTCTGATAATTGCCCATCCAAACTTTGTGGAAAGACCTCGAAGGACATAAAGTCCACCAAAGTCCAAGAGAATAAATTCTACTTTCAAATAGCTCTTACACTATTATGGAGAGTTGTTTTGCTTCAAGAGAGTGGATATTACATTGAAAATGCATGGATGGCCATGGTCATTATTAATTATGGTTCTACAGTTTTACAAATATAGTATATACCCATAAAATATACTGTGGTTTGAAAACGGAGGACATGTCCTACAAATTTAGGACGCCCAGGAGGGATGGCCCTAATCAAAAACACCTCTTTCCAAGGGTTCAAATTTTTCTCCACTAACTAGCAAGCAAACTTCCTTTTTACTGCCCTACTTATTAGTACATCAAGAAAACGCCTCAACAGAGAGGAAATAAGATTCAATAAAACCATTCCCATCATCTTCCTCATGCAAAGAAATCTTGAACAATGAAAGAGCATTTCTTTCTACATAGAAGAGGATCCTTCTCTCCATGTGATTTCTTGCAGACTGGGTACCCCTCCATCACGACCAATTTCATTGTGAATCCATAAATGACATGAAGGGTTTGGACTACATGGCACTTGCCTCCTCTTCCAAATCTCTCATTCGAGAATGTCAGATATGTAATCACAGAATCTTACAGGTGCAAGATATGCCAAGAGATGGCTAGTCCAAACTCCCAGCCTTCCGAATTTTTGCAACTCAATAACGTCTGATAATTGCCCATCCAAACTTTGTGGAAAGACCTCGACGGACGTAAAGTCCGGCATAGTCTAAGAGAATAAATTCTACTTTCAAATAGCTCTTACGCTATTATGGAGATTTGTTTTGCTTCAAGAGATTGGATATTACATTGAAAATGCTTGGATGGCAATGGTCATGATTAATTATGGGTATACAGGTGTACAAATATATCATATACCCATAAAATATACTGTGATCTGAAAATTGAGGACATGTCCTACAAATGTAGGACTTCCAGGAGTGAAGGCCCACATCAAAAACACCTCTTTCCAAGGGTTAAAATTTTTGTCCACTAACTAGCTATCAAACTTCCTTTTTACCGCTCTATAAACTTGGACAGCAAGAAAACGGCTCAACAGAGAGGAAATAAGATTCAATAAAACCATTCCCATCAACTTCCTCATGCAAAGAAATCTTGAACAATGAAAGATCATTTCGGTCTACACGGAAGAGGAACCTTCTCTCCATGTGATTTCATTCAGAATGGGTACCCCTCCATCACGACCAATTTCACTGTGAATCCTTAATGACATGAAGGGTTTGGACTACATGGCACTTGCCTCCTCTTCCAAATCTCTCATTCGAGAAAGACAGCTATATAATCACAGAATCTTACAGGTGTAAGATATGCAAAGAAATGGCTTGTCCAAAATTCCACACTTCAGAATTTTTGCAACTCAATAACGTCAGATAATTGCCCATCCAAACTTTGTGGAAAGACCTCGAAGGACATAAAGTCCACCATAGTCTAAGAGAATAAATTCTACTTTCAAATAGCTCTCACGCTATTATGGGGAGTTGTTTTGCTTCAAGAGAGTGGATATTACATTGAAAATGCATTTATGGCCATGGTCATTATTAATTATGGTTCTACAGTTTTACAAATATAGTATAAACCCATAAAATATATTGTGATCAGAAAATGGAGGACATGTCCTACAAATGTAGGATGCCCAGGAGGGAAAACCTAAATCAAAAACACCTCGTGCCAAGGGTTCAAATTTTTGTCCACTAACTAGCAACCAAACTTCCTTTTTACTGCTCTATATACTCGTACAGCAAGAAAAAGGCTCAACAGAGAGGAAATAATTTTCAATAAAATCATTCCCATCAACTTCCTCATGCAAAGAAATCTTGAACAATGAAAGATCATTTCGTTCTGCATCGAAGAGGATCCTTCTCTCCATGTGATTTCTTGCAGACTGGTTACCCCTCCATCACAACCAATTTTATTGTGAATCCATAAATATATGAAGGGTTTGGACTACATGGCACTTTCGTCCTCTTCCAAATCTCTCATTCGAGAATGTCAGATATGTAATCACAGAATCTTGCAGGTGGAGAATATGCCAAGAAATGGCTTGTCCAAACTTCCACCATTTAGATTTTTTCAATTCCATAACGTCTGATAATTGCCCATCCAAACTTTGTGGAAAGACCTCGAAGGACGTAAAGTCCACCATAGTCTAAGAGAATAAATTCTACTTTCACATAGCTCCTACGCTATTATGGAGAGTTGTTGTTCTTCAATTGAGTGGATATTACATTGAAAATGCTTGGATGGCCATGGTCATTATTAATTATTTTTGTACAGTTTTACAAATATAGTATAAACCCATAAAATATACTGTGATCAGAAAATGGAGGACATGTCCAAAAAAAGTAGGACACCCAGGAGCGAAGGTCCAAATCAAAAACACCCCTTTACAAGGGTTCAAATTTTTATCCACTATCTAGGAACCAAACTTCCTTTTTAATGCTCTATAACATCGGACAGCAAGTAAACGGCTCAACAGAGAGGAAATAAGATTCAATAAAACCATTCCCATCAACTTCCTAATGCAAAGAAATCTTAAACAATGAAAGATCATTTCCTTCTGCATAAAAGAGGATCCTTCTCTCCATGTGATTTCATGCAGACTGGGTACCCTTCTATCACGACCAATTTTTTTGTGAATCCATAAATGATATGAAGGGTTTGGACTACATAGCAATTGCCTCCTCTTCCAATCTCTCATTCGAGAATGTCAGATATGTAATCACAGAACCTTACAGGTGCAAGATATGCCTAGAGATGGCTAGTCCAAACTCCCATTCTTCAGAATTTTTGCAACTCAATAACGTCAGATAATTGCCCATCCAAACTTGGTGCAAAGACCTCGAAGGACGTAAAGTCCACCAAAGTCCAAGAGAATGAATTCTATTTTCAAATAGCTCTTACACTATTATGGAGAGTTGTTTTGCTTCAAGAGATTGGATATTACATTGAAAATGCGTCGATGGCAATGGTCATGATTAATTATGGTTCTACAGTTTTACAAATATAGTATAAATCCATAAAATATACTGTGATCAGAAAATGGAGGACATGTCCTACAAATGTAGGACACCCAGGAATGAAGGCCCACATCAAAAACACCTCTTTCCAAGGGTTCAAATTTTTGTCCACTAACTAGCTACCAAACTTCCTTTTTACTGCTCTATATATTCATACATCAAGAAAACGGCTAAACAGAGAGGAAATAAGATTCAATAAAACCATTCCCATCAACTTCCTCATGCAAAGAAATCTTGAACAATGAAAGATCATTTCTTTCTGCATAGAAGAGGATCCTTCTCTCCATGTGATTTCATTCAGACTGGTTACCCCTCCATCACGTCCAATTTTATTTTGAATCCATAAATTATATGAAGGGTTTGGACTACATAGCACTTGCATCATCTTCCAAATCTCTTATTCGAGAATGTCAGATATGTAATCACAGAACCTTACAGGTGCAAGATATGCCAAGAGATGGCTAGTCCAAACTCCCAGCCTTCCGAATTTTTGCAACTCTATAAGGGCTGACAATTGCCCATCCAAATTTTGTGGAAAGACCTCGAAGGACGTAAAGTCCACCAAAGTCCAATAAATTCTACTTTCAAATAGCTCTTACACTATTATGGAGAGTTGTTTTGCTTCAAGAGAGTGGATATTACATTGAAAATGCATGGATGGCCATGGTCATTATTAATTATGGTTCTACAGTTTTACAAATATAGTATATACCCATAAAATATACTGTGGTTTGAAAACGGAGTACATGTCCTACAAATTTAGGACGCCCAGGAGGGATGGCCCTAATCAAAAACACCTCTTTCCAAGGGTTCAAATTTTTCTCCACTAACTAGCAAGCAAACTTCCTTTTTACTGCCCTACTTATTAGTACATCAAGAAAACGCCTCAACAGAGAGGAAATAAGATTCAATAAAACCATTCCCATCATCTTCCTCATGCAAAGAAATCTTGAACAATGAAAGAGCATTTCTTTCTACATAGAAGAGGATCCTTCTCTCCATGTGATTTCTTGCAGACTGGGTACCCCTCCATCACGACCAATTTCATTGTGAATCCATAAATGACATGAAGGGTTTGGACTACATGGCACTTGCCTCCTCTTCCAAATCTCTCATTCGAGAATGTCAGATATGTAATCACAGAATCTTACAGGTGCAAGATATGCCAAGAGATGGCTAGTCCAAACTCCCAGCCTTCCGAATTTTTGCAACTCAATAACGTCTGATAATTGCCCATCCAAACTTTGTGGAAAGACCTCGACGGACGTAAAGTCCCGCATAGTCTAAGAGAATAAATTCTACTTTCAAATAGCTCTTACGCTATTATGGAGATTTGTTTTGCTTCAAGAGATTGGATATTACATTGAAAATGCTTGGATGGCAATGGTCATGATTAATTATGGGTATACAGGTGTACAAATATATCATATACCCATAAAATATACTGTGATCTGAAAATTGAGGACATGTCCTACAAATGTAGGACTTCCAGGAGTGAAGGCCCACATCAAAAACACCTCTTTCCAAGGGTTAAAATTTTTGTCCACTAACTAGCTACCAAACTTCCTTTTTACCGCTCTATAAACTTGGACAGCAAGAAAACGGCTCAACAGAGAGGAAATAAGATTCAATAAAACCATTCCCATCAACTTCCTCATGCAAAGAAATCTTGAACAATGAAAGATCATTTCGGTCTACACGGAAGAGGAACCTTCTCTCCATGTGATTTCATTCAGAATGGGTACCCCTCCATCACGACCAATTTCACTGTGAATCCTTAATGACATGAAGGGTTTGGACTACATGGCACTTGCCTCCTCTTCCAAATCTCTCATTCGAGAAAGACAGCTATATAATCACAGAATCTTACAGGTGTAAGATATGCAAAGAAATGGCTTGTCCAAAATTCCACACTTCAGAATTTTTGCAACTCAATAACGTCAGATAATTGCCCATCCAAACTTTGTGGAAAGACCTCGAAGGACATAAAGTCCACCATAGTCTAAGAGAATAAATTCTACTTTCAAATAGCTCTCACGCTATTATGGGGAGTTGTTTTGCTTCAAGAGAGTGGATATTACATTGAAAATGCATTTATGGCCATGGTCATTATTAATTATGGTTCTACAGTTTTACAAATATAGTATAAACCCATAAAATATATTGTGATCAGAAAATGGAGGACATGTCCTACAAATGTAGGATGCCCAGGAGGGAAAACCTAAATCAAAAACACCTCGTGCCAAGGGTTCAAATTTTTGTCCACTAACTAGCAACCAAACTTCCTTTTTACTGCTCTATATACTCGTACAGCAAGAAAAAGGCTCAACAGAGAGGAAATAATTTTCAATAAAATCATTCCCATCAACTTCCTCATGCAAAGAAATCTTGAACAATGAAAGATCATTTCGTTCTGCATCGAAGAGGATCCTTCTCTCCATGTGATTTCTTGCAGACTGGTTACCCCTCCATCACAACCAATTTTATTGTGAATCCATAAATATATGAAGGGTTTGGACTACATGGCACTTTCGTCCTCTTCCAAATCTCTCATTCGAGAATGTCAGATATGTAATCACAGAATCTTGCAGGTGGAGAATATGCCAAGAAATGGCTTGTCCAAACTTCCACCATTTAGATTTTTTCAATTCCATAACGTCTGATAATTGCCCATCCAAACTTTGTGGAAAGACCTCGAAGGACGTAAAGTCCACCATAGTCTAAGAGAATAAATTCTACTTTCACATAGCTCCTACGCTATTATGGAGAGTTGTTGTTCTTCAATTGAGTGGATATTACATTGAAAATGCTTGGATGGCCATGGTCATTATTAATTATTTTTGTACAGTTTTACAAATATAGTATAAACCCATAAAATATACTGTGATCAGAAAATGGAGGACATGTCCAAAAAAAGTAGGACACCCAGGAGCGAAGGTCCAAATCAAAAACACCCCTTTACAAGGGTTCAAATTTTTATCCACTATCTAGGAACCAAACTTCCTTTTTAATGCTCTATAACATCGGACAGCAAGTAAACGGCTCAACAGAGAGGAAATAAGATTCAATAAAACCATTCCCATCAACTTCCTAATGCAAAGAAATCTTAAACAATGAAAGATCATTTCCTTCTGCATAAAAGAGGATCCTTCTCTCCATGTGATTTCATGCAGACTGGGTACCCTTCTATCACGACCAATTTTTTTGTGAATCCATAAATGATATGAAGGGTTTGGACTACATAGCAATTGCCTCCTCTTCCAATCTCTCATTCGAGAATGTCAGATATGTAATCACAGAACCTTACAGGTGCAAGATATGCCTAGAGATGGCTAGTCCAAACTCCCATTCTTCAGAATTTTTGCAACTCAATAACGTCAGATAATTGCCCATCCAAACTTGGTGCAAAGACCTCGAAGGACGTAAAGTCCACCAAAGTCCAAGAGAATGAATTCTATTTTCAAATAGCTCTTACACTATTATGGAGAGTTGTTTTGCTTCAAGAGATTGGATATTACATTGAAAATGCGTTGATGGCAATGGTCATGATTAATTGTGGGTTTACAGGTGTACAAATATTGTATATACCCATAAAATATTATGTGATCAGAAAATGTAGGACATGTCCTACAAATGTAGGACGCCCAGGAGGGAAGGCCCAAATCAAAAACACCTCTTTCCAAGGTTTCAAATTTTTCTCCACTAACTAGCCACCAAACTTCCTTTTTACTGCTCTATACACTCGGACAGCAAGAAAACGGCTCAAAAAAGAGGAAATAAGATTCAATAAAACCATTCCCATCAACTTCCTCATGCAAAGAAATCTTGAACAATGAAAGATCATTTCGTTCTGCATAAAAGAGGTTCCTTCTCTCCATGTGATTTCATGCAGACTGGTTACCCCTCTATCACGACCAATTTTTTTCTGAATCCATAAATGATATGAAGGGTTTGGACTACATGGCACTTGCCTCCTCTTCCAAATCTCTCATTCGAGAATGTCAGATATGTAATCACTTAACCTTAAAGGTGCAAGATATGCCAAGAGATGGCTAGTCCAAACTTCCACCCTTCAGAATTGTTGCAACTCAATAATGTCAGATAATTGCCCATCCAAACTTTGTACAAAGACCTCGAAGGACGTAAAGTCCACCAAAGTCCAAGAGAATGAATTCTACTTTCAAATAGCTCTAACACTATTATGGAGAGTTGTTTTGCTTCAAGAGATTGGATATTACATTGAAAATGCGTCGATGGCAATGGTCATGATTAATTATGGTTCTACAGTTTTACAAATATAGTATAAATCCATAAAATATACTGTGATCAGAAAATGGAGGACATGTCCTACAAATGTAGGACACCCAGGAATGAAGGCCCACATCAAAAACACCTCTTTCCAAGGGTTCAAATTTTTGTCCACTAACTAGCTACCAAACTTCCTTTTTACTGCTCTATATATTCATACATCAAGAAAACGGCTAAACAGAGAGGAAATAAGATTCAATAAAACCATTCCCATCAACTTCCTCATGCAAAGAAATCTTGAACAATGAAAGATCATTTCTTTCTGCATAGAAGAGGATCCTTCTCTCCATGTGATTTCATTCAGACTGGTTACCCCTCCATCACGTCCAATTTTATTTTGAATCCATAAATGATATGAAGGGTTTGGACTACATAGCACTTGCATCATCTTCCAAATCTCTTATTCGAGAATGTCAGATATGTAATCACAGAACCTTACAGGTGCAAGATATGCCAAGAGATGGCTAGTCCAAACTCCCAGCCTACCGAATTTTTGCAACTCTATAAGGTCTGACAATTGCCCATCCAAATTTTGTGGAAAGACCTCGAAATACGTAAAGTCCACCAAAGTCCAAGAGAATAAATGCTACTTTCAAATGGCTCATACACTATTATGGAGAGTTTTTTTGCTTGAACGGAGTGGAAAATACTTTGAAAACGCTTGGATGGAAATGGTCATGATTAATTACGGGTATACAGGTGTACAAATATAGTATATACCGATTTAAAAAAACTGTGATTTGAAAATGGAGGACATGTCCTACAAATGTAGGACGCCCAGGAGGGATGGCCCTAATTAAAAACACCTCTTTCCAAGGGTTCAAATTTTTGTCCACTATCTAAAAAACAAACTTCATTTCTCCTGCTGTGTAAACTCGAACAGCCAGAAAACCGCTCAACAGAGAGGAAATAAGATTCAATAAAACCATTCCCATCATTTTCCTGAAGCAAAAAAATTTTGAACAATGAAAGATCATTTCGTTCTACATAGAAGAGGATCCTTCTCTCCATGTGATTTCATGCAGACTGGGTAGCCCTCCATCACGACCAATTTCACTGTGAATCCATAAATGACATGAAGGGTTTGGACTACATAGCACTTGCCTCCTCTTCAAAATCTCTCATTCGAGAATGTCAGATATGTAATCACAGAATCTTACAGGTGAAAGATATGCCAAGATATGGCTAGTCCAAACTCCCAGCCTTCAGAATTTTTGCAACTCAATAACGTCTGATAATTGTCCATCCAAATTTCGTGGAAAGACGTCGCAGGAGGTAAAGTGCACCAAAGTCCAAGAGAATGAATTCTACTTTCAAATAGCTCTTACACAATTATGGAGAGTTGTTTTGCTTGAAGGGGGTTTAATATAACTTGAGAATGCTTTGATGGCAATGGTCTTGATTAATTCTGGGTCTACAGGTGTACAAATATTGTATATACCCATAAAATATACTGTGATCTGAAAATTGAGGACATGTCCTACAAATGTAGGACGCCCAGGAGGGGAGGCCCAAATCAAAAACACCTCTTTCCAAGGGTTCAAATTTTTGTCCGCTAACTAGCAACCAAACTTCCTTTTTACTGCTCTATATACTCATACAGCAATAAAAGGGCTCAAGAGAGAGGAAATAATTTTCAATAAAACCATTCCCATCAACTTCCTCATGCAAAGACATCTTGAACAATGAAAGATCATTTCGTTCTGCATAAAAGAGGATACTTCTCTCCATGTGATTTCATGCAAACTGGGTACCCCTCCGTCACGACCAATTTCACTGTGAATCCATAAATGACATGAAGGGTTTGGACTACATGGCACTTGCCTCCTCTTCCAAATCTCTCATTCGAGAATGTCAGATATATAATCACAGAATCTTACATGTGGAAGATATACCAAGAAATGCCTTGTTCAAATTCCTACCCTTCAGAATTTTTGCAATTCAATAAGTTCTGATAATTGCCCATCCAAACTTTGTGGAAAAACCTCGCCGGACGTAAAGTCCACCAAAGTCCATGAAAATAAATTCTACTTTCAAATAGCTCTTACACTATTATGGGGAGTTGATTGCTTCAAGATAGTGGATATTACATTGAAAATGCTTGGATGACAATGGTCATGATTAATTATGGGTGTACAAGGGTACATATACAGTATAAACCCATAAAATACAGTATGATCTGAAAATGAAGGACATGTCCTACAAATGTAGGACATCCATGAGTGAAGGCCCACATCAAAAACCCCTCTTTCCAAGGGTTCAAATTATTGTCCACTAACTAGCTACCAAACTTCCTTTTTACTGTTCTATAAACTCGGACAGCAAGAAAACAGCTCAACAGAGAAGAAATAAGATTCAATAAAACCATTCCCATCAACTTCCTCATGCAAAGAAATCTTGAAAAATGAAAGATCATTTCGTTCTACATAGAACAGGATCCTTCTTTCCATGTGATTTCATGCAGACTGTTTACACTTCTATCACGACCAATTTTTTTGTGAAACCATAAATGATATGAAGGGTTTGGACTACATAGCAATTGCCTCTTCTTCCAAATCTCTCATTCGAGAATGTCAGATATGTAATCACAGAATCTTGAAGGTGCATGATATGCCAAGAGATGCCTAGTCCAAACTCCCAGCCTTCGGAATTTTTGCAACTCAATAAGGTCTGATAATTGCCCATCCAAACTTTGTGGAAAGAGCTCGCTTGACGTAAAGCGCACCAAATTCCAAGAGAATAATTGCTACTTTCAAATAGCTCATACACTATTATGGAGAGTTGTTTTGCTTGAACGGAGTGGAATATACTTTGAAAATTCTTGGATGGCAATGGTCATGATTAATTATGGGCCTGCAGGTGTACAAATATCGTATAAACCCTTAAAATATACTGTGATCTGAAAATGGATGACATGTCCTACAAATGTAGGAAGCCCTGGAGGGAAGGCCCAAATCAAAAACACCTCTTTCCAAGGGTTCAAATTTTTCTCCACTAACTAGCCACAAAACTTCCTTTTTACTGCTCTATATATTCGTACATCAAGAAAAACGCTCAACAGAGAGGAAATAAGATTCAATAAAACCATTCCCATCAACTTCCTCATGCAAAGAAATCTTGAACAATGAAAGATCGTTTCGTTCTACCTAGAAGAGGATCCTTCTCTCCATGTAACTTCATGCAGACTGGGTACCCCTCCTTCACGACCAATTTTATTGTGAATCTATAAATGATAGGAAGGGTTTGGACTACATAGCACTTGCCTCCTCTTCCAAATCTCTCATTCGAGAATGTCAGATATGTAATCTGAGAATCTTACAGGTGCAAGAGATGGCAAGAGATGGCTAGTCCAAACTCCCAGCCTTCCGAAATTTTGCAATTCAATAACGTCTGATAATTGCTCATCCAAACTTTTGAAAAGACCTGGCCGGACGTAAAGTCCACCAAAGTCCAAGAAAATAAATTCTACTTTCAAATAGCTCTTACACTATTATGGAGAGTTCTTTTGCTTCAAGAGAGTGGATATTACATTGAAAATGCTTGGATGGCCATGGTCATGTTTTATTATGGGTCTACAGGTGTACATATATAGTATTAACCCAGAAAATATACTGTGATATCAAGATTGAGGACATGTCCTACAAATGTAGGACGCCCAGGAGGGAAGGCCCAAATCAAAAACACCTCTTTCCAAGGGTTCAAATTTTTGTCCACTATCTAGCAACCAAACTTCCTTTTTACTGCTCTATAAACTCGGACAGCAAGAAAACGGCGCAACAGAGAGGAAATAAGATTCAATAAAACCATTCCCATCAACTTCCTCATGCAAAGAAATCTTGAACAATGAAAGATCATTTCTTTCTGCATAGAAGAGGATCCTTTTCTCCATGTAATTTCATGCAGACTGGGTACCCCTCCATCACGTCCAATTTTATTGTGAATCCATAAATGATATGAAAGGTTTGGACTACATAGCACTTGCCTCCTCTTCCAAATCTCTCATTCGAGAATGTCAGATATGTAATCACAGAATCTTGCAGGTGCAAGATATGCCAAGAGATGGCTAATCCAAACTCCCACCCTTCAGAATTTTTGCAATTCAATAACGTCTGATAATTGCCCATCCAAACTTTGTGGAAAGACCTCGCTTGACCTAAAGTCTACCAAATTCCAAGAGAATAATTGCTACTTTCAAATAGCTCTTACACTATTATGGAGAGTTCTTTTGCTTCAAGTGTGTGGATATTACATTGAAAATGTGTTGATGGCAATGGTCATGATTAATTATGGGTTTACAGGTATACAAATATAGTATATACCCATAAAATATTATGTGATCTGAAAATCGAGGACATGTCCTACAAATGTAGGACACGCAGGAGGGAAGGCCCGAATCAAAAACACCTCTTTCCAAGGGTTCAAATTTTTCTCCACTAACTAGCCACCAAACTTCCTTTTTTTTGCTCTATATATTCGTACAAGAAAAACGCTCAACAGAGAGCAAATAAGATTCAATAAAACCATTCCCATCAACTTCCTCATGCAAAGAAATCTTGAACAGTGAAAGATCATTTCGTTCTACACGGAAGAGGATCCTTCTCTCCATGTGATTTCCTGCAGACTGGGTACCCCTCTATCACGACCAATTTCACTGTGAATCCTTAATGACATGAATTGTTTGGACTACATGGCACTTGCCTCCTCTTCCAAACCTCTCATTCGAGAATGACAGCTATGTAATCACAGAATCTTACAGGTGTAAGATATGCCAAGAAATGGCTTGTCCAACATTCCACACTTCAGGACTTCCGGGTTGGATCGGCGGACCGACGAGACGCGTTTTGGGCTTTGTCCGCAGTGAACTGTCTTGGCAGTGATGAGGGGGCTGCTTTTTTACACACAAATAGCAGCTATACATCTCTTTGGTAAGGTGGATTCAAAAGGGAGATCCCCATGTTTCCCGACCTTTAAGCTCAAAACGCAGGTCGGTGGTGAAGAAGGGGAAAAGAAGAAGAAGGTGGAAGAAGAACGCTGGGGAAGGTCCCCCCTCGCCCTTCCCTCTCCTCTCTTAGAGGGATAGGAACGCCTCCAATTTTAATTTAGCTGTCAATGTTTTCTTTTTTTACAAAGGGCTTTTCCTTTGGTGTTTGGGGCCGAGTTCCTGATCATGTTTTGTTCTTTTTATGAATAATCCTGTTCCTTCAAGGAAAGAAAGACGGTGAACTTTTGAGCAGGGGTGACGCCCTTTGACAGTAACAGGCAATGCCGCGGCTAATTTTCTTTTTCTTCCCTGAGCATATGGTGAATTGTTCTTTTCTGCCGGGGAGACAGTGAAAAGTTTTTTGAGTTTCTTGAACTCCGGTTCCTGATATGTTTGAGCCGTTGGAAAATTAAGGAGGCTGACTAAGGGAAGTGGTTGGTAAGAAACCATCATTTACTTTAAATTTTTACGAAGCGCTCGGTGTTGAAAAGCCGGGACCAGCTGGGTTTGTTGACTCTTGTATATTAAGGGCAGCTGTGCTTGCCTGATTTAGAGCGCTTTACTTTTTTACTTCCTTTGATTGCTGCTGAGGAAAGCTTTTTTTGTTACCAATCTTCTTGAGTGCCACTAAATTGGTTTCCAAAAATCTTTATTTGAAGAAAGATTTCTATATATTAAAACAGACTGAAGGAAACTGGAGGCAAATGCTATTCCATGGACTTTTGCTGTTAATCTGAGCCCGGGAAAGCTGCAGGATTAATAAAGCAGGTGCTTCGGAAGAGGAAATACTTCATTATTCTTAGAAGCTAACCTGCGGATTACATTAAGCTTCTGGGAGTTCAGTTTTGGTTTTCCATCGCCTTTCCCTGTTCTTTGTGGTCAACTGGGGGAATGGAATGAACTTTGGAGGATCCTTAAATCAGGAGTTTTGGGGACTTGTGGCACACAGCCTATTTTCTGCTACTTATTAAAAGTTTGGCCATTCAAATACCAGGACAATTTTGCTATTGCCAAGTAGTTTGATTAATTCAACAATCAAGACTCTGTGTTTTTTGATCCTGCGCTCAGCTACAAAGTACTCCAATTGTTATTCGGCATATTATAGGCTGATAATAAGAAATATTATAGCTCTCTGACTGTGACTGTAAAGCTGCGATCTGTTTTGTTTGAAGACGTCTATAGCAGCTGCTGTTTTCAGAGCTAAGCCCTGGAGCTTCGATATACAGTGCAACTTGGGAAAATTATATGTGACTGCTTTAATTGAGGAGTGCAAATTCTCTCATTAAGAAAGGCTTGTATTCAGTTTTGAGGGAATTTATCTGATATTAGTCTGTTGTATATAAGTACTGTAACAGCTTGCTTAATCTTTTTATTTTCCTGGTTGGTTTATGAATTATTTGTTTGAAATAATTGAGTCTGGGGAATAGCTTGAATTTTGGTGATTTAGGGTATATTTCATGGCAACAAAGACCAGAGCACAAACTCTTGCACAGGCCCAAGTTCAAAATAACACCAGAAGAACTTCCGTAGATCAAACCAAGGGGAGTGAAGGGACAATGGCGATAATGGAGGAAATAAGGAAAATCCATATGGACTTATCGAGAGAAATCCAAGCCCTGAGGTCTGAAATGGCAGACCTGAGGACTGATCTAAAGAAAGAAATAAAGGAGGAACTTAAGGCAGTCACAGGGGCGATTGATAGAATGTCCTCTGAAGTAGCTAAAATACAAAATAAAATGGAAGTTATAGAAAAAAAAACATGATCACTTTGAAGAAGATCTGAAAGAGGTTAAGCAAAAGCAAAAGATTTTGATAGAAACCAATATATTGAAAGAGGTGAAAATTAGGGAAAGGTCTCTGAAAATTAGAGGGCTCCCAGAAGAAGAAAATGAAGACTTGTGGCAAAAGGTGGTTACCCTGTTAAGTATGTATTTGAGTAAGGACCCTGCTTTTTGTGAAATCGAATTAGATAATTTATTTCGTGTTAACTCTTATATTGCAAGGAAAAATAATAACCCGAGAGATGTCATTGTATTATTTGTAAGGAAACATATACGGGATACTCTCTGGTTTAATCATAAAAGGAGACCGATTAAATTTGGAGAGAGAGAGCTTCAATTGTTTAGGGACTTGCCTCCGGAGATTATCAAGAAAAGAAAAGAATACAATTTCCTTACTTTAGAGTTGAGAAATAGGAAAATTAACTATAGATGGAGGCTTCCAGAAGGCCTAATTCTATGGTTTCAAAGGAAAAAAAATTGTAGTCAGCTCTATAAAGGAGGCAAGGGAATTTCACAAATTTCTTAGGAAAGATTATGCCAGAGATAAAAATAAGAACAATAATAAATCACCGGAAAAGAACAAAGGGAAAGATTTGGTAGAGTGCAAGCGGCCATCTGAGGGTGCAGGCTTTCAGGATCGAGGAGAAGTACTTCCTTTGGCAGATGAACAACCTATAGGAAATTCTTTAGGAGATACCTCAATAGAGCCCTTACAACTGACGTCTGTAGAGGAAGGACAAATGACAATAGGGAGCTTAAAAAATCTTGGACTGGAAGAGGTTTTGGACTTAGGCGATAGTCAGATTCTAGACTCAAGTGCAGGAGAGTCAGACACAGAGGACCGAGCATGTCTGGCTTAAATATTGTGTCCTGGAATGTAAAGGGCTTAAATGGGTGGGACAAGAGAGGAAAAATATTCCAATATGTCAAAAAATTAAGAAGTGACGTACTGTGTTTGCAGGAAATAAAGATTAAGCAGGAAGATGTCAAACTAATAGAAAGACCTAGTTTTGGAAAGCTTTTTGTGTCTAGTGCAGCTAAGAAACAGAAAGGAGTTGCCATGTATGTCAATGCTAGTTATACGCCAAATCAAGTGCTGTGTGATTTGAAAGGTCGTTTTGTTGGGGTGGTAATAAAAATTAGGGGAATGAATGTTTTGTTATTGGGAATATATGGACCACAGAAAAAGAAAGGGAAGTTTTTTAAATCTCTATTAAATAAAGTTGAAAAGCTAACCTTTGACGCTTGTATCACAATGGGAGATATGAATGGGGTCCTTGACCCTCTTTTGGATAGGAAATCACATAAAAAAATTAAATCTACCCAGGGTAAACTCCCAAAAGAATTCTTTGAATTTATGGATAGAATTGGCATTAGCGATGTATGGAGAGAGAAGCATGGTATGGAAAAGGTATATACTTTCTTTTCCGATTGACACCAATCACGGGCTAGGCTGGACATGATTTTAGCGTCAAATAGCCTAATACCAAAAATAACTAAAATAGAGGTAAAACCGAGAGTTTTATCAGATCACAATCTTATACAGGCTAATGTTGTAATAAGCCCTAGACAATTTTCTTGGAGACTAACGCCTGACCTGATTAATAAGGAAAATATAGACAAAACCATTCAGGTGAAGATAGACAATTTTTTTGCAGAGAACTCGGGGAAGGGAACACCTATTGAAATGGTTTGGGAAGCATTTAAGGTGGTAATTAGGGGCGAACTGATTAAGAAATCTGTAGAACTAAAGAAACAATATAATGAAAAAATAAATGATTTACAACAAAAACTAAAGAGTAAGGAAAGGGAGCTACTGGAAACAACTAAGTGTAAAAAATTAACCCTAGAGATAAAAGCAATTCAGCAACAAATTTCTCTGATGTTATCCCACGAGTTAGATAAAAAAATTAATTTTATGAAATGGAAAAAATTCGAAGGTGCAAACAAGCCAGGTAAGTGGCTTGCTTACCAAATGAGAAAAGAAAAAGGGAAAAAAATAATAACTGCACTGAAAGATAATATGCTAAAATATACTGAGCAAGAGAAAATAAAAGAAATAATATGTGATTTTTACACAGAACTATACAAGAAGGAAGAAAAGTTCAAAGAAGATACCATGAAGGATTATTTACAAAATCTGGATATTAAACCTTTGGATGATGAACAAATTCAAATCCTTAACAAAAGCATAACCGCCCAAGAAGTGATGGAAGCGATCAGTTCTATGAAACCACATAAATCGCCGGGGCCTGATGGCTTCCCGTGCGAGTTCTATAAGAAATACGCTGTTTGTTTAAGTCACCACTTAGCAGAACTGATGAATGAGGTAGCTTTAGGCTCGATTGAGATTCCAAGCTCCTGGAGCCAAGCTGATATTGTGTTGCTTCCAAAAGAAGGTAAAGATGTTGAAAATATCAAAAACTATAGACCCATATCACTTTTAAATAGTGATTGTAAAATTTTTGCAAAAATTTTAGCTGAAAGATTAAAAAGGGTATTATCTTCTTGGATCCATAACGATCAAAATGGGTTTCTTCCTTCAAGGATGATTAAGGATAATATCAGATTTGTGTTAGATTTAATAGAACTGTGTGAAAGTAGAAGTGATCGGAAACTAGCTATGATTTTTCTTGATTTTGAGAAGGCTTTCGACCAGGTTGATTGGGCCTTCATATTCATAATTTTGGATCAGATTAAAGCAGGCAATAAATTTACTAATTGGATTAAGGCCATATACTGTAAACAGGAAGCCCAAGTGATTGTGAATGGTGAAAGAACTAAGAAAATACAAATTGGTAAGGGAATGAGGCAGGGGTGTCCTTTGTCCCCCCTCCTCTTCCTAATTGTCATTGAGACTCTCAATTCTAGTCTAAGAGCGGATGATAATGTAAAAGGAATTAGATATAAAGGATTCGAATATAAATTAAAGTCTTACGCAGATGATTTATTAATAACAATTTCTGAAATGGAACAAAGTATGGAAAAACTGCTACAACATCTGAGTAGGTTTGAGATGGTTTCAGGATTAAGAGTGAACAAGGATAAGACTGTAATTCTCACTAAAAACCTAAACCAAAAAGAGAAAGATTCAATACAAGAAATCTCAGGCTTTAAGATAGTTAAAAAAGTAAAATATTTGGGCATTACGATTAGTGGGAAAAATGTAGATCTGTACAGGAATAATTATGAGAAGTTGACTTTAGAAATCAAAAAGGAGTTGGATACTTGGAGTAAACTTAACCTTTCATGGTTAGGGAGGATATCTGCCATTAAGATGGGTGTTTTGCCAAAATTTATGTTTTATTTTCAAAATCTACCTATTATCGTGAATGAAGCTCCATTTAAAAAGTGGAACAGAATGTTAACAGAATTTGTTTGGCAGAACAAGAGACCCAGAGTTAGGCTAAAAACCCTTCAAGATAGGGTAGAAAGAGGGGGTTTGGCTTTCCCTAACCTGCTATTATATTATGAGGCTAATTATTTGTATTGGTTGATCAGTTGGTTCCAGCTCAAAGATAAAAAATGTTTAATTTTAGAAGGATGTGAGCAGAGATTTGGGCTGCATGCCTATCTTTTTTATCAGAAGCAGAAGGTCCACAAAGATTTCATGAATCACTTTGTTAGAAAAGCGATTTTAAGAGTTTGGAATAAGTATAAGGATAGGATTTGTCCTAATATCCGTGTCTGGGTCTCTGTTCATGAAGCTTTTTATGAGAAAGAAAGAATTTGTGAGGACAAAAGTATTACTTACAGAGATCTATTAAACATTGATTCTAAAGGAACGAAGCTCGAGTTTAAAAGTTTGGAGCAACTTGTATCTGAAGGTTTTTCTATTGGCTGGTATATGTATTACCAACTAAGAGAAAGATTTAAAGCAGACCTTAAATCACCTGGTATAAGACTAGCGGAAACAGAATTTGAGACTCTGATGAAAGCTGATAACCTGAAAAAAATATCGTTGTTTTACAGATATCTGCTAAGTATTGATCAAGAAGAGGAGGTGATAAAAACCTCCATGATAAGATGGGCTCAAGATGTCAATCATGCTATTGAATTGGATGGTTGGGAGAGATCCTGGTTTAATATCCAGAAATATACTCTTTGCTATGACATAAAAGAAAATGTTTATAAAATGCACCATAGGTGGTACATGACACCCGCCAAACTGGCCAAAATATATAAAGGTGTTTCTGAAAAATGCTGGACATGCCAGTCGGGCAGAGGTGACTTGTACCACCTATGGTGGCAATGTAAAAAAGCCCAAAAATTTTGGAAGAGCATTCATAGGGTGGTGGAAAGGATTCTGGGGATTGAAATGAATTTGGAACCTGAACTATATTTGCTAAATATTGTGATGGATAAGGACCTGGAAAAGCAATATGGGAAGCTGCTATTCTATATGGTCATCAGTGCGAGATTGGTATATGCTAAGAATTGGAAGAGTGTATTGATACCATGTAAGGATGATTGGTTAAGTAAACTCATAGAACCAATGAAAATGGATAACATGTCAGTCAAACTAAGGGATCAGGATTGGGAGAGAAACAAAGAGATATGGCAGCCGTTGCTAAACTATATAAGCGGCAAGTCAAGATGAAGATGGTATAGTAAAATGAGATGAGACTAACGGGAGATATAGATAATATTCAGATTTTGGTTGCACCTATGATATGAATAGATCTGTAAGTAGAATGTTGGTAACTTTTTGAGTACGTTCGGTCTAAAATTGTATAAGGCAGGCTCAAACTCAAACATAATGGACCGAGAACATGGTTCAGGTCTCAGGAAGTTTTTGTTTTTGTCTTCTTCTTTTTTTTTCTTTTTTCTTTTTCTCGGTCTGTTGTCAGAGGTCTGTTTAGTTTTATAGTCAAGTGTTGTTGGTGTGTAGGATGCGTGTTTGTATCAATATATATATATATATGTATTTCTTATACATATATATGTATATGTATGATTTGAAAATGGAGGACATGTCCTACAAATGTAGGACGTCCCAGCGTGAAGGCCCACATCAAAAACACCTCTTTCCAAGGGTTCAAATTTTTGTCCACTAACTAGATACCAAACTTCCTTTTTACTGCTCTATAAACTCGGACAGCAAGAAAACGGCTCAACAGAGAGGAAATAAGATTCAATAAAACCATTCCCATCAACTTCCTCATGCAAAGAAATCTTGAACAATGAAAGATCATTTCGTTCTGCATAAAAGAGGATCCTTCTCCCAATGTGATTTCATGCAGACTGGTTACCCTTCTATCACGACCAATTTTTTTGTAAATCCATAAATGATGTGAAGAGTTTGGACTACATAGCAATTGCCTCCTCTTTCAAATCTCTCATTCGAGAATGTCAGAAATATAATCACAGAACCTTACAGGTGCAAGATATGCCAAGATATGGCTAGTCCAAACTCCCAGCCTTCTGAATTTTTGCAACTCAATAACGTCAGATAATTGCCAATTGAAACTTTGTGCAAAGACCTCAAAGGACGTAAAGTCCACCAAAGTCCAAGAGAATGAATTCTATTTTCAAATAGCTCTTACACTATTATGGAGAGTTGTTTTGCTTCAAGAGATTGGATATTACATTGAAAATGCATGGATGGCCATGGTCATTATTAATTATGGTTCTACAGTTTTAAAATATAGTATAAACCCATAAAATATACAGTGATAAGAAAATGGAGGACATGTCCTACAAATGGAGGACACCCAGGAGGGAAGGTCCAAATCAAAAACACCCCTTTCCAAGGGTTCAAATTTTTCTCCACTATCTAGCAACCAAACTTCCTTTTTACTGCTCTAAAACATCTGACAGCAAGAAAACGGCTCAACAGAGAGGAAATAAGATTCAATAAAACCATTCCCATCAACTTCCTCATGCAAAGTAATCTTGAAAAATGAAAGATCATTTCCTTCTACATAGAAGAGGATCCTTCTCTCCATGTGATTTCATGCAGACTGTGTACCCCTACATCACCAACAATTTCACTGTGAATCCATAAATGACATGAAGGGTTTGGACTACATGGCACGTGCCTCCTCTTCCAAATCTCTCATTCGAGAATGTCAGATATGTAATCACAGAATCTTACAGGTGCAAGATATGCCAAGAGATGGCTAGTCCAAACTCCCAGCCTTCCGAATTTTTGCAAGTCAATAACGTCTGATAATTGCCCATCCAAACTTTGTGGAAAGACCTCGAAGGACGTAAAGTCCACCATAGTCTAAGAGAATAAATTCTACTTTCAAATAGCTCTTACGCTATTATGGAGAGTTGTTTTGCTTCAAGAGAGTGGATATTACATTGAAAATGCATGGATGGCCATGGTCATTATTAATTATGGTTCTACAGTTTTACAAATATAGTATATACCCATAAAATATACTGTGGTTTGAAAACGGAGGACATGTCCTACAAATTTAGGACGCCCAGGAGGGATGGCCCTAATCAAAAACACCTCTTTCCAAGGGTTCAAATTTTTCTCCACTAACTAGCAAGCAAACTTCCTTTTTACTGCCCTACTTATTAGTACATCAAGAAAACGCCTCAACAGAGAGGAAATAAGATTCAATAAAACCATTCCCATCAACTTCCTCATGCAAAGAAATCTTGAACCATCAAAGATCATTTTGTTCTACATAGAAGAGGATCCTTCTCTCCAAGTGATTTCATGCAGACTGGATCCGCCTCTATCACGACCAATTTCCCTGTGAATCCAAAAATGACATGAAGGGTTTGGACTATATGGCACTTGCCTCCCCTTCCAAATCTCTCATTCGAGAATGTCAGATATGTAATCATAGAATCTTACAGGTGGAAGATATGCCAAGTAATGGCTTGTGCAAATTACCACCCTTCAGAAGTTTTGCAATTCAATAACGTCTGATAATTGCCCATCCAAACTTTGTGGAAAGACATCGAAGCACGTAAAGTTCACCAAAGTTCAAGAGAATAAATTCTACTTTCAAATAGCTCTTACACTATTATGGAGAGTTGTTTTGCTTCAAGAGAGTAGATTTTATGATGAAAATGCTTGGATGGCAATGGTCATGATTATTTATGGGTCTACATGTGTATAAATATGGTATATACCCATAAAATATACTGTGATATGAAAATGGAGGACATGTCCTACAAATGTAGGACACCCAGGAGGGAAGGCCCAAATCAAAAACAACACTTTCCAAGGATTCAAATTATGTACACTAACTAGCAACCAAACTTCCTTTTTCTGCTCTATATACTCGTAAAGCAAGAAAACGGCTCAACAGAGAGGAAATAAGATTCAATAAAACCATTGCCATCAACTTCCTAATGCAAAGAAATCTTGAACAATCAAAGATCATTTTGTTCTACATAGAAGAGGATCCTTCTCTCGATGTGATTTCATGCAGACTGTGCACCCCTACATCACCACCAATTTCACTGTGAATCCATAAATGACATGAAGGGTTTGGACTACATGGCACGTGCCTCCTCTTCCAAATCTCTCATTCGAGAATGTCAGATATGTAATCACAGAATCTTACAGGTGCAAGATATGCCAAGAGATGGCTAGTCCAAACTCCCAGCCTTCCGAATTTTTGCAACTCAATAACGTCTGATAATTGCCCATCCAAACTTTGTGGAAAGACCTCGAAGGACGTAAAGTCCACCATAGTCTAAGAGAATAAATTCTACTTTCAAATAGCTCTTACGCTATTATGGAGAGTTGTTTTGCTTCAAGAGATTGGATATTACATTGAAAATGCTTGGATGGCAATGGTCATGATTAATTATGGGTATACAGGTGTACAAATATAGTATATACCCATAAAATATACTATGATCTGAAAATGGAGGACATGTCCTACAAATGTAGGACGCCCAGGAGGGAAGGCCCAAATCAAAAACACCTCTTTCCATGGGTTCAAATTTTTGTCCACTAACTAGCAACCAAACTTCCTTTTTAATGCTCTATATATTCGTACATCAAGAAAACGGCTCAACAGAGAGGAAATAAGATTCAATAAAACCATTCCCATCAACTTCCTCATGCAAAGAAATCTTAAACAATGAAAGATAATTTTTTTCTGCATACAAGAGGATCCTTCTCTCCATGTGATTTCATGCAGACTGGGTACCCCTCCATCACGACCAATTTTACTGTGAATCCATAAGTGACATGAAGGTTTTGGACTACATAGCACTTGCCTCCTCTTCCAAATCTTTCATTGGAGAATGTCAGATATGTAATCACAGAATCTTACAGGTGAAAGATATGCCAAGAGATCGCTAGTCCAAACTTCCACCCCTCAGAATTTTTGCAACTCAGTAACATCTGAGAATTGCCCATCCAAACTTTGTGGAAAGACAAAGAGGTGTTTTTGATTCGGGCCTTCCCTCCTGCGTGTCCTCTTTCCAAGGGTTCAAATTTTTGTCCACTAACTAGCAACCAAACCTCCTTTTTACTGCTCTATATACTCGTACAGCAAGAAAACGGCTCAACATAGAGGAAATAATATTCAATAAAACCATTCCCATCCACTTCCTCATGCAAAGAAATCTTGAACAATGAAAGATCATTTCGTTTTGCATAGAAGAGGATAGTTCTCTCCATGTGATTTCATGCAGACTAGTTACCCCTCCATCACGACCACTTTTATTGTGAATCAATAAATGATATGAAGGGTTTGGACTACATAGCACTTGCCTCCTCTTCCAAATCACTCATTCGAGAATGTCAGATATGTAATCACAGAATCTTGCAGATGCAAGATATGCCAAGAGATGGCTATTCAAAACTCCAGCCTTCCGAATTTTTGCAACTCATTAAGGTCTGATAATTGCCCACCCAAACTTTGTGGAAAGACCTCGAAGGACGTAAAGTGCACCAAAGTCCAAGAGAGTAATTGCTACTTTCAAATAGCTCATACACTCTCATAAAGAGTTGTTTTGCTTGAACGGAGTGGAATATAGTTTGAAAATGCTTGGATGGCAATGGCCATGATTAATTATGGGTCTGCAGGTGTAAAAATATAGAATCAACCCATAAAATATACTGTGATCTGAAAATGGAGGACATGTCCTACAAATGTAGGACGCCCTGGAGGGAAGGCCCAAATCAAAAACACCTCTTTCCGAGGGTTCAAATTTTTGTCCACTAACTAATAACCAAACTTCCTTTTCACTGCTCTATATACTCGTACAGCAAGAAAACGGCTCAACAGAGAGGTAATAAGATCCAATAAAACCATTCCGATCAACTTCCTCATGCAAAGAAATCTTGAACAATGAAGGATAATTTCGTTCTGCTAGAACAGGATCCTTCTCTCCATGTGATTTCATGCAGACTGGTTACCCCTCCTTCACGACCAATTTTATTGTGAATCTATAAATGATATGAAGGGTTTGGACTACATAGCACTTTTCTCCTCTTCTAAATCTCTCATTCGAGAATGTCAGATATGTAATCCCAGAATCTTGCAGGTGCAAGATATGCCAAGAAATGGCTAGTCCAAACTCCCAGCCTTCCAAATTTTTGCAACTCAATAAGGTTTGATAATTGCCCATCCAAACTTTGTGGAAAGACCTAGCTTGACTTAAAGTGCACCAAAGTCCAAGAGAATAATTGCTACATTCAAATAGCTCATACACTATTATGGAGAGTTGTTTTGCTTGAACAGAGTGGAATATACTTTGAAAATGCTTGGATTGCAATGGTCATGATTAATTATGGGTCTGCAGGTGTACAAATATAGTATAAACCCATAAAATATACTGTGATCTGAAAATGGAGGACATGTCCTACAAATGTAGGATGCCCTGGAGGGAAGGCCCAAATCAAAAACACCTCTTTCCAAGGGTTTAAATTTTTGCACACTAACTAGCAACCAAACTTCCTTTTTACTGCTCTATATACTCGTACAGCAAGAAAACGGCTCAACAGAGAGGTAATAAGATCCAATAAAACCATTCCGATCAACTTCCTCATGCAAAGAAATCTTGAACAATGAAGGATAATTTCGTTCTGCTAGAACAGGATCCTTCTCTCCATGTGATTTCATGCAGACTGGTTACCCCTCCTTCACGACCAATTTTATTGTGAATCTATGAATGATATGAAGGGTTTGGACTACATAGCACTTTTCTCCTCTTCTAAATCTCTCATTCGAGAATGTCAGATATGTAATCCCAGAATCTTGCAGGTGCAAGATATGCCAAGAGATGGCTAGTCCAAACTCCCAGCCTTCCGAATTTTTGCAACTCAATAAGGTTTGAAAATTGCCCATCCAAACTTTGTGGAAAGACCTAGCTTGACTTAAAGTGCACCAAAGTCCAAGAGAATAATTGCTACTTTCAAATAGCTCATACACTATTATGGAGAGTTGTTTTGCTTGAACGGAGTGGAATATACTTTGAAAATGCTTGGATTGCAATGGTCATGATTAATTATGGGTCTGCAGGTGTACAAATATAGTATAAACCCATAAAATATACTGTGATCTGAAAATGGAGGACATGTCCTACAAATGTAGGATGCCCTGGAGGGAAGGCCCAAATCAAAAACACCTCTTTCCAAGGGTTTAAATTTTTGCACACTAACTAGCAACCAAACTTCCTTTTTACTGCTCTATATACTCGTACAGCAAGAAAACGGCTCAACAGAGATGAAATAAGATTCAATAAAACCATTCCCATCAACTTCCTCATGCAAAGAAATCTTAAACAATGAAAGATAATTTTGTTCTTCATACAAGAGGATCCTTCTCTTCATGTGATTTCATGCAGACTGGGTACCCCTCCATCACGATCAATTTTACTGTGAATCCATAAATGACATGAAGGGTTTGGACTACATAGCACTTGCCTCCTCTTCCAAATCTTTCATTCTAGAATGTCAGATATGTAATCACAGAATCTTACAGGTGAAAGATATGCCAAGAGATCGCTAGTCCAAACTTCCACCCCTCAGAATTTTTGCAACTCAGTAATATCTGAGAATTGCCCATCCAAACTTTGTGGAAAGACCTCGCAGGATGTAAGGTGCACCAAAGTCCAAGAGAATAAATGCTACTTTCAAATAGCTCATACACTATTATGGAGAGTTGTTTTGCTTGAACGGAGTGGAATATACTTTGAAAATGCTTGGATGTCAATGGTCATGATTAATTATGGGTCTGCAGGTGTACAAATATAGTATAAACCCATAAAATATACTGTGATCTGAAAATGGAGGACATGTCCTACAAATGTAGGACGCCCTGGAGGAAAGGCCCAAATCAATAACACCTCTTTCCAAGGGTTCTAATTTTTGTCCACTATCTAGCAACCAAAGTGCCTTTTTACTGCCCTATAACATCGGACAGCAAGTAAACGGATCAACAGAGAGGAAATAAGATTCAATAAAACCATTCCCATCAACTTCCTCATGAAAAGAAATCTTGAAAAAAGAAAGATCATTTTGTTCTACATAGAAGAGGATCCTTCTCTCCATGTGATTTCGTGCAGACTGGGTACCCATACATGACCACCAATTTCACTGTGAATCCATAAATGACATGAAGGGTTTGGACTACATGGCACGTGCCTCCTCTTCCAAATCTCTCATTCGAGAATGTCAGATATGTAATCACAGAATCTGACAGGTTGAAGATATGCCAAGAGATGGCTAGTCCAAATTCGCAGCCTTCCGAATTTTTGCAACTCAATAACGTCTGATAATTGCCCATCCAAACTTTGTGGAAAGACATTGAAGGACGTAAAGTGCACCATAGTCTAAGAGAATAAATTCTACTTTCAAATAGCGCTTACGCTATTATGGAGAGTTGTTTTGCTTCAAGAGATTGGATATTACATTGAAAATGCTTGGATGGCAATGGTCATGATTAATTATGGGTATACAGGTGTACAAATATAGTATACACCCATAAAATATACTGTGATCTGAAAATGGAGGACATGTCCTACAAATGTAGGACGTCCAGGAGTGAAGGCCCACATCAAAAACACCTCTTTCCAAGGGTTCAAATTTTTGTCCACTAACTAGCTACCAAAGTTCCTTTTTACTGCTCTATAAACTCGGACAGCAAGAAAATGGCTCAACAGAGAGGAAATAAGATTCAATAAAACCATTCCCATCAACTTCCTCATGCAAAGAAATCTTGAACAATGAAAGATCATTTCGTTTTGCATAGAAGAGGATAGTTCTCTCCATGTGATTTCATGCAGACTAGTTACCCCTCCATCACGACCACTTTTATTGTGGATCCATAAATGATATGAAGGGTTTGGACTACATAGCACTTGCCTCCTCTTCCAAATCTCTCATTCGAGAATGTCAGATATGTAATCACAGAATCTTACAGGTGAAAGATATGCCAAGAGATCGCTAGTCCAAACTTCCACTCCTCAGAATTTTTGCAACTCAGTAACATCTGAGATTTGCCCATCCAAACTTTGTGGAAAGACCTCGCAGGATGTAAGGTACACCAAAGTCCAAGAGAATAAATGCTACTTTCAAATAGCTCATACACTATTATGGAGATTTTTGCTTGAACGGAGTGGAATATACTTTGAAAATGCTTAGATGTCAATGGTCATGATTAATTATGGGTCTGCAGGTGTACAAATATAGTATAAACACATAAAATATACTGTGATCTGAAAATGGAGGACATGTCCTACAAATGTAGGATGCCCTGGAGGGAAGGCCCAAATCAAAAACACCTCTTTCCAAGGGTTCAAATTTTTGTCCACTAACTAATAACCAAACTTCCTTTTCACTGCTCTATATACTCGTACAGCAAGAAAACGGCTCAACAGAGAGGTAATAAGATCCAATAAAACCATTCCGATCAAGTTCCTCATGCAAAGAAATCTTGAACAATGAAGGATAATTTCGTTCTGCTAGAACAGGATCCTTCTCTCCATGTGATCTCATGCGGACTGGTTACCCCTCCTTCACGACCAATTATGTTGTGAATCTATAAATGATATGAAGGGTTTGGACTACATAGCACTTGTCTCCTCTTATAAATCTCTCATTCGAGAATGTCAGATATGTAATCCCAGAATCTTGCAGGTGCAAGATATGCCAAGAGATGGCTAGTCCAAACTCCCAGCCTTCCGAATTTTTGCAACTCAATAAGGTCTGATAATTGCCCATCCAAACTTTGTGGAAAGACCTAGTTCGACTTAAAGTGCACCAAAGTCCAAGAGAATAATTGCCACTTTCAAATAGCTCATACATTATTATGGAGAGTTGTTTTGCTTGAACGGAGTGGAATATACTTTGAAAATGCTTGGATGGCAATGGTCATGATTAATTATGGGTCTGCAGGTGTACAAATATAGTATAAACCCATAAAATATACTGTGATCTGAAAATGGAGGACATGTCCTACAAATGTAGGATGCCCTGGAGGGAAGGCCCAAATCAAAAACACCTCTTTCCAAGGGTTCAAATTTTTGCACACTAACTAGCAACCAAACTTCCTTTTTACTGCTCTATATACTCGTACAGCAAGAAAACGGCACAACAGAGACGAAATAAGATTCAATAAAACCATTCCCATCAACTTCCTCATGCAAAGAAATCTTAAACAATGAAAGATAATTTTGTTCTGCATACAAGAGGATCCTTCTCTTCATGTGATTTCATGCAGACTGGGTACCCCTCCATCACGAGCAATTTCCCTGTGAATCCAAAAATGACATGATGGGTTTGGACTATATGGCACTTGCCTCCTCTTCCAAATCTCTCATTCGAGAATGTCAGATATGTCATCACAGAATCTTACAGGTGGGAGATATGCCAAGTAATGGCTTGTGCAAACTACCACACTTCAGAATTTTTGCAACTCAATAACGTCTGATAATTGCCCATCCAAACTTTGTGGAAAGACCTCGAAGGACGTAAAGTCCACCAAAATCCGATAAATTCTACTTTCAAATAGCTCTTACACTATTATGGAGAGTTGTTTTGTTTGAACGGAGTGGAATATACTTTGAAAATGCTTGGATGGCAATGGTCATGATTAATGATGGGTCTGCAGGTGTACAAATATAGTATAAACCCATAAAATATACTGTGATCTGAAAATGGAGGACATGTCCTACAAAAGTAGGAAGCCCAGGAGGGAAGGCCCAAATTAAAAAACACATCTTTCCAAGGGTTCAAATTTTTCTTCACTAACTAGCCCCAAAAATCCTTTTTACTGCTCTATATATTCGTACATCAAGAAAAACGCTCAACAGAGAGGAAATAAGATTCAATAAAACCATTCCCATCAACTTCCTCAAGCAAAAAAATCTTGAACAATGAAAGATCAATTCGTTCTGCATGGAAGAGGATCCTTCTCTCCATGTGATTTCAAGCAGACTGGTTACCCCTCCATCACGACCAATTTTATTGTGAATCCATAAATGATATGAAGGGTTTGGACTACATGGCAATTGCCTCCTCTTCCAAATCTCTCATTCGAGAATGTCAGATATGTAATCACAGAATCTTACAGGTGCAAGATATGCCAAGAGATGGCTAGTCCAAACTCCCAGACTTCAGAATTTTTGCAACTCAATAACTTCTGATAATTTCCCATCCAAACTTTGTGGAAAGACCTCGCCGGACATAAAGTCCACCAAAGTCCAAGAAAATAAATTCTACTTTGAAATAGCTCTTACACTATTATGGAGAGTTCATTTGCTTCAAGAGAGTGGATATTACATTGAAAATGCGTTGATGGCAAGGGTCATGATTTATTATGGGTCTACAGGTGAACATATATAGTATAACCCAAAAAATATACTGTGATCTCAAGATGGAGGACATGTCCTACAAACGTAGGACGCCCAGGAGTGAAGGCCCACATCAAAAACACCTCTTTCCAAGGGTTCAAATTTTTGTCCACTATCTAGCAACCAAACTTCCTTTTTACTGCTCTATATCATCGGACAGCAAGTAAACGGCTCAACAGAGAGGAAATAAGATTCAATAAAACCATTCCCATCAACTTCCTCATGCAAAGAAATCTTGAACAATGAAAGATCATTTCTTTCTCTATAGAAGAGGATCCTTCTCTCCATGTGATTTCATGCAGACTGGGTACCCCTCCATCACGACCAATTTCACTGTGAATCCATAAATGACATGAAGGGTTTGGAATACATGGCAATTGCCTCCTCTTCCAAATCTCTCATTCGAGAATGTCAGATATGTAATCACAGAATCTTGTAGGTGCAAGATATGCCAAGAGATGGCTATTCCAAACTCCAGCCTTCTGCATACAAGACCATCCATCTCTCCATGTAATTTTATGCTGCCTGGATACCCCTCCTTCACGACCAATTTTATTGTGAATCCATAAATGATATGAAGGGTTTGGACTACATAGCACTTGCCTCCACTTCCAAATCTCTCATTCAAGAATGTCACATATGTAATCACAGAATCTGACAGGTGGAATATATGCCAAGAAATATCTTGTGCAAACTGCCAGCATTCCGAAATTTTGCAACTCAATAAGGTCTGATAAATGCCCATCCAAACTTTGTGGAAAGACCTCGCTTGACGTAAAGTGCACCAAAGTCCAAGAGAATAATTGCTACTTTCAAATAGCTCATACACTATTATGGAGAGTTGTTTTGCTTGAACGGAGTGGAATATACTTTGAAAATGCTTGGATGTCAATGGTCATGATTAATTATGGGTCTGCAGGTGTACAAATATGTTGAAAACCCATAAAATATACTGTGATCTGAAAATGGAGGACATGTCCTACAAATGTAGGACGCCCAGGAGGGAAGGCCCAAATCAAAAACACCTCTTTCCAAGGGTTCAAATTTTTGTACACTAACTAGCAACCAAACTTTCTTTTTACTGCTCTATATACTCTTACAGCAAGAAAACGGCTCAAAAGAGAGGAAATAAGATTCAATAAAACCATTCCCATCAACTTCCTAATGCAAAGAAATCTTGAACAATGAAAGATAATTTTGTACTGCATACAAGTGGATCCTTCTCTCCATGTGATTTCATGCAGACTGATGGAGGTACCCCTCCATCACGACCAATTTTACGGTGAATCCATAAATGACATGAAGGGTTTGAACTACATAGCACTTGCCTCCTCTTCCAAATCTCTCATTCGAGAATGTCAGATATGTAATCACAGAATCTTGCAGGTGCAAGATATGCCAAGAGATGGCTATTCCAAACTCCCAGCCTTCCGAATTTTTGCAACTCAATAAGGTCTGATAATTGCCCATCCAAACTTTGTGGAAAGACCTCCCTTGACTTAAAGTGCACCAAAGTCCAAGAGAATAATTGCTACTTTCAAATAGCTCATACACTATTATGGAGAGTTGTTTTGCTTGAACGGAGTGGAATATACTTTGAAAATGCTTGGATGTCAATGGTCATGATTAATTATGGGTCTGCAGGTGTACAAATATAGTATAAACCCATAAAATATACTGTGATCTGAAAATGGAGGACATGTCCTACAAATGTAGGATGCCCTGGAGGGAAGGCCCAAATCAATAACACCTCTTTCCAAGGGTTCAAATTTTTGTCCACTAACTAGCAACCAAACTTCCTTTTTACTGCTCTATATATTCGTACATCAAGAAAACCGCTCAACAGAGAGGAAATAAGATTCAATAAAACCATTCCCATCAACTTACTCATGCAAAGAAATCTTGAACCATCAAAGATCATTTTGTTCTACATAGAAGATGATCCTTCTCTCCAAGTGATTTCATGCAGACTGGATCCGCCTCTATCACGAACAATTTCCCTGTGAATCCAAAAATGACATGAAGGGTTTGGACTATATGGCACTTGCCTCCTCTTCCAAATCTCTCATTCCAGAATATCAGATATGTCATCACAGAATCTAACAGGTGGAAGATATGCGAAGTAATGGCTTGTCCAAACTACCACACTTCAGAATTTTTGCAACTCAATAACGTCTGATAATTGCCCATCCAAACTTTGTGGAATGACCTCGAAGGACGTAAAGTCCACCAAATCCTATAAATTCTACTTTCAAATAGCTCTTACACTATTATGGAGAGTTGTTTTGCTTCAAGAGAGTGGAAATTACAATGAAAATGCTTCGATGGCAATGGTCATGATTAATTATGGGTTTACTGGTGTACAAATATAGTATATAACCATAAAATATTATGTGAACTGAAAATGTAGGACATGTCCTACAAATGTAGGATGCCCAGGAGGGAAGGCCAAAATTAAAAACACCTCTTTCCAAGGGTTCAAATTTTTCTTCACTAACTAGCCACAAAAATAACTTTTTACTGCTCTATATATTCGTACATCAAGAAAAACGCTCAACAGAGAGGAAATAAGATTCAATAAAACCATTCCCATCAACTTCTTCATGCAAAGAAATCTTGAACAAATAAAGATTATTTTGTTCTACCTTGAAGAGGATCCTTCTCTCCATCTAATTTCATGCAGACTGGGTACCCCTCCTTCACGACCAATTTTATTGTGAATCTATAAATGATAGGAAGGGTTTGGACTACATAGCACTTGCCTCCTCTTCCAAATCTCTCATTCGAGAATGTCAGATATGTAATCACAGAATCTTACAGGTGCAAGATATGCCAAGAGATGGCTAGTCCAAACTCCCAGCCTTCCGAATTTTTGCAACTCAATAACGTCTGATAATTGCCCATCCAAACTTTGAGGAAAGACCTCGCCGGACGTAAAGTCCACCAAAGTACAAGAAAATAAATTATACTTTCAAATAGCTCTTACACTATTATGGAAATTACATTGTTTTGCTTCAAGAGAGTGGATATTACTTTGAAAATGCTTGGATGGCCACGGTCCTGTTTTATTATGGGTTTGCAGGTGTACAAATATAGTATAAACCCATAAAATATACTGTGATCTGAAAATGGAGGACATGTCCTACAAATGTAGGACGCCCAGTAGGGAAGGCCCAAATCAAAAACACCTCTTTCCAAGGGTTCAAATTTTGTCCACTATCTAGCAAGCAAACTTCCTTTTTACTGCTGTGTAAACTCGGACAGTAAGAAAACGGCTCAACAGAGACAAAAAAAGATTCAATAAAACCATTCCCATTAACTTCCTCATGCAAAGAAATCTTGAACAATGAAAGATCATTTCTTCCTGTATAGAAGAGGATCCTTCTCTCCATGTGATTTCATGCAGACTGGGTACCCCTCCATCACGACCAATTTCACTGTGAATCCATAAATGACATGAAGGGTTTGTACTACATGGCACTTGCCTCCTCTTCCAAATCTCTCATTCGAGAATGTCAGATATGTAATCACAGAATCTTACAAGTGGAAGATATGCCAAGTAACTGTTTGTCCAAACTACCACCCTTCAGAATTTTTGCAACTCAATAAGGTCTGATAATTGCCCATCCAAACTTTGTGGAAAGATCTCGCTTGAAGTAAAGTGCACCAAAGTCGAAGAGAATAATTGCTACTTTCAAATAGCTCATACACTATTATGGAGAGCTGTTTTCTTTGAGCGGAGTGGAATATACTTTGAAAATGCTTAGATGGCAATGGTCATGATTAATTATGGGTCTACAGGTGTACAAATATAGTATAAACCAGGGGTAGGCAACCTTTCCCCTTTAAGGGCCGAGGGACTTCAGCTCCCAGAATCCCAGGAGCTATTGGCCAACATGGGACTATTGGCCAACATGGCTGAGGCTTCTGGGAGCTGAAGTCCCTCGGCCCTTGAAGGGGAAAGGTTGCCTACCCCTGGTATAAACGCATAAAATATACTGTGATCTGAAAATGGAGGACATGTCCTACAAATGTAGGATGCCCTGGAGGGAAGGCCCAAATCAAAAACACCTCTTTCCAAGTGTTCAAATTTTTGTACATTAACTAGCAACCAAAGTTCCTTTTTACTGCTCTATATACTCAGACAGCAAGAAAACGGCTCAACAGAGAGGAAATAAGATTCAATAAAACCATTCCCATCAACTTCCTCATGCAAAGAAATCTTGAACAATGAAAGATCATTTCTTTCTGCATAGAAGAGGATCCTTCTCTCCATGTGATTTCATTCAGACTGGTTACCCCTCCAACACGTCCAATTTTTTTCTGAATCCATAAATGATATGAAGGGTTTGGACTACATAGCACTTGCCTCCTCTTTCAGATCTCTCATTCGAGAATGTCAGATATGTAATCACAGAATCTTGCAGGTGCAAGATATGCCAAGAGATGGCTATTCCAAACTCCCAGGCTTCGAAATTTTTGCAACTCAATAAGGTCGGATAATTGCCCATCCAAACTTTGTGGAAAGACCTCGCTTGACTTAAAGTGCACCAAAGTCCAAGAGAATAATTGCTACTTTCAAATAGCTCATACACTATTATGGAGAGTTGTTTTGCTTGAACGGAGTGCAATATACTTTGAAAATGCTTGGATGGCCATGGTCATGATTAATTATGTGTCTGCAGGTGTACAAATATAGTATAAACCCATAAAATATACTGTGATCTGAAAATGGAGGACATGTCCTACAAATGTAGGACGTCCAGGAGGGAAGGCCCACATCAAAAACACCTATTTCCAAGGGTTCAAATTTTTGTCCACTATCTAGCAAACAAACTTCCTTTTTACTGCTCTGTAAACTCGGACAGTAAGAAAACGGCTCAACAGAGACGAAAAAAGATTCAATAAAACCATTCCCATTAACTTCCTCATGCAAAGAAATCTTGAACAATGAAAGATCATTTTTTTCTGTATAGAAGAGGATCCTTCTCTCCATGTGATTTCATGCAGACTGGGTACCCCTCCATCACGACCAATTTCACTGTGAATCCATAAATGACATGAAGGGTTTGGAATACATAGCACTGGCCTCCTCGTCCAAATCTCTCATTCGAGAATGTCAGATATATAATCACAGAATCTTAGAGGTGGAAGATATGCCAAGTAATGGCTTGTCCAAACTCCCACCCTTCCGAATATTTGCAATTCAATAACGTCTGATAATTGCCCATCAAAACTTTGTGGAAAGACCTCGCCGGACGTAAAGTCCACCAAAGTCCAAGAAAAAAAATTCTACTTTCAAATAGCTCTTACATTATAATGGAGAGTTCTTTTGCTTAAAGAGAGTGGATATTACATTGAAAATGCTTGGATGGATGGTCATGATTTATTATGGGTCTAGAGGTGTACACATATAGTATAAACCCATAAAATATACTGTGATCTCAAGATGGAGGACATGTCCAACAAATGTAGGACGCCCAGGAGGGAAGGAGCAAATCAAAAACACCTCTTTCCATGGGTTCTAATTTTTGTTCACTATCTAGCTACCAAACTTCCTTTTTACTGCTCTATATATTCGTACATCAAGAAAACGGCTCAACAGAGAGGAAATAATATTCAATAAAACCATTCCCATCAACTTCCTCATGCAAAGAAATCTTGAACAATGAAAGATCATTTTTTTCTGCATACAAGAGGATCCTTCTCTCCATGTGATTTCATGCAGACTGGGTACCCCTCCATCACGACCAATTTTACTGTGAATACATAAATGACATGAAGGGTTCGGCCTACATAGCACTTGCCTCCTTTTCCAAATCTTTCATTCGAGAATGTCAGATATGTAATCACAGAATCTTACATGTGAAAGATATGCCAAGAGATCGCTAGTCCGAACTTCCACCCTTCAGAATTTTTGCAACTCAGTAACGTCTGAGAATTGCCCATCCAAACTTTGTGGAAAGACCTCACAGGATGTAAGGTGCACCAAAGTCCAAGAGAATAAATGCTACTTTCAAATAGCTCATACACTCTTATGGAGAGTTGTTTTGCTTGAACGGAGTGGAATATACATTGAAAATGCTTGGATGTCAATGGTCATGATTAATTATGGGTCTGCATGTGTAAAAATATAGTATAAACCCATAAAATATACTGTGATCTGAAAATGGAGGACATGTCCTAAAAATGTAGGACACCCTGGAGGAAAGGCCCAAATCAATAACACCTCTTTCCATAGGTTCAAATTTTTGTCCAGTAACTAGCAACCAAACTTCCTTTTTACTGCTCTATATATTCGTACATCAAGAAAACCGCTCAACAGAGAGGAAATAAGATTCAATAAAACCATTCCCATCAACTTCCTCATGCAAAGAAATCTTGAACTATCAAAGATCATTTTGTTCTACATAGAAGAGGATCCTTCTCTCCATGTGATTTCATGCAGTCTGGGTACCCCTCCATCAAGACCAATTTCACTGTGAATCCTTAATGACATGAAGGGTTTGGACTACATGGCACTTGCCTCCTCTTCCAAACCTCTCATTCGAGAATGACAGCTATGTAATCACAGAATCTTACAGGTGTAAGATATGCCAAGAAATGGCTTGTCCAAAATTCCACACTTCAGAATTTTTGCAACTCAATAACGTCTGATAATTGCCCATCCAAACTTTGTGGAAAGACCTCGAAGGACATAAAGTCCACCAAAGTCCAAGAGAATTAATTCTACTTTCAAATAGCTCTACACTATTACGGAGAGTTGTTTTGCTTCAAGAGAGTGGATATTACATTAAAAATGCTTGGATGGCAATGGTCATGATTAATTATGGGTCAACAAGGGTACATATATAGTATAAACCCATAAAATACAGTATGATCTGAAAATGGAGGACATGTCCTATAAATGTAGGACGTCCAGGAGTGAAGGCCCACATCAAAAACACCTCTTTCCTAGGGTTCAAATTTTTGTCCACTAACTAGCTACCAAACTTCCTTTTTACTGCTCTATAAACTCGGACAGCAAGAAAACGGCTCAACAGAGAGGAAATAAGATTCAATAAAACCATTCCCATCAACTTCCTCATGCAAAGAAATCTTGAACAATGAAAGATCATTTCGTTCTGCATAAAAGAGGATCCTTCTTTCCATGTGATTTCATGCTGATTGGTTACACTTCTATCACGACCAATTTTTTTGTGAAACCATAAATGATATGAAGGGTTTGGACTACATAGCAATTGCCTCTTCTTCCAAATCTCTCATTCCAGAATGTCAGATATGTAATCACAGAACCTTACAGGTGCAAGATATGCCAAGATATGGCTAGTCCAAACTCCCAGCCTTCTGAATTTTTGCAACTCAATAATATCTGATAATTGCCCATCCAAACTTTGTGGAAAGACCTCGAAGGACGTAAAGTCCACCAAAGTCCAAGAGAATGAATTCTACTTTCAAATTGTTATTACACTATTGTGGAGAGTTGTTTTGCTTCAAAACATTGGATATTACATTGAAAATGCGTTGATGGCAATGGTCATGATTAATTATGGGTTTACAGGTGTACTAATATAGTATATACCCATAAAATATACTATGATCTGAAAATGGAGGACATGTCCTACAAATGTAGGACGCCCTGGAGGGAAGGCCCAAATCAAAAACACCTCTTTCCATGGGTTCAAATTTTTGTCCACTAACTAGCAACCAAACTTCCTTTTTAACGCTCTATATATTCGTACATCAAGAAAACGGCTCAACAGAGAGGAAATAAGATTCAATAAAACCATTCCCATCAACTTCCTCATGCAAAGAAATCTTAAAGAATGAAAGATAATTTTTTTCTGCATACAAGACGATCCTTCTCTCCATGTGATTTCATGCAGACTGGGTACCCCTCCATCACGACCAATTTTACTGTGAATCCATAAATGACATGAAGGGTTTGGACTACATAGCACTTGCCTCCTCTTCCAAATCTTTCATTCGAGAATGTCAGATATGTAATCACAGAATCTTACAGGTGCAAGATATGCCAAGAGATGGCTAGTCCAAACTCCCAGCCTTCCGAATTTTTGCAACTCAATAACGTCTGATAATTGCCCATCCAAACTTTGTGGAAAGACCTCGAAGGACGTAAAGTCCACCATAGTCTAAGAGAATAAATTCTACTTTCAAATAGCTCTTACGCTATTATGGAGAGTTCTTTTGCTTCAAGAGATTGGATATTACATTGAAAATGCTTGGATGGCAATGGTCATGATTAATTATGGGTATACAGGTGTACAAATAGAGTACATACCCATAAAATATACTATGATCTGAAAATGGAGGACATGTCCTACAAATGTAGGACGCCCTGGAGGGAAGGCCCAAATCAAAAACACCTCTTTCCATGGGTTCAAATTTTTGTCCACTAACTAGCAACCAAACTTCCTTTTTAATGCTCTATATATTCGTACATCAAGAAAACGGCTCAACAGAGAGGAAATAAGATTCAATAAAACCATTCCCATCAACTTCCTCATGCAAAGAAATCTTGAATAATGAAAGATCATTTCGTTCTGCATAAAAGAGGATCCTTCTCTCCATGTGATTTCATGCAGACTGGTTACCCCTCTATCACGACCAATTTTTTTGTGAATCCATAAATGATATGAAGGGTTTGGACTACATAGCAATTGCCTCCTCTTCCAAATCTCTCATTCGAGAATGTCAGATATGTAATTCCAGAATCTTACAGGTGAAAGATATGCCAAGAGATCGCTAGTCCAAACTTCCACCCTTCAGAATTTTTGCAACTCAATAACGTCAGATAATTGCCCATCCAAACTTTGTGCAAAGACCTTGAAGGACGTAACGTCCACCAAAGTCCAAGAGAAGGAATTCTAATTTCAAATAACTCTTACACTATTATGGAGAGTCGTTTTGCTTCAAGAGATTGGATATTACATTGAAAATGCATGGATGGCCATGATCATTATTAATTATGGTTCTATAATTTTACAAATATAGTATAATCCCATAAAATATACAGTGATAAGAAAATGGAGGACATGTCCTACAAATGTAGGACACCCAGGAGGGAAGGTCCAAATCAAAAACACCCCTTTCCAAGGGTTCAAATTTTTGTACACTAACTAGCAACCAAACTTCCTTTTTACTGCTCTATATACTCGTACAGCAAGAAAACGGGTCAACAGAGAGGAAATAATATTCAATAAAACCATTCCCATCAACTTCCTCATGCAAAGAAATCTTGAACAATGAAAGATCATTTCGTTCTAAACGGAAGAGGAGCCTTCTCTCCATGTGATTTCATGCAGACTGGGTACCCCTCCATCACGACCAATTTTACTGTGAATCCTTAATGACATGAAGGGTTTGGACTACATGGCACTTGCCTCCTCTTCCAAATCTCTCATTCGAGAATGACAGCTATGTAATCACAGAATCTTACAGGTGTAAAATATGCCAAGAAATGGCTTGTCCAAAATTCCACACTTCAGAATTTTTGCAACTCAATAACGTCTGATAATTGCCCATCCAAACTTTGTGGAAAGACCTCAAAGGACATAAAGTCCACCAAAGTCCAAGAGAATTAATTCTACTTTCAAATAGCTCTTACACTATTATGGAGAGTTGTTTTGCTTCAAGAGAGTGGATATTACATTGAAAATCCTTGGATGGCAATGGTCATGATTAATTATGGGTCTACAAGGTTTATAGCATAAACCCATAAAATACAGTATGATCTGAAAATGGAGGACATGTCCTACAAATGTAGGACATCCAGGAGTGAAGGCCCACATCAAAAGCACCTCTTTCCATGGGTTCAAATTTTTGTCCACTAACTAGCAACCAAACTTACTTTTTAATGCTCTATATATTCGTACATCAAGAAAACGGCTCAACAGAGAGGAAATAAGATTCAATAAAACCATTCCCATCAACTTCCTAATGCAATGAAATCTTGAACAATGAAAGATCATTTCGTTCTGCATACAAGAGGATCCATCTCTCCATGTAATTTTATGCCGCCTGGATACCCCTCCTTCACGACCATTTTATTGTGAATCTATAAATGATATGAAGGGTTTGGACTGCATAGCACTTGCCTCCTCTTCCAAATCTCTCATTGGAGAATGTCACAAATGTAATCACAGAATCTTACAGGAGCAAGATATGCCAAGAGATGGCTAGTCCAAACTCCCAGCCTTCTGAAATTTTGCAACTGAATAAGGTCTGATAATTGCCCATCCAAACTTTGTGGAAAGACCTCGCTTGACGTAAAATGCACCAAAGTCCAAGAGAATAATTGCTACTTTCAAATAGCTCATACACTATTATGGAGAGTTGTTTTGCTTGAACGGAGTGGAAAATGCTTTGAAAATGCTTGGATGTCAATGGTCATGATTAATTATGGGTCTGCAGGTGTACAAATATGGTATAAACACATAAAATATACTGTGATCTGAAAATGGAGGACATGTCCTACAAATGTAGGACACCCTGGAGGGAAGGCCCATATCAAAAACACCTCTTTCCAAGGTTTCAAATTTTTGTACACTATCTAGCAACCAAACTTTCTTTTTACTGCTCTATATACTCGTACAGCAAGAAAACGGCTCAACAGAGAGGAAATAAGATTCAATAAAACCATTCCCATCAACTTCCTAATGCAAAGAAATCTTGAACAATGAAAGATAATTTTGCACTGCATACAAGAGGTTCCTTCTCTACATGTGATTTCATGCAGACTGATGGAGGTACCCCTCCATCATGACCAATTTTACTGTGAATCCATAAATGACATGAAGGGTTTGAACTACATAGCACTTGCCTCCTCTTCCAAATCTCTCATTCGAGAATGTCAGATATGTAATCACAGAATCTTGCAGGTGCAAGATATGCCAAGAGATGGCTATTCCAAACTCCCAGCCTTCCGAATTATTGCAACTCAATAAGGTCTGATAATTGCCCATCCAAACTTTGGGGAAAGACCTCGCTTGACTTAAAGTGCACCAAAGTCCAAGAGAATAAATGCTACTTTCAAATAGCTCATACACTATTCTGGAGAGTTGTTTTGCTTGAACGGAGTGGAATATACTTTGAAAATGCTTGGATGGCAATGGTCATTATTAATTAAGGGTCTGCAGGTGTACAAATATAGTATAAACCCATAAAATATACTCTGATCTGAAAATGGAGGACATGTCCTACAAATGTAGGACGCCCTGGATGGAAAGGCCCAAATCAATAACAAGTCTTTCCAAGGGTTCAAATTTTTGTCCACTAACTAGCAACCAAACTTCCTTTTTACTGCTCTATGTATTCGTACAGCAAGAAAACGGCTCAACAGAGAGGGAATAAGATTCAATAAAACCATTCCCATCAACTTCCTCATGCAAAGAAATCTTGAACCATTAAAGATCATTTTGTTCTACATAGAAGAGGATCCTTCTCTCCAAGTGATTTCATGCAGACTGGATCCGCCTCTATCACGACCAATTTCCATGTGAATCCAAAAATGACATGAAGGGTTTGGACTATATGGCACTTGCCTCCTCTTCCAAATCTCTCATTCGAGAATATCAGATATGTCATCACAGAATCTTACAGGTGGAAGATATGCCAAGTAATGGCTTGTCCAAACTACCACACTTCAGAATTTTTGCAACTCAATAACGTCTGATAATTGCCCATCCAGACTTTGTGGAAAGACCTCGAAGGACGTAAAGTCCAACAAAATCCTCTAAATTCTATTTTCAAATAGCTCTTACACTATTATGGAGAGTGTTTTGCTTCAATAGAGTGGAAATTACAATGAAAATGCTTCGATGGCAATGGTCATGATTAATTATGGGTTTACAGTTGTACAAATATAGTATATCACCATAAAATACTATGTGATCTGAAAATGTAGGACATGTCCTACAAATGTAGGATGCCCAGGAGGGAAGGCCCAAATTATAAACACCTCTTTCCAAGGGTTCAAATTTTTCTCCACTAACTAGCCACAAAACTTCCTTTTTACTGCTCTTTATATTCATACATCAAGAAAAACGCTCAACAGAGAGGAAATAAGATTCAATAAAACCATTCCCATCAACTTCCTCATGCAAAGAAATCTTGAACAATGAAAGATCATTTTGTGCTGCATACAAGAGGATCCTTCTCTCCATGTGATTTCATGCAGACTGGGTACCCCTCCTTCACGACCAATTTTATTGTGAATCTATAAATGATATGAAGGGTTTGGTCTACATAGGACTTGCCTCCTCTTCCAAATCTCTCATTTGAGAATATCAGATATGTAATCACAGAATCTTACAGGTGCAAGATATGCCAAGAGATGTCTAGTCCAAACTCTCAGCATTCCGAATTTTTGCAACTCAATAAAGTCTGATAATTGCCCATCCAAACTTTGTGGAAAGACCTCGCCGGACGTAAAGTCCACCAAAGTCCAAGAAAATTAATTCTACTTTCAAATAGCTCTTACACTATTATGGAGAGTTGTTTTGCTTCAAGAGAGTGGAAATTACATTGAAAATGCTTTGATGGCCATGGTCATGATTAATTATTGGTTTACAGGTGTAAAAATATAGTATATACCCATAAAATATTATGTGATCTGAAAATGAAGGACATGTCCTACAAATGTTGGACGCCCGGGAGGGAAGGCCCACATCAAAAACACCTCTTTCCAAGGGTTCAAATTTTTGTCCACTATCTAGCAAACAAACTTCCTTTTTACTGCTCTGTTAACTAGGACAGCAAGTAAACGGCTCAACAGAGAGGAAATAAGATTCAATAAAACCATTCCCATCAACTTCCTCATGCAAACAAATCTTGAACAATGAAAGATCATTTTGTTCTACACAGAAGAAGATCCTTCTCTCCATGTGATTTCATGCAGACTGGGTACCCCTCCGTCACGACCAATTTCACTGTGAATCCATAAATGACATGAAGGGTTTGGACTACATGGCACTTGCCTCCTCTTCCAAATCTCTCATTCGAGAATGTCAGATATATAATCACAGAATCTTACATGTGGAAGATATGCCAAGAGATGGCAAGTCCAAACTCCCAGCCTTCCGAATTTTTGCAACTCAATAATGTCTGATAATTGCCCATCCAAACTTTGTGGAAAGACCTCGAAGGACGTAAAGTCCACCATAGTCTAAGAGAATAAATTCTACTTTCAAATAGCTCTTACGCTATTATGGAGGGTTGTTTTGCTTCAAGAGAGTGGATATTACATTGAAAATGCATGGATGGCCATGGTCATTATTAATTTTGGTTCTCAGTTTTACACATATAGTATAATCCCATAAAATATACTGTGATCTGAAAATGGAGGACATGTCCTACAAATGTAGGACACCCAGGAGGGAAGGTCCAAATCAAAAACACCCCTTTCCAAGGGTCCAAATTTTGTCCACTATCTAGCAACCAAACTTCCTTTTTACTGCTCTATAACATCGGACAGCAAGTAAACGGCTCAACAGAGAAGAAATAAGATTCAATAAAACCATTCCCATCAACTTCCTCATGGAAAGAAATCTTGAACAATGTAAGATCATTTTGGTCTACCTTGAAGAGGATCCTTCTCTCCATGTAATTTCATGCAGACTGGGTACCCCTCCTTCACGACCAATTTTATTGTGAATCTATAAATGATAGGAAGGGTTTGGACTAAATAGCACTTGCCTCCTCTTCCAAATCTCTCATTCGAGAATGTCAGATATGTAATCACAGAATCTTACAGGTGCAAGATATGCCAAGAGATGGCTAGTCCAAACTCCCAGCCTTCCGAATTTTTGCAACTCAATAACATCTGATAATTGCCCATCCAAACTTTGAGGAAAGGCCTCGCTGGACGTAAAGTCCACCAAAGGACAAGAAAATAACTTCTACTTTCAAATAGCTCTGACACTATTATGGAAATTACATTGTTTTGCTTCAAGAGAGTGGATATTACATTGAAAATGCTTGGATGGCCACGGTCCTGTTTTATTATGGGTCTACAGGTGTACATATATAGTATAAACCCATAAAATATACTGTGATCTCAAGATGGAGAACATGTCCTACAAATGTAGGACGCCCAGGAGGGAAGGCCCAAATCAAAAACACCTCTTTCCAAGGGTTCAAATTTTTGTCCACTATCTAGCAACCAAACTTCCTTTTTACTACTCTAGAAAATCGGACAGCAAGAAAACGGCTCAACAGAGAGGAAATAAGATTCAATAAAACCATTCCCATCAACTTCCTCATGCAAAGAAATCTTGAACAATGAAAGATAATTTTTTTATGCATACAAGAGGATCCTTCTCTCCATGTGATTTCATGCAGACTGGGTACCCCTCCATCACGACCAATTTTACTGTGAATCCATAAATGACATGAAGGGTTTGGACTACATAGCACTTGCCTCCTCTTCCAAATCTTTCATTCGAGAATGTCAGATATGTAATCACAGAATCTTACAGGTGAAAGAATCATAGAATCATAGAATCATAGAATCATAGAGTTGGAAGAGACCACAAGGGCCATCCAGTCCAACCCCTGCCATGCAGGAACTCCCAATCAAAGCATCCCCGACAGATGGCCATCCAGCCTCTGCTTAAAGACCTCCAAGGAAGGAGACTCCACTACTCTCCGAGGGAGTGTGTTCCACTGTCGAACCGCCCTTACTGTCAGGAAGTTCCTCCTAATGTTGAGGTGGAATCTCTTTTCTTGCAGCTTGCATCCATTGTTTCGGGTCCTAGTCTCTGGAGCAGCAGAAAACAAGCTTGTTCCCTCCTCGATATGACATCCCTTCAAATATTTAAACATGGCTATCATATCACCTCTCAGCCTTCTCTTCTCCAGGCTAAACATCCCCAGCTCCCTAAGTCGTTCCTCATAGGGCTTGCTTTCCAGACCCTTCACCATTTTAGTTGCCCTCCTTTGGACACGCTCCAGTTTCTCCACATCCTTTTTGAATTGTGGTGCCCAGAACTGGACACAGTATTCCAGGTGAGGCCGGACCAAAGCAGAATATAGTGGCACTATTACTTCTCTTGATCTAGACACTATACTTCTACTGATGCAGCCTAAAATTGCATTTGCCTTTTTAGCTGCTGCATCGCACTGTTGACTCATGTTCAACTTGTGGTCCACCTGGATTCCTAGATCCCTTTCACACGTAGTCTCATTCAGCCAAGTGTCCCCCATCGTATATCTGTACTTTTTCTTTTTCCGCCCTAAGTGCAGTACCTTACATTTCTCTGTGTTGAATTTCATTTTGTTAGCTTTGGCCCAACTTTCTAGTCTGCTCAAGTCATTTTGAATTTTGATCCTATCTTCTGGGGTATTAGCTACTCCTACTAATTTGGTGTCGTCTGCAAATTTGATAACTATGCCCCCAATACCATCATCCAAGTCATTAATAAAGATATTGAATAGCACTGGGCCCAGGACAGAGCCCTGTGGCACCCCACTGGTCACTTCTTTCCAGGTTGAAAAGGAGCCATTGTTGAGCACCCTTTGTGTTCGACCAGATAACCAATTACAAATCCATGTAACAGTTACTTTGTCTAGCCCACATTTTACCAACTTGCTTGCAAGAATGTCATGGGGAACCTTGTCAAAGGCCTTACTGAAATCAAGATATACTATATCCACAGCATTCCCTTCATCTACCAAACTGGTAATTTTATCAAAAAAAGAGATCAGATTTGTCTGGCATGACCTGTTTCTCTGAAACCCATGTTGACTTTTTGTGGTTATGAAATTATCTTCCAGATGTTCACAGACTCTCTGTTTAATGATCTGCTCCAGAATCTTTCCGGGTATTGATGTCAGACTAACTGGACGATAATTGTTGGGATCCTCTTTTTTCCCCTTTTTGAAGATGGGGACAACATTTGCCCTCCTCCAGTCCGCTGGGACCTCTCCTGTTTTCCAGGAATTCTCAAAGATTATTGCCAATGGTTCTGATATTACATTTGCCAGTTCTTTTAATACCCTTGGATATAATTCATCTGGTCCTGAAGACTTATATTCATCTAGATTAACCAGATGTTTCTGTACTATCTCTTTACTTATTCTGTGATGAAATTCTCCTATTCTGTCCTCTGCTCCATTATCCTCAAGTTGAGCACCCTTTGCCTTTTCTGAGAAGACTGAAGCAAAGAAGGTGTTGAGTAATTCTGCCTTTTCTCTGTCCCCTGTTAACTTTTTGCCATCTTCTCCACACAGTGGCCCTACCATTTCCTTCTTTTTCCTTTTGCTACTGACATACCCCCAAAAGCCCTTTTTATTGTTCTTAACCGCTCCAGCAAGCCTGATTTCATTCTGCGCTTTAGCTTTTCTGACTTTAACCCTACACGTGCTAGCTATTTGTTTAAATTCCTCTTTGGTGATTTCCCCATTTTTCCATTTCTTATACATGTTCCGTTTAAAACATAGTTCAGTTGCAAGTTCCTTAGTCATCCATCCTGGTTTCTTGAGACACCTCCCATTCTTCCTCCTCATTGGCACGGTTTGAAATTGTGCCTTCAGTATCTCCCTTTTGAGAAACTCCCATCCGTCTTGAACTCCCTTCTCTTTTAGTATTCCTGTCCATGGGATCACCCTCAGTATTTCTCTAAGTTTAGTAAAATCAGCTTTCCTAAAGTCTAGAATGCGTGTCTGACTATGCCTGGCTTCTCCTTTCCACTGTATAATAAACTCCAGGAGGACATGATCACTCCCGCCTAAGGATCCAACCACTTGCACCCCATTAACTAGGTCTTCCCTGTTAGTTAGGATCAGATCCAAAATAGCTGACTCCCTCGTTGCCGCTTCCACCTTTTGAACAATGAAATTGTCTTCGAGGCAAGTGAGGAATTTGCTAGACCTCAAGGATTTTGCCGAGTTTGACTTCCAGCAAATATCCGGATAGTTGAAGTCACCCATCACTACTATATTTCTCCTTTCTGAGTGTGTAGTCATCTGTTCTAGAAAGGCATCATCCAGTTCTTCTGCCTGAGTCGGGGGTCTGTAGTAGACTCCCACAATAACATCCCTGTTGTTTCTTTCCCCTTTAATTTTTATCCAAATGCTCTCCACCTGGCTTCCAGGATTGTTGTCCTGGATTTCTTCACTGGTGTAAATATCCCTGACATATAATGCTATTCCTCCTCCTCTCCTGTTTGGCCTGTTTCTCTTGAAGAGGTTATACCCCTGTATTTTTACATTCCAATCATGAGACTCATCCCACCAGGTTTCAGTGATGCCTATTATATCATATTTGCTTTGTTGCGCTAGGAGTTCAAGTTCATCTTGCTTATTTCCCATGCTCTGTGCATTAGTGTAGAGACATCTAAGACCATATGTCTCCTTTACTTGCTGCCTTAGCACGTTTTTTTGCCTCCCACTGTTGGGTCCCTCTACTGTTTGCTTTGTTTCCTCTATGACAGTTTGACTATTTTTTCCAGTCCTTTTGTCTTCCAGGGTGCTGTCTCCCTTCCCCACATAACTCAGTTTAAAGCCCTCCTGATCAAATTCTTCAGACTGTTGGCAAAAACGTTTCTTCCAACTGGTGTGAGATGCAGCCCATCCCTTGCCAGGAGTCCGCCCTCATGGAACCGCAGCCCATGATCCAAGAATCCAAATCGTTCTCGACGACACCATCTGCGGAGCCAATTGTTGACATCTGCTATCTTCCTCTCTCTTCCTGGACCGTGCCCTTCAACTGGCAGTAGAGACGAGATGACAATCTGTGCCTCCATTTCTTTTAGCTTCTTTCCTAGAGCCTCGTAATCCCTTTTGATGTTTTGAAGGCTGTGTCTTGCTGTGTCGTTCGTTCCCACGTGAACCAAAAGATATGCCAAGAGATCGCTAGTCCAAACTTCCACCCCTCAGAATTTTTGCATACAAGAGGATCCTTCTCTCCATGTGATTTGATGCAGACTGGGTACCCCTCCATCACGATCGATTTTACTGTGAATCCATAAATGACATGAAGGGTTTGGACTACATGGAACTTGCCTACTCTTCCAAATCTCTCATTCGAGAATGTCAGATATGTAATCACAGAATCTTACAGGTGTAAGATATGCCAAGAAATGGCTTGTCCAAACTTCCACCCTTCAGAATTTTTGCAAATCAATAACGTCTGATAATTGCCCATCCAAACTTTGTGGAAAGACCGCGAAGAAAGTTAAGTCCACCAAAGTACAAGAGATTAAATTCTACTTTCAAATAGTTCTTACACTATTATGGTGAGTTGTTTTGCTTCAAGAGAGTGGATATTACATTGAAAATGCTTGGATGGCAATGGTAATGATTAATTATGGGTCTACAGGTGTGCATATATAGTATAAACCCTTAAAATATACAGTTATCTCAAGATGGAGGGCATGCCCTACAAATGTAGGACGCCCAGGACTGAAGGCCCAAATCAAAAACACCTCTTTCCAAGGGTTCAAATTTTTGTCCACTATCTAGCAACCAAACTTCCTTTTTACTGGTCTATAAACGCGGACAGCAAGAAAACGCTCAATAGAGAGGAAATAACATTCAATAAAACCATTCCCATCAACTTCTTCATGCAAAGGAATCTTGAACAATGAAAGATCATTTCGGTCTACACGGAAGGGGTCCTTCTCTCCATGTGATTTCATGCAGACTGGGTACCCCTACATCAACCCCAAATTCACTGTGAATCCTTAATGACATGAAGGGTTTGGACTACATGGCACTTGCCTCCTCTTCCAAATCTCTCATTCGAGAATGACAGCTATGTAATCACAGAATCTTACAGGTGTAAGATATGCCAAGAAATGGATTGTCCAAAATTCCTCACTTCAGAATTTTTGCAACTTAATAACGTCTGATAATTGCCCATCCAAACTTTGTGGAAAGACCTCGAAGGACATAAAGTCCACCAAAGTAGAAGAGAACTAATTCTACTTTCAAATAGCTCTTACACTATTATGGAGAGTTGTTGTGCTTCAAGAGAGTGGATATTACATTGAAAATGCTTGGATGGCAAAAGTCATGATTAATTATGGGTCTACAAGTGAACAAATATAGTATAAACCCATAAAAAACAGTATGATGTGAAAATGGAGGACATGTCCTACAAATGTAGGACGTCCAGGAGTGAAGGCCCATATCAAAAACACCTATTTCCAAGGGTTCAAATTTTTGTCCACTAATTAGCAACTATACTTCCTTTTTAATGCTCTATAAACACAGACATCTAGAAAACGGCTCAACAGAGAGGACCTAAGATTCAATATAACCATTCCCATCAACTTCCTCATGCAAAGAAATGTTGAAAAATGGAAGATCATTTCATTCAGCACAGAAGAGGTTCCTTCTCTCCAAGTGATTTCAGGCAGACTGGGTCCGCCTCTATCACGACCAATTTCCCTGTGAATCCAAAAATGACATGAAGGGTTTAGACTATATGGCACTTGCCTCCTCTTCCAAATCTCTTATTCGAGAATGTCAGATATGTCATCACAGAATCTTACAGGTGAAAAATAGGCCGAGATATGGCTAGTCCAAACGCCCAGCCTTCAGAATTTTTGCAACTCAATAACGTCTGATAATTACCCATCCAAACTTTGTGGAAAGACCTCGAAGGATGTAAAGTCCATCAACGTCCTATAAATTCTACTTTCAAATAGCTCTTACACTATTATGGAGAGTTCTTTTGCTTCAAGAGAGTGGAAATTACTTTGAAAATGCTTGGATGTCCATGGTCATGATTTATTATGGGTTTACAGGTGTAAAAATATAGTGTATATCCATAAAATATTTTGTGATCTGAAAATGTAGGACATGTCCTAAAAATGTACGACGCCCAGGAGGGAAGGCCCAAATTAAAAACACCTCTTTCCAAGGGTTCAAATTTGTCTTCACTAACTAGCCACAAAACATCCTTTTTACTGCTCTACATATTCGTACATCAAGAAAAACGCTCAACAGAGAGGAAATAAGATTCAATAAAACCATTCCCATCAACTTCCTCATGCAAAGAAATCTTGAACAATGAAAGATCATTTTGTTCTACCTTGAAGAGGATCCTTCTCTCCATGTAATTTCATGCAGACTGGGTACCCCTCCTTCACGACCAATTTTACTGTGAATCTATAAATGATAGGAAGGGTTTGGACTACATAGCACTTGCCTCCTCTTCCAAATCTCTCATTCAAGAATGTCAGATATGTAATCACAGAATCTTACAGGTGCAAGATATGCCAAGAGATGGCTAGTCCAAACTCCTAGCCTTCTGTATTTTTGCAACTGAATAATGTCTGATAATTGCCCTTCCAAACTTTGTGGAAAGACCTCGCCGGACATAAAGTCCACCAAAGTCCAAGAAAATAAATTCTACTTTCAAATAGCTTTTACACTATTATGGAGAGTTGTTTTGCTTCAAGAGATTGGATATTACACTGAAAATGCTTTGATGAGCATGTTAATGATTAATTATGGGTCTACAGGTGTAGAAATATAGAATAAACCCATAAAATATAATGTGATCAGAAATTGGAGGACATGTCCTACAAATGTAGGACGCCCAGGAGGAAAGGCCCAAGTCAAAAAGAACCTCTTTCCAAGGGTTCAAATTTTGGTCCACTAACTAGCAACCAAACTTCCTTTTTACTGCTCTATATACTCGTATGCAAGAAAACGGCTCAACAGAGAGGAAAGAAGATTCAATAAAACCATTCCCATCAACTTCCTCATGCAAAGAAGTCTTGAACAATGAAAGATCATTTAATTCTGCATCGAAGAGGATCCTTCTCTCCATGTGATTTCATGCAGACTGGTTACCCCTCCATCATGACCAATTTTATTGTGAATCCATAAAGGATATGAAGGGTTTGGACTACATGGCACTTGCCTCCTCTTCCAAATCTCTCATTCGAGAATGTCGGATATGTAATCACAGAATCTTACAAGTGGAAGATATGCCAAGAAACGTCTTGTCCAAACTTCCACCCTTCAGAATTTTTGCAAATCAATAACGTCTGATCATTGCCCATCCAAACTTTGTGGAAAGACCTCGAAGGACGTAAAGTCCACCAAAATCCAAAAAATTCTACTTTCAAATAGCTCTTACACTATTATGGAGAGTTGTTTTGCTTCAAGAGAGAGGATGTTACATTGAAAATTCTTCGATGCAATGGTCATGATTAATTATGGGTCTACAGGAGTACAAATATAGAATATACCCATAAAATAATATGTGATCTGTAAATGGAGGACATGTCCTACGAATGTAGGACACACAGGAGGGAAGGCCCAAATCAAAAACACCTCTTTCCAAGGGTTCAAATTTTTGTCCACTAACTAGCAACCAAACTTCCTTTTTAATGCTCTATATACTCGTACAGCAAGGAAAAGGCTCAACAGAGAGGAAATAATTTTCAATAAAACCATTCCCATGAACTTCCTCATGCAAAGAAATCTTGAACAATTAAAGATCATTTCGTTCTGCATCGAAGAGGATCCTTCTCTCCATGTGATTTCTTGCAGACTGGTTACCCCTCCATCACAACCAATTTTATTGTGAATCCATAAAGGATATGAAGGGTTTGGACTACATAGCACTTGCCTCCGCTTCCAAATCTCTCATTCGAGAATGTCAGATATGTAATCACAGAATCTTGAAGGTGGAGAATATGCCAAGAAATGGCTTGTCCAAACTTCCACCCTTCAGATTTTTTGCAATTCAATAACGTCTGATAATTGCCCATCAAAACTTTGTGGAAAGACCTCGAAGGACGTAAAGTCCACCAAAGTCCAAGAGAATAAATTCTACTTTCAAATACCTCTTACACGATTATGGAGAGTATTTTAGCTTCAAGAGAGTGGATATTACATTGAAAATTCTTGGATGGCCATGGTCATGATTAATTATGGGTATACAGGTGTACAAATATAGTATTTCCCTATAAAATATACTGTGGTTTGAAAATGGAGGACATGTCCTACAAATGTAGGACGCCCAGGAGGGATGGCCCTAATCAAAAACACCTCTTTCCAAGGGTTCAAATTTTTCTCCACTATCTAGAAACCAATCTTCATTTTTCCTGTTGTGTAAACTCAAACAGCCAGAAAACCGCTCAACAGAGAGGAAAAAAGATTCAATAAAACCATTCCCATCAACCTCCTGAAGCAAAAAAATCAGGAACAATGAAAGATCATTTCATTCTACATAGAAGAGGATCCTTCTCTCCATGTGATTTCATGCAGACTGTGTACCCCTCCATAACGACCAATTTCACTGTGAATCCATAAATGACATGAAGGGTTTGGACTACATGGCACTTGCTTCCTCTACCAAATCTCACATTCTAGAATGTCAGATATGTAGTCACAGAATCTTACAGGTGCAAGATATGCCAAGAAATGGCTTGTCCAAACTCCCACCATTCAGAATTTTTGCAACTCAATAACATCTGATAATTGCACATCCAAACATTGTGGAAAGACCTCGAAGGACATAAAGTCCACAAAAGTCCAGGAGAATAAATTCTGCTTTCAAATAGTTCTTACACTATTATGGAGAGTTGTTTTGCTTCAAGAGAGTGGATATTACGTTGAAAATGCATGGATGGCCATGGTCATTATTAATTTCGGTTCTACAGTTTTACAAATATAGTATAAACCCATAAAATATACTGTGATCAGAAAATGGAGGACATGTCCTACAAATGTAGGACACCCAGGAGGGAAGGTCCAAATCAAAAACACCCCTTTCCAAGGTTTCAAATATTTGTCCACTAACTAGCAACCAAACTTCCTTTTTACTGCTCTATATATTCGTACATCAAGAAAATGGCTCAACAGAGAGGAAATAAGATTCAATAAAACCATTCCCATCAACTTCCTCCTGCAAAGAAATCTTGAACAATGAAAGATAATTTTTTTCTGCATACAAGAGGATCCTTCTCTCCATGTGATTTCATGCAGACTGGGTACCCCTCCCTCACGACCAATTTCACTGTGAATCCATAAATAACATGAAGGGTTTGGACTACATGGCACTTGCCTCCTCTTCCAAATCTCTCATTCGAGAATGTCAGATATGTAATCACAGAATCTTACAGGAGAAAGATATGCCAAGAGACGGCTAGTCCAAACTTCCACCCTTCAGAATTTTTGCAAATCAATAACGTTAGATAATTGCCCATCCAAACTATGTGGAAAGACCTCGCCGGACATAAAGTCCACCAAAGTCCAAGAAAATAAATTCTACTTTCAAATAGCTCTTACACTTTTATGGAGAGTTCTTTTGCTTCAAGAGAGTGGATATTACATTGAAAATGCTTGTATGGCCATGGTCATGATTTATTATTGGTCTACAGGTGTACATATATAGTATAAACCCATAAAATATACTGTGATCTGAAAATGGAGGACATGTCCTACAAATGTAGGACGCCCAGGAGGGAAGGCCTTAATCAAAAACACCTCTTTCCAAGGGTTCAAATTTTTGTCCACTATCTAGCAACCAAACTTCTTTTTACTGCTCTATAAACACGGACAGCAAGAAAATGGCTCAACAGAGAGGAAATAAGATTCAATAAAACCATTCCCATCAACTTCCTCATGCAAACAAATCTTGAACAATGAAAGATCATTTCGTTCTACACAGAAGAAGATCCTTCTCTCCATGTGATTTCATGCAGACTGGGTACCCCTCCGTCACGACCAATTTCACTGTGAATCCATAAATGACATGAAGGGTTTGGACTACATGGCACTTGCCTCCTCTTCCAAATCTCTCATTCGAGAATGTCAGATATATAATCACAGAATCTTACATGTGGAAGATATGCCAAGAAATGCCTTGTTCAAATTCCTACCCTTCAGAATTTTGCAAATCAATAACGTCTGATAATTGCCCATCCAAACTTTGTGGAAAGACCTCGCCGGACGTAAAGTCCACCATAGTCTAAGAGAATAAATTCTACTTTCAAATAGCTCTTACGCTATTATGGAGAGTAGTTTTGCTTCAAGACATTGGATATTACATTGAAAATGCGTTGATGGCAATGGTCATGATTAATTATGGGTTTACAGGTGTACAAATATAGTATATACCCATAAAATATACTATGATCTGAAAATGGAGGACATGTCCTACAAATGTAGGACGCCCTGGAGGGAAGGCCCAAATCAAAAACACCTCTTTCCATGGGTTCAAATTTTTGTCCACTAACTAGCAACCAAACTTCCTTTTTAATGCTCTATATATTCGTACATCAAGAAAACAGCTCAACAGAGAGGAAATAAGATTCAATAAAACCATTCCCATCAACTTCCTCATGCAAAGAAATCTTAAAGAATGAAAGATATTTTTTTCTGCATACAAGAGGATCCTTCTCTCCATGTGATTTCATGCAGACTGGGTACCCCTCCATCACGACCAATTTTACTGTGAATCCATAAATGACATGAAGGGTTTGGACTACATAGCACTTGCCTCCTCTTCCAAATCTTTCATTCGAGAATGTCAGATATGTAATCACAGAATCTTACAGGTGAAAGATATGCCAAGAGATCGCTAGTCCAAACTTCCACCCCTCAGAATTTTTGCAACTCAGTAACATCTGAGAATTGCTCATCCAAACTTTGTGGAAAGACCTCGCAGGATGTAAGGTGCACCAAAGTCCAAGAGAATAAATGCTACTTTCAAATAGCTCATACACTATTCTGGAGAGTTGTTTTGCTTGAACGGAGTGGAATATAATTTGAAAATGCTTGGATGTCAATGGTCATGATTAATGATGGGTCTGCAGGTGTACAAATATAGTATAAACCCATAAAATATACAGTGATTTGAAAATGGAGGACATGTCCTACAAATGTAGGACGCCCTGGAGGGAAGGCCCACATCAAAAACACCTCTTTCCAAGGGTTCAAATTTTTGTCCACTAACTAGCTACCAAATTTCCTTTTTACTGCTCTATAAACTCGGACAGCAAGAAAACGGCTCAACAGAGAGGAAATAAGATTCAATAAAACCATTCCCATCAACTTCCTCATGCAAAGAAATCTTGAACAATGAAAGATCATTTTGTTCTACCTAGAAGAGGATCCTTCTCTCCATGTGATTTCATGGAGACTGTGTACCCCTCCGTCACGATCAATTTTACTTTGAATCCATAAATGTCACGAAGGATTTGAACTACATGGCACTTGCCTCCTCTTCCAAATCTCTCATTCGAGAATGTCAGATATGTAATCACAGAATCTTACAGGTGGAAAATATGCCAAGAAATGGCTAGTCCAAACTTCCACCCTTCAGAATTTTTGCAACTCAATAACGTCTGATGATTGCCCATCCAAACTTTGTGGAAAGACCTCGAAGGACGTAAAGTCCACCAAAGTCCAAGAGAATAAATTCTACTTTCAAATAGCTCTTACACTATTATGGAGAGTTGTTTTGCTTCAAGAGAGTTGAAATTACATTGAAAATGCTTCGATGGCAATGGTCATGATTAATTATGGGTTTACAGGGGTACAAATATAGTATATAACCATAAAATATTATGTGATCTGAAAATGTAGGACGCCCAGGAGGGAAGGCCCAAATTTAAAAACACATCTTTCCAAGGGTTCAAATTTTTCTTCACTAACTAGCCACAAATATTCCTTTTTACTGCTCCATATATTCGTACATCAAGAAAAACGCTCAACAGAGAGGAAATAAGATTCAATAAAACCATTCCCATCAACTTCCTCATGCAAAGAAATCTTGAACAATGAAAGATCATTTTGGTCTACCTTGAAGAGGATCCTTCTCTCCATGTAATTTCATGCAGACTGGGTACCCCTCCTTCACGACCAATTTTATTGTGAATCTATAAATGATAGGAAGGGTTTGGACTACATAGCACTTGCTCCTCTTCCAAATCTCTCATTCGAGAATGTCAGATATGTAATCACAGAATCATACAGGTGAAAGATATGCCAAGATATGGCTAGTCCAAACTCCCACCTTCAGAATTTTTGCAACTCAATAACGTCTGATAATTGTCCATCCAAACTTTGTGGAAACACGTCGCAGGACGTAAAGTGCACCAAAGTCCAAGAGAATAAATTCTACTTTCAAATAGCTCTTACACTATTATGAAGAGTTGTTTTATGTGAAGGGGGTGGAATATACTTTGAGAATGTATGGATGGCAATGGTCATGATTAATTCTGGGTCTACAGGTGTACAAATATTGGATATACCCATAAAATATACTGTGATATGAAAATGGAGGACATGTCCTACAAATGTAGGATGCCCAGGAGGGAAGGCCCAAATCAAAAACACCTCTTTCCAAGGGTTCAAATTTTTGTCGGCTAACTAGCAGCAAAACTTCCTTTTTACTGCTCTATATACTCGTACAGCAAGAAAAAGACTCAACAGAGAGGAAATAATTTTCAATAAAACCATTCCCATCAACTTCCTCATGAAAATAAATCTTTAACAATGAAAGATCATTTCGTTCTGCATCGAAGAGGATCCTTCTCTCCATGTTATTTCTTGCAGACTGGTTACCCCTCCATCACAACCAATTTTATTGTGAATCCATAAAGGATATGAAGGGTTTGGACTAACTGGCACTTGCCTCCTCTTCCAAATCTCTCATTCGAGAATGTCAGATATATAATCACAGAATCTTGCAGGTGGAGAATATGCCAAGAAATGGCTTGTCCAAACTTCCACCCTTCAGATTTTTTGAAATTCAATAACGTCTGATAATTGCCCATCCAAACTTTGTGGAAAGACCTCGAAGGACGTAAAGTCCACCAAAGTCCAAGAGAATAAATTCTACTTTCAAATACCTGTTACACTATTGTGGAGAGTTGTTTTGCTTCAAGAGAGTGGATATTACATTGAAAATCCTTGGATGGCAATGGTCATGATTAATTATGGGTATACAGGTGTACAAATATATTATAAATCCATAAAATATACTGTGATCAGAAAATGGAGGACATGTCCTACAAATGTAGGACACCAAGAGGGGAGGTCCAAATCAAAAACCCCTCTTTCCAAGGGTTCAAATTTTTGTCCACTATCTAGCAAACAAACTTCCTTTTTACTGCTCTGTAAACTAGGACAACAAGAAAACGGCTCAACAGAGAGGAAATAAGATTCAATAAAACCATTCCCATCAACTTCCTCATGTAAAGAAATCTTGAAAAATGAAAGATCCTTTCATTCTACATAGAAGAGGATCCTTCCCTCCATGTGGCTTCTTGCAGACTGGGTACCCCTACATCACCATCAATTTCACTGTGAATCCATAAATGACATGAAGGTTTTGGACTACATGGCACATGCCTCCCCTTCCAAATCTCTCATTCGAGAATGTCAGATATGTAATCAGAGAATCTTACAGGTGCAAGATATGCCAAGAGATGGCGAGTCCAAACTCACAGCCTTCCGAATTTTTGCAACACAATAACGTCTGATAATTGCCCATCCAAACTTTGTGGAAAGACCTCGCCGGACATAAAATCCACCAAAGTCCAAGAAAATAAATTCTACTTTCAGATAGCTCTTACACTTTTATGGAGAGTTCTTTTGCTTCAAGAGAGTGGATAATACATTGAAAATGCTTGGATGGCCATGGTCATGTTTTATTATGCTTCTACAGGTGTACATATATAGTATAAACCCAGAAAATATACTGTGAACTCAAGATGGAGGACATGTCCTACAAATGTAGGATGCCCAGGAGGGAAGGCCCAAATCAAAAACACCTCTTTCCAAGGGTTCAAATTTTTGTCCACTATCTAGCAACCAAACTTCCTTTTTACTGCTCTATAAACTCGGACCGCAAGAAAACGGATCAACAGGGAGGAAATAAGATTCAATAAAACCATTCCCATCAACTTCCTCATGCAAAGAAATCTTGAACAATGAAAGATAATTTTGTTCTGCGTACAAGAGGATCCTTCTCTCCTTGTGATTTCATGCATACTGGGTACCCCTCCATCACGACCAATTTTACTGTGAATCCATAAATGACATGAAGGGTTTGGGACTACATGGCACTTGCCTACCTCTTCCAAATCTCTCATTCGAGAATGTCAGATATGTAATCACAGAACCTTACAGGTGTAAGACATGCCAAGAAATGGCTTGTCCAAAATTCCACTCTGCAGAATTTTTGCAACTCAGTAACATATGAGAAATGCCCATTCAAACTTTGTGGAAAACCTCGCAGGATGTAAGGTGCACCAAAGTCCAAGACAATTAATTCTACTTTCAAATAGCTCTTACACTATTATGGAGAGTTGTTTTGCTTCAAGAGAGTGGATATTACATTAAAAATGCTTGGATGGCAATGGTCATGATTAATTATGGGTCTACAAGGGTACATATATAGTATAAACCCATAAAATACAGTATGATCTGAAAATGTAGGACGCCCAGGAGGGAGTGCCCAAATTATAAACACCTCTTTCCAAGGGTTCAAATTTTTCTCCACTAACTAGCCACAAAACTTCCTTTTTACTGCTCTTTATATTCATACATCAAGAAAAACGCTCAACAGAGAGGAAATAAGATTCAATAAAACCATTCCCATCAACTTCCTCATGCAAAGAAATCTTGAACAATGAAAGATCATTTTGTGCTGCATACAAGAGGATCCTTCTCTCCATGTGATTTCATGCAGACTGGGTACCCCTCCTTCACGACCAATTTTATTGTGAATCTATAAATGATATGAAGGGTTTGGTCTACATAGGACTTGCCTCCTCTTCCAAATCTCTCATTTGAGAATATCAGATATGTAATCACAGAATCTTACAGGTGCAAGATATGCCAAGAGATGGCTAGTCCAAACTCTCAGCATTCCGAATTTTTGCAACTCAATAACGTCTGATAATTGCCCATCCAAACTTTGTGGAAAGACCTCGCCGGACGTAAAGTCCACCAAAGTCCAAGAAAATTAATTCTACTTTCAAATAGCTCTTACACTATTATGGAGAGTTGTTTTGCTTCAAGAGAGTGGAAATTACATTGAAAATGCTTTGATGGCCATGGTCATGATTAATTATGGGTTTACAGGTGTAAAAATATAGTATATACCCATAAAATATTATGTGATCTGAAAATGAAGGACATGTCCTACAAATGTTGGACGCCCGGTAGGGAAGGCCCACATCAAAAACACCTCTTTCCAAGGGTTCAAATTTTTGTCCACTATCTAGCAAACAAACTTCCTTTTTACTGCTCTGTTAACTAGGACAGGAAGTAAACGGCTCAACAGAGAGGAAATAAGATTCAATAAAACCATTCCCATCAACTTCCTCATGCAAACAAATCTTGAACAATGAAAGATCATTTTGTTCTACACAGAAGAAGATCCTTCTCTCCATGTGATTTCATGCAGACTGGGTACCCCTCCGTCACGACCAATTTCACTGTGAATCCATAAATGACATGAAGGGTTTGGACTACATGGCACTTGCCTCCTCTTCCAAATCTCTCATTCGAGAATGTCAGATATATAATCACAGAATCTTACATGTGGAAGATATGCCAAGAAATGCCTTGTTCAAATTCCTACCCTTCAGAATTTTTGCAAATCAATAACGTCTGATAATTGCCCATCCAAACTTTGTGGAAAGGCCTCGCCGGACGTAAAGTCCACCATAGTCTAAGAGAATAAATTCTACTTTCAAATAGCTCTTACGCTATTATGGAGGGTTGTTTTGCTTCAAGAGAGTGGATATTACATTGAAAATGCATGGATGGCCATGGTCATTATTAATTTTGGTTCTCAGTTTTACACATATAGTATAATCCCATAAAATATACTGTGATCAGAAAATGGAGGACATGTCCTACAAATGTAGGACACCCAGGAGGGAAGGTCCAAATCAAAAACACCCCTTTCCAAGGGTCCAAATTTTGTCCACTATCTAGCAACCAAACTTCCTTTTTACTGCTCTATAACATCGGACAGCAAGTAAACGGCTCAACAGAGAAGAAATAAGATTCAATAAAACCATTCCCATCAACTTCCTCATGCAAAGAAATCTTGAAAAATGAAAGATCATTTCGTTCTACATAGAAGAGGATCCTTCTCTCCATGTGATTTCATGCAGACTGGGTACCCCTCCATCACGACCAATTTCACTGTGAATCCATAAATGACATGAAGGGTTTGGACTACATAGCACTTGCCTCCTCTTCCAAATATCTCATTCGAGAATGTCACATATGTAATCACAGAATTTTACAGGTGCAAGATATGCCAAGAGATGGCTAGTCCAAACTCCCAGCCTTCCGAATTTTTGCAACTCAATAAGGTCTGATAATTGCCCATCCAAATTTTGTGGAAAGACCTCGCTTGACGTAAAGTGCACCAAAGTCCAAGAGAATAAATTCTACTTTCAAATAACTCATACACTATTATGGATAGTTGTTTTGCTTGAATGGAGTGGAATATACTTTGAAAAAGCTTGGATGGCAATGGTCATGATTAATTATGGGTATACAGGTGTACAAATATAGTATATGCACATAAAAAATACTGTGATTTGAAAATGGAGGACATGTCCTACAAATGTAGGACGCCCAGGAAGGATGGCCTTAATTAAAAACACCTCTTTCCAAGGGTTCAAATTTTTGTCCACTATCTAGAAACCAAACTTCATTTTTCCTGCTGTGAAAACTCGAACAGCCAGAAAACCGCTCAACAGAGAGGAATAAAGATTCAATAAAACCATTCCCATCAATTTCCTGAAGCAAAAAAATTTTGAACAATGAAAGATCATTTCGTTCTACATAGAAGAGGATACTTCTCTCCATGTGATTTCTTGCAGACTGGGTACCCCTACATCACCACCAATTTCACTGTGAATCCATAAATGACATGAAGGGTTTTGACTACATAGCACTTGCCTCCTCTTCCAAATCTCTCAATCGAGATTGTCAGATATGTAATCACAGAAGCTTACAGGTGAAAGATATGCCAAGATATGGCTAGTCCAAACTCCCAGCCTTCAGAATATTTGCAACTCAATAACGTCTGATAATTGCCCATCCAAACTTTGTGGAAAGACCTCGAAGGACATAAAGTCCACCTAAGTCCAAGAGAATTAATTCTACTTTCAAATAGCTCTTACGCTATTATGGAGAGTTGTTTTGCTTCAAGAGATTGGATATTACATAGAAAATGCTTGGATGGCAATGATCATGATTAATTATGGGTATACAGGTGTACAAATATAGTATATACCCATAAAATATACTATGATCTGAAAATGGAGGCTCTTACACTATTATGGAGAGTCGTTTGCTTCAAGAAAGTGGATATTACATTGAAAATGCTTGAATGACAATGGTCATGATTAATTATGGGTCTACAAGGGTACATATATAGTATAAACCCATAAAATACAGTATGATCTGAAAATGGAGGACATGTCCTATAAATGTAGGACGTCCAGGAGTGAAGGCCCACATCAAAAACACCTCTTTCCTAGGGTTCAAATTTTTGTCCACTAACTAGCTACCAAACTTCCTTTTTACTGCTCTATAAACTCGGACAGCAAGAAAACGGCTCAACAGAGAGGAAATAAGATTCAATAAAACCATTCTCATCAACTTCCTCATGCAAAGAAATCTTGAACAATGAAAGATCATTTCGTTCTGCATAAAAGAGGATCCTTCTTTCCATGTGATTTCATGCTGATTGGTTACACTTCTATCACGACCAATTTTTTTGTGAAACCATAAATGATATGAAGGGTTTGGACTACATAGCAATTGCCTCTTCTTCCAAATCTCTCATTCCAGAATGTCAGATATGTAATCACAGAACCTTACAGGTGCAAGATATGCCAAGATATGGCTAGTCCAAACTCCCAGCCTTCTGAATTTTTGCAACTCAATAACATCTGATAATTGCCCATCCAAACTTTGTGGAAAGACCTCGAAGGACGTAAAGTCCACCAAAGTCCAAGAGAATGAATTCTACTTTCAAATTGTTATTACACTATTGTGGAGAGTTGTTTTGCTTCAAAACATTGGATATTACATTGAAAATGCGTTGATGGCAATGGTCATGATTAATTATGGGTTTACAGGTGTACAAATATAGTATATACCCATAAAATATACTATGATCTGAAAATGGAGGACATGTCCTACAAATGTAGGACGCCCTGGAGGGAAGGCCCAAATCAAAAACACCTCTTTCCATGGGTTCAAATTTTTGTCCACTAACTAGCAACCAAACTTCCTTTTTAATGCTCTATATATTCGTACATCAAGAAAACGGCTCAACAGAGAGGAAATAAGATTCAATAAAACCATTCCCATCAACTTCCTCATGCAAAGAAATCTTAAAGAATGAAAGATAATTTTTTTCTGCATACAAGACGATCCTTCTCTCCATGTGATTTCATGCAGACTGGGTACCCCTCCATCACGACCAATTTTACTGTGAATCCATAAATGACATGAAGGGTTTGGACTACATAGCACTTGCCTCCTCTTCCAAATCTTTCATTCGAGAATGTCAGATATGTAATCACAGAATCTTACAGGTGCAAGATATGCCAAGAGATGGCTAGTCCAAACTCCCAGCCTTCCGAATTTTTGCAACTCAATAACGTCTGATAATTGCCCATCCAAACTTTGTGGAAAGACCTCGAAGGACGTAAAGTCCACCATAGTCTAAGAGAATAAATTCTACTTTCAAATAGCTCTTACGCTATTATGGAGAGTTCTTTTGCTTCAAGAGATTGGATATTACATTGAAAATGCTTGGATGGCAATGGTCATGATTAATTATGGGTATACAGGTGTACAAATAGAGTACATACCCATAAAATATACTATGATCTGAAAATGGAGGACATGTCCTACAAATGTAGGACGCCCTGGAGGGAAGGCCCAAATCAAAAACACCTCTTTCCATGGGTTCAAATTTTTGTCCACTAACTAGCAACCAAACTTCCTTTTTAATGCTCTATATATTCGTACATCAAGAAAATGGCTCAACAGAGAGGAAATAAGATTCAATAAAACCATTCCCATCAACTTCCTCATGCAAAGAAATCTTGAATAATGAAAGATCATTTCGTTCTGCATAAAAGAGGATCCTTCTCTCCATGTGATTTCATGCAGACTGGTTACCCCTCTATCACGACCAATTTTTTTGTGAATCCATAAATGATATGAAGGGTTTGGACTACATAGCAATTGCCTCCTCTTCCAAATCTCTCATTCGAGAATGTCAGATATGTAATCACAGAAAGATAAAGGTGCAAGATATGCCAAGATATGGCTAGTCCAAACTTCCACCCTTCAGAATTTTTGCAACTCAGTAACGTCAGATAATTGCCCATCCAAACTTTGTGCAAAGACCTCGAAGGACGTAAAGTGCACCAAAGTCCAAGAGAATAAATTCTACTTTCAAATAGCTCTTACACTATTATGGAGAGTTGTTTTGCTTCAAGAGAGTGGAAATTACATTGAAAATGCTTCGATGGCAATGGTCATGATTAATTATCGGTCTGCAGGGGTACAAATATAGTATATAACCATAAAATATTATGTGATCTGAAAATGTAGGACATGTCCTACAAATGTAGGACGCCCAGGAGGGAAGGCCCAAATTAAAAAACACATCTTTCCAAGGGTTCAAATTTTTCTTCACTAACTAGCCACAAAAATTCCTTTTTACTGCTCCATATATTCGTACATGAAGAAAAACGCTCAACAGAGAGGAAATAAGATTCAATAAAACCATTCCCATCAACTTCCTCATGCAAAGAAATCTTGAACAATGTAAGATCATTTTGGTCTACCTTGAAGAGGATCCTTCTCTCCATGTAATTTCATGCAGACTGGGTACCCCTCCTTCACGACCAATTTTATTGTGAATCTATAAATGATAGGAAGGGTTTGGACTAAATAGCACTTGCCTCCTCTTCCAAATCTCTCATTTGAGAATGTCAGATATGTAATCACAGAATCGTACAGGTGCAAGATATGCCAAGAGATGGCTAGTCCAAACTCCCAGCCTTCCGAATTTTTGCAACTCAATAACGTCTGATAATTGCCCATCCAAACTTTGAGGAAAGGCCTCGCTGGACGTAAAGTCCACCAAAGGACAAGAAAATAACTTCTACTTTCAAATAGCTCTTACACTATTATGGAAATTACATTGTTTTGCTTCAAGAGAGTGGATATTACATTGAAAATGCTTGGATGGCCACGGTCCTGTTTTATTATGGGTCTACAGGTGTACATATATAGTATAAACCCATAAAATATACTGTGATCTCAAGATGGAGAACATGTCCTACAAATGTAGGACGCCCAGGAGGGAAGGCCCAAATCAAAAACACCTCTTTCCAAGGGTTCAAATTTTTGTCCACTATCTAGCAACCAAACTTCCTTTTTACTGCTCTATATACTCGCAGGATGTAAGGTGCACCAAAGTCCAAGAGAATAAATGCTATTTTAAATAGCATATACACTATTATGGAGAGTTGTTTTGCTTGAACGGAGTGGAATATACTTTGAAAATGCTTGGATGGCAATGGTCATGATTAATTATGGGTATACAGGTGTACAAATATAGTATAAACCCATAAAATATACTATGATCTGAAAATGGAGGACATGTCCTACAAATGTAGGACGCCCTGGAGGGAAGGCCCAAATCAAAAACACCTCTTTCCATGGGTTCAAATTTTTGTCCACTAACTAGCAACCAACCTTCCTTTTTACTGCTCTATATATTCGTACATCAAGAAAACGGCTCAACAGAGAGGAAATAAGATTCAATAAAACCATTCCCATCAACTTCCTCATGCAAAGAAATCTTAAAGAATGAAAGATAATTTTTTTCTGCATACAAGAGGATCCTTCTCTCCATGTGATTTCATGCAGACTGGGTACCCCTCCATCACGACCAATTTTACTGTGAATCCATAAATGACATGAAGGGTTTGGACTACATAGCACTTGCCTCCTCTTCCAAATCTTTCATTCGAGAATGTCAGATATGTAATCACAGAATCTTACAGGTGAAAGAATCATAGAATCATAGAATCATAGAGTTGGAAGAGACCACAAGGGCCATCCAGTCCAACCCCCTGCCATGCAGGAACTCCCAATCAAAGCATCCCCGACAGATGGCCATCCAGCCTCTGCTTAAAGACCTCCAAGGAAGGAGACTCCACTACTCTCCGAGGGAGTGTGTTCCACTGTCGAACCGCCCTTACTGTCAGGAAGTTCCTCCTAATGTTGAGGTGGAATCTCTTTTCTTGCAGCTTGCATCCATTGTTTCGGGTCCTAGTCTCTGGAGCAGCAGAAAACAAGCTTGTTCCCTCCTCGATATGACATCCCTTCAAATATTTAAACACGGCTATCATATCACCTCTCAGCCTTCTCTTCTCCAGGCTAAACATCCCCAGCTCCCTAAGTCGTTCCTCATAGGGCTTGCTTTCCAGACCCTTCACCATTTTAGTTGCCCTCCTTTGGACACGCTCCAGTTTCTCCACATCCTTTTTGAATTGTGGTGCCCAGAACTGGACACAGTATTCCAGGTGAGGCCGGACCAAAGCAGAATATAGTGGCACTATTACTTCTCTTGATCTAGACACTATACTTCTACTGATGCAGCCTAAAATTGCATTTGCCTTTTTAGCTGCTGCATCGCACTGTTGACTCATGTTCAACTTGTGGTCCACCTGGATTCCTAGATCCCTTTCACACGTAGTCTCATTCAGCCAAGTGTCCCCCATCGTATATCTGTACTTTTTCTTTTTCCGCCCTAAGTGCAGTACCTTACATTTCTCTGTGTTGAATTTCATTTTGTTAGCTTTGGCCCAACTTTCTAGTCTGCTCAAGTCATTTTGAATTTTGATCCTGTCTTCTGGGGTATTAGCTACTCCTACTAATTTGGTGTCGTCTGCAAATTTGATAACTATGCCCCCAATACCATCATCCAAGTCATTAATAAAGATATTGAATAGCACTGGGCCCAGGACAGAGCCCTGTGGCACCCCACTGGTCACTTCTTTCCAGGTTGAAAAGGAGCCATTGTTGAGCACCCTTTGTGTTCGACCAGATAACCAATTACAAATCCATGTAACAGTTACTTTGTCTAGCCCACATTTTACCAACTTGCTTGCAAGAATGTCATGGGGAACCTTGTCAAAGGCCTTACTGAAATCAAGATATACTATATCCACAGCATTCCCTTCATCTACCAAACTGGTAATTTTATCAAAAAAAGAGATCAGATTTGTCTGGCATGACCTGTTTCTCTGAAACCCATGTTGACTTTTTGTGGTTATGAAATTATCTTCCAGATGTTCACAGACTCTCTGTTTAATGATCTGCTCCAGAATCTTTCCGGGTATTGATGTCAGACTAACTGGACGATAATTGTTGGGATCCTCTTTTTTCCCCTTTTTGAAGATGGGGACAACATTTGCCCTCCTCCAGTCCGCTGGGACCTCTCCTGTTTTCCAGGAATTCTCAAAGATTATTGCCAATGGTTCTGATATTACATTTGCCAGTTCTTTTAATACCCTTGGATATAATTCATCTGGTCCTGAAGACTTATATTCATCTAGATTAACCAGATGTTTCTGTACTATCTCTTTACTTATTCTGTGATGAAATTCTCCTATTCTGTCCTCTGCTCCATTATCCTCAAGTTGAGCACCCTTTGCCTTTTCTGAGAAGACTGAAGCAAAGAAGGTGTTGAGTAATTCTGCCTTTTCTCTGTCCCCTGTTAACTTTTTGCCATCTTCTCCACACAGTGGCCCTACCATTTCCTTCTTTTTCTTTTTGCAACTGACATACCCCCAAAAGCCCTTTTTATTGTTCTTAACCGCTCCAGCAAGCCTGATTTCATTCTGCGCTTTAGCTTTTCTGACTTTAACCCTACACGTGCTAGCTATTTGTTTAAATTCCTCTTTGGTGATTTCCCCATTTTTCCATTTCTTATACATGTTCCGTTTAAAACATAGTTCAGTTGCAAGTTCCTTAGTCATCCATCCTGGTTTCTTGAGACACCTCCCATTCTTCCTCCTCATTGGCACGGTTTGAAATTGTGCCTTCAGTATCTCCCTTTTGAGAAACTCCCATCCGTCTTGAACTCCCTTCTCTTTTAGTATTCCTGTCCATGGGATCACCCTCAGTATTTCTCTAAGTTTAGTAAAATCAGCTTTCCTAAAGTCTAGAATGCGTGTCTGACTATGCCTGGCTTCTCCTTTCCACTGTATAATAAACTCCAGGAGGACATGATCACTCCCGCCTAAGGATCCAACCACTTGCACCCCATTAACTAGGTCTTCCCTGTTAGTTAGGATCAGATCCAAAATAGCTGACTCCCTCGTTGCCGCTTCCACCTTTTGAACAATGAAATTGTCTTCGAGGCAAGTGAGGAATTTGCTAGACCTCAAGGATTTTGCCGAGTTTGACTTCCAGCAAATATCCGGATAGTTGAAGTCACCCATCACTACTATATTTCTCCTTTCTGAGTGTGTAGTCATCTGTTCTAGAAAGGCATCATCCAGTTCTTCTGCCTGAGTCGGGGGTCTGTAGTAGACTCCCACAATAACATCCCTGTTGTTTCTTTCCCCTTTAATTTTTATCCAAATGCTCTCCACCTGGCTTCCAGGATTGTTGTCCTGGATTTCTTCACTGGTGTAAATATCCCTGACATATAATGCTATTCCTCCTCCTCTCCTGTTTGGCCTGTTTCTCTTGAAGAGGTTATACCCCTGTATTTTTACATTCCAATCATGAGACTCATCCCACCAGGTTTCAGTGATGCCTATTATATCATATTTGCTTTGTTGCGCTAGGAGTTCAAGTTCATCTTGCTTATTTCCCATGCTCTGTGCATTAGTGTAGAGACATCTAAGACCATATGTCTCCTTTACTTGCTGCCTTAGCACGTTTTTTTGCCTCCCACTGTTGGGTCCCTCTACTGTTTGCTTTGTTTCCTCTATGACAGTTTGACTATTTTTTCCAGTCCTTTTGTCTTCCAGGGTGCTGTCTCCCTTCCCCACATAACTCAGTTTAAAGCCCTCCTGATCAAATTCTTCAGACTGTTGGCAAAAACGTTTCTTCCAACTGGTGTGAGATGCAGCCCATCCCTTGCCAGGAGTCCGCCCTCATGGAACCGCAGCCCATGATCCAAGAATCCAAATCGTTCTCGACGACACCATCTGCGGAGCCAATTGTTGACATCTGCTATCTTCCTCTCTCTTCCTGGACCGTGCCCTTCAACTGGCAGTAGAGACGAGATGACAATCTGTGCCTCCATTTCTTTTAGCTTCTTTCCTAGAGCCTCGTAATCCCTTTTGATGTTTTGAAGGCTGTGTCTTGCTGTGTCGTTCGTTCCCACGTGAACCAAAAGATATGCCAAGAGATCGCTAGTCCAAACTTCCACCCCTCAGAATTTTTGCATACAAGAGGATCCTTCTCTCCATGTGATTTGATGCAGACTGGGTACCCCTCCATCACGATCGATTTTACTGTGAATCCATAAATGACATGAAGGGTTTGGACTACATGGAACTTGCCTACTCTTCCAAATCTCTCATTCGAGAATGTCAGATATGTAATCACAGAATCTTACAGGTGTAAGATATGCCAAGAAATGGCTTGTCCAAAATTCCATCCTTCAGAATTTTTGCAATTCAATAACGTCTGATAATTGCCCATCCAAACTTTGTGGAAAGACATCGAAGCACGTAAAGTTCACCAAAGTCCAAGAGAATAAATTTTACTTTCAAATAGCTCTTACACTATTATGGAGAGTTGTTTTGCTTCAAGAGAGTAGATTTTATGATGAAAATGCTTGGATGGCAATGGTCATGATTATTGATGGGTCTACATGTGTACAAATATGGTATATACCCATAAAATATACTGTGATATGAAAATGGAGGACATGTCCTACAAATGTAGGACACCCAGGAGGGAAGTTCCAAATCAGAAACACCCCTTTCCAAGGGTTCAAATTTTTCTCCACTATCTAGCAACCAAACTTCCTTTTTACTGCTCTATAAACTCGGACAGCAAGAAAACGGCTCAACAGAGAGGAAATAAGATTCAATAAAACCATTGCCATCAATTTCCTCATGCAAAGAAATCTTGAACAATGAAAGATCATTTCATTCTACCTAGAAGAGGATCCTTCTCTCCATATGATTTCTTGCAGACTGGTTACCCCTCCAGCACAACCTATTTTATTGTGAATGCATAAAGGATATGAAGGGTTTGGACTACATGGCACTTGCCTCCTCTTCCAAATCTCTCATTCGAGAATGTCAGATATGTAATCACAGAATCTTAAATGTGGAGAATATGCCAAGAAATGGCTTGTCCAAACTTCCACCCTTCAGATTTTTTGCAATTCAATAACGTCTGATAATTGCCCATCCAAACTTTGTGGAAAGACCTCGAAGGACGTAAAGTCCACCATAGTCTAAGAGAATAAATTCTACTTTCAAATAGCTCTTACGCTATTAAGGAGAGTTGTTTTGCTTCAAGAGATTGGATATTACATTGAAAATGCTTGGATGGCAATGGTCATGATTAATTATGGGTATACCGGTGTACAAATATAGTATATACCCATAAAATATACTATGATCTGAAAATGGAGGACATGTCCTACAAATGTAGGACGCCCTGGAGGGAAGGCCCAAATCAAAAACACCTCTTTCCATGGGTTCAAATTTTTGTCCACTAACTAGCAACCAAACTTCCTTTTTAATGCTCTATATATTCGTACATCAAGAAAACGGCTCAACAGAGAGGAAATAAGATTCAATAAAACCATTCCCATCAACTTCCTCATGCAAAGAAATCTTAAAGAATGAAAGATAATTTTTTTCTGCATACAAGAGGATCCTTCTCTCCATGTGATTTCATGCAGACTGGGTACCCCTCCATCACGACCAATTTTACTGTGAATCCATAAATGACATGAAGGGTTTGGACTACATAGCACTTGCCTCCTCTTCCAAATCTTTCATTCGAGAATGTCAGATATGTAATCACAGAATCTTACAGGTGAAAGATATGCCAAGAGATCGCTAGTCCAAACTTCCACCCCTCAGAATTTTTGCAACTCAGTAACATCTGAGAATTGCCCATCCAAACTTTGTGGAAAGACCTCGCAGGATGTAAGGTGCACCAAAGTCCAAGAGAATAAATGCTATTTTAAATAGCTCATACACTATTATGGAGAGTTGTTTCGCTTGAACGGAGTGGAATATACTTTGAAAATGCTTGGATGTCAATGGTCATGATTAATGATGGGTCTGCAGGTGTAGAAATATAGTATAAACCCATAAAATATACTGTGATCTGAAAATGGAGGACATGTCCTACAAATGTAGGACGCCCTGGAGGAAAGGCCGAAATCAATAACACCTCTTTCCAAGGGTTCAAATTTTTCTCCACTATCTAACAACCAAACTTCATTTTTACTGCTCTATATATTCGTACATCAAAAAAACTGCTTAACAGAGAGGAAATAAGATTCAATAAAACCATTCCCATCAACTTCCTCATGCAAAGAAATCTTGAACCATCAAAGATCATTTTGTTCTAGATAGAAGAGGATCCTTCTCTCCAAGTGATTTCATGCAGACTGGATCCGCCTCTATCACGACCAATTTCCCTGTGAATCCAAAAATGACATGAAGGGTTAGGACTATATGGCACTTGCCTCCTCTTCCAAATCTCTCATTCGAGAATGTCAGATATGTCATCACAGAATCTTACAGGTGGAAGATATGCCAAGTAATGGCTTTTCCAAACTAACACACTTCAGAATTTTTGCAACTCAATAACGTCTGATAATTGCCCATCTAAACTTTGTGGAAAGACCTCGAAGGACGTAAAGTCCACCAAAATCCGATAAATTCTACTTTCAAATAGCTCTTACACTATTATGGAGAGTTGTTTTGCTTCAAGAGAGTGGAAATTAGATTGAAAATGCTTCGATGGCAATGGGCATGATTAATTATGGGTTTACAGGGGTACAAATATAGTATATAACCATAAAATATTATGTGATCTGAAAATGTAGGACATGTCCTACAAATGTAGGATGCCCAGGAGGGAAGGCCCAAATTAAAAACACCTCTTTCCAAGGGTTCAAATTTTTCTTCACTAACTAGCCACAAAAATTCCTTTTTACTGCTCTATATATTCGTACATCAAGAAAAATGCTCAACAGAGAGGAAATAAGATTCAATAAAACCATTCCCATCAACTTCCTCATGCAAAGAAATCTTGAACAATGAAAGATCATTTTGTTCTACCTTGAAGAGGATCCTTCTCTCCATGTAATTTCATGCAGACTGGGTACCCCTCCTTCACGACCAATTTTATTGTGAATCTATAAATGATAGGAAGGGTTTGGACTACATAGCACTTGCCTCCTCTTCCAAATCTCTCATTCGAGAATGTCAGATATGTAATCACAGAATCTTACAGGTGCAAGATATGCCAAGAGATGGCTAGTCCAAACTCCCAGCCTTCCGAATTTTTGCAACTCAATAACGTCTGATAATTGCCCATCCAAACTTTGAGGAAAGGCCTCGCCGGACGTAAAGTCCACCAAAGGACAAGAAAATAACTTCTACTTTCAAATAGCTCTTACACTATTATGGAAATAACATTGTTTTGCTTCAAGAGAGTGGATATTACATTGAAAATGCTTGGATGGCCACGGTCCTGTTTTATTATGGGTCTACAGGTGTACATATATAGTATAAACCCATAAAATATACTGTGATCTCAAGATGGAGAACATGTCCTACAAATGTAGGACGCCCAGGAGGGAAGGCCCAAATCAAAAACACCTCTTTCCAAGGGTTCAAATTTTTGTCCACTATCTAGCAACCAAACTTCCTTTTTACTGCTCTAGAAACTCGGACAGCAAGAAAACGGCTCAACAGAGAGGAAATAAGAGTCAATGAAACCATTCCCATCAACTTCCTCATGTAAAGAAATCTTGAACAATGAAAGATCATTTTATTCTGCATACAAGAGGATCCTTCTCTCCGTGTGATTTCATGCAGACTGGGTACCCCTCCATCACGACCGATTTTACTGTGAATCCATAAATGACATGAAGGGTTTGGACTACTTGGCACTTGCCTACTCTTCCAAATCTCTCATTTGAGAATGTCAGATATGTAATCACAGAATCTTACAGGTGTAAGATATGCCAAGAAATGGCTTGTCCAAAATTCCATCCTTCAGAATTTTTGCAATTCAATAACATCTGATAATTGCCCATCCAAACTTTGTGGAAAGACATCGAAGCACGTAAAATTCACCAAAGTCCAAGAGAATAAATTCTACTTTCAAATAGCTCTTACACTATTATGGAGAGTTGTTTTGCTTCAAGAGAGTAGATTTTATGATGAAAATGCTTGGATGGCAATGGTCATGATTATTTATGGGTCTACATGTGTACAAATATGGTATATACCCATAAAATATACTGTGATATGAAAATGGAGGACATGTCCTACAAATGTAGGACACCCAGGAGGGAAGGCCCAAATCAAAAACACCTCTTTCCAAGGTTCAAATTTTTGTACACTAACTAGCAACCAAACTTCCTTTTTACTGCTCTATATACTCGTAAAGCAAGAAAACGGCTCAACAGAGAGGAAATAAGATTCAATAAAACCATTGCCATCAACTTCCTAATGCAAAGAAATCTTGAACAATGAAAGATCATTTTGTTCTACCTTGAAGAGGATCCTTCTCTCCATGTAATTTCATGCAGACTGGGTACCCCTCCTTCACGACCAATATTATTGTGAATCTATAAATGATAGGAAGGGTTTGGACTACATAGCACTTGCCTCCTCTTCCAAATCTCTCATTCGAGAATGTCAGATATGTAATCACAGAATGTTACAGGTGCAAGATATGCCAAGAGATGGCTAGTCCAAACTCCCAGCCTTCCGAATTTTTGCAACTCAGTAACATCTGAGAATTGCCCATCCAAACTTTGTGGAAAGACCTCGCAGGATGTAAGGTGCACCAAAGTCCAAGAGAATAAATGCTACTTTCAAATAGCTCATACACTATTATGGAGAGTTGTTTTGCTTGAACGGAGTGGAATATACTTTGAAAATGCTTGGATGTCAATGGTCATGATTAATTATGGGTCTGCAGGTGTACAAATATAGTATAAACCCATAAAATATACTGTGATCTGAAAATGGAGGACATGTCCTACAAATGTAGGACGCCCTGGAGGAACGGCCGAAATCAATAACACCTCTTTCCAAGGGTTCAAATTTTTGTCCACTATCTAGCAACCAAACTTCATTTTTATTGCTCTATATATTCGCACATCAAAAAAACTGCTTAAAAGAGAGGAAATAAGATTCAATAAAACCATTCCCATCAACTTCCTCATGCAAAGAAATCTTGAAAAGTGAAAGATCATTTCGTTCTACACGGAAGAGGATCCTTCTCTCCGAGTGATTTCATGCAGACTGGGTACCCCTCCCTCACGAACAATTTCACTGTGAATCCTTAATGACATGAAGGGTTTGGACTACATGGCACTTGCCTCCTCTTCCAAACCTCTCATTCGAGAATGACAGCTATGTAATCACAGAATCTTACAGGTGTAAGATATGCCAAGAAATGGCTTGTCCAAAATTCCACACTTCAGAATTTTTGCAACTCAATAACGTCTGATAATTGCCCATCCAAACTTTGTGGAAAGAACTCGAAGGACATAAAGTCCACCAAAGTCCAAGAGAATTAATTCTACTTTCAAATAGCTCTTACACTATTATGGAGAGATGTTTTGCTTGAAGGGAGTGGATATTACATTGAAAATGCTTGGATGGCAATGGTCATGATTAATTATGGGTCTACAAGGGTACATATATAGCATAAACCCATAAAATATATAGTGATAAGAAAATGGATGAGATGTCCTACAAATGTAGGATGCCCAAGAGTGAAGGCCCACATCAAAAACACCTCTTTCCAAGGGTTCAAATTTTTGTCCACTAACTAGCTACCAAACTTCCTTTTTACTGCTCTATAACTCAGACAGCAAGAAAACGTCTCAACAGAGAGGAAATAAGATTCAATAAAACCTTTCCCATCAACTTCCTCATGCAAAGAAATCTTGAACAATGAAAGATCATTTCGTTCTGCATAAAAGAGGATCCTTCTCTCCATGTGATTTCATGCAGACTGGTTACCCTTCTATCACGACCAATTTTTACGTGAATCCATAAATGATATGAAGGGTTTGGACTACATAGCAATTGCCTCCTCTTCCAAATCTCTCATTCCAGAATGTCAGATATGTAATCACAGAATCTTACAGGTGAAAAATATGCCAAGAGATGGCTAGTCCAAACTCCCAGCCTTCAGAATTTTTGCAACTCAATAACGTCAGATAATTGCCCATCCAAACTTTGTGCATAGACCTCGAAGGACCTAAAGTCAACTAAAGTCCAAGAGAATGAATTCTACTTTCAAATAGCTCTAACACTATTATGGAGAGTTGTTTTGCTTCAAGAGATTGGATATTACATTGAAAATGCATTGATGGCAATGTTCATGATTAATTATGGGTTTACAGGTGTACAAATATAGTATATACCCATAAAATATTATGTGATCTGAAAATGTAGGACATGTCCTACAAATGTAGGACGCCCAGGAGGGAAGGCCCAAATCAAAAACACCTCTTTCCAAGCTTTCAAATTTTTGTCCACTAACTAGCTACCAAACTTCCTTTTTACTGCTCTATATATTCGTACATCAAGAAAACGGATCAACAGAGAGGAAATAATATTCAATAAAACCATTCCCATCAACTTCCTCATGCAAAGAAATCTTGAACAATGAAAGATCATTTCTTTCTGCATAGAAGAGGATCCTTCTCTCCATGTGATTTCATTCAGACTGGTTACCCCTCCATCACGTCCAATTTTATTGTGAATCCATGAATGATATGAAGGGTTTGGACTACATAGCACTTGCCTCCTCTTCCAAATCTCTCATTGGAGAATGTCAGATATGTAATCACAGAATCTTGCAGGTGCAAGATATGCCAAGAGATGGCTATTCCAAACTCCAGCCTTCCGAATTTTTGGAACTCATTAAGGTCTGATAATTGCCCACCCAAACTTTGTGGAAAGACCTCGAAGGACGTAAAGTGCACCAAAGTCCAAGAGAATAATTGCTACTTTCAAATAGCTCATACACTATTATGAAGAGTTGTTTTGCTTGAACGGAGTGGAATATACTTTGAAAATGCTTGGATGGCAATGGCCATGATTAATTATGGGTCTGCAGGTGTACAAATATAGAATAAACCCATAAAATATACTGTGATCTGAAAATGGGGGACATGTCCTACAAATGTAGGACGCCCTGGAGGAAGGCCCAAATCAAAAACACCTCTTTCGAAGGGTTCAAATTTTTGTACATTAACTAGCAACCAAATTTCCTTTTTACTGCTCTATATACTCGGACAGCAAGAAAACGGCTCAAGAGAGAGGAAATAAGATTCAATAAAACCATTCCCATCAACTTCCTCATGCAAAGAAATCTTGAACAATGAAAGATCATTTTGTTCTGCATAGAAGAGGATCCTTCTCTCCATGTAATTTCATGCAGCCTTATTACCCCTCCTTCACGACCAATTTTATTGTGAATCTATAAATGATATGAAGGGTTTGGACTACATAGCACTTGCCTCCTTTTCCAAATATCTCATTCAAGAATGTCACCTATGTAATCACAGAATCTTACAGGTCCAAGATATGCCAAGAGATGGCTAGTCCAAACTCCCAGCCTTCCGAATTTTTGCAACTCAATAACGTCTGATAATTGCCCATCCAAACTTTGTGGAAAGACCTCGAAGGACGTAAAGTGCACCAAAGTCCAAGAAAATAATTGCTACTTTCAAATAGCTCATACACTATTATGAAGAGTTGTTTTGCTTCAAGAGAGTGGATATTACATTGAAAATGCTTGCATGTCAAAGGTCATGATTAATTATGGGTCTGCAGGTGTACAAATATAGAATAAACCCATAAAATATACTGTGATCTGAAAATGGAGGACATGTCCTACAAATGTAGGACGCCCAGGAGGGATGGCCCTAATCAAAAACACCTCTTTCCAAGGGTTCAAATTTTTCTCCACTATCTAGCAACCAAACTTCGTTTTTACTGCTCTATAACATCGGACAGCAAGTAAACGGCTCAACAGAGAGGAAATAAGATTCAATAAAACCATTCCCATCAACTTCCTCATGCAAAGAAATCTTGAAAAATGAATGATCATTTCGTTCTACGTAGAAGTGGATCCTTCTCTCCATGTGATTTCTTGCAGACTGGGTACCCCTGCATCACCACCAATTTCACTGTGAATCCATAAATGACATGAAGGGTTTGGACTACATGGCACGTGCCTCCTCTTCCAAATCTCTCATTCGAGAATGTCAGATGTGTAATCACAGAATCTTACAGGTGCAAGATATGCCAACAGATGGCTAGTGCAAACTGCCAGCCTTCAGAATTTTTGCAACTCAATAAGGTCTGATAATTGCCCATCCAAACTTTGTGGAAAGACCTCGCTTGAAGTAAAGTGCACCAAAGTCCAAGAGAATAAATCCTACTTTCAAATAGCTCATACACTATTATGGAGAGTTGTTTTGCTTCAACGGAGTGGAATATACTTTGAAAATGCTTGGATGGCAATTTTCATGTTTAATTATGAGTATACAGGTGTACAAATATAGTATATACCCATAAAATATACTGTGATATGAAAATGAAGGACATGTCCTACAAATGTAGGATGCCATGGAGGGAAGGCCCAAATTAAAAACACCTCTTTCCAAGCTTTCAAATTTTTGTCCACTAACTAGCTACCAAACTTCCTTTTTACTGCTCTAGAAAATCTGATAGCAAGAAAACGTCTCAACAGAGAGGATATAAGATTCAATAAAACCATTCCCATCAACTTCCTCATGCAAAGAAATCTTGAACAATGAAAGATCATTTTATTCTGCATACAAGGGGATCCTTCTCTCCATGTCATTTCATGCAGACTGGGTACCCCTCCATCACGACCAATTTTACTGTGAATCCATAAATGACATGAAGGGTTTGGACTACATGGCACTTGCCTACTCTTCCAAATCTCTCATTCGAGAATGTCAGATATGTAATCACAGAATCTTACATGTGGAAGATATGCCAAGAAATGGCTTATCCAAACTTCCACCCTTCAGAAGTTTTGCAAATCAATAACGTCTGATAATTGCCCATCCAAACTTTGTGGAAAGACCTCGAAGGACGTAAAGTCCACCATAGTCTAAGAGAATAAATTCTTCTTTCAAATAGCTCTTACGCTATTATGGAGAGCTGTTTTGCTTTAGGAAAGGGGATATTACATTGAAAATGCTTGGATGGCCATGGTCATGATTAATTATGGGTATACAGGTGTACAAATATAGTATATACCCATAAAATATACTATGATCTGAAAATGGAGGACATGTCCTACAAATGTAGGACACCCTGGAGGGAAGGCCCAAATCAAAAACACCTCTTTCCATGGGTTCAAATTTTTGTCCACTATCTAGCAAACAAACTTCCTTTTTACTGCTCTGTAAACTCGGATTGTAAGAATACGGCTCAACAGAGAGGAAATAAGATTCAATAAAACCATTCCCATTAACTTCCTCATGCAGAGAAATCTTGAACAATGAAAGATCTTTTCTTTCTGCATAGAAGAGGATCCTTCTCTCCATGTGATTTCATGCAGACTGGGTACCCCTCCATCACGACCAATTTCACTGTGAATCCATAAATGACATGAAGGGTTTGGAATACATAGCACTGGCCTCCTCTTCCAAATCTCTCATTCGAGAATGTCAGATATGTAATCACAGAATCTTGCAGGTGGAGAATATGCCAAGAAATGTCTTGTCCAAACTCCCACCCTTCTGAATATTTGCAATTCAATAACCTCTGATAATTGCCCATCAAAACTTTGTGGAAAGACCTCGAAGGACGTAAAGTGCACCAAAGTCCAAGAAAATAATTGCTACTTTCAAATAGCTCATACACTATTATGAAGAGTTGTTTTGCTTCAAGAGAGTGGATATTACATTGAAAATGCTTGCATGTCAAAGGTCATGATTAATTATGGGTCTGCAGGTGTACAAATATAGAATAAACCCATAAAATATACTGTGATCTGAAAATGGAGGACATGTCCTACAAATGTAGGACGCCCAGGAGGGATGGCCCTAATCAAAAACACCTCTTTCCAAGGGTTCAAATTTTTCTCCACTATCTAGCAACCAAACTTCGTTTTTACTGCTCTATAACATCGGACAGCAAGTAAACGGCTCAACAGAGAGGAAATAAGATTCAATAAAACCATTCCCATCAACTTCCTCATGCAAAGAAATCTTGAAAAATGAATGATCATTTCGTTCTACGTAGAAGTGGATCCTTCTCTCCATGTGATTTCTTGCAGACTGGGTACCCCTGCATCACCACCAATTTCACTGTGAATCCATAAATGACATGAAGGGTTTGGACTACATGGCACGTGCCTCCTCTTCCAAATCTCTCATTCGAGAATGTCAGATGTGTAATCACAGAATCTTACAGGTGCAAGATATGCCAACAGATGGCTAGTGCAAACTGCCAGCCTTCAGAATTTTTGCAACTCAATAAGGTCTGATAATTGCCCATCCAAACTTTGTGGAAAGACCTCGCTTGAAGTAAAGTGCACCAAAGTCCAAGAGAATAAATCCTACTTTCAAATAGCTCATACACTATTATGGAGAGTTGTTTTGCTTCAACGGAGTGGAATATACTTTGAAAATGCTTGGATGGCAATTTTCATGTTTAATTATGAGTATACAGGTGTACAAATATAGTATATACCCATAAAATATACTGTGATATGAAAATGAAGGACATGTCCTACAAATGTAGGATGCCATGGAGGGAAGGCCCAAATTAAAAACACCTCTTTCCAAGCTTTCAAATTTTTGTCCACTAACTAGCTACCAAACTTCCTTTTTACTGCTCTAGAAAATCTGATAGCAAGAAAACGTCTCAACAGAGAGGATATAAGATTCAATAAAACCATTCCCATCAACTTCCTCATGCAAAGAAATCTTGAACAATGAAAGATCATTTTATTCTGCATACAAGGGGATCCTTCTCTCCATGTCATTTCATGCAGACTGGGTACCCCTCCATCACGACCAATTTTACTGTGAATCCATAAATGACATGAAGGGTTTGGACTACATGGCACTTGCCTACTCTTCCAAATCTCTCATTCGAGAATGTCAGATATGTAATCACAGAATCTTACATGTGGAAGATATGCCAAGAAATGGCTTATCCAAACTTCCACCCTTCAGAAGTTTTGCAAATCAATAACGTCTGATAATTGCCCATCCAAACTTTGTGGAAAGACCTCGAAGGACGTAAAGTCCACCATAGTCTAAGAGAATAAATTCTTCTTTCAAATAGCTCTTACGCTATTATGGAGAGCTGTTTTGCTTTAGGAAAGGGGATATTACATTGAAAATGCTTGGATGGCCATGGTCATGATTAATTATGGGTATACAGGTGTACAAATATAGTATATACCCATAAAATATACTATGATCTGAAAATGGAGGACATGTCCTACAAATGTAGGACACCCTGGAGGGAAGGCCCAAATCAAAAACACCTCTTTCCATGGGTTCAAATTTTTGTCCACTATCTAGCAAACAAACTTCCTTTTTACTGCTCTGTAAACTCGGATTGTAAGAATACGGCTCAACAGAGAGGAAATAAGATTCAATAAAACCATTCCCATTAACTTCCTCATGCAGAGAAATCTTGAACAATGAAAGATCTTTTCTTTCTGCATAGAAGAGGATCCTTCTCTCCATGTGATTTCATGCAGACTGGGTACCCCTCCATCACGACCAATTTCACTGTGAATCCATAAATGACATGAAGGGTTTGGAATACATAGCACTGGCCTCCTCTTCCAAATCTCTCATTCGAGAATGTCAGATATGTAATCACAGAATCTTGCAGGTGGAGAATATGCCAAGAAATGTCTTGTCCAAACTCCCACCCTTCTGAATATTTGCAATTCAATAACCTCTGATAATTGCCCATCAAAACTTTGTGGAAAGATCTCGCCGGACGTAAAGTCCACCAAAGTCCAAGAAAATAAATTCTACTTTCAAAGAGCTCTTACACTATAATGGAGAGTTCTTTTGCTTCAAGAGAGTGGATATTACATTGAAAATGATTGTATGGGCATGGTCATGATTTATTATGGGTCTAGAGGTGTACATATATAGTATAAACCCATAAAATATACTGTGATGTCAAGATGGAGGACATGTCCAACAAATGTAGGACGCCCAGGAGGGAAGGCCAAAATCAAAAACACCTCTTTCCAAGGGTTCAAATTTTTGTCCACTATCTAGCAACCAAACTTCCTTTTTACTGCTCTATATATTCGTACATCAAGAAAACGGCTCAACAGAGAGGAAATAATATTCAATAAAACCATTCCCATCAACTTCCTCATGCAAAGAAATCTTGAACAATGAAAGATCATTTCTTTTTGCATAGAAGAGGATCCTTCTCTCCATGTGATTGCATTCAGACTGGTTACCCCTCTCTCACGTCCAATTTTATTGTGAATCCATGAATGATATCAAGGGTTTGGACTACATAGCACTTGCCTCCTCTTCCAAATCTCTCATTCGAGAATGTCAGATATGTAATCACAGAATCTTGCAGGTGCAAGAAATGCCAAGAGATGGCTATTCCAAACTCCAGCCTTCCGAATTTTTGCAACTCATTAAGGTCTGATAATTGCCCACCCAAACTTTGTGGAAAGACCTCAAAGGACGTAAAGTGCACCGAAGTCCAAGAGAGTAATTGCTACTTTCAAATAGCTCATACACTATTATGAAGAGTTGTTTTACTTGAACGGAGTGGAATATACTTTGATAATGCTTGGATGGCAATGGCCATGATTAATTATGGGTCTGCAGCTGTACAAATATAGAATAAACCCATAAAATATACTGTGATCTGAAAATGGAGGACATGTTCTACAAATGTAGGACGCCCTGGAGGGAAGGCCCAAATCAAAAACACCTCTTTCCAAGGGTTCAAATTTTTGTACATTAACTAGCAACCAAAGTTCCTTTTTACTGCTCTAGAAAATCGGACAGCAAGAAAACGGCTCAACAGAGAGGAAATAAGATTCAATAAAACCATTCCCATCAACTTCCTCATGCAAAGAAATCTTGAACAATGAAAGATCATTTCTTTCTGCATAGAAGAGGATCCTTCTCTCCATGTGATTTCATTCAGATTGGTTACCCCTCCGTCCAATTTTATTGTGAATCCATAAATGATATGAAGGGTTTGGACAACATAGCAATTGCCTCTTCTTCCAAATCTCTCATTCAAGAATGTCAGATATGTAATCACAGAATCTTGCAGGTGCAAGATATGCCAAGAGATGGCTATTCCAAACTCCCAGCCTTCCGAATTTTTGCAACTCAATAAGGTCTGATAATTGCCCATCCAAACTTTGTGGAAAGACCTCGCAGGATGTAAGGTGCACCAAAGTCCAAGAGAATAAATGCTACTTTCAAATAGCTCATACACTATTATGGATAGTTGTTTTGCTTGAACGGAGTGGAATATACTTTGAAAATGCTTGGATGTCAATGGTCATGATTAATTATGGGTCTGCAGGTGTACAAATATAATATAAACCCATAAAATATACTGTGATCTGAAAATGGAGGACATGTCCTACAAATGTAGGACGCCCTGGAAGAAAGGCCCATATCAATAACACCTCTTTCCAAGGGTTCAAATTTTTGTCCACTAACTAGCAACCAAACTTCCTTTTTACTGCTCTATAAACTCAGACAGCAAGAAAACAGCTCAACAGAGAGGAAATAAGATTCAATAAAACCATTCCCATCAACTTCCTCATGCAAAGAAATCTTGAACTATCAAAGATCATTTTGTTCTACATAGAAGAGGATCCTTCTCTCAATGTGATTTCATTCAGACTGGTTACCCCCCCGTCATGTCCCATTTTATTTTGAATCCATAAATGATATGAAGGGTTTGGACTACATTGCACTTGCCTCCTCTTCCAAATCTCTTATTCGAGAATGTCAGATATGTAATCACAAAACCTTACAGGTGCAAGATATGCCAAGAGATGGCGATTCCAAACTCCCAGCCTTCCGAATATTTGCAACTCAATAAGGTCTGATAATTGCCCATCCAAACTTTGTGGAAAGACCTCGCTTGACGTAAAGTGCACCAAAGTCCAAGAGAATAATTGCTACTTTCAAATAGCTCATACACTATTATGGAGAGTTGTTTTGCTTGAATGGAGTGGAATATACTTTGAAAATGCTTGGATGTCAATGGTCATGATTAATTATGGGTCTGCAGGTGTACAAATATGGTATAAACCCATAAAATATACTGTTACCTGAAAATGGAGGACATGTCCTACAAAAGTAGGATGCCCTGGAGGAAAGGCCCAAATCAAAAACACCTCTTTCCAAGGTTTCAAATTTTTGTACACTAACTAGCAACCAAACTTTCTTTTTACTGCTCTATATACTCGTACAGCAAGAAAACGGCTCAACAGAGAGGAAATAAGATTCAATAAAACCATTCCCATCAACTTCCTCATGCAAAGAAATCTTGAACAATGAAAGATAATTTTGTACTGCATACAAGAGGATCCTTCTCTCCATGTGATTTCATGCAGACTGATGGAGGTACCCCTCATCACGACCAATTTTACTGTGAATCCATAAATGACATGAAGGCTTTGAGCTACATAGCACTTGCCTCCTCTTCCAAATCTCTCATTCGAGAATATCAGATATGTAATCACAGAATCTAGCAGGTGCAAGATATGCCAAGAGATTGCTATTCCAAACTTCCAGCCTTCCGAATTTTTGCAACTCAATAAGGTCTGATAATTGCCCATCCAAACGTTGTGGAAAGACAACGCTTGACTTAAAGTGCACCAAAGTCCAAGAGAATAATTGCTACTTTCAAATAGCTCATACACTATTATGGAGAGTTGTTTTGCTTGAACGGAGTGGAATATACTTTGAAAATGCTTGGATGGCAATGGTCATGATTAATTATGGGTCTACACGTGTACAAATATAGTATAAACCCATAAAATATACTGTGATCTGAAAATGGAGGACATGTCATACAAATGTAGGACACCCAGGAGGGAAGGCCCAGAGCAAAAACACCTCTTTCCAAGGGTTCAAATTTTTGTACACTAACTAGCAACCAAACTTCCTTTTTACTGCTCTATATACCCGTACAGCAAGAAAACCGCCTAACAGAGAGGAAATAAGATTCAATAAAACCATTCCTATCAACTTCCTCATGCAAAGATATCTTGAACAATGTAAGATAATTTTTTTCTGCATACAAGAGGATCCTTCTCTCCATGTGATTTCACGCAGACTGGGTACCCCTCCATTACGACCAATTTTACTGTGAATCCATAAATGACATGAAGGGTTTGGACTACATAGCACTAGCCTCCTCTTCCAAATCTTTCATTCGAGAATGTCAGATATGTAATCACAGAATCTTACAGGAGAAAGATATGCCAAGAGATCGCTAGTCCAAACTTCCACCTCTCAGAATTTTTGCAACTCAGTAACATCTGAGAATTGCCCATCCAAACTTTGTGGAAAGACCTCGCAGGATGTAAGGTGCACCAAAGTCCAAGAGAATAAATGCCACTTTCAAATAGCTCATACACTATTATGGAGAGTTGTTTTGCTTGAACGGAGTGGAATATACTTTTAAAATGCTTGGATGTCAATGGTCATGATTATTTATGGGTCTGCAGGTGTACAAATATAGTATAAACCCATAAAATATACTGTGATCTGAAAATGGAGGACATGTCCTACAAATGTAGGACGCCATGGAGGAAAGGCCCAAATCAATAACACCTCTTTCTAAGGGTTCAAATTTTTGTCCACTAACTAGCAACCAAACTTTCTTTTTACTGCTCTATAAACTCGTACAGCAAGAAAACGGCTCAACAGAGAGGAAATAAGATTCAATAAATCCATTCCCATCAACTTCCTAATGCAAAGAAATCTTGAACAATGAAAGATAATTTTGTACTGCATACAAGAGGATCCTTCTCTCCATGTGATTTCATGCAGACTGATGGAGGTACCCCTCCATCACGACCCATTTTACTGTGAATCCATAAATGACATGAAGGCTTTGAACTACATAGCACTTGCCTCCTCTTCCAAATCTCTCATTCGAGAATGTCAGATATGTAATCACAGAATCTTACAGGTGGAAGATATGCCAAGAAATGGCTTGTCCAAAATTCCACCCTTCAGAATTTTTGCAACTCAATAACGTCTGATAATTGTCCATCCAAATTTGTGGAAAGATCTCGCTTGACTTAAAGTGCACCAAAGTCCAAGAGAATAATTGCTACTTTCAAATAGCTCATACACTATTATGGAGAGTTGTTTTGCTTGAACGGAGTGGAATATACTTTGAAAATGCTTGGCTGTCAATGGTCATGATTAATTATGGTTCTGCAGATGTACAAATATGGTATAAACCCATAAAATATACTGTGATCTGAAAATGGAGGACATGTCCTACAAAAGTAGGACGCCCTGGACGAAAGGCCCAAATCAAAAATACCTCTTTCCAAGGTTTCAAATTTTTGTACACTAACTAGCAACCAAATTTTCTTTTTACTGCTCTATAAACTCGTACAGCAAGAAAACGGCTCAACAGAGAGGAAATAAGATTCAATAAAACCATTCCCATCAACTTCCTCATGCAAAGAAATCTTGAACAATGAAAGATAATTTTGTACTGCATACAAGAGGATCCTTCTCTCCATGTGATTTCATGCAGACTGATGGAGGTACCCCTCCATCACGACCCATTTTACTGTGAATCCATAAATGACATGAAGGCTTTGAACTACATAGCACTTGCCTCCTCTTCCAAATCTCTCATTCGAGAATGTCAGATATGTAATCACAGAATCTTACAGGTGGAAGATATGCCAAGAAATGGCTTGTCCAAAATTCCACCCTTCAGAATTTTTGCAACTCAATAACGTCTGATAATTGTCCATCCAAATTTGTGGAAAGACCTCGCTTGACTTAAAGTGCACCAAAGTCCAAGAGAATAATTGCTACTTTCAAATAGCTCATACACTATTATGGAGAGTTGTTTTGCTTGAACGGAGTGGAATATACTTTGAAAATGCTTGGATGGCAATGGTCATGATTAATTATGGGTCTGCAGGTGTACAAATATAGTATAAACCGATAAAATATACTGTGATCTGAAAATGGAGGACATGTCCTACAAATGTAGGACGCCCAGGAGGGAAGGCCCAAAGCAAAAACACCTCTTTCCAAGGGTTCAAAATTTTGTACACTAACTTGCAACCAAACTTCCTTTTTACTGCTCTATATACCCGTACAGCAAGAAAACCGCTCAACAGAGAGGAAATAAGATTCAATAAAACCATTCCCATCAACTTCCTCATGCAAAGATATCTTGAACAATGAAAGATAATTTTTTTCTGCATAGAAGAGGATCCTTCTCTCCATGTGATTTCATGCAGACTGGGTACCCCTCCATCACGACCAATTTTACTGTGAATCCATAAATGACATGAAGGGATTGGACTACATAGCACTTGCCTCCTCTTCCGAATCTTTCATTCGAGAATGTCAGATATGTAATCACAGAATCTTACAGGTGAAAGATATGCCAAGAGATCGCTAGTCCAAACTTCCACCCCTCAGAATTTTTGCAATTCAGTAACATCTGAGAATTGCCCATCCAAACTTTGTGGAAAGACCTCGCAGAATGTAAGGTGCACCAAAGTCCAAGAGAATAAATGCTACTTTCAAATAGCTCATACACTATTATGGAGAGTTGTTTTGCTTGAACGGAGTGGAATATACTTTGAAAATGCTTGGATGTCAATGGTCATGATTAATGATGGGTCTGCAGGTGTACAAATATAGTATAAACCCATAAAATATACTGTGATCTGAAAATGGAGGACATGTCCTACAAATGTAGGACGCCCTGGAGGAAAGGCCCAAATCAATAACACCTCTTTCCAAGGGTTCAAATTTTTCTCCACTAACTAGCAACCAAACTTCCTTTTTACTGCTCTATATATTTGTACATCAAGATAACCGCTCAACAGAGAGGAAATAAGATTCAATAAAACCATTCCCATCAACTTCCTCATGCAAAGAAATCTTGAACTATCAAAGATCATTTTGTTCTACATAGAAGAGGATCCTTCTCTCCATGTGATTTGATGCAGACTGGGTACCCCTCCATCATGACCAATTTCACTGTGAATCCTTAATGACATGAAGGGTTTGGACTACATGGCACTTGCCTCCTCTTCCAAACCTCTCATTCTAGAATGACAGCTATGTAATCACAGAATCTAACAGTTGTAAGATATGCCAAGAAATGGCTTGTCCAAAATTCCACACTTCAGAATTTTTGCAACTCAATAATGTCTGATAATTGCCCATCAAAACTTTGTGGAAAGACCTCGAAGGACATAAAGTCTACCACAGTCCAAGAGAATTAATTCTACTTTCAAATAGCTCTTACACTATTATGGAGAGTTGTTTTGCTTGAAGAGAGTGGATATTACATTGAAAATGCTTGGATGGCAATGGTCATGATTAATTATGGGTCTAAAAGGGTACATATATAGTATAAACCCATAAAATACAGTATGATCTGAAAATGGAGGACATGTCCTACAAATGTAGGACTCCCAGGAATGAAGGCCCACATCAAAAACACCTCTTTCCAAGGGTTCAAATTTTTGTCCATTAACTAGCTACCAAACTTCCTTTTTACTGCTCTATAAACTCGGACAGCAAGAAAACGCCTCAACAGAGAGGAAATAAGATTCAATAAAACCATTCCCATCAACTTCCTAATGTAAAGAAATCTTGAACAATGAAAGATAATTTTGTACTGCATACAAGAGGATCCTTCTCTCCATGTGATTACTTGCACACTGATGGAGGTACCCCTCCATCACACCCAATTTTACTGTGAATCCATAAATGACATGAAGGCTTTGAACTACATAGCACTTGCCTCCTCTTCCAAATCTCTCATTCGAGAATGTCAGATATGTAATCACAGAATCTTGCAGGTGCAAGATATGCCAAGAGATGGCTATTCCAAACTCCCAGCCTTCCGAATTTTTGCAACTCAATAAGGTCTGAGAATTGCCCATCCAAACTTTGTGGAAAGACCTCGCAGGATGTAAGGTGCACCAAAGACCAAGAGAATAAATGCTACTTTCAAATAGCTCATACACTATTATGGAGAGTTGTTTTGCTTGAACGGAGTGGAATATACTTTGAAAATGCTTGGATGGCAATGGTCATGATTAATTATGGGTCTGCAGGTGTACAAATATAGTATAAACCCATAAAATATACTGTGATCTGAAAATGGAGGACATGTCCTACAAATGCAGGATGCCCTGGAGGAAAGGCCCAAATCAATAACAACTCTTTCCAAGTGTTCAAATTTTTGTCCACTAACTAGCAACCAAACTTCCTTTTTACTGCTCTATATATTCGTACATCAAGAAAACTTCTCAACAGAGAGGAAATTAGATTCAATAAAACCATTCCCATCAACTTCCTCATGCAAAGAAATCTTGAACTATCAAAGATCATTTTGTTCTACATAGAAGAGGATCCTTCTCTCCATGTGATTTCATGCAGACTGGGTACCCCTCCATCACGACCAATTTCACTGTGAATCCTTAATGACATGAAGGGTTTGGACTACATGGCACTTGCCTCCTCTTCCGAACCTCTCATTCGAGAAAGACAGCTATGTAATCACAGAATCTAACAGTTGTAAGATATGCCAAGAAATGGCTTGTCCAAAATTCCACACTTCAGAATTTTTGCAACTCAATAACGTCTGATAATTGCCCATCCAAACTTTGTAGAAAGACCTCGAAGGACATAAAGTCTACCAAAGTCCAAGAGAATTAATTCTACTTTCAAATAGCTCTTACACTATTATGGAGAGTTCATTTGCTTCAAGAGAGTGGATATTACATTGAAAATGCGTTGATGGCAATGGTCATAATTAATTATGGGTCTACAAGGGTACATATATAGTATAAACCCATAAAAAACAGTATGATCTGAAAATGGAGGACATGTCCTACAAATGTAGGACGCCCAGGAGTGAAGGCCCACATCAAAAACACCTCTTTCCAAGGGTTCTAATTTTTGTCCACTATCTAGCAACCAAACTTCCTTTTTACTGCTCTATAAACTCGGACAGCAAGAAAACGGCTCAACAGAGGGGAAATAAGATTCAATAAAACCATTCCCATCAACTTCCTCATGCAAAGAAATCTTGAACAATGAAAGATCATTTCGTTCTACATAGAAGAGGATTCTTCTGTCCATGTGATTTCATGCAGACTGGTTACCCCTCCATCACGTCCAATTTTATTGTGAATCCATAAATGATATGAAGGGTTTGGACTACATAGCACTTGCCTCCTCTTCCAAATCTCTCATTCGAGAATGTCAGATATGTAATCACAGAATCTTACAGGTGGAAGATATGCCAAGAGATGGCTAGTCCAAACTTCCAGCCTTCAAAATTTTTGCAACTCAATAACGTGTGATAATTGCTCATGCAAACTTTTGGAAAGACCTCGCCAGACATAAAGTCCACCAAAGTCCAAGAAAATAAATTCTACTTTCAAATAGCTCTTACACTATTATGGAGAGTTCTTTTGCTTCAAGAGAGTGGAATATACCTTGAGAATGCTTGGATTTCAATGGTCATGATTAATTATGGGTCTGCAGGTGTACAAATATAGTATAAACCCATAAAATAGACTGTGATCTCAAGATGGAGGACATGTCCTACAAATGTATGACGCCCTGGAGGGAAGGCCCAAAGCAAAAACACCTCTTTCCAAGGGTTCAAAATTTTGTACACTAACTTGCAACCAAACTTCCTTTTTACTGCTCTATATACCCGTACAGCAAGAAAACCGCTCAACAGAGAGGAAATAAGATTCAATAAAACCATTCCCATCAACTTCCTCATGCAAAGATATCTTGAACAATGAAAGATAATTTTTTTCTGCATAGAAGAGGATCCTTCTCTCCATGTGATTTCATGCAGACTGGGTACCCCTCCATCACGACCAATTTTACTGTGAATCCATAAATGACATGAAGGGATTGGACTACATAGCACTTGCCTCCTCTTCCGAATCTTTCATTCGAGAATGTCAGATATGTAATCACAGAATCTTACAGGTGAAAGATATGCCAAGAGATCGCTAGTCCAAACTTCCACCCCTCAGAATTTTTGCAATTCAGTAACATCTGAGAATTGCCCATCCAAACTTTGTGGAAAGACCTCGCAGAATGTAAGGTGCACCAAAGTCCAAGAGAATAAATGCTACTTTCAAATAGCTCATACACTATTATGGAGAGTTGTTTTGCTTGAACGGAGTGGAATATACTTTGAAAATGCTTGGATGTCAATGGTCATGATTAATGATGGGTCTGCAGGTGTACAAATATAGTATAAACCCATAAAATATACTGTGATCTGAAAATGGAGGACATGTCCTACAAATGTAGGACGCCCTGGAGGAAAGGCCCAAATCAATAACACCTCTTTCCAAGGGTTCAAATTTTTCTCCACTAACTAGCAACCAAACTTCCTTTTTACTGCTCTATATATTTGTACATCAAGATAACCGCTCAACAGAGAGGAAATAAGATTCAATAAAACCATTCCCATCAACTTCCTCATGCAAAGAAATCTTGAACTATCAAAGATCATTTTGTTCTACATAGAAGAGGATCCTTCTCTCCATGTGATTTGATGCAGACTGGGTACCCCTCCATCATGACCAATTTCACTGTGAATCCTTAATGACATGAAGGGTTTGGACTACATGGCACTTGCCTCCTCTTCCAAACCTCTCATTCTAGAATGACAGCTATGTAATCACAGAATCTAACAGTTGTAAGATATGCCAAGAAATGGCTTGTCCAAAATTCCACACTTCAGAATTTTTGCAACTCAATAATGTCTGATAATTGCCCATCAAAACTTTGTGGAAAGACCTCGAAGGACATAAAGTCTACCACAGTCCAAGAGAATTAATTCTACTTTCAAATAGCTCTTACACTATTATGGAGAGTTGTTTTGCTTGAAGAGAGTGGATATTACATTGAAAATGCTTGGATGGCAATGGTCATGATTAATTATGGGTCTAAAAGGGTACATATATAGTATAAACCCATAAAATACAGTATGATCTGAAAATGGAGGACATGTCCTACAAATGTAGGACTCCCAGGAATGAAGGCCCACATCAAAAACACCTCTTTCCAAGGGTTCAAATTTTTGTCCATTAACTAGCTACCAAACTTCCTTTTTACTGCTCTATAAACTCGGACAGCAAGAAAACGCCTCAACAGAGAGGAAATAAGATTCAATAAAACCATTCCCATCAACTTCCTAATGTAAAGAAATCTTGAACAATGAAAGATAATTTTGTACTGCATACAAGAGGATCCTTCTCTCCATGTGATTACTTGCACACTGATGGAGGTACCCCTCCATCACACCCAATTTTACTGTGAATCCATAAATGACATGAAGGCTTTGAACTACATAGCACTTGCCTCCTCTTCCAAATCTCTCATTCGAGAATGTCAGATATGTAATCACAGAATCTTGCAGGTGCAAGATATGCCAAGAGATGGCTATTCCAAACTCCCAGCCTTCCGAATTTTTGCAACTCAATAAGGTCTGAGAATTGCCCATCCAAACTTTGTGGAAAGACCTCGCAGGATGTAAGGTGCACCAAAGACCAAGAGAATAAATGCTACTTTCAAATAGCTCATACACTATTATGGAGAGTTGTTTTGCTTGAACGGAGTGGAATATACTTTGAAAATGCTTGGATGGCAATGGTCATGATTAATTATGGGTCTGCAGGTGTACAAATATAGTATAAACCCATAAAATATACTGTGATCTGAAAATGGAGGACATGTCCTACAAATGCAGGATGCCCTGGAGGAAAGGCCCAAATCAATAACAACTCTTTCCAAGTGTTCAAATTTTTGTCCACTAACTAGCAACCAAACTTCCTTTTTACTGCTCTATATATTCGTACATCAAGAAAACTTCTCAACAGAGAGGAAATTAGATTCAATAAAACCATTCCCATCAACTTCCTCATGCAAAGAAATCTTGAACTATCAAAGATCATTTTGTTCTACATAGAAGAGGATCCTTCTCTCCATGTGATTTCATGCAGACTGGGTACCCCTCCATCACGACCAATTTCACTGTGAATCCTTAATGACATGAAGGGTTTGGACTACATGGCACTTGCCTCCTCTTCCGAACCTCTCATTCGAGAAAGACAGCTATGTAATCACAGAATCTAACAGGTGTAAGATATGCCAAGAAATGGCTTGTCCAAAATTCCACACTTCAGAATTTTTGCAACTCAATAACGTCTGATAATTGCCCATCCAAACTTTGTAGAAAGACCTCGAAGGACATAAAGTCTACCAAAGTCCAAGAGAATTAATTCTACTTTCAAATAGCTCTTACACTATTATGGAGAGTTCATTTGCTTCAAGAGAGTGGATATTACATTGAAAATGCGTTGATGGCAATGGTCATAATTAATTATGGGTCTACAAGGGTACATATATAGTATAAACCCATAAAAAACAGTATGATCTGAAAATGGAGGACATGTCCTACAAATGTAGGACGCCCAGGAGTGAAGGCCCACATCAAAAACACCTCTTTCCAAGGGTTCTAATTTTTGTCCACTATCTAGCAACCAAACTTCCTTTTTACTGCTCTATAAACTCGGACAGCAAGAAAACGGCTCAACAGAGGGGAAATAAGATTCAATAAAACCATTCCCATCAACTTCCTCATGCAAAGAAATCTTGAACAATGAAAGATCATTTCGTTCTACATAGAAGAGGATTCTTCTGTCCATGTGATTTCATGCAGACTGGTTACCCCTCCATCACGTCCAATTTTATTGTGAATCCATAAATGATATGAAGGGTTTGGACTACATAGCACTTGCCTCCTCTTCCAAATCTCTCATTCGAGAATGTCAGATATGTAATCACAGAATCTTACAGGTGGAAGATATGCCAAGAGATGGCTAGTCCAAACTTCCAGCCTTCAAAATTTTTGCAACTCAATAACGTGTGATAATTGCTCATGCAAACTTTTGGAAAGACCTCGCCAGACATAAAGTCCACCAAAGTCCAAGAAAATAAATTCTACTTTCAAATAGCTCTTACACTATTATGGAGAGTTCTTTTGCTTCAAGAGAGTGGAATATACCTTGAGAATGCTTGGATTTCAATGGTCATGATTAATTATGGGTCTGCAGGTGTACAAATATAGTATAAACCCATAAAATAGACTGTGATCTCAAGATGGAGGACATGTCCTACAAATGTATGACGCCCTGGAGGGAAGGCCCAAAGCAAAAACACCTCTTTCCAAGGGTTCAAAATTTTGTACACTAACTTGCAACCAAACTTCCTTTTTACTGCTCTATATACCCGTACAGCAAGAAAACCGCTCAACAGAGAGGAAATAAGATTCAATAAAACCATTCCCATCAACTTCCTCATGCAAAGATATCTTGAACAATGAAAGATAATTTTTTTCTGCATAGAAGAGGATCCTTCTCTCCATGTGATTTCATGCAGACTGGGTACCCCTCCATCACGACCAATTTTACTGTGAATCCATAAATGACATGAAGGGATTGGACTACATAGCACTTGCCTCCTCTTCCGAATCTTTCATTCGAGAATGTCAGATATGTAATCACAGAATCTTACAGGTGAAAGATATGCCAAGAGATCGCTAGTCCAAACTTCCACCCCTCAGAATTTTTGCAATTCAGTAACATCTGAGAATTGCCCATCCAAACTTTGTGGAAAGACCTCGCAGAATGTAAGGTGCACCAAAGTCCAAGAGAATAAATGCTACTTTCAAATAGCTCATACACTATTATGGAGAGTTGTTTTGCTTGAACGGAGTGGAATATACTTTGAAAATGCTTGGATGTCAATGGTCATGATTAATGATGGGTCTGCAGGTGTACAAATATAGTATAAACCCATAAAATATACTGTGATCTGAAAATGGAGGACATGTCCTACAAATGTAGGACGCCCTGGAGGAAAGGCCCAAATCAATAACACCTCTTTCCAAGGGTTCAAATTTTTCTCCACTAACTAGCAACCAAACTTCCTTTTTACTGCTCTATATATTTGTACATCAAGATAACCGCTCAACAGAGAGGAAATAAGATTCAATAAAACCATTCCCATCAACTTCCTCATGCAAAGAAATCTTGAACTATCAAAGATCATTTTGTTCTACATAGAAGAGGATCCTTCTCTCCATGTGATTTGATGCAGACTGGGTACCCCTCCATCATGACCAATTTCACTGTGAATCCTTAATGACATGAAGGGTTTGGACTACATGGCACTTGCCTCCTCTTCCAAACCTCTCATTCTAGAATGACAGCTATGTAATCACAGAATCTAACAGTTGTAAGATATGCCAAGAAATGGCTTGTCCAAAATTCCACACTTCAGAATTTTTGCAACTCAATAATGTCTGATAATTGCCCATCAAAACTTTGTGGAAAGACCTCGAAGGACATAAAGTCTACCACAGTCCAAGAGAATTAATTCTACTTTCAAATAGCTCTTACACTATTATGGAGAGTTGTTTTGCTTGAAGAGAGTGGATATTACATTGAAAATGCTTGGATGGCAATGGTCATGATTAATTATGGGTCTAAAAGGGTACATATATAGTATAAACCCATAAAATACAGTATGATCTGAAAATGGAGGACATGTCCTACAAATGTAGGACTCCCAGGAATGAAGGCCCACATCAAAAACACCTCTTTCCAAGGGTTCAAATTTTTGTCCATTAACTAGCTACCAAACTTCCTTTTTACTGCTCTATAAACTCGGACAGCAAGAAAACGCCTCAACAGAGAGGAAATAAGATTCAATAAAACCATTCCCATCAACTTCCTAATGTAAAGAAATCTTGAACAATGAAAGATAATTTTGTACTGCATACAAGAGGATCCTTCTCTCCATGTGATTACTTGCACACTGATGGAGGTACCCCTCCATCACACCCAATTTTACTGTGAATCCATAAATGACATGAAGGCTTTGAACTACATAGCACTTGCCTCCTCTTCCAAATCTCTCATTCGAGAATGTCAGATATGTAATCACAGAATCTTGCAGGTGCAAGATATGCCAAGAGATGGCTATTCCAAACTCCCAGCCTTCCGAATTTTTGCAACTCAATAAGGTCTGAGAATTGCCCATCCAAACTTTGTGGAAAGACCTCGCAGGATGTAAGGTGCACCAAAGACCAAGAGAATAAATGCTACTTTCAAATAGCTCATACACTATTATGGAGAGTTGTTTTGCTTGAACGGAGTGGAATATACTTTGAAAATGCTTGGATGGCAATGGTCATGATTAATTATGGGTCTGCAGGTGTACAAATATAGTATAAACCCATAAAATATACTGTGATCTGAAAATGGAGGACATGTCCTACAAATGCAGGATGCCCTGGAGGAAAGGCCCAAATCAATAACAACTCTTTCCAAGTGTTCAAATTTTTGTCCACTAACTAGCAACCAAACTTCCTTTTTACTGCTCTATATATTCGTACATCAAGAAAACTTCTCAACAGAGAGGAAATTAGATTCAATAAAACCATTCCCATCAACTTCCTCATGCAAAGAAATCTTGAACTATCAAAGATCATTTTGTTCTACATAGAAGAGGATCCTTCTCTCCATGTGATTTCATGCAGACTGGGTACCCCTCCATCACGACCAATTTCACTGTGAATCCTTAATGACATGATTGGTTTGGACTACATGGCACTTGCCTCCTCTTCCGAACCTCTCATTCGAGAAAGACAGCTATGTAATCACAGAATCTAACAGGTGTAAGATATGCCAAGAAATGGCTTGTCCAAAATTCCACACTTCAGAATTTTTGCAACTCAATAACGTCTGATAATTGCCCATCCAAACTTTGTAGAAAGACCTCGAAGGACATAAAGTCTACCAAAGTCCAAGAGAATTAATTCTACTTTCAAATAGCTCTTACACTATTATGGAGAGTTCATTTGCTTCAAGAGAGTGGATATTACATTGAAAATGCGTTGATGGCAATGGTCATAATTAATTATGGGTCTACAAGGGTACATATATAGTATAAACCCATAAAAAACAGTATGATCTGAAAATGGAGGACATGTCCTACAAATGTAGGACGCCCAGGAGTGAAGGCCCACATCAAAAACACCTCTTTCCAAGGGTTCTAATTTTTGTCCACTATCTAGCAACCAAACTTCCTTTTTACTGCTCTATAAACTCGGACAGCAAGAAAACGGCTCAACAGAGGGGAAATAAGATTCAATAAAACCATTCCCATCAACTTCCTCATGCAAAGAAATCTTGAACAATGAAAGATCATTTCGTTCTACATAGAAGAGGATTCTTCTGTCCATGTGATTTCATGCAGACTGGTTACCCCTCCATCACGTCCAATTTTATTGTGAATCCATAAATGATATGAAGGGTTTGGACTACATAGCACTTGCCTCCTCTTCCAAATCTCTCATTCGAGAATGTCAGATATGTAATCACAGAATCTTACAGGTGGAAGATATGCCAAGAGATGGCTAGTCCAAACTTCCAGCCTTCAAAATTTTTGCAACTCAATAACGTGTGATAATTGCTCATGCAAACTTTTGGAAAGACCTCGCCAGACATAAAGTCCACCAAAGTCCAAGAAAATAAATTCTACTTTCAAATAGCTCTTACACTATTATGGAGAGTTCTTTTGCTTCAAGAGAGTGGAATATACCTTGAGAATGCTTGGATTTCAATGGTCATGATTAATTATGGGTCTGCAGGTGTACAAATATAGTATAAACCCATAAAATAGACTGTGATCTCAAGATGGAGGACATGTCCTACAAATGTATGACGCCCTGGAGGGAAGGCCCAAATCAAAAACACCTCTTTCCAAGCGTTCAAATTTTTGTACACTAACTAGCAACCTAACTTCCTTTTTACTGCTCTATATACTCGTACAGCAAGAAAACGGCTCAACAGAGAGGAAATAAGATTCAATAAAACCATTCCCATCAACTTCCTCATGCAAAGAAATCTTGAACAATGAAAGATAATTTTTTTCTGCATACAAGAGGATCCTTCTCTCCATGTGATTTCATGCAGACTGGGTACCCCTCCATCACAACCAATTTTACTATGAATCCATAAATGACATGAAGGGATTGGACTATATAGCACTTGCCTCCTCTTTCAAATCTCTCATTCGAAAATGTCAGATATGTAATCACAGAATCTTACAGGTGGAAGATATGCCAAGAAATGGCTTGTCCAAAATTCCACCCTTCAGAATTTTTGCAACTCACTAACGTCTGATAATTGTCCATCCAAACTTTGTGGAAAGACGTCGCAGGAGATAAAGTGCACCAAAGTCAAAGAGAATAAAATCTACTTTCAAATACCTCTTATACAATTATGAAGAGTTGTTTTACTTGAAGGGGGTGGAATATACTTTGAGAATGCTTGCATGGCAATGGTCATGATTAATTCTGGGTCTACAGGTGTACAAATATTGTATATACCCATAAAATATACTGTGATCTGGAAATTGAGGACATGTCCTACAAATGTAGGATGCCCAGGGGGGAAGGCCCGAATCAAAAACACCTCTTTCCAAGGGTTCAAATTTTTCTCCACTAACTAGCCACCAAACATCCTTTTTACTGCTCTATAAAGGCGACAGCAAGAAAACGGCTCAACAGAGAGGAAATAAGATTCAATAAAGCCATTCCCATCAACTTCCTCATGCAAAGAAATCTTGAACAATGAAAGATCATTTCGTTCTGCATCGAAGGCAATCCTTCTCTCCATGTGATTTCTTGCAGACTGGTTACCCCTCCATCACAACCAATTTTATTGTGAATACATAAAGGATATTAAGGGTTTGGAATACATGGCACTTGCCTCCTCTTCCAAATCTCTCATTCTAGAATGTCAGATATGTAATCACAGAATCTTGCAGGTGGAGAATATGCCAAGAAATGGCTTGTCCAAACTTCCACCATTCAGATTTTTTGCAATTCAATAACGTCTGAAAATTTTTGCAATTCAATAACTTCTGATAATTGCCCATCCAAACTTTGTGGAAAGACCTCGAAGGACGTAAAGTCCACCAAAGTCCAAGAGAATAAATTTTACTTTCAAATAGAGTTGTTTTACTTCAAGAGAGTGGATATTACATTGAAAATGCTTGGATGGCAATGGTCATGATTAATTATGGGTATACAGGTGTAAAAATATAGTATATACCCATAAAAATAAACTGTGGTTTGAAAATGGAGGACATGTCCTACAAATGTAGGACGACCAGGAGGGATGGCCCTAATCAAAAATACCTCTTTCCAAGGGTTCAATTTTTTCTCCACTATCTAGAAACCAAACTTCATTTTTCCTGCTGTGTAAACTCGAACAGCCAGAAAACCACTCAACAGAGAGGAAAAAAGATTCAATAAAACCATTCCCATCAATTTCCTGAAGCAAAAAAATCTTGGAACAATGAAAGATCATTTCGTTCTACATAGAAGAGGATTCTTCTATCCGTTTGATTTCATGCAGACTGTGTACCCCTCCACACGACCAATTTCACTGTGAATCCTTAATGACATGAAGGGTTTGGACTACATGGCACTTGCCTCCTCTTCCAAATCTCTCATTCGAGAATAACAGCTATATAATCACAGAATCTTACAGATGTAAGATATGCCAAGAAATGGCTTGTCCAAAATTCCACCCTTCAGAATTTTTGCAAATCAATAACGTCTGACAATTGCTCATCCAAACTTTTGGAAAGACCTCGCCGGACATAAAGTCCATCAAAGTCAAAGAAAATAAATTCTACATTCAAATAACTCTTACACTATTATGGAGAGTTCTTTTGCTTCAAGAGAGTGGATATTATATTGAAAATGATTCGATGGCAATGGTCATGATTAATTATGTGTTTACAGGTGTACAAATATAGTATATACCCATAAAATATTATGTGATCTGAAAATGTAGGACACCCAGGAGGGAAGGCCCAAATTAAAAACACCTCTTTCCAAGGGTTAAAATTTTTCTCCACTAACTAGCCACAAAACTTCCTTTTTACTGCTCTATATATTCGTATATCAAGAAAAACGCTCAACAGGGAGGAAATAAGATTCAATAAAACCATTCCCATCAACTTCCTCATGCAAAGAAATCTTGAACAATGAAAGATAATTTTGTTCTGCATACAAGAGGATCCTTCTCTCCATGTGATTTCATGCAGACTGGGTACCCCTCCATCACGACCAATTTCACTGTGAATCCATAAATGACATGAAGGGTTTGGACTACATGGCACTTGCCTCCTCTACCAAATCTCTCATTCGAGAATGTCAGATATGTAATCACAGAATCTTACATGTGGAAGATATGCCAAGAAATGGCTTGTCCAAACTTCCACCCTTCAGAATTTTTGCAAATCAATAACGTCTGATAATTGCCCATCCAAACTTTGTGGAAAGACCTCGAATGACGTAAAGTCCACCATAGTCTAAGAGAATAAATTCTACATTCAAATAGCGCTTACGCTATTATGGAGAGTTGTTTTGCTTCAAGATAGTGGATATTACATTGAAAATGCATGGTTGGCCATGGTCATTATTAATTATGGTACTACACTTTTACAAATATAGTATAAACCCATAAAATATACTGTGATCAGAAACTGGAGGACATGTCCTACAAATGTAGGACACCCAGGAGGGAAGGTCCAAATCAAAAACACCCCTTTTCAAGGGTTCCAATTTTTGTCCACTATCTAGCAACCAAACTTCCTTTTTACTGCTCTATAACATCGGACAGCAAGTAAACAGCTCAACAGAGAGGAAATAAGATTCAATAAAACAATTCCCATCAACTTCCTCATGCAAAGAATTCTTGAAAAATGAATGATCATTTTGTTCTACATAGAAGAGGATCCTTCTCTCCATGTGATTTCATGCAGACTGGATACCTCTACATCACCCCCAATTTCACTGTGAATCCATAAATGACATGAAGGGTTTGGACTACATGGCACGTGCTTCCTCTTCCAAATCTCTCATTCGAGAATGTCAGATATCTAATCACAAAATCTTACAGGTGGAATACATGCCAAGAAATGGCTTGTGCAAACTCCCAACCTTCAGAATTTTTGCAACTCAATAACGTCTGATAATTGCCCAACCAAATTTTGTGGAAAGACCTCGAAGGACGTAAAGTCCACCAAATTCCAAGAGAATAAATTCTACTTTCAAATAGCTCTTACACTATTATGGAGAAATGATTTGCTTCAAGAGTTTGGATATTACATTGAAAATGCTTGGATGGCCATGGTCATGATTAATTATGGGTCTACAGGTGTAGAAACATATTATATACCCATGAAATATACTGTGATATGAAAATGGAGGACATGTCCTACAAACGTAGGATGCCAAGGAGGGAAGGCCCAAATCAAAAACACCTCTTTCCAAGGGTTCACATTTTTGTCCACTAACTAGCAACCAAACTTCCTTTTTACTGCTCTATAACATCGGACAGCAAGTAAACAGCTCAACAGAGAGGAAATAAGATTCAATAAAACAATTCCCATCAACTTCCTCATGCAAAGAAATCTTGAAAAATGAATGATCATTTCGTTCTACATAGAAGAGGATCCTTCTCTCCATGTGATTTCATGCAGACTGGATACCCCTACATCACCACCAATTTCACTGTGAATCCATTAATGACATGAAAGATTTGAACTACATGGCACTTGCCTCCTCTTCCAAATCTCTCATTCGAGAATCTCAGATATGTAATCACAGAATCTTACTGGTGGAATATATGCCAAGAAATGAATTGTGCAAACTCCCAACCTTCAGAATTTTGCAACTCAATAACGTCTGATAATTGCCCATCCAAATTTTGTGGAAAGTCCTCAAAGGACGTAAAGTCCACCAAAGTCCAAGAGAATAAATTCTACTTTCAAATAGCTCATACACTATTATGGAGAGTTGTTTTGCTTGATCGGAGTGGAATATACTTTGAAAATGCTTGGATGGCAATGGTCATGATTGATTATGGGTCTGCAGGTGTACAAATATATTATTAACCCATATAATATACTGTGATCTGAAAATGGAGGACATGTCCTACAAATGTAGGACACCCAGGAGGGAAGGTCCAAATCAAAAACACCTCTTTCCAAGGTTTCAAATTTTTGTACACTAACTAGCAACCAAACTTCCTTTTTATTGCTCTATATCCTCGTACAGCAACAAAACGGCTCAACAGAGAGGAAATAAGATTCAATAAAACTATTCCCATCAACTTCCTAATGCAAAGAACTGTGATCTGTTAATTTACTGTAACATATTGCTGTTTAATTTGATGTAATTTACTGTTGTACACCGCCTCGATTGGTTCGCCAGAGGGGCGGTATACAAATAAATCGTATTATTATTATTATTATTATTAAGAAATCTTGAACAATGAAAGGTCTTTTCTTTCTGCATAGAAGAGGATCCTTCTCTCCATGTGATTTCATTCACACTGGTTACCCCTCCATCACGTCCAATTTTATTGTGAATCCATAAATGACATGAAGGGTTTGGACTACATAGCACTTGCCTCCTCTTCCAAATCTCTCATTCGAGAATGTCAGATATGTAATCACAGAATCTTGCAGGTGCAAGATATGCCAAGAGATGGCTAGTCCAAACTCCCAGCCTTCCGAATTTTTGCAACTCAATAAGGTCTGATAATTGCCCATCCAAACTTTGTGGAAAGACCTCGAAGGACGTAAAGTCCACCAAAGTCCAATAAATTCTACTTTCAAATAGCTCTTACACTATTATGGAGAGTTGTTTTGCTTTAAGAGAGTGGAAATTACATTGAAAATGCTTCGATGGCAATGGTCATGATTAATTATGGGTCTGCAGGTGTACAATTATAGTATTAACCCATAAAATATACTGTGATCTGAAAATGGAGGACATGTCCTACAAATGTAGGATGCTCGGGCGGGAAGGCCCAAATAAAAACCACTTCTTTCCATGGGTTCAAGTTTTTGTCCACTAACTAGCAACTAACCTTCCTTTTTACTGCTCTATAATCTCGGACAGAAAGAAAACGCCTCAACAGAGAGGAAATAAGATTCAATAAAACCATTCCCATCCACTTCCTCATGCAAAGAAATCTTAAACAATGGAAGATCATTTCGTTCTGCATCGAAGACGATCCTTCTCTCCATGTGATTTCATGCAGACTGGGTACACCTCCATCACAACCAATTTCACTGTGAATCCATAAATGACATGAGGGATTTGGACTACATAGCACTTGACTTCTCTTCCAAATCTCTTATCCAAGAATGTCAGATATGTAATCAAAGAAACTTACAGACGGAAGAGATACCAAGGGATGCCTAGTCCAACCTTTTGCCCTTCAGAATTTTTGCGCCTCAACAACCTCTGATGATTGACAATCCATACTTTGTGGAAAGACCTCAAAGGACGTAAAGTCCACCAAAGTCCAAGAGAATAAATTCTACTTTCAAATAGCTCTTACACTATTATGGAGAGTTGTTTTGCTTGAAGGGGGTGGATATTACATTGAAAAATGATTAGATGGTGATGGTCATGATAAATTATGGCTCTACAAGTGTCCAAATATAGTATGAACCCATAAAATTTAACGTGATCTGAAAATGGAGGACATGTCCTACAAATGTAGGATGCCCAGGAGGGAAGGCCCAAATCGAAAACACCTCTTTCCAAGGGTTCAAAATTTTGTCCACTAACTAGCAATCAAACTTCTTTTTTACTGCTCTATAAATTCGGACAGCAAGAAAACGGCTCAACAGAGAGGAAATAAGATTGGGGGTAGAAATTTGCTTCTGCATATATTTAATTTTTTCTCTAATTTCCCTCGAGTTTGGTTCCTCTTTTAACTTGCTTTCTAATTCTTTTAACTCATTATTCAACACTTCTTCTTGCTTTCTCTTTTCCCTTTTCCATTCTATCATTTTTTGAATAATGAGCAAATTTCTACCCTCAATATGGGTCAGATAGAAAAAATAAAATAAAATTTGTGTAGCAAAAATATTATGAATATGGAAATAAACCAGGAAGATTACTAGCATATCTAGTAAGGAAAGAAAAAGCTAAAAGAGCAATCACACAAATAAAAAAAGGGACAGAAATTAAAACGACTCATTTACAGATTAAAAATGTTTTTATAGATCACTTCCGGGAACTATACAAATCTGGTATAACCCAGGAGAAGGAAATTAAAGAATATTTGGAAAAATTGAATTTTTTAAAGTTAACTAAAGATCAACATGACCTTCTTAATGCACCTATTTCGCGTAAAGAGTTGGAACAAGCAATCTCCACTTCTAAATGTTCTAAATCGCCAGGGCAAGATGTACTTCCCAACGAATACTATAAAATATTTTCTACGCAATTAATCTTACCTCTGTTGGATACAATGAATAATATAATTGGTGGTGCTATTCCTCAATCATGGAAGTCCGGCAATATTTCTTTGATTTTAAAAAAAGACAAAGATAAATTAGACCCTAATAGTTACTGCCCAATTTCTCTTTTGAATTTGGATGATAAATTTATGGCGGCAATATTAGCAAATCGGCTGAAATTTATTTTTGGTAATTGGATACATGAGGACCAAAATGGCTTTCTCCCATCCAGGGGGACAAAACAAAATTTTAGGAATTTAATGAATATAATTGACTTACATCACAAAAATATTCAGAAAAAAAATTGGCTTTAATCTTTCTGGATGCGAAGAAAGCCTTTGATAATATTAATTGGACTTTCATGATTGGGATAATTCAAAAAATAGAAGCGGGGGAGGTCTTTACAAAATGGATTCATAGTATTTATGCAAACCGAGATGTTACCATTATGATTAATGGAGAGAGGACAAAAAAAATTGTTATACAAAAAGGTGTATGGCAAGGTTGCCCCTTGGCCCCACTATTATTTATATTAACTTTGGAAATTTTGTTGGTGCAAATTAGAAATAATAATAAAATTAGTGGAGTAAAAATTCATAAGCAAAATTACAAACTAAGAGCCTTCGTGGACGATGTGGTATTGACAATATCAAATCCGTTGGATTGTATTGGGGAATTAATGGAATGTCTACAACAATATGGTAGAGTATCCGGATATAGAATTAATAAGAATATATCCGTGATGTTGACCATGAACTTGTCAAAAAGTGAGGGTAAAACACTTAAGGAATTAACTGGATTTAAATTGGAGAGTAAAATAAAATATTTAGGAATTTGGATTACAATAAAGAACTCAGATTTATATAAGAACAACTATTATAATACCTGGCAAGATATGAAAAGTAAGTTTAAAAAGTGGGATCAATTGAAATTATCTTCGATGGGCAGAATTGCCATGATTAAGATGGTAACCCTCCCTAAGATAATGTATCTGTTTCAAAATATTCCAGTAATTGAAAATGACAAGATTCTTAAAGTATGGAACTCGGATATATTAAATTTTATTTGGAATTACAAAAAACATAGGATAAAGGCGTTGGACCTCCAAGATTCTATCGAGAGAGGTGGTCTGGCTCTCCCCAATGTCCAATGGTATTATGAGGCTTCTGTTTTGGAATGGCTCCAGGAATGGTTGTTATTAGAAAATCAAAGGATTTTAGATTTGGAAGGAGAGGATCTGCAATATGGTTTTCATTCATATCTTTTTTACGATAAGTCTAAAGATGACACTAGATTTAAGGATCATTATATACGTAAAGTATGTTTGAAAGTATGGCTTAAATATAAAAAGAAATGGTGTCAAAAAATACCATATTGGGCTTCGCCGGCCGAAGCAATATTAATGAAAACGATATACACGGACGGAAAGTGGCTAAAATACAAGGATTTGACCGAAAAAGTAGATAATAATCTACAATTTAAGACATCAGAGGAATTAAAGATGACTGGACATGACCTCAATTGGTTCACATATAGGCAATTATACGAACGGTTTAAAGTTGATAATAATTTGGGTAGGATAGGTCCTGCTGATAAAAAGTTTGAAAAGATTCTGAGTGGGGGGAAAAAGAAAATGATTTCGAAATATTATAAATTGATTCGAGAGTGGGATCTGGAAGAAAATGCCATTAATAATTATATGCTTAATTGGGCAAAAGACCTAAAACAAAATATATATTTGGAAGAGTGGACTAAAAGTTGGAATAGATTGAAGAAATACGCTGTAAATATAGGTATAAGGGAAAATTCATACAAATTCATCTTTAGGTGGTATTTAACCCCAGTAAGACTATCGAAAATATATAAAGGATATAACCCTATTTGTTGGAAGTGTGAGGAGGAAACAGGATATTACTTTTATGTTTGGTGGAAATGTAAGATAGCTCACAAGTTTTGGACTCTTATTAACAAAGAAATTAAACAAATTTTAAATATATGGATTGAAGTCGATCCTAAAATATATTTGTTAAATATATTTAGGGATGAGCTGGGGAAAAAAAGGGGGAAAGTTACTATTTTTACTAATAACTACAGTGAGAATTTTATTCACCAAACACTGTAGAAGAAGAGAATGTCCTACGATGGAAGAATGGAGGTTTAAAATGTATGAAGTTTATGAATTAGAGAAATTAACATATTTAATCCAAAATAAACCCTTGTCACTTTTTCAGAATCTATGGAGGCCTTGGTTTGAATATATGAGGAAGAATATGAAAGACTGTATACTACCTTTTATCGTTTGGGAGTGAAAGAATTTTTTTCTTGTCTTTTTTCTATATATGTTTTTTCTTACGGATCTCTTAGAATATAGAATATAGAATTTCAAGATATTTCGATATATATTGTTGTCTTGGATAATTTAAGCTCCAAACGACATTTGCAACATGTAGTCTGTGATGTGAACTTATAATAGCTTAAATGATCAGGGAAAATTATTATAAGGTAGATGAACATCTGTAGTACTGTGGAAGAATTTAGGTAGTTTTTCTATGTTTTGTTAGGTTTTATATCTTATGTTAGTTATGTAGGTAGTTAGTTATGTTTATCTGTATTATGTTTGTTGGTTTGTTTTTTATACATCTCTTAATAAAAATTATTTAAAAAAAAACAAAAAAAAGAGATGAAATAAGATTCAATAAAAACCATTCCCATCAACCTCCTCATGCAAAGAAATCTTGAACAATGAAAGATCATTTCATTCTGCATAGAAGAGGATCCTTCTCTCCATGTGATTTCATGCAGACTGGGTACTCCTCCATCACAACCTATTTTACTGTGAATCCATAAATGACATGAAGGATTTGGACTACATAGCACTTGCCTCCTCTTCGAAATCTCTCATTCGAGAATATCAGATATGTAATCACAAAATCTTACATTTGAAAGATATAACAACAGAAGGCTGGTCCAAACTTCCACCCTTCAGAATATTTGCAACTCAATAACATCTGAGAATTGCCCATCCAAACTTTGGACGTAAAGTCCACCATAGTCTAAGAGAATAAATTCTACTTTCAAATAGATCATACACTATTATGGAGAGTTGTTTTGCTTCAAGAGAGGGATATTACATTGAAAATGCTTGCATGAAAATGGTCATGATTAATTATGCGTCTGCAGGTGTACTAATATAGAATAAACCCATAAAATATACTGTGATCTGAAAATGGAGGACATGTCCTACAAATGTAGGAAGCCCAGGAGGGATGGCCCTAATCAAAAACACCTCTTTCCAAGGGTTCAAATTTTTCTCCACTATCTAGCAACCAAACTTCCTTTTTACTGCTCTATAACATCGGACAGCAAGTAAACGTCTCAACAGAGATGAAATAAGATTCAATAAAACCATTCCCATCAACTTCCTGTGGCAAAGAAATCTTGAACAATTAAAGATCATTTCGTTCTACATAGAAGAGGATCCTTCTCTCCATGTGATTTCTTGCAGACTGGGTACCCCTGCATCACCACCAATTTCACTGTGAATCCATAAATGACATGAAGGGTTTGGACTACATGGCACGTGCCTCCTCTTCCAAATCTCTCATTCGAGAATGTCAGATATGTAATCACAGAATCTTACAGGTGCAAGATATGCCAAGAAATGGCTAGTCCAAAATTCCACACTTCCGAATTTTTGCAACTCAATAACGTCTGATAATTGCCCATCCAAACTTTATGGAAAGACCTCGAAGGACATAAAATCCACCAAAGTCCAAGAGAATTAATTCTACTTTCAAATAGCTCTTACACTATTATGGAGAATTGTTTTGCTTCAAGAGAGTCGATATTACAATGAAAATGATTGGATGGCAATGGTCATGATTAATTTTGGGTCTACAAGGGTACAAATATAGTATAAACAAATAAAATACAGTATGATCTGAAAATGGAGGACATGTCCAACAAATGTAGGACGTCCAGGAGTGAAGGCCCACATCAAAAACACCTCTTTCTAAGGGTTCAAATTTTTGTCTACTATCTAGCTACCAAACTGCTTTTTACTCCTCTATAAACCCGGACAGCAAGAAAACGGCTCAACAGAGAGGAAATAAGATTCAATAAAACCATTCCCATCAACTTTCTCATGCAAATAAATCTTGAACAATGAAAGATCATTTCTTTCTGCATAAAAGAGGATCCTTCTCTCCATGTGATTTCATGCAGACTGGGTACCCATCTATCACAACCAATTTTATTGTGAATCCATAAAGGATATGAAGGGTTTGGACTACATGGCACTTGCCTCCTCTTCCAAATCTCTCATTTGAGAATGTCAGATATGTAATCACAGAATCTTACAATTGGAATATATGCCAAGAAATGGCTTGTCCAAATTTCCACCCTTTAGATTTTTTGCAATTCAATAACGTCTGATAATTGCCCATCCAAACTTTGTGGAAAGACCTCGAAGGACGTAAAGTCCACCAAAGTCCGACAGAATAAATTCTACTTTCAAATAACTCTTACACTATTGTGGAGAGTTGTTTTGCTTCAAGAGAGTGGATATTACATTGAAAATGCTTGGATGGCAATGGTCATGATTAATTATGCGTATACAGGTGTACAATTATAGTATAAACCCATAAAATATACTGTGATCAGAAAATGGAGGACATGTCCTACAAATGTAGGACACCAGGAGGGAAGGTCCAAATCAGAAACACCACTTTCCAAGGGTTCAAATTTTTGTCCAATATCTAGCAACCAAACTTCCTTTTTACTGCTCTATAACATCGGAGAGCAAGTAAACGGCTCAACAGAGAGGAAATAAGATTCAATAAAACCATTCCCATCAACTTCCTCATGCAAAGAAGTCTTGAAAAATGAAAGATCATTTCGTTCTACATAGAAGAGGATCCTTCTCTCCATGTGGTTTCTTGCAGACTGGGTACCCCTACATCACCACCAATTTCACTGTGAATCCATAAATGACATGAAGGGTTTGGACTACATGGCACGTGCCTCCTCTTCCAAATCTCTCATTTGAGAATGTCAGATATGTAATCACAGAATCTTACAGGTGCAAGATATGCCAAGAGATGGCAAGTCCAAACTCCCAGCCTTCCGAATTTTTGCAACTCAATAATGTCTGATAATTGCCCATCCAAACTTTGTGGAAAGACCTCGAAGGACGTAAAGTCCACCATAGTCTAAGAGAATAAATTGTACTTTCAAATAGCTCTTACGCTATTATGGAGAGTTGTTTTGCTTCAAGAGATTGGATATTACATTGAAAATGCTTGGATGGCAATGGTCATGATTAATTATGGGTATACAGGTGTACAAATATAGTATATACCCATAAAATATACTATGATCTGAAAATGGAGGACATGTCCTACAAATGTAGGACGCCCAGGAGGGAAGGCCCAAATCAAAAACACCTCTTTCCATGGGTTCAAATTTTTGTCCACTAACTAGCAACCAACCTTCCTTTTTAATGCTCTATATATTCGTACATCAAGAAAACGGCTCAACAGAGAGGAAATAAGATTCAATAAAACCATTCCCATCAACTTCCTAATGCAAAGAAATCTTAAACAATGAAAGATAAATTTTTTCTGCATACAAGAGGATCCTTCTCTCCATGTGATTTCATGCAGACTGGGTACCCCTCCATCACGACCAATTTTACTGTGAATCCATAAGTGACATGAAGGGTTTGGACTACATAGCACTTGCCTCCTCTTCCAAATCTTTCATTCGAGAATGTCAGATATGTAATCACAGAACCTTACAGGTGAAAGATATGCCAAGAGATCGCTAGTCCAAACTTCCACCCCTCAGAATTTTTGCAACTCAGTAACATCTGAGAATTGCCCCTCCAAACTTTGTGGAAAGACCTCGCAGGATGTAAGGTGCACCAAAGTCCAAGAGAATAAATGCTACTTTCCAATAGCTCATACACTATTATGGAGAGTTGTTTTGCTTGAACGGAGTGGAATATACTTTGAAAATGCTTGGATGTCAATGGTCATGATTAATTATGGGTCTGCAGGTGTACAAATATAGTATAAACCCATAAAATATACTGTGATCTGAAATTGGAGGACATGTCCTACAAATGTAGGACGCCCTGGAGGAAAGGCCCACATCAATAACACCTCTTTCCAAGGGTTCAAATTTTTGTCCACTATCTAGCAACCAAACTTCATTTTTACTGCTCTATATATTCGTACATCAAAAAAACTGCTAAACAGAGAGGAAATAAGATTCAATAAAACCATTCCCATCAACTTCCTCATGCAAAGAAATCTTGAACCATCAGAGATGATTTTTTTCTACATAGAAGAGGATCCTTCTCTCCAAGTGATTTCATGCAGACTGGATCCGCCTCTATTACGACCAATTTCCCTGTGAATCCAAAAATGACATGAAGGGTTTGGACTATTTGGCACTTGCCTCCTCTTCCAAATCTCTCATTCGAGAATGTCAGATATGTAATCATAGAATCTTACAGGTGGAAGATATGCCAAGTAATGGCTTGTCCAAACTACCACACTTCAGAATTTTTGCAACTCAATAACGTCTGATAATTGCCCATCCAAACTTTGTGGAAAGACCTCGAAGGACGTAAAGTCCACCAAAATCCGATAAATTCTACTTTCAAATAGCTCTTACACTATTATGGAGAGTTGTTTTGCTTCAAGAGAGTGGAAATTACATTGAAAATGCTTCGATGGCAATGGTCATGATTAATTATGGGTTTACAGGGGTACAAATATAGTATATAACCATAAAATATTATGTGATCTGAAAATGTAGGACATGTCCTACAAATGTAGGACGCCCAGGAGGGAAGGCCCAAATTAAAAAACACATCTTTCCAAGGGTTCAAATTTTTCTTCACTAACTAGCCACAAGAATTCCTTTTTACTGCTCTATATATTCGTTCATCAAGAAAAACGCTCAACAGAGAGGAAATAAGATTCAATAAAACAATTCCCATCAACTTCCTCATGCAAAGAAATCTTGAACAATGAAAGATCATTTTGTTCTACCTTGAAGAGGATCCTTCTCTCCATGTAATTTCATGCAGACTGGGTACCCCTCCTTCACGACCAATTTTATTGTGAATCTATAAATGATAGGAAGGGTTTGGACTACATAGCACTTGCCTCCTCTTCCAAATCTCTCATTCGAGAATGTCAGATATGTAATCACAGAATCTTACAGGTGCAAGATATGCCAAGAGATGGCTAGTCCAAACTCCCAGCCTTCCGAATTTTTGCAACTCAATAACGTCTGATAATTGCCCATCCAAACTTTGAGGAAAGGCCTCGCTGTATGTAAAGTCCACCAAAGTACAAGAAAATAAATTCTACTTTCAAATAGCTCTTACACTATTATGAAAATTACATTGTTTTGCTTCAAGAGAGTGGATATTACATTGAAAATGCTTGGATGGCCACGGTCCTGTTTTATTATGGGTCTACAGGTGTACATATATAGTATAAACCCATATAATATACTGTGATCTCAAGATGGAGAACATGTCCTACAAATGTAGGACACCCAGGAGGGAAGGCCCAAATCAAAAACACCTCGTTCCAAGGGTTCAAATTTTTGTCCACTATCTAGCAACCAAACTTCCTTTTTACTGCTCTAGAAACTCGGACAGCAAGAAAACGGCTCAACAGAGAGGAAATAAGATTCAATCAAACCATTCCCATCAACTTCCTCATGTAAAGAAATGTTGAACAATGAAAGATCATTTTATTCTGCATACAAGAGGATCCTTCTCTCCATGTGATATCATGCAGACTGGGTACCCCTCTTTCACGACCAATTTTATTGTGAATCCATAAATGACATGAAGGGTTTGGACTACATGGCACTTGCCTACTCTTCCAAATCTCTCATTCGAGAATGTCAGATATGTAATCACAGAATCTTACAGGTGTAAGATATGCCAAGAAATGGCTTGTCCAAAATTCCCCCCTTTAGAATTTTTGCAATTCAATAACGTCTGATAATTGCCCATCCAAACTTTGTGGAAAGACATCGAAGCACGTAAAGTTCACCAAAGTCCAAGAGAATAAATTCTACTTTCAAATAGCTCTTACACTATTATGGAGAGTTGTTTTGCTTCAAGAGAGTAGATTTTATGATGAAAATGCTTGGATGGCAATGGTCATGATTATTTATGGGTCTACATGTGCACAAATATGGTATATATCCATAAAATATACTGTGATATGAAAATGGAGGACATGTCCTACAAATGTAGGACACCCAGGAGGGAAGGCCCAAATCAAAAACACCCCTTTCAAAAGGTTCAAATTTTTGTCCACTATCTAGCAACCAAATTTCTTTTTTACTGCTCTATAACATCTGACAGCAAGAAAACGGCTCAACAGAGAGGAAATAAGATTCAATAAAACCATTCCCATCAACTTCCTCATGCAAAGAAATCTTGAACAATGAAAAATCATTTTGTTCTACACAGAAGATCCTTCTCTCTATGTGATTTCATGCAGATTGGGTGGCCCTACATCACCACCAATTTCACTGTGAATCCATAAATGACATGAAGGGTTTGGACTACATGGCACTTGCCTCCTCTTCCAAATCTCTCATTCGAGAATGTCAGATATGTCATCACAGAATCTTGAAAACACTTCAGAATTTTTGCAACTCAATAACGTCTGATAATTGCCCATCTAAACTTTGTGGAAAGACCTCGAAGGACATAAAGTGCACCAAAATCCGATAAATTCTACTTTCAAATAGCTCTTACACTATTATGGAGAGTTGTTTTGCTTCAAGAGAGTGGAAATTACATTGAAAATGCTTCGATGGCAATGGTCATGATTAATTATGGGTTTACAGGGGTAAAAATATAGTATATAACCATAAAATATTATGTGATCTGAAAATGTAGACCATGTCCTACAAATGTAGGATGCCCAGGAGGGAAGGCCCAAATCAAAAAACACCTCTTTCCAAGGGTTCAAATTTTTCTTCACTTACTAGCCACAAAAATTCCTTTTTACTGCTCTATATATTCGTACATCAAGAAAAACGCTCAACAGAGAGGAAATAAGATTCAATAAAACCATTCCCATCAACTTCCTCATGCAAAGTCCACCAAAGTCCAAGAGATTGAATTCTACTTTCAAATAGCTCTAACACTATTATGGAGAGTTGTTTTGCTTCAAGAGATTGGATATTACATTGATATGCGTTGATGGCAATGTTCGTGATTAATTATGGGTTTACAGGTATTCAAATATAGTATATACCCATAAAATATTATGTAATCTGAAAATGTAGGACATGTCCTACAAATGTAGGATGCCCATGAGGGAAAGCCCAAATCAAAAACACCTCTTTCCAAGGGTTCAATTTTTTGTCCACTAACTAGCCACGAAACTTCCTTTTTCCTGCTGTGTATCTCGAACAGCCAGAAAACCACTCAACAGAGAGGAAAAAAGATTCAATAAAACCATTCCCATCAATTTCCTGAAGCAAAGAAATCTTGAACAATGAAAGATCATTTCGTTCTACATAGAAGAGGATACTTCTATCCGTTTGATTTCATGCAGACTGTGTACCCCTCCATCACGACCAATTTCACTGTGAATCCATAAATGACATGAAGGGTTTGGACTACATGGCACTTGCCTCCTCTTACAAATCTCTCATTCGAGAATGTCAGATATGTAATCACAGAATCTTACATGTGGAAGATATGCCAAGAAATGGCTTATCCAAACTTCCACCCTTCAGAATTTTTGCAAATCAATAACGTCTTATAATTGCCCATCCAAACTTTGTGGAAAGACCTCGAAATACGTAAAGTCCACCATAGTCTAAGAGAATAAATTCTACTTTCAAATAGCTCTTACGCTATTATGGAGAGCTGTTTTGCTTTAGGAAAGGGGATATTACATTGAAAATGCTTGATGGCCATGGTCATGATTAATTATGGGTCTACAAGTGTACAAATATAGTATATACCCATAAAATATACTGTGATCTGAAAATGGAGGACCTGTCCTACAAATGTAGGACGCCCAGGAGGGAAGGCCAAAATCAAAAACACCTCTTTCCAAGGGTTCAAATTTTTGTCCACTATCTAGCAAACAAACTTCCTTTTTACTGCTCTGTAAACTCGGACAGTAAGAAAACGGCTCAACAGAGACGAAAAAAGATTCAATAAAACCATTCCCATTAACTTCCTCATGCAAAGAAATCTTGAACAATGAAAGATCATTTCTTTCTGCATAGAAGAGGAACCTTCCCTCCATGTGATTTCATGCAGACTGGTTACCTTCTATCAGGACCAATTTTTTTGTGAATCCATAAATGACATGAAGGGTTTGGACTACATAGCAATTGCCTCCTCTTCCAAATCTCTCATTCTAGAATGTCAGATATGTAATCATAGAATCTTACATGTGGAAGATATGCCAAGAAATGGCTTGTCCAAAATTCTACCCTACAGAATTTTTGCAACTCAATAACGTCTGATAATTGTCCATCCAAACTTTGTGGAAAGACGTCGCAGGACGTAAAGTGCACCAAGGTCCAAGAGAATAAATTCTACTTTCAAATAGCTCTTACACAATTATGAAGAGTTGTTTTACTTGAACTGGGTGGAATATACTTTGAGAATGCTTGGATGGCAATGGTCATGATTAATTCTTTCTCTACAGGTGTACAAATATTGTATATACCCATAAAATATACTGTGATCTGAAAATTGAGGACATGTCCTACAAATGTAGGATCCCCAGGAGGGAAGGCCCATATCAAAATCACCTCTTTCCAAGGGTTCAAATTTTTGTACACTATCTAGCAACCAAACTTCCTTTTTACTGCTCTATAAACGCGGACAGCAAGAAAACAGCCCAACAGAGAGGAAATAAGATTCAATAAAACCTTTCCCATTAACGTCCTCATGCAAAGAAATCTTGAACAATGAAAGATCATTTCATTCTAAACGGAAGAGGAGCCTTCTCTCCATGTGATTTCATGCAGACTGGGTACCCCTCCATCACGACCAATTTCACTGTGAATCCTTAATGACATGAAGGGTTTGGACTACATGGCACTTGCCTCCTCTTCCAAATCTCTCATTCGAGAATGACAGCTATGTAATCACAGAATCTTACAGGTGTAAAATATGCCAAGAAATGGCTTGTCCAAAATTCCACACTTCAGAATTTTTGCAACTCAATAACGTCTGATAATTGCCCATCCAAACTTTGTGGAAAGACCTCGAAGGACAGAAAGTCCACCAAAGTCCAAGAGAATTAATTCTACTTTCAAATAGCTCTTCCACTATTATGGAGAGTTGTTTTGCTTCAAGAGAGTGGATATTACATTGAAAATCCTTGGATGGCAATGGTCATGATTAATTATGGGTCTACAAGGGTACATATATAGTATAAACCCATAAAATACAGTATGATCTGAAAATGGAGGACATGTCCTACAAATGTAGGACGCCCAGGAGTGAAGGCCCACATCAAAAACACCTCTTTCCATTGGTTCAAATTTTTGTCCACTAACTAGCAACCAAACTTACTTTTTAATTCTCTATATATTCGTTCATCAAGAAAACGGCTCAACAGAGAGGAAAAAAGATTCAATAAAACCATTTCCATCAAATTCCTCATGCAAAGAAATCTTAAACAATGAAAGATAATTTTTTTCTGCATACAAGAGGATCCTTTTCTCCATGTGATTTCATGCAGACTGGGTACCCCTCCATCACAACCAATTTTACTGTGAATCCATAAATGACATGAAGGGTTTGGACTACATAGCACATGCCTCCTCTTCCAAATCTTTCATTCAAGAATGTCAGATATGTAATCACAGAATCTTACAGGTGAAAGATATGCCTAGAAATCGCTATTCCAAACTTCCACCCCTCAGAATTTTTGCAACTCAGTAACATCTGAGAATTGCCCATCCAAACTTTGTGGAAAGACCTCGCAGGATGTAAGGTGCACCAAAGTCCAAGAGAATAAATGCTACTTTCAAATAGCTCATACACTATTATGGAGAGTTGTTTTGCTTGAACGGAGTGGAATATACTTTGAAAATGCTTGGATGTCAATGGTCATGATTAATTATGTGTCTGCAGGTGTAGAAATATAGTATAAACCCATTAAATATACTGTGATCTGAAAATGGAGGACATGTCCTACAAATGTAGGACGCCCTGGAGGGAAGGCCCAAATCAATAACACCTCTTTCCAAGGGTTTAAATTTTGGTCCACTAACTAGCAACCAAACTTCCTTTTTACTTATCTATATATTCGTACTTCAAGAAAACTGCTCAACAGAGTGGAAATAAGAGTCAATAAAACCATTCCCAGCAACTTCCTCATGCAAAGAAATCTTGAACCATCAAAGATCATTTTGTTCTACATAGAAGAGTATCCTTATCTCCAAGTGATTTCATGCAGACTGGATCCGCCTCTATCACGACCAATTTCCCTGTGAATCCAATAATGACATGAAGCGTTTGGAGTATATGGCACTTGCCTCCTCTTCCAAATCTCTCATTCGAGAATATCAGATATGTCATCACAGAATCTTACAGGTGGAAGATATGCCAAGTAATGGCTTGTCCAAACTACCACACTTCAGAATTTTTGCAACTCAATAACGTCTGATAATTGCCCATCCAAACTTTCTGGAAAGACCTTGAAGTACGTAAAGTCCACCAAAGTCCAAGATAATTAATTCTACTTTCACATAGCTCTTACACTATTATGGAGAGTTGTTTTGCTTCAAGAGATTGGATATTACTTTGAAAATGCTTGCATGGCAATGGTCATGATTAATTATGGGTATACAGGTGTACAAATATAGTATATACCCATAAAATATACAGTGATCTGGATATGGAGGACATGTCCTACAAATGTAGGACACCCAGGAGGGAAGGCCCAAATCAGAAACACCTCTTTCCAAGGATTCAAATTTTTGTCCACTAACTGGCAACCAAACTTCCTTTTTACTGCTCTATAACATCGGACAGCAAGTAAACGGCTCAACAGAGAGGAAATAAGATTCAATAAAACCATTCCCATCAACTTCCTCATGCAAAGAAATCTTGAACAATAAAAGATCATTTCGTTCTAAACGGAAGAGGAGCCTTCTCTCCATGTGATTTCATGCAGACTGGGTACCACTCCATCACGACCAATTTTACTGTGAATCCATAAATGACATGAAGGGTTTGGACTACATGGCACTTGCCTACTCTTCCAAATCTCTCATTCGAGAATGTCAGATATGTAATCACAGAATCTTACAGGTGTAAGATATGTCAAGTAATGGCTTGTCCAAACTACCACACTTCAGAATTTTTGCAATTCAATAACGTCTGATAATTGCCAATCCAAACTTTGTGGAAAGACCTCGAAGTACGTAAAGTCCAGCATAGTCTAAGAGAATTAATTCTACTTTCAAATAGCTCTTACGCTATTATGGAGAGTTGTTTTGCTTAAAGAGATTGGATATTACATTGAAAATGCTTGGATGGCAATGGTCATGATAAATTATGGGTATACAGGTGTACACATATAGTATATACCCATAAAATATATTATGATCTGAAAATGGAGTATATGTCCTACAAATGTAGGACTCCCAGGAGGGATGGCGGTAATCAAAAACACCTCTTTCCAAGGGTTCAAATTTTTGTCCACTATCTAGAAAACAAACATCCTTTTTCCTGCTGTGTAAACTCAAAGAGCCAGAAAACGGCTCAACAGAGAAGAAAAAAGATTCAATAAAACCATTCCCATCAACTTCCTCAAACAAAAAAATCTTGAACAATGAAAGATCAATTCGTTCTGCATAGAAGAGGATCCTTCTCTCCATGTGATTTCATGCAGACTGGTTACCCCTCCATCACGACCACTTTTATTGTGAATCCATAAATGATATGAAGGGTTTGGACTACATAGCACTTGCCTCCTCTTCCAAATCTCTCATTCGAGAATGTCAGATATATAATCACAGAACCTTACAGGTTCAAGATAGGCCAAGATATGGCTATTCCAAACTCCCAGCCTTCAGAATTTTTGCAACTCAATAACGTCAGATAATTGCCCATCCAAACTTTGTGGAAAGACCTCAAAGGACATAAAGTCCACCATAGTCTAAGAGAATAAATGCTACTTTCAAATAGCTCTTACGCTATTATGGAGAGTTGTTTTGCTTCAAGAGAGTGGATATTACATTGAAAATGCTTGGATGGCAATGGTCATGATTAATTATGGGTCTACAAGGGTACATATATAGTATAAACCCATAAAATACAGTATGATCTGAAAATAGAGGACGTGTCCTACAAATGTAGGACGCCCAGGAGGGAAGGCCCAAATCAAAAACACCTCTTTCCATGGGTTCAAATTTTTGTCCACTAACTAGCAACCACACTTCCTTTTTAGTGCTCTATATATTCGTACATCAAGAAATCCGCTCAACAGAGAGGAAATAAGATTCAATAAAACCATTCCCATCAACTTCCTCATGCAAAAAAATCTTAAACAATGAAAGATCATTTCGTTCTGCATTGAAGAGGACCCTTCTCTCCATGTGATTTCATGCAAACTGGGTACCCCTCCATCACGACCAATTTAACTGTGAATCCATAAATGACATGAAGGGTTTGGACTACATAGCACTTGCCTCCTGTTCCAAATCTCTCATTCGAGAATGTCAGATATGTAATCACAGAATCTTACAGGTGAAAGATATGCCAAGAGATCGCTAGTCCAAACTTCCACCCTTTAGAATTTTTGCAACTCAGTAACATCTGAGAATTGCCCATCCAAACTTTGCGGAAAGACCTCGCAGGATGTAAGGTGCACCAAGGTCCAAGAGAATAAATGCTACTTTCAAATAGCTCATACACTATTATGGAGAGTTGTTTTGCTTGAACAGAGTGGAATATACTTTGAAAATGCTTGCATGTCAATGGTCATGATTAATTATGGGTCTGCAGGTGTACAAATATAGTATAAACCCATAAAATATACTGTGATCTGAAGATGGAGGACATGTCCTACAAATGTACGACGTCCAGGAGTGAAGGCCCACACCAAAAACACCTGTTTCCAAGGCTGCAAATTTTTGTCCACTAACTAGCTACCAAACTTCCTTTTTACTGCTCTATATACTCGCACAGCAAGAAAATGGCTCAACAGAGAGGAAGTAAGATTCAATAAAACCATTCCCATCAACTTCCTCATGCAAAGAAGTCTTGAACAATGAAAGATCATTTCGTTCTACATGGAAGAGGATCCTTCTCTCCATGTGATTTCATTCAGACTGGGTACCCCTCCATCACAACCAATTTCACTGTGAATCCTTAATGACATGAAGGGTTTGGACTTCATGGCACTTGCCTCCTATTCCATATCTCTCATTCAAGAATGTCAGATATGTAATCACAGAATCTTACAGGTGTAAGATATGCCAAGAAATGGCTTGTCCAAAATTCCACACTTCCGAATTTTTGCAACTCAATAACGTCTGATAATTGCCCATCCAAACTTTGTGGAAAGACCTCGAAGGACATAAAATCCACCAAAGTCCAAGAGAATTAATTCTACTTTCAAATAGCTCTTACACTATTATGGAGAGTTGTTTTGCTTCAAGAGAGTGGATATTACATTGAAAATGATTGGATGGCAATGGTCATGATTAATTATGGGTCTACAAGTGTACAAATATAGTATAAACCCATAAAATAGAGTATGATCTGAAAATGGAGGACATGTCCTACAAATGTAGGATGCCCAGGAGGGAAGGCCCACATCAAAAAAACCTCTTTCTAAGGGTTCAAATTTTTGTCCACTAAATAGCTACCAAACGTCCTTCTTACTGCTCTATATACTCGTACAGTAAGAAAACGGCTCAACAGAGAGGAAATAAGATTCAATAAAACCATTCCCATCAACTTCCTCATGCAAAGAAATCTTGAACAATGAAAGATAATTTTGTTCTGCATACAAGAGGATCCTTCTCTCCATGTGATTTCATGCAGACAGGGTACCCCTCCATCACAACCAATTTTACTGTGAATCCATAAATGACATGAAGGGTTTGGTCTACATAGCACTTGCCTCCTCTTCCAAATCTCTCATTCGAGAATGTCAGATATGTAATCACAGAATCTTACAGGTGAAAGATATGTCAAGAGATCGCTAGTCCAAACTTCCACCCTTCAGAATTTTTGCAACTCAGTAAAATCTGAGAATTGCCCATCCAAACTTTGTGCAAAGACCTCGAAGGACGTAAAGTCCACCAAAGTCCAAGAGAATAAATTCTACTTTCAAATACCTCTTACACTATTATGGAGAGTTGTTTTGCTTCAAGAGATTGGATATTACATTGAAAATGCGTAGATGGCAATGGTCATGATTAATTATGGGTTTACAGGTGTCCAAATATAGTATGTACCCATAAAATATACTGTGATCTGAAAATGTAGGACATGTCCTACAAATGTAGGATGCCCAGGAGGGAAGGCCCAAATCAAAAACACCTCTTTCCAAGGGTTCAAATTTTTCTCCACTAACTAGCCACAAAACTTCCTTTTTACTGCTATATATATTCGTACCTCAAGAAAAAGGCTAAACAGAGAGGAAAGAAGATTCAATAAAACCATTCCCATCAACTTCCTCATGCAAAGAAATCTTGAACAATGAAAGATAATTTTGTTCTGCATACAAGAGGATCCTTCTCTCCGTGTGATTTCATGCAGACTGGGTACCGTTCCTTCACGAAAAATTTTATTGTGAATCTATAAATGATAGGAAGGGTTTGGACTACATAGCACTTGCCTCCTCTTCCAAATCTCTGATTCGAGAATGTCAGATATGTAATCTCAGAATCTTACAGGTGCAGGATATGCCAAGAGATGGCTAGTCCAAACTCCCAGTCTTCCGAATTTTTGCAACTCAATAAAGTCTGATAATTGCCCATCCAAACTTTGTGGAAAGACCTTGCTGGACGTAAAATCCACCAAAGTCCAAGAAAATAAATTCTACTTTCAAATAGCTCTTACACTATTACGGAGAGTTCTTTTGCTTCAAGAGAGTGGATATTACATTGAAAATGCTTCGATGGGCATGGTCATGATTTATTATGGGTCTGCAGGTGTAGAAATATAGTATAAACCCATAAAATATACTGTGATCAGAAAATGGAGGACATGTCCTACAAATGTTGGACGCCCAAGAGGGAAGGCCCAAATCAAAAACACCTCGTTCCAAGGGTTCAAATTTTTGTCCACTAACTTTCAACCAAACTTCCTTTTTACTGCTCTATATACTCGTACAGCAAGAAAACGGCTCAACAGAGAGGAAATAAGATTCAATAAAACCATTCCCATCAATTTCCTCATGCAAAGAAATCTTGAACAATGAAAGATCACTTTGTTCTGCATAGAAGAGGATCCTTCTCTCCATGTAATTTCATGCAGCCTGGGTACCCCTCCTTCACGACCAATTTTATTGTGAATGTATAAATGATATGAAGGGTGTGGACTACATAGCTCTTGCCTCCTCTTCCCAATCTCTCATTCGAGAATGTCACATATGTAATCACAGAAATTTACAGGTGCAAGATATGCCAAGAGATGGCTAGTCCAAACTCCCACCCTTCAGAATTTTTGCAACTCAATAACGTCAGATAATTGCCCATCCAAACTTTGTGCAAAGACCTCGAAGGACGTAAAGTCCACCAAAATCCAAGAGAATAATTTCTACTTTCAAATAGCTCTTACACTATTATGGAGAGTTGTTTTGCTTCAAGAGATTGGATATTACATTGAAAATGCATAGATGGCCATGGTCATGATTAATTATGCGTTTACAGGTGTACAAATATAGTATATACCCATAAAATATACTATGATCTGAAAATGTAGGACGCCTGGAGGGAAGGCCCAAATTAAAAACACCTCTTTCCAAGGGTTCAAATTTTTGTACACTAACGAGCAACCTAACTTCCTTTTTACTGCTCTATATACTTGTACAGCAAGAAAACGGCTCAACAGAGAGGAAATAAGATTCAATAAAACCATTCCCATCAACTTCCTCATGCAAAGAAATCTTGAATAATGAAAGATAATTTTTTTCTGCATACAAGAGGATCCTTCTCTCCATGTGATTTCATGCAGACTGGGTACCCCGCCATCACAACCAATTTTACTATGAATCCATAAATGACATGAAGGGTTTGGACTATATAGCACTTGCCTCCTCTTTCAAATCTCTCATTCGAAAATGTCAGATATGTAATCACAGAATCTTACAGGTGAAAGATATGCCAAGAGATCGCTAGTCCAAACTTCCACCGTTCCAAATTTTTGCAACTCAGTAACATCTGAGAATTGCCCATCCAAACTTTGTGGAAAGACCTCGCAGGATGTAAAGTCCACCAAAGTCCAAGAAAATAAATTCTACTTTCAAATAGCTCTTACACTATTATGGAGAGTTCTTTTACTTCAAGAGAGTGGATATTACATTGAAAATGCTTGGATGGCCATGGTCATGTTTTTTTATGGGTCTACAGGTGTACATATATAGTATAAACCCATATAATATACTGTGATCTCAAGATGGAGGACATGTCCTACAAATGTAGGATGCCCAGGAGGGAAGGCCCACATCAAAAACACCTCTTTCCAAGGGTTCAAATTTTTGTCCACTAACTAGCTACCAAAGTTCCTTTTTACTGCTCTATAAACTCGGACAGCAAGAAAACGGCTCAACAGAGAGGAAATAAGATTCAATAAAACCATTCCCATCAACTTTCTCATGCAAAGGAATCTTGAACAATGAAAGATCATTTCGTTCTGCATAAAAGAGGATCCTTCTCTCCATGTGATTTCATGCAGACTGGTTACCCCTCCTTCACAACCAATTTTATTGTGAATCTATAAATGATTTGAAGGGTTTGGACTACATAGCACTTGCCTCCTCTACCAAATCTCTCATTCTGGAATGTCAGATGTGTAATCACAGAATCTTGATTGTGGAAGATATGCCAAGAAATGGCTTGTCCAAAATTCCACCCTTCAGAATTTTTGCAAATCAATAACGTCTGATAATTGCCCATCCAAACTTTGTGGAAAGACCTCGAAGGAGATAAAGTGCACCAAAGTCAAAGAGAATAAATTCTACTTTCAAATACCTCTTTCACAATTATGAAGAGTTGTTTTACTTGAAGGGGGTGGAATATACTTTGAGAATGCTTGGATGGCAATGGTCATGATTAATTCTGGGCCTACAGGTGTACAAATATTGTATATACCCATAAAATATACTGTGATCTGGAAATTGAGGACATGTCCTACAAATATAGGACGCCCAGGAGGGAAGGCCCAAATCAAAAACACCTCTTTCCAAGTGTTCAAATTTTTTCCGCTAACTAGCAACCAAACTTCCTTTTTACTGCTCTATATTCTCGTACAGCAAGAAAAAGTCTCAACAGAGAGGAAATAATTTTCAATAAAACCATTCCCATCAACTACCTCATGCAAAGAAATCTTGAACAATGAAAGATCATATCGTTCTGCATCAAAGAGGATCCTTCTCTCCATGTGATTTCTTGCAGACTGGTTACCCCTCCATCACAACCAATTTTATTGTGAATACATAAAGGATATGAAGGGTTTGGAATACATGGCACTTGCCTCCTCTTCCAAATCTCTGATTCGAGAATGTCAGATATGTAATCACAGAATCTTGCAGGTGGAGAATATGCCAAGAAATGGCTTGTCCAAACTTCCACCCTTCAGATTTTTTGCAATTCAATAACGTCTGAAAATTGACCATCCAAACTTTGTGGAAAGACCTCGAAGGACGTAAAGTCCACCAAAGTACAGGAGAATAAATTCTACTTTCAAATAGCTCTTACACTATTATGGAGAGTTGTTTTGCTTCAAGAGAGTGGATATTACATTGAAAATGCTTGGATGGCAATGGTCATGATTAATTATGGGTATACAGGTGTAAAAATATAGTATATACCCTTAAAATAAACTGTGGTTTGATAATGGAGGACATGTACTACAAATGTAGGACATCCAGGAGGGAATGTCCAAATCAAAAACACCTCTTTTCAAGGGTTCAATGTTTTCTCGACTATCTAGAAACCAAACTTCATTTTTCCTGCTGTGTAAACTCGAACAGCCAGAAAACCACTCAACAGAGAGGTAAAAAGATTCAATAAAACCATTCCCATCAATTTCCTGAAGCAAAAAAATCTTGAACAATGAAAGATCATTTCGTTCTACATAGAAGAGGATCCTTCTATCCGTTTGATTTCATGCAGACTGTGTACCCCTCCATCGCGACCAATTTCACTGTGAATCCATAATGACATGAAGGGTTTGGACTACCTGGCACTTGCCTCCTCTTCCAAATCTCTCATTCGAGAATAACAGCTATATAATCACAGAATCTTACAGATGTCAGATATGCCAAGAAACGGCTTGTCCAAAATTCCACACTTCAGAATTTTTGCAACTCAATAACGTCTGATAATTGCTCATCCAAACTTTTGGAAAGACCTCGCCGGACATAAAGTCCATCAAAGTCCAAGAAAATAAATTCTACTTTCAAATAGCTCTTACACTATTATGGAGAGTTCTTTTGCTTCAAGAGAGTGGATATTACTTTGAAAATGTGTCGATGGCAATGGTCATGATTAATTATGTGTTTACAGGTGTACAAATATAGTATATACCCATAAAATATTATGTGATCTGAAAATGTAGGACGCCCAGGAGGGAAGGCCCAAATTAAAAACACCTCTTTCCAACGGTTCAAATTTTTCTCCACTAACTAGCAACCACACTTCCTTTTTAGTGCTCTATATATTCGTACATCAAGAAATCCGCTCAAACAGAGAGGAAATAAGATTCAATAAAACCGTTCCCATCAACTTCCTCATGCAAAGAAATCTTAAACAATGAAAGATCATTTCGTTCTGCATTGAAGAGGACCCTTCTCTCCATGTGATTTCATGCAAACTGGGTACCCCTCCATCACGACCAATTTTACTGTGAATCCATAAATGACATGAAGGGTTTGGACTACATAGCACTTGCCTCCTGTTCCAAATCTCTCATTCGAGAATGTCAGATATGTAATCACAGAATCTTACAGGTGAAAGATATGCCAAGAGATCGCTAGTCCAAACTTCCACACTTCAATATCAATCAATAACATCTGATAATTGCCCATCTAAACTTTGTGGAAAGACCTCGAAGGACGTAAAGTCCACCATAGTCTAAGAGAATAAATTCTACTTTCAAATAGCTCTTACGCTATGATGGAGAGTTGTTTTGCTTCAAGAGAGTGGATATTACATTGAAAATTCATGGATGGCCATGGTCATTACTAATTATGGTTCTACAGTTTTACAAATATAGTATAAACCCATGAAATATAATGTGATCAGAAAATGGAGGACATGTCCTACAAATGTAGGACACCCAGGAGGGAAGGTCCAAATCAAAAACAACCGTTTCCAAGGGTTCCAATTTTTTCCTCTATCTAGCAACCAAACTTCTTTTTTTACTCCTCTATAACATCGGATAGCAAGTAAACGGCTCAACAGAGAGGAAATAAGATTCAATAAAACCATTCCCATCAACTTCCTCATGCAAAGAAATCTTAAACAATGAAAGATAATTTCGTTCTGCATACAAGAGGATCCTTCTCTCCATGTGATTTCTTGCAGACTGGTTACCCCTCCATCACAACCAATTTTATTGTGAATCCATAAAGGATATGAAGGGTTTGGACTACATGGCACTTGCCTCCTCTTCCAAATATCTCATTCGAGAATGTCAGATATGTAATCACAGAATCTTGCAGGTGGAGAATATGCCAAGAAATGGCTTGTCCAAATTTCCACCCTTCACATTTTTTACAACTCAATAACATCTGATAATTGCACATCCAAAATTTGTGGAAAGAACTCGAAGGACGTATAGTCCACCAAAGTCCAGGAGAATAAATTCTACTTTCAGGTAGCTCTAACAGTATTATGGAGAGTTGTTTTGCTTCAAGAGAGTGGATATTACATTGAAAATGCTTGGATGGCAATGGTCATGATTAATTATGGGTATACAGGTGTACAAATTTAGTATATACCCATAAAATATACTGTGGTTTGAAAATGGAGGACATGTCCTACAAATGTAGGATGCCCAGGAGGGATGGAACTAATCAAAAACACCTCTTTCCAAGGGTTCAATTTTTTCTCCACTATCTAGAAACCAAACTTCATTTTTCCTGCTGTGTAAACTCGAACAACCAGAAAACCACTCAACAAAGAGGAAAAAAGATTCAATAAAACCATTCCCATCAATTTCCTGAAGCAAAAAAATCTTGAACAATGAAAGATCATTTCATTCTACATAGAAGACGATCCTTCTCTCCATTTGATTTCATGCAGACTGGTTACCCCTCTATCATGACCAATTTCACTGTGAATCCTTAATGACATGAAGGGTTTGGACTACATGGCACTTGCCTCCTGTTCCAAATCACTCATTCGAGAATGACAGCTATATAATCACAGAATCTTACAGGTGTAAGATATGCCAAGAAATGGCTTGTCCAAAATTCCACCCTTCAGAATTTTTGCAACTCAATAACGTCTGATAATTGTCCATCCAAACTTTGTGGAAAAACATCGCAGGACGTAAAGTGCACCAAAGTCCAAGAGAATTAATTCTACTTTCAAATAGCTCTTACACAATTATGAAGAGTTGTTTTACTTGAAGGCGGTGGAATATACTTTGAGAATGCTTGGATAGCAATGGTCATGATTAATTCTGGGTCTACAGGTGTACAAATATTGTACATACCCATAAAATATACTGTGATCTGAAAATTGAGGACATGTCCTACAAATATAGGATGCCCAGGAGGGAAGGCCCGAATCAAAAACACCTCTTTCCAAGGATTGAAATTTTTGTCCGCTATCTAGCTACCAAACTTCCTTTTTACTGCTCTATATATTTGTACATCAAGAAAAAGGCTCAACAGAGAGGAAATAATTTTCAATAAAAACATTCCCATCAACTTCCTCATGCAAAGAAATCTTGAACAATGAAAGATCATTTCGTTCTGCAAGGAAGAGGATCCTTCTCTCCATGTGATTTCTTGCAGGCTGGTTACCCCTCCATCACGACCAATTTTACTGTGAATCCATAAAGTATATGAAGGGTTTGGACTACATGGCACTTGCCTCCTCTTCCAAATATCTCATTCGAGAATGTCAGATATGTAATCACAGAATCTTGCAGGTGGTGAATATGCCAAGAAATGGCTTGTCCAAACTCGCAGCCTTCCGAATATTTGCAACTCAATAACGTCTGATAATTGCCCATCCAAAATTTGTGGAAAGACCTCGAAGGACGTAAAGTCCACCATAGTCTAAGAGAATAAATTCTACTTTCAAATAGCTCTTACACAATTATAAAGAGTTGTTTTACTTGAAGGGGGGGCAATATACTATGAGAATGCATGGATGGCAATGGTCATGATTAATTCTGGGTCTACAGGTGTACAAATATTGTATGTACCCATAAAATAAACTGTGATCTGAAAATTGAGGACATGTGCTACAAATGTAGGAAGCCCAGGAGGGATGGCCCTAATCAAAAACACCTCTTTCCAAGGGTTCAAATTTTTCTCCACTATCTAGAAACCAAACTTCATTTTTCTTGCTGTGTAAACTCGAACAGCCAGAAAACCACTCAACAGAGAGGAAAAAAGATTCAATAAAACCATTCCCATCAATTACCTGAACCAAAGGAATCTTGAACAATGAAAGATCATTTCGTTCTACATAGAAGAGGATCCTTCTAGACGTTTGATTTCATGCAGACTGGGTACCCCTCCATCACGACCAATTTCACTGTGAATCCATAAATGACATGAAGGGTTTGGACTACATGGCACTTGCCTCCTCTTCCAAATTTCTCATTCGAGAATTTCAGATATGTAATCACAGAATCTTACATGTGGAAGACATGCCAAGCAACGTCTTGTTCAAACTTCCACCCTTCAGAATTTTTGCAAATCAATAACGTCTGATAATTGCCCATCCAAACTTTGTGGAAAGACCTCGAAGGACGTAAAGTCCACCATAGTCTAAGAGAATAAATTCTACTTTCAAATAGCTCTTACGCTGTTATGGAGAGTTGTTTTGCTTCAATAGAGTGGATATTACATTGAAAATGCATGGATGGCCATGGTCATTATTAATTATGGTTCTACAGTTTTACAAATATAGTATAAACCCATAAAATATACTGTGATCAGAAAATGGAGGATATGTCCTACAAATGTAGGACACCCAGGAGGGAAGTTCCAAATGAGAAACAACCCTTTCCAAGGGTTCAAATTTTTGTCCGCTCACTAGCAACCAAACTTCCTTTTTACTGCTCTATAAACTCGGACAGCAAGAAAACGGCTCAACAGAGAGGAAATAAGATTCAATAAAACCATTCCCATCAACTTCCTCATGCAAAGAAATCTTGAACAATGAAAGATCATTTCGTTCTGCATAAAAGAGGATCCTTCTGTCCATGTGATTTCATGCAGCCTGGGTACCCCTCCTTCACAACCAATTTTATTGTGAATCTATAAATGATATGAAGGGTTTGGACTACATAGCACTTGCCTCCTGTTCCAAATCTCTCATTCGAGAATGTCAGATATGTAATCACAGAATCTTACAGGTGCAAGATATGCCAAGAGATGGCTAGTCCAAACTCCCACCCTTCCGAATTTTTGCAACTCAATAACGTCTGAAAATTGACCATCCAAACTATGTGGAAAGACCTCGCCGAACATAAAGTCCACCAAAGTCCAAGAAAATAAATTCTACTTTCAAATAGCTCTTACACTTTTATGGAGAGTTCTTTTGCTTCAAGAGAGTGGATATTACATTGAAAATGCTTGTATGGCCATGGTCATGATTTATTATGGGTCTACAGGTGTACATATATAGTAAAAACCCATAAAATATACTGTGATCTGAAAATGGAGGACATGTCCTACAAATGTAGGACGCCCAGGCGGGAAGGCCTTAATCAAAAACATCTCTTTCCAAGGGTTCAAATTTTTGTCCACTATCTGGCAACCAAACTTCTTTTTTCCTGCTGTATGAACTCGGACAGCAAGAAAACGGCTCAACAGAGAGGAAATAAGATTCAATAAAACCATTCCCATCAACTTCCTCATGAAAAGAAATCTTGAAAAATGAAAGATCATTTCGTTCTACATAGAAGAGGATCCTTCTTTCCATGTGATTTCTTGCAGACTGGGTACCCCTACATCACCAACAATTTCACTGTGAAGCCATAAATGACATGAAGGGTTTGGACTACATGGCACGTGCCTCCTCTTCCAAATCTCTCATTCTAGAATGTCAGATATGTAATCACAGACTCTTACAGGTGCAAGATAAGCCAAGAGATGGCTAGTCCAAACTCCCAGCCTTCCGAATTTTTGCAACTCAATAACGTCTGATAATTGTCCATCCAAACTTTGTGGAAAGACCTCGAAGGACGTAAAGTCCACCATAGTCTAAGAGAATAAATTCTACTTTCAAATAGCTCTCACGCTATTATGGAGAGTTGTTTTGCTTCAAGAGAGTGGATATTACATTGAAAATGCATGGATGGCCATGGTCATTATTAATTATGGTTCCACAGTTTTACAAATATAGTATAAAATCATAAAATATACTGTGATCAGAAAATGGAGGACATGTCCTACAAATGTAGGACAACCAGGAGGGAAGTTCCAAATCTGAAACAACCCTTTCCAAGGGTTCAAATTTTTGTCCACTAACTAGCAACCAAACTTCCTTTTTACTGCTCTCTAAATTCGGACAGCAAGAAAACGGCTCAACAGAGAGGAAATAAGATTCAATAAAACCATTCCCATCAACTTCTTCATGCAAAGAAATCTTGAACAATGAAAGATCATTTCGTTCTGCATAAAAGAGGATCCTTCTGTCCATGTGATTTCATGCAGCCTGGGTACCCCTCCTTCACAACCAATTTTATTGTGAATCTATAAATGATATGAAGGGTTTGGACTACATAGCACTTGCCTCCTGTTCCAAATCTTTCATTCGAGAATGTCAGATATGTAATCACAGAATCTTACAGGTGCAAGATATGCCAAGAGATGGCTAGTCCAAACTCCCACCCTTCCGAATTTTTGCAACTCAATAACGTCTGATAATTGCCCATCCAAACTATGTGGAAAGACCTCGCCGGACATAAAGTCCACCAAAGTCCAAGAAAATAAATTCTACTTTCATATAGCTCTTACACTTTTATGGAGAGTTCTTTTGCTTCAAGAGAGTGGATATTACATTGAAAATGCTTGTATGGCTATGGTCATGATTTATTATGGGTCTACAGGTGTACATATATAGTATAAACCCATAAAATATACTGTGATCTCAAGATGGAAGACATGTCCTACAAATGTAGGATGCCCAGGAGGGAAGGCCTTAATCAAAAACATCTCTTTCCAAAGGTTCAAATTTTTGTCCAATATCTGGCAACCAAAGTTCCTTTTTACTGCTCTATAAACTCGGACAGCAAGAAAACGGCTCAACAGAGAGGAATTAAGATTCAATAAAACCATTCTCATCAACTTCCTCATGCAAAGAAATCTTGAACAATGAAAGATCATTTCCCTCTACATAGAACAAGATCCTTCTCTCCATGTGATTTCACGCAGACTGGGTACCCCTCCGTCACGACCAATTTCACTGTGAATCCATAAATGACATGAAGGGTTTGGACTACATGGCACTTGCCTCCTCTTCCAAATCTCTCATTCGATAATGTCAGATATGTAATCACAGAATCTTACATGGGGCAGATATGCCAAGAAACGTCTTGTCCAAACTTCCACCCTTCAGAATTTTTGCAAATCAATAACGTCTGATAATTGCCCATCCAAACTTTGTGGAAAGACCTCGAAGGACGTAAAGTCCACCATAGTTAAAGAGAATAAATTCTACTTTCAAATAGCTCTCACACTATTATGGAGAGTTGTTTTGCTTCAAGAGAGTGGATATTACATTGAAAATGCATGGATGGCCATGGTCATTATTAATTCTGATTCCACAGTTTTACAAATATAGTATAAACCCATAAAATATACTGTGATCAGAAAATAGAGGACTTGTCCTACAAATGTAGGACATCCAGGAGGGAATGTCCAAATCAAAAACACCCCTTTGCAAGGGTTCAGATTTTTGTCCACTATCTAGCAACCAAACTTCCTTTTTACTGCTCTATAACATCGGACAGCAAGTAAACGGAAAAACAGAGAGGAAATAATATTCAATAAAACTATTCCCGTCAACTTCCTCATGAAAAGAAATCTTGAAAAATGAAAGATCATTTCGTTCTACATAGAAGAGGATCCTTCTTTCCATGTGATTTCTTGCAGACTGGGTACCCCTAAATCACAAACAATTTCACTGTGAATCCATAAATGACATGAAGGGTTTGGACTACATGGCACGTGCCTCCTCTTCCAAATCTCTCACTCTAGAATGTCAGATATGTAATCACAGAATCTTACAGGTGCTAGATAAGCCAAGAGATGGCTAGTCCAAACTCCCAGCCTTCCGAATTTTTGCAACTCAATAACGTCTGATAATTGCCCATCGAAACTTTGTGGAAAGACCTCGCCGGATATAAAGTCCACCAAAGTCCAAGAAAATAAATTCTACTTTCAAATAGCTCTTACGCTTTTATGGAGAGTGCTTTTGCTTCAAGAGAGTGGATATTACATTGAAAATGCATGTATGGCCATGGTCATGATTTATTATGGGTCTACAGGTGTACAAATGTAGTATAAACCCATAAAATATACTGTGATCTGAAAATGGAGGACATGTCCTACAAATGTAGGATGCCCAGGAGGGAAGGCTTAATCAAAAACTTCTCTTTCCAAGGGTTCAAATTTTTGTCCACTATCTGGCAACCAAACTTCCTTTTTACTGCTCTATAAACTCGGACAGCAAGAAAACGGCTCAACAGAGAGGAAATAAGATTCAATAAAACCATTCCCATCAACTTCCTCATGCAAAGAAATCTTGAACAATGAAAGATCATTTTACTCTACATAGAAGAAGATCCTTCTCTCCATGTGATTTCATGCAGACTGGGTACCCCTCCGTCACAACCAATTTCACTGTGAATCCATAAATGACATGAAGGGTTTGGATTACATGGCACTTGCCTCCTCTTCCAAATCTCTCATTCGATAATGTCAGATATGTAATCACAGAATCTTACATGTGGAAAGTATGCCAAGAAACGGCTTGTCCAAACTTCCACCCTTCAGAATTTTTGCAATTCAATAACCTCTGATAATTGCCCATCCAAACTTTGTGGAAAGACATCGAAGCACGTAAAGTTCACCAAAGTCCAAGAGAATAAATTCTACTTTCAAATAGCTCTTACACTATTATGGAGAGTTGTTTTGCTTCAAGAGAGTCGATTTTATGATGAAAATGCTTGGATGGCAATGGTCATGATTATTTATGGGTCTACATGTGTACAAATATGGTATATACCCATAAAATATACTGTGATGTGAAAATGGAGGACATGTCCTACAAATGTAGGACGCCCAGAAGGGATGGCCCTAAGCAAAAACACCTCTTTCCAAGGGTTCAAATTTTTGTACACTAACTTGCAACCAAACTTCCTTTTTAATGCTCTATATACCCGTACAGCAAGAAAACGGCTCAACAGAGAGGAAATAAGTTCAATAAAACCATTCCCATCAATTTCCTCATGCAAAGAAATCTTGAACAATGAAAGATAATTTTGTTCTGCATACAAGAGGATCCTTCTCTCCATGTGATTTCATGCAGATTGGGTACCCCTCCATCACGACCAATTTCACTGTGAATCCATGAATGACATGAAGGGTTTGGTCTACATAGCACTTGCCTCCTCTTCCAAATCTCTCATTCGAGAATGTCAGATATGTAATCACAGACTCTTACAGGTGCAAGATATGCCAAGAGATGGCTAGTCCAAACTCCCAGCCTTCCGTATTTTTGCAACTCAATAACGTCTGATAATTGCCGATCCAAACTTTGTGGAAAGACCTCGCCGGACGTAAAGTCCACCAAAGTCCAAGAAAATTAATTCTACTTTCAAAAATCTCTTACTCTATTATTGAGAGTTCTTTTGCTTCAAGAGAGTGAATATTACATTGAAAATGCTTGGATTGCCATGGTCATGATTTATTATGGGTCTACAGGTGTACATATATAGTATAAACCCATAAAATATATTCTGATCTCAAGATGGAGGACATGTCCTACAAATGTAGGACGCCCAGGAGTGAAGGCCCACATCAAAAACACCTCTTTCCAAGGTTCAAATTTTTGTGCACTATCTAGCAACCAAACTTCCTTTTTACTGCTCTCTAAATTCGGACAGCAAGAAAACGGCTCAACAGAGAGGAAATAAGATTCAATAAAACCATTCCCATCAACTTCTTCATGCAAAGAAATCTTGAACAATGAAAGATCATTTCGTTCTGCATAAAAGAGGATCCTTCTGTCCATGTGATTTCATGCAGCCTGGGTACCCCTCCTTCACAACCAATTTTATTGTGAATCTATAAATGATATGAAGGGTTTGGACTACATAGCACTTGCCTCCTGTTCCAAATCTTTCATTCGAGAATGTCAGATATGTAATCACAGAATCTTACAGGTGCAAGATATGCCAAGAGATGGCTAGTCCAAACTCCCACCCTTCCAAATTTTTGCAACTCAATAACGTCTGATAATTGCCCATCCAAACTATGTGGAAAGACCTCGCCGGACATAAAGTCCACCAAAGTCCAAGAAAATAAATTCTACTTTCATATAGCTCTTACACTTTTATGGAGAGTTCTTTTGCTTCAAGAGAGTGGATATTACATTGAAAATGCTTGTATGGCTATGGTCATGATTTATTATGGGTCTACAGGTGTACATATATAGTATAAACCCATAAAATATACTGTGATCTCAAGATGGAAGACATGTCCTACAAATGTAGGATGCCCAGGAGGGAAGGCCTTAATCAAAAACATCTCTTTCCAAAGGTTCAAATTTTTGTCCAATATCTGGCAACCAAAGTTCCTTTTTACTGCTCTATAAACTCGGACAGCAAGAAAACGGCTCAACAGAGAGGAATTAAGATTCAATAAAACCATTCTCATCAACTTCCTCATGCAAAGAAATCTTGAACAATGAAAGATCATTTCCCTCTACATAGAACAAGATCCTTCTCTCCATGTGATTTCACGCAGACTGGGTACCCCTCCGTCACGACCAATTTCACTGTGAATCCATAAATGACATGAAGGGTTTGGACTACATGGCACTTGCCTCCTCTTCCAAATCTCTCATTCGATAATGTCAGATATGTAATCACAGAATCTTACATGGGGCAGATATGCCAAGAAACGTCTTGTCCAAACTTCCACCCTTCAGAATTTTTGCAAATCAATAACGTCTGATAATTGCCCATCCAAACTTTGTGGAAAGACCTCGAAGGACGTAAAGTCCACCATAGTTAAAGAGAATAAATTCTACTTTCAAATAGCTCTCACACTATTATGGAGAGTTGTTTTGCTTCAAGAGAGTGGATATTACATTGAAAATGCATGGATGGCCATGGTCATTATTAATTCTGATTCCACAGTTTTACAAATATAGTATAAACCCATAAAATATACTGTGATCAGAAAATAGAGGACTTGTCCTACAAATGTAGGACATCCAGGAGGGAATGTCCAAATCAAAAACACCCCTTTGCAAGGGTTCAGATTTTTGTCCACTATCTAGCAACCAAACTTCCTTTTTACTGCTCTATAACATCGGACAGCAAGTAAACGGAAAAACAGAGAGGAAATAATATTCAATAAAACTATTCCCGTCAACTTCCTCATGAAAAGAAATCTTGAAAAATGAAAGATCATTTCGTTCTACATAGAAGAGGATCCTTCTTTCCATGTGATTTCTTGCAGACTGGGTACCCCTAAATCACAAACAATTTCACTGTGAATCCATAAATGACATGAAGGGTTTGGACTACATGGCACGTGCCTCCTCTTCCAAATCTCTCACTCTAGAATGTCAGATATGTAATCACAGAATCTTACAGGTGCTAGATAAGCCAAGAGATGGCTAGTCCAAACTCCCACCCTTCCAAATTTTTGCAACTCAATAACGTCTGATAATTGCCCATCCAAACTATGTGGAAAGACCTCGCCGGACATAAAGTCCACCAAAGTCCAAGAAAATAAATTCTACTTTCATATAGCTCTTACACTTTTATGGAGAGTTCTTTTGCTTCAAGAGAGTGGATATTACATTGAAAATGCTTGTATGGCTATGGTCATGATTTATTATGGGTCTACAGGTGTACATATATAGTATAAACCCATAAAATATACTGTGATCTCAAGATGGAAGACATGTCCTACAAATGTAGGATGCCCAGGAGGGAAGGCCTTAATCAAAAACATCTCTTTCCAAAGGTTCAAATTTTTGTCCAATATCTGGCAACCAAAGTTCCTTTTTACTGCTCTATAAACTCGGACAGCAAGAAAACGGCTCAACAGAGAGGAATTAAGATTCAATAAAACCATTCTCATCAACTTCCTCATGCAAAGAAATCTTGAACAATGAAAGATCATTTCCCTCTACATAGAACAAGATCCTTCTCTCCATGTGATTTCACGCAGACTGGGTACCCCTCCGTCACGACCAATTTCACTGTGAATCCATAAATGACATGAAGGGTTTGGACTACATGGCACTTGCCTCCTCTTCCAAATCTCTCATTCGATAATGTCAGATATGTAATCACAGAATCTTACATGGGGCAGATATGCCAAGAAACGTCTTGTCCAAACTTCCACCCTTCAGAATTTTTGCAAATCAATAACGTCTGATAATTGCCCATCCAAACTTTGTGGAAAGACCTCGAAGGACGTAAAGTCCACCATAGTTAAAGAGAATAAATTCTACTTTCAAATAGCTCTCACACTATTATGGAGAGTTGTTTTGCTTCAAGAGAGTGGATATTACATTGAAAATGCATGGATGGCCATGGTCATTATTAATTCTGATTCCACAGTTTTACAAATATAGTATAAACCCATAAAATATACTGTGATCAGAAAATAGAGGACTTGTCCTACAAATGTAGGACATCCAGGAGGGAATGTCCAAATCAAAAACACCCCTTTGCAAGGGTTCAGATTTTTGTCCACTATCTAGCAACCAAACTTCCTTTTTACTGCTCTATAACATCGGACAGCAAGTAAACGGAAAAACAGAGAGGAAATAATATTCAATAAAACTATTCCCATCAACTTCCTCATGAAAAGAAATCTTGAAAAATGAAAGATCATTTCGTTCTACATAGAAGAGGATCCTTCTTTCCATGTGATTTCTTGCAGACTGGGTACCCCTAAATCACAAACAATTTCACTGTGAATCCATAAATGACATGAAGGGTTTGGACTACATGGCACGTGCCTCCTCTTCCAAATCTCTCACTCTAGAATGTCAGATATGTAATCACAGAATCTTACAGGTGCTAGATAAGCCAAGAGATGGCTAGTCCAAACTCCCAGCCTTCCGAATTTTTGCAACTCAATAACGTCTGATAATTGCCCATCGAAACTTTGTGGAAAGACCTCGCCGGATATAAAGTCCACCAAAGTCCAAGAAAATAAATTCTACTTTCAAATAGCTCTTACGCTTTTATGGAGAGTGCTTTTGCTTCAAGAGAGTGGATATTACATTGAAAATGCATGTATGGCCATGGTCATGATTTATTATGGGTCTACAGGTGTACAAATGTAGTATAAACCCATAAAATATACTGTGATCTGAAAATGGAGGACATGTCCTACAAATGTAGGATGCCCAGGAGGGAAGGCTTAATCAAAAACTTCTCTTTCCAAGGGTTCAAATTTTTGTCCACTATCTGGCAACAAACTTCCTTTTTACTGCTCTATAAACTCGGACAGCAAGAAAACGGCTCAACAGAGAGGAAATAAGATTCAATAAAACCATTCCCATCAACTTCCTCATGCAAAGAAATCTTGAACAATGAAAGATCATTTTACTCTACATAGAAGAAGATCCTTCTCTCCATGTGATTTCATGCAGACTGGGTACCCCTCCGTCACAACCAATTTCACTGTGAATCCATAAATGACATGAAGGGTTTGGATTACATGGCACTTGCCTCCTCTTCCAAATCTCTCATTCGATAATGTCAGATATGTAATCACAGAATCTTACATGTGGAAAGTATGCCAAGAAACGGCTTGTCCAAACTTCCACCCTTCAGAATTTTTGCAATTCAATAACCTCTGATAATTGCCCATCCAAACTTTGTGGAAAGACATCGAAGCACGTAAAGTTCACCAAAGTCCAAGAGAATAAATTCTACTTTCAAATAGCTCTTACACTATTATGGAGAGTTGTTTTGCTTCAAGAGAGTCGATTTTATGATGAAAATGCTTGGATGGCAATGGTCATGATTATTTATGGGTCTACATGTGTACAAATATGGTATATACCCATAAAATATACTGTGATGTGAAAATGGAGGACATGTCCTACAAATGTAGGACGCCCAGAAGGGATGGCCCTAAGCAAAAACACCTCTTTCCAAGGGTTCAAATTTTTGTACACTAACTTGCAACCAAACTTCCTTTTTAATGCTCTATATACCCGTACAGCAAGAAAACGGCTCAACAGAGAGGAAATAAGTTCAATAAAACCATTCCCATCAATTTCCTCATGCAAAGAAATCTTGAACAATGAAAGATAATTTTGTTCTGCATACAAGAGGATCCTTCTCTCCATGTGATTTCATGCAGATTGGGTACCCCTCCATCACGACCAATTTCACTGTGAATCCATGAATGACATGAAGGGTTTGGTCTACATAGCACTTGCCTCCTCTTCCAAATCTCTCATTCGAGAATGTCAGATATGTAATCACAGACTCTTACAGGTGCAAGATATGCCAAGAGATGGCTAGTCCAAACTCCCAGCCTTCCGTATTTTTGCAACTCAATAACGTCTGATAATTGCCGATCCAAACTTTGTGGAAAGACCTCGCCGGACGTAAAGTCCACCAAAGTCCAAGAAAATTAATTCTACTTTCAAAAATCTCTTACTCTATTATTGAGAGTTCTTTTGCTTCAAGAGAGTGAATATTACATTGAAAATGCTTGGATTGCCATGGTCATGATTTATTATGGGTCTACAGGTGTACATATATAGTATAAACCCATAAAATATATTCTGATCTCAAGATGGAGGACATGTCCTACAAATGTAGGACGCCCAGGAGTGAAGGCCCACATCAAAAACACCTCTTTCCAAGGTTCAAATTTTTGTGCACTATCTAGCAACCAAACTTCCTTTTTACTGCTCTCTAAATTCGGACAGCAAGAAAACGGCTCAACAGAGAGGAAATAAGATTCAATAAAACCATTCCCATCAACTTCTTCATGCAAAGAAATCTTGAACAATGAAAGATCATTTCGTTCTGCATAAAAGAGGATCCTTCTGTCCATGTGATTTCATGCAGCCTGGGTACCCCTCCTTCACAACCAATTTTATTGTGAATCTATAAATGATATGAAGGGTTTGGACTACATAGCACTTGCCTCCTGTTCCAAATCTTTCATTCGAGAATGTCAGATATGTAATCACAGAATCTTACAGGTGCAAGATATGCCAAGAGATGGCTAGTCCAAACTCCCACCCTTCCAAATTTTTGCAACTCAATAACGTCTGATAATTGCCCATCCAAACTATGTGGAAAGACCTCGCCGGACATAAAGTCCACCAAAGTCCAAGAAAATAAATTCTACTTTCATATAGCTCTTACACTTTTATGGAGAGTTCTTTTGCTTCAAGAGAGTGGATATTACATTGAAAATGCTTGTATGGCTATGGTCATGATTTATTATGGGTCTACAGGTGTACATATATAGTATAAACCCATAAAATATACTGTGATCTCAAGATGGAAGACATGTCCTACAAATGTAGGATGCCCAGGAGGGAAGGCCTTAATCAAAAACATCTCTTTCCAAAGGTTCAAATTTTTGTCCAATATCTGGCAACCAAAGTTCCTTTTTACTGCTCTATAAACTCGGACAGCAAGAAAACGGCTCAACAGAGAGGAATTAAGATTCAATAAAACCATTCTCATCAACTTCCTCATGCAAAGAAATCTTGAACAATGAAAGATCATTTCCCTCTACATAGAACAAGATCCTTCTCTCCATGTGATTTCACGCAGACTGGGTACCCCTCCGTCACGACCAATTTCACTGTGAATCCATAAATGACATGAAGGGTTTGGACTACATGGCACTTGCCTCCTCTTCCAAATCTCTCATTCGATAATGTCAGATATGTAATCACAGAATCTTACATGGGGCAGATATGCCAAGAAACGTCTTGTCCAAACTTCCACCCTTCAGAATTTTTGCAAATCAATAACGTCTGATAATTGCCCATCCAAACTTTGTGGAAAGACCTCGAAGGACGTAAAGTCCACCATAGTTAAAGAGAATAAATTCTACTTTCAAATAGCTCTCACACTATTATGGAGAGTTGTTTTGCTTCAAGAGAGTGGATATTACATTGAAAATGCATGGATGGCCATGGTCATTATTAATTCTGATTCCACAGTTTTACAAATATAGTATAAACCCATAAAATATACTGTGATCAGAAAATAGAGGACTTGTCCTACAAATGTAGGACATCCAGGAGGGAATGTCCAAATCAAAAACACCCCTTTGCAAGGGTTCAGATTTTTGTCCACTATCTAGCAACCAAACTTCCTTTTTACTGCTCTATAACATCGGACAGCAAGTAAACGGAAAAACAGAGAGGAAATAATATTCAATAAAACTATTCCCGTCAACTTCCTCATGAAAAGAAATCTTGAAAAATGAAAGATCATTTCGTTCTACATAGAAGAGGATCCTTCTTTCCATGTGATTTCTTGCAGACTGGGTACCCCTAAATCACAAACAATTTCACTGTGAATCCATAAATGACATGAAGGGTTTGGACTACATGGCACGTGCCTCCTCTTCCAAATCTCTCACTCTAGAATGTCAGATATGTAATCACAGAATCTTACAGGTGCTAGATAAGCCAAGAGATGGCTAGTCCAAACTCCCACCCTTCCAAATTTTTGCAACTCAATAACGTCTGATAATTGCCCATCCAAACTATGTGGAAAGACCTCGCCGGACATAAAGTCCACCAAAGTCCAAGAAAATAAATTCTACTTTCATATAGCTCTTACACTTTTATGGAGAGTTCTTTTGCTTCAAGAGAGTGGATATTACATTGAAAATGCTTGTATGGCTATGGTCATGATTTATTATGGGTCTACAGGTGTACATATATAGTATAAACCCATAAAATATACTGTGATCTCAAGATGGAAGACATGTCCTACAAATGTAGGATGCCCAGGAGGGAAGGCCTTAATCAAAAACATCTCTTTCCAAAGGTTCAAATTTTTGTCCAATATCTGGCAACCAAAGTTCCTTTTTACTGCTCTATAAACTCGGACAGCAAGAAAACGGCTCAACAGAGAGGAATTAAGATTCAATAAAACCATTCTCATCAACTTCCTCATGCAAAGAAATCTTGAACAATGAAAGATCATTTCCCTCTACATAGAACAAGATCCTTCTCTCCATGTGATTTCACGCAGACTGGGTACCCCTCCGTCACGACCAATTTCACTGTGAATCCATAAATGACATGAAGGGTTTGGACTACATGGCACTTGCCTCCTCTTCCAAATCTCTCATTCGATAATGTCAGATATGTAATCACAGAATCTTACATGGGGCAGATATGCCAAGAAACGTCTTGTCCAAACTTCCACCCTTCAGAATTTTTGCAAATCAATAACGTCTGATAATTGCCCATCCAAACTTTGTGGAAAGACCTCGAAGGACGTAAAGTCCACCATAGTTAAAGAGAATAAATTCTACTTTCAAATAGCTCTCACACTATTATGGAGAGTTGTTTTGCTTCAAGAGAGTGGATATTACATTGAAAATGCATGGATGGCCATGGTCATTATTAATTCTGATTCCACAGTTTTACAAATATAGTATAAACCCATAAAATATACTGTGATCAGAAAATAGAGGACTTGTCCTACAAATGTAGGACATCCAGGAGGGAATGTCCAAATCAAAAACACCCCTTTGCAAGGGTTCAGATTTTTGTCCACTATCTAGCAACCAAACTTCCTTTTTACTGCTCTATAACATCGGACAGCAAGTAAACGGAAAAACAGAGAGGAAATAATATTCAATAAAACTATTCCCGTCAACTTCCTCATGAAAAGAAATCTTGAAAAATGAAAGATCATTTCGTTCTACATAGAAGAGGATCCTTCTTTCCATGTGATTTCTTGCAGACTGGGTACCCCTAAATCACAAACAATTTCACTGTGAATCCATAAATGACATGAAGGGTTTGGACTACATGGCATGTGCCTCCTCTTCCAAATCTCTCACTCTAGAATGTCAGATATGTAATCACAGAATCTTACAGGTGCTAGATAAGCCAAGAGATGGCTAGTCCAAACTCCCAGCCTTCCGAATTTTTGCAACTCAATAACGTCTGATAATTGCCCATCGAAACTTTGTGGAAAGACCTCGCCGGATATAAAGTCCACCAAAGTCCAAGAAAATAAATTCTACTTTCAAATAGCTCTTACGCTTTTATGGAGAGTGCTTTTGCTTCAAGAGAGTGGATATTACATTGAAAATGCATGTATGGCCATGGTCATGATTTATTATGGGTCTACAGGTGTACAAATGTAGTATAAACCCATAAAATATACTGTGATCTGAAAATGGAGGACATGTCCTACAAATGTAGGATGCCCAGGAGGGAAGGCTTAATCAAAAACTTCTCTTTCCAAGGGTTCAAATTTTTGTCCACTATCTGGCAACCAAACTTCCTTTTTACTGCTCTATAAACTCGGACAGCAAGAAAACGGCTCAACAGAGAGGAAATAAGATTCAATAAAACCATTCCCATCAACTTCCTCATGCAAAGAAATCTTGAACAATGAAAGATCATTTTACTCTACATAGAAGAAGATCCTTCTCTCCATGTGATTTCATGCAGACTGGGTACCCCTCCGTCACAACCAATTTCACTGTGAATCCATAAATGACATGAAGGGTTTGGATTACATGGCACTTGCCTCCTCTTCCAAATCTCTCATTCGATAATGTCAGATATGTAATCACAGAATCTTACATGTGGAAAGTATGCCAAGAAACGGCTTGTCCAAACTTCCACCCTTCAGAATTTTTGCAATTCAATAACCTCTGATAATTGCCCATCCAAACTTTGTGGAAAGACATCGAAGCACGTAAAGTTCACCAAAGTCCAAGAGAATAAATTCTACTTTCAAATAGCTCTTACACTATTATGGAGAGTTGTTTTGCTTCAAGAGAGTCGATTTTATGATGAAAATGCTTGGATGGCAATGGTCATGATTATTTATGGGTCTACATGTGTACAAATATGGTATATACCCATAAAATATACTGTGATGTGAAAATGGAGGACATGTCCTACAAATGTAGGACGCCCAGAAGGGATGGCCCTAAGCAAAAACACCTCTTTCCAAGGGTTCAAATTTTTGTACACTAACTTGCAACCAAACTTCCTTTTTAATGCTCTATATACCCGTACAGCAAGAAAACGGCTCAACAGAGAGGAAATAAGTTCAATAAAACCATTCCCATCAATTTCCTCATGCAAAGAAATCTTGAACAATGAAAGATAATTTTGTTCTGCATACAAGAGGATCCTTCTCTCCATGTGATTTCATGCAGATTGGGTACCCCTCCATCACGACCAATTTCACTGTGAATCCATGAATGACATGAAGGGTTTGGTCTACATAGCACTTGCCTCCTCTTCCAAATCTCTCATTCGAGAATGTCAGATATGTAATCACAGACTCTTACAGGTGCAAGATATGCCAAGAGATGGCTAGTCCAAACTCCCAGCCTTCCGTATTTTTGCAACTCAATAACGTCTGATAATTGCCGATCCAAACTTTGTGGAAAGACCTCGCCGGACGTAAAGTCCACCAAAGTCCAAGAAAATTAATTCTACTTTCAAAAATCTCTTACTCTATTATTGAGAGTTCTTTTGCTTCAAGAGAGTGAATATTACATTGAAAATGCTTGGATTGCCATGGTCATGATTTATTATGGGTCTACAGGTGTACATATATAGTATAAACCCATAAAATATATTCTGATCTCAAGATGGAGGACATGTCCTACAAATGTAGGACGCCCAGGAGTGAAGGCCCACATCAAAAACACCTCTTTCCAAGGTTCAAATTTTTGTGCACTATCTAGCAACCAAACTTCCTTTTTACTGCTCTCTAAATTCGGACAGCAAGAAAACGGCTCAACAGAGAGGAAATAAGATTCAATAAAACCATTCCCATCAACTTCTTCATGCAAAGAAATCTTGAACAATGAAAGATCATTTCGTTCTGCATAAAAGAGGATCCTTCTGTCCATGTGATTTCATGCAGCCTGGGTACCCCTCCTTCACAACCAATTTTATTGTGAATCTATAAATGATATGAAGGGTTTGGACTACATAGCACTTGCCTCCTGTTCCAAATCTTTCATTCGAGAATGTCAGATATGTAATCACAGAATCTTACAGGTGCAAGATATGCCAAGAGATGGCTAGTCCAAACTCCCACCCTTCCAAATTTTTGCAACTCAATAACGTCTGATAATTGCCCATCCAAACTATGTGGAAAGACCTCGCCGGACATAAAGTCCACCAAAGTCCAAGAAAATAAATTCTACTTTCATATAGCTCTTACACTTTTATGGAGAGTTCTTTTGCTTCAAGAGAGTGGATATTACATTGAAAATGCTTGTATGGCTATGGTCATGATTTATTATGGGTCTACAGGTGTACATATATAGTATAAACCCATAAAATATACTGTGATCTCAAGATGGAAGACATGTCCTACAAATGTAGGATGCCCAGGAGGGAAGGCCTTAATCAAAAACATCTCTTTCCAAAGGTTCAAATTTTTGTCCAATATCTGGCAACCAAAGTTCCTTTTTACTGCTCTATAAACTCGGACAGCAAGAAAACGGCTCAACAGAGAGGAATTAAGATTCAATAAAACCATTCTCATCAACTTCCTCATGCAAAGAAATCTTGAACAATGAAAGATCATTTCCCTCTACATAGAACAAGATCCTTCTCTCCATGTGATTTCACGCAGACTGGGTACCCCTCCGTCACGACCAATTTCACTGTGAATCCATAAATGACATGAAGGGTTTGGACTACATGGCACTTGCCTCCTCTTCCAAATCTCTCATTCGATAATGTCAGATATGTAATCACAGAATCTTACATGGGGCAGATATGCCAAGAAACGTCTTGTCCAAACTTCCACCCTTCAGAATTTTTGCAAATCAATAACGTCTGATAATTGCCCATCCAAACTTTGTGGAAAGACCTCGAAGGACGTAAAGTCCACCATAGTTAAAGAGAATAAATTCTACTTTCAAATAGCTCTCACACTATTATGGAGAGTTGTTTTGCTTCAAGAGAGTGGATATTACATTGAAAATGCATGGATGGCCATGGTCATTATTAATTCTGATTCCACAGTTTTACAAATATAGTATAAACCCATAAAATATACTGTGATCAGAAAATAGAGGACTTGTCCTACAAATGTAGGACATCCAGGAGGGAATGTCCAAATCAAAAACACCCCTTTGCAAGGGTTCAGATTTTTGTCCACTATCTAGCAACCAAACTTCCTTTTTACTGCTCTATAACATCGGACAGCAAGTAAACGGAAAAACAGAGAGGAAATAATATTCAATAAAACTATTCCCGTCAACTTCCTCATGAAAAGAAATCTTGAAAAATGAAAGATCATTTCGTTCTACATAGAAGAGGATCCTTCTTTCCATGTGATTTCTTGCAGACTGGGTACCCCTAAATCACAAACAATTTCACTGTGAATCCATAAATGACATGAAGGGTTTGGACTACATGGCACGTGCCTCCTCTTCCAAATCTCTCACTCTAGAATGTCAGATATGTAATCACAGAATCTTACAGGTGCTAGATAAGCCAAGAGATGGCTAGTCCAAACTCCCAGCCTTCCGAATTTTTGCAACTCAATAACGTCTGATAATTGCCCATCGAAACTTTGTGGAAAGACCTCGCCGGATATAAAGTCCACCAAAGTCCAAGAAAATAAATTCTACTTTCAAATAGCTCTTACGCTTTTATGGAGAGTGCTTTTGCTTCAAGAGAGTGGATATTACATTGAAAATGCATGTATGGCCATGGTCATGATTTATTATGGGTCTACAGGTGTACAAATGTAGTATAAACCCATAAAATATACTGTGATCTGAAAATGGAGGACATGTCCTACAAATGTAGGATGCCCAGGAGGGAAGGCTTAATCAAAAACTTCTCTTTCCAAGGGTTCAAATTTTTGTCCACTATCTGGCAACCAAACTTCCTTTTTACTGCTCTATAAACTCGGACAGCAAGAAAACGGCTCAACAGAGAGGAAATAAGATTCAATAAAACCATTCCCATCAACTTCCTCATGCAAAGAAATCTTGAACAATGAAAGATCATTTTACTCTACATAGAAGAAGATCCTTCTCTCCATGTGATTTCATGCAGACTGGGTACCCCTCCGTCACAACCAATTTCACTGTGAATCCATAAATGACATGAAGGGTTTGGATTACATGGCACTTGCCTCCTCTTCCAAATCTCTCATTCGATAATGTCAGATATGTAATCACAGAATCTTACATGTGGAAAGTATGCCAAGAAACGGCTTGTCCAAACTTCCACCCTTCAGAATTTTTGCAATTCAATAACGTCTGATAATTGCCCATCCAAACTTTGTGGAAAGACATCGAAGCACGTAAAGTTCACCAAAGTCCAAGAGAATAAATTCTACTTTCAAATAGCTCTTACACTATTATGGAGAGTTGTTTTGCTTCAAGAGAGTCGATTTTATGATGAAAATGCTTGGATGGCAATGGTCATGATTATTTATGGGTCTACATGTGTACAAATATGGTATATACCCATAAAATATACTGTGATGTGAAAATGGAGGACATGTCCTACAAATGTAGGACGCCCAGAAGGGATGGCCCTAAGCAAAAACACCTCTTTCCAAGGGTTCAAATTTTTGTACACTAACTTGCAACCAAACTTCCTTTTTAATGCTCTATATACCCGTACAGCAAGAAAACGGCTCAACAGAGAGGAAATAAGTTCAATAAAACCATTCCCATCAATTTCCTCATGCAAAGAAATCTTGAACAATGAAAGATAATTTTGTTCTGCATACAAGAGGATCCTTCTCTCCATGTGATTTCATGCAGATTGGGTACCCCTCCATCACGACCAATTTCACTGTGAATCCATGAATGACATGAAGGGTTTGGTCTACATAGCACTTGCCTCCTCTTCCAAATCTCTCATTCGAGAATGTCAGATATGTAATCACAGACTCTTACAGGTGCAAGATATGCCAAGAGATGGCTAGTCCAAACTCCCAGCCTTCCGTATTTTTGCAACTCAATAACGTCTGATAATTGCCGATCCAAACTTTGTGGAAAGACCTCGCCGGACGTAAAGTCCACCAAAGTCCAAGAAAATTAATTCTACTTTCAAAAATCTCTTACTCTATTATTGAGAGTTCTTTTGCTTCAAGAGAGTGAATATTACATTGAAAATGCTTGGATTGCCATGGTCATGATTTATTATGGGTCTACAGGTGTACATATATAGTATAAACCCATAAAATATATTCTGATCTCAAGATGGAGGACATGTCCTACAAATGTAGGACGCCCAGGAGTGAAGGCCCACATCAAAAACACCTCTTTCCAAGGTTCAAATTTTTGTGCACTATCTAGCAACCAAACTATCTTTTTACTGCTCTATAAACTGGGACAGCAAGAAAACGGCTCAACAGAGAGGAAATAAGTTTCAATAAAACCATTCCCATCAACTTCCTCAAGCAAAGAAATCTTGAACAATGAAAGATCATTTTGGTCTACACAGAAGAACATCCTTCTCTCCATGTGATTTCATGCAGACTGGGTACCGCTCCGTCACGACCAATTTCACTGTGAATTCATAAATGACATGAAGGGTTTGGACTACATGGCACGTGCCTCCTCTTCCAAATCTCTCATTCGAGAATGTCAGATATGTAATCACAGAATCTTACAGGTGCAAGATATTCCAAGAGATGGCTAGTCCAAACTTGCAGCCTTCCGAATATTTGCAACTCAATAACGTCTGATAATTTCCCATCCAAACTTTGTGGAAAGACCTCGAAGGACGTAAAGTGCACCATAGTCTAAGAGAATAAATTCTACTTTCAAATAGCTCTTACAAAATTATAAAGAGTTGTTTTACTTGAAGGGGGTGCAATATACTATGAGAATGCTTGGATGGCAATGGTCATGATTAATTCTGGGTCTACAGGTGTACAAATATTGTATATACCCATAAAATATACTGTGATCTGAAAATTGAGGACATGTGCTACAAATGTAGGAAGCCCAGGAGGGATGGCCCTAATCAAAAACACCTCTTTCCAAGGGTTCAAATTTTTCTCCACTATCTAGAAACCAAACTTCATTTTTCTTGCTGTGTAAACTCGAACAGCCAGAAAACCATTCAACAGAGAGGAAAAAAGATTCAATAAAACCATTCCCATCAATTACCTGAACCAAAGGAATCTTGAACAATGAAAGATCATTTCGTTCTACATAGAAGAAGATCCTTCTATCCGTTTGATTTCATGCAGACTGGGTACCCCTCCGTCACGACCAATTTCACTGTGAATCCATAAATGACATGAAGGGTTTGGACTACATGGCACTTGCCTCCTCTTCCAAATTTCTCATTCGAGAATGTCAGATATGTAATCACAGAATCTTACATGTGGAAGACATGCCAAGCAACGTCTTGTTCAAACTTCCACCCTTCAGAATTTTTGCAAATCAATAACGTCTGATAATTGCCCATCCAAACTTTGTGGAAAGACCTCGAAGGACGTAAAGTCCACCATAGTCTAAGAGAATAAATTCTACTTTCAAATAGCTCTTACGCTGTTATGGAGAGTTGTTTTGCTTCAAGAGAGTGGATATTACATTGAAAATGCATGGATGGCCATGGTCATTATTAATTATGGTTCTACAGTTTTACAAATATAGTATAAACCCATAAAATATACTGTGATCAGAAAATGGAGGACATGTCCTACAAATGTAGGACACCCAGGAGGGAAGTTCCAAATCAGAAACAACCCTTTCCAAGGGTTCAAATTTTTGTCCGCTCACTAGCAACCAAACTTCCTTTTTACTGCTCTATAAACTCGGACAGCAAGAAAACGGCTCAACAGAGAGGAAATAAGATTCAATAAAACCATTCCCATCAACTTCCTCATGCAAAGAAATCTTGAACAATGAAAGATCATTTCGTTCTGCATAAAAGAGGATCCTTCTGTCCATGTGATTTCATGCAGCCTGGGTACCCCTCCTTCACAACCAATTTTATTGTGAATCTATAAATGATATGAAGGGTTTGGACTACATAGCACTTTCCTCCTGTTCCAAATCTCTCATTCGAGAATGTCAGATATGTAATCACAGAATCTTACAGGTGCAAGATATGCCAAGAGATGGCTAGTCCAAACTCCCACCCTTCCGAATTTTTGCAACTCAATAACGTCTGATAATTGCCCATCCAAACTATGTGGAAAGACCTCGCCGGACATAAAGTCCACCAAAGTCCAAGAAAATAAATTCTACTTTCAAATAGCTCTTACACTTTTATGGAGAGTTCTTTTGCTTCAAGAGAGTGGATATTACATTGAAAATGCTTGTATGGCCATGGTCATGATTTATTATGGGTCTACAGGTGTACATATATAGTATAAACCCATAAAATATACTGTGATCTGAAAATGGAGGGCATGTCCTACAAATATAGGATGCCCAGAAGGAAAGGCCTTAATCAAAAAGATCTCTTTCCAAGGGTTCAAATTTTTGTCCACTATCTGGCAACCAAACTTCCTTTTTACTGCTCTATGAACTCGGACAGCAAGAAAAAGGCTCAACAGAGAGGAAATAATATTCAATAAAACCATTCCCATCAACTTCCTCATGCAAAGAAATCTTGAACAATGAAAGATCATTTCGCTCTACATAGAAGAAGATCCTTCTCTCCATGTGATTTCATGCAGACTGGGTACCCCTCCGTCACGACCAATTTCACTGTGAATCCATAAATGACATGAAGGGTTTGGAATACATGGCACTTGCCTCCTCTTCCAAATCTCTCATTCGATAATGTCAGATATGTAATCACAGAATCTTACATGTGGAAGATATGCCAAGAAACGTCTTGTCCAAACTTCCACCCTTCAGAATTTTTGCAAATCAATAACGTCTGATAATTGCCCATCCAAACTTTGTGGAAAGACCTCGAAGGACGTAAAGTCCACCATAGTCTAAGGGAATAAATTCTACTTTCAAATAGCTCTCACACTATTATGGAGAGTTGTTTTGCTTCAAGAGAGTGGATATTCCTTTGAAAATGCACGGATGGCCATGGTCATTATTAATTCTGATTCTACAGTTTTACAAATATAGTATAAACCCATAAAATATACTGTGATCAGAAAATGGAGGACATGTCCTACAAATGTAGGACATCCAGGAGCGAATGTCCAAATCAAAAACACCTCTTTCCAAGGGTTCAAATTTTTGTACATTAACTAGCAACCAAATTTCCTTTTTACTGCTCTATATACTCTGACAGCAAGAAAATGGCTCAACAGAGAGGAAACAAGATTCAATAAAACCATTCCCATCAACTTCCTCATGAAAAGAAATCTTGAAAAATGAAAGATCATTTCGTTCTACATAGAAGAGGATCCTTCTTTCCATGTGATTTCTTGCAGACTGGGTACCCCTACATCACCAACAATTTCACTGTGAATCCATAAATGACATGAAGGGTTTGGACTACATGGCAAGTGCCTCCTCTTCCAAATCTCTCATTCTAGAATGTCAGATATGTAATCACAGACTCTTACAGGTGCAAGATAAGCCAAGAGATGGCTAGTCCAAACTCCCACCCTTCCGAATTTTTGCAACTCAATAACGTCTGATAATTGCCCATCCAAACTTTGTGGAAAGACCTCAAAGGACGTAAAGTCCACCAAAGTCCAAGAGAATAATTTCTACTTTCAAATAGCTCATACACTATTATGGAGAGTTGTTTTGCTTCAAGATGGTGGATATTACATTGAAAATGCTTGGATGGCAATGGTCATGATTAATTATGGGTATACAGGTGTACAAATATAGTATATACCCATAAAATATTCTATGGTTTGAAAATGGAGGACATGTCCTACATATGTAGGACACCCTGGAGGGATGGCCCTAATCAAAAACACCGCTTTCCAAGGGTTCATATTTTTCTCCACTATCAAGAAACCAAACTTCATTTTTCCTGCTGTGTAAACTCGAAAAGCCAGAAAACCACTCAACAGAGAGGAAAAAAGATTAAATAAAACCATTCCCATCAATTTCCTGAAGAAAAGAAATCTTGAACAATGAAAGATCATTTCATTCTACATAGAAGAGGATCCTTGTATCCGTTTGATTTCATGCAGACTGTGTACCCCTCCATCACGACCAATTTCACTGTGAATCCATAAATGACATGAAGGGTGTGAACTACATGGCACTTGCTTCCTCTACCAAATCTCTCATTAAAGAATGTCACATATGTAATCACATAATCTTACAGGTGGAATATGTTCCAACAAATGGCTTGTCCAAACTCCCACCCTTCAGAATTTTTGCAACTCCATGATGTCTGATAATTGCACATCCAAAATTTGTGGAAAGACCTCGAAGGACGTATAGTCAACTAAAGTCCAAGAGAATAAATTGTACTTTCAAATATCTCTTACACTATTATGGAGAGTTGTTTTGCTTCAAGAGATTGGACATTACATTGAAAATGCCTGGATGTCAATGGTCATGATTAATTATGGGTCTGCAGGTGTACAAATATAGTATAAACCCATAAAATATACTGTGATCTGAAAAAGGAGGACATGTCCTACAAATGTAGGACGCCCTGGAGGGAAGGCACAAATCAAAAACACCTCTTTCCATGGGTTCAAATTTTTGTCCATTAACTAGCAACCAAACTTCCTTTTTAATGCTCTATAAAATCGGACAGCAAGAAAACGGCTCAACAGAGAGGAAATAAGATTCAATAAAACCATTCCCATCAACTTCCTCATGCAAAGACATCTTGAACAATGAAAGATCATTTTGTTCTGCATACAAGAGGATCCTTCTCTCCATGTGATTTCATGCAGACTGGGTACCCCTCCGTCACGACCAATTTCACTGTAAATCCATAAATGACATGAAGCGTTTGGACTACATGGCACTTGCCTCCTCTTCCAAATCTCTCATTCAAGAATGTCAGATATGTAATCACAGAATCTTACATGTGGAATATATGCCAAGAAATGGCTTGTCCAAACTTCCACCCTTCAGAATTTTTGCAAATCAATAACGTCTGATGATTGCCCATCCAAACTTTGTGGAAAGACGTCGAAGAACGTAAAGTCCACCATAGTGTAAAACAATAAATTCTACTTTCAAATATCCCTTACGCTATTAGGAGAGTTGTTTTGCTTGAACGGAGTGGAATATACTTTGAAAATGCTTGGATGTCAATAGTCATGATTAATTATGGGTCTGCAGGTGTACAAATATAGTATAAACCCATAAAATATACTGTGATCTGAAAATAGAGGACATGTCCTACAAATGTAGGACGCCCTGGAGGGAAGGCCCAAATCAAAAACACCTCTTTCCATGGGTTCAAATTTTTGTCCACTAACTAGCAACCAAACTTCCTTTTTAATGCTCTATAAAATCGGACAGCAAGAAAACGGCTCAACAGAGAGGAAATAAGATTCAATAAAACCATTCCCATCAACTTCCTCATGCAAAGACATCTTGAACAATGAAAGATCATTTTGTTCTGCATACAAGAGGATCCTTCTCTCCATGTGATTTCATGCAGACTGGGTACCCCTCCGTCACGACCAATTTCACTGTGAATCCATAAATGACATGAAGCGTTTGGACTACATGGCACTTGCCTCCTCTTCCAAATCTCTCATTCGAGAATGTCAGATATGTAATCACAGAATCTTACATGTGGAATATATGCCAAGAAATGGCTTGTCCAAACTTCCACCCTTCAGAATTTTTGCAAATCAATAACGTCTGATAATTGCCCATCCAAACTTTGTGGAAAGACGTCGAAGAACGTAAAGTCCACCATAGTGTAAAACAATAAATTCTACTTTCAAATATCCCTTACGCTATTAGGAGAGTTGTTTTGCTTGAACGGAGTGGAATATACTTTGAAAATGCTTGGATGTCAATAGTCATGATTAATTATGGGTCTGCAGGTGTACAAATATAGTATAAACCCATAAAATATACTGTGATCTGAAAATAGAGGACATGTCCTACAAATGTAGGACGCCCAGGAGGGAAGGCCCAAATCAAAAACACCTCTTTCCAAGGGTTCAAATTTTTGTCCACTATCAACCAAACTTCCTTTTTAATGCTCTATATACTCATACAGCAAGAAAACGGCTCAACAGAGAGGAAATAAGATTCAATAAAACCATTCCCATCAATTTCCACATGCAAAGAAATCTTGAACAATGAAAGATCATTTTGTTCTGCATAGAAGAGTATCCTTCTCTCCATGTAATTTCATGCAGCCTGATTACCCCTCCTTCACAAACAATTTTATTGTGAATCTATAAATGATATGAAGGGTTTGGACTACATAGCACTTGCCTCCTTTTCCAAATATCTCATTCGAGAATGTCACATATGTAATCACAGAATATTACAGGTGCAAGATATGCCAAGAAATGGCTAGTCGAAACTCCCACCCTTCAGAATTTTTGCAACTCAATAACGTCTGATAATTGTCCATCCAAACTTTGTGGAAAGACATCGCAGGACGTAAAGTGCACCAAAGTCCGAGAATAAATTCTACTTTCAAATAGCTCTTACACAATTATGGAGAGTTCTTTTGCTCCAAGAGAGTGGATATTACATTTAAAATGCTTGGATGTCAATGGTCATGATTTATTATGGGTCTACAGGTGTACATATATAGTATAAACCCATAAAATATACTGTGATCTGAAAATGGAGGACATGTCCTACAAATGTAGGACGCCCTGGAGGGAAGGCCCAAATCAAAAACACCTCTTTCCATGGGTTCAAATTTTTGTCCACTAACTAGCAACCAAACTTCCTTTTTAATGCTCTATAAAATCGGACAGCAAGAAAACGGCTCAACAGAGAGGAAATAAGATTCAATAAAACCATTCCCATCAACTTCCTCATGCAAAGACATCTTGAACAATGAAAGATCATTTTGTTCTGCATACAAGAGGATCCTTCTCTCCATGTGATTTCATGCAGACTGGGTACCCCTCCGTCACGACCAATTTCACTGTGAATCCATAAATGACATGAAGCGTTTGGACTACATGGCACTTGCCTCCTCTTCCAAATCTCTCATTCAAGAATGTCAGATATGTAATCACAGAATCTTACATGTGGAATATATGCCAAGAAATGGCTTGTCCAAACTTCCACCCTTCAGAATTTTTGCAAATCAATAACGTCTGATAATTGCCCATCCAAACTTTGTGGAAAGACGTCGAAGAACGTAAAGTCCACCATAGTGTAAAACAATAAATTCTACTTTCAAATATCCCTTACGCTATTATGGAGAGTTGTTTTGCTTGAACTGAGTGGAATATACTTTGAAAATGCTTGGATGTCAATAGTCATGATTAATTATGGGTCTGCAGGTGTACAAATATAGTATAAACCCATAAAATATACTGTGATCTGAAAATAGAGGACCTGTCCTACAATTGTAGGACGCCTAGGAGGGAAGGCCCAAATCAAAAACACCTCTTTCCAAGGGTTCAAATTTTTGTCCACTAACTATCAACCAAACTTCCTTTTTAATGCTCTATATACTCATATAGCAAGAAAACGGCTCAACAGAGAGGAAATAAGATTCAATAAAACCATTCCCATCAATTTCCACATGCAAAGAAATCTTGAACAATGAAAGATCATTTTGTTCTGCATAGAAGAGGATCCTTCTCTCAATGTAATTTCATGCAGCCTGATTACCCCTCCTTCACAAACAATTTTATTGTGAATCTATAAATGATATGAAGGGTTTGGACTACGTAGCACTTGCCTCCTTTTCCAAATATCTCATTCGAGAATGTCACATATGTAATCACAGAATATTACAGGTGCAAGATATGCCAAGAAATGGCTAGTCCAAACTCCCACCCTTCAGAATTTTTGCAACTCAATAACGTCTGATAATTGTAAATCCAAACTTTGTGGAAAGACATCGCAGGACGTAAAGTGCACCAAAGTCCGAGAATAAATTCTACTTTCAAATAGCTCTTACACAATTATGGAGAGTTCTTTTGCTTCAAGAGAGTGGATATTACATTGAAAATGCTTGGATGTCCATGGTCACGATTTATTGTGGGTCTACAGGTGTACATATATAGTATAAACCCATATAATATACTGTGATCTCAAGATGGAGGACATGTCCTACAAATGTAGGACGCCCAGGAGGGAAGGCCCAAATCAAAAACACCTCTTTCCAAGTGTTCAAATTTTTGTCCACTATCTAGCAACCAAACTTCCTTTTTACTGCTCTATATACTCGGACAGCAAGAAAACGGCTCAACAGAGAGGAAATAAGATTCCATAAAACCATTCCCATCAACTTCCTCATGCAAAGAAATCTTGAAAAAGGAAAGATCATTTTGTTCTACATAGAAGAGGATCCTTCTCTCCATGTGATTTCTTGCAGACTGGGTACCCGTACATCACCACCAATTTCACTGTGAATCCATAAATGACATGTAAGGTTTGGACTACATGGCACGTGCCTCCACTTCCAAATCTCTCATTCAAGAATGTCAGATACGTAATCACAGAATATTACAGGTGCAAGATATGCCAAGAGACAGCTAGTCCAAACACCCAGCCTTCCGAATTTTTGCAACTGAATAACGTCTGATAATTGCCCATCCAAAATTTGTGGAAAGACCTTGAAGGACGTAATGTCCACCATAGTCGAAGAGAATAAATTCTGCTTTCTAATAGCTCTTACGCTATTATGGAGAGTTGTTTTCCTTCAAGAGATTGGATATTACTTTGAAAATGCTTGGATGTCAATGGTCATGATTAATTATGGGTCTGCAGGTGTACAAATATAGTGTAAACCCATAAAATATACTGTGATCAGAAAATGGAGGACATGTCCTACAAATGTAGGATGCCCAGGAGGGAAGGCTCACATCAAAAACACCTCGTTCCAAGGGTTCAAATTTTTGTCCACTAACTATCAACCAAACTTCCTTTTTACTGCTCTATATACTCGTACAGCAAGAAAACGGCTCAACAGAGAGGAAATAAGATTCAATAAAACCATTCCCATCAATTTCCTCATGCAAAGAAATCTTGAACAATGAAAGATCATTTTGTTCTGCATAGAAGAGGATCCTTCTCTCCATGTATTTTCATGCAGCCTGGGTTCCCCTCCTTCATGACCAATTTTATTGTGAATCTATAAATGATATGAAGGGTTTGGACTACATAGCACTTGCCTCCTCTTCCAAATATCTCATTCGAGAATGTCACATATGTAATCACAGAATCTTACAGGTGCAAGATATGCCAAGAGATGGCTAATCCAAACTCCCAGCCTTCTGAATTTTTGCAACTCAATAACATCTGATAATTTCTCATAAAAACTTTGTGGAAAGACCTCGCATGACTTAAAGTGCACCAAAGTCCAAGAGAATAATTGCTACTTTCAAATAGCTCATAGACTATTATGGAGAGTTGTTTTGCTTGAATGGAGTGGAATATACTTTGAAAATGCTTGGATGGCAATGGTCATGATTAATTATGGGTCTGCAGGTGTAAAAATATAGTATAAACCCATAAAATATACTGTGATCTGAAAATGGAGCACATGTCCTACAAATGTAGGATGCCCAGGAGGGAAGGCCCAAAGCAAAAACACCTCTTTCCAAGGGTTCAAATTTTTGTACACTAACTAGCAACCAAACTTCCTTTTTACTGCTCTATATACTCGTACAGCAAGAAAACCGCTCAACAGAGAGGAAATAAGATTCAATAAAACCTTTCCCATCAACTTCCTCATGCAAAGAAATCTTGAAAAATGAAAGATAATTTTTTTCTGCATACAAGAGGATCCTTCTCTCCATGTGATTTCATGCAGACTGGGTACCCCTGCATCACGACCAATTTTAGTGTGAATCCATAAATGACATGAAGGGTTTGGACTACATAGCACTTGCCTCCTCTTCCAAATCTTTCATTGGAGAATGTCAGATATGTAATCACAGAATCTTACAGGTTAAAGATATGCCAAGAGATCGCTCGTCCAAACTTCCACCCCTCAGAATTTTGCAACTCAGTAACATCTGAGAATTGCCCATCCAAATTTTGTGGAAAGACCTCGCAGGATGTAAGGTGCACCAAAGTCCAAGAGAATAAATGCTACTTTCAAATAGCTGATACACTATTATGGAGAGTTGTTTTGCTTGAACGGAGTGGAATATACTTTGAAAATGCTTGGATGGCAATGGTCATGATTAATTATGGGTCTGCAGGTGTACAAATATAGTATAAACCCATAAAATATACTGTGATCTGAAAATGAAGGACATGTCCTACAAATGTAGGATGCCCTGGAGGAAAGGCCCAAATCAATAACACCTCTTTCCAAGGGTTCAAATTTTTGTCCACTAACTAGCAACCAAACTTCCTTTTTACTGCTATGTATCCTCGTACAGCAAGAAAACGGCTCAACAGAGAGGAAATAAGATTCAATAAAACCATTCCCATCAATTTCCTCATGCAAAGAAATCTTGAACAATGAAAGATCATTTCGTTCTGCATAAAAGAGGATCATTCTTACAATGTGATTTCATGCAGACTGGTTACCCTTCTATCACGACCAATTTTTGTGTGAATCCATAAATGATATGAAGGGTTTGGACTACATAGCAATTGCCTCCTCTTCCAAATCTCTCATTCGAGAATGTCAGATATGTAATCACAGAACCTTACAGGTGCAAGATATGCCAAGATATGGCTAGTCCAAACTCCCGGCGTTCTGAATTTTTGCAACTCAATAACCTTAGATAATTGCCCATCCAAACTTTGTGGAAAGACCTCGAAGGACGTAAAGTCCACCAAAGTCCAAGAGAATTAATTCTACTTTCAAATAGCTCTTACACTATTATGGAGAGTTGTTTTACTTCAAGAGATTGGATATTAAATTGAAAATGCATGGATGGCCATGGTCATTATGAATTATGGTTCTACAGTTTTACAAATATGGTATAAACCCATAAAATATACAGTGATAAGAAAATGGAGGACATGTCCTACAAATGTAGGACCCGCAGGAGGGAAGGTCCAAATCAAAAACACCCCTTTCCAAGTGTTCAAATTTTTGTCCACTATCTAGCAACCAAACTTCCTTTTTACTGCTCTATATATTCATACATCAAGAAAACGGCTCAACAGAGAGGAAATAAGATTCAATAAAACCATTCCCATCAACTTCCTCAATCAAAGAAATCCTGAACAATGAAAGATCATTTCTTTCTGCATAGAAGAGGATCCTTCTCTCCATGTGATTTCATTCAGACTGGTTACCCCTCCCTCACGTCCAATTTTACTGTGAATCCATAAATGACATGAAGGGTTTGGACTACATAGCCCTTGCCTCCTCTTCCAAATCTTTCATTCGAGAATGTCAGATATGTAATCACAGAATCTTACAGTTGAAAGATATGCGAAGAGATCGCTAGTCCAAACTTCCACCCCTCAGAATTTTTGCAACTCAGTAACATCTGAGAATTGCCCATCCAAACTTTGTGGAAAGACCTCGCAGTATGTAAGGTGCACCAAAGTCCAAGAGAATGTTTTGCTTGAACGGAGTGGAATATATTTTGAAAATGCTTGGATGTCAATGGTCATGATTAATTATGGGTCTGCAGTTGTACAAATATAGTATGAAACCATAAAATATAATGTGATCTGAAAATGGAGGACATGTCCTACAAATGTAGGACGCCCTGGAGGAAAGGCCCAAATCAATAATATGATACGCCAACTGCGCCCTTATCTGGATAGAAGGGATCTGGAAGCTGTGGTACACGCCCTGGTAACCTCACGTCTGGATTTCTGCAACACACTCTACATGGGGCTACCCTTGTGCCTAACCCGGAAAGTTCAACTGGTACAAAATATGGCAGCCAGGCTAATTACCGGAACATCTAGGAGGGAGCACATAACACCGGTGCTTAAATCCCTCCACTGGCGGCCGATTAGTTTCCGGGCACAGTACAAGGTGTTGGTTTTAACCTTTAAAGCCCTACATGGCTTGGGTCCATCTTATCTTAGGGACCGCCTCTCCCCATACGATCCCCCCCGCGCCCTTCGGTCCTCTGCGAGGAATCTGTTACGGCCTATGAAAACTTGGATGTCTCAGACCTCCCAGAGGGCCTTCTCCGCAACCGCTCCCAGACTCTTGAATGGCCTGCCGGATGAGATCCATCTTACTACCACTCTTGCTGCTTTCAAGAAAGCAGGAAAGATGGATCTCTACCGGCAAGCCTTCCCGGAATAGTTGTCGGCCCAATAAATGGGATTCCATTTGTCTGACTCTCTTGTGATATTTTGTTTTAATTTATTATATGTATTTTAATTTTCCTTGGTTTAATTTTATTTTAAGGGGTTGGGCGGAGTTAGGCAGGGATTGGGGAGAGAGAATGTTTTAATGTTGTCTTGTTTTAAACGCTGTTGTCCCCCGCCCTGATTGCTTTGCAGAGGGGCGAGCTACAAATAAAAAATTATTATTATTATATTATTATAATAACACCTCTTTCCAAGGGTTCAAATTTTTGTCCACTATCTAGCAACCAAACTTCCTTTTTACTGCTCTATAAACTCGGACAGCAAGAAAACGGCTCAACAGAGAGGAAATAAGATTCAATAAAACCATTCCCATCAAATTCCTCATGCAAAGAAATCTTGAACTATCAAAGATCATTTTGTTCTACATAGAAGAGGATCCTTCTCTCCATGTGATTTCATTCAGACTGGTTACCCCTCCATCACGTCCAATTTTATTTTGAATCCATAAATGATATGAAGGGATTGGACTACATAGCACTTGCCTCCTCTTCCAAATCTCTTATTCGAGAATGTCAGATATGTAATCACAGAACCTTACAGGTGTAAGATATGCCAAGAGATGGCTATTCCAAAATCCCAGCCTTCCAAATTTTGGCAACTCAATAAGGTCTGATAATTGCCCATCCAAACTTTGTGGAAAGACCTCGCTTGACGTAAAGTGCACCAAAGTCCAAGAGAATAATTGCTACTTTCAAATAGCTCTTACACTATTATGGAGAGTTCTTTTGTTTCAAGAGAGTGGATATTACATTGAAAATGCTTGGATGTCAAGGGTCATGATTAATAATGGGTCTGCAGGTGGACAAATATGGTATATACCCATAAAATATACTGTGATCTGAAAATGGAGGACATGTCCTACAAAAGTAGGAGGCCCTGGAGGAAAGGCCCAAATCAAAAACACTTCTTTCCAAGGTTTCAAATTTTTGTACACTAACTAGCAACCAAACTTTCTTTTTACTGCTCTATATACACGTACAGCAAGAAAACAGCTCAACAGAGAGGAAATAAGATTCAATAAAATCATTCCCATCAACTTCCTCATGCAAAGATATCTTGAACAATTAAAGATAATTTTTTTCTGCATACAAGAGGATCCTTCTCTCCATGTGATTTCATGCAGACTGGGTACCCCTCCTTCACAACCAATTTTATTGTGAATCTATAAATGATATGAAGTGTTTGGACTACATAGCACTTGCCTCCTCTACCAAATCTCTCATTCTAGAATGTCAGATATGTAATCACAGAATCTTACAGGTGGAAGATATGCCAAGAAATGGCTTGTCCAAAATTCCACCCTTCAGAATTTTTGCACCTCAATAACGTCTGATAATTGTCCATCCAAACTTTGTGGAAAGACGTCGCAGGAGATAAAGTGCACCAAAGTCAAAGAGAATAAATTCTACTTTCAAATACCTCTTACACAATTATGAAGAGTTGTTTTACTTGAAGGGGGTGGAATATACTTTGAGAATGCTTGCATGGCAATGGTCATGATTAATTCTGGGTCTACAGGTGTACAAATATTGTATATACCCATAAAATATACTGTGATCTGGAAATTGAGGACATGTCCTACAAATGTAGGAAGCCCAGGAGGGAAGGCCCAAATCAAAAACACCTCTTTCCAAGGGTTCAAATTTTTTCCGCTAACTAGCAACCAAACTTTATTTTTACTGTTCTATATTCTCGTACAGCAAGAAAAAGTCTCAACAGAGAGGAAATAATTTTCAATAATACCATTCCCATCAACTTCCTCATGCAAAGAAATCTTGAACAATGAAAGATCATTTCGTTCTGCATCGAAGAGGATCCTTCTCTCCATGTGATTTCTTGCAGACTGGTAACCCCTCCATCACAACCAATTTTATTGTGAATACATAAATGATATGAAGGGTTTGGAATACATGGCACTTGCCTCCTCTTCCAAATCTCTCATTCGAGAATGTCAGATATGTAATCACAGAATATTGCAGGTGGAGAATATGCCAAGAAATGGCTTGTCCAAACTTCCACCCTTCAGATTTTTTGCAATTCAATAACATCTGATAATTGCCCATCCAAACTTTGTGGAAAGACCTCGAAGGACGGAAAGTGCACCAAAGTCCAAGAGAATAAATTCTACTTTCAAATAGCTCTTACACTATTATGGAGAGTTGTTTTGCTTGAAGAGAGTGGATATTACATTGAAAATGCTTGGATGGCAATGGTCATGATTAATTATGGGTATACAGTTGTAAAAATATAGTATATACACATAAAATAAAGTTTGGTTAGAAAATGGAGGACATGTCCTACAAATGTAGGACGCCCAGGAGGGATGGCCCTAATCAAAAACACCTCTTTCCAAGGGTTCAATTTTTTCTCCACTATCTAGAAACGAAACTTCATTTTTCCTACTGTGTAAACTCGAACAGCCAGAAAACCACTCAACAGAGAGGAAAAAAGATTAAATAAAACCATTCCCATCAATTTCCTGAAGCAAAAAAATCTTGAACAATGAAAGATCATTTCGTTCTACATAGAAGAGGATCCTTCTAGACGTTTGATTTCATGCAGACTGTGTACCCCTCCGTCAAGACCAATTTCACTGTGAATCCATAAATGACATGAAGGGTTTGGACTACATGGCACTTGCCTCCTCTTCCAAATCTCTCATTCGAGAATGTCAGATATGTAATCACAGAATCTTACATGTGGAAGATATGCCAAGAAATGTCTTGTCCAAACTTCCACCCTTCAGAATTTTTGCAAATCAATAACGTCTGATAATTGCCCATCCAAACTTTGTGGAAAGACCTCGAAGGACGTAAAGTCCAGCATAGTCAAAGAGAATAAATTCTAATTTCAAATAGCTCTTACGCTATTATGGAGAGTTGTTTTGCTTAAAGAGATTGTATATTACATTGAAAATGCTTGGATGGCAATGGTCATGATTAATTATGGGTATACAGGTGTACACATATAGTATATACCCATAAAATATACTGTGATCTGAAAATGGAGGACATGTCCTACAAATGTAGGACATCCAGGAGTGAAGGCCCACATCAAAAACACCTCTTTCCAAGGGTTCACATTTTTCTCCACGAACTAGCTACCAAAGTTCCTTTTTACTGCTCTATAAACTCAGACAGCAAGAAAACAGCTCAACAGAGAGGAAATAAGATTCAATAAAACCATTCCCATCAACTTCCTCATGCAAAGAAATCTTGAACAATGAAAGATCATTTCGTTCTGCATAAAAGAGGATCCTTCTCTCCATGTGATTTCATGCAGACTGGGTACTCCTCCGTCACGACCAATTTCGCTGTGAATCCTTAAATGACATGAAGGGTTTGGACTACATGGCACTTGCCTCCTCTTCCAAATCTCTCATTCGAGAATGTCAGATATGTAAACACAGAATCTTACAGGTGCATTATATGCCAAGAGATGGCAAGTCCAAACTCCCAGCATTCTGAATTTTTGCAACTCAATAACGTCTGATAATTGCCCATCCAAACTTTGTGGAAAGACCTCGCCGGACATAAAGTCCACCAAAGTCCAAGAAAATAAATTCTACTTTCAAATAGCTCTTACACTATTATGGAGAGTTCTTTTGCTTCAAGAGAGTGGATATTACATTGAAAATGCTTGGATGTCCATGGTCATGTTTCATTATGGGTCTACAGGTGTACATATATAGTATAAACCCTTAAAATATACTGTGATCTCAAGATGGAGTATATGTCCTACAAATGTAGGACGCCCAGGAGGGAAGGCCCAAATCAAAAACACCTCTTTCCAAGGGTTCAATTTTTTGTCCACTATCTAGCAACCAAACTTCCTTTTTACTGCTCTATAAACTCGGACAGCAAGAAAACGGCTCAACAGAGAGGAAATAAGATTCAATAAAACCATTCCCATCTACTTCCTCATCTAAAGAAATCTTGAACAATGATAGATCATTTTGTTATAGATAGAAGAAGATCCTTCTCTCCATGTGATTTCATGCACACTGGGTACCTTTCCGTCACGGCCAATTTCGCTGTGAATCCTTAAATTACATGAAGGGTTTGGACTACATGGCACTTGCCTCCTCTTCCAAATTTCTCATTCGAGAATGTCAGATATGTAATCACAGAATCTTACAGGTGCAAGATATGCCAAGAGATGGCAAGTCCAAACTCCCAGCCTTCTGAATTTTTGCAACTCAATAACGTCTGATAATTGCCCATCCAAAATTTGTGCAAAGACCTCGCCGGAAGTAAAGTCCACCAAAGTCCAAGAAAATAAATTCTACTTTCAAATAGCTCTTACACTATAATGGAGAGTTCTTTTGCTTCAAGAGAGTGGATATTACATTGAAAATGCTTGGATGGCCATGGTCATGATTTATTATGGGTCTTGAGGTGTACATATATAGTATAAACCCATAAAATATACTGTGATCTCAAGATGGAGGACATGTCCAACAAAGGTAGGATGCCCAGGAGGGAAGGAGCAAATCAAAAACACCTCTTTCCAAGGGTTCTAATTTTTGTTCACTATCTAGCTACCAAGCTTCCTTTTTACTGCTCTATGTATTCGTACATCAAGAAAACGGCTCAACAGAGAGGAAATAATATTCAATAAAACCATTCCCATCAACTTCCTCATGCAAAAAAATCTTGAACAATGAAAGATCATTTCTTTCTGCATAGAAGAGGATCCTTCTCTCCATGTGATTTCATTCAGACTGGTTACCCCTCCATCACGTCCAATTTTATTGTGAATCCATAAATGATATGAAGGGTTTGGACTACATAGCGCTTGCCTCCTCTTTCAAATCTCTCATTCGAGAATGTCAGATATGTAATCACAGAATCTTGCAGGTGCAAGATATGCCAAGAGATGGCTATTCCAAACTCCCAGCCTTCCAAATTTTTGCAACTCAATAAGGTCTGATAATTCCCCATCCAAACTTTGTGGAAAGACCTCGCTTGACTTAAAGTGCACCAAAGTCCAAGAGAATAATTGCTACTTTCAAATAGCTCATACACTATTATGGAGAGTTGTTTTGCTTGAACGGAGTGGAATATACTTTGAAAATGCTTGGATGGCCATGGTCATGATTAATTATGGGTCTGCAGGTGTACAAATATAGTATAAACCCATAAAATATACTGTGATCTCAAGATGGAGGACATATCCTACAAATGTAGGACACCCAGGATGGGAGGCCCAAATCAAAATCATCTCTTTCCAATGGTTCAAATTTTTGTTCTCTATCTAGCAAACAAACTTCCTTTTTACTGCTCTATAAATGCGGACAGCAAGAAAACGGCTCAACAGAGAGGAAATAAGATTCAATAAAACCATTCCCATCAACTTCCTCATGCAAAAAAATCTTGAACAATGAAAGATCATTTCGTTCTAAACGGAAGAGGAGCCTTCTCTCCATGTGATTTCATGCAGACTGGGTACCACTTCATCACGACCAATTTCACTGTGAATCCTTAATGACATGAAGGGTTTGGACTACATGGCACTTGCCTCCTCTTCCAAATCTCTCATTCGAGAATGACAGCTATGTAATCACAGAATCTTACAGGTGTAAAATATGCCAAGAAATGGCTTGTCCAAAATTCCACACTTCAGAATTTTTGCAACTCAATAACGTCTGATAATTGCCCATCCAAACTTTGTGGAAAGACGTCGAAGTACATAAAGTCCACTAAAGTCCAAGAGAATTAATTCTACTTTCAAATAGCTCTTACACTATTATGGAGAGTTGTTTTGCCTCAAGAGAGTGGATATTATATTGAAAATGCTTGGATGGCAATGGTCATGATTAATTATGGGTCTACAAGGGTACATATATAGTATAAACCCATAAAATACAGTATGATCTGAAAATGGAGGACATGTCCTACAAATGTAGGACGTCCAGGAGTGAAGGCCCACATCAAAAACACCTCTTTCCAAAGGTTCAAATTTTTGTCCACTAACTAGCTACCAAACTTCATTTTTACTGCTCTATAAACACGGACAGCAAGAAAACGGCTGAACAGAGTGGAAATAAGATTCAATAAAACCATTCCCATCAACTTCCTCATGCAAAGAAATCTTGAACAATGAAAGATCATTTCGTTCTGCATAAAAGAGGATCCTTCTCTCCATGTGATTTCATGCAGACTGGTTACCCTTCTATCACGACCAATTGTATTGTGAATCCATAAATGATATGAAGGGTTTGGACTACATAGCAATTGCCTCCTCTTCCAAATCTCTCATTCGAGAATGTCAGATATGTAATCACAGAATCTTACAGGTGCAAGATATGCCAAGAGATGGCAAGTCCAAACTCCCAGCATTCTGAATTTTTGCAAATCAATAACGTCTGATAATTGCTCATCCAAACTTTGTGGAAAGACCTCGCCGGACATAAAGTCCACCTAAGTCCAAGAAAATAAATTCTACTTTCAAATAGCTCTTACACTATTATGGAGAGTTCTTTTGCTTCAAGAGAGTGGATATTACATTGAAAATGCTTGGATGTCCATGGTCATTTTTTATTATGGGTCTACAGGTGTACATATATAGTATAAAGCCTTAAAATATACTGTGATCTCAAGATGGAGGACATGTCCTACAAATGTAGGACACCCAGGAGGGAAGGCCCAAATCAAAAACACCTCTTTCCAAGGGTTCAATTTTTTGTCCACTATCTAGCAACCAAACTTCCTTTTTACTGCTCTATAAACTCGGACAGCAAGAAAACGGCTCAACAGAGAGGAAATAAGATTCAATAAAACCATTCCCATCAACTTCCTCATGCAAAGAAATCTTGAACAATGAAAGATCATTTCGTTCTAGATAGAAGAGTATCCTTCTCTCCATGTGATTTCTTGCAGACTGGGTACCCCTACATCACCACCAATTTCACTGTGAATCCATCAATGATATGAAGGGTTTGGACTACATGGCACGTGCCTCCTCTTCCAAATCTCTCATTCGAGAATGTCAGATATGTAATCACAGGATTTTACAGGTGCAAGATATGCCAAGAGATGGCTAGTCCAAACTCCCATCCTTCCGAATTTTTGCGATTCAATAACGTCTGATAATTGCCCATCCAATCTTTGTGGAAAGACCTCGAAGAACGTAAAGTCCAGCATAGTCAAAGAGAATAAATTCTAATTTCAAATAGCTCTTACGCTATTATGGAGAGTTGTTTTGCTTAAAGAGATTGGATATTACATTGAAAATGCTTGGATGGCAATGGACATGATTAATTATGGGTATACAGGTGTACACATATAATATATACCCATAAAATATACTGTGATCTGAAAATGGAGGACATGTCCTACAAATGTAGGACATCCAGGAGTGAAGGCCCACATCAAAAACACCTCTTTCCAAGGGTTCAAATTTTTGTCCACGAACTAGCTACCAAAGTTCCTTTTTACTGCTCTATAAACTCAGACAGCAAGAAAACAGCTCAACAGAGAGGAAATAAGATTCAATAAAACCATTCCCATCAACTTCCTCATGCAAAGAAATCTTGAACAATGAAAGATCATTTCGTTCTGCATAAAAGAGGATCCTTCTCTCCATGGGATTTCATGCAGACTGGGTACTCCTCCGTCACGACCAATTATGCTGTGAATCCTTAAATGACATGAAGGGTTTGGACTACATGGCACTTGCCTCCTCTTCCAAATCTCTCATTCGAGAGTGTCAGATATGTAATCACAGAATCTTACAGGTGCAAGATATGCCAAGAGATGGCAAGTCCAAACTCCCAGCCTTCTGAATTTTTGCAACTCAATAACATCTGATAATTGCTCATCCAAACTTTGTGGAAAGAGCTCGCCGGACATAAAGTCCACCAAAGTCCAAGAAAATAAATTCTACTTTCAAATAGCTCTTACACTATTATGGAGAGTTCTTTTACTTCAAGAGAGTGGATATTTCATTGAAAATGCTTGGATGGCCATGGTCATGATATATTATAGGTCTACAGGTGTACATATATAGTATAAACCCATAAAATATACTGTGATCTCAAGATGGAGGACATGTTCTACAAATGTAAGATGCGCAGGAGGGAAAGCCCACATCAAAAACACCTCTTTCCAAGGGTTCAATTTTTTGTCCACTAACTAGCAACCAAACTTCCTTTTTACTGCTCTATATATTCGTACATCATGAAAACGGCTCAACAGAGAGGAAACAAGATTCAATAAAACCATTCCCATCAACTTCCTCATGCAAAGAAATCTTGAACAATGAAAGATAATTTTTTTCTGCATACAAGAAGATCCTTCTCTCCATGTGATTTCATGCAGACTGGGTACCCCTCCGTCACGACCAATTTCACTATGAATCCATAAAAGATATGAAGGGTTTGGACTACATGGCACTTGCCTCCTCTTCCAAATCTCATATTCGAGAATGTCAGATATGTAATCACAGAATCTTGCAGGTGGAAAATATGCCAAGAAATGGCTTGTCCAAACTTCCACCCTTCAGATTTTTTGCAAGTCAATAAGGTCTGATAATTGCCCATCCAAACTTTCTGGAAAGACCTCAAACGACGTAAAGTCCACTAAAGTCCAAGAGAATAAATTCTACTTTCAACTAGATCTTACACTATTATGGAGAGTTGTTTTGCTTCAAGAGAGTGGATATTACATTGAAAATGCATGGTTGGCCATTGTCATGATTAATTATGGTACTACACTTTTACAAATATATTATAAACCCATAAAATATACTGTGGTTTGAAAATGGAGGACATGTCCTACAAATGTAGGACGCCCAGGAGGGAAGGTCCAAATCAAAAACACCCCTTTTCAAGTGTTCAAATTTTTGTCCACTATGTACAAACCAAACTTCCTTTTTACTGCTCTATAACATCCGACAGTAAGTAAACAGCTCAACAGAGAGGAAATAAGATTCAATAAAACCATTCCCATCAACTTCCTCATGCAAAGAAATCTTGAAAAATGAATGATCATTTCGTTCTACATAGAAAAGGATCCTTCTCTCCATGTGATTTCATGCAGACTGGGTACCCCTACATCACCACCAATTTCACTGTGAATCCATAAATGACATGAAGGGTTTGGACTACATGGCACGTGCTTCTTCTTCCAAATCTCTCATTCCAGAATGTCAGATATGTAATCGCAGAATCTTACAGGTGGATTACATGCCAAGAAATGGCTTGTGCAAACTCCCAACCTTCAGAATTTTTGAAACTCAATAACGTCTGACACTTGCCCAACCAAATTTTGTGGAAAGTCCTCGAAGGACGTAAAGTCCACTAAATTCCAAGAGAATAAATTATACTTTCAAATAGCTCTTACACTATTATGGAGAAATGATTTGCTTCAAGAGATTGGATATTACATTGAAAATGCTTGGATGGCCATGGTCATGATTAATTATGGGTCTACAGGTGTAGAAATATATTATATACCCATAAAATATACTGTGATCTGAAAATGGAGGACATGTCCTACAAACGTAGGATGCCAAGGAGGGAAGGCCCAAATCAAAAACACCTCTTTCCAAGGGTTCACATTTTTGTCCACTAACTAGCAACCACACTTCCTTTTTACTGCTCTGTATATTCGTACATAAAGAAAACCGCTCAACAGAGAGGAAATAAGATTCAATAAAACCATTCCCATCAACTTCCTCATGCAAAGAAATCTTGAACAATGAAAGATCATTTCTTTCTGCATAGAAGAGTATCCTTCTCTCCATGTGATTTCATTCAGAATGCTTACCCCTCCATCACGTCCAATTTTATTGTGAATCGATAAATGATATGAAGGGTTTGGACTACATGGCACGTGCCTCATCTTCCAAATCTCTCATTCGAGAATGTCAGATATGTAATCACAGAATTTTTCAGGTGGAATATATGCCAAGAAATGGCTTGTGCAAACTCCCAACCTTCAGAATTTTGCAACTCAATAACATGTGATAATTGCCCATCCAAATTTTGTGGAAAGTCCTCGAAGGACGTAAAGTCCACCAAAGTCCAAGAGAATAAATTCTACTTTCAAATAGATCATACACTATTATGGAGAGTTGTTTTGCTTCATCGGAGTGGAATATAATTTGAAAATGCTTGGATGGCAATGGTCATGATTAATTATGGGTCTGCAGGTGTACAAATATAGTATTAACCCATACAATGGCTTGTCCAAACTTCCACCTTTCAGAATTTTTGCAATTCAATAACGTCTGATAATTGCCCATCCAAACTTTGTGGAAAGACATCAAAGGACGTCCACCAAAGTCCAAGAAAATAAATTCTACTTTCAAAGAGCTCTTACATTATTATGGAGAGTTGTTTTGCTTCAAGAGTGTCGATATTACATTGAAAATTCTTAGATGGCAATGGTCATGATTAATTATGGGTCTACAAGTGCAGAAATATAGTATAAACCCAGAAAATATACTATGGGTTTGGACTACATGGCACTTGCCTCCTCTTCCAAATCTCTCATTCGAGAATGTCAGATATATAATCACACAATCCTACAGGTGGAATATATGCCAAGAAATGGCTTGTCCAAACTCCCACCTTTCAGAATTTTTGCAACTCAATAACGTCTAATAATTGCCCATCCCAACTTTGAGGAAAGACGTCGAAGGACATGTAGTCCACCAAAGTCCAAGAGAATATTCTACTTTCAAATAGCTCTTGCACTATTATGGAGAGTTGTTTTGCTTGAAGAGGGTGGAATATAATTTGAGAATGCTTGGATGGCAATGGTCATGATGAATTCTGGGTCTACAGGTGTACAAATATAGTATATACCCATAAAATATACTGTGATCTGAAAAAGGAGGACATGTCCTACAAATGTAGGATGCCCAGGAGGGAAGGCCTAAATCAAAAACACCTCTTTCCAAGGGTTCAAATTTTTGTCCACTATCTAGCAACCAAACTTCATTTTTACTGCTCTATATACACATACAGCAAGAAAACGGCTCAACAGAGAGGAAATAAGATTTAATACAACCATTTCCATCAATTTCCTCATGCAAAGAAATCTTGAACAATGCAAGATATTTTCGTTCTGCATAGAAGAGGATTCTTCTCTCCATGTGATTTCATGCACACTGGGTACCCCAACATCATAACCAATTTTACTGTGAATCCATAAATGACATGAACTTTTTTACTACCGTATTTTTGGGCATATAAGACGCTCCGGCATATAAGACGCACCCAATTTTAAAGGAGAAAAATCTAGGAAAAAAAGATTCTTAATAAAATACAGTCAGAGGATGCCTCCGACTCAGGCATCTGCCCAAGGAAAGCAACCAGGCTTTCCTTGGAGGGATCCTGGGGTTTGAGGCATCCTCCGACCCACGGAGGACGCCTCAGACCCACGGCATCCACCCAGGGAAAGCAACCAGGCTTTCCTTGGAGGGACCCTGGGGTCTGAGGTGTCCTCCGACCCACGGAGGACGTCTCAGACCCTAGGATCCCTGCAAGGAAAGCAACCAGGCTTTCCTTGGAGGGACCCTGGGGTCTGAGGCGTCCTCCAACCCACAGAGGATGCCTCAGACCCTAGGATCCCTCCAGGGAAAGCAACCAGGCTTTCCTTGGAGGGACCTTGGGGTCTGAGGCGTCCTCCAGCCCACGGAGGACAACTCAGACCCTAGAATCCCTGCAGGGAAAGCAGCCAGGCTTTCCTTGGAGGGACCCTGGGGTCTGAGGCGTCCTCCGGCCCACGGAGGGCGACTCAGACCCTAGGATCCCTGCAGGGAAAGCAGCCAGGCTTTCCTTGGAGGGACCCTGGGGTCTGAGGCGTCCTCCGGCCCACGGAGGGCGACTCAGACCCTAGGATCCCTGCAGGGAAAGCAGCCAGGCTTTCCTTGGAGGGACCCTGGGGTCTGAGGCGTCCTCCGGCCCACGGAGGGCGACTCAGACCCTAGGATCCCTGCAGGGAAAACAGCCAGGCTTTCCTTGGAGGGACCCTGGGGTCTGAGGCGTCCTCCGGCCCACGGAGGGCGACTCAGACCCTAGGATCCCTGGAAGGAAAGCAGCCAGGCTTTCCTTGGAGGGAACCTGGGGTCTGAGGCGTCCTCCGGCCCACGGAGGGCGACTCAGACCCTAGGATCCCTGGAAGGAAAGCAGCCAGGCTTTCCTTGGAGGGACCCTGGGGTCTGAGGCGTCCTCCGGCCCACGGAGGACGACTCAGACCCTAGGATCCCTCCAGGGAAAGCAACCAGGCTTTCCTTGGAGGGACCCTGGGGTCTGAGGCGTCCTCCGGCCCACGGAGGACGACTCAGACCCTAGGATCCCTGGAAGGAAAGCAGCCAGGCTTTCCTTGGAGGGAACCTGGGGTCTGAGGCGTCCTCCGGCCCACGGAGGACGCCTCAGACCCTAGGATCCCTCCAGGGAAAGCCTGGTTGCTTTCCTTGGGTGGATGCCAAGCATCCGCCCAAGGAAAGCAACATTGCTTTCCTTGGGGCAATGCTGGGGTTGGAGGCGCCCTCCGACCCCAGGATCGCCCCAAGGAAGCTTTCCATGGGGCGATGCTGGAGTCAGAGGCGTCGTCAGACCCCAGCATTGCCCCATGGAAAGCAACCTTTTTTTCCATGGGGTGATCCTGGGGTCGGAGGAGTGCTCCGACCCCAGGATCGCCCCAAGGAAGCTTTCCATGGGGCGATGCTGGAGTCAGAGGCGTCGTCCGACCCCAGCATTGCCCCATGGAAAGCAACCTTTTTTTCCTTGGGGTGATCCTGGGGTCGGAGGAGTGCTCCGACCCCAGGATCGCCCCAAGGAAGCTTTCCATGGGGCGATGCTGGAGTCAGAGGCGTCGTCCGACCCCAGCATTGCCCCATGGAAAGCAACCTTTTTTCCTTGGGGTGATCCTGGGGTCGGAGGAGTGCTCCGACCCCAGGATCGCCCCAAGGAAGCTTTCCATGGGGCGATGCTGGAGTCAGAGGCGTCGTCCGACCCCAGCATTGCCCCATGGAAAGCAACCTTTTTTTCCTTGGGGTGATCCTGGGGTCGGAGGAGTGCTCCGACCCCAGGATCGCCCCAAGGAAGCTTTCCATGGGGCGATGCTGGAGTCAGAGGCGTCGTCTGACTCCAGCATTGCCCCATGGAAAGCAACCTTTTTTTCCTTGGGGTGATCCTGGGGTCGGAGGAGTGCTCCGACCCCAGGATCGCCCCAAGGAAGCTTTCCATGGGGCGATGCTGGAGTCAGAGGCGTCGTCCGACCCCAGCATTGCCCCATGGAAAGCAACCTTTTTTTCCTTGGGGTGATCCTGGGGTCGGAGGAGTGCTCCGACCCTAGGATTGCCCCAAGGAAGCTTTCCATGGGGCGATGCTGGAGTCAGAGGCGTCGTCCGACTCCAGCATTGCCCCATGGAAAGCAACCTTTTTTTCCTTGGGGTGATCCTGGGGTCGGAGGAGTGCTCCGACCCCAGGATCACCCCAAGGAAGCTTTCCATGGGGCGATGCTGGAGTCAGAGGCGTCGTCCGACTCCAGCATTGCCCCATGGAAAGCAACCTTTTTTTCCTTGGGGTGATCCTGGGGTCGGAGGAGTCCTCCGACCCCAGCATGGTCCCAGGGAAAGCAACCCTCCTTCCCCCTGCGTCCTCGGTGGTTCAATGGGCTGCTCAGCCTCCGATCCCAGGAGCAGCCCATTGAACCACCGAGGACGAGCAGCGGCCTCGGAGGGGAGCTACATTCGGCCTATTAGGCGCACCAACTTCCCCACCGTCATTTTGGGGAAGAAAAAGTGCGTCTAATATGCCGAAAAATACGGTACATAGCATTTGCCTCCTCTTCCAAATCTCTCATTCGAGAATGTCAGATATGTAATCACAGAATCTTGCAGGTGCAAGATATGCCAAGAGATGGCTAGTCCAAACTCCCAGCCTTCCGAATTTATTCAACTCAATAAGGTCTGATAATTGCCCATCCAAACTTTGTAGAAAGACCTCGCTTGACGTAAAGTGCACCAAAGTCCAAGAGAATAAATTTTACTTTCAAATAGCTGTTACACTATTATGGAGAGTTGTTTTCCTTGAAGGGGGAGGAATGTACTTTGAAAATGCTTGGATGGCAATGGTCATAATTAATTATAGGTCTACATTTGAACAAATATAGTATAAAGCCATAAAATATACTGTGATCTGAAGATGGAGGACATGTCCTACAAATGTAGGACGCCCAGGAAGGAAGGCCCAAATCAGAAACACCTCTTTCCAAAGGTTCAAATTTTTGTCCACTATCTAGCAACCAAACTTCCTTTTTACTGCTCTGTAAACTCATGCAGCAAGAAAACTGCTCAACAGAGAGGAAATAAGATTCAATATAACCATTCCCATCAACTTCCTTCTCTTCCATATCTCTTGCCTTCTCTTCCAAATCTCTTATCAGAGAATGTCATAAATGTAAGCAAAGAATCTTACAGATGGAACAGATGCCAAGAGATGCCTAGTCCAAACTTTCGCCCATCAGAATTTTTGCGCCTCAACACATTTTGATGATTGACAATCCAAACTTTGTAGAAAAACCTCGAAGGACGTAAAGTCCACCAAAGTCCAAGAGAATAAATTCTACTTTCAAAGAGCTCTTACACTATTGTAGGGAATTGTTTTGCTTCAAGAGAGTGGATATTACTTTGAAAATGCTTGGATGGCAATGGTCATGATTAATTATGGGTCTACAGGTGTACAAATATAGTATAAACACATAAAATATACTGTGATCTGAAAAGGGAGGACATGTCCTACAATTGTAGGATGCCCAGGAGGGAAGGCCCTAATTAAAAACACCTCTTTCCAAGGGTTCAATTTTTTTCCCCACTAACTGGCAACCAAACTTCCTTTTTACTGCTCTATAAACACGTACAGCAAGAAAACGGCTCAAGTGAGAGGAAATAAGATTCAATAAAACTATTCCCATCAACTTCCTCATGCAAAGAAATCTTAAAAAGTGGAAGATCATTTCGTTCTGCATAGAAGAGGATCTTTCTCTCCATGTGAATTCATGCAGACTGGGTACCCCTCCATCACAACCAATTTCACTGTGAATCCATAAATGACATGAAAGGTTTGGACTACATGGCACTTGCCTCCTCTTCCAAATCTCTCATTCGAGAATGTCAGATATGTAATCACAGAATCTTACAGGTGAAAGATATGCCAAGAGTTGGCTACTCCAAACTTCCACCCTTTAGAAATTTTGCAACTCAATAACGTCTGAGATTTGCCCATCCAAACTTTGTGGAAAGACCTCGCAGGACATAAAGTGCACCAAAGTCCGAGATAATAAATTCTACTTTCAAATAGTTCATACACTATTTTGAAGAGTTGTTTTGTGTGAAGGGGGGGAATATACATTGAAAATACTTGGATGGCAATGGTCATGATTAATTATGGGTATACAGGTGTACAAATATTGTATATACCCATAAAATATACTGTCATCTGAAAATGGAGGACATGTCCTACAAATATAGGATGCCCTGGAGGGAAGGCCCACATCAAAAATACGTCTTTTCAAGGGTTCAAATTTTTGTCCACTAACTAGCAACCAAACTTCCTTTTTACTGCTCTATATACATGTACAGCAAGAAAACGGCTCAACAGAGAGGAAATAAGATTCCATAAAACAATTCCCATCAACTTCCTCGTGCAAAGAAATCTTAAACAATGAAAGATCATTTCGTTCTGCATAGAAGAGGATCCTTCTCTCCATGTGATTTCATGCACACTGGGTACCCCTCCGTCACGATAAATTTTACTGTGAATCTATAAATGACATGAAGGGCTTGGACTACATAGAACTTGCCTTATCTTCCCAATCTCTCATTCGAGAATGTCAGATATGTAATCACAGAATCTTATAGGTCGAAGATATGTCAACAGGTGGCTAGTCCAAACTTCCAGCCTTCAGAATTTTTGCAACTCAATAACGTCAGATAATTGCCCATCCAAACTTTTTTAAAGACCTCGCCGGATGTAAAGTCCACCAAAGTCCAAGAAAATAAATTCTACTTTCAAATAGCTCTCACGCTATTATGGAGAGTTGTTTTGCTTCAAGAGAGTGGATATTACATTGCAAATGTTTGGATCGCAATGGTCATGATTAATTATGGGTCTACAAGTGCACAAATATAGCATAAACCCATAAATTATATTGTGATCTGTACAAATGTAGGACGCTCAGGAAGGAAGGCCCAAATAAAAAACACTTCTTTCCATGGGTCCAAATTTTTGTCCACTAACTAGCAACTAACCTTCCTTTTTACTGCTCTATAATCTCGGACAGCAAGAAAACACCTCAACAGAGAGGAAAGAAGATTCAATCTAACCATTCCCATCAACTTCCTCATGCAAAGAAATCTTAAACAATGGAAGATCATTTCATTCTGCATCGAAGACGATCCTTCTCTCCATGTGATTTCATGCAGACTGGGTACACCTCCATCACAACCAATTTCACTGTGAATCCATAAATGACATGAGGGATTTGGACTACATAGCACTTGACTTCGCTTCCAAATCTCTTATCCGAGAATGTCAGATATATAATCAAAGAAAATTACAGACGGAAGAGATACCAAGGGATGCCTAGTCTAATCTTTCGCCCTTCAGAATTTTTGCGCCTCAACAACCTCTGATGATTGACAATGCATACTTTGTGGAAAGACCTCAAAGGACGTCAAGTCCACCAAAGTCCAAGAGAATAAATTCTACTTTCAAATAGCTCTTACACTATTATGGAGAGTTGTTTTGCTTGAAGGGGGTGGATATTACATTGAAAAATGATTAGATGGTGATGGTCATAATAAATTATGGGTCTACAAGTGTCCAATTATAGTATGAACCCATAAAATTTAACGTGATCTGAAAATGGAGGACATGTCCTACAAATGTAGGATGCCCAGGAGGGAAGGCCCAAATCGAAAACCCCTCTTTCCAAGGGTTCAAAATTTTGTCCACTAACTAGCAACCAAACTTCCTTTTTACTGCTCTATATATTCGGACAGCAAGAAAACGGCTCAACAGAGATGAAATAAGATTGGGGGTAGAAATTTGCTTCTTCATATATTTAATTTTTTCTCTAATTTCCCTCGAGTTTGGTTCCTCTTTTAACTTGCTTTCTAATTCTTTTAACTCATTATTCAACACTTCTTCTTGCTTTCTCTTTTCCCTTTTCCATTCTATCATTTTTTGAATAATGAGCAAATTTCTACCCTCAATATGGGTCAGATAGAAAAAATAAAATAAAATTTGTGTAGCAAAAATATTATGAATATGGAAATAAACCAGGAAATTACTAGCATATCTAGTAAGGAAAGAAAAAGCTAAAAGAGCAATCATACAAATAAAAAAAGGGACAGAAATTAAAACGACTCAATCACAGATTTAAAAAGTTTTTATAGATCACTTCAAGGAACTATACAAATCTGGTATAACCCAGGAGAAGGAAATTAAAGAATATTTGGAAAAATTGAATTTTTTAAAGTTAACTAAAGATCAACATGACCTTCTTAATGCACCTATTTCGCGTAAAGAGCTGGAACAAGCAATCTCCACTTCTAAATGTTCTAAATCGCCAGGGCCAGATGGACTTCCCAACGAATACTATAAAATATTTTCTACGCAATTAATCTTACCTCTGTTGGATACAATGAATAATATAATTGGTGGTGCTATTCCTCAATCATGGAAGTCCGCTAATATTTCTTTGATTTTAAAAAAAGACAAAGATAAATTAGACCCTAATAGTCACCGCCCAATTTTACTTTTGAATTTGGATGATAAATTTATGGCGGCAATATTGGCAAATCGGCTGAAATTTATTTTAGGTAATTGGATACATGAGGACCAAAAGGGCTTTCTCCCATCCAGGGGGACAAAACAAAATTTTAGGAATTTAATGAATATAATTGACTTACATCACAAAAATATTCAGAAAAAAAATTGGCTTTAATCTTTCTGGATGCGAAGAAAGACTTTGATAATATTAATTGGACTTTCATGATTGGGATAATTCAAAAAATAGAAGCTGGGGAGGTCTTTACAAAATGGATTCATAGTATTTATGCAAACCGAGATGCCACCATTATGATTAATGGAGAGAGGACAAAAAAAATTGTTATACAAAAAGGTGTATGGCAAGGTTGCCCCTTGGCCCCACTATTATTTATATTACCTTCGGAAATTTTGTTGGTGCAAATTAGAAATAATAATAAAATTAGTGGAGTAAAAATTCATAAGCAAAATTACAAACTAAGAGCCTTCGCGGACGATGTGGTATTGACAATATCAAATCCGTTGGATTGTATTGGGGAATTAATGGAATGTCTACAACAATATGGTAGAGTATCCGGATATAGAATTAATAAGAATATATCCGTGATGTTGACCATGAACTTGTCAAAAAGTGAGGGTAAAACACTTAAGGAATTAACTGGATTTAATTTGGAGAGTAAAATAAAATATTTAGGAATTTGGATTACAATAAAGAACTCAGATTTATATAAGAACAACTATTATAATACCTGACAAGATATGAAAAGTAAGTTTAAAAAATGGGATCAATTGAAATTATCTTGGATGGGCAGAATTGCCATGATTAAGATGGTAACCCTCCCTAAGATAATGTATCTGTTTCAAAATATTCCAGTAATTGAAAATGACAAGATTCTTAAAGTATGGAACTCGGATATATTAAATTTTATTTGGAATTACAAAAACATAGGATAAAGGCGTTGGACCTCCAAGATTCTATCGAGAGAGGTGGTCTGGCTCTCCCCAATGTCCAATGGTATTATGAGGCTTCTGTTTTGGAATGGCTCCAGGAATGGTTGTTATTAGAAAATCAAAGGATTTTAGATTTGGAAGGAGAGGATCTGCAATATGGTTTTCATTCGTATCTTTTTTACGATAAGTCTAAAGGTGACACTAGATTTAAGGATCATTATATACGTAAAGTATGTTTGAAAGTATGGCTTAAATATAAAAAGAAATGGTGTCAAAAAATACCATATTGGGCTTCGCCGGCCGAAGCAATATTAATGAAAACGATATACACGGACGGAAAGTGGCTAAAATACAAGGATTTGACCGAAAAAGTAGATAATAATCTACAATTTAAGACATCAGAGGAATTAAAGATGACTGGACATGACCTCAATTGGTTCACATATAGGCAATTATACGAACGGTTTAAAGTTGATAATAATTTGGGTAGGATAGGTCCTGCTGATAAAAATTTTGAAAAGATTCTGAGTGGGGGAAAAAATAAAATGATTTCGAAATATTATAAATTGATTCGAGAGTGGGATCTGGAAGAAAATGCCATTAAAAATTATATGCTTAATTGGGCAAAAGACCTAAAACAAAATATATATTTGGAAGAGTGGACTAAAAGTTGGAATAGATTGAAGAAATACGCTGTAAATATAGGTATAAGGGAAAATTCATACAAATTAATATTTAGGTGGTATTTAACCCCAGTAAGACTATCGAAAATATATAAAGGATATAACCCTATTTGTTGGAAGTGTGAGGAGGAAACAGGATATTACTTTTATGTTTGGTGGAAATGTAAGATAGCTCACAAGTTTTGGACTCTTATTAACAAAGAAATTAAACAAATTTTAAATATATGGATTGAAGTCGATCCTAAAATATATTTGTTAAATATATTTAGGGATGAGCTGGGGAAAAAAAGGGGGAAAGTTACTATTTTTACTAATAACTACAGTGAGAATTTTATTCACCAAACACTGGAGAAGAAGAGAATGTCCTACGGTGGAAGAATGGAGGTTTAAAATGTATGAAGTTTATGAATTAGAGAAATTAACATATTTAATCCAAAATAAATCCTTGTCACTTTTTCAGAATCTATGGAGGCCTTGGTTTGAATATATGAGGAAGAATATGAAAGACTGTATACTACCTTTTATTGTTTGGGAGTGAAAGTATTTTTTTCTTGTCTTTTTTCTATATATGTTTTTTCTTAAGGATCTCTTAGAATATAGAATATAGAATTTCAAGATATTTCGATATATATTGTTGTCTTGGATAATTTAAGCTCCGAACGACATTTGCAACATGTAGTCTGTGATGTGAACTTATAATAGCTTAAATGATCAGGGAAAATTATTATAAGGTAGATGAACATCTGTAGTACTGTGGAAGAATTTAGGTAGTTTTTCTATGTTTTGTTAGGTTTTATATCTTATGTTAGTTAGGTAGGTAGTTAGTTATGTTTATCTGTATTATGTTTGTTCGTTTGTTTTTTATACATCTCTTAATAAAAATTATTTTAAAAAAAACAAAAAAAAGAGAGGAAATAAGATTCAATAAAAACCATTCCCATCAACCTCCTCATGCAAAGAAATCTTGAACAATGAAAGATCATTTCGTTCTGCATAGAAGAGGATCCTTCTCTCCATGTGATTTCATGCAGACTGGGTACTCCTCCATCACGACCTATTTTACTGTGAATCCATAAATGACATGAAGGATTTGGACTACATAGCACTTGCCTCCTCTTCGAAATCTCTCATTCGAGAATATCAGATATGTAATTACAGAACATTACAAGTGAAAGATATGCCAAGAGATGGCTGGTCCAAACTCCCAGCCTTCAGAATTTTTGCAACTCAATAACGTCTAATAATTGCCCATCCAAACTTTGTGGAAAGACCTCCAAGGACGTAAAGTCCACCAAAGTCCAAGAAAATAAATTCTACTTTCAAATAGATCTTACACTATTATGGAGAGTTCTTTTGCTTCAAGAGAGTGGATATCAGATTGAAAATGCTTGGATGGCAATGGCCATGATTAATTATGGGTCTACAGGTGTACAAATATAGTATAAACCCATAAAATATACTGTGATCTGAAAATGGAGGACATGTCCTACAAATGTAGGATGCCCAGGAGGGAAGGGCCAAATCAAAAACATGTCTTTCCAAAGGTTCAAATTTTTGTCCACGAACTAGCAACCAAACTTCCTTTTTACTGCTCTATAAACTCGGACAGCAAGAAAACGGCTCATCAGAGAGGAAATAAGATTGAATATAACCATTCCCATCACCTTCCTCATGCAAAGAAATCTTCAACAATGGAAGATCATTTTGTTCTGCATAGAATTGGATCCTTCTCTCCATGTGATTTCATGCAGACTGGGTACCCCTCCATCACGACCACTTTCACTATGAATCCATAAATGACATGAAGGGTTTGGACTACATAGCACTTGCCTCCAAATCTCTCATTCAAGAATGTCAGATATGTAATCACAGAATCTTACAGGTACAAGATATGCCAAGAGATGGCTAGTCCAAACTTCCTCCCTTCAGAATTTTTGCAACTCAATAACATCTGAGAATTGCCCATCCAAACTTTGTGGAAAAACCTCGCAGGACGTTAAGTGCACCAAAGTCCAAGAGAATAAATTCTACTTTCAAATAGCTCATACACTATTATGGAGAGTTGTTTTGCTTGAAGGGAGTGGAATATACATTGAAAATGCTTGGATGGCAATGGTCATGATTAATTATTGGTCTACAGGTGTACAAATATTTTATATACCCATAAAATATTCTGTGATCTGAAAATGGAGGACATGTCCTACAAATGTTGGACGCCCAGGAGGGAAGGCCCAAATCAAAAACACCTCTTTCCAAGGTTTCAAAATTTTGTCCACTAACTAGCAAGCAAACTTCCTTTTTACTGCTCTATGTACTCGGACAGCAAGAAAACGACTCAACAGAGAGGAAATAAGATTCAACATAACCATTCCCATCAACTTCCTCATGCAAAGTAATCTTGAACAATGGAAGGTCATTTCGTTATGCATCGAAGAGGATCCTTCTCTCCATGTGATTTCATGCAGACTGGGTACCCCTCCGTCACGACCACTTTCACTGTGAATACGTAAATGTCATGAAAGGTTTGGAGTACGTAGCACTTGCCTTCTTTTCCAAATCCACCATTCTAGAATGTCAGACATTTAATCACAGAAACTTACAGACGGAAGAGATGCCTAGTCCAACCTTCCACCCTTCAGAAATTTTTCACCTCAACATCATCTGATAATTGCCCATCCTAACATTGTGGAAAGACCTCGAAGTACGTAGAGTCCATCAAAGTCCAAGAGAATAAATTTTACTTTCAAACAGCTCTTACACTATTATGGAGAGTTGTTTTGCTTGAAGGGGGTGGAATATACATTGAAAATGACTAGATGGCAATGGTCATGATTAGTTATGGGTCTACAAGTGTACAAATATAGTATATACCCATAAAACATACTGTGATCAGAAAATGGAGGACATGTCCTACAAATGCAGGACACCCAGGAGGGAAGGCCCAAATCAAAAACACCTCTTTCCTGTCAGTATCAGCATGCCCACCAGTCCTCTTTCAGACATAAAGACAGCTCCCAGACATTACGTCAAAAAGGACAGCTTTATTGCAGAAAAGAAAACAGCGCAGACAGGCCTTGACTTCTCTGACGAATCTAAAGGCACAGTACATTAACACACTTTTATAGCACAGAACAAAGTCCCTTCCCATAGTCAAGTGGCAAACTGTGATTGGTCCAAATTTCCCGCGTTTTGGCTCTTCACATGATGTAATGTCCTACTGTCCGGAAAATCCAACAAAGAGCCAGGTGCGTGTGAATCTACAGTTTCCCATTGACCTTAGATCAAACAACTGTCTCTGATGGTGGTTTGTTTATGAACTCTGAAGCCTGAGACTAGGAACCCATGGCTATCAAAGTCAGCACAGATATGTGACTAACTTAGGCACAATTTTTCATTATTCATTTAATATCAAACCAATCCATTTATGTTTTGGGGACTATACAATTAAACATTTAACCAATTAACCATGAAGGTTTGAATTCAATTCTCTGCAGCGGCCAAGGCCGGCAAATCCCCCACGTTCCAGCTCTCAGCTCTCAAAGCTTCCCACTTTATAACCAGCATCTTTTGAGCTTTACAGTCATTAACCCCTTCAGCATATTTTTTTATTATTATTATAACAAAAATATAATTACAAAGCTTTACACATGCAATTTCAAATTCATACATGGCTGTTAAGATTCCCTGCCTAAAGTCGCCTCTTGTATAACTCAGGTTTATAAAATAAAGCCCAGGGCTGATAAATCTAATTAGTAACTAAGACATATCAAGTTTGCGAGTCATTATCCTTAAATTACATCTAAGTACCACTTCTCTTTAACTCCTTATCAAATACACTGCTAGAAAAATAAACATTTTAATTATCCCACTAATCCTAGAAAGAAAAAGAAAGAAACAAAGAAGAGCACATAAAAACAAAAAAAAAAACAACATTAGTTAATCTTGTTAATATTACCGTTACCACTATTATCCTTATAATGTTTGATTTCAGTCCTTTACCATATAAATATCCCATTTTTCCTCACAATAAAGATATAAGGGTTTCCATATGCTAACTGCACTATTGCCATCTTTGTTGCATACTCCCTCCCTATGATCATCCAAATTCGCAATATCCAATAATTTCTGTAACCAGCCACCCACTGTTGGTAAAAATTGAGATTTCCATTTGCCAGCAATTGCTATTCTTGCAGACGTCACCATATACAAGAGGATCTTCCATTTATAATTTTTTTTATGTTATGTAAATCTTGAATCATATTTAAAAGATATATTTGCGGTGTACAATCAAAGGTTATGTTAAGAATGTCACAAATTATACCATGAATCAGCTTCCAAAATTCTTGCATTACAGGACAATACCACCACATATGTGACCAGGTTCCAGGTTCTTTCTGACATTTCCAACATAGATATTTCCTATTTTTGTACATTTTTGCCAATCTGACCGGAGTTAAATACCACCTCGTTTCCATTTTATAGTCATTTTCACGAAATAGTTGGTTATTAATGAATTTGAATGTTATCATTCTCGCCTTAGCCCAGACCTCTAAGCTTATTTCAACACCAAGATCTTGGGCCCATTTTATCATGTGGTCCTTTACCAATTCATCTTCTAGCTTTCGTTGTATCAGTATTCCATATAAATTGGCAATTTGTTTCGATTTTTTATTTATGATTATATTGTCAATTTCATTTAATGTTAAATTGAAGTTCTGTTGTTTAAGGTCATTATTAAAGCAAGCTTTTATCTGATGATATTGGAACCATGTAAATGTTGCATCTTTATTTTGAATGGCAGCTAAATCTATCATTTTTGTGCAACCAGTTTGTCTATTTATTGTTATTATATCCTGATACTTTAGCCAACTTCTGGATGTTTTAAATCTACTTAATATCGCCTCTTCAGGAGAGATCCAGCCTGGGGTATATTGATAAAAATCAACTTTGATCTTTTCTCAGACTTTAATCAAGGCTTTCCTAATTACATGGTGGCCAAAAGCCTGGTGTACTTTAGCTTTATTGTGCCATAAGTAAGCATGCCACCCAAATCTCAAATCATGGCCTTCTAAAGCCAACAATTTACTGTTCTTAAGCAAGATCCACTCCTGGATCCAGGTTAATGCACATGCCCAAAAGTACAATTTCAAATCAGGTAAGTCACAGCCCCCATTTATTTTCTTATCTGTTAGAATCTTCCACCTAACACGGGGTTTTTTGCCTTCCCATAAGAATCTCTTAAGTTCCCTATTCCATAACACAAACGGTTTATCGTTATGTATAATTGGAAGATTGTTAAATAAAAAAATAAATTTTGGTAGAACAGACATTTTGATTAGTGCGATTTTACCATATAGCGATAACCTCATTCTGGACCATTTTATTAAATCGCTTTTGATGTCATTCCAGATTTTACCATAGTTGATATCAAATAATTCGGTATTTCTATTGGATATGTGGATTCCCAAATATTCCGCCTTTCTTACCACCTTGCAACATGATGTTTGCTCCAATAGTTTGACTTCCTCATTGCATAAATTTTTAGTGATAATGACCGATTTGTTTGTGTTTAATTTGAAACCTGAAAACTTACCAAATTCATGAAGTATATCTAACAATTTCTTAATGCCATTCATAGAATCATCCAAGAAAATAATTAAGTCATCAGCATAGGCTTTGATTTTAAATTCAAAGCCTTTAATTTTGGGTCCTTTGATTTCTTTCTCATATCTTATCCTATTAAGCAGAAGTTCTAGAACTATAAGAAACAACAAAGGTGATAAAGGGCAACCCTGTCTAACTCCACGCTCTATATTAAATTCCTTAGACCTCATCCTGTTGACTACAACTTTAGCTCTTTGATCCCTATAAATAGCTTTAATCCAGCTTATAAATCTTTCACCAAAATTAAGTTTTTCTAATATTTTGAACATAAAATCCCAATTAACCGAATCGAACGCTTTTTCAGTGTCTAATAGTAGCATAGCCAATTTCCGTTCATTGTGCTGTTCATAATATTCAAGGATATCAATGACCGTTCTAACATTATCTTTGATTTGCCTTTGAGGTAGACAACCTGATTGCTCTTCTTGAATTCTATTCCTTAATATTCTTTTCAGTCTATTGGCCAAGATACCCATAAAGATCTTATAATCGATATTCATCAAAGAGATGGGTCTATAGTTTTCTATTAGAGTTGGGTCTTTGCCTGCTTTGGGAATTACAACTATATCCGCACATTTCCATGTGTCCGGAATTCCTTCCGATGTAATATTATTAAAGGTCTTTCTCAATGGTTCTGATAATACCGATGTTAACTTGACGTAATATTCAGCTACAAATCCGTCCGGACCAGGGGACTTATTTAATTTGAGTTTTTGAATAGCTTCCTCCACCTCCCTAATTGTAATATTGTTATTTAGAAGACTTTTATCTGACTCATTCAAAATCATATATTCAAGATTCTCCAAGAGTTCATCAAATATTTTATTATCCTCCTGCACAATTGTTTCCTTTGTGTATAAATTAACAAAATAACCTAAGAATTTATTTTGAATGTGAGCTTGAAGGGTAGCCTTACCATTTCCATCGGTTATTTCAGAGATTGTGGTTGTTTCTACATTGAATTTAATCTTATTTCCTAACCATTTGCCAATCTTATTGTCCATATCAAATTTAACTTTACGCTTCTTCCTCAGTTTATGTTCTAACTCCTTGTTCAACAAAATTCTATATCTATGCTTCCAATATTTTAGTTTTCTGATAAGCTTCATTGAAGATGGCTCACTTACTAGCTCTTCTTCAACATATTTTATCATTGCTTCTGTATCGTTAATTTCTTTGACCCGTAAAAGTTTAAACTCTTTAGATTTTTTTAGGAAAAAACCTCTAAGGACCGCTTTATGCGTGTCCCAAATTGTCTTATTTTTTATTTCCTCTAAATTATTTTCCCTAAAATAATTTATGACACAACTCTCAGTTTGCTTCATTGTCTCTTCATCCCCTAAAAAATCAACATTCAGTCTCCAATTCAATTGCATTTGTTGAAGTTTCAGCATATTTTACAACCCATCTCCTTTAACAATTTCATCAACTCCATTCTGGCAGGAAAGCATTAACCTAATGGGTTAAGGCTTCAAAATTTTGTCCACTGACTAGCAACCAAACTTCCTTTTTACTGCTCTATAAACTCGTACAGCAAGAAAACGCCTCAACAGAGAGGAAATAAGATTCAATTAAACCATTCCCATCAACTTCCTCATGCAAAGAAATCTTGAACAATAGAAGATCATTTCGATCTGCATAGAAGAGGATCCTTCTCTCCAAGTTTTTTCATGCAGAATGGGTACCCCTCCATCACGACCACTTTCACTGTGAATCCATAAATGACATGAAGGGTTTGGACTACATGGCACTTGCCTCCTCTTCCAAATCTCTCATTCGAGAATGTCAGATATGTAATCACAGAAACTTACAGGTGGAAGATATGCCAAAAGATGGCGAGTCCAACCTTCTACCCTTCAGAAATTTTGCACGGCAACAACGTCTGATAATTGGCAATCCTAACTTTGTGGAAAGACCTCGAAGGAAGTAGAGTGCATCAAAGTCAAAGATAATAAATTCTACTTTGAAATAGCTCTTACACTATTATGGAGAGTTGATTTGCTTGAACGGAGTGGAATATACTTTGAAAATGCTTGGATGGCCATGATCATGATAAATTATGGTTCTGCAGGTGTACAAATATAGTTTAAACCCCTTAATATACTGAGATCTGAAAATGGAGGACATGTATTACAAATGTAGGACACCCAGGAGGGAAGGCCCAAATCAAAAACACCTCTTTCCAAGGGTTCAAATTTTTTCCCACTAACTAGCAACCAAACTTCCTTTTTACTGCTCTATTTACACGTACAGCAAGAAAACGGCTCAACAGAGAGGAAATAAGATTCAATAAAACCATTCCCATCAACTTCCTCATGCAAAGAAATCTTGAACAATGAAAGATAATTTTTTTATGCATACAAGAGGATCCTTCTCTCCATGTGATTTCATGCAGACTGGGTACCCCTCCATCACGACCAATTTTACTGTGAATCCATAAATGACATGAAGGGTTTGGATCATATAGCACTTGCCTCCTCTTCCAAATATCTCATTTGAGAATGTCAGATATGTAATCACAGAATCTTACAGGTGAAAGATATGCCAAGAGATTGCTAATCCAAACTTCCACCCTTCAGAATTTTTGCAACTCAGTAACATATGAGAATTACCCATCCAAACTTTGTGGAAAGACCTCGCAGGATGTAAGGTGCACCAAAGTCCAAGAAAATAAATGCTACTTTCAAATAGCTCATACACTATTATGGAGAGTTGTTTTGCTTGAACGGAGTGGAATATACTTTGAAAATGCTTGGATGTCAATGGTCATGATTAATTATGGGTCTGCAGGTGTACAAATATAGTATAAACCCATAAAATATACTGTGCTGTGAAAATGGAGTACATGTCCTACAAATGTAGGATGCCCTGGAGGGAAGGCCCAAATCAAAAACACCTCTTTCCAAGGGTTCAAATTTTTGTCCACTAACTATCAACCAAACTTCCTTTTTACTGCTCTATAACATCGGACAGCAAGTAAACGGTTGAACAGAGAGGAAATAAGATTCAATATAACCATTCCCATCAACTTCCTCATGCAAAGAAATCTTGAACAATGAAAGATCATTTCTTTCTGCATAGAAGAGGATCCTTCTCTCCAAGTGATTTCATTCAGACTGGTTAGCCGACCATCACGTCCAATTTTATTGTGAATCTATAAATGATATGAAGGGTTTGGACTACATAGCACTTGCCTCCTCTTCCAAATCTCTCATTCGAGAATGTCAGATATGTAATCACAGAATCTTGCAGGTGCAAGATATGCCAAGAGATGGCTAGTCCAAACTCCCAGCCTGCTGAATTTTTGGAACTCAATATCGTCTGATAATTGCCCATCCAAACTTTGTAGAAAGACCTCGCCGGATGTAAAGTCCACCAAAGTCCAAGAAAATAAATTCTACTTTCAAATAGCTCTTACACTACTGTGGAGAGACGTTTTGCTGCAAGAGATTGGATATTACATTGAAAATGCTTGGATGGCAATGGTCATGATTAATTATTGGTAAGCAGGTGTACAAATATAGTATAAACCCATAAAATATACTGTGATCTGAAAATGGAGGACATGTCCTACAAATGTAGGACGCCCTGGAGAGAAGGCCCAAACTAAAAACACCTCTTTCCATGGGTTCAAATTTTTGTCTTCTAACTAGCAACAAAACTTCCTTTTTACTGCTCTATATACTCGTACAGCAAGAAAACGGCTCAACAGAGAAAAAATAAGATTCAATAAAACCATTCCCATCAACTTCCTCATGCAAAGAAATCTTGAACAATGAAATAAAATTCGGTTCTGCATACAAGAGGATCCTTCTCTCCATGTGATTTCATGCAGACTGGGTACCCCTCCATCACGACCAATTTTACTGTGAATCCATAAATGACATGAAGGGTTTGGACTACATAGCACTTGCCTCCTCTTCCAAATCTCATATTCGAGAATGTCAGATATGTCATCACAGAATCTTACAGGTGAAAGATATTCCAAGAAAAGGGTAGTCCAAACTCCCAGCCTTCAGAATTTTTGTAACTTAAGAACGTCTGATAATTGCCCATCCAAACTTTGTGGAAAGACGTCACAGGACGTAAAGTGTACCAAAGTCCAGGAGAATAAATTCTACTTTCAAATAGCTCTTACACAATTATGGAGAGTTGTTTTGCTTGAAGGGGGTGGAATATAATTTGAAAATGCTTGGATGACAATGGTCATGATTAATTATTGGTCTACAGTTATACAAATATGGTATATACCCATAAAATATACTGTGATCTGAAAATGGAGGACATGTGCTACTAATGTAGGACGCTCAGGAGGGAAGGTCCAAACCAAAAACACCTCTTTCCAAGGGTTCAAATTTTTGTCCACTAAATATCAACCAAACTTCCTTTTTACTGCTCTATATACACGTTCAGCAAGAAAAGGCTCCACAGATACGAAATAAGATTCAATAAAAGCATTTGTATCAACTTACTCATGCAAAGAAATCTTGAACAATGAAAGATCATTTCGTTTTGCATAGAAGAGGATAGTTCTCTCCATGTGATTTCATGCAGACTGGTTACCCCTCCATCACGACCACTTTTATTGTGAATCCAGAAATGATATGAAGGGTTTGGACTACATAGCACTTCCCTCCTCTTCCAAATCTCTCATTCGAGAATGTCAGATATGTAATCACAGAATATTACAGGTGCAAGATATGCCAACAGATCGCTAGTCCAAACTTCCACCCTTCAGAATTTTTGCAACTCAATAACATCAGAGAATTGCCCATCCAAACTTTATGGGAAAACCTCGCAGGACGTACGGGGCACCAAAGTCGAAGAGAATAAATTTTACTTTCTTTTAGCTCTTACACTATTATGGAGAGTTGTTTTGCTTCAAGTGAGTGGATATTACATTGAAAATGCTTGGATGGCAATGGTCATGATTAATTATGGTTATACAGGTGTACAAATATAGTATATACATATCAAATATACTGTGATCTGAAAATGGAGGACATGTCCTACAAATGTAGGACACCCAGGAGGGAAGGCCCACATCAAAAACACCTCTTTCCAAGGGTTCAAATTTTTGTCCACTATCTAGCAAACAAACCTCCTTTTTCCTGCTCTGTAAACTCGAACAAGAAGAAAACGTCTCAACACAGAGGAAATAAGACTCAATAAAACCATTCCCATCAACTTCCTCATTCAAATAAATCTTGAACAATGAAAGATCATTTCGTTCTACGTAGAAAAGGATCCTTCTCTCCATGTGATTTCATGCAGACGGTGTACCTTTCCATCACGACCAATTTCACTGTGAATCCATAAATGACATGAAGGGTTTGGACTACATGTAACTTACCTCCTCTTCCAAATCTCTCATTCGAGAATGTCAGATATGTAATCACAGAATCTTACAGGTGCAAGATATGCCAAGAGATGGCTAGTCCAAACTCCCAGCCTTCAGAATTTTTGTAACTCAATAACGTCTGATAATTGCCCATCCAAACTTTGTGGAAAGACCTTGCTTGACGTAAAGTCCACCAAAGTCCAAGAGAATAAATGCCAGTTTCAAATAGCTCTTACAATATTATGGAGAGTTGTTTTGCTTCAGGAGAGTGGATATTACATTCAAAATGCTTGGATGGCCATATTCATGATTCATTATGGGTCTACAGGTGTACAAATATAGTATAAACCCTTAAAATATACTGTGATCAGAAAATGGAGGACATGTCCTACAAATGTAGGATGCCCAGGAGGTAAAGTCCAAATCAAAAACACCTCTTTCTAAGGGTTCAAATTTTTCTCCAATATCTAGCAACCAAACTTCATTTTTACTGCTCTATAAACTCGGACAGCAAGAAAACAGATAAACACAGAGGAAATAAGAGTCAATAAAACCATTGACTCTTTCAAATAGCTCTTACACTATTATGGAGATTTGTTTTGCTTCAAGAGAGTGGATATTACATTGAAAATGCTTGGATGGCAATGGTCATGCTTAATTATGGGTCTACAAGTGTACAAATATAGTATAAACCCATAAAATAATATGTGATCTGAAAATGGAGGACATGTCCTACAAATGTAGGATGCCCAGGAGGGAATGCCCAAATCAAAAACACCTCTTTCCAAGGGTTCAAATTTTTGTCCACCAACTAGCAACCAAACTTCCTTTTTACTGCTCTATATACTCAGACAGCAAGAAAACGGCTCAACAGAGAGGAAATAAGATTCAGTAAAACCATTCCCATCAACTTCCTCATGCAAAGAAATCTTGAACAATGAAAGATCATTTCTTTGTACATAGAAGAGGATCCTTCTCTCCATATGATTTCATGCAGACTGTGTACCCCTCCGTCAAGACCAATTTCACTGTGAATCCATAAATGACATGAAGGGTTTGGACTACATGGCACTTGCCTCCTCTTCCAAATCTCTCATTCGAGAATGTCAGATATGTAATCACAGAATCTTACATGTGGAAGATAAGCCAAGAAATGGCTTGTTCAAATTCCTACCTTTCAGAATTTTTGCAAATCAATAACATCTGATAATTGCCCATCCAAACTTTGTGGAAAGACCTCGAAGGACGTAAAGTCCACGATAGTCTAAGAGAATAAATTCTACTTTCAAATAGCTCTTACGCTATTATGGAGAGTTGTTTTGCTTCAAGAGAGTGGATATTACATTGAAAATGCATGGATGGCCATGGTCATTATTAATTATGGTTCTACAGTTTTACAAATATAGTATAAACCCATTAAATATACTGTGATCAGAAAATGGAGGACATGTCCTACAAATGTAGGACACCGAGGAGGGAAGGTCCAAATCAAAAACACCCCTTTCCAAGGGTTCAAATTTTTGTCCACTATCAAGCAACCAAACTTCCTTTTTACTGCTCTATAACATCGGACAGCAAGTAAACGGCTCAACAGAGAGGCAATAAGATTCAATAAAACCATTCCCATCAACTTCCTCATGCAAAGAAATCTTGAAAAATGAAAGATCATTTCTTTCTACATAGAAGAGGATCCTTTTCTCTATGTGATTTCATGCAGACTGGGTAGCTCTCCATCACGACCAATTTCACTGTGAATCCATAAATGACATGAAGGGTTTGGACTACATAGCACTTGCCTCCTCTTCCAAATCTCTCATTTGAGAATGTCAGATATGTAATCACAGAATCTCATAGGTGCAAGATATGCCAAGATATGGCTAGTCCAAACTCCCAGCCTTCAGAATTTTTGCAACTCAATAATGTCAGATAATTGCCCATCCAAACTTTGTGCAAAGACCTCGAAGGACGTAAAGTCCACCAAAGTCCAAGAAAATAAATTCTACTTTCAAATAGCTCTTACACTATTATTGAGAGTTCTTTTGCTTCAAGAGAGTGGATATTACATTGAAAATGCTTGGATGGCCATGGTCATGATTTATTATGGGTCTACAGGTGTACATATATAGTACACACCCATAAAATGGAGGACATGTCCTACAAATGTAGGACGCCCAGGAGGGAAGGCCCAAATCAAGAACAACTCTTTCCAAGGGTTCAAATTTTTGTCCACTATCTAGCAACCAAACTTCCTTTTTACTGCTCTATAAACTCGGTCAGCAAGAAAACGGTTCAACAGAGAGTAAATAAGATTCAATAAAACCATTCCCATCAACTTCCTCATGCAAAGAAATCTTGAACAATGAAAGATCATTTTATTCTACATAGAAGAAGATCCTTCTCTCCATGTGATTTCATGCAGACTGGGTAGCCCTCCATCACGACCAATTTCACTGTGAATCCATAAATGACATGAAGGGTTTGGACTACATGGCACTTGCCTCCTCTTACAAATCTCTCATTCGAGAATGTAAGATATGTAATCACAGAATCTTACATGTGGAAGATATGCCAAGAAATGGCTTGTCCAAACTTCCACCCTTCAGAATTTTTGCAAATCATTAACGTCTGATAATTGCCCATCCAATCTTTGTGGAAAGACCTCGAAGTACGTAAAGTCCACCATAGTCTAAGAGAATAGATTGTATTTTCAAATAGCTCTTACACTATTATGGAGAGTTGTTTTGCTTCAAGAGATTGGATATTACTTTGAAAATGGTTGGATGGCAATGGTCATGATTAATTATGGGTATACAGGTGTACAAATATAGTATATACCCATAAAATAGACTGTGATCTGAAAATGGAGGATATGTCCCACAAATGTAGGACGCCCAGGCGGGAAGGCCCAAATCAAAAACACCTCTTTCCAAGGGTTCAAATTTTTGTCCACTAACTAGCAACCAAACTTCCTTTTTACTGCTCTATATATTCGTACAGCAAGTAAACGGCTCAACAGAGAGGCAATAAGATTCAATAAAACCATTCCCATCAACTTCCTCATGCAAAGAAATCTTGAAAAATGAAAGATCATTTCTTTCTACATAGAAGAGGATCCTTTTCTCTATGTGATTTCATGCAGACTGGGTAGCTCTCCATCACGACCAATTTCACTGTGAATCCATAAATGACATGAAGGGTTTGGACTACATAGCACTTGCCTCCTCTTCCAAATCTCTCATTTGAGAATGTCAGATATGTAATCACAGAATCTCATAGGTGCAAGATATGCCAAGATATGGCTAGTCCAAACTCCCAGCCTTCAGAATTTTTGCAACTCAATAATGTCAGATAATTGCCCATCCAAACTTTGTGCAAAGACCTCGAAGGACGTAAAGTCCACCAAAGTCCAAGAAAATAAATTCTACTTTCAAATAGCTCTTACACTATTATTGAGAGTTCTTTTGCTTCAAGAGAGTGGATATTACATTGAAAATGCTTGGATGGCCATGGTCATGATTTATTATGGGTCTACAGGTGTACATATATAGTACACACCCATAAAATGGAGGACATGTCCTACAAATGTAGGACGCCCAGGAGGGAAGGCCCAAATCAAGAACAACTCTTTCCAAGGGTTCAAATTTTTGTCCACTATCTAGCAACCAAACTTCCTTTTTACTGCTCTATAAACTCGGTCAGCAAGAAAACGGTTCAACAGAGAGTAAATAAGATTCAATAAAACCATTCCCATCAACTTCCTCATGCAAAGAAATCTTGAACAATGAAAGATCATTTTATTCTACATAGAAGAAGATCCTTCTCTCCATGTGATTTCATGCAGACTGGGTAGCCCTCCATCACGACCAATTTCACTGTGAATCCATAAATGACATGAAGGGTTTGGACTACATGGCACTTGCCTCCTCTTACAAATCTCTCATTCGAGAATGTAAGATATGTAATCACAGAATCTTACATGTGGAAGATATGCCAAGAAATGGCTTGTCCAAACTTCCACCCTTCAGAATTTTTGCAAATCATTAACGTCTGATAATTGCCCATCCAATCTTTGTGGAAAGACCTCGAAGTACGTAAAGTCCACCATAGTCTAAGAGAATAGATTGTATTTTCAAATAGCTCTTACACTATTATGGAGAGTTGTTTTGCTTCAAGAGATTGGATATTACTTTGAAAATGGTTGGATGGCAATGGTCATGATTAATTATGGGTATACAGGTGTACAAATATAGTATATACCCATAAAATAGACTGTGATCTGAAAATGGAGGATATGTCCCACAAATGTAGGACGCCCAGGCGGGAAGGCCCAAATCAAAAACACCTCTTTCCAAGGGTTCAAATTTTTGTCCACTAACTAGCAACCAAACTTCCTTTTTACTGCTCTATATATTCGTACAGCAAGAAAACCGCTCAACAGAGAGGAAATAAGATTCAATAAAACCATTCCCATCAACTTCCTAATGCAAAGAAATCTTGAACAATGAAAGATCATTTTTTTCTGCATAGAAGAGGATCCTGCTCTCCATGTAATTTCATGCAGCCTGGGTACCCCTCCTTCACGACCAATTTTATTGTGAATCTATAAATGATATGAAGGGATTGGACTACATAGCACTTGCCTCCTCTTCCAAATATCTCATTCGAGAATGTCACATATTTAATCACAGAATCTTACAGGTGCAAGATATGCCAAGAGATGGCTAGTCCAAACTCCCAGCCTTCTGAATTTTTGCAACTCAATAACGTCTGATAATTGCCCATCCAAACTTTTGGAAAGACCTTGCCGGACGTAAAGTCCACCAAAATCCAAGAAAATAAATTCATAGAATCATAGAATCATAGAATCATAGAGTTGGAAGAGACCACAAGGGCCATCCAGTCCAACCCCCTGCCATGCAGGAACTCCCAATCAAAGCATCCCCGACAGATGGCCATCCAGCCTCTGCTTAAAGACCTCAAAGGAAGGAGACTCCACCACTCTCCGAGGGAGTGTGTTCCACTGTCGAACCGCCCTTACTGTCAGGAAGTTCCTCCTAATGTTGAGGTGGAATCTCTTTTCTTGCAGCTTGCATCCATTGTTTCGGGTCCTAGTCTCTGGAGCAGCAGAAAACAAGCTTGTTCCCTCCTCGATATGACATCCCTTCAAATATTTAAACACGGCTATCATATCACCTCTCAGCCTTCTCTTCTCCAGGCTAAACATCCCTAGATCCCTAAGTCGTTCCTCATAGGGCTTGCTTAGAAGCGAAGTTGCGCGCTTCCCTCTCATTTCAGCTAATTATAAATTCCCCAAAATTAGATCTTGGTTTCCCAACACACTGTCATAGGAGCTATTAGTTTCACATGTTGGATCAGAAACCAAGTGGCCGAGTTCTGTGCCCTTAGACGCAGGCTAGATCTCCCACAGCCAATTACCACTAAGCATCCCAACCACTGCCCCCAGCCCTGCTCCTTTTCTTGTTGCCTCCATCCTCTAGATGATGAATGTCAGGAAGAGAGCCTCCTTGGATAAAGCATAGCCATTTACCCATCCATAGCTGCTGCCTGCGCCCTGCCCTTTCAGTATCGGGGGGGGGGGAGGAGGAAAAGTTTTGGTCTATCTTTTTCACCCAATAAGAGATGAGGGACTAGCCCCAGAGTTGGACTTCCCCATCAGACAGTAACAAGGCCCCCTCATGGAGGCCCCACCTAGGGCAACCCAGCCATGGGAAGCATAGCAACCACAGGCCCGTCCACCGCCTTCCAATTCATCATGACCAACCCGCTCAGAGCAATGGACCTAAATCCCCGCTCCAAACCACATCCAACCATACCTTTTACAAGCCAAGGAACGCCCCAGTTCCGCCTCAATAAGCCTGTTTAGTTCAAAACAGAACCCTAATTTACATAGTTTTCCCAACATTCCTGACCCCCACTCTAAGGTGGCGACCCCCGCTTCACCCAGACCAAGTGCCCACAGTTTGAATAGCCTATTGGGATCACCCCCGCAACCCGCCTGACCAATTTAAGCCTATCCGTGCACCCCCATGTAAACAAGCACTATGGTGCCGGACTCAAGTTCATTGGTAATTTGCAAAAGAGAACGGGCTCTGAGACAGTGTAGCAACTACAATTTCTCAGCCTCGGAGTAGTTATTGAGTTAAGATAAGAAGGTTCTTAAGCCCTAAGCACTTTTGTCGTATGATAATTGTTGGTGTGTCGATGTGTTTGGCGCTGTACGCCCCCTTTCGGTGACGGATTTCATTGCAAGTATGGTGATTTGGGAAACTCTTTCTCTCTCTCAGCTTCTCTGCCACGGACTGCTGTTCTGACCTATGGCAGTGTCACTTAGCCTTTTAGCCACGTCTCTCCAGAGACATGGGGGGGGGGTGAGACTGCATCCCCAATGCATGCTTCAACTGCTTTCACGTCTAATAAGCTCTCAAGAGGAAGGTAAGCCACCAATGCAAAATCCAGGCACCACTGCAGCCCTGCTGCTTGCAGACAGGACAAGCATCCCGAATGCAACGCTGGACACTGACCACCAGCCAGCATTCCCAGGACCACCACGCCACCACTTGCAGCCAGATGGTGCCTGCATCGCTCCTCCTACAGCCCCCACCGAAGCAGATGAAGGTCTCCCTCCTTCGCAGCTGCCCCACCTCTGATGACAGATTCCAGGGCTTCTAGCCAAGCCACCACACGAATGCTGATTATGGACAGTGTTGCTCAAGCCAAACATGATGTTGCCCTCCAGGCTTGCATTTCTGTTGCCCCCTCAGACTTGCATTGCTGTTTGCCCACATTCAAGACCCCTTGTCTTGGACTTTTGCCCACATTCCCGTGGAAAGTCATCCTGCCCACATTCAAGAATGGACTTTCTTTTCCCCTTTGGACTCACATTCATCCAAGATTCCCGCATTCATATTGCCATTGCTGTTTGTTTGGACATTGTTCATCACTGTTTGTGCATTGCCATTGACATCTTGTTATTGTTTTTCTATTGTTGCTATTGCTTTTCCAATTGCCTGTTATTTATTTTCTGAAGTATGAATGGGTTCCTGATGTGTGGTTAGGGATCGCACCCCTCCTTAACAAGAGAGAGATAACTCCGCCCGAACACAACTCCTCCTTCCAAATGTGATTGCACCCCTTTTCTCTAGCTTCCTTTCCTTGATAGTTTTGAAAGCAAATGCATTGTTTAGACTATGCCCAGACTTAAATAAACAATAGTAAATCTATCAAGCTTTTGTCCATCTATTGTTTGACTCATGGCCAGGAGGCAGAAATTCCCTATAGGAACCCTTGGATTTTAGCAGACCTTGTGCTACCTTGGAAGTGCATGCTGAATCTCTGTCGGTCTGTGCTCTGAGATAGTTCCCATGACCTCCCCCCCTTGCCAGTCGTGCCCCTTCCATGGAACTCATCCTCATTCGCCGCCAGAAGCCCAGAGGAGTCTCTCTGGTGTGAGTATATCTCCCTCTATCCTGGTTTCCCTCTTTGCCTCCCCCGCTCTCACTCTTTCCCGCTTATTCTTCTAGTGCTGGATCAAAAGTAAAGGATGAAAGTGAGAAAGAGGGAGCCCTGCCAGGAGAAGGTTACAATAATCTAGTCATGAGACCACTAGGGCATGGATCAAAATCTTGGCAGTAGAGGCCAAGAGAAATAGTTGAATTTTAGCAATATTAGACAAGAAGAATCTACATGCCTCGGCTGTGGCCTGAATCTGGGGGATAAACGACAGAGAGGAATCAAAAATAAAACCAAGACTGTGAGCTTCCTGGACAGGTCGAATAGAAATATCATCAACAAAAACAGAAAAAGAGTATTGAACAGTAGGTTTTGGTGGAAAAACAAGAAGCTCCAATTTGGACATACTGAGCTTCAAGCACTGATCACGCATCCAGTGAGAGACAGCTACATGACAAGATGAAACTTGCTGTTCAAGGCCTGAAGAAAGGTCAGAGTGGAGAGATACAGCTGAGTGTCATTGGTGTACAGATGATAGGAGAAGCCAAAAGAACTAATGAGTTTATTTAGAGACAATGTATAAAGGGAAGACAGTAGGGGACCCAAAACAGAGCCCTGGGGAACTCCAACAGATAATGGAAGAGAAGATGAAGCCTGATCACCCGTGACCACTGCAAAAGTTCTGTCTGACAGATAAGATTTAAACCAATCAAGGACAGAATCTGAGAACCCATGGTCAGAAAGTATATCAACTAAAAGACAGTGATCAACGGTGTCAAAGGCCACAGACAAATCAAGAAGAATGACAACCGAGTAAAGGCCATTAGCCTTGGCCCACAAAAGATCATCCGAGATCTTTTTGAGAGCCATCTCTGTAGAATGCTGTGGGTGGAAACCGGACTGAAAGGGATCAAGAATGGAGTTGGCTTCAAGAAACTCAAGAAGTGAGAATAAACAATCCGTTCCAAAACCTTGGAGAGAAAAGGAAGATAAATCGGACAATATCTAGACAGAGAAGAGGGGTCGAGAGAAGTTTTTTTCAGAATCGGGGAAACTAGAGCATGTATAAAGACTGAAGGGAAAAGCCAGTAGAGAGAGAGAGATTAAAGATATGGAGAAGTGAGTGCAGAAAATAAGGGGCTATAGAGATTAGAACATGATAAGAGAATGGATCAAGAGAACAAGTTGCAGGTTTGGAAGAGGTCAGCAGCATGGAGAGTTCATCCAAAGAGAAGGAAACACAGAAAATGTTTTAGCTGAGAGTGACAGAGAATCAGTAGTAGAGGAACAATCAGGAAGGGCTATCAGAGCGAATGGTGGTGATCCTTGAGATGAAGACATTCAGTTGCTCAAGAGCAGGACTTGAGTAACCTAACTAGGGGTAAGCCAGGGCTGAGGCCTGGTCATAAAGGAAGACATGCATACAGATACAGGGGCAAAGCTGTCAAGAGTAGAAGAAAGAGTGGAGTTAAATAAAGACATTGCTGAATCAGCAGAATCCCCAAAATTTAAAGAGAAGAGAGATTAATCCAAGGTCTGGCTGAGATGGTCACAATTAACAGACTGAAGATCACGAAAATATTATCGAACAGTATGACGAGGAGGTGGAATATAAGCAAGAGTAAAATAAATTAAATAATGATCAGATAATGGAAAATCATCTACCAAGTAGTCAGAAATGTCACATTTAGCAGCAAAAACTAGGTCAAGACAATGACCAAGTGAATGAGTTGAAGAGTTGGATAAGGTTGAAGACTGAAAGAGGCTAAGAGTGAACTAAAGCACGATGTTGTCAGATTCTTGGAGTTATCAACGTGGATGTTAAAGTCACCTAGAATCAGAGAGGGGAGTGTATCCAATAGAAAAAATGTGAGCCATGACTCAAAGTCAGAGAGAAACTGGGTAGCAGAGCTAGGAGAGCGATAGATAACTGCTACCCGCAGATGTAGAGGAAAAAATTCACTAATATACGTGAAGAATATATGTTCCCTTGACAAAAACTATATTCACTCCAGCTTCTGTTGCTGTTGACTCCAGTAGTAGTAAATGGTGTTCAGTATCTCTGATCAGGCTGGCGTGACAGCATTTACACAAGTCTTGACATGTAATCTAGTAAACTGCCACTCACAATTTATGTATTTCACTGGGATAGAACTCCCTCTGATAAGCTTATATTTTTCTAAGAAGGAAAATTGAAATAAGATGAGCCACTTACAGGGCAAATGTAGAAGGCAAGTCTAAAAGACTGTTTTGATCAGATTCATCTCCAGATTTCAGCTTGGTGTGGCCCTGCTATGCTGAAACAGAGTCCTAGAACCATTGGATGAAGTTGAACCTGAAATTCTGCCCAGCTCTGAGGGCTTCACCAAATGGATCAGTAGCTCCCCATGACCTACAACCCTTAAAGAATATCTCAGTAAATAATAAACTTGAAACTTTGCCACTACATTTTAAAGATGAATGTTGGATTTGAGGGAGCAAAGGGGCAGAGATTGACATAACTATATGTTTCAGTTTCTACACCATTCAAGTTTTTAAATTTGTTCTATTTTATTTCCAAAGTATTTTTTTTAGTTAAAAAAAAGTCTGCAATACAATACATCAATACAAGAGTATAGCACTCATCTATTAAAAGCCCCTTTCTCAGCAAGTAAGCTATAGTCAAAAGAATGAAAAAGATATTTATAGGTCTATAAAAAGACATGGGGATGCAGTGACGAATTAGTGGTTAAGATGCCAATTTTGATTATCGGAAGATTGGAAGTTTGGCAGTTTGAGGCCCAAGTGCTATAACAGGGGTAGGCAACCTTTCCCCTTTAAGGGCTGAGGGACTTCAGCTCCCAGAAGCCTCAGCCATGTTGGCCAATAGTCCCATGTTGGCCAATAGCTCCTGGGATTCTGGGAGCTGAAGTCCCTCAGCCCTTAAAGGGGAAAGGTTGCCTACCCCTGTGCTATAAGATGGACTGAGCTCCTGTCACTAGCCTCATCTTCTGCTAACCAAGCAATTCAAAAGCATGAAAATGCAAGTAGATAAATAGCTACTGCTTCAGTGGGAAGGTAACAGCGTTTGGTGCAGTCATGCTGGCCACATGACCACTAGAGCAGTCCTCAGACAATGCTGGCTCTTTGGCTTAGGGCAGGGGTAGGCAACCTTTCCCCTTTAAGGGCTGAGGGACCAGCTCCCAGAAGCCTCAGCCATGTTGGCCAATAGTCCCATGTTGGCCAATAGCTCCTGGGATTCTGGGAGCTGAAGTCCCTCGGCCCTTCAAGGGGAAAGGTTGCCTACCTCTGGCTTAGGGCCTTTACAGACTGCCAGAAATAGTGCAACTGGAAGCCACTTTAACTGTCCTGGATCAGGGCCAAGGAATCATGGGAACTGTAGTTTATTGTGGCACCAGAGCTCTCTGATAGAGAAGGCTCAGTGTCCCAGAAAAAAAAAAATACTGTTCCCATGATTCTCTAGCACTGAGCCAGGACAGTTAAAGTGGCCTAAAGCTGCACTATTTCTGCAGTCTTTAAAGTCCCTTATAGTAATGAAGATGAGCACTGCCCCCTACAGTCAGTTACAACTAGACATTCATGTCAAGGGACTACCTTTACCTTTAAAAATACTAAAGGGAAAGATGCAGCCCAGAAAGATGCAGCCTCTTTCCAATGTTTGTGTTAAAGGTTAAATGGGGAGCCATTGTGGTGCAATGGTTAGAGGTATTAGAATGAAACTTTTGAGATCCAGTTTTTAGTTCCTACTAGGCCACTAAAATTCATGATAAACTTCTCTTTCATCCTTACTAAATAATCATGTATCAGATGAATCACAGGAACATAGGGTGAGGAAACAATTCTGAACACCACAACTTTTAAACCCTATTGTGCTCTCATTGTTCTCTCCGCCCCTACATCTGTGGTACTTGTCTAGTCCCAACAGACCACATTCTGTTGAACAAGATGGCTTCCATATTTTCCACAAGCAAAGATTCTTGCACCTTCAGCTGCTCCATAATCTGAATCTTGCTTTTTGGGTGTTTGTTACCTATCTATTCAGATCCTCATGTGATTCATTTGCTGTACACCCTTGAGCTGGCCTGATGGTCTGATAATTCCAATCCTGAGCATGATTAAATGATTTCATTCTGAACATGACCTTTAATTTCAGTACCTCTTTGTGGCTCAGCATTTCTAATGTTGTTGTAGACAAGCAACTATTTAGAGCAAGAGGAGGCCTGGGAGTCTAGTTTCTACTACCCTATGTGTCATAACAAAATCTATTCCCACATTTAAAACATATACCATGGCAGTGTTAACACTATTTAACCACTGCAGTCTGCTGAGAAGGGGAATAGAGTGGATTTTTTTAAATTTATTTTTTGCCTAGCATAATACTACTGATTATATTACAAAACTTTGAAAGTTAAATATTGTCTGACTTCAATGTTAACATTTTGCTCAGCCTGGTGGAAAAGTCATCTACCCACTTAGCTGGGATTAAGTCCCACATCTCACTGAGGGCCTCAGCAGACGGCTTATTGAGCCGTCTTGGAGGCCCGGAAGAGGAGGAGCAGCCACACGCGCGGCGCTCCTTCCTTTTCCTGAGGTTGCCCTCAGTGCTGCCAGCCCTCCGCACGGCCGGCGCGCCGAGGGCAACCTCCCGCCGCAGCGTCCAGACACGCTGCGGTGGAAAAGACAGGGAAAGTGCACCCTACGCATTTAGGGTGCACTTTCCCTGTCTTCTAAAAGGAGCGCCAATTTGGAGCTCCTTTTAGGGTCGCCGCAGGAGCGCCGCTGTGCGGAGGCTGCGGTCCCACGGTGCTCCGGACCAGGGCGTCCCCGACGCCCTGGTCTGCATCCCCCCTGAGTTTCACATCTCTGAAAGCATGACCAGGATTGCAATCGTGAACCAGTTGGCCTTGCATTCCCTTGAGATCACCAGGATTGGTTGTGTGTGTGTGTGTGTGTTGTCTGCCTTCAAGTTGTTTCTGATTTGTAATGATCCCAAAGTGAACCTATTGTAGGATTTTCTTGGCAAGATTTGCTCAGAGGAGGTTTGCCATTGCCTTCCTCTGAGAATAAGAGCATGTGATTTGCCCAAGGTCACCCAGTGAGTTTCATGGCCAAGCTGGGAATTGAACCCTGTTTTTCAGAGTCACAGCTGAACACTCAAGACACTACATCACACTGGCTCTCAGTCATTACTTAATTTCCACTGAAATCAATAGAATTTCAGTTCTACTAATGTGGACTTCAATCCTCTGCATGTCTACTCAGAAGTAAGCTCAGCTGATGAGCCCAGATTAGTGAGTAAAGGATTATAGCCATGTTGTGAGTCCAGCCCCTGAGTTTTTTTTATTTTGCATGTAATGACAAATGGTTACAGTGATTATGTAGTTGTGGTAGTGATGACATGAAGCTGTGAATGGATCCAGTCATACTATAGACATTTCTGTTGCCAAGAGGTCATGTCTGCCAGTTGATGTATTCAAGAGCAGAAAAAAAATCCTGCAGTTATGGGAAAAATGTACTGGGCACTCTAACTTTTTGGTCTCTGTGATAATACAGATACTTTGTCTAGGTTTTAAAGTGGGAATAATGCTTACTATTCATCATCATCAATTCATACTTGTGACAACAACAGCTTATAAAAGGGTAAAGCATTATTCTAATAAATCAGCAGCACATGCACTATCTGTGTGAAAAATGACTCCACTTAATCTATACTAATAGAAATTTGGCTGATTCCTCTACATTCACCTGCAACTGGAAGATAATTCTAAAAGAACCATTGAGAGATTTTTACAAATACTTGAGGGAGTGTAGATCAACTTCCCTATATATCTTCCATTTAGTTCTGCAAGCAACTCTGAGATAGCAAAGAGACTTTGGAAGGGGGAGGGCGAAGAGCCTTATAGGGTTCCACACAAAAAATTCCCAGAGGAAATGAAAATTAGGTATCAGGAAAAAGGATTCTATTCTAGCTTTCTAGCTGCCATGCTAAATTTTTATGTACATGATAGTTTCTCCCCATCCCTTCGAGAGGGGGTCTCACTGTGTGCAGCATGACTTACAATATGAAATCATATTATGAAGACACAATTTTACCATCATAGGATCTTATTGAGAGCCAAGTCAAATCAAATTCTCCAGTACTCTGCTGAATTATCCATTTCAATAATTTTGTCTTACAACCATCTTGTTTTTTCTTGATTATCATCATCAACAACTTGCTTTTCCTTGATCATCACCACCACCACCACCATCATAATTATTAGTGGTGGCTGTCACATTTTTTTTTTACTATTGACCAGGACCAGAGCTATGCACTATAAATGATACTATAAAACTGTACAACTCAAAGAAGGAAGACTAAACTCAGAGATATTTCAAAAAGATGACTTATATTAGAACAGAGTACTTGTCAATCTATGCCAGTATTGGCAGCTGTGGTTGGTAAAGTAATTGCAGGGTCTTAAGAACAGAACTGTCCTCTTACCTGCTACCTCATTCATTCAGTTAGAGATGCTGAATCTTGAGACATGTGTTTGAAGGGCAAGTGGTTTGTAATTTGCTTCCCAAATGACACAATGCAGTTGGACTGGTTTCACTTCAGAAATTAGACCTAATGATAAAGAATCTAAACTTGTGACACATTTGATATGAGATTATTGGAAATTATTAAGCATGCTTGTGTGTAGATGTGCATGAAAGTCAGAGGACAGAATACTGTTGGTGCACTAAGCCAGTGTAATTATTTATTTCTCCCACCGTGGACCCAAAGCAACTCTCAAAAGCTTCAGTAAATGCATTCCAGTATTTTAAGAAGAGGACTTTCTTATTACTTTCTTGTTATCTACTAACTCATTCATTCAACAAAAGCTTAAACAATAAAACTATGCCATCACTGGTATGGTGGCAGGAGGGGAAAAACCATAAAGAATGGCCATAAAGAGATAAAATGATGAATGAATAGGGTACTCAGAACCAATATATTTGGTCTTTTCATCAACACTGCTATATATCTCTGAAAAAGATTCATCCACTGCTGCAGGGCCCTCATAGAATTCTGGCTCTTATTTTCATTTCTTCTTCTTCTTCTTCTTCTTATTATTATTATTATTATTATTATCATTATTATTAAAAAAAACAGAACCTCTACAGGCTCATGAGTTTTGCTTAGCAACTAATTACACATCACTTTCATGCTCTCTTGAAATGGCAGCAGAACAACAAAGAGTGAGGGGGGAAGCAGACGATGCAAAGGGCCATTTTGGGGGCAAGGAAGGGGAGGGGCAACTGCATGGTGGGCGCCCCAACCCCTTCCCAAAGGCATTGTCAGAGCACCAGCCCCTACGCACGGCCAGCGCTCCGACAATGCCTTCCCGCCGCAGCATCCGCACACACTGTGGCAGAAGAGTCACCGAAGGTGCCCCACCAGCCTTTTGCACTATTTTAGCACTCCTTCCAGGGGTGGCGAAGCTGCGCCGTGGGGCCGAGGTGTGGGGATACCTCAGCCCCACGGCGCAGCTTCCTGGGGCGGCCCAGGGCCGCCTATCTGCTTCCCCCCTGAGTTTTAATTATAAAGATCATGGCAAAGGAAGTCATAGTACTAGGAGTCTGCTATCCTTCAGAAAAAAGGAGCCAAAGTCACACATTTATCAATGTAAATATTTCATCATTCTGCAGGCATTAATCTCCATCTAGCTGTGCTGATGCAAAAAGATACTCACTTTTTATTGCAGTTATAGAAAGTTACTGTCTTTACACTACATCACTGTTTCTCAAATTAATGCCAAAATCTTTGGGTACTACTTATAATTTCTCCATTTATCAAAGAGACAATTTTATTATGAAGTAATTTTTTTAAAATGACTATTGCAATTTAACTATACAACAGGGAAGAGCCTGCACAATGGAACTGTGTTATTGATAAGCTCGTTGAGCCCTTGCTATATCTGCATCCATCCCAAACCAACAAGAAACATTTTGGAAAAGGTGTTTATGTGTGATTTGGTGTGCCAGAATGTGACAGAGTAGTTAGATAGGAAAGCACATTTGAATGGATATCCAGTGAAAATAATGCAGTAAAGGTGGATAGGATTAACACTTGAATGTACAGTCCAATACATGTTTGAGTGAATCTCATATTTGTCCATGGTTTCTGATCTAGTGAGTAATACACAGAGGAAATCTGCTCAGGTACACAGATTTTCTTGGCTAGATCTAAAACATATACCGTATTTTCCGGCTTATAAGACGACCCGTGTATAAGACAACCCCCCCATTTTTCCAGTCAAAATATAGAGTTTTAGCACCTCTATCCTCATTATCCTTATATCCGGCATATAAGACGACCCCCCCAACTTTAGCCACAGATTTTGCAGGTAAAAAAGTAGTCTTATACGCAGGAAAATAAGTTTCATGGAAAAGCAGGTGGAATGTTTAGAGCTAAGAAGCAACTAGGAATCTAGCCACCTACAACTAGTTACTTTGCAGGTAAATAATGGTATAACTGTGGGGTGCAATATTGGTTTCCTAGGGTGTTAAACTTTTTAAAGGGAAACAAAAATACACAAGTATGAACATTAAACTTGTTACAGTCCAGCTTTAATTAGCAGAGCAACAGAAGTGTGGGTCAGACTATTATTTTAAATCTGTCTTCCTAAAGAATAAAGACTAACTCAGAAAAAAACAACAAACATGCAGTTTTTGGTTTAAAATTAAAAACAATAATGGCTTTAATAAATATTTACATACCGAAAAGCTGTGCAAATGTCCAGATGTTAAACATTCATTTTCCTATAAATTGCAATAGCTAGGAGAGTTCTGATGGTTGTATGAGTACTACTACAGCAAACATTTCCTTGTAGTCTTCACCATACTTTTGAATATAACATTTTGAAACAACTCATCTACAGCCAATTGCCCTTTTTCCTTCTGGCAATTCTGACAAAGTCCAAGTCTTGTTTTTATATAAAGATTGCATTTCCTCACTAGCAGCTTGCACTCACTTCTCAGAATCTGTCAGTTCCTTGATCCTTTTCCAATCAGAGGGTTTTGGAATTCTTTCCTCTGTGGCTTGAGAAGAGAATCTGTCAGGTTGCACACCTTTATTGGAGTGTTCTGACCTTCTCACCTGAATTTGGATACCTCACTCTGCTTCTTGCATGCCATCCAGTAAGACTGGTCCAATGCAGGTGTAGCCTTTTCTGGATACAGGACCTTTGGAAGATGAAAGAACACATGTGCTTTGGCTGCTGGTGTAAGTCTTCTTCTGCAAATAAATCTTGATAAACATCTTGGTTTTGGATTAGATTTGGGCTGTGGTCTTTCATCAATATAAACAGCACTTGTTAATTTTATTGTGCTTCCATTTGGATTTAGAATTCTATAATCATTTTGAGCATAATCAACAAAAAATCCCTCTTCATTTCTGCAATCAAGTTTATCTCTTTTCTGTTTGGGAATATAAGTAAATGCTTTACTTCCAAACACCTTTAGATGGTTTAATTCAGGCTTAACTCCATGCCATAATTGGAATGGGGTTACATCTTTGGATTTAGTTGGCAATCGGTTACACAGGTATGTAGCAGTTATGATAGTTTCAGACCAATAGTGTTTAGGTATATTGGCTTCCCAAAGCATGGTGACTGTCATCTCCTTGAGAGTTCTGTTCATTCTCTCTGCCACATCATTTGTTCTGGAGAATAAGCCTGTGTTGTTTGGTGACCAATGCAATGTTCTTTTAAAAATTCATCAAATTCATCATTGACAAATTCAGTTCCATTATTTATGTGCAGACTCTTCAATTTATAGCCAAATTTGTTAGAGACTCAATTAAAGTATTCTGAAATTTTGAAATGCTTGGCTCTTTTCTCTGAGAAGATAAGTGTATGTATATCTCTTGAAATCATCAACAATCATCATAAAATAAAAAATTGCCTCCTGTTGACTTTTGATTCATTGATCCAGAAATATCAGCATGTAAAAGATCCAATGCCTTATTGGATTTTCTCTCAGTAACTGGAGGATGTGAAGCTCTTGTGGCCTTTGCTTTCAAGCATTCTACACATTTTTCATTGTAGAGCATGCTTTGAATTTAAAATCTCTTGCAAGCTCTTGATTTGCCAGTGTCTTAATATTTTCAATACTTCAGTGAATAAATCTGTGGTGCTATAAAGTTGAACAGTCTCTGTGATTACATCTGGTCACACTGTTCACAGATGAATCCAAAATCTGCATCAGATTACAACCATGAGATCTTAAGTCTGCTCTAAAAATCAAATTTTTATCATGAAAACCAAAACAGGTTTGTTTTCTGAAACTGACATTGCCTCTTGATGTTGTGGTTTGCACACTGTAAAAGGAGGCTTGAAAATCTGGTACATAGTAAGCATCTGGGATTTGTAAAATTCCTATTCTTTCACAACCAAGTTTTGTTTTAAGAATAACAGTCCTTTTTCCTTGTGCAAAAACCTCTTGACCATTAGCAAGATAGACAGGAAAAGTTACATTTGCATCAAAATCAACAAAGCATTCTTTGTTGTTGAAGTAATGCACACTTGAGCCACTATCAATAAAAACTTGGTTTTTCTATTTAGCTCCAGTAATTTGAAATAATTGTTTTTGAATCAAACTAATATTAACATGACTGGAAGATTTTTGTTTAGGATTAAAAGCTTCTTTCTTAAAGTTGCTTTTACTTTTAGTGTTCAGCCCTGGCTTTCCATCTTTTGCTGCTCAGCTCTTGGCTTTGACTTGTTTACATTGTTTCTATTCAATTTTGGAGAAAAGGAAGCCTTTTTTGAATATTCTGCAACAAATTGAGCTAATTCTCTGTCGTTTTTGTATTATAATGCCTTCCATTAAGTTCTGCCTATTTTGAAATTCAACAACTCAAGTAATAGCATCTTGTAAAGAAATATCTAATTTAACTTGCAAAGCATTGTTTATTAAGAATAATATTTTGGAAGACTAGCCAAATACAGTAAAAGTTTTACATGTTCTGTAAAGGATTCTCCAGGTGCTATAACTCCAGACAAAGTTGTCATAAAGCCATTAATATGCTGATTAAAAAAACTGAGGATGATGCAGTTTTGTGTTAACAAGTGTCATCATGGGATCTGTTTGATTAGAAGTACTTGTACAATAAAACACTTTCTTTAATTTATCCCATATTTCTTTTGCACCAGTTAAACTTTGAATATGGTGAGCAATACTGGGATCTACAGATAAGCAAATATAAGCTGCTTCTTTCTCTGAAGTTTCATCAAACTGTTGTTGAAATATTCCTACTTCTGTGGGTCTCTGCCCATTTATTGATTTAAACAGTCTCATTGTAATCAGGTACATTTGCATTTTCCATGACCACGTTTTATAATTTGTTTCAGTTAAAATTTCAGTAATCATTGTAGGATTATGATTATTAGAAGCCATTCTCTATTATTTGAGTAGAAAAAATCTTTCTTAAAGTCGGTATCTTCAGGAGAAGCAGTCTAAAAATAATCTGGAACCTCTTCTGAGACCTCACTGGGTTTAGACTGTGACCCCTTCTGGGCCCATAACCCAAAAATGTGGAGTACAATTTTGGTTTCTCAAGGTGTTAACCTTTTTAAAAGGAAACAAAAATATACAAATATGTAAATTTGAAAGATAAACCTATTAGAGTCTGTCTTCCATTGGCAGAACAGTAGAAATGTGTTTCTGAATATTTTTACCTAAACTTGACTTCCTAAATAATGAAGACAGACTCAGACAGACAACAAACATGCAGTTTGTGGTCTAAAAACAAAAACAATCATGGCTTTAATAAATATTTACATAAAATAACTAAAATCTAATGTAATTGGAGATGGTTTGGGTAAAGAGAGATAAATCTCACCATCTTTTAGCTAGCAGGAAGATGGGACAACTGACTGCTACTGTTACAGGCAGTTTAGAATCTTCAGAGAGAGCTGTTAAACTGTCTCCAAGAGTGATAGAAAGAATGAAAGAGAGAGAGGGAAGTCCCTATCTATATAAGGAGAAACAGGAGACTGAAAATATATTCCAACAATAACTACATTTTTAAAAACAGAGAAAATGTGAAACAATTTTATTGGTGTAGATGCATACATATATTTGTTTCAGTCAATGATTAGTAAAAAGAGCCCAAAATAAGATAGATAAAACACAATACAATACATTAGGATACAATATTAAGAACAATATTTATTAGTGTAAAAAGTAACTATTTCTACTTTTTTAAAAGTTACATTAGAATATCATTTAGGGGCCTTTTTGCAGGAATTCCCCCCACTCAAAAAAGCTACAGAACATAATGGGGGGAAATAGCAAGAGCGCAGTCAGCAATATGATGAATTACCTTTTCCAACAGTGTAATAAATAATCCTAAAACATTTCATTTCAAACAGTCTAATGAGCATTAAGTGCTTTTAAAAGCTATCTTTCAATGTTCTAGAAAATTTTTAATATGTTTACCCTGTTTCAATGAGACCAATGGCATATTTTTTTTTCCAATCCTGCCCATTTGAGTTCTGCATGTTGCAGTAGAGAATATTCAGGAGCAAGGGAGACAAAATTGCAGTGACCTGTCATGATCCATCACCCTCTGCCCTCTCCTTCTCTCCCTTTCTGGGCCATGTCCTTCATTGCGCAGGGAGATGAAATGGCAACCTGTTTATGAATGTCCTTCTGGGATTACTCAGAGCCTTGTAATCCCTTGTGACATCACCTTCAGGAGATTACAAGAGATTATAATGCTCTGGGTAGGAATCTGAAGGGCCTTCATGCACAGGCTGTCATTTTGTCTCTCCTCTCAGTTGAAGAACATGGTCCAGGAAGGGAGAGGAGGAAGTTCTAGGAAAGGAGAGAAAACTAGTGGAGATGAACAACTGGCTCTGCAGGTGGTATTTCCAGGAATGATTTGGTCCTTCATTCTACTAGTTATGAGTGTGTTTCTCAAAGTGAGTACTGAGAACATAATAATGGTTCTGGTCATGTACTGCCCACCCTCTTGCATGGATAATTGGCCCATATAGTTTTCACGTGTATCTTGGGCGTCCTCTACCGCTGAATATTTTGGGAACTATGGTCCAAAACACACTGTAGAAATAATCCAGTTTGAAACTGCTTTAACTGGCCTGGCTGAATGCTAGGGAATTCTGGGAATTGAAGTTTATTGTGGCACGAGAGCTCTTTGACAGAGAAGGCTAAATGTCTCACAGAACTATAGTTCCCAGAATCCCCTAGCACTGAACCAGGGAAGTTAAAGCAGTCTCAAACTGAATTATTTCTGCAATGTGTTTTGGACCTAGGATTCAAATCCCACTCAGCCATGGGAACCCATTGGGCGACCTTGAACAAGAAGAAAATGACAAACCTCCTCTCAATAAATTTTGCTAAGAAAATCCTATAATAGAGTTGCTATAAGCCAGAGTTGACTTGAAAGCACAGCAACAATCACAACTTGATGTTACCCCAATGGGGTGTATGTTTAAACCTTGATTGACTTAAAGGGACCTCGTACCAACTGAAGTCAATTATCTATAAAGAAAATATGTTCATGCTAGTACTGAAAAGGAAAACTAATGCAGACACATCACAGGCTTACATGAAGTAGAAAAGAAATCAAACTTTAGGCCTAAGCAGACTGCCAGAAATAGTGCACATTAAATTGAGGCACTGCCCTGGCTCAGTGCTAGGGAATCATGGGAACTGTATTTTTTTCTGGGACATTGAGCCTTCTCTGTCAGAGAGCTCTGGTGCCACAATAAATTACAGTTCCCATGATTCCCTAGCGCTGAGCCAGGGCAGTGCCTCAATTTAATGTGCACTATTTCTGGCAGTCTGCTTAGGCCCTTAGTTAACCTAAATGACCTTTACTGCAGTGCCAATTTTTACTTGGTTATACTTTTACATGGTTAAAAATGGATAATGTCTTCTGAAACAGACTGTAAAAATTAATAGAGAGAATGTTATTGTCCATAATAACCAACAAATTAAATTTCATTTCTCATATTCACATTAAAAGACCACAGTAAATAAGAAATCATTGGAGTTTTGTGGTCTGGGAAGATTTCCATGCCACTGATCAGGACTCCTAATGTAGCACTTACATCAGGGGTAGGCAACCTTTCCCCTTTAAGAGCCGAGGGACTTCAGCTCCCAGAAGCCTCAGCCATGTTGGCCAATAGTCCCATATTGGCCAATAGCTCCTGGGATTCTGGGAGCTGAAGTCCCTCGGCCCTTAAAGGGGAAAGGTTGCCTACCCCTGACTTACATTTTGCAGAGTATAGTAATGTCCATGTTGTGTCCTGCTTAATGTCAGGTCATTAAAGTTTTATTAATGTGATTCAGAAAACTCAATAAAATGTTTCTTTCTGATCAACTTTATTGCATTATTGCTAACATTTTTGTATGTTTTTACTTTTCACACTGAGGAACACACCAGGATGTGTATCTCCCACACACAAGCAATTTTCCTGGCACATAAAAACTGCTGGGGGGCTGGCAGGTAAAACTCCTTCAGCAAATATGCTCTCTTCCACTCAATTGTTAACACCTGCCAGAGCCCTGATATATTTTGTGGAGGTTTCAGTTAGAGTGATTATATTATGAATGAAGGGTTTGAGCCAAACACTTTATAAAAATGAACAGTGTGCATTGACCACAAGATTCAGATGTGTTTGTGGGTTAGCAATAGGATTGTTACCTTAAATCTGATACTTGTTGATTATGGGTTTTTGCTTTGTTCAATTTTGCAGGAGCAATTTAAACTATCTCTAAATAGCAATTTTTACAACTGAAATATTTGTTACAAGCCAGATTTGGCCCTACAGCTTTAATTGTATCCAAGGTTCCCTCAATATTAGAGACGTTAATTCAGGCCACTCAAGTATCCAATAGCCTTTACAGACTGCAAGAAATAATGCAGCTTCTGGCCACTTTCACTGTCCTGGCTCAGTGCTAGGGAATTGTGGGAACTGTATTTTTTTCTGGGACATTGAGCCTTCTCTGTCAGGAAGCTCTGGTGTCACAATAAACTACAGTTCCCATGATTCCTTAGCACTGAGCCAGGGCAGTTAAAGTGCTCTCAAGCTGCATTATTTCTGGCAGTCTGTAAAGGCCCCAAATTAACAATTTTTGTATTTAAATTTGTGTTGTTGTTGTTGTGTACCTTCAAGTCATTTCTGACTTATGGTGAACCTAAAGAGAATCTATCATGGGGTTTTGTTGGCATGTTTCTTCAAAAGTGGTTTCCCATTGCCATCCTCTGAGAGAGTATGGGGGGATACAGACGGGCAGCCATGGGCCACTCTGAGAAGTGGTGGATTGGGGCAGAGGCTGCCCCATGCCTTGACCCCAATCCACTCTTCTGCCGGTCCTGGAAGGAGTGCTAAAATAGCGCTCCTTCCTCAAGGCGTGGAAAGGGCACGGGAAGAGGTGGTACAGGCTTCTTCCGCATGTCTTCCGTCGCAGCGTGTCCAGACGCTGTGATGGAAGGACATCATTGGAGCACTCGCCGTGTGCAACAGCAGGTACTCAGATGATGTCCTCAGGAAAGGGTTGGGGCGTCAGGCTGCCCCTCCTCTCCCCTGTCTCCAAGATGGTGCAAAGTGCCATCTGTAGAAGCCCTATGACTTTTCCAAGGTCACCCAGGGGGTTTTCATGGCTGAGTGGGGATTCAAACCCTGTTCTCCAGGGCCATAATCCAATAATCAAACCACTATACCATACTGGCTCTCTATTTATTTATTTATAGATAAATTTTTGTTATCTATAAATAAATATGACATGCAAGGTTTACAGTAAGAATGGAATAGAGAATTGGATTATCCAATTCTGAATAATCTATGACCACCAGTTTTTAACATCTGTAACTAGTATGGCTACCAATTTCTGTCTATGTCTTAAACAGCAGAAATTGCTCTTTTGAGTATACTGGTCTATTTAAGAGGGCTTGAATAAGAATCTCTGTAAATTGTTGGAGATGTAATACTGCTAATGCTTCCTTAATTAATATGTTTTGGAGTTATCCCACAGTAGCTACATTTTGGGAGGATATAATTATTCAATTAAATTTGGTTTTGGAAAGATCCTTGATATTCAGGGATGTATATGTTCTATTGAATTATTTATCTATTTCTTGGGAATTAACAAATGACCCAAAGAAGTGAATTTTTGTGTGCTTTTGACTGCTAAACATTAATAATTCTGTATTGGAAAAAAATTTTTTTTGTCTACCTGTGATCCAATGAATCGAAGACTTATTGTTTGCAACATTTGAAAGAATGATGAGTACACAAGATTTACAAATGGACATATATTTGGATATTTGGTCAGCTTTTATAGAAACTTATGACTAATGTGCCGGGCTATGGAATGGAGACTATATGTATATAGATTTTTTAAAAATCTTTAAAATAGACTTAAACATGCCTTTAAATCACTGGAATGGAATGGTTTCTGTTAAAGAATAGGGAAATGTTGTCACTAGAGGGGGCCGATTTAAGATATGGTTTCCATGCCTATCTATTTTATGAAAAATTGAAAGTCAATAGGTATTTCAATAATCACTTTATTCAAAAATAATTAACGAGAGTATGGAAGAAATATAACGAATTTATATGTAAAAATATTCCACTGTGGGCTTCTACAAATGAAGCCCTCTTTAGGAGGGAAAGATTAGATAGGAATAGATGGGTTACCTATGCAGATCTTATTAAGTTTGAAGGCCCCACAGGTAAAATGATACTTAAGACTCAAGAGGAATTACGATCAGAAGGATATGAATGCGGTTGGTTTCTCTATCAACAGCTTAGAGAAAGATTTATAACCGATAAAAAGAGTAAAGGAATTGGCAAAGCAGGGAAAGAATTTGAAATGATTACGGAAAAACATGATAAGCCCAAAATATCTCAATTTTATGAACTGTTGTTAAAATTCAGTCAGGAAAAAGACATTATCAAGGAGAATATGAGAAATTGGGCAAAGGACTTAAAGAAATTTATACCCATTGTTCAATGGGAAAAATCATGGAACCAGAGATTAAAATATACCTTATGTTACGACCTTAAAGAGAATTTTCATAAAATGGCTCATTGTTGGTACTTAACTCCAGCTAGATTAGCCAGGATGCAAAAGGGGGTCAGCAACAAATGCTGGAAATGCCAGGACGCAAAGGGTACCTTTATGCATATGTGGTGGTATTGCCATCGAGCTAAACAATATTGGACTAATATTCATAAGATAGTTAGACAAATTATACTTGGTAAAGTCTATAAAGATCCTAAAATGTATTTACTGGGGATGTGTTCTGATGAGCTATTGGAACGGAAATATGGGAAATTGCTATTCTATATAACCACCACAGCGAGAATAGTCTTTGCTGCTAAATGGAGATGTAAGGAATTCTGGATATAAGAGAATGGATGTATAAATTTTTAGAATGTGTAGTGGCTGAAAAACTTATGCTGCTATTGAAAGGGGACTCCTAGGAAAGACAAAGTATAATCTGGGAGCCACTTGTATTTTATTTAAAAAATAGTAAGTACTGTGGGCTAGCTGTAAAATTACTAGAATTACATTGAAAGTAGCTTAGTGAAGATGGAGGAATTTAGGATTATGGATAAATAAACAAGTTAGAATTTAAGTTCAAGAGACCAGAAAGATTTCTGGAAGTGCAAATTACAATGTTATCTGAAATTTAAGTGACGGTGCTTCTCACTCCATAAGTCACAACATTCAGAGTTTGAGGTCTATAGTATGTTTGCAATATAGAACTATTACACACCAGGAATGAAGAATGGAAAGGTAGAAATGGAAGATCCTAGACAAAACTCAGGAAGTAATTTTAGTTCTTTTTGTGTGTTTTTAGTCTGGAATGTATGATTAGTTTGTATTTAAGTAGGATCGATTTTGATTGTACTTTTCGACAGGGGTGGGTGGAGGGTGAGTTGAAATGAGTGAATGGATGTATTAATGTTTGTTTATTGTTATTGGCAAAATCTTGGATCTTTATGTTTTTACTAATAAAAAATCAATAATAATAATTAAAAAAAAATAAAACATGCCTTTAAATAATTTAAAACCAGGCAATTAAAACAGTCAGTCAGATTCCAAGGAACAAAAAGCTTTATGAAACAGCACTCTCTTAGCTGCCCACAAGAAGCTCAGAATGGGTGGAGACAGCCTAACTTCCTTTTGACAGATAGTTTCACATCTGAAGTGCTGCTACAGAGAAAGCACTATCATGTGTATGCACAAATTTGGCCTCATGAGCTGTTGGGACAAGCAATTGGGACTATGTAGAGGTGGTCAAAATTTGAGCAGGCTTATATAGGAGGAGGTAGTCTTTTAGACATCCTGGCTTTGTAAGTCAAAACCATCACCTTAAATTGAGCTTATATGAAAACTAGAAGTCAGTGCAATTCTTGTAAGATTCCAATACCCAGAAATGTCATTAGGAGGAGGTGTGAGAGTTCAGACTGCACTGGATGACACTTAAGAAGAGGGGTGACATCCAGCTGGGCCCTCTTCCCTCTGGGGGGAGTGTGGTGCTGCTGCCATCATCCACCCCTTTTCTGCTGCCCTTCTCTGCTGCCCTGGCTCTCTTGGCCAAGGGAGACAAGGCAGCTAAGAAGGAGGGGTGAGCACATGTGCCTCTGCCAACCTTTTGTGGTCCCTTGGTTTGTTCACCCAAGCAAACCAAGGCATCAGGGGTGGAGTGATGAGTGTGTGGACACCTGCCGCTACCACCTTCCCCATTGTCTTGTCTGGGTTGTGGCTGGTCTATGTTGCTGCTACCAACTTCCCCAGTGTCTTGTCTGGCTTGTGGCTGGTCTATGCAGGTGGCCAGCCAGGGGAGCTGGGCAGGCTTCCACTACTGCCTCCCTGGCACCTGCACCAGGTGACGCCAACACTGGACCACAACTACCAATACCTTTATATATTTTTGTTTTGAAAAAAATATAACTGCCAAGAGTTTTTATTATTTAACAGAATTAGATGAAATTTGCAAACACAGGAGATTCCTTTAAAGGAATCAGTCATTAGTTAGATAGAAGTACACAGCCTTTACATTTTGTGGGTGTCCCCCCAAAAAAGATTATGTTTATCCTTTTGACCTACCTGTAGACTGATTTTCTGAAAACATCTCTTAGTGTACAACTGGCCCTATGTAAGAAACCTGCCTTCAAGGATAAGTACAATGGGTTTTGTATAGGCATAAGGGTCAGATTTTATATCGGAAGATACAGTTATTTTCTTTCTTTCCCTTCAACTCAAGTTTTTGAGGGGCATTTTGCATGAAAATGACATATACTATAGAGATGATCCTTGTCTAGAAGTTGCAAAGGTTCAGATGGGTAAATCAGAGGCTTTTTTGGAACATGACTTTATCAAAAGTAGCATAAAAATTGTGGAAATGTTAATATATTTGCAAAGCCAGTTTTGTTCTTTATCATCAGCTATTGGTTATTTTTTGTTGTTGTTTTATCATCAGAATCATAGAATCATAGAGATGGAAGAGACCACAAGGGCCATCCAGTCCAACCCCCTGCCATGCAGGAACACAAAATCAAAGCAGCCCCAACAGATGGCTATCCAGCCTCTATTTAAAGACCTCAAAAGAAGGAGATTCCACCACACAACGAGGAAGTGTGTTCCACTTTCAAACGCCCCTCACTGTCAGGAAGTTCCTCCTAATGTTCAGGTGGAATCTCTTTTCCTGTAACTTGCATCCGTTGTTCTGGAACTCTGGAGCAGCAGAAAACAAGCTAGCTCCCTCCTCAATATGATATCCCTTCAAATATTTAAACAGGACTATCATGGGCCTCTGCAGACAGTGCAAAGCACTGTCTTGGAGGCAGGGAAGGGAAAGGCCAGCCACACGGTGGCCACTTCAACCCCTCCCCGAGGACGTCATCAGGGCGCATGCCATTACGCATGGTGTGCGCCCTGAATACGTCCTCCTGGCACAGCATATTCATGCGCTATGCTGGAACAGATGTAGAAGAGCCATGTGGCAGCTCTTGATGCGTCCCTTCTGCCAGCTCTGAAAGGAGTGGCATTTTAGTGCTCCTTTTAGGACCGGCAGAAGGGAGGATTGGGGCCAAGGCATGGGGCAGCTTCGGCCCCAATTGTCCGCTTCCCAGGGCAGCCCATGGCTGCCCGTCTGCATTCTCCCCCCATATCTCCTCCTAACTGTTTCTTCTCCAGGCTAAACATACCCTGTTCTCTAAGTTGTTCCTCATAGGGCATGGTTTCCAGCCCCTTCACCATTTTAGTCACCCTTCTTTGGACACGCTCCAGTTTTTCAACATCCTTTATGAATTGTGGTGCCCAGAACTGGACACAGTATTCCAGGTTAATTAGTTGCTACATTCTTAATTAGTTGCTGCATTCATTCTGCATTTATATGTGAACTTTTATTTCTCTGCTGCCATTCTATGACTTTTCTTGGGCTAGGCCAGAGGCACTACTGTTCTTTAAAAACTGCATTGTTTTCCCAACCCTCCTGGCACACAACACATTTTATCACACTAGATAATTCCCCAGCCTCATAGGGCCTTTCTTGGCCAGCTCATCAAGTCTCTTTTCTGGTTCTTGCACTACATTCCAATATGGTTATCTACTCACATTGGCTTTTCCTCCTACTTTTGTCCTACATTCTAATATGGTTATCTACTCACATTGGCTTTTCCTCCTACTTTTGTCCTCCAGTGACCATAGTTAAAAATAAACTTGACATCTCATTTCCATACCCACAAAGTTGGGCATTTCTATTGTCATTTCTCCACACACAGCCTGCTTATATAGGGTCTGTGTCTGGACTTTCCACTCTATCCTATGCCTCTGAGAAAGTAGATTCAAGTCTATGAAAGCTCATGCTAGCAGCTTTTTTCTACAAAATCCCTTTGCACTGTTAGAATATAGATGGGTTATACAGTCAAAGGTGAAATGTAGAGATGTGTGTCTGAAATTTTCCTCATGGGAACAACATCTAGGCAAACAAAGACAACCTAGTCCAGATGGCCAGAGAGTCATAACATCAGAAGTTTCTAGCTGGGAAAGGCAGCTGAGACCAGATAACAGTAATCAAAACATCGTTAGCCTGGGAAAGAAAACCACGTGGTGAATGATGGACAGCAAGGGGCTGGGTTAACAAACATCATACACATAACATCCAATCAACATAAGATTAACACCCAGAAGGTGGAGAAAGGGCAGGGCTGAGAAATCCTTTGTCTGGAATTGTTTACATTTCTTGTTTCTTCTTGATTGTGTATGTATCCACAATGGATCTAACTATGGAATTAATTCTTGGACTATAACATGCTTATATTGCTTTTACAATGTAACTTCTGGATCTGGAAACATGGATCTGTAACTCTTTTGTTCAACCACATCAGCATGATGTGATCCTATGGTGGACTGTATTTTTTCTTTGCTTATTTTTACCTTTTGAAACAATAAAGCTCTACTTTTAAAAGTTTGGATTTTTGTTCCTTGGCTCTGCTGGATTTTCAGGCACACCACACCACTGAAATTCAACATGAACATTTCCTCATGGAGGATTTATTGTGCTGAAATTAATTTATTAATTAATTAATAAGGGACATCAAGAGAAACATTTTAAAGGTTCATTGTAAAATTCACACTGATATGCACAAAGTCAATATTTCTTCAGTGAGTTGCAGATCCTTAATTTTTTTCAAACATCACCATGCTTCCCTCCCTCTCCAGCAAATGGTAGATTCTGTACTTGTGACTAATGAACATAGTCTGAGTTATCCCTTCACAGGGCCTAAGCAGACTGCCAGAAATAGTGCACATTAAATTGAGGCACTGCCCTGTCTCAGTGCTAGGGAATCATGGGAACTGTATTTTTTTCTGGGACATTGAGCCTTCCCTGTCAGAGAGCTCTGGTGCCACAATAAATTACAGTTGCCATGATTCCCTAGCACTGAGCCAGGGCAGTGCCTCAATTTAATGTGCACTATTTCTGGCAGTCTGCTTAGGCCCACAGCTAACCTATCTGAAAAGAAAGAGTCACATCTATCAATGGGAACAATTGGAACACATTACCATTGTGATTTGAGATTCTTTCAGCATGCAACTTTCCTTTCTTACTCTGTCAAATTTAAATATCACTTCCCTGTTTCTTTTTTTAAAAGTGCTTGCTCCAGCCTGACAAATTTAGTGCAATGCCTTCTCTCCACTTACTCAGGCCCTAAGCAGACAACTAATAAAGTCGTCTTCTGGGCAGAGAAGAGGAGGGGCAGCCGCACGAACAGCGCCCCTTCCTCTCTCCGAGGTCGCCCCCAGATGCGCCGGCCGTCCACACGACCGGCGCATTGGGGATGACCTCACGGCGCAGCGCCCACATGCACTGCGCCGTTTGAGTCAGAGAAAGTGCGCCCGCCGCTTTTGCGGCGCACTTTCTCTGACATCTAAAAGGAGCACCAATTTGGTGCTCCTTTTAGAGTCGCCGGCGGTGCGCCTGGATGCGGAGGCTGCAGCCCCGCGGCGCTCCGTTCGGCGGCGGCTCCGGGGCCTCCGTCTGCTGAGGCCCTCAGTGACAGTACTGAGATTTTTTTTTTCTTTTCAAAAGAAATGTTCTGGCAGTACTGTCTTCTCTTAAAATAGCCTTGAAAGGCATCTGAGCTGAAATCAGTTATACATTCTGGAAATTTAATCTACCAGGACATCATCCATTTCCTTTACATAATGCTAATTACTGTTCCCACATACCTTTGAAACAACATAGGGGGGTTGCAGACTGCCAGAAATAGTGTGAATTCAGTCCACTTTTAGGGTTAGGGTTAGAGTTAGGGAACCATGGGAACTGTATTTTATTGTGGCATCAGAGTTGTCTGACAGAGAAGGCTCAATGTCTCAGAAAAATAACAGTTCCCATGATTCCCTAGCACTAACCCTAACCCTAAAAGTGGACTGAATTCACACTATTTCTGGCAGTCTGCAACCCCCCTTAATCTCTTATCATTGTCGTTGTATTGTCTGTTGTTAAGGATTCGTTCTTAAGGGACCCTTCACAGCCTTCTGAATCTGAAAGCAATTTTTGTTTAAAAGTTTTTAAATAATGGAGGTAGACTTTTATTTTCCAAATTCATTTTAGACTTGGAAGCAATTTTTGGATCATCTTCACACAGAGAAAATGATTGACAAACTAAAAATAATAATAAAAAATATCTTTCTTTGCTGAACAATTAACCTGACCATTGATTTTGGGACTTTTGAGAAATTCTTTTTGAAGTATTTCACTTTACCTAGCCTTGATAAATAAGGATGAGGTGCCTCCCCACACACACACAGCTCACACCTCAGTATACTGTTTTCAGTGGGGTCAGTCATGAAAAATCACAGGGGGGGGATGCAGACCAGGGCGTTTGGAGCGCCCTGGTCCGGAGCGCCGCGGGGCTATGGCAGCCTCACCGCGGCGCCTCCCCGGCGACCCTGAAAGGAGCGCCAAAAAGGCACTCCTTTCATAAGTCGCAAAAAGAGCGCCCTAAAAGCGGCGGGCGCCCTTTTTGCGACTTATCCTCCACAGCGCGTCCGGACGCTGTGGAGGGAGGTCGCCCTGAACGCGTCCGGCGTGCGGTGGCCCGGAAGCGCTCAGGGCGACCTCAGGAAGAGGAAGGGCCGCCGTGCGTGCGGTGGCTCCTCCTCTTCCGGGCCTCCAAGACGACTGTTTTAGTCGTCTGCTTAGGCCCAGGCTCATCAAGAATACAAAGGGCATTCCCTATTTCCTCCCTTTTGACCTGGTCTTCTGAGAGATTTCACTGTTAATGAACATTTCATTTAGCTGACATATCCAGGTGTAGCCGTTTTGGCCATATAGCAAAATACAATAACATCCAAAATCCACAAAACAGTGATATGTTTAATGGGCCAAGCAAAATGCACAATATACATGTTACAAGCTTTTGAAGCTCCACTGGCTTCTTCATCAGACAAAGGTGTTAAAAATCATATAGGAGGGAGGCCAGACAAAGGGGGCTGCCTGTATGAATACCCCTCCATGTCATCTGAACTGAGGACAGTAATCACAACATCTTGACAATGTGAGTAACATCATCATTTTTTTTATCATGTGTGTGTGTCTGTGTATGTGAACTGCTGAAATTGCATCACAACGTTTAGAGATGAATTATTACACTCTGATTCATGCATTCATTTGCAATGTATGGTGTATCGTATATAAACTAGTAAAAAAATCCTATCCTTAATTCTAATATTTATATTAGAATATTAGAATTGAGGACAGGATTTTTCCTCCAGCTTATATTTAAAGGAAAACAGCAATTTCACATTATGAACGAATACATTAATCATTGCTTTGTGAATTACTCAAAATTCACACTTTTCTAAACATTGAAATTAAATTCTGCCTTAGTTACATTCCATTTGGATTCCTATAACATATTTTACATGGGGTTGCCTTTAAAAAATGGTCAGAACCTCCGTCTGCAGTGAAACTAAGCATGGGTAAATAAGACCCACCATTTGCCACATGATTTCAAGGAAATTCCTTGGCAACACCTGACAGACTGGATGGCCCTGCATGCCCGTTACCTTCCTCTGCTATTGCCTCTACTGAGAAGGTTCCCTATCACTGTATTTGATGAGGAAACAGAGTGTCCAATCATGTGGGTATAGCCAGGTGCCCCCTTTCCATTTCAGACATGGGAAAGAAGTCTTAGTGGGAGCAATGGTGGAGGAAGGTAATAAATATGTGTCTGTGGCAGGTCCATGGTGTCCACATGCTGTGGTGGCAGGGAGGTGTGTAAATACCTGCTTGTCCCTGCACTGGCCTAGGAACCAACCCAGGTTAGGACCTGAGTTAGGATATCATAGGCTTGCCCTCAGCTATCCTGGACCATCTGCTCAGACCTTCAATTACTAGTCTCAGCTAAAGTAAACCCAGGCCCTCTGCAGACCAGCCCAAAGGTCCAGCTTGGAGGTAGAGTTGGAGCAGGACAGCTGCACGCTGGCCACCCCAACCCTATGCTGATGCCGTCCTGACACCGCATGCCATTACGCACAGTGTGTAGCATCAGGACGCCCTCCTGTGTCACAGGATGGATTCTGAGAAAGAGAAAAGGGAAATCAATGCTATAGTTCAGAATAGCTTAAACATAGGGAATTCCCCAGCCATCCAAGTTCCACTAATCCATGTCTCTCTGGTCGCATGTCCTATTATTGCACACCCCTTTCACTACTACTGACTTAATTAACTAGAAGAAAGAGATTGGATCCTATAGGGAGAATCAGGACAAGGAGTCTGATTTGTTTCCTACCATTGTGGTAGGAAGACCACTGTTTGGTGGTGGAGGAGCAGGTTTTTGTAAATCCAGCAGAGTGTTTATTGCAGCAGAGAAAACAACATGCACAGCATCCAAGCTTCTAGCAGTAGGCTTTATTATAGAAAAACATATGCAGAGTAAAATAAAGCATCACATCAGGCAGATGTGGCTAACAGGAACAAAACTACAAATCCTTTAATGCTACATTGTGAAAACGTTAGTCATGCTATAGCTTCAGCAAAAATAAAGAAAACTTAATCCATTCTAATGAAAGTTCAAAAACAGACTGACTTCTATGCCTGATACACAATTTTCTCAGCCCATCCTTTCTCCACCTCTTGGGTGTTAACCTCAAGTTAATTGGTTGTTCTGTACATGACGTATGTTAACCCAACCACTTGTTGTTCATCTTTTACCATGTGATCTACTTTCTCATAACAATTTTTATTATTGTTCCTCTGTGTAAACAAGAACACTTTCCCATCTAGTGGTTTCCTTTTGTTTTGTCTTTTTTGGCCACCTGGACTGAGTTGTTGTGTTCGGCTTAGAAGCATGTTCTCATGAAAAAAATACAGACACACACATCTTTACATTTCACCATTGACTGTATATCCCATCAATACTCTGACAACCCCTCCTACGAATCTGGAAAAAATACAGAGGGAAAATATATAGGAACCTACCCCAATGGATCTCGCCACACGAAGCTTTTCATAGAAGAGAAATATCTACAGATAACAATTGGATAACTTACAAAACACTAATAAAAAAAGGGAGGAAGGATTGGCAATTAAAGAGCAGAGAGGATCTAATGGAAGAAGGTCACATATTGAATTGGTTTGTATATTTCCAAATTAAAGAAAAATTTAAAATAGATAATAAAAGATATGGGTTTGAAGAGAAAGAAACTGAATTAGATAAAATTTTAACTCTCGATAAAGACAAGTTGATTGGGAATATATATAGAACTCTGTTGAATTTAGATATGGAAAAAGAAACAATAAGAGAAGAAATGATCAGATGGATGAAAGATTTGGGATATACAATTGAATTAAGTAACTGGGAAAAGATTTGGAATAAAGTGACAAGATATACAAATTCGCAAGATCTAAGAGAAAAATTTTATAAAATGAACTTAAGATGGTACATGACCCCAGTTAAAATATCTAAAATATACATAAATGGAAATTACTTATGCTGGAAATGTAAGAAAAAAACCTGGTACTTTCTACCATTGTTGGTGGTCATGTAAGAAGGCAAAGAAATACTGGAGAAGTATAAAGGTAATAATGAGCAGCATCTTAAATCTTGAATTACAAATGAAACCAGAATTCTTTTTATTAAGCATGATGGAAGGAGAAATAAGTAAAAAGTATAGAAAATATGCTTCTACATGACCACCATGGCAAGGGTACTGTATGCCCAGAACTAGAAGAATGACATCATACCTAGCAAGAAAGACTGGTTAATTAGATTATATGATGTGATGCAAATGGACAGACTAACACAAAGACTAAAATCTAAATCAACAGAGGTACTGAATGAAGAATGGGAGCCTGTATTGAAATACTTAGAAAAGAGATGGGGTAAAATAGCTAAATAGACCTTTTTAATGAATAGTAAACATTAGAGAGAAGATATGAGACTCCTACCATCTGATCGAATCAAGTAAATCCTAAATATTAAGGATTAAATATTAAAGATATTTAATATTAAGATATTAGAGCAAACCATTTGCTTTCCTCAGGAGGCAAAAAGGTATTCAATAAGATATGACAATCTTCCTCGTCAGAGTTATTTTTTATTAAAATTTTATTAATTAAAATCAAAATTACAGAGCATACACACTACTAAACTCCTCAATAAACATTCATAAATCAATAAAATTAATTACTTCCTTAGGCAACATTTCCAATTTATACGTACAAAGAAAGAAGGAATATAAACCTAATAGTACCCTCCATGCTTATTACTCTCATATATGTATGTCTTTCCAATTTTCTTTTTCCCCCTCAATCAGTCAATCAATCAATCAATCAAGAAATCTATTCAGTGACAGACTGTGCAACAACACATATTAAACATACATTATCTATATATTTGTTTCTTGTTTCTCTTGTACTTGTTGCAATTTGTGTAAAAAGAAATAAAGCAATAGGGCCCAGGTGATGCTACAGCTCTCTGAGTCCAAGGGCCTCTGCAGACCAGCCCAAAGGGCCGGCCTGGAGGTAGAGTTGGGGTGGGGCAACCACACACCAGCTGGCCCAACCCCACACCGACGCTGTCCTGATGCTGTGCGCCATCACACACCTTTCAGGGTGGCAAAAGGGAGGATTGGGGCCACAGTGTGAGGTTTCCATGGTTCCAATTTGCCACTTACCTGGGTGGCCCAGAGCCGCTCGTCTGCAGTCCCCCCTACTCAGTCAAAGGCTGAACGGTGAGTCAACATTTGTGTAAATCCCAGATTTGTCAAGTTTACTGTAGCTGGGACTAGCAATTATTGGGCCTTATAGTTTTATAATGGTACTACTTCTGTTTCTGTTTCACTTCCTACTAGCTTTATGAAAAAAATAGGAAGGTGGACAATGGACTGTATTCTGTGAGAAATAATACAAAATATAATTCAGCTAGCCACAGAAGACAGAAAATGACCTATCACACAATCATAAAAGATTAAAATGAACTAAATAGAATGTCAAAGGCAAACACCATTAACCTCCAAAAATCCATATTGTAATTTCACTGTTTTAAATTGAATTTATATGCAGTTCCTAGGAACAGGTAGTTCTCTGGCTGAAGGCATTGATTTCTGAAGAAAAAGGTGGCAGTAGCTAGTCTTCAGTGATTTGCTTCCTGATCTTCCCGCTGAAAGCTGCAGATTACTAGGGATGAGGCTTTACACATTTAAGCATGTGTTTGAAAGTAAAAGTGACACTTTCATTGCTACATGAAAAATTTAAAAGTCTATAAATGAGCAGAACATTGCTTTCATAAGGGTTTTTAAGTGTCCAAAATGATCTACAAAGAGTAAAACGTCTGGGTAATGTAAAGCATAACTGCTATCAAATACAGAATTAAAATCCGAACTTAGTTAAGTGTACATGAGGATATTTTATTTTTAATGCCTTGTTCCCCATACACATTTAACCACTGACTACTGAAAAGAACAATCTGAGCTTCCCTATGGGTAATAGACCTCCTTAGACAGTCATTTGCTACAATAGGGCCTTTGTAGACGATGCATAGTGCTGTCTTGGAGGCAGGGAAGCAGAGGGGCAGCTACATGCCGGCTGCCTCAACCCCTCCCCAAGGATGTCATCAGGACATGCACCGTTATACATGGCAAGCACCCTGATGACGTCCTCCTGATGCAACGTCTTCATGCGCTGCATTGGAAGAGATGTGGCACCCTTTTCATTGCTTGAGAAAGGAGCACTATTTTGGCGCTCTTCCCAGTTGCCAAAAGGGTAGATTGGGGCTGAGGTGTGGGGCAGCCTCGGCTCCAATCCACCCCTTCCCAGGGCAGCCCATTGCCCCCCTTCCGCATCCCCCCATAATTGCATCAGCAATGTGATTACTTCCAAGATGATCAGGCTCTATACTAAAGCCTACCACCAACATGGTTAGCAGCTGCATAAGGATTGCATCTTCCAATATTCCAGGTGCCTTTTGCATGTGTTGCATGTGCTCAGAGGCCCTTATAAAAGTGATCTTTAGATGTTTTCTGAAGAGTGTGGAAACCAATGTGGGGTATTGGCATAACTGTGCCAGATGAGAATATAAAATGATGTCTTAGGCCTTGCCTAAGCATAGAGGTCATTGCATGGTAAAACGTTTCCTGGACTATACCACTTAAGATGGCTGGTAAATTGGTGGGGGGTGATGGAGGTAATTGTATATCTCTTTTTTCTAGTACACTGGGAAAAGATCTACATGTATCACCCACCATGTATGTAAAGAGAACTGAGTCAAAGACCAAGATGGCGGCAACCCAATAGGATGCTGCCTTTAGAGCTCCAGTGTTTACCTTTTAATAAGGTATTATCAGTTTCACTAAAAACACAAACAGCCTAGTTGCTAAACTTTGTTTTATGTTTTAAATGTTCTAATCCTATTTATTTGTTAACCTCCCTTTGCCTTCAGCATTCTAACCTCTTAACTTCAGATTGCATTATGAAGCTACAGAAATGCCAGCTTTCCAAGGCTAATACAGACTCAGGCAACAAACCTTCTAAACAGACAAAGATAGACTCCCTTTTTACAAATAGGCAAGAGTTTTCGGTGCTGCAGACTGATTTAGAATTAAGCAACAGATATATGATTTTGGATTCTTTGCAGGCTGAAGCATTTATGTCAGATAATGATAATGGTTGCATAGAGAATGTGGGAGTCTTGGTTCTTCCTTCTAATAATGGCAGTTGCTCTGAGGGAATATCAGCTAAATGTCCTTGGAAGGATCTTCTGGCAAGAGATGCATTTCTAATCTCTAAGACTTTTGAATTGTTGCTGATTAATTGTACTTCTATCAGCAATGGAATAGAGGCATTAATAGAACAACTTAATAATGAGGAAGCTTTTATTCATCCCAATAATAAGACTGCTTCTCAGGCTGCTTCACTATCAATCTATCCTAATCCTATTATTTACCCTTTGGCTCTGACATTACTAGCATCTCAAGTGATGATTGCAGTTGGGAATAACCCTATTAATAAAGGCAAGTGGTCGAACTTTAATAATATCAAGGTCTCCCTTAGTAAACTGTTGACGTGTGGGCCCAGAAGGATTACATTGAAGTCCTATCAGTTTCTCCTGCATTTGGGACATTATCAAAAACTGCTTATGTCCTTTGATTCTCCCTCAGGCCCTGCTTGGTTGTTTGCTAAAAATAAATTTTTGGCAACAAATTATGACATTCATTGCTCTAGAGCCTTTAAGAATAATGTGATAAATACGTTGGTGGCCTATAAGAAGGGAAAATCTGAAGGAGTAGACTTAAGGCCTAAGCAGACGGCGCAAAGCACCACCTTCAGGGCAAGGAAGGGGAGGGGCAGCCACACGCTGGGTGCCCCAACCCCTTCCTGAAGATGTCATTGGAGTGCCAGACCCTCCGCACGACCGGGGCTCCGAGGATGCCTATCCACTGCAGCGTCCACACACTCTGCGGTGAAAAAGGCGCTGAAGGTGTACTGGCAACCTTTTGCAGTGCACCTTCGGCGATTTGTGGAAGGAGCACTATTTTAGCACTCCTTCCTGGGGCGGCAAAGCTGCACCGTGGGGCCGAGGAACGTGGATGCCTCGGCACCAATCCGCAGCTTCCTGGGGCGGCCCTGTGCTGCCAGTCTGCTTCCCCCCTTAGATCATCATATATCTTCAACCTGGAGTAGGCCCAACAATGTAGACAAACTCAGGGGGGATGCAGACCAGGGCGTTTGGAGCGCCCTGGTCTGGAGCGCCGCGGGGCTATGGCAGCCTCACCGCGGCGCCTCCCCGGCGACCCTGAAAGGAGCGCCAAAAAGGCACTCCTTTCATAAGTCGCAAAAAGAGCGCCCTAAAAGCGGCGGGCGCCCTTTTTGCGACTTATCCTCCACAGCGCGTCCGGACGCTGTGGAGGGAGGTCGCCCTGAACGCGTCCGGCGTGCGGTGACCCGGAAGCGTTCAGGGCGACCTCAGGAAGAGGAAGGGCCGCCGCGCGTGCGGTGGCCCCTCCTCTTCCTGGCCTCGGAGACGGCTCAATTGAGTCGTCTGCCGAGGCCTTTATTCAACTTAAAGAGGAATGGAATAGCTTGAAGCAGGCAATTGAAAGGATTAACAATAATGAACATTTAACTATGGCTACCTTTGAAATAGAGACATCTAAGCAATTAAATGTTGATACTGGTGGGCCCTCTAAACCAGCTCCTGCTACCAAAGGACAACTGTTAGACTTCTCAGCCCAGTCATTGGTGCTGATGGAGGCATAAAGGATGATGTACTTAATATCAACATGTGATTGCTTTCTATTAACCCTGCCCAGGCCTGTACAGCACATTTGCTATCTAGTGCTTACATCTTTTCTAAGGTGAAACCTGCTGCTAAGGATTCTCCACTTCTACTTGATTCTGAGATTGATGTGAGATTTGGAACAGGGTGCCCGCTGAGCAAGTACAGGGGAAATTCTGGGCTAGTGAACTGGACGAATTAGCCTTCATGTACCTGCATATTACTGGCACCCTGCAAGATGAGGCACCAACGATGGACCTTATGTGTGCCTGCATGTAGATCTTCCAAATGAGGTAGAAATAAGGAGGGGGGGGCTGGCCATACTTGTAAAGCTTTCTAGCTGTCTTAAATATACAGTAGTGTCACCATGTGTACCAATAGCGCAAGCTCTTTCTTTACAATTAAGAAATGACAAGATTATTTTGTTTAATATTTATATTCCCCCTACTTCTAATGAGCCTAATTTAGCCACTTACTGGGACCAACTGTTTAGTTATATTGAAGATACCAACTGTTTAGCCATGTTGTTTCTTCGTTGTGCATTTTACTGGGTGATTTTAATGCAAGAATTGGGCCTTCTAACAATTTTTTTTGTGAGCATTTCATGATTGATTCAGGCTTGCTACCCTTTCCTTTAAATCTTCCCCATGTGAGCAAGGATCTAAAGGTTAATAATAATGGGTCATTCCTGATCAATCTTTGTATTAGTAGCATGTTTTTAATACTAAATGTCTCTGAAGGGATTCCAAATACTGATGGTTATATATATAATTCACCCATTGGTACAATTGATTATAAAATAATCAGTCCTGAGTTGTTGAGTTTAATTGCTGATTTTGATACCTGTCCCAGGACTGAAAGTGATCATCTACCTTTATATGTTTCTTTTAACCTATCTGAGCCAGTATATTCATCTTTTAGAAGTGATTTGACAGTTCATAGATATGATAGAATGAAGTATATTCATTGGGATTCTAAAATGGAAGAAATTATTAGCAATAGTTTTAAGGATGTACAGGTTTTTAATTGTTTTAATGTTTTAGCTACCAGCACTAGGATAGATGATGCCTTGTTGACATATAGAGATACTGTGACTATTTTTCAAAATAAGGCCTATTATCCCCTCAATTATATAAAAGGTAGAAGAACATGGTTTGATAAGAGTTGTCTTATCTGGAAACGGAAGATAAGACAAATGTTCCATCAGGCTTTGGCGAATCCAGTGGTTGATTTTGGACCCTATTGCAAGGCCCCCAAAGAATATTCTAAATTGGCAGAGGGCAAAAGGAAGGTATTTTTCCAGCAAAATTGGATGTCTCTGGATAATGCTTTGAAATCCAGAGATGCTAAAACTTTTTGGGTGGCAATTAGGAAACATATGAATAACGAGAACTTAATGTTCTCTCCTACTATGGGCCTTTGCAGACTGCCAGAAATAGTGCAAACTGAGTCCACTTTTAGGGTTAGGGTTACTGCTAGGGAATCATGGGAATTGTTTTTTTTTTCCTGAGACATTGAGCCTTCTCTGTCAGAGAGCTCTGGTGCCACAATAAAATACAGCTCCCATGATTCCCTAACCCTAACCCTTAAAGTGGACTCAATTTGCACTATTTCTAGCAGTCTGCAAAGGCCCTTTATCCCCATTGATTTAGTTTTCTTATTTTACCAATAAAATGAGAATTTAAACATCTGAGGGTAATCTATTAATAAAAAAACCTCCTAATTAATGGAGCTCAGTTTTGACTGATGAGGTGCATCATTTGATCCTTAAATTAAAATCTGGTAAATCCTGAGGATGCCTCCCAGCAGAAATTTTGAAATTTCACCCTGAGCAATGGAAAAAGGCATTGGCTAATTTATTTACTCTTGAAAACAACTCTGGAGAGATTCCAGTTGATTGGAAGGATTCTATCATAATTCAAATCTTTCAAATAGAGGATAGAAGGTATCCTGGTAATTATCACCCAATAAGTCTTCTATTGGTAGTGGGCAAACTTTATGCCAGTTATTTGGATCTGAAATTACTGAATTGGATGAATATCCAAGCTTTGATTGGCCTGGAGCAAGTGGGATTTAGAAGACATATGCCCACTGTGGATCATATAACAGTGCTCTCATTCCTTGTAAATAAATACATGTCATGCCCTAAAGGCAAACTATATGCAGCTTTTATTGATCTGATGGCTGCTTTTGATTCAATCCACCAGCCCTTATTATGGGACAAGCTTGGTAAGACTAATATAGATCCCCAATTGTTGTTTCTTTTAAGCCAACTTCATACAAATAATCAGTGCAGAGTGAAATATTCTGAAACTGGCCTATTAACAGTCTATATCTAGTCTGGTGTAGGAGTTAGACAGGGTTGTGTGTTGGCTCCTCCCCTGTTTAATCTATTTGTGGCTGCTTTACCTGCTTTTATGGCCTCACATTAGATTCTCATCCACCTTCTCTGGGAAAGCCCACTTTTTGTACTTCAATATGCTGATGATACAGTGTTACTCCCTCTATCTCAGGTGGGCATGGTGAGAGCCTTGAAAAGACTTTTTGAGTATTGCGATAAATTTTGCCTGTGGGTAAATTCCGATAAATCCAAAATACTGGTATTTTCTAAGAAATTTGCCCTGATAATGTGGAAGGTTGGTAATCAGATAATCAAACAGGTCAAGAAGTATGTTTACCTTGGTGTCCTTTTCCATTTTAATGGACACTGGAGCAAACAGAGAGATAAAGGAATCATGGGAACTGTAGTTTATTGTGGCACCAAAGCTCTCTGACTGAGAAGGCTCAATGGGCCTTTGCAGACTGATGTCTGAGAAAAAAAAAATACAATTGCCATGATTCCCTAACACTGAGCCAGGGCAGTTAAAGTAGACTCAATTTTCACTATTTCTAGCAGTCTGCATAAGGCCCAAAGTAATTCAAACAGGGAAAAGATCTTTGGCTGTTATACAATCCTTTTACTATAAAAAGGGTAACTAGGGGCCTTTGCAGACTGCCAGAAATAGTGCAAATTGAGTCCACTTTAAGGGTTAGGGTTAGTGCTAGGGAATCATGGGAATTGTTTTTTTTTTTTTTTTTTCTGAGACATTGAGCCTTCTCTGTCAGAGAGCTCTGGTACCATAATAAAATACAGTTCCCATGATTCGCTAACCCAAACCCTAATCTTTAAAGTGGACTCAATTTGCACTATTTCTAGGAGTCTGCAAAAGCCCTAGGATATCCTGGTGATCTTAAAAATGTATAAGGCCAAATTAAGGCTGCAATTATTTTATAGTATATTTCTGGATTCCAGCCTTTAATGAGGAGATTGAACATTTGCAGACACACTTTTTTCAGGAGAATATTATCTGTTCCCCCATGTGTACACCACCTGACTATGCAGTACTGAGTTTGAATTCTCTTGAAACGGAAGCCTGGCTAATGACTTACATACCTTGGTTAAAGGCCAATAGATCTGGCCTTTTATGTTTCTTTCTATCTGATGTTTACTATGCCAGGCTATATCTTATAAAAGCAAAGTAATGCCTTTGGGTTTAAATTTTGATTCTCTCATTTTGGGCCTCAGCAGACGGAGGCCCCGGAGACGCCGCGGGTCGGAGCGCCGCCGGAGTTCAGCCTCCGGACCGCGGCGCTCCTGCGGCGCATCTAAAAGGAGCACCAAATTGGCGCTCCTTTTAGATGTAAGGGAAAGTGTGCCCTAAAAGCGGTGGGCGCACTTTCCCTGGCTCAAACGGCGCAGCGCATGTGGACGCTGCGCCGTGAGGTCATCCCCGGTGCGCCGGCCGTGTGGACGGCCGACGCTTCTGGGGGCGACCTCGGGGAGAGGAAGGGGCGCCGCTCGTGCGGCTGCCCCTCCTCTTCCCTGCCCGGAAGACGACTCTTTTAGTCATCTGCCGAGGCCCTTTATTAACTGAAAAGGAGTGTTTTGAAACTGTCAGAAGGCCTTTGCAGACTGCCAGAAATAGTGCACATTAAATTGAGGCACTGCCCAGGCTCAGTGCTAGGGAATCATGGGAATTGTATTTTTCTAAGACATTGAGCCTTCTCCATCAGAGAGCTCTGGTGCCACAATAAATTACAGTTCCCATGATTCCCTAGCACTGAGCCAGGGCAGTGCCTCAATTTAATGTGCACTATTTCTGGCAGTCTGCAAAGGCCCAGAGTATGCCTTGAGGAGAGGGAATATCAGCTGTCATATCCAACACCTCTTAGGGTTTGTTCTTCATTGATGCCTGGTATCCCCCCCCCCCCCTTGCAGGGTAGGATTTCAGAGTATTTTCAAACCCTTTCATTGCTGGTGTCAAGAAAGGCCTTTCTACATGCAAGGTTGAATTTACATCCCTCAAATGTGACCAGGGGCAGATATCTACAGATCCCTTTTATGTGTTCAAGCTCCTGATGTTCTCCATCATATTGTATTGTTTTGCCCATTGTATACAATCCTTAGGGGGAAATTGTTAAGGAGGTTATCAGAAATGAATATCTCTTTGGATAGTTTATCAGTGGAATTCTTATTGGAAGATCAGACCCCGGGTATTACCAGGCTAATGGCCAATTTTCTGGTGGAGGCAACAAACTTATGGCTTAAATTTCTTAAAAATGATACTTGATGTTTTATTGTAAATGTATGTTGTTGTATGCCTAATAAAGGTTAGATAAAGAATATACAATAAAAGACAACTATTAGACTAAGGGCCAGTACAGACTGGCCAAAAGGGCTGGCCTGGGGGTGGAGTCAGGCCATGGCAACCGCACGCCAGCTGTTCTGACTCCATCCCCACATCATCCTCATGCTACCCACCCAAACAGATGGTGGGTGGCATCAGGATGTTCCCTTGGTGCAATGTTTAGACACTCTGCACCAAAGGAATGCAGAAAAGCTGCCACAGCAAGGGTGGTTTTTTGCCGCTCCAAAAAGGAGCAGCATTTGCCAGCTCTTTTTGGAGTGGCAAAGTGCCAGATTGGAGCTGTAGTGTGAGGTTGCTGTGGCTCTGATCCGGTGCTCCTAGGATGGCTCTGTGCTGTCTGTAGAGTCCCTGGGCCTTTGCAGACTGCCAGAAATAGTGCACTTTAAATTGAGGCACTGCCCTGGCTCAGTGCTAGGGAGTCATGGGAATTGTATTTTTTTTCTGGGACATTGAGCCTTCTCTGTCAGAGAGCTCTGGTGCCACAATAAAATACAGTTCCCATGATTCCCTAGCACTGAGCCAGGGCAGTGACTCAATTTAATGTGCACTATTTCTGGCAGTCTGCAAAGGCCCCCTATGGGCCTCGGCAGACGGCTTATTGAGCCGTCTCCAAGGCAAGGAAGAGGAGGGGCAGCCGCACGCACGGCGCCCCTTCCTCTTCCCGAGGTCGTCCTCGGAGCCGCCGGCCCTCCGCACGTCCGGCGCTCCGTGGACAACCTCCCGCCGCAGCGACCGCACGCGCTGCGGCGGAAAAAGTCAGTGAAAGTGCGCCCGATGCTTTTAGGGCGTACTTTCACTGACTTCTGAAAGGAGCACTATTTTTGCGCTCCTTTCAGAGGCGCCGACAGTGCGCCACGTTGCGACTGCTCCAGTCCCGCGGCGCACCATCGCAGGGCGTCTTGGACGCCCTCGTCTGCTTCCCCCCTATCTGTGTAGAACAAGTTGTAGCATAAGCTTATGCATCCACATTGCAACAACAATCCAGTTTAACACCACTTTAACTGCTATGGATCAATGCTATGGAATTCTGGGAATTATAGTTTTGTGAGATATAAAGGGGGGAAGCAGACGGAGGCACCGGAGATGCCGCCGGACAGAGCGCCGTGGGACCGCAGCCTCCGCACCCCGGCGCTCCTGCGGTGTCCCTGGAAGGAGCGCAAAAATAGTGCTCCTTCCACAAGACAGGGAAAGTGCACCCTAAAAGCGTAGGGCGCACTTTCCCTGCCTTTTCCGCCGCAGTGCATGCGGTCGCTGCGGCGGGAGGTTGCCCCGGAAGCGCTGGCTGTGTGGAAGGCCGGCAGCTCCGAGGGCGACCTCAGGAAGAGGAAGGAGTGCCGCGCGTGCAGTTGCTCCTCCTCTTCCGGGCCTCCAAGATGGCTCAATAAGCCGTCTGCCGAGGCCCTTAGTCTTCTTTGTCAGCTCTGGTGCTAGAACAAGCTAGAATTCACAGAATTCCATGGCATTCAACAATGGCAGTTAAGGTGATGTCAAACCAGATTATTTTGCAATGTATGCAGCTGTAGACCTGGTCTAGTTCCTCAGATGCATGCATGGTTGTGTTCTAAATAGCTCTTTTTCCCAGTTGTCTACCAATTGTCTACACATGACAGGAGAAGCAATCTTTCAGAAAGGGTTTGGAAGGGGAATTTCTCTGAATCACATATTTTTCCCCATCCTATCCTTTATTTGTATCAGATTGTGAAAAATGGCTTGGACTTCTATTGTTTGTCTCAACTAGAGCAGTCCCTTTTGAATCAACTGGATTTACCTATGGGTTGAATAATCATTCTACAATTAATTTGGTGGGCCTACTCTACTTTTGTCTGGAGAAATCTGCCAAGAAGACCCTATGATAAATTTACTTTAGTATCATTATAAGTCAGAAATGACTAGAAAGCACACAATAGCAAGAAATTCTACTTAGGATCAACCATATGATTTAAGCCTCTAGTTTTTAGCTCTGATGTAGAAATTCCAATGCATTTTTATAATGTGTACATTTTTTTCTTAATACACTAATCCCCCACAGAATGAGAAATATTTGGACATTTCCCCCTATTGCACACATTTTAACTGTTCACATTTGTTATGCCTTACAAGTATGTGTATTTCTGAAGCAAATGCTCTTTAACTCACAATGAGTCTCAGGAGATGAGAAATCAATTCTAGAGACTGCCTTAAAGCCACCCACCACACAAACACCCTGCAATCCCTTGTGTGAGACTATCTGGATCATGAAAACCATTCAGCTCCAACTTCCTGTATTTGTTCTGTATTGATTTCCAAGAAATCAGCCTGGCTAAGAAATTGCCTCTGTCCTTCTGAAAATCTTGCTTCTCCTCCTTCCTCCAAGGGCATGTGTCAGAAAGTTCATTGAAAGTTTCAATTATTCATATTGAGAGGGTCAATGAGCCATACCAAGAGTTTTCAATGGAAGCAGTTGAAAAAGAAAATAGGGACATGATTTTAAATCTTGCTTCAAACCATTTTACCATTGACACTAACAAATTATATTACCTTGTTTAATATAGCTAGATAACATATAACATGAGAAACCATGACAAGTTTTCCCTAAACTGAGGGAGTGTCTTATTACATTTAGTTAGACACTATACTTCTATTGATTTAAATACTTAAATATTTAAATATTCAATACTTCTATTGATAAAAAGGAAAGGCCTTTCCCTCCCCCTCCCTCCACAAGGGATGAGCCCTTCCCTCCCCATCCTGAAGGGAAGTGGGAACTTGAAGAAAGGGAATTCAGAGAACTTCTGGCTGATGATGTTGGGTGCAGCGATGTTTCTCCACAGCTCCATGGAGAAAGCAGCAGCACGTCAGAAGCTGGGATGTGTGAGGTATTTTTACAACACCCGAATTACCCCACAGAAACATGGGGTTCAGAGAGACCCACCAGGATCAGTTATCCACTTTCAGTGGTGTGGTTTTTTGTTTTGGTTTGGTTTGGTTTTTTTGGTCAGCTTCTTTTTATGTAGCCGCTTCTACAACCAGAAACACAGACGGGAGCAAAGGAGATTGTGGGTGAGCCACAGCTGCACTTGTGTAGCTGAAAAGGCACTAGCCTTGCCACCAGCTAAATAAACTAAAGGAGATTTACAACATAGAAGAAAGAGAAACCTATGGAGCTGGAGTCAATTAACTTCCCAGCTATAGACCATGAAAGTCAGGAAAAAGGAGTAACATAAATATAAATTTGAACTTTAAAGAATGAAGTAAGTGCAAAACTTAAGGGTTTACTTTTTCCTTCCCTTCTATTGGTCTGTTTTTGCACTTTCCCCCTTCCCTATTTTGTATTCAATATATACTTCAACTACTAGTAGAGAAAGGATATAAAAACAATAAGAGAAGAAAAGCAAAGGAGGAGAGAGGAAAATTGGAATTAATGAAAAGAAATTAATAAAAAAATTAAATTAAAGAAAGTGGAAACGAATTATTTTTTTATTTGAAATTAAGAAAAATTTAAGTTGAAAGAGAACTTGCCTGACTTAATTTAAAGGACTTGAACTTAATTTAGCATGAAATAAAGGACTTAAGTGAAATGCATTAATGAAAGTGAACTATAGGAATGAAAGCGAACTATATGAATTTGTCTGAGCTAATTTGAAGGATTTAAACTTGAGCATGAGCTAAAAGAAGACCTGAGAGCTGAAATGAGATAAACAAAAGCTGAGTTAAAGTAGGACATTAAAAGAGAAGTACAGGACCTTAGAAAATCAATAGGGAAAATACACTCAGACTTAACACAAACTTGGCATATGCTAGAGGAATCAAAAGGGGGTTATGGTGAAAAAGAGAAAAGGAGCTGGACCAATGAGCTTTAACAGATTGAAGATGAGAGAAAGGTATTTAAAGATAAGAGGACTTCTGGAAAAAAAAGGAGAAACCTAAAAGAAACCCTTATCCCTGCTCTAGTAGAATTCATAGGAAGGTCTAAGGGACAAATAAGCTGGGAGATGGAGAAGATCTTTAGAATAAACTGAGTTAAGCAAAGAAATTTTCCAAGAGACATAGTGATATATTTTTTGAGAGTATACACCAGGGATGAAATCCTCCAACTGCATTGTGAAAATAGGTTAAAGATTGAAGATATCAAGGTCCAACTCTTCAAAGATATACCAGAGAGACTGCTAAAGAAAAGAAAAGATTGTCTGTTTTTGATGACTCAACTGAATAGAAAAGTGATAAGTTTCAGATGGGAACAAGTTGAATGAATCTCATTCTGATACAGGCAAAAAAGATTTAGAATTAATATGGTGCAAAAAGCAAAGGAATTTTTAGAAAGATATGAGAAAGATCTAGAAGAGGGTATTGGAATAAAACAAGATAGAACAATAGTGAAAAACCAAAGACATCAAAACCAAAAGGAAAGCCAAGAAGACTGCCAATCAAAAAATAAAGATGAAAGCAAAAAAGAAGGGGAGTGAGAAGAAGAAGATATTGAGGAAGGAGAAGAAGAAGACTAAAAAACTTTTGATAACTTTGAAATTTGAATTTAAATAAATTTAATTTAGTTAAAGAGAAAATAAAGAGAAATGAAATGAGAAAGTTGTCATGTCTAATGTGGAATATAAAATGTCTTAATTGGTCAAACAAAAGGAAACAGGTATTTCGGGTGTTGTAGAAAAAGTGAAACAAGATATATACTGTTTACAAGAAATGCATTTAAAAAAAATCAAAAAATGGAAGTGAGAATACTTAAGAACCAAAAACTAGGAAAAGAATTTGTAACAGCAGATAATAAAAGAAAAAAGAAAAACATTCAGGTGAAGAAATTTTCCAAGATACTAAAGGAAGAGATTTAGGAATTGAAGTATAGATGATAAATCTGAAAGTGTTGATAATAGGAGTTTATGCCCCTTCAGGAAATAGATCTAATTTTATCCAAGAGCTAATGTAAAAAATGATGAAATATGATTATGAAAATTGGATAATGATGGGAGACTGGAATGGGCTAATATTCCCAAAATTAGATAGGTTATCAATGAGAAAGAAAAATATCTCCCAAGGTAAACTCCCAAAAACACTTACAAATTTAATGGAAAATTTCTCACTAGTAGACTTATGGAGGTATAAATACAGAGAATTAAAAAACTACATATATTTTTCAGAAGTGCATAAATCTCATTTGAGAATAGATATGTTTCTAGTATCAAAGAGCTTAGGACAGAGGGTTAAAAAATGGATATTTTACTAAAAATATTGCCAGACCATAATCCCATTTTGTTCATGAGGCAAGGAGCAAAAAAGGAGTGGAAATGGAGATTGGATGATACATTGCTACAAGATGAAGGAATATTGAAAAATGTTAAAGAAGCTCTATCTCATTATTTCACAGAAAATTTGGACAAGGGAACATTTGGACTGTCTGGGATGCTTGTAAGGCAGTTATGAGAGGGCTGTGCAATAAAGTGGAATACAGAAAGAAAGAAGAAAAAGAAAAAAACACAATCAATTAGAAACAAATAAAAGATAAGAAGAAAAAACTAAACAAGAAGTAAAAAAGGTATACATCTAGAAATAAATCTATTACCAAAAAAATGACTGGTGATAGAAACAAGAGAAGAAATTGAAAAAAGATGAGAATGGCAAGACAGGAATTGTTTGAGCAAGTGAATAAACCAGGCAAGGGCTTGCATATAAACTCAGAAGAGATAGAGAGAAAATATTTCAGTAATAAGGGATGAAGATAAGACCTATGCAGATTAAGACTCATTAAAGAAGGTGTTCTACAATTATTACAAGAAGTTATTCAAAAACCATCAAGTTAAAAAGAAGTTATGAATTACATAAAATAAAATATCCTACCAGAAATAACAGAAGAACATAGGAAAAGATTAAACCAGCAATATCACTAAGAGAAATATAAGCTTCTATTTTTTTAAAAAAAATATCTGGTCCAGACAGTCCGATGGCATGTTATTATAAAAGTTTACAAGATCAATTATTACTGCCTTTACAATTAACTATTAACCATATCTTGTATGAGAAAAAAAAAAACAGAGTCATGCTCTAATGCAGATATAAGTTGAATACCTAAAGAAGATAGAGATGCTACTGACCCTAAAAACTACAGGCCCATTGCTCTATTGAATGTAGACTATAAAATGTTTACATCAATACTGGCAGAAAGAGTGAAGATTTTGTTACAGGAATGGATAAAAGAAGAACAGATGGGCTTCCTCCCAAAGAGATGCCTGAGAGATAATATCAGATTCATCCTTGATGTAACTGAATACTATGAGCATCATCCAGAGAAGAAGGCTGCATTAATGTTTATCAACAGGGAGAAAGTCTTGAATAATCTAAATTGGATCTTTATGGAAGAATTGCTGAAAGCAATGAATATGGGAAATGATTTACAGTGAACAAACAGCCCAAATTGTCATTAATGGTGAAAGAACAAAAAGGCTAAAGATTGAAAAAGGAATAAGACAGGATTGTCCTTTGTCTCCTTTTTTATTTATTTTGTCTTTAGAACTTTTGTGTAACCAAATTAGAGAGGAGAAAAAGGTCAAAGGAGTAACAATAAAAAATATGAATATAAAAATTAGAGTGCTTGCAGATGTCCTTGTGGTCATACTGGAAGACCCACTAGAAGGTCATGATACTTTATTGAAAATAATGAAAGGTTATGGAGAAGTGGCAGGTTTCAAGATTAATAATGATAAAACAATTATTCTAATTCAGGGGTAGGCAACCTTTCCCCTTTAAGGGCTGAGGGACTTCAGCTCCCATAATCCCAGGAGCTATTGGCCAACATGGGACTATTGGCCAACATGGCTGAGGCTTCTGGGAGCTGAAGTCCCTTGGCCCTTAAAGGGGAAAGGTTGCCTACCCCTGTTCTAATTACAGGGAGAAACAGACTGCCCCAAAGGAGTGGCTCCACACCATCCCTTTGCTCGCTGGATTGGGGCTGCAACAACTGCACACTGTTGCCCCAATACAGTGTTTTTCTGGTGCAAAAAAGTGGCAAAATGCTGGTCCTTTTTGCGCCAGAAAAAAACAACCCTCCCTTTGACACCACTGTGGCTCTTTTTTGCTCCTGCGGTATATGGCATGTAATTGCTACACCACAGGAGCATTCTCACACTGGCCACCATCTGGGCAGGAATCTGTACTCAAGAAAAGAGGCTAATGTCAGATCAGAACATGGAGAAACAAATGGTTCCCAATTGGCAAAGGAGTCAGACAAGGTTGCATCCTTTCACCCTTTCTGTTCAACTTGTATGCAGAACATATTATAAGAAAAACAGGTTTGGACACAGACGAAGGAGGAGTGAAAATAGGAGGAAGGAATATCGACAATCTAAGATATGCAGATGACACCATACTACTAGCAGAAAACCTCACAGACCTGGAACACCTATTAAGGAAGATCAAAGAAAAAAGTGCAAAGGCAGGCTTAATGTTGAACATAAAGAAAACAAAAATAATGATCACTGAAGACCTTCACAAGTTCAATGTAAACAATGAAGAAATAGTGAGGCAGAAGAATTTCTTTAATTAATGTTTTATATGCCTAAATTAGAAATGTGTACTATTATAAGTGTAAAATAATGGTCAAGCAGCCATGCAAAGGGAATTCTGGGAAGTGGGCCTCTAAGGAAGATGCTGGAAGGTTTAAACTCAAAGAATGCTAAAGGGTTATTTAGACAGCCTGACCCCAGGCCTGGTAACCTGATGCATCAAAGACTTTCATTAGGAGCCAGCATGAGCCAGCGAGCCATAATAAATCATTGGCAGCTACTCTTGTTTGTGCAAAAGGGCCTTCTGCCTGGGACACACCAGTTTATTTACTGATAAGAGATTTTGGTATGTGGTTGGCATGGCAACATGGTAACTTAAGCATATTATAATGTATTCTGAAATCTGTATTCTCATTGCTCAGGATTCTGTGTTTAAAGTCTAAAGTCTGTGAGTGCATAAAACTACGGCCATCTTGGCTTGTCTTTTGCCCAATGATTCGAATGCAAATTCCATTGGGACTTGCCGGCAAAATAAACCTATATTTTCAAATTATTTTGGTCCCCTGTTCTGCTTCAAGCTCTGCAGGGAACCGTGGATGCTGGGAGTTAGTTTGCAACAGCTGGTTTCCCCACTACAATAGAAACAGTAAAAAAAATTATCATACCTGGGATCAAACATTGGTAGAAATGGGGACTGCAGTTAGGAAATCAAAAAAAGATTTAGAATGGGAAGGTTGCTATGAAAGAACTAGGAGAGATTGTAAAATGCAAAGATATACAACTCAGCACAAAAGTTAGAATCATACAAGCCATTGTATTCCCTAGATTGACTCAAGGGCAGTTAATATTGATAAACATCAAAACAGAAAAGATAAAAAGAAACAGGACATAGAAAAAGGAAAACAGAGAAGGAATACTAGTTGTGTAACTATGATTAAGAAGTAAGGTATGTTACTTCACAGAATATTAATAAACTAAGAAAGCATGGTTCCAGGAATGAAACAGAAAGGACAGAAATGGGAGTGGGAAGAGTGAAAGAAAAATAAATAACCATCTTTAGGAAGGGAGGAAGGTTATTTTTAAAGAAGTATGAAAATGATGAAAGAATGTGTCCGTGTGTGTGTGTTATTGTTTGTCTTCTATACATTGATGTTTGTTGATAGTCATGTTTGTTATTTTTCATTCTTGTTATGTCATTTTTAAAATTGTAGTTTATATTATATGGTTCAATGGGATGATATAGATGTATGTTTTATTTTAATTAATAAAACGTGAAAGATTACAATTTTTTTTTTAAAAAAGAAGGGGAATCCAACTCAGCAGCAGAAGCAGCCATGGCTGTCTGAGGCCTCTCTAGCAACAATATTTAAAAGCACTTAAAGCTAGCAACATCAAACATCAACTCCCCATTCTTACTTTATATCAGAGATTATTGTGTGTTCAGAAGAAATGATAATTCATTTCCATATAACTTCATATCAGACATCATACTTTGAAACAGCAATGAGATTAAAACTACTATACAGAAAATGTATGCTTTATATTAAGTGAAGGTTTACTATATTGGAAAATGCAAAAACAAGAAACTGTAGAGTAATAACAGTGCCGTCATCATGGATTTGCAAAAAGCTTGACTTTTTAAAGACTGCCTCCATTTTTCTTAAGCCAACATAATGAATATGAAACCTTGGAAATGAAGACATGATCATGAACGTATATAAGTTTGGCATTTATCTCCATCTGAATGTACAGGTTTAATTCAGACTGTAGATAGCCTTTACGGAACATAGTTCTTAAAATAATTAAAAAGATATAATATTTTAATAAAAGGCAAGATGACACTTTCAGTAGTATTTTGGACACATTCTATATAAAAGTAGTGAAGGTACAATGTAATTGGTTTTTAAGTGCTATAGTGCATTTTGTTAAATACTGTCACAAGTTTTAATTTAAGAAATGGGTTATTATTCTCTAGGTCAATTGTAGATCTGTAGTTTGTTCCTATTGCTATCCATATGTAACTACAGAATGGGATGTAAGTAGGTCTGTCAAGCTATTACAACTGAAGGTACAATATATATTTTAGTAGCTCAAGTGGTTAAGATGCTGACTCTGTTGATTGCAAGATCGGCAGCTTGGCAGTTTGAGGCCCAGGTGCCGCATGATGGGGTGAGCTCCTGTCACTAGTCCCAGCTTCTGCCAACCTAGCAATTGGAAAGCATGCAAATGCAAGTAGATAAATAGATACGACTTCAGTGGGAAGGTAAACAGCATTCTGTGCAATCATGCTGGCCACATAATCACAGAGTAGTCTCTGACAACACTGGCTCTTCGGCTTAGTAACAGAGATGAGCACTGCCCCCTACAGCTGGACATGACTTGACAATCTTTGTCAACAGAGAATACCTTTACCTAGCTCACTATATGGTTTTTCCTATTGGCAACCCTTAGTGTAATGCATTCTACAATCCCATGCTTAGGCAGATTCAGATTACTGAAATGATGCTGTAATGATAACATTTCTCCCACTTTCTTTCTGCTATCTTTCACAGTGACACATGGCTGCCACTGGAGTTTCCCTTCTTTCTGTGATATACTTACATTGTCACTAAGATTACTGAAGACTTGTGTCACGAGCACCACTTACTTTTCTTAATGTGGCAGCCCAATGGGTATTATTATCCCACCGCTGCCCCAATATGTGATGTATCAGATCACTTTTATGCATTTCTATGGGTTTACTCCCCAATCTTGGTTTCTTTGTTTTTTAGTAGTGTGGAAATTCAGTCCAGTTTCAGAGAAGCTTGTATGAAACAAAAATGTAACTTTATTTGGATGATGTTTAACCGTGTTTCATTTGTTACAATGTTGTATTCACTTGTTCTTGTCACACTGTGTTACATAGCTCTTTATCCAGAGAACACCGGATACTATTCTTTAAGACCCTCATGCTGTCCTTATTTATAGTTATCCTTTTAACTTTATTTCTATAATAGCCCTCAGGCTATTCAATGCCAGAAATTCCCTCACTTGGGAGTTTTTCTAGTATTTCTATATTGGTGTGATACTTTCAAGTGGATTATCAAGAATTATTATTGTCATCTACAAATGTTCTGATTTTAAAATTGTTCTTTTAATCTTTAAGGCTCTAATATTTTTATCTTCTTTGACTTTTTTTAATCAAATTCTCAATAACTAATAAAAAATATCAGAGGAGACAGGGGACAACCCTGTGTTGTGCCTCTCTTTATATAAAGATCTTTTGTTCTTTTGCTGTTTATTAGAATTCTCACTTTTTGTCCTTTATATATTTCTTTTATGCAATCAAGATAATTTTGACCTAAATTTATTTCGTGAAGTATTTCTTTAAGTGTTCTCCAATTCAGTGAGTCAAAGGCCTTTTCTAGCTCTACAAAAACCAAACCTAATTTCTTTCCTACATGGTGTTTGTAATATTCCATCACATTCAAAACGACTCTCATATTTTCCCTTATATGTCTGTCAGACGAATGTATGTAGACGAAATAGAGCTATAAATAATTGGAAAAACACCAGCGGGGAAAGGTTTTATGCCTATAGATGTTTGTCTAGTCCATTTTTCTGATGTTTTATGCTTTATATCTCATAGGTTAAAACAAAGATTTAAGCTATATTGAGTCTATTAGTAGATGTATATTAAGAACATTTATATTTATTGAGAAAGAAAAGAAGACTGGAACAAAGAAACCAAAGAAAAGATCAGAAAAAAACAAGAAAGAAGAAGAGACCTACAGAAAGAAGGACTTTAGAGTATTTGATGCTTTTGATAAGTATTTGATAATTATCCGATCAATCTTTTTGTATCAATGCAGGAATTGTATTATGTTATATATTACAATAAAATTTTTAAAATATATTATCAGGTAGGAACCCTATTTGGTCTTCCTCTATCAGTGTGGCAAACATGCTTTAAGTCTAACTGCTAAAATTGTAGTAAATATTTTATTATCTTGGTTTAGGAGTGATATTGGCCTAAAGTTTTTTGGGGTTGTAATATCTTTGCCTTCCTTAGGTAAGATCACTATATCTGTTTCTTTCCATGTGTTTTGGACGCCATCACTTAATATAGCATTGAATATTCATTGTAATGGACCAATTAGTTCCTCAATGAAAATTTTATAATATTTAAATGTGAACCTGTTCAGGCCAGGTGCTTTTCCATCTTTCCATTTTTTTAAATTTTGTCTCTTCTCTTTTGTGATGATGGTTCTGTTTAATTTCGGTTTTTGTTCTGTATCTAAAGATGAAAATTTAAATTCTTTCAAGTATTCTTTCACCTTCTCTAAGTCTGTTGGACACTTTATATAAGTTTGAGTAGAATTCATAAAAGGTTTCTTTTATATCCTCTCGTTTTGTCTGTATTATCTCGACTTTTTTATTTTTGTTATTTTTTTCTCTTTCTTTCCTTAATTTATGTGCCAGCCATTTTCCAATCTTATTTGAATGTTCAAAAGATTTTTGTTTTGCTGCTTTGAGTTTTTCCCTCAATTCTGTTACTGTTTCCAATGAGATTTGTTTTTTCACTACCTTGATTTCTTCTATCACATCTTTATTAACTCTCTCTTTTTCTCTAATAATTTCTTTTAAAAAGGTGTTTTTTCTTTTTCTTTGAAGTTCTATGTTTTATTGTATAAAGAACCCTCTCAGCACCATCTTACTCATGCCCCAAATTGTTGTCATCTTCAGTTCATAATTCATGTTTTCTTTGAAAAACAATTTAATATTCTCATTTGATTTTGAAATTATGTTCTGATCTGACAACAATTCATCTTTCAATCTCCATATGTATTTTTTAAAATTTTCTTTCATAGTAAGAACTAGGAGTTGTGATCTGAGAGTGCTCTAGGTAATACTTCATTTTTTTGATATTTTTAATTAATGTTTTTGTAGCTAAGAACATGACAATTCTGGACAGGGAGTGATGTCTTTCAGAGTAGAATGTATATTTTCTCTTGATTCCTGAGATATCTCCAACTATCTACCATCCCTAATTCTTCCATCATGCTAAAAAATTTTTTTTGATAATTTACCCTGATTTTGTTTACTTTTTTTTCTCATTTTCTGCCTACCTGAAAAAATCTATAACTCCATTGTAATCATCCATTATTATTATATTTTCATAATTGTATTCCATCAGTTTCTCTAATTTTTTGTAAAAATATTCCTTTACTTTCTTGGGGACAATAAATCCCTACAATTAGGTTTTTTTTCCCTTTTGCATAGTGTTCTCTATTCCTATGTACTGTCCTGTTATATCTTTAAAAATTCTCTTGCTGTGATTGGTTCTTTTACATATATTAAAACCCACTTTTTTTGTTTTTAGCAGCCAGGAAAGATTCTTTCCCCAATTTTCACTTTCTCAAGTTTTTTTAATCTTTCTCTTTAATGAGTGTTTCCTGTAAGCATACTAAATCATAGTGTCCTTTTTCCAGGTAATGAAATATTTTCTTTCTTTTTTACAAAAGGTTTGGTCCCTTAACATTCTATATTATTAGTTTCATCTTTGGTCTTTATTGAATTCCACAAGAAAGGGAAACGTTATTGATGTTATTACTATTGCTAATTTACTCAGTGGATTCTTTTTCAGTCAGGAGGGCTTTTTCCTCTTCTCTTGTTTCCCCCTCCTCTCTTGAGTCTCCTATGCCTGCTCCTACCTCTTCTTCTTCCTCTTCTATCTCCTTCTCTTCATCATTATCTGGTTTTTCCCTATTTCTGTCTTCCTCTTCTTTCTTTCTAGTCTAATCAACTTTGATAATCTTCCCATTTCTTTTCTTATTCTTCCTCATTGTCTGTTCCTTGTTTTTTGGGTTCTAGACTCTTTGTTCTGGCTTTCTCAATCTCTTTTCTGTGCCTCTTCCAGAATTCACTTGTTTTTTTTCTATATAATTTGTGTCTTTTTTGTTTTCATGTAACCGTAATTCTCTCTATGTCTTCCCATCTATATGGGATCCAATAATATTTTAGTTGGTAATATTTAGTTGGTCTAGTTACAGTTCCTTCTTCTCTTTAATATTTTTGTTGTGATGTCTTTGTAGATTTGAATCTTGTTTTCTTGAATCACTAGCTTGGTTTTGATTTATTTATTTATTTATTTATTGGGGCTTTTTTAGTCCCAATAGTCTTTTTCTATACCCAATAAATTAAAATATCCCTTGGAAGTTTTTTCAGTGGGTGAAGCTAGCCAAATGGCTTGATAGAACTTTTCTGGATCACTGGGTGCTTGGAAATAAATAATTATAGTAAAAGCAGATTCCAGGGGTGGATCCATGAAGATAAAGATATAAGGAATGTGTTAAAGTAAAAGAGACTATATTTTGAAGAGGTAAACTCAAAAATCCTTGTCTTCAGTCTGGGTGTGAAACTTGGAGTGAAGCTGGCAACCATTATAGATATATGAGGTATCCAAGAGCCTTTACCAGCAGAGAGAAATGATTAATGAGTTAAGATAGGGGATTTTTTTCTCAAGCCTGGGAGTAACTAAGTCATAAACTGTGGAAGGATTGTCTCTAAAAAAGATGTATTAACAAGGAGTTAATGAAAGTTGTGTGTTGAAATAAATGGAGGAAAATCAGAGGGAGGGGTGAGAAGGACAGATTTAATTTAGAAAGGGGAAAAAACAGAAGGAGAGAAATTGTAGCAAAGACAAAATAAAAACAAAATAAAGACATCAGATAAATATTTAAGAAGGCTAACATGATTAGAGGAAAAGACACACTCATTACAGGAATCTGAAATGATGAGAAGCCCCCAAAAAGCACACACACACCTTCCACAGCTTTCACACCCTTCACAAGTCCTACAGGATTCAAAACCTCCCACAGCCATTCCAAGCTCTGATGGGGCAGCAATGGAAAAAGGAGGAACAAAACCAAGGGGAAACAGATGGATTATGAAAATTGATGAAAAGACTCACAGGAGTTGTAAAGGAGGAAAATGATTTAAAAATTCTTAGTACTTTGTCAAATGTTGGAGAGAGAGAGAGTGAGAGGAAATATGAAAAAGGAGAGGGGGAAAGAAAGGGAAGATCTGATAAAGGCAATAGAGAAAGAAAGAAGTTATGACAAACAAATTTCAACAACAAATGGAACTTGAAAGAAGTTCAGATGAAAAATCCATGAGTATTCAAAAAACATTCAAAAATTCAAGAGGATGTTCAAATACTAAAATTGGACAACAAATCACATAAAGTTATTCAAGAAACACATCAGAGGGAAATTCAGGGAAATAAAAATAAGCTTACTGAGATAGATAGGAGACTTATATATTTGCAGGTTTATCAAAGAAGATCAAATTTTGTTGTCAAAAATATACCAGAAGCTGGGAAGGAAGATAGGAGAATTGATTTGAAAACGGAGATATTAAGATGGTTACAACAAATCTCCCCAACTCTAAACTGGACTGAATCTGACTTGGAGCATGTTACTCATATTGCATCGGGGAGGAGTAGAATAACACCATGAGATGTGATAGTGAGAGTTGTTCACTATAACAAGAAAGAGGAACTGATGAGGAGGAAAAATCCAGAGAAATTAAAATTTGGAGAAGTAAAAGTGGAAAAATATGATGATTACTGCCTGCAAACAAAGCTTTGGGGGATATCAATGAAGCAATGTATTGTTGAAGGCCGGGACTTATTATACTGGGGGCACCCTGTGTTTTTAAAATTTCAATGGGCAGGAGGAAGATACAGGATTGACTCTGTGGAACAAGGACTGCAGTTGTTAAAAGAATTGGAGATATATAAGGAAATAGTGAAAACAGCTGGAGGATCCACAGAAACATCTGGAAAACAAGAGCTGAAGAATGTGTAGAAACATTTGGAGGAGCTGGAGAAGGAGGTATGGTTGGGGCGATTGGAGGCAATTGGAGGGAGCAATTGGTGGAGTTGGAGTCCTATAGATGAAAGATAGTGCCATGGCCAGCCATGCTGAGGACAAGGAGGATGAGGAGGATGAGCCTGGCCCTAGCTTTGCTCTGCCAGCTCCAGTAAAGCTGGCTGAGCCAGAACCTAGATCTGCTATGCCAGCTGCAGCAGAGCCCATGATTCAGCAGGCTAGCCTTCCCCCAGCAGAGGTTCCAGGCCTGAGATACATGGAGGAGCAGGACGAGGAGGTACCTACCTTCAGCCAGAGAAGGACAGAAAAGGTGTGCCTCTGGTGATCCCGGAGGTTATATGAGAAACACTCAGCAATCACCAAACAGCTGTGATTAGGAGGTGGGCCAATATAAACAGCTGTGAGATGCCAAGCTTCTTTGTCAGAGTCTATCTGCATTCCCTGGTGAAAGCATCTTAATTTGACTCCCTTGTTGCCTGAAACCTTGCCTTCTGGACCTCGGATTGACCTGGAACTGTTGATCTTGGACTGGACTCGCTGACTTGCTCTCTGGTCTCCTGGACCCTTGGATTGCCCCCTGGTTTTGCTCTATTGGACTGGTACTGTGCTTCAGAGTTGCATTTGTGTGTTTGTTCTTATGAGCTACTCCATTGGCTGCTTTCCTGGACAGATAGAATTACTACAATCAAATTAAAAAGCTAAGATTATTGTTTTTACGAGCACTTGAAGGGAGGGCAAGTTCAGGCCTTTTGGATTTCTTTGTCACCCCTCCCCACATGAGCAGCCTTGGGGACTGGGGCTAGGACAAAATGCCCTAGTGGATGGGAGTGGGGAGGTAAAAGGGGTAAGGGGAGGTGAAGGAAAGGAGATATGGGGAAGAGATATGGGAATGGGATGTACCAATTTGAGCCATTAAAAATGAAATTGAAGTATGTGATGCCATGTAAACTGAAAATTTCAACTTTAAACACCAAAGGCCTGGGTTCAGTGGTCAAACAAAGGAGAACTGAAGCATTATTGAAGAAGGACAGAGTGGATATTATATTTCTTCAAGAGACACATCAAGAGAAGGATGATGTAAATGAACTGAAACTGAACTGTGCAAGTTTTTATGAGAAAACATATGCAAATTCCAAATAAAGGGGTGTAGCAGTAATAATGGCAAAAAATGTAGTTTTATAATAAACAATGTGTTAAGAGATGACGATGGAGGATATATACTAATACAAGGGGAATTAGGGGAGGAAAAATATGTAATGGCAAATGTATATGCTCCAAAAGAAAAGCAGGAAGAATTTTATGAGAAAGTATTAAAGAAAGTGGAAAATATACAGGAACAATATATGGTCCTTGCAGGTGACTTTAATATGCAGATGGCCAGGATAAAAGATAAATCTAACCCACCAGTAAAGGATAGATGTGGTAATATAACAGATTTAAATAAAATAATGAATAAAAGGGAATTGAAAGATGTATGGAGATTAGTAAAGGGGGATGAAAGAAAATATACATATTATTCTGTGGTACACAAGACATATATAAGAGTAGATTACATCTTTATATCCAAAAATATGTTAAACAAAATCTTGAATACTGAATTAGGGAATATCAGGGTATCAAACCTACAGTAAGGATCAAATTTTAAATTCAGTTAATTTTCCACCATTAAATTTTAAAGGAGAGAAACAACAGAGTTAATAGATTCCTTCGCAAGCACAAACTTATCAATTAAACACAATACTTGATATAGCAGTTAAGAGCAATTAGCATTTAAGAGAAGAGATATCAGTTAATTAACTATTTAATGAAATGCACAAACCTCAAAACCACCTTAGATTTATAAACACCCCTTCTATATGCACTTTATATTCTATAAATCTTATATTGTATTTTATATAATTAATTCAAATAATTAATCCTAGTTGTTAAATAAATGTTTGTCTCTAGTTGTTCAATACTTATAATTAATTAATCTGCTATTTGTACCTAATATATGTACAGTATATAGATTTTAAACTTTAAAGAGATAAATAATTCCAGTTCAGGTTCACCGGTTCATTAAGCAATTATTGCAAGTACAAAAATCAATAATCTATATGTATACTTGTATTTTCAGTCTTTTGTGATATTATATTCCCCCCTTTTACCTCTTCTTGTTTTTATTTTCTTCAGTTTTTCCAAAAATGTTAATTGTCAGTTCAAATGTAGTTCCGCTTTATTCTTGTTGTTGGATTAGTCCAGCTCTTATTAATTAAATATTTATCTAGGTGGTGGTCACTTTCTTGATTATAGTTTCTGTCTCAGTCCCTTTTCCAGTCTCTCCCCACTCAGTGTTCTTTAATCCTCTTTCCCATTGTTCTTTTCTCACCATCACTGTCCTTCCCAACATTCCATGTTTGAGCAAAGATCCAAGGTTTTTCAAAAAAGTTATTCAAATCAAAGTTACTCAAATCAGTCTATTGTCTTTAATCTATTCTGAGTCTCTGCTTATGTCTCTATTCACTTTCATTGTATTATTATTATTATTATTATTATTATCCCTTTTTAAGTTCCTTTTGTCTATATCAGCGCTTAAAGTAATTTACTTTCCCATCATTGCTTTTAGTTCCATTTTTGTGTCCTTAAACCTTTAAGTCCTTTCTTGTCTTTACTTTCACTTTTTTCTCTCGCTGCTGCTCAATCTCTCTCTTTCCTAGCTTGGCTTCTCAAACTCCTCTCAGTTTTTGGCCATTCCTCCTTGATCCTTCTGGGCAAATTCTGTCTGACCAGCAATGTATTTAAGAGTTCATAAAAGTTCACATAAGTTTGTAAAGTAAGCTTATAATTTGCTATTTCACTCTTATTGGAGATGGGTTCCTAATAGCTGAAAGTAACAGTTATTGGTATTAAGCTGTTAATGATTTTTAAGTTAAAAAAAAAAAAGCAGCAGCAGTGCTTGTGCCACTAAGGTCGCTGCTTTGTTGCAGACATGGCTAGCTCCATTCCCCAATTCCCCTCTGTGTCTCTTTGATATTGCTCTCTCCTCATCATCAATCCTCTTCAATCTGGGACACCTGGGAATATTCAAGATTCTTTTTGGAGCCCCTCTGCTTCTCCTCCTCTTTGGGGACAATTCTCATTGAATGATTAATATCACCACCTGATCTAGTCCCCACAACAGATAGCCATTTCTCAGAGCAACTTCAAAGAGATGGTCCATGAACCATCATGACACCAGAAGTATGGAAGAACATTGGTGAATTTTTAGAAATAATAATGAATAGCATTACAAAAGAACTGGGCTAAATAATAATTCTTGAGATAATTTATAACTGCCTTATATTTAAAAGTTCGAATCCAGCTTTTGAGGTAGTTTAGGTTAATAATAGGGAGGAACTAATTCCAATTGGCATTAATTTGAAATTCATGAATCTATTATATACCCTTTCAATATTAAGTGGTGCATACTGTCAAGGTGTTTGTCCCAATGTTGGTTAATTGAAATCTAATGGATTGTCCCATTAGATGTAAGATTGTCCTGTAGGGCTTTGGCAAACACACTTATCCCACTTTTTCAAGTAATTCATACCCACCTTCAAGCTGCTCTGTGTCAAAGATAGCAAGTTACCATGGTGTCTTATGGACCTAGCAGAGATGGGGGTAACCCATAACAAAGGCCCAAAATGCACAGGCCAAATAAAGCAGCTTCTGGCTGCTTTGGGGGTGGTGTCATTTACATGATGCACACACCTAAAATGGCTGAAAGCCATGCCAACACCATGTTAGGAGGCCAAAAGCCAGACCAAAAAAGAGCAGAGATAATCCAGCTCCTGGTGGCAGCTGGCTTGGGACTCTGGCGGCAGCCCACTTTTCAAGTGGGCCATGTGGTTGCCATAGTCCCGGTACAATTGCAACTGGGGCTACTTTTTATCAGCCAACTGCTTTATGCCATTGTCAAGGGAGAAGTTACCCACCACCACTTGTTCCATGATCTTCCCCCACCAAGTTCCTTCAACCTTTCCTCTTGCAACTTATCTCTCATTCAGCTGACCACCTCAATTTCTCTCTTCTAAAATTATTGAAAATTTTAAAATTTCTTTACATAAACACTGTTCTATCAAAAATGTGTTCGATATCATTTTCAAATCATGAACTCAGAGAATAGTAACATAAAATAAAGTAAGCTGTTTTAAATCTTAAGGTTTTTTTCTTTACTTTTAAAACATCTTTTGTTTGACTGATGTAGAGTGTCGCGAATGCTGTGTGATTAATAATAATAATAATAAAATCCTAGCTTCTTTTCTTTTTACATTTATCATTTACTAAGATTCCATAAACCTTTCTTAACTATTCCAGATACTTCACATTTCACTGCCTTAATTGTTTGGTTCATTCTCTTTCTACTTTACAATAGATTAGACCATGATTATTGACAACATACACAGCCAGAAACTCAATAAGAAATAAAATATAGAATTGGGCCCCTGTGGCTATAACCTCTCTCTTTTCCTTTTGTTTCAGTTGTTCTATTGATTCATTACTTTTACCAGACTTTGAGCTGAATGAAATGACAGCAATATGTGCTAGAAAGCTTAATACAAACTTCCTGAATGTTCCATGTGGCAGTTACTCATCTGTCAACCAGACAGAAAAATGTTAACGCAACAGCTGTTGAATCTAATTCCAACAACTATCAAGCACCTTTCTGCATGGTAACTATTTGGCATGGATATAGGGTGAAATTCACAGTACTGTCACATTAATTAGTATAACCCTGATGATTGAAAGGGAATGTTTCTTAGGTTTATATGGGGAATATACAATAGGCCCTTGGTATTGACTGAGGTTTGGTCCCAGGATACCCCCCTCCCATGGATACCAAAACCTGTGATTACTCTGATTAAATACAATGACATAGTAAAATGGTGTCCCTTATATAAAATGACAAAATCAATGGGATCTATTAGAACCATAGGTGTTCTCATCCTCGACATACCCCTCATATGATCTCACCAGATCTGGATCAGTTGCTCTGCATTCATTTCAGTGAGAAACAATTTGTTAAAATGCAGGAGAAAACAGCCCTAGGAAAGAAAAGAGGCAAAAACAAAAAATGGTACTCCTTCTTCTCTTCCAATTGTTAGGCTGACATCAGCAGCTTTGGATTTCTCAGATCCTCTGGCATTCATGCTATCTCTAAGTGCAGCTAGGAGGACAGCCTGCCCATCCTCCTTATTTCAGAATTGCCACTCATGCTTTGCCTAACTTAAATACCATGTGGAAGAGTGTCAGACCCCACGATTCTATTTCTGAGCTACAACATCTGAAATAAAGCCAAAACGTTTATCTGGAGTACCAATCAATTACAGCAATGTTTAACATGGAGTAACACAGAAAGAGACACCACTGGGTAGGGCTGTTTTGATTTTAGCTTGGTTGCTCAGTATTTTGGGCTGGAATGTGATGATTAGGCATTAGAACTCCATCTGGGTGCTAAAAGAAGCTATAAAGTATTGAAACAATCAAAGCCAGGCAATTTGTTTCAATGAAAACACAGATTGCTTGCCTGCCATGTCTAGTGACAACAGATTCTCGATATAAACTTGCTTTTGGTGGCCTTTAAGGCTCCACACCCTTGTGAATAAAATATAGAGCTTTAGGGGTAGTGTTTGCTTACCAAAAAAAAAAACAAAAAAAACAAAAAAAAAACACCATTAGGAAATTTACAGTGATCTATCTAATTTTTATTTTATTTTATTTTATTTTTTATTTAAGCTTATCTTGACAACCTCACATGATTAACCTGTTCCCATTGTCCAAGCCATAGTCCATGTTGGGTTGTGTATGATCAAGTAGACATTAGGTTTTCAATCAGTGAACTTAAAAACTGCCTCTCAGATATAAACTTTCTTTGGGTTTTATTACTGGTTCATTTTCAGAATGATCAATTGCTCAAGATATCTTTTTATACTTGCAGTACTACAAATGCTGATTTCCCTCCAGTGTTGGCCATGATTAGTTTGACATTCAGTTTTTGAAAATGCAAAAGGCATAAACAATCACAAACTCTCAGATTTGTATGCAAATAGCCTTTCACCCACGCTTAGTGATTAGCAGAAATACAAGCTGCTCAGTCAATTAGTGATCTATCATTTTAGCACATTTTAATGTTAATCCTTATTTGCATACAAAAGCAGTTTGAACCCAAATAGATATTGGAACTGCCAAAGATAATTTTGTCTGCTTGCACTTCATATCCAGAACCATAATTGTCCATTGGCAAAATACCAGATCAGCAAATTTGGAAAGCTTTCTTCAAACAAGTGGCAATCAATCTGCTAGCCTGCATTCATGAACAGACCATTTGCAGAAATTTGCTAAACTTCAATATAAGCAATATAAACCCTTGCATATGCTTTTGTTCATATCACAGCTCTCTTCATTCATTGATTGAAGCTGGTTGCAATGGGTCCTAAGTCTTTAATGGTAGGAGGGGATTTCTTATGACACAACTTCTTCATACAGTTTGTCAATTAATTAGAACTATCCTTATATTTCTGACTGACTCTTTTTTTCTGTCATTCAAAGGGGCTGGAAGTTGATGAATGGAAAAATACACATATCAGATAACGAAAAGCTAGAGAGAAAAGAGAGAGAGAGTTGCATCTGCACTGCAGAAATGATCCAGGTTGACACCACTTTAACTGTCATGGCTCAATGCTATGGAATTCTGGGAAGTGTAGTTGGTTGAGGCTCTGATGCCACAACCAACTACACTTCCCAGAATTCCATAGCATTGAGCCATGACAGTTAAAGTAGTGTCAACCTGGATTATTTCTGCAGTGTGGATGCAGCCTATGGGCCTTTACAGACTGCCAGAAATAATGCAGCTTGAGGGCACTTTAACTGTCCTGGCTCGGTGCTAGGGAATCATGGGAACTGTTTGTTTTTTTTCTGGGACATCAACCCTTCTCTGTCAGAGAGCTCTGGTGTCACAATAAACTACAGTTCCCATGATTCCTTAGCACTGAGCCAGGACAGTTAAAGTGGCCTCAAGCTGCATTATTTCTGGCAGTCTGTAAAGGCCCTATATCAGCCTATCCCATGCTCTAAGATCTGCAGAAAAATGCTTTCCATTGGTTCCAGGCATGTCTAGTGAGGATGCAGGAGAAACCCTTCTTGGTGACTGCTCCCATACTGTGGATTTCCCTCTCTGGGAGATCTGGTCAGCCCCCTCCTAGTTTTTTAGTATGTTGCAACAGATAGAGCAGATAAAGTGGAAGAGTAGTGTTTTCATTTTATTATGCTTTAAAAACATTTTAAATGCTGTTTTAAACTTATGTTTTTTAAATCAATGTTCAGATTAATTATATTTTAACTTTTGTACTAAGAGTTTTTCATTGTGTTTATAAAACGTTGTATGGCACCTTGAATCTTTGAATGCTAGGAGAAAGGTGGGGTATAAATTAAATTAATAAATAACATTTTGGTCCTCCTACAATGTCTCTGGAAAAATACTATGACTGTATCTGTCCTACACAACTCTGGCAATTTAATATCACATTAACTGGCATGGTTCCAACTCCGGAGTCCTAGAATTTTTACACTGGGAATTGTTTTACACTGGGAACCATGAGAGTTAAAATGGTATTGTATTGTTGGAACCGTGCAGTGTAATTGCACTCTATATCACAACAGAGTATCCTTTTCTCAAGCATTGTGGGAAGAATGGCTACTAAAGCACACTAGGAGCATTGCTCTCACTTAACACAGCAGCCCACACCTGTACATAGCATTGGATAAAAGTTTATGGATAAACCTGTGAAAATAAAAGGTATACTTTTTATGTCCTTGGGGGTAGTCACTACTGGAAGTTGTTATGGCTTTTTTGTTTTCCCCTGTTACTCTCAGTTTGTTTATTTATTTTACTTGTAAATGTGCATTTCATTGTTTTCTTGTCTACATCACCATTTCTTGATGAAATACACAGGGAGGATGGGAGGGAGGAGTGTCATCTCAAAAGAGTCACTCCTTTCTCTGGGCCAGGACAGGCAGAACCTGGGCCTGACAGCATGAGACTTTTACTTCCTTCTATTATGCAGATTGCTAGGGTCCTGAGAGATTACTCACAAAACAATATGTTTATAGAGGAAGTTTAATATTTAGCTCAAATGAGAGTAATGTTATGGCTGGGATAACAGGCAGCCTGGAATACTAACCCAATGTATACCAGGTCTAAATCACACAGAATTCTAGAGGCAAATCCAAATCAGTTGTAGTTTATTTAAGGGAGTGAACAACATATACCCAAAATACATGCCTTCACACACACACAAGAGCTGAGAGATCAAAGGTGGTAGAGGTGAATATATCTTGAGACTTTAATTAATGGCAATACTCAAAAACATGAATCTTGGTTCCAATTAATGGGGATCTGGAATGGAGAAAGTTCAATAGCCACATGGGACAGATGTGCACCTGGTTAATGAGGAGGCTAGCTGGTCAAACCAACAAAGTGTCTGCATGCTTGCCAACTGAACCCAAAGAAAGGGGGTCTAATGGACAGTATTTATGCTGTGAAAGCACTTTGGTAGCAGAAATCAACGACTTGACTTAGGGTAATTACCTATACCAAATGTTTTCCAGGAAAAAAAGTTAGATGGGAGTTAGAGTAGATGTCTCCATGATTATGTCCCTAGAAAACTGATGGGCCAACCATTCCCAAATCAAGGTTGAGAGTTGTAAATTCCAGAGAGAGAGGTGGCACTTCCCAAGACAAGGGACAAACTTGCAACTTGGCAAGCGAGATCTTTATCTACAAAGACACCACAATCTCCTTTTGCCACCAACTTCCTCTATTCATTAAAGGGATTACGCTGATGTCTTTATGTGATCTATTGAGATGAGTGCTCAGATCACTTTCTAGCTGGTTCCATATTACCTATAGCATCAAAAGCTCCTTACAAAACTACAGATCCCCAGATTCTACAGGATGGATCCATGACAGTTAAAGGTGTGCCAAACTCCATTGTTTCTACAGTGTATGTCAAGCAATTGAGTGTGCAGACAAAGTCTTCAGAAGCTTTCTTCACTTCGCAGAGAAAATCACCCAGCGAGTTTGGAGCTGTATGGCTGTTCAGGAATGCATCCTCCCTGCTTCTGATGAAACAGACTGAAGCCAAGTTTTAACTCCAAAGAGTCACTTTTATTCTTTAGTTGCAATATGTACAAAACTATATACACTCACCACCGACCACCCACACAACAACCCACATGCTGTGGTCTCGGTTTTTTATAGACACTTGCCATGCAGCCTCTAAGTCCAGCCTCTTCCTGTGACTTCTTCCTGTGTCACTTGAATTATTGTCCCCCAAACATGACAACATAATGTGTTTACACTTGGTCTACGTGCTCTCTGGCACATCCTGACCTTGGACACTGCTAAGATGTTTTGAGTCCCAGCTGCAAACAACTTTCCCAGCTAGTAAGCTGTAAAGTGACCTGTAGTACACTTTGTCACTTTCCCACATCTGGACATTTAAACTCGGGTTACAAATCCCAACAGTGTAGATGCACCCACAGATAATCATTAGTTTATATTGTTTCTGCTTTGTTGGATTTATAAATCAACATTCAATGTTTTTACTTAAAAATATGATTTAAAGGCTGAGGTTGAAGGGGAAAATATTTTTCTTTCACTGGAAAAGATGATAGCGACTGGGCCTAATATATTTTGTGCTTTCATGAAAAGCATTCAATTAGAAAAAATATTAATAATCTTAATTGCTTCTATTGTCACTACTTTTCCCTCCAAATGATTTTAGATCATTATTATACATGCAGGTTCACCTTTTGACAGTGTTCAGCTCTGCCTCAGAGAAGTTCTTAATCCCTTATATGCACATATACTATACAAATCTAAATATTTGACAATCATATATATGATAAAATTTCAAAGTTTATCAGAATGAATCATTTTGTACTCTGAAAGCATATGATCTTAACAGCCCTAAGGAGATGAGCAGCTTGTCATTTAGGGCCTCGGCAGACTGCTTAAAAAGCCGTCCTCGGGGCAAGGAAGGAGAGGGGCAGCCGCACGCTCGGTGCCCCTTCCTCCTCCCGAGGTCGTCCTTGGAGCCGACGGCCCTTCGCACGGCTGGCGCTCCGAGGACAGCCTCCCGCTGCAGCGTCCGGACATGCTGCAGCGGAAAAGTCAGCAAAAGTGCACCGCAAGCTTTTGCAGCGCACTTTCGCTGACTTATGAAAGGAGCGCTATTTTAGCGCTCCTTTCAGGGGCGACGAAGGTGCGCCACAGGATTGATTCGTGGGGATGCCTCGGTCCTGCGGCACACCTTCCCAGGGCAGCCCCAGGCTGCCAGTCTGCTTAGGCCCATAGTTTATTAAAACAAAATCATTTCTGTTATTTTAAAATCTGCTACGACCCACAGTTTGTATCACTGTCATAATGTGGTGAGGATTTTTTTTCTCCTCAAAGATTTGCCAAAAGTATAACAGTTTTGTTTTTTTGTTCTCTGACAAGCTGAAGAAACATTGTCCAATTGAAGCTGGTTGTGGCTGGACACCCGATACCCTTCAGACATACATTTTCTTTCTCATCTGAGTCCCTCTTTTTAAAGTTGAAAATAGCATTGGGACTTCCCAATGCTATTGCAGAGATTAGATCAGCTGGGGTGATTAGCCAGCTGGTAAAAATAATCCCCCTGATAAAGAGGAGGCAGAGGGGCTCAACAACGGACCCAGAGCTTCTGGAGTTGCTGAAGGCGATGGTGGTGGAGAGAGAAAGAAAGCCAGTAGACATCAAGAGACATGGAAAGAAGCTGGGTGAGATCTGAGCAAGCCACATCAGCAGCAAATAGCCCTCTTTAGCATTAGCTCAGTCTCCACCTATTTTTCTTTACTAGACCTGAAGAACTGAGGGGGTAAAGATTGAACACACATTAATAATTTACTTTCAACCATAAAAGAATATCTTCTCAAAGACCATAAAGTGGCTGGAGAGCATGCGATTTGGTGTGGTTCAAGTGTCTAAATCCAGAGAGTGAATGGAGAGCTTGTAAAATTGCAGTGGGGGTGACACCACACTTCAGAATAAAGTGATTTAAAAGAGTTGAGAGATTTAAGAGATTAGAGAAACTAAGGGCCCCTGCAGACCATCCCAAAGGGCTGGCCTGGAGCCAGAATTGGGGTGAGGAAGCCACACGCCAGCTGCCCCAACCCTATACCAATGTCATCTTGATGCCATGCGCCATTACACATGGTGTGCAGAGTCAGGACGCCTTTCCAGCACAGTGTTCAAACACACTGCACTGAAAAGGGCACCGAAGAGCTGCACGCCAGCTCTTACGGCAGCCTTTTGTCGCCCCTAAAAGGAGTGGCATTTTGCTGCTCTTCTCGGGGCAGCAAAAGGGAGGATCAGGGCCATGGCGTGGGGTTGCTGCGGCCCCAATCCATTGCTTCCTGGGGTGGCCCAGACCCACCTGTCTTAAGTCCCCCTAAGATTCTGCAACAGTGAAAGAGATGTGGTTTGGTGTTTACACCATATATCAGTAGAGCTTCTGGCTGAGAAGGAGACAGAGACATGGAGCTGAGAAAGGATGAGAAAGATCAGGACTGTATTCAACCAGGGAAGGTTGTGCTGAAAGGAAACGAAAGTCAGGACAATCTATCTGGTGAAATACCAGGTGTGGAATTGGCAAAGATTGACTTTTTTCCTGAATCCTTTGAATGGAGTGTCACAGATTGGTTTACCTCTCAGAGCTGTTTTAGCTTTAAGAGCAGAAGGGATGCATTCTGGGAGAGACAGCCAAGTGAAAGTGATTATGATTAAAACCTGAACACATGTACAGCTGGGGTGAAATTGAATAAGAGTTGGTGGTGATTGTAATTCCGCTGGGTTGCTTTTTGTGTGCTATTTGAAAGACCTGAATGAAGAGAAAGGAGGAAAGTAAAGGTAAAGAGAAAGAATAAAGTGGAAAGAAGCAAGAAGAAAAAGTGATAAAGAGGCAGTCTGCACATAAGGCAACTGGTAGACCTTTGAAGAAATTCCAATCAAGATGGCAATGGTCTGAATTGGAGAAAGTTTGTAAACTATAAGAGAGAAGAAGGGGTGTGAAAAGGGAGTGTAGAAAGATAAATTGTTGGAGGATTGAAAAGTTTTTCCAGTCTTGAATTGTTAAGGGGATCAGGAGAAAGATGGGTTTGTCTCTTATACTAGAGTACCTGATAACTTGCTAAATGGATTAGTAGTGATATAAGGGGAAATGGTTGATTTTGTACTATTTTGTAATTTTTAAATAGGTGGGTGATTGACTGCTGAAAACAAAACAAAGAAGCCTTATTGAAAGAAGAAAGCTCTAAGGTGAAAGTGCTACATTAAAACAGTAGAAAAGGTGTAAAGAAATTGTAAAGGGTAATACAAGGGAAGGGGAAGAGAGATTTGTTTGGAAATTTGGAGGGGGAATGATGTACTACCATCAAAAGTAAAGTGGCCACCCTCAAAGTCTGAGAGACTGTAGTTTGTTAGACTGAACTCTATTAACCAATTGGTTAAAGAGTCAGTCATTGAAAAGAGGAAAATTGGATTGTGTGAAATTTAGATTAAATTGATTGATAGAGTGCTTTCTAAACCCTAACTAAATTAAATACCAATTTGAGTTTAACAGCATTTAAAATCACAATATTAATTTAATTTGATTAAGATAGACTAAACAGCTAAACTATATAAAATTAATGTTAGATATTTTATATTAAATGTATAAAACTTATGACATAGGTGGTAATTCTAAAGGGAGTTAAATTTAAAAATAAAGTGCAAATCTAATCTTAAATCTTAAATTAATAAGAAACAAAACAAGAGATACATAACTCAAGAGAAGAATTAAAACAAGAATTTAAAGCAGATTTAGGTAAAATGGTATCGAGACTAGACAAAATTGATGAAGATTTGACTGGAGTCACTGGGAAAGTAAGAGAAATCGAAACCAAGATGAAAGAAAAGGAAGAGAATGTGGTGACCTTATCCAAAGACCAACAGGAAGACATGATACTAAAGCTACAATTCAAACTATGTGAGAACTGCCTGAAACTTCAAGATCTACTGGAAGTTCCAAATTAACATTTGTATGTATATTTATGCCCGATCGTAGCTAAATAATTTGAGGAACCAGAACAGCAATTTCCTTGAGAAATTGATAGAATCTACCGGGTTAATTCCTGTGTCACAAAAATGAAAAATCTTCTGAGAGATGTCATGGTCTACTTTGTGCAAAAACAAATTGAAGATATGATAATACAATGAAGCTACAGGGAGAAATTGTTAATAGAAGGCAAGGAGATCATGATATTTTGAGACATCCCACATAATATCTTGAGAAGAAAGAAGGAATATAGTTTCCTAAGCAACCAACTGAAAGTATACAGGATCCCATTTAAATGGGAAGAAATTGAAGAATCACTGTAACATGGAAACAAAAAATCAGGCTGGACACAATTGTGAAAGCAAGGGATTTTTGGTCCAATGTGAGGAAAGATATGGAGAAGAGAAGGAAGGAAGGAGAGGAAGAAAAGTAGAAATGTTAGAAAGTAAAATTCAATGGCTCTAGTGATAAGTTGTCTAAATTAAATTAGTTAGATAGAGTTAGACCTGTTGGTCTGTATAGTGGATTTTAGACAGATTTGTTGATTGTCATTTCCCTGGTATTGCTTTTTTTAAATTGTTTGTTTATTTTAAGGAACATATTATAGCAGGGGTAGGCAACCTTTCCCCTTTAAGGGCTGAGGGACTTCAGCTCCCAGAATCCCAGGAGCTATTGGCCAACATGGGACTATTGGCCAACATGGCTGAGGCTTCTGGGATCTGAAGTCCCTCGGCCCTTAAAGGGGAGAGGTTGCCTAACCCTGTATTATAGTAATAAAAGTAATACTGATCCCGAGAGATAGGAACTAATTAGAGATAAGTGAGTGAATAGTATAGTAATCAGAATAGGGTAATGATAAATTGGTGAATTATTTGGAGCACTTATTGATTGTATTTCTTTATATTGCTTTTCTTGTTTTCCTGTTACAGGTGTAATAAACTGTAGGATAGTTGAACAATAAAACCTATTTTTTGGAAGAGAACATATGGAATTTATTTCTTGGAATGTCAAGGGCCTAAACTCACCACAGAAAAGAAAAATGGTATTTACATTTCTAGAAAAAAATAAATTTGATTTATGCCTCCAAGAATCACAAATTCAAAATAAAGAGGTGAGATTGATAAATAATAGAAACTAAGGAAATAATAATAATAATAATAATAATAATAATAGTTTTTATTTAATACCCCGTCCCTCTGAGCGCAATCGGGGCGGCTTACATCATAAAATCACAACATAACAATTAAGAGCAATTTCCTCCCCCTCCCCCCCTTAAAAAGTTATTAAACCAATGACAAGTTAAAATAGATTATAAAAGAGGCAAATTCCTCCATACAAACACCACCAATGATACATACAAAGAGAAAGTGCTGGCGATGTATAAACACTGGCTCATATGAGAACTTGGTCACAGAAAGGGGAGAGTCTCGGAGGGAGATTCTGGAGCCGGAGCTGGTAAAATTAATTAATCCGGGAAGGCCTGCCGGAAGAGATCCGTCTTGACAGCTTTCTTGAAGCTGTCAAGTGATGACAATTGGCAGATCTCCTCCGGCAGGCCATTCCACAGTTTGGGGGCAACTACCGAAAATGCCCTCTGGGAGGTCGTCACCCACCTTGTTTTTTGAGGCTGCAACAAATTCCTCCCAGAGGACCGGAGGGTGTGGGGGGGATTATACGGGAGGAGGCAGTCCTTGAGATAGTCTGGACCCAAGCCATTTAGGGCTTTAATGGTAATAACCAACACCTTGTACTGGGTTCGGAAACTAATAGGCAGCCAGTGGAGGGATCTTAATACCGGGGTAATATGGTCCCCCCTGGATGTTCCGGATATTAATCTGGCCACCATATTTTGAACCAGTTGCAGTTTCCAAACCAAGTACGAGGGTAGCCCCATGTAGAGCGCATTACAGAAGTCGAGGCGTGAGGTTACCAACGCATGCACAACAGAAAGAATATGCAGCTTGGCTAAACAAAAGTAAAAGAGGAGTAATCATATACATAAACCATCAATTCAATTCTAAAGAAATTTTTAGAGACCATGAAGGATATTATTTAGGAGTGGAATGCAACTGGGAGGAAAAAATGATGTTAATTGGAATTTATGGACCCCAAGTAAATAAAGGGGAGTTCTAAGTCAAACTACTCAAAAAATACTAGGATTTGATTATAATAGTTTGATTGTATTAGGTGACTTTAATGAAGTGGTAGATCCCAAATTGGACAGTGCATCTGAGAAAACCATTAAAGAAAAACAAGGGAAACTCCCTAGGAGTTTTTTTTTCAGACTAATGGATGAATTATCCTTAGCTGAAGTATGGAGACACGTACATAATGAGCCAAAATGCTATACTTTCTATTCAGAGAGACATGAATCCTTAGCTAGAATTGATTTATTTTTGGTTTCAAAATCTATGAGTAAGACATAAAAGAAATGCAAATCTTAACTAGGTAAATTTCAGATCATAGTCAAATTATAATAAAGATAGGGGGATCAAAGAAAACATATATTTGGAGGTTAAATGAAGATCTATTGAAAGATAAAAATGGGGGGAAGTGATTCGGCAATATTTTGAAGAAAATTTAAATAAAAGAACTACATTAGAAATAGTTTGGTATGCTGGGAAAGCAGTGATTAGAGCAGGCCTGCACAACATATGTCCTGGGGCCCACATGTGGCCCGCCAAAGGATTTTGAGTGGCCCATGAGGATGTGGAATGACTTCAAGGCTCCTCTATCATTTGACTTCCTGTGGAAACTGCCATTCAGAGGAGGAGGACAAAAGGCAAATACTTGCCCTGCAAGGTTCCTGAACCACTTGGCTTCTCCTAAGGAGAAAGACAGATGAAGAAGGTGGACGGGCGAACACTCACCCTGCAAGGCACCTCCACTGCTTGGCTTTCTCTCAAGGGGGAGGAGGAGGCAGCGGCTGCTCCACTGTCTGGCTAACTCCCAAAGAGAAGGCCAGGTGGTAAAGGAGGGCAGGTGAATACTTGCCCTACGATCCTATGTTACTTGGTTTTCTTTCAAGGAGAAAAATGGGTGATGGAGGAGGAAGAGGACAGGCAACTGCTCACCCTGCAAGGTTCCTCCTTTGCCCAACTTTCTCCTGAGGATGATAATAATAATAATAATAATAATAATAATAATAATAATAAATACATTTTATTTTACCCTGCCCTTCTGAGCACAATCAAGGCGGCTAACAAAAGTTAAAATTACAAATTATATAATACATCCCAATACACTCCCCCCCCCCTTAAAACAGTATTAAATCAGACATAGGATTAAAACATATTAGATTAAAACAACAGTAGTTAAAAACATAAAATAAACAAGATCAAATGAATAAAACAAACCAAATAGCAGGAAAGCGGCAAGAATCATAATTAGGGAGAGGACTGAGTAGCGGGAATTTCGTGAGCCTGAGACATCTATTCTGGAAAGGCCTGCCGGAAGAGATCCGTCTTAACAGCCTTTTTAAAGCGGTTTAGAGAGGTAATCATATAGATCTCAAAGGCAAGCCGTTCCACAATCTTGGGGCGACTACTGAGAATGCCCTCTGGGAGATAGCACAAAGCCTAGATTTCAATGGCTGAAACAAGTTCCTCCCAGAGGACCGGAGCGCCCGGGGAGGATTGTATGGGAGAAGGCGATCCCGAAGGTAGTTTGGACCCAAGCCATTTAGGGCTTTAAAGGTAACACCTTATAACTAACACCTTATATTGGGCCCGGAAACTAATAGGCAGCCAGTGGAGGGACCTTAAAACAGGGGTTATTTGTTCCCTCCTAGATGTTCCAGAACCACTCTGGCTGCCATGTTTTGTACTAACTGTAGTTTCCAGACCAAGCACAAGGGTAGCCCCATGTACAGCGCATTACAGAAATCTGGACGGGAGGTTACCAGCACATGCACAACAGTCTCAAGATCCCTTACTTCCAGAAAAGGGCGCAGCTGGCGTATCAGCCAAAGCTGATAACAGGCATTCCTGACTGTCACATTTACCTGATTTGTCATCAGGAGTGATGAGTCAAGGAGCACCCCCAGACTGCGAATGCAGTCCTTTACGGAGAGTATGACCCCGTCCAGGACCGGAGGTTGCAACCCAATTCTAAGTTTCGGGGAAGCTACCGTGAGCACCTCCATTTTGTCTGGATTCACTCTCAATCTATTTTTCCTCATCCAGCCCATTACTGCCCGAAGACATTCATTGAGGGAGGAGATGCCATCGGAATTAGAGGCTGATGAACGAGACATGGAGAAATAGATTTGGGTGTCATCAGCATACTGATACCCAGCTCCATAACTCCGAATAATCTCACTCAGTGGCTTCATATAGATGTTAAACAATATCGGGGATAGAATGGTGCCTTGCGGAATGCCACAAGTGAGCTCCTTTTTACTGGAGCTGCTATCCCCAAGCAGCATCCTTTGGGACCTACCAAAGAGGAAGGAACAGAACCACTGCACTGCAGTGCCTCCGATTCCTAACCCCCTCAGGCGATCCAAGAGAATGCCGTGATCTCCCGTATCAAAAGCACCAACAGGGTCACACTGCCCCTGTCGATGCTCAGACACAGAACGTCAGTCAAGGCAACAGTGGCAGTCTCAACCCCAAATCCTGTCCTAAAGCCGGTTTGAAATGGGTCTAGATAATCGGTTTCATTCAAGACCGCCTGGAGCTGAAGAGCAACTGCCCTCTCGATCACCTTGCTCAAAAATGGCAACAATGAAACAGGCCTATAGTTCTTCATATCCAGGGGGTCCAGGGAAGGCTTTTTCAAAAGCGACCTAACAGCCGCTTCCTTCAAACAAAATGGAATAAGTCCTTCCCTGAGGGATGCATTGATGATGTCTGTAAGGAACAGCCTCAATGCATCCTCCCACCCCAGGACGGCCAACCATGGTGGGTAAGGGTCGAGAAGGCAGGCTGTTTTCTTCACTCTACCAAGGAGCTTGTCCACATCATCGGTACTCACAGGTTGAAACTGATCCAGGATAATTTCATTTGTGGAGTTGCTGGACACCTTGTCTATTGTTTAAGTTGAAATACTGGCGTCTAAGTCGGCTCTTATCTGAGAGATTTTATCTGAGAAGAAGTTGTTAAATGAATCACAGCAGGCCGTTGTTGGGTTAAGTAGAGGGTTCTGTGCAGGAGGTACCTGCGTCAGCTCCCTTACCACCCTAAACAGCTCTGCTGGATGGGACTCTGCAGACACAATATGTGCAGAACAGAAAGATCCCTGTGCTGCACATATTGCCTCTCAATAGGACCAAAGAAAGTTCCTGTGATGAGTCTGGTCAGATAAGAGTCAAGTTTTCCACCAGTTGTGCTCTAGTTGTTGTCCAGCCCACTTCATTTTTCTAAGATCTAAAGGATACCATTGTTTTCTAATAGGAGCGGGTTGGAAAGGACGCTTGGGAGCGATCGTGTCAATAGCCTTGGTAAGATCGGTATTCCACGTATTAACCAAAGCTTCGACAGGGTCACCAGCATTACCAACTATTAACCAAAGTGGTTCCATTAGCCTTTGAGGGCGGACCATTCTGGATCCCCCCCCCCATCACCGGTAAGAAGGTGCAAGGTAACTCGAGGGCCTCCCAGTCCCAGGGCTCTTAGACCATTTCCCATCACAACTCAGGTGGTGGTAGAGCTGGGAAACTTGGTGGGAAAAAAATCCCGTAATTGCCGCTATTGCTGCTCCACCGGGGGGATGGAAAGGGAGACCTTCAGTTCTTGAAGCCCCACCCAGGCCTTTTCCAGCATTGTTCAACCTCCACACATCCTCTCTTTCACTCACTCACTGCCACCACTACTGTGCTGCTGGAGAAAATGTTCCTGGCGGAGTAGCAGTCCTCACATACCGTTATAGCCACTGGTAGGGATGGGTTTATATAGATCCACCCAGCTCTCCCTCACTACCGCAGAGCCTCAGATGGTCAGAGGTGAGAGGAGAGTGGGCGAGCCAGATGAAGTAGTCCTCCGCCCTGCCAACGCTCACACGCTGCTATAGCTGCCCAGTGTTGAGAGGGCTGTTGGGATGACTAGAGAGCCTCCACAGGGTCCTCCAAACACACTTCCACTGCCGCTGCTGGTGTTGAGGAGGCAGCGGGGAGGGCTAAATAGCCTTGGAAGCCTTGGGGGCCACCCAGCCAAAGGTGTTGAGAGGGCTGTTGGGATGACTAGAGAGCCTCCACAGGGTCCTCCAAATGCATTTCCACTGCTGCTGCTGGTGTTGAGAAGGCAGCGGGGAGGGCTAAATAGCCTTGGAAGCCTTGGGGGCCACCCAGCCACAGGTGTTGAGAGGGCTGTTGGGATGACTAGAGAGCCTCCGCAGGGTCCTCCAAATGCATTTCCACTGCCGCTGCTGGTGTTGAGAAGGCAGCGGGGAGGGCTAAATAGCCTTGGAAGCCTTGGGGGCAACCCCAAGAAGTTTAGCCTATTTTAATTTTGGACCCTATGTACTGCCAAGTTGTGAAGGTCTGGATTAGAGGCCTTCTCACACAACAAAAAATTATATATCAGAAACAAACAAACAAAAAAAGCATAAAAATGGTCATTATTAAATAAACTATTAAAAAAGAAAGAAGAATTACAAAGAATTTACCCAAGGAAAAGGGAGATACAAGAAGAAATAAAGATTTTACAAAAACAGATAGAAATGGAAACAACCATTGAATTGGGGGGAAAACTAAAATTGATAAAGCAAAATAACTTTGAACAGGCTAATAACCAGGTAAATGGTTGGCATATCATTTAAGGAAAGAAAAAGAAAATAAAAATATCTCCAAAAATATGATATAAGTCAGGGGTAGGCAACATTTCCCCTTTAAGGGCTGAGAGACTTCAGCTCCCAGAGTCCCAGGAGCTATTGGCCAATATGGGACGGTTGGCCAACATGGCTGAGGCTTCTGGGAGCTGAAGTCCCTCGGCCCTTAAAGGGGAAAGGTTGCCTATCCCTGATATAAGTTATACCCAGCAGGAAAAAATATCAAAGAGGTGTTTAAAGATTTTTATTTGATACCATTTCAGAACAAATAATTTCAAAAGAAAAACTGAAAACATATCTAAGCAAAAGCATAATTGGGAAATTTTCTAAGGAACAACAACAAAAAATTAAATGCACTAATACCACTAATAGAAGTACAAAAAGCAATGAAACAAAGTAAAGAAGGGAATGTTCTGGGAGTAGATGGTTTAACAAGTTGCTTCTACAAAATCTTTAGTGACTAATTAGAAAGTCTAGTGCAATGTTTAATGAATGAAGCTTTGAAGGGGAATGTGCCCGAATCATGGAAGGATGCAGGAATAATATTACTACCAAACGAAGACAAGGATTTACAAGACCCAGGGAATTACAGACCAATATTGTTGTTGAATATCGATTATGAAATATTTGCATCAATTTTGGCCAGTAGAATAAAAGAATATATAAAAATTATGATTGACAAGGACCAAAGGTTTTTTTTTTTTTTTGTCCAAAGGATATATGAGGGGAAATTTGAAAATAGTAATTATTGTGATAGAACACAATAGTTCCTTTGTTTAATAGTCTCTGGTACCAAATTTTGGTAAATCTGAAATTTTTGTCCATTATATTCCAAATCTTTTATTGATCTCAATTTTTTGAAGACCAAGTCTTTAATATTTTCTCTTCCAAAAACTATTATTATATCCTTTCATCTACTTCTTTTTTCTTCAACACTCCAATGGACTCTTTTTAGATCTTCTGGATAAATTTTTAAATCATAGCTTTCCCACCATGTTGTCAATGTAGGACCTTTACAGACTGCTAGAAATAATGCAGCTTGAGACCACTTTAACTGCCCTGGCCCAATGCTAGGGGATCATGGGAATTATAGTTTTTTCTGAGACATTGAGCTTTCTCTGTCAAGGGGCTCTGGTGCCACAATAAACTACAGTTCCCATGATTCCCTAGCACTAAGCCAGGGCAGTTAAAGTGGTCTCAAGCTGCATTATTTCTGGCAGTCTGTAAAGGCCCATAGTGATTAAATTAATGGATTTAATTTGTTCAGGAAAGTTCCTTATTGTTAAATTTCTCCTTCTTTGTCTGTTCACAGCATCTACAAGTCTTTCCCAAAGCACTCCTATTTCACTCCTTAGCACCTCTATCTGTTGTTCATTATTTTCAGCTTTCTCTTTAGCTTCTAAACACCTTCAAAAGGGCTGTCAAGACGGATCTCTTCCGGCAGGCCTTTCCAGGCTAATTATCCCAGCCTCGGATACTCCCACCCCAATGTTCTTCTCATGGCCCCATCTACTGATGGAAAGAAGAATATTGCTATGGGCCAATGATATCTCTTTGTATCATGTTTTTAAATTTTCAGACTGTGATTTTAATCTTTATTGATTTAATATTGTTTTAAGGGGGGGAGGGAAATGATTTTGGTTTTATTTATGATTTTACTGTTGTGAGCCGCCTGGATTGGGTTTCCCAAAGGGCGGGATATAAATAATTTTTTATTATTATTATTATTATTATTATTATTCAGCTATCTTTTTTATTTTACTTATCTGCTCTGTGAGAGATTTAATTGTACTCCCAATGCTTTGAAAGGCATCAAGCAGTTTGTCTAATTTATGATCCAGCAGTTCAAGAGATATTTTTGTGGGAGGACTCACCATATTGCTTCTTGTCTCCATATTGTCCATCAATCACACTGCAATCACCTTTTTCTCTCCCACTTGATTTCCCTTTTTTCAGGGAGATCTTGCTGTCCTGGATCTTATTTCTAGTGTCCAAATTAAGTGTTTTGTACTTTTTATAAACTTTAAACTTTAAATGAAGCAATAATAAATCTATTTCATATCTTTAAGAAGGGAGAGGATTTGAAGGCATCTATCTTCTTTCCCTGTGTATGTGTTTCCCCCATGCATCAGATAAGGACAAATACCCTAACCAAGGGGGGTTGCAGACTGCCAGAAATAGTGTGAATTCAGTCCACTTTTAGGGTTAGGATTAGTGCTAGGGAATCATGGGAACTGTTATTTTTCTGAGACATTGAGCCTTCTCTGTCAGACAACTCTGATGCCACAATAAAATACAGTTCCCATGGTTCCCTAACTCTAACCCTAACCCTAAAAGTGGACTGAATTCACACTATTTCTGGCAGTCTGCAACCCCCCCAAGTTCATGTCTGAGGGGACCTGGATGATAATTGATTAATTACCTGCACAATTGCCGCATTATCACATCAAAAATGGATAGACAAATTGGTGAACTCATTTGTTCAAATGTGTACTGCCATCACTATTGGAAAGAATTCCAAAAAGGTGAGATCTGTGGATAGGCCCACAAAATCCAATCATGTGGCCATAATTGTGCACACTAATGTTTGTTAAAATATACTCCAAAAGCAATAAAACCTGCTGCATCTGAGATGACTTGTAAAGCCCCATGGAGTCTCAAAATTTCCCTCCAAAAGTATACTCCATTGAAGGATTCCAAGAATGAAATCCACACATATAAATCTTGTCTGATTTCACCAGTAATGGGGTTCACTGGTAATTTCCTGTGATGGGGTTAAGAGATACCAACAGTTGCAGAACACAAATGTCTAACAAAAATATGGCCCGGGGAAATTACCTTGCAGGCAAAATTTAAGTGGCCAATCAATTCCTGAAACTCTCAAAGGGTGGTTTTGCATGAATACAGGAACTTATAAAGTCCCTAGTGTTCATTAATCTATCCTGGGGTAATCTGGAACATTGATTTATGGTGTCAATTTCGATGCCTAAAAACATTAGACAGGTGGTGGGACCCTCAGGACCAATACATACCAACCTAAAGGGCCAGCCTGGGAGTAGAGTTGGGGTGGGGAGATTGCACGCCAGCCGCCCCGATGCCACCATCACACAGCGTACCTGACTGCATGGTGCACGGCATCAAGGTGCCCTGTTGGTGCAGCACACACACATGCTGTGCCAAAGGGGTGCAAAAGAGCTGTGGCGGCAGCTCTTGGGGCAGGAGAATTTCTTTAATTAATGTTTTATATGCCTAAATTAGAGATGTGTGCTGTTATAAGTGTAAAATAATGGTCAGGCAGCCATGCAAAGGGAATTCTAGGAAGTAGGCCTCTAAGGAAGATGCCGGAAGGTTTAAACTCAAAGAATGCTAAAGGGTTATTTAGACAGCCTGACCCCAGGCCTGGTAACCTGATGTATTAAAGACCTTCATTAGGAACCAGCATGGGCCAGGGAGCCATAATAAATCATTGGCAGCTACTCTTGTTTGTGCAAAAGGGCCTTCTGCCTGGTACACACCAGTTTATTTACTGATAAGAGATTTTGGTATGTGGTTGGCATGGCAACATGGTAACAAGCATATTATAATGTATTCTGAAATCTGTATTCTCATTGCTCAGGATTCTGTGTGTTTAAAGTTTAGAGCAGGAGTAGGCAACCTTTCCCCTTTAAGGGCTGAGGGACTTCAGCTCCAAGAATCCCAGGAGCTATTGGCCAACATGGGACTATTGGCCAACATGGCTGAGGCTTCTGGGAGCTGAAGTCCCTCAGCCCTTAAAGGGGAAAGGTTGCCTACCCTTGGTTTAGAGCATCCAATAGAATGTCAGCTTTGAATTTCTTTGTCTGTGAATGCATAAAACTATGGCCATCTTGGCTTGTCTTTTGCTGCAATGATCTGAATGCTAATTCCATTGGGACTTTCTGGCAAAATAAACCTATATTTTCAAACTATTTTGGTCCCCTGTTCTGCATCAAGCTCTGCAAGGAACCGTGGATGCTGGGAATTAATTTGCAACAGTTGGTTTTTCCACTATATATTTTGGTGCTGTGACCTGGATTCTTTTGAGCAAGCTGAGGGAGACCAGAGGTAGGGATATTTTCCCTCCTTGCTGGGCCTGTTTTCTGCTTTGGTAGGGGGAGATCCACTGAAGTTCATGCATGCATTTCCAACATTTTTTGAAAGAGCAGACCTGGAATTTCTTTCTGCCTGAAGTGGGAAGCAGACTCCAGCCTAGGACCATGCAAGAGATGCCAGTAGTTTGAAAACATAGACGGGGAAACAATAGGCGGACCTCTTCTGGATCAGGTGAGTAGTAAAGTTACAGACTGGGAAATAGGTAGGCAGAATTGGGAATAGGTAGTTAGGATCAGGTAGACCAGTCAGTGGACCTTGGGAAAGGCCCAACATTTTTGGGTAACGGGGAGGTTCAGGCCACCTTCTCCAGTTCCTGGATTAATAGCAATCTCTTGGCCAGGGGAGACTCTGTGAAAACCCAGAAACTAAGGTCCACTTCAGGTAGAAATTGGAAACAGAGAGCCGGGAGGTAGCTTGTTGTGTATGAATGTTGGTGTGTCTGGGTGAGAGGCAAGCACTCCTGTCAGAGTATAGATGGGCTATGCAGTCAAAGGTGAAATGTAGAGATGTGTGTGTCTGTATTTTTTCCACTTGAGAACATCTTCTAGGCAAAGCATAAACAACTCAGTCCAGATGGCTAGAGAGACAAAACAATAGAGAAAACTCTAGGTGGGAAATCATCCTTGTTTACATAAGGAAACAATAATAAAAGGTTTTTATGGGAAAGTAGATCACGTGGTGGAGGATGAACAACAAGAGGCTGGGTTAGCATACATCACATACAGATTATCCAATCAACCTGAAGGTTAACACCCAAAAGGTGGAGAGGGGCTGGACTGAGAAACTTTGTGCTTGGCATTGATATTATTATTATTTTGCTTCCTTTGGATCACACTTTTTCTTCTCTTTACTATTCGATGGATATATAATATGTTTATATTGCTTCACAATGTAGCCTTAAGATCTGGAAATATGGATCTGTAGTTTTGTTCTTGTTTAGCCACATCTGCAAGATGTGATCCTATAATGGACTGTATTTTTGCTTTGCATGTTGTTATTATTCTTTCAACAATAACAGTAAAACTCAACTTTTAGAAACTTGGATTTTTTTGCTCCTTGGTTCTGGTGGATTTACAAGTACACTACTCCACCAAAACTGAACAACTCCGTCAATGTGTCTGTGTGAGAGGCAGACCACTTCAGATCTTGCCATGGGGCAAGACCAGGCATGTGAATGGTTGTGGGGTTGTGTGGCAGACAAGCCCACCTGGTGTGATTGTTGCTTACCATTTGGTGAGTGAATGGTGGTGCAGTTATTGTTACATACCATCAGGTATCTACCTGGGTAGCTCTTGGCAACTTAATGTCTGGGTGTACGGGTCAGCAATGTTGCAATTTTGTGTGATTGGTGTTTAAAAAATCCATTTCCCTTCTCTTTTGTGTCTGTTTTGTCTGTTTAGAAAGGGGAGGAGTATGGGAGGTAACCAGTCTTCAAAAACTATGTTTGAGCCCTCTCCAGGATCTACTTTTGAGTTAATTGGAGAGAGAATTGTGCAGAGACTTGAGAGAAATTCACTGTCCCTGACAGAGATCTGCTGGAAACAGACTCTTTTTCCTTTCAGTGGAGAAGAGTGCTTAGGGGGGATGCAGACAGGCTAAAAGGGTTGACCTGAAGGTATGGTTTTTATATGATGCACGCCAAAAAAAATGCCCCGTATTTGCCTCTTTATGTGAAAGTGCGCTTCAAAAAAGAGCCACATTTTTCCTCTTCTTCTGAAAATATGCACACCTTCAAAGGTACATTGGGATGCAGCGACGGAGGAACAGCGGAAATAAGGGCTCCAATCCAAGAGCAAAAAACGCCGGTGTAAATGCACGTGAAGAGGTGCGCCACAGTTTGAGCTGCCCCTGGGGAGCATGCACACTTTGAAAAAAGCTTTAAATTAAAGAGTTTTTAGGGTTCAGGTGTGGGTGAACCACCGCAGGTGCGTCTGCATTAGAACCGTAGCCCTAACCCTAATTTTCACAGTGCTCATGCACCAGAGCGGGAAGGTGAAACTGTTGCTATCGGCTGTTACATTGTGTGTGAAAGAGATAAAGGGAAGGTTTCACTTTTAAGCTGGACCCCCACACACATTCCAGCACCATTTTTCCAGTGCAACTTTGCCAGCTGTAGACCTCCACAGCTGTCCACTTTGGGGCTTCTCTTATCCACAGGAGGAACAATGGCATAGCCATCCACAAGCGGAGAGCTAAAAAGAGGGAGAGCGACATCGTGGTCCCATGCGGAGATAGCGGACCTCATTGCTCTTGCCACCCACAAAGGCAGAGATCAAGTAGAGGGGGATGGAGATGTTGCTACGATCACCACAAAGTACCAAGGCAGCCATCGCCAACTACCCCCCCACACTATGCCCACCTCACTGATTGTCACTGCCACCGCACACTATGCCCACCTCACTGATGCTGCTCACTGGTTTCCTGCAGAGATCCTGCGATGAACCTACACACCTTTGCATAAAATGTCAGAAGCTGTTTAAAAATGGAAAGTTTATTCATAAAAATCAGCTATTTCTGAACCTGCGTACGTGTGCAGATTCCATCATAAATTTTTTAAAAATGAAATTTTCTTTGAAATAAAACAACAATCACGTAACTATTTACAATGATGTACAAATGAGGGAAGAGGAGGGGAGTATTTACAAAGGGGAGAGGAAGTTACAATGAGGGAAGAAGGGAAGGGAGGAGGTTGGAAGCCTGTACAAGGGGAAGGGGAGGGGAAGGTCCTTCAGGGATGGGGAGGGAGGGTGGGGTCGGGGGTTAGGGAAGACCTAGGTGGTCCATGATGGCTGCCATGGAGTTGGTAAGACGTAGCATCTGCTCCTCCATGGCAGCCATCCTTTGTTCCATCCATCAATCTTTAAGGGAAAAGAAAAAAGTGTGGTTAGGAGGTTGCTCTCCACCCCATCACCCAATGCCAGGTCTCCTGCCCCCTCAACTCCCTCCATCTGTGTCCTTGCCACTCTTACCCTGCTCACGATACAGCTCCCGGGTGGTCTGGATGACCACCAGATGGGCAACACCAAGGGGCCCCTGATGTCCTCCATCTGGCAGCTGCTGGCTCCGCCCTGCCACCTCCTCCTCAGCAGGTCCGCCTGTGAAAGGAAAAAAGACACCATTTATGAATGCATCATGGAAAGTGGTGGGGGAGGGGAGGGACAGGAATGCCAGGGAGACCACAGTTATGTAGCCATTACCCCTCCCCTCAGGGACCTACCTTCTGCCATGGGAGGCTCGTGTGGCTGCAGAGGGATGGCACGGGCTCCCTCTGCTTGGGCCTCCCTGTCTGGCCCGGCTTCTCTGTTGGAGGAGGAGGAGGAGGAGGAGGAGGAGGAGGAGGAGGAGGAGGAGGAGGGGAACCAGCAGGGTCCCTCCTCCATACCTGTCGCTGCCTCAACCGCACGCCTGCATTTGGGGAGAAGTGGGACACCATGAGCACCCATGGGAGTGGGAAAGGAGGGAGGAGAGGGACAGAAAAGGGTGAGGAGAAGGGATGAATGGGCATAAGGAACCATGGCAGGGGCCCAACACTTACCTGGAGGATGGCGATCCTGCCATTTAGGGTGGCCTGCCCTCACCCACAGGTCCTGCAGCCGGTCATAGAAGGGTGGCCTCTTGTAAACTGGAAGGTACTCGCCATAATCCTCAAGAGCTTCGAAGAAGACCCCCTTTAGTGCCTTGAACTTTATTCGTCACTGTTGGGAGGATCCTCCTGAAGTCCTGTTGGTGGAGGGCTTGTTAGGCCTGGGTGAAGTACCCCCGGTTCGGCCGGTTGGTATTGGCCATGACCCTTCTTGCGGCTGCCTCGGGGGTGAGGGCATGAAGGAGAATGCTCACCTCTTCATTGCTCCAGTAATTGATCTGGATGGGCACTCTCCTCCTGGCCATCATCTTTGTCCTGGGGATCTACGGAGGTCCTCAGGAGCATTCATAGGCAATTGTTGCAGGGGCAGATGGCCTTACCTAGCTCCTAGCCAATGGAGATCCTCATAGGAGCAGTTTGTATTTGAGCCCCAATGGTAGCCCTCTGGGCTACCAATTGTTAAAATCGAATGGGCCACTAGGAACGTGGACTGTTCAGAAATTTGCAACATTGTCAGAGTTTTCAGTTGGTGGTTTTTGTACTGTATCTTTCCATTGCCAGGAAATCTGCCGCCAGGTGACTCCTCCATGCCCTTTTGTGTGAGTGCCTCTGTGTGTCTGTGTGTGCCTCCCTTAGGCTCATGTTCAAGGATATCTGCCTAAAAGCAGGATTGCTAGCCATACACAGAGTGGGGATGATAGGATCTCATCATACCATAGTGCAGTAGTGTCCTACATAAATGCTAGTGATACACAGAGTATGGATAACAGGAGATCTTGTGTTCAGGTGCTTATTATCATGCCATAGTGCAGTAGTGCCCTAGGCTAACAGATGGAGGACAGGGTATACTTCAGATTCTCCTGGTCTCAAAGAACTCTGCCAGAGCCTCCCTCACAGCCTCCCCTTCTCTCTGCCTCACAAGGTCATTGTCCTCCATGGGTGCCCCCAGGGTGGGCAGAAAAAAGCGCCGCCTGTAACACCCTCCCTCATCCAGGAACTTCCCTTGGTCTCACAGATGTTGTGGAGGATAACACATGAGGTGATGATAGGGATTACATTCTCCCTTGCCACAAGGAGTGGGGCAGTGAGGCACCTCTACTGAGCCTTCAGCCACCTGAAGGCCCTTTCCACCACATTCCTGGCATGATTCAGCTTCCTGTTGAATCCTTTCTCCCTGGCATTGGTGGTGCCCTAGTAGGGCTTCATGAGCCACTTCCGAATGGGTTAGGCGCTGTCGGCAAGCAGGAGGGGGCCAATCTGCTGGCCCCTCAGGGTGATGGTTGGGTTCCCTAGCATGTAGATGCCAGCCTCCATGGCCTGAAAGATGATGGAATTCCTTGCCACCCTTGCGTCGTGAGTTGATCCAGCTCAGCCCAATTCCAAATCAACAAAGCATCCTCGATGATCCAATGTCACCTGGAGGATGAAAAAGTAGCTGTCCTTTTGGTTGACAAATTCATTCCTCCTCCCCAAGGGTGGCATGATCAGGCAGTGGCACCTGTATACGGCACCCACTACTTGGGGGAAGCTGAGGTCAGCAAATTCTTGCATGATCTGTGGGTGACAAGAAGGGGGAGAAGCAGAGGATGAATGATAAAAATTCACAACATTTGCCAACTGATGATGTTTTCCGCGTATCTGCACAGGTTCAACGGCTCTAGCAGCCGAATCCATACAGTAGGAGCCACACTGTATGCCAGGTCATGATATAATAGGCATCCCTATGCAGGTTCAACGGCCAAAGCAGCCAACTCTATACAGTAGAAGCCACACTGTATGCCAGGTCTTGACATAATAGGCATCTCTGTGCAAGTTCAACGGCCCTAGCAGCCAACTCTATACAGTAGGAGCCACACTGTATGCCAGGTCATGACACAATAGGCGTCCCTGTGCAGGTTAAACAGCCGAAGCAGCCAACTCTATACAGTGACAGCCATACTGCGTGTCAGGTCATGATGTGTTCTGCGCAGGAGGGAAAAGTGACAAGTGTGTGTGACTGTCCTTACCTGAGCGGCGTCCCCCAGGTATACTGTCTGTGACAGCAGCAGCTTCTCCATGGTGAGGACGAACTCCACCAACACTTCCCCAACAGTGGTTTGGCCGCCCCAAACTGCTCTGACACCTGCTTGTAGCTGGCTCTGTGGGCGAGAACCCAGATGGCCATGGTGTCCCTCTTCTCTACCGGGATGGCTTTCCTCATCATGGTGTCCGCCTGCTGCATTTCTGGATGCAGTACTTCTACTATCTTGTGGAAGAGGGCACGGGGCATCCGGAAGAACATCCTCTATTGCTCATCAGACCAGATGTATGTGATGAACCCATCCCATCAGTCAGTGCTTCTGTTGAATATCCACCAGTGGCACGGGGCTCTCTCGGGTGGCATCAGAGTGGTGGTGGTGGCAGTACACCATGCAATGCGTCTTGCAGCACCCACTCAACCAGGTTTCACTTCTGGATCCTCCGAGTTATCACTGAAGTCTTGCATGAATGCTTCTGCAGCAAGGACCATGGTGGAGGCTCCTGTGGCCGTGCATTGCAGGCTGAGTACCAGCGCGGACCACTCAGTTGCTGTGGCCACCATGATTTCTCTACAGCACACAGTGCGCAGGTCGTTAGCAATGCCAACATTTCTGTTAAAGGGGCCGTGTTGTATCTGCGCATGTGCTCATGCACCACAGAGAACGCAACAATAATAATAATTAAAAAAAAATTAAAGCCACCGCTGCCGGCCCATGCGGTTACTGCATTCCTATTTAGAGAAACCTCGGGACAGGCAGCATGGGTGATGAGGCTTCACTGCAGCCTCAGAAAAGCTGCATTAACTGGCTCCCAGTGCAGTTGCTCCGTCCCCATTTAGGGCAACCTCAGGGCAGGCGATGCGGTTGCTGCAGCTTAGAGAAAAGGCAAATTCAGGTCACCTTTTCCTGCCTGTCTGCATAGCTCCTTAGATGCCCTGCAATGTACATACAACATTTCTATATTCACAGTGTAGGGTTTCATTGTGTGTTATCATTTGTTCTAATACTCAACCTGCTTATCTCTCGTGCCTTTCCACAGGTAGTGCTTTTGTGAGTATGCCTGCACTGTTATCTTCCAAAGTACAGTATTGTAGTGTCAGGATCCCATCCTGTATCAACTCAAACACATTTTGGTGTGTGACATGTCTCACCTAGATCTTCTGATAACGGTCTGACCCACTGAACTTCACTAGCCATCTCTGAAAATGCAGTGAATTCAGCTTCTGTGGTACTTAAAGCAACACAATTCTGCTTTCTTGACCTCCACACAACAGGATTGTCAGCAAAACCAATGATTAAACCAGAAACTGACCTCTTGTCTGCTGCCTCTGATGCAAAGGAGCTGTCTGCATAACACTCTAGCTGAGACATGCCTCCAGTCATCACCAGACATCTGTCCTTTGTTCCTTTGAGATACTGTACCACACACTTCAAAGCGGTCCAATCAATTAGCTTGGGTTTTGAGGCTCTCCTGCTCAACAACCCTACTGCATAACTGATATCAGGTCCAGTGTTATTGGCAAGATATAATTGTTGAATTTGTTTGCCTAAATGTTGTTCTCATGAGGAAAATTCCAGTCAGCTTTCCTAATGGCCCATTCAATTGTAACAATTGGTAGCCCAGACGGGCTCACATACAAACTTCTCTTATGAGGGTCTCCATTGTCCAGGAGCCAGGTGAGGCCATCTGCCCCTTCAACATTTGCCCATAAATGCTCCTGCGGACCTCCTTAGATACCCAGGACAATGATGGCATCCAGGTGGAGAGTGCCCATCCGCATCGCATACTGGAGCAATGAGGAAGGCATTCTCCCTCAGGCCCTGACCCTGGAGCCAGCTGCAAGAAGGGTGATGGCGAGCACCAACCGCCCTAACTGGGGGTACTTCTCCCAGGCCTCTCAGGCCCTCTGCCAGCAGGGCTTCAGGAGGACCCCCCAACAGTGCTGGACGATGTTCAAGGCACTAAAGGGGGTCTTCTTTGAGGCCCAGGAGGATTTTGGAGAGTATCCTCTGGTTAGGAAGTGCCCACCCTTCTATGAGCGGCTCTGGGACCTATGGATCAGGGCCGGCCACCCTAGATGGCAGGATCACCGTCCTCCCGGTAAGTGTTGGGCCCCTGCTATGGTCCCTCACGCCCATCCCTCCCTTCCCCTCATTCTTCCCTATCTCTCCCCTTCCTCTTGTCCCCTTCCCATGGGTGCTAATGGTGCATCCCTTTTCTCCAAATGCAGGCGTGTGGCGGAGGTGATGACAGGGATAGAGGAGGGACCCTCCTGGTTCCCCCTCCTCCTCCTCCTCCTCCAACAGAGAAGCCAGGCCAGCCAGGGAGGCCCAAGCAGAGGGAGCCCTGCCATCCCTCTGCAGCCACACAAGCCTCCCATGGCCGAAGGTAGGTCCCTGAGGGGAGAGGTAATGGCTGCATAACTGCGGCCTCCATGACATTCCTGTCCCTCCCCTCCCCCTCTTCCTTCCATGCTGCATTCCTAAATGGTGTCTTTTTTCCTTTTACAGGTGGACCTGCTGAGGAGGAGGCTGCAGGGCTGAGATGCCAGCTGCCAGGCTGAGGACATCAGGGTCCCCTTGGTGTTGCCCACCTGGCAGTCATCCAGACCACTCAGAACCAGGACCGTGAGCAGGGTAAGAATGGCAGGGACACAGAGGGTGGGAGTTGGGGGGGGGGACAGGAACCCTGACTGTAGTATTGGGTGATGGGGTGAAGAGCAACCTTCTTACCACACTTTTCTCTTTTCTTTTCCTTTGCAGATCGACAGCTGGAACAAAGGGTGGCTGCAATGGAGGAGCAGATGTTATGTCTCAACAACTCCATGGCAGCCATCATGCACCACCTCGGCCTTCCCTGACCCCCAACCTCACCCCCCTCCCCATCCCTGAAGCACCTTCCTCTCCCCTTCTTCCCCCATTGTAACTTCCCCTCCCCTTTGTAAATACTCCCCTTCCCCCATTTGTAGATTGTTGTACATAGTTGTTATTTTTATAAAAAGAAAAAATTATTTTTAAAAAATTTATGATGGAATCTGCGCATGTATGCAGGTTCGGCAATAGCTGTTTTTTATGAATAATCTTTCCATTTTTAAACAGCTTCTGACATTTTATGTGAAGGTGTGTAGGTTCGTTGAAGGATCCATACAGGAAACCAGTGAGCAGCATCAGTATGGTGGGCATGGTGGGCAGTGGCGGTGGCAATCAGGGAGGTGGGCATGGTGTGTGGGGGCGGTGACAAGCAGTGAGGTGGCCATAGTGGGGAGTAGTTGGCGATGGCTGTCTCGGTACTTAGTGGTGATCGTCACAACATCTCCATCCTCCTCTACTTGATCTTTGCCTTTGTGGGTGGCGAGTGGGCGGTGGCACTGCCACATCACTGCTGAAAAGGGTGGCAGACTCTTTTATGGAGTGTTGCTCACTGATCTCCACCCCCATAGCAGCCTCCTCCTCCATGGGTGGACACCTCTCCCTCCTCCCTCTGCCCCACCCCACAGCTTCATCTTCCATGGGTGGACACCTCTCCCTCCTCCTCTGCCCACAGCACCCTTGGCATCCAGGGGTAGAGAGTGATCCCTCCTTCCTCTGCTTACCACCACAGCCACCTCCTGCTGGCCCTGGGGGATACCCCTCCCTCTTCCACCCTCCTGTACACCCTCCCCGTTGCCACCAATGGCCTTCTGGAGCTCCTCTATGACATCCACAATTCAGGCCAGCAGACTGGTCTGCAGTTGTAGGGAGTCAGCAACACGTCGCTGCTCATGGGCCATGTGTTGCTGATGCTCCCTCCGATCCTCTCTCTCGCTCTGCCTCAGCTGATAGCAACGTTCAGCAAGCTCATAGGAACGTTCGTCCCATTCTAGGGCTTTGTCCATTTGTTCTGTGCTGTGTTCCATGAACTGCTGCTGGGCACTAGTATTTGCTGTCGCTGCTGAGCGATGTGTCTTCTTCCCTCTGATGTCAGCCAGGCAGGCTGCTGGTGGCATTGCAGCTCTGGCATTAGCTGTTTCATCATCCACCTCCTCTCTCTGTGGTGCTACTTCTTGTTCTAGGGACATATATGGCAGAGGGCACCATTTGCACACGCATCTCCCTCACATATTGGGGGGAGGGGAGAGGTACATGCTAGGGAGATTTGTGTAGGCACACTGAATACATACAGGTGGCGGTCATGTGAGGGACATGGTGAATGGGACACACAGACACCCCCCCACACACATGCTAGGGTGCAAAAGCAGCATGTGGGGGGAAGAATTCTGCAAATCTGCAAACCTATGCAAAAAAGTCACAAAAGCGATACAAAATTTGTGGGGGGCTTTTTTGGGTGCAGGCGTACATGCGATGGAATGCACTTTTTGTCATAACAGGAAATTTACCATGTGCAGCCTGGACCTTCTGTATCAGCAGTGTGAATTGTCCAGGACCTGCCCTCTCCTTACCCTCACTCTCATCATCGCTGATAGCTGTACTTGTCCGTGGGACAGGGGAGCGGTCATGTTGGCTACTGATCCTGGAAGATACAGTGCTCCACTATGAAGTACGAGATGGTGGCCTGCTGATGGAAGATGTAGAGACGTGGGACAGTGGTCTCATGGAAGATATGTCCATAGCCCTCTGACTGCAGGATGTCTCATCTGAGTCGGGGTGTTCCTCCTGGTAATCTAAATATGACAAGGGATGGGGTCATCTCTGCCCTGTGGCCACTCTAGTGCTGTCCCCTGCACCCCTTCCCAAGGGCCCTGCTGCATCTTACCTTGAGGGGGCAAAAGCTCCTGAGCACATTCTCCCTCGGAAATGTCCTCCACGGTTTCTGCTCTGGCTGGCTGGCCCACTGGGACCCTCAGGACTTCACTGCTGGTGCATATTCTGCTGGGCCTTATGCTGCCGTCCCTGGCGAGGAAGGCATGAAGTTCCTTGTAAAAGGGCATGAAGGAGGGACCCCATCCACTTTTGGCCTTGTGATCCCTGAACTTCTTGTAATCGGACCTGAGGTTTTTGGTCTTCTGATGACACTCCTCCCAAGTGCTTTGGTGGCCCTTCGTCCTCATGGCTTGTGCCAACTCCTTAAATGTGTCAGCATTCAAGAAGAAATTTCTCAATTTCTCCAAAATGTGTGGCTGCGACCACAGAGCTATGAGGTCTGCTATCTCCGCATGGGTCCATGACGTCCCTCTCCCTCTTTTTGGCTCTCCACTTGTGGATGGCTCCGCCATTGTTCCCACTGTGGACGAGAGGATCCCCGAAGTGGACAGCTGTGGAGGTCTGCAGCTGGCAAAAGTTGCACTGGGAAAATGGTGCTGGAATGTGCATGGGGGTCCTGCTTAAAAGTGAAACTTTCCCTTTATCTCTTTAACACAATGTAACATCCGATAGCAACAGTTTCACCTTTCCGCTCTGGCACATGTGCACTGTGAAAATTAGGGTTAGCTCTGAAGCAGACACACCTGCGGCAGTTCGCCCACACCTGAACCCTAAAAATGCTTTAATTTGAAGCTTTTTTCAATAGGCACATGCTCCCCAATAGCAGCTCTGAATGTGGCACACCGGTACATGTGCATTTACACTGGCGTCTTTTGCTCTCGGGTGCCCTTATTTCCGCCGTACCTCTGTCACTGCATCCCAACGTACCGTTGAAGTTGCGCATGTTTTCGGAAGGAGTGAAAAAATGGGGCTCCTTTTTGAAGCGCACTTTCACAAGAAGAGGCAGGTAGGGGCTGCTTTTTCAGCGTGTGTCATCTAAAGACCATGCCTTCAGGTCAACCCCAAAACAACCCTTTTAGCCCGTGTGCATTCCCCCATCTTTGCATTCCTTAAACCATATTTCTCTACAATTCTGTCAATTTTCTTTTTCTGGCAAAGCAAAAACTTCCCATCCTGGGTTCTCTTCACTTCAATCCCTAAATAAGCTTTCAAATCGCCCAAATCCTTCAGCTTGAACTACCTCGCTAACTCCTCCTACACTTGCTTTACTTCACATAAACTAATTGCACCTACACACAGATCATCCACATAAATCACTAAGATGATGCTACCTTTTGTGTACACACACGTCTGCCATGCTACATTGATATCCAAGTTTAATTAACACATCGTGTAAGCATCTGTTCAGACCATACAGGACTTTCTTCACATGCATTCAGGCATTCTGTTTCAAAGTCAAAGTGCCTTACCACAAATTTTCTCTTTGATGCTAAGGCCAACACCATTCTCAAACTTTCAGGCTTGGCAGTGGGAGTAAAGGTTTTGTCATAACTTCCAAATCTTTTTTGAGAAAAACCTTTTGCCACAAGCCTGGCTTTATACTTCTGAGTACCATCTGGCATTTCATGTTTCCTATACACCTACCTGCAGCCAACTACCTTGTGATCTGCTGGTCTTTCTACAACTTCAAACACTTCCCTTTCTACCAGTGATTTGAACTCAGAATCCATGGCCTGGTTCCCCTTTTCTTGTTCCTCCTGAGGATACTTTAACATGTCTTGAAAATTATCAGATTCCTCAGCTACTACAGTGCAAACTCTTGCCTCTTGTATCACAAATCTTTCTGGCTTCATCCTGACTCTCTGGGTCCTTCTAGGAATGATGATCTTCATCCTACCTGACTCATCCTCACTATCACTACTAGTCTGCACTCCTGTTTCTACAGACTCTTGCTTGTGCTCAAACATGCGTGTTGAGACATTGTGGCATGGCTGCAATGTCTTGTGATGTGCTTGGCTTTACATCTGCTGTAGCCCTTGGAAAATCCACTCCTCCATTTCTGACATTTTGTGGTAAATTACCTAAAGGAATGAACACATCCTGGTTACAATAGATCAGGGGTAGGCAACCTTTTTGAGCCGGGGGCCGGGTTGCTGTCCCTCAGACAATTGGGGGGCCGAAGCACCAAAAACAAACAAATAAATAAATAAATAAATAAAAATAAAAAAAATATGCATGCACACTCTCTCAGCCCCAGAAAAGCCATGGCAACACCCCTGTGGAGATTTTGCCAAGAAAACCTCAAGAACAAGTAATAACAACAATAATCAATATCATCATGGTGGGCGGCGGCAGTGGCAGGGGGGCAGCGGCAGGACCGGCCTGGGGCCGGTCCAAAGGCCTCAGGGGGCCTCATCCGGCCCCCGGGCCTTAGGTTGCCTACCCCTGCAATAGATTTTCTCCCAACCACAGTGCATTGGCACTTCTGGAGAGCATCACTTTGCCATGAACCCTGAAAAACCTGCATTTGTTCCCATCATAGCCAACAAACTGAAGTATTCTACACTTTGGCTTTCCCTTCCTGCAGAATTGAGGTGGAACTAGCACATTAGCAAATTGCCCAAAAATTCTCAGATACTTGAAATTGGGAGCATGTCCATACAATAGGAAGTATGGAGTTTGTGTTGGCATGTGTGGGACTCAAAGTCTATGCACGCAGAAGTGTGGCTGCTAAGAAACAAATGCCACAGAACACTCTGGAAATGGTGCAGGGTGAAGAAATTCTCCTTCCACCAAAGAATATCACATGACAACTGAGTTCTCTCAAAGATACTTTAATCTTAGTTGCAATATTTACAGTATCTTATACTATCTGACAAAATGTTCTGCCACCATCCAATATCAACAGCCCAACCAATGTACAGTGGCAGAACCTCCGTTATATACACACTCTCCGCTTGAGTTTACTCCAACCCCCACCTGGTATGTCACACAGTTTCATGTCACATGTGTACCATGATTATTGAAGGTTATGATTCTGTTTCCTGCTGAGGTTTCATCATTTTCCTGTGACTCAACACCCCTCAATTTTGCACAATCATCACGGCACCTGTTGACCTTCAGTTAGCTTTTTACCTTTACTCTTCATTGCTGAATCTGGGACATTTTCTGTTCTCGATATGACTTTATCCTGACAGTTTGACCAATAGCTGAACTCCACATCTGATTTATGAGGTGGCAAGCTGTCAATGTAGTCTCTCTCCACAAATGTGTAGGTGCTTTCACATCCAGCATCATGCAGTCACACATCTGACTGATATCCCCAATACGCCTCCCAGCCAGACCATCCTCCTGTGGAGTGGCAGGATTTGTGGTATTATAGTGTATGCCTTTCTCTTTAAGCCAATTCTACAATTTTAGATTGAGGAATTTGCCTCTGTTGTCTGTTACGAATATTCCAACTTAGTATGGGAACTCTATCTCAATTGATCCATTGTTTGAATTTTTCAGTTGCATCATTTTTGGCTTTTAACAGAAGCACATACTCATATCTAGTGTGCCTGTCAACAATCACCATCATGTACCTGTTCCCCCCCTCATTGGGCTAGAAAGGATCCACCAAATTGGCATGAATTACCTGAAATGGCCTCTGGGTGGCACATTTGCTTGCCTTGGGCACAGGGAAAATTTTCAGTTTTATCCCTCCCTCCATCCACCATCATCCAGAGGGAGAGAAGGGCAGGCTAGCTCCATCAGGCCTAGCCTAAAAAAGAAGAAGGACCTCCCTCTATCCACCATCATCCAGATGGAGAGAAGGGCAGACTAGCTTCATCGGGCTTAGCCACAGTAAGAAGAAGGGCCCTCCCTCCAGTCCATCTGCCTTGGCCCAGGCTTTAAAGGGAAAGAAGATCTGTTGGACTTATTCCCCTTCCCCAACACCATTCCCTTCTCCTTTTGTGCCATGTCTTTTTAGATTCCCTGAGGGCAGGGAAATGTGTAATTAACCATTTATAAGCTGCTCTGAGAGCCTTTTGGCTGAAGACCGGGGTATAAATACTCCTAATAATAATAATATGGGCAGTAATGGGCTGGATGAGGAAAAACAGATTGAGAGTGAATCCAGATAAAATGGAGGTGCTCACAGTAGCAGCCCCAAAACCAGGAATTGGGTTGAAACTCCAGTCCTGGACGGGCTCACACTCTCCGTGAAAGACTGTGTTCGCAGTCTGGGGCTACTCCTTGATTCATCACTCCTGATGACTAATCAGGTAAATGTGACAGTCAGGAATGCCTGTTATCAGCTTTGGCTGATACACCAGCTGCACCCTTTCCTGGAAGTAAGGGACCTTGAGACTGTGGTGTACGCGCTGGTAACCGCCTGTCTGAACGTCTGTAATGCGCTCTACATGGGGCTACCCTTGTGCTTGGTTTGGAAACTTCAGTTAGTACAAAATGTGGCAGCCAGAGTGGTCTTGGGAACATCTAGGAGAGACCACATAACTCCGGTATTAAAGTCCCTCCACTGGCTGCCTATTAGTTTCCGGGCCCAGTATAGGGTGTTGGTTATTACCTTTAAAGCCCTAAATAGCTTGGGTCCAACCTGTCTTCAGGACCACCTCCTCCCATACAATCCTCCCCGCACACTCCAGTCTTCTGGGATGAATTTGCTCCAGCCATTAAAATCTAGGCTCTCGGCAACCTCCCAAAGGGCATTTTTGGTAATCGCCCCCAGATTATGGAACGGCCTGCCGGACGAAATCCACCAGATTACAAGTTTAAGCAGCTTTTAAAAGGCTGTGAAGACGGATCTCTTTCAACAGACCTTTCCTGATTAGATCCCTGGCCTCAGGAGTTCTACCTTCCTACCTCTTTCAGTTTTGGCTCACCCACTGCTCTTGTCTGCTTGAAGTTGCTCCAATTACCTTATTTTATTTTGATATTTTATGTTATGATTTTTTTTTTTTAGGATGTAGAGTTTAATACTTTTTTAATGGGGGAGGGTGGGGTTTAAGATTTTTTAGTCTGTAATTTGGTGCAATTTTAACTGTTGTAAGCCACCCAGATTGTTTGACAGAGGGGTGGGGTATAAATTATTATTATTATTATTATTATTATTATTATTATTATTATTATATCCTTTTACATATGGAACAATCTAGGTAGCTTTTGCAGGGATTCACTTTCTCTTTGCAGTACTCTGCAACTTGGATTCATATTCATGTCTCTGGAGTTCCTCCAAGATCCTTGCTGATACAAGGTCCAGGTTCAGGTCTTTCTCTGAAATGCTCTGCAAGCTATACTTCAAAAAGTCCTGTTCTCTTGTATTTGGCATTCCTCAATTGTCACACCTTAGATATCAACTTGTGTAAATAAGACTTGCATTTTGGTGAGATGTTCGCTTATAGACTCACCCTCTTGTAGTTTGCAACTGTACAGGCGTTTCAGCCAAATCTTCTTAGATAATGAGCTGTCAGGCTGGTGCACTTCTCTCAGTGCATTCCACATTTCAAATGCAGTTCTTTTACCTCTCATATGGTTTAACTGGTATGATTCTAGGGTCAGTAGAAGAGTAGCTCTTGCCCTTGTGTCCTCTCCAGCTTGCAAAGCTTTTGTGGGTGACCACATCCCACAAGTCTTCTCTGGTCAATAAAGCCTCTGTGTATACCGATGACGAGGTGTAATTGCCAGCTTTCAGCTTGTCAAACCAGACAGCTTTCTCGATGCTTTCTCTTTCTCTGCTGAAATCTGTCAAGGACCAACAGTCTCTTGGCAGACCTCCAACTCAGCTCAGCTAACTGATAAAGCCTTGTAGGCATACACAGGCTTTAACTCTTTTTCTGCCAAAATTTCTGACTCACTGGAGAACTTTGGCTGAACATATTATATGCTTGTACCATTTTTATGCTACTGCATCTATGAACCACTTGGGACTGTAGAGAAAAATGCCTTTCCAGAAATACCTGTATTTTACTTAACTGATGATTACAAATACCTCATCTCTTGCTCCTTGCCTTAGGATAGGATGAAACATTCTGAAAATTAAAACTTATTTTGCTTTTTGGGAATTGTTTTTTAAAAAATGGATACTAAATAAAATACATGTCACTTTTCACAAAATAATAATAAAATGAATTCTTCAACACAACTATCTCTTCACACAATAAATATCTGTATGCATTTTTTCCTTACTTTTGTGGCTATTTATCACATCAGTTATGCCAAGGGTATAACATTTCACATAGATGGAAGGGAAATAATATATCCCCCCCACCCCAACTAGTAGAGTCTTCACTGTTGCCATTGGTTCTGGCAACACCACCAAGATTTACACTCAACTAAAATTGCCATTAAAAAATTGTAGTCACTGTGGCAATTCTCTGTGGATCAGGCTGATGTCAGAACAAGGATGAATATTTTTCAACAAATGAATATTTTTTAGTTTTCTCCCTGTTGCGCAGAAAACAAAATGTTTCAGGAAATTATTCTGTGTAGAAATGCAAGTGCTATTTCCATGAGAATTGTGTGGTTTTTGCATGCACACACACATGCACACACACAAGAGCTGCTTCCCAACAGCCACATGTGTATTTTGTGCAATATTGCTGTGAAAAAGAAATCCTGCAAAGCAAAAATCATGCTCCTAAAATCTTGCACAACAAAAATCTTTCACACAAAAGAGCAATATTATGCAACAAAATCTTGCAGCTATTCCCCCACCCCCAATGCAAGATTCATAATCCCCTCACACACACACATACACATACACAATTTTTTCACAAAATGTGCAGTTCTGAATAATTTGCTGAAGTGTTCTAGGATTGAAGAAAACTGGATGACAACTGCACAGAATTCTTGTTGCTGTATTCTTCTTCTAAACTGGATGGGGAAGGACAGAACATGAATAGTGGGAAAGGTTCTTTCCATCCCTATGCATTCTGTCTTACTACATAGGTGTGTTGCAGACCGGTCCAAAAGGCCGGCCTGGGGGTGGAGTTGGGACAGAGCAGCCACACACCATCCGTGTTAGAATATGGATGGGATATACAGTCAAAGGTGAAATGTAGAGATGTGTGTGTGGAATTTTCCTAATAATAATAATAATAATAATAACAATAATATTTTTATTTATAGCCCACCCCTCTGCACAACAATCAGGGTGGGTTACAACATTTAAAACAAGCAAATGAATTAAAACATTCCCTCATCCCCCAATCCAATCCTCCCAACCCCTTAAAACAGGATTAAACTAGAAAAGATTAAAATACTTATCCATTAAAACAATAGCAGTAAAATCAAGCTACAATAGGGACATAACAAAGATGAAAACTGAAATCACATCTCCCTAGAGCAGATGCTATTCCAGGAAGGCCTGCCGGAAGAGATCCATCTTCACTGCCTCTTTAAAGGCAGTAAGTGTAGTAATGAGACAGATCTCATTCCATAGCCTGGGAGCCATATTTTGCACTAATTGAAGTTTCTGGGTTAGACACAAGGGTAGCCCCATGTAGAGTGTGTTGCAGTAGTCCAAATGTGAGGTTACCAGGGCATGTACCACAGTTTCCAAGTCCCTCGTATCTAGATAAGGGTGCAGCTGGCATATCAGCCGAAGCTGATAACAGGAGCTCCTGACCGCTGCATTCACCTGACTATTCATGTGAAGCAACGAATCAAGGAATACCCCCAAACTGCGAACACAGTCCTTGGAGGAGAGTGTGACTCCATCCAGGACTGGAGACTGTATTCCCAGATCTGGTTTCGGGCCTATGACTGTGAGTACTTCCATTTTGTCTGGATTCAACTTCAATCTGTTTTCCTCATCCAATCCATTCTGAGACAGTCATTAAGAGGAGAGATGCCATCTGAAGTCTGAACCGATGATCTGGTCATGGAGAGATATATCTGGGTGTTGTCAGTGTACTGAAGACACCGAGCTCCATGCCTCCGAATGATCTCACCCAGCGGCTTCATGAGAATAACATCTAGAGAAACAAAGAGAAAGCCAGGTGGCTACACAGACATAAACAGAAACTTTCCCAAAGATACAATACTTAGACACAGATTTTGTTATGAGGAAAGCAAGATATCTAAAAGGTAAACAGTACATCAACATCATTAGGTCATGGGAAAGGAGTCACATGGGGGATGATGGACAGCAAGAGTCTGGGTTAATACACATCATACAAGCATTATCCAATTAGCATAAGGTTAACACCCAGAAGGTGGAGTATGGAAAGGGCCTAGAGAGCCCTTTGTCTAAAATGTTTATAATTCAAGATGTGAGTGTGTGCGTGTCTGGCAGTGGTTTTAACCATGGAGCTTTTGGCTTGTAGTTTTTGAGTATATTTATACTGCTTTTACAATGTAACTCCTGGATCTGGAAACATGGATCTATAACTTCTTTTTAACTTTCAACTGCAACAAGTTGGGATCCTATGCTTTTGGGATTGTTAAAGATGTAATCTTTCATGGCTGAACTGGATTAGTTCATCACAATGGATTTTACTTAGTTATCTTATTTTTCTTTTATATGCATTAATAAACTATACTTTTGGACTTTACAATGTATCTTCCTGACTGAGGAAGACAGGATCCTGAAGAAGGGAAGCTGAGCCAGTTGATGGTAAGAAATACAAAGTGGCTGTGGATCACAGCAGCCAGCTTGTCCTGGAGATTCTGCTGGGTGTCAAAGAGCATCACTGCAACACCCATCATCCACACACTGACATGCGGTGTCAGGATACCCTCCCAGTGCAGTGTGCAAGGGTGGCAAATGGAAGATCGGGACCGCAGTGTGCGGTTGCTGTGACCCCAATCTGCCACTCCCTGGGGCGGCTCTCTGCTACCCCAAATGGCCATCTGCATCAGCCCATAGTGTCTGTATGCAGAACAATTATTTCCTTCACTTCCTTGCTCTGTCTTCACCAGCAGGCAAAGACCTTATTTAAACAGGCTTTCAGCTTTTAACAGGTTGGAGTAGTGAACCGGGTATGCTGGTTCTTAATGTGTAAGAGTTTTTCATGTGTTTTTAATTGTTCTAAATTAATGTTTTAAGTGGATTATTGCTTAATGTTGTTTTATTTTGTATTTTAAAGATTGTTTTAGCTATATTTTTAACATTCTGTTTTAATGTTTAACCTGTAACTACTTTGGGCCTCATATGGGAGAAAAGAAAGATATAAATTAAACAAACAAACAAACAAAAGCAAATTTCATGTCCCTTGGCCAGCTTCCCCGGCTCCAGGAATGTGCTTTTGCTGGTCACATGGGACAGAAGCCAGGATGAAAGCTGTCAGCATACCTGTGCCATGACGTAAGAGTTGAGAGTGAAGCAGACTAACTTCCACACCCTACCCTCAACCTCCTGTATTTTGATTGAGGCCTTTAGATTCTTTGAGCCCTCCAGATGGATAGTGTCAGTTCCCAATCTAGCACAGCATTGGATCCTTTGCGGCTGTTTGTCTGCCAACAAGCATGAGTTTGGAGGCTTTGAGCTGCTATGTGGGCATGAGCTGCAGCTGAAGCTGCAGCTCTAGGGGCTCATTTTGGCCCACTGGGGCCTTGTCCAGGGCTGTGCAGTGGTCCTGGCACCATCCCAGTTTCATGGCCATTTTCTCACAGCTGCCTAGGTTGCTGAGAACTTTTGCTTGGGAGCTTGGGGTGGGCAGGGGGTATGCACTGCTGCTGTGGCACCATAGCTTTTTTTCTGGCCTGTTGGACTGACTCCTGGGTTGCCTGAGGTTTTGGTCCTCCCCAGTTCTATGGTGCTGGAATTGGGTCAGACAGGCCCTCCTTGGGGCCCAGCTGGACAGGCGATTGGCCTTAGGCTGGCCTGGGCCATTTCTGGGCCCTCTCCCTTTTTGCTCTGGTAGTGGTTAAGGTGGCCTAGTTTGTGCTGGACTGCACAGCATTGCTTGCTTGGCTGCTTCACAGCCTCTGGAGGGGAGAGTGCTACCAGTTTCCATTTTCTTTGTTTCTGTGCCAGCCTGGTTGGCCTGGTAGTTGGAAGCAGTGTCTTTCTGATCCTGTCATCATGGGTTTGGGGTGAGAGAGCGCAGATGGGCCATCAAGGCCAACATGGTCATATCATATCTACATCTGATGAAGTAGACTTAAGACTATGAAATATTATGCTAACAACTTCTTCCTCTCAGTTAGGGCCTTTGTAGACCGGCCCAAAGGGAGCCAGAGATGGGGAGGGGCAGCCGCACACTGGCTGACCCAACCCCAGCCCGACGATGTCCTGATGCCGTGTGCCATTACACACAGTGTGCGGCATCAGGACATTCTCCTGGTACAGTGTCCTGACGCGCTGTGCCAGAAGGGGTGAGAAAGAGCCATGCACCAGCCCTTTTGCTGCCCCTGAAAGGAGCAACATTTTGTCATTGTTTTCAGGGTGGCAAAAGGGAGGATCGGGGCCGTGGTGGCAAAAGGGAGGATCAGGGCCGATCAGGAAGTGGCCTCAATCCTCCACTTCCTGGAGTGGCCTAGAGCCACCCGTCTGCAGCCTCCTTTATTTCAAAAATGCTAAAAGATTCCATTACATATTGATCCAGACTAACACAGCTATGTCTTTTGACTATTCGTGTCATTATGTGCAAGGATCAAATATGGGGAAATCATTTATTAAAAATGTATATCCTGACATGGATCATGAGATCTCAGGATGGCCAATGAGAAAAATTGATTTAAGTAGTTTCTAAGAAGAAAAATAATTTTCTACAACCATATTCCACGAATTAAAACAGATTCTGTCTATTTGTATTGACATTTTGGAGTAAAACAGTTAAACTTCATAGGCTTTAATAAACAGCCATGTTTTTACTTGATGGAATTGATAGCTGAGAAAGTCCTTGTGAAGTATGCCTTCCCATTGTTTTGAAAGACACTGACAGCCAAAAGACAGAAAGTAGGCCTGAAACCTTACAGTATGACTTAGGGCCAATGCAGACCAGCCTAAAGGGGTGGCACAGAGCCACCCCTGGGAGCGACTGATTGGGGACACGGCAACCACATGCCATGACCCCAATCCTCCTTTTTGCCACCCCCAAAAGAGTGGCAAAATGCCTCTCCTTTTGGGGCAGCAAAAGGCTGCCCTTTCAGCCACAGTGGCTGCTTTTTTGCACTCTTTTGGTGTAGCGTGTGTGCACGCTGTGTCAAGAGGGCGTCCTGATGCCATGTACTGTGCAAATGGGTACACAACATCATCACGGGGATGGGATGGAGTTTGGGTGGCTGGCATGCTGCTGCCCCGCCTCAACTCCACCGCCAGGCTAGCCCTTTAGCAAAGCCCCTTAGAGAAGCAAGCAGAATCCTTGAGCCTTGAGGCCTGGTTCTTTGAGGTAGCATCTGACTTTCTTTTCCCTGGGAACAAAGGGAGTACAGGTACCACAGATAGTCTGTTTCTGAGGGCTGAATAGACAATAGATGAATTCAGTTTTGCCATGCATAAGCAAAAATCATATATGTAATAATAATAATAATAATAATAATAATAATAATAATAAATAAATTTTTATTTGTATCCCACTTAATGATGACAATCCAAGCGGCTTACAGTAAAATCCCCCACATCATTTCAATCCAACCAACCCATCCCCTTAAAACAGCATTAAATAACGTATGATTAAAAGTTACAATAAACATAAAATAAAATGTATGCATAAGCTGTATTGAAGCCCCACCAACTGCACCATCAACCCTAAAGATGCCATGAAGAGAGACAGAGCAACTGCATGGGCCAGCAGCAACTGCTTTAATTTTCCCCCCGTTCCTTCAGGCACATGCACATGTGTGCAAGAATAACAAAATACACACATCCCTTTAATAGTAATGTTGGCATTGCTGTGCACCTGTGCACTGTGAGAAGCAGCAATATTATGGATGCCGTGTCACCAGTGTGGCCTGCACTGGCAGTCAGCCTGCAATGCACGGGCAAAGGAGCCACTGCAATGATGCCGCCACTGACCACTGCAGCAGCTGCATACATAGACGATAGATGTGATGACTCAGGACACAGAAGAGACAACTGCTAGAGTGGGTGCCACTATCATAAGGAAAGCCATCCCAGTGTACCATCTGGGTACTCACCCACAAAATCAGTTACAAGCAGGCGTCAGAACAGTTTGGGGTTGGCCCTACAACTGTGGGGCAAGTGTTGGTGGAGTTCGCCTTCACCATGGAGAAGCTGCTGCTGACACGGACAGTGTACCCGGAGGACACCATTCAGGTAAGGAAAGTTGCACACACATGTCTCTTTTCCCCTCAGCTTCCCCTGTGCAGAATGCATCATCAGTTGGCATACAGTATGTCATTTTTCTGTTTATAAACATGTGAAGTTCGGTATCCCTAAGCACCTGCACAGAATACGTTATCAGTTGGCAAGTTGCCTTACTTTTTCATTAATCTTCTGCTTCTCCCCCTTCTTGTCACCCACAGATCATGCAAGGATTTGCTGACCTAGACTTACCTGAAGTAATGGGTGCCATAGATGGGTGCCACTGTCAGATCATGCCACCCTTGAGGTGGAGGAATGAATTTGTCATCCAAGAGGACACCTACTCTGTTGTCCTCCAGGGGACATCAGATCACAAAGGATGTTTTGTGGATGTGGAATTAGACTGGTCAGGTGCGACTCACGATGCGAGGGTAGCAAGGAACTCCATCATCTTTGAGACCATGAAAGCTGCATCTACATGTCAGAAAACCTGACCATCACCCTGAGCAGCCAGCAGATCAGTCCCCTCCTGCTCGCTAAAAGTGCCTTCCCCAATCAGAAGTGGCTCGTGAAGCCCTACCAGGGCACCACCAATGCCAGACTGAAAAGATTCAACAAGAAGCTGAATCATGCCAGCAATGTGGTGGAAAGGGCCTTTGGGCAACTGAAGGTTTAGTGGAGGTACCTCACTGCTCCACTTCTTGTGGCAGAGGAGAATGTCACCCCCATCATTGCCTCATGTATCATCCTCCACAACGTCTGCAAGATTAAGGGCAAGGTGCTGGATGAGGGACTGAGCTACAGGTGCCACTTTGTGCTGCTCAACCTGGGGGCACCCATGGAAGACAATGACGTTGTGAAGCAAAGAGAAGGGGAGGCTGTGAGAGAGGCCCTGGCAGACTTCTTTGTTACCAGGAGGATCTGAAGTATCCCCTGTCCTCCATCTGTGATCCTAGGTCACTACTGTACTGTGGCATGATAAGCAGCTGAATAAACATATCCTATTATCCACACTCTGTGTATTACTAGCATTCATGCTTTTATGCAGTTATTCCTAACCATGTGCCTAAGGGACACACACACACACACACACACACACCTGGAGGGGTCACCCAGTGCCAGTTGTCCTGGCCACAGAAAGATACATTGCAAGAACAACCAACTGAAATTTCTGAAAATGTATCAAGTCCCTAACTGTCAGCCTTCTCTAATGGCCCATTTGATTGTAATAATTGGTAGCCCAGATGGCAACCATTGGGGCTAAATACAAACTTGTCCTCTGAGGATCTCTATTGGCTAGGAGCCAAGTAAGGCCAACTGCCCTCAGCCACAACTGCCCATAAATGCCTTTGTGATCCTCCACAGCTCTCTAGGACAACGATGGCAGCCATGATCGCAGTGCCCACCCAAATTGCCTATTAGACGGATGAGGAGGTGGGCATTCTCCTTCATGCCCTCACTGGAGAAGCAGCAGTGAGAAGGGTGATGGCAAGTACCAAATGACCCAACCAGGGGTACTTCCATCAGGCTGCCCAGGCCCTCCAGCAGCAAGGCTTCAGGAGGACCCTTCAACAGTGCCAAACCAAGTTCAAGGTGTCAGTGTGTGGATGATGAGTGTTGTAGTGATGCTCTTTGGCACCCAGCAGAATCTGTAGGACAAGCTGGCTGCTGTGATCTACAGCCACTTTGTAACTCTTGTCATCAACTGGCTCTGTTTCCTTTTTCAGGATCCTGTCTTCTTCAGTCAAGAAGACACATTGTAAAGTCTAAAAGCATAGTTTATTAATGTATATAAAAGTAAAATAAGATAACTAAGTAAAATCCATTGTGATGAACTAATCCAGTTCAGCCATGAAAAATTACATCTTTAACAATCCCAAAAGCTTAGGATCTCACTTGTTGCAGTTAAAACCACTGCTTCCAGCCACACACGTGCTCACATCGTGAACAATAACATTCTGAACAAAGGATTCTCTGGGCCCTTCCCATACTCCACCTTCTAGGTGTTAACCTTATGATAATTGGATAATGTCTGTATGATGTATGCTAACCCAGCCTCTTGCTGTCCATCATCCACCACGTGACTATCTTTCCCAGCTTAACAATGTTTATGTATAATTGTTATCAAGCCTTTCTCATAACAAAGTCTGTGTCCATGAGTTGTATCTTTGGGAAAATACATGTTTATGTCTATGTTGGCCATCTGGTGTTAGATTTACTTTGTTTCTCTAGATGTTGTTCTCATGAGCAAAATTTCACACACACATCTCTACATTTCACCTTTGACTGTATAACCCATCTATATTCTAACACAAGGCACTGAAGGGGGTCTTCTTTGAAGCCCTGGAGGATTATGGGGAGCATCCTCTACTGAGGAAGAGGCTACCCTTCTATGACCGGCTGCATGACTTCTGGGTGAGGGCAGGCCACCCACAGTGGCAAGATCGTCATCGTCCAGGTAAGTGCCAGCCCCTGCCATGGTCCCTGATGCCCATTCCTACCCTTCCATCTGCCTTTCCTATCCCTCCCCTCCCTCCTTTCCCACATTCATGGATCCTAATGGTGTCCCTCCTATTCCCAACTATAGGCGCACAGCTGAGGTGATGTCAGGGATGGAGACAGGACCCTGCCAGTCCCCCCTCCTCCTCCTTGGAGGCTGAACCTGCCCCTGGCAAGGAGGCCTAGATAGAGGGAGCCCATGCCATCCCTCTGCAACCACAGCAGCCTCCCATGCCAGAAGGTAGGTCCCTAAGGGGAAGGGTAATGGCTGCATAACTACAGCCTCCATAGCATTCTTGTCCCTCCCATCCCCCACCATTTCCCATAACAGCTTCATCAATGGTGTCTCCTCCTTTCACAAGAGGTGCTGCTGAGAAGGAGCCTAGCCTGAGCCGCCATCTGGCAGGGCAAGGAGGTAAGGAGGCTCTCAATGCATCCCTCTTGGCCCACCTCCTATAAGCCTGGGAGCAGAATTGCCAGTGAGGTAAGAGTGGCAGGAAAACAGGGGGAAGGAGTGAGGGGCAACCAGGAACCCTCAGCCACAACTGCCCATAAATGCCTTTGTGATCCTCCACAGCTCTCTAGGACAACGATGGCAGCCATGATCGCAGTGCCCACCCAAATTGCCTATTAGACAATTATGGTTATGGCATTGGGTGATTGGGTGCACAGCAACCTCCTAACAACACTTTTCTCTTTTGTTTCCCCTTGTAGATCAACAGCTGGAGGAAAGTGTGGCTGCTATCAAGGACCAAATGAAGCAGGTCCTCAACACAGTGGCAGCCATCCTGGACAGACTTGGGCCCCTCCAACCCCCACTCCCCTTCCCCTTTGGACATAATTTCACAATTGTTGTTCTTATCATAAAAAATATTTTTAAAAAATATATACTGTGATCTGTGCACCTGCGTAGGATCAACACAGGCTGTCTTTTTTATGAATAAACTTTCCATTCTTAAACCTTGTGACATTTATTTTGCAGGTGTGCATATTCAACGCAGGATCACTGCAGGGAACCAGTGAGGAGAATCAGTGAGGTGGGCATAGTGGGGGGTAGTTTGTGGTGCCTGCCTTGCTACTGGTGATTGCTACAACATCCCTTTCTTCCTCTACTTGCTCTCCACCTCGGGGGGCAGTGAGAGGGTTGTGGCACTGCCATCTCGCTGCTGAAGAGGCTCATTTACAGGGCGTTGTTCAGGGATCTCCACCTCCATAGCAACCCTTTCCTCAAAGGCTGGAGAGCTGGCCCTCCTTCCTCTGCCCAGCTCCAAGACCAGGGGGTGCCCCTCCTTCTTCTCCTCCACACCATCTCTTCTGCCACTGATGCCACCCTGGGCCACCTTTATGACTTCCACAAGCTGGCCCAGCAGACCAGTCTGCACTTCCAGGATGGCAGTGAGGTGCTCCTGCTGCTGGACGGATCTCTCTAACAAATCCCTCTGCTCCCTCCAGTGCTGTGCCTACCTCTCCCTGAGCTGATGGTCACAGTCCTCCTGTTCCAGGAGTGTGGTCTGAGCTGCAATCCATTAGCTGATCCATCAGACATGTGGTCTGAGCTGCAATCCATTAGCTGATTGATGACACTAGCAGTTATTGTGGCTGCAGAGGCACACACCCTCTTCTTTTTGATCTCAGCCAGCTCTGGGATTAGCTGTTTCTCCTTCTGTCTCTACTTCTCATTCTATGGGACATATATTTAAACACAAAACATGTCCCACAGAGATCAGAGAGGGAGGGGAGAAGTACATGCAAGGGAGGTTTGTGTGGAAAGACTGGATACATGCAGCTGTTGGTCATGCAAGGGACATGGTCAACAGAACACACAGACAAACGTTCCTCCAGGACCACCACCCCAGCATGCCAGGATGCAAAAGTGGTATGCAGGTCTTATGAACACCTGCAGACCTGCACAGAAGATGTCACAAAAGCCATACAAACTGCTTTGCCTTTCGAAAGCAAGTGTACATGTGATGGAATGCATTTATTGTAATAAATTGGGAATGACTTTACCATGTGCAGCCTTGACCTCATCCATCTGCTGGTGAATTGTCCAGGACCTGCTCTCTTTTCACCCTCACTGTCATCATCACTTGTTGCTGTACTGGTCCGTGGGACAGGTGAGCAGTTATGGTAGCTACTGATTGTGGAAGATGTAATGCTCCCCTCTGTAGCATAAGATGGTGGTCTGCTCATGGAAGACGTAGAGGCGCCCTCCCCAGCACAGGACGGTGGTCTCATGGAGGAGATGTCCACAGTCCTCTGATTGCAGGATGTCTTATCTGAGTTAGGGTATTCATCCTGGTCATCTAAATAACAAGGGATGAGGTCATCTGTGCCCTCTGCCCACCCTAGTGCTATCCCCTGCACCCCTTACCTTGGGGCCCTGGGAAGTTTCCTTAGAGGACTGGCTCCCTTGACCTAGACGACCATCATAGCACTCTGGCTCAAAGGTTCAATGTCCAAATGAGAGATCTGGCCTTGCTTGAGGAGAGCTGAGGAGGGAAACCATTGGACTGGTGAGTATGCCTTCTGTTTATTCTTAAAGGGGAGAGTAAGTTCATCAGTGTAGACATTGTGGTTCTTTGGGCCTTAACCATCATGATTGGTTCTCTGTGAAGGAAAGCAAGGAGCCTTCTAGTTCAGGGTGAAAGTCGAGGCCAAACTGAGGCATCTCCTCTGTCTGGTTCTGGGAAGTGGGCATCTGCCAGTCTAAAATCCCACCCAGAGCTCCTCTAAGGTACATCCTGGCAAATGAGGAAAAAATTGGGAACATTCACAGGTCAAAAGGGGTTGGGAAGGGTATGTTTGATAAAAATAATGGCTCTTTGAATCCTATTGTATTTGTAAAGTTGCAACAGTTCCTCCATCATCATGGAAAATTAGATGAAATGCTGTATATTACTGATTTTGAATGTTTGAGTAGAGCTTAGGCTTGTGATACAAGAAATACTGTTATTGTGACTGAGAAGGAGAGAGGAGGAACACTGTTTCAGATTTGGGACCTACTGCAGAATTTTTGCCTGTTGAAATGCAGCCATCCAGTCCCTTGGCTTGGGCAAGCCCACAGGAGGGGAAGGAATCCTTGGCTATGATGGCTCAATAGGCTTTGCTTGCCTCTGATCCATCCCAGATTTTGCCTGTGGGGCCAGCTGCTTCTCCAGGTTTGGAAAGGGGGTGGCTGCAGCTTCAAGTCAATTGTATCCCACTCTGCATTCTCCCCACACCTATAATCCTCAATTGCCTGTAAACTATGTTTCACAGGGGATGGATTCTGTGAAAGGGAAAAGGGAAATCAATGCTGTAGTTCAGAATAGTTTAAACATAGGGAATTCCCCAGCCATCCAAGTTCCACTAATCCAGCATGTCTCTCTGCTCACATGTCCTATTATTGCGCATCCCTTTCACTACTACTGACTTAATTAACTGGAAAAAAGAGATTAGATCCTATAGGGAGAATCAGGACAAGGTGTCTGATTTGTTTGGTACCACTGTGGTTTCTCATAACTCTTACCAGGAAGATTGTCATGTCTTATTGAATACCTTTTTGCCTCCTGAGGAAAACAAATGGTTTGCTCTAAGGCAATAGGGCCCAGGTGATGCTACAGCTCTCTGAGTCCAAGGGCTTCTGCAAACCGGCCTAAGGGGCCAGCCTGGAGGTAGAGTTGGGGTAGGGCAACCACACGCCAGCCACCCCAACCCCACAGCGACGCCATCCTGATGCTGTGCATTGTTACTCATGGTGCATGGCATTAGGATGCCCTCCTGGCACAACGTTCTGACACATTGCACCAAAAAGGGCAAGGAAGAGCTGTGTGTCGGCTCTAAAGGCAGCCTTTTCCTGCTCCTAAAAGGAGTGGCATTTTGCCACTCTTTTTGGGATGGCAAAAGGGAGAATTGGGACCAAGGTGTGGGGTTGCCACAGCCCCAATCTGCTGCTTCCTGTGGTGGCCCAGAGTTGCCCATCTGCAGAGGCCCCAAGTGAATCAAACCAGGGCATTTTCTGTTGTAAAGGTTTCCCACGAGAAGCCTTGTCCTGATTAATGTGGGAAACAGACTTGTGAATTTTCTACTTGACAGTGGAGCTATTCACTCTGTAGTAACTAACTTTAGAAGACCTCTGTTGTTGGAGTGTCTGGTCTGAAAAGTTGCAAGCCTTTTACAGTCCCTTTGTCTTATGTAATTGGAAATTCCAGATTATTTCACCAGTTCCTGTACATGCCAGAATGCCCTTTACCTTTACTAGGCAGAGACTTATTTTGCAAACACGATGTGCATGTTCATTTTGGGAAAAAATAATAAGGTCACTGTAAAAGTCCTAAGAGATAAGGGTTGGACAGTTCAAGCAGTCTTATTGTTAGAGGGGAAAAGGGCAGAGGAGGTACCAGAAAATGTCCTAAATGCTTCCTGTCGTCTGGTTTGGGCAGGAGAGGTGCCAAGGAAGGCAAGATTTGTTACACCTATAAAAGCAGAACTGGGATACCACATTTGCTAAAATACAAGCCTTAGAACAATCATGGGCATCTCTGGTTGGGGTTTCTCTTCCTCCATGTAAACTTACCAAGGTCTCTAAACAAAGACAGATTTATAATGAGGTTTGTGCTTGGCTTGTTATTCTAGAGAATCTACATGCCCAGGGTGAGCCTTCTACACCTACTCAGGTTGGCTCAGGTGTAGCTGCTCTTGAGATGCATGATGATCAGCTTTCTATGGAGTCATCTCCTGAAGGGCCTCTGCCAGACAAATAGCATACCCAGGGTGAGTCTTCTACACCTACCATGAGGTTGACTCAGGCGTGGTAGCTCTTGAGATGCATGATGACAGGCCTTCTATTGATTCATTTCCTGAAGGGCCTCTGCCACACAAACAACGTGCCCAGGGTGAGTCTTTTACACCTACTGATGGGGTTGACTCAGGTGGGTCAGCTCTTGAAATACAAGATGACTGGCCTTCCATGGATTCAGCTTTGGATGGACTACCACCAGGTGAGATACCCGTTACTCAAAACTTATATCCCAAAGTGACCTGGCCCTGGATGTTTGGGAGGCCTAGAACCAGACAGAGGAGATGCCACCCAAGCTGGCCCTCACACCACAAGAGTGCCTTCTTTTTCATAAGGTTTGCTTCCTCAATCTGGGCCTGATGCTCAGCTGACATTTAGCTCAATGTTAACAGCAATTCGGTATTTTCCCGGGGCACTTACCTTATAGTTGGCTGGTTGGTGATCACTCAGTGTTTGGGCTTCATGCCCTAGGTCATTATAAAACATCTCCCTCTTCAGCCATAACTTATGGAGATAGGATTTTGGCTTTGGAGATTCATTTATCTCAATTAACAAAAGATAAGATTTTAAAGGGTGAATATGTAGTCATATTCCCCCTCGTGTATTGTGAGTTTGACAAAATGGATAAAGAGGGTTTAGAGGACAAGGAGAAAGAAAACATTAAAAGAGAAAGGTAGATTGCAATTGGCATAATTGATTGTATAATATGTTTGTATATGTCTGGTTCTTACAAGGTCCCAACCTGTCCGAGCTGTGTTTTTAATTCTTAAAATGACATAATTCACAGAGCTTGGGTGGATTTGCAGGACCAGCCTTATTGCTTTACATGAGGATTCCTATGAGTGCTGTTAATTATCCCTTTGGTGGGTTTCTTGCATTTCCAGTGTGGATACAACTGCTGACCCCTGCCAGGCCCACATGGGGGAATACTCTCATAATGGCCATCTGGTACAATGGGCTGGGGGGTCTGGTTCTTTTCATTCTCCCCAGAGCTCTAGTGAACCACAGTGTATGTTATGTTGGGAATTTGGCTTCCTAGGAGTTTACACTCCTAAATCATACACATTCAGACATGAATGTTCCTTTTGTGGAGGGAACCATTCTCTTTGAAACTGCTGCAGGCAAAAGGATTCACAATTCAGTCATAGACAGCAACAGAAAGGGCCCCTAGGAAATAACAAACAAGGTTGGGGTGCAGTGCCTCTTTCAAAGGGTCTTTGTCGGTTTGATTGCACAAACAGCGTTGCACCACATTGAACCTATGCACCTGGATGGCCACCAAAGAAGTAACATGGAGCTCTGTGCAGGCTGGAGAACTCTCTCTCCCCCCTCCAGAAGATGGCAAATATGACAAAAAGCAGATATCTCTCAAGGAGGTTCTTTAATCTTTGTTCCTCTGTGCACAAACTTGTCCTGACCGACAAAGCTACTCGCACTACACCACAAACCAACAATCCCACACTGTACAATAACACTCCTCCCTTATATACATTATCCCCTCCAGGGATACCTAGACCAGCCCACTCACCTGGCTGATGCAACACAGCAGGATTGTATGCACCTGACTCAATTCTCTGCTTAGTGTTGCATCAGCCCTCTGTGACTCAGCACATCATGCTGACACTTCATGGCTGCTCCATTGCTCAAGGTAAACCTGCTACCTTTTATCCCACATCTGAACATTTTCCCCAGGATCCCTATTGATCTTGATAGATTACAAGCTTATCCATCATCTTTCTTATCCTAAAAGAGATTTTATAAATGACTTAATCCCCAAAGAGCTATGTATGGTTTGTTATAAAACTTTTGAATGCATCTTTTGACACGGCTATTAAACAAGTGGAACAGCATGGACTGGATGATGAATTGGCGAAATGCAACATAGGGCCGATGAGCATGGCCCGTTTGGGGCAGCAGAGAGCCGCCCTGGGGAGCGGCAGATCGGGGCTGTGGCAACCACATCCTGTGGCCCCAATCCTCCCTTTTGCCACCCCAAAAGCTGGCACTACAGCTCTTCTGCACCCTTTTGGTGCAGGGAGGACATCCTGATGCAGCGCACCATGCATATGGCCGCACAGCATCAGGCCAGTGTTGGGTGGGGGTGGGGTAGCTGGTATGTGGCTGCTCCGCCCCAACTCCACCCCCAGGCTGGCCCTTTGGGCTGGTCTGTAATGGCCCGTAGTCTACATTTCCAAACTACACTCTTATAGTGCTGCTATTCCACTATTAGTGCTCTGACTTCCTCCTGTTCATTCTGGGATTTGCAGTTGAAGAAGGGGCATTTAGAATTCTCAGCAAGGAGCTGCTAGGTCTCACTGAACTACAAGCCTCAGAATGCAACAGGAGGCAGACAGGGCAGTGATAGTGGAATAGCAGCACCCCCCTCTCTCCTACATGCATATAGTTTGATTCAGAAAGCTGACTCAGGCACATCCTTTGCACCAGATCTGCTGTCACCAGACCTATGGAGGCTTGGCTGTGAGAATTAGTGCAGACAATTGCAATCCAATGGTGCTTCACACTACTAATTCCTACTTATCCAAGTAGCAGCTCTTACGGCATCTTCATGTCATGAAGGGTTTTTGAGTGGTGGTCACTTCTGAGTCAGAGGTGTCTGACTGGACCCTACATTTTGAGGATGTTCTACTGACATCCACATGTGTAACTTTTATGATTAGATTTTCTAAAACTGACCACCTACACATAGGTACACAGTTACATCTTCAGACATATAGTGATCTTTCACTTGGCCCAATTTATAACTGTTTGGGGGCCAGGCCCTGTGTTGTTATTTTGTCATGTGGCAAAATACCAGTTTTAGTCTACATCATGAGCCCTTTCTACATTGACCTTCTTGGCACCAGATTATGGCCATATTCTTTTACAATAGGTGCTGCATTATGCTTCAGTCCTGTGAGTTAAGTGGGGAAATCTCAGGTTGGCATTCCAGATGTGAGCCAGCCAGGGAGAAACCCAATTATGGATTATCCACAGGGCTCAGATGTTCCACCCAGGGGAAGCTGAGGGGGTGGTCTGGGGAAAAGACTGCTGGTTTCAGCTGCTCCCACACTAGATTGCTCCCACCATTTTGCAGATCTTGCAGAAAAGCACATAAATAAGGAAATTTAAATAAATGGCCCATTTTATAACCCAAATCTGTTGTCTGGTCTCATTATTTCTAGGTTGGTTCAGCAAAGGGCCATCCCTACCATCATACAGAATAAGTCATCTCTGAGGAGTGAGGGGATCACTACCCCCCTTGAGGCTTTGATGGTGATCCCCTTCGGGGACTTGGGATTGCATGAATGTGGAAGGGCTAGGTCCAGCTCAGGGCCAAAGGGCCATTTTCACCCTCACATGGCAGGGACCACACTGTGCCCTACATATGCCATATGTTTTATCCCTGACAGATGGGTTTAGAAGTTGGACAATCATATTACAGCTTGGGTTTTTGTGGGTTTTTCAGGCTGTGAGGCTGTGCCAGGCATCTTCCCAGCCACAGACAGGTGAAAAATTAGGAAGAAATTTTTCTATAATATGGCCTCACAGCCCAAAAAACCCACAAAAACCCATGGATGCCATCCGTGAAAGCCTTCAACCTGACAGATAACAGCTTGGTTATTTGATACTTGGATCTTTTTCTCATGCCATGTCAACACACTTCAGCCATAACTCAGTAAAGTTTAGATCATTGTGATCCAGCTCACGAGGTCTCTGAGTTTTGTGGCTCCCAAAGCAACTAGGGGGTTGCAGACTGCCAGAAATAGTGCAAATTGAGTCCACTTTTAGGGTTAGGGTTAGTGCTAGGGAATCATGGGAATTGTTCCCTCCCCCCCCCCCCCCCGAGACATTGAGCCTTCTCTGTCAGAGAGCTCTGGTGACACAATAAAATACAGTACCTATGATTCCCTACCCCTAACCCTAACCCTAACCCTAGCCCTAAAAGTGGACTCAATTTGCATTATTTCTGGCAGTCTGCAACTCCCCTTTGATAGCATTAGGCCACAAACAAGAGTTGAAACTCACCTGGCATGTCTGTTTACAGGCTGGGGTATGACATTGAGAATGTTGGTCCACCACTCTTGGCACCTCTGTCTCTTTCCCAGGGGCCTGTGCAGCTTTCTTGGGCTCTGGAAAGGAACAGCCAATCAGGAGATGCCAGAGGTGGGAGCTGCTCTTCACCTGACTGAAGATGGTTAGTTTTTACTCAGGTTGAGTTGAGGAGTATAAATCTGGGACCAGCACAGCTCCTTCAACAGTTAGGCCTGGCAAAACCATCTGTGAATATTCATTGCCTAAGAAAACACTATGAAATTCATGGGGCCACCATAAGTCAAGAGGTGACTTCAAGGCATATACACAAACAGGCCTCTACAAATCAGTATTAGGATAAGGAGTTATGTCAGGATAAGGTAACATTACAGGAACAGTGGAAATAAGAGCAATGAATCAACTCCTTGGCCCATGAGCAACTATCTAAAGTGATCCAAGATCCATGGGATAATCAAATGGTAAGGGATAAAGGGCATGTACAGATTAAGTTGCACACAATTTAAGACAATCTTTGGTGGTACTACTCACCAATCCACCACTTTCAAGACCAGTAAAACTGGTGAGGACTAGAGATAGACCTTTTCATGGTGCCATGCACTTGTTTATTTTTACTATTTTACTGCAGCTAAACTTATAGAATAATAGAATCATAGAATCATAGAGTTGGAAGAGAACACAAGGGCCATCCAGTCTACCCCCTGCCATGCAGGAACTCCCAATCAAAGCATCCCCGACAGATGGCCATCCAGCCTCTGCTTGAAGACCTCCAAGGAAAGAGACTCCACTACTCTCCAAGGGAATGTGTTCCACTGTCAAACCGCCCTTACTGTCAGGAAGTTCCCCCTAGTGTTGAGGTGGAATCTCTTTTCCTGGAGCTTATATCCATTGTTTCAGGTCCTAGTCTCTGGAGCAGCAGAAAACATGCTTGTTCCCTCCTCAATATGACATCCCTTCAAATATTTAAGCACGGCTATCATATCACCTTTCAACCTTCTCTTCTGCAGGCGAAATATCCCCAGCTCCCTAAGTTGTTCCTCGTAGGGCTTGGTTTCCAGACCCTTCACCATTTTAGTTGCCCTCCTTTGGACACGCTCCAGTTTCTCCACATCCTTTTTGAATTGTGGTGCCCAGAACTGGACACAGTATTCCAGGTGAGGCCTGACCAAAGCAGAATAGAGTGGCACTATTACTTCTCTTGATCTAGACACTATACTTCTACTGATGCAGCCTAAAATTGCATTGGCCTTTTTAGCTGCTGCATCGCATTGTTGACTCATGTTCAACATATGGTCCACCTGGACTCCTAGATCCCTTTCACACGTAGTCTCATTCAGCCATGTGTCCCCCATCGTATATCTGTGCTTTTCATTTTTCCACCCTAAGTGCAGTACCTTACATTTCTCCGTGTTGAATTTCATTTTGTTAGTTTTGGCCCAGCTTTCTAGTCTGTTCAAGTCATTTTGAATTTTGATCCTGTCCTCTGGGGTATTAGCTACTCCTCCTAATTTGGTGTCATCTGCAAATTTGATAACTATGCCCCCAATACCATCATCCAAGTCATTAATAAAGATATTGAATAGCACTGGGCCCAGGACAGAGCCCTGTGGCACCCCACTGGTCACTTCTTTCCAGGTTGAAAAGGAGCCATTGTTGAGCACCCTTTGGGTTCAGCCAGTCAACCAATTACAAATCCATGTAACAGTTACTTTGTCTATCCCACATTTTACCAGCTTGTTTGCAAGAATGTCATGGGGAATCTTGTTAAAGGCCTTACTGAAATCAAGATATACTATATCCACAGCATTCCCTTCATCTACCAAACTGGTAATTTTATCCCCCCAAAAAAGAGAGAGAGAGAGAGAGAGAGAGAGGGAGAGAGGGAGAGAGGGAGGGAGATCAGATTTGTCTGGCATGACCTGTTTCTCTGAAACCCATGTTGACTTTTTGTGATTATGAAATTACCTTCCAGATGTTCATAGACTCTCTGTTTAATGATCTGCTCCAGAATCTTTCCAGGTATTCATGTCAGACTAACTGGACGATAATTGTTGGGATCCTCTTTTTTCCCCTTTTTGTAGATGGGGACAACATTTGTCCTCCTCCAGTCCGCTGGGACTTCTCCTGTTTTCCAGGAGTTCTCAAAGATTATTGCCAATGGTTCCGATATTACGTTTGCCAGTTCTTTTAATACCCTTGGATGTAATTCATCTGGTCCTGGAGGCTTATATTCATTTAGATTAACCAGGTATTCCTGTACTATCTCTTTACTTATTCTGTGCTGAAATTCTCCTGTTCTGTCCTCTGGTCCATTATCCTCAGGTTGAGCACTCTTTGCCTTTTCTGAGAAGACTGAAGCAAAGAAGGTGTTGAGTAATTCTGCCTTTTCTCTGTCCCCTGTTAACTTTTTGCCATCTTCTCCACACAGTGGTCCTACCATTTCCTTCTTCTTCCTTTTGCTGCTGACATACCCAAGAAAATCCTTTTTATTGTTCTTAACCTCTCTAGCAAGCCTGAGTTCATTCTGCGCTTTAGCTTTTCTGACTTTACCCCTACACGTGCTAGCTATTTGTTTGAATTCTTCTTTGGTGATTTCCCCATTTGGCGATTTCCCCAAGTATTCATGCTTATCATGGCATTATTGTCACAACTGCAAATACCCTCCCAAACAAACCTTAATAGTGAGAGAAGTCTGTTTTACTGGTGATCGGGGTGCAACATGATGACAGTGTGGTTGTTGTGTGCCTTCAAGTCATTTCTGACTTATAACAACCCTAAGGTGAACCTATCATGTAGCTGCAAGCTCCCAGAACGATCCCTGGACTCCCTACTTCTGCATGTGACATTCCTCCAGCTGTCTACCTCCTGTGTATGTGATGTGACCTTCTCTTCCCCAGCAACTTCTTCTGTGTGGTCCCCATCCAAGACCGCTCGTTCTGTTCTATCTAGGAAAGTCTCTTGCACCCTAATATGCTGAAGTGTAGTTACCCAAGCCTCCAGCTGTTGTACTTTTTCCTCCAAGAGGGCTACCAACTTGCACTTGGAGCATGTGTAGTTCCCCACATCTGTAGGTAAGAAGACAAACATCCCACAGGTATTGCAGGTGATGGCAGCAGTTCCTTCAGTGTCCAGACCCCCCAGCCCATTGTACCAGATGGCCATTATACCATGGCTTTCCTCCTCAAAGAAAATCCCTCTCTAAAACCAGTGTTAAAGTCTGCTGATGACCAGAACTTTTCAACAATTAGTAGTGGTTATAAAATTCTGTGAGCAGTTGTATAGAGCTAACTGGCTAGCTCCACCCCTACTGACTCGCAAATGTGACTCAACAAAGCCCCACCCACTCAGCAACAGTCACACTCTCCCCAAGTGTTTTGAAAAAGAATTTAAAAACTCACCCACTCAAAATGGCTGCCTGGAAACTGCTTTCTTCCTCTTTCCTATCAGGAACTGGCCTAGAAAGCTTCCTTCACATTCTCCTTTCCTGGCAGAAACTGCCTGGAAAGCCTCCTCCTCCTTCCCCTGTCCTGGCTGAAACTTACCTGAAACTGGCCTCTGGGAGCAGTTGTATAGAGCTAACTAGCTAGCTCCAGCCCCTATTTATTCGCAAATGTGACTCAACAAAGCCCCGCCCACTCAGCAACAGTCACACTCTCCCCAAGTGTTTTTAAAAAGAATTTAAAAACTCACCCACTCAAAATGGCTGCCTGGAAACTGCTTTCTTCCTCTTTCCTAGCAGGAACTGGCCTAGAAAGCCTCCTTCACCTTCTCCTTTCCTGGCAGAAACTCTTCCCTTTCCTTCTGAAATGTAACTTGTCAGAGCTTAGATGGGCTATTTTATGGAGTTCATTTGGCATATGCTTCAGCAGTAGTCCTCATCACCCAAAAACACAGAGGGAAGAGTATTTTCTACTTCATTTTTCAATAGAATTTACCAAAGTTCACAACATCAGAATGTGGGAGAAAGTAAAACAAATGTTTTCCTGTCCCAAATAAAGGGGAGAAATACCCAGTTATCATTTTCTGGATTAAACAAATTGGAATAATTTTTTCTGTTTTTTTCCACATTCCCAATTTTCAGCAGTGGAGGCTTAGAGTTCCAATATTAGTGGAACAGTGATCTGCTCTGAGTTTTTAGACCAAATTATTAAAGATATGCCCAAGGTGTTAAACTCTATTTCTAGCACCTTGGATAGTTCCTTTAAACTTAAAGTAATGCCAGGAGTGAATTGATGTCCCTCTCTCCACTGACATTGGGCTCACCAATCTCCATTCCTCAGCTAAAAACACATGTATAGGAAAATGTGCTTAAATTAAATTTCACCTCTTGTAATAAAGCTTATTCATGTATTTCAAAACATTTAAATGTGTATTGTCATTCATGCCAAATGGATTAGAGCAGACCTTCAGGTGGAAGTCATGCAAGCATGCTATGGTCCAGACCAGGGGTAGGCAACCTTTCCCCTTTAAGGGCCGAGGGACTTCAGCTCCCAGAACCCCAGGAGCTATTGGCCAACATGGGACTATTGGCCAACATGGCTGAGGCTTCTGGGAGCTGAAGTCCCTCGGCCCTTAAAGGGGAAAGGTTGCCTACCCCTGGTCCAGACCTAAACTGATTCATCCATACCCATGTTCTGCAGTGGGGAAAAATTCACAATGGAGTTGGAATATGGAGGACATGCTTCTGGATATCACTGAAGTGACTGGCCACACAGTGAGAGCTGGAACTAGGAAGAGGCTCAAGTTTTAAATGAGCCTGGTGCCTCATAAAACTGCAAATCCTAGGATTCTGTAGAATGGGGCTCTGGAATTTAAAGTGGTGTCAAACTGAATTATTTCTACATTGTAGATGCACCCTTAGTTTCCATGAAGCCATCTAAGGACAGTAAGGACAACAGTTCCTTACTGTTTCAAGCTACCATATAAGAAGGATTTCACATGCAAAATTAATTTACCTTCATCGTCTCCTGAATCCCTCTCAGAAATGGAGAGTATGAGTAAAGCATAAATGATAATGTGGTCTTCAAAAGTAAACATGTGCTTGCATTCACAGTCAGAACTTAAAATGATGGACTTCAGTTCATTCCAAACATCATAGTATAAAATATTCTGTTGCCCCATTCTACAAAGGAAAGCTGTTGTAATTTCTTTTTAATGTTCCAGCTTGAGCTCTTACATGTATCCATGTGCATCATACATATCTTTTACAGACAGGTAATGCTGACCTAGTACTTCAATTAAGTGAGAAACTTGGAACTGTGAATGTCAACGACTTAGATGTAAAATGGTTTTAAAAGACAGCCATTTATTTCAACATAATTTGCAGAAAATGGCATGGAATTACACATAAAAATAAAGTAGAAAATCTGAATTTTTCCAGTACTGAAGCAGAGACATCCCCACTGAATATCAATTAACTAATGTCATGCAAAGAATACCAATGCAAGGGAAAATATAAAGGATGAAATTCAGAGAGAGATTAAGAGTGGGATAAGCTGGCCTCCTGGTGGACTAACACTAAAAATATTCATAGACCTTTTACTTTAAAGTCATGAGTCATGATCTACTACATGATCTACTATTTCCAAGTATCCCCCATAGCTTAAATCAGAAGCCATCACATTAACATCTGTGACTTATACACAGAGAGGCAGAAAGAGAAGGCAATTTTTAAGATGCAGTGAAGAAGTCTGCAGATTCCAAGTCTCTTAACCATGGTTAGGTGAAGACCAGGGAAATGTACCATGGACTTACTTTCTAATCTTATCTCCTATCTTCTCACATGACTGCCATGCATTAAACATGGTGCAATGTTCTGTCTACTCCTGTCTTAATGTCAATCATGGCTTGTTCTATCTACTGTGAGGATGACCATGAACAGCATTAATGGAGGTACAGATTTAAAATATTTCACCATCTCTGGAACAAATTCCCAGTGTTCTAACTTTGGGAACTGTACATTTGGACAGGATAACAGACAAATACCATAACTGCCAGTCATTAATTTGCCTTCTTATGCCATTAGGAGAAATAGCTCTCAGCATGATAATAACTAAGATGCTCTGGCTGACACACACATGCACAACACATGTCAATTACAATATGTTTAACATTTGATAACTGGATTACCCAGTGATTGTTTGTCTGTGAGACAGCATGACTACATGGGGTACTGTTACCTTCCCACCAAAGTGGTAGCTGTTTATCTACTTGCACTTTTCCGTGCTTTCAAATTAGTAGATTGGCAGAAGCTGGGACTAGTGATAAGAGCTCACTCCATCATGTGACACTTGGGCCTCGCACTATCAACCTGCCAATCTTGCAATAATCAGAGTCAGCATCTTAATTACTGAGCCATTGTGTACCATTGAGTGAGTGACCATCCAGTCATTGTGTACAGAATCAAATATAGGGAAATCATTTATTAAAAATGTATATCTTGCAGGGTGGCCAATGAGAAAAATTGATTTAAGCAGTTTCAAAGAAGAAAAATAATTTAAACAGACTACAACCATATTCCACAAATTAACATGTTAAAATAGATTTAAAAGTTTAAACAAATTCTAACGATGCGCATTGGAGTAAATCAGTTAGCCCTCATAGGGTTTAATACACATTCACATTTTTATTTGATGGAGTTGCACAGCTGAGAAAATCATTGTGGTGTATGTCTTCCCATTGTTTTGGGTGACACCATGGCTGGCCTTGTAGTTCCTAGCCTTGGACACCTGCCACTGTCATCTTGCCCTATGGTCCCATTTAAAATCCCTCCTTGGATTTGGTTGACCTCAGTGTGGACAGGTATGTGTGTTAACTTTTTGATCTATATGGTAAGCATGACCACCTCTTGATTCAAGGTGAGAGAAAACAGTCTGAGTCAGAGTTAACAAAATAACAAGAGAATTAATGTAGTTTATTATCTCTCACATAATAGTAAATACTTTAATATGTTCCAGTACTTAATTCCAACCATATAATGATATTCAACTTGAGGCATGTCAGACCTTGCCTTTTAATCAATTCAGGCAATCAAGACACATTCACTCTCTACTGATACGCCCAGATGTCACATCCAACTGTCAATTCTCAACTACCACTTTTTAAAAATCCTGCTCTCCCTCACAGAGGCCCTTCCCTCCCACCACAGAATTTTCTCTCTTGTTCCAAGCATTGCTTCACACCCTTCATCAATGTACAACTCAGTAACATATTTGCAAGTTTTTTCTCTTTGCTTTTCCTGTTTTGATTTCACATACTTCTGTCACACCATAGAATTAAAACAGTTTGACACTGCTTTAACTGCCATGGCTCCATCCTAAGGAATCCTGGGGACTAGTTTATTGTGGCATCAGACCTCTTTGACAGAAAAGACTAAGGGGGGTTGCAGACTGCCAGAAATAGTGTGAATTCAGTCCACTTTTAGGGTTAGGGTTAGTGCTAGGGAATCATGGGAACTGTTATTTTTCTGAGACATTGAGCCTTCTCTGTCAGACAACTCTGATGCCACAATAAAATACAGTTCCCATGGTTCCCTAACTCTAACCCTAACCCTAAAAGTGGACTGAATTCACACTATTTCTGGCAGTCTGCAACCCCCCTAAATATTTCACAAAACTACAAATCCCAGCCATGACAGTTAAAGCAGTGTCAAATTGCATTAATTCTATCTTGTCTCTCTTGTTTTCACACAACATATTGACCTCATCAATGGGACAAAAAGGTTAGCCCCTCCAGCAGAGCTCAGTTCTCAGGCAGGCACATATTGAAATTATTGCTGCTGCTGCCACTTCTTCAAGAATTTTAAAAGTGCAATAAAATTACAGAAATGAAACAAAGAAAAGGAAATACAAGGGGGGAAAGTAGGGGGAAAGAACAAAGAAAAAGATGATGTTCTTTTTCTTTTTAAAAAATATTTTTATTGAAACCTAAACATATACACAAAACACATTTTTACATTTCTAATGAGAGAGCAGTACAGGGGTAAAGATTAATTAATTACTTAATTAATTAGAATTAATTAATTCTAATTAACCATTTGTAAGTCACTCTGAGAGCCTTTGTGGCTGAAAAGCAAGGTATAAATACTCCAAATGAAATAAATATAAAGCCGCCATTAAAATAACAATAATAATAAAATAGAAAAATTCTGATGTTCCTTCTGATGGTTTTATATATACATATAAGATAACATATACATTCATACTACACTATCTAAAGATTACAACTGTTCTCTTGTTTCAATAACCCATTCTTACTATTCATCAAAGCCATATATTTTCATTTTCCCCATTTTTAATCACAAAAAGTCCATCAAGAGTTTCACATCTTTAAAAAATGTCGCTAGCAAAAATCTGTCATTTTCTGAAAATTCATTTCATAACAACCATCTTTAAAATTATGACATAAAACAAATCTCAGTCCCTTCACTCCATATTTTCCCATTGATCCATCTGTATGTTGTAGACCAAATCCTTAACCCATTTGGCATACACTATCCTGACATCTTAAAGCAACAATTTATAATCTTCTAGAAATTTATTTTGTAAAAATCCTGTTTAGTATCACAACATAGTACAAATGATACTAAGTATATAGTACAAATCTTCATCCCTTTGAGCATATATTTTCCCATTAATTCCCATTAACAAACACAGTTGCCTGCTTCTATCCTGTCCCTTCTTCTGTCCTTCCTTTGTGATGTTACTGGTTCAACTGGACAGCTCAGCAGATGGATACCAAATACCACATGAAAAAAAATATGGATGATGTTCCTGTGTTCTCCTCTAGATTTCTATGATTCCCCTAGCTTCTCCAGATATACCATATCTTCTTCTTGTTGTGTGCCCTCAACTTATTTCTGACTTATGACTTATGGGCTTTTCTGGGGCAGAAAGTGTGTAACTCACCCAAGGTCACCTAGTGGGTTTACTTGGCCGATCAGGGAATTGAATTTTGATCTCCAGAGTTATAATCCTCAATGCTACATTGCACTGGTTGTCATACCAAATCTATACAACATGAATTCTATTTAGCTGTTCTTTACCATTTGTAGCAAACACATGGGGAGGTAAAGTTCACTTGTTCTCCCCACACTACTACTGCTTCTATAAGTGCTGGACAATGAATCTGAAGGTTAAAGCTTTCTGTATCTACCAGTATCCTCCAGTTGAATTATAACCTTGTTTTACATGGAAGGTCTCCCACAGTTACTGGAATCTCTCTCCTTCAAACCAATCACTCATTAGATAAAGAAGGGTGATGACAATGATGATGGGAAACAGAGCTGGTACAAACTATCTCCACATATATTCTGTACAAATTATAAGGAATGCATGAATTAAAGCTGTGGCTAATGTGGGTTGAGACTTTCATGCCACAAACAGAGCACTGTTGATTGTTTTCTGTTTCTGATATAAATGAAAGCAGGGGAAAGGCTTCAGGGTAGGCTCTATTCATCAAATGTAGGCTGCAGTATGATTTGAGGGCCTCAGGACTTTATCTCATAAATTACATTAGGGGCCTCTGGCTAGAAATGATCTTTATGATTTTGACAAGCTCTCCATGTCTAGATTTTGGTTACCTGGAATACATAAGATGCAAAACCTGCCAATCCATTGTAAAAGCTAGATTCAGTTGTATTACAACAGCATTCTTGCAGGGAAGCTATGGTATTTGATTCAAAATACAGTGTGTGTGACATATGACCAGAGTAAATGATAAAAATAAAAATGGGTCAGTCTTTCCAAATGCTTGCTTTAAGAAATAACTTTGTAAATATATGGAAAGGAAACTTATAACTTATCATTTAAATGATGGAGGTGCAAGTGTCAAGACCTTTTGTCAGTCAACTTTTATTAAACTTACTTCAGTATTGACTTTAGATGTGTATAGAACAAGATGTCACTACAATGAATAAATATGGCATAACATTTTTTTCTAATTCAGTGTATTGGTTTAAGGAAGAACCATGGTAACATGGTAAATTCTTGATATTTAAGTGCTGAAAGGTTAAATTATCTTTACAAATCTACACAGGATATTGTAGTAATGTTAGTAATGTCATTCTTATGAAAGTAAATTCATTCACATCTTTTCAGATTCCCTGAAAATAAAGACTTTGAGTGGAAAATACTGAAATTGATTTTATGTTGCATCACACAATATACATTTAATCCCTCTAACAAAACAACAACAACAACAAAACAGTTTGTTGGGTGACAAAAGCTTTTTCTTGATTAACACCAAGAAAGCTCATTTAGAGCTAATTTCACACCTGCTATCTGCCAACACAATATTGCTAGCCTGTGGTCAAAACAAGTACATCATGAACAAGAGAAAATGGCAGACAATTGGGGGAATGTCACTAATATACAGGCAGATTAATTTATTTTTCTCACTTATAATTTTCTTTAATGAGTAATTGTATAAATGACAGTGGCTTTGTTCAGACCAGCTGAGGCTTCGTAAATCATGGTTTCTAAAGCTGTGTGTTGGGGCTAAGCAGTCTGCCCCCTATACCATCATGTTGGTGTTGGTATGGTATGGTTGTAGTAATCCATCAGTCCTTGTTATCTGTGAAATGAGGGACATTGGCTTAATGGCAACTAACAAATGAAGAAAATAAGCTAGGATCTTCTTGTTGAAACTGGTGCACAGTGGAGCCAGGGAAAAGAGCATTTGGGTCATTCACAGACTGAATGACTGAACAATTGTCTGAACATGTCTAATGAGATGTTTCCTTTGTTGCTTTGTATTATTGTATGTCTGGAAAATAAGCTTCATTGAATGTATGTACCTAAGCCTGAAGACTAGGGATAGCCTGGAGATTCTGTTGGTATACTGTCTACCCCCTTGTCTAACAGATTTCCTAGCCACAATACACAACTGGTCTTGGAGTTGGTGTTGGAGTCACCTAGGCTTTTAGTCCTGGGCAACCTCAACATCCCCTTCGAGCTGGCTCAACAAATTTAACAGGTGCAGCTCAGGAGTTCATGGTTTCCATGGCAAACATGGCCCAGCCCCAATTAGTCTACACATTGTGCAGGTCATACCCTTGATGTGGTTTTTAGTATAGAACAGGCATATCTGTGGGTGGAAGCAGTTGATATCACCACATTGCCATGGACAGATAATTTCCTGGTCACGGTTGGACTAAAAGCCACTATTCAACCCCTCGGGGGTGGAGGACCTATTAGAATGGTGTGCCCTGAAAAGCAGATGAAACCTGTCAGGTTCCAGGAAGCTCTAGAGGATTTCTTGGATGGTGACCTCTGTTGAGGTCTTGGTTAACACCTGGAACAGAGATCTTACCAAGGCCATAGACACAATCGCTCCTAAGTGTCCTTTCTGGCCCGCTTCAAATCGGAAGCCATGGTACATGGAAGAACTCATTGAAATGAAGGTGGCTAGACAATGACTAGAGTGCCACTGGTAGAAGACTTAACTTTTATCTCACAAGACATGTTATAAGAACTTTCTTCATTCCTATAAAGTGGCAATGGATGCTGCAAAGAAGTCCTTCTCTGCATGCATCACATCTGCAAAGTCTCATCCAGCAGAGTTGTTCAGGGTGGTCAGGGAATTAACCAAAGTACCTACCACCCAGAACCCATTATTAGAACCAACAGTAGCCTGCTGTGATGTTAATAATGACCACTTTGCGGGTAAAATCTCTCAGAGACACAAGCATTATTACAGAAGTAGTAAGAGGGGCATTCAGCAACTCTGTGTATACTGTTAAACTGAATCAGTTCAAGTCAGTGAGTACCAATGCCATAGACAAGCTCCTTGGCAGTATGAGAAAGACAACTTGGTCTCTTGACCTTTGCCCATCATGGCTGGCTGTCCAGGGTGGAGAAACAACTAGGATGCTTTTAAGTTATATAATCAGCACATCCTTCAGGGAAGGCTGTTTACCATCTTGTTTGAAAGAAGCGATGGTTAAACCGCTTCTGAAAAAACCTTCCCTAGACCCCCCTGGACAAAAATAATTATAGGCCAGTATCCCATCTATCATTTTGGATCAAGGTAATAGAGAGAGTGGTCGCCAATCAACTCCAAGTAGTCTTGGAGGAAGCAAATGTCAGGATTTGCTAGATGGGATATAGAGTCAGTCATGGAAATGTATAAGATGTATGAGGAACTTTCCTGTGGGAAGGGATTGGAAGGCAAGTTGGGCCAGACAAACAACAGATGTCACCCCAGACATAAACAGAAGAACAGAGAGGAGAAAAACAACATGGTGTTTTGGGAAAGGAAAAGTACTGACCAAAACACACAACGTCAGCATGTTGACAAGTTGGCAGGTCACATGGACAATGACATCAACACCAGGGGATGGACTGAAAGTCTGGGAAAGTTGGGTTCATCCAATTAACTGAAAGGTACATGCCCAAATGGGTGGTAGTTTGGGGGGAGACAAAATCCTTTGTCCATGCATTGCACTGTTGTTGGGAGAGGGAGCTCGGAGGTTCTGCTGGTTAATCGCTGTGTGCTGTGTTATAAGGATTGTTTATAAATATCCAACGACTGTAAATAGCTTGTTTAGTTGTAGCAAGAAAGCATCATTTTATTTGCTTACAACTGGAGTGTTTTCTGACTGCTGGTAAAGCTGGAGAGCTGAGAGAGGAGCATCTACAAGTTCCAGATGGGATAAAGTCTGGAGGCGTGCGGGAGAAGAGTCAGCTTTTCCTGTCAACTCTGCTGAATGGTAAAACTACTGCAACACACATCATCCACCATACTGACAAGGGTTATGTGCTCAGTCAGAACAAGGAACCAGGGAAGGAACCAGACACCAACTCCCAGGATATCCTAAACTGGCAACAAGCATCAGAAGTCTGCTGGACTGCAGAGGAAGATGTAAGTAAACATCTATGCTGGATAGCATAGGACAGCTGTCTAAATAGCCTGGAGGGGCTGAGTGCAAACTCTGAAGGACTTTGGTCTTGAGTCACTACACTCAAAAGGAGACAGTTGGGATAAAGAAAGGGGACATTGCCTTAGTCTCTGCTTAGAGCCATTTTGCTTAAAATGGAGGCAATCAAGTTTCTTAAATTAAATGAGAGGAACTATAATACCTGGAGCTGCTATACTCAATCCCTTCTGGTGAGGGAAGGTTTGTGGACATTCACAGAAGGAGGTCTACCTCCAGGAGCTGCTCAGGATCTGATAGAGAGAGATTCCAGAGCAAAAGAAACTATTTTCCTCATGACTGAGGAGGGACAATTAAATTTCATAAGACAATGTACTTCAGCTAAAGATGTCTGGGATACGCTGAAGGGATATCAGGCAAGTTTAGCCTTGGCTAAAACACTTTGGTGCAAGAGACTGTACCGGCAAAAGATGCAGAAAGGGCAATCAGTAGAAGAGCATTTAAAACTCATGTAGGACTTGTTTACTCAGGTTGAAATGAGAGGAGTCTAGCTCAGTAGAGAGCAGAAAGCTTTTGTTTTGCTGCAGTCTCTGCATGAAGACTTTGACAATATACTATATGGATTACAAGGTGTGCCAGAAGCACAAATAAATGTGGAAATGATTGCATCTAGCGTTCTTGAGGAAAGCCAGAGACGCAGGTTTGAAAAAGAATTCAAAAGTAAACAAACACTGCCTAGGACAACACTAGAGCCAGAGGCTTCAAGGGAGTGGCGTCCGGAGCAGGCAGCAGTTTCCGGAGAGAGGAAATGTTTTTATTGCAACAAGCCAGGACATCTGAAGAGCCAATGCAGAAAGTTTGCTGCAGATAGAGACAACGTGGTGTTTTGGGAAAGGAAAAGTACTGACCAAAACACACAACGTCAGCATGTTGACAAGTTGGCAGGTCACATGGACAATGACATCAACACCAGGGGATGGACTGAAAGTCTGGGAAAGTTGGGCTCATCCAATTAATTGAAGGGTACATGCCCAAGTGGGTGGTAGTTTTGGGGGAGACAAAATCCTTTGTCCGTGTATTGCATTGTTGTTGTGAGAGGGAGCTGGGAGGTTCAACTGGTTAATCGCTGTGTGGTGTGTTGTAAGGATTGTTTATGAATATCCAAGGACTGTAAAAAGCTTATTTAGTTGTAGCAATAAAGCATCATTTTATTTGCTTACAAATTGAATGTTTTCTGACTGCTGGTAAAGCTGGAGAGCTGAGGAAGGAGCATCTACAAGTTCCAGATGGGATGAAGTCTGGAGGCATGCAGGAGAAGAGTCAGCTTTTCCTGTCAACTCTGCTGAATGGTAAAACTACTGCAACACACATCATCCACCATACTGACAGCAAATTATCTACATTCATGTCAAATGGGTTTTAGGGCAGGATATAGAGTTGAGATTGCCATGGTCACCTTAGTCGATGATCTCCATCTGGGTATTGACCGGGGAAGTGTGACTTTCTTGGTGCTCTTGGACCTTTCATCAGCCTTCGATACCATCAACCATGGTATCCTTCTGGAACACCTGAGAGAGTTGGGAATCAGAGGCACGGCATTGCACTGGCTCCCATCCTACCTCTTGGGCATATGGTGATGCTTGAGAACAGTTGTTTGGCCAAGAGAGAGCTTAATTGGGCATCCCTCAAGGTGCTATTATGTCCCCAATGCTATTTAACATTTACATGAAGCCACTGGGTGAGATCATCCAGAGACATGAGGCAGGGTGTTTTCAGCACACTGATGACACCCAAATATATTTCTTAATGCCTCAGATTGCTACAGTGACTAAGGATGGCATCTCTCCTTTAAATTAATGTTTTAAAGCAGTAATGGACTGGATGAGGGGAAACCAACTAAAACTAAATTCAGATAAAACAGAGATGATGATAATAATAATAATAATAATAATAATAATAATAATAATTTATTTGTACCCTGCCCCTCACTTAAAAACAATCAGGGCAGCTTACCACAGTTAAAAATTACATCAAAATTAGAGACTAAAACCCCCAAACCGCACCCTTCCCCTTTAAAAAAATATTAAACTGCATATCTTAAAAACTGAAATAAATCTCAAGAAGAATTAAGATAATTAAAACAATTTCAAACAAACAAAGCCATGGGCAAGCCAGAAACTAAAAGGAGTAGGGAGGTGCAACTCCTGAGGCCAGGCATCTAATCAGGAAATGCCTGCTGGAAGAGATCCGTCTTTACAGCCTTTTTAAAGCTGTTTAGCATTATAACCCCCGTTCTCTTTATAAAGAGGCTGACGCTGCCTCTGCCTCCTCGCAAGCCACTCCTGGGCCTCAGAGTCCATCAGCGCTGTAGCCAGTGTTATGGCTAGAACTCGCAGCCGAGTATTGGTGGCTGGAGAACGGGGGTTATAAAGAGGCTGACGCCACCTCTGCCTCCTCGCAAGCTGCTCCTGGGCCTCAGAGTCCATCAGCGCTGTAGCCGGTGTTATGGCTAGAACTCGCAGCCAAGTATTGGTGGCTGGAGAACAGGGGTTATAAAGAGGCATTTAGCTGATTAGTCATCAGGAGCGATGAGCCAAGGAGCACCCCCAGACTGGGAACACAGTCCTTTACAAAGAGTGTGACCCCATCCAGGACTGGAGGCTGCAACCCAATTCCTAGTTTTGGGGCCACTACTGTTAGCACCTCCGTTTTGTCTGGATTCAGTCTCAATCTATTTTTCCTCATCCAGCCCATTACTGCCTTAAGACATTCATTGAGAGGAGAGATGCCATCGGGACTCGAGGCTGATGATCGAGACATAGAGAAATAGATCTGGATGTCATCAGCATACTGATAACACCCAGCCCCATGACTCCAAATAATCTCACCTAGCGGCTTCGTATATATGTTAAAAAGCATCAGGGACAGGATGGTGCCTTGAGGGACGCCGCATGTGAGCTCCTTTTTTGCGGAGCAACTGTCCCGAGCAGCACCCTCTGGGACCTGCCCGAGAGGAAGGAATGGAACCACTGGAGCGCAGTGCCTCCGATTCCTAACCCACTCAGGTGGTCCAAGAGGATGCTATGATCTATCGTATCAAAAGCCACTGAGAGGTCTAAGAGCACCAACAGGGTCACACTACCCCTGTCGATGCTCAGACGCAGGTCATCGGACAAAGCAACCATGGCTGTCTCAACTCCAAATCCCGTTCTAAAGCCAGTTTAAAATGGGTCTAGATAATTGGTTTCATCCAAGATAATTTGGAGTTGAAGAGCAACTGCCCTCTCAATTACTTTGCCCAAGAATGGTAACAAGGAGACTGGCCTATAGTTGTTCATATCCAGAGGGTCCAGGGAAGGTTTTGTCAGAAGCGGCCTAATAGCTGCTTCCTTCAAACAAGATGGAATATGACCTTCCCTGAGGGATGCATTAATGATGACCGTAAGGCACATCCTCAGTGTATCCCCCCCAGATGGCCAGCCATGATGGGCAAGGGTTGAGAGGGCAGGTCATTTTCCTCACTCTGCCAAGGAGCTTGTCCACATCATCAGTACTCACACATTGAAACTGATCCAGGATAATTTCATTCACGGAGTCGCAGGACACCTCATCAATTGTTTCTGTCAGAACGCTGGTGTCTAAGTCGGCTCTTATCTGAGAGATTTTATATGCAAAAAAATGGTTAAATGTGTCACAACAGGCCGTTGTTGGGTTAAGCAATGGGTTCTGCACAGGCGGAACCTGCGTCAGCTCCCTTACCACCCTAAACAGCTCTGCCAGACAGGACTCTGCAGATGCAATATGTGCAGAACAGAAGGATCTCTGTGCTGCATGTATTGCCTCTCTATAGGACCAAAGAAAGTTCCTATGACGAGTCTTGTCAGATAAGAGTTGAGTTTTTCACCAGGAGTGCTCTAGTCGTTGTCCAACCCACTTCAGTTTCCTAAGGTCTGATGTATTCCATGGCTTCCGATTTGAAGCGGGTTGGAAAGGATGCTTGGGAGCGATCGTGTCAATAGCCTTGGCAAGATCGGTGTTCCAAATATTAACCAAAGCTTCGACAGGGTCACCGGTACTACCAACCATTAAACCCTCCAAGGCTTTCTGGAATCCAGTTGGTTCCATTAGCTTTTGAGGGCAGACCATTCTAATGGGTTCACCACCCCCGCTGGGGCAGATAGTGGCTCTTAGTTCAGTCTTGACCAAGAAATGATCTGTCCATGACAATGTGGTGGTTTTAGTAACCTCCGTCCACGGATATTCCTGTTCCGTACTAAAGACCACATCGAGGGTATGACTCACACAATGTGTGGGCCCAACGGCCAATTGGGATAGGCCCATGTTTGTCATGGATTCCGTGAACTCCAGAGCTGTGCCAGTTAGATTGATCAAACTGGTCTCAAGTGGGATGTTGAAGTTGCCCAGAACTAAAAGTCTGGGCGACTCCAGCAGTAACTCTGAGACCAGCTGTGTCAGCTCAGTTAGGGAGTCTGCTAGACAATGGGGTGGTCAGTATACTAATAGAATACCCAAACTATCCTTGGTCCTCAGGCTCAGGTACATACACTCGAAGTGGACTGTGTTCTGGACAGGTATCCTGGTCAAAGTCAGGTTGTTGAGCCCTGGTGGTGCAGTGGTTAAATGCCTGTCCTGCAACCACTCACTCATAGACCACAAGGTTGTGAGTTCAATACTAGCCAGGGCTCAGGCTCGACTCAGGCCTGCATCCTTCCGAGGTCGCTAAAATGAGTACCCAACTGTTGGGGGGGCAATGAGCTTACAGTTGTAAACCGTTTAGACACTGCATTGCACGGTATGAAGCGGTATATAAATGAAGTTGCTTTGCTTTGCTTTGCTTTAAACCAGAGCTACTCCACACACACCCCATCCACTTCCCCTTACCTGCTCACTGACAGAATACCCAGCTGGGAGGGCCTATGTCCAGGTGATGGCACTATCCTCTCCCAGCCAGGTCGGCATCCTCATCCGAAAGAAGATCACAAATAATATGAGTTTTATTTTTTACCGACCTGGCATTGCAGAGGAGCAAAGTAAGGTTCCGTGGAATGGTAGGTACGCTATCCAATCCATTCAGGGAAACAGAGTGAACTGAAGGCGGGATAGCTTTCAAACAGCGATCCTGCCTTCTTTTGTAACATCTGTTCACTCTGTTCCAACCATACCTCCCTTTCCCCTGCATAACTCCGATTTCTGTACCCACACCATTCCCGGGTTCAACCAGTGGAGGAATTAGTAAGCCACGTAACCCTCCCAGTAGTAATGCTACTGTGGTTGTCCCTGCGATGGAGGTGCATAGTGGACTAGAAGGAAAAAGTGCCACCGAGCATGCTGCTAGAGGTCTTCTGAGCATACCGGCACATTATCTCTCAGCTATTTTGAGGGGAGGGGCTAGATAGAACCACACCCACCTGGCTCCTGGAGCCAGTGCCAGTGCTCCCACCAACCCTCAGGTCCATTAGCTGAATGGGCTTATAGTCCTCGACCAAGGTCTCTTGGCCTTGCTGCAGCTGTTGCTGCCACACTGCTGGAGAAATGTTAGCTGGACGGCTTTAAATCCCCACCCAAAGCCTCCTGGCCATGCCGTTGCTGCTACTTCTGTGCTGTTGGGGAGATGGTAGCTGGGTGGCCCCAGAGTTGTCACCCAAAACCTCCCGGCCTGATCGCTGCTGCTGCTGCCTGGAGAGGAGATGCAGTTAGGCGGCTTAAATTGCTGCCACGGGCCTCTCCCTGTACTGTCACCACCACTTCTGCTGCTGCACTGCCTAGGAAGAAGGTGGAATTTGGCAGCCACAGGCCTCTCCCTGCACCACCGCCGCCGCTTCTGCTGCTGCGCTGCCTGGAGAAGAGGTGGAATTAGGTGGCTTAAATTGCCGCCACGGGCCTCTCCTGCGCCGCCAGTGCCGCTTCTGCTGCTGCGCTGCCTGGAGAGGAAGAAAAATTAAGCAGCTTAAATTGCTGCCACGGGCCTCTCCTGCGCCGCCAGTGCCACTTCTGCTGCTGCGCTGCCTGGAGAGGAAGAAAAATTAAGCAGCTTAAATTGCTGCCACGGGCCTCTCCCTGCACCATTGCTGCTGCTTCTGCTGCTGCGCTGCCTGGAGAGGTGGTGGAATTAGGCAGCTTAAATCGCCGCCATGGGCCTCTCCTGTGCTGCAGCCGCTTCTGCTGCTGCGCTGCCCGTGGGAAACTTGAAGCCGGGTATGGAGCTATGTTCACCGGTCCTGGATGGGGTCACACTTCCTCTAAAGGACTGTGTTCGTAGTTTGGGAAAGCTCCTGGATTCGTCGCTCCAGTTGTCAGCTCAGATAGATGTGACGGCAAGGAGCGCTTTCTATCAACTTTGGCTGATATGCCAACTGCGACCTTATCTGGACATGAGGGACCTAGAAACAGTGGCACATGCTGTGGTAACCTCTCAATTGGACTTCTGTAATACGCTCTACATGGGGCTACCCTTGTACCTAACTCGGAAACTCGAATTAATTCAAAATATGGCAGCCAGGTTGGTCGCCAGAAAATCTAGAGGTGACCACATAACACCAGTTTTAAAATCTTTACACTGGCTGCCTATTAGTTTCTGGGCACAGTACAAGGTGTTGGTAATAATCTTTAAATCCCTATATGGCTTAGGTCCAGCTTATTTGTGGGAGTGTCTTCTTCTATACAATCTACCCAGCATACTTAGGTCTTCTGGGAACAACTTATTATAGCCAAAGAAGACCAGGCTTGCTGCAGTTACCCAGAGGACTTTCTCATCGGCTGCTCATAAACTTTGGAATGACCTCTCGGAGGAGATCTGTCATATTACAACACTTGATGCCTTCAAGAAGGCTATCAAGATGGATCTCTTCTGGCGGGCAATCCCAGATTGATAGATGGACTCTCCCATTGCAAACTGTGGTTGCTCTACTTATCCCACAATGCTTCATTTTAATGAGGGCTAATTTTAGATTGATTTTAATAAATTGATTGTATTTTATGATGTTTTCTATTTTAATTGGGGGTTAGGGAATTATGTTTAATTAATGTCATTGTGATATTTTATTATTGTTATCCACCTTGATCCTTCAGGGAGAGGCAGGCTAATAATAATAATAATAATAATAATAATAATAATAATAATAAATGTCTGTGAGCCAGCATGGTATTATAGTTTGAGTGGATTACAACTCTGGAGACCAGAGTATGATTCCCCACTCACCCATGAAACCCACTGGGTGACCTTGGGCAAATCACATGCTCTCAGCCTCAGGGGAAGGCAATGGCAAACCTCCTCTGAACAAATCTTGCAAAAAAATATATGATAGGTTCACCCAAATGTGACTATAAGTCAAACTACTTGAAGGCACACAACAACATCAACAATAACAATTATATATTCAGCACTCAGTGTATGAGTCTAAATCTGAAATACACTTTTTTAAAAAGAGGGAAATAATTTTAGGGAATAGGCAATATTTATTTGAAGCTCTGCATTAGAATCTTTTCCTCCTCCCCTTCACTGATGGTCATTGACTTAGATGAAGTTACTAAGCATAATAGATTTATCAGCTCAGAAAAGCCTTTAGAACACCAGGCTATCAGCATGTAAACAAACATGGTTGCCTAGTCTGAATCTGTCCAACAAAGAGAATGGCATTAATTTTCTTCTTAAAGTGCTATGATTTCCCTACTAACTCCTTTCTTTTACTTAACACAACTGATAATTATCTGAAAATATCCTTATCCAATAGTTCTTGTAATATGTCTACAAATCCCTGATTTAAATTCCACCCAGCTGAAGCACTTGGCATCTATTTTGGTTTATCATCATTATGCCATGTCACCAAATGCCCATAAAAAAGAGTAGTGCATTATAACAGACTATGAAAAGCAGGTCATAGTAGTTAACACATGCAGTTTCCCCTATTTCTCTTTAGAAAGAGCTTGCACAGTTAACAATATTTAGAGCTACCAAAGCATTCTTGGTAATGGCACACAGGTGACCTTGGACGTTATCACACGGGGTCTAAAGCAGTCCCATCCCCAGCACATCCCCGTCCCATTCTGGATCCTTTGCCCCTGTGTTCAAACGACGTCACAGCAAACCCCGCCCCATCCAGTGCCATCCCCGGCGCATTGAGGCATCATCCCCATTCTTTGCAATTCCTCTTTTTTTGAGAAATTACATCTGCTGCGACCAGAACCATACCGGAATGATGCTGCTTTCTTGTCTGAAGCTACGGGGTCTATTCCGGTATGGTTCTGGATTGATTCCATGCCGCTTTCTTGCCGCCGCGTGTGATAACATCCCTTGTTCTTCATATTTTCTGAAGAAGCGCTAGTAAGGAAGAAGCACTGCTTCCTGCTTTGAAGCCAAAGGCACAGACATTGCATCCACAGAAGAGAAATTCTGCACCAGATTGCCCTTAATGACTTCTGCCGTGGTAAACAACACTAAAACAGTATTATAATCTTTTCCTCTTTATTTTCCCCCCAAACCCCTTTGACTCATCTCATGATTTATTTCTATCTTTTTAAAGAATACACAGGGCAAGGTTTTCTGTTCTTTAACTCAATAGGATCACAGTTGTTTTTAAATTGCTTCCCAAAGTTTGCAAGTAGATCATGTTTCATGGATTATAAGCATAATGCCAATTGCCATCAAGTCTTAAGAATCAGGAATAGAAAAATATACAGCATATTGTTACAAGTTAGCATAGATGACCTTCTTATACACATAACCTATCATCCTTCGAATTATATCCTATCATACAGTTGCATTTTTTCCTGAATGTGAGTTACATGGGGGATGTTCAAACAAAATGGTTTATGTGCAAGTGAGTAGCCAGAGGTATTTGAATGAAATGAAGTAGGAGATGAACCTACAGGCCTTTGCAGACTGCCAGAAATAGTGCACATTAAATTGAGGCACTGCCCTGGCTCAGTGCTAGGGAGTCATGGGAATTGTATTTTTTTTCTGGGACATTGAGCCTTCTCTGTCAGAGAGCTCTGGTGCCACAATAAAATACAGTTCCCATGATTCCCTAGCACTGAGCCAGGGCAGTGCCTCAATTTAATGTGCACTATTTCTGGCAGTCTGCAAAGGACTACAGCCAAAAAAAATCTAGGCTAACTAGCCACAGGGCCTTCTCCACTGCTGCTCCAAAGTTGTGGAATGACTTACCAGAGGAGATTTATCATATCCCTACTCTTACAGCCTTTAAAAAGGCTCTTCAAATGGATCTCTTCTGGCAGGCCTTCCCAACTTAACTCCTCTCCCTGCACAAGGTGATCTATGTCATTCTATCTGCCAGTTATTTTTCCCCCCTTTTTAAATCTTTTTGTATGGGGGTTTGGGGTTTGGGAAGGGACTAATTTTAAATTTTATTGTATTCCATGCACTTTTATTGTTGTAAACTGCCCAGATTCCTTGTGATTGGGTGGGCTATAAATAAATAAATTATTATTATTATTATTATTATTATTATTATTATTATTATTATTATTATTTGCTGGCCATGACCATGCATATACTAACCATATCCTTCAATTAGGGTTCCCAACTGGCCAGAGTCCTATGAACATGGCACTCTTTTTTCATTGTCACCAAATGCATGACCAGTAGCCTACATGGACAGCAGGTGCTTTAATGTAAGAGGATGTAATGTAAGAGGAACTATCTCTTTAGATGTTTCTAGGAAGTTTGAGAAAGTGCTTTCAGAACCACTGTAGATAAACTGCACATGATGTGTGACAGCCAATCATGTCCCAATGATTGCTCATTGAAATTCAAATGCATCTGCAATGGGATGAAAATTTAGTCAGTGGATAGGGTGTGTGAAAATGTGTGTGTGTTGTGTGCCCAAGTCATTTCCAACTTATGCCAATTTTAAGGCAAACCTATAATGGAGTTTTCTTGGCAAAATTTGTTCAGAGGAAGTTTGTTTTTGCTTTGCCCTGAGGCTGAGAACATATGACTTGCCCAAGGTCACCCACTAGGTTTCATGGCTGAGCTAGGAATTGAACACTGGTCTCTAGAGCTGTAGTCCAATATTCAAACCATTATGCCACACTGGCTCTCAGCTTTTATTTTACCTAAGAGTAAAAAGTTTTCCTAAAAATTTATTCTGATTCAATTCACAACCTACCCCAAATCAGAACAAAAAACTAATGGCAACACCCAATTAAGATTGCCAATATCATATGATGACCTCCAAGCCTTACTGCTGGAAGGTGACATAAGATTTTTGGAGCTCAAAAGGATTAGTTTTCTTTTTAGTCTACAATTAATGGAATCCCTAGCCAGCATAGACAGTTGGACTGGAAGTCATCATGATGAAGCATGGTCCATTTGAAAAATGTATGAGTCACTTGAATGCCCACTAGATGCCTATGGTAATATGCATTTAAGTTGCTTTTTTTAAATGTGAATAAAAATAGGAATAAAAATATGCTGTGCGTAACGGTGTGCAGTGTCAGGACAGTGTCAGCGTGGGGTTGGGGCAGCCAGTGTGAGGCTGCCCTGCCCCAATTCTGCCTCCAGGCCGGCCCTTTGCGCTGGTCTGCAGAGGCCCTTAGTCTGATATCAATACCAGAGAAGATTCTAGAGCAAATCATTAAACAGAGAGTCTGTGAAGGCAACACCATAATCACAAAAAGTCAACATCAGTTTCAGAGAAACAAGTCACACCAGACTAATGTGATCTTTCCCCTCTCTCTCTCTCTTTAATAAAATTACCAGTTTGATTGATGAAGAGAACACTGTGGCTCAGGTACATCACAAAGTGAAGGCTGGAGATTCTGAACACACCTGGGTAGCCTTTACGGTCTCTTCTAACTCTGTGATTGTGGGTTGCAATTTTAGTTTCCCTGGGTGTTAACCCTTTTAAAGGTAAACTTCCCTACAAGAATGCTTGTTAGAGTTCAACTTTCATTAGCAGAGCAGCAAAAACGTGGGTCAGACTATTATTTTAATATGCTTTCCTAAAGAATAAAGATTAACTCAAAAATGATAAACATGTAGTTTGTGGTTTAAAAAACAAACAATGAGGACTTAATAAATATTTACACAACAAACTAACTGGTGTTAATATAGCAGGAAGAAAGATGTTATTCCATCTCAGATGAGGCAGTTACTGACTGGAGACTGAGGGCCTTTGCAGACTGCTAGAAATAATGCAAATTGAGTCCACTTTAACTGCCCTGGCTCAGTGCTAGGGAATCATGGGAACTGTATTTTTTTCTGAGACATTGAGCCTTCTCTGTCAGAGAGCTCTGGTGCCACAATAAACTACAGTTCCCATGATTCCCTAGCACTGAGTCAGGGCAGTTAAAGTGGACTCAAATTGCACTATTTCTGGCAGTCTGCAAAGGCCCTGAGAGGTGACAGTTTAGAATGTTCAGAGAGTCAGTTAAACAGCCCTCCAAGAATGAGTGACAGGAGAAAGGGAATTCTCTGTCTAATATAAGGAGGGAAAGGAGAATGCAAAGTATAATTATTCCAACAATGATTCTATGATTCTATCATTCAGTGAGTGCCTCCAGATTTGTTCACAGCACTCCAATATATATATATATGTTTTAAAACAAACAAACTGTATTGGTTGCCACTTGATTTTGCTAGTAGTTACCTGTACATTGCTAATAGTTATGTAAATGGTCCAAAATCATTTATTGTATATATATATAAGTCTAGAAATTTTACTAAAAAAAAATATGAGTTTACTAAGATGGGTCAAGTTAAGTAAGTTGTTGTTGTTGCTGTTGTTGTTGTTGTTGTGTGCCTTCAATTCATTTTTGACTTATGGTGAACCTAAAGTGAACCTAGCATGGGGTTTTCTTGGCAAGATTTGTTCAGAGAAGGTTTGTATTTAACTCATATTTTTTAAAAAGGAACCATCCCCTGGTGAAAGGTAAGAGTATAATCTATCCTGGAAGCATTGATTCCATCCAGCCTTCAGTGTGAGCACAGACAATTATGCCTAGTGGAATTTTCTAACTTCCTTGGCATAATTTCTCTCTGTTTTATCCTTTACATCCTTTGTTCCACACCCCTAAATTTTACCTTCAACTTATCCACAGGTCATATCAAAATCCATAATTTTGGACCCAACTTATATGTGTGGTCAATTTACAGTCAAGTATATACACTATCTTTAGAAGACTTTAAGAAGTGTCCTTTCCCATACCAAACTGCTCATGTCTTAAGAACTATTGTGGCTTGATTTATTACCAGAACTGTACTATTTAATCACAGTGCTATCATGGTGTAGTGTTTTGAGTGTTGAACTATGACTCTGGAGGCCAAAGTTCGAATCCTTGCTCAGCTATGGAAATCTACTGGTTGATTTTGGGCAAATCATGCTCTCTCGGCCTCAGAGGGAGGCAAAGGCAAACCCTCTTTGCCAAGAAAACCCTGTGATAGGCTTGCCTTTGGGCCACCATAAGTCGATAATGACTTGAAGACACAGAACAACATCTATTGAGTCATAAAAGAGAAAGGATCTCTTACCATCACAAAGATTGAAGTCACTGACACCTTGCAAAAGCCAACTGCTATGTTCAACATTCACACAGCATCTGGCTTCAGGATGCGGTTGACAGCCACAACCACTTTTCCTCTCAAAGTGCAGGGATGCTGTGTAAATATGCACAAAGCATTCCCAGGCTTCAGGAATGGGAAGGAAGAGCCAATACCTTCCTGCGGCAGTGCAGAAAACAAATCACACAACTTGGATCATCAAATCATTATTGAGATAAAGTGTGAGAAGAAATGGCACCAAACCTGCATACTGGCATTCTTAAACTCACACAATTGTAGTGGGACAGCAAGCTGATGTGATAAAATCCTCAAGGTCACAGCATGCCACATTACAAACCTACATGTTTGCATCAATAAGACATTGCTTTTTGTTTAAAAAAAAAAAAAGAGGGGGGGGGGTTCTGATTGAATTGGAAATGATGTCCTTGAGAATTACACCAGTATATTTTCTTAAAGAATGATTTCTCCTAACTGTAAATTAAATATCAGTGGCTTCCACCCATTAATAGAAACACAAAACAATCAAGCTTTATTGCTGTGAAGCTACTTCATTAGCTAGATAGCACTCATATTCTTTTCATGCAAACGATGGTTGATTTGTTTAATACCACAACACATGACATTTCATTTGGTGCTTCTTTAAATAGTATTATATTAAAGAATTCATTTCCCTCATGAGGGCTTTCAGCTATGAATCTCTCCATTTTAATTCTGTTTATTGCTCAAGACCATCATTACAACCAAAACTGTTTATACTGTGAATGAAATGCTAATCTCCCTTTGTATTTCTTTTCCATAAAGGCTCCATTTCAATGCTCCCAACAAATATAGCTGTTTTCTCTTGATATTTATCAGTGGGGATCATTAGTACAATTGAAACACTTTTTATGGTTGCATGCATAAAGTGTGCAGTTCAAAGGGTTCTACTGAAATGAGATTGCAATGGAAATGGTACTTTTAGAACCATCCTCTATTAAATGATTCACGATATACGTCCACAATTTTTTTTTCTGGGACATTATTAGCTTTGGTATGGTGATGTGGTTAATACATAGTTTTATGGAATGTGAAAACAGTTCTCCAATATGTACAGGTGCTGTAGAGAGGGAGGAACTCATAAAGCCTGTCACAAAAACCTAATTTTAATCTGAGTAAGTGTAGTATAATAGGATGAATTTGAAATATCTACATAGCATATGGGTTTCTGATCTCTCGACTACATTTCCTCAATTATCATGTAAAGTAAATACATGGAACATATACAGCTCCCTGACAGGAGAAAATAATGAGATATTTTGCATTCACTATCACTGGACAGAAACAGCTTTTGAAAACTCCAATGGCTGATTATGCTTTCAGAACAAACAGCATGCCAACAGCTTGATCAGGTTTGATTCTACTGGGAGAATTATCCTCCAAGAAGAGAAAAGGGAATTATAATAGGCTTTCATCAGGTGGTCTTCTAAGGTACTGGAAGGGTAATATTCCCCTCTCCCCCACACACACACATCAAATAGAAGGCAACCTTCACTCACTCACAGCAATAATAGGCATTTTAAAGAAGCATAATGTGATATTCATTGATATCCTTGGGGTAATGGTTACAAATGTGTGAAACTTTCTGAGAAATTCCATCAGTCTTTTCAGAACTCTTTTGCAGCTGTTGAAATTCTATGGACATTTTGACAAACAAGAATTTCCAAATTTGCATCAAATTATACCATGGGGGGGGGGAATCAAAGGCAGCTATATTTGGGAAACCATGGACAATACCAAGACCATTGATTTCATTCATTTTTGCATAAATAGTGATAATGGCTTCTTATCCAAATGCAGGTATCCATCAGCTTAGAAATGTTAAGGTGACTGTGTAATCATTTCCTGTTACTACTGTTATAGATGGTTGTTGTGCTATCTTTCTTTCCCTATCATCTATCTATCTATCTATCTATCTATCTATCTATCTATCTATCTAAATCTATCCCTGTCAATTGAAGGTTATATTTATTGGATCTGATGGGCACTCTAGAGACCATGAAACCTTGGGTCATTCACACTGCAGAATTATGGCACTATTATTCCAATTTAACTGTCACAGTTCCATCCTGTTGAATCCTGGGGACTGGACTTTGTGAGACATGGAAGATCTCTGGTTGAGAATGTAAAATGCCTCTCCCTAAACTTCTAATCTCTGGATTCCATATGATGGAACCATAGCCGTTAAAATGAATAATAATGTTATAATTTTATAGTGTGAATGGGTGTCATATACCATTATCAGTATTTCAATTTTGAAGGTGCCACAAGGCTTTGAATGGAACCCAGTGTTGTATGAATAGGAATTTCTTCCTTTTTTTCTTTTTTGTCTGCCATAATTCCCTGTGCTACCCAAAAATGTGTACCAGAGGGTTCCCCAATTCACTAGAGAAGATTTTGAGGATGCACATTGAGAAAAAAAATTAACCATCCTGATAACACTGACAGAAGTTGTTCCATCAGCAGAAGCACTGCATTGGCTTTCAGACTATGCTGTTTCAGGTCAAGTTGTGAAAGCTAAGCATATTCAGTGACAGTACTGCTTGACTTCAAGGATCCATAAAAAAAAAAAATGTGTTTCCTACATGCACACCCACCTGAAAGTCATACTTAGAACTTTTTCTGCCATTTATTGCAATCCAAGACTGAATCGAAGCATTTGACTATCAATGCAACCTCAGTATAATATACCTTAGAATGTCAGTGAATGTCAAACTAACTTACATTGTGAATTAACAAATGGACAGCATGGTTCAGCAATCTATGGAAGTTGGTAATTGGATACATACTTGTTTTTCAAATTTGCAAAGAAAGGATACTGAGTCCTCAGGATGTCTGTTTATCTCCATACCAACCTGTAAGTTAAATTCCATCTGCTTCCTTTTTTTACCCCTCCATCTAAGCACTATTCTTATCTCAGGTGCATTTGTCATTGTACCATTAAAGAGAAAGAGGTAGGAGATGCAGAACGGCTGCTGACTAGGAAGAAATAACCCTTTTAATGTAGAGATTGTATCCATAAATTCCACACTATGTCTAGCCTAAGCAGTTTCTTCAACTGTGATTTAATGATTGAAACAAAGATGGAGAAACAAAATGAATTGTCAAAACAACTCAGAACAATTTCTGTAAGTAAAGTATTCATACTTATTGTTCCACAGAGATGTGTTCTAACAGAGATATGGCTGAGTTTCAATTTAAGCTAATCTGATGACAATTTGAGGATCCTGTTCAGGCAGAAAAAAACATAAATAGTAATTCTGAGGAAAACTTAAAAAAATGTTTTGAAGATTTGCAGTTTATCCATATTTGTTTCACGGATGTATGTTGCCACCCAACTTTGTCTAAAATAGAAGTCTAGGTTGCATAGAAAATTGAATGGTCTTGCTTAGGTTAAATGTATATAAGAAAGAAGGTAGGTAGGTTGGAATGTGTGTGTGTGTGTGTATTTATGTGTATTAGAAAAGATTTCAGTAAGACCCAAAGTACATCAGGATATTTCATAACAACCTTGATAATATATGCCATCCTGCTTCTTTTGATTTTAGAAGTTGTTGCTGTTTTCTAACTTGTTCTTTGCCTATCATAATCTTTAATAGGAACAAATTAGGAGAAGGGCTTTCAAGTGGGATTTTTAATAATAAAAAAGGTCCTTTTGCAAAAGGGCCTGGTACATCACATTCCTTTATAAAAACATTACACAGAACTTCACCATACTGTTTTTGGCAGACATTAAAATTTATATTTATTTGAAAAAGTATTATATGGGGTGGGCAACATGTAGCTTATGTATTTCATGCATTCTTGAATGTCAGAAAATACCCTGGCTATTTTGAATGGAGGAGAGGGGTTTAAAACACACACACAGATAACAAAAGCAACAGCGACCCTATGGATAAGACATCTCCAAGACCCTCTGTCCTCCACTGCTCTGCTTAATTCCTGCAAACCCATATGCATGATCTCCTTAATAGAGTCCATTTATCTGGCATGTGGCTTTCCTCTCTCCCTACTTCCCTTCAACTTTCCCAGTATTATTGTTTTTTCCAAAGAGTCCTCCCTTCTCATGATGTATCTGAAGTATGACAGTCTCTGTTTGGACATCATGTCTTCCAGGGAAGTTTCCAGTTTGATCTGCTCTAGGACCCACTTCTTTGTCCTTTTGGCTGTCCATGGGATCCTCACACTCTTCTGCAGTACCACATCTCAAAGGAATTGATTTTCTTCCTATCATCTTTCTTAACTATCCAGCTTTCACATCCATACATGGTTATAAGGAATACAATGGCTTATATGATTCTGACTTTTGTGCTGAGTTGTATATCTTTGCATTTTATAATCCTTTCTAGTTCTTTCATAGCCACCCTCCCCATTCTTAGGGGGGATGCAGATGGGCAGCTGTGGGCCGCCCTGGGAAGTGGAGGATTGAGGCTAAAGTTGCCCCACACCTTGGCCCCAATCCACCCTTTTGGCACCTGGGAAAGGAGTGCCAAAATAGCGCTCCTTTCTCAAGCCACAGAAAGGGCACATGAAGACGCTGTGCCAGGAGGAAGTATTCAGGGCAGTCCCCATGCGTAATGGCACACACCCTGATGATGTCCTCAGGGAGGGGTTGAGGTGGCCAGTGTGTGGCTGCCCCTCCCCTTCCCTGCCTCCAAGATGGCGCTTTGTGCTGTCTGCAAAGACCCTTAGTCTTCATCTGATTTCCTGACTGCAGTCTCTATTTCTACCAATGTTTGATCCCAGGTATGGGAATTTTTTACTATTTTTATTTCTTCATTGTCTATGTTGAACTTGTGAAGATCCTCGGTGGTCATTATTTTTGTTTTCTTTATGTTCAGCAGTAAGCCTGCCTTTGCACTTTCTTCTTTGATCTTCCTTAATAGGTGCTCCTGGTCTGTGAAATTTTCTGCTAGTATTATGGTGTCATCTGCATATCTTAGATTGTTGATATTCCTTCTTCCTATTTTCACTCCTCCTCCTTCTGTATCCAAGCCTGTTTTTCTTATAATATATTCTGCATATAAATTGAACAGAAAGGGTGAAAGGATCTATGCAGTCAAAGGCTTTGCTATAGTCTATAAAGCACATGCTGATTTTCTTTTCGAATTCCCTTTTGTGCTCCATTAGCCATTGTATATTTGCAATATGCTCCCTAGTGCCTTTTCCTTTCCTGAACCATGATTGAACCTCTGGGATCTCTCTTTCCATGCATGGTTGAATCCTATGTTGAAGAATTTTGAGCACGATTTTGCTTGTGTGGCAGATCAGTGCTATCACCTATAGTTGCTGCAATCTCTTGTGTCTCCCTTTTTGTGGATGGGGATGTATATTGCTAGCTTCCAATCGGTTGGCTATTGTTTTGTTTTCCATATCTGTTGACATATGTTGATTAGCGCTAGAGTTGACTCTGTCAGTGCGGATTGCAGCAGTTCAATTGGAATATCATCTATTCCTAGTGATTTGTTTTTCACTATTTCTCTTATTGTAGTCTCCACCTCACTTTTTAGGATTTTGGGTTCATCTTCCTATCGCTCTTCATTCCACATGTCCTTCATTTTGTCATCTCTTTTGTATAATTCTTCTGTGTATTGCCTCCAACATCTTTTTATTCCTTCCTGGTTTTGAATTTTGTTATTTTTATTATCATAGAGTGTCCTGGTCCTTGGTTTGAATTTTCCTTTGATTTCCTGGATCTTGTGAAATAGATCTCTTGTTCTTCCTTTTTTGCTGTTGTCTTCTATTTCTCTGCATTGGCCATTGTAGTTATTTTCTTTATCTTTCCACACAAGCCATTGTACTGTTGAATTCACAATTCTTAATTTGTTCCTATCTTCCTTTTGTTTTTCTTCTCTTCTTTTCTTTATTGTTTGTAGTGTTTTTTCTGTCATCCATGTTTTTTCTCTCTTTCTTTTTGTTTATTGAAAGTGTCTGTCTGCATTCTTCTTTTATTATGTCCCTGGCTTCAGACCATAGTTTTTCTGGTTCTCGGTCTATTATGCTTAGTAGTGCAAATCTGTAAATATATAGCTGCTCTTGGGCCTATAATGGTGCAAGGGGGCGGCTAAAAACATGACAAGACTGCCCCCACACCTCCTAAAAGGCATTTGAGGGTAAAAATTGATTTTTGTATGAAGGTGCAATGGTGTTGTGTGGTTTTCTGGGGGGCTAATATGGCCCCTTAGCCTCCCACAGTTGCCCAACCTGGTCTAGTTCAACCTAGTATCTGTTTCTCAGTTCTCAAAAAACCTGATATATGTTCTTTTCTGTGAATTTTCTATACACAGTATGGTGTAGTGGTTTGAGCATTGGACTATGACTCTAGATACCAGGGTTCAAATCCCCACTCAGTCATGGAAATTGACTGGATGTCCTTGAGCACATCACATTCTGTCAACCTCAGAGGAAGGCAAGAGCAGAAACCCTCTGAACAAATCTTGCCAAGAAAATCTTGTAACAGATTTGCCTTAAAGGTAAAGGTAGTCCTTTGACATGAATGTCTAGTTTTAACCGACTGTAGGGGGTGGTGCTTATCTTCGTTTCTAAGTCGAAGAACCAGTGTTGTCTGAGGACTGCTCTGATGGTCATGAGGCCAGTATGACAAAATGCTGTTACCTTCCCACTGAGTAGTAGTACCTATCTATCTATTTGCATTTGCATGCTTTTGAACTGCTAGGTTGGCAGAATCTGAAACTAGTGACAGGAGCTGACCCCATCATGCAGTACTCAGACCTTGTACTGCCAAACTTCTGTTATTCCAATCATCAGAATTGCCATCTTAACCATTAAGCCACTGCCTTAGAGCCACAAGTTCAAAACAACTTGAAATCACACAATAACAACAACAACACTTTGAAATTCATAGATATATAAATGTTTGCAAATAAATACTGCCATATGCCATGTTCATCCATTTATAAGATGGCATGGATTATTTATCCGGACTAGAAAAGGTAAATAAGGAATGATGCCTTATTCATTCCAGTCAGAATAGACAAGATTCAGTGTAACATTAAAGTAAATCAACCAGTGGCTACAGAGATCAGTTTGTGCATCAAGAACACAGAATTCTTAACCAGAAGTTAATCAGTAGTTTTTAGCATATGCAGAATATCTGTTTTGCCACTTAATAGGAAATAAGATATATGGTCTTTAAATATCATTGGCTGTTATTGTTATGTGCCTTTATATTGTTTTTGAATTATTGAAACCTTAAGATGAGCCTATCATGGGATTTTCCTGGCAAAATTTGTTTGAAAGGAGTTCCCTTTGCCTTCCTCTGAGGCTGAGAGGGTATGACTTGTTCAAGGTCATCGAGTGGATTTTCATGGCTGAGTGGGGATATGAACCCTGGTCTCCAGAGCTGTAGTCAAGTGCTCAAACCACTACACCATGGCTTTCTGTTGGAGCACACTTTTTTTTTATTCAGGGGTCAGTGCAACCGCCACTGCTTTCTGTGCAATCTTTGCAATCAACTCTGTGAAACAAAGGACTGAAACAGGCAGCCCAAAAGCACTGGATTGGGGCTGGTTCAGAGCAGCATGTCATGGTGCCACAGAACCCTATGCCATAGCCCTAACCCAGTGTTTTCCCAGCTTAAAAAGGAGTGACAGAAAGCCACTCATTTTAGAACTGGGAAAAGGGCATCTTTGCTGCTGTGGCAGCACTTTTTTGGTGCTCCTGTGGCATGCGGCATGTAAGCATCATGCTGCTGGATTGCTGAAAAGTTGCCGCCATGTGGGCAGTGAGGTGGCTTCATGGCGTTTTTCCGGTGTCTTGGGGGCATATGTCATGCATATGCCATGTCCCCACACCACTGGGAAGCCAGAACTTTATGCCAGTCTGTTTTGCCCTAAACTTAAGCTAAATTTTCCTTCAAAGGCTACAGTTTCTTGCAGAGTTATAACACTTAGTCAAGGAAATTATAACTGAACTTAAGAGAAGATGGGTCACAAGTGTTTGTCAAAGGTTGATGCTTCTTTGTTTGGCTAAACTCATCCAAAGGTTTGGCTAAACTCATCCAAGAGGTAAAACAATTGGACAGAAGGATAACTCTACGTTTTCTGCCACAACTTTCCTCCTACAAAAACTACAGTGTTGTTGGGTAGGGCTGATGAAAGGTTTGAATATGGGCCAGATGATGGTTGAAATGGATGTCAGGCAGTGTGCATAAAAACCAGGTAAAACCCAGCCAATCAGGCAGTCCAAGAGGTGCATTGGTTAGCAGTCAGACTGGTCAGTAACTGGATTTATGTCCCATGTGATACAAACGTGAACATAAGGTGTAACCATTAAAATTTTGACCATTCCTACATTTCAACCTTAATTTAGTTCAACTCATAGTGAAGAAGAATTTGAATACAATTCAATTTACATCCACTAAATTAGATCTTCAATCCTGTCTTCTGATTGACTTTTTAAAGTCCTTATTTGGAATGATTCATTCTTCTGCTCTTCCAACTTGAGGCAAAAGTAATTAGCATGTCAAACTTTTAACAATGAATGGGAAATAGTTCATCCCAAGATCTCACAGATGGAGAGCATAGAAAGTGAATGAAACAAAGCCTCAATAATGTTGTGTCAATCTCATTATATTATGTCAAAACTTTGAATTACTGATTTTATGCCTCTGCTAAGCAAAAAAATAAATTATTTCTCATGAATGTTTTCAAAGCTCTGAATTCATGTCATGTCATACATTCTTAGTCACTGTAATAACAGAGGTAAAGGTGATTTATAGAAGAATTCCTGCTCTCTGATATGGGCTCTCTCATGGTTAACTCAGATATACTATTGGTATGGTACAAGACTACATTCAGCAGATATGCATTTTTATATTGCTGGAAAATGTTTATTTCACTTGATTTCAACTGTGTGTCTTTCAGGGATGCAGTTCATCAATATGTTTCTTCTTCAACCAAGCAAGGAAAATTTTTTATCAATTTTCTTCCTGCTGCAAAGGGACTTCAAAACCTACACAGTTCTCAAAGGCTATTCACAATTCAGATTTATTCTGCACACAATTCTTATGTGGTTCGTTTGCACTGAAAACAGCATTTTCTGTGCAGAAAATAATATTTCCACACAGAAATAGTATTTTCTACATAGAAAAAGGTGTTTCATGTGCAGAAAAAGCTGGTACAAATAATTCATATGCAAATTTTGCAGGAAATTTTTCCCAACTGAGCAATTTCTATGTAGGAAACTCCTTTTTCTGCACAAAAAAATTAATGTTTTCATGAAGACATATTATATTCTATGCAAAAGAAACTGTTTTCTGTGCAGAAAATGCTGCTTTCTGTGCAAAAAATCACATACAAATTTTGTACAGAAGTAGTTTCAAACTGCGAAGATTTCCAGTCCTGGAGTTTTCTCATAGGGGTTTCTCAATGCTTGTCAGACATGGTGGTGTGCAAGGTGTTGTTGTTGTTGTTGTTGTTGTTGTTAAAATCATTTTCAAACATTTTCAAGTATTCATTCCATTGCTAGGGTCTTCACACTGGATTCTACTGATCATATAATAAGGCCTTTCTCATTGCAGCACATCTTCAATAGTTTTGGCTAGAACATGGCTATAGTTAACCAATTATAGGCATAGGCTTTAGAGACTAATTTTAATTAAAAAGAGACAAAGGAGATTGCAAACTTCACATAAACAAAAGCAACCTACATTTAGAATAAGGGTGTTCCAGAGTGCCCATGGATAGTTTCATGTTAAATGCATGTTTCCAAACCTGATAGCTTTCTAAGGCTTCTCACCCATTTATTTTTTGCTTCTCCTTTATAAATACTTTTTTTGTTATTTTCAATTCTGTCAAGAAGCTTCCAGCTGCCCATTTCCCCTGCAAGTACAGTTCATTTCTTTGTAAAAATGCAACCCATGAGAGCACCAAATCAGAAGCACATAGCTAACAATTAGGCATAGAACTGTCTAAATTACTCTTTACAATCTCAACTACTGGGATATCATCATCATAATTAAACAAAACAGTTATATTGTTTGGTATCATCACCTTAGAGAATGTGTGAGGGACCTACCCATCTGTTCTCTCAAGCTGCCGACAACTAGTTCATCTTGAGTGCCACCGGCAAGATGCAAATAATGGATTTGTTTATGCTGACCTCAGACAAGATTGACATAGAGAATAATTATTTATAGGTGCAGTTCTGCAGTTTCAATTCATCCTACAGCATTGAACCTAGTAAAGATTCTATTTATACACTTGAATGCAGAATCAAGCCAGCTTGATCTGGCTGTCTTCAGAAGATGTCTGATTAAAAGCAAGACTCTTCAGAAGCAAATCAAATCCAAAACTAAACACTTCTGGAGATTTTCTAGCAATTTGGAGGAACATAACAATAGACAGTGTGTATCTACAAAACTGATATATTTTCTCTAGATCACTACATATAAGAAAACAGTAGAGTAGAGATTGAGGGGAGAGAAAGGATGGAGTATAGTTTTGCGAGCAACAGCTTTATCTTCTAATCTGGGGGGGGGGGGGGACTGTGGCTTGTGAGCTGTAGTTCCCTTTCCAACATTTTACCCAGTTCCCTTTCCAAGTTTCTCTACCCAGCAATGCTAAACACTTTTTAAAAAAGGCTAATAAAATGTGTATGGCCAAAAAATAACTATGGGAATGGAAAAATTATAGCATTCTGAACCACCCACCCCCAAAAAATCCTTCACGCATACACATCCCAAATGAAACAAAAGTGGGTATTTAATTTTTTGCCCACAATGATGATGATGGTGGTGGTGGTGGAGGTGATGATGATTGTATTTTGATGAATGGCATGAGCTACAGTGGGCCCTACTATTAGAAGATTAAGCCCTTGAACTGGTATTTCTCCACTGAATTGTTTTATCAAGTGTGAGAATGGGGAGAGCACAGCTGAGCAGTATAATATCCCTTCCAGGTAAACAAAGGGTTAATGATGTGTTGAGTTTAGTTACATTAATTAGACATCAGTGTGACAGATCCCTTTACTGAGGTTGGACCTAACACTCCAGACCTAAGGAACCCTGCCACTCACACTGTCCTTCTTTCCAAGTTCTCATTTTTTCAGAATTAGGTTTCTGGGCATTCAGGTGACCTCAGGGTGGACAAGTTTGTCTGTTAGCTTTGTGTCTTTTATGGTAAACATGATCATCCCTTGATTCAGGTGAAAGAAGACAGTATGAGTCAGAGTTAACAAAATAACAACAACATTAATGTGGTTTGTTACATCCTATAGAATAGTAAATGCTATAACAAGTTCCAGTACTTAGGTTCAACCATATAATGATATTCAATCTGAGTTATGTCAGACCTTGGCCTTCAGTCAATTCAGGCAACCAACATACATTCATTCCCCAGTGATGCATCCAACTGCCAACTATCAGTTCTGTCTGAATTCCTTTAGACATCCCTGCTTTTATTCTTTCTGATGCCTCCCCCCACAGTCTGCCTAGTTGTCATGGTCAGCCACAAGGAGGACCTAGAGGACAAGGAGGAGGTCTTGCCCCTTCAGGTGCAGGGGGATTTTGAGGCTGTGACAGGGCCCAATTCTGCCCTGCCAAGTCCCAGCTTTGCTCTCCCAGCCCCTGCAGAGTTGACTCAGCCTGGCCCTAGCTATGTGAAGTCTCCTTCAGGGGACTCTGAGGCACAGCAGCCCAGCCTTGCCCCAGCAGAGGTCTCAGGTTTGGGAGACCTAGAGCAGCAGGACATGGGAATCCCTACCTTCAGCCAGAAGAGAGCTGAAAGGGCGTGCCTTCGGCGTTCCAGAAGGCTCACTGAGAAATGCTCATCCATCACTCAGCAGCTGTGATAAGGGAGTGGCTCTGTGATTTAAGGCACGTAGGAGATGCTGAGTTCCCTTGTCAGAGATTATTGAGCTTTCTAGTTAGTGAATGCTGCTGGCTCTAGCTTCCCTAGACCTTGTCCCTTGATACCTTGCTCTCTAGTCTTTGGACTGCTTTTCAACTTACAACCTTGGAATGGAATCATCGACCAACCCTCTGGCATCTTGACCTCAGACTGAACTGGTAGTTGTTGACCTCTGGAATCCTGAACCTGGACTGACTTATGGCTTCTTTTATTCAGATGGAGGACAGATCTGTTATTTGGAATTTACAGTACAGTATTTATTATTACGGTCCATAGACCCATCAATACAAACAAATAACAGAAAAATTGTACAGTATCAGATGAGATACAATTTGACATTCCATAGTCACAAGGAAATTGACATTCAATACATTTTTTTTAAAGATACACTAAGAGGGACTTTAGATACTCTTTAGAAGGCCAATTTTAGCCTTCTCTCTAATCTTAATTACCAAAGAAAGGAACTTGGTATGTGTCAGGGTGACAGAATAACACTGTGGTACAGGCTGGTGCTAGTTCCTTTTCTGAAGAGATGGCTTTTAAAAATTGATGGAGTTGTGAGAGGCAGAAACCTTTGGCACTCTAAATTTTGGTTTCAGTTCAAGTCCTGAGGGGATAAAAAAATCCAGTAAGGAAAATTGCAGAAGCATAAGTCTGCCTTCAGTTGTGGTCATCTTTTTCATTCCCAGATTATGAAAAGTATGAACACAGCTGGAAAACTCACTCTGCAATCAGGGAAAACAAGGTTTATTTTTAATAATTCTTAAAATTGATGCAATTCATCAGTGTTCAAAACAACAATGCTCCAGTCCGATGAAAGAGGGAAAGGATAGAAATGAAAAGACTAAAATGGAACAATTTAGGCCATAACATATATAATATTAGTTTTTTTCAAGATTCTGCTGCAACATGGAAAACAACCTCACTGATAGAAAAATTGGTAAACCATTGTCAAGAGTAAGACACATTTTAGGACTTGTGATTTAAGTCATGGGTAGGAATCATGCATTATGGGAACTACCTGGGTCTGTTTTGTGACCTCCAGGGTCTCACTGTCTGACCCTGAAAAATGCCCACCAATATAAAGACTGCAACTTGTAGAAAGACCTACAAAGAATCTATCTATCAATTTTTTTACATTGAATGTTGGTATTGTGCCATAATGAAATCATGGTATTACTTATTCATATACATCCATGAAGTCTAGTGTTCTTGCCATCTCAAATCCTAAATTTGTTTTACAATGTTTTCAGATCCTTATGTATGTGTATGTTTGTATGAAATTAACACATTTGTAATTTTAGAATGGTTATTAAATTAATAAATTAATACAAATTAAATTAATAAAATGTTTTAAAAGTGCAAATATATGGTTCCTAAAATAGGATCCAGGTTCATTGGGTAAATATTAAAATTGTCTCTGTCATCCAAGGATGAATTACATTTGATTGTTTCTACAAATTGCTTTTTCCTATTCTTCACAGGAGGCTATTGACTTTCTGTAGTGGTGATGCTGCCAAGCCCTGCACCTGTTGCTATTCAATCATGAAGTGTAATAGCTGTGTTCTTGTGTGAATGTGATGAAGAGGCAAAACCCTTCATGCAGAGTAGATGCTTTCCAAGCCAATATGATTTTAACAGAATGTAAAACATTGAGGGGATGCAAACAAATTACACAGTATCTCTATTCTAATGCAGGTGTTGGCCACTCCTGTGGATATAATGAACATGATCAAATTTAGAGTGTGCTTACATGAAGACAGAAATGTCCTGTAAAATGTTTATGATGAGACAACATACAGATCATAATCCAGGTGCATTCTTGAGGCGGGTAGACAAATGACCTTATTAGGGTACCCATGGATGTCTTTAATGCATTGTAACTAGAAAAGGTTTTCTGCATTGTTATGTGAACAGATAGTTGATGTCAAGCTTACTAATAAACAATATGGAAATAGCAGTGTAAGGTAAAAATATGAAGAATGCAATGGAATTTTCTCAAATGCTTATTGGTGACACTTTCAACCTACAAAGGAACTTTATGTACTCTGTTTATGAGTGGACTCAGCATTTTACTATTTAATTTCTACTGCTAAACAAGATGCCATAAATATATTATGTGGATAAGCAGTCTAAAGTGATGCAGGATCACTTTTCAAGGGTAACGTTTCACTCATACAAAGCATTGTTGTACTCACTGAACATTTCTGAGATATTCAGGATGTGCTATACTTCTACCAATAGCAATGCACTCTCAGATTAAGTTATATTATATTAAGATATATATGATTTACAATCTACAATCTCAATATTAAATGTACAAAAATTTGGGGGAAAATTGAAAATTTGAAGAAATTATTGTGATTTTATGATGTGGATGAGAAAACATTTGCTTGTTCATTCTTGTATGTGATAATGAAATAAGTGAAGATTTGCATCTCTAGTAAAGAGGCTTTTGCTGAGGAGCCATCTCTTTTACCATGAAAACTCTATGATGAGACAATCCAGAGGACAGCTACAAGCAGCACTGTGGCTAATGATGCAACTGGACTCAAGTTAAAAGGAAGTCAGCTGCTGATGTGCTCAGAAGGGAAAGGAAAGTCCAAAGCTGCACAGCACACATTAGAGGGACATGGAATGTGAGAAGCATAAAGAGGGGAAGCCAAACATAGTAAAATTAAAAATGGCATGTATAAACATTGCAATACTTGGGGTGAGTGAGCTGAATTGGACAGGAATTGGGCATTTTGAGTTAGACAGTTACCAAGTGTTTTACTCAGGGAATGAAAATCTAAGAAGAAATGGGTTGACATTAATGGTGGGGAGAGAGATAGTGAAAGCAGCCAAAAGATATAAGGCAAAGGCTGACTGAATCATGCCAGTAAGACTACAGGAAAACCTATCAATATAACTATAATCTAAGTTTATGCTCTAACTATAGTGGCAGAAAAAGAAAAACATTTAAAGATTCTATGCTTGAGTCCATGGGCAAACTGATCACACACCAAAACAGAACTTGTAATCATAGGTGATTGAATGCAAAAGTAGGAAACAGAGCAGAATCAAAAATTGTAGGAGAATTTGTCCTACAAAAAAGAAATGAAGGAGGACACCTACTGACTGAATTTTGCAAGGCCAATTTTGCAAGTACACACACACACACACACACACACACACACACACACACATACTGTTAAAAATTTATACCGCCTAAATCCCAAACCGTGAACAACACTCCAGTGTTTTTCTTAATGGAGTTTTCTGACACCCAGGAAACACATTTGTGGCCATGGTTTGAATAGTTCTAAATATTCTAGGCCCCCATTTGCTTCATGTACAGAGGAAAATGTATGTACAGACGTACTGGTATAATGCAAAACACTTTTAAGAGGTAAAGTATACTTTATTCTTCTCTTCACTGACAAAATATTCTAGGGCTAGCAACTTGTGCTGTAAGGTAAGAGATATTTGCTGCATGTTACACTGTCATTATTTTACATCTCCCCACATGATGGTGAAGATATTCCTGAATACTCTATTCCAGGGGTAAGCAACCTTTCCCCTTTAAGGGCCGAGGGACTTCAGCTCCCACAATCCCAGGAGCTATTGGCCAACATGGCTGAGGCTTCTGGGACCTGAAGTCCCTCGGCCCTTAAAGGGGAAAGGTTGCCTACCCTTGCTCTATTCCATCAAAATACTCTCTGAACAACAGAGGCCAATTACTATGCAACTTATCCTTATTCTTCAATCTACAAGTCATATTTTATTCTTTACTTGCTACGCACATATTTTACTTGATATACTTTGAACAGTTTCTTTATGAAACTGTTTAAAGAAAATTAAATTAACATTTCTATAGATCCCCCTCATTCTTACAGAAGGAGGGATAGTGACTTTTAAAAAATACTAGCTATAGCTTGCACTTCACATCTTCAAGTTCCTGAGAAAGTAAATTAAAAATGAATTGCCATGTCTTACAAGTGAGAGTATCATCACCATTTATAACTTAAAATGGTATTTTAAAGTAGGAAGATTTTTTTAAAAAATAATGGTCTCACAGAAGAGATGTTTAAAAGGATTACATTTGAAGAAGATATACTTCAACTATCTATGTTAAACTATACATGTACAATGAGTGAGTTTCTTTTGTAGTAAGGCTGAATAGGCTTTTATTCCTCTTTTTCTTAGCTCTGACATTGAAATTTATGGGAGACCATTGACTTAGGCCTACTTCACAATAACTACAGAAATTTCTAGAAATACAACCAAGAGAAGACCAAACCACATACATAATAAGATTTAGCAAATAGCATTCACCAAAAAGGAAATTCAAGGAAGATTTGGATTTACTGTTTGGGTAGGATCAGGCTTGGTGAAAATATGGTTGTCATGTGAAAGACAACATGGGGCTCCTACACCTTTAATGGCTAAGTAGTGTAGGACATTTCAGAAGGTGGCACTGCATGACAAGCAATTGTGTTAGAGATACAGGAGCCCTGTCCAGTATCTCACCAGGCAACCCTAGGTGGAATATAGCTGGATGGCCATCTTTTGGGAGTGATTTGTGTGTGTCTTCCTACATGGCAGGGAGTTGGCCCTTGTGGTCTCTTCCAACTGTGATTCTATGAGATGGCTTCCTAATTCTTTTAAAAATTGTTAATTGTTAATTAGAAATTAGAGGTTACATGTGTGTGAGATGTAGTGAACACCAAGAGCACTTTAGAATCACATGAAATGGCATTTTTATTCCCATTTTAAAGGACTCAATGCAAATTTACTTAGATATAATGACTGGCATCCCATTGAGGAGTTATGAATCCACAGGTTAGATCTATATATTCAAGACTGCTAAGTATTCATGCTTACCATGGCATTATTGTCACAGCTGCAAATATCCTCCCAAACAAACCTTAATAGTGAGAGAAGTCTGTTTTACTGGTGATCGGGGTGCAGCATGATGACATTGTGGTTGTTGTTTGCCTTCAAGTCATTTCTGACTTATAACAACCCTAAGGTGAACCTATCATGGGATTTTCTTGATAATATTTGTTCACATGAAGTTTGCCATTGTCTTCCCATGAGGCTGAGACCCTGTGACTTGTTGAAGTGGGTTTTATGGAAATGTCATCTTGTTGAGCCCCATTTGCCAGAAGACCTCAAAGTCAGTGTGACTGCTGGCTGTTAAGATAGATTTGTGGGAGTTGGATCAGGGAATAATATATAGTTATGCATTCATAACTGTGTCTGTGATGTAGGATGTTGGCTGACATTTAAATAATAGTACATGGTTGCAGTGTAAAGAAACTGCTTTCAAAATTTAACTTAAATTAGTAATTAACATTTAACTAAAATGTCCAGAACATCAAAATAACGTGTTTATCAAAAGCTGGTAAGCATAAATCTCTTGCACAGGCAGATGTTGCCTTCTTGGTATTCATGGGAAAAATGCATGGCAAAAGACTTGGATCATAACTGGCTGCATCCTTCTCATTCAGATTTATTTTTAGCCATGTCTTAACTGTTGGTGTTGATTTTTTGTCATCCACTGGACAGCTGTGCCACCAATGTGCCATCCACTGAAAGATTTACCTGGGACACAACTTCTTGGGATGAAATGAGATGAAGGAGTTATAACTGTCTCCAAAGAATTTTGCCCATACAGGTACTGGGCATCCTAAATGGCTCTGGTTTCATAGATTCTGCTTATTATTCCATCTGATTTGACTGTCAAGCGGGTTAGGAGATATGGATGATTATCTGTGGGTTGGTTTTTGTTTTGTTTTGTTTTGTTTTTGTTAAATTCATTCAGCAACCACTTTCTAACTTGTTTGCACTTCAATGGTTTCCCCATCTTTTTTTGTTGGTTACTCCCACTATTCTATATGAATGGATTTCAATTAATGGAATTCATTGTTAGGCCCAGTTTGGAGTTGCAAGATGACTTCCCTTTCCATATATTCACACCACAATGTCATCCTATCATACCACCTCATGATTTGTATTATTCTGATATGGTGGGGAGGTATGATATGTGTGCATACTAGATTCTTGTTGTCGTGTGCCTTCAAGTTGTTTTTTAGCTTCATACAGTTTGAAACTGTAAATTATTCCATCACTACTGGTTCCCAGTTTCACTGATTATTATTGTGCTTTGTCCCTCCTACAAACTATCAATCTGTTATTTCTATGTACAAGGAACTCTAAGACTGGTAGTTCTTGAAAGATTGTCTTTCAAACTTTATTACAAAAATGGACTAAAATATTATTAATAGATTCCTTTTGGGTTAATCCTTTCTACCATAATGACTGCTTTGATTATTTTTGTTTTGCTCTTGATTGGTTTTTTTAGCATAGAATTTCATAGAGTTTTCTTAGTCAAGGACTATTCAGAGGTGGTGTTATACCACTTCCTATACTTAAAATGATACATCAAAATTCATAAGCTGATGGGTGATTTAAAGGCAGGCAGGCAGGCAAGCAGACAAACATGCTCTCTCTCTCTCTCTCACACACACACACACACACTGATTAAATAAGTAGCCCTAAATCTTGGTGTAACTGCACAAGTTGACCTTACTAGCAGAGGTTGACTTTACTAGCAAACAATGGTTTCTTGGCTCAGTATATATATTAATATATTGGTTTATACCAGCTGTTACATCATATTCACATGTAACAAACAAATTCTTATCAGAAAATTTTCTACTTCAAAGGAATAGACTTTCAGGTAAGCAGAATAGCATTGCTTTCATACTTCAGGATCAATAGTCTAGCTGCTTGACAAACCTGTATCATCTTTTTTTTAAATTATTAATTAAAAAACCAACATATATAAAAAAGACAACATAAAACAAAACATAAGACAATACATACATACATCTACAACTACTAGACAACAGGACCTCCTTAACCGATCTACTGATTCTGTAATTTACTTGAAATATATCTTTTACTCCTAAAAATTGATTAATACTAACTATCTCATCACTGTACAGCTCAAAAGAAAAAGAAGAAGAAATAGTAGCAGGAGCTAAATACATAGTATAACGATTTCTTGTTTGTTTTACTACAATGTATGAAATCAATTCAAATACCTCATCAATTCAATACCTTGGTTATATGGTTACCAAGCAAGACACTTTCTGGTGGGTTACTTTTTAACTTTTTAACAAATAATTTCCTAGCATTGCATCATTCTATTATTACAAATCTGTGTACCATTGCTGACCCCACTTTTGTTCTATGTATGCAATAAAGAGTTTCCATACTCTCTCAAAATCTTTAAATATTTTTTTCTTAAGGATCCGTGTTAATTTATCACATTCCATTAGGTCGTATACCTTCACAATCCATTATTCGATTCCGAGGATTCCCCCCCTTCATTTTGAAGCAAAAGTCAACCTAGCCACAGTAGTTAAGTAGAAAATAAGTATGCCATAGTTTGAAGTCATAGGCTTTCATGGCCGGCATCCATAGTTTTTTGTGGGTTTTTCAGGCTGTGTGGCCATCTGTGAACCAATTCATTTTAAAATTAGGCAGTGACAAACCTCCTCTATTTACTTCATCTTGTAGTAGCTTACTTCATCTTGTCTAAGAGCCCTGGTGGCACAGTGGTTAAATGCCTGTACTGTAGCCACTCACTCACAGACCAAAAAGTCGCGAGTTCAATACTAGCCAGGGCTCAGGCTAGACTCAGGCCTGCATCCTTTCGAGGTCGCTAAAATGAGTACCCAACTGTTGGGGGGCAATGAGCTTACAGTTGTAAACCGCTTAGACATCCCATAGCACGATATGAAGCGGTATATAAATGAAGCTGCTTTGCTTTGCTTGCTTTGCTTAAATTTTACTCTGGGTTTTTTACCCGACCAGAGCTATTTTGAGATATCTTTTTGCCAAATCTTAAAAGGTTTATCATTTATAATAATCGGGAGATTTTGAAACAAGAAGATCATTTTGAGTAAAATAGTCATTTTTATAGCGGAAAATTTCCCCATCCACGATAATCAAATTTTCTCCCATTTTTCCAAATCTTTCTTTATCTCTTTCCATTTAATTTCATAATTATTTTTAAACAAATCTGATTTTTTTGTAGTAATATTAATACTAAGATATTTTGTTTTCTTTACAACCTGAAAACTAGTCTTTTCTTTTAATTTTTGTTCCTCTTCCTTAGTCAAATTAATAAGTAACATAGTTTTTTCCTTATTTATTGAAAGGATTGACACCTCACTATATTTCTCAATTATTTCTAACAGTTCTATATTTTCGGAAGGGTTAGCTAAAGATATCAGCAGATCATCCACAAAGGCACATAATTTGAATTCTGATTTTTTAATCTTAACACCTTCCACTTTGTTATTGTTTCTTATGGCATTATTTAGGATTTCTAATGTAATTATAAAGAGTAGAGGCGATAGAGGACAACATTGTTTTACTCCCTTTTGTATTTTATATTTTTGTGGTTTCTCCATTAATTACAAGCGCAGCTTCCTGATCTTTATAAATATTCCTTACCCAAGTCATGAAATTTGTACCAATGTCCATTCTTTCTAATATTTTAAACATAAAATTCAAATTAACTTTGTTGAAAGATTTCTCTGCAACAATGAATAATAGGGCTAATTTTGTAATCTATATTTTTCATATGATATTCAATCAAATTTAAAAGAATTCTCACATTATCTTTGATATGCCTCTTTGGCAGAAATCCTGCTTGGTCCTTGTGTATCCAATTTATTAATAGTTGTTTTAGACAGTCCGACAATATGTTAGCTAGAATTTTATAATCGTTGTTTAGAAGTGAAATAGGTCTATAATTCTTCAGATCTGTGGTCTTTTTGTTCCTTTGGGATCAATATCACATTTGCAAATAGCCATGATTTGGGGATTACATTGATTAATATTTCATTAAAGACTTTCTGCATGACTGAAGTGATTTGTTCTTTGAAAGTCTTATAAAATTCTACACTTAGGCCATCGGGTCCAGATGTTTTCCCTGATTTACACCTTTAAATACTATTCATAATTTCCTCTATAGTTATTTTTTTGTTGAGAACTTCTTTATGTTGTTCCATTATTTTTCCTATTGATTGATCATTTAGATATCTATCCATTATATCTTCTCTAATTTCTTTTTCTTTTGAAAAAATTGAGAAATAGTTTAAAAACCTAATTTCTTCCAATGTTAAAGATCTTAAGTTTTCTCTTTCTTCTTTGTCCAGATTTGTTTTTTTGTGTATTTTCATCTGTTTAGCTTTTTCTTTTCTCTCTTTCGTTTCTTCTTCACTTGGATGTGGGTTGTTTCCATTCCTTTCCTCCCTTTCTCATCTTTCTTCTTTCTTCTTTCTTTGCAGATGTTCCCAGAATCCCTTTTCCTCTTCTATTGATTTGATCATAATTCTTCTTTTGTTGAACCAGAATGTTAGGCCCTCTGGTTGCAACCATCTGTAGGGGATGTCTCGCTCTTTTAAAGAGGTAGTTAGAAAGTCATATTCTTTCCTTTTTTGGAGCAGCCTGGCCAGAATGTCTTTAAACATTTGTAGTTCCCTTCCTCCTATTATCAAGGAGGAATTGTTATGAACTCTTAACAAGTCATCTCTAGTTTGTTTTCTTACAAAGTATATTACAATGTCTTTCAGGAGGTTTCTCTTCTTTGCAATACTTGAATTTAATTGGAAAATTCTGTCAATTTCCATTCCGAACAGGCTTTCTTCTCTTTCTAGAAATCTAGCTAGTTTTGATGTAAATATTTTCATTAGACCTTCCTCTTTCTGTTCTGGTAATCCACAAATTTTCACGCATTTTCATTTAATTTTTGTTCCCATATAGCTTTATCATCAATATCTTCTCTTCTTAGCTTTATGTTATGGCACTTTTCTTCCACCAACTCTACCTTTTCATCCAGCCCTTTAATATTTTGGTTTGTTAATGACATTTCATTTGCTAGTTTTTTAACTGTCCAATTTATTTCTTTTAATTCCATCCTTATCTCTTGTCGAATTTCAGCTTAAAAATCCTTCATTTCTTGATTAATATCAAATCTTAATTTCCTGATTTCATCAAGTAGCATTTTGTTTATTGGTTCCTTTTTTTGTTGTTGGGGGGATGCTCACCTAGTGAATTGGAGCTGGGTTTGTGACTTTCTTATCATGTTTCTTGCTGATTGGTTTCTCAGACTCATCATCATGGTGTTTCTTGAAATGTTGATTTATTTAATTTGGTTGTAGTTTAAGAAACAGAATTAGTGGTTACGTAAGTTTACAAAAAAGTATATTTTATCTGTTTTTCACTGTTGATTTATTTAAATTATATTATTATTATTATTGTTTTTGTCATTTTTATTTTTGTTTTAATTACAATTGTTTTATTTTGTAGTTTATTCTTATTTTTTTCTTGTTTATTTTTCTCCCAAAAAAATCAATGCTGCATAACTATTTTTCTCAAATTTCTCTTATTCTACTCTACTTTATTGTGTTTTATATCTACTCTTCTTTTTTAATTTTTTAAAATATATATGTTAAGTCTTATTATATATAAATATTTTTATAGTTATTTTTATTTTTATTTTTAATTTTTCCCCTATTTTATTTTATTTTATTTTCCCAATTATCTCTTATTGTTTATCTTTTTCTCACCTTGACTGTCTAATTATATAAACAGTAGTTTGCTTTTTTTTGTTTTTTCTTCTTCCCTTTTTATTTTCAAATTTCGCATCTATTTATATAGCACCTATATCTACTCCTATGCCTTCTTTAAATACTTATCTTCTTAGTTTCTTAGTTATATTTTCTCTCCTCTTCTGTTTACTTTCTTCTTGTTTTATTACTTACTATACTTTATCTTTCTTACTTTATTTCTTGTTTCTACTGCCTTCTAAATATGTCAAGATTCTTTCAGACTACAAATCCCACAATGCTACTGGGTTTAAGTGACAAATTTCCTGTTTCTCCTTTATTCCAGTTGGACTCTTAAAGGGGTCGAGGTGTTTTTATCATTCCCCTCTCAGTGTACTCGATTTGTTCCTCGTCTCTCCTTTCTCTTTCCCCTCGTCCAACTCAAGTCACAATGGGAACACAGAATACATGAACACGGCATGCCTAAAGCCCCAGGGAACAACCCAAAAAACAAAAATCACACACCCCTCCTAGCTTCCACCTTCAAAGCTGCTTCTTCCTTCCTCCAAGGCCCTTCCCTCTCCTCTCAGAACCCACCAAACTCCAAGTCCGTTCATCAAGTCAGTCCCACTTCCCCACTGCATTCCCACCACCATCTTTCTTCAGTTCTTCCAGACTTTGCATGAGTTGCTCCTCCACTTGACCCTCTCCTCTCACTCTACACCTTCTGCAGTCTCCTCTGGAGTGGCAGCCCAAGTATCCAGGAAGGCAGCAATCTATGCATCCCAGTGTCTAGGGCAGCATCCAAAGAAGCCACTGGATGCCTCCATCTCCATCCTCATCCCCAACTTGATCACGCTGACCAGTCTACTCCACTGCCTCAACACCCTCCTCGTCTCCCCCGGCTCAATCTCATTGTGGAGCACCCAGCCATCTCGAAACCCACCTTCAGGTCTGAATCTTCTCTCTCCTCCCTATTTTACCATGTCTATTGGGAGGGCTTGAGCAAAGAAAGTTTCACAGTCTCTCTGCCTCCAAACACAGGGGTAGAAGAAAGAAGTTTTAGATCAAGTTGTTCTTTATTTTTCTACCACTTTGTAGTCCTCAGTGTAAGGGGAGCAGAGGATAGAAAATATTCACTATCATCAAAATGGCTTCTGTCTCCATGTGTTGTAGTCTCTGAAGAATAGTATTTTCCTTTCCTGATTGTGTCCTTAGGTCAGCTACGAACATAAAGTGCTAGTTTTTCAAACTTTAGGCTCTATGGTGTTGTTGTATCTTTTTTATTCTTGAAATTCAATCTATCTTCTGGTAAAATTCCAGGGTTTGTTGATCTCTTTCTCTCTTTCTCTCTTCTTTTTATTTAATTGTTATAGTAGTCCGAGAAAGGTTTTTATCACTATGAGGTTAACTGCAGGAGAGTTGTAACAGATCGGTAGTGGTGATTACTCACAGTTAATTTGAAAATTATATCAATCTCATTTAATTAAAATTGGTGGCTTCCAGGGTCATCTTACTGACGAAGCAATAACAGTGAGATTAGTTACCTCTTTGGTCCTCTCTGCCCTTTCAGATCATCCCAAGCTAGATCCAAAGACATCCAGGTCTCTGACAATCCATGGTTCAGGAATGGACCCACAGTGAAGTTCTCCAGATTCCTTGTACCCGAGGAGTCTATTTTGGTGAATTGCTGGTGTCTTTCTCCACCAAAATATCTCAAAGTGCAGAATCCCCCTCAGCTGTCATGCAAAGGAGGACTCAAATAGGAGCCATTACCAACTGGAAGTGGACCTGTATCATCTTACAGAACTCTGAAAATCTATAGCTTGGATCACAATTTGCACCTTCTTATATACTATTACACTCAATCCCTTTCCCACAACTATGTCATTGTGCTTAAAGCACTGTGGTTTTAATATCATTTCATCTTTGCCTCTAAATAAATTGATTGAAATCCATGAAAACTTAGGATGGAATCTTAAAGATACTATCAAATTCCTCCACACACTTACACAAATATATGTCCACTTTGCCTTTCTATGTGCAACTACTCAGGGGAAGGCAATGGTAAACCTCCTCTGAACAAATATTGCCAAGAAAACCTCATGATAGGTTTGACTTATGGGCTATGCAGATGGGCAGCTCTGGGCTGCTCCAGCTAGCAGCAGATTGGGGCCACGACAACCCCACGCCACAGCCTTGATCCTCCCCTTTGCCACCCCAAAAAGAGCAAAAGGCCTCACTAAGAGCCAGCACCGCAGCTCTTCCACACCCTTTCAGTGCAGCGTTTCTGCACACTGTGGTGGGGTGACGTTGGGGCAGCCAGTGTGCAGCTGCCCTGCCCCAACTCCACTCCTAGTCAAATCCTCTCTGGATCACCATAAGTCAGACACTACTTGAAGGCACACCAACACCACCAAAACAACAACAACAGCAGCAGCAGCAACAAACACTTTCTTTAGTCCTAAAAATGTCCTGGGATAGTAACTCACTCTTGTTTCTTACATTGTAATATTGCTTCTGATTGGTTCCAGCAAATCTCACAAGGTCGGGTTATAGCTTCACACAAAGAAATCTTCCAGGTCCTGCTAAGTTTAGTTCTGATACTCTTTCATTTAGCTGGAATTCATACTCTGGACCTTTGACATGGGTCCTGTTAGCTGCTATTGAGACAACATAGCCTACTTGTATTCCAGTACTCTGGACCTTTGATATGGGTCCTGTTAGCTGCTATTGAGACAACATAGCCCACTTGTATTCCAATACAAGCTTACCTTTGCAGAAGGATACAGGCTCAATGCAAAACATGCTTGACATGTAGAACATTTCAAGTTTAATCTCTGTTATCTCCAAGTATTAATTCATTTAACTTATGATGCACCCTATAGCCAAAAGTTCTCAAAATGACATACATTTAAACAAACATATTAAATATGAACCAAAATAAAATCAATAAGAGCAATAATAAAACACAGCTTACAGAGTGAATGAGTATCCAAGGCAACAAATAACTTCAAGAATATAAAACATATCCATCCTGGAGAAAAATAAGTCTAAAACACAAATGGAACTAAAACATGTAGCATGTATCCTCCAAAAAGTAAGAGCTGGACAGGGCAGACCTCTTAGGCAAGGATGTTCTACAATTGCATGGCTGCCACTGTGAAGTAGCCAAAAATCTCATTATGTAGGAGTACTTGATAATAAGGCCACCAATTATATGAGGACTACAATAGAGGCATGGGAAGAATTGTTATTCCAGATATGGCCACATATCATATTCAGGGCTAGTCTAGACTCCTGTCATAAACTTTGCAGAGGCACTGCCAGCTCCGTATTCGGTATGCAGTCCGTATTTGGACCCATTTCTGCTATCTGCTTTTTCCTCTGTTGCTATTATTATTGTTCTCTTTCTGTTCTTCACCTAAATCCCACTTAGACTATCCCCCTCTGTTTTTTTCTACTGTAGGCATGAATAATCTGTGGCCAGTGAGCCACATGTAGTCCTGACCCCTTATTCTGCATGCTCCAGTACTCCCACTGCTGCTTAGATTTTTTTTTAAAAAAAAATATATTGTAGTTTCCTGTGATTTAAAAAGCAAACTACTATATCACCTGTAATAAATATGAGAAGAAACATACAGTGTGGCTTTGGTAGCCACTGGGGCTTAGTTCCAGGTGTAAGAAGAAATCGAACCTGGGGAATTGATAAAAGTTCAAGTCTCCAATGGGATCTTTTATCCTATGTTTATGGAGGTGGCTAGAGAACAGATTGACAGAGAGAAAGCTCTCTCTCTCAATGAATCTGTGATTTATTTGGGGATTCAAACATACAAAGACATTCTAACATGCACTCAGGCACCCATGAACTCAGGAATAAAGTAGCTAGCTTGGATAGGAAACAGAAGGCTTTCTAATTGGTGATAGTTACTTGATGGAGGTTGCTCCAACAATGAAAGAAGATGGATAGACTCAACCATTTATGAAAGGGAAAGAACAATGGGAAGAGCCAGGACCTAAGTCAGAGTTCACAATAGTACAGTGTCACCATGAAATCTAACCAGACCCAATGTGCCTGAGATTTTATGGGTCTTTTATACCCTTAAACCTAGCCTGAGGCAAAGATTTGTTATTGTATATCAAAGGATTCCTGATTGATACTTTTTGAAGTAGACAATTTCCAAAGTGGGGAGATGGGGTGTTGATGTCATCTCATTCTCAGCCGGACACATCCTGGCTGGTACTCATAAATCTTCTAGGTGCAAATGTCCTGCTTTGCAGCTCCTAATCCTGGCCTTTCGATCTGCTAATTCATTGTAGAGGCAGATGTGATCATTCAGGTGCTTATGTGAGGTTCTTGCCTTGGATCCATGGTGATTGGGCTTTTCCAGATTAGGGTCATGACAGGAGACCCACAAAGGGTTTTTTTTAAATATGAGAACAATGCTTATAACACAGGAAACCCCCCCCCCCATGGATACCAAAATCCATAGATGCTAAAGCCCATTAAATACAATGGCATAGTGAAATGGTGTCCCTTACATAAAATACCAAAATCAAGGTTTGTATATTCAAGCCATGGATGCTTGAATCCATGGATAAAGGATCCATGGATAGGGAGGGCCAACTGCAATTGTACGACAATCAATAATGCTCCTCTCTATCATACTTAATGGTCAACAACATTGTCAGTATTATAGCAGATAAAGTAAATGTAAGTACCTTAAAGGCTATGTGTGTGTACGTATACACCCATTGAAGTACTTGCATTTATTTATTTAAATTTACTTTACCCACATACACACACAAGCAAGGTGATTATTCACAACCCCACTGATATGGAAGCCATGAGCCGTCACTGACTCCTACTGTGGCTGAATCTACACTAAAGAATTAATTCAGTTTGAGAGTGTCTTAACTGCCATGGCTCAATGCTGTAGAATCCTGAGATTTGTAGCTTAGTGAGCTATTTAGCTTTCTCTGTCAGAGAGGTCTGATGCCACAAACTACAAATCCCAGGATTCTATCAGATAATAATAATAATAATAATAATAATAATAATAATAATAAATATTTCCCACCTCTCCCTACGGATCGAAGCGGGATAACAGTTGATATAAAAATACAAAACATAAGATATATAAAAACCAAAACAACAATATCCCCCCCCCCACCGCCACATAAAACCCCATAATCCCTCTGCTAAAACCAATACCCTATCCAGCGAACCGGTTATCATCATCTTCACACACCCTGGAGGTCGTATTAGTGAAGCAATTAGTTTTTACAGATTAGGAAGGTCAGGTGGGTAAGCCCGCCGGAAGAGCTCCGTCTTAAGTGCCTTCTTAAAAGCTTCTAGAGTATTAATAAGATGGATCTCCTCCGGCAGGCTATTCCAAAGCTTAGGAGCTGCTGCTGTGAATGATCTCTGGGAAGTTACCTTTAGTCTAGTATTATGATATTCCAATAAGTACTTCCCTGATGTTCTGAGAGTGCCAAAGTTAAAGTGGTATCGAACTGCATTAATTCTGCAGTGTGACAACAACCTGTGGGTCAACAACAGCTTGCCCACACGGTTTTTTCCCCACTTAGAGAACTGAAGCACTTAACAGTTCCAGCTCCCTGTACATTTCACTCAAGATTTGCCAAAGTAATGGAAAATTTTATTCAGCAGCCTCAAAGGGCTGCTTGAGAATCTGAAGAAAGCTGGGAGTCATTCTGCAGGGACAACTGTGGCAGATATTTCATTTTATCCATTAATGAACTCTTTAGGGGACATGGATGTATTTGACAACTTGCCTGAGTAAAGCAAACTATATTATTCATGCTGTTGTGTGTGAAAGGCTTTTTTAAAAATCCTGAGTATAAATACATGAGCTTGGTTGCAATAAAAGTGTTGGGGGGTTAGCATTAATTTAGCATAGGGGTAGGCAACCTTTCCCGTTTAAGGGCTGAGGGACTTCAGCTCCCAAAAGCCTCAGCCATGTTGGCCAATAGTCCCATGTTAGCCAATAGCTCCTGGGATTCTGGGAGCTGAAGTCCCTCGGCCCTTAAAGGGGAAAGGTTGCCTACCCCTGATTTAGCAAATGATCTCTCCCTCCCAATAATATGCTAAGAATCTCATCAACCAAGTGAAACTGTTTGGGTTTTATTTAGGGATGTTAATATTCAACTTTTCATTCTCCTAAGTGAGGATGAATAATTCCCCTAGTTTGTCTCCCTGCTCTAAAGAAGGCAATGGCAAATCTCCTCTGAAAATATTTTTCCAAGAAAACCCCATGGATGGCCTCATTACACCTCACAAAACTACAGTTCCCAGAATCCCATAGCAAGGTAAGGGCCTTTCGGCCAGAAGGGGAAGAACTTCTAGTCAGAGGGGGTGGGCTTCCACCTTGTCGCAGCTTGGTTTTCCATGAGAGAACTGGCCACACCTCCCTGACCCTCCTTGCCATGGCCCAGTTCTCCTGAGGCAAACGAAGCCACAATAAGGAGTTAGGCCAAGTGTTCATGCCCTGCCCCCTGCCTGAACGTGCTGGGGCCACCGCTTGCCCTCAGAGATGGCTTCGTGTGCCAGAGAGGGCATGTGTGCCACAGGTTCTCCAGTACAGATCTAAGAGATTGGACAGGCTGCTGTGGGCCCATTCATCAAATTTGAGTTCCACTTTAACAAGGAATTGATTTCTACAACAGGTATTTAAGGCAAAGCAGCTGTATTTCAGCTAAGAATGTACAAGTCATGTGCTACCTAGTTGGAGAAATATAATTACTATATGGAAACTCTTTTCATTCCTTTCAAAAGTAGTCTATGGGGGGTTGCAGACTGCCAGAAATAGTGCAAATTGAGTCCACTTTTAGGGTTAGGGTTAGTGCTAGGGAATCATGGGAACTGTATTTTATTGTGGCACCAGAGCTCTCTGACAGAGAAGGCTCGATGTCTCAGAAAAAAAACAATTCCCATGATTCCCTAGCACTAACCCTAACCCTAAAAGTGGACTCAATTTGCACTATTTCTGGCAGTCTGCAACCCCCCTTTGTCTTTCTCCTTTCTAGAAGGACCCTTGCTTTAGGAGAAATGTTGCTGGTATCTTTACTGCTGCTATCTTATGGCTTGAATGGCTTTCTTATTTTAACATTTTTAAGTAAATTAGGAAGGCCTGGTGAATTTCATCTTTATGTATTCCCATATGAAATGTTCTGCATATCTAAAACTAACATGCTAGATTCAGACTTGGGGCCTTTGCAGACTGCCAGAAATAGTGCAAATTGAGTCCAGTTTAAATTGAGGCACTGCCCTGGCTCATTACTAGGGAACAATGGGAATTGTATTTTTTTCTAAGACATTGAGCTTTCTCTGTCAGAGAGCTCTGGTGCCACAATAAATTACAGTTCCCATAATTCCCAAGCACTGAGCCAGGGCAGTGCCTCAATTTAAAGTGGACTCAATTTGCACTATTTCTGGCAGTCTGCAAAGGCCCTTAGTCATCCACAAAGTTTGCCCAAGACATTTTCCTGTCTGAGGCTAAGAAACAAAAATACATGGTAACCTAAGCCAGAGAAATGGATTTAGCACATAAGCAGAAAATCATATAACTCTCCTAATTCCTAAGAATAAAATAATTAATTAAATAAATATCAACTTTCTGTCAGTTCATGATACTCCATATCTACTGCCTGAGGTGGCTGACCCTCCCTTTGCCTAATGGTTAGGCTGGCCATTGTTATCCATGAGATTTCAAATTTGTCCAGCTGTTACAACACAGTTCAGATAGAAAGACAATGTTTAAATTTATAACTAACTAACTAAATTATCCATTGACTTTTGACTATATTGTTTCAATATACAAATAGGGATGTAAAGAACACTCACAAGTTTTCTCATCTTCAATGAGAAAAGAGATCTCAATATATTGAGTTACCACACCATAAAAATGCTCAATGGTTGTGAATTTTTTCACATTTTCACAATGTTCGCAAAAACCATAACTTCCAGGCAAATATAGTATATTGTGCACAAAAGTGTATTTTAAAGAAAATATAGTATATTTTCTCATGGATAACAATGGCCAGCCTAACCATTAGGCAAAGGGAGGGTCAGCCACCTCAGGGTCGCCGGGGAGGCGCCGCGGTGAGGCTGCCATAGCCCCGCGGCGCTCCGGACCAGGGTGCTCCAAACGCCCTGGTCTGCATCCCCCCACAGTTTTTGGATGAATGCTCTCCCCCCCCCCTGCCAAAGTCCTGAAGTGTGAAAATATCTTTGGAAAATGTGTAAAGGGTCTTGTAATCTCATCCAGCAGGGAGGGGGGGAAAACCCTTTGATTTTTTCATTCTTGCATATTAGAAGGAAATAAGCAAAGGTTTACTATCTCTACTTACAAATTTAACATTCTAAATGAGGATTTCCAATTTGCAAACATTTCGTATGTCCTATCGTTCCTATCATCGATAGGGACTATGTGATTCCTGAATCTAATACAAATTAAGCAGCCATTAACTTTTTCTCTCTCCAATTTATGCAGAACTTATTTATATGAATATTCCAAGTTGTGCAGGAATAACAACTATGGAGGAAAGAACATCAACCATTTGAATTATGCAGATGACATCATATTACTAGCAGAAAATAGCAATGCTTTTGAATGACTGTTGAAAAAAGTCAATTAAGAAAGTACAAAGGAAGCATTAGAGTTGAACATTAAGAAAACAAAAATAATGACTATAGATGATTACATAGATTTGAAGTAGACAATGAAGACATTGAAATAGTTAAAAGTGTCTCATACCTTGACTCATCTATTAATCAAAATGAAGTCTGGAGCAAATAAATCAGAAGCAGACTAAGATTTAGAAGGGTGGCTATGAAAGAACTAGACGTGATTTTCAATTGTAAAGCTATGTCATTGAATACCAAAGTTAGGATTGTCCATGCCATTGCATTTCTAATTTCTATGTATGATTGGGAAATGGGACAGTGAAGACAGCTGATAGGAAGAAAATCAGCTCATTTGAAATGTCATGTTGGAAGAGAGTTCTGTGGATACCATGGAGTGCCAAAAGACAAATAAAAACATGTTGCAGTGGTTTAAGTATTGGCCCAGGGCTCTAGGAGACCTGGGTTCTAATCCCCTTCCATGGAAACCCACTACATGACTCTAGGCAAATCACACTTTCTCAACCTCAGAGGGAGGCAAAGGTAAACTTCCCTCTGACCAAATATGGCCAAGAAAACCCCATGATAGGTTTGCCTTAGGGTCGCCATAACTTGGAAATATCTTGAAGGTGCACAGCAACAAAGAGCAAATCAATCCTGAGCACTCCATAGAAGACAAGATGATTAAACTTAAATGGCAAAACTTTGAGCATATCATGAGAAGACATGAGTCACTAGAATAGACAAAGATGTTTAGCAAGTTAGAAGGAAGTATGAAAAGAGGAAGACCCCCAATACAGGTGGATAGACTAATTCAAGATAGCCCTGAGTGTGCAAGACCTGAACAGGGCTGTTGATGATACAGTGACTTGGAGGGTCACCATAAGTCAAAGTTGACTTGACTGCTAGGAGGAGGAGGAGGAGGAGGAGGAGGAAGAGGAGGAAGAGGAGCAACACACATAAATAAACATCTCAAGCTTTGATGCAGATTGCAATAGTGCTGGCACAACATTCTTACAAGAGTTGAAATAAGAGCTTCTGAAAAAGAATTCATGGCATTATCCATTACTGATAGTAAACATGACTCATTACCATCAATCAAGTTTTAGTTGCCAGTGGTTCAACATCCATTACAAAAAAATCAGGAAATACAGTGTACTATTAGTATACATACACTAGACAAAAGAATCACAATGCAGGGTTTAAAAAATCTAGTAATAAAACAATAAGTTTCAGGATAAAATGTCAGGCCAAGAATAATAATGGCAGCTACAACATCATCCCCTTTACAATCCACTGCTGATGTTTCTAAGAATTTGTGGTGGATCTTTTTGGGTTTCTACTGTGAACGTGGCAACCTTGAGTATAATAGATTTAGAGTGATTTGCCAAGAGGTCACAAATGGTATCAGACAACATCTAAACCAACCTCATTCTCAAGAGCAGGGGTAGGCAACCTTTCCCCTTTAAGGGCCGAGGGACTTCAGCTCCCAGAAGCCTCAGCCATGTTGGCCAATAGTCCCATGTTGGCCAATAGCTCCTGGGATTCTGTCCCTCGGCCCTTAAAGGAGAAAGGTTGCCTACCCCTGCTCAAGAGGTCTCCCAAGCAATGCCTCTGTGGGTCTTTATATAATGAGCAGTGTAATAAATAGTTGACTAGATCTTCCATCTCCCCATAGGAACAGATACCTAATCGCAGTGGGTAGGGGAACCCTTTATATCACCCCTCAAGATAAACTGATGGTATTGTTTGAAAATGGAGGCCAGTAATGACTTTTCTGAGGAAAACAAATGATAAATCTTAAAAATACTGTTGGGAATGTTGTCCTCCCTTTATAAGGCTGTATCATGTGGAAGGAACTCTTGCTATTGACTAGCAAGCACATTTTCATAAGAATTAAATTCAAAAATTCTATCTCTAATTCTATCTTTTATTTATCCTTATGGATTATAGAAGTCTGGACATACTAAAAATAAGATTGGGACAATGATGACCAATAATGTCCACCACTCCTCCAGAAAAGAGAGGTTTGTAGCTGTGCCAGAATCCCCTCTCTCCTCCAAGAACTACTGCCTACCTGCTTGCCTGCTGAGAAGACTCATTAACATTACCATTGCTCTGATTGTAAAAAGTAATTTGCTGGGGTCATATTGCATACTTGTTAGTATTGACTTTCAGTATGTTAAGTAGTTGAAGTGTGTGTGTTACCCACTTGTTACTTGAAAAAGCCTATGGGTGGGTCTATGAGTGCATTTTTCTCATTGAGTTTGGAGCTCCATCAGCAATCCAGATATGGGCCAGATTTTGGATTCTCCACTTTTTTTCTTTTTGCTCAAGAATATGATAGGGCTAAATTAATTTTAGTCCAGAGGCTCCAGGATATTGGGATGCAATTCTAGACAGCAAGGATTAAGAATTGTCAGTCTAATAACTTTATGCTTCTTTCATTTCTTCATATCAATAATTTTAAGTAGATATGGTAGATATGCCAAATATCAAGATGGGGATAGATTTTAATCAGGCAAGATTAAATATTCTCCTTTTGGCAGATTGGTTTGTTTGGCAAAAGGGGACACCTAACTTAAAAACAATGCACATTTGTGATTATTTACTGAGGATATTCTTCATATATTTTGGGATTTTTCCAACTACAGTGATCTCAGATATAAATGCATTTAGCTGTTAAAATTATTGAAAGAAAGGTCAACTTCTGTGAAAGTTTGTTTTTTGCTGTGTAATGGTGCTAAGTATGTAACTTTTAGAACATCTAAATTTCTTATTAATACTTTGCAGTGGGATAATGCCAGGCTTGAATAGTGTATGTAAAATTACTTAACATCTGATGGTCCATGGGTATGGTTTGAATTTGTATTAATTGTGTAATGGTTTATTTGTTGAGTTTTAACTTTGTATAATGACAAACCACTAATTTACAATAAGGCTTTGTTTCTGACTGATAGTAATGATAATGTTAATGATAATGAAAAAACTATATTGAAAAAAAGATGCTCGCCCCCTTCTGCCATAAGGACTGCAATTCAAAGACACACCATACTGAAGTACAAATGGTAGAAGGCCCTTTATCAACCCCTACTCCTTCTTAATCTATATGGTGAGTTGGTCTTTTATTTGAAATGTCTGTGTCATGGGCTATGCATCATACTAATCTAATACTAACAAGAATAATAGCTAGTGCTATTGAGACAGGAGGAATAAGTTTTGCTACCTAAAACACACAGAAATATATTAAACAGAAAAATTGTCAACAAAAGTGAACAGAATATTATGTTAGGCTATTCTACAAAACAATACAGATTGTGAAGTCGTAGGCTTTCATGGCCGGCATCCATAGTTTTCTGTGGGTTTTTTGGGCTGTGTGGCCATGTTCTAGAAGAGTTTCTTTCTGACGTTTCACCAGCATCTATGGCTGGCATCTTCAGAGAAAACTGGAATGGAAGAGAATGGGTCTATATATACTGTGAGACCCTGGGTAGGGAAGAGTGGTTCCCAGGTGAACTGTGTGTTGCTCTGTGTTGAATAGGTATTGTTCTGTTGTTAATGGCCTGGCTCCAGGGTGGGAGGATATGCACTCAAGGTTATTGTCTGCTAATCCCATGTAAACTGTGTATTGTTCTGTGTTGAATTCAAGTGCATATCCTCCCACCCTGGAGCCAGGCCATTAACAACAGAACAATACCTATTCAACATAGACCCATTCTCTTCCAGTCCAGTCTTCTCTGAAGATGCCAGCCATAGAAGCTGGCGAAACGTCAGAAAGAAACTCTTCTAGAACATGGCCACACAGCCCGAAAAACCCACAAAAAACTATGGATGCCGGCCATGAAAGCCTACAACTTCACATTGGAAATCTCTACGGGGAGAAACTGTTCCAAGATACCCGGAGACTGGAAAAACTCCGACGAGGAAAGCACATCTACTCTGCTCACTAACTTTCCTGCTACACTGCAGAGACACAGATACCATACCACAATTTCCCATAGCAAAAAGGACCTTCAAATCACCACAGGCCAACCGGATCTACAATAAGATGGAACATGCTCTGTTACGTGAGAGAATACACACCACCCGCAAAGAACTAGCCCACATAGACAAGGAACTGCTATCACTCCACCTCAGCATCAGTCAAAAGATGAACAACCAAGACTGGGACAAAATTGACAGCCTCACCTACAGGAAAATGGAAAAAGGGATGGCAGACCACACAGAAAGACAAAAACAGAAATTCAACAAATGTCAAAAGCACCAGCTGAAACCCTCATTGGATAAATCACGGACGATCATCAATCTCACACAATGGCAACTTTCAGAAGAGGAGACATCCATCCTGGACAAAGGAGGCAATTTTGCAGTAACCACCACCAGAATCCCTGTTGAAGGCATCATTGCCCAGGTAGAATCTGCACTCCACCATCTCCCAGAAGAGGAAGTGGAAGAGATAGGAGAAACAGCAAGGATTCTGCGCAAGGCAAAACCACCTCCCAGCAACATAACCAGAAAAGAAAGAAAAGCCATCAAGGACCTCAATTCAGACCCAGAAATCATCATTCTCCCAGCAGACAAAGGCAATGCCACAGTAATCATGGAAACAGAACAATATAAACAAAAAATCAGGGAACTCCTGGATCCTACAATATACAAAAAACTGAAACAAGACCCAACCAACAAAATCACCAGGAAAACCAACACCCTGATCAAAAACTCCTCAATTCAGCCAACCACAAGACAAAGTTTGTGCAAATCTGAGGCTCTCCTGCCAAGACTATATGGACTTCCCAAGATTCACAAGGATTCCATTCCACTCCGACCCATAGTGAGTGCCACTGGATCTCCCACATATGATTTGGCCAAGTTTCTGGCCACACAATTACAAACCGATATAGGGCAAACCCCCCCATTACATCAAGGACTCAACTCACTTCATAAGAAAAGTCAATAACCTTGAACTTAAACCCAGAGACACATTAATCAGCTTCAATGTGGTCTCCCTGTTCACTAAAGTCCCCATAATGGACACCATGACACTCATCCAACAAATTTTTCCAGAGGACATCACAGCCTTGTTTGAACATTGCCTCACCACAAGCTATTTCCAGTGGGACAATGGATTCTACGAACAGAGAGATGGGGTAGCAATGGGAAGCCCTCTAAGCCCAGTGATAGCAAACTTCTACATGGAACACTTTGAAAAACAAGCCCTGGAAACAGCACCGAAAAAGCCCGCAGCTTGGTTCCGATACGTGGATGACACTTTCACCATTTGGAGCCATGGAGAAGACAATCTGGCTGGGTTCCTGAATCACCTGAACAACATCCACCCTAACATCCAATTCACTATGGAAAAAGAAAAGGAAGGAACACTACCATTCCTAGATGTCCTAGTCATCTACAAACCAAACCAATGTCTGGGACACACAGTATACAGAAAACCCACATATGCAGACAGATACCTGCACAAGAATTCTAACCATCACCCAGGAAAAAAAAGAAGCACAATAAAAACACTGGTAGAGTGGGCAAAATGCATCTGTGAACCCCACTTCATGGAAGAGGAATTGAAGCACCTAGACCAGGCTCTACAGGCAAATGGTTACTCCAGCTCAGACATCAGAAGGGCTGCCAGACCCAGAAAAACCCAGAGGACTGAAGACAAGCAGCCACCCAAAGGGAAGGTATTTTTACCATATATCAAAGGAGTCACAGACAGAATAGGGAAAGTAGTGAGGAAACACAACCTCCAAATGGTTTACAAACCAATGAAGAAAATTCCACAAATGCTGAGTTCAGCGAAGGACAGGAGAAACCCTCTCACAGCCGCAGGAGTTTACCGCATACCATGCAGCTGAGGGCAAGTCTACATAGGGACAACCAAATGCAGTGTCCAAACACAAGTCAAGGAACATGAGAGACACTGCAGACTGGGCCAGCCAGAAAAATCAGCAGTAGCAGAACACATTATAAACCATCCCAGGCATAAAATGCTGTTTGAAAACACTGAAATTCTGGACCATGCCAACAACTATCAGGTCAGACTGCACAGGGAAGCCATCAAAATCCACAAACACTTGGATAACTTCAACAGGAAAGAAGAAACCCTTAAAGTAAACAAGATATGGCTACCAGTCCTACAAAATAAGAAAATCAGCACTCAGCAAATGCAAATGGGAAACCAACCAGGGTCAGGGGCTTTCCCAGCAGACAATAGCAGACAATCTCCTTGATTGCATATCCTCCCACCCTGGAGCCATGCCATTAACAACAGAACAATACCTATTCAACACAGAGCAACACACAGTCCACCTGGGAACCACTCCTCCCTACCCAGGGTCTCACAGTATATATAGACCCATTCTCTTCCATTCCAGTTTTCTCTGAAGATGCTAGCCACAGATGCTGGCGAAATGTCAGAAAGAAACTCTTCTAGAACATGGCCACACAGCCTGAAAATCCCACAAAAAACAATACAGATTGTTTGAAGAAGACAACCTTTTTGGACTAGGAAACAGCATTTTCTGCTAAGAAAATTATAATTCTGTGCAAAACAAGCATGTGCAAATTTTGTGCGGTTAAAACAATACAGTTCTAAACATGCTGTTAGAAGCCTTGAGTCTCACCTGAGAGAAAGGTGGGATGTGAATGAAAAGAATCATCATTGTTCAAAATATATCCTGCACAAAGACCACCCTTGGTTGTTTTGCACAGAAAGTAATATTTCAGCACATACTTTGTGCTGGCCGAATGGGCTTAATAAAAGGATTAATCATAGAATCATAGAATCATAGAGTTGGAAGAGACCACAAGGGCCATCCAGTCCAACCCCCTGCCATGCAGGAACTCCCAATCAAAGCATCCCTTGATTGATTGATTTCAGCACATAACTGTAATTTTCTTCACATAAAATGATGTGACCTGGTCCAAAAAGGCTTTTTTTCTGCAAACAACCACTTATGTCCCTATTAAGATTAAGTTTTTTAAAAAACAAAACAAAACATTGTCTGGTGAACTATTAGAGAAACTAGGATCTTACAGTTCAACAGATCTAGCTTTGCCATTGTTATATGCCTTTTTACTGTCTCAGTCAGCAAATGGATCTTCAAGAAACCATAGTTCAGTGGTAAAGGAATGCTTTACTTGCAGAATAAAAGTAAAGGTTTAGGTTTCCCCTTTGACAAGGTTGTCAAGTCATGTCTAACTATAGGGGCTTATCTCCATTACTAAGCCAAAGAGCCAGTGTTGTCAAAGATGACTCCATGATCATGTGGCCAGCATGACTACACACACATAACACTGTCACCTTCCATTGAAGTGGTACCTATTTATCTACTTGCACTTTTACATGCTTTCAAACTGCTAGGTTGGGAGAAGCTTGGGCTAGTGATAGGAGCTCATTCTGTCATGCGGTACTTGGGACTCAAACTGTTGATTTACTGATCTTGCAATTATCAGAGTCAGCATCTTAAGTGCTGAGCCACTGTGTCCCTTGCAGAATAGTGCTATACAAATGGTGCAGTTCAGTGGATGTATTTTCTGGACATTGTTTTGTCCCTACTACCTACACTATCAGCAGGCAGATAACTTTTGTGTTTCATAACCCACCAATTGATTGCTCCAGAAATTCCCAGAAGAAAAGCAACATTGATGCATAAGGAAGGGGGAGTGCACATTTCAAATGTGAGCAAACAATGGTTTATTTATTTATTTATTTATTTATTGGCAAAACAGGGAATATGTCTCCAGGTAGAGCCAGAAACCTAGGAGTGTCACAACCAGTCACTGTCAGCAGTACTCGGTGATGTGAACCAATAGTCTGATTCAGTAGAAAGCAGGGATATAAAGAAATCTTGCTAAATTACCTGTCCAGAACAAGACAGCTATCTCAACATCTTGAGATAGCATGCTAGAGTTTTGTTAATCCCATGAGATTTCTCACCTCCAGTATGAGAATGAGAGAAGAATAGCTTGTTTTTCATCTTGGTTCTTGTAACTGACTACAAAAAAAAAAAACCTCTGTGGAAAAGTACTCTTTCCCCCCCCCCTTTTTTTTTGTAATGCAAAGTGCCTAGCTACACAACAAGTACAGGATGACTGGTCAATGGATCAAAAAAGATACAAACAACCCATCTTATGCATCTATTTTTTAAAAATATCCCCACAACATGACAGCAGCCATTGTAGTTTAGCTATGGGGTTTTTGAAATTTACACAATTTGTAGAAAAATTGTTCTCACAGATGTGTAAACAAAGAAATTTTGGCATCTCACAGATGAGAAAAATGTTAGTTTTTTGCTCTTGCATGTGAAAACAAGGCAAGCAAGAATTTACATCCCTACTGGCCAAAGTGTCCACGTGTTCTTAAATGACAGATGAATTGGATGGCACAATGGTGATGCGATTTCCCAAAGTATGCTTTGACAGATATATACACACATGACATGACACTTCTGAAATAAATGAGAAGAGAAACAGACCTCCCTGACCTACTGATATGTTTGGGTTTTTGTTGTTGTTGTTGTTTGCCATACTTTCTCAAGTTATAGTTTATACTGCTGGCTGCTATGCATTCATTTGTGCACACTTAGGGCTGAATGTAATTTAAGCCAATTTCCAAACACTCTGGTTTTGCAAAGTGAAAAGTTCCTGAAGTAATGGTAATGGGATATGTTTCCACCTGGCTCATATTTGTAGCTGGAATAAAAAATGTTTGGCCCCTATAATTAGAAAATATTGGGTTCTATTTGTATACCTACTATAGTTTTCCATTTTCTCCATGCAAAAAGTCAGGAGAGGTAAAATAACTTCAACTCTGCTGATTTTCATGCCACTAGGAAGTTCCTCCTGCAATATGGACAATTCATATTATCATTCACTACTTGCCGTAAAACCTTAATTAAAATCCGAGGACAGCATGGAAGTAATCTTGTTTCATTACCATCAAACTCAAAACTCAAAGAGTATACTATAAACAGGAGTCAGTATAAATTTCTAGCCTGTCTGACACTGATAAATCTAATGCCTTCAAATTTAAAAAGACTGGAAAGGCAGAAGCTATCAACTTGGCAAGTGGGCTAACTGCATAGAGGACACAATTAACAACATTGTTGTCATGATGATATAGACCTCAGAAAATGAGCCCAACCATGCAATAAAGCCATTTAATCCAACTCTATTTCAAGCAGTGAATGGCTGAGCACTTACAGATTGGTCTACTATATTGAGTTAATTGTTGAGAAAATGACGGGGGGTGGGAATAACAGGACAAGATGAAGGTAGTTGTAATTATCAAGGATGGAAAACAATTATGTCCCATGGAATCAGACTAGAACCACATTTTCTGAAAGATGGAGGGTTTCTCCTTTCTAGAAGGCTTTAGGTAGATTAAGAAATTAGGGCATAGGAGATTTCACATGGGCACTTTGGTTCTCCATTGTTTTATTTATTCATATATTTCATTTTTATGTCACCTTTCTCCCAAAAAGAGATCCAAGGTGGCTCACAGGATAAAAACACTTTAAAAACAATTAAAATAAACTAGTTAAAACAGTATAAAACAGTATAAATAAACAGTAAAAATATAAATAAAACAGTATAAAACAGTTACACAATTTGTGTAATAATATACAAAATATACAGTATAATTGTGCCATGGCTTTGATCTAAACTACATTCCACTGTTTCTGAATCCCAATTTAATTAATAGACTTTCCAAAATTAATGTTAGAATTGGTGCAAATTGATGAGCCAGGTGGAGACAGTTTTCTTCCTTCCCAGTTTGGTTGCATCTTTCCACTCTATGTGTCATCAGTGATCACATCTGGCAAAGAGAGAGAGAGAGAGAGAGAGAGAGAAAGTGTGTGAAAAAGCAACTGTCCTTGTGTGCATAAATGCACTATAGACTTCAGCTTTATTGTTGTTGTTCTGTTGTTTTGGAGTAATTTACTGATAAGCACACATGCTTTCACAAATGGTGAGCAGTCTCCACAGAGAAAGAAGTTTTCCCCTTTCCAGTTATTTTTCTCCTCCTCCTCTTCCTCCTTATATGTTTACTGAATATATTAAGAATGCTTGAAGATGGCTTTAAAGTGGATAAACCACCTACATCTAGACTCCATGTGGACTACAGAAATAATGCAGTTTGACACTTCTTTAACTGTCATGGCTAAGTGCTATGAAATCCTGGGATTTGTAGTTTGGGGCAAAGCACACTGGCACAGTACGCTGGCTTGAGTGCAGAGAGGGAGTGTAGTGTTTAGATGACACACACCCCACTGCCACCCCCAAGCTAGCGTCACACCACCCGCCTGACCAGACAGCAGCCAGCATTGCAACACTCCAGCAGTGTGGCATTTATATGCCACACACTACAGGAGCACAAAAACAAACAAACAAACAAAAAAAAAACCCAACACTGTGAGGGGAAAGTTGTTTGTTTTCCATTGCACTAGAAAAAAGCCAGTTTGGGGCTGCTGCATCTGGTGCTCAAAGGGGCGACATCAAGCCACCCCTATATGGCCATCTGTTTCAGCTCCTGGGGCACTAGAGCTTTCTGCAGAAAAGGCTAAATATCTCACAAAACTACAAATCCCAAAATTCCATCACATTTAATTGAGCCATGACAGTTAAAGCATTGTCAAACTGCATTATTTCTGTAGTGCAGATACAGCCCTAATTAAAGTACTATCTATATTGCTGACAATAGCAAGGCATTGGCATGTCCGTCATGAAACTGGGCTGTAGACAAATGTGGCCATGAAGATTCATATCCTATGTGTCCTGGCTTCTGGCATCTTTTACTTCAGCATGAACAGCTGTATCAACAAGATTTAACTACTATGTAAATTCTCTAGATCTGTAAATAATTGAAAATCAACTGCAATTCCCTTTTCAGTATTATGGGAGAGTTTTCACATGAAGACTTTTAAAATTATTCCCTGGGCCTGCAAATTAGTAGACAAGGAGTCTTGTAAATATTTCCTCATTAGGAGTAAAGCCTTAAATGCAGAATCTGTTAATTGTAGTTTTTGTATAAACTATTCACTCTGCCTGTTTAGAAATTGACAACCTTCATTTTAGCATTCAGCTGCTATTTTTCCAATGATGTTTTGGCTTCAGAAATTAAAACCATTAATTTTTGTGCAAACTATGCAGTACAGAACTTGAATGATCATCTAAAAGCATTAATTTCCTTTAATGCAGTGTGCCTCAAAGTACTAAGGGGGCGGGGAACAGTTTGAGGATAAAAATTCCACAACCCATTGAAACTGGTGTGTGTGTGCATGTGTTTGCCACATGATCTGTATTTCCCATCCAAAATCCTGATACCAATATGAGAACAATGACTTAAATAGTTCTGTAAGAAGAACTTGAACCTGGAGAATTACTAAAGTTCAAGTCTCCAATGGGATCTTTTATCCTAAGTTTATGGAGGTGGCTAGGGAGTAGACTGTTAGAGACAAAGCTTTCCAACGAGTCTGTGATTTATTTGGGGATACAAACATACAAAGACACTCTAACATTCACTCATCCACACAAGAACTCTGCACTAAAATAGTTAGCTTGAATAGGAAACAGAAGGCTTTCTAATGGTGATAATTACCAGATTGAGGCTGCTCCAACAATGAATGAAGATAAATAGACTCAGCTATTTATGAAGGGAAAGGATAATTTGGAGAGCGTGCCAACCATTCCACTGACCCTTAACCTGCTCCTTTGCAATGCCAGGTCGGTTAAAAACAAAACTCACATCATCCATGATCTTCTAGTGGATGAGGTTGCCGACCTGGCATGCTTCACTGAGACCTGGCTGGGGGATGCCAGCTCCGCGACCTGGGCGCAGGCCCTCCCAGCTGGCTACTCAGTCAGTGAGCAGGTGAGGGAAAGTGGGCGGGGGGGGGTGGCATAGCCTTGGTTTATAGGAACACCTTAACCCTGATCAGGAAGCCTATCCGGAAAACGACGCACATCGAGTGTATGTACCTTAGCCTGAAGACCAGGGATAGTTTGGGGATTCTGTTGGTATACCGGCTACCCCGTTGCTTAACAGACTCCCTGACCGAGCTGACCGCCCTGGTTTCTGAGTTGCTGTTGGAGTCGCCCAGGCTTTTGGTTCTGGGCGACTTCAACATCCCACTCGAAACCAGTTTGCAAGATCTAACTGGCGCGGCTCGGGAGTTCATGGAGACCATCACTAACATGGGCCTATCTCAGCTGGTCGACAGGCCCACACATTGTGCTGGTCATACCCTCGATGCGGTCTTTAGTACGGAGCAGGAGCATCCGTGGGCAGAGATCAAAAATATCTCTGCCCTGTCATGGACGGATCACTTTCTGATCAGGGCTGAACTTAAGGCTACTGTTCACCCTCCCGGGGGTGGCGGACCCATTAGAACGGTCTGCCCTCGTAGGCTAATGGAACCAATTGGTTTCCAGAAAGCCTTAGAGGGTTTAATGGTTGGCAACGCCGATGATTCTGTCGAAGCCCTGGTGGACACTTGGAACATCGATCTCGCCAGGGCTATTGACACAATTGCTCCCAAGCATCCTTTCCAGCCCGCTTCGAATCGTAAGCCCTGGTACACCGAGGAGCTTAGGAGGATGAAGCGAGCTGGACAACGACTAGAGTGCGAATGGCGAAAGTCTCGTCTCTCATCCAACAGAACTCGCCTTAGGAAGCATCTTGATTCCTATAGGGAGGCCTTGCATGCAGCACGGAAATCCTTCTGTTCTGCACACATTGCGTCTGCAGAGTCCCGCCCGGCAGAGCTGTTTAGGGTGGTGGGGGAGTTGACGAAGGTTTCTCCTGCGCCAAACCCCCTACTTAACCCGACGACAGCCTGTTGCGAGGCCTTTAATATTCACTTTGCAGATAAAATGTCTCGGATAAGAGCCGACCTAGATGCCATTGTTTTGGCAGAGTCCGTAAATGAGGCTTCCAGGAACTCCGTTGATGGCACTTTACTGGATCAATTACAACCTGTGAGTACTGATGACGTGGACAAGCTACTTGGAATGGTGAGGAAGACGACTTGCCCCCTCGATCCCTGTCCATCTTGGCTGGTCGTTCGGGGGGGGATGCATTGAGGGTGTTCCTTCGGGACACAATCAACGTGTCATTCAGGGAAGGCAAGGTACCATCTTGTTTAAAGGAGGCGGCGGTTAGGCCACTCCTGAAGAAGCCTTCCCTGGATCCCCTGGATAGAAACAACTATAGACCAGTCTCCTTGCTCCCTTTTTTGAGCAAGGTCATCGAGAGGGCAGTTGCCTCCCAACTCCAAGCAGTCTTGGATGAAACCGATTATCTCGACCCATTTCAAACTGGCTTCAGGACAGGATTTGGGGTTGAGACTGCCATGGTTGCTCTGACCGATGACCTCCGCCTGAGTATCGACAGGGGTAGTGTGACCCTGTTGGTGCTCTTGGATCTCTCAGCAGCCTTTGACACCATAGATCATGCCATCCTCTTAGATCGCCTGAGAGAGTTAGGAATTGGAGGCACTGCTTTGCAATGGTTCCATTCCTTCCTCTCGGGCAGATCTCAGAGGGTGAGGCTCGGGGACAGTTGCTCATCTAAAATCGAGCTTAATTGTGGTGTTCCTCAGGGCGCCATCCTGTCCCCGATGTTGTTTAATATTTACATGAAACCGCTGGGGGAGATCATTCGGAGGCATGGAGCTCGGTGTCTCCAGTATGCTGACGACACCCAGATATACCTCTCCATGTCCAGATCATCGTCTCAGACTTCAGATGGCGTCTCACCTCTTAATGACTGTCTTAGAGCGGTAATGGGTTGGATGAGGGAAAACAGGTTGAAGTTGAATCCAGACAAAATGGAGGTACTCACAGTCACAGGCCCGAAGCCAGATCTGGGAATACAGTCTCCAGTCCTGGATGGAGTCACACTCTCCCCTAAGGACTGTGTTCACAGTCTGGGGGTGCTCTTAGATTCATCGCTTCACATGACTAGTCAGATGAATGCGGTGGTCAGGAGCGCCTGTTATCAGCTTCGGCTGATACGCCAACTGCGCCCTTATCTGGATACGAGGGATCTGGAAACTGTAGTGCACGCCCTGGTAACCTCACGTTTGGATTACTGCAATGCTTTCTACATGGGGCTACCCTTGTGCCTAACCCAGAAACTTCAATTAGTACAAAACATGGCAGCCAGACTAATTACGGGAACATCAAGGAGGGAGCACATAACACCGGTGCTTAAATCCCTCCACTGGCTGCCGATTAGTTTCTGGGCGCAGTACAAGGTGTTGGTTTTGACCTTTAAGGCCCTACATGGTTTGGGTCCATCCTATCTTAGGGACCGCCTCTCCCCGTATGATCCCCCCCGTGCCCTGCAGTCCTCTGGGAGGAATCTGTTACAGCCAATAAGAACTAGGCTGTCTCAGACCTCCCAGAGGGCCTTCTCCGTAACCGCTCCCAGACTCTGGAATGGCCTGCCGGATGAGATCCATCTTATTACTACTCTTGCTGCTTTCAAGAAAGCAGTAAAGACGGATCTCTTTCGGCAGGCCTTCCTGGAATGGCATTTAGCTGGGAGATGAGTTTTTAGAATTGCTCCACTGATTCAGTGTATGTGTATGTTTACTTTTTTATTATTTCTTAACTATGTGGCATTTTTAATTTGAATGCAATTTAATCCTATTTTAAGGGGATGGGAGGGTGGGATTATGGGACGGGGGAATGATTTTTAACTGTGTTTTGTTTTTTAATCTTGTTGTACCCTGCCCCGATTGCCACGCAGAGGGGCGGGTTATAAATACAAATTATTATTATTATTATTATTATTATTATTATTATTAAAGGAAAATGGGAAGAGCTAGGACCCAGAGTTCACAGTGGTGCAGTGTCACCATGAAATCTAACCAGACCCAATGTGCCTGAGATTTTGGGTATCTTTTATACCCTTAAACCTAGCCTGAGGTGAAGAGTTGCTATTGTATTCTGGATTACTACTCTTTGAAATAGACAATTTCCAAAGTGGGGAGATGGATGCTATCTCATCTTCATCCAGACACATCCTGGCTGGTACTCATAAATCTCCTAGGTGTAAATGTCCTGCTTTGCAGCTCTTAAGCCAGCCCTTTTGCTCTGCAAATTGTTTTAGAAGCCAACGTGACCTTTCAGGTGCCTACATGAGGTCTTCGCCTTGAATCCATGGCGGTTGAGCTTTTCCAGTCTAGGGCCATGACAGGAGATCCACATCTGTAGCAATATTGTGCATGGCTGTTTTAATGTGGGGTTTAATGATGTTCAGGCCTCTTTTCAAAAGGGGGACTGCTTTTCTGAAAAGGCTTCTGAAAATCCCACTAAGCCCAGATCCATACATTACAGGAATTCCATGGTACCCTGGAAGACCGTTACCAGCCTGGACCCTGTAATAATCTCTATAAAGGGCAGAGTCATCATATGTTTTCATAATCACTATTTTTAAAACTTCAGTATCCTCCTGGGGTGGAAGTGTAGTTTCACAAGCACCTTACCTGAGTGAAATGGCACTTTTTTGTTCTGGTCTGACTTTATCTCAATGGTGATGGTGTCAATGTGATGCTTACTTACAGGGATGTAGTGAGGCTTGTTATAAACAATACTGACACATTCGTTGCTCTGACCACGTACAGGTATGCAGTGCAACAGTGGGACATAGAAGTCTCCCACTATCTGATGCTCCACTATATCGGTGTAAACATATAAGGTGCTGAAACTCGCCATGATATCTGCTTTGAAAGGTGGAGTTTTGGCATGACAGTTGGGTACTAATCCTAACATGTGAGCTAGTCTCCCTTCAGCCTGGACGGTGTATGGCCCATTTGTCTTAAACCCAACCTTTCCGCTCACACGGTCATAGTGCAGAAGTGCTTCAGGAGGATCGGGATACCTTGTTATCAGATTGTTCATGACTTCCAGCAGTTCAGGGAGATCAGAATAATACCCCTGTGTCAGAATTAAGGGCCATTTCTTATTCTCATTTGCAATTTCAACAGGTGCATTAGTATTGATATTATTCCAAGTGTGTGGGTACTGTATCTCAGCTAGCCCTACTTCCCACTCCCCAGGAAGTTCCAGGGGTCTTGCTAAAGAGATAGTAAAGAATGAAATTTTATTCTGTGGAAAAATGGATGTGCTACTGTTACTAAGGAGTAAGATATAAAATCCACTACACCCCATTTCTCTCACCTCTACACTGGTTAACCAACTTCAGAAGCAAGCACTCAACTGTTGAATTTGCTAGGCCAGTACTTAGACACCGAGCACACCAATGCATTTGGCTGCACCTTCTACAACCAGGAGAATAAAACCCACAAGGATACCATCCTGGCCAAATAATTATCACAGGTCTGTGGCATTGCCAATACCCATGAGTATGGGTGAGAACTCATATTCTAATAAAGAGAATTGTGCTCCAGAGGAAGTTTCCCATAACAGGCAACTTGGTAAAAATCCAAGTCCAAAACATGTTTTTGTATTTGAGACTCCAATGATAGAGATCCAAAGCAGTAACCAGTGTTTTTTTAAATTACAGAGACCTGGAACAAACAGTACTCAAGCTGCTGCAAAAGATGGTCCTTGCAATTTAGCTTTGCAGAAGCTAACCTTACAGGTGTGTGTGAGAGAGAGCCTATCTGGAGAATCATAGTAAAAGCCTGTTGTTCTATAGAACAACATCTTAAAAATGTTTTCTTTAATATTTAAGAATCGGATGGCACAGAACTTTTGAATCCTGCCATAGAGATGGAAGGAGATGTCCCATTACCTCCTAGCAAAAGATGATCTACTATAAAATCTATCATGAGAATATTCATTTTTGTGATTATAAGAAAACTCGTTGGTGCAGAGTTAGGAAAAAATTGTTATGCCTGTGCATCTGTATCTGAAGCACAACAATCATTAGAAATTCATCTGTGTATAAAAAAGGATTAAAAAATACTATCTAAATATGTGTGAGAGATATGCAGTAAAATTTGCTTTAAATACTTAATACATATGATCATTTTAGTATCCTATTCTGACACAAAGATTTCTTGATTATAAATTAAACACTGTAATATATTTAAGAAAATCTGAAAAAGCTATAGAAGCCTTAAAATCGTTACTGGAGATTTCAGACAAGCAAATGTTGCATTATGTAGTAACTGTAATTAAAAGAAAACATCTTTCCATGATTTGTGAAGAATAATACCTACTGTATTTGTCTATCAAATCTGCAAATAAAGGCTTTCTGAAAACATATTGTTCTTTATTCTCCTATCCTAAATTTTGCAGGGATAGCCAAATGCTTAAAGAATTTTATTGCCCTAGGTTCTCACGACAATAAGAAAGCCTGTTTGTGAGGCCTGTTCTTTGAGATAACTTTTGCAAAAAGGATGTACCTGCATTTTAAGTAATTCTATTAAGGTATGGCCCTTGTATCTGGTTTTTAGAACTCCTTTTCCTGAGGGTCAACAGAAGTTCAGAGAAGCCTTTTAATTGTAATTTTAAAAAGGCATCTTTCTATGGTTTGCCAAGAATAATATCTATTTGTCTATCAAATCTGCAAATAAAGGCTTTTTGCAATGGGACACTTGCTTTGTGAATTTAGCCTTATAAGAGAAAGTATTTGCAATGGGTCAGAGATGCAATGCCAACATAATAATACTCATTAGTGAAATTAAATGCTGTACATTATTAATATGAGCTCTAAGGAATTTAAATAAGTACTGTGTCTCATAAGACAATTTCAAAGGTACAAATAAAGAGTATCTGTCTATATTCTACATACTGCCTGTAATTTGAACTTTTTTAGAAATGTGGTGTTAAAACAAGATATATTTATAATCCTTCTATTGGAATTAAATATGTCTTTGTCAGTGACAAGATCTCCTTGAAGCAGCCACAGGTTGATGGGAAATTATTTGGGAATCTGGGATTTTTATTGACATCCAGGAATGTTTTTGAATGAAGGGTTAATTTTTAATTCTGTATTGTAGAAACCCAAGCTTGCAAGTGGCCAGAGGATGCTGTGAGGATGCAATGCCATCAGTGTAATTAAATGCTTTACATATGTCTGTGAGTTCTAAAGAATTAAAAATAAGTACTTTGTGTCTTATAATATCAAAGCCATCAGCACAATCTGCCTGCAGGTGTTCATCCTAATTCAATAAAAAGAAATAAGAAACATTTTATTCTTTTTTTTTTTTTTTTTTTTGGAAAACAACACACTCATCTCTCAAATGATAACCAACTGCCTAATATTTTTTAGGTTATATAAAATTACCATTGCACTTTGGTAGCCTGAATCAGTCTCCATGCTTTCATCCATAGGTTCTCCCACATGTGAGGGTTGTGGTGGGTCACGATCTCTCACTTTCATGGTCTCTTCCATCTGAATGGCAGGATTCAAAAGGCCTGTGCCATCTAATTCATCTGGACTCTGTGAAGTGTTGGGCACTTCCTTCTTCTGGAGAATGGCTTTTAAATTGTAATGGCAATCACACTCAAGTTCTGAGGCATCATCAATGAAATCCATAAAGTTGGATATCATTTCAGGCTCTTTAGATTCCTTTTTAGGTTTAATATTCAACGGTATGGGAGGATTAGTAAAGCCCACAGGCCCATGATGATTATTCTGCCAGGATAGTATCCTTGTGGGTTTTATTCTCCAGGTTGTAGAAGGTGCAGCCAAATGCATTGGTGTGCTCAGTGTCTCTGCGTTGCCTGCCCAGAACGTGTCTGGGCATGCATACAATAGCAGATTCTCACTACAGCTCTCTGCAGCCAGCCTTCCAGTTGGCTAACATGGACCACGTTATTCTCATGGGGACCAAACCATTGGTCAGGGGGTGCATGTGAACTCAAGAGCCCAATCAGAAAACATGAAAAATCTAGTACGATTTGGCAGTTTGGGACATGTGGTTCAAAAGAGGCTACCAATATGCAGCCATTAGTTGGGGTCACATGGACTCAAGGGGCACTAATGAGAACCCCTGGGGTCAGGGGGAGGGGTCAAACCACACCCCCTATGGATTGGGTCAGTCATATGGCCAGGATGTCCTGCCTTAACATTTCTGGGGGAGGGTCATAAATCAATCCATTTTGACAGGTCATAAATCATTCTTTGACAGGCATCAAAAGGTAATAAATCATTTTTTGACAGGAGCTACCCCTATATACTACTTATAGTATAGTATAGGAGCCAGCACGGTATACTGGTTTGAACTTTGGACTAGGACTCTGGAGACCAGGGACTGAATCCCAGCTCAGCCATGTAAATCCACTGAGTGACCTTGGGCAAGCCACACTCTCTCAGCCTCAGAAGATGGCAATGTCAAACCCCCACTGAAGAAACTTGCCAAGAAAACCCTATGATATAGTCACCATAGGGTCACCATAAATCAGAAAAGACTTGAAGGCACACAACAACAACAACAACAAAGAATATTATGGTATACACTGAGCATGTTTATTACTCATCATCAAGCACTGTTGGATCTGACACCAGGACCCTTACCGATTAGCAGGAGTAAGCTATGGGGTAGACAAAATGAGTTCATTACTCCCCACAAATAACCCCCCATGCCATTTTCCTTTAATTATACCATTCCTAGCATTGCAGTAACTTCAAACTTCACTTGAACATTTAGAAATGCAGTTTAGGAATCCAAAGAAAAAGGACAGGTAATGTTAGCAAAAAACTGAAATAGCAAATACGGTGGGCCCTTCTTATCTGTGGGGGTTCTGTTCTAGACCTCCCCAAGGATGGCAAAAACTGTGTGACCTCAAGTCCCACAATATTCAATGGTGGCATATATGATCACTCTCCTAGGGCTGCATGCATGCACAGAGATTGAAATCAATGGGCACACTCTATAAGAATTCTAAGTGTGGACAATTTTCAGCGTCTCATTCTCCACAGTGATAGAAATTTGAGCATTAAAGAGACATTTCATGGAGGGGAAGCATAGAATTCTTATTTGGGTAAAACAATGCCTTCATTTTTCCCTCTCCTCCATTACACCCCTTCAGACTACATTGTTTTTCAAGATTTCCTAAGCCAAGAGAACTATTGGCCAGAAGAGTGAGCAAAAGGCATATCAAGCTGCACTGTAGTCCAGAATCATCTTGGCCTAATATGGCATGAATAAAAATAGCATGCCATTCTCTGATTTTTCATCAGGCCAGGGAAGTTGTTGGTAAGACCATAAGATCTTGAAGATCTCCTTCAGTTTCACTAGCTAACATCTGATTGCCCTAAGGGCTGTATTTTGACTACTGGCCTAGAACTTCATTTTCAGTGATACTGACTGATCTTCCTTGCTGTTACATTTGCCATTTCCTTAGGACAAATAATCTAATCTGTTCAGGAAACTTAAAATATCCACTTATCATGCAGATAAGCACACTGTCACAGGATACTCTTCTCAAAGGCTTGGTGTTCTTTGACCATCTGCAAATCAGAATGAAGAAAGACAGTAAAATGTCAAAGAGAAATACTGTAGAGATTTACCAGTCGCAACTATAGAGCAAACTGACTAGATTTGTAGAATCCAAAACCAGTGACCAATTTTGAGTCACCCTTTCAGGATTGTCATGTTCTACCTGAATAGATATTTGATGTATTTAAGGGCTCTTTCACTGAAACAGATATGATGACCGTCCTCGATATCTGTCCCACAATTGGTGTTCCATTTTTTCATACAGGACTTCCATGAGGCATAGTGCTATGTCACAGGGCATGCAGAAAGCTAGAGCATGTTGAACAACTGATGAGTCTGCCATTTAGACATATGGCTTCACAATGACACAGAACCCTAAGACTATTGCTCCCTTCAGGAAGTCAGTGTAGTGGATTAGTAAGCACAAGGTTGCTTCCCATTTTTGCCATCAGCAGTGCCAAGTGTGGAAAGCACAGTGAGAGCTAAAGTATTGGATTACATTCCTGCTTACCTACTGTGCTAACCTTTGGTTGATTTTTAAAATATACATAATGTAAAAGGGCTCTATGAAAATCAATGCCACCATCTTTAGAAATATCCATGGGGAGGCTTTCAGTACAGATATCTTGTTCTTTTTTCTCCTTTCCCTCACAACCTTGAATGCTATTGGAAATAAATCAAATATCATTCTGGTCCCAATTTATTGTTAAGTTTCATCAATTGAAAAGTTATTAGGTTTTTCAGGACTAAATCCAGTTGTTATAGAGTGAACCCACTGATTTCATGGGAACTAGGTAAGACACAGTTATGTAAATCCCAATGGTTCACATTATTCTATTTGGGACTCACTGTAGAATTTAACCTTTATATTTTAAAAAATAAATAAATAGAAAAGCTGATTGGTTAGAAACTTTGGATGCTAAAAACTGTGTCCAAGTATCAGATTTTTATATAGAACACTGTGGATAATACAGGCCTAAGGCTTATTGTCAGTCATAGCTAGAATCAGCCCACTGAACCAAGGGAATTTGCAATGATTCACTAAAAGATTCAGTGGGTTGGCTGGAGCTGAGAGGAACTGATAGGATTCTGCCTATGAGCTTGTCTGATGATGAAGCTTTATATTGCTGCACAGCAAGGATAGCGGGACTCTATACCTGGGCCCCAACATGCCTGGCCTTGCTCTAGGCCCGGCGGCCCTGGCGGTGAGCGGTGCAGAGGAGGAGGAGGAGGGCGGGACCACCTGGGCCTACAAAAGGCCCAACCGAGCCTTTCCTCCCCCCCCCCCCCACAGCGGCAGTGGGACTCTATACCTGGGCCCCAACACGCCTGGCCTCGCTCTAGGCCCGGCGGCCCCGGCAGTGAGTGGCACAGAGGAGGAGGAGGAGGGCGGGACCACCTGGGCCTACAAAAGGCCCCACCGAGCCTTTCCTTCCCACCCCAGCGGCAGCGGGACTCTATATCGGGGCCCCAACATGCCCAGCCTCGCTCTAGACCTGGCGGCCCCGGCGGTGAGCGGCGCAGAGGAGGAGGAGGAGGGCGAGACCACCTGGGCCTACAAAAGGCCCCACCGAGCCTTTCCTTCCCCCCCAGCGGCAGCGGGACTCTATACCTGGGCCCCAACACGCCTAGCCTCACTCTAGGCCTGGCGGCCCCAGTGGTAAGCGGTGCAGAGGAGGAGGAGGAGGAGGGTGGGATCACCTGGGCCTACAAAAGGCGCCACCGAGCCTTTCCTTCCCCCCTAGCGGCCAGCGGGACTTTACATCTGGGCCTGTCCTTGGCCCCATTACTGCTGACCTCACTCTAGCCATTGGATGGACTTGAGGAATCATTTCCTTTTTATAATTGCTTGGCCCTCCATGCAGCTGCAGCTGAAACTAAAGATTGGAGTCAGCTGGGTACTCATCTTCCCCCCCGCATATTGTAGCTGACCATAGTCTGGGGGTGGATATTCAGGTGGTGTGGGGGAGGGGGAGGTATGGCGGTAGCAGAGCCAACAGATGTTACAAAAGAAGGAGGGATCGATGTTTGATATCTATCCCTTCTTCAGCTGGCTCTACTTCCCAGGATAACTTGGAGAGCGCTCCAACCATTCCACTGACCCTCAACCTGCTCCTTTGCAATGCCAGGTCGGTCAAAAATAAAACTCACATCATCCACGATCTCCTGGTGGATGAGGCAGCTGACCTGGCATGCTTCACTGAGACCTGGCTGGGGGATGCAAGCTTCGCGACTTGGGCTCAGGCTCTCAGGCGGGGGGGTGGTATAGCCTTGGTCTATAGGAACACCTTAACCGTGATCAGAAAGCCTATCTGGAAAACGACGCACATCGAGTGTATGTACCTTAGCCTGAAGACCAGGGATAGCTTGGGGATTCTGTTGGTGTACCGGCCACCCCATTGCATAACAGACTCCCTGACCGAGCTGACCGCCCTGGTTTCTGAGTTGCTGCTGGAATCGCCCAGACTTTTGGTTCTGGGCGATTTCAACATCCCACTCGAAACCAGTTTGCAAGATCTAACTGGCGCGGCTCGGGAGTTCATGGATACCATGACTAACATGGGCCTATCCCAGTTGGTCAACGGGCCCACACATTGTGCGGGTCATACCCTCGATGCGGTCTTTAGTGCGGAGCAGGAATAGCCGTGGGCGGAGGTCAAGGAAACCTCCGCACTGTCATGGACGGATCATTTTCTGATCAGGGCAGAACAAGGCTATTACCCACCCTCCCGGGGGTGGCGGACCCATTAGAACGGTCCGCCCTCGAAGGCTAATGGAACCAATTGGTTTCCAGAAAGCCCTAGAGGGTTTAATGGTTGGTAACGCCAGTGATTCTGCCGAAGCCTTGGTGAACACCTGGAACACCGACCTCACCAAGGCTATTGACACAATCGCTCCCAAGCGTCCTTTCCAGCCCGCTTCAAATCGTAAGCCCTGGTACACCGAGGAGCTTAGGAGGATGAAGCGAGCTGGACAACGACTAGAGTGCGAATGGTGAAAGACTCGTCTCTCAACCGACAGAACTCGCCTTAGGAAGCATCTTGATTCCTATAGGGAGGCTTTGCGTGCAGCATGGAAATCTTTCTGTTCTGCACGCATTGCGTCTGCAGAGTCTCGCCCGGCAGAGCTGTTTAGGGTGGTGGGGGAGTTGACGAAGGTTCCTCCTGCGCCGAATCCCCTACTTAACCCGACGACAGCCTGCTGTGAGGCCTTTAATATTCACTTTGCAGATAAAATCTCTCGGATAAGAGCCGACTTAGATGACATTGTTCTGTCAGAATCCGTAGACGAGGCATCCAGGAACTCCGTTGATGGCACTTTATTGGATCAATTACAATCTGTGAGTACCGATGACGTGGACAAGCTGTTTGGAAGTGTGAGAAAGACGACTTGCCCCCTCGATCCTTGTCCATCCTGGCTGATCGTCCGGGGGGGGGGGGAACGCGTTGAAGGTGTTCCTTCGGGACACAATCAACACGTCATTCAGGGAAGGCAATGTACCATCTTGTTTAAAGGAGGTGGCAGTTAGGCCACTCCTGAAAAAGCCTTTCCTGGATCCCCTGGATAGAAACAACTATAGACCAGTCTCCTTGCTCCCTTTTCTGAGCAAGGTGATTGAGAGGGCAGTTGCTTCCCAACTTCAGGCAGTCTTGGATGAAACCGATTATCACGACCCATTTCAAACCGGCTTCAGGACAGGATATGGAGTGGAGACTGCCATGGTTGCTCTGACCGATGACCTCCGCCTGAGTATCGACAGGGGTAGTGTGACCTTGTTGGTGCTCTTGGATCTCTCAGCGGCTTTTGACACCATAGATCATGCCATCCTCTTAGATCGCCTGAGAGAGTTAGGAATTGGATGCACTGCTCTCCAGTGCTTCCGTTCCTTCCTCTCGGGCAGATCTCAGAGGGTGAGGCTCGGGGACAGTTGCTCATCCAAAATCGAACTTAATTGTGGTGTCCCTCAGGGCGCCATCCTGTCCCCGATGTTGTTTAATATTTATATGAAGCCGCTGGGGGAGATCATTCGGAGGCATGGAGCTCGGTGTCTTCAGTACGCTGATGACACCCAGATATACCTCTCCATGACCAGATCATCGACTCAGACCTCAGATGGCGTCTCCCCTCTTAATGACTGTCTCAGAGCGGTAATGGATTGGATGAGGAAAAACAGATTGAAGTTGAATCCTGACAAAACAGAGGTACTCGCAGTGACAGGCCCAAAAACAGATTTGGGAATACAGTCTCCAGTCCTGGACGGAGTCACACTCTCCTCTAAGGACTGTGTTCGCAGTCTGGGGATGCTCCTTGATTCGTTGCTTCACATGACTAGTCAGGTGAATGCGGCGGTCAGGAGTGCCTGTTGTCAGCTTCGGCTGATACGCCAACTGCGCCCTTATCTGGGCATGAGGGATCTGGAAGCTGTGGTACATGCCCTGGTAACCTCATGTCTGGATTACTGCAATGCACTCTACATGGGGCTACCCTTATGCCTAACCCGGAAACTTCAATTGGTGCAGAATATGGCAGCCAGCGTAATTACAGGAACATCAAGGAGGGAGCACATAACACCTGCACTCAGATCCCTCCACTGGCTGCCAATTACTTTCCGGGCGCAGTACAAGGTGTTGGTTTTGACCTTTAAAGCCCTACATGGCTTGGGTCCATCTTATCTGCAGGACCGCCTCTCCCCATATGATCCCCCCCGCACCCTGCGGTCCTCTGGGAGGAATCTGTTACCACCAATAAAAACTAGGCTGTCCCAGACCTCCCAGAGGGCCTTCTCTGTGACTGCTCCCAGACTTTGGAATGGCCTGCCGGACGAGATCTATCTTATCACTACTCTTGCTGCTTTTAAGAAAGCAGTAAAGGCGGATCTCTTCCGGCAGGCCTTCCCAGAATAACTGTCAGCCCATTGATGAGTCCCATTAGTTTTGATTCCGTATGTTAATTTTGTTACTTAATTTATTTAATATTGTATTTTAACGAGTCTATTGTTTAATCTTATTTTAAAGGGATGGGAGAGGGGGAGGATGGGATTGTGGGATGAGGGAATGTTTTTAACTTTGTTCTGTTTTAAATATTGTTGTTCCCCGCCCCGATTTCCATGCAGAGGGGCAGGATATAAATAAAAATTTATTATTATTATTATTATTATAAACAAATACCAAATCATTTAGAAATGAAAATAGTATACAGCAAAAACCCACATTGCTTGTGCAGACATTTGGGCTGGGTGTACATAGTCCAGAATTCTCCAGGAGCAGCCAGGAGTATTTTGGAACCAGAGCTGTCCTAACACCTTGCCATTACCTGCCTTAATGTCCCACCATTGCTTTCTATGCAGGCTAGCTATCAAGATGTTGAAAACAGGACTGTTCTTCTTTTACAACACCAAAAAGGGGGTTTCTTGAACCTATTTGCCCACCAAAAGTTGGGTTCATAGGCACAACCACAAACAAGCTAAGAGGAAAGATGTGTACAATGTAATGATGAGGGTTGCCATCAGCTGAAGCTGGCTTGATAGCAAATTGCAAGAAGAAGTCAACAAAAACACATTCTTAGAATTTTCCTTTCCTTAGAACGATTCCCCCAAACCATTTCCCTAGATGGATAGTTTTATTTCTGTTCTATCTCATTTTTTCACATTCGCTCATAAATCTTTTCTATTCTATGAATCTGTGAATTGAAAGGAGGGGGAACTCATGACCATTCATATTGAAATATATGTTTTTAAGTGATTTTTGTCATATCCATTTCTCAATCCATCTTATCACAAAATATGCATTTTGAAATGTCTTTTAGTCTAAAATGCACATTTGAAACCTCCATTAATATGCTTTTATTAGAGTAAGAATTGCATTGAAAAATTCAGAAACATTTGAAATCCAGAGATAATCTTACTTCCATCCCCACATTCATTCCAGAGGCATCAATCACATAAATTAAATTCATTAATCACAAATATCAAATTCCTGGAGCATCCATAAATTGAGATTATTGCACAAAACCTAACCCAGTACAAGAAGCATGTGGATCAGGATTGGGCATCTGAAGCAGAGACCAGATTTTGGCTCCTGCACAAGGCTGAATCAATAGGAAATTAAAACTTGAAGTCATTTATTGTTGTAACCTCTGGTTTCTGTAAGGCCTTCTGGTATGTGTTTGTTGGGTGGTTTGGGTGTGAATAAATGCAAGCTGTAACTCCAGGAGTCATGGTTTGCTTTTTTGCCTTTTGGGTGGTGGCAGATCACCTGAATTGTTTTAAATGAGGATGCCAAGATTTTGGGGGCATCTTGTGGAAGCCTTGAGACACAAATAAGCTTCTGGATGATACTCTTTACCCCTAAGCCACACTGTCCCAGTTGTGATGTAGAGTTAGGCCAAGAGAAACTGAACAGATATATCTGTTGGGGACTAATGCAACTATAAGAAAAAACGAGGATCAGAACAGTCCAACTTTTCAAATCCAACTTCCAATACTGGCCAGCTGCAGATGCCTCTCAAGAGCAAGATCTTAAAACAAAATGCAGAAGAGAGATTAACAATCATTCATGCTAACAATCATTCATAGATTTTAATGCCCTTCATACATTTGTCTAATTCTCTGTTAAAGTCATCTAATATGCAGCATCTCCCATCTCCCAATGATATTTTATGTTCTTGATGAAGAAGGGATACTTCCTTCTATCTGTCCTTAATAAACTGTCTTTAAGTTTTTTAGGTGACTCAGGTTGCTCCTCATTTCAGAATTAATGCAATTTGACATCACTTTAACTGCCATGGCTCCATCCTATGAAATCCTGGGATTTGTAGTTTGTTGTGGTAACAGTATTCTCTGACAGAGAAAACTAAATATTTCAGAAAACTACCAATCCCAGAATTCCATTGCATTGAATCATGGCAGTTAAAGTGATGTCAAACTACATTAAATCTGCAGTGTAGATGCAACCTCATAGTAGTTCAGGAGAAAGGGAGAAAGTGCTAGCTCTTAGAAACAACATGCATTATTTCAGAAACCAAAATGAAGTGAGACCTGCTTCAGGAGATGTCTTGCCACTGAGGAAACACTGGAAGGGGCATTCACTGAGTCTGGCTAAACTGAAGTAGAATTTTAGGGGCCCTTACACACTACACAGATATGGCACTACAATTCCACTTTAACTGCCATGGTGTTAGGATCTGAGTCCCTCAAAGTTCCTTCCATGCTTTTTAATTAAGTAGGCTTTACCTTTTGCCTGATTTGTTTCAGGTTACTGGATGCTGGAATATGTCATGCTGGTGATGCTGGGTGGAAGAAAATGAATATCTGTCTTGAGGATGACTAGCAAGCAGATGTGAAAGGGAAGTGATAGGCACAGGGCCCTGCCAAGGTCAGTTTTGTGGAAATGCCTGTACAAGAGAAAGCAATGGGGTGGTATGATAAAGGAAATATTTTGCTTTTATGATGAATGGGCTTTGAGTGCTCAAAAAGGTTTGAATTTTTCTGTGCTGTTATTGTACTGTGCTACCAAATTGCCTTAGTCCTAACAACATTGCCATGCTGTGAACCGCTTTGACATCGGAACAGAGCCTGCTGTTTTTGCATTGAAGTTTTGGATTTCTGAGCTAAAGCTTGTCAGTACATGACTCATGGCAACATCCTATAGAGTCATGGGATTTTTATTTTAGGGAGAGTAGTTACAATTCTCAGCCAGAGAGTTATAGTGCCTCATCAAGCTTTTTTATTTTTTTTATTAATGCATACAACTACATACATACAATTACATATAGTTAAACTAACACACTATACATACTTGTGCCTAAATAATATCTATCATAATCCCTCTTCATCTCCCACCACCTACACACGTGTACAAATTTTATTTCCTATTTTTCTTGTGTTTTCTTATCTTATTTCAATCATACTTACAGGTAAATTCATTCCATAGCTTCCTCCCTCTAATATGAATTATAATATTATTGAATTTCTTATACTTTTTTATATAATATTCTATATTATATATTCTTATTTCTACTTTACTTTTATCCATTAAGTATTGGATATTGAAAATTGTCTCTGCTACTTACTCCATAATCATCCAATATTACGTATCCTACTTTCTTAGTAATTATAAATTATAGATCACCATTCCAGTATTTTAATCTAAAATTTTACATTCTTTTTCTTAGCTGAATTTATATTCAGCAATTTGTTTAAATTATTACATTATCCCATTGTTCCTTTATATATGTGAACACTGTAGTCCATTCTGTTCTCACCTTGTCAGAAACCGCATTTTTTAAAATTTTGTGTTAGTATATCCATCTCTATCATCTCTAGTAATTTCACTTTCCATTCCTCTATATCTGGTATGTCTTTTGTTTTCCATTTTTGTGCACATAATATTCTTGCTACTCCAAACATGTAGAATAATTTTTCCATATTTCTTCTCTAGTTCCTCTTCTATCGTTCCTAATTAAAAAAAAATCAGTTTCATTTCCAGTTTTATCTGTAATGTATCACAGATTTGTAATTTTATCTCTCTCCAATAATTTTTGCTAAGCTACAGTCCCACCAACAATACATATATGTACCCACCTTTTCTCCACATTTCCAACATATATTATTTCAATTTTTATATTTTTTTCAATTTTTATTGGAGTAAGATGCCATCTGTAAAATATCTTACACCAGTTTTTTTTAGTTTTGAGAGGCCATATGTCTCATTCTTTCATTCCATGTTCATTCCCAATCCTCTAATTGAATTGATTGACCCACATATTTAGTCCATTTTATCATTGTATCTTTAATGACTTCACCCTCATTCTGTTTCTAATAAAGTTTATATATCTTTCCAATTAATTTATAATTATCTCCACATAAATTTTTCTCTAATTCTGTTTCTGATGCTTCTGATCAAAATGTCTTTTAATCTAATAACCACAATTCATAAAGTTGCCTACAAGCAAACCATCCTGTATCAAAACCTATTTGCTGCAGTTCTTCTTGTAAGTTTAATTTATACTTCCTCATACATACATTTTTTTAGTTACTTCTTTATAAGTAAACAATTTCTTTTCTCTAAACATTTTCTTTCTATATAGCACTTCTTGAGGGGATAACCACATTGGAAAATAGTGCCTCATCAAACTTAAAACTACAGGTCTCCATAGGAATGTGGAATCATAGTGCTCTACTTGTGTAGTGAGAAAGAGACTTGGATTTCATCCATTTCTTATAGAGCCATTCAAGCCAATGCTCTTATGCATTCAGTCAAGCCACTTTTCAAGAAATACTTAAATTGACTATAAAGCAGCCTTTGTTTTGTTTTTACAAGTAAACTGTTGGAAACTGATACATGAATTGTATGCCTTTAGGCCTGGAAAAGTGTGTGTGTGGCGGGGGGGGGGGGGAAATGAAAGAGAAAGAAGGTTGAGGGGATGCCAATCTTTATGCCAATCTGGATTTTTAGTTAGTTTAATGCATCAGTTTCTAGTCAATAAAATATAAGAAAAGGGAATCAAAGTTCATAATGTTTTTGATTAAATTTAAGGAGCTTTAATATTAGGCATGCTTGAAGAACTAGAGCTGGAACAGTTATTACATTGTGACCTTCATCACAGCATGAAAATGTTTTAATGGCAACCATCAGCCTTAAGGCCATTGTGTGTAAGCTACATTGTTTGCTCCTGTAGGTGATACTGTTGACAGTGGGGGGGGGGGGCAATTTCCCCCCTCAGGATGGAAAAGCCAGTCCCACAAGGCTAATGGTTTCTAGCCATAGCTTATTAAAAGCTGGCAAACAGCAGCTAATGCCTAAGAAGCTGTGCAGATTTACATCAGTTGAGTCATTAGAGGTTAAATCTGTGATGCAAAATGCTACCAGACTAAAGAGCTTGTAAAAGTCACAGAAGAAAGAAAAATAACAAAGAAAGAAAACAAGGAAGGAAGGAAGGGGAGAGGAGGGGGGGGGGAAAGAGGAGAATAAATCAAGGATAAAAATTATCAGAGCATTGAATAATCTGGTTAGAATTAATGAGTTACTTGCTATGGCTTCATTTTTGAAAAAAACAAGGCATCACTTAATTCTAATGTAACTGTTATTTCATAGACTTGGTCTACTTTCTCAGATGCTTCTTTTTCTCTCAGTCTCAAAGGTTCTACAAGATCCCTTTGCATACTGATATTCCAAACTCACATGACTATGGGGCTATGCAGATGGGCAGCTCTGAGCTGCCCCTGCTAGCCATGGATCGAGGCCACGGCAACCACACGCCGCAGCCTTGATCCTCCCTTTTGCCACCCCTGAAACAAGCAGCAAATTCCACTCCTTTCAGAGGTGGCAAAAGGGCACCCTAAGAACTGGTGCGTGACTCTTTAGCACCCCTTCCAGCACAGCATGTAAAACACTGTGCCAGAAGGACGTCCTGATGCTGCATGCCATGCATAACAGTGCGCAGCATCAGGACTTCATCAGGCTGGGGTTGGGGTGGCCAGCGTGTGGCTGCCACTCCCCATCTCTGCCTCCAGGCCAGCCCTTTGAGCCAATATGCAGAGGCCATATGTCTCTGAAGCTGCTTCCTCACATCAGAAATAATCCAGTTTGACATTATTATTATTATTATTATTATTATTATTATTATTTCTATCCCACCCCTCTACCAAAGCAATCAGAGCAGCTTACAACAATAAAATCTCACAGTACACCCTCCTAAACCCAAACCCACCCACCTCTTAAAACAGTATTAAACATCATAAAATTAAAACAATTAATAACAATAAAACAATTTTGGTGGTTTACAACAATAAATGTTAAAACCAGTCTAATAGACAGCCTGCGAACACTGAATAGTATTGGCAAAAAGTGGCAGCAGGTGGGGGAAATTAACTTGCTCCTTGGTCGGGAATTTAATTAGGAAAGGCCTGCCGGAAGAGATCCGCTTCAACAGCCTTTTTAAAGCTGTCTAGGTTGGTAATTTGACAGATCTCGTCCAGCAGGCCATTCCATAATCTGGGAGTGGTTTTCAAAAAAGCCCTCTGGGAGGTTGTCGACAGTCTAGTCTTAACAGGTTGAAGCAAATTCCTCCCAGAGGACTGTAGTGTGTGGGTGGGATTATACAGAAGGAGACGGTCCCGAAGGTAGGATGGACTCAAGCCATGTAGGGCTTTAAAGGTGATAACCAACACCTTGTACTGGGCCGGGAAACTGATTGGCAGCCAGTGAAGTCTTTTTAAGACTGGTGTGATATGGTCTCTTCTAGATGTACTGGAGACCAACCTGGCTGCCATATTCTGGACTAATTGAAGTTTCCGGACCAAGCACGAGGGTAGCCCCATGTAAAGCGCATTACAGAAATCTAGACGGGAGGTTACCAAAGCATGTACCACAGTTTCAAGGTCCCTTACTTCCAGGAAAGGGTGCAGCTGGCATATCAGCCGAAGCTGATAACAGGCACTCCTGACCGTCACATTCACCTGATTAATCATGCGAAGCGACAAGTCTAGGAGCACCCTCAGACTGCAAACACAGTCCTTCACAGTCAGTGTGATCTTGTCCAGGACTGGAGGTTACATCACTTTAATGCCATAGCTTAATACTATGGTAATCTGGGAACTGTAGTTTTGTGAGACATTTAGACTTCTCTGTCAGTGAGCTCTGGTGCCACAACAAACTACAGTTTCCATAATTCCATACAATTGAGCCTTGGCAGTTAAAGCGGTGTCAAACTGGATTATTTCTGCAGTGCAGAACACTGTAACAATTGTTAGAGATAATGTCATTCATTTTGCAACAACTTTAATTGCTTTAATTTAGCATTTATAGTTATCTAAGCATGCAACTTTATTCTCTGTTTTGTTTGACAGACTAGGGGGCTGGTGGCTAAGGATATTATGATCATTTTGAATTTTTAAAAAGCAATGTTCTGGATGATTTTACTGTTTTATTGCTTCAGTGATAAGTTAAGCAGTTAAACAGCATGGGTGCAATTCAGTCTGTGGCTCACATGGTGTGTGCCTTCAAGTTATTTCTGATTATAGCTACCCTAAAGCAAACCCATCACAGGGTTTTCTTGACAAGATTTGTTCAGTGGGTTTTTGCCGTTGCCTTCTGCTGAGGTTGTGAGAGCATGACTTGCCCAAAGTCACCCACTGAGTTCCTGATGCTTCTGGGGGGCATTTAAGAGAAAGACACCACCCGACGGTGTCGGGAGGGGTTGCTTGTTGCGCTGGCCAAATAAGGACATGAGAGGCCTGATTGGACAAGTGCGCAGGGGCCTCTAGGTACCTGCGCGCTTGGCCCTATCACGTTGTTTGCTTGAATTAAGAAAGTCTCACGGTGATTGTATTCTCGTGAGACTTCCTATGAGAGTTTGTCCTTTATAGCTTGGCGGCAGCCATTTTAGAGCTTGGACTGAGCGAGTCACTTTGCTCTGCTCCATGCTCTGGCTGCTTGCTTGGCTTTGGCCTAGCGAACTTCTTGGCTTGCTGCAACTTGTTTTTGCTGATAATTACTTCATTCCTCTTCACAGCGGGAGTTTTTGAATTTTGAGTCTTTGAGGAATAGGCTGAGTGATGCCTTCGGGCCAGTCCCTTGGGCCTGAAAGGGCCTCCGCATCTCCAACACTCGGAGGGCTGCACACTTATCCGAGGCAGGTGCTGTGGCAGGTGTTCTCTCCGCCGGGTGCGCGGACCTGGCACTTGATCTCAGGCCCAGTGGCCCCCCAGCTACCTCGGTCTGGTAAGGTCGGGACCCCATAACTGGTTCGGGAAGGTTTTACACCTCTTGTCTTTAGCCCGGGTGCCTAATATGACCCTTGGTGGACACCTTCCCCCCTGGTTGTTGCCAGCGACACTTTCTGGCTATCTGCGTCTCTTGTTGAGACTTGGGGAAGGGCAGCCATTGGCCTGTTGGTAGTCATCCAAGGTTGGGTGACTGTGCTTAGGACCCATGTTTACACTCAGTGGGGAGAGCGATGCCTCACAATAAGGGCCAATCTAAGAGGCGCACAGCTCCGGCTGTGCCTGACTCTAGTTACTCTGCTTCGAAGAGGCCTTCCCATCTACCAGCAGAGATGACAAGATTGCTGCTCAGCTAGCACAACTGGGCAAGACAGTACAGTCCTGTGTGGCAGTCTGTAATGAGTTCGCCCAGAAGGGGCTACAAGCTACAGCCACCAACTCTATTGCCAGCACTTCTGGCAACTTGGACTCAGAAGCACTGCTCCCTCCTTCTGTTCCTGACTCTCAGGTAATTGCTACTATACTGGGTCCTTCAGTGGTTTTGGCTATAGAGGCGGGGCAACCCACTATAGTCAATGTGTGGGAACTCCTGAAAAGGGTTCCAGGTGTGAAGATTCAGGGTGCTGCTGTCCCTCTTTCTTAGCAGCCCACTGTGGCAGACCTATATAACCTCTTGCGAGGAGTGGTTCTTCCAGGTGCTGGTGCAATGGAGCAAACCCGTGATGTGCAGAGGAGAGATCAGGCAGCTGCTTCTTCTTCTCTGTTCGACACCTGAGCTGTTGTGGGTCCACACTTCGGGGGACCTGTGTAGTTGGCTGGTGATGCTTCCCAGCAAGCTGCAATATCAGGTTTGTCACCTACTAATCCTTCACTGGCAAATTGGTCCACCTCGGTATGGGCTCCAGGCGGCCACGTTAGTCAGGGTGTGGGTTTAGAACGCCCCATCCCTGCAGCTTTGGGTGCACCTGTGCAGGCACCTGCAGTTACACAGGTCCCTGACTCTAGGGTGCAGGTTGGTCAGCCAATTCCTTCCGCATTGGCACAGCTGCGGCCACACACGGTCTAAGTGAAGCCGATATTTTCCGAATTGGCTAGTGGTATTCCAGGGCATGTAAGTCCTATGTTCGGCCTTCTGGAAACAAGAATCCCGATCAACTATACTAATTTCCTTTACTTGCATTTCAGCTGGATTTTACAAGATTTGGATTGTGAGCCACAGTCCATAGCAAGATTTGGATTGTGAGCCACAGTCTAGTCTTCTGGGCAGAATGCCACCTTCTTGAGCACCGATGCGACACTAATTTGGGCGTGGCAAACATCGGTGCTACTCAATGGTTTGGCCGCAGGGGTATGATGTGGGGAGTGCTGCTTCCTTGGATCAGCCAGCTGCCAATGTCTTACCCACAACCCCGGGTTTTAGTCATACACCTGGGGGAGAATGACTTAGTGAAAGTCCCTTGCCTGCAGCTGGCGAAGCAGATGGTGAAAGACTTGCAAGAAATTTAAAAAATTGCACCTGGTGCTATACTGCTATGGACTAAGCTGCTGCCAAGGCGTAGCTGGCCTGGAGGTCGCAAAGATGCCGCCATTAACAGTGCTCGACAGTGGCTAAATCGTTCTGTGGCCAAGCAGTTATCAAGACTTGGCATTTTCATAATTGAACATTCTGGAATTAAATTGGATAGGCCTCAGCTGTACAGGGGTGATAGGGTACACCTCTCTGCTGAAGGTTCGGAGATTTACACACACATATGACCAAGTGTTGGGAGTTTAATTATAAATCTTGTAATTAGACCCTGTACAGCAGAAAATAAAAGTTGTGGCCCGTTTAAACCCAAAAAGAGGCATCTTGTGTCCTTTGTGCCAGTGCAAAATGTGTTGCTGCTTTAACAGTAAGTCTCAGCTTTTTAATGCCTTGGAGTTGTGATTAACTAACTACATTTTAAAAATAACAATCCAGAATCTGACGATTACGAATAAATGCAGTTACTTTACTCAAACCTTTGAAATGAAGATGCCCAGGATTGCATCAGGTCACTTGACTAGCCAGTTATCAGTCATCTCAGAAGAGGTTTTTCACATTCTCACACTATATTAGACACTTTTCTAGTGAAGATGCCATGGTCAAAATGGATATATTCACTCATATAGTTGGTGGGGATAAGAGAATGGACCTTCTCCTTGGCTGTGGAATTCCTTCCTTTGCTAGAATGGTCCCCTCTTTATTGTCTTTCCACTGGAAGAAGAAGAAGAAGAAGAAGAAGAAGAAGAAGAAGAAGAAGAAGATTAGAGACTTTTAGAACTGATACTGTTTAAGAAAAGAGAATTTAAGAAGCTCCAGTAGTGCTTTGAATTGTATTCATTTTAACTGTCTTTTATCTTTTTTTAAGTTTATGAATTGTTTGGATATTAGGTGCATCCAAAATGACCAGAAAGTCCCAGATTTTGTACCTGTTCTTTGTGATTTTATTTTAGAGCTCCATGCACATTTTATTTATCCCAGCATATTTACTGCCAGCTCCCAGTACAACCAGAGACTTTTTATATGAGCTCCCTAGGTCAGTTTATTTTAACCCAGTATAACACTGGAAAGAACAGGAACAAAATCTAGGATTTTTCAGTTAGTACTGGATGCACCCATAGTTAATAGTTTGATTCTAATTTAATACTGAGCTTTTGTATGCTTTAAACTATAATGAAATCATTTTAATGTTGAAGCTGCCACTTTTAGAGAAAAATTGGGCATAAATAAAATTGATGGTGGTGGTGGTGGTGGTAATGCTGCTGCTGTTGCTGCTGCTGCTGATGATGATGATGATGGGAATGACAACAAACCATGAGCTCTACCACTTAGCCACAGCCATTTCCTGTTTCTATAACATAAAGATCTAGCAAAAAAGAGAGAAAAGCTCCAGACCCTTGCTGGACAAATTTATAGAGAAAGGCATTGAGATCTTTTTATAGCAATAAATGGTTAATAATCTAATAACAAGTTAGACTCCTATTTAATTTTTCTTGAGGAATGAAATCTGATGCCTTTCCCACCAGTCAGTGCCTGGTCTGTAACAGGCTGCAACTCTCATGGTGCTAGCTTGAAATATATTTCACTTCCTTATAATTTCAAATGAACCATGTACAAGAGAGAGGGTGACTAATGTACTTTGCATAAAATGTCACTCAAACTGGCAGTGGCCTTAACCTTGCAATGTCCTTGCAAGAACACATAAGGGCCCGCTCTCCCCACACCTTGCCATTATCCCTGAAAATCCAAATTGAAATCACTCATTCAATTTCACATAAAACACTTTTTAAAAGATCACTTCAGTTTCACAGCTTTAGTTCCCCAGTTTGAACTTCATGGTTTGAAAAAACTGTTAGGATATGAATGGGATATATAGTCAAAGGTGAAATGTAAAGATGTGTGTGTGTCTGTATTTTTCTATGTTGTGTGAAAAGTTGTTTTTCTGAGAGCTTGATTCATAGTTATCAGCCCCAGGTGTGATTTAGCCAAAACAAGAAGCTAACAAGACTCCATTCTATGGGAAAGAGGTATTGTTTATATTATGGTTTTTTGTAAACATTGTTAGCTTGGGAAAGTTACTCACGTGGTGGATGATGGACAACAAGAGGCTGGGTTAACATACATCATACTGTCATTATCCAATTAACATAAAGTTAACACCTAGAAGGTGGAGTATGGGATGGGCCTAGAGAGTCCTTTGTCTAAAGAATTGTTTATTGTTCAAGATGTGAGCGTGTGTGGTTGGTAGCAGTGGTTTTAACTGCAACAAGGTGGATCCTAATGCTTTTGGGATTGTTAAAGATGTAATCTTGTATGGCTGAACTGGACAAGTTCATCACAATGGATTTTACTTAGTTATCTTATTTTTACTTTTTATATGCATTAATAAAGCTATGTTTTTTGGACTTTATAATGTGTCTTCTTGACTGAGGAAGACAGGATTGCCTAGAGAAGAGAAGCTGAGCCAGTTGATGGCAAATCTACACAGTGGCTGTAGATCACAGCAGCCAGCTTGTCCTGCAGACTCTGCTGGGTGCCAAAGGGCATACTACAACACTCATCATCCACACACCAACAAGGGTTATGGGGCCCAGTTATGGCTTTTCTGCCAGTTATGGCCTGTTTGCCAGTTTATGGCTTGTTTTTGCCAGAAATGGCTAGTCTGCCAGTTAAGACTGTTTTTGCCAAAAGAGTGGCTTGTTTGCCAAAGGTGGCTGGTCTGCCAGAGGACAAAGAGGACAAATGTCCAGGAGGACAAAAGCCCAAGAGTCCAGATGACATGTTTGCAATGTGGCCAAGAGGCAAGTATTGCCTATCCACGACTTCAGCTGTGCCAGGACAAGGGAACCATGCTTCAGCGGTTGCTGGAAAAGCAGAGGTGGCTTCAAATCTCCAGATGTAAGTAAACAGTTAAAGTTACTGCTAAGCTGTTTTGCCGTGACAGAGTGCAGAACTCTTTAAAGACAGGTTGTCTGAGGCCTCCACTCTTTAAACAGTAAGATGCAGGGAAAATCAAAGGCTAAAAATGCTGAGAATACTGCGGGTTCAATGCAGTGAAATTTTTGTTTTTGTTCAAGCTGCAAAAGACTTTGTTAAAGGCCATTTTGTTTGATATGAAAGCAGCTGGGGCTTGAGTCACAGAATACATGTTGCAATGTATGCAGTTTAAAATGCAGCATGATTGCTGGACACAGGCGGTTGCCTAAGCCAAGAGAACTCATTCTGTTACCCCTCTCTGACTTACAGTTATGTTTTGGGAGAGGATGTTTCTTCAGCCAAAGGTTTTGGGAACTGAAGAAAAGAATGAATGATTTTCTACACAACTTTGTCAGAAATGCTGTGGTCAAAAGACTTTACAGTTCTTGGAGAAAAATACAAAAATCCCTGGTGGGGGTGAAATTTTACACAGTGTCCAATGCTGTGTGGGGCTATAGCAGGTTTGCTAAGATGCCTGAAGTTCAAAGGCTGCAACGGTGTTGCTAAATGCCAAAAGTTTTGCTGGAGGCCTGAGGTTCCAAAAGATGGGAATCTGTTAAGCCAAGCGGTTTGCTTGAAGAGGCCAGAAAATGCCAAAAGAAACAGTTTGCTTGAAAAAGCCAAAAATGTAGGCTTGGGAGAAAGCCTGGGACAGCATCTTGAGGTCAAGATATGCGTCCTGAAAAAAAAAAAAGACAGCTGATGCACGGAGTGCGAATCGATGCTTTTACTACAGCAGAACAAGAGTTTTGAAAATGGCAATGCAAGGATGTTTGCTACAATCAACAATCTATCTACAACCCAGAAACATTGGGGAAAACGAAGAAACTACAAGCTGTTTTACAGAGCTGTGACTGTGATTCAAACAGGTGAAACCTGAGGACAAGAGTCTATATATTCTGGGACATATGTTACAGTTTTGCTGAAAAATAAAGAAATCCTCCAATCTTAAAGATGTTTATCTAGCTGATGGAGGGGTAAGAGATGTTAAAAGAAATTGAAAAATGTCTACATGCCAAGTTTTGGTGAGAAAACTTTGAAAATGTTTTATATATACCTGATTTTACAAAACTGTTAAGTTAGGCGTGTCAGGGGATATACACTGAGCTTTGTGGGAGATAAATATAAAAATTACCCCGGCTGGGGAGGTGTATACAAAAGCTATAAGAGGGAAAATATGTGTTTTATACAAAGTAAGACAAATGCTAAATGTGCAGGTTTAAAAAAAATGAATAATTACATTCTGGTTATACACATCAATATAGAATCCTAGGGAACATAAGATTTAAAAGCTTGATTAAGCTGGTGGGATATAGGTCCTGAATTTTTAAAAATGTTTTATTATACAAATGATTTGGGAGATGTTTGGTTTGCCACAGAGTAAAAAGTCAAGGTTTTTCCTGTGACAACACCGGAACAAGTAAATTACAAAAATGACCTGTTGAGGTTGGTTTAAACTGTTAAACAAAAGGGACAAATGTGTGTTACTGAGTGACAACAATTATTTTCTTAGTGATTATGGATAGATTTTCCAGAGTTTTTATATGTCAGAGTTTTAAAACAGAAATGTGATATAATTAAAAGTTTTTAACAATGGATAAATGAAAAAAAATTAATTACAAAGGGTCTTTGCTCACAGACCGGAGAAAAAAGAAAATTTTTGGCTCACAGTTTGAGAAACTGGCTGAGAGAAAAAAATCCAACATTGTTACACATGTTATGTGGGGATCCACTAAATTTAAAATATTTAACAGGTTTTAGACAATATACAAAGATATATGTGCTAACATGTTTTAAAAGGAAAATTAAACCAAAGTGTCAAGATGGTGTTATAAAATATTCAAAAATAACAGTTGGAGATTTCACCTTGATGGTGGGAAAAAGTTTTAATGTTTAAAAAATAACAATTGTAAAAAAAAACATTCAAGTTTTGACTGAGAGTTCCTGCATGGCAGGGGGTTAGACTAGATGCCCTTATGGTTTTTCCAACTTTATGATTCTAAGTTAAAAAAGGATACATTCAAACAAGTGGTTTTACTAAAGATGAGACAGTTAAAGATCCAAGTGTCAGGAAATGGAGAGACACACAACACACAAAAGATAGACAAACATTAATTTTTTAAAAGTGAGAGAAACACTTTAGATCAGACAATACAGACAAGATCATTAAGAGATAGAATGACAAAAAAAAAACAAAAGACACACAAGTCCAAAAATGATGATACATGTTATGTCAAAAAAAAATTCATAGAGAGTGAAAAAACAACACACAAGTTTATTATACAAAGGACAAGAGTTTATACATAAGTGGCTGGTGAGCCGGAGAGTTTCAAGGAGAGTTTTAAGGAGTTTCAGACAGTGTTAAAGAGTTTCAGGGAGTTTCAGAGGTTTTAAAAGTTATAAAAGGTTTTTTCCTGTTGAGAGAGGGAGAATGATACACTACAGTGCAACAAAAAGTTTAAGTGTTTAAAATTGACAAAAAGGTGTTTAAAAGGTGGTTGATAGACCTGAAGACAAAAATCACAAGATAAATGGATATACAAAATAAAAGATGCCTGATGACAAATGAAAATACAAAGCTAGGTTAATAACAAAAAGATTTGTTCAACAAAGGTTTGAAAACATTGATAAAACAGTCTGAGGCTGAGAGCTTGTGACTAAAATAAGCTTTTAACAGTAAAGAGGGGCTAGTAAGTGCAACATTTTGGTTTTGAGATTGCTTGTTTAAATGCTGATGTGTTAACACAAAGAGATGACAGCTTTGGTTGTTTAGATTTGAGAGATTTAAAAAAAATAAGTTGTATAGAGAGGCTTTATAAAAGGTTTGATGTTTATAGTTGACAATAATAGATTATAATTTTGTTGTTATAGGTGTTTAAGAAAACAATTGTTTTAAGATAATAAATTAGACAACAATAAAACATTTAATAAGTTTTTTTTTTAAAAAAAATAGAGGCTTGTGATTTAAAATAGCCACATTAAAATAAGAGTGTTTTATAGATAGTTCATTTGCTTTAAAGTTATGTGATATGATAGTCAGTTTAAAGATTATTGTTTAAATATAGACAAGCTTAAGTGTTGATAGATTAAAAATAAGGATATATAGTTATAAGTGTTGATAGAGTTTTAAGTGCTGATAAAACAAAATATATATAACATTAAATGAGATAAAATAGATTAAACAGTTATAAGATTTACATTGTGATTTATCAGTTGTGATATATAGAGATTCACAGACATACATTTTTATGACAAAAACAAAGGTGTTACAAAATGTTAAAATATAGGTCAAGATATGTTAGAGTTTTATAACAAAATGCTAGGGAGAGCTGGTTTAAAATAAAATTGTGTGCCTAGAGTTTAAAGCCAAGCCACAACACTATAGATATATTAACAAAGGGTTTTAGAGATAAAACAACATTTAACAATTATTATAACAGGTTGAGTTGTTACTTTAGATATATAGAGTCAAACATTGTGATTAGATGGTTTTAATAACAACAACAAAATAATTCTCACACATCTATACATTTCAAGAGGGGATTGTTAGGATATGAATGGGATATATAGTCAAAGGTGAAATGTAAAGATGTGTGTGTGTCTGTATTTTTCTATGTTGTGTGAAAAGTTGTTTTTCTGAGAGCTTGATTCATAGTTATCAGCCCCAGGTGTGATTTAGCCAAAACAAGAAGCTAACAAGACTCCATTCTATGGGAAAGAGGTATTGTTTATATTATGGTTTTTTGTAAACATTGTTAGCTTGGGAAAGTTACTCACGTGGTGGATGATGGACAACAAGAGGCTGGGTTAACATACATCATACTGTCATTATCCAATTAACATAAAGTTAACACCTAGAAGGTGGAGTATGGGATGGGCCTAGAGAGTCCTTTGTCTAAAGAATTGTTTATTGTTCAAGATGTGAGCGTGTGTGGTTGGTAGCAGTGGTTTTAACTGCAACAAGGTGGATCCTAATGCTTTTGGGATTGTTAAAGATGTAATCTTGTATGGCTGAACTGGACAAGTTCATCACAATGGATTTTACTTAGTTATCTTATTTTTACTTTTTATATGCATTAATAAAGCTATGTTTTTTGGACTTTATAATGTGTCTTCTTGACTGAGGAAGACAGGATTGCCTGGAGAAGAGAAGCTGAGCCAGTTGATGGCAAATCTACACAGTGGCTGTAGATCACAGCAGCCAGCTTGTCCTGCAGACTCTGCTGGGTGCCAAAGGGCATACTACAACACTCATCATCCACACACCAACATCAAAAAACAGGACACTGAAAGACAGAGTATGATGTCCTAGTACATAAAGAGTTTTTTGTTTGGGGGGGGGGGTCCTCTAGTAAAATAAAAAGGTTGGCCTTGTTCCTGTAATTTCCCTCTCCCAAAAAAATCTTGCTACAAGTGATGTTTGGGTTTGACATGACTATGAACAAGTAACACCATGTTGCTATAAAAGTATCAAGTCTTATATTATCCTTGCTTTATCATTTGGAAAGAGATACTGTACACATTATTTGTTGTTCTGTGCCTTCAAATCATTTTGAACTCATGGTGACCCTAAGGTGAACCTATCATGGATTTTTCTGTAACTGAGAATGTGTGACTCACCGAAGGTCACCCAATGAGTTTCCATGCTGAGCAAGAATCAAACCCTAATCTCCAGAGTCATAGCCCAATGTTCAAACCACTGCACCATGCTGTGTCCATTATCTGCTAAAACCATATCAAACTCGGCATAAGTAGTGGTATTATACCCACTGTCCATTGCCAATGCATGGGTCAGCAACCCTTTCTGTTGGCCACATGTTTGGATCAGCAGTTATTAGTAGCAGTATTAGCAGTAGTATTTCTTACCTGCCTCTCCCCATGGATTAAGTTGGGGAACAACAATTAACAGACAAAGATCATCAGTTAAAACAGACGTCAATTTAAAAGGACAAATAAAAAAATATACATATTAAAACAATCCACATATTATACTACTACTACTACTACTAATAATAATAATAATAATGTCATCATCAATAAAGGTGAAGGGGGTACATATTTCCATGTGTAAAACTGTGAAGGTACACCAATAAATGTATGGATTTTGATATAGTACAAGATGCACTAAAAGATGTGTGCCCCTCCTGCTGTAAGGGAGAGAGAGTGAATTTGAATGCAGAATTACAAACATCTAAGTGAGAAAGCCATCTGTTTGCCAGACTTTTAATGCCATGCAGGTTGGCTTGACATTTTCTAGTAAAGTACTGTATTGGAAGCCCAGGAACAATCAGATTCTAAAGCCATAAACAGACTCTAGAAGTAGTAGTAGTGGAGTAGTTTTGCAAATGAAGTGTCTGACATCAGCAGCAGACAGATAGCATCTGCTCATTTAAGAGCTTAAACACATACGTTTTCTTCTCAGTATGTTTGAGTTTTTTTCTTGTTCATTATTTCAATAACAGAATAATGCTTCTCTGTGCACTGTGCATATGGGTGTACAAATGCACACATCCAAATGTACATGCAGGATTTTGAAGCAGAATCTTGTTGGCACGTTTTCTACCTGAAGTCTAGAAGCTGAAGCTTATGCACCAAGAACACATGCCACAGAAAGCTCTGCTATACAGTTCAATGCAGGCTGGAGAACTCCTTATCCCACACACACAGCTGCTGCAGACAACACACTGAGTACTCTCAAAGAGACTTTTAATCTTCGTTCTGATATTTACAATATCTCACACTGATTGACAAAATGCTCTGCTCACTATATACATCAAAACCACTACCCAGGGTGTTGGAGCTCCTCTCTTGTATGCACATTCATTGCTGGAGCTTCTAGTCCAACCCCTTACTGGCATGCAACACAGTTTCCTGTTTCCCATGTGGCATGACTTTGCAGTATTGAAGCCTGGTGATGCCATGTGCTGCCTGTGTGTCATCATCTTCCTGTGACACAGCACCCTTCCTACTGCTTGCTCATCATGGCTGCCACATGACCTATAGTAACCTTTTGCCTTTGTCCCATATTGCTTCGTCTAACACATTTTCCTCTGGATGCATTCATCCTGACATGCACCTCCAAAATGTCTAGATTTCCTGCAATATGTACTTCATGTGAAGTGTCTTAATGTTGACCACCTGAGTTCAGACCCACCCTGACAGATATCCTCTCATGTCTCTCTGTAGCCACATTTTCATCCAGCCCAATGTACTGCAGCCTCAGAACCTCATTCTGCACCAACTCTCACACATTCTGGTGTCTGACTCCTATGTATTTGGTCCTACACTTCAAATTCTTGGCTTCCACCATGGCTATACATGACTGTAAGTCCTCATGTATGACTGCATGGTTTCCCAAGATCCACCAACAACTGCCTTACTGTACCTCATTTGCTATGTCTGACAAAGCAGCAAACTTTGCCTCCATGGTACTCAAGGCTACACAGTTATGTTTTCTAGACCTCCAGACCACTGGAGTATCAGCCAACCTGATTGCCAAACCAGTTATTGATTTCCTGTCTGATGTTTCTGAGGCAAAAGAACTGTCCACATAGCATTTCAGCTGTGACATGTTCCTATTCATCACATGTTGTCTATCTCTAGTTCTTTTCAGGTACCTTACCACACATTTTAGTACTCCATGTTTTAGTCCTCCACATTGGACTTTTAAGCTTTCATACTGAGCAATCCTACAGCAAAGGATATATCTAGCCTCATGTTGTTAGCAATGAACAACAAGCTTCCTATAACAGAATGATATAACTCAGTGTTCTCAAAAAGCTTGCTTGACTCACCACTGGCATATCCAGGAGTCATTGGACTTTGCACCACCTTGACATTCTCCAATCCACATTTTTCAATCAGCTTATCAATTTTCTTCCTTTGACATAGTAAAAACTTCCCATCCTGGGTTCTCTCTACTTCTAGGCCTAGGTAGTTTCTCAAATTTCCTAGATCTTTCAGCACAAACTTCCTTGCTAGCTCCTCCTGCACTTTATTTACATCCTTTTCACTATTTGCTGCTACACAAAGATCATCACATATATCACCAGGATGATATCACCCTTCATGTAAACATATGCATCCACTATACTTCGTCTATAGCCTAGGTTTAACAATTCCTTGTGGATGCACTTGTTCCAGCATCTGACACTTTGTTTAAGACCATACAGTGCCTTTTTCAGTCTGTACACCTTACTACTGTTGTTACTATCATAGCCAGGAGCCTATTCCATATACACAGTCTTATGCAGCTGTTCATTCAAATATGCAGTGTCAAAGTCAAAATGCTTGACTAATAGCTCTTTCCTGACTGCCAAGGCAAAACACTTTTTGTGTTTGGCCAAAACCATCTTAAGACTTTCAGGCTTTGCAGTGGGTGAGAACATTTTGTCAAAACTTTCAAATCTCTGTTGGGAATATCCCTTTGCCACAAGCCTGGCCATCTGTATCCAATCGCTTTCTGGTCTGCTGGCCTTTCAACTATTTCAAATACCTTTCTGTCCACTAGAGATTAAAGCTCTGCATCCATTGCCTCATTCCACTTCTGTTCATCCTTAGGATAAGTGAGCATCTTCTGAACTCAAACATTCTGTTGGTTATGCTTGGCATGTGTGTGACTATGGAGCCATGTGATGTTGTGCCTGGCGTTTCCTCACTTGTAGCCACAGGCAAATCCACCCTCTACTTCTGGTGTTCCATGACAGTTTCCACAATGGTAGGAAAACCAGAAATTACACTACATGGAGTAGCAAAACATGGAGTACACTGACCACAGAAGAAATACATAAATTTAATTTAAACAATTAGGAAATTGAAATAGTTAAAGAATTCCTATACCTAGGATTAAACATTGACCAGAATGATGAGCACAGTCAAGAAATAAGAAGAAGACAGAATGGGAAGGACAGCTATGAAAGAACTAGGAAAGATCTTGAAGACAAAGACATACAGCAAAGCACTAAAGTTAGAATAGTCCAGGCTATTGTATTCCCAATTGCCATGTATGGATGTAAGAACTGGACAGTGAAGGAAGTAGACAGAAAGAAAAGCAACTTGTTCAAGGTGTGGTGCTGGAGAAGAGTGCTTAGGATACCATGTACATCCAGAAAGTCAAACAAATGGACCTTGAACATATCAGACCACAGCTGTCCTTGGGACTCAGGATCATGCTGAGGCTACCATACTTTGGCCAGTGGCCACATAATGAAAAGGCATGGATCACTAGAAAAAACAATAATGCTAGGAAAGATAGAGGGTAGAAGAAGGAGAGGAAGAATGTAGACCAGATGGATGGACTCAGTCAGAGGGGTTACAGGCATGGGCTTGCAGAACATAGCAGAGCAGTGAAAGATAGGGATTCTTGGAGATGTCTCATTCACAGAATTGCAGGTCAGAATTAAGTTGAGGGCAGCTAACGAAGACAACAAAGGGACGAAACAGATGGCCCTGAAGGAGGAGCTTGCTGTCACCATTTGCTCACTGGGATGAAGCCACAGCAATTGCACACTATGCCCCCAAGCCAGCATTTTCCCAGTGCAAAAAGAAGTGACAGAGAGCTGCTTCTTTTTGCACTAGGAAAATGGTGACTTTGCCACAGTGGCAACATTTTTCTGGGTTTCTGTGGTGAGGAGTGTGTAAACACCATGCCTCAGAAACACCGTGAACCCATCACATATGCAGTCAGCCATGTGACTTCCCGGTGGCATGGGGGCATGCTGCTGTCTGAACACCACACCTCCATGCCACTGGGAAGCAGGCTCTTTTTGCCAGTCTGTATCAGCCCAAAGTTGGGTTTATGCATGTATATGTCTTGTTTAGATGCTGTGCAAAGTCACTCTCCCAACTTCTGTGGCCTTGCTTGGTCTCCCCCCCCCCCTCTTTGCTCCCAGGTAGTAATCAGCTACAGCAACATCCCATTGGTCTTGACAGCTGTGTAGGAAGAGGGGTAGTTGTAGAGAGCTATACATCAGAATGTTACATGTGCAGTAGTGAGGACTCTTGTATTAAAGCATATAATATGTCAAGAAGCCATTGTATTTGGTAAACCTCTGTTAACGGAGTTAGTCTTAAAGGTACTAGTACATTCTTTTCTTTCCTCCCCCTGCCTTTCCTCTTTTTTGTGCTGCAAGAAACTAACATAGCTACTGCACTGAAAACTGGGTGTGTATCTGCAGAATTCACAGTATGTTTTGGACTCTGTTTTGAAGGTCATTTTGTAGTTTAGAGATAATAATAATAATAATAATAATAATAATAATACCCTGTCCCTCTGAGCTCAATCAGGGCAGTTCACAAATGATAACAATACAAGATCATCTTAAACCACATCTATTTTAAGCAGAGGCTATGTTATGGTTTATAAATATGCTATGAGGCCATGCATTAACTATCATATATTCCCTTGATTGTTGTTGGTTAATCCTAACTAAAGCAGAACTATTAATCCATTGTTGAATGGTGAGTCAACACATGGGTAAATTCAATTTATTCTATGGATCTGCTTTAGTCAGGACAAACAATAGGGCTCAGGCTAATATAATATTTATTATAAACCTTATAGTTTCACTGATTTCAGAGGAAGATAATTAAGGTTGCATCTCTTCTGTGTTTGGAAGAGTGTCAGCTGTTCTGTTTTCCTTTTTCTCAAAAACATTTTCTTATGACTCTAAATAAGGAAATAAGTTTTGGTGGCAGCAATGTCCTGGTTGGAGAAAGGGGAGAATAGATGTGATTTTCAAATTGACTTGCAACAAATCTCAGATTCTCTTTTCATATCATGCACTTATACCTCAATAGAATGCTTGAAATAATAGATTGCTCCAAACTGAAAAGCACAGCAAATATTAGTTATAAAGGGCAATGTCTGATTTGTCAGTGGCTGAAATTGTCAGTCCTCAAACTTACAACTGCTTTAAAATAAAGAAAAGCTAAAACTAGGGTTATTTTGCCTTGGGAAATTTTGACATTTACAACTTTCCTGCTTATTCTGTATAGCCCTGCTCATATGCATCTGGAGTCATTATTGTTTTTGGGAAGAGACTGTGTGTTGTTTTTAGTGCTTAAGACAAATAGGGAGAAAAGCCATTATAGTTTTTTTACATTATAGTGGAAGATAATGGTTTGTTCTGTATATAGCCTCATCTAAATAGAATAGGAACACTAGACAGAGAACCAGAGATCCTATCAGCAGTACTTCTTCACTGTTAGTGTTGAGCAATGGCAAGAGTTTTGAAGAAAATTGTGGAATCACAATACCAGTCTATCTTCTCTTTTTTCCTTAAGACGTTATTTGTGAGTGTGTACAGAATAAGTCAAAAGAGCAAACAGAAAATACATTTTCCTGTATTTCTGCATGCTATGTCTACACAAAGATTTGTATGCATTTTTGTTTGCTCTTTCATCATATACACATTTTGTATGCAAGTTTCTCTAAAGCTGTTTTCTTTAATGTAATGGTGGTTTGCATATAATAGAGGTTGCACAGGATGGTGAGGAAGACCATCTACTTCAGAGTACCCTACATATCCAGTGCCTTACTTCTTTCAAGAAGAGCGCACAGACTTTTTCTTCCTGCTTACACAGCCTGTACTATTGTAGATACACCAGTGTAGTGCACCAACATACCTCTGTCCATAATAATTAACATTAGTCACAGCAGTTATTTGTTTCCACATTTAAAAAATAACACATGCATTTTCATTGCTCTGTTTTATGACTATTTATAACTTTGACACACTGTAAGGAATACATATAAAATGCATTAAGTATTAATTTTCTTCTTGGAATGGTAAATAATGGTAAATGACAAGAGATGGTATTCAAGAACATCTGGAGGACCACACATTTCACATTCTCTACTATAACTCCTATCTGCAAGCAAGCATCACTGAACTCAGGGTTGGCACAGAGAGGTTTCCATTATTAGACACCAACTAATAGAAGATGGAGAAGAGCCTAACAAACCATTGTTGACATTCAAAACCCTGAACACCTAAGGACCAAAACACCTATTACACCATGCCCAGTTGGACCATGAAATTCTCAAAAGAAGCTTCATTCGTTCTTCTATGAAGACAGAAGTTCTCAGTGTTGGTGCTGCTGTGGAACACTCTCCCCTCTATTCTCCATGAGGCAAAGAAGGAGTTCAGTTTTAAACAACAACAACAACAACAACAAATTATGCCCATTTATACAGGTCTTTCCAGTTAATAAATCTGATGTATATCCTGTCTTATTGCTTATAGTGTGAATGGGCCCCAGGTCTACCAGGGCTTTGGAGTAGGGATGTAAGGAATATTAGCACAAGCACGTTTTTCTTCTCCTGGAAAGGGCATGTGATTCAAAGCTGGCATTTAAAGCAAGAGTAATCTATTAACATAAAGGGTATATAGCTACAGACACAAACACACACATCTGAAGGAGAAGGGTAATCCCTGGTCCTGGCCCTTTTCTTTGGCAATGGTCCCAGAACAAAACACCTGAAGTCAGTGGTTGAGCATCTGGGAGTGGAACTGAAATTTGGTAAGCAAACTTTTCAAATATCATGAATTACAACTCCCATCAGTCCCATCAGCATGGTCATGTTGGTGAGAGTGATGGAGGTTCGAATCCTCTGGGACACCCATAGTTGAAAACAGCTGGCCTTGGGATAGATCAGACTCCTGGCCCTAAATCCTATTGTTAGTCTCAAATAAAGTAGATCAATTGAATTCCTGGTAACTTGGGGCCTTTACAGACTGCCAGAAATAATGCAACTTGAGTCCATTTTAACTGTCATGGCTCAGTGCTAGGGAATCATGGGAACTGGAGTTTATTGTGGCACCAGAGCTCTCTGACAGAGAAGGCTCAATATCTCAGGAAAAAAAAATTACAATTCCCAGGATTCCCTAGCACTGAGCCAGAGCAGTTAAACTGGACTGAAGTTGCATTATTTCTGGCAGTCTGTAAAGGCCCTTGGTCAATGAACACACGTATAAGATCCATTAATTCTGTCAAGCTGAGACTAACTATAGGATTCAAGCCTCTTTCTTTTTCACTTGGCATATCACTCACAGAAGCCAAAGTTGTGGTCTCCCACTGTTTTTTCTGTCTGCTTGAAGTGCCACAGTTCCTAACACAACATTCTCCACATTTATACTTTGGGAATTTTCAGATCAAAAAATACCTGCTATTCTGACAGCATTATATTAAACTAACTACTTTCAGATGTTCATAGTATTTGGAGTACAACCAAATAATTGAACATTCAAAGTAAATATTCATATCTCATTAGCAAAACAAGACTTATTATTTCTGCAAATATATAATTCTAGAATACCCCCCCCCACAAAAAATGATATTGGATGACAGATTCCATTCAGTTCTCTATTCTATAATGCAGAATTGGATCCAAGCCCTAATGGAATTAAAAGTATGCTCTTATTCTATTAAAATATTTATACCCGCAAAAAGCACACACCAAAAGAGTCTCTTTTAGATTATAACTTCCCTTAATATTCTCTGTGTCCTTTTTTACCCTTCTTTTATGGATTTTCACAAAGACAAGTTACTTCAACACCAAAAACAATAAGTTCTAATAAAACATTTAAGGATTACTATATTACAGCAGCACTAGATTTTTTTTTTATTGTAATGAATGTCTGTGATATTTCCATTGCACATTATTTAGCTGGGATGAGGGGAGGGATGGTTATCATTGGGTGCATTTCCATTTGACATCACTTTAACTGTCATGGTTCTACAGTATCTTGGTATTTGTAGTTTTGTGAGGGACCAGCACTCTTTGGCACAGAGGATTAAAGACCTTGTAAAACTACAACTTCCAGAATTACATAGGATGGAAATACAGCACTTAAAGTGATGTCAAACTGCATTATTTCTACAGTGTAAATGCACCCATTGACTAGTAAGTATTATGATGCTTTGAGATTCTTGATCCCTATGATGATGCCCTTATGAAGACAAACTTATCCCTATTTACTCAGAAGTAAGCCCAACTGAGCTGAATTGGACTTATTCTCAGGGAAGAAGGGGAATGCAGCCTTTGCGCCATCTGCATCCCCCCTTAGTCATTGAGAAAAAGAATGGAACGTGTATGAGTAGAAATTTCCAAGGTTGACCAAGACCCAGAATTGGCTGGTTTAAACTAGGGTTTTCTAAATCAAATGACTTTTGATATCTGTTTATAGATAGATAGATAGATAGATAGATAGATAGATATTCAATATATGATTAGAGGACATCTGGTGGTTAAATGCCAGTACTGCAGACACTCATAGACACAAAGTTGTGAGTTTGATCCCAGGCAGGGCTTCAGGGTCATTCAGCCTTCCATCTTTCCATAGGTCACTAAAATGAGTACCCGGCTTGTTGGGGGCAATTGGCTTACACATTGTAAACTGCTTAGGGAGTGTTAGTTCACTGAGAAACAGTATAGAAATGTACTTCCTATTGCTATTGCTATAATCAATTATTCATATTTTTTTAAAGTTTGGCTGCCAATAAGCTATCAAAGTTAAAATGTTTAAATTGATCAATCATTGTTGTTCCAGTAAGAAGTTTGGAAAACAGCCAAACTAGGGAGGTACGAGGAGGGAATTGATGATTGGAGAGTAGCCTTGTTTCACATTTGGCAAGGTTTTTGTAGAACTTATTTCCTGGTTGTTGTTGTTGTGTGCCTTCAAGTCATTTCTGACTCATGGCTAGCCTAAGGCGAACATATCATAGGATTTTCTTGGAAAGTTTCTTCACAGAGGGTTTGCCATTGCCATCCTCTGAGGATGAGAGAGAGTGATTTGCCCAAGGTCACCATGCGTGGTTTCCATGGTTGAGCTGGGATTCAAACCATGGTCTCCTGGTGTCCTAGTCCAATGCTCAAACCACTACACTGTGCTGGCCTTGGACAGACTCATTTTCAGCCCCAGTCCTACTATGACTAAACAACTGCCCAACTAAACAACTGCCAAACATGATAGATGTTGAGTGGTACAAACTCTTAGGGGTTGTACACACTGACAAAATAAAGCGGCTTCAAACTGACTTGAAGTCTGTCCAGACAGTGTACAATGTATGATGTGAAACCAGGTGGAAACTTGCATGAAGCCATACTTCAGGGCTAAAATCCAGAGCAAAAAGAAGATCTGATACTCTGCTGTAATGCAGAAAAAGCATATTATTGCATGTGCATATAAACAGCATAGTGTAGACATGGGGGAATGAAAGAAATCCCAGGCAGCATATGAAAGTGGAGCATGCGTCTTGGGACCAGTGAGATGCAGCCACCAGCTCCATTGCTCAACATACAGTTTTTTCAGTTTAGCATACATGAGTAGCCAGCTAAACCGTTGACCAATCATACCATCAACCTGTCACACACCAATGCAAAAGTATGACAAAAACAGCAAGTCACCAATAATGGAACTGATACAATTAAAACATACACAGACCAGACAGTCCAACCGGGGGGGGGGGGGGGATGAGGTGAAGGGGGCATGTATGGGGGGTCTCCATGATTGTGCTTTGCCAATGTGTCACTGTGCACATTGATACACCATATGGGCAATGCATCACTCATGTGACCATGTGGCTGATTGCAGAGGGCATCCTGGGCAGGAAGAGGGAGGTAATTGCCAGTCTTGGATGGTGTGTTTGTGTAATGGTGCACATGCATGGGGGTGAGACAGAAAAAAAACAACCAAGCAGTATGGCTTAATGGCACATATTGCAGACTGCCTGTGGGGGTTCAGCCCACATTTGGAACAGCTGTGTTGACAATGTAGTTCCCACCTACTTTCATAAAAATCAGGATGGTCCAGTTTTTCCTGTATGTCTGCTCAGCTCCTATGGTAGTAATTGGTACCACCCCTGAGTGACATTTCTTCCTGGAACTGAAATGGAATTAACTTACATGAGTTCTACTTGATGTACACAAATCACTCAACAATGAAGATGCAAAAATAAACAAACAAGAAAGAATACAAACCTCAATGTTTTCCTGTAAAATCCTATATATTTTCAACAAAAAAATGTTTTTGTTGTTTTTTTTTAAATGGCCTTTGTACAAATAGAGGACCTGAGCAATAAATAAATAAATACAGAAGTTAAAAAAAATCTTGCAACAATTGGCCATTTTCCCCAACACTGTATGAATGTGCAGAGCCAAGATTCTAACATCATTGAGATAATATTATTTCCTATCATTCTTTACACACTTATTATACAGGGATCTAGATCCAGTCCTTAAAGAACAAGATTAATCTATCAGTTTGGCTTTCTCCCACATTTAAGGGAAACAATTCTCAATTTTTTGAAATTTTTAAGAATAAATCTGAGAATATGGCTAAGCTCTTCTGAACACATGGGCTCAGTATGAATGCATGGGCTACATTCCTGCATTGGTAACTATTCAGTATTCATGTTTACAATCATAGCAATAATACCACAAATGTCCCCACAAGCCTACCTTCACAGCCAGCAGCTGTACCAAGAATGGAGGTCAGAGGAATAATCAGAAGCAGGACCACTGTTGCAACTCCTCTTTCCATCATGGAGCGCTGGTGGGAGAGGCTGGAAATATCATCCTGCTGTGCCCCAATTGCCAACAGAAGAGATCACCCAGTGAGGCTGCTGGCTCTTATGTCAGGTTTGGAAGTTTGGAGAATAAGGGAAGATATATAGATACATCTTTGCTACTATGTCTGTGATATAAGATCTCAGCCATGATGTTTTAAAGTGTGTCAACAGCTGTTTTAAATGAATGTATAATTTTATATTTATATTTCATTTTATTATAACATTTTAATATGATGGTAGAATTCAAAGACCTAGCCATGTGAGTCTGGCATATCAGTATGCAAAGGGATCTTGTAGCACTTTTAAGACTAAATGAAGGTGCTACACCTCTTTGTATTTTAATGTTATTTAAGCCATTTTGCATCCCAACCTTGATGGATGAGCAGGTTCCATAAAAATTAATAAAATAAAATTTGCCTCTAGAAGCAAAAACAGATGGGACAAATCTAAGTTAATAGTAGTTAATTTATATACTGGAAACCATGTCCTATGAGGAGCAGCTTAGCAAGTTGGGTAGGTTTAGATTAGAGAAGAGAAAGTTAAGGGGTGAAATGATAATCATGTTTAAATATTTGAAGGGATGACATATTGAGGCTTGTTTTCCACTGCTCCAGAGACTAGGGCACAGAACAATGGATTCAAGCTACTCTACGATTCTATGATTTACTCTTCATCATCAAAAGTCTGGAAATGGGATGGTCAAAGTATGGCCCTCAAAAGGCTGCTTGCTGCATTTACCATCCCCTTTCACTATTGGCTATGCTGGCTAAGGCTTATGGGAGTTGCAATTCAACAATTATGTGGTAGTCTACAGATTGCCCAGGGAGGTGGTGGCTTAGTATTTAAGACAAGAGTTCTGACAATCAGACTGAGTGCTGCACGATGGGGTGAGCTCCTGTCACTACTCCCAGCTTCAGCTTAGTAACGAAGATGAGCACTGTCCCCTACAGTTGGTTAAGACTAGACATTCATGTCAAGGGACTACCTTTACCTTTACGTACAGGTTGCTCATCCTGGGGATGGAATCTGTATGCACATACATACATGCTAGAGGGAAGTCCCATTTTGTTTGTTTGTTGCCATTGTTATTTGTCACTAAATGGACTTTGACATATGGTGACACTACGAATGAAAGACCTCCAAGATCCCTGGTGATCAACGGCCTTGTTCAGGTCTTCAAACTCAGGGCCATAGTTCCTTCCCATTTTGTAGCAGCTCTTAAATTTTCTCTTGAGATGGCAATATGTATCTCTAGTAATGAGAGAGCTGCTTTATTTGATTCAGCTGCTTCATCCATGAAGGCATTTTGATCCAAGTTCTGAGCAGGATATTTCAGATCATCCCTGACAACAAAATTTATTTGTTTGGCATCAATCAATGTCATGAGTCCTAAACCTACCTTTCATTAAGGGGAAAAATTGCTCAGTATAATCACTAACCCAATGTTAATTAAAAGGTGCTGTTTGGAGCATTAATATTGCTTAAAGCTTTGTTGAACACTCATCAATCTTTTCTATGCTCCCTGTGCACACTAACAAGCAAGCCAAGCATGTAAATAAAATAAAATATTGCCAATCCAAATTATCCAACCTGTGCTAAGCATGAAGAACATCTACAATATAGGCAAGCTCCCCATATGCTTTTCTGTTACCCTCAGATTTTAAGATTTTAAAAAATGTGGTCATGATCCATATGAAGCTAAGAGCATTTAAGTATCTGTGATTTCAAAAGGAATATCACAATTCACATTAGTAATTTTCTCACCTCATTAAAAAGCAAAAAACAAACAAACAAAACATTACATTGTGTTTTTGATTCCTATCTTGGGTCACCTTCACACACAGCAACAGGAAATCCATTTGGGTAGGATTTTTTAATTTTTTAATTTTATTTTATTTGGTCAAATTGCTTTGGACACTAACCAGATGTACTTGGCATTTGAGAAATATAAACACTACAGACATTTAAAAAGTTTGTATAGAAGTGGTTTGAGTGTTGGACCAGGAGACCAGGGTTGGATTTTTTTCTGTGCAGAAAATAATATTTGGAGACCAGTGTTGGAATACTGGTTCAGCCATGTAAACCGACTGGATGACCTTGGGCAAGTCACACTCTCTCAGCCTCAGAGGATGGCAATGGCAAACTTTGCCAAGATAATCCTATGATAGGGTTGCCTTAGGGTTGCCATAAGTTAGCAACAACTTGATGAGACACAACAACAACAAATAGAAATGTGTACAAATACACAACATGAACATGTTTTAGATAGTGAGGGAATGCATACAGTTAATGGATATAATTTAAAAAAAATATGCATAACACACACACACACACACATGCATAAAGGATCTGGACTTTGGCCAGTAAAAACAGTTGCCACTTTCATGAGACAAAAGTGGGTGCAGACTGGATGGAGAGGGGAAAAGAAGGAAATCCCAGAAAAAAAATTGATAGATATTGGTAGTGATTGATATTGGAAATATTTTCTGATTTTACAATCCTTGGCAGTTAGAGATTCTGCACGTTTTAAAGTTTTAAATAAAGGTTTACTCATTATAACTTTATGTACACTTAACCAAGTAGCAGAGGCATTAAGAAACCCTATTAATGAATTCCAAAGATACTTATCAAGAGTGCTTGATGCACATTGATGCCTGATGCATAACAGCACTGATACACATTGGTGTCTGATGTGAATTGATCCCATTGTGCAGTAGTCACATTGCTGGTCCTGTTACATAGTAACATAACAGCAGAACTCTGCTGGATATGGACATTATGACACTTCTCAGTTCTAATTCTGGATGTCCACTCACAAAGATGTAACTTCCATACAGTATCTAATTGGTATTTCTTTGCAGAAATATTATTTTCTGCACAGAAAAAAAAATTGCGAATGTTGTACAGATTAGGTTTCCATCACCCCAGGTTTATCGTGATCAGGCTGTCCCAACACTAAAAAATCTCATATATTTTTCATTCCTAACCCCACTCTCTCCCCCACACAAGATCTTGGCTTTATCTTGGCTGACAAGTTAAAATGGGTATAATGGTTCTTGCTTTAAATTAGCTCCATGGTATTGTTTTAATTGTTGTGAGAGTCCTGAACAGGAAAAAGGGGGGCAATCCTATTTAAACAAAAGGAAGAAAAATGGCTTCTGTCCTCTTTCTGTTACAGCCGTACAGAGGAAACTGGGGTGATCAGTAGTGAAGATCATGACCTCTGTCACCATCAAGAATGCTATTTAGATGGGTAAACACTTTGCTTCTGTATTCAGCCTCACTCCTACAATCCAGCCTCTTTACAGATTGAAAGCTTCCTGGAAAAGTAAGAGGACTCCTCCTGCACTTAACACTTTTGTGAAAAGAAAAGAACATCACCACTTTAGTATTCTAGATTGGTATAATCTATGTAAATGAACTGCAGCAACTATAGGACCATAGCGCTGATCTCCCATGCAAGCAAAATTATGCTCAAAATTCTGCAACATAGACTCCAACCATACATGGAGAGAGAAATCCCAGAGGTTCAAGCAAGGTTCAGGAAAGGAAGAGGCACTAGGGACCACACTGCAAACATACAATAGCTAATGGAGTGCACCAGGGAATTCCAAAAGAAAATCAGCATGTGCTTTATAGACTATAGCAAAGCTTTAGACTGTATAGATCATGAAAGGCTATGGAATGCCCTTAAAGACATGGAAGTGCCAAGACATCTGATAGTCCTGATGAGGAATCAATACTCAGGAAAAGAGGCTACAGTCAGAACATGGAGAAACAGAATGGTTCTCAATTGGCAAAGGGGCCAGACACGAAAAGCACGCTTGGACACAGAAGAAGGAGGAGTGAAAATAGGAGGAAGGAATATCAACAATCTAAGATATGCAGATGCCACCATAATACTAGCAGAAAACCTCACAGACCAGGAACACCTACTAAGGAAGATTAAAGAAGAAAGTGCAAAGGCAGGCTTAATGTTGAACATAAAGAAAACAAAAATAATGACCACCAAGGACCTTTACAAGTTCAACCTAGGCAATGAAGAAATAGAAATAGTAAAAGAATTCTCATACCTAGGATCAAACTTTGATAAAAATAGGGACTGCAGTCAGGAAATCAGAAGACAACTAAGAATGGGGAGGGCAGCCATGAAAGCACTTGAAAAGATTCTAAAATGCAAAGACATAGGGGGTTGCAGACTGTCAAAAATAGTGTGAATTCAGTTCACTTTTAGGGTTAGGGTTAGTGCTAGGGAATCATGGTAATTGTTATTTTTCTGAGACATTGAACCTTCTTTGTCAGAGAACTCTAGTGCCACAATAAAATTCAGTTCCCATGATTCCCTAACCTTAACCCTAACCCTAAAAGTGGACTGAATTCACACTATTTTTGACAGTCTGCAACCCCCCATATAACTCAGCAGAAAAGTTTGAATCATATAAGCCATTGTATTCCCTATTACTATGTATGGATGCGAGAGGTGGACAGTTAAGAAAGATGATAGGAAGAAAATAAATTCCTTTGAGATGTGGTGCTGGAGAAGATTGTTTAGGATCCCATGGAGCCAAAAAGACAAGCAAATGGGTCCTAGATCAGATCAATTTGGGAGCCTACCTGGAAACCAAGGGCCTTTACAGACCGATAGAAATAATGCAGATTGAGGTCACTTTAACTGTCCTGGATCAGTGCTAGGGAATCATGGGAATTGTATTTTTTTCTGGGACATTGAGCCTTCTCTGTCAGAGAGCTCTGGTGCCACAATAAACTACAGTTCCCATGATTCCTTATCACTGAGCCAGGACACTTAAAGTGCCCTCAAGCTGCACTATTTCTGGCAGTCTGTAAAGGCCCCAAGATGTCCAAATTAAGGCTGTCATACTTCAGACACATCATGAGAAAGGAGGACTCATTGGAAAATACAATAATGCTGGGAAAGGTGGAGGGAAATAGGAAAAGGGGAAGACTACATGACAGATGGATGGACTCTATTAAGGAGGTCATGTGTATGAGTGTCCGGAAAAGCTGCCAACACATGGCTGATAAGGACAAGGCCCTTTTCCAAAGACACAAACACAGTTGCAAGTAACGTACCAATGTTTGCTTGCAGCAGGCAAACAACAAGTCCAGAGTTCTGAAAGGCAAGTCAAGACAGCAATCCAAGGTCCAGGGTTATCACAAGCAGGTAGTCCTGAGCCGTTTCAAAGGTCACAAGATTCAAACCAGTCTAGAGTCAAGCCAAGAGTTAAGAGCTTTCACCGGGGAATCCAAGAGGGCCTCTCTGGAGGCTTGTTAGCCATCTATCCCTGTGTTGAATTTGTTGAGAGAGATAAACTCTGTGCCCATTGGTTATACCTGGGGTGGCTGGAAGACCCCGCCCAATATTCTTTCTCTTGTGGGCCTGATAGCAACTGCGGCAACGAGACAATTTTTATGCTTCCCTGCCGCTAATAGCCCTTGGGAACCGGAGGTTCAATAATACCATTCTATATGTTGAGGAGGTGCAGGATTGGAATTTAGGTCCCTTAGTTGTAGGGATTTGCCACCTGAGATGAGGATGAGGACTGGGATTGTCCTTCACCCCAATTATTGTGTCTTCATCTCCGGTTTTAATATCTATGACTTTACCTGAGGCCGGGAATGCCACAGGGGCGACCATCGGAGTTGCGTTGGGGAATGGGAGATATGGCTGGACCAGGAGGAACATATGTTACAAAAGAAGACGGGATCGCTGTTTAGTAGCTATCCTGCCTTCAGTTCCTTGCTTGGAGAGCAGACCTACCATTCCAGAGAACTTTACGCTGCTCCTCTGCAATGCCAGGTCAGTTAAAAATAAGACTCACATCATCCAGGATCTTCTCCTGGATGAGGATGCCGACCTGGCTTGCTTCACAGAGACCTGGCTGGGAGAGGATAGTGCTGCTATCTGGGCGCAGGCCCTCCCAGCTGGGTACTCTGTCAGTGAGCAGGTGAGGTTAAGTGGGCAGGGGGGCAGAGTGGCTCTAGTTCATAAGAACCTCTTGACCTTGACCAGAATACCTGTCTGGAACACGGTCCAATTCGAGTGTATGTACCTTAGCCTGAAGACCAGAGATAGAGTGGGGATTCTGCTAGCCTACCTACCACCCCGTTGTCTAGCAGACTCCCTGACCGAGCTGACACAACTTGTCTTGGAGCTATTGTTGGAGACTCCCAGACTTTTAGTCTTGGGGGACTTCAACATCCCGCTCGAGACCAGCTTAACTGGCGCGGCTCGGGAGTTCATGGAGACCATGATAAACATAGGCCTATCCCAAATGGTCAACGGGCCCACATATTGTGCAGGTCATACACTCAATGTGGTCTTTAGTACGGAACAGGAATATCCATGGGCGGAGGTGGTAAGTACCTCCACATTGTCATGGACAGATCATTTCCTGGTCAAGATGGAACTTATAGCCAACATCTGCCCCACCGGGGGGTGGTGGACCTATTAGAATGGTCCACCCTCAAAGGCTAATGGAGCCAATCGGATTCCAGAAAGCCTTAGAGGGGTTAATGGTTGGGAATGCCGGTGACTCTGTTGACACTCTGGTCAACACCTAGAACATCAATCTTACCAGGGCTATCGACACAATTGCTCCCAAGCATCCTTGCCATCCCGCTTCAAACCGAAAGCCTTGGTATATGCCAGAGCTTAGGAGAATGAAGCGGTTTGGCCAATGACTGGAGCACAGGTGGCGGAAGACTCGACTCTTATCTGACAGAACTCGCCATAGGAACTTTCTTCGTTCCTATTGGGAGGCAATACTTGCAGCGAAGAGAGCCTTCTCCTCTACACGTATTGCCTCTGCAGAGTCCCGTCCAGCAGAGCTGTTCAAGGTGGTAAGGGAGATGACGCAGGTATCCCCTGCGCCAAATCCCTTGCTTAACCCAACAATGGCCTGCTGTGACACGTTTAACAACTTTTTCGCAGATAAAATCTCTCAGATAAGAGCCGACTTAGATGCTACCATTAAATCAAAGTCTATAGGCGAGGTGTCCAGTGACTCCTCCGATATAGTTATACTGGATCAGCTCCAATCTGTGAGTACCGAGGACGTGGACAAGCTGCTTGGTAAGTTGAGGAAGACAACCTGCCCTCTCGATCCTTGCCCATCGTGGCTGGCTGCCCGGGGGGGGGTGGCGCTGTGGAGATTCCTTGTGGATATCATCAACACATCCTTCAGGGAGGGACATATACCATCTTGTCTGAAGGAAGCGGCTGTTAGGCCACTCCTAAAGAAACCCTCCCTGGATCCCCTGGACATGAATAATTATAGACCAGTATCCTTAGTTCCATTCTTGAGCAAGGTTATTGAGAGAGTGGTTGCTTTTCAACTCCAAGTGGTCTTGGATGAAACCGATTATCTAGACCCATTTCAAACCAGCTTTAGGACAGGCTTTGGGGTTGAGACTGCCATGCTTGCCTTGACAGACGATCTGCATCTGAGCATCGACGGGGTAGTGTGACCCTGTTGGTGCTCTTAGACCTCTCAGCGGCTTTTGATACAATAGATCACGGCATCCTCTTGGGCCGCCAGAGGGAGTTAGGTATCGGGGGCACTGCTTTGCAGTGGTTCCGGTCCTTCCTCTCGGGTAGGTCCCAGAGGGTGCTGCTCAGGGACTGTAGTTCCAGTAAGAGGGAACTCATTTGTGGGGTCCCTCAGGGAGCTATTTTGTCCCCAATGTTATTCAACATCTATATGAAGCCGCTGGGTGAGATTATACGGAGTTATGGTGCTGGGTGTTATCAGTATGCTGATGCTCAAATCTATTTCTCTGTGTCTTGTTCATCATCCTCGAATTCCAATGGCATCTCTTCTCTCAATGAATGTCTTCAGGCGGTAATGGGCTGGATGAAGAAAAACAGATTGAAACTGAATCCAGACAAGACAGAGGTGCTCATGGTAGCGGCCCTGAAACCAAGAATTGGGTTGCAACCTCCAGTCCTGAATGGGGTCACACTCTCCTCCAGTGACTGTGTTCGCAGTCTGGGGGTGCTCCTTGATACGTCACTCCTGATGACAAATCAGGTTAATGTGATGGTCAGGAGCGCCTGTTATCAGCTTCGGCTGATACGCCAGCTGTGCCCTTTTCTGGAAGTAAGGGATCTCGAGACTGTTGTGCACGCACTGGTAACCTCCCGCCTTGACTTCTGTAATGCGCTCTACATGGGGCTACCCTTGTGCCAGGTTCGGAAGCTACAGTTAGTTCAAAATATGGCAGCCAGGCTTGTTTCAGGAACATCTAGGAGGGACCACATCACTCTGGTCTTGAGGTCCCTCCACTGGCTGCCTATTCGCTTCTGGGCCCAGTACAAGGTGTTGGTTATTACCTTTAAAGCCCTAAATAGCTTGGGTCCAAGCTATATCAGAGACCGCCTCCTCCCGTATAATCCCCCCCGCGCGCTCCGGTCCTCTGGGAGAAATTTCTTAGAGTCACAAAGATCGAGGCTATCCGCAACCTCCCAGAGGGCCTTCTCTGTCTTCACCCCCAGACTCTGGAATGACCTGCCGGATGAGATCCGTCAATTAACATCTTTGGACAGTTTCAAAAAGGCTGTCAAGACGGATCTCTTCCGGCAGGCCTTTCCAGACTAAGTAGCCCGGCCCTGGGCTGTTCCCTCCTCCTTCAGTGACACTATTTGAACCTTGGCTCCCCCGCAGAGTTATAATGGGGTGATGTCCTATGGTCTTATTATTTTAATTGTTATGATTTTTCATTTAATTTATTATTAGGATTTTAATACTGTTTTAAGGGGGGAGGGATATGCTTTTTACTGTAACTGTTTTATGTTGTAAACTGCCCGGATTGGGCAACCATTGGGCGGTATATAAATAAATTTTATTATTATTATTATTATTATTATTATTATAAGATAAGCCTTGACAAAGAGCTTGGCTTTTCCCAGCTGCTTATCTAAACCCAGCTCCTCTCTCACAGGTGTTTATCTTTAGCTGCACATTTCTCAGCTAACCTTCGAGAACGCCGCAGCCCAGCCCTATCTGTTCTCCTCTGGGCAAAGGTAGGTATCTTAGTCTCTTGCTCCTCTGCTTCTTCCAGGCCTGAAACCTCTGCTGGGGAAAGGCTTTCTGCTGGAGGGAGGCTAGGCTGGTGAGGCAGGGGCTGTTCCTCAATGGGTCCCACACAACTAGGTCCAGGTTCAGTTAGGTCTATGGGAGGTGGTAGCACCATGCTAGGTCCTGGCTCCACATCCTCCCCCTCAGAGTCCTCTATGTCCTCAACCTGGCTGTCCCTGACAATGAGTCTGCAGGACTTAAGGAGGGCAGTGGAGGATAGGGGGTCATGGAGATGTCTCATCCATAGGGTTGCCGTGGATCAAGATTGACTCAAGGGCAGTTAACAACAACAAATGTAAATGAAAACCTTATAGTCAAAGCAGCACAATAATGTGTCTTGTGGTGGTGGTGGTGGTGGTGGGGAACAGATTAATACAGAGAGTTGAAAGCTTTGGCCTGTGTATTCTCAGTTCCTTTGCCAGTGGAAGCACTTCAAACAAAAACAGTCTTTTGAAGTGCCAACTGCCTTTGGTTCAAAACAAAAAGACCTTGAGAGCTTTGCTAAGGTAGTGTTTGTAGGTCTCCTTGGAGTGGAAATTAACAAGACTAGCAGTCTAGTTTACATTTCTTGTATGGTATGTGCCACAAGCCATTGAGAACCATCTTCTATTTTGAAAGTAAGAAAAATATCAAATGTTCCACCACCCTCTGGCTAAACAAGGGTTTGATTGAGTTTTACTGTGGGAGAGTGTAAAGTTCCTTAAGAAACATAGAATATTTGCTGCTTGTGTTCTAGTCATTCTTTTCCAAAAATTGTGAATAAATATTCAGAGTGAATAAGATGATCACAAACAAGTCTCCCCCTCCTTTTTTTTTTTTTTTTTTTTGTTTTGTTTAAAAGGGAGATTCTAATTTTACTCCCCTCCCTAAAAATACTATCTCAACTAAATTACAGTGGGCTCTTATCCACTAGGGTTTGGTTCCAGGACCCCCCGTGGATGCCAAAATCCGTGGATGCTTAAGTGCCATTAAATACAATGGCATAGTAAAATCATGTCTCTTATATAAAATGCCAAAATCAGGGTTTGCTATTTGGAATTTATACCTTTTTTGAATATTTGCAAGCCGTGGATGCTTGAATCCATTTATTTAAAAAAAAACCTGTGGCTATGGAGGGCTGACTGTACTTCAGTTTAATTAATTTGTTTAGATAACAAATTACTTGTTATTAAATTCCAAGTGACTACTCTTAAGTTTCTTCTTTAGCAGATATCTGTCTCAAAAGTAGATCTACTTTAAGGCCCAGTTAGGGCTGTAGAAAAATGTTTGGCATGAATCTTCGGGCCATCTCCAAATTATTTAACCCTAGGTTAGCAGATTGCTTTGTTTTGGGATTTTTTTTTTTTTTGCAAGATTTATTCAGAGTGGGGTTATGATTGACTTCCTCTAAGGCTGAGAAAGTGTGTCTTGCCCAAGGTCACCACATGGGTTTCCATGGCAGAGCAGGAACTTGAACCCTGGTCTTCAGAGTTCTAGTCCAACATGGAAAACACTACATCATACAAGTATCCTTTATCCAAAATGCTTGGGACTAAAAGTATTCTGTATTTTAGATTTTTTGTAGATTTTGGAATACTTGTATTTGCATATACATAATGTAACATAATGAAGCTGGAGACTGAGAATCTGAGAAACTGATAATCTGTGAAATGGCTGGAATCCAAACATAGTACTTGGCATGAATCCACATCTCCCACAATTTCACAGATCCTTGCTTCTCTCTCTAGCAGATGCAATACAGTTATGTAGTTAAAATAGTTTTGGATTTTAGAATTTTGGATAAGGGATAATAAAACTGTACTAGTTCTTTATACAATCAGTGGTTGTGTATCAATGGTACACTAATCAATGCTAGTGTCAATCAACTATTTTTGGGAGGAGGAGATTAGGCTACTGGAGAGTTAAAACCTGCCAACAGTCTTTATACTTGGAACTATTGAAAAAGTGCTGATTAGTGCTGTATATGCAACTACATCTGTCAGATCAAGATAAGAGCCATGCTACACACCTGCTCTCACAGCTAGGAGTGGACTGATATGAAGAAGTTGACTCCTGTAAACACATATCCTCTGTTGCTGAATATGAAAGTATTAGCAAGATGTGTCTTATTTATGGATGGTGTGTGTGTGTGTGTGTGTGTGTGTGTGTGTGTGTGTACAGAGAGAGAGAGAGAACTGGAAATTGACATTTATTATCCTTGCATAAATATTTGTACTCTGAACTGGAGATGTAGTCCGTAAGGTCACCTTTCTCCTGGATTTATGAAATTTAAATGGATTACACAGAACTAGAAGACCTCTGTATACAAACAATTTAAAATATCATCCTTAAACTCAAGGGCAAGGAACATATGGCTCTCTAGATGTTCTTGGGGTGCAATTCCTATTATCCTGCAGTGGAGGAAACAAGGTCTTGCTTAAAGTGCTCCAGACTGTCTCCTTCATAATCACTGCACTTAGGGATCATGATGATCCCAATGCATCCTAATCTAAGGGTCTGTAGAGACATTGCAGTATCAGAGTCCCTTGAGGATGGAAATGGGTTAAGAACAAAATGGACAGAGTAGAGAATCCTCTATTCTCTATGGCAGAAATTACAAATAATAGAAAACATGACATGTAAATTTGCTTGGTTTTTTTTAATAATGAGGGGAAGGAACATTTTTGCTTTCAGCTTAACTTGGTCCATACTCATAAGATTTGGCATAACAAAGATAGAACATTGACTATTATTTCATTATTCTTTTGCTTTATTTCTGAGCAATGGCCAAAGAGTGAAAAGAAGTTGCTATTTAAAGCCTGGGGAAATTTTGCAGTGAAATGAACTCTTGTTTGTAAACTTAAAGAGTTTGAATGGAGTGTGAACTCTGGGGTGCAAATTACCATGATTTTGCATGCAATAGGAGTTTGAGTTTGCAGACTCACTAGTTTTTGTAAAAAGCAAAGATTAATCTGACTATCAATGTAGCTGAAACAAATTGATCATTTAGGCAAATGTTCCAAGCTCTGGTTTGAGGGCATGGTGGATGTCATCTCTTCTATGGTATTGCATGAAATGCAGCACAACAATATAAAGTACTTTGACTGATTGCTGTTGCCTGATTCATATGATACAACATGAACAAAACATAAAAACTTAAATAGTACAATGAATGGGAAGAAGACTTTGGAACTGGCTTCTTCTTCTTTCCTGTACATATGAATTTCAGTGGCATTTTAAATTTTCATTATCTTCTTGGTAATGGGAGGCAGTCTTGTTCTATTACTATCTTTTCTCTGCCATTTAGTAAAGCATAGTAAAGCATGATGACCTTTCCTTGAAAATCTGCAAGAAGATTTCAGAATTTATATTAAACAATGGTTTCAGCTGGTTAGATGGCTAAATATTGGCCAACAGATTATACTTGGCTGTCTTTCCCCCTGTGCTATTCCTTGTGTTTTCCCCCTCCCTGGGAGAACAAAGACAGTCAAAGGGCTAGTGCATTTGCCTAAAGGGCCAGCCTGGGGATGGAGTTGAGGCAGGGTGACTGCACACTGGGCACCCTGACTCCACACTGCCACTGCCCTGTCATGCACCTGACTGCGTGGCATGCAGTGTCAAGGTGCCTCATTGGTGGAGCGTGTGCACACGCTGTGCCAAAGGGGCACAAAAGAGCCAAAGTAGCAGCTCTAAGGACAGCTTTTTGCCACTCCAAAAAGGAGCGGCATTTGCCAGCTCTTTTTGGAGCAGCACAAAGGAGGATCAGGGCCATGGGGTATGGTTGCCGAAGCCCCAATCCAACACTCCCAGGGGCAGCACAGAGCTGCCCCTTAGGGGCCATTTGCATCATTCCAAGTTTTTGGCTAAAGGATAAAACTGACAGCCTTAATTTCATTGTATTTCTTAGAATCCAACAAGTAATCTTACCCCTTCCCAGTTCTGAAGAGTGCAGTATTTTTTTCCCTCCAACACAAAATATATGCCCTTTCCTTTGTCTTTTCCTCAAAATTTGTACTTTTGGCACACATTTTTACTAGTGTTTGTATTCTTGTTCAATTTCCCCATTGACTAAAGAGTCAATGCATCCATTTTCTTTAAGCTCATTTCCTCAAATGAACAAAAGAGAATTTTGTTCATATTTTTTTAGTCTCCAAAATGCACTGGAAGTCTTGCAAATGTATGAATTTCATAGGCAAGATATGTTTTGTCACATTGAAAGACTTGGGAGGTGTGAAAAGGATATTTATGGACGAAAATGTGAACCCAATATGTGAACCTGAAATATGTTTCTCGAATGTTAGGAAACTCTGACAAGAAAAATCCTGGTTCTGACAAGAATTTTTGCAGTTTGTGACTCAGTCTGTGCAAAATTTGCACATTTGGTTAAGGGTTTTTGCATAGAAAATGCAATACTCATGAAATCTAATGTTCTGTTCAGAAAATGATGTTTTCTGTGCAAAAAGCCCAGATGTCAATTTTGCACACAATGAGTCACAAACTAAAGTGTTTTCTGCACAAGAAACTGCATATTGTTATATTCTTTGCAGAATATTATATTTCTTTGAAGAAAATGCTATTTCTGCACAGAAAAAAAAATCTGTTTTCTATGGGGGGGAAAAAAGCATATGCAATTTTGTACATGGGGAAGTCCCAGAGAGTGTTCAAAAACAGTTTATTTTTCAAAGGGGTCATCCACACTTATGTTTTTGTACTAAGGAGATCCAATGATATTCGATGATGCAATACCAAATTGAAGTTCCCACTATGTTTACCATAATCGAATCTCTCTGTGGCATTTTAGTCCTATTGATGTTCACATTACCATAGTATCAATTTAAAATGGAGTCTTCATTTTGAAACTATTTGATCGTTCTCAGTTTTTTAATGTCAATCAAATGATGTGCATCTTTGTCATATCACATACGTCAGTATTTAAAGGTACTTTCATACTGCAGCCACGCAAAAGCAACGGTGTGCATAAACTGTCAAATTTGTTGTTTTTTTTTAAAGTCTAACGTCTCATCATGTTACCAAGAGAACCCCCCTCCCTGGCTTTTGTGAGCTTTGGGAATCAGCCATCAGTGCAGACAAGGGAACTAATTCACTGGCAGAAGATGAAAAAAAGCTGTGTGGCATTTTAAAGGAACCACTTTCCAAAGTGTGGGAAGTTTGAATCCACCGCATTTATGGAGCCAGTTTCTTCATCCTTTGCAACTGGCAAGGCGAGACCAGTGGGATGTGTGTTTCACCCCTCTGCACATAACCCCTCTCTTCCTGAGTGCTCCAAAAGGAATCAACAGCACATTCTCATTTGCAGCTCTTTAAAAATGATTGCCTCTTTCTAAAAGACGCAGTAAAAGCCCGGGATTCAAAAGTGCAGGGCTAAGTGGTTTTTTTGCCAACTCCCCCCCCCCCCCCAAATTTGCACCAAGTGCACTCGGTGCAAGTATAAATGTCCCAGAAATAACCTGGTTTCCACACTGGGTTATTTCATAGTGTGAATGAGCCCAAAGACTTTCTTAAAGAAAATTGCTAAAATTACTTGCTGCTTCCATCAAAAATCAAACTATCTCTGAGTAAGCTTTTATTCAAGTGATTCAAGAGTGATGAAATGGTTAGACTAGACTTAGGGAGTCTCAAGTTCAAATCTTAACTCAGCCACAAATCTCAAAAGTCTTTGGGCCAGGTGAGTGAGTCTTTTCATACTACACAGTTGTAGCACTCTGGTTCCACTTGAACTGCTTTGACTACATCCTATGGAATCCCAGGTGAGGAACTAGAACTCTCTGGATAAGAATTCTAAATGCCTGCCCCTAAACTGCAAATCTCAGGTTTCCATGGGAAGTAACCATGATATTTAAAGTGAAACTACAATTGTGTAGCATAAAATGGCCAAATGTTCTTCATCCTAATTATTTTGCTGTGTGGATTAAGGGATAAGAAAGATGTTTTGAGCTCCTTGGGAGAATGCAGGGAAGGATGAATAATTCATAAAGTGGTGATATATCTTCATTATTTGTTGGGAAATGTACAACATAATGGTTAGAATAATAGTTGGAGTTCATCAGAACTCAGGAGATAAAGTTTCAGATTGTATCACATGTGCACTGCATGAAACTTGTTTGCATTAGTACTATTTCTTTTTCTTTCTTTTCTTTTTTAATAAATTTTAAAAAAGCAAACACATATATACATAACATCAATCAAGTTCTTACAAGTATGATAAAAGGAAAGAAAGAAGGACGAAGAAAAAAAGTGAATAAATGAAAGAAAGGAAGAAAAAAAGAAGAAAAAGAAAAAAGAATTACATTTTACATACCACAAACCATATATACGACAAATCGTAAACATATATTCATACATTCAATCATTCTTTTTATTGTGAATACATATACGATTCTTCTAATACTATCTTAGGGGGGTTGCAGACTGCCAGAAATAGTGCAAATTGAGTCCACTTTTAGGGTTAGGGTTAGGGAATCATGGGAACTGTATTTTATTGTGGCATCAGAGCTCTCTGACATAGAAGGCTCAATGTCTCAGAAAAAAAACAATTCCCATGATTCCCTAGCACTAACCCTAACCCTAAAAGTGGACTCAATTTGCACTATTTCTGGCAGTCTGCAACCCCTATTAGTTTCATAGTATAATATGGCTTCCTTAACTTAACCCTTACATATCAAGGTTTTTTTTATCCTGAAACCCTTCTTATTAACTTTGTTTGCATTTATTTCTCCATTTTCATCCTCTCTCATTCTAACCCTGTTATTTCTTCACATCTTTTTCTTTGTACAATATGATTTTCCTTGTTTACATTTCCTTATCCTCTCTTCATTTTATATTCTAATAACTTCCATTTTCCAGTATTTCGTGAAAGGCAACCATTCCCTTTCGATATCTCCTTTTTTTTATCTCTTAGAAGTGATGTTAAAATGTCTAGCTCCATCGCTTCTCTCATTTTATGTTCCCATTCTCGTTCTGATGGTATTTCAGTTTGATTCCAGTATTTTGCAAATATAATTCTTGCTGTGGTGACCAAATAGAAAATTAATTTTTGGTGTTTGTTTACTGAATCTGTTCTTGCTGGGTCTATTATATTTAATAAAAAGAGCATAGGGTCAAGTAGAATTTGAACTTTTAATATTTCTGAAATTTTGTTCTGAATCGTCTTCCAAAATTTCTTAGTTTCTTTACACTCCCACCATTGGTGATGGAATGTTCCTACTGCATTTCCAGCATTTCTCATTTCCTGTTTTATGTATTTTGTTCAATGTTGCTGGAGTCAGATACCAACGGTGAAACATTTTTATATAGTTCTCTTTGCATTAGTACTATTTCACCACATAATGTACCTTATGGAGAAACTGAATTAATTATTAAATCAGTACTTGTAAAAATGCAATGATTGATTTTTAATTAAGGAACAGACTACACAAACCCATGAATAAACACATTATTAGATTTGACTTGCATTACTATCTTTTTTATGTCTATATTAAAGAATATGCAATTTTTATTAATATGTTTTTTGTTCACACTTTCACAAGAACTGCATGCCCCCTCATCTTTTTGGATCTGTGAGCTTTGTTCCTTAGCATGTATGGCATTATGACTTTTAATTCAACTTTATTCATGACTATGTACGGATATGGAATTCATTGCCTGGGTATATATGCTTACATTCTCCCATGAAAACAACAATTTTTCTCTTCACAAGACTGATGTCAAATTATGGGCAGCTTCCTCCAGAAAGTCATAAACTTTCAAAACATAAGAATTGTGACATATACATACAGTCATTTGCTGGAACACACATATGGAAGGGGCCAGTCTGTCCGATATTAATGGCAATCAGAATTAAAGCTATCAATACCAGAATCCACATGGACACGTATATGGTCCTCACCCCCATGTAAGTCTAGGTCAGCAGCCACAAGGGAAAACTTCCTCAAAACTATACATAGGTGGTGCCTTACCCTCCTCCTGCTATCAAAAATGGTACACAGTCTCCCAGTGAGCTGTTGGAGGGGGTGCAAGGACACTGGCTCCTATATCCACATGTGGGTTGAAAGCCCCATTATACAGGAGCTTTGGTGCCTAGTTCTACACCAGCTCTCATGTATTATACACCAAACCCTGTACTTTTGTCTGACCCTGATTTTACTCTTAGTGTTTATTGATATTAATATATAGAAACTGATGGTTTTTTTCATCACAGATGTGAGACTTGAGGGGGCTAAATGTTGGAAACATAAGGATCTGCCTATTGAAGGTTGGTGAGAAAGGGTATGGAACCTATGATTAATGGAAAAACTTTCCTCTACAATGAGACTTTGTAACGGACATTCAAAACATGACATTTTTTATGAGGATTGGAGGCTCTTTATTGAAATTGTAACTGAACCTTCACACCATCTCCAACCTCTGGACTCTCACAACAACTTCTAGAAGGACACTTTACAATTCAACGCTAAGACTGAACTGACTCCAGAAGAATCCCATTCATGGAATCCTGCAAACTAATGATCACTGAGTAACATCACATCCTATGGTTATTGTTATATTTGTTATTATGTTGCACTGTAATGTTGACTATCTTATAAAGACTTGAAAATCAATAAAAATAATTTAAAAATGTATTTTGACAAAAGGGGAGGGTGTGCAAAACCATGCACACATTTGAAAAATGTGCCCAACTATCTATCTGTCTGTTTGCAAAACACTTTACTATATGAGGAAAATATGTAAAAAAAAACATACATTTGTAAACAAGTATATGAAATGTATACATTGGGAGGGGATAAGCATACATTTCCATGGAAGAAGAAAAATATTTACATGGAAGTCGTATGGGTGAAAGTATGCTTGTTGGCTTCTGAGAAATGCAACAAAAAATAGATTTTCAAATCCCCTAATCTTGACAACAGAGGAGCCTTACTTGCCTATTCCCATACTAACAATTACCTACATGAAAACCAACATCAAAAGTCTAGCTATTTTTGCCTGTCAAAAACTTAAGGACAGTGTGCTAGTCAGTGATACTAGTAGACAGTATATAAATAAATATATAGAGAAGTTATTTTGTAACAGAAACACAATAATATCAATTCAATACTAAAGTGTACATGTTTTTCTGAAATGTTACACAACATGTCTTAACTGAAAGGCCTACTATTTCATCAGTCACAATGTTCCAATGAATGAAGCCCATAGTAAATATGGACATAATCAATGTGAAACAACTTACTGAATTCAAAAGATTTGTTTGTCACTTTCTTTAGCAAACTCGGAACTGTTGGCATCTTTCAAATTATACAACTTGATATATGCATTCACTTCCCATATTATAACCATAAGAACTAAAGCAGACTATTAACTCATGATTTTCTCTTCCATTAAACTGACTCTCTTATTTTCCTTGTCTAAGGGAATACAATGACAAGCTCACTTATATAGAGACTACAAAATGAGGATTTTTGAGAGTATGTTTCTTTAGGGCAACACAAAAGAATTTAAAAAAAAATCCTGAAAATAAACATGTTCAATACACAAAGCTCCTCCAGATGTAATATCACTGTTTTTTTTATTTCCTGATCAAAACAATCTCTTCCTCTAGGTTTCTAAAAGAAATTCACAAGTGACTTTGATCACATAATAAAGTGACAGCATGCTGGTGTACATCTGTCTGTCTTTAAAGGAATTAATATAGACAAATGTTGTCACCATTATGGTGACAATTAACCTGTCACAGTAAGCCCCAAAATGCTACCCTTATTTCAGCTCACTGATCTGGTGAATGATAAGACTGCTGGAGGAAAGAACTATTGCTGAAAAAAAGTGCAACCATGTTCATAAAAATATCTATTTGATCCTGATATGTATAGTCAGTACTTTCATGGAGTAATGTTCCTGCATTAGAAATTGGAAGCAATATTTGTAAAGCAATACTGTTATTTTATGAAAAAAGTACATGGTTGGAGAAATGTGAATCCTCATATATTTCATTCTCACATGCAAGGAGCAATAGTTCCAACAGTTTCCCCAGTGTGGGGGAAAATGGATATTAAGCCTCAAAACTTTCCCTCTGGTTGAATGAAGTGTTGCTGAAGAATTATTCTGCAGAATGATTTATTTTTATGAAGAATAACATTTTTATGAACATGGTTGCACAATAGTTCTTTCCTCCATTCCCCTGGTAGTCCTGTTAATAATAATTCCTTTAAAGACAGACACATACACACAGGCAAGCTGCTACATCATTATATTATCAAAGTAGTGTTTGTCACTTGCAAATTCTTGTAGAAATCTAAGGAAGAGATTGTTTTGCTTCTGATTTGGAAATAAAATACAAACAGTGATATTAAGCTGGGGGGAGCTTCATGTATTGAACATGTTTACATTCAGGATTTTTTTTTAAGTCTCATGAGCTGCTCTTGAGATATATATCAAGGAGGAAGGCAGTGGCATCACTACAGTTGGCATCACCTGGAGCAGTAACTCATGGTGCCAACCCCACCCCACCCCCATTGACCATAACACACCATATAGAATCCCTAGTAAGGTTTGTTTATATCAATGTTACTCATAAACTCATAATTCTCATATACCATTGAATAGAATGGTAACAATTGTGGCATAAAACAACTAGCAGTATTAAAATTATATCCTTAAATTACAACATCATACACACAGACTAAACGTATTTACATGTCCATAGTTTCATGTGGGTAAAGTGAACATTTATTTATTTATTTATTTATTTAATTTTGAGTATTTATAGCCTGCTCTTCAGCTACAAAGGCTTTCAGAGCAGCTTACTTTTTTTTAATTAGATGTTTCTAAATGGAGTTTTAATTTTTTTTTAAAAAAAATTAAAATTAAAATTAGATAAATAAAAAATTACGTTTAATTTTCAAATTTTCAAATTTATTTAAAAAACAAAACAAAAACTAGGATCTTTCCTTTCTCCTCATGCTGAGCCTTGTCCCAGTCACACCATCTTTCCAGTGTTTTAAAGCCCATTTCTGTCCAAAGGGAGATGTCTGGGGATCAGTGGTGTCCCTCCCTTAGGGTGTCACGTGGTGCAGTCCACAGCTCGCACAACCTGCTAGTGATGCCCCTGGAGGAGGGTGGCCACAAAAAAGGTGGGTGGTTTTTTGTTGTTGTTGTTGTTGTTGTTGTTGTTTTTTGCTGGGAACTCTTTTCTGCACATTTTCTGCACTTAAAAAAAGTGTCTTTCTCCACAGAATAATTCTCCCACACTTCTAGACATTCAAATATCAGATTGAAATTACACAAATTATCACTGGACTATTATTCTTCACAATGAGATTCCCCATTTTTCAGACTGGGAACAAAATTATTAATATTCTTTCAATCCTTATTTGGTTGTCTTCACTTGTTTCTGACACTGAAAAAAAATATACCCCATTACTTGTTAGCAACTGTGATGGTTTCCTTCTTCAGTTTGCTCACATAGACACTAAACCTTGGGTTCTTGTCATATACTTTGCCTCCAAAGCCTGTAAACTATTTAGTGTCTGAGGCCCTACGGTGATTATGCCCTACGGGGATGCAGACGGGCGGCCCTGGGCCACCCCAGAAAATGGAGTATCGAGGCTGAAGCTGCCAGATGCGTCGGCTCTAATCCTCCCTTTCACCTCCTGGGAAAGGAGCGCCAAAACACCACTCCTTTCACATGCGGCAAAAAGGGCACCCAAAGAGTTGCCACACAGCTTTTTTGCACCTCTTCCAGTGCAGCGTGTAAAAGTGCTGCTCTGGGAGGACGCCCTGACAGTGCACGCTGTGCGTAGTGGTGCATGCTGTGATGACGTCCTCGGGAAGGGGTTGGGACACCAGGCGTGTGGCTGCCCATCCCCTTCCCTGCCTCCAAGACAGTGCAAAGTATCATCTGTAGAGGCCCTATATCACTGGACAAGCAAATAAGTTTTATAACTTTATACAGGTTTGCAATTACAAGACTAATTTTGCCTATAATCCTTAAATTAATAGCTCTCAGGCAGAGATATAAAATCAAACAAGAGTAAAGATTTATTTAATGACCAAGAGTTCAAATACCAAGAATGTAAGCTAGACTTGTATTTATTTCAACGAATCTGGATAATATTGAAATAACGGCTTTCCCCTGCACCCCTTACTTACCTTTTCATTATCCTCTCATCTAACTAAATCTGTATTTTGATCATATATATATATATATATATATATCCCTGTCCACATGAACCAAATAACATGTCCTTGCCTCATCCTTATGGTGATAAATCTGTACAATGCAGGGTCCAATCCCCAGCTCTGGTGCATAATGTCCAGATGATGTACAGCCAGTTTAGCACAGAACCCATAGTAAACCACCCTTACAATGGATTAAATAAACTGATCTTTTTCTCCAGCTGGAGAGACGCTAGGCAGCAGTTTATAACGTATCCTGTTGCACCACCCACCATTGCCAGTGCAAGACACTCCTTCTGAGGCCAAAATAAGATGCTCAGCCATGTGATCAATGTTGGATGCCTCAATTTTAGCCTTACAGAGGGCAACCCCTGATAGTGGCAGTGGGTGGCACAGCAGGACATGCATACAAACAACCACCCTATGTTGAACCAGAATGCACAGGTAATGGGGGGAATAGCAGGGAAGCTTTTGGGCCAGAATAGTCAAGACTGATCCTGGAGTATTCTGGCCCATGTAGACACTGCCTCATCTCCAGCTGGCTGTCTCTGTTAGCCAAATAAATATACCCCATGATCGGTCCACCCTAGGGTTGTCATAAGTCAGAAATGGCTTGAAGGCACATATAAACAATCTAATATAAAGAGAACAGCCAAACAACAGCAACAGCAAACATTTTTCTCTTGTTAGAGCTCTCAATTAGATCCTGAAATTGTTTTAATAAAAAGAAAAAAGTTTGTTTCAGTTTAATGTAGGCCCCAATTGAGTAATATGAAAACAAATAAAGAATAAATTGATTCCTCTAATCCTCTCTATTCACAGTCCCTAAGAAATAAAGGTCTCACACTTTTCCTGTTCTCTTCCTCTCACTTTTCAGGCAATGGTTTTATCCAGAGGTCCACTGGCAAACTTTTCTCCCCAAACTGTTCATCTACAGATGAAGCCTCACACTCTCACTATTTCTCTGCTTTTTGTTGCTTTCTTGACTATTTCTTCTTAACCTACTTGTCTCTCTGCTTACCTTCTCTCCTTGTATTTCAATTGTACTTCCAGCTATCTTTCCACAGCTTCAGCTCAGATGTCATTTCAGCTTTTTTCCACATTCTCACATTTTCTCACATTCACCCCTCTGCCATTCCTAGGCTTGGATGGCGTATATACACAATATTGCTTTCTCTTTCTATAATTCAAAAACATCTTGTGCTTTACAAAATGAAATTCATCTACTCCGCATTAATTCCCAAAATACCAATGCAAAATAGCATTTTAAAACAACTATCACCTTCCTTTTTTTTTTTTTTTTTTTTTGTAGCTTCAAATAGCTTCCAATTTATGACAACCCAAAGGCAAATTTTTCAAAGGGTTTTCTTGGCAAGATTTGTACAGGGTGGGGTTGCCTTTGCCTTTCTCTGAGGCTGAGACTTGTCCGAGGTCATCCAGTGAATTTCATGGCTGGGGATTTGAACCTTGTCTTCAGAGTCATAGTCCAGTGTTCAAAACATTGCACCACACTTGCTCTTGTTAAAGCCATACAGATGGATAAAATAGCATAGAACAGTGTTCCTTTACCATTCCTGTAGTGCTGAAATGCAAAATTTTAAATCTGTTAGCAAGACACAGTTAAAGGACAGTTAACAAAGCTGTTATACCATGATCATTATTAGATTTCTTTATAAATAGCATTTCCAGATTTTCTTCACTCTCAAGACTGAAAAACGCAGGGGCCTTTTCACATTACCAAATTATGGCACTATGGTTCTTTTTTAAATGCCATGGTTGCATCCCATGGAATCCTGGAATTTGTCATATAGTGAGGCACTAGAACTCTGGAAGATAATTCTAAATATGCCCCCCTTCAAATTCTGAGATTCCACAGAATGTTGCTATGGCAAAATAGAATCATAGCATTTCAAGTGTGTAATGTGAAAGGGGTGCAGGATTCCATAGGCTATTCCCATAGCAGTTAAAGTGGAATACAGCACTAGAATTGTGTAGTTTGAAAGGACCTGACATCAGAAAGAGAGAGAAAAAAGATAATTACAAAAAAAAAAAAAAAGGCCATTCCATTCTTTTTAAAAACTTGGACCTATGCAGCATCACTATTATGTGCCCTTCTGACAAATTATCAGAAAGCTTCCACATACTTGGTGTGTATCCACTTGACTATGGAGCTGAATGAATGGGCCAAATGGCTTCCCTCTAGCCTGGAATTGTCCTGTATGGACAACACAGGCCAATAGCTCTGGGCTGGGATTGGCCAGACTGGACCTCAATCTAGCATTTCCAGCCCAACCCTGGACCAAAAGGCCTTTGGCACAGTCTAAAAAGACCAGCTGTTTGTAGCTGAGTTTCCTGGAAACTGCACTGCAATGCCATCAGACCACACGGCCTCATGCATCTTACCCATCACCACTGCTGCATGACCACTGGTAGCCTGTGACATTGGAAGGAGGTGCTTGGCCATGTAGGTGATGTGACGTGTTTCTGCCCTTATGGGCTGCAGTGAGAACCTTCAGAGGGAATGCAGCAGGTCAGGGATGTGCAGTGGTGGTGGATCCTCAGCACAGCTGAGGGTAGATATGTGAACATCTTCACATCATTGCACCAGCCCGGGGGTGGGGATGGACCAGAACCATGGGTAGAATACCAAGGGGCTAGCTATGGTATCTTTCCTGTGCTCATAGGTCCTAAATCATCAGATGGCCAATGGAGTCTATGTGCCCAATATGAAAAATTCCCTTCCCATGGAGACCAGTCTGTCATTATGAACTGAGTTCCACCATAAATGAGCCTTGGGATGAGAGAATCAGAATAGTAGACTATAATTTACTCCGATTCAACAATAAATGTAAAATTCCAATGTGCTGTGCTCTGTTAAATAGTTTGATTAGGGACAACAATTCAAAATAGGAAACCCTGCTCTGTTCTCTCATTTTGCATGCTTCTTCTGCATTTTGCTTAACTCCAAGTTAATCTTTGTTTCTGTCATAGGTGTAAGTAAACTCAGAATGATTTCTGTAATAGCTTGTCAAGCCTTCACATTTGTTTATATATTCTGAATAAGATTATGGAGCCCTTTTCAGAGCTGGCTGCAAAAGCTAGACAGCTCACAACTGTATTTCTGGATGGTGAAGATGTCATAGAACATCTGCTTGGCTCTGCCAAGTGGATGTCAAGTAAATTTAAGATGAATTGTCAAAAAGATTTGGAGGGAGGAGTGGAAACCTCCAAGGCAAACTCCATTCAATAAGGAAGTGGGGGTTTGATGCTGCAAGTAATTTATGGCAACCTCAATACAGTCATGCAGTATAGCACAGAACATTTTTTGAATCATTTTTAATAGCCTAGAAGAGGGGAAAACAAGGACAATATGTATGCCTATATGTGTCTTTTGGTATACCTGTAAGTACATAAATAAATTATATTTGAGAAGACAGAGATTATAGTTTTGGTTGTCACTCACATTCTCTTCCTCAATGTTAAGAGGATAGTTAAGACTTCTTAATAACTGCTGTAGCTCCTGTTTTACTGGTATGAAAATGTTCTGGACAAATTTATTTTGTTGAGTATTATTTCTTTGAACAGAAATCTGCTCTTCCAGACCTTAGCACAGTGATTCTGGTGGAAGGGAGAGAAACAGGTTCAATTCTAACGTTTCAAGGTTCCTGCACTTTATTATTGAACTTGTCCCACCCCACAATCATTTGAAACACTGTATTTTCCCCATTTGAAATTGATTGGTAACAGTAATCTAGACATTCACGTCTGTTATTTCTTAATGGCAGCCCTTCAGTCAGAAGAAAATTAGCATATCAAACTGCTAGAGAAAAGGAAGCATGCTGGAAATAATTGTATAGTGATGGAGAAGGCACACTAAGAAAAATAGTTGAGAAATATTTTGAGATTAGATCACTGGGGCTGATGACATGTTAAGGACCAATAGGTTTTCTCATTCTGTCTTAATTCATGTGATCTTATTACTTCCAACAATCTCTAGAATGACTCTAGAATAAATAGTTAGTGCTAGGGAATCATGGGATTTGTTTTGTTTTTTTCCTGAGACATTGAGCCTTCTCTGTCAGAGAGCTCTGGTGCCACAATAAAATACAGTTCCCATGATTCCCTAACCCTAACCCTAAAAGTGGACTCAATTTGCACTATTTCTGGCAGTCTGCAACCCCCCTTAATTAAAGCTATCAGTAAAAGTCTTCTCCTGGCTCTGGCCCATCCCATAAGGCACTAGAAAAGGGCCTGGAGTTAATTTGGGATCAGTCAATTCAGGTCTGTCTGACCTCAGTGCATTAGGGATGTGAGCAATTTTACCATTTTTCTACCCACAGTGAGAAAGTCTTCAAAATCTGTGTGATTTTCAAAGAAAATCTTCAGATCAGGACTTACTCTACACAAAAATCTGAATGCAGCATTTTTGAGCAGAAATTTTATTGTAGAAATATTATATTTTCTTTGTAACCAAATTTGCAGTTTCTGCACAAAAATACAACATGCAAATTTTGTACAGAATGCATGCAACACTGTGGAAATTCTCAGTAGTTTAGGGTTCTGCTCATCAGGATTTCCCAGTGCTTGAGAAACATGTTGTCATCCATTTTTCAAAAATTCTTTCCATCTCTACAGTGCATGTAGTAGAACATGGATGCCCAAAATGTGGCCTGAAGACTGTTTTTGTGGTGCTTGACACTCCTAGACTTTTCTGTACATGGAGGAGGAGGAGGAGGAGGAGGAGGAGGAGGAGACTACTCTTTTGTAATCATTCAAGAACAGCATTTACATTTGTAGTGTTCAACATTAAAGAAGAATATTGAAAACCAGAAGTGTTTTGCTTCATTCTAGAGGATTTCTGGTTAGCCATGTGGCCTACAAAGAGCCACAACATAAGAAAACATTTCATGTCCATGTGGCCTACAGAATATCTTAGCATCAGACCTGTTGCACCTGCCCATCTCTATAGTAGAAATTATACTAACTTGGTGTGAGATCCTGCATTTGCATATCACCATGGTCATAGATGACAGGGATAGGCAAAATATTGCATGTTATTGAGGAGGCAGGAAACAGATAGCTGATGGACATTTTTTTGTTTTTTGGTACCTGCTGAAGCTAACCATAAGATCAGATCGTATGCAGAATTTGAAATGTTCCCATTAATTGGGCTGTGGAGCATCCCTTCAATATTTTAAAAAAGCCAGAGCTTGGAAAGTTACTTGTTAAAGTAATTAGTTTACTTTACCTTATGATTCTGCTTTGCACTGTCTTCAAGCCAAAGAAGGGGAGGGACAGCCGGATGCTGGGTGCCCCATCCCCTTCCTGAGGAGGTCATTGGAGTGCCGGCCCTTCCACACGATGAGCACTCCAATGACGTCCTTCCGGCTCAGCGTCCAGACACGCTGAACCGGAAGAGACGCTGAAGAGGCATGCGATGCCTCTTGTGGCACTCCTTGCACGGCTTTCGGAAGGAGCACTATTTTAGTGCTCTTTTCCCAGGTGGCGAAAGGGAGGATTGGGGTCGAGGCATGGGGCAGCCTCAGCCCCAATCCGCCGCTTCCCAGGGCAGCCCATGGCTGCCCGTCTGCATCCCCCTTAGTTACTTTTCTTGTAACACATTTTTTAAAAGTAAGTTTCAACTTTTTCTGTTTCTCAAAACTATTTTAGGTTGTCTACACTACACAGTTGTTGCAGATTTATCCCACTTTAGGTGTCATGGTTCCATGCTATGGAATCCTGGAAGTTTTGATTTAGAATTTTCAGAACTGTAATTCAGGGACTAGAATAGCACTAAATCCAAGGATTCTATAGGATTGAGCGATGACACCTAAAGTGCTATAAAACTGCTGTAGCTGTGTAGTGAGGATACACAGGTATTTTTTTATCTTTAAAAAAATCTGAATCCACAAGCCACTGTTTCATAGCACCTTACTTCTGATCCATCTCATCACCATTTCTATACCTATACCAGAATACTGAGGTAGTAGAATATTGAGGCAGTGCTTAAACCACATGATATTTAATTTATTCCACTTAGGGGGGAAGCAGACTGGTGGCACGGGGCCACCCTGGGAAGGTGTGCCGCGGGACCGAGGCATCCCCATGCCTCAATCCAGCGGCGCACCTTCCCCATCCCTGAAAGGAGCGCTAAAATAGCGCTCCTTTCACAAGTCAGTGAAAGTGCACCGCAAAAGCTTGCAGCGCACTTTCACTGACTTTTCCGCTGCAGCGTGTCCGGACGCTGCAGCGGGAGGTTGCCCTCGGAGTGCCGGCCGTGCAGAGGGCCAGCGGGTCCGAGGGCAACCTCGGGAGGAGGAAGGGGCGGCAAGCGTGCGGCTGACCTTCCTCTTCCCTGCCTCCAGGACGGCTTTTTAAGCCGTCTGCCGAGGCCCTTAGGCTTTGCTCCACAACTACACTACAAAAAGAGTGAAGTTCTCATCAAATAGCTATTGCAAGGGTCCTAAGGGGCTGAGCAGAGGGGCCAGTATAGTATCTGCTGATCCCATGTGATTTTGGTCCCAGTGCTCACCTGGGTTGGTTCCCGGGTTGGCACGGGGACAAGCAGATGGTTACACAACTGTTCCCACGCCGACCCAGGACCCACTACCAGAACACACACCTTAGCTTGCTGAGCCATTGCTTATACTACGAAGCTCCCCATTACTATGTCTGACACAGAAACAGGGTTCCTGGCTGCACCCATGTGGCCAAGTGCCCTGTTTCCACATCAGACATGATGATGGAAGGCTCCTGAGTATGAGTGATGGCATGGCAAGGTAAGCAGTGAGGGGACCATACAAACAGTGTGGGGGGGTGCCGTTGAGTTTCCAGGAAACTCCACAGCAAACCATTGGTCAAAATACCCCAGGGTAAAAGCTGATTGCCCCATGATCAGGCCATATCTATCAGATCCGTATCTGGTCTGGCAGGATTGGACTTTATTTCTGCAGTGTAGCAGCAGCCTTAAGAGTGGAATCACTGCCCCACTGACATAAAATTTGTCAGCTAGCTAATGCTGGACAAATTCGTCTCCCCTCCACACACATATATATAGAGTGGGTGATAATACATTCAAATTGTCTATGAAGAGACTTTCTTTTCTGTGGGAGAAGGCAATGAGGAAGAGGAAAGTATTCTAAATTTTCTGTAGAAAAAAATGTTTTCTGAGACATTTCATCTCATCTCTTGTTCTGGATTCTTCTTATGCTACACATTTCTATGTGAGTCTTAGGTCACTTTGTCTAAAAGCACAAGAACATTAATACTCTTGAACTGAAATTGATAGCTAGATAGATATTAACATGAAGCACTTTTAACACTAAGCTCAGTGGCAATTATCCCTGAAGAGTTTGTTATTATGGGTTGTTTTTTCCTGGCAGGATTTTTGATTTATGGCTGCATTATAACAGTTAGCAAGTCTTTCTTGTCTATAATGAAATAGTCTATGTGGATTACAGATACATCTAGTGGCAAGTCTACATTCACAGACATCAACAAATATCCATAGAAAAGTTAATGTCTATCCACTGTAGTTCATGGTAATTGTTTAAATTATGCAACAGTGTTTTACATTGTTAGTTACAAGCAGATTTCCTGGGTAGCAATCAATCAATGTAATGAGTTCCCCCCTTCTTCCATGGTTGAATTATGGCAAGTATACTATTTCGGTTACATTTTTTATTATTAAACCAGATGAATGGAATGAGCTCACATAAATGCTGAGGCCTGGTGTAAAACCTCATATAATCATGGTTAGTACAAAGGGCATATCTTTTCTCAATGCATATGTAAACTCCTCATCTCTTCATTTTTGGAAAACTATCATTAACATTTTGCTGACCATGGTTCCTTCAAACTGTTTTTGCTCCTAAGCATAGTTAGAAACTACCCATGGTTATTAGAAGAAGAAAAAACAGTGCAAAACTTATGCTAAACCTGCATAGCAGCCAAAGTAGAGTGGGAAAGAGTTCATGAGGAAGAGAAGAAAATTTGAATGGGAAGCATTCCTGAATCTTCATGGTTGTCACTACTCTTGCTTTCTGATTTTCTATAACAAAGATAAGTAAGTTAAAAATATTGGAGTGCTGAAGTATCTGAAGGATAATTTGAAGTGTTTATTAAATAGATCTATAACTGAGGTAGGCAGAGTGTGGACTGAAAGTCTCATGTTGAACTTCACTTTTGTGGCCTCTAGAGCTCCCAACCAATCCTCCAAAGCTGTTCAATGTCTCTTTAAAAAAAAATCAAAACAGTGTGATCTTCTTCTTCTTGCCTGAAAACCACACAAAAATAATTCTCTTTTCCTTTGTAATCCTTTTCAAATTAGTGTCAGGAAGTGACACAATGCCACTTCTCGTTACCATTTTGAGAGAAACTGCAAAGGAAAACAGGAGTACTTCGGTTTGCTGTGAGGGTGACACATGAGATAATTGGGGAGAATTTACCCTTCATCTCACACACATGCCTGTTCCTGATTTACAAGAAATTGACCTGTTTAGTTTTCAGCTTTACCAGACCATTTCCTGTGTGCCATTGTGTGTGATAGTTCTAAACTAAATTTAAAACTTGTTAAATGTCACTGTCCACACAGCCAGGAAACCCTGTGTTCTATTCTGTGAAAAAGCTAGAAATCACTGACCATTTTTACCTTCCTTTCTAAACTATAGTACCAAATATTATGTGGGGAAGGAGATAATTAATTATGCCATGTTAATGCAATTCTATATACCCTATCATGGATTAAGTTCCTCTAAATGAGTTTACTTCTGATTAGAAATGTATATGTGTAGGTTATAAAACATATAAAGCCAACATAATAGTAAACAGGTAGGTATCACTTCCACCTTACCTGGAAGTGCAGCATTAGCTTCCAATAGATGTGGAGATGGCATTGGCTATCTTCACTGACAAATTCATAAAGTGCATGGCTAGCAGACAATGGCTGCTCCAGCAAATGGTATCAAATGCAGGTGTCTTTGAATATTAATTGCTAGGGAAGAAGATCTGGAAAGAGCTGATGTCCTCATTTCTTGTTTGTGGCATACAGGATGCTAAAGAAGGTAGATCTTTTGGTCTGATCTAGCAGAGATCAGTTACGTGCTTAAAAGAATAATGAAAACCTGACACATAACAAGTTGTCTAGACAGGACAGATAGCTACGGATCAATTGTCAATAAGGAGCCCTGGTGGCTCAGTGGTTACATGCTGGTACTGCAGCCAAAACATTGTGAATTCGATCCCAGGGCTCTAAGGTTGACTCAGACTTCCATCCTTTCTTAGGTTGGTAAAATGAGTACCCAGCTTGTTGGGGGCAATTGGCTTACAAATGTAAACTGCTTAGAGAGTGCTGAGTTCACTATTAGGTGGTATTGAAATGTAAATATGATTGCTATTGTTATTGTCAATATTAAAATGGCCAGATTCTCCTCTCCCCTTTGCTGTGGAATGGTGACCAGCACCTCTGTTTAGCAAATTGCCTCACCAAGTGCCACTGGTTCTTCATGGATCAAAACCAATACAATACAATGCAAACAAGAAAAACTGGATATATGTATTTAGAGTCACATTAAAGCACTCCTACAGTATAGCACTCTGTAGTTGTACGTTACAAGAATGAGTAATTCCAGCCTCCTATGTCTCACCCCCAAAGGGAAATAAAACCCAACTTTCATTAAGCTGATTCACCACAGGTTACTGGCTGTTTCCAAGCCTGCTGTCAAAGATGGGGGGAGGCTATAATTGGTGCATAGCAGATGGATCTGTAGGGCCCAGTACAAGCAGAGCAGATGTGGAAGAGAGACAGCCTCATAGTGGATTCACTGACCTACACTGACAAACCATCCCTGGTCCAGGAGATGCTTGTGGTCCTCAAGGATATTTCAAAACAAAACACTCCCAGGCTTTTTAAAAAATAGCACACTAACAAAATCCAGTGCCAGTACGGGGAGGGCGAGGTTTTAAAATAAGCAGAAAACAACCAGTTTAAATATGTGTGTGTGTGTTTTGCAGTTTGCTCCCAAATTTCAGTTGTGTAGTGATGGTGGTGGTAGCTCATAGTGAGTTCCAGGTGAAGAATTGGATCCATGGAGGTTGGCCATTGCCATATTAAGGGAATAAGAACCTTCTCATCTGTGGGATCTACTGAGGGAGGAAGAAGTGATCTTGTTCTAACAGGATCCACATTCAGCCAAATCTAAACAAAAATAGAACTAATCCAATCTGTTCCACTAATGAAGGAATGTAGCAATCTCTGCCCATGAGAATGACTCTTTTAAGTAGGCAAAGAGCAAGTACTTTATGCACTCAAACTCATTGTCCTCTATTCATTCCATCAGATACTATCTAGAGAGTTATAAAGATGAGCTCCAAGGTCACCACGTACAGATTTAAACATGCTCCTGAAATCATATTAACATCAGATCATACAGACAGCTTGACAACTAAATGGATCACTGTCTATATAAAGTAAGGAAGACAGATTACTATGAGAACACTTTAACAGCATTAAAGAAAAATGCCTCTTTATCTACTCTCTCCTGTACATTAATTTGGACAGCAAGTTGATAACATCACTTTGCAAGTTGCTTCCCTCAGAAAAGTGCAAAGGAAAATAGACACCTAATCAAGTGACAGTAGACAAGTTCTCCCTAAGACTGCTAAGTGCCAGATAGTCCCTTATCTGCAAGTAAATTTAAAAAGGATCAGCATATATATATCTGGAACAAGCACAGAAGCTGAAAATCATGTAAACTCAAACACAGTTATAATAAGATGAATGTTGGACAAATGGAAAACAACTCAACACACATTGCATACATTATATAATGTGAGTTATAAAAAGAATATTCAGTTTTAGAAACATGGCCATATGGTCACTGGAAAATTTTGCAAGCCAAGGAAATTTTGCAATCATCTTCAATTTTTTTCTCCTGTTTGCCTGATGAAGAAATCAATGTGACTGAGGGGGGAAGCACACGAGTGCTTCCAGGACGTCACCAGATGGAGCGCCGTGGGACCGCAGCCTCCGCACCACGGCGCTCCTACGGCGTCCCTGAAAGGAGCGCAAAAATAGCGCTCCATTCATAAGTCAGGGAAAATGCGCTCTAAACGCGTAGGGTGCACTTTCCCTGACTTATCCGCTGCAGCATGTCCGGACGCTGCGGCGGGAGGTTGCCCTGGGAGCGCCGGCCATGCGAAGGGCCGGCAGCTCTGAGGGCAACCTCAGGAAGAGGAAGGAGCGCCGCGCGTGCGGCTGCTCCTCCTCTTCCTGGCCTCCAAGATGACTCTATTAGTCGTCTGCCGAGGCCCTTAGAAAGAAGAAATCAATGTGATTTGCAACATGTAGTTGTACATTTTATTTGGCCCAATAAAGGTATAATTGCTTGGATGTCTTTGGATTTGCTGTATGGCCAACATGGCTACCCCTAGATGTTTTTTGGATTTCAAGATACCACATTTTAGCCATCATAGGGGACTCCTAAAGAGAGAGCAGTGCACTAGAATCTTGCTACTAGAGGCTTCTGCCTCCAACAAAGGTGAAGCAATTTTTTCTAATAACGGGACTGATTGGCATGCTTTACCCCTACATCACCAAAAGTTTTCCTGATGCAAAACATGAAGACTTCTTGAGAAATTCAGCATTCTCTATCTGCATAGGAGCCTGAGGCTTCACAAAGGAAAGAGACATGCTGGGTTCCAAGGAAACATCTTCTTTGGATTGCAAATGGACATTAAATTTCCTTGGCTTGCAAAATTTTCCACCAACCTCATGGCCAAAGGAGGAAGAGCCAGCCTGCAGATAGTCCTCCCCTAATATTCGAACTGAGATCAGAAACAGAAAATGTAGGCCCAAGACTAACATCTTCATTTTTTTTCTCCTGTTTGCTTGATGAAGAAGCCAGTGTGACTTTGAAAGCTTGCAACGTGTAGTTGTGCAATTTGGCTGGCTCTATAAAGTTATCATCGTTTGGATGTTTTTGGATTTCTTCTTCTTTGTAAGGCTCTCTCGCCTCATGGTCACCTGAGGCTTTTATGACCTCTGTTGGAAAACTTCAGGAAGCTTTGACAACTGGTCATTTCATTGGGTCAGTTGGTGATGACTCTCCAGTGATGTGGATCCCAATAAATGTAACTTAAATTCATCATATCCTTAAGCCTTTGTTACCTGAAGGAGAGACTATCCTCTCCACTGTGTTGAACAGAAAATGGGAGGGCCATTATTGCAATTAGTAGTATAGATTTTTCAGCAGTTCTCTTGACCAGGGTGAGTTACATAGGAGTCTTAGCCCAATGTTGCCTAATCATTTCATGCAGGAAAGGTACTGGTCATCCATCTCAGAGTTCAAGGTCCCTGCCCAACAAGGTCATTGCTTCTCATCCAGGGCCATTCTGGATATAGCCTAAGCTCAACAGAGATAGAAAGAGTTCGTCCAGAGTTGGAGACCCCATTTTTCACCATCTGCTCCCCCTCTGCCCTTCTAGCCTGAGAAGATGGCAGTGTTTCTTCCATAGGAAGAGCAGCAAAATTGCCACACCTCCAATCAGCATCCCTGTTAATCCTGTAAAGACTTCTGGGGCTAAAAGAACCAGGACCCCAGCCCAACGTCACTGATGGTTTTGCAGGGGTTGCTAGCAGCAATATCTGCTGTGCAGGCAGCAGGTCACTATGCTGATCCTCAAAACCTGCCAGACAAGCTGCACGGGATCTTTGAAGAGACAGCCAGTTCTTTCCTTCTTTTATCAAGAGTGTATGTAGAGTGTCCCTGGTCACTTCCAACCCTCACGTCTGAGAGAAATCTGCCCCTAAATTTATGAGCCATTGCAGGATGATAATAAAAATCAACAGCAGGAAGGAGGTACAACCTCCCTCACAGGTCTCCCTACCCAAAACCTGACACCCTTTCAGTCTGTGGGACTTTAGGCATTGAGATTCTGTACTTCCTTTCATTGGGCCCAGGCATTCAGAAATCTGTCCCCCCATGTTTTGGTCCAATAATTCAGTTTTGTGGCCTGGGGCTAGGCAGAACCACACAGCCTCTCTTCAGTCTTTTTTAATTAGTTTATCTTTAGCAGCCTCTGGATAAAGGGGGTGCTAAGTGCCCTATTTTTTCTTTAATTCTGTGTTTCACCCATGCTTTTTCTATTTGTGGCCAATATTCGTGCAGGCCTTGTTTTAAATTTATATTCACATGGCCATTTGAGTGTTTTCTTCTGCTTTTGTTTTCCCACGTTCTTTTATTTGGCTGTTGGGTGGACCACTGGGCCTTTCCTTTCAATAGTTTAATTGCTCTGTTGACTGGACTTGCTTTAGCTGCCTTGAGTTACTTGTTTATTTTCTATGTTCATAATTACAGCTGTTATATTCAATCTGTTCAATAATTAACTGTGGTGAAAGAGAACAGGAAGAGAATCTAGTATTTGATACTATGATAAAGTGGGCAACTGATTGTGACAGAGTGATTGGTATAGAAAGTTGGAATTATGCTAGAAACAAGACATAGAGATTCACAAAATCCTAAGACTTAAAAGAGAACTACTTTAAAATGGAGCATAGATGGTATCTGATGCCAAGCAAAGTCACAAAGGGGGGTTGCAGACTGCCAGAAATAGTGTGAATTCAGTCCACTTTTAGGGTTAGGGTTAGAGTTAGGGAACCATGGGAACTGTATTTTATTGTGGCATCAAAGTTGTCTGACAGAGAAGGCTCAATGTCTCAGAAAAATAACAGTTCCCATGATTCCCTAGCACTAACCCTAACCCTAAAAGTGGACTGAATTCACACTATTTCTGGCAGTCTGCAAACCCCCCCCCCCCCCAAGATTTATAAAACAAACTCTAGTAAGTGCTGGAAATGTAGAGTAAGGTGGATCCTTGTTCCATATGTGGTGGAGATGTCCGAAACTGAAGATTTATTAGGAAAAGATTTATATCACAATTACAGACATCTTGAAAGTTAATTATGAATTGAGACCAGAGATCTATCTTTTAAATATGCTCAATAATATCCCATCACAAATAGAGAGAAAGCATTGATGAGTTCTTTACATGATAACAACGGCAAGGATTCTTGTGGCTCAGAGATGGAAACAAAAGGAGCTACTGACAATTGATGAATAGCTAAGTTATCAGAAATGAAAGAAATTGACATTTTAACAGCCCGGTTGAATCAGAGAGATGCAGAGATTATGGAGACAGAGTGGTTCTCTATAACTGAATTTTTCAATAGCAGGTGGAATTAGGATACAAGTATCAAAAAGTAAAGAATTGTGAATCATAAGGAATATTTAGTTAGGAAATAAAATGTATGAAAACTGCCCAAAAACAGATGGGCAGTAAAGTGCAGCTTCTGGCTGCTTTGGGGGCATGGCATTTAGATTACACATTCCCCCAAAGTGGCTGGAAGCTGCACAGAGAGCACACCCAGCTGGGAAAAGTGATCCTCAAGAGGAGCAGAGAAAGCCTGCTGTTTGCCAGCATCCCATTTGGGGCAGTGGCAGCAGATCAGATCTGGACTGGACATATGTGATTGCCATGATCCCGTGCCGATTGGGGTGGGAGCTCATTTTGTCCTATCTGTTTGAGGCCCCTATCTTTCAAAGGACAAGCATCTGTCTTGCTCCTTCGTCGTCATTCTTGAAATCATCCAAAAGCTTTACTCTAAAGAGAAGAATCCCTATTACAATGGGTTATCTGGGTCCCCTGTTTTCCAACTCTGCCAACCCCTGAAATACTCCCTTAGTGTAATGCAACCATGTTTTGATTTCAGGCATTTGGTAAAATTCTCAACTGAGCAAAACTGCTTGGTTGGCCACATATAACTTTTAGCTATTTACCAGCATGCCTGGCATTTTAATACTCTATGCTATTGTGGGAAAAGCCTTTTTGTTGTGCAAAATAAGGCAGATTGAACCAGAGGGCCTGTTTCCTTGTGAAAGGCAGTGAGGCAGTGGAAGCTGGGCTCAGAAGACCTTTGATCAGTGGTAATTGTGGTATCATCCTCTCTCCCCATCAAGCTTTTCTTTCCTCTTCCAGCCTGTCTCCAGTCCTCAGAGGTGGACAAAATGTGGACAAAATTGCACCCTGCATCACACCCCCATGTTTTGTGCTATGTGGATGACATACTGGTACATTCCAATTAAGAAGAAAAGACAGCAGATATCACCAGAGGTTCTTGCCCTGATCAGAGACACAGGATTCAAAGCCAATAGGGACAAAGTGCAGCTAGTGCAAACCCAGGTCAAATATCTGGGACTAAACTTGAAACCTGACTGTAGATCACCAGACTCCCAGTGGGTAGAGACTATTAGAAAACTTCTGGCTCCCACTGATGTAGCTTCATTGAGACCTTTGCTGGGCACATTCAACTTCTCCTGGGACTTCATTTATTCAAGGCCAAGCCTTTATATGATTTGCTAAAGAAAGGCATCATCTGGGAATGGGGACCTAAACAACAAGAAGCTTTTGTCACCCTAAAGAGAGCTCTAGTGCAGACTTCAGCTCTTCTTCATCCAGACACAAGCAAACCCTTTTACATCCAGCTACAGTTTCAGATGGCAATGTAGCAGCTGCTCTTTCCCAGCTGTGCAACAGAACTCAGAGAGCAGTAGTTTATGCATCCATAAATTTATCACCCATGGAAATCAAATACAGCCTACGTGATAAAAATTGTCTCACCTTAGTCTGGACACTGACTAGATGGGAATTCATCATAGGAGAAGCAAAAATCATTGTACAGACACTACACATACCCTTAAAATTTATACTCTCAGGAAAAGTACAGGATGGACAACTACACAATGTCAGAATAGCTAAATGGATCCTTGAACTAATCAAGAGAGGTGTATATTACCATATACAACCAAGTGAGCCTTCGTCCCCATATAGCTTGATTATTATCAGAGGCATTCATGACTGTCCCCTTCTTTTCATCAGAGAAGATAGATGGCCAGTGAAAGCAGGGGAATCTCTCCAAAAGGCATTTTTGCAAGGGTTCACTTGTTGGTTTTGTGATGGGCTGTCTTCTTGCCCTGAAGGAACCCACTTAATGGGATATGGAGTGATGCATGTGAATGATGCTCCCATGCTTCAAGGAGCCATTTGGCCTCATTCCAACTAAGCTGCTGAATTAGAAGCTCTCTGTGCTGTGCTGGAATTCAAGTGCCCTGAGGTACCTTTAGCTATTTACACAGATTCACAGTGGACAGTGAATGCAGCAACAGATTGGCTTCCAGTGTGGTTAGAGAGTGGAAGGAAAGTGATGGCAAGGCAGTAGCACGTACACATAAGTGGAAGATAGTAGCCCAATTGCTCCAAAAGAGGACAGCCACAATCTGGGTTTCCTATGTCAAGGGAAATCAAAAGGGAAATAGTAAAGTGGCTCTGTGGAACAACCAGGCAATAATTTTGGCACTAGCCAAAAAGGCTGCTTTGACACCCAGACCTGAATCTGAATCAGAAACCCCAGTCAATTCCATCAATGTTGCCAAAGGAACCCATCATGCTTCCAACCTTGGATCTAGCAAAACTACAGAAGGGAGACTCAGAGATCAAAGAACTCATAGATAAAGGGAAAGATCCCACAGGAAAATATAAAATAGAACAAAAGGAAGGAGTGTGGTGGGATGAAGAAGAAAATTACAGCTGGATAGTCCCCAAGGAACTCTGAGGAGATCTAATTCAGTTTGTCCATGAATTGGGACACAAGAGAAGACAAGACACTCATGAGAGAGTGAGAGAAAAAGGATGATAGCCCCAGATGCAGAAAGAAGTAAACCAGTGGGTAGACAATTGCTTGTCTTGTGCCATGGTAAACACAAGGTTTTCACTCCAACCCCAGTATATGCCATCAGAGCGGCCCCAAGATCCTGATCCAACACCAGCACATTGAAGGTCCATTAGCTCATCTCCAAATAAACTTAGGGGGGGAAGCAGACAGCGCAAAGTGCCATCTTCAGGGCAAGGAAGGGAAGGGGCAGCCACACGCTGGGCGCCCCAACCCCTTCCTGAAGACATCATCGGAGCGCCAGACTCTCCGCACGGCTGGCGCTCTGAGGATGCCTTTCCTCTGCAGCGTCCGCACACACTGTAGCGAAAGAGCCGCCGAAGGTGTGCCGGCAGCCTTTTGTGGTGCACCTTTGGCGATTTGTGGAAGGAGCGCTATTTTAGTGCTCCTTCCTGGGGTGGCGAAGCTGCGCCGCAGGGCCAAGGTGTGCGGATATCTTGGCCCCTATCAGCAGCTTCCCGGGGTGGCCCCATGCCGCCCATCTGCTTAGCAAGTTAATCTGCCTCCTACTGACCACTCCTAGACAAAACAAGTATTGCCTCACAATCATTGATCCCTTTAGCGCAGGGGTAGGCAACCTTTCCCCTTTAAGGGCCGAGGGACTTCAGCTCCCAGAATCCCAGGAGCTATTGGTCAATATGGGACTATTGGCCAACATGGCTGAGGCTTCTGGGAACTGAAGTCCCTCGGCCCTTAAAGGGGAAAGGTTGCCTACCCCTGCTTTAGCAAATGGGTGGAGGAATTCCCAACGAAAGACAACATTGCCATTACTACTGTTAGGGTTCTGTTTAATCAAGTTCTGACTAGGTTTGGGATCCCACATACTATAGAACATGACTGAGGGGTGCACTTCTCAGGGGGAAGGGATGCAAGAGCTGTGTAAAGCATTAGGGATTTTGCCAGAGGTTTCATATAGCCCAGGGGTAGGCAACCTTTCCCCTTTAAGGGCCGAGGGACTTCAGCTCCCAGAATCCCAGGAGCTATTGGCCAACATGGGACTATTGGCCAACATGGCTGAGGCTTCTGGGAGCTGAAGTCCCTCGGCCCTTAAAGGGGAAAGGTTGCCTACCCCTGATATAGCCCATCATCTGCAGAGCATGGCTCATATTGAAAGGACTAATAGAACTCTGAAGGAAGCATTGCAAAAGGTAGTGTGTGCATCTGGAAAAGACTGGGATGCCAAACTTCCCATAATCCTCATGGCCCTTAGAGGAACTATAGCTTTCCATGGATTTACCCCTCATCAGGTCATGGCTGGAAGAAAAATGTTGATGCCTGAAGAATTCTTGCTAGACACTACACTTCCCTCTGACCTGGAGCCTGTGGTCTTTAACCAAGAATAGGTGTGGCCCCTAGTCCAGAACATTAGTTGCATCCACTGCCAGGTAGCAGAAAAATTAGGGAAAAACATGCAGGCCATAGACTGAAGGCTGAGTTGGGTTAGAAATCCACAACAGCAGGATATGGGTCAGTTTGTATTATACAGGATTTTTTCTCAGAAATGCCATGCCCTGTCCACTAAATAGGTGGGTCCTGTTAAGATCACTGGGAGAGTGTCTCCAAGAAGTTTACCAGGTGTGTATTCCCAACAAACATGGAGACAAGCCTAAATTTTTTCACTCCTCCCAGCCTAAACAGTGGAAGGGTGGCCCAGTTCCTGTAAAGCCTGTAGCATGGGACTGGCTCGAATTACCTGTAATTAATCTGCCTGAAACTGTTTTGTTCCCTGAGGGTGAATGAATTAAACTCAAATTTTAGTATGCCTCTAGATGCAGATGGATTCATGTGAGATTGTGGGTGCTGCCCTACCCACCTACCCAACATATCTTAACACCAGTTGGGAATACAACATCCAAGCTGACTGCCACTGGGGCCCCCCATATCCTGGGATTTATGAGGTTTTAGATGCTATGGAAAAAGCCTGAGAATGGTATGATAAAAAGGTTCCAATTTGAGTGATCTCAAGAGTGATCATCAATGCCAACAAAAACATCAGGTCTATGTTGTATATGATTGGCCCCGGAGGACATAAATGGAGATGCAGATGCTGGAAACCTCCCTTTGAAGTCTGGAATGTGGAGTTGGAACTGCTTTGATCCTAGATATGGCAAGACTCCCCCTTCCTTCTAAACCACCCTGATTTTGGGTGAAAAATGTTGTCTAACATGGACATGGAAGACCAGGCTGTTCCTGTGTGCTAACATCACCCAAACGCCTGCAAATTGTGATTTGACTTGCCATAGAATAGAATGTCCCTCCTTTTAAATGTTTTAAAAGAACCAGCTGTGTACTTGGGAAACATACCGTAGCCATTAGAAAAGACATCTCCAACTTTGCCTTTTCTGAAGCTCAGCTCATTTTTACAACCATGGTTCTTAATGTGACCGCAGTGAATGTGGTCAGAGCAATCCCAGATTGTAGCCCTTATTTAAAAGCAGCTTGGCCATAATGGGAGCAAAGAGAAAAGCAATGGTGTAGCCAAAAGTCTTGTTAGGGGGATTTTAATTAACTCAATACTAAGAAGGGGTTGGCTACAAGGACCCTCAAGATCATTTCCCACCTGTATATCGAGAGAAAGGAAGTCCAAAGAGATTGTGCTGAGGCAGAGTTCTTGAATTAAAGCAGGGGTAGGCAACCTGTCCCCTTTAAGGGCCGAGGGACTTCAGCTCCCAGAATCCCAGGAGCTATTGGCCAACATGGGACTATTGGCCAACATGGGTGAGGCTTCTGGGAGCTGAAGTCCCTTGGCCCTTAAAGGGGAAAGGTTGCCTACCCCTGAATTAAAGTATGTTCTTATTAAAAGGGAAAATCACACAGCAAATCACTGTCTCTCACTCATTCATTCAAGACTCAGGAAATCAGAGGTTAGCTTGGGATAGTTCGAGGTCATGACTTGGGGAGATGTGAAGACATGGGAAACTGTAGTTCCCCTAAAGCCATTAGGATTATGGGGAGTTTGGCTTCCCAGTCCTTTCCAGAGACTCTGACTACCTTTCCCATGGCCTCCTTCAGCATTCTGTTTGTTCTCTAAATATGCCCTGACCTCTGTGGGTGATGGGCTATATGGAATCATTGCCGGATCCCTAATGCTCTGCAGAGTTCTTGAATAACTTCCCCAGAGAAGTGGATGCTGGAGTTGTGATCTATCGTGAAGGAGTGGGGTGTATTTCCCACTGAGTAAACATGTGATTGAACAGGATCTTGTCTGTGGTGGCAGCAGTGTTGTCCTTAGTAGGAAAGGCTTTGATCCATTTGCTAAAAGGGTCGATTATAATAAGGCAGTATTTGTTTTATCTTGGCATGGTTGACAGAGGACCTATGAAGTCAATTTGTAGGTGCAAGCAGGGTCCTTCTATGTGCTGGTGTTGGATTGGGGCCCTAGGGCCTCTTGGATCTGTGTTTACCATCTCACAAAACAGACAATTATCCACCCATTGGTCCACCTCAGTCTTCATGTGTGGCCACCATACTGTCTCCCTAACTCTCTCATAAGTGGCAGCTTTTCTTTTATGTCCTATGTTGTGTACAAATTGGATAAGGTCTCTCCCAGACCTCCATGGACACTATCCAGCTGTGGATACCATCTCCGTCCACCACCCACCAGACTTCTTCTTTCTGAGTTATGGTGTACTTTCCAGTGTGATCCTTACCTACTTCTATTAATTTGTTGATTTCTTTGTCTCCCTTCTGGAGTTGGACTAGGTCCAAAGTAGAGGGCATCAGTGGTTCTTTGGGTTTTACATTAATGGGTGCTATCAGGCTGGGGGTGTCTGGAGCTCAGGTGGCTTCTTTAGCAAGGGTGTCTGCCCTGTTGTTCTATTTACTTTCCTCTCCCTTTCCTTTCTGGTGTCCTTTAACTAACATGACCCATGTGGGAACCATTCTCTTTTGGATCAGGCACACCACTTCTTGCAATTTATCCATGTGAGTGACATGTTTGTAGTCATTGGTTTTCCATTCCCGTGACATCTATATAGGGAGCCAATCTATGGCTGCATTCATGGTCCACTGTACATGGCCAATGATGCATCAAGACTCTCAAAGTCCAGTACTGCATGGAGAGCTTCTACCTCAGTGGCTTGGCTGGAGTAGGGGCAAGCTATTACCTGAAATGTATGGTTGTCATTCAAGTGCACTGCATTGTATCCTGTTACAGGATGAAGACCCATCACAGAACTAGCACATGAAGCCAGCTTGGAGTGCTTCCTGAAGTGGTTTCCCTGCTTGCACTGGCCAATTTCTGTCTGAAATCAGGAGCAAAGGGCACTCATGAGCAGCACCTGTGACTATCAGGCCATAGGGAGCTGAGTTTTCACTGGTCTGTCTACAGTAATCTACCCCTCACTTAAGTAGCTCCAAGGTCCATTTCGTTATCCTAGCACTGGCCATCCAGGATCTTCCCTGACAAAATGAATTTTAGAAGCGTATGAGGAGTCTGCACAATGACTCTGGCTCCCCCTATGATAAACTCCCATCAGGTCAGGGCCCATACTAATGCCAAACAATTCTTCTCACACAGGCTGAATTTTATTTTGGTGGGTGAGAGATTTCTAGAAGGGTATGCTACAGTTCTCTGCATTCCATTTCAGAGCTGTGAAAGGATAGCTCCAATGTGGTTATCTGAAATGGCTAGTTTGATGTAAAATGGCTGACTTACATATGGGTGAGCTAGGGTAGGGGCTTTAGCCCTTTTTAAGTATGGTGAAGGTGTCTTGCTCTATGTTCTATGCCCGAATTACAAACTGCTCCTTTCTTTAATAGGGCATACAATGGTTTGGCCTTGACAGCAAAGGCTTTGATGAATCCTAGGAGTTAAAGTTAAAGGTCCCTAGTAGAGCTTTCAGTGAAGCTATGTGTTTTTTTTCTGCCTAATGGCCTATTGGCTGGAATAAAGGTATTATGATGATGATGATGATTATTATTATTATTATTATTATTAATTTATTTTATCTACATCTGTTGGTGTAGATAGTTTTCCAATTGTTTCCTCTCACTGCAGGTCTGGTGTCCACCAGTCAGGTTGGAAATTTAATCTCAAATATTTTACTTGGGTTTGAACTAACTGTGCCTTTTCTCTGTTGGCCTTGAACCCAGGGTCTCTGATTAGCTCTAATACCTCCTGAGTGATATCCGTGGTTTTCTCTTATGAGTCTGGGTGGACCAGTATGTCATCCACATAGAACAAAATATGAGGGCATGACGAGAGTTGCAATTTTGTCCTCATTTTAACCATGTGTGAGTGGCAGGTACTGGGGCTGGAGTGAAAACCCTGCAGAGTTCTTTTAAATGCATGCTGAATCCCACAAAATTTGAAGGTGAATTTGTAGATGCAACTCTCATGTAGCAGAATTGAATGAAAAATATTGGCCAGGTGTATAACATTGTAGAACTTGGATCCAGCTGCTATAGCTGCCAATATTTCATTGTATTTCATTACAACCAGTGCTACTGGAGGAGTGACTGTGTTAAGAGCCCTGAAGTCCACTGTCATTCTTCATGTGACTCTATCTGACTTTAGAACTGGCCACAGCGGAGAATTACAGATAGACTGCATGGGCGTATCAATGTCCCAATTTAATTATCTTTCGATGGTCTTGGTAATTCTTTCCTCTGCCTCCCAGGGGTATCTGTATTATTTCTGATGGGGGGGGGTGTCCTTTCTTTCTATGAGCACACAAATGTCTTTTATTGTTCCACATTCCATTTTATCTTTTATCCAAACTTCAGGGAAGTCCGCCATTCATGGGCCAGTAATTAAAGGAAAAAGGGGTGCCAGGGCTTTCAGGGCAGCACATTTATATATGGCTCAAATTTGTAAAGAGCCTTCTTCCAGCTGCCAGAGGAGGCCTTTAGCCAAATCCAAAGTTAGCCTATGTTTTTTGAAATATTCTATCCTTAGGATTCCATCATCCTCACCCTGATTTTCACAGGCCTGTATGAGATCCAAGATGGGACCAAGCTGCAATGGAAAGTCTTTCCATATGGTAGATTGGTGTCTCCCCGTATCCCTCCAGTTCCATGCAGTCTGTTGTTTTATCACCAGACTTAGTTAAATCAGGTGGATGGTGTTAACTGCTGCACCAGAATCCACTAAGAGTTTTGCTCATTTTTGCCTGGGTTGCAATCAAAGTTTGGCCTCTACCATGGGATGTCCCCAAAAGTAGGGAGTTGTCTTGGCTACTATTTGCTGGCATGATAGCTTCTGAGCTGCACTTTCCGGTATATGTGGTGGGGTGCTAGTTGTGACTGGGTTCAGAGGAACCTTGATGGGTCCTGTCCTTTTGTAACTCAGTTTTGGGTGGGCAGTTGGAGCTTTAGACCAAGGAACCCAGAGTTCTGCCCATGCTCTCTGCAAGCTAGAGGATCCTGGGCATCTCTAACCAGAAATCATAGCATTAGGGGAGGTAGGCATATTCATTTGCCTCTCCTCCATGGTCTGGTTTGCCGTTCCTTGGGGGGTAGCACCCCTAAATCTTTTGTCCATAATTCAATTTAGGACATCCATTAGCTCTGAAGTGGGTTTTCCATTTAATGGTTGCATATTAGTTCCCAGGTCTCAGAGTTGTCTCCAGATATTATTTCTGAGCCATATATAGGCTTGTAGTTGGGGATCCTGTCTCTTGGCAGTTTCTTGCTGGTTGTTTTTGTATACCTTTTTAAGATGTTATTGAATCCACTTTTCCCTGATCCTCTTGGTAATGGGGGCCAGTGTTCCAGTAAGTAACCATATGAATTGGGTCCCCATCTTCCCTTCCTACCCCTGTCCTAGAGCTCTTCCCAGTTACGGCAGCTAACATATCCTTAACCATTTCCTTTTGTGCCTCCCTGGTCTAAAGCACTTGAGATGCTTCACGAATGTGTTCCATAAATCCCTTCCAGTAGTCAATGGTATGAAACCAGAGAGACACTGATCCTAAGTAGTTTTTGGCTGATTTGCCCAGTCTCTGATATATCTCCTGGACAACTTCTGTGTTGTTTAGGAACGGCTGGCCTTCTGCATTGAGGTGGATGGCTCCAGACAAGATGCCTAGCATCTTTTTCTAAGCTACATATGTATCTGGCGACTCATTGGGGCTTTGCATCTCATTCTGATATCTTCCTCTCAGGATTGTCCCAGGCCATAGGATCTGCACCATCCTAGTTATCTAGTCATGCAGTTCCGAATTAGAGAAGGCGTAATTCGATACTGCTGCTTCAAAGGGTCCTGAATAGCTAGGATCTAAGCACATCCATGCAACCTGAGTCAAATCCTGCACCTTTGCCTTATGATATGAAAAGATCATGGTGGACATCCACTATATTCCCATCTGAGGGTTCAGTTTGCCTAACTGGTCAGCTATAGTTTTAATTTCAGACAATGTCCAATATACATTTTCAATAAGAGTCTTAGTGATGGTACCATCTTCCTCAGTCTTTTTGGTTCTCTGGGTTTTTACTGGGTCTATAGGAATCTTAAGTTCTTCAGTGGGTTCATTCCCAGTGAGGTGATTCCATTGGGGTTATAGGGAGGGGGTATTCTGTCCTCTGTGGGTATCAACTCCCAGAGGATGTTGGCTTGTGTGGCCAATTCTAAAACCTTAGGATGTACAGTAGCCACTATTGCACTTTTAAGATCTAATCTGGCTTCCAATTCTTTAATGCAGAACTCACAAGCAGTGTGATCAGCCAATACTGTTTCCTCCAAGTTTTTTGGGAAGTATAAAAGCAGCCTGTTTTGCTTGACTTAATTTGGCCTCTAGTTCTTTGATACATTCTTTGAGTTTGGCATTTTCCTTTTCTGCCTTCTCGGCTCTATGGCTGGCGTCATTGGTAGTGCAAGCCAATAGAGTATTTTCTGTCACTTTTCCCCTAACCTGAGTGACTAGGTCTCTGATTTGTCATTTTAGGATACCAGATTCCAATTTTAATTTCTTATATTCCTTGGTTGCTTCATGGGCTAACATCCACTCTCCCCATGATGCCCATCTATCTTTTCTTGCTTGGGGAACACTTTTTATACCATTCTTTGTCATTTTGGCATTGTATACTTCTAACAGGGTCAAGAAAGAGTCCTGAGAAAGAAAGCCTCCTGCTTTCCATTTATTTGATTCCTTTTTGAGGATCTATTTCTTAAGGCCGTCCTGGGCTTGCTGCTCCTTAAGCAACCTAGCCGCTGCTGGCGAAATTTCCATCTCTTTTCTCTGGTTCAGCCTTTAGAGCATTGTGGGAATACTTCTTCCCTGTTATAACCTCAGAGTGGGGGCTGGATGCTGCCACCCACCTCATGCAAGGTTCCAGGTCACTTCTGCAGTAAGCACATCTTGGTACCCTCTGCTAGACCTGGCCCAGAGATCTGATTGGCCTCATGCCAGTCCTTTCAGTAGGGAGCCCTGGTGTTGCCATCCCCCTGGACTGCTAACCATGGTGGCCCCCTAAACAAGCATCAGAACTTGATTCCCTAGCTAGACCTCTGCCTGAGTTTACTCCTTTCTTTTCTCTTTTCATGGCCCAAAGAACTTAAAGTCTCTAGCACTCCTGCTGTACCTACCTTTCTCTGGCCTGTTTCAACCTTATACTCGGACTTATGGCCTCCGGAGGAGATGTCAGTTTTGGGTCTGCCTTTGCCTGCCTTTGCTCATCCTAGGCTGTTTTTGGCTGCAGCTTTTGGGTTCATGGAAATATTTTTGAGGGTGTGTGGGGATGGACCAGCTTCTGTCTCCCAACCCATGATATTAAAATAAGAATAGAGTGTCAGAATGAGCTTTGACTTCACACCCAAGGGTGACTGAATGTCTGCCACTAGGTTACTCATGCCTTGCCAGCATACAGAGTACTCAGCCAAAGAATGAAATGGGATCAGCCAACCCAGGATAGCCCTTTGCCATCATGACCGACTGGTCATCATACAAGGACAACACCTTCACACCTTCCTATTTATCTCTGTTTCTGCAACAGTCTTTTATACCTCTGCTGTCTCTATGTCTGAGATCTGAACACTTTGATTGCATGGTAGGAGTGTCCAGAACTCAGGGGAAATTAATTTGCTACCACTTTCTCCACCAAATTGTAGCCAAAAATCTAGTTAGGGGAATTCTAATTAGTTCAATACTAAGAGGGGGTCGGCTACAAGGACCCAAGAGATTATTTCCCAATTATATAGTGAGAGAAAGGAGGTCCAAAGAGATTGTGCTGAGGCAGAGTTCTTGAATTAAAGTATATTTTTATTAAAAGGGAAAATCACACAGCAATTTTCACTCATTCATTCAAGGCTCAGGGGTTAGCTTGGGATAGTTTGAGGCAGTACTAAGGGTGATACCTCTCTCTGGATTCCAATTGATTGAAGTGGTGTGGGACACAGTCGTTCTAGTGAGTGTTGGGTGAACAGAAGTGCTGGCACTAGTTAGAGTTGCAACCCTGTGGATACCATCTAGCACACAGGGGGAAGTCTTTGGGGGGTCTTTTATAGGTTAAAACTAGCCGCCAGGCAAAGGAATATACATCAGATTGTATGGGATGAGGTAATATAGTCTGGCAATATTCAAGGTGTGAATGGAGGTGATTAAGCCTTATTGGATTTATCAGGTGTGACCAAACACCCATTTGCCTGACAATGGATGTGATAATGTCTCACATTTGCAACTCACAAACCTGTCTGTTAGGCTATCCTGGGGCGGTGCCGATGTGACCTCTTGCCTTGGAGATTATGCCAGACCACATGGCAGAGTCCAGCTGGGGTCATGTGGAGGTCATACACACACACAAAATTCAGAAAAATGATTTATGATAATAATGGTAAGTGTTTATGATAACAATGGTAAGTGATAATGCACCTCCTTTTTCAATCAAAGAGAGATGTTCTGGACACGGCACTTGGATCTTTGGGAACAGGAGGAGCAATTTTAAACACCATAGATTCAGAAGTAATTGCACACAAATTAGGGTTGATGGGTTCAAAAATGAGAGACTTGAGAATTTCAATTGGTTCTGGACGTGACAGAAAGAATTGATTTGATAGGACACATTTTGCCTCAGTGGGTTGGAATTGAAAAAGAAATTATTTGGGATTTAGGGCATTCTCTTCAAAATAGTATATATAACCTTTCTATTGCCATAAAATGTATACAGATCCAAAGTAGTCTCATAGCTTTTGCTTCGTAACTGATACAAGGCACTTTAATGAAGTTGATACATCCAGAAATCATGAGCCTGTTCGGAGACAGATATCCAGAGTCTTTAGAATACCCTGCTGATTTTATGCAAATGGCAGTAGCTCAATGGAAATAAATGGTTTTAAAAGTTGGCATTTATCATGAAAGAATATGGGAACCCCAACTATTACATTCAATCCCACCTGGGTCTTCCCTGGCAAAAAGTAATACAACTTTCTTACCAAAAAAGTTACTCCATTTTACTAATAGAACCCACCTGTTTGATCTAGCTGGCTGTGTCAAGATGTAACAATGAGTTCATTGTTACAATGCACTACATTGCACTCCTATCCAAGATATCCACAAACATATAATAATTCCCATCCATTCTACCATTTTAGTTCAAATGATGTGTGACTATTTCTACTTGTGTACCTCATGTGAATCACTCACAATTCTACCTCTGAGATACTCTTTAAAAAACGATAGATGTTTAGGGAATCATGTTTTTGCAAATTGCATTTAGTAGACTGTTTGGAAAAGAATTTTATTTACATGAAGAGGTAAAAAAATTATGCAATGGACAGGCCTTATTTCATTAATTCTGAAATAATACAGGGATTTTGTCTTGAAAATGATTTCCCTCTGACATGATGATTGTGTTTGCTCACTAATCTGAGCGAGGCAGCCTGAAAAATTGAGAAAATTGAGTCACAGATTAGAATGGTGGTGGATTTCAGAGCTAAACAGATCATCAAAGGGCCTCGGCAGACGGCTTATTGAGCCGTCTCTGAGGCAAGGAAGAGGAGGGGCAGCCGCACGCGCGGCGCCCCTTCCTCTTCCCGAAGTCGTCCTCAGAGCCGCCGGCCCTCCGCATGTCCGGCGCTCCGGGGACAACCTCCCGCCGCAGCAACCGCACGCGCTGCGGCAGAAAAGTCAGTGAAAGTGCACCTGACGCTTTTAGGGTGCACTTTCACTGACTTCTGAAAGGAGCGCTATTTTTGCGCTCTTTCAGAGGCACCGACGGTGCGCTGTGGTGCGACTGCTCCAGTCCCGCGGCGCACCGTCGCAGGGCGTCTTGGGCGCCCTCGTCTGCTTCCCCCCAAAGTCACAAAACATCAAACACGTGTTGGAGAACTCATGGTGGGGCAGCCTTGATTGGTCAGCAACTGGCCAAGCTATATTACACATGATTACTAACCCAATAGCCACAATTTTGTGTTTACAGATTGGTACCATAGCTGGTTCCATGAGTGTCCTGTTTACCTCTTCCGAGGACAGCACCACAGAGAAATAAGCAACGGAGTAGTCAAAAGTCCATTCCAAACATCACACAAAAAGAGTCCAGTACTTAACAGCAAAGGGAGAAGCAGAAGTATTATCACAAGGCAGTTCCAGAGGTCAGAAAACAGGACTCCGGTAGCAGCAACTAGGGAGGTTACAAGACTGATTGTCAGCTGCAGGAAATCATCTCAGCTGGAACCTTTTTAAAAGCCTCAGCATGCCTCACCTGATCACAGTTAGCTATCCTTTTGGCTTCTAGCCTAGATGAATGTCTCAAGGATTTCTTGGCTTGTCTTCGCTCCACAGGTCCTAGTAGCAGCAACATGGAATCTGTCTCTCCCTCTGCAGCCTCCTTCATCTCCTTTGAGACAATAGAGCCTCCAGGTAACCCCAGATCTGTCTCCTCCTCAGGCTTAGAGTTTGCCTCTGCCTCTGCCTCTAAAGCAAAGTCAGATCCAGGGTAGTCTATGACATGCACAGTGTGTTATCATCAATACTAAAACTCAGGTTGGATCTCCTTGCGGAGGCAACCTTGAGTATGATTTTTCCAGCAATTTTCCAAGGGGATCCCCCCACTGTTCTCAATGTCATTTCTGCTTAGAGTGAATTTTGTTCTGATAAAATGAGCCCATGTATGGATTCCACCAGTCATGAACCACCCAAATATGGGGGTCTATTGTTCCAAAAAGCTTTAATTTGACTGTTTTAGGGTGGCTTTTGGCAAAATTTGGGTTAATTTGCATAATTTCTCATCATTCCCAGCTTGACCAGGAAGCCGTAGACAGCCAAAATGGATATTGCTCAATTTCTTAAAGGCACAGTGCCTATATTTTTATTTTCTTTACTAATCTTAATTTCTTCCACAGGACTTACAGACACACAATCTGAGACTCTTCTCCCCTCGGCTCACACGAACACACATATATGATCCCCATGTGCCTCCACACATACACTACCACATAAATCTGCTTCTATTCTACTGTGCTTTTTGATGCCTTTGCTGTTATAAAATTAAGGCAGGTTGAATGCTAATTTGTTGCTCCGACTCTGCCATTGAATTACTGTGTGGCCCTGGTTACATCTCTTTTCTACACAAGGTTGTCTCAATGGGGAGCCAGGGAAGAGGAAGCGTTCATGTCATTTCTTTTCATTTCTAAATGATCCCCCAGGGCATGCAAATATAGGGCCTTTGCAGACTGCTAGAAATAGTGCAAATTGAGTCCACTTTAAGGGTTAGGGTTAGGGAATCATGGGAACTGTATTTTATTGTGGTGCCAGAGCTCTCTGACAGAGAAGGCTCAATGTCTCAGGGAAAAAAAAACACAATTCCCATGATTCCATAGCACTAACCCTAACCCTTAAAGTGGACTCAATTTGCACTATTTCTGGCAGTCTGCAAAAGCATATAGTTTAGAGTTTCTATCCTTTATTTCTCCATACCTATATATGTGTGTATGTCCCTTAACTAACTGATTCAACTGAGGTGCCTTTTGCTGCAAGTGGGGGTGAGCCAGGTGCCCCCACAGATGTCCCCCACACCATCCCAAGATGCTCCTGTTGCTGCTTCAATTGTCTTCCCAATGTTCTACATTTACATTTGGATATTTAATTCCAGACCTCAAGATGTCCTCCCCATTTGTGCCCCAGTGATGTCCTCCATGCCAGGGGAGGTCCTCCAAAGTGCTCTGTTTGCCAGCCTAAAACAGTTTTTGATTCCTGCAATCTTGATGAAGGCATTCCCAATCGATTGCTGCACTTGCATAGGGATCCAGCCTCGCAAATGTCCCGGATAAATCTACAATTGCACATTCCATACTGCACAGCTGCACTAGAGATCCTCCACATCTGGCCTCCATGACTCCAGGTAGCCTCCCAGTCTATAATAACTTCCTATTCCTGTTTAAATTCAATCTCATAGACACTGCTCATGCATCCTGGATGGTGTATGAGCACAGGTTGCCAAGCCCTCACTGGTTATCCAAAGGCCTGAGTGGGCTCATCAGCACTTAGGAGACCTTTTGTGATGTCTTTAAACTCACTGCCAGCACAACAAGTTGGCATTCACACACATTTGGTTTATCTGCTCCAGACGGGAGTCAACTTTTCATAAAATTTTCACCAATGTGGCACAAACTTAATAGACAGTTTACTGATAACATTGTCAATCACTATATAACCTGTCAAAGATTTCTGGAATTGGTCCACCTTCACAATAACTTAAATGGACTCAAATGTGCTGCTTTATATTTCCTCACTGTATTAAACTTTTGGACAGTGGTCCATGGACTTTATTAGAATATTGGACTCAATATACTTAATGCATTTTTCCTCATGTTTTATTTGATATATCTTTTACATTCTTAGATAGCAATTCATGAATTTTAATGTTTGCCTTTTTCCTTATGCCCATATTCATTGATTATTGCTCATTTAATTTTTGGTTTATTAAATTTTTTGATGTGCAAGTATCAGAATGGGTTGCAGGAGAGAAAGCCCCACCCTGGACAAAAGGCTTTTTTGACTGAAATAATTCCCTAGATCCCTGGGTTAAACTCCCCAAATTCACATCCCCAAATTTTCTTTGGCAGAGGTAATTTGAAAACTTCCTATGTCACATGGGACACTTGAACATAGATCATTTTTAAGTGGATGTGTGTTATGATAAATCAAGCATTTTCCATGCCCTGTGAGTGTGTATGTTTTCTGGTATGACCTTAAATGGAAATCCAGTTCCAGATCTAATTCCAAAGAGTGTCACTGGGAGATTCCTGCTCATTCCTATAGCCATTGTGCTATAGGGTGCCACAAGATTCAGTCTTGTCATTCAGCTTTGCTTCTCCTTGTTATCAGAGTCAGCTGGGGCTGTGGAAGAGCTGGACTAGTGCATGGATGCTGTAATGGTCTGGATGAGGGTAAATAAATTGAAACTGAATCCCAATAAGAGGGAAGCTTTCCGAATTGGTGGGAATTGGCTAGGTTACTTTCCCTTGATGGGACTGCACTCTCTCTGAAGGAGCCACTACATAGTCTGAGCATATTCCCAGATCCATCCTTGTCACTGAAGGCCCAGATAGCATTGGTGATTCAGAGACATTGGGCCTTTACTGGACAGGGTGTTATAATAAATCAAGCAGAATGTTTGATAACTCAAACATTTCCCATGCTCTGTGAGTGTGTATGTTTACTGGTATGACCCTAAAATGGAAATCCAGTTGTCGCCATGCACCCAGAGGTAAATTGGCCACATAGGCACCTTGGTCACATAGACCCCAGAACACATTACAGATCAATCAACCAGTTTTAGGAGTTGCAAACAGAGATTCACACTTCCAGAGACAAGGAAGCTAGAGGATTTATGTGCTGGATAACTTTTGGCCACAGGATAGATAAGACCCATTATCCCCCTCTGGAATATATCTATTTCAAGGAAACCTTTATGTTAATTTGTTCCTTTTGATGTACAGCAATCAACCTTCACCCCGGGCTATTTTCAGCCTATAAAAGACTACCAAAATTCTGATTAAGTGTGTCTAGTTAGAATTCATGGTGACACTATGTCACTCAGATTCTAGTCCAGCTCTGACTTGTTCCATGGTTATGTTATCTGGTTGAGTCCAACTATACATCAGTCCACCTGGAGCACTCCAGACAGGTAATATCATCATTAGAAAAGCCTCATGTCTATTCAATGCTAATTTGCTTTATTCCTGAGTTCTTGCGAGAATGTGTGAGTGAACGTTTGTCTTTGTATGCCTGATCCCATAATAAATTTACAAATCCATTTGAAGAAACCTTGTCTCTATGGATCTATGCCCTTATCTACCTGTATATAAATTGGGTTTGTCTCCTGCAATGCTGCAATGCACTCTACATCAGGTTGCCCTTGAAGATGATTTGGAAATTGGAGCTAGTGCAAAATGCACATGTATTTTGTTATCAGTTATCAGCAAAAAAAATGAGCTGTGACTAGAAACTGGCCAGAAGCAGTCAGACTACCAAGTGACTGCACCATGAAACTGCAACCAGGCCTTCAGTTGCAGTGAAATCTATGTAAGCTATAGCCAACAGCTATAGTTGTAGTCAATTTCACACCAAGACCATTCTTCTTCTCTTTCTCCTTTGCCTAATCTCCACTGAGAGCTGATGGCCATGTTGGCTATGAGAATCTGGAAATTATACACCTGAATCCTGTTGTCAATGCCAACTATAGTGGAGTGACTGAATCAATGGAATTTACCTATATGTCAACTCACCATTGAATTATTGATTCAGTGGACCTACTCGTTAGTACTAATCAATAGAAATCAAACCAAATTCCAAAAAGATAAATGTGACAAATTGTGTAAATATCTAGAAGCCCCCATTCTGCCCCCATTAAAGTACTTCAGCTGATAGTCAGTCCTGTATCTACATGGGGAAAAAAAAATACATCAATTAAGTCCAATGGACTGACTATGTACTAAACTTTGGTATTTGCAGAAGAATCTATAATGAGATTCTCAGTAGTTGTGAATAAATAAAACCTAAAGCAAATAAAATAAAATAAAATTTAAAAAAGTCAAACCATATATGATTTTGGAAGTAGGATACCCATGGGGAATTTCAAAGGGAGCTAGAAGAGGTCCAGTGAAACTAAGCAGAGTTTCTCAGAGGGGTTCTGCATCCCTAGGTTGTCACTGGATTTCACCTAAAGTTAAATTTGTTCAGAAACTTTCTCCTTGAGCAAAATGTCAAAGGAATTACTAAGGAAGCCAAATGAATTCCAACTCTCTTTGTCAATTCCCCTGATCAGATTTCTTGAGGGATTCCATGCATCTGTGTTTCAAGACTGTTGTATTCCATCCACCTACTTTTCTTTTGTTTAAAAATGCAGGAAAGCAGATTTTTCCAGTCCCAGTATGAGTATCCCTTATCTGAAATGCTTGGGACCAAAAAATTTTGGATCTCAAATTGTTTTGGATTTTGGAATATTTGCATATGGATCATGAAATATTTTGGAGATGGGACCCAGGTCTAAACATGAAATTATGTTTCATATATACCTTATATACAGAGTCTGAAGTTATATACACAACATTTCAAATAGTTTTCTACATGAAACAAAGTTTGTGTGTAACTATCAAAAAACAAAGGTGTCACTGTCTCAGCCACCCATATGAACAATTTCTATTTTGGAGTATTTCAGATTTCAGAATTCCAGATAAGGGATACTCAACTTTGATTCAGCTTCTGCAAGACTGATTGCATATCTAGAGGACCAAATCCATATAATTCTTATTTCCTGCTATTTATTAAATGGCTTTTCTACACAATTGCATTCATGTTGTTGTTAAGTGCTTTCAAGTCAACATTGACCTATGATGATCCTATAAATGAGAGACCATCAAGTCACCCTATCCTCAACTGTCCTGTTCAGCTCTTGTAAATTCATGGCTGTCATGGGTAGACTCTGATTGTGTCTATTCATCAGATATGCAGTATTCTACTTTTCATGTGGTCTTCATCTTTTCCTGTTGCCTTCTACCTTGTTATTTTCTTTTCTATTGACTTATGTCTTCTGATGATATGGTCAAAACATAACAACCCCAGTGTAATCACCTTTGCTTCCAGAGAGAATTCAGGCCTGATTTTTTCTAAGACACTTTTATAGATCTTTTTAGCAGACCATGATATTCACCAAAAAGTTCACTAGAGTCATATTTCATGGGCTGATTTTCTTCCTATCAACTTTTTTCACTGTCCAGCTTTCACAACCATACATAGAACCCCACTCTTGGTTTAAACTTTCTTCTGATTTCTCAGATCTTGTTCTTTTTTCTTTTCTTTTTTGTTAGTTTCTACTTTACTGAATTGATTAATATAGTAGCTCTCCTTATCCAAGCACACAAGTAGTTGTACATTTGTATTAAGTGTTCTGGTTCTAGTTCTGTCATTTTTTAATTTTGCTTCTCTTCTGACTTGACTGCTTGTAGAGATTCATGTCATTCATTGAGGCTTATTTCTCTCTTTGAATGCAGATAGTAACTTTCTGCTTTCCTCTCTAACAATGATCCTGGCTTCAGTCCAGAATTCCTCTGGCTCCTTGTTAGTTATGCTTAATAGACCAAATCTATTTCACTTTTCCTTTAAAAATTTTGATGATGTTCTTCAGGTTGTATTTGGGCATGATGGTTGACTTAATATTCTTCTTTAGCTTTATTCTGACATTTGCTATCTGTAGTTCATGATCTGTTCCACAATCTGCTCCTGGCCTTGTTTTTACAGACAGAATGGAGTTTCTCTATCTTCTTCTGCCAATTATGTATTCTATTTGTTTTCTATGTAGTCCATCAGGTGATGTCCATGTATACAGTTGCTTCGTCAGTTGCTTAAAGAATGTATTTGTGGAATTGGGATTGAAACTATCTTAAGGCCAAGGGCCGGTCTGGGGGTAGAGTTGGGGCAAGGCAGCTGCATGCCAGCCACCCCAACAACACTGTGACACCGTCCTGATGTCGTGCGGCTGTACGCATGCCATGTGGCATCAGGACACCCTCCCGACACAGCGTTTAAACATGCTGTGCCGAAAGGACACTGAAGAGCCACGGTGTCGGCTCTTAGGACGGCCTTTTGCTACCCCTAAAAGGAGTGGCATTTTGCCACTCTTTTTGGGGCAGCAAAAGGGAGGATTGGCACCATGGTGTGGGATTGCCATGGCCCTGATCCGCCACTTCCTGGGGCAGCTCTGTGTCACCCCAAACAGCTGGTCTGCATTGGCCCTTAGTCAACCTGCTGAATAAGACTCTGGTACATTTTGGGTCTGAAGGTGTCAGCGTGAGGTGCTGACATTATTCTGAAGTTCTACAACCTCAGTATCTCCAGTATCTTCATTATCTCCATCCTTAGCACTGTGTACTTTCAATGGTATAACCAGGAAAAATTTAGTTAAGTGAGAAAATGGACTAACTCAACTATTATCACCTCATAGTTTTGTAACACACATACAAAAATTAAAGGAGACAAGGTTCTGCCTACAGACACAAAATCAAATCAAGTACAATATACAAGGAAAGAAAATTTTGAAGGAAGAGGAATAATTTGTCAAATGTCATTGGTGACAATCAGGAAGGGAAAGAAGAGATTTAAAAACCAAGATTATACTCCATTTGAGGCTACTCAAATCAATGGTGCTAGACTTGTAATGTAAAGCAAGATTTTTTTCTTAGGAAATGAAAGAAACATGTGTGAGAAAATACTTTTTAAAAAAAATAGTATATGAAGAGAAAAGAGAATGTGGTGGATGAAGATAGAGCAGAGATTTTATCAGTTGCACTCGAGGTGCCTGACTCGAGGGTGCAAGCTGAGCAGCTTACAGTTACCAAGGTAAGTGACACAAGGCCTGTGGTCACAGTGGGAGCCTTAGGTTTGGCTGGAGTCAATCGGGCAGTGGAGTGCAACCCCTATGCGGGGATGTCAATGCCCTTAAGATCTCACCTTTCCCTCTCTACCAAAGAGAGAATATGGAAAGGAGAATACATAGACCTATTTTCTTTGACTTTTCGTGACCCTGAGCTGCGAATTATGGTCAAAGATGGAGTCGTGTTCAGTCTCCCCAAAGAATTCCAGGTGCATAAGCGTCCTAAGTTGGAAAGAAACTTTGCAAATTGGATGATGGGATTTACCATATACAGGGGTGTGATAGAACAAAAAGACTAGTCCAGGACCCCTGATCTTTCAAAGCACCAAGAAATAATGCTTAAAGCTTACACAAACTGTCATTTTAACTTGAGGGGAGCGGCATGGCTCCAGTACGATGAACAGTTCAGGATGAGAGCTGCTATGGATCTGTCTTTGTCATGGCAGCACATCCAATCTGAACTTTGGGCAGATGTTATGCTGGGGGCCTCCCCTTCGAGCAGGTGTGATAATGGCTTTGTGCCCATGGTCACGCAGCTGAAAGGGCAGTATGCGAGGCCTAGCACGGGGGACAAAAATGTTACAGGTTTATGCTGGGATTTCAACTCTGGCAAGTGCACTAGACAGCAATGTAGATTCGAACATAAATGCAACATTTGTAAGGGTAATCACCCAGGCACCTCTTGTTTCAGGGGGAAGAAAGGCGGGGCTGTAGTCTCCGGGCAACATTCAGCAGTGGGAAGGAAAGGCGCCAACACCAATTAAACTGGATGTGTTGGCTGCTTGGTTGTGGATTTACCTGAACAGGGATTCCACTCAATATTTGTTAGACGGGTTTTCAAATGGTTTTCATATTCCTTATACAGGTCCGAGGGTGCACCGATTCACACCTAATGCGCGTTCAGTGAGGGAGTCACCAGAGCTAGTCAGGGAGAAGCTGAATAAAGAGTTGGCTGCGGGTAGGATATCAGGGCCTCATCAACATCTGCCAATGCTGACACTAAGGCTGTCACCTTTGGGCGTCATTCCTAAGAAGGTGCCTGGTGAGTTCCATTTAATTCACAATTTGTCATACCCAAAAGGGGATTCTGTTAATGATGCCATTGATCCAGTTTTGGCATCTGTGAAATACACATCATTTGATGCAGCAGTACAGATGGTACAAGCATTAGGTAAGCAAAGCAGCTTAAGCAAAAAAAAAAGCAGCTTATTTATATACCGCTTCATATCACGCTATGGGATGTCTAAGCGGTTTACAACTGTGAGCTGATTGCCCCCCAACAAGCTGGGTACTCATTTTAGCGACCTCGGAAGGATGCAGGCCTGAGTCGAGCCTCAGCCCTGGCTGGTATTGAACTCGCAACCTTGTGGTCTATGAGTGAGTGGCTGCAGTACAGGCATTTAACCACTGCGCCACCAGGGCTGCTAAGGGTATCCTATTGGCTAAGCGTGATATAAAATCAGCTTTCAGGCTTTTGCCAGTACACCCTGATGATTTTGACTTGTTAGGTTTTCAATTTGAAGGGATGTACTATTTTGATATGGCTATGCCAATGGGGTGTTCTATCTTGTGCTCTGCATTTGAAAAATTTAGTACATTTTTGCACTGGTGCGCAGTCAAGAGGTCAGGTAATCAAGCTATTACTCATTATTTAGATGACTTCTTGTTTGCTGGAGCTCACGGTACTACAAGGTGTGTAGATACCTTGTTGGCATTTCAGGTATCAATGGCTGAGATGGGAGTTCCTTTGGTGGAGGAAAAGACGGAGGGTCCTGGCACTCATCTGACCTTCTTGGGCATTGAGTTAGACACAGTTGAGGGAATCTCTCACCTCCCAATAGAAAAACTCAAAGCGATGAGGTACCAGGTAAAGATAATGAGTAGTAGGAATAAGGCCATGCTTCGAGAATTTCAATCCCTTACTGGGTTGTTAAATTTTGCCTGTAAAGTTTTTTTGCCTGATCTGCAAGTTCACTTTTAACTGTATAAATAGTTGCCCTCTTAGGCTTGAATTTGATATAGAGTTGCCCTCTTAGGCTTGAATTTGTTTTTAATAATGAAACATTCCATTATCTAATAGCACTGCAGTTTTTGAAAATATATACAATGTAAATATTTCAAATTTCTTTGTCTTTAGTTACTTTGCAAATCAGGTTGATAGCTTATTAAATAACCCTAAGGCCTATGAAAGTGAATATATATATATATATATATATATATATATATATATATATGATATTTTAGATAAGATATTATTAAATTCCTTTCCCTTTTGGCTTCCACGTGATTGGGAGTCATTGTTGTCCCATGGAATTGTAGACAAATTTAGAAGGGAAGCTATATTTTTTATGAAAATAGATGTTCTTATATGGATTTTTTAAAAGCCTTTGCTTCTTTACAATACAAAATTGTATTTTATAATAAAAAAAAGATTAAAAAAAAGTTATTGTTTCTGGACGAGCCTTTTGTGCTCGCCTATATAATGATACTAAAGGGGTATCCGCTCCACATCACCATATTAGGATTAATAGCGGAATAAGAGCTGATTTGAAGGTTTGGGAATCATTTTTGGATCAATTTAATGGAGTCTCCTTTTGGAGGTCTGAAATGCTTTTAAAGGCGGACCTCCAGGTACACTCCGATGCCTCTAGTGCACATGGTTTTGGCCTCTATTGGAAAGGTCAGTGGGCAGCTGAGAGATGGCCTCAGCTTGGGCGGAGAAGGGTTGGATGCGTGATCTCACTTTTCTCGAACTCTTCCCTATTGTGGATGCAGTTCATTTGTGGCCAGTTAAATTTGAAAATAAAACTGTTTGGATTTGATGTGACAACCAAGCAGTAGTTCATGTGGTGAACTCCCAAACCTCCAAATCCTTAAGCGTGATGTCATTGGTTAGAGCAATGGTTACTCAATGTTTGAGATACAATGTGTTGTTTCAAGCTCACCATGTACCAGGGTTACTAAATCCGTTGGCGGATGCCATTTCTCGTTTTCAGTTTTCCAAGTTTCATCAACTCACCCCAGAGGCTGCACCTCAACCACTGGAGGTACAGAAATATCTGTGGAGCCTATAAATCCTTTCCAATCCTGAACCTAAGGTGAACTTATCACAGGGTTTTCTTGGCAAGATATGTTCAAAGTGGGCTTGTCTTTGCCTTCCCCTGAGAGAGTGTGACTTGCCCAAGGTCACCCAATGGGTTTCATGGCCAAGCTGGGAATTGAACCCTGGCCACCAGAGTTGTAGTCCAACACTCTCTTCTGCCTCAAACTCTCTCCTTAGTGGCGAGGACACCAAAAATAACAAGTTTATTATGTATTCTCCAATCCAGTGTTTGCAAACACCATAAAAAGAAAAAAGAAAAAACAGAACCTGGAGCATGCCCAGAGGAGGCAACTAAAATGGTGAAGGGGCTGGAAACCATGCCCTACGAGGAACGACTTAGGGAACTGGGTATGTTTAGCCTGAAGAATAGACGGTTAAGAGAGGATATGATAGCCCTTTTTAAATATTTGAATGGATGTCATATTGAGGAGGGTGTAAGCTTGTTTTCTGCTGCTCCAAGAATAGGACTCGGAACAACAGATGCAAGCTACAGGAAAATAGATTCCACCTCAACATTAGGAGAAACTTCTTGACAGTGAGAGCTGTTTGACAGTGGAACATACTCCCTCAGAGTGTGGTGCAGTCTCCTTCTTTGAAGATTTTTAAACAGAAGCTGGATGGCCATCTGTCAAGGATGGTTTGATTTTGAGTTCCTGTATGGCAGGGGGTTGGACTGGATGGCCCTTGTGTTTTCTTCCAACTCTATGATTCTATGCTTCTATAAACTTATACACAAAATGAATAATAATCAAATTAAAGAGATAAACATGCAAAATGTGTGAAGATGTCGAGTAGTGGTTCCTTTACCTGGTGAGCCTACTTGAGAGGCAGGGAAATGGAGTGTGTTCAATGAGAGTTCCAATAAGTGTGATGGCTTCAGTAGCCCAGGGTTGGCAGCAGCCTTGTCAGCATTCCCCTCCTCTGAAAGCCAGAAGACTTGGGTGGCAGTGGAAACAGCAGTGAGTGCTCAGAAGCAGCAGTGAGATTGGTGGGAGAAGTGAAGTATGAAGTGAGGTGAGGTGAGAGAGGCAGCCTGCTGGTCTCGCATTCAGAACAAAGAGGAAAGGAAGCTGATTTGCAGAGACTATGAGATAGGGCTGGATCCTGAGGCTGATCTGGACATTTTAGCATTACAGTCGGTCCTCTCTATCCGTGGATTCCTTATCCATGTACTAAACCACCTATGGCTTGAATATATATATATTCACACAGAGACATATATATTGTTTTGCCATTGTATGCCTTCAAGTAATTTCTGGCTTATGATGACCCTAAGAGGGCTCTATCATGGGGTTAGTTCCTTCAGAGGGGATTTGCCATTGCCATCCTTTGAACCTGAGAGAGAGTGACATGCCCAAGGTCATCCAGTGGGTTTACATGGCCGAATTGGGATTTGAACCCTGTTCTCAAGAATCATAGTCCAACATTCAAACCACTACACTACACTGGCTTGTGTGTGTGTGTATGTTTAGATGTTTATATAAATATATATAAATTCCAAAAAGTAAACCTTGATGCTTGCCATTTTAGATAAGGAAGATCATTTCACTACACCATGGTATATAATGGGACTTGAGCACTCATGGATTTTGGTATCCACGGGGGTCCTGGAACCAAACCCCAGTGGATACCAAGGGCCTGCTGTATTTCAGGCAGCTGGTATTGGCTCAGGTATGGATCAGGCTTGCCACTTGCCATCAGGATTCAGCTGCTTTGAGTCTACATCCTCCTTTCTTCCCTATTACAAAGCAGGGAATTTGCTAATGATTTGGCCACCTCTGTCCTGGGTGAGGCTAGTTCTCTTGAGAGGATGGGGTAGGCTAGGTGTGGACAGGTGGGAATCCATGCTGTTTATTTTCTTTGTTGGTTTACTTTGAACTTGGGGTGGGCTGCTTGGCTGTATGGAGAAGAGGAGCATTCACAGCCCTGCTAACTGGTATCCTAGGGCTGCTGAACTACTGTAGAATTAAGGCAGTTTGACACTACTTTAACTGCCATGGCCTAGTGCTATGGAATACTGGAATATGTAGTTTTGTGAGGTAGTTAACCTTCAGAAAGCTTTGGTGCTGTAGCAAACTGCAAATCTCAGGATTTCATAGCATGGACTGATGGCATTTAAAGCAGTATTAAACTGGTTCTGGGCTGTTTAGGTGTCATGGCCAGTCATGTCTAGGATAATTCAGAGATGACATCACCGTGTGGCAGGAAACCCCTGAAATATAGGCAACTAAAGAGAATAAAATAAGAGAAATAAAGGGGGGGAGTTTTCATTTCTTGAAAAGAAAATCGTGGGATATATTATGTCTTCAGGAGACCCTCATCCAAGACAGAGACGTGAGATTTCTGAAAAATAAGAAATTAGGAAAGGAATATGTGTCCTCTTCTAAATTTAAAAAGAAAAGGACAATTATTTATGTAAATCCAAATTTAAATCCAGTTGAAATTCTAAAAGACAAGGAAGGACAGTATGTGGGAGTAGAAGTGAATATTTGGGACCACAAAGTTTTGATCATAGGCGTATATGGACCACTAAATGGAAAAGAATTTTTTTACCAAAAATTAATGGAAGAAATTTTAGAATTAGATTATGATCAAATTATAATGATGGGGGATTGGAATGGAGTTATTGACCCAAAATAGATAGGAAATCAGATAAAACTATACAGAAAAATCAGGGTAAGCTACCAAAAATCTTTAGCAAAATGTTGGACAATTTAGCCATGATAGATGTCTGGCAGCATAAGTATGGGGAAGAAAAAAAAATACCCATTACTCAGATAGCCATAAATCTCTCTCTAGATTGGATATGTGTTTTGTCTCTAAGTCATGTTTAAAATATATAACAAAAATGGAGTTTCCACCTAAACAAATATCAGATCATAACCCTATTCAGTTGATGCTAAAAAAAAATCAAGAAGTTTCTCATGGCAGCTGAATGATAGATTATTAATAAACAAAGAAATATTCAAAATTGGATTGAAGCCATTTATTCAGAACAAGAAGCACATGTTATAATAAATGGAGAAAGAACAAAAGCAATAAAAATACAAAGAGGCATGAGGCAGGGTTGTCCATTATCTCCGTTATTATTTATAATGGTAATTGGAGCATTGATAAAGAAAATAAATATGAATAAAAATATCCAAGGAGTTAAAAATAAAGGGACAGAATTTAAAATAAGAGCATTTGCCAATGATTTGGTGATAATATTGGGAAAAGATTGTGGAATGGCCTGCTGGACAAGATCCGTCTTATCACCACTCTAGACAGCTTTAAAAAAGCAGTTAAGATGGATCTATTCTGGCAAGCCTTCCCTGAATAACATCCCAACCCAGAAGACATAAGATCTGATCATCATCCTTTTACTGCCTTGATTAACACTGCTCTGTATCTTTGTATTGAAAATTTTACTATATTTTGTATTGTATATTTTAACAATTGTTATTTTAATCAGTTTCAGTTTAATTTATTTTTAAGGGGTGGGTGAGTGTGGGAATATGGTATGGGATTTGGATTTATTTTAATTTACTGTGATGTTTTAATGTGTTGTATGCCATCCTGATTGCATGGCAGAGGGGTGGGATATAATTTAAAAAATATTAAATTATTATTATTATTATTATTATTATTATTATAAACCCCTAAACAACACTGAAAACTTAAAAAATGAATTAGGAGATTTTGGGCCTTTGCAGACTGCCAGAAATAGTGCAAATTGAGTCCACTTTAAGGGTTAGGGTTAGTGCTAGGGAATCATGGGAATTGTTTTTTTTTCTTCTTTTTTTCTGAGACATTGAGCCTTCTCTGTCAGAGAGCTCTGGTGCCACAATAAAATACAGTTCCCATGATTCCCTAACCCTAACCCTTAAAGTGGTCTGAATTTGCACTATTTCTAGTAGTCTGCAAAGGCCCTTTGAAGAAACAATGGGTCTCAAAACAAATAATAGGAAAACAAACGTTTTAGCTAAAAAATTACCAAAAGAAAAGGAATTGGAATTAATGAACAAATCAGGCTTTAATATAAGTAAGAAAATAAAATATTTAGGAATAGAATTAAGGGTGGAAAACACAGATTTATATAAAAAATAATTACAAGAAGCTATGGAACCAGATTAGGACAGATCTAGAAAATTGGAAAAACTTAAAGTTATCAATGTTAGGTAGAATCACTTCTATTAAAATGAATATTGTGCCTAAAACATTATTTATGTTTCAGATAATTCCTATACTAGATAAAGAGAAACCCATACAAATAATACAAAGAGTTATCCAAATATCTTTGGTCAGTGAAAAAAAACAACAAGAATTAGACTTAAAACACTTCAAGATAGTAAAGAAAAAGGAAGATTATCTGTACTGGAATGAAGAATCTATTATTGAGCAAGTTGTTTAATTTGGATAAAAGACTGGATTAAGCTTAAATAAATCAATTTATTACAATTAGAAAATAATAATTTAACTTATGGATAGCATGCATATCTTTATTATAATAAAGACAAATGCAGTAAAAATTTCCACAATCATTGTTTAAGAAAACCACTTTTATGAATTTGGAAAACAGGAATAAAATTGGAGGGAAAATTTCTCGGGAAACATTGCCACATGAAATCTTTTTCAATAGAGAAAAAGAACTAATAAAAGGATGGCTATTTAATAACTAGACAAGGTGAAAAATATAGGTTTGAAACAGATGAAGAACTAAAAAAGGATGAATTAAACATCCATTGGTACTTAAAATACCAATTAAATGAGAGATTTAAAGTGGATATTAAAGAAAACAATATTGAAATAAGCAAAACTGAATTAGAAAAAAAATTAGATACAGAAAATAAAGGCATGCTGTCCAAACTGTATAGATAACTATACAGTATAGATAGATAACTCTTAAAGTTGGAGATGGAAACAGAGGTGCTAAATAATAATATGGAAGCATGGTCCCAAAATATGGGGCATCCAATTGATCTAACTCAATGGGAATATACATGGACAAAAAGATTAAAGGAAACTAGAAGTCAAAATTTAAAAGAAAACTATTATAAAATGTTTTATCATTGGTACTTATCCCCAGACCCAAAAAAATGTGGAGTAGAAAATCAATGTTGGAAATGTGTAAAAGAAAAAGGTACTTTCTATCATGTATGGTGGTCTTGCGAAAAGGCTAAGAATTATTGGCTTAAAATCCATAAATTAATTTGTAACATCTTTAATATAATTTTGGAATTTAAACCAGAACTATATTTGCTATATATTTTAGATATGGAATTTAAAAAAAAAAAAACACCTTTGGAAGAGTATTATTTCATTTGATTATTGCCACTAGATTGAAGTTAACAAAACATTGGAAAGAAGAGAAAATTCCAGATTCAGATGAATGGATCAAAAAAAAAATTATGACATAGTGGAAATGGACAAGCTAACAAGACCTCTGATGGATGGATGATCTAGAAAAATATGAAAAGGACTGGAATAAAGTTATTATGTTTTTGTCTCAAAGGATCAATGTGTAGAACCAATGTGTAAATTTTTTTTATAATTTTATTAATAAAACACCTAAAAAACAACCACGACTTATATAGCTCAATAAAATAGTTTGTCCATCATAACCATACAATATACCTATTAAAGTACTTCCCTAAGTAGCTTTGACAACAAATACCTTTTAAATCTGTTCATAGTTCTAAAGACTTCCTATATCTCTAAATTTTATTTTAAAAAGAAATTCTCGCTCAAAATATAAGAATTCATATGTATGTCATCCCTCATTCCATCTATGTCCATATATTTACGATACAATACCATAACTTTAATACATTCTCATCTTATCCATCATATTTTTCCCCTTTTGTTTTACTTGCTATACACTCCATTTTATTTTAATGTATTCCACAATCGGAGACAACTCCATATTCACCTTGTTCAAATCTTTTTGATTTACCAATGCTGTTAATCTATCCATATCTTGCATTTCCATCAACTTTGTTAACCAATCATCTATTGAGGATAGCTCTTGCTTCTTCCATTTTTGAGCTAATAATAGTCTAGCTGCTGTGATCATGTATAGAAGGATTCTCCAGTATCTCTTTTCCAATGTTGAGTCTAGCTTATTTAACATATTTAACAAGTAAATCTCTGGTTTTAACTCATATTTGACTTTAAAAATTTCCTGTATTGAGTTGTTTATCTTTTTCCAGTAATTTTTCATTTTGGCGCATCTCCACTAGATGTGGAACCAAGATCCCACATTTTGTTTACACATCCAACAGTTACTTAAACCAGTAACATAGATTCTTGCAATTTTGGCTGGAGTCAAATACCGCTTTTGATCCATTTTCCAGTAATTTTCCTTCCAATCTTGTGATTTAGTGGATTTTTGTTTTTTCCCTAGTGTATTCCCAACTTTCATGTTCAGTTGTTCTTATGTCTGTAGCCCATTTAATCATATTATTAGAGATCAAATCTCTTTCTTGTTCTCTGTTAACATCCTGTAAATCTTACTAGTTCTTTTTTTCCCATTTGTGTTAACAATTTATTGAAGCCTTGGGGTTCTTCCTCAAAATCTTCTAATTTAAGGTCCATTTTAAATTTTTCTCTTAATTGTGTATAAAATAGCCAATGTACTTTAGGATCCAGTTGTTCCAATTCTTCAATTGATTTTAGTTCAACTTTATTCCCTTCCTGTTTTTTCAATAATTCCTTGCATTTCATCCATGTCTTTACTGCTGTCCACTTTCCAAAGAAAGCTTCATGAGGTGAAACCCAAAATGGAATTTTCCTATATGTTGAATTTTTAATGTTATTCCAAATTTTCAAAAGTGTTCTTCTTACCACATGTTTAAATTCTTGATGTACCACTGCTTTACCATACCATAAATAGCCATGCCACCCAAAACAGTTATTGAATCCTTTAATATTTAAGATTTTAGTATTTCTGAGTAAGATTCAGTCTAATAACCAATTGAGTGTATTGGCTCTATGATACAACTCTAAATCTGGAACATTTCTACCTCCATCATATTTATGTCTAGTCATCATTAACCACTTTATTCTTGATCTCTTAACTTTCCAAATAAATTCTCTTAAATCCTTATGCCATTCTTTAAATGGTTTCACGTTGTGTATAATTGGAATACATTGGAACAAAAAGTTCATCTTAGGAAGAACAGTCATTTTAATTGCTTCTACTCTACCCATCAGTGTGAGATTTAATTTACTCCATTTGACCAAGTCATTTTAATTTCCTTCCATTTAAGCTTATAGTTATTGTCAAACAGATCAACATTCCTTTTAGTAAGCCATATGCCTAAATATTTGATTTTGTTTTTGATCAGGCATTTGGTTGCTTCTTCTAAGTGTTTATCCTCCTTCTTTGTCATATTTTTTGTCATTATAATCATTTTCTTCTGAATAATCTTAAAGCCCGTCACTTTACCAAACTCTTCTATTATTTGAAATGCTTTAGTGGTTTGATGATTTGGATTCTCTAAAATAAACACTAAATTACCTGCAAAGGCTTGCAGTTTATATTCAATTCCTTTAATCTTCATTCCTTTTATCTCTTCATCATGCCTTATCTTATTCAGCACCTCAACTACTAATATAAATAGTAGTGGTGATATAGGGCAACCTTGCCTAGTTCCTTTCTGAATTTTAAAGTTTTCCATGATTCTACCATTGATTATTAGCTGTGCTGTTTGTTCTTTATAAAGCTCTTTAATCAAACGACAAAATTTAGGGTCCATCTCCATTTTCTTGAGCAGTTGTGTCATAAAATTCCAATTAACATTGGCAAATGCTTTCTCTGCATCCGCAAATATTAGTGCTAATTTCCTCTCATTATTTTTTTTTGTAGTATTCTAATGTATCTAATATCAGTCCAATATTGGTTTTTAGTTGTCTTGAAGGTAGGAAACCTGATATTAAGCATGTCAAGATTTGTTTAAGCCTGTCGGCTAAAATTAAACTCATAATTTTATAATCAGTGTTCAGCAATGAAATTGGCCTATAGTTCCCTACTTCTTTTTCATCTTTGCTCTCTTTCAGTATCAACGTAATGTTTCTGTTTTTCCAGAATTCCATCTTTCAAAATATTATTTAAAGTATTCAGTAAGAGAGTTTTTAGCTCATCTATGAATGTTTTATAGTACATTGCAGTAAATCCATCTGGTCCTAGAGCTTTTTCTCTTTTTCATTTCCCAATCGCTTAAATTAATTCTCAGTAAAGTCAGCATTTAGAAATTTCTGTTGTTCCGTCATTATTTTATTTATTGTCAGTTTATCGAGATACCGGCTTACTTCTTCTAAATCAACCCCTTCTGTTTCATATAATTTTGCATAATATCTGTTAAATGCATTCTGGATCTCTTCCTGGGCATATAACATTTTATCTCCCTCTTTTAATTTTGTAATCGTTCTTTTGTCCTTTTCTTTTCTTAAACTATATGCCAACCATTTTCCAGATTTGTTTGTGGATTCAAAGTGCTTTTGTTTGACAAACTTCATCTTTTTCACTATTTCTTCAGCTAACGTCTTTTCCAACTGCTCTCTCAACCACTGTAAAATTTTATTTTTCTTATCATTTGCAGGGTCCTTAGAAAGTTCCAATTCCATCTATGTATATAATTTTCCATTCTTTCAATATCCTTAAGACATTGTCATTTCACTTCTGCCCCTCTTTGAATCATTACGCCTCTCATTATTGCTTTGCTAGCATCCCATATGGTTTTGGCTTTGGCTGAGTCTGATGTATTCTCTTGAAAATAAAACTTCAATTTCTCCTTCACTTTCAAGCAAAAGTTGTTGTCATTTATTAAGTTATCATTCAATTTCCCGGAAAACTGTCTTCTAGCTGCTTTTATCTGTAGTAAAATGGGGGTTTGATCTGAACAAATTTTAGGTAATATTTCCATTCCTTTTATTTTAGGTGTCAGATCATTTGAAATAAAAAACACACATCTATCTTGGAATATGATTTGTGACTCTCTGAAAAGAAGGTGTATCCACCTTTAGCTTGATTAAGGTTTCTCAATACATCTGTTAAATTTAGTTGTTCTTGTAACTCAAAGAAGAAGACCGGTAGTTTCCCTTGATTTTTTTTCCAGTCTTTTAATTGATTCTATATCTTTTTGGGATCAGTTACCCCATTCCAGTCACCCAATAAAATCACATTTCCGTATTCCTCCTTCTGGATCTTCTCATTTAATCTGTTAAAAAAATCTGGCTGTTTTTCTGTAGGGCTATTAAAAGATATTTATCATTATCAATTTGCATCTCCACTCCAATGTAATGTCCATCTTGATCTTTAAAAAATTATTTTGCTGCATATTTGTTTTGAATATATATAACTACCCCTCCTTTCTTTTTCTCATTGGCAGCTATAAACATCTGTCCTAACTTAGGATTCTTCAAATAATTTATCTCAGTCTGTTTGATCTTTATTTCTTGTAAGCAGGTTACCTCTGGTTTCTTTTTGGCCAAATAGTGAAAAAATTTGCTTCTTTTACATTTGGAATTTAAACCTATTACGTTTCACGAAATGATTTTTCACCACCATATTTGTATTATTTTAAGTATTTAGATAATCATTCAACATCATCCCTTTCTTCAGCGTCTTTTAACATGCTTTTGTCTTCCTCTGAGAACAGCTCTCCTGTTATGTTCTCTTGAGGTTCATCCTCTTTTGTGTTCAATCCCTCTTCCTGCTTATAATCATCCTCTGGTCCACTTTTTGCCTCCTGCTTCTCTTCTACCATTTGTTGCTCAGAATCTCATTCAAATTTTTCTGACTATAGTTTTTTCAAGAATTCTTTGGCTGTCATGATGGAATTCATCTTATATCTTCTTTGTTTGTACATTAAGAAGATTCCTTCAATTCTGTCCCATGCATATCTTATTCCTCTCCTAATAAGTTTTTGTGTAAGAAATCTGTAATCTTGCTTTTTCCTCAGCACCACCATTGGGACATCCTTATAGATTCTAACTGATTTTCCATCAACTTGGAAATCTTCAAGGTAGCTTTTTTGCAGGATCTGCTCTTTGACTCTAGGATGTTACAAATAACATTGTCATGTCCCTTGGAATATTTTTCTGTCACGCAACATATGAGTTAATCCTGAAGATTTTGTCAGTGTCTCTCGTTATCTCTTCTTTTGGAATTCCAAAAGAGTGAGCCAATGAGGTTCTTATTCTTTCAAACAAATCTTGTGTTAACACTTCTGGTACCCCTCTCAACCTCAGACATCTTTCTCTATTACAGACCTCATGAATTAGATTAATGTTACTCTCACGCTTTTGTTGCTCAGTAAGTTCAGTTGTAATCTTCAATTCCTTTGTTTTGCTCTTCAATTCTTCCACATCTGATCTTAAACCCTCTGCTTCATTTGTTATTTTATCCAATTTTTCCTAAATTCACCTAATTCTCTTTGTAAATCTTCCTTTGTTTCTTTTCTGGATTGTTTCAGTTCGTTCCTCATTTCTAAACGTATTTCATATTTAAATTTTTGAAATTCTTCCAAAAGGACTTGCATGGGATCTGATGTCTTGGTTATAGTATCAGTAGATCCTCTCTTTTAGGAGGCTCCAGTAGTAGGGGTCGGTTTTCTAATTCCCGTTGCCATTTCTGCTCTATTTTTGGTTTATCTCTTATACAGTCTTCTTCTTCTTCTTTTTACCCCTTTTAATTTAATTTATTTGTTAGCAATAGAAATGATCTAAAAGTCACAGAATTATCTTTGTTACAATTCTTTGTTTTCTTTAAGCTTATTATTTTGATTTTTTTCTTTTAACTTCTGCCTCTCTTAAGTCTTCTTAGTTCTCAAATCAATGTAATATAGTAAAATAATACAAGAATTGCTCCAGTTAAAAAATTATACACTATTATCTCATAAATTCATAATCATACCTAAATAAAATCAATTTTATATTCAATTTTCCCCAAATTCCATTAAACCTATACTTATCAATATTAATTACTTAGTTACTTAATTATTTATATATATTTAAGTTTAAACTTACTCAATATAATATGATATAGGTCGTATAAATTCTTGTCCTTAGTCAAAATAATTTCATTAACCCCTAATTTGTACCCCTTAACACCAGATATCTAATTAAAAGCAAACCAATTACACATAGATTATTTTCAATAATAAACTCTACTCAACCCCAAATTTAGTTCAACACTTATATAAGCCCTTCCCTTTTATAACATTAATATCTTAACAGAGTGGACCCTTGTAATCAAATGACCAATAAACAATAACTCAATTGAATTCCTTGTTAACAATTAATTCATTTCCCATAAATATATATAGGGGGAAAACCCCAAGAAAATTATCTAGTTATAGAACATCAACCTTCTTTGTCCTCTATATCTGTCCTCCTTTTCTCTTTCCTGCCTTTATTCTATCTATTGAAATTGGTTGTCCTCTCTAATCTTCCCTGATTGCCCCATTCCCTGTCCTCTTTCCGTCATTTCTTTCTCTTTAGTTGTATTTAATCAGCTCCTGCCTTGCCCCTGTTGTCCTCTATGCCAATCCTCCTTTTCTCCTTCTGACCTCTTAAATCCTCCTTAGTCCTCATCACCCCGTCCCATGTCCTCCTTCCATCATTTCTTTCTCTTTAGTTGTATTTAATCAGGTCCTGCCTTGCTTCTGTTGTCCTCTATGCCCATCCTCTTTTTCTCCTTCTGTCCTCTTAAATCCACCTTAATCTTCATTGCCCCATCCCCTGTCCTCCTTCCATCATTTCTTTCTCTTTAGTTGTATTTAATCAGGTCCTGCCTTGCCTGTGTTGTCCCCTATGCTTGTCCTCCTTTTCTCCTTTCTGGCCTCTTGAATCCTCTTTAGTCCTTGTTGCCCCGTCCCCTAACCTCCTTCCATCATTTATTTCTTTTTAGTTGTATTTAATCAGGTCCTGCCTTGCCCCTGTTGTCCTCTATGGTCTTCCTCCTTTTCTTCTTCTGACCTCTAAAATCCTCCTTAGTCCTCATTGCCCACCCCATTTCCTGTCCTCCTTCTGTCATTTCTTTCTCTTTGGTTTTATTTCATCAGGTCCTGCCTTGCCTCTGTTGTGCTTTGTACCCATCCTCTTTTCCTCCTTCTGACCTCTTAAGTCCTCTTTGATCCACCTCACACCTCCACTTCTTCCATTCACATTTAAGTCCCCCTTCCTTTGTCCTTCTGGTTTATTCCACCACCATCTTTTAACTCTTATCAGCTTCTTTTTGTTCTGTTCTTCCTCCTCTCTTTCTTTCTTGAAAGTGTAGATTAACTCTCTCTTCTCCTCTCTTTTTCTTTATCTTTATACTTATCTTTATTTATTTATATATTTATAATATCATTATATTAATTAAACTTACTTCAAGTCTTTCTGATTGTCTGCCTCCAGATTTCTATTTAGTTCCCACCCAGCTTTTGATGTTATTGCCAATTCAGGCTTTGTAAATTTGATATAATCCTGTTACCAATACAGTCAACTACTGTAGCAAGTATTGCCACTAGATCTAAGGGTTAAATGCTGATCAAAGACATCACGGTATTGCTGTCGCTGCTATAAATTTTTTGTCTCCCCCTTTTCTAAGCTTAAAGGCGACAGGCAAGACACAGTGCCTAAACGGCAGCCATTTCACGTTTGGCTGCTCTGCGACCCTGTCTTCTTCTGAATCAGAATCCTCTTCAGAGGCTCTGTCTGGACTCAAGGCAAGGGTCTCCTTCGAGCCCTGATAATCCCCGCTCCTCCCGGAGCAGAGATGAAAAGAGATTCAATGATCTCTTCAATCCTGAAATAGCGATCCTGTAGAGAGTCCTCTCTCACATGTCTGGTTGTCTTGCCATTGCCGCTGGAAGTTGTAGAAGGTTTTACATATAATTAAATGTATTACATTCAGATACATGAAGTGGATATAGAAATTAGAAATGATGTAAAATAATATTATTATTATTAATAATAAGAAGAAGTAATAAGGAATGAGATACTTAGACTACAGTATTATGAGAAGTAATGTTTGAAAATAACATTCGCTGTATTTTAATTCTGTTATCTGTTTTTACTATTTTCTTCTTTTTTAAATCTCTACACCAGCCAATGTCCTGATTTATTTGCATGTTCAAAGTATTTTTGTTTTAATCTTTTTAATTTTCTTGCTATTACTTCTGTTAAGTGGGAATGCATTTGTTTTCTTAGAAGACATTTTTTTTATTTCCAGGTCTTTTTCTAAATTCTTTTGTTTCATTTCTGATATATTTTTAGATTATTTTCTAAGCTTTTTTTTCATTTTCATTGAGCACTGAATAGGTAATCCCCTGATTACAGCTTTGAAAGCATCCCATATTGTCTTTTTAGGTGTATCTAGTGTGTTGTTTATTTGAAAATAGAATTGAATTTCCTTTTTCAATTTTGCCACAGACTTTTCATCAAGACTTATATCATTTAATTTCCATTTGTAGTCCTTCTTCCAATTCTGTGTCTGGGAAAGCAGCCAACAAAACTGTTGATAAGGATGAGGCACACAAATGCAAGACTTTGCAGCAGCACAAAGGCAGTTCTAAGAGCACAGTACCACTCCAATCGCTTTTCTATTTTGTAGTTGTACCTCCACAAATATCACTCAGCCCTCTTGATTTTTAAATATCTCTTTTGTTTGATATTTTCTGTTCACATAAATTGCAATGCCATCTTTTTTTCTTCCTGATGAATAAAAACATTGTCCCAACTTGGGATTCTTGATGTATTTTATTTCTTCTTCTCTAAATTTAGTCTCTTGGTGACATACTATAGCATAATGATTATTTTCCAAAATACAAAAGATCTGTCTCCTTTTATATTTGTTGTTTGACCCTTTTACGTTTCAAAAACTGAATTTTACTACAATTTTTAAATATTAATCTTCTATGAGTTCTTCTTCCAATGGATATTCTTCTTCTTCTGATGGTTCTGATTCAATGCTTCTTTTTCTTTCTGGTGATTTTTCTTCTTGTTCTTGTAGTAGTTCTTCTCTATATTTAGTAATTATTCTTCTACCTTTAGATCTTCTCTTAATTGTGATTGTGTTCTAGTTTCTAGAGTTTCACCAAGATCTCCTTCTTTATTCTCTTCTTTTTCCTGTTCTGGCTTTTTTCCCCTTTAGTTTAATCTCCTATAAAACTCTTTTGTTTTGTCTAACATGTTGATCTTATATTTTCTTTGTCTGTACATGGAACTAATGCCTTCTATTCTTTCCCATTGGAAATTATTAATTTTTTTTGTAGCATTTGTGTTAGAAATTTATATTGCCTTTTATTAAATATTTGTGGAGGAATGTCTTTGAAAATGTCAATTTGCTGTCCATCTATTTCCAGTTTTTCTTTGTAGTTTTACTGTATTACTCTTTCTTTCAACCTTGTTCCTAAGAAACTAATTGCAACATCTCTTGGGATCTTCTTTTCTCTTGATACTGTTGAATTTATTCTGAATATTTTGTCTATTTGAGAATCAAAAGGCCCTAAGACAGGTTCTATAGCAAACTAGGTATTGCTTCATACAGGACCTCCTTGCCTTGCAGTTACTGAAAATAAGGACCTTTACAGACTACCAGAAATAATGCAGCTTGAGGCCACTTTAACTGTCTTGGCTCAGTGCTAGGGAATCATGGGAATTGTGTTTTTATGGGACATTGAGCCTTCTCTGTCAGAGAGCTCTGATGCCACAATAAACTACAGTTCCCATGATTCCTTAGCACCGAGCCAGGATAGTTAAAGTGGCCTCAAGCTGCACTATTTCTGTCAGTCTGTAAAGGCCCTAAGTTACTGAAATAACAGTCATTTCAAGCAAGCTATGAAAAATAACAAAAAGCCTAAGCACACTAACACATAGCTGTACACTACTCACAATGAGATGAGATATGCAGTCTTTGATAGCTTAGGATGTGAGGAGCTGGCTTCCATCACTGAGCACTTAAGCCTGCCTTCTTGGCACAGTCCCAACGGCTGGGCTTGGAAACAAAGGAAAAAGTCACAAGTGCATGGTCTCCAGAAGCCTTTTAAAAGGTCTGATGTAAATCTCTCAAAGTTCCTGGATGTAGCCAGCTGATTGGCGAGTTGGTATCTGCATCAGCTGTAATGTAACCTCATTAGAATGTGATGTAACTCTCATTAGCCTGCAGAATCTTCCTCCAACCTTTAACCCTTTGGAGTCCTCAGATCAATGAAGGACCCATTCATTACAGGGTGTATTGTATTCAGCCGCAGCTGGGTGAGTGCAACCCGTATGCAGCCCAGATCCCAGCTGCACTTATCCTGTGGTTTTTCAAAAATGGGAGCTTGCCATTTTTGAAAAACTGCAGGATAAGTGTGGCTGGGATCCCATCTGCATACAGGTTGCACTTGCCCAGCCGTGACCGCATGCGATACCATCCACTTTAAAAATTAAATGTGACTGTATCCTGCTTGGGATAAGTCAGTTTAAATACAATGTGATAATCTCCATAGTCTGTATCAGCATAAAAAAGACATGAAGGAAAGCACCTTGGATACATCATCAATACAAATTCAAGCGTGAGTGTTCCATCTGTTGTGGCGTTCCTTCCCTAGACTACAAGGGACAGGGACCTTGACAGTCACCTCCTAAAAGTGTCAGGTCCAATTTGCTTATATTTGCTTGTCGCATGAAAGTTACACATGCTCATGATGTATGTGGTAATTCTGGCTTGAGCATTCCTATTCACAATTTCCATGTCAACCCCCCCTTTTTTTTTATTGGTAATTTGAATCAATTAAATATCTGGAATCCATAGTTAGATGGAAGATTGAAAGAACATTCTTGAGGGAAAGGTGGTAGGTCCCTTTCTTGTTCTCATCATAAAAACATAGAGTTGAAAGGGGCCTCATGGGCTATTGAGCCCAGTGGCCTGCTCAGTGCAGAATTTCCAGCTAGAGCTTCACTAGCAGGTAGCTGTTCAGCCTATTTTTGAAGACATCCAGAGAAGGAGACCTCACCATATCTCTAGACATTTTGTTCCATTGCTGAGCCATTCTTATTGTTGGAAGATTTCTTCTAATGTTCTGTTGAAATCTACCCTCCCATAACTTAAAACCATTAGACCTAGTTCTACCCACTAAGGCAGTAGAAAACAAATGTCCATCCTCCTCATTGTGGTAGATCTTGAAACATTTAGCATGAGATCATGTTATCTCCTCAGCCTTCTCTTCTCCAAACTGAATATGCCTGGCTCATTCAACCTCTCCCCATATGTTTTGTTCTCCATGCCTCTTATGAGAACATTTGTATCATCCTTGTTGCCCTTCTCTGAACATGCTCAAATTTGTCTACATCCTTCTTAAAATGATGTACCCAGAACTGAACAAGATTAGTCTTGACCAGGATAGACTATAGGGGGACTGTTATTTGCCTTGTCTTGGAATGTTTCTTTTCTTTTGTTTTGTTTTATGTTGCAGCTGTTTTATGTTCAAATTATAGTCACAAACAATTCCACAGTCCTTTTCACATATAGTATTGCTGAGCCACGTATCTCCCATCCTATACTTATACATTTGCTTTTTGTGGCCTAAATGCATAATTTTTCATTTCTCTCTCTTTAATTTCAGCCCAGTTTTGTAGTTTATCATGGTCTTTTTTAATTTTGTTCCATTTACCCAATGTATTAGTTAACCCTTCCAATTTTATATCTGCAAATTTGATAAGGATTTGTGAAGTCGTAGGCTTCCATGGCTGGCATCCATAGTTTTTTGTGGGTTTTTTGGGCTGTGTGGCCATGTTCTAGAAAAGTTTCTTTCTGACGTTTCGCCAGCATCTGTGGCTGGCATCTTCAGAGAAAACTGGAATAGAAGAGAATGGGTCTATATATACTGTGAGGCCCTGGGTAGGGAGGAGTGGTTCCCAGGTGACCTGTGTGTTGTTCTGTTTTGAATAGGTATTGTTCTGTTGTTAATGGCATGGCTCCAGGGTGGGAGGAAATGCACTCAAGGTTATTGTCTGCTAATCCCATGTAAACTGTGTATTGTTCTGTGTTAATAGGTGTTGTTCTGTTGTTAATGGCATGGCTTCCAGGTGAGGATATGCAATCAAGGAGATTGTCTGCTATTGTCTGCTGGGAAAGTCCCTGGTTGGTTTCCCATTTGCATTTGCTGAGTGTTGATTTTCTTATTTTGTAGGACTGGTAGCCATATCTTGTTTACTTTAAGGGTTTCTTCTTTCCTGTTGAAGTTATCCAAGTGTTTGTGGATTTCGATGGCTTCCCTGTGCATTCTGACCTGATAGTTGTTGGCATGGTCCAGAACTTCAGTGTTTTCAAACAGCATTTTATGCCCAGGATGGTTTATAATCTGTTCTGCTACTGCTGATTTTTCTGGCTGGCCCAGTCTGCAGTGTCTCTCATGTTCCTTGGCTCGTGTTTGGACACTGCGTTTGGTGGTCCCTATGTAGACTTGTCTGCAGCTACATGGTATGCGGTAAACACCTGAAGCTGTGAGAGGGTCTCTCCTGTCCTTCACTGAACGCAGCATTTGTTGGATTTTCTTGGTTGGTTTGTAAACCATTTGGAGGTTGTGTTTCCTCACTACTTTCCCTATTCTGTCTGTGACTCCTTTGATATATGGTAAAAATACCTTCCCTTTGGGTGGCTGCTTGTCTTCTGTCCTCTGGGTTTTTCTGGGACTGGCAGCCCTTCTGATGTCTGAGCTGGAGTAACCATTTGTCACTGGGCTTAGAGGGCTTCTCATTGCTACCCCATCTTTCTGTACGTAGAATCCATTGTCCCACTGGAAATAGCTTGTGGTGAGACAATGTTCAAACAAGGCTGTGATGTCCTCTGGAAAAAATTGTCGGATGAGTGTCATGGTGTCCATTATGGGGACTTTGGTGAACAGGGAGACCACATTGAAGCTGATTAGTATGTCTCTGGGTTTAAGTTCAAGGTTATTGATTTTTCTTATGAAGTGAGTTGAGTCCTTGATGTAATGGGGGGTTTGCCCTATATGGGTTTGTAATTGTGTGGCCAGAAACTTGGCCAAATCATATGTGGGAGATCCAATGGCACTCACTATGGGTCGGAGTGGAATGGAATCCTTGTGAATCTTGGGAAGTCCATATAGTCTTGGCAGGAGAGCCTCAGATTTGCACAAACTTTGTCTTGTGGTTGGCTGAATTGAGGAGTTTTTGATCAGGGTGTTGGTTTTCCTGGTGATTTTGTTGGTTGGGTCTTGTTTCAGTTTTTTGTATATTGTAGGATCTAGGAGTTCCCTGATTTTTTGTTTATATTGTTCTGTTTCCATGATTACTGTGGCATTGCCTTTGTCTGCTGGGAGAATGATGATTTCTGGGTCTGAATTGAGGTCCTTGATGGCTTTTCTCTCTTTTCTGGTTATGTTGCTGGGAAGTGGTTTTGCCTTGTGCAGAATCCTTGCTGTTTCTCCTCTTATCTCTTCTGCTTCCTCTTCTGGGAGATGGTGGCGTGCAGATTCTACCTGGGCAATGATGCCTTCAACAGGGATTCTGGTGGTGGTTACTGCAAAATTGCCTCCTTTGTCCAGGATGGATGTCTCCTCTTCTGAAAGTTGCAGCTGTGTGAGATCGATGATCGTCTGTGATTTATCCAATGAGGGTTTCAGCTGGTGCTTTTGGTATTTGTTGAATTTCTTTTTTTGTCTTTCTGTGTGGTCTGCCATCCCTTTTTCCATTTTCCTGTAGGTGAGGCTGTCAATTTTGTCCCAGTCTTGGTTGTTCATCTTTTGACTGATGTTGAGGTGGAGTGATAACAGTTCCTTGTCTATGTGGGCTAGTTCTTTGCGGGTAGTGTGTATTCTCTCACGTAACAGAGCATGTTCCATCCTATTGTAGATCCAGTTGGCCTGTGGTGATTTGAAGGTCCTTTTTGCTATGAGAAATTTTGGTACGGTATCTGTGTCCATACCAAAGTTTCTGGCCACACAATTACAAGTTTCTGGCCACACAATTACCAACCCATATAGGGCAAACCCCCCATTACATTAAGGACTCAACTCACTTCATAAGAAAAATCAATAACCTTGAACTTAAACCCGGAGACATACTAATCAGTTTCGATGTGGTCTCCCTGTACAACAAAGTCCCCATAATGGACACCATGACACTCATCCGACAAATTTTTCCAGAGGACATCACAGCCTTGTTTGAACATTGCCTCTCCACAGACTATTTCCAGTGGGACAATGGATTCTATGAACAGAGAGATGGGGTATCAATGGGAAGCCATCTAAGCCCAGTGATAGCAAACTTCTACATGGAACACCTTGAAAAACAAGCCCTGGAAACAACACCGAAAAAGCCCACAGCTTGGTTCTGATACGTGGATGACACTTTCACCATTTGGAGCCATGGAGAAGAAGATCTGGCTGGGTTCCTGAATCACCTGAACAACATCCACCCTAACATCCAATTCACTATGGGAAAGAAAAGGAAGGAACACTGCCATTCCTAGATATCCTAGTCATCCGCAAACCAAAACCAATGTCTGGAACACACAGTATACAGAAAACCCACACATATAGACAGATACCTGCACAATAACTCTAACCATCACCCAGGACAAGAAAGAAGCACAATAAAAACACTGGTAGACTAGACAAAATGCATCTGAGAACCCCACTTCTTGGAAGAGGAATTGAAGCACCTAGACCGGGCTCTACAGGCAAATGGTTACTCCAGCTCAGACATCAGAAGGGCTGCCAGGCCTAGAAAAACCCAGAGGACTGAAGACAAGCAGCCACCCAAAGGGAAGGTATTTTTACCATATATCAAAGGAGTCACAGACAGAATAGGGACAGTAGTGAGGAAACACAACCTCCAAATGGTTTACAAACCAACCAAGAAAATCCAACAAATGCTGCGCTCAGTGAAGGACAGGAGAGACCCTCTCACAGCCGCAGGTGTTTACCGCATACCATGTAGCTGTGGACAAGTCTACATAGGGACCACCAAACGGAGTGTCCAAACACAAGTCAAGGAACATGAGAGACACTGCAGACTGGGCCAGCCAGAAAAATCAGCAGTAGCAGAACAGATTATAAACCATCCTGGGCATAAAATGCTGTTTGAAAACACTGAAATTCTGGACCATGCCAACAACTATCAGGTCAGAATGCACAGGGAAGCCATCGAAATCCACAAACACTTGGATAACTTCAACAGGAAAGAAGAAACCCTTAAAGTAAACAAGATATGGCTACCAGTCCTACAAAATAAGAAAATCAACACTCAGCAAATGCAAATGGGAAACCAACCAGGGGCTTTCCCAGCAAACAATAGCAGACAATCTCCTTGATTGCATATCTTTCACCTGGAAGCCATGCCATTAACAACAGAACAACACCTATTAACACAGAACAATACACAGTTTACATGGGATTAGCAGACAATAACCTTGAGTGCATTTCCTCCCACCCTGGAGCCATGCCATTAACAACAGAACAATACCTATTCAACACAGAACAACACACAGTTCACCTGGGAACCACTCCTCCCTACCCAGGGCCTCACAGTATATATAGACACATTCTCTTCTATTCCAGTTTTCTCTGAAGATGCCAGCCACAGATGCTGGTGAAACGTCAGAAAGAAACTCTTCTAGAACATGGTCACACAGCCCAAAAAACCCACAAAAAACTATTGATAAGTATTCCTTCCACTCCATCATCTGAAACAATGATAAAAAATATTGAAGAGTGTTGGCCTCAGGACAGACCCCTGTAGCATGCCACTTGAGACTTCCTTCCAGTTTGAAGTACAGCCACTAATCACAACTCTTGAAGCATGGTTTTCCATCCAGGGATTATGGAGCTGTCTGACAGTGTTTCCATCCATTCCATATTTAGCCAGTTTGCTAATCAATATAATAGGGATCCTTATTAAATGCTTTGATGAAGTCCAGATAAAAGACATTCACAGGATTCACATCTAAATTAGTGTCCTGATTTTTTTTTTTAAAGATATAAAGTTAGTTTGGCAGGATTTGTTCTTAACAAACCAATGCTGGCTCCTACTGATTATTGTATTATCATCAAGATATTTACAGATGGACTTCTGTATAATGTTCTAATCCCCCCCCCCCGATATGTAGATTAGACTGATTAGCCTGTTGTTTCCTGCATCATTGCTTTTTGCCTTTAAAAAAAAAGAGAGGGATAATGTTTGCGTATCTCCAGTCCTCTGCTACTTCACCCATTCACCAAGATTTCTCAGAAATCATGGCAAGTGGTTCTGAAAACATGTCATCAAGTTCCTTCAATACTTGGGGATGCTGTTCATCTGGGCCTGCAGATTTGAACTCACTTAGGGCCTAAACAGACTGCCAGCAATAATCCATCTTGAGACCACTTTAACTGCCCTGGCTCAGTGCTAGGGAATCATGGGAATTGTAGTTTATTGTTGCACCAGAGCTCTCTGACAAAGAAGGCTCAATGTCTCAGAAAAAAAACTACAATTCCCACTATTCCCTAGCATTGAGCCAGGACAGTTAAAGTGGCCTCAAACTGGATTATTTCTGGCAGTCTGTTCAGGCCCTAGTTTAACTAGATGATTCCTGATCTCTTTGGGGGGTTGCAGACTGCCAGAAATAGTGTGAATTCAGTCCACTTTTAGGGTTAGGGTTAGTGCTAGGGAATCATGGGAACTGTTATTTTTCTGAGACATTGAGCCTTCTCTGTCAGACAACTCTGATGCCACAATAAAATACAGTTCCCATGGTTCCCTAACTCTAACCCTAACCCTAAAAGTGGACTGAATTCACACTATTTCTGGCAGTCTGCAACCCTTTATGTCTTAATTTGCAACTTGGATTTCTTGCCTTGTGGAAGCACTCAGTCTTTTTTTGTTGAGGGGAAGGGGAACGGAAGGAAAATAGGTACTAAGTAGTTCTACCTTTTCATCTGTTAGCATGTTACCATGCTTGGTGAGCAGCTGTCCCACTATTTCCTTTGTCACCCTCTTGCTTCAAACATATATATATTTTTAAACTTTTTGCTGCTCCATACTTGCCTGACCACTCCCAGCTTCTCTTCCACAATGCCTGCAAGCTTGGGTTACATATCTGTATTCTTTCTTGGTGATTCTCCTTCCTTCCCTTCTAAATACATGTCCTTTTCTGCCCATTCCTCCTTGAGTTTAATTTGCAGCCACACTCCCCCCTTTTCCCATGGAATTGTTTGTGATTGTGCTTTTAGCAGTTCTTTCTTCAAGAAATCCTATCTGTGCTGTGTTTGTTTTTTCTTTAGCATTTCTAGCCATGGGATTCTACCCAGTATTTCCCTGAGCTTAATAGAACCAGCTTCTGTGAAATCTAAGGGCCTAAGCAGACTGCCAGAAATAGTGCACATTAAATTGAGGCACTGCCCTGGCTCAGTGCTAGGGAATCATGGGAACTGTAATTTATTGTGGCACCAGAGCTCTCTGACAGAGAAGGCTCAATGTCTCAGAAAAAAATAAAATTCCCATGACTCCCTCGCACTGAGCCAGGGCAGTGCCTCAATTTAATGTGCACTATTTCTGTTAGTCTGCAAAGGCCCTATGATTCATATTTGAATATATTGTTATTTAGCCTGCCTCACAATCATGAGTTCTAGTTCATGAATTCATACATGGTCACTCTAAAGTACCAACCACTTTGATTCCAGTGACTAATTTCTCCCTATTAGTTAGGATCAAGTCTCCTAGATCCCAGTTTGAGAGTTTCTCCTTTAGGTATTGGCCCAAGAAGACTCCTAGTGAAAACAGACCTACACATTATTTTATTATCCCAAAGGAAGTTTGGTGAATTATATCAACCCATAGGAATATTTCTTTACCTCCTCAGATGCAGCAATTTAGATTGTCAGACATTTATGCCACAGAGGCAAAGCCAGGGAAAAGTGACATTAAGGGGCTATGCAGACGGGTAAAAAGGGGTGCTTTGAGGGTGACTTGTAGGTGTGGCCTTTAGACAACGTATGCCTAAAAGTTTCCAGGAAAGCACCCTCTAGCCATTGTATGCTGAGAAAAGCCGCTCCAAAAAGGAGCCACTTTTTCCGCTCTTCTGGTGAAGATGCACCCCTTCACATGTGTGTATGTATGCAGCAACACTGATGCACCAGAAAATGGCCATATAAATGCACTGTTGTATGTGTGGTGAAAATTGACAGAAATCCAGAGCATGCGCCCTACAATGCAAACTTTAATTTAAAGTGTCCTATGCTTCCAGGTGTGGATGCACTGGTGCAGGTGCACTTGAATATTAGAACCCTAACCAAAATTGTAACCCTAATGCTAACCTTAATTGTAACCCTATGTATGAGCCCTAGCAACTGTCCTCTGTTATGACAATAAATGCATTCTGTTGGATGTATGCTTTCTGTCAGCATGCACAGCAGTTTGCATGAAAGAAGCTTTTTTCATGCAGTTTGCATGAAAGAAGCTGTGCAAGTGTGCAGATGTGCATAAGACCTGCACACCACTTCCTGGCATGATGGTGGGGGGGGGGGGCTTCTGGAGTAATGTTTGTCCGTGTGTCCTGTTGACCATGTCCCTTGCATGACTACCAGCTGCATGTATCAAGTCTGTCCACACAAACCTCCCTTGCATGTACCTCTCCCCTCCCCCCTGATCTGTGTGGGACATGTTTTGTGGAGGATGATGGAGGGCCTCGGCAGACGGCTAATTGCGCCGTCTCCGAGGCCTGGAAGAGGAGGAGCTGCCGCACGTTCAGCGGCTCTTCCTCTTCCTGAGGGCGCACCCGGAAGCGCCGTCCGTCCGCACGGCCGGTGACTGCGGGTTGCCCTCACGCCGCGGCAGCCGAACGCGCCGCGGCGTTTGAGCCGCCAAAAGTGCACCCGCCGCTGTTAGGGTGCACTTTCGCCAGAATCTAAAAGGATCGCCATTTTGGCGGTCCTTTTAGATGCGCCGGGGATGCGCCGCCGTCCGGAGGCTGAACTCCGGCGGCGGTCCGGACCAGGGCGTCTCCGACGCCCTCGTCTGCATCCCCCCGAGTGTCTTTTCAGTTGACAAACCCGTTCCTTCACCCCAAGGGTGACACAATCAGACAGTGGCACCTGTCTACTGCACCCACTCCTTGTGGGGAAGCAGAAGTCAGTGAATCCTTGCATGATATGTGGGTTTATGGCAGGTCCTGTGCAGGTGCACAGGGATGCCGAACTTCTGTCACTTTTGTACACAGAGAATGACAGACTTTATACTAGCCTATGACAGGTGCACAGGGATGTTTTCCTGTGGAGATGCGCAGGTGTCCAGAGATGTATTCCTGCACATGAGTGCATGTGTTTGAGAGAGAACAAAAAAAATTAATGCAGCCACTGCCGGCCCATGCAGCTGCTCCGTCTCCCTTTGCGGCATCCTTGGGGATGGCAGTGCAGTTGCTGGGGCTTCAATACAGTCTTGGAAAAGCTGCATTGACTCCCCCCAGTGCGATTGCTCCGTCCCCATTTAGGGCAACCTCAGGGCAGGCAGTGCAGTTGCTGCAGCTTAGGGGAAAAGGCAACTTCAGGTCACCTTTTCCTGCCCATCTGCATAACCCCTATGTTGGCCTTTTCATTTCTCTATAAACTACTGGGTTTCTCACTGAATGGTGACTTCTACATGGGCCATGCACAATCAAGGGAGTATTTGGCCTCATGTTCATTTTTTTGATAGTTCAATACAATATTCACCTCCTTTACATTCATAAGAACTCAAATTTCCCATATAATAATATTCCCATTTAACAATGGGGGGAAGCAGATGGCCAAAAGAGCCATTTTGGGGGTAGGGAAGGGGAGGGGCAACTGCACGGTGGGCGCCCCAACCCCTTCCCCAGGTCGTCCTCGGAGCAGCCAGCCCTCCGCACAGCTGGCACTCCGAGGAGGACCTCCCGCCGCAGCGTTCGCACACACTGCAGTGGAAAAGTCGCCGAAGGTGCGCCGCAGCCTTTTGTGGTGCACCTTCGGCGACTTGTGGAAGGAGTGCTAATTTAGCACTCATTCCAGGGGCGGTGAAGCTGTGCCACGGGGCCGAGGTGTGGGGATACCTCGGCCCAGCGGCACAGCTTCTTGGGGCAGCCCACGGCCACCTGTCTGCTTCCCCCCAATGTTACCATGTCACAAATGGCAAATTGTAGGAATTAAGGGATAGAGTAACCAGTTTTACACCTTATGGAAAGTCATTCTACAAGAATTGCAGGAGCTAGTTAGTTATCTTCATTTTATATGCTAGCTAGATGCCCCTGACAGAACTTTCCTGCATTTTTTTCATGATGCAAAGCCAGGGTTGTGCAGATTCCAACACAGACATAGGATTATAGCTGACGCAAGGCTCAATATGGGGTTTTAGAAAGAATTTCCAGCCCATTTTAGTAGAGTGTCATTCTGGAGAGAAGATTTTGAATGTAAAATGGGGACTTCAAACAAACTTTGCACATCTGAAAGTATTATCTTTGGAGTTTATTTAATAGGAAAATGATGCCAGGGTTTGATTGTTTTTGTGTTAGGCGTGTGAGACAGCTAGGATCACAGTTGAACTCACATTCCTAGATTTTTCCAAATGTGATGACTGTTTGGTCTTGGGCTTCTGAATTCACAATTTGCCAGTTCATTCTTGGTTATAATATGGCCCTAGTCAGTCTCATTAATTTGCTGATCAATAGTTGTCCTCATGCCATGGTCCTGGTCCTAACCTTCAGGGATAGAGATCTCCAGCATCATTGTTTCCTAGTTGGTAAGCAAATCTCTGTTGCAGGTTTGATGCATTTCTCTGTATCCCACCTTCATTTTCTTCCTAGGTTTATTTCATATAGGATTGTTAGAAATTTCCCCCCCACCCTTATGTAAATTCATGCATATTTTGTTTTTGTTTTTTCTTCAGTGTGTGTATTTCACACAAAACACTTTTTTTGGTAAACTTTTTTCCCCTTTCTTTTTAATCAGCTAGAAAGACTCTGAATTTTTTTCTCCAAATATTCTTGTTGCCACTTTTGTTGGTAATGCACACAATTTCTCCACACAGTTTACCCCCTAACAGCTTTAGGTACGGGGCACTGTGAGAAATCCAAATATTGGCTTGACTACCAGTACACCTGCTATTATTGGCACTTGCACTGGAAAGAGGAGAAGCAGGAAAAAATGCATGTTATTTTCAAGCTAATGGTCTGTACCCCCTCCCACCAAGAAAAATGCTGAAGAATTTATTCTCTTTCTGGTAAAAAATGGATAATGGTCAACAAATATATGAGGTAAATGGCCCCTCACTGCTGCCACAATGAAGTTATGTGACCACAAGTAGGGTATACATCTTTGAGAGGACATTTGCTCACAGCTCTAATGTCAAGCATCTGACAGTTGACCATAAGTGGCTACTAACCTGGATGTTTTGGCAGATTATAAACTGGCTTTGATCCCCACATTATGTCATGTAAGGAAATCTATGCTGGTGGAGTGATTTTTTTCCACAGCTGTCTCATAGAGATAAAGTAGTACTTTTGGCTTGAAAGTGAGACAAAAACCAAATTATGCATCCAGAAACTGCTTGCTGGTAAACATCAGGCTTTGGGTAACCTTCACTGCCAAATACTCCTTGAATGCTTAATTTCCTCTACATGCATTCATTTAGTGTCAGTAGCCACCTCATTGCTTCATCTCATCTAGCACTGTACTTTACTGAGCTGCACATGAAAGCTAATTTCATGGTAAATTGGCACATCTCTCAATGCCATTCTGTTTTTAAAAACCTTCATACTAAATAAAGAATTGAAAGGAAGACCATAATGACAACATGGTGGATCACCTATAATCTTGATGCAAACAAAACTGAGAGGTCCATATATCATCTCCATCTTGGAAGACCACAGCCTCAGAGCAAGAGACTTGGGGGGGAAGCAGACGGGTGGCCGTGGGCTGCCCCGGGAAGCTGCGCCATGGGGCCGAGGTATCCCCACACCTCGGCCCCTCCTTCCACAAGTCGCTGAAGGTACACCGCAAAAGGCTGCCGGCACACCTTCGGCAACTCTTCCACTGCAGCGTGTGCGAACGCTGCAGCGGGAGGTCTTCCTCAGAGCGCCAGCCGTGCGGAGGGCCGGCTGCTCTGAGGACAACCTGGGGAAGGGGTTGGGGCACCCACCGTGTGGCTGCCCCTCCCCTTCCTTGCCCCCAAAATGGCTCTTTAAGCTATCTGCTTCCGCCCAAAGTCTCTGGGCCTCTCTGAGTTGGTACTCCTCCCTACACTGCACATGTAAACAGTTTTTTTTTTTTTTAATGGAGATGATTCTGTTCTTTTCTCTTCTGTTCTGGAATTCTTGCTTGCTTGCTAGTCTGCTATGTAGAATGATGCTCTCTGTCTTGCACATGCTCTCTCTCTCATTCTTTGGGTGTATGGTTGTAGGTATGCAGGGATGTGTGTTAACATAGGAAAGCAAACAATCATATCTGATCTCCAATTGTTATCAGAAAAGATTCCTCCTTATGTGTATTTGTGAAATCTAAGCCCTAGGGAATCCTTGAGTAGCCACCTCTTTGTTGCTTACAGCACTGGATACATGAAAAGTAGAGGACCACCTGCATTGTTGATACTTTCTTTCCTTCTATGAGCTTAAGATGAGGTGCATGACTCCCCCCCTTCATTATCTTCACAACAAACCCCTGAGAAAAGTTGAGATAGTGATGAGATCAAGGTCAAACAGTAAGTTTCATGACCAAGGGAGGATTAGACAATATAGAAGAATCTATCAGTTTTGGTTTGTCTCGTATTTTAATACCAGAAATTTATTTTATTTTGTTTTTCAACATTTTGAAAATCTTCAAAAATTGTGTTAAAATTCATGTGAATTTTTATATCAATTTCTCCAGATATATGCATTGTTGTGCCTAGTCTTCTAATCTGACATTTTCTGTGCAAGAATTTCCTCCAAACTGTTTTTGTATTTCATTTCACTAATGTATTTTTTTATACATTTTCATACATGGTTTTTCTTAATATATCCAGTTGTGTGTACATTTTATTTTAACGGAAGAAGCATATTCCAAAAAAGTCAGAACTCATGCAGTATAACATCATGGATTTCTGAAATATGAATTAGGCAATTGCTTTCAAATGCAAACCAAATACATTTCTCTCCTATCTTTACATAGCAGGAAATTCAGCTTAACCTTCACTTACTTTTACTATTAAACCAAATGGGGGGGTGAAGGAAAGTGTTTCATTTTCTCGTTTGAAATGTACAATTCACTACAATTAAGCCAGTTCCCATTCAGCATTCACATGCAGCTTAGATGGCAAGATTTGAAATGGCTGAGTTTAGCTACATTTATTCATCTTTATGACCATCATTTCCTTTACTTTTGAACATCAAAATGTTTTAATCAAACTCTCTTGTCATTCATATGCAAATTGAATTTCAGTCTCTGGTGGGGTTTGGTTGTTCTTTTATTTAAAAAAAATCTAACCAGTGTTAATGTTCTTTCTTGTGTATTTAAAATTTGGGTTAAAACCATTGTAAATTTATGGAGAGGATTTCAGTTATGTCTGAGCCAAACCCTTTGAAGCAATGTTATTTTTTAAAAAGTGAGATGTATCCAGTGGAGCCTTTCCAATGGAACTATCTCTTCAATTCATGGAAGAGTCTATGATCGAAAGAATTTTCCATGAATGAAAGAGAGGGTCTGATTGTATAACTAAGCCCATTAATCTGCCACATGTTTGACACTAAGAGTTTTTATAGGCTGCAAATAAAATAAAATAAAATAAAATAAAAATAAAGAGGGATGGATATTTTGTGGTAGTCAAAAGGAACAACTGTGTCAAAAGGGATATATTGATGTGAAAATTTTCTGGTCCCAACAAAATGGGGGTTGTGCATTTCACTTGCACAGATTCTCTTCGAGTATTATAGGAATACAGTATATACACCTATATAGTAATCTATTCAGGAAATGAAAAAAAAAAAGAAGAAATGGGGGGAGGCTTTCATACTAAGGAAAGATATAGCTACAGCACTCAAAGGATATAACTCAAAGTCAGACCATATATTATCAATAAGGCTTCAGCCTAAACCTATAAAAATCACAATAATCCAGGTATATCCATCAACTACAGATGCAGATGAAGAGGAAATTGAGAGATTCTATGATGCAGTCCAGGAAGAAATTGACAACATACCATCACAAGATTTTAAGCTAATCATTGGAGACTTGAATGCTAAAGTTGGCAACAAAGAAGAATTAAAAAATAGTAGGAAGAAATAAAGCAGGAGAGTGTCTGATAGAATTCTGTGAAGTCAATAATCTATTTATTGCAAAGACCTGCTTCATACAACCAGACAGGAGACTATACAACTGGACATCACAGATGGTAAGCACAAAACCAGATAGACTACATAATTGGAAATAGAAGATGGAGAAACTCTATCCTTATGGCCAAAACCAGACCAGGAGCTGATTGTGGCACAGACTATGAACTGCTCATAACAAAAATCAGAAATTAAAGCCAAGTTCAAACTGAGGGCAGGGATGCTTTGTGGAGAAAAAAAAGAACATAATACAGGAATGAGAAGAAATAAAAAGACGCTGGAGGCAATACACAGAAGAGTTATACAAAAGAGATGAAGGAATGAATGATATTTGGAATGAGGAGCCATATGAAGATGAACCCCAAATTTGAAGAAATGAAGTGGAATCTGCAATAAAGGAAATGGGAAAAAAGAAATCACCGGGAACAGATGTATCCCAATTGAACTGCTACAGTGCTTACAGACAGATGCAACTTCAGTTTTAACTGAAATATGTCCACAAATATGGACAACAAAGTGGTGGCCAACAGACTGGAAACACCCGATATACATTCCAATCCACAAGAAAGTAGATAAAAAAACTGCAGCAACTATAGGACAATAGCACTAATTTCACATGCAAGCAAAATAATGTTCAAAATTCTGCAGCATAGACTCCAACCATACATGGGGAGATAAATTCTAGAAGTGCAAGCAGGATTCAGAAAAGGAAGGGGCACTAGGGACCACATTCCAAACATATGATGGCTAATGGAGTACACCAAATACCAATCAGCATGTGTTTCATAGACTACAGCAAAGCATTTGATTGTATAGATCATGAAAAGCTATGGAATGCACTCAAAGGCATGAGGATGCCACTACATTTGATAGTCCTGATGTGGAATCTGTACCAAGAACAAGAGGTCAACATCAGAACAGAGTTAGAGGAAAGAAATTGGTTTGCAAGAGGCAAAGGGATCAGACAAAGCTGCATCCTATCACCCTACTTGTTTAATTTATATACTGAAAACATCATCAGAAAAGCAGAATTAGAATCAGAAAAAGGAGGAGTTAAGATAGGAGGAAGCAACATTAACAACTTAAGATATGTGGATGATAGCATAATATTAGCAGAAGACATTCAGGAACTGGAACAGTTAATAAGGAAGGTCAAAGAGGAAAGTGCAAAGGCAGGTCTGATGATGAACATAAAGAAAAGAAAAATAATGACCACAGAAGAAATACATAACTTCAATCGATACAATGAGGAAATTGAAATAGTTAAACAATTCCCATATCTAGGATCAAACATTGACCAGAAGGGAGACTGCAGTCAAGAAATAAGAAGAAGACTATGAATTGGAAGGGCAGCTATGAACGAACTGGAAAAGATAATGAAGAACAAAGACATACAACTGAAAACTAAAGTCAGAATCGTCCAGGCCACTGTATTCCTAATTACCATGTATGAATTTGAGAGCTGAACAATGAACAAAGCAGACAGAAAGAAAATCAATTCATTTGAAATGTGGTGCTGGAGAAGAGTATTAGGATACCATGGACAGCCAAGAAGACAAACAAATGGGTTCTTGAACAAGTCAGACCAGGGCTCTCCTTGGAAGCAAAGATGATCAAGTTGAGACTATCATACTTTGACCACATAATGAGAAGGCATGGATCACTAGAAAAAACAATAATGCTAGGAAAGGTAGAGGGTTGAAGAAAGAGAGGAAGACCACAAACCAGATGGATAGACTCAATCAGGGGGGTTATGGGCAAGGGCTTGCAGTGTCTGGGCAAGGCAGTGGAAGATAGGGATTCTTAGAAATGTCTAATCCACAGGGTCACTATGAGTCAGAACTCAAGGGCAGCTAACAACAACAATTTGGCTATCAAGACAAATCTCTTCAGGCAGGCCTTTCCAGATTAATTATCCCGGCCTCGGGTACTCCCACCCCCAATGATTTTTGCGTGGCCCCATCTACTGATGCATGAAGAACATTGCCTTGGGCCAATGTTGTGCTTTGTAATGTTTTAATTTTTTTTAACTGTTCGAATTTGTAGTTTTAATCTTCATTTGATTTAATACTGTTTTAAGGGGGAGAGGGATTGTGTTTTGGGATATATTGTATGGTTTTATTGTTGTAAGCCACCCTGATTGGGTCCCCAAAGGGTGGGATATAAATAAATGTTGTTGTTGTTGTTGTTGTTGTTGTTGTTGTTGTTATTATTATTATTATAGGAACTGAGGAGATTTAGCTGACAAGGCTCCTTCAGGAGTACCCAAAATACTTTTCCTGTCATAGCATGCACAGTCTGAAAAGATGCATTTCACTTCATTAGATAGCAGGAGGATTCCCCCACCCCACCCTGTTGGAGTTTTCCACCGTCACCATTTGTAAGACCTTACATTTAAAAAGCAGCAATAGTTTCAAATAAATAAATAAAAGCTTCTTCCTGTTTCAGGGTCCTTCTGTGTTTCAAATACTGCCAAACAAGATTCAAACAAAGTTTTTTGTGGGTTTTTCGGGCTGTGTGGCCATGTTCTAGAAGAGTTTCTTTCTGACATTTCGCTAGCATCTGTGGCTGGCATCTTCAGAGAGTAATGAAATGGAAGAGAGTGGGTCTATATATACTGTGAGACCCTGGGTAGGGAGGAGTGATTCCCATGTAAACTGTGTATTGTTCTGTGTTGAATAGGTATTATTCTGTAGTTGATGGCATGGCTTCAGGGTGGGAGGATATGCAAACAAGGATATTGTCTGCTGTTGTCTGCTGGGAACGCCCCTGACCCTGGTTGGTTTCCCATTTGCATTTGCTGAGTGCTGATTTTCTTATTTTGTAGGACTGGTAGCCAAACCTTGTTTACTTTAAGGGTTTCTTCGTTTGCATTGGCACAAAGGACACAAGACGCCTCTTTTGGGTTAAAACAGGCCACAACATTTATTAACTGTACAGGGTCTACAATTAACAATAAATAATAACAATTTGTCATGTGTGTAAGTGAAGGTATATCCACCCGGTGGGTGGTCCTTCACTGCACGTGACAAAGCAAATAAACAATCAGCAGTAAATTAACAAATAACAACCCCCTCCCCGGAAATGACATCATATTACAACATATGACATCATGTAGTTTTATGACGTCAAGCATTAAGTGCCTATGTCATTTCCTGTCAATTTGTTTTCTGCAAATTTTCTTTCCCAATTTTGAATAGCTGAATTAAATTATTCTGTGGGGTGGGGTTATAACGGGTCACAAGAGGGGGCCAGCCCAGCTAGGCATCCCCTCTCCCCCCCCACCCAGCTGATAGCCTTTTCCACTTGGTCAGCAAGTGCATTGACATACATCTCTAACCCCTCCGAAGAGAGGTGAACCCCATCCGCCCTGTACAGCTATGGCCGATCGAGCTTAATGCCGTGTTCCACCAAGGACATTCCCAATTTAGCAATGTGTTTGGCCACATAGTGATTGAGCCAACGCCAGGCATTGTTGACAGCAGAGTCTTTTTGCGCTCCAGGCCAACAACGCCTGGGCACAAGCTTAGTCCATATGATGACAGCAGCAGGGAAGATCCTTTGCACTTCCTCCAAGTCCCTGACTATCTGCTTGGCCAATTGCAAGCATGTAACTCATACCAGATCATTCTCCCCCAGGTGCACTATCAGTGCCCGGGGTCCAGGATGCAAGTGTCGTAACTGTATCAGCCCAGGCAGGAGAGCTGGCCATATCATTCCCCTTTGACCAAACCAGACAGTCCGTCCAAAATTGGCTAGGCCCAAGGTGTTATCATAACAATGCTTCATTGTTGGACTGGATGGCCCTTGTGGTCTCTTCCAACTCTATGATTCTATGATTCAAAAGGTAGCATTCATCCCAAAAAAACAGGCTGTGCCCCACTATCCAGATGTCTCCACCTAGAAAACCAACTGAAACAAACAACAGGTTAACGTGGCATATCAAGAGTCCCATTACCCGATCACCTAACATAGGACTTAAATGCATGTTAACGCCACCTGCCAATTCTGTGAATTTCAGCTTCACTCAACCCATGAGTGGGCGCAGCTGTCGCAGCTCCTATACGAAAGGAGTGTGAAGAAAAACTTCCAAGAGGCAACTCAGCCTTTTTTACTGCCTCTTTTAACATAGCCCTAAACTGGAATTGAGTTAAGGGCAAGCCAGACAGGTGAATAAACAATTATCCAGCCACATTAGGCCTGATTTTCAGGTAGTTTCCCATTGCAACCACTGGGCAAATTTGACCCCGTTGCGCTTTGGCCAAGAAAATAGTCTGACCTTTCGCAAACTGATCAGTCTTGGATTGCCTAATGTGAATTTGCATCCCCTGGTCAGTTAGACCAATATCAAAAATTGATAATGCCCTGCTGGAATTATTGTTACAAGATCCAGGGACAATTTCGCTAATCCTCAAAGTAGCAAAAAATGCTGTAGAAAATACTGCTTTAAACAAAGCCTCTTCACCAGGTGAATAACAAATTTGAGCCAATTGTTCCCATAACTTAAGAAGGACAGGGCCAGTTATTGGCCTACGAAAGTCAGGGATTCTCTCCCCCATCCTTCTACTGCTCTTTTGACCCTGAAATCATTAGTAGGGTCAAAACAGCCCTTCGCCCTAAAGTAAAAGGCAAGGGCGGCAAGCCTACCCCTAATAGTGACAGGCGAAAGTCCAGATTGCCTGAGAGCTACAATGAAGTGAAAGACCAAGTCCACCTTAATAGGCCATTTAAGGTCCTCCCCAATTTCTAACAAAAATTGGCTAAATGAATTTAAAGATGTTTGATATGACTTATGTGTTGATGGGGCAATGGAGTTTAAAATCGCCCTCTGAACTTCTAATCTCCAAGGTTCCAGAGAAATGCCGGTACCTCCAGCGGGTGTGACGATGCCTCAGAAGCTAGCTGCCAGAACTTGGAGAACTGAAAACAAGAAAGGGCATCCTTTAAAGGGTTAAGCAAACCAGGAACATGTTGAGCTCTGAACAATACATTATATTTTAAACATTGTAGCACCATTGCCCTTATCAAACTCATAACTTTGGGAGACTTGGAAGACTGAGAGTTAACAACATACACGACTGCCTGGTTGTTGCAACAAAACCAAACAGTCCTATTAGTAAACTGGCTTGCCCATAAATGCACAGCCACCACAATTGGAAACAATTCCAAGTGTGTAAGGTCTTCAGTTAAACCGCTTTCAACCCATGCAGAAGGCCATGCCTCTGTAGCCCACTGGCCATTCCAAAAAACATCAAAGCCATGGGCACCAGCAGCATTGGAATGCACCTGAAAATCTGCCCACTGCAGCATTTCAGTTCTCCAAAAGGATATACCATTGAAGTTCTCCAAAAAGGAGCACCAAACCTGCAAATCCTCATGAATGCCCCTTGTGATTCTAATATGATGATGCTGGGCCACTATGCCTGCCGTGGCCCTGTATAATCTGGCACAAAATGCTCGTCCTGGAACTACAACCCTTCAGGCAAAATTCAACAGGCCTGTAAGGGATTGAAATTCGTGAAGGGTAGCCTTTTGCTTCCCCAACATGATCTCAACTTTTTGTTTCATGGCCACCAATTTCTCATTGGGCAAACGAGAAATTCCAACTATAGTATCAATCTCGATGTCCAAAAAAAGTAAGCTGGGTGTGTGGCCCCTCTGTCTTCTCCTCCGCTAAAGGCACTCCAAGCTCCTGCATCAGTTCCTGGAATTGAAGTAAAGTATTTTGGCACTGAGAAGAATTAGGGTTGTCAGCAATTAGAAAATCATCTAAGGGGGGAAGCAGACGGGAGCTTCCCGTGCGCCACGGGACGGAGCGCAGCTGGACCATGGCAGCCGCACTGCGGCGCACCGTCGGCGACTCTAAAAGGAGCACCAAATTGGCGCTCCTTTTAGATTTCAGGGAAAGTGCGCCCTAAAAGCGGCGGGCGCACTTTCCCTGACTCAAACGCCGTGGTGCGTGCGGTCGCCATGGCGTGAGGTCATCCTCGGAGCGCCGGCCATGCGGAGGGCCGGCGACTCCGAGGGCGACCTCAGGAAGAGGAAGGGGCGCCGCTCGTGCGGCTGCCCCTCCTCTTCCCTGCCCGGAAGACGACTCTATTAGTCGTCTGCCGAGGCCCTAAATAATGGGCAATAGCTCTGTTACCAATTCTTCTAACTGCACACCAGTGAAGAAAAGTACTGAATGTCTCGAAAGCTGAACAAGAAATCGAGCACCCCATCGGCATAACTTTGTCAAAATAAAATTTTCCTTCAAACTGAAAACCCAGTAGATCAAAATCATCTGGGTGTACAGGAAGGAGTCTAAAAGCAGATTTGATATCACATTTAGCTAACAGGGCTCCTGTGCCTAAGTTCCTAATCATCTTAACAGCTGAGTCAAACGATGCATATTTAACTGAAGTAAGCTTGGGGTCAATAGCATCGTTCACTGACTCCCCTTTAGAGTAAGATAAATTATGAATTAGTCTAAATTCCCCAGGGGCTTTTTTAGGCACTACACCCAACGGGGATAAGCACAGTGTGGGGATGGGCAACTGATCATGGGGTCCTGAAATTCTCCCTGCTGCTATTTCCTTAGCTAATTTATTCCTTACTACATTCGGTAAGTCCCTCACAGAATGAGCATTGGGTGCAAAATGATAAACCCTAGGGCCTGTATAAGGAATATGAAAACCTACAGCGAAACCTTGAAACAAATATAAAGCAGCCTCTCTGTTAGGGTAAATTTTTAACCATGCTTCCATGATATCCAATTTAATTGGTGATGGGGCCTTTTCCCCCAGGCGACACTGGCTGCGAGACAGCGCCACCTCATGGTCGCTTATCTCCAACACAGGAATTTCCAGGGTGGCCACCCCCACAGGTGTTACACTTGTGGTCAAACCAGCAGGGTAGTCTTTTACACTTGCTGGCATTGAAGTCTCAGCATAAACCAAAGTGTCTTTTTTCTCCCGTGGCAGGCCTCGCATTCGGCCCTCTCAGCAAGGTAACCATCGGGACAGAGCCGTTGTCACACCTGCTTGAGGGGGAGGCCCCCACCATAACATGGGCCCAAAGCTCAGACTGCACATGTCTCCAAGATAAGGAGCGATCCTGTGCTGCCCTCATCTTAAATTGTTCATCATATTAGAACCAAGCTGCACCCCTTGAATTATGGTGACAATTAGTATACGCTTTTATCATGATCTCCTGATATTTAGAAAAATCAGGAGATCTCAGAGTCTCCTTTTCTTCAATAACACCCCTGTAAATAGTGAGGCCCATAATCCAATTTACAAAATTGTGTTCAAGTTTAGGGCATTTGAGAGTCTGGAACTCTTTTGACAAACTAAACACAATCCCATCCTTCACCATAATTCTTGGCTCAGGATCCCTGAAAGTTAAAGTAAATAAATCAATGTATTTGCCCTTCCAAATCCTTTCCTTAGTGGAGAGAGGAAGGTGAGAACCAAGGGGTGTAGACATACCAGCGTAAGGAGTAGCTTCCACATTCCCAATTGCTCCTGGCAACAGAGGAATAGGCACCACTGATGTGGTGCCAGCAGCAGCCAAAGGCTGACCACCCTGCATCCGCATGTCAGAGACCTGTGAAGTTGCAGGTGCCTGCCCAGATGCATTAAAAAACAAAGGGTTAGGCCAGGGGTAGGCAAGTTTTTTGAGCTGGGGGCCGGGTTGCTGTCCCTCAGACAATTGGGGGACCAAAGCACCAAAAATAAATAAATAAAAATTAAAAATTAAAAATTAAAAAAAATATGCATGTACACTCTCTCAGCCCCAGAAAAGCCATGGCAAAACCCCTGTGGAGATTTTGCCAAGAAGACCCCTAGAACAAGTAATAATCAATAATCAATATCATTATGGAGGGCAGCGGCGGCGGCAGCGGCAAGACCGGCCTGGGGCCAGTCCAAAGGCCTCAGGGCACCGCATCCGGCCCCCGGGCCTTAGGTTGCCTACCCCTGGGTTAGGCCTTTCCACAGCCGCACCCTGCCCAACCTGGCTACCTGGAGCCCATACCGAGGTAGGCCAATTAGCAAGTGCAGTATTAGGAGACAAACCTGAACCTGAAGCTTGCTGAGAAACTTCACCACCTGACCGCAGTGGTCCCCCAAAGTGCAGCTCCGCAACAGCTCGGGTGTCCAAAGCAGCAGAGGCAGCAGCAGCTTGATCGCCTCCCTGAGCACCACCGGTCTGCTCCATAGCACCACCTGGAAAAACCACCCCTTGTAAGAGGTTATATAAATCAGCTGTGGTAGGCTGCCCAGACATAGGGGGAACCAAGCCCTGTGTCGCCAAACCCGGGACTCCAGACACATCGGCAATAGTGGGCTGCCCGAGCTCCACTGCCAAATCCACTGACAGGCCCGGTGTTGCCATGGCCGGCTGAGACTCAGGTGTCACCACCAAAGAAGATGCTATGGTGTTCCCAACGCCCGAAGGGATTGAGCTCGAAGTGAAGGCAGTAGCTTGTAGTTCTTTCTGTGCAAGTTGGTTGCAAAGCACCACACAAGCCTGAACAGTTTTCCCCAATTGCGCAACTTGGGTGACTATCTCATCCTCTCTGCTGCTAGACTTAGAAGGCCTTTTAGAAGCAGAGTGACCTGCAGTAGGAGCAGCAGAAGCCACGCGCTGTTTGGATTGGGCCTTACTGCGTGGCATCCTGAACTCAGTGGAAAAAACACAGGCCACGATAAAATCACCCAACTGTGGATGATCACCGCCAGGCCTTAGCAGGCCACTTTTCCCAAGTCTCAAAAGAGACACCACAGCCAGGAAGCATCACTGGCAACCATCGCAGGAAAGGTGTCCACCGAGGGTCCTACATGGAGTCCTCACCCAAAGACAGCCGTCTTCACACACTCACCACTAGGGAGAAGTGCAGCCAACCCTGCTGGACCAGCGGTGGGTCCCGACATTACCAGATCGAGTGATCGGAAAGTCTCTGGGCCTGAAACAGGTACCGGGTCCATGCACCTGGTGAAGATGTCTCCCGTAGAGCCCTCCTCGGGTGTAGACCCCTGAGACTTAGGGATGCGGAGGTTCTAAAGGCCCAGAAAGCCAGCCCGGAGGCCTCACTCACTCCCCCCCCAGGATGCTCGAGGAAATACCTGAGCCCCCCGGATAAGCGAGATAGTAGTACAATTAAATTAGGCAATAGCTAAAACAGCAAAAGCCAAACTCTCCATCTCAACTTTTAAAATGGCTGACTGCACATGGCAGCAAAGCTATAAATAACAAACGTAGCCCCTAATTCTCGCAGAACCCAAACTTTGCGATACTTGGTTATATTCCAAACTTATTGGGTAAGGCGCGCAGGTGTATTTATTCTCCCACACGCCCTGACCAACCAGGTGTCTCCTGTCCTTATTTGGCCAGCACAACAAGAAACCCCTCCCGACTCGTCGAGGGGTGTCTTTCTGTTAAAGTTGTCCAAGTGTTTGTGGATTTTGATGGCTTCCCTGTGCATTCTGACTTGATAGTTGTTGGTATGGTCCAGAATTTCAGTGTTTTCAAACAGCATTTTATGCCCAGGATGGTTTATAATCTGTTCTGCTACTGCTGGCTGGCCCAGTCTCTCATGTTCCTTGACTCGTGTTTGGACGCTGCGTTTGGTGGTCCCTATGTAGACTTGTCCGCAGCTACACGGTATGCGGTAAACTCCTGCAGCTGTGAGAGAGTTTCTCCTGTCCTTTGCTAAGCATAGCATTTGTTGGATTTTCTTGGTTGGTTTGTAAACCATTTGGAGGTTGTGTTTCCTCACCACTTTCCCTATTCTGTCTGTGACTCCTTTGATATATGATAAAAATACCTTCCCTTTGGGTGGTTGCTCGTCTTCACTCCTCTGGGTTTTCCTGGGTCTGGCAACCCTTCTGATGTCTGAGCTGGAGTAACTATTTGCCTGAAGAGCCCAATCTAGGTGCTTCAATTCCTCTTCCAAGAAGTGGGGTTCACAGATGTGTTTTGCCCCATCTACCAGTGTTTTTATTGTGCTTCTTTTTTGTTCTGGGTGATGGTTGGAGTTCTTGTGCAGGTATCTGTCTGTATGTGTAGATTTTGTCAGGATATTGATGGGATATATAGTCAATGTTGAAATGTAAAGATGTGTGTGTCTGTATTTCTCCATGATGAGAAAATGCTTCTAGGCCTAGCACAACAACCAGTCCAGGTGTTTGAAAAGACAAAACAAGTGGAGACAACAAGATGGAATACATGGGAAAGAGATCTTGTTTATATAGTGACTACAATAATAAAAGTGGTTTTGAGAAAATAGATCATATGGTAGAAGATGAACAACAAGGGGTTTGGTTAACATACGTCATGTACAGATCAACCAATTAACCTGAAGGGTAACACCCAAAGAGGTGGAGAAAAGGTGGGCTGGGAATTGTGTTTCAAGCCTAGGAGTCAGTCTGTTTTAATCTTTCTAACAGTATGGATTAAAGTTTTCTTCATTTTTGCAGAAGCTGTAGCTTGAATAATTTTTCACAATGTAGCATTAAGGATTTATAGTTTTGTTCCTGTTAGCCACGTCTGGCTAAAGTGATGTTTTATTGGACTTTGTAGTTTTCTACTTTGCCTATGCTATTCTATAATAAAGTCTTTTGCTAGAAGCTTGGAAATCTGCCTGTGTGCTGGTGATCTCTACTAGACAAGCAGCCTTGCTGCATGGACTGCCCTGCTGCTTCGATTTTATCTTCACACACACACACACACACACAAAAACCTTCACCATCCATCCATCGACAGGTTTTCTGTATACTGTGTGTTCCAGATGTTGGTTTGGTTTGTGGATGACTAGGACATCCAGGAATGACAGTCTTTCTTCCTTTTCTTTTTCCATAGTGAATTGGATATTAGGGTGGATGTTGTTCAGGTGGTCCAGCAACACAGCCAGATCTTCTTCTCCATGGCTCCAAATGGTGAAAGTATCATCCACTTATCGGATCCAAGTTGTGGGCTTTTTCGGTGCTGTCTCCAGGGCTTTTTTTCCAAAGTGTTCCATGTAAAAGTTTGCTATCACCAGGCTTAGATGGCTTCCCATGGCTACCCCATCTCTCTGCTCATAGAATCGATTGTCCCACTAGAAATAGCTTGTGGTGAGGCAATGTTCAAACAAAGTTGTTTTGCAAATGGGGAAGGAAATGAGGAGGTAAGAATGGAGTGGAATTAGGACCACATTTACTATGGGATTGCTGTTGTGTTTAGGCCATGGATGAGAGCCCACAGGGCAGACAGCAAAAAGCTGCAGCACCATGGATAGCACTTAATGGGCATAGTGGGCCCTTTGTACCCACTGGAATTTGGTTCCCACACACACACACACACACACTGTGGATACAAAAATCCATGGATACTTACTTATTTCATTTCATTTGTATGTCAGTTCTCTCCCAGAAAGGAAGCCAAGGTGGCTCACAGGTAAAACTGTTTAATAAACTTTACAATAAAAATTGAAAACAACCTAGCTAAAACAGTACATAAAACATACAAAAGTTAAAATCCCATAAGTAGAACACACACCACATATAAAAGCCTCTCTGACAATAATGATATATTAAAAGCCTGCTGAAACAAAATGTTCTTTGCCTGCTGGTAAAATGAGAGCAGGGAGGGGGTCAGAGGGTGGATGCAGCCACTGAGAAAGCTCTCTCTCATGTCCTCATCAAGTGAGTCTGTGATGGTGGAAGGACCAAGAGAAAGCAAGAGATCTTGCAGGTTCATATGGGGAGACATGGACATTCAGGTTGTCTGGACTTAAGCCATAAATGGTTTTATAGGTCATGACCAGCACTTTGAATTCTGCCCAGAAATAAGCTGGTAGCAGTGAAGCTGTTTCAACCAGGGAGTTATATGCTCCCTATAACACCATGGACAGCATTCTGTCTGCCACTGATGTTTCCCAAGAGCTTCCAAAGGCAGTTGCACATAGAGTGTGTTACACTAGTCCAAATGGGATGTAATCAAGGCATGTGTCACCATGGCCAAATGTGATGTCTCAAGGAATGGACACAGTTGATACACTAGTTTTAGCTGTACAAATGCACTCCTGGCCACTGCTGAAAATTGGACATTGAGGCTCAGAGTTGATTCCAGGAGAACACCCAAGCTCTCAAGCCTGAGAGTGTAACCCCACCCACCACAGGCAAAGTTCCTATTCTCTGATCTGCTTTATGACTAGATGCTCATGTTCCATTAAATACAATGGCATAGCAAAATTGCGGCCCTTATTTAAAATGGCAAAATCAAGGAATCAAGGTTTGCTTTTTGGAATTTATATTATATTATATTTTCAAGCTGTGGATGCTTGAATCCATCATGGATATGAAAGGCTGACTGTACCTTTGACAATGATTGTTGTAAACTTGAAGCCTCTTGAACCATGTGAATACACCTTCCAGGTGCTACCTCTTCACACTATGTAAAGAGCCTTAAAAGGATGACTCCATAACCTGTAGCCAGGTGCTGTGTTGCTTCCTCAGGAATTCAGGAACTTCTTCTGAGCATACTCTTGGCATTTATGTATCCACTCTTAGGATGTTGAACTCCTGGGGAAAGGTAGCCCATCCCAGTGTTGAAACAAAGCTTAGGAGTTGCTAAGTTTGTCATGGTCATAGTGGCCTCAGGTTAAACAGTATCAGATTTGACCAGTTCATTGGCTCACATCTGGAAGGCTTAAAAGTGTTAAATCTGTCCATCTCTGGGATGGAACCTGGTCTTTATGTGTCCTCCACTGACTCCTCAGCCTCCAAATCTGCATCCAGGACAGTACAGGATGCCTGGGACATAACACTTGTAATCAGTGAGGAGAAACAATGATGAATGTAAGCTCTGAACATAGGTTACCAGCTGCAGGAAAATCAGGTTGGACCACCGAGGCTTGGTTGAAAGATGATCCGGTATTCATTAGTCCCCAGCTCCCACTGATTTGGAGATATAGGACATTTCAATGTCACCTCCCAGGATATCAGAACAATGAATAAATGAGACAATTTGGTCCTCCAGACTATCCTATGTTCTGCCCATAACTCCCAGATGCAACAGTAGAAAAATTAAAATAATTCAGTCCACCATAAATATACTACAGAGTGCTCACCAATGTTGGACCCTTCAGAATATCCACATGCAAGCATTCTGTTTATAATGTAATGATTCTTCACCATCAGGGAAACTTTATAAATGAATTATGCAACCATCTCAGTGAACAATCCACGGATATCTTGCACAGCTCAATTTATTTCCCTGGTGCTGTTGTGAGAGAAGCTTCTCCCAATCTGATCCATTTATATTATTTTCTCTCCCCCTCCCCCCCAATCTCAATAGCTTTGAAATGCAAAACATGGAGCTTGGAACTTAACACTGTCTTATTCCAATCCAGAGAACTGCTGTATCTCAAAAGGTTAGGGAGAAATCATTATAAATGCTTTTAAGATCTATGTTTTATATACCTTCCACAATGAATTAAGAAGTAGTTTGACTACTCATGAAGAACATTAAATAAAGCAAATCCTTTCTGTAAGCCAGTTGTTAATCCTTTGGCACCTCTGATGATAGCAAGTAAATCCCCTAGTTTCCTAGTTGCTTCATCTAATTAGCCAATGTACTTTTAAGTTATTTTTGTTTTAACTATCCTAATCTGCAAGCTGAATAGATAATGAAGACTTTATTTTAAGTTATTTATTTTCCTTAAGTGCCTTTCATTTTTCCAAGGCTCCAGATGCAAGATTGTATCCTCAATCTATCAAATTAGGATGCAGAATAAAGGCCACCCACCTGGAAACTGCATCCCTTCCAGTACCATCATTTAATCCCTTCCAACTCTCCCAATCTAACCCCACTATCTAAGAATTAGGATCTGTTTTGTGCAATTAGACATTTACATGACATAGACCATGCACCATAGAGGGAGTCTGCATATATAAAATAGATACATATTATACGGATGTCTTGCTTTGATTTGTGGTCAGCAGGGACATGACCATGCCCTTCCCTGCATGAAAGAGGATTGCTACTTGCTTGAATTGTTCCTTGCTTGAAGGAGGCATTCAGACTCATCCCATGGCATCATCTGAGCACCCATAGTGACATGGTGACAAAAAGACACAGAAAACAGCACTACCAACCAGATAACCAGAGTAACAGCAAAGGTGATTCCATGCATAAAAAGTTTAGTAATAATCTTGTAAAGTGTATCCTGTGATAGCTTTAGGAAATTTAGGAAATTTTCAGTTATCACAGGATGGTCTTATTTGAGATGAATCAGCTAGAATGGGGCTGTGGAACACTGTAGCCCTCTGAATAGATTGTAGTCCCCATCATCTTTCACTTTGAGTACACTGCCAAGCACTGATGGGAGCTGTAGTCACACAGCACCTAGAGGGCCATGTGTTCTCCACTTCTAAAATACAAGAAGGAGCCTCTGTGGTTGTCAGCCGTGTTCTGAATACTTCAATAGCAAACAGTTGAATGTAAAGTTCATTCATAGAGAATGCTAATTAAGCTAGAAAAATGTTTACATGTCAAATGGACTGCTACAAATAAGCATTTAATTTAAGATTAAAGTAATAGCTATTAAAAGTTAATTACAGCTGATGAAAAAAGTAAGTACTTTAGTCAGCAGAAGCACTGCAATGAATCCTGCTCTCCTTACTGTTATCTCAATATTACACAGGCAATAAAGTTGAGCCTTTTATGATTAAAATTTGATAGGCTTAATGATAATACTCAGAAATAAACAGCCAATCACTAATTCATATTATATGCATCATAAGCACTAGTTATCAAAATTCACAGAATTCTGTTCTCCTGCATCCCCTTTGATGGACACAAGACCATTGCATGTTTTATTTTGGGACTGAACCAATTGATCAGGAACCATATCATAACTAGTAACGATATGTATCTTAAGATATTTTTCCTCTGAATATGGAGGTACTACCATGAACATTAAATGAGACTACCATATTCTAAGATTTTTGTTGTTTGTTAACTCCCCTCAAGTCAACCCCAACTCATGGTGACCCTGTGGATGAGACATCTCCAAGCCCCCTCCCCCATCCTCCAGTGCTCCACTTAGTTCTTTCAGATTCAAACCCGTGACCTCCCTAACTGAATCCATCCAACTAGAATGTGATCTTCCTCTTTCTCTACTTCCTTCTAATTCAAACTATATGCATAATAAGCATTGATTATCAAAATTTCCTAGCACCATTGTCTTTTCTAATGAGTTGTGCCTTTTCATTATGTGGCCAAAGAATGACAGCCTCAATTTGATCAGTTTGGCTTCCAGAGAGATTTCAGGATTGATCTGTTCAAGGACCCATTTGCTTTCCTTTTTGGCTGTCCACGGCATTCTCAACACTCTAGTATATTCTATATATAAAGAATTCATGCCATTATTTTTAAATTGATTTGTTCAAAGCACACCTCACTCTACACTCTGTAAGCATGAATGTAATCTCTGGTCAAAATCTTTATATTGTGATGTATTCCACAGAGAAAAGGAAAAGATCCCAACAACAGGCACACATTTTTAAAATGTCCAGAGGAAAATGCACACAATTTTAACATGCCTGCAACCATGGTTTAGCAGTGTGCAAGTGAAAATACATACAGCTGAAAAATGCACAGAAATATATAGAGGGGAGGGAGGACACCATATGAGACCAATACAAAAAGAACTTGGTGGTGGCTAAATAATAATCTTGATTTGATCTAGCTGGAGTGGGGAATCCACCCCTTACTGCTGGAGACAAGAAACAATGAAGAGACTATTGCTTTCATGCTCTCCATGGGAGCTTACCAAAAACATCTGCTTGGCTTTTGCTAGAAATTGTTGGATTAATTCAGAGAATCACCATCTGGTGGCCTCTGAGCTTTGGCCTTTGGTTTCTACCAAGGTCATATCCCAATTTAAGCAGCTAAATATAGAGAAGAAGCAAAAGTAAAAGGTGACAGGAAGAGGGTCAGAGTCCGGAACTCAATTACGCAGTGAATTATGTGCTTGCCAAAGAGAATTACTGTAAGAACCAATGCAGACAAAGAGAAGATGAAACAAAAAAGATAGAATGAAATACCTCTTCTTCAAGATCAGAGAAATCAATGTGATATTTAAAGCAAGAGTGGGATGCTCTGCAGCAAGTGGAAAACACATTATGTGAACAAGAAGAAATAAAAAAAATAGAAACAGTAAACTGAAGAACTAGAGATGGAGGGATGACAGAGTTATTCAAGGAAAAACCATTTGAAGATGAACCTACCATTTTAGAAAGCAAAGTGGAACCTCCACTCAAATCACTTTGAAGCAATAAATCACCAGAAGCAGAAGCAGTGCCAATAGAGTTATTTCAAGCTATAGTGACAGAATACACTCATATTTTAACTAAAATCTGCCAAAAATAGGGAGAACAAAACCATGGGGTTAAGCAGACTGGCAGATTAGAGCAGCTTCTAGCCACTCCAGCCCTGGTCACTTCCCATTTGGCACAGGACCACAACGTCTGGTTACTGGTGAAATCTGCAGCAGATCATCAGCAAGAAGTGCTTTTTTGTGCTTCTTTTGTGGCCAGGTTTGGGCTGCTTTAAGTGGCTATGGAGCAACTTCACTCCAATCTGTGAACATGCATCATCTGACCACCACACCCTCAGATCAGCCTAAAGCCAGTGCTTTTGGCCCATTTGTTTTGGGCTCATGGCCCACAAATTGGAAATATTCAATATGTGCTCCAATTCCCAAGAAAGAGGACACTAGGGACTGCAGTAACCATAAAATTATTGAATTAGTCCCCCATGTAAGGAAAGTTAAAATTTTACAATAGAGACTTTCACCCTATATGGACCAAAAGAATGTCAGTTGTTCAAGTTCATTTCAGAGAAGAATGAGTCCCTTAGGATCATAATGCAAACTTGTCTTGGAATATAGAACTGTCCAAATAATTTCTGAAGAAGTTTAGACTGTGCTGTATAGATTATAGCAAAACATTTGATTATATGGATAATAAAACAACAACAACTGTGGATTGCCATTTAAAATGGATGTGCCACAACATTTGATTGTCCTGGTGCAATGGAATTCACTTGCCTTGTTTCAGCATTTGCATTTATGATGTTACTTTCAGTTAATCTGGATGTCTTTGTTTGATGATGTATGGTTCATTTGTGCATGTGTTTTTTTGCAATAAATGTCCTGATAATGCTCAGATTGATGTAGATGATTTCACTTATGATCATTTGAATAGAAGAAAAGTCCAAGTAATAACATTTACAAACCTTAAAATTTAAGATCAGGTTTCATTAAAAAGGACTAAAACCAGAAAATTTTCAAAAACAACAGAAGTCTAATGAACACTACCCCCACAGATTGGCCTAAAGTTCTGAACTTCTACTAACACCACACAGGATGCCAACGTAAGTCTAAATATCTGGTCTGGTCAAAATCATCGTATCAGTGTTCCTTCTAGAGCAAATAGTGTATTAATCAGAAGGTACTTGAAGGAATTGAGCTAGCAGGTCCAAGATCTTATTATGGTCTTCATTTTGATCCCATTAGAGAACTTACTAAATTTGGTGACTTGACTGCATCTACATTGTAGAAATAATCCAGACTGACACCACTTTAACTGCCATGGCTCAATACTATGGAATTCTGGGAACTGTAGTTTTGTGAGACATTTAACCTCCTCTGTCAGAGGGTTCTGATGGCACAACAAACTACAAATCCCAGGACTTCATAGCACTGAGCCATAGCAGTTATAAATGGTGTCAACCTGGATTGTTCCTGCAGTGTGGATGCAGCCTGTGATAAAGCATGTGAGTGTTTATACCACATTAAATAGAACGACAAACACTTTTTCAACAATATAGATTTGCCTCCCCCTCCTTCCCAAAAAAACTAAGAAAGAGGTTTTCTCAGAAACTGAAATACATTCAGACACATATATAAGATTTCCATTTTATTCTTAAGACTCAAAAAGAAAGTCACACTTGCAGAAAAATAATACATCGCTTTCATGTTTCACTTTTGACTTTGCTCAGTGGCCTCTCTTTTTATGATGTTCCTGCCTTGTATTGTTTTACTACTTGTTTGTTCTTGTTCATGTATAGTGGTTATTTCCATGGCTTTTCCTTCACACACACACACACACACACACATCAATCTTTATTTTGTACTGAGATTGGCAGTAATAGCTTCAGATATTCATATAATCCTGGAAACATCTTTTCCCTCCCCTTAAATGTTCTATCTCCACATGGTGTGACTTATGTCTCCTTTTCTTGTCATAGGGCCTTCTCTCTTGTCCTAGGTCAGCAAACCTGCCTCTGGATCTTCCCATGCTTCTATACCTTTCTAAAGTTGAAGAATGGTACCAGTTTTTAGAAATACTTGCTTGCTTCATCAAGATTTTATTTTCTGGGAAGAAATATGATTTCACCCTAGAGCTAGCCAACAGATTTGGGCTGTAAAATCTAGTTGGCTCACCCTTACTGCACAATGGTACTTCATATCTGTATCTGTCACAATCTTGTCTGTAGTAAAGTTGTCTCCAGTCTGGTTCTTTGAAAAATCTGTTTTGGAAATACTCATGGTCTTTGCCTCTTGGTTTCCTAAAATGGTGAAGGTTCTGAGACCTTGACTTACTTACATCTCTAGCTGCAGTGCTTTCACTCCTTAAAGGCAAGGTGGTCCTGTGGAATAAACTTCCATCTGTATCCTTGGAGTTTCTTTGTTCTTTCCTAAATCTTCTCTCTCTTGAAAAGTGCATGCTGTGCCCTCCTTTATGGGAATGCCTGTCAGGGATGATGGGAGTTGTAGCTCTTCACCTCTGGCTCTAACTCACCACCTTGTTATGCAGCAGAGCTGACCAGCTTTGATCAGTGGTTGATGCTTCTTTCCCAAGCAGCAGAGTTTCAGAGAATAGGCTGAAGACCCTGTAGCAAACTCTCCAAGCCTTCTCACTCTTCTTCCTGAGATGTCTCCAAACTTCTCCAGGATTCTTCTGGCTCTTGTATCTTCCCTCAAGACACCAGACAACTCAGTAGTCTTATATAAAAGATCTACTTTATTCTACTATATATAAATACTATATGCCCTACAAATCACAATCTCTACACTTCACAATATCTCCAACACTACTCCACAATGTACATTAGCAAACATTGCAATTTATAGCCATTGTTAGACACCACCCACCAGTCAGTTTCCACCCAGTGGGTGTGTACATACATCTTGATTGGTCCACATAGATCATCCCATACCTAAGACCAACCCAAGTGTTTCATCACTTTACCTTGACCACTTAATGAGTCTCAGGTGTTTGCAATCTATCACAGGTGTTCTCAATATACCTTCTATAACTTTGTCCTTGGCTCTCAAGGCTTCTTAATTATATTATCTTTTTCACCTGTGTATCTTCCTGATTGCTCCTGCTTAGTCACTTTGACATTCACATACATATTTTTATTTCTATTACTGTATATCCCATGTTGCTTTTTCCTTAACAATCCCCTCCGAAATAAAATATTGTATGTGTCTTACAATATCATTCCAACCATTTGTGTCAGTCTTTCATGTTTTTCCGCCGTCAATGCTTTTGTGAACAAATCTGCTATGTTGTGTTGTGTTTCTATATATCTCAATTCTATTTTACCCTTCTGAACCATGTCTCGCACATTTTGATATCTTACTCCAACATATTTTGTTCTGTTCTTCAAACTTTCAATTTCAGCCATTGCTATGCATGACTGTGAATCTTCCAGAATTTCTACTGGTATCTTGTAATTTTCATTTAAATCATTCAATAACTGCTCAACCCACTGTACCTCATTTACTATCTCATTTAAAGCTGCGAATTCTGCTTCCGTCGTACTTATCGCTACATTTGTTTGTTTCCTACTTCTCCAGACTATTGGACTTTCACTGTACTTGATTATTATTCCTGTAACTGACTTCTTGTCTCCTAATTCTGATGCAAAAGAACTGTCTACATAGCAATCTAAATCTGAATGACTGTTTCTAATTATTAATTTCTTATCTAGAGTTCCTTTCAAATATCTCAATAAGTGTTTTACTGCTGTCCAGTCTTCAATTTTTGGATCATTAACTCTTCTGGACAATACATTTACAGCATACGAAATGTCTGGTCTGGTGTGGCAAGATATGAATTGTAAAGATCCTATTATGCTCCTGAATAAAGTCTTGTCTTCAAAATCTCTAGTTGTTTTTTCAGATACAAAACCAGTTGTCATTGGAGCTCTTACTATTTTAGCATTTTGTAATCCACACTTTTCAATCAAATTTTCAATTTTCTTTCTCTGACTTAACAAACAATGTCCTTCTTCTGTCCACTCAACACCAATACCTAAATAAGACTTTAATAAACCTAGATCTTTTAAAACAAACTTTTCAGACAATTCTCTTTTTACTGATTCAATTTCCTGTTTTGACTTTGCTGCCACACATAAATCATCTACATAGATCACTAACACTATGTCTCCTTTTGTATAGACACATGCATCTGCAATGCTCCTTTTGTATCCTAGTTTAGCTAACTCATCATTAATGCACAAATTCCATGCTCTGGCACTTTGTTTTAACCCATACAATGCTTTCTTTAATTTATAAACTTTCTGACTACCAATTTCTTCAAAACCTTGTGGCTGCTCCATAAATATCTCTTCATCTAAACTAGCATTTAAGTAGGCTGTTTCAAAATCAAAATGTTCTACAACTAAATTTCTTTTTGCTGCTACAGCTAGAACCATTCTCAGACTTTTTGGCTTTGCAGTTGGAGAATATGTCTTATCATAGTTCTCATACTGCTGTTGTGCAAAACCCTTAGCTACTAACCTTGCTTTATACTTAATACTTCCATCTGGCATTTCTTTCTTTTTGTACACCCACTTACAACCAATTACTTTCCTGTCCTTGGGTCTATCAACGACTTCAAAAACATCTTTATTTACCAGACAACCAAACTCATCATCCATTGCATCAATCCATCTTTCCTGTTCTTCTCTAGACAAATTTTCCAACTCTTCAAAACTTTCAGGCTCTTCCACTGCTAAACAAGCTCTTGCATTTGTCACAACAAACCTATCTGGAGGCTTTCTAACTCTGTGACTACGTCTGGGAATAAACTCTGCTGATCTGCCTCTTTCATCCTCACTTTCTGTACTGGGAGTTATAGTTCTATGACTAAATCTCTTGTCCTCAGTCATTCTAGTAATAATAGGTCTAGATTGTGTCTCATTATCTGAAGAACTATCACTGCTGCTAGTGGATGCTTCTGGCTTAACTGAAACCCCTCCGTTTCCTGAAGTTGGTTCAGTTTGTGTTTCTGGCTCATTTGAACTTCCTAACCTCAAGAAAACTTCCTTATTGGCATGCAATTTGTCCCAACCGGCATGTCTCTCGAAATTTGCAGACCTAGAATACTGCACTTCCCTTCCACCTAAATGAAACTTGTAGCTATTTCCAGAATAACCTAAAAACCTAAGCCTTTTACTTTTGGGTTCTCCTTTCTTCCTGAAACAAGCTGGTATGTAAACATAAGCAAACTGTCCAAAGACTCTCAAATACTTGTAATTTGGCACTCTCCCATACAATACCCTGTAGGGGATGTCTTCAATTTCTGAATGATACAGTCTGTTACTAATATGTACTGCTGTCGAAGTTGCTTCTGCCCAGAAACTATCTTTTACCTCTGCATCTGCCATCAAACAAGCAGTTATTCTTTTTATATCTTGTATTTTTTTTCTCAGCTAAACCATCTTCGTTAGGACAAGCAGGATTAGTAGTTTCATGCCTTATTCCCACCTTTTGAAACCAATTAAACAATTGATTACTTAGAAATTCTCCTCCTCGGTCAGTAACAATGGTGCCTACTCTAATATCAAATTGTCTTTCCACCATTCTCACCCATGCTTTTAAACTTTGCCCAGCGTCAGATTTGTTTTTCAATATCCTTACAAACGCAAACCTTGTATACCTGTCAACAATTACTAGGTAATATTTGCTTCCCCCTAAAGATAAACAATTAGCTTGGGCCACGTCTGCATGTACAAACTGAAATGGTCTTTGAGCAATTCTTTTGGTTTTCTTGGCTACTGGAAAAGCTCGGACCTTTACTTGATTACATACAGTACAATCTAAGTGATTTTTGCATTCAGCAACTTTTAAATCTGGACACATACTGATTAACTTCTTCAAACATTTGAAACTAGCATGACCAAATTTTCTATGAAGTTCATGTATACAGTCTTTGTGTATTGGACTATTGTCTATGTTATTAGCATTTTCAACACTGTAGCTATCAATATTGTCTTCCAAATAATAAAGCTTATCTTTTTTCAAGCCTATGCCTCGCAATTCCCCATTCAATTTTATCTTACACATGTCCTTTTCAAATATAACTGTGTAATCTCTGTCTGTTAACCTGCTCACTGATAACAAATTATTTTCTAACTCCTTTACATGTAATACATCATTAAAGTTTTCCTTTAGCCCAGGAATGAAAACTGTACCCATTTGATTTACAGTACTGAGCTCTTTCCCATCAGCTAAAACTACAGTATTTACATTAGCTGATTTTCTATTACTTATCAAATTAATATTGTTACATATTGAAGATGATGCTCCTGAGTCAATCAACCATTTACAATTAGTATTTTGTTTTTCCTTAATCATGGTTGCAACCCCCTTTTTATCACCACTGTCCTTCAAAAATGGAGGTTTGGACTGTTTTTGATACTGCCGCGGCTGCCATCTGCTCTCTCCTTGCTTGCTTCTCTCAGCAGCAAATTGTTTACAATGTCTCTGCAGATGACCAATCTTTTTACAATAAAAACACCTCCGTTGCTCCCTTGTAGAAGCTGCTTCTTCCTGCTTTCGTAGTTCAGGTGTTGTTTGTTGTTTTGGCACAGTCCTTAAACTTGCTGAGTCACCCTGCTCAGACTTTCTTCTCAAGTTTTCTTCCAATATTCTGGCAACAATTAAGTCTCTGTTCAGCTCAGCTTCTGGCAAATTTTGCAAGCTATTTGTAATGTTGTCCCAAGAAGAGTCTAGCGATTCTAGTAAAATGTAACACTGCTGCTCTTTGCTAATTTCCACTCCTCTCAGTTCAGCTTGCACAAATAAATCTTGCATTGTTTTTAAATGTTCTATCACACACTGTCCTTTCATCATCTTTTGTCTGTAAATTCTTTTAGACCAAAGCATTTTTGCAAACGCAGTTGAAGGAGTGTGTATTCTCTGCAAGGTCTCCCACACATCCTTGGTGGACACTTTATCTCTTACGTCGTTAATCAAGTCTTCTTCTAGCATTAGATAAAGACATGCTTTTGCTTTAGCGTCTCTTTCTTGAGTGGCTGCATCAGCATCAGCTGCCAGCCCTGTTTCAACTGTCGACCACAGAGACTCCTTTATGAGTAGAGATTGGGCATATATTTTCCTGGTAGAGTAGTTATTTCTATTTAATTTACTAAACTTTAGGATCTCCATCTTAATTTGTGCAGTGACTCAATTTGACACAGTCCTTCTGAGTATGCACAACAGACAAAATACAAAATGATTTACCCACAATGCTCCACAAAACTTTCTTCCACACTCTGGAATTTTCAGCTTCTGTGGATGCTGGTTGCTCTAGTATCTGGGCCCATAACCCTTGTCAGGGATGATGGGAGTTGTAGCTCTTCACCTCTGACTCTAACTCACCACCTTGTTATGCAGCAGAGCTGACCAGCTTTGATCAGTGGTTGATGCTTCTTTCCCAAGCAGCAGAGTTTCAGAGAATAGGCTGAAGACCCTGTAGCAAACTCTCCAAGCCTTCTCACTCTTCTTCCTGAGATGTCTCCAAACTTCTCCAGGATTCTTCTGGCTCTTGTATCTTCCCTCAAGACACCAGACAACTCAGTAGTCTTATATAAAAGATCTACTTTATTCTACTATATATAAATACTATATGCCCTACAAATCACAATCTCTACACTTCACAATATCTCCAACACTACTCCACAATACACCAAACTACTCCACAATGTACATTAGCAAACATTGCAATTTATAGCCATTGTTAGACACCACCCACCAGTCAGTTTCCACCCAGTGGGTGTGTACATACATCTTGATTGGTCCACATAGATCATCCCATACCTAAGACCAACCCAAGTGTTTCATCACTTTACCTTGACCACTTAATGAGTCTCAGGTGTTTGCAATCTATCACAGGTGTTCTCAATATACCTTCTATAACTTTGTCCTTGGCTCTCAAGGCTTCTTAATTATATTATCTTTTTCACCTGTGTATCTTCCTGATTGCTCCTGCTTAGTCACTTTGACATTCACATACATATTTTTATGTCTATTACTGTATATCCCATGTTGCTTTTTCCTTAACAATGCCTTGTTCTACTTCTTCCCCTGGGTCTTTCTCTTGTAGCAATATAGTCTTCAAAAGTGCCTTCCATACCCTTGGATCTGGCTTTTTGATGGGCACCCTTTCTACTAGGAGATAATATCACTGACTTTTCCAAAGAGCTTCTCAAGTGGCTTGTGGGAAAACGAGGCAGTTGACTTTGTGTTTTTTCTTCTATTATGGAGTTGTCCATGGTCTTGATATCACCAATATGGCTGTGGTTGAAACTAAAGGCATTATAGTTGCTAGATCCTAATATACTCGAGGAATTCTTACAGGTTTTAGGAATTTTTGAGTTCTGAGTCTGAACAGGATGCAGGTCTCCAGTATCCTCTTTTTCCTCCATACATCCAAATATCTGAGTGTCAAGAAATGACCCAACTGGTTGTGTTTTTTTATCTGGTTGTAACAAAAGCAGTTTATTCTTAATAAAGTCATCTGTTCTATGGATCCCATTTTCAGTGTCACTGTTGGACAAGTACTCCAAATCAGTCTCTTTATTGTTGGATTTATTTGTACTGTCCACGTTAGTAATCATCGTTGGCAGATTCTTCTCTGGAGTAGAGTACAGACATCCCTGGTTTCTATAATCTGAATTACCATTGATGTTGGGTGCCTGTTTGTTATGAGATGTTTGGGAATGCTCATCATCTGAAGATGCTGAGGAGATTAATGAATCTGTCTCCTCCCTTGTTAGACCAGGACATTCATATAAGGCATTCCAATCATATTTCTTCATATTATATGGAGACTGCACAAAACTGATGAATTCATGCAAGAAGTGAGATGTGAATTGATGCAAGTGAGGCTGCAATAGAGCTTCAAACTCTTTGCTCTGCAGATCATGTTGGGTCATGCTGTTGAGAATGAAGTTCTGTAAGGTATGAATCAATGACCTCTGGTTGCCACACAGCACTTTTAATTAGTGCTTCAGCCATGGGCTTAATCTGTCAATGCAACTTGGATTTCTGCTGAAATATACTGTGGATGTGTATTGGTTGAAATCTGGTTTTTGAGCATTTCTGACCAGAATGCCAGCACGGTATAGAACTCTCCTAAACAGAATCACTGCTTGGGCTTTAAATTTTCCAAGGCTTATTACATCTGTATTTGTGGATCTCTTTGTTACTGCAAACTGTCTCATGAGCTGATAAATATCTTTCTCTATTTGAGTTAGTTCTCCTTGAATCTCATTGTGTACTATGCCATTGTCAGGAGGTGATGTAGGTCTCTGAGAGGAAGCTGATGAGGGGCCTTTCCTGGTTTCAGAACAAGTAAAGGAGGTGTTATTGAGAGGCATAATATACTCACAAAATGGTCCTTTTGGGGTTACCCTATGGAGGAAAGAATGGAAATGCTGCTTACACAGAGGGCATATGACTTTCTTTCTGGACCACTTCTGTATACACTCAAAGAAGAATCTGTGATTGCAAGGATTAAAATAAGTTGTGTCTTGGATTCTTTCTAAGCAAAGGGCACATGTCAATTTTTTTGCCATATCCAGTGGCATTGTTTTGGCTAAAGAACCTCCATGTGTGGATCTTAAACCAACATATGGTTTAAATACTTTATGTGGAGATCTCATGATCTGAAAGAATGTACAGGAAATAAACTGGTTTAGTCAGCATAAAATTGCCTTTTCCTTGTACTACTACAGCAGCATGATAGTTCCATGAGACATTTGCAGTGCAGAAGGGGGAAAGGTAGAATATGTGACTAATCAATTGTGTACTTTAATTAATGGTGTTGTAATTCACCTAGGGGCTCAAACTGATATATATTCTGAGCTAGAGGAGACCTTACCCAGGTTGACCCTGGGCATTTAGTTGACTGAGGCAAAGAAGAAATGATATCTCCTTGATTACCCATGTCAAAGGACAAAATATCCAAATCCAACCAAGTTATTTCATTACAGATCAGAAAATCCCACAACCACAGCTTCCAGTTCCTGGCAAACAAGTTAAAATAATAATCATAACATTAAAAATAAAATAACTGCTATTTTACTTTTTTGATGCTTGTCAGGGCAGTTATCTCATTTTACCGAATAACAGGGTTGCCCCTGGGAAAAATAAATGAACCTTAGTCTTGAACTCATGCTTCTACATGCCAGATCAACACACCACAACCTTAGAAATTCCTCTCTTCCTCTCTCTCTCTCTCTCTTTTTAAAAAGCAACTGTTGCAACAATTGGCTGTTCAAGGTAAATGGTTTTATAGAGTTGCTTCCAAATCATTTTCCTCTCAGATGGCTGAGTGTTTTAAAACATATTCTTTAAAGATATTTGAAGTCTGCAAATTATGAAATTGATAGTTCACTAATATTAATGTTTATTGAAATGAAATTCCACATCAAACCAATGCATTTTTTCCTGCATTGAATAGATCGACTGAAAGCAATCCAAGTGATTTTCCATATGTTTGTCTTGTTGTTCTTTTTATGTGCTTTCAAGTCATTTTCAATTTATGGCAACTGTAATGGGTGTTTCTTGGCAAGATTTGTTCAGAGGAGGCTTGCCATTGCCTTCCTCTGATGCTGTGAGGATGTGACTTGCCCAAGGTTACCCAATGGGTTTCATGTGAATCAAACCCTGGTCTCCAGAGTCAAAGTCCAGCACTCAAACCACTACTGATGGGCAGAATCAAATGGCAGACTTTTGTTGGCAGACTTGTAGGAATGGCTGGGAGACAATCCCCTCTTCCCACTGTAGTCCACTGTGCAGACCCAAAGCTACCTATGGAGAGCCAGAGATAATTTTCAAAATGTTCAGATGACTGCAGAAGAGAGGAGAAGGAAAATCCAAATGTTCCTTAAGTTGAAGATAATATTCATAATCTTTTTCAAAACTTTTCCATAACTTGTTTTTGGGGAAAAAGAAGTTTTGAAAACAAAATGTTACCCTTCATTAAGAAAAGTCAAATTTAAAACTGAATCTAGTGGTACTTCTTCTTCTTTTTTTTTTTAAATTATCATCACCTCTGCTAATACTAATTTGTGTGGCCCACATGTATTTATCTTTTAGCTGCTCTTTGAAATTTTGTTGCATTAGCATGGCTTTCAGTTCATCTGGGCCTTAAAAGACATCCATTTAAGAATCATTCCTCACCAAAGCATTCAACAAGGCTATATTTATTTGATTTTGTTTTTTTTAGAGACCTGATCATTTTAATTTTCAAGTTAGGGGGAAATGTTATCACATCTGATATTAGGAAAGTATATGATACACATATCCGTTGTCATCTGGGGGAGAGACACCAGGCCCAGCACCATTGGACCTAGAATAATAAGAAGAGCCCTCCCTCCATTCAATCCGATGTCATCTGGGGGGGAGACACTAGGCCCAGCACCATCGGGCCTGGAATAAGAAGAGCCCTCCCTCCATTCCATCCAATGTCATCTGGGGGAGAGACACCAGGGCCAGTACCATTGGGCCTAGAATAAGAAAAAGAGCCCTCCCTCTATTCCATCTGATGTCATCTGGGGGAGAGACACCAGGACCAGCACCATTGGGCCTAGAATAAGAAGAAGAGCCCTCCCTTCATTCCATCCATTGTCATCTGGGGGAGAGACACCAGGCCCAGCACCAGCGGGCCTAGACTAAGAAGAAGAGCCCTCCCTCCATTCCATCTGATGTCATCTGGGGGAGAGGCAACAGGCCCAGCACCATTGGGCCTAGATTAAGAAGAAGAGCCCTTCCTCCATTCCATCCGATGTCATCTGGGAGAAAGACAACAGACCCAGCACCATCAATCCTAGAAGCAGAAGAAGAACCCTTACTTCATAAAGTATGGGTGGGATTCGGGATTTTTATGTTTTATGTTTTATCTGTATGGAAATGTTAATGTTGTAAGCTGCCCGATTGTTCTGCAGAGGGGCGGTATATAAATAAACATTATTATTATTATTATTATTATTATTATTATTATTATTTTCTTAAAATCAGATTTCTTAGGAAGCAAAATCCAGGACATGTAATAAAATTTACTTCCAAGCAGTTTTTAGTACTTTGCCCAAAGTATGGCATAGGAAAGAATATAGTCTTGATGGAGCATTATGTATGTTAACTAACTAAATTGATGTCCTTGGGTGAGCCACTTGCAGCCTGATCTGCCTAATAGGGTTATAACCCCAGTAGCATTGGCAGCGGAGGCGCGGCTGGAGGACCTGGTGGAGCCTAGCCCAACCCACCAGCCCTCTGAACACCTGTGGCGGCATGGCTTCCAAGGCTTCTGAGGCTCAGCGGAGGCTATTTAGCCCACTCCACCACCTCCTGAACACCAGCAGTGGCAATAGAGGCACGGCTGGAGGACCCGGTGGAGGTTACCTAGCCCACCCCACCAGCCCTCTGAACACCTGTAGCGGCATAGCTTCTGAGGCTTCCAAGGCTTGGTGGAAGCTATTTTGCCCACCCCACCGCCTCCTGAACACCAGCAGCGGCAGCGGAGATGTGGCTGGAGGACCCGGTGGAGGCTGCCTAGCCCGACCCACCAGCCCTCTGAACATCTGCAGTGGCATGGCTTCCAAGGCTTCTGAGGCTTCCGAGGCTCGGCAGAGGCTATTTAGCCCACCCCACCACCTCTTGAACATCAGCAGCAACAGCAGCAGCAGAGGTGCAGCCAGAGGACCCGGTGGAGGCTACCTGGGAGGACATTTAGCCTGGACCCCACGGGTGAATGCTGGCCCTCCTAGCAGCCGAAGAGGAGAGGAGAGAGGAAGAATTTGTTGTGGCTTAAAAAACCACCCACATAGGGTTATAACCCCATCAGCTGCGACAGCGGAGGTGTGGCTGGAGGACCTAGTGGAGGCTGCCTAGTCCACCCCACCAGCCCTCTGAACATCTGTGGCAGCATGACTTCTGAGGCTTCTGAGGCTCAGTGGAGGCTATTTAGCCCACCCCACCACCTTGTGAAAACCAGCAGCAGTAGCAGAGACATGGCTGGAGGACCCGGCAGAGGCTGTCTAGCTCAACCCACCAGCCCTCTGAACACCTGTAGTGTCATGGCTTGCAAAGCTTCCGAGGCTTGACAGAGACTATTTAGCCCACCCCACCGCCTCCTGACCACTGGCAGAGGAGGTGCGGCTGGAGGACCCGGTGGAGGCTACCTGGGAGGACTTTTAGCCTGCCCCCCCACAACATCATCACCACCTGTGGTATTGTTGCCAGGAGAACACTGGCCCTCCTAGCAGCCAAAGAGGAGAGGAGAGAGGAAGAACTAGGTGTGGTGCCTTAAAAAGTACCCACCCACCTTCCTAGTCCTCGCAGCAGCTAAATAGGGGGAGGAGAGAGGAAGAACTCAGTGTGGCAGCCCCAAAACCACCCCCACTCTCCTAGCCCTACCAGCAGCCGAAGAGGAGGAGGAGAGAAGAAGAACCCAGTGCAGCAATAGCAGTGGGGGCCAGAGCCAGCTCTGGGTGGAAGCTTCAGGTCCACCCGGTTTCCACCTGGCAGCAGCACAGCAATGGCAGTGGGGCCAGAGTTGGCCCCAGGTGGAGACTTTAAAACCCACCTCAATTCCTTCAGCAGCATTGCCAGGGGGACCTGGAGAGGAGGACACCCAGTCTCCCCCAACACCATCACTACCTGCAGCAGGCTGCCGGAAGAATGCTGGGGAGGCAGACATTCAGTTTGCCCCAAACACCATCACCTCTGGTAGTGGCCGGTAATGATCTGGGAGCGGAAATTGAGGTTGTGCTGAAGAGAAGGAAGATATGGCAGGAACAGAGTGAAGAGCTGTTACAAAAGAAGGCGGGATCGATGCTTGAAACTATCCCACCTTCAGTTCACCCTTCAGATTATAGAAACCAGGGATGTCTGTACTCTACTCCAGAGAGGAATCTGCCAACAATGATTACTAACGTGGACAGTACAAACAAATCCAACAATAAAGAGATTGATTTGGAGGACTTGTCCAACAGTGATAGCACTATAACTTGGATGCAGGCTTTCCCAGCCAGGTACTCTGTGAGTGAGCAGGTAAGGGGAAGTGGGTGGGAGGGCGGAGTGGCTCTGGTTCACAAGAACAACCTGCAGAGTCCCGTCTCTAGAGTCCCATCCAGCAAAGCTGTTTAGGGTGGTAAGGGAACTGACACAGATTCCACCTGTGCAGAATGGCCTGCTGTGATGCATTTAACAACTTCTTTGCAGATAAAATCTCTCAGATAAGAGCTGACTTAGTCGCCAGTGTTGTAACAGAATCAATTGATGAGTTGTCCAGCAACTCCGTTGATGAGATTATATTGGATCAGTTTCAATGTGAGTACTGATGACTTGGACTTGTAGAGTGAAGAAAACAACCTGCCCTCTTGATCCTTGCCCATCATGGCTGGCCATCCAGGGGGGAGATGCCTTGATGGTGTTCCTGAGGAACATTGTCAATGCATCTCTTAGGGTAGGTCATCTTCCATCTTGCTTGAAGGAAGCGGCGGTTAGCCTGCTTCTGAAAAAACCTTCACTGGACCCCCTGGACATGAACAGCTATAGGCCAGTCTCCTTACTTCCTTTTCTGAGCAAAGTGATCGAGAGGGCAGTTGCTCTTCAACTCCAAGCTGTCTTGGAGGAAACCGATTATTTAGATCCATTTCAAACTGGCTTTAGGACAGGATATGGAGTTGAGACTACCATGGTCACCTTGGCTGATGACGTTCATCTGGGCATCGACGGGTAGTGTGACCCTGCTGGTGCTCCTATACCTCCCAGCGGCTTTTGATACAATAGACCATAACATCCTCTTGGATCGTCTGAGCAGGTTACGAATATCCCTGAGCAGGTTAGGAATATATGGAGAGAAAGACAGGCTGGCTCCATTGGGTCTAGCCTGGAAAGAAGAAGGCCCTCCCTCCATCCACCATCATCTGGAGGGAGAGAAAGCAGAATGTCTGCTGTCTAAATCTTATTATGTTTATTTCAATATTGTATTTATTTACATTTGTAACCCACCTTGATTGCTTAGGCAAAAGGCGGGATATAAGAAATAAATTATTTATTTATTTATTATTATTATTATTATTATTATTATTATTATTAGGAGGCACTGCATTGCAGTGGTTCCGTTCCTTCCTTTCAGGAAGATTCCAGAGGGTGATGCTTGGGGACAGTTGCTCTAAAAGAAAAGAGCTTAATTGTGGCATCCCACAAGGCACCATCCTGTTCCCGATGCTATTTAATATATATATATATATATATATATATATACGAAGCCGCTGGGAGAGATCATCCAGAGACATGGTGTTGGGTGTTATCAGTATGCTGATGACACATATATTTCTCCATGTCTCAGTCCTCAGCTTTGACTTCAGATGGTATCTCTCCTCTCAATGATTGTCTTAAGGCAGAATTGGACTGGATGAGGAAAAACAGATTGAGACTGAATCCAGATAAAATGGAGGTACTTACAGTAGCGGTCCTGTAACCAGGTATTTGGGTACAATCTCCAGTCCTGGATGGGGTCACACTCTCCTCTAAGGACTGTATTCGCAGTCTAGGGGTGCTCCTGGATCTGTCGCTCCAGATGATAAATCAGATAAATGCCACAGTCAGGAGTGCTTGTTATCAGCTTCAGCTGATATGGCAGCTGCACCCTTTCCTGGAAGTTGTGGACCTTGAAACTGTGGTGCATGTGCTGGTAACCTCGCATCTTGATTTCTGTAATGTGCTCTACATGGGGCTACCCTCGTGATTGGTGCAGAAACTTCAATTAGTACAGAATATGGCAGCCAGTTTGGTCTCGGGTACATCAAGAAGAGACCATATAACTCCAGTCTTAAGACCTCTTCACTGGCTGCCCATTAGTTTCTGGGCACAGGTGTTGGTTATTAGTTTCCGGGCACAGGTGTTGGTTATTACCTTTAAAGCCCTAAATGGCTTGGGTCCAACCTATCTTCGGGACTGCCTCCTTCCCTATAATCCATCCCGTACACTCAGGTCCTCTGGGAGTAATTTGCTGCAGCCTATAAAAACTAGGCTGTCTGCAACCACCCAGAGGACCTTTTTGGCAACTGCTCTCAGATTATGGAATGGCCTGCTGGATGAGATCCGTCATATCACCACCTTAAACAGCTTTAAAAAAGCTGTTGAGACAGATCTCTTCCAGCAGGCCTTTCCTGAATAGATATCCCGGCCTTCAAGAGTTATCCCAACTTTCTTCCCTTAATCCCCACCGCTGCTGCTATTGTTCCTTGCTATTGTTCCTTGTTGGTTATAGTAATTTATTTTAACTATGTTTTTATATTGTTTGATTGTTTAATTCCATTTTAAGTTGTGGGAGGGGATTATGGGCTATATATTGTATTTTTATTGTAATTTTAAATGCTGTAAGCCTCCCCAATTGCATATGCAGAGGGTCAGAATAAAAATAAATTGTTGTTGTTGTTGTTGTTGTTGTTGTGATAATAAAAGTTATGGGAAGAGCCACTACATTGCTACACAGTACACAGCCTCAGGCTGTCTGGATGAAAAGCAGCATATATATGTAACAAAAATAACAACAAAGACACCCCATGACTTGTCGGGAGGGGTTTCTTGTTAGACTGGCCAGATAAGGACGAAGACTCCTTATTGGTCAAGGCATGGAGGGGAAGGTTACACCACCGCACCTCGGTCAACAGGATGGTGTTAACAATTCTCACAGGCTATTGTTATGTGAGATTTGGATGAGAGTTTGTTGCTTATAACTCAAGGCAACCATGTGGAGGCAGCCATTTTATAGTCGAGACAGTGAGAGTTACTTTGAACCGTTTTCGGCTTTTGGCGTGCTTGGCTTTGGCCTAGCATTTTGGCTTGTACTTTATGGCTTTTGCCTATTTTGCATCATCGTTTGCTCCGCGGGCTCTGGTTTCGCTAGAGTAACCTGCGAGGGTGAGCGAGTGGCCTTCGGGCCAGCCTTCGGGGCCTTCTAGCTTCCGCATTCCTATTCTCGGGGCTTTCACCTGAGATAGGTTCTGCGGGATTGCTTGCACCTGGTGTATCAATCACTCTCTTCAGGCCTTAAGACGCCCCGGCCACTCGATCTGGTAAGGTCGGGACCCTCCGCTGCTGGTGGTGGGGTTTAGCGGCACTTCCTCCCTGTGGTGAGTGGGTAAAGACGCTAGTCTTCAGTGAAGGTTCCGGCTGGACCTTCGGTAGATACCTTTCCCATGATGGTTGCCAGTTTTGCTCCCTGGCTCTGGTGTCTCGGTGAGACTTGAGGGAAGGGGCGGCCTTAAGGCCAGGGTGGAATCCCCCATGGGGGTGATTGTTTGGCACTTGTTCATTGTCATCTAGTTCAGGATGCCATGCAGTAAAGCCCAATCAAAACGTTGGGCGGCTTCTGCCCCACCGTCTGCAGGTCACTTGGCTTCTAAAAGACCTTCCAAGCCTGCCGGCAGGGAGGAAAATTTACTTGCCCAAGTAACTCAACTAGGCAAAACGGTACAGCCTTGCTGGCGCAAAAGGAACTTCAGGCTACTGCCTCTTCCACAAGTGTCAACCTTTCGGGTCTAGCCAACATTGAAGCATCATCTTCCATGGCTATATCTGAGTCTCAGTTGGCCACCATCACACCGGGCCCACAGGTGGATTCGGAAGTGGAGATTGGGCACCCCACAGTTGCCGAAGTTTGGGATTTGTTGCAAAGGGTTCCCGGTTTGGGGACACAGGCTGTGGATTCCTCTGTGTCCAGGCAGCCTACCATGGCTGATTTGTATAACCTCTTACAGAGGGCGGTTGTTATGAGTGATGCAATGGAGCAAGTTGGTGGTGAGCAGGGAGGTGATCAAGCAGCTGCTGCCTCCGCTACCTTGGACACTCGAGCTGTTGTGGGGGCACATCTCAGGAGATGTTTGAGGTCAACTGCTGATACAGCTCAAGCTTCAAGTTCAGGTGTGTCTCCTAGTACTGTGCAATCTAATTGGCTTACCTCGGTATGGGCTCTAGCTAGTACAGTGGGGTGGGGGGTGGCTCTGGAGCAGCCTAACCCTGCAGCTTTAAATGCGCCTGTTCAGGCCCTTGCTGTTGCACAGGTGCTTGATATGAGGACGCAGGGTGTTCAGCCCTCTGCTGTTGTTAACTCTGCACCTGTTGTGCAAATTTCTGGTAGACAATTACCTGGAACGGTTGGCAGCGTGGAGCCTACTCCTTAGGCTGGGATGTCTACACCCCTTGGTTCTCACCTTCCTCTTGCCACTAAAGAAAGGATTTGAAAGGGTGAATGCAGTGATTTATTTACTTTAACGTTTAGGGATGCGGAGCCAAGGATCATGGTTAAGGGTGGTGTTGTTTTCAGCCTGCCAAAGGAGTTTCAAGCGCTCAAGCACCCTAAGCTTGAGCATAAGTTTGTGAATTGGATCATGGGATTCACTATTTACAGAGGTGTGATTGAGGAAAAACAGCCTCTTAGATCTCTGGATTTTTCTAAATATCAGGAAATCATGATAAAAGCTTACACCAATTGCCTATATAATTCTAGAGGTGCTGGTTGGCTACAATATAATGAGCAGTTTAGAATGCGAGCAGCTCAAGATCCCTCTTTATCATGGAGGCATGTGCAGTCTGAGCTATGGGCTGATGTCATGCTGGGGGCCTCCCCCTCGAGCAGGTGTGACAATGGTTTTGTACCAATGGTCACCTTGCTGAGATGCGAGGCCTAACACAGGTGATAAAAGACAATTTGGTTTGTGTTGGGGCTTCAACGCTGGAAAATGCAAAAGACAACCCTGCAGGTTCGAACACAAGTGTAACACTTGTGGGGGTGGACACCCAGGGAATTCTTGCATTAAAGGAAAGAGAACAGGAGGTGGAGCTGTTTCCAAGCCGGTGTCTCCTGGAGCAAAAGGCCCCATCGCCAATTTGTCTGACTAATATGGAGCCTTGGTTAAAAAATATCCCAACAAGGAGGCTGCTTCATATTTATTTCAAGGCTTTGCTTCAGGTTTTCACATTTCTTATACTGGTCCTAGGGTTTTTCATTCTGTGCCTAATGCTCGTTCTGTGAGAGAATTACCAGATGTTGTTAGGTCGAAATTAGCTAAGGAAAGGGAGGATTTCTGGACCTCATGATAATGTGCCTATTCCCATGCTTCGTTTATCACCACTAGGAGTAGTTCCTAAAAAAGCTCCTGGAGAATTTCGGCTAATCCATAACTTGTCATACCCCAAAGGAGAATCGGTGAATGATGCCATTGTCCCAGGGCTTATTTCAGTTAGGTATACATCGTTTGATGCAGCAGTCATGATGATTAGGAATTTGGGTTTAGGTGCCTTACTGGCTAAATGTGAAATTAAATCTGCCTTCAGACTTCTCCCTGTACACCTGGATCATTTTGATCTGCTGGTTTTCCAGTTTGATGGAAAATTCTATTTTGACAAAGCAATGCCAATGAGGTGTTCAATTTCTTGTGCTGCGTTTGAGACATTCAGCACTTTCCTCCATTGGTCTGCTTTGAAGAGAACTGGTAATAAAGCTATTGCTCATTACCATGATGATTTTTTATTGGCAGGTTCTCCTGATTCCTCTTAATGCTGTAATACTCTAGTGCAATTTCAAGTATTGATGCAGGAATTGGGTGTGCCCCTGGCCGAGGAGAAGACAGAGGGTTGTCACATGCAATTAACCTTTTTGGGCATTGAGATAGACACCATTGCTGGAGTTTCCCATTTGCCCTCTGAGAAATTGGTGGCCATGAGGCTGCATGTCCAAATTATGTTAAATAAATGGAAAGCTACCCTGCTTGAGTTTCAGTCACTTACAGGCTTATTAAATTTTGCCTGTAGGGTGGTAGTCCCAGGATGAGCATTTTGTGCTAGACTTTACAAGGCCACTGTAGATATAGTGGCTCAGCATCACCACATTAGAATCACAAGGGGTATCCATGAGGATCTTAAGGTTTGGCACTCCTTTTTGGAGTACTATAACAGTATATCATTTTGGAGAACTGAAATGCTGCTTTGTGTAGACTTTCAGGTGCATTCTGATGCTGCTGGTGCCCATGGCTTTGGAGTTTTCTGGAATGGCCAGTGGACTGCTGAGGCCTGGCCTCCTGCATGGGTGGAATCTGGTCTGACCATGGACCCTACTTTTTTGGAATTGTTTCCAATTGTTGTTGCTATACGCTTATGGGGAAGCCAATTCACTAATAAGACCATTTGGTTTTGGTGTGACAACCAAGCGGTCGTGCATGTGGTAAATTCACAGTCCTCCAAATCTCTTAAGGTGATGAGTTTGGTGAGGGCAATGGTTTTACAATGTTTAAAGTTTAATGTTTTGTTTAGAGCTCACCATGTTCCTGGTTTGCTTAACCCTTTGGTGGATACCCCTTCTCATTTTCAGCTTACCAGGTTCCAGCAGTTAGCGCCCCAAGCTACTTTACACCCGCTGGAGGTACCAACGTTTCTCTGGAACCTTGGAGATTAGAAGTTCGCAGGGCGATGTTGAATTCCATTGCCCCGTCAACACGCAAGTCTTATCAAACAGCCCTAAATTCTTTTAGCCAATTCATGTCTGAGATTGAGGAAGAAATAACATGGCCTATTAATGTTGATTTGATACTTCATTTTATAGTAGCTCTCAAACAATCGAGTTTATCACCTGTCACCATTAGGGAAGGTTGGCCGCCCTGGCCTTTTTCTCCTGGGCAAATTGTTACTTTGACCCTACTGTTGATTTTAGAGTCAAGAGGGCTGTGGAAGGATGGTCCAGAGAGTCTACTATGTCAAAGGACATTAGAAGGCCAATAAATGGCCCTGTCCTGGCTATGTTATGGGAACAACTGATCCAAATATGCTGTTCACCAGAGGAATTGGCTTTATTTAGGGCATTATTTGCTATTGCATTTTTTGCTGCCCTCAGAATCAGTGAGATTGTCCCTGGTTCCAGGAATGATACATCGGGCAGAGCATTAATGATTTCTGACATTAATTTAACTGACCACAGTATACAGATGTGCATTAGGCGGTCTAAGACTGACCAGTTTGGTAAGGGGCAGTCTTTATCCTTGGCTAAGGCCCAACAGGATCGAATCTGCCCAGTAGTGGCAATGGATAGCTATTTAAGAATCAGGCCTAAGGTGCCTGGATATCTGTTTCTTCACATGTCTGGTCTGCCCCTAACACAATTTCAATTCAGGGCAGTGTTAAAAGAAGCAGTTAGGAAAGCTGGGCTGCCCATGGATTCCTTTTCTTCATACTCCTTTCCTATAGGAGTTGGGATGGTTGCTGCCACTTATGGCATGAGTGAAATGGATATTTGCAGGATTGGCAGGTGGCGCTCATGCGCTTTTAAATCCTATGTTAGACAATCGGGTAGTGGGACTCTCAATTAACCTTACTGACTCTTTTTCTTCATTCCAGCTTTTTTTAGCCCGGGTGATATTTGGATCACTTGGCATAGCCTGGTGGCTTGGGAGGAGCATTTCCTGAAAGAGCATCGTTATAACACTTCTTTGGGCTTGTCCAACCTCGGTCGCACAATTTGGTTCAGCGAGAGGGGCATGAAGTGGCCGTTTCTCGTGCCTTATATGAAGGAGCTGATTCACCTGCATCTTCAACCCCGGGCAGTGGTGGTTCACCTGGGGGAGAACGATTTGGCGCATGTGCCCTGTTTACAGCTGGCCAAAGAAATTGTTAAGGACTTGGAGGAATTACAAGCAATGCTTCCTCTAGCAAAGATAATCTGGACTAAGCTGGTGCCTAGGCGATCCTGGTCTGGTGCACAAAAGGATTTTGCCATCAACAATGCAAGGTGGTAGCTTAATCGCTTTGTCTCTAAACAATTGTTGAGGAAGGACATGTTTGTTTTTCAGCATGCTATTAGGCTGGACAAGCCACAATTGTACAGCGATGATGGGGTATACTTCTCCAAGGAAGGGCTGTTGTTATATGTTAGTGCTCTTTCTGACCAAATATATGAAGCTATCTGTGGGGGAGGGGAGAGACTAGATGCCTAACTGGGCTGGCCCCACTCTTGTGGCGGGGAATGACCCCATCCCACAGATAATTTGGCTAGTTAAATTGGGAATAGAAATGATTTGGCTCTAAACAAATTTACAGGAAATGATGTAATTAATAAAAGGTTTACGTCATAGCAAATTGTGACATCATATGACGTAATATGATGTCATTTCCGGGGAGGGGTTTTTGGTTATTTGTTTACATATTTGTTTATTTATTTACTGCTAAAATATGTTGTTAATTTTATTGTTGCCATGGGCTGTGAAGGACCACCCATAGGTGGATATACCTTCACTTACACCTGTGGCAAAGATGTTATAAAAATTTAATTATTTGGCTTTGGCCCTTTACAATTTAATAAAAGTTGTGGCCTATTTTAAACCCATGAAAAGGAGTCTTGTGTCCTTTGTGCCAGTGCAAAGACACCCCATGACTTGTCGGGAGGGGTTTCTTGTTGGATTGGCCAGATAAGGACAAAGACTCCTTATTAGTCAAGGCGCGGAGGGACGGTTTCACCACCGCACTTCGGCCAACATGATAGTGTTAACAATTCTTGCAGGCTATTGTTATGTGAGATTTGGACGAGAGTTTGTTGCTTATAACTCGAGGCGACCACGTGGAGGCAGCCATTTTTATAGTCGAGACAGTGAGAATTACTTCGAACCATTTTCGGCTTTTGGCAACCCATCTCTCCCACCCTTTTTTCAGTGATATTTTACTCTCAGGCCTTGGCTGGTCGCCTCTGGGGGCCAGGAGGGAATTTTTCCCCAAGGTTTTACTTGGGTTTTTCACCCTCCTTGAGATTCTGTGTTGATTTTCTGTCTGTGTCGTGATTATCTGTTTCATTGTTTGTCACAACTGGGGGTATAGGGTCTATGTTTTGTTATATGTTTTAATTGTCAGGGATGATGGGAGTTGTAGCTCTTCACCTCTGGCTCTAACTCACCACCTTGTTATGCAGCAGAGCTGACCAGCTTTGATCAGTGGTTGATGCTTCTTTCCCAAGCAGCAGAGGTTCAGAGAATAGGCTGAAGACCCTGACAAACTCTCCAAGCCTTCTCACTCTTCTTCCTGAGATGTCTCCAAACTTCTCCAGGATTCTTCTGGCTCTTGTATCTTCCCTCAAGACACCAGACAACTCAGTAGTCTTATATAAAAGATCTACTTTATTCTACTATATATAAATACTATATGCCCTACAAATCACAATCTCTACTCCACCAAAATACTCCACACTACACCACAATATGCATTGGCAAACATTGCACTTATAGCCATTGTTAGTCACCACCCACTAGTCAGTTTCCACCCAGTGGGCGTGTACATTCATTTTGATTGGTTTACATAGATCATCCCATACTTAAGACCAACCCAAGTATTTCATCATTTTACCTTGACTACTTAATGAATCTCAGGTGTTTGCAATCTATAACAGGTGTTTTCAATATACACTCTATAACTTTGTCCTTGGCTCTCAAGGCTTCCAAATTACATTATCCTTTTCACCTGTGTAGCTTCATGATTGTTCCTGCTTAGTCACTGTGACTATCACATACATATTTTATTTCTATTACTGTATGTCCCATGTTGCATTTTCCTTAACATTAATTTGTGGGGGCTGGGAATGACCCCATCCCACAGATAAAATTAATTCAGCTAGTTAAATTGGGAATAGAAATAATTTGACTCTAAACAAATTTACAGGAAATGATGTAATTAATAAAAGGTTTATGTCATAGCAAATTGTGACATCATATGACGTAATATGATGTCATTTCCGGGGAGGGGTTTTTGGTTATTTGTTTACATATTTGTTTATTTATTTACTGCTAAAATATGTTGTTAATTTTATTGTTGCCATGGGCTGTGAAGGACCACCCATAGGTGGATATACCTTCACTTACACCTGTGGCAAAGATGTTATAATAATTTAATTATTTGGCTTTGACCCTGTACAATTTAATAAAAGTTGTGGCCTGTTTTAAACCCATGAAAAGGAGTCTTGTGTCCTTTGTGCCAGTGCAAAAAGATTTCACAGTTTAGACTTGAACATTGCAAAAATTACAGTTCCATGTCACATTTCCTCTTCCTTTTGGTATTGTCTAGTTCTACTCACTCCATGTTCTGATATCATCAAATTGAGTATTTTCTAACCTACTCCATATTTTTTTCTTGTCACTGGTAAAGAAAGAACATAGTCTAATGAAGTCAGGACACCCTCCTTTTTTATTTATTTATTTGTTAAATGGATGAATCGCACCCTCTGCCCACCACGATGAGTAAAGTGTAATTCAAATGTGTTTCCCATGACCATTATTATTCATTTTATATTAGGTGACTGTTCAGGTGACAACACCACTCAGGTACATAGTATATATTTTGGAAAAATGGCAAACAAAACCCTAAGCAGTAAAATCAAGCCATCATCCACAGTCTAAGCCAAAGTTCACTTATAGCCAATGTTGTTTCTACTACACACATAGAAACTAATTCCATTTTCTCTCAACAACCCAATCAAAGCTCACTTGTGCTTACCTCTTCTAAGTTATTGATCCTAATAAGATTATGTATTTCAGCTGATAGTTCTCTTTACCATAGAAACAGAGATTGGTAAATAGAATCTGATGTGTATTCTAGCTGTGACTTCACTATACAGAGAAGCAAAATTGATACTCATTTTTTTGTGTGTGTGTAATCCTTTCCCCTCTCATTCCATACAACTTACTTGCTATGTGGAAACTTTTGCCAATACTAGTCAGCCCTCCATATCCACTGATTTCTTATCCATGGATTCAACCATCCACAGTTTGAAAATATTTAAAAATGTATATAAATTCCAGAAAGCAAAGCTTGATTTTCCATTTTATATAAGTGACACCATTTTACTGTGCCACTGTATATAATGGGCTTTCAGTATCCATGATATCCATTTTGATATCCATGGAGGGGTCTTGGAATGAAACCCCAGCAGATACCAAGGGCCAACTATATATATATTGTTGTATGTTACACCATGCTATCACATGCTATACTGTTAGCATGCCCTACACTCTTCCCTCTGGTATATGGGGTTTCATATTTTCATATTTTGATGTCTAGAACCAGGGATGTTTTTAACAGGTCATAATGATCTTTGGAACACTAGGAAGTTTCACATGGAAAGGCACAGTGACCCAAATCCATGTGGAAGACCTACCCCCTGTGCAGATGGTGCTTTGTGCAGTCTTGGAGGCAAGGAAGGGGAGGGGCAGCCTCAAGCTGGGCACCCCAACCCCTTCCTGAGGACATCATCGGAACACCCGTCGTTGCACATGACGGGTACTCCAATGACATCCTTCTGCTTCGGCTTCCAGACATGCTGAGCCGGAAGAGATGCTGAAGAGGTGCACACCGCCTCTTGTGGCACCCTTTCTGCACCTTGTGGAAGGAACACTATTTTAGCGCTCCTTCCGGGGCCGGAAAAATAGTGGATCAGGGTCAAGGAGTGCGGCAGCCTCGTCCCCAATCTGCAGCTTCTCGGGGCTGCCCATTGCCGCCCGTCTGCAGAGGCCCCTAGATAGCATTCAATAAAAGTTAAATGGGTTTGCCACTCCAGCCTCCCCCAGCCTTTCTGCATATCCTGTTGCAATAGGAACTGAGAGTCCCATCACAAAGCAGTTTTGACAGATTCCGTGGGTGAGGTGTCCTGCAACTCCATTGATGGCAATTTACTGGATCAGTTCCAATGTGTGAGTACCGATGATGTGGACTATTATTATTATTATTATTATTATTACAGTTAAAGACCACATTTCTTGCTGTGGTTCCAACCACAGAATTAATTACTTTTGAATAGTAAGGCTGCATCTGCATTGCAGAAATAAGGCAGTTTGACACCACTTTAATTGCCATGACTTAATGGTATGGAATTCTGGGATTTATAGTTTTATGAGATATTTAACCTTTTCTGTCAGTGAACTCTGGTACCACAACAAACTACAATTCCCAGAATTCGACAGCATTGAGTGGTATCAAACTGGATCACTTCTGCAGTGTGGATGCCACCATAGATTCAAGCTCATCTTATGATAATAAAAGTTGTAGCCAGCCCCACTGTATCTCCAAGCCTTTCTCATCACTTGATTCTTGCTTGACCTCTGATAAGCAGCTGTCCTGCATATGGTTTCAAGTGCTGACATTTCTTTTATATCTGTGGGATTTAAACAGCCTATCCATTAGCATGATTGCAGTTATACCTATTAGTGTCCCAGTTTGCCTTACTTTTAGTAATATGAAAACCACAATAGCCTAACTCTTCCTTACCTTATTCAGTGCCTGTGATATCATAGGAGTGTAAAGTCATGTGGGAAGAGTCCATGATGCATGCTGCACTAGTTCCTAGGATGTGCGATGCTGGTGTAAGGAAAAGCCAGCTAAATTCAGGCTTCCTCTCTTATTAAAATGTAGAGAAAAGTACCTTACTTCAACCAATCCCATGTAATTCAATAGTTATTTTCAAAGGGTCCCAGGTTTTCCTGTGAAGGTGCCGTTCTTTACCACTGATTCTGAAACTGTTAAAGCCCGTCATTTGGCTTAATTTAATATGACATCCTGCTTGTATTTGATGAAACTGATGGCTACTTCACATGCTAGCCCTTGAATAATGATCATCTGTTTCCAAATGTGCCTACAATTATCTTTGCTGCTTCAGCGATGATGGATTTTTCTGATCAGCCTAATTTCACTTGTAAAAAACAGCTCTAAATACAGCTTTCTGACAAACTTTAAAGCTTACATGCTTATTCAGGGACAGCATAGGACATTTCGGTAAACCTATAAAAGAATCCAAATTAAAATGGAATAAAAGCCAGCACTGAGTACAACTGCACCTGTCATCCTACTAGATGTGGGGTGGCTCTCCAGATACTTTGGCATATAACTCCCCATATTCACCACATGTTGTTGTTGTTGTCGTTGTTTAGCTTCAAGTCATTTCTGACTTATAGCAACCCTAAGGCAAACCTATCTGAGGGTTTTCTGGGGCAGAGAGTGTGTGACTCAGCCAAGGTCACGCATGGGTATTCCATAGCTATGCAGGGAATCAAATGCTGATCTCCAGAGTCATAATCCAACACTAAAACTACTATACCATGCTGGTTCTCATTCTGCACCACCTACAATTGCCAAAAGTAAGGGATTGTGGCAGCTTAGTCCCAAACATCAGGAATGTCAAAAGTCCTCTATCCCTTTACTCATTGTTTTAATTGTTTTCTCTGCAGTTGGGCATCTGATAAACCCACACAAAACAAGAGGGGAAGTAACAGTCTTGTTTTAATGAACATATTTGTACAGTAGTTTGATACACACATAAACCATCCCCAATGAGCTGTTCTCTTCAGGAAAAAGTATATAGAAAATGTAGAACCACTACCGCTTTGCAAGAACAGAAAATTAAGCATGCAAATATAATTTTGAAAATTGTATCAAATTTCTAGAGAGCATCCCAACCCACATAGCAGTTTAGATAAGTTATGTAATGATATTTTGATCATGAGTGCTTTGTTTAAGAGTCAACACCAGATTTTTGTTATGGATTAAACACTATTTTCATATATATGAATTTATTGGAGTGAGGGTAACCATGTATAACATCAGGAAGAGAACCACTTAATACGTTCCCTTGTGGGTTAATGGACTGGAGTTCCTGATCCACAAATCATGGTCTTCTGATATATGAAAAACACCCACCATCACAGCTGGTAGCAGAACCACCTGGTGTGATGTCTGTAGAAGAGTGCTGTTCCATAAAGTTAGATGTTTCTTCACCTAGCTGTGGAAGTTGAGTAAAATCATCCATGTCGCTAGTTTTCAATTCTAGATGCTCAATAACCAAAATGTCTTCTGTCCGGGGTTGAAGTACCTCAATGACAACTATCTCCTTTCCTTTGTGATGGATAAGTTTGGTGCTAACTACCTCCTGCTGATCCAATGATGTCTGCTCCATGCTATCTGTTTCTTGCTCCTGAGATGTAACCTGAAGACTATTAAGCATTTGATTACTGGTAACAAGATGGGCAACATTAGAGATAGTTGGACCTGTACTGCTATGAGTGCCACTGCCAAAACTATGACTTATTAAGGCCTCTTGCTCATCCATCAGCCCTTCTTCATCGTCATCATCATTAACATCATGTTGTGCAGCCTCAATACATTTGGGGATGGACTCACACAGTATTGGTGTATTCCTTTCAGTCTGATCAAGGAGACATTTATGTAATGAACATTGTCTGTTGTATGCACTTAATCGTGCATCTGCTTGGAAAAATACATGCATATTGTCATCACTTCTTACCAGTTCTCCATCTGAAGATCCAAAAGGAAGAAAAAACTCATCCAAAGTCTGGTCTGATCCAGAACTGGCTGATCTCTGGATTTCATCATCCCATGTCCCTTCCTCATTACTTGTCACTGACTCCCCATCTTCCCCTACATTCTCTTCTGAGTCTTCAGTTTCTCCTTCCTCCCCTTCTTCCCCTTCCTCCTCTTCCTCTTCTGAAGATGATGTTGTAAATGATGAATAAGACTGGAACCCATCATCATGTGCAGGAAAGGGTATGTCATAACTGGCTCGCCAGTCATAGGCCCTAATGTTGAAAGGGGAGCGGGCAAAATTGATGAATTCATGCAGGAAGTGATTAGTGAAGTGGAGCAAATGTGGCTGAATCATTTCAGCAAAGGCTTGGCTATCCAAATCATAAATGGTTATGTTATTCAAAATGACATGTTGTATGTTGTTGATCAAAGATGGATGTGTTCCACACAGCACTCGCAGCTCACGTTTCAACCAGGGAACTAACCTGGTAAGACGGACAGGGTTCCTGTGGAAAAAATCTGCTGATATATCCCTATAAAAACCTCCACTTTGGACGTTTCTAACACGAACTCCAGATCGATAGAGGGCCCTTCTGAACTTAATTGTAACATTCTCTCTAATTTGCCCAAGGGATATTCCTCCTGGGTAAGATGGCCTTCTTATGCCAAGCTGTCTCATTAGCTCATCAAGTGTTCTCATCCTGCCTTGAGACTGGGGAACTGAGTACCCCTCATACAAAATCCCATTATCTGTTAGGACTTCAGGTGTTTCAGCAGTTGCTGATCTCCCCCCGCAAATGCCACAGGATGCATTTTCCGAAGGAACAATGTATTCTTCAAACTCGGTATCAGATCTGATGGTGTGAAAAAAAGAATGAAAATTCTGCTTACAGAGTGGGCATTCTGCTTTCCTGTCTGACCACTCTAGGATACAAGCAAAACAGAATCTATGGAAGCATGGATTTAAGAAGGCCACGTTTCGTATTCTTTCCAAGCAAATGGGACACCTGGAGTCTGAAGGTCCATCAGAAGCTATGGCAATGTTCTCACTTCCTGTCCCAGTCAGGGATGAAAAACTCTGGTCAGAAGAACTGAGCTCTTCATTCAATGATGCCATCATCTAATAAATAAGGTAGAAAAAGAAAGGGAGGAGGAGCCCAGTCAATATAAACACTTATTTGAGTGCAGGTTTCTAAATCAAATTTGCTATAAAAGTCAATAGTGGAAAATGTGTTACATTTTGTGACGCCCTTGCCAGAAATAATAATAAAACTAATCTAAAGTCCAACTATATTATTCTTCAAATAACACCAGATCCTCACCATTAGAGCTGACCCAAGATTTCTCAGAAGAGTTGTTTTTGCTATCATTATCATCATTATTATTAACCATCTCACACCACTAGAAAAATATACTTTTGTAAATGAATTATCTTGGGTATCTTGGGTTATTTGTATGGTGGTTTCTGTTTCTCTCCAAAATGCCCTGTAATTTGGATAGCTCCAGTCTCAAGCCATTGGCGAACAAGTAACAGCCCATTTGAGGTGGTGGTAAGAAAATAAATGGAGGGAAAGAAAGGAATGAAGATACTTTTGTCACTGCCAATAATGAGCTCCACTCGAGTGAAACTGTCTATGTCCTGGAGAAATTTTGTAAATTACCGCCCCTCCCCCAGGGTGTACAAAGGTTCTATGGATTTAGTGATAAACATAGCTGAGGAAATTACTGTTTCTGTCAGAAAATTTGTGCACAACTCCTATACACGCACAGAGAGAAGTTAATGGTTCCAATAATTGTATATACAAATATAGGGAAGAATAAAGAATTTCATGGTAGAGGTCTAAGATCTTGAAGAAAGTCCCTTTATTGTCCCACTACTTTCCCAGGCTAATTTGATGGGAACAAAGAAGAAGGCATTCTTGGTGGCTACTCCCAGACTTTGGAATTCCCTCCCTAAGCAGGGTAGGATGGCTTTCTCCTTGCTCTCTTTCCACCATTCATATTCTGTTGGAGTTTTAATGGTGTGTAGTGCTGTTTTATTAATTTTTTTATAGATAGTATTGGAAGTATTTTCATTAGTTCTAACTACAGATTATTCAATAGATTTTAAAACATTATTTTATTTAATTATTAATTTGTACTATTTTAATAAGTTGTAAGCTGCCTTGAGTTTCATTACTGGGGCACAAGAGGGATATAAATGAATTAAATAAATGGGGGGGATAGTGGTATTATGCTTTATGTTTTACTCGTGTGGTGTTGGTATCTTCAGTTCATGATGATAAGTATTGTAGTAGTGATTAGGATAGCTCTGAAAATCTTTAGATTAAAAACAATCCATTCCTGACAATCGTGACAGAAACAATAATTTCCCCAGCTTTTTTTATCATTTAATTCACAGAATCTATGCACCTCCTGTCAAGTGGTAGGATTAGATGCCAGCCACATGCTTTTGCCACACTGCAGTTGCCACTGGGGAATACTCAGCATGGATAAAGAGAAGTCTTACAGTGAGTGACATTTTCCAAAGGCTGCATAATGTGGTTTTTGGTATAGCACTACAACTGGGAATTGGTAATAGTATTCCAGCAGCCAATTCATCCAAAGTTCAATATTGGTAGCCTTAGTGCACTCTGGTGGGGTTAGAACCAGTAGCTTTGGATTTGACTTTTGACTTCATTTAGTCTTCACTGATCTGCAGCCAATGGAAATACAAATTTTGAACTGTGGGTTTAAGTAGCAAGGCTGTACATTTTTATATGTCTCTAGTTCTGTAGAAAGCACCTGTTTCATCATCTCCATACATTGAGATAAGAGGCACACATTCATTTTTGGACCTCACAATGTCTTACCTCTTTTATCTCATAAATCATATGTAGAATGCTATTATTTGTGTTCTTAGCTCTTTTCAAGAGTACTAAACAAGTAAAGCCCTGGTGCACATACCAACAACAACAACAGTATAGAAATAGTAATAAACATTGACTGTGTGTTCAGAGTGCTATTTGATAAGCAGGGAGGAACCTTAAGCAGTTATCATCATTTGATACCACTCAGTTATAGCACTTTGATTCCACTTTAAATGTCATGGCTTTTACGATCGCCAGGCATATTATAGATACCTGGGATTTGTAGTTTTGGGGTGTAATTTGGATTCTTGCCAGAACTGTGGATACACCAAAGTACTGCCTTACCAAACTGCAAATCCTTGAAGTCCATAGGATTCAGTCATGGTTGTTAAAGTGGTATCAAACAGCTATGATTGTGTAGTATAAAAGAAACCTATGACCTTTTCTGGAGGAATCTGGTTCTAATCAGGCACCTCTCAATTTAGAAAAGTATTTTCTGAACATTTTCAGGCTACTGACCCCTTTCCTCTTGGGCAACAATCTTAATGCCCCCAATACCTATTTCTTGATGTTGGGTCTACTGTTCTATTGCAAATTCAAAACAACCAATTTTGCTCCCTTTGTACCTGTTCACCCAGGGAGCCGCAGCCAAGCAGCTGGCTCCTTGTCTTTTTTGTGTGCCAATAGTTTGACTGAAGTCCCCTTCCCATCACCCATTTTTTTCTCACTACCTCCCCTGGATTTTTTCGACCACCTCAAGAGGGCAGTACTGTCCACTTTGGAAATCACTGGTTTAGAAAATAATGCTGACTGGTTGGAGGAAGAGACTTTGAACATGTCATTTTTTCTGCTGTCTCACAGTGGGCTTAACCTTATTGCCACTCCTAAATAGAACAGACTCACTGGATAAATGGACCTAATGTAAAAGCCATTTTAATAATAATAATAATGATAATAATAATAATATGCAATTAACAAGAAGATTGCTTTAAAAACAAAGAACAGGTTAGAAAATGAAAAAAGAGTGCCAAAAAAACCCTAAGATATAATTCATAGTTAGAATACTACTAAAAAGAGATAAAGACTATCAGAATCAAGAATCATTGCCATTCATACTATACAAAACAAATAATAGGCCTTGAGGATTGCACATATTGCATTTACTTCTTCCTTATGTCTTTTTAATCCCAGGCTCAGCTAAAATATATTTCCAGAATTGTAGGTTACGTGTTGGTGGATAACAGAGAGAATGTTCTTAATTTAAAAATGAAATTAAGGGAAATCAAATTGCATCAAAATTGTCCATATATTTCTCTTCCTTCACATATTTGAATTTACTTGTCAATTTTTCTAATAGAGCTGTTGTCCAAATTCTATTTTGCCAATCACACTAAGTCCATTTAACATTTTCCATTGCTGGGCAATTTCTGCCCAAGCTGCAGCAAGGAGAAATCCAATCAATTCCTTATGTCTGAGTTGCTTGTTCTGTCTGGCAAATATTGTGAATAACAGTAGTTCTCCTTGGGAATTTATATTCTGATTTGTCATATATGAAAGAAGAGAAACTGTTCGATCTCAAAAAGATTTCACTGTTGGTCATTCTAGCCACATATATTTCAGAGGTCCACTTTCACTCTATCCTTTCCAGCAGGCAGTGGGGGGGGGGGGGAAGTATATAAATATGACAAAGCTGGAAGGGAGTGTGGTGCCCCCTATATATAACTTTCAACATCTATAGCATTGTTAATCTGTGGTAATGTCTCTATTAAATCTGAGAGAAGTGTTGATTTACTAAGGGGCGGAACAGGCCAGCACTTTAGGCCAGCCTGGGGGCAGAATGGAGGTGTAACAACTGCACACCAGCTGCCCCAACTCTGCCCCTCATGCCATGACCCCACTGCATTGTGGGAGGCATCAGGGCATTTCCTTGGTGTAGTGTTCACACATGCTGTGCCAAGGGAATGCCAAAAAGTAACTTTTTGCCTCTCTAAAAAAGGAACAGCATTTGCCAGCACTTTTTAGAGCAGCAAAGCACCAGATCGGGGCCACAGCACGCGGTTGCCACAGCCCTGATCCAGCAAGGAAAGGGACAGTGGGATGCTGCCCCTTAGGGGCCATCTCTTCAGCCCTCAAGTTACCATTCTTTCAATTGAACTAAGAAAATGATTCAGGTCAATATTGAAGGATGCATCCTCACTGCAGAAATAGCTCAGTTTGACACCACTTTAACAGCCATAGCCCAATGTGATGAAATTCTGGGATTTATACTTTGTTGTGGACCAGAGCTCTCTGATAGAGAAGGCTAAATGTCTCACAAAACTGCATTTCTCAGAATTCTATAGCACTGAGCCATAGCTATTAAAGTGATATCAAATTAGATTATTTCTGCAATGTTGATGCAGCCTAAGCGCTGATGCAGATGACTCGAAAGGAAGAGGTGGATTTGGGCTATGACAACCACAGGCCATGCCCCCGATCCTCCTTTTTGCCACCCTCAAAAGAGCATCAAAATGCTGCTCCTTTTGGGGGTGGTAAAAAGCCACCCTTAGAGCTGCCACCATGGCTCTTTTGTGCCAAGAGGCTACCCTGATGCCACGCGCTGTGCGGACAGGTGTGTGGCATCAGTGTGGAGTCAGGGCAAAGTCAGAGTGCCTGGCGTGTGGTTGCCTCACCCCAATTCCACCCCCAGGCTGGTCTAAAATGCTACTCTGCATCGGCCCTATGTGTGCTAGAAAGTATTCTTTCACCCCAATTTGTTTTACTTTCAAAGGTAACTGAAGCTCTCTTGGTATGCAACCTATTACAACCATATCTGGAAATAAATTGTTCACCCAACAGTGAATCCAGAAACACAGATAAATTGCACCAAGCTCCTCTAAAATCTTACCTACAGATATTTGATAATACTTTTATTCCTTCTCCTTTAGTATCCTTTTTTCACTCCAGTATGAGGTCGTTTCTGGCCTCCTTTTCTCCTCATGTCTCTTTCCTTTCCTTAAGGATCCATGTCTCTTGACATGCTTGGGATAAGCAACATTCTGACTGACATTGTGATGATCTCATAATCACTGGCACAAAAATATCTAGCTCATAATGCTGCCATTACTGGGGGGGGTGGTTATGTATGAGGAGGTGAACTGAAAGTGCTATCCCAGAACCCTACAGAGGTTAAAAATGAATTAGAGAAATGAGCCTGTATATATGCAGCTTAATTAGATAAAATGCTTATCATGGGAAAGTATGGGTCTCAGATTATGGCCAGAATCTTGTAATAATAATAATAATAATAATAATAATAATTTATAGCCCGCCCCATCGAGGCAGGTTACAGCATATTAAAACAAACAGAATTAAAACATTCCCTCATTCCACAATCCAACCCTCCCATCCCCTTAAAACAGAATTAAACTTTAAGGACTTAAAATACACAATGCAATAAAACAATAAAACAATAACAATAAATCGGCAACCATAGGGATGAAAATAAGAACTCATCTCCCCTCGAGGCGGAAGTTATTCTGGGAAGGCCTGCAGGAAGAGATCTGTTTTACTGCTTTTTTAAAAGCAGCAAGAGTGGTAATAAGATGGATCTCATATGGCAGGCCATTCCACAGTCTGGGAGCGGTCGCAGAGAAGGTCCTCTAGGAGGTCTGCGCCAGCCTAGTTTTTATTGGCTGTAACAGGTTCCTCCCAGAGGACCGAAGGGCACGGGGGGGATCATACGGGGAGAGGCGGTCCCTAAGATAAGATGGACCCAAGCCATGTAGGGCTTTAAAGGTCAAAACCAACACCTTGTACTGTGCCCGGAAACTAATTGGCAGCCAGTGGAGGGATTTAAGCACAGGTGTTATGTGCTCCCTCCTAGATGTTCCCGTGATTAATCTGGCTGCCATGTTTTGCACCAGTTGAAGTTTCTGGGTTAGGCACAAGGGTAGCCCCATGTAGAGTGTGTTGCAGTAATCCAGACGTGAGGTTACCAAAGCACGTACCACAGTTTCCAAATCCCTCATATCCAGATAAGGGCGCAGTTGGCGTATCAGCCAAAGCTGATAACAGGCACTCCTGACTGCCGCATTCACCTGACTAGTCATGTGAAGCAACGAGTCAAGGAGTACCCCCAAACTGAGAACACAGTCCTTGGAGGAGAGTGTGACTCCATCCAGGACTGGAGACTGTATTCCCAGATCTGGTTTCGGGCCTGTGACTGTGAGTACCTCCATTTTGTCTGGATTCAATTTCAATCTGTTTTTCCTCATCCAATCCATTACCGCTCTCAGACAGTCATTAAGAGGGGAGACACCATCTGAAGTATGAGTCGATAATCTGGTCATGGAGAGGTATATCTGGGTTTCGTCAGCGTACTGAAGACACCGCGCTCCATGCCTCCGAATGATCTCACCCAGCAGCTTCATGTAAATGTTGAATAACATTGGGGACAGGATAGTGCCCTGAGGGATGTCACAATTAAGCTCAATTTTAGACAAGCAACTGTCCCCAAGCCTCACCCTCTGGGATCTGCCCGAGAGGAAGGAACGGAACCACTGCAGAGCAGTGCCTCCAATTCCTAACTCTCTCAGGCGATCCAAGAGGATGGCATGATCTATAGTATCGAAGGCCATTGAGAGATCCAAAAGCACCAGCAGGGTCACACTACCTCTGTCGATGCCCAAGTGGAGGTCATCGGTCAGAGCAACCATGGCAGTCACAACTCCATATCCTGTCCTGAAGCTAGTTTGAAATGGGTCGAGATAATTGGTTTCATCCAAGACTGTTTGGAGTTGGGAAGCAACTGCCCTCTCAATCACCTTGCTTAAAAAGGGTAGCAAGGAGACTGGTCTATAGTTGTTTTTATCCAGGGAGGGTTTTTTCAGGAGTGGCCTAACTGCCACCTCCTTTAAGCAGGATGGTATACTACCCTCCCTGAATGACGCGTTGATTGTGTCCCGAAGGAACACCTTCAATACCCCCCCCCCCGGATGACCAGCCACGATGGACATGGATTGAGGGGGCACGTCATCTTCCTTACCCTTCCAAGCAGCTTGTCCACGTCATCGGTACTCACAGATTGCAATTGATCCAGTAAAGTGCCATCAACAGAGTTGCTGGATGCCTCGTCTACGGATTCTGCCAAAACACTGGCGTCCAAGTCAGCTCTTATCCGAGAGATTTTATCTGCAAAGTGATTGTTAAATGCCTCACAGCAGGCTGTCGTTGGGTTAAGTAGGGGGTTTGGCGCAGGGGCGACCTTTGTCAGCTCCCCTACCACCCTAAACAGATATATAGTCAATGTTGAAATGTAAAGATGTGTGTGTCTGTATTTTTCCATGATGAGAATATGCTTCTAGGCCTAGCACAACATCTCAGTCCAGGTGTTTAAAGAGACAAAATAAATGGAGACAACAAGTTGGAATACATGGGAAAGAGTTCTTGTTTATACAGTGAATAAAATAATAAAAGATGCTTTGGGAAAGTAGATTGCATGGTAAAAGATGAACAACAAGGGGTTTGGTTAACATACATCATGTACAGATCAACCAATTAACCTGAGGGTAACACCCAAGAGGTGGAGAAAGGTTGGGCTGGGAAATTGTGTTTCAGGCATAGGAGTCAGTCTGTTCTTAAACTTTCTACAGTATGGATTAAGTTTTCTTTATTTTGCTGAAGCTGTAGCTTGACAAATTTTTCACAATGTAGTATTAAGGATTTGTAGTTTTGTTCCTGTTAGCCACGTCTGGCTAAAGTGATGTTTTATTGGACTTTGTAGTTTTAACTTTGCATATGGTTTTCTATAATAAAGCCTACTAGCAGCTTGGATATCTGCCTGTGTGCTGATGTGTTCTCTGCTACAAGCTGTCCTGCTGCATGGACTGTTCTGCTGAGTGGATTTATCTTCACACAAACCTGCTACTCCAACTTTCAATAATAACAACAACAATAAGTCCCACTCAGCCCAGCTCTGGCTCATAGCTCTTCCCAACATCTCCACAGCCTCGGCGCTGCCCTCCCAGCCACAGATGCCCTTGATAGACAATCCTGGGGGCTGAATTGTCACAGCCTGGTTCTTAATAATAGGGCTCAGGTGTTAACAATGGGCTCAAGAGTCCTCCACACGGCCCAGGACACTGCCTCAGCCACCACTCAGTGCTGGGGGGGGGATGTTCCTGTGGGCTTTTATATCCCACGTTCTCCCAGCTCAGGAGTCCTCCACACAGCCCAGGATGCTGCCTCACATTCACAACTATTTTTAACATTTGTTTTTGTGTTTTTGAATATGTATTCAAGATTTATATTATTAGGTTTTTTTTAATTGCCCTTTTAAATCACACAATTTTAAGTGGTTATATGCCATCTTGAATCACATGCTAGGAGAACAGTGGAAGGTCATTGCGGAGGTTGATATTTTCTTCCTTCCTCCACAATGTCTAAAGCCACACCCCAGAATTCACTGTTGCACTATGATAGTACCCTCTAAGGTTTTCCATTGCTGATGGAGAATGGAGAGGATAGGAGAAGCATTTGGCTATGTTTCAATGGCCGGATTCAGCTAAGGACATTTTTTTACTGATATCTCTGGAGGACCCCACTGAATCTTAGTAGATGCCCGTTGTCTATATCTGGCTATGGGGACATAGCCAAACATTTCCCTTATCCCCTATCCTTTATCCACTAGCAATGAAATGCCCATAGGGGTGCTATCATAACAAAACAGTGAATCCTGGATGAGTGTGTGACATGGGAGTCATAGCAGAGCTCCACATGTGGAATTTTTATGCTGTGCTTCATAATGTAGGAACTTGGCCTATTCATGGAAAGGGTACATTTGTTATGTTATTTTCCCCTGAATTGTGATACTTGTATATGTAGTATACAGCAGGATGAATACAATCTTGACAGATGTATTTGGTCAACAGAATACAATAGTCTTTATTTCATTGCTGGATCTAACAACATTCCTTGTAGGAATGGAATAGAAAAATTGGATTGAAATTGACTCCCAATTCAAATGTGGATTAAACACACACACACACAAGATATGGGTCTGTCTCAGAAAATGTACATGAAAGTGAATATAAATTTCCATGAAGGAAAAAAAATTGCAATTCATTACCAAAACAGGACAAGATGAGAACACTGATGGAAAGTGATAGTGACAATAAGAACAAGAGTGACAGCTTTTTGTATCTCTAATTATCACTTCATTTCAAGAATATTTGAATCTCCTTGACAAATTGCTGGTTCAAACTTTGTTTTTAAATGACATTTTAGTGTGCTTTAATACCTAGCTTAGATGATGACTCATAAATCAATGAGTAAATGAATGTTCTTAGACTTAGCAAAACTCTTGTGAGTTGTCTCAATATGCTTCATATGTTTAGCCTGAATGCACCTTTCCTTTCAGTTTAGGTGGTAATTCAAATACATGCTGAGGGTTTGCATTCCTAACAAGAGAACTTTGGGGTGGCTGGTTTGAATGATATGCTTACAAATGTACAGTCCTCTAGCAGCTAAAGGAGGAAAGAAGTTTTTATATATAGGAGATAAATACAGCATTTTTGATGTTACCTGTGTAGCACTAGCTAGTTGTGGTCTGAGTAAGCTCACCTCGCCATTTTGAACCAAAATATCCCTTCCATGCACCATGGGTCACTCTGCAATGTAAATGGAGCTACCTGTGAAAACTCATAAAAATAGCTTGGTCACACTTGGTCTGATCCACCCAAGATTGAGATTTTAAATTCCATTTCAATGACAAATCAAAATATAGGTTGGCCACAAATGTCAGAATGTGACATCTCTTCCAGTGGAAGACACTGGGATGCACTGAGGTTAGAAGGTAACTCACAATACAAGATGTATAAGGTTTCATTTGATTTGATTTGATTTGACTTTCATTCTATCTTGTGTAACCTGGGTGTTTGGAACAGATACCCAGTTCTGCATATAGAAACTGTCCTTCAGACAAGATATAATAATACCTTGCAATACCCTAATATGCTCCAATTGGAGTACCAGAGGGCTAAAACCTTACTCAGAAGCTCATGGAAGAAAACAGTTGAATCTTATCTGAAACAGGCATAGGTTATATTTCCTTTCATGTCTCTTCAAACTTGTCACTATAGAGTACAGGATACAGGATAAAATTGTTGCATATTTTACCTCACTTATTCTGTTGTATGTCACTTCTGGTGAGTGAAACACAATGACTGCAACAATCACTGTAAGTGCAAATGCATCCAGTTTCAACAAATGAGGAGTCGGACTACAACTGCATAATAAGAGGCACCATAGGTGCTCATCTACCAAGGAGTTAGTATGATGTAACCATATTAATATTGTTCCTAAGATGGGCTATGATTTCAGTGAGGGGTCATTCCAATCCATTGGAATGAAACACATTCCCACCCATCAAATGAGATGTCCTTGCCTATTCGGTTAAATCAAAAATCAACAAAGAAAGTTGATAAGGACTGGTATTCTGTTATGGAATTCTGCAAAAATAGGTGGAAGGAGTAAAAAGGGAAAAAAAGAAATGTACGGAATAGATAAACAAATTAAGTGTATATCGCTAAGATTTACAAATAATAAATTGAAGAGACATTGTGAATCACATAGATCAGAAGTCAAGAACAGAACAAGAAATGAGTCCTATGAAATCAGATGAGAAGTTGTTGTTTTTTCTTGTATATCAATAAGATTTATTGTATCATATATGTTATCTATATTTTATATATGCACTTTTTGAGATATATATATATATATATATATATATCCTTGGTAGTTGCTGTTGTTCAGGGCTGGGCAACTATTTTGGGGGGAGAGGCAAGAGCCAATTCCCCCCAACCTCACAGACCACAGATCCCATTTCCAGGAAGCTCAAATACCTGTTTTTCCTGCAGTCCCTCTCAACATGGAAACTAGTAGTGATATTTCATCACTTCCTGTCACTATATTGAGAGGGACTACAGAAGAAAACAGAGGAACTTTGAGGTAGTAGGGGCTTATGGATTGTGTTTAGGTATCTTCATATGTTTTCATGCATTTCTGCAACGTTTCAGGCAAAAATGTCCCAAAAGTGAACTAATATTTTAAGGAATTTTTTTAGGGTTGAAAGGCTTTGGGGGTCTGGTGGGGACTCAAAAATAGGGTGTAATAATGAGTATAGGCTGTAGGTGAATTTGCAGTGATGGACATGAGTTGATTTTAGATATGTGCTACCACCTGTTTAAGCCAGCAATTAGTATTTAACAAACTTTTGAAATGATTCATTAAAGTGCAGCAGGAGGAGAATTTAGGATTTAGATATAAATCAAAGTGTTCCCAAAGTAAACAATATAAGAACTAGATAGTGTGATCTAATGAGATCATCTCTTCCAGGAAACAAGCTGAGTCAAACTCAAAAGGACAGGGGAAAATGCACAGGGCTAATTCAAAATAATTTAGACCCTCAGTTGAGATTGATTCCTGATCCTGACAGTGATATATAGCCTTTGCTACAGCTTACGGCCTCATCACACTTAAACTAATCCTTCTTTCTGTTCTCAGCTCCCATTAATTCCTTTGGGCTCCACACAGCCATTTGCATGGTTGGGCACAAAGGAGAAAAATGTACAGTGTATTTTTCAAACTCCTTCAAAATGCACAAGCTGCTTCTTCAAAATGAGCATACAAGGTTATCTAAAGCATTTTTTTTCTTAGATTAATAAATTGTCTTCATCCATGCCAAGCTGAGACAATCAATAGCACTGAAGTAAACATCTGATGGATGACTTTCATTTCTTTGCTAAAAATGGCTAATTACTGTTCATATCATATCAAGATATGTTTTATTTCCTATGTCCCTTTGTCTACTCAGTGTCATTGATTTGGGTACACAGCTGGATGACTTGGGTTGTTCATTTCACAAGCTGTGTACCACTAATTATTTCATTCATCACCACAAAACTCTCCGTGGAACATTTTTTTGGTTCTCTTAGGCCTATACAGACTGACAGAAATAATCCAGCTTCAGACCACTTTAACTATCCTGGCTCAGTGCTAAGGAATCATTGGAACTGTAGTTTATTATGGCACCAGAGCTCTCTGACAGGGAAGACCCAATGTCTCAGAAAAAATTACAGTTACCATGATTCCCTAGCACTGAGCCAGAACTGTTAAAGTGGTCTTAAACTGGATTATTTCTGGCAGTCTGTATAGGCCCAACAGTGCCCCAGTCCTGTAAAAGATATAAACTGGTATAGCCTCCCATTACACCAGATCACTGTCTTGGTCACTGTGTCTTGGTCACTGTAGAAGGAGATATCTAGTACCTCCTTGCACAATCAGCCTCCTCTGCATCAACCTGAGATGAAAAAACTTGGGTGCACTCTCAGTGGCTGAGAGGATAGAAGCTCATAGACATCATCTGGCTGCAATTCTGCATCTCAGAGAAAGTAACAGCCATCAGCTTTCTGGACCCAGTGACACCAGGTGACAACATAAGGGAAGATGGCACCACTGCTCCTCAAGCATCTCTGTCTTTGGACAGAAATGGACTGTGTCCCTTTAAAATGCTGAAGAGATAGTGTGAGTGAGGTTATGCTTAGTGAGCGGAGAAAGGAGAGGCCCCAGTTTTTAAAATTTTAATAGAAATGTTTTAAAAATTCTTGCAAAACATAATTTTACCAAATTTTCACTTCAACCACATGAAACTATGTATAAGTAAATGCATTCAGACTGTGCATATGATATTGTAATGTAAAGGTATAATTTTAATTTTGCTAGTTGTTTATATCACCACTATTACCATTACATTCAGTAATGTACAGGAATTACAATTAATGAATAACATTAGTACAAAAACATTTGTAACAATTCTGTATAGTGTGGTATGGGAAGATGACAATGGGGGTGTGTGTGACACCATGAGTTACTACACTGGGTGACACGAAACCTAGTGATGCCACTTCCTGGACCTTCAGCAGGAGATCAAAGAGTTTGTCATCCATCCTTTTTTCTAGGCTGTACAATGATAACTAGGTGATAACTAGCAGGCCCCCCCCCCCCGCCCCCTGGCCTGGCTATGTTGGTTACCTTGATACTGTCAAACTATATTGTGTTACAATGCAGCAAAAACACAGCAGAAGTACTCTAGGATAGATTTTTGAACAGCCAGCAGTACTGTTGGATCTTGGCCACAGAGAGCTTAGCTATAAACATGCAATGTGTAGCCATGGGCCTTTTAAGGGGAATTTATGACTAGCCCAATATTGCAAGACGGGCTGGCTACTATGCCCTGCAGAACTGTCTTCCCAATGTGTATACCGAGAAGACCAGGGAAGTCTCAGAAATGGGGCTGAGATAGATACTTCCAATGAATGTCTTAGTTTTATTATAAGGCAAAGTCACACAATAACATGTGCTCACACACTCATACAGGCTCAGGAAAAATAGAGGTTAGCATGGAGATAGAATACAGGCTTCACTAAGGATATACTCACCAATAGACTAGGCTCGCCTTTGGGGTCCAGATGGGAAGAGTGGATATGGAGACAAGTCTGCTCTGAAGCGTGGGTTTGAGCAGAAGTGCCGGTGACTAGCTTCAGAGGTCAGAGTGACATGGAGTCGTTTAGACCAGGAAGATAGCACACTGACTGGCCAAAATCTGGGGGTTTTATAGGGCAAGACTGGGCCTGAGGCGAAAGGTGATAATTGCAAAGATGACACCTGGTTGTATAGGGTTATATTGTGTCTGCTAGTCTTAATCCGAAGGACCAATATCCTGGAGGGGGGTGATCGGTTGGTACAATACAAACATTACAATACAAACTTCTAATTCCACCTGCAACTCTCCGAGACTATCTGGGTGCTATGTATGCATTGAGGATTAAGGGCGAATAGCCCATGCCTGGGGCATGGAGGGCACTTACCTCTATGTCCACTGCCAGAGTTCATCTGGAGGTCATTCATGGAGTTTATATTTTTGATATTAGCAGCACTATGGGTAACAAATGCCATAGCCACTAGAGACTAAGGGTTTATCCACACTGCAGAGATAAAACAGTTTGACACCACTTTAGCTGTCATGAGCCTACAGAATCCTGAGACTTGTAGTTTGATGGGGAACCAGAGGTCTCTGACAGACCAGGCTGTATATCTCACCAAACTTCAAATTCCAGGATTCTACAGGATGGAGCCATGACAGTTAAAGTGGTGACAAACTGATTTAGTTCAGCAGTGTGGAAGACCAGCAGATTGTGATTTAGGCACACGTAAGTGGATTAGTGGTAGCATAAATCCTTAACTTCTCAGTCCTACAGCAGCCCTACCAGCCTCTTGAAGATGTTACCAATGGACCCTGGTGAATGTGATGATGTCTGATGCAAGGAAAAGGTAAAAGGTAAAGGTATTCCTCATAGACAAGGTTGTCAAGTTGTGTCTGACCGTAGGGGGCAGTGTTCATCTCTGTTACTAAGGTGAAGAGCCAGTATTGTCAGAGACTACTCTGTGTTCATGTGGCCAGCATGATTGCACAGAACACTGTTTATCTTCCCACCATAGTAGTACCTATTTATCTACTTGCATTTGCATGCTTTTGAACTGCTAGGTTGGAAGAATCTGGGACTAGTGACAGGAGCTCACCCCATCATGTAGCACCTGGGCCTCGAACTACCATCCTGCTGATCTTGCAATCAATAGAGTCAGGGTCTTAACCACCTGAGCCACTGCATCTCTGCTAGGAAACATCCCAGAAAATGGGGTGGAGGTAGATTTTGTAAATGGAACCTATTTGTTTATGCAAGAGAGATACTGGATTCAACACCCACTGTGTACTGTGTTCATTGAAGAGGGAAGTGGAGTTGAACTCCCAATAAAGAGACAAAGGGCTTAAGGATGTTAGCAAAACCACACAACACTTCATCTTAGCAAGCTTTTATATTGTGGTTGTACTGTTGATTTAACAAAGGCATCCAATGGCATCTTCCACTGGGACTATGACCTTCAGTTTTGCTTGCCCTTGTACATAATGGCTGCTCAATTTGTTTTTGCTTTAGACAGGAGATTGCTATGTTTGTTGGGAGAAAACAATTGATAGAAGTACTATATTCATCACCTGTATGATGTACTAGGAATTTACTAGTTTGCATGCTGGTTTCTTTTATAGGGAGCTACTTTAGGCTACAGAATAGAAAGCCAAAAGGACAGTAACTACCCAGCATGGATCTACTCAGAGATAGCCTATGATTCTGTAGAAATGAATCAGCCTATACCATTCTTTCAGGTGAGGCCTCTTTAGGCCTTGCTAATATGGCTCATACTTTGAAATGTACGCCATATAAGATGCTCCGGAATATAAGACGCAACCAATTTTAAAGGAGGAAAATCTAGGAAAAAAAGATTCTTAACCAAATACAGTGGTACCTCTACTTAAGAAATTAATCCATTCTGCTGGTGGAAGGAGGCCTCCCTTTAGCCGCATCCCGGGTGGTTCAATGGGCTTCTCCTGGGATCGGAGGATGTCCTCCGACCCCAGGAGGAGCCCATTGAAGCACCCAGGATGCAGGGGCCTCTTTCCACCCCTATCCTGGGTGGTTCAATGGGCTCCTCCTGGGATGGGAGGATGTCCTCCGACCCCAAGAGGAGCCCACTGAAGCACCCAGGATGTGGGGGCCTCTTTCCACCCCCGTCCTGGGTGGTTCAATGGGCTCCTCCTGGGATGGGAGGGTGTCCTCCGACCCCAGGAGGATCCCATTGAACCACCCAGGACATGGGGGCCTCTTTTCACCCCTGTCCTGGGTGGTTCAATGGGCTCCTCCTGGGCTGGGAGGACGTCCTCCGACCCCAGGAGGAGCCCATTGAAGCACCTAGGAAAAGGGGGCCTCTTTCCACTCTCCTGCTGGGTGGTTCAATGGGCTCTTCCTGGGCTGGGAGGACGTCCTCTGACTCCAGGAGGATCCCATTGAACCACCCAGGAAAAGGGGGCCTCTTTCCACCCCCGTCCTGGGTTGTTCAATGGGCTCTTCCTGGGATGGGAGTATGTCCTCCAACCCCAGGAGGAGCCCACTGAACCACCCAGGAAAAGGGGGCCTCTTTCCACCCACTTTTCCTGGGTGGTTCAATGGGATCCTCCTGGGATGGGAGGACGTCCCCCGACCCAGGAAGATCCCATTGAACCACCCAGGGAAGGGGGACCTCTTTCCACCCCCTTTTCCTGGGTGGTTCAATGGGATCCTCCTGGGATGGGAGGATGTCCTCCGACCCCAGGAGGATGCCATTGAACCACCCAGGGAAGGGGGGCCTCTTTCCACCCCCTTTTCCTGGGTGGTTCAATGGGATCCTCCTGGGATGGGAGGACGTCCTCCGACCCCAGGAGGATCCCATTGAACCACCCAGGGAAGGGGGGCCTCTTTCCACCCCCTTTTCATGGGTGGTTCAATGGGATCCTCCTGGGATGGGAGGATGTCCTCCAACCCCAGGAGGATCCCATTGAACCACCCCGGGAAAGGGGTCCTCTTTCCACCCCCTTTTCTTGGGTGGTTCAATGGGATCCTCCTGGGATGGGAGGACGTCCTCCGACCCCAGGAGGATGCCATTGAACTACCCAGGGAAAGGGGGCCTCTTTCCAGCCCCTTTTCCTGGGTGGTTCAATGGGATCCTCCTGGGATGGGAGGACGTCCTCTGACCCCAGGAGGATCCCATTGAACCACCCAGGGAAAGGGGGCCTCTTTCCACCCCCTTTCCCTGGGTGGTTCAATGGGATCCTCCTGGGATGGGAGGACATCCTCTGACCCCAGGAGGATCCCATTGAACCACCCAGGGAAGGGGGCCTCTTTCCACCCCCGTCCTGGGTGGTTCAATGGGATCCTCCTGGTATGGGAGGATGTCCTCCGACCCCAGGAGGATCCCATTGAACCACCCAGGGAAAGGGGGCCTCTTTCCACCCCCTTTCCCTGGGTGGTTCAATGGGCTCTTCCTGGGATGGGAGGACATCCTCCGACCCTAGGAGGATGCCATTGAACCACCCAGCGAAGGGGGGCCTCTTTCCACCACCTTTTCCTGGGTGGTTCAATGGGATCCTCCTGGGATGGGAGGACATCCTCCGAGCCCAGGAGGATCCCATTGAACCACCCAGGAAAAGGGGGCCTCTTTCCCCCCTCGTCCTGGGTGCTTCAATGGGCTCCTCCTCTTTCCACCCCCGTCCTGGGTGCTTCAATGGGCTCTTCCTGGGATGGGAGGATGTCCTTTGACCCCAGAAGCAGCCCATTGAACCACCTAGGGCAGGGGTGGAAAGAGGAGGAGCCCATTGAAGCACCCAGGAAAAGGGGACTCTTTCCACCCCTGTCCTGGGTGCTTCAATGGGCTCTTCATGGGATGGGAGGAGCCCATTGAACCACCGAGGCTGCGGCTGAAAGGAGGCCTGCTTTTAGCCTCAGCCTCGGCATTCACCTTATAAGGCACACCAACTTCCCCACCCTCGTTTTGGGGGAGAAAAAGTGCATCTTATATGGCGAAAAATACGGTAAATGTTCTTTTACTTCATTCTTGTATGGGAGAACAAGGAACAATATTAAACAACAGAACCATAAAACATCTGATAGGATAGTACTAAAACAAAAAATAAAAAGTACCAACATATGAGTTTATCATTTATCTATTAGATGTTTATACCTGTTACATTTGTTCTAGAATAAGGAATGATGGCTGGCATCCTTTTGGTCAATTAAGATGGTGTAAGTTGCAGCTCACTTTTTCAGCCATTGCAGAGATGGGGATCTTGTTTCAACCACACAATGACCAGCCTCCCGAACTCACTGTGTAAGCAGTGCAGCCTCCTCCTAACATGATCATTTATGTATTGATGGAGAAAGTGAAGATGATTGGTCCAGCTATTTTCCTATAGTTGGACATGCTTACAGGTTCCCCCTGGAGATCTCTGCAGATGCCTGTCACAGTAGTTTCAGCTACTGGAAAATAATTAGATGCATCCCTGTTCATTCTCCCACTCTCTGACAACATGGAAATTATCATGCTATGATGTTTACAAGCTGGATTTTTGAGGGTTAGCATCAGGGATGTAGCTATGGAGATATAGCAACACTATACATGTACTACTTCCAGGATCTCAGTTGCTGATTCCCCCCCCCCCCCCTTCTCTATTGAACCTTTTCAAGAAAGAGCCTTGTGGAAATGATAAATACCTGCTTACTTTTAAAAATTATAAAAATTGAATGGATTTATCTTTTTGATAAATCCTCCTGTGCATGATGTAGATGTGCTTCACAGTGGAAAAGGCAGTAATTTTGATCAGAGAAAATTGCAGAAATTTTGACAAAACAATGCTTGTTGCTTTCTTCTCATGCTGAAGACAGGACATATTACCTGAGATTATTAATTGTTGTTTCATCAAGAAAAAATAATTTAGCAAGATTTCCTCACATCCCTAGACAGATTGGAAATTTTTCTAATCTGTTTCCTTGCCTGTCTCCCAAACTCCTCCTAACCTTGTCCCTTCAAATAGCTATGCATCAGCTGCAGATACCACTTTTCTGAAAATGGCTTCTGGAGTTTTATGGCTATAATTGTGTAGGTATTTAAATTTGTTTCTGCTGCTAGTGCCCACAGTCAAGCACTCAGAGTCAATGCAATTTTCACGCATATTCCCTGCTATTTCTTCCTTACACTGTTATCACCAGCTAAGGATAACCAAAATCCTTCTTAAGTTGAAACACTATCATCAGCTTGTAAGTGTATAAGGCCTGCTGGTGTATTTGCTTTTATTATTCCATCCAATTTTACTCTGTGCTTCCACTTTTCAATTTTATCACTTCTACTTCTTCCATCTCTTTTGGCAAAGACATAAACATACATACACAAAAATTGAAAAATGCAGTTGATATGTGGTCTGAATTCCTTGTTTTATTTTGGGTGGGGTGGGGTGGGGGGGGGGGTGGGGAGATGGAATATAACCTCTAAACTTAACTGGCTTTAAACCTGAGAGACTCTCCCTCGCTTTCAGGGAATCAAAGACTGTAATGTACCTGTAATATTTACCTTGAGTTGCAGTTAAAATAAAGAAGGGTCTGTGAGGAGTGAATGTATTTTGTTTTAGTGGCACGAATGGACTAAATAAGAATATGAGCAAAAGAAGATGGAGAATCGCAATACATGATATGGGAGGTTCCTGGCAAGTAAAGTGAAAATCCTAAAACTGTTGATGTGGTGTTGGCGTATCCTAGCAAAGGTGCAGCTGCCTGTGTTATCTATGAAAGAAGAGGTCATTCAGAAGGTTTCGGAAGCAAGCAAGAAGATAGCAAGATGTTTGGACTAAGACTGATAAGACTTGGAGTGTTTTCTGTATCAACGGAAAAGGACCAGAAAGGGCTGGTTTGAAAGTTTGTGGACAGAAGCCAAAAGGGCAGAGGTTGCCCATTACTATGCAAAGACCTTAAAAGATGAGATTTTCCCAATCAGCAATGTGTTCCTGATCTGCGGTAGCAGGACTCCCAACCCTTTGGGAATGAATTGATCTATCATCCAGCAAAGGGGCCATGTTTGATGAGTATGAGTGTGTGTGTGTGTGTATGAAAGAACTCTTGATACTTAAAATGATTGTCTTATTTGTTATCTCTTATTTCTTATTGTCTTATTTGTTGTGTCTTAATAAATGTTACATACATAGTGTCTAAACCCAGATCTCGTTTCCTACATGTCTTTTTTGAAAATCTTATAGTCTAGGGTGGCTAAATTTCTCTCTGGGTCAAAAGAACAACAGAGAACCTTGGTTAATGACAGGTCCAACATTATGTTTATGGCTTGAATTAGCATGACAAGGGATTTAATCAGTGCTCCAAAAGTCACTCCTTATTGGAGTACAACTCCAACCATTGCTTCTTGCTATAAACTGGAAAGAGGATTATTGCTGTTGTTTCTGTATGAGAATTTCCCTACTGATGTGGATATTTTTAGACTTCACAGGGAAAACATACAATACAAAAGAAGAAATATTGAGACGTCCATAATTTTTTTTATAAAGTTTACCACAAATAACTACAGTAATTTTCTCACTGTGGTGAAATGGAAGTCTCTGATCTGCTAAGGAAGCACTTCAGATCAACCACTTGCTAAAAAGGAGTTTCAGAAGATATCCTTCCACAATTTTTTTGTGCTGTACTAGAGGACCTCCAAGCCTACTGCCTTCACATATATACTTAACAAAGGGAAACTAAATCCAAGAACCTGTTCAGTGCCAGCAGAGCATGAAGCGTCTGAGACCTGAGACACCTGGGCATATCCCATAGCTGGAGAGAAGGCTGCTGAACACAATGTGCTTGCAATTTTACACCCAGGAAAAAGGCCACTGACCTGGATCTCCAATGTACCTACAAATACATTAGCTTCCTGGTTCTCCATGTTCCAGACACATTGCACTTTGTCCCTTTTATTTGGAGAAAATGGGTATAGAGTTAGCATACATATTTCATCCACATCAATCCATGGTCTAAATTCGAATACTAAAGTGAACTGTTTAAATTAATGGGATCTACATACATATTGATTCATCATTCAGCAGTTGATTCAGTGGTGTTACTCTAGTTGTGAGTAGCCAATAAGTTTCAAGCTGCTGCTGTTTTACAGACAATAAGAGAAATATTACTGAGTTTAAATATTCTGTACCCCAGGTGTGGCACAGTAGGCAATGGTGAGTCAGAAGATGTGACCTGGCAGATCAAAGGATTAAAATAGATTAATCCATGCACAAGCAGAATGTATAACCTGGGTTTAAAAGAACTAAAGCAAGGGTGTGTGTCTGTTTTGTAAGTTTCTTAAACAACATGTATTTTCACCTTTGATCTTGAGAACACTCTATACGAGAGTGGGAAATATATTTTTGTAGCTATATGTAACAGAAAATCTAAATTTTAGATATTTGGAATTCCTCATATACTCTTTAAACAAGACAGGGTTTTTTCCCCTCTCACCTCTTTCTTCCACCTTTTTCCTGATAATTTTGCAGGAGGGAAAGACACTAAGAGTACTGAAGGTAGGATCTTTTGATGTATGTCAAGAATGAGTATGATTGCTTCAGTTAAAAAAATGAATAGTGCAATCAATGTAGGAGGTGCTCTAGAGAAATCTTCTGAGGCTTGAGAAAACATATCTGGAGACTCCTGGGATTATTCCTCATCAAAAATTAGGAAAGGTGGATGGCTCTAATATCTCTGGTACAGTGGATCCACACCACCTTTGGCATGAACTTTTAAGGGACTATAAAAGATTCTGAACTTATTTTGGGGTAGATTTCAGTATCTTGGATAATTCCCTTAAAGCTAAAACTAACACCTGGAAGATATTCATTGCACTACTGATATTGAAGCTACTACCTCCCTAGAACCTCACCTTTGTCAACATCTGGTGAGGAGCAAGTGATGAATAAATGTTGGAGTCCAAAGGTGTCATTAGTGTTGTCATTTCTACCTTCCTTTGGTAATCAAACAACCTCAGAATGTGTATCCATTCATCTCAACATTCATTTCTGATTTTGCTTTTGATGACAACTCCAGGTGGAACGTTGGACTTAGATGATAGACTCCCAGGCTTGTATTACAAAGCTCCTTTGAATTCCTTGGACAGTATGAGCTATAGTGAATAAATCTATCCCACTGGACTGGTTCCAAGTGATTCAAATCCACCATTTGTCTACTATTCAAATTTCAATTACTTGGGGCTTCCTCATTAAGTTCTTTATTAATATATTACTATGTAAATTAAAATCTCTAATTAACTTAAGATTTTTTAAATGACATTCTTGAGTTATACAGATGAAGTTTTACTGCCGTCCCCATATACTTTCAATGTTTTACAGACATTTCAATAACAGCTGCCTGGAAAAAAACATCATGCAGTTTTAATATCCCACCTGCTCTCCAAAGGTGGCAAAAATTGTTATATGAATTTTGCAGTTAACACATTGGATATGGTAACATATTTTAATTTGTTCAAGCAGTCATCCAGTGGGAAACCCTAGTATGGTCTTCCTAGATTTCAAAATGCTAACTTGTGGATTCCATTATGGAAATGTAACTCTACTTGATCAGATTAATAAAGGGGTCATGAGAGTAGCATTTACACTGCAATTTATACCTTACATAATCATAATAGAGTTCATCACTTCCTCGTGGTTTAAATTTAGAAATTCTCAATATGTCACATTATTAAGAGAGAGAGAGACAGACAAAGAGAGAAAGACAAAGAGAAGATTGAGAGTTAGATGCCAGTGCTTAATTTCTTCATCAGTGCAGTCAATTATGTTGAGTAACATCAAAATTTCATATTTGATAACCTAAATCATTCTGATTAATGAGACTTCTCTAAAGTACCAAAGTACTTAGGTTGAGATTCTTTGTCAACTTACTTTGAAGTAAATCTCTTTTTACTTCTTTACTTTTATTTTGTAACTTTTTTACTGCTGGCAGGGTGGTTGGTCATTAGAACAGAGCTCATCCTAATGATCACCTAAATGGGATAATAAGGAGTGAAATCCTTATTAATCTCTTCCCAGGGAAAGGAAGAGATAAAGGGACTTGAAGGGGTTCTGACTCAACCTGGTAAGGTCTTTGTGAATGTGTTAGGGGAAGAGAGGGCTAAGCTGGCAGAGACGAGTCATAAAGCAGCCTGTCTGTTATGGCAACCAAATTGTCACTGAGCCCAGCCAGTCGTTTTTACTTTTTAGTTTAGTAATTAGAAGACTATTTAGTTTGCATTTCTTGTGTGGTCATCTATAGCTATTTTGGAGTATTTTTAGTCACAAAGAAAAAAAATAACACCTATAAGACACTGTGCAACTTTTTCTTTCTTTTTGAAGTGTAGTTACCCAAATTTCACCTTCTTTGAGGAGGGAAGGAGGAGGGGAGGAGGGAGGGCAGAAAAGAAACAAAGTTAAACTAAAAAGAAAGTCAGTTATGAGCAGAAGTGTGTGCCAGAAGTTACAAATAAAAAATTAAGCAGATAAGAGGAAAATAAACCTATAAGGAAAATTTAGGAAGGTGGGAGTTAAACATGTGATTTGAGAGAAAGTGGAGAGGCATACAATGTCAAGGGACAAAGGATAATGGCAGCTTGAAGTATGGTGGTTAAAGCAGCCTTTCCAAAACAATCTGAAAAAGATATAAAGAAGGAGGAGGGTGATAAAGGACCTTATTAGCTAGAGTTTTACAACACACAAAACAAGATTAATTTAATTTAATTTAATTAAGTACCATAGTCAAAGGGCTGGTAAACAAGGAAAAGAAAGGCACTCATCAGAAGGAGGACTAGGGAGGAGATGACAGTGTGAAGGATTGAATGATGGTGAAAGAGAAACCAGCAAAATAGAGAAAGATTGTGTCAGAAGGAGGACGGGGGAGGAGACAGCAGATTAAAAGATTAAACATATTGACTAAAAAATAAGTATTATCAAAGAAAGTGTGCATTGGAAGGAGGACAGGGGAGAAGACAACAGCGAGATAGCCTAACAAGAAAGAAAGTGATGGAAGGACAATAGGGGATGAGACAATAACATTGGGGGTGATTAATAATCAAGTAAGTCTTCTTGGCAAAAATTGTTTGGAGGAGGCTTGTTATTCAGGCTGAAAGAAGCAAACAATAAGAGAATCAGCTCTTATCTATACTGGGATTTTTTATATGAACATAAATAAATAAATATGGATTTTGGATAATATATAAGGAAAAAGCAGAAATTAATTGGACAACATACTATGATGATATAGAGTTATTGTGCAGAATCAATTTTAAAGCAGAACTGAGAATTTATATAATGTAGTTAAGTGTTATAATTAAAATAATTGATTTAAGAACTGTAGGATCAAAACACTGTTTCAGAAAGTTGAAATTAGGAAGTATAATACCGGTATTAATGAGTATATTATCTAAGTTTAATCAAGCAAATTTGGTATAAAATATATAAGAAATTAATTGTGAAATTTAAGTTTAAAAGTAGAAGGGTCATATTAAATAACAAGAATCATAAGCAAATGGTGACTGGAGCTAAGAAGACAGCATCACTCCCAACAACAACACAAAGGCATGGCTCAGTAGAGGCACCTAAAGACCCCATTGCAATTTTTTGGAGGAATTAAGAAAATTAAGGATGAGATGCAAAGAGAGATGAAACAAGAACTGAAGGCCTCTAGAAAAGAAGCCAAGGAAGACATGCAAAAAGAATTAGGGACATTCGGAAAAAAACTTGATAAGATTACAAAAGATATTGAAGATTTACAGAAGGACACTAAGTAAGTAAAAGAAAAGACAGAAGAGTTGAAGGATACAACAAAAGAAGTCCAAGAGATACAGAAAAGAGATAGCAATAGCATTCTGTTGCAAGAGATCAGATACAGGGGAAAATGCCTAAAGATCAGGGGCTTGAAGGAAGAGCCTAAAGATTATTTACCGAAGAAATGATTTTGGCATTTTCGGGATTTGAAGAGGAAGAGGCAGAGATTGAGATAGATAAAACTTTCAGAGTAAGCTTGGCAATTTTGAGAGAAAAGACCTCCACGAGATATTATAATAATATTTACAAGATCAAAGCTGAGAAAGTTAATTCTATATAAAAGCTATCAAGAAGATCTAACAATAGATGGAAATATCATTAGACTATTTAAGAGCATACCAATAGAGGTACTCAGAAGAAGACAGAAATATAAGTTCCTAATGCAAAAATTGATCAAAAGGAAAATATCATACTCATGGGAAAGGACTGAAAGAGTATCCTTTATATTTCTTAAGGAAACTGAGAGCAGATAAAGAAAAGGATGTGCAAGAAGGGGAGAGAATGAAAACAAGAGCTGAAAGGAAGAAAGAAGAAATGGACAAACAGCAAGATGAAGAAGAAGAAGGAGAGAAAGAAGATTTGGAGCAAGAGATCCTGGAATTTGGAAGTGAAAAATTGAAAGGTGAAGAAAAAGCAGGAGATGAAGAAGTAGGATCAATTGGATATTAATAAATTAACTTAAAATTGATTAAGAAATAGAAATATATTACAATTAAAAGAAAATAGACATGGAGTTAAATTTGGATCTTGGAATGTAAAAGGACTAAATTGAAAATATAAGAGGGGTAAAGATTTTCATTATTTGAATAAAAATAATCTATACATAGTATGCCTACAAGAGGTGAAAATAAAGGAAAAGGACTCAAAATATTTAACCAATCCAAAACTAGGTCAATTTTTTTCTTTTTCTTTTTTTCTTTCTTTCTTTCTTTCTTTTTCTTTCTTTCTTTCTTTCTTTTTTTTTTTTTGCAGCATTGAATGAGAAAAAGGAAGAGAGGAGTGGTACTTTACATACAGAACAAATATGTAGCAATGGCAGTTTGTAAGGACAAAGATGGCCACTATATAGGCATCGAAGTTAAAATGAAAGATGAGAAATACTTGATTGTAGGCGTATATGCACCACAGGAAAGTAAGCAATTTTTTTAATGAGACTCAGCAAGGAACTACAAAAGTTGGACAATGAGAAGATCATTATTCTAGAAGATTGGAATGGGATCATTGACCCTGATGGAAATAGAATGTCAACAAAATAAATTAAGAAGAATCGGGGAAAACTTCCAAAATCTTTTTTTTTAATTAAAAGAAGAGATGAACCTGATCGATGTGTGGCAAAGATTATACCCAGAGGAGAAAGGACATACTTTTTTTTAAGAGTATCATAATTCTATATCAAGAATAGACATTTATCTCCTTTCTAGTGCACTTATATCAAAAACAAAGAAAATGGAGATTTTACCTACATTGATTTATGATCACAACTTTATTCTTCTCACAATGGAACTAGAGCAAAAACAATTCACTTGGAGATTAAATGAATCTCCACTAAATGATGAGAAATTTTTTGAATAAGCCAAAAGTAAACTGAGGGCCTAAGCAGACGGCGCAAAGCACCGTCTTCAGGGCAAGGAAGGGGAGGGGCAGCCACACGCTGGGCGCCCCAACCCCTTCCCAAAGACGTTATCAGAGCGGTGGACCCTCCGCACATCTGGCACTCCAAAGATGCCTATCCGCCACAGCGTCCACACACACTGTGGCGGAAAAGGCGCCAAAGGTGTGCCGGCAGCCTTTTGCGATGCACCTTCAGCAATTTGTGGAAGGAGCACTATTTTAGTGCTCCTTCTTGGGGCAGCGAAGCTGCGCCACGGGGCCGAGGAATGCGGATGCCTCAGCCCTGATCCGCAGCTTCCTGGGGTGGCACAGGGCCACCCCAGGAAGCTGCGGATCGGGGCCGAGGCATCTGCATTCCTCAGCCCCATGGTGCAGCTTTGCTGCCCCAGGAAGGAGCGCTAAAATACCATCTGCTTCCCCCCTGAGCTTTTTTTTTTTTTTTTTTTGTAGATAGTATAACAAAAGACATCAATATGAAATCAATTTGGGATACAAGTAAGGCTTATATGAGAGGTGTCTTGATATGAAGAGAAATGGAATTAAAACACAAATATAAAAGGGATTTGGAGAAGTTGGAAGAAGAAATTATGAAAGCAGAGGTGGATTTAGGTCAAGACTCCACAAATGACAGAAAAAATAAACATTTGAAGTGGCTTAAGCAGCAATTAAATAAGATGTTGACAATAGAAATGTAAAGGAAAATGAAATAAATAAAACAACAACATTTTGAAAATGCAAATAAATCAGGGGAGTGGTTGGCAAATAGGTTACACAAAAAAAAGGAAAAAAATGATTAATGACAAGTATCAAAGAAGAAGGTAATTTGTTAATTAAATAGGAAGAAATCAAACAGGCTTTTTTCGAAGTTTTACACAAATTTATAGTAAGGAAGATATAGATCTGTAAGCAATAAGAGATTATTTGGATAAACAGAAGATTCTGCATATAAAAGAGCAACATCAGATAATACTGAATGCTGCTTTTACTATTAATGAAATAGAAGAGGTGGTAAAGAAAATAAAAATAAACAAAGCTCCAAGAGCAGATGGATTCATGGCCTGGTACTATAAGAAATTTTATGAGGAGATAAAAATACCACTACAAAAGACATTAAATGACATTGAAAACAATGGAATTCCATAAACATGGAAAAATGTAAACATTACATTGCTATCAAAAGAAGGAAGAGATGTAAAAGATGTCACAAATTGCAGACCAATATCTCAATTGAACACAGATTATAAGATAATGGCAATCATCTTGGCAGAAAGACTAAAGACAGTAATTACTGAATATATAAATGAAAACCAATCAGGATTCTTCCTGTCTAGACAGATGAAGGAAAATATAAGATTAATTCTGGATGTACTGGAATTGTAGGTTAAGAGGTGATATGATAGCCGTGTTTAAATATTTGAAGGGATGTCATATTGAGGAGGGAACAAGCTTGTTTCCTGCCACCCCAGAAACTAAAACCCAGAACAATGGGTGCAAGCTCCAGGAAAAGAGATTCCACATAAATATTAGGAGGAACTTCCTGACAGTAAGGGCTGTTTGACAGTGGAACACACTCCCTCGGAGTGTGGTGGAGTCTCCTTCCTTAGAGGTCTTTAAGCAGAGGCTGGATGGTCATTTGTCAGGGATGCTTTGATTGGGAGTTCCTGCATGGCAGGGGGTTGGACTGGATGGCCCTTGTGGTCTCTTCCAACTCTATGATTCTATGATTCTATGTTGAAGAAAAAATAAAGTATATAGAAGAAGGTAAATCTCATTCAGTTCAGCAGGAGTATCTTATGAGCAGTTGTTTGTTGTTGTGTGCCCTCAAGTCATTTCCATGTTATGACAACCCTAAGACTAACCTATCATGGGGTTTTCTTAGCAAATTTCCTCAGAAGTGGGTTGCTTTTGACATCTTCTGAGGCTGAGAGATTGCAACCTACTCAAGGTCACCCAGTGGATTTACGTTGTTGAGCTGGGATTTAAACTCTGTCTTCAGAGTCATAGTCCAACACTCAAAACATTACACCATGATGGCTCTTGAGCAGACATGTATGCAATTGTGCTATTAACAGAAAAGACCAGCACACATATGCAGGAGTGATATGATTATTCTTACAGATTGAGGAAAATTCATTTCTTAGAATTCATGCTGAGATGCAAAGTCATGATTGTCTCCATTGAGTTCCATTTCAGGATTTACTAATTGCTGAATAAATTTTGGACCCAAGTAGGACTCTAAAGTCTCATGCTCTCAAAAATTACAATTAAGTCTGTGGGAGGGAAAGTTTCCTTCAGGTTTGGTGACTACACAGACAGAAACTCAAGGACAGGTCCAGAATTCTGTTTCTTTTACTGGGCAACAAAGCTTGGACAGAGGGAAGACATTTATAGTCTAATTATAAACAAAAAACATAATATTCCTAAACATACATATTCCAGCCTTCCTTTCAGCTGTGGACTGCTCTCTCTCTCTCTCTCTCTCTCATGTGGCAGCAGAAAACATTTCTTCACACAACATGAAGTTAACCTTTAACTATTTCAAGATGTTGTGATGGCCAACAGGTTAGGTAGATAGTTTAAACTAACTCAAAAAGGTTGACCCAGTGGCCAGTGAACTTGATAATTATGATTCTATTCTTCTCACTTAGGCTTATTTGTGTTTGGACCACACCATCATTTGATTTGGAAATGGTAATGTTTTAAGAAGTGGCAAAGATTCTTTCTGAGAGTTCTATTTTCGCAAGTCCAAATGAACAGAATATTTTTAATGCAGCAACAGAGAAGATGCAGCTACTAAAGAGCTTAACATAAGAAATCAATAGTGAACACCCCTGGAAAGGCAAATTCTTACCTCCAAGGATAATCAACATGGATACCTGAAAGTTTTCTTTGAATCAAGTTATGCATTTACAAGTCTTAGAACACTAAAATGATGCATACAAACTGAGGTACATAAGAAAACATCTTTAACCAAAAAGATAGCAATACAAAGGGATCATGTTGCACCTTTGAGACTGAGTGAAACAACTTGTAACATAAGCTTTTGTAGACTTGGCCTACTTCCTTGCATGCATGGAGTGAAATGGTGCCCAGGAGACTGTATAAACAGCCATAAAAATATAAATCTTGTGGGTATAATGATGTGGTGACAAGTTTTAACTATGGTTATTGATGGACAAGGCAGGAGCAAAGATGTTGAGGAAGGCGAGGGCGGGTGGATGAGCATATGAATGGTGGAGGGAGTTTTGGAAAGTGGTATGTACAGGCTAGGAACCAGAAAGGAGATCCGATAAATTGGCCAAGAACATCTTTATGAAGCTGGGGTGTTATCCAGTTTTATAACATGTGTAGTGTGCCAGGAAGCCATAGTCTCTGTTGAACAGCTAAAATAACTGTCTCTGAACTCTGTCCCCAAAAGATAGGAATAGAGTCTTCCATCCTGCTCTTATCCTTATACCTTTGGAATCCCTAAAGACAAGATTTGAATAAAATAATATTGAGGAGTACCTTGGATACACTCTCTAAGAGTGAATAACATTTTTTTTCCCAGAGGAAGAATGGAGGAAAACAGTCTCACAGGCTTTTTGTTTCTTATACCTTTCTTTAGAAACACAGGCTTTATTTATCTATTTGCAAATAGATGTTGTAGTGCCTTTGAGACAAACCGAAATTAAGAAGCTGGTAGCATGAGCTTTCATAGATATAAATATACTTCCTCAGAACTCAAGTCTATGTAAACTCATGCTAGCAGCTTCTTTCTTTCAGTTAATCTCAAGGGTGCCATGAGATCCCTTTGCAACAGAGCTATGTCTTTGAATTCAGTTATCCATGTATACTCATACTGTATATTTTATTTGTAGATTCTTAAATACTCACATTAACTATCCCAGCTATTGAATTCAAAGATATGGCTGTTAGTCTGGATCGGTATGCAAACGGATATTGCAGCACTTTTGAGAATAACTAAGAGAAAGAAGTTTGTAGCACATGCTCCCATAGACTGAGTAAGCTTCATGAGATGCATGGAGTCAAGTGCCTGTGGACAGACATTTATACCCATGAATGTACAGATCATGTGTGTGAATAGTAATAGAAATCCAAAGAGTTCTTGAAATATAGTATGTTGCTGGCTAGGAACTAGAAAGAAGATGTAATAAAATGAGCAAGAGAGCCCTCATGAGACCAGATTATTAACTTGTGTTCCAATATGTACAGTGTGGCAGGAAATCCTTGCCCCTGCTCAACCCACTATCAATGGACTGGAGTTTGTGAATATATAGCCAGTTCTATTTTTCCCCTTCCAGTCTCCCTTTAAAGTTTTGTTTTTATTCAATGACTGCTCTTCTGAAGCCCAAGATAGAATATCCAGGAAGATTGGAGTGTTCTGCAACTGTTTTATATATATTACCATTCCTAATGTCTGATTTATATTCATTCATCTTCTGACACAGAAAGTGGCCTGCATGGCCAGTGTAGAGTGCTGAACAGTATTGTTGACAGAGTATGGCATATATCACCTTAGAGGATAAGCAAACAAAAGTACCTGTAATAGTGTGGATGATATGATTAGGTCCTAAGATGACATTTTCCAAGTAGATGCATGGGCAGAGCTGGCATCTGGGTTTGTACCAAAGTTTTGTACCCATCTCCCTATCTATATTGTGTGTCTTCCTATAGGTAAGTAACTGAGATCAGAAGGCTGTCTATGGGCAAGTAAAGGCCAGCCACAAAGAGCCATTGAGTGGGCAGCATTATTGTCTAGGAATAGGTTGCAGTTCCTTGGTGATGTGTTTGATAGTCTCAGGAGTGATATATAACCACTATTGGAGTTCTGCCACTTCATGTCTTTGGTCTGCACTGTTTCTGTTTATCCCTCCCCATGCAGCTATACGTCTAGTTTTTCTTCTGGATTTCACTGTTCTCTTTCTGTCAGTCTCACCTCCCCATTCTTGTGTTATTGTTCAGGCTTCATTCTTTTCTTACAGCTCCCTAGAATCATGCAATCATAGAACTGTAGAGCAGGAAGCAGCTCTGTAGGCCACTGAGTCCAATCCTTTGCTCTGTACTGAAATGGAAGCTGGAGCATCCTCAGTAGATAATCGTCCAGCTTCTTTTGGAAGATGGTCAGAGAAAGAGAACCTACCACCACTCTAGGCTATTGGTTCTGTTGCCAAACACTAGTTGAGAGTAATGAGCAACAGATATAGGGCCTTTACAGATTGCCAGAAATAGTGCAAATTGAGGCCACTTTAACTGTCCTGGCTCAGTGCTAGAGAATCATGGGAATTGTATTTTTTTTCTGGGACATTGAGTCTTCTCTGCTAGAGAGCTTTGGTGCCATGATAAACTACACTTCCCATGATTCCTTAGCACTGAGCTAGGACAGTTAAAGTGGCCTCAATTTGCACTATTTCTGGCAGTCTGTAAAGGCCCATAGTCTAACATTTTATGTCCTTCTTGTGAACTTTCAAAGAAGCAGGTCACACTAGAAGGATCTTGCACAAATTGCATAAGGGAATTTGTAAGCTCTTGAAAAACAACAGACTTGACCACAAGGAACTTAGGAAGTTAATTGCCTTAATCAAGTCACACTATTAGTCCATCCAACTAGTCCATCCAATCATAGAATCATAGAATTGTAGAGCTGGAAGTGGCTTTATAGGCCACTGAGTCTAATTCCCTGCTTATGGAAGGACCATCAGCTTGAGCATCCCCAGCTGGTAGCTGTCCCGCCTATTTTTGAAGACGGTCAGAGAAAGAGATCACACCAGCACTCTGAGCTATTGGTTATATTGCCAAACCACTAGTTCAGGGCAATTTATAACAAATATAGTCTATAGTTCTTCAAGAACACAACAGACTTGACCACAAGGAATATAGGAAGTTAATCAAGTCACACCATTAGTCCATCCACCTAAGTGTCTCCATGGGCTGGCCATATCTCCCCAGGCTTTCAGAGAATGAACCTGCAGCAGTTTCTACTCCATCATCTTTCAGGAATGAAAAGATTGTTCTCTAGTAATGTACAGTGTTGTTATTTCTGTTCTTGGTGTGTGCCTTCAATATGTTTCCAACATATGGAGAGCCTAAGGCCAATCTATCATGGGGTTTTCTTGGCTACACTTATTCATAGGAGGTTTGTCATTGCCTTCCCCTGAGGCTGAGAGTTTGTGACTTTCCCAAGGTTACCCAGTGGGTTTCATGGCCAAGATGGGAATTGAATCCTGGTCTCCAGAGTCATAGTCCAACACTCAAACTCATATCACGCTGGCTCTCATACACTAATGTACACATTCATAATTCTATATTGGCAATACAGGTTAAATAATTAGAAATTCTCACCTAGAAGTTCAGCAAAATAGGTTCTAACATCTCACTAAGTGTGTACACCCCACAGAAACCCAACATTTACTTTTCTAACATGAGATGAGAACAGAAGCACTGACATAAAAACAATATTCTGGAGCCACTGAAGCCTAGTAGTTTTATTATCATGGGCTTGCAACCTGGCACAGAATGTCACATACAAAGTGAAATGAAAACACCAAATAAACTCTGATGCTCTCTATTCAAAATGTCAGGTAAATCAAACATATTGCTAGAAACTATTAGGAAGAAAAAAGGTCTACTGCTTGCAAAGTTAACATTCCCTTACAAATGGGTTACACGATACAAAATCTCATTCCTGTGATCAAAGGTTCAGAAACTTGTACTGATGGAAAATGTATCAAAAGGCACTGTGGCCAAATATTGATTGATGTCTTTCATTTCCTGGAGAAAAATTAGAGCAACAGAGATGAGTGATTGCTATTGTAATACCCTTTCTCATGATGACCAGTATTGGTTAGTATCAGCAAAGGCAGTCTTATAATTATCAAAATCTGATATTTCACTAGTCATTGATAGTATCCAATAGTAGACATGTATCAACAGTGAGGATTTGACAGTATCTGACCGCTCACATGCAATAAATAGGATTTAATGGACTTTGCCTTATTTATTATTTTAGGGTGCAGACCACACACCATGCAGACCACACACCATGGCCCTGATCCTCTTTTTTGCCACCCCCAAAATCCTTTTTGGGGTGGCAAAAAGCTGCCCTTTGAGCCATTGCCGTGGCTCTTTTGCATCTTTTGGGTGCAGCGTGTATGCACGCTGTGCCAATAGGGCATCCTGATGCCATGCACCATGCAGATGGGTGCACAGCATTGAAGTGGAGTCAGGATGGAGTTGGAGTGGCTGGCATGTGGTTGCCCTGCCCCAACTCCAGCCCCAGGCCAGCCTAAACTGCCAGTCCGCATAGGCCCTTAGTCAATTATAACTTGACAAGGATATTGCAAATCTAAACACAAATAGTGCAATTTGAATCATTTTTCCTCTAAATAAATTCCATTTAGTTCAGCAGGTCATCTGTTTACATATACCAACCAGATGATGATCATTTGGTGTGGGTTGTAGTCATAAAAGCATATGCCATAATATATCTTTTCTTAAGATGCCATACAGCTTTTTGCTGTTTTTATATCAGTATGAAATTTTGTGCCTGACAATGCTGAAAACATTCAAAACTCTGTTTTATACTGAGGTTTTTTGGCCTCAACATGAAGTCATATTGTCTAATTAAGGAATTCTTTCCCATCTGATCTTTCCAGCATGTTCTTTCTCAATAGTTTTAAATGTTTCTCATACAGCTTTTATATAAACACACTGATGAATCAATAAATGGGTATGGAAAATAACTAATATTTTGGGCAGTGTTGTTTCTTACAATTTCTTTAAAAATATACATGTCTCAATTCTGAGTCAATGTTTTGGGAAATATGAAGTCTAGCTATTTTGTCTTGTGATTACTTCTCTCTAGCTGGATTGAATTGGAGGGATGCTGAGGGTAAAGAGATATCTTTCCTGTTTAGGTTTCTCACTCGAAATTGTACATAAAAGGAAGAGGGATTAATGCCAATTGTGCCCTAAAAAAATGAAGGCAGCCAGCCCTTCATAGTCTGACTGATTCACATTAACACGTTCAGCACTAAAGGTTTCAAGCTGGTGGTAAATGGGTACACTGCAAACACCAAAGATAAATATTTTGCCCTTGAGAATGAAAGCCATCTTTTGTTTTCAACAAGGTCCTGTCTGGAGTGTTTTGCCAAGTGAAATAGTAGCCTTGGCTTAGTGTACTTTTAACGGAAGTCATGCATAAACTCTGATGCTCAATGTTACCTGCTACTTGAACTAGAACAGATTATGTGAGAGACAGGGAAGAAAGGGAGAAGAAGAGAGAGTGCAGTCTCAGCAAGATCATTATATTACTACCCAGTTGTTTTGATGTTATGCTTCAGGATGGTACAACTTCAGTAAGTCACTTAACAGTGCAGCAAAAGACTATTGGTAGCCAAACTACTTTCTGCATCACCACAGGGTACAGATTAGAAATCCAAACAGATATAGAAGACAAAATGTCCATTGTTGATAATGATGAATGACCCAAAGTCTTGCCTCCTTTCACTGTTTCCCAGAGATGAGCACAAACATTTTTTTTAAAAAAAATTAGGTTGACAGAAGAAAACTATGAATGGAAACCTCTGAATTCAGTCTTCAGAACTATTATTATCTGATAATGTAATCTATACATATCTAATGCGAAGTAAGCCCAATGAGTTCAGAGAAAGCATGTATGGTTGGCCCACTGTATCCACAGATATTTTATCCATGGATTTAACCATCCAAGGCTTGAACATATTCAAAAATAATATAAATTCCAAAAGCAAACTTTATTTTTGCCATTTCCTATAAAGGACACCATTTTATGATGCCATTATGTTTAATGGGAGCTGAGTATCCACAGATTTTGGTATCCACGGGAGATCCTTATAGGACACATAACAGAGGCCACCAAAGGATAGTATACTCACTCCATGAGTTTATTTCTTTAAATGTCAGCAAGCAATTCACCCAGACTTCATTCAACAGTCAGTATGATTATAACATCATTCATAAACATTTCTGCCAAGAGAAAGTGTGGGAAAGGAAAAAAGATCAAACTCTGACTCCTAGCTGTTGGGATAGGGTTAGCGACACATCCACAGAACTGAGTGGATTCCCTGTAGCTATTGTACAAATGGGTTAAAAATGGGAATGGTGGCTCAACTTAACTGATTCTGATGATTGAAAGGTTGGCAGGTCAGCAGTTCGAGGCCCAAGCACTGTGTGATGGAGTGAGCTCCCATCATTAGACCAAACTTCTGCCAACCTAGCAGTTCAAAAGCATGTAAAAATGCAAGTAGATAAATAGGTACCACTTCAGTGAGAAGGTAATAGCATTTTGTGCGGCCATGGTGGCCACATAACCACAGAGGTATATTTGACAATGCTGGCTCTTCAGCTTAGTAATGGAGATGAGTGCCACCCCCTATAGTTGGACATGACTGGACAATCTTGTCAAGGGAAAACCTTTACTTTACCTTAGGACTTCCATATGGCAGCACACATCTATTGTGAAGGTCTGCCAGGCCTGCCACAATTTATTGCTCCCTTCAATAGTATACTCACTCCATGAATTCTTTTTTTTTTTAATTAAAGATTTATTAGATTAAAAAAAACATTACATACAACTTCTATACATACATACATATATCAAACACAACGTAAACAAACAAACAAACAAAAGATAAACAAAACATGATACAAAAACAAAACATAACATAAAAAAAGAACATCGAACAAAAAGAGTCGTGACTTCCTGGATCCTTTACCAAGTCCTTGTCCATACCATTAGATATTGTACCTTTCCTCTTAATTTAAAGAAAAACTAAGATGTAGTCTACTTCTCGATATTTCTGCATTATTTTTTAGTCATATATCTCAGTATATAAGATTTACTCTATTCATTCATTACATAACCCTCTCTCTCTCTATATATATACACACACACACACACACACACACACACACACACACACATATATATATATATATATATACATTACATAACTATATATGCAACTATCTATTTAACTATATATGTTAGATTCCAAAATCCATCGTATAAAATTTTCTCTCCATTATTTCTTAGTCATCTCTCTTTATTTTACTTCTTTTTTTTTGGTTCTTCTTTGTTTTTGTTCTTTTTGTTTTTAATATAGTTAAGCAGCTGTTCCCAAATTTTTTCGCTTCTTTCCTAGTCTTGTCCTTTTAGCATTATAGTTAGTTTATCCATGTGCATTAAATTAATTAATTTGTACAACCATTCTTCCTGATGCAGCATTGATTCACTTTTCCATTTGCTAGCATATATAATTCTGGCACTAGTGGTCATATAAAAGATAAGTTTTCCGTTTTTGTGCTCTATCTCCTTATCAGCATACATACTTAACAGATACATTATGGGATCCATTTCCAATTGAGTTGATAATATCTTTTCAATAATTTTATGTATGTTCGTCCAATATTTTTTCACTTTTTTACAGCTCCACCATTGATGGTAGTAGGTCCCTTTTTCCCGCTTGCATTTCCAACATTTTTCAGATAGACCTTTATAGATCCTAGCTAGTTTTGCAGGAGTTGTATACCACCTACAGTGCATTTTAAAAAGATTTTCTCTGAGATCATAGCTGAAAGTATAGTGCAGGGTTTTATTCCAGGTCCTTTCCCATTGTTCTAAGTCAATTGTTTGGTTAATGTCCTGGGCCCATTTGACCATATATTCCTTTACTACCTCCTCTTCTAATTCTATATCCATTAAACATCTATAAAATGAGGCTATCTTGTGTGGGTTGTCGGATATCATACTGTCTTCGAATTTAGTTTTCTCCGTTCTTATTCCTGTTGTCTTTCAGTCTATCATAATTTTTTCTCTTAATTGTCTGAATAATAACCATCCCATATTATAGCCTTCATTTAATAATTGCTCAAAACTTTTAAGTTCTATGCTGTTATTAACTGAGTTAGAAGTTGTTAGGTCTTTATATGTTATCCATTTATCTTGCTTTATTACTTCCCTATTATAGAAGGCCTCATGGACGGAAGTCCATAACAGTATTTTAGGGCATATTCTTTCTTTATATTTGTACCATACTCTCAAAAGGGATTTTCTTACATAGTGGTTCATAAAATCTCTATGAATTTTATGTTTATGATAGAATAAATATTGTGTAGACCAAATCTCTGGTCTTCTCTTTCTAAGATAAGCAATTTTTTTTATCTTTTAACATCATTCAATCTACTAACCACTCCAGACAATTAGCTTCATAATAAATTTGCAAATTAGGTAGGGCCAGACCTCCTCTTTCCTTCCTATCTTGCATGATCTTAAAACTAACTCTAGGCTCCCTCCCACCCCATATAAATTTGAGATCTCTCTATTCCAGTTCTTGAAAGGAATGTTATTATTAATTATTGGAATGGTTTAAAAAAGGAACATGAATTTGGACAAAATATACATTTTCATTACAGAGATTTTTCCTAACCAAGAAATATTAAGTTTTTTACCAATTTGCCAGGTCTTTTTAAATTTCTTTCCAAAGTTTTTCATAATTGTTCTTATATAAATCTAAATTCTTGGTCGTTATTTCAATGTCCAGGTATTTAACTTTTTTTTCTATTTGGTAGCCCAATATTTTTTCTATTTTTTTTGTTTTACTCTTTGGTTATGTTCTTTGTTAACACTATCATTTTTCCCTTATTAATTTTTAGCCCTGATACATGGCTAAAAATTTCTAATTCCTTTAACAGGAATTATATTGAATCTTATTTCCTGTCTGTTGAGCCCTTTTCTTGCGGTCCGATTTTATGGAGCAGTAAAAAGGAAGTTTGGTTTCTGGTCAGTGGACAAAACTTTGAACCCTTGGAAAGAGGTATTTTTACTTTGGGCCTTCCCACCTAGGTGTCCTACATTTGTAGGACATGCCCTCCATTTTCAGATCACAGTGTATTTTATAATAATAATAATAATAAAATTTTATTTCTACCCCGCCTTTCCAAAAAGGATCAAAGCGGCTTACAAAAGTTAAAAAGGCCAATATAATACAATAATACAATACAATACAATATAATACGAAACTGGTCAAGGAAGAAAACAGGAATCAACTAAATCACGAAATAACAGGGAGAAACAGAAAACAATCCAAAAACAACAGAGTGGTACATGGAGAAGAAAAAAAAATGGGTATAAACTATATTTGTACACTTGAAGACCCATAATTAATCATGACCATCACTATCTAATCATTTTCAATGTAATATCCAGCCACTTCAAGTGAAACAACTCTCCATTATAGTGCAAGAGCTATATGAAAGAAGAATTCATTGTGTTGGAATTTGGAGCACTCTACGTCCGGCGAGGTCTTTCCAAAAAGTTTGGATGGGCAATTATCAGACGTTGTTGAGGTGCAAAAATTCTGAAGGGAGAAAGGTTGGACTAGGCATCTCTTGACATCTCTTCCATCTGTAAGATTCTGTAATTGCATGTCTGTAAGTCTAGAATGAGAGATTTGGAAGAGATGGCAAGTGCTGTGTAGTCCAAACCATTCATGTCATTTATGGATTCACAGAGAAAGGGGTCGTGATGGAGGGGTACCCAGTCTGAATGAAATCACATGGAGAGAAGGATCCTCTTCTATGCATTATAAAATGATCTTCCATTGTCCAAGATTTCTTTGCATGAGGAAGTTGATGGTAATGCTTATATAGAATCTTATTTCCTGTATGTTGAGCCCTTTTCCTGCTGTCCGACTTTATGGAGTAGTAAAAAGGAAGTTTGGTTGATGGTCAGTGGACAAAACATTGAACCCTTGGAAAGAGGTGTTTTTAATTTGGGCCTTCCCTCCTGGGTGTCCTACACTTGTAGGACATGTCCTTCAATTTCAGATCACAGTATATTTTATGGCTATAAACTATATTTGTACACTTGTAGACATATAATTAGTGATGACCATCACCATCTAATCATTTTCAATGTAATTTCCACCCATTTCAAGCGAAACAACTCTCCGTAATAGTGTAAGAGCTATTTGAAAGAAGAATTCATTGTGTTGGAATTTGGAGTACTCTACGTCCGGCGAGGTCTTTCCATAAAGTTTGGATGGGCACTTATCAGACGTTGTTGAGGAGGAAAAATTCTGAAGGGTGGAAGGTTGGACTAGGCATCTCTTAGCATCTCTTCCATCTGTGCGATTCTGTAATTGCATGTCTGTAAGTCTAGAATGAGAGATTTGGAAGAGATGGCAAGTGCTATGTAGTCCAATCACTTCATGTCATTTACGGATTCACAGTGAAAGTGGTTGTGATGGAGGGGTACCCAGTCTGCATGAAATCACATGGAGAGAAGGATCCTCTTCTATGCAGAATGAAATGATCTTCCATTGTCCAAGATTTCTTTGCATGAGGAGATTGATTGTAATGGTTATATTGAATCTTATTTCGTGTCTGTTGAGCCCTTTTCTTTCTGTCCGAGTTTATGGAGCAGTAAAAAGGAAGTTTGGTTGCTTGTCAGTGGACAAAACTTTGAATCCTTGGAAAGAGGTGTTTTTGATTAGGGCCTTCCCTCCTGGGTGTCCTACATTTGTAGGACATGTGCTCCATTTTCAGATCTAAGTATATTTTATTGTTGAATACAATAGTTGTCCATTTGTAGACCCATAATTAATCTTGACCATCGCCATCTAATCATTTTCAATGTAATATCCACCCTCTTCAAGAAAAACAAATCTCCATAATTGTATAAGAGCTATTTGAAAGCAAAATTTATTCTCTTGGACTGTGTTGCACTCTACATCCTTCGAGGTCTTTGCACAAAGTTGGTATAGGCAATTATGAGATATTATTGATGTGCAAAAATTCTGAAGGACAGAAGGTTGGACTAGCCATCTCTTGGCATCTCTTCCATCTATATCACACTTTGATTGCATGTCTTACAGTCTAGAATGAGAAATTTCGAAGAGAAGGCAAGTGCTATATAGTCCAAACCCTTCATGTCATTTACGGATTCACAGTGAAAGTGTTCCTTATGAAGGGGTACCCAGTCTGCATGAAATCACATGGAGAGAAGGATCCTCTTCTATGCAGAACGAAAAAACTTCCATTGTCCAAAATTTCTTTGCATGAGGAAGTTTATTGTAATGCTTATATTGAATCTTATTTCCTGTCTGTTGAGCCTTTTTCTTGCTGTCCAGAGTTTATGGAGCAGTAAAAAGGAAGCTTGGTTCCTGGTCAGTGGACGAAACTTGAACCCATGGAAAGAAATGTTTTTGATTTGGGCCTTCCCTCCTAGGCATCCTACATTAGTAAAACATGTCCTCCATTTTCAGATCACACTATATTTTATGGGTATAAACTATAGTTGTACACTTGCAGACCCATAATTAATTATGACCATCACTATGTAATCATTTTCAATGTAATATCCACCCACTTCAAGCGAAAGAACTCTCCATAATAGTGTAAGAGCTATTTGAAAGTAAAATTTATTGTCTTGGATTTTTGTTGCACTCTACGTCCTTCATGGCATTCATGGATTCACAGTGAAAGTGGTCGTAATGGAGGGCTACCCAGTATGCATGAAATCATATGGAGAGAAGTATCTTCTTCTTGTAGTGTAAGAGCTATTTGAAAGTAGAATTTATTCTCTTGGACTTTGATGCACTCTCTGTCCTTCGAGGTCTTTCCACAAAATTTGGATGGGCAATGATCAGACGTTGTTGAGGTGCGAAAATTCTGAAGGGTGGAAGGTTGGACTAGGCATCTCTTGGCATCTCTTCCACCTGTAAGATTCTGTGATTATATATCTGACATTCTCGAATGAGAGATTTGGAAGAGAAGGCAAGTACTATGTAGTCCAAACCCTTCATGTCATTTACGGCTTCACAGTGAAAGTGGTCATGAAGGAGGGCTACCCAGTCTGCATGAAATCACATGGAGAGAAGGATCCCCTTCGATGCAGAATGAAATGATCTTCCATTGTCCAAGATTTCTTTGCATGAGGAAGTTGATGGTAATGGTTATATTCAATCTTATTTCCTCTCTGTTGAGCCCTTTTCCTGCTGTCCAAGTTTATGGAGCACTAAAAAGGAAATTTGGTTGCTGGCCAGTGTACAAAACTTTGAACCCTTGGAAAGAGGTGTTTTTGATTTGGACCTTCCCTCCTTGGCATCCTACATTTGTAGGACATGTCCTCCATTTTCAGATCACAGTATATTTTATGGGTATATATTATATTTGTACACTTGTAGACCCATAATTAATCATGACCATCGCCATCTAATCATTTTCTTTCTTTTTTTTAAACAAACTTTATTCATATGTAAAAAGAAAACATGTAGCAAATAACAAACAGAATAGAAAAGCAGTCACTGCAAACAAACATACAAACATACAGTCATACTTATGCTTAACTTACCTATACAAATTATAAATTTAACAATCCATGCTTAGGTCTTTACACACACCCATTTTCTTCATGTCTATCTCAGTAACTACCTCATATATTATGAGCCAAACAAAAGTGAAAAGAAGAAAACTTCCTGAGCTTCAACTCGAGTGCTCAATTTACCCATTCCTAATTTACATCTTTGATGCTTTATATTATTATTATTATTATTATTATTATTATTATTATTGTCATTTTTATTTGTATATTCATGCCCATTTATTTATCCCTTCTGGAACTCTCCTATTGGGGAAGAGGCTTCCCTTTAAAAAGAATAGCAAAACAATAATAGTAACATTAAAAGTAGCACCTATAGAAAAGGATATACTTAAACCATTACCCTGCTACTAATGCCCTAAATTCACTATTCTTCAAAAAATTGTTAAGAGGCTCCCAATTTTCTTTCTGTCTATTCCAATTTCTCCCTCTTAGATATGTGGTTAATTTGTCTGCAGTTATGCACTCCACCAATTTATATATCCAGTCTTTCAAGCTGGGGTAGTCCTGACAATTCCATTTCATGGCATATACTATCCTAGCTGTCGTAGTTATGTAAAATAACAGCTTCCCATGCTCTTTTTCAAGCTCTTTATCATCTTTCATTCCTAATAGAGTTTAGGATCAATGCGTCCTTTCAGTAGGATTATTTGTTTAACCTCCTTTTGTATATTCTTCCAATATTGGGTTGCCATCTTATAATTCCACCAGATGTGTATAAAAGTACCTTCCTGTTCATGACATTTCCAACACATCTTACTTGTCCCCTTATGCATTTTTGTCAATTTCACTGGAGTCAGGTACTACTGATATTGCATTTTATGACAATTTTCTCTCAAGTTGTAACTAAGAGAATATTTAAGCCTATGTGTCCAGCATTTTTCCCACTGTTTGAATGGTATCTCCTGTTTTAGATCAATGGCCCATTTAACCATATTAGTTTTCACTGCTTCCTCTTCCTGTTCGAGTTTTAACAAAAGCTCATAGAATTGCGCGATTTTTGCTTGTTTCCGATTTTCTATAATTTTCTCCAAATCACTCTCTGTATTTCCTATACTGTTATCATTTTATCCTTTATAAATCTGTCCCAAAGTTGCCTATGTAAAAACCAGCTACATTTATAACCTTGATTTAATAATTCCTCTTGCCTTTTAAGTTCTATTTTGCCAGAGTACTTATCAGTGTTAATTAAATCTTTATATGTCACCCAACTATTTTCATCTAATCTCTCTCTACCAAAGAGTGCTTCATTTGTCGAGGCCCATAGCGGAATCTTTCTACATAGTATATCTTTATATTTAGTCCATACATACATTAAAGCTCTCCTAACAAAATGATTTTCAAAGTCCCTATGTACTTTGACTTTATCATAAAATAGGTATCCGTGGAACTCATATCTCATGTCTGCCTTTTCTAATATCAATGTCTCATTGTTTTTTAAGAAAAACCAATCCATTAACCATATAAAACAACAGGCTCGGTAGTAAATTTTTAGATTTGGTACCGCTAATCCTCCCCTCTCTATTTTGTCTTGTATAGTTTTCATTTTAAATCTTGGTTTTCTCCCGTTCCATATAAATTGAGATAAGTCTCGGTGCCAATCTTTAAACGGAATATCATTCCTAATGATGGGAAGATTCTGGAACAAAAATAATATTTTAGGAAGAATACTCATTTTAATCACCGAAATTCTTCCTAACCATGATATTCTTAAATTACTCCATTTTTTAAGATCTTTTTGGATTTCTTACCACTTTTTTTGGTAGTTATTCTTAAATAAATCTACATTTTTTGACGTAATAGTTATGTCCAAATACTTTATTTCTTTCCTAATTTGAAACCCTGTTTCTTCTTTTAATTTCGACACCTCAGTCTTTGAGAGATACATTGTCAATATTGTGGTTTTCCCCTTATTTACTTTAAATCCTGCTATCTTAGTGAACATGTCCAACTCTTTCATAATCACATCTACTTTGTCTGGGTTGGTAATAGTTAAAACTAGGTCATCCATGTATGCCCTCAATTTCATATATCTTCCTTTAAGTTTAATCCCTTCTATGGACACATTTTCCCTGATATTATGATTTAGAGATTCTAAATCATAATATCAGGGAAAATGCGTCCATAGAAGGGATTAAACTTAAAGGGACATATATGAAATTGAGGGCATACGTGGATGACCTAGTTTTAACTATTTCCCTGATATCATAATTTAGAATCTCTAATACCATCAAAAAAAGAAGAGGGGACAAGGGACATCACTGCCTAGTACCCTTTCAGACTTCTAATGGTTTGGTTTTCTCCCCGTTGACTATAACTCTCGCTGTTTGGTTTTTATCGATAGCCTTAATCCATTTCATGAATTTAGCACTGACATCAATTCTTTCTAAACATTTCATCATAAAATCCCACCTAACATTGTTGAACGCTTTCTCAAAGTCAATGAATATCATAGCCAATTTATGGTTAATATCTTTTTCGTGGTATTCTATGACATTCAAAATATGCCTTATGTTGTCCTTAATACTTCTTTATGCTAGAAAACCATTCTGGTCTGAAGAGACCCATTCTGTTAAGATCTTTTTTAACCGTGTCGCTAATATTGAAGCAAAGATTTTATAATCAACATTAAGCAATGAGATGGGGTGGAAGTTCTTAACCTCCATCTTATCCGTACCCTCTTTAGGTATTAGGCTAATATTAGGCTCCATCCATGAATTCAGGCCTTCTGCATCTTCAATATTACGAGCTACACTTAACAAATGTGGCATTAACTCCTCTTTAAATGTTTTATAGTATTCTGCAGGCAGCCCATCGGGACCTGCAGTTTTGCCTAATTTACACTTTTGAATTGCTTCAAATATTTCTTGTGCAGTTATTGCCTTATTCAAGCTTTCATGATGTTCCTCAGTAAAGCTTTTGATAGAGCACTTCTCAAGATAAGTGTCTAACTCTTCATGATTAGTCTCATTTTCTTTATAGAGATCACAATAGTATCTCCAAACGACTTGTTGCAAATCCATCTGATCAGTCATTTCCTTACCATTACTTCTTAGTTTGCCTATAATTCTCTTAACTTTCTCCTGTCTCAACTGTGCCGCTAACAATTTTCCTGGTTTGTTTGCACTTTCAAACAATCTCTGTTTAGAATATTTCATTTTCCTAGTTATCTCTTCAGTTAAGTACAAAGACATCTTTTGTTCAAGCCCTTTGATCTCAGTTATTAAAGAGTTATTTTTCAGATCTTCCTTTAACAACCTCTCCTTATCTTTTAGTAAGTTTGAAAGCCAATAAGTTCCTTCTCTCTTTTTTTTTCCCCGTTCAGCTCCCTTTTGTATAAAGAGACCACTAACCACTGCCTTGGAGGCATCCCAGGTTGTATTTATAGATGTATCATAATATTCGTTTTCTACAAAGTAATTTCTCAATTGGTTTTTAATGTCCTTTACCACATTTTCATCTAAAAGAAGTGTATCGTTAAGTACCCAATTGAAATCCTTCCTTTTTTCTTTCAATTCAATAGTTATAGGGTGATGGTCTGATCTAAATTTAGCTAATATCTCTGATTTTATAACTCTCAGGATCATATTTTTAGAAATCAGGAACATATCGATTTGCGCCCGAGATCTATGCCTTTCGGAGAAATATGTATAGTCTTTCACCAAACTGTATTCTTCTCTCCACACATTGGTAAGGTCATATTGTCTCATCAACTCAAAAAACTCCCTAGGTAATTTACCCTGATTAGGCTTAATCATTTTTTGTTGAGAATCTATCTATCTGGGGGGCAATGACCCCATTGAAATCCCCCAGTAACATCAAAGTGCTATTATTTAATTCATCCAATGTATTCAATTTAAACAACAATTCTTTATAAAATCTCCCTTTGTTATCATTTGGGGGCATATATCCCAATTACAGTTAGTCTCATTTCCTGCCATTTCACCTCCACTCCAATATAGCAGCCATTAGAATCGTTTAGGATCTCTCTTGGCTCAAGCTTATCTTTAACATACATTACGCCACTTTTCCTTTTTCTGGAGGCTGCCACAAATTCTCTGCCTAATTTGTTATTTGTCAAATATTTGATTTCATTGTTCCTAATTTTAGTCTCTTGTAGACAAATTAATTCACAGTTTAATTTTGTTAAATAATGAAACACCTGCTTTCTCTTCACAGGCCCATTCAGGCCTTTAACATTCCAAGATACACATTTATAAGATTTAGTCATTATCGAGAATCACACTTTCTTCTTCTTCCAATTTTTTCCCTCTATATTCTCTAGCTCCTCTTCCTCAAGATTCACATCTTCAATTACATCTCCACTTATTTCAGGTCTTACTCGTAAATCTCTTTCCTCACCACTTATCTCAGAATGTATATCAGTGTTCATACTTTCCTGAGTTAGAGTCGACACTACATTATCTTGTTTTCCCTTTTTAGTCAGCTCAACAGTCTTTGCCTTTTTCTTTATTTCTCTTACTTCAAGAGTATCCTCCTCCTTCTCTTTTCCTATCCCCTTTTGCTTACTCTCCCCCTTTGCATCTATTTTTATCTCTTCCTTATGCCTCCTTCCACTCCCAAATCTAACATCTAATTCAAACTCATTTCTGTATTTCTCCCAGAATTCTTTCGCATCTGTTAATGATTACAACTCTACCTTGGTCTTTTTAAACCAAAATGTTAATCCTTCTGGGATTAACCATCTATATGTTATTTGAAATCTTTGTATATCTGGTTCGTCAGGAAGGAGTAATCTTTTCTTCTCCTAATTACACTTGGGCCATGTCTTTAAATATTTTTAGTTCGATTCCATTTACCGACAAGGGGACTTCACTTTGCATGTTTAATATTTGATCTCTTACATGTCATCTCACAAAATTCACCACAATATCCTGTGGGAGCTTCCTCTGTAACGTAACTTTGGAATTTAATCAGAAGATCTTATCTATTTCAAACTCAAATAAATGCTCTGATTTCCCCAGGTAATTTGTTAATGGTGATATCAACATTTCCATCAAGTTCTCACCATCTTGTTTGGGGAGTCCTCTCAATTTTACAGACCTTTCCCTTTGTCTAGCATCCGCCTTAATCCTTTCTTCATCTAAGTCCTGTGGCAAATCTTGTATCCTTTCCATTTTCCATTCAAATTTTACCTGTTTATTTTCTACGCTGTCAATTCACATTTTCATTTTATTAAATTCTACTGATGTTTTATCAAAGGCCCTCCTCACATCCTTCATTTCGGATCTTAGCTCTTGTTTAATCTCCGCCTTAAAATCTGTCATATCCTGATGTAAGTCTTGAATCTCCCTACTCAGATCACTTCTCAATGATTTAATTTTATCCAGTAATGCAATGTAGGGGTCCCCACCCTTAGTCTGTTCTAAAGAGGGCCTTCTCTGCACTGAAGTATGCGCCCTGCTTGCTCAACTCCTCAAATTCATAGACATTCTCAATTATTATGCAACTAGCTTACTAACAGTGTGACCTAATGTATACTACGTTTGCTCTGGGAATATCCAGTTTTCTTCAATCCATTAGTAACAACTAAAGATACGTCACTATACTAACCAATATCCTCTTACTTACTTACTTACTTACTTATCAATTGTTTTTTTCACAATATCCCCATTATCAAATTGTCAATATCCATGCCAAAATTATATCCCGCTGAGTTTCATACTATATATATATCAGTGCAAAAGAGAACATCAGATTATAGCTTCCCAAAATCAAAATCTCCCCAGTCTCCAGAGTATCCAAAGTGTCTCAAAGTTTTTCCTTTCCCTTAAATTCAATCCTTTTTAGAAACTTTAATAGTTAGTTTTCAAGTCTTTTCCAAGCCAGAGATCTCTTATTTATTCAATATCCTTTAGGATAATATTATCCCCTGCTAAGCATTATCTAATATTATAAATATTAAAAGTCTCAATGATATTTAACTGCAATTCTACAAAGGTCGCAGTTGAGCAATCAATCCCAATAGTATCTCCTTTTATAAGGCAGCCTTGTATTCACTGCCATGCATCTCCCTCCATCTTTGGGCTCTGACAACCACCACCAAAAGGAAGAGCCAGAAGAGCTACGCTGAAATTCTGACACTCCGTCAGGCAGACAGATGGGCTATTCACGAAGCAGCTGACTACGAGAAGCTGTTGATTGCCATAATTGGTATTCCACTTCCCTCCTGGGATATGTCCTCTTACCAGGAACTGGGAGCCGGGAGCAGAGAGCCTCTTGCAAAATCAGCGGCACGACCCTTCTCGGGACTCTGTGGGTCCGCCTTAGTGTTCTCCTCTCTCCCACCGGCTGCATCTGACATCACTTGAGTGCACGGCCTCAAGACTTCAACTCCCAAGATCTGCTCAACCAACACCAGTCAGGACACAACCAACAACACAATCAGGCAAATTCCTTTTGGCTCATATGCAAATCTACAGCCTTTCCAAGCGGAGCAAACAAACAGCCTTGGAGCAAACAAACAGCGAGGCAAACAGCAGAGCGAAAAAACAGCCGTGAAAACACCAGCCTCTTCTATTAGAGCCTCAGCACAGTTCTTCCCCTGCTTTTTCCAAGCTTTTTAATTCCAGAGGGCTCAAAGATGGTAAGTCAAAGTACTTACAGTCTTCGCTCTGCTAAGTGATGTTCAATACGAACAATAGCATACACAGTGCTTTATAAAATTGGTGGCGTCCCTAACCAGATAACTGGTAGCATCAGGAAGGCGTGGTGGCTATGTTTCTCCACTATCTCCTTTATTCTCTCTCTCTTGAAGTCTTCAGAATGTTTTTTGATATTAAAGAGGACTGTCCAAAAGCCCCTTTACACTCCCCTTGTTGGTGTGTGGATGATGAGTGTTGTAGTGATGCCCTTTGGCACCCAGCAGAGTCTGCAGGACAAGCTGGCTGCTGTGATCCACAGCCACTGTGTAGATTTGCCATCAACTGGCTCAGCTTCCCTTCTCCAGCATCCTGTCTTCCTCAGTCAAGAAGACACATTGTAAAGTCCAAAACCATAGCTTTATTAATGCATATAAAAAGTAAAAATAAGACAACTAAGTAAAATCCATTGTGATGAACTTGTCCAGTTCAGCCATACAAGATTACATCTTTAACAATCCCAAAAGCATTAGGATCCAACTTGTTGCAGTTAAAACCACTGCATCCAGCCACACATGTTCACATCTTGAACAATAAACAATTCTTAGACAAAGGATTTTCTAAGCCCATCCCATACTCCACCTTCTAGGTGTTAACTTTATGTTAATTGGATAATGACAGTATGATGTATGTTAACCCAGCCTCTTGTTGTCCATCATCCACCACGTGAGCAACTTTCCCAAGCCTAACGATGTTTATGTATTTGATATCTCTTTGTTATCCATAACAAAGTCTGGTTCCATTAGTTTTACCTCTGGGAAAGTACATTGTTGATGTCTCTATTACCACCTGGCGTTGATTCACCCTGTTTCTCTAAATATTGTTTGTGCCTTATCCAGAAACTGTTCTCAAGTGGAAAATTACAGACACACACACATCTTTACATTTCACCTTTGACTATATATCCCATTCATATCCTAACAATCCCCTCCTGAAATGTATAGATGTGTGAGAATTATTGTTGTTGTTGTTATTAAAACCATCTAAGCACAATGTTTGACTCTATATATTTAAAATGACATCTCAATCTGTTATAACAATTGTTAATGTTGTTATATCTCTAAAACCTTTGTTAATATATCTATAGTGTTGTGTTTTGGTTTTTAAACTCTAGGCACACAATTCCATTTTAAACCAGCTCTCTCTAGCATTTTGTTATAAAACTCTAACGTATCTTGACCTGTATTCTAACATTTTTAACACCTCTGTTTTTGTCATAAAAATGTATGTCTGTGAATCTCTATATATCACAACTGACAACTCACAATTTAAATCTTATAACTGTTTAATCTACTTTATCTCATTTAATGTTATATATTTTGTTTTATCAGCATTTAAAGCTCTATTAACACTTAAAACTCTATCAACACTTATAACTATATATCCTTATTTTTAATCTATCAAACTGTTAAGCTTGTCTATATTTAAACAACAATCTTTAAACTGACTATCATATAACTTTAAAGCAAATGAACTATCTATGAAACACTGTTATTTTAATGTGGCTATTTTAAATCACAAGCCTCTATCTCTTAAAAAAACTTATCAAATGTTTTATTGTTGTCTAATCTATTATTTAAAACAATTGTTTTCTTAAACACCTATAACAACACAATTATAATCTATTATTTGTCAACTATAAACATCAAACCCCTCGCAAAGCTTTTTTATATATTTGGATATTTAAAACTCTTTATAACTTTATTTTAAACAAAACCTTTTAACTTTAAACCTGTCACCATTTTCTTGTACTCTGTAAACCACACTTTTTAAACTCTTTTATGTTGACTCACTAAACCATATGTAGTCTAGCAACTTTAAAAATAAAATCTCAAAAATCAAAACCTTTAATAACACATCTCTCTAGACAACTTTTTTCATTTAGTCTCTTGAATCTAAACAACCAAAAACTGTCATCTCTTTTTTGTGTTAACACATCAGCATTTAAACAAGCAATCTCAAAACCAAAATGTTGAACTTACTAGCCCCTCCTTATTGTTGTTTAAAGTCTTATTTTAGTCACAAGCTCTCAGCCTTAAACTAAATGTTTTTTATCAGTGTTTTAAAACCTTTGTTGAACAAATCCTTTTGTTATTAACCTAGCTTTGTATTTTTATTTACCATCAGGCATCTTTTATTTTGTATATCCATTCACCTTGTGATTTTTGTTTTTAGGTCTATCAACCACATTTTAAACACCTCTTTGTCAATTTTAAACACTTAAACTTCTTGCTGCACTGCAGGGTATCATTCTCCCTCTCTCAACAGGAAAAAACCTTTTACAACTTTTAAAACCTCTGAAACTCTCTGAAACTCCTTAACACTGTCTGAAACTCCTTGAAACTCTCCGGCTCACCAGCCACTTATGTATAAACCCTTGTCTTTTGTATAATAAACTTGTGTGTTGTTTTCACTCTCTATTAATTTTCCTTGACATAACATGTATCATTTTCTCTCTCTCTCTCTTTTTGTCTAGACTTGTGTGTCCTTTGTTTTATTGTCATTCTACTTTTTGATGATCTTTTCTGTATTGTCTGAATTAAAGTGTTTTTCTCACTTTCAGAGGATTAATGTTTGTCTGTCTTTTGTGTGTTGTGTGCCCCTCCATTTCCTGACACTTGGATCTTTAACTGTCTTATTTTCAGTAAAATCTCTTTGTTTGAATGTATCTTTTTTCTTAACTTAAAAACATAAAGTTGGAAGAGACTACAAGGACCATCTAGTCTAACCCCCTGCCATGCAGGAACTCTCAGTCAAAACTTGAATGTTTTTCACAATTGTTATTTTTTTTTTTTAGACATTAAAACTTTTCCCACCATCAAGGTGAAATCTCTAACTGTTATTTTTTTTAATATTTTATAACACCATCTTGACACTTTGGTTTAATTTTTCTTTTAAAACATGTTAGCACATATATCTTTGTATATTATCTAAAACCTGTTAAATACTTTAAATTCAGTGGATCCCCACATAACATGTGTAATGATGTTAGATTTTTTTCTTTTTTAGCCAGTTTCTCAAACTGTGAGACAAGAATTCTCTTTTCCCCCCGGTCTGTGAGCAAAGACCCTTTGTAATCAATTTTTTTTTTTACATTTATCCATTGTTAAAAACTTTCAATTGTATCACATCTCTGTCTTAAAACTCTGACATATAAAAACTCTGGAAAATCTATCCATAATCACTAAGAAAATATTTGTTGTCACTTAGTAATATACATTTGTCTCTTTTGTTTAACAGCAACCTCAACAGGTCATTTTTGCAATTCACTTGCTCTGGTTTTGTCACAGGAAAAACCTTGACTTTTTTATCCTGTGGCAAACCAAACATCTCTCAAATCATTTGTATAATAAAACATTTAAAAAAATTTTAGGAGCTATATCTCACCAGTTTAAAACAAGCTATCAAATCTTATGTTCTCTAGAATTCTATATTGATGTGCATAACCAGAATGCAATGATTCATTTTCCACACCTGCACATTTAGCATTTGTCTCACTTTGTATAAAACACATATTTTTCCTCTTATAGCTTTTGTATACACCTCCCCATCAAGGATGATTTTATATTTTTTTTTTTTACAAAACTCATTGTATATCCCCTGACACACCCAATTTAAACAGTTTTTGTAAAACCAGGTATATATAAAACATTTTCAAAGTTTTCTCACCAAAACTTGGCATGTAGACATTTCTCAATTTCTTTTGACATCTCTTATCCCTCCATCAGCTAGATAAACATCTTTAAGATTGGAGGATTTCTTTATTTTTCAGCAAAACTGTAACATATGTCCCAGAATATATAGACTCTTGTCCTCAGATTTCACCTGTTTGAGTCACACTGTCTTAGCTCTGTAGAACAGCTTGTAGCTTCTCTGTTTCTCCCAATGTCTCTGGTTTGTAGATAGATTGTTGATTGTAGCAAACATCCTTGCATTGCCATTTTTAAAACTCCTGTTCTGTTGTAGTTAAAACATCGTTTTTTTTCTCCCGTGCATCAGCTGCCTTTTCAGGACGCATTTCTTGGCTTCAAGTGCTGTCCCAGGCATTTTTTTTTTTTTTTGAAAACTCAGCTGCTTGCTTAGGTATCCCCGAGCTAAGCAACTTTTCTGGCCTTTCTTCAAGCAAACCACTTGGCTTAACAGTTCCATCCTTTTGGAACTTCAGGCCTCTAGCAACACTGTTGCAGCCCCACACAGCATTGACCACTGTGTAAAACTTCACCCCCACCAGGGATTTTTGTATTTTCCTCTAAGAACTGTAAAGTCCTTTGACCACAGCATTTAAGACAAAGTTGTGTAGAAAATCATTCATTCTTTTCTTCAGTTTCTAAAACCTTTGGCTGAAGAAACATCCTCTCCCAAAACATAACTGTAACTCAGAGAGGGGTAACAGAATGAGTCTTTTAGCTTAGGCAACCGCCTGTGTCCAGCAATCATGCTGCATTTTAAAACTGCATACATTGCAACATGTATTCTGTGACTCAAGCCCCAGCTGCTTCCATATCAAACAAAATGGCCTTTAAAAGAATTGTTTGCAGCTTGAACAAAAACAAAAATTTCACTGCATTGAACCCGCAGTATTCTCAGCATTCTCAGGCTTTGTTTTTCTCTGCATCGTACTGTTTAAAGAGTGGAGATTCCTCAGACACCCGTCTTTAAAGAGGTCTGCACTCTGCCATCCAGCAAAACAGCTTAGCAGTAAACTTTAACTGTTTACCTACATCTGAAGATTTGAAGCCACCTCTGCTTTTCCCAGCAACCGCTAAAGCATGGTTTCCTTGTCCCGGCACAGCTGAAGTCGTTGCAGACTTGGCATTTGAACTTGTGGGCTTTTCCTTCTGGACATTTGGCCTCTTTGTCCTCTGGCAGACCAGCCACATTTGGCAGACAAGCCTCTCTTCTAGCAAAAACAGTCTTAGCTGGAAGACCAGCCACATCTGGCAGACAAGCCTCTCTTTAGGCAAAAACAGTCTTAAATTGGCAAAACAGCCATAACTGGGCAAAACAAGCCACAAACTGGGCCCATAACCCTTGTTGGTGTGTGGATGATGAGTGTTGTAGTGATGCCCTTTGGCACCCAGCAGAGTCTGCAGGACAAGCTGGCTGCTGTGATCCACAGCCACTGTGTAGATTTGCCATCAACTGGCTCAGCTTCCCTTCTCCAGCATCCTGTCTTCCTCAGTCAAGAAGACACATTGTAAAGTCCAAAACCATAGCTTTATTAATGCATATAAAAAGTAAAAATAAGACAACTAAGTAAAATCCATTGTGATGAACTTGTCCAGTTCAGCCATACAAGATTACATCTTTAACAATCCCAAAAGCATTAGGATCCAACTTGTTGCAGTTAAAACCACTGCATCCAGCCACACATGTTCACATCTTGAACAATAAACAATTCTTAGACAAAGGATTTTCTAAGCCCATCCCATACTCCACCTTCTAGGTGTTAACTTTATGTTAATTGGATAATGACAGTATGATGTATGTTAACCCAGCCTCTTGTTGTCCATCATCCACCACGTGAGTAACTTTCCCAGGCCTAACGATGTTTACATATTTGATATCTCTTTGTTATCCATAACAAAGTCTGGTTCCATTAGTTTTACCTCTGGGAAAGTACAATGTTGATGTCTCTATTACCACCTGGCGTTGATTCACCCTGTTTCTCTAAATATTGTTTGTGCCTTGTCCAGAAACTGTTCTCAAGTGGAAAATTACAGACACACACACATCTTTACATTTCACCTTTGACTATATATCCCATTCATATCCTAACACCCCTTACCAGGGGAGTAAATAATGGTCAGATATAGATTTTAACTGACCAAGACCTTGGTGAGCAGTACGGACCAACACAAAGATATGTCTTACCGGTCCGCCATAAACAACTAGAAGTAGCCATCTAATTATTTTCAAAGTAATATCCAACCACTTCAAGCAAAAAAAAAACCCCTCTCCATAATAGTGTAAGAGCTATTTGAAAGTAGAATTTATTCTCATGGACTTTGATGCACTCTACGTCCTTCGGAGTCTTTCCACAAAGTTTGGATGGGCAATTATCAGATGTTGTTGAGGTGCAAAAATTCTGAAGGGTGGAAGGTTGGACTAGGCATCTCTTGGCATCTCTTCCATCTGTAAGGTTCTGTGATTACATGTCTGACATTCTAGAATGGGAGATTTGGAAAAGAAGGCAAGTGATACGTAGTCCAAACCCTTCATGTCATTTATGGTTTCATAATGAAAGTGGTTGTGATGGAGGGGTATCCAGTCTGCAAGAAATCACATGGAGAGAAGGATCCTCTCCTATGCAGAACGAAAAAATCTTCCATTGTCCAAGATTTCTTTGCATGAGGAAGTTGATGGTAATAGTTATATTGAATGTTATTTCCTCTCTGTTGAGTCGTTTTCTTAATGTCCGGGTTTATGGAGGAGTAAAAAAGGAAGTTTGGCTGCTGGTCAGTGGACAAAACTTTGAACCCTTGGAAAGAGTTGTTTTTGATTTGGGTCTTCCCTACTGGGCATCCTACATTTGTAGGACATGCCCTCCATTTTCAGATCATACTATATTTCATGGGAATATACTATATATGTACATTTGTAGACCCATAATTAATCATGACCATCGCCATCTAATCATTTTCAATGTATATTCCACCCCCTTCAAGCAAAACAACTCTCCATAATAGTGTAAGAGCTATTTGAAAGTAGAATTTATTCTCTTGAAATTTGATGCACTCTATGTCCTTTGACGTCTTTCCACAATGTTTGGATGGGCAATTACAAGACGCCGTTGAGGTGCAAAAATCCTAGAGGGTGGAAGGTTGGACTAGACTTCTCTTGGCATCTGTTCCATCTGTAAGGTTCTGTGATTACATGTCTGACATTCTAGAATGGGAGATTTGGAAAAGAAGACAAGTGCTATGTAGTCCAAACCCTTCATGTCATTTACGGTTTTATAGTGAAAGTGGTCGTGATGGAGGGGTACCCAGTCTGCCAGAAATCACATGGAGAGAAGGATCCTCTTCTATGCAGAACGAAAAATGCTTCCATTGTCCTAGATTTCTTTGCATTTGGAAGTTGATGGTAATGGTTATATAGAATCTTAATTCATGCCTGTTCAGCCCTTTTCCTGCTGTCCGAGTTTATGGAGTAGTAAAAAAGGAAGTTTGGTTGCTAGTCAGTAGACAAAACTTTGAACTCTTGGAAAGAGGTGTTTTTGATTTGGGCCATCCCACCTGGGAATCCTACATTTGTAGGGCATGTCCTCCATTTTCAGATCAAAGTATATTTTATAGGTATAAACTATATTTGTACACTTGTAGACCCATAATTAATTATATCCAAAACCATCTTATCATTTTCAATGTAATTTCCACCCCCTTCAAGGAAAACAATGCTCAATAATAGTGTAAGAGCTATTTGAAAGCAGAATTTATTCTCTTGGACTTTCGTGCACTCTACGTCCTTCGAGGTCTTTCCACAATGTTGGTATAGGCAATTATCAGACATTGTTGAGGTGCAAAAATTCTGAAGGGCGGAAGGTTGGACTAGGCATCTCTTGGCATCTCTTCCATCTGTAAGATTCTGTGATTACATATCTGACATTCTCGAATGAGAGATTTGGAAGAGAAGGCAAGTGCTATGTAGTCCAAACCCTTCATGTCCTTTACGGATTCACAGTGAAAATGGTCATGATGGAGGGGTACCCATTCTGCATGAAATCACATGGAGAGAAGGATCCTCTTCTATGCAGAACAAAAAAAATCTTCCATTGTCCAAGATTTCTTTGCATGAGGAAGTAGATGGGAATGGTTATATTGAATCTTATTTCCTCTCTGTTGAGCCGTTATCTTGCTGTACGAGTATATAGAGCAGTAAAAAGGAAGTTTGGTTGCTGTTCAGTGGACAAGACTTTGAACCCTTGGAAAGAGTTTTTATTGATTTGGGGCTTCCCTCCTGGGTGTCCTACATTTGTAGGACTTCCCCTCCATTTTCAGATCACAGTATATTTTATGTGTTTAAACTATATTTGTACACTTTTAGACCCATAATTAGTCATGACTATCACCATCTAATCATTTTCAATGTAATATCCACTGATTTCAGGCGAAATAACACTCCATAATAGTGTAAGAGCTATTTAAAAGCAGAATTTATTCTCTTGGACTTTGGTGCACTCTACGTCCTTTGAGGTCTTTCCACAAATTTGGTATAGGCAATTATGAGATATTATTGATGTGCAAAAATTCTGAAGGGCGGAAGTTTGGTCTAGCCATCTCTTGGCATCTCTTCCATCTGTAAGGTTCTGTGATTACATATCTGACATTTTAGAATGGGAGATTTGGAAAAGAAATCAAGTGCTATGTAGTCCAAACCCTTCATGTCATTTATGATTTCATAGTGAAAGTGGTCGTGATGGAGGGGTACCCAGTCTGCATGAAATCACATGGGAGAAGGATCCTCTTCTATGCAGAACAAAAAAATCTTCCATTGTCCAAGATTTCTTTGCATGAGGAAGTTGATGGTAATGGTTATATTGAATCTTATTTCCTGTCTGTTGAGCCCTTTTCTTGCTGTCCGAGTTTATGAGGCAGTAAAAAAGAAGTTTGGTTGCTGGTCAGTGGACAAAACTTTGAACCCTTGGAAAGAGTTGTTTTTGATTTGGGCCTTCCCTCCTGGGCATCCTACATTTGTAGGACATGTCCTCCATTTTCAGATCACATTATATTTTATGCGTATACACTATATTCTGTTAGCAGACGTCCTCCATTTTATTATATATTTTAGCCATGTGGAGTTCCCTATGACCCCAGCCTGGCCCTTGGGAGATGGCAGCCATAATCCCCTAGATGTGAGGTCAGGTAAGCAAGCTAAAAATTGCTTAAGACCACTAAGGATTTCCTGGACAGGCAGGTTTTTGAAGATGCCCTTGGAAATATCCCATTATGTTGGAAAACATACATAATAGTGTTTGTCTTAGTGTCGCACTTGATGAGATAGTGATTAGATTTGATGGCACCTTCTTTCTCTAGCTTCCTTTCCTTGATCGCTTTGATACCACATGCATTGTTTAGACTATGCCCAGACAAGTAAACAATGAAAAGCCCATCACATCTTTGTCTAGCTATTGTCCAGCCCATGGCTAAAAGGCAGAATTTCCCTATAAGAACCCCTGGATTTTAGCAGACATCATGCTACCTTGGAAGTGCATGCTGAAACTCTGTCGGTCTGTGCTCTGAGATAGTTCCTGCGACCCCCTTCTTGCTGGTCTTGCCCCTTCCACAGAACTCATCTTCATTCTCCGCCGAAGCCCAGTGGAGTCACTTGGGTGTAAGTATATCCTCTGTCCTGGTCTTTCTCTCTTTGCCTTCCCCGCTCTCGCTCTTCCCCCTCTTACTCTTCTCGCATGTGTGTGTGTGCGTGTGCCGCATTTGGATGTTTGCTTATTTTGTTAATAAAAGATTTCACACTTTAATTTGGAGCTTGGTCCGTTTTTGTGTCTTCCCAGCCAAAAACTCTTATATCTCCCATAGACAATTGGATAAAGTCCTAGAAGCGAAGTTGGGTGCTTCCCTCTCTCATTTGAGCTAATTATAAATTCCCCAAAAGTAGGACTTGGATTCCCAACAATTTGTACACTTGTAGACCCATAATTAATCATGACCATCACCATCTAATAAATTTCAATGTAATATCCACCCACTGCAAGCAAAACAACTCTCCATAATAGTCTAAGAGCTATTTGAAAGTAGAATTTATTCTCTTGGACTTTGATGCTCTCTACGAGATGATGTTCCATTTTTCAAGATTTCTTTGCATGAGAAAGTTGATGGCAATGGTGTTGGGAAACCAAGACCTAATTTTGGGGAGGAATAAGTGGGGGAAGAGCGAGAGCAGGGAAGGCAAAGAGAGAACGACCAGGACAGAGGATATACTTACACCCGAGTTGACTCCTCTGGTGGCAAATGGAGGCAAATGGAGATGAGCTCTGTGGAAGGGGCACGACCAGCAAGGGGGGGGGGTTGCGGGAACTATCTCAGAGTGCAGACCGACAGAGTTTCAGCATGCACTTCCAAGGTAGCACGAGGTCTGCTAAAATCCAGGGGTTCTCATAGGGAAATTCTGCCTTCTAGCAATGGGCTACAGCTAGACAAAGACGTGATGGGCTTTTCATTGTTTACTTGAGTCCGGGCATAGTCTAAACCAGGGGTAGGCAACCTTTCCCCTTTAAGGGCCGAGGGACTTCAGCTCCCAGAATCCCAGGAGCTATTGGCCAACATGGGACTATTGGCCAACATGGCTGAGGCTTCTGGGAGCTGAAGTCCCTCGGCCCTTAAAGGGGAAAGGTTGCCTACCCCTGGTCTAAACAATGCATGTGGTATCAAAGCAATCTAGGAAAGGAAGCTAGAGAAAGGAGGTGCCATCAAATCTAATCACTGTCTCATCAAGTGTGAGACTGAGATAAACAAACACTATTAGGTATCTTGTCCAACATAATGGGATATTCCCCAGGGCAACTGCCATAACCTGCCTGTTCCGGTGGTCTTTTGTAACTTTACTTGCTTACATGACTTCACATCTAAGGGATTATGGCTTCTATCTCCCAGGGGTCAGGCTAGGGTCATAGGGGACTCCACATAGTCAAAATGTATATGAAAAATGGAGGACTTTTACTAACAGTCCCCCCCCCCCAAAAAAAGCATTGAGACCAATGCACTGGTGTTTTGGGATCAATGTCTTTCGAATTAGCCTTTGTCATAAAATTTCGGGGTGACAATTTAGAAAGCAGAGTTGTGTTCGGGCAGAAGTATCTCTCTCTCTCAGAAAAGGAGGGGTGGGGTCCCTAACCACACATCGGGAACCCATTCACACTTCAATAACCACCATAACAGAAAAGCAAAAGTAGTTGGAAAAAGCAGTAGCAACAATAGAAAAGCAAAAGTGTCAATGGCAATGCACAATCAGTTCAAATAAACAGCAATAGCAATATTAAGGCGAGCGTCTTGGATGGGTGCAAGTCCAAAAGGAAAAAGAGTGAGAGTCCGTTCTTGGACAGGATAGTGTCCGTGGGGATTGTGGGCAACAGTCCGAGGCAAGGGATCTTGAATATCAGTGTCCAAGGGGTGACAGAAATGTAAATCCAGGGGGCAACGTCGCATTTGGCTAGGGCAACGCTGTCAATAGTTGGCGTTAGTGTGGTGGCTTAGCTAGAAGCCTTGAAATCTAGGCAGAGGCGGGGCAGCTGTGATGGAGGGAGCCGTTCGTCTGCTTCAGTGGGGGCTGTAGTGGGAGCGATACGGGCACCATCTGCCTGCAAGTGGTGGCGTGGTGGTCTTGGGAATGCTAGCGGGTGGTCCACGTCCAGGGCTGCATCCGAGATGCTTGTCCTGTCTGCAAGCGGTCGGGCTTCGGTGGCGTCTGGATTTTGGGTTGGAGACTTACCTTCCTCTTGAAAGCTTGCCAGAGATGAAAGAGTAGAAAACATGCATTGAGGATGAAGTCTCACCCCCCCCCCCATGTCTCTGGAGAGACGTGGCTAAAAAGTTAAGTGACACTGCCATAGGGTAGCACAAGAGTTAGTGGCAGAAGCCACAAGAAAGAGAAATCCCCAAGTCACCATACTAGCAACGAAAGTCCATCACTGAAAGGGGGCGTACAGCGCCACATACATAGACACACCAACATTTAGCATGCGACAAACTACATAGGGCTTAAGGCCCATCTTATAACTCAATAACTACTTCGAGGTGGAGAGACTATAGCGGTCACACTGTCTCGGTGCCCGTTGGCTTTTTGTGAATCACCAATGAACCTGTGTCTGGCACCATGGTATTCTCTAACATGGGGGTGCACGGATAGGCCTAGACTGGTCAGGTGGGTCGCGGGGGCGATCCCGATAGGCTGTATAAACTGTGGGCACTTGGTCTGAGCGAAGCGGGGGTCGCCACCTTGGAGAGGGGGTCAGGAATATTAGGAAGGGTATGCAAATTAGGGTTCCATTTGAACTAAACAGGCTTATTGCGGCAGAACCGGGGCATTCCTAGGCTTGCAAAAGGTGTGGCTGGATGGGGTTTGGAGCGGGGATTTAGGTCCATTGCTCCGAGTGGGTTGGTCATGATGACTTAAAAGGAGGTGGACAGGCCTGTGGTTACTATGCTTCCCATGGCTGGGGTGCCCTAAGTGGGGCTTCCGTGAGGGGGCCTTGCTACTGGCTGATAGGGAAGGCCAACTTTGGGTGGTGCTTCCATCTGCGGCCAACCTCCGTCTGTCTTGGCAAACTAGCCAAATAGCCTGGACAAATGCAAAGAGCACTCTCATGAGAGTCACCCTCTGCATTTTGGGCTCTCAGCCAGAGCACCAAGCAGGGGTTCGATTGGCTGGCAGTGTGGCCGCACTACCCAAAGCTGGTCTTTTTTCTCAGTCATACAAAAAGGTGGAGGCTAGTACCCCATCTTCCTATCGAGTGAAAAAGACAGACCAAAACTTTTCTTTCCCCCCACTCCTGATACCAAAAGGGTGGGGCGCAGGTAGTGGCTATGGAGGTGTGAATGGTTAGGCTTATCCAAGAAGGCTCTCTTTCCCACCTTCATCCTCTAGAGGACGGAGGCAATTGGAGAAGGAGCAGGGCTGGTGGTAGTGGTTGGGGTGCCTAGTGGTCATTGGCTGTGGGAGATCTAGTCTGCGTCTAAGGGCACGTAACTCGGCCACTTTCTTTCTAATCCAACATGTGAGACTGATAGCTCCTATGACAGTGACAACCTGTATCGCCAGAATTATTGTGATGGGATTGGTTATTAATTTTAAGATTGCCTGTCCTGTGGCTGACAAGTCCCACTTTCCAAACCAAGTATTCTTTGTTGCATCTTTGATTTCTTGAGTGACTTCAATAATCTGCTGGGCTTTGAGGTCTACAGAAATCTTGATTCTGGCCTCAGTCTGCTCGATTTGTTTGGCAGTCTGGCTCAAGTTAGTGAGTAGGTGCAACCATTTTGAGATCTGTAGTTCTTCCTCCAAATGAAATCTTTCTAACAACTGTGGGTTTACAAAATATGGTACTCCACTTGTATATTCTCTAACTGTCTCATGCAAGTAAAATTCCTTTCCAAAACAATCTCTAACATGTACTTGGCAAAAACACAGGGTTCCTAATAATCTATCACTATCCAACATACATTCAAACGGCAATAAAATAACGTGGTCACAAGGGGTCTGGAGGCAAAAGCAATCATGGTTAAGCTGAACAAGGATGGATGACTGAACTGGGACTATAACGTGGTTCTGTATCTCTTGTATGGGGGTTCCTATTAAACCACTGTAACAATGGGTCCACTGCTGTGTTTTTACACACCCAGACAAATCATATAAGTGGGTGCCATTAGTCCAATGTAACGTTTGTGCTGGCAATATAGTTGTATTACTTTCTGCTAAGGGGAGACCTATGTGGGAAGTGGGGTGAATGACTTGGGGATCCAATATCTTTTCATGATAAATGCCAATGTAGAGCACCATGTCTTGCCAATGTGCTCTGGTTATCTTAGTTAAATCTGTGGGGTGTTGGAAGGGATCCGAGTATCTTTTCTTAAACAAAACCATGACTTCTGGGTGGATGAGTCTCAGAAAAGAGGCTTGAATTAACTGCTATGCAAATGCTATCAGACTGCTCTGAATTTGGGTGCACTGAACGGCTATGGATAAGTTATAAATGCCAGACTTAAGGAAGCTTCCTATGTCTATGATGATTTCTTTTACTATGCCTACCCATTATAGTAGGAGATGGCCAATTATGTCTATGTCTTGGGCCACATTTGTTAGACCTGAGGCAATGGATACACCTAACTCTTTGGTTTGAGATCCAACCAATCCCAATTTATTAGCCACCACTTCTGTATCTATTGCATTTAAAACTCCTATGCCTGTTCCAAGTCCTCCTAATACTGTGTCTACAAGATCGTGCTTGCTTCTGAAAAGCGGATGCGTTACATTATGCCATTTCTCTTCCAATTGTTCCCACTGCGCCTACGTGGTTTTTAAATATGGGCTGCAAACGGGGATCGTGAGTCCTACATTTATGGCCGTCAAATTCAATTTTAGTTTGGTGACTATGGGTTGGATCTCCGTGTATGCATACAGGGATATATCTTTCCTAATTACTACATTGCCAATGTAGATGGATGGCTCCTGGATCATAGCAGGAACTTCGGCGGGAATGTCTGGACACACCATGCGCTGGCAAGTTATGGTGCAATTAGTGGGGGTGCGAATGAAGTCGCGACACACAAACAGTCTGGTTTTCCAAGCCCATGTAGGGCGGCACAGATAATCTATAATAATATAATAATAATAATAAAATTTTATTTATAACCCACCCCTCTGCAAAGCAATCGGGGCGGCTTACAACAGGTTAAGATACAGCAATTAAAACATTCATTCCGAATTCCTACAACCCCCCACCCACAACCCACACCCCTTAAAATAGAATTAAACTAATTAAATTTAAAATTAAACATATAACTAAGTAAAATAACAACAATAGCAACTGCGTATAACAAAAAGGCCACTCAGAGGGGGGATGAGGGCAAAATAGATCCACATGTATTATCCCTGCGAGAAGGTTATTCTGGGAAGGCCTGCCAGAAGAGGTCTGTCTTGACTGCTTTCTTGAAAGCAGTCAGAGATGTACTAAGACGGATCTGCTCCGGCAAGCCATTCCACAGTTTAGGGGCAGTAACAGAAAATGCCCTCTGGGAAGTCTGCCTAAGGTTTACCTTTGGCTGTTGAAGCAGATTCTTCCCCGTTGAACAGAGGGCACGGGGGGATCATACGGGAAGAGGCGGTCCCTGAGATAGGATGGACCCAAGCCATGTAGGGCTTTATAGGTCAAAACCAACACCTTGTACTGCGCCCAGAAACTAATTGGCAGCCGGTGGAGGGATTTAAGCACTGGAGATATGTGCTCCCTCCTGGATGTTCCGGTGATTAATCTGGCTGCCATATTTTGCACTAACTGAAGTTTCCGGGTTAGGCACAAGGGTAGCCCCATGTAGAGTGCATTGCAGCAATCTAGCCATGAGGTTACCAGCGCGTGCACCACAGTTTCCAGGTCTTTCCTGTCCAGGTATGGGCCCAGCTGGCGTATCAGCCAAAGCTGATAAAAGGCACTCCTGACTGTCGCACTCACCTGATTGGTCATGTGAAGCGACGAGTCAAGGAGTACCCCCAGACTGCGCACATGGTCCTTGGAGGAGAGTGTGACTCCATCCAGGACTGGGGGCTGTAATCCCGAACCCGGATTCGGACCTGTAACCATGAGCACCTCCATTTTGTCTGGATTCAACTTCAATTTGTTTTTCCTCATCCAATCCATTACCGCTCTAAGACAGTTATTGAGAGGAGAGACGCCATCAGAGGTCTGAGACGATGATTTGGTCATGGAGAAATAAATCTGGATGTCATCAGCGTACTGAAGACACCGTGCTCCATGCCTCCGAATGATCTCCCCCAGCGGCTTCATATAAATGTTAAATAACATCGGGGACAGGATGGTGCCCTGAGGGACGCCACAATTAAGCTCTATTTTAGAAGAGCAACTGTCCCTGAGCCTCACTCTCTGGGATCTGCTAGAGAGGAAGGAACGGAACCACTGCAAAGCAGTGCCTCCAATTCCTAACTCTCTCAGCCGATCCAAGAGAATGGCATGATCTATGGTGTCAAAGGCCGCTGAGAGGTCCAAGAGCACCAGCAGGGTCACACTTCCCCTGTCGATGCTCAAGCGGAGGTCATCGGTCAGAGCAACCATGGCAGTCTCAACCCCAAATCCTATCCTAAAGCCAGTTTGAAATGGATCGAGGGAGGGAGGTGTAGAAAGAGGTGGGGGGGTTGCCGAATGGGGGATCGAAGAAGTGCCTTCTCCAGATCTCTGCTTGAAGGGGGAGGGGGCCTGCATCTGCCTCCACCCAACTGAGTTCTTTGGTGCCAAACATATAAACTCTCGAAGCTAGGGTGTTTCTTTTGGTAACATATACTCTAGTCTTAATTAAAACGGGGAGTCCCTTTTCATACCAGGTCCTTGCATTGCCCATAGAATCTATTACCTCCATCATTCCTGGGTACGGGGTGGCCCAATGACATTTAGCCTCTATATTATACTTCCAATCTGTGTTGAATTGGGTCGGATAAACACTAGCACAGACCTTAGCTGACATCCATAGCAATACCCAGAGGGTCCATGCGCTCAGTGCCATCTCTTGTCCCTGTAGAGAAGCAGAGAGGTGTCTCACTAACTGGCTATGTGTGGAAGAGACTCACAAATGTCTCAGTCAGGTCTATGGTGGGCACTGGATCGGGCTCCAACCAAATGGGCTTTACAGGCATCAGGTCTCCCTTCCACTCTTTTACCTGCGATACATGGAAGTATTTAATCTAGTCCCAAGGCGACTAGGGATTCTAATTCGGTACACAGCTAGGGACACTCTCTGAACTATTTCTATACATCCTAGCCACTTTGCGGTAAGATTATATCTTTGCTTGAAGAAGATCCTGTACATTACTTGCTTTCCAGGGTCCTACTGCTGAGGGTTGCGCACCTAACCTAATCTTTTATCCATAACCCTCATGTTCTGCCCTAATTTCTCTGCTACTTGTCTGTGGGTCTGCTGGATGCTCTGTAGGAGAGTATTCATCCATTCATGGTTTAAAACTACTGGCTCTAGATCTGCGGGGAGAGTGGTGTTTTTCCAAAATGCTTCTGGCATAACCATTTTTCTTCCTGTCATAACCTGGTGTGGCATGAAGTCGTGCGATGCTACAGTCCCTCTAAAGGCCATGAGGATTATGGGGAGCTTTGCATCCCAATCCTTTCCCAATGCCTTAACTATTTTCCTAATTGCTTCCTTTAAAGTTCTATTAGTCCTTTCTATGTGACCTGAGTTTTGGGGATGGGCAGCTATGTGGAATCTTTGCTTAATACCTAGGGTGGAGCATAAGGATTTCATAACTTCTCCTGTGAAATGGCTGCCTGAGTCATGGTCAATGGTAAAGGTTTGGGGCAGTCCCCAGCAGTTAAAGATTTGCTCAAATAGGATCCGAGCTGGGGTTTCTGCAGTGTTATCTCTAGTGGGAAAAGCCTCAATCCATTTACTCAATGGGTTGATTATAGTTAAACAGTATTTGTGGTGTCAGGATGTGGTTGGCAGGGGGCCAATGTAATCCATTTACAGTCGGGACCAGGGGCCTTCTCTGCGTTGGTGGCGGATGGGGGCCTTAGGGCCGCTAGAGTCTGCGTTGACCATAGCGCAAGCTAGGCAGTTCTCTACCCACTGCTCTATGTCCTCCTTCATGCGGGGCCACGATCCTGTTTCCTTAACCCTGTCTATGGTAACTTGCTTTCCTCGGTGTCCTATATTATGTACAAACTGAATGAGATCCCCTTGAACCTCGGTGGGGACTATCCAATGGTGAATTCCTTCTCCATCTACTGCCCACCATATATCTTCCTCCTGGTCAATGCTATATTTTCCCGTGGGGTTGTTTCCTTCTGTGGCTAGCGCTTTAATCTCACTATCTCCCTTCTGAAACTGTGCCAGATCTAGTGTCTCGGGTAGGGTGTAAGCTTTGGGTTTTACACTGATGGGGGCCATGGGGGCAGTGACTGCTGTCTTAGCTAGGGTGTCGGTCTTGTTGTTCCATTGGGCTTTCTCTTCTGTAGTTTTCTGATGGCCTTTTACATGTGAGACCCACGTGGGGGCAGTTCTATTTAAGATCAACTGGGTGCCCTCTTGCCATTTATCTGCATGGGCTATGGGTTTGTTGTCATTAGTTTTCCAATCTCAGGTCATCCAAATGGGGAGCCAATCTATGGCTGTACTTACAGTCCACTGGGAGTCCGAATAAATAGCTACGGGGGTGTCTGGGTCCTCAAATTCCAAGACAGCGCGGAGGGCTTCTACCTCGGCAGCCTGACTGGAGTGGGGGTGAAAAGCTCCTTGGAGGGTGTGTTGGTCGTTAACTCTGATGGCTCTGAATCCCGTTAAGTGGGTACCATCGGGGCAGGTGGAAGATCCATTGCAGAACCAGCAGTTAAATCCTTACTTCATGGCTTCTGTTAGGGGCTTGCTTGCTTTTACTGGCCAATTATTTGGTGTGTTTAGAGGGAGGGGGCACTCGTGGGCTGCTCCGGCAACTACTAGCCCATAGGGGGCAACTGGTTCGTTGTTTTGCCTATTGTAGTCAATGCCGCGCTTGAGTAATTCTAGGGTCTATTTGGCTATGCAGGAGCTATGAACTTGGCCATCTTGAATTTTGCCTGACAAAATATACTTGAGGGGGTGTATGTGGGGTCTGAACTATGACTTTGGCTCCTCCTATGATAAATTCCCAGCAGGTCAGGGCCCAGATCAAAGCTAAGCAGTTCTTCTCACACGGGCTGAACTTTACTTCCATGGGAGAGAGGTTTTTCGAGGCGTAGGCTACTACCCTATGCACATTGTTCCTAAGCTGAGTAAGGACAGTTCCTACATGGCTATCTGCTATTGCAAGCTGAATATAAAATGGCTGGGTCACATCGGGATGAACTAGAGTTGCGCCTTAGCTAGGTCCGTCTTTAAGGTGGCAAATGCTTCTTGTTGCTCAGGGCCCCATCTCCACACTGTGCCTTTCTTAAATAAGGCATATAGGGGCTTGGCTTTGCTAGCGAAGGCTTCTATAAACTCTCGGGAAAAATTAAAGGTTCCTAGAAGCACTCTCACGGAGGCTACATCTGTGGGGGCTGGGAGTTTTCCTATGGTTTCTACCCTCTGTAGGTCTGGGGTTCTGCAATCCGGCTGGCGGTTAAGTCCTAAGTATTTGACTTGCATTTGTACTAACTGAGCTTTCTGTCTATTGGCTTTACTTCCCTAGTGATGTCTGCAGTCTTTAATTGGGAGTATGAATGTATTAAAATGTCATCCACATAGGACAAAACGTGGGAGCGCGACGTGGGTTGCAACTTGATCCACATCTTGACCACGTGGGAATGGCAAATTGATGGACTGGAGTGAAAACCTTGCAGTACCCTCTTGAAGCACATTTGGTTCCCGTAGAACTCGAATGCACATTTGTAAAAACAGCTCTTGTGGAGTGGGATGGAGTGGAAGGCGTTTGCAAAATCTATCACGCTGTAAAATTTGGCTCCGGCTGCAATGGCAGCTAAAATTTCATTGTGCTTGGCTACTACGGGGGCTACTGGAGGAGTGACCGCGTTAAGGGCTCTAAAGTCCACGGTCATTCGCCATGTGATACCGTCAGCTTTTAACACTGGCCATAGGGGCGCATTGCAAATGGACTGCATGGGAAGTATTACATCGTATTTCAGGAGGCCTTCTATGGTTTTTGCTATCCCTTCCTCTGCCTCACGGGGGTACCTATAGTGTTTCTGTGGGGGTGGATCTTTTCCTTCTATGAGCACACATGCTCCTTTAACTTTGCCACATTCCATTTTGTCTTTAATCCAAACATCTGGGAAATCTGTTGTCCATGGGTCATTTAAAATGGGGTAGAGGGGTGCTGGTGCTTTTAAAGCGGCACATTGATGTATAGCTGGGATTACAGGGGGACCTTCCTCCAATTGCCATAGGAAACCGTTGGCCAAATCAAGGGTCAAGTGGTTCCTTCTTAAAAATCCTGCTCCTAAAATGCCATCGTCTTCTCCCTGGTTCTCACATGCCCTGATATGGTCTAAGATGGGTCCTAAATGGATGGGGATGTCTCTCCAAATCGGGGCCTGGTGCTTGCCCTTCCCAAAGCCTATTAGCTCCATGCTATCCTGTGTCTGATTCCCTACAGTGGCTATTTTGGGGTGAAGTGTGTTGACTGCGGCGCCTGGATTCACAAGTAAAGTGGCTGGCTTCGGTTTGTCTTGGGACCCCACTCTTACGTTTACAGTCGGGCGTCCCCAAAAATCTGGCTTTAACATGGTTACTATCTGTTGGCTAGGAGGAGAGATCACTGGAGTTGGAAGATCAGGGGCACTGCGGGGGGATAACTGTGGAGACCGGGTTCCTCGGGGCCTTAATAGCTCTGGTCCTGGGAGGTGGATGTGGGGGACTATGAGGGTTTCGGGCAGGAGGGTCTTCAAACCAAGGTATTCGAAGGTCTGCCCTGGCTCTCTGCGAGCCGCGGGATCTCTGGCATCCCTAACCTGATTGACTGGGGTTCTGCATTGGGTTCTGGGGTGTAGGGGCATTAGGGTTGGTGCTGGGTCCATTGGGGCCTTGCCCACCTAGGGCTTGGAGCAGTAGCTCAGTGAGCTCATGCGTGGTTCGACCATGAAGGTCTGCTATGGGGTATCCTAATTCCCTCAGCTGCCTCCAAATAGGGCTCCTGATTTCCTGCAGGGGGTCTCTTCCATAGTCTGGGTTATCGGGTCCTCTGGGGTAGCTTCAAAACCTCTCCTAAAAGAATTATTGTTGGGGAGCTTTCCTGGTTCACTGGATATGGGCTGAGAATGGGGGCCGGTGTTCCGGTATGTAACTGGGTGGATCGGTTCGCTATCTCTATCTGTCTTCCTTCCTAGGCTGTGGGGAGGTTTTGCTGAGTTTGCTGTCACTAAGCTCTTAGCCATATCTTTCTGTGATTCTCTAGTCCAAAATATCTGGGAAGCTGCCTGAATGTGCTGTAAAAATCCTTGCCAATCTATGGTGCTAAGTTGGTGGTTGGTGGGACCTATGTACGTTTTAGCTGCCTCATTTAAACCTTGGTATACCTCTTTTATAAAATCAGTATAGTTCAAAAGTGGCACCCCGTCATGATTAAGGCTAACTTTTCCTGCTAGGATTGCTAACATTTTCTTTCTAGCCACATAAGTGTCTGGGGCTTCGTCTGGCTGCTGTACCTCATTGTGGCATTTTGCCCTTTTGGTAGTGCCTGGCCAAAGGATCTGCACCATTACGTGTATCCATTTTTTTAACTCTAAATTTGCCAGATCATAGTTGGAAACTGCTGTCTCGAAGAGGCCTAAGTAAGTGGGATCTATGCTCAACCTTGCTATCTGTGTAAGGTCCTGTCCTTTAGTTTTTGGGTAGAAAAGGATGAGGTTGGACATCCATTTGACTCCTGTGTGGGGATTTAGCCTTCCTTGTTGGTCTGCTAGGGCTTTAATTTCTGTTAGTGATCATAAGACCGTCTCTTCCACTATCTTAGTAACTGTGCCATCTTCTGAGGTGGCTTTTGTTTCTACCATACTCCTGGTTTTAACTGGATCCATGGGTATGCCTGGTGCACACCCCCCTGTGGGTTCATTTTTGAGGGACTCCACTGGGGATTGTAGGGTGGGGGGATCCGTGCCTCTACCGGTGATGGGCTTCCCTGAAGGACGTTGGCTTGTGTGGCCGATTCTAAAATATTAGGTTGCACCGTGGCCACGAGGGCGCTTTTCAAATTCACTTTGCTTTCTAATTCTCTAATTCGGGCCTCACACATGGTGTGGTCGGCTTGGGCTGCCGCTTCTGTCTTTTGGGCCAATATAAAGTCCCTTGCTTTGCCTGGCCTAGTTTAAACTCTAATTCTGCCTATTTCTGTTTAAGGGCAAAGTTTTCCTGCTCCGCCCTATCTGCTCTCTGCCTTACTTCATGGACTCTCCTAGTGAGATCCATGTTCTCTATTACTTTGTCCCTTGCTTGGGTCACCAATTCTCCTATTTGTTTTCGGGACACCTCTACCTCTAATTTATACTCTTTGTACTTTTCTATGGCACCATGGGCCAGAGTCCAAATTCCCTATGATGCCAACCTATCTTTCTCACACTGCGGGATGCTCTTAAGTCCCTTCTTAGCGGTCTTGATGTCATAAACCTCTAGCAGGGTCAGAAATGGATCATCTGTCAGGAACACCCCTGGAATCCAGGGATTGGGCCCCTTCTTGGTGATCCACCTATGTAGCCTGTTCTGCACTTTCTCCTCCCTGCATATTTGCTCCATCTCCATTTCTCAACTCTCGCGACTTCTCCTAAACTGTGCTGGTGACACTAGAGCTTCCTCACCCTTACCAGCTTAAACCTTCTCTTTCCACCGGATTGGCTGTACTAGAGCTCTCCCGCCCCTCACCAATCCTTTCCTATCTGCGCTAGGGCTTTCCTCGCCCCTCACCAGCTTTCTTTAGACCCTCTGGTTGCTCTAGGGCTTTTCCTCACCCCTCACCGGCTTTCCCTAGACCCACTGGCAGTTTTCTTAAAACACACCGACTTCACTAGGGTTCTCCTGCCCCTCACCACCTTTCTCTAGACCCACCCCCTGCTCTAGGGCTTTTCCTCACCCCTCACTGGCTTTCTCTAGACCCAATGGCGGACTTCTAGACCCACTGGCTGCACTGGAGCTCTCCCGCTCCTCGCCAGCTTTCTCTAGACCTTTTCCTCAATTCCACTGGCTGCAGTGGGACTCTCCCGCCCCTCGCCAGGGTTCAGCTAGCTGCTCTAGGCTTCCTTGCCCTCGCTAACCTTTGCCAACTTTGAGCCCGGGTAGCTTCCGATGAGGACGTCTCCTCACTTCATCTACCTTAGTTTGTACAAGGTGGTTGTGGGGATTGTCTACGGTTGGATTGTGGAGGAAAAACCTGAATGGTGGAACCTGGCTCTTGTCTACCAACCCGCGATAGAAAAGTCAAGAAAGGGATAGCCAACCCAAGATTTCCAGTCACGCAAACACAATCACTCCTTCCTAACACTCATGTCAGTGTCTCCTTTGCCTAGAACCTTATTTCTCCTATGTGCCAAGATTTAAACAGCCCAAGTGATCAGTTTGGGGTGCCTAAATTCCAGGGATTGCCATGCGTTCTGCACCAATCTGTTGGGAAACAAAGACCTAATTTTGGGGAATTTATAATTAGCTCAAATGTGAGAGTGAAGCATCCAACTTCACTTCTGAGACCTTATCCAATTGTATACCAGAGATATAAGAGTTCAGGTGGGGAATGACACTGAAATGGACCAAACTCCAATTAAAGTATTTATTTGACAAAAATAGCATCATCCAAATGTGGCACACACACACACACACACACACACACTAGAAGAATAAGCGGGAATGAGCGAGAGCGGGGGAGGCAAAGAGGGAAACCAGGATAGAGGGAGATATACTCACACCTGAGAGACTCCTCTGGGCTTCTGGCGGCGAATGAGGATGAGTTCAGTGGAAGGGGCACGGCCGGCAAGGGGGGGGGGGTTGCGGGAACTATCTCAGAGTGCAGCCTGACAGAGATTCAGCATGCACTTCCAAGGTAGCACAAGGTCTGCTAAAATCCAGGGGTTCTTATAGGGAATTTCTGCCTCCTGGCCACGAGTCAAACAATAGATGGACAAAGGCTTGATGGATTTACTATTGTTTACTTAAGTCTGGGCATAGTCTAAACAATGCATTTGGTTTCAAAATTATCAGGGAAAAGAAGCTAGAGAAAAGGGGTGCAATCAGATCTGATCACTGTCCCATCAAGTGTGAGACTAAGACAAACAAACACCATTAGGTATCTTTTCCAACATAATGGTCGGATATTCCCAAGGGCAACTCCCAAAACCTGCCTGTCCAGGAAATCTTTAGTAGTCTTGAGCAATTTCAGCTTGCTTACCTGACCTTACACTTAGGGGATTATGGCTGCCATCTCCCAAGGGTCAGGCTGGGATCATAAGGAACTCCACATGGCTAAAATATATAAGAAAAATGGAGCACATTCACTAACATAAAGACTATACTGTTCAGGGAAGCATTTGCAGGCATTGCATGATGATTATTTGATGTTTTAATTTGTTGCCTTATTTGTATTAATATGTATTATTTTATTATTTTGTAGAATGTCCACTATCGGCAGGCTTTTTATCTATTTTTACCTATTTTATTGACTGTATGTACTGTGCTGTGTAAATTTACAGCATTATATAAATAAACTGTAATAATAATAATAATACTTGTGCTAATGGTCAAGTGGCAAAAGCAAATTTCAAAACTAATTTAGGCATATGTCTATAAGAGTTTAAGGGTAGCTAACAACAACAAAGGTTACCCTGTCATGCATTCACTTAAAAAATGTAGGGCATTTACATTTTTGTCTGGCAGTTCAAGATTCAATTTCCATTGGAAAAAAAAAGAGTATGAGGTTGTTTATCATGTTGATGCTAACTGTAGCATCAGTTGGTTCACATGCTTTTTCTTCTCCTCCTCCTCCTCCTCACTGGGCTCAAGGCAGTGTACAAAAATTAAAACAAATGCAGATAAAAGCACAAACAGAAACATAAGAAAAACATTTTAAAATATTGTTGGAACATATTTAAACTAGTAATAAAATTAAGGCATTTTACTAAATAACTTCATTAAAGAGACAAAAATCAGACGTCAGAAAAAAATAGCACACTATTAAAAGCTCTTGCAGTCAATTACTAAAAGCCTGTTTGAACAGGAAAGTTTTTATTTGCCAAAGGAAGGATCCCAAGGATTGAACCATTCTAACCTTCCTAGGGAGAGAGAAATAAAAAGCCTGGAGCAAACCACAAGGTCCTCTCTTGTGTTCCCACCAGACATGTCTGGGAAGGCTGTGGAACTGAGAAAAGAGGCTCTTCTGAAGATCTTAGAGACATGCTCATATAGAAAGATATCCTTAAAATGCCCTGTCACATAATAATCCCCCAATAGTAATTCAAATCCCAAACTTCTGAATGGATTCAAATAATATATTCAGCTGAATGTCATTGAACACAATTATGTGTTTATGACTCATATACAAACATCATATCACTGTACCTCTGACACCTCACCCAGAGGCAGTCTATCGAGATGCCATGGAAGATGGTTTCAAAATTCATTGTGAAACAGAGAAAAGTCATCCTCTAAGCTGTCAGTGGCAAAACCAGGGCAGAAGAGGGATTGAAATCATACTAGATAATCCACTTCCCCCAAAGTGTCTGGTGTTGAACCACACTTCAAAACCTTACACAAGAAGAAGTTATAAACAACTGGGTGGTAGTTGTTGAAATTTCCCATGTCCAGAAACGATTTCTTAAGGAACATCTATGCAAGTGCCTCTTATAGGACAGTCACATAATCCCTTTTCACAAATAATTCAAAGATATAGCTGAGTTAGTCTGGGTCAGTATGCAAAGGGATATTGTAGCCCTTTGGGGATTAACTATGAAGGGAAACATACTGGCATGAAGGGGCAGTTTGAAGCTGCCCCTACCCAACCATATGCTGTGGCAACCGTGGCAACCATATGCTGTAGTTCTGAGGGTGCCCTCCACTGCAGGCCCAAATTGGAGCAGAAAAAATTGCTCATTTTGGGCTGGGTTTCTGTGGCCCACACATCTTGGGGGTGTGATCAACTAATCACCATGTGCCTAAGCCGTGCAGAAGCCAGCTTTTTCAGCCCATCTGTTCAGGCCTTTTGTTAGTTCTCAGTTACTTCTTTCTTTCACTTTGGGGGGTTGCAGACTGCCAGAAATAGTGCAAATTGAGTCCACTTTTAGGGTTAGGGTTAGTGCTAGGGAATCATGGGAATTGTTTTTTTTTTTTCCCTGACACATTGAGCCTTCTCTGTCAGAGAGCTCTGGTGCCACAATAAAATACAGTTCCCATGATTCCCTAGCACTAACCCTAACCCTAAAAGTGGACTATTTGCACTATTTCTGGCAGTCTGCACCCCCCCTTTGTCTCAAAGGTGCTGTAATATCCATTTGCATACTCTCTCAAAGAGTTAGCGAATACTTTTCAAATTCACTAAGTCAGGTCTGAAACAAATGGGCCGGAAAAACCATGGTGGAGTCGCTGTGGTGCTGTTTGTGCCAGGGCCACAGCAACTGCATACACCCAATCCTGATCCAAGCTGCTGCCATGGTTTTGAACTGGGCTGGCATAAGGGACAGTATTTTACTGCTCCTTTTTTGGCCCGGTTCTTTTCTGATGTGAGTCCAGTGTGGTTTCCCATCACGTTTGGGGCATTTATCATCTAAACACTATGCCCCAAATGTGGTGGGAAAACACATCATTTGGCCCATCTGTTTCAGGCCTCAGTCATCAGATTTTTCACCATTTCTGTGATTTGTTCTTAAGCACCAATACAATAAATGGTATTCTTTGGATAGGACCTCAGAAATCTCTGAACATGACTTTTACACTAGATTTGTAAAAGTTCTGATGAATGTCTTTCAATATGACTATTAATGTGGTTACTTGGAACATCATATACCTTTGATTGGCATCCAAACAGCTTCTCTGACTGACATGACTGGCGAAGTGCTATAGATCAACTACCAAAAAACAGGGAGTTTCCTACTCTGAACTAGCATATGGCATTCAATGGGGAAGAAAAATCTGGCTGCAGGTGGCTAAAGCAACTTCAGTGGAGGACATCTGCTTTTGCTTTGACCTGGAACAGTTCTTGGCACATGTGCCCTTGGCTCTTGCCCACTATGTGCTGGACAAGGATTCCAAAACACTGCAGGAGGCTGATGCAGCAGCTGATTGCTATGTGGAGGCCCATGGAGAGCAGCCTCCACTACCAAATACAAATAATGGACATAAATCAAAGCCTGAGCATTACTTTTCACCCAAAGACAATTCACACAGGTAGGTACACAAGGACAGCATTCCTAAGTCCACCAAACAACTTCAACTGGAATGACAATATTCTTCTAAATACCAGAATCCACTAAAAGACAAGGACATTTGGAAATGCTTCTCCTGTGGCCATGAAATCCATTTTAAAGCCCAGTGTACTCAAAACCTAAAGCCAATCAATCAAGCTACTCTACCTGACCTAGCAGCTGAACCTGATCCTGATGTGGTCCCTCAACATAGGAGACATACCTTGTTGATCAATAACAGAGAGGTTGTGACTTACAGGGACTCAGGTGCTGAAATTTTGGCTCTTCATCACTCCTATGTAAATCTGAGCCTCATCAAAAGGATGGAAAGATCTTGGTCAGGGGCTTCAGATCAGCCCCAGCATGTCTTCTCACAGCACGTGTCCCTATCCAATTTAAGGGATGGAAAAGTTACTGGACTTTTGCAGTATACAATGACTTTGAATGCCCTGCAATATTAGGGGATGATTTGTTTCACCATGCCAAGCGAATACCGTGAAAGACCAGGAGTCATCCCATGCCCAACCACAGCCCAAGTGGATAGCAAGCACCACTACACCCAAGAGTCCAGTGTCTACATCAGCCGGGGACACTGGAAGACCCCAGGGACACTGGAAGCCCCCCCCCCCCCACGCCTGGGGGACCAAGCTCTGAGGGAACCCTCCCTCATGTCTCCATGGCAGACAATGGCTTGGGTTGCCCAAGGTTCACCTCTGCACCCACCTGACTCTGCACTGGCTAGAGGGACAAGATAGTTGGTTGAGTCTGTGGTGGGCATCCTGCAGAGTTGGATGCAAGGCAACAGGATGAAAACACAGCAAGAGATACATGCTGTACAAGAGATCATGATGATGTCACCAGACTTGCCCAATGATACACCTTTGTCAATGGAACAGACACCATCTGATGCAGGGGAGCCCAGGAGGACAAAAGAGTCCTCAGTTGACAGTCAGAAGGTACAGACTCTGCAGGAGATAGTCAACACAACAGCAGGGCTGACAGAAGAGCCAATGAGTCCTATTTGGCCCAGCAAAATAAGAAAGTTGCAAGTTCTGGCTAGCAGCCCATTGCCAGTGGTGGTAAGAGAGAGAGATGCTGAGGGAACCTCCAATGAGATTTCGGGGAAGAGGATTCTGAGGGAAGTCCAGGAGCAGTTCTGTGGAACCAGAAGGACTTCCAGCCCATGCTTCAGCCTGCTCAACAGACTGCATCTGAATTACAATGTGCTGTGCTCATCCCGCCTGACCCAGTCCTGTCCATGGGGGTGGAAGACTCTGGGATAGAAAATGGACATAATCACAGACAGGACACTGTTGCTGACCTGCAACATGAGTCTACCACAGCAGAACAGACACCAAGTGAGAACACTGTTGCTGACCTGCTACAGGAGTCTAACACAGCGGAAGAAACAGTGACACTGACTTCAGAATCACCCACAATGAAAAGCACGGTGGACGCTGTAATGAGAAGACTCTGAACCTGGGAGCTTGGCGTGGGCACATTTGAAGTATTACTGGACATCAATGGAGGACATCTAAAGAGGAGGCAGGGGCACGTCTCACCCCCCCTCGCAGGACAAGCACCTTGGGTTTTAAGCACATTTGTTAGCGGACACACACACACATATATATCTGGATGGAAATGAAGGATAGGCAAAGATCTCATGCACTTGGGAGGAGGGAAGAAAAGAAATCTCTCTCCCTCCTGGCTTCATAACAAGCGCTCTGTAAAGAAGAATGGCCAAAGCCACAGAGTAACAAAGGCAAAGCTATGCAAGCAAAGGAATTATGTGGCAAGATGTTTGTGAAAATCATTGGCAAATGTTCTGCATGATTGTCTGGGCTGAGGACAGGAAATCTCAGCCTATGTATGTATTTTGTAAGGCAAAAATAAAATGGAGACCACATGCCTCTCAGGTCTGGAATAGCTGACACCTCAGGTCTGGAACAGGTGTAAGCAGAATAAAAGTAAAACTCCACTTAAAAAAAACCTTTACACAGAAAATCAAAAAGCATTAGAGAAAATCTGTCTCTCTTTAAAAACAAAATTCTAACTGGTCTAGAAAATTCCCTTTAAACTTGAAAAGGAAAAATGAAAATAGCAAACTGGAGAGCCCAAAAAGGCACAACAAGAACCTTTAAAAATGGCTTAGTAAAAAAAGTAAAATGCAATGACTAATGCACAAAAGGTAAAATGCAAAACACGAGTTGAAATGTATGGGGGCAAAATAATCTTTGTAACAACAAAAATAAAACAAAAACAAAATATCCGTAAAGAAAAACCCCAAAATGAAAAAGGTTAAGCACAGCAATAACAAATGAATTTTGGAAGTTTTGTCCCTTGGACCAGAGAAAAAAAGCACAAGGAAAAACTTATTATTATTTTCAGACTGTGTGTGATGAACAAGCTCTTCCAAAAGTGTAGCAACATAGGAAAATACATGAGGTTACCACAATGGGCTATGAAGCATTATTATTATTTTTTTATTTTTTAAAAAATAAATTTTATTGATTAAAAAAAACTCTCAATACATATATCAAATAAAACAATAATATAATATACAATATAACTTGTTTCTTGTCTTCTTTATATCGATATCTTGTTCATATCTTCTTCGAGAAGGGAGTCTTCTTTCCACAATTACCAAATATCACACCTTGATAAACTCTCTATACAATTACAAAAGTTCACTCTTTGGGATACAGTAATTGTTACTGATGCTAATATCACTCATCTCTCCTTTTTTTCCCTTCTCCCTTCTTCTTTCATCTTCCCACCCTTCCATCCTTATCCTTCTCACTCATTCGCTCTCCACCTTCCTCATCCAACTACGTTCCATCACTCCCACTCTCCTCTACACCCTCCACTCTCTATCACTTCCACACACCCTCTATCACATACTTAACCATTCTTCTTTCTTTCATTTCTTCTTTCAAACTGTCTTTCATACATACTTCCTAATTGCAACAAATAGATTATTGGAGTTTACTTTGTTCTTCTTTTCATTGTTTACCATTATTAATGTTCACTAATTAAATACCTAATTACTTTATCATCTATTGAATCCATCCTTGTACCCTTTTATTCATTTTCCCTTCTTATCTCTTCTTTCTTATTTGTGATAAAAGTATAAAGTATCCAGATCTTAATTATATTTATTTATCATTTTTTCATTTTCTCGTATCGATTCTCCATGACTTCCCAAGCCATATCATTATACTACTAATAGCCTACTACCGCTAGATTGCCCCAATGTTTATCAAGATAGTCTAAGATAGGTGCCCATTCTAAATTGCTTTCTTCCATCATATTACCTCTTATAGATTGTGTTAAACGATCCATTTCTATTATGTCATAAAATTTCAACAACCATTCTTTCATACTAGGAATGGTTTTCGCTTTCCACTTTTGAACTAGAGTAATCCTAGCAGTGGTGATTAAATAAAATAATTTTTTTCCCATTTTTTTGTCTAAATTATTGTCCCACATGTTAAGTAGAAATATTTCTGGGTGAGCTTTTATTTTAATATTATTTATATCATTAATTATTTCTATTACTTTAATCCAATATTTTCTTACTAATTCACATGTCCATAGACAATGATAAAGAGATCCCTGTTCTTTCTCATATTTCCAACAAAGGTTATTTTTTGTTTTATAAATTTTTGAAATTTTTTCGGGAGTTAAGTACCAGCGAAAATATACTTTATAAAAATTTTCTTTCAATTTCTGAGATGCAGTATATTTCATTCTCTTAGTCCACACAGTTTCCTATTTATCTAATTCAATAGAATATCCTATATTTTGAGCCCATTTAACCATATTTGGTTTTATTGTTTCTTCTTCTAAGTACCACTTCAAAAGTAATTTATAAAATAACCCAATCCATTTTTTATTATTTCCCAACCAAATTCTATCAAATTCATTTGTTTTTAAATCAATATCATAAATTTTTAAATCTTTTTAAAACTGTTCTTTAATTTGACCATATCCAAACCAATCTAGTTTGAATCCTTCCTTGACCAATTCATCTTGTGTTTTAATTGTATATTTCCCTAAGTTATCTTTTTTTTTAAATAAATTCGTATATGTAATCCAATTAATTCCTGATCTGGTTTCTTTTCTTTGGATTGCTTCTTGAGGTGAGAACCATCCTGGAAGTTTTGGCATCGCCCTCACTTTATATTTGTCCCATACTTTAAGTATTGCTTTTCTTAAACAGTGGTTATTAAATTCTCTATTTGCTTTAACTTTTCCATATCCTAAATAGGCGTGCCAACCAAAACATGTTCCATCTCCCTCTAATTCCAATAATTTTTCTGAATTTAATGTTACCCATTCCCTTAGCCATGTAAGGCAACAAGCCTCAAAATATAGTTTTAAATTAGGTACACCCAGTCCTCCCCTTTCTTTTTCATCTTGCATAATTTTGAGTCTTATTCGCGGTCTTTTCTTTTGCCATATAAAGTTACTAATGTCCCTGTGCCAAATTCTAAAAAAATTTTCTTTGACTATTACTGGGATCATTTGGAATAAAAACATCATCTTTGGTAATATTAACATTTTTACAGTTTCAATTCTGCCCAATAGAGACAAGTTTTTTTCTATTCCACCTGTTCAATTCATTTCTTATCTCGTTCCACATTTTTTTATAGTTATCATCAAATAAATTTAATGTTTTTTTTTTACAATATTATTCCCAAATATTTAATTTTATTCTGGATATTCATTCCCGCCATTACACTTAATTTGTTTTCCTTTTCTTTAGACAAGCCTTTAGTGAGAATTACTGATTTGTCTTTGTTTAATTTACAACCTGTTATTTCTCCAAATTCCCCCAAAGTTTCCATTAAATATTTTATACTTTTAGTGGGATTATCTAAGAAAACTACCAAATCGTCAGCAAATGCATGTATTGAATTTCCTTATTTTTAGTCCTTTTATTTCTTCCTTTTCTTTGATTTCTTTTATTAGTCTTTCTATTACTACTAAAAATAAAAGTGGAGAAAGGGGGCATCCCTGTCTTGTGCCTCTATTAATCTCAATAGCTTCTGATGTTTCACCATTGATAAGAACTTTCGCTGTTTGTTTCTCATATATCTTTTTTTATCCATCCTATAAATTTGGGGCCTAATTCCATTTTTAATAAAATTTGGATTAGTGTTTGCCAATTAACAGTATCAAATGCTTTTTCCAAATCCAAAAATAACATTCCCAATTTTTTTTCATTGTGCCTCTCATAATACTCCAATATATCAATTACTGTCCTAAGATTATCACGCATTTGTCTATTAGGTAGAAATCCTCTTTGATCTTTGTCAATCCAGTTTTCTAAGTATTTTTTAAATCTATTAGCCAAAATACTTGCAAATATTTTGTAGTCTATATTTAACAAAAAAATTGGTCTATAATTCTTAACATCGGTGACCTTTTTTCCTTCTTTTGGGATCATCACAATGGTTGCCTCTTGCCATGTTAATGGCATACCTTCCTCCAATATCGCAATCATAACCTTTTGTAAAGGGGTACTTAATTCCTCTGCATAAGTTTTATAAAAAAAAGTGGTGAACCCATCAGGGCCAGGTGCCTTCCCATCTTTCAGATTTTTAATAGCCGCCAATATTTCCGTTTTAGAAATGGGTTTATTTAAATCCTCATATTGATTTTGAGTTGGTAGATGGAAATCTTGTTTGTCTAAATACTCTTTAATTTTATCCACCTCAACCTCTCTTAATTGATAAAGATTTGAGAAAAAAACTTTGAAAAACTCCCTTTATTTCTTGTTGTCCTGTTAATCTTCTCCCATCATGAACTATTTCAGTTATTATTTTGTTTCCTCTCTTTCTCCTTAGTGTTTCGGCCAATAGTTTCCCTGATTTATTAGCGAATTTGAATTCTTTTTGTTTATTTAATTTCAAATTCTTTTCTATTTCTATAGTATTTTTCCTTAGTTCTTGTTTTTGTAATATTTTTATTTCTTCTAGTAAACTCTCATCTTCTGGATGTTTATTCAATTCTTTTTCTTTCTGTATCAATAAATTTTGGATGATATGATCTTTCTCTTTTTCCTTTTTTTGATAAAATACATGTTTAATTCCTCTTAACATTGCTTTTGCAGCATCCCATATCACATTTATCTTTATTTCATCTGTCATATTTTCCTTAAAAAACACCTTTATCTCTTTTCTTATTTTATCGTTTACTTCTTTCCTTTGAATCAGGGCATCATTTAGTTTCCAATTAAATTGCTTACGTCGATTTGAAAATGATAATATGATTGCATTATGGTCTGATATGCTTCTGGGCAGGATTTGGATTGACTTAATTTTATTACTCAATATTTTAGGGATCCATATCATATCTATTCTGGACAGTGATTTGTATCTATTTGAATAAAAGGTGTATCCGTCTTGTGTTCCTCGTATATATCGCCAAGCATCTAAAAGTGAATATTCATTAAACCATATCAAAAAATGTTATAGGAAGTTTACCTTGCGTAGTTTTTTTATTGTAGTCTGCTCTTCTATCTCTAACAGGGTCTACCACCCCATTAAAGTCACCAATTAACATTACATTATCAATGTCTAAATCACAGATTTCCTTATAAATCTTTTGAAAAAATAAGCCTTTGTTCGTTTGTGGTCCATAAATTCCTATTATTAACAGGTTTAGCCCTTCCCATTTTATTTCTACTCCAATATAATGACCTGCCAGATCGTTTATTAATTCTTTCGCTTGTATTTGTTTATTTATATATAACGCCACTCCTTTTTTCTTTTTCTTACTTGAAGAAATAAATACATTTCCTAATTTGTTGTTTCTCAACAGTCTTTTTTCAATTTTTTTATATGCGTTTCCTGTAGCCATATTAAGTCAAACCTTCCTTTCTCTAAAAAATGAAAAACTCTTTTTCTCTTAGAGGCCACATTTAAACCCTTTGTATTGAGTGAAATTATTTTCATATTTATCAATTCTTATATTTTGTTTAGATAAAAAAAGTAACAGTAAAAAAAGAAAATCGGTTCTAACTTGAACCAGTTGGCAAAGGAACAGATCAAACTATCCAACGCTTACAGCTGCATCGGCTTCTTCTACTTCTAAAACATCACCTCTTCTTCCCATTGCTGGTTCTTCTTTACTATCTTCCTCTTCTCTTGTAAGATTTCCTTCTTCTTCATCTGTTAGATTTGTTTTTGATCCATTTCGGGATGTTCCCCCATCACTACCTGTTGGACTCCTCTCTTTTCTTTTTGCTTGCTTCTCGATTTCCCCTCTATGTTCTTTACAAAAGTTACAAGCTTTCTCAATTGAATTTAATTTATATCTTCTTTGGTTCCACGTTAAGATTATTCCTTCTATCTCCTCCCATCGAAACGGGATTCTATATACTTTAAGCTGTTCCGTCAAGAATTGATAGTCTTTTCTTTTTTTCAATATCTGACTCAGAACATCTTTAAAAATCTGAATTTTCTTGCCGCGTATTACAAGTCTAGTTTTAAAAATTTTCTGTAGAAATTCATCTTTTGTTTGTTTTCTCAACCAATATATAACGATATCCCTTGGTAAGCCTCTGTTCTTAGCAATTCTTGAGTTGATTCTATAAATTCTATCGATTTCATTTTGAGTCTGCGTTGTTGACTTATCAAGATATTTTGCTAAGTAGGGCACTAGATATTCGTAGAGATTCTCGTTGGGTTGTTCAGGCAGTCCTCTCAATTTTACTTTTCTCTCAATTTTATTTCCAGTTTTAGTGTTGTCTCATGATCCTCCTGTTGGGATCTAGTTAGCTCCTCCATTTTTGTCTCGACCTGTTTTGTTCTTTGTTTGTTCTATTTTTTTCCATTTTTGTTGTTATTTTCCCTATATCTTTATTAATTTTGTCTAATTCATGTTTAATTAGTTTAGCTTCATTCTTCAATTCAATCTTAGTCTCATCTTTAGATTCTCTAATTTCTCTTCTTGTCTCTTCCCTTGATTCTCTGATCTCATTCTTCAATTCTAAATGAAGTCTTTTCATTTCTTCGATGAGACTAAGATTTGGGTCTTGTCCTTTTGCAGCCATCACTATAGATGGTCTTCTCTGATTTAATTGCGATGGCTGTTGCGTTGGAGTTTGTCTGTCCTTTTCCCTCCTTGTCTGCATTTCACTCCTTAGTTACCTCTTATTATTAAACAAAAAGGAAAAACTATTACTATTACTGTTATTATTGTTTTTGCTATAAATTTAATTTAGATATATTTTTCCTTCCTTTCCTCAATCCAAATAAATCTTATACCTTAGTTTATTTATTTGTTTTTGTTTTTCCCTACTCAAAGCCTATAAGTAATATCTTACTCAATAGTTTTTAGTTATAAATAAATAAGCCAGTTCTAATTTGTTAATTATTCAAATTGTTCAATAGTTCAGTTTCAAATTATTCAAATTATATATATATATATATATATATTCCTCTAAATCCCCTTTTTACTATTTACTTATTACCCCTTTTTCCTTTCCAATTCTTCAACACCAAGGAGGGATATGATCAAATCACAGCCAAATATATACTAAACAAAATATGATCAATCTACACACACCCTTTAAATTGAGCTATCTCCCTCTTTCTCATCAACAGAAACATATATCTAAAACAGTTAATTAATCATTGATATATAATCCATTCACCACATTAGACAAAAGAAAAACAATTGCCTAATTTCTCTATGTATTCATTTTCAACCCCAACACAAAAAGTACCACTGAAAAATTATTGATCAAAAACTAAATTATCTAATGCGTATATACCCACATATGTTCTCCACTTATTTGTGTATATATAAGGTATATATATGAAATACAAAAGTCAAACTCAAATTTCAAGTATCAAAAATTCAAACCAAATTGGTTCTAACCTTTCCACACCTAATATCAAAATCCAAAATTAAATTTCTTACTAATTTCTTAATAATTATTCTCAAATTAATACCAATAATACAATAATTTTGGTGTAATAATCAAACCTTATACTTCAATATTTATATTCTATAATACTATAATGTTCAATGATAAATGTGATAGTGTTCAATAATGTTTATCTTCCAACAAACAAACAAAAACAAACTCCATTTAGTAGCATCTCTGACTGAAGGGAAAAAAAGTTGGCAAGAGGTGCCATTTGTCTCTGAAGAGAGAAGCCTTCTGTTTCTAAAGCAAGGACTATTAAGGAAGACAAAAGCAAGGTTTAAATTGGGTGGAGAGAGTGTTCCTTTTTGAAAGAGAAAAGATTTTAAACTGGGAAGCTCTAGCAGAGTCTTTGAGGCTGCCTGTAAGAGAGGGGTAATTAGCATTTGAAACGGGACTCCCTTTTTCCGAAGAAGAGCCATCGGGAAAGAAGAAAGTCAGATCTAGTTTTTGGTGGAGAGAATGTGACTGAGTCACATACTCACAGCCAAGGAAGAACAAAACAACCATAAGCTTCAAATTTCAGACTGAGGAGGACAAAGGAAGTCCTCTGAACATGTTTAGAGGGCAGCAACAAAGAACCACATGTGAAAGCTAGAAGAAGGAAACCAGTGAGAAGAGAAGGGACGTCTCCCCTCAATTTTGGGGTGTCCTGTCCTACCTAGATTATGGAAGACAAGAAATGTATAGAAAAGAAACATAAAGATATCTACTCAGAGGCTATGCTTAGCCAGTGAGGATCATCTACAGGGAACAACACTGAGAATCATCAACAGCAGATCAAAGCCCTTTGGTTTTCTGGAGGATGTAAGACAGTGAGCACCATGCCTGCCTCATGGGCTACGCAGTATAGGAGCCCAGAAAGTTCTGAAAAGGCCAATGAGACTCTGTTTTCCATGTTATCAATTAAAGACAAAGAAGCGAAAGAAAAGGAGGGGGGTCACCCCCTAAGTCTGCAACACATTGTATCTCATCAGGATAATGGGCTATACAATCTGTCTACAACAAAAGGTTCTACTTGCTGTAAATGTACAAAGAGTGAAAAAGACAGATAGACTGAGCTGGTAGGGGAGGTCCTTTCTCTAGGAAACAAAGCAGGAGAGAGCATGGGTCCTCAAAACTTAAAAATACTTTTCTGTATACATGCAACTGTTGGGTGAATTCAGATTTAAATACTGGTGCAGCAAATGCTTAAACAAACCTCCTGTTGCAAAATACCTCTTTTCTTTAAAACTCTGTTTCCCAGGAAACTTAGCAGCACCTTAGCACAGTCCAGATTTTGGGCACCCTTTTGGGTAGATTTTAAATTGAACTGGCGAACTTAACCTGCAGTTAGCTCTGGTTTTTTCTTAAAGGTATAACTTTTTTTTTTTAAGGTTTCACCCTGCCCAAGGAGAGATACCTGGCTGAAAGGAATGGGTTAACTCCTCTAAAATTCCACAGGTAGGGAAAGCCAGCCACTTTTTCCCTCCGCAAATCCTCCTATGGAAAGGAGATCCGAGATCCATTTCTCCCTTATCTGCAAACTCCAAAATCACACCAAGGGGGGTTTAAACCACAAAAGAGAAAAACAAGGACAAAATTCACAGGGCAGTCTCTCTCTATATATCATGGTGAGTACTGGAGAAGCTTGGTTTGAGACAACGTGCCTTACTTCTAGGGATGGGGAGGCTGAAGTTGAGACAGTGTCATTCACCTCCACTGTCTCTTCTAAGGATCTGGGCTGTTGCCTCTTCCAGGGAACACATCGCCCAGTTCCATTCCAATTTGCACCCCTTATACCACTTCTTACTTCTGTCTCCCTTCTCTTATCTTTCCAGGCATTGTGGGGTGGGGAAGGATGACCTCTTGGGTTCCCTTTTTTTAGCATGGCTGGATGAAAGGGCTTCCAAGGCTTAGGGTCTTTTGGTTGAGCCCATGCCCTGTTTTGGACAGTACCAGAAGAAAGAGTCAGATTTTCCTTTTCCTTTTGATTTGGGCCAGCCTTTCTGATGTGTTCAGGGCAGCTGTTGGTACATGGCTCTCTGGAATGAGTTTGCACCTCCCTGTGGGGAGGGAGAGAGGGCTGAGTGGGGCTTTTGGGGGTTTGTGGACCTCTTGGGGAACTTTTTCTGGCTTCCCTTTTGATCTCCCTTTTTCAGGCAAAGGCCTTCTCTTTCCTATGCGCTAGCATTAATCGGAATTTATTAGAGAGATGCTTTAACGCCTGTAAATAAATGTCCCAACTCACATATCTCTCTCCAATTTGATGATCAATAATCTCCTTGCTCTTGGGATGGAGTCCCTGGTGTATGTTGTATCTAACCAATATATTTACTTCATTGGGAGGGAGAGATATTTTTGCAAGCAACATCGTTCTGGCAATGTATGCCTCTGGATCTTCATTTGTATGTTGTTCTTGTTCATAGAGTAAATCCTCAGCTAATTTTCCTGGCTCAAGATTTCTCTCATCCACCCATCTATATCTTTGTGCAACAAGTCCCGAACCATCACTGCTGCTTCCAGGAAGTCTCTATCAGTGGGGGACATGCACAACCTGGCTAGCTGTGTCAGATGGGAGCCTGTGGCAGATGGATAGCTGTTTGCAGCCTGAAACATCCACTTTATGCTAGTTTCTTGATTTAAAGGTCCCAACAAACCTGCTATGGCATAGGCTTCTGTAATGGAGAAAAGGGCTTTTCCTAGATTGGATGTTGCTTCCAATTTTTGGATCCTGGTTACCAAAATGGAATTTTCCTCCTTGAGAAGGTTGACTTGGGCTACCAATTCTCTAATCTCTGTCTCCATTTCTAGGATCTTTTCTGTGTCTCAACCTCCAGTGGAAGGGAGATGAGCTGGGGGAAAAACTTACTGTCTTTTCTTTGGAGGACTGTCCTCCAAGACTCTTGTAAAGTTGTAAAGACTCCTAAGGCTTCCACATGATGGCTCAGGATTTAAACCCAATTTTTTTTTTTTTTTTTTTTTTTTTTTTTTAGCCCAAGTTGGTGGGAGCCTTAAAAGGTTTTTCACTAAGGAGCCTGGGTTAAAACCACTTGCTCCAAATCAAATTTTCCAAGACCTTAAGAGGCTTCTTGGCATTCTCTCCACCTCTTCACCTGAGGTAGAAGTTTAAAGACAGGCAACCTCTAGGGTTCTGACTTAGGATTTTTCTTCCTATCTTGCTCAACCTTAGGAACTTTATGGGAACACTTCTTTCCTGCACATCTCTTTTCATTTCTGGCTCTCCCTATAGAGCATTAGGAACCCCATGTTCCTTCTCTACCTGCGGTCAGAGGTGAAACCTTTATCACCCTCTTCGCCTAGGGAACTGATCGCTTCCTGCAGCAAAAGTGACCTTCCAGGTTTTTCTCCCTAGACTAGACTCAGGCCCCAGAACTTTTAGAAGGGAGCTTTTTGGAATCTGCACCAAAACAGACTCCAAGAGCTTGAATCCCCACCTCAGTTCCTACCTTGGGTTTTCTTTCCTACAACCTTGCGCAGAGGTCTTATGGCCACAGATCAGAGACGTCTCTCTGCTGTACCTGCCTGTGCCCAACCAAGGCTTTTCCTCCCACCTTGCGCAGAGGTCTTATGGCCACAGATCAGAGACGTCTCTCTGCTGTACCTGCCCGTGCCTGACCAAGGCTTTTCCTCTCCACCTTGCGCAGAGGTCTTATGGCCACAGATCAGAGACGTCTCTCTGCTGTACCTGCCTGTGCCCGACCAAGGTGGTGCACACTCACTCTCTCAATGCTGAGCTTAAACCTGTACAGGTGTCCCTTAAAAGGCACATTGGCAAGGGATGCTAGGATTTAGAATTCACTAGCTAGATGGGTCGACCTTAAGAGGGACACCCTTGGGGAAGACCAGGAGTTAAACGTCACTAGCTCCAGCTCCAAACAGAGCATGTCAGCACCTTAAGAGGATCCCTGACAAATTTTTTGCACTGCAGCTCAAATACCTGGATGTGGCTGCAGGATTCAAACTTCAAAGTTGGTCTGAAGGATGTCTCACCCTCAGAGAACAAATACTTTGCACTGCAGCACAAAAGCCTGGGTTTGGCTGCAGGATTCAAACTTAAATGCTGCCTGAGGTTTGAGTTATGGATGGTCCTGAAGGTATAGTGTGGGAAGGAGGAAAGGGACCTGCTGGATCCTAACACTGGTGCCCAACCCCCGATAGATGAAAATAAAAATAGGGTGTCAGGAAACTGCTCTAACTCCACGCCCAAGGACAGCTGGAAGTCCACACCTGGATGACCCAATCTCTGCAGCCAAAGCCAAAGTGTAGAACAACCAACCAAAGAAATGAAATGGGTTCAGCCAACCCCAATAGTCCCATGCTCTTGTGGCCACTCACACAGAACAACACACACAGAATTTCTGGCTTTTGAATCTGTTCAGTCTCCAGCTCTTTTAACCTCTACGTCCAGAGTGTAAACAGTCCAACTGGCCAAATTGGAATGTCCACACTTCAGGGATTTGCCTGCATTCTCCACCAATTGTAATGAGAAGACTCTGAACCTGGGGAATTACTAAAGTCCAAGTTTTCTATGGGAGCTTTTATCCAATGTTTACGGAGGTGGCTAGAGAAGAGACTGATATAGAAACAAAGCTTTATTTGAGGATTCAAGCATAAAAAGACACCCTAATATACATACACACACACAAGAACTGAGGAGTAAAGTAGTTAGCTTGGATAGGAACACAAGGCTTTCTAATGGTGATAATTACCTGCAAAGATGTTGCTCCAATGATGAATAGACTCAACCGAAAAGAACAGTAGGTAGAGCCGGAGACTCTAGTTAGAGATCATGAATGGTACAGGACCATCATGAAATCTATCCAGACCCCCCTTTTCCCTGAGATTTTGGGGAGTATTTAAACCCTAGAAGTGAAGAGTTGCTATTGAACATCAAAGGATTCCAATTGCTATGCTTTGAAGTGGACAATTTCCAGAAGAGGGGAGATGGGATGTAGGTTTTTTTTTACTTTTCCTCACCTTAAGGACACATCCTGACTGGCTCATAAATCTTTTCAGGTGTGAATATCCTGAATTGCAGCTCCTAAGCCTGGCCTTTTGATCTGCAAATGGCTTGTAGTGCCTACGTGATGTGCTCACCTTGAGCCTATGGCGATGGAGGCCCTTTCCAGCCTAGGGCTTCTGACAGAGATCCAAAGGGATCTTCATATCATAACCCAATCAAAACCACTTATCGTAACAATGCTCCAGTGCCAACACCAGATAAGGGAGCAGAGACAGGACAGACACTTTCTGACTTTCCCAGTGGAAAAGAGCAACAACTTCGGACACCAGCAAGTACTACTTCTGTGTCTGACAGGAGAACACCCTCCATTATGATGCAGCAAGTGGCTTTGGCAAGCCCTTCACTCCAGGAGCAACAGCAGCAGCTCTGGACAGAGCTGGAAGGAGATCAGAGTCTACAAGCTGCATTAAAGACAGTGGGGCTACTTCAAAGACAAAGAGATTGACAATAAAGAGATCACAGTCTTCGACCTACATGGACAATGTCAATGAGAAGGAAGCCCAGTTGCCTTAACTGTGCAAGTGGTTCCAATTTGTGATAGATAGGGGTCACATAGACCACAAACTATGGTTGAATGGCTCCTCATCACAAATGGCCCACCCCAGCAAGCTCCATTGGACATCCTGGGGCTCTTCCACTGGAAGACCACTAGAACATTTGGGTTACCTCAAGATCACTTTCCAACCTGTCAGCCAGGCTGGATTGACACTCAAGGACTCAATCTTCTGACCTTTACATTTCTGATGTGTAATATTCTGGCTAACTTGTGGTACTGTGTGTTATATGTCTGTCTATTCTTTTCTTTCATAGGTCATGAGATGACCTCATGGTCAGTGTGGCTCCAGCTTCCAGTTGTTCTCAGACCAAATGGAATTGGGGGGTGGCATGTTACATGTCTGTTTACATTTGTTCTTTTCTACAGGAAGAAATCCCAGCCAGTTTGGTTCCAACTTCCAGTTCTTTCCAAACTGTCAGTAATTTGTGTGTGTGTGTGTGTGTGTGTGTGTGTCATGACTGGGAGTTCCCTCCCCCCAGTCATGTGAGGACTTCTCTCAGACAACAAAGGGTTAAATGTGAGGGAAGGTACATGCTAATGAGAAATGACAACATATTCTAATGAAAAGTTACATCACAGCTGACGTAATGCCCAACTGGCCAATCAGTGGGTAGGACCGGGAACTTCGAAGTGGTTACAATCAGTAGTTTTAAAAAGGCTTCTGGGGACCATATGGTTTGAGTCCTCCTTTTGTTCTTGTCTCAGGCTGTGGCCTGAGATGACCCAGATGCTAGTAGAGCTCAGCAATGGAGGCTGAGCTCCCAGCTATCCAGATCCATGAAGGACTGCAAAGCTCATCTGAGATTGTAAGTAGGTAGAAATGTGTTAGCTAGAGTGTTTAGGCCTTTTGGCTGTTTCTTGGCTTGAGTTAAATGTCTGTCTTGTAACTATTTCTGTGCCTACGAGGCAAGGAGGCCTTGTATGAATAATATCCTTTTCTCTTCCTTTGTCCTAGAATTCCTTAGTTAGAATAAAGACTTTCTGTAAAAGTACTTTTGCTTCTCCAACACTCATTTACATCTCTCTTGCTCAGCTTGGTTACTGATGGCTTAAGTTAGCAAGAGTAGGAACTATAAATCCCTCTACAAAGTCCTAATGTGTTGTGGAGGGGAGATCAGGATAATTCGCTAGGTGGTGGCAGCTAGGTTTGGATGGTATCAAGTGGTCCCTTCAGCTCAGCAGGAGTAGAAGGGGCATCTAGAAAACCTGGGGAGTCAATGATCAGCCGGGCTAAGAACCAAAACTGAGGGGGGAGGGGCTGTGTTTGGTTGGTGAACCTAGAATTCATCACATTGACATATAATCAAAATGGCAGGAGATTCTCATATCATTTTACATGTTCATGGTGTGCTATTTTATGTATCCCATAATTACATCCTCAGTCTAGAATATGACTGCATATTTTTTTCTAATCACTGCAGCTAAAATGATAAATATTACTGTGTATGGAAAGGATGCTTGAGAGCACAATTCATTAGGGCTGATGCATGGCTGACAATGATAAATCTGATATTTATAGGGTCCTTTTTAGATGGTTCACATTAATTCCTCATCCCATACAAATTAACTCTATATATGGATCTTCAATTGAGATTGAATTGTCACTGGATTGAAATGAAGTCCAGCAGAGCATTCATTTGTACATATCAATAATTAGACTAAAGTTAAAAAAAAGATTAGTTCTCCTAAATGTTTATTTACAAACTTGAAAGTTACTGAAAAGTGAACATTCTGGAAATGTCATGTTAAAAATCTGGAGTAAATGGTGTTTATGGAAGCTATGAAAGATGTTTACTTGATGTCCCTGGGGGTTGTTGGCTCATTAAATGTCAGAAGAATCAATGAAAATATGAGTTGAATGACTTCTGCTTTGACTATTCACAGTAATATGATAGCATTTATCCTTTTATGCTCACCTCCCACATTTAATGAGCAGAACTCCAATTTATCTGGCCAGCACAAAAAGTGGAGGGCAAAAAAGAAAAAAATAATAGAATTCTCCACTAGCACAAGACCAGTACTTTGGTTCAACACTGTTGGACAACTGTCAAGGCCCACATTCCAATAGGGACACCACTGCCAGTCTTTGGAAAGTTCTGATCTAGTTATCCTCCTCCCTCCTCCTCTTCTTCCTCCTCTCTGCTTTTGAGTCCAATTTGCCTGCCCTTTTGGAGGTCAAATTACTACATGAGATGCCAATTGCATAGTTCTGCCTTTGAGTACAAGGTTTTCCTTTACAAATCGTCACTGCAAAATGACCTGGACTGGACTCCGGCATGGGCTTCAGAGCTTTAATCCTTCATCTTTAGTTCTAAAATCAGTCAGTTCCCCTGAAATTCTATTTATATTGCCACTCAAGATCTCAGAAAGTGGAATGCAGCAATGAGCTAAATCCAAAGCTTATCCCCAAGTAAAGTAGATCACATAATTTAATGGAATCTACATACATTTTGACTTACCAATATCTCATTAACTGAGTATGTGTACTCTGTTTGGCACAAGCTAGCCAGTGTTCAAAAGTAAAACACAGAATGTATGTACCTCATTTTCCGGCGTATAAGACGACTGGGCGTATAAGGCGACACCCAACTTTTCCAGTTAAAATATAGAGTTTGGGATATACTCGCCGTATAAGATGACCCCTCTTCCAATGCACACCAAATAAAATTTTTTAAAAAATCAGATTTTGTTTCAATATGGTAATTTTAATTCAAATGCTTATGACATGCAGGTACTTAGCAGGAAAGCTTTCACTTATAAACACAACAAACTACAGCTCCCATGTTCCCTAGCATTTATTTCTGCAGTGTGTTTTGGACCTTACTTTTTTAAAAATAGTCCAGATTTAAATGCTGCTTTAAAAATTATTTCCATCTCCTAGTCATAAGATGGTTGAGGAGAAATGAAGAAGTGTTGGAGGGAAGGACTGCCAATATACAAGGTGATGCATTCTGGGGTATGTACAATTTGCAGCCAAGTAAGTGACCCTGGGCATGTCACACACTCTCAGCCTCAGAGGATGGTAATGGCAACCCCCATTTGAAGAAACATGCCAAGAAATCCTCATGATAAGGTTGCCTTAGGGTCGCCATAACTCGGAAAGGACTTGAAGACACACAAGAACAACAAAAAGTCTGCACTTGTTTCATAGGTAGTACATGGGAATAGGAGCCAGCATGGTATAGTGGTCTGAGTGTTGGACTACCACTCTGGAGACCTGGGTTTGATTTCCCACTCTGCCATGAAACCCACTGGGTGAACTTGGACAAGTCACACAGTCTCAGGCTCAGTGGAAGGCAATGGCAAACCTCCTCTGAACCAGTCTTACCAAGAAAATCCCAGGAGAGGATGGCCTTAGGATTCTCTTCCTCCTCCTCGTGCCTCGCCACCCCTGTCCTCCTTGTCCTCCATGTACTATGCCTGGCTTCTTCCCTCCTTTCCCCTGGCTTCTTCCTGCCTCGCCACCCCCATCATCCTCCACATGCTCTTGCCTGGCTTCTTCCCTCCTTTCTCCTGGCTTCTTCCCTTTTCTCTCCTGACTTCTTCCTGCCTCGCCATCCCCATCCTCCTTGTCCTCCACACGCTCTTGTCTGGCTTCTCCCTCCTTTCTCCTGGCTTCTTCCCTCTTCTCTCCTGGCTTCTTCCCGCCTCACCACCCCCGTCCTCCTTGTCCTCCATGTGCTCTTGCCTGACTTCTCCCTCCTTTCTCCTGGCTTCTTCCCTCTTCTCTCTTGGCTTCTTCTTGCCTCACCACCTCCATCCTTGTCCTCCATGTGCTCTTGCCTGGCTTCTCCCTCCTTTCTCCTGGCTTCTTCCCTCCTTTCTCCTCGCTTCTTCCTGCTTCGCCCCCCATGCTCCTTGTCCTCCATGTGCTTTTGCCTGGCTTCTTCCCTCCTTTCTCCTGGCTTCTTCCTGCCTTGTCACCCCAGTCCTCCTCGTCGTTCCCATCCTCCTCCTCTCACCTCTGTCCTCCTCCTCGTCTTTATACCTGGCATATAAAATGACCCCCCAACTTCAACCCAGATTTTCCTGGGTTTAAAAGTCATCTTATATGCCGGAAAATATGGTATATATTCTTTATTGTTTGTTGCTGTATGCCTTCAAGTAGTTTCCAACTTATGGAAACCCTAAGGCCATGGGGGTTTCTTGGCAAGAGTTGTTCAGAGGGGGTTTGCCATTGCCCTCCCCTCGGACTAAGAATATGTGACTTGCTCAAGGGCACCCAGTGGGTTACCATGGCTGAACTGGGAATAGAATCGTGTCTTCAGAGTCATAGTCCAACACTCAAGCCACTACACCATGCTAGCTCTATCTTATTAACTCATACTCTTCTATATTGACTTTGTATTTCATATGCCATAGTGTTGCTTTTGGATATACTAAATATTTATAAAACATCATGCATTTGTTGTAAAGCCTCTTGTGAATTTTCTTATTCAAAACACTGTTGGCGCATGTAGTACCCGAAGTCCAAATGCCACAGGAACCTCTGGAAGTGGTGCAGGGTGAAGAAATCCTCCTTCTCCCACAGAGTTTCATTCACTACATCTGACTTCTCATGAAGAGGCTTTAATCTTGATTGCGATATTTACAAGTACATTACAGCAATAGATTACAAAAACTGACATAATGTTCCGCCACCATCCAATATTCACCAAGTTTTTTGTACAGTGGCAGATCCTCCCTTATTTATACATTCTCTGCCTGTGATTTTAGTCCAACCCCCAACCAGTATGTCCCACAGTTTCTTGTGACATGAGAACAATGACCTTGCAGTATCGAAGCTTCATGACACTGTTTCCTGCTGAGATGTCATCATCTTCCTGTGACTCAGCACCTCTCAGTTTTGCACACTCATCATGGCACCTTTTGAACTCAGGTTATCTTTGACCTTTGTTCTCCATTGCAGCATCTGTGACATTTTCTGCTCTGGGTACAAATTCACCCTGATATTCTCCTCCAAAATGTCTCCCAGGGAGGGGTGGAGCAAGAGAAAACCATGGTGGATTTGTCTAAGATTATAGAAATAAAGCAAAGGTCAGAAGAAACCCGAAGGGCTTTTCTGGAGAGACTGTGTGAAGCTTTCAGGGTGTTTATGCCTTTTGATCCAGAGCAGAATAAGACCAGGATACAGATGTTTTTTGTGAGCTAAAGTTCCTCAGAAATTAAATGAGAACTGTTAAAACAAGGGGATTTTGCTACTTTAAATAAGGCTCAGTTATTAAAGAAAGCTGGAGAAATTTATGAAGTGGAGATGCAGAGGGTGAAATACCTGGGATTCCAAGAGAGATTTTAGAGAGTGTGAAAACAGCAGCTCGAATCCCCCACCATCTTCACTTACTAAAGCCCAGAGAGAATTCAGTGAATTGGCAGAAGGAGAGGTTCCTCAGGGGGGATGCAGACCAGGGCATTTGGAGCGCCCTGGTCCGGAGCGCCGCGGGGCTATGGCAGCCACACCGCGGCGCTCCTGGAGCGACCCTGAAAGGAGCGCCAAATTGGCGCTCCTTTCATAAGTCAGAAAAAGTGCGCCCTAAAAGCGGCGGGCGCACTTTCTCTGACTTATCCTCCGCAGTGCGTCCGGTCGCTGCAGAGGGAGGTCGCTCTGAACGCGCCGGCCGTCCGGTGGCCCGGAAGCGCTCAGGGTGACCTCAGGAAGAGGAAGGAGCGCCGCACGTGCGGTGGCTCCTCCTCTTCCGGGCCTCCAAGACGACTGTTTTAGTCATCTGCTTAGGCCCTCAGAAACCAAGGACTGGATTAAAAGGAGTGGAAGGGCAAGAAATTTCATTTGTGGTGGATACAGGAACAGAAAAGTCTATAATGACGGATGAGAGTGCCCCAGAGATGACAGCCCAAAAGTTCAAGTTGTGGGCATCACTGGAGATAAATTGTTTAAGCCAATTTTGCAGCAGAAACTTTTTAATGCTGCAAATCAACAAGTAAAGCATGAGTTTTTGACAATCTCTGAAAGTCCTGTGTCCATAATGGGAAAAGACTTACTTTTAAAATTGGGAGTCCAGATTTCTTATGAGGATGATGGGACATCAAGTATAAATTTTGGAGGTGCTGTAGTAGATATGCCTGAGATTTTTCCCCGTGGAAACAGCCCATTTTCCATCCTGAACTTTAAGAGTTTTTTTCCCCTTTGTTTGAGGTTTGCCCTGAGAGTCATCTGATCTTTTGTCATCTGATCTGTGACTTCCAATGAGAAGAGAATAAAATCCGAAAGGAGAAATCAATATTACTATTGTGGTTTGCCTCAGCCAGAATATACTACAATTCCCATCAGCCCCTGGGAAAAGAGTTTTGTTTTTTTGGATTTTGTTTTGCTTTTGCAACAGTACTGAAATTTGTTTTTGTTAACAAGATTTTTTTTAATGGAAACAGAGACTTATTTTCCATTGTCATGAAGAGTTTTTGAAACAGCATAATTTTGGATTTCCTTTTGATTTTTCCCCTTTGCATTGATGACTAACCCCCCCCCCCCCGTAAAGTCACAAAAGGAATGTAAAAGGGGGGAGGTTCTAAACAATATTAGAAAGACACTGCAAAAACCCCAGTTTTGAAATTGTCAGACATGTTTTTCCTTATTTTATCTGCTCATTATACTTTGTACAGAGAAAAAAAAAGTCATAGCTTCAAGAAGCCTGATTAAATAGAACTGCTCATGAGTGTCCAGAGTCTTAGCATGGGAAAAACAACAATAATGCAAATACATGCCAATTCCCATCTGGAAAAGGCAGCTTTGAGTTTTTGTTTTTTTCAGCTTTAAGATTTTTTTTTTTTTTTTTTTTAGAAACCTCTGCATGAGGATGGACTATATTTTTAATAATAATAATGGCCTTATTGAAATGCCTCACTTGTGCTAGATACAGTCACAGGAAGCCTCCTGAAATACAATACAGAGGCATCAAGTTTTTTTTAAAAAAAACTGTTTTCATAACCCAGCCTTGCCTGGAAGAATAGAAGCAATAATAGTTTTTTTTAAAGCCCAATTGGTTAAAATAGATGCAAGCTTCTCGATTTATTTTGTTCAGACTTAGGGGGGAAGCAGACGAGGGCGTCCAGGACGCCCTGGGCCGGCGCGCCACGGGGCCGCATTCTCCGCACCTCGGCACACCGGCGGCGTCCCTGGAAGGAGCGCTAAATCAGCGCTCCTTCCTCAAGACAGCAAAAGTGCGCACTAAAAGCGGCGGGCGCACTTTCGCTGTCTTTTCCGCCGCGGCGCATCCGGTCACCGCGGCGTGAGGTCATCCCCGGAGTGCCGGCTGTGCGGAGGGCCGGTGACTCTGAGGGCGACCTCAGGGAGAGGAAGGGGCGCCGCTCGTGCGGCTGCCCCTCCTCTTCCAAGCCTCCAAGACGACTCTATTAGTCGTCTGCCGAGGCCCTTAGATGCATTGAAAAAATAATAATAGACTGCCCTATTTGATTTGATATATGGCTGAAATCCCTCAGATTTTGATTACCATAAGGGGGGGGGGGGATATAGAACAATTGGACAAGTCAAAAGTTCAAGAACTGGGGAAAACCCTACAAACCCTGAACCAATATATTTAAACTGGAAACTATTTTTGGTTCAGCCCCAGGTATACATGTTTGAACCAGGAGATGAAATTTGGTTAAGAACACAAAACTGATTTTTTGAATCCAAAATACAGAGGTCTTCTAACAGTTCATAAAATTCTGTTTTAAAGAAAACTCCAAGCTTCTGCAAGACCAGCTATAAAGGTTATTTGATTTTAAGCTCCAGGTGAAATGGACTGTGATAAGGAGCAGGTGTGTTAGTATAGCCAAAACTAAGAAGATTCAGCTTAAATCCATACTGCAGACACACCGGAGGCTGTTTTAAGTTGCCACATGGGAGAGAAAAGACCCATGCTTCTGTCACACTGGAAGCTGACAGATCTACGCACGATCCTACAACAGAAGAAGAAGAAGGGGGGCAAGCCAACTCCCCGAAGATAAAGAGGGGATGCAGACAGGTGGCCCCGGGCCGCCCCGGGAAGTGGAGGATCAAAGCCGAGGCTGCCGGACACCTCGGCCCCGATTCTCCCTTTCGCTGCCTGCAAAAAGAGCGCTAAAATAGTGCTCCTTCTGCAAGCAGTGAAAGGGGCATGGCAAAAGGTGTGGCACACCTCTTTGGCATCTCTTTTGAAGGATGTCATCAGAGCACTCATTGTGTGGATGGGCTGTCGCTCTGATGACATCCTCAAGAAGGAGATGGGATGCCCAGCATCCGGCTGCCCCTCCCCTTCCTTGCCTCCAACACACTGCATGGCAAAAGGCGTGGCGCACCTCTTTAGCATCTCTTCCGCCTCAGCGTGTGTGGACGCTGAGCCGGAAGGACATCATCAGAGCACCCATCGTGTGGACGGGCCGTCGCTCTGGGATGACGTCCTCAGTAAGAGGATGGGGCGCCCAGCATCCGGCTGCCCCTCCCCGTCCTTGCCTCCAACACACTGTAAAGGGCCTGTCTGCAGAGGCCCAAAGTTAGAAATTAGAGAAGTTTGACCTTAGACAATAGAAATGTATTGTAGAATGTTGTTTGAGTTTTGCATAGTGATATTCCCCCTGATAATGCTAAATGATGTTAAATGTGGAAAGCCAGAGTGGAGTTCAAATGGGTTCCACCAGTTGATTAACAACATATCAAAAATAGCAAACATGACCAGATGTTATGCCCTAATCAAGCAAAAAGGGTTAGCCAGTAAAAGTAATTTTTTACAGTGGGATTAATGGGTTGAAATAAGGTTGAAATATATGCAGTGAACAGAGAGAAGAAACAAAACCTAAATGATAAGTAAATACATCTTGTCACACCAAGCACAAAACCCAACATCCCCAACATGTGTTAGAAATTAGCATGGTGCACAAGACCAAGCCACAGGTTCCATAAGACATCCCAGGATTTGTATAAATGTGGGAGACTACAACAATTGTACACATATTGTGGTGATGAGACCAGGATGTTTGTATATTCCAAACCAAATAGAAACAATCTTGACCTGTGAAGGCCTAGATCCTTTACTGGATTGGATGGCATTAAATGAAAATACTGCTCCTCTTAGTAAAATCTGAGAGCAAAACGGTCACAGCAAGAGCTGTTTATATGTGGTTTCCCTAGGAAAAATGTGGGTAGTCAAGGGAAGTTTTGCCACTGGGGTGAAATATACAACTAGTGGTTTAGCCCTGGCAGGTATTTCCTATTATCCACTGTGTCATTAAATTAAAAGAGAACCTGGAAGAAATAGTTTGCCTAGCTGAAGCCATTTATAGAACATCTGGTGAAAAGATAACATATGATTCTAAGCTAGGATGTAATCCAAATGATGAATTACAATGCAGAAGGTTTTGTTTGCTGCCCAGACTGAGATAAATTCCAAATTGCGCTGGACTACTTGTAAAACAAAGAAAGATGTTTTTGAGTGAGGTTAAACATCACCTGTTGCCATTATATAAATGAGTCTGGTAAAGTGGAAAAGAATAGCATGGATTTGTAAAGTGTTGAGAAATGTTATATCAGAATATAGAACATCTGAAAGGTTTTGGTGCCCTGATAGTCAATGGTGATTACAAGTTTGTTTTTGTTATGATTGTCATAATGTTTCTGGTGCTGAAAATGTTTACATATGCCCTGTGTTCTGAGGTTTGCAAGACAAAAGTATTGAATCTTTGAAGGAGAAAAACCTATTGTTCAAGTTTGTGCTGTATTTGACTTGCAGGCACCAGAGCAAATGATGAGACCTCAATGTTACAAATGTTTATGATAATAATGATGATGAAAGTACAATGGTAAAGCTGTAATTGCTAAAGAATTAAGCTTTAAAGGGGGGATATGAGGCAGGAGAATTTCTTTAATCAATGTTTTATATGCTTAAATTAGAGATGTGCACTATTATAAGTGTAAAATAATGCTCAAGCAGCCAAGCGAAGGGATTTCTGGGAAGTGGGCCTCTAAGGAAGATGCTGGAAGGTTTAAACTCAAAGAATGCTAAAGGGTTATTTAGACAGCCTGACCCCAGGCTTGGTAACCAGATGCATTAAAGACCTTCATTAGGAGCCAGTGTGGGCCAGAGAGCCATAATAAATCATTGGCAGCTACTCTTGTTTGTGCAAAAGGGCCTTCTGCCTGGTACACACCAGTTTATTTACTGATAAGAGAATTTGACATATGGTTGGCATGGCAACATGGTAACTTAAGCATATTATAATGCAGGGGTAGGCAACCTTTCCCCTTTAAGGGCCGAGGGACTTCAGCTCCCAGAAGCCTCAGCCATGTTGGCCAATAGTCCCATGTTGGCCAATAGCTCCTGGGATTCTGGGAGCTGAAGTCCCTTGGCCCTTAAAGGGGAAAGGTTGCCTACCCCTGTTATAATGTATTCTGAAATCTGTATTCTCAGTGCTCAGTATTCTGTATGTTTAAAGTTTAGAGCATGGCCCTTAAAGGGGAAAGGTTGCCTACCCCTGGGTTAGAGCATGTCAGCTTTGAATTTCTTTGTCTGTGAGTGCATAAAACTGCAGCCATCTTGGCTTGTCTTTTGCCCCAATGATCTGAATGCTAATTCCGTTGGGACCTGCCAGCATAATAAATCTATATTTTCAAACTATTTTGATCCCCTGTTCTGCATCAAGCTCTGCAAGGAACCATGGATGCTGGGAGTTAATTTGCAACAGTTGGTTTTTCCACAACACTTTAAGGGTGGCTTTTTGCTGCACCAAAAAGGAGTGGCATTTGCCAGCTCTTTTTGGAGTGGCAAAAAGGAGGATTAGGGCTGTGGTGTGTGGTTGCCATGGTCCCAATCCAGCACTTCCAGAGGCAGCACAGAGCCACCCCTTAGGGGCCATCTGCATCAGCCCTCAGTCTTCTCATGTACTAAAGGGACTCCTAAGTGGTTAGCAAGCAATGAGAATTGCTGTATCAAGAAATGACATTGGCCAGACCCTGCCCTACCAACATACAAAAAAATCATCTAAATAATGTACTACTCCTTGAAGAAAAGATTGGATATGCTCTGTCCACTCTAGAAAATGCTGAGCATTCTAGAGAATGCTGAGCAGGAGATAGAACAGCCCATGGGAAGAGCCCTGCCCATATAAAATGTGTGTTAAAAAATACCATTAACTCAAAGTCATGTGAGTCAACTAGTAACAGTCTGAAAATGGATTTAATGTCACACTTTCCCAGCTCAGCAGCAAAACCTTTACTATGCACAGTAGCCAGGGCTAAAACAAAGGAAGTGTATCACACTATGCAGAGCTACAGAGGAATGCTGTCATTAACTGAATTATGCTGTGGAAATGGTAAGTGATGGATTAATCTATATTCTTTGAGACAATGCTGAATGGAGATACTCTAAATTTGGGAATTGGGGGTGATGAGTAGGGACCTATAACTCTCCCTTCATCAACTTCTTTCTGTATCTTAGCTCTAACTTTATGTTCTAAGCCTACTATAGAACACAAATTCTTCAAATGATAAGGTCTACGCTGACCATAAAAAGGGATGTGAAAACCATCACAGAAGCCCTTCATTAAATAGTCTGCTGCTGGCCGGTTAGGATAAACAAACAGCAGCTTACACAAATAGTCCAGCTTAATTGGGCTGGACCCCTTTTGTAGGCAGAGTGGGAGCCCCAGGTCCCTTTTTTTTTTTTTTTTTTTTTTTTTTTTTTTTTTGAGGCATCTTTAAAACCTGATGAAGACTTGGCTTTGGAACACTGGCAAAAGGAGTGAAACTCTTTGCAGATTGAACATTCATGACAATACCTGCAAGGACATCTATTACTGGATCCATTCACCTCAAAGCCCCAACAGATCCTGGAAGAGTCTGTGGAGGTTGACTGACTCTTAGCTGAAGAATTAGTCTGAGATTTTTGGACCCTATGACCACTATGAGCATGTTTGCCTTGCATAAGTCTTGCTGGTGTCATTAACTGTATCCATAATTGAGAATGGACTTGGTCCCACCTAAGTGTTAGGGTCCCAGCCACTTTCATTCTGAAGGCCTCATCATATTGATGCCATTCAAAACCAGCAAAATCTGCATAGGCCCTATGAATTATGTCCATATAGTGAATGAGTGAATAAGCTCAAGCTGGCTGCAACCTGGCTTTGACCCCTACATAAATAAACATACTAGATAGCCAGTTATGGCAATTTCTATCTACTTTCCTCTTGCATACCCTATGTTCTTTTTCATCCATACTCTCCCAATCCTTTTACTCCACTTCTTAGTATAGAAGTGAATACATCAACAAATTCTCCTTTAAAAGTTTTTTTTTTTTTTTTTAACCATGGTAAGCATCAAATGTTCACCCAAAACAGAATCTAGATCTCCAGCTGGTATGGATGGATAGGAAGCTGCCTGCATTGACTGTGATGCAGCCTGACTGTCTGGTATAAGTTGGTGCATAGGCAATGTGGCAGGAAGATTGTGATATGTAAGTGTAGATGACAAGGAGGGGGATTGGTAAGCTGAACCAACATAGGGTATCCCACCCATTGGCAACCCCTGAGGCAGTCCAAAACCCGGTTGTAAAGTTGAAGTATGTGTGTTGTCATTTGGTAATGGTGTGTTAATTGAGAACCTATTAGGTGTTGTATTCCAAACTTTCTAGGGCCAAGCTTGAGCCCAATCAATGTAAGAAGCCTGTGGTACAGAATAAACAGCTGTCCACTGAAGATGACAGGTGGGGGCACAAGAATGACTACGTGCAGCTGGGACTACAAAGCCACAAAGCAGAACAGGCAGAGGCCCGATGAAGGCCCAGCGTGCCCACATGCCACCAAAAGGGCTGCCTAGGCCAGAAGGAGTGGCCAAGGCCAGCCGCGGGGAACCAGCGGAGGCTGAAAGAAGGCCTGGCACCACCGGGAGGGACTGCTGAGTGAGAGAAAACAGCCAAAACTAAGGAAGAAGTCCTGGCTCTGGCAATCAAGGGATGGATAACAGCAGAGGCAGGGCTGAAAACAGCCTTAAAGAATATTAAGGTATGGATATGTCCTCACCACCACCACCAAGGAAGGGACCAAGGGAAGATGGGCAAAACTTAGCCACAGGAGTATCCAGCAATGTCCCTGCCTTCCAAGAAAAGAAGCCAATTTTTTTTGGGGGGGGGTGCTCATCTTAATATACCTGAGCTCTGCCCCCCATCACATGCTTAAGCTTGGCCCATTGGGCCATGCTTATTTTTAAAATAACTGATCTAATTCCTGGAGGGTATCAAAAACACACCCTCCCTCCAGTGGCTCTGACTTTCATCAAGGTGTGAGGTGTTGAAGTTATTCATTTGCAGTGCTAATTAATTTGACAGAGCGAGTAATTGGCACAGAAATGTCTGATTGTGTATAAATAAATTACTTCAATGTCCCACTACAAATATAGAATTACTGTGGGCATCATCTCTCCTAAAATAATACCTTGATAATATGTTGTCCTTAGGAATGATCCTCAGCTTTCATAGAGTTTAAGGCCACATAATTATTTTAAACAATAAGAACAATAATAGAGCATGCATGTACATGTGCAAATAATTTATGTATTCATACTCATAAACTTCAGAATAGTTCTCAATAAGAGCATCCACTAAGTCATGATCAAAACAATGTGTTTTAATGCTTATCACTTCCCTCAAAGTTCCCATTTAGAGACAGAGTGGTTTAGCAGCTGGAATGGAATAGACACATTTACTCTGGGGCTAATGTCAATACCAAGCCTAATTTTAATAGCCCTGGACCTCTGATTTCAATGTAATGTTATTCCTCCCCAGATATGTGACCCTAGAGATTCTGTCCTTCAGATTGTGTTGTCAAGATAAAACTACTTATTTCTTTTCTGTTCCAAACAGCTAAAGCAGCAATATGAACATGCATGTAAACTTATACAAATGAATCAAGACAACTATTAGGGCCGATGCACATGGCCCGTTTCGGGTGGCAGAGAGCCGCCCCAGGGAGTGCAGATTGGGGCCATGGCAACCCCACGCCATGGCCCCGATCCTTCCTTTTGCTGCCCCAAGAGCCGGTGCCGCAGCTCTTCAGCGCCCTTTCGGTGCAGCATGTTTAAATGCTGCACCAGGAGGGTGTCCTGATGCTGCGCAACATGCCCTTGCGGATCTTTGCCATGTTTTTAGGCACCTGTTGGGCATTTTAAGCCAAAGAGAGGCCTTTTTTTTTTAAAGGAAAGGAGATGACTGGAAATTATTTCTAGTTTTTTTTGTTGTTGTTGTTGTTCTAAGACCTTTCCTGGGTGTAAAATGGTTCCAGTCACCCCCAAACCTGATAAAAATGTTCCCGTGCTCCTTGGTGGGCATTTGGAGACAAAAAGTGTTTTGGAAAAAAAAATACTTTAAACTTTTTTTTAACCCCTGGGGACCACAAAAATAGCTTTAGATTCACATGTTATCAGCAAGCCACACTTTGACCACACAGAGTGAACACATTCACCATTTTAAATTCCTAATTGTTCTTTATTACTGGTAGAAAATAAATTACCACTGCCTTTCAGACAACAGAATTCTTCATCTCTCATCATGATCTGCTTAAGCTGTGGATCTAATTGCTGAATGATGAAGCCACAATTTCTCTTTTCAAATTGTGCCATCATTAGATGGCAAACCTTCCTCAGCCTCACTCCATTCAGAGACTCATAACATTCACTTATCTTACAGGGTTACTCCAAGGGTTACAAGTGACTGAACATGTCTTACAGGGTTACTCCAAGGGTTACAAGTGACTGAACATGTCTTACAGGGTTACTCCAAGGGTTACAAGTGACTGAACATGTCTTACAGGGTTACTCCAAGGGTTACAAGTGACTGAGCACTTGGAATGCTTTTAAACCAGTATAGAAAGTGCTACTGTCATTTTATGCCCATGTTCTGGAATAATTAAAGAGGAATAAAAGACATGGAAATTGGAATACCATGTTAACATTTGCACCTGACAAGAATATTTTGATTTAGCACCCACTAATGCATAATTTGTGTGATGGGAAGTGTTAACAGAAGATGTTAAACTGGACTGGATTGAGAATAAATTGTAATCAATCCCCCTAGCATCCATAGATGCCTCCACTTAGATCACAAGGGCATAGACAACAAAGTTGTTTATTGAAATGTACAGTTTGTCACACACAAACGCACTGGTAACCAATGCATCTCATACAGAATTGGTGTTATACAGTCTGATCACTATAATTCACAAAAAGGAACTCATTTTCTAATTACTCCTCCTCAGTTTTCACCTCATGACCTATCTGCTTCCCTATAGGTTTCCCTATATGGAAGACTTACCCAGTGGGATGAGTCTACATAATTCTTAACAAGCACAGCCAGGCTATTCTTCACAAGGTGTCATGTTCAGTTCATCTTTACCATTCAGACTAAGGCATGCTGTGGAATGATCAAAACACAGACATTTTAAATTTATGATGGCAGTTGCATTAATGAATTTGCATTCATGAAGGAAGCATATCATGATGAATAAAGCTTGGTATAGTGGATTTTACTGGTTAATAAAATGTCCATAATTTAGCATACTGCTTTAATGTCTGGCTCTGTTACTTTCTTGCAGTGTGGATAATGTTAATTTATGTCACATACTTTTGTAGCACAAACATATGCAAGAAGGATTTAAAACTTGTAGATATCTTAGGGGCAGGGAGAGGCCTCTCAGCAGATAAATACATCCCTTCACTATTTTGGATTACATAGAATTTGCTCTGTGGCAGTGATAAGAAACAGCTGTTAGTAAAATTAGACTTAGGATGTTGTGGCACTGGGGCTTCTGTTTGGAGATCTAAATATACATATTTACTACTTTTGACATCTTATATTCAAAGAAGATTTAAATCCACTAGAAAAAAAATCTTATTTGTGGAACAGATGAGATTAAAAAAAAAACTATAAAAGAATTTGTTGTTAAAAGTAAAAAAAAAAAAAATTCTTAAAGTTTCACAGAAGAATGACTGAGTATCTGCCTGGTCAGTATGAAAACCTTCCAGAAAATGATTCCTCAGTTTCAGTGACAGGTACCTACACTTTCAGGATAGGTATACTCAGTGAACAATGGAAATATGGAGACTATGGGGGGGATGCAGACGGGCAGCCCTGGGCCACCCCGGGAAGCAGAGGATTGGGGCCACTGCTAGCACACACAGCGGCCCGGATTTTCCCATTTGCCACCTCTTAAAAGAGTGGCAAAATGCTGCTCCTATTAGAGGTGGCAAAAGGCCACCCCAAGAGCCACCGTGTGGCTCTTCTCTGGCCCTGCTACCGTAGCATGTCAGGACACTACGCACGGAGGACGTCCTGACACCATGCACCATGCTTAAGGGCATGTGACATCAGGATGTCTTTGGGGAGGGGTTGGGGCAGCCAGCGTGCAGCTGCCCCTCCCCTTCCCTGCCTCCAACTCGCCACTTTCTGGCAGTCTGCAAAGGCCCTGTGGTTACCAGGTTACAATCCAGACATCTATGTTTCATTCTTGTTCAGTCGTGACTATTTTTCCTGATTTCTCTTCTCCTCAGGTTCCTCATGCTACCCTCAGGGAACTTTGTCTATTCATTAAATCTATGCCATACCTTTCTTCTGTAGAACAGAAGGAATTGCTCCTAGAGTTTCCAGGTAATTTAGCCCTTCCCAGAGACTATGAAGCAGGGAGAGAGAAAAAATGCTGCAGGAAGAACACAAATAGAGAGAGTGTCAATGAGGCCTTTGAAGTCTACTAGTCAGGTCCCTGGGTGACCAGATGCCTTCCTTTTCAAGGACATGTCCTATATTTCAATCTTCTGTCCAGGAGGAAATTCAAAATGTCTGCTATTTTCAGCATGATTAAGAAGCCTGTATTTATATTTATATTAGTGTTTTTAGCTTTTGTTTTGTAATGTCTTACATTTTTCTTGAATGTCCAACATTTTGTGGTGCCTTTTTCTCCTTTGTGGTTAGAACATCTGTTCACCATGGCCTGGCAGCCCTCCTGGGAGCCTTACTACACATCTCTTTGGCCCTGCTGCATTGTGCTGTGAGTTGCTGATAATTTGATATATACAATCAGTATCATACGTGCTGCTTCTATGAGTTTTCCATGGCTGCTAGTAGCACACTCTACACTTTCAGTCTTCCCATTACATCTCTATCCATCTGTTCCACTGACTTGTCATGGCTACTTAGGGGGGATGCAAATGGTGAAAAGTGCCATCTTCAATCTCAAGAAGGGGAGGGGCCAGATGGTGGGTGCCCCATCCCCTTCCTTTGGACGTCGTCGGAGAGACGACCCGTCCACACGACGGGTGCTCCAATGACATCCTTCCAACTCAGCGTCCAGACACACTGAGCCAGAAGAGATGACAAAGAGGTGCGCCACACCTCTTGTGGCGCCCCTTTTGTGGCTTGCGGAAGGAGCACTATTTTAGTACCCCTTTCGCAGATGGCGAAAGGGGGAATCGGGGCCGAGGTGTCCGGCAGCCTTGGCCTCGATCCTCCGCTTCCGGGGGCGGACCAGGGCCACTTCTCTGCATCCCCCCTTAATCTTTCTTTCTTCCAACCCTGCCTTCCTTTTTCCCAATCTCACAGAGAAGTAGTTCAATACCAAAAAGGTGAGGAGAAGAGAAAGACACATGGCTGCATGCCCATCATGATCATGACTTGTGATTAAGACCAAGACAGAATTCCTCCCTCCAAACACAGGAGAAATGTACTCTAGTCAGACCCAGCAGGAGAAAAATGAACAGGTTAAGGTGAATCAGTACAGTGGGCTTAAAGGAGAATCTTCTTCAGGCATTGTCTGTTCCCCACTTATTTGTTTCTATGTCAATAATCAAACCACCATGGAGTTTGATAGAGAAAACTAAAGTGGGATGCTGCTTTGTGCAGAGCCATTGAATGCTTAAGAACATATGAGCATTCCCTCTTTCCCTCTGGGTTTCTCCAAAGGTTACCTAACAACCCTTTACTCTGTCAGTGAGTGAGAAGTAAAAATGATCAGGCCTGCCTTGAGAACTGCTTCAAAACTAGGTCTATCAATTGGGAACAAATGTCCTTATAATACAGACAATATAGCAGAAAGTAGGGCCTAAGCAGACAGGCAGCCATGGGCCGCCCCGAGAAGCTGCAGATTGGGGCCGAGGTAGTCACACTCCTCGGCCCCAATCCTCCCCTTTTGGGCCCTGGAAGGAGCGCTAAAATAGTGCTCCTTCCACAAGGCACCAAAGGTGCGCCGCAAGAGGCATTGGGCGCATCTTCAGCGTCTCTTCTGCCGCAGCGTGTGCGAACGATGAAGCGGAAGTACATCATCGGAGCGCCCGTCGTGTGGAGCGATGGGCGCTCTGATGATGTGTTCAGGAAGAGATTGGGGTACCCAGTGTGAGGCTGCCCCTCCCCTTCCTTGCCTCCAGGATGGTGGAAAGTGCTGTCTGCTTCCCCCCATAGTCTACCATTTTGACCATGTCTGACTGTCAAGTGCAGATATGTTGTACATAAGGGATTTGCAAGTATCTCTTTTCCAGCAAATCAGATGGCTGGATGTTAAAATGGGCCAGAATAAAGGATATATGATACTTTGGAAAATCAAGAGTGTGAAGGTAGTCAGCTGGAACAAAATTCTTGCTATGGTTGCTTGCTACAGGCTAATGTTGGATTCTGGCTGTGTCATCCTTTATGGCTACATCCTAGATCTGTTCCTTAATTGTTTCTTTAGCCTTGGAGAATCCCAAGCACAGTAGGGATAGCACTTGATAGAGTTTTATTGCTATCTCAGGTGATTTGGGTGAAATGAGCTTACTGCAGAGTAAAGAGGCTTGGTCTGAGCCAGGGGTAGGCAACCTTTCCCCTCTAAGGGCCGAGGGACTTCAGCTCCCAGAAGCCTCAACCATGTTGGCCAATAGTTCCATGTTGGCCAATAGCTCCTGGAATTCTGGGAGCTGAAGTCCCTCGGCTCTTAAAGGGGAAAGGTTGCCTACCCCTGGTCTGAGCTAAGAATAATGGTGGTCTGTTTATTTAGCTTTTTAGACCACCTGATTCATTAGTATCTGAAATCAGGTGAATGATCAAAATTGAACCTCTTTTGGAGATGTGTTATTTAATTTCTTACACCAAATTCCAGAAGGATTACTAAAGTTTCGCTCTTTTGGTGAGACTTAACTTTTAGGTATCTCACCAAAAGAAACAGCTTGAGGGAGACTAGGGTAAAATTGATTGTACTAGTTCCATGCCCTGACCAATAATTAAACTCCCAAAGAATAAAATATTCTAATCTACTAGCAAGCTGAACCAGGTAGAGACTTTACCAATTAAATTTGCTGTCCTCAAAGTGCCAAAGCAGCAACGTATTGGCTGTCTCATTTACAGAGGGAACAATCATGAAATGTGAGTACAAAACACCAAAAGAGCCACCAATTATGGCATCAAAATCACTTAGAGAATACAAGGAAGAGGTTAGTTATATAATCTTCAAGATTGGACCAAATTTCTTGGATTCTAAATTGGGCACTCTTTTGAAAGAGATAAATGTTGACAATTAAGAGATTTCAGTGAGTGAAATTAAAATGCAAGCCAAGGAATATTGATTACATGGATCTAATTTAATGTTTGTTGCCTGGAGGCTTGTAGAGATGAGAAGGAAAAAATTATAATACAGCATTCCTAGCATGTGCAGATACAAATGCAAACACCACATCAGTGTATCATGGTTCCATTTAAAATATGACAGCTTTGGGCTCAATGTCCAATTGTTTGGGGCAGAAACATAACCAACAGCAGTGTCAGCTGTTGGCTCTACTGTCAATGGTGTGGTGAATCTATTCTGAGTTTTTAGTCTTGACTTTAAAGGAACTAAGATATTGAACTTATTTTGAGGATAAATTTCAATACTGTGAAAATCTCCTCAAAAGTCTGAATTTAAACCCAGAGTGGATTTACATCACTGGCTCCATTTTTTCTGCACATGTGGATCCATTTTCTCTGCTACCATTACAAATCGCCCTAAATGGAATGCAGCCTTCAGCTTACAAATGAATGTCCTGCTCCCATGCATTAGATGAACTAGTGTTAGCAAACATTATTTTTCATAAAATTTTGGACACATGTGGAGTTCCCTCTATGACCCCGAACTGACCTCATGGGAGAGCAGCCATAATCCCCCAGATGGCAAGTCAGGTAAGCATACCAAGGAGGCCTGCCAAACTGCTGGAAAATTCCCTAACAGACAGGTTTGGGAGTTGCCAAAGGGAAAAGATAATAGTGCTTGTTTGTCCAGGGCAGGGGTAGGCAACCTTTCCCCTTTAAGGACTGAGGGACTTCAGCTCCCAGAATCCCAGGAGCTATTGGCCAACATGGGACTATTGCCCAACATGGCTGAGGCTTCTGGGAGCTGAAGTCCCTCGGCCCTTAAAGGGGAAAGGTTGCCTACCCCTGGTCCAGGGTCTCACACTCAATGGAGCAGTGATCAGATTTAGCTGCACTCACTTTCTCTAGCCTTCCTTCCTTGATTGCAGTGAAAATAAATGCATTATTTAGACTATTCTCACACTGAGGATTAACAAAGTTAAGGCAATCAGAGCCTTTGTCCAAGCTCAGGCTGAACCATTAAACCTATTGCCAGAAGGTAGAAATTTCCTATTTAAACCCTGAGATTTTTAGGCTCCACATGCTATTTTTGGAGTAAAGCTTGGCTCCACATCAGTCTGTGCTCTGATCATAGCTCCCTTGGCCATCCCTTTCCCCATTTTGGCAGTCACACATCATCATCATTAATTATCGTTATCATCAACATCCACAGCAGATCCCGGAGAAGCCATCAGAAATGAGTACCTCCCTTAGTCTGGCCAATCTCAAGCTATTCCCACTTTCACTCCTTTAGTTCTAAGTGTGCAGTGTGTGTGTATGCTATATTTGTGTGTGTACAATTTTCCCCTTTAATAAATATTTAGACTTTAATTGAAGAAGCCTGTCTCAGCATTATCCATTGTGGGATTCCTTAGTCCTCTGGTATACATATCAGTACCCAGTCTCATGGGGCTTTGTTAGGATCCCACTCTTGCATATTTGAGCTAATTATAGATTCCCTTAATTAGATCCTGCCTAACATTTTGGTGGAGAATGCTTGGGCATTGTAGAGTACCCCAAAATTTGGAGGCTCCAAACTGATCAATTGGGCTGTTTAAATCTTGGAAATTGGGAGGAATAAAGTTCTTGGACAAAGGAGATGCTGATTCAATAACTAGGAAGGTGTGTGGTTGTGTTCTTGTGCAATTGAAAAGGGCTATCTTGGGTTGGCTATCCCCTTTTGTGCTTTGGTTCTCTATTGCGAGTTGGGAGAGAAGAGCCAGGTGAAGTGAGGAGACATCCCCACCTGAGGTTGTAATCCCTAGCATAAGGATGGTCATTCAGAGTTAGCAAGGGCGAGGTGGCCCAATGCAGCTAACAAATTCTAAAACTCACAGCAAGGGTCTAGCTGGGGCCCCAAGGAATAGTGATTGCTAGGAACCTACTGCAGAAGGTCAACCAAGTAGGACGGCAGCATTTGAACTTCCCAGTGAATGGTTAGGAGGAGGAACTAACTGACCCTTGGCCAGAGTCTAGCACAGGTTGTCCATGGCACTAGCTGGAGTAGTCTCCATGACAGTGAGTGGTCAGATACTGGCTCCGACCCGCAACTTCACTGGCAGGATGAGGTGGTCCCATAGGTCTAGAATCCAGCTGGTAAGAATGGGAGTGTCCTAGTGTGGCCAGAAAGAGAGAGAATCCAGCTAGTAAGGAAGGGAGTGTCCTAGCAGGACTAGCATGGTTAGGGAAATCCAGTTAGTAAGGACACGGAGGTTCTAATGGGGCTAGTGGGAATGAGATTTGATCTCGAGTAGAGAAGAAGAAAGAGTAAGGCGAGGAAATGGAAGTTGCCAAGCTATTCAAAGAAGAGCAGGTCCAGGACAGGCTTCAGAAGTGAATCACCAAAAAGAGGCCCAATCCATGGGTATCTGGAGGGTACCTCATGGAAGATCCATTTCTGACCTTACTGGAGGCCTCAGGACAGAAAAGAAGGGACTGAAGAGCATCCCCAAATCAGAAAAGGACAGGCTAGCATTGTGGGGAATTTGGACCCTGGCCCATGATGCAGTAGGGGAATACAAAAGATATCAATTGGAAGTGGAAATCTCAAAATGGCAAATTAGTGATCTAGTTACCCATATTCGGGATAAGGTGACCAAAATACTTTCCTCACAAGGACAGCAAATGAGGCTAGCCAATAGGGCAGAGAAAGAAAATGCCAACCTAAAATTAAGGGTAACAGAATTAGAAATCAAATTGGGACAGGCAAAACAAGCTGCAGAATTCATATTGGCTGAGAAGACCAAGGTAGCAGACCAAGCCAACCACACTATATGCGAGGAAAGAATTAGCGAGCTAGAGATCAGGATAAATCTAAAAAGCGCCTTGGTGGTCACAGTACAACCGAGCATTCTAGAGTTGGCCATGCAGGCAAATGTCCACACAGAGAGTCCTTTGACAGTAGAGGCATAGACTCCCCCTCCTTACAATCCCCAATGGAGTCCCCCTAAAGGGAATGAACCCATGGAGGGGTGCACTCCAGGCATACCAGTAAATCCCATTAAAACCTGGAGTACAGTGGAAAGGAAATCCACCTCTGAGGATGGCACCTTTACTAAGACAGTGATAGTAATGATCTTGTGGTCCCTAACGGAAATCAAAACCATAGCAGACCAACTAGGAAAGCTGAATCCCCAAACCAGAGTCCAATGGATGTCCACCATCATTCTTTCCTACCCAAAGGCTAAGGGACAGGATCTCACACAGATAGCTAGACTGAGCATAGATCCTATCTGCCTAGGCCCCTTTGAGGCAGCAGTCTCCAAGTATGATTTGGCAAATCTAGAATTAAAGGAGTGGATGTTAGCCATTTTAGCCAGAGAGGTTGGCCTTAACAGTGAAGGAGTGCTGCTTCTGAATTGCTCAGATTTCATAAGAAAGGTGTACCTGGGTTTGAATGACACTGCAAAAACTTACATAGGACCCACTCCTCAAAGGTTAGGTACAATAGACTGGCAGGGATTCTTAATGCACATCCAAGAGGTCTCCCAGATGTTTTGGACCTGAGAAGCACAGGAAGACATGGGTAGGAGTTTGGTAGTGTCAGCGTCAGGAAAAAGTTCCTCCAGCATAAGTAGGAAGGCAGACAAGGATGGCAAGCCAGTTCACACAGTTACATATCAGAATGCTGGCCCCCACTCTCAACCCCTATCCACTGAGCCTGGAAGGTTTAATAATAGCAACCCCTTCAGGAGAAATCCCAGGAGTTATCCCTGAGGTCAGCCAGACACATCGGACCCTAACAAGGACCCATTGCAAGAAATTAGGAGCACAATTTTGAGGCAGCTGAAAGAATTAGGGTTCCCCACCCATGAGATACATGGCAGACCCACTCATGAGATACAGACCTTCTAATCCTAACCTTGAATGCCCAGGACTCCAGTGGACATAGCCTGAATGCTAATGTCCCCAACCCCCAGAATCACATTCAAAATACAGGTCAGTCAGGCTAGGAATGCCCAGGATTTCACTGCTCATGGAGAGCAAGGGCAGACCCTCAGATCCCTTGGACTGAAGACCCTCCTGCCCAAATCATGGTAAGTCCTCCACAAACTTCCCCCAGGACCAGACCTGTTAAGGCCCCAACGAACCCAGTCTCTGCAGTTGTCCCTCAACCAAAAGTTCCCACACACCCTCCACTCAACCAGCAGATTGTTGCAACCCTCAAACCCAATTTATGGGGATGCCCCATGGTAAATGTAAAGGTAGGACTCCACAACAAATCCAAACCAGCCAAGTTACTTGTAAATTCTGGTGCCACAGTTGATACTCTGAGCCCCAAACTAGCCACAGTAGGGAGCAAAACACAGGACAGTATGGAGCTAGTCGAATTTGGCAAAGGCAAGCATCAGGCTGCCATCTGGAATGACATTCTCATTCACTTAGGTCCCATCACAGACAGCATTAAGACATATGAGAATCAGGGATAGGATGATGGAAAATCTGGGAGTAGGATTTTTAAAGAGAAACCAGTTGACCCTTGATTTGGCCAATGGTCTCCTGTGGCAATTTGAGGAAGGTCCTCTGGTAGTATCAGCCATCCACAGATGTACTGCCTTGAAAGCCCCAGCACCCCGATACCCCATTCTGAACTACCTCTGGACTACAAAGTTTCTAAACGTATGGATTAGAGACAAGATGGAGTGTGGGAAGGTTAAAGGAATTTGTGTACTCATAGAAGGAAAAGATCCCCCTCCACAAAAGCAGTACCACTACCCCCATGAGGCAGAAGGAATAGCAAAAACCATAGATGGTCTATTGAATTATGTCATCATTCTTCTGATGCAATCAATTTGTAATTCCCCACTCTGGCCTGTAAAAGCTGATGGTGTGACGTGGAGGATGACTGTGGACTTTAGAGGCCTTAATGCAGTCACTCCCCCAGTAGCCCTTGTAGTAGCCAAATACAATAAATTCCTAGCCGCCATTGCAGCTGGCGCTAAATTTTACAGCATAATAGGTTTAGCAAATGCATTCCATTCCATCCCACTTTACAAGAGCTGCTTATACAAATTTGCATTTGAATTCTGTGGAAATCAGATGTGCTTCAAAAGGACCCCCCCCCACAAGGTTTTCACTCCACACCCCTACATTTTGTCTTATGTGGATGACATTTTGATCCATTCTGACTCCCAAGAAAAGAAGGCAGACATCACCAGAGAAGTGTTAGAACTCATTCAGGACACTGGATTCAAAGCTAATAGAGAAATGGCTCAGTTAGTACAAATCCAAGTCAGATATCTAGGATTAAACCTTCAAACTGATTGCAAGACCCCTGATCGGCAGCGAGTAGAGACAATAGGAAAGCTCCCTGCCCCCACTGATGTAGCATCCCTGAGAGCACTCCTAGGGACCTTTAACTTCTCCAGAGAATTCATCGAGGCTTTTGTCAGCAAAGCAAAGCCCCTGTATTCCTTACTTAAGAAAGGAGAAGTGTGGAAATGGGCCCCCGAGCAGCAGGAAGCATTTGCTACACTGAAAACGAACCTAACCAAAGCCCCCGCTTTAGTTCACCCCAATGTAAGCCAACCATTATACATTCAATTGGCGGTAGCAGACAGTAACATAGGAGCAGTCCCCACGCAACTCAGGAACAATGTGCTCAATGTGCTATGCATCTTAAAACCTCTCTCCCATGGAAATAAAGTTCAGCCCATGCGAGAAAAATTGCTTAGCCTTGATATGGGTCCTAACCCCCTGGGAGTTCATTATAGGTGGAGCTAAGGTCATTACTCAAACCCCACACACCCCACTCAAGTATATACTGTCTGGAAAAATCCAGGATGGACAAGTTCTTAGCTCCTGAATAGCCAGATGGATGTTAGAACTAGTAAAGCGAGGCATAGATTACAGCAGGCAGACTAGCGAACCGGTTGCTCCCTATGAGCTAGTAGTTTCTGGAGCTGCCCATGAGTGCCCTGTCCGAATCACCACACAAAGCAATTGGCCAGTAAAGGCAGGAAAGACACCAGGAGAAACCATGCAGGCAGGATTTATGTGCTGGTTCTGCAACGGCTCTTCTGCATGCCCCAATGGAACCCGCTTAACGGGATTTGGAGCAATTAGGGTAAAATGACTAGCTACATTACAGGGAAAGGTTTGGCCCCACTCAAGCCAAGCAGCTGAAGTAGAATCCCTCCACACTGTTTTAGAATTTGAGGACCCACATGTTAGCATGTTTATGCAGCGTGTGATGGTCCATGTTAACGTGCAGCACCAGTGTCACCACCTTCTCAGATGCAGGCAGTAGCTTGTGAGCTGAAGGAGCACCTCTCCCCTTCCAGAAAGAGTAAAGAGCCTCTACAAACTGACGTCTCTCAGATGAGGCTTTAATCTTGGTTCCTCTATGTACAAGGCATTATACACAATCCACAGCAACAACTCAATAACTTCAACCACCGTCAACCAACACTATCAACCAATCCACTTGTGTCCTTATATACCTAGGGTTCCATGTGGCCTTCTGGCCCTGTCTCTTCCTCTGGACACCTGTCACTCATTCACTTTGCAGTTTTGCAGCCATTTTGGCAGTTTCCAGCATCTTGTGAACATCAGCTGATGTCACTTCCTATGACACAGCACCTGGTGGAAACTGCTGTGTCATTATGGCTGCCAGTGACTCTTTCATGCCTGGTCACTTGTGTATAAACCCACATTGAACATTTTTCCTTGAGATACTGTCTCCACAGCACACACCCCATTATCCATATATACAGACACCCAATGGACGGTAAATGCCATCATAGATTGGCTCCCCATTTAGACGTCCAGAGATTGAAAGACCAATGATAATAAGCTGGTCACCCACACAGATAGATGGCAGGAAGCTGCCCAGTTAATAATGAAAAGAACAGCTCCCACCTGGGTATCTTACATCAAAGGCCACCAGAAAGGCACTGAAGAGGAAGCTCAATAGAATAACAAAGCAGACACTTTAGCCAAGAAAGCAGCAAAGTCCCAATGGCACCTATTAATGTAAAACCCAAGAAGTACACTTTGTCAGAAACTCTAGACAAAGGCATTGGCAGCCTCAAGAAAAGACCCCACGAGAAAATACAGCACAGTGCATAAGGAAGAGGCATGGTGGGTGGTAGATGGAGAAGGAACCCATCATTGGATTGTCCCCACTTATCCAATTTGTACACAGCACAGGGCACAGAGGAAAACAAGTCACAATAGAAAGAGTTAAAGAGGCAAGATGTGGCCCCGTATGAAGGAAGACACAGAGCAGTGAGTAGAAAACTGTCTCATCAATGTGGACTTAGTGGCCCTAAGGCACCCATCCGCCACCAGCGCATAGAAGGCCCCTGGTCTCGATTGCAGATGGACTACATTGGCCCCTTACCAACCACTCCTTGACACCATAAATACTGCCTAACCATAATAGACCCCTTCAGTAAATGGATTGAAGGTTTTCCCACCCGAGACAATACAGCTGTCACCACAGCAAAGATATTGTTTGAACAAGATTTCAGCCGTTGGGGACTGCCCCAAGCTTTCATAATTGATCACAACTGAAGCAGCCATTTCACCAGGGAAGTCATGAAAGCTTTATGCACTGCCTTAGGCATCAAACAAAGGTTTCACATTGCAGCCCATCCCCAAATTTCTTGTCATGTAAAAAGAACCAATAGAACCCTAAAGGAAGCCATGAGAAAAGTAGTTAAGGCTTCTGGCAAAGACTGGGATGCAAAACTTCCCATAATCCTCATGGCCTTCAGAGGGACAGTAGCCTCACATGGCTTCACGCCACACCAATGATGGGATGCAAGACTATTATGCCAGAAGCATTTTGGCTGAACACCACACTCCCCTCAGATTTAAAACCCATAGTTTTAAACCATGAGTGGATTATAACTCTCTTACAGAGCATCAGGCAGACACACAGACTGGTAGCAGAAAAGTTAGGCCAGAATATACAAGCCATGGACAGAAGTTAGGATGGGTACGTAACCCTCAGCAATGGGACCCAGGACAGCAGGTTATGTACAAGAACTTCTTTAAACAGAAGCATAATTTAACAGCCAAATGGCTAGGACCTGTAGAAATCACAGAGAGAGTATCCCCCCTCAGTCTACCAAGTCCGCATCCCCAGCCGTCACGGAACTAGGCTTAAATACTTTCACTCTTCGCAATTGAAGGAATGGAAGGGAAGTCCCACTCTGGTAAGGCTGGTCTGCTCGGAGCCTGCCCCAGTGCCCATATCAGAGATGTTTGTGAGCCTCTTCCCCACGTACATCAGCTGTAGTGAGACACCTCTCTGTTTCCCTACAGAGACAAGAGATGTCACAGAGCATGTGGACCCTCGGGATATTGTTATGGATGACATCCGAGGCCCTTGCTGATATCTACCCAGCTCAGTTCACCACAGATTGGCAGTATAACATAAAGGCCATGTGTCATTGAGCTGCTCCATACCCAGGGATGATGACAGTATTAGATGCCATAAGCAACGCGCGGACCTGGTATGATAACGGACTCCCCATTCTGCTTAAAACTAGAGTATACATAACAAAGAGAAAAACCATAGCCTTGAGAGTTATCATGTTTGGCCCCAAAAAACTAACTTGGATAGAAGCAGACGCAGGTAGCCTCCCCCTCTCCGCCAAAATTTGGTCTAAACATCAGTTCGATCCCCCTTTCAGCAAGATCCCCGCCTCCTTCTACACCATGCTCACCCTTGACTCCCTGTAACACCCTACATGGGCTTGGAAAACTAGACTCTTCATTTGCCATAATTTTATTCACACCCCTACTAACTGCAGCATAAACTGCCGGCATATGACATGCCCCAACATTCCCCTACACGTCCTGGTAATGATACAGGAACCAACCATGTTTATTGGCAATTTAGTAATTAGGAAAGACATATCCCTGTATGCATCCTCAGAGATCCAACCCATAAATACCACCTTAATATTAACTCTAACTGCCATAGATGTGGCATGCACTATTCCCTCCTGTAACCCTTATTTACAAGCTGTGTGGGCACAGTGGGAACAATTGGAGAAGAAATGGCAATCTGTAATACACCCGCTTTTCTTTATTGAATTTTCCACACAATAACAAAATATACATCTTAAAATGACATTTCTTCTTCTTTTTCGTTGCTTTAAACCAACATAAAGAATTATTGATGAACTTCTTATCTGATCAGCTGGTTTTGAGTAAATAAAAAGACTTATAATACAATTCCCTCTTGTTATAGTTTTTATGTATGTGTGATTTTAGTCTTTTCAAGCTTACAGTAATCTTGAACTGTATCTGAGTTCTATGAACTTGTATTTTTTGACCAACACTTTACACAATATTTTTTTAATGTCTCCCAGTCTGTGTTTAATGTTTGTATGGCCCTTCTTTCTACCAAGTTTGTCAGTCTCTTTAATTCTATATTGTCTAGAGTTTTTAGTAGCCACTCCTCTGTTGTTGGTGTTTCTTTTGTCTTCCATTTCTGAGCAATGAGAGTTCTGGCTGAAGTGATCATGTATAACAGTGTTTTCCAGTGTTTTTTTGCTTCTGCATCTGATATCTTATTAGTCATGTTTAATAGGTAAATTTCAGGTAACATTTGGTATTTTATATCTAGAATTTTATTGATTTCTGAATGAATTTCTCCCCATAGCTTCTTAATCTCAGGACATCGCTACCACATATGTATCCAATCACCTACTGCTTTGTTGCACTTCCAACATTTGTTTTCTTTACTTTTATAAATTATAGCTAACTTAGATGGAGTTAGATGCCACTAAGACCATTTTTAAATAATTTTCTCTAACTGTCTGGCATTTGGTAAATTGAAATGTTTTCTTCCTAGAGTATAACCAGCTCTCAAGGTCTATACATCTTCCCATATCTCTTGCCCATTTTATCATTTCTTCTTTGGCTATTTCTTGCTCTTGGTTTCTATTGAGAAGTATCTTGTAAATTTTTGCTACTTGTTTTTCAACCTTCTATTCTAATATTTCATCTAGTTCATTCTTTTGAATGTCAAAACCGATTTCCTTTCTGTCTGTTTTATATCTTTCAGTCAATTGGTGGTAGACTAACCAATGGCTTTTCAACTCAAATTCTGTGATTCCATCTATTGTTTTCATTACGTATTCTTGTTGATTATCTTTTTTTAGAATATCACAGTATCTAAGCCATCTTGAGTTTATCTTTGTTCTTTCAAACAGTGCCTCTTGGGGAGATAGCCATCCTGGTAACTTAGTGTAGAAAATTGGTCTTATTTTTTCCCATACAGCAAGAATAGACTTTCGGATAAAGTGGTGCTCAAAATTTTTGTGTATCTTGTTTTTTCCATACCCATAACGTAAATTGAATCCCTTGAGATTTAGTCGTTTTGGATTGTTGAGCTTAATCCATTCTGAAAGATAAACTAGGATATTGGCTTGGTAATACAAGTATAGGTCTGGTAGGTTACATCCTCCATTTGGTCTTACATCAGTTAATGTCTTCTACTTCACCCTTGACTTCTTGCCTTACCATATGAATTTTTTAAGTTCTTTGTTCCAGTCATTAAATGGTTTACTGTTGGTTATTATCAGAAGGTTTGAAAAGAGAAAATTAAATTTGGGTAATATTATAATAAAATTTTATTTCTATCCTGCCCCTCTACTGAAGCAATTGGGGTGGCTTACATCAATAAAATATCACAATATATCCTCCCAGGCCCACTCTCCCCTTAAAATAACATTAAACATGGTAAGAATTAAAACAGTTAAAACAAACAATTAAACAAAGTTAACAGTTTACAATAATAATAAACAATAAAACAATAAAAAGCAGTCTAACAGGCAGCCTGCTAGCAATAAATAATATAGCTGAATGTGGCAGCGGGTGGGGGGAAACAGTGACTCACTCCTCGGCCAGGAAATTAATCAGGAAAGGCCTGCTGGAAGAGATCCATCTTGATAGCCTTTTGTTGTTGTTGCTGTTGTTCATTATATTTTATTAACATGTATTATTCAAACATACATATCAAATTGAAATATTAATGTTTTTTAAAAATAATTATATACAAAATAGCCTTTTTAAAGCTGTCTAAGCTGGTAATTTGACATATCTTGTCCGGGAGGCCATTCCATAATCTCAGAGAGGTTTTCGAAAAAGCCCTCTGGGAGGTTATTGACAGTTGAGTTTTAACAGGCTGAAACAAATTCCTCCCAGAGGAAGTGTGCAGGTGGGATTGTATGGAAGGAGATGGTCCCAAGGATAGGATGGACCCAAGCCATGTAGGGCTTTAAAGGTAATAACCAACACTTTGTACTGGGCCCAGAAACTAATCGGCAGCCAGTGAAGTCTTTATAAGACCGGTGTAATGTGGTCTCTTCTAGATGTGCCAGAGACCAGCCTGGCTGCCATATTCTGAACTAATTGAAGTTTCCAGACCAAGCACGAGGGCAACCCCATGTAGAACGCATTACAGAAATCCAGATGGGAGGTTACCAGAACATGTACCACAGTTTTGAGATCCCTTACTTCCAGGAAAAGGCAAAGCTGGCGTATCAGCCGAAGCTGATAACAGGCACTCCTGGCCGTCGTATTTAACTGATTAATCATGTGAAACAATGAGTCCAGGAGCACCCCCAGACTGTGAACACAGTCCTTTGTGGTAAGTGTGATCCCGTCCAGGACTGTTGTATCCAGATACCTGGTTTCAGGGCCTGTACTGTAAGTAGCTCTGTTTTATCTGGATTCAGTTGGAATCTGTTTTTCTTCATCCAGTCCATTAACACCTTAAGACAGTCATTAAGAGGAGAGACACCATCTGAAGTCAAGGCTGATGACTGGGACATGGAGAAGTATATCTGGGTGTCATCAGCATACTGATAACATCCAGCCCCATGTCTCCAAATGATCTCTCTGAGCGACTTCATATAGATGTTAAATAACATCGGGGACAGTATGGCACCTTGAGGGACAGCACACGTGAGCTCCTTTCTAACAGAACTCCTGTCCCCAAGCAACACCCTCTGGGATCTACCCAAGAGGAAGGAAGGAAACCACTGCAGAGCAGTGCCTCCGATTCCCAGCCCCCTCAGGTGATCCAAGAGGATGTTGTGATCAATTGTGTCAAAAGCTGCTGAGAGGTCTAGAAGCACCAACAGGGTCACACTACCCCTGTCGATGCTGTCATCAGTCAAGGCAATCATGGCAGTCTCAACTCCAAATCCAGTCCTAAAGCCAGTTTGAAATGAATCTAGATAATCGATTTCATCCAAGACAGCTTGGAGTTGAGAAGCCACTGCCCTCTTGATCACTTTGATCAGAAATGGCAACAGCGAGACCGGCCTATAGTTATTAATATCCAAGGGGTCTAGGGAGGGCTTTTTCAGGAGTGGCCTAACCGCTGCTTCCTTTAGACAGGATGGAACAAAGCCCTCCCTAAGAGATACGTTAATGATGTCCTTAAGAAACACCCTCAATGCATCCCCACTCTGGACAGACAGCCATGAAGGTCAAGGATCGAGAGGCCAGGTAGTTTTCCTCACTCTGCCAAGGAGCTTGTCCATGTCATCGGTACTCACAGATTGGAATTGATCCAGTAAAATCTTGGTAATGGAGTTGCTAGACACCTCGTCTATAGACTCTGTATCAATACGGGCATCTAAGTCAGCTCTTATCTGAGAGATTTTATCTACAAAGAAGTTGCATCACAGCAGGCCATTGTTGGGTTAAGCAAGGGGTTCTACACAGGGGGAACCCGCATTAGTTACCCTACCACCCTAAACAGCTCTGTTGGATGAGATTCTGCAGACACAATACGTGCAGAACAGAAAGATCTCTGCGCTGCACGAATTGCCTCTCAATAGGAATGAAGAAAGTGACGAGTCTTGTCAGATAAGAGCTGAGTTTTCTGCCAGATGCACTCTAGTCATTGTCCAACCCACTTCATTTTCCTCAGCTCTTCTGTATACCAAGGCTTACGGTTTAAAGCGGGTTGGAAAGGACGCTTGGGAGCAATTGTGTCAATAGCCTTGGCAAGATTGATGTTCCAGGTATTAACCAGGGCTTTGACAGAATCACCAGCATTACCAACCATTAAACCCTCTAGGGCAGGGGTCAGCAACCTTTGTTGCTGGGGGCCGGGAGGGGGGGAATGGCACGGGGGGCCAGAGGCACGCGATTCCTTTCTCCCCCCTCTGGCATGTGCGAATAACACAGCCTCCATTTTGGAAGGCCCCCCCCATGTGGGGGGGGGGGCTTCCCTGGGCCTTCTAAAGGCCCCTCCGCACTCTTTCCAAGGTCCAAGGAAGTGGCTGTGGCAGGCGAATTCACCCGCAGCAGCCACGGGGGGGGCTCCCCTGAGCCTTTTAAAGGCCCCTCCACACCCGCGGCGGGTGAATTCACCTGCAGCGGCTGCACGGGGGCTTCCAAAGGCCCCACGGTGGCTGTGCAACTGCCGTGGAGCCTTCCAAAATGGTCCCCGTGTTATGCGCGCATGTGCACACAATGCGGATGTCATTTTGGAAGCCCCCCCCACTCGAGGCAGCCATTTTGTTTGCCAAAATGGCAGCTGCAAGTCATTTGCGCATGCACAGGAGTATAAAATGGCGGCCGTGAGCGTGTGGCGGTGGGGGTTGTCGGCGTCGGTGGTGGCTGGTCGGCAGGGGTCCACAGGCCGAGTGCGGCCCACGGACTGTAGGTTGCTGATCCCTGCTCTAGGACTTTCTGGAATCCAATTGGTTCCATTAGCCTTCGAGGGTGGACCATTATAATAGGCCCACTACACCCGGTGAGGCAGACAGTTGTTCTTAGTTCTTCTTTGACCAGGAAATGATCCATCCATGACAATGCAGAGGTATTTATTATCTCCGCCCATGGATATTCCTGTTCTGTACTAAAGACTGCATTGAGGGTATGACCCGCACAATGTGTGAGCCCGAAGACCAATTGGGGTAGGCCCATGTTTGTCATGGAATCCATGAACTCCTGAACTGCACCTGTTAAACTTGGCAAACTGGTCTGGAGTGGAATGTTGAAGTCACCCAGAACTAAAAGTCTGGACGACTCCAACAGTATCTCTGAGACCAGCTGTGTCAGCTCTGTTAGGGAGTCTACTAGACAACGGGGTGGTTGGTAAACTAGCAGAATCCCTAAGCTGCCCCTGGTCCTCAGGCTGAGGTATATACACTCAAAGTGGACTGTGTTCCAGACAGGTATCCTTGTCAAGGTAAGATTGTTTTTATAAACCAGAGCTACTCCACCCCCCCGCCCACTTCCCCTTATCTGCTCACTGACAGAGTACTCGGCCCGGAGGGCCTGCGTCCACGTAGTAGCACTATCCTCTCCCAACCAGGTCTCTGCAAGCCAGGTCGGCATACTCATCTATGAGGGGATCATATATAATGTGTTTTATTTTTGACTGACCTGGGATTGCAGAGGAGCAAGGTAAGGTTCTGTGAAATGGTTGGTGCGCTCTCCAAACCATTCTGGGAAACAGAGTGAACTGAAGGCGGGATAGCTTTCAGACATCGATCCTGCCTTCTTTTGTAACAACTTTTCACTCAGTTGCCGCCGTACCTTCCCCTCTCCCGCACAATTTCAATTCCCGCTCCCAGATCATTGCTGGCCACTATTAGAGAAGGAGGTGTTAGAGATGCCAAGGTAATTCCCACCCTATGTACTTGTATCCAGTCTGGTGAGAATGTCCTTGGTGGTGGGCTCAGGGAAAGAGGTTGTTGTTATTAAGGGTGAGGGGTTAATGGGGGCTAGTAGTCTCTGACCAATTCTAATTATCCACTCAGCTCTTGACATTAATATCATAGCTGCTGGTGCTGGTGGAAGGACTGGACAATCCCCATGGAAACTTCCACCTAATACCTAATTCATAGATCCACTACCCTTGTTCAAACAGGAGAGTTGGCAAAGTCAATGGCCTTTCTCCACCCCTCTTCTGGCTTCAAAGCCACTGCCACCACTGTGCCGCCACGTTGCTGGAGGCGATGTTGTTGACCGGGCGTTTTATGCCCTGGCCCCACCTCTCAGTTGTTTCACCACTGCTGCTGCCACCGCACTGCCACTAGAAGTGATGGTGCCCTGGGCGGGCTCCTAGGCCTCTGCCTGACCTTCCTTCAGCCTGGCTGCCACTGCACCGCTGCGCTGCTAGAGGCAATGTTGTTGGACAGGTGTTTTATGCCCTGGCCCAGCCTCCCAGCTGCTTCACCACTGCTGCCACCTCTGTGCCAACAGCAGAGGTGATAGTGCTCTGGGCGGGCTTCTAGGACTCTGCTCGACCTTCCTGCGGCCCCACTGCCACTGCGCCACCACACTGCTGGAGGTGATGTTGTTGGGTGGGCGTTTTATGCCCTGGCCCGGCCTCCTAGCTGCCTCCAGCTTCTTAGACTATGAACACCACATCCCCCGGTGCAGAGAGCTCTCCTGACCTCCTTCTTGTTATTCTTGCCAGTCTCCAGAGGTGGTGAAGATGCCCACACATTTTGATTGTGGCTATTTTCCCAAGGAAAGGTAATTTTAACTTTGACCATCTACATAGATCTTGTTGTACAGATTTCCTCATTGTTTTATAATTATTGTTGAATAAGTCAGTGTTCTTATACCGAGGTATTTGGCTTTTTTGGTTGTTTTACATTTGGATTTTTCTTGCAGTAAGACTTTTTCTTCGATGATCATATTTCTTGTTATTAACACTGATTTTTCGTTGTTAATTTTAAAGCCTGCTATTTTCCTGAAATCTGAAAGAGTATTCATCAGTTTGTCAATACTGTTCAATGGGTCTTCTAATAATATTACTAGATCATCCGCATATGCTCTTAAAGAATATTCTTTACTTTTTATTTTTTTTCCTGTTATCTTTGGGTCTGCTCTTATGTTGTTATTTAGCATTTCTAAGACAGTGATGAATAGGAGAGGGGATAGAGGACATCTTTACCTTGTTCCCTTTTGAATGGGAATTGGATCTAGTTTTTCTCCATTTATCAATAAGTAAGAATATTGTTCTCTGTACCCAACTCAAGAAATTGTCTCCTACTTTTATTTTTTTCTAATACTCCTAGCATGCAGTCCCAATTTATGTTATCGAAGGCTTTCTCCACATCAACTAGGAATAATGCAAATTTCTTTTTGTTGTTTTTCTCATAGTATTCTATAAGGTCTATGACCATTCTGGTGTTTTCTCTCAGATGTCTTAAAGGTAGGAATCCAATGTGGTCTTTGTGAATAATATCTCTTAACACTTCTTTAAATCTGTTAGTTAATATTGTTGTAAGAAGTGATATAGGACGATAGTTATCCATTCTTGTTTTTTTTTTTCTTTTCCTTCCTTGTGTATTAATACAATGTTTGCAAATTTCCAGGTTTCTGGGATACCTTCTTTTATGATCACATGAAAGGTATCTTTTAATGGTATTCTGATTATATCTTCTATTGTTTTGTAGTAAAGCACAGTAAAGCTGCTCCAACAACAGCAGCCAAGCCAGAGAAGCTCCCTCCTCCCCTCCATAAGTGGCAGCAGCAGCGGTGGAAATAAAAACTGCCTGCCCAACCAGCCTTCCTCCCAGCAGTGCAGCAGAAGCAACAGCAGCCAAGCCAGAGGAGCTCCCTCCTCCCCTCCATAAGTGGCAGCAGCAGCGGTGGAGGTAAAAACTGCCTGCCCAACCAGCCTCCCTCCCAGCAGTGCAGCAACAGCAACAGCAGCCAAGCCGAAGGAGCTCCCTCCTCCACTCCAGAAGGAGCAGCGGTAGCAGCAGCAGCGGTGGAGGTAAAAACTGCCTGCCCAACCAGCCTCCCTCCTGGCAGAGCAGTAGCAACAACAACAGCCAAGCTGGAGGAGCTCCCTCCTCCCCTCCAGAAGTGGTAGTGGTGGCAGAGGCAAAAAACATTAACAGCAGTAGAGGTGGTAAGAGAGGAAGAAGAGTAAACTAAAAAAGGAAGAGATCAGAGGACAGAATAATTCACTGACATATTCTGCTACATATTGTAATATATTGTATAATATATAATAAATATATTGCAAGACTTTAAGCTGCCATTCTACTATTAACTTTTAGTTTCTTTTTCTAGAAATAAGCTTGCAAAGTTAATGTATTTTTTCCCTTGTTATAAAGCTTCTGACCACAAAGTTGAGGTTCGGGATTAAGGTTAATATTATTAACCTCATCCATCCAGAGAGTCAGAAAATGGGGGAATACCCCATTTCAAATCAAGCTCTGTGAAGAGACTCAAGGGCTGGGGCTTGGAGGAGGCAGGCAGTGTGATAGGTTTATACTCAGAAAGCTGGAAAGCAGCTAACTGCCTCTCTGGGACACCTTGAGAAATCAAGGTAAATCCAATTGCAGAAACAATACACAAAATCTACATACATTTCAACTGGTTGTAGAATATAACCATTTATCCGACAGTAGATTTTAGATCATTGAAAATTTAAAAAAAGAAAAAAGAAAAGAAAATGTAGCTCAGATAAACACAGGACAAACTGGGAACTGAACTGAGATAAAGAATCGGATTTACACCTTCATTAATCTAGTCAGAATTTTGACAATAGATCTCTGCTCCAGAAATTAAGGTATCAAATGGATTTCTCAAACAATACAACAAGTTATCTTTAATCAAATGTCCACAGGACTTAGGTCAATATCCATGAGAGCTCAATCAGCTACAACAAATAGAATAGGATCAACAGAAATACCCAAGCAAATGGATGTGATCTAACAGTTAATAGAGCAAGTGTGAAATTTCAAGCAGGAAGTATGCCAAGAATTAAAAGACAATAGATTAGAAACAACTGAGATTTTGAATAAGGGTTTTGACAAAACTGAAAACAAAATAGAAATAATTTAAAAAAAACTTGGAATTGAAAAAACATTTGGAAATATTGAAAGTCAAAACATCAAAACTAGAAGATAAAACCAATACACTTCCTGAAGACCAAAAAAGAGAATAAAATTCCATTCTACTCCAAGAACTGCACTATAGAGAGAAATGTTTAAAGTATACAGACCTTCCCAAAAAACAATGAAGACTTATACTCTCGTGTCATACCAGATTTAGCTAACTTTATAGGAATCGAGACACATCGAATATTCAGAATTAATTCCATGACTGCCAAAGAAAGAAACATACCAAGAGACATTGTAATCTGTCTAACTAGATCAACAATAAAGGACTTGATCATAAATAGGAGTTATACAGAAAAAATATCAAATTGAGGGAGAAAATATAAAAATATTTAAAGACATACCAACAGCAATATTAAAAAAATAGACAAAACTATAAAACGTTAACTCAAACACTAACCAGATTTAAAATCAAATATATATGGGATAAAATTGATGGAGTTATATTTACAAACAAAGATATAATGTTAACTCTAAAGAAAAAGCAGAAGAAATAGAAAAACAGATAAATAGAGAAATGCAAATAGAAGACTTAAATCAAGAAGACTCCCAACAAAGAAAACCAAAAACTAAACAAGATCACAAGTCAAAAAAATTCTAAAACATCACAAACCAAGGAAAAAGAAACTGAGCAAGAAAAAGAAATACAACCAAAAGAAAGTCTAGAATATGAAATATCAAATAAAGAAACATCAGAAAAAGAAGGGGGAAAAAATCCCAGGAACTATTGGCCAACATGGCTGAGGCTTCTGGAAGCTGAAGTCCCTCAGCCCTTAAAGGGGAAAAGTTGCCTACCCCTGGCCCAAGGCATAGACATAATTGGCCATATCTTACCTCAATGGGTAGGCATAGAGAAAGAAATCATCATAGACATTGGAAATTTGCTTAAATCCAGCATCTACAATTTATCCATTGCAATACAGTACACCCAAATCCAAAGTAGCCTCATGGCATTCACATCCCAATTAATACGATTCCACAGAATGCTGTTTACTTTCCCCCCTGAAATGGTACCTATTTATTTACTTGCATTTGCTTGCTTTTGAACTGCTAGGTTGGTAGAAGCTGGGACTAGTGTCAAAAGCTCAGTCCATCATGCAGCACCTGAGCCTCAAACTGCTATTGGTTCTCCCCCACATTGGCATTGCATAAGGTGTTGCAGAAGAAGGAAAAACCAAAGATGATAATAATAATAATAATAATAATAATAATAATAATTTTATTTATATCCTGCCTCTCTGTAAAGTACAACTGAGGCGGCTTACAAGATAAAGTAGACAATCCTATCCCCCAACAGCCTCCCCAAAATACAATTAAACAGACAAAATATAAAAACATACTCAAAAATTACAAATCACAAATAATTAGCTATCAAATTGTTCCTTTGTCTACATCCCTCCTGTTTGTTTTACATAACTGCTTCCCCATCTATTCCTTGAACTGTTTAGCTTAACTGTGTCCTACTTCAACCTTAGTTTTTCTACTCTCAACATGCACAAACTATTGGCTGCTAAGTGCCTGACACACTAGTTCTTCATCACAGAATCCATTAATGATCAGAACAGAACAGATGAACATGTAAATTCATGGTATCAACCCTAAAAAGAAAAAGAAATGTTCTACAGTATGTAAGTTATGAAACCAAGTCCCTTCCAACTTGTTCTTAATCTCCATGGGGAGGGGATACTCTAGCTAAGCCTTAAGACAAACTTTATAGCACTACACAAAGACAACACATTCTCCAAGTCCCCTTCACTATGGGCCTATACTGCCAGGAACAATCCAGTCTGAGGCCACCCCAACCATTCTGGCTCTGTGCCAAGGAATCATGGGAACTGTAGCCTTTTCTGAGACATTGAGCCCTCTGTCAAAGAGCTCTGGTGCCACAATAAACTAGAGTTCCCATGATTCCCTAGCACCGAGCCAGGACAGCCAAAGTAGTCCCAAGCTGAATCACCTCTGGCAGTCTGTATAGGCCATATGTCTAAAGTTTGTTTAAATGCTAAGGATAGCAAGTCAGTCCTCTTTATGCAATGTGGCCTTAAAGTTTATATCAAGGTTTGTCTGGGCAAGACCTTATTCCTCCCTCATTCATACAGAATATGCTCATGTGTCCCATGAAGCCAATTCTACCATGAGATATTCAACAAGATCATTATCAATCCAGATTACTTGTATTAATCCAAACTATCTGTACAGATTCTGAATGAAAGGCACATCTAATTATTTTCTGCTACTCTCTCTATCAAAAAGTAAAATACATGATTCTTATTCAATTCATTTCTAAATGTTCCATGCCTTGTTAATAAGAAATGGGTTAGATACATTGAAGGAAAGAAAAATATTTGTGTAACTGCAGAAAACAAAAATGGTTGGTCCAAAACATTGTTACAAAAATTATCAAATAATTAAAGATTAGACTCAGAGGAAGGAGGCATGAAAACTGGACAAAGGAACATTAACACTTAAGATAAGCAAATGATACCATACTTCTAGCAGAAAATAATAAAGACTTAGAACAACTGAGAGGTCAAGGACGAAAGTGCAAAAACAGGGTTAAGTGGAACATGAATAAAACATAATGAGCACAGATGATTCACACAACTGTATAGTACAGGAGTAGGCAAGCTTTCCCCTTTAAGGGCCAAGGGACTTCAGTTCCCAAAATCCCAGGAGCTATTGGCCAACATGGGACTATTGGCCAACATGGCTGAGGCTTCTGGGAGCTGAAGTCCCTCGACCCTTAAAGGGAAAAGGTTGCCTACCCCTGGTATAGTAGATAATAAAGACACTGAAATAGTCAAAGACTTTCTATACCTTAATTCAGTCATAAATCAAAATGGAGACTGCATTCAAGAAATCAGAAGAAGACTAGAACTTGAAAGGGCAACTATGAAGGAACTAGGTAAGATCATCAAAGATAAAGACAGACAATTAAATAACAAAGTCAGATCGTCTATCTCTTAGCACTTCCACATTCTCTGTATAGACAACAGACAGTATTTGCACTTGCAGCTGTACGGAAAGCTGGACAGTGAAGAAAGTTGACAAAACGAGAATCAACTCATCTGAAACATGGTGCTAGAGCAGAGTTCTACAGATACCATGGACAGCCAAAAAAATAAATGGGTCCTAGAGCAAAGAAATCCTGAACCTGAATAGAAACCAATATTACCAAACTGAAGCTATCATACTTTGGCATATCATGAGATGACATTACTTATAAAAAAACAAACAAACAATAATGCTTGGTAAAGAGGGAAACCATAGGAAAGGGGAGAAACTATATTACAAGTGGACAGACTCTAGAAACCTCCACCCTGAATTTGTAGGAACTGAGCAGGTCTGTTCATGTCTTGCAGGTCTCATTCAGACATAAGTCAGCATAAGTCAAAGCCAAGTGGATGGCAGTTAACAAACAACAGCTATTTCCTGTGCTTACAAAACATCATTCACCACTGTCGGTGCTGAACCATAATTCTGCTATGCTGAAAATATCTGGGAGCAAAAACGTGTCAGGAAGAGAATTTACACAAAATTTCCCATAGTTCTAACCCTCTGGATCAGTACTTCCCAAATGCTGTAGGACATCATTTCTGAAAAGATCCAATCACCATGTCAGTCATTTTGGAAACAACATCATCTGGGTCCCATATTTTAAAATTACTATTCTAGGTGCATGTTTACATTTTAAAAGTGTAAACATTGCATTAAATAGTCAGGCTGTGTAACTGTGCACTAACTCATCAAACCTGTGCTTCCTAATATAAGCTTCATTACAATCAGCTGAGTGCACCTTCAATATCTGCATCACAGGTTCTTCAACATAAGCATCCACAGAACATCAACAAAGAATTGCGTACTTAAACAGCTAATCAGTACACTTTAATGCAAGATTAACCTTCTTTCAACAAACAGCAAATATCACATGAATCTGCTGCTACAACTAACATATAATTAAAACATTATTTTTCAACTTAGAGACATACTAGTTTCTTACCTTTTAGCAGAGACAGTGGAGTTAACTCTATAGGCTTGCCCTGAGACTGAAACTGGGAGGAACTTTGCGACCTCTTCTGCCTGGCTTTTCTGATGGACTTCTGAAAAAAATCTGTCTACTTTATCCACTGATAGAGGTGTGGTTGGTGCTGAGGACATATCCCTACTTGAACCTTCCTGGCTCAACAAGACCCTCACATGTCACCTGCTGAAATATGAGAAGATGCCTCATTTCATTTGTATTTCTCCAGTTATATTAGGAATTGGGAGCTAGTTTGGTGTAGTGATTTAAGTGTTTGACTACAACCCAGGAGACCAGGGTTTGAATCCTTGCTCAACCGTGGAAACTGATTGCGTGTTTGAATGAGTCACACTCTCTCACCCTCAGAGGAAGGCAAAGGCAAACCCCTCTGAACAAATCTTGCCTGGAGAACCCTGTGATAGGTTCACATTAGAGTCACATTAAGTCAGGAATTGCTTGAAGGCACACAACAACAACAACAATGGGAATGATGTCAGTTTCACAAATATTTTCATGAGTATTTATTCATCATTTCAAAAACAGTAATTCTTGGCAGGACTTTGGAGCCATTTTTGTCAATAGTTCTGAATAATTTTTTAAAATGTAAAATGAAACAATAATGTATTATTTTGCTTACAAGTTACCCATTATATAATATTTTGTGCATACAAATGAGTTGCTCATTATCTTTTGAATAATTTATTCAAGGTCTAATTTGAAAACAGTAGCAACTAATATCTTCCATATCAGTAAAGTAGTGAATCTATCAAAAATGACTTGAAGTCATACAGCATTAGGAGTTAGTGGCAAATGGTTACCTTTCTGCCCATAGACTGACAGAAATAATTCAGCTTGAGACCACTTTAACTCCTCTGGCTCAGTGCTAGGAAATCATGGGAACTGCAGTTTATTGTGCCACCAGAGTTCCTTGACAAAGAAGGCTCAATGTCTCAGAAAAAAAATACAATTCCCATGATTCCCTAGCATTGGGACAGGGCAGTTAAAGTGGTCTCAAGCTGCATTATTTCTGGCAGTTTGTAAAGGCCCTTAGACTGCTTTTTTTTAATTAATTAATTGTAATGTTTGTTGTTTTTATGTGTCTTGTAGTCAGCTTTCCCAGGGTGAGAAAGTGTGAATCATCCAATGTCACCTTGGGCCAACCTTGGGATGAGGCGACCACACACTGGCCATCCCGACTCTGCCCCAATGCTGCATGCCCAACTGCACAGCATGTGGTGTCAGCGAGCCCTGTTGGTGCAACGTGCACACATGCTGTGCCAAAGGGACACAAAAGAGCCATGGTGGCAGCTCTAATGGTGGCTTTTTGCCACCTCAAAAAGGAGCAGCATTTGTCTGCTCTTTTTGGAGCAGCAAAAAGGAGGATCGGGGCTTTAGCATGTGGTTGCTGCAGCCCCAATTTAGTGCTCCCGGGGTGGCACAGAGTCGCCCCTTATGGGCCATCTGTATCAGCCCTTTGTGAGTTTGTATAGTTGAGCAGGAACTGAAACCCTAACAGTCCAACACTTAAATCACTACATCACTAATATGTACAAACACTCCTTCGGACTCCCATCAACTTACACTGTCTGTTGTAATATAGCTTCAACCCAACAATCCAACCAACTTGAACCATCAATAATCCACTCTCTTCAAACCACAATCTTCAACCTACACATGCCCTGAGTCTCAGTTCACTTATATAGAGTGTTGGCTAAGGATCATCATCTGGTGCTACTTAGTATGGTGAAAGCTTTTGCATCATGACAAGTGCTTTGACTGCAATTCCAGCCATACAAAATATTTTACAACACTTTAAAGGAACATTGTTCCAACAATCCCCTCCAAAATATTTTGATGTGGCAAACTTTTAGATTGGAACAGAACAGAAACAATTGAAATAGATTAGATTACACAATTATGCAGTTGACATTATTGTTTCCAGCGTTTACATAAGCCAAGCAAGGCGATCATTTCCCCATGCCTCTGTGCTGGCAACACCTTTATAAATGTCATTACTCCTTTTTTTGGGGGGGGGGGGGATATAATTTTTTTTTTTTTTTTTAGTATTACAACCAACATACAATAATATTTTAAAAACTTTTACATAATATTCCACATATATATGGTAGATCAAACTAATTACTCATTATTTACTGCCTATCCCAATTGGTCAATGGGCCCATACATTGTGCAGGTCATACACTCGATGCGGTCTTTAGTACGGAACAGGAATATTCGTGGGCGGAGGTGGTAAGTACCTCCGCATTGTCATGGATGGATCATTTCCTGGTCAAGATGGAACTTAGAGCCAGTATCTGCCCCACCGGGGGTGGTGGACCCATTCGGATGGTCCGCCCTTGAAGGCTAATGGAGCCAGTGCGATTCCAGAAAGCCTTAGAGGGTTTAATGGTTGGGAATGCCGGTGATCCTGTCAAAGCTCTGGTTAATACTTGGAACACCGACCCTTACCAGGGCTATTGACACGATCACTCCCAAGCGCTCTTGCCATCCCACTCTCAACTGTAGGCCTTGGTATACGCCAGAGCTTAGAAGGATGAAGCGGGTTGGACAACAGCTAGAGTGTAAGTGGCGGAAGACTCGACTCTTATCTGACAGAACTCACCATAGGAATTTTCTTCGTTCCTATCGGGAGGCAATACATGCAGCGAAGAGAGCTTTCTCCTCTGCACGTATTGCGTCTGCAGAGTCCCGTCCAGCAGAGCTGTTTAAGGTGGTGAGGGAGATGACGCAGGTGCCTCCTGTGCCAAACCCCTTACTTAACCCTGTGACAGCCTGCTGTGACGCATTTAACAACTACTTTGCAGATAAAATGTCTCAGATAAGAGCCAACTTAGATGCCACTGTTGAAACAGAGTCTATAGGCGAGGCGTCCAGTGACTCCGTCAATGTAGTTATACTGGATCAGCTTCAATCTGTAAGTACCGAGGACGTGGACAAGCTGCTTGGTAAGCTGAGGAAGATGACCTGCCCTCTCGACCCTCATGGATATCGTCAATGCATCCTTCAGGGAAGGATATGTTCCATCTTGTTTGAAGGAAGCGGCTGTTAGGCCGCTTCTGAAAAAACCTTCCCTAGACCCCCTGGATATGAGAAATTATAGGCCTGTGTCGTTGCTGCCATTTTTGAGCAAGGTAATCGAGAGGACTGTTGCTCTTCAGCTCCAAGCTGTCTTGGATGAAACCGATTATCTAGACCCATTTCAAACCGGCTTCAGGACAGGATTTGGGGTCGAGACTGCCATGGTTGCCTTGACCGACGATCTGCGTCTGAACATCGACAGGGGTAGTGTGACCCTGCTGGTGCTCTTAGACCTCTCAGCGGCTTTTGATACAATAGATCTCGGCATCCTCTTGGACCGCCTGAAGGGGTTAGGTATCGGGGGCACTGCTTTGCAGTGGTTCTGGTCCTTCCTCTCGGGTAGGTCCCAGAGGGTGCTGCTTGGGGACTGTAGCTCCAGTAAGAGGGAACTCACTTGTGGGGTCCCTCAGAGGACTATTTTGCCCCCAATGTTATTTAACATCTATATGAAGCCGCTGGGTGAGATCATACGGAGTTATGGTGCTGGGTGTTATCAGTACGCTGATGACACCCAAATCTATTTTTCCGTGTCTCGTTCGTCGGCCTCGAATTCCAATGGCATCTCCTCTCTCAATGAATGTCTTCGAGTGGTAATGGGCTGGATGAGGAAAAACAGATTGAAACTGAATCCAGACAAGACGGAGGTGTTCACGGTAATGGCCCCGAAACCAAGAATTGGGTTGCAACCTCCAGTCCAGGATGGGGTCGCACTCTCTTCCAGTGACTGTGTTCGCAGTCTGGGGGTGCTTCTTGACTCGTCGCTCCTGATGACAAATCAGGTAAATGCGACGGTCAGGAGCGCCTGTTATCAGCTTCGGCTGATACGTCAGCTGCGCCCTTTTCTGGAAGTAAGGGATCTCGAGACCATTGTGCATGCACTGGTAACCTCACGCCTCGACTTCTGTAATGCGCTCTACATGGGGCTACCCATGTGCTTGGTTCGGAAGCTTCAGTTGGTTCAAAACATGGCAGCCAGGCTTATTTCTGGAATATCTAGGAGGGACCACATCACCCCGGTTTTGAGGTCGCTCCACTGGTTGCCTATTAGCTTCCGGGCCCAGTACAAGGTGTTGGTTATTACCTTTAAAGCCCTAAATGGCTTGGGTCCAAGCTATCTCAGGGATCGCCTCCTTCCATACAATCCTCCCTGCGCTCTCCGGTCCTCTGGGAGGAATTTGCTGCAGCCTCAAAAATCTAGGCTTGTGGTGACCTCCCAGACGGCTTTTTCTGTTGTCGCCCCCAAACTCTGGAACGGCATGCCAGACGAGATCCGTCAGTTGACATCACTGGACAGCTTTAAAAAAGCTGTCAAAATGGATCTCTTCCGGCAGGCCTTCCCAGACTGATCACCCCGGCCTTGGGTTCCTTGACTCCTGCATTCCTCTTGTGGCCCCATCAGTTGTTAATGGATGAGGAACGCAGTAGAGGTTGATTAGGGGGTGGGTTGGTTTTTCTTTGGAGATATTATTATTGTAAGCCGCTTGGATTGTCTGGCAATAAGCGGGATACAAATAAACATTATTATTATTATTATTATTATCTAAATCTAATTCATATCAAACCATTTAATATTGATTAAACCAGTAAATTTAAAAAAAGCCACATAAAATTGTTGTCAATGTCATTACTCCTTCCTGTATCATTTATCTTACATTTATGTACCTTAGTCCAACATATTTTGTTTTGCTTCTTAGGTTTTCTGCCTCTGCCAGTGCAATGCATGTCTGAGAATCCTCATTAACCTTAAGAGGCCCTTTACATCACCAAGGTCTTGCAGCAATTGTTTAAACTGCTGGATTTCTCCTGCCAATTTGGATAATGCTGCAAATCTGGCCTCAGCTATAGATAAAGCCACATTAGTCTGTTTTCTGGATCTTCATGCCATTACATTGTCAGCATGCTTGGTCACTAGACCACCAACAGACTTACTATCCTTCTCTTCAGCAAACAAGCTGTCAACATAACACTCAGGTTCAGAGTCAGATTTTTCAATTTTTAAATTTAAATTTCTGGTTCCTTTTAAATATCATATTACCCTTTCGAGTGCTATCCAGTCACTCAAGCTTGGTTTAGATACTCGCTTGCTCAATAAAGTTTGCTCACTGTCTCTCCACCCATCCCACCTCATAGCCCTGTTCTGGAGTCTCCTCCCCTGACTCTCTCTCACACAAACATTATCTCTCTCTAACACACAAACACACAGTCTCACATGCCTGGAAATATATGTGGAATAAACTCCTACAGTTTAAAGAAGCATTTCTTTCATTAACCCTCAGCTTCTTTCATGCTGTTTGAAACTGAGTTATATCAGGGAGGGAGACAACATTATTGAGGGCCGTAGTTCATCAAGTACAGGAAATAATAGCACAGTTGTTATGGAAAGAACCAGGTAAATACTACAAGAAACCAACACAGGGAGGATAAAAATGTTAAATCGGCACCTAGGGGAAATGGCCCATGTTGTCAGATGTCTCTATACTAATGCACAGAGCATGAGAAATAAAGATGAACTTGAACTTCTAACATAGCCAAACAAATATGATAATAATGGGTAACACTCAAACCTGATGGGATGAGACTTATGATTGGAATGTAGTAATAGAGGGGTATGACATTTTTAAGAGAAATAGGCCAAATGGGAAGGTAGGAGGATCATAGGATCATAGAATCATAGATTCATAGAGACCACAAGGGCCATTCAGTCCAACCCCCTGCCATGCAGGAACTCAAAATCAAACCATTCCCGACAGATGGCCATCCAGCCTCTGTTTAAAGAACTCTAAAGAAGGAGACTCCACCACACTCCAAGAGAGTGTGTTCCACTGTCGAACAGCTCTCACTGTCAGGAGGTTCCTCCTAATGTTGAGGTGGAATCTCTTTTCTTGTAGCTTGCATCCATTGTCCCGAGTCCTATTCTATGGAGCAGCAGAAAACAAGCTAGCACTCTCCTCAATATGACATCCCTTCAAATATTTAAAGAGAGCTATCATATTCCCTCTTAACTATCACTTCTCCAGGCTAAACATAGCCAGTTCCCTAAGTCGTTCCTCATAGGGCATGGTTTTCAGCCTTTTAGTCGCCCTCCTCTGGACACACTCCAGTTTTTCAACATCCTTTTTGAATTGTGGTACCCAGAAATGGACACAGTATTCCAGGTGAGGCCTGACCAAACCAGAATTATTAATGCAGCCTAAAATTACATTGGCCTTTTTAGCTGAGGCATCATGCTGTTGACTCATGTTCAACTTGAGGTCTACCAGGACTCCTAGATCCCTTTCACATGTAATCTTGTTAAGCCAGGTGTCCCCCATCTTATATCTATGCATTTCATTTTTTTTTCTAAGTGCAGTACCTTACATTTCTCTGTGTTGAAATTAATTTTGTTAGCTTTGGCCCAGCTTTCTAATCTATTAAGGTCATTTTGAATTTTCATCCTGTCTTCTGGGGTATTAGCTATTCCTCCTAATTTGGCGTCATCTGCAAATTTAAGAAGCATGTCCCCTATGCCTTCATCCAAATCATTGATAAAGATGTTGAATAGCACTGGGCACAGGACAGAACCCTGTGGCATCCAACTGGTCACTCCTCTCCAGGATGAAGAGGAGCCATTGCTGAACACCCTTTGGGTTCGGTCAGTCAACCAATTACTAATCCACCTAACAGTAGTATTGTATAGCCCACATTTTACTATCTTAATAATAATAATAATAATAATAATAATAATAAATAAATTTTATTTGTAACCCGCCCCTCTGCAGAGCAATCGGGGCGGCGTACAACAAGATAAAATACAACAATTGTTTGCAAAAATATCATGGGGGACCTTGTCATAAGCCTTACTGAAATCAAGATATGCTATGTTTACCGCATTCCCTTCATCTACCAAGCTGGTAATTTTATCAAAAAAAGAGATCAGATCAGTCTGCCATGACTTGTTTTTGAGAAATCCATGTTGACTTTTATTGATTATGACATTCCCTTCTAAATGTTCACAGACTCTCTGTTTAATGAACTGTTCAGCCCTGGTGGCGCAGTGGTTAAATGCCTGTACTGCAGCCACTCACTCATAGACCACAAGGTTGCGAGTTCAATACCAGCCAGGGCTGAGGCTCGACTCAGGCCTGCATCCTTCCAAGGTCGCTAAAATAAGTACCCAGATTGTTGGGGGGCAATCAGCTCATACTTGTAAACTGCTTAGACATCCCATGCGTGATATGAAGCGGTATATAAATGAAGCTGCTTTGCTTTGCTTTGCTTCTAGAATCTTTCCCAGTATTGATGTCAGACTAACTGGACGATAGTTGTTGGGTTCCTCTTTTTTTCCCCTTTAGAAGATGGGGACAATGTTTGCACACCTCCACTCTGCTGGGACTTGTCTTGTTCTACAGGAGTCCTTAAAGATTATTGCCAGTGGCTCTGAAATTACATTTGCAAGTTCTTTTAATAACCTTGGCTGTAGTTCATCTGGTCCTGGAGCTTAAATTCATTTAAGTTAACCAGGTATTTCTGTACTACCTCTTTACTTATTCTGTGCTGCATTTCCCCTATTGTGTCCTCTGCTCCATTTTCCTCAGGTTGAAAATCTTTTTCCTTTTGTGGGAAGACTGAGGCAAAGAAAGTATTGAGTAGTTCTGCCTTTTCTATGTCCCCTGTTAGAATTTCTCCATCTTCTCTGCGCAGTGGCCCTACCATTTCCTTCTTCTTTCATTTGCTATGGACATACCCACAAAAACCCTTTTTATTATCCTTATCCCCTCTAACAAGCCTGACATCATTTGTTTGAATTCCTCTTTCCCCCCCTTTTCTATCTCTTTTACATATCCCTTTTAAAACTTAGCTCAGTGGAAAGTTCTTTTGTCGTCCAACCCAGTTTCTTGAGACATCTCCCATTTTTCCTTCTCATTGGAACAGTGTGAGATTGTGCATTCAGTGTCTACCTTTTGAGAAACTCCCCTCCATCCTGAACTCCCTTCTCCTTTAGTATTCGTGACCATGGGATCACTGAAAATGTTTCCCTAGGTTTCTTGAAATCAGCTCTCCTAAAGTCCATTATGAGTGTTTGACTATGCCTAGCTTCTCCTATCCACTGTATAAGAAACTCCAGGATAACATGATCACTCCTACCTAAGGATCCCATGACTTGCACCCCATTTACCAGGTCATCCCTGTTGGTTTGGATCAGATTTAAAATAGCTGATCTCTGTGTTGCCTCTTCCACTTTTTGGATAATGAAATCGTCTTTGAGTCAAGTGAGGAATTTGCTAGACCTTGAAGTATTGGCTGAGTTTGACTTCCAGCAAATGTCAGGATAGTGGAAGTTGTTTGGTTTTGGTGGAGTGGTATATTTGTAAATTCAGCAGAATCAGGAAGCAAAAATCCAAACTTCTAAAAGTTGAGTTTTATTGTTGAAAGAATAATAACAACATGCAAAGTAAAACACAGTCCACTAAAGGATCACACCTTGCAGATGTGGCTAAACTGGAACAAAACTACAGATCCATCTTTGCAGATCTTAAGGCTACGTTGTGAAGCAGTATAAACATATTATAGATCCATTGCGAAGTAAAGAGAAGAAAAAAGTGCAATCCCATGGAAGCAAATAATAATAATATCAATACCTAACACAAAGTTTCTCAGCCCAGCCCCTCTCCACCTTTTGGGTGTTAACCTTCAGTTTGATCGGATGATCCGTATGTGATGTATGCTAACCCAACCTCTTGTTCATCTTCCACCATGTGATCTACTTTCCCATAACAACTTTTTATTATTTTTTCCTTATGTAAACAAGGATGCTTTCCCATCTAGTGGTTCTCTATTGTTTTGTCTTTCTAGCCATCTGGACTGAGTTGTTTGTGCTCTGCCTAGAAGCATGTTCTCAAGTGGAAAAATACAGACACACACATCTTTACATTTTCACCTTTGACTGCATGGCCCATCTATACTCTGACAATTCCCTCCTGAAATGTATGGATGTGTGTATGATGCACACTAATATATGTTGTGAAACTAACTTAGCATGGTTGCTAGGTCTATATACTTATGATGACATTCCAAGCAGACGCGACATCTTGTCATGTCTATCAATTGTCAATGCCTTTGTCAAAATGTCTGCCAAATTTTGTGTTGATTCTATATACTGCAGATGTACAATTCCCTTTTGTACCAATTCTCTGACATTTTGGTATCTAACTCCAATGTACTTTGTTCTGCACTTCAGGTTTTCTGCCTCTGACATGGCAATGCATGTTTGAGAATTTTCATTGATCAAAACTGGTTCAGCACATTCCTGATTCAAATCCTGCAACAACTGTCTAATCCATTCAATCTCATTAACTAGTTCTGATAGTGCTGTGAACTCTGCTTCACCTGTACTTTGTGCTACATATCCCTGTTTTCTACTTCTCCAAACAATTGCACTCTCTCCAAGCTTGATCAACAAACCTGTCACTGACTTTCTGTCATGTAGCTCTGAAGCAAAAGAACTATACACAAAGCATTCAAGTCCAACCTGACTGTTCTGTATCTTCAATTTTCTGTCCAAGCTACCTTTCAGGTATCTCACCAAATGTTTCACTGCAGTCCAATCTTCAACTTTCGGACAATTTGTTTTTCTGCTAAACACACCAATGGCAAACGAAATGTCAGGCCGAGAATTACAAGCTATAAACATCAAACTCCCAACAAGGCTTTGATATAACTCTGGATTTTCAAACTCTCTAGTACCTTCATCATTTACATATCCAACTGACATAGAACTTTTCACTACTTTTGCATCCTGCGACCCACACTTCTCTATCAAACTTTCAATCTTTTTCTCTTGACTCAATAAACAACTGCCATCTTCAGTCCATTGCACTTCAATTCCAAGATAGGATCTGAGAGGACCTAGATCTTTCACAACAAATTTCTTTGACAACTCCTTCCTCACTGTGTGAATCTCTTGTTTAGACTTAGCTGCCACACATAAGTCATCAATATAAATCACTAATGTCACATGTCCTTTTGTGTAAACACACGCATCAGCAATGCTGCGTTTGTAACCAAGCTTCACAAGCTCCTCATGAATGCAAAGATTCCAACTCCGAGCACTCTGTTTCAAACCATACAAAGCCTTTGTCAACTTGTACACCTTTCTATCACTGTCTTGCTGAAATCCCATAGGTTGTTCCATGTACAAAGTTTCCTCAAGACAAGCATTCAAGTATGCAGTCTCAAAGTCAAAATGCTGCACCAACTGACCCTTTCTTGCTGCTAAAGCCAAAACCAATCTTAGACTTTCAGGCTTTGCTGATGGAGAAAACGTTTTGTCAAAATTTTCAAATTTCTGCTGTGCAAATCCCTTTGCTACCAACCTAGCCTTGTATCTCTAACTACCATCAGGCATCAACTTTCTTTTGTACACCCATTTGCAGCCAATCACTTTGTGATTTGTAGGTCTATCAACTTCAAACACATCTTTATCCGTCAGAGACTTGAACTTCTGCTCCATAGCAGACTCCCATTTCAACCTTTCCTCATCAGGACAATTCTGCATTTCTTTGTAACTTTCAGGTTCATCAACCACAACTGTGCAAGCCCTAGCTTCCTGCACAACAAAACGGTCTGGTGGATTTCAAATTCTTTGGGTGCGTCTTGGGATGACAACTTTTGTTCTACCTTCCTCATCCTCAGTATCAGAACTTGTGGGAGGTTCCCTATCTCTGTGTCTCCTAGTTTCAGTCATCCTGGGTGCCTGTGGTCGGGTTTGTGTTGTTTTATCTGATGTGCTTGCTTCACTGTCTGAAGAAGCAGACTCCTGTTTCACCACCCCTCCATTTCTGGCAGGTGTTCCTAACTCTCCCAATCTCAGAAAAACTTTGTTGGAGTGCACATTTTCCCAACCCAAATGTTTCTCAAAATTTGCGCTTCTTGAAAATAATATTTCCCTATCTTTAAGGAGAAATCTATAACTATTCCCAGAATAACCCACAAACATCAATCTTCTCCACTTGGGCTGATTTTTCTTTCTGAAAGCAGCTGGCACATAGACATTTGCATATTGCCCAAATACTCTAAGGTATTTCAAATTAGGTGCTCTTTTGTAAAGCATGTGATAAGGAGTGTTCTTTATAGCTGAGTTCCAAGTGCGGTTTGCCAGAAAGTTAGCTGTAAGAATCGCCTCCCCCCAGAGGTTCTCAGGAGCATTTGCATCTAGCATCATGCACTCTTTTATCTGTTTCAAGATGGCTATTCTCCTCTCTGCAATTCCATCTTCCTGAGGAGTTCTAGGGTTAGTTGTGTAGTGTCTAATCCCCTTCTTCCTTAGCCAATTTTCCAAAGTGTGAGACAAGAATTCCTCTGTCTGTGATTAAAGACCCCACTTTGAAATCAAATTCCCTTTCAACCATGTTCGCCCATTCTTTAAATCTTTCCCCTGCTTCACCCTTCTCTTTCAGAAGTATCACATAAGAAAACCTGGTGAAGCGATCCATAATCACCATGAAATATTTGCTGCCCCCTAGTGTCGCAACCATGGGACCAGAAACATCACAATGCACAGCCTCAAATGGGCGTTTGGCTATAAATTTGCTTCACTTTGCCACAGGATAAGCTTTCAACTTAATCCTGCTGCAAACTGAGCATTCCAGGTGATTTGAACAGGGTGACATTTTAAAATCTGGACAAATTTCCTCCAGCTTCACAAGACTTTGAAAACCAACATGACCCATTACTCGGTGAAAATAATGAATACAGTTTGAATGCAAAGGCTCATTTTGTACAATTGCACATTCTGCCTTATCTACCATGTAGTACATTTTGTCTTTCTTTACAGCTTTTACACAGACTTCTCCATCTTTGGAAATTAAGCATTCCTCCCCCACAAAATTCAGTGTATACCCTTCTGTGGTCAAAGCAGACACACTAACTAAACAGTATTGTAATTTAGGCACACACAAAACATTATCAAAAGTTTTACCAAACCCAGGAATGTAGACAGTTCCCATTTCATGGATTTCTCTTGCTGCCCCATCAGCTAGAGCAACCGAGTCCACTGTGGAGGGCTTCTTGCTTCTGAGTAGCTCAGGATCATTTATCATATTTGCTGTGGCACCGGAATCGAGAACCCAAATTTGGCTCTTAGCATGTTGAGTCACACTTTCACAGCCTCAAGTAACAGCTGCAGTTCCTTTGTTTCCCCCAAAAGGATGTGGTTGTTGTTGATTCCTCTTCTTGTTGTCAGCTGCAAGCTTCCTGCAGTCCTTCCTTAGATGACCTGCCTTCTTGCAGTAGTAACAAATCTTTCCTCTGGAAACAGCTGCCTTTTCAGTCTGTATTTCTCTGGATGCTCCCTCAGTGGCATTTGAAGACTTTGAAGCTGCAGATGCCTGCTTGCGTTGCTCAGCTTCAAACCTTCGGCATTGGCTTTCTTCCATGACTCTAGAAGCCACGAGCTCCATTGTAAGTTGTGCTTCAGGCACACCTTGCAGACCATGCAAAATGTTGTCAAAATTGGCAGAGAGGGATCCCAATAAAATGTAACTTTTCTGTTGCTCTGAGATATCCACCCCTCTCATTTTAACTTGGGCAAATAATTCCCTCATCACTTCCAGATGCTTATCAGGAAATTGTTTCTCATCATCTTCTGCCCATATAGCTGCTTACACCACATCATTTTGGCTAGCGCTGAGGCAGACTAGTGGATGTCCCTCAGGGTATTCCATATGTCTTTAGCCACAGATATGCCCCTTACATGATTTAATTGGGCTTCAGAAAGAATAAGGTGAAGGGTAGCAACAGCTTTCTCATTTCTTTCTGTCTCAGCTGGAGTGGGTGCTGGAGAAAAACCTGGGTCAATAGCCTGCCAAAGATTCTCCCTTATCAATAATGCTTTAGCATACACACACCAAGAGGTAAAATTCTCACTTGTCAGCTTTGGAAATTTAGTGACATCCATGATGAATTTCACTTGTGGCACAAAGAGTCTGAATACAGTTTGCCTCATTCCAGCTACTTCAAAGAACACTGTCTCTTTAAATGCGCAGGCAAGAATGACCGTTCCTCATTGAAGCCTGAACATTCTGCTAGCCAGCAGACAGTTTCTTTCTTGTAAATCATGTAGATAAGCAAAGCATTACTCACAGCTCAAGCTGCAAAACTTCAAAGTAATTTGCAAAACTCCAAGTTTGGAATGTGTGGAGGACAGCTCATCTATGCTTCCCTTCAGGCACAGCGGAAGCATCCTGGGCATCCCATAACCCATTGTTCAGTTTTGGTGGAGTAGTATATTTGTAAATCCAACAGAATCAGGAAGCAAAAATCCAAACTTCTAAAAGTTGAGCTTTATTGTTTAAAGAATAATAACAACATGCAAAGTAAAACACAGTCCACTAAAGGATCACATCTTGCAGATGTGGCTAAACTGGAACAAAACTACAGATCCATCTTTGCAGATCTTAAGGCTACATTGTGAAGCAGTATAAACATATTATAGATCCATTGCGAGGTAAAGAGAAAAAAAAAGTGTGATCCAATGGAAGCAAATAATAATGATATCAATACCTAACACAAAGTTTCTCAGCCCAGCCCCTCTCCACCTTTTGGGTGATAACCTTCAGGTTGATCGGATGATCCATATGTGATGTATGCTAACCCAACCTCTTGTTGTTCATCTTCCACCATGTGATCTATTTTCCCATAACAACTTTTTATTATTGTTTCCTTATGTAAACAAGGATGCTTTCCCATCTAGTGGTTCTCTATTGTTTTGTCTTTCTAGCCATCTGGACTGAGTTGTTTGTGCTCTGCCTAGAAGCATGTTCTCAAGTGGAAAAATACAGACACACACATCTTTACATTTCACCTTTGACTGCATAGACCATCTATACTCTGACAGAAGTCACCCATCACTACTACATCTCTTTTTTCTGAGTGTGTGATCATCTGTTCTAGAAAGGCATCATCCAATTCCTCAGTCTGACTTGGGGGTCTGTAGTAGACTTCCACAATAACATCCCTGTTGTTTCCTTCCCCTTTAATTTTTACCCAAATGCTCTCCACCTGATTTCCAGGATTTAAGTCGTGGATCTCTTCACAGGTGTAAACATCCCTGACATATAATGCTATTCCTCCTCCTTTCCTGTTTGGCCTATTTTTCTTAAGAAGTTTATACTCCTCTATTCCTACATTCCAATCATGAGACTCATCTCACCAGGTTTCAGTGATATCTATTATATCGTATTTGCTTTGTTGTGCTAGGAGACATCTTGTTTATTTCCCGTGCTCTGTGCATTAATGTAGAGACATCTAAGAGCATGGGTCCTCCCCACTTGCTGCCTGGGTGTTTTTTGTTTTTTTTTGCCTCCCACTGTTGGACCCTTGCATCATTTGCCTTGTTCCCTCTAACACTTTGACTACTATTTCCAGCCTATGATGTACTCCTGCCTTCCAAGATACCTTTCAAGATGCTGTCTCCCTCCCTTACATGATTCAGTTTAAAGCCCTCTTGATCAAATGTTTGAGACTATTGGCAAAAAAATACTTCTGCCAACTGGTGTGAGATGCAGCCCATCTCTTGTTAGAATTCCACCCTCATGGAATCGCAGCCTGTGATCTAAGAATCCAAATCGTTCTTGGCAGCACCATCTACGGAGCCAGTTATTCATGTCTGCTATCTTCCTCTCCCTTCCTAGACCATGCCCTTCAACTGGGAGAAGAGAGGAGATAACAACCTGTGCGTCCAGCTCTTTCAGCTTCCTACTCAAAGCCTCATAATCCCTTCTGATATTCTGAAGACTGTCCCTTGCAGTATCATTGGTTCCTACATGGACCAAGAGGAAGAGGTAATGGTCAGTAGGCTTGACAAGTCTTGTCAGCCTCACTGTCACATCACAGATCACATCACAGTACGCTGATGACACCCAGATCTATTTCTCCATGTCTTGATCGTCAGCCTTGAATTCTGATGGTGTCTCTTCCCTCAATGAATGTCTTAAGGCAGTAATGGGCTGGATGAGGAAAAACAGATTGAGATTGAATCCAGATAAAATGGAGGTGCTGACGGTTTGCAGCCCTGAAACCAGAAATTGGGTTTCAACCTCCAGTCCTAGACAGGGTCATACTCTCTGTAAAGGACTGTGTTCATAGTCTGGGGGTGCTCCTTGATTCATTCCTCCTGATGACAAAGCAGGTAAATGTGACGACCAGGAGCACCTGTTATTGTCCGGGAAAGCAGCCAAAGGGCTGATAAGACAGCTAGCTCTCAAACAAACAAAATCCCCAGTGCAACAAATTCAGTGTTAACTACACAGTCTCGGAGATACACAGTAACTCTACCCAAAGGGATTACCAAAAGGCTTGTCGGACGGTCCGAGGTTCGAGGTATCAGATAGGCAGGTTGATAAGCAGTCCAGGGTCAAGGTTTCTGGGTGGTCAAGATGATCTAGGAGACACGGAGCCAGAGACAGAGTCTTTCCCTTAGAGGAGTCAGATATCCACTGGCAAAGCACCACACATGCTCCAGGTTCTTAAGAAGGCAAGGAGCCAGACTTGAGCTGTGTCTGATTACTAATACGCTTCTGCTGAAGCCTCCGTGATCTTCGCAAGCCCTCTCTTTCTGCTCGACGCTCCTTAAAGGTAGGCACACTGCCCAGATCCTCCTCCCTGTCTACAGCATCAGGCAAACCTGACTGCTGAACCTCTGGAGGGGCCACAGCCTCTGCTCCAGCAGAGCTAGGGCCAGCCTCTGGCTCTTCCACTACAGGTTCAAGTCCCAGGGGCTCTAGCTCATCCCCTGAGTCCTCTGAGTTGTCCTCCAGGCCGGGCATGACAGTTATCAGCTTCAGCTGATATGCCAGCTGCGCTCTTTTTTGGAAGTAAGGGATCTCAAGACTGTTGTGCACACGCTAGTAACCTCATGCCTGGATTTCTGTAATGCGGTCTACATGGGGCTATCCTCGTGTTTAGTCCGGAAACTTCCGTTAATACAAAACATGGCAGCCAGAGTGGTTTCTGGAACATCTAGGAGGGACCACATAACTGTGGTGCTAAAGTCCCTCCACTGGCTGTTATTAGTTTCCGGGCCCAGTGTAAGGTGTTGGTTATTACCTTTAAAGCCCTAAATGGCTTGGGTCCAACTTATCTTCAGGACCGCCTCCTCCCATACAATCCTCCCTGTGCACTCCTGACCTCTGGGAGGAATTTACTGCAGCCATTAAAATCTAAGCTGTCTGCAACCTCCTAGAGGGCATTTTCTGTAGTCGCCCCCAGATTATGGAATGGCCTGCCAGACGAGATCCGTCAGATAACAATGCTAAACAGCTTTTAAAAGGCTGTTAAGACGGATCTCTTCTGGCAATCCTTTCCAGAATAGACTTCCTGGCCTCATGAACTCCCTTATTCTGCCCTCTCCCAATTTGATCGCCGCCGCCATTTCTGCTACATTGCTGACTTTGTTTTATTATCTTTGCTGTTCGTTATTCCTTTTTTGGTTAGTGGTTTTAATTAATTAATTTTATGTTTTAACCCAAGTTTTGTTTTAATTAATGTCTAGTTTAATATTTTTTAAAGGGGTATAGAAAAGAAATTGGTTATAGGCAGATAAGAGAAAAATTAGAGAACGTTTGATTTGTAAAAATATTAAGGGAATTATTTTTCTCTCCCTCCCTATATCCCCCTTTCTTGCTTTTGTTTTGTAGAAGCAGCGTATATTCTGAATTCTGAGTAATTATTTACTGTCAACTGAAACTGAATAATTGTATAATCCGTGGAAAATAATTGAGTTCACCCTTTGTCTGAGTAGTCAAGAGATGATGTCACGAAGTCAAGTGGCTAGAGCGCATACCTTGACTCAATTACCTAGGTGTGCCTCCTTTGACCAAACAAAAAATGTTGACTCTAATGCAGGCTTACTAGATGAAATATGAAAATGTATTAGATACGAAATGCAGGAATGTAAAAATGAGATTCGTTCGGAAATTAGGGTGAAACTACAGGAAATAAACCAAACTGTGGAAAAAATTACAGGGGAAATTACAACAGTAAAATATAGGATTGGAAATTTGGAGGATAAAGATGAAAGATTATCCCAAGAATTAGAGGACCTCAGGATACTGAGAGAAAGGGATCTGGACGAAAAGGCAATCTGGGAGCAAAAATTAAGGGAGAAATGTATTAAGATTAGAGGTCTACCTGAGAGTAAAGATGAGAATTTAATGAAATTTTTAGTGCCCAAGTTAGCAGCATTTGTGAGTAAGGAGGAAGCTTCCTTTAGTTTTGAGGTCGATAGAATTTTCCGTCTGAATTCAAGGCTTGCCAAAAAGAAAAAATTACCTAGGGACATTGTCGTCTATCTAGTTCGCAGACAAATAAGAGATTTGTTACTAAAAACACATAATGAATCTCCACTTTGTATTAATGGGACTCAGGTGCAGATTCTAAAGGATATTCCAGTTCGAATTTTGAGAAGGAGAAAGGAATACGCCTTTTTAACAGTCTTTCTAAGACAGCATAGTGTCCCTTACAGGTGGAGTTCCCCTGAGGGAATGGTTTTTTGGTGGAGGAAGAGAAGAATGGTCATTAGAAATATAGAGGAAGCCCGTAAATTTTGGGATTTGGAGGAAAAGAGGAAAAAAACGAAGGAAAAAGCGCAGCCAGATCAAGGAGGTGATTTACAAGATATTCAAATTTTAGGCGACAGGGAGACGGAGAGAGAAAAGGAGACTGGTGGAGCAGCTGGAACAGATAGCTTAGATGAGCTTGAATTAGGAAAGTGGCGAAGAAAGAGAGAGGAAGGTGACTCGGAAGATCAATTGCTGAGCGAGTCGGAAGGAGAATCATACCACCAGGGAGAGAACTTGGAAGGAGAGGGGAATAGAGATCTAACAGAGATATAGAATGTGAGTAGTTTTTTTTCTCTTGTTAATTAATTTGACCCCTGTGGGTTTTATTTGAGGCCGATAGTGTTTACTCATTTTCTCCTTTGGACGATGGAACATTTTAAGTTCTTAACGTGGAATGTAAGAGGTTTAAATACCCCCCCAAAAAGGAAAAAAAATTATCATTATCTTCAAAAGGCAAAGGCTGACATAGTGTGTCTTCAAGAGACGCATATTAGACTTAAAGATGTCAAGTATCTTGAAAACAAAAAAATTGACAAAGAATTTATTGCGGCAGCTAAGAATAAAAAAAAGGGTGTGGTAATTTATGTCTCTACAAAATTTGAATCAAATTTAATATACTCAGACCCGAACGGTCGATATGTTCTGGTGGAACTTAATTTAAGAGGAGAAAAGATACTTATAGTTGGAGTATACACCCCTTTGTCAAATAATTTTTTTTGATGAACTATTAGATATAATTCAGTCTAAAAACAATGACTTGATTATAGCCATGGGTGATTGGAATGGGGTAATGAACCGAGAAGTTGATGGATCCCAGAGTAACATCAGGAAAAGGAAAAAACAAGGTAAACTCCCGCAAAGTTTTTTTGAGTTTCAGGAAATCTTGACCTTAAAAGATATTTGGAGAATACTTTACAATGACGTTAAGGACTATACTTATTTTTCCCAGGTTCACGCAACCTGGTCACGAATTGACATGTCCCTAGTCTCTTCCCAATTGTGTAATGGGATTGCAAAAATTGATGTATTACCTGCTGTATGGTCGGACCATAACCCATTGATTATGAAAATGAAATGTAAAGCTAGAGAATTTAAATGGAGATTAAATGAACATCTACTAAGAAATGAGAAGATTCTTAAGGAAGCACAAGACTGTCTGCAACAATTTTTTAAAGAAAACATAAAGGAGGAAACTCCTATTAATATGGTATGGGACGCCTCTAAGGCGTATATTAGAGGGTTTTTAATGAAGAAAAATTGGGAACTGTAAAAAACAAAGGAAAAAAGCTTAAAGAGTTAGAAGGAGAACTTAAAAAATATGAGGACCAATTGAAAAAGAACCCCAAAGGGAAGGAAATAAAAGAGAATATCAACAGAATTCGTAGTCAAATCTCCATGTTATCCATGGAGGAAATACATAACAAAATAAAATTTGTTAAACAGAAATATTTTGAATCTTCAAATAAACCAGGTAAATTATTGGCTTCATTAGTGAAAAAGGAAAGAGAGAAACAGATCATAGTGACTTTAAAAGAAGGAGAACAACTATTTTCAGACCAGTCCCATTTGAACAATATTATATTTAATTATTTCTCAAACCTATATAAGGAGAAGAGTGATAACCCCAAGGCTATTAAAGATTATTTAGAAAATCAACCGTTGTTGAAAACGACGAAAGATTTTAAGGATAAACCGAGTAAAAAAATGGAAATGCAAGAAGTATTGGATGCGATTAACAGTTTGAAGTTTGGTAAATCCCCTGGCCCGGATGGGTTTATTACTGAATATTATAAAAAATGTAAGGATCAACTGGCCGCTCCTCTTTTGCAAACAATGAACGCCATTCTGGATGGACTGATTCCGAAAACTTGGTTAGAGGCAACTATTATACTTATACCTAAAGAGAAAAAGGATAAAACAAACCCTAAAAATTATAGGCCCATTTCGTTATTAAATAACGATTATAAAATTTTTGCAATGATTTTAGCGAGCAGAATTAAGAAATGGCTGTTAACCTGGGTTCATGACGATCAAGCGGGGTTTTTGCCTGGTCGCATGATCAAAGTCAATGTATGACATCTGATCAATTTAATTGAATATCATAGTAAAATGATTAATAATAAAGTTGCCTTAATATTCTTTGATATTGAGAAGGATTTTGATAGCTTGAATTGGGCTTTTATGTTTTCAGTATTGGAAAAGTTAGATCCTGGGGAAAACTTGTTGAAATGGATAAAAGCTATTTACCATCACCAGGAAGCTAGAATTATGGTTAATGGAGAATTGACAAAGTCATTTATAATTGAGAAAGGAGTGAGACAAGGTTGCCCTCTATCTCCCCTCTTATTTATCTTAAATTTTGAGATCTTAATGAATAATATTAGAAATAATGAGAAAATTCGCGGTATTAGAGTGAAGGGAGAAACTTACAAAGTGAAAGCCTTCGCAGATGATCTAATGATTTCCCTTTCAGACCCATGTGGAGACATTATAGTTCTGTTAAAGGAAATTTATAAATTCGGGACAGTAACAGGACTTAGAATTAATAAAGATAAAACTGAAATGTTGTTAATGAATTTAACTCCTAAAGAGAAAGAGGAATTAAGAATGAATTCTAAACTACAAGAAGCACAAATGGTTAAATATTTAGGAATAAATTTTACAACTAGAAATAGTGATCTTCTCAAAAACAATTATGAAAAAAATGGGTTGAAATAAAAGAAGATTTAAAGAGATGGAATAAACTAAAAATCTCATGGATGGGTCGAATTTCAACAATTAAAATGTGCGTCCTTCCAAAAGTTATGTATCTGTTCCAGAATATCCCAGTAATCTTAAATGATAAGCTATTTGACGAATGGAATAAAACAATATCTAAATTCATATGGTCGGGAAAGAAGCCAAGGATTAAATTTAAATTATTGCAAGACTCAACTGAGAGAGGTGGCTTGGGTATGCCAAATTTTAAAAATTATTACTATGCATGTATATTGTTTTGGTTGATTGATTGGTTCAAACTGAAAAATGAAAGGAATTTAAAATTGGAAGGGTACGATAATGTTTATGGATGGCACGCTTACTTGTTCTATGATAAGATAAAGTGTCATAGTAACTTTAATGATCACATCATACAAAAGTCCCTTCTGAGGGTCTGGAACAAAGTAAAAAAAAAATGGCAAGATATTTTACCTAGGTGGACTGCAATTGGAGAAGTAGTCACTAGAGATAATAAATTTGGAAAAAGTAAATGGTTAACTTATGAAGAATTACTTATAAAGGAGGGAAGTAGTTGGGGAATGAAGATGCAAAAACAATTAAATATAGAGGGGTTCAATTGCAATTGGTTCTCATATTGGCAGTTAAAGGAATGGTTCAGGTCAGATATGAAGACTAGACTGATAGGGACAATAGATAAACATTTTGAAAAGGTAATATGGTCAAGGGAAAAACATCAGATTTCTGATTTTTATAAGATATTGCAAAGTATCGAAATGGAACCAGAAATCATTAAGCCCTCCATGATTAAGTGGGCTCAGAATTTTGGGCATGTAATTGAAATATCCCAGTGGGAGAAGTGCTGGGTAAAGAGAATAAAATACACTTTGAATTATGGATTGAAGGAAATTTTTTATAAAATGATGTATCGCTGGTATCTTACGCCAGTGCGCTTAGCTAAAATCCATAAATCAAACTCTAATCTATGCTGGAAATGCAATGAGAAAATTGGTTCTTTATATCACCAATGGTGGAAGTGTAAAAAAGTAAAAAGGTATTGGGAAGTTATAAGATCTGCCCTCAATGAGATGTTGGATCATAATTTCAGTTTGGACCCTCAACTTTTTCTACTAGGGATTTGTTCAGATGAAATGTTAGAAAAGAAGTCTGGAAAACTAATTTTTTATTCTTTGTCTGCTGCTAGGCTGTTATATGCTGCAAGGTGGAACATGAAAGAAATCCCACTTTTGAATGATTGGATTACAAAAATGTTTGAATTGATGGAAATGGACAAACTTACAGGAATGATAAGAGGGGTAAACCTTGAGACATTTAAAAGAGATTGGGAACCTTTGATTAGGTTTTGTATTTCGAGAGGTATTAGGATAAAAGTGTGGTAAAGGATGGAATAAATGTATTCGATTGGGTCTTTTTGTTTGGTTTTTCAGAATAAAAAAAAAAGAAAAAGAAAAAAGAAGTAAAAACGGGATTAATTGTAATAAAATAAAGATATTTAAAAAGCTTGACGGTAACATGTGGTCCTGAAGGATAGAACGTTAACTTTAACAGTTTGTAATCAAATGTATCGTAGGATGTATAACTGAATGATGGGTCTTTATTCTACTTTTGTTTTCTATTTAATAGTAGCGCATATCGAAGTCATATCTATAAGGCTGAATGGCGAGCTGTACTAAATGTGGAAGTCTATTTTTATTTGTTGAGTAATTAGACAATTGTATTTTGGTGTGTTCGTTTTCTATTAATATTATTATTACTTTTGTTTTTGTGATATTATTATATTTAACCATAGATAAAGTCATAAAGGGTTTAACATATGATTTTAAATAGATTGTGTGTAGAACAATAAGAAAATAGTTAATTGAAAGTTTAAAATGGTATTTGCTAGAGTAATGAACGAAATGAAATTTATATAATATAGGTTATTGTGATATACGTAGACATATATATTTATAGAGATTGTTTCTTTTGTTTTGATTTGTTCACTATTGTTCTGTATGTCTTATATATTAATGGTTTTTTGTTATAATTATGTTTTTGTTTATGACTCTTTGTTTTTTCTTGGTTCTGTAATTGTCATGTAGTGTATTATTATGTTTTTAATCAATAAACTTTTTAAAATATATATATATATTTTAAAGGGGTAGGGGGGTATTTGGTTTTTGAATTTGTAATTCATGTATTTTTAAATGTTGTTAGCCACCCCGATAGTGCTCAGAGGGGTGGGGTATAAATAAAAATTTTATTATAAATTATTATAGGAGAAGAGCCTCGTGTGATAAAGCCATTAGGCTCTTAATTACTTTTATGTCAATTATAAATCTTCTAGACTATTCATGTGAATACCAGTTCAGAAGTGGTCAACATGTAACATTTAAGATGTTGGACTTTAAGCCCTTTCAGCCTGAGCCATGATAGCCAATGGCAAAGAATTATGAAAGCTGCAGCCCAGCACCATCTGAATGAGCACATGTTTCCCACCCCTGCTTTAATTGAAAGTGAATCATCTGTTATCCCAACTCAGACTACTTGTGGTTCTCTGTCCTAAGCTGAGAATCTTGAACATATAGAATGCAGGTAGGCACACACACACCTTTGAATAATTTTAAATAAAATCCTTACAGTGCTTGATGCGTAACATCTCCATCCAGAACATGATGCCATGATCTTTGCATGCTGCTTGGCAGTTGGTCTATATCAGTGCTACTCAAAGTGGTGGTGTGTAGACCTGTACTTCTCCTCAAACCATTAGCTGCTGGTCCAAAGAGATTTTCCAGGAAAGAGAGAAAGAGAGAAATAGAGAGAGAGTGAGCGATGTAGCCAAGGGACACAAATATGGCACTAGTCCCTGGCCCATTAAGGAGAAAGTGCTGGTCCACCATATCAAATACCATAAGAAATATTAGTCTGTATATTGTTACCTTAAACTTTTACTCAAGGCCATCTGTCGGGGATGCTTTAATTGGGAGTTCCTGCATGGCAGGGGTTAGACTGGATGGCCCTTGTGGTCTCTTCCAACTCTATAATTCTATGATTCTATGATTCTAAATCTGGAATTGCAAATATGAGCTACTAGAACAAAGATGGGAATCATGGTGCTCTCCAGATGTTGTTGGGCTCCACCGTTCAACATTTCTAACCACTGGCTATACTGGGAGTTGCAGTCCAAAACATCTGGATGAATCCCACCCCTACACAAGGACAGGTATGTTTGTAAGCTAAAATGAGATGTGTGTGTGTGTGTTGTTTGCCTTCAAGTCATTTCTGACTTATGGCAACCCTAAAGTTAACCTATCACAGGGTTTTGGCAAGTTTCTTCAGAAGGGATATAGGAGGGATATTGCACATATTTAATCTTGATAGAAGAGCATAAAAGAAAACCTGCATCGTGTAGATTATAGGGTATTTTCTCACCCTGAATGCACCTATGTGCAGAAAGATACCTGTGGCCTGCAAATATTGCTCATAATTACTGTTTTTATAGTTGAATAAAACATATTTTGTTTATAGCTGTGGAGTTTATGCTTTAGATTGATTGCATCAAGTACATAGGTCAAATACACAAGGTGAAAATTTATTTCCCTTCCATGCTTCTCCATTTATTATCCTGTTTATGGTAGAAGACCTGATACACTAATTATCCTACTAATTACCATGCTAATAATAAAACTACACAGGAACCTGATGACCTAGAAATTTGTTGTCTTGCTCCAGTGATTAAACTAGTTTGAGCTGCTAAACATAATATGTTATATTCTTGGACAACATTTATCACCTATCCTTACTCAGCAGATTTGAACACTTCTTTAAGGAAGGCTGCAGCTTAATAACAATTATGATTTATAAATTATATTTCTGCTGTTGTCTGTTATCTTTCCCATGTCTCACTGACCTTATAGTATCACATAGAATTCTTTGTCAGGTTGCAAAATGGAAAAGAGTCATAACTTTCTACTAATGCTTTAAGAGAACTATTCATTTTGTAATGGCACTTCAAGTCTGAAAATCCTAACTGCTGTAGTATTGCTTTTCTGATTCCATAGAATGAATGAGACAGTTATGTTGGCTTCAGCTCTGTTGGTACATATAGGAAGAGTCAGGCCACTACTGAAGAATCTTTTTTACTCCTCTGCCAACAAGACTGTCTCATGGCTGAATCTGTGGTGGCTGGTGGTTGGTATATTATGGGGCAGTGAAGCAACTCCATATTTTAACCCAGGATGCAAATGAGTTATGGTGGTATTATCCTCAAAGAGTGCATTTACCCTGTAGAAATAATTCAGTTAACTCCACTTTAAGTGCTGTAGCACCAGCCTATAGAATTCTGGGATTTATAGTTTTACAAGGTCTTCAGCCTTCTCTTCCAAAGAGTGCTGGGGCCTCACAAATCTACCAATCCCAGGATTTTGTAGGATGGAGCTATGAAAGTTAAAGTAGCATCAAATTGCACTATTTATACATGATAGATGCACCCAAGGTTGCAGACCTATGGTTCCTGAAGTATGTATACAGTAGTTTTACCCACATACTGCAGGTGACATCCTGAATGCCTGCATTCACCACATAAATAAGATGTGTTTTTTAACAGAGTAGGTCCTGCAATATATATTGTGGTATTGAAGTGCCTTCTCCTTCAGATATTTTGAATAAAAAGGTAAACTGAAGAGAAGGACAAACTTGGTGAAAGTGTTGTGGGTTTGCTTTTTAATCTTTTTTATATGATTATATAAGTATAGACATAAATATGGGCAGAAAGCATTGTTAGTGGAAATAATATTTAACAGGTCTGGGTATAGCTATCTGATTCAAGGGTGCTACAGTGCTTTGTCAGTTGAAATAACAAGGATCTAAACACAAGAAGACACATTGTTTGGAGGGAAATAGGTCAAACAATGCAAGATCCCCTCACAAATTTCACAAATTTGTGAAAAAATTGTGAAACATTTATTTGCAGAAAAAGAAATCCAACAGTTTTCACAGAAAATGGTGCATTTTGCACAAGGCATGATGCTTTTTCCTGTACAACAGTACTATTTTTTGTGCAAATGAGTGTTTCACAAAAAGTCAAGAAGCATGACAAATCATCAAAAATGCACATCAAAAAATTAATCTCACCCAGCAAAAAGAAAGCTTTTGAAAGGGTTAGTATTATATGCAAAAATGAAATAGGAAATGAAGTTCTGACTACAACATTGAATTACCATAGTATTAGTTATACTTGCAGGCCTTATGGTAAAAATGGGAAATCTGTCACATTTGTTTTCGCACACATTCAGAATTTTGATAATTTTGGATAACTGTGGCAAACAGTGAACAAATATGACATTCTCATGCATCTCAATATATGGGCACTGGTTAGTTTCACTTTCTCTGTCATCTGGTTTTTTTTTTTAAAACACTGATTAAAATGAATTAAAGTTTGCATCAGTGCCTCGCTATAGAAAACATTTAGCAATTCTTCTTCTTTTTTTAAAATTCTAATTCAAGCTTAGGCATCCCGGCATTTAACATTACCCCATAGTCATCCAGACTTGCATTTTATGGACCATTAATCTCTGTTGCCTAACAAGACCTGTGCAAGTGTCTGATGTACAGGATTATTAACTCTATCTGACAAATTACCTAAACCCATATTGCTTTCATCTGTATTGTAGCCATGAAAATATTTGTCCTGCTTTATAGCACTGTTTCACTTCCAACTTGAGAGACATCTATTTCCTACTTTAATCTTGAAATATCTATATTGCTTGTTGAAGTTTCTATGTCTCTGAAATTGTATTCTTCTCTTGTATAACAGTGTTCTTTTATAGTTTGGCTTCAAAGACTACAAAAGGAACATGGTTAAGAAAAGCATGTTCATTTGTTTCATGCCTCTTTTTATCAATGATTCATTTCTGTGTGTCTTCAGTAAATGATAGTTGTGAGAAATAGCCTATCTTAAGGGAAATGAATTTCTGAACTCTAGAGATAAGTGATTACAAACAGAACTAGAAGGAAAGGGATTTAAAACATGGTTTACTCCAGTTTCTCTGCACATATTAACAACAGATAGCATTGAACTGAGACATATTTTTGCTTGAGGTAGAAGAGAAAATGCCTGAAGTTGAGATGCATAACAAAGGATTATGTTATTTCAGTACCTGAGGCGGAAAATCATACAAGCAACATTGTTTCTCCCTATGAGTAAACGTACAGGAAAAAGTACCAGCAACAAATTACAATTATTGTTGTTGTTGCTGCTGCTGCTGCTGCTACTTGTCCATTCATAGCTGTCTGGGTATCTGCTTCATTCTGCCGAACAGAGTTTGAAAATGATAGTTCCAGAGCAGCATTTTTTTCTGGGTTCCATTTCCTAGTGGAGAGACATTTCTAGCATTTTTGTGAAGTTTGTATGCACTAAATGTTTCTTCATTTTTAGATTGAGGTACAAGGTAGCCATTGTGTGAAAACTCATCTGGTATTTATCATCTGAAAGAAATCAATACCAGAAGTACCATTGCTTGGATGGGACTGGTGGCCAGAAGATCCACACTACTATGGACTGATAGTTCCATTCTTGACTTTATGGCCTGCATTTGCTATGAGTTGTACAGGAACACCCCTGGTGCTAGATCTTACACCACAAGAAGTTCATTTCAGGCAAAGCTCATACACAGCTCAGAGCAGCTGTATGAGTAGTAGCAATAAAACAAGATTTTATGCCCCCATGGTGGCAAATCCACCAGCCATCCCTGCTGTGCAGGCCAATACAATGTAGCTCATGTTATGTTTAGTTAACAAGGGCAGAGGTTGTATGGACCTACCCTACCCTAGAGAGCCAGCATGGTTTAGTGGTTTGAGCCTTGGACTATAACACTAGAGACCAGGGTTTGAATCCCAGCTTGACCATGCAAACACATTGGATGAATCTGGGCAAATCACACTCTTTCAGTCTCAGAGGATGGCAATGGCAACCCCCCTTTGAATAAAACTTGCCAAGAAAACCTTATTATATGTTTGCCTTAAGGTCACTATAAGTTGGAAATCACTTGAAGGCAAACAACAACAACAACAACAGCAGCCTAGCCTAAGGGCTAGAATCTGTTTCTTTCATCCAGTCCATCTGCTATCCAGTCCATCTGCTATAAAAATCCCTGCCCTCAGTTCAAACAGTTCCTAAGAGGTTTTCATCTAATACAATATCACAGTTCCAAAAACCTGCATGGTTATACTTTTTATATATATAAAGAAAACACATACTTTTGCCCTGATAATTAGTAAATTGGTTGTCTTATTATACTGAGTTTCACTAATAAACTGAATTAAAATGAAATGAGAGGAAGAAATACAATGAGCTGGTGAGCTAAATGATACAGATTTTGCACATCTCATCAGTATTTACTGGCTGGAGGTAAATTACAAAAATTAAATGTGGCTTAGCTCTTTAGCAGAGCAGGGGGAAAGATCAAATCAGTTGGCCCAATAGTCAATTATCTTAATGGATAATTCTGCTGTATAAAATGGACCCATTGTTACTTAAGTTACAAAGTGACAAGCAATTACTTAATGAGCTCATATATTACCACATTCCTTTCAACTTTGTAATTATTGAATTAATTGAGGAGCACGTTCTTAGATAGGCATGCCTTTTAACAGGCTAATTTTTACAAAATGTAAATGATCACTTAGAGATGCTGAGTTTTCCCTGAAAATGGGGGAGAAAAGGGGAGCTGTGCTTTAAAAAATAACAATCCAGTTCTTTTATCCATAAAATGAAATCCATACCATGGGTTCTTGGTGAGGCTGTCAAAAATGAATTATTAGGTTTGACAAACTGTATTATCAGCTGTAGCATTCATATAATCAAATGAATAAATATAGAGATTATTGTTTGCTATGAAAGAAAGGGTTTCAAGTAAGGTGGGAGAAACAGTGTAGATTCAGAATAAGACTCAAAAATTACTTTTATTTTAGTTACTTGGTATGTCATCTGTTTTATGAAGGAAAATTTGGATACTTGACAATTGGGAAAGTAGTGCCCTCAGGATACAATTGAACAGAGACCTATTGCTTTTACAAAATAAAAGCTGTTGACATTATAGAGAGCAGCTGTGGTATGTGTGATGGAGTTCAGTATGGCTGCATCCCTGTGAATTGTACATCCCTGGAGAATGCTTAGGGAGAAGCCTTACTTGACTTCCATAAAGAAATGGAGAGTTTCTTCTGAGGAGATGCAAAGTGAGAGTGTAGATGATTTAGATGAGGCTACTTTGGGAAAGCCACAGAAACAAGTTATGTGTCATGGGGGAACTATTTGAAGAAGAGAGTTGAAGAGAGAGCAGCATGCTTCTGCCTTCACACAGTCTTCATTGAGCACATCTCCATAGCCACAAAGTGACCATAGAGCAGGAATGGACAACTCTGGTAAGTATGGGAGCAATTTCCCACCAACTCCCAACTCCAAAGGCAGGGGTAGGCAACCTTTCCCCTTTAAGGGCCGAGGGACTTCAGCTCCCAGAAGCCTCAGCCATGTTGGCCAATAGTCCCATGTTGGCCAATAGCTCCTGGGATTCTGGGAGCTGAAGTCCCCCAGCCCTTAAAGGGGAAAGGTTGCCTACCCCTGTCCTAAGGGGTGTGTGTGTAAGAAAGAGAGAGAGAAAGAAAGAAAGCACAATCTGAGGTTTTTCCTCCCTAACCTTTATGGTCATCTTGGTGATGAGAGGAAGGGGATGGAAGAGATACTGGGGACCTGAGAGCCACCAGTATTGCAGCACACCCAAGCTCTCTGTTCTTGCACAAGAAAACCTGTTGTAGGGTGTAATGTAAAGTTTTAATTATCACCTTTCAAATTTTTGACAGAATGTTTGTTTTGATTTGTAGTTGTCTAAATAGTCGCCATCCAGATTTACACATTTTCCCCAGCATTCCTTGACCCTCAAAATACTGTTATTGTAGAAGTCTGCAGATTACACATTACATCATTCTTCCACTTCATGTTGTCAAATCGGCAACCTTGCAATGGATTTTTCATTTTTTTAAAATTAAATTTTATTATTATAATACAAAGTTCAAGACATATCACATCATTATTTCTTCTTCATTACATTATTTGTATTTTTTAAAACTGTATTCTTAATCCATAAAAATCATAAATTCAAAAACTTCTATAACTGAGTTATATGGTTCTAAGAGTCGATACCAAAAAGTATTATCTAATTCCCTGTTATTGACGTTTCTATGTGACTTTAGTCTTTGATACTCTTATAGTATGCCTTCTGTTATTTTAAACTCTTACTCCAATATATTCTTCCTTCTTTCTTGTAATTGTCTTTATATTTGAACTTATTTCCATCTTTCTTCACAATTTTTTTTAATTTTCCCCAGTTTATATTCATTACATTTTTTTATTTTTTTCTCTATCATTTTTGTTAGTCTGTCTAATTCTATACTGTCTAATGACTTCAAACGCCATTCATCGATTGTAGGAAGTTCTTTCGATTTCCATTTTTGTGTAATAAGGATTCTGGCTGATGTTATCATATACAATATTGTTTCACTATGCCTTTTGGCTTCTGTATCTGAAATTTTGTTAGTCGTGTTTAAAAGATATATTTCTGGAAGCATTGAAAATTTTATATCTAAAATATTTTCAATTACTGTGTGTATTGCTATCCAGAACTTTTTAACTTCGTGGCATTGCCACCACACGTGAATCCAGCTTCCATTTTCCCTACTGCACTTCCAACATTCTTTCTCTTTTTTCTTATACATTTTGGCTAGTTTCAGAGGAGTTATATACCATCTTCCTGCCATCTTATAATAGTTTTCTCTCAGATTCTGGCATTTTGTAAACTGCATTGTTTTCTTCTTGCGTACTGCCAGCTATCTAGATCTATGTTTCTGCCAAGGTCTTTTGCCCACTTTATCATTTCTACTTTTATTACTTCCTGCTCAAGACTTCTGCTTAAAAGTATTTTATAAATTTTTGCTATTTGTTTTGTTCCCTTTTCTTCTAATATTTTATCCAATTCATTCTTTTGTAGATCAAACTCGTATTCTTTCTTATCTTCCTTAAATCTTTCTGTTAATTGTAATATACTAACCAGTACTTATTAAATTCAAATTCTTCTATTTCATTCTGTGATTTCATAACAAACTGTTGTTGAGTATCTTTTTTCAGAATATCCCGGTATCTTAACCACTTATCACCTATTTTTGTTCTTTCAAATAATGCTTCTTGTGGAGAAAGCCATCCCACTATTTTATTGTAAAAGATGGCTTTAATTTTCTTCCATACCGTCAATATTGATTTTCTTATATAATGATGCTCGAACATCTTATGTGTTTTTGATTTGCTGTACCAGAGGTATCCGTGCCAGCCATATCTAAGATTAAATCCCTCTAGATTTAAAAGTTTTTGATTTTTGAGTGTAATCCAGTCAGACATATAAAGTAAAACATTCGCCTGATAATATAGTTGTAGATCTGGCATATTATATCCTCCATTTAGCTTTGTATCTATTAAGGTTTTCCATCTTACCCTCGGTTTTTTGCCTTCCCATAGGAATTTTTTAACTCTTTATTCCAATCATCAAAAGGTCTGTTATTCATGATAATTGGAAGGTTTGCAAATAAAAAATTGAATTTAGGTAAGATGGACATTTTTATAGCAGCTATTCTATCCAAGACCAATAATCCTAATTTTGTCCAACTGCATAATTCTTGGTTTATTGTTCTCCCTGTTGTTTTGTAATTATTATCAAACAGATCTACATTTTTATTTGTTATCCATATTCCTAGATATCTTGCTTTTTTAACTATTTTACATTTTGTCTTTTCTTGAAGAATTTCTTTTTCTGGTATTGTCATATTTTTTGTTATAAATACTGATTTATCTTTATTTAATTTGAAGCCAGCTATATTGCCGAAGTCTGTTAATGTTTTCATCAATTTATCCACACAACCAAGTGGGTCTTCTATAATTATAGCTAAATCATCTGCGTAAGCCCTTAATTAATATTCCTTAGCCTTTATTTTGGTTCCTGTTATCTCTGGGTCAGTTCTTATATTGTTATTTAATATTTCTAAAACGGTAATGAAAAGTAACGGGGATAAGGGACATCCCTGTCTTGTTCCCTTTTGTATGCTAATGGGCTTTGATTTTTCTCCATTAATTATTAAGTGAGCATATTGATCTTTATAAATGCTGTTCACCCATCTTAAGAAGTTGTTACCGACTTTTATTTTCTCTAACACCCCAACATACAATCCCATTTTATGTTGTCAAAGACCTTCTCTGCATCAACCAGGAACAATGCCAATTTCTTTTCATTATTCTTTTCATAATATTCAAACAAATCCAGTGTATTACTTCTTTTAATACCTCTTTTAATCTATTTGCTAATATAGCAGTAAATATTTTGTAATCCTGGTTAAGCAAAGATATGGGACGGTAATTATCCATTTTTGTGGTTTCTTTTCCTTCCTTATGGATTAGGGTAATATTTGCTAATTTCCATGATTCTGGAATTCCTTCTTTTATGATTGTGTTAAATGTTGTTGTTTTTTTAGAAGTATTTTAATTACTTCTTCCATCTTTTTATAAAACAAAGCTGTGAAGCCATCTGGGCCAGGGGCTTTGTCTATTTTCAATGAGTGAATTACCTTAAATATTTCCGCCTCTGTGATTTCTTCATTGAGTTTTTCCTGATAGCTCTCGGGGATTGTATAATTTATTTGTTTTTGAAAAAATTCTTGTAGTGAATTTTTTCCCTCCTCTGTTCTTGGGGTTTGTTTATATAGTCTTGTGTAAAATTCAGTGAACTTATGCATTATCTCTCTTTGTGTAGTTACTAATTCTTCTTTATCTTGTATATTATTTATTGTCCTCTTCTCTCTTTTATTCCTCAATTTATTCACCAGCCACTTCCCTGTTTTATTTGCTGTTTCAAAGTATTTCTGGCTTGCATCTAGTAATTTTTTGTTTATTTGAATTGTAGTTTCCTCTTGTAGAACTTTTTTCAATAATATTAAATAATTTCTGATTTCCTTGGAAGTCAGGGTTTTTCTTTTTCTTTTTGTCTAATTTTTTGTTCCAAATCTTTAATTTTTTCTTTGTTCTTACATTTTATTTCTGCACCTTTTTGAATAAGTAGCCCCCTTATTACTGCTTTGCTAGTATCCCATATGTTTCTGGAGCTACTATCTTTTGTTGTGTTTTCACTGAAAAAAAATTGTATGTGCTTTTTCAATTTTATAAAATAATTGTCATCCATTAATAGTAAATCATTTAGCTTCATGAGAACTGTTTGTTTCCTAAATTTAACTCCATTAATATTGGATTGTGGTCCGATTCCATTCTTGGAATTATTTCCATATATTTTACCTTTAACAGAATTCTACTTGTGACCATAAACATATCTATTCTAGAGGCCGACTTATATTGCATCGAAAAGAAGGTATATCCTGGGGATTTTCCATATAATTCTGACCAAACATCTTTTAAGTTTAGTTGTTCTTTCAATTGAAAAAAGGTGTTTGGAAGTTTGCCCTGGTTTTTTCTTATTTTTTTATTTGATATTCTATCTTGTTTTGGATCAATTACTACATTCCAATCCCCCATTAATACTATATCTTCAATATCTTGTTCCTCTATTTCTTGGTGTAATTTTTTGAAGAAACTTGTTTTATTCTCTATTGGTGTATACACCCCTACAATTTGTATTCTTATATCTTGTATTTTAGTTATTATGCTGATATAGTGGCCTTCCTTATCTTTAAAACCCTCTTTCGCTTCATATTTATTATGAAGATATAATGCTACACCTCCCTTTTTTTTCTCATTGCATGAAGTAAACATTTGTCCCAATTTTGCATTTTTTAAATATTTCTGATCTCCTTTTTATTTTAGTTTCCTGTAGACAGACAATATCCAATTTCCTTTTTTCCAAATAATGAAAGATTCTTTTTCTTTTAGAAATCAAATTTATTCCTTTTACATTCCAGGAACATACTTTGATAGTCATTTTATTTATTGAGATATAATAAAATTATAATTAAAATCGTTTGTATGTCTCTCTCTCTCTCTCTCTCTATATATATATATATAAGTTCCCTTCAATTTATTCCTTCTATGATAGTTTGAATGAAGTTCCTTCTCCTTCTCCTTCTCCTTCTCCTTCACTTTCACTTTCACTTTCTCCTTCTTCCTCTTCTCTTCTTGATTTGACTTTTTCTGAATCTTCCAAATCTCCTTCTTCTGGTGTCTCTTTGTTATGTTTAGATTTTTTGTTTTTATTTTGTGTTTCTTCTTCTAAGTGTTCCTTTGTTGTCATGTCTTTTCTTTCATCGGTTTCTTCTACTCTTATTCTTCTGCTTTTATTATCCTGAGGTCTGCAATCTTGTTTACTTTTTGTTGTTGTTTTTTGTGATTCTTCTTGGTAAGGTTCTTGTTTTCGCATTTCTCTATTTATCTGTTTTTCTAATTCTTTCACTTTTTCCTTTGTATGCACTTTGTACCTTTTTTGTTTATAAGTAAATGTAAGACCTTCAATTCTGTCCCAAGTATATTTTATCTTATATTTGATCAGTGTTTGTGTTAATGTTTTGTAATTTTGTCTCCTTTTCAATATAGTCGTTGGGATATCTTTAAATATTTTAACACTTTCTCTTTCAATACTACATCTTTCTGTTTAACTTCTTTGTAAAATCAGATCCCTTATTCTTGACCTTGTAAAGGAGATAATGATGTCTCGTGATAAGTTATTTTGTTTTGCTATATTTGAATTAATCCTGAATATCCAGTCTATTTCAATGTCCAGTTCTGTTTCTGGTACTCCTATGAATTCCACTAAATCCGGAATCACTCGGGAATAAAGATTTTCATTTAATTTTTCAGAAACTCCTCTTAATTTTATACATTTCTCATGATAACGCAGTTCTTGCGTAAGTATGATATTTTGATCTCTTCTTTGATCTTCTGTAAATATTTTAGTTTTTTCCTCTAAATTTAATGTTTTTGTTCTTAGCGTTTCTAAATCTTTTTTCATTTCAAATGTTTCCTTTGCTATTGTTTCTATAGTTCTTTCAATTTTGTCAAATCCTGTTTTCAAATTTTCATTTGTTTCTAATCTATTATCCTTTAGCTCTTTATGAACTTCCTGTTTAAATTTTCTCATTTCTTCTATAAGTTGTTGAATAGCATCAGTTTGTTTTGTAGGTATTTCTATTGAGCCTCTTCTGCTCATTGCTCCTGTGATCTTGTAGATAGTGATCTAAGTCCTGTGGCCATTTAATATTCTCTTGTCTTTTAATTTTCAGACAACTGATAATAAATTTTATATAGTCCTTAATTTGTCTATATTTTTAGTGTTACTGAGCTAAAGTCAATTGAGGGCTTTTTGCTTTAACCCCTTAACCAAATAAAAATGCTGTTATGTTATTGTACTATTTCCATAGAGAGATAACCCTGAAGTAAACCTCAAGTTTGCCTAAAGGAGCAGTCGGCTGCTTCTGAGTCATTAAACGTGTTGCAACATCTGTGACCTCCTCCAAGTCCCTTCCCTTGAACTCTTCCCAGAGTTCAGATTTTCGGGGGGGGGGGGAATCTGATCCTGCTCCTCTAGAGATTTGGGATTAGAAATCTAGTCCCAATTCTATATCTCACCCTGTGGATAGAAGTTACAATTTACAATTACTACGAAGTTGTTAAATTTAAAATTATTGAAGAAGAAATTTTAAGCGATACTTATTAGATGGCAGCATCAGGATTCCTCAGATCTCTAGAGTATTGTCGCTGAGCCGCCGCTTTGTCCTTCTCTTTTTTTAATGTTCTAATTCATTGCTGGTCACCAATAGTGCTACAGATGCTGCTACTGCTGCTTATGTAACCACTGCTAATGAAAGGACTTTTGAAGATTCCACTGCCGTCTCTCTCTCTCTCCCAGGTTTTCTCATACTCTCCTGGCTGCCCAAAGCACCACCAACGCTGCTACTGCAGCTCAAGCAGCTGTTGCTAGTGGAGGAAGGGTGCAGTGAGTGAATGGTCTTTTAAAGGCTCCGCCGCCGCCGTCTCTCTCTCTCCTATGCTCTCTCACACTCTCCTAGCTGCCCAAAGCACCACCGATGCTGCTACTGCAGCTCAAGCAGCTGTTACTAGTGATTTTTCATTTTTGGGAAAGAAAAAGTCACTTGGAGATGATGTCACTGACAAAATTTCATCAATGTACCATAATAACTTCCGGGTGATAATTATTACTTTATGTGGAGTGCTTATAATTTCTTAGAGATGTAAACTGCTAAGGCATGACTTTGTTTGCCAATTTGAACCACAGGGTTCATTCTCCACTCCCTGGGAAGTAAAGTGTGTCTGCACAGGAACTCTGCCTGGAGATTTGCAATCCTCTGAACATATTGGGCTGTAAAGGACAGGAGTCTTCTTTTCAAAAGCAGAAGGGACCACTCTGTTGTCTGAGTGTTAGGAGATTACTGCACTACACTCTTAAAGTGCTACTATTGTTATAGCAGTATGATCCCTGGGGGCACAGTGGTTAAATGCCTGTACTGCAGCCACTTACTCACAAACCACAAACTTGCGAGTTCAATACCAGCCAGGGTTCAGGCTCGACTCAATCTTGCATCCTTCTGAGGTAGCCAAAATGAGTACCCACCTTGTTGGGGGCAATTAGCTTACAGTTGTAAACCACTTAGAGACTGCATAGCATGGTATGAAATGGTATATAAAGGAAGCTGTTCCACTTTTACTGCTCTGGCTGCCTCCTGTTGCATTTTGGGGTTTGCAGTTTAGAATGGAGCATTTAGAATTCTCAGCCAGAGAGCTCTTAGGTCTCACTGAACTACAAATCTGAGAATGCAATAGTAAGTAGCCAGAGCAGTAAAAGTGGAATAGCAGCACTATACGAGTGCAGTACGGTAACCTACTTGGAAATAATGCTATCCTGGGCCTTTTAAAGGTTGGCAATGGAATATCCTTCAAATGTAGAACTGTACCCCCAATATATTTAAAGTCAGGGTGCTCAGAGGCTGCAGAGAAGGTTCCTCTAATTCTCATGAAGCTTGTGAGCCACAAGGTGTCATCCAAGAATCAAGTTTCTCCACAGATGTCCTGAAAGAAGGTGTAAGAAATGTTGTATGGTCTAGGAGATTATGACATGGAGAAATGCTGCTGTGATAGACATGGGATTGTAAAGACAAAACTGGGTTTTAGCACATCTGTCAGCAGTTGGGCGAGTGCATCCCATCTGCATCTCAGACCTCAGCTGCACTTATCTGGATGATTTTCAAAAATTGGAGTCTGCAAGGATGCAGATGGGTTGCACTCGCTCAGCTGCCAGCGTGTGCAATAAAGCCTGGTTTCGCCTTTACAATCCCATGTCTATTGCAGCAGCATTTCTCCATGCAATAATCTCCATAGTCTTTCCACTTGGCTGTGCCCCTTCCATCCATTCATTCCTCTACCTTGTCATCAGACAATGGACATTTATTAAACAGAAATACAATTTATCATATTTATCATAAAAATGAATTAGAGTGTATGTTTTTGTATTGCAAACAGTACAGAATGGTCATTGTAAAAGTCCAGGAGAACAGTCTAATAAACAGGGATAAGATTACTTGAGCAGAATTTTCTCTTTGGCACAGGCTCACCCCCCTCCTTGTATCTTGATGGAGCATTGTTCCAGATTTGTGGCAAACACTGGAAAGACTTTAGACTGAAGCAAACTAAATGCATAGCACATGAAGTGCTGCTGGCTACTAGCTGTAAAAAGGATTATCTTTTCCTGTACTTCTATGATTAGTATTAGCATTACAAATTTGGATTTTTAAAAAATAACTGATGGATTTGGGGGGAGGGGATACTTAAGCATTTAATTGAATGCTGCTAAGTTCAATTAGTATGGTTTAACTGAGCAATCTCTCTCTTTTTATCACTTTATTTTTTTCAACAACTGAATATATTTCCAGTAGTTTAATTCTTTACTGAAGGACTATGCAATTCTGACTAATCAAGTCACTAGCAGCAGTATGTGTTTGTCTCTATGGAGACTTAAAGATAATGACATCATTTTGTAAAGCTGACGAGCTGCCTAATTTTGCAGAAGACCTAACGTCTGAGTTTCATCAAAGTTTAAAAGCCTGTTTGTTGGTAGACAGATGGAATTTTGTCTTAGCAACCCAGAAGGTCTTTCTTACTTACCAGATGGCTCCTTTTCTCTTGAGGTAGAATAACCTCTAACATGTCAAACTTTGCATAGCCACTGTTGTATCTTACTGCATTTAAGTAGCAATGTGGCAGAATGTCTCATGGTAGCCCTGCTACTACAAATCATTTCATTGCACTTCTGCAGCATTTGGCTTTAACTACTACACACTTGGGATGAGCAAATCCATTTCCTTCCATTTTAGGTCACATTCAAATCCCCCTCCAATTTTTATAATCTATCATTCCACTCCAATGTCTTTCTTTGAGGGCTTTGGTATGACTTTGAGTTACAGTGAATAGCTAAGATTAGAGGAGGGGGAATCCACAGACATTGCTAGATAATCCTAAGTGATAAGACAATATAACTTGCCTCACCACAGAAATTGCAACTTTTGTAGCCAAGTAGGACTTATATAATGAAGGTGAACTTTTTCTTTGCTTTTAAAAGATTATTTGTAATTTTTGACAAATACAAAGGAAGGAAAGAATATTTGTAAAATATCTCTGCCTCAGTGAGAAAGGACATCTCAACCTGTCAAGATGTCCAGTTGGGTGGGGGATGTCAGTTGTGGGGAGACTTTAACCATAACACAGAAATAGGAATATCAGCCATTTTTCTTTTCAACAGCAACAATAGCATTTCACACACATGTTGGGGTCTTTTGTGCATCCATTGCATTTTGCTTAGAAATGATGTCTACAGTTGTTATTTCTTTTAAAGAAAACAGCAAAAAAAAACAAAACAAAAAAACAAAACAAAACAAAACACCTTAACAAATATTTCCCAAAACAGCTCAAAAATCAGAAAACAAAAACAAAAATGGAAATGTTCAATATCCTTCAAAATTACATCAAGCTGGGGGGAAAATACTCATGAAATGTATTGTTTATTACTTCTAACAAATTTATTATCCCTACTAAACACTAAACTATTCAGATTAGGCCAAGTGATGTTAATGTTGGTTTTAAAAAGCCTGAGTATTCCTAATTTATGTCTTGAGCTCTTCATTTTCTATAGTTCTTTATGAAGTTGTAATCAAGTAACTGAAATAATCAGAAAGCTGCTTGTGGAAATGGTGTGTTTGTCTGTGTATTTGTGTGTCAAAATTCTTTCCCCGTACTCCTAGTCTTCCTGCTTAATTAAATTTTCCAATATCCTGTAACAGAAAGGGATGGATTGATTTATCAATTGTCTTACACGTTTATCTTTAAAACTTGTGAATTTCAGTCTTACTTAAGTTTAAATTATAATATTTCTGTTGCTGTAGGCCACAAAATTAATGGGGCCACATTGTCAAGGGGACATGGTCCATAACTGCATTGAGAGGCCAGCTCAGTTGCATTCTAACAAATTTAAAAATGTTCACATTAGTGCTTTTCGCATTATCATAGAAATAAATAAATAAATAAAAGGTACAATGCAGTTTGGAGAGGCTCGTGCCTAATTACTTTGCAATTATATTTTCTGGTGAGTTATTATAATATGTTAGAGTGCCTCTCATTCACACTGCAGTAGTTACATACTGTCAGGGCTTCCATTATGAGCCTGTAGTTCTTGAGATTTATCATTTTTATTCTGCCATACAAATTGCTAAAGGTTTCAACTAGGCCTAACAAGATCCCAAGTCTGGAATACATGATTTATGTTCTGAAATATCCTGAAGCAAGCCATTAGAATTACTCATTTTACAGGACACACACCAAAAGGCAAGCAATAACTTTAGTCTCATCCATGCCTGCCTTCTTTTATTCAAGTAGCTTATAGGTAATACTATTTTCTCTTCACAATAACCCTATAAGGCACTTTAAACTGAGAAATAGTGACTGGCACAATGTTAATACATAAGTGCCATCTCTCAGCATGGATTTAAACCTAGGTTTTGTACTTTCACATTCAACACTGTACTCACTGTGCCACACTGATCTTTGCAGTCATGTTCAGGATCTAGCACCATTACAAATGAGAATGGAGAGGGACATTATCAACTGCAGTGAATTGCAACTAGTGAGTTGGAAGTGAGTGACACTGTAGGGGATGAAATAATGTAAAAGAAACTATAATGCTCATGACTAATGCGGGGCTGGATTGGATGATCCTTGGGGTCTCATATTCTATGTTTAAAACTGTGCATTTGCAAAGCAATTGTAAAAGGCTTTTAGTTTTTGCTTTACTGAAAAGATAGCAAGGAATGTTCCTTTTGACAGACAGTTTCAGAGCCAAAGAGATAAGATTGATGGCATGGACTGGGAGTAAAGTAAGGAAACTAAAAAGATAGGACCCATTTAAAGAGTCCAGATGTCGATGAATAATGCCAAAATAGTTCACACATGGCAAATAGAAGTTTAATATGCAATCAACAGGGGTGGAAATTGAAACTATATGTTGTAATCAATGAAAATGTTGAATTATGCATATGTTAATGTAATTATAAGCTAGTTGTACAAGATGGTATATAAGGATGTTGATTAGCTGAGGAAAGGGCTCTCAAGTCATGGGGCTAACCTGTCTGAGAGTCCGTTGATGTAAAAAATAAACTCTACTTTCCTGGACTATCAGATGTGCTGGCACTCCCATGTCTTTAAGGGCATTCCATAGCTTTTCATAGTCTATGCAGTCAAAAGCTTTGCTGTAGTCTATAAAGCACATACTGATTTTCTTTCGGAATTCCCTGGTGCACTCCATTAGCCATCATATGTTTGCAATGTGATCCCTAGTGCCTCTTCCTTTCCTAAACCCTGCTTGGACCTCTAGGATCTCTCTTTCCATGTATGGTTGGAGTCTATGTTGCAGAATTTTGAGCATGATTTTGTGTGTGTGGGAGATTAGTGTTATGGTCCTATAGTTGCTGCAATATCTTGTGTCTCCCTTTTTGTGGATTGGGATGTATATTGATCACTTCCAATCTGTTGGATATTGTTTTGTTTTCCATATCTGTTGACATATGTTGGTTAGCACTAGAATTGACTCTGTCAGTGTAGATTGCAGCAGTTCAACTGGAATATAATCTGTCCCTGGTGATTTGTTTTTTGCTATTTCTCTTATTGCACTTTCCACCTCGCTTTTTAGAATATGGGGTTCATGTTCATATAGCTCTTCATTCCATATGTCCTTCATTTTGTCATCTCTTTTATATAACTCTTCTGTGTATTACATCCAATGTCTTTTTACTCCTTCCTGGTCTTGAATTATGTTATTTTTATTGTTGTAGATTGCCCAGTCCTTGGTTTAAATTTTCCTTTGATTTCCCGGATCTTGTGAAATAGATCTCTTGTTCTTCCCTTTTTGTTGTTGTCTTCTATTTTTCTAAATTGGTCATTGTAGTAACTTTCTTTATCTCTCCACACAAGCCATTGTACTGTTGCATTCATAATTCTTATTTGTTCCTATCTCCCATTTGTTTTTCTTCTCTTTTTTTCTTTATTGCTTGTAGTGTTTTTCTGTCATCCATGTTTTTTTTTCTCTTTCCCTTTGTTTATTGAAAGTATCTGTCTTCATTCTTCTTTTATTATGTCCCTGGCTTCAGACCATAGTTCCTCTGGTTCTCGGTCTATTATGCTTAGTAATGTGAATCTGTTTCTTATGTTATCAGTAAATTCTATTGAAATATTATTTAGATCATATTTTGATATAATCACTGGTTTTGTTTTCTTCTAGAGTCTTACTCTTATTTTTGATATGAGTAGTTCGTGATCTGTGCCACAGTCAGCGCTTGATCTAGTCTTGGACACCAGTATAGAGTTTCACCATCTTTTGCTTCCAGAAATATAGACTATTTGATTTTTGTGTTGACCATCTAATGATGTCCATGTATATAGCCTAAATCAGGGGTAGGCAACCTTTCCCCTTTAAGGGCCGAGGGACTTCAGCTCCCAGAATCCCAGGAGCTATTGGCCAACATGGGACTATTGCCAACATGGCTGAGGCTTCTGGGAGCTGAAGTCCCTCGGCCCTTAAAGGGGAAAGGTTGCCTACCCCTGGCCTAAATAAATAAATAGCTTAAGTAATACCATATTAGCCTTCCTCTGCAGATCACAGCTCTCACCAGTCCTAGCCAACATAGTCTGTGGCTAGGGGTGTGCGTCATAAGCTAACAACATGTGGAGGCCACAGGTGTTGCCCATCATTAGTTTCAACTATTTCAGAGGGTTGTATTGTGATGGCCCCATGAGAAACAAAAGGAAGAATTTTAGCAAGTATGCCTTTTATGCAAACTTCACCTACTGAAATGCCCTCATCCAAACAACTATTGATAGTAGAAAAGGAGCTTCCTGCCCCTGCCCCCCATGAGGCTGCCCTAGGTTGTAGCACTGATAAAGTAGAAAAACCCATTTTAAAATGATTGTGCACCATATATGTGGTGGGGGTACCTTGAAGAAAAAGCTGCTTGGATAAATGTGTACATACAAGTATGATGAACTAATAAAGAATATCTTGTAGCATTCTATTCTTATTGTCATTATTTTATGGCTGCATTAAGAACATTCTGTTTCTCCCTACTTCAACAGGGTAGGATTTCCTGTCAGGATGAAGAAGGTATACCTTTTAGAAAGAAAGAAAAAGTGTGGATCAAAAAGACACACTGTCTCTAAGAAATGGATGCATCTACTTGTTATGTTTTACAGTCTATAAACTCATTCACCATGTGCATTTCTGTAGGTAGGCTTGTAGTAACAGACCAGCAAGGACTACAACTGAAAGGTTATTTAAAGGATTATCTAGGTGAGAATTTGTCTGTACTACTTCTTGGAAATATTTCACAGAAACATTCATTTAAACAGACCTTATCTTTGTTAAGTGAGCCACTGTTGACAATTAAAAGCTCTTGAGATCACAGTTAGACCAGGAGAGGTTGCTAATTGCTAATTGGACAGGCTGAGGTATGAAGCCAAAGAAATATGTTGTGATTTTGCATTACACTTCCTAGAAACTGTAGTCCCAGTGAGTTATTAAGTATTAGGGAAGCATTTCATAAATTCAAATGAATTAGGAGAATGTGAGGTTTTTTCCTTTCTACTTGAGAGGAGGGGCAATAAGGCCTAACAAATTTTGGATTCTCCTTCAAAATGCTTTCCTTTAAGAGGTTACACTTTTATCCTGTGTTTGTCTGCTTGGTCCTGTGAGCCAAAACTGGGTGTCGAAACTGGACAGCTCCACGGAGGCTCCAAATGTTTTAAACAGATATTAGAATGTGACTTTTCAGAATAATGTATATAATACTACTTGCTGAAAGCTAAAAATGGAAAGAATAATTGCAAATATTCAATAAATGACTGGAAAATATGTTTCTCGAATGTCAGGAAGCCCTGACAAGAAGAATCCTGGAGAGATAAGATTTTCTGTAGTTTAGGATGTATTCTTCACAAAATGAGCATGTAGCATTTTTTTGCACAGAAAATAGAATTTTCTGCCCAGTAAAGAGTACTTTCTGCACAAATGTTATTTTCTGTGCAGAAAATATTCTTTCCTGAATGAAAAATGCTGTTTTCTGTGCAGAATCTTGCACAAGCATTCAAAAACCCCTGTGCAGATTTTGCATGGAAGTTCCAATCAGAACAGGTTTTGAAGACGTTGGCATTGAGTGCATGAATAGGATATGACAAGCCAACCCCACTGAATCCTGTCTGTGAATCTGGCCCATTTCTGTTCCCAGCACCTGCCTGATTTGGCACAATCTAGTGCTGCCTGATTTTGGCACTTGCCTGATTTGGTTGGTGTTCAGACACCTGCCTGCCACTTCACCATGGAGTCACTGCCACCACCACCTCACCCATTTATGTCACCATTCTACTGGCAGACCCCCACCATGGCCTATAGGGTCCAAAGGGGGCATCTGGTTTCACTCACATGGCCAGGCTCCCCCTTCCAACATCACAGAACACAGCTGGGGCCTGCAAGTAGAACAGTAGTAGTCAGTCTACTGGCTGCCACAGCAGAATTTCTGGGAAACTCTACCGCAAACAGGGAGTTTTAAGGGTTTTTTTTAATTCCCAAAGTTTTATTGAAATGTGTAAATCATATAAAAATCTAATAACTTTGGGTTGATTAATCAAGCCTTCTAATATATAAAATAATGTTTCCCAGTATTAATATAATGTGCAGGATTCCTTTTCCCCCCTTAAAACATTAATGCAAAAAAAAAAAAAGCAACAAAAAACAAACAAACAAACAAAAAAAACCCCATCCACCATGGTTTAAAAATGATTTAAAGTAAGAAAATCTGTTTTGGTTTGTGGTTTTTGTGGTTTTTTTTTTTTTTTTAATTTCCAACCCTGATCCTACCACTGATCAGTTAGCAATGACATATGCATCTGATCTAAGTAAAGATGTACTTTGAATGTTGCTGGATGGCCATAATTACTAGGCAATAAACATTGTTTATGTACCATATTTTCCAGCATATAAGATGACTTTTTATCCCTGGAAAAGAGTCTCAACAGTCAGAGGTCATCTTATATGCTGGGTAGAGGAGGAGGAGGAGGACGAGGGGAGAAAGAGAAGGAATCCAAGAGAGAGAAGGAGGATGGTGAGGATGAGGGGAAAAAGAGAAGGAAGCCAGGAGAGAGAAGGAGAACGATGAGAACGAGGGGAGAAAGAGAAGGAAGCCAGGAGAGAGAAAGAGGACAATAAGGATGAGGGGAGAAAGAGAAGGAAGCCAGGAGAGAGGAGGAGGAGGAGGAGGACAAGGGGAGAAAGAGAAGGAAGCCAGTTCTACAGTATGAATGCAGCCTGAATCTGCACTGCAGAAATAATGCAGTTTGACACCGCTTTAACAGCCATGGCTCCATCCTATGGACTCCTAGGTTCTGCAGTTTGCTTTGTGGTACCAGAGCTCTCTGACAGAAAAGGCTAAATATCTCACAAAATTGCAAATCCCAGAATTCCATAGCCTTCAGTCAGGGCAGTTAAAGAGGTATCAAACTGCTTTAATAAATTTCTGCAATGCAGACGCAGCCAAAGTTGATGTGTTGCTTGGGCACAGCTTTTTTAACAAATATTTTGCACAATGAGAGAGAGAGAACCCTTGAAGATTTATCTAAAGAACCAAGTTCCTTAACTTGGAGATTATATGTATACGTTGTGTGCCTTCAAATTGTTCCTGACTTACGGTGATCATGGGGTTTTCTTGGCAAGACTGGTTCAGAGGTTTGCCATTGCTTTCCCCTGAAGCTGAGACTGTGTGACTTGTCCAAGTTCACCTAGTGGGTTTCATGGCAGAGTGGGGAATCAAACCCAGGTCTCCAGAGTGGTAGTTCAACACTCAAACCATTACACCATGCTGGCTCCTATTCCCATGTACTACCTATGAAACAATTGCAGACTATTTTGTTGTTCTTGTGTGTCTTCAAGTCCTTTCCGACTTGTGGCGACCCTAAGGCAACCTTATCATGGGGTTTTCTTGGCATGTTTCTTCAAATGGGGGTTGCCATTACTATCCTCTGAGGCTGAGAGTGTGTGACATGCCCAGGGTCACTTACCTGGCTGCAAATTGTACATAACCCAGAATGCATCACCTAGTATATTGGCAGTCCTTCCCCACAACACTTTCTCATTTCCCCCCAACCATCTCATAGCTCGGAGATGGAAATAATTTTTAAAGCAGCATTTAAATCTGGACTATTTTTAAAAAAACGTAAGGTCCAAAACACACTGCAGAAATAAATACTAGGGAACATGGAAGCTGTAGTCTGTCGTGTTTATAACTGACAGTTTTTCTGCTAAGTACCTGCATGTCATAAGCATTTGAATTAAAATTACCATATTGAAATCAAATCTGATTTTTTTAAATTTTTATTTGGTGTGTGTTGGAAGAAGGTAGTCTTATATGACGAGTATATCCCCATATTTTAACTGGAAAAGTTGGGGGTCATCTTATATGCCCAGTTGTCTTATACGCCGGAAAATATGGTATAAATAAAAAAAATCTGATATATGTCTCAAAGGTAAACCTGGATCAAATAATAGGGATTTGATTTTGAAAATTAGTTTGGCACCATGCAGCACATCGTGTGCCAACAGATAAAGTCATTATTTTAGGAGGCAGGAGGTGAAGAGAACGTCTTGGCTTGTAAACATGTAGGCATTATTTTATATGTCAAATGAAGAATATTAATGACATATTAAACATTATTAAGAAATAAATCATTCTAAAGATCTATATAAAAGTGAGAAGCAAAGTGAGATCAGACTTTTGTGTATCAGATATTTTGTGTATCAGATATTTTTATCACCATCTGAAGCTCACCAGAAAACTGGGAATACAGTAGCTGATCACTGCAGACCTTGATAAGATCTTCGAATTGTCTTTTAAAGTCTCCTTTGAAACTCTTGTTAGGTTTATTCTGATTGCTTTAAGTCTTATTTAGATGGTTAAATACTTTGGTAATAATCATGGAGATTGTAAAAACTTAAACATCTCTTATTCTAAGGAACAATTAATGTGGCCTACATATGTTGAACTTTGGTGTCCTGCTTTATGGGGGAGATACACACACACACACACACACACACACACACACTTGTATGCATGTTTTTATGTGTATGCACTTTAATACAAATAAAATGAATTGAAAGTATGCATGTGCACGTACACATCCACACATACATCTTATTGTAGTCCACAAAATGTTTTACATCAGTCTGTGTGAATTTTGTCTGAAAAGTTGGAATAGATGCGACTGTCTATTTGGGCTTGGAAGAAGATTATTTAGGCTGCTGTGCATCATTTCACTCTTTCACCACTATCCTCAACCCTCCATGCTTGACCTGACTGGATTGTTTTATTGGAGGAGAGGGTTGTGCATGAGTATTCTTTTGTACATGCTCACACTTTGGGGTTCACTGAAGCAATTTGATACTTTTGTTCTGTTAATGTATTGACTTTGTTTCTTCATTCCTATAATAATGTACTGAGGTGTTGACAGAAATAGAAACAGTCTAGTTAACCAGAATCCCAAATAAGCTGCAAAAAGAGGCACTGGACTAGCATAGTTTTTGATAACTGTAGCCATTAAATTTTTTCCCATTTTGCAAATGTTGCTTTTATCATAGGATGGATCATAATTTCCCATTTGATTTCAATAATATAAACCAAATTGCTAACCCCAAGTAAAGAAGACACATTGAATTAATAGAATTCACGTAAGTGTTGAATTACCATTCCACAATTGGTTTAATATGTCTAGTCTTGTTGGGACTGTTTTATGTATTTATCTATTTGTTTATTTTATATCCTGGATCTCTCCATAATGGGACCTATGAATGCAATTGAATTTAGACCATTACATTAATGTATCATATTTTTTAAAAAATCAAAAAGCATGCATTTTTAAAAGTGCATCTTTCAGTTTTGTCGCTGTTGTTATTCTTGTTTTCTGTTCATGAAAATGCTCTAGTCTTCCTTTTTCTGTAACTACCAGGGCACACCAAAGAGAACAGAACTGTACTTCTGCTTGCTACAGCCTGCTTGTCATTTGACATTTTCTTTCTGTACTGGCATGCCACTTGTGTCACTGTATGGTCTAAAAACTAGTCCTCTGAGAATATCTTCCTTGAAACAGATTAATGTACAGCCAAAGAAGAAAGCTACCCAATGAATAAATCATGGAAGATGGATAATAGTCAGATAGCCTCACACCATGCCTGTGATATGAGCAACTTCTTTGCAAGATTGTCAACTGCCACAAAAGTCCTCTTCTATTAAAAATTTAAGTGCTCATGATAGAAGCAAAAAATCAAGGGCATGTACAGAAGTGCTAAAAAGTGGCCTTTGACTTGTGTTGACACTCCATTTCTGCAACTTACATTGTTGAGTTCTGCACAGGAGGTCTGTTCCAAGAACAATGTAAGAGATACAATGTCATTCCTTACATTAATTTTATCTTTCCCTCTTTATTTTTCCCCATCTGTATATATCCTGAATTTGTGAAACTCTAATATTTCCTTTAATTGTGAAACTCTAATATTTCATACAGTTTATGCATATTTCAAAGGGCAATTGATGTCACTTTACAGACATTATGCCACATATCAAATTGCAGCTCAGTTGAAATCATGGAGCTTTATCCTTTTCGTTGCAAACAGAAAAACAGTATGAGCTTATGTTTAATGGCTTATAACCAGTGCCCTGTTTTTATTTTTTTATTTTTATTTATTAAAAATAACAATACATGACAGAACAAAACATAACAAATACTAAAACATTTACATAATACACATCCCAACATCTAACCACCATAACATTAACTACATCACAAATCTAGTTACATCTCCCATACCCATCAACCATCACTATCATACGTGTCAATACCTATACCTTAATTTGATTCTTATTCAATTAAATCTTTCATATATACATTAACTTTTAAGGTCTACTGAATATATGTATATTACATAGTTTACTATTTCAATGGTTCTTCCAACAGGTGTATCTCTTCAGATTTATAATTGAGGTTTTCCCTTTCCTTTTAGTTTGTTCAACTGTGTTTATCTTCTTCCATTTTATTTAGACATGTCCACTCATCTTTTTGGTCTTTACCTCTTAGTTTTGCAGTTAGACTATCCATATTAGCAGCATCTCTAAGTTTAATCAACCATTCTTCTTTTGTCAGTATTCTGTTAGTCTTCCAATATTGTGCAAATAAGATTCTAGCGGATGTAAACATATATAGTAATTTTTTGGTATGATACTTCCTAATATTTTCATCTAGTTTATTTATCACATTGAACAAAATAATCCTTGGGTCAAGTTTTATGTTTATCATGAGTGTTTCGTTTATATTGTTTATAATCATTGTCCAGAAGCACTTGGCTTCCTGGTAGCACCACCACATATGAATATAATCTTCATCTTGTTTCTGGCATTTCCAACAATGGGTGTTTCCTGTTTTATATAATTTATTAAGTTTCGCTGGGGTGATATACCATTGGAAAAATATTTTGTAGTAATTTTCTCTGTAATTTTGACATAAAGTAAATTCATTAGTTATTTTCCAGGAGTATTCCCAACTGTCTAGATCAATTGGTTTTCCAATATTTTGGGGCCATTTTATCATTGTGTGTTTAACTTTTTCATTCTCTAGATAGCTATATTTCAGTAATTTATAATATTTTGAAATATGTTATCCTTCTTCCCCAAACAGTGCCCTGTTTTTATTTATGAAAATGACTATTATCCCATTGAACATAGCTGAACTCTAAGCTAAAGAAGTTGAGGGCCTCTGCAGACCGGCCCAAAGGGCTGGCCTGGAAACAGAGTTGAGGCAGGGCAGCTGCATGCCAGCCACGCCAACCCCATGCTGATGCCGTCCTGACACCTCACACTGTTACACACACTGCGTGGCGTAGGATGCCCTTCCGGCGCAGCGTTCAAACATGCTGCACCAAAAAGGGTGCTGAAGAGCTGCACCCCGGCACTTAGGGAGGCCTTTTGCCACCCCTAAAAGGAGCAGCATTTTGTTACTCTTTTCGGGCCGTCAAAAGGGAGGATCGGGGCCATGGCATGGGGTAGCTGTGACCCCGATTCGCTGCTTCCCAGGGCGGCCCAGAGCCACCCGTCTACACACCCCTTAAGACTACCTTTCTTTGATCTGTGGTAGTGTTCTGCAGGGCCTGAGGATGTAGTGGATTTATCTGCCTCCCTTTGATAAGGGAGTTCTGCATGTGGAGAACCTGTTTTGCTTACATAGGTCTCTCCATCATGGATATGGGAACCTCTGCTCCCCTTGTCATTCATCAATATCCATATTCTGAAGGCGGTATCAAGAGAAAGAGTTAATCACACTGTTCAAAAAAGCATCTTACCTCTCCCAAATTGAATTATAATTTGGGCTCCATCTGGGTATCATCGCATGGATTTTGCCACCAAATCCGCTGGCAGAATACAGCCCAGATGCAGCCTGGGTCCCAGGAGTGCTTCAACAGCCATTTTTCAAAGTTGGAAAACTCCCAACTTTGAAAAGAAACTTGCTGAGCACTCCTGGGACCTGGGTTGCATCTGGCAGTATTCTGTTGGCAGATTCGGTGGCAAAATACAGGCAATAATACCTGGATGGAGCTTGAATTAGAATTCAAAAGGTAAGATGCTTTTTAAAGCTTTGCTATAAGCTCCAAGGGTGTATGTTGGTAAGCAGGCTCAGAGGAACCTTTGAACATGCCATAGCCACCCTGTGTTCACTCCCCAAAAGGGGGGGGGAACACTCTGGCAACAGAGCTGCAGTGCTACTGTTCCATCAGTGCTCTCCTCTTGGTCATCTATCCACTCTTGGAATAAACCAGAAGAACTTTGGATTGTTCCATTCCTTTGCTTTAGCACCTCCTTCCTCTGTTACTTCCAATTTACAATAAGATCAGCACTAACAACCAGAACACCTGAAAAGATGGAAGACTGGCCATGATTACCCTGTATCTGCTGCCTTTCCCTGTATCTGCTGTCCACTTCATCTGGAGGAGAGGTGAGGGAGCCACCTGTGAACAGTATAGCCTGGTGGGAAGATCTCAAGATTTCCCCAAGACCTCATCCCCTTCATATTTTAACTTTACTTAAGGATGGAGAATAATAAGACCTAGTGGTACCAAAGATTAGACAGTTGGTTTTCTTTAAGCAGCGCTGCTAATTTTGAATTTTCTCTGTACTTTTTATTGAGTCTAGATATTTCATTAATATAGTCATTGCACTGGCACAAAGGACTCCACACACCTTTTCTTTGGGTAATAACTAGCCACAACTTTATTTCTGTACAGGGTCTCAAACAATTTTAATAAACAATCGTTACAACATAGCAGAATTTCTTCTTGACACATGTGTCCATGTAGATAACTAAACTGTTATCAAAGTAAACTGCCTCTATCACAACACGTGTCAAGAAGATCTATTTAAATCAAATGCATAACAACAAATTATCTCTCCCCCACCACCAGAAATGATGTTATAATTAATCTTATGACAGAAGTAAGTTGTGACATCATCAAGTTATTTGATGACGTCATTTAAAATTTAATTAACTTAATGACATAAACCCATCATCAAATTTAATTAACCCAATTTGTAATTTCCAATTAACTAAATTATCCCGGGGGGGGGTCCCTGCCCGCCACAGGAGGGGGCCAGCCTAGCTTGGCATCCCCTCCCCTCCCATAATCACTCATTTAATGTGGGAAGGGATGGAAGCCAAGTATACATCAGATCCTTCCGGAGAGAGATGAACATCATCCCCCCTGTACAGATGTGGCATAGAGACCTGGATCCCATCATGTTCCACAATTAAAACACCCATTCTCCCCAGCTTCTTGGCCACTGTCCTGTTAAGCCAACGCCGAGCTCCCTTGATGGCCACATCCTTCCGACCACCAGATCAACTGCGTCAAGGTAAAAATTTAGTCCACATAAGAATGGTATTTGGCAGTTTTCGCCTAACATCCTGCATGCCTCTGACAATTCTTTTAGCCAACTGGAGACAAGGAAGTTTTACCAAATTGTTTTCTCCCAGGTGGACAAGAAGGATCCTGGGATGTATAGAAGCTGCTGACAATTTGATAATTCACGGGATGAAGGCTCCCCACAGCATGCCTCTACGTCCAAACCAAAGCAAAGTACCGACATCTTGTCGTCCTAAATTCAAATCTCGATGATGTTCAAGGATGTGACGCTCAGCTCAGAAGATGAGACTGTGACCAAGAATCCATATTTTGCCCTGGTCCAAACCTGCTAGATAGAACAACAAACAACTGTAAATGGTTAAAAATGATATCAGTGAGAAAATTGCCAGGGACCCCTCTAAGTGCGAACATAAGACAAACACCCTGGAATGCCACCGGCCAATTCGGCGGATTGCAGCATCACTTAAACCATGGGTTGCCGCAATCCTAAAAGAATGGAAAGAGAATTGGGCCACTGGCAAACCGGCATGCCTCAAAGCCTCCCGCAGTACTGCTCTATATTGAAACTGCGTAAGTGGAAAGCCAGAGACATGCAAAAACAAATAACCAGAAACGTTTGGCCTAATTCTGAGGTAATCAGACAATGTCAAGACAGGGCAAATCTGACCCTCAGGTGCCCTATGCAAAACTACTGATTGACTCCTGGCTAGCTGATTGGTCTTTGACCGCCTGATGCATAATTGAATCCGCTGTTCCAATATTTGGACATCTGCAAATTAAAGTGCCCTGCCTGATTTGTCAGAACGGGAGCTAGGAACAATTTCACTGATTCTCATGGCAGCAAAAAAGGCCAATGAAAATGCCGCCTGAAACAAAGTTACCTCTTCAGGTGTGAAACATGTTGTCAGGAGGGATTGCCAAATCTTAACCAGAATAGTTATCACGAGCCACAGGGGACTCCCTAGACCACCCCTCCAGTGCCTGCATACCCTAAAGTCAACGGTAGGGTCAGCAAAACCTCCCGCTCTAGAATAAAATGCCAGGGCTTCCAACCTTCCCCCAATGGCAACTGGGGATGAACCAGACAGCCTAAGGTGGACTGTGAAACGGAGTATAACCTTCACCTTCAGGGGCCAAACCTCCACCTCCCCGACATCTGACAAGAAGTGTCTAAAGGCTTGCATAGCAAGCTGATACGACTTGCATGTCGAAGGTGCAATGGAGTGGAGAATTGCCCTGTCGATTTCTAGTCTCCAAGGTTCCATAGGTGTGCTGGTACCTCCATTGGTTGTGCTGCTGCCTCGGGGGCCAAATGACAAAACCTGCAAAACTGAAAATGCAAGGGCATCCACCAAAGGATTTAGTAAACTAGGAACATGGTGAGCTTGGAGCAAAACATTAAACTTCAAACATTGTGCCACCATATTCCTAACCAGTGTCATCACGCTAGGAGCTTTGGAGGTTTGGGAGTTCACCACATGTACAACTGCTTGGTTATCACACCAAAACCAAACAGTTTTATTTGCAAATTGCTCCGGCCACAAGTGAACTGCCAACACAATGGGGAAGAGTTCCAGAAAAGTGATGTCCCGGATCCACCCATTGTCAACCCAAGACTGAGGCCAACCCTCAGCTGCCCACTGACCTTTCCAATACACCCCAAAAACGTGGCCACCAGAAGCGTCAGAGTGTACCTGAAAGTCCGCCCTCAGCAGCATTTCAGATTTCCAGAATGAAATACCATTAAATGGTTCCAAAAATTACTCCCAAACCTTCAAATCCTCCCTTATCCCACTAGTGATTCTAATGTGGCGATGCGGGGCCATCACCCCCCTTGTGGCATTATATAAACATGCACAAAATGCCCGTCCGGATGTCATGGCCAGCCAAGAACAGGTCTCGGAGGATGAGGAGGAGGATGGGGCTCCTCCAGAGCAAGAGGTAATGGAGGCTACCCCAGGGGCTAATCCTGCTCTGCCAGAGCCCAGCCCTGATCTCCCAGCCCCAGAGGAGGAGGCTCAGCCAGGTCCTAGTACTGATGGGATTCCTCTGGTGGTACAGCAGCCTAGTGGTGACTCTGGAGAGGAATCAGGCTTGAAGGTTCCCTCCTTCAGGCAGCGCAGGGCTGAAAGTGCTGGCAGACGCAGATCCCAGATAATTGCTGCGAGGCAATTAGCTAACCAGCCTCATCTGTTGCAGGGGAGGGTGTCCCCTATTTAGGAAGCAGAGAGATGCCAACTCAATGCCAGAGTTTATTCTGTCCTGGACTGCGGCCAGCACACATCAACCTATGCCGATAAGGATGGCTCAACAAAGTAATTAGCTATGCAGCTGGAAATAGTCCACAAACCTTGCAGGGAGTGAGAGAAAGAGCAAACCAGAAGCCAAAGCCGAAGTCAGGAATATGGAGGTCACAATAGTCAGTCCAGTCCAGGGTCAGGTCATCCAGAGGGTAGCAATAGTCCAGTCCATTCCGAAGTCAAGAGTCAAGGCCACAAGGAGTCGAGGTACAGGGAGCCAGTGCAGGCAGCAATCACATCAAAGGATCATGCAATGAACTCTGGCATTGAGTTGGCATCTCTCTGCTTCCTAAATAGGGGACACCCTCCCCCATACCAGATGAGGCTGGTTAGCTAATTGCCTCACAGCAATTCTCTGGGATCTGCCTCTGCCAGCACTTTCAGCCCTGCGCTGCCTGAAGGAGGGAACCTTCAAGCCTGATTCCTCCCCAGAGTCACCACTAGGCTGCTGTACCACCAGAGGATTCCCATCAGTACTAGGACCTGACTGAGCCTCCTCCTCTGGGGCTGGGAGATCAGGGCTGGGCTTTGGCAGAGCAGGATTAACACCTGGTGTAGCCTCAATTACCTCCTGCACTGGAGCAGGATTAGCCCCTGGTATAGCATCCATTACCTCTTGCTCTGGAGGAGCCCCATCCTCCTCTTCATCCTCCGAGACCTGTTCTTGGCTGGCCATGACACCCGGCACTACAACCTTACAAGCGAAGTTTAACAAACCTGTGAGGGATTGGAAATCGCGTAGCATGGCCTTAGCTTTACTTCTCATTGTCCTCACCTGAAGCCTCATAGACACGAGCTTGTCAGCTGGGAAACAAGATAAACCAGCGACAGTGTCCAATTCGATTCTGATTACCTGATTACCTGATCTCTTGACAGCACACCAATGCAAAAAGGTGCTTCAAAAGCCAAGCAGGAAATGGAACACTCCATTGGTATGGCTTCATCAAAATAATAAATCCCTTCAAATTGAAAACCCAAAAGATCAAAATCATCTGGGTGTACTGGGAGTAGCCTAAAGGCAGATTTGATGTCACATTTGGCCAATAGGGCTCCCTTACCTAATGCCCTGACCATTTGAACCGCTGAATCAAATGAAGTGTATTTCATTGATGCTAACTGAAAGTCAATAGCATCGTTAACAGATTCGCCTTTAGGGTATGATAAGTTGTGAATTAACCGATACTCCCCCGGTGCCTTCTTTGGCACTACACCCAAAGGCGACAACCTCAATGTTGTCATTGGAAGATGTTTATGGGGCCCTGAAATCCTTCCTGCTGCTAGTTCTTTGGCCAACTTATCCCTCATGATCCCCAGCAAATCCCTCACCGAACGTGCATTAGGTGCATAGCAGTGAACCCTAGAACCAGAATAAGGAATACGTAAACCTTGTGAAAAACTGTTGAATAAATACTGTGTGAAATCCCGATTGGGGTAAATCCGCAACCATGGAACCAACACTTCCAAATTAATTGGTGATGGTGCCTTTTCCTCCCATTGAGGATGGCTGTGAGGAGGCCCCGGGCCCAGATTTCTTACCGCTAAAAGAGGATGATCCAGGGTGATTGACGCCGCAGGTGTTACATTTATGGTGAAACCTGCAGGGCTGCCTCCTGCATTTAACTGTATTGAAGTCCCAGCACAGTCCAGCCTGTTTTCTCTCCCCCATGCTAGGCCTCGCATACTGCCCTCTTGGCTGCATAATCATGGGCACATACCTATTGTCACACTGGCTCGAAGGGGAGGCCCCCACCATAACATCTGCCCAAAGCTCAGACTGCACATGCCGCCAGGTCAAAGAGCAGTCTAAGGCAGCCCTCATCCTGAACTGTTTATCATATTGGAGCCAAGCAGACCCCCTTGAATTGAAATGGCAATTTGTGTATGCTTTGATCATTATCTCCTGATATTTGGAGAAATCAGGAGCCCTAGATGGCTCTCTCTCTTCAATAACTCCCCTATATATAGTAAAGCCCATTATCCAGTTCACAAAATTTCTTTCTAGCTTAGGGTGTTTGTGAGCCTGAAATTCTTTCGGAAGGCTGAACACAACCCCATCTTTTACCATGATCCTCAGGATCGCAAAAGGTGAGAGAAAATAAATCAATATATTCCCCTTTCCATATTCTCTCCTTAGTAGTAAGGGGGAGGTGTGGTCCGAGTGGAGTGGACATTCCAGCATAAGGGTTGCACTCGGCTGCCCTGTCCACCCCAGCCACACCCAAAGCTCCCACGGACACCACTCCCCTTAAGGCACCTACTGTAGGGACCAAGGTCTGCTCAGCCTGCACCCTCGAATCCGAAACCTGAGCAAGCCCAGGAGTAATCGAGGGTGTGTCCACCAATGCAGAGATAACCATGGGCTGCACCCCCATACTTTGATTCTCAGTTAAAGAATTGCTGGCCTGGGACCCTGGGTTGGCAGCCTGTGTCCCCTTCCAAGCTAATTGCTCGCAGACCGCTATGCAGGCCTGCATGGTCTGGCTCAACTGCACTAAATGTACTGCAATTTCATCGTCCCTGCTTGGAGGGTTGGAAGTCCACTTAGGCGCTAACTGGCTAGTACTAGGGCCAACTGATGTAGCGCGCCTTTTGGACTGTGCCTTACTGCGAGGCATAATTATCAATAAGGCAGTATATAAGGATTTGAGCTATTTCAATTGGGATGTAGTGTTCCTTTAGAGGCTACACCTGTGCATAAGGAGATCAGAAAAAAGTATAGACCATTCGAAGTAGTAATGCACCTATGTGTTAATTGCAGGGAGCCTAATAAGGATGGTAGCCTTTAATGGCTATAGATTGTAGTGTCCCTGAAAGGAAATAAACCCCCCAGGCAGCAACCACTAAAAACTTCTTCTTCTTCTTCTTCGAAAGGCCCACACAATACAAAAACTCCTCTCCTGAAGGGAGAGTGTCCAGAAGCCTCAAAAAAGAGCAATTCAACAATAATGGCACGTGTCCCTGAAACAAATCCCACTTGTGTCACCAGGTGGCACCACTAGGCCACAGGGCCTCACCCAGTCCCAAGCTGAGCAGAGAAGGCTTAACAAGGCCTTGTTAAACCACAAAGCCTACCCAAACTAAAGGCTGCTCCTCCCCCCCAGCTATGGAGCCGGCCTGTCAAGAGATAAGGGCTGAGGCTTAGGCCCCAGTCAGCTCAAATGGAGGGTGCACCTTCCTGCACACCCCCCCCCCATGCTAGCCCACCAGTTCACCAAGACTTCTCCTGGCCTGGGACCCAAACCGAGTTGGTCCGCCACAAAGGCAGGCAGCCCAGGCGGCACAGGCCTCACCCCGGCCCTACCTCACCGGGGGGCCGCACCTTCCTGGGTGTCACCAGGCCCCAGGAATTCGCCGAGTACATGGCGAACAACTACAAGGCCACTCCTGGGCCTGAGCCTCCAACGGCTCAAAGAATCCCCTGCTCTTGTGCTGCCGTGCTGATCTCAAGCCGCTCCATCGTGCGCCGCAACCATAAGAGCCCCTATACTGCAGCCCAGCGTCTCGCTCAGCTGCAGCACAGGAAATGGCTGCCACCATGTGGCAGCCGCGGGCTAAATAGCTCTCAAATCTCACAGGTAATCTCGCGAGGCCTAAAGCCTTGTGAGATTACCCAGCGTGCTTTGGATCCCACGGGATCCAATCCGATTGGCTGGGTGGCCCAGGAAGGGCGGGACTTCCTGCCTGCCCAGCTAATTAGACGTTGGCTTCCTTTAAGAGGCCGGTGCAACATAGAACCCCTCCCGACATGTTGGGGGGGGTGTCTTTGTAAAATTGAATGTATCCTATGATCATTTAATTGTATCTGTCTTATCTGAATTTATAGAGCTATTTTGCAAATTCAGAATGGCTTGGGGGCTTTTCTTCACCACTCTGGGCCTTTTCCATACCTTTCTCAGGATCTCTCTAGGGATTTGTCTCACAATCCTAGGCTCTCATATCTCAAGCTTTTCTGCATCATTCACAGAATCTCTTTTGGATTTCCATGCAGTTCTTAGGATCTCTTTGGAGGTTTTTTTGCACTGCTCTCAGGATGCCTTACATTCATTTCTGCACTTCTCCCAAGATCACTCTAGGGCAGTGGTTCCCAACCTGTGCTCCAATGACCCCTTAGGGCTCCACGTGCACTTCCATCTAACTCTAACCCACCCACCCCCTGCCATAGAAACTGATTCTTAAAAGGGCTCTGCAAATCAAAAAGGTTGGGAACCCATGCTGTAGGGGTTTTTCATACCTCTCTGGGCCTTTTCTACATCACTTCCAAGATCTCTCCGGGGGCTTCCCACAGAATTCCCAGGATCTCTCTGGATTTTTTCTGTAGTAGTCTCACATTTTTTCTGAATTCCCAGGATCTCTCTGGATTTTTTCTGTAGTAGTTTCACAATTTCTCTGGGATTTCTGCACCACTTGGAACCCCTCTAGAATGTCTACACCATTCCCAAGTTCTCTTTGGGGCTTTTTTGCATTGTTCTGAGGATTCCTTGGGTGATTATCTGCTCCTCCCTTAGGATTTTTCTAAGCCTTTTCCAACTTCCCTGAGGATATGCCTCAAGCTTTTCTGCCCTACTCTGACAAAGGTTTTTTTCTACACTGCTCTCTGGTGCTTTCCCACACCATTCTCTCAGATCTCCACAGTGTTTTTAGGTTCTCTCTATGGATTTTCTCCTAGTGTCTCTCAGAAACTTATACATTGTTCTCAGCACCTCCCTCTCACATTTCCAAGTGTTCTTGATCTTCCTCTAGGACTTTCCACATAGATCTTGGCATCTCCCTAAGGCATTTCCTGGCTGTGAATTCAATCACTCTGGGACTTTGTCAGTATTCTCTGTCAGGTTATAGCACATCACATTGGGGAATCTGGCAAGCCCAACTAAAATCATTATCTGATTGCTTAAGGGGAAGAGTGGGCAAAGTGTAAATGTTTTGACCCCTGAAGCCCCCACCAGTCTTCAAACTTCTACCTCCAATGTTTTCTTTTAAATTGCATTATCTTTAGGTCAGTTTTGCTCCAAACCCCCAAACACATGAAAAAAACACCCAACCCCACAAGCAGCCCAGAACCCCATATAAAGCCTAGACAGCTCCCTTTTCCTTTGCAGCCCTTCTTAAAATGTGAACAGAAGCAACTCAATACTTGCTCTGGGGAATGTAGCCTATGGGGGAAGGGGGGGGGGAGGGAGAAAAAAATCTAGGTCTTTCTTTCCTTTGTTCTTCTCTTTTTCCCCTTGCATTTACCTTGTACACAGCATCTCTTCAGACATTTTCCCAATGCTTTTCGGCTCTCTTTGGCTGCATCTGCATTGCAGAATTAGTATTTGTTGACACCACTTTAACTGCCATGGCTCAATACTATGGAATTCTGGGATTTGTAGTTTTGTGAGCTATTTAATCTTTCAAACGACAAATCCCTGAATTCCCTAGGATGGAGCCATGGCAAATAAAGCAGCATCAAACTACATTGATTCTGCAGTGTAGCAGCAGCCTTTCAGGGGGGGTTCCACATTGCTCTCAGGATTTTTCTGATTCTTCTCCAGAATATCCCCAATCTTTTGCACATTGTTTTCCTGGTCATTTGGGGGCTTTTTCTTTGACTCTTAGGATTTCTCTGGGACTTTTTCACATCACATGCTAAAATCCCTTGAAGCTTTTTCATATCAGGATGTCTCTAGACCTTTTCCATGTTGTTTTCAGGATCTCTCTGGGATTTTTCTATATTGTTCCTGGGATCTCTTTGCAGTTTTCCACATCCCTCTGGACAGCTCTTTGGTGGTTTTCTGCATCACTCTCCAGCTCCCTCTGGGGCTTTCTTACTTAAGACTCTGGAATCTCATTGAGGCTTTACTGCATTGCCCTCAAGATCTCTCTAGGTTTTTTCCACATCTCTTCTAGGATCTCTCCAGGGGTTTTCTGAGCTGCTGTTTTGATGTTCTTAGACTTTTCTGCATCATTTTTGGAATATTTCTGGGACATTTATCAATTGATATCAGGATCTCTTTAAACGAACAGTCTTGGATGGGGACTACACAGAAGAAGTTGATGAAAAGGTCACTTCATGCACACAGGAGGTGGACACCTGGAGGAACATCACACACAGAAGTAGGGAAACCAGGGATAGTTCTGGGAGCTTGCAGCTACAGAATCAATTTAAAGCTCTCTCCCTTATCAAGGATGAAGAGGAAGAGCATCAGGGACAGTCCTCAGGGACAGTGCAGGGGACCCTAAGAGTGCCACTGTAGGGAACAGCCACTGGTAAGCCTCAGAGGAGGTGTGTGGTGGTGGTTGGAGACTCCTTGTTGAGGGTTACAGAAGCAGTGGTTTGTGGGCATGACAAGATGTGTCGTCTCCCTGGGGTAAAAATCTGTGATGTAACAGCGAGGCTGACAAGACTCGTCAAGCCTACTGACCATTACCCCTTCCTTTTGGTCCATGTGGGAACCTATGATACTGTAAGGCATAGTCTTCAGAATATCAGAAGGGATTATGAGGCTTTGAGTAGGAAGCTGAAAGAGCTGGATGCACAGGTTGTTATCTCTTCTCCGAGTTGAAGAGCATGGTCCAAGAAGGGGGAGGAAGATAGCAGATGTAAATAACTGGCTCCATAGATGGTGCCGCCTAGAATGATTTGGATTCTTGGATCGTGGGCTGCGATTCCATGAGGGTGGACTTCTAGCAAGAGATGGGTTGTATCTCACACCAGTTAGCAGAAGCATTTTTGCCAGTTTCAAGCATTTGATCAGGAGGGCTTTAAACTGAGTCACGTGTGGGAGGGAAACAGTACCTTGGAAGGTATTTTGGAAGGCAAGAGTACATCATGGGTTGGAAATAATAGTCAAAGTGTTATAGAGGGAACAAGGCAAATAATGGAAGGAGCCAACAGTGGGAAGCAAAAAACCTCACCCAGGCAGCAAGTGGGGAGGACCCATGCTCTTAGATGTCTCTACACGAATGCACAGAGCATGGGAAATAAACAAGATGAACTTAAACTCCTAGCACAACAAAGCAAATATGATATGATAGGCATCACTGAAACCTGGTGGGATGAGTTTCATGATTGGAATGTTGGAATAGAGGGGTATAACCTTTTTAAGAGAAATAGGCTAAACAGGAAAGGAGGAGGAATAGCATTATATGTTGGAATATGGATGGGTGCAGTCAAAGTGGAAATGTAGAGATATGTGTGAAAAATCTCTTTTAGGAAAATGTCTAAGGAGGACTCAGCCTGAAGGTGGCTTAAAGTCAAAACGATTTCACACTGAACAGGATAACAAAAACTTTGGGCCTGGGAAGCAGGATACTAAAAGGTAAATACATGAGCTCATCTGATTTGCATGGGTACCAGGTCACATGGGGAGTGACACACAGCTAGGGGCTGATCTAGAGGCTGGGATACAGCTGATCATCCTATCATTATGTAGGTTGCCACCCAGGAGGTGGAGTTCTGGGTTGGGCCAAGGGTTCCTTTGTTCTTTGTTGTTAAGAACTTGACTTGCTTTCAACTGAACAACAAGAAGTTGTGATCCTATGGTCTTTACCTTTTGCAAGATGGATTGTACATAGTGCTTTTCTGTTTTTACTATTCAACAATAAAGCTTTACTTTGGATTTACAAATGTGTCTTCATGGAAACAGCATTTCCAGGATGGCTGGTGAAAGGAAGCAGGTTTCTGAACTCTACTACATTTACATCACACAAATAAGCATTATATATCAGGAATGTTTACACCTGTGAAGAGATCCAGGACTTAAATCCTGGAAATCAGGTGGAGAGCACCTGGATAAAAATTAAAGGGGAAGGAAACAATGGGGATGTTACAGTGGGAGTCTACTACAGATCCCCAAGTCATACTGAGGAATTGGATGATGCCTTTCTAGAACAGATGACCACACACTCAGGAGAGATGTAGTAGTGATGGCTGACTTAAACTATCCTGATATTTGCTGGAAATCAAGGTCTAGCAAATTCTTGACTTGTCTTGAAGTCAATTTCATTGTCCAAAAGGTGGAAGAGGCAACAAGGTGATCAGCTATTTTAGATCTGATCTGAACCAACAGGGTGCAAGTGGTGGGATCCTTAGGTGAGAGTGATCATTTTCTCCTGAAGTTTCTAATACAGTGGAAAGGAGAAGCTAGGCATAGTCAAACACTTACTCTAGACTTTAGGAGAGCTGATTTCAACAAACCTAGGGAAACATTGGGAGTGAACCCATGGTCAGCAATACTAAAGGAGAAGAGAGTTCAGGATGGAAGGGAGTTTCTCAAAAGGGAGATACTAAAGGCACAATCTCAAACTGTTTCAGTGAGAAGGAAAAATGGGAGATGTCTCAAGAAATCGGATTGGATGACAAAAGAACTTTCAACTGAACTAAGTTTTAAATGGGAGATGGATAAGAAATGGAAAGGGGACAAAATCACTAAAGAGGAATTCAAACAAATAGCTAGGACATGTAGAAGTAAAGTCAGGAAAGCCAAAGTGCAGAATGAGCTCAGGCTTGCTAGAGGAGTTAAGGACAATAAAAAGGCCTTTTTGGGGTATGTCTGTATCAAAAGAAAGAAGAAGGAAATGGTAGGGCCACTGCACAGAGAAGATGGAGGAATTCTAACAGGAGACAGAGAAAAGGCAGAACTACTCAACACCTTCTTTGCCTCAGTATTCTCATAAAAGGAAAAGGGTTTTCAACCTGAGGAAAATGGAAGGCAATGAAAGAGGAAATACAGGAATACCTGGTTAACATAAATGAATTTAAGTCTCCAGGACCAGATGAACTACATCCAAGAATATTAAAAGAACTGGGAAATGTAATCTCAGAGCCACTAGCAATAATCTTTGAGAACTCCTGTAGAACAGGACAAGTCCCAGCAGACTGGAGGAGGGCAAACATTGTCCCCATCATCAAAAAGGGGAAAAAGAGGATCCCAGCAACTATCACTCAGTTAATCTGATACTGGAAAACATTGTAGAACAGTTCATTTAACAGAGAGTCTGTGAACATTTAGAAGTGAATGCCATAATCACTAAAATTCAACATGGGTTTCTCAAAAACAAGTCATACCAGACCAATCTGATCTCTTTTTTTGATAAAATTACCAGCTTGTTAGATGAAGGGATGTCATATTGAGGAGGTTGCTAGCTTGTTTTCTGCTGCTCCACAGAACAGGACCCAGAACAATGGATGCAAGTTACAGGAAAAGAGATTTCACCTCAATGTTAGGAGGAACCTCTTGACAGTGAGAGCTGTTTGACAGTGGAACACACTCCCTAGGAGTGTGGTGGAGTCTCCTTCTTTGGAGGTCTTTAAACAGAGGCTGGATGGCCATTTGTTGGGGATGCTTTGAATTTGAGTTCCTGCATGGCAGGGGGTTGGACTGGATGGCCCTCGTGGTCTCTTCCAACTCTATGATTCTATCATTCTATGATTCTATGAAATGCAGGGTTCTTCAAACTAGAAATTAAAGCTCATTGTGAGCCATGCAGTCTTTTTCTCCTGAACAGATTTATGCCAGCAAGTTAAACGTCAGAAAAACTAGAAAAAGAAATGAAGGACAGCATCACACAGAGCCACTGTATAATTTAGTGAATTAGGAGCTTATTGCAAAGTTAAATAATACAGCTTAATTGATCAGGCTTAAAATTTAAATCAGATGGCATCCTGATATTATCACAAGGATTTAGCCACTGAATCCGCTATCTGGGTGTATCACAGGTCCATCCCCACTCCCAGGGCCACTGCAGCAGCCATTTTCTCAAGCCAGGAAACACCTGGCTTTGAAAAGCACCCTGGAGAGTGGGAATGGCCCCAGACTGCATTTGGGCGTCACATTTGGTGGCAAAATCCTTGTGATAATATCAGGATGCATCCCAATTTAAATTTTAAGCTGGATCAGGTAAACTGTATTATTTAACTTTATGATAAGCTCCTCAGAAAAGGCAGTGGCATTATAACAACTTTACTGGCAACCTTTGTGTTATCTCTGCAGTATTCAAGATTATGTGTTTAACTTTTGTGTTTTTAATCTTAAATTTTATACTGTTTTAAATGTTATTTTAAATCGTGTTTTTTTCTGTTTTAAATGTGTTACTTTAAATTGTGTTTTTAAAAATTGTTTTAAGGTGTTTTATCTAGTGAGTCACGCTGGATCCCTTTTTGGGAGAAAAGCAGCATAAAAATGAAATAAATAAATTCTCAGAATCTCCTGATGAAATGTTGTGGTCCAGAATTCTGCATATATTTGCTAGTCAATCTATCAATAAATAGATGCAAAATTGCAGCTATTCATCCTCCATATTCCCTCCCACTTGAAAACTCTGTCTCCCTCTTTTTGCCTCAGCCGTTTGACCCAGGGCCGTTTGACCCAGACTCAGACTCAAAAATATTAGTGGTGGGAATATATGCACCATTGGAAAGGAGAGATAAGTACTTCACAACTATAAATAATGAAATAAAGAACTTAAAATACAATGAGATTATTATGCTAGGAGATTTTAATGTGGTCTTAGATCCAAAATTAGACAGATTATCGAACAAAGGAAAGAAAATACGAACGAATCAAGGCAAGCTTCCAAGATCTTGTTTTAATATCATAGAGGATTATGGATTGATAGATGTGTGGAGGTATAAAAACAAGGAATCCAAAGGTTTTACCTTTTTTCAGAAGTACACAATTCTTTCTCAAGAATTGATTTATTTTTAATATCTAAATCATTAATTCCAAGTATTGGTACAATGGAGGTTCTAACAAAATATACATCTGATCACAACCCGATTGCAATGGAAATGAAAACAAAAATGAAAGATTTTTTTATGGAGATTACAGGATGATTTATTGAAAAGTAAGGAGAATATAAATAAAATAAGAGAAATACTAAAATATTACTTTAAAGAAAATAGGACAGAAGGAATACAGAATAGTTATTTGGGACGCTAGTAAAGCGGTAATTAGAGGTGCATTTATTAAACTAAGGGTAGAACAAAAAAAGGAAAGAATTGGAAAAGGAACAGAAAATCAAAGAAGATCTAAAAAGAAAAGAAGAAGAGTGGAAGAAGAAAGGGGATAAGAAGCTGAAGTGTGAAATAGAGGAATTACAACATCAATTGAAGATACTAGCGATTAAGGAAATAGAAAAGAAACTAAAATATATAAAACAGGAGCATTTTGAGCTGGGTAATAGAGCGGGGAGAGTGTTAGCAAATAAATTAAGAAAAGAAAGAGATAAGAGGATAATTGGGGGAATACACTATAAAGGAGATATAATTACGAACCAAGATGAGATTAAGAAACTTTTTAAAGAATATTATGAAAATATATATAAGAATATGTCAAGGACAACAGAGGAACAGATAAGAATTATAGAATACATAAACCAACAAAAAATCATAACGCTAAATGAAGAACAAGAAAAAAGCTTAAATCAACCGATTATGGAGAAAGAAATCAGAGAAGCTGTGGGGAAGATGAAACCAAAAAAAAACCAGGCCCAGATGGGTTGACAGCGAACTATTATAAAAAACTGATTGATGTATTAATAGAACCATTAAAAGAAATGGTGAATGAGATTAAAAAAAAATGGAATACTCGACTCTTGGAAGGAGGCATATATTTCATTAATACCCAAAGGAGAAAAAGAAAGTGGTGAAATAAAAAACAACAGACCCATATCTTTAATAAATGTGGATTATAAGATCTTCACCACAGTGATAGCAGCAAGGATGAAAAAGATAATGGAGATAATAATACATGAGGATCAGAATAGTTTTATTCCAAAAAAGACAAATCAAAAACAATATAAGGAAAGTATTGGATATAATTGAATATTTTGAGTGTCATAATGAAAGGAAACTGGCATTGATCCTCTTAGATGATGAAAAAGCTTTCGATAGGGTTAATTGGTATTTTATGTTAGAACTGATCAAATAGATGAAAATGGGAGAAACATTTAACAAATGGATAAGATCAATTTACACAGAACAGAGAGCACGAATTATTATTAATCAAGAGAGAATGGAAATGATAAATATTGAAAGAGGCACAAGACAGGGTTGTCCCCTTTCCCCATTACTATTTATATTAGTATTGGAAGTATTAAACAACAGGATAAGAGGGGACACTGATATAGAAGGAATTAAGATAAAACGGCATACTTATAAAATACAAGCATTCGCTGATGATCTTATCTGTTTTCTAGAAGATCCTAATAAGAGCGCAAGAAGGTTAAATGAAGTAATTCAGGAATATGGTAGAGTGGCAGGTCTTCAGATAAATAAGGACAAAACTGTAATACTGACTAAAAACATGAGTATAAAAGAAGAAGAAGTATTAAAAGGGATATCGGGTTATAGAGTGGAAAAGAAGGTGAAATATTTAGGTTTACAACTCACTAAAAGGAATATAGATTTGTTCAAAAATAACTATCAGAAAATATGGGAGGAAATAAAAAATGACCTGCAAAGATGGACAAAGAAAAGATTCTCCTTTTTGGGGAGAATTGAAATAATTAAGATGAGCGTTCTGTCTAGATTGATGTATCTATTCCAAAATCTACCCATTATCAGTGAGGAAAATTTCTTGGAAAGATGGCAAGGGGAGCTGACAAAATTTATATGGGAAGGCAGAAGAGCCAGGATAAGCTGGAAACTATTGACAGAAGATAAATCAAGAGGGGGATGTGGATTACCGAACTTAAAATTGCATTATCATGCAGCTTGTCTAAACTGGATAGAAGAATGGGTCACCTTGAAAAATGAAAGACTGTTAGAGTTAGAAAGTTGCAAGATGAGATATGGTTTTCATGCCTTTATGTGGCATGATAAATTAAAAGAAAATAGGGATTTTGCACATCATTTCATAAGAAATGCACTTCTGAAAACATGGTTAAAGATTAAAAAACAATTTTATAATGAAATTCCGAGTTGGGTATCGATCCAAGAGGCCTTTTTTAAAAGGACAAGAAATGAGGGAACACAGTGGTTAACATACAAGGAAATTATAGATTGGAAGAGTGGAAAAGGTGACATGAAGACAATGGAACAATTGGAGAAGATACTTGGAAGGAATTGGTTTCTATATTATCAATTGAAGGATAGATTTAGATTAGATAAAAAGAATACTGGAATTACGAATGAGAAATCAGAGTTAGATATGATCTTTAGTGATAAAACAAAAGGTCATATAGCTAAATATTATAAGTTGTTGAGGGAAAGAAGTTTAGAAAAAGAAAAAATCAAACATTCTATGGTTAGATGGGCCCAAGATTATGGGAAACCCATCGATTTAGAAAGATGGGGAAAAACTTGGCGGAATACTAATAAATTTACGTGTTGTCAAAATTATAAAGAAAATCATATTAAAATGCTATATCGTTGGTATCTCTCACCAATAAAAATCAAGAAAATATACAAAACAGGAACAGCAAAATGTTGGAAATGTGGAAAACAAGATGGCACTTTCTTTCACATTTGGTGGGAATGTAGAGAGGTGAAATGGTTTTGGAGAGAGATACAGAAAATGATGTCCAATATACTTGGAATTACTATACCATGGGACCCAACCTTTTTTTATTTATTAAATATGACAGATTTAATGGAAAAAGAACAAGAGTGTAAATATAGAAGAATAGTATTGTATATGATTACTATAGCAAGAATTCTTTATGCAAAAAGATGGAAACAAAATCGAATACCTTCGAAAAGGGAATGGAGAGAAAGAATGAAGGAAGCTATGGAATCTGATATGTTAACAGCATTAATGAGAGAGAAAGAAGAGAAAGAGGTGGAAGAAGAATGGAAAGGCTTTAAGATATATTGGAAAAGGGGGAAATATGAAGATAAATAATAATAATAATAATAAAGAACCAACAGTTACTTACTTAATAGGTTTAATTTTCAAGTAAAAATGTAAGGGAATGTCAAAAAATCAAGATGAAACACTGTATAGATAGATAAGTTAGGGGTCTCAAGGAATTATACCAAAAAAAAGGCAAATAGTTGTTTCTTCATATTGGAAGTGTATCTAGCATTTAAATGAAGCATCGTATATGATGGGTGTTTTATGTTTAATGTTAGTAGATAAGTGTGGTAGATATATATGTTAATTAGTTTGTGATGTTATAGGTATGTATGGATGTCTTAAGTAGTGTGTAAATTGTATTTTGTAAGTTGTATATGAATGTAAGAATGTATATTTATTTGTTTTGTAGAAATAAAATTTAAAAAAAGAAAAAAAAAAGAAAACTCTGTCTCCCCAGATTACTCAGAATTTATCTGCTACTGAATGGTGTCATTTGCAATGAAAAATATAGCCCTGACTGATCAGGACCTTCTATGTCTGAAGTCATCTGGAAAACAGGGAGATAAGGGGGATATTACCAGACACAACTTTAGATCTATAACAAAAAGTGTAGAGATTCACAGAACAGCAAAGATTCCCAACATACCTTAGAAAGTAACACACCTAATTTTTTCCTCTGGTTGCAAATTGTATTCCATCAACATGTTGTTTTTCAAGAGAAGGAATAATGTCAGAGACACAGATGAGGATGGACATGACTTGGCAAAAGAGTTTGGTGTCTAGTCATAAAGGCATGAGGTAATGGTTACCACTAGTTTTGGGAACTTACAGCCATTTGTGTTGCCCTGTAGGCACTCAGAGCCTGTACATAAGGAGTTCTTTTCCATTTCCAAGTTCCATCTAATTTCCTACTGAGTGCTGATGGGAAGCCTGCTACAATTTGCCTCCAGACATAGAAATAGGGTCCATCAAGTCACAGAGTACTGGCATGGGTTCCCCTCAAGGCTCTGTTAGGACTCTAATGTGTGGCTCTCTCTAGTTTTCTGTGGGACAGTGGCATGGGGCCTCCTATATATTTCCTTGAATGCAGAGGTGCCCCCATTCTCTTTGATTATTATCTTCCTCAAATTTCCAGATTTCCTTAATTTCTGTTTGGTGTTATGGGGTTCTGTATTATGATGTCATGGGGTTCTGTATTTTGTGTTATGAGGTTCTTTATTATTTCCATCTTCTCCTTAGACTGTGTTGTAGAGTCTGTCACAATTTCACTTTCCCTCTCTAGGCAATGTAATGGGTCCATTCTGAATTTCCACTGGGTGCTGACATGGAGTATATTTTTCTCATGGAGTGCTTTCCAGACTCCACCTAAGCACTCAGTCATGTTTATCTCCTTTTGTTCTTTGACCACTACTTGTAACCCTCTCCAGGTTCCCTCAAAGCACTGGCTGGTGAGGATGAGGACAGGGCAGCCAATGAAAGGTATAGGCAAGTCCAAAGAAAATAGCAGTGAAGAATCTCTTTCTTTCTTTCTTTCTTTCTTTCTTTCTTTCTTTCTTTCTTTCTTTTCTCTCTCTCTCTCTCTCCACCAACCTCCCTTTTTTTCCCGACTCCAACCTTCTCTCATACTTGTAGACAGGAAACCACTATTCTTCTTTGTCACCAAACAAGTATATATCCTTTCTGAGAGACAACACATTGTAGCTGATGCAGAGAGATCCAGAGCAAGAAAAGTAGGGGGAAAGAAGAGGTTATGAGTCCAGGGTAAAGGACCTATAAAATTCAATGAATGAAGCAGGAAAACCACCACCACCACCCCGCACCCTCAGTCTTTTTCTCTTGCCATTCTCTGTGAACTTGGGGAACAAGAAGTTCTTTATTTTATAACTTTGAAAGTTCATGGCTAAGTGCTAGAAACAAGGAATCAAGAAATAGCACATTGATGTTAAAAATAATAATGTTACTCACAGTAGTGTTACTTTTTAAAACTAATGTAAGACAACATTAATGAGAATGAGAGAGCCAGCAAGGTATAGTGATTTGAGTTCTAGGCTATGACTCTGGGGATGAGGGTTTGAATTCCTGCTCAGCCACAAAAACCCATTGGTTGACCTTGGGCAGGTCACACTCTCTCAACTTCAGAAGAAGGCAAAAGCAAACTTCCTCTGGAAAACTCAGTGATATGTTCACCTTAGGAATGGCTTGAAGGCAAATAAGATCAGCAGCAGCAGCAGCAACAACAACAACAACATGTCAGTTTCACAGTGTTTGCATAATGAGTATTTACTCATTACTTCAAAAGCGGTATTTCTAGGCAGGTCTTAGGGCTATTCTTTGTGAATATGTTGATTTTTTTTAATGAAAAATGAAACAGTAATGTACTATTTAGTATACATGCTACAAATTACATAATAGTATTTTGTTCATGAAAAGTAATAGCAAATGAATTGCACATTATATTTTGAGTCATGTTTCAATGGTCTAATTTGAAAGCAGTGGTAGCTGATACTTTCCGTACCAGTGTGGCAGTGAATCTAGCCCAGGAGTAGGCAACCTTTCCCCTTTAAGGGCCGAGGGACTTCAGCTCCCAGAATCCCAGGAGCTATTGGCCAACATGGGACTATTGGCCAACATGGCTGAGGCTTCTGGGAGCTGAAGTCCCTCGGCCCTTAAAGGGGAAAGGTTGCCTACCCCTTCTAGCCTGATCAGAACTTTAAAGGAGCTATCTAAATTGTCAGGTCCTGTCTCCATCATAAATTCTGCACCTTGCATAGCTAATCTAACATTTGGGCTTAAACCCAGAGCAGATCCACTGCCCCAACTACCATGAGTGATAGCAATAATCACTGTTTGAAAGAAGGTGTATCTCAAGTGCATGTTTTGAACAGCACTATTTCTTTCAGTATTACTCTGAAACCTGTTAATTTCAGTAGATGCAGAGGCTGATCTTAGGTTCTTTTGTATGCAAGACATTCCCATCTAGCAGGAAAAGCAAGCCTATTGGGGTTTAAAAAAAAGTTTTTAATAGATTTTATTAATAGCTTTGCAAATAATCAATATAATTAACACAAAATGCATTCTATGAGCCTTGGGGGTCAATAAAAAAAAGTTTTACAGGAAGATGATTTAGCCTGGGATAGCGGTAACACTCAGAGTCCAGGGTGTCATCTCACTCTGTGATAGCTGGCGGAACCGAGTCCAGAGTGTCTCTCCAAAAGATAGTTTGATGGGTTGGAGGTCCAATAATGTTCATGCTGCTATTAACATATTCAATAAGAACAGACCAATCCTCAAAAATGTGTGTCCCTTCTTTTGTCTATTGCAAAACCTGAAGGTGTAGGAGAGTTTTTCTGACAATCATGTATCCCAAATCCTCTTCTACCAGTTGCTCAGTTGAATGTTTTAAAATGTGTCTATTCAACAGAGAGTCATCTTACAAGTGGCCTGTGAGCTTTTATCTGTGAGATGCCTTGGGTCCCTTTCCTAGAAAAAGGTGTCATATAAAATAAATAAATAAATAAATAAATAAATAAATAAAATTAGTTGAGGTGAGATGGGTGGAAGAATCTCTTAAAATTATGCCTATTACTAGGGATGGCCTAGTAATAGGCCTAAGACTGAGGAAGCCACCGCAGATAATGTTGATTGAAAAGACTCAGGAACCACCAGAGATAATGTAGACCAGGAAGACTAAGGAAGCCATGACAGATAAGGTAGACTGGGAAGAATTAGGAAGCAACCACAGATAATGTATTTGGGATCTTATAGAAGGGCACTACATTTTAAATATATTTAATTTATTGCATTATATTTTTACTGCCGGTATGGGAAGAGATACTTGTAAGATTTTCTGCCCCATTTTTCCAGATGCTTTGCTTTGGATGCTGTGCATCTTTAAGGGGTGGGAGGCATCACTTGCTTTTCTGTCTTAGGCAGTAAAATGTCCTGAGCCACTATAGCTTGATTTAAGTCAGTTGGTTCCTTTGTAATTTCTTTATTTCTCAGGGGAGTAAAATATAAAGGACTTCAGGTCTAAGAGATTGATCCAGATAGTGGTCCTTGGTCATCCTTCCCTAGGATGTAAAAAACATTCCTAAGTCTTTCTTCTCTCAACACTTGCTGTGCTCTCCCTGAAATTACTTAGATTATTTAAGATAAAGCATGAAACCACTATTCATTTTGAAATTTGCTTGAAATGACAGTCACCCACATGTTCTATCACAATCAAGGGTGGCTTATGATTTTTTATGAATGAAGCTATTTATTCTCCTAGATTTTTATTCTTAGATTGATCACTAAGGTGTTAATAATGTCAGCAGTATCAGGAAGGGAAAGGAAATCCAAGTGGGATCAATACAGATAAAATTATTACTTGTACATCTTTCTTCTCTGATGCAATCCTGGCATCATGAAAGATAGATCCACTGAAATTAATGGGATTTAAGTCAGTCACAATGTGCTAAGCTTTATGTCATTTTATTAGGTCTGCTCTAAATATGATTAAATATGCACCCAAACCATCATCCTTTATTTACAATTTAACTTGTTTTCTGTCTTTCCTTATAGAGATTTAATTCCAGGCTATTTTTCACAAAATGACTATCATTTGGGGACATGCACTAGAAAAACCTGTAAAATATAAAGCAAGATTAAGCTAAGAGTTTTTAAAAATATTTGTGGCTAGAGAGCAATTTAATATTTCTTCCTGATAGTTATGCACATTTTCTTATTCAAAGACTTAATCATCACTGGGAATGACAAATTTATCTTGCTCTTGCACACTCCGTCCCAGCCTCAGGTCAAACAATATGGTTCATAAGAGTAAATAAATAGTAAGATACTTTCAACTAAACCTTTTAAAAGTGGTCCTAACATGGTTTCTACAATTTGGAGAAATGGCAATTAATTTTCACAATCATGCTCTAGGAATTGAGCTAAGAAGAAAATTAATTTACCACTAATATTTTTATGTGTTGCTGACAGAGTCATTCTCTAATATCTTACCACTTCTAGTCACAGGCTGCATTATTTCTCAGCAAAGCAGCAGGGCAAGAAGAAATGAAAAACGTTTTCAAAATTTATGTACGTTGAGGGCATGTGAACCCTTCTATATTATTTAACAACAGATATTTCTGCCTTGCTGAAGAGTAGTATGTCATGTTTGAAGAGCTTATCCACAAATTTAGTTGTGCAATATAAAACACACACACATACAGACATACACAATTTTTTTTTAGCAGAGCATAGAAGTGATGTAGTTACTTGTTTCTAGGTGTTTTTGGTAATGAATTTCTGATGAAGTTACATTTCAAAAGTAATGCAATCAGAAGAAAAGATTTTATTTTTTGGGTAAAATGAATAACATTATTCCTAATTAGAGGTCTTTTTGGAGACATTTTGACAGTATTTTTTTTTCAGATTTTATGCTATTGTTTTATTCAGCCTATGTCCCACCCACCCCCAAATGAAAAATAAAATAAGCAGAGGAGTAAGTAACATTGCAAGTTAGATTTCAAACTTTTCCATGAGTAACAACAATGGGTTATCTTTTGAACTTACTCATGTGCATGTTTTTTATTTTGTTTATGTGGGGGCTTTTTGAGAAATTGGAATTTGTTTTCTCATTTGCACACTAAAACTAAAATCCTCTGACAACCCACCTTTCTTCTCTCCCCCCACCCCGCCCCCAAGTACTTTCATAGTCATGTAGTGGCAAAGTCATGGGGAGCAAAATGTGTCTAGGAACCATCTGGCTATGTGACTACAGCCAGATGCAGGACAAAGAATGAGACATCTTCTGAGATCTCCCAAAGATCTTTGGGACAAGCCAGAAGATGACATCATATTTGTGAATCTGTTTATAAATCACATAGCCAGATGTATCCCAGCTGTCTCCCATTCTACCAGCCACTGCATGGCCATGGAAGGTGATGCAGGAGGTAAGTGAGTCTTTCAGAAGGTGGTGTTGGTGTTGGTGAGCCATTTCATATCTCCCTGAGAGAACTTTACAACAAGTCTCATGGTGCAGCATTTTGGCCAAAAGTCACAACTGGACCTCTGCTGGATATCTTCTTCTTAGCTTGACTGTAACTTAAAGTTGTTAGTCTGGGACCACTGATAAGTGGTAGAACCTCCCCCCCCCCACCATACAAACAGTTCCAACCATCAATGCTCATGTCTGAAACTCTAAAAAGTAAATCAGTGCTCAGAAAAGGAGCATCCACACTGAACAATTACAGCACTATGATTCCATTTTATCTGCTATGGTTATATCCCAAGAAATCCTGGGGTTTGTATTTTTGTGAGGTACTTCTGGATGAGAATTCTAAATGCTTCTCAGTTGTAGTTTCTTCCTGCTATCTAAAAGATGGTGAGATTTATCTCTCTTTACTCAAGCCATCACCAATTAGATTAGGTTTTAGTTATTTAATATAAATATTTATTAAAGCCATTATTGTTTGTTTTTTAAACTACAAACTGCATGTTTGTTGTTTTTTTTCTGAATAAGTCTTTATTATTTAGGCAGACAGATTTAAAATAATAGTCTGACTCACACTTCTGTTGTTCTAGACTCTGAAAAGTATAATTTTCATACTTGTGTATTTTTTTGTTTCCTTTAAAAGTGTTAAAACCTTGGGAAACTAAAATTGTACTTGTTTGTGTATGTATGTGTATACTTCCACAGCAGCCAGTGAATAAACCCACTCAAATAGTTTTTGAGTTCTGGGAAAAAAGGCATGTGCAGGACAAGAATGATGCATGGTAACCCCTTTTTTAGGGCATGTCTGCATAAGGAGGAAAAAACCCATACTTACTTTGAACCTGGGGCAATCAGTTCAGATGTTGTATGGCCAGTTCTGCAGCAAAACTGCTTCTTTTTGTTTTTAATCCAGTTTAAGAAAACCTGCAGGATACTCCAGAGCTGCTAGGAAATTCAAGTGTGGCTGCAGTGTTTTTGAAGCATGGACAACTGGATTGAGTTGTATTCAGGCTGATCCAGTTGTCTATATATCACAAACATCTGCTGGGAAGATTGGTGCTAGAAATGTTGCCATTTTCTGTCCTTCTCATTGATCAGCGCTGGAAAGCCTCCCTACAGCCACTACTGCCACTATCTTGTTGAGGAAGCAGCTCACTGACAGAGCCTTGCTGGTGATGTTGCTTCTGGGGAGGCCAGAACAGGTTGCCAAACCATGTGTTCATTTGAGAGGGGGTCGATCTGCCCCCTCCTTGTTGGTCAAGCACCTCATTCTGACCTCACCAGAAGCAACATCACCAGTAAGGCTTTGCCAGGGAACTGTTTGCCCAGCAAGGAAGTGGTGGTAGTGGTCCCAGATATGACAGGGACAATGCTCTATCAGGCCAGTTGGATGTCTAGATAGGAAGGTAGCTTCACATCGGGGGTATAAATATCCCTTTAAAATAAAGGTGGCTTTTAAGGATCAAAGGCTATACAAAAGATGGAGTCAGGGTAATTTCACTGAGGAAGGTGTTCCACAGTTGTGGTGCTACTGCAGAAAAATGTTCTCACCAGCCTTGCCTCTCAGGGATAGAGCTGGGGAGAGGCATGCAACAAGGCATCTGCTGAACAGCTGAAATTCTGTGCTGGCTCATATGTGAAGTGGTAGCTTTTCAGCTGTCCTGGCCCTTAGCCATTCTGGTCTTTGTACATCAAACCAGCATCTTGAACTAAGTAAAAGAAAACATGGAAGCCAGTGTAGTTGGTGCAAGATTGGGAAAACATACTCTCTAAAAATGCATGGAAAAGTGTGGCCACTCCATATGCTACTAGCTGTATCTTTTTTTCAAGGGTAGGTTCATGGAGAGCACATTACTACTGTAACTAATGACAGTAGTCCACTTGAGAGACAGATAAGGCATGAGCGACTGTGTCCAAATCCACTTTCTATAGAAAAAGGCATGGCTTGTACATGAGCTAAGACTGGGTGAAAGCACTCCTCCAAGAAGTTTTGAAAAATGATGTAGCATGGCCAGTGAGTGCCATATCATGTTCAAACCAGAGTCATCTTGGCTAATGTTGCAGGCAAAAGTGAGAATGTGTGCTCCAAATGCTGCAAAACTGCTGATCTCAGTGTTCTTCACAATGATGGCCAGGACTGATGGGAACTGCCATTCAACAACATCAGGAAGGCTGCACTTTGGCCAATCTTGTTATATTCTTATTACATGGCCCCAGAATAAAAATATTATATTTTCAAGGAATTCTGTTTTTTATTTCTTAATGGGATCACTAATATAAATGTAAATGTGATGAATGAGTTTACATGTGATCCAGCTCTACATTCTCATTTCATATAGCTGGATAAACAAATCCAGTATGTGAAAAATATGGTTGTGATGACTTATTGATTAGCAATATGATTTGCTATTTTTCTCCTGCAGGCTTTGGCTTACAAATGTGCAGAGTTGCTGAGTTGCAGCCCACCTATGCAAAATCACTTGTTGAAAAAGGAGGGTGGCAGAGAAAGGCTTCAGGAAATGATTCCACTGGCCCTCCAAATAACTACAGCATACAAATTCAGGACATTATTCATATGGATGACTTGCTGAATAATATGTATTGAGTACTGGTGGTGGCTGAACATTTCATAAGGCACAGGTGTGGATTTCAAAATGAGATTGTCCCCATCTGATTAAATCCAATCTATTTTATGTGGGTCCCCAATTCTGAAAGCTGCAGTATGCCTACTTGTTGAGGAGTTTTTGAATTGATTCTCTTTTTAATTTATCTTAAACAGGAGTGTTGATTTATTCACTTGTCATGTATTCCAAACACCTTGAAGTATCTTTGGTTTTGCTTCTGATGTGAGAACATGTGGATTCATTTTTCATACTGATGGCTTCCAGAACCTTACTTTACCCTAGAACAATAGAGAAGCAAGCAAATAAAAATTATGGAAATGGTTCATCACATAGAACATAAACCCTAGAATAACTGGGAAATATAGAATAAGAGTGCAAACTATGGAGAATCTATGGGCCTTTGGGGGGATTGGTTCCAAGATCTCTCATTGATACCAAAAACTGCAGATGATCAAGTCCCTTATATAAAAGGAAAAGAATGGTGTTCAAGCACAACTTGATCCCTCCACCCCAATCACCCCTTGTGACTCCTGCAAAGACACTCACTCCCATGTGTATGAGCCCCAGCTTTCCCTCCTGACCCAGATATCCAATCTTCCCTCTTGGACTCCCACTACCACTCAGTATCATCCACTCCCTGGGCTCCTTGTGAAGGCAACTGACACCAGGTGAGTGTGACAAACCACTCCTGCCACCTTGACTATTTCTCTCTTTTAAAATTTTATGTGACTGGCTTCATAGCCCTCGTCACCTACCAGCCCAATAACTATTAAAAACACACTGGTAGTGTTTGTTCAAAATTCTCACACAGAGGCCAAAATAGGTTTTTATAAAATATAAGATGGTTTTATTGTGTTTCAAACATACAGGTACGCTTCTTGGTTTTCAAACTTGTTAATAATATTATTATCTAATTACAGTTTCAAGTGTATTGTACCTATTTCAAATACAATCCTTCAGCTGTTTCTATGATTACAATCTAACCACCCAGACACTCTCTACACTAGAGCTCTATTGAACCACAAAGAGTTCTCTCCCCCCCCCCCTTTTGACTCTTATCTTTGTATCACTTGGGGCCTTTGCAGACTGCTAGAAATAGTGCAAATTGAGTCCACTTTAATTGCCCTGGCTCAGTGCTAGGGGATCATGGGAATTGTTTTCTTTTCTGAGACATTGAGCCTTCTCTGTCAGAGAGCTCTAGTGCCACAATAAACTATAGTTCCCATGATTCCCTAGCACTGAGTTGGGGCAGTTAAAGTGGACTCAATTTGCACTATTTCTGGCAGTCTGTAAAGGCCCCTAGTTTCCTCAGGAACAATCCACAGGGGGGTTGCAGACTGCCAGAAATAGTGTGAATTCAGTCCACTTTTAGGGTTAGGGTTAGAGTTAGGGAACCATGGGAACTGTATTTTATTGTGGCATCAGAGTTGTCTGACAGAGAAGGCTCAGTGTCTCAGAAAAATAACAGTTTCCATGATTCCCTAGCACTAACCCTAACCCTAAAAGTGGACTGAATTCACACTATTTCTGGCAGTCTGCAACCCCCCACAGTCTCGGGCTTAAGGTACTGCCTCACTGTACCTCTGTCTAAGTCAGATCCAGCTGACACTCTCAAAGGTTCCGAGCCTTCTGTTCTACAGTTCCTAACTGCCTAACTGACTATATCCCTCACCTCCTGAGCTATTTATTTCCTTCCAGCTGCTCTCTCATTGGCTGATTCTGGCTGTCTCAGGATTGGTCAGCTGTCTTCTGATCTTCACAGCTCCCTGCTGTCTTTCTGTTCATCACAGTGAGCTAGTTTTCCCTTGCTCCCTGACAACCAGTCTTCCCCCCTACACTCTCTCCTCCACCTCACATCAGTGGTTTATTCATTTTAGCAGGGGAGTGCCACACAACAATTTATGCCATGGTCCTCTCATGAGGCCACTAGGTGAGATGAGATGTGCTGCACTACTTTTCTTTGGAATTTTTTAAATATTGTATATTTGGATATTTTACAGATTTGAATTATTATTATTATTATTATTATTATTCCACAGTTGATTGAATATGCAGATTCGGAGCCTGCAGAGAAGAAGGTCCCATTGTAGAGGTCATGCATAATAATCATAGCTCCAGCATCACTATTGGCAGTATCCATCTGAATTGCCAACACTGGCAATAACTGAAGGAAAATATTTTCTTATGCCTTCAGTATGATTTGGAGCAATAGATCTGTTCTTCAGATGACATATTCATCTGCCATCTCTGTCAGGGTGTATCAAAAAATTGCTGTTCATCTAGATATGGGCATATCTAAAATAGAGAGTGGACAAAGTATACCAGGGTCATTTTTGTGGTCTCTGGACTCTCCTACTAGGGTAAAAGAAACTGCCAAAAATTATTTCAAATATTTTTGACCCCAAATGCATTCTTGAGGTGTATGTATTTGTGTGTATGTTGGGGGTGGGTGGGGTGTCTTTTGTTTTGTTTCTGATGTGGAAGCATGTGGATTCATTTTTCATACTGATAGCTTCCTGAGTCTTACTTTAACCTAGAACAAATAAAGGACCACATGTTGCCCTCCTGGCCATTCAAGACCCAAAACAGGATTAGTATTTTTTAAACAGAAAGTGATTTACAGTTATTTTAGGAGCCCTGGTGCCTCAGTGGTTAAATGCTTGTACTGCAGCCACTCACTCATAGACCACAAGGTTGTGAGTTCAATACTAGCCAGGGCTCAGGTTAGACTCAGGCTTGCATCCTTCTGAGGTTGCTAAAATGAGTACCCAACTGTTGAGGGGCAATGAGCTTACAGTTGTAAACCACTTAGACACCCCATAGCGCAGTATGAAGTGGTATATAAATGAAGCTGCATTTTCCTTTTTAAACAGAGGCCTCTTCTGGGCATAAAATGGATGAGGGCCCCCTAAAACACAACAAAATGTTTGCAACTCCCCAGAGAGCATTTGGAGACTTTATTTGTGGTGGATGGGGTGCAGGTATGGTTATTCAAGGCTTCCTGCAGGGTCTAAGGTGCCTCCCAGACTTTCACAATTGCCTACCCCCTCATAGAAGTTCACTATCTTTGTGCCTAAAACATGTCTGCAATTTAAATTTGGAGGTGCAATTCCTAAGTAGCATATAAAAGTATTGCTGTTCTTTTACTTTTTATCCTACCTTCCTTAGGCTTTTGTAGCATACAAGTGTCTTTTCCCCCCTCCATATTTCATCCTCATGGCAACTCTCTGAAGTTATATTGAGAGAAAATGGCTGGCTCCAAATCACCAAGTTAGCTTTGTGACTGAGAAGGAATTCAACCCCCAATCTCCTTAGTCCTACCCACACTACCCACTAAACCACTATCAGGGCTATCAGGACCTCTTTCAGCCACTCATTGCAGAGGTTGGCACAACTTTTGGTAGAGGGGCACTCAAAACATCTTAGGTACCTTCTCTACTAGGCAGAATGAAAACAAATTAATGCAGAAATGAGACAGAACTGACTTATGTGCGAATATATTCCAATATGATATAGACTGGACATTGATTATTCATCCATTTGTATTCCTAGGAATTCTCTACAGTCAGTTATAGCTGTAGAATCAAGTATTTATTTAATTTTCAATAGTGGACCACTTGAGTGGTTGACATTCCAGTTGCTTAAGGAGGGAAAAATTCAGTTCCAAATAGTAACCGCCAAGTTAATTTTCTTTCCCCATTTGTATGTTCATCTGCTTTCCCACACCATGCCTGGTTTGGACTCTGAGGGGAATGGGTTCATCTAATTATGGGAGTTGGAAATTATTCATCAAGGTACCAATTCCTTTGCTCTAGTTACTTTCTCATAAAACAGGTCTCCAAGATCCTGCTTCTGTTTTCTGCTAGTCAGGTTAACTGTCATCTCTCACTACTGCTGGAGAATGAATGGCATTGAGGGAGATAACATTGCAGGAAAGCCTTGAGAAATGTCACTGTCAATGCCAGTAACTAGTAATTAGACCCCAGCATGTTCTGAATTAATGATGGACCCCATTGATTTGGATGTTCAACACTAGAAAAGCTAGTTACTCACTGACCTGAAAGAAAAGAAGCACTTTACTTCCAACATCACTAATTATTTATGGGAAAATCAGGTCAGGAACTCTGACTGTTCTGTATGTCAAGTGCATTTTTCAAGTGGGGTGACCATGAACACTTTTGCTGTTTGCTGGCCTGTTTTCTGGAGCATTGCATTGACATATGTCTTATCATATAGAGTAAAGTTGCATCAAGCAAGCAAGGCATAATCCATTTGAGCATTGTGTAGAGTGGCAGGCTAAAGGATGTGGTGGTTATTTGTTTGCTAAATGCCATGGATTTGCTATTTCTTGATGGTAAGCAACATCAACAAAGCCAGCTAATTCCTCAGTTGTCAGAAAGCCATTTTGCATAGCATGGGAAGGGAATGTGCAATTGTTTGGTGGTTCATGTTTGTTGCATCTCTCCCTTTGTGCTAATTTTTTTGGGTAGTTTTCCTTGGTGAAGAACAGGCTCCTGCCAAAAATATACCTTCTATATCTCCCTATAGTGTAAACCCACAACCTTTATTTCTGGGGCTGAAAAAAGGACTTGGTGTAACTTATTTTGTCTGCCAGATCAAAACAAGTGTTGCTCTTGACTCCTTCTCAGTTTCTGAAACTCTTGTTCCATGCTTGTTGCTTGTCTATTTCTTTATTCATTTTTTTTGGGGGGGGGGAGCTACTACTTGTTTGCTGTACTCTCAAGACAGTTTACAACAAAAAACATACAATACTGAAAGAAACCAACAAAATAATCAATGTACCGTATGTTCTTGTTAAGGTGAAAGGCTAGTAAGCGAGTGACCTGAGAAGACCTATACGTAGTAGCTGCTAATTTACAGTGCTCTCTAGGAGTTTCAGCATAGTGTGTATTCATGTCATATCCTTGTTTGTTGGTCTTAGCAACACCCACTCTCTTCCTGCACCAGTTAGTCTGTAGTTAGTCTGAATTCATTCAACTTCTACTTTGTAGGGTCTACAGTTCTCTTTCCCTACTCCGTGTCTGAAGAATATATTTTATTTAGCCTCTCACCAGGAAATGTAATGAAAGTTTTATTATTTGTACATAAATCTACTTCACATACTTTTAGAAAGAAGACTATGGGGTGAAACAGACTGTTCTGAAGGAGTAGCTCTGTGCTGCCCCTTTGAGCACCGGACTGGGGCAACAGCAACCATCCCTGATACAGCATTTTTCCAGCCCAGAAAGAAGTGGCAAAATGTTGCTCCATTTTGGGATGGAAAAAAGCCACACCTTTCACCGCTGCCACAGTTCTTTACTCCTGAAGCATGCAGTGTATAATCGCTGTGCCACAGGAGCATTTCCATGTTGCCCACCATCTGGTCAAGTGGGTGGCATGATGCCGATTTGAGGACAGAGTCAGGGCATGTGGCATACAGTCACCATGTCCCCAAGCTACTGGGATGCTGGTTCTTACTGCTGGTCTGCTTTGCCCCGAGTCTGATTTATTTTCCTCCCACAATGTGTGATGTGGGACTGGTTGTTGCTAACTTTTTGCTTTTGAATATTAATTATTCTGCTTGTGAGATACACTAATGTTTATCCTATTCCCTAACAAGTTAGATGGTACTGCAAAATAGAATAGGATGAAATTTAATTCTCTACTAGAAGACAGATGAAGACAACTTGAGAAAGATCAGAAACCTGCTAAGAAAATGACAGCTCAAGCTAGTCCTTGCATGTAGAATCCATGCAAACAATTTTAGACAATACAGTTCACTTTGTCATATCCACAGATTTTTGATCCACTGATTCAACCATTCACAGCTTGAAAATATTGCATATACTTTGTAATAATCACAGATTTTTATCCATTGATTCAAACATCCACAGCTTGAAAATATTGCATATATATATATATATATACATATATTGCAAAAGCAAACCTTGATTTCACCATTTTATACAAGGGACATTATTTTATGATGCCACTATATTTAATGGGAATGGAGCATCCATGGATTTTGGTATCCATGGGAGGTCCTAGAAACAAACACCAATGGAAACCAAGGGACCACTTAATTTCTTTGGTATTCCTCCAAATGTAGAAATGCTTGAAAATGTCCCTTTCCATTTTCAACCCATTTACAAGAGAGAGATTTAGAAGACATTGTATTATTTTTGGGATGGGAACAGAATTTATTCCAAGATTTTCATAGGTGCGGGTGGGGTACTTACCATACCAGTTAAACAAATGGCTCCTTCTCCATTAAACATTAATATATGTATTTCATTTTTTAATTTAAAGTATGTATTAAACATTTGTCTCATAGAGTGGGATATATAGGATAAACTTTCTTCAGATAAAGTTTTATCTGATAGTGTGGAGTAGGGGTAAATGTGTGTGTATACATTCATACATGTGTGCATGCTAGAATAATTTACACAGCTCTGAAACATATGCTTGTGTTTGTGTGTGTGAATGAGGGAGTGGAGAGCTCTGACATAATTTTAGGAAAGCCTAAATGCAGAATGAGCTCAGGCTTGCTAGAAGGGTTCAGAACAATAAAAAAAGGCTTTTTTGAGTATGTCCATAGCAAAAGAGAGAAGAAGGAAATGGTGGGGCCACTGTGCAGAGAAGATAGAGAAATTCTAACAGGGGACAGAGAAAAGGCAGAACTACTCAACACCTTCTTTGCCTCAGTCTTCTCACAAAAGGAAAAGGGTGTTCAACCTGAGGAAAATGGAGCAGAGGACACAATAGGGGAAATGCAGCACAGAATAAGTAAAGAGGTAGCACAGGAATACCTGATTAACTTAAATGAATGTAAGTCTCCAGGACCAGATGAACTACATCCAAGAATATTAAAAGAACTGGGAAATGTAATCTCAGAGCCACTGGCAATAATCTTTGAGAATCCTGTAGAACAGGACAAGTCCCAGCAGACTGGAGGAGGGCAAACATTGTCCCCATCTTTAAAAAGGGGGGAAAGAGGATCCCAACAACTATCACCCAGTTAGTCTGATAGCAATACTGGGAAAGATTCTAGAACAGTTCATTAAACAGAAGAGTCTGTGAACATTTAGAAAGGAATGCCATAATCACAAAAAGTCAACATGGCTTTCTCAAAAACAAGTCATTCCACACTAATCTGATCTTTTTGTTGTTGTTGTTGTTGATAAAATTACCAGCTTGGTAGATTAAGGGAATGCAGTAGACATAGCATATCTTTATTTCAGTAAGGCTTTTGACTAGGTCCCCCATGATATCCCTGCAAACAAGATAGTAAAATGTAGGCTAGACAATAGGTGGATTAGTAATTGGTTGAATGACCAAACCTAAAAGGTGCTCAGCAATGGCTCCTCTTCATCCTGGAGAGAAGTGACCAGTGGGGTGCCACAGGGTTCTGTCCTGGGCCCAGTGTTATTCAACATCTTTATTAATGAATTGGGTGAAGGAATATGGGACATGCTTCTCAAATTTGCAGATGACACCAAATTAGGAGGAATAGCTAATACCCCAGAAGACAGGATGAAAATTCAAAATGATCTTAATAGATTAGAAAGCTGGGCCAAAGCTAACAAAATGAATTTCAACACAGAGAAAAGTAAGGTACTGTACTTAGGGTAAAATAATAATAATAATAATAATAATAATAATAATAATAATAAATGAAATGCATAGATATATGATCATGGACACTTGGCTTAACGAGACTACATGTGAAAGGGATCTAGGAGTCCTAGTAGACCACAAGTTGAACATGAGTCAACAGTGTAATGCCAGAGCTAAAAAGGCCAATGCAATTTTAGGCTGCATTAATAGAAGTATAGTATCTAAATCAAGGGGAGTTATAGTGCCACTGTATTATGCTTTGGTCAGGTCCCACCTGGAATACTGTGTCCAGTTCTGGGCACAATTCAAAAAGGATGTTGAAAAACTGGAGTGTGTCCAGAGAAGGGTGACTAAAATGGTGAAGGGACTGGACACCATGCACTACGAGGAATGATTTAGGGAACTGGGTATGTTTAGCCTGGAGAAGAGATGGTTAAGAGGAATATGATAGAATATGTGAAGGGATGTCATATTGAGGAGGGCACTAGCTTGTTTTCTGCTGCTCCAGAGAACAGGACCCGGAACAATGGATGCAAGCTACAGGAAAAATGATTCCACCTCAACATTAGGAGGAACTTCCTGATTGAGAGCTGTTTGAGAGTGGAGTCTCCTTCTTTGGAGGTCTTTAAACAGAGGCTGGATGGTCATCTGTCAGGGATGCTTTGATTTTGAGTTCCTGCATGGCAGAGAGTTGGATTGGATGGCCCTCGTGGTCTCTTCCAACTCTATGGTTCTATGATTCTATAAAGAATAAGCTAGATGCACTTAAAAGACCATCAAAAGTTAGGAGATGACATTATTTAATCACTCATCAAGTTACCTCCTAAGTTTTCTTTAATAGGCTAGATTTTGCCTTGTGGAATTATCATCTATGACTTTTGGTGGCTTCTAGCATATTGACCCTAAACCTGCCTGTGTGGGTTTAGAAAGAATCATAGAGGTTAACATTTTATTTCCTCATTGACTGGGAAGGAGGTGTCTATTCAGGAATTTCAAAAAGTATGTTGTTGTGCTTTGATAATGACTCAATGCTTGCATTTCCAAATAGTATTGTCTGGATCCTCACATAGTTTTCCCAGGTTCAACTTTCATTATCAACTGCAAAAATACTGCAAAATTCCTAGACTCACTCCTCTACAAAGACATGGATCCTCATGGAGCCTACCATGAGTGGTAATCTGGCCCTATAGCTTCATACCACCCAAAGATGAAAAAGTGCGCCACAATCTATTCATCAGATAAGAACCAACAGCAATGCCAAGTCCCCTGTGCCGCCAAGCATAGAATTAAACTTTCTGAACCCAGGTTAGCCAAATTGCATAGATTACTCCTACTTAGAGGGCACATAAAGTTTGCTTATATAGTTGGAAGAGTTATAGCAGGGAGAAGTCTAATTGAAACAAATTCTTTAGCCTAAGCTCATCATCTTTATCATCCTGAAGTATGGATGGGATAACTAAGAAGCAAAATGCAAGAATATGAGAAATTACTTTTCTAAGCATCCAGAGGGCATGGCCCAAAATGGTGAAAGGTCTGGAAATCATGCCCTATGAAAAGTGGCTTAGGGAGCTGGGTATGTTTAGCCTGGAGAAATGAAGCTTAAGGGGTGACATGATAGTTATATTTAAAAGGATGCCATATGGAGGATGGAGCACTCTTTTTTTCTCTAGCTGCAGAGACTAGGATCTGAAGCAATGGATTCAAGGTAAAGGAAAAGATATTCCACTTAAATTTTAGGAAGAACTCCCTGGTGTTAAGGGCTGTTTGACAGTGGAATAAACTCCTTTGGTGGGTGGTGGGCTCTCCTTCTTTGGAAGTTTTTAAACAGGGGCTGGATGGTCATCTGTTAGGAGTGTTTGATTGTGTATTCCTGCATGGCAAGGGGTTGGACTGGATGGTCCTTGTGATCTCTAGCAACACAAAGATTTTATGTAATTATTTACAAGTAAAGTTTCAGAGTCTGAAATATCACTGTTATTCTTACCATGTTAAAAATTAACTAGTTTCCAATTTCTCAAAAATAACTACTAATTACATTAAAAAATCTGAATAGAGGAGCACAGGGCACATTATAAACCAGCACTTGTACTGTGTGACATTCCACCACCATTTAATGTGACTACACTCCTAAAACTCCAAATACAACTGGCACATTACCATTAGCTAACAAAAAGAGTGAGACTACTATTGATGCTTACAGTTACCATGCAACTGAGTTATTCCTTCATTACTGGAAAAGGGGAATTAACTACAAGTAACTTCCTAGTTACTTCCAGAATATATGAAAAATGTTTTTTATGGTTGAAAGCTCTTTTCATGACATTGATGAAGGCATCTGCAAATATTTGCACATAGTCACCCACTTGCATGTGTTGGTTTGATAGATACATTTATTCCTAGCATAAAAGGACTGCATTGTACTTGCATGAAATATAGCTGTTAAAAATGAGGGGCTTATTAGGGGGGAAAAAGAGTTGGATGAACAAGGATTCAAAGACATACTTTCAATAGCTAAGCACTCAAAGCCTTTGACTTGAGCAGTTGAATCTGTTCATTTTGGGGCTAAAGAGACGGTGGGTAAGGGGCAGCTAAACACTGGTCTTTTGAGCGCTGGATCAGGGCCAAAGCAACCGCATGCTCTGGCCCTTATCCAATGTTTTTCCAGCCCAAAAAGGAGCAGCAAAATGCCACTCCTTTTTGCACTGGAAAAGAAGCACTCCTTTCACCGCTGCCATGGCTCTTCTGCACTCCTGTGGCATGGCATGTGTAAATGTTGCGCCACAGGAGCATCACAATACTTCCCACCATCTGGTTGGAAAGGTGGCATGATGGTGGCTTGGGGACAGAGTCGGGGCATGCAGAATGCAGTCGCCATGCCCCCAATCCACCCTGACACAGGCTCATAGTGCCAGTCTGCATAGTCGCTTTGTTTTCTTTCAGGTTCAAACTATTAAAATCTCAAGTTGATTCTATTGCATTCATGAATAATTTATAGATTTGGAAAGTTCTAATTAAAAACTAAAGTTTTGAAGCAAACAAAGTTGTCACTATTGTGATGCTCCTGTGGCACAACATTTGCACATGCCATGCCACAGGAGTGCAGAAGAGCTATGGCAGTGGTGAAAGGAGTGCTTCTTTTCCAGTGCAAAAAGGAGTGGCATATTTAGATATAACCTTTAGTAACCTAAGTTTTGACTCCTTATGACAGTAATGCAATCTATCAGATGGCTATAGGATTTTTTTAAAGAAAAATTTCAAGACAAATTAGATGTACTGAGACTGCTCAGTGTGGTATGAAGCAGTATATAAATGAAGTTGCTATCGCTATTGCTGTTTCTATTGATATGTATGCCTTGTGTGGTGTGTGTGTGTAGTTGCTGAGGGTAGGAGGAGAAATATGGGTATTTGCAACAAAAGCAGATGTCTACTTTGCAAAGGTTTCATGTAAAACAGATAGCTCATTTGAATGTCTGAATTCCAGTGAGCTGTCTGGTTTGCTTTCGAGCATGTTTACTCAAAGTGATAACTTTTGTTGGATGTACTGCTGTCTGTCAAATGCTCTAAATATGTTATATCCAAAATGTTCTATAGAAGAAAGTTGTGAATATTCATATCCATAGTGTGTCCTGTTGGTAGGATATAAACTTGCTTAGTTTATCTAGCACTGCAAGAGTTAAAAAACCTATCTGATATTTTCAGACAAAATGATTACATCAGCTTGCTTATAAAACTGCTGAGAAATAAAATCATAGAATCATAGAGTTGGAAAAGTTTATAACGGCCATCCACTCCAACTCCACTGTCAAACAGCTCTTACTGTTAAGAAGTTCTTACTCATGTTTAGGTGGAATCTCTCTTCCTGTATTTTGAATCCATTGCTCTGAAACAACAAGCTTGCTCCATCCTCAATATGACATACTTTCTAATATTTAAACATTGTTACCATGTCACCTCTTAACATTCTCTTCACCAGGCTTAACATAACCAGCTCCTTAAGCCACTCCTCATAGTCTGGGAGCACAATATTGTTTAGTAAGCACAAATGCTTATTAGTCCATGACCTGTTAGAGACTCACCTGGGGCCAACAGCTCTTACAATCAGGATGTTCTTCTGAATGTTCAAGTGAAATTTCTTTTCCTGTCATTTGAATCCATTGCCCATTATTCTAGTTTTGTAGCAACAGAATGCAAGCTTACTCCATCCTCAATGAGGCATCCCTTCTGTCCGGGAAAGCAGCCAAAGGGCTGATAAGACAGATAGCTCTCAAACAAACAAAATCCCCAGTGCAGCAAAGTCAGTGTTAACTACACAGTCTCGGAGATACACAGTAACTCTACTCAAAGGGATTACCAAAAGGTTTGTCAGACGGTCCGAGTTTCGAGGTATCAGATAGGCAGGTCGATAAGCAGTCCAAGGTCAAGGTTTCTGGGTGGTTCTTAAGAAGGCAAGGAGCCAGCCTTCAGCTGTGTCTGATTACTAACACGCTTCTGCTGAAGCCTCCGTGATCTTCGCAAGCCCTCTCTTTCTGCTCGACGCTCCTTAAAGGTAAGCACACTGACCAGATCCTCCTCCCTGTCTACAGCATCAGGCAAACCTGACTGCTGAACCTCTGGAGGGGCCACAGCCTCTGCTCCAGCAGAGCTAGGGCCAGCCTCTGGCTCTTCCACTACAGGTTCAAATCCCAGGGGCTCCAGCTCATCCCCTGAGTCCTCTGAGTTGTCCTCCAGGCCGGGCATGACACCTTCAAATATTTAAACATGTGTGCCTCCAAGTCATTTCTGATTTATGGTGACAATAAGGTGAACCTATTGTGTGCATTTCCAGGCATGATTTGACTTCCTTTGAGGCTGAGAGGACAACTTACCATATTTTCCAGTGTATAAGATGACTTTTTAACCCTGGAAAAGGGTCTCAAAAGTCAGTGGTCGTCTTATACGCCAGGTAGAGGAGGAGGAGGAGAATGGAGGGGGGAGAAGAAGGGACTCAAGGCAGAGCAGAAGGCAAATGGAGGGGAGAGAAGAAAGGACTCAGGCAGAGAAGAAGGCAAACGGAGGGGAGAGAAGAAAGGACCCAGGCAGAGAAGAAGGCAAATGGAGGGGAGAGAAGAAGAGATCCAAGGCAGAGAAGGAGGAGGGTGAGAAGGGGGGGGAGTAAAAGAAGGAAGCCACTTCTAAGGTTGTTGTTGTTGTTGTTGTTGTTGTTGTTGTTGTTGTATGCCTTTGAGTTGTTTCTGAGTTACAGCAACCCTAAGGTGGCCCTATCATGGTGTTTGCTTGGCAAGGTTTCTTCAGAGGGAGTTTGCCATTGCCTTCTCCTGAGGCTGAGAGAGTGGGACTTGCCCAAGGTCACTTAGTGGGTTTCATGGCCAAGTGGGGACTCAAACCCTCGCCTCCAGAGTTATACTCTGATACTCAGGGTGACCACATGTGTTCAATGCAAAGGAGGACAAGTCATTACAAAAAATATAGGACATACAAGAAAAAAAGTAGAGAAAGTTAAAAACACTAATATAAATGTAAATCCATGCTTCTTAGCCATGCTCAGAGAGAGGGTTGACATGAAGAGCATGTCCTGGAAAAGAGAAGGCTAAGTAGCCCATTGAACTACAAATCCAAGAGCTCTCATAATATGGAGCCATGGCAGTTAAAGTGGTGTCAAACTGCATCAGTTCAACAGTATGGATGCAGCTTGAATCTGCACTGCAGAAATAATGCAGCTTGACACCACTTTAACTGCCATGGCTCCATCCTTTGGACTCCCAGGATCTGCAGTTTGCTTTGTGGTACTAGAGCTCTCTGACAGAAAACACTAAATATCTCACAAAATTGCAAATCCCAGAATTCCATAGCCTTGAGCCAGGGCAGTTAAAGCGGTGTCAAATTGCTTTAATAAATTTCTGCAATGCAGACAGCCAAATTTGATGTGTTGCTTGGGCATGGCTTCTTTAACAAATAATTCTGCACAATGAGAGTGAAAGAGAGTGTACCCTTGAAGATTTATCTAAAGAATAACCAAGTTCCTTAACTTGGAGGTTATATGTGCATGTTGTGTGCCTTCAAATTGTTCCTGACTTATGGTGATCATGGGGTTTTCTTGGCAAGACTGGTTCAGAGGTTTGCCATTTCTTTCCCCTGAGGCTGAGACCGTGTGACTTGTCCAAGTTCACCCAATGGGTTTCATGGCAGAGTGGGGAATCAAACCCAGGTCTCTATAGTGGTAGTCCAACACTCAAACACACTACACCATGCTGGCTCCTATTCCTATGTACTACCCATGAAAGAATGGCAGACTTTTTTGTTGTTCTTGTGTGTCTTCAAGTCCTTTCCGACTTATGGCAACCCTAAGGCAATCTTATCATGGGGTTTTCTTGTCATGTTTCTTCAAATGGGGGTTGCCATTACCATCCTCTGAGGCTGAGAGTGTTTGACATGCACAGGGTCACTTAGGGCCTAAGCAGACTGCCAGAAATTGTGCACATCAAATTGAGGCACTGCCCTGGCTCAGTGCTAGGGAATCATGGGAACTGTAATTTATTGTGGCACCAGAGCTCTCTGACAGAGAAGGCTCAATGTCTCAGAAAAAAATACAATTCCCATGACTCCCTAGCACTGAGCCAGGGCAGTGACTCAATTTAATGTGCACTATTTCTGGCAGTCTGCTTAGGCCTTTACTTGGCTGCAAGTTATACATACCCCAGAATGCATTACCTTGTATATTGGCAGTCCTTCCCCCCAACAACACTTTCTCATTTCCCCCCAACCATCTGATAGCTGGGATATGGAAATAATTTTTAAAGCAGCATTTAAATCTGGACTATTTTTAAAAAAGTAAGGTCCCAAACACACTGCAGAAATAAATGCTAGGGAACATGGGAGCTGTAGTTTGTTGTGTTTATATGTGACAGTTTTCCTGTTAAGTACCTGCATGTCATTAGCCTTTGAATTAAAATTACCATATTGAAATCAAATCTGATTTTTTAACATTTTTGTTTGGTGTGTGTTGGAAGAGGGGTCATCTTATACGGCGAGTATATTCCAAACTCTATATTTTAAATGGGAAAGTTGGGGGGGGGGTCGTCTTATAGGCTGGAAAATCCGGGTAGCCAAGTTCACGCAGTGGGTTTACATGACTGAGTGGGGATTCAAATCCTGGTCTCTCAGAGCCCTAGTCAAACATTCACGTGACTCTACTCTACTGGCTCCTGGTGGTTATAAGTAATCAGATAAGTAATCCAATGTTACTTATAAATAAACTTGCCTTCTTGACCCTTGCCCATCTTGGCTGGCCATCCGGGGGGCATGCATTGAGGAGATTCCTCACAGATATCATCAATGCGTCCTTCAGGGAAGGACATGTTCCATCTTGTCTAAATGAAGCGGCTGTTAGGCTGCTTCTGAAAAAACCTTCCCTGGCCCCCCTGGATATGAGTAACTACAGGCTTCTTTCTTTGTTGCTATTTTTGAGCAAGGTGATTGAGAGGGCGGTTGCTCTTCAGCTCCAAGCTGTCTTGGATTAAACCAATTATCTAGACCCATTTCAAACCGGCTTCAGGACAAGCTTTGGGGTTGAGACGGCCATGGTTGCCTTGACCGACGATCTGCGTCTGAGCATCGACAGGGGTAGTGTGACCCTGTTGGTGCTCCTAGACCTCTCAGCGGCTTTTGATATGATAGATCACGGCATCCTCTTGGACCGCCTGAGTGGGTTAGGTATCGGGGGCACTGCATTGCAGCGGTTCCAGTCCTTCCTCTCGGGTAGGTCCCAGAGGGTGCTGCTCGGGGACAGTAGCTCCAGTAAGAGGGAGTTCAATTGTGGGGCCCGCAGGGAGCTATTTTGTCCCCGATGTTGTTTAACCTCTATATGAAGCTGCTGGGTGAGATCATATAGAGTTATGGGGCTGGGTGTTATCAGTATGCTGATGACACCCAAATCTATTTCTCTGTGTCTCGTTTGTTGGCCTCAAATTCCAGTGGCATCTCCTCTCTCAATGAATGTCTTTGGGCAGTAATGGGCTGGATGAGGAAAAACAGATTGAAACTGAATCCGGACAAGATGGAGGTGCTCACAGTAGCGGCCCCGAAACCAAGAATTGGGTTGCAACCTCCAGTCCTGGATGGGGTCACACTCTCCTCCAGTGACTGTGTTCGCAGTCTGGGGGTGCTCCTTGACTCATCACTCCTGATGACAAATCAGGTAAATGCAACAGTCAGGAGCGCCTGCTATCAGCTTCGGCTGATATGCCAGCTGCGCCCTTTTCTGGAAGTAAGGGATCTCAAGACTGTTCTGCATGTGCTGGTAACCTCACGCCTAGACTTCTGTAATGCACTCTACACGGGGCTACCTTTGTGCCTGGTTCAGAAACTACATCTGGTTCAAAACATGGCAGCTAGGTTTGTGTCGGGAACATCCAGGAGGGACCACATCACTCCAGTTTTGAGGTACCTCCACTGGCTGCCGATTGGTTTCCGGGCCCAGTACAAGGTGTTGGTTATTACCTTTAAAGCCCTAAATGGCTTGGGTCCAAGCTATCTCAGAGACCGCCTCCTCCCATACAATCTTCCCCACGCTCTCCGGTCCTCTAGGAGGAACTTGCTGCAGCCTCAAAAATCTAGACTTGCAGCAACCTCCCAGAGGACTTCTTCTGTTGTCACCTCCAGACTCTGTAATGGCCTGCTGGATAAGATCCGTCAACTAACATCTTTGGACAGCTTCAAAAAGGCTGTCAAGATGGATCTCTTCTGGCAGGCCTTCCCAGACTAAAATATCCCAGCCTCGGGATCTCCCCCCCTCCTCCTTAGCTGTGTCTCCATAGTTACAAGGGTTTTAAATTGTTGGTATTATTTTCTGTTTTTAATTTGTTATTGTGATTTTAATTGATATATAGTTTAATAACTTTTTAAGGGGGGAGGGAAATATATTGTTTATGTTGTATGTTTTTAATGTTGTAAACTGCCCAGATTGGTTCGCCAAAGGGCGATATAAAATAATAATAATAATAATAATAATAATAATAATACATTTTTATTTATAGCCCACCCCTCTGCGCAGCAATCGGGGCGGGTTACAGCATTTTAAAATAAACAGAATTAAAATATTCCCTCATCCCATTTATTATTATTATTACTATTATTATTATTATTATTATTATTTCCTTTAATTTTTCAACAGATTCAATTTTTGTTTCTTTCTATGACCTTACATTTCCTTCTTATTCAGCATAAATATAAACATGTTCAGTGGATTGCCCTTTTGAAGTATACCTACAGTATAGTTTCACTAGGGTAGTGGAGAAATTTTGCAAGGTCTGTTCATTTTTTTTTATTAGAAAGTACTGGCATTGATTAATGAAAAAGATATTGGACTAGATTCAATCCAGTAAAAGACTTTACTGTTATCCCTCCCCTTAATTCAAGTGTATGCTGAGCCATCATGGCAGTGACCTCAAAGCAATTAATGGTAGAAGTTTAAATAACTGAATAACTTACTGGGTCAGCAGTAGCCTGTGCAATTTAATTTTCTTCCTTTAACATATTAGTCATAAAACTGATCAATGGAACAATGGACTTTGATAACCTTTGTTGGCTTTCTTATGCTGGTTCTACTATAACATTAAAAAATTATCCAGATGACCAATGAAAGAAATCAGTGCTAATAATAGGCAAATCAATAACCAAACCCTGTTGAGATGAAGAAAGGATATGTTGTCATGGTTCCCTGATGAATAAAGACCCAGAAAGCAGGCCTGAGTTAGGCTAGATGAGTGGCAGATTTTAGGGTACAATTAAAAATAAAGCAAGCCATTGCTAACTCTATTTTTCCAGGAAGAAAGGATGCATTAGATGCTTCTGACATAGGCAGCAAAATGTCTTGAGCTTTCTTTGCTAGATGTCCTGAGCTCTGTTTGCATGGTCAGTCAAGAAGCCCAATCAATTTAAGGTCAGAGATAGATAGTCTGACTATAGTACATTGCAGAATAATAATAATAATAATAAAATCCAGTGAGACCAAATGTCAGATTTCAAAGACAAGAAAGGGGAAAGGGTGAAAAGTAAGCATGTTCTTTGAACTGGATATAATGAGACAGAAAACCAAATCAGTATATTGAAGCTTGTGTGATATTGTGGGTAATGATGTTCAAAAGGGTTCCACCCATTGCTGCAGATATTTCTGTCTTTTTGCAAGAGATTCTGCTCTTTTGGCATGCTGATCTGCCAAAAAAAAAAGTCATATGTGGAGGGAAGAATGCTTATAAAGAGAAGATTTTTCTCATGATCTGGAGCCTAATATAATTGTTTTCCATTCCAATAATTTAGATACCAATTTTTTTTCCTGTTCAGAAATGAGTGGCTGAGCCAGAATTAATTTACTCATGTATTTTGTTTTCATTATGCACTCTGGTTTTTGGATCAGAATTTGATTTTTTTTCCACATCTACATAGACATTTGTATGGAATGTTGTGCATATTTTAAAATTGAATGTTAATGCATTTTAAAAATATCTGCACTTTTGCAAACTTAATTTTTTCAAAGCATTTATTTAAAAGTAGTGCATCACAAACATGCACACACACATTTGGTGTAGTATTTCAGGGTTATACATTCATATGTGTGAACCATATTGCAAATTTTCAGAAATGCACTCCTTAGGAAATGTGAGTTTACTAGGTAAATATTGAAATGTGAACTGAATTAATTTCTTACCTATCTCTATCCAAAAGTGTTGAACATGATAGCCTGTTATACTACATATGTTCCTAGTTGTTTCCCATATAGGTGTGAAAATGTCTCTGTCTTGTTTTTGTTATATTTTCCCAGCTCTCACCCACATTCCCTTCTTGCCCTTGTTTCAAATAGGGTTGTAAAACTTGGTTTTAATTTCTTTCATGGAAAAAAATTACTTATTTGGTAGCATTTTTCTTTATGTTACTAAAAGAAGTAAAATTTTCCATGAAGGAAATTAAAACAAAGTTTTAATGAATAAAGTCTTAATTAAAGTTTTAATTAATATTTTTGTAGCATTTTTCTTAATACGTCAGGGATGCAGTGGCTCAGTGGTTAAGATGCTGACTCTGATAGGTGGTAAAGATGCTGACTGATTAACAGGTTGGCAGTTCAAAACCCGAGTGTCACATGACAGGGTGAGCTCCCATCACTAGTCCCAGTTTCTACAAGCTTAGCAATTCAAAAGCATATAAAAGTCCAAGTAGATAAATAGGTATTACCTTGGTGGGAAGGTAATAGTGTTCTGTGCAGTCATACTGGCCACACAATCACAAAACCGTCTTTGTAACTTAGCTCCTACAGTCAGACATGACTAGACAATATTGTCAAAGGGGAAACATTTACCTTTACCTTATTTTTCTTAATGTATGCAGTGTGTGTGTGTGTATGTGTGTTTTCCTTAATCTACACACTATGCATTTTCCCCATTGGGTCAAAATGTGTGTTGTGCATATTGGAAGATACATATTATTTGCTCTCCATATTTTTCTCTGTAGAATTCCAAAAGGGAGTACTAAAAAATTTGCATCTATTCTTAATTAGTCTTACAGATCACTAATTGAATATTTTTTTTTAAAAAAATGCAATCAAAACCTACACAAAAAGGGACAAATTTGGAGGAAACTGACAGAAAAAAAAAGAAAAAAATATGTCTAATTTCCAATTTCCAATGCTGTAAGGACACAACTGGGTCATAACTGCAGAGACACAATTGCAAGCATTTAGCATTATTAAAACAATGCAACTGTAGCAGTAACAGATGAGAAGTTGATCCCATTTGACCAAAGAAAGGTGAGTTATGACTTTAACCTGTTTGAGTTTTCCTTCCGGATAATGAATGGAAATAACTGTGGCCTTTGCATAAAAAAAGGGGTAAATGGTGAGAGTGTGAATTTGTGACTGTCACCAATGGGATAATAGGACTCAGAATCACACACCCCTCAACAAATACAGAAGTGTTCATAGCAAACAATTAATGGGGTGTGTGAATCACTGACAGATATCCAAAGCACAAGAACATTTGCAGAGGGTAGTTTGTTCGGGGAAGTGGAATAAAGTGCCATGAGGTGGTAAGAATTTTAAACATACATTGTAAAAATTTAAAACAAAATTGATATTTTAAACTGACGTGTCTGGTTTACCTCATTGACATGTACTAGAATGCTTGACTTCTTACAAAGCACTTTTCTATTGCCAGTTTCCCATTTTTTGTGTCTTTATGCCATCTATATTTATTTAAATCGTAAATATTTTGCTCAACATACAGGTTGCAACCCTGTTTGGCCATGATGCCAGTATAAAAATAGTTGTGCAAGTGCCTGATCTTTTTCAGGGATTTTATCAGAACAGTCCCTAGTGCAATCTCAGCAGAATGGACAACATTATTATGGTTAAACTTTATCTCAACATTTGCTTCTTTAACTTTCAAACCTGGAGTTAGTCATACCATTAAGCAGGTTGAAGCCTTCCACCTGAGAAGACATATTTGGAGAGGCATAAACATTATGAGAGCCAGTGTGGCATAGTGGGTTGAGTGTTGGACTATGACTCTGGAGACCAGGGTTTGAATCCTAGCTTAGCCATGTAAACCCAGTGGGTGTCCTTGAAGAAGTCACACACTCTCAGCCTCAGAGGATGGCAATGGCAAACCCCTTCTGAAGAAACATGCCAAGAAAACTCCATGACAGGGTCACCTTAGGGTCATCATAAGTTAAAAATGATTTGAAGGCACACAACAACAACAACAACAACAACAACAACAACATTATATGTACCCATTACTTGGACAGAAGCCATCTCACCAATGCAGACATCAATCAGGCTGCTCTGAAGAGCTGGGGTAGTTACTTCCCTGCTGCCACTTTAATTCAGTGCCTTGTTTTGAGAGGTCCCCAAATATGGGTGATTTCAGCTGAGTTCCATCCATATCCCTCAAATCCAGTGTTATTATTCCACTTTAAAGGCTGTGGCAACAAATCAAATCAAATCATTTTATTACAGCCATTCGGCCAGTATAGGGCTGTGGCAACATCTTGTTCAATCCCAGGGTTTGTAGCCTGGTGAGACACTAGAGCTTTCTGATTGAAAATTCTAAATAACCTTCCCTAAACTGCAGATCCCAGGATTTCATAGTGTGAAACCATGAATATTAAAGTGAAATCATAGTGCTATAATAGTGAGGTGCAAATAGACACCTAGAGTAGCAGTGGAAGAGATGGAGGTGGGAAGCAGGGTGGAAAATGCAATAAAGGAGAAATATGATACAATGGTTTGTGCACTGTTCACAGGCTGTATGTAAGTATTTTCTTAGGGCCGATGCAGACTGGCAGTTTAGGCCAGCCTAGGGGTGGAGTTGGGGTGGGGCAACCACATAGTGTGCAGCATCAGGGCACCCTCTTGGCACAGCACACACAAAAGAGCCATGGCAGCAGCTCTAAGGGTGGCCTTTTGCCACCCGCAAAAGGAGCGGCATTTTGCCACTCTTTTTGGGGTGGCAAAAGGGAGGATCAGGGCCCTGGCGTGTGGTTTCCACGTTCCTGATCCGCCGCTCCCAGGGGTGGCCCACAGCCACCCCTTCTTGGCCATCTGCATCAACCCTTAGTTTGTTCTCACACCAAGAATGAATAATATCAAACATGTTCTTCCCAATGGGTGAGGTTATGAGATTTTTCACACATTTACAAATTTTCACATTTTTGGACTTTTTAGCTTAAAAAGTGTAATTTGTTTGTGCATAACCAGTATTTTTGAACAGAAAATTCTCATTTTGCCAAAAAAAAAAAAAAAAAGAAGAAAGAAAAGAAAAGAAAAGAAAAGAAAAGAAAAGGGAACCAGGGTTTGTGCAAAAATTTTGGATTTTCCCCCTTGACAGGAAGAAATGTGCAGTTCTTGTAGAAAAACATTTTGTATAAAAAGGGAGTTTCATGCAAACAAACCTTTTTTGGGGGGCGGGGGGATTGTCCAGTTATTAGAAAATCTTGTGTCAATTGGCCAATCAATCCCTCTTTATCAATCAATCAGTAAAATGCTGAATATAGTCTAAATTAAATTCTCAGGCCCTACATGATGAGGTGAGCTCCCATCACTTCTGCCAACCTAGCAGTTAAAAAGCATGGAAATGCAAGTGGGTAAATAGGTACCACTTCATTGAGAAGGCAAACAGTGTTATGTGAAATCATGCTGGCCACATGACCACAGAGTAGTCTCTCACAATGGTGGCTCTTCAGCTTAGTAACGGAGATGAGCACCACCCCCTATGGTTGTACATGACTTAATAATGATGAAATAAAAAAATAAAACTTTTACTTATATTATTTTTGTAAAAACAATCAAAGTGGCATACAACAATTAAAATGATACAATATATATATATATATATATATATATATATATATAAACAGTACTGAGATTAAAATTACAAACATTAAAATCAAAACAATAATCCTACAATATTACAGTATGAGAGTCTTTACTTGTCAACGGGGAATACTTCTACCTTTACCTTTACTAGATTTAACTCAATGTGAACTTGATAAGTAACCATTTATGTAAGTTACATTGAGTCCATGGTTCTCTAATTGATACTAACAGTTTGATTTAGGTCATTGAACCCCTGCGCAAGAAATATTCTTATATAAGGGGAAAGTAACAAATTGTTCAAGGAAATAATAGTCTTTGGTCCATTAGGACAAATAAATTCTACGTGTCATGTTGTTAGCATTTAAATTTCACTGACTGGACACAATTTGGTGAATCTGTAGAAATGCCATGGTTGGGGCTTGGATTCAGAAATACACCAATTCTTGACTGGGCAAAATCCCAGAATCAAGAAGTTCAGTCTGTTTCCTCTTCCAAGAGTTTTGCATGATGACTTATATTATGCAAGAAATGTCAAGGCAACCAGATATTTTGATGAAAAGCAAAAGTAATTTATATAGATTGCCATGACTGCAGAAAGACTTCACAGTTATGACTACAGGTCATTTTAAAAAATTCTGTCACACTTTCAAAAAGCTATTATTATTATTATTATTATTATTATCATCATCATCATCATCATCATCATCATCATCACCATCATCATGTCTACTCAAAAGGAGGGGAGAGCAGTCTCCCACATTCCAGAGACTGATGCCTACTAATTGCTACCTACTCCCAGCTATGAACTTTATCTCTCCTTGTCAAATTATTCTGAAATACATTGAGCATTTGCTTCATGAGGCTTTTTGGAACCTTTGCACTACTGATATTTGTGTGTGTGTGTGTGTGTGTGTGTATGTGGTACAGAATAATCTTGTAAAGATTATTTTGAAAAGGTAAGTGCCTGCCCCATTATTCTTTGCTTTTAGACTACTACTTGGAGGTAACATCTATGCCAGACTCATGTTATATTGTGTTATGTTAACAACAGATATGTTGTGTTATGGAAGTTGCCTTGTGTCCTGGCCTGGGAGAAAGGCAGCATATAAATAAAGTAAATAAATAAAACAAATGAAACAAATAAAATAAATATATAGCTCATTCTACTATTATGATTCACCAATCTACAAGTTCCAGAATTCCATAGGATGCACATAAGACAATTAAAGTAGAATATTAATGGTATAGTTGTTTAGTGTGAAAGGACCCCATGATTTTTCAGCTATGTTTCAACTTACTCTCATCCTTTATTTTTAGAAATATGTCCAAATATAATAAAACACCATGATCACTGGATCTCTTTCCAAAAGAAAACATAACAACATTTGGATATACTTTCTAAATATGTTTCTTTTCATACACTTTGTTTTCTGGGGGGATTGACATCTTTTAGCACCTTTCCAAATTTCTTTTCACTGTTTTAATTGAACAAAGTAATTTTCTGAAGTATATGTTATTGTTTTAAATGTATGGAATATTGCAAAGACTTCTCCATCAGTAAATTGTATCATAAACCTGAGAAAAGTTTTGTTTCTATTTAGAGGTCTAAGTACATATATTTAACCTCAAACATTTCATCTGAACAACTTTTCCAACCATTCCTGCAGTCCCAGCAAAGCTTGGTTTAAAGACAAAAGTAATCATAAGTAGGAAGAAGAGCAGTGTGTTTGAATGTGTTCATCACCAGTTAAAATGTGGAGTGTAGGCTGCATGGACACAAAAGGGGTGTGGTCACAATCTTTTCAACCATGGTGAAATGTATTTTAATTCTGTTCTTTTGTGGTGCATATCGCACTTTTTGATGATACCCAAAGAATAAGTGGCCAACCTGTTAGTAGGGAAGAGATTGATCAGTTTCCTCATGTAAGCAAGGGAGCATTTGATAGAATCATCCTGTCATAGAGTCTGAAGGGCCATCCCTTCCATGCAGGAATAAATGCTGAAAGACATCCATTCAACCTCTGCTTAAAGCCTTCCCAAGATAGAGTCTACCACTCACTGCAACAGTCTATTCCACTGTCAAACAGCTCTTATAGTCAAGAAGTTCTTCCTAATGTTTAAATGGAACCTCTCTATCTCTCTCTATCTCTCTCCCTTGCCTGAATCTTAGTAGTAGAGTAGGCCAACTAGTGTAGGCCTACTGAATCAGTGAATGGTGATTCAATATATTTATATATAAATCTCATTGATTCAATGGATATACTTTACTTGGGACTACTAATAGCATTTATGGTTAACTTATGTAAAACAGGAACCATTGCACATTTTCTAAATAAAAATCCTTATATTCACTGTAAATGGAGTTTCTCTGCAGTTAGTACTGGTATACACAGGTGAAAAGGTCCCCAAATGTCCCCTCCCCTCACAGGACTCCATTTGAGCTATAATTTCCCCAAAATTTCAAGGATATGCTGATACTGCAGGTGGAGACCACAATTTCCCTTTCCTGACCTTTTAGGCTAACATCTCCACTAAAACAAAGCCATTGCCATGCTTCTTTATATTATTGCATGCAAAATTGCTTTCAATAAGCAAAATGTACTGTTTCAATAAATTTTTGCAGCCTTCATGTGACAAAGAGTACTATCGTGTATCCCATGACATAGAATCTTAGAGTTGGAAGAGACCACAAGGGACATCCAGTCCAACCCCCCCACATGTAAGAATTCACAATCAAAGCAACCCAGACAGATGGCTATCCAGCCATCCAGAAGAAGACTCACCAAATTAATGTTGTAAAATAACCCATGTTATAGCAAAAAATTGTGTATAACATTATATGTTGTTAGCCCATATAAGGCATTAGAGGTAAAGCCATAACTTTTATTATGTTATTTCCAAGCTATGTCTCTAACACTTTTAGTGCAATCCAGCTCATTTTTCTGGAAGTACAACACTCTATTGTAGTGGGGAAAAACAACTGTTGCAAATTAACTCCCAGCATCCATGGTTCCTTGCAGAGCTTGATGCAGAACAGGGAACCACAAAATGGTTTGAAAGCATAGGTTTATTGCTGGCAAGATCCCAATGGAATTTACATTCAAATCATTGGGCAAAGGACAAGCCAAGATGGCGGTAGTTTTATGCACTCACAGACAAAGAAGTTCAAAGCTGACATTCTATTGGATGCTCTAAACCAGGGGTAGGCAACCTTTCTCCTTTAAGGGCCGAGGGACTTCAGCTCCCAGAATCGCCGGGGCTATTGGCCAACATGGGACTATTGGCCAACATGGCTGAGGCTTCTGGGAGCTGAAGTCCCTCGGCCCTTAAAGGGGAAAGTTTGCCTACCCCTGCTCTAAACTTTAAACACACAGAATCCTGAGCAATGAGAATACAGATTTCAGAATACATTATAATATGCTTAAGTTACCATGTTGCCATGCCAACCACATACCAAAATCTCTTATCAGTAAAATAAACTGGTGTGTACCAGGCAGAAGGCCCTTTTGCACAAACAAAAGTAGCTGCCAATGATTTATTATGGCTCTCTGGCCCATGCTGGCTCCTAATGAGGGTCTTTAATGCATCAGGCTACCAGGCCTGGGGTCAGCCTGTCTAAATAACCCTTTAGCATTCTTTGAGTTTAAACCTTCCAGGATTTCCTTAGAGACCCAGTTCCCAGAATTCCCTTTGCACAGCTGCTTGACCATTATTTTACACTTATAATAGCACACATCTCTAATTTAGGCATATAAAACATTAATTAAAGAAATTCTCCTGCCTCACTATATGTTTACTCTTGAGTCTTGCTGATGTATTAACCATGGGGTTTATCTCCATAGTGTAGGTGTCTTTATGCTACCACAGCAACTTTTGTAAGGATCATTGTCCCAGTCTTCCTTAATTAAATTATAGTGTGTATTTTCACCCAAATAATTTGTTGCAATAAAATATTAATATGAATTTAAATGATTTATTGCAAGCTTTGATGAGGAGGATTTAGAACAAAATTAAATGGTGGTCTGGCATCAAAATGGTATTCTCTGGAGTTAAATGATCCAGAAGAGATTGAAAAATGTTGGCACCACAAGTAGAGGACAAATGTCTGATCAACTAGGATAGTCTCCCTTCTATAGCTATCCAATAATATATATTTAGTGCATTCTTTGCAGAAAAGTAAGTTTCCCATAGTGTTTATTGTAATTGTTTAGCCTGGTTGTAGTTTTCCATACATAACTGCACCTAGATCCACATTGTCTAGGCTAGGTTGCAGTGGCCATGTTGAGCTACACTCCTAAAATATACTTTCCCCCAACAATGCTAGTCCTGCTTCTGTTAGATAGCATTCTGTCCTGACTTAGGTAACACTCTGTCCCGGCTCATCATTTAGACTTAGGTATGTGGTCAGTTAGACCACATACCTCATGATAATATGGTAGGAAATGTATTACAATTGGCCCTCTGTAGCCATGGATTGTAAATCCATGGATTCAACCATCCACAATCTGAAAATATATTTTAAAACAACTCATAAAAAACAAACTTTGATTTTGCCATTTTATATGAGGGACACCATTTTACTACCTCATTGTATATAATGGGAGTTAAGCATCCACAGATTCTGCTATTCACGGAAGGTCCTGGAACCAAACCTCAGTGAATACCAATGATTCATTATATTTCCAGAAATTCTGGAACCTGTTAGAACTTTCTAACCTTCACTGAAGCTCTTTGCCAGTTGATATTCCAGTCCTGTTCTCTGACATAGGGCCCATGTGATGTAAAATCTGCAATGGAATAGCAACTGAATTATTTCATACTGTTTCATTCTGGCTTCTGTTAAGAGTTGTGTATGGTTTTCTGAGGGTGGGTAAAAGCTCTTCAGCACTCTCTGTTGGATCTAACAGCTTCGGCTGATCCGCCAGCTGTGCCCTTTCCTGGATGTAAGGGATCTCAAAACTGTGGTACATGCATTAGTGACCTCTCATCTTGATTTCTGTAATGTGCTCTACATGGGGCTACCCTCATGCTTAGTCTGGAAACTTCAAGTAGTACAGAATATGACAGCCAGACTGGCCTCCAGCGCATCCAGGAGAGACCATATATCACCTGTCTTGAAAAGACTTCACTAGCTGCCAATCCGTTTCCGGGCTCAGTACAAGGTGTTAGTTATGACCTTTAAAGCCCTACATGGCTTGGGTCCAACCTATCTCCAGGACCACCTCCTTCCGTATGATCCACCGCAAACTTCGGTCCTCTTGGAGGAATTTGCTTCAGCCTGTTAATGTTAGAATATAGATGGGTTATACAGTCAAAGGTGAAATGTAGAGATGTGTGTATGGAATTTTCCTCATGAGAACAACATCTAGAAAAACAAGTGAATCTAACACCAGATGGCCAACAAGTCAGAAACATGAACTTTCCCAAAGGTACAACTCATGGACACAAATTTTGTTATGAGAAAAGCCTAGATATCAAAAAGGTAAACATCATTATGTCATGGGAAAGGAGTCATGTGGTGGATGATGGACAGCAAGAGGCTGGGTTAATATACATCATACAGACATTATCCAATTAGCATAAGGTTAACACCTAGAAGGTGGAGTATGGGAAGGGCCTAGAAAATACTGTGTTTAAGAATGTTTATATTTCAAGATGTGAGCGTGCACATGTGTCTGCCTGGCAACAAGTTGAGATCCTAAGCTTTTGGGATTGTTAAAGATGTAATCTTTCATGGCTGAACTGGACAAGTTCATCACAATGGATTTTACTTAGCTATCTTATTTCTTTTATATGCATTAATAAACTATGCTTTTGGACTTTACAATGTGTCTTCTTGACTGAGGAAGACAGGATCCTGAAGAAGGGAAGCTGAGTCAGTTGATGGTAAGGGTTACAAAGTGGCTGTGGATCACAGCAGCCAGCTTGTCCTGCAGATTCTGCTGGGTGCCAAAGAGCATCACTGCAACACCCATCATCCACACACTGACAGTTAAAACTAGGCTGTCTGCAACCTCCCCAAAGGCCTTCTTGGCAACCAATCCCAGATTGTGGAATGGCCTGCTGGATGAGATCCGTCAGATTACCAGGTTAAATAGCCTCAAAATGGCTGTAAAGACAGATCTCTTCCGGCAGGCCTTTCCAGACTAGTTTTTCCCAGCCTAAGGAGTCAGCTCACCCTATCTCTACCGTCTGTCACATTCATAATCTGTTGCCTGCCTGCTATTATGATTTTTTTTAGATGTTATAGCTGATTGTTTTATTGTCTTTATTGTTTTATATGTTTGATGTTTAATGCTATTTTAAGGGGTGGGAGGGGGTTCTTTGGGATTGTATATTGTGACATTTTAATTTTGTAAGCCACCCCGATTCCTTCGGCAGAGGGACGGGATAGAAATAATAATAATAATAATAATAATAATAATAAACAGGTTCTTAGCTTTAAAAATGAACAATTAACCAAAGTGACTCCCAAGTAAAAATGAAGTAGAAAGGCAAGATGGTTTTGCAGCAAAAACAATTATTTCTTTATTTAAAAGATGATCATTCTGCTATGGATCATTGTTTAATGCTTTATCATCTAGCATAGGAATACCTAAGACATTTACAGAGCCAGTGGATCTGATCCAAACTGTGGGATAAATTGTATAGCTATGTGAAAGATATTAGGCTTTTTAAAATCTTATCACGGCCCTCTATAGCAATAGCAGGCTCCAGGTGAGATATGGGAGTCATGGCCTACTTTAGAAGGAAACTTTTATGACCAGAGGCATTAGGTAAGGCTGTATTTTAGCACCAACACTATTTAACCTATTTATAAATGACCTAGAGGAGCATTTGTATGACCTCAATGGGCACCTTCCTAGACCTGTATTAAGAAAAGTACCTTTATTATTATATACAGAAGCTGCTGTGTTACTCTGTCATACAAGAGCAGGATTGAAACATCTGATTTCATTTTTTTAAATTATGTAAAACAAATAACCTTAAAATAAATGTTGGAAAATCCAAAGTAATGGTCTTTGAAAACAGATTCTCTAAATTCCAGTGGACAAATGATGGGAATTCCCTGGAACAAGTTAAAAAAAAAAACTTTACTCACCTGGGGCTGATTTTCCATCATTCCCTGACATGGAAATTTCATATTGAAGTTATTTCTTTAAAAGTGCAAATAAGCTCACCTGCAAGGGCTCTATATTCTATCAGCAATTAAAGCATGTAATGCCAAAACTGCGGCACAATTATTATATGCTTCCAGTATTTGGATAAGGGGTTTAATCTCCTGAATTGGACAAACAACATACCAAATTCCTGAGGTCATTGTTTCAACTTCCAAATTGTGTTCCTAATTGAGTGCTGTTGCTGTAAATAAGGGAAAGCCCATATCTAGTAGAGCTTAGTGGCTTGCCCTTAAATTATGGATGAAGGTTATAGTGTTTGTTGAGGGACTAAGGCCTCCTTAAACATCTGACACAAGATAATAGTTTTTGGTTCAAATGTATAGCAAAGAAAGCTGCATCTATTGCATCTTCTTATCTCTTCTTTCTAACCTGGGTTCAGATATTGCTCTTAACTGAGTCAAATTAAGGCTACTGGAGATAGCTTTCTATGCAATGTCTTTGTATACTTATGTCTCCTGTTCTGCCAGTATGCTAACTTTGTCATATTGCAAATTATTTGATGAGCCTATCTCTAGGCAGGTATCACTGTTTTTTCTCTAAGGCAAGATGCAATGTTTATTCCATAGAACTACTTCATGGTACATTTATTGGTGTTACTTATGCGTAATGAAGATGTCCATGTAATAACTACCATCTACTAAGATCTGGCCTCAGTGGGAGAGAGATAGGCCCAGCTCCATCAGGCCTAGCCAGACAAGCAGGAGAGCCATCCCTCCAGTCCATCTGCCATCATCTGGTCTCAGAGACAGAGAAGAAACACTGGACTTGATCCCCTTTCCCACTGCTATTCCCTTCTCCTTTTGTGTCATGACATTTTTTAGATTTATCAGAAAATGCCTGAGGGCATGGAACTGTCTAATTAACTATCTGTAAGCCATTCTGAGAGCCTTTGTGGCTGAAGAGTGGGGTATAAATAAAGAAAGTCTATTCAACATATTTTATTGCACTGCAGTCTTTACAGTCAGATCCCACAAGTTAAAATCTATCCATTATTAAATAAGATGAAAGGAAGATCAGACTTTTTAATGTAAAATTACTGATGGAAAATAAATGCTCAAATGTCACTCTTGGAGTTGCCAAATTTCTCTCTGAAACAGCTAGGATCAGAAGCCACTATGTATAAAGGGACAGTTAGAGTTGAGCTAAATAGAGTTAGATTTAGCAACTTCTGTGACTCTTGTATTTTTGTTGGCAATTTTATTGTGGAGAATTTGATGATAGGTATATTTTAATTGAATGTTTAAATTTTGGGTTTATGGACTGTAATAAATGACAATGATGATTTAAAAGTTAATATAAAGATAGCAGCAGACTCAATGCAAGTTGTTTCCCAAATAAGAGAGGGCAAAACAGCATGGGACCCCCAAAAACCAACCAATCCTGACCAATGTAAGGGGGGGGGGGCTAAAGGGGTGTATCTAAACTTAAGGGACTTACAGACTGAAACATACACATGGACCTTCTTACATGGAGAGTGGAGCAGCAGGTCAAAGAAAATATGTGTAAAATCTTTTGTATGAGGAAAATAATAAAAATAAATTTTAAAAAAAAAGAGAGAGAAAGAAATTCTATTTGTGTGTTTGTATTTTATGGCCTATCCAACTTCAGCGGTGGTCTTCCAAGAGTGAAGGAACTACCTCTGGGTGGAGCAAACATGACCTCAATATGTCCTTGCAAAAGGACAGAGATGAACCTATCCTTCAGGTTCTGCTAATGGCTCTTCAGTGGTCTTGGCAGGATCATACAATGGGGTTTTAGACACAGGCAAAAAACAAAACAAAACAAACAAACAAAACCACACAATCTGTATAGATACTTATTTCATAATGGGAGTATACCAATCTGAGCCAGTTCAGCAGGTCTCCATTCAGCTGAAGTGGATGAGAAAGTTAAGCACTGATATCTTTCCATCAATGCAACCATTTCCTTGCCAGCAAGGATGGGGTGGTGGTGGAGGCAGGGGATGAAGGAATTTTGCAGTTTAAAATGATGCTTGGGTTCCTCAAAATGGACAAAGGGCCCAGGCCACAGCCCTACCTTTCCCATTATGAATTTTTAATAATTTGTGCAGAATTAAGCAACAGACAGCTCTCCTGCCTCATGCATCAAAGTCTAATAACCATATTTACTGAGCATACTTCACTACACTACACTCCATTTTGTACACTGTTTCCCATGATTTTATTACACATAGTGTAGATATTCATCTAGTAGGAAGGGACCTTGAAGGTCATCTATCAATTTCTACATTTAAATTTGTTTTATTGCAACTTTACTTTTTTATAACCTGACTAAAGAATTTTATTGAATTGCAAGATATAAATCCCTCAAAGTGAGAAAGGAGCAACTGGCAAAGTGCCCTTCAGGCATTCGCTCTAATACTGGTAATGTGCCAGCTACCTTAAATAGAGACTCAAGAGTAAGGTGTCTCAATGCAGAGGGAAAGATGAGATAGTACATGAACAGGTCAGGGTTCAGAGGTGAATGGATGGCATGGGATAAGGAACTGAATTCTTCTATAGCTTGGTTTACAATTTTAGCTAGAGGAGCCAATTTTCTGAGCAAATTACTATTTGCCTCATGTGGAATGCTGAAGCATTCAGGATAGACAAACATCTAGCAAGGCTTCAGGGATTGTGTCAGATGTAAAGATCAGAGCTTGGAAAATTTACTTTTTGGATGAAACATCACAGGATCCCAAATGGGAGATTATTGTAGGGATGGGTGAATCAGGGGGGTTGCAGACTGCCAGAAATAGTGCAAATTGAGTCCACTTTTAGGGTTAGGGTTAGGGTTAGGGAATCATGGGAACTGTATTTTATTGTAGCACCAGAGCTCTCTGACAGAGAAGACTCAATGTCCCAGAAAAAAAAAATACAATTCCCATGATTCCCTAGCACTAACCCTAACCCTAAAAGTGGACTCAATTTGCACTATTTCTGGCAGACTGCAACCCCCCTCAGTCTACTTTCAACTTGTGTGTATTTACCTGAAAATACATTTCATGCTGTTTCTGTGTTAATTGGTTTTTCTTCTTCTTCTTTTTTTTTTAAAAACATTTGCAATTGTTTTTTATAAGTAAACATCTCGTAAATTTTAGTTTTGGTGAATTGCTTGGGGACATCTGATTTGCTCATATGGAAGGTAAATTACAAAACTAAGGCTGCACCTGCATTGTAGAAATAGTCCAGGATGACACCACTTTAAGTGCCATGACCCAGTGCTATGGAATTCTGGGAATTGTAGTAATAATAATAATAATAATAATAATAATAATAATATAATTTATTTATATTTCCCGCCTCTCCCTACGGATCGCAGTGGAAGTACAAGGATAAAATGTACAAAATGTACAGTAATACAATCAATAAAGAAAGAAAACATAACAATAAAACCACAACAGTAATAAAAAGAACAGTAATAAACAATAAACCCAGCAGTAAAAACAATAAAATAACAGCAATAATTAAAACAATAATAAAATTGCAATACAAGTCTATGCCGCGAGTGATGTAATCTTTTTTCACTCGGGAGGTCCTTATAAGATGGTCATATCTAATCAGTTAGGGAGGTCAGGTGGATAGGCCCACTGGAAAAGCTCCGTCTTAAGTGCCTTCTTAAAGGCCTCTAGCGTGGAAATAAGACGAATCTCCTCTGGCAGGCCATTCCATAACTTGGGGGCTGCAGCCGTGAATGATCTTTGGGAAGTAGATATTAATTTAGTTTTACAGTAGTTTAGTAAATTCTTCCCTGATGTTCTGAGGGTGCAGGACGGATTGTGTGGGGAGAGGCGTTCCTTCAAGTAACTCGGGCCCAAGTCATGTAGGGCTTTATAGGTGATGACCAACACTTTGTATTGCGCCTGGAAGCTAATCGGCAGCCAGTGAAGAGCTTTTAATACTGGTGTAATGTGGTCCACTCTAGATGTTCCGGCGACCAGTCTGGCTGCCGCATTTTGGACCAGTTGAAGCTTCCGAACTTGGTACAAAGGTAGCCCCATGTAGAGCGTGTTACAGAAGTCCAAACGAGAGATTACCAGGGCAAGTACTACTGCTTCAAGGTTCCTTTGTTGTGGCACCAGAGCTCTCTGATAGAGATGGCTAAATGTCTCACAAAACTACATTTCCCAGAATCCCATAATATTTTTCTATGACAGTTAAAGTGGTATCAATCTGGACAGTGTGGATGCAGCCTAAATGAGCAATTTGTTATGATCCACTATAGGCAGTTCCTGATGCTCAGCCATACTGGTCTAGTTCAATATACCTGTTCTTTCTTGGCTCCTTGTCCTGTATTGTATAGGGAAAAGCTGCATAAAATCTGTAGGTGCTATTTGGATTCCAAAATTCCTAAGATATTTAGAGACCTCTGCTTCTGTTGTGCACAGAATCACATGAGAAATGCTGACAGTAATCCTCTGCATTCACACATATAATTCTTCTGTCACATAATACTGGTAAAGGCTGAACTCATGGCACTTGAAAGACAGCATTAAGTATTTATTAGCATTGTCATTGGCAGCATCAATCTTTCATGATACCTCAAACTAATAAAATTCTTTTTAAAGCTGAGGCATACAGCAGACTCCATTAAAAATGCAGTTGAAGTACTTTGCTTTCTCTTTCTTTCTTTCTTTCTTTCTTTCTTTCTTTCTCCCCCCTCTCTCTTTTTAAATGTACATTTTTGGTGTACAGCCTGGGTTTATTCAAGCAGCTGAGAGTCAGGGGAAGCTACCCTGATCCCAAGCTGAAATGTAAGCTTTATGCTGAATATAGAGACTGAAAGTAAAGTCTATTCATTTTGGTAGTGCTTTCTTTTTCTTCGTAGACCATGTCAGGAAAATGATCTATGGCTGCAATTTAGGTAAACAAATCTTCACTAATTCTATTCTTGCAGTAAGCAATTAATATACTTTAGCAATATTCTACCAACAGTGAAAGTCTTCTATAGTTTTCTATATAAAAAATACTGTCTCATGTGCAGGAAAATTATTATGTGCATATTTTTTATGTGTTGCTTTTTACTTGGGGGTGGGGGGAATCAAATTTTGCACAAAATAATTGCTTAACTGCCATGTTTCTCATCAGTCCAGGACTCCCTTATCAGGGCTTACCAACACTAGAGAAACATGTTAAGAACAGCAATGCAAATAAATTTGTCATGATCAGCGAGAACATAATTTCCAGATAGAATGCTACCAATATATCCATCACAAATTGCATTTGAGGAGAATTTGATAGTTATTCCTGAGATTACACATCCAAAGAGTTAGCAGGGGGGTGCTTATAGAACAGGAATGGACAGATTCAGAAGATTGGGACAACCATTTTCTCTCAGTATCCACCATGGGCTCTGCACCCACCCTCTTTTTTAAAAACAAAATCAAAACACACAGACACACACAGACACACAATCAAACCCCTTAACATGAATGACAGTTCAAGTTTGCTTAAAACTATATTTTGGATCAAAACAAGTCATGAAAGGTGTTGTCCACCACATTTCCTGGAAGGATCTATGATCTAGGATCATGATTCTCCTTGTTTAATACTGAGAGAGGATTTCTTTGGGGAGACTTCGCAGTTTATTCTCAATCTCATCTCCCCTGCCTATTTTAATGAAATAAATTATCCTGAAAAATGATGATGAGTAGGGCTGTGCAATGATCCCTGTTCAGAGTCCAATTCAAGAGGAGATTAATTCAGCCAAGTTTCAGCCACGTAAGAGGGTAGGTTGTGCTAAAAAACCTTTAAAGTTTGCTGCTTTCCAAAATACCTCTCTTAAAAACAATTTTTAAAAGATTTTGTTGCCTGTTTGATCTTGGAAATTCATTTCACACTGCTTGGATTTGTCCCCTTAAAGCCTAGCTAGTTTCATTAAAGTGTAGTTAAGATATATAATAATTAAAATGATAAAAATGACAGCATACTTGAAGACAAGACACTTTATTTGTTTTATTCTACCAGTAAACCAACAGGCAAAGTTCAGTAATGCAGTATTAGAGGAAAGAGGGTGATGGTGGCATGCTTCACATATTATTAGGAGCAGTCTAAGTGGTGAAATACAATTGATCCCCTGGAGCCATTTGGTGACCTAGTCTGACCCTGGAAACTTTACTCTCATGTCCTTCACTAATTGGAAAATTCACTCTCATGCTGTATGTCTTTTAGAGTTGCTTGCCTAAGCCTGTTGCAAGAAAGAGGACTGAGAAGAACTGCTTCCCTTGCTCTAAGCCTGCTGGCTCACGACTTTGATTTTTTTTCTTCCTCTGCCTAGAGCAAACCTGTTTGATGCTGCCTGTTCAGGTGTAGCAAAAGGTTGCTGGTGCTGGCACAGTGAAGGCAGATGGCAAATCATCTCAGGGAAAATGGTATGTCTTTTCTATTGCGACTTAGGGTGAGTCTACACAGGCTACACCCAAAGTATTCTGGCCCCAGAGCTGCCCCAAATTCCACCCATTACCTCTGCATTCTGGAGTGATGCTAGGTGGCTGATTATATAGCATCCTACTATGACTCCCAGCAGGTGTTAGCCACTCTTTCTGAGGTCAAAAATGAGGTGTTCAGCATTGATTACATGGTTGGGCATCTTGTTGTGACCTCAGAGGGAGTGAACCACAGCACAGCAGGACCCTGTATAAACAGTTGCCTGGTATTGCTCAGTTGCTCAGATTTTTGTGGAGAATATGGAGTAAAAGGTATTGATTTCTATACTGGTTTAAAGCAGGGAGGCCCCAGATTTGATGTGGAACAGGCCTTTACACATTCCCCACTGAAACAGGACTTTTGCACTGTGTAGCTTGATAGTGGGGGGAGATTCTCTGTGACCAACAACTTCCGACTCCTGAGCACAACTCTTTAATGATCTGCTAATAACAAAGAATAAGAAAATGCCAGGAAAGACTGACTGGATAGCTTCAATGATCTTACATAATCCCTCCCTATAAGCACTGTGATTGGAGAATGCTGGTGAAATGTTTGTCTCAAACTATATGTTAGAATGGTCAACCAACATAGCATAGCTCTCCTCCTCCACCACCACATCACAGCTACATAGAGCTTTCTTTATAGAGTCAAATTTGAGATACACTGTCTAGCTTTTCCCATTCCTTTTTTCACATGTGGATATAACAATGCTAATGTCTGGTTTTACAGACCAAATTGGGCAAATCTAATATAGTTTGGAGTTGGTACAAATCAAACTGAATTTGTTCAATTCCCTTTGATATTTAGGATTCGGCCAACATGTTGTACAGCCCTAATTACTAGCTCTAGGTCATCCAGCAAGTATCATAACATAGTGGAGGATTGAATCAGCATCCCCACAGACCTGGTCCAACATAATTACTTACTATTTTACTGAAAACATTTTGACTGCTGCACTTTCCTACTCCCAGTGAAGCAATGGAGACAAGTACTCTTCTAACCTGGCTGGTTTGCTACTAGTACTCCAGTAACCTACATCAGGAATAATATAGCAAGCAAGGAACTTTGACATTTTCTTGGCATCTGTTACAAAAATAGCACTACACACTGTGGGAAGAAAAACATTCAAATTTCTCTCTCCTGCCTTCACACACCTTTTCACATTGATTTTAAAGAAATGGCTGAAGTTTTTTAAAAAAAATGACATTTAGTTGTATTTTATGTTGATGTGTAATTCTGTATTCTTTAGGGAGACAATTTTCTTGTTGATGTTTTCTTAAGTATTGATTTTCGTATCAGATTAAGGAAGTTAATCCTACAATTACCATGCTAGCTGTTATGCTGTAAAAGCAATTATACTGTAGCAGATCTGAGGGTTTTGATGGAAATTCTCTTTCTCTGTCTTTTAGGAGTCATTGTGTTTGCTTAGGTAAAGTGTATCTCAATCAAAGATAGGTCTGTGAGAACAGAATGTTTTCTTACTTTTATGCACACACACACACACACAAAACTGGAACCTGGCTTCTATATGCTGCATATCAATCGCTGTTGATGATGGGGAAATTGTAACATAGCACTTCAGAATGTTAGCCATGAGCCAGAATCCCACAGATCAAGGTTGGAATTCTTCTGGCAACATGTGTTGGAATAATAAGACATTATACCAGTATAAATACATTTCTGGGCATTGTGCAAGGAGATATTCAGCACTTTCTTGCTTAGTGATTTTGCTCAGCAAGTCAATGGCATTTGGGTGGAGCTGGATGCTATTCTACCCATAATCTAAATGGTCACTGATTGGTTGGGTGCACCATCATGGCATACTGGTTTGAGCATTGGATTACAACTCTGAAGACCAGAGTTCAATTCCTTGCTTGTCCATGGAAACCTACTGGGTGACTTTGATGAGTCACACATTCCCTCCCAGTTTGGGATTCCCAGAAAATCTCATGATAGGTTCACCTTAAGGTTACCATAAGTCAGAAATGACTTGAAAGCACATATCAGCAACAGGCCATGACAGCTCCATTATGCTGTTCTTGGGCAACAGCTTTCACTCTCCCAAACCAGCATATAAACACATTGGCACAGCTTTAGACTTAAGCTACATTATATAAAATCTTGCATCAAATTACAACTCAGCCATAACTTTTCAGTTCAACTGCCACTGCTATTGCATTTGTATTGATAGAGTAATAACACAACATTCATTTAAATGGTAATGATTATACAGTGGGCCCTTAGTATCCTCTGGGGTTTGGCTCCAGGATCATTCATGAAGACCAAAATCCAAGGATGTTCAACTCCCATTATATAAAATGGCATAATAATATGGCAAAATCAAGTTCTGTTTTTTGAAATTTATATATTTTGCAATATTTTAAATCCATGGATAAAGAATCCATGGATATGGAAGGCCAACTGTATGTGAGGTTTTTTAAATATCTGGAAAAGCAGTGTTCTGACTCTTGTGAAATGGTAACTCCAAGTCAATACTATGTTTAACACAATCTGAAATAATGAGACAAAACCAACATTATCACTTATGGTAAATAAGACCTAAGACCTTATGAAAAGAACACATAAAATTTATGTAAACTGATAATAAAAAGAATTGGGTGGAGGTTTCAAGGTTTAACTACTCTAGTTGGTGTTCTTCATATTGTTATCTGTGGATTATAGAATACTCTTTCTTCTCACTTGTATGCTCACTTCTGATGTTTGTGTTTCTTTCCTTCTGCTGTTCACCTAATATGTTGTGGCAATATGAGATTCCCAGCCTCTATTTGTTTTTCTTCAAAGTGAGCATCACTGTGATCTAAAGTGAATTTGACTATTTCTTCCAAAAAATGCACTGAGGATTCTTTCTCTCCAGAAGACATGGGCTTGAAGACAATTAAACATAATAACCATGTAAGCCTGAAGCACTGACCCTTCCCCTGGTTAAGTCAAAAAGCTGTCTTGATGTTTCATTTATACCCAGGGGTAAAATGACACTGTAGAATAAAACCTGGAAATCAGAGCAAGAAATGTTCAAACTATTCTCCCCCTTCCCCCCATCCCTTAATGAGTGGAAGATGAATACCAGCAATACAGGTAGAGTCTTGCAAACGCCAAGTTTAAATATTTAAAAGAGTCTGTGTAAAATAGACTGCATGGTTGCCATATGCATGGCCTTCTGCATGGGTGAAAAGTGGTCTGACTAGGGACTTTACATTTTTGGAACTGTTTCCTATAGTCGTGGCTGTGCACTTGTGGGCAAGCCAGTTTGCTAACAGGACCGTCTGGTTTTGGTGTGACAACCAGGCGGTCGGGCACGTGGTAAACTCTCAGTCCTCCAAGTCTCCTAAAGTTATGGGTTTGGTAAGGGCAATGGTAATGCAATGCTTGAATTATAATGTGTTATTTAAAGCTCAACATGTTTCTGGTGGGCTTAACCCTTTGGCGGACGCCCTTTCTCATTTTCAGCTCTCCAGGTTCCGGCAGCTGGCTCCCGAGGTGTCGACACACCCGTTGGATGTACTGACGTCGCTCTGGAGCCTTGGAGATTAGAAGTTCATAGAGCAATTTTGAACTCCATTGACCCGTCTACATGCAAGTCCTATCAAACAGCTTTGAATTTGTTTAATCAATTCTTACAGGAAATTGGGGAGGATCAAAAGTGGCCAATTGAAGTTGACTTGGTCCTTCATTTTATAGTTTATCTTAAGCATGCAGGACTTTCACCTGTCACTATCAGGGGCAGGTTGGCCACCCTGGCATTTTACTCTAGGGCAAAGGGGTGTTTTGATCCTACTACGGACTTTAGGGTCAAAAGAGCGGTGGAGGGTTGGTCCAGAGAACCCCTGTCACAAAAGACTCACGATGGCCGATAACTGGCCCTGTCCCAGTTAAGTTATGGCATCAATTAGTCCATACATGTTATTCACCTGGGGAAGAGGTTTTATGTAAAACGGTATTTGCTATAACCTTTTTTGCTGCTTTAAGAATCAATGAGATTGTGCCTGGATCCCGTAATGATAAATCTGGCAGGGCAGTATCAATTTCTGATATTATTTTAACAGAACAAGGGATTCAAATCTGCCTTAGGTGCTCTAAGACTGACCAGTTAGCAAAGGGTCATTCTATTTTCTTGGCTAAAGCACCGCAAGGTCAAATTTGCCCAGTGATAGCGATGATTAACTACTTGAACATTAGGTCTAATTTAGCTGGCTACTTGTTTATTCACTTGTCTGGTCTGCCCTTAACGCAATTTCAATTTAGGGGTGTGTTAAAGGAGACTGTAAGGAGGCCTGAGTTGTCTCAGGAATGTTTCTCCTCACACTCCTTTCGTATTGGAGCAGCAACAGCTGCAGCCACTCATGGTTTGAGTAAAGCCGATATTTGCAGAATTGGCAGGTGGCGTTCACGTGGATTTAAGTCCTACGTCAGGCAACCAGACTCCTGATAAGCCACGTTAGCTTGTTTTATTTCATTTCAGCTGGCTTTTACAGCGGCAATATATGGATCGTAGGCCACAGCCTGGTCTTCTAGGCGGAATGCCACCTTTTGGGGAATCGCTGCAACAATACGTTGGGCCTTTCACACATTGGACTCACTGAGTGGTTCAGACAAAGGGGCATGATGTGGGGATCTCTCCTTCCTCTTATCATGGAGTTGGCATGTTCACGCTCACAACCCCAGGTTTTGGTGGTACACCTGGGGGAAAATGATTTGGTTCAGATTCCGTGCTTACAGCTGGCTAAACAGATAGTCAAGGACATGCAAGAAGTCCAAAAGATTTTATCGGGTGCTGTGATCCTTTGGACCAAAGGTGTTGCTGGCCTGGAGCACAGAAGGACACGGCAATTAATAATACTCGGCGCTGGCTTAACCGTTATGTGGCTAAGCAGCTCTCTAAAATGGGCATCTTTTTAGTTGAGCATGGTATTAAACTTGATCAGCCGCAGCTGTACAGGGGGGATGGGGTCCACCTCTCTCCAGAGGGATTGGAGATGTACGTCACAGCACTCTATGACCAAATTGTAAAAGCAGTCTGCAGGGGGGGAGGGGATGCCTAGCTAGGCTGGCCCCCTTTTGTGGCGGGTAATGACCCCCACCCCACAAGAAAATTAATCTGGCTATTTAAATTAATTGGGGTAAAATTGGCATAAGACAAATTTAAAGGAAATGACATATGCAGTTAAATGCATGACGTCATTAATTGCATAATGTCATATGACGCAATATGACGTCATTTCCGGAGGGGAAGGCTTTGTAAATTTATTGATATTATCGTTTACTTATTTTGTCACGTGAGGTGAAGGACCACCCATTTGGGGGGTTACACCTTCACCTACACACGTGACAAATTTATTAATGTTTATTGGTTTTGAAAATAAACCCTGTACAGCTAAATAAAAGTTGTGGCCTGTTTAAACCCAAAAAGAGCCATCTCGTGTCCTTTGTGCCAGTGCAAAGACACCCCCCGACGAGTCGGGAGGGGTTTCTTGTTGTGCTGGCCAAATAAGGACATGAGAAGCCTGGTTGGTCAAGGCACGCAGGGGAATGAGAACAACTGCGCACCTTGTCCAATCAGGTTGTTTGGTTGCTACTCCAAGTCTCATGGTGCTACTGGTCTCGCGAGACTTGGTATGAGAGTTTGTTATTTATAGCTCTGTGCTGCCACGTGGAGGCAGCCATTTTTGAGCTTGAACTGAGCGACCCATCCCACCCACCCTTTATTAAGAAGTTATAAATCTTTACTCTCAGGCTTAGGCTTGTCGCCTTCGGGAGCCAGGAGGGAATTTTTCCCCAGGGTTCTTCCCTGAGTTTTTCGCCCTCCCTGAGATTATTAATTAAAATTGATTTGGGAATGGGTCATGGTGTGATAATTCATGTTGTTCTTGTTAATTGCTTTGTCACAACTTAAGGATAGGGTCTATAATTTAAAATTGTTTGTTTTGTACTTGGGGGTGGGTAATGACCCCCACCCCACAGGAAAATTAATCTGGCTATTTAAATTAATTGGGGTAAAATTGGCATAAGACAAATTTAAAGGAAATGGCATAGGCAGTTAAATGCATGACGTCATTAATTGCATGACGTCATATGACGTATTATGACGTCATTTCCAGAGGGGAGGGGCTTGTAAATTTATTGATATTATTGTTTACTTATTTTGTCACATGCGGTGAAGGACCCATTTGGGGGGTTACACCTTCACCTACACACGTGACAAATTTATTAATGTTTATTGGTTTTTAAAATAGACTCTGTACAGCTAAATAAAGCTTGTGGCCTATTTAAACCCAAAAAGAGGCATCTTGTGTCCTTTGTGCCAGTGCAATAAAATTTCTGTTTTCAGCAAAATGTCTGGCAATCTTGAGGGAGGGCATTAGTGGGATGGCCATGCCCCCACCCCTATCCTTCTGTTGTCTATCTACATCTGGCTTAGTACTACTCAGAAGAGCTTTTACACTTTCCTTTCTTTGAAAATTTATGGTTGTGTTCTTTCCTCTGTAACTTTGGCTTAATTGTTAACTCGAGATGTGCAGAAACAAAGACATTTTGATTGCAAACTCAGACTCTAATTAGATGTTACAGTGATGTTTCTGTCACTGATATGTATTTCTTCTTTTCCCCAACTGACTAATAAAAAAAGCATGATTCAATGCCATCACATTTGGCAAAAAATTGGAGTGAGAACAGGTTTTGCTGAGCAGTAAAGTGTCCTTTTAAAATAAAAGTGTTCATTTTTTTATTAAAAGATACCAATAGAAATGGCTGAGTCAGTTTGTTTATGGTCATTTTCTCATGCCTTTACTCATAAGAGCATCCCATTTCTTTTCAATATTAATCTGTATTTTAAAAAAATTCTCATGAAAATAACTATTTAAATATATACTTTAAAAATGCAGGCTGGAATTCAGTACTGAAGATCCATAAGTGATTTGTATTCATGAACTATTGCCATGATCATGAATGCCCTCCCAAACCTACTTTACCAGATAACTGCCAGATTCAGTGAAGGATATCCATTCATATTACGATCACAGTGCAAGGAGGGTAATGTTTCCACCATCTTCTTACCAGCCAGTAAGGCTGTGACAATCAGAAGAAGGACTCCTGTCACAAGTGTTTATTGCAGCTTTGCCTGCTGGCAGGAGGAGTGGAAATGTTATCCTCATAGTGTCCTAATCACTATCTGAACAGGCCTCCTTCACCCAATCTTGCAACTGTTTGGTAAAGTTTGGTGGGATAGGGTAGGGAGATGCTACTTACAAAGGTTATCGTAAAGTAATAATTATCACCTGGAAGTTATTATGGTACATTGATGAAATTTTGTCAATGTTATCATTGGTCCCTAAGTGCATGATGTGGAGAAAAACAGCACATTGTGTCCTTTATTTTTGTTACAAGTTGTGCCAGAAGTGACTAAAGTATAAGATGGAGAAGATTGAGGCTCACAGCATGATAAAGTTCCTGCATTTGAAGGGTAATAGTGATCGGCAAATTCATGATGAGATGATAGTAGTTTATGGAAACGATTGACCATCTTATGACACTATTGTGAGGTGGAAAAGGAATTTCCAAACTGGTCACATATGCCTCACAGACAAGCCAAGACCTGGAAGACCATCATTGACAGACAATGTGGTCACAGTGAAGAAAATTGAGTCTTTAATCCTGGAAGACATACGAGCAACCATCCAAATGATCATGAATGAAATTGGTCTCAGTTATGGTAGTGTGTGAAAAATTATTCATGAAAAACTGCACATGTCTAAGGTGTTTGAAGCTGGGTTCTGCATTTGCTAACCCCTTTCCAGAAACAAACACAGTGTGACCTTTCAAGACAGATGTTGATGCTGTTGGAAAAGAATAAAGAGGATTTTATTTATTTATTTATTGGTTATCTGGTAACCATGGATGGATCTTGGATCTATCAGTATGATCTAGAGACCAAAACCATGAGCGTGAAGTGGAAGCATGATGAGTCCCCATTCCTTTATAAAGGCAAAGGTGCAAAAGTCATCAGGGAAGGTCATGCTCTCAGTTTTTTGGGACTGTCATGGAGTCATTCTCACAGATTACCTTGCAAAGGGACAAACCATCATTGGCACATATTACTGCAATCTTCTGGACAAGTTGTGAGATGCTCTGAAAATAAATTCTGCAGTATGTTCTCCAGAGGCATTCTTCTCCTAGCTGACAATGCACCAGCAAACTCATCTCAAATTACAGTTAACAAAGCAAGGGCATCTGGCTTTGAGATTTTGTAGCATTTGCCTTATTTTCCGAACCTCATACCAAGTGACTTTTTCTTATTCCCAGAAATGAAAAATCCATTGTGGAGTCACCGATTTGACAACACAAGTGATGTGATTCATGAAGTGGAAGAGCGGTTTAAGGCACAATCTTCAGACTTCTACAATTACAGTATTCAGAGGGTCAAGAAATGCTGGGGAAAATGTGTAGATCTGGATGGTGACTATGGGGGGTTGCAGACTGTCAAAAATAGTGTGAATTCAGTCCACTTTTAGGGTTAGGGTTAGTGCTAGGGAATCATGGGAATTGTTATTTTTCTGAGACATTGAACCTTCTTTGTCAGAGAACTCTAGTGCCACAATAAAATACAGTCCCCTTGATTCCCTAACCTTAACCCTAACCCTAAAAGTGGACTGAATTCACACTATTTTTGACAGTCTGCAACCCCCCTTCGTAGAGAAAAGTTAACAACTACAAATCAAAACAAACTTTCTGTTAATTTTTTTAAAAAGGTGATAATTAAAACTTTACAATACCCCCTCATAAGTATACATATTTAACTAGGTAGGTGATGTAGAATCTCAGCCATATTTTCTCTCAAAGTACATTAAAAAAAAATCTTCCCCTCCTCCTCCTCCTCCGCCTCCTGTTGTTATTGTTGTTGTTGTTGTTGTTGAAGATCAGAACTATATAGGAACATCCTAGAAGTTTGAAAGTTTCTCATTGGTTTGGAAGTGTAGATCATAGAATCATACAATCGTAGAGTTGGAAGAGACCACAAGGGCAATCCAGTCCAACCCCCTGCCATGCAAGAACTCAAAATCAAAGCATCCCTGACAGATGACCATCCAGCCTCAATAATAATAATAATAATAATAATAATAATAATAATAATAAATACCTCCAAAGAAGCAGACTCCACCAAGGGAGTGTGTTCCATTGTTGAGCAGCTCTCACTGTCAGGAAGTGCCTCCTAATGTTAAGGTGGAATCTCTTTTCCTGTAGCTTTCATCTGTTGTTCTGAGTCCTATTCTCTGGAGCAGCAGAAAACAAGCTAGTGCCCTCCTCAATATAACATCCCTTCAAATATTTAAAGAAGGCTATCATATCCCTTCTTAACCATCTCTTCTCCAGGCTAAACATACCCAGTTCCCTAAGTCGTTCCTCATAGGGCATGGTTTCATGGCATTTGTATTGCAATTCACAAAGATTAAACTGCTCAGCCATCTCTATGAGATAACTATGTGTTGGTGACAGCACCATTTATCACATGTACTGTTAAACATCTTCTTAATAGGGAAGGGTGAGATTTTGGTTTGGTTTAGTTTTTAAAGATCTTCCAAAAAAATTTACAAATTTATTCATTAACTAAATGGGGGGACTTGACTTTTTCTAAATAAAAACAACAACAACAACTAGAATGTAGGAGAAAGTGAAACTGACAATTCCATACATTCCTCCTAGTTAAATTCCATGTTGTCTATAGAGCTAGCATGTCATAGTGGTTTGAGTTCTGGACTAGGGCTGCATCTGCACTGCAGAAATAATGCAGTTTGACAGAGCTTTAACAGCCATGGCTCAATGCTACGGTATTCTGGACTTCTGGGATTTGTAGTTTTCTGAGATATTTAGCCTTCTATGTCAGAGAGTTCTGGTGCTACAACAAGCTACAGTTTCCAGAAAACTTGCTAAGAAAACCCTAGGGTTTACCTTAGGATTGCAGTGTCAGAAATTATTTAAAGTCGCACAATGACAAATTATCTGGGGATATTTTTGTATAAATGTCAAAATTTTCCTAGTAACTTGCATATTTTTTAGGACTGTTACATTTCACTAGGGTTATTTTTACATTTAGTTTCTCCAAGTCCCTGACATAGGGGGGTTGCAGACTGCCAGAAATAGTGTGAATTCAGTCCACTTTTAGGGTTAGGATTAGAGTTAGGGAACCATGGGAACTGTATTTTATTGTGGCATCAGAGTTGTCTGACAGAGAAGGCTCAATGTCTCAGAAAAATAACAGTTCCCATGATTCCCTAGCACTAACCCTAACCCTAAAAGTGGACTGAATTCACACTATTTCTGGCAGTCTGCAACCCCCCTAAGTTTGCAGAATGAACATGGAAAATGTTGCCACTGTGAGAAGACTCTTTCCATTTGTCCATACATAATAAATCATATAGAACACCACCTACTGAACTCTGTGTGGTGCTTACTATCACTCACTAGATGTGAGCAATAGGTGTTCATTTCTGTGGGTGGGTGGAGATGTGTGTCAGCAGCACTGGCATCAAGAGTCTAGCTTGAAGGCATACCAAATGAAGGAAATGATTGTTAAGGAGGACGATGTCACTACATGTCTGTTGAACCACCAAGACCTGAAATCAGCACTATCAAAATAAATGGGGTTTCAAACTTGAATGCTCAGTCTGTCTGATAGTGTGGAAAGTTACTGATACTGCCTAAACATTTACAGTGCAAAATTATAGAATCAAAAATTCCCATGGTTAGCTTTGAACCTATATGAGGAGCTAATTCCTCATCACAACAACATCGTATGGACAGTCAAGCTGAGAAATAGTAGAGCAAATCCAGCAACCTTCTGCTCTAAATTATAACCAGAGGAGCAAATTTGATCATGGAACTATTATTGGGGCAAAAGGCATGCTAGCACACTTACTGAAAAAGTGTTTCAGACTAGGTGAATAAAAGAGAGGAAAATGGTGGGAAAGATGAAGATGCCAGCCACAGCTTCAAAACATCAGTAATAAACTCTCCTAGAACAAGGCCTCATAGCCCAAACAACCCACAAAAAAACTAAAGATAAGTTTGAAGGGCTGAGGTCACATTGACACAACACAATTAAAGTGATTGCTTTAATGACTGTTTCCCCAAGTACTATTCTGACTGTTAACAGCACATGCTCTAAGAGCCCGCTTATTTCTGAGAAATCAGAAGGGGAAAAAGACCACAAATTAGAGAAGCTACTCTTGAGGTAAGTGTGGGGTGCAATTTGAGATTTCCAAGATATTAACCCCTTTTAAAGGGAAACAAAAATATGCAATTATGAAAGTTAAACTTGTTAGAGTTCAGCTTCATCATCAGAAACAGCAAAAGTGTAGGCCAGACTATTTATTCTAAATCTGCCTTTCTAAAGAATAAATATTTACTCCAAAAAATGACAAACATGCAATTTGTAGTTTAAAAACAAATAATAATGACTTTAATAAATAAATACATAACAAACTAAATTCTGTCCTAACTGGTGATGGTTTGGGTATAGCGAGAAGAGACTGTTAACCTCACTCAGAGGAAACTGTTTCTCAGACGTGAGACTAAGAGGAGACTGTACTGTACTAAGAGGAGATAGTTTAGAATCTTCAGAGAGAGTCTGTTAAACAGGCTCCAAGAGTGAGTGACAGGAGTCACATGTTTAGATAGAATGAGATAGATAGAGGGAAGTCACTGTCTATCTAAGGAGGGAAAGGAGAATGTAATACATAAATTTTCCAATGATCCCCTTCTCATTCTCTTGGTCTGTCATCAAGGATCTTCATTCCTCCATGTAGTCTCTGGAATTGATCTTTTGGCAGAGGTTTACTGAGGATATCTGCAATCATTACTTCAGTGTTACAGTATTCCAGTTGGACAAGTTCATTTTGACACATTTCTTTCACTTTATGAAGAGCAATGTCAATGTTCTTCTTGAGTGGCTTTTCACTCTGAGAAATCTTGATGCAGCTCTGATATCTTGCATCAAAATTGTTGGTTTCAGTTCTGTAATCCCAAAGTCCAGGAGAAAGTTGTGTAGCCATTTCGTTTCATCATATGCTGCTTTTGCTGAAACACACTCAGGTCCAATAGAAGAATCTATAATCATTGCTTCTTACCTGTCCAACTTATAGTTCCTCCACCATAGGAAATCAGGTTTCTAGTGATTGATTTTCTGTCTGCCAGATCTGCAGCCCAGTCTATATATGCATAGGTGATCAGATATGGTTGGTAACAGACTGGTAGCAGCAGTTTGTGATCTGCTGTTCCTTTTAAGTATCTGGCAACTCTCTTTACTGTAATGAAATCTCTTTCTGTAGGAGAGTTGACCATTCTGCATAAGATGCCAACAGCATTTGCTATGTCAGGTCTGGTGAAGTTGGTAATGTATAGGAGTTTTCCAACTGCAGTCCTATACTTGTCTCTATTTTGTAAAGGTTCAGATTTCTTAATGTCCTTTAAGAATCTCATTTCCATTGGAGTTTGCATAGCATTTGCATCTTTCAGACCAAGACAATCCAGAATATCCATTATCTTCTGTTTTTGATTCAGGAAGAAACTTCCTTAACTGCTTCTTTGTACTTGCACTCCAAGATGTGTGAGATGGCTCCTAAATTCTTTATATCAATTTCTTTCTTGAGACTTTGGATTATCTCTTCATTATGTGCTTTATCCTCATTGGCAGGATCAGATCATCCATATAACTTGTGATGTAAGTCCATTTATTATTTCTGAATCTCTTGTATACACATTTGTCAACAGTGCCTGGAGTGAACCTCTCTTTGATAAGAAGCTGGTTTGGTTTCTCACTCCATGTTCTGGTTGCTTGCTTTAAACCATAAATGCTCTTTTGTAAATTGCATACAAGATGTTCCTTACCACATATTTGGAATCCTGGAAGTTATTCCATATACAGTTGTTCAGTGAGATCACTATGTAGAAAAGCTATGTGAACATCCAGATGTTGAACATAACAACAATAATAATAAAATTTATTTATATCCTGCCCCTTTGTTGAACAATCAGAGAGGCTTACAACAATTAAAATTCCATACAGAAATACAGACTAAAAATTCCAATTCCTCCCCTAAAAAAATATTAGGTCACACATTCATTAAAAGATCTTAGACTAAAACATCACAAGATAAAATATCTAACTAGAGAAACCATGACCAACAAAAGCAGTGACAAAGGCCAAAAATGGGAGAGGTAGAGATGGGTGAACTCCTGAGGCCGGGAATCTAGTCAGGAAAGGCCTGCCGGAAGAGATCCATCCTCACAGCCTTTTAAAAGCTGCTTAAGGTCGTAATATGATGGATCTCATCTGGCAGGCCAGTCTAAAGTCTGAGGGTGATTACCAAAAATGCCCTCTGAGAGGTTATAGACAGCCTTGTTTACCTTGGCTGCAGCAAGCTCCTCCCAGAGGCCCAGAAACTAATAGGCAGCCAGTGAAGGGACTTTAATACCAGTCCCTTCCTTGCTGTTCCCAAGACCACTCTGGCTGCTATATTTTGTACTAACTGAAATTTCCAGACCAAGCACGAGGGTAGCCTCATGTAGAGCACATTATAGAAATCCAAATTACCAGCATGTGCACCACAGTCTCAAGGTCCCTTACTTCCAGGAAAGGGTGCACCTGGCATATCTGCCGAAGCTGATAACGGGCACTCCTGACCATCACATTTACCTGATTAGTCATCAGAAGCGACAAATCCAGGAGCACCCCCAGACTGCGAACATAGTCCTTCATGGAGAGTGTAACCCCATTCAGGACTGGAGGTTGCAACCCAATACCTGGTTTCGGGGCTGCTACTGTGAGCACCTCTATTTTGTCTGGATTCAGTCTAAATTTGTTTTTCCTCATCCAGCCATTAGTGCCCTAAGACAGTCATTGAGAGGAGAGACACCATCGGAGTCGAGGCTGAAGATCGAGACATGGAGAAATAGATCTGAGTGTCATCAGCATACTGATAACATCCAGCCCCATGTCTTCGGATGATCTCACCCAGCAGCTTCATATAGATGTTAAACAGTATCAGGGACAGAATGGTGCCTTGAGGGACGCTATACGTAAGGTCGTTTTTTGCCGAACAACTGTCCCCAAGCAGCACCCTCTGGGACCTGCCTGATAGGAAGAAATGGAACCACTGCAGCACAATGCCTCTGATTCCTAACCCACCCAGGCGATCCAAGAGGATGTTATGGTCAATCATGTCAAAAGCTGCTGAGAAGTCTAGAAGCACCTACAGGGTCACACTACCCCTGTCGATGCTCAGACACAGGTCATTGGCCAAGGTAACCATGGCAAGTTCAACTCCAAATCCTGTCCTAAAGCCAGTTTGAAATGGGTCTAGATAATTGGATTCATCCAAGACAGCTTGGAGTTGAAGAGCAACTGCCCTCTTGATCACTTTGCTCAGAAAGGCTAGCATAGACACCGGCCTATAACTGTTCATATCCAAGGGGTCCAGGGAAGTTTTTTTCAGAAGCGGCCTAATTGCCGCTTCCTTTTAACAAGATGGAATATGACCTTCCTTAAGGAACATTATCGAGGCACCCCCCCCCCCCCGACAGCCATGAAGGGCAAGGCTTAATGGGGCAAGTTGTCTTCCTCACTCTACCAAGGAGCTTGTCCACGTCCTTGGTACTCACAGATTGAAATTGATCCAGTAAATTTACATCAACGGAGCTGCTGGACACCTCATCTATTGATTCTGTTACCATACTAGTGTCCAAGTTGGCTCTTATCTGAGAGATTTTATCTGCAAAGAAGTTGTTAAACATGTCACAGTAGGTGATTGTTGGGTTAAGTAATGGGTTCTGTGCAGGTGGAACCTGCCTCAGTTCCCTTACCACCCTAAACAGCTCTGCTGGAAGGGAATCTGCAAATGCAATATGCGTAGAGGAGAAAGATTTCTGTGCTGCACGTATTGCCTCTCGATAGCAACAAAGAAAGTTCCTATGATAAGTCTTCCCAGATAAGAGTCAAGTTTTCCGCCAGGTGTGCTCGAGTCATCATCCAACATGCTTCATTTTCCTAAGTTCTTCTGTATACCACGGCTTGGAGTTTAAAGCGGGTTGGAAAGGACGCTTGGGAGCAATCGTGTCGATAGCCTTGGTGAGATCAGTATTCCAGGTATCAACCAAAGCTTCGACAGAATCACTGGCATTACCAACCATTAAACCCTCTAAGGCTTCCTGGAATCCAATTGGTTCCATTAGCCTTCGAGGGCGGACCATTCTAATGGGTCCACTATCCCTGGTGGGATGGACAGTGGCTCTAAGTTCATTCTTGAACAGGAAATGATCTGTCCATGACAATGCGGAGGTTTTTATTACCTCCACCCACCGATATTCCTGTTCAGTACTAAAGACGGCATCGAGGGTATGACTCGCACAATGTATGGGCCCAATGACCAATTGGGATAGGCCCATGTTTGTCATGGATTCCATGAACTCCCGAGCCGCACCTGTTAAATTTGACAAATTGGTCTCGAGTGAAATGTTGGTCACCCAGAACTAAAAGTCTGGGCGACTCCAGCAGCAACTCTGAGACCAGTTGTGTCAGCTTTAAAGCGGGTTGGAAAGGATGCTTTGGAGAGATTGTGTCGATAGCCATGGTCAGATCAGTGTTCCAGGTATTAACCAAAGCTTCGACAGGATCACCGGTGTTACCAACCATTAAACCCTCTAAGGCTTTCTGGAATCCAAGTGGTTCCTTTAGCCTTTGAGGGTGGACCATTATAATAGGTCCACCACCCCCGGTGGGACAGACAGAATTTCTTAGCTCAGCCTTGACCAGAAAATGATCTGTCCATGCTAGAGCGGTGTTTTTTATAACCTCTGCCCATGGATATTCCTGTTCTGTACTAAAGACTGCATCAAGTGTATGACCCGCACAATGAGTGGGCCCAAAGACCAATTGGGATGGGCCCATGTTTGTCATGGAGTCCATGAACTCCCGAGCCGCACCTTTTAGGTTTGTCAAGTTGGTCTCAAGAGGGATGTTGAAGTTGCCCAGAACTAAAAGCCTGGGCGACTCCAGCAACAACTCTGAGACCAGCTGTATCAGCTTGGTTAGGGAGTCTGCTAGACTACGGGGTGGTCGGTATACTTGCAGAATCCCCAAACTAACCTTGGTCCTCAGGCTCAGGTACATACACTCAAAGTGGACTGTGTTCTGGACAGGCATCCTGATCAAGGTAAGATTGCTTTTGTGAACCAGAGCCACTCTGCCCCCCCCCCCGCCCACTTCCCCTTACTTGCTCACTAATGGCATACCCAGCTGGAAGGGCCTGTAACCATGTTACGGTGCTATCCACTCCCAACCAGGTTTCCGTAAAGCATGCCAGGTCAGCAGCATCATCTAAAAGAAGATTGTAGATAATTTGAGTCTTATTTTACCTGGCATTGCAGAGGAACAAGGTCAGGTTATGCGGAATGGTTGGTAGGCACTCCGATCCATTCCTGGAAACAGAGTGAGCTGAAGGCAGGATAGTTTTCAAACAATGATCCAGCCTTCTTTTGTAACACCTTTCCACTCTGTTGCTGCCATACCTCCCCTTTCCCGGCACAACTCCGATTTCCGCCCCCAGACCAATCCTGGCCTCGGCTAAACTTGGGACTAAAGCCACATAACCCTCCCCACCACACTGTGGCTGTGGCTATCCCAGTTAGAGGTAGGGCAGGCAGGCTAGATGAAGAACACATGCCTAGCCCAATTTTCAACACTCTGGCCAGGAAAACACTGTCTCATAAGTTTAAGAAAAGGAGGGACATTCAAACACACACCACCCAACTTCCTAGGCCACATGCCACTACCCTCCCCTTTGGTCTGCATGGGATCCCAGGTGAAGAAGGGCAGGCGGGCTGAATGGTGAATCCCCGCCCGGCCTGGCTCTGGCTTGCCGCAGTCAGGCTTGGAGATTTAGAGCTAGCTAAATAGTTTCCGCTCTGCCTCCACTCCCATATGAACGGGTTCCCAGGTGTAGAAGGACTGGTGGGCTGGATAGTGAGTCCCCGCCTGGCTCTGGCTTGCCGATGTCAGGCTTGGAGGTTTAAAGCCAGGTAAATAGCTTCTGCTCTGCCTCCGCTCCCATATACATGGGCTCCCAGGTGTAGAAGGGTGGGCGGGCTGGATGGTGAGTCTCCGCCCGGCCTGGCTCTGGCTTGCCGCTAGACAACGGGGTGCCTGGTATACTAGCAGAATCCCCAAACTATCCTTGGTCCTCAGGCTCAGGTACATGCACTTGAAGTGGACTGTGTTCCGGACAGGTATCCTGGTCAAGGTCAGGTTATTCTTAAAAACCAAAGCCACTCCGCCTCCTTGCCCACTTCCCCTTACCTACGTACTGACAGAATACCCATGTTACAGCACTGTCCTCTCCCAGCCAGATTTTTGTAAAGCAAGCTAGGTCAGCATCCTCATCTAAAAGGAGATCATAAATAATATGGGTCTTGTTTTTAACCGACCTGGCATTGCAGAGGAGCAAGGTAAGGTTCTTTGGAATGGTTAGTGTGCTTTTCAATCCATTCCGGGCAACAGAGTGAACTGAAGGTGGGATAGCTTTCAAACAGCAAATCTCCTCTTCTGCATCTACTTTGTGGCAAAGACTCATCTGCACCCAATTGCCCTTTTCCTTCAGGCAATTCTGACAAAGCCCATTACTTGTTTTTAAATAAAGATTGCATTTCAACACTAGCAGCTAGCACCCCTTCTCAGAATCTGTCTTTGGAATTCCCTTCATTTTTTCCAATCAGAGGGTTGGGGAATTAATTCCTCTGTGGCTTTATAAGAGAATCTGTCAGGTGGCATACCTTTATTGGAGCATTCTGACCTTCTCACCTGGATTTGGATACCTGACTCCACTTCTCACACACCATCCAGTTCCACAACATTAGGCTGGTCCATTGCAGGTGCAGCCCCTTCTGGATGTAAGACTTCTGGAGGACAAAAGAACTGCATGTGATCTAGTTTCTGGTGGGAGTCTTCTTCCACTGCAAATAAATCTGAATAGACATCTTGGTTTGAATTAGATTTGGGCTGTGGTCTTTTATCAATATAAACAGCACTTGTTAATTTTATTGCATCCATTTGAATGTAGAATTCTCTAACAATTTCTAGCATAACCAACAAAAATTCCCTCTTCACTTCTGCAGTCAAGTTTACCTCTTTTCTGCTTGGGAATATAGGTAAATGCTTTGCTTCCAAAAACATTCAGATGGTTTAATTTTGGCTTATTTATTTATTTATTATTTATATTCAGACTTTCTCCCCAGAGGGACCCAAAGTGGCTCACAGTTAAAACTTTTAAAATTGCAATAAAATTCAAAACAATTAAAACATCTATATATAAAACACATAAAATATACATAATATAAAATATAATATAAAATCACATAAAATATACACAAGTTGAAAACAGACTAAAACCCCACCTGCTCCATAAAACCATCCTGCTATGCATTATATACAGAAAGCCTGCTGGCATAAAAATATTTTGACATGCTGGTGAAAGGCCAGCAGGGATGGGGCCAGCCTAGCCTCCCAAGGAAAGGTGGGAGCAGCCACCAAGAAGGCTCTCTCTCATGTCCTCACCAGGCAAGCCTGTGATATTGGTGAAAGATAAAGCTTTCTTCTGGAGATCTTAGGGCTCTTGCAGGTTCTTATGGAGAGATATAGGGCCTTTGCAGACTGCTAGAAATAGTGCAACTTGAGGCCACTTTAACTGCCCTGGCTCAGTGCTAGGGAATTGTATTTTTTTCTGAGACATTGAGCCTTCTCTGTCAGAGAGTTCTGGTGCCACAATAAACTACAGTACCCATGATTCCCCAGCACTGAGTCAGGGCAGTTCAAGTGGACTCAATTTGCACTATTTCTGGCAGTCTGCAAAGGCCCATAGTCTCTCAAATAGTTTGGACCCAAGCCATGTAAGGCTTTATAGATCATGACCAGCACTTTGAATTGTGCCTGGAAATGAACAGGTAGGCAGTGGAGCTGTTCTAACAAGGGAGTTATATGCTTCCTGTAGCTGGCCCCAGCATTTTGAACCCGCTGAAGTTTCTGGACAGTTTCCAAAGGCATCCCCATATAGAGTGCATTGCAGTAGTCCAAAAGGGATGTAATCAAGGCATGTGTCACCATAGCCAGATCTGACCTCTGAAGGAACAGGCGCAGGTGGCACACATGTTTAAGCTGTGCAAATTCACTGCTGACCACTGCTGAGACCTGGGCATCCAGGCTCAGCATGAAGTCCTGGAGCACAGCCAAGCTCAAGCCTGAGATTTCAGGGGGAGTGTGACTCCATCAAGCACAGGCAACATCCCTATTTCTTGATTTGTCTTATGACTGACCAAGAGCCCCTCTGTCTTGTCTGGATTAAGCTTCAACTTGTTTGCCTTCATCCAGTCCATTACCGAGAGCCGACACTGGTTCAGTACAGAGACAACTTCCATGGAATTATATGGGAAGGAGAGATAGAGTTGGATGTAATTCACATATTGGTGACACCTCACCCCAAAATTTTGGATGATCTCTCCCAGCGGTTTCATATAGCTGTTAAATAACATGGGGGGCAAAACAGAAGTCTGTGGCACTCCACAGGCCAGTGGCCAAGGAGTTGATCAGGAATCTCCCAACACCACCTCTGAGTCTGCCCCCCAAGAAAGACCAGAACCACTACATCAGTGCCCTTAAGTCCCATCTCAGAGAGGTGGCTCAGAAGGATACCATGGATGATGGTATTGAAAGCTGCCGAGAAATCTAGAGGAACCAACAGGGACAAACTCCCCCAGCCCAGTTCTCTGTGGAGGCCATCCACCAAGATGACCAAAGCTGTCTCCATCCCATAGCCAGGTCTGAAGCCAGATTGAAATGGAACTAGATAATCTGTTTCATCCAGAAACCCCTGAAGCTGGGAGGCTTAACTCCATGCCATAGCTGGAATAGGGTTATATCTTTAGATTTGGTTGGCAATCTGTTACACAGGTGTATTGCAGTCATGATGGCTTCAGACCAATAGCATTTAGGCATATTCACTTCCAAAAGCATAGTGACTGCCATCTCCTTGAGAGTTCTGTTCATTCTCTCTGTCATGCCATTTTGTTCTGGAGAATAAGCATATGTAGTCTAATGCTCAATTCAATATTCTTTTTAAAATGTATCAAATTCAGCATTGACAAATTCAGTGCCATTGTCTGTGCACAGACTCTTTGGTTTGTAGCCAATTTTGTTAGGGGGGTTGCAGACTGCCATAAATAATGCAAATTGAGTCCACTTTTAGGGTTAGGGTTAGTGCTAGGGAATCATGGGAATTTTTTTTCCTGAGACATTGAGCCTTCTCTGTCAGAGAGCTCTGGTGCCACAATAAACTACAGTTCCCATGATTCCCTAACCCTAACCCTAACCCTAAAAGTGGACTCAATTTGCACTATTTGTGGCAGTCTGCAACCCCCCTTAGAGACTCAGGGCCTTTGCAGACTGCCAGAAATAGTGCACATTAAATTGAGGCACTGCCCTGGCTCAGTGCTAGGGAATCATGGGGACTGTAATTTATTGTGGCACCAGAGCTCTCTGAGAGAGAAGGCTCAATGTCCCAGAAAAAAATACAATTCCCATGACTCCCTAGCACTGAGCCAGGACAGTGCCTCAATTTAATGTGCACTATTTCTGGCAGTCTGCAAAGGCCCTCAGTTAAAGTATGCCTTGACTTTTTGAAAAGCTTGACTCTTCTCTCTGAGAAGATAAGTATATGTCTATCTGCTGAAATCATCAATAATAGTGATAAAATAAGAATGACCTTCTGCTGACTTTTGATTCATTGGTCCAGAAAGATCAGCATGTAAAAAATCCAATGCCTTGTTAGATTGTCTCTCAGTAACAGGAGGATATTAAGCTCTTGTGGCTTTTGCTTTTAAGCATTCTACATATTTTTCATTGTGTGAGCATGCTTTGAATTTAAAGTCTCTTGCAAGCTCTTGATTTGCCAGTGTCTTAATATTTTCTACACTTCAATGAGCAAATCTGTGATGCCATAAAGTTGAAGAGTCTTTGAGATCACATCTGGTCACACTGTTGACAGATGAATGTAAAATCTGCATCTGGTAACATCCATGGGATCCTGAATCTTCTCTAAAAATCATTTTTTTTATCATGAAAACCATAACAGGTTTGCTTTCTGAAACTGACATGGTTGCCTCTTGAGGTTGTGGTTTACAAACTGTAAAAGGAGTCTTGCAAATCCAGTACATAGTATCTGGGATTTGTAAAGTTCTTATTCTGTCAGGACCAAGTTTTGTTTTCAAAATAACAGTCCCTTTTCTTTGTGGAAAAACTTCTTGACCATTAGCAAGATAGACAGGAAAAGTTACATTTGCATCAAAATCAGCAAATCATTCTTTGCTGTTGAAGTAATGTGCACTTGTTCCACTATTAATAAAAATTTGGTTTTTATATTTATCTCCAGCAATTTGAAATAATTGTTGTTGAATCAAACTGATATCAACCTGACTGGAAGATTTGTTTAGGATTAAAAACTTATTTCTTAAAATTGCTTTTGCTTTTGGTATTCAGTCCCTGACTTTGCAGCTTTTGCAGCTCAGCTCTTGGCTTTGACTTGTTAATATCGTTTCTATTTGATTTAGAAGAAAAGGAAGTATTTTTTCAAATCCTCTACAGCAAATTGAGCTAATTCTCTGTCTGTTGTTTTTGTATTATAATTGTCTTCCATCCAGTTTTGCCTATTTTGAAATTCAACAATTTGAGCAATAGCATATATAAATAAACATCTCCTTTAACTTGTAAAGTATTCATTATAGGAGAGTCATATTTTGGAAGACTTGCCAAAACAGAGTCCAAGTTTTGCATTTTCCAGAAAGGATTATCCAGCTGCTGTAATTCCAGACAAAATTGTCATAAAGCCATTAATACTCTGATTTAAAAAAATTGAGGATAATGCAACTTGGTGTTAACAAGTTCGATCATGAGAGCTGTTTAATTAGAAGCACTTGGAGAATTAAATACTTTCTGTAGTTTGTGCCATATTTGTTTTGCATCACTTAAACCTTGAATATAGTAAGCAATGCTGGGATTTACAGATAAGCAAATATAAGCTGCTGCTTTCTCTGCAGTTTCATCAACTGATGTTGAAGTATTCCTAGTTCTGTGGGTCTCGACCCATTTATTGTTTTAAATATTCCCATTGTAATCAGGTACATTTGCACTTTCCATGACCACGTTTTATAATTTGTTCCAGTTAAAATTTCAGCAATCATTGTGTAATTAGGATTAGTTGAAGCCATTCTCTATTGTTTGAGTAGAAGAAAAAATCTTTCTTTCCTGAAGTCAGTATCTTCAGGAGAAGTAATTTAAAAATATTCTTGAACCTCTTCTGAGATCTCACTGGGTCTAGACTGAGACACCACTGGTCCTTTACCCCAAAAATGCAGCTGCAATTTGAGTTTCCCAGGATATTAACCCTTTTAAAGGGAAACAAAAATATGCAACTATAAAGTTAAACTTGTTAGTTCAGCTTTTATCAGCAGAAACAGCAAAAGTATGGGTCAGACTATTTTTCTAAATCTGCCTTCCTAAAGAATAAAGGCTTACTCCAAAAAGGACAAACATGCAGTTTGTAGTTTAAAAAGAAATATAATGACTTTAATAATTGAATACATAACAAACTATATCCTATCCTAACTGATGATGGTTTGGGTATAGCTGAAAGAGACTGTTAACCTTACTCAGGGGAGACTGTAACTCTGACCTGAAACTGAGAGGAGACTGCTACTGTACTAAGAGAAGACTGTTTAGATTTAGAATCTTCAGAGGGAAACAGCCTCCAAGAGTGACTGACAGGAGTCACATGTTTAGATAAAATGAGATAGATAGAGGGAAGTCCCTGTCTATCTAAGGAGGAGAAGGAGATTACAATACCTACATTTTCCAACAATGATAGAATTACTATGCTTATCTCCTTACCATTTTCTGGAGAAGTAAAACTGATAGATTTGCCCATATAGCAGATGGCTTTTAATGTAGAATTCTTAGAAGTCTGTGGCTGCATCTGCATTGCAGAAATAATCAATGCTGACAGCACTTTAATGCTATAGAATGGCTCAATGCTATATAGAATTCTGGGAATTGTAGCTTGTTGTGGTACCAGAATTCTCTGACAGAGAAGGCTAAATGGATCAAAAAACTACAGTTTCCAGAATTCCATAGCATTGAGCCATGACAGTTAAAGTGGTGTCAACTTGGATTATTTCTGCCATGTGGATGCAGCTTGAGTTTTAATTCAATCATTACTAAACTAAGGGCCTCTACACACTGGCCCAAAGGGCCAGCCTGGAGGCAGAGATGGGGAGGGGCAGCTGCACACTGGCCACCCCAACACCAGCCCAATGACGTCCTGACGCGGGGCGCAGTTACTCACAGCGCGTGGCATCAGGATGTCCCCCTGGCACAGTATTTTTATGCATTGCATTGGAAGGAGCACTAAAGAGCTGTGCAGTGGCTCTTAGGGTGCCCTTTTGCCGCTCCTTTCAAGGGTGGCAAGAAGAAGGATTGGGGCTGTGGCACACAGTTGCCACAGCATCAATTCACGGCTAGCAGAGGCAGCCAGAGCCGCCTGTCTGCATAGCCCCTTAGATGAGGAAAGTTAGCTCAGATGGAGAGAAAGATAACAAGGAGGTCTTCATGTATGCTTCTTAAGAGACCTGTCTTCTTCCAGTGCAATGATCCACAACTATATTCAAATATATTTCTCCTTCAAATGTGTGTTCCCTCCTAAAGCATGAGTGGAGAAAGTATGGCACATAAGCTGCATGCAGCCCATGGGCCTCAGTTTTGCAGCTTCTGTATCCTTCAACATGTTCCCCAAAGCCTCCTGAATTACTCTCCAACATTTGGCATGATTTTCAGGCAAAAAACACCCAAACATTGTATCCAAAGCCTCCATATATGAACAAATATGCAAAACAAAACAAAACAAGAACAAGAACAAAAAACCCAACATCCCAACCACTTCTTCATTTTGCCTTCAAAATGGTGACAGGAAGTGACACATCACTTCCTGTTGTCATTTTGAATCAGAAATGGCAGGAAATCAAAGTTTGTTTGTTAGTTTAATACCTCACCTTTCCCCTGGCATGAGACCTAAGATGGTGTCAGGTGAGGGCAGGGCCACAAAAGAGTGATGTGTCAATGGAAAAATTTCCTCCACCATCAAGTAATTGCACACTCCATGTAAGAAATCAGCAAATTTTTCAATTTCTTATACAATACAAGAAACTGCAGCATCCAAAAACCAAAAGCACAACATTTGGACACTCCACTATAGACTAGATTTATCAGTGTCTTGTTGAGCTTGAGAAATGTAGTGATTTTTTTCACAACTGTAGGTGAAATACAGTACCATTGCCTTTGCTTTAATCTCTCTCCTGCTGTAACACAATGGCAAGAAGTTTTAGTGTCAGGGGCTTCTCATGCAATGTTATCATTTTTTCCAACTAGAAAATGCCAGAGAAATTCCATCATGTCATTCTCATTGCACAGATCAAAGGTACACCATTTGACATTGATCTGCTTATTCCCTAGCATTGTAAATCATTGCAACTAATCATGGTTGTCCTTGATTTCATGAAGTATAGAAGATTAGGCACTGTGTAAGTCTCTTTGAAACATGCAAAAAGAACTGAATAATGTGCATTTGTTACCAACCTTATGCTTTGTTAGAATGAATAAAGTCTCCCTTTTTAAAAAAAAAAAAAAAAAGATAATTCAAGTACTGCTCATCCATCTGAAGCTGTCAATAGCTGTTTTGTAATGGCCCACAAATTTCAATTGGAGTTAATCTCCAGAGACTCCCACACCTCTGTCCTTTATGAAATTTTAAAACCTGTCTCTAATTTTAACACCAAGAGAGTGATACTTTATTCATCATTTATATGATGTCTTGAGGATGTTGTAGTGTACAACTAATGGTAGACTTTACTTGTAAAATTACAGGCTTATGGGTACCTTTTCCATGATGTTAACAACTGTCCTCTGTCTCTAGATATGTATACCATTTAACCTTGAGTGTTGTGTTTTCTCCAGGAACACACACTTACACAGCATTTTTTTCTTAGGACAATGTTTATTTCTTCCCACATATGAGTCACATAATGGTTTGAGCATTTGACTATGACTCTGGAGGCCAGAATTCAAATCAGTACTCAGCCATGGAAACCCACTGGGTGACCTTGGGCTAGTCACACACTCTCAGCCTCAGAGGAAAGTGATGGCAAATCCCCTCTAAATAAATCTTGCCAAGAAAACCCTGTGATAACTTCATCTTAGGGTCATCATAAGTCAGAAATGACTTGAAGGCACACAACAGCATGAATGTATGCCCCCAACACTCTCAATCTAATTACATCTGATTAGAAACATCTACTTACAAATATTACAACTGAAAGATAAGAAATTGATTTGCTTAGACACAACACACATTCATAAACATGCAGAATGGATGAGGGGAGAGAACTGAATGAACACAACAGAAATCTATACCCACAGCAAAAATCCATGATCCACACTGAAGGAGATTTAAACTTACACAGAGTTTACATATGGATTGTGCTCCAATCTCCTAGGAGCTTATTCAGCCCAGTAATCTTGGCCATGCTCATACATAGTTCATGCAGGCATGGAGAAAGTAGGTTATGTTGATGGTGTTTTTCACCCATTCTGCATTGACCTTAGACAGTACAGGAAAGAGATCAGAATGAGCAGTTCCATTATAAACAGGCCAGTTACATTTACAAAGCCATGTGGAAAAGAGATCAGCAGGGCATTCTGGTAACTACCAAGATTTACTTTTATAGTTAAAAGGAACTCCCTAGATTTTTCTGTAAAGGCTCTGGGACTTAGGAACAGGGAAAGGCGTCCCTTTGAAACTTTCCATGAGGCTTTGATCTCCCTTGACAAGAAATGCCGACTGAACAGAAACAGGACTATCTACTTTGCACCTGGACAGGATTTTGTTGGTCTGTACTATGAGAGAACAAAACTGCCACTGCTGCTATTGTAGCTGCAGGAACTCTTCTAGTGCTGAATGGTGCTGTGCCTAAGCCAGAAAGTAATCTTGTGCACAAATGATTGAACTGATACAGGTGGCCCTCTGTATCTACAGATTTCACCATGCCTGACTTGAAAATGCACCCCCCATAACAAACCTTGATTTTGAATTTTTTAAATAAGGGATACAATTTTTCTCTGCCACTGTATATAATGAGACTTGAGCATTCACAGATATTGGTATCTATAGGGGGCCCTGGAACCAAAGGGCCTCGGCAGACGGCTTAAAAAGGAAGGGGAGGGGCAGCCTCACGCTCGGCGCCCCTTCCTCCTCCTGAGGTCGTCCTCGGAGCCGCCGGCCCTTCGCATGGCCGGTGCCCCGAAGACAACCTCCTGCCGCAGCGTCCAGACACGCTGCGGCGGAAGGGTCGCCAAAAGTGCACCGCAAGCTTTTGCGGTGCACTTTCGCGACATATGAAAGAAGCGCTATTTTAGCGCTCCTTTCTTGGGGCGCTGACGGTGTGCCGCGGGATCGAAGCATGAGGATGCCTCGGTCCCGCGGCGCAACTTCCCAGGGCGGCCCATGGCCTCCCATCTGCCGAGGCCCAAACCTCAGAGGATACCAAAGGCCAGCTATGTGTATGTTTGAGTGAAGCAATTTATATCTTGTACTTCAGAAGCAGGTGTTCAAAATGAATGAGAGTTCCCTGATCCTCTGAGAGAAATAATGCATTGACGTTTGTAGTATGTGTGAAAATACACAGGATTAAATGTAGACGTGTAGAAAAATAGTATTTTTAAAAAAAATTTGGGTCTAAAACACCTGTAATGATCGCATATCAAAATCACAGTGTAGCTATTTACTGTAGAGTTGGAGAATCTGTGACAAGCCAAGAGGCCCACTATTTTGGCCTACAACATGCATCAGCCTGACCCAATGGGAAGATTTTATTGGGAGCTGTAATCTACAAACATGTAGGGAGCCAAAGATTCCCTAACTCTGGTTTACTGTAATTACATTGAAATGCAAAGACATAGCCATGTTCATCTGGATCAGTATGCAAAGGGATCCCATAACATCTTTGAGACTGAGAGAAAGAAGTTGGTAAGTCTACTTCATCAGATGCATGGAGTGAAATACCTAGGAGCAGGCCTTTATAGCTATGAATTAGCTGGTTCCATGTGTGAACAGCAATAGAAATGCAAAACTTGTAGGTATGGTAATGAGATGACAAGTTCTGTTTTAACAATGGCTGCTGTGGGACAAAGGCAGGAGAATTTTGCCTAAAGCCAAGGTGAGTATGTGACGCTTCTTAAAGTCAAAAGAAAGCATATAAGGGTTTCTGTAGTATATGGTCCATTCTCTAGTTCATTATAGATATAGATAACTCTTTGGGCTCTGGGGAATTTTGGTTAAGGATATTAATTAATTTGTGACTCAATATATTATATGCAGCTGCTTGTTTCTTTACTGCTGCCCAATGGTTATTTTCTCTCCACATATTAGATTAAGTGCCCAAAGAAATGAAAGGCAAAGTAGTACATGGCAATGGAGCATGCTTTCTAATTATCTGGCTGCAAAGTTTTCATTGCAGGATGGATGGCCACTTCTGGGAAAAGCTTAAGTACAGAACAGTTACCTCTAGCTTGTTTATGATTGTGTTTAAAGATAGGTATCATGCCCCAGTGAGGGGGGATGTATACAGAAACAACCAACACATCTGCAAATGTATACCACCTGGATCATGATGCTTAGGGCCTGAACAGACTGCCAGAAATAATCCAGCTTGAGAACACTTTAACGGTCCTGGCTCAATGCTAGGGAATCATAGGAACTGTAGTTTTTTCTTAGACATTGAGCTGGTGCCACAATAAACTACATTTCCAATGATTCCCTAGCACTGAGCCAGGGCCGTTAAAGTGGTCTCAAGATGGATTATTTCTGGCAGTCTGTTCAGGCCCTTATTTGAGTCTGAACGAACTGCTGAATTCATCTTTTTCATGTGAAATTCATCTGTATGATTCAAACAAAAATCCATCAGTGGTACCTTTATTGGCCAACCAAAATGCACAATATACTTGTTGCAAGCTTTCAAAACTCCTTGGGCATCTTCATCAGAAAAGATATCACAAACCAAACAGGAGAAAAACAATTGGAGATATGGAGATTCCACTCTATTCCAGTGAGGTCACAGTCCTCTTTGTGGCAGAGAACACTGGAATGGCAACATATTGGATTGTAAAAGAGGGGTCCTTGTTGAGATGCAAGTGGATTATAAATTTCCTGGACTTCTCCTCAGTGTGAGGCTGTGATTCTACAGCAGGGGTCGGCAACCTATGGTTCGCAGGCTGAGTGCGGCCCATGGAGGCCTTGGGACCGGCCCATGGCTGGTTCTGCTGTTGCTACCGCGTGCATGCTGCATGCCACGTGTGAGCACAGGGACCATTTTGGCATCCAAAATGGCGCCCGCACTTACACACACATGCGCACGATGGCGGGTACCATTTCTGAATGCCCAACGGCGGCAGCGTCAGTGCCGTGCAAATTCGCATATCGCCAGCTTCGTTGGGCCTTCCAAAATGGTTCCCTGCATCGTGCGTGCATGTGTGTGCGATGCAGAGCGTCATTTTGGAAGGCCCAATGGCACTGGTGCCGTTGGGCCTTCCAAAATGGCACCTGCCAATGTGCGCATGCGTGCGTGCGTGAGTGCGGGTGCCATTTTGGCATCCATTTTGGTTGCCGACCCCTGCTGTAGAATCACAGCATCACACAGAATCAAAGCATTACAGAGTTGGAAGGGCTATCTTGACCAACCACATACCAGGCATCTAAGGTAATCTCCTAAATTGCCATCCAACCTCTTTTAAAGAGGTCCAATGAAAGAGAAAGTCCATTCCACTGTAGAAAGTCTCTTATTGTTAGGAGGTTCTTCCTATTGTTTAGGTGGGATCTCTTATATTGTAATTTGAATCTATTGGTTTGTGTCCTACTGTCTGTGGCAGCAGAAAACAATTTCCCCTCATCATCTACATGATATCCCCAAAAAAACAACAACATGGCTAGCATGTCACTTCTCAGCTTCCTTTTCTCCAAGTTAAACATACCAAGGTCTCTAAGGGCAGAAACAGACAGTTCAGTAAAGCAGCCTTCTGGGTGGTGTAGAGGCATGGCATTTAGATGCCACATGCCCTAAAGATGTCTTGAAGCCACCCAGCTGTTTAGATGTGGGCAGCTTCAAGATGCTCTGGCAGCATGATATTTATACACCACACACCACCAGAACAACTTGTAGCTGGCTTCAAACCATTGTGGGGCAGGAAAAGCCAGCTTTTTGATGGCTGAAAAAGGAGCAGATCTTTGACGCTCCTTTTTTGTCTGGCTTCAAGGTGGATTGTGGCTATGGCATGTACTTACCATGGCCTCATCCAGCTTTGGCAGGGTGGCTTGAAGCCACCCTTTTGGGGCAGTCTGTTTCACCCGATAGTTGTTCCTCATAGGGCATAATTTCCATACCTTTTTCCATCTTGGCAACTCTCCATTACACTACAATTATTATTATTATTAATTATTAAAGTTTATTTCTAAAGTGCTGTCAGTGTACACAGCACTGTACAAAAAGACAATCAAGCATAAAATAGAATAAAAACCTTCCAAAGGCATAAAATCTAAATACAAAACAATAGGTAAAATAATAAAAGTCAATTAAAGCAAAAAAACAATTAAAACAATTAATTAGCAACATCTGTCTACCCAAATGACAGAAAAAGTAAATGTATATCAGACAGTGCCAGGGAATGCCTCCCGGAACAAGGTGGTCTTTAACTCAGATTTAAAAGTGGACGAAGTAATGACCCGTGTTTGATCGGGAAAAAGGTTCCAGGAGTGAGGGGTGGCAAGCGAGAAGGGGCGAATCTGAGATGAAGCAGTGGGGATGCTAGGTTGGGACAGCAGGCCTTGAGTACTAGAATGGAGGGTACTGATGGGAATGTAAGGAGAAAGAAGTACAGATAGGTAAGGAGGGGCTAGCCCATGCTGGGCTTTGAAAGTTAGCAACCGAAGCTTATATTGGATACGGAAGGGGAAAGAGAGCCAATGAAGAGAAAATAGCAAAGGGGAAACATAGTCAAAACAGCAAGCAGAAGTAATGATGCGAGCAGCTGAATGTTGGACAAAATTAAAGGGCGAAGATGAGAGAGAGGAAGCCCAGCTAGAAGGAGATTACAATAGTCTAATCGGGAGACCACCAAAGCATGGACCAGAGTCTTGGCAGTGGAGGCTGAAAGAAAAGGACGGATTTTGGCAATGTTATAAAGGAAAAATCTGCAGGCTTTGACTCTGGCCTGGATGTGGGGAGTAAAAGACAGAGAGGAGTCAAAAATGAAACCAAGCCTGCGGGCTTCCTGGACCGGATGAATAGAGGTGTTGTTGACAAAAACAGAGAAAGAAGATTGAAGGGAGGACTTAGGTGGAAAGACAAGAAGCTCCGTCTTGGACATGTTGAGCTTCAAACGCCAATGATGCATCCACAAAGAGACAGCTGTGAGACATGAAGAAACTTGCTGTTCAAGCCCTTGAGAAAGATCAGGGGTGGAAAGATACAGTTGAGTGTCATCGGCATACAGATGATAGGAAAAACCGAAAGAACTAATAAGTTTTCCTAAAGACAAGGTGTACAGAGAGAACAATAGGGGACCCAAAACAGAGCCCTGGGGAACTCCAACAGATAAGGGAATGGGGGACGAAGTCTGACCACTTGTGACCACTGCAAAATATCTATCTGACAGATAACATTTAAACCAGTCAAGAACTGAGTTCGAGAACCCAATGTCAGAAAGTATATCAACTAGAAGACAGTGATCCACAGTGTCAAATGCTGCAGATAAATTGAGGAAGATGAGCACAGAATAGAGACCATTTGCCTTGGCCCGTAAAATATCATTGGAAATCTTTGTGAGGGCTGCCTCAGTGGAGTGCCGTGGGTGGAAACTGGACTGAAAGGGATCGAGGATGGAGTTGGCTTTGTGAAACTCAAGGGAGCGGGAATAAACGACCCGTTCCAAAACCTTAGAAAGAAAGGGGAGAAGAGAGATTGGATGATAGCTGGACAAAGAAGAGGGGTCAGGAGAAGATTTTTTCAAGATAGGGGAAACAAGAGCATTTTTAAAGTCAGAGGGAAAAGAGCATGTAGAAAGAGAGAGGTTAAAGATAGAAAGAAATGAAGGAAGGAAGGAGAGGGCTATAGAGATTAGGAGACAAGGGGGAATTGGATCAAGCGAACAAGTTGTAGGTTTAGAAGAGTGCAGCAGGGTAGAGAGTTCATCCAAAGAAACAAAATGTGTGTAGATGTACATATAAAGTATTGTTTCCACCAAAGGATGAATATATACTGCAAGAACCTTGGGGAGGGGCAGTCTAACTAACAACAATAGCAATTATTATCTAAAGAATTCTAGTAATTTCCTTTTTGTCTGAAGAATTCTAAAACAGTCATTCCTTTTCATAGTAGGAAGAGATAAGACTCCACTCCCCAGGCACAGTTTCATGATAGGACCCCTCTCTACTTCATGGGTGAAATGAATTAAAGAAAAACAGAGAAGTGAACAAGCTTTTTGCATTAAACATAATATGGCCCTAGACTGTCTAAGCAAGGAGTTTTATTAATAGCCGCAGTTTTGAAAGTTTGAGATATTCCACCTGATAGCTAAAATGACCATGCTGGATCTTTCAATGGATCCTAGTAAATCTTCATAGAATCATAGAATCATAGTGTTGGAAGAGACCATATGGGCCATCCAGTCCAACCCCCTGCCATGCAGGAACTCAAAATCAAAGCATCCTTGACAGATAGCCATCCAGCCTCTATTTAAAGTCCTCCAATGAAGGAGTCTCCACCACACTCCGAGGAAGTGTGTTCCATTGTCAAACAGCTTGCACTGTCAGGAAGTGCCTCCTAATATTGAGGTGGAATCTATTTCCTGTAGCTTGCATCCATTGTTCTGAGTCCTATTCTTTGGAGCTGCAGAAAACAAGCTAGCTCCCTCCTCAATATGACATCCCTTCAAATATTTAAACAGGGCTATCATATCACCTTTTAACGGTCTCTTCTCCAGGCTAAACATACCCAGTTCCCTAATTCATTCCTCATAGGGCATGGTTTCCAGACCCTTCACTATTTTAGTTGCCCTCCTCTGGACACACTCCAGTTTTTCAACATCCTTTTTGAATTGTGGTGCCCAGAACTGGACACAGTATTCCAGGAGGGGCCTGACCAAAGCAGAATACAGTGGCACTATAACTTCCCTTGATTTAGATACTATAATTTTATTAATGCAGGCTAAAATTGCATTGGCCTTTTTAACTGCTGCATCACACTGTTGACTCATGTTCAACTTGTGGTACACTAAGACTCCTAGATCCCTTTCACACATAGTTTCGTTAAGCCAGGTGTCCCCCCCATCTTATATCTATGCATTTATTTTATTTTATTTCATTTTATTTTATTTTTGCGCTAGGTACCGTACCTTACATTTCTCTGTGTTGAAATTAATTTTGTTAGCTTTGGCCCAGCTTTCTAATCTTTTTTTTTTCTTCCAACAAATGCTTTATGAAAGAATTTGCATAATTATACATAGAATCATAGAATCATAGAATCATAGAGTTGGAAGAGACCACACGGGCCATCCAGTCCAACCCCCTGCCATGCAGGAACTCCCAATCAAAGCATCCCTGACAGATGGCCATCCAGCCGCTGCTTAAAGACTATTCACAAAATTATCATACAATTAAGATAGCTTTCTAATCTATTAATCTATTAAGATAATTTTGAAATTTCATCCTGTCTTCTGGGGTATTAGTTATTCCTCCTAATTTGGTGTCATCTGCATGATATCTGCAGATGACACCAAATTCCTCCTAATTTGGTGTCATCTGCATTCTCCATTATATTCTTGCAAACAAGATAGTAAAATGTGGGCTAGACAATACAACTGTTTGGTGGATTAGTAATTGGTTGACTAACTGAACCCAAAGGATGCTCCCTATTCTTTCATCCAAATCATTGATAAAGATGTTGAATAGCACTGGGCCCAGGACAGAATTCTGTGGCACCCCACTGGTCACTTCCCTCCAAAATGAAGATAAGCCATTGCTGAGCATCCTTTGGGTTCGGTCAGTCAACCAATTACTAATCCACCTAACAGTTGTATTGTCTAGCCCACATTTTACTATCTTATTTACAAGAATATCATGGAGGACCTTGTCAAAAGCCTTTCTGAAATCAAGATATGCTATGTCTACCACATTCCCTTCATCTAGCAAGCTGGTAATTTTATCAACAACAACAACAACAACAACGAAAGATCAGATTAGTGTGGCATGACTTGTTTTTGAGAAACCCATGTTGAGCTTTAGTGATTATGGCATTCCCTTATAAATGTTCATAGACTCTGTGTTTAATGAACTGTTCTAGAATTTTTCCAGGTATTGATGTCAGAATAAGGGCCTGAACAGACTGCCCGAAACAATCCAGTTTGAGACCACTTTAATTGCCATGGCTCAGTGCTAGGGAATCATGGGAACTGTAGTTTATTATGGCATCAGAGATCTCTGACAGATAAGGCTCAATGTCTCAGAAAAAAAACTACAATTCCTATGATCCCCTAGCATAATACCAGGACAGTTAAAGTGGTCTCAAACAGGATTATTTCTGGAAGTCTGTTCAGGCCCTAACTGGATGATAGTTGTTGGGATCCTCTTTTTTCCCCTTTTTGAAGATGGGGACAATGTTTACCTTCCTCCAGTCTGCTGGTGAACTAGCAATTTGAATCCAATCAATATATGGAATGTATGAACTATTAATGATTGCCTATGACCACTGAAGAGAGAGAGTTAGTTTAAACTTTGGAATGAAACTGGAGAGGAATACAAAATTTTGGATAACAACATCCATCCTGGCCTGGTTTCTCTCAGCTATTCTGGAGAGACAGAGATAAGGCCAGGACAGGATAAGGCTAAGACATCTTGAGCTAAAAGCATTCCTGTGCCATTCCTATAAGATAAACAAACCTGTGCCAGTGGAAAACTACTGAAGCACATTCTTAAGCTAAGGAGGGAGGGGGAGTGGGGAGTGGTCTTATGTTGAACCTGAATGTAAGATACTATGGGCCTTTGCAGACCCAGAAATAGTGCAAATTGAGTCCACTTTAAATTGAGGCACTGCCTTGGCTCAGTGCTAGGGAATCATGGGAATTGTATTTTTTTTCTAAGACATTGAGCCTTCTTTGTCAGAGAGCTCTGGTGCCACAATAAATTACAGTTCCCATAATTCCCTAGCACTGAGCCAGGGCAGTGCCTCAATTTAAAGTGGACTCAATTTACACTATTTCTGGCAGTCTGCAAAGGCCCTAAGTAAACCTGTTTCTTTGGGCATTCTGGGCTTGGCATTTTTGGAAAAACTATTTCCTGCTGAGCCCGCTAGCGCAATTTTTAATAAACAGAAGCTCATTTCCTTCAGAATCTGAGTGTGGTCTCTTTGTCCCATTTTTCCTGCAACACTTGGACCTCTCCTGTTCTCCAGGAGTTCTCAAAGATTATTGCCAATGGCTCTGAGATTACATTTCCCAGTTCTTTTAATATCCTTGGAGGTAGTTCATCTGGTCCTTGAGACTTAAATTCATTTAGGTTAACCAGGTATTCCTGTACTACCTCTTTACTTATTCTGTGCTGCATTTCCCCTATTGTGTCCTCTGCTCCATTTTCCTCAGGTTGAGCACTCTTTTCCTTTTGTGAGAAGGCTAAGGCAAAGAAGGTGTTGCATAGTTCTGCCTTTTCTCTGTTCCCTGAGGCTGCTGGATGCCTTGTCCCTATCCTCCCTTTTGCCAGCCCAGAAAAGAGCGGCAAAATGCTGCTCCTTTCAGGGTCAGCAAAAGAATGCCCTAAGAGTCAGCGTGTGGCTCTTTAGCACCCCTGCTGGCACAGCATGTTAAAACACTGCGGTGTCAGCATGCTGACAGCGTGGGGTTGGGGCTCCCAGTGTGCAGCTGCCCCTCCCCATCCCTGCCTCCAGGCTGGCCCTTTGGGCCAGTCTGTAGAGGCCCTTATTTCAGTTGAAAGTTCTTTTGTCATCCAACCCTGTTTCTTGAGACAATTTCCATATTTCCTTCTCATTGGAACAGTTTGAGATTGTGCCTTCAGTATCTCCCTTTTGAGAAACTCCCCTCCATCCTGAACTCCCTTCTCCTTTAGTATTCCTGACCATGGGATCACTTCCAGTGTTTCCCTAAGGGCCTTTGCAGACTGCCAGAAATAGTGCACATTAAATTGAGGCACTGCCCTGGCTCAGTGCTAGGGAATCATGGGAACTGTAGTTTATTGTGGCACCAGAGCTTTCTGACAGAGAAGGCTCAATGTCGCAGAAAAAAATACAATTCCCATGACTCCCTAGCACTGAGCCAGGGAAGTGCCTCAATTTAATGTGCACTATTTCTGGCAGTCTGCAAAGGCCCTAAGGGGGGATGCAGACCAGGGCGTCGGAGACGCCCTGGTCCGGAGTGCCGCCGGAGTTCAGCCTCTGGACCGCGGCGCTCCTGCGGCGCATCTAAAAGGAGCACCAAATTGGCGCTCCTTTTAGATTTAAGGGAAAGTGCGCCCCAAAAGCGGCAGGTGCACTTTCCCTGGCTCAAACGGCGCAGCGCATGTGGGCGCTGCACCGTGAGGTCATCCCCGGTGCGCTGGGGCACTGCGCCGTGAGGTCATCCCCATCATCTGGGGGCGACCTCGGGGAGAGGAAGGGGCACCGCTCGTGCGGCTGCCCCTCCTCTTCCCTGCCCGGAAGACGACTCTTTTAGTCGTCTGCCGAGGCCCTAAGTTTACTGAAATCAGCTCTCCTAAAGTCTAGATTAGAATGAGTGTCTGGCTATAACTAGCTTCTCCTTTCCACTGTATAAGAAACTCCAGGAGAACATGATCATTCCCACCTAATGATCCTACTGCTTGCACCCCATTTACCAGTTCATCCCTGTTGGTTAGGATCAGATCTAAAATAGCTGATCCCCTTGTTGCCTCTTCCACCTTTTGGACAATGAAATTCTCTTCAAGGTAAAAGTTTTGGCTGAGTTTGACTTCCAGCAAATGTCAGGATAGTTGAAGTCACACATCACTACTACATCTATCTTTTCTGAGTGTGTGGTCATCTGTTCTAGAAAGGCATCATCCAATTCCTCAGTCTGACTTGGGGATCTGTAGTAGACTCCCACAACAACATCCCTGTTGTTTCCTTCCCCTTTAATTTTTATCCAGATGCTCTCCACCTGATTTCCAGGATTTAAGTCCTGGATCTTCACAATTGTAAACATCCCTGACATATAATGCTATTCCTCCTCCTTTCTTGTTTGGCCTATTTCTTTTAAAAAGGTTAAACCGCTCTATTCCTACATTTCAATCATGAGACTTATCCCACCAGGGATGCCTATTATATCATATTTGCTTTGTTGTGCTTGGAGTTGAAGTTCATCTTGCTCGTTTCCCATGCTATGTGCATTAATGTAGAGACATCTAAGAGCATGGGCCCTCCCCACTTGCTGCCTGGGTGATATTTTTTTGCCTCCCATTGTTGGGCCCTTGCATCATTTGCCTTGTTTCATTTATAACACTTTGACTATTATCTCTAGCCCATGATGTATTCCTGCTTTTAAAGATACCTTCCAAGATACTGTCTCCTTCCCCCACATGAGTCAGTTTAAAGCCCTCCTGATCAAATGTTTGAGACTATTCGCAAAAAAATGTTTCTGCCAACTGATATGAGATGCAGCCCATCTCTTGCCAGAAGTCCACTCTCATGGAACCTCAGCCCATGATCCAAGAATCCAAATTGTTCTTGGTGGCACCGTCTATGGAACCAGTTATTCACATCTGCTATCTTCCTTTCCCTTCCTGCACCATGTCCTTCAACTGGGAGAAGAGATGAGATAACAACCTGTGCATCCAGCTCTTTCAGCTTCCTACTCAAAGCCTCATAATCCCTTCTGATATTCTGAAGGCTATGCCTTGCAGGATCATTGGTTCCCACATGGACCAAGAGGAAGGGGTAATTGTCAGTAGGCTTGACAATTTTTGCCCCAGGGAGACAACACACCTCCCAGCACATCTTGTCAGACCCACAAACCACTGCTTCTGTAACCCTCACCAAGGAGTCTCCCACCACCACCACAAGCCTCCTCTGAGGTTTAGCAATGGCTGTTTTCTGCAGTGGTACTTTCAAGGTCCCCTGCACTGTCCCTTAGGACTGTCTCTGCTGCTCTTCCTCTTTATCCTTGATAAGGGAGAGAGCTTCAAATCGATTCTGTATCTGCAAGCTCCCAGAATGATCCCTGGTTTTCCTACTTCTCTGTATGATGTTCCTCCAGCTGTCTACCTCCTGTGTGTGAAGTGACCTCCTCCCCAACAACTTCCTCTGTGTGGTCCCCATCCCTGTCCAGTCAAACCTCTTTCTTCCTAATATGCTGAAGTGTAGCTACCCAGGCTTCTAGCTGCTGGACTTTCTCTTCTAGGAGGACTACCAACTTGCACTTGGTGCAGGTGAATATCCTCACATCTTTAGGCAAGCAGACAAACATCCCACAAGTGTTGCAGGTGACTGCAGCAGCTCCCTCAATGTCCATATTGAGAAATCTTAAGTAAGCACTGAAACAGGACTATGGGCTTCTCTCTCAAAAAGTCCCCTAGTAAAGACCAATGTAAAGGGCCCCTGTTGGCTTGGCCTTTTCACCAGGCTCTGTCAGCGAGCTCAGTCAACTGAATTGATAACTCTATAGAGAGCTCCCAGATGCTGCCTCATTCTGGAGGCAAGTTTCTGACTCTCTTCCTCTGAGTAAAAAAACCCCAAAAGCCCTTTAATTGTTTAAATATTTTTGATTAAGAAGCCTATGGAGCTTTGAAAGCTTGCAACAAGTATATTGTGCATTTTGGTTGGTCAATAAAGGCATCACTGATAGATTTTTGTTTGAATTTGCTAAATGGCCAACACAGCTATCCCTGAATGTCATTTGTTTGATGCCATCCTTACTTGGAATTGCCAGTTATTAATTGCTTATTAATAAAAGAGGGACATTTAAACAATAATTTAGCAACTCTCACACATAGCCATTACAATGACTTTGAATATTTGGGAGTGGTTTAGTTTGTATTTCTTTTTGAAAGAGATAGACCATTTTTTCTGTTAATACAGGTTGAGTATCCCTTATCTGAAATGCTTGGGACCAGAAGTCTTTTGGATTTTGGTTCTGAAATACCTGTGTTTGTATATATGCACATAACGAGGAATCTTGGATATGGGACCTAGGTTTAAGCACAACATTCATTTATGTTTAATGTACACCTTATACACATAGCCTGAAGATAATTTTATACTATATGTAAATGATTTTGTGTATGAAACAATGTTTGTGTACATTGAACCATGAGAAAGCCAATGTGTTATTATCTCAGCCATTCATGGAAAAAAAAATAGTATTTCAGAAAACTTGTGTAGGTGTTGATGATGATGATGTATTTACCAGAGGAGGATTCTGTCTACAAAAGATATCTTCCCCACCATATACCATCTTACCTAAAGACTGAAACAACATGTAGGCATCTGACTAACATCTCCAATTGTTTTTCTCCTGTTGGTTTGTAACATCTTGCTTGTTGAAGAAGCCCATGGTGCTTTGAAAGCTTGCAACAGTATATTGTGCATTTTGGTTGGCCAATAAAGGTATCACTGATGGATTTTTGTTTGAATTTGCTAAATGGCCAACACAGCTACCCCTGAATATGTTCTTACCAAAACATTTATACTGGGAAGAACCAGAGAAATGTCAACATAATTCCAGCAAAAAAATAAATGAACTCAACATCATGACTCCATTCTTCTTTAGTGTGTAATCCCTCAATATCCAGGTGTTTAATGGTGGCTTAGGCTGCATCTACACAGCAGAATTAATGTAGTTTGACAGTCTTTAATTTTCACGGCTCAATGCTATGGAATTCTGGTATTTGTAGTTTTGTGAAATATCTAGCATTCTATGTAAGGCAGCTCTGGTTCTACAACAAACTACAAATCCCAGAATTCCATGGGATGGAGCTATGACATTTAAAGTGGTGCCACACTGCATTAAGTCTGCAGTGTGGCAGCAGCCTTAGAAGAAGCAAACCCATTGTCTGGAAGCCTGACCATCTATTATATTAGATTAAAAGAAAGGAATGATGACTAGATCCAAGCAGTGGCACCAATTTGTCAGTAACTCCTGGGGGAGAAAAGCAGAAGAAGCCTGTGGGCATGACTTGATGAGATATCCCTTCTTTTAACTTTGAGGACTGTTCGTCAGAGCCTTGGCAATACAAGAGTGACCCCCTCACTCTCAACCCTCCCTTCCAGGACAAGCCTCCAGTAATACACATGCATGAAGAATAGGACTTGGCTACCCTTAAACAACAGCAGTTTCCTGAGAGGAGGTAGGACTAGGAACACCAAACATGACAGCAGGACTGTGCTGGCCATCTGTTGGTTCCAGAGCCTTCTGGGATAACTTTTGGTCTTGCTATACTTTAGTTCATTAGATGTGGCCTGAATTTACCCTCCTCCCCAGCAAGCTGCCCTGTTGCTGGACTCCTGCCAGGTTCTTCCCTGAAAATTCAGCCTGGAACAGGATAAACAAATGCAGTGTCCCCATAAAATTCTATTGGCTAAAACCCGTCAATTTTATTTCATGGTGTGCATGCATGTGGATGAGTTTTCTTTTATCTTGTCATTCTGCATATGCTGTCACAAATCAAATGGTTCTTTCCTATGGCCAAGATTCTAGATCAACTATCTTCTCCCAGCCTGACCCCTCCAATCCTAACTTGACCAGCCACAGCAAACAATAGGGGTCTGTTCTCCTTTCAGTTGGGACACAGCAGACTGCGGTCTCCTCACCCACCTGCAAGCAATATCAATTGTGACAGGCAGAATTAGAATCAGGATTGTCATTTATCCACATACCAAGGATTGCTCATGGAGAGAAGTCTACTGCATCCTGATTCACTACCATTGCCTGCAGTGGTTGGTGCTGTGTAAGTCAGGACTGGGGTATTTTTACAATTCCCTATATATTCCCTACACTATTAAATGCAATAGGGATTTTGAACAGAAATCACTTACAAATATGCAAGGAAATTATTTCACTACAGTCTTAAAGCATTGCTATTCCACTTCAATTGCTCTGGCTACCTCCTGTTGTATTCTGGAATTTGCAGTTTAGGGAGGGGCATTTAGAATATTCAGTCAGAGAGGTCTTAGGCCTCACTGAACTACAAACTCCTAGAATGCAACAGGAAGCAGTCAGAGCAGTTTAAGTGGAATAGCTATGCTTTAAGAGTGTAGTGCAATACTCTAGTAAGTTATGAAGTAATAACTATGATCATGAATCCCTATACAGTTGCCCCTCTGTTTTCATGGACTTGAAGTCTGCATCCCTCACCCATTCACTGGCAGCAAATGGAGGGGGATAAAATGGGGGGCATGGCCACAGCACACACACCCATTCAAGCTTATGGGGCTTGAATATTTGTAGTTTTCCATTTTTGCAGGGGGTGGGAGGTGTCTGGAATGGATCCTCTGCAAAAACAGAAGAGTGACTATATATGTATTCTATTGACTTAAATAACTTGTAATATAACCCTAGTTATGGTTATTCATACGCAAGAGCCATTTATTTCAGTTAGATTTACTCTTTAGTACAAGTGGTTAGCATTTCAGCCTGAAACTTGACTGTCCTTTGTGTCTGATAAGACCTATGTTCTACTGCTGCTACTACCTGTTATCTTATTCTTCTGAGTATCTCTTCCGAAGTTGTTCCCACTGAAATGAAATTAAAATTTTGTTCTACAGCAGGGATAGGAATTTATGTGGACCTCCAGATATTGTTGAACTGCAAGTCTCAGCCAGCTTGAGTTCCTGTACTGGGAGGAAGGCAGGATATAAATAAACAGAATAGTAGTAGTAGTAGTACTAGTTGGCAATCAGGCACATGATAGCCAATGATGCAGAATTTGGGGGTTTCAGTCCAACAATACCTTGGAAGCTTGCAAGCTTCCCACTCCTTTTTACAGATAATATCTGATTTGCTTGTCTACCTCATTCATTGTCTGCATCATTATCAAGGTCATTTTTTTCTGTCTACAAAATAACTATCTAAAGAACATCTGGGCTGTATTTTGAAAAGTTTGATGTTGTCTCACAGTAGATCCAGCATAGCTTTCTATTAATTTATCTGTGTTAAATGATTTCTCTAAACTGGAAAATGGCTTCATAGCCTAGAAGGTTTACAATATTTTCCCTCTGAGATAAATTAAGTAAAGAGATGGGCAATGCATCCTTCATTAAGTCTGGCTGTTTTTCAAACAAAGTATTAGCCTTCACTGTTACCAAGGTGCTAATGCTTGGACGTGATTCACTCATTATCATTTAGAGGGAGACTTTGGCTACCCAGTGATGACTCTCTTAGGCTCATAAACTGAATTCATCATTGGTATTTGTTCACAGATTGTCAGAAGGTGAAGCACTGATCACACATTGAAATGGAGCTGAGCACCCAATCTAAATGTCATAAAAAGCAGAATAAATTTAATAGCCCAAATATAATGTTCAGTTTTCATGATTGTTTCAGGAAGGGAGTCTGCTACAGAATAATACTTCAGCAGAGCATGTCTGAAGGACCAAATAACAACACAAAATAACAACCTAGAAGTAATGAAATCTGGTAGTGTTAAAAAAAGAATGCCTGTTCTTTTAGATGTCATATTTTCAGTTTTAAAACTGATGGACAAATCCTACATTGGGGTGATACAAAAGGCAGCCTAAAAGTTCAATTCAAGGCTGAGATCTCTCTCTCTCTCTCTCTCTCTCTCTCTCTCTCTCTCTCCACCCCCTCACCCTGGCACATAGCTTTTCATCCTGGTTCTTTCAGGCAGGATCCAATTGTGAGCTTCCACTAACTGAAGAGAAGAATCTAGTGAAACATGGAGGAATGATGTCACTATTCTGTTATAGTCCTGCATGAGCATACCAAAACAACAACAACAATAAAAAGAAAGTCTAGAGGGCTTGGATCTCCCACCTTTGCAGCCTCTTTTCAGGTGGTATAGAGAGAGATGCAGGTGGGAGGTGAGTAAAGTTCAGAAAAAAGTTGGTGTTAGCCCCTTATTCACATTTCTGAGCTGGGGATAATAGCAGGGGCAGTTGGTGTTGGGCATCTATATAAGGGGAAAAGGTGTACTCACTCCAAACATGGTGCAATCAGTCCAGATGATGTACAGCCAGTTCTGCAGTGAAACTACCTCTTTTAGCTTTTAAGCCAATTTCAGAAAACTTGGCAGTTACTCTGGAGCTTCCATGAACTTCTGAGTGACCTCAGCATTTTTGGAAGTGTAGACACCTAGATCAGCTTGGATCAGAGGGTGACAACTGTTACCATTTTTTTTAAAAGGAACTGTGCTACTTGTTATGCATTACAAGCCAAACCACTTGTTGCAAAAAAAAAAAAAAAGTTTCTTTCCTCTTGGGTTATTCACTGTTACTACCTTCCTGGGCTAGCACACACCCCCTCCTCCCAAGCAGAGCATCACTGTTCACATATCACTTTCCTGGCATCAGAATGAGGTGTTCAGCCAAGTGATCAATGAAAAGGGTGCTGCTCTACCCTCTCCTCATTAATCACATGGCCGGGAACTCTTTTCTGACCTCACCAGGAGTTATGTCATCAGCAAAGCTCTTCTGCCAGGGAGTCGCTTTTGTGGTTGGTGAGACAGTGGCAGTGATGGTGCTGGGGACAACAGGGCACTGGTGCTGATGGTGGTTGACCATCTGGTTGACGGTATGGACAGTAAGGTGACTTCACCTTGCTATTGTGCCAATATGTGTGGAGTTTGTGGAGTAGATCCAGGGCAGATTCAGAGCAGAATATTCCAGGCTGCATCTGGATTTTTATTTTATTTTATTTTATTTTGCTGGTCTAGACACTCCCTAGGTCAATAGTTCAGTGAATCTACTCTGTGAACTTTAAAACACTTATTCAAGGTACAGAAGCCTCTCTTGAAGTGCTTTGGATCTTGTAAATATCTAGTGTTTTGGATGCCTCTTTTTAAGTTTAAATTCATTTTACACATGTTCAGTCATCATTTTTGTGTCCCATTTTCTGCACTTTAAAAGATGGAAAGCAGAATTTAAATCACACTATTTCATCCTAATATAAAAATTTCTGGGTCCTATGTGGCTGCTGGGCAAACAGCCATGCCAGATCCAAATGCAACAGGCTGCCAGGTACAGCTTGCGGAGGGTACTGGGTCTTCCAGGTCCTGAGCAGCTGCTGGGTGAGCAGCCATTCCAGAGCTGGATGGAATGGATTGCTGGACATCAACAGCTGTATCCCCCCCCGACACACACACACACACACACACACACAGAACAAAGGTGGAGGTGGTGGCTGGAGTGTGCACCAGCCAGGCAATCTGGGGGGGTGGCAGCATGAGTTACTGCACTGGGGTAGCAACAACCCTAGTAATGCACTGTGTATGCATGTATGTGTGCATCCACACCCACACCCACACATGAAAATAAGATTTGTGATCCATTCTGAGGACCAATCCACATATCAGATTGGCTCAGTCTGAAATTGCTATAGAAATTCTATCAGCAGACTTGACACATGATAACATTTCTCAAGCAACAATGAGAACAGCAGTAGCAGCTTCCAGTGCCCATTTCATAGAGCACTGAGTACCTAGACCAGGGGTAGGCAACCTTTCCCCTTTAAGGGCTGAGGGACTTCAGCTCCCAGAAGCCTCAGCCATGTTGGCCAATAGTCCCATGTTGGCCAACAGCTCCTGGGATTCTGGGAGCTGAAGTCCTTCGGCCCTTAAAGGGGAAAGGTTGCCTACCCCTGACCTAGACTATGGGGTCAGGAGAAGCTCAGTGGCTAAAGACATGTTTTTGCACACAGAAGGTTCACAATTTGATCCCTGATATTTTCCATTAGGACTGGGAAAGACTCTTGTCTGAAAGCCTAGAGAGCTGTTATCAGTCAGGATAGACAATATTGAGTGAGATGAACCAATGATCAGACTCAGTGAAAACCTGCTTCCAGTGTTTGTGTGCTGTTGTTTGTCATTCCTTTCAGGTCTCCATGCATTTCCCCCATATGTATATGTTTGTAACATTTATTCTTCGATATCTTCTTTCATCTGTGGTCACATATATATGAAGATGAAGATGTGCTCTAGATTTGTATGTGTTCCCTTGGAGATGAACAGCTAATTCAGAGTCCCTTTGGTGGACTCTTATGCTCAGAGATATGTAGACTTACACACTCAATGAGGCAAATGTATAGTTGCCTCTGACCCTGTCTCTATACATACACCCCTAAGAAAATTAAATGAGGCAGAGAAAATACTGGAAATGGGGGCTATAAAATAGATTCCATTTGCTGAAGTGGCAAAGTTGATGCCAAATGAACCAGTGCAGAGATTCTCAGTGAGGGAAAATAAAACACTGAGTGGAAGGGATAACAAAAGTGATGAGGGGAAAATTAAATTTTATGAAGATGGAGCTTCAGACTTTTATGAAAGGTGAAAATACTAAAACTCACACACCACTGGAATACACTGAGAGCCAGGTTGCACGTCTATGTTCAACTTACTGAAAGAGTTCCTAGATTCAAACTCAGAGATATGCCCTGCACCTTTAAAGTAATCTGCACTGCAGAAATAATCAGGTTTGACCCAACTTTAACTGCCATGGCAGTGTAGATGCAGCCTGTTTCAGGAGATGAGGCAGCCATAGTCTCTCCTGTCTCTTCATTTACATATCTCTTGTTCCAATCATCATACAGCCATCCTAGGCTTATAACAGAAGACTGGAAGAAACAAAGGAAAGCCTAGGAAAAAAACATTGTGAGAAGCTATGTTTCTGTCTCTCCTGATACATTGTGGCATTTAACAAAACTGGACAGATCTCTAGAATGCAGTCCAGTACAATATATAATGTACTGGAGATTGCTTCCCAAGAAGTACTGCCAATTAATCTATCCACTTAGCTTTTCCCTTTATTTATTTATTTATTTATTTTTCCAGAGAAGAAAGAAGAAACAGGGTTTGAACAGTTACATTTAAAAGTATTTAACTAAAGTTATATTCTCCTCCCAGCACCCAACTCTTTGTTGTTGTTGATATTAACAGGTCTTGAGTTGATCCCGATTCATGGCAACCATGTGGATGAGACATCTCCAAGCCCCTTGACCCCTTTACTTTCTCATATTCAAAAGTAACTTTCCTTTGATCAAAGTCAAAGACATCAGTCCTGGTACACAGAATTCATTCATTTTATATATCTCCCACCTCCCCCCACCCCTATGAATTGGGAACCCCTGAACTGGGATCCAAATGACTTTCTCTCCAAAGGTTCTGAAGTGTGAGGAATCTCAAGGCTGCTCTCCTTTTCCTTCCTTTCACTGGGAAATTGAAATATCAATAAGTTTTCTTCATACCCTTATACTGAATTCCTTCTCTGTGAAAAGTGCAGATCTGAAGATTATAGAAAATGGCATGTTTCTGGCTTTTCAAGAACACTGCAAACTATTTAAAAGATATATTTTAAAAAATACGTTTTAAACAGCAAAATTAAAACAGTACAGCACTCTCCTAAAATCCATTTCTTTAAAACATTCTTCTCTCAAAAACCTGTTGGAATAAATAAATAAATAAATAAAGTCTTTCCTTGTCTAATAGCAGGGCAGCAATGAAAGAGGCACTCTAGCATCATTAAAAAGGGAGTTCTAGAGCCTATGGGCCTCTGTAGACCGGCCCAAAGGGCTGGCCTGGAGGCAGAGTTGGGGTGGAGCAGCTGCATGCTAGCCACGCCAACCCCATGCTGATGCCATCCTAACACCACGCACTATTACACATGGCACGCGGCGCCAGGATGCCCTTCCGGTGCAGCATTCAAACACGCTGCAGCAAAAAGGGCATTTTGCCTCTCTTTTTGGGTTGGCAAAAGGGAGGATTGGGGCCATGGCATGGCGTTGCTGCAGCCCCGATCTGCCACTTCGTGGGGCAGCCCAAAGCCACCCGTCTGCAGAAGGCCTAAGTCTAGAGCTGTATCATGCATCTTGCCTGCCATGATCTTAGGGCAATGACAGGGTAATCAGAGTTGGTATCCTGAGGTAATGTGATGGGATATAGCAATAATAATAGCAAGTACATTTCTATACAACTTAGTGCACTTAAGCACTCCCTAAGCAGTTTACAACATGTAAGCTAATTGCCCCCAACAAGATGGATACTCATTTTAGCAACCTAAGGAAAAATGAAAGGCTGAGTGGACTCTGGAGCTCTGCCTGGGATCAAATTCATAATCCTGTGGCTGCAGTACTAGCATTTAACCATTTCACTACCAGGGCTCCATTCCATGAGGTGATTATTGCAAGGAAGTGTTTATCATACCCAAAGATAGGATGATAGCAGAGGAGAGGAGGCAGGTATGGCTAGAGACTACCAAAGGTCATTCCTCTGGGAAGAAATTGGCAGAACGAAGAAGGAGGGACAGTATGGGAAATGGGAGAAACAAGATTTTGCTTCTGCAATGAATGATAAAGTGATCCACCAATAATTATGTGTAGCTTAATTAGGCATTGCTGATACTTACTGTTTAGTTTTGACAAAGAACATCTCTGATATGGACCTATAGTTACTGAATAAAGGTTTGCTGAGTTTTATCTACTAAATTTCTGAATTTTGTTAACTCCTGGACTTGACAGCCTAGGGCAGGGGTTCCCGACCTGGGGTGCCTTCACTCCCAGGTGGTGCAAATTGATTAAAGTGTGGGCTTTTTGTGTTTCAAACACACATGTAAAATTAACCTTTACCATCAAAACAGAGACTTTTTTAAAAGAAATGAGTACACTTTGTTTTCTGCCTGATATAATGACTTTCTTGAGTAATATAAACAGTGGGTATTATTGCTGATTTTGAACTGCAGTCACTCATCATGATCATGACAGCCATACCTAGAAAGACAGTAGCAGCATATAGGTAACAATGTTTATTCATACCGATGGCACAATCCCAACAGTTTTGATTGTCCAATGAGTTTTGATTGCCCATTCAAGATCAAACTATTTCTACATATTTTGGATTGTAATAGGTTTATAATATCAATTTAACCCCTGCTGCTGTCAAGATTGCATCAAACCTCAATATCACTGTCTCTGCTAATTAGAAAGCCCTTGTACTTCAGTCCTGTGAGCTGTGATTTCATTAAACCACTGCGTAGAATTTTATAAACATTACTGGAAGTCTACTAGCCCTCTTGCACATAACGTGAAAAGAAGTGCAGGAAGACCAAAAGCAGGCCTTGTTTTGTATTAGAACCATCAAAAAATCATAAGGTACAATCTGAAAGACCTTAAATATTGTTTAAGTAGGAAAATTAAACACATGCTAATTTTAAAGACTCTCCATGTGAGACCAGTGTAATGTGAAAGCATTTAACTTTGGACTGTGCTTCCTCAAGAGTGAAGGACTGTTGAATCAGCAGAACTATCCCCACTGAATGGGAGAAGTTATACTCCAAACATCATTCCACCTTATGCTGTTTATAATATATAACACCTAGGCTAATGAGCTGTACCACATTTAATTAAACTTTCCATTGTTTTGTATCACCTGTTTTTAATGTATTTTGGTTTTGTTTCAAGAGACTTCAGCAATATAATAGATGAAGTCCGCATCCTGTAGCTGCAAGCAGAGGCTAACATCATGACTTCCAAATACTTTTGGCTTGTTTCTTACCTCTCCATGGTGTTCCTTTCCTTGACCCTCATTTCTGGAAGGCTGAGATTTCAGTCCTCTTTGAAAGGTGTTACATTATTCCCTATCTTTCAGAGCTCTTTGAAGACCTTTCTGAAGAAACTTGCCAAGAAAACCCCTTGATAGGATCACCTTAGGGTTGCCATAACTTGGAGGCACACATCATCATAATCAACAAAACAACATCATCATCTACATACAACAACAACAGCCTTAGACTGTGTGCTAACCATGGGCCACATGCTGTTGCTAATTTCTATCAAGTCGACTTCAATTCATGGTGACCCTATGAATGAGCCACACGATTTACACATTTATAGAGACTGCCCATTTCATTAAGTAATCAATCATGTTCTGATCAAAACAGTTTCTGTTTGTCTTGAAATTTCAGGGAAGTTGTACCTAAGGAGTATTCCACAAAATTCACTTTAAATTGAGCATTAGGTTGCAAAAGTATAGTCTGCAACAAAATGGAATTCTCCTTTTAGGATTTCAGTCCACTCCTCCTACCCAAGCTTTATGACTAATAAAAGAGAGTCAGCCAGTCAGTCAAAGAGTAATTCCATGGTCACCAATTTTCATACCACACTATTGGGGTTTTCACCTGACATATTTTTGTCCTTCTATTAGACGGGTCCCCACTCTAGCTTGTTTATACCTCCTTCTTGTATAAGAGCATTATTATTATGGCTATGTGATAAAGCCTGAACTTTGGAAACAGAAGGAATGATATTGTTGGAGACTCCATCATGTACATCATTGCTTTAGTATGTATGATTGTATCTGCAACCTTTTCTCCCTCTCATGTTCCCAATTAGAATCCTAATTTTTCAGAAGCTGTTGAATATATATGAAGATTGTGAAAACTGTGGGTTTGGACTTTGAGCAGAGGGAGAATAAGGAGGGTTAGAAAAAGAAGCCTGACTAAAAGTCAGGAGAAATGTTAACACTGAAAGCAATACAATTTACTCTGAATATGTAAAGAGGAGTGCACTAAGCAAGATTGGGAGGATACAAAAACCATCTTAAGCTTGCTAAAAAATATGGAGATGGTGAAGCTCCCTTCTCTCCTATGTTTTCCTTAAGGAAGGGTGACAGTGCTTTATTTTGTGCTATTGATCATGCTAATATGTAACTATTTGGATATATTTGAATTTTAGAGAATTTTAGATATATATATTTTGCAGCAAGAGACCCCATAGTGACATCTGATTCCTTGAGGAGTAACACTTAGAAATATAAATCATATTTGAAAATTTGAGAAAAAATGATAAAGTGGCTTTGGGAGTATCCAAAAATCCAGATAAGGAAAATCATCAGACTCTTCCTTTTCCCCCATCCTCATCCCCATTCCACATTCAGCTATTTCATGTCTCACCAAGAGTTTCAGGGGATAGTCCAGTGAGAAGAACTTTTGTAAGTTGTATTCTGATACCCAGTGTATAATGATAATATCTTCATCGTCATGAATCAGCTTTTTGACCACAGGTCACAATTCTGAAGCATTTCCAATCCTCGGCCAGTTTTCTCCTAATGATTCTGTCTTGATGTCCTCTCCCACCCACGCTCCACATAACATCAGAATGGTATGGAAGGAGATGAAGAAGGACCATGAAGGCTTTAGCTTTGTATGTCTCTCTTGGCTCCATCCTGCTCACCTACTACATAACATCAGGAGGCTGGGGGAAGCCAGACTAGGAAGGACCATTGTTCATCTCCCTTCTATTCTGCTGATATTGCAAGGCAGTAAGGAGCCCCTGCCTTTCTGCCAGAGACTCCCCCCACAATGAAACATGATTTAAAACTGCATAGTATTATGGATGTGCTTTGTTAAATTCTTTGATCCCACTACAGAAAACAAATAATCTGTCCATGCCCAGATGTCTTTGAAAACTATGCAGTTTGAAGGCATATCCCTAATACAAATTGGCTACTCTCAATCACCAGTTCAGGAACAAATAAAGGTCTGTGATAGAAACAATGACTTCTCAAATGACGTTCCAAACATTTTTGGGGGGAAATTATAACCTTTTCAAAATGCAGTTCCTATATTTGGTGTTATAAAATCTTATGGTTATATACAATGCTAACATGACATAGTGGTTTGAATGTTGGACTATGACTCTGGAAACCAGGATTTAATTCCCTACTTGGCCATGGAACCCACTGGGTGACCTTGGGCAAGTCACATACTCTCAGCCTCAGGGCAATGGCAATGACAAACCTCCTCTGAACATATCATGCCAAGAAAAGACCATAATATGTTTGCTTTTTGGTTGTCATAAGTCAAAAATTATTTGAGGTCACACAGCAACAACAAAGATCTATCTGAAATAGATCTATTGCAACCAGTGGGTCTCAAATTAGCTATGACTAAATGTCCCATTTTATTTCAAGGGATTTACTCTAAGTAGAACTAACATTCAATTTAAACTAGCAGAGCATTAGCTTTAAACACATATAACTGAATGGGTAGGTAAAACCTTGAATTTCTCTTCACTGGTGAAACAAAGTTATAAATATTTTTATGCAGTATATGTCCTTAATTAGGTATAACCCCACAGGGGAAATACTTTACAATAAGATTTTGAATGCCGTTAATCTGTGCATCATTAAGAACATGTCATGTGGGCAGATACCACCAAAAATACTTTCCTATTCTCCTTCAGGAGAAGAAAAAACTCTGAGTTCTGAAAAGACAGCATTTTACATTTTTGGAGCATTGTCCTTCTCATACATAATTGTCATATGGCTCAGTCTAATCAGTCAATATTGAAGAGTGTCCACTAAAATAATAATGCTACAAATGGGGAATATGTTAATCCTGGTGGACTCTACAGCTCCCAACAGCTTCATCCCTGTTGGTGTGTTTTTGACATGAAGTCTAGATGCTGAAGCTTGTGTACTAAGAGCACACACCAAAGAAAGCTCTGCTGTACAGTTCAGTGCAAGCTGGAGAATTCCTTCTCCCACACACAGAAGCTGCAGACATGACAGCACACTGAGTACTCTCAAGGAGGTTTTTAATCTTCGTTCCGATATTTACAATATCTCATACCATCTGACAAAATGCTCTGCTCACTATATACATCAACACCATTGGAGCGTCTCCCTTATATACACATTCATTGCTGGAGCTTCTAGTCCAACCCCTTACTGGTGTGCAACACAGTTTCCTTTTCCCCATGTGGCATGACGTTGCAGTATTGAAGACTGGTAATGCCAGCACCCTTCCAATTGGCTGCCACATGACCTATAGTAACCTTTTGTCTTTGTCCAATATTGCTTCATCTAAGACATTTTCCTCTGGATGCATTCATCCTGACAATCCCAGCATAAACAAATGGTAAGGGAATTATGGGAGACAAAGTCCACAGCATCTGAAATGTCAAAGGTCCTCAACTTTTATTCTAGCCAGTGGGTATGCCTCAATATTAGTAAAATCAACAACAAAACATTATTACCTAAAATATCTATCTAGATAATTATTTGGAAAAGCCAGATATTTTATATGCAAGATAAAGTTGGAGGGACATGAAAATCTGTCAGGCTCATTTCTCATTGCATTTTCCATTAGCATTCTGGTACTTCAGCCCATTGCTATTCTCAGGAGGCATGAAAACTTTTTGTTGTTGTTGGAGGAGGAGGAGGAGGCATGAAATGGAGACATTTGACCTCAACACATATATTTTCTAACACTATGAAGGAATTCAGTGTGTGTGTGTGTGTGTGTGTGTAGAAAAAAAAACTTCTCTTGTCATTCAAGTGTTCGGAAATATTAACAACCCTTCCTCTGTGAAGTCATGCAAATCCAAGGATAGATTAGATGGTTAATGAACAGAGAAGGACCATCCAGCCATTGGGGAAGCTTGTCTTAAAGCACTGAGGTTGGTTTCCTATCTCTTTAGCAATATCAACACACTCATTTGCACTGAGGTGATAAATCAGAATATAGGGTATGCTGCTTCAAACTATGTGAGATCCTCACAGGATAAAATGTTCTTTCATACTAAAATATATTTTCTGACAAACAAAATTTAATGAAGATGGCTTGTTTAAATCTCCCTTTTCTCCATTAACTTTTTTCTGTGTGGAAAGGGCAATCTATGCAGAAGATTATGTGGTTTAATATGAGCATTTCCCCCATCATTGTGAAATAGTACAGGGAGGGCATCACTAGGGGGTGCAGGGGGTGCTGGCCACACCAGATGACACCCTAAGGGGAGTTACAACTCTGTTCCCCAAACATCCACCTTTTTTGCAGAAACAGGCTGTGGTGTTCACCTGTGTCTCTTTAAAATGCTGAAGCTGAGTAGAAGAAATGGTGTGAGTGAAATGAGGCTCAATTTTTTTTAAAAAAAAGTTAAAATTAAAATTAATTTTTTTAAATAAAATATTCTTTTTACATTTTCTTTAAAAACATTCACTTCAACCACATGAAGCTATGTACATGTAAATAAATTCAGGTTGTACATAAGACCTTGTAATTTAAAGGTATGATTTTAATTTTGCTAGTTCTTTATGTCACAACTATTGCCAATAAATTCAGTGATATATGGGAATTATGATATAATAATAATAATAATAATAATAATTTGTATCACACTTATTGGCAGCAATCCAAGCGGCTTACAGTAAACCCCCCACATCATTTTGTCCAACCAACCCATCCCCCTTAAAACAGCATTAAATAACGCATAATTAAAATAACAATAAACATAGAATAAAAACATAAACAATATAACATTTTACAATAACATACTTAAACAGGTTACAGTACCCTGGTCAGGCACTACTGCGTTCCCCATCCATCAACAATGATGGGGCCACGAGAAGAACGCAGGAGTCAAAAAGCCCTAGGCCAGGATAATTAATTTATAAGTAACATTAGTAGAAAAAATTACTAAGGATTCTGTATGGTGTAGTATGAGAGAAGGTCAGTTGGGGGTTGACACCATGAGCTTCCACACTGTTTTATGGTTGCAAGTCAAGTTTGATTTATGGTAATAAGGGACTTCCAAGATACCTTATTATTAAGGGCCTTGCTCAGATCTTGTAAAATCAGGACTGTAGCTTCCTTGAGTCAATCCACTTGAAATGCAGTTTTCTCCTTTCACTTTCTTTCACTTTTACTAAATGTTGTCACTTTTTTCCATTGAGTCAGGATGTCTCGTAATATGTCTAAAGTACAAAGCTCCAATTTATTTCGGCTTCTAGGGAGAATTCAGGATTGATTTGTTCTTGCATTCATTTCTTGGTCATTTTGGCAGTCCCTGGTATCCACAGAACACTACTCCAGCATCACATTTCAAATGGGTTCTGTTCCTGTCACTTTGTTAATTGTCCAGCTTTCACAACTAAACATAGAAATCAGAAATATTATGGTATGATTGACCCTGACGTTGATATTTAATGATATACAGTCACCTCTCTGTTTTCTCAGACTTGAAGTCCACATCCCTCACCTGTTTGGGGGTGGCAAATGGAGGGGGACAAAATGGGGCATGTGCCTGTGAGCGTCCGTGGGTGCACACCGCTGTTCAAGCCTATGAGGCTTCAATATTTGCAGTTTTTGACTTTTGTGGAGAGGGGGTCTGAAATGGCTTCCCTGTGAAAATGGAGATGACTATAGTGTTACAAGTGAGGATCTTTTCTAATTCCTTCATAGCTGCCTCTCCCAGTTTCAGTCTTCTGATTTCTTGACTACAGTCTCTATTTTGATTTATCACTGAGCCAAGGTACAGAAGGAAAAAGGTAAAGGTATTCCCTGTTGACAAGGTTGTCAAGTCGTGTCCGACCATAGAGGGCGGTGCTCATCTCCATTACTAAGCCGAAGGGCCAATGTTGTCAGAAACTACTCTGTGATCATGTGGCCAGCATGGTTGCACAGAAAACTGTTTACCTTCCCACCAAAGTGGTACCTATTTATCTTCTTGCATCTGCATGCTTTCAAATTGCTAAGTTGGTAGAAGCTGGGACTAGTGACAGGAGCTCACCCCATCATGCAGCACCCAGGCCCCAAACTGCCAACCTGTCGATCTTGTAATCAACATAGTCAGCATCTTTAACCACTTGAGCCACTGCATCTCATACAGATACAGGTACAGAAAGCTCCAACTTATCTGAGGGGTTAGGGAGCAGAAGACTATCAGAAAGTGGAATTGCTTGAAAAGTGAAATCCAGGTTTTTCAGCTTAAAAATGTATTTTGGCCACTGAAAATGTAACTAGCATGCCATATATCATGTCTGAACATGTACAAAAGCTCAATAAACAGCCTACACACACGTGTGTGGTGTGTGTGTGTGTGTGTGTGTGTGTATGTGTGTGTGAGTGGTCTAAATGAGCCTCATAGGCAAGAAGAACTGACAAAAGGAAACACTATCGAATCAATGGAACTTGACTGTAATTTGCAAGCACACACACACATCTTAATGTGGCATGTGCAATGTGTGTGTGTGTGTGTGTGTGTGTGTGTGTGTTATGTGTGTCTGTATATGCTGTGTTGTGAGGGAAATAGCATTTCATGAGATTATGTTTAATGAGATTAACCCAAAGTTCCTCATCACCTGAGGTTATAATATTGCCAGCATGGCCAGAACTGAAATTTATTAAACTGGAGGCTGCTCAGTATGCAAGTAACTATATATTTTCTGCTTAGTTCCAAAATATATGGTAGTGTGAGTTGACAACAGGGGTGTAAATTGTTTCACATTTCATCTTCATTGGCAAGAATGAATAATATTACCATTTTTCTTCCTGATGTGAGCAAGTTCTCAAAAACTGTGCAGTGTTTCAAGGACAATGCACAGTTCATGGCTTTATCTGTACAAACAAAGCATGAGGGCATGGGGTGGGTGGAGTGAGCAGAAAACAACATTGTGTATGGATGGATTGCTAGCCTGCCAATACAGAAGGCTCACTGTAGGTGGGGGGGGGGGGCAAAATGAAGACATTGCCCCTCCTAAAAGAATTCTGCTCCCCATGAAATTTCCTCTAAATCCCCAAATTTCTAGCAGAGAGTGAGACACTGAAAATTGTTCATACTACTACTACTACTACTACTAATAATAATATAAATAGGTCCATGATGTAACAGGGTCAAAACAGATGGCTGTAAAGGGGTGGCTTAACATTGCCCCTTTGATTGTTAAGTTGGGACCATGGCAACTGCATGCTGGGAAAAAGGCACCTTTGCCACCATGGTGGCGGTTTTCAGCATTTGTGTGGCACAGCACATGTAAACACTGCACCACAGAAACACCATAATGCCCCCTGCTGTGCGGTCAATGAGGCAGCATGACGCTGGCTTGAGGGCATCTTCAGGTCATGCACCGTGCATACACCATGCCCCCATTCTGAAGCCAGCATTTTTTGCTGATCTGTTTTGGCCCTTAGTCTGAAAGATGCTAACAGTCTCAAATAATGATCTTCATGGAACACTGAACTGGTCTCCTCAATTCAACACTACCACTTTAGACCAACTATGAATTTTGCTAATAACTGCATCCAGTTCAGTAGTTATGAGATTGTAAGCCTGCCTTGTCAGCCTGACAGCACTCAATCTCAAGGGTTTCTGAGATGCTGAAGATTAGGCTATTGAAAATAATCATTACAGCATTTTCTCAGTTGCAGAGTACAGTGATACAAGAAATTGCAGCAGGATCCTGAGAGGTCTCTCCAGCTGTCTATTCTTGATGTGCTCCATGACTAGCAGAGTGCTGCAGATGTTATTTCTCAATACTCTGATATGAAGTGCCTTGGAAACCCTTTGGTTGGGGTGCTGCTAGGCTGAAAATGTAGGTGGTGGTAGGAATAGCAAGTACATTTCTATATCACTTATCAGTGCACTTAAGCACTCCCTAAGTGGCTTACAATGTGTAAGCTAATGCCCCCAACAAGCTCGGTACTCATTTTAGCGACCTCAGAAGGATGCAAGCCTGAGTTGAGCCCTTGGATGGTATTGAATGCTCAACCTTATGGCCTGCAAGTGAGTGGCTGCAGTACAGGCATTTAACCACTGTGCCACCAGGGTTCTGGTAGTGGTTGTTGTTGTTCTTATTATTATCCTCCCTTTCTCTCAATATAAGGACTGAAGGAGGCTAATTACAATGTAAAACAGTTAATAACAATGCAAAAGCATAAAAAATGTACGTATAAAATTTTAAAAAACAATTTAAAAAGTTAAAAACATTACACATTAAAAATACTAAAATGTATCAAAACCTTGACATAAGAACTGCACAATAGTTAAAACTCCAATCCTCATCAGTTATGCTGGGGGAAGAAATGTCAAATGTAAATACAATGCATGAGCTCCATCATTGCAGTTACATCTGAGGAGGCAAGCCCTTGGCTCATACTATTATTGCTTTCAATAAATCTTGAACACTCCAGCAGAGTGTTTTTTTTTTAATTAGCAGAGAACTGACTACATTTAAAATAAATATGGAATTTACTCTTTAACAGCAGAACATGTGAATATTGACAAATACTTCATAGAAGGCAGGTTTTCATAGAACAGCAATTTCATAAAACCCACCAGAATTGCACACAGAACTGTCATTCACAGGCACAGACACAACAAACAAACAGATACACAGGGGGGTGGGGCTGTGCATATGTGGCAAAAGGCCCATGTTCCCCCTGACCTCATATTGTCCTGTTCAGATGATGCAGACCAATACCCCTGGGCTAGGATCTGGCAGACTGGATGCTGATCCAGTGATCATGGACTGATCCCAGTGCAAAGAGGCTTTAACATGTGTCAAAATTACCCGGAGTTTGCCACACAGTTTCTCAGAAACTCAATAGCAACCCCCAAGAAGATTGGATGCCCCCACGTGCCCCTTACCTTATTCCACCATTGCTGCTACTGAGAGGATCCCCATTGCTGCATCTGGAAACAGGGTGCCTGATCACATGGGTGCAGCCAGGCATCCTGTTTACACATCAGACATAGCAACATGGGTCTTCTCAGTAGCTGCAATGGCAGAGGAAAATAAGGGGCACATGACAGCAGGTCGGTCCATAGCATAGTGGTGGGCAGGCATGTAAACACCCACCTGTCCTGGCCCATCTACTCATCCCCCTTAACACACACACACACACAGAGAGAGAGAGAGAGAGAGAGAGAGAGAGAGAGAGAGAGAGAGAGAGAGTCAAGTTCTGCATTGATTCTCTGGAAAATATGCTATGGAATGCACGTTAGTCTTGATCATTCCATTTAGATTCAGTTTACCCAATTTACCACATTATTTGAACTGGTATAATGTCTGTTGACTCTATGACTGGTTCCACTACAACTTATGTGATTCTGCTGATGTAGACTAGCATAGCTTGCTGTCACATTTTGCAAATTTTCAGAGGCAGCAAAGGTATTTGAGAGAAAGGTCTATGTGTTCTCAGAATGATGTGGAAGCAACCATAGAAGCAGTGGTGGCTAGTAGATCTCTTGTTAGTGAAGAAGTGAAGTTTCCAGGTTTTGATCCTCAATGTGAGATACACAACCTGGGAGATGCTGAACCTATTTGGGAGGGTTAATATTCAAGACTTTGGAAGCTTCTTTAACCTTTATACTAAAATCTCGAATTGTTTGCTAAGTCAAGAATCTCAGGACAGTAAATAAGGTCCCCCTTCCACCATTTCCCTCCTAACAACAACTGAGGATGATCAAAGATTTTGTTCAGTCAACATCATAAAGTGAATTAACCAGTTTTGCAATCCCTGTATAAATACACTGATTTGGACACAATCCTTCTTTAGTTCTTTCCTCAGTAGACACACAAACACGCACACACACACACTTGCACTTTTACATAAATTGCAGTTAAAGATTCATTGTTCAAGTTAAATGTATAAGCAACACATCTTTGTGAAAAATAAATTCATATTAAATTATGCATTTTCATTATTTTAATTTACAGATTGAAACAAATTGAAACAAATAGGACAGAATAATGCAGGATAGAATAATCTTATGAATAAGCGGATCTAAAATCGACACATACTTGAAACAGAAACCTGTATCTAATCACTAGCTCCATCTAGAGTGGACTATTTGCTGAATGGAGTGTCACTACTTGAGAAAATTCCATTGATTCAGTTGTTTTAATGGCAATTAGCAATTGAATATAGAGCAGATTGATCCGCCCATCCCTAAAAATAGCCCTGTAAGTAGATGAGGATAAAAGACAGAAATTGTCTCAGTCAAAACTGTAATGATAATCAGTAAACAACATGGGTGAGTATAGGTTTAAACAAGGTCTCCCTGATTCTGATCTGATATTCTAACCAATATGCCATACTGGGACTTATCTTTCTAGGTTACCATTGTATGGGTTAAGGATGTCTCTAGGGTTGTGTCAATATTCTCCATTAGGCCTCTGATGTATTCAAAGATTTAGGTGTGGCTAGGTACCCTTGACAGGGAGTATGTACTTTGGAACACCATGGAATTTCCTTCCTGTTAAATATGTATAGGATGGCACTCAGTACTTTAAAGTGAATATAAACATAGTCAATATAATCCTATTTTGAGATAAAGGTGGGATATAAATCCTTTAAATAAATAAATAAATCATAATAAATGTAACGCTACCAGTGGAAATAACAGATTTCTTTTTTTCATTTTTAGTGCAAATATTTGCCTTTGATACACATTTACTATTTCATTCAAAACATTTTTAGTTGTTTTGATATTTTCTGTTGAATAATTCAAATAAAATATGATGATAAGATTTATGAGGCATCTTTAAGCCTAAACCCTCTCCAGGCAACACAATATTTAAGCAAAATGTAAACAACAAAACACAATAAAGCATTTACATAAAACAATGGTAAAAATAATGATAAAAAATGGGGGGATGTATAACATCCTAAATACAACAGCACCTAATGAAATCCTGACTCATATATAGGCCAATGCACACATGAAGGTCTTTAGGACCTCCTAGAAGGTCAACAGTTATAGAACTGGTGAAATGAAATGGCAATAAATGGAACATGATTCCACAAACAGTAGGCCATTGCTGGGCAGGATATGGATGTTCACTTGCAGAACATTAGAATCCAGTGACACTGGGAAGGATGATTTCCTATAACAGCAGTCCATTTCCTATATGCAGTCCAAAACCTACTCTGAAGGGCTGGGAATCCCTCTGGTTTTTGTGAACCTCTAAGGACTAAAGGAAAGGGAAAGGAAGAAAGTCAATTTTCATCATGCTGATACTGCAGTACCAGAGCCACAATGGATTTAGGCCCCATCTTTCATGACATATAGCCTGCAGCACCTGGTATTCCTTGTTAGTTTCCTGTCTCATTACTAATGGGGACTGACCCTGCTCAGCTTCCAAGATTAGAGTATTGTTTGCTTAAAACAACACTGTGAAATTCATGGGGTCGCCATAAATCAAAAGGCAACACTAAGCCACACACAGGTACACACATTCATTTCAAACAGTCAAATTCCTTTGACACTTAGGTACCCAGCCTTGTTTGGGCAAAGGTATTTGGTTTATAAAACTCAGGGTCAGATAATACATTGTCCTCCAATTATTTTATTTTATTTTATTCATTTCAGAACAAAACCTAGTTAAAATAACCAATGGTGAGGGATAATTGGAGTTACCTCATCAGGAGAGCTACACATTCCTCATCATTAATTTAACTGTTTGACAACCATTCAGAGTGTGGGAAGTGTATACACCAAATGTATAGTTTTGGGGGATAGAGTTGAAGAGTTCCTTCTTCAAGAGGAAGAACAAGCATTTAAGCTTCAGCCCCTCTTCATTTACCATTTAATCCTTTTGCTGACCTATAAATAATGTAAATAATGAGACCAGACATGTAAATGAGTTGAAAAATGGCCACTTTATTTAACTTTACCTATTTATATAATTTTAAAAAAAACTGCAAAAACTGGGGGAAGCAACTTAGGGGCCATTCACATTTGCATTTAAACTGGATTTTGAGATGCATAGATCTGGGATCACAGAATCGATTTGAATCAAAACGAAGTTCACCCTACATTTTCCATTACCTAATACCTCCTTTTCTATTTAACACAGTTCATGTTCACACTTACTTTTTCACTGCAACAAAATGGATTCTCAATCTCGGACATGTTCGATCCATCCCAGTTTTTTTTTTTAATGTCAATTATATGAGGTTCATATGCATGTTTCCAGTTACACAAGCACTTGGAGGTGTGGGTGCATGCATCAGCTATCGCTATGCCCATGGCACCCATAGATCCATACATCCTAAGGGAGAATCCCCCATGGGACTCACGGATCCATGCATCCCAGGGAAGAAATCTTTATGGCACCCATGGATCTATGCATCTCAAGGAAGTATCCCCCATGGCAGCCACTTTCCCTGGCTTAAGTCTAATCTACAGCTATTCATTAGCAACATTTTTGATGTGAACATAGTATATCAGAAACAAGGATTTGCCTGAATGATAGTTTCAATAATAGTTGTGCATAATTCTATGTCAAAGCATTTAGAGTGTAGAGTTAGCCCCCAAATATTAAACAGGGCTGTTTTTCTCCTTTTTCAACATCTGAACACCTTCTTCATCATTTTTTTTCTTTCTCCTGTTCAATTTTTTACACCTTTGGCTGATGAAGAAGGCTGTGGAACTTCAAAAGTTTGCATCATGTATTTTGTGCATTTTGGTTGGTTAATAAAGGTATTGCTGTTTTGTGAATTTTGGATGTTATTGTACATTGCTCTATGGCCAACACGGCTAACCCTGGATATGTTTTCTCATAAAAATGTCAGGCTTTGGGCTATTTACAGCATATATTCAATCATGCTGTGATAGAAGTGTTCCCTGATTTCTATTTATTTGTTGAAATTGCTGACTTAATGCAATTTTGACTTAATGTTAACTTAACTTAATCCAGTGGTGGCAACTTGTCAGCTCTTCAAGCCAAATAATTTGTCTTTTAGATACTTGTATTTCATCTAATATTTGGTGTATTTACCTTAGCAATATTTTTAAAGTGAGGTGGATAGGGGATCAAGTACTAGTCTGGGTTTGTTAATGGCATGGCAAAAATTCCCCCCAGTCTCAGAACATGAAGTGAGCAAAATCATCTGTGCTCTACCAACAGGTAAAGCACCTGGTGAGGATGTGAATCCATCAGAGGTCTACAAGAACAATTCTGAATGATGGGAACCTCTGTTAGCAAAACATTTTTCCCACATAAACTACAGGCATTTTTCATGAAGGACTGAAGCAGAGCATAATCTTTCTAAGATTTACAGCTGCTTCCTTTTCCAGAAGCTGATAAGTTGAGTGGAGGAAAATAATATTCTTCATCAGCAGTAAGGTGAGTTTAAGAAGGGCCACATTACAGTGGATGAGATATTTGTGTTACATTGTTTAATTCATAAATAAACTAGTAGTCCTTACATATGGCTTTTTGCTGTGTTTATTGACTTGCATTGGCACAAAGGACATGAGACACCTCTAAACCCAAAAGAGGCCACAATGTTTATTTAACTGTACAGGGTTTATTGATAAACAATAAATAATAATAAATAATAATAACAAATTTGTCATGTGTATAAGTGAAGGTGTAACCACCCAAGTGGGTGGTCCTTCACCGCATGTGACAAAGCAAATAAACAATCATGAACAAATATGCAATAAACAAACCCCTCCCCCGGAAATGATGTCATATTTTGTGATATGACATCATGTAATTTTATGACGTCAAGCATTAACTGCCTACATCATTTCCTGTCAATTTGTTTTATGCCAAATTTATTTCCCAATTTTAATTAGCCAAATTAAATTATTCTGTGGGGTGGGGGTCTTTACCTGCCACAAGAGGGGGCCAGCCCAGCTAGGCATCCCCTCTTCCCCCCCTCCGCAGATTGCTTTTTCAACTTGGTCAGAGTGTGCATTTACATACATCTCCGACCCCTCAGAAGAGAGGTGAACCCCATCCCCCCTGTACAGCTGCGGCCGGTCAAGCTTAATGCCGTGCTCCAGCAAAACAATTGCCAATTTAGTAAGGTGCTTAGCCACGTAGCAGTTAAGCCAATGCCGAGCATTGTTAATAGCTGAGTTCTTCTGCGCTCCAGGCCACTAACGCCTAGGCACAAGTTTAGTCCACATAATGACAGCAGCAGGAAAGATCTTTTGAACTTCCTCCAAGTTCAATCTGCTTGGCCAATTGCAAGCATGGAACTTGGACAAGGTCATTCTCCTCCAGGTGCACTACCATAGCCCGGGGTCGAGGACGCGAACGTTCCAACTCTATAAGCAATGGAAGGAGAGATGGCCACACCATTCCCTTTTCACCAAACCAGACCATCCGTCCAAAATTGGCAAGGCCCAACGTGTTGTCATAACAATGTTCCAACAGGTAGCGTTCAGCCCAAAAGAACAGACTGTGTCCCACTATCCAGATGTCACCACCTAGAAAGCCAACTGAAACAAACAAAACAGGTTAACTTCGCATATCAGGAGTCCCACTACCCGATCGCCTAACATAGGACTTAAATGCGTGTGAACGCCACCTGCCGATTCTGCAAATGTCGGTTTCACTCAAACCATGAGTGGCCGCAGCTGTCGCAGCTCCAATTCAAAAGGAGTGAGAAGAAAAACATTCCTGAGGCAACTCAGCCTTCCTTACATCCTCTTTTAACACAGCCCTAAATTGGAATTGGGTTAAGGGCAAGCCAGACAAGTGAATAAACAAATATCCAGCCACATTAGGCCTGATTTTCAAATAGTTACCCATTGCAACCACTGGGCAAATTTGATCCTGTTGCACCTTAGCCAAGAAAATAGACTGGCCTTTTGTGAACTGGTCAGTCTTAGACCACCTAATGTAAATTTGAATCCCCTGTTCAGTTAAACTGATATCAGAAACCAATAGTGCCCTGCCGGATTCATCATTACGAGATCCAGGCACAATTTCACTAATTCTCAGAGCAGCAAAAAATGCTGTAGCAAATACTGCTTTAAATAAGGCCTCTTTCCCAGGCAAATAACATATTTGAGCTAACAGATCCCATAACTTAAGAAGGACAGGGCCAGTTATCGGCCTTCAAGAGTCCTTTGTGACAAGGGATTCTCTCGACCACCCTTCAACTGCTCTTTTGACCCTGAAATCATTAGTAGGGTCAAAACAGCCCTTTGCCCTAGAGTAAAAGGCCAGGGTGGCCAACCTGCCTCTAATAGTGACAGGTGAAAGTTCAGATTGCCTAAGTGTTACAATGAAGCGAAGGACTGAGTCCACATTAATAGGCCATTTTAGATCCTCCCCAATTTCCAACAAAAATTGGCTAAACAAATTTAAAGCTGTTTGGAATGACTTGCGTGTTGACGGGGCAATGGAGTTTAATATTGCCCTCTGAACTTCTAATCTCCAAGGTTCCAGAGAAATGCTGGTACCTCCAGCGGGTGTGTCGAAGCCTCGGGAGCCAGCTGCCGGAACCTGGAGAACTGAAAACGAGAAAGGGTGTCCACCAAAGGGTTAAGCAAACCAGAAACATGTTAAACTCTGAACAACACATTGTATTTCAAACATTGTGACACCATTGTCCTTACCAAACTCATAACTTTAGAAGACTTGGAAGACTGAGAGTTAACAACATATATGACTGCCTGGTTGTCGCACCAAAACCAGACAGTCCTATTAGCAAACTGGCTTGCCCACAAGTGCACAGCCACTACAATTGGAAACAATTCCAAGAATGTAAGGTCTTTGGTTTGACCACTTTTTAACCCATGCAGAAGGCCATGCCTGTGCAGCCCACTGGCCGTTCCAAAAAACTCCAAAGCCATGGGCACCAGCAGCATCAGAATGCACCTGAAAATCTGCCCGAAGCAGCATTTCAATTCTCCAAAAGGATATACCATTAAAATTCTCCAAAAAGGAGTACCAAACCTTCAAATCCTCATGAATGCCCCTTGTGATTCTAATGTGGTGATGCTGGGCCACTATCCCTGCAGTGGCCCTATACAGTCTAGCACAAAATGCTCATCCTGGAACTACAACCCTACAGGCAAAGTTCAAAAGACCTGAAAGAGATTGAAATTCATGAAGGGTAGCTTTTTGTTTCCCCAACATGATCTCAATTTGTTGCTTCATAGTCACCAATTTCTCATTGGGCAAATGAGAAATTCCAACTATAGTATCTATCTCAATGCCCCAAAAGGTAAGCTGAGTATGTGGCCCCTCTGTCTTTTCCTCTGCTAAAGGCACACCAAGCTCCTGCATCAGTTCCTGAAATTGAATTAAAGTATTCTGGCACTGAGAAGAATTAGGATTACCAGCAATTAGAAAATCATCTAAATAATGGGCAATAGCCCTATTACCAGTTCTCATAACTGCACACCAATGGAGAAAAGTACTGAATGTCTCAAAAGCTGAACAAGAAATAGAAAATCCCATTGGCATAGCTTTGTCAAAATAAAATTTTCCTTCAAACTGAAAACCCAGTAGGTCAAAATCATCTGGGTGTATAGGAAGGAGTCTAAATGCAGATTTAATATCACATTTAGCCAGCATAGCTCCCGTGCCTAAATTCCTAATCATCTTAACAGCTGAGTCAAACGATGTGTACTTAACTGAGGTAAGCCCAGGGTCAACGGCATCGTTCACTGACTCCCCTTTAGGGTACGATAAATTATTAATTAGCCTAAATTCCCCAGGGGCTTTTTTAGGCACTACACCCAATGGGGACAAGCGCAGTGTGGGGATGGGCAGCTGATCATGGGGTCCCGAAATTCTCCCTGCTGCTATTTCCTTAGCTAACTTATCCCTTACCACATTCAGCAAGTTCCTCACAGAATGAGCATTGGGTGCAAAATGACAAACCCTAGGGCCTTTATAAGGAATATGAAAACCTACAGAGAAACTTGAAATAAATATAAAGCAGTGTCTCTGTTAGGGTAAACCTTTAACCATGCTTCCATGATAGACAATTTAACTGGTGATGGGGCCTTTCCCCCCAGGCGACACTGGCTGTGAGACAGCGCCCCCTCCTATTCGCTTACCTCTAACACAGGAATTTCCAGGGTGGCCACCCCCACAGGTGTTGCACTTGTGATCAAACCTACAGGGTTGTCTTTTACATTTGCCGGCATTAAAGTCCCAGCATAAGCCAAATTGTCTTTTTTCTCCCATGGCAGGCCTCCCATTCTGCCCTCTTGGCAAGGTAACCATCAGGACAAAGCCGTTGTCACACCTGCTCGAGGGGGAGGCCCCCACCATAACATCAGCCAAAAGCTCGGACTGCACATGCCTCCAAGATAAGGAGTGATCCTGTGCCGCTCTCATCCTAAATCAGGGGTAGGCAACCTTTCCCCTTTAAGGGCCGAGGGACTTCAGCTCCCAGAAGCCTCAGCCATGTTGGCCAATAGTCCCATGTTGTCCAATAGCTCCTGGGATTCTGGGAGCTGAAGTCCCTCGGCCCTTAAAGGGGAAAGGTTGCCTACCCCTGTCCTAAATTGTTCATCATATTGGAGCTAAGTTGCACCCCTTGAATTATGGTGGCAATTGGTATACGCTTTTATCATGATCTCCTGATACTTAGAAAAGTCAGGAGATCTGAGAGGCTGTTTTTCTTCTATAACACCCCTGTAAATAGTAAAGCGCATAATCCAATTAACAAAAATGCGCTCAAGCTTAGGGCTTTTGAGCACCTGAAACTTTTGGAAAACTAAAAACAATCCCATCCTTCACCATAATCCTTGGCTTGGGGTCCCTAAAAGTCAAAGTAAATAAGTCAACATATTCACCCTTCCAATTCCTTTCCTTAGTGGAGAGAGGAAGGTGGGAACCAAGGGGTGTAGACATACCAGCGTAAGGAGTAGCTTCCACATTCTTAACTGCTCCAGACAACAGAAGAGCACCAGAAATAGGCACCACTAGTGTGGTGCTAGCAACAGCCAAAGGCTGACCACCCTGCATCTGCATGTCAGGGACTGTGAAGTTTCAGGTGCCTATGGAAACCACAGGGTTAGGCCATCCTAAAGCCACACCCTGCCCAACCTGGCTACCTGAAGCCCATACCAGGGTAGGCCAATTAGCAAGTGCAATATTAGGAGACAAACCTGAACCTGAAGCTTGCTGAGAAGCTTCATCACCTGACCACAGCGGTCCCCCAAAGTGTGGCCCCACAACAGCTCAGGTGTCCAAGGCAGCAGAGGCAGCAGCAGCTTGATCACCTCCCTGTTCACCACCGGTCTGCTCCATTGCACCACCTGGAAGAACCACCCCCTTTAAGAAGTTGTATAAATCAGCCATGGTAGGCTGCCCAGACACAGGGGGGACCACACCCTGTGTCCCCAAACCCTGGACTTTTTGTAAGAGGTTCTACACATCGGCAGTGGAGCTCCACAGGAGCTCCACTGCCGAAACCACCGATGGGCCCGGTGTTGCCACGGCCAAGTGAGACTCAGGTGCCACCATGGTAGGAGACACTTCAGTGTTACCAACAACCGAAAGGCTGGCACTCGAGGTGCAGGATGTAGCCTGCAGTTCCTTCTGTGCAAGTTGGTTGCAGAGCGCCACACAAGCCTGAACCGTTTTATCCAGTTGTGCAACTTGGGCAACTATCTCATCTTCTCTGCTACTAGACTTCGAAGGCCTTTTAGAAGCAGAGTGACCTTCAGTAGGCGCGGCAAAAGCTGCGCACCGTTTAGATTGGGCCTTACTGCGTGGCATCCTGAACTCAGTAAAAAATGATGTGGGCCCCCAAACAAAATCACCCAACCATGGATGATTACCACCAGGCCTTAGCAGGCCACCTTTTCCCAAGTCTCACAAGACACCACAGCCAAGAAGCATCACTGGCAACCACCGTGGGAAAGGTGTCCACCGAGGGTCCTACGCGGAGCCCTCACCCGAAGACAGCCATCTTCACACACTCACCGATGGGGAGAAGTGCAGCCAACCCTCCCGGACCAGCGGTGGGTCCCGACCTTACCAGATCGAGTGACCGGGACGTCCCTGGACCTGAAACAGGTACTGGATCCACGCACCTGGTGAAGATGTCTCCCACAGAGCCCTCCTTGAGTGTAGACCCCCAAGAATTGGGGATGTGGAGGTTCAGCAGGCCCAGAAGGCCAGCCCGAAGGCTTCACTCGCTCCCCCCCGGTTGATTGCTCAAGGAAATACCTGAGCCCCCAGAGCAAGCGAGATAAAGTAGTAAAATTAGATAGGCAGGTGCTGAAATAGCAAAAGCCGAAAAGAGCGCTAGGCCGAAGCCAAGCAAGCCAAAAACAAAGAGTGGAGTGATGTTACTCTCTCCATCTCAACTCTAAAATGGCTGCCTCCATGTGGCAGGGCAGAGCTATGAATAACAAACTCTCGCCCCAATTCTCACAGAACCATAAACTCTGCAAGATTTGGTTTAAACCAAACCTATTGGGCAAGGCATGCAGGTGCTTATTCCCCCGTGCGCCTTGACCAACCAGGCGTCTCCTGTCCTTATTTGGCCAGCACAACAAGAAACCCCTCCCGACATGTCGGGGGGTGTCTTTCTCTTCAGCTTTTGATCAAATCAACAGGAATCATTTGTGGGGTAAGCTTACCAGAACTAATACTGATAAGAAGCTCTTACTCCTAATTCAGGAGTTATACACTGATACAACTGTAAGGGTAAGGGTTAGCACAAATAGAAGGTTGATGAAGAAAATCTATACACAAAAAGTAGTTGAATGAGGCTGTTTGTTAGCTCCCTTCTTGTTTAATCTTTATTCTAATAATATTGCAACTAAGCAGCCCTGATTACTTCCCTCCCCAGTACAGAACTGTAAAATGGTAATCCTGATATATGCTAATAACATTGTATCATTTTCTAGGAATAAAATCAGGCTGAAAAGAAATATGAATGAGTTCTGTTAAATAGAACTATTTAGAATAAATTACTATATATAACCTTGCATAAGTAAAACAAATGAGAGAAAATCAACCCCAAAAACCTGAGTTGACTTAAACTTCAGTCAAAGCTGGAATAGAAACACAGCATGAAGGCAGAGGCACGAGGCCACTCTTGGCATAAAAGCAGTGCTTCCCTTGTTTGGACCCTCCCTTGTCCAATCCAGAGAAATAAAGTCAGCCGCCTCCTTCCTTCTCTCCCATCATTTTTGGCCTGAGCTGCAATCAGTAGCAACATGGGCAGTCTGATGAATGACTGGGGTGGCCTTTTGAATAGGGGCTTTCTGAATATAATCATTTTGAGGCTTGGCAGTCTCTCTGCATAGGTTTATACTATAGGGAAGGGAAGTTGTCTTTCTTTCTCTAGTTTGGACAAAGGAGGGGCAATGGGATGGTCATCCTGCTTCCATGCCAAGAGGGGTTCTTGCCTCTGCTTTTTGTCACTGCTTTTATGCTGGGTCCCTAATAGAGGCAGGTTGCTTTCCTTGTTCTTCTCTTTCCCACCCTTCCCCCCCCCCCCAGCTACATTCTCATTCTTTTCCTTCATTTATGTTCCTTTCACTGTCTGTATTTGTATAGATGTAGACATTTTAAGATCAGCGATACCATTTATATTTCCCCTTTAAACCATCAAATAGACAGGTCCTCTCCTTCTCTTCGCTTCTTCCTACATATGTTCCCTGTATGCATTTTTAAAAGGAGAGTGTTACATAACCCTAAGTTTTACCCTTGACTTATTCATGAGTCATTATAAAATATATACTTTTAGCACCAAAACCTGCCCTCTGCGTATACATGAGGTTGACTAATATATGAGCGTATATAGTATGCTAAATCAAAGGTCTTTGGGAAATGATCATCTAAAATTAATTGGAATTTAGGTGGAAATAAAAAAAGGACAGGTTCCTTTTTCTAAGTTTTTCAGGATATATTTTTATGAGAAAAATTCCTGGAAGGCTCAGCTGCAAAACATCAAAACAACAGCACAGACATCAGCCTATGCTATACTGAATTGTTTCTACTCTAGAGGTGGAAGGCTAGTAAGGGGGGAAGCAGACCAGGGCATCGAGGATGCCCTGGGTCGGTGCGCCGCGGGACTGCGGCAGCCACACCGCGGCGCACCGTCGGCGCCTCTGAAAGGAGTGCAAAATCAGTGCTCCTTTCAGAAGACAGGGAAAGTGTGCCCTAAACGCGTCGGGTGCACTTTCCCTGGCTTTTCCGCCGCAGCGTGTGAGGATGGGCCCAAAGGGGTGGCAGAGTTGCCCTCGGCGTGCCGGCTGTGTGGAGGGCCAGCAGCTCTGAGGGCAACCTCGGGAGGAGGAAGGGGCGCCACTCGTGCGGCTGCCTCTCCTCTTCCTTGCCTTGGAGACGACCCTATTGGTCGTCTGCCAAGGCCCTAATTCAGCATGGGAAGTATTTTTAAGGAAAGTAGCTACTCAAATGCAATATAGTATTGAAATCTGGGGGATAAATCACAGTAAGTTGAATGACTTAGATGTCTGTCAGAACAAGTTTCTGAGGTAATTGTTGATGATACCTCTGGGGACTCCAGGTGCATTCCTCAGAGACAGGAATGGTATCTGTAAACTCTAGGGCTGATATAGCAGCCTGTTCAAATTATAACTTGGACATGACAGAGGACTGCATCCCTAAACTTTGTTTAGGTGAACAATGGAAGGGCTAATCTAGTTCAAGACTTGTTAACTTCTAAAATCATTTTACTATATATAAATTATCTTTTCTGGAGTTAAAAACAAGCAGAGGGACTGGATCTATAAGTTGGATAATGAACAGGACTTAGGGGATATGCAGACAGGAGGCTCTGGGCTGCCCCTGCTAGCAGCAGATCAGGGCTGCAGGCCCCAATCCATCCTTTTGTCATCCTAAGAGCTGGTGCTGCAGCTCCCCTGCACCCTTTCAGCACAGATTGTATGCATGCTGCACCGGGAAGGCATCCTGACACCACGTCCCATGCAAATGGGCATGTGGCATCAGGGTGGCATCAGGGTGCAGTTGGGGCGACCGGTGTGCAGCTGCCCTGCCCCAACTCTGTCAGGGATGATGGGAGTTGTAGCTCTTCACCTCTGGCTCTAACTCACCACCTTGTTATGCAGCAGAGCTGACCAGCTTTGATCAGTGGTTGATGCTTCTTTCCCAAGCAGCAGAGTTTCAGAGAATAGGCTGAAGACCCTGACAAACTCTCCAAGCCTTCTCACTCTTCTTCCTGAGATGTCTCCAAACTTCTCCAGGATTCTTCTGGCTCTTGTATCTTCCCTCAAGACACCAGACAACTCAGTAGTCTTATATAAAAGATCTACTTTATTCTACTATATACATAAATACTATATGACCTACACATCACAATCTCTACACTTCACAATATCTCCAAAACACTCCACACATATGCATTGGCAAACATTGCACTTATAGCCATTGTTAGTCACCACCCACTAGTCAGTTTCCACCCAGTGGGCGTGTACATTCATTTTGATTGGTTTACATAGATCATCCCATACTTAAGACCAACCCAAGTATTTCATCATTTTACCTTGACTACTTAATGAATCTCAGGTGTTTGCAATCTACAACAGGTGTTTTCAATATACACTCTATAACTTTGTCCTTGTCTCTCAAGGCTTCCAAATTACATTATCCTTTTCACCTGTGTAGCTTCATGATTGCTCCTGCTTAATCACTGTGACTTTCACATACACATTTTATTTCTATTACTGTAAGTCCCATGTTGCTTTTTCCTTAAGAGCTGGTGCTGCAGCTCCCCCCGCACCCTTTCAGCACAGATTGTATGCATGCTGCACCGGGAAGGCATCCTGACACCACGTCCCATGCAAATGGGCATGTGGCATCAGGGTGGCATCAGGGTGCAGTTGGGGCGACCGGTGTGCAGCTGCCCTGCCCCAACTCTACCTCCAGGCTGGTCCTTTTGGGCTGGTCTGCAAAGCCCCTTAGTTTCAGTAAAATCTTCACATTTTCCTATTGGTATCATCAGTTCAAATCAAATCATGTAAGAGCTCAGTACTTACAAATGTTTACCTTTCTCCTTCTGAGAACTGCATTTGTAGAACTACATTTCCAAAATATGCCAACATCTGTCTTGAATGGCAGATATGGAAACATTCTGAGAAATTTATGGTGGTTCATTTGTGGTATGGGAGAAATAGAGGATATTTCAAACTATTTATTCTGTTGCCACCTTCATCAAAACCCCAGGAAGAGATTCTTTGGACAGATAATGGCTTCCTACCAGGGTGAGAGCTGTGAAGCCATGCAGATTACTATCAGGCTGTGATCCATATGTTACACATAAAACAACCTTATTTGTTAAAGCTGATAAAAGTATTCATGCTACTTATTTGAAAGATATTGCTATAGACTGTGCAAGGGAACCATTAATCTGATTGGGGGGGAGGGGGATATGGGCATCCAGGAAATTCTTTGCCACCTACAATCATTCCTCCTGATTTGCGGAGGATCCATTCTGTCCCCCCCCCCCCATTGGGAAAATTGCAAATATCCAAGCCCCATTGATTTCAATGGCAGCACATGCCATTTTGTCCTTCCCCGCTTGCCATCCACAAAGGACCAAGACTGCAGACTCCACGTGCACAAATGGGGAGGGACAAGTGTATTATTTTGTTGAATTTTTCAGATTTAATGGCTTTTTGTTAAATACAATAGATGACTGAATATCTTTTACAGGTCTGTTTTAAATGGTTTGATTCAATGAATGATTTAATTGCACTATAACAATAAGAGATGGTATTCATTATTGCCATTATGGATTCATAACCTATAGTTATGGTTCCATAATTAATCTGTATTCAGTATACAAAGGGACCTTGTAGAACCTTTGTGATTAACTGTGTAAAAGAAGTTGTAGCATAAGCTTTTGTAGACTTGATCTACTTCTTCAGTTGCATGGTCTGAATTGGTGCCTAGGAAAAACCATTATAATCAGTCTGTATGAATAGCCATAGAAATGCAAAACCTGTGGGAATGGTGATGAAATGACAAGTTCAGTTTCAATAATGCTCATTCAGGAACAAAGACAGGAGGAAGGATGTTGCCTAAGACCAGGGTGGGTGATTGACCATATGAATTGTAGAGGGAGTTATGCTGGCTGGGAACCAGAAAGAAGATGTGATGAACCCACAGACCCTACAATATATATATATATATATATATATATATAGAGAGAGAGAGAGAGAGAGAGAGGGTGCAGAAATATATGTCTCACCCAACTCTGTTTTTTAATATCTTCTTCTTTAGCTGAAATAGGGTGCTGTAAATAGTGTCACATGCCAGTGCATGCAATATTCTCAAATACAGATGTACATGTTGAATACAGAACACATACAAACAGTTATTATTAAATACTGGGGCAATATACACCACATATCTGGATATTTGACCCCAGAATTTAAAATGGGAATTGGGAGGAGTACATCTCTTCCAGACTTAACCTTTTAAGATCATTCATGGCTATTTTATTATTTAAAATAATATGAAATGAGGATACATATATATGCTATCAGAAATTTGGAGGGTTGTTCAATTTGAAGATGTGTATGCATACATTGTATGTATATACAATTCAGATATGTATGCATATATTTTATATACATATACTATATATATATATATATATATATATATATATATATATACTGTATGTATATATTGTCAAACAGAATACAGCTAGCCTTTAAGCTCCAGTAGACAACAAATTTATGATTCTGATATAAACTTTGTTGTACTTCACTAGTAAAGCTTCAAAACTATTCTGTATGATGAATAGTCATATAGCCAAAACCAGAACTTTAATGAGAATTAAACACATTTCTAGTGAAGTCTTTCCCTATCTTCATGTCAGATAAGCAATTATAGTAGCAATAAAATAAGTACTGCATTTACTTTCTAGACATTTTCTTTGGCTTTCTATCATGTTAGCTCTACTGTGTTAATAATGCAGGGCACAAAGCCTATCTATGAAATTTTAGTTTTTGAAAAGTAAGGGGGGGGGGGAATGTTTTTCATCATTTTTTAAATCTTAAAAATGTTTTATGAGTTTGAAATACAAAAACAAACAAACATAGGCATGCTCTCACTTACAGTCATCTAGCACAGCATTGTTTTTCATAACAGCAACCAACTGGATGCTTAATAGTGGATGAGTATGTGATATCATTTTCTTGTTTTCTTCAGCTTCTGTTGTTCCAAGATTTTTTGTCTCTATACAGGGAAGTTCTTTCCAAATCAAATGGAAATGACCCCACTGTATAAGGCAGAAGGGTAAGATCTATTTTTCTGTTTATCCAGTGAACCTGAAGCACCATACATGATCTCTTCCTGTAGTCTGTATACTGGAATCCAATTGGTGCATTAAGATAGCAGCTCATTTTTTTTCCAGGGTTGTACAATTACAGTGAAGGAATGCAGAGAAAATCTGCAAGCTCTGATCAACCTATTTTTCCAACAACTTCCTTCTTCCACCCTTCCTCCCTCCCCGCTTCCTTCCTTCCCAGCTAGTGCACTCACCACTTCATTGTTCTCCTGCTGCCACCATCTACACTGGTAAAGTTGTCAGTACAGAGCATAAGAAAGATGCTGACCTTTATCTTCACAACAACCTTGTGAGGTAGGTTTAGGCTGTTTAAATGACAAACCCAGGGTTACCCTATGAGTTCCATGGCCAAGAAGGGACTTGAATCTGAACCTCCCAAATCCCAATCCAAAAATTATTACAGTACATTGGATAATTCATTCTTTCCCCTTTCTCCTTTTTTTCTAAGTGACAGATTATTTCAAGATCACATACAATTGGACAAGGCAAGCATCTGTACATTCTGTTCTTTGTATAGAAATTACGTAAATTGGGCTCACCATTTCAATGGTCTTTTATTTTCTTTGTGGCAAATTAAATTGATTGTGGGTATGGGTGAATGACACATGTGCCCACACACACACATACAAACCATAGATGGCATTCAACCTTTCAATACACACAGTAGACCAAATAAAATCCAAATTTATTTTTGCTATAGGAGCACTGATTTTAATGAGTCTCATCTACAAATGACCAAGGCTGGATGCAATACTCTGGTAATCATTTAGGCTCAAAACCCTAAATCTGACATAAGGCCAGGATAAAATGTGAACCCATTTGATCCTTGTCACAACTCTGCTGAGATTTTGAATAACAATATACTCTTACATTCTGGCACTGCTGAATAATTTGCATTGGTTGATGCTAAGTATGGTGTGATTTGTTCAGAATCTCATTTAACTCTGTCTTAGAGAAAATAACTCTGTGTTAAGTATCTTCTCTTCTATTTCTGCTTGGGCATTAATTACATGAGAAATACTTGAAAGAGCTAATGAGGAAAATCAGTGCTTCCCATCTGAAAGGTATAAGATGATTTATACCTCTCATTATCTTTGATACAGAGACCCAAACCTTTGCATTTAAATTATCCTCCTTTGCACACTTCAGATCTCATCAATTAGGAACTACTGACAACAATATCCAGAATGATTGTCTTAATCGTTTTGGTGAGCAAGGACACTCTATGGCAAGAAACGGCTGGGGTTGGCTTGTAAATAATGCTAATATGTTATTCTGCTCCATCTTTTTTAAAATGTAAAATATATCTAAGTCCTGTGTACTATATATAACACCAGCCTTTCATGTTTTCTTCCCTCTTATGTAGGAATAAACTCATTGATAATATTGAAGAATTAAAAATTAGTTGAAGGAACTGATGCAGAAATCTACTATCAAATCATCAAATGTATTACTGTTCCTAATTCAAGAGTGTGGGATTTATTCACATGAATATACTTCTTTGCCTCATGGTGAGTGAAACTATACTTGCATGTGGGCCCATATGGGTGATGCACAATCCTATTTAGATTTTTAAAACTTCGAAAATTTCAAAGGATCGAGCACATCACTGCTGAAGGAAACATTCCAGGGAATACAGGTCTGAGGAATGAAGAGATGATCCCAGGAATAGACCATAGCTGTAGATCATGGGTGAGCAAGCATCCGTAGCTACAAGTCAATTTCTTGTCCCTATTTCCACATCACCCCAACCCTCCCCTAACCTCCCTAAATAAAACTAAAAAAAAAACCCAGAAGTCATTGACTTCTGGTATTAAAAAAAAATTAGGAGGTGGGGACTGCAAAAAAAAATCAATAATCAAAAATGATCAAAAACTGAATTTGTAAAATGGGCATTAGTCTTTTTACAAAATGAGAGGAGGAGGAGGAGGAGGAAGTGAAGGTCTGAGCAGACAAGAGAGGTCCAAGGTCTATGAAATGGTCTTTTGATGAACCATGAACCCAATGGTACTAGAATGTATAACTCTACAGTAGAATCAAGTACACCTTTCTGCTCAGTAAGATATAGTCAGTTTCCTGGTACACTTTCAGAGCAGGAGACAATGAAGTAGCTGAGAAGTTGTCTAGAATTAAAATGGGGGGGGGGGGGAATCAGCCTAAATTACATTCAAAATAAAATGGAGTGGGTTAAGAGCTTGCTATGTACTGATGAAGTCAAACATTGAATATTTCCCAAAATCTCATGTATCTATGGCATATCGCCCATCAGATTTATTCCACATGGCACAGGCTGAGTTTCACATAGAACAGAGATGAGCAATGAGCAATTTAGTTCTGCTGCAAAAAGGAGGTGGGGTATCACTTTTTTTTTCCTCTTACAAAAGAGGAGGAGATTATTTGCCCTGTCAGTCAGCAGGGCTCTATGATGTGGGATCAGGCTCTGACATACAATTGTGCCATAATTCTATTGACAGCAATATAGTTCTATCTTTTGTTATTCAGTTTACATCCCACCTTTCTTCCCCAAAAATGTGACTCAACACAGATAACAATAAAATGGGGAAAAGTAATTACAATTACACAAAAGCATAAAAGACATTTATTCAAGAAAAAAAAAACCTGTATAAATTTTTTTTTAAAAAATGAGAAAAAAGACAGTATTCATGCAACTAAAAGGCCCTTATTACAGCCACTAAGCTTGACTGCCAAAGACATGTCTGAATAAAAAAAGTGTTTGACTGTTGATGGAAGGGCTTTATCAGTTTCATAGTAGGGATAGAAAGAATACTGGAAAATTTTCACAAAATGATCAAAAATATATTTCTTGAGTTTTGAGAAACCTAAGAAAAAGACTTATTGTATGCAAAATTCACATGAGGTTACATAAAACAACTTTGTATATACAGAAAATAATATTTGTTTCAAAATACAAAGTTTTCTTTCTGCATTTTGCACACAGAAAATAAAACAATCCTTTTTGTGCAGAAAGTAATTTTTTTTGTGGAAATTAGCCATGTCTGAATTTTGTATACAATAAGTTCTGAATTGCAAATAGTTTTTGTACAGTTTGCAAAGCCTTTCTCAAACCAGGAAGCAAATTGCTTGAATTAATTGTCATTTCATTTGAGAAGAAAACTAGCTGAGAATTATGTCCCTATTTTATAGACTGAGGTTGTCCACAGTGAAAGCTCCCCTGGAATCTCCACTAAGGGTTGTCTGAGGAGGGTAGGACTGAGAAAAATGCTGTCCCCTGTACAGAAAATTATGTTTTCTTTGGGGGAAAATGTGCTAGTTTTGTTTAAGTGTATAAAGCTTCTGGTCAGTCTTGAATTCTGCTGGATGAAAAAATATTAAATGTTTTTCAACCATTTTCCCAATGTTTCCTTTTTAATATATTTTCCATCCTTCACCAATATATAGGCAAATGTAGTTGGTTCAATGGGCCTGTTCTAGTAAGGAGTTACAATAGGATTTAAGCTATTGTTCATGGCAATCAGTCCTTAAGTCTCTGCTTTTCTCCATTCAACAGATGTGAAGTAATAATGTGAATGTTGTTTTTGAGCAGAATGTCATTATTACATGGCACTTCAGGGTATACAAGAAAAAAAAAAGAAAAAAAAAAGGACAGGCATTTCCCTAAGGTGCTTAAATACTAATTTTTGGCAGTGAAGCAGATAACAGAAAGACAAATTAGGGAGACAAGAGAAACAAATGAACTTATAGACATGCTTCAGGTAGGTGCTTTTTCACACTGCTGAATTGTTGAGAGATAACCATGAGTAGTCTTCTCTCACAACAGCAATATTGATGAGACATTTCAGTTCATAATAGGATGTGTTGTATCAAAGCAAAACATAAAATAAAATTTAAAAATAGCTTTAAAACATCAGGAGGAAAAGAAAGAATTGTATTGAATTAGTGTAGACTTTCTTCTAAAGATGGAGAGTAAGACTAATAATTTCCCTTCACTATTGTACCATAAGGTCTGAGTGAAACCAGCAATGTGTGTGTGTGGGGGGGGGGGGGACTCTTCCTTTATAGTGAAGGCAAAATCCATCCATACAAACATAACAATCATAGAAACAGGTCTGTAAATCTATGCCCCCCCCCCCCAGCTACTATTAGGGAGAGACAGGACTGCATAGTTTAATTATGGGATTGTTTAAAAAGATCTATTGCTCAGCAGTGATGCCTGAGGAAAGTTATGAAAAAAGTATTTTTGCAATATTTATTTCTGTGGTTTTTCAATGTTTATTTTATCTCTTACAGAAACTGAAAGATCTTGGTTAATTGGGTGTCACTGTGATCCAACAATCCTAGTTTGGAACAAGGTTCAACTGCAGGGGAAAAAGCACTGACTTATATGTAAATGTGTTAGAAAGCATGGCAGCCTGAACGAACCCAATATACTGAATAGTGCTCACTGATCACACACCCCAGGTGTGGCTTTTATCACATCAAATGAAGTATTTTTAAAATCAAGGCAATTCACATGTTCAACCACAGGTGTCAAATGAAGTGACAGCAAGGGCAAGAGCACTCTGTGAAGTGTATGTCTGAGCTAGCTGTAATCAGATTTAAGCAGCCTGTCTGTGAGTGAAATTGTACCCTCACTAAGTAAGGTTTCAATTCATACAAAGGCTGTCAGGGACAGAACAGCACATCAAAGTAAAGATTTCTCTGGTAGTATGGTCCCAAAATATAGGACATCCAATTGATCTAGCTCAATGGGAATATACATGGACAAAAAGATTAAAGTACACCAGAAGTCAAAATTTAAAAGAAAATTACTATAAAATGTTTTATCATTGGTACTTATCCCCAGATAAACTAGCAAAAATGTATGGAACAGAAGATAAATGTTGAAATGTGTAAAAGAAAAAAGTACTTTCTATCATGTATGGTGGTCTTGTGAAAAGGTTAAAAAATATTGGTTTAAAATCTATAAATTAATTTGTAAAATGTTCAATATAATTTTGGAATTTAAACCAGAATTATATTTGCTAAATATTTTAGATATGGAATTTGAAAAAACGTATGGGAGAGTATTATTTCATCTGATTATTGCTGCTAGGTTGACATTAGCAAAACATTGGAAAGAAGACGGAATTCCAGATACAGATGAATGGATCGGGAAAAAATTATGAAATAGCGGAAATGGACAAGCTAACAAGACTTCTGATGGATGGAGATTTAGAAAAATACAAAAAGGACTGGAATAAAGTTATTCTGTTTTTATCTCAAAGGAGGGGAAATCAATATGTAGAAGGTTTTACATATAATTAAAAGTATTAAATTCAGAAACATGAAATAGATATTGAAATTATTAATTATGTAAAATAATAACAATTTTATGTTATAAGGAATAAGATACTTAGACTACTGTACTATGAAAAGTAATGTTTGATAATGGTATTTGTCGAAGGAATACAAATGAAATCATAATATTAGTGTCAATACTGTAAGTTAGGAAGTTTAAGAGTGAAATGTTAGAATGGTGGTGTTTAGAGAATGATTTTTAATTAGAGTAATTGTCAAGTCATTTGGATCTGTCTGAAAGAAGAGAGATAAGTAAGAGGGAATAAGAAAGTAGAAGAGGGTAAGAGGATGTAGAAAGATTTATAAGGAAGAGAATACAAAAGAAAGTAGGAGAGGAGAAGAGGATACATGAAATGAAAGAAAAGAAGGAAAAGGAGACAGAAAGAGATTGGAAAGAGGAAGAGAGAGATAAGAGATATGGGTGACTAGAGTGGGGAATAGAGAGAAGGAAGATAGGTAGAGGGAAAGAAAGGAAAGGACAGATCAAATGACTTGACTGAATATGATATTGAAAAAATAAAGATATTTTATTTAAGTAGTAATTATAGTTTTGTTATAAGATTAAAGAGATATGATGTACTAATACGACTTTGATGTGTTAATACAATTGTGATGTAACTATAATTATATAGAGATGTATGAGATTATAATAGAAATATGAAGATGGTGGTGGGTTTTGAATGTATAAATGTATTATGTTTTAATTTGAATAATCAATAAAAAAAATTAAAAGTAAAGATTTCCCAATTGTTACATTCCAAACAGAGAAGCTAATGCCTAGTGGCTAAGCAGGGGTATGGAGAGTGCCTCTGCTCCAAGATGTTGGTGAATTCAGATGTTGGCATTGGCAACATAAGTGAGATGACTGTTTTTTAAAGTTAGGACTTGGAGATGGAAGTAAACCATAGGCAAAAATATGGTACTTGGGCTTCAGTTCCCAACAGCTTTAAATATCATTGTTGTTATTGTTATGTGTGTCCAAGTGATTTCTGACTTATGGCAATCCTAAGGCAACCCTATCATGGGGTTTTCTTTGCAAGAGTTGTTCAGAGGAGATTTGTCATTGTCTTCCCCTGAGGCTGAGACCATGTGACTCAGTGAGTGGGTTTTATGGCTGAGTGGGAATCAAGCCCCAGTCTCCATAGTTCCAGTCCAGCACTCAAATCACTATGCCACACTGGCTTTCCAAGGACAAATGGGAGGTGCAGTTCAACAACATATAGATAGCTGTACTTTTTCCATATGTGAAATGAAGTCATCATCAGGACCATGGACAGAGCACAGAGAGCTATGGCTGGAAACAGTTGCTCCAGCACTGATAATACATGAGCTCTAATACAGTACTTCTCAAAGTGATATTCCTTGGAGTGCTGATGGTCTGTGAGGTATTGGCTGCTGGTCCTTTGTACATTTGCAGGAAAGCAAGAAACCATTGTAGTTAATAGACAAAAATATCCCAGGTATATTAGAAAAAATAAAAATGGCCACTCCTTCACACCAGATAGCCTAAGACAGGGGTTCCCAACCTGTGCTCCAAGGAATCCTTAGGGCTCTGCGTGCACTTCCCAGGTGTTCCGCAGCTGCTTCAGGAAAATGAAAGGAAAAAAATTGAATGAAATTAAAAATAAGAATATATCCTTATATATACTCCTAAAGAGCATTAACTTGTAAGACATAGGGTAGGCCTCTTGGGGGCTCTGCCATATAAATAAGGACTTTGCAAGTCAAAAAGTTTGGAAATCCCTGGCCTGAGAAGCAGTTATCTAAGAGACACAGGGGAGGGGTTTAAATACCACAAGCCCCCAAGTTGTCTTTTACCATACTAAGGGATTGTAACAATTCAACCTGCCTTCAGAGAAGCTCCTGACATTGCTTTTCACCAAGTCACAGTCCACTTTTTCTGTGTTCTCTCTCTCCTCCAATAATGATTTATCTTTTTCTGTTCTCCATGCCAACTTCAGTCAGGAGGAATTGGCCCTCCAGAGAGAGGAAGATAATCCTTGTCTGTTTAGAAAAATACTAATAACAAAAAAAGGAGCCATACCAAAAGAAGGGCTCCTTCAAGTGTAGGTCAGGAGAAAGGCAATACTCAGCAGTGGCACCATTGCTGGGAGCATATGACAAAAAACAAAGTGAAAAGGGGCTGGTTGGATTATTTTGTTTTAGCAGCAAGAGCTGGGGAAGATCAAATCTCATTTATTATATACATCATATAATTATTAGTTGTATTTACAATAGTTTAAAATTTGGATCTCCCAGGCCCCAGTCCAATATTCTTGAACTGCATCACACTGAATCTTAACCCTAATTCATAAACCACTTATGTGCTAATCACTTTCAAATAAGCACATATTTTAGTAATGTGAACTACCTTGGGTTAGATTTAGTAGTCATCTGTTCAGAAATAACTAGCTGTCCTTGAAGCATTATTTTCTTTCTTATAGCTGAGGAACACTCAATAATGCCAGTATCATTTAGAAAGTGGATTTAAAAACAAACATCCTCTTCTCACGCCTGATGCTGTAGTATTTACCAACTCATCAATTCCTTAGTTAATCAATTTGAACTTTGAGATGTGATACTTAATGAGAGAGACTGTCATCCTTTTTGACAAGCCTTTTCAAGAGACAAGAGCAACAAGCCCCAAAGACGGAACACTTTTTACATGATGATTCTCATACGAAAACTATGGTACTAAGACCTAATTAAACAGACACTCATTTAATTAATTCTTTTCAAACTAAATGATGTTGTAATTCTTTAGGGATTAATGCAGGAATAAATTAACTGTTTAAATTATCGTATTGGTAGCAGCAGTAGTGTAATGCAACTCCAGTTTATTGTAAAAGCTTCTTAAGAGTAGGACAGGAAGAAGGTGAGTGTAGGGTTGAGATTAATAACACATTGCTAGAGTGTGTTCACATATACTATTTCCATGCCATAACAGATACATTCAGGGATAAATCACCTACTTTGCATATCTTCACAAGGTCTTTAGTCTTCTCTGCCAAAGAGTACTACTTCACAAAACTACAAATCTCAGGATTCTATAGCGTTGAGCCACGGCAGTTAAAATGGTGTCAAACTACATTATTTCTTCAGTAGTGCACCCTAAGCCTTGTTGGGATACTTTACAAGGAATAATCTCCAAATATTGCTTTCTTCCTATACTTAAATCTAAATTATATTAAAAGGAAAACTACAATGGAAATAATCAGTGCTGGCTAGCAATCATTAACAGTAGGGACCTGAGATGGTGGATGTCATGCCCTGCCTGGAGGAGGACTTGGAGGATGAGCCAGAACCTCCTCTGGGACCTGAGCCTGCAGCTGTGGAGCCTCAGCCCAACCTCAGTTCTGCTTTGCCAGGTCCAGCAGAGCCTGTGGTCTCCCAGGAGGCTCCATAGCTAAGCCTCCTGGCAGCAGAACCTTCAGACATGGAGGAGGATCAAGGGACAATATCTACCTTCAGCCAGAGTCAAGCAGTTTGATGTTCGAGGAGACTTTATGAAAAATGCTGGAGCAATCAGCGTCAGCTGAGCTCCTGCAGCTTGATAATTTAAGCAGATGCAGAAGGTCTACCTTAATGCCAGAGATTATCTGAGCTTCCTAGCGAAAGACTGTTTCTCTTTGTTCCTTGGCCTGAAACCTTGACTCTTGGACTGTTGACTTACCTTGAACTTCTGGAACCCTTGACCTTCGGACTGCCTTGTCACTCTGCCTCTCTGGAATCCTAGACCTTCAGACTGCTCGACCATTCTCTGGCTGGACTTTTGGATTGGTAATACGGACCTTTGCTTTCTTGCTTTGCATTAGCAAAATACTTTTGTTTCCCTTCAACCCACACAAGAAGCTGCTATCAGCATACTTGGTGGCTTTTCTGGACAGTGGAGGCCGTAGGCCCTGTCCCCATACATGCCAACCTGGTGCTACAATCTATATAACACAGTGGAACTCAAACATTGAACCTTCAGATGTTCTGGACTTCAGCTCTCAGAATTCCTTACTACTGGCCAAGCTGGGTATGACCTCTTGGAGTTGAAGTCCAAAACACCTATAGACCAAAGTTTGGGAACCACTTTGGTAATGTGGAATGCCAAGCTCCACTTATACACTGAGGCATGTTTGAGACTAACACTTCAAATGGTATGGTCTTTCTTTCTTTATTCTCAGTAGAATGAAAGAATGGATTTAAAATCTTTCTCATCAACAGGCAAGAATGCAATACTTTCTGTATATTTTTCCAATAATTTTTCATATTTTGGGACTTTATGAGGAAAAGAAATGTTTGCACAAAAACCCAGTGTTTTCTGTTCAGAAATATTGTTTCTGAAACCACAGCATTTATTTGGCAAAAAGTCTATATATGTGTTATATATGTGCAGATGGGTTTTTGTAAAGCAAAAAGACCAAGAATGTGAAAAAACTTGCAGTAGTTGCAGCTTCATTTATATACCGCTTCATATTGCACTATGGGATGTCTAAGCGCTTTACAACTGTGAGCTGATTGCCCCCCAACAAGCTGGGTACTCATTTTAGCGACCTCGGAAGGATGCAGGCCTGAGTCGAGCCTCAGCCCTGGCTGGTATTGAACTCGCAACCTTGTGGTTTATGAGTGAGTTTATGAGTGAGCAGCCCTGGTGGCACAGTGGTTAAATGCGTGTACTGTAGCCACTCACTCATAGACCACATGGTTGCGAGTTCAATACCAGCCAGGGCTGAGGCTCGACTCAGGCCTGCATCCTTCCGAGGTCGCTAAAATGAGTACCCAGCTTGTTGGGGGGCAATCAGCTCACAGTTGTAAACCGCTTAGACATCCCATAGCATGATATGAAGTGGTATATAAATAAGCTGCTTTGCTTTGCTTTGCTTTTGAGTGGCTGCAGTACAGGCATTTAACCACTGCGCCACCAGGGCTGATAGTGGTTGGCCTTTTTCTTGAATGACATGTCTTAATTTGTTGAAACATCCTTTCTTGTTGAAGACAAGAACATTTCTGAGTATTCTTTATGTTCCTGGTATAAAGTCAAGCATAAGTATCTGGTTTATTAAATCAGTTAATTCATTCATTCAATTTGTATTTTGCCTTTCTGCCAGCATAGGACCCAAGATGGTTTACTATATAGTGTAAAATAGATTAGATAGTGGACTAAATATAGATGTATTAATTTCCAGGGATCATTCTAGCAGCTTGCAGCTACAGAATCAATTTCAAGCTCTTTCTCTTATCACAGAGGACGAGGAACAGCAACATGGACAGACTTCCGGGACAGAGCAGGGGACCTTGGGAGTTCCACCACAGGTAACAGTCGCTGCTAAGCCTCGGAGGAGGCATGTGGTAATGGTGGGGGACTCCTTGCTGAGGGGGACAGAAGCAATGATTTGTGGGCCTGACAAGATGTCTTGGGATGTGTGTTGTCTCCCTGGGGCAAAGATCCAAGATGTGACAGAGAGGCTGACAAGACTGGTCAAGCCTACTGACCAATACCCCTTCCTTTTAGTCCATGTGGGAACAAATGACACAGCAAGACACAGCCTTCAGAACATCAAAAGGGATTGCGAGGCTCTAGGTAAGAAGCTGAAAGAAATGGAGGCACAGATTGTCATCTTGTCTCTTCTGCCAGTTGAAGGGCATGGTCCAGGAAGAGAGAGGAAAATAGCAGATGTCAACAATTGGCTCCACAGATGGTGTCATCGAGAACGACTTGGATTCTTAGATCATGGGCTGCGGTTCCATGAGGGCAGACTCCTGGCAAGGGATGGGCTGCATCTCACACCAGTTGGAAGAAACGTTTTTGCCAACAGTCTCAAGAATTTGATCAGGAGGGCTTTAAACTGAATTATGTGGGGAAGGGAGACAGTGTCCTGGAAGACAAAAGGACTGGAAAAAATAGTCAAACTGTCATAGAGGAAACAAGGCAAACAGTACAGGGACCCAACAGTGGGAGGCAAAAAAAATGTGCACAGGCAGAAAGTAAGGGGGACATATGGTCTTAGATGTTTCTACACTAATGCACAGAGCATGGGAAATAAGCAAGATGAACTTGAACTCCTAGTACAACAAAGCAAATATGATATAATAGGCATCACTGAAACCTGGTGGGATGAGTCTCATGACTGGAATGTAGAAATACAGGGGTATAACCTTTTCAAGAGAAACAGGCCAAACAGCAAAGGAGGAGGAATAGCATTATATGTCAGGGATATTTACACCAGTGAAGAAATCCAGGACATCAATCCTAGAAGCCAGGTGGAGAGCATCTGGATAAAAATTAAAGGGGAGGGAAACAACAGGGATGTTATTGTGGGAGTCTACTACAGACCCCCGACTCAGGCAGAGGAATTGGATGATGCCTTTCTAGAATAGATGATCACACACTCAGAAAGGAGAAATATAGTAGTGATGGGTGACTTCAACTATCCTGATATTTGCTGGAAGTCAAACTCAGCAAAATCCTCAAGGTCTAGCAAATTCCTCACTTGTCTCAAAGACAATTTCATTGTCCAAAAGGTGGAAGAGGCAACAAGGGACTCAGCTATTTTGGATCTGATCCTAACTAACAGGGAAGACCTAGTTAATGGGGTGCAAGTGGCTGGATCCTTAGGCGGGAGTGATCATGTTCTCCTGGAGTTTACTATACAGTGGAAAGGAGAAGCCAAGCATAGTCAGACATGCATTCTAGACTTTAGGAAAGCTGATTTTACTAAACTTAGAGAAATACTGGGGGTGATCCCATGGACAGGAATACTAAAAGAGAAGGGAGTTCAAGACGGATGGGAGTTTCTCAAAAGGGAGATACTGAAGGCACAATTTCAAACCGTGCCAACGAGGAGGAAAAATGGGAGGTGTCTCAAGAAACCATGATGGATGACTAAGGAACTTGCAACTGAACTAAGTTTTAAACGGAATGTGTATAAGAAATGGAAAAATGGGGAAATCACCAAAGAGGAATTCAAACAAATAGCTAGCACGTATAGGGTTAAAGTCAGAAAAGCTAAAGTGCAGAATGAACTCAGGCTTGCTAGAGAGGTTAAGAAAAACAAAAAGGGCTTTTGGGGGTATGTCAGCAGCAAAAGGAAGAAGAAGGAAATGGTAGGGCCACTGTGTGGGGAAGATGGCAAAAACTTAACAGGGGACAGAGAAAAGGCAGAATTACTCAACACCTTCTTTGCTTCAGTCTTCTCAGAAAAGGCAAAGGGTGCTCAACCTGAGGATAATGGAGCAGAGGACAGAATAGGAGAATTTCAGCATAGAATAAGTAAAGAGATAGTACAGGAATACCTGGTTAATCTAAATGAATATAAGTCTCCAGGACCAGATGAATTACATCCAAGGGGATTAAAAGAACTGGAAAACGTAATATCGGAACCATTGGCAATAATCTTTGAGAACTCCTGGAAAACAGGAGAAGTCCCAGCAGACTGGAGGAGAGCAAATGTTGTCCCCATCTTCAAAAAGAGGAAAAAAGAGGATCCCAACAATTATCGTCCAGTTAGTCTGACATCAATACCAGGAAAGATTCTGGAGCAGATCATTAAACAGAAAGTCTGTGAACATCTGGAAGGCAATTTCATAATCACAAAAAGTCAACATGGGTTTCAGAGAAACAGGTCATGCCAGACAAATCTGATCTATTTTTTTTTTGATAAAATTACCAGCTTGGTAGATGAAAGGAATGCTGTGGATATAGTATATCTTGATTTCAGTAAGGCCTTTGACAAGGTTCCCCATGACATTCTTGCAAGCAAGTTGGTAAAATGTGGGCTAGACAAAGTAACTGTTACATGGATTTGTAATTGGCTGACTGGCTGAACTCAAAGGGTGCTCAACAATGGCTCCTTTTCAACCTGGAAAGAAGTGACCAGTGGGGTGCCACAGGGCTCTGTCCTGAGCCCAGTGCTATTCAATATCTTTATTAATGACTTGGATGACAGTATTGGGGGCATAGTTTTCAAATTTGCAGATGACACCAAATTAGGAGGACTAGCTAATACCCCAGAGGACAGGATCAAAGTTCAAAATGACTTGAACAGACTAGAAAGCTGGGCCAAAGCTAATAAAATTAAATTCAACACGGAGAAATGTAAGGTACTGCACTTAGGGCGGAAAAACGAAAAGCACAGATATACGATGGGGGACACCTGGCTGAATGAGACGATGTGTGAAAGGGATCTAGGAATCCAGGTGGACCACAAGTTGAACATGAGTCAACAGTGCGATGCAGCAGCTAAAAAGGCCAATGCAATTTTATGCTGCATCAGTCGAAGTATAGTGTTTAGATCAAGAGAAGTAATAGTGCCACTCTATTCTGCTTTGGTCAGGCCTCACCTGGAATACTGTGTCCAGTTCTGGGCACCACAATTCAAAAAGGATGTGAAGAAACTAGAGCGTGTCCAAAGGAGGGCAACTAAAATGGTGAAGGGTCTGGAAATCAAGCCCTATGAGGAACGACTTAGGGAGCTGGGGATGTTTAGCCTGGAGAAGAGAAGGTTGAGAGGTGATATGATAGCCGTGTTTAAATATCTGAAGGGATGTCATATTGAGGAGGGAACAAGCTTGTTTTCTGCTGCTCCAGAGAACAGGACCCGAAACAATGGATGTAAGCTCCAGGAAAAGAGATTCCATCTCAACATTAGGGGGAACTTCCTGACAGTAAGGGCGGTTCGAGAGTGGAACACACTCCCTCGGAGAGTAGTGGAGTCTCCTTCCTTGGAGGTCTTTAAGCAGAAGCTGGATGGCCATCTGTCAGAGATGCTTTGATTGGAAGTTCCTGCATGGCAGGGGGTTGGACTGGATGGCCCTTGTGTTCTCTTCCAACTCTATGATTCTCTGATTCTCTGATTCTCTGATTCTATGATGGGAATTCCTCTCTGCTCTGGCATGCATTGATCCATGGGTGCCTGTCCCAGATGTAAGGGAAGCAGAAGGGGGGGGGGAGGTTTCTATGGGATCATGATGCAGAGTTTTTTAAAAAATAAAATAATTTAACATTATCTGTGCACTGTTGCATTTGTGCGGGTTCATGGGAATGAGTCATGGGTGTCATGGTGGGAATTCTCCCCTGGCATGGGTGCTCCTGTTGGTGGCATGAGGGATTAATCCCAGGGATGGTTGCATCCATGGGCTGCATGGGGGATTATGCCCTCTATCAGCTGTTGCACCCATAGAAATAAAAGTCCCCCTGGGAGGAAGGTGTGCATGTGGTTTTCTGTCCCCATCATCTGTTGCACTCAAAGAAATAAAAGGCCCCCTGGGGAGGAAGGTGTGTGTGTGGTTTTCTGACTCCATCAGCTGTTGCACCCATAGAAATAAAAGGCCCCATGAGGAGGAAGGTGTGTGCGTGGTTTTCGCACTCCATCAGCTGTTGCACCCATAGAAATAAAAGGCCCCATGAGGAGGAAGGTGTGCGAATGGTTTTCTGATTCCATCAGCTGTTGCACCTATAGAAATAAAAGGCCCCCTGGGGAGGAAGGTGTGCATATGATTTTCTGTCTTGTAAACAGTTATAGGTCTTGAGATGTTTCATCCACAGGGTCACTATGAGTTGGGGACAACTCAAGGGCAGTTAACAACAACAGCAAATCCATTTTACAATCCCATAACTACTGAGCAGGATGCTGGTTATTCTTTTTAAAAAATTCTCAGGGACATTTTGGGAATGGTTCCCAGTTAATCATCTCAGGAAGCACAAAAGAGATGCTGAGATATATAGCAATTTCTTTTCTAAACTGACCCATTTTCTGAGATCAATGTATTTATGAAATAAGAATTTAAACAATGACAAGCTTATGCTGAATTCTCCCCTGGCATGGGTGCTCCTGTTGCTGGCATGAGGAATTAATCTCAGGGATGGTTGCGTCTGTGGGCTGCATGGGGCATTATGCCCTCTATCAGCGGATGCACCCATAGAAATAAAAGTCCCCCTGTTTAATAAATAAAAAAATATGTAGCAGAGATACTAGTAGTTTTATTTCCTTCCTTTCTTTCTGAGCTGTGCACATGATTCAACCAAAACCTTATGTCTGGAGTGAATTAGCCTTATAGGGAGGGTTATCTGCAGGCTGGCACCTCCCCTTTTTTGGCCATGCGGTCACTGGGAGATTTTCAAAGCCAAATCCATTCCTGCTGGATTCTAAGAAACCATCCTCTTTGAGTTGCAAATGGACATTAAATTTCCTTGACTTTGAAAATCTCCAGCTTGCAGATAACCCTCCCTACCATCTGAATTAAGACCAGAAATAGAAAATGTAGGCCTATGACTAACATCTTCAATTTGTTTTTCTTGTTTGCCTGATTAAGAAGCCAGTGTGACTTTGAAAGCTTGCAATTTGTAATTGTGCATTTTGGTTATCCCAATAAAAGTATCATTGTTTGGATGTTATTGGATTTGCTATATGGCCAACACAACTACCCTTTTTAAAAAATTATTTCTGCAATGTGTTTTGGACTATAGTCAATTCCCAGAAGCTCAACAAAAATACAAGGTTTTTTCCCCTGCTGACAGGAGGACAGCAAGGAAGGAGCCAATCTAATCTCCCTAGAAAGGAAGTTGCAGAGTTTTGGAGTAGCCACCAAGAAGACTATTCGCTCATGTTCCCACTGGATACATTTATGAGGGGGATCATCCTACTGCCCTCACGAGAACTTATCCTAGTTTAAGACTACAATTTGCAGAATTCTCAGTCAGCTCTGGATTTAAGCAAGCCCTGGATTTAATCAGCATAACTAAAGGCCTAAGCAGACTGCCAGAAATAGTGCACATTAAATTGAGGCACTGCCCTGGCTCAGTGCTAGGGAGTCATGGGAATTGTATTTTTTTCTGGGACATTGAGCCTTCTCTGTCAGAGAGCTCTGGTGCCACAATAAATTACAGTTCCCATGACTCCCTAGCACTGAGCCAGGGCAGTGCCTCAATTTAATGTGCACTATTTCTGGCAGTCTGCTTAGGCCCTAAATGCAAAGTGTTCAGCTTAAATAAGTGAGATGGCATAAAATCAAAATGATATATTTTATTAATTCTTAGAAATTCTTTGTTATACAAGTTTCCACCTTGAATAAAGCCTGAGGATGGATTTAAATGACCATTCCCTTACTGTCCTTGGCTGAAACTGTGCATTATTTCTTTTTTTACTGAAAGCTTGTTGAGGGCCAAATGGTACTGGGCCATGAACAAGGTTATTGCAATCATCCATCAATTTACATTTTCAATAAACAATAGGTCAGAGTACTATTTTTTCAGAATATCATTGAGCCCCATGACTGCTAAAAATTCAATTAATCAAAAGAAAAACTGGTTTCACAAAGGGAAATTATACTCATCAACATTCACATATAAATGACTAAGGAGCATAACTCAGAAAGTAGTAAGTCTAACTGTGTGATTGACTGTGCTTTTAAAAAAAATGAAAACAATATTTCATATTGAAAGAGCAATAAAAAGGCTTTGTTTCTCCCGTCCAGTTCTAGAAATATTCTTTATTTTTCTAAAACACACATTAATTGCCAATTAAGAGTGTTTCATCACTTCCTGGGTGAATGAATTTACAAGAGTAAAGAGAATTACAACAGGAATGGGCAATTGTGCATTAATGGCAACACACTGGAATTGTCATTACATCACTTCTGATTCCTATTTCATCTAGTTTGTTGATGATTTTGGAGCCTTTATAAAAATGTGGAGAACTGAAGGAAGGAGTTGAACTTTTATATTTGGAAGCAGTTTGACTATGTTTGTAGGTATTTTGGAGGCAAAAATACTCAAAGTCACCCCTAAAATAAAAATTGTGTGCTCTCAGGCTTTGAGACTGTTCCAGTGGTTTCAAAAGCTAGAAGTGGAGCTCAGAGCCCACATACTTCCTCGTAGAGAGTCTAAGATAATGAAAAAATGAATGAATTTAATTTTTCATCAAGGCCAAAGCAAGTAGAGTAAACCCAAATCAAATGTTTTTCTTTGATAATCCAGATAAAATTTCTCAAGTATCTGCTTCCATCCTTTTTCTATTCCATTCTTCCTCCATTTCTTCAAGGATCTAGCTTAGTGTCCAGCAGCTCAAGAGCAAGAAATATTGATTAGATAAGGAAATAATATTTGAAAATATTTGGGGGAGAATGATTAAAAAACCTTTTATTTCAATATCATGAAACCCTGACAAGTATCCTGGACTGATTAGAATCTTCACAGTTCTGGGATTATTCTGTGCAAAATTCACACACTATTTTTTTTCTGCACAGAAAACAACATCTTCTGTGCAGAAAAGAATATTTCAGGTCAGGAGATGAGATGTAATTATGCATTCATAACTATATCTTTGATAAAGGATTTCAGCACTCATCTTCCACTTCACTAACAATAGGGAGTGACTTCAACTTCCATAACCCTTTACCACTCACCATACCTCATGGGGATAATAGGCGCTCAAGTAAAAAAAATAGCCTCACTTTCCCTCACCCACACTGCACTAGATCTTGTGCTAGAGCAATAGTTCCCAACATTTGGTCCTCCAGATGATTTTGACTTCAGCTCCCATAATTCCTTACTGTTGGTCAACTTTTCTGGGGCTTCTGGGAGATGAAGCCAAAAAAAGAAAAAAGAAAAAAAGGGAAGACCAATAGTTGGGAACCACTGCCTTAGAAAATGGCATGAAAAGAGAGAAACCACTGATTTGGACCTACACAGCATGACTCTACTGGGAAGGATTTCCCTTGCTGGTCTCAATGGAGGAGAGGCCAGTGCTAAATCCATTAGGTGCAGAGTTCCATGACAATAGACATGGGATGCAGAGCTAGTGGGTTCTTAAGCTCTGTCTGGTCCCCTTTGCTCCTTTTTTTGGGGGGGGGGATGATGCCTCCACTACACTATGAACTTTGTTGGACAATTCAGGATTGGATAGGATTTTCTCCTGGTTCCCCCCATTTCCTGTATCTGAGGAACTTTGACAATTGGCTTAGTGTGATGTCTTTAAATAGGCATTTACTTGAGAGGTAATGATGGGAGAGAGAAAATAAGAGTTACAGTGAACAGCTTGGAACCCATTTGGTGAAGGGGAGGGCTCTGGAACTGTCTCTTTAGGTCCTAGGACCCAGAGTGTCTGGAAGGATACTACTCTTGGGCTGGACTGGGAGCTTTGCCCTTACCTAAGTCCTGTGGGATGGCCTTGGGGTGGGTTTTTTTTGGGTCTGGCTTTCAGTAGATGGTCAGATGGGGAGAAAACACATTATTGGATTGCCCTCAGGGCTCAGGTGGTTCACCCAGGGAAAGACAGAGGAGGAAGTTGTGGGCCTCATTTCCACTTACATTTAAGCCAGTTTGCGATTCGCTTTCACTCCGTGTTGGTGAATCGATTCCAAAAGGTCTGTCGTTCCCACTATGAAAGCATATCTTTTCATTATTCCCTTGTAATTACTTCTTTTTTGGCATGATTGTCATTCCCACTAGTTTGCACTGCTTCAAAATGCATGTCAATCATCTATGCATCATCAGTGATGCAAGCAGCAACATGGTGAGGACAGGGCCATTGCAGGCACTAAGCAGGGTAACTTTAGCAGGCTGCTCAAAAGTATACCATTTCCCCTTTGAGCAGCCCAACTTGGGAACTATTTTTAAAAAAGAATATATATAGAAGATTTGATCCATTGTTTTTGCAACTACTTGTCTCGCTGAGCTGCCATTGGACTGACCACCTGGCGTGCCGGCAAGTAGTTGCAAAAACAATGGATCACATATACGGTCAATTTTTTAATATATATATAGAATCATAGAATCATAGAATCATTGAGTTGGAAGAGACCACAAGGGCCATCCAGTCCAACCCTCTGCCATGCAGGAACTCCCAATCAAAGTATCCCCGACAGATGGCCATCCAGCTTCTGCTTAAAGACCTCCAAGGAAGGAGACTCCACCACACTCCGAGAGAGTGTTCCACTGTTGAACAGTCCTTACCAGGGGTAGGCAACCTTTCCCCGTTAAGGGCTGAGGGACTTCAGCTTCCAGAATCCCAGGAGCTATTGGCCAACATGGGACTATTGGCCAACATGGCTGAGGCTTCTGGGAGCTGAAGTCCCTCAGCCCTTAAAGGGGAAAGGTTGTCTATCCCTGGTCCTTACTGTCAGGAAGTTCCTCCTAGTGTTAAGGTGGAATCTTTTCCTGGAGCTTGCACCCATTGTTCCGGGTCCTAGTTTCTGGAGTGGCAGAAAACAAGCTTGTTCCCTCCTCAATATGACTTTGATTGGTTTCCATCTGCTTCATATCTATTTTTTAAAAAAATCAACAAAACCTGTATTTCTATTATGGATTGTGTTTCTACATGGCTACACAAATTGTGGTAATTTAGTGTCAGAGGGCCTTTGCAGACTGCCAGAAATAGTGCAAATTGAGTCCACTTTAACTGCCCTGATCAGTGCTGGGGAATCATGGGAACTGTAGTTTATTGTGGCACCAGAGCTCTCTGACAGAGCAGGCTCAATGTCTCAGAAAAAATACAATTCCCATGATTCCCTAGCACTGAGTCAGGGCAGTTAAAGTGGACTCAATTTGCACTATTTCTAGCAGTCTGCAAAGGCCCAAAGTCTTCTTTTTCTACAGATGAACAGAGTGCATTTAAGAAATCAGATATTACCTGAAAGCAATTTAATATAGCATGAGTTTAAAAATTAAATACAGCAGCATTAAGCTCTCACTAAACTCTTTCATATTTTATTATGATCACAGAGTGGTAATTTATTCTTTTAGGCAAACTTACATTGTTATATGCTAGAATTGTTGAAGTAGATAAATAACCAGCTTTTTAAAAATACTGTACATAGAATTTTGTCCAGATTGAAATATATTGTTTTTGAAACAGAATAATAAACAGGTGAACATTAGGTTGGTGTTAAAATCTAGACATATTTATTTTGTATTGGATTATGAGAACATGCCTGGATTTCAAACCTTCCAACATTTTACATATAAAAAGTGTGACACATGTGGCCAAACAACATCAGAGTGTGGTCAACATGACAAAAAATATTAATTTGGAAGAACTCACAAGAGAAGCTACAGCACTTTGCCTTTGCCTGAGCCTACAGGGAAAGTCAAGACTCAGCCCCCTCCTCTCCCTTCACTGAATACAAACTACTTTTGCACTTTGAGCTCACTTTGCAGTAGATGAAGTAAGGTGAAAACAAAAGAGGAAAGAGGGAGGCAGACAGAGAAACTGCAGCATTTTAAAAGCAGCTGGGAAAGTAATACATCAGAAGCTAAATTGGAATTGTCCAAATGAAATCAGGACAGTTGAAGAGTATGGGATTCCACATTGCTCTCATATTATCTGTGGTCTAATGCCCACTGTTTAGAACTACATTGAATCAGAGATTCAGAGAGCTGGAAGAGACCACAAAGGCCATCCAGTCCAACCCCCCCTGCCATGCAGGAAGACACAATTAAAGCACCCCCGACAGATGGCCATCCAGCCTCTGTTTAAAAACATCCCCCCAAAAGGAGACTCTACCACTCTCCGAGGCAGCACGCTCTACTGTTGAACAGCTCTTACTGTGAGGATGTTCACAAGACTACCTTGAACTTGACTTTACATCTTTTAACTTTTCTTTCTTTCTTCAATTACCTTCAGTTCAACTTTATGGGACTGAAAAGCAGAACAGACATATAAACAGTTAATAAATAAAAACAAAGTGGTATGGGATCCAACAGGGCAAAACCACTTCCCTCCCAAGCAAGCACATTTTCAAACCCTTTCCAGAACTTACAGGTCATATATCCTGCCTTGTAAATGGTTGGATAAAAGGCTTAAACCTCACAAAAGGGGTTATATTTCACACAGTGGAAAATTATTGAAACTATTAAATAGGAGCTGATCAGATTTAGACGAATAAAGATCTAAGCTGATGTGACACATATCTGGCAGCCAAAACAGTATTTTCATCCTTTCCAAGAAGATGATGTCCAACAACACCATATAGCTGATATTATCAACCAGTTAATACTTTTTTCAAACTAAACAAATGTCAGAGGGGGGAAAAAGGAAAGTGGAAGTTCTCAAAAACACAAAGCTGCAATGCTACACCTTAGATTAATACAAAGATATGGTCCACAGGGTGTTTTTTTCTTCAAATGTGATTCCTGTAGGCTGCAGGAAGGGACAGTAGAATCTAAGATATACAGATGACACCATACTACCAGCAGAAAGCATCACAGACTTGGAACAATTACTAAGAAAGGTCAAAGAAGAAAGTGCAAAGGCAAGCTTATTTCTGAACATTAAAAAAAAAAACCTCCAAAAACAATGACCATAGAAGAGCTACATAAATTCAATCTAGAAAATGAGGAAATTGAAATAGTTCCCATACTTTGGATCAAACAGTGATCACAATGTAGATTGCAGTCAAGAAAACAGAAGAAGACTAGGAATGGGAAGGGCAGCTATGAAAGAACTGGAAAAGATCCTAAAGAGTAAATACATACAACTGAGCACCAAAGTCAGAATCATCCAAGCCATTATATTCCCCATCACCATGTACAGATGTGACTATATTGCACAGAAAGCAACATTTTCTGCAGAAATATTTCTATGCAGAAATATTAATTTCTGCACATGAAAAATTGTGCAAAAAAAGCTGTGTTCTAAGAAAATTACCCATGTCAGAATTTTGTGTTGAGGAAGTGCTGAATACAAATTTTCTGCACAGAAAACATGTTTTTCTGAGCAGGAATATTTCTGACTAGAAATATTTTCTGTGCAGAAAATGCTTTTTCTTGCACAGAAAATGTTGTTTTCTGCACAAAACAACCATGGGTGAATTGTGTACAGAATGAGGCCTAACTGCAAAGAATCTCATTAGTCCTGGATACTCCTCATCAGGGTTTCCCAGTGCTCATAAACACACACACACTTTACCTTTTTCCAAATATTTTCAAACATTCCTATTTGTAACACAAAAGTACCTTTCAAACTGTATCACACACCATTTAGAATCAACTTTTGCCAAGAAGGCTGGCATTTGGTTGCCCCCTGTCTCTCTCTCTCTCCCCCCCCCTTTGTATTTTTCTAGCCAAAGTTGTAAGATAAAAGGCAAGATGTATTTTAGAACTGACCCCTGTCAACACATTGGTGAGTGATGCTTACTAATTTATGCTAGGATGTGACCACAATCAAAACTACAGGATGTTTTATATTGAATTGTCTGCATCCAATACATTATGTAATATTTTGCAATCAATTGATCCCTGAAGATAAATGTTAAATGTGATGGATGCCATTTTTAGAAAACCCTCTATGTTTAAAATGTATTTTAAAATTGTTTAGATTAATGGAAGGTATTATTGAAAATAATCCCCATAACCTTCAAAGTTTGCATTGGATGTGCTGTAAAATGTTTGCAATGAGCTAATGAGCAAAACTTGCAAAAATGTGAAACTTAAAGTACAACTGGACAAATCACCAATTCATGGAATGTCATTAAAAACAACAACAATGTAGAATTTTGACAATATATTGTATTTCATTGTATTTCATAACAGGTAGGATTGGGTAAAATCTTCCTGTTTATTTTGTTTCCACAGTTATTCCTGTCTCCATCTCTATAAACACTGTCTTTATATTCAGAACATTGATCCACAGTACCAAAAAAGACCTACATTGAATTGGTAGTATCAATTAGAGTAGTTGCATTGAATTAATGTGTTATACATAAGTGCTGACCTCCCATTCAGCAATTGATTCAGTGAGGGGGGTTGCAGACTGTCAGAAATAGTGCAAATTGAGTCCACTTTTAGGGTTAGGGTTAGTGCTAGGGAATCATGGGAATTGTTGTTTTTTTCTGAGACATTGAGCCTTCTCTGTCAGAGCTCTGGTGCCACAATAAAATACAATTCCCATGATACCCTAATCCTAAAAGTGGACTCAATTTGCACTATTTCTGGCAATCTGCAACCCCCTGAGTCTCCTTTACAATTGAAGTGAGGCTACAATTTTGCATTGTTATAATATTTGCTATACCTAAATTGCTGTTGCAAATTCTCATTGGACAGTGCAGTGCAATTAAACTGTAAATTCAACCCTATTGAAAAACAATTTGCTTTGTTGCAAAGTGTTTCACATTTGCATATAAAGACATGGTCTTATGGTACACCAGTCCACATTCAAATGCACAGTCTGACTTTATTAAATATATTGGCCACATTTAACTCATCTAATAATAATAATAATAATAATAATAATAATAATAATAATATTTATTTATATCCCGCCCTCTGGAAGTCCAATCTGGGCGGCTTACAGCAATAAAACATATACAATACCCATAAAACATATACAATATGTCAAGCCTCCCCCCCCTTAAAACAGTATTAAATAAATAAAAAAATAATTTAAAATAACATACAATAATAAAAGCAAAAAACTTGACCCAGTAAATAAGCCCAGCAATAATTATCCTAGCCATCCTTAGATGGGGCCACGCAAGGATCGCTGGGGTGGGCCATTTGTACCCGAGACCGGGATATTTAATCTGGAAAGGCCTGCCAGAAGAGATCCGTCTTGACAGCCTTTTTGAAGCTGTCTAATGATGTTAACTGACGGATCTCGTCCGGCAGGTCATTCCAGAGTCTAGGGGCGGTGACAGAGAAAGCCCTCCAGGAGGTAGCCGCAAGCCTAGATTTTTGGGATTGCAGCAAATTCCTCCCAGAGGAACGGAGAGCATGGGGAGGATTGTATGGGAGAAGGCGGTCCCTGAGATAGCTTGGACCCAAGCCATTTAGGGCTTTAAAGGTGATAACCAACACCTTGTACCTGGCCCGGAAGCTGATAGGCAGCCAGTGGAGGGACCTCAGAACCGGAGTAATGTGGTCTCTCCAAGATGTTCCCGAGACAAGCCTGGCTGCCATATTCTGTACCAGCTGTAATTTCCAAACCAAGCACAAGGGTAGCCCCATGTAGAGTGCATTACAAAAGTCAAGGCGTGAGGTTACCAGCGCATGCACAACAGTCTCGAGATCCCTTACTTCCAGAAAAGGGCGCAGCTGGCGTATCAGCCGAAGCTGATAACAGGTGCTCCTGACCGTCGCATTTACCTGATCTGTCATCAGGAGCAACGAGTCAAGGAGCACCCCCAGACTGCGAACACAGTCACTGGAGGAGAGTGTGACCCCATCCAGGACTGGAGGTTGCAACCCAATTCTTGGTTTTGGGGCTGCTACCGTGAGCACCTCCGTCTTGTCTGGATTCAGTTTCAATCTGTTTTTCCTCATCCAGGCCATTACCGCTTGAAAACATTCATTGAAAGAAGAGATGCCATTGGAATTCGAGGCCGGTGAACGAGACACAGAGAAATAGATTTGGGTGTCATCAGTGTATTGATAACACCCAGCACCATAACTCCGTATTATCTCACCCAGCGGCTTCATATAGATGTTAAATAATATCGGGGACAAAATAGCCCCCTGAGGGACCCCACAAGTGAGGTCCCTCTTACAGAAGCTACAGTCCCCGAGCAGCATCTTTCAACAAGTGGAATAATTGTATAATATCTTGCACATCATATTGCTGATTTGGTCTGGTTTTTTCAAGGTGTGTATGTGTGTGTGTGTGCAGACATGAGATGAAGAGAGAGAGAGAAGTGTGAATATGAGGAATGTATGGCTAGACATGTGTATATAGGATGTGTAAATGGCTTTGGCTCCTCTCACTTTGGTGGTGGTGCCATCCATGTTTTTCAACCTACCACTAGAATATTGTTTACAGTAGGTTACCCTTTGTTGTTGCTTCTGTTTGTCTTCAAGTCTTTTCTGACTTATGGTAAACCTGTCATGGGGTTTTCTTGGCAAGATTTGTTCAGAGAAGGTTTGCCATTGCATTGCCCTGAGAGTGGGAGCATGTGATTTACCCAAGGTCACCCAGTGGGTTTCATGGCCAAGCTGAGACTTGAATCCTTGTCTTCTGAGTGGTAGCTCAACCCTCAAACCATTGTGCCACACTTGCTCTCAGGAATGTAATTCTTTACTTATTCCTTCCTTACTGATAAGAATGAAAAAGGCAATTTCCTCTATTCTAGACAAAATTTCTCCATACTTTGATTTTTTTTAAAAAAAAATCAAAATGCTACTTTTGGTGCAAAATTTTTCTGGGTGTGCAAGCCACAATTTGTTTACATTTTTATTTTTATGTTCATTTTGCTATCATTGCTGCTACTAGTGCTGATATAAGCACTGATCTTTTCAGTCTTCTGGAGAAGCAATAAATCTTGTGGTATAAACTGACAAAAAATTCCACAGAAAAACTTTCTAGTATTTTATGTGTTTGTCTCAAAGATTTAGCAAGGTAGTAGTATTTCTAGTGTCTCCATAAATTTGAAGTGAAAAGAGCTCTGTGATTAAGGACTAGTTGTTTCTTCTCCCTGTCAACTAGGAATGGCACATCAAATCTGTCTTATGAGCCACATCAACAGTAAATCTGGGCTACATTCATCATGATTTCAGTGTCCTTTCTAAAGGAGAAAACATTAGTTCATACCCTTTATACTAGAAAAAATGAGGACTAAAAGAGTTTGTTGATTACGTTCCTTTCCCTCTTCTCAACACTCTCAGGACAACATGTGTCTTTTGGGGGGGGAAAATCACTGGTGGAAATGTATTTTTTTCTAATAACAAAATCTGACAGAAATCCAAGCCAGCTAACACAATCCTTAATCAAACCTTGGAACTTGACAGACTCTGACTAATTACCCTGTAACAATATTATACTAATTTGGACATCAAATATCTCTAGATTATGTAAGACAGTACACCAGGCATCAGATATGTATGAACTGTCCTATTCTAAAACTTTCACTTTCCTGAAAATGCTTTGGCTGTCAGTCAGTCCATGCAGTTAGATATCATTTTCTAGAAGGAATTGTTTTTTTTTCCCCTTTAACTAAAGACTCCTGATTTTTCTAGATGCTCTCGAGCACCAGCGAGAATTCCATGAATGGGAAAAGATCTCAGATTATAATGAACGAACACTTTGTCTATTAAGTGCTTGGTGCGAAGAACCACAAAGGCAGGTGAGATACCTTCACTAGTGTTCTGATGTTATGTGGCAGCTGTACATTCTTGACAATGCAACCATTGAGCCTTACCTTGTACTATGTCTACATGGCACAATGCAGTCTCTAATTAAAAAGACAAATAAAGTCAAAAATTTTACTTGCCTAATGACAGAACATTTAAAATGCCATCTTTGATATTTATGACTGTCAATGATAATGCTAAGACTGAGTTAAAAGCTATAACACATTTTTAAAATAATTAAGCAGAATCACTGACCTCTTCATTTTTTTTCCTGGAATGGAAAAATGACAGCAATATATTCTAGTGTGTGTGTGTGTGTGTGTGGCAGAAAGATCTGTTTCATGAATTTTGCTTATGTCTTTATTTATTGGTTGATGAGGTGAGAAGAATTAGTGTTTTGTTAATAGACTGTGTGAGAAGCATTTAACATTCTGATTCATGCATTACTTATGCCTTCTCTTCAAAAGCTTTTAAAAAATGAAAATATTCCAGTTAATTTACCCTGTAAATTTTAGTGAAGGAAGATATGTTGACAGAGCAGCCAGAGAAATCTGATGCTTATTGATTCAGTGGAAGTGAAAAGTTACATGGGAAGGGGAAGCTGACGCAGAATGAATGACAGGACACCCAATTGGCAGAAAAAGACCACAACTTTATTGGGTATAGCTGACAAGAAGGGGTTGGCCTGAATGCATGTGCCTCGCTCTCTAATTGTCCAACCCGCCTGTTATTCAATGAACCCAAAAGGCCTAATCACAGCTGGGCTTTGGGATGACAGAAGGGGTGACCAAGTGGTCACAAATCTGCCTCCCAGCCCCTTTGTCACTGGGGGATGGTTCAGAAGTTGCCCCATAATGGCAACACCTCACCACTCCCTGCCCCCCATGTCCCCTAGGGACTCCCGATCCTGTGGTCTGCAGCCCAAGAAACCATGCCCACCAGATCCATGGCCCATGTTACTGCCCTTGAAAGTTGTGACAACACCCCATGGCAACTTTGATCTCACCAAGGGCAGGAGGAAGGCAAGAGCTCTTGGCTGGAGCTCCTGCCTATGTGGGCTCCAGCTAACAATGGCACTGGCCACCCAATCATGCGGCCTTATATAGGCCTACTAGCCAATGGGGGGCTGGTACTAGGCAGAAGTTCTCGGCCTCCCCACCAATCAGAGAGGCCAACTAGCCAGTTGGGGCAGGACTTCCAACCACACAGGTTGCTGGGACTTGTAGTCCAACTTCGCCCTCCAGAAGTCCCGCCCCCTTCCCAATCTGGCACCACCAAGCTGCTCCCATTGCACTCTGGGAGCCGACCAACCTCCTGAGTGGGCCAGGGAGGCCCTTAGCCCTTGCTGGCTCCCACCCCAGCAACCTGGCTGCCCGATGAGTCAGCTGGCCTCATTTCCCATAAAAATGAAACATACAACAGGAGCCATGAATACTGAAGAATGTAGTTATTATGCTGACAGCAGTTCAGTGGAGAATTAAGAATTGTACTGCATGCCCCATGGCACACGCGACTGGACAAGCCAGCCTTCCTCCACTGCTTTGTCTCCATTGAACCCCCAGAAATGAGGCATATGGGAAAGATGCACCATGAAACCTATAGCATTCTCTTTCCACCACTATTGCCACTGTCATTTTCTTCATTTTCCCACCACCACCATGGCTGTTGCTGTTGGTTTGCATTTGCCACTGTCTGGGTAGTTTCATCAGGGACAGAGCCATGGAGACCCTGGCCTAAGATTTCCACATCTCAGTTCATATTAACTCAATGTGTGTTGGGTCCAGTTTGGTATGAGCTGAAGTAATCTCTTTTCTGAAATATCAGGATCTGAATCAAGCCAAGAGAATTTCTACAGAAAAAAAAGCCATCTCTTATGTATTTACCATATCAACATCTTGGAATGCTGGGATGGCAACAGGGCCTCTGATCTGTTATATTCTGGGCATGGTTATACAGGAGGAATTGGTATTTCAAGTACTCTGGCCCAAGCTCTTCAATAATTGTGTTGAGGTTTTATGGAAATCTTGCTTTAGTAATGCCATTAATCACAAATTCTGCAAATGAAGGGTAGTTGTGGAAATAATAAAAGAAGTTCCAAAGTCCACATTGTACTAATACCTTTATTTGGCTAACCAAAAAGACACAATAATCTCAATGCAAGCTTTCAAAAATAACATTTTGTTATCAGTTTTTTAAAAAATATGTAGGAGGAAATGAAGTGAAGAAAGTATCAGTGACTAAGAGGGAAAGCAGACCAGCTAAGAGCTGGCTTGGTAGTGGAGTGGGGGCATGGCAGCTGACCACCAACCACCCTGACTCCATCCCCAAGATGGTGTGATGCCACACACCTGGCCAGACAGTGGGTGGCATCTTGTCGGGTGGGTAGCATGACACCAGCTTGGGGGTGGAGTTGGGGTGGTTGGTAAGTGGTCACCACGCCCCCACTCCACCTCCTTTTTGGGCTGGAAAAATGCCAGATTGGGGCCATGGCATACAGTTGCTATGGCCCCAATCCGACACTCAAAGGGGCAGCAGCTAGCCACTCCTTTGGGGCCATCTGTTCAGCCCCTAAGTCTACATTCTGTCTTCAGATGGTAGGTGAGGATAGTATTATAGGTAGACTCTCAATACAGGCTTATTAGGTACTATGGCAATGGTCCTAGTCTTACATGGAACAAGAAAAGCCATAAAATCTGATAAATAAATTTTGATCCTTCATTTGTGAATATAATGGGCCACTTTTAAATCTCAGACATATCTCTAACTGAAGTATGTCTCACAGACAACTTTGCTGGATGAGAGCAGTAGTTTCTATTTTCTGTTGTCTCAAGATGAATTTACATTATGACAAAGGAAAGTAAACCAAAAGAAAATTATTAGAACTCCTAGCTTTGTCTTTCACTATAGGGAATGATTCCTTCTCACATACAATTCTTATCAATTATATGATTGTTAGGTTGATCACCCCAAGGGATCCTCTTCTCTGAAACACATTCACTGCATTCCCACCTCAAATAGTGATAACATTCTCAGAATAGCAGTGGGGATGTGAAAAGTTCTTAGTCTCATCACTGACAATTATGTTCTCTCTATGCAGCTACAGTTACTCCCATGTCAGTGATGGTGTCAATACACTATGGGCTTTAGTAAGAACAGTAAATGAGTTATCAAAGGTGTTGAACATATTTTGGTAATAATAGCTTACCCCTTTTTCAAAATTTGGCCTCAGACCCAGAGCAAAAGTATCACTCCACTGGCATGGAAGACCCCAGCTGCCACTACTACAAAGGAGGGAATAGTGTCTGTTGGTATTTTGTATAGCTGTTTCCCCATCCTAACACAAACACCCACAGCTCAATGCCAGCATCTTTAATACTATACAATAAATATGCAAATAGTTACACTAGACTTGGGGAACAGAGGAAGGAAGTAGTAAGAATGTTCTCTGAAGTGCGCTGTTTGCTTTCTTAACAGCATATGTTGACTAAAAGAAGCCTTTAGCAAAGAAAACCTGGTCCCAGGTGACTAGAAGTAAAAATGCTTCTGCACAGAAAAATATTTTATGAAAACTTCCTTTTACTGTGACTTGTAAATCTAATCTGTTAATGAAAAGAGACTAAGCACCAATGCTAAGAAAGGTTCGCAGCAATAGATGACAAAAGATATTCTGCAATATATTTAATGCTATAAGACCAGTGTGGCTAAAAGAACTATTAAAAACCATCGTTCACAACATGGAATAGCTTGTTTACCCTCAGTGGGATTCAAAGAGATCCAGTGTTTGCAGGTAGTTTGGCCTTGGAAGTTGAAAGTCCAAGAAGCCAAAGGGTGTTTGTAAGGGATCTGAGTTCAAGGAACCAGAAGCCCAGATATATTCTCAACAGGAGAGAAAAAGTTCAGAGAATTATTTTAAAGTAAAAGATTCAAAGTGTCAGTGGAGAAGTCTCTGAGGTAATGGTGAAAAGGTAAATGGTAAGAGACTACTCGGAAACTGACCACATTAGAGGAATATTTTGGCCAGTCCCTGAGGTAATTCGATGAGGTACTGGTAGGGGACTGTGCGTGTGTGGAAACACAAATAAAGCAGCAGTGAATAAAGCCACTTCAGGTTGGAGAAAATACCTAAAGTTGAAACATATTAGAAAAGTCAAAGTCAGTAAAGTAAGCTCCGAGGTATTTGTCCAGAGTTTATTGTAGGAGATTACATGGGCACTGACCATTTGGAGAGTTACCTAGTCTCTGAGGTAAATGCATTAAGGTATCAGTAAGAGATTAGGGGTAAAAACCATCAATAACTCTCAGTAACGTAACTCTCGGTAACAAGCTAGGGTAATGTAAGGAATCTCTGCTTTACTTTAAGAACCAAATATTGGCTTTAAAATTTGGTCGAGTCAGTGACCATTAAAGAGCATTTCCTGAGGTAAAAGTTGTGGGTAATAGTAGGGAAATACTATAGAGATGCCTCCCAAGAAAGTAAGAGTACCGGCTGTGGCTGAAATGGTGGAAGAATGTGAAGTTGGTGAAGAAATGGTGGCTAGTCTTGACACTGCCCTTTCTGAACCTCAAGAAAATTTAGAGATTTGGAAAATAAAAGAAAGAATAGAAATGGCCAAGTTAAAAGGGAAAGAACATGAGAGGCTTTAAAAAGAGAAGGAAAATGAAGGGGTTTTGAGGGAGAAAGAAATTGAAAAGGAACAACAAATTGAAATTGAAAGGCTGAGAGTAAGACAAGCAAAAATGGATTTTCAACTTCAACTGAGAAGTTTAGATCAGGGAATACCTCAAACTCTGAGGGGGCTGAGGTAAACAAATTACCTCACATTGATATGAAGAGGTTTCCCAGATATTACAAAGGAGAAATATTAGTTCTTTCTTTACTAATTTTGAAAGGACATGTGAAAAGTTAAGAATAAAAGAAGAAGACCGAATGAGTTAGTGTATATAAGATCCCAAATTTGTGGGGGATTGACAGAAATTTATGCTGAAATGAGGGCTGAGGAAGCTCAAAACTATGAGTTATTTAAAGAAATGGTAAAACAAAGAGTTGGCTTGACTCCAGAACATCACAGGAGAGAATTTAGAAAGATAAAGAAATATCCTGTGGAGACTTTTTCTCAACTAGAGTATAGGCTAGATTACTATTTAAAAGCTGGATAGAGGGTTATAAGATGACATCCAAGGAAGAGTTACAAAGTTTAATCAGCTTGGAACAATTCTATAATACAATACCCCAAGAATATAAATGGCTAGTTCAGGATAAGAAAGCCAAAACAGTAGCAGAAGCTGCTAAAATGGTTGATGAGTTGGTGTTGATTAGAGGAGATGATAGGGGAATGTCAAAAGCCAAAGAAGGGTTTCAGTGGAGAGACAAAAAGGAGTCTAAAAACTGGCAAGCCCAAAAAGACAGAAATGGTGAGAAAAGATCTTATAAACCTTGGAAGCAAAGAAAAACACCAGAACTTGAAAGAAAAAAAATTGGGTTCAGAGAGTGTGACCCTGAGGAAAGAAAAGAGAAAGGGTTGACAGAAAGTCAATCCAAACCAAAACAATCAACTTGTTATCAATGTGCGGAAGGATTTGTCTGATTTCAAGGAATGTGATGAGGGTTCCCATAAGCAGGTTAATAGACATTGCCAGTTAGAAATTCAAGAATAAGACATTGGGCCAATGCAGACTGGCCTAAAGGGCCAGCCTGGGGGTGGAGTTGGGGCGGGGCAACTACACGCTGGCTGCCCCAAATCCACCTCGATGCCACACACCCATCTGCACAGCACGCATCATCAGTGCGCCCTCTTGGCACAGTGTGCATACATGCTGCACCAAAAGGGCACAAAAGAGCCACAGTCTTGGCTCAAAGGATGGCTTTTTGGGAGCAGCAAAAGGGAGGACCGGGGTCGTGGCATGTGGTTGCTGTGGCCCCAATTCGCTGACCCTTCTTGGCCGTCTGCATCGGCCCATCATCTGTTCTATAAAAAAAGCTTCGCCTATGAACTCTGTGACACAAGTCATAATGTATGCCCTAATTAATTATATTTTCTTTTAATTGTTTATTTTTATTACAAATAAGGCACAGTGTTACTTTGCCTATTTAGTTTTGTTGTTAAGTTTCATATACATTTTGTCTCTCATTCAGAAGTCATATATAATTATCAAACAGAACAGATTTATAATGTATATGTTGTCTGTACAATAAACAAAATCTGCTTAAATGAAAGTAAAATGTTATGCTTATCTTTCCTTCTTTCTTTTTTTCTCATTCTTCTGCCTTCTATCATTTTTCTAGGTGACTTCCATATGTTGCTCTGTTTAGTGTTTACTAGTTCATTTAATCTTATTGTCTTCTCTAAAATAGTACAATGTTTTATAGATTTTCCAGCTGTTTTTCGCTTCCTTATTATTTATTTGAAAATCTGTAGTATTATTCATTTTTATATTGTTTGACTGTGTTTCTGCTATTACCATTTGTTTTTACATAACTTTATTAGTTCCTTCCAGTCTGTTTCTATTTTATCTGTTGATTTTCCATTCAGTATTTGTGTTAATTTATCTAGTTGGATAACATCAAGGAGTTCCATTAACCACTCGTCCATCTCTGGCACCTTTTTTCCCCCCAATTTTTTCACAAAGCTGTCTCTGGATGTAGGAATCATGTATAATATCTTCCTCCATTTTTCCTTAGCTTGATGGTCTGTTATTTTATCCATCATATTTAATAGACATACTTCTGGGATTAACTTGAAGTTTACTTTCAGGATTTTACTTACATTTGAGTGTACATTTTTCCAGAAGTCTTTTGTTTTTTCACAGTATCACCACATATGTATCCAGGATCCTCTTGTATTTTTGCATTTCCAGCAGTTATGATTATAGTTCTTATATATTTTTTCCAGCTTTTCTGGTGTAAAATGTCAACGATAAGCCATCTTCAGGTAGTTCTCTTGAATATTTTGGGATTTTGTAAACTGGAATGTTCTTTCTCCCGCCAGATACCAACTTTGTAATTCTAGGGGCTTGCCTATGTCTTGTGCCCATTGGATCATCAATTGCTTTATAATGTTTTGTTTCAACTTTCTCTCTAATAACAGTTTGTAAAAGTTTGGAAACCATCTTTTCTTTGCTTCCTTCTAATATTTTATCCAATTCATTTTGCATCATTTCAAAACCTTCTGTTTTTAAGTCTTTTTAAAATCTTCTCTGTGATTGTTTTTGCAGGAACCAATGGTGTTCAATGTCTGAGTTTTAAATCTCTTGTGATGGTTTTAGTTCCCATTGGTTCTGATTATTCTTCTTTAGAATATCTTTATATCTTAGCCATGAATCTCCCTTATTGCTTCTCCCCAGAAAAGCTTCTTTTGGGGAGACTCAACCTGGTATTCCTTGGTCTCTTCCCAGACTTTTAATAATGATTTGCGAATGAAGTGGTGTGTACTATTGATTTTTTATACCATGTGTAGGCATGCCATCCAAAATGCAGATTAAATCCTTCCAAATTCAGGATGGCTCTGTTTTTTAATTTTATCCAACCAGCCACATATGCAAGAGCATGAGCTTGGTAGTAATAGGGGGGTTGCAGACTGCCAGAAATAGTGCAAATCGAGTCCACTTTTAGGACTAGGGTTAGTGTTAGGGAGTCATGGGAATTGTGTTTTTTTTTTCCTGAGACACTGAGCCTTCTCTGTCAGAGAGCTCTGGTGCCACAATAAAATACAGTTCCCATGATTCCCTAGCCCTAACCCTACCCCTAAAAGTGGAGTCAATTTGCACTATTTCTGGCAGTCTGCAACCCCCCTATATCTCTAAATCCAGGAGATCACAGCTTCCATTTTTCTTTGTATCAATTAGAGTCTTCCACCTCACACGAGTTTTTTCCCCCTCCCAAAGAAACTTTTTCAATTCTGAGTTCCACATGTTAAAGGGCTTTTTATTCACAATAATTGGTAGATTAGTGAATAGAAATTTCAGAAATATAGACATTATTATAGCGGCTATTCTGCTTGAGAAAGACAATTTTAATCTTGTCAATTTTTCCAGTTTTTCTTTTATGTTTTTCTGTGTTACTTGACAGTTGTTATCAAATAAGTCCATATTCTTTTTTTATATATATATCCATATTCCTAAATATTTAACTTTCTTTTCTATTTTATACTCTGTGAATTTTTGCAATTTATCTTCATCTTTTCTGAAGTTTCTTGTCAAGATCACAGATGTTTCTTTATTGACTTGAATCCTGGAGACATCACTGAATTGATGTAGTGTATGCAATAATATATTAATGTTATCATTCTCTAGAGGGTTTTCCAAGAAGATGGCTAGATCATCTGCATAGGCTTTTAGTGAGTATTCTTTGCCCTTTATTTTTGGTCCTCTGATTTTGAGCTTATCTTTTACATTGCTTATCAAGATTTTTATTGCCATTATGAAAAGTATTGGTGATAAAGGGCACCTTGATGTGTTCTTTTTGGATGTTGATGGGATTAGTTTTATCTCCATTTATGATTCATCTATCTATTTGTTCTTTGTAGATGTTTTTAATTCATCCTAAAAAATTAGGGCCCAGATTCATTTTCTCTATTACTTCAAGGATATAGTCCCATCGGAGGCTATCAAATACCTTTTCTGCATCAATGAACATCATTGACATTTTCTTATCATTTTTTTAAATAATACTCTATTAAATTAAGGGCTATTCTTATGTTGTCTTTTAAGTGTCTGGCCAGAAGGCAGCCAGTTTGTTTTTTGAGATCTGAACTTTGATCAGGTTTTTGAGTCTCTTGGTCAAAATGTCTATGAATATTTTATAGTCGTTATTTAGCAGTGAGATCGGTCTATAGTTTTCCATTTTTGTTTTATCTTTTCCCTCCTTACACAAGAGAATAATATTGGCTTCCTTTCAGGATTCTGGAATTCCTTATTTTAATATAGAGTTCATGGTGTCGCTCAAGGTTGTCTTAATTTTGTTTATCAATTTTTTTGTAGAAGATTGCTGTAAAACCATCTGGTCCTGGGGCCTTATCTGGTTTTAGAAAGTGTATAGCTTGCATTATTTTGTTGGTTTATCAATTTTTTTGTAGAAGATTGCTGTAAAACCATCTGGTCCTGGGGCCTTATCTGGTTTTAGAAAGTGTATAGCTTGTATTATTTTGTCAAAGGTGATGTCTGCATTTAGTTTCTTCACTTGCTCTGCATCAATTTTATTTCATGTTTGATTGATAAAAAATGTTTCTGAAATCTCTTTCCTTTCTTCTGTTCTTTCCTTATCTTTGTATAATGTTTCATAATGTTTTGTAAACTTGTCCCTTATTTTCTTGTGAGACCATACTGTTCCTTCCATATCATGATTTTTTTCTATCAGGTTTTTTGTTCTTCCTTTTTTGAGTTTGCTAGCCAACCACTTCCCAGTTTTGTTGGCATTTTCAAAGAAATGTTGTCTAGGTTTTTTTTTATCTTCCTTTCGATTTCATTAGTCAATTCTTCCTCCATTTGTTTTTTAAATAATTTGAACTGTTTTATTAGTTCTTTGGATGATGGATTTTTAATTATTTCTTTTTCTTTTTGTTTGATTTATTTTTCCAAATTTGAAATTGTCTCTTTATCTTTTTTTTTTTTTTTAACCTCATGGCCTCTTTGTATTAAAAGACCTTGTACAAAGGCATTTCCAGTGTGCCAGATGATCTTTAGTTTTGTTTGTTCATTTATGTTTTCTTTTTAAAAAGCTTCAAATTGTGTTTTAATTTTTCCAAAAATTCTTAATTTTGAAGTAATTTATCATTTAGTCTCTAGATAATCTGTATGGTGCGGAATTTAGCTTCTAATTGGATTGGATTGTGATTTGACTCTATCCTAGGCGTTACATTCATTTCTTTTATTTTTGGAAGAAGCATATTATTCACCAAATACATTTCAATTCTAGATGAAGAACCATATTGGGTGGAGTGAAATGTGTAACTTTGCCTATTGCTATAAAGGTGAGTCCAAGCATCTTTTAAGTCCATTTTTTTTTATTAAATGGGAGAAAAATTTAGATGTTTCCCTTGGTGTTTATGTATTTTCCTTTTTACTAGAGAATCTATCCTTTTTTGGTTCTATAACACCATTTCATTCCCCCACAATTATAACATTTCTGTTTCTCTGTTTTTCTATTTCATCTTGTAAATCATTGAAGAATTGTGATTTGTTTTCCATAGATGTATATATCCCAACTAATAGTATCTTTATTTTCTGAATTCTTAGCTCCCCACCTATATAATGACCATTATTGTCCTTGAAGATTCCTTTCACATATATAAAGTTACCCCATCTTGTTTCCTGTCATTGTTTGATGAAAACATCTGCCCTAATTGTTTTTATTTCTAAGATATTTTTCATCATCTTTCTTGATCTTTGTTTCTTGTAGGCTTAAAATGTGTTTTTTCCCCTTTTCCAAATAATGGAAGATTCTTCTTTTATGACTTGGTTCCTTTGATGTTCCATGAGAGAATTTTTATAGTCATTTTCATTTTAAATGTCTCCTCTGTATCTTTAATTTCTTCTTCCTCTATTGAGTATTCTAGTTCTTGATTATTTTCTTCTTCTGGGTTTCTGATCTTTATTATTGGTTCCTTATTTGCAGTTTCCATCACATCTTCATTCTCATCTTCTGAGTTGGAGTTTCCTTTTTTCTTCCAGGTTCTCCTTTTTCTCCCTTTGCATTTGCATTCTCCCTTTGCATTTGTTCTGAGTGTCATTTTCTAGTTCTCTTCCCTTCTTTCTTCTGTTTCTTTGTCTTTGTCTTTTTGTATTTTTTTTCTTTGTAGATCATTCACCTTCTCTTGTGTGTTAATTTTGTATCTTTTTTGTTTATACGTGACTAATATTCCCTCCAAGCAGTTCCAAGAGTAATTTATTTTATATTTTGTTAATGTTTGTGTTAGAGCCTTGTATATTTGTCTTCTTTTCAATATGGTTGTTGGGATATCCTTGAAAATTTTGATGTCTTTTACTTCTATTTGAAAACTTTTGGTATAACTCTTGTTCTAGATTTTGCGAAACAGATTACAATGTCTCTGGGTAAATTTTTTCCTCTGGCTATTTGAGAGTTTATCCTGAAGAGATAATCTGTTTCCAGCATCATCACCTCATCTGGCATTTCAATAGTCAGCTAGGTGTAGTATAATGTAATCATATAAATCTTTGTTTGATAGTTCAGGAATCCCTCTGAATTTTAAGCACCATTCTCTATATCTTAATTATTGTAGTAATATTAGATTTTTGTCAACTCTCTGTCTATTTGCAACTTCATTTGTCTTGTCATCTAGAACTTGGCATTTCTTTTTAAGATTATCAACATCTTCTTTTACTTTTGTGATTTTTGTTTGTTATGTTGTCTAGTTTCTTATCTAGGTTATCCAATCCTCTGTTGAAATTGTTTTTTGATTTTTTTTCTGTTTTCCCTTAGTTCTTATTGGATCCCTTTTTTGAATTTTTTTATTTCCTCCAACAAAGTTTGGATTGGATCTGCTTGTTTTGGAGGAATCTTGATTGACCTTCTTCTATTCATGCTTTGGGTTTGGCTTTTGTTTGTCTGTGCTCTTGATGCTATGGACATGATTATTCTGTTCAGTAATGTATATGATTATTAAATTAGTATGAAGTGCTAGGGCAATATCTATGCACATTCAGTAATTAAATATGTATTATGTTTCAGTTTTCCTCTGACTCTGATGACAAGGTTATATTCTCTATGAGATATCTAAAAGTTTGTCATCTGATGTATGTGCTAAGTCTGATATGCAAAGAAGAAGAAGAAGAAGAAGATTATTCTCCTTTTGTTTCCAGCTGTTATGTTTGGTTTATGAAGATCTATAAGATCCAATTCAGTAAACCCAAAAAAACCGAGTAGAGGAATGAAAACTTATCAATATTCAACATAAGAATGTGTCAGTCAAAGAAAGAAAAATAATGATAACAACAGTCTACCTTTTGTAGTAGAAGATTATTATAACCTTAAATTTATTTTCTGCAATACCATTAGAGGAGTTTTTGCAAAATTGTACAAATCAAAGTCTTGCTACCTCTAACCTTAAGTTTTATTCAGTCCATAACATATATATATATATATATATATGGTTCTTCAAAGCAATACAAAATTATTTTTTTAATATTACAGAAATTATTAATATTATATTATAAGTAATGATATGTTATCCCCCCCTTAATAGGGTTTAATTTTAAGATAAAACTTGCCTGATTTGTCCGACTCTCTATGCAAGATTATTAGAACAAACTTTAGAATATTAAGCTATAATTCCCATCCAGTTTAACTCTCCATACAAGGTTATTTAAACCAAACTTAAAGTTTTGAGATAAAGTTTTGAGATATAGTTTTAAAGGCACAAACAAAGTATTTGCTGTACTGCAGCCCAAGGATCTGCATCGCTCCCAGCCATTGTGTCAACAAAAAAATTGTTGGAACCTGTTTCAGTGGGATTTGTCTTCCAATGTCACCTTGTTGACTAGACGCAATTCCAAAGGTCCTTGATATCCCGGGCTGCTGCACAGGCAAAATAGTTGCTAAGTTGTTGTGTGGAGGCTCAGACTGTCTGAAGCCTCTACACTGTTAGTTGTTTAGACATGATTTTGAAGCCACCACTCTTACAAGATGGTTATTAGCATGTCACTTAAGAGTCTCTGCTACTTGAGGCCATTGTACTAGTAAGGTAGTTACTGGGCCATGACTTATGCATAAACAGGTTGACTATAAAAAATGTAGCTTCAAACTATGCACTGCACTGCTTTGATCTGTCTCACTGCCAGCTGCTGAGTCATAATTTGGAGCTCTTCATTTCCTGGAACCACTGTATTGGCAAGTTAGTTGCTAGCTGCTAGGTGAATTTTAAAAGTCCTTGCCTTCCATGTCAGTGGTTTTTTGAGCATGGTTTAGAGACATTTTGGAGGAGTGGACACTAGAAAAACAGCTGAGATCTGAACAGGCAGAGCAACAGTAAGCTCTTGTCATTCACTGGGACTCCTTAGTTTTTCCTATGCTCGCTTTCATTCCCCACAGCTGCCCCTCAGCTGCAGCAATCTGCATGGAGCTGTGGCTTTAATTAGTTAATTAGATTTAATTAATTTCAGCTATTGGCTGTGGGTTGCTTCTTCTTATTCCTTTATTTTCTTATTTCCTTTTCTTCTTATCTGTTTATTTTGGTAACTTATGAGTGTTGCAGACCAGACTAAAGGGCTGGCCTGGAGCTGGAGTTGGGGCAGGGCAGCCACTTGCCAGCCACCCCAACCCTATCCCAACACTGTCCTGATGCTGCACGGCAATTTGCATGGCACATGGCATCAGGATGCTCTCCCAGCACAGTGTGCAGACACAGTGCATTGAAAGGGTGTGGAGAGCCACAACGCCAGCTCTTAGAGCGGCCTTTTGCTGCCCCTAAAAGGAGTGGCATTTTGCCGCTCTTTTAGGGGCAGCAAAAGGAAGGATCGGGGCCACAGCGTAGGGTTGCTGTGGCTCCAACCCACTGCTAGTGGGGACAGCCTAGAGCTGCCCGTCTGCATAGCCCCTTATTTACTTGTTTTATGGAATCATCTTGTTATATATTTTTATTTTGTTAACAGTCTGACTTTCAACCTGGTTCCTCTAATTCTAGGAACCAGTTTACACATTCAGTATGTTCCCTTTGTTCTGTTTATTTTAAGCTGAAATCATACACAGAAGGGGAAAAGCCAGTTTCAGCAAACAGAATTTTCCTTTTGTTCTCTCTATCTTTTGCCTTCTCTTTAGCTCCAACTCCTTATTTAAGGCTTTATGCCAGCAGTCTCGGGCTATCTCTCTGGTTTCCCCAAGAGTCCTATCCGGAGCATTTTGGCTGCCTTGCAGCTTCTCCCATAGAGAGGATTTGGGCAATAATCAGCCTCTTACAAGCCCTGACTCAATTCTTCTTCCCAAACTCTATTCAGGTTAGGCAGCTGCTCCTAGGAGAATGGGAGAGGAGCTCCTCTCACACATGTCCACATGCCTTTGCTGTAAGCCTAGAAGTCCCTATAATGGATGCTGTCATAATTAATTATATTTCCAAGTAAAGTAAGAACTCATTGCTCAATATGTGAGTTTGATGAAGGAAATCAATTGGCTCAGCAATGTCTTTTGTGATCAGAAAATTATACAGATAAAGTTTTTAAAGTTGTATGTGCTAGATATGCAAAAATATCTTAATGTGATCACCCTGTTTGTTGTGGAATTAAAATGCCTATCTCTTCAGACCTGCCACTTTGCCATGGTTGTAAAGATACAAAATGGTATCATAAGTTCTGAATTTTCAGGCAGGGCTTTGGAAAGAGCAATTAAGATCAAAGGCAGATTGTTTTTAGATTGTGCCAGAAAGCATATATGGCATGAGAGATATGATTTCTATCTGAATTCTTGTGATATTTGCAAGTAAAACAATAAACTACAATAGAATCAGCCTATTGTGTCTTTTCTTAGAAATTCTCTACCCTCACCTATGCTAGTCCAGATGCTTTCTCCTCTACTAGCGATGTGCTTGAATGTCATTGATTGGCTTCTATTCCCCTATCCCTCCCCCATTCCAGCCAATGAGAGCTTGCCAACAAGCGGCACACCCTTGCTGCACAGGGTATATAAGAGCTGTCCCCCAGGGCCCTCATCTTCATCCTTGGTTGTCTGATAATCAGTCTGAGGATCTTAAATATTTAAAAGCTACATCCTCAGATGATGGATACAAGAAAGTGCTCTCAAGCAGTGAAAAAGAGGAAGAGCTTCTGGAGCCCTGGTGGTTCAGTGGTTAAATGCTTGTACTGTAGCAGCCACTCACTCACAAATGACAAGGTTTCAAGTTCAATACCAGGCAGAGCTCAGGCTCGACTCAGGCTTGCATCCTTCTGAGGTTGCTAAAATGAGTACTGAGCTTGTTGGGAGCAATTAGCTTACAGTTGTAAACTGCTTAGAGACTACATAGCATGGTGTGAAGCAGTATATAAATTAAGCTGCTATTGCTGCTAAGAGCTGTATGTGTCAATGACACCAGTGAACAGCTAAGCAGAAGAAGAGAAGCCTATTTATGAAAACATGACCCCAATTACAATGGTAAGTATCAGGATGAGAACTAAGTATGGGAATTGTGTGTGTGTATGAGAGAAGAGAGCATGAGAATGGGTGCATATGTATAGATATTATGGAGATAAGAGGTCTCCTTTTGTTTTTATGACAAAGGATGAAGAAGCTGCACTTGTTATAAATGAGGGAGAGTGGATTCAAATACACAAGACATACCTGAAAGGGACATTGTGGATTCAAAATACTGCCTGACATGCATATGTGTAAATGTAGCAAATCCTGAAGGAAAAGAGAAGAAGATACATAGAATTTTGTTAAACTTGTTTTAAAAGGCCAATAAAAACAGCATTGTAACACCATATCTATTGGGGCATATGTGCTGAACCAAGATGGTTTCACAGAATGATTTATTTAAAAAGATATTTTATGATCCAAGAAATGTTGGGAGTTTAGGGTGTGTGGAATCTCTCTTTTGAGAAGCTTGCAAGAATCACATGTTAACTAGAAACAGTGTGAAATAATGGTTAAAGGATCAAGAGACATACTTCATTAACCTGCCAGAATTCATTTCAAAAGAAACAGAACCATGGTTTTAGATGTGGATGCCCACCTGTCTTTTTCAGTTTGAGAAGTACATTCTATATACTACTGTCTGTACATCATTTGGAGGTTGTGTTTCCTCATCATTTCCCCTATTCTGTCCACGACTCCTTTGATGTATAGTAAAAATACCTTCCCTTTGGGTGGTTGTTAGTCTTTACTCCTGTGGTTTTTTTTCTGGGTCTGGCAGCTCCTCTGATGTCTGGGCTGGAGTAACCATCGGCTATAGAGCCCAGTTTAGGTGTTTCAATTCAGCTTCCAGGAAGTGGGGTTCATACTTCTTCTTTTTTTGCATGGTCTACCAATGTTTTTATTGTGCTCTTTTTTGTCCCGGGTGATGGTTGGAGTTCTTGTGTAGGTAGCTATCCATGTGTGTAGGTTTTCTGTATACCATGTGGCCCAAGCGCTGGTTTGGTTTGCGGATGACTAGAGCATCCAAAAATGGTAATGTTCCTTCCTTTCCCCCCCCCATAATGAATTGGATGTTTGGGTGGATGTTGTTCAGAGGGTTCAAAAACATGGTCTGATCTTCTTCACTGTGGCTCCAAATGATGAAAGTGTCATCCACTTATTGGAACCATGTTGTGGGCTTTTTTGGTTCTGTTTCCAAGGTTTGCTTTTCAAAGTGTTCCATGTAAAAAATTGCTATCATGGAGCTCAGGGCTTTCTATGGCTGAACCAGCCAGAAAAATCATCAGTAGCAGATCATAAACACAACCTAAAGCAACCTAGGCATAGAATGCTATTTGAAAATACTGAAATTCTGGACCATACCAACAACTACCAGGTCAGAATGCAGAGGGAGACCATTGAAATCCACAGATATCTGGACAGCTTCAACAGGAAAGAAGAAACACTAAAAGTAAACAAAATTGGAAGAACACCAAAACTGGAAGTCTTGAAGAACACCAAAACTAAGAATCAGTACATGCAAATGAACACCACTCAGGGTCAGAGGGTTTCTCTGAAGACAATGGATTCCTAACTAAATAGATATACATCCACCTCGCATATCCTTCCACCCTGAGGCCCTGTCATTCAACAACACAGATTAACATTCACCTCCTCCCAATCAAGGATCATACAAGTATATATACACCACATACTTCCATGCCACCAGCCTCTGAAGATGCCAGCCACAGATGCAGGTGAAACGTCAGGAATAAATTCATCCAGAACTCAGCCACAAAGCCTGAAAAAGCGACAGAAAACTATAGGGGGTTGCAGACTGCCAGAAATAGTGCAAATTGAGTCCACTTTTAGGGTTAGGGTTAGTGCTAGGGAATTATGGGAATTGATTTTTTTCTGAGACATTGAGCCTTCTCTGTTAGAGAGCTCTGGTGCCACAATAAACTACAGTTCCCATGATTCCCTAACCCTAACCCTAATCCTAAAAGTGGACTCAAATTGCACTATTTCTGGCAGTCTGCAACCCCCGTTTCCCACCTTTCTCAAGGGATGAGAAGAATTTTACCAACCAGTGATATATTCAATTTTTTTACTCCAAGTCTCAAGTCAAGCCTCAACTTGAACCCTGGTCTCCCAATGTCTTAATCCAACACTAAAATCATTAAATCACACTAGCTGTCAGAATGTGAATAGTTTAATAAAATGCAGTTGTCCCTCCAGATTCATGGACTTGCCATTTGCGGTTTCGATTACTTGGCCCTAGAGGTCTAGAGGTGGCCGCGCTGGCCTTGCTTTGGCCCCGGAGGCCTGGAGGCAGCAGCACCAGCCATGCCTTGGCTATGGAGGACTGGAAGCAGCTGGTGCAGTCATTTCTCTACTGCACCAGCTTTTCTGGGAGCAGGGGAGAAGGAGATAATGAGGGAGGAATGGAGGGAGGAAAGGAAGGAAGGAAGGGGGGGGGGAGGTAAAGAAATACTCAAGTCCCATTGTCCTCAATGGTGCTGCCCAATGGCCCATTCATGAAATTTCAAATTTGCAGGGGGTGAGGTCCAGAACAGATCCACCATGAATTTGGAGGGATGACTGTAATATGTAAAAATCCCAGTCCATCTTCCAAACCTTGCCTGTTATTCCTCTCTGAGATTGCAAGGCCCACTGCCATCATGCCATAAAGTCCTAGGCTTCAGCCCTGTAGTCTCAGGAAATGGAGAGGAATGTAGAACTGACGACCCAAGGAGAACTCCATTATCATTACTGACTTCTATTTTGGACATGTTGCTTGACTCCCAATATCCACAGTGATTGTACTGTTGGTCAAGAGCAAAACAAACAAACAAACAAAAACAACCTGAGCTACATTTCAGCAGTAAGTATTTCCAATACAGTATCAAACTAATACAAACTATTGGAAATTCCAGTGCATTTAATGGAATTTTTGTAACTGTTTTACTTTTGCTACCCGCTCTATATCTTTGTGATGTGCCAGAATGTAAATAAGTACAAAAGCACATTCATTGATGTAGCATTTACCAGATGGGTTAGCATAGCAAATTGAATCCAGACAAAACGGAGGTACTTACGATAAAGGGCCCCCAAACCAGAGATTGGGTTGGACGGGGTCATGCTCTCCACCAAGGACTGTGTCCACAGTCTGGGGGTGCTCCTGGACTTGTCGCTTGACATGATTGATCAGGTGAACACAGCAGTCAGGAGCGCCTGTTATTAGCTTCTGCTGATACGCCAGCTGAGCCCTTTCCTGGAAGTAAGGGACCTAGAAACTGTATTACACGCACTGGTAACCTCATGACTCAACTTCTGTAATGCACTCTACATGGGGCTACCCTTATACCTAACTCAGAAACTGCAATTAGTGCAAAACATGGCAGCCAGATTGATCTCCGGAACATCAAAAGGTGATCATATTACTCCCATCTTGAAATCATTGCACAGGCTGCCAGTTAGTTTCTGGGCACAGTATAAAGTGTTGGTATTGACCTTTAAAACCCTACATGGCCTGGGCCCATTCTACCTAGGGAATTGCCTATCTCCATATAATCCATCTCTCGCCCTCAGGTCCTCTGGGAGGAAGTTGCGTCAACCAATAAGAACTAGGCTGGCGACAACCTCCCAGAGGACTTTTTCTACCATGGCACCCAGATTATGGAATGCCCTGCCAGAGGAAATCCACCAAATAACCAACATAGATGGCTTTTAAAAAGCCATCAAGACGGATCTCTTCTGGCAGGCATTCCTGGAATGACACATTTTCTCCCCCCCCTCCCCCCTGCTACTAGATAACTCCTTCCAAGATGTCTACAGTGCCGCTGTCCATTCATGTTAGATGTTTATGTTTTTATTGTAAATGAGATTTTAATCTGTATAATGATTTAATATATTCTTAAGGGGGGTTATATGTTGTTGATTGTATGGGTGTATTCTTTTTAACTGTAAGCTGCCTTGACAGCCTTGGCTAAAGGCGGGGTGTAAATAAAGTATTATTATTATTATTATTATTATTATTATTATTATTATTATTATTCATAGCTCCACATGTCCTTTGGGGAAGTTTCTTTCACCTCTTTGCTGCACATCATTCAAATTTTCTCCCTGGAGTTAAACCAATAGATACACAATTGGATATATCTTATAAATTGGCTGACAGTGAGAGTCAGATAATGCCATAATTCAGTCCAAGATTTTGCTACACATCCTCAAAGGAATTTACTGTAGTCTGACTAGCCTTGTCAGAGTGTTAGAGGTATTTTGGGGAAATGCTTTTTGTAATCTATAATATACATGAGGGGCAAACAAAAACATGACCCCTGGGAGTCATGGACCATAAAATCTGGACATGTGAGCCCCCAAGACTGTTTTTTGTGGTCCCTGACTTCCCATGATTTTTTTCAAACTGCCTAAAACAATCTTCTTATTAAAATATCTAATATAGAGCTAAAATAATAATAAAAGAGCTACTAACTCCTCTTGTGAACAAAACAATACAATTTGGGGTGAACTTTGTGGCACCCAAAGGTTCAGTGAAACAGTACATTGTCCCCCAGTCTTAATGAAGTTGCAAATGTCTGGTTTTACTAATAACTTTGAACCTTCACTCCTGACTAGATGTGGAACCCTGGTGGCACAGTGGTTAAATGCCTGTACCGCAGCCACTCACTCACTCACAAATCACAAGGTTGTGAGTTCAATATCAGCCAGGGGCTCAGGGATGACTCAGCCTTGCATCCTTCTGAGGTTGCTAAAATGGATTCCGAGGTTGCTTGTTGGGGGCAAGTGGCTTACACATTGTAACCCACTTAGGGAGTGCTTAAGTGCACTGATAAGCAGCATAGAAATGTAATTGCTATCACTATTGCTATTGGAACAGAAGAATATACTCAGAACTGCACTCAGGTGTGGGATAGTCAGTTTAAGGCAGGGGTAGCAACCTTTCCCCTTTAAGGGCCGAGGGACTTCAGCTCCCAGAAACCTCAGCCATGTTGGCCAATAGTCTCATGTTGGCCAATAGCTCCTGGGCTTCTGGGAGCTGAAGTCCCTCGGCTCTTAAAGGGGAAAGGTTGCCTACCCCTGGTTTAAGGTTTGTATGCAAGCTCTTTAATGATATAGTGCAATGGTTCAGAACTTCCAGTTCTGCAATGGTTCAGAACCTCCAAGTATTAATGAACTATTAACTGCCATCATACATCACTATTGACCAAGCTGGCTGAGGCTGATTGGAAATGGAACTTATCAACATTTGCAGGATAACATATTCTTCCGTCCTGATTTAGAGCTTCCCATTAACAGCTATTTTCTCTTTAACACTAGGGGTCCATGGACTATAAGACAACCATTTGGATTTGCCCATGGACATAAATCTGTTTTATTATTTATAGAGAGAACATAAACTTGGAAGTTATACAATTTTGTGTTCAACTGACATGAAAGAATGATGCATATGATCTTAAGCAGGCTTTTAAAGATTTGTTTTAATTGTGTGATCAGATTCTTTCCTGTGGATTGATGGAGCTTACTTGGGTCCCACTTTGCTATCACTATTGAATGTCATTGAATGTCAGTGGAGACCAGTGTTCAGATCCCTGCTTGACCATGGAAACCCACTGAGTAGCCTTGGGCAAATCACACACTCTCAACCTCAGAGGAAGACAATGGTGGGAAACCCTATCTGAATATGTCTTGCTGAGAAATCACCATATGTTTGAAATGACTTGCAGGCAGACAACAACATCACATGGAGGTTCCCCATCAGTTTTCAGACTGTACAGTGTAATGGAATGGACATTCTGGGTACATGTTTTTGTGCATGCAGAAATGCCTCTGGCTTTAAATGAAGTGAATATGGGCAGTTTTCATACATAGCATAATCTTTATGTGTGCCTCAGGGAGCACAAAATAACCAGGATTAGCTACTGATGCCCAGGACTTCTTTTTGTCCTGTGTAGCAATTATTTTTAGCCAGAGATGCCTGATACTGTCAGAGAGTAAGGATATGGAGAGACATGCACTGTGGATCCCTTTAGTAATTCTAGATCTATATTGTATACTGTGAGCTGACTAAACATCATGTGCAGAAATCATTCAGCCTTCCCAATGTGGTTGGAGTGCAGCTCCCAAGACTTTTTACCATTGTATATGTTTGCTGTAATGAAAAAAAAACCCATAAAATGGCAAAATGCTATAAATATTTTTTACAATGAGAATTAGAAGAAAGGATATAAAAAATAATAATGCTTAAATGGTCTCGGTATGTAGGCTGAGAATTTCAACTAGATAATTTGGAGAGGTTGTGTCAAAAAAACAGACAAATTTACATGTCAAGGTTTAAAAGAAAATTATTTTAAGATGTACTATCAATGGTATCTCTCACCATCCAAATTAAACAAGATCTACCAAACCAAAAGAGAGAGAGAGAGAGAGAGAGAATGCTGGAAATGTAAGAGTAAAGAGGGCTTGTTTTATAATATGTGGTGGACCTGCTCAGAAGCAAGAGATCTACCTATGTTTTTTAAAGATTCTGGGAAGGGTACTTCCATTGAAACCAGAGCTCTTTCTGGACAGATGCATTAGAAAAGGATCTTGAGAAGAAAAATTGGAGGATAATTCTTTATATTGTCACCATGGTGAGAATTTTATTTGCTCAGAAATGGAAATCTCCAGAAATCCCTATGAGTGAGAAATGGATAATGAACTTAATGGGCATGATGTAAATGGATAGAGGGACTGCAAGACTGAATAACATGCAAATGTAAAAAAATAATAATAGAAAAGGAGTGGAATCCAATTAAAGAATACTGGAGAAGACTTTGGCCTGATATAAACATTCTATAAGAATATAAAATAAAGAGATGAAAAGGAGAAGAATAGAAAAATAATAAAGAAATATAGAAATAAAGCAAGGACATGTGACTATAATTAGGATAGAACTGAGAAGGAAGGAGAGTAATATATTAGAAAGGGAAAAAACATAAGTTTAATTAGGAATATACGGGAAACATTCTTAATAAATAAATTCAATGAAATTGGATGAGTAGTACATTGAAGGATGGAAGGATGTTTAGATGTACAATGGAAGAGAAAGTTGTTTGGAAATAATGACGGGTGGAATGGTGGATGGAAATGAAGAAAGTTGAAGGGTGAGTTTGTGTGAAGAAGGTGAAGGGTGGATAGAAGTGAAGAAGGAAGGAGGGTGGATGAAAGTGAAGAAGATTAGGGGAAGTGTGTTAGGGTAAGAAGAGGTGTTAGAATAGGGAAAAGAATGGTAGAGAAAAAGAAATAAATGAACAAGCAGACAAGTTGGGGAGCCACAGGAGGTGGGAGTGGGAGAATGAAGAGAGGAAATAAGAAATTAGAAAGAATGGGAATGGGTTAGGTTGGAGAGGAGGAAATTGGATTTAATGTGCGGATATGTACTAATAAGCTTCTCTTTTATGTTGTGAATGTTGCAAATGTGGAAATTATATGTTAGTTTAATAAAAAAAATTTAAAAATGGCCCTGTATATTTAGTGGCTATATAGAGGAGTCAAATTCAGCAGGTGTTGCTTGTCACACAACTAAGTAATATGCAGCAGCAAAGGAAATTCCTTTTCTATGCAACAGCTTTCACTATGAGAACCCTAAGAGTACTTAGAATTCTCAGCCAGAATGCTCTAGTACCTCACCAAACTACAAAGCCCAGGATTCCCTATGGTGCAGCCATCACAGATAAAAAATTGATTCCCAGTGCTATAATTCTGTCATGTGAAAGGTCCCCTTGTTAGGCTTCCAGGAACATTGTACAGAAGAAGAAATAAAAAGCTGTCCCAAGAGTCCATGAGATCACCATTTTTTTTTTTATCACCACTACCCAGTTTTCAACATGTGTCACATGAGAAGAAAATACATGAAAGAAAATAAAAAAGAAAGCCTCAGACCACTTTGTACACTATTGTATGGTGGGAATTTACTGATGAACTATACAGTTCAGTCTGAGAGGTGTGGACAGATCAGTTTCCTCAGGTAATGGGATTAAAGCTCCAAAACATACTGCAGAAATAATCCAGTTTGAGACTGCTTTAACCTCTCTGGCTCAATGCTAGGGAAATCCAGGAACTGTAGTTTTGTGAGACACTGAGCCCTCTCTGTCAGAGAGGTCTGGTGCCACAACAAACTACAATTCCCAGGATTCCCTAAAATTGAGCCAGGGCAGTTAAGGTGGTCTCAAACTGATACTTCCACAGTATGTTTTGGACCAAAAACATCCTCCTTCTTGCCCTCATCCCAAATTCTTCCACAATGATTAGGAAAGATCCAAGCTGTTTTGAAAATTGAATCTTAAAACTCCCATAAAATTCACTGTGAGGACTTGCTACCTCATCAATTCTCAGACACTGAAATATTTCAGATTTGGAACGGACTGACTTAGGCTGGATTTCTAACTATTATTCATTATCAACAGTAAGACAAAGCATGGGCTCTCTTTGGCAGGTCCACTTAGGCCAGAATACTCCAGAACAGCCCAGAATATTCTGGCCCAATGCCCCTGTTACCTCCTGTTACCAGTCAGCTGTTTGCATGTGCATCCCTCTGTGCAAACCACCATCACACCACTGGTGTAAATCACTTGCTCTGAAGTCAGAATGAAGCATCTGCATTGATCACATGGCTCGGCACCTTGTGTTGATCCCAGAGTGGGTTGCACTAGTGGTGAGAGTGTTGGATGACACAGTGAGATGCACTGTAAACAGCCACCTCATGTCTCAATGGATGGCTCGATGCAAGATTTTTTGTTTTTGTTTTATTTAAAAAAAACAACAACAATGTAAAGTGGGTATGCAGTGATGGTATGCCATTCGAACAGTTTGCACCAGAACCAGGGGTTGGGCTCTGCATCATCCAGACTGCTCACTCGCAGGGGTAGGCAACCTTTCCCCTTTAAGGGCCGAGGGACTTCAGCTCCCAGAAGCCTCAGCCATGTTGGCCAATAGTCCCATGTTGGCCAATAGCTCCTGGGATTCTGGGAGCTGAAGTCCCTCAGCCCTGAAAGGGGAAAGGTTGCCTACCCCTGGACTGGAAGGATGATGAGAGGACTTTTATTTAGCTGATGTGGACAACCCCTTTGAAGTGGCTTAAATGGTTGTAAGAATAGGGTTTTTTGTGTGTTTTTCGAGCTGTTTGGCCATGTTCTAGAAGAGTTTCTTTCTGATGTTTTGCCAGCATCTGTGGCTGGCATCTTCAGAGAAATGTTTGGTCAACAATAATTAATAGCTATACTCCTGCTGGTGAGCTCCAGCTAGCCATTGAATCAAATGTTGAATAGTAAATCGATAAGTAGGCAAATCCAATGGTTTCAATGGGTTTCTCTAATAGGGACAGTCTTATCACACTGCTGTACAGGATTTTACTTCCAAAGATGGTGAACTTCAGATGGTGGGTTTTGTTTTTGTTTTTTTAGGTTGTTTGATAGTGCCTCTCAGCTGGAATTAATGTCAAATTTGTGTGTGAATTAATGTTATGCATGCATGTATTTTATTTTTACCTTCCCACAGTATGTAAATGTATCTCTTTGATCAATTTTCCCCAAATGCAGGAGATGATTTCAATGAGTGTGAGCAACAATTCCTGTAGCTAATTTAATACTTGAATATTTCTGCAAATTAACAATGCAAGTTTATATAACCATTTGCATAACATTACCTTGCCTTGCATCAGTGATGGGGATTGTTAAGATAAAAGTCCTTTAATAAATGTTTTCTCCTAGAATGCTATTGAATATTGTTATTAACCTCTGTAATAGAAATCATGAGTGTTAGTTGAATTTTAATGTTTATTTTTTTAAAAATCTCAGCATGTGCATGTGAGTGTGTGTGTATAAGGGAAAGAGGGAGAGGGAGAATGAGAAGATAAGTTTTCTTTGAATATATATTTTTACAGATATTGTATGTTTCTGGTGCAAGGGACTTCAGTAAGATTAAGATACTGATGACACACCATGGATATAATGAAACCAGGCAAAGGTATTTGGGTTGAATAGATCCCCTTTACTGATCTATTTAAAACAGAACCAAATTGAACTTGTGAAGTGCAAAGTGGGAGCAATCTAGCATGGGATCATTGATGCTGGTGGTAAGCCCTTTTGACCCTTCTTCAGTTTCGCCTGGGCAAAACACTGAGCTCCAGGAGCAATCTGATTCCCTGGATTGCTTCCTGGGCAGCCCAATGCTGGAAGGCAAACCTGAGGAACCCTCCTTCTCATGATCCCCAATAAAGTGAGGATGCCCCAGGCCAGCCTTATGGTCAGTTTCCATCTCCACCCTCATAGGAATAATAATAATAATAATACGATTTATTTATATACCGCCCCTCTGGCAAGCCAATCGAGGCGGTGAACAACAAATTACATTAATACATTACAATAAATTAAACAACGATAATACAGTAATACATTCCAGCAATTTACAAACAAATTAAAAAAACAACAAAACCAATTACTTAAAATTATACAATATAAAATACCAATTATGTAACTGTTGAGAAAAAACCCATCCCTCCATCCCACCCCCACCCACCCACCCAAAAACAAAATAACAAAAACAGTATAAAGACAGTTATAGTTAAAATATACAATGTAAAAATGCAAATTATACAGTTACTAAGTAAAGTTCCTCCCCCAACCGCGCAAATGTTCTCTCAGTTATTCCCTGGAGGGCTATAAGAAACTTCTTAAAGGCCCTGGAGATGGTCCCGCCCTCCTCTTCCTCCTCCTCAGCGCCGCCGCAGGGCCGGGCGTGTTGGGGCCAGGAGCGGGGCCCAGGTGGAAAGTCCCGCCGCCGCTGCCGCTGCCCATTTAGATGGAAACTCATTTCCTATGCCCGACGCTCCTGTGTCTTCGGGTCTGCGGCGATGGTTGGGTTCGATGAATGGCACGACCGGCAGGGATGAGGGTCGTGGGCGCACTTCGCTGAAGAACCGCTGCGGGCGAGACCACTTGGCTGACGACGGTGTCACATCCCCCCTCCTCTCCGCACTGGTTTTAGAAATCTTCCCTTCACCAAATGAGTGCAAATTGAATTCACCAAACCATGGAAAAGGGTAAAAGTTCCCACCTGCTCCCTGAGAATGATCAGAGGAATTTCACACTGCATCATATGGATGGGTGGATCCTCATGCCACCATCAGGTGGACTTACCCTGGCACATATGCTGGTCTCTGTTAAATCTGGCATTAGCAAAACTGGCCCCTCCATGCAGCCACATGAGGGCATGCAGGGCTGGATTATAGTTTATGACAACCCTTTCATTTACTCAAGTACATGAAGTAGCTATTCTTGGAAGGATGGAGAAGCCAAGCCTTAAAGTAGACGCCTATTTTGAAAATGAGGAACAAAAATTGTCAGTTGGCAGCATTTTTGCCACCATTAACCATACATGGTGGTAGATGTTGGAATAGGGATATGTTAACAGTGCACATGGCCAGATTCAGCAGTGGATGGAGAGTAGGCTCCTCTTCCCTTCACTTTTTATTCAACATATAGTCAGCATTCCCTGTCCTCTCTCATCTCCGACAGGAATACAGAAGGAGCTGAAAAGCCCCAGAACAAGGGTTTGATTGAATCAACATGTTTTTCTGCTCTCAAAGATCTCCAGGAGACCCATAATTACTACAGACCATCCATTAAAAAATACTGGACAATTTTCTACCTTCAAAATTCAAAATCACCACAAAATGACCCCCATTCTCCAAACACATACACTACATAGTGAAAATATCAGCCAAAATAATAATACGGTAATAATATCCAAGCTGAAACCAGAATTATGTGCTGTCACTTCTGAACATGGTGGAAATGATGGTATGATACATGGAGTAGTCACAAGATGACTGACAACCCTTTTGTGGTTGTTCATCCCAGCCTTATTGGAAACTCCTGTAGGGTTCATGTGACCCACAGGCTGTGGGTTTTCTACATTTGACTAAGATGGTGAACTGCCTATGGCAAATAGTCCTGGCCTAATGCATGTTATAATGTACTTTTTTGCCTTTTTGACATGCACACAAAAGTCTGATTTGCACTGCATTTTGACACTGCTTTAATTGTCATGGATCAATACTATGGAATTCTAGGATTTATAGTTTTTTGTGGCATCAAAGTTCTCTGTCAGATAAGGTTAAATACCTCACAAAACTACAAATTCCAGAAATCCACAGCATTGAGCCCATGACAATTAAAGTGCTGTGAAATTGCATTATTTTTGCGGTGCAGATTAGATCAAAGAGAGAAGAATGCATGCACAAGTGGAATAACCATGTTGGAGCCTCCTTTTTGATTCAGGGAAGTTTTTTCTTTCTTCTGAGGCCTTGTATATGCCAGTTTTGACAACAAACAGGAATGTAATGATTTTCAATTGCTTTGCTAGTGAAAAAAGAAGGGCATTGTCAACTCTTTCCCAGCCCTGTAAAAGTTTTCTATTTATTCAGAGCTTTTTTGTGTGAACAATAAAAGATGAGTAATGGAATTTAGCTTAAGGGCCTTAGAATAAACTCTTTATTACATTCCATAAAAGTGTATAATTAGTGAAATAAAAGTCTTCATCAACTTTCCAATTAACCAGAAAATAATTAACTTTATTGTTTTTGTGCTATGCCTCAGAAGTTCTCCCTCCATTAAAGTTACACTCTGAAAACAGCTTGAAAGGGGTACAAGATTGCTCACAATTGAAAAGCTTGTGTTACTTACTATATAGCCAATGAAATATTGCAGATGTTATGTTAATAGCCAAAAGCTGAAGATAAATATGACAATAACATTTAAAATTAGTTTTTCCCAAAAAACACATTGTATTTTTTTTCTTTTTTTAGTTTTCCAATTATTTATTTTATTGATACAATTTAAACTCAAGAGATCAATGATTCTGGAGCAATTAATCTGTAACAGAGGAAAACAAAAATGAAGCATCCCATAAGTACAGGTTTTATATGTAACAAGCCTGTTTTTTTCCCTGTGTGTCCCCATATTTCTATCCCAATGGTATATACTGACCACATATACAAAGCTATGATAAGCTGTTAATGATATTAAATTCAACAAATCTTATGCTCTAGCATGGTGTAGTGGTTTGAGCATTGGACTAGGATTCTGGAGACCTGTGTTCAAATTCCAGTTCAGCCATGGAAACCCACTGGGTGACCTTGACAATTCATACTCTCTCAGTCACAGAAGATGACAATGGCAAACCCCTTCTGAAGAAACTTTCCAAGAAAACCCCATAATAAGTTCACCTTAGGATCACCATAAGTCGGAAATGACTTGGAGGCACACAACAACAGCAACAACAACAACAACAACAACAGTAGTCTTCACCATTGGTTATGCTTACTAGGGTTGCTGGGACTTGCAGTGACACCTGGAGTGCCACATGAATCCCATCTATTCTAGGCCTAAATCCAGTTGCTAATCTCAATTTAACCTTAGTGTTGATTTCACGAGTTCCCATTGATTTAATGGGTCTTTTCTGGGATGAGAAATTAGTTTTAGACTGTAGTAAGTAGATTTAGGATACAGCCATGAATAGTTGAGAAGGGAACCATCAAGCATTATTGGAAATTATCACACAAGCCCTCATTCTTGCCACAATCATATTAATGAAAAGAAATGCATACAGTCGTATTGCATGTGTCTTCAATCGTTGTAGCAGCTATTGCAAGTCCAGGACTCTCTTTCCCAGCATCCTTCTTAACTCCACCTCCCTGACTTATTAGCATGCTTTCTGCTGCTTTTTTTTAAAAAAATCTCTCTCTCTCTCTCTCTTTTTTTTAACACAATATAGGCATCATGGCAATAGAAGGCAGGGAGAGAAAATAAGTTTTTTAAAAAAAGAAAACAGGCTGTTTGGAAACAGTGGAGGGGGGAGTGAGGGAGAGGAGGAAACTGACACCATTGTAGCCAAAAGTCTATGGAGAATATTATTTAGCCCAGGGGTAGGCAACCTTTCCTCTTTAAGGGCCGAGGGACTTCAGCTCCCAGAAGCCTCAGCCATGTTGGCCAATAGCTCCTGGGATTCTGGGAGCTGAAGTCCCTCGGCCCTTAAAGGGGACAGGTTGCCTACCCCTGATTTAGCCCAAATTGAGAGAGGGTCGGCTACAAGGACCCTGTGTGACTTTTTCCCATGTGTATACCAAGGGTCCAATGAATCTGAGAGTTGATGCAGAGGCAGGATTCTCCAATTAAAGTATTATTCATTGAACAGTAGAAAATCATGCAGCAAAACACACATGCACACATACACTCTTACAGGGCTTAGGGAAATCAAGGGTTAGAGGCCGAGGCAATGCTGCGGCGATACTTACTATTGACAAAACCTCTTCTGGAGTCCAATTTGGTGAAGGAGTATGAGACACAACCATCCTGACAGCATGGGTTGGACAGAGATGCCGGTAACCAGATCAAGAACAGAGTGACGTGAGGTCTCTCTGCATTCAGACTAGCAATACTGAGGGGAAGAATCCATGAGTTTTTAAAGGAAAAACTAGCCTCTGGTGAGGAACCTGATTGCTTAGCTAAAAACTTAGGGCCTCGGCAGACAACCAATAGGGTCGTCTCCGAGGCAAGGAAGAGGAGGGGCAGCCGCACGAGTGGCGCCCCTTCCTCCTCCCGAGGTTGCCCTCAGAGCTGCTGGCCCTCCGCACGGCCGGCGCGCCGAGGGCAACCTCCCGCCGCAGCGTCCTCACACGCTGTGGTGGAAAAGCCAGGGAAAGTGCACCCGATGCATTTAGGGCACACTTTCCCTGTCTTCTGAAAGGAGTGCTGATTTTGCGCTCCTTTCAGAGGCGCCGACGGTGTGCCACCATGCGCGTGCCTCGCTCCAGCGGCACACCGTCCCAGGGCGTCCCCGACGCCCTGGTCTGCATCCCCCCTTGGACAAAAGAAGTTTGATTGCTTAACAATAGCTTGGATTGTTTGGCTAAGGTTCACTAGATTACTTAGCTATAACTTAGGGGGTTGCAGACTGCCAGAAATAGTGCAAATTGAGTCCACTTTTAGGGTTAAGGTTAGTACTAGGGAATCATGGGAATTGTTGTTGTTTTTTCTGAGACATTGAGCCTTCTCTGTCAGAGAGCTCTGGTGCCACAATAAAATACAGTTCCCATGATTCCCTAACCCTAACCCTAAAAGTGGACTCAATTTGCACTATTTCTGGCAGCCTGCAACCCCCCTTAGATTGTTTGGCTGAGGTTTAGGCAAAGGTTTTAGGTTGCCTAGCTGAGGTAACCTGGTCTGGTAATATTCAAGGGGAAATGAGAGGGGAGTTGTCTGGCCAGCCCATCACATGAGACATCTCGGCCATTATTGCTCATCCTTCTGATTATGGAGGTGATGATAGCCCATTTGCGACTCCCACACTGTCTGCCTGGCTCTGTGATTTGGGGATTTTCCAGTTCTCCAATTGACCTAGGCATAACCTCTGTGCCCTGGTATGGAAGCACATGGAGTTTGATGCAGAGTCCATCTGGGGCCATGTGGAATTCATACACACCAAAATTCAGAAAAATGCACTATCGGTAACACCATGGAACTGGCCAATTCTGGGACTGCACTCCAGACATTATCTCACACAGATCTAATGCTATAGCAGGCCTTGAAGCAGAGATGGGGAGGGGCAGCCACACGCCAGCTACCCCAACCCTACATGGAGGATGTCCTGACACTGCTCACCCGTACGCATAGCATGCGGCATCAGGAGTCCTTCCGGTGCAGTGCTTTGACATGCTGTGCCAGAAGGGCCAGCTCTTAGGGCACCATTTTGCTGCCCATAAAAGGAGCGGCATTTTGCTGCTCTTTTCTGGGTGGCAAAAGGGAGGATCAGGGCCATGTGGTGTGCCAGTCTCAGCCCCGATCTGCTGCTTCCCGGTGCGGCTCTCTGCCACCCCTTTGGGCCCATCTGCAGAGGCCCATTGGGAAGAATTGACAGGGAAAGTGTGTGCGATAGTCATGGATAAAGGACAGACCAGCTGCAGCTCAGCCATGGTATCATCTGATAAGGTTTGGCCATAGTTACATTTAGTCTGCTTTAATTCCCCTTGTTTTTCCACTGGTAATCTCCACTTTTTTTTTCTTTCTCAACTACTGTTTGTTGATAGTTACAGGAGGCTTTATTTAGCTAAAAATAAGGAAAGTCAGATCTGGGGCTTATCATTAAATAATAATATAATAATAATAATAAAATGTATTTATATCCCACCCCTCTGCATAGCAATCGGGGCAGCTTCCAACATAAAATGCAACACAATAAAATCAGTCCCAAAGCCCAGCCCTTCCCACCCCTTAAGAAGTCATTAAACAATCATCAGTTAAAAACAGTATTTAAAATTAGGACAAAGTGCTGACAGAATGCAATAACAAACAACAATAATGGCTGTATTAGCAGCTAGAATGGGGGGAAGGAGGTGCAATTGAGCAGGTTCTTATCACTGGGAAGACTAGTTGGGAAAGGCCTGCTGGAAGAGATCCATCTTGACAGCCCTTTTAAAGCTGTCTAAGGTCATGATACGACGGATCTCGTCCGGCAGGCTTTCCATAGACTGGGAGCAGTCATCAAGAAGGCTCTCTGGGAAGTAGCTGACAGTCTAAAAATTTTTCACCTGAAGCAAATTCATCCCAGAGGACCAAAGTGTGGGCGTCGATTATACAGGAGGAGGCGGTCTCGAAGGTAGGCTGGAACCAAGCCATTTAGGGCTTTATAGGTAATAACCAACACCTTATACTGAGCCAGGAAACTAAGAGGCAGCCAGTGAAGAGACTTCAATACAGGTGTTATATGGTTTCTTTTAGATATACCTGAGACCAACCTGGCTGCCATATTTTGTATACCTTGAAATTTCCCGACCAAGCACAAGGGTAGCCCCATGTAGAGCACATTGCAGAAATCCAGATGAGAGGTTACCAGAGCATGTACCACAGTTTCAATGTCCCTTACTTCCAGGAAAGGGCACAGCTGGCATATCAGCTGCAGCTAATAACTGGCTCTCCTGGCCATCACATTCACCTGATTAATCATCTGAAGCGACGAATCCAGGAGCACCCCCAGATTGCAAACACAGTTCTTCACAGTGAGAGTGACCCCATCCAGGACTGGAGGTTGTATCCCGATACCTGGTTTTGGGGCCGCTACTGTAAGTACCTCTGTTTTATCTGGATTCAGCCTCAATCTGTTTTTCCTCATCCAGTCCATTATTGCCTTAAGACAGTCATTGAAAGGAGAGACGCCATCTGAAGTCGAGACTGAGGACCGAGACATAGAGAAATATATCTGGGTGTCATCAGGGTACTGATAACAACCTGCCCCATGTCTCCAGATAATCTCTCCTAGCGGCTTCATATAGATGCTGAATAACATTGGGGATAGAATGGCACCTCCGCACTTAAGCTTCTTCCTAGTGGAGCTACTGTCACCAAGAAATACACTCTGGAATCTACCCAAGAGAAAGGAATGGAAGCATTGCAGTGCAGCGCCTCCAATTCCCAGAACCTTCAGGCGATCCAAGAGGATGGTGTGATCTATTATATCAAAGACTGCTGAGAGGTCTAAGAGCACCTGCAGGGTCACACTACCGCTGTCGATGCTCAAACAAATGTAATCAGTCAAGGCAACCATTGTAGTCTCAACCCCAAATCCTGTCCTAAAGCCCATTTGAAATGGATCTAGATAATCAGTTTCATCCAAGACAGCTTGGAGTTGAAGAGCCACCGCCCTCTCAATTGCTATGCTTAAGAATGGTAATAACGAGACTGGCCTATAGTTATTCATATCCAGGGCATCCAGGGAGAGTTTTTTCAGGAGCAGCCTAATCGTCACTTCCTTTAAACAAGATGGAACAGAACCCTCCCTGAGGGATGCAGTGATTATGTCCTTGAGGAACACCCTCAAGGCATCCCCCGCCCCCGGACAGCCAGCTATGATGGGCAAGGATCGAGAGGGCAGGTGGTTTTCCTCACTCTACCAAGGAGCTTGTCCACATTATTGGTACCCACAGATTGGAACTGATCCGGTAAAATTTCAGTAACGGAGTTGCTGGACATCTTGTCTATAGATTCTGTATCAATACTGGCATCTAAGTCTGCTCTTATCAGAGAGATTTTATCTGCGAAGAAGTTGTTAAATATGTCACAGCAGGCCATTGTTGGGTTAAGTAGTGGGTTCTGCAAAGGTGGAACCCCCGTCAGCTCCCCTACCATCTTAAACAGCTCCACTGGATGGGACTCTGCAGACGCAATACATGCAGAGCAGAAAGATCTCTGTGCTGCATATATTGCCTCTTGATAGAAATTAAGAAAAATCCTATGTAGAGTCTTGTCTGATGAGTTGAGTTTTCCACCAGGTGCATTCTAGTCATTGTCCAACCTGCTTCATCCTCCTAAGCTTGTCTGTATACCAAGGCTTACGGTTGGGAGCGGGTTGGAAAGGATGCTTGGGAGCGATTGTGTTGATAGCCTTGGCGAGATTGGTGTTCCAGGGATTGACCAAAGCTTCAACAGAATCACTGGTGTTACCAGTCATTAAACCCTCCAAGGCTTTCTGGAATCCAATTGGTTCCATTAGCCTTAGAGAGCAGACCATTCTAATGGGTCCACCACCCCTGGAGGGGCAGACAGTGGCTTTTAGTTTAGCCTTAACCAGGAAATGATCTGTCCATGACAATGCGGAGGTTTTAATAACCTCCGCCCATGGATATTCCCATTCCGTACTAAATACCGCATAGAGAGTATGACCTGCACAATGAGTAGGCCCAACAACCAATTGGGATAGGCCCATGTTTGTCATGCCTTCCATGAACTCCCAAGCCAAGCCTGTAAGAGTTGACAGACTGGTCTCCAGAGGGATGTTGAAGTCGGCCAAGACTAAAAATCTGGGCAACTCCAGCAGCAACTCCGAGACCAGCTGTGTCAGCTCAGTTAGGGAGTCTGCTAGACAACGGGGTGGTCGGTATACTAGCAGAATCCCCAAACTATCCCTGGTAAATCTATGTTTTCCTCCTGTTATTTCCTCCACTTATTTCCCAGTTTGAGTACCTTTTAAATGTGCCTAAAACATGGCTCATGCCTTGCAAAATGTGTTATGCATCTTCACAGATTGCATCTTCACTCATGGCATATCACAGATTGCTTTAAAAGTGAGGTAAGCTTCAAAATCAGTTTGCCACATGACATGAAGAAGCTGCTGTATGATAAACATGTTAGCGTGGTTACACAGCGTGTGAAGATCCACATAGACATGCAGCACCAGGATCACGATCTTCTCAGATGCAGCATGTAGCTTGTCAGTTGGGGAAGCACCTCTCCCCTTCCAGACAGAGTAAAGAGACTCCACAGACAGACGTGTCTCAGATGAGGCTTTAATCTTAGTTCCTCTATGTACAAGGCTATTTACAGCAATCATCCAACGTGATCCATAGCAATCCACTATACAACCCACAACAACACCAAACAGACCCACCATGTGTGTCCAGAGGCTTCTGCCTTATATAGCCATGGCTCCACATGGCCTTCTGGCCCTTCCTCTTCCTCATGGACACCTGTCACTCACCTGAGTGACTCTGCAGTTTTGCAGCAGTTCTGTGTGCTTTACAGCACCAGGTGACCATCCCCATGATGTCACATCCTATGACACAGCATGAGTCAGCATAACTCAGCAATGATCAAACGCTGTGTCATTATGGCTGCTGCTATTCCCCACATTGTACATTTTACCCCTGGGACTCCTTCCTAACAATCCCCTCCAAAATATACAATGTTGTGTACATCACTTAACTTATTTCACTTGGAGTGTTTGTGTGTGAACCTTCCTGTTTCCTTTTGTGTCATATCTTACCAGCCTGACATCTTCCAATGTCCTCCCGCCGGAACCCAGTGCTCTGGTACCCTGTCTGTGCCACTTTCAACCTGACCTGTGTGCCCCAGACTCAGAACCTCATTCTGCTATCCCCAGCAGCACCGTTCTTGATATGCACACACCTTCTGGAAATCTGTTTACCACTCCAGGCACTTCACTTCTTGTGCTTCCTCACTCTGGCCTAGATGTTCTGCCACTCTGCACATACCCTCTGGGCTGCACCTACCATCCTCCTAGGATCTAAAGCCTTGAGCTTCTGCTGCCGCTTCTGGTGCCAAGCCCAACTCCATAGACATTTGCTCATTCCTATCCACCTGCAGAGGTTTTGTGAGGATGTCTGCCACATTGTCCTCCGAACAGATGTAAGACAGACTCATAACATTGTTCTGAACCAACTCCCTCACATTCTGGTAATGGACTCTGATGTAATTAGTCCTGTTCCTAAGGTTCTCTGCCTCTGACATAGCAATGCATTCCTGAGAATCCCCATGCACCACTGTTGGACCTGTGCACTCCTCACCAAGATCCAACAGAAGCTGCCTAACCCACTGCACTTCCCCTGCCATTTCCGACAAAGCAGCAAACTCCACTTCTGAAGTGCTAAGGGCTACACAACTCTGCTTCCTGCTCCTCCACACTACCAGGCTGTCACCACACCTTATGAGCAGCCCTGTGACTGACTTCCTGTTGTGCAGCTCTGAAGCAAAGAGCTGTCAACAAAGCATTCTAGCTTGGCTTCAGAGCCCTGTAACAGCAGCTTCCGCTCCTTGCTGCCTTTCTGGTACCTAAAAAGCCTCTTGACAGCTGTCCAGTCTTCAACCTTAGGACTGCTGACCCTTCTGCTCAGCACGCCCACAGCAAATGTGATGTCTGGCCTGGTATTGTTGGCAATGAACATCAGACTCCCAATGACTGACCTATACAGATCTGGATGCTCGAACACCTTGTCAGACTCAGAGCTGCTGGTAAACCCTGGAGTTATGGGGCTCTTTACCACTTTGGTGTTCTCCAAGCCACACTTCTCCAGCAACCTGTCTATCTTCTTCATCTGACTCAGCATCACTTTGCCATCCACAGTCCTCTCAATCTCAATACCTAAGTATGCTATGATGTTTCCTAGGTCTTTCAGCACAAATTTCTTGGACAACTTTGTCTGCACCGCCTTCACCTCCTGTTCAGTCTGAGCAGCCACACAAAGGTCAGCTATACAGATAACTAAAGTGACCCCTCCTTTCCTGTACACACAGGCATCTGTGACACTGTGTTTGTATACCAGCCGCACCAGCTCCTCATGGATATGCAAGTTCCAACAGCGCACACTTTGCTTAAGCCCATAAAGGGCTTTCTTAAGTCTGTAGACTTTACCTTCCTTGGCATCATCAAAATCTGATGCCTGTTCCATAAAGACCTCCTCCTCTAGCTTGGCATTCAGGTAGGTCGTTTCAAAATCAAAATGCCTCATTACCTGTCCCTCCCTGGAAGCCAATGCTAGCACCAACCTTAGGCTCTCTGGCTTTGCTGTAGGTGAGAAGGTCTTATCAAAGCTCTCTAAGTGCTGTTGAGAGAAGTCCCTTGCTACCAATCTCACTTTGTATTTGTGGGTCCCATCAGGCACCTCCTTTGTCTTGAAGACCCACTTACAACCTATGACCTTCTGGTCGCCTGACCTGCTCACCACCTCAAATACTTCCCTTTTCACAAGTGAAGAAAACTCGCTCTCCATAGCCTTAAACCACTTCTCCTGTTCTTCCCTGGGAAAAGTGAGAAACTCCTGGTAGCTTTCTGGCTCTTCTACTGCTATGGCACATATCCTAGCATTTTGCACCACAAAGTGCTCAGGTGGCCTCCTGACTCTCTGAGTCCTAGGTATGATTAAATTGGTCCTGTCCCTCTCATCCTCACTATCATTACTTGTCTGTATCCACATCTCTGTGGATGAAGGGATCTCAAACTTTCATGTGGTGATGGGTGAGGTCTCTGTACCAGTTGGCTCACTGGAGCTGCTGGGTTTGCTTTCTGGTGTGGCCTCAGGTGTTTCCACCCATCCAGTCCCAGTACTACCTCCCTGTTGTCCCAGTCTCACCAACACCTCATGGTTTGAGTGAATCCTCTCCCACCTGGAGTGTTTTTCAAAGTTTGTGCTCCTGGACAACAGGATGCGTCCATTGCCAAGGTAAAACCTATAGCTGTTCCCCTCATACCCCACAAACCTCAACCTGCACCACTTGGGGTCACCCTTTTTCCTGAAATTTTGGGGAATTAGAAGATTGGCGTGCTGCCCAAACACCCTCAGATAGCTATGGTTGTGTGGTCTCCTGTATAGCATTTAGTAAGGAGTCTGCTTGACTGCTGAGTTCCACACCCTGTTACTGTTGTAGCAGGCAGTCAGGATTCCTTCCCCCTCAAAGACCCTCTGGGGCCCCTGCATCCAGCAGCATGCAGTCTTTTATCTGCATAAGTACCCCGATCTTCCTCTCCACCAGGTCGTTTTCCTGCGGGGTGGCTGGGTTGGTGATATTATGGCAGATGCCCTTCTGCTTCAACCAGTTCCCCAGACTTGCAGATAAGAATTTGCCTCCACAGTCTGTCACCAAGGCTCCTACCTTGTAATCACTCCCCCTCCACCATCTCCACCCAGGTTTTGAATGTGGCAGTCACCTGATTTTTCTCCTTTAGGGTGAAGGCATAAGTGAATCTCATATGGTGATCTACGATCACCATTAAATACCTACTCCCCCTACAGATTTGGAATAAGGGCCTGATAGATCCATGTGCACCACTTGGAATGGCTTCTGTGTGGTGCACTTGCTCCTCTTTACAACAGGATAAGCCCTCAGCTCAATCCCGCTACACACAGAGCATTCCAAGTGATTCCTGCACTCATCCCACTTCAGCCCTGGGCACACACTTTTCAGTTTTTCCAGACCTGTGAACCCATTGTGTCTGAACACCCTGTGAAGAGAGTGTGTACAGTTTGAATGCAGTGGCACGTTGCCAATTGTGGCACAGTCTGCCTGGGCATCCAGGTAATAAAGCCTGTTGTGCTTATGGGCTTTTGCACAAATCTGCCCCCCACTGGTGATCACACACTCATCCCACTCAAAATGCAGGGCATACCAATCTGTAGTCAGTGATGACACATTGGTCAGTCAGTTTTGTAATGGGGGGGAGGCACACAATACATTCTCAAAGTCGTTTTCAAACCCTGGGAAATGCACAGTCCCCATGTCCCTTATTTGACTTGAACCCCCATCAGCCAAGCCCACTGAGTCAACACAGGAGGGCTTCCTGTCCTTCAGCAAGGACCTCTGGTTCACAAGTTGGACCACTGTTGATCATCCACTCATGTCTGGCAGCAACAGCAAGAGGGGCTTGGGAGTCACTGTCCTTCACTGTTGAAACAACTCCTTTCCTGTTCCCAGGAGACCGGCATTGTTTTTTCCTTCTGGCAGCAGGTGGCTTCGTGCAGTCCTTCTGAAAATGCCCCGGCTGACCACAATTAAAACATCTTTTCACCTTGCTGACAGCTGCCCTCTCAGTCCTTTGAACTGCCTCTGGTGGTGTGTTTGTTGTTGGCTCGGCTCGTTGCTGTCTCTGAATGCCAATCTCAAAATGCCATCTCTAGCATTCTTCCAAGACATGTGTTGACACCAAGTCCATTGTGAGCTGACTCTCTGGCACCCCCTGCAGGCTGTGCAATATATGATCAAAGTCACTTGACAAACTGCCCAACAGGACGTAAGACTTTTGTTCTTTTTGGAGGGTTATTCCCCTGGACTCCACCTCCAAGAACAAATGCTTCATTGTGACCAGATGCTCCTCTTGGGACTGTCCTTTCTGCATTTTGCAGGCATACAACCTTTTGCCCCAAAGCATTTTTGACAGTGCAGTCAGGTTGGTGTACATTTTTCAAAGCAAACCAGACCTCTTGAGCAGATCTTTTATCTTCATGTTGTCCAGCTGGCCTGGGTCCAAACTGAGACAGATAGTTGTGTGTGCTTTCCTATCAAGCTCAGCATTCTTGGCTGAGAGCCCTTCTTCAATCGGATCCCAGAGACCCTCCCTCACTAGGATTGCCTTGGCATACACTGCCCACTGGGAGTAGTTCTGGTCATTCAGCCTCAGGAACCTTGCAAATTCGATGCTGGCAAACAAACAAGAGAAATGCACAGCATTGGCAGCCTTCCTAGCTTTCACTATCTTCCATAGATAAGGAGCACAGCTAAACAGCTTCTTAACTCTTTGTCTTCCAGCACTCAGACAGCAAAAAGCAACTCTTCTGGAATTCTGACACAAACAGCAACTCACACTGAAATCTAATTGGAACCGCTGGCACAGGCTGGGTCCATAACCCTTGTTAGCGTGGTTACACAGCGTGTGAAGATCCACGTAGATGTGCAGTACCAGGATCATGATCTTCTCAGATGCAGGAGGCAGCTTGTCAACTGGAGAAGCACCTCTCCCCTTCCAGACAGGGTAAAGAGACTCCACAAACAGACGTCTCTCAGATGAGGCTTTAATATTAGTTCCTCTATGTACAAGGCTATTTACAGCAATCATCCAACACGATCCACAGCAATCCACTATACAACCCACAACAACATCAAACAGGCCCGCCATGTGTGTCCAGAGGCTTCTGTCTTATAAAGCCATGGTTCCACGTGGCCTTCTGGCCCTGCCTCTTCCTCGTGGACACCTGTCACTCACCTGAGTGACTCTGCAGTTTTGCAGCAGCTCTGTGTGCTTTACAGCACCAGGTGACCATTTCCATGATGTCACATCCTATGACACAGCATGAGTCAGAATGACTCAGCAGTGATCAAATGTTGTGTCATCATTGTTGCTGCTATTCCCCACATTGTACATTTTACCCCTGGGACTCCTTCCTAAGAAAGCAGATGCCCAAAGTCCCCTGTTATTTTAATTTAATACAGTCTTCTGTTTGATAGATTAATAATGCATCTGGACCACTTCTTCTGTGAACTCATACAAATATCAGATTACAGAATGATTCAATTTTGAATCCTCTCCTCTTCTGTATTTCACTTAGGTCCATCTCTCACTAAGTGACATCCAACAGTTTGCCATTCCTTGAATCTCAGCATATATAAGGGAAACAAGATTGTGTAGAGGCTTTTGTGTTGAAAATGTTGAAAAGTATAACAGATAAATGCAGGCCCTTACTCTGTTGGCTTTGCTTGCTGTGTCACAAAGCCAGTTCTGTTCCACTACACCACCTCATTAACTTATTCCATGCCACTATTTCTATGGGCAAAAATCTCTAGAAATCATTAAAAAAGTGTCAAGGAAGCAACAATAGTAACAAGGAAGGTTGCTTTCTTTTTTTAAAAAAATCACTATAGAAGAATCAGTCAGGATATATTTCCCTTACAACTTCCAAATTAAAAAAAAATGTTTAATCAAAGTCTCAGACTTTCTTTTCTTCATTTCATCTTTGGAGGGAGAATGGATAAGTTACAACCAACTGGAAGCTTGCAATCTCTGTATAACTAAAGGTCACTCCGCATGATTTCCTCAGGTAAGAGAGCTTAATCAGAGAGGCAAGCCATGTTACATTTCACCACCAGACAGGGCAGTGACATTATCAGTAAGGATTGCTCAGGGGAAGAGTCTGAGGGTGTGATGTATGAACTTAGCACCAAACAAATGCTAGTGATCCTTAGCCAGCCTCCCTTAAGGGCACAGTGTCAGTAATACTTATCATCAAACCATTGCTTGTTCCCATGCTGAAACCATAACACATGGTCTGTAGCTAAGATACCCTCCAGAGAACCTTTCTGTACCTTTTGGACACTGGGAGTGACACAGAGAATAATTTAATAGTGGTGACTGCAAAAGAGTTATCTGAGCATGATTTTTCTTTTAAAAATTTGTGTTTGTGAACCACAGATTTATGTAAAGTTATAATAATATTAATGAAATGCAGAACAATTGGGGCATATGAAGAAACACACTTCATATATAAAGTTCATTAACTTTTGCTGGCCATTACAATGAGTAGGCTGGAGTATATAAACATGAATCATAGACCAACAGCAGATGGTTAACTGCTCAATGACTTCCACTCATTAACTGCTGGGAAAGGACTGATGACCCTTCTTTAATGACAACCATCTGGAGAACATGGATGTTCCAATATCACAAGAGAGGTTGTGCCTATGTTATGTCAATGACCAGGGCTACAATTGGAGCCTACATGAAACTTGCAAATATTAATCTGTAAGACAGTTGGAGGTTCTGTGTTTATTTGTCTTATTCCATTTGATCTTGTGGCTTTTGAGGCCTCAGTGAGATCATTATCAACCTTTTCCAAACACTTACTGCTCCAGCTGCCAGACAGTCTCAGTGCATGCCAAAATATAGTTGGTATTCCTCTAGTATTTTGCCCTTGGGAACAGTTCCATGAGAAAGTAATAATATTGGTTGTCTTATCTTCTTGCTGATGGTGCTGTCATGTTTCCATAGGAGAACATTGGAAGCTGCTCTTCATCTAATCAGACCAGTAGTCCATCTAATTGAACTTCTTCTACATTTTTAAAAACAATTTTATTTATATATACATACAAATAAACATCTTACAATAAAATAAACAAGAAAAATTCTTAATTGTCATCTCATTTTGTCTATAACTGATATTTCCAAAAGTTTGTCAACAACCGATACTTATTATTTGTATTCACAATACCAAATCTTCCTAAGTTTCTCAAAATTATTTGTCTCTCTTGCTGTCAGACAATAATCAATTCCACTTTCTTTTAGGCTATTCTGTATAGCGCAATTCAATGCAATTAAATACAGTTACCTAATTTGGTCAAACACTTTAAATTATACTCTTATTCTTAAATAAAAAGTTAAAAAAATGCTATCTCAACACCATCTTGTTTTCATATACTCATCGATTGGTGACCATTACGTGTCGACTTTTTCTAAATCTTTTTGATTTAATAAAGCAGTTAATTTGTCCATGTCTTTTATCTCTATTAACTTCATCAGCCAATTCTCCAGAGTCAGTAAATCTTGTTTTTTCCACTTTTGGGCTATAAGTAGCCTTGCTGCTGTAATCGTATATAGGAGAATCCTCCAGTACTTTCTTTCTATTGTTGGGTCTAACTTATTTAACATACTCAATACGTTAATTTCAGGTCTTAATTCATACCTTATCTTCAAAATTTCTTATATTGAATTGTGTATTTTTCCCCAATAGCTTTTAAATTTGGAGCATCTCCACCAAACATGAAACCACATTCCAACATTTTGTTTACATTTCCAACAGCTGTTTGATTTAGTATTATAGATTATTGCAATCTTTACAGGGGTTAGGTGACATCTTTGTTTCATCTTCCAGTAGTTTTCTTTCAAATCTTGAGACTTAGTGAATTTTTCTGCCTTCTTTCTGACATATTTTCAACTCTCCAGATCAATTGTTTTTCCTATATCAGTTGCCCATTTAATCATGTTGTCCGTTATTATCTCTCCTTCCTGTTTTATATTCATTAACATTCTATAGAGTCTTCTTGTTCTCTTTTTTTCTGATTTCTTCAATATCTTATCGATTTCTAAAGATTTGTCCTCAAATTCTTCTAATTTTGAGTCCATCTTAAACCTTTCTCTTAATTGAATGTATAACAGCCAATATATTTTGGGATCTAATTGCTCTAATTCCTCTATAGTTTTAAATTCATATTTATCGCCTTCTGATTTTTTCAATATGTCACTTTACCTCAACGATGTTTCTAGTGCTGTCCATTTACCAAAAAAAAAAAAAAAAAAAAAAAAAAAGCCTCATGAGGCAATACCCATTATGGAATTTTCCTGTATAGTCCTTTTTTTATTCCATTCCATACATTCAAAAGTGACCTTCTTACAGCATGGTGGCTAAATTCTTTATGTACTGTTGATTTCCCATGCCATAAATATCCGTGCCACCCAAAGCGATTATTAAAGCCTTCAATATTCAATATTTTCTTATTTTTAAGTAATATCCAATTCTAATAACCAACTAAGCACATTAGCTTTATGGTATAATTCTAAGTGCGGTCCCCCTCTTCCTCCATCCTTCTTGTGTCTTGTCATCATTATCCAATTGATTATTGATCTTCCTGTTTTCCAAATAAATTCTCTTAAATCTTTATGCCACTCTTTAAGTGGTTTTGTATTGTGAATTATTGGAATGCATTGGAACAAAAAGTTCATTTTGGGGAGTAACATCATTTTTATAGCTTCTACTCTACCCACCAGGGAAAGATTGAGCTTGCTCCATTTTAATAAGTCTCTCTCTTAATGTCTTTCTATTTTGTTTTATAATTATTATCAAATAAGTCAACATTTCCCTTTGTAAGCCAGATCCCTAAGTATTTAACCTTGTTCTTAACAAAGCATTTAGTAATTTCTTCCAAGTAATTGTCTTCCTTCTTTGTCATATTCTTTGTCATTATAACTGTTTTCTTATGATTAATCTTGAAACCTGCTAACCTGCCAAATTCTCCTATTGTTTGGAATGCTTCAACAATTTGTTGTTTGGGGTAATCTAAAATAAGGACCAAATCATCCATGAAATATTGTAATTTATATTCCAATCTTCTAATCTTCATTCCTTTAATTGTGTCCTCCTCTCTTAATCTGTTAAAAAGCACTTCCAAGACTATTATTAATAGTAAAGGAGATATTGGACAACCTTGTCTGGTTCCCTTAGAAATTTTAAATTCTTCTGAGCAGCTCCCATTAATTATTAGCTTTGCTGACTGTTCCTTATATATCTCTTTAATCCATCCACAAAATTTAGGGCCCATTTCCATTTTTCCCAGCACCTGCATCATAAAATTCCAATTTACATTGTCAAAGGCCTTTTCAGTATCTGTGAATATTAATGCTAGGGTTTTTTTCATTATGTGTCTCATAGTATTCGATAGTGTCTATAATCAATCTAATGTTATTTTTGAGCTGTCTTCCTGGTAAAATCCCACTTGGTCTTCATGTATTGTATTGTTTAAAATTTGTTTTAATCTGTCAGCTAGAATTAATGTCATAATCTTGTAATCCATATTCAACAAAGATATTGGCCTATAATTCCCAATTTCTTTATCATCTTTGCCTTCTTTTGGTATCAATGTAATGTTTGCCTTCTTCCATAAATCTAGGATCCCATCCTTAACTATGTTATTGAGAGTTTTTAACAAAGGAATTTTTAACTCATCTACAAACATTTTATAGTATTTTGCCATAAATCCATCCAGTCCAGGGGCTTTCTCTTTTCTCAACTTCCCAATAGCTTGAACTATTTCACTCTCCGTAAAGTCCGCATTTAACAAATCCTGTTGCTCCTGTGTAATTTTTCTAATCCTTTGTTGCTCCAAGTACTATGTTATCTCATTTCCATCAATGTCATCAACCTTATGCAGGTCAATATAATATTTTTTAAAAGCTTTCTGAATTTCCTCTTGTACCTTTAGTATTTTCCCACCTTCTTTTATTTTTGTAATTCTTCTTCTTTCTTTTTCTTTCCTCAGTCTGTATGCCAGCCATTTCCCAGATTTATTAGCAGACTCAAATTGTCTTTTTTTTTAATAAATTTCATTTTCCTTGCTATTTCGTCAGCTAAAGTTTGTTAAAGTTGTTAATCTGCTTCCTTAACCATTGAAAACACTTATTTTTCTTATCGCTAATAGGGTCTTTCAACAATTCTGTTTCAGCTTCTTGAATTCCCTTTTCTAATTTATTCATGTTAGCAATACGTTGTTTTTTAATTCCAGCTCCTCTTTGTATCAATATGCTATGCATCACTGCCTTGCTGGCATCCCATATTGTTTTAGCTTTGACTATGTCCATAGTATTTTCCAGAAAGTACTGTTTCAATGGATTTTTTAGTTTGCCTCTAAAATCATTATTATTCAACAAGTAATAATTTAATTTCCAAAAGAATTTCTTTTTGGTAGTTTCCACTTTTAGCAAGATTGGATTATGATCTGACATAATCTTTGGTAGGATGTCCATATCATTATTTTTCAGTACTAATTTGCAGGATGCCTGGAACATGTCAATCCTAAAGAATGATTTATAGCTTTCTGAAAAGAAAGTAAATCTGTCCTTGTCTTGGTAAAGATTTCTCCAAACACCTTTTAAATTGATTTGGTCTTGTAATTTGAAAAATGAGGTGAGGAGTTTACCTTGATTTCTTTTTGTTCTTTTTATAGAGGCTCTATCCTTTTTGGGATCAACCACTCCATTCCAATCTCCCAGCATGACCATATTTACATAATCTCTTTCTAATTTCTGTATCTCTTCATTTAGTTTCTTATAGAATTCTAGAATATAGAAAAATTGAAATGGAGAGGCTGAGGGTAAGACAAGCTGAAATGGATTTTCAAATTAAGATGAGGAGTCTAGAATTCCTCAAACCCAAATGGTGGCTGAGGTAAATAGGGCACCTCAGATTGACATGAAAAGATTTCTCAGATATTATAAAAGGGACAATATTGATTCCTTCTTCACCAATTTTCAGAGAACTTGTGAAGAATTGAAAATAAAAGAAGAAGAAAGGATGAGTTACATTAGATCCCAGATTTGTGGTGCTTTAACAGAAATCTATGCTGAGATGAGAGCAGATGAAGCTCAAAATTATGAGTTATTCAGAGATAGTTGAAACAAAGATTTGGATTAATTCCAGAACACCACAGAAGGGAGTTTCGTAAAATAAAGAAAAGACCAGATGAAACTTTCACTCAACTGGCATGTAGACTAGATTATTATCTAAAGAACTGGGTGGATGGATACAAAGTAACTTCCAAAGAAGAAATGCAAAGCTTAATAGGCTTGGAGCAATTCTATAATGTAATTCCCCAAGATTATAAATGGCTAGTTCAAGAGAAAAGGGCCAAAATGGTAGCAGAAGCTGCTAGAATGGTTGATGAACTAGTATTAATTAGAGGAGATGACAGGGGAATGATGAGAAATAAAGAAGGGTCTCAGTGAAAAGACAAAAAGGACCCCAAAACATGGCAAACCACAAAAGAGAGGAACAGTGAGGAGGAAAAAAATATATATAAACCCTGGCATCAAGGGAGAACACAGGAATCTGAGTGGAAAGGTTTTGGGTCAAGAGAGTGTGACCTTGAAGAGCAAAAGAGGGATTGATGATCGGCCGAAAATCACTCAAAACCAGGCCAGAGAAGATGCTATGAATGTGGGCAAATGGGGCACTTAAGATTAAACTGCCCAAAATTTTATCCTAAGAATTCAAAGTCACCTATAAAGTCAACATATTGTATAACATCAGTTCATCATGCAGAGAAAGAGTGTTGCCAGAGAGGAAACACAGAGGCTGCAGTTGCCATGGAAATGACAGTTGGTAAAGCAATTAACGTTAAAAGAGAACCTTCTCCAAGGACGTGCCTACTTGTAACCACCTTGCCTGAGGAATTAAGTTTTGAGGAACACAGGGTATTAATACAAATAAATAAGACCTGGTTGTGGGGTTTCCATGACTCTGGGTCCAAAGTGTATATAATTAAACCACAAGTAGGGTCTCTACAGACAGGTGGCCATGGGCTGCCATGAGAAACCATGGATTAGGACTGAGGCTGCCTCATGCCTTGGCCCCGATCCACCCTTATGGCACCTCTGAAAAGGAACACTAAAATAAATAAAGATAAAAGAAGAGGAGAGTTGTGAGGAAATTAAAGTTGGGAACAAACTTGAATTTAGTCAAGAACAACAGAGAGATGAATACCCAGATGAAAGTTTAAAACCTTTGTTCACTCTAACTGAGGAAGAAGTTAATGTAGAGCTAAGTGAGAATCACGTTTACAGATTTAGAAACAATCAAGATCACTTATATAGAGAGGTTCTCACTTATATAGAGAGGTAATACCCAGAAGGAATTATAATACCCAGAAGGAAATTCAAAAACAGTTGGTAGTCCCTCAGAAATACCAAAGCAAGATACTGGAAATAGCCCATTCTAAGTCATTTGGGAATTAAGAAAACTGCCCAAAGAATCTCTTTAAATTTTTACTGCCCAAAGATGGGACAAGATATAACTTTTTTTGGTAAATCTTATGACACTTGTCAAAAAGTGGGCACAGGGCGAGATCAGACCAGAGCCAAGCTTTGCCCATTACCAGTAATGTCACAGCCATTCCAGAGAATAGGCATAGATATTGTAGGGCCGTTACTACAGGCAACACAAAGAGGGAATAGATACAATCTTACTTGAATGGACTATGCCACAAGATATCCTGAAGCAGCAGCTTTGCATAACATAGAGACAACGACTGTAGCTAATGCTCTGATAATCATTTTCTGTAGACTAGGATTTTGAAGTGAGGTGATATCAGATTTGGAAAGTTCTTTTACTTCTAAAGAGATGCAAAAGTTGTGGAAGGTCTATGGAATTAAACATTTAACCATGACCCCTTATCACCCACAAAACAATGGGCTTATAGAAAATTTTAATAGAATATTAGTTAACATGATAAAATCCTATATTGCAGAAAACCAGAAAGATTGGGACACCAAGTTGAAACACCTGTTATTTGCCTATCGAGAGGTGCTGCAAGAAAGCTTGGGATTTAGTCCATTTGAGTTAATGTTTGGATGCAAGGTAAAAGGACCTTTAGATGAGTGGGCATCCCCAGAAGAAAGAGAGCCGGAAGATGTAGTATCATATGTCCAGAACTTGATGACATCCTTAAAGCAAGTCTTGAGAATTGCCAGAGAAAACTTAAAAACAGCTCAAGGTCAACAAAAGACTTGGTATGACAAAAAGGCCTGAACTCAAGTTTTCCTTCCAGGAGATGAGGTGCTAGTTCTTTGACCAATGAGAGGAAATAAACTTCAGTATGCATGGACGGGTTCAGTTCAGGTCACAGAGAAAATCAACAATGTGAAGTATATAGTGGACTTGGGAGATGATGTGGGGTGTAAATTGGTACATGTAACTATGCTGAAGCCCTATGTTAGCTGGGAAAATTTGGTGTCATATGCTGTCAAAGAGATGGATAATGAAGTCATTGTCCTTCCTCACTGGAAATTTGAGAATGTGGGGAAAGAAAGATACAAGAGGTTACTTTTGACACTTCTCTTACTCCCCAGCAACAGTCAGAGACATGGAATGTGTTAACAAAGTTTGAGGATATTTTCTCGAATATACCCAGAAAAGTCCAGGGAATATATCATCATATCAATACTGGGGAAGCAAGCCCCATAGCCACTTCTCAATATCAAGTAACTGGTCCATTAGCTGACAGTACTGGGGATGAAACTGATGTAATGCTAAAGATGGGGATTATTATACCATCCAATAGTCCTTGGGCTTCACCAGTAGTGTTGGTAGAAAAACCTGACCATACTATCCAGTTTTGTGTTGACTATAGGCGGTTAAATAAGCTTACCCAAACTAACGCCTATCCTATGCCTAGATCTGAGGATTTGATTGAAAGGATGGGAAGGGCTCAATACATCCCCATGCTAGATCTGACCAAGGGATACTGGCAAGTACCCATGTGTCCCAAGGATCAGATGAAAACTGCCTTTGTTACACATAAAGGCTTATATGAATTTACAGTGTTGCCCTTTGGATTAAAGAATGCTCCGTTGATTTTTCAGAGATTGGTGGACAACATTGCTAAAGCGTTGTGTTGTGGCATACATCAATGATATTGGTATCTTCAGTAACTCCTGGAGTGAACATATACACCATCTTACTGAAGTGCTAAAAAGGCTTAGAAAGAGTGGGGTGACAGTCAAAGTTTCAAGTGTCTTCTAGGCAAAAGAGAAAGTTGATACTTGGAATACATTGTAGGCAGTGGGACCATCAAAGCAGAAACTTCTAAGGTGGAAGCTATAGTTAATTGGCCGAGGCCTACTTCCAAAAAAGAGGGGAGGTCATTCTTGGGACTAGCAGGATATTATCGGAAATTTATTCCCAATTTTAGCAGCATTGCAAGTCCCTTGTCTGATTTAACCAAAAAGGACAAGCCTGCTAAAGTCTCCTGGTAAGACAAATGTGATAATGCTTTCAGGGAGTTGAAACACCTAATGACCACAGCTCCTGTTCTAATGGCTCCAGATTATACCAAGGCTTTCATAATCACTATGGATGCCTCTAATGTTGGACTTGGAGCAGTGTTAAGTCAAGAGGCCAAAGATGGCCAAATATATTCAATCTTATATATGAGTAAGAAGCTCCTTCCCAGGGAAAGACACTTAGCCACCGTAGAGAAGGAATGTATGGCCATAGTGTGGGCTTTAAACAAGGTCAAGCCCTATCTATGGGGAATGAAGTTTATAATTGAGACAGATCACTCACCCTTGTGTTGGTTAAATCACACAGTAAGTTATTGCGATGGAATCTATTATTATAAGACTTTGATTACTCCATCCTGTACGTAAAAGGTAAGGAGAATATAGTAGCTGATAGTCTCTCCAGATTGTCTGAAGAAGGATAAACTAAAATACAGTAATGTAATATAGTTGAACAGGTGACAGGTCTTATGTATATAAATGTATTGTGTATATAGATGTTGTTGTTTATTGGATGTTATACATATTATGGTTTGCTGGTAAATGTAATTTATTATAGGGATTTATGGGCCCACATAACTGATAGGTTATATGTGCCCATAAACTTGCTAAAGGGGGGAGGTGTGTGGTGAATAGAATGTCCAGCTGGCCAATCAGGAGGCAGCTGAGGGCCAACCAATAGAATTCAAGCTGGGAACACTTGAAAAAAAAATCCAAGCTGACAGTTGAGGGAGAGCAGTTGGGGATTCGGGAGAGTTAAGCCAGAGAGAGAGAGAGAGCTGCATTTCTGGGAGTTCCTGAGGGAACTGTAAATTTTGTTAATTGGAGTCCAGATGGGAGGGACTTGGAACACATACAGAACTCAAAGGAAGGGAGTTGCAGTTGTGTTATATTCTGAGGGATATTGCTAGCTTGTGTGGCTGAAATATTAAGAGGGAATTGGAAACAAATGTTGTTTATATGTAACTAAGGGCCTTTGCAGACAGCCAGAAATAGTGCAAATTGAGTCCACTTTAAATTGAGGCACTGCCCTGGCTCAGTGCTAGGGAATCATGGGAATTGTATTTTTTTCTAAGACATTGAGCCTTCTCTGTCAGAGAGCTCTGGTGCCACAATAAATTACAGTTCCCATAATCCCCTAGCACTGAGCCAGGGCAGTGCCTCAATTTAAAGTGGACTCAATTTGCACTATTTCTGGCAGTCTGCAAAGGCCCTAAGACAAACTATAGTGACAAGCTTTGATGCAAGTTATATTTATTCCATTCTGTTCTAGAATAAACTTTTATTCTCATTTAAACATCACTTGGCCTATGTTTTCAAACCAAACCATATTACTAACCTTTTAAAGCTTTTAGTATGGATCCTTTACACATATTTGTGTGGTATCGGTGGAATAACAAAGGGGGGAAGCAGACGGCTTAAAGAGCCGTTTTGAGGGCAGGGGAGGGGAGGGGCAGCCGCACGGTGGGTGCCCCAACCCCTTCCCCAGGTCGTCCTCAGAGCAGCCGGCCCTCTGTATGGCCGGCGCTCCGAGGAGGACCTCCCGCTGCAGCGTCCATACACACTGCAGCAGAAAAGTCGCCGAAGGTGCATCGGCAGCCTTTTGCAGCGCACCTTCGGCGACTTCTGGAAGGCGCGCCAATTTAGCACTCCTTCCAGGGGCGGCGAAGCTGCGCCGCGGGGGCTAGGTGTGGGGATACCTCGGCCCCACGGTGCAGCTTCCCGGGGTGGCCCACAGCCACCCGTCTGCTTCCCCCCCAAAAAAAACCCCAGGACTGCCATCTTAAAAAAGTCAGTGCTAAGGTGAAAGATGGCAAGAGGATTTGCCACAGGCAGCCACACCCATTGTATATTCTGCCTATCCATGATTCCTGACCTTGTGACTTTTTGCAAACCCAATCACTTCTGGGTTTGTTGTAACAGGTTGGGTGGATGAAGGATATTATAGGGGATTGAGTTTGCTTTTATTGTTGATTTTGTGGTCAAGTTGACTTTGTGTTATAGTAACCCTATGAATGAGAGTCTTTCAAGAGCCTGAGTCATGAGTTGTCCAGCTGATGTCTTGCAAACTCAGAGCTGTAGGTGCTATGCCGCTCCTTTAAGGAGTGGCAAAAGGCCACCCTAAGGGCTGGCGCCGTGGCTCTTCTGCACCCTTTTGGCACAGCGTGTCTAAGTATAGTCTACACGCTGTGCCAGGAGGGTGTCCTGATGGCACGTGCCATGCATATGGGCATGCAGCAACAGGATGGCATTGGGCTGGAGTTGGGTCAGCCAGCGTGTGCCTGCTCTGCCCCAACTGCACCCCCAGGCTGGCCCTTTGGGCCTGTCTGCAACACCCCATAGGGCTTCTACAGACAGCACAAAGCACTGTCTTGGAGGCAGGGAAGGGGAGTGGCAGCCACATGCCAGGCACCCCAACCTCTTCCCAAGGACATCATCACAGCAGGCACCACTACATATGGCGCGCGCTATCAGGACATCTTCCTGGCTCAGTGTTTTTACACTCTATGCAGGAAGAGGCGCAAAAGAGCCACGTAGTGGCTCTTCAGGTACCCTTTTCACCGCCTGTGAAAGAGCAGTGTTTTGTTGTTCCTTTCCCAGGTGGCGAAAGGGAAGATCGGGGCCGACACATCTGGCAGATTCGGCCTCAATCCTCAGTTTTCCGGGGTGGCCCAGGGCCACCCGTCTGCATCCTCCCATAGTTTTCTTGACTGAACCAATCCAATTTGATGTGATCTTCCTCATTTCCTGCTGCCTTCTACTTTACCAACCATGATAATCTTTTCGAAAGATTCATATCTTCTCATGGCAACCGCCTAAATTTAACCATCTTGTTTTCTAGTAAAAGTTCAACCTAAATTTGCTCTAGGGCCCATTTATTTGTCTTTTTAGTTGCCAATGGTATCCACCAAACTCTCTTTGAGCACATTTCAAATGACTTGATTTTCTTCCTATTTGTTTTTTTCACTTTCCAACTTTCATAGCCATGCATAGAAATCAGAAGAAATACTGTAGCATGGATGATCCTGACTTTATGTAGCTCCTTCATAGATAACCTTCTAATTCTTAGTCTTCATTGGATTTCTTGACTACTCTGCTTATTTTCTCCACAGAGGCAGCCCCTTTTCTTTTTTTAAAAAACCCAGACATGATGAAGAGGCAGAGGAATCTCAAAAAAGCCTGCATGGATCATTTGCAGTCCAGAGGCTGAAACATTCCCACCTGTGGTTTAGAAAGCCAATTTTGTATATCAGTTAGAGTGTTGAATTAGGGAGAGCCAGATTCTATTCCCTACTTAGCCATAAAACTCATGGAATGATCTTGAGATGGCCATTCCTTTTGTAAAGGCCTACCTGTCTTAAAGGCAGTGGTGGTTGCTGGCTCCCATATCAGTGGGGTGATGAATTTGCTCTGGATTTTAGTTCAAACTTTGAATATGTGGACTCAATTCAGGGTTCAGTATCTTGGACATCTTCCTTCATGTTTGGACTGAAGCCCAGGCCAGATGTGCCACTTCACTAACTGGTTACATGGTTGTACCTCACCAAAGCCATACTTGGTATCTTAAAACTATTGAAGGAAAGGGGGGGGGTATAATAATACAGGTTTAGTCTCTCTTGTCAAAAATGCTTTGAATCAGAAGTTTTTTGTATCTTCATTTTTTTCCTTTTTCCTTTCTTTCTGGATTTTGGGATACTTATTGTCAGTGTGTGGATGATGGGTGTTGCAGTGATGCTCTTTGACACCCAGCAGAATCTGCAGGACAAACTGGCTGCTGTGATCCACAGCCACTTTGTATCTCTTACCATCAACTAGCTCAACTTCTCTTCTCCAGGCAATCCTGTCTTCCTCATTCAAGAAGACACATTGTAAAGTCCAAAAGTATAGTTTTATTAATGCATATGTATATAAAAGAAAATAAGATAACCAAAAGGGGAAGCGGACGGGTGGCCCTGGGCCCCCCCAGGAAGCAGGTTTGCCGCTCCTGAAAGGAGCGCTAAATTGGCGCTCCTTTCACAAGTCACCGAAGGTGTGCCGCAAAAGGCTGCGGTGCACCTTCGGCAACTCTTCCGCTGCAGCGCATGCAAATGCTGCGGCGGGAGGTCGTCCTCGGAGCGCCGGCTGTGTGGAGGGCCGGCTGCTCTGAGGACAACCTGGGGAAGGGGTTGGGGCGCCGATTGTGCGGCTGCCCCTTCCCTTCCCTGCCCCCAGGACAGCCCAATTAGCCGTCTGCTTAGCCCCCAAGTAAAATCCATTGTGATGAACTTATCCAGTTCAGCCATGAGAGATTACATCTTTAACAGATCCGAAAGCATAGGATCCCAACTTGTTGTTGTTAAAAGTTAAGAAGAAAGAACAGATCCATGTTTCCAGATCCAGGAGTTACATTGTAAAAGCAGTATAAGCATACTCAAAAACTAAAAGCCAAAACTTAACTCCATAGTTAAAACCACTGCCGAACATACACACACAAACTGTGTTTGCAAATATAAACAAACTTAGAAAAAGGATCCCCTTGGCCCTTCCCATACTCCACCTTCAGGGTGTTAACTTTATGCTGATTGGATAATGCTTGTATGATGTGTATTAACCCAGCCTCTGATCCAGCCCCTAGCTGTGTGTGTCATCTCCTATGTGACTTGTCTTTAAGCAACCCATTGATGACATTGTTTATCTTTCTGGTTTCTTGATTCCCATAACAATATCTGTGTCTATGTGCTGCATGCATGGGAAAGTTTTTGTTTACATCTGTGGAACCATCTGGTGTTAGATTAAATCCTTTTTACCACTTAAAACTTTCTCATCCTTAATGAGAAATATGGAGGTTGGTGAGAGACTGAGGATCTGTTAAATGGTGAAGTGTGTGGATTCCCACCATTTCACAGATCCTTGCATGTTCTCCAGCTGCCTCTCTTTCTAGCCTCACAAATAAATATTGATTTATTTATGGTGTTGTTGTATTAGCAGAGATCTTGTGCTGAAATGCCAGGCATCCATCCATCAGCCACCTCCATCTCTGGAACTGAGCTGAGCTGGCCTCATTGCTCTGGTATGCAGCTCCTTGTAGTTTCAAGCAGTTTGCCATTAATCCAGACCAGAGCACAGAGAGTTCTTCATAAGAAGGTTTGTATTCTTTATGATTACATAGTAAAGAGAAAAACTATATACATACCCATCATGCAGGTATGAAGAACTTGAACACACACACAGAAACAGTGCAAGTTTGGAAGAACAAAAGAAAACTCTAAGCCAAACCCCAACCTGCTCCCATGGGTAGATACCTCCATAGACAATTTGCTGAATAGCCTCTAACCCAGCCTCTTGCTGTGAGTCATGTGTCATGTGATCTTGGTTCTCAGACAACAAAGATGATTTCATTGTTTATGAGCTATTTGTCTGTTCCCAGAACACTGTGACCTTGCTGTGTTGCTTACACATCTGCCACCTGCAGGCTCAAATTCTTTTCAGTAGTTTGACTACATATCCCAACATTCCTAACAGTAAAGGTATGCACTATGCTATTTGTGTTGCAACTTGAAAGTTCTTGGATTTTGGAGTATTTTGGATTTTGGAATTCTGGATAACAGCAACAACAACAACAACAAATCTGAAACAGTGACTTAAAGTTTGAGTGCACACACACCAGCCCTACTTGTGGCACAGTATTGAAGAATAACTGTTCTAACACACACATTATGAAACCATAAAAGAAAACAAAGGAGGCTGGATTGTTTCTAATAATGTAATTCTGTCTTCCCTCCAGAACTGGTGAAGGAATGCTGGATATGATGGAAGTGTTTTTCTATCCAGTATATGTTCGGTTTGGTAGAGTAGTGTACTTGTAAATCCAGCAGAACCAGGGAGCAAAAATCCAAGCTTCTAAAAGTTGAGTTTTATTGTTGTTGTTGAAAGAATAATAACAACATGCAAAGTAAAATACAGTCCACTATAGGATCACATCTTGCAGATGTGGCTAAACAAGAACAAAACTACAGATCCATGTTTCCAGATCTTAAGGCTACATTGTGAAGCAGTATAAACATATTATAGATCCATCGAGAAGTAAAGAGAAGAAAAAAGTGTGATCCAAAGGAAGCAAATAATAATAATATCAATGTCTAACACAAGTTTCTCAGTCCAGCCCCTCTACACCTTTTGGGTGTTAACCTTCAGGTTGATTGGATGATCTGTATGTGATGTATGCTAACCCAACCTCTTGTTGTTCATCTTCCACCATGTGATCTACTTTCCCATAACAACTTTTTATTATTGTTTCCTTATGTAAACAAGGATGATTTCCCACCTAGTGGTTCTCTATTGCAGGGGTAGGCAACCTTTCCCCTTTAAGGGCCGAGGGACTTCAGCTCCCAGAAGCCTCAGCCATGTTGGCCAATAGTCCCATGTTGGCCAATAGCTCCTGGGATTCTGGGAGCTGAAGTCCCTTGGCCCTTAAAGGGGAAAGGTTGCCTACCCCTGCTCTATTGTTTTGTCTCTGTAGCCATCTGGACTGAGTTGTTTGTGCTCTGCCTAGAAGCTGTTCTCAAGTGGAAAAATACAGACACACACATCTCTACATTTCACCTTTGACTTCATAGCCCATCTATACTCTGACAGTATAAATTACAAATCCTAACTCCAATATGAACTACATGTTGAAATGAGGAAATTAAAGCAAATTGAAATGAAGAAACTAAAGTTCATTCAAATTTTAACTATGTGGAAATAAGCAATAATTTTAGGAACATTAGAAACAGAATCACACAAAACAAATAAACAGTGATATGTTTGTATTAAATTGATCCAAGGGTAATACATGATACTGTGACTTAATGCAGTGAACAGAAGGAAAATTAATGAGCAGAAGGAGAAATGCATTGGAGAAAGAAATCCTATATCGAGGTTCACTCACACCATGAAAATACAATTGTTATAGCCCTGGGATGCTATTATGCATAAAACAATTGAGCATGATAGACTGCAGTAGGAGAAATACCTGTATCTTAATTAGAGTTGCAATCATTTACCAGTCTAAAACAGAGTTTAGTACCCAGGAGAGTTTGCTCAGTATCCTTTTTTATTATTATTATTTTTATAAGGATGCCCAGGCACAAACATTCCTGTAATAAACTGATTTGATGTTCAAGTCATATTCTCTAAAATATGAGTTGCATTTCATTTAACTTCATAAAATATTCATGGGAAAAACTTGTTCTGAGGCACAAATGGTTGGTTCTTAAACAGCAATCGTTTATGGTTAGCAATAAACATACCTGTTGTTTAGCTCCCAGTCACTATAGTGTAGTGGTTTCGACACTGGACTATGATTCTGGAGACCAGGGTTTGAATTCCTGCTTGACCATGGAAACCCCCTAGGTGTCCTTGGGCAAGACACACTCTCTCAGCCTCAGATGATGGCAAGCCCCCTCTGATCAAATCTTGCCAGGAAAACCCCATGATAGGGTTGCCATAAGTCAGAAACAATTTGAAGGCACACAACTACATCATGCAACAACAAACATTCTAGGTAGCTGAAATCAACACCTTTAGTGTCACCAATGATATTTCTGGAGCAATCTCATTGGAATGACCAGAACATTCATTATTATGGAGGCAGAGATAATATGTAACAAGCATCTTGATTGCTTTACATTTGCACAGTGTTGTAATGCAGGGGTAACTAACTTCTTCATGCTTCCTTTATTTCAGTTGCTGCCACACTGCAGAAATAAAACAATCTGACACCACTTTAACTTCCATGGCCAATGCTATAAAATTCTAGGATTTGTAGTTTGGTGAAGCAGCAGAACTTTACTAGGGAAGGCTAAATATTTCACAAAAATTACAGATCCCAGAATTCCATGACACTGAGTCATGGCAGTTAAAATGGTGTCCAACTGCTCTATTTCTGTTGTGTGGATTCACCCTTCAGTGCTAAATTTAGAGTGGGTGGGGAGGCTACTTAATTTCTGCTGTCATTAAATTAGAAATGATAAATCTTTGCTATTCTAGTGTAGACTATCCAGAGATTAAGAAGTAATTTATCCAAAAATTATTCAGAGAATGAGAACTGGATTATCCAAAGATTGGGGAGTAGCTCAAGAGCTCTTTTTTCCATATTCCTTATGTAGTAGTGGGGCATATTTGTAATCATGTTTTTCACAGACATACTTCCCCAAATAGTGAAAGACATATATTTTTTTTCAAAGCACATTATTTTCCTTGGTTAGAGTGCTTTGTTTTGTGATTGACCACTGGAAGGTAAGAGGACTCCTAGGATTCCTAAGTAAACATTAAGGGAAATGCTTTTAGTACATCTTTCTAACAATGGGTTTTTCACACACCTGCATACCTCAGCAATAAACTTTGCAAATTAAACTCATGTTTGCCTTCCATTTACCAATCACAAAACCTATCTTTGCAAGATAGGAAACTGAGGGAAAGTGTGTGTTAGGGACCAAAGTCTCATGAACAATTTGAGTTTTAGAAAATCAGTCTGTATGAAAAAAGAAAGAAAGAGAAGAGAAGAGAAGAGAAGAGAAAAAAAAAGTGTTCCTTAATTTTTAGTTCAGTTTCTCTGAGAACTCTCTGGATGGAGGAGGAAATGAGTAAGGAAGAGGGTGGAGTAAAGCAACAAAGATGCCAACTTTCTGTTTACTGGACATATTTTATTGGGGACCTCCAAATCAATGTACTTTATATTGGTAATATGAATCTCACAACAGCCTTCTACTTTTGAATCTTATATCCATCCTTCCATGATTTGTAGTCAATTAGCCATTACTGCCACAAGGTATATTGTTTTGATTTATAGTACCATGAATGCTGATGTCTCATCCAAAACATTTCTACATATGGTTGTGAAAACTGGACAGTGAAGAAAGCTGACAGGAAGAAAATGAACTTATTCAAAATGCAATGCATGAGGAGAGTTCTACAGTCTACTAAAAAGACATGGACTGTGAAAAAGACAAATGAATGTGTCTTAGAGCAAATCAAGGTTGAATTCTCATTAAAAGTCAAAATCACTAAACATATTTTCAGCATATCATGAGATGACATGACTCATTAGAAAATATGATAATGCTTGGCAAAATGAAAAGTGGTATGAAAAAAGATAGACCACACTACAGGTAGGCTGATTTTATCTAGGAAGCCGCAACCCTGAGTTTGCAAGATTTAACAGGGCACTTGATGACCAGGGATCTTGGCAGTCTCTTATTCATAGTGTCACCATAACCTGGCAAATAACAATCACCATCAATGTCCATAGCATTTTACAGTGTAGCAAAAATCAAATACTGACTGCAGAAAAATTATAGTCTAAATGTACAACAAGTGGGAGATGAACGATAGTTCTCATCAAAACTTCACCCTACATGTATATTGGCATCCTGGATGCCTTTCTGTATCTTCCACATGTGCCAGACTTAATGTTATTCATGGCTCTTCTGGGAGCTACAGAAATCATGAAAACATTCAGACAAATTTGGCAGAGTTATCTTTTTTATGTCTTCTGAGGAAGTTTATTTCAGGGCTATTAAAATTATATTTTAAACATACAGATAAGGACTTGTTTTTGGAAATGGAAAGAACTGATTTTTTTTAAATTTTATTAACAAACATAACATATACAAAAAACACATAAACATTTACATAAACACATGTACATAATAATACATATATTCATGTACTTATCACATACAAACACATATATCCTTCCACACCCACTACTGCACTCATTTCCTACATATGTCTCCAATTTAATTACATAAGCTACTTAGTAATTTTATCTTTCTTCCAAATAAATGCTTAATTGTCTAATGCCATAACCATTTTTCTTTTCACCCCGATAAACAAGTCTCGTTTCACTCTATATTTATATATTAACCAGTCCTGGTACCTTTATCCAGTTCCTAATCATTGGTCAACCATATTATGTTTCCCAAATCTATATCCTTTCATTTTCATTCTTGACCTTCTCTATCCCAATATTCCTTAAAATTTGTCCAATCTCTAACCACTTCCTCCTCCTCCTTATCATCCAATACACCAGTCAAGATATCTGATTCCATCACTTCCCAAGTCTTGTTTTTCCATTCACCAATAGTGGGAGTAGTTGACTGTTTCTACTTTCCAGCATATAATATTCTGGTGGACATTACCATGTAAAGTAAGATCCATCTATTTTCCTTTTCGAATACTTTTTCTAGCATACCTGTCATATTTAACAAGAAGAAAGTTGGCTCCATAGGTATATCCATTTTATATATTTTCGTCATCACATCCTTTATCTTTTTCCAGTATTTTTGTGCTTCTGCACATTTCCACCACATGTGGTAAAACTTTGCTCTTGATTTATTGCATTTCCAACAGCAATCTTTTCCAGTTTTATATAATTTGTTTAATTTTTCTGGGGACAGATACCATCTAAATTTTATCTTAATATAATTTTCTTTATAATCCTGGCATCTCGTGAAAGAACTGAATTTTTAACTGGTTTGACATACTGAGAATAAAGGAGAAAAGCAAAATTAAACAATATTTGTAATGTTTATCAATACTGATATGATAGTCATGCCCTTTACAACTTATCATCCTAGTACTATATCTAGAACCTAAATTTTTTGTCAATATGTGTCAGAGAAAAATGAGGAAAAACAGACACTTTCTTTAATGTTCTTGTTGAATACAAGTATGACAAAACATTTTTGATATTAGTAATGATTAAGTCATATATGGAAATTATTTTGGCATATAGATGAAATGTGCATGCAAAATTTTATTTTGATGAACTTAAATATAGAAGTTTCTAGTTTTCTCTTTTTTTAAAAAAAATGAAATGCTATTCACTTCTGTAGACTCTCATTAGAATAAAGGAGAAAATAGTCATAGCATTTCAACTAAATGTCAACTATCAGATAATGAGAGATGATTATGAGCAGTCAGGTAGTTTTACATAAGTGTTAAACCCATATAAAAAAAAGTAAAGAAGGTGATTTCTGAGTAATGGGAGGATATTTCACCTCTGCTTGTCTTAGTTGCACACTACCAAAAGTTAGTTGATCTAAGCAGCTAAGATAAATGTTGGCTTAAATCTATTGTCATTCCCCAACTAGAAAAGACCCACTGAATAAATTAAAGTTAGATAAGTGCTGACATATTAAGTCACAACTGATTCATAGGTGTTGTACTCTAGATGGGACTATGGTTAGATTTAGGTCATTGTATTTAGTGTTTATAAAATAAAATTTCGGAGCTCTCTTTCACCTGAATGGAATGTAAACTGTGCAGGCATTCAGACAGATCTTAAAAATGTATTGGTTTCAGGTTGTGTTTCTATAGCACTAGATTTTGTCCTGTTGATATCTGTACTCCTGCCCTGTGTTATCATTTTGATGTCTTGGACATTCTTGATGTGTCTTGCTGTGCATGCTGCCTTGTGTGAATTGCTTGTAAGATCTGCATTTGGGTAGCAATACTGTGGATGACCAGATATTGGTAGACTTCAGCTCTCACCAGCCTCAAACCATGTGGCCACTGGGCAGAGGTGAAGTCTAACAACATCTGGAGGGCCAGAGGTTTGGTGACCCATTCATTATTGCTGAAAGCTTTCCCAGTCTACTACATAAGTAAGCCATCTGAAACAGTTTTAGCAAAGTCCATGACTGATGGGAATTATGCTTCACTACACTGCAGATGTAGGAGGTGACCACTTGTACCTCCTCACTGTTGCTTCTGATTTGCTTTTCAAGCCTTCAATTTTCTTCCTAGACTTATTTTTCTTGCTTTTGATTGGCAATGTGTGAGCAGCCATCCCCTTGTTCTTGCAGGAAAAGCAAGGGTGCTGGGGGAAAGGAACGTCAGGGAAGTGACATGGCAATAGCACCAGTAATGAAAACTTGAGCTGCAACCTCTAGAACAACCATGATTGACACATTCCTCATCCTCCTTTCTTTCTTCTATGATTGAGAGTGCATGGAAGTATGACTGCCATCAAGGAAGAAGAGGGAGGGTAGCCAGGTTTGTAGCTATGGTGTGGGGGGAGGGATGAGGACATTGTGACCCCAGATAGGAGTTATGCCCCTATAGATGAAATTTTCCTTCAGTTCCCAAATTTCTGGTATTGCAGAAAATGAGACATTGAAATCTGGTCACACCTAGAACATTTACAGTTATTGCATTGTTATTTCCTTGGTAATTTTGTCTCCCCTGTTTCTTTGAATGTCTAAACTGCATTTCTACATGTTGAAGTGAAGTTTTAAGTTACTGCAATCCTAGGAATTTGGGAAATAAGGAAAAATGTAAGGGGTGGGGGCAGTATTCCTATTAGAGGGGTAATGCCTACATTTTGTTCCCCTTGTAGCTTTTTCCTGCAGGGTAGCTGCAATCTATCATGGAGGTTACATTGATAGAATGCAAATAACAACAAAAGCAAGCAGGACAATGGTTTAGAGATGGAAAATGGACCTCACTGGGAAAACAAGAGTACAGATCATGGCAATGCTGGCTAATGTGTGGCACATGGAGAATATTTTTCTTCCTGATCCAGGATAATTCTTTTCTGGAATGCATTTGAGGAAGGAGGTCACATTAGAGTGTGTTGTATGTTTGAAGGATGGAAGAGGTGAACAATGCAATATAGAAAACTTTGAGATACCTAAAATGCAATATCTATGATTTTACAAGAAACAGTTAACTATTCAAGTGTATGTGAGCAGAGTGGCTTGAAACTGAAATTCACATGGTGCAGCTATTTGAGGTGAAGGCTCAATGTGTTTCTGTATAGATGTGTCAACAATGAAAAATGTATTCAGTTTTATTATACTGACTGAAAGAGCTTGAGGCACCTGCAGCACAACGCTACAAAGGTTTTCTACAAATCTTAGCTTCTTTCTTTAAATGGTCATTTTATTTTTTTAGCTTTTCAGCCTGGGAGATAAAGCTCACAGGAGAGAAGAGTACCCAGGTCAGAGTATACATATTTCTGGTTATCAAAATGGGGAAGAAATAGAAATACCCAACATGCATTCAGTAGGGAATGGTAGACAGTCAAAGGACTATGGTCAAGCAGAGATACTTGGAGCAGGTCACCATATAAGAATATCTGAATAGTTATAAGTTGCCCGACCCTGCTGTATGGAAAAATTGGGAAACAATGGAACAGGGTTGGTATTCTTGTTGTGTTAAAGAGACCATAATGTCACACTAGGCAAAAACTCCTCCTGTTCTTGATGTTGTTAACCACCTTCAAGTTCATTCCTATTCATGTTGACACTGTGGATGAGGCATCTTTAAGATTCCCTATCCTCAACTGCTCTGTTTAGGTCCTGCAAACTCATACCTATGCCCTCCTTAACACTGATGCTAAGAGAACAACAGTGACACCATAATTATCACATGTTAGCACTGAGTACATGGAGGATAAGGCGACCATCCTTGTATGAGCTCATCACCAAGAAAATCCTATGACAATACAACCCCAAGTGAAACACAGGCAAGAGCAGAACATAAATTGAGACATAAGAAAGAACAAGAAGTAAATTATCTTAGACAGATGATCCAAGAGCACAGAAAATAAACCAAAAGATGGGAAGACAAGTACCAGACACATACAATAATGGAAACACTGTCTGAAGCAGCAGCTAAAAAGGCCAATGCAATTTTAGGCTGCATCAATAGAAGTATAGTGTCTAGATCAAGAGAAGTAATAGTGCCACTCTATTCTGCTTTGGTCAGGCCACACCTGGAATACTGTGTCCAGTTCTGGGCACCACAATTCAAAAAAGATATGGAGAAACTGGAGCGTGTCCAAAGGAGGGCAACTAAAATGGTGAAGGGTCTGGAAACCAAGCCCTATGAGGAACGACTTAGGTAGCTGGGAATGTTTAGCCTGGAGAAGAGAAGGTTTCTAAGAGGTGATATGATAGCCTTGTTTAAATATTTAAAGGGATGTCATATTGAGGAGGGAACAAGCTTGTTTTCTGCCACCCCAGAAACTAGGACCTGGAACAATGGGTGCAAGCTCCAGGAAAAGAGATTCCACCTCAACATTAGGAGGAACTTCCTGACAGTAAGGGCTGTTCGACAGTGGAACACACTCCCTCAGAGTGTGGTGGAGTCTCGTTCCTAGGAGGTCTTTAAGCAGAGACTGGATGGCCATCTGTCGGGGATGCTTTAATCGGGAGTTCCTGCATGGCAGGGGGTTGGACTGGATGGCCCTTGTGGTCTCTTCCAACTCTATGATTCTATGATTCTATGAAGCAGCACCACACATATTATGGGAATGTGGAATGTGAGAAGTATGAACTGGGGGAAGGTAAAAATAGTTTAAAAAGAAATGGAATGCATGATAGCAGTACCAGAGGTGAGCAAAATAAAATGGACAGAAATGGGTCACTTTGACTCAGGCCCAAAATGAATGGGCCAAATAAAGCCACTTTGGCTCTAGCCACTTTGGGGGTGTGGCACACTAGGGGGCTAAAAGCAGCCCAAAAAGGAGCAGAGATAATCTGGTGATGTTTGATAACATGTCTTCTTTGTTTTCAGATTTTAGATGATTGTCGATGAGGCATTGCATTTTGATCTGTGACCTCAGCATGTTTTGCTGGGTGGCCTGTCAGGCCTGTATGAGCCACTTTGAGACCCACTTTGCTGGGGTGGTAGTGACCTTCTAGAGTGGCTAGAAAGCAAGAACTCCACTGTCATGGCTCAGTGCCATTGTGGTTTCAGGAGCACCAATGGCCTCATTCTGATGTTTTTGTTATTCACTTGGGCGAAAATGATTAGAGATTGCTTAAGGCCAAGGGATTGATTTTACAAGCCCTGTGTGATTTTCAGTTATTAAGCAAACTTGCCTTCGTTGGCATTCTGTGGTCCACAGTGTTTCCCCACCAAGTTTGGAATGGCAAAGATGATCCACATTTGATCAATGGTGCCCAGTGTTGGGCTAATAGAAATGTCCATTGACTAGACCATTATTTGTCACACCCTCAAATTAATTTTCAGAGGCTAGACCTTTACTGGATTGACGATGTTGACTTATCAGCTTTAGTTAATTTTCTTTTCTTGAGAGAGCTGCAACAAGGTATTCGGGTGTCTTTCTGGTTTAGTGGGAGATAGGGACTAAGCCAATCCTTGCCCCTTATCTATGGCAGAAATGGGGGGAGAGTTAGAGTTTGGTGAGCACCTAGGTCACCATTTTGGTGGAAAGGAGGTCTCTGAATCTACCTCTTTAGGTCTTGGGACCTAGGAGGTGAGTAAAGAGAGTCATTGAGGCTGGCCTGAATGATAAACCCTCTCATTAATCCTTGGGGATTGGGAGAGGGACTTTCTGTTTGGTCTTCCTGATGTGGGCTGGCCGGAGAGCAACCCAGCTTTTGGGTTCTCTTTGAGGCTCAGGTGTGATCACCATGGGGAAGCTGCAGAGGTGGTCTGCGGAAAAGACCACTAACTACAGCTGCTCCCACATTAGGCTTAGTTGCAGTTCTCTTAAGAAATCAATAAATAGGTCAAGTTAATAAAATGGCCCAATTTCAACCCACATTTTGGTGTCTGTTTCATTATTGTGTCTTGTCTCATTTTTTCCGGGGTTGGTCAGCAAAATGCTGTGCGATTTTAATATTAAGGTCTGTATATAATTTTTAAAAAATACATTTTACTTTTTTAATGCTTACTTTTTTACTTTATTAATTGTTTGTTTTTTAAACTTTATACTTTTGTATGTTATTGTATAGATTTTAATTTACAATGTTTTAAATTTGCTGTTAACTGCTTTGAGTCCCTATATCAGGAGAAAGTTGAGATAAATGAATGAAGGAATAAATGAATAAATAGTTATATCACTTTCATGGCACTTTAACTGCTATGACTCCATCCCATGAAACTGGGATTTGTTGTTTGTTGAACAAGAATTTTCTGCAGACAGATGGCATTGTCTCCTAGAGAGAATTCTACAGAACCTCTCCAAATTTCAATTCCCAGGATTCTGTAGCATGGAACCAAGACAGCTAAAGTGCTATAGAACTGATACATTCCTATAGTACAAGTATTAATTACTGCATGATACAGATGAGTTGGAGAGTGTGACAGAACTTCTCTCCAGGTTGGCCACACAGTTTCAACCCTTGGACCTCTATCACACCATTTGTCCCTTTATTCTCAATATCCTTCCCTGGATCTGATACTCAGGCCTTAAGATGACCACTTTTCTGAACAAGAGTTCATAAAATGTGTGACCAGTATTGTATGTTAATTATTGAATTAAAGCATCTAGACAGAAAATAAAAACAGTGAAGATTTATTGTTAACACATAAAATAAACACTTGGCATTATGTTGATTCCACACAGAGGAAAAACCTCAGCAGTTTCAATGCTCTCCTTGAATTCCTTCCCTATACTCAGGGAAGAATAAGGTAGGGCCTCTGCAGACTGGCCCAAAGGGCTGGCCTGGAGGCAGAGATGGGGAGGGGCAGCCGCATGCCAGCTGCCCCAACCCCAGCCCAATGACGTCCTGACACCGCATACCATTATGCACACCGTGCGGCATCAAGACATCCTCCCGGCGCAGCATCCTGATGCACTGCACCAGAAAGGGTGCTAAAGAGCTGTGTGCCGGCTCTTAGGGTGCCCTTTTGCTACCCTGAAAGGAGCGGTATTTTGCTGCTCTTTCAGGGGTGGCAAAAGAGAAGATCAGGGCCGTGGCACACAGTTGCTGTGGTCCCGATCTGCAGCAAGCAGAGGTGGCCCAGAGCCACCCATCTGCATAGCCCCAGACATTGAGCCTTATCTGTCAGAGAGCTCTGGTGCCACAATAAAATACAGTTCTCATGATTCCCTAATCCTAACCCTAACTCTTAAAGTAGACTCAATTTGCATTATTTTTGGCAGTCTGCAAAGGCCCTTTGAAAAAGATCTTGGGATCATGGCAGATTTAAGGGATTTAAAATGAAACTTCCAATATTATAATGTCTTTATATGAATCTATAGTATGGCCACACTTAGTATATAATGTACTGTTCTGCTCACAACTCAAAAAGAGTTCTGCAGAGCTGGAAAACTTTCAGGAAAGGGCAACCAAAGCACTCTGAAGGCTGGAATAATTCGGGTATGGAGAAAGGTTACAATGTTCAGTACTTTTTAATTTAGAAGAAAGGTGAATGAGGAAGATCATATTAGATGTGTATAATTATGCATTTATTATGCCTGCCATGGAGAAAGTATATATAGAGTGGTTTTCTCTTGGAATGGGTTTATCCAATGAAGCTCAATTGTTATTGGTGGTGGGGAGGATCAGGAACAGATACATGGAAGTACTTCTTACCATAGCAGTCTGTGAATTCATTACACAAGATGTAATGTTGGCTACCTACTTAAATGACTTTAAAGGGGAATTAAATAAATACATGGAAGATAACTCCAACAGTAGATAACTAGTCATGAAAGTTGCAAGCCAAGACCATCATGTCTAGGCCAAAAGGCAGATAAAGGGCCATCCATCCATCCCAACTGCCATTGCCCTGGCCTTGGAGGGAGAGAAGAAGAGGCATTATCTGCTGAATGTAACCCCCTGCCCCACTGTCATTCCTTTTTCCTTGTGTGTTGGTGTCTTATTTAGATTATAAGATTGAGGATAGACAACTGTCATGTTAAAAAATTGTAAGATGCTCTGAGAGGCTTTGTGGCTGAAAAGCAAGATATAATAAGCAAGCAAACAAGCTTGTTTCATAAAGGCACATGCCTATCCACTGTAACAAACAGCACATTCTATCAGATAGTCCTCTTGGCCTATCCCGACTAGACTTTCTTATATTCTTTTATATTTTTACATTTCTTCTATGTGAAACCTGTCAACATCCAACTGATTAAAACTCAGATCTGGGTGAAGACAAGGGGATGCATTAAAGCAGTCAAAGGAATCTCTGGATCATATTTAGTTACATTTACATTTGTGGTGGCATCTTCCTGGTTTATGGCAAGACTTACTGATCTTTTTACCTGGAAGTACCTATTCTTCCCATACTTTGAGGACTTTCCATAATTAGGCCTGTATCAACCTAGGAAGAAGTGTTTAGAAGCTGGTAAGGCTAACCCACCCATACAGTTTAGGAAAGCTATGTGGTTCTGGTGACACCATGAGTGGGCTGATAGATGGATGCAAGAATTGTGCACAGCAAAAGTTATCAAAGCATTGGCTCTAGTTGTTGGGTTCAAGCTTTGTTTCAAACCTGAACCTGGTCCAGTGCTGGATACTATTGGCATTTATTTGTGTCTTTGATCTATACAGAGTCTAAAGGCTTCTGCCCAGGTCTAGTGAAGCTCAGCACATTATGATACTGATGGGGGAAGGTACAGAACTGACGTGGGGGAAGGTACAGAACTGGCATATCTCCTAATTTATCTCTCCTGCCCTATATCATTCCAACTTTCAAATGACACCACCATAGGCAAGAAGTAGTGAGTAGATAGACATGTAATATTTTCTTTTCTCATTAGTTTTGCTTTGCTAATCTTTTACATTCTGTAGCTGCTTTTCTACACTTGCTCAGGTTACATGTCCAGAAAGCCCAACTGGTGAGGTAAGAAAAAAGAGGGGTAAGAAGTAGTGATGTAAAGAATTCTTGCACTATTCATTCAAATGCATGATAAATTTGCCTTTCGATGGGTTTATACCTCTTTAAAATGCTCTTAAAACTTGGTGCTCCTTGACCAAGCTGGAAGAATTTTTATTTTGAAATGATGACTTGATGGGCAGGATTTGTGTAATTTGCATAAGTAAATAACCATTTAGACTGGGTGTTACTAAAGGGTAGTGGGTGGCTTTCTTATGGTAATAGGCTGAAAATGATGTCTCAGCTTTGTTGCTTTCATATTATTATTATTATTATTATTATTATTATTATTATACTGTTTATTTATATCCCGCCTTCCTCCCAACACAGGGACTCTGATTTAAACTAAAAAAAAAGAGCATGTGAATTTAATGTTTTGTGCTTTTATGTAACTTTTGTAGTATTTTTTTAATCCACATTGTTTTAAAAGGTTGTTAACTGCCTATTGTTGGAAGAAAGACAAGATATTATACATGAATTGAAATTATTTTACTCCAATACATTAATTGTTATTCATTCATTTAATTATTCCTATTCATATTAATGAGGAAAATAGAGAGAAATCACCATGTTCAGCGGCCTTCATTTAATCCCAATTTCCCACTAATATTATCTTTTTTTTTTGTCTTGCCCTTATTTGTGCTTTGCACATAACATTTAAACACAGTACAAATAATTGTATCTTCAGATAGAATTTTTTTTGGTCCAACATAGAGTTTAGCCCAGCTGGTCCAACTCTGGGATCCACTACACAAATACATAAAGGTTTGCATGATTGTAGTGGAGAGGGATAACAATACAGATGTTCTTTATAACTTTTTCACTAAGCAGCAGAGCTCAGATATATTTATCCACCCCACTGTTTGCTACAGTCATTGATGGCAAAGCAAGCCTGTGCTTCTTCTAAATACTATTTACATGTATTTATTTTTATTTTCTGTTGTAATGAGCAAAGCAATTTCTTTACAGCTGAAGACATTTAAAAGCAATCATGAAATACAAAAGCATTTAATGAGAAACTCATTATATAAATGCATTTAATTGGCACTGCCGATTCCTTATGGAAATGAACAAAACTGCAATGTTCCCTATTTTTAACATAACAAGCACTTATGAGTATTTAGAGCTCTGATATTAATAACACACCATTAGCAAGTGTAACAAAATGTAAACCGACAAGGTGTCCTCAGACTTGGTGTCATCCAGTGCAGGGGAACTGCCAGGGGGGTCAGTGGTGGCTTCCCCTTCTCCCCCACTTACTTGCTTGGCTGCCCATTGGCTCAGGGTGTTGTAGGCAAGTGAGGTAGTAGGAGGGGTTGGTAATAGGAGGAGTTGGAAGTGGCAACTGCTGCTCCTTCTTCCTTAGAAAAGAGCCTTCTAAGAACTGTAACATAAATAATAGCTAGAGGCAGCAACCAGGAAACAGAAAGTAAGATCAGGAAAATTGGTGCCCCATCTCAATTAACACTATAAAAAATACATCAAAAGAAGATAGACAATACAACCAAATTAGGAGAAAAGGATAAAAAGGAATATGGTGAATAACCCAAATACGCAGTGCCAAGAGGAAACAAAAATCTCCTCACAGACAGAAATGTTAGTAGAGAACAACAAAAAGAAGCATATACAAATTCCTCTCTTCTAGAAGAGATTAGGAAAATAGGATTGGATATAAAAACAGAGATAACAGCAAACATTAAGGAAGAGATAAAAAGTTTGATAGAGGAAATTAAAATAGACATTCAAAAAGAAATAAATCTATTTAAAGACACCCTAACAAAAATTAAAGAAGTGAAATTACTGAACAAAAAAGTGAGAAAAATCCAAGAGGCAACTGAAGTACTAGGAAAAAGAACAGATATTATAGATGGTAAACAACATCAAGATGAGTATTACAAAGCAAACCTAAAATGCACCTTCAAAGGAAAGCATTAATATTAAGAGGAGTAGGAGAACAACTAAATGAAAACCTAAACACAAGAATTATTCCTGCTCTAGCTCACTTTATTGGCTGGTCAGGAGAACAACTAGACCTCAAAATAGATAATGTGTATAGAATAGATTCGTGGATTGCAAGAAATAACAATTTGCCAAGAGATATTATGATTTATTTCATAAAAGAGAGAGTTAGAGACTTGATCCTCGAGATGAACTTTAATAAAAAAAAAAAAATAGAGATAGAGGGAAAAGAGGTAAAATTATACAAAGCAATCCCAATACCAATGTTAAGGAAAAGGAGAGAATATACACTATTAACAGAATTCCTAAAACAAAACAAAGTATAAATGGGAAAAAGGAGTCTCACTTACATTCAGAAAAGAAAGATTTATAATAAACTCAGAAGATAAGATGAAAATTTTCTTAACCAACTATAAAGTAGGTAAAGAAGCAGAGAAAAGAGAGGAGAATAAAGAAGAAATAAAGGAAAAGGAAAATAAAATGACAAAGATGGAAACCAGATTAGAAAAGGAACTCAGAAGGGTAAATTTAGAGGTAAGGAAAGCAAGCTCAGAGGAGTCAGATAGACAAACCACAGAGGACTAGAGAGAAACAGAATCTGATCAGGACTCCAACCAAAAATTATTAACCTCACAGTAGAAAAGATTGGAAGGTAAGAAGATCATGAGAAAATCAATACAGGCAGAAAGTAAAAAAAAGAAAAAAACAAAGAAACAAAGGAAGACTAAGTACTAAAAGAAACAACTAAATAGACAATGTCAACACAATTATTATCATGGAATATTATTGGGTTAAATTCAAAGTTTAAAAGGAGGAAAAGAATTAATTACTTAAATAAACAAAATGTAGATCTGATCTGCCTTCAGGAAACACACATTAAAGAAAAAGACAAACATGTTTTGCAGATTAAAAATCTGGGTGAAATGTTTGCTGCATGTGAAGAAGTAAAAAAAAAGAAAGGCATAGTAATCTATATTAAAATTAAAGGACAAGCAAAAGAAATATTGAAAGATGTTGATGGAAGATATGTGGCGATTGAAATGCCCCACCAAGGAGAAAAAAATATTGTTAGTAAATATATACATGCCACAAAAAAACAAAGAAACCTTCTATAAGAATTTACATCAAGAGATTGGGAAACTGGAATATGAGAAAATCATAATAACAGGCGATTGGAATGTGATTTGGGATCCAGCTATTGATAGATCTAACCCAAGTCTTAAAAAGGGCAATCAAGGGAAGTTACCACAAGCAGCATTCACTCCTGTTGAAAATCTAAACTTAACTGACATGTGGAGGTTATGTCATAGCAACTGTAAGGATTACACATTCTATTCAGACAGATTCAAAACCTGGTCAAGAATTGATTTAATCTGTGCTTCAAAACAACTTATTAAAGATATTGCAAAAATAGAGATAATTCCTAAAACCTTGTCAGATCATAATGCTATTAAATTGTAAATTAAAACAACTAAAAGAGAATTTAATTGGAAGCTGAAAGATTATTAATTAATGGATGTAGAACTTGAGCAAAGATTAAAACAAGAAATAAAGTGTTATTTAAAGAAAAACACAGTTACTGAAATGCCCATCCATATTATTTGGGATGCCAGCAAAGCCATTGTAAGAGGATGACTCATACAACAGGAAGCAAGGAAAAAAGATTAGAGCAACAAAAAGAAAAAGCAATAATGGAAAAGTTATGGGAACAAGAAGAAGAGCTTTAAAAAAAACACTGAAAACAAAAATTATATCAAAAACTACAATTCTTAAAGAATCAACTAAACAAAACAAACAAAAAAATCACACAACAAATAGCAAATAAAATAAAATATTCAAAACAAAAATATTTTGAAAATGCTAATAAAACAGGCAAATGGCTGGCATATAAAATAAAAAAACAAAATGAAAGAACAATTATAGTAAAATTAAAAGAGAAGGAGAAAGAATATACTTACCAGAAGAAAATCAAACAAATACAACAGAATATTTTAATAACCTATTCAAAGCAGACAATCTATCTGAAAATAAGAAAATAAGAATTAAAGAATTCATTAAGAACGAACAAATTCCCCAATTTTCAGAAGAACAGAAAAAAGATTTAAACATGTCAATAACAAAAGAAGAAATATATAAAACAATAAAGAATATAAAAGATAATAAAGCTCCAAGGCTGGATGGACTAATGGCCAAATATTACAAAACCTCTAAAGACGAATACTCCCACTATATAACACCATAAGAGAGACTGAAGAAGGCTATTACCCCAGACTTAGTGCGAAGCGACAATAATATTAATTCCAAAAGAAGATAGAGATATACGATTAATTAAAAACTACAGACCTATATCTCTGCTGAATCTTGATTATAAGATATATGCATCAATTATAGCAGAAAGATTGAAAAAAAGTGGTGTCGTAGTGGATAAATGAAGATCAGTCGGGCTTTTTACCAGGTCGCCAGATTAAAAACAACATCAGAGCACTAGTGGATATTATAGAGTATTATGAATGGAATAAAGAGAAAAAAGTGGGCATTATCCTACTTGATTTAGAAAAAGCCTTTGCTAATGCTAATTGGGCTTTTTTCCTGAAAGAAGTGTTAAAACAAAGTGATATTGGGAATAAATTCCAAAAATGGATTAATGCCATTTACGCTCACCAATATGTGCAAATAGATATAAATGGGGAGAAATCAGATAAGTGTAGAATAAACAAAGGGACAAGACAAGGTTGCCCGCTTTCACCGCTTATATTCATAATGATGATAGAAATCTTAATGAGAAAAATAAGACGTGATAAACAAATTAAAGGACAACAAGTAGGAAACCAGAAATTTAAAATAATAATAATAATAATAATAATAATAATAATAATAATAAATATTTATTTATATCCCGCCCCTCTGCAGAGCAATCGGGGCGGCTTACAACATTAAAATTTCCATACAGATATAATAATACAATCTAAACAAAACATAGGAGGTCTCTTCTTCTTATTCCAGGCCCGATGGTGCTGGGCCTAGTGTCTCTCCCCCAGATGACATCGGATGGAATGGACGGAGGGCTCCTCTTCTTATTCCAGGCCCAATGGTGCTGGGCCTAGTCTCTCTCCCCCAGATGACATCGGATGGAATGGAGGAAGGGCTTTTCTTATTATTCCAGGCCCAATGGTGCTGGGCCTAGTGTTTCTCCCCCAGATGACATCAGATGGAATGGAGGGAGGGCTCTTATTATTATCCCAGGCCGGATGGTGCTGGGCCTAGTGTTTCTCCCCCAGAGAAACTAGGGGACACTACAAATGTGGACATTGTTCATGCTGTAGACAAACATTAAATATTAAAACATTCTTACATCCTAGGCTTCAGGACCGTCATGAGCTAAAATCTTTCACCAACTGCAATTCTAAGAATGTTGTTTATGTGATTTTATGTCCCTGTGCTAAGATTTATGTAGAACAAACTTCAAGGCTTTTGAAAATTAGATTTTCTGAGCATAAGAGTACTATTCGTAACATGAACTCAGATTCCCCACTAGTAGAACACTGCTGGATCATTCTCCTGATTCTTTACGACTGGATCATTCTCCTGATTCTTTAAAAAAATTTGCTATAGAGCAGATCAAAGTTGGGCCATTTTTTTAGTGGATCTATCCACATCAAACTTTTACAAATGGATGCTTATTGGATCTTTAAATTAGACTCGAGTAAACCTGAGGGTTTAAATGAAATGTTGGACCTGTCGGGTTCTTTGTGAATAGATATTCATAGTGTTTGACTTCATCATAATATTGTTGTTTTATAGTTTCCCAGTATCAATTGTATCATACAAGATAACACATCTAGGTGATTATCCTATTTCATGAATTATTACATTGGTTCGTTTGTGTAAATTTCTATGAATTTAGTATGTCTGTATTATTTATTATTCAGCCTGTTCTAGGGCTTATGTGTTGGGACACATACTTTAATTTTCTATGTATGTATATCCCTTTAAGTCATTCAGTGTAAGAATCTAGCACCTGCAGCACATTCAACAGTGAGGATATATGAGTGTATGCAGCTATCATCAGTTTACAATCCTTGAATTTGTATGGTATGGTTGAAGAAGACTAAGGATATGGGTAAGCAACATACACAGTTTAGAATGTTACATGTTTGGGTGATTTCTCTGTATGTTTATATATGGTCAGTAATGATGTAATTTTATACATTTAGAATAATGAGGATTATCCTTGAATTGTATTGAATGTTTGAAGAAGACCCAATACATGGAAAAATTAGGACCATAAATATGGACTACATAAAATAGAATCATCCTATTATACCACTGAAGAAGACAATACTGTCAAAATGACAACAGAAAGTCTCCGGAGGTAGTCGTCTGTAATCTCCAAGAAAATTTATCAACAATGGTCTATCTCCCTAGCAAAATGGTCAATAAAAATCTCCAAAGCAAATTTGTCAACAGTGGACTTAGGGGGGTTGCAGACTGCCAGAAATAGTGTGAATTCAGTCCACTTTTAGGGTTAGGGTTAGTGCTAGGGAATCATGGGAACTGTTATTTTTCTGAGACATTGAGCCTTCTCTGTCAGACAACTCTGATGCCACAATAAAATACAGTTCCCATGGTTCCTTAACTCTAACCCTAACCCTAAAAGTGGACTGAATTCACACTATTTCTGGCAGTCTGCAACCCCCCTAGGTCTATAACTTCTACAGGACACTTTCTGCAAGTTGTTCAAGGTCAAGTGTTCTGGTGTATTGGGGTCACTAAATTCCATATGGACTTCACAGAGAAATAATTCCCCACAGTTGTTTATTGTAATGTGTTTATTGTTGTGACTGTTCCAGTGTTGTTGCACTGACTAATTACATTCAGTCCTTACAAATATATATACATACAGTAAAAATTGTTAAATTTTGGATAATTTGTGGTACTTAGGGATTTATAGCATTTTCCAATAATTATTATTTTATTTTTATTATTATTTTTCTCTTTTCTCCCATTTTTCAGCCTAGTGTTTCTCCCCCAGATGACATTGGATGGAGGGAGGGCTCTTCTTATTATTCCAGACCGATGGTGCTGGGCCTAGTGTCTCTCCCCCTGATGACATCAGATGGAATGGATGGCGGGCTCCTCTTCTTATTCCAGGCCCAATGATGCTAGGCCTAGTGTCTCTTCCCCAGATGACATCAGATGACATAGCAATTATATTGAATGAGCCAAAAAAAAAAAAAAAAAAGCATTACAAAACTATGGTCAACTCTTGAAGAAGTATGTTGTATGGCAGGTTTTAAAATTAATAAACAGAAAAGTGGAATACTGGTAAAAAAAATAAAAAATAGATGAGAATGAGTTAGCGATGAAAATAGATCTAAGGATAGTAACAAAAACAAAATACTTGGGTATTACAATGACAAATTAGAATTCGGATCTTATATCAACTAACTATACAACAACATGGAATCAAATTAAAGGGGACTTGAATAGGTGGAAGACCTATGTAGAATAACAGTAATACAATCATACGTGCTTCCAAAAATGTTATACTTATTCCAAACTATCCTTGTGTTAACACAGAATAATGTCTTTAAAATATGGACAGGAAATATCAGAGAGTTCGTTTGGCTAGGGAAAAAAACAAGAATAAAGACAGCAGTGCCACAAGATGATAAAAAGGAGGCAGGTCTAGGCCGCCCTGGGAAGCTGCGCCACGGGACCGAGGCATCCCCATGCCTCAATCCTGTGGCGCACCTTCGCCGCCCCTGAAAGGAGCGCTAAATTAGCGCTTCTTTCACAAGTCAGCAAAAGTGCACCGCAAAAGGCTGCGGCACACTTTCGCTGATTTTTCCACCGCAGCACGTGGAAAGGCTGCGGTGGAAGGTCCTCCTCAGAGCGCCGCCCGTGCGGAGGGTCGGCTGCTCCAAGGACGACCTCGGGAGGGGGTTGGGGTGTGGAGCGTGCAGCTGCCCCTCCCCTTCCCTGCCCCCAAGATGGCCTTTTAAGCCATCTGCTTAGGCCCAAAATCTCCAAATCTACTATAACGCAGCAGCCTTTATATGGCTAAAAGACTGATAGATTTAAAAAACAAAAGGTTACTGACACTGGAAGGTGGCAACCTAGATAATATCTGGCATATGTATCTATATTATGAGAATGGAACAATGGATAAAAATTTCAATAAACATGTGATAAGAAAAGCACTACTAAAAGTATGGAATAAGTACAGGAATTTTCTCTATACCAAAAACCCAAGATGGGTTTTGTCATAGGAAGCTTTTCATAAAACAGAAAAACTTAATAAAGGGAAGTGGCTTACTTATGAAGATATTTTGACTAAAACAGAAAAAGGAGAAAATATCAAAACATTAAAGGAACTTCAAAAAGAGGGAGTAGAAATACAATGGCTAGGATATTTCCAAATAAAAGAAAGATTTTAAAAAGACAAGCAGACTGGAATAGAAACTGATAAAAAAAAAAAGCTAGAAAAAATTATGGACAAAGGAGGAAAACAAATGATATTGTGCATGTATAAGATGTTGTTATATGTTGAATTAAAAGAAGAGACAAAGAATGTATGATAAAATGGACGCAAGATATTGGAGAAAATATCTCACCAAATACCTGGGAAGTTGTATAGTTAAAAAATGTAAAGTTTACAAAAAGGAAAACTATTACAAATGCTTTATAGATGGCATATGTGCCCCCAAAAACTGGCCAAGTTAAAAAACAAGGAAGAAAGGAAATGCTGGAAATGTGACCAAAATAACACCAACTTATTTCACATGTGGTGGAGAGTAAGAGAGCAGCAGAATTTTGGCAAATGATTTATAATAAAATACAAGATATATTTCAAATTAGCCTTGAGTTGAATCCCAAGCTATTCTTATTGAATATAACAGAGGAATTAAAAGGTAAATTGAGCAAGGATGAGATAGGCGTGGTATTATACATGATCACAGCAGCTCGTATAATATTTGCTAAATACTGGAAAATGAAAAAAATAGCACTTAATAGAAGAGTGGAAAGCAAATGTAAATGATCTGATGATAATGGACAAACTGATGTTTAATGGCAAACTGGACCAACAATTTTGTGAGAAATGGAAAAAAACCAGAAGAATTATGGAACTAGTTTGTTACAAGTAAGTACTAAGGGACTATTGGGATTATATTATAATTAGAAAAAGTTTATGATTTGTGCCTCTTTTCCCGCATCAATGGTTATGTTTAAAACTCAAAAAACCATGCAGCGCTGTTACGATAACTGTGAAATTAATATGTTGTTGTTGTAACTCCCTCTGGGAACAAAAGATAGTATGAATTTTAATTTTTAACACAATAAAAATTAAAGCCTTCCCAAGATCCTATTGAAATTGGAATTTGGGTTGCAGGTCAGAGTTCTCCAGCATATACTGTATGCCACCAGCCAAAAGACAATGGCACCCACAGAGAACAGAAAATGTCAAATAAGCAGCTCAATAGTTTTCACAAAAATACTTTGAATTCTTCCTCAGTTGAAATCACCATGATGTTTCTTTATTTAAAAAACTGTATACTGGCTAGGAACTTAATAATAAATTTTAAAATATTAGATAGCTATATACCTTCATAGCATTAATTATGTTTCATCCTTAAGGTCCAATAACTTCGGTAGGATTTAAGTACACTAGTACAATCCATTAACTCATAAGCCATCTAATGGGATGCTGAAATAATGATCTTTTTTCCATTAAGGAGGTTCTTAGCATATTTTAAATAAATAAACATTGCTAAAAATGCTTTTGCTGTTGGCTCCAGACTGGATATTCCACAATAAATTTTAATATCCATGTCCTTTGGCCTTAATATGTCTCACGAGTAAAGATTTCAAGGCACATTTTACTATGCACAATATTCTGAGATATCTGATATTAATTGCCCTAATTTGAAAGTGACAGCAAAAAACCATTAGACATTTCTTATTAAATTAAAGCTTGAAACTATTTGATTAATGTTCTATTGCATTAATTAATTTAACCCTGTTCTCATTGCAATATGTTGGAATCCCTTAGCACATCTCTTAGATATATAAAGGTGATTGAACTTTATATGTGTGTAAATATAATAATTATCTCTACAAAAATGCAGAGAGAGAGAGATGGAGAGAGAGAGCAAATGGATGAATTCAGGTGTTAACTATATCCTTGTGTGCCCATTCTATGCCAGGGTAAAAGTCGGGGGCTGATGTAGGCATTTAAATTGGACAAACCTGCTAGTTTCACTTTATTCCACACTCATTTTTTAAAAAATACTTAAATTATTTTTGTCCAATTGGCATATTTAGTTAAATCCTCAGTCAAAAGTGAGCAGAATAAAATTATCAGCAATATGCTCTGTTCAATTTCTGCAGTCACAGCTATTCCAAATATAACAACAAATGTATTATAGCAACTTTATGTATAAGTTTCAAATGAACTCTTGGTGAGGGGAGAAAGTACAACAATCCAATTCAGTACTAGAAATTTGGCTGAAAAAAAAGGGATTCAAATGCCAAACTTTTGTGTGGCACGCACTCAAAGTCTATGCTTGTACAGGTTGAGTCTCTTTTATGCAAAATGCTTGGGACAAGAAGTGTTTGGGATTTGGAATGTTTTTTATCATTATTATTATTAGTAGTAGTAGTAGTATTGAATATTTGCATAAATATAATGGGATATCTTAGATACAGGATTGAGGTCTAACCATGAAGCTCATTTATGTTCTGAATACACCTTGTACAAGGTAATTTTATGCATAAGATTTTAAATAATTTTGTGTAGGAAACTAAGCAGGGAAGCAGACAGCACTTTGTGCCATCTTGGAGGTAAGGAAGGGGAGGGGTAGCCTCACGCTGGGTGCCCCAACCCCTTCCAGAACACATCATCGGAGCGCCTGTCGCTCCGCACGACCGGCGCTCTGATGACGTACTTCCGCCTCAGCATCCCCACACTGCGATCCTTTTTTTAGCACTCCTTCCAGGGCCTGAGAAGCTGTGGATTGGGGCTGAAGAGTGCAGCTACCTCAGCCCCAATCTGCAGCTTCCCAGGGCGGCCCATGGCCACCCATCTGCTTAGGCCCAATGTTTGCGTGCAGAAAGTGAAGGTGTCACTATCTCAGCCACCCATGTTGATGATTTTGGAATGGGGGGATATTTTGGATTTTAGAATTTTAATTAAGGAAAGGTCAACCTGTAGGGACAAATCTGTGCTTAGCTTTTGCTTATGATTGATTTTAAAAGGGGGGGGGGGGAGAGAGAGAGAGAGATTGTCAAATTCTTTGTTTGGCAGCTTTGTTTTAAATTTCTTATGTAAAACTTGAACCAAACAAAACTCAACCATCATTAGGAGTCAGACACATCTTATTCCTCACCTGTATCCTCGGCATCTCATTCCTCACCTGTCATTCTTGTGTTGAGAATGGAGATCTGAAGGAAGTATCTACTCTTGTCTACATGGTCTGCTTTAGCAGGGGTATAAAATCACATAGGCCTACTTTTATTCAGGTATACATGAACAGAATTTCCTCTGTACATTCAGACCTCCCTCTTCAGCATGGTAAACATTATGACTAAGGAGATAGCCATAATGTTGTGGTTCTTGATGCACATCCACATCCTCTTTATAATTGATGCTCAGAAAGGGAGAATGAATGCCCACATATTGCTACTGGTTTGTGATTATAGGGGCTGGGAGGGAGAAACTCATTCATGTACTTCTGTATTCCCGCCTTTATTTTCCTGCAAGGCTTGAGATTCAAAATGTCTGTCAAACCAGAATTTGCCTTTTTGTCTGAATGTAGTCCGTTATGGTTTGCACAAAAGCAGAGCACCCACTTACTGAGTGGTAAATACAGGGTAAATACAGGGAAATTTGTCCATTTATTAAATATGAATGAGCAGAAATACAGATAAACTATAGAGTAGAGACTTAGCTCTCCGTTCATTACTGGCATCTTTTGTTATTATTTGTTTGTCTGTTTAGGGGAATAGGCATTCATTGAATATTAATGGGCTGTGAAATATATTTGTATTAATAACAGTGTTATTTCAAAAGGGTCAACAAAATCTTTTATCTTTTCTTTGAAGTTGCTTTCTTTCCATTAAAATAAATGGCTCTTATGGAAGACAATTGTGCTTCTTCTAAGCCTATGATAGCCTCCAGTAAGTAGCTTCAAGGGATGTGAAGCTATTTCACACTGAACTGAGAATTTATCATTTATCCACAGACTCATTTTCTTGCAGGTCCTTGTTAATAGTGAAATTTCACACAAGTGTATGAACAATTTTGATTTTCTACCAATTTTTACAAAATGTTGAATTCAATATTTAGGCTCCTACAAGCACTGAAGCTATGGGGGTGAGGATGTGGGCAACCCACCCCCCATAAAGGTCCAAAACACACTGCAAGAATAATCCAGTCTGAGACTGCTTTAAGTGCCATGGCTCAATGCTAGGGAATTATGGGAACTGTAGTTTTGTGAGACATTTAGCCTTCTCTATCAGAGAGCTCTGGTGCCAAAATAAACTACAGTTCCCAAGATGCCCTAGCACTGAGCCAGGGCAATTAAAATGGTCATAAACTCTATTATTACTGCAGTGTCTTTTGTATCAATGAAACAGGTGTAGTTCAAAACTGAATTTTGCTTCACTTGCCAAATTTCTAGCATTATAAAAACTGAAAACCTCAGTTGAGCAGCTAAAAACAGATCCTGGTGACAGGTAAAATCACCAAGAGAATTCAAACACAGTAAATATAAGAGTTTAAGGTAAGAATGATTCTCAGTATCTCACTCTTTTTTCTCTGCTAAGAATTATAATGACTGAAGGAAAATTTAAATGGGGGGGGGGCAGAATTCTCATTTGGGAAAACAATACCACTATCTCCTCCCCCCATAGCACTACTATTGGGTCCAACTAAGCAGAATATGTTCAGGAATGTTAAAAGAAGTTAACAGACACTGTGTGTTCCTGTTGTTAACTACTGTCAAGCCAACTTGGATTTATGGTAACCTCATGAATAAGTAACTTACAAGTCACCCTATCATCAACAGCCCTGCTCAGGTCTTGTTGACTTAGGGCCATGACTTCGTTTATTGACTGAAGAGAAAGACTGGAATGCAGTCTTTCTCTTCCTATTGCCTTCTACAATAATCTTTCCTAATGAGTTCTGCCTTCTCATGACATGTCCAAAGTTGTCTATTTCCTTCATAGCTGCCCTTACAAGTCTAATTCTTCAGGTTTCTTGACTTTTTTGTGAATACTGCAGACGGGAAAAGTTATGATATATATAAGTTCTTTACGTGTGCAAGTAAGAATGTTATATATATAATTGAATGCCCCTGTAAATTCCTTTACCTGGGTTGTACCAGCAGGGAAATTTGTACCCGAATAGTGGAACACAGAAGTTGCATTAAAAATCATAAAATGGAGGCTCCATTGGTTAAACATTTTTTTGATAAGCAACATACTTTTGATTCATTCAAATTCTGGTGCATAGATGGGATACCAAACATTAAAAACATAAAACAACTACAACTATTGGAACTGAAATGGATTCATCGGTTGAAATCTGAATCACCAGTTGGTTTAAATGGAAATGTGAACTGGTTAATTTGAGTTTTCCAGCATCTCTCCACACCCTAGGTTTTCCCTTAGTTTCATCTTATTCTTTACAGGATATCTCCCACCACTATTCTGACTGATTTGAACAAGTGCAGCTAAGAGTAGTAGTAGGATTCAATTGAAGTATTGCTCTACATTATGCAGTTGAAATATCTACAAATATATAAATTTAAAGATGCAATATCTAAAAATGGTTAAACAACAAGGGAGTCACACTTTGTTATCTGAATCCCTGGTGGGCTTATGTAGAAAGGCTTATTGTTTGGTTTGAATTGTTAATTGCCCTTCCACATTTTAAGGCTTTTCTTTTGTCTTAAGTCTTGACTGGATTAGTTTCATCACCAGCAAGGTTGGTTATATAAGAGTCTCTGGAAGCAGGATGAACACATTATTACTTTGGAATAGTGCAGAGTCACATTGTGTGAGCTGTGAAATAAATATTTATATAAATTATATATTCATAGGCCACTGAGGAAGACAGTAGTCGAAACGCGTCTGGCCTTGGTTTATGAATTTTTATTTTACCTTTTTCTGCATTTGCAGACTATTTAGTGGGGTAAATGTTACCCTTATAGAAATTTGGCCTGGTTTTGAACCATAAGTGTTTTTTAAGGGCATTGTTATCTTTTCATAAATTTAGCCCTTGATTTTTTATGCCTTTTATTTCATTTTCATTATTGGCACATGATTTAGTGGGGTAATTTTACCCTTTTAGTAATTATAGAGGTTTTACTGCTCCAGGGTTTTGGTCATTTTTTACATTATTGTTTTTGAAGTTGGGTGGGGCATTGTTGTTTATACTCCTTTGGCATAACCCCTTCTTTGGGTTCTTTGGTGAAATTTATTACTACAACAATGAATTGAAAACTGCAGGCTGAAATTCTTGCTCTTTGGGAGGAAGCACACCAGGGTGTCGGGGACGCCCTGGGATGGAGCGCCGCGGGACCACAGCCTCCGCACCACGGCACTCTGGCGGCGTCCCTGAAAGGAGCACAAAAATAGCGCTCCTTTCAGAAATCAGGGAAAGTGCGCCCTAAACGCGTAGGGTGCACTTTCCTTGACTTTTCCGCTGCAGTGTGTCCGGACGCTGCAGAGGGAGGGTGCCCCCGGAGCGCCGGCCGTGCGGAGGGCCGGCTGCTCCGAGGGCAATCTTGGGAAGAGGAAGGGGCACCGCTCATGCAGCTGCCCCTCCTCTTCCCTGCCTTCAAGACGACTGTATTAGTCGTCTGCCGAGGCCTTTTGATTAAATCAGGGGTAGGCAACCTTTCCCCTTTAAGGGCTGAGGAACTTCAGCTCCCAGAATCCCAGGAGCTATTGGCCAATATGGGACTATTGCCAACATGGCTGAGGCTTCTGGGAGCGAAAGTCCCTTGGCCCTTAAAGGGGAAAGGTTGCCTACCCCTGGATTAAATAAATACATTGACTAAAGGCAGGATTTACAAGTGCAGGCAAACAATATTGTAAATGCTCAGAGAAGCAGACCACTGAAAAGAATTCTGGGAATCAACAAATAATTCATGGCAGCTGTTGGCTTCCATTTCAATAGGGAGAGTTGAACCCATTCCAAGTTTGTCACTAAATCCTTTACTCAAAATAGGTTGTGAAGTGGCAAAGTGATGTTGTAGTTTGAGTGTTGAGATAGGACTCCAAAAGAGTCACACCTTTGGGGTGTCACCTGGTGTAGTCCGCACCCCCTTCACCCTCCTAATGACACCACTGCAGCAGCCTTTGGTAGGTGCAAGGCACTAAATCTGCATTTTAAGTAGGCAAAATGTATAATACTCCTCAGTAATGTGTCTGTTTGTATTTTATACCAGTACACACAAGTTCTATGAAGATTCCTCTTCTGAAGATGTATATACTACTAGGGCAAATGGAATATAACAGATATTTACAATGTTATATTCCATTTGTCTGCTATCTCCAAAGCTTTATAGCAGTAGTTGTGCAAAATAAACTCTGGAAACCAAGGTTACTGACTGAGAATGTTAATGGGCCTCCTTTAACAATAAAAATATTGTTTTACTAAGGCTTCAAAGGCTCACAAAGGTGACTCCTTCCTTTGTAAGAAATTCCTTAAAATTTACACCAGCTCTCATACATTTCTATAAATAAAGGAAAAAATAGATAGAGGCAGAAAATGGCAAAAACCATCCATATTTAGTTCTGACATTTTGACTTTTCTTTCTTCTCTTTTGTAGAGCCCTGGTGGCTCAGTGGTTAAATGCCTATACTGCAACCACTCACTCACAAATCACAAGGTTGTGAGTTCAATGCCAGCCAGGAGCTCAGGGTCACTCAGCCTGGCATCCTTCTGAGGTCGCTAAAATTAGTACCCAGCTTGTTGGGGGCAATTAGCTTACACATTGTAAACTGCTTAGGGAGTGCTTAAGTGCACTGATAAGTGGTATAGAAATGTACTTGCTATTGCTATTGGTATTTTAAAAAATAAAAAAAATGCCATATGGCCTTATCTGAAAAAAACAACCCAGTAAATTCAATGGAACTTATTCCTGAGTAAACATGTAGAGGATTGTATTGGTACTGATGAAGTGTGTATGTGTATATGCCTTCAAGTCACCTGTTGACTTATGGTGACCACATGCTTACTAATAATGTTATAAAAGCTTTTAAGATTTACCAGAAAAGCTAGAGTTTAGTGGTAAAGGTGGCTTGTTCATATCCTTCAGCTGTCCTGCTTTGGCAGGGACAGTCCAAATTATCTTGTTTCACTCTTTCACCTGCTTTTAAAACATCCCAGTTTCTCTCTACTCCTCCCAACCTTCCCTCTTTGTCCTCAGCTTACTCCAGTTGCTAAAATCTGAATTCAAAGTGCAAAAGAAATTTGTATTCAATTAATTCATTGGACAGAAGACAACAGGAGGGAGGCGAATCTTGTCCTTCCCAGTAAGGTCAGGCAAAAGCAAACTGTTGGAGCATCTCCTAGGTTGTCTGTTTTTCCTCATTAGTAACTTTTTCCATGTTGATGACACTCTGACATTGCTTGGCCACATATGTCCCAGTGCTCATCAGCAAAATGTTGAAGGATAGATCCATTTCAGGCTAATTTTGCTTCTTCATGTTTGAAATGCTTCAGCATGCTCAAAGCAGGGATTAACCATCCACGTGTCATGTCAACAAAAGGTTCTTTTAGGATCAGGAAGTGTTTAAGGCCTTCAGAGTGGGTGACAAGCAAAAAGACACAGAAAAACCAAATTTGGCTTTTAGACACTATTCATGTCACATTTATTAAGACATATACAAGACATATAAAATCACTTTAAGTATCAAGAGCTCTTTCATTCATTCCCACACTCATACATCATACTCACACATGACCTTCACTGGAACATTGATCAGGAGTTCATGAAGGTTGGATGACCCGTTGCCATGGTTTCAGAATCATGGCATCAAGCTGGAAATTCCCCAATCTTTATAATCTGTACATTACCCTTTCTGAGTAATCATATTTTGATGGTTTCCATGGTATCATACTTGCTCAACTTTGTTTCTCTTGTTCTTATCAGAGTGGCCTCGAATATGTCCTGTCTCTGCTAAACCCATCCAGCTACATATGTATTCTTTAGCAATTCCTCACTTTTATCTGCCAAGTTCCTCCTTCCAACAATCCTTTGCACCACAACCATCTTCTTTAATTCTTCAGGTCATGTCTCATACATACATCCATTCTCTCACTTCCTGTTTTGGAAGAAAGAGGGGGCTGTTGTTTTGTTTTGTTTTGTTTTGTTTTAAAGGTGGAAGTCTGACAACCTATCAAAAATATGCTGGAATCACCAGTAGTACTCCATTGTAGTCATTTAGAAACATCAAATCCTCTAATTTGGAGGCAGTGGTGTAATGAAGAGGTTAATCCTTGCTTTGAGAAATGGCATGTTGAGGCATTTAAAACATGAAGAAGCAAAAATAGCCCCAAATGGGTCTACCCTCCCACATTTCACTGATGAGCATTGGGAAATGTATGGCCAAGCTACATCAGAGTGTGGACAAGCTAGGAGAGGCTCTGACATGACCCTATGGTGAAAGTGCAGGTGGTTTTTGTTTGTTTGTTTGTTTTTAAAGGTGTATTTAAAAAATACAGGGTATTTCTGTAGTAAGCATTGAATAATGCATGTATTTTAAAAATATAAATGGCAGAATTAGATAGGATTGGAGGGGAGGACATAGATATGCACTTCAATTCATATGGGAAAGTTGTGTGAACTGGATGAAATGTGAAAATAAAGGGGCAAATTGGGAGAAAAATATATAAAATGTGCATTTTTTAAAAAGAAGTCCAAATATCAGGGCTTGATTTTTAAAAAGTGGAAATGCGTAGGCAGGATTCTGAGAAACTCAATGAACTTGGGACTGATTTTCATATTTGCAGTGCTAGTAAATTTCTGCCTCTCATGGATGGTTTGTGTTGGTGTTAGCTCAGGGGTAGGTTACATTTCCCCTTTAAGGGCCCAGGGACTTCAGCTCCCAGAATCCCAGGAGCTATTGGCCAACATGGGACTATTAGCCAACATGGCTGAGGCTTCTGGGAGACAAAGCCCCTCAGCCCTTAAAGGGGAAAGGTTGCCTACCCCTGTGTTAGTGCTTTCCAATCCAGCACTTCATTTTCTAATTCAGGGGTAGGCAACCTTTCCCCTTTAAGGGCCAAGGGACTTCAGCTCCCAGAATCCCAGGAGGTATTGGCCAACATGGGACTATTGGCCAACATGGCTGAGGCTTCTGGGAGCTGAAGTCCCCCTGCCCTTAAAGGGGAAAGGTTGCCTACCCCTGTTTATGCAGCAATTCTTTTTAAAAGGAGCTTAAAAAAGTACTTCACCTGGAAATGGACTGTGCTGCTCCAATCAGCTAATTCAGTTTTTCCAAAATGTGTGTCCCTGCTGAGGCCATGCTTGGTTTGCAGTATATATTCATTCTTATCAGGTGATGGTAACAGAAATACAACTTCCAGCAAGGGAACGAAGTGGAAGAACCATCATGTTTCCCTGTCAGTGTGATATGCTGACATTGAGAGGGGAAGAGGGAATATTTGGTTTTAATAACAATAGGGGTCAGGGTGTTATGAAATGCAGGCAATTGGGGCAATATTTTGATGAGAGTTTGCCACACAAATCTTTATCAATGACTTGATAAAGATTTATCAAGTCTTTGCCACACAAGTCTTTATCAATGACGCACAAGTCTTTATCAATGACACACAAGTCTTTATCAATGACTTGGATGACGGTATTGGGGGTATAGTTATAAAATTTGCAGATGACACCAAATTGGGAGGAGTAGCAAATACCCCAGAAGACAGGATCAAAATTCAAAATGACTTGAACAGACTAGAAAGCTGGGCCAAAGCTAACAAAATGAAATTCAACACGGAGAAATGTAAAGTACTGCACTTAGGGCGGAAAAATGAAAAGCACAGATATACAATGGGGGACACCTGGCTGAACGAGACTACGTGTGAAAAGGATCTAGGAGTCCAGGTAGACCACAAGTTGAACATGAGTCAACAGTGTGATGCAGCAGCTAAAAAGGCCAATGCAATTTTAGGCTGCATCAATAGAAGTATAGTGTCTAGATCAAGAGAAGAAATAGTGCCACTCTATTCTGCTTTGGTCAGGCCTCATCTAGAATACTATGTCCAGTTCTGGGCACCACAATTCAAAAAGGATGTTGAGAAACTGGAGCTTGTCCAAAGGAGGACAACTAAAATGGTGAAGGGTCTGGAAACCAAGCCCTATGAGGAACGACTTAGGGAGCTGGGGATTTTTAGCCTGGAGAAGAGAAGGTTTAGAGGTGATATAATAGCTGTGTTTAAATATTTGAAGGGATGTCATATTGAGGAGAGAACAAGCTTGTTTTCTGCCGCCCCAGAAACTAGGACCCGGAACAATGGGTGCAAGCTTCAGGAAAAGAGATTCCACCTCAACATTAGGAGGAACGTCCTGACAGTAAGGGCTGTTCGTCAGTGGAACACACTCCCTCCGAGTGTGGTGGAGTCTCCTTCCTTGGAGGTCTTTAAGCAGAGGCTGGATGGCCATCTGTGGGGGATGCTTTGATTGGGAGTTCCTGCATGGCAGGGGGGTTGACTGGATGGCCCTTGTGGTCTCTTCCAACTCTATGATTCTATGAAATGAAAAACAATGACTCCTTACCTTAGTTTCAAAGAAATCTTATGCAGAAAATGGCTACCAATATAAATATCATAGGATATTGCAAAAATACTTTAAATATAACCTTTTAATTTTGCCAAAATGTTTTTTTAAAGGCAATTTCTATAGAAGGTCAGAATCACAGCATGCTTGATCAGACATGGATAGTTTTGTCTTCACTTTTAGACACTCAAAAAATATTTGAGTTTCTCAGTGTGATGCCTGCAATAAGAATGCAGAAAGCATCAGGATAGTTAAGCAAAAGAAACTTAATGCCATGCTGTTTATCAATCTGGGTTAAGAAAAATCATGCTGGAAAAAGAAAACATGACTCAATTCAAGTTAGCAGTTAATGTTCTAATGTAGTGTTCATACAGAAGATGTTTCCCAGATTCTCTAAAGATGCCAGCCACAGATGCTGGCGAAATGTCAGAAAGAAACTCTACTAGAACATGGCCACACAGCCTGAAAAATCCACAAAAAGCTAAGTTTCCCAGGTTGTTAGTCCTTTCTAAGTCGAATGGAGACTGTATCTGTTAAGAGGCACTTACTCAGTAGATTTTACGCAGATAAATGGATCGAATCTTTAGCACATCCCATGAAGACTAAAGGGGGATGCAGACAGGTGGCTGTGGGCCGCCATGGGAAGCGGAGGATTGGGGTCCCAATCCACCCTTTTTCTGGCCCTGAAAGGAGCGCTAAAATGCCGCTCCTTCCAAAGCTGGCAAATAGGGCACCTGAAGAGTGTTCTTTTGCACCTCTTCTGGTGCAGTGTGTAAAAATTCTGTGCCGGGAGGACATCCTGATGACGCAGTGGTTAAATGCCTGTACTGCAGCTACTCACTCATAAACCACAAGGCTGTGAATTCAATACTAGCCAGGGCTCAGGCTATACTCAGGTCTGCATCCTTCTGAGGTAGCTAAAATGAGTACCCAACTGTTGGGGGGGCAATGAACTTACAGTTGTAAACCACTTAGACAGCCCATAGCACGGTATGAAGCTGTATATAAATGAATCTGCTTTGCTTTTGCTTTGCACCATGATGATGACCTTGGGAAGGGGTTGAGGTGCCCGACGTGTGGCTGCTCCTCCCCTTCCCTGCCTACAAGACAGTGAAAAGTGCTGTCTGTAGAGGCTCTAACTTTCAAAAAAGACAAACTAGCAGTATTAAAATTAAGGGCCTCTGCAGACCTTCCCAAAGGGTCAGCCTGGAGACAGAGATGAGGTGGGGCAGCCACACGCTGGCCGCCCCAACCCCACGCCAATGCTGTCCTGATACTGCGCACCATTATGCACAGCACACGGAATCAGGATGCCCTTCCAGTGCAGTTTTCTGATGCGCTGCATCGGAAAAATCACTAAAGAGCTTCATGCCAGCTCTTAGGGCAGCAAAAGGGAAGATTGGGGCCGCGACATGCGGTTGCCACAGCCCTGATCCTCAGCTAGCAGGGGTGGCCCAGAGCCACCCGTCTACATAGCCCCTTAGTGATCTTATGTCTTTTAAATAATTTTATATTGTTTTAAATAATTTTATGATTGTTTTAATTGCTTTTAACAATTTTATTGTTACTTTTTTAGTGGCTCTTACAGAGATCTGCCTTGGGTCTCACTTCAGGTGAAAGGTGGCATACAAATTGAATAAATAAATAAACAAATATATGTTAAATGCTTTTGTTTTGTCCTTCTAAATGTATATTTTAGATCTCCTAACAACTGACTAGGGGGAGGGTAAGGGAGAAGAAGAAGAAAAAGAAGAAGAGAGAATGGAGTGAAATAAACATAGTGACCTACCCTGATCTCTTTAGATTGATAGGTTGTTTCTATCTAGGGTCTCTTTGTCATCTTTTGGCCACCTTGGAATCCAACTTGTGATCAAAGTGAACTCCAGACATGCAGAGTTAACTTTAGCACTCCACTTAAGCATTCTTAAGTATTGGTATCTCAGGATATTTATATGGGAGTATGAGCAGGTTCTCTGTAAATAATTTGTACTATTTATTATAGGCAATAATATATAATTTATAATATATATATATATATATATATATATATATAGCTTGAGTAAGCTTGAGGGCAGGGAACTGTTTAATTAGCAATCTGTAAACTGCTCTGAGAACCTTTGTGGCTGAAGACTGGAATATAAATACTCTAAATAAATAGATAAATATGGATACACATATTTACACTCCCCTTAAGGAGAAACATAGACATGTCAGTGTCTGGCTACATTACTTTCATTATATTATATTCCATGTAAGGCATCATACATTCATTGTATAGCACATCAAATGTTCCACATTCATAAGAACTGAACCTTTATCATCGCATCTCTTTTGCAGGCTTCTCTAACTGGTATGGGTATATTATGAGTCAAAGAATTGTGTTTTTTTTTAAACTGCAATATTCACAGGCTTAAAGTTCATAAATAACTCAAGCCCAAGTGAAATGCTTTATTGTTCAATGGTAACAAGCTGAGAAACTGACGTAAATGCACATAAATACAATGTATCACCTCAAAAGGCTATGTTAAAAATTTTGTTTGGAAAATAACCTACAACTCCCAAGATTACACTTGCTAGCTTCTAGCCTTTAAAACTCCCAAGTTAGAGGTTATATAATTAAAAAAAAAAAAGATTCTCCAAACACTGTGAAGTCTGCAAATGTTTTCATGATGGCCCTTGTACAACCCCCTTACTTCAAAAACTGAAACGTTAGATCTCTTCCTCTAGAATTTTCCTGTTGCAGCATAAGCAGGTTTCACTGAAAATAACTTGATCAGAAAGTCAACTGATTTCCTGTGAATTTTTTTAAATAACAAATCCACCAGGTAGTCATTCAACTGGAAAAAAAAAGTATCAAAATACTCTGAAATGGAAGTCAGGAATTAAAAAACACACATACACATGAAAATTCTTGATTGAACAGTCCAATAGGATAGCAGCAGAATGTTCTACCCTAGCTGTATCATCATGTAAGATCAGCAAATAGTATTTATACATTTACAAAGTTCATCTTACTGTACATGAGTCAAAGAATTGTTGATGTTTTCATATCTTTGTTTACAATTGGCATTCTGCTTGGGACTGGGCTGTCTCTAGGCTTTCAGTAACACACACATACTATAATACACAGAACTTTCTGCATTATATTTAATATATTTTATGAAGCTTTTTCTTTATGCTTTTGGGGCTTCAATTTAGCAAACTTTAACCTAAATCAATACACAGTTTGTATCAGAAGTCTTTGTGTGACCACAAACATCTATGAAATTTCTGGGTTCACAGGACTTAGCTCCCTGATTACATTGATGATCCATACTCATGCATTACTATGTAAAATTAGATAAAGGGAAGGCTTGAAAGACCATTCAAAATATGGTTAGAAGCATGCAGAAAGCCTTGTGAGATCACCCAGAGACATAGGGTGTGGTGTTATCAGTATGCTAATGACACCCAACTCTACTTCTCTATGTCTCCGACTGTTGCAGTGACTAAGGATGGTATTGCTCCTCTTGATGCCTGTCTTGAATCGGTAATGGGCTAGATGAAGGAAAACAAACTCAAGCTGAATCCAAAGAAAACAGAGGTACTCGTGATAGGCACCCCAAGTCCGGGAAAGGAGCTTTACCAACCTGTCCTGAATGGGGTCACACTTTCCCTAAAGGACAAAGTACGCAGTTTAGGAGTACTCCTGGATTCATCTTTACAGTTGTCATCTGAAGTGGATGTGATGGCCAAGAGTGCTTGGTACCAACTTCGATTGATACACCAACTGCGTCCCTACCTGGACCGAAAGGACCTTGAAACAGTAGTATTTGCCCTGGTAATCTCTTGTTTGGATTTCTGTAATGCGCTCTATATGGGGCTACCTCTGTACCAAGTTCGGAAGCTTCAATTGGTTCAAAATGCGGCAGCCAGATTGATCACCGGAACATCTAGATCGGACCATATAACACCTATATTAAAATCTCTTCATTGGCTGCCGATTAGCTTCCAGGTGCAGTACAAAGCATTGGTTATTGTCTTTAAAGCCCTATTTGGCTTGGGCCCGAGTTACTTGAAGGAACGCCTCTCCCCACACAATCTGCCCCGCACTCTCAGAACACCTGGGAAGAACTTATTAGAACATCATAGAACCAAACTCAGCATGACTTCTCAAAGATCGTACACAGCCGTAGCTCCCATGTTATGGAATGGCCTACCGGAAGAGATTCGTCTTATTACTATGCTAGATGCCTTTCAGAAGGCACTTAAGACGGAGCTCTTCTGGCAGGCCTATCCATCTGATCTTCTAGATTTCTAGATTCTGATGATCATTGGCTATTTTATTTTATTTTTATTTATTTTATTTATATTATATTATATTATATGCTCTTATAATTTATTACTGTTGTTTGATTTTACTATTTTATTGTTTGTATTTTGCATATTGTATTCATTTAATTGTGTAATCCCACCTCGATCTGTAGGGAGAGGCGGGAAATATAAATGTATTATTATTATTATTATTATTATTATTATTATTATTATTATTTGTGTAGCTACTCCCAGTGCTCTAATAGCAAAAGGAAGGATGAATATAAAGAGAATGCTTGATTGGAGCAGTGTATCCAAACATGTACTAATACAGTGATTCCCAAACTCTGATTCTCCAGGTGTTTTGAACTTCAGCTCCCAGAAGTCTCAGCCATCTTGGCCAATGGTATGGAATTCTGGGAGCTGAAGTCCAAAACACCTGGAAGGCCAAAATTTGGGGACCATTGTACTAATGTTAGGAATGTAACAAAAGGTTCTCAAATGCTTCTGAGAAAGAATGCCTTGGCACAGTGAGACACACTAATGGGGGGAGGGGGAGTCAACCACCTTTTTTTTCACACTTTGGGATATTTTTGTGAAAATTTTACAAAGGCTCTCCCCCCCCCCCCACCTCCTTTCCAGGTTCTTAAGCATGTCTTTCCAAAAGGAACCTCTAAATTTATTTTGCACTTCCTTTGGATTAAAACTGGTCACAATGTTTGGTTGTTGTGGTTAGTTGGGTGTGGAACTCCCTTGAGACATTCCGCTAGCCTTATCAAAACACTTTTGGGGCTAATCTTTTCATTCCATAGTTGTTTCAGCTTTATCTTAAGAGGACCCCTTCCAAAATGGTAACATTGGCTTTCACTGTCAGTGTGTGGATGATGAGTGTTGTAGTGATGCTCTTTGGCACCCAGCAAAATCTGCAGGACAAGCTGGCTGCTGTGATCCACAGCCACTTTGTAACTCTTACCATCAACTGGCTCAGCTTCCCTTCTTCAGGATCCTGTCTTCTTCAGTCAAGAAGACACATTGTAAAGTTCAAAAGCATAGTTTTATTAATGCATATAAAAGTAAAATAAGATAGCTAAGTAAAATCCATTGTGATGAACTTGTCCAGTTCAGCCACAAAAGATTACATCATTAACAATTCCAAAAGCTTAGGATCTCTAACTTGTTGCAGTTAAAACCACTGCTTCCAGCCACACACGTGCTCACATCTTGAATAATAAACATTCTAGACAAAGGATTCTCTAGGCCCTTCCCATACTCCACCTTCTAGGTGTTAACCTTATGTTAATTGGATAATATCTGTATGATGTCTGTTAACCAGCCTCTTGCTGTCTATCATCCACCATGTGGTTTTCTTTCCCAGCCTAACGATAGTTGACCTATTTTGATATCTCTTGTTTTCCATAACAAAGTCTGTGTCTATGAATTCTACCTTTGGGAAAGTCCATGTTTACGTCTGCATAACCACCTGGTGTTAGATTCACTTTTTTTTTTCTAGATGTTGTTCTCATGAGGAAAACTTCCACACACAGATCTCTACATTTCACCTTTGACTGTATAACCCATCCATATCCTAACATTCACTTACTGTAATCCCAGATTGTCCCATTCAGGTGGGCAATAAATCCCATTCAGGTGGGCAATAAACCATTCCCATCGTCTTCTCTGTCATATATATATATATATATATATACCCTATCAGATTACACAAGTCAACTAACTATAGGACTTCCTTGGTATTATGCTGCATTCTTTTGCACATGCATCTGCAAAAGCTTTTCATTTAGAATTACCAAATGTACCACACACACACACACACACAGACACAGATGTTCTCAGAGCCCAGTTAATCAAGTTGCTTTAAAAAATGCAGTTTTACTATAATATATATGCATTTAGAGTAATCCAGATTTATGGCATGCCTGTTTGTATAGCCAATTGGGATATATTCCCACCTACAAGCATTTAATTATATAACAAGATTTCTTTATGAAAGTGACTATTTATATATTGTAATTAGCATGTGTATCTTCACCAGCAGTGTTTTTCCTGCTACTTTATTAGTGGTCCATGGAGTATTATATTTAATTTAAACAACCACTTAGACAGTGTACTTTGTGGTACCTAATAAGAGGATACAAAATATGATCTAAACAGGCTATTTCCATATGAATGTCGCAAAAGGGGGGAAGCAGCATTTTCATTTCTAAATTATTGTTGTCTGATGGATTTGAAAGTTGGCAAGGATTTAGAGAGAATCGAGATGTAGGAATAACGCCTAAGAGTTCAGACAAAATAAGAACAAATGAAAGAACTTAATAAATGCAGTTAGTCTTAGGGCCTTTGCAGACTGTCAGAGTATGTTTAACTATTTTTGCTTTCTAAAAATGTGTTTTAGAAAATGAGTTCCCTGATAGAAACTTGCACATTTGTTTCAAATGTCCATTTCAGTGCCTGGAAGACAAAATTTCAGTCCATAGAGGGTCTGGATGACCCTGCCCATCCCTCTCCATAATTTAGGGATAATACAGAGATTACTTTCTTGAGTTGAGCTGCATCTATACTGCAGAATTAAGGCAGTTTCACACCGCTTCAACTGCCATGGCTCAATGCTATAGAATTCTGGGATTTGTAATTTTGTGAGTTATTTAGCCTTCCTTGTCAGAGAGCTCTGGTGCTGCAACAACATATAAATCCCAACATCCCATGGGATGGAGCCATGACCATTAAAGCGGTGTCCAACTGCATTAATTCTTCAGTGTGGCAGCAACCTAGGACTTCTAGTTGGGAAACTGAGTGAGTAGGTGGTAGGAAATCTATGTATCATATCCTGTCAGTGATCAGAGAAAACACAGGGATCCCACTGTGAGATTCTGGAAGTTGTCAAAAAGGGTGACTTTCCAATCTCTCCTCCAAATAAGCAGTTGCTCCAGTACATTGCCTTTGTCTTAAACCAAACCTTGTTAGATTACTAGAGTCATGACTGAGCTGGTCCTGTGCGGAGACAAGATGAATCCCCCAATTTAGGTGGTGGATTGTGTGAGATGACAAATCATGTGCCACTCCAATGGTGAGATCCTTGCCTTTTGCTGCCTTTGTCAACAGTGGGCAGCCTTGGAAGGAGGACTCTGGAGGACAGGAGCCGGGCAGTGAGAGTCTTCCCCCCCCTCCTGCCTTGGAACACCTGGCCCCAAGGGAGCTGAGCCTTCAAAGCCTCCCAAGCCCTGACCATCGGCAACAGTGGGCAGCCTTGGAAGAGAAATGCTGCCTATACATGGTGCCGGTGGCGCTCTGGTGCTCTTGGAGGACTCGGGCCCCTGGGGGACTCTCTTGCCCCTTGCCATCACCTGGGGCGGCCGTGAGTAGCTGTGGACAGCGCGGAACTGGGGAGAATGCCGGCGGGTTTTGAATTATTGTTTAATTGTTTATTGTTTATTGTTTAGTTGTTTAATTATTGTTATTTAATCTGTTTGGTTTGATTGGTTTTTGGGGGATGGGTGGGTGTGGGAAGGAGGGATGGGATTTGAATTGATTTTATTTGTTTTAATGTTTTGAAGTGTTATACGCCACCCCGATTGCCTGGCAGAGGGGCAGGATATAAATAAAAATTATTATTATTATTATTATTTCACATGAAAGCTGTTGTAAAAAACCTGTGATGGTTGCTCTTCCCTTCAGACAATGGAACATCTTGTAGTCAGTTGAGGTATGTGATTGTTATTTGAATACCAAAATTATATCTGAATCTAATGACCTACAAGAAGGTCTCTCATTTTGTGGAATTTATCACACGGGGGAACATCAGGGGATTCAAAAGGCATTGTCCAGGGAAAGTTGCATGATCACAGCTAAGATTATCACACATTGCAATTAGAGAGGGCTTATCCCAGGAATAATCAGGGAATAACCAGCAATAAATCATTCATGGGATTTCCACGTGAATGAATTGTTGCTAGTTATTCCTAGGATAAGTCCTCTCTAATTGTGACGTCATGTGATATTCTTAGCTGTGATTGCATGACTTTCCCTGGATAATGCCTTTTGGATCCCCCAATTTCCCCCATATGATAAAGTCCAGTGTCTGACACATTTAAGATGAGAACAGGATCAGAGGCAGGAAATGAAGTAATTATAGTGACACTGAGACCTCTGGAGGACCTTGGATGATTTCATCACTGATATCATCATTTCATGTATAGTTGTGGAGAAACATTTTTTTCAATCCTACCCATTCATCATGAAGCATTGAATGGCCATGGGGCAGGGGGAGGTTGTTCAATGTCAGATATGTGCCTTTGAACACTGGAGAGGGAGGATGTGATGTCAACCCTGCAGCACCCCAAGATGTACATGCACAGGTACAAGTGGAAACTTAAGCATTCATATGCCCCTAACACGATGCCAATCTTTGACTGGATATTTCATGAAAGGATATGAGGAAGCATAATATTTCACTGAAATAGCCCTGAACCTTCCCATTTCCCAGCCACCAAAAGCAGTTTAAGATTGTGGTTTCATTAAATGTTGCATACCTTGCAATCAGCAATGCAAATAACATCCAGTATTCCATTTGTAAGCAGCCATCTCAGCCTAAATTTGTCATAAACCTTGTTTTCTTCCATTCTGTGAAATCAAGAACATTTCTAAACTAAAACAATGCTTCAGGAGGCAAGTAGGCAGACAAAGACAAATGGTGTTGGAAAGTATTTCCCTTTCTCAGCACCTTAAGTGATGATAGATTTACCAGCTTTCCAGTTATCAAAACATTTAGAGGCTGCATTAATTAATGGTGGCTGAGGTGGAAGGGATAGGGTTTTTTAAAGTTTCTATAGCAACATTTTTTAAATTTGAAGTTTCAGGGAGCTTTTGACAGAAACCCACAATATCATTTTCCTCTCAACAATCCTTAAGAGACACAGTGCTTTGAAAAGTGTCTCTCTTTTTAAAAGCCACTTAAATTAGAGCTTCTGAAGTTCAGAGGTTTTCACAGGTGCTTTTTGAGATAGTGGATTTCTAAGACAAATTCCAGAGGATTAGCCATGTTTATCTACTGCAAGGAAAAGAACAACAACAAAACAGTCTTACAGTGCAGTCCTGTACATGGCTACTCAAGAAAGAAAAGTGTAGGGCAAATCTGTTCAGCTTTTATTTTAATTTCATAGTTCAAGACCAGCGTTCCACACCAAACTGAGCTATCCTTTGAAATTTACACTTCTTGCAGTTTTTAATGCAGTTTTCCAATCCAAAAATAAATAAATACATTAGGGAAATGTGGAAACAAAATAAAATGTACTTCAGTCAAAATAATGTTCAGAAATGCATATTATTTTAAAAATTGCTTGAGGAAAATGTATGTGTATTAGGCAAAATTCCAACCAGAATTATAAAACTTTCACATTTATCTGAGAATGATTTTGCCCTCCACAAACTATCCGCTGAAAAGCCCCACTAAGATCATCTGGCAGGACATCACTTCTAGCAGGCTCCTTAGCCTGCGTCATTTTATAAGGTAGAGCAGGCCAAAACACATCCTCTTGGCCCATCAGCTGACCCTCACTATCGCTTCCTATAGCATAGGCTTTGTCTAGGTTCCCTTCTGGGGCTGAGTAGGATTTTCATTTTACTTGTCTTGATAGGCCTTGGACATCGATTTATCACTTATTCCATGCTAATCAATGTTTAGCCCCCTGGTCTTCTTCCTATCACAACTGGTAGGGCATGGGCACTTATGTAGTTAACATCTATGAAGTATTTCCTGAGGGAGCCTTACTCACATACCTCTCATTGCCAACCAGCTAGAAGGGTAAACTGGGCAACTCATTTCTTCTGGTTTAAACCTTCTTCAGGAGTGCTAGTCTTGGCTGCAATAATAAACAGGACATCACTAAGGCAGGGGCATCACTAAGGGAGTGTGGGGGTGCAGGCTGCACCAGGTGACACCCTAAAGGTGACACCTTTTGGCAGAAACAGGTTGTGACACTCACCTGTGTACCTTCAAAAACTCAAGATATATTGTGGGTGGTGTGAGGCTCAGTGGGAAAGAAAGAAAATTCTTTACTAACAAACATGGAAAATTATTATTATTATTATTATTATTGCTATTTTAAGGGGTGAGTGGGTTTTCTTGTAAGCCACCCCGATTCCTTCGGCCGAGGGGCAAAATAGAAATAAAATTATTATTATTATTATTATTATTATTATTATTATTATTATTATTATATATCAGGATGAACTACAACCCTACCCACCAACCCCCTGACCCACTCTCAAAGGTATAATTTTAATTTTGCTAGTTGTTTATGTCACAACCATTAGCATTACATTTAGTGATATACAAGAATTACTATTTATAAGTAACAGTAGTACAAAAACATTAATAAGTATTCTGTATGGTGTGATTTGAGAGGAAATCAATGGTGTGTGTGTGGGGGGGGGTTTTTTAGCCACATGAGTTGCCACACTGGGTGATGTCAACCCTTATGGTGCCATTGCTGTGAAAGGCTCCTTTTATAGTTCTTTGAAAAAAAGTTTTATTTCCTCTTTTCCAAATGTTTCCATACAATTACAACAGTTTGTATATTTCACATGATATGCTGATATAATGATATGATATATTAGTAGTAGTTGTAGTAGTAGTATTTATATCCCGCTCTTCAGCCAAAAGGATCTCAGAGTGGCTTACAAATGGTTAATTAGACATTTCCCTGCCCTCAGGCTTATAAATCTAAAAAGACATGACACAAAAGGAGAAGGGAATGGTGGTGGGGAAGGGGAATAAGTCCAGCAGATCTTCTCTCCCTCTAAAGCCTGGTCCAAGGCAGATGGACTGGAGGAAGGGCCCTTCTTCTTATTGTGGATAGGCCTGATGGAGCTAGCCTGCCCTTCTCTCCCTCTGGATGATGGTGGATAGAAGGAGGGCCTTCTTCTTTTTCAGGTTAGGCCCGATGGAGCTGGCCTGCCTTTCTCTTTCTCTGGATCATGGTGGATAGAGGGAGGGCCTTCTTCTTTTTCAGGTTAGGCCCGATGGAGCTGGCCTGCCCTTCTCTCCATCCAGATGATGGTGGATGGAGGGAGGGCCCTTCTTCTTGTTCAGGCTAGGCCTGATGGAGCTGGCCTGCCTTCTCTCCCTCAATGATGGTGGATGGAGGGAGGGCCTTCTTTTTCAGGCTAGGCTCAATGGAGCTAGCCTGTCCTTCTCTCCCTCTGGATGAGGGTGGCTGGAGGAAGGGTGTCTATAATATGATGTGATTTAATCATTTATTAACAAACATGGAAATAAGGGCTGGAATAGACTGGCAGGAAGAGGTGGCTTGGAGCCGCCCCCACCGAAGATGCCTTGGGACCACGGCAAACACATTCCGCAGTCTCAAAAGTGCCCTCCACCGCCAGCTCAAATGGGATCGGAAAAGATCTGCTCTTATCTGAGCCACTTTTGGGCTGCTTTAGGCAGCCCCAGCCCAACTTCCAGGCATTCCAGCAGCATGTGGCATCAAAATGCTGCACTCCTGGAATGGCTTAAGCATTTTCCAGGTGTCTTGGGGGTATGTGGCATCAAAATGCTGTGCCCCCAAGCTGCTTGGAAGCTAGCTTTTCTGGCCAGTCAGTTCTGGCCCTAAATCCCCAAATCTTCTTATGAAGAATGTACTCTTCTTCTTCTTCTTCTTCTTCTTCTTCTTCTTCTTCTTCTTCTTCTTCTTCTTTTGAAAAATTGTGTTCCCCATGCACCCCTCCAAAACAGGAATAGTCTCCTCCTCTTCCTCCTCCTCCTCTAATTTCCTTTAACACAGGGGCAGGCAAACTGTCCCCTTTAAGGGCCGAAGGACTTCAGCTCCCAGAATCCCAGACTATTGGCCAACATCCCAGACTATTGGCCAACATGGCTGAGGCTTCTGGGAGCTGAAGTCCCTCGGCCCTTAAAGAGGACAGTTTGCCTACCCCTGTATTGAGTATCACTTTAATAACCCTATTCACATCCTCATACCTCTCTCTCTCTCTTATATTTTCAATCAAATATTCTCCAATTTCTCTTCTTGCAGTTCTGATGCTGACACTTCAGAAAGGTTTGGCCTAACAGGGCCTCTGAACTCTGGATGGAGGCTTGCTCTGTTCTGATTTACTTTTAGCAAGACATGCTTGACTTTGGACCCAAGGTAGAACAACATTTCGGTATTCTGGAATACCAGATCTCTCCCAAAAATACTATTTTCCGAATGGAGATCTTTCCCCTTTCATTAGCTATTTTCAGAATGCAGATCTTTTCTCTCCTGCTGCAACACAGTTCAGAGTTCAGTCCCAGTTGGTTTAAAAAGGAGGTACATAAAAGTCCCAAAGACATGTGAATTGTGGAAACTGTTAAAGCCATGGGAGTGCAACTGTGGAAAGATAGGAGATTGTATTAGGCCTAGGAGACCTTGGAAGGCCACACCTCCAACACTTTCTACTGCATAAAAATGGGGGGGGGGGTTTGTGGGTATTTGTGGCCTTTTTGGCTTGTTTTTCCCCCAGCTTCCTGATTTAATAAAAGGCTTCTTCAGGCCCTGAAATAGCCTAGAGGTAAAATATGGTGGAAATGCCCCTCATGTCGAGATCGCTGCAAAGGCAGTTAACAACAAGAAAGACTATTACAAACACTATCTTTCAGCAGAAAGATAGCTTGAAGACAACCTGGATGCATCCCCGATCCAAACACTGGCACCTCATTGACTATGTTCTAGTCCGCCAGAGAAACATTTGCGATGTCCGTCATACTCGAGTGATGCCCAGTGCAGAATGCCAAACAGATCATCGGCTTGTAAGATGTAAACTAAATCTTCATCTCAAGCTCAAACCTAAGAAAGGTAGCATCTTAAAGAGGAGACTCCAAGTCAACAATCTTCAACAAGCTACCATGAGAGACAACTTCCAGGCAAATCTGCAAACAAAACTTGAAGACCACCCTACAGATCCTTCTCCTACAGTGCTTTGGCAACATATCAAAAACAGTATCCTCCAGTCTGCGGAAGAATCCCTCGGGTTCTCCCACAAGAAAAATCAAGACTGGTTTGATGAAAACAACCAAGAGATCCAGGAGCTGTTGGCAAAGAAGAGAACTGCTCACCAGACATACCTCGCCCAACCAACTTGCCATGTAAGAAAATCAGCTTTCCGTCTCATGTGTAGTAAACTTCAATAAAAACTCTGAGACATTCAGAACAAGTGGTGGATCAATATAGCAGAAAAGACACAACACTGTGCAGATCAGGGTGATCTTAGAGGATTTTATGAAGCTCTTAAAACAGTGTTTGGACCTACTTATCAGGTCCAAAGCTCCTTATACAGTACAGATGGTCAAACACTAATTACTGAAATGTTCAATGGGCTGAACATTTTCAGTCTCTTCAGTGTCAACCGAGTATTCCAAGGCTCAGCTATCCAACATATGGTACAAAAACCAATGAAAAGCGAACTGGACATAGCTCCCACTTTGGAAGAGACCCTTAAGGCCATACAGCAGATGAAAAATGGCAAGGCAGCTGGGATTGATGAAATCCCACCTGAAGTTTGGAAACACAAAGGTCATGTACTCCATGCTAAATTCCACAAACTCCTTGTGAGTTGCTGGGAAAAAGGGGAACTGCCATCAGATATGTGAGATGCAGTCATCATCACCCTGTACAAGAAAAAAGGAGCAAAATCCAATTGCTCAAACTATCGAGGTATAACACTGCTCTCTATTGCTGGAAAAATCCTTGCAAGGATACTCCTGAACAGATTAGTTCCTGCTATTGCAGAAGAACTCCTTCCAGAAAGCCAGTGTGGCTTCAGAGCCAATAGGAGTACTACAGATATGGTATTTGCCCTTATACAACTGCAAGAGAAATGTAGAGAGCAGAACAAGGGACTCTATGTAACATTTGTCGACCTCACCAAAGCCTTCGACACTGTGAGTAGAAAAGGTCTATGGCAGATCCTGGAAAGACTAGGATGCCCCCCCCCCCCAAATTCCTCAAAATGATTATCTTGCTACATGAGGGCCAGCATGGTCAAGTCAGATATGGCGATGCTCTTTCAGAGCCCTTTCTAATAACTAATGGAGTGAAGCAAGGTTGTGTTCTTGCTCCAACTTTATTTACAATCTTCTTCAGCATGATGCTCCAAAGGGCTACAGCAGAGCTCAAAGAAGAAGACAGCATCTATATACGTTACCGTGTTGATGGTAGCTGGTTTAACTTAAGCCGTCTGAGGGCTCGCACTAAGACTCTAAACTATCTAGTCCGTGAGCTGCTCTTCGCTGATGATGCTGCCCTTGCCCACACAGAAGCAGCTCTGCAGCGCCTAACATCCTGCTTCGCAACAGCTGCAGAAATGCTTGGGCTGGAAGTCAACCTGAAGAAAATGGAAGTTCTCTACCAGCCTGCACCACAGGACAACCATCCCCACATCACTGTAGGCAAATCTGTGCTTAAGTCTGTTCAGCAGTTCACCTACCTGGGAAGCATCTTCTCCTCAGACGCCAAGATTGACAAAAAGATCAATCACAGATTAGCAAAGGCATACAGCGCATTTGGAAGACTTTACAAAAGAGTCTGGAGTAACAAACACCTGAAGCGAAGCACAAAAATCAGTGTGTATAGAGGAATTGTACTGTCTATTCTCCTTTATGGGTCTGAAACATGGGTCACCTATCGCCAACACTTACGACTCCTCGAACGCTTTCAGCAGTGCTGTATAAGCACAATCCTAAATATACACTGGACTGACTATGTGATGAATGTTGCTGCCCTTGAGCAAGCAGGGATAACCAGCATTGAGGCCATGCTATTGAAAACGCAGCTGCGCTGGGCAGGGCACATTTCTAGGATGGAGGACCATCGCCTCCTAAAAATAGTACTCTACAGTGAACTCGCCATGGGTCAGCATAAGAGGGGCGCTCCAAAAAAGCGATACAAGGACTCCCTGAAACAACATCTCAGGCTTGGCCAAATTGACCACCAACAATGGTCCACCCTGGCCTCACATTGGGAGACATGGAGACGCACTATCCACAATGCTGCAGCCTTATTTGAGAGGTCACGTCGAACAAGTCTCAAAGAGAAATGACAACGCAGAAAGAATCACAACCCAGAAACATCACCCAAGGAGATCTTCTGCTGTGCTTTCTGCAACTGGACTTGTTTATCTCGGATTGGCCTTTTTAGTCATCAGCGTGCTTGCAAAAAGCATGGGATGAGTCTTTCCTGAATCTTCGTTTGGGAAGAAAAGCCAGAGAGAAAATATGGCGGAAATGTCCCTCATGTCGAGATCGCTGAAAAGGCAGTTAACAACAAGAAACCCACAAAATAACATTTGGGGACAAAAAAGTCATTTTTCTCCCTCCTTATGGAAGCAAGTTTTCATTCATGGCATACATTTCCTTAGAAGACATAAGAACTCCTTCCAGACTTTTCTGGTTTAAGAATACTGAACCAGAATGTTTGCTGGGTTGTAGATGATGGTTGGTACTGAAGTGGCTGAATGCAACCAAGATTTTTATGAGTCACATCTGTGAGAGGAGTTTCACTGGAAAGGGTGGGGCTTCTGTGAGCTCTATACAACTCCTTCCAGAGGTGTGCGCCTAATGGCACACAAATTTTTCACAAGAGAAGGGAAAGCACAGCACAGTTAGAAGGGGGGCTGGGACCTTTGTCTTTAGAGGTTCTAATAATAATAATAATAATAATAATAATAATAATAATTTAAAGGGATGAGGGGTTGCTCAGAGGAAGAGAGTCAGAGACTTGCCTCCAGAATAAGGTAGCATCCAGGAGCTCTCTATAGAGTTAAAAACTCAGTTGACTGAGCTTGCTTACAGAGCCTGGTGAAAAGGCCAAGATAATAGGGACCTTTTATGTGAGTCTTTACCAGGGGATTTTTTGAGGGAGAAGCCCACAGTCCTGTTTTCAGTGATTACTTAAGATTTTTCAATATAAACACTGAGGGAGTTGCTACAGTCACCTGCAACACTTGTGGGATGTGTGTATTCTTGCCAAGAGATGGAACTTCACCTGCACCAAGTGCAAGTTGGTAGCCCTCCTGGAAGAGAAAGTCCAGCAGCTGGAGGCCCAGGTAGCTACACTTCAGCACATTAGGGAGAAAGAGGTTTGACTGGACAGAACAGAACAAATGGTCTTGGATGGGGACCACACAGAGGAAGTTGTTGGGGAGGACGTCACTTCACACTAATAGGAGGTAGACAGGTGGAGGAACATCATACAGAAAAGTAGGAAAACCATGGATTGTTCTGGGAGCTTGCAGCTACAGAATCGATTTGAAGCTCTCTCCCTTATCAAGGATAAAGAGGAAGAGCAGCAGAGACAGTCCTAAGGGACAGTGCAGGGGACCTTGAAAGTACCAATGCAGAGAACAGCCATCGCTAAGCCTCAGAGGAGGCATGTGATGGTGGTGGGGGACTCCTTATTGAGGATTACAGAAGCAGTGGTTTGTGGGTCTGACAAGATGTGCCGGGAGGTGTGTTGTCTCCCTGGGACAAAAATCCGTGATGTGACAGTGAGGCTGACAAGACTTGTCAAGCCTACTGACCATTACCCCTTCCTCTTTGTCCATGTGGGAACCAATGATCCTGCAAGGAATAGCTTTCAGAATATCAGAAGGGATTATGAGGCTTTAGGTGGGAAGCTGAAAGAGCTGGGTGCACAGGTTGTTATCTCATCTCTTATCCCAGTTGAAGAACATGATCCAAGAAAGGAGAGGAAGATAACAGATGTAAATAACTGGATTCGTAGATAGTGCTGCCAAAAATGATTTGGATTCTTGGACCATGGGCTGTGGTTCCATGAGGGTGGACTTGTAGCAAGAGATGGGCTGCATCTCACACCATAATAATAATAATAATAATAATAATAATAATAATAATTTATATTCTGCCTCTGTAAAAACAACCATGACGGCTTACAAGATAAAACAAACAGTCCCTTCCCCCAATAGCCCACCCCCCCTTACAATGCAATTAAACAGACAAAATATAAAAACATACTTAAAAATCACGAATAACAAATAATTTAAAATGGCTATAGCGGAAAACAGGGACAGGCTTAACTATTTTCGCTGACCAGTTATCTACTCAGGAAAGGCCTGTCGGAAGAGATCCACCTTAACAGTGTTTTAAAAGCTGTTTACAGTGGTCAAATGACAGATCTCATCTGACAGGCCATTCCAAAGTCTGGGAATGATAGCTGAAAAGGTCCTCTGAGCAGTTGCACATAATTTAGCTTTTGTGAAGTCGTAGGCTTTCATGGACGGCATCCATAGGTTTTTGTGGGTTTTTCGGGCTGTATGGCCATGTTCTAGAAGAGTTTCTTTCTGACGTTTTGTCAGCATCTGTGGCTGGCATCTTCAGAGAATACTGTAATAGAAGAGAGTGGGTCTATATATACTGTGAGACCCTGGGTAGGGAAGAGTGATTTCCATGTAAACTGTGTATTGTTCTATGTTGAATAGGTATTGTTCTGTTGTTAATGGCATGGCTTCAGAGTAGGAGGATATGCAATCAAGGAGTTTGTCTGCTATTATCTGCTGGGAAAGCCCCTGACCCTGGTTGGTTTCCCATTTGCATTTGCTGAGTGCTGATTTTCTTATTTTGTAGGACTGGTAGCCAAATCTTGTTTATTTTAAGGGTTTCTTCTTGCCTGTTGAAGTTATCCAAGTGTTTGTGGATTTCGATAGCTTCCCTGTGCATTCTGACCTGATAGTTGTTGGCATGATCCAGAATTTCAGTGTTTTGAAACAGCATTTTATGCCCAGGATGGTTTATCATGTGTTCTGCTACTGCTGATTTTTCTGGCTGGCCCAGTTTGCAGTGTCTCTCATGTTCCTTGACTCGTGTTTGTACACTGTGTTTGGTGGTCCCTATGCAGACTTGTCCGCAGCTGCATGGTATGCGGTAAACTCTTGCTGTAGCAGAGTAAATCCCAAAATAAAGACTAAGAGAGTCCGAATTGGTCCAAAGCAAAACACCTTCTTTATTTCCTGGCCATGGCGGCAGCATGCCAAGATGGCACTCAAGGTACTACCACACCCAGCTATTGTTCTCTAAAGCCTTTATACAATCACTTATCATAGGTTTAAACTGATTGGTTACAAGCATCTAATGTGTCTAAAGCTAATTGGCTGCATGCCCTGTGCACAAGCCGATCACGCAACTCCTGATTGGCTACATATCTCAGAGCACGCTCCAACTTCCGACTCCTAATTTGTTATAGAACAAGTAAGAATACAGAAGTGGAAGACAATTTCTTCTATGGTCATAAGCTATGCTATTCCCTTATATGGTTAGGCAAGTAGAAAGCAAAAAGCAATGATTTGTCTACTTCACCTCTCTAACTGCAGCTGTGAGAGGGTCTCTCCTGTCCTTCGCTGAGCACAGCACAGGATTTTCTTGGTTGGTTTGTAAACCATTTGGAGGTTGTGTTTCCTCACTACTTTCCCTATTCTGTCTGTGACTCCTTTGATATATGGTAAAAATACCTTCCCTTTGGGTGGCTGCTTGTCTTCAGTCCTCTGGGTTTTTATGGGTCTGGCAGCCCTTCTGATGTCTGAGCTGGAGTAACCATTTGCCTGTAGAGCCAGGTCTAGGTGCTTCAATTCCTCTTCCAAGAAGTGGGGTTCACAGATGCATTTTGCCCGGTCTACCAGTGTTTTTATTGTGCTTATTTTTTGTCCTGGGTGATGGTTAGAGTTCTTGTGCAGGTATCTGTCTGTATGTGTGGGTTTTCTGTATACTGTGTGTCCCAGACATTGGTTTGGTTTGCGGATGACTAGGACATCCAGGAATGGCAGTGTTCCTTCCTTTTCTTTTTCCATAGTGAATTGGATGTTAGGGTGGATGTTGTTCAGGTGATTCAGGAACCCAGCCAGATCTTCTTCTCCATGGCTCCAAATGGTCAAAGTGTCATCCACGTATCGGAACCAAGTTGTGGGCTTTTTCGGTGCTGTTTCCAGGGCTTGTTTTTCAAAGTGTTCCATGTAGAAGTTTGCTATCACTGGGCTTAGAGGGCTTCCCATTGCTACCCCATTTCTCTGCTCATAGAATCCATTGTCCCACTGGAAATAGCTTGTGGTGAGGCAATGTTCAAACAAGGCTGTGATGTCCTGTGGAAAAATTTGTTGGATGAGTGTCATGGTGTCCTTTATGGGGACTTTGGTGAACAGGGAGACCACATCGAAGCTGATTAGTCTGTCTCCGGGTTTAAGTTCAGGGTCAGGGGCTTTCCCAGCAGACAATAGCAGACAATCTCCTTGATTGCATATCCTCACCTGGAAGCCATGCCATTAACAAGAAACAATACCTATTCAACACAGAACAATAAACAGTTTACATGGGAATAGCAGACAATCTCCTTGATTGCATATCCTCCTACCCTGAAGCCATGCCATTAACAACAGAACAATACCTATTCAACACAGAAGAATACACAGTTTACATGGAAATCACTCCTCCCTACCCAAGGTCTCACAGTATATATCAGGGGTAGGCAACCTTTCCCCTTTAAGGGACGAGGGACTTCAGCTCCCAGAATCCCAGGAGCTATTTGCCAACATGGGACTATTGGCCAACATGGCTGAGGCTTCTGGGAGCTGAAGTCCCTCGGCCCTTAAAGGGGAAAGGTTGCCTACCCCTGGTATATATAGACCCACTCTCTTCTATTACAGTCTTCTCTGAAGATGCCAGCCACAGATGCTGGCAAAACGTCAGAAAGAAACTCTTCTAGAACATGGCCACACAGCCTGAAAAACCCACAAAAACCTAATTTAGCTTTTATAGGTTGAAATAAATTCTTCCCAGAGGACCTTATTGCGTGGGGTGGATTATACAGAAGGAGGTGGTCCCAAAGATAGATTGAACCCAAGCCATTTAGGGCTTTAAAGGTAATAACCAACACCTTGCACTGTGTCCGGAAACTGATAGGCAGCCAGTGAAGTGATCTTAGGATAGGTGTTATATGGTCTCTCCTGGTTTTACCTGAGACCAGCATGGCTGCCATATTCTGTATCAGTTGAAATTTCCGAACTAGGCACAAGTGTAGCCCCATATAGAGAACATTGCAGAAATCGAAATGAGAGGTTACCAGTGCATGTACCACAGTTTCAAGGTCCCTCACCTCCAGGAAAGGGCGCAGTTGGCGTATCAACCAAAGCTCATAGCAGGCACTCCTGACCACTGCATTCACCTGATTTGTCATCTGAAGTGACGGATCTAGGAGCACCCCCAGACTGCGAACACAGTCCTTTGAGGAGAGTGTGACCCCATCTAGGACTGGCGATTGTATCCAAATACCTGGGTTCGGAGCCAATACCGTTAGTACCCCTGTTTTGTCTGGATTCAGTTTCAATCTGTTTTTTGCTTTAAGACATTCATTAAAAGGGGAGACACCATCTGAAGTCAAAGCTGTAGACTGAGACTTTGAGAAATATATCTGGGTGTCATAGCATACTGATAACACCCGCCCCATTTCTCCGGATGATCTCCCCCAGCAGCTTCATATATATGTTGAATAGCATTGGGGATAGGATGGCACCCTGAGGGATGCCACAATTAAGCTCCTTTTTTTGCTGAGCAACTGTCCCTGTGCATCACCCTTTGGAATCTGCCCAAGAGGAAGGAAAGATACCCCCCGATGTGTCGGGAGGGGTTTCTTGTTGCGCCGGCCATATAAGGACATGAGAGGCCTGATTGGCCAAGCACGCAGGGGCCTCTGGCTACCTGCGCGCTTGGCCCAATCATGTTGCTTGTTTGAGTTAAAGAAGTCTCGTGGTGATTGTATTCTCGTGAGACTTCCCACGAGAGTTTGTTCTTTTTTTTAATGTTTATTATAAAGCATAAAAAAAACAATATAACAACACTGAGAAGACATAACACAACAAATAAACTAAACATTACGAAAATACATACAAACATACATACATACATATCTATTTAAAAAAAAAAACCTTCCTCCACACTACATAGGTTAGTACATTTATCTAAGTATATATATCTTTGACCTTATAAATCCGATATATACACAGTCAGAGTCCTAGAGTCAAAACTCTCTCCATTTTTCCCTTATAATAAAATAATGAGTTATATCGATAAAAAACAAAACAAAAAAACAAAAAACAAAAACAAATTACAGGGGGGTATCTATTGAATCGTTGCCTTACCTACATTATAACTACGCATTGAATCGATTACATTAATAAATTCATCTAATAGAGCAATGAATTATACAATGTCTAAAACAGTTTTCTTAATATAGTCATACCAAGGCTTCCAATGTTCATGAAATAATGTCCAAGATTTATTTTGTACTGAGCAAGTTAATTTTTCCAAATTATACAAGTCTTGTACTTTATTTCTCCATTCCTCTATTGTCGGAGTTTCCCTTTTCCTCCAAAGTTTCGCAAAAAGAGTTCTCGCCGCTGTAATTAATAGAAAAAGTAATTTTCCTCTCTTTTTTCCTAATTCAATCTTTATAATATTTAACAAATACATCTTTGGATCCAATTTAAATTTTAAACCAAAAACTAAACTAAGCTCTTTGTTTATAGCTTTCCAATAGTTCTGTGAAATCTCACATTTCCACCACGCATGTAGGAAAAACCCCGTCTCTTGGTTACATTTCCAACATATTGATCTTTGTCCTTTGTTAATTTTTGAAAGTCTGAATGGCGTCAAATACCACCTAAACATTACTTTATAGGCATTCTCTCTTACATTGATATTTAAAGCATAATCCTTCATATTTTTCCATGCTCTAGTCCAATCCTCTAAACTAATATTTTGAGAGTTTGTTCTTTATAGTTCTGCGCTGCCACGTGGCAGCAGCCATTTTAGATCTTGAACTGAACGAGTCACATCGCTCTGCTTTGTGCTATGGCTGCTTGCTTGGCTTGGGATCCTTGTTGCGTCGGCCATATAAGGACATGAGAGGCCTGATTGGCCAAGCACACAGGGGCCTCTGGCTACCTGCGTGCTTGGCCCAATCATGTTGCTTGTTTGAGTTGAGTCACTGGCAACAACCTTCCCCCCTGTGGTTGTTGCCAGTGACGCTTCCTGGCTATTTGCGTCTCTTGTGAGACTTGGGGAAGGGCGGCCTTTGGCCTGGTGGTAGTCATCCTAGGTTGGGTGATTGTGCTTTGGACCCGTGTTTACACTCACTGGGGGGGAGTGATGCCTCACAGTAAGGCCCAATCTAAGAGGCGCACAGCTTCGGCTGTGCCTGGCTCTAGTTACTCTGCTTCGAAGAGGCCTGCCCAGTCTACCAGCAGAGATGATGAGATTGCTGCTCAGCTAGCACAACTGGGCAAGACAGTACAGGCCTGTGTGGTGGTCTGTATTCAGCTTGCCCAGAAGGTGCTACAGGCTACAGCCACCAGCCCTATTGCCAGCACTTCTGGCAACCTGGACACAGAAGTGTTGCTCCCTCCTTCTGTACCTGACTCTCAGATAATTGCTGCTACACCAGGTCCTTCGGTGGTTTCGGCTATAGAGGCGGGACAACCCACTATAGCCGATGTGTGGGAACTCCTGAAAAGGGTTCCAGGTGTGGAGATTCAGGGTGCTGCTGCCCCTGTTTCTGAGCAACCCACTGTGGCAGATCTATATAGCCTCTTGCGAGGAGTGGTTTTTCCAGGTGCTGGTGCAGTGGAGCAAACCCGGGATGAGCAGAGGAGATCTGGCAGCTTCTGCTTCATCTCTGCCCGACACCCGAGCTGTTGTGGGGCCACACTTCGGGGGACCTTTGCAGTTGGCTGGTGATGCTTCCCAGCAAGCTTCAATATCAGGTTTGTCTCCTATTAATCCTTCACTGGCAAATTGGCCCACCTCGGTATGGTCTCCAGGTGGCCAGGTTAGCCAGGGTGTGGGTTTGGAATGCCCCATCCCTGCAGCTTTGGGTGCACCTGTGCAGGTACCTGCGGTTACACAGGTCCCTGACTCTAGGGTGCAGGCTGGTCAGCCAATTGGTTTGGCTAGTGACACCCCTGTGGTGTCTTCTTTGGGTGCTCCTGTGCTATCAGGAGTAACTGTTCATTCTGAATCCATTCCTTATGCTGGAATGTCTATACCCCTTGGCTCACACCTTCCTCTTTCCACTAAAGAAACAATATGAAAGGGAGATTATATTGATTTATTTTCTCTTTCTTTTAGGGATCCTGAACCAAGGATCATGGTAAAGGATGGGATTGTGTTCAGCCTTCCAAAAGAGTTTCAGGCACTCAAGCGCCCTAAGCTGGAGCATAATTTTGTGAATTGGATTATGTGTTTTACTATTTACAGGGGAGTTATAGAGGGGAAAAAGCCCTTAGGTCTCCTGACTTTTCTAAATACCAGGAGATCATGATAAAAGCTTACACTAACTGTCATCATAATGCTAGGGGTGCAGCCTGGCTGGAATACGATGAGCAGTTTAGAATGAGAGCTGCATAAGATCACTTCCCTGTCTTGGAGACATGTGCAGTCTGAATTATGGGCATATGTGATGGTGGGGGCCTCCCCTTCAAGTAGATGTGACAATGGGTTTGTCCCTATGGTTACTCAGCCGAAAGGGCAGAATCCAAGACCTGGCACGGGAGAGAGAAGGCAATTTGTAGTTTTTGTGAGTTTTTCGCGCTGTGTGGCCATGGTCTAGAAGAGTTTCTTTCTGATATTTCGCCAGCATCTGTGGCTAGCATCTTCAGAGAAAACTGAATTGGAGGAGCATGGGTCTATAGCATGGGTCTATAGACCCATGCTCCTCCAATTCAGTTTTCTCTGAAGATGCTAGCCACAGATGCTGGCGAAACGTCAGAAAGAAACTCTTCTAGATCATGGCCACACAGCCCGAAAAACCCACAAAAACTATGGATGCCGGCCATGAAAGCCTACGACTTCACAGAAGGCAATTTGGCTTGTGCTGGGACTTTAATGCCGGTAAGTGTAAAAGACAACCCTTTTGAGCCTGTGGGGGTGGCCACCCTGGAACTTCCTGTTATAGATTAAAGAGAGCAGGAGGGGGTTCTGCCCCCCAGCCAGTTTTGCCTGGGGGAAACGGCCCCGTCACCAATTAAATTGGACACTATGGTGGCGTAGTTAAAGGTTTACCTGAATAAGTAGGCTGCTTTATATTTATTCCAAGGTTTTTCTGTAGGCTTTTGTATTCCCTATACAGGCCCTAGGGTTTATCGTTTTGCACCTAATACTCGTTCTGTGAGGGATTTGCCGACTGTGGTGAGGGATAAATTGGCTAAAGAAATAGCAGCAGGAAGAATTTCGGGACCCCATGATCAGCTGCCTATCCCAACACTTCATTTATCTCCTTTGGGCGTAGTTCCTAAAAAAGCCCCTGGGGAATTTAGGCTGATTCATAATTTATCATTCCCGAAGGGAGAGTCTGTGAACGATGCCATTGATCCTGGGCTTACCTCAGTTAGGTACACATCATTCGACTCAGCAGTTAAGATGATCAGGAATTTGGGCTCAGGAGCCCTCTTAGCTAAATGTGATATTAAATCTGCATTCAGACTCCTTCCTTTACACCCAGATGATTTTGACCTACTGGGTTTTCAGTTTGAAGGAAAATTTTATTTTGATAAAACTATGCCAATGGGATGCTCGATTTCTTGTTCAGCTTTCAAGACATTTAGTACCTTTCTCCATTGGTGTGCAGTTAAGCGAACTGGTAATAAAGCCATTGCTCATTATTTGGATTTTTTTTTTAAATTGCAGGAAACCCTAATTCCTCACAGTGCAAGGATTCCTTAGTTCAATTTCAGGAATTAATGCAGAAGTTAGGTGTGCCTTTAGAGGAGGAAAAGACAGAAGGGCCACATACTCAACTCATATTTTTGGATATGGAGATTGATACCATAGCTGGAATTTCACGTTTACCTAATGAAAAACTAGTGGTTATGAAGCAACAAGTTGGATCATGTTAGGGAAACATAAAGCTACCCTTCATGAATTTGAATCACTTACAGGTCTTTTAAATTTTGCCTGTAGGGTAGTAGTTCCAGGATGAGCATTTTGTGCAAGACTGTATAGGGCTACCACAGGGATAGTGGCTCAGAATCATCATATTAGAATCACAAGGGGCATTCATGAGGATTTGAAAGTTTGGGACTCCTTTTTGGAGCATTTTAACGGCATATCGTTTTGGAGATCTGAAATGCTGCTGAGGGCAGACTTTCAGGTGCATTCTGATGTTGCTGGTGCCCATGGCTTTGGTGTTTATTGGAATGGCCAGTGGGCTGCAGAGGCATGGCCTGCTGCATGGGTCGAAAGTGGTCTGACTAGAGACCTTACATTCTTGGAATTGTTTCCAATAGTAGTGGCTGTGCACTTGTGGGCAAGCCAGTTTGCTAATAGGACTGTCTGGTTTTGGTGTGACAACCAGGCAGTCGTATATGTGGTTAACTCTCAGTCCTCCAAGTCTCCTAAAGTTATGGGTTTAGTAAGGGCAATGGTATTGCAATGCTTGAATTACAATGTGTTATTTAAAGCTCAGCATGTTCTTGGTTTGCTTAACCCTTTGGCGGATGCCTTTTCTCATTTTCAGTTTTCCAGGTTCCAGCAACTGGCTCCTGAGGCATTGACACACCCATTGGAGGTACCGGCATCGCTCTGGAACCTTGGAGATTAGAAGTTCAAAGGGCAATTTTAAACTCCATTGCCCCATCAACACAGAAGTCCTACCAAACAGCTTTACATTCATTTAACCAATTTCTACAGGAAATTGGAGAGGAATTAAAATGGCCTATTGAGGTTGACTTGGTCCTTTGCTTCATTGTATATATTAAGCAATCAGGACATTCACCTGTCACTATAAGGGGCAGGTTGGCCACCCTGGCATTTTAGTCTAGACCAGGGGTAGGCAACCTTTCCCCTTTAAGGGCTGAGGGACTTCAGCTCCCACAATCCCAGGAGCTATTGGCCAACATGGGACTATTGGCCAACATGGCTGAGGCTTTGGGAGCTGAAGTCCCTTTGCCCCTTCTCTAAGGCAAAGGGCTGTTTTGACCCTACTAACGACTTTAGAGTCAAAAGAGCAGTGGAGAGATGGTCTAGGGAATCCTCTGTCATAAAGAATTCATGATGGTCGATAACTGGCCCTGTCCTTCTTAAGACTTTTGGTTCTGGGCGATTTCAACATCCCACTCGAAACCAGTTTGCAAGATTTAACTGGAGCGGCTCGGGAGTTCATGGATACCATGACTAACATGGGCCTATCCCAATTGGTCGACGGTCCCACACATTGTGCGGGTCATACCCTCGATGCGGTCTTTAGTACGGAGCAGGAGTATCCGTGGGCGGTAGTTAAGGAAACTTCCGCCCTGTCATGGACGGATCATTTTCTGATCAGGGCAGAACTAAAGGCTATTGTCCACCCTCCCGGGGGTGGTGGACCGATTAGAACGGTCCGCCCTCGAAGGCTAATGGAACCAATTGGTTTCCAGAAAGCATTAGAGGGTTTAATGGTTGGTAACGCAGGTGATTCTGTCGAAGCCCTGGTGGACACTTGGAATTCCGATCTCACCAGGGCTATTGACACAATCGCTCCCAAGCGTCTTTTCCAGCCCGCTTCGAATCGTAAGCCCTGGTATACCGAGGAGCTTAGGAGGATGAAGCGAGCTGGACAACGACTAGAGTGCGAATGGCGAAAGACTCGTCTCTCATCCAACAGAACTCGCCTTAGGAAACATCTTGATTCCTATAGGGAGGCTTTGCGTGCAGCGCGGAAATCTTTCTGTTCTGCACGCATTGCGTCTGCAGAGTCCCGCCCGGCAGAGCTGTTTAGGGTGGTGGGGGAGTTGACAAAGGTTCCTCCTGTGCCGAATCCCCTACTTAACCAGACGACAGCCTGCTGTGAGGCCTTTAATATCCACTTTGCAGATAAAATCTCTTGGATAAGAGCCGACTTAGACACCACTGTTTTGGCAGAATCCGTAGATGAGGCGTCCAGGAATTGCGTTGATGGCATTTTACTGGATCAATTGCAATCTGTGAGTACCGATGATGTGGACAAGCTGCTTGGAATGGTGAGGAAGACGACTTGCCCCCTCGATCCATCTTGGCTGGTCGTCCATCTTGGCTGGTCGTCCAGGGGGGGGATGCGCTGAGGGTGTTCCTTCGGGACACAATCAACGCATCATTCAGGGAGGGCAAAGTACCATCTTATTTAAAGGAGGCGGCGGTTAAGCCACTCCTGAAAAAGCCTTCCCTGGATCCCCTGGACAGAAACAACTATAGACCAGTCTCCTTGCTCCCTTTTTTGAGCAAGGTCATCGAGAGGGCAGTTGCTTCCCAACTCCAAGCAGTCTTGGATGAAACCGATTATCTCGACCCATTTCAAACCGGCTTCAGGACAGGATTTGGGGTCGAGACTGCCATGGTTGCTCTGACCGATGACCTCCGCTTGAGTATTGACAGGGGTAGTGTGACCCTGCTGGTGCTCTTGGACCTCTCGGCGGCCTTTGATACCATAGATCATGCCATCCTCTTAGATCGCCTGAGAGAGTTAGGAATTGGAAGCACTGCTTTGCAGTGGTTCCGTTCCTTCCTCTCGGGCAGATCTCAGAGGGTGAGGCTCGGGGACAGTTGCTCATCCAAAATTGAGCTTAATTGTGGCGTCCCTCAGGGTGCCATCCTGTCCCCGATGCTGTTTAATATTTATATGAAGCCGCTGGGGGAGATCATTCGGAGGCATGGAGCCCGGTGTCTTCAGTACGCTGATGACACCCAGATATATTTCTCCATGACCAGATCATCGTCTCAGACCTCAGATGGCGTCTCACCTCTTAATGACTGTCTCAGAGCGGTAATGGGTTGGATGAGGAAAAACAGATTGAAGTTGAATCCAGACAAAACGGAGGTACTCGCAGTCACAGGTCCAAAACTAGATTTGGGAATACAGTCTCCAGTCCTGGATGGAGTCACACTCTTCTCTAAGGACTGTGTTCGCAGTTTGGGGGTGCTCCTTGACTCATCGCTTCACATGACTAGTCAGGTGAATGAGGTAGTCAGGAGTGCCTGCTATCAGCTACGGCTGATACGCCAACTGCGCCCTTATCTGGACATGAGGGATCTGGAAACTGTGGTACACGCCCTGGTAACCTCACGTCTGGATTACTGCAACACACTCTACATAGGGCTACCCTTGTGCCTAACCTGGAAACTACAATTGGTGCAGAACATGGCAGCCAGGGTAATTACGGGAACATCACGGAGGGAGCCCATAACACCAGTGCTTAAATCCCTCCACTGGCTGCCGATTAGTTTCCAGGCGCAGTACAAGGTGTTGGTTTTGACCTTTAAAGCCCTACATGGCTTGGGTCCATCTTATCTTAGGGACCGCCTCTCCCTGTATGATTCCCCCCACGCTTTACGGTCCTCTGGGAGGAATCTGTTACAGCCGATTAGAACTAGGCTGTCCCAGACCTCCCAGAGGGCCTTCTCCGCAGCCGCTCCCAGACTTTGGAATGGCCTGCCAGATGAGATCCGTCTTATTACTACCCTTGCTGCTTTTAAGAAAGCAGTAAAGACGGATCTCTTCCGGCAGGCCTTCCCGGAACAACTTTCAGCTGAGAGATGAGTTTTTAAATTGACGCCGCTCATTCTATTTTTGTTACTATATGGTTACAATTGCTTTTTATTAATGTGGCATTTTTAATTCTTGTTGTTGTTTAATTCTATTTTAAGGGGATGGGAGGGTGGGATTATGAGATGAGGGTTTGATTTTTAACTTTGTTCTGTTTTTACACTGGTTGTTCCCTGCCCCGATTGCCACGCAGAGAGGCGGGTTATAAATAAAAATTATTATTATTATTATTATTATTAAGTTATGGTATCAATTAACTCAAACATGTTATTCACCAGGGGAAGAGGCTTTATTTAAAGCGGTGTTTGCCATAGCCTTTTTTGCTGCTTTAATAATCAGTGAGATTGTGTCTAGATCTCGTAATGATAAATCTGGCAGGGCACTATCAATTTCTGATATCAACCTAACAGGACAGGGGATTAAAATTCACCTTAGGCATTTTAAGACTGACCAGTTTGCAAAAGGTCAGTCTATTTTCTTGGCTAAAGCACCGCAAGGTCAAATCTGCCCAGTAGTAGCGATGAGTAACTATTTGAACATTAGGCCTAATTTGGCTGGATATTTGTTTATTCATTTGTCTGGTTTGCCCTTAATGCAATTCCAATTCAGGGTGGTGTTAAAAGAGACTGTCAGGAGGGCTGAGTTGCCTCAGGAATGTTTCTCCTCGTACTCCTTTCTCATTGGAGCTGCAACAGCTGTGGCCACTCATGGCTTGAGCGAGGCTGATATTTGCAGAATTGGCAGGTGGCGTTCACATGCATTTAAGTCCTATGTCATGCAATCAGGTAATTGGACTCCTGATAAGCCACTTTGACTTGTTTTGTTTTGTTTCAGCTGGCTTTTATCGCGGCAACATCTGGATAGTAGGACACAGCCTGGTCTTCTGGGCGGAACGCCATCTATTGGAGCATTGCCGAGACAATACATTGGGCCTTGCCCATATTGGATTTACTGAGTGGTTTGGACAAAGGGGCATGATGTGGGGATTTCTCCTGCCACTTATCATGGAGTTGGCATGTTCACATCCTCGACCCCGGGTATTGGTGGTACACCTGGGGGATAACGATTTAGTTCGGATCCCATGCTTGCAGTTGGCCAAGTAGATAGTTAAAGACATGGAGGAAGTCCAAAAAATCTTGTTGGGCACTGTGATCCTGTGGACCAAACTTGTGCCAAGGCGTTGCTGGCCAGGAGCACAGAAGGACTCAGCTATTAATAATGCTCGGCATTGGCTTAACCATTATGTGGCTAAGCAGCTCACTAAATTGGGTATCTTTTTGGTGGAGCACGGTATTAAGCTTGACTGGCCGCAGCTGTACAGGGGGAATGGGGTTCACCTCTCTCCAGAGGATCAGGGATGTATGTTAATGCACTCTCTGATCAAATTGTAAAAGCGGTCTGCGGGGTGGGGGGGGAGAGGGGCTGCCTAGCTAGGCTGGCCCCTTCTTGTGGTGGGTAATGATCCCCACCCCACAGAACAATTTAATCTGGTTAATTAAAATTGGGGGGGGGGAAATTGGGGTGGGGGGGGGAAATTGGCATAATTGGGGGGGGAAATTGGGGTGGGGGGGAAATTGGCATAATTGGGGGGGGGAAATTGGGGGGGGGAAATTGGCATAAATTAAATTCAAAGGAAATGACGTATGCATTTAAATGCATGACGTCAGAAAACAGCATGATGTCATATGACATAATATGATGTCATTTCCGGTGGGAGGGGTTTGTAAATTTGTTATTATTATTGTTTACTTGTTTTGTCACATGTGGTGAAGGACCTCCTACTTGGGGGGTTGCACCTCCACTCACACACGTGACAAATTTTGTAATGTTTATTGGTTATTAATAGACCCTGTACAGCTAAATAAAAGCCTGTTTAAACCCATAAAGAGGCATCTTGTGTCCTTTGTGTCAGTGGAGAAGAGACTGTTTAGCCTGGAGAAGAGACGGTTAAGAGGTGATATGATAGCCTTGTTTAAATATTTGAAGGGATGTCATATTGAGGATGGAGCTAGCTTGTTTTCTGCAGCTCCAGAGAATAGGACTCAGAACAATGAATGCAAGCTACAGGAAAAGAGATTCCACCTCAACATTAGGGGACACTTCCTGACAGTGGAACACACTCCCTCAGAGTGTGGTGGACTCTTTCATTGGATGGCCATCTGTCGAGGATGATTTGATTTTGAGTTCCTGCATGGCAGAGGATTGGACTGGACGGCCCTTGTGGTCTCTTCCAACATTATGATTCAATGATTCTATGAAGATTTACTAAGATCCATTGAAAGATCCAGCATGGTCATTTTAGCTATCAGGTGGAATATCTCAAACTTTCAAAACTGCGGCAGTTAATACAACTCCTTGCTTAGACAGTCTAGGGTCCTATTATGTTGAATGCAAAAAGCATGTCCATGTCTCTGTTTTTCTTTAATTAATTTCACCCATGAAGTAGAGAGGGGTCCTATCATGAAATCTGTGCCTGGGGAGCAGAGTCTTATCTCTTACTACTATGAAAAGTAAAGACTGTTTTAGAACTCTTCAGACAAAAAGAAAATTACTAGAATTCTTTAGCAAGTAATTGCTATTGTTGTCAGTTAGACTGCCCCTCCCCAAGTTTCTTGCAGTATATATTCACCCTTTCATGGAAATACATACATATATACATCTACACACATTTTGTAGAGTTGCCAAGATGAAAAAAGGTATGGAAATTATGCCCTATGAGGAACAACTATCGGGTGAAACAGACTGCCCCAAAAGGGCGGCTTCAAGCCACCCTGCCAAAGCTGGATGAGGCCATGGCAAGCGCATGCCATTGCCACAATTCACCTGGAAACCAGACAAAAAAGGAGCGTCAAAGATCTGCTCCTTTTTCAGCCGGCAAAGAGCCGGCTTTTCCCACCCTGCAATGGTTTGAACCCGCCTACAAGCTGTTCTGGTGGTGTCTGGCGTATAAATGTCATGCTGCCAGAGCATCTTGAAGCTGCCCACATCTAAATAGCTGGGTGGCTTCAAGACATCTTTAGGGCATGTGGCATCTAAATGCCATGCCTCCACACCACCCAAAAGGCTGCTTTACTGGGCTGTCTGTTTCTGCCCTTAGAGAGCTTGGTATGTTTAACTTGGAGAAAAGAAAGCTGAGAGGTGACATGCTAGCCATGCTGTTGTTTTTTTAGGGATATAATGTAGATGATGAGGGGAAATTGTTTTCTGCTGCTACAGAGAGTAGGATACAAACCAATAGATTCAAATTACAATATAAGAGATCCCACCTAAACAAATAGGAAGAACCTCCCAACAATAAAAGCCTTTCTACAGTGAAACGGACTTTTCTCTTTCATTGGATCTCTTTAAAAGAGGTTGGATAGCAATTTTGGAGATTACCTTAGATACCTAGTATGTGGTTGGTCAAAATAGACCTTCCAACTCTGTGATGCTTTGATTCTGTGTGATGCTGTTATTCTACAGCATGCATATATATTTAAAAAAACCCAACAAGGGACATACTAAAGATGTGCACTGACATCCAGATCTGTGTCAGACCTATTCTGGTGTTTTAGAGAAAAGTCTATTTCTGGTCTCAAACCCAAGCTGAAATGTAGACATGTAGAAATCTGACAGTCCTGCCACTGATGTTTGTAAGAAAACAAAGAAACATATGATAAGCTGGAAGTTTTCTTCCTCTGCTTTAAAGGAGTGGTTCTCTGTAAATTACCATTTGTCATGCTTAGGTTAATCCTAGGTCCAAGAATATATAGGCAGGAGCAGTTTTTAATGATTCTGAGATTTTAAGAACTTGTTTAATAATACAGAAAGACCTTTTCCACCAGATTAAAGCCTATTGTTTATTGAAGTGAAAGAGGACAAGGATAAAGCAATGACAAGCTGGATAAAATAAAAGGTGACAAATCCTCAGTGATGTGCTGACTGTTATGGCTGCTTCAGGATGAACAAGTTGACAGTAGTGGGATCTTCAGCTGTACCCAATAGTGTCACATCACCTCTAACAAATATGTTGTCAAAAATATAGACAGGATCAATTGGACCAGGTGTGAGGGCAGGGAGGACATATGTAAGTGGGACAACTTGTATACACTCAAAGTGGATGATTAAAACTCTGTTTTTTAAAAATCTGGGGGGGGGGAAGCAGTTTTCTTTTCCCTTCCCTTCCCTTCCCTTCCCTTCCCTTCCCCTCCTCTTTCTTTCTTTCTTTCTTTCTTTCTTTCTTTCTTTCTTTCTTTCTAGTTTTGGCTTAAAAATATTTTTTTTTACAGTTGTTTGTCCTTAGGCTTACAATCTAAATAAGTCAGGATAGCAAAGGAAAAGGGGACTGCAGTGATAGAGGGGATGAGGTTCAGCAAATGCTAGCTGCTGTTTTGTTCCTCAAAGAACAAATGTGTGGTAGTTGAAATACAGATGATAATAATAATAATAATAATAATAATAATAATAATAATAATAATTTATTTATACCCCACCTTTTGCTGTAGCAATCAAGGCAGCTTACAAATAAAACAAGTACAAATCCCGACAATAGCAACTAGGTAATATAAGCAAACATGATATTCTCTCCCCCCCCCCCCCCCACACACACAAAATACATTAAATACGGTACAGGTCTCAATTAAAACCAATTTAAAACAGTAAGCAAATTTAAAACAATAAGCAAATTTACAACAATTAAAACAATAGGCAGTCTGGGGCAAAGCAAAATAAGAAAAAGAGACTGTCTGATGGGAAGAAACCAAGTTGGAAGGTGGTTTTATTCTGGGTAGGCCAAAAGGGATCCATCTTTATGGCTTTTTTAAAGCCATCTAGGTTGGTTATCTGATGGATCTCTTCTGGCAAGGCTTTCCATAGTCTGGGAACGGTGGTGGAAAATTCCAGAGGACCTGAGGGCGTGGGGCAGATTCTATGGAAGAAGGCGATCCCCTAGAGTGAAGGGTTCTCACCAATTTCTGGGATTATGGCACAGTGGAAATATACCTGGGTAATTTTCTCTCAGATAAGAGCTATAATCACTTATACAAGGGAGTGTTGAATAGTTCTCAACCTTAAAAAAATCTAATTTTGTCACTGTAGCTTGACAGAGTGTTCTTTTGTTTTGTAAATTGCCAATTTGCAGGATGTAGTTCTAATTTCTGATTATTATTTTCAGTTCATTGATAGAACCATGCCAATGAAGTATTGAATTTTCCAGGCTATCATGAAGTTCCTGTTTCTGCAGAACAAAACTCCAAAGGAAATCCATTAGTGTATGAGGTAAACATTGAGTGACAAGTGCCCATCATACTCAATTGTGAAGAAGTGGTGTCCTGACTTTCAGCATGGAGATGTTGAGACCAAAGATATAGCAAAGTCTGGGAGGCCTTCAACAGTGTCAGCTCCTGAAAGGGTGTTCATGACTTGAATTTGGGAGACTGGTGAATTTCAGCTAAAACAATTTGCTGAGACACTAGAGATTTCCTGGGATGAATATGTGAAATAGCATATAATAGCATGTCAATTGGCTCTAGCTCACCCCCTTCTTGGTTGGGCCAAGAATTTTTAGCACCCTCTTGTATAAGGGGTGAGCAACTTTGTGGGATCTTGGGGGCTATTTTTGCCCTCCCCATCTCCTCAACATGCCAACTCTTTTTAAAAATGGGAAAAATCTAGAAGGTAATTCTGTTTTTTAAAGGTTATTGCCAGTATAAGCATAGGCCCTGGGAGGCAAAATAGCCATTACAGAATGAAGTGAAACCCCTGGAGATTTTGGTAGATGTGATTGACCATTTTTATGCATGGGGGGAGCTTTAGGGGTTGTGGGGTATCATTGGGGTTAAGGTATGATGGTTTGGTCCATCAGTATCACATTTCAAAATCTCTACTTGTCAACCAGGTGGTGATCAGATAACATGGATGGATTCTGAATACATCTCCCAGTCTGCTTCTCTGAAAAGTAAAAAACAAAACAAACAAACAAAAAACACCTGGGTTATTTATAAGCTTCTGTTTCTATTGCAAGACTCCAGAGCCAGAGAACAACAGGGGAGAAGGGATTGAATGAGTAAGAAAGAAGATCTGACTGCTAAGAATAGAAGGAAAGGAACATTCTTTCCCATTGTGGATTATGACTGGGTCACACTGAAAATATCCAAATGCCTTCAGATTAAGGATATCATTGCCAAATGACACACTTCCACACAAATGTTCTTGAAGGTGCAGATAAGCAGCATAACATAGGGGGGTTGCAGACTGTCAAAAATAGTGTGAATTCAGTCCACTTTTAGGGTTAGGGTTAAGGTTAGGGAATCATGGGAACTGAATTTTATTGTGGCACTAGAGTTCTCTGACAAAGAAGGTTCAATGTCTCAGAAAAATAACAATTCCCATGATTCCCTAGCACTAACCCTAACCCTAAAAGTGAACTGAATTCACACTATTTTTGACAGTCTGCAACCCCCCATAGTTACTGAACTACATGACTGGTAATAGTAACACATGTGTTGCAATAACTAGCATGAGCCCTCAGAGCTGGACCATTCACCCATATAGCTAATGCATTTTTAGTAAAATTATCACCATTTATTCAAGAGTTTCCTTTTCCCTTAATTCCAACCTCTTTCAAATGAAAATCTGAAGAGGAAGTAATTTCATTTTAATCACAGTTCTCACATTAAAAACTGATCCAGTCATTCAATTAAGGGAGCTTATTGCCTAATTAGTGTGCAATCAACTTTCAATATACCTCATATTTTGCACTTTCAAATGTCATTTCTAAAATCCCAATCCATTTCTTTCATTTATTAAGCAAACTTTTGTACTGGAAGAATTGTCCATACAGAAAAATAGAGGATGGGGATGCTTCATTTGTTTGGTGCATTTTGTCTGTTGTTATGAAGAAAAATGCGTTCTCAAATGTGGCAAATAAAGTGAGTGTGAAATTTGGCCTTTTGAATAGGAAGGTATGGAAAGCAAGCAAGTATTGGGAGCCCATATATTATTGTCATTATGTATTAGACATCAAGCTATCATTCAGGGGTAGCTGTGTTGGCCCTTTAGCAAATTCAAACAAAAATCCATCAGGGATACCTTTATTGGCCAACTAAAATGTACAATATACCTGTTTGCAAGCTTTCGAAGCTCCATGGGCTTCTTCACATCTTGCCTGATGAAGAAGACCATGGAGCTTCGAAAGCTTGCAACAAGTATATTGTGCATTTTGTTTGGCCAATAAAGGTATCCCTGATGGATTTTTGTTTGAATTAAGCTATCAGTTGTATGAAGAAGTGCAAATTTCATGTCTCTTGACTTTTCCAAGAAGTGGAGGAAAAGCAAACAAGAGTTATCATACAACCCTGTACATCAGGGGTTGGGTACATATGGTTCTCCAAATGTTGGACTACAACTATCATCAATCAGTACCATTGGTTCTACTGGCCAGGGTTGAAGGGAGGTGCAGTCCAACAACATCTGGAGAACCATTCATTCCCTACATATGTTTATCATGTCTACTCAAATCAATGGAATTACTCCTAGGTATGTCTGTTTTGGCCTGAGCTACATTTCCTGTTGTATACCTGTTGCAGCAGAGGAAAAGAATGTGTTTACATATATAGAACTTATGTCTGCCTCTCAAATGTGATGGAAATGTAACAGAAGTAGATCCTTCTTGATCCTTGATACTTTTTTATTCTCCTCTCTCCACACTACACAATTATAGCACTATGGTTCTACATTGCCATGATTACATAGTATGGAATCCTGGGCTAAGTGTTTAGAATTTTCTGACAGAGAACTCTAGAACCTGCTCAAACTACAAATCCTAAGATTCCATAGAATACAGTCATGGCAGTTAAAGTGGAATGACAGTGCTAAAAGAAGAGTTTTTAAAGAACAAACTAGGGTGTTCTGTAATGTTTTAACAAATGTTTTGAAGTTTTTATCTTTTTAAATTGCATTTTTGTATTTCACTGTGTGATTGGTTTTAATACTGCAATAGTTTAATTCCAGTTTAATGCTACTATTTTGTATGTTTTTAATTGCATTGTTCTTTTAAAAATTTTTAAAATTGTGAGCCACTTTGAGACCCAATTTGGGGGATAATAATAATAATAATAATAATAATAATAATAATAAGAAGAAGAAGACTGGGCCACTGGAGTAGGTGAGAAACCAAATTTGTGTGTGTGTGTTATATGTAAGGAAAGGAGAGGATGTTGTTTGAAATGTGACTTCTTGCCTTTTTATCTTTTTGTCCATCACAATCACCTCACCCACTACATCAACATTCAGTATCAATTCTTCACCCTTTGAAAAAGTCTGTCCTCCTCTATGGTGGATCACTAGGCAAGTGGAACAGTCACACTATAGCCTTCACCTCCATGTTGTTATTTGAAAAGTTAGAGGACATTGAGGATCCCCACTCGCAATACTACCATCTCCTTGAAATTTGGGGAAATTGTAGCTCAAAGGAAGCCTGCAATAGAAGAGTAATTTGCAGTGATCTTTTCATCTATATATGATGGTAATAACTGTAGGGAGAGTGCTCCAGTTTTCTGTAAATAGTGTTTATTTAGAAATGTGGAAGGGTGCACTCAGACATACAAAACTCAAAACAACCTTATGAATCATACAAGGCCATCAGAAAGAAAGGTAGGAATGTTGGATATACAGACATTGCCGGGGTGGGATGGGTAAAAAGGGTGGTAATTACAGATCCTGAAGAGAAGTCCATGGAAAATGCAGAATGGCTCTGACACAGAAGGAGCTGTGAATGGAGTCCTGGTCTGTGAACAATGTGGCTAAGCTGGGATGGATTAATATCCCATTTTCTACCATTGGGGTGTGTGGTGTGTGATATTTGGTGTGACAAAAATACTAATGGGTTTCCCAGGGGACTAACAAAAGGGTCCAGATTGGCTGATGGTTTTAGTTCTGAAGTGACTATACATTGATTAGATTTGAGACAATAAAAGAGATCCAACATTACTGCAATGAAACTCATTCCCTTGCTATTCAGTACATTGAATGCAAGAGGGATTTCAGTATCATAAGGCAGGACTCCTGCTTTTCATGGGGGTTTCATGGTCCAGCAGACTGTTCATTTAAGAGCTACAGGGTGCCATTTCAGAATGCTAGACTCCACACAAAAAACACAGAATGAAGAACATAGAGAAATAATGGAGGAACTGATTTCAGCAACAGAGAGTTGGAGTATTTCTATTCATTTTACAGTCACAGTCAGAAGCCATATATGGTATCAAACCTGGCATATCACCAACATAATAGTTTAAAAGATTGTTATTAAGAGAGGGAGATAGACAATGAAAAAAGAAATAGATTAGCCAAATAGAAAATAGCAGAGATGAAACAGTATTTTTGTTCTGAACATAATCTCAAAGGTACTACAAGATACTTTTGCATGTGCTAGTCCAGTGATAACCAAAATAGACCAGAGGGGCAAAGAAGGCTCATAAGTTTTTAGACTACTAAGCTGGAAAATAGGGTATGTGCAGCAATGAAACAGCAAAACAGTTTGATGACATAATCAAATGAAATCATTGTTGAAGCAATGACAGGCTATTGCTTAGCCACTCTTTGTTTTAACTCCTGGGTTTACATACATAGCAAAATTAAAACAGTGAATAGCAAGTGATATCAATTTTACTTAGTTTAGATGTTATGGGTAGGAAAATTAAGGACTTCTTGCTAGGTTTAATGTCAGACCTTGCTGATGGAGAGGCTGTCATGTTGCTCCATGCCTCTTCTCTCAGCCAATTGCAAAAGGACAATGAGCAATGCTCAGGTGTCAGCCACCTCTGAAATCTATGGAGATGGAAATAAAGTATTGCCTCTGCACCTCATGGAAGTGAAACCTTGCAGCTGCAGAAGCACACACTGCCCAATCCACCAGAAAAGATTTTTGGACCTACTGTTTCCTTCATGCCTGATGAAATATTCTGGGAAAATCAAAGTTCATGTTACTTTTGAAAGACTTTAACATACAAGATAGATTACTCATCTCTTTGTGTGTGTTTGTGTATTTTTATAATGTATAACCACATGGCCACTTTGTTTTTATAGCAAGGACTTTGAGCACTGTGGAGGTAGAAGAATAGAAGAATAGAATCTTTATTACGGTCATAGACCAGCACAATTGTGGAGGTAGGGAGGGAATGCCAACTTTCACAGTGCCCCAAAAAAGACACACACATGCCCATGTGAAAAGGAAACACAGAGACATATCTCCCTAATAGGATGCCAGCCATTGCCCAATGAAATCTAGCTTTATTTGAGCAGATTCTCCATAACTGTGCTTCCAGCTATGCTGATAGTATCAGTTCCATTGCAAGAGAGGCTAATGAATACAACCCAAAGTTTTGACAGAGTTGTGCTTAAAGTCAAAACTGGTCATCTAACTGCTGTTCTATCATCCTGCCATCTCCTCATCAAAACAATATTGTACATCTCATTTTCTGTCCATTTTCTCTACCCAATTGCCTTGTCCCTGAATCTACTGAGTACCTAGATCCTATCTTAATCTTGCTTCATTTTAACAAGCAAAAACTGCATTCTGGTTGCTTTTTCATAATCTTTCTGCCTGCAGTTCTCACTCTAGATCTGATGCCTCCCATTATAATTTGATGATACTCCGTGATGGAACAAGAACATGATTGTAGTTTCTGCCAGCTGTTCAAAATGATTGATCTTTTCGAAGCATATGAAGACATTTTCATTAATTAGTTCAGCAGTTCTGAATGACTTCCAATTCTTTTAGTGTCTTGTCCCTTCCTGCTATGAAGAGGAGGAAAAAGCTTGTTAAATAAAATGGATTGTTTTAGCCTTTATCTGTGATCTCTGAGGAGTTTATCACACGGGGAGCCCCATGCAGAAATGTACTTTAAACAGAAAAGAAAAAAAACGCAAAAGCAGAAGCAATTTATCAATGGGATTTCTCTGTGTGATAAACTCCAGCACTAAAAAGGTGGTTAATCCGAACGGAAATTAGACAAAAACTGCTTCTTTTTACTTTCGGGATCTTCCGAAAGTAAAAAGAAGCAGTTTTTGTCTAATTTCCATTCAGATTAACCTCCTTTTAACAGTGAAGTTGCCTGAAAAAACGCCCACTTTTGCAGGTTTTGCTTAATTTAAAGTCCCATTTCCGCATGGGATTTCCCTCGTGTGATAAACTCCTGAGACTTGCTCATATTTACTAGAAATGTTTGCATGCCAAGACTGTGGTGTGGAAGCGAATGAATGACCTCCATTGATAGGGTTCTAATTCTTTGCTAATTTTGTTTGTAAAGGAACAGCAAATAATTTTAGCAATTTTCTTCCTGCTGCAATAATGTTTTTTTTAATGTGCAAAGATATAAAAATTGTGAAAGTTTTTTAAAAAATGTGAAAACAATTGTAATTCAGCATTTTTTTCTGTACTATTTGTATGTGGGATTTTTGAACCAAAATAGCAATTTGTGTACAGAAAAAGAAATGTTTCTCACATAAAAATATTTCTGCACAGAAAATGTTATTTCTTGTAGAGAAAATTATCTAATCAGGGACTTATTTCTTGAAAAATGGGTACTTTTTTTGCAATAGCACAAACAGCAACCCCCCACACACAAATAATACTTAGGTGAAGAAATATTGTTTTCTTTACAGAAAATGCTGTATTCTGTACAAAAATACCATCTAAGAAATTTTGTGAAGGCTAAGTCCTTAACTGCAAAAATACTTATCACCCAAGAATTCTATTCTTTGGGGTTTACCAACTGGTTTTTGGCCATTATAGGCTATTGATTTGTGATAAATTTGCATCATCATCACTTTTTCCTCCATCTTCTATGATTTTAAACTCTTTTTGCCTGATGAAGAAGCCAGTGGAGCTTTAAAAGCTTGCATTATGTGTTTTATGGATTAAGGCTCACCAAGAAAGCTATCGCTCCTTTGTGGAGTTTGTTTTTGTTTTATTCAACTAAGCCTTTGTAAGCCATGTGGATGTAATTCTTTACTAAGAGTTTTCTCAAAGGTAGCAATGAGTAATTTCATTAATTTTCTTCCTTCTGTAAGGAAGTCTTCAAAATAAAATACATAGTTTTTGAAACCTATTCAAAATTTGGGACTTATTCTTTACAAAATTTGTATATGTGTGTGTTTTTTTCTGTAGAAAACAGCATTTTCTTTAAGGAAAGCTGCATTATCTCTATGAAAATTATATTGTAATCCAGAAGTACATCACATTTATATAAATATTTAAGGGAAAAAGAACAGGAAGATCATTTGATTTCAGATGAGATGATAAAATGGGCATCAGATTGTGACTGGGTTATTGGATTAGAGAGCTGGAGTTACTCTAGAAGTAAAAAAAAATTACAAGAGCACAGGACTTGAGGAAAAAATTATTTCAAAATCGATCATAGGTGGTACTTGACACCAAGTAAGATTGCAAAGATATATAAGACCTTATATATACCGAGGTATACCTCGGAGCTTAGGAAAATGAAGCGTTTTGGACAACGACTAGAGTGTAAGTGGCGAAAAACTCGACTCCGATCTGACAGAACTCGCCATAGGAACTTTCTTTGGTCCTATCGGGAGGCAATACGTGCAGCGCAGAGAGCTTTCTCCTCTGCACGTATTGCGTCTGCAGAGTCCCATCCAGCAGAGCTGTTTAAGGTGGTGAGGGAGATGACGCAGGTACCCCCTGCACCAAATCCCTTGCTTAACCCGACAACAGCCTGTTGTGACGCGTTTAACAACTTTTTCGCAGATAAAATCTCTCAGATCAGAGCCAACTTAGACGCCACCATTGTTTCAGAGTCTATAGGCGAGGTATCCAATGACTCCGTCGATGTAGTTATACTGGATCAGTGGCAATCTGTGAGTACCGAGGACGTGGACAAGCTGCTTGGTAAGGTGAGGAAGACGACTTGCCCTCTCGACCCTTGCCCATCATGGCTGGCCGTCCAGGGGGGGGATGCATTGGTGAGATTCCTCACGGATATCATCAATGCATCCTTCAGGGAAGGACATGTTCCATCATGTTTAAAGGAAGCGGCAGTTAGGCCGCTTCTAAAAAAGCCTTCCCTGGACCCCCTGGATATGAAGAACTACAGGCCTGTTTCATTGCTGCCATTTTTGAGCAAGGTGATCGAGAGGGCTGTTGCGCTTCAGCTCCAGGGAGTCTTGGATGATACCGATTATCTAGACCCATTTCAAACCGGCTTTAGGACAGGATTTGGGGTTGAGACTGCCATGGTTGCCTTGACCGACGATCTGCGTCTGAGCATTGACAGGGGTAGCGTGACCCTGTTGGTGCTCTTAGACCTCTCAGCGGCTTTTGATACAATAGACCACGGCATCCTCTTGGACCGCCTGAGGAGGTTAGGTATCGGAGGCACTGCCTTGCAGTGGTTTCGGTCCTTCCTTTCGGGTCGGTCCCAGAGGGTGCTGCTCGGGGACAGTAGCTCCAGTAAGAGGGACCTCACTTGTGGTGTCCCTCAGGGAGCTATTTTGTCCCCGATGTTGTTTAACATCTATATGAAGCCGCTGGGTGAGATTATACGGAGCTATGGTGCTGGGTGTTATCAGTACGCTGACGACACCCAAATCTATTTCTCCATATCTCGTTCGTCGGCCTCGAATTCCAATGGCATCTCTTCTCTCAATGAATGTCTTAGGGCGGTAATGGGCTGGATGAGGAAAAACAGATTGAAGCTGAATCCAGACAAGACGGAGGTGCTCACGGTAGCGGCCCCGAAACCAGGAATTGGGTTGCAACCTCCAGTCCTGGATGGGGTCACGCTCTCCTCCAGGGACTGTGTTCGCAGCTTGGGGGTGCTCCTTGACTCACCGCTCCTTATGACAAATCAGGTTAATGCGACGGTCAGGAGCGCCTGTTATCAGCTTCGGCTGATACGCCAGCTGCGCCCGTTTCTGGAAGTAAGGGATCTCGAGACTGTGGTGCATGCGTTGGTAACCTCTCGCCTCGACTTCTGCAATGCACTCTACATGGGGCTACCCTTGTGCCTGGTTCGGAAATTACAGCTGGTACAGAACATGGCAGCCAGACTTGTTTCAGGAACATCTCGGAGGGAACATATTACACCGGTTTTGAAATCCCTCCACTGGCTTCCTATCAGCTTCCGAACCCAGTACAAGGTGTTGGTTATTACCTTTAAAGCCCTAAATGGCTTGGGTCCAGACTATCTCAAGGACCGCCTCCTCCCCTACAATCCTCCCCGCACCCTCCGGTCCTCCGGGAGGAATCTGCTGCAGCCTCAAAAAACGAGGCTGGTGACAACCTCCCAGAGGGCATTTTCTGTAGTTGCCCCCAAACTGTGGAATGGCCTGCCGGAGGAGATCCGTCAATTGTCATCACTTGACAGCTTCAAGAAAGCTGTCAAGATGGATCTCTTCCGGCAGGCCTTCCCGGATTAATTAAATTTATCAGCTCCGGTTCCAGAATCTCTCTCCGAGATTCTCCCCTTTATGTGACCAGGCTCATATGAGCCAGTGCCTATACATCGCCAGCACTTTTCGTTTGTTGTTTGTTTGTATTGTTGTCCTTTTGTATGGAGGAATCCACCTCTTTTATACGTTATTTTAATTTGGAATTGGTTTAATAATTTTTTAAGGGGGGGAGGGGGGAGGAAATTATTCTTAATTGTTTGTTGTGATTTTATGATGTAAGCCGCCCCGATTGCGCTCAGAGGGGCGGGGTATTAAATAAAAATTATTATTATTATTATTAAGACGAATTCTAACGAATGTTGGAAATGCCAAGAAAAGGGAGGTACATGGATCCATATGTGGGGGCAATGCCCAAAACTAAAGATCTTTTGGAAAAAGATTCACATAATGATTGAAAAGATATTCAAAATAAACTATGATCTGAGACCAGAAATTTATTTACTCAATATATTAAATAAGATCCCATCTCGTGTAGAAAGGAAATACAGGAGAATTTTACTCTGTATGATAATGGTGGCAAGACTTTTGGTTGTACAAATATGGAAAAATAATGAACTTTCTACATTGGATTATTGGCTGCTAAAATGATCAGAAATGATGGAAATGGATATTTTGACTGCTCGTCTGAATCAGAAGGATATGAATGTAATTGAGAAAGAATGGCTTCTGGTAAACAAATTTTGTAAGAACAGGTGGAATTAAACTGTAGGTAGAGTAATAGAATGACAGGGAAATAAGATGAATTGTGCATCACATGAATATAAAACTTTGTGACTACTATAGATAAATGGGTATATATCATAAAAGAACAAAAGAACAATACATTCAAATAGATATGGTTGGGAAGAAAGGATGACCCCGCAAGAGACATTGAGGAAGTAGAGTTTGAGGGATAGTGTTTTATGTTGTTAAGCAAATTCTAATGTACATTATTGGAAAAATATGTATATGTTTGAAGAAAAAATAAAGTATAAAATAATGTTTTTAAACATTCAAAAAGCATGTTATTGTTGTTGTTTTGTTTGAATGCTTTTACCATTTTCTGAATATTCTTTCCATCTCTAGTAAGTCATCGTGGGTCCCATGCTGGGAGAAAGATAGCATATCAAAGAAAGAAAGAAGGAAGGAAAGAACAAATTCCTAAATTCCAAGGGATGGAGCCGTGGCAGTTAAAGTTGTGTCAAACTGGTATAACTGTCCAGTCTGGATATACCTCAGGAAGGCTTCTGCCAGTCAGCACTGACTGACTCTAAGGCATTTTTCCCCCCATGGACAGGTACTTTTGGTAGCCACAGTTGTCTCACTCCTAATAGCTATTCAGATATTCTGGAGTCAGTTAAGCTGGCACATTTCAATTTCATATTTTAAATTTGGTAATAACATCTATTCTGCTAGTTTGAACAGAAACCTAATATGAAATATGAAATGACATTTTTCTTTTCAAACTTTTAGACTAAGAGAAGACAACTGTAGCCTTTCATAATCTCTAGGCAACATAGCCCATGAGAACGCCTATTGGGCCATAGACACCACAACCAGTGGTGAGTACTAATGGAAGTTACAGTGTAAAAGAAATCTGGAGAGCCACAGTTTCTGTACCCTATATTTTATATTCAACAAATCAGTATGATACTTTTTATTTTTAATGTTAACATTAAAACAAGATGAACCATATTGAAATATTGGTGAAATATGCATTTTTAGATTGAGACCAGCCATATGGAGGCTAATAACATGGCTGTAGCATTCACTGAATTGAAAATGAGGAACGTTCTCAAAGATATGCAAGATGGTTGGACAAGTAATTTCCTTTGCTAACACATATGAATATTGCCTATACTTCCATTATTATATTGCCACTTATCAAATTAACATGAAGAAGGACAGATATTTTACACTCTGTGGCAGGGAACTGTCAGCTTGAACAGTACCAGTTATAATTGCAAAGTTTGAGCAAAGATTTTTTTTTTTATGTCCTGCTTTCCTAATTATATGCTTGGCAAAGATAAGACTGTTCCCATGGTGGCTTTTTAGGATCTAAGCCCGCTTTCTTTCAATGGAAAATGTGCTTTTTCATCATATTTTATATCTAAATGAAAAGCCTTGCAACTTGAAATAGTATTTATTTTGTTCATTTAGTAGTGATACCATGGATATATTGCAGGAGCATGAATTACATCTCCTGTGAAACATTGACCAGAATGCTAAATGAAACCCATGAGATTTTCTTTTTTGTAGACTGGTGATCATATTTATGAGCATAAGAGTAACTGAACTTTAAAACTTCCCCCAATAAATGCAAATGAGAATAGTATGTGCAGCTTTTTAAAACGTCTGGTTTCATTCATTGTCTTTTGGGCATTTCAATGAATAAAATCACATTATTCAGTATTTTATGACATTCAAGCAGCACACAATAATAGAGGGAGAAGCATAGTTAAGGTAACTTCAAGTAGACCTTTCTGAAATGTCCATGCAATACTCAATGTCTTACTGGATCCATTACATCCTGTCATAAATAAGGCATCTTCTACGACTGTGATATTCAATAACAGGGCTGCTATTAGTGACATATGCAGGCATAATGTTGTATTATCTCTCTGCTATGTCCTCTTATGGTTATTGTGGAAGGAAGCATCTACCACTTCCTTTGCACAATCATCACCCGCCTGTGCAATCTACCTCTTCCGTCAGCATGCACCACTTTTCATTTAGTGTCTGAAAAGGTTTGAGGCAGCCAGCAGTTTTTGGCTATGTTTCTGAAATTGTATAGCAAAGAAAACATTACCCATTGCCTCTCTGTATTTCCCCAAGGACCCAGAAGGATGGCATCAACCTCTTGCCCTCAGATGTAGAAACACAAATGGATACTGCCTGGCCACAACTAAATGCCTGTGGAGGGACACCATGGTGTCAGAATCTGGAGTTGTGCAGAAAGGGTGATGAACAGAATGCAGACACATGTGGTGGCATTTTATCATCTGTCAGAATAATGTTGGATCTCCTGTCAAATAGTTTCTGGGCAAGGTACAAAGTGTTGGCTATTACCTTTTAAGCCCTACATGGTTTGGGTCTGTGTTACTATGTGATCACCTCCTCCCATATGATCCACTCCCTACACTTCTAGATGTTTACTCCATTCAGCCAGGACTAAGTTGGCAATTGTCAGCCATAGGATTTTTTCTTCAGCTGCTCCTAGATTGTGGAACGGCCTTCTGGAAGAAAAGGCTGTCATACATTGGCCACACCATGAGAAGGCACAACTCATTAGAAAAGACAATAATACTAAGGAAAGGTGGAGGGATGTGGAAACAGAGGAAGAGCACATGCTAGATGGATGGATTCTATTAAGGAAGTCACAGGTATGAATCTTCAGGACTAAGCAGAGCAGTGGGAGATAGACAGCCTTGGAGATGTCTCATCCATAGGGTCACTAGGAGCTGGAATCAACTCAAAGGCACTTAGCAAAAAATAGTTATTTGCTAATTTCATTCTTGATGGAAGCAACAGGGATTTTAACCATTTTCTTCCCACTGTGAGAAAATCTTCAAATACTGCACAGGCTTTGAAGGTTATTTGTAGTTCAGTACTTATTCTAAGCAAAGTCAAATGAGTGGGACAGGGCAGGTTGTGAGAAATAGTATTTTCTGAACAAAAACTCTTCTTTCCTGAACAGAAAAAGCTGTATTTGGGTTATCCTAAACAAAATTTGCATATTCTTTTTTAAAAAACAGAGAAACAAGTTATTCCACATGGAAAATACTATTTCTGCACAGAAAATGCTGTTTCCTGTCCAAAAAATGGGATTTTATATGGAAAAAAAAAGAACTGTGCAAATTCTGCACAGAATAAGTCTTAACATCTGAAGATTCCCATGAGTCCAGGATTCTCTTCCATAGGGAGAAGCCTGATGCTGAAGAAACTTTTCTCCCCAAATATTTCCAATTATTCTTTCTATGCCAAAATTTATATCTTATATGTTAGTACTGGCTATGTGTCTCAATCAAAGAAGAACATCTCCAAGTATTCCTGCCCCATCTCACAGAGCCTGGGGCCACTCTTGAATTCAATGGTCATTTAAATGTTTTGCTTGCTTTTCTTTTTCCTTTGGGTGGCCTATCTAAGTTTCGGGGGGGGGGGGGGGAATGATACATCAAAACTAGAATACAGTCTAGAAACTAAATTGAATATAGGTGAGTAGAGGATAAGACATGAGCTCAATGAATAGGTAAAAGAAGAATGAAGATCTTACAGGAAGCAATGTTACATTTATAGGTTTTTGTGGGTTTTTCGGGCTGTGTGGCTATGTTCTAGAAGAGTTTCTTTCTGGCGTTTCGCCAGCATCTGTGGCTGGCATCTTCAGAAGATGCCAGCCACAGATGCTGGCGAAACGTCAGAAAGAAACTCTTCTAGAACATGGCCACACAGCCCGAAAAACCCACAAAAACCTATGGATGCCAGCCATGAAAGCCTACGACTTCACAATGTTACATTTAGTTAGTTCAATTTCCCAATAACTCGGGGCAAAGCAGATGGGGCAAAAGAAATGGCTAGACGCTGTTCCTGCCCCAATCACCTTGGGACTGCTGTGGGACCACAGTAACCAGACCCCACAGTCCTGAGGAAAGCCACTATCATGGTCCTGAACAGGTCACAAAAAAAGGAGTTGTAAGAAACTGCTCCTTTTGCAGCCAGTTTTCGGCTGCATGCGGTGGCCCTGACATGGCCTCTGTGTGGCCTCTGCACAATCCTGGGACATACGTCATGTGCAAGCCCTGGCCCCTGGATCGACCTGATGGCAGCCCTTTTGGGACATCTGTTTGAGGTCTCAGTTATGATATGACTGCACTTTAGTGACAAATCAGGTAACTCCTTTGTAATATAACTGTACCTGATAGTTAATTTTATAATTACAGAGTGTAACTTCACTAAATGACTAAATGAACAAATACCAATGTGCGGCTTGCTTCTGGCCTCACACTACTGCATTCACATTTAACTTAATAATCAAAAATAATTATCTTTTCGGAAATATGGAGAGGGGTGCCTTAGTTCTACAAATGTATCTGACTTCTTTTTTAAACTAGCAATGTCATGTTAGCACTGATACTAAACAATCTGTTAAATATAGTTGAGATTATCTCTAAATAAATATGGATATGATTGCACTGCTTATTATTTATTGTATACACAGATTTAAATGATTATTTCTTTGTAATTTTCTAAATCGTGTTCCAGAAATTTAAATGAAACAATTTTCATATCATTGCTCCACCCACTGTCCATATAGGACATTGCTGAGTGGCTGGCAGGCATGTGAAGAATTCTCAGCCTCAGTTTACTACTCAGGGTAGTAAAATGGTGTTCCTCATATAAAATGGCAAAATCAAGTTTTGATTTTTGGAATTTAAATTTTTTTAAAAAATTAAAAACATATTTTCAAGCCATAGATGCTTGAATCTATGGATAAAGAACCCATGGACATGAAGGTCCAACTGTAGAAGGCAGTATCCTGTACCTCCTTTTACAATGAGTAACCTGTGGCCTCATCTGCACTGCAGAATTAATGCAGTTTGTCATTAGTTTAATTGTCATGATCCAGTGCTATGGAATTCTGAGATTTGAAGTTTGTTGTGGCATCACAGTTCTCTGACAGCAAAGGCTAAATATCTAATATACTAATAAAACTACAAATCTCAGAATTCCATAACATTGAGCCATGACAATTAAAGTGATGTCAAACAGCATTAATTCTGCAGTGCAAATGAGGCCTGTGAATCTCTTTTTCCTGTGGGGTATATGAGATTTGGTAGTCTTTCTTACCATAATCACACAGAAATTCAAAAAAAAAAAAAAAAGAACTAAGAATCACATATGTGGTTATGCTGGAAGACATGTTCTGACATCACTGTAAGCATGAGCTTTGTCGGAACCCTGTCTTACTATAGATAATACAGTGTGTTGTCTCTCATGTTTCATCACTCCAGCTTACCATGAGAACAGCTAAATGATTCATTCTACATGGACATATGAACCCAGCCATTATTTGAAGTGCCAGCAGGTGATATTTATGTAATCAGAAAATGTTTCCACGCAGTGTCATCCTATAAAATAATTAAGCCAATAAAATTTATCTTGTTCAGCAACTATCTGGAGGATCACCAGTAAGAACTCCACACTTTGCAGTCACATATTGCTGAGTAATGAACTGCCTGTCAGCATTATGTTCACGCTCCTGTCAACTAATATATTAGCTAAAACTCAGATATGGCAGAAGCTACATCATTCTTGGCAGAACCCAGAAGTCAGGGTAAACTGATGAAGTTCAATTTGGAAATATTAAAATCTCTTGGATCCAAGACTTTTGTTTGAACTCAAGTTAATCCTGTCTGAAGAAAGCATCCTGCTGAATACCATTTGCACTAGATTCTGTGGAACATTTTTTTTTTTTTTACATTGAGATCAGTAGAATGAAGCCACTGAAAATCTGTTTGAGGGAAGTGAGAGAAGCATCAGTTTTACAAGGGCTCCTCTGTTGTTTCCACTGAAAGTGGAAGGTCATACTCTTTTATTTATCTGTGTGTATGTGTGTTGAGTAAGCAAATACTGATGAATATTGGCTTGATTATTAATCCTAGCTGAAGACATTTCTCTGCCTGCCACCAAACATCCCCATCACCTTCCCTTCATCAGTATCTCAGAGCCCACATGTTAACAACTTTAACTGCAATATTTAATTCCTACCTGCTTTCTCATGATGTGGCTAAAGTACAACAGCCCTCAGTTAAGTATATCAGCATGCAAAGGAATCTTGTAGCACTTTTGAGACTGAATATGTAAAATAAGCTTGTAGTATAACCTTTTTGTAGACTTGGGAGGACTGCAGACGGGTGGCTCTGGGCTGCCCTGGGAAGCCGCAGATCAGGGCTATGGCAACCCCATGCCTTGGCCCTGATCCTCTCTTTTGCCACTCCAAAAAGAGCGGCAAAATGCCGCTCCTTTTAGGGGCAGCAAAAGGCCACCCTAAGAGCTGGCACACAGCTCTTCAGCGCCCTTTTCAGTGCAGCATGTTTGAACACTGCACTGGAAGGGCATCCCAATGCCGCACACCACGCATAATGGCATGCAGCATCAGGATGGCATTGGTGTGGGGTTGGACAGCTGGCATGTGGCTGCCTCACCCCAATTCTGCCTCCAGGCTGGCCCTTTGGGCCAGTCCGCAGAGGTCCTTGGTCTACTTCATCTGACTGAGCCTACAAAACCTGATGCTATGACTTCATTCAAACAGTTTGATTGGTGGTATGAGATCCCTTTTCATACTGATATTCCAGACTAACATGGCCATGCCTCTGTATGCTTAAGTACATTTCACTATGGCCCAAAACACATGGACCAAATAACAAGGATTCTAGCCACATTAGGGGCATAGTGTTCAGATTAGGCACATCCCAAATGTGTCTGGAAGTCGTGCTGAGCCCACGTCATCTGGAAAGAACCAGGAATCTTCCAGTGGCCGAATTCAAGACTGTGGCAGCAGCTGAAATCAGGAACAGGCATGTGTGGCTGCTACACCTCCAGCAGGAATGGCACTGGTGCAGCCTTGTGCCAGGCTATTCGGTCTGTATGTTTCAGGCCTGTGTAACCTCTATGTAACCCCCCAAAATCTAACCTTTCTTTGGTCAGGACCAAAGTGGACCTCCTTTTCCCTATAGAGCTGATGCTTAGTAGGTTGCAAAAGGAGTTAATATTGTCATAATGGTATCAGAATTATGACTAAGTAGTGACCATGAAGTTTCCTAGATTCATGCATCTGTGACTGTTCCATATTCATAGAACATAGCCAACATTTTGTTTGAATGCTAGTAGAATATAAATTTCTGCCAGATTATTTGTGTTCATGTGGGCAAAGGTGGCAGCACTTCCTTCTCTGCACCATGACACTTAGGTCTTGGACACAGTTCCACTCCCCCCAGCCACTCACTGGTTGCAGGAGTACACCCAGATAAGCTTCCAAGTGCTGTTGTGTACCTGGGGAAGGGAGCATTGCTATTATCCTCAAGTATAAGATTGTTCCTTGTTCCATGACACAAAACTCCAACCAGCCAATCAGAGGCAATGGGCCATTGCATCCAGGAGCTGTCTGGCTGCTCTTAATGTCCAGAAGTGTAGTTTCAACAAATGGTGAAGGGAGAATTTTTCATGGCTCAAGAGCTGCTTCATGCTATGTCCTATACTGCTGGCAAAAGGTCTGCTCTGTGTGCTAAGGCAGTGATGTGGAGGAGGAGGTGTAGTGTGTTTTCTAATACAGGACATAAAATTATTATTTTTTACTTTTAAACAATGGAAAAGGAAAATTACTTTTAAAATTGTGATGATAATGACAGCTCACTACTTGGGTAAATAGAACTGGAGCAACTGCTTTCAAAGGGAGCTTTTCAAACTTTGCTACTTTCCTTGACATCTGAAGATCCAACAAAAGGAAAGCAAAAATAAAAAAATGCTTCCTGTCTTGAGAATGGAAGGTTTGTGGCAAGGCCTAGCACAGCCAGGAAACCACCAGTAGGGATATACTACAAGGGCTGGTAAATCATTTGGAAAGAATGCAAGTGAACCATGTCATGCCTGTGAGTTATGGTGTAAGTGACATCTTGAAGAAGGGAATACTGGAGTAAATGACACCTCACAATGAAAATGCATTTCAACCTTTCCAAAGATGATCACCTCTGGCAGGTGGACATAATAGTATGCCAGGCATTGACAAAGTGGAAAGAAAAAAGAGTGGCAACAAAGAGAAGCAAAGGAAACCAGTTAGGAGAAAATCACTGGAGGGAGTGAAGACAAATACTAGATTATATTGTGCTACATATCATCAGGGCACTCTGGCATCTACATTTGGGTCAGATTAAAATGAGCTGCTCTGAAGAACAGTTTGTTTCTGTCTTGGGTCCTTTCCACACTGCACAATTATAGCACTATATTCCACTTCAACTGCCATGGCTGCATCCTATTGAAGCCCATGTAGTTTGATGATGCACTAATGACACTCTCTGGGCATACACTTCTATAAACTGCAAAGCCTAGGATTACATATTATGTTTTCACAGAAACTAAAATGGAACACAGCACTATAACGTTATAGTGTGAAAGGGCCCCTAGACTCTGTTCCAAGTCAGAATGTAGGAGTTCTCCATGTTTCTCCTGGGACTCTATGGCTGGAATTCTTTGATGTGTTTTGTTAGTTGTTGCACTTTTTCCAAGGGTGTGCAGTACTGGTGAAGGAAAACAGACAATATCTGCTGGGTACAAGCAACCTTTTTCTTCAGTTCCTTACTTCCTTCATGGCTGCTTCAGCCATGGCCTTTTGTGTCCTGTGGTCACAACCTACATCAGGATAATTGTATTTACATGGAACAGAACTAAAAGAGAAACCAAAGTTAAAATTTTCAGGTTTTTGTTTATTTTGTTGTGGAAGCAAACATGAAAACGTATTAACTCACTTGCCAATCTTTTTAGTCCCAAGGTGCTATATGACCTAGGCAAAGCTAACCACTTTTCAGCAGGGATAAGTGAGAACTTTGTGATCATTTCTTCATATGAACTTTCCAATATTCAGAAATATTTTCACAAAATGCAAAAGAAATGATTAGCTTCTTCCTGACACAAATTGCTTCTGGCATGCTCACTTTACTTGACCATGGCCTGAATCTAATTGTTTGTTCTAACCAGAATAAACCTATTCAGTCTGTGTAAATTTGTTAAATTAACATTTGTGTGTGTATATATACATAATTGTAAAAAAACAAACAAAACCCCACCAGATAAGTGGGACCATGCTGGCTCCAGCTACTGGACACTGAAATCTAATAACATCTGAAGTGCCTGATTCTTACCCCTATACAATATGTAAGTAATTAAAACTTTCTCCATATGAGTTTTTCAGGGTGCACATAATTAAACATTTTTTCTTGCTTTATCTGAGGCTGGTGACACTTATGAATCTTGCAAAAGCCAGTTTAAATATTCTTTTCAAAAGAAGAAAAAAGAAATCAAGATCTATTTGCAGGTTGATTTTACTGGTTATTATAGCGCTGAATACTTAACAGGCAAACTCTGTTGTTAAGTTAAAGAAAAGCATGTCTTGCCTAATGCCACTTGGATGTTCTCCTGTAGTCAGAACTGACATTTTTATCTGATTTTTGCACCTAGGCACAGATGGAGATTCTATTTATAGAGCAGGAGAAGAATGGCTATTGATCACTCCTAGGAGTACAGAGTGCTGATGGCCCTGCTTATTCGTGCGATATGAAAAAAAAATCATTTACAGATTTCAAGAATAAAGAAAAAGGATCAAATCCACACACATTTTAAGTTTGATCTACCACTCCTTTTGCCAAAAAAGATATACTACCAATTATGTTTCACAGCTCTTTGAGGCAGCCTTTTCCAATTTGGGGTCTTCAGATATTCAGCCATTATTCCCATTCTCCTTGCTCATTGGTTACCCTCACCCTCATAATGGGAGTTATAGTCTCACAACCCAAAATTGGGAAACATTGCTCCTGAGTTTAATTGCTGAAACATGGCAAGTAATAACACAGGGCTTGAAGAGACTGCTAGAAATAATCCAGCTTGAGACCACTTTAACAGCCCTGACTCAGTGTTAGGGAATCATGGGAACTGTAGTTTATTATGGAACCATAACTCTCTGACAGAGAAGGGCTAATATCTCAGAAAAAACTACAGTTTATATAATTCCCTAGCATTGAGCCAGGACAGTTAAAGTGGTCTCAAGCTGGATTATTTCTGGCAGTCTGTTCAGGCCCACAGTTGATGCACAGAGGTCCTCTAATTGATGTGTTCAAACTATTTGAAGGCCATCTGCTTTTAAGAATGTGCTTCAGGTTTGTGACATCCTGACCCTTAATGGCTAGCTCTGTTGCTGGTATAATGTTTTCAGTCTATGCCCCAAATATAAAAGCTTTTGGGTCAGCATAGCAATGACTATGATTGGCTCTTAAGATGTTGGTATGAGGTTCTTGCTATTTACTCTGTGGTGCTGTGAATCAGAGAATTGCATATGACATGGTACATGTCTAGCCCTACCAGTAAGCCAGGGTTGGGCAACATACAGCTCTTGGACTGCACACAGCCCTCCAGGGCCTACAATGTTCTCCCTGTGGGCTCATGACTTCCCCACACTGAAAAGAAATCTGTTTTATCATATCAATATAACCCCCTAAACTTCCTGGGAATCAAACCAGTCAGAATAAACTGTGGACAAGGGTCAGTTAGGGCTTTGAACAATGTGGCCTGATAACCTCTGGAAAGAGGTGAAAATGTCTCTCATCGAAATAAACCTGGCCACCTCTGCATCTGGCAGATAGGTTTGTCAAGTCAGGACCAGCAGCACATGAGATATCAGAGCCAGAACCTGAGACCTAGGAATAACCCCCTGTGGTTTCACAGAGGTTAATCCCCAGGTTATAATAGAAGTTATAAGGGGGAAACTACATGGTGAAGCCCTTGGTGATGTAGAATCTTACATCACCAGGCAAAGGCTAATCAGCTGAACTCCCCATCGTGCAGGAATTGTCAGTATATTTTTCCCCAGGATGTAAAATGTTCCAGGTGCATGCAGTGTGCAAAAAGGAGAAAAGCTGACTCAGAGGAAGCTGATTGAAACTTCAGCAGGAAGTTGGGTGGTAACAGTTCAAAACTGCATAATCACTGTGGACATGTGACAGAAAAATGATGAAACACTGGCAGGGAGTTGGGTCAGAATCTAGCCAGATTTTGTGCATATAAGGAAGAATGCTCCAATGCATTGAGGTTAGGAGGATGTTCGTTGGTGGTGGAGCATTATGTCAGATGGTGTAAATATTACTGTTCTTGTAAATATTTGCTGCAAGATTAAAAAACCTCTTCAGAAGAACCTCAGCAGTTGTGAGTAAAACTCTGTTCAGCAGAAGGAGTTTTTTTCTCTTCAGCTACTTCCAGACTCAGCAGTAGTGTCTGTCTTCCTGGTTGGTAGTCTTCTGCATGTGGACACAGTTGTACCCCCGCACTAACAGGAATACATAGCTGAAGAACCCCTGAAAGATGGACATCCAACCTTTCTTTAAAGATCTGAAAAGGAGAGTCCACTATCAAGTATGGTAATCCATTTCACTATAAAACAACTCTTACTGTCAGGACATTCTTCCTTATGTTCAGGTGGAATCCTTTATTTGAATCCATTGGTCCATGTCCTAGTCTCTGGATTAGAAGAAAACAAGATTGTTTTCCTCATTTTTTATTAATCTGCCCTCTGCCCTATCATTCCCAATGGGCACTAACCAGCTGCCATTCACCTGTTGCTCTGATTCTGTATATGAGAAGAGCTATCTATCCCTTTTCCCTGTAATGATACCCCACAAAACAATTTCTCAAAAAAAAAAATTCCATATAAAATTAGAAGGCCATAAAACTGTTTTCTACGCTACCTGCTCCACAATCCAACTTTTGTACAGGCTTATTATTGCCTGGGCATCTGAATGAGATTAATCCATCCTCACCACATGGAATTATGGGCCTGTACAGACTTCCAGAAATAATACAGCTTGAGATCACTTTAACTGTCCTGGCTCAATGCTAGGGAATCATGGGAATTGTAGTTTTTTCTGAGACATTGAGCCTTCTTTGTCAGAGAGCTCTGGTGCCACAATAAACTATAGTTCCCATGATTCTCTAGCATTGAGCCAGGACAGTTAAAAGGGTCTCAAAATGGATTATTTCTGGCAGTCTGTACAGGCCCTATATTGCTATTTACAACCCTACCATAGGTTATATGATGGGATAACCTGAGCACAAGCCATCTTTGACTTCCAATGAAAGACATTAGTATGTATCTCATAAGCAACAATGCCTCCATTGTAATCTTAATCTTACTCACCCTTGAATTCTTTTGTTTGCCTACAGTTAAAGTCATTTCACAATGTTGTTAAGCTATTCTAAATGGGGAGAGGAAAAGGATAAAAGAGGTTTTAAATCAAGAAGAATGTGAAAAGAGAGGTCTTAAATCAAGAAGAATGAGTTTCAAGAGCACTATAAAACAGTTTTAGTAACAGAATCAATATTCTGTGTTTATTGGGATGGTTATCATTGGACTAAATCCAATAACTAGACCCAACTAGAGAGAGAAAATCAGTAAGTGGTAACCCATGGATTTGAGGGGGACCCTAGTTGAAAAGCAGCCAAAGTCTCATCATGATCATCCAGTGAGACAAGAATCTTGCTGGCAGCATATAAAAAGGATGTAAAACATACAATGAGAACAATTCCATTTCGGTGAGACTACTGTTACTTCAAAACTTTTCCCTGTGGATATATATATATATATATATAGATATATGACAATTTGAACTGAAATAATAAATTTTTGAGGACAGATCAAGATAAAAAAGAAATCAATTTGAATGCATGCCGGGATAAACTTGTTGCCTATGGTGGATTTACAATTTGCAAGTTAGATTGAACTAAATATACTACTCTCTGACTAGACAAAAGGGAAAGAGAGAAAGAATACATATATTAATAAAAGTGAAACTGATGCTTACCTACATTTTAAAAACTGGACTGGACTTTCTTTGTGGATAAAATTGGACTAGGTAGCGATTTGTGAAAATAGGAGCGGACATTGATGAGCAGACAATGACACCAAGGAGAGAAGAAGGCAAGCAGGAGGAAAATGGCACCTGGAAACTTTTGAGAGTAGACAGACCAGGGGGATCAGAGAAATGCTGGGATGATTGTTGTGAGATTTAGAAAAGAAAGAGACAGTAACATCATTATGAGATTTAGGAAAGGAAAGAGATGGTGACAGAGGCAAGAAGATGGGACAGCAGGAGAAAAGACTGAGGTCTGAGAATGAGAAAGGTTGGTGAGAGAAGTCTGTAAACAGCGTGGGGCGAGAGACAGTAGCAGGAGAGAATATAGAATAGTGAGATGAAAATTATTGGACTGTCTATAAATTGGATGTATTTTATTTGGACTATTTTTAAATATGATGTAAAACTGATTTCAGGATTAAATGCAAGTGACTGGTGGCTTAAGCAAGTGAAAGGAAGATACGCTTGGACTGAGAGGACTGAGAAAAGAGAGAGAGAAAAAGAAACAGAGTGGTAAATATCTGGTGGTGACCTCCAGACAAAGAGACAGAGAGTAAAGAGATCAAGAGAGAGAGAATTAATAAAGGTCACCTGCTACGTTTCTGTAACTGTGGAAATAACTTTCAAAGCGTTCAAAACTGATGATAGTAGTTTAATGAATTTAATTAACTTTTATCAATTTAAAACACACATTTCAAATTCCAAGAACTAAGAAGAACATTGCTGACATCTACTGGTAAAGGACTACAATTGCTGATGAATTTCTGGACCTGGCTTGATTTCAAAACAATAAGTAAATTACATAATTCAATTTATTATTAGATAAGTTCATTATAATTTTAAAATATAAGTTTTGAATAGAAGATATTATTGAATTTATATATGTATTTAATATAACTAATTAATTGGATAGCGGATTTTGTGTTTTCTCTTTAACAATAAGTAAGCAATTATACTCAATTGAATATAAAATAAGTATTTACGTAATTCACTCAAGTGTTGTTTAAGACTATATTGAATAGTGATTATTGAGAACATTTTGAGAAAATTTTGAATCTCTGAGTATTGAATATTTTGAATACATTTAACATGTTGAATTATTGATTTACAATTGAATTGGGGTGCCATATAGAATTACTGTATATAGAAGTAAAGTAATAATGATGATAATAATAATAATAATAATAGCAGCATAATAGTAAATATTGGGTAATGAATTGATTAAATTAAATTGAGTGAATAGTTAATTTAGAATTGATGAATTGTTGAATTATTGAATTGAACTTTGACTTAAATCTGAACAGATGTGAGAGATGACTTTAAATAAATGAATTGATGAATTGTTTGAGTCGATGAAATTGACTTGAACTTGAACTGAAATGATTAAGAACTGAATTGAATTGTTTGTTAGAGTTAATTTAAGCTTATACCATTTAAAAATACTTAAATAATTGAATACTGTTATAAGAATTTGATTTGAAATGAATTGAGCATTAATTGAAGGATAAACATGGCCTCTGGTAAAAGACTTATACCCAGACCCATATGCAAACTGTTACTCAAAGAAGAGAGGGTCAACTTACACACTGAAACAAACAAACGTAGGCATACCTGCTGGAAGAAATCAGATATCTTAGGACAGAGATTTGATAGGAAGTTAAACAAGAATCAAAGGACACAAGATGAGTGATTAAGGAAGAAATGAGGAAAGAACTGGGAGCTATAGGAAAGAGGATGGTTAAGATGACCAAACAAGTTGAAACTCTACAATCAGATGAGGAAAATTTGAAAGAAGTGACAAAAGACTTTAAAAAGACATCAGAATAGCTGTTGACACACAAAGGAAAGATGAGAGTATGATTTTGTGCTGAACAGAGGCAAGAAGATAGGACAGCAAGAGAAAAGACTGAGGTCTGAGAATGAGAAAGGTTGGTTTCCCTATATTTCATTATAGGGGAAAATGTTTAAAATTTAGTGGAATACCAGAAGATGCTAAAGAAAATACCTATATTGGTTTATACCAATATTGGCAGACTATATAAGACTGACAACTTCAAAAATGGATGAAGGAATTGACAAAATATTTAGAATTCATTCATTATCGCCAAAGAAAGGAAATCACCCTGTGACATGGCAATTTGTTTTACAAGAACTAGACTTAAGGATTTAATTATACAAAAAAGCTGCAAAGATGATTTACTGATAGAAGGTCTAAAAATAAACATCTTTAAAGACATTCCATTATCAATATTAAAAAAAAACCCGCCAGGAATACAAATTCCTGATGCTACAGTTACACAAACGTGGAATAAAATATACCTGGGAGAAAATCAAAGGTGTGGCATTTACATATTGACAGAAAAGATTCAAAATAAATTCACTACAAAAGGTTAAAAACTTCTGCAAGAGATTTCAAGCAGATATGGAAATAAGATCAGACAAGAAAAAGGAGAAGGATACCTCAAAAGACCTGGAAATAAAAGCTAGGAATGTGATGGAAAACCAAAGCCAAAACCAAAGCAGGAACAAAGAAGGAGTGATTGATGGAGAGGAAGAAAGTGAACCCCTTTTGGATGAAGGTAAAATATGAAAATGAGACCCAAAAAATGATGACGAAGTAGAAGAAGTAGAAAAAGAGGAGGAAAAAGAGATAGAATTAATTAAATATATCTAAAAGAAAAGTACAAAAGAAATAGTTTAAGATGTTGACCCAGATCTGTTCCTGGAATGTAAAGGGTTTTAAATTCAAAATATAAATGCAGTAAAATATTTCATTATCTAGGAAAGAAAAATCAGGATTTTATTTGTCTACAAGAAACCAAGATTAAACAATCAGATTTTAGATATTTGAAAAATCCTAAACTAGCTCAAATATTTGTATCAGCTAATGAAAAGAAAAAGAAAGGAGTGGTGATTTACATGAAAAATAAATATAATGCTAAAGAAGCCTTTGTAAATCAAGAAGAACATTTCTTGGCAATTGAAGAAATATGGCAACAGATGAAAATTTTGTTAATTGGAGTTTACACACCACAAGAAAACAAAGACAACTTTTAAAAAGAAATTGAGTAAACAAATCGAGAAGTTTGAATATGAACGCTTTTTGATAATAGGCAACTGGAATGGTGCAATCGATCCAAAGACAGATAGAACCTTATATAAAAAGATTTTTAAAATCAAGGTAGATTGCCAAAGTCCTTCTTTGAATTACAATACAACCTTTCTTTGTATTTTGAGCAGATAAGGGAAAGTGGGCAGGGGATGGGTGTGGTGTGGCCTTGGCTCATAGAAATAACCTAACCTTGACCAGGATACCTATTCGGAAAACAACCTGCAGTGAGTGTATGTACCTCAGCCTGAAAACCAGGGATAGTTTGGGGATTCTGTTCATATACTAGCCACCCCGTTGCTTAACAGACTCCCTAACCAAGCTGACTGCTCTGGTCTCTGAGTTGCTGAGGGAGTTGCCCAGGAGGGAGCACATAACACCAGTGCTTAAATCCCTCCACTGGCTGCCAATTAGTTTCCGGGCACAGTACAAGGTGTTGGTTTTAACCTTTAAAGCCCTACATGGTCTGGGTCTATCGTATCTCCGGGACCGATTTTCCCCGTATGATCCCCCCCCTCGCACCCTTCACTCCTCTGGGAGGAACCTGTTACAGCCAATAAAAACTAGGTTGTCTCAGACCTCCCAGAGGGCCTTCTCTGTGACTGCTCCCAGACTATGGAATGGCCTGCCAGACGAGATCCGTCTTATCACCACCCTTGCTAGCACCCTTGCTAGCAGTAATGATGGATCTCTTCTGGCAGGCCTTCCCAGAATAATCTCATGGCTAGTTGGAGATGGTCATTACCTGTCCCCTTTTTCTACCACTTCCTGCTTGCCCTTGATGTTTTTATTGTTTTTATTGTACTATTCATATTTTAGCTCTCTATCTAGTTTAATTCAGTTTTAATGGGGTGGGAGGGTTATAATTGGGTTGAGGGAATGTTTTTAACTGTTTTTGTTTTAAATATGTTGTAAGCCTCCCCAGTTGCCGAGCAATAAATAAAACTTATTATTATTATTATTATTATTATTATTATAACAGATGTGTGGACTGGCCTATATGGCAAAGCTAAAGGTTTCACCTTCTATTCAGATTGTCACAAAACTGAATCCTATATTGACATGCTTCTAATTTCAAACACCTTTTTAGAAAATTAAAAAGATGGATATCTGGCCAAAGATTAGCTCTGATCATAACCATATTCTTTTAACTACTTGAAAGAACAAAAAATTCAATACAATTGGCATTTGAATAAACAATTGCTGAAAAATGAAGAGCTTCTAGAAAAGGCAAAGTTTACTTTAAAACAATATTTTTGTCAAAACATAAACCCACATCTCCAATCAAAGCCTGTTTGGGATGTCAGCACAGCCATTATTGGGGGGGCTGGTATTCAGAGAGGAGCTAAAGTTAAAAGAGTGGTCCAAGAGGAAATTAAAATAAATAAATAAAATTAATAATAATATTTTTTATTTATATCCCACCCCTCTGCAATGCAATCAGGGTGGCGTACAACAAATTAAAAACATCACAAAAGTTAAAATCAATCCAAGTCCATTCCCAAACCCACCCTCCCCCTTCAAAATAAATTAAAGTAATACAGAGTTAAAATGCCAATGGCTAAAATCTACAGACAATACAGGCAAAACTACAGCCAAAAATTCACAGCGCAGTAAACAAGGCAGTAGGATAGAAGGAATATGAGACAAAGAAAAAGATTCAAGAGAATTCAAGGAAAAAAGAATTAATAAATCAGCTTAAAAACCTTCAGAAAAATCTGGATGTTAAATTAACAAAGGAAGTTGAAAAGAAGCTAACTTTTGTTAAACAAAACATTTTCAAATCTGCCAATAAGACTGGAAGATGGTTAGCGAATAGGGTGAAAAAGGAAAAGGAAAAGAAACTCATTCAAGAAATAGTCAACTAAAAGGAAACCATAACAAATCAAGAAGGGATTAAAAATGTGTTCATAAAATATAAAACAAAAGTTTATATAGAACAACAGGTTGATAAAGAAAGATGACTTAGAAGAATTTTTGTCAAAACATAATGTAAAAATAATCTCAGAAGAAAACATATAAATATTAAAAGCATCATTTATGATAACAGAAATAGTACAGGCAATAAGAAGGCTCAAAACAAACAAGGCCCCAGGTCCTGATGGCTTTACAGCAGAATATTATAAATGCTTTGAAAAAGAATTAATAATCCTTCTGCAGAGAACATTAATCAGAATACTTGAGAATGGTCTCTCAATGTCATGGGAAGAAGCAAATATAACTCTCATCCCGAAAGAAGGAAAAGATAAGAGCAAAGTTGAGAATTATTGACCCATTTCACTTTTAAACATCAATAAAAATTTTATGTCCATACTAGCAGAAAGACTAAAAAATATTTTGATCAAAGTAATGCATGAGGACCAAACAGGCTTTCTTCCTTCAAGACACATGAAAGAAAACATAAGAACAGTGATAAATGCCATTGAATATTATGAAAGCCACAATGAAAAGAAAGCTGCTTTTATCTTTGGGCCTTTGCAGACTGCCAGAAATAGTGCACATTAAATTGAGGCACTGCCCTGGCTCAGTGCTAGGGAATCATGGGAACTGTAATTTATTGTGGCACCAGAGCTCTCTGACAGAGAAGGCTCAATGTCCCAATTCCCATGACTCCCTAGCACTGAGCCAGGGCAGTGCCTCAATTTAATGTGCACTATTTCTGGCAGTCTGCAAATGCCCTTAGTCAACTGAAAAAGCTTTTGACAAGGTGAAATGGAGTTTCATGCTGAAGGTAATCAAGTGTTGAATTTAGGACAAAATTTCTATGAATGGATTAGAAATATTTTTAGAGAACAGAAAGCTCAGTTAATTATCAATGGAGAAAGAAGTTGAAAATTTGACATACAGAAAAGGCCAAGGCAAAGATGTCCATTATTCCCACTTTTGTTTATTATAGTGATTGAAACCCTTAATAATCGAATCAGGGAAGATATAGATATCAAAGGAATACAAATAAAAGGTCAAAGTTACAAGCTGAAAGCTTTTGCTGATGACATAGTTTTCTTTTTAGAAGAACTGATGGCCTTTATTGAAAAATAATGAACATTTTTATCGGACTTTGAAAAGATTTCAGTTGTGAAAGTAAATAAGAAAAAGATGGTGATACTTGTTAAAAATATGACAAAGAAAGAAGAAGAAATGTTGCAGAATAAATCAGGATATTAAATCAAAAAGAAAATAAGATATTTAGGTATTTGGATAATAAAAAAGAATTCAGATTTATATGAAAATAACTAAGAGAAAAAATGAAAGGAAATAAAAGAGGAGTTAAATAAATGGATAAATTTATCCTTGTTTGGAAGAATAGAGACTATTAAAATGATGGTGCTCCCTAAGATGATTTTTTTTTTCAAAACAAAATTAATTGTCAATGAAAACACTTTTCAAATTTGGCAGAAAGATTTGATGAAATATCTATGGTCAGGAAGGAAACCTAGAATAAAATGGAAAACCTTTATGGATAAGAAAGAAATTGGTGGATGCAACCTTCTGGATTTGAGGATTTACTATTAAGAAAATGCTTTAACATGGATTATGTAATGGATAAACATGGACAAGACAAGAATTTTAGCCCTAGAAGGTTTTAATTTGAGATAAGGGTGGCACGCCTATATGTGGTACAAGAAAGCTAAAATACATAAAGATTTTGAAAATCATTATATAAGAAAATCACTACTAAGAATTTGGATGCAACTAAGAGGAAAATTCTACAGAAAACTGCCACTATGGGTGTCCACACAGGAAGCATTTTTTGGGACATGGCGTGAGGTAGCAGAATGGCTCAGATACCAAGATATTTTGAATAGAAAAAGTAGAGGACAGTACAAAATGAAACCTTTAGAGGACTTCAAAGAGCTAGATCCAAAAATTCATTGATTGCCTTATAAACAATTGACAGACAGATTACAAAATAGAAGGATTTGAAGAAAATGAAAATAAGCTGGAAAAAGTGATAAGATGTAATGGCCCAAAATTGACATCAAAATTCTATAATGTGTTGTTGAAAAGAGAATTAGAACACAATATCATGGAAGAGACAATGATTAAGTGGGCATCAGACATTGGAAGAGATATAGACTTCGAAAGTTGGGAATCGACAAGCAGAAGAATTCAAAGATTTACTAAGTACCAGGACTTAAAAGAAAATTATTTCAAAATGAACCATCATTGGTACCGAACTCCAGTAAAATTGGCAAATATCTACAAAACAAGCAGTAACAAGTGCTGGATATGTAACCAGGGCATTGGAGGGTGGTACCACATGTGGTGGAATTGAACTTTAATTAAGTCTTATTGGGGGGAAATATACATAGCAATATGTGAGATTTTCAATATTAATTATAATTTGCTACCTGAAATATACTTACTAAATATGGTAAACAAAACATCTAAAGAGATAGAAAATAATAGGGGAAGATTACTGTTATCATGATAACAGCTACAAGCAAAAAAAAAAAAAAAAAAAAGGAAAACAACAGAGGTACCTTCAGTGAAAGAATGGTTTTGGAAACTATTAGATATGATGAGCATGGATATACTAACTGCTAGATTAAAGGGACAAAATATACAAATAGTAGAACAAGACTGGACCCCAATAATGCTATACTTGATGAAGGAAAATTTAAATTTATAAAGATGTTAAATTTTTAAAAAGTTAAGATAACTGTGATCAAAATAATTTGAGTTTGCTGTTTAATCACATAGAGTAACTGGAAAAATGCTATAGTTGTTGTGAAGACAGTAAGATTTAAATGATAAAAGTTTTTGTACAAACTGGATGAACACAAGATGTTAACTGTAAATATGTATATTTGAAAATTATGTTATATGACTTTTGATATCATTTAGTGTATTTAGTGTATGCTGTAAAAATAAAATTAAAAAAAGTTTACTATAAGGATACTATAGGATCTTTTTGTCTTTAATTTGTTTTAAATCATTCTTTTATTTGAATTTTATGTAACCCATTTTTACCTTGTAAGCAAATTTTATATTCTTTATATACTTAAAAAAAACTAAGTAAAAAAAAATGGGGTGTGTCATAGTGGGGAAATCCCAATATGTCTTCCAACTCCTGTCAGTCACCTATCCCTGACCTAAGATATGAATGTTAATGGCAGTAACTATCAGTAGACTACCAGCCTGTTATCTTACATGTGTCACTTGGAAGAAACCATCAAATCTGTCTATCAAATCACCTTTTCTTTTGAACAGTTTGACAGCAACTTAAAAATGAAAGAGGAGCTGCTGAATTAATGCCAAAAAGAAGTACCTATTATGAACTGCAAAAGTTTGCCTCTGGACTCCATTTAGTGCACAGAAAGCCATTTAATCTTGGTTCCCTCAGGATAAGTTTTATATTTTCTATTTGTCCTGATAAATGTTATCTAAATGATGGCCTGCATTCTTACTTTGAGGGTGCAGAGAAGCATCAGATGTATTTACCAGAAAAGGATCAAAGAAGTTTACATATGGCAACCATCACAGTACTGACAGTCAACTTAACAATAACCCCCACAGAAGAGGTGACATATCTAATCTACCAAATGACACTACATTACATGTCTGGGTTTGATGATTCATTCTTCCAGGCATAAGAGAGAATAATCTTTTTCTGTGCTGACAGTAGAAAAATGTTTATGTCTCATTTTCTAGCTTTCTTTCAGGTGCTGCAGTCAAACACTACTCAGTTCATCTTCCATTAACAAATTCTTCCATTGGTCTTGTCTGAAGAAACCATCCATAAGATGATGTTCCGATGTGGAAAATGCACCTTAGTATATTTTTAGCTGGATTCTTCTGGCTGCAATAAAACAAAGAATATTAATACAGGCATGAGTTAGCCCTGGCTCCTATTGATGGGTTCTGGATAGCAGATTCACTAGTAGGCTCATTTTTAATCATAGGTTGCTTTCTCTGTGAATGTTCAACTAATCCTTGCCTTCTTTCACCTACCTTTCTCCTCTTTATTTTACTTAAATTGGTTAAAAATTTAACAATAATTTTTCAAGCTTTTGAGTGACATGTTGGGTCAATTGACCATAAATAAAGATTGATTAAGGGGGGGATGCAGACCCGGCCTGGGGGTGCAGTTGGGGTGAAGCGACCATCAGCTGCCTGCCCCGACTCCACCTTGACTCTGCTCCGACGCCATGTGTCCGACTACATGGCTCAAGGCATCAGGATGCCCCATTGGTGCAGTGTGCAGACACGCTGCACAAGGGGTGCAAGAGAGCTGCATCTGCGGCTCCAAGGGTGGCTTTTTGCTGCCCCCAAAAGGAGCAGCATTTGTCCACTCTTGGGGGTAGCAAAAAGGAGAATTGGGGCTGTGGTGTGTGGTTGGCATGGCCCCGATCCACTGCTCCCAGGGGCAGCACAGAGCTGCCCTTTATGGGCTGTCTGCATTGGCCCTAATTGACTCTGGTAAGCACCCTATAAATGAATCTTGTCAATAAAACCCTATGATAGGGTTTCCATAACTTGGAGTTGACTTGAAGACACATACAACCACAGATGTTGAAAATAAACAAATAACAAAGACACTTAAATGTCTACAATTAATGTAGCCATTAATTTCATATAATAGACTGTGATTAGAATAGGATCAAGAATTTTAGAAAAGGGCTGTGATTAGAATAAGATTTTTCCCAGAGTACGCAGACAGTACATTAAACCCTTTGTGAAGTGTTCGGTAAGTGGATTGATCAACTTTTATACAGTAATCCAAAATCTATGGATATGCTCCAATATAGAACCAGATATATTCTTCTCTATTCCATCCTCAGTCATTACTTGTCTATCCTAGATGCCTCTGGTTTCCAATCAAGACAGGATGCAGAAAGGGCCTATCAAAATCTGAAGCACTTATTCTGCTTTTAAGTGTGAAGTTCAAAGCATTTGTTTTATCTAGAGAAAGCTCAACTTTATTAATGCTAATTAAATGGTTCAATGCATAAACCAAATCTATAAAGTCTACAGAGGGAAGCAAAGTTGAGCAAGAGTTTTTAAAGCTGGCTCCCAAAGGAACAGAGAGCTGAACACCATTTACAATGGTGTAAAAATCTTCTATAAATGGCTTGGTGTTCTGTTCAGTCAGTAGAATCAATCTTCCAAATGGCAGTCAACAGGGGCAGCTAAAGAATACTTGCCTGGGGAATTGCATTAGAAATTAAGTGTAGCATAAAATGCATATTATAGAAATGCATATTATAGAAAGCCCTGTGCACAAAATAATCCTGAGGAAGAGTACACGCACATATCAATTGCTTAATCAGGAGCCCCAGGCATAAGACATATCTGCAATCCAAATCCATGCTGTGATGCATACTTGGAGATGTGATCTCTCCATGTTTCCTTTCAATGAATGCCTCTTCTCAGATATGTTCTAATGCATGTTCACATTCAGGTCAAGTACACACATGTAAATATTTCTTGAAATGGTGATTAGTGCCCCGTCAGATTGCTACTCTATTCTTGGTTTTAAGCTGTGGAACCCAGGGATTTTTTTAAAAAAGGGGAAAAAATGAGTCCACAGGTTCAGAAGGTAAATAGCTAATGAAAAAACTATTGAACATAGAATGTAGTAACAGAAAACATGTGAATGGAAGAAAGATAATCTGATGGGTTAGGCAACTGACAGAACTTGCTCTAGTGGGCTGGTGAAACCTCCTGAAGTAAGGTGCTGTGGTGAACTATAGAAGAAAGGAGAACAGGAGAAATTCCTGTCAGTTTAGAGGCATGGAAAGAGATCACTATTTGATTTAGGTCAATATCTCTGATTTCTCATTCGAACAATATTTTCATCCACATGAGTGGGTTTGTAGAATGGACAGGCTGAGTTTATTTATATGCTCTAAGAGTATATTGTAAAAACTAGTCTTAATTATTGAATTAACAATTCTTTCCTGATGAGTTAAAAATAAAATATTGTGCATTATACCATCAGAGCAGTAGTTTTTGGACAGTATGTATTCTTTGCACAATCCTATTCATTTTAATTATTTTAAGTCAGAGTAAAGTGCACTGCGGATTGTGTCCTATAGCAACTCAGTTCTGCAATGAGAATAGGAAAAATGTCAAATGCTATTTTATGATTCCCAAGAGTCACACATTTATTCAGTTATACCAACATAAATTAAATGCAAAAGATTTAATAATCTCAGTGCTTTGGCATGCAGCCTTACTCAAGGCACTAACCTTTAAGCTAATTTATGTGATTTTTATTTATTTATTTATTTATTTTTTACTGACTAAATCATTTGCCTCTGGGAGCCATAAAAATTCACATCTCCACTTCCCATTCCTTGTTTTCTCTTATGTTTGGTAAATACCACCAATTTCCCTTGAGATCAGGAAAGTTCTAAAATAAACCATTTGTGCAATCCCTAGGAGGTTTCAGAATAACTGTAACTCCCAGGAGTGAAGCAATTAAGGAAATTAAGCTAGCTTTTTGATCATAGAGATTTTCTCTACCAAGGACTACACTGGTAACTTAATTAAAGTTATGTCTGGCATTTGTAATTACCATATGGATTTTGTAACTATGATCTAGCGTGTGTGCCATATTGGAGAACTGACTCCAAAAAGAAAGTTAAGACTTCTCTCTGGTCATTCACCCTTTGTCTCCACACTTTATGGAGATACATGATTAGTGTTGGATGATGAGAATAGCAGGGATGATTCAACTAGCTTGGTCATTCCTACATGTCCATATAACTGTCCCTGCAGCCCCATCTCACAACATGTGCTGTTCATGAAAGCTTCCTGCACAACTCTTATCCACAGAAATAATCCATCAACATGCAGAGACCAATTGATCCTTCAAGAAAAACAATTGGGTTGATCAACATTCTTCCCATTGAATAGTTTTAAGTCTTTCTCTTTTTTTCTCAATCTCCGTGTGTGTGTGTTTGTGTGTGCCATCTATTATATTGGATCTTATGCATCCAATTTCAAGAGAACAATGCCACAGACTCAAACCAATTTTCAAATTAGATCTTATAGCAATCAGCTCACAGTTGGTATTTGTTTTTACTTAATACCCTAAATTCACCAGATCCTGTCTGAACATGGAAGCTAAGCAGGGTCAATCCTATCTAGTACTTGGATAGGAGACTGCCAATGAATATCAGGTGCTGTAGGCTATATTTCAGAGGAAATAACTGGCAAAACCACCTCTGAGGCCTGAAACAGATGGGCCAAATAAAGGGCCTTCCATCTCTTTTGGGGGCATAGTGCTTAGATGACACATGCCCCACAAGTGACTGGATGCCATGCCAAGTGGGCAAGAGCCAGCCCTTTAAGGAGCAGATTTAACTCTCAGCCTGCTTTAGGAATGGGCCATGTGGTTACTGCAGTCCTGGCCTGATTCTCAGTCAAGTGTAAAATGTGAGGATCTGAGTCCCTCAGGTTTCTGCCATGCTTGTTAGTTAATTAGACATTGACTTTTGCCTGTTTGTTTCATGTTACTGGATACAGGGATATGCCATGTTGGTGGTGGTGAGAGGAAAAAATGGTTATCTGTTGTGGGGATGGCTAATGAGCAGATATAAAGGGGAGATGATTGGCACTGGGAACTGCCAAGGTCAGTTCTGTGGGAATGTATGGTATGAGAGAAAGTGACTGGACAGTCTGGGAAATGACATGTTTTGCTTTTATTACAAACAAGGTTTGAGCACTCAAAAAGGTTTGAATTGCTTTGTGCTTTTATTATACTGTGTAACCAAATTGCCTTAGTCCTAACAACATTGCCCTACTGTGAACTGTTTTGGCTTCCAAATAAAACATGCTGTTTTACATTGGAATTTTGGGATTTTGAGCTAAAATCTGCCAGTACATAACAATATGTTTTACTAGATGTCTCATGACAAGTTCTAATTAATAGATTTGTATTTCTCTTTCTTCACTCCCAAAGCTCAAATGTTCAGTTCACAAAATGGAGTCTCACTAGCTGTGGCTCAATGAGGCCCTAAGCTTTCTTGTATCATGTCAGAAATGGCTGAAGAAGTTTTCTATCCATGATCCATTAATGTTACTCACATATCTCTAGGGAAATTGGCATTTGATTCAACAGCCTCTGTCAGTCTCTCCAAAAGGTTAGAGATCATGGGAGCTGGTTCCAAACATTTAACAAACAATATTCTGCCCAGTCCTATGCTAGAGCCCAGTAACTCCAAGGTCAATGGCCTAAGGAAGGGAGAAATGGCTGGATTTATAGGTGGGAGATATTCTATTGAAAATATTGGCTAGCATACTTAGTGAACCCAGGAAAGAAGTGAGTCAAAAGGTCTCTTATAGATCTGCACATGAAGCCCACTTCTACAGATTTTCTTTTCTGCATTCTTAAATGTTCAGTATATAGCAGCTTCAATCATGTTGTGGTTTGTAGAGGTAGTTTTATGGGGCAAAACCTCCCTCCCTTTTTCTGTCTATCTTTGAAAAACTTAGAATATTGTTTAAATTTGTGCACATCCATATAACTGCCTAGCATATTTGTTCCATATTTGTGCACAATAAAATGTTAGGCTAGGAATGGGCGTATATGTGGCCCTTTACATGTTTTCTGATGGCAGCTCACAGTCATCATTGCTCACAGTCATCATTGTCTACTTAGTATGTGTTAATGGAAGTTGCAGTCAATAACATCTGAAGAGCTACATGTGTGTTGCTTTTGCTTAGGCTCATCTTTCATCTCCATGTTGTTATATTTATCCCACCCTCCTACTTGCAGCCTGCTTTGTAGGGACAAGTTCTTATTTTAAATCACTAAGCCAGTTTCCACCAACTTTCTGATGGTCAGATATCTGCCACCTCTATTTTACTGAGGATTTCTTTTACTTGAAATGAATGATTACTTTCTGTTTACAGCAATGGCAGTGCAAGTCATGAAGCAGATTTTATTATTATTACTATTATCCCAGAGCGGAATTGGAATTCATTCAAATCTTGGTTTTAACCAGCAATATTATAGCCTTATTTTGAAATGTCTCCCAAGCATTGCACTTCTTAAAAGATTAAAAATGGTCACAGTGTATATCTTTGACAGAAGCAATCCCTATCATTCTCTTTTTCTATTCTATCTGGGTAACCGAACAATAAAAGCTTGTTTTTAAAGAGAACATTTTCACCATGGCCTGGGGTTATGCAAAGAAAGAAGGGTAGCATTTCTTATCTTCAAGGGCACTGTGAAAAGCTGAGGAAAGAGATAAGTGAGAAAGGAATCAAAATCAACAGAGAAAACCTCAAAAATCAACAAGGAAAAAGAAGTATAGGAGGATAAAAGGAGAGGGAGAGGTTGAGAGAGGAGGTGAGTGATGAATAAATTTCACTTAATTATCTAAGGGAATATGATTGCTGCTCAGTCATGTACAGTACAAACCAGACTACAATTAGAGGAGGAGATGTTACTAAAGAGAGTCACAATGTACATCCACTGCCCCCAGAAACTTTAAACATATTGGTTCCATGCACATCTAAGTTTGGGTGGACACCTACCTTTCAGCCTAAAAGCTCTGACATTTCTAAAAATATCCTGGCTGATTGGGTGTGTGTGTGTGTGTGGTGTCTTTGTTAATAAAAAAATTGCTTCTCATCAGCCCTGTTCTATTCCAAAACTCACTCTTTTCTTCTTTTCCATTGAGTGCTATCATGCTGTGGAAAGTTTCCCTCTCTCCTCCTCTCCCTCTCTCTTCCATTCACTACCATCCTCCAGATTAACCCACCTAACAGCTGAACCATGGGATGCATTTCTTCCAATTCTAATGCTTCTGAGGTAGGAGGCCATCCTGTTTTATTGAATCTGACACAGAGAGAGAGGCATCCAGCCTAACAAATTCTAATGAGTGCTAATGACCTAATTTGACATATTTTGAACCTCAGCCTAAATTGTGGAATCTAGTGAGTTACATGAAATTGGTTGAAAAAAGAATGGCAAATTAATCACTTAGACTAATTATTTTCCAAGTTGTAAGTAAAATACATGATGAAATGTACAAATTAAGAAAAATGCATGAAAAAAACATAAAAGATTCAATGCAGGATGAGAAAATAAATTCTGGAAAATCAATATGAAAGAAAGATGAGAAGGATATGCAGTTGGCATTTGAAGAAATTTTGATATTGAGAGATTTTCACATCCCTCATGTAGAGTGGCATATTAAATAAACAAATAAATAAACAAGAAAGAAAGCAAAATGTTAATATATATAGGGTCTACTTCTATCCCAGGCATGTGCACTGATACTCCTATTTCATGTCCCTAGTTCTCATTTTCCAGCTTAGTAGCCAGAGCTATTTTCAGCTCAGGTGGCTGAAATTTACCTATGTGCGTCAATAATTTGGATTAAGATATGCCAACACACATCTAAATGTGAACAAAATAATGAAATAAGTGCCACAATAAGCAGCCTTCCATTTTTGGGAATAAGCCTTGATTTAAAATGAACTTGATTCATGTATCCAATTACAAAGATGTTTTCTTAGGTGCTAGGTATGTCTTACAAAGCATCCTGCCAGATGTTCTTTCTCTTGGTGTAGTCAGCACTATGCTAATGAAGACTTATTAACATTAAGTATGCTAACAGATGCAATTTGAACCAATAGACATAACATTGCAGATTAATATATACATAGGGGATCAAAATAATATCACCCAGATTTAAAACAGAACAGCCTGGTAAATGTTGAGGAATTAGGAGAGCTGCAGCAAGTGCTAAACTCCTGCAGCTTGTGACACGAGCATGCATTTGAAATGAAGATAAATAGGATTCTATAACATTTTCTGTCACTTGCCATAAGTACTATCTATCTATCTATGACTGCACACACACACACACATCTGGTGGTAAGCACAATGAGATATACTTATGAGAACACTTACCAAGGATTGCTTTGTAAATGAGGATTGCAAGTCCTTGTTTATCTTGTTGTTGGGAGAAAACACACCCACTTTAGTGAGAATTACAGATGATATATCTCCCAAATGCTGAAGGGGCTGTGATTGTATGGGTACATTTTTACCCATGTGGTTACATTGTGACAAGATCTAATAATCTTGGTTTACTGTACTTTCAGTTATCTTGGGTAGCACAAATCAGAATCTTGTTCCTTGCCCTGGGTTATTACTTCTGTATTTATTATTAACAATAAGAACTTTAAACATATAATTTGTTCTAGGAAACTCCACCACAAACAGCTGGTATTTTTAGACCATGCTAAGGGCCTTTTGGGCTATTGGTCTACATCATCCATACAAAATTATGCCAGGCCAGGGGCAACACAGGCCTTTTGGCTAGTGCTTCAGTTCCTTCAGCCCCTTTTTTTGCCAGATCAGGACCGTGGCAACTGCATGCTGCAGCCCCGATCCAGCACTTTGCCACTCTAAAAAGAGCTGATAAATGCCACTCCTTTTTAGAGCAGCAAAAAACCACCCTTGCCACCACAATGGTGGCTTTTCAGTGCTCCTTTGGTGCAGCATGTATGAACACTGCACCAAGGGAGTCCCCTGATGCTGCCCGCTATCTGTTTGCATGGACAGTGTGACTGCTGCATCGGGGCAGAGTCAGGGCAGCCAGCATGTGTCTACCATGCCCCAACTCGACCTCCAGGCCGGCATTTTTGGCTGCTCTGTATAGCCCCTTAGTCTTCTTTGTAAGACATAGAAAAGTAGCTACACTTTCAGATTACTTGTTCATAATCAAGTACATGCTCTAATTAAGGAATTGGAAAATAAAGATAGCTGCAGGCTAGAGTGATGCAGGAAAAGAATGGGTGTGGAAACACAAACAGGAAGTTGTCATAAATATATATGGAGAGAGAGAGAATTGCAATTAGCAATTAGGCATGCAAAGGTTGCTAGCTCTAACAATTTTGTGCAGAATGATTTGTACAAATTGAAGAAGCAACAACTGTGGACAGGCTCCCTGAATGGATTTGGGCTCTTCTTCATCTATGGACGTATTCACACAGGCGGCTCTAAAGCCGCCTAGAAGCCCCCTGGAAGCCATCAGGAGTCATTCCGGCGGCGAAAACAGCAGCCGCCGGAATGACTCCTGATTGCCTCCGGCAGAAGCGCCTGTAATTCCTTTTTAAAAAAGGAATTAAAAAGATGGCGCTAAAGCCGGCTAGCGGCAGGGATGGCGCAGGGATTGCGCAACATGGGGCGGGGCTTGCTGCGACGTAGTTTGAACACGTCGAGCAAGACCCCGGAGTGAGGCAGGGATGGCGCAGGGATGGCGAAGGATGAGGAGGGGCTTGCTGCGACGTCATGTGAACTTTTCCTGCACAGAGCCGGAGTGGGGCCAGATGGAGGTAGGAACGACTCCCTTTTTTGCTCTGTGTGAAAACGTCCTATTTGAGTCTAACCCAATCTGGGCAAAATGTTACAGCCTTGTCATAGGACTAAATCTGCCTAATTTGAGGCAGGCAATGTCAAGAGTTTCTGTGCTGGGCATTTGTAAAAAATGCTTTTTCCTCCAACAAAACAAAATACAAACTTTAAAAACCCTTAGTTGAGTGTCCAGTACATTACATGTCTACCTTGTTGTTGTCCTCCTTACTAGAAACCTTAGAGTATCCACAAGATTTACAATTAAAGAACTACAGTGAAGGAGAAACAGTTAAAGAACATCTACTATGGTGCATTGAGCTACCTCACTGACAGGAAGCACAAACTGGTGCAGGTGAGAGTTGAGATTTATTTCTGAATGAGCTCTGCTCATTGTTGACATTTTTAAAAGGATTATAGACAAGTTCAGAGAAGGGCAGAAGAGTGTTAAGAGACATGGAGGGGAAAAACATGGCAGGAAAAGTTGAGGGAGTTTGGAATGTTCAGTCTGATGAAGAGAAGACTCGGGTGACATGATCACACTCTTTAAATATCTAGGACTGTCACAGACAGGAAGGTTCTCTGCTGCTCTAGAGGGTAGGGCCAAGTCTAATAGTTTTAAGTTGCAGGAAAGTAAATTTTGACTGAATATTGAAAGGTATTTCTTAGTGGTAAGAGTAGTGCTCCCATCACTAGTCCCAGCTTCTACCAACTTAGCAGTTCGAAAGCATGCAAATGCAAGTAGATAAATAGGTACCACTTCTCAGTGGGGAGGTAAACAGCATTCTGTGCAATCATGCTGGCCACGTGATCACAGAGTAGTCTCTGACAACGTTGGCTCTTCGGCTTAGTAACAGAGATGAGCACCACCCCGTATGGTCAGACACAACTTGATAACCTTGTCAATAAGGAATACCTTTACCTATGAGTAGTTCAGCAATGGAACCAATTACCTAGAATAGTGGTTCCCAAACTTTGGTCCTCCAGATGATTTGGACTTCAGCTCCCATAATTATTGACAATTGACCAAGAGGCTATTCAGATGGGCAACTCTGGGCAAAAGGCTGCCCTAAGAGCCATCTACATGCTGTGCTGGGAGGGTGTCCTGATGCTGTGCACCATGAAAATGGGTAAGCGGCATCAGGGTGGGGTTGGGGTGGCCAGTGTGCAGCTGCCCCACCCCAAGCCCACCCCCAGACTGGCCCTTCAGACCAGTCTGCAATGTCCCCAAGTTGGCCAGGGATTCTGGAAGCTCAAATCCCAAACAAATGGAGAATCAAAGGTTGTGAACCATTGACCTAGAATGATAGAAGGGTCTCCTTTTCTGGACATTTTCAAAAGTAGACTAAACAACAATTTGCTAGGGATGCTCTATCTGAAGCTCCTGCATTGTGCAAGGGGTTGGATTCAATGGCTTATGAACCCCTTCCAACTCTATGATTCTATGAACCTATAATCCTGGTCTGCCCCACCATAAAAGCAAAATTAATTGCTGGTATTGTTTTTATTTTGTTTCATTTATAACCCTTTTGAATTGATATTTCCCCACTAAGCAATTATAATAGTTTTGGGAGTCTTAGTTTTGGGAGAAGGGCAGGATGATGACGATGATGATGATGATGATGATTTAATACCACGTTAACTGACTGTATTCCATGGCCTCCTGGGAATTGTAGTTTGGTGAGGGAGTAGAGCTTTCAGATAGAGAATTTAAACTACCTCACAAAATGACAAATTCCTTTTTTTCCATTAGATGCAGACATGACAGTTAAAGTGGCACCAAACTGCTATCATTGTGTACTGTGAAAAAAATTGAGGTCAGAATATTTCACTGTGCTGCTGTTATTTGTATTATACCTATCCTTGTAGGATATAAACTGGAGATATATATATCTGCATTGGCATCTAGAATAGGTAGATATGGTGGATGGCATAAAAGGGAGGAAGACAGGAATAGACTAAATATGTCCCACTTGAATAATGCCCTTTTTCCTCAAGGTATGGGCAGCAATGTCAATTAAGCTGAAATTCAACAGCAGCATCTGGTATTGCAGCTACTGAATGTCAGGCCAGGTAATGATAAAACATCATGGAAAATGAAGGGACTGTCCTGGCATGCATAACTAAGACTTAGGCAGGGGAGCTGGCACAGGCGAGACTTGACACACTTTTGCTTGTTGGTTACTCAGTACAATAACAATGGTAGTTGATGAAAAATAGCAAAACAATATTGTGGCCAAGTCACATGTGCAACTAACAAAACTGTGTATGTGTGTATGAGCCTTCAGGTCACATGTTAACTTATGGTGATCCCATGAATTTCATAGGGTTTTCTTAAGCAAGATATACTCAGAGATGGTTTTGCCATTTTCTTACTCTGAAATTTAGACTACAATATCTGATACTCATTGGTGTTCTCCCATCAAAATACTAACCAGGGCTGACTATACTGCACTTCTAAGATCAGAAAGTATCAGGTACTTTTACAATATTTAGGCCCCTTGTGGCAACACTACTAGATGATAAAAATAACTTTTGTAATAGCTGTTCATGGACATATATCTATACAAGGCTTAGTTTAAACTAAAAATAAAACTGTTTTCTTTTCTTCAGGGAGCAAAGATATTTCTGGATATTACTTTGTTACTTAACAGGCTCTAAATAATTAGGTGCTGTTTCTCACCATGCTCCTGTGTAGATTGTTTCAATCATTGTGTTGCTTTATGAGGATTCAAGCTTTATGAGGATAGTAACTGACTTAAATGAAGATATTACTCCCTGTGCAATATGCTTATTAGAATAATCAAAGATTTGTCTTTCTAAAGGGAGGGCAACACTAACAAGCTAGTAACTGTCTTTGGAATAATGTTTGTATTATTAGTGGAAGGAACTCAAACAGACTTATAAAAACAAAAACAAAAAAACTCAAGATACAGAGAGAATAATTGTATTGCTCCAGTAAGTTCACAATATTTCTTCTACTTGGTATTTTGGTATAATTGTTTGTTATAATTATTTCATCAACATTGTGAGATATGATTAATTGAAAAGCTAATTAGTAGCATGTGAAGAAGCAGGATTTAACTAAGAAATTATACTATGTTTCTCTTTCCCTTCTTTCTCTCATTCTCTGCACCGATATTTGATTTTCTTGTTTTACAGTTTACCTTCTGGGCATTTGAACATTGATTTACACACATTGATGGGCTGGGGTCAGGTCTGCCTTTCCTGCATCCAGTTACACACAACCAAACTGGCTTTGAAAGAATGAAACAGAGTATGCAAAATAAACTTGCAGTAGATCAGTCAAAGTGGGAGAAATTGAATATTTATTGTAGAAATTTTGTGGACTCCTGGAAGCACAGAGTCAGTTCTGTGCAACTATCATTTTTTAATTAATCATTAGAAGTCTTTATATTCATTTTTATTTTTGCACCTGTGTTTATATTGATTTTCATTGAATATTGTTAGCCATGTTGCATTTTCTTAGGGCAAGAAGGTTGAGATAACAGTTTCTTTTAAAAACAAAGATGTTAAAATCTAAGAGCACACTTTCAGAAACCAGCTTTGTGTATGGGTCAGAAACATTTCATTTTGAAGTGACCTGGGGAGAGTTCATCCTTCACTTGCAGATGTATCATCATACCAGAATGGAAAGTTTACTTTCCCTCTACATTCTCATTGTTATCACTGTAAAATTCAACAGGAAAAGAATTCAAGGTACTGGAAACCACATTGTGGGTCCTGACAGCTATTTCCTTTCTCAGGGAATTGAATGCAAATGATACAGAATGAATTAAAAACAGCATTATGTCCTGCAGTGGCTAGAAGGTTGTACTGCTGTATCATCAAATACAATTATTACATTACAGCTATGAGTGACTCCCTAATCTACAGTATTTAAATTGTGGCATAGTTCTAATTTAGTCTATCCTGCCCCCTATCAAGTGATCTCAGGGTGGGTTGGAATTAAAATAATGCAAACAGTTCAAAACACTTGCAGATTAAAAAACAGCAACAACAGAATAATTTAAGTAAGATAAACACATGATAAATAGATCATGATGCTAAAACAGTAGCAAGGCTAAAACAGTAAAAACTATGTACATTACACTTGCAGAAGTAATACGATTAGACCCCATGCTTTAACTTGGCACCCAAAAAAGACCAATGTTGGCACTATGGGGGCACCAAGGAGATGACATTCCATATATAAGGTGCCACAGCAGAGAAGGCCTTTTCCCATGTCCCTGTATGATGTATCTTTCACTCTAGTGGGACACAGAGCAGGGTCCCAACAGCTGTTCTCAGTTCTTGAGTAGGTATATATAGGTAGAGGTGTTTTTTCATATACTGACACCCCATGTTATTTATGTATTTGAATGTCATCACCAGAACCTTGATTTCAATCTGGTAACACTGCCTCCTGGTCCATACGACCAACTTTTTAAACACAGCCACACTCTCTCATTTGCTCCAAGTGTCCTTCCAAGTGTAAAGGCAGGATAGGCCTGAAATTCCCAGTCTAACTGTTCTCTAGACATCAGACTAGCTGAAGCTAAAAATTCCAGGATGGGGTTATGTATGTTTACTACAAAGCCTATAGGTTTGGCAAAGTTGCCTCCATCCTCAAGCCGCTTGACTAGTCTTGACTAGACTGTCCAGGTCCCATACTGCTCCAAGCAGCACTGGGCCCTTGTTTTATGCGAAAAGAAAAAATAAAGACAAAAAAAAAAAAAACCATGAGCAAATGAGAGGGTGTGGTTTTATTTAACAATTTGCTCATATGAATCATCTAAGGACACCTTTGTGTGGGTGGATGGATGTGGAGTATTCTCCCAGTTAACCTCTTGGGTCACAGGATTTAGGGCCGATGCAGATGGCCCATTTTGGGCAGCTCTGGGCCACCCCTGGGAGCAGCAAATTGGGGCTGTGGCAACCATGTGCTGTGGCCCTGATCCTCCTTTTTGCCGTTTCTTTCTGAGGTGGCAAAAGGCCGCCCTTTGAGCCACCGTTGTGGCTCTTTTGCACTCTTTTGGTGCAACCTGTGTGCACTCAGTGCCAAGATGGCACCCTGATGCTGCACGCGGTGTGGATGGGTGTGAGGCATTGACCCTTAGAAGCTGGTGTGGTGCTTAGGCTCTGGCATAGTTTTCATCTCCTTAGTCATAGGGCTTGAGAACTGGGTCAATCTGGTAGATCTCCTGTGCTTTGCATTTCTGGGAGAGAGAAGGAGGTCTGGTTTGGACCAATGCCTTTATCTGATTTCTCTCTTGGGGCTGGGGGGGGTTGCAGACTGCCAGAAATAGTGCAAACTGAGTCCACTTTTAGGGTTAGGGTTAGGGATTCATGGGAACTGTATTTTATTGTGGCACCAGGGCTCTCTGACAGAGAAGGCTCAATGTCTCAGAAAAAAAAAAATATTCCCATGATTCCCTAGCACTAACCCTAACCCTAAAAGTGGACTCAATTTGCACTATTTCTGGCAGTCTGCAACCCCCCTAGGACCCTTTGTGAGATTTTGTTGTTAACAAATGAAGTTGTGGTCCTAGTTTACCCAGCCACCCTGGGGAGGGGTGGAAAAGGTTAAGAGCATTTTACACTTCCCTTTCTCTCTTATAGGTGAAGAGTTTTTGAAGTTACTTATTCTATGCTTGAAAGGAATGCTGTTCTGGTCCATTGCAGAAAAAATGGTGGCCTGATTTGTTGCCTAAACTGAAAAATAACCTGCTGGGAGTAATGAACTAGTCACTTGGAAACTGGTTAAGCACAACACTATTTTTGTTGCTGATTCAATACTTTAACTTTTGTAGTGCCACAAGGTATAGAGTTTTGCTATTCTTATGCATGATCCTTTAGCACCCTGAGGCTTAGCAAATGCAGTAGGAATATTTACATGAAGTTCAAAAGATGCAATAATTGGCAATAATAGCATAGAGCACATGCCTCAAGCTATAAACTTGGTTACATGCCTGAAGACATGGATCTCCTAAAAGCTTGGCTTAATCAGAGTTGTCATTCTGTCAGCCAGCCTCCCCCACTTTCCTTCAGGCAACTCCATCGGTCTGTTAGCATGTTTGGCAGTTGGTGACACCCTCTCACATTCATGACAAATCTTACACTGCTGGATGATGAAATGGACATTCTACATTACTTATCCACTCTCATTTATGGCATCTGTTGCTTTCCATAGAACTTCATTCCAAAACCTGACAGTGCCTGGAAATTATTATCAATATGTTGCAACAAAGTGTCATTCATTTCAGCTCACACATTCCATATGAAATTTGAAGTGGAGGTTGTTTTCTTATAAACTAATCTTTTGCTTTTTTTTGAGAGAGAGAGAGAGAAAGCACACAACACTAGATAGAATGAAGCAATGAGCACAGGAGTTATTGTGTGCTTTGAAGTTCTTTCCCACTTATGGCAACCCAAAGGCAAATCTATCACAGGGTTTTCTTGGCAGGTTTCTTTAGAGGGGGGTTGTCATTGTCATTCTCTGAGGCTGAGAGTGTGTGATTTGCCTAAGGTCACCCAGTGGGTTTGCATGGCCAAACCAGAATTTAAACCATAAATCATAGTGCAACACTTCAAATATTTGTTCATTTACAAATGTTCAATATAGAGACGGACAGATCTATTAAGACCTCTATGAGCTTCCTAATTTTCTCATTTTTAAATCAATTAAATGTTGATTTTATGTAGATTTTGCTTGCATATTTATGTGATTTTTTTCAGTTTAATGCATTAATGCAGTAGTTATCATTTTTTTTATCTCTGTGATCCCCCCCACTTTACATGTACATGTAAATATCATGCTCTCCATGCTCAATGTAGTATATAAATAAATATATTTTGTTTGCTCAGTGTGCATATTTTTGTTTGCACATTTATGAATATTCATATTTTAATATTTTATAATTACACACTGTGGATATTCTTCACATTAATGATAGTTTTTGTGAAATTCAGGGACAATAAATTTTCACCATATCTTCTTCTTTGACACTCTGTATAGGGTGTTAAAGTCAATAGGTGTCTTCTCACTGCCACCATAGCTGGTGGGACAATCATTTTCATGTTTTGTTTTCTTCTTCTTCTTGCACTTATTAAAAACCATTTCATTTTCAAAACAAATATTATTCATTTTATAATATTTATACATTGACTGATCAGGAATAAACAATGCAGAAAGGAGATGCAGAGATGAGATGAGATGCTCATACCTCCACCTTTTCAGGTTGACATCATGATGCCTCTGCCTCATTCCCAGGCCACTGAACCTCTGTCCCCTCCACTGACAGTCTCCTCACCTTCCCCTATCTGCCTCCTAGCACAATGACACTGAAGGAGATTTCTGCAGCAATATCATCATTGATACAGGGGGGAAGCTTGTAGACTGGTAGTGGAAGTTTGGGGGAAAATCAGAGGCATTTTGGTGCCAAAGTGGGAGAGGGAGGTATGGGCTAGTACTGTTGGTGGGAAAGGAGACAGAGAAGAGAAGGAGGAGCTGCAACCATCACTGCCAATAGCCTGGCCCTTGAGCAATCTCTTGTGGATACCCTTGAGCAACCATAGCATCCCTTGAAGGTCTCCACTTACTGAAATACGTTGCTTATCAACCAGGATATAATGATACCAGGCAACAGAGTTTTGTACAAAAAGGTTACTTTTATTAACCATTGAACTTTAAATATTTATGATCTGCAGTGAGAGAAGCCTAAAATAGTTTCTAGCTGTGGCAGGAGGTCCCAATCTGACTTATTCTACAGCCACCCCTGGAGAAACATGCAAGCTCTGAATGCCAACCACCCTTTTGACTGGACACCCAATGATCTGTCAACAAAGGAGACACTATTAGAGCACTTTCTCCCCTACACCCCATTAAGGATGGGGGGACGGAATCAAAAATAGTTTTTAAAAAACCCCAGTCAAAAACATATTTTTCAAGTGTTGAGAAACCCTGATAAGAAGAATCCAGAACTGACAATCTTCACTGTACAGGACTTATTTTGTGAAAACTTCACACATGCTTATTTTGCATATGAAACAGCATTTTTTGCATAGGGACTAATATTTAATGCAGAAATATTTCTGAACAAAAATGCTGTTTCTGCAGAGACAATGCTACAGTTGGAGATTTACTGTGTGTAAAATTTGTACTTGTTTAATTTTCATAAAAAGTTGCATTTTCTGTATGCAAAACAGATTTTTTTTTTTGTACAGGCATTAATATTTTGCCTTGATATATTATTTTCCACAGAGAAAATACTGTTTTCTGTGGAGAAAATGCTGTTTTTCTTTGCAAAACAACATGTGAATCTTGCGCAGAATAAACCCTGTTTTGTGAATAGCCAGCAAAAATGTTTGGTTTTCAAAGATTTTCTCATGACAGGAAGAAAATTGCTGAAATTGCTATCTTTGAGAAGAAATTTAGTGACGAAATTTATATCCCTCCATGACATAAATAGAAAATGTGCCAGGCTATGCCCAAGGGCACTCTCCCACTCCCTATGCCCCATGATCCACACAACCAACCCTAGACATGTCCCCTTCATCAAATTGATGTCTAGGGATACTCATCACTACTGGTCCTTCAGATTCTCCACCCCACTTACTTGCCAGTAACTTCCAATTTAACTGCCATAACTTAATACAATATTAATAGCAGAAAATATCAATGACTTGGGACAATTACTAAGGAAAGTGAGGGAAGAAAGTGTAAAGGCAGGCCTGCTGCTGAACATAAAGAAAACAAAAATAATGACCACAGAGGAGCTATATAAATTCAAATTAGACAATGAGGAAATTGAAATAGTCAAAGATTTATTGTATCTGGGAATCAAACATCAATCAGAATGGAGACTGAACTCAAGAAATAAGAAGAAGACTAGAAATGGGAAGCTTGGCTATGAAAGCGCTAGAGAAGATCCTAAAGAGTAAATATATACAACTGACCACCAAAGTTAGAATCATCCAAGCCATTGTATTCCCCATCACCATTTATGGATGTGAGAACTGGACTGTGAAAAAAAGCAGATAAAAAGAAATTCAACTCAGTTGAGATAATGTGTTGGAGAATAGTGCTGAAGATATACCGGACAGCCAGAAAGACAAACCAATGGGTCCTTGAGTGAATCAGGCCAGAAATACCCCTGGAGGACAAGATAATTAAATTGAAGCTGCCATACTTTGGCCACATCATGAGAAAGCATGACTTCTTGGAAAAGACAATAATGCTGGCAAAGGTTAAGGGAAGAAGAAGGAGAAGTAGACCTCACCCCAGATGGATAAAGTCAATTAGGGAGGACATAGGTATGAGTCTGCAGGAAATTAACAGAGCAGTGGAGGACAGGGAGAATTGGAGATGTCCCATCTTCAGGGTCACCATGAGTTGGAGTCAAGTTGAGGGCAAGCAACAAACTTAACCAGAATCCCACCCAAGAAATTCCTATCTAGCCTCAGAAGGCGACCAGCAATTGTCTGCACTGCCAAAGGGAGGGAAAGTGAAGGAGCAGAGCAAGTTAGAAACCATACACTCTGTTCTTCTCCCTCAGCATCTAATGCTGAGAACCAGGACAAAAATTATCCAATCTTCTGGTCTCTTTTCCTACAGGCCTGAAAAAGCAGTTGGATCTTACAACTGAACTTTGCTGCATGGAAGCTGGTCCAGGTTGGTATATATGTTACAATTTATGCAGCATCCTCTATTTGCAAAAATGCACATATTTTCAAATTTACTTATTTTTCTTTCATGAAGCATATACAAAACAAACAATCGAAAGTCTTGCAGGACTGGAAAAAAATACCTGAAGGGATGCAGCCATGGCTGGACCTACTATTAGGCAGCAAATTGCTAGTTATTTACCTGGCATTGCTGTCTTGCTACAATGGATGAGAACAAGTACTTGTAAGATTTTCTGCCTCAGTTGTCAAAATAGCTTGGCAGCCATTTGATACTATAGTCTGGATGGGTGGAGGATGTCATTTCCTGCTCCACCTCAGACATCAAAATATCTTGGATTGGGATTGAATCATAGATACACTACATTTACTTGAAAGTAAGGTCTCTATATAATTCATTTGGACTGAGATCTGAATAACTGTTATTGTGTCATTAATCATGTTCCAAACTATATTGGTTGGTGAAAGTAAATAAACTGATATTCACCCCCCCACACACACATACACATATACACAATAATTGTTGTGCTAAAAACTCTGCAACAAACAGCACATTTTGAGGCTAGCTTCCCCACCTATCACTTTCAAGTTATTGTTTGAATTTCCAAACTGTTATTTGTCTCAACATCTCTTATTTAAATAAATCTGAAAGCAGTTTCAAAGCAGTATCATAGCAATCTCTCCATCAGTTATTTCCAAGGGTGAGTCATTGCAGAGGTGAGGAAAGGTTACTTACTATCAACAGGTATTTATTTATTTGGCTATAGAGTGGGAAAATGAAACAAAGTCACAGCAAGACAAAATAATTTGCAAAAGATGCTTTTAATTTTTTTTTTTACTGGATCATGAGAGTTCATGGGGGGAGCAGTATTCTAAAGCAATGGTACAGTATATGATTGCTAATGCTGTTTTATGTAAATAGGCGGTGTTATGGCCCCAGCATGGGGTAGAATACATGGCTTTGCATAGGGGACATCCTGGCTAGAATTTATGACATTCTTAAAAGGAATTGATAACAGTAATGTCTGCTTCCAGTCTGAAGAGAGAATGTTTGATGAACAAATGGTCCGATCTGTTATAAGGAAGCCTCCTATTCTCTGGAACAGCAAAGAACAAGCTAGCTCCTTCCTCAATATGACATCCCTTCAAATATTTAAACAGGGCTATTGTATCACCTCTCAACCATCCCTTCTCCAGGCTAAACATATCCAGTTTCCTAAGTTGTTCCTCATAGGGCATGGTTTCCAGACCATTCACCATTTTAGTCACCCTCTTCTCCACATGCTCCAGTTTTTCAACATCCTTTTTGAATTGTGGTGCTCAGAACTAGACACAGTATTTCAGGTGAGGCCTGACCAAAGCAGAATACAATGGCACTATTACTTCCCTTGATCTAGATACTATACTTCTATTGATGCAGCCTAAAATTGCATTGGGGTTTTTAGCTGCTGCATCGCACTGCTGACTCATGTTCAACTTGTGGTCCACCTGGATTCCTAGATCCCTTTCACACATAGTCTCATTAAGCCAGGTGTCCCCCATCTTATATCTATACATTTATTTATTTATTTATTTATTTATTTATTTATTTATTATTTTTTTTGCCCTCAGTGCAGTACCTTACATTTCTCCATTTGAAATTCATTTTGTTAGCTTTGGCCCACCTTTCTAATCTATTAAGGTCATTTTGAATTTTGATTCTGTCCTCTGGGATATTAGCTATTCCTCTTAATTTGGTGTCATCTGCAAATTTGAGAAACATGCCCCCTATTGGTGGCTGCCTCAACTCCTCCCTGAGGACGTCATCAGGGCATGTGCCGTTATGCATGGGTGTGCCCTGAATATGTCCTCCCAGCACAGCGTCTTCACGTGCTGTGGCGGAAGAGATGCAGAAGAGCTGCGCATCGGCTCTTCTGGTGCCCTTTTTGCAACTTGAGAAAGGAGTGGAATTTTGGCCCTCCTTTCCCAGGTGGCAAAAGGGTGGATTGGGGCCGAGGCATGGGGCAGCCTCATCCCCAATCCTCGATTTCCCGGGGTGGCCCAAGGCCGCCCATCTACAAAGCCTCTTAGTTCTGTTGAAAGTTCTTTTTTCATCCAGCCTGGTTTCTTGAGACATGTCCCATTTTTCCTTCTCATTGAAACAGTTTGAGATTGTGCCTTCAGTATCTCCCTTTTGAGAAGCTCCCATCCATCTTGAACTCCCTTTTCCTTTAGTATTCCTGACATGGGATCACTCCCAGTGTTTCCCTAAATTTATTGAAATCTGCTTTCCTAAAGTCTAAAATGAGTGTCTGAGTATGCCTATTACTATTATTATTATTATTATTATTATTATTACAGTTTATTTATATAGCACTGTAGATTTACACAGCGCTGTACATACAGTTAATAAAACAGATAAAAATAGATAAAAAAGCCTGCCGATGGCATACATTCTACAAAATAATAAAATAGAAAATACAAAGAAAGCAACAAATTAAAAACATCAAATAATCATCATGCAATGCCTGTGAACACTTCCCTGAACAGTATAGTCTTTAACTCAGCTTTGAAGTTGGTTAAAGGAGTGATGCCCCATGCTCATGCGGGAAGGAGGTTCCAGGAATGAGGGGCAGCAAGTAAAATAAAGCAAAGCAGCTTCATTTATATGCCACTTCATATCGCACTATGGGATGTCTAAGCGGTTTACAACTGTAAGCTCATTGCTCCCCAACAGTTGAGTACTCATTTTAGTGACCTCGAAAGGATGCAGGCCTGAGTCTAGCCTGAGCCCTGCCTAGTATTGAACTCACAAACTTGTGGTCTATGAGTGAGTGGCTGCAGTACATGCATTTAACCACTGTGCCACCAGGGCTCTCTGGGATTGAGCAGTAAAAATCCTAGGCTGAGACAGCAGACCTTGACTACCAGAGTGGAGGGCAAGGGTGGGACAGTAAGGGGAAAGAAGCTCTGATAAATGAGGGGCCAATCCATGCAGGGCTATAAAAGTCAACAGCAGAATACGGAATACGGAAATGGAGGGGGAGCCAGAAGAGGGATGACAATAAAGGAGAAATATGGTTGAAACAGTGAGCAGATGTAATAATGCATGCAGCAGAATACTGAACCAAGATTAAAGGACAGAGGTGAGAAAGAGGAAGCCCTGCTAGGAGAAGGTTACAATAATCTAGTCATGAGACCACTAAGGCATGGACCAAAATCTTGGCAGTAGAGGCTGAGAGAAATGGTCGGATTTTAGCAATATTGTACAAAAAGAATCTACATGTCTTGTCTGTGGCCTGAATCTGGGAGATACACAACAGAGAGGAATCAAAAATAAAACCAAGACTGTGAGCTTCCTGGGCAGGTCGAATAGAAATATCATCAACAGAAACAGAAAAAGAGTATTGAACAGTAGGCTTTGGTGGAAAAACAAGAAGCTCCATTTTTGGACATATTGAGCTTCAAGTGCCGATGGCGCACTCACTGAGATACAGCTGTAAGACAAGATGAAACTTGCTGTTCAAGATCCAAAGAAAGGTCAGGGGTAGAGAGATACATCTGAGTGTCATCAGCGTACAGCTGATAGGAGAAGCCAAAAGAACTGATGAGTTTTCCTAGAGACAATGTGTAAAGGGAAAACAGTAGGGGACCCAAAACAGAGCCCTGGGGAACTCCAATAGATAATGGAATAGAGGATAAAGCCTTAACACCCGTGATCACTGCAAAAGATCTGTCTGACAGATAAGATTTAAACCAATCAAGGACAGAATCTGAAAACCCAAGGTCAGAAAGTATATCAACTAAAAGACAGTGATCAACAGTGTCAAAGACCACAGGCAAATCAACAAGAATGAGAACAGAGAAAAGACTATTAGCCTTGGCCAGCAAAAGATCAGCCGAGATCTTTGTTAGTCATCTCTGTAGAATGCCGTGAGTGGAAACTAGACTGAAAGGGATCAAGAATGGAGTATCTCCTTTCCACTGTATAAGAAACTCCAGGAGAACATGTTCACTCCCACCTAAGGATCCCACCACTTGCACCCCATTTAACAGATCATCCCTGTTGGTTAGGATTAGATCTAAAATAGCTGAACCCCCTTGTTGCCTCTTCTACCTTTTGGACAATGAAACTGTCTTCAAGGCAAGTAAGGATATTTGGTCTGAGTACTTTATATTTCATTTCCCCCAGTACTGGACATTTAGAAAGTATCACAGTGATGGGAGGGGGGATGAACTATAGGGACATTGTTTGCCCTGACTACTGCTTTAAAGAAAACTGTATATGTCAATGGTTGAAATCTGGGTTAACCATTATTGCCCCACAGTAGAACACATATCTTTCTTGCTGAGTGCTAAAAAGCAAAAGGTTATTCTGCTTCCATTACAGGACATGGACAGTGCTTAAAAAATCTAAAAGATATATGCACACAGAATGACTGAAATTGATTTGAAAATTGACAGATTTGTTAGCTTTGACAAGGTAGACAAAACTAACAGATTTATTTATGTACAATTAACCCAGGTTTCAACCACTTGACATATACATCCAGAAATCCAGAAATCATTATTAAATATTTGGAAAAAATACAAAAATAGAATAATTGGAGGTACTCCAAAATGGGCATCACTACAACAGGCCATATATAGGAAAGAAGTATACAGGGAAAGTAGATGGTGCATGTATCAAGATATGATTACAATGCAAGAAGGAAAATATGGAATCAGAATGCAAGAAAAACTGAATGCAGAAGGGTTTAATCTAACCTCGTTTGATTGTAGGCAACTGTATGAAAGATGTAAAACTGATATTAAAAATTGGGGTATCTCAGATAGGAAAACTGAATTGGAGTCTATATTAAATGAAGACAAATGTAAAAAAAGGAACCATTCATAAAATATATGACATACTGCTTAACTGGGAGTCAGAAGAGGAGGTGATCAAAGAGGCAACAATCAGATGGGCTAGAGATGTGGGTCATTCAATCCAAGTAGATCAATGGGCATGAGCCTGGTCAAAAAAATTAAAACACACAAAAGCACAAAATTTAAAAGAGAATTGGTTTAAAATGTATTTTAGATGACATATCACTCCAGTCAAATTAACAAAAATATATAAGAATACTGACAATCTATGCCAGAAACGTGGGGTGATACCAGGATCATACTTTCACTGTTGGTGGATGTGTAAGAAGGCAAGAGGTTACTGGAAGACAATCACTCAAGAAATTAACAGAATTGTAAATATTAAATTAGAGATGGTACTGGAATGTATACTATTAGGTATGTTTGAGGATAAATTGGAGAAAAGATATGGGAAAATCTTATTTTATATGGTTACATCAGCCAGAATTTTATTTTCACAAAAATGGAAGTTGAAAGTAGTATGGGAAATAAGTGAAGGGTTGATGTACCTTTTTGATATGATGGAAGCATATAAATTAACATGTGTGATAAATAATGTACCAATGGATGATTTCACATCAGAATGGGATCTAGTGTTAAAATGTCTGAAAAACGAATGGGGTGACACAATAATAATAAATATATGGAAAGAAGAAAGTCAGATAGTATGTAAGCCTTATGCTTTTTATGTTTATCCAGGGACATGTATTAGAATAAATTAACGTGCTTGCTAGATAAAACATTATTGTAAAATGTAAAAGGTAAGGGTAAAACTCTCAGAGAAATTTGAGATAAATGAGTAGTGGTTAAGTGTAAATTAAAATTTAATATATATAAATTAGTAGCAAAAAATTGTAAAGGATTTTTTATAATATATATATAAAATTTTATAATATAAAATTATAATATAAGAAAGGCAATTAAGTATATAGGATCAGGTGGTGGAAGTTGTAGATGTAGAATAGCGATAGAGATAAGATAGGTAGGATAGGTAACTGTAGAGAACAAAAATAGGGTAGGAATAGACCAGAGAAGTTCCAGCGATTGAAAGGGAGAGGAAGGAATTTGTAAGTGAAGAAGGTGTGAGGAAGTGTATGAAGGTAGGGAGGTAGGATTTGTGCTAGTCACAGAGAAGGGGAGAGAAAGATTAGTGGGTAGTTAGAGAGAGGGGGAGAACAAAGGAGAGAGAAGGAGAAAGTAGAAAGATTAAACAAGAGGTTACGAGATGGTGAGAGAGAGAGAGAGAGAAAGTAAAGAAGGTAGAAGGAGGATTGAGCGACTGAAAAGAAAGAAGAGTGAAAGGTAAGAAGGTAAAGGAATAGAGAGGAGTTGTAGATAGGGAACTTCTTTGTTAACTATAAAATGTTATATAATAATGAGAAAATGTCTTATATTGTATGTTTAAGAAAATAATTTAATAAAAAATATTTTAAAAATAATAATGCTTAAAGCATTTGTCTCTCTTGGCTGATACCTGCTGCCCTACTGGTCTTTCATAGGGCAGAAATAAGGCAGTTTGACACCACTTTAACTGTCATGGCTCCATCCCATAGAATCCTAGGGTTTGTAGTTTGGTGAGGTATTCACCCTGGCTTGTTAGAGAGCTCTGGTGCCTCACAAATTTACAAATCCCAGGATTCTGTAGGTTAAAGTCATGTTAGATAAAGTCATATCAAACTGCTTTATTTTTGCAGTATGGATAATGCCCCTATTAACCTAGGGGCGTTGCAGACTGGCCTAAAGGGCCATCCTGGGGGTGGAGTTGGGGTGGGGGAGCAGCACACTGGCTGCCCCAATCCCATCCCAATGCTGTCCTGACTCTATGCACCCGTTTACATGGTCTCAGGACACCCTCCCAGCGCAGCGTGTAGACACACTGCGCTGAAAGGGTGCAGAAGAGCCATGGCACTGGCTCTTAGGGCGGCCTTTTGCCACTCTTTTACGAGTGGCAAAAGAAAGGATCAGGGCCACGGTGTAGGCTTGCCGTGGCCCCAATCTGCTGCTAGCAGGGGCGGCCCAGAGCTGCTCATCTGCATAGCCCCTTAGTGAGTGACACTTGAGCCATTAATGTAGTTGCTGTGTTTATTTTATTTTTGCTTTATTCAGCAGACATCATTCAATATCTGGAAATTTAAATCCAGAAGAGGTCAGCTGCTGAGACTCTAAGGTTTCAGTCCTTGCTAATACATTGCCTAAAGCTTAGGAATAATGATGATGATGTTGATGATGTTGATAATGTTGATGGTTTTATTTATTATATTCTTTTTGCTGAAGAGCAGAAAGAAAATTACTTTTTTGGATCATTGGTTCCCCAAATCCCCCAATCAGGACAGAAAGTTATTATTTACTATAGTACCTCAGAGCTCACCTCATTTTGTACAACTTTCTAGTGTTGGGGAGACTTGAAAGGATTTGTGGCAACAGACATAAAGGTAATTGTAAATTTATTGGTGATTAGGACTGACTTAAACTGAACTGCAATAGATCTAGGACAGTATCTAAAATCTGGTATCACCTACACACATACACAAATGCACACATATTTGGGGGTTTTCTTGGATCAATGAGAATGGATTTTCACATTTTTTGTACTGCATTGAAACATAAAGAAATTATAAACCAGAAACCCACTGAGCTGTACTCAGATTAAAGGATGCACATGCAAAGCTCTAAATAATATCTCTTTTTATGATGTGTCTGTGAATTATGGTTTTCATGCATTTGCAATGAGAGCACAGAACAGATGGTGAAGGTTTTAGTTAAAAATAAAAAGGAAATATTTATTTTGAAAACTGCTGCCATGAGATGATTTACTATGTCAAGATCCTTGCTACTCCTCCTCCTGCTTCTGCTCTTGCTTTGCTCAGCTGAAATATTAAATGAAACAAGAAATGGAACTTTTGTTTATGCTCTGGCTATCCAGGGCTTCATACTGATGGGATTTTAAGCAAACAAGAATTTTCATTGTTGATTTGGTGGTTTATCAAATATATTGTGGAGCAGCATTTAGAATAATGAAGAATGAAAAAAAAATATTCTTGTAAGATAAGATCAACATTCAAAAGGATTCAAGACCTTCGTATGGAGTGGACCAAAGTCTAGCAAGACCAAACAACTGTTGTGAATATGGAACATGAGGAAAGGTGTTGGACTTTAAACATTTATGAGCCATTTCTTTGTATCTAGTATTTTTGTGTGGAAAACATTATTTTCTATGCACAAAGCAGCATTTTTTGCACAGAAAATAATGTTTCCCCACAGATTTTTTTTCCTGTGCAAGACAATCATATGAAAATTTTGTGTGGAATAAGTCCCAAACTGTGAAGGCCCTCATCAGTCTAGGACTCTTCTTGCTAATGTTTCTTGATTCCCAAGAAGCATTTTTAACTATTTTTCCATGCATATACTCTTCCCATCTATACTCAGCACCAAGGTTTGCAGTCCAAATTTCCTGTGCTGAGTGCAGGGATGTGTGCGAAGAGTAGAGAATGTATAGCCTGCTCTATCACCTCATTTTCCCTCATTTTGGTGCTGCTGCTCAGCCTATACATCCATACTGGGTAGATAGGCAATGCAAGCAATTACTAGTTTCCTTTTGGGATCAGATAAGTGTGTGTGTGTGTGTGTGTGTGTGTGTGTGTGTTTAGCATTCCCTGCACTGCTGTGTCTGGAGCTAGGATTATTGGCTTTGCGTGTGGCAGTTAAAAAGGAAGTCACTGATAGGTGGCTGGGGAAGAGATCTGAATAAGCAGTAATGATGAGCACCCTTAGTCTGGTCAAGGAGAAATCCCAAGACTTGCTGCTGTGGATCATGGGTGGGAAAGTAGACCACACTCAGGGCCAGCCTGGGGCATATTTTCTCTTTATGTCACAGGATTTAGAGGGAGGGAAATTCCAGGTAGGTCTTCCTGTTGATAGCTTCGGGACAACTCTATCTCTATTTTATATTCCTTGTATTTTTCCACGGCGTCATGGGCTAGGGTCCAGATTCCCCATGATGCCACCCTATCTTTTTCAGATTGTGGAACACTCTTAAGTCCCTTCTTAGCAGTCTTGATATTGTAGACCTCTAGCAGGGTCAGAAATGGATCATCTGTCAGGAATGCCCCTGGAATCCAGGGATTGGGCCCCTTCTTGGTGATCCACCTCTGTAGCCTGTTCTGCACTTTCTCCTCCCTATAAATCTGCTCCATCTCCATTTTCTTTAACTCTTGCAACTTCTCCTAAACTGTGCTGGCTGCACTAGAGCTTCCTTGCCCCTACCAGCTTAAAGCTTCTCCTTCTGATGGATTGGCTGCTCTAGGGCTCTCCCGCCCCTCACCAATCTCCTTCCTGTCTGTGCTAGGGCTTTCCCACCCCTCACCAGTTTTCTCTAGACCCTCTGGCTGCTCTAGGGCTCTCCTGCCCCTCACCAGTTTTTTCTAGACCCACTGGCAGTTCTCTAAAACACATCGGCTGCACTAGGGCTCTCCTGACCCTCACCAGTTTTCTCTAGACCCACTGGCTGCTCTAGGGCTCTCCTGCCCCTCACCAGTTTTCTGTAGACCCACTGGTGGTTCTCTAGACCCACTGGCTGCTCTAGGGCTCTCCCGCCCCTCACTAGGTTTCAGTTAGCTGTTCTAGGCTTCCTTGTCCTCGCTAACCTTTGCCAGACTTGCTCCCGGGTAGCTTCAGATGAGGATGTCTCCTCACTTTGTCTACCTTAGCTTGTCCAAGGTGGTTTTGGGAACTGTCTACGGTTGGATAGTGGAGGGGAAAAACCTGAATGGGGGAACCTGGCTCTTCTCTACCAAACCGCGATAGAAAAGGCAAGAAAAGGGATGGCCAACCCAAGTTTTCCAGTCACATGCAAACACAATCACACACATTCCTAGCACTCGCGTAAGTGTCTCCTTTGCCTAGAACCTTATTTCTCCTATGTGTCGAGATTTAAACAGCCCAAGTGATCAGTTTGGGGTGCCTAAATTCCGGTGATGCCACACGTTCTCCACCAATCTGTTGGGAAACAAGCCTAATTTTGGGGGAATTTATAATTAGCTCAAATATGCGAGTGAAGCGCCCAACTTCGCTTTGGAAATCTTATCCAACTGTATACCAGAGATATAAGAATTTCAGCAGGGAATGACGCTGAGAGGAACCACACTCCAAATTAAAGTCTGAAGTATTTATTAACACAATAAGCAGACATCCAAATATGGCACATACACACACACACTAGAGGGATAAGAGGGAAAGAGCGAGAATGGGGAAGGCAAAGAGGGATAATCAGGATAGAGAGGGATATACTTATGCCCAAGAGACTCCACAGGACTTCTGGATGTGAATGCGGATGGGTTCAGTGGAAGGGGCATGACCGGCAAGAGAGAGGGGGGGGTCACAGGAACTATCTCAGAGTGCAGACCGACAGAGATTCAGCATGCACTTCCAAGGTAGCACATGGTCTGCTAAAATCCAGGGGTTTTTAAGGGCGATTTCTGCCTTCTGGCCATGAGTCAAACAATAGAAGGACAAAGGCTTGATGGGTTTACCATTGTTTACCTAAGTCTGGGCGTAGTCTAAACAATGCATTTGGTTTCAAAACTATTGAGGAAAGGAAGCTAGAGAAAGGGGTGCAATCAAATCTGATCACTGTCCATTAAGTGTGAGACTAAGACAAACAAACACCATTGTGTATCTTTTCCAGTATAATAGGATATTCCCAAGGGCAACTTCCAAACCTGCCTGTCCAAGAAATCTTTAGTGGTCTTGAGCAACTTCGGCATTGCCTACCTGACCTTACATTTAGGGGATTATGGCTGCCATCTCCCAAGGGTCAGGCTGGGGTCATAGGGAACTCCACATGGCTAAAATATACAAGAAAAATGGAGGACATCTGCTAACAGCTCCTTTCAGGGGCAGCAAAACGGCGCCCTAAGAGCCAGCGCATGGATCTTTAGCACCCCTTCCAGTGCAACACATAAAAACGCTGTGCCAGGAGGATGTCCCATGTGTAACAGTGCACGGCATCAGGATGTCATCAGACTGGGGTTGGGGCAGCTGGTGTGCAGCTACTCCTCCCCATCTCTGCCTCCAGGCCAGCCCTTTGGGCTGGTCTGTAGAGGCCCTATATTAAGGACCTTGTGACAGTAATCTTTTCAGAAAACCATTTAAAAAAAAAACATTAAATGAAACACTTTTTTAAAAAGAATATATTTGAGATTCCAGCCTGGTAGCTGCTTATTTTTTCTCCTTTCATGAAATTCTTCCACAAGTAAGTTCAGGAGGCCATTCACACTACAGAATTACAGTGCTGTTGTTCCACTTTAACTGTCATACTTCCTTCATATGGAATTCTGAAGTTTGTAGTTGGGTCCGACACTAGAATTAGAATTCTAAATAACACTCCCTAAATTGCAAACCCCACAATTCCTTTGTTGTTCTTGGCCTTCAAGTTGTTTCCAACTTATGGAGACACTAACATAAATCTATCACAGAATTTCCTGGGGCTGAAAATGTGTGACTTGCCCAGGGTTTCCATATCAGCAGGTTTCCATATCTAAGGGGGATTGAATATTGTTCTCCAGAGTCATAGTCTAGCACTCAAACCACTATACCATGTTAGATCTCCCAGGATTCCATAGGATGGAGCAATTAAAGTATTAAAATGAAATCATAGTGTGCATAGGTGTGTGTTGTGTTGTGTTGTACTGTGTTGTGTGCTTTCAAGTCATTTCTGACTCATGGAGACCCTAAGGTTAACCTATCACATTATTTTCTTGACAAGTTTATTCAGAGGTGGTTTTCCATTTCCAACCTCTCAGGCTGAGATAGTATGACTTCCAAAAGTTCACCCAGTGGGTTTTCATCACTGAACTGGGATTTCAACCCTGGTTTCCCAGTGTTCTAGTTCAATGCTCAAAGCATTACACCATGCTGGTCCAGTGTGAATGGGACCTCAGTAGTTTTAGAGCTTTCAGAATTCCTCAGATGCTAGGAAGAGTTTTTGCCACAAAGTTTGTTCAGAGAAATTTGGTAACAAGTTCAAGATATGCCAAAAGAGACTTCTTTTGCCTTCCCAGCTTGCTTTATTCCTTTGATTGTTTCTCTGTCTTTTCACATTATGCAAGCCTCATTAATTCTAGTGATAATTGCTGGGAGAGATTTAAGGAAAGAGTGTATGGGACAGTTTCTTTGCCATTAATGCTGCTGCATTATGAGTTGGTTGTGCCATTTGTAACCAAGAGGGGATGCACATGGGCTAAAAGGGTTGTTTTGGGGTTGACCTGAAGGCATGGTCTTTAGATGACACATGCTGAAAAAGCACCCCCTACCTGCCTCTTCCATTGAAAGTGCGCTTCAAAAAGGAGCCATTTTTTCCACTCCTTCTGAAAACATGCACATCATTTGAAAGGATCCCAAAGGTTCTGGGTGAGTCACTCTATAAAATACCCCCTGGTAGTATTAAATAAATGGATCTAGGGATATATGTTATTATAGTTATTACGAAATGCAGCCTGCAAATAAAGATATACAGTTGTGTTGAACAAAAGGCTGTGAAATGGACCATTAAGACACTGAATATTGATTTCCAGACATGAAATTAAAAAGATTATTTGCTGTCTACACTACAGTGGCCAAGAAGGGCAAAACGAGTAAATTGGGAATCTACCAAAGTAAATTCCAGAGTTTATGTGCAAGATTTATTCTTCATTTCTGATATGCACCATAAAGTGCCTCTGCTTGAGGTGAAAAAATATCTCAAATAAATTCTCAACTCAATTCACAGCTTATTTAACATCTTAGTTTTTAAAAAATGAGTGAGCATTTCTGGAATATAAATTGGCTTTTGCTGTTAAAAAAAACTCAAAAGGAAATGGTGTTCTGAAGTAAATAGCCATTTCTCTGAAATAGATCATCTAATAAAGTTTAAAAAATATTCATGGCTTTCAAATGATCAATTATGCTTGGCATTTTGTGTGTTGGATGCATCTCTGAACTAAATAACAGGCCAGTTAGCACTTCTAGATCTGGGGATAAGGTAGGAAGCAATGAACCCTTCAATATCTTTCATGGGTTTTCTGTTTTATTTTTAATTTTTTTCAATAGACTTTTTGTTATGTTAACAATAGAAAAAAAATAGTACTTCTTCCAAAATGGAGTCCCTGGTTTCCTGGGTGGGAAAGATTCAAGCCATAATTTAGCAGAAACAAGGAATAACCCCCTAGTCATTGGATGCAGCTCTAGGTGTCACAGGAGTAACTGGAACTTACAGAAAATTAGTTTGTTGTTGCATCAGAGCTCTCTGGTAGATAATATTAAATAACTCGGGGGGATGCAAATGGATGATCAAGGCCAAGGCTGCCAGACATGTCGACCCCAATTCTCCCTTTTGCCACCTGGGAAAGGAGCACCAAAACACCTCTCCTTTCACAGGTGGTGAAAAGTGTGCCTGAAGAGCCACCATGCAGCTCTTTTGCACCTCTTCCGGTGCAGCGTGTAAAAACACTGTGCTGTGATGACATCTTGACAGCTCACACCATGTGTAGTGGTCCGTGCTGTGATGATGTCCTCAGGAAGGGGTTGGGGCACCTGGTGTGTGCCTGCCCCTCTCCTTCCTGCCTCCAAGATGGAGCTTTGCACAGTCTGTAGAGGCCCTCACAAAGTAACAAATTTCTGAATTCCATAGCACTGAGACATTAAAGCAATGTCAAAGTTCATTAATTCTGAAGCGTAGATGCAGCCTTAGATGAATAAAGTTCAAATAGGGTGTTGGCATATCTGATGTATTTTACATGAGGTGGTCAAAAATACAGTAAATAATGGGCTTATTAATTTCCTACCTTCTGTTTTTTTGATATGTTATAAATTTGAGGGATGTGGGCAAAATTAATTCACTCAAAATTTTCATAGATATGCATATAATTATGCCTCTCTGAACCAATAAGTAAGAAGGGAGGCAGGAGACAGAGGGTGGGAGAAAGAGAGATAAAGGGAAAGAAGGATGGGGGAGAAATTGACTAAAACTAACACTGGCAGATTCATCCATCCATAAGAAATGGGATGGAAACTATGTTGGGTCTATGGTTTCTCTGATGCCACTCCTGATAATAATGATATTCCTTTCATATTGGCAGGGCCAGAAGATGGGGCAGTATTTTGACAACTACACAGCAAAGGAGAAGAGGTTCTGTTCTAAAAAAGAATGCAGATAACTGCTTCCATTTCTAATTCAATTTTCAACAGCAGCTTGTAAAATTTAGATATGGTTCCTTTGGAAGATTCCAATAAAATCTCATCTAATTCATTCTTGTTTTTTATTGAAACCTTCAAATATAGAATCCATTTTGAATTTTTTGCTTAGTTGATGGTACATAAACCAATGATAATCAAATCCATTTCCCTCTATTTCTTTGCATGATTTCAATTTTGGTATTCCTCCTTCCTAATGTAAAAGCTCTTGGTATTTTAGACAGTCTTTTAGTTGTGTTTTATACCCTATCACACAAGCTTCTTGCAGCAATAACCAGATTGGTATTTCCCTATATAATAATAATAATAATAATAATAATAAAGTTTTATTTCTAAGCCGCCCCTCTGCTCGGCAATCGGGGCAGCGTACAGCATAATTTAAAAACAAAAGACAATGTAAAATTCCTATATCCCACACCCTAATCCTCCCACCCCTTAAAACTAAATTAAACTATAATAGCAGAATTAAAATGATTCTTAAAAACATAATAAAAACAAAAACAAATAAAAACAGAATAAACAATTTGGGCATGTCCATGTACTATGGGGGGTTAAGGGGCGTAAGGTAACCTCCGCTGGAGCTGGGGGATTATTCTGGCAAAGCCTGCCAGAAGAGATCCATTTTTACTGATTTCTTGAAAGCAGCAAAGGTAGTAATAAGACGGATCTCATCCAGCAGGCCATTCCATAGTCTGGGAGCGATCACACCCTCTGGGAGGTCTGTGCCAGCCTAGTCTTCATGGGCTTCAACAGATTCCTCCCAGAGGACCGAAGTGTGCAGGGGGGATCATACGGGAAGAGATGGTCCCTAAGATAAGATGGACTCAAGCCATGTAGGGCTTTAAAGGTTAAAACCAGGGGTAGGCAACCTTTCCCCTTTAAGGGCCGAGGGACTTCAGCTCCCAGAATCCCAGGAGCTATTGGCCAACATGGGACTATTGGCCAACATGGCTGAGGCTTCTGGGAGCTGAAGTCCTTCGGCCCTTAAAGGGGAAAGGTTGCCTACCCCTGGTTAAAACCAACACCTTGTACTGTGCCCGGAAACTAATATATATCATGTTTTTGCCTTTGCTCCAAACTCTTAAGAGGGCCCTTCTGATTATATGGTCATTGAATTCTTTATTGATTTCTGTCCTCTTATACCAAAGATATCCGTGTCATCCGTATGTCTTATTGAATCCTTCTAAGTTTAACATCTTTGCATCTTTAATTATCCAATTTTGATTTCCGTCTAGAACACAGGAATGATAATATACTTTAAGGCCTGGGATTCCCAATGCACCTCTTTCTTTTTCATCCTTTAAAACTTTCCATTTTATTCATGGTTTCTTACTTGCCCGGATAAATTTTGAAATGTCATTTTCCATAGTTTGAATGGTTTGTCATTAGTCAAGACAGGTAAATTTTGGAACAGGAACATTATCTTTGGTACAATAGTCATTTTAATTGCCAAAATTCTACCCATGAATGATAGGCTTAAATTAGCCCGTTTTTAAAATCTCTTTCCATAATATTCCATAATTGTTATTTAAAAAGTTTGATTTTTTTTTGAGAGCATGATGTCAAGGTATTTAACTTTTTTGTAAAATTTAAAACCTGATTTCTCCTGCAATTCCATATCTTCTTCTTCTTCTACTTCTTTTTACATATTCAAAGTTATAATGTTTGGCTTGGCCTTATTAATTTTAAATCCTGCATACCCTCTTAATTCTTGAATTGTTCCCATAAGATGGTCAATGTTTTCAATAGGATTTTCCAAAATGATTGCCAGGTCATCAGCATCAGCTCTAATTTTATATTTATGACCTTTAATTCGAGCTCCTTTGATTTGTTTATCCTTCATTATCTGATTAATCAATATTTCTGAAATTAGAATAAATAACAAGGGCAACAATGGACATCCTTGTGTAGTCCCCTTTGTAATTTGGCAATTTTTAGATCTCTCCTCATTCACTGTTATTTGTGTGTCTTGTGTTCTGTATATTCCTTGTATCCATTTTAGAAATCCATTAATTTCAATATGTGCCTCATAAAATCCCAATTCACTGCACTGAATGCTTTTTGAGAGTCTAAAAATAATAATGCTGTCTTTTTCCCAGGGCTTTTATCATAATATTCAATTAGATTAATCATTGTCCTTATGTTTTATTTGGGGTAAGAAGCAACATTGTTCTTCTTGTATTTTTTTTCTTGTAATATCTTCTGTAGTCTTTTCCCCAAAGTAATTGCAAATAGTTTATAATCGTGATCTTTATCTGTCATTGTTTTGGGTATAAGAGTAATGTTTGCCTTCAGCCAAGTAATGTTGGCCTTCAGCCAAGTTGAATAATAAATAAAGTGGGATGCTGAGCTCTTCTTATAGCATTTTATAATATATCACTGTGAAACCATCTGGGCCTGGCACTTTTCCCAATTTCAGTTCCTTTACTGATTCCGTAACTTCCTACATTGAGATTTCTGCATTTACGATATTTTTCTGTTCATCTTCCAATTTTTTTAAAGCACATCGTTGAATATACTTTCCCAAACTTATTTTATGTTTTTGATCTTTGGGTCCTTCCTTATATAAAGTTGAGTAGTATTTCTCGAATACTTTCTGGATTCCTTTCAGGTCTGTGATTTTATTTCCCCCATCTTTTACCTCTGACATAATTCTTTTTTCATTCATTTTTCTTAATTTGTATTCTAATAACTTCCCTGCTTTATTTCTGTGTTCAAAGTACTTCTATTTTGTACATCTCAGCTTTTTTTCTATTTCTTCCATCATTAAAGGAGAAAGTTGAGTTTGTAACATTTTGATTTCCTTTGATATTTCTTTTTTATTTAAGTTTTGAAATAGTTCTTTTTCTTTAGTTTGGATTTGATGTGTTATTTTCTTTCATTCTTCTGTTTTTCTGCTTTTTCCATTCTGCATTTTTCTGGATGAAGAAGCCTCACATCACTGTTTTGCTCAGATCAGTCCCCATATTCAAGTTTTCTTGAAAATAAAATTTCAGAGTTTCTTTTGCTTGCTTAAGAACTTCATCATCTCTCAGTAAGTATTCATTGAGGGGTATTGCAGACCCACCTAAAGGGCTGCCCTGGGGGTGGGGTTGTGGTGGGGCAGCCACACCAGCCACCCCAACCCCACCCCAATGCCGTCCTGATGCCACGCACCCATTTGCATGGTGCATGGTGTCAGGATGCCCTCTCAGTGCAGGATGCAGATACACTGCACCAAAACAGAACAGAAGAGCCACAGCATCAGCTCTTAGGGTGGCCTTTTGCACCTCTAAAAGGAGCAACATTTTGCCACTCTTTTAGGTGTGGCAAAAGGAAGGATCAGGGCTGCAGCATGGGGTTGCCATGGGCCAGATCCACTGCTAGCAGAGGTGGCCCAGAGCCGCCCATCTGCATAGACCCTGAGTCTCCATGATAGACCTTTTTTTCCTTTTTTCAGACATATCTGTATTGGATTATCAAAGATATTTTATTTGACATAATATCAATTTCTGTGATTTCTGTATATACTTTGGATGTAATGAAAAAATATCAATTATAGATGCCAATTGATGGGGTTCAGAATAATATGTTAATTTTTTAGAGGTCTTATTATGAAGACCAGGGGAAAATAATGAAAAAGTAATACATAAGAAAGTTTTATTGTCTAATACATACAGTAAATGTAGAAACAGTAGTTTTCTGGCATCCTGGTACATAGTGTGTGGTCAAGGCAATACACTGTGTGAGAAAACAACAAGTGATGTATATGCTTCCCATATAAATGCAAATGAAAAGTAAATATACTGCCAATATACATAGAAGATTAGAAATCTCAAATGACATATACAATTTTAAAATATCCAACATTCAAAGTGCATGAAGAAGCAGAAGTATATGCACTTCCAGAGGACATGTAATGTAAGAGATAAAAAATAACAATATAATCAAACATGTTTTGAGTGAATGTCTTCCTCAGTGGAAAATTAAGCTAAAAAATGGGGAAATGTAATATAGGGGTGTTGCAAACTGGCCTACAGGGTCCGCCTGGGGATGGAGTTGGGGCAGGGCAGCCACATGCTGGCTGCCCCAACCCCACCCTGACAGCATCCAGATGCTGCACACAGCACACAGCATCAGGATGCCCTCCTGGCGCAGTGTGTAGACACGCTGTGCTGAAAGAACACAGAAGAGCTGCAGTGCTGGCTCTTAGGGTGGCTTTTTGCCACCCCTAAAAGGAGCGGCATATTACTACAGCCCCGATCCACCACTAGCAGGGGCAGTCCAGAGTCACCCATCTGCATAGCCCAGGGGTAGGCAACCTTTCCCCTTTAAGGGCTGAGGGACTTCAGCTCCCAGAATCCCAGGAGCTATTGGCCAACATGGGACTATTGGCCAACATGGCTGAGGCTTCTGGGAGCTGAAGTCCCTCGACCCTTGAAGGGGAAAGGTTGCCTACCCCTGGCATAGCCCCATAGTTAGTATATTTATTAGTAAATGCAGACCATATTGTAAAATAATAATCTAGCAGATATACCTGTCCTAGGAGCACAATAATTTGCCTATTTGCAGTTAGTCAACCGGTATAAGTAAGGAGTTTTTCAGGCAATCAATTCGTGTAGAAAATATATAGAGAGGTATATGTTTAGGATTTAATAAAGATATTCAAAGTTATTAATGATGTTATTTTCCCATACTTACTGTATCCTGGATGCTCTAATAGATTTCAGTGCTATTTTGGATGTTACAGAGTAATATCCTGTTACAGAGTAATTCAGATTGCTTTGCAAGGAGTACATATCCTGCAAAGCACTACACTGACTACTGAGTTTCCCCTGATTTTGTTTAATTTTCCTTTTAACTGAGCCTCTATCAATTGTTGGGTTAATTACTCCATTCCAGTCTCCCATCAGTAAGATATATTCATAATTCATTTCCAAAATTCTTTTATTCAACATTTTATAAAATTTGGCATTATTCTCCAGAGGTGTATGAACTCCAATCATCAGTATGCATTTGCCATCAACATTGGTTTCAACCATTATGAATCTTCCTTCTTCATCATTACTTATTTCTTTTGCCAGGATATACAATTGGAAACATAAAATACTACTCCACTTTTTTTCTTAATAATAATAATACAATTTATTTATACCCCACCCCTCTGAGCTCAATCGGGGTGGCTCACGAATAATAAAAATACAAGATACATTCAAACCCCTGTACCCTTCCCCCCTTAAAAAAGTATTAAACCGAGTAAGAGTTAAAACCAAAAAATTAAAACAATGTCAATGCAATGCTTAATGAAGAAAAACAGTGTACACAAGTTGCCTAGGAGGAGGCTAATAGGGAAACTTCCTGGAGGGCTCCCCTTAAGAGGGAATTCCTGAGGCCAGGATCTCTATCCTGGAAAGGCCTGCCAGAAGAGATCCGTCTTAACAGCCTTTTTGAAGCTATTCAGAGTTGTAATCAGATGGATCTTGTCTGACAGACCATTCCATAATCTGGGGGAGACAGCTGAAAATGCCCTCTGGGAGGTAGTCGAGAGCCTAGATTTCAATGGCTGAAGCAAGTTCCTCCCAGAGGACCAGTGTGTGTGTGTGGAGGATTGTAGGGGAGAAGGCAGTCCTGAAGATAGTTTGGATCCAAGCCATTTAGGGCTTTAAAGGTGATAACTAACATCTTATACTGGGTTCGGAAACTAATAGGCAGCCAGTGGAAGGACTTTAATACTGGAGTAATATGATCCCTTCTAGATGTTCCAGAAACTACTCTGGCTGCCATATTTTGTACTAACTGCAGTTTCCGAACCAGGCATGAAGATAGCCCCATGTAGAGTGCATTACAGAAATCTAGACGTGAGGTTACCAGCATGTGCACAACAGTCTCAAGATCCCTTACTTCCAGAAAAGGGCACAGCTGGCGTATCAGCCGAAACTGATAACAGGCACTCCTGACTGTCGCATTTACCTGATTTGTAATCAGGAGCGACAAGTCAAGGAGCACCCCCAGACTGTGAACACAGTCCTTTACGGAGAGTGTGACTCCATCCAGGACCAGAGGTTGCAGCCCAATTCTTGGTTTTGGGGCCGCTACCGTGAGCACATCCATTTTGTCTGGATTCAGTCTCAATCTGTTTTTCCTCATCCAGCCCATTACTGCCTGAAGACATTCATTGAGAGAGGAAACACCATCGGAATTTGAGGCCGACAAACAAGACATGGAGAAATAGATTTGGGTGTCATCAGTGTACTGATAACACCCAGCTCCATAACTCTGAATGATCTCACCCAGCGGATTCATATAGATGTTGAATAACATCGGGGACAAGATAGCACCTTTTGGAACACCACAGGTGAGCTCTCTTTTGCTGGAGCAACTGTCCCCGAGCAGCACCCTCTGGGACCTGCCTGAGAGGAAGGAATGGAACCACTGGAGCACAGTGCCTCCAATTCCCAGCCCCCTCAGGTGATCCAAGAGGATGCAATGATCTATCATGTCAAAAGCCACTGAGAGGTCTAAAAGCACCAACAGGGTCACACTACCCCTGTCGATGCTCAGACGCAGATCATCGGTCAAGGCAACCATGGCAGTCTCAACTCCAAAGCCTGTCTTGAAGCCAGTTTGAAATGGGTCTAGATAATTGGTTTCATCCAAGACAGCTTGGAGTTGAAGAGCAATCGCCCTCTCGATTACCTTGCTCAAGAATGGTAATAAAGAGACTGGCCTATAGTTCTTCATGTCTAGGGGGTCCAGGGAAGGTTTTTTCAGAAGCGGCCTAATGGCTGTCTCCTTCAAGCAAGATGGAATATAGCCTTCCCTGAGGGATGCACTGACGATGTCCATAAGGAATATCTTAATAATAATAATAATAATAATAATAATAATAAAATTTATTTATATCCCACTTATTGACAAAGAAAATCCAAGCAGCTTACATAAAAACTAATACAATATAACCCCTGAGACCAATCCACCCCCCTTAAAACAGTATTAAACATCTCATAATTAAAATAATCAAACAATAATAAAATCATAATAAACCAACATAATAAAACAGACAAACAAAACAAATAAACAAACCAGCAAAACAAACCCGGTCAACCTCTAAAATGTTCCTCATCCATCAGAATGATGGGGCCATGAGAGGAACAGGAGGCCAGGTAAGGTAGGAGACTGAATGACCCGAGGGGACCGGGAAGCCCAAGGCTGGGGTAATTAATCTGGAAAGGCCTGCTGGAAGAGATCAGTCTTAACAGCCTTTTTGAAGCTGTCTAAGGATGTCAGCTGATGGATCTCGTCCAGCAGGTCATTCTTCAAAGCATCCCCCCCCCCGGACGGCCAGCCATGATGGGCAAGGATCGAGAGGGCAAGTCGTTTTCCTCACTCTACCAAGAAGCTTGTCCACGTCATCGGTACTCACATATTGAAACTGATCCAGAATAATTTCAATAATGGTGTCGCTGGATGCCTCATCAATAGTTTCTGTCAAAATACTGGCGTCTAAGTCAGCTCTTATCTGAGAGATTTTATCTGCAAAGAAGTTGTTAAACGCATCACAGCAGGCTGTTTTTGGGTTAAGTAAAGGGTTCTGCACAGGGGGCACCTGCATCAGCTCCCTTACCACCTTAAACAGTTCTACTGGACAGGACTCTGCAGATGCAATACGTGCAGAGGAGAAGGATCTCTGCGCTGCACGTATTGCCTCCCAATAGGAACAAAGAAAGCTCCTATTTCGAGTCTGGTCAGATAAGAGTCAAGTTTTCTGCCAGTTGCACTTTAGTCGTTGTCCAACCCACATCATTTTCCTAAGCTCTAAGGTGTGCCATGACGTACGGTTTGAAGTGGGTTGGCAAGGATACTTCGGAGCAATCATGTCGATAGCCTTGGTGAGGTTGGTGTTCCAAGTGTTAACCAAAGCTTAGACAGGATCACCGGCATTACCAACCATTAAATCCTCCAAGGCTTTCTGGAATCCAATTGGATCCATTAGCCTTCGAGGGTGGACCATTCTAATAGGTCCACCACCCCCGGAGGGATGGATAGAGGCTCTTAGCTCCACCTTTTCTTCTTCCTGGAGGAGATAAAAATCTGGCCTAATTTAGGATTTCTCAAATATTTAATATCTTGAGTCCTAATAAAAAATTAAAAGTTCAAATGAAAATTCTGGGTTCTGAAAAAGCACTAACACTTGCATGAAATAAGGACTTTATCACATGAGGCTGCCAAAGTGGAATTAAGCAATGTAGTACCATCTGTAGTCATACGTTATTACACAATGCTGTGTCTGTCCTGTAGCAATAATCTTCCATCCATTTATGGAGCACTTCTTTACATTGATGGGCAAAACTCATCAATCCCTCCCAATTGTGCTGCTTTTCCACTTTTGATTCATGTGTAGTAAGTTCCTCCTGATGCAGTTCTGATAGGCAGTCGCATGGTGTGCATGGACATGATTCTGCTCCTCTCCCCTCTCCCCTTGCTATTCCAAAGCAGGTTGTTTTCCTTTCCTTTTCTTTTTTCCCCAATTTCTTTTCTTTATCTTTTGCCCACTTAATCAATTGCAGTGACTGCCCAATTGAAAAAAAATACAGACTAAAAGGCATGCTGGGAGGAGCCTCAGGCAGGAATGTGGGCTTATGAAGGTCAGTTTGGAAGAGTCACAGCCCAGGACTATAGTAGCACCATGTCACTTTTCAAGAGCTGTGGAAAAATGACTGTCCCCAAACTGTATGTTTGTGTTTCCTACAGTTTGCCTTAGGGTTACCAAAAGTAAAAAATGACTTGGAAGCACACAACAATAGCAACAACATTAACACAATTATGTCATCTTACCAGCCTGATGTGATAAAATCCTTAATTTCCTTTAGGACACAAAGAAGCTCAACCACACCTTTATTGAGTGTTATTGTACCCTCTATACATTTTTGGTTTGACCCACTAGAAGAGAAAGCCCTATGAAAGGAGATTTAAGTACCAATCCGGGGGGGTGGGGGGGGGATGAGAAGGAGAGGAGAGCTGTGTTCACCAGATATAAAAAAATTGTACACTTATCACCTTGAATTAGGTAATATGGTATTAATCTATGGACTTAGGAACTATTAGAATGGTAGATTTCCTGTAGTGAAATTTCTACATTGTATTTGTATCTGTTTTATATTTTTATTTAGGGCCTCAAAGTTGCCTCCAATATTTATTCAGCAGGAGGGTTTAGGCAAACAGGCCTTATCTGGGAGGCATGAAACTTTGGCTGACTAGATATGGACTGGTTTCAATATAAAGCATGCAGTCTTGTTGCTCTTTTTAAAAGGCTATATAAATCTGCAAATTGTTCAAACTTGTATTATTGTTTGAGCACTGTTGATTTATAAAATAGCTCCATAGAACCCATGGAAGTGATACACTTCCATATATGTGTTCCGAGATAGTGGCTATCACCACATCTTGGGAGTAAAATATGTAGCTAGCAAATCATGCTCCTTTACAATGATGATAAGCATCAGAATAAAGATTTGTTTTGAAATAAAAGATAAGAACTGTAAAAAATAGAAAAAAATGTTCTTGTTATAAGTGAAACCACATAGGAAAAGTCTTCTTGTCTCAAACTCTTTATCTTTTTCTTTAAAGTTTTGACTGGGCAAGAAAGCAAAGCAAAGCAAAGCAGCTTCATTTATATACCACTTCATATTGCGCTATGGGATGTCTAAGCGTTTTACAACTGTAAGCTCATTGCCCCTCAACAGCTGGGTACTCATTTTAGTGACCTTGGAAGGATGCAGGCCTGAGTCTAGCCTGAGCCCTAGTTCTAGCCTGAGTTCTAGTATTGAACTCGCAACCTTGTGGTCTATGAGTGAGTGGGTGCAGTACAGGGCTCCCTATATATAAGAATGATCAAATATATACTACATGTGGCTCATAGTTTATTCAGTTTGGCCTGGCAGTTGCAGCAATTGGGTTCTGATACCTCACTTTGCCCTTTTACTATCAGGATACCTCCCTGGATCTAGTAATTGGGTCTTTATCCTCTATGCTGGACAAGTGGCTATGTTGATAATTAGTGTGGTAAAGCATGACCTGTCTTCCATGACAATTATTACCTGAAAACATCCAGACAGAGATGTAGAAAGAAAAATTGTAAAAGATTTATTATATTAGAAATAAACATCTAGCTTTATGCCAATACATTGTACAGTGCACAATGTATGCTGTAATATTTTCAAATAAAGCAACACTTCTCCCTAAACTCCCTCTCCATGTTGTCAGCTCCCCAAAGCCTATTCACATCTCATATATTCCTCTTTTTCCTATCCTGTCCTAACTCTATTTCTAACTGGCTCCATCTCTATCTCTGATGGGCCCTATCCAACCCTTTGCAGATAATCCTCTGATTTTTATATTTTTCCTCTTCACAGCATTCCATAAACCGTATTTGGCTGGTTCATCCCAGGCTTTCCCAACTTATTGTGTCACATTATAGAACACTAGTACTCAAAGTATCAGACTTTATTTATTCAAATTGTATAATTTATGCAAAAGAGAGAGGAACCAGAAGGAAATGAAATTAAAGACTTGCTGAATATTTTGTAGGATTTTTTAAAAAAACATTCTTTAAGCTAGGAAGACCTCCTCAGCATCCATATGACTGAGCATACTAAATATCCATGGAATGCCAACTCAAGTTGGAATGGAAAAATCAGTTGGAGCATCCTTGGAGGAAAACACATTTAGATGGCTGGGATAAACACTACACTATTATTTTGCAGAGATAGCAACATATGGGGAAACATTATTTTTTGAAAAAATAGTGGGGGAAAAACAAGACTCCAGGAACAAATAATATACCAATAGAACTGTTGCAATCCACACTGACAGAATCAACTCTAGTGCTAACCAACATATGTCAACAGATATGGAAAACAAAATGATGACCAACAGATTGGAAGCAAGCAATATACATCCCCATCAGCAAAAAAGGAGACACAAGAGACTGCAGCAACCATAGCCAGCAACTGGCATCTTCAGACAATATGGCCACACAGCCCGAAAAACTAGCTTCTAGAACATGGCCACACAGCCCGAAAAACCCACAAAAAACTATGGATGCCGGCCATGAAAGCCTACGACTTCACATTTTAAAATACACTGTTTAACATTTTTAAAATGCACCATTTCTTGTGCAAAATGCAGTTCATATTTATTAAGAAAAAAAGCAATTTCTTTTTGGTAAAATATGATGAGGTGTAGAAATTTTGGTAAATTTGAATACAAATATGCTGGAAAAGTTTCACCCACCCCTGCATAAGGTGGGGGCAAGTTCCTTCATGTGTTTGCATTTTGTGTGCTTCTTCGTGTGCTTGCATTTTAAGTGCTTGTTTTCTTGGAAAACATTTCAGATCATTCAGGGGTTTATGTTTCCTCCAAAAATGTAAATGCCACATAAGGGAGCCATGACATTTCCATCAGTATTGGGAAGAGTGTGGGCTTTTGCTTCCTAGATATCAGTTACAATGCAACAGCTGTCAAAGTGATATATTTCAAAGAGAATTTGTAGTTTTCTGTAACTTGTGGCATAAGTTGATTTGGCCTGTAGGACATATAGTGACTTATTACATGGAGGTCTATAAAATCCTGATTGCTATGGAAAAAAAGGAACAGTGATACAATTGGTTACTCTCTCATAATTCTGGATTATGGGCTGTTAAATAAAAATGGATGGCAATCAGTTCAGGCTGACAAAGGAAACTGAAGTTTTATAGAATTTAGAATTAGCACATGGAATTCATTTACTAAAAGGCATGATTAATTTATGGTTGTTTTGAATATTCTGATTTTCTCATTTCAGTTTTCCAGTTGAAAATAGTGAGTGGTGGGAAAAGTAGATATATTTTCTGAGAATGCTTGATTAGGAAAATATTCAGGATCCCCCTCCCTCTTCCAACCATGTTCAGTGACACTCCACATCAACTGCTGCACTGGAACAATTTCTCATCCTTTCATAAGTGTTTTTTTTTATTTTATTTTGCTTCTTTCCTGGTTTAGTGACATGGGTCATCCCAGCAGTGAAGGTAGCACCAAGTGAACTGGATGGCAATATTGCTACAACAATGTATAGCATGATATAAAAATGGAGGAAAAAGGGAGAAGGCAAACAAATAAATAATAAGATAAAGATAAGATCTAAAAATAAAAAAAAAACCCACAGGCACAGAGCAACAACAAATTGGTGAATCTGTTGGGTTCACTTTGTCCTAAATCAGACTTTAAAACAAACAAACAAACAAACAAAAAAACACCACTGACTTTTTCTATCAAATGTACAAAACAATTCTGAAGAAGATCTTATAAGAAAATGAACCAGGTGAAATTCTCATGAAGCCCTACTGGAATAATGATTTCCATTTTTTTCTTTCTTTCCAAATAATGATTTGTTAGGACCTGGATTCAAGCACCCTTCTGTGCAGTGATAAATTTGCACAGGAATCCTGGGTACAAGGTCTCTGAAGGGTAACAGAAAATTGTTAAGGATGGAAAGAATATTCACAAGTAATTGGAAAATATTTCTCTCTCTCTCTCTCTCTCTCTCGGGTTTTGATAAATTCTGATGAGAAGAAGCTTGGACTAACAAGAATGTTTGAAGTTTATGATTTATTCTGTGCAAAATTGGTACATTGTTGTGGAAACACAGAAATATTATTTCCTGTGCAGGAAATGCTATTTTCTGTGCAAAAATAAATCCTCATACAAATTCTGCACAAAATAAATCCTCTGCTGTAGGATTTTCTCTGCAGGAAACAGCTGTTTCTGCATATTACATATTTCTGCATGGAAGTTATTTTTATGAACAGAAAAAGCTGTTTTATGTAAAAAAAAAAGATACTGTTTTTTGCACAAAAATACCATATGTAAGTTTTTCTCGGAGTAAGTTTCAGACTGTGAATAGCCCTTTTCATAGACTTTTTCACAGTGTGAAGGAAATGGCTAACATTACTAGCTGTGTCCTTCAACAATGAAATTGGCAAAGAATTACATCTTTGGAAAGTATGTTTACAATGTACATGGCAGCAGAAATAATCATAAAGAATATCTACAGGGTACTTTAGCAATGAGATTTGACTCCAGGAAATCTTCAAAACTATAGTAAGTAAATTACACAAATTGTTAGAATGTATGAGGGGATACAGCAGGTGTTCTGCATGTAAGATGGAGATTAAATTTGCTGGATAAATTGATTACATACAAGACAAATTACGGTCTATCATGAGACACAGAGGTAACTGACTATAGATAGATAGATAGATAGATAGGTCTAATTTTACTATTATTTTTAACAAAAGAAAGTGAAATGTAGATGACAAATCACACTTTTCAAACTATGAAACACCTACTGAAATTTTTTTATTCCAGGAGTGGGCAACTGAGGCCCCCCAAGTCTTTTTGATCTCTCTTGATTCTACTCCATGGCCTGAAACTGACAGGCCAAAAGGTGCGGCTTTCAGCCTCTTTGAGGGCATGGCATGCAGATGATGCACACCCCTGATGCAGTGGGAAGTTGCTCTGACGCCACCTAAGGTGGCCTGGGGCTACTGGCAAAAGGAGAAGTGAAAATCCACTCCTTGCTGGTAGCCTGTTGGGGACTACAGCTTTCAGAGCAGGCCATCGAGTTGTCATGGTCCTGGGCCGACTGGGGGGCAATTAGGGCTGCTCCAAGCTACTTGTCTGCCTTGCCCCTATGTCAGCTAGGAATGATGGGCATTGTTGGCAAAAAGGGCTACAGTTGCCCACTCTTGTTCTAGTGTAGTAAGCTAGACATTGTGTCAGCCTGAAAAGCCATTTGATAATGTTATCCCTTGCATTTATCCCACCCTCTTTCATGAGGGTGTTAAGCTGGAGCAAGGCTTAGCTGAGACAAACTGTATTTGCACTCTAAAGAAAATGAAGCCACCTTGCTGAATGGTTTCTTACTCACAAACATGAGGAATTTCACATTGTCCCTAGGAGATGTTTCATCCTCCACTATGTGCCTGAGGAAAACCCTAATGAACATTTAAGCACTAAGAACACATGCAAATAGTTCAATAATAGCTATCCAGATGGCATGGAATTTTTCCTCCACTAAGGTTTTTCAGAGCAGTTATTGCTACAACTGAGCTGATACAGCTTACCTCATTTTGTTTTCATGAATATTGACACTTACTGCCAACACATTCACATGGTTTTTATTCTGTCCTGTCCAGTGCCATTTTCCTTCTTTTTTTTGCCCCTCACTATTCTTTTATGGCATCTTTTAAAGGAGATGGGCTTAGAAAATATTCTTCCATCATTCTCTCATCCTTGCTTGGGCCAATGGTCTCCTTCAATACACTCTGACCCCTGTTTTGGGTGGTAACTATGGTCAAGGGGAACATCATCCCTACAAATAAAAAGTCTACTCTTAAATGAAATTTTCCTCCAGTCTGCAAATTTCTAGCATTTCAGACACTTTTTGTTAAGAAATGAGAAACAGAATTTAGGTATTTGAAGAAATGGAGAAGTAATTTTACCAAGGACACTTGAACAAAGAAAAGACAAGAGCTGTTGGTGTGGATTTCAGTGCCTGCAATGCTAGAAATCTGGGAAATGAAGGTAAAGATCATTGGGGCAGAATTATCATTGGGTGGGCAATGCTCTCATGGTTGCTCCATCACTGTGGCTCCTCCCTAAGGAGGAAAGCAAGGCAACAGAGGAGGATGGGTGGATGGCAAATGCACTTTTTATGGCTCCTCATTGCCTCAGCTTTCTTCCTGTGTCAAGAACTGCCTTTATCCCCAGTATTCAGAATACAAGTCTTCTGTATTGCAAGTAGTAAAGCTTTATTTCAGAAACACATAGGTGCAAACAGGAAGACATCTGCAGATAGAAGTATCATCATCCACCAACATGGGCATAAAATTAACAATGTCCCACCACAAGTTTTCACTTCATCTTAATTTGCTTACTAATTAAAACATACCAACCCTTTCTTCCTTGCCCCTCTCACTCACACAACCCCTAATACTGACCTGTTCCCATCTCTTTTTTCACCAACAAACTCTGAGAAGGTTCCACTTCTGCATATCAGCACATTCCTCCATCAGGCCACAAACATACTTTTGATCCAGCACCAATTATTTCTTCTGGTATTATACCTCCCATCACTCTCATCATTTCTCAATAAACCTATAACATCCATACAACACTTTTATAGATTAAAACATGAAACATGTTATATATTACAACAGCCACAGCAATGATCTTATGATGGAATGTGCCAGAGTCTGATACCCTGAGGAGGAGTGAGCAAGCTCCTTCTTTCTGCTCCTACTTCCTTATTTGCCCAGCCACCCCCTGGCTGACCCAGGCAGGTGGGCAGACAAGTGGGTGGGCAGTAGCATGGAAGAGGAAGCAGGGAAACTTCCATAGCTGCCACCACCACCCAGCAGCCCTTGCAGGGTCTGGCTAAGTGGCAGGCAGCCAAGGATGGGGGACAGGTGAGCAGGTTAGTAGGAGAGGATGGGCAAGCCATACACACACCGATCCCTACCTCTGGCAGTCTTCTGCTAGTGGGCTAGTGACACTACTGGTGTATATCATTAACAAGCAAAATGTAATAGTTCAATTAATAAGCAAAATGCTTTGGCTTCTGCACTCCTCAGTCACTTAAAATAAATGTAATCTTACAGCCCATTATTCTAAACAGTCACTTTGGCTACAATTTCCCTTTTATATTAAGCAACCAAGGAGAGTGGAAGCCAGAATATTTTGCTTATTGATCGGACTATTAAGTTCTGTTTGTTTATTACTTTCAGTGATTAACTGCATCCTACAGGGATCCAGAAGAAGTGCATATATTAGTGTGTGTGTGTGTATCCCCTTTGGAGAACTGTGACACAAAGTTCTGAAATGTATGAGTATCATAAAACCAAAGAGTTGGAATGGAGATCATGAGCCATCAAGGACAACCCCATCCCCTGCTCAGTGCAGCCCTCCCCCTCCCCGCCGCTCAATGCAGCAACATCCCCATCAGGTAGCTGCCTAGACTCTTTTTTAAAGATGTCCATAGAAGAAGAGTTCACCAGTTCTCTCAGCAATTGGTTCCATTGCCAAACTGTTCTTACTGTCAAGAAGGTCCCTCTAATGCTCAGTTGAAATCTACAGTCCTTTAACTTCAACCCATTAGATCTGGTCCTACCTTCTGAGGCAGCAGAGCATATGCCTGTTGCCTCCTGTAACAGCCCTTGAATATTTAAAGAATACAATCACATCACCCCTCAGTCTTCTCTTCACCAAGCTGAACATGCCCAGTAACTTCATTGTTTTTCATATGTTTTGTTTTCTGTTAACATCCTCATTGCCTTCTCTGAACCTGTTCCAACTTGTCTATATCCTATTTAAAATGAGGCACCCAGATGAGGCCTGACCAGCACAGAATATATTGAGACCACATATATCCCTTATCCTATATTGCTTTTTGTGGCCTAAATCTAGAATTTTGCATTTGCCTCCATTAAATTTCATTTTATTATTTTCTGTCCAATTTTCTAGTTTATCTAGGTTGTTTAGAATTCTTTTCCTATCTTCCAATTTGTTAACCACCCTACCCAATCATTGAAATTATTGATAAAAATCTTGAAGAGTAATGGCCCTAGGACAGAAGCCTGAGGCACTCCATCTGAGACCGCCTTCCAGTTTGAAATGCAGCCATTGATTATGAGTTTTTCAGCATGGTTTTCTAACCAATTATAGATCCATCTGACAGCACACCATTTTTTCCCACATTTAATCAGTTTATGAATCAAAATATCATTTTGGGGGACCTTATCAAATGCTTTGCTAAAATCTAGATAAATGACATCCACAGAATTCCTATCATTTACTAAACTAGTGACCTGATTGAAAAAAAGATATAGCTATCCAAGAATGTCCCCCTCTGATAATCATATGCAGAAAGTACAACCTTGCTATAGACTGATCACATAAGAAAATGGAAATAAAGCCAGTGAGTAATGGATTTCTCCATGCCTTACCATATGATGTCATAGTGCTTCAGTTCTCTTCCTATAGGAGACAGTTGTAAAAGTGTGCCTTTTTTCTAGTTGGAAAAATCTGTTTGACAAAAAGACAGATTTTTACAATAATCTCCCATGAGAAGAGAACTGAAGTGCTATGATGTAATGTGGTAAAGCACAGAGAAAGCCACTACTCTCTGGCTCCATTTCTGTTTTGTTTTCTCACATGATAAGTATCTGTTTCTTGAACTGTGAATTGAATCAAGCCTTTCCTCATTCTTAGTCTTTAGAGCTCCACTTAGTAATTATGTTTTTTTAAAAAAAATTGTTGCATTCCACATATCCAGAGCTGCACCAATGAACAGGATGGCAGCTACACAGCACAGATGGCCATTCCTTCAGCAACAAGGCTACTTCCCCAGATACACCCCACATTATGTGGCTCTGGGAAATTAATGTTCTTGCTGCTGTATTAAACTAGTGCAAACACCCCAATAAGAGGTTTTAGTAGGCTTTTTAACTGCCTCAGAAGGGTCCTAAAATGACATCCTCATCTGCCTATTTTATCTCAGTAGTGATATCAACTTTTATGGTCCATCACCAATAAACATTTATTTGGCTAAAACATAGTAGCAACAGACAAGTTAGTGAAGAAGTGGTCCTCCTCACACACACAAACCTAGATTTAAAAACATTATTACTTCTTCTTATTCCTTCTGGACATTCTTGATGACATCATCCCACTATGGATTTGTTGTTCTTAATAATTTGCATGTCTCTTTTAGTGGTGCAAATCTATCAGCAAGCTGGCAGAATAAACTGAAATGATTGTGCCTCCTTTCTTCATTGAAGCTAGAAAAGATTGAAATCAGAAATGCGAGAGATACTTAGAAAAGAATTCAGCTTTTGCTTCTTTTTAGCTTAGAAATATTACCCTAAAACCATAAATTCAGGCCAGTGAAGCCAATTTTTCTCTAGCCAAAAATCCTAGTTGATTGAAGTTACAGGAGAATATCACTCTAAATTTGCTGAAAGTGTCAAACAAATGTGGCCTTTTTATCTATTTGTCACAGGATTTCTATTTGTGGCACCTGTTTACACACATCTCTGCATCCTGCTATTCTAATATGATATGACAACAGACACCTCCAATGCAATCTTTCACATCTTATTATTCTTGGAAGGCAAGGAAAAGTCCCAAAAATTCAATGTCAACTGGAGATGTGAATAGTTTTACTTCTTGCTTTCTTGTCCAGATTGGTATTTTTGGTATTTTTAATTGTTTTCTTTTCATCCCAAATATGAATATTTGGATTTCAGTAAATTTTTTAAAAAGAAACTGAATTAGCTCAGTTCAGTTGGTTTAATTCAATTCAATATTCATATGAAGAAAGGATCATGGTGCTTCTGCACAAGATTAGAAGTTTCTCTGAGAAAAGGGTACAACTCTAATCTGTAAAATAGTTGAATATAGCAATGTAGACTTTTAAGAAAGAAACACACATTACCTTATTTTTTCCAAATTCTGGAAAATTCTCATGAAAATCAAATGGAAATAAAATTCTCTCAATTCCTAGTTTCAACAGAAATCAATATATGGTTTGTTTCACAATTAGTGACCAAGATCTAATCTGGACTGCAAAAATAATGCAGTCTGACATCGATTTAAATGTCATGGCTCCATCCTGTGGAATCCTGGGATTTGTAGTTTGTTGTGGCACCAGAGCTCTCTGGCAGAGAAGGCTAAATAGCTCATAAAAATACAAACCCCAGGATTCCATAGCATTGAATCATGGTAGTTAAAGGGATGTCAAACTGAATTATTTCTGCAGTCCAGATTAGACCCTAGAAAAATTCTTCCAGGAGTTGTTCTAGGAAAGTGAAGAAAAATTACATTTTTCCCCATTCCTGATAGAATAGTATGTTTCTGTGAATTTAGGCACCTGTTAAATGATCAATGAACTCCACAAGATTTCTCATCTTCTGAGTAAGAGTGAATCAACAAATATTTTCCTCAAGGTTTCCACAATTTACACAAGATATCTCTGGACAAAACTAGTATTCCCCCCCTTTCTGAATAAAAGTAATGTATTAGGCAAGCATAGATGCACAGAAGAATCCAGCAGAACAGACAAATCTTGAGGTACTGGAATGATACAACTGAGGATTTATATTGATAAGTAGCTATCATAGTCTGTGTCAAGTCTCTGTAGGTACTATAAGTAACTATAGATCCACACAAGAAATGTTCATTGTCAAAAACAAATAGCAAATGTTATCAAGGTCTAACTGAACTACACATAATTTTAAATTATTGGGAAGCTATTTTCTCACTCATTGCAAAACCAACACCCTCCTTGTCCCTTCTGCCAGTTTCTGCCCAGAGGAATGACCTTGTGTAGTCCCTAGCCAAGTCTGCCTCTTCTATCTCATCTATAGATACCATGAACACTTCCTTGAAATAATCACCTTGCTGCATATCCCCATCATATTACCTTGGCATACCAATACCCATTAACCTGCATTTACAGGCGAGATGCATGATGCAATTCCTGACATTCTGCATCAGTGGATGCCACATTTAAACATTTACTAGGTTTTACCATGGAGGAAAGCTCCTCAAATTTGTGTCAGGAAGGATGGGAATGAGTTCAATGGGATGAACAGTGGTATATCCCAGCATCCTTAAAAATGCTGCCACTCTTGCACCAAAATTATTGGCCTCCATAAAATATTTGATTAACAGTACACAGAGGATCTGCCTCAGCTACTTCAGTGCAGTAGCTACAGTTCAATTTTCTGCAATAGCTAAAAGGTATTTATCAGAAAGACATATAAAAATTGGGTTTTCCACTCTCGTAATATCATACAATAAACAAAATTACTAAAATTTTGCCCAGATCGCGGCCTTGGCAAGGACTGGAGTGGGGTAGTAAGTACTTCTGCCCACCCCTCCTCCTCCTCTGGAACACCTGGCCCCAGGAGGGAGCCTTGAAAAAGCTGGCTGAAGCCCGACCAGCGACACCAGATCACGGCCTTGGCAAGGACTGGAGTGGGGTGGTAAGCACTTCTGCCTGCCCCTCCTCCTCCTCTGGAACACCTGGCCCCAGGAGGGAGCCTTGAAAAAGCTGGCTGAAGCCCGACCAGCGGCACCAGATCGCAGCCTTGGCAAGGATGGGAGTGGGGTGGCAAGTGCTTCTGCCCACCCCTCCTCCTCCTCTGGAACACCTGGCCCCAGGAGGGAGCCTTGAAAAAGCCGGCTGAAGCCCGACCAGCAGCACCAGATTGCGGCCTTGGCAAGGACTGGAGTGGGGTGGTAAGTGCTTCTGCCTGCCTCTCCTCCTCCTCTGGAACACCTGGCCCCAGGAGGGGGCCTTGAAAAAGCCAGCTGAAGCCCAACCAGTGGCACCAGATCGCAGCCTTGGCAAGGACTGGAGTGGGGTGGTAAGTGCTTCTGACCGCCCCTCTCCTCCTCTGGAACACCTGGCCCCAGGAGGGAGCCTTGAAAAAGCCTGCCGAAGCCCGACCATCGACACAGTGGTGGAGGCGGTGCCCTTGGACTGAGAGGACTACGCCTGATTGTTTTCACCTGTGCAACCCTCATAGAAGCCGCCCCGGCAGTGGAGCTGAAGGACACCAAGCAGTGGCCCATCTGATCTTTTCCCAGTCCTTGTACAATGTTAGCAATGAGTATTGTGCCAAGCCTGGAAGGGAGCCAAATTTTGAAAAATCCTTTTGGTCCCTACCAGCGTTCATGGATACCATGACAAACATGGGCTTATCCCAACTGGTCGACGGGCCCACACATTGTGCTGGTCATACCCTCAATGCAGTTTTTAGTACAGAACAGGAATATCCGTGGGCGGAGGTCATAAAAACCTCCGCATTGTCATGGATGGATCGTTTCCTGGTCAAGGCGGAGCTAAGAGCCACTATCTGCCCCCCCGGGGTGGCGGACCCATTAGAATGGTCCGCTTTTAAAGGCTAATGGAACCAATTGGTTTTCAGAAGGCCATAGAGGGTTTAATGGTTGGTAATGCCGGTGATTCTTGTTAGGATATAAATGGGATATATAGTCAAAGGTGAAATGTAAAGATGTGTGTGTGTCTGTAATTTTCCACTTGAGAACAGTTTCTAGACAAGGCACAAACAATATTTAGAGAAACAGGGTGAATCAACGCCAGGTGGTAACAGAGACATCAACAATGTACTTTCCCAGTGATAGAACTAATGGAACCAGACTTTGTTAGGGATAACAAAGAGATATCAAATATGTAAACATCGTTAGCTTGGGAAAGTTGCTCACGTGGTGGATGATGGACAAACAAGAGGCTGGGTTAACATACATCATACTGTCATTATCCAATTAACATAAAGTTAACACCTAGAAGGTGGAGTATGGGATGGGCTTAGAAAATCCTTTGTCTAAGAATTGTTTATTGTTCAAGATGTGAGGGTGTGTGGCTAGATGCTGCAACAAGTTGGATCCTAATGTTTTTTTTTTATTGTTAAAGATGTAATCTTATATGGCTGAACTGGACAAGTTCATCACAATGGATTTTACTTAGTTATCTTATTTTTTATTTTTATATGCATTAATAAAGCTATGCTTTTGGACTTTACAATGTGTCTTCTTGACTGAGGAAGACAGGATTGTCTGGAGAAGAGAAGCTGAGCCAGTTGATGGCAAATCTACACAGTGGCTGTGGATCACAGCAGCCAGCTTGTCCTGCAGACTCTGCTGGGTGCCAAAGGGCATACTACAACACTCATCATCCACACACCAACAAGGGTTATGGGGCCCAGTTATGGCTTTTCTGCCAGTTATGGCCTGTTTGCCAGTCTGTGGCTTGTTTTGCCCAGTTATGGCTGCTTTGCCAATTTAAGACTGTTTTTGCCAATTGTGGCTAGTCTGGCTGACGGGGCTTGTTTTGCCAGTCTGTGGCTAGTCTGCCAGCTAAGACTGTTTTTGCCAGAAGAGTGGCTTGTCTGCCAGAGGTGGCTGGTCTGCCAGAGGACAAAGAGGCCAAATGTCCAGGAGGACAAAAGCCCAAGAGTCCAGATGACATGTTTGCAATGTGGCCAAGAGGCAAGTATTGCCTATCCACGACTTCAGCTGTGCCAGGACAAGTGAAACCATGCTTCTGCGGTTGCTGGGAAAAGCAGTGGTGGCTACAAATCTTCTTCAGATGTAAGTAATAAAGTTTACTGCTAAGCTGTTTTTGCCGGATGGCAGAGTGCAGAACTCTTTAAAAACAGGTTGTCTGAGGACTCCACTCTTTAAACAGTAAGATACAGAAAAAACAAAGCCTGAGAATGCTGAGAATACTGCGGGTTCAATACAGTGAAATTTTTGTTTTTGTTCAAGCTGCAAAAGACTCTGTTAAAGGCCATTTTGTTTGAAATGGAAGCAGCTGGGGCTTGAGTCACAGAATACATGTTGCAATGTATGCAGTTTTAAAATGCAGCATGATTGCTAGACACAGACGGTTGCCTAAGCCAAGAGAACTCATTCTGTTAACCCTCTCTGAGTTACAGTTAAAGTTTTGGGAGAGGATGTTTCTTCAGCCAAAGGTTTTGAGAACTGAAGAAAAGAATGCATGATTTTCTACACAACTTTGTCATAAATGCTGTGGTCAAAGGACTTTACAGTTCTTTAGAGAAAATACAAAAATCCCTGGTGAGGGTGAAGTTTTACACAGTGGTCCAATGCTGTGTGGAGCTGTAGCAGGTTTGCAAATGCCTGAAGTTCAAAGGCTGCAACGGTGTTGCTAAATGCCAAAAGTTTTGCTGGAGGCCTGAGGTTCCAAAAGATGGGAATCTGTTAAGCCAAGCAGTTTGCTTGAAGAGGCCAGAAAATGTCAAAAAAAGCAGTTTGCTTGAAAAAGCCAAAATGTAGGCTTGGGAGAAAGCCTGGGACAGCATCTTGAGGTCAAGATATGCGTCCTGAAAAAAAAAAGGCAGCTGATGCATGGAGTGCGAATCGATGCTTTTACTACAGCAGAACAAGAGTTTTGAAAATGGCAATACAAGGATGTTTGCTACAATCAACAATCTATCTACAACCCAGAGACTTTGGGAAAAACAAAAAAGCTACAAGCTGTTTTACAGAGCTGTGACTGTGACTCAAACAGGTGAAACCTGAAGACAAAAGTCTATATATTCTGGGACATATGTTACAGTTTTGCTGAAAAATAAAGAAATCCTCCAATCTTAAAGATGTTTATCTAGCTGATGGAGGGGTAAGAGATGTTAAAAGAAATTGAGAAATGTCTACATGCCAAGTTTTGGTGAGAAAACTTTGAAAATGTTTTATGTATACCTGTTTTACAAAACTGTTTAATTGGTGTGTCAGGGGATATACACTGAGTTTTGTGAAAAAAATATATAAAATCACCCCGGATGGGGAGGTGTGTACAAAAGCTATAAGAGAAAAAAAAATATGTGTTTTATACAAAGTGAGACAAATGCTAAATGTGCAGGTGTGAAAAATGAATCATTGCATTCTGGTTATGCACATCAATATAAAATTTTAGAGAACATGAGATTTGGTAGCTTGTTAAGCTGGTGAGATATAGATCCTAAATTTTTTTTTTAAAATGTTTTGTTATACAAATGATTTGGGAGATGTTTGGTTTGCCACAGAGTAAAAAGTCAAGGTTTTTCCTGTGACAAAACCGGAGCAAGTGAATTGCAAAAATGACCTGTTGAGGTTGCTGTTAAACAAAAGAGACAAATGTGTGTTACTGAGTGACAACAATTATTTTCTTAGTGATTATGGATAGATTTTCCAGAGTTTTTATATGTCAGAGTTTTAAGACAGAGATGTGATACAATTGAAAGTTTTTAACAATAGATAAATGTAAAAAAAAAAAAATTGATTACAAAGGGTCTTTGCTCACAGACCGGGAAAAAAAGAGAATTCTTGGCTCACAGTTTGAGAAACTGGCTGAGAGAAAAAATCCAACATTATTTCACATGTTATGTGGGGATCCACTGAATTTAAAGTATTTAACAGGTTTTAGACAATATACAAAGATATATGTGCCAACATGTTTTAAAAGGGAAAATTAAACCAAAGTGTTACAGATGGTGTTATAAAATATTCAAAAAATAACAGTTGGAGATTTCACCTTGATGGTGGGAAAAAGTTTTAATGTTTAAAAAAATAACAATTGTGGAAAAAAAAACATTCAAGTTTTGACTGAGAGTTCCTGCATGGCAGGGGGTTAGACTAGATGGTCCTTATGGTTTCTTCCAACTTTATGATTCTAAGTTGAAAAAAGATACATTCAAACAAGAGGTTTTACTAAAAATAAGACAGTTAAAGATCCAAGTGCCAGAAAATGGAGGGACACAAAACACACAAACACACAAAAGACAGATTTTTTTTTAAATGAGAGAAACACTTTAGATCAGACAATACAGACAAGATCATTAAAAGATAAAATGACAAAAATCAAAAGACACACAAGTCCAGAAATGATACATGTTATGTCAAGAAAAATTAATAGAGAGTGAAAACAACACACAAGTTTATTATACAAAGGACAAAAGTTTATACAAAAGTGGCTGGTGAGCCGGAGAATTTCAAAGAGAGTTTTAAGGAGTTTCAGACAGTGTTAAAGAGTTTCAGGGAGTTTCAGAGGTTTTAAAAGTTGTAAAAGGTTTTTTCCTGTTGAGAGGGGAAAAATGATACACTGCAGTACAGCAAAAAGTTTAAGTGTTTAAAATTGACAAAGAGGTGTTTAAAATGTGGTTGATAGACCTAAAAATAAAAATCACAAGATAAATAGATATACAAAATAGAGGATGCCTGATGACAAAATGAAAATACAAAGCTAGGTTAATAACAAAAGGATTTGTTCAACAAAGGTTTGAAAACATTGATAAAACAGTCTGAGGCTGAGAGCTTGTGACTAAAATAAGCTTTTAACAGTAAAGAGGGGCTAGTAAGTTTAACATTTTGGTTTTGAGATTGTTTGTTTAAATGCTGATATGTGTGTTAACAAAAAAAAGAGATGTCAGTTTTTGGTTGTTTAGATTCAAGAGATTTAAAAAAAATAAAAAAAGTTGTCTAGAGAGATGTGATATCAAAAGTTTTGATTTTTGAGATTTTATTTTTGAGGTTACTAGTCTGCTGATAGAATATGTTTAGTGAGGTTAACATAAAAGGATTAAGAAAGTGTAATTTGCAAAGTGTAAAGATAGTGACAGGTTTAAAGTCAATAGGTCTTGTTTAAAACAAAGTTACAGAGAGTTTAAATATCCAGATAAAAAAAGGCTTTATAAAGGTTTGATGTTTATAGTTGACAAAGAATAGATTATAATTGTGTTGTTATAGGTGTTTTAAGAAAAATTGTTTTGTTTTAAATAATAGATTGGACAACAATAAAACATTTGATAAGTTTTTTTAAAAAAAATAGAGGCTTGTGATTTAAAATAGCCACATTAAAATAAGAGTGTTTTATAGATAGTTTATTTGCTTTAAAATTATATGATAGTTTAAAGATTGTTGTTTAGATATTGACAAGCTTAATAGTTTGATAGATTAAAAATAAGGATATATAGTTATAAGTGTTGATAGAGTTTTAAGTGTTAATAAAACAAAATATATAACATTAAATGAGATAAAATAGATTAAACAGTTATAAGATTTAAATTGTGAGTTATCAGTTGTGATATATAGAGATTCACAGATATACATTTTTATGACAAAAGCAAAGGTGTTAAAAATGTTAAAATATAGGTCAAGATATGTTAGAGTTTTATAACAAAATGCTAAAGAGAGCTAGTTAAAAATAAAATTGTTTGCCTAAGGGTTTAAGGCCAAACCACAACTATATAGATATATTAACAAAGGTTCTAGAGATAGAACAACATTAACAATTGTTATAACAGGTTGAGGTGTTACTTTAGATATATAGAGTCAAACATTGTGCTTAGATGGTTTTAATAACAACAACAAAATAATTCTCACACATCTATACATTTCAGGAGGGGATTGTTAGGATATGAATGGGATATATAGTCAAAGGTGAAATGTAAAGATGTGTGTGTGTCTGTAATTTTCCACTTGAGAACAGTTTCTAGACAAGGCACAAACAATATTTAGAGAAACAGGGTGAATCAACGCCAGGTGGTAACAGAGACATCAACAATGTACTTTCCCAGTGATAGAACTAATGGAACCAGACTTTGTTAGGGATAACAAAGAGATATCAAATATGTAAACATCGTTAGCTTGGGAAAGTTGCTCACGTGGTGGATGATGGACAAACAAGAGGCTGGGTTAACATACATCATACTGTCATTATCCAATTAACATAAAGTTAACACCTAGAAGGTGGAGTATGGGATGGGCTTAGAAAATCCTTTGTCTAAGAATTGTTTATTGTTCAAGATGTGAGGGTGTGTGGCTGGATGCTGCAACAAGTTGGATCCTAATGTTTTTTTTTGGATTGTTAAAGATGTAATCTTATATGGCTGAACTGGACAAGTTCATCACAATGGATTTTACTTAGTTATCTTATTTTTTACTTTTTATATGCATTAATAAAGCTATGCTTTTAGACTTTACAATGTGTCTTCTTGACTGAGGAAGACAGGATTGTCTGGAGAAGAGAAGCTGAGCCAGTTGATGGCAAATCTACACAGTGGCTGTGGATCACAGCAGCCAGCTTGTCCTGCAGACTCTGCTGGGTGCCAAACGGCATCACTACAACACTCATCAGCCACACACCAACAATTCTGTCGAAGCCTTGGTGAATACATGGAATACCGATCTCACCAAGGCTATTGACACGATCTCTCCCAAGCGTCCTTTCCAGCCCACCTCTAATTGTAAGCCCTGGTATATAAAGGAGCTTAGGGGGATGAGGCGAGCTGGACAACGACTAGAGGCAAATGGCGGAAGACGACTCTTATCCGACAGAACTCGCCATAGGAAGCATCTTGATTTCTATCGGGAAGCTTTACATGCAGCACAGAAATCCTTCTGTTCTGCATGTATTGCGTCTGCAGAGTCCCGTCCGGCAGAGCTGTTTAGGGTGGTGGGGGAGCTGACGAAGTTCCACCTGCGCCAAACCCCCTACTTAACCCTACGACGGCTTGCTGCGAGGCGTTCCACTTTGCAGATAAAATCTCTCGGATAAGAGCCGAGTTGGATGCCAGTGTTCTGGCAGAATCCGTAGATGAGGTGTCCAGCAACTCCACTGATGGCAATTTACTGGATCAGCTTCAATCTGATGTCACCCAGACATACTTCTCCATGACCAGATCATCGGTTCAGACTTCAGATGGCATTTCTCCTCTCAATGACTGTCTCAGAGAGGTAATGGATTGGATGAGGAAAAACAGATTGAAGTTAAATCCAGACAAAACGGAGGTACTGACAGTCACAGGCCCGGAACCAGATTTGGGAATACAGTCTCCAGTCCTGGATGGAGTCACACTCTCCTCTAAGGACTGTGTTTGCAGTTTGTACTCCTAGATTTTTCGCTTCACATGATTAGTCAGGAGTGCCTGTTATCAGCTTCGGCTGATATGCCAACTGCGCCCTTATCTGGATATGAGGGATCTGGAAACTGTGGTATACACTCTGTTAACCTCACGTCTGGATTACTGCAACACATTCTACATGGGGCTACCCTTGTGCCTAACCTGGAAACTGCAACTGGTACAAAACATGGCAGCCAGGTTAATTACTGGAACATCTAGGAGGGAACACATAACACCAGTGCTTAAATCCCTCCACTGGCTGCCAATTAGTTTCTGGGCACAGTACAAGGTGTTGGTTTTAACCTTTAAAGCCCTACATGGCTTGGGTCCATCTTATCTCAGGGACCGCCTCTTCCCGTATGACCCCCCCGCACGCCCTTAGGTCCTCTGGGAGAAGCCTGCTGCAGCCCATGAAGACCAGACTCTCGCAGACCTCCCAGAGGGCCTTCTCTGTGACTGCTCCCAGACTTTGGAACGGCCTGCCAGACGAGATCCGTCTTATTACCACTCTTGCTGCTTTTGAGAAAGCAGTAAAGATGGATCTCTTCCAGTAGGCCTTCCTGAAATAACTTCCCGGCTATGGTGGAAGTTTGCTATCCACCCCCCCCCATCTGCCACTGTTTGTATACTTCCCCAAAAATCGTTTTATTTGTGTTTATGTTTAAATTCATTTTAATTCTTTCTGGTTTAATTTAGTTTTAAGGAGTGGGAGGGTTAGGGTGTGGGATTTGGGAATGTTTTAATTGTTTACTGTTTTTATAAGGTTGTACGTCGCCCCGATTGCTGAGCAGAGGGGCGGGTTAAAAATAAAACATTATTATTATTATTAAAATTACTCAGTTCTTTGCACAGAATGGGGAAAGAGAGACACTGAATAAACAGAGGGTTGAAGCAGATGTGCAGGAAAAAGGGGCTTGATCCTGGGTTTTTTGAAAATGGGTTGAAACCCCACTATTCACATGGCTCACTCCCAAGACGGTGTCAAGCTGGTGGTACTTTTTAAAATCATCTCTCCACTATGCATGCTCACCATCTCACAAATACACTGCCTGCGACCTCCAACTACTTCCCTCTTCCCACCCTGGCATCTTTCTGTAGGTTGCTAAAATGAATATCCAGCTTGTTGGGCACAGTTAACTCACACATTGTAAACTGCTTAGGGAGTGCTTAAGTACACTGATAAGTGGTATAGAAATGTACTTGCTGTTCCTATTGCTATAGGTTAAACATAGCTTTGTCCCAAACAACTATTTTATACCATATAGATGGAATGCACAACACTCTTTTCATTACACAGGATGAGTCAGGGATTGACCCTACTCTTTCAGTTTCAAACCCCCCCCCCCCCATCTCTGAGGCCCTCTCAAAAGAGAACAAGACTATTGGTTCTGAAAAATTGGCATGAAATTTATATGAATTGTTTCGGTTGCACAGGTAATCAAAAGTCTTTACTGTAAATGTAAGACTAACATTAACATCATTTAATTTTTATTGTCCTGATGACCATTCCTGAATTACTGTAAAACGTTCAGAACACATGCACATTATGGTGGTGGAGGAGGAAGAGGGTCAGCTCAGGGTAGTTTACAAATAAGTTAAACAAGTTAAATAGTATAAAACAATAAAATACTTTAAATAAACTAAAACAGATTCAACATCATAATGCATTAAAAACAATGTGCTTTTTTAAAAAAAAAGTTTTAAAAACTATGCCAACAATATTTGGGATTAATTGAAAGGCCTGAAGGCCTTTATGAACAGTCAAATTTTAACTTGGCATCTAAAATGAAATGAATGTTGGTGCCAGTCAGGCCTCCAAGGCGAAAGCATTCCACAATTGGGGCGCCACACCTCAGAAAATCTATTACTTTATCTCACCATACTGTATTGACCTCACTGATGGGACATGGAGGAGGGTACCCCTGGTAGATCTTAAACCTTGGGCAGACGCCAGTGTGGTGTAGTTGTTTCAGTATTATAGTAGGACTCTGGAGACCAGGGCTTGATTTCCCCCTCAGCCACTGAGTGACCCACTGAGTGACCTTGGGCAAGTCACATGCTCTCAGCCTCAAATTTCCTTTGAACAAATCTTGCCAAGAAAACTCCATGATAGGTTCACCTTAGGGTTGCTGGAACATATGGGGAGAGGCACTCCTTCAAGGATCAAGATCCCAACCTGTTTAGGGATGTAAATGTCATCACAAGCACCTTGAATTCAGACTGGAAATATATTGGCATTAGATGCTGTCTATATGGTGTTCCCCTCAGCAGTCAAGTTGCTGCATTTTGTGCTAGCTGCAACTTCTGAGTAAAGGCATCCCCACATACAGCACATTACAACAGTCTAATCAGGAAGCTACTAGTGCATGGTCTAATTTCTGCCAAGGAAAGGTGCACCAGTCAAAGTTGGTGCACCACTCAAAGCCAAGAGTCCACTTGGGCTCTTGTCAGATCTAGTCAGATGGGTGGATCCAAGAGTTCTCCAAAGCTATGCTCCTGCTCCTAAAGGGGGAATGCAACTCTATCTAGAACAGGCTGTTTACCCAATTTCAGAACCCAAGAACCACCAATCCACACAATCTCTGTCTTAATCTGGATTCAATTTATTGTCTCTCATCGATCTCATTATAGCATCCAGTCAAGCACCTGCACAACCCCAACTGACTCCAATGACAAGGAAAAATAGAGCTGAGTGTCATTACCATACAAATGGCACCCTATAACAAACCCCCTTATGACTGCACCCATTGGCTTTATGCAGGTATTGAACAACATGGTGGATAAGATTTGATCTTGTGGCATTCCAACTGGATAGGAATCCCCCAATGCTAGTCTCTGGAACTGGTTTTCTATATGGTAGTAGTACCACTGGTGAAAGTGCCTTCTACTTTTAAACTGAATTATGTGGGGAAGGGAGACAGTGCCCTGGAAGACAAAAGGACTGGAAAAAATAGTCGAACTATCATAGAGGAAACAAGGCAAACAGTACAGGCACCCAACAGTGGGAGGCAAAAAATGTGCACAGGCAGCAAGTAAGGGGGACATATGGTCTTAGATGTCTCTACAACAGGGGTAGGCAACCTTTCCCCTTTAAGGGCCGAGGGACTTCAGATCCCACAAGCCTCAGCCATGTTGGCCAATAGTCCCATGTTGGCCAATAGCTCCTGGGATTCTGGGAGCTGAAGTCCCTCGGCCCTTAAAGGGGAAAGGTTGCCTACCCCTGCTCTACACTAATGCACAGAGCATGGGAAATAAGCAAGATGAACTTGAATTCCTAGCACAACAAAGCAAATATGATATAATAGGCATTATTGAAACCTGGTGGGATGAGTCTCATGACTGGAATGCAGAAAAGAGGGGTATAACCTTTTCAAGAAAAACAGGCCAAACAGGAAAGGAGGAGGAGTAGCATTATATATCAGGGATATTTACACCAGTGAAGAAATCCAGGACATCAATTCTGGAAGCCAAGTGGAGAGCATCTGGATAAAAATTAAAGGGGAAGGAAACAACAGGGATGTTATTGTGGGAGTCTACTACAGACCCCCGACTCAGGCAGAGAAATTGGATGATGCCTTTCTAGAACAGATGACCACAAACTCAGAAAGGAGAAATATAGTAGTGATGGGTGACTTCAACTATCCTGATATTTACTGGAAGTCAAACTCAGCAAAATCCTCAAGGTCTAGCAAATTCCTCACTTGCCTCGAAGACAATTGTGGAAGAGGCAACAAGGGAGTCAGCTATTGGAAGAGGCAATAAGGGAGTCAGCTATTTTGAATCTGATCTTAACTAACAGGGAAGACCTAGTTAATGGGGTGCAAGTGGTTGGATCCTTAGGCGGGAGTGATCATGTCCTCCTGGAATTTATTATACAGTGGAAAGGAGAAGCCAAGCATAGTCAGACATGCATTCTAGACTTTAGGAAAGCTGATTTTACTAAACTTAAAGAAATACTGGGGGTGATCCCATGGACAGGAATACTAAAAGAGAAGGGTGTTCAAGACGGATGGGAGTTTCTCAAAAGGGAGATACTGAAGGCACAACTTCAAACCGTGCAAATGAGGAGGAAAAATGGGAGGTGTCTCAAGAAACCAGGATGGATGACTAAGGAACTTGCAACTGAACTATGTTTTAAACGGAACATGTATAAGAAATGGAAAAATTGGTAAATCACCAAAGAGGAATTCAAACAAATAGCTAGCATGTGTAGGGGTAAAGTCAGGAAAACTAAAGCGCAGAATGAACTCAGGCTTGCTAGAGAGGTTAAGAACAATAAAAAGAGCTTTTTTGGGTATGTCAGCAGCAAAAAGTAGAAGAAGGAAATGGTAGGGCCACTGTGTGGAGAAGATGGCAAAAAGTTAACAGGGGACAGAAAAGGCAGAATTACTCAACACCTTCTTTGCTTCAGTCTTCTCAGAAAAGGCAAAGGGTGCTCAACCTGAGGATAATGGAGCAGAAGACAGAATAGGAGAATTTCAGCACAGAAAAAGAAAAGAGATAGTACAGGAATACCTGGTTAATCTAAATGAATATAAGTCTCCAGGACCAGATGAATTACATCCAAGGGTATTGAAAGAACTGGCAAACGCAATATCGGAACCATTGGCAATAATCTTTGAGAACTCCTGGAGAACAGGAGAAGTCCTAGTGGACTGGAGGAGGGCAAACATTGTCCCCATCTTCAAAAAGGGGAAAAAAGAGGATCCCAACAATTATCGTCCGGTTAGTCTGACATCAATACCAGGAAAGATTCTGGAGCAGTTCATTAAACAGAGAGTCTGTGAACATCTGGAAGGTAATTTCATAATCACAAAAAGTCAACATGGGTTTCAGAGAAATAGGTCATGCCAGACAAATCTGATCTCTTTTTTTTGATAAAATTACCAGCTTGGTAGATGAAGGGAATTCTGTGGATATAGTATATCTTGATTTCAGTAAGGCCTTTGACAAGGTTCCCCATGACATTCTTGCAAACAAGCTGGTAAAATGTGGGCTAGACAAAGTAACTGTTACATGTATTTGTAATTGGTTGACTGGCCAAACACAAAGGGTGCTCAACAATGGCTCCTTTTCAACCTGGAAAGAAATGATCAGTGGGGTGCCACAGGGCTCTGTCCTGGGCCCAGTGCTATTCAACATTTTTATTAATGACTTGGATGACAGTATTGGGGGCATAGTTATCAAATTTGCAGATGGCACCAAATTAGGAGGAATAGCTAATACCCCAGAGGACAGGATCAAAATTCAAAATGACTTGAACAGACTAGAAAACTGGGCCAAAGCTAACAAAATGAAATTCAACACGGAGAAATGTAAGGTACTGCACTTAGGACGGAAAAACAAAAAGCACAGATATACGATGGGGGACACCTGGCTGAATGAGACTACGTGTGAAAGGGATCTAGGAATCCAGGTGGACCACAAGTTGAACATGAGTCAACAGTGCGATGCAGCAGCTAAAAAGGCCTATGCAATTTTAGGCTGCATCAATAGAAGTATAGTGTCTAGATCAAGAGAAGTAACAGTGCTGCTATATTCTGCTTTGGTCAGGTCTCACCTGGAATACTGTGTCCAGTTCTGGGCACCGCAATTCAAAAAGGATGTGGAGAAACTGGAGCGTGTCCAAAGGAGGACAACTAAAATGGTGAAGGGTCTGGAAACCAAGCCCTATGAGGAACGACTTAGGGAGCTGGGGATGTTTAGCCTGGAGAAGAGAAGGTTGAGAAGTGATATGATAGCCATGTTTAAATATTTGAAGGGATGTCATATTGAGGAGGGAACAAGCTTGTTTTCTGCTGCTCCAGAGACTAATACCTGACACAATGGATGTAAGCTCCAGGAAAAGAGATTCCACCTCAACATTAGGGGGAACTTCCTGACAGTAAGGGTGGTTCGACAGTGGAACACACTCCCTCGGAGAGTAGTGGAGTCTCCTTCCTTGAAGGTCTTTAAGCAGAGGCTGCATGGCCATCTGTCGGGCATGCTTTGATTGGGAGTTCCTGCATGGCAGGGGGTTGGACTGGATGGCCCTTGTGGTCTCTTCCAACTCTATGATTCTATGATTCTATGATTCTACTTCCATTCCACAGATATACTGTTGGGAAGCCAAGACCTAATTTTTGGGAATTTATAATTAGCTCAAATGAGAGAGGGAAGTACCCAACTTCGCTTCCAGGACCTTATCCAATTGTCTATGGGAGACGTAAGAATTCTGGCTAGGGAAGACACCAAAACGGACCAGGCTCCAATTGTAGTATGAAATCTTTTATTAACAAAATAAGCAAACATCCAAATACGGCACACACACACACACACATACACACTCACTAGAAGAATGAGTGGGGAAAGAGCGAGAGTGGGGAAGGCAAAGAGAGAAAGACTAGGACAGAGGATATACTTACACCCGAGCGATGGTGAATGAAGATGAGTTCCATGGAAGGAGCACGACCGGCAAGAGGGGGGTCACGGGAACTATCTCAGAGTACAGACTGACAGAGTTTCAGCATGCACTTCCAAGGTAGCACAATGTCTGCTAAAATCCAGGGGGTTTTAAGGGTGATTTCTGCCTTCCAGCTATGGGCTGGACAATAGCTAGACAAAGGCGTGATGGGCTTTTCATTGTTTACTTAAGTCTGGGCATAGTCTAAACAATGCATGTGATATCAAAGCAATCAAGGAGAGGAAGCTAGAGAAAGGAGGTGCCATCAAATCTAATCACTGTCTCATCAAGTGTGAGACTGAAACAAACAAACACTATTAGGCATCTTTTCCAACATAATGGGATATTCCCAAGGGCAACTCCCAAAACCTGCCTGTCCAGGAAATCTCTAGTGGTCTTAAGCAATTCTTAGCTTGCTTACCTGACCTCACATCTAGGGGATTATGGCTGCCATCTCCCAAGGGTCAGGCTGGGGTCATTGGGAACTCTGCATGGCTAAAATATATAATAAAAATGGAGGACGTCTGCTAACAATACCACATAAGATACTATGATCAATGATATCAAAAGCTGCTGGGAAATCCAGGAATATCGACAGGGTACAACTCTCTTGGTCTTTCCATGGAATAGATCATCAGTCAGAGTCAACAGATCATCAGTTAGGCCTGGGTGCTGCATGATGGGCTGAGTTCCTGCCTCTAGTCTCAGCTTCTGCCAATTTAGCAGTTCAAAAGCATGCAAATGCAAGTGAATAAATAGGTACCACTTCGGTGGGAAGGTAAACATGGTTGGACATGACATGACAACCTTGTCAATGGGGAATACCTTTACCTTACTTTTATAGAGAAAATAAGGCTGTTTTGGTGCCATGTCCTTGCCCCAAACCAGACTGAAATGGATCTAGATAATCTGTTTCCTCCAAGAATGCCTGCAGTAGGCCAGCCACCACACACTCAAGTACCTTGCCCCAAAAGGGGATATTTAAAATGAAGTAGTAGTTCTCATATACCTCTGCATCTAGGGAGGTCCTCTTTATGAGAGGGCACACCACTGCCTCCTTCAGGGCAGCAGACACCTCCCCCCGACATGTGAGATATTTACCATTCCTTATAGATTTCATCAGCCAAGATGGTTTGATTGAACTCATATGTGGTGGGTGAATTGCTTCAAGTGTGTTGAACACATATTGGGCCTTTGCAGACTGCCAGAAATAGTGCAAATTGAGTCCACTTTAAGGGTTAGGGTTAGTGCTAGGGAATCATGGGAATTGTTGTAGTGTTTTGTTTTTTTTTCTGAGACATTGAGCCTTCTCTGTCAGAGAGCTCTGGTGCCACAATAAAATACAGTTCCCATGATTCCCTAACCCTAACCCTTAAAGTGGACTCAATTTGCACTATTTCTAGCAGTCTGCAAAGGCCCATTGTTCACAAAGCTACTATCTGATTATCAAAGCTGCATGTTATGAATTTTAACTGTCCCATATTGCTCTTTTGAAAATTTGGCTACATTAGTAGCATTTTCTAACCCCACTCCATTTAACAGCCATCTGCCAAGTAAAACCTGTGAAAGACAACCATTTCCAGTGTATGAATTTGCTTGGTAAATGTTTAGCCAAAAGGAGCTTAAGTTCTGCATTTCCATCTTTTCTCTTCATGGGTTTACACATTTTCAAGAGCTCATATCTCTATTCCATTTCAATCCCAGAAGAGATTTTTATTAGTATTAGTTCTATCTCAAACTTCATAGCAGTCTCTGCGTTTCATTTTGCTATTGTAAATGGGATTATTGATTTAATGGGAAACACTTTAAGACCACTTTGAGTTACAATCTTACACCTGCAACATATAATGCTGAAAAATTTAGAGAAATTGTTGGCATGAGCTCATCCCCATCCACTCTGCTGTAACGTCATTGTTAAAAGTGGTAGAAAAATAGTTTGTTTAAAAGCAACAGTATTGGATTCCCATTTAATATATACATATTATCCATTAGTGTGATTATTACGAGTTTAGAAAAAAAATATACATTTTATCCCACACAGAAGCACTGAGTAGGAAAGCAATCATATTGTAATCTGCTAAAGGACCTGGAATAAAAGCAGATATCTGTCAAGCAGTTTGACATTGCTTTAACTGCCATGGCTCCATGCTATGGAATCCTGGTATTTTTAGTTTGTTGTAGTACCAGAGCTCACTGAGAGAGAAGCCTAAATATCTCACAAAAGTACAATCCCAGAATTCCATAGCATTGGGCCTCAACAGTTAAAGTAGTGTCACACTACATTATTTCTGCAGTGTGAATGCAGCCATGGTCTCGCTTGCCATACACTGATTATGGTATTAAGAAGATTCAGAGAACTGTGCAACTGCATGTCCAAATATACAGAAGACAGGGATAGAAAGCCTCACCAAGGCAATAATTGCAAAGAGATATATCCCCTGATCACATTTATTTATAAGTAAGTGCATTTAAATTCAGTGGATGTAAGTTTGTAAGTTTGTAGACTTTATTATTATTATTATTATTATTATTATTATTATTATTGCTCTCTAACAAAAAGCAATGACTAAGCATACAGACTTCTGTAATTTGCAAGTATCATTATCTTTTGTGATTCTGTTATCCAGAGTAGCAAGAAGAGAATTTAGGAAAATTGTACTACCAATCCCATAATAACCCACAGTCTGGGGGGGGGGGGGGAGTTCATTTTCAAAAAAAATAATTCACCCAGATTATGAACTAGGGCTGACTATAGAGAGCGTACAACTATTTTTTTGCAACAACTCCACTGACTGTTACTCTGTTTCCTGGCACAATTCAAAGTGCTGGTTATGACCCATATATCCCTATATGGCTCATTTCAAAGTTATTTGAAGGACCATGGGGGAAGCAGATGGGGCACCCCAACCCCATCCCTAGGTCATCCTCGGAGCAGCCGGCCCTCCGCAAGGCCGGCGCTCCAAGGAGGACCTCCCGCCGCAGCATTCACACACACTGCGGCGGAAGAGTCGGCAAAGGTGCGCCGCAGCCTTTTGCGGTGCACCTTTGGCGACTTGTTGAAGGAGCGCTAATTTAGCGCTCCTTCCAGGGGCAGCGAAGCTGCGCCGCGGGGCCGAGGTGTGGGGATACCTCGGCTCCGCGGCGCAGCTTCCTGGGGTGGCCCATGGCCACCCGTCTGCTTCCCCCCCATATTTCCCAATATGAGCAAGTCTGAGCTCTAAGATTGTTGTTGTTGTTTTATTTATATCCTGCCTTCCTCCTAGTACAGGGCCTCAAGGTGGCTAACAAAATTTTAAATAGTCCAAGTTAAAGCAGTACAAAACAATAAAAATGCAAAGTTTAAAAAACAATTAAACAATTTCAAAAAGTTAAAAACATTACATGTTCAAATTTAAAATTTAAAAACTTTATAAAACTGTTACAGCACCCATGTCAGTGTGAGAAAGCATGGCAGGATAAAAAATGTTTTATCTGCCACCAAAATGAAAGCAGAGAGGGAGCCATCCTGGCCTCTCTAGGCAAGGAGTTCCAGAGCCTGGGAGCAGTCACTGAAAAGGCCCTCTCTCTTGTTCCCACCAAACACACTTAGAGAGTAGTGGCAGCTTACAACAATTAAAATCAATACAATTAAAATCTTAGTTATACTTGTTCTGACAACCAAATGAAACTACTCACGTCCCCTTTGCCCATACTTTTCTAGCAACTGACTCAAAGGCCAAATTTCAGTCAGTCCAGTAATATCCCCCCTCCCAGTCTGGTAACACTAATTATAGGTTAGAACAGGCTATTAGAAAGGCTTCAGGCCTTTCCTCATTCTAACAGGTTCCTTGAGAAAGATATTATGAAACTACAGTTATCTATGATAGGAATTATGTTTCTGTTCTGTTTTGTAGGTTAATGTGCCCATCATGGAGAGATATGGAGGACTACATACCTTCTACAAGTTTGCATCCATATGCTATCTGAGAAATCCAGGTTTAGAATACATTTTAGGACTCATTAATATCTAGACTTAAGGATGTGCTAAACTTCTCATTTTATTCTGACAGGTTACAAAAAAAGTAATCTCAAAGCTTTAAGGTATTATGTACAAGCACTGATATAGAACACTTGCAAAAGTTTAGTTTTCTGAATTGTTAGGTGGAATGCTAGATGTGAAGCTAACTTCAGTGTTAGTCATTGAAAAAAAATTAAAGGGCATGATGGGAGGACTCCATATGTAGGTTGACGGATGTACCAGGGAAGCTGGAATAATTCCCTCATCAATAAATCCTGTTCAAATCACTACTGTTGTTTGAGGTCTCCTATTTCCCTACATGGTAAGAAGTTTAACATTTTTATATGGTTAGCTCCCTTTGGAGGAGAGATTGGTCAAAACCTATGTTCCTCAACAGGTCAACTATTCATACAACATAATCCCCATCTGTTTTAAATAATGCACCCCACCTACAAGGACCTGTAATTGGTTTATCTTGTATAACCTAACAGTCGAATGTCAGAAGTGTTTCATTGTAATGAATGCAACTCACGGCCTCGGCAGATGGCTTATTGAGCCGTCTTGGAGGCCTGGAAGAGGAGGAGCCACCACACGAGCGGCGCTCCTTCCTCTTCCTGAGGTCGCCCTGGGAGCTGCTGGCCCTCCGCACGGCCGGCGCTTCCGGGGCAACCTCCCGCCACAGCGACCGGACGCGCTGCGGCGGAAGAGTCAGGGTAAGTGCACCCGCCGCTTTTAGGACGCACTTTCCCTGACATCTAAAAGGAGCGCGAATTTGGAGCTCCTTTTAGAGACGCCACAGGAGCGCCGCGGTGCAGAGGCTCCGCTCCGCCGGCACTCTGTCCGGCGGCGTCCCGGAAGCAGTCGTCTGCTTCCCCCCTCAGTATGTTCATTTCTCAGCCCCCAGCAACTGGGTCCCTTCTTACCTTCCATCCCTAATCCTGCTTAGGAGGAAGGTGGTGCCATGCCGGCCTGCATTGCCTCTCCACTCCAGCCTTCTAGGCCTGAGTCAGCATGCCTCAAAAAGAAAATGGCAGGGGAGAGACCCTTCAAGGCCCATCACCAGGGGACAGGCTGGGTAACCCAGAAAATCCTGGACTGTCCTGGCCCCTAGAAGAAGACAGAAGCATCCTTCGGCTAGACCAGCATACAGACTGGCTCTGGATGAAACACAAGCACTGGGCAAGGAGGCGCTCACTGGCATCCCACATACTCTCACTGCTCTGGTGGAACAAATAGATCTCCTGTGGGCTCAGCCCATCTCTGCAACTAGCTCAGCTGCAGCCTGTCTGGTTCCAGCCCAAGTAGTGGCAGCCTCCACAGTTCTGGGTCAGGCAGAGGATCAAAGGCAAGTTTCAGCAGAAGACACTCAGAGGACCTGCTCTATACCCACCTACAGCAGCAGCAGCGCATCCAGTCACAGCTTCAGAAGTAGATCTATATCCACAGTGTCCACCTCTACCTACAGGCAGATGAAGTGGAGGAGCAAGAGACCCAGCAAAAAGAAGAAGAAAAGATCTCATGACAGCCATGGCCAGGGGGACACAGATGGTGAGCCCTCCGACTTCAAGCCTGGGAGGGAGGAGTATTGGGGGCCCTCATCCCTGGCCTCCCATCCTGGGCTATCAGGAGAAAGACCCACCACTCGGGACCCAGGGGTGTGTGGGAGGAGCAGAAGGCTGCGGCCTTCCCTGTTTTCAACAACAACAAGGACCCCTTCCTCCAGGAATTCCACCTCTCAAAAAAAAAAAGGGGGACAAGATTATTCAGGGTTACTTTATGGACATTTTCACATTGCTCAAACCTGATAGGGAGGAGGGCCATTCTCCCAGGTCTGGGAAAAAAGGGAGGTGGAAGCCAAAGGCTAATCCTGCTGATCATTCCTTCACCAACTGGTTGGTGGTTCATGGGGATGGTTCAAATGGTTTACCCTGACAAGGGATGGAACCTCTCCAACCACCTGACCAATATCCTCAAGGCCAGGCCCCAGACAGGAGAGGCGGCAGCAGCTTCCACAAGTGGGTGTTCCAGAGTAGCAAAGCCAGATGGGACCTCCTCAGTGACAAAATTTGGCTTGTCGTGGTGGATCTTCACATCAAGGGAAAAGGGGATTCTTCTAGGCCCACCAGTGGGTGGGTAAGCGAGACTCACACAGGCTGGTTTGCTGGGAGTTTAACTTGGGAAAATGCGTTTGCATGCAGTGCAAGTTCGAGCACAGATGCGAGCTTTGTCTTGGCCCTCATACCAAGCTGGCTTGCTCCAGCCCCACTGGCATGCAACAGCCTGTTCAGGTAGGACACCCCTGTGGAGAGAATTAATGTGTACAGAGATTTTGTAGCACCTTTGAGACTAATTGAAAAAAGAGGTTTGTAGCATGAGTTTTTTGAGGCCTTTACAAACTGCCAGAAATAATGCAGCTTGAGTCCACTTTAACTGCCCTGGTTCAGTGCTAGGGAATCATGGGAACTGTAGTTTATTGTGGCACCAGAGGTCTCTGACATAGATGGCTCAATGTTTCAGAAAAAACTACAGTTCCCATGATTCCCTAGCACTGAGCCAGGGCAGTTAAAGTGGACTCAAGCTGCATTATTTCTGGCAATCTGTAAAGGCCCTTAGTCTAATTCTTCAGATGCTTCTGGTGGATTGAAAGCCAGGAACAGACAAGAGTGCAGGAGTTTAACTGAAGATAACTGAAAAGGAATGTTGGTTACTGTAGACCCAGTCAGCATGAGTAGAACCCATAAGCTCTTCATGATATGTAGTTTGGGCTCTACTGCTGACTGGGTCTACAGTAACCAACATTCCTTTACAATTATCTTCAGTTAAACTCCTGCACTCCTCTGTCCCTGGCTTTTGATCCATCCTCAACGGACCTAAAGTCTACAAAAGTGCATGCTACAAACCATTTTTTGTTTCAGTTACATCTCAAAGGTGCTACAAAATCTCTATACATATTAATTCTACATACATCTACATATAAAGCTATATCTTTAAATTCTATCCTGTGGAGAGAAGTTAGAGTTGAGCCAGTTGACCAATTGCCAATCAGGAGTGGGCTGGTGACAGCCAATAGCATTGTGGGCTGTAGGTTATAAAGAATTCCGTTGCTGACAGTTGGAGTCACACCGAGTCTGGGAGTGTAACAGTTCAGAAGACAGGGACTGTGAGGGCTAAAGTTCAGAAGGGAGGGACTTAGCTCTAGTACAGAACTCCAAGTGAGGGAGTTTCTGGGATTTAGAGCCTCTGCAGAAGGCATAAAGCTCCGTCTTGGAGGCAGGGGAGGGGAGGGGAGGGGCAGCCACATGCCGAGCGTCCCAACTCCTTCCTAAGGATGTTATCGAAGCTTCCACCATTGCACATGGCGGGTGCTCCGATGACATCCTTCTGGCTCAGTATCCGGACACACTGAGCCGGAAGAGGCACAAAAGAGCCACATGGTGGCTCTTTGGGAGCCCCTTTCGTGGTTTGTGGAAGGAGCTCTATTTTAGCACTCCTTTCCCAGGCGGCGAAAGGGAAGATCGGGGCCAAGGGATGGGGCAGCCTCGGCCCCAATCCGCCGCTTCCCAGGGCAGCCCATGGCCACCCATCTGCATCCTCCCATTGTTAGCCTGAGGGCTAGTATAAAAATAAGGTTGGAAGAATAGTAGTAAATAAGGATGGTGTGAGGGTCCTAAATGAGAATAAGGACCTCTACAGATGGGCCCTTTGGGCCGTCCTGGAGGCAGGGATGGGAAGGGGCAGCCTCATGCCGGCTGCCTCAACCCCTCCCCAAAGATGTCCTGATGCCATGCACCGTTACGCACAGCGCATAGCTTCAGGACGTCCTTCTGGCACAGCCTTTTGACACGCTGCATAGGAAGGGGCACCAAAGAGCCACACGGCAGCTCTTAGGGTACCCTTTTGCCGGCTCTGAAAGGAGCAGCATTTTGCCTCTCTTTTCTGAGCCAGCAAAAGGGAGGGTTGGGGCCGATGTGTCTGGCAGCCTCAGCCCCGATCCTCCATTTCCCGGGGTGGCCCAGGGTTGCCCATCTGCATCCCCCCTAACTGGCATTCTCTAGATAAAGAGTTCTGTAACAAAGTGTAACAAGAACAAGTGAATACAACATAGTAACAAATGAAACATTGCTAACCATCATTCAAATGAAGCTTTATTGTTATTTAATTACAAGTTGTATGAACCTGGATTGAATTTCCATGCTACGAAGAGGTACATAAAATGAAACAGTTACATCAATAAGTTGGGGTTTCACAAGGAAATGGCTTTAAAAAGAAACATAGTTTAATAAACCAAATAAGCAGAGTACTTGGTGTGGCATAGGGCTGCCAGAATAAGAGAAAGTGAAAAGTCACCGTGACAAATTGGTGTCAGCGGTGGGATAGTAAAATCCATTGTGCTGTCACTTGAAGAAAAGGGTTGGGTGAGTGGGACTCACCATGACAGCCCCAGCCCAGCAGCCTCCAGTTAAAAAGAGGAAGCCACTGGCTCCAGTACCAGAGGGATGGGGATCCAAAATAGTTCCCCAGAGGCTGTTTATCCCAACTTTGACCTTGTTTGCACCCTGTGCACCCACTGGCATTACTTCCCCTTCACCGTAGATACCCAAACAAAAAGGCAGCCCTGTTCTTAGAGGAAGGGTCCACCCATGGGTTCTGTATCTCCACCTCTGCGCCCAGGGTAGCCTTCAATGCCCGAAATCTAGAATCTACTTGGGACCTGCCCCATGTCTTCCAAGAAAGATCATGAAAGAATGCAAAACAAGGTGGGTTGGGGCCCCCTTTTCTATTCCCCTCTTCCTAACCTGCATGTTTCCCCCTTGGAGTGTCCCCAAGAAGGCTCTGAGTGAGTACCACGTTATTCACCATGTATCATATCCCATGGAGTGTTAGTTAATTCCCCCTGAGATATGCTTGGTGTGTTTAATAATAATAATAATAATAATAATAATAATAATAATAATAAATTTTATTTATTGATTTGTTACAACAAATAGGAATAACAATAAAATACAATATGCAATTAAAACCAGATTTCTAAATAACCCTTACCCCAACCCTCCTCCCAATCATAAAAAAGAAAAAGAAGCAAACTAAAAACAATAACAATATAAAATGAATAGCAATATAAAATACTAATTAAAAACAGAAGAAATAACAAATTAGCTAAAATTAGAGGTAGAGGCGAGACATTATCTTTTTTGGGGTAGACGGGGATATCAAGATCAATGGAGTGGAGGCTAATCTGGAAAGGCCTGCCAGAAGAGATCTGTCTTAACAGACTTTTTAAAGGCTTCTAAAGTGCTAATGTGACTGATCCCCGCTGGCAGGCCCTTTCATACTCCAGGGGTGGCAGATGAAAAGGACGTCTGGGTTACCGCAACCAATCTGGTCTTCTTAGGCTGCAGTAAATTCTTTCCAGAGGACCTAAGTGTGTGGGGTGGATTATATAGAGGAAGGCACTCCTGCAAGTAGACTGGACCTAGGCCATGTAGGGCTTTAAAGGTTATAGCCAACACCTTGTACCCTGCCCGGAAACAAGCCAATGGAGAGATTTTAAAACTGGTGTTATATGGTCAGCTCTAGATGTACCTGCGACCAGCCTGGCTGCCATATCTTGCATCAATTGAAGTTTACGAACTTGGCACAAGGGTAGCCCCATGTAGAGCATGTTGCAGAACTCAAGTCGAGAGGTTACCAGTGCATGTACCACTGTTTCTAGGTCGCCTGGCTCCAGGAAGGGTTGCAGCTGGCATATCAGCTGAAGCTGATAACAGGCACTCCTGACCATCGTGTCTATCTGAGGTGTCAACTGGAGAGATGAGTCCAGGAGCACCCCCAAGCTGTGAACACAGTCCTTCAGGGGAAGTGTGACCCCATGCAGAACTGGTTGACATATCTCCATTCCCAGGTTAGGGATCCCTATAGCAAGTACCTCTGTCTTATCTGGATTCAGTTTGAGTCTGTTTTCCCTCATCCAGTCCAGTACTGCCTTAATACAATCATTCAGAGGAGAGATGCCATCCTTAGTCACTGCAGCAGTCCGAGACATAGAGAAACATATCTGGGTCTCATCAGCATACTGATAACACCCTGCCCCATATCTCCAGATGATCTCACCCAGCAGCTTAATGTAAATGTTAAATAGCATAGGAGACAGGATGGTGCCCTGAAGGATGCCAGATTTTAGTTCTCTTTTAGAAGAGCAGCTGTCTCCCAGCTTCACTATTTAGAGTCTGCCTGAGAGATAGGAATGGAACCACTGCAGTGCAGTGCTCCCAATTCTCAACTCTCTCAAGCGTTCCAGAAGGATACCATGGTTGATGGTATAGAAGGCCGCTGAGAGGTCCAAGAGCACCAACAGGGTCACACTTCCCCTGTTGATGCCCAGACGGATATCATTGACTAAGGTGACCATGGCAGTCTCAACTCCATATCCTGTCTTAAATCCAGATTAAAATGGATCTAGATAATCAGTTTCCTCCAAGACTGCTTAGAGTTGAATGGTGACCGCTCTCTCAATCACCTTGCTCAAGAACGGCAAAAGTGAGACCGGCCTGTAGTTGTTTTTGTCCAGGGGGTCTAGAGAAGGCTTTTTAAAAAGTGGATCAGCCTTCCCTAGAAGATGCATTGATTATGTACCTTAACAGCACCTTTGTTGCATCTCCCCCCTGGACGGCCAGCCAAGACGGGCAGGGATTGAGACAGCAGGTCATCTTTTTCACACTACCAAGGAGCTTGTCCACATTCTCAGTACTCACAGACTCAAATTGATCCAGTATGACAGTATTCATGGAGTCGCTGGTTATTTCTCCTGTCACTTCTGCTGTAATGCCGGCGTCCAAGTCATCTCTTATCTGAGAGATTTATCACAACAGGCTTTAGTTGGTTCAATTAAAGGGTTCTGGGTGGGAGGCATTTGCGTTAGAACCCTTACCACTCTGAACAGCTCTGCCAGATGAGACTTTGCAGATGCAATACATGCAGAATAGAAAGACTTCTTAGCTGCATCTATTGCCACTCTATAGGAATCATGAAAATCCCTATGATGTGTCTTGTCAGATAAGGGTCAAGTTTTTCACCAGCAGCGCTCTAGTCATTATGCAACCCGCTTCATTCTCCTAAGATCTTCTATATACCAAGGCTTACGGTTTGAGCCGGGCTGGAAAGGACACTTAAGAGCAATAATGTCTGAAATTATGGGATAAAGAAATAAAAAGGGAATACGTTATTGGAATATAAGATGACATGTGGATTACAAGAAGTAAGTCTAGAATAGGCTAATAGGGGTTCATATAGGTTTGTTACATATTTAAGGCAAGTCTTCATATATCGGAAGGATATAAATCATTCAAAAATAATCATACTGAAAGTATATATTTTTATTATTTAGTGAATGCACAGGGTGATTGGGTGGTAGTTAAGTGTTGGGGAATAGGGAAGGGGGGATGATGTAAATGTACTATGTACTATGTTTGTGATGTGTAAATGTGTTATGGATGTAATTGTTATATTTTAATAATAAAATTCAAAAAAAAAAAGCAATAATGTCAATAGCCCTGGTAAGATCATTGTTCCAGGTATTAACCAAGGCTTCAACAGAATCACTAGCATTACCAACCATTAAACCCTCTAGGGTTTCCTGGAAGCTAATGGGTTCCATCAGCCTTCAAGGGTGGACCATTCTAATGGGTCCGCCACCCCCAACGGGGAGAATAGTGGCCTTCAGTTCAACCTTGACCAGGAAGTGATCTGTCCATAACAATGCAGAGTTACTAACTATCTCTGCCCATGGATATGCCTGTTCCGAAGAAAAGACCACATCGAGGGTATGACCAGCACAATGTGTGGGCCCAGAGACTAATTGCGTTAGGCTCATGTTTGTCATGGAAACTATGAACTCCCAAGCTGCACCAGTTAAGTTTGTTAAACCAACCTCAAGCGGAATGTTGAGGTCACCCAGGACTAGAAGCCTAGGCAACTCCAACACCAGCTCTGAGACCAGTAGTGTCAGCTCGGCTAGGGAGTCTGTTAGATAATGGGGTGGACAGTATACTAACGGAATCCCCAGACTATCCCTAGTCTTTACACTCAATGTGGAGTGTTTTCTGGACAGATATCTTGGCCAAAGTAAGATTACCTTTGTGGACCATGGCCACTCCCTCCCCTTACTCATATCCCCTTATGTGATTATTAACAGAGTACCCAGCTGGTAGGGCCTGAGCCCAAATTACAGAGCTGTCATCTCCCAGCCAGGTCTCCATAAAACATGCCAGGTTGGCTGCTTCATCCATCAATAGATTGTGAATGATAATATTAAATAATAATAATAATAATAATAATAATAATAATAATAATGATTTTTATTTATATCCCGCCCCTCTGCCAGGCATTCGGGGCGGCATACATCATTATAAAATTTCAAAACAATAAATCACAATGAAATCCCATCTCTCCATCTCCCACCCACCCATCCCCCCAAAACATACTAAACAATTTAAATAAGATTAATTAAAAATTTACAATTTAAAAATACATAGTTCCTGCCATTGTGGGCCTTCAAGGGCTGCAAGTTGGCAAAAACAGTCCTCCCGAGGCCATAGGACACTGTCTCTCGTCGCGTGGTGCCGGCGAAAGGTGGAAACTGCCCTGCCCCTGGAGAAGGTGGAAACTGGGCGGCTTTTGAAGCTACCTCCCGCTCTCCAGGGAGGCTCGCCGACACAGCTGATGCCGGGCTCACAGGAGGGAAGCTGTTGGGCGGGATACTCGTTCTCCGCTTGTCCTCCTGGGCTGCCCTGTCCCTGGAGAAGGTGGAAACTGGGCGGCTTTTGAAGCTACCACCCACTCTCCAGGGAGGCTCGCCGACACAGCTGATGCCTGTGAGTCTTATTTTTAACTGACCTGGTGTTGCACAAAAGCAAGGAAAGGTTCAGTGGATGGTTTAGCATGCTCTCCAGCTCTTTTGGGGTAGCAGGGTGAATGGAAGGCAAGATGGATTTCAAATATCAATCTCACCTTCCTTTATGATAGTATTTCACCCTGTTCACGCTATATCTTCCATTATCCCACACCACTTGTATTGCCATTCCATAGGTAGCATGAGCTGCCTCCCCCTGTCCACTGTCAAGGGTATATCCTCCCCATCTCTCCCATCTCTCTCCTTTCATGTTGCCTCAGTGCTACTCAAAGATACATGCAAGTGTTGCCGGTGGAGCTGTGAGACAGATTCAGGAGATGGCCTTTGGTCCCTCAGTCCCAGGGAGGCTAGCAGCATGCAGGGAGGTGGTGTTCCAGGGAGGGTGGTGTGAGTGGTTGTTAAGTTTATTGCTCACTTGCCACAGCTCCTGTGCTGCTGTGGTGCTTCCACTCCTCTGCTTGGCCCAGGTGTTGCCAGTGAAGCTGTGAGGCAGACTTAGGAGGTGACCTCTGGTCCCTCAGTCCCAGGGGGGGACTAGTGGTGAGCAGGGAGCTGGTGTGAGTAGCTTTTAGGTTTGCCACTCACTTGCCACATTTCCCATGCTGCTGTGGTGCTGCCACTCCTCCGCTTGGCCCGGGTGTTGCTGGTGGAACTGTGAGGCAGACTCAGCAGGCGGACCCTGTTCCCTCAGTCCCGGGGAGACTAGGATTTGCTGCTCACTTGCCACACCTCCTGCACTGCTGCCAATCACTGCTGGGACATTCTGAACAAGAGCAAAGCAAAGCAAAGCAGCTTCATTTATATACCTCTTCATACCGTGCTATGCAGTGTCTAAGCAGTTTACAACTGTAAGCTCATTGCCCCCCAACAGCTGGGAACTCATTTTAGCGACCTCGGAAGGATGCAGGCCTGAGTCAAGCCTGAGCCCTGGCTAGTATTGAACTCACAACCTTGTGGTTTATGAGTGAATGGCTGCAGTACAGGCATTTAACCACTGTGCTACCAGGGCTCCTATCAGGTTCATATCAGCATCCAATCTGAGAGCAATCCAATGACTCTGGTTTCCTTGCCTATTGTAGGCAGGCACACATGGCTATGGTAGGATCAATTAAGGTTCTGCAGACTCTTTTTGTCAATGGAAGCCTCCTTTCACTGGAGTCAGCTCCGACAAGACAGCACAACACCAAGCAGAGGAAAAAGAAAAAGAAAAAAAAAAGAAATATATATAATATGTGTCCTTCCCCAGTAGCACTTCAGCCAAAAACAACAGCTGGCTGGAATTCGCTGAAGACACAACAATGCTGAAGAAAATTAGCAGTAGCAGATTAGATAACAAAGCTGGAAGATGGTGTGCAAGGCAGCTAATGAAAATGAATGTATAAAATATGACCAAAAATAAATAAGAGGAATAGATACTGAAGAGAAGACAGCCAAGAATGGCGAAGCAAGGATGAACAATAATGTATTACTCCTCCAACAATGCAATCCAGCTTGTGCAGGCTTGCAGCCCAGGAACTCTTATAGCCAAGTGTGAGATCCATTTGACATTCCAACTGCTACCTGTCCACCCAGATGATTTCTGCTCATTTGGGTTCAAATTCAAAGGAGAGTGGTACTTTGACAAAGCTATGCCCATGGGATGCTCTGTCAGCTGTGCAGCCTTTGAGACCTTCATCACCTTCTTGGAATGGGAGATAAAAGGCTGTGTGGGATCCCCACTGGTCACCCATTATTTGGATGACTTCCTGTTCATTGGGAAGTTTGGGGATGATGGATGCTCCAAGCTCCTCACCATTTTCCAATCCTTGGCTGCTAAACTGGGAGTCCCTCTAGCAGCAGACAAGACAGAAAGGCCCTCCACAGTGCTCACATACCTGGGGATCCAGCTCAATTCTGTAGTGGGTGTTTCCCGCCTCCCAGTTGACAAGCTCTGTGCCCTCCTTGATAAAATCCAGGCCACCAGCATAGCCCAGAAGGTCACCTTAAAGGACATCCAGTCCCTTCTGGGACACTTAAACTTTGCCTGTATTCTATACCCTCCAAGATAAGTCACGGCAAGGGTCAGGGCTGCCCATCATCACATCAGCATCACCAAGGGTATCAGAGAAGACCTCTCAGTGTGGCAGGAATTCCTCCTGCATTTCAACAGGGTATCCCTGTGGCAGTGCCCTTGGAACCTGGGGCAGGGGCTCCAAGTTCACTGTGATGCAGTGGGGAGTTTGGGTTTCATGGGCACTGATTCTTTTTTCATGGGCACTGATATACCCAACAATGGCCTGAGAAGTGGGGTTGGGGTGGGATCCTCCAGGACCTTACCTTCCTTGAATTTTTCTCCATGTTGGTGGTGGTCCACCTTTGGGCTGATTCCTTCAAGAATAAGATGGTTTGTTTTTGGTGTGACAACTAGGCTGCTGTTAGGATCCTTAACTAAATAATAATAATAATAATAATAATAATAATAATAATAATAATAATAAAAAATGTATTTGTATCCCACCTTTCTGTGTAACACAACTGGGGCAGCTTACATGCTAAAACATACATTCCTGTCTCCCAACAACCCACTCACCCCTAAAATACAATTAATCAGTCATAGTTTAAAACATATTTTAAAACAACAATACACAATAAGTAACAAATAAGTTTAAAATAACTGTGAGAGAAGTCGGGGTGTAACAGATACAACTTTTTCAGTGGACGGTTGTCTACTCAGGAAAGGCCTGCCAGAAGAGATTCATCTTAACAGGTTTTTCAAAGCTGTTTAAGGAGGTAATGTGATGGATCTCATCCAGTAGGCCATTCCATAATCTTGGAGTGGTAGCTGAGAAGGTTCTCTGGGCAGTTGCAAACAATCTAGGTTTTATAGGTTGCAACAAGTTCCTCCCAGAGCACCTGAGTGCATGGGGTGAATTATACAGAAGGAGGTGGTCCCACAGATAGGTTGGATCCAAGCCATTTAGGGCTTTAAAAGTAATAACCAACAACTTGTACTGTGCCCGGAAACTAATAGGCAGCCAGTGAAGCGATTTTAAGATTGGTGTTATATGGTCTCTTCTAGTTTTACCTGAGACCAGCCTGGCTGCCATGTTCTGTATCAATTGAAGTTTCTGAACTAGAGTAGCCCCATGTAGAGTTCATTACAGAAATTGAGACGAGAGGTTACCAGTGCATATACCACGGTTTCAAGGTCCCTAACATCCAGGAAAGGGTGCAGTATCACATTCACCTGATTTGTCATCTGAAGCAACAGATCTAGGAGCACCCCCAGACTGTGAACACAGTCCTTTGAGGAGAGTGTGACCCCATCTAGGTCTAGGACTGGGGAGTGCATCCTAATACCTAGGTTCGGGGCTGCTATCATTATTACCTCCATTTTGTCTGGATTCAGTTTCAATCTGTTTTTCCTCATCCAGTCCATTACTGCTTTAAGACATTCATTGAGGGGGGAGATGCTATCTGAAGTCAAAGCCGTAGACTGAGACATGGAGAAATACATCTGAGTGTCATCTGTGTACTGATAACACTCCTCCCCATGTTTTCAAATGATCTCTCCCAACAGTTTCATATATATGTTGAATAGCATCGGGGTAAGATGGTGCCCTGCGGGATGCCACAATTAAGCTCCTTTTTAGCTGAGCAGCTGTCCCCAAGCATTACCCTCTGGAATCTGTCCAAGAGGAAGGAACAGAATCATTGCAATGCAATGCCTCTGATTCCTAATTCTCTCAGGTGATTGAAGAGGATGTCATGATCTATTGTGTCAAAGGCCATTAAAAGGTCCAGTAGCAGCAACAGGGTCACACTACTCCTGCCGATGCCCAGACGTAGGTCATCAGCTAAAGCAACCATGGCAGGTTCCACTCCATATCCTGTACTAAAGCCAGTTTGAAATGGATCCAGATAATTAGTTTCCTCTGTCCAGGAAAGCAGCCAAAGGGCTGATAAGACAGCTGGCTTCACACAAACACAATCCCCAGCCCAGCGAGTCCGTGTTGCTACACAGTAACTTTACCAAAGGGTTTACCAAGAGAATTGTCAGACAGTCCGAGGTTTGAGGTATCAGAGAGGCAGATCGATAAACAGTCCAAGGTCAAGGTTTCCGGATAGTCAAGGTGATCGAGGAGACACGGAGCCAGAGACGAAGTCTTTCCCATAGAAGAGTCAGATATCCACTGGCAAAGCACCACTCATGCTCCAGGTTCTTAAGAAGGCAAGGAGCCGACCTTCAGCTGTGTCTGATTACTAACACGCTTCTGCTGAAGCCTCCGTGATCTTCGCAAGCCCTCTCTTTCTGCTCGATGCTCCTTAAAGGTAGGCACACTGCCCAGATCCTCCTCCCTGTCTATAGCATCAGGCAAACCTGACTGCTGAACCTCTGGAGGACCCACAGCCTCTGCTCCAGCAGAGCTAGGGCTAGCCTCTGGCTCTACCACTGTAGGTTCAAGTCCCAGTGGGCCTGGCTCCTCCCTTACAGGTTCAGGTCCCAGGGGCTCCAGCTCATCCCCTGAGTCCTCTGAGTCGTCCTCCAGGCAGGGCATGACATTACTCCCCCTCCCATCAATCTCCCTCTCCTCCTGAGGAGGACGAGGCCGGTCAGGGAAGCGACGATGGAAGGCTTGAACCAGACGGGGGGCATGAACATCTACGGCATCTTCCCAGGAGCGCTCCTCCGGCCCATAACCAACCCAGTCAATAAGATACTGGAGGCGACCCCGATATCGACGGGAGTCCAAAATTTGAGCCACCTCGAACTCCTCTTCTCCATCCACCAGGACTGGATTGGGCGGAGGAGTTGAACCCGCATCCGGCCGAACCCCCGAGGCTGGTAGTAGCAAGGAGCGATGAAAGACTGGGTGAATCCGCCATGACCGGGGAAGTTGGAGCCGAAAAGCCACAGGATTAATTTGAGCCACAATTTTGTATGGCCCCACGAACCGAGCATCCAACTTGCGACCCGGCCGCTGCAGAGGAAGGTGTCTTGTAGAGAGCCAAACAGGATCCCCCACCTGCAACGCTGGACCTTCTTGACGCCGCCGATCCGCTCCCCGTTTATACGCCGCCTTGGCTACCTCAAGCTGTTCTTTCAACAGGGACTGTGCTGCTTGGAGTTCCTGGAGCCACTGATCCGCTGCTGGGACCGTGGAGACAGGAGCCACGGCAGGGAATCCCCGAGGATGAAAGCCCCCAGTAGCAAAGAAGGGGGTCTGCTGGGTTGAAGCATGAACCGAGTTATTGTAGGCAAACTCGGCCAGCGGAAGCAAGTCAACCCAGTTGTCCTGCTGATAGCTGGCATAGCAGCGGAGATACTGCTCCAGGGTCCCGTTGGTCCTCTCCGTCTGCCCATCCAACTCAGGGTGATGTGCCGAGGACAGATGAGGCGCGATGTCCAGGAGGCGGAGCAAGCTGGTCCAGAAGCGGGCGGTAAACTGGGCACCGCGGTCAGAAATCACACCCTGGGGAAGGCCATGGAGCCGGAAGACATGCTGAAGGAACATCCGGGCCGTCTCCTTCGCCGTGGGGAGGCCAACGCAGGGTACGAAGTGGGCCATCTTCGAAAAAAGGTCCACCACCACCCAAATGGTCGTGCAACCAGCAGAGGGGGGCAAGTCCGTGATAAAGTCCATCGATACCAGTTGCCAAGGCCCTGCTGGTGTTGGCAAAGGCAACAACAATCCTGCAGGTCGTCCCCTATGGTCCTTAGCCCGGTGACACACCGGGCAAGTCGCCACATACTGAGCCACCTCTGCCCGGACCCGAGGCCACCAAAACTCCCGGGTGAGGAGGTGCAGGGTTTTACAAAAGCCAAAGTGTCCCGCCGATTTTGAGTCATGACAAAGCCTCAAGACTGTCTCCCGACAAGGACCCGCTGGCACATAAAGTCGATCCCGATGGTAAAGCAGGCCATCCCGCATTGCGAAGGGAGAGGCGTCCCCCTCCGCCGAATGCTGTGCCACAAATGGGTCCCGGCCCTGGAGTGTCCGAATCTGGTCCAGCAGGGTATCCTCCCTCAGAGCAGCGGCAAAGTTCTCCGGACGCAGAATGGTGGACAGAGTCCCCCCCTCTGGGTCCGTGTCATACTCAGGCTTCCGGGAGAGAGCGTCGGCCTGTCGGTTCTGGGCTCGAGGCACATAGTGAAGCTGGAAGTTGAAGCGGGCAAAGAAGGATGACCATCGCTGCTGCCTCTGAGAGAGCTTCCTTACCGTTTGTAGGTGCTCCAAGTTCCGATGATCTGTGTGCACCCGGACTGGGTGAGCTGCTCCCTCCAGCAAATGCCGCCAGGTCTCAAAGGCTGCCTTGATTGCTAGCAGCTCTTTCTCCCAGATGGTGTAGTTAAGCTCCGGGGTGGTGAGCTGTCGGGAGTAAAAGGCGCACGGCAACAGATGCGCCTTGGGCCCCGTGGGCTGGAGCAACACAGCCCCTATGGCCACATCCGACGCATCTGCTTCCAGGACAAAGGGCGTGCGTGGGTCAGGGTGTTGCAAGATTGGGGCTGATGTAAACCTCACCTTCAGTACCTCGAAAGACTTCTGCGCAGCAGCAGTCCACTCGAACCGAGACTTCCCTCGCAACAGTTGGGAGATAGGGCTCACTAGGGTGGCGTAGTCCTTGATGAACTTCCGATAGAAGTTCGCAAACCCTAGGAACCTCTGGACATCCTTCCTGTTGCGAGGAGGTTGCCACGATAGCACTGACTCCACCTTGGACATGTCCATGGCTACACCTTGAGCTGAGACATGGTAGCCCAGGAAGTCCACCTCGCGGAGGTCAAAAGCGCACTTCTCCAATTTCGCGTAAAGCCTGTGCTCCCGAAGCCTCTGGAGAACAGCACGGACATGGGCATCATGGGCGGCCTGGTTCGGGGAGTAAATCAAAAAGTCATCCAAGTAAATTATAACAAAATGGTCCAAATAGTCCCGGAAAACATCGTTCACAAAATGTTGAAAAACAGCCGGAGCATTACATAGTCCAAAGGGCATCACGGTGTACTCGTAATGCCCATACCGGGTCTGAAAAGCTGTTTTCCATTCGTCTCCAGCCCGGATCCGCACCAAATTATATGCCCCACGGAGGTCCAACTTGGTAAACACCTTGGCATGGCGCAACCGCTCCAGTAGCTCTGGAATCAAAGGCAGAGGGTATCGGTTCCGAATGGTGATCTTGTTGAGGGCCCGGTAGTCATTGCAGAGACGCAACTCTCCGCATTTCTTGCGCACGAACAGTACAGGGGCCCCAGCCGGAGACTTGGAGGGACGGATGAACCCTCTCTGAAGATTCTTCTCCAGAAAGTCCCTCAGAGCCGCCAGCTCCGGCTCCGAGAGGGAGTAGAGTCGCCCCGCTGGAATAGGGGCCCCCGGCACCAGGTCGATGGCGCAGTCATAGGGCCGATGTGGAGGGAGCCGATCCGCCTCCTTCTTATCAAAAACATCGGCATAGTCCTGGTATTTCGCAGGCAACACCGCTGACCCCTCCTGGGCCTCCGCAGCCACGCCCGCCGAGATCCGGTCCGGCCAGCAGTACTCCTGACAATACTCCGAGCCAAACAGAAGTTCCCTCCGAGACCATGAAATATGGGGGTCGTGCTGAGAGAGCCACGACATGCCCAAAACCAAAGGGAAGTGCGGGACAGCGGCCAGCAAAAACCGGATCTGCTCCACATGGCCCTGGATTTCCAGGTGGAGCACGGGAGTCTGGTGCGTCACCGGACCAGACCGGAGGAGCCGTCCATCGATAGTCTCCACCGGCCGGGGCTCAGCCAGAGCCTCCAGCGGAATGTGATGACGTTGGGCAAAACTCAGATCCATAAAACAGCTGGAAGCTCCTGAGTCAATCATGGCTCCCACAGGAAGGAGCTCCATGGAGGGGAGCCTCAGGTTGGCCGCCACGAGCAAAGGGTCCTTCCTGGGAACCGACGTAGATGAAGTGGGTTCAAGGGACAATCCCAGGTGGTGAACCCGGTCTACACCTGGGAGGGTCCGTTTCCCTGCAAGGTGGGCCGGCGTACCTTAGCAGGGCAGTCCCGAGCAAAATGTCCAGGGAGACCACAGTATAGGCAAAGGCCCTCCCTCCTCCTGCGCTCTTTCTCTGTAGCAGTGAGCCGTGGTCGCGCTCCTCCCAGCTGCATGGGTTCCTCCGTCAGCTGAGAGGGAACAGCCACAGGTGAAGCTGCAGGAGCTGGACGAGCAGGACGCGGCGGTGGTGGAAGGGCCCTCTGACGAGCTTGTCTACGAGCAGAGAGGCGGCAGTCCAGTCTGGTAGCTTGTGCAATCAATGAGCCCAGAGAATCAGGGGGCTCAGAGCGTGCCAATTCATCTAGCACTGCGTCCGAGAGCCCTGCCCGAAACTGAGCCTGCAAAGCACTATCATTCCACGTCAAGTCTTGGGCAAGCAAGCGGAAGTTTGTGGAGTACTCAGCTACAGTTCCTGTCCCTTGGCGAAGAGCTTGGATCTGACGTTCTGCAGACTCAGCTTTTACAGGATTCCCCCAGGTGGCTTGCATTTCTGCAATAAAGTCTTGCAGACTATTGAGGAGGGGGCTGTCCTGGTTCAAGTAAGGGGTAGCCCATTTGCTGGCAGGCCCAGAAAGCAAACTAATTATAAATGCCACCTTGTGGGAATCATCAGGAAAATCTTCCCTCCGGAGCTTAAAGTGTAATTTGCAATTAGCAAGAAAACTGTCCAGCATTGTAGCGTCTCCCTGAAATTTATCAGGAAAGGAAGCAAAACATTTCCTTCTGCGTTCAGGAGCAGAGGCGTTACCTTGGCCCTGAAGAGCAGCCACAGTCTGAGTCAGTTGTTGTACCTGAGCAGAAAGCTGCAAATTCATCTGCATCAACTCGGCCATGGCTTGTTCATTTGCCATGATGCTGTTATCAGCCTAATTACAAGGCCAGTGGATATTCTGTCCAGGAAAGCAGCCAAAGGGCTGATAAGACAGCTGGCTTCACACAAACACAATCCCCAGCCCAGCGAGTCCGTGTTGCTACACAGTAACTTTACCAAAGGGTTTACCAAGAGAATTGTCAGACAGTCCGAGGTTTGAGGTATCAGAGAGGCAGATCGATAAACAGTCCAAGGTCAAGGTTTCCGGATAGTCAAGGTGATCGAGGAGACACGGAGCCAGAGACGAAGTCTTTCCCATAGAAGAGTCAGATATCCACTGGCAAAGCACCACTCATGCTCCAGGTTCTTAAGAAGGCAAGGAGCCGACCTTCAGCTGTGTCTGATTACTAACACGCTTCTGCTGAAGCCTCCGTGATCTTCGCAAGCCCTCTCTTTCTGCTCGACGCTCCTTAAAGGTAGGCACACTGCCCAGATCCTCCTCCCTGTCTATAGCATCAGGCAAACCTGACTGCTGAACCTCTGGAGGACCCACAGCCTCTGCTCCAGCAGAGCTAGGGCTAGCCTCTGGCTCTACCACTGTAGGTTCAAGTCCCAGTGGGCCTGGCTCCTCCCTTACAGGTTCAGGTCCCAGGGGCTCCAGCTCATCCCCTGAGTCCTCTGAGTCGTCCTCCAGGCAGGGCATGACACCTCCAAGACAGCTTGGAGCTGAAGGGCAACAGCCCTCTCACTCACCTTGATCAAGAAAGGTAGTAAAGAAACTGGCCTATAGCTGTTCATGTCAAGCGGGTCAAGGGAAGGTCTTTTCAGAAGCAGCCTGATCACCACTTCCTTCAAGCAAGATGGAACCTGACTTTCCCTAAGGGATGGATTGATGATGTCCCTCAGGAACATCCTAAAGGCATCTCCCCCCAGGACGGCCAGCCAGGAAAAGCAAGGGTCAAGAGGGCAGGTTGCCTTCCTCACCCTACCAAGGAGCTTGTCCACATCATCGGTACTAACCCATTGGAACTGATCCAGTATAATCTCATTGGCAGAGTTGCTGGACACATCATCTATCAATTCTGCTATAAGACGAGCATCCAAATCTGCTCTTATCTGAGAGATTTTATCTGCAAAGAAATTGTTAAACGCATCACAGCAGGCTGTTGTCAGGTTATGTAATGGGTTCTGCACAGGTGGAACCTGTGTCAGTTCCCTTTCCACCCTAAACAGCTCTGCTGGACGGGACTCTGCAGATGCAATATGTGCAGAGGAGGAAGATTTCCTTGCGGAATGTATTGGCTCTCTATAGGAACAAAGAAATTTCCTATGATGAGTTCTGTCAGATATGAGTCACGTTTTCCACCAGATGCCCTCTAGTCATTGTCCAACCCACTTCATCTTCCTGAGTTCTTCAGTATACCATGGTTGGTGGTTTAAAGCGGGTTGGAAAGGACGCTTGGGAGCAATTGTGTTGATAGCCTTGGCAAGATCAGTGTTCCAGGTACTAAACAAAGCTTCAACAGAATCACTGGTGTTGCCAACCATTAGACCCTCTAAGGCTTTCTGGAATCCAATTTGTTCCATTAGTCTTCAAGGGCAGACCATTCTAATGGGTCCTCCATCCCTGACAGGATGGACAGTGGTTCTTAGTTCAGCCTTGATCAGGAAATGATCCATCCATGACAATGTGGAGGTTTTTGTTACCTCTGCCCATGGATATTCTTGTTCTGTACTGAAGACCACATCGAGGGTATGACCTACACAATATGTGGGTCTGATGACCAGTTGGGATAGGCCCATGTTTGTCATGGACTCCACGAACTCCTGAGCCATATCTTTTAGATTTGACAAACTGGTTTCGAGTGGGATGTTGAAGTTGCCAAGACTAAGAGTCTAGGCGACTCCAACAGCAACTCTGAGACCAGATGTGTCAGCATGGTTAGGGAGTCTGTTAGACAATGGGGTGGATGGTATACTAACAGAATCCCCAAACTGTCCTTGGTCCTCAGGCTCAGGTACATACACTCAAAGTGGACTGTTTTCTGGACAGGTATCCTGGTCAAGGTAAGGTTATTCTTATGAACCAGAGCCACTCTGCCCCCTCGTCCACTTCCCCTTACCTGTTTATTGACAGAGCCAGCTGGGAGGGCCTGTGCCCAAGTTATAATGCTGTCTTCTCCTGGCCTCTGTAAGGCAAGCCAGGTTGGCATCTTCATCTAGAAGAAGATCATAGATGATCTGAGACTTGTTTTTGACTAACCTGGAATTGTAAAGGTGCAAGGTAAGGTTGTGTCTTATGGTCGGTGCGTTTGCCAATCCATTCCAGGAAACAAGGTGAACTGAAGCTTTCAAACATTGGTCCCACCTTCCTTTGTAACAAACCTTCATCCTGTTCCTGCCATACCTTCCTTTTCCCTGCACAACCTCAATTTCTGCTCCCAGAGGAGGCACATCTCCTCCCAGCCGCTGAGGCTGTAGGCATCCAGGATCCAGGGATTTGGGGGTATAATTCTGCAGACAAAAACTCTGAGCTTCAGCCAAATAGGAGCAAGGGAACTTTGGCAGATCAGTCCCACCAAACCCCAAATTGGAAATTAATTCCAAGATAGTTTTTGGGAGATACAAGGAGGTAAAACTATCTTGTTGTAAAATATTGAAGGCAGCTGTTCTGTGAGAGAAGTCTCAGAGCAGATAATGTGTATTTGGATTTGATGGGGTAGTCATATGAGCAGAGTCTTATGAATTAATTAGAACTGTAATTATCCTAGAGAGATATGGTAATTTACCATAGCTCAGTGTAATGAATTTACCAAATTAAAAACCAAACTGTACACTAAAATATGGGTGGGTAGATTTTAAACCACTGTTGCTGGAAGGGTGCTGGGAGGGTGCTGGGTATTTTAAAACTGCCACTGCTTTGCTCTCTTTCTCCTCCTCTTCCTCCACTGCTGCCTGGAGTGTGTTGGGTAGGTGGGTGGATTTTAAAACTGCCGTTGCCCCACTCTCACTCTCTCGCCTCCTCCTCCTCTACTGCTGCAGAGAGGGTGCTGGGTGGGTGGGTGGATTTTAAAGCTGCTGCTGCCCCGCTCTCTCTCTCTCTCTCTCTCTCCCCTCCTCCTCCTCCTCCACTGCTCCTGGGAGGGTGCTGGGTGGGTGGAGGGATTTTAACACCACTGCTGCCCAGCCCTCTTTCTCTTCTCCTCCTCCTCCACTGCTGCCAGTCTTCCAAGTCTGAGTGCATTATGCAATTGGTTTGGAGTTTTGTTTTGATGTGCCTATGCAACAACATTACCATCAAAGCTCATTTTGTTCAGGGCCTTGAAAATAGCATCACATGTAAGAAGAGGAGGAGAAGATGAAAAATTGGAAGAGATAAGTTAGAAAGTGAGAGAGGAAAGAAGAGGATGGAATAGGAGGATGAGAAGGGAGGAAGGAATGAGTAAGAGTACATATGGGATGTATGGAATAGATAGGAGTTTTATTATAGAAGGACTTAGAGAAGTAGGTTATGGATAGATATAATGAGAGATAAGGAAGTTTTACTTATATAGAATAAACAATATATAAAGGAGCGTGTCATAGGATAGGATTTATGATTGGTCATGGTAATAGGGGATGACTAGGGTGATGATGGGGTGGTGGAGGGGGTGATGGGAATGTTGTGAGAAGATATCAGTGTTAAAATGGATGTATGCTTGAATATTAATTTAAAAAATCAAAAAAGAAGAAAAGAAAATAATATCATAGATACTGTTTCTTATTTCCAGGAGGCCAGGTTTTGATATTTGGTGGCTAGAGCAGACCCCTCACCCACGCCTTTCCCAAAGGAACTTTGGGGTCTTGGGAACACACTGTAATGCAAAAGTTTTGCTTTTCCTTGCCCCTGCCACCCTTAGAAACTACAGCTCTGCCATTGCCAAGTTCTTCTCATTCTGTAGGGCATTGGGCCTCCAGGCAAGCCAGCCAGCATGTACCCGCACCGTCCTGCACTTCTTGGGCTGGATGCGGGAGAGAGGTCTAGCCCTCCACACCATGTCTGTAAATTTGTCTGGTATCACCTTTTTTGCTAAGACTGAAGGTTTTCAGGACCTGTGTGCATCCTTCATCACCAAGAGGGTCACTGAGGGTTGGATGAGGGCAGCTCCATGGGAGGCTGATGGGAAGAGGCCCATAACCTTTAAACTCCTCTCCAATATAAAGCAGCTTCATTTATATACTGCTTCATATCGTGCTATGGGATGTTTAAGTGGTTTACAACTGTAAGCTCATTGCCCCCCAACAGCTGGGTACTCATTTTAGCAACCTCAGAAGGATGCAGGCCTGAGTCTAGCCTGAGTCCTGGCTAGTATTGAACTCACAACCTTGTGGTCTATGAGTGAGTGGCTGCGGTACAGGCATTTAACCACTGCACCACCAGGGTTCTTTTATCTCCTAACACTTGGGTGAGGTATGTCTCTCTAATGAGGAGACTTGCCTTTTCTGTGTGGCTTTTATGACAGCCTTCTTCGGGGCCCTGTGGCTGGGTAAGCTGATTCCCTCCACCAATAAAGTTTAGACTGGGAGGGCCCTTAGGTGGGAGGATGTCTCTTTTGGGAAAGATGTTGTTTTTCTTAGTTTTCCACAGATCCAAGTGTGACCACTTGGGGAAAGGCTCCACCATAAAGCTTTGATGGTTCCCTGGCTGCAGGCTTTGTCCAGTCAAGACTTTACAGAAATACCTTGCATCCCAACCACCAATATGAGGCCTGCTGTTTCTTCATAAGAATAGAATTCCTCTTACTCAGTTTTAATTGGTGGTGGTGCTCAGGTTGGCCTTCCAATACATTGGTAGGCCAGCAGCAAGGTTCAGAGGACATTCTTTCTGGATCGGAGCTGCCACCACCATAGCAGAATGCAGCCTTACTGCTATTGCCATAAAATATCTGGGCAGCTGGAAATCTGGAGTCTATGTGGGTCATGTTTGTCCAGATCTGGACCCCTGCCCCCCATGGTAGTGCCCTCAGCCAGCCTCACCTAGGACTGTGTGTTAGGCTTTATGTTTGAGTTTGACTCTGCTTTCAGCTAGGGGATGGAGGAAGGTGGTCCCTCATTGAGGGCCAGACTTTTTTGGTGGTAGCATAGAGTTGGGATCTGGTGGGCATGGTTATCTGTGCTTCAGAGCACAGATTATCGGGAGCACCATGGGGTGTTGGGAGGGAGAAGGAGTTGTCATTGCAGGGACAAATTCCTTATCAGCATCCCCAGTGATAAGGGGTGGAGGTGCAAATATCAGGTTCCCCTCTTTTGTCATCCTGAGGCCTGGCCGTGACCGGGCAATGGGTTCATTGATCAACAGTTTGGTTGGTTGATGTCAGATTCTGATCCATGCTATGGGCCAACCCTACCTGTCAGCTGTGTTTAATAAAGTTGTGGCCTTTTTTATTCCATATGGTGGTCTCTCTGTATTTGTTATTGGCATCTCCCCTTTTTCCTACTGCAATCATTTCACCATTAAAATCAGAAAGTCACTCTCCAGCACAATCCAACACATTTGTTCCACTTAATTTAGAAAGTTGGTTTTGCAGAGTTTGTGTCAGTTATCCTATAGGTTTTTATCATGGTGGGCCATGTTCATAGCCTTGGTCTCCTCCATTCCACCCAAGATTATTCACAACCAAAATACTAATTGAAACACCAGATGTATGGATTGTGTAGGCCCTTGTGGGTTATCCCCCAGTCTCCCTTTGATCTAGGGAGAACTTTTCACCAGTCTAAAAGAAGTTTGGCTTATGATCACCACATTAAACAACCTCCCCTACAGCTAGTCACTTACAGGGACTGCATGCATTTTGCCATTCAAACCCAGAAGTCATTACTCATCTCCATGCATTTGTTTAACAAGGGGTACTACCAAGAGTAGGCTACTTGTGCCCCTCTACCTGCTGTTGGACTTCAACTTTGTCACACCTAGCCAGCATTACCAATGGTGAGGAAAGATGGGAGTTCTAGTTTTACAGCATCTAAAGGGCCACAAGTGGTGGGTCCCTAAATTTAGAGTTGTGAAATAAGGAAGCATCTCAGTATGGAATATGATCTCCTAGCTCAGTTTTACTATGTTGGCAGCAATGAGTGAAGGTCTATATCCCTATCTAAAGTCTGTGTTGAAGTGTAATTGGGTCCGTGGCCATTCTGTCTTGTCCATTATACTCTTTAGAACTGATGTATTAGCTATGTAGTATGTAGGTAGCATTCATGTTCTTTTCAGTATGCAGGAGCAGTATACATTTAGAGCTGTGACATTTAGAGACATTGTGACAGATCACAGCTCTAAATGCCAAAAAATGAACCAGAAAAATGAAGCAAAGATTATGCATGCATTGACACACCAGGAATGAGCAAAGGAGAACATAGCAGGGCTGGTATGCAGCCTTTGTCAGGGGAGCAACTTTAACTTTGATTTATATCTGTAGTGTTTGGTCTCTTTTGCCCTGACATGACTGCTTGTTCCACTTCTCAATAAACAACAGTCTGAGTCCATCAATCTCTGAAAAGTAGATGATTTTTTACAAGCTTGTGATAGATTCCTGCAAGCTGACAAATTGGTCTACTGTTGCTTTTCCTTGGAAGTACACTTTAGTGAGCAAAGAACTTAGCTAATAAAAGAGTTATCAGGGGCTTTGCATGTCAACATGTGCCACCTTGGAAAGACTGAATAACTGTTAGAGAAGGGAGGGAGAGAAGTGGGGACACCCTAGCTTTCTGTAACTGTTTCCTTATCCCTCTACAGTTGGATAGGTCTGTCCATTTTGTTTTCTCTGACTAGTTTTAAATCTCAAGTATGAAATTTATGAAGAATTTTGCAAATCTGAATGAGCTCCTCTCTCAAAAAAACACCAAAAAATTGAATAAAGTTCTCAACCATCTGCACTTTCCAGATTCAATAAATGCAGCCAATCCATGTTTCATCTGCATCCCTGTAACTATGGGGCAAAACAGATGGCCCCAAAGGAGTGGCGTCACACTGTCCCTTTGATTACTGGGTTGGGGCCGTGGCAACCACATACCACACCCCAATCTGACATTTTTCTGGCACAAAAAAAAAGCGACAAAAAGCTGCACCATTTTACACCATGAAAAAGGTGCCTTTACCACTGCAGCAGTGGCTTTTCATCATTTCTGCAGCACAACATGTGCAATCACCATGCCACTGAAACACTGTGAAACCGCCACATATGCGGCCAGCTGTGTGGCTTCCTGGTGGCCTGGGGGCATGCTGCTTTCTGAACGCCATGCTCCTAGGCTATTGGGAAGCCGGCTCTTACTGCTGGTCTATTTCGCCCCAATATCCCTGTTAAAGATGAAGGGCTTGTCAGAAACTGCAGGGGGTCAGTCCAAATTAATTCCTCACTTGAAACTAGAACTCTTGAACCACAACAAACCTGGAAAACTGTAAACTGTATAGAAATCAGTACAGACAGATGTTTCAACCATTATGTCTACAATGGGTTGCAATAATTCCTAGTATGAAAGTGTTGTCAGCAAACTGACTTGATTCAGATGGTTAACTAAAATAATCAAGTCTATTTAAAACAGCAACAACCAGCACACCCTTTAATGAATAATAGACGTTTCACCCACACAATAGCTGATGGTCATATAATAATCTGTTTGTCAATAATAAGCTACATTCCTCAATCCCTTAAGAAAGCATTGTGAGCATATTCATAATGGACTCGTATGCTTAGAGAGTAGAGGACAGCTTTCTTCTTTGTTGTTCTTCAGCAGTATGATCCATAAAGATTAGCAAGAGGCAATCCTTATGTCCCTAAAGTGAGAAAAGCTTTTGTTTTTCACTGATCAAGCTTTTGTTAAATGTACTGGAGCAGAGAAAGCTGGTATTTTTCTGATCATGTGGCCACTGTTTCTCACACTGTTGCTTTTGCCCCATGTCACAAAGAGGTAATTTAATCAGTTTCTCAATCCCTTTCCACTTCCACTTCCACTTTTTTTTTTTTTAAAAAAAATAGAGAATTAGGGTTTTCTTTTTATCACTTACTTGAAGCACAGAGCTATTAAGAGAGGCCTCCTACCTACCAAGGGTGCAACTTTTCACACATTTTTAAAAGCTTTGTGCCAGAATACAAAGCCCAGAAACACAGAAGCCTAGAGTTGAGTTATTATTAAAGGAAAAATGAGAGCACTTTTGAAGACTGGGGTAGCTATGAAAAATAGATGTGGCTTGTTATTAACCCAGATATACACTAGGTAGATGGCATTTGAAAACTGACAAAATACTTTGGAAGCACTTGGAGACTTGACCTGGGATCAAGTTAGCAGAAGGTAGGTGAGAAAGCAAGTGCTTAGAAGGAAAACCATGTTGAAATCTCTATCTCCAGTTAGCATGGTAGGATCAGATTCAAGAAATGAGTTCAGCAGTACACAGACATCACACCTCTGCAAAATGCTAGTTTTGCTAAGAGTTATCTGATATTCAGGGAGAGGAAACTTTGCTTTTGACTTTAGCTTTGAGAAGCTTCAGCCATCACTAGAAATGTTAGAGTGTTATGAGAACTGTAATCTAAGGCCAAGATCCTATGGGACTATAGCCTGCTTGCATATTCTGGGAACTACTTATTTCCCCCCAAATGAAAAAAGAGTGGGATATACACTGCTCTTGGAAGGAACATGTTGCACATAACAAGTACAGTTGGCTCTCCTTATCCACAGATTTATTTATTTTTTATCCATGGATTCAAGCATCCACAGCTTGAAAATATTCCAAAAAAGTATAAATTCCACATAGCAAACCTAGATTTTCCATTTTATACAAGGGACACCATTTTCTATACCATTATATTTAATGGGACTTGAGCATCCATGGATTTTGCTATCCACAGTGGATTCTGGCACCAAACCCCAGCAGATAACAAGGGCCCACTGTACATACACTTCATTCTTTTTTCCCCCCTCAGTCAAGGCTTGTAACTTGTACATTGTTGTCATAACTCAATGTGAAATAACATCACACAGCTTGCACTAAAATTGTAACTTTGCAGTTGAAAAACTACTGGAAGAGAAATGACACATTGTTTGAATACTGGCTTCCTTTATGTCTTCTGCTTCTGTCTCACATTCTTCTGCCTGTTGATGTTAAGGTGATGTGGATGGTACAGGATTTTGTTTTCTACTGCAGGGCAGAAGGCTTGTAGCTTTTAGATGTACCTTTTTAAAAATAGTAACTAAACATATTGCCATGTTTTTCTTACTTTTGAGAAACAGGAAATAAAGTTTTACTTGCTAAAACTGTAACTATAAAACTAATTAATTTTGGTTTATGGAACCATGTGTTCACAATTATCCTTTTGAAGTGACTCTTCAAGTTTTGGATTCACAAACAATAACTAAACCAATGGATTATTTATTTATTTATCTATTTGCTATCCAGACTTTTGTCAGTATGGAGAGGCTTCCAACAAAGACTGAAACAGAATACAGCTAACATCAATTTTAATAGTATTTTTTAAAAAAAAATAAAAGGGGGGATGTTGAGGGGCAGAAACACATTAAATACATTACAGGATGAGTCTCCCTTATCCAGAATTCTGAAATGCAAAATAGTCCAAAACCTAAACATTTTTTCATAAGTGCTTGTGACAGTGACTCATTTGATTTTTGATTTTTCATTGTACACAAATGTTTTTTGGTACACAATTTTTTTTAAAAAAAATGTATAAAATTACCTTAAGGCTATGTGTATAAGGTGTTTATGAAACATAAATGCATTTTGTGTATAGACTTGGGTCCCATCTCCAAAATATCTCATTATGTACATATGTGCAAACACAGGTATTGCAAAATCCAAAACAAACAAACAAAACCCTGAAATGGAAAACACTTTTGGTCCTAAACATTTCTGACAAGGCAGAGTCAATCTGTGGGGATGCACATGACCTGCCATTCTAATTTCTATGGATTGCACTATGTGCATGGAATACCATATGCACACCAAATCCCCAGTGGGGATTCTAGAATAGGGGACAAAACCAACGGCCCTGAATGAGTGGCAACATGCCACTTCTTTGATCACTGGGTTGGGGCCGTGGCAACCGCATGCCATGACCTCAGACTAGCATTTCCCAGCTCAAAAAGAAGCAGCAGAAAGCTTTTCTGCAGTGGTGGTGGCTTTTCAGCATTTATGCAGTGTGGTGCATATAAACACCTTGCCGCTGGAACACCATGAAGCTGGTGCACATGCGGTTAGCCATGTGGCTTCCCAGCAGTGTGGGGGCATGTGCCATCTGAATGCGACACCTCCATGCCACTGGAAAGCTGGCACTTACTGCTGGTCTGTTTTGGCCCTTTATTGTTGTGTTAGGCTGGCTCCAAGTTTGAGGCGACCTTTGATAAAGTGCACTTCTTGGTATCAAGGTGAGCTGCCATGAACCAATACTTCAAACTGACATAGAGTATTCAGCATATTGTCATTCTATGTTCCATGTCACTGTGAATTTTTTAAACAGTGGCTTACTATGCCTTAAGGTAATCAGACACTCTAAAGTATTGTGAGAAAGTTAAAATGGTGGCTTATAGTTTTTTACCATTAAGTGGCAGGGCTAAGACATGTGTCAGTGCAAGGAAACCCTACTTGACCTTTCTGTCCACAATTGCTGCCCCCAAGGTTTCTTGCCAAGCCTAATTCCATTTCTGATTGCTCTTGACAGTTATGAACTTGGCCTGAGTATGGCTCATGAACATGACCATCAGGCTATTAACAGGAAAGTTGGAACACAATGTAGTTTTTAGGAGCCACCATAAGTACAATAGCTGTGCAAATCAAGCCAGTACAAAACAGAATGATTTTCCAAATTCTCAAAAGGCATACAGCTTCATTTACTGTTAGTTGCAAAAGTGTTTCTTTCAGTAGATTAATTAGTAGTCAACACTGAGCCTCAAATTAATCTAAATTCAGAAATTTATTGTACTATAGCAGTTAATTTGAAGTGACACATGGGTACCTTTCTTATCGTTTTAGTGCAAGCAACATCTTGTCATTTCACAAGCTTGCTTCACAGGGGGGAAAAGAGGAGTCACTCTTTGTTGCCAATCCAATTAAATATTTCCATTTTATTCCACACAGTGAAGCTGGGAGTTATTTTTTCCCTTAGAGAAGGAGAGCAAGGAATAATCATGATTTAGGATGAAAATAGATTAGAGGAGCTAATCAGAGGGGATTTCATATTGTGAGATTTGCTTAAATACTTTGTAATGACAGGATGTAGATCTTCACTTAGGGGAAAAGTAGACTGGCAGTAAAAGCTGGCTTGTGGGTGGCATGGGGGTGTGGTGACTGCACGCCTCATGCCCCAACTCTGCCCCAAGCCAGAGTCATGCTGCCTGTCCAACCAGATGGCATGTGGCAACACGATGCTTCTGTGGCATGGCGTTTATAAACCCTGTGCCACAGAAACATGGGAGAGCTGTTGCTGCAGTGAAAAGGGTGGATTTTTCCACTCCAAAAAAGAAGCAGACTTTTGCTGCTTCTTTTGGGGAAGGAAAAATGCTGGATTGGGGCTGCAGCATGCAGTTGCCACAACCCCGATGTGGTGCTCCAAGAGGTGGCCAAAAGTCGCTCCTTTGGGGCAGTCTGCTTTGTCCCTTAGTCATTTTTGCAAACAAGACTTTCAAAAGTTTTTTCTTTACTGGGTAAGATTGCAAAAGTTTTTGCACATTTTTTTTTTTTGCATTGTTCCATTTCATTTAATCAAAAAATATTTTTAAGCATTGGTTTATCCCCTCTACCCAACAGTGTATTTGTGCAAAATACACTCTTTTCTGCACAAAGCTGTCTTTTTGCACAAATTATTTTTTCCATTTATTTTTAAATCTGAAATGTGTTGCAGTAGCTGACCTTCAATAGAGAATTCTCACTGAAGAAAAGAACATTACATGTATTTTTACACTGCTAATGTAAAATGCCTTGAAATTCTTTTTCAGATTAGAATAGGAAGAAATAAAGAGGAAAAACATGGCTTTGATCCACAGATCAAAGAGAACCTGAATACAATTATTCCTGATTTTCTATTGCAATAACTATGAAAGCAGCACACAATAGTAAAAATACTATAAATTGTGTAGAAGCCAAACAGGTGACAGTATAAGCAGTTTTGGTCTTCCCTTCAGAACTCTAAAAGTCAACAAGCTGATTTGGCATAAATTATCATTCACTACAGATTCATGCTATCATTTTTATTTGGTTTCAAAATATATATTTACAAAATTGTGGTAATATAAAATAATCACAAGTGAAAAATGGATTTTGACAAATTTCTCACAAACATTTATATACAGTCAGACACACTGTGTTTGTCAACAATGTGATAAACAAGCAAATATCAAACATATTGTCTGCTGTTAGGTTGTGTTCTATGCTTTTTCATTATCACATAGGTTAAGAAAAAGTATTGCCTAGCTGTAATTTTTTCCCCAGTTTTCACATTTACATGGAAGATGTGTTTTTCTCTAGCTTTAAATGCTGCATCCAATGCAAGTTGGAAAACGGTAGCAGCTGAGAAAGAGAAGATTATATTACAGTATGAAAATGCAGTAATAATGTCTTGGTATCAGTGCCTGAAATCGTGTCAGTGACATACATGGCCCTTGGAGGAAATAGGACATGTGAAGGTTCTCTGCATCCCCTCCATTCCTGCTGAGCTGGATGGGACCTCTTGAGACCACCTTTTTATCTAAATAAACCTTGCTGCTGCTACCACCTGATGAATTACCTTCTCCCCCCCCCCCCCCCCCAGTAACACATCAGGACTTTGCTGGGGAATTCCACAATGCTTTCCCTTGGCAACTTAGGAAATAACTAGCCAAGCTAAAGGCATGTGAAAAGGAGTGCAAGAGAGGCAGGTACTTTAAAGCAAAGCTTTATTCTAACTAAGCAGTTCTAGTGCAAAAAGATATCACTACATGCAGAACCACTTGTCCTACAGACACAAAGCAAAATGTAAGTTATAGAATACAGTCATTTCAGCCAAGCCAGTAAAAAAAAACAACAAAAATCATAACACCACTAACTAGTACATGCTCCTAATCTTACCCACAGTTTAGATGGGATTGTTTCTGGACAGCTAGGAGCCTAGACTCTATTATCCAACTTCACCAGCTCTGTCCCTCTGCCAGCCAGGAGGTAGGCAGACCTACATAGCCAAACCTCAAAAGGCAGTCTTTACAAGCCTTGTCTTGCATTCAGGCTTTTTAATGCCTCTCTTTCAGAAGCATCTTGAAGGTTCACACTTCTGTCCAACTCCCCATCTCATTGGACAGTTGACATCTCATCATGTGTGCTGTAACCCTCATTAAAATGTACCTCTCTCAACATTTAACCCTTGGTTTTTGGGAAATAAAGCTCTGGTAAATGGAGAGGCTCCAATTTATCACAGACCAAGTCTATGAAAACTTGTGCTACCACATCTTTGGCTCAGTCTCAGAGATGTTACAAGATTCCTTTGCATACTGATATTCTATATTAACATGGCCAAGTCGCTGAATTCTACCCTCATGATTATACAAGCATGCTTTGTTAGGATACTGCCTACAAAACTGTTCAGAAGCCCCTTATACAATGCTCCCCTAAACATCTATAATGACCACCAAGAAGCCATTGGTCTTGGCTGCAACTGCAACTGAAGGGAAGAGTAAATAGTTTTTTGGTGGGTTTTTCAGACTATGTGGCCATGTTCTAGAAAAGTTTGTTCCTGAGGTTTAATCAGCATCATTAGACTCTGTAAAAGACTCTGTGGCTGGCATCATTAGACTCTGTAAAAGTCAAAGCCACACATGTGGAGGACTGACTGTGGGTTTTCTGGCCTATGTGGCCATGTTCTGGAACAATTTATTCTTGACATTTCACTTTCAACTGTGGCTGGCATCTTCGGACAGTGGTGGCATGGAAGCGTTTGGGGTATATATATATATATACTTATGTGATCCTTGGTTGGGAGGAAGTGATTTACATATTAATGTGTGAGTTAGTCTGTTGTTGAATGGCAAGACCTCAGGATGGGAGGATATGCAAGGTGGATATGTGTCTATTTAATTAGCAATCAATTGTCTACTGGGAATCCCCCTGACCCTGAGTGCTGCTCATTTGCATGAACTGAGTCTTGATTTTGGTATGCTTCAGGACTGGTAGCCAAATTATGGGACATTGCAGACTGGTCTAAAGGGCTGGCCTGGGGCTGGAATTGGGGCGGGGCAGCAGCACGCTGGCCACCCCAACCCCAGCCTGATGCCGTCTTGATGCTGCGCAACTGTACGCACAGTGTATGGCATCAGGATGCCCTCCCAGTGTATCATGCAAACAAAGCTACGCTGAAAGGGCATGGAAGAGCAGTGGCACCAGCTCTTAGGGCGGCCTTTTGCCGCCCCTAAAAGGAGTGGCATTTTGCCGCTCTTTTAGGGGTGGCAAAAGGGAGGATGGGGGCCATGGCATGCAGTTGCCACAGCCCCGATCCATGGCTAGCAGAGGCGGCCCAGAGTCACCCATCTACATAGCCCGGTTGTTTACTTTCATTGTTTCTTCTTTCCTGTTGAAGTTGTCCAGGTGTTTGTAGATTTCAATGGCTTCTCTGTGCATTCTGACCTGGTAGTTGTTGGCATGGTCCAGAATTTCACTGTTTTCAAATAGCATTCTATGTCCAGGTTGGTTTATGACATGTTCTGCTACTGCTGATTTTTCTGGCTGGCTCAGTTTGCTGTGTCACTCATGTTCTTTGATTTGTGTTTGGACGCTGCATTTAGTGGTCCCTATGTAGACCTGCCCACAGCTGCACTGTGTGTGGCAAACTACTGTGGCAGTGAGGGGGTCTCTCCTGTCCTTCACTAAGCTCAGCATTTGCCACACACTTTTTTTTTAATCTGAGGGAACACCTCTCTAGGAATCCCTAGGTCCTTCAGCACAACTCTATGGTCAACCTCCACCAGAAGCTGACCATAGAATTGTGCTGGAAGACCTACAAATGCCTAAAGAAGTATTATCACTGGGAATCTCAACATCTTTCAGTGCAACCTTCGGCAAAGTTGGTCATAGTGCCACACTGGAGGACCTAGAGATTCCTAGAGAGAAGATATTCAAATCTGCAAATAATCAACTCCATAAAAGTCAAAGCTGCTCATGTAGAGAACTGACTGTATATATATGTGTGTGTGTGTGTGTGTGTGTGTGTGTGTGTGCATGCACGCACACTCCTACACACACACACACACACACCTATTTAGAATGAATTAGTGCATACAGTCATGCAACGGGGTACAAACTGATCCAGTGATCTTGATGCTCAGTCTGCTGTCCAGGGGCTAACTGTTGGGGGACAACTTCAAGACCCTGATCTTCTTTTTCATTACCCTTTATTTTTAAACATGCTCTTGAATAGACCACCATTCACCAGGTAAGAAGGACTTATATTCACCATATGCAGCAAGAGAGATCTAAGAGATGCATGCAACTTAAATTTAGGCAACCAAATAATTGCACCATGTCATAGTTACATCATGGAGATTTAATGCATAACATTCTGTGTAGGGCTGACTTTGAAGAGATTTTGGAAATTGCAGCTGGTCCAGTTAGTTCTGGCTGGTTACAGGAAACATATAATTCTTCTGTTACAACAGCTCCACTTGCTATTGCTCTATTTCCAGGCACAATTCAAAGTGTTGGTTATGACCTATAAAACTTTACACAACTGTCCAGTCTGTGTAAAATGTTATATGCTCTCATATAAGTCTGCATAGACTTTGGGGGGAAGCAGACGAGGGCCTCTGGGACACCGCGGGACGGTGTGCCGCGGGGCCGAGGCATCTGCATCGCGGCACACCATCAGCGCCCCTTTCAGATGTCAGTGAAAGTGTGCCCCAAAAGCGTAGGGCGCACTTTCACTGACTTATCTGCCGCAGCGTGTGCGGACGCTGCAGCGGGAGGTTGCCCTAGGAGCGCCGGCCATGCGGAGGGCCGGCGGCTATGAGGACGACCTCGGGAGGAGGAAGGGGCACTGAGCGTGCGGCTGCCCCTCCTCTTCCCTGCCTCGGAGACGGCTCTATTAGCCATCTGCCGAGGCCCTTTGAGACTGTCTTAGAGGCTCTCTTCTGGATCCCACCATCTTCAGGGTTCTATTTGGTGATGACCTGTGGGAAGATCTTCCCAGGAGCTGCACCCAGATTCGATCAAGATAGTTTAGGCTAGCTTCCTCTCAACTGTAAGTGGCATTTTAAATGGAGCAGCTAGATTTTTTTTTAATTAACCCCTATTTATTATTAATGTGGAATTTCAACTGTTTTAAATTAATTTATATAATTTAATTTAAATTCAATTTATATAGTTCATTGAGACTTTTAGTTTTTCAATTATACTGGGAACCATCTTGCATCCCATCCCTGGAAAAAATATAACATATAAAACTGTGCATCGTTGTACATTCTACCAAAGCCATCTCCAAGCAAATATATACCAACATTGTTTTTATTGATATATAAACATAGCCCATGATTGTGGTCTTCTTCTTTTCCCTTCTACTTTTAGCCTTCTTTTAAAATATATTAATAATTTAAAATCCTTTCAAAAATACAGTTGAGCCTCCATATCCACAGATTCTTTATGCACGGATTCAACCATCCATGACTTGAAAATACACAAAAAATATACAAATTCCAAAAAGCAATCCTTGATTTTGCCATTTCATATAAGGGACACAATATTGCAACCCTGTATATAATCAGACATGAGTATCCATGGATTTTGGACATTAATCCGAATGGATACAAACAGCCCACTGTAAGGTCTCTCAGAAACACTTGCTAGCAAAACTTTAGTTAAGTACATAGCTCCTAAAATTAAGAAAGGGTCCCTTTGTTTTGGTTATTTTCTGTTTGTTTATTTGTGTACAATGAGAAAGCTGCTCCAGGACATCTTGTCATCATAATGAATATGTGCTATCTTTTCCAGACTTTTTGTTAAGCTTTTAAATGATTGTATATAGTTACAAATTAGTGGAATTTTAATATAATAGTTTGTTTAATTGTGTGGGTTTATTTTTTTTTAAATAAAAAGCTTTTACATCATCAGAGTTTTAGCTGTTTCTTGTTCTAACCTTGTTGTAAGCTTCTGTGGATTCAATAGGAGGAGAAGGGTACAAATTATTTTTACCAACAACAACACACTTTCCATTATATGATTGTCAGCATCATTTAGAGCACCACTCTTTATTGGGCATGTAAGTATTTGCTCCATTGCTTAATACTTGAGCACATTCTCACTGATTTCAGTTCTGATCTACATGGTTAATCAAATGTGGCACAAGAACCAGGAAACACTCCCTGTAAGGTTTAAATCTCATTGTATGCTGATGCTTCCCCACCAAATCAATCACCAATAAAGGAAAGTGAGAGTTTCCTCTGCCTATCTGCATGGAACATTGCATGTCATTTGGGAATATTCTAATGTCAGAGGTAAAATCATTTATATTTAAAGTCCAGGCACCTTGGGTATTAATTACAGCCATGCTACACCAAAATAGTCATTTACTGGAACAACTCAGTTAAGTACAATGCAGAACAGATGTTACTTTGCAAACACATGGATATTTATAATATGCTTGATCCAAACTGCACATTATCTCACTAGAAGTGTTTGTTATTTGCTTCCCTTTCAACATGTCCTTCTCTTTTCAAATTGATGCTGTCTTTCTTGGACATGACATATTTTTTACATTATCATATTTGAAGAGTTTTCTCACAGGATTTTTCATGCTGTCTCCTCAGGAAGATTAATTAACAGACACCATAATGAATCACAGTGGAATTAGAATTTTATTATACAAGTGCTACACATTCCATTTGTGCTCTCTCATACACATTGTTTCTGTCCTTCCTCCCTCTCCCCATCTTTCTCACACACATTCCTTCAAGTACACTCTCTTTGTCACACAGGTACACAGAAACATTCACTAACACACTCACAGTCTTGACTTTTATAGTGCTCTGGCGATAGATATACTTGTTCAATCTCTGACTAAATCCCCCCCCCCTTTCTTTAGTTGCAATATTAATGAAATGGATATTTTTTTAATGTGGAATGTGAGAAACTGCATAATCTGGAAAAATGTACAAATAAATGCTGGCGTTATGTAAATATATATAAAAAAATCCATATGAGTATCCACATAGAAAGGAGGAAAAAGTCTTGCAACTGATACAAATGATTTATGGAACAATTCTTGGAGCAGGCAGTTAGTGATACATTGGAGGAGTGTTTGGGAAGTCATGGATATGCTAGAGCTCTTGAAAGTCTACCAGAAAAGCTGAATAAGTATACCAGCACTGTTGTTGTTGCTGCTGCTGCTGCTCCTGCTGCTGCTATTTTTAATTGCTGTCAAGCAGTGGCATCACTGGGAGAGTGCAGGGTGTGTGGACCATGCTGGGTGACACCCAAAAGGGGGGGAGAGGTAACATCTAGTTTGACCCTTATCCCCTTTCCTCACTGCTTTGGCCCCATGCTTCCTATCCAAGGAAAAAGCCCAGGATAGAGGAGGAGGAGAGCACATACCCTTGTAGGCTGCTCTGTATTGGGCTTTTCCCCTGGAGAGGAAGCCTGGGATGGAGTATGAGGAGAGCACATGTACTCTTGCAGGCTGCTCTGTACCAGGATTCTTCTCCAGGGAAAAAACCCAGTTTGGAGAAGGAATAGGAGGAGAGCATGTGCACTCTTGTAGGCTGCTCCATCCTAGGCTTTTTCCCTGGAGAGGAAGCCTAGGATGGAACAGCTTGCAAGGTCACACATGTATCCCTCCTCCTCCTTCTCTATCCACAGGCTTTCTCTCTTCAGGACAAAGGAGGAGGATGCTCTGACCCTGAAGGAAAAGGAGGAGAGTGAATTGTGGTGAAATCTGGAGAGTCAGTGTTCCACACCTTCAGCACACCACCAGCCCCCACCCCAACTGCTGTCAAGTTGACTTCAACTTATGGTGACCCTATGAATGAGAATTCCAAAACTGGAATTCCAGAGAATTCCAAAAGAAAATCAGCATGTGCTTTATAGACTATAGCAAAGCCTTTGATTGCATAGATCATGAAAGGTTATGGAATGCCCTTAAAGACATGTGAGTGCCAACACATCTGGTAGTCCTGATGAGGAATCTGTACTCAGGACAAGAGGCTACTGTCAGAACAGATCATCAAGAAACAGAATGGTTCCCTTAAAATAATATTAGATTGATAATGGACACCATTGAGTATTATGAGAGAAGCAATGATAAGAAATTAGCACTTATTTTCGTGGACTCAGAAAAAGCATTAGACAATGTGAATTGGAGTTTTATGATGAAGTTATTTGAGAAAAATGGGATAGGATTAAATTTTTGTAGCTGGTTAAATGAAATTTACATTGAACAATCAGCACAATTGATCATAAATGGGAGACTTACTGAGAAGTTTAAAATTTCAAAAGGAACAAGACAAGGCTGCCCACTGTCACCGTTGTTATTTATCATAGTACTAGAAGTATTAATGAATAAAATAAGACAAGAAGAGGGTATAAAAGGAATGAAGATTAAAGAACAATAGTATAAATTGCAAACATTTGCTGATGACTTGATCATTATATTAGAGAATCCAAACTGGCAAATTACAGAAACTTTTCAGATAATGGAAGAATTCGGGAAAATGTCAGGATTTAAAACCAATAGGAATAAAACAATTATAATGACCAAAAACATGACTAGAAAGGAGGATACTCATTTAGAAGAACTTGCGAAATGTTTGCTGAAAAATAAAGTTAAATACCTGGGAATAGGGCTAACAAAGAGGAATACAGCTATAAAGTGAACTTCTTATTTCAATGCATCCTGATCATACATAGTACAAAGATATTTAAAGAATGGCATAAAGATTTGAAGGAATTCATTTGGGATGCAAAAAGAGCTAGAGTAAAATGGCAAACAATGACACGACATAAAAGGGAAGGGGGAAGAAGTGTACCAGATTTAGAATTCTATCATCAGGCTAATGCACTCAATTGGTTGTTTGACTGGATTTTACTTAAAAACATGAGAATACCGAATATAGAAGGATTTAACAACTGATCTGGGTGGCACGGATATATATAGTATGGGAAAGCAGCAGTGCATAAGGAATTTAAACACCACTTGATAAGGAGAGCACTCTTAAAGGTATCGGAAGAAACAAAGAAAATGATATACAGGAAAATTCCACTGTGGATAAGCCCACATGAAGCAATTTTTGGGAGACGGATGGCGGTCGATACATGGTTAAGTTATAAGAACATAAAAAAATCAGAAGACAATAAATTTGAAATTAAAGAACTGCAAGAACTAGAGCAAGTAAATCCTAAAATGCATTGGCTATTGTATACACAATTAAAGGAAAGATTTAAGAAGGACAGTAAATTAGAGGATTTCGGAGGAGAAATGGAAGATTTAGATGAAATTTTGACAAAACCTGAGAGGAAAAGGACAAATAAACTCTACAAAATATTAATGGATAGAAAGCAAGAAAGAGATTTGGTCTCAGAGAATATGATTAAATGGGCAGCAGATTTAGGTAAAACAATTGACTTAGAAAGTTGGGAATATGTGAGAAAGAAAACAGAAAAGTTTATGAAATCATAAGATCTAAAGGAAAATTACTGGAAAATGGAGCAAAGATGGTATTTGACTCTGGCTAGAATCGGTAAGATATACAATACAAATTTGAGTACCTGTTGGAAATGTAACAAAAATATTGGATCTAGGTTTCACATCTGGTGGAGATGTTCGAAGATGAAAGCTTACTAGAGGAAAATTCACAATATAATTCAAGAGATTCTCAGAATTAAGTACAAAATGAAACCAGAAATATACCTGTTAAATATGCTGAACAAAATGGACCCAATAATGCAGAGGAAATATCTGAGGATTCTTCTATATATGGTCTCAGTGGCAAGATTATTAATTGCACCGACATGGAAAAAACAAGCGGCGCCAACTGTGGATGACTGGCTATTAAAGTTAGTTGAAATGAAAGAAATGGACAGATTAACAGCTTTGCTGAATCAGAAAGATGTAGAAAAGATAGATGAGGAATTATCTCCAATAGAAGAATATAATAAGAGAAGATGGTCGGAGTAGAGCAAGTAGAACTTGTAAAATGGTAAAGAATTATGTTACATGTTATTTATGTTATTTATGATATATGATAACTGGGTATGATTACAGAGTCAAGGAAAGAGAGCTGGGGCTATGCAGCAAAGATAGAAAAAGGAGTTTGAGAATAACAGTAGGAAAATAAGGGAATTGTTATCAAAGGGACTTTTTGGAAGTTAAATCATAATTTTAGAGTCGAATGTAATTAACATTATATGTAAAAAGTTTTTAATTTGTTGAAAATAAAATTTTAAAAAAGAAACAGAATGGTTCCCAATTGGCAAAGGGGCCAGACAAGGCTGCATCTTGTCACCCTACCTGTTCAATTTGTATGCAGAACATATTATAAGAAAAGGAGGCCTGGACACAGTAGAAGGTGATGTGAAAATAGGAGGAAGGAATATCAACAATCTAAGATACACAGATGAAAACTTCACAAACCTGGAACACCTACTAAGGAAGATCAAGGAAGAAAGTACAAAGCCAGGCCTGCTGTTGAACATAAAGAAAACAAAAAATGACCATGGAGAATCTACAGAAATTTAACCTAGATAATGAGGAAATAGAAATAGCAAAAGAATGATCATAGCTGGGATCAAACATTGATAGGGACAGGGACTGCAACCAGGAAATCAGAAGATTAAGAATGGAGAGAGCAGCTATGAAAGAACTAGAAAAGATTCTAAAATATAAAGATATATAACTGATCACGAAAGTTAGAATCATGCAAACCATCATATTCCCTATTACCATGTATGGCTGTGAGAGCTGGACAGTTAAGAAACAAGATAGGAAAAAATCAATTCATTTGAGATGTGGTGCTGGAGAAGAGTGTTGAGGATCCTGTGGACAGCCAAAAGGACAAACAAATGGGTCCTAGAGCAGATCAAGCTGGAAATCTCCCTGGAAGCCAAGATGACAAAACTGAGGCTTTTGTACAAGGGAGGACTCATTGGAAAAAAAAAACAATAATGCTAGGAAAGATGGAGGGAAGCATAAAGAGAGGAAGGTCACATGCTAGATGGATGGACTCTATTAAAGAGGACACTGGTATGGGCCTTCAGGAATTAAGCAGAGCAGTGGAGGAGACAGAGTCTTGGAGATGTTTCATCCATAGGATTGAGATCAACTCGAGGGCAGTTAACAACAACAAAAATGAATGAGAGACCATCAAGTCACTCTGTTATCAATAGTTCCGCTCAAGTCTTGCAAACACAGGGTTCTGGCTTTTTAAACTGAGCAGCTGGTGTACTTGTTTTTAAAGAAAGGCTGAATGGGGTGGAAAAATGGAAAATTCATTTATACTTTCTGTTTCCATGTTTCCATGACTATTTATTTATTTAAACAACCCCGCATCCCTCCTTGAATATTTCCATTTCAATTATCCAAAATTATCAATTAAGAATGGATTTCCAAGTAGCCATACATTTCCCTGAGTGGAAGATGAAATGTGTTCTCTTATAAGCACACAGTTAATAATCATGGGCTGCAGCCCTGAGTTTCATTGGAAATAAAGGCTTAAATACAGATTCACCGTTTTAGACAAATTTTATTCCAGTCCAGCAGCCAGTTATCCCAGGAGTTTCCCTTAGTCAAGGTTCATTGATTCTAATTTAATTTCTGTAGTCTTTTGGGTCATTCTAGACATAAGAGAGTTAGCCCTTCTATTGCTAACAGCTGTCAGAAGCAGGGATCATTATCAGGTTTGGTCAAATGGTTCAGTCTGGTGTCGGTGCTGCAGAGCAAATTAGTCCCTGCAATAGTTTCTTAATGAGATAGGAAGAGATGTAAAGAGAAAATCAAAGTGGATGTTGTATATCTGAAACTTCGCACTCACATGAATAAGGGACCAAAAATGAGACCATAGATATATAGTTCAGTATTGCATTCATGGGTGATTATCATTAAGAATAAAAAATATCAGCATCCCACTAAGGCAGATATGGCTTTCCAGGTATGGTGCTCTGGGTGTTGATGAACTTCAGCTCCCATCACTATTTTCTATTATAAATTATATATCCAGCAGGGTGCAGATTATATATCCAGCAGGGTGCAAATTATATATCCAGCAGAGTGCAGAAGTCTCTGTATTCTTCATTAGGGATGACCTAATCTGTCAGTTTTACTTTCTCCAACATTTGAATTTTGCATGTTTTGATAATAAATTTTATTGTCATTTAATAATGTTTCTTAAATGGATAAGGGGGAAATCATACATCCTTATTCCCCATCCCAAAGTGACACAGGGGAAATTTCAACATGATTATAAAATATAGAGAGCTTGGAAAGTTACTTTCAACTCATTGGCCTATATCCAATTTAATGTCAGTAATGGGGAAATCTCCACTTACCTAATTATACTGGGTTGTGCAATTGTTCAAGCAGTCATCTCCACTGTGTAAACACACACACACAAACACTCATGCACTGTAGGAATTGATGTTATATGTGTGAATGTTCTAAAATTCTGAAATTATTTGCACAGTAGAAATGATGCAAACATAATGATAGAACTGAATCAAATTTGACCATTAATATTTTAAAAAGTAGTTTAGTACACCAATAATTAGAATCTGCTTTATTTGGGGTTGGGAACATATGAAAGGACAACAATGGCTTAAAAATGGGGGGGGGGGTTGTAACCCCTCAAAATGCACTGGAGCAATTGGGAGCTGCAATACATCTACATTGTTCAGCACTGTGTTAGGAGATATCGAGTAGCTACTTTAACCAACTCTTTGGACATATACAATGATTGCTTGATGGTACCTGAGTATAGCTCTGATTCTTGGCTCCATAACCCCACTGCTGGCCAGGCTCTTGTGCCCTATTTCATTGACTTTCTTTACCTTCAGTCTATGGGATTATCTGTATAAGTATGGTGGGTGACAGAACCTTATGCTCTACCAGCTGCAGATAGGATCTCAGACATAACTCCACTGTATCCAGCTTCTGCCAACCTAGTGGTTCAAAAGCATGTAAAAATTACAAGTAAATAAATAGGTACCACTTCAGTGGGAAGATAACAATGTTTTGTGCAGTCATGCTGCCACATGATGACAGAGTTGTCTTTGACAACGCTGGCTCTTTGGCTTAATAATGGAGAAGAGCACCACTTCCTATAGTTAGACATGACTAAACAACCTTGTCAAAGGTGAAACCTTTACCTTTATCTTTTACTATTTCAAAGTATTTTGTGTGTGGGTCTCAACCACTGGAAGGCTCCTCTCAAACCAACCAACAAACCAACCAACAAGCAAACAAAATGCTCACATGTTCCTATCAAAAGTGAGGGATCTAGTAAAATATTCTTTCATAAACCATAGTTTTGTACCTGTAGAGAACTTTTCTTTATGTGGCATAGTGTACACACTTATAAGCCTTCATTTTTACTTTGGGTTATGGCATTCATTTGTTTAGAATTCATTTGTTTAGAATTTTAATTGTATATTGTATTTTATTGTTATTCTTATTTGTTGTAACCCACCTCGATCCACAGGGAGGGGCAGGCTATAAATAAAATGCATTATTATTATTATTAGAATTAGAATTAGAATTACAGTTTGAACTGGAAACATGCTCCTTTTGAAATAAGTGAGAATTTTCATGCTTTGAAACTGTGAGCAGTACTGTGTTTCATTTTCATGGCTGCTTCTTTAAACAAATCCTACTTTAAACAAATCCACCCAAAAAACTAGGCTGGAGGGGACTGGACCTAGACAAAATTTGACCTCCAAGAATTCTATATAATTGACCCCCCTCTGGAATTATCAATCTGGAGTGCACTAAATGATCAGGCAAAACAAAAGTAAAATGATTGTTTAAAATGTCTCCCAGTATGGACCATTTTGGGTTCCATATCGAGAGAAAGGCAGGATAGATATCAGTTAATTAAATAAATATATAACTATTATCTGCATGGTTACTTGAGAGTAAGCTACAGTGAACTTGTGGAGGAAACTTTAAACAGACATTTTACTGTTCTGAGCTGTCAGTTACTCAGTTTCAATGGGAGGTATTCATTTATTTGTTTAATTCATAACCCATCTTTTTCCTGAATGGGGAACAAGGCAGTTCACAACACATATAAAAACAAGGTACATGCAGCACACGCACACACACATCATTGAAGACCCTTCCACATAGCCACTTAATGACAAAATTCTTATTCAGAAAAAAGTATTTAATAATAATAATAATAATAATAATAATAATAATAATTTATTTATTTATATACCACCCTTGGTAATCCAATCAGGGCGGTTAACAACATTAAAAATAATACAAAAAGCAATAAATAAAATGTCGTTCCCTCCCCCCCCCCTTAAAAAGTTATTAAATCAGTTGCAAATTAAAACATACAATATAAAATACAATAATAATGTTTAAAAACAATTCCACAGTGCAGCAGCAACTCTTCATGAGCAGACTAATCTCTTATTTCTACAGCCTGGGAGCAGCCACCTAGAAGGTTCTCTCCAGGGTCCTCACTAAATGTACCTGTCAAGGTGGTGGATCTTAAAACTCAGGCAGGCTCATTTAGGGAGATATGGGGGGGGGGGTTGCAGACTGCCAGAAATAGTGCAAATTGAGTCCACTTTTAGGGTTAGGGCTAGGGTTAGGGAATCATGGGAACTGTATTGTATTGTGACTCCAAAGCTCTCTGACAGAGAAGGCTCAATGTCTCAGGGGAAAAAAAAACAATTCACATGATTCCCTAGCACTAACCTGAACCCTAAAAGTGGACTCAATTTGCACTATTTCTGGCAGTCTGCAACCCCCCCCCCCATGGTCTTTCAAATGGCCTGGACCTAAGATAACTGAATAGCAGATGCAGATGTATTCATCTCTGTCTTGTCTCCTCTTACTTTTCTTTAACCAATGCTGAACAGCCCGAAACATTGCATTCTACTCATAAAGATGAGATACTCTCCCCTTTTCTTTGGTTATTTTAGTTTCCTATGTATTGACATTTTCATGGAGGGATTCCCACATCTCTTGTTCAGCTTTCTCTTAGCTGACATCGCCTTGGTGTACATGCAAAGATATTTTGCCTGATATATATCAAATTATACTTTTATTGAATTTTCATTTAGCATTTTAAAGCTAATTCTCCCAGTTCAGAGATATCCTTTTTGGAACTCATTACAATCTCTTTTTTCAGTCACTATCCTAAATAATTTATTGCCATAAGCAAATTCTAGCACCACACTTGACACCCTTAATTCTAGATTTAATATACCACAAACTTAGCAGATATACTTATTTTGTATTTTCTTTAAAAAGTATTTTGCAGCTTACAACATAAATCCACAGGTTTTGCTCTTAGAGTAGTATAGAAAATACTGTTTTCATTGCAAACCCTCCCCCCATGCAGATTTTTCACAGAATAAATCCCAAAACTGCAAACAGTCCTCAAAAACTGTGTACTTTCAGTTTTGGGTCTGGTAGTGAAGAGACACCCAAATCTGAAAGTACAGAGTTTTTGAAGACACTTTGCAGTCAGGGATTGCCAACCTAGCAGTTTGAAAGCATGCAAATACAAGTAGATAAATAGTTACCACTTGGGTGGGAATGTAACAGCATTCGGTACAATCATGCTGGCCACATGACTACCAGAGTAGTGCTGGTTCTTTGGCTTAGTAATAGAAATAAGCACCGCCCCCTACATTTGGATATGACTAGACATTCATGTCAAGGGACTACTTTTACCTTTAGTGAAGAGAGAGTCAACTTATTTGTTATGACCCATGAGAATGAAATTTATGAACTTTCACAATCCTAGTTTGATTCTAATTCTACCAGGAATGGACCCATTGAATTATATGATAAATGGCAAATCAACACTTATGCAAATCCATTTGATTCAATGGGACTATTCTAGTTCAGATTAGTAATTGGACTTAGGCTAAGGCAATCAAAAGTCAGCTGATGGACAAACTGACCATTCTTAACCTTTCAGGAGAGTCTCCAAAGTTAGTTCCTAATATTGTCCAATTACACATGAATGTTGTTTATTCAGACTATAATGAACAATTTTCACAGAATGGTATTCCTCCAAAGTAGAAGAACCTATCATTTCATCTTCTTCTTGTGGTAATCCAAAACTATTAATAAGTCTGCAAACATATCTTACAACATTAACCAAGCTATCAATAAAAGCATTTTAGTCAAATTGCAGGCCACTAAGTGAACAGGCAATGAGAGTAATGGGCCATTAATTTCATTGAACATGAAAGGTCAAAAGGAAAAGATCCATCAATCATTCTAAGTTGCTTTGGCAATGATGGAATAAATATATTCTGAGATGAACATCTGCTAATGAAAGAGTTTATTTTAAATTATTCATGAAAGCAGCTCCTTTTTTCAGAGAGGACACCAAAGCAGTGCAATAGTGCAACCAAATTTCACAGGATCAGATTGCTGAAAATGTTTGAATAACTAGGATAATGACATCGTCTGTCATATGTATCAGACTTCCCTGTTCCTTCTGAGTTTAGCAACAATTCTCACTGAAAGGGGATGTTCATTTGCTCAGTATATGAATTTGGTCTATTCCTCCTCTAATGGAAATAGTTTTGAGTGTGGCTTGGTCTAAAATGGTCAATTAAGATCCATTAACTGTACAAAAGAGTAATTTCTGGTGAAGTTGAAAATTGCCAGAGTTGGTTTGTTAATGTAGATGCTGCCTTTATTTATTTTTTTACATTATCCTTGAAATTGTGGTTATAGGGCCTTTTATGACCACTACCTGTCCTTCAAAATTTACCACTACACCATTGTGCAAGACAGGTTTTATTCTTCAAAGACATTCAGTTACAAAATATCTTAGACACCCACTTGCTACTCTGACTTCAATATTCATATTCCCCATGCTGTGAAAGGTAGACAGATTTCCACAATTTATATATAGGGAAACTAGACTGCTAGAATTCATAAAATATCTAAATACAACAAATGATTTTATATGCTTTATATCTGGACTTCTTTTAGAATGACAAAGATTTAATTTTACAAGGGCATAACCTTCTTAACTTAATTTGAAATATGTTTATGGTTGTTGTGACTGAAGTAAAAACCCTCTTGTGAAGTGAGGCCCACTCACTCAACTATGTTCCTCCTGTGGATTTTGTTATCCCACTGCTGCCACCAAATTGTGACAAGCACCTGTACTTTTTAATGTATTTTCCTTATTAATTTGTGACATCACCACCTATGTGTGATGTTCACTTTATTTTCCTTGTGTACACTAACTTATATGTGAAACTAATTCCCTATTGGTAAATGTCAGTAGCATGGTTATATATTCAAGTCCTGGGCAAGCCAGTATTTGAACAGTAATAAAACTTTATTTGAACAATGATTTGAACAATGTTTCACTTGTTGAGATGTTTTATGCACTTGTTACAAGGTTTCACTTTGTTGCAGTTACAGTTTACTTCACAACACTCTCTTCCAAGAACAACAGTTACTTTCATTCAGGACCCATACAGTCCTTATCTTACTTTACCAGCCACCCAGGCTAACTAATCCCACAGGATATTACACTACAACAACTCCCTCACTTCTGTACTTTTACCCAAACTGTCCCTAACTAACTCCAACTGTCACCAACTGACTTATTTCTTATCTCCAGCATTCATTTTGATTGGCTGTCACCAGCTCTCTCTCCCTATTAGCTGTTGCTCGGTTGGCCCAACTCTACATTCTCTCCACACACCTCCCCCTTTAAAAAAAGTAATTGATACATACAACCTATTTTTAAATTTGTATGTGCCAGTGAGTACAGAAGTGTCATATCCAAAACCATATCATTTTAAAACATTTATCTAGTTCTTATACTTACCATTAACAGTAAATCAATCATCATATTACACAACATTTGTTTGAACATATCATACATTCTTCATGCTTACTTTATTGTATACACACAAAATATAACCTTAATTTTGGTATATTTCTCCCCTTCTCACATGTCTCCAGGCTTCCTTGACAAAGGGCCTCAGCAGATGGCTTATTGAGCCGTCTTGGAGGCCCGGAAGAGGAGGAGCAGCCACACGCGTGGCTCTCCTTCCTCTTCCTGAGGTTGCCCTCGGTGCTGCCAGCCCTCCACATGGCCGGCGCGCCGAGGGCAACCTCCTGCCGCAGCGTCCGGACACGCTGCGGCAGAAAAGACAGGGAAAGTGCGCCCTACGTGTTTAGGGCGCACTTTCCGTGTCTTCTAAAAGGAGCGCCAATTTGGAGCTCCTTTTAGGGTCGCCGCAGGAGCGCCGCGGTGCGGAGGCTGCGGTCCCGCGGCACTCTGGACCAGGGCGTCCCCGACGCCCTGGTCTGCATCCCCCCAAACTGTCTGCCACTATATTATCTTTACCTTTCATATACTGTATTGAAAAATTGAAATCTTGGAGCAATAAACTTCACCTCAGCAATTTGATGTTGTTACCTTTAGTGTGATTCAACCAACATAAGGGAGAATGATCAATTTTTTAACATAAATTTTCTACCCCATAAATATGGTTTCAACTTGTTTAAGGCCCACACTATGGCCATGCATTCTTTTTCAATGGTGGCCAAATGCTTTTCCCTAGGTAACAACTTTTAACTTAGGAACAACACCAGGTACAATTGACCATCGTTACCCTCTTGGCTTAAAACTGTGCCTTGCCTACATTGGAGGCACCAGTGGTTACTTTGAATGTTTTTGAGTAATCAGGAGCCACCAACATGGGAGCATTAGTTATCAATCAGTTCAATTCCTCAAAAACTTTATCACACTCTTCCAACCATTAGATCTTAACTGGTTTATCTTTTCTTGTCAAGTGGGACAAAGGGCTTGCAATTGTATTAAAGTTAGGAATAAACTTTCTATAATAACTGGCAAGGCCCAAAAATGATCTTCAACCTTTCTTTGAAATCAGAACAGGACAATTAACTATAGCCTCACAAAGTTGATGTTTCCATTTCCCACAACATGACCTAAGTACCTGATTTTCCTTTTTCCAATATGGCACTTAGAACCTTTCATGGTCAAACCACTCTTCTTAATTGTTTTTAGAACTTCCAATAGATGTCTCAGATGTTCTTCCCAGGAATTACTAAACATGCCAATGTCATCAATATAGGCCACCACACAATTCTTTACACACCACCCTACATGCATAATAAAGGCTGTTTCTGACTGATCTTGTGGACTCATGGATATTTGCCAATAAACTTTGGTTAAATTGAGAGGATTAATATACTGAGCCCTAGCCTTCCTTTCAATTAAATCCTCAGACCTAGGCATAGGATAGGCATCTTTCTGAGTGACTTTGGGGGGATGCAGATGCGTGGCCATGGGCCACCTTGAGAAGCAGAGGAAGTGGCATGGGGCAGCCTCAGCCCCAATCCACCCTTTTGGCGATTGGGGAAGGAGCACCAAAATAGCACTCTTTTCAGCTGGAACCCTATTTCCAGCTAAAAGATAAAAAATTACTTACATTGGAAGGGATAGACCAAAGATATCAAAAACATAAGATTCATAAGGACTTCCTCAATCATTATATAAGAAAATCCAATCTGAGAGTATGGTACAGATATAAAGAAAGACTGTTCTAAAATACCAATTTGGGTGTTGATTCATGAAGCATTTCATGGTAGAGAAGTAATATGCCAGAGTAAATGGACAACATATCAAGACCTAACATATATAAGAACAATAGAAAATAAATTGGAATTTAAAAACTTAGATCAGCTTGTTAATGAAGGTTATACTTTGGGTTGGCTACTACATCGGCAGTTAAGAGAAAGATTCATTTTTGATTCGAAAACAATAGGAATTAGAACAGAGAAGTCGGCTTTTGAAGAAAAAATGATAGCTGACAATCCACACAAAATTACCTTATTCTACAAATGCTTACTGGATATAGATCAGGAGGAAGAGGGGATAAAAGAATATATGGTAAAGTGGTCTCAAGACTTAGATCAAATAATTCAATTAGAACAATGGGAGAAAGTTTGGAATAAAATGTTAAAATATACAACCAGCTTTGACTTGAAAGAAAATCTTATCAAAATGCACCACAGATGGTACATGACCCCATCTAGGTTAGCTAGAATATATAAAGAACTTATGGATAAATGTTGGAAATGTAAGTGAACAAAGGGGACTTTGTACCATCTGTAGTGGAAATGCAAAAAATCCAAAAAATATTGGGCACTATACATAAAACTGTAGAGGGGATATTGGAAACTGAAATTAATTTAGATCCTAGAATGTATTTGCTAAATATATGTGTGGATAATGAATTGGAACAAAGACATGGGAAACTCCTATATTATATGATTACCAGCGCCAGGATTGTCTATGCCCGAAAATGGAAATGTGAAACAACTCCGCACCAAGAAGAATAGCTGGGTAAATTGCTTGAATTAATGCAAATGGATAAACTGACAATAATGTTGAGAAAACAGGACTGGGAAAGAAATGAAAAAATTTGGCTGCCGCTGCTTAACTATATCAATAATAGAGAAAAAGGAAGAAACAAAAAGGAAAATTAAAATTGGGAGAGTTGGCTGAGTGATAATAATGTAGGAACACTAATAAGGAGTGGTAATTGAGAAGAAGAGGGATTAACCGAAGATAATTTGAGTTAAATTATATTATGTTATCTTAATATGTAAGGATGTAAATATAAAATAAATAATGTATCGAATCATATATAAAAAGACCAAATCTCAGTTTAAATCTCAGAATAAGAAGGAAGGTTTTTATGGTAAGATATAGAAATGACTTGACGAAGGATTCAGGAAGTAAATATTTTGTTAGTTATTATTTTGTCAGTAGTGTTTTTGTAGGTATCAAGGATGTTGTGATTTTTGTGTGTTTTATGTTGTTCAGTGTTTAATGTTGTATTTTAATTTAATAAACTTTTTTGGGGGGGGAAATAGCGCTCCTTTCCCAAGCCGCAGAAAGGGCGCCGCAAGAGCTGCCATACAGCTCATTTGCGCCTCTTCTGGTGCAGCGTGTAAAAATGCTACACCAGAAGGATGTCATCAGAGCACTTGCCGTGTGCAATGGCAGGTGCTCTGATGACATCCTCAAGAAGGGGTTGGGGCGTCCAGTGTCTGGCTGCCCCTCCCCTTCCCTGGCTCCAAGACAGCACTTTTCACAGTCTGCAGAACCCCTTTATTAAGTTGTGTATAATCCACACAAAATTGAATGGTATGATCAAATTTTTCTAATAATACTACAAGGACTCTCTGGTGATACAATTATCCCCATCTTAAGCATCACCTCTATTTCTCTAACAATGGGGGGTTGCAGACTGCCAGAAATAGTGTGAATTCAGTCCACTTTTAGGGTTAGGGTTAGTGCTAGGGAATCATGGGAACTGTTATTTTTCTGAGACATTGAGCCTTCTCTGTCAGACAAATCTGATGCCACAATAAAATACAGTTCCCATGGTTCCCTAACTCTAACCCTAACCCTAAAAGTGGACTGAATTCACACTATTTCTGGCAGTCTGCAACCCCCCAATGTTATCAGCCAAATTACCAGTTACTCTATAAGGAGAAGTAGTAATGGGCTTAGCATATCCAGTTCTAATATGATGAACCACTCTTTTGATTCTACCAAGTATTTGAAAAGATGTTTTTATATTATTATTATTATTATTATTATTATTATTATTGGCAGGCCAACTACTTCCTCCTTTTGCTGAGAATTGAGGGAAAGTGTCAAGAGTAACCTCTGGCACACTTCCTCCCAAAACTTTCTTGAGTTCCCAATTTGAAACTGGAAGTTCCTCTTCTCCTGCCTCTTTAATGGCATATAACACCAGGTGTTCCCTTCTTTGGTAAGGTTTCAACATATTAACATGAACCAATTTACAACCAATTTCATTTCCCAAGTCCACTATATAATTCACATCATTTACCTTTCCTGAAATCATCACAGAACCAATCCACATGTATTGTAGTTTATTTCCTTTCACCGGTTGTAGAATTAAAACTTCCTCTCCTTTTAAAAAAGGGGGGAAGCAGACGGAGGCGCCGGAGATGCCGCTGGATGGAGCGCTGTGGGACCGCAGCCTCTGCACCCCGGCACTCCTGCGACGTCCCTGGAAGAAGCGCAAAATCAGCGCTCCTTCCACAAGACAGGGAAAGTGCGCCCTAAAAGCATAGGGCGCAGTTTCCCTGCCTTTTCCACTGCAGCGCATGTGGTTGCTGTGGTGGGAGGTTGCCCCAGAAGCACCGGCCATGCAGAGGGCTGGCAGCTCCCAGGGCGACCTCAGGAAGAGGAAGGAGCGCCGCGCGTGCGGTTGCTCCTCCTCTCCGGGTCTCACAGACGACTCAATTAGTCGTCTGCTGAGGCCCAAAGTCTCTATTTCTCACCTTCTTGTCATACTCAGTTTTTGTTTACTTTGAGCAGTCTTTACATTTTCTCCTGCACCCTGCAAAGCTTCTCTTAAAGATGTCATCAGTCACTACATCAGTCACTACGGGCCTTTGCAGACTGCCAGAAATAATGCAGCTTGAGTCCACTTTGACTGTCCTGGCTCAGTGCTCAGTCACTACATCCTCTGGCACTTTCTCTTTAAGATATTCTCACATGTGTAGAATAATGTCCAAAGGTCCTCTCAGTTTATGACCACATAATAGCTTGGAGGACTAAAACCAAGGCTTTCTTGAGGTATTCCTTGATAAGCAAATAGAAGATGTTGAAACTTGTTATACCAATTGTTTTTATTCTCTGCTATATATGCCTTTATCATTCTGACTAGAGTCTTGTTAAATCTCTCTACCAGCCCATTACTCTCTGTTGTGTTAAACTGTTGTGGTCAGATGTTTAATTCCACAAACTTCCCAGAGTTTCTGCATTAAATTGGAGGTAAACAAAGGGTCTTTATAGACTGCCAGAAATAATGCAGCTTGAGGCCATTTTTACTGTCCCAGCTCAGTGCTAGGGAATCATGGGAATTGTATTTTTTTTCTGGGACATTGAGTCATCTCTGTCAGAAAGCTCTGGTGCCACAATAAACCAAAAGTCTCCAAATGTGAGATTATTTCACTCAGGAATCCTAGCCTACAAAATATGTTTACTAAGACATTCAGTACAGTAATGGCCTCCATGTTTTGTAATGCTACTGCTTCTGGATATCTTGTAGCATAATCTACTAAATTAAGTATATATTTATTTCCTCTCTGAGTTGCTTGAGGCAAAGATCCTATTATGTCCATGCCCACCCTCTGAAATGGCTGGGAGATCACTGGCATGGGGCAAAGCTCTGCTTTAGTCTTGTCTCTACATGTGCCCATTTTCTGGCAAGTGTCACATGACTTACAAAAGTATTTGATATCTTTCCCCATTCTTGGCGAATAAAAATCTGAGACAGTCTTTGTGTAGTTCTCGATTCCTAGATGACCTCCAAATAATTCCATTATCTTGGTTCTATATTTCATAGGAACAATCAATTGTCTATGTACTTCTTTCTGAGTATTATGTTTGGATTTCAAGTTTTCTCTATAGATTTGTTTTGTGTGCTCTTGAATCTGTGAGGATGTTCCTCATTTAACTCTGAGGCTCCTTCCTTAGCTAAAGTGAATAAAGGTTGCAAATTTTCATCACTCTTTTTGTTCCTGACTAAATTCTATTAATCTTTCTGTACTGAACACCACAGTCCCTTCTCCTTCAGACTCATTAGAAATATTGACATCATTATTCGTTACTGAACTTTCTCCTTTCTCTTCTTCATGTATTAGTTCTGCGTGTTCTGAGGAGTTTTTCCATTTTTGTTGCCTAGTAGGCAACATATCTGAGATGTTTGTGAAGATTATTCCCAATGAGACATGGTATAGGAATATATCATATAATGCAAATTTCCATGCCATCTTATATCTTCTGAATGTGATATCTACCTGGGCTACAGGAGCTGAAAATGCAGGCCCCCCCCCCAAAAAAAAGAAAAACTTTTAGAATCAAAGTCTAATCTGGGCAAATATATTAAGGCTTCTCTAAGTGTGGCTTGATTATATACACTTCTGCACCAGAATCTCTATAACCATATATACAATTATCATTTCTTTGTATTCCTCTGAGCTAAGCTCTTGTGGTTCAGTTGATACAAGTAAACAAATTCTTGAGAGCCATGATCTTTCAGTCAGTTTCTCTCTCAATAGCTTGTGTTTCCATGACAACTGCAGCCTCTGAGCTCTCCTTGTGGTCACAGTCTTTCTCTGTAGATCTGACTAACTTTATACAATATGCTGCTTTTGAACATGAATTTATTTCTTTGTTATTTAACTTAGGACAATTATATTTTAAATGTCCTTGTTTACCATATTCATAACAGGTTCTATAGCCAATATTTGGTTGACATTCTCTAGTCCAGTTATTTCTCTTAGAGCCTTAGAGTCACACTTTCTCACCCCAATTTTTCCTTCTCAGTTTTATTCATTCTCTCCTGTTGCCAGAGCTTAATATTTTTCCCCTCACCAGATCTTGCTTGCCAGTTTTTGTACATTTTCTTGCAATTATAGTGATGTTTTACCTCAGATTTGGACACTTTCTTGCCCCTTCTTCTCTTATCAAAACTAAATTGCCCATCATTTGGGCTGCTTCAGCCATGGTCTTCAATTTTCTACCAATCATTTATACTCTTGATATTTTAAAATTGTTCCAAACCTATTAAATTCTGTAATTCTGTAATTCTTCCTTTGAATTAACTTTGGAACCATTTATCCAACTCTTCAATAGATAGTCTAACTGACATCCTAACTGAGCATATGTTTCATCCTCTCTTTTCTTCAAATTCCTACATTCCCTTTCATGGTGTTCTGGTGTTAATCCAAATCTTTGTCTAACAATTTCCTTAAACAGGTCATAATTCTGGGATTTTTCTACCCTCATTTCAGCATATATTTCTGATAATCCTCCACAGATCAATTTAATGTTTCATTTAAGACAATTTTATGTGTTCCTTCAGAGGGGAAGGGATTATAAAACACCATGTCACAGCAAATCCTTCCCTTCCCTACCCTGGTCCCACTCTTGTGGGAGGGAATAAATGAAGACACCTCTTCTTCTCCTCCAACTTCAAAAGGAGAGACACCAAAACCAGTATGGTCTTTGGGATGTGCACCAAGGCAATGCTACTTAAAATGGTGCCTCACCCTGAGCCATGGGCTGCCAGTCCCTGGAAAGCTACTAAAAATGAAAAAGGAACTATAGCCAATGGGGGCAAATATGGTACCATCTCTGGCACTTTGGGGGCAGAGGAAATTGCTGGTTCCCCCACATCAAATTACTTAAGAAGCATTGTTCAAAAGAACCATAGGATAGTCCTCTGAGGCTTTAGATATGTACAGGATTATACTGTTAATGTTGGGGAGGAAATATGGATGGTTGTTTTTAAATAACTGAACATACAAAAAATATCTATGGCAATCACAAGTGGGTAACCTAGAGTTATGGACTTGTGACTGTTATATATTTTTAATGATTCCTATATAGCCTCTGGTTTAGGTGTTACATAAGGACTGTGAATGTCTCCCAATCCCCACTTGCTGGGAAGCTGCCATGGGATTGATAGGAAACTGTAGTGGTCTGTTCCCCTGCCAATCAGGAAGCAACTTCTGATTGTCCTAGCCTACCTCACATGAGTGATCTTCAATCCTGCTTTTGCCTGTTGTTCCAGTGGAACCTCATGGAAGGAGGAGGAAACAGCAGCCACCTGCTTCCCGAGGGACATGAGAATAGACCCCCATTGATTGCAGTAGCCATCAATGGGGATGGGAGTAGGAAGTCAGGCAAGGAATCACTGCATAGCAATGTAACTTATGCATCCATAAATCCCATACAGTATTTCTGCCCTTATCAATAACTTCTCACATCTCAAATTGGTAAGAAAAAATGCTGCCATAGCATATAACTGTATTTAAGCAATAACAGTAAAAATGATAAAAGTGCTATGTAAAATTCCAGACGTCTGAATCTGACGATGTGAAAGGGAGGTCAAAAATACCAGGAACATGTGCATTAATCCACACTTCTGGCTACTATCTGGAACATTATGCAAATGAATTAACTCAAAGGAATTTAGTTAGAACAATTGGGAGATAATAAGTGTGTATGCATGTGTGGGTGTTTTTAAAAGATAATTAACAGGATTCCCCTTCCCATCATGAATGGATCATTTAGTAATTTCTCTCAAGCTAGATCTTGTCACCATTTTGAAAGCTCTGTTCTAATTAAGAATCTTGAATGAAACATCTCCTCATCATTCAAATGCATCTTTAGTAATTAGTATAGATAGTGACAAAATTAAAGCATTCTACTGGGGTTTTCGCCCTCTGTGTTTCACAATGGTCACATTTTATTTAGTCCTTATCTAGCTTCTCTTCATTCTGCCAGACAGGTCATGCTGCAGTCTCTGATAAATTTGCCCTCCTTTTTTAATGTTGCATTTTCATCAGCAGTTCTCTGAATACTTTCAGACTTGTTAAGTATCCACCAAATGTTTGCATTTGACATTTAGTATATTATTTCAGCACTTGATTGCTGACAGTAAACAAACAATGGAATTTTGTTTTCAGTTTTTGAACATTGTCATACAAGACAATGTAAGTCTTCTACACCAGAATAGTGTAGTGGTCTGAGCACTGGACTATGACTTTAGAGACCAGGGTTTGGATCCCCACTTAGACATGGAAACCCACTTAGGCAAGTCACACACTCTCAGCCTCAGAAATCCTCATGATATAGGCTTGCTATAAGTCAGAAATGACTTGAAGACACACAACAAGTTACAAGGTGCAACATGCAATGGTGATAGCATTTGAGAACTTGTGGAAGTTCATGATTTCCTTGCTAGAATCAAAATAAGGATGAGAAAGGCAGCCTTAGCATTAGCCAAAGTGAAAAATTGGGTAGTAGATTTAAGCTTTCTTGAAAGGGCAACTGGTTGTTCTTCCATTATTATTATTGTATCTTTAATGACTGGGAGGCTTTTTCTTTATAGGCTCACATGTCAGCATGCATTAACTTTGGGTACTATATGCATTCTGAATGGATGCATGTCATTTGCTGCTTCACCTTGGGGCAGGTGCAGTGGCATCACTAGGAAGGTGGGGAGGGGGTTCAGACCACACCAAGTGACACCCCAGAAGAAGTCTGAGTGCACCTTCCTCCCTACCACGTGCCATTTTACTCATGAGTATGTTGGAGTAATTGTCTTTTAAACAAAAGAAAAAATATTTTGAGTGACAGGTGACATGGAATGACTCATATTCTATGGGACAACCACAGACTGCTGAGTCATTGGTACATGGCATGAGGCAAAGTTGCAGCAAGCTTGCATCATGCTGTGTGGCATAGAGTGATGACTCAGGAACCACCCTCTTATATAAGTGCACCAAGAAACTGGTCAGTGTGGATTAGTTGAGATAGTTGATTTAGTGCAGAGTTGTGATTGAAGAACAGTGTATAGTAGTTGGTCAGAAGTTGACGGAGAGAGAAGTCAGAGTGTGTAAATGAGCTGTGTTGTACACATCATAATAGAAGCTAAAGCTTCCAGAACTTTGGATGAACCAAGTATGACAGTGAGTCTTCTTTTGTGTGTGAAAAGTGGGTCAGAGCATTGCCAATATCAATAGTTGATATGTGAGATGTTTCTCCTCCATCACTAAATAAGGCCACCCCATAACTATAACAATAACTAAAAGGTTACATTATACTGCCAAAGAAGTGATGTTATACTTATTTGGGTTGCAATAAAATGTAATATAGTTATACTTTTTTCATTGGGTTGTTGTGTGCCTTTGTTTCTGACTTATGGTGACTCTATCATGGGGTGTTTTTGGCAAGATTTGTTCGAAAGAGGTTTGCCATGACCTTCCTGTAAAGATGGGAGTGTGTGAGTGGCCCAAGGTCCCCAGTGGGTTTCCATTGGTGGTGGAGTTCAGAATCTTGAATAGGCCCATTATAGTTCAGAAAGTAAAACCTGGAATGGGTTCATCATCCCAGTCACATGAAAGACACCACAGCCATGAATATATGCAATGCATGATGATGCTAAGGAGGAGGAGGAGGAGGAAAGGATGATAACCCTTCTACTTCCACCATGACTCAAAAAATCAGTAGAAGCAAAAACCTATTTCCTAAAAAAATATTTTCTGAATGTATGCAAGGTGAGCCAATGAAGAGCCAGTCATCCATTAGTACTGCAGATATAGGTTTAGCACACTGGAGACACATTAGTATTACCCATTTTGTTGCCTCAAGGCTGTTGAACAAGTGCAGGAAATTCATAGGATGCAGCCCTTTAGGACTGTACCACTTCAGAATACAGACAAAACCCCCATATGAATCAACAGCAGTCCTGGGAGGGAGGAAAATGAAGCCCTAAAAATTGCTATTGTTGTTGTTGTTGTTGTTACTATTACTATTATTATTATTATTATTATTATTATTAAGTATTTATACCCCGCTCATCAGCCAAAAGGCTATCAGAGTGGCTTACAAATGGATTAATTAGACAGTTCCCTGCCCTTAGGCTTACAATCTAAAAAGACAAGATACAAAAGGAGAAGGGAATGGTGGTGGGGAAACCATCTGGCCCCTAATATATCCCCAAGACCACAAGCTCAACATGAGTCAAAAGTGTGATGCAAAAATAAAATAAAATATACAAAACAAAAGCCCTCTATGCAATTCTAGACTGCAACAGGAGTGTAATTTCCAGATCGGGAGAAGTAGTAGTGCCATTCTGTTTTGTTTTTTGGGGGGGGGGGGTTTGGGGGGGGGGGTCAGATCTCACCTGAAATATTGTGTCTAGTTCTGGGCATCACATCAAGTAGGATATTGACAAGCTGGAATACATCCAGAGAATGTTGATCAAAGTTCTGGAAAACAAGCTTTATGAGGAATGACTTAGGCTGTATCTGCACAGCAGAAATAATCCAGGTTGACACCACTTTAACTGTCATGACTCAATGCTGTGGAATTCTGGGAATTGTAGATTTTTGTGGCACCAGAGCTCTCTGACATAGAAAGCTAAACGTCTCAGAAAACAACAGGAGAAGCCAGGCATAGTCCGACACGCATTCTAGACTTTAGGAGAGCTGATTTTAGTAAACTTAGAGAAATACTGGGGGTGATCCCATGGTCAGGAATACTAAAAGAGAAGGGAGTTCAAGATGGATGGGAGTTTCTCAAAAGGGAGATACTGAAGGCACAATTTCAAACAATTCCTATGAGGAAGAAAAATGGGAGGTGCCCCAAGAAACCAGGATGGATGACTAAGGAACTTTCAACTAAACTAAGTTTTAAATGGAGCATGTATAAGAAATGGAAAAATGGGCAAATCACCAAAGAGGAATTCAAACAAACAGCTAGCATGTGTAGGGTTAAAGTCAGAAAAGCTAAAGTGCAGAATGAACTCAGGCTTGCTAGAGAGGTTAAAAGGGCTTTTTGGGGTATGTCCACAGCGAAAGGAAGACGAAGGAAATGATAGCGCCACTGTGTGGAGAAGATGGCAAAAAGTTAACAGGGGACAGAGAAAAGGCAGAATTACTCAACACCTTCTTTGCTTCAGTCTTCTCAGAAAAGGGAAAGTGTGCTCAACCTGAGGATAATAGAGCAGAGGACAGAATAGGAGAATTTCAGCATAGAATAAGTAAAGAGATAGTACAGGAATACCTGGTTAATCTAAATGAATATAAGTTTCCAGGACCAGATGAATTACATCCAAGGGTACTAAAAGAACTGGCAAATTTAATATCATAACCATTGGTCCTTGAGAACTCCTGGAGAACAGGAGAAGTCCCAGCAGACTGGGGGAGGGCAAATGTTGTCCCCATCTTCAAAAAGGGAAAAAAAGAGGATCCCAACAGTTATCGTCCAGTTAGTCTGACATCAATACCCGGAAAGATTCTGGAGCAGATCATTAAACAGAGAGTTTGTGAACATCTGGAAGGTAATTCCATAATCACAAAAAGTCAACATGGGTTTGAGAGGAACAAGCCATGCCAGAAAAATCTGATCTCTTTTTCTGATAAAATTACCAGCTTGGTAGATGAAGGGAATGCTGTAGATATAGTATATCCTGATTTCAGTAAGGCCATGACATTCTTGCAAAAAAAAAAAAAAAGCTGGTTAAATGTGGGCTAAACAAAGTAACTGTTACATGGATTTGTAATTGGTTGACTGGCCAAACACAAAGGTGCTCAACAATGGCTCCTTTTCAACCTGGAAAGAAGTGACCAGTGGGGTGCGACAAAGCTCTGTCCTGGGCCCAGTGCTATTCAACATCTTTATCAATGACTTGGATGATGGTATTGGGGGTATAGTTATCAAATTTGCAGATGACACCAAATTAGGAGGAGTAGCTAATACCCTGGAGGACAGGATCAAAATTCAAAATAACTTGAACAGACTAGAAAGTTGGGCCAAAGCTAACAAAATGAAATTCAACATGGAGAAATGTAAAGTACTGTACTTAGGGCGGAAAAACCAAAAGCACAGATATACAATGGGGGACATCTGGCTGAATGAGACTACGTGTGAAAGGGATCTAGGAGTCCAGGTAGACCGCAAGTTGAACATGAGTCAACAGTGTGATGCAGCAGCTAAAAAGGCCAATGCAATTTTATGCTGCATCAATAGAAGTATAGTGTCAGATCAAGAGAAGTAATAGTGCTACTCTATTGTGCTTTGGTCAGGCCTCACCTGGAATACTGTGTCCAGTTCTGGGCACCACAATTCAAAAAGGATGTGGAGAAACTGGAGCGTGTCCAAAGGAGGGCAACTAAAATGGTGAAGGGTCTAGAAACCAAGCCCTATGAGGAACGACTTAGGGAGCTGGGGATGTTTAGCCTGGAGAAGAGAAGGTTGAGAGGTGATACGATAGCCTTGTTTAAATATTTAAAGGGATGTCATATTGTGGAGGGAACAAGCTTGTTTTCTGCCGCCCCAGAAACTAGGACCCGGAACAATGGGTGCAAAAAGAGATTCCACCTGAACATTAGGACGAACTTCCTGATATTAAGGGCTGTTTGACAGTGGAACACACTCCCTCAGAGTGTGGTGGAGTCTCCTTCCTTGGAGATCTTTAAGCAGAGGCTGGATGGCCATCTGTCGGGGATGCTTTGATTGGGATTTCCTGCATGGCAGGGGGTTGGACTGGATGGCCCTTGTGTTCTCTTCCAACTCTATGATTCTATGATTCTATGAACAGTTCCCAGAATTCCATTGCACTGACCCATGGCAATTAAAGTAGTGTCAACCTGGATTATATCTGTAGTGTGGATGCAGCCTTAGGGAGACAGAAAATCTGACTTGGAGAAGAAAAGGCAGAGAGCTGATGTGATAAGTATTTTTAAATATCTGTGGAGATGCTATGTAAAAGATGGAACAAACTTATTTTCTGATGCTCCAGCTCAAGAAAAGAAATTCCACCTCAGTATTAGAGAGAAATTCTGTGATTGAATAGCTGTTTGACAATGGAATGCACTGCCTTCTTTCAAGACTGCTTCAGTTGTGTATGACAGGAGCTTCGACTAGATTATTGTAATAATTTAAGTCTATTTTAATGTATTAGTTTTGTATGTTTTTAATTGTAATGTTTTTTTAATATTGTAAGCCACTCTGAGTCCCAGTTTTGAGAAAAGGGTGGGATATGTAGTTAAATAATAATAATAATAATAATAATAATAATAATAATAATAGAAGATGGAGCTTGTGATCCCTTCCAAATTTAAGATAAGTTAATTCTACAGAGTAAGAAAGTAAAGGGATAACATGATAGTCCTGTTTAAATATTTGAAAGGATGTGATATTGAGGCTGGAACAAAGTTGTTTTCTGCTACTGCAGAGACTAGAACATGGAACAATGGATTCAAGCTATGGGGCGGGGGAGGGGAGATTCCACCTAAACATTAGGAAGAACTTCCTGACAGTAAAAGCTGTTTAACAGTGGAACATAGTGGCTCATAGAGTAGTGGAGTCTCCTTCTTTGGAGGTTTTTAAACAGAGGCTGGATTGCCATCTGTAAGGGATGTCTATATTGTGTATTCTTGCATGGCAAGGGGTTATAATTGATGCTCCTTGTGTCCTCTTTCAACTCTATAATTCTAGGTTTCAATGACTATCTCCTGACTGTCTTCATCTGTCTCTCTCTCTCTCTCTGATGCACTTTTAGCCATGAAAAGAAATATTAATCTAACATTCACATACTCAAGGCCATGATTCATTCATTTGTTCATTCACTCAGCCATTATTCCACCTATTCATTTCTGTACATTACTGGAAGGACTTTACAAATACTCCACGATGTACTTCAGTATTGTCTTGTTTTTGTGCTCATTAACTAACCACACAGAACTCCTGCTGTGTTGCAGATTATTGCAGTGTGTTAATATATGCTTTGCTTATCAGATAAAGATGCAAGCTTGTTAAATCCTCTATCTGTATTCAGCAGTGGAACAAAAGATTAGGCTTTCTATGCTCTACAAAAGCAATTAAAAGTTATTTTCTATGTTCTCATCTTCCTGCTATCTTGTGGCTTGAAATTCAATGCTCTTCAGAGAGAAGATAAAGTTTAGTAAGCCTAGGGTTTCCAAATTATTAAAATGGAATATTATTTTATATCCATTTTCACTTGGGCACAATCTGACAATAATAATAGTACAGCTTTAATTCTAGGTCTGGAATTTGTTCTTTTGAACAGAACAGTGCAAAACCACTGATCTTCTTGTGATGAGGGAATAAACAAAGATGAAGCCCTTCATTTAACTTGCACATTGTGTAAGTGGAAAGATGGTGCTCACTACAGAACTCCCATGAGACCTGGTTGAAGAAAAAAGAACCACATCCATATGGGCTTCCAAGCTGAATACTGCCCTGTATCCACAGACAATCTTGCTGTAGCTATGCAGAAGACAGCTTTTCCTGCACAGAAAAGGCTGCAGTTGGGGACATTACATGCATAATTTGCACATGGTTTATTTACATGAAGGGCCTTTGCAGACTGCCAGAAATAGTGCAAATTGAGTCCACTTTAAGGGATAGGGTTAGGGTTAGGGAATCATGGGAACTGTATTTTATTGTGGCACCAGAGCTCTCTGACAGAGAAGGCTCAATGTCTCAGAGAAAAATAATCCCATGATTCCCTAGCACTAACCCTAACCTTTAAAGTGGACACAATTTGCACTATTTCTGGCAGTCTGCAAAGGCCCTAAGACTAACTTTTCTGGCATAGGACACAGAATGCTGTTTTCTGTGCAAAACATTCATGTGCTGGTTTTCTGCAGAATAGGTCCTGAATTGTAAATAGGCTTCAAGAACTGCATGGCCAGGTCTTGCAGCAGGGATAAAATTGCTGAAATTATTTGCTTCCTTCAAAAAGAAAATCAGTGACAAATTTCATTCCTGATCATGAAGCATGTGTGCAACCTCTCCTTCTCTCCTTCCCTCTCAGGTTTGTTTATAAGGATAAAAAAAAGAGAAATTGTATCTAGTTTAAGTTGCTTAGAGCAAAAATAGCATAAAATGTTGTTGATAGTCATATGAAACTAGATCACAGAAGGTTCAGCATAAATTATAAGTAGGCAATGAAAGTATCAAGACCAAGGCTTCAGTCTGAAAGTTATTTTTAACAGTTATATTTTAACAATTTGCAAAATACCTTCCTACATTTAAATGCTACCACTTGGCTCGTTAGAGTGCATGTTGAATAATCTTTATAAGAAATAGTGTATATGCATGTGTATTAGCAATAATAATAATAATAATGCAGCCAATTAAACCTCAGTTGTCTTCATACAGTTGTCCAAGAAAGTACATAGCAAACACTTTTGTTTTATAAGCTCTCTTGTGCACTTTTACAACGTGGACTTAATGATTGTTGTTTTCAGATTCTCATACTGTTTTGTGCTTCTGAACTCTCCAGTGTAAGATTCAGCTATAATTAACAAACAAAAGAGGGATCTATATCAAGGACACAATTTCAGGGAACTGAGTTAATAAATATTTGAAGAGGCCACTAGGAGATCAGCTATTTATTAGAGAACAAGCAAGGGATTGAGAGAGAGGGAGAGAGAGAGAGAAAGTGGGAGTTACAGGAGTAGTTTTCAATACAATAGTTTTCAATACACAAGAATGTGTTAGACACAGCCACAAATTGTGACCATTTCTGTGTTCAGCCTAAATGCTGTAGATTTAGATAAAAATAGAATGAAGTTATTACTCATGCTTAAGGAAATGGCCAACCTCCTCTGAATAAATCCTCCCAAGAAAACCCCACTATAGGTTTGCCTTAGGGTCACCATAGGTCAGAAACAGCTTGAAAGCACACAGTACACACACACACACACACACACACACACTTACTTCTGATTCTGCATAATCAGTGCAGAAAGAGTAGAGCACACCTGACCAGCTGGGAGAGCAACAGGCCCCAGCTCCATCCATTGTTTTCTTTCCTTTCATTTTTGTGAACAAACACAGTATGTATAAAGATGCTGATAAATATGAACACCATCATCATATTTTTTATCCTGCCTTTTATCCAGCCTAGAAGTGTCCCCTTGATATAGAGAATGCAGAGGTGTTCTACTGAGGCCCAGATACCATTCTGGACAACAGAAAAACAACTTAAAGTGTTGCCCAGTAAAGAACAAAGGGGGTCGAAGAACCATACATGGCTCAGAGATGCCACCAACTTATATTAACTGAAGCTGAAATCGACGGCTATATTAAAAACCTTTACTTCTGATACGTTAACGTCTATCAAAGAAATACATACCAGTGTGAATAAAACTGGCTGAAAGACTTTGCTTAACACCAAAGCTAAGACAGGGTGACAGAGAAGAAAGTGAAGAGAGATGGAATAAAGTGAACAAAGCTGGTGGGGAATTTAAACTTTATGGAAGAGTAGAGACATTGGGGATCTTAGGAAGAGATCGAATTTTAGAAGTTCACTAGATTGAGACTGGATACAAAAAGAGAGATTGTGGGAAGTTTGAAGCTAAGTAAACTAAACTTGAGGTAGTGAATTTTATGGAAAAGCGGGTAGCAGTGGAGCAAGGAGTAAAATGAGAGGAGTTGAGAGAAACCCAGAGATGAGCTGTTACAAACAGATTAAATAGACAACAGAGAGTAGTGTTGGAGAGCGTCCCGCAGACGAGAAAAGTGGGGGCAGTGGAAAAGAATTCCCAGGAAGGAGAGAGAAGGAGGGAGAGGAATTAGAGACGAGCGGGGACAAATGGATTTAATTGTGGACAGGATAATAAAGGCCGTGTGGAACCCAGACAAGAAGAGGGAGGCTTTGGAGAAGAACCTCCAGCATTGAAGGAAAAGGAGAGGAGCAGAGAGGACTCCGGGGACTTGCAAAACAAGCAGAACAAAGGAAGGATAGGAGAACCACAGTAAAGAGGTCCTTGAAGATGAACAGGAGAGATATCAGAGAGGAGATCCCAGATAGAAAGAAAGAAGAGGTGTGGACGAGTCGAGACGAATGGGGACAATCTGACAGCACCAAGATCAGGAGGGCAGCAGTGGAGCAGAACCAAGAGTTGGGGAAAGAGAGACTTTGAAGAAGTGAGCCCTGCAATGAGAGAAATGAAAAGGAGTGGGGACGAGATCAGTAATGAATGGAAGACTAATGGAGAAAGCTGCAGAGGGGAAAAATGGTAGGGATTGGTCTCAGTCGAGAAGTGAGGGCAACATCGGAGGAAAGACTGTGGCAAGGTGAGATAAGGAAAGAAGCAGAGAGCAGACCAGAGGCAAACATAGATAAAAGGAGACTATTGGATGACAGGATAATAGAGGTGGTGAGTTGTAGAGATAGAGACATTGGAGGAAAATAGCAGTAAAGTGAGAGAAGGAGAGGAGAAAAGAGGTGGGGAGGGACTTGGGATAAAAGTTTGGAGTGCTGTAATGGGAGAGAGATCGGAGAAGGTTAAACTGAACTGTAAAATGGAGAAAGGGGGAAGTAATATCTGTTGAAGAGGGAGGTAACACAAAGATAAAAAAACCAGGAGAAATATTAAATTTTGGGGGTGAATAACCCTTATATTTAGAAATAGATAAGGGAAATGAACACAGTGAAAGAGATCAATTCTGGTTTTAGGGTTATATTAAAACTTTAAATTTGGACAAATAGGAACAAAGGGATTTTGCTGGACACACAATGCGTGGGAAAGAATTTATGAGTTCTGACTCTGGACTTGGGCATTTTCAAGGATACTGTACACAAGGGATGGAAGTGATGTAGAGGACAGTCAGTGACATATTTGATTAAAGACTGGTTTATTAAAAACTAAGAAGGAACTTAGGCAGTTGTTGGTTAAAGCTGATAGAGTGACATCTAATGGACAATTGGTAAAACACAAGAGGAAGGAAGACAAGAAAAAGAAGAAGAAAGAAGAAGAATGAGAAGAGGAAGAAAACCGGAAGAACTGAAAGAAATTATATATATATATATATATATATATATATATATTCTTTATTACGGCCATTTGGCCAGCACAAAATTACAATAAAACATCTTGGTTGTATACAATAATTTCCTACAAGAACATACCGGTAACTATAGGCAAATCACTCAAATCATATTATTATATATTTTATATGTATAGAGAAGTACATCTACTGACAATTACGGTCAAGTTCTAACAAAATATTAATTATAGAATTAGTAATTTGTTTGATAGTTAATAAGGAAGAGCTCTAATAATTCTATTAAAGGGAATTAATAATTGTATTATTATGTCTTTCTGACTTAGTAATAGGGTAAATTACTGGTGTTTATACAACCTTATTAATTGTTTATTTCACTGCAATTTGTATCTGTCTGATTGAAGGGACATATATGAAATAGAGAACAATTAAGTTTACTGTTTATTATTGTTTGTAACGAATATAGATAGATTTAAGAATTAATTAACTGTACTGTTATATATTTGATATTTTGAATGTTTCATCAAATAGCAAAAGAAAAAACAAAAAATGGCAGTCACCACAAGACTACAAACTACAAAAATGCAGCAACAACAACAATCATAGAGAAGACCTTCAATAGAAGAGCCTAAAACACAAAATATAAACATAATACTTTTAGATGAAATCATACAAATGAGGCAAGAAATGAAGAAAGATAAGGAGGAGCTAAGGCAAGATATGGAAAAAATGAAAGGAGAAATCAACCTTGAAATAAGATCAGACCTGAATGAAATGACTGAAATGATAAGATCAATGTCAAAAGATGTAAAACTTGCAAAATCTAAAGTGAAAGAACTGGAGAAGAAAAACCAAGAACTGGAAGAAAAATTAAATGTGGAAATTGGAAAAAGAAAAGATATGCAGGAAGAAAAATTAACTTGGAAATATAAAATGAGAGAAAGATGCCTGAAGATAAGGGGGATTGTCTGAAGGAAGGCACTTCCACACTTGTTTCTTCCTGATCCTTACCACTAGGCTGCTGTGCCTCCTTAGGGATCCTACTAGTGCCTGGACCTGGCTGCTCTTCCTCCTCTAGGGCTGGGAGGACAGGGCTGGGATCTAGCAGGGCAGGATTAGGACCTGGTAGAGCCTCCCTTTCCTCCTGTACTGGAGTAGGCTCATCCTCATCCTCATCCTCCAGCTCCTAACTGGCCATGACAAATATGAAGGACTACACATTTTTTCTGACAGATATAAATCATGGTCTAGAATGTGTAATGTTTCCTGTTTACATGTACATTTGTTTTAATTTGATTTTATTTAGATTTATCAGTTTTGTAAGTGTAATTTTATTGGCTAATATTTATATAATTTTGTGATATTTTGGTCAAAGACCATAAATAAATAAATTCTGATTCTGACATGTTTTTGACATCAACCTCCTTGGCTCCTAAAATCGATAAAATGGCTATCCTTCCAAAAATTTTCTCTGACCACAGTCCAATATCTGTGGAAATTCGACTCAAACCAAGAGATTTTAATTGGCGCTTAAAAAATTACTGTTGAAAGACAGAGTTATACTAAAGCAAGCAGAAAGAAACTTAGAATTATTTTTTCATGAATATTTAAACAAAGAGGTAAAACCCCAGATAGTGTGGGATGCATGGATTTTTCATTCAAAAAAATGAAGAGCAGAAGAAAGAAAAAGGTGCAAAATAGGAACAGTTACTACAAAAAATAAAAAAATAAAGTCAATTAAAAAGAGAACCAATGAAAAAAGGTCTGATAGAAGAGATACAAATACATCAAAAACAGATTTCAATAATGATGATAGATGAGATGGAGAAAAAAAATAAGATACGTGAAACAAAAACAATTTAAATTTGCTAATAAACCAGGAAGATGGTTAGCTTGGGAAGTTAAAAAAAACAACAGAGAAAAGAAAATAATTTGGAGGAGAAAAAAAGGAGAAAAAACATACAGAACAAAATAAAATAAAGAATGATCCAAACAGATGGTATTTGGGTTTGGACTTCCAGTTGGCTATGGCGCTCTGATGAGACTTTGTCCGGATCACTCCTGGAGACTGTGCCACACCTTGGGATGTCTAGGCTCCTGAGTTTCAATACAGGGACCTAAAATTGCTCCCTAGGAATAGGGAGATCAGAAGGGGCTCGATGGAGGTCGAGAAACTGAAGATTTGCCCACTGTGGCTCAGGGTTAACCCCCAAAGCCACAGGCGAAAGCGGTGGGACCAAAGAGCAAACCATGTCTCCAGGGTAGTTGTGCATAGCATTGGACAGGAGTGCCACCATTTTTTAAAAAAAAAACAATCAGAATGGCATTAAAGGTGAGCTGCTATGGGCAAGTTTATTAATAACTAAGAGGAATAACACCGAGAAGGACTTTATTGTGGAGTTCAGGCTGCTAGAATGTAAATAAGAAGTCTTTAAAGAGCTATAATGAATGGCAAAGACTTGACTAGAAGGTGAATGTGAGTTAAATATCAGGCTATTGGACAGCTGGACAGTTGGATATTATTGATAGATTTTAGCAATACCAGACTGGCTATGATATCATTGTTACTTGCAGTGAGGAGTGATAAATGAAAATTGAATATTGAATATCAAATTGATTTGCTGATGAGAGAACAAATATTTCTACTCTGCTTTATAAATTCTATATTGCTATATTAAGTACAAAATTAGTTTTGTTTTGCTTGGTTTTTGTTTTTTTTGTTGTTGTTGTTTACAAGACCGAAACTATATTGAGACTTGAAACTTGGATTTTGAAAGTATATCCGGACGTACATAGTTTGAAATAAGAGCTGCTTATCTACCTTGTTTATCTTGTCCATCCTCATGTTAGCAGCTGGTGCCCTTTGGGCAGCAGGGAGAGATTCATGTCCTTGGGTCACAGCAAGGGAGTGGAGTCCTTGAGGCTGGAGTGGGCAGCTTGAGCAGTGAATCCAGCAGTGAATCCAGGGGTGGAGTGCTCCGATTAAAGCAGAATCTGAAACCATAGAGGTGGCCCTTTTTTCCTCTTTCTCTGAGTGATAGACCGTCGCTGGAAGTGAGGTACAGACATATGAAAGAGCGGAGCCTCTGAGTGGAAAGAGTGTAGATGGAACAATAGAGGAGACTTCACTCGAAGATAGAATATCGTCGGAAGTAATTGAAAATTATTGATGTAAAAGGATGTAAACAACGGATTGAGCCGCTGTGAACTGTTGTGGGGGAAAGACTAAGGAGAGGAGTACAGAGGCGCCCCGAGGTCGAAAGGAAAGGAGTAAAGTGGAATAAGATATTTGTAAGAGAGCACCAGATGATAGGACAGTGAAGAATTGAAGGTATTGAGCTCTATCAAAGTTGAAACATAATATCTACAATACAAATTGAGTGGGAGTGTGGTACGAATTGTAATTATAATAACAAATATTGATTGGATAGATTGATTTAAGGTAAGGTTAGGAGAACATATCACATTCAGATTTAGACCTCTTGGGGATAAAAGGTGTAAAAATAAACTGAATTGGAACTCATAGCTTATCAAAGGAATAGTGAAATTATATTATCCTTGTGAATCCATAAAATTGCTGAATTTCCTGTAGTCTCAGCACGTAAGGTGAGATTGTGTATGTAATTGTACTGAGATAGTATTGAAAAATGCAAACTGAAAAAAACGGACAGAATGATGTCCAGAGAACAGACTCAGAAATTAAATCCTCAATTGCAATCTCAGAGGAGACCCTCCACAGAGAAACTTAAAAATCCAGACATTAATCAGTTAATTTTGGAAAAAATTGAAATGTTATCAGTGAATTTTACTCAACAATTAAATGATTTTAAGAAAGAGATAAAACATGACATCCGGGCAGATTTGAAAGAGATAAATCAAACAGTGGATAAATTAGTGGTGGAAATGCAAGCAACCAAAAAAAGGGTAGATATACTGGAATTTAGAAGTGACAAATTAGAAATGAATCTGATGAAAATTGAAAATAAAAGAGAGGAGGATTTAGATGAGAGATGAAGGAAAAAGCAGTAAAAATAAGAGGTCAGGTACAAGAGAAAAAGGAGAATTTAATGGAAAAATTAGTACCAAAAATAGCTGAGTTTTGGGATAGGAAAAAAGAGGATTTTGAGGAAGAAATAGATAAATTATATTGCATTAATTCTTCAATTGCTAAACAAAGAGGTCTCCCAAGGGATATATCTGTATATTTTGTTAGGAAGCAGACACATGATCAATTTATTACTAAGCATAACAAGACCCCATTTAATTATGAGGGTCAGGAACTTAAAGTATTAAAAGATGTCCCGGTTCATCTGTTGAGGAAAAGCAAGGAATATTTCAATCTAACATCTCTCCTGAGAAGAGAGAATATTAACTTTTTATGGGGTTTTATGGGGGATTAACTTTTTGGTGGCAGAAAAAAAGAATTAGGATCTCATCACCGGAACAAGCTAATAGATTCATTAGACAATGATGAGGTAAACAAAAAACCCAGGGTAAAAAGAAGGGGGAGGCAGATAGGGGTGCAAAGAGAAAAGAAGATAAGACTGATGGGCCAGATGCGGATAATAATAATAATAATAATAATAATTTGTATCCCGCTTATTGAAAAAACAATCCAAGCAGCTTACATAAAAACCCATACAATATAACCCCAAAGACCAACCCACCCCCCTTAAAACAGTATTAAACATCTCATAATTAAAATAATAATAGACCTAAAAACAATTAATATAACCAATAACAAATAAAAACATTTATAAGACAGCAAAACCCTGCCAAACTCTAAGACATTCCTCATCCATCAAAATGATGGGGCCACGAGAGGAAGAAGGGGGCCCGGGAAGCCCAAGGCCGGTGTAGTTAATCTGGAAAGGCCTACCAGAAGAGATCTGTCTTGACAGCTTTTTAAAAGCTGTCTAAAGATGTCAGCTGATGGATCTTGTCCGGCAGGTCATTCCAGAGTTTGGGGGTGACAGCAGAGAAAGCCCTCTGGGAGGTCGTCACAAGCCTTAATTTTTGAGGCTGCAGCAAGTTCAACCGAGAGGACCAGAGAGCGCGGGGAGGATTGTATGGGAGGAGGCAGTCCCTGAGATAGCTTGGACCCAAGCCATTTAGGGCTTTAAAGGTAATAACCAACACCTTGTACTGGGCCCGGAAGCTAATAGGCAGCCAGTGGAGGGACCTCAAAACAGGGGTAATGTGGTCCCTCCTAGATGTTCCAGAAATGAGCCTGGCTGCCATGTTTTGGACCAGCTGAAGCTTCCGAACTAAGCACAGGGGTAGCCCCATGTAGAGCGCATTACAGAAGTCAAGGTGTGAGGTTACCAGTGCGTGCACAACAGTCTCGAGATCCCTTACTTAGAAAAGGGCACAGCTGGTGTATCAGCCGAAGCTGGTAACAGGCGCTCCTGACCATCACATTTACCTGATTTGTCATCAGGAGCGACGAGTCAAGGAGCACCCCCAGACTGCGAACACAGTCACTGGAGGAACTAAAAGTCTAGGGGTCTCCAACAACAGCTCAGAGACCAGTTGTGTCAGCTCAGTCAGGGAGTCTGCTAGACAACGGGGTGGCCAGTAGACTAGCAGAATCCCCAAACTATCCCTGGTCTTCAGACTAAGGTACATACACTTGAAATGGGCTGTGTTCCGGACAGCTATCCTGGTCAAGGTCAAGGTGTTCTTATGAACCAGAGCCACTCTGCCCCCCCCACCCACTTCCCCTCACCTGCTCACTGACAGAGTACCCGGCTGGGAGGGTCTGTGCCCATATAGCAGCGCTGTCCTCCCCCAGCCAGGTCTCTGTGAAGCAAGCCAGGTCGGCATCCTCATCCAGGAGGAGATCCTGGATGATGTGAGTCTTGTTTTTAACCGACCTGGCATTGCAGAGGAGCAGAGTGAGGTTCTGTGGAATGGTTGGTCTGCTCTCCAAGCCATTCTGGGAAACAGAGGGAACTGAAGGCGGGATAGCTTTCAAACAGTGATCCCGCCTTCTTTTGTAACATGTGTTCCTTCTGTTCCAGCCATACCTCCCGTTCCCCTGCACAACTCCAATAGCCGCCCCCTCCTCATTCCCAGCCTTGGGAAGAGCAAAAGAGCTCAAAGCCACTAGAAGACTGAGGTGACTGGGGCATAAAGCACTTCCAGCACTCCAATCTGAATATTATGGAGGCAGATGGTAAACCCTGTGGCTAACTTAACAGATCTTAATAAGCACCCCTTCCTCAGGTTCTTTTTCATTGCCCACCTTAGGAACATTGCTATAGGCCCTATACAAAGTTCCCAGTGGGGATGCCAGCCAGGGAAGATAGTCTTGGCTGGGTGATTGTCAGCCTCACTGCTGTCGGGGCTGATGATCAAATGTTAGCCCCCCCCCCGTCCACAAATATGCTGGGGGAGAGATGGACTCAGGCAGGGTTTTTATCCCCGTCAGTGCTCCTCCCAGCTCCTGCAAAGCTGTGGTGGCTCAGGCAGAGATGGTCCTCCTTGGGCTGGGGTCCAGAGCCATCCTCCAAGTCCAAAGCACTGCTGCTCCGCCGCTTGGGTGCCGGGGGAGAGATGGACTCAGGCAAGGTTTTTATCCCCGCCGGTGCTCCTCCCAGCTCCTGCACAGCTGTGGCGGCTCAGGCAGAGATGGTCCTCCTTGGGCTGGGGTCTGGAGCCGTCCTCCAAGTCCAAAGCGCTACTGCTCTGCTGCTTGGGTGCTGGGGGAGAGATGGACCCAGGCAGTTTTTTTATCCCCGCCGGTGCTCCTCCCAGCTCCTGTACAGCTGTGGTGGCTCAGGCAGAGATGGTCGTCCTTGGGCTGGGGTCCAGAAGCCGTCCTCCAAGTCCAAAGCGCTGCTGCTCCGCCTATCAACAGAAGATGAGCAGGGGGTAGCCTCCCATGGGAAAGCATTCCACAGTCTGGAAGCAGCCACTAACATTTCTCCAAATCTCCAACCAATATATTTATTCACTTATTCATTTAATATACTTAAGAGAGTCTACCCAGCATTGCATTCCCCTTCTCTTTCAGGTAAGTGTTCCTTAAAACAACATTTAAGAATATCAGATCCAAGAAGAGCAAATATGAGGTGTGTAAGTAAACAAAAAACAGAGGTTGGTTGTCTAGATTCAACAGAAAGAGAGAGAGTTGCACCTCTCTTGCACAAGGTGCAACTGCCAAGAGGGTCACTGACACTGAAGATGCAACTGCCAAGAGGGTCACTTGGCAGTTGCAGATGAGGAAGGCAGTCAGAGGCAGATGAGGAAGAAGAGGAGGAAGAAGAGGAAATGGATAAGATCAACAAGGTATTGGAAGATATCAATATGAGGCAGGATAATCAAAGTGATGGGTGCACTGGAAGTTTAGCATCACCTATTAAATTAGGAGTTGTAGCCAAGAGCCTTTTAAGGGGAATTTATGATTAGCTCAATATTGCGAGACGGGCTGGCTACTATGCCCTGCAGAACCATCTTCCCAATGTGTATACCGAGCAGACCAGGGAAGTCCCAGAAATGGGGCTGAGACAGATACTGCCAATGAATGTCTTAGTTTTATTATAGGGCAAAGTCACACAATAACGTGCACTCACACACTCATACAGGCTCAGGAAAAATAGAGGTTAGCATGGGGATAGAATACAGGCTTCACTAGGGAAATACTCACTAGGCTCACTAGACCTTTGGGGTCTAGATGGGAAGAGTGGATGTGGAGAAAAGTTTGCTCCGCAGTGTGGGTTTGAGCAGAAATGCCAGTGACTAGCTTCAGAGGTCAGAGTGACGTGGAGTCATTTAGACCAGGAAGATAGCACACTGACTGGCCAAAATCTGGGGTTTTTATAAGGCCAAACTGGGCCTGAGGTGAAAAGTGATAATTGCAAAGATGACACCTGGCTGTATAAGGTTATATTGTTTCTGCTAGTCTGAATCCGCAGGGCCAATATCCTGGGGGATGTGTGTGATTGGTTGGTACAATACAAACATTACACCTTCCGATGGTTTTGATACTATCAGATAATTCCATCTGCAACTCTCTATGTAGATGTATGTGTTGAGGATTAAGGGTGATTGGGCCATGCCATAATAATAATAATAATAATAATAATAATAATAATTTTTATTTATAACCCGCCCCTCTGCGTGGCAATCGGGGTGGGGTACAACAAGATTAAAAACAGAACAGAGTTAAAAATCATTCCCCCATCTCATAATCCCGCAGAAAGGGCACTTACCTCTATGTCTACTGCCAGAGTTCATCTAGAGGTCATTCATGGAGTTTATATTTTTGATATTAGCAGCACTATGGGTAACATCCCCCCCCTGCGGAAACTATGAGACCACACGGGTGATCATGTGGGCGCGTGATTTCCGAATTAATCTTTGCCAAATGATAATTGTAGGGGTGAGAATACTGGAAAGGGAGCCATACTATGGGGAGTATCTCTCTGGTGGAGCCCTTTTAGAGAGAGGGGTTATCGCTGGAACCCTTTCACACACATCCATTCTACAGCATTAAAGGCACACTAGACAATCAGGAAAACATAGCAACAATAAGCAATGAGAGGCAGTATAGGAGAACAAATGCAATTTGGAGACTGCGGCAACATCAAAGAGCAGTGTTAGTGCGACAGTGCGACAGTGGACATTCTACGGCAGTGTCCATCAACAGGGTTGGATGCAGCAATGAGTCCAAACCAAGGGAGGTTGGTATGTGGGAAGTAGGCTCCTGAGGGTTATTGAATGTCTAGAGATGCGGGCATAGTGAGCTGCCCAGTTGAATAGCACTGTCTGTGGGGACTCGCGGAGAGCAATTCCTTGTGAGCGATGCCTAGGTGGTCGAGGAGTCTGGTGATGCTGCGAGGATGGCACTCATCCATAGCAGGGGAGCAATGGGATTCAGGACATTGGCACAGAACTACTGATGTTTTGGTGACCCTTTGGGATGGCGCTCTGGCTGTCGTGCAGAACCGGTGCCTCATTCTGGATGTTGGGGTCGTTGTCATAGAATTTCAGGGTGAGAGTTTGGAATGAGGAGTTGTGTTCAGGCGGAGGTATCTCTCTCTCATGAAAGGAGGGGTGGGATCCCTGCCCACACATTGGGAACCCATTCATACTTCACCAATTAACAGAAAAGCAATAACAGCAATAGAAAAGCAATAAGCAGATGCAATAGAAAAGCAATCAATCACTGGCAATGCACAAACAGTAAACAGATGCGGGCATAAATAAGGAGTTCTGGGATGACTGTAAGTCCAAGGGGCTAAGAGAATGACAGTCCATTCTTGGGTGCAGGCAGAAGTCCAAATGCATGGGGTCTTGAAGGCGGGTAAATAGCAGTGCTCAAGGGGAAAAGTTGTGCAAAAGTCTAAGGGGAAATGGCAATGCAATTCCAAGGGGGCAACGGCTCGGGCAGCGCTGTCCATGACTGTGCAGTGGCTGGGCTAGAAGCTTTGGGTTCTGGCATCAGTGGCGGGGCAGCTGCGCAGGGGGAAGCCGCTTGTCTGCTTCGGTGGGAGCTGTAGTGGGGGTGATGCGGGTATCATCTGGCTTCAAGTGGTGGCGCTGCGGTCCTGGGGATGCTGGCTGGCGGGCGTGTAGTCTAGTCTGCGAGCAGAAGGGCTTTGGTGGCATCTGGATTCTGCATTGGAGGCTTACCTTCCTCAGAGATGAAAGCAGTAGAAAGCATGCATTGAGGATGAAGACTCACCCCGCCCCCCATGCCTCCAGAGAGACGTGGCTAAAAGGTGAAGTGACAGTGCCATAGGTCAGCACAGAAGTCAGTGGCAGAGAAGCCAAGAAAGACAGAGAGTTTCCCAAATCACCATGCTTGCAATGAAATCCATCACCAAAAGGGGACGTATGGCGCCAAACACATGGACACACCAACAATTATCATGTGACCTACTTGGGGCTTAAGGCCCTTCTTATCTACTCAGTAACTGTTCCAAGGCTGAGAGACTGTAGCAGCTATGCTGTCTTGGAGCCTGTTAGCTGTTGCAAATTATCAAAGAACTCTAGTCCTGCATCATATGGTGCTTCGCTTGTATATTCTCTGTCTCATTAAGGCAGAACTTAACAATACACTGCATCTTCTCTTTCTTGCAACATGAATGCAGGAAACAATAACATTAAAATAGGTTAATATCAAAAGACCAAAGCATTCCTCACAACAGGGGTGCAAGGAGCAAAACCGTAACAACAAAATAAAACACATGAAGCAAAAATCAGAGCTGAAACACTGGGTCACTTAAACAACAACAATGTTCTCCTTTTATGCATTGGAAAGACTGAGAAGGAGGGGGATGTAAGATAAGAACAAAGCTAAATCTAATTTTGGGCTGAGAGGGTGTGACTAATCACACTGTCTGGTGTTTAACAAAAAGAGAGTAGGTAGAGTTAAAACAAACAGTCAAGAAAAACTGACTGGGGGTATTTGCTCCTATTTCCTCTGAACATATACAGAGAACTAAACAAAACTGCAAGGAGGCACTAAGTGACATTGTGATAACTCTCACAGCAAGGGAAGAACAAAGAAGTCTGGGAGGAGAAAGGAGGAGCACTCCTAAGCATGTTTAGAATGAAGCAGCAAAGAACAAAGGGGTCCTCCTTGACTGAAAACAAGAAAGAAAAGGGAAAACAATTCTGTTATAAAACATTGGGAGAAGGTGGCCTAAAGCAAGGACCATTATGAAAAAGCAGAGCTTTAGCTAATAACGCAAAACCTGTTTTACACTGAGGACTGGAGAGCTTGTAACACAGGAAAGATAGGGTGTGGAAAGTGTAGAAAGCAGAAGCAAAAGAAGAAGCAACTTGGAAAGACAGGAGGCACTGTGAGGTGAAATGGTAACATGTGAGGAGGGAATAAAGAAGCATAAAAAGGCAGATAACTGTGCTGGTAGATGAGGATCTCTTTCTAGGAAACAAGGCAGGAGAGAAAGCTGCAACGAAAACAGCATAAAATGGAGAAAGCATATGGAATAAAAATAAGTCACAGATCCAAGACTCACAAATAGACAGACCAACAAACAATCTTTGAGTAAGAAAGGATTACAAAACACCTAAACAAACACACAAACAACAATTAACAGGAAAATGGAATTTTATGGCTTTGTCTGATTCCTGGAGGCTTATGTAAATCAACCTCTCAAGAGAACAAAATCTGCTTTTGTTTCTTCTAAGGTGGCTCAGGCAGACAATAGCCAGCCACATGGAGAACTCTGGCTGCTTGGAACATCTAATTTCCCAAGTACCATTAAGTACAGGTTTTAACTTTACCAAATTGCTAGGCTTTCTTCCCTCATGAGCTCTTGCTATAACAAAATCACAAAATTTAACATGACCACTGGACCAGAAGGAGAAACTGAATTTCTAAACAAGAGGTCTCAGAACACAGACCATGTGATCCACAAACTTATAGGCACACAACAAAACCCTTACACACATCATAATAACTGATGAGGGCAAGACAAGAAATTTGAACAATGCAAAGCAAAAAGCCAAAAACTGGTTCCAAACTCCAAATGGAGGACTGGAAAGCTGGTGTTGTTCCTAGAAAAGACAGGGGTGTGCTGGGTGGCAGGATTAGCCCCTCAGCATGGACCTTATCACACGCTGACCATGAACCGAAACGTTACCGAAATAAAAAGCATTCCATTGCAATTCCAAATCTATTCCGAAAGGGGTCCGTCGATATGTTATGGCCTATTACACGCAATCACGGTCATTTCGCAATTACTATGGTTTGAGAGATGCGTGTTCTGGAAACGTACTGTGTGTTCATAAAGAAGGCAGGGAATCTCAACATTTCCATAGCAATGATGCTCTAGCACATGCGCAGAAACAGAAATGCTCGCAAAGGATGTCGGGTATTTTTTGTCGTCACTTCCTACTCGCCTTTGCGCCATTGCCATTGCTTTACCTTCGCCATTTCCGTTTGCCTGCCATTCCCGCACTGTGTCTGGAGCTGCTTGATCAATCTGCTACCATGAGTGATCACTCTGCTGCCATGGCTGTTTTTCTCCCCCAGATCCGTGAGCTGGTGGCGGAGATAGAGAAGGTGGAGAGGGAAGAGGATGAAAGGCTTAGGGCTGTGGTTTCGGCTGTCCGCCGGTGGATGAGGCGCCGTGGCATCACGGGCTTCAGGGCACGTGCAGTGGTAGGGAGAATTCTTGGTCTCCGCCACCGCGGTGGCCGTGATTTCCATGGCTGCAGTGTCCTGCGGCCATGCCGGTGGTGGGTTCGCCCGCAGGTTATTCGCAACTGGTGGGCCGATGAAGTGATCCAGCTGTGGGATGAGGACATGTGGATAAGGAACTTCCGCATGTCCAAATCCACCCTTTCTGAAATCGCTGAGGCTCTTCGACCTCGACTGCAGGCGAACGACACCATCATGAGGAGGGCCATCTCGGTGGAGGAGAGAGTGGCTATAACAATCTGGTGGCTTTCGGCACCCTTGAATTACCATAGAGTGGCCCGACAATTCCAGATTGGGGTGTCCACAGCGGCCATCATTTGCATCCAGGTTATCACTGCAATAGAAGAGGAACTTCTGCAAAAAACCGTCTGCCTTGGAGACTATCACAAGGTAGGCCCCCAGCTTGTTAATTACAGTACCTGTACCTCTTCCGTTCCGTGTGTCTTAACATCAAGTATGCATATCCAACAAAGCTGCTTATGGAAGGGATGAATTTGGGTGGGGGAAAGTGAGCTATAACTTTGACATCCTCATTGGTATTTGTATATAGCTAATATATAATATATGTATATAGCTAAATGGAGACACATGCATCTTTGCAGGGAACTGTACTGACACCTAGGCAATTGGACATATATCTGCAAATGTTTCATGTCCCCCCAAATTGCTTGGCCCTTTTCTTTCGTATTCCACTTGGAGACCATAGCATATGGGGTGCATCCACATATGGCTCATGTACTGCTTTGGTGGCATTTTTCTGACCTCTCCGTGTTTTTTTTGGTCTCTCTATTCAGGTCATGGATGCCTTCGAGCAGCTGGGCTTCCCCCACTGTGTTGGCGCCCTCGACGGAACACACATTCCTGTGCAGCCGCCAAGGGCCAGGGCAGAGGAATACTTTAATCGCAAGTATGGACACTCGATTGTCCTTCAGGCGTTGACCTCAGCAACTGGACTCTTCTTGAACATTGAGGCTGGATTCTCTGGCAGAAATCATGATGCCTTCATCTTTAGGCATTCCTCCCTCTGCCAGGCCATGGATGAGGGAGCTTTTGTTCCTGGGAACCCTACGATCACGATCCATGAGGTGCAGGTGCCGGCGCTGGTCATTGCTGACGGAGCATACCCCTTGCAGCGTTGGCTCATGAAGCCTTACAGTGGAGCCCTGCGGGAAAATCAGCTGCATTTCAACATTGCACTAAGCAGGGCTCGCTGTGTGGTGGAGCGAGCTTTTGGGTGCCTTAAGGGCAGGTGGGGCTGCCTAAGCTCGAGACTGACTGTGGCCAAAAACCACTTTTCCACAGTTGTGTCTGCATGTGTGGTGCTGCACAACATATGCGAGAGCAGGGGCCACGCACTGCACGTTGAACAAGACACTGGAGAGCTGCAGCTGCCACCATTACCAGAGGAGTACCGCCCGGGGAGAGACCGCCGGCGGCATGCTGAGGGAGAGCAGGTCCGAGCTGCTATAGCGGCCATGCTAGCAGAAGGGGGGTTTTGAGAAATGGCCCACGGTTACAAGTTGCTTCTATGTTCTTTTCCATTAGCATATTTGCTGTTCCAAAATAAAGCATTTCATTTACTGTACATTAGCTCATGCTCAGGTACTTTGTTTGGTTGTACATGGTTTGTGCATTGCATGTTCTATATTTATCTATATTAGGAATTTATCTATATTAGGAAACATATTTATTTATATAAATATGAATTTAAATATATTGACATTTATAGAAATGTATATAAATATATATTAGTGTGTATGTATATCTATGTCTATATATATATATGTATGTATATGTGTGTGTGTGTGTGTGCCTGTATTTACTTATATATGTATATATTTATGTGTATGTATATATATATATATATATATATATATGTGTGTGTGTGTGCACGTGTGTGCGTGTGTGTGTGTACATATATAGATATATATAGGTATATATATGTATACATATATATGTGTAGATATATATATATATCTACGTACACAGTAATATATTGGGCTATATATACGTCTATAGGTGCATATTTATTTATATATATTTATATGTGTGTGTGCATGCATGCGCGTGTATTTATATATACATGTAACCATATATATATATATAACTGTATGCATGGTACCCTCTCTCTCTCTCTCTCTCGATATATATATATATATATATATACATGTATACATATATGTATATATATATATATATATGTGTGTGTGTGTGTTTGTGTGTGTGTGTGTATTTGTATATGTATATGTATATATATCTAGGCGCATATATATATATATATATATATATGTGTGTGTGTGTGTGTGTGTGTGTACAAACATATATATTGGGGCATATATATATATATATATGCACATATTCATTCATAGAAATGTGTGTGGATTCATGTATATATATATATATATATATATATATATATATGTATGTATATCTATATCTATATCTATATATCTATATATCTATATCTATATCTATCTATCTATCTATCTATCTATATATATATATATATATATTTGTGTGTATATATGTATATATTTGTGTGTGTGGGCACGTCCCTTGAAAAATAGTCTATCTACCTCTGGTATGGTGTATAAGGCATCTGTACCATGTTTTTGAATTAGTCTACAATACAGCTCATTAGCCACTGCTAAAGTGCAGCGCAACTCGCCCATTAGCATTTTGGACACTACACTGCTGGGTCTATATGCTTGTGTCTAACTTCCATGGTGCCTTAAATTGTGGAGTGCACAAACACGTAGATTATGTTCATATGATATGGCAAGAGCTGACATAACCTCACATCTAATGGCTACCACTGGGGCCAATTTCAAGAGGAACCCTTGCCGGGCTGGTTCAGAGGAATTTCCTTTACCAAATTAATGACCACCATGCTGGTTTGGAATGGTGAACGAATATTTTAACATAGTGTTAAACATACATAACTTACTAAAACAGTGCGATGTGCTCGAACTAAGCACACCTTACATTAACAAAGTGCTCAGAATAATAACCAATCCAAAAACGGTGCAAACCATAGTGCATTAACATATAGGCAATCAGTCCGTGCACCCAGGAAAAGAACCCCTGCCCTGTGTGGTGAGAGGAAACACTCAAGAAGGAGAGTAAATTTTCTTCTTCTTGATCTGTCTCTTTCCCCTCTGAGGAACAGGGGTGGCCTGGATTTGGGAAGCACCATTGGTATTGTCCATGCACTGGGAGCCCTCCACATTCTCTGTCTGTCCAGTGGCAGGGACCAGACAAGTAGGTGTTGCTTCCTCTACCTCGGGCCAGTCCTCAAAAAGAATTTGTGTGCCAGTGCTTCCTGGTGGAGACAGCAAGCCCTGGTCGCTGCTGTGTTGCTTGGAGGCCAAGTGGCACGCCAACATGTCGTTCCTGTGCGTCATCTGCGCAAGGGTACCCTCTGCAACAGCAGTCAGCCGGTCTAAGTAGCTGTAGAGATGGTTGCGGTGCTGTGCTGCAGAGGCCGAGCCTTGCCGGAGGGTTCTTTCCAACCTTCCAAGTGTCATGGAGTCACTCCGGAGGGAACGCAGCAGGGACTGGTGCTGTTTCCTAGCCAAGGAGCGGTTCATGCGGCCCTCCCTTCTGGAGTCCTCAAGGATTGTGCGAGCTATGAGTTCACCCCTCCTCGCTCTCCTATCCTGGAACGCCTCGTCCGTCGGCACGCGCCGGACTACGGTACGCAGTGGCACTGTGGGAAAGCGGAAACACATGTTGTTACCATTAAGCAGAAAGTAAAGAGTAATTGGCGGGGAAGTAATTGTGTGTGTGTGTGTGTTTGTGTGTGTGTGTATGTGTGCGGTTGTGTGCGTCATAAAACTGGTGAATAATTATTCCAGTTGTTTAACATGCATGGTTTTATAAAATCGTGCATTCCTTGGCCACAATCATGCATTCTGATGGCATGCAAAGGAATAAAAACATGGTATTCAGAATAGGATTCACAGGACATGCACAGTGCTGGTACAACCAGTGTCTTATGTAGGCGGGAATTGCAATTGCTTGCCCCTCCGGATCGCAGTTTCCTGTGGGGTGTCTGTGGTATCTTGTAGTCCAATGGGCTGTGTTTCCCCAGCTTCTGATTGGAAGGGCTGTTCTGGCTGCCCTTCCACACTGATCTGTGTCTCTAGGGGCCAAAAAAGAAAAGGAAATGGTAGGAGTGCATGAAATTTTTCCCCAAGCTGTGATAGTAATGCATTTCCTATAGAATGGCCACCTCTGCCCAGATCCTACCATCACTAACAGCGGGCGATGCTGGTATCTCCCGAGGAACAACATCCTCATGCGCAGCAGGAAGCACTGGCATTGTTTGATCCACTGGAACCAGTTGTAGTATCACATTGTTGTCCTCTGAGATCGCCGGTGCAAATGTGGGATATAAATAGGGCAGAGGAAACGGTTACCTCTGAAAAAAGCATAATGGAATCCATGCATACATTTTATCGTCCAAGCATATGTATTGTAGAAAATAGAGCGTCAAAACAGAACAAGATTTCCTTCAAAGAAAACTTTTTTAGCCACAATCTCCTTTCCCACTTTCTCCCCTTGCATGCTGGCCAATTGCGCTGAAGGGACAGAGCAGTCTGGACCCTTGGGAGAACAAATTTTGCTCCACCACCCCCCACTTCATTTTGCATTAATACAATTGGCATTCCATGATTCCATTGTAATTGGCTAGTAGTGTGGCATAGTGGATTCAGAATTGGATGATGACTTAGCATCAGCAAGGGTCAGAGTAGTCTTCCAAAATCCTAGGATTCCATACTAAGTGGCTGCAAATAACAGGAAGGGCCTTTGGGAACATATGCATGACTGTGAGCCATATGGAGCAACCCTCCCCACATGGCAAGGGCCCTATGAAGACCCCAAAAGGTAGAAAGGGCCTTTGGGAAAATATGCATGACTGTGAGCCATATGGAGCAACCCTCCCCACATGGCAAGGGCCCTTTGAAGACCCCAAAAGGTAGAAAGGGCCTTCGGAAAAATATGCATGACTGTGAGCCATATGGAGCAACCCTCCCCACATGGCAAGGGCCCTTTGAAGACCCCAAAAGGTAGAAAGGGCCTTTGGGAAAATATGCATGACTGTGAGCCATATGGAGCAACCCTCCCCACATGGCAAGGGCCCTTTGAAGACCCCAAAAGGTAGAAAGGGCCTTTGGGAAAATATGCATGACTGTGAGCCATATGGAGCAACCCTCCCCAAATAGCAAGGGCCCTTTGAAGACCCCAAAAGGTAGACCTACCTTCCACAGTGACAACAGCAGTCGTGCATGGTTCCTGCTGCTGGGATGGTGCTGGAGCCTGCGATGCTAACTGCTGGCTGGGGCCACCGGTGCCTTTCCTGACCAATTTAAGGCTTTTAGATATCCTTTTGGGGAACACCGACCGGTCGTGCCTCAGAAATTTGTCCAGCTCATGATAAAAAGGACAAGTAGCTGGCGAGTTTCCACTAATTTTGTTGTGGTTGTTCACCTTTGAGTAATCTGATTTCATAGATTTGCATTTATTTCAAATTTCGGGCACCGATCTGTGGATTCCCTTTTCCCTGAGCTTCGCGGACAACTCAGCATATATATTGTGGTTTCTGTGGTTGGCATATAGCTCCCTTTGGATCTGCTCATCACCCCACAAGCCAGCAGTTCTAAGATCTCTGTGTGGGTCCAGACGACCCCCCTTGCCTGCTTTCTCTGGCTGTCCTCAGGCGCGAAGGAAGTCATTTAAAAATGATAAGTTACAAAAGTGCCCAAATAAAACCTAAAATATGAAGGCACAATGAGGTGCTGGAGAGCTAAAGGCGCTATGGTGACTGATGCGAGATAGCCAAGGAAAAGGCAAGGTGCTCGGCCAAGCGGTGCACCCTGCCCTAGGATAGCTTTTCCGCTGGTAAAATGAACACACACCGAGATGCTTGGGCACTTATGGCGCTATGGTCACCGAGGCTGTATAACGAAGGAAAAGCCAAGGTGATCAGCCAAGCAGTGCACCCTGCCCTAGGATTTCTTTTCTGCCCAAACACCAAGCACCTCAAGTCTCACCCGCGTGCTCTGTGTAATGGCGATCTGCCCATTTTCTCGCGCATGTGCAGTGGTGTAACTTCCACTCTGGCGACCCCTGTTGGAGCAGGAAGTTAATTTTTGCAAAGGGAAGGCATACAGCAATAATGCCGAGCAGGTGGCAGGTCTGGATTACAGAGGAGGTTCGGGCAATGCTGCACATAATAGCCCGCAGCCCCAACCTAGAGCTACTGATTGGGTCTAGCTGCCACCCTAATAGGGCAGCATATATGGAGATCCACAGAAGGCTTGCCCGTAGGGGATTCCGCAGATCCTTGGCACAGATTCGATCCAAACTCAAGGTTCTGCGGAATGCTTTCTACAGGGTCAGGCGGATATTCCACGGCCATCCTCCCCCTGAAGCCAGGCCAGCATTCTATGAAGGAATGTTCAACCTTTGGGAGCAAGCAGGGAGGCCCGATGAGAGAAGAGCAATAAGGCCGGCAGGTAAGCCAAGCAACAAAAGCAGACTGTATTATGAATAGTTTGTTCTATATATTTTTAGTGTTTTGTTACATCTGTCCACCATCAGTAATTCATGTTGTGTATCTTATCTTAGCAGCACCTGCATTTGCTGAAGCAAGGGGGCATGTGGAGGAAAGGGCTGCAAGGGCAGAGGTTGTCCCCCCCCCCCCCGCCAGGAGGAGGAGGAAATGGCCTTCCCTGCAGGCAGGGATGAGGAACAGCTCCCCCCCATGGAAGGGCAACAAGGTGCCAGTGAGGCGGAGGAAGAGGAGGAGGAAGAGGAGGAGGAGCCGGCCAGACCTGCAGACAGGCAAGCTGCAATTGTGGCGGATGAAGAGGAGGAGGAACAGGAAGAGGATCCGGCCAGACCTGCGGGCAGGATGGAGGAAGAATTCCCCCCCATGGAGGGGCAACAAGCTGCCAATGAGGCAGATCTAGAGCAAGGATTGGAGCTTGCTGATTTCCCCCCCCCCCGAGCCACAGGGAGAGGGAGAGCCACCTTGTAGGTTTTTTCCCGCACCTGTTACTGAAGTCTTGATGCTACAGAAACGTTCCTTATGAATATGAGGGAAGTAGTAATAATGATCCTATTTTTTTTCTCCCCTCAGTGAGAGAACTCATAGCCGCCCTGTCACGTGGGCAGCAGGAGCTCATGTGGAGGATGGGGGACCTGGAAAGGAGCATGCAGTTGTTGGAAATGTGGGTTCGGCATTTCCTGGTGGCCGGCTCACCACTCAGATAATTTTTTTTTTTTTGGTTATTTTTTTAAACCCTCCCACCCCCACTTCCCTGTGCTGGAACAGGGAGTGAAAACTTTATTTTTCTATTCCTTAGACCTCTACCCCTCCAGTTTGATTCTTGGTAATGAAGGAAAAACTTGCAAGACAAGAACAATGCTTTTTATATGAAAATAAATGTATTTATTTATTGTATTCTTGTGTCTCATATGCCTTGAATGTGTGGAGGGGGGGAAGGTTATTACCACTTCACCCAGTAGTCCTGGCATCGGTGCTTAGGAGCACCCCATCCCGAGAAACTGAACCTGTAAAAAAAAAGGACACATAATCATGTGAACCCCAACCGGGAAAAGGTAGAAAGAATCCCCAAATCCTTTTCAATGAGAGATACATGCTATCTATCTATCTATCTATCTATCTATCTATCTATCCTTCCTTCTGTCTGTCTGTCTGTCTATCTATCTCTCTATCTATCTATCTGTCTAACTATCTATCTCTCTTTCCATCTATCTTGCTACCTATGTATCTATCTTCCCTTCTATATAGCTAGATATCTATTTATCTATCATTCTATCTATGTATCCACCCACCCTCCAGAAATATATAGTGTTAAACAAGAGATCTTTGCCAAATCCCGGGGAACATAATTTCCCCAAAGGTGTTGAGCAAGTGCACCGTTGCCTAATCACTTATGGTAAAAGTCTAAAGAGCCTCTATTTCAAGGTAAAATTGGAGTAACAAAGGGAGCAGTTCATGGTAATTGTTGAGAAGAGGAGGAGGAACGTTACTATATGTAACCTGGACTGAACAATTCGAAGGGATCTCGATTTGTAGAGGAAACAAAGTACCTCACCAAAGCCATGGACGACAGCTGCCCGATAACAGATCCCACCTCGACATCTGAAGGAACTTCCTGACACTGGATCGCAAGGCCTCAGGGTCCCCTTCCCTGGAGGTCTATAAGCAGGGACAGGTTGGACATCTCCCGGGGATGGGTCGATGGGGATTACCATCATGGAAGGGCTGTGGACTTGAAGGCCCTTGGGCCCCATGATTCTACTCAATATCTGGATAGGTACCATTTGACCATCACTCTGCCCGTCTACCTACCTATCCACCTACCTATCCGTCTATCTACCTATCTATCTACCTATCTATCTACCTACCTATCCGTCTATCTATCTATCTACCTATCTATCCGTCTATCTACCTACCTATCCATCTATCTAGCTATCTATCTATCTATCTATCTATCTATCTATCTATCTATCTATCTATCTATCCATCCATCCATCTATCTATCTATCTATCCATCTATCCACCTAGCTATCCATCCATCTACCTATCCATCTATGCATGTATCCATCTATCTATCTACCGACCTATCCATCTATCTAGCTTGCTTGCTATCTATCTATCTATCTATCTATCTATCTATCTATCTATCTATCCATCCATCCATCTCTCTCTCTCTCTCTCTCTCTCTCTATCTATCTATCTATCTACCTAACTATCCATCTATCTATCTACCTACCTATCAATCCATCTTCCTTACCACCTAACTATCTATCTGCTCTATCGATCTACCTATCCACCTATCTATCTATCTATCTATCTACCTACCTATCAATCCAACTTCCTTTCCATCTATCTATCTATCTATCTATCTATCTATCTATCTATCTATCTATGCATCTATCCATCTTTGTATCAACCCAACAATCCATCCATCTATCTATCTATCTATCTATCTATCTATCTATCTATCTATCTATCCATCTATCTATCTACCTATCTTTCTATCTATCTATCTAGCCAGCAATCCATCTATCTACCCACCACCCAATGTATAAATACAGCATTCTCCCACTTCTCAACGTGCATATGTCAGTGGGTGTGCACCACCCAAGGAATGGTGCGGTGAGGGAGTGCCATGATAAATTCTATAAATGTAATCAAATTGGCACTCACACATCAAGAGAACCGACGACCAGGTAAAACAATCCCCAGGGATGTTGCTGTCAGGGAGTGATCCACACCTGAAAAAAGAGAAGCATCAGAATAAAAACATCTTTTCCCCAGCCCCCCCCCCCCACCACAACGAATTCATACCAACAAAAGGCTATGGAATATTGCCCCCAGCCCAAATATTCTTCCCCCCACCCCCAGATGGAGATTGCTCTCCCCGGCCACAAATCCTTATCGCGCGGCGCCACTTATCTAAATATAAACCTAGACCGCCTTCACAGCAGAGAACAACATGTTTACCCATTCCGTTTGTTGGCCGATCAAAACAGGAAGTACACGTCAGATGATGCCTCCTCACAGATCCATGGGAAATAGCGCGAGGAACCTTGGTTAGTGACGGGAAACCCCTTCACAATACGGATCGCGCGCTCAGATGTATTTCGCAACCGTGGCTATTGCGCAATGAATACAAAGGCTCAGCTGTACTTCCCCGAAAAACCGAATGTCAAAAATTCTCCCTTCGTTACGGATTAGCTCCGGTTTCTGTCTAGTTTCGGTGCAACGTCGTGTGTAAACACGGGGAGATAATATGTATTAGCTTCGGATACCCTTTGGATTAGCTCTGCTTTAGACCCCATGTGATAAGGTCCCATGTAAAGAGAGCCAAAGCAGAAACAGGAAACAACAGCTTAAAACTCATACAGTACCAAGCACATGGAAGCAGAGAAAACTCTGGATCCAGGCCATGCACTCCCCAAGAACTGAAGGAGCAGAATATGATATAGACCCAGCAATAACCTATATGTTTTCACTCAGCTTGAAAAAGACAAATTCCTAACAGCACAGACTAGCTATCTTAGAAGTAGGAAAGAAAATACAAAGGAACTGGTTTTGATCCAAATTAAGGTCTAGAGGACTTGAACTAATTGGAGGGAAAGAAAGGAGTAGCCTCTGAGCACAAGCAGAGTACAGACCATGAGTTTCTGCTAAAGTTAGAGGAACACAAGGTATCTTAAAACACGCTTAACTACACAGAACTATGACAAAATATAACACACACAAGGGCTTGAACCAACACCCACAGTGGACTTTAAAGTAGTTGAAAGGGTTGGCAACACTCCATAGAAACCTAGGGGGCACTGCAACCAATCCTAAGATTGAAGTTCTGAACTTTGTGTTATTCATGGCATCTGAGCACATGCAGAGTGCTAACAATAGAAAATAGTGAACCATTTTGCAAAGCAGAGGAAGAAGGGGGGGTCTATCCCTCCCAAGCTTTTCTAGGCTATTTTACTGTACTCAGCTTGGAAATTCCTACTAAATGATCTTATCCACTTGCCTTATGGGCTCAAAGGACAAGAGAAGAATGCAAAAATACAGACTACTGAATAGAGGCACAACAGTGATGAGAAAAAGCAACCTCAACAGCCAATTTCTCAATTTAAGGGGTTCAAGAGTGTAGGACACAGCTCTTTATTCCTAATCCTAAAGCATGGGGTCATAAACTTTATAGAGATGGAAAGGAAATCCATTTCCCCCCCTATTGGCAACTTCTAAAATCACATGAAAGTATAAGCCATCAAAAGAAAACAAGGACGGTTTGTACACCTTTCCATGAATCAGGGTGTCTTTCGAGGGCTATCAATTATAGTGAGGACTGGGGAAGATGGAAATGGAAAATGAAGTAGCATAGGAAGGAATGATACAATGGGCAAAAAATATAGGGTATTCACTGAAATTAAGTAAATGGGAAAATGTATGGCAAAAAGTACCAAAATACACAGTATCGCAAAACCTAAGGGAGAACTATTATAAAATGTATTTTCAATGGTACTTAACACCAGCAAAAATCTCCAAAATATATAAAAGCAATAATAATATATGCTGGAAATGTAAGGAAGAAATTGGAACATTTACCATTCCTGGTGGTCCTGTAAAAAACTTAACAAATATTGGATAGTGGTGAAAAATACAGTAAACGATAAAATAAAAATTAACATACAAATGAAACCAGAATTTTATTTGTTAAATATGATGGATAAAGAATTGGAAACTAAATTTGGGAAAATACTCTTTTAAATGACTACCATGGCACGATTAGCTTTAGCACAGAAACGGAAAACCAAATATATTCCTGAAAGAGAGGAATGGTTGTTAAAATTATATGACATGATGGAAATGGATAAATTAACACAATTAATACAGAGAAAACAAATAGATAATGTAAAGGATAACTGGCAATTAGTATATAACTACATGAATAAAACATGGAAAATGTGAGCAAATAAAAGAAACAGAAAGGAACAAAAAAGGTGAGTAAAAAGAAAGGAAGGAAGAGAAAGTACATTATCAAACCATTTGAATATAGACAAAGGAGAGAAGATTTTTGGTTTTTGGAGAAATCAAACAACAAAGGGTAAACATACTCAAGACAGGTAAAAATGTTTGAATTAAAGACTCAGTGACATGGAAATATAAAAGAGAATTAAGAATTGAGAATTAAGAATTATAAAAGAGAATTAAGTGTTAGGTTTAAATGGGATATAGAGTCAATGTTAAAATGTTGAAATGTAAAAGATGTGTGTCTATATTTTTCCATGCTGTGAAAAGTTGTTTTTCTGAGAGCTTGATTCATAGTTATCAGCCCCAGGTGTGATTTAGCCAAAACAAGAAGCTAACAAGACTCCATTCTATGAGAAAGATATATTGTTTATATTATGGTTTTTGTAAACATCGTTAGCTTGGGAAAGTTACTCATGTGGTGGATGATGGACAACAAGAGGCTGGGTTAGCATACATCATACAGGCATTATCCAATTAACATAAGGTTAACACCTAGAAGGTGGAGTATGGGATGGGCTTAGAAAATCCTTTGTCTAAGAATTGTTTATTGTTCATGATGTGAGCGTGTGTGGTTGGATGCAGTGGTTTTAACTGCAACAAGTTGGATCCTAATGCTTTTGGGATTGTTAAAGATGTAATCTTGTATGGCTGAACTGGACAAGTTCATCACAATGGATTTTACTTAGTTATCTTATTTTTACTTTTTATATGCATTAATAAAGCTATGCTTTTGGACTTTACAATGTGTCTTCTTGACTGAGGAAAACAGGATTGCCTGGAGAAGAAAAGCTGAGCCAGTTGATGGCAAGTCTACACAGTGGCTGTGGATCACAGCAGCCAGCTTGTCCTGCAGACTCTGCTGGGTGCCAAATGGCATCACTACAACACTCATCATCCACACACCAACATTAAGAACATAACAATTTAAAGAAAAATATATTTAGTAGACTATGTACTTTACAAAAGTGAAGAAAGAATGAATTTCAATCTTAGGAACCACTAAAACTAAGAAAATAAATACTATATTCAAGTGGCAAATTCCAAGGAAGAGGCATAGATTTGGCTAAATTAGGAATAAGGTGGGGAAAAAGGAAATGGTTATGATTGCAAAACTTTAAAATAAGTAAGACAACTAATTATATAAGTGAGCCTAACAGGAATTGGAATTGAGATTACAACAATTTAAGTGGATGTGGTGAACAGAAACATACCAATAATAGAAAGCCAATAGTAGAAGTAAAGACAAATTTTCAGATGATGGAAAGGAAATAAGGAATGATTGTAGAGGGAGAAAGAAAGTGTTTGAAGGTAAGAGTATGTGAATTGATGGTATGTGAAGGGAATTAGATGTTAGATAAGGATAGAAGAGATAGAGAAATAAGAAAGCAACAAGAAAGGTAGAAAAATAGGAAGGAAGAAGATAGAAAAGGAAGGAAAGAGGAGAAAGAAAGTTAAGGAAAGTTTAAGCTAACGAAGTAAAATTTACAGATGATAGAAGAGGGAGAAAGGATGGCTTAAAGTGAAGTGTTTCTGGAAGGGAAGAATAGTTAAATGTTATCATTGCCAAATACATTAAATGATGTTACATTTGTAAAATAATATAGATAGAGGTATGTATGTTAGTAAATATATGATTGTGTAAAGATGTGATTGTATGAATAGAATTATTTTAAATGTTTTAAATGTTCAATAAAATATTGTTTAAAAAGAAATATAATAAACATAATTAAATATCATGATAAAAGAACAGATATACAAATGGCTTTGATATTTCTGAACACATAGAAGGCATTTGATAATGTGAATTGGGATTTTTTTAAATTGAAACAGTGAAAAAGATGGAAATTGGCTCAAATTTTTAAAATTGGATAAAGGCGATTTATAAAGAACAGGAGGCAAAAATACTGATCAATGGAGAAAAATGGAAACTTCAAATTCAAAAAGGGACAAGGCAAGGTTGTCTTCTGTCACCATTATTGTTTATTACTATATTAGAGATACTTAATAACATAATTTGGGCAGAGGAAGCAATAATGGGAATAAAAATAAAAAATGTTGAATATAAAATAAAGTCATATGCAGATAATATGGTAATAATTCTGTCCAATCCTCTGAAGAGTATTTTACTATTACTAAATACAATTAATGAATATGGTAAACTTGCAGGTTTGAAAATAAATGAAAAGAAGACAAGTATGTTAGTCATGAATATGACAAAGAAGGAGAAAGAAGATCTTCAACATTTATTGAGATTTGAAATAAGGACTAAAATTAAATATCTGAGAATATACATTATGTCAAAAAATTCAGAACTATTTAAAAACAACTATGGTAAGGTTTGGCAAGAAATAAAAATAGATTTACAGAGATGGTCCAAACTGAATCTCTCTTGGATGGGCAGACTATCTATGATAAAAATGAATGTGACCCCAAAATGGTATTCTTATTCCAATCTCTGCCAATTATAATCAATGACATACCTTTTAAGGAATGAGAAAAAGGCTTATCTTCATTTATTTGGAATAAAAAGAAGTAAGAATGAAAATTCTCCAAGATAGTAAAGAAAGAGGTGGACTTGGAATTCCAAGTTTAAAAATATATTACCATTCCTCCTGTCTAGAATGGATTAGAGATTGGGTTGTAATAAAAGATGAAAAACTATTTCAGCTGGAAGGACATTAATTACCGTACAGATGGCATGCATACCTGATTTATGATAAGGCCAAAGTCAACAAAGAGTTCAACAATCATTATATAAGAAAGTCTCTATTGAGAGTATGGTAAAAATACAAAATAATTTTTGTACAAAAAATTCCAAAATGTACATCCATAAATGAAGCATTTTGTAGAAGGGAAAGAATGAAAGAAGGGGAATGGATCACCTATAATGGTTTACTGATTTTGGATAGAGGGAAGTATAGAATGGAGACATTGGAAGAGATCTTAAGTGACGATTTAAAGTGAAATTGGTTTCTTTATAGGCAAATCAAAGAGATTCAAAATGGATGAGAAATTAAATCAAATAGAAAAGGAGGAAACAGAATTTGGAAAATTGATTAATTACAAAACACAACGCACTATTTCAAAATTTTATAATCTACTATTGAAAGTCAGTATGGAAGAAACAGTTAAACAATTTATGATTAACTGGGAACAAGACCTAGACAGGACTATTTTATTTGACAACTGGGAGAAAAATTGGGGAAAAAATCTGAAATATATCTTAAATCATGACATAAAAGAAAACTACTATAAAATACAATATAGATGGTACCTAACCCTGGAAAAATTATCAAAAATTTATAAAAACAGTAAGAAAGAATGTTGGAACTGTAAAGAGGCACAAGGTACTTTAATGCACATGTGGTGGAACTTCAAAAGGGCAAGAAATTATTGGAAGCAGGTACATACAGAAATACTGAAATAGAAAAAATATATATATACTAACATGAAGATGGATTCCTCCACATATCTGCTAGGTATGGTTAATGAAGAAATTGAGAAGGAATTTGGTAAAATTATCTTCTACATGATAACTGCAGTGAGAGCAGTGTTTGCCAGAAAATGGAAAAGCAAGGATGAACCAACAGTGAATGAATGGCTGCTTAAATTGTATGACATAATGGAACTTGACAAACTAACATGTATGCTGAGGGGTCAAACAAGAAATAAATATGAAAAAGATTGGTTGCCAGTCACAAAATACTTAGCACAAAAATGGAGTATATAGAATGTAATCTCTCTTAATTCAAAAGGAGAGAGACAAGGAAATTATTGATGATACTTAAGATATAGATAAAGCTGTCTTAGATTTAGGGGTCATAGTAAGTACAGAGCTTTTTGATATGGTGTGGAGTGGGTAAGATAAGAAAATAATGAAACTAATTTTGAACCGTGAAAAAGAATAGTAAAAATTAAGTTATGATATAAAGAAAATTGTGTAAATATATAGAAAGTCGGAAGAGTAAGTCATGTAATATTCTTAGTAAAGAAGGGGAAGTCATGTTTTATGTTTTATGTTTGTCTTAATGTATGTCAAACTATTTTGTGGAGATTTTCTATGTAACAAGGTTTTAATAATAATAAAAAAGAAAAAATTAAAACACACATTGTTAAAAAATTAATACTGCACAAAAGTGAAAAAAACAAACTATCAAGAAGTTTAAGGTTAGTTAAGAACAACCCATTTAACGATGTTGACAAATAAGGGTCTAGAACATATAGGCACACACAAACCCATTACTTCTCAAAGATCTGTCAGAATAAAATGTCCTTCACTTGGTTGAAGAAAACTAGTAAAAGTAATGCCAGTCAAATTTCTCTGGGAAGAGTTTCAGAGTCTGGGAGCAGCCATAGAGTAGGCCCTCTACCATGTTTCCATCAGGTGAACCTTAGAGGGAGTGGGACAGAGTGAAGGGCATGTCCAGAAGATATCATAATACAAACAGGTTTGTATGGGAGAATGTCCTTCAATTAATCTGGACTTGAGCCTCCATGTTGGACTTTTTATTTAAAAAAAATATTCAAAAAGGTTACTTAAAAACATCATTACCATAACCATAATAATAATAATAATAATAATAATAATAAATTTATTTTTACCCTGCCCCTTTAACAAACAACTGGGGTGGCTTACAGTAGTTAAAAATTGTGCAACATATTAAAATACAATAAAAAGTCCCCAAACCCTCCCATCCCTTAAAAATAAATTAAACAAGTATAACATTAAAAACATGATAATTAAAACATCAGTTAAACAAAAAGGAGTAGCAAGTAAATAATAGTAGACGGCACAGTGATTGCTGCCAAGATAGGCAAAGAGACATGAGGGGAGGGTTGAGGACTCCATCATCACATCATCATCATTTTCATCATATCAATGCATACAATGTTAGAGCTCTTGGACAGTGAAGAACCTGTGTAGTAAGACAAGTAACTTGAACTATGACAAGGGAAACCTATTTTCTGTTTGATCATGAAGTTTATGAGCAAGATCCAGGCGCCAAATAGTATGCCCTTTGTGTGAACTGCTCCAGGATTCGGGACATATACATTAATTAATTAATTAGTTAGTTGAATTGACAAATACTAAATGAAATGTAACATGTAGAATCATAGAATCATAGGACCTTATCAAACGCTGGCCATGAAGCAAAGAAAAAGCGAAGAAAAACAGAAGTAGAAATAAATTCGGTTCCGTAGCGAAATCGCCCTTTTGGCCATTTCGCAATTAATACCAAGGCTCCCTTCTCTCCCGTCACAAAAAGCCGGGAGGAAAGGCAGCCATGGGAACCGGGGAGGAGGAGGGCTGGAGGACTGGAGAAGGGAAGGCAGCCCATGGAGAGAGAGAGATCGCCTCCCTCTTCCCTCTTCCCTCTTCCTCTCCTCCTCTTCTTTCCAATCCGGTTTGCCTTTTGCCAAGGCAATCGCTTCCCCTCGCTGGGATTTTCGCCCTGCCCACCAATTCGCCTTGCCCACCAATTCGCAATGAATGCGAAGGCTCCCTAGGTACATCCTCTACAAACCGAATGTCAAAATCTCCCTACTCCTTACGGATTAGCTCCGTATTCTGGCGAGTTCTGGGGCAGCGTCGTGTGTAGACACGGGGAACAATACGGATTAGCTCCGTGTTCTGGGGCAGCGTCGTGTGTAGACACGGGGGAACAATACGGATTAGCTCCGTGTTCTGGGGCAGCGTCATGTGTAAACACGGGGGAATAATATGTATTAGCTGTGGATGCCCTTTGGATTAGCTCTGCTTCAGACCCCATGTGATAAGGGCCATAGAGTTGGAAGAGAACACAAGGGCCATCCAGTCCAACCCCCTGCCATGCAGGAACTCCCAATAAAAGCATCCCCAACAGATGGCCATCCAGCCTCTGCTTAAAGACCTCCAAGGAAGTAGGCTACACTACACTCCTAGGGAGTGTGTTCCACTATCGAACAGCCCTTACTGTGAGGAAGTTCCTCCTAATGTTGAGGTAGAATCACTTTTCCTGGAGCTTGCATCCATTGTTCCGGGTCCTAGTCTCTGGAGCAGCAGAAAACAAGCTTGTTCCCTCCTCAATAATGACATCCCTTCAAATATTTAAACATGGCTATCATATCACTTCTTAACCTTCTCTTCTCCAGGCTAAACATCCCCAGTTCCCTAAGTCGTTCCTCATAGGGCTTGGTTTCCAGACCCTTCACCACTTTAGTTGCCCTCCTTTGGACACGCTCCAGTTTCTCTACATTCTTTTTGAATTGTGGTGCCCAGAACTGGACACAGTATTCCTGGTGAGGCCTGACCAAAGCACAATAGAGTGGCAGTATTACTTCTCTTGATCTAGACACTATACTTCTATTGATGCAGCCTAAAATTACATTGGCCTTTTTAGCTGCTGCATCACACTGTTGACTCATGTTCCACTTGTGGTCTACCTGGACTCCTAGATCCCTTTCACACGTAGTCTCATTCAGCCAGGTGTCCCCCATCATATATCTGTGCTTTTCGTTTTTCCACCCTAAGTGCAGTACCTTACATTTCTCCATGTTGAATTTCATTTTGTTAGCTTTGGACCTACTTTCTAGTCTGTTCAAATCATTTTGAATATTGATCCTGTCTTCTGGGGTATTAGCTACTTCTCCTAATTTGGTGTCATCTGCAAATTTGATAACTATGTCCCCAATACTGTTATCCAAGTCAATTAAAGATATTGAATAGCACTGGGCCCAGGACAGAGCCCTGTGGCACCCCACTGGTCACTTCTCTCCAGGATGATGAGGAGCCATTGCTGAGCACTTTTTGGCTTTGGCCAGTCAACCAATTACAAATCCATGTAACAGTTACTTTGTCTAGCCCACATTTTACCAGCTTGTTTGCAAGAATGTCATGGGGAACCTTGTCAAAGGCCTTACTGAAATCAAGATATACTATATCCACAGCATTCCCTTCATCTACCAAGCTGGTAATTTTATCAAAAAAAGAGATCATATTTGTCTGGCATGACTTATTTCTCTGAAACCCATGTTGACTTTTTGTGATTATGGAATTATCACAAAATTATGTGGTAGATAACAGCACAAAAATCTTTATCTCGACCCTTTTTCATCTCTGTTACTTCAATGATACTTGCCCCATGAATTTTACTCCATTATACGACACATAAAATGCTGCCTATATCAAACATTAGAGAGCCAGTGTGGCATAGTGATTTGATGACCAGGGTTTGATTTCCTGATTGGTCATGAAGCCCACTGAGTGACCTTGGGGAAATCACATGCCATTTATTTATTTATTTATTTCCAGGATTTATATCCTGCCTTTCTCTCACAGTGGGATTCAAAGCAGGTTAATGGCCATGGCAGTTAGCATGGTGTCAAACTGCACCACTGCTAAACTGACCCTGGGAGAATGTCTCCTTCTTCTCTTTCTCTGATAGATTTTTCCAGGAAAGAATGACTTGCACATAGATCCTCAGGCATGGCTGGCTACAGCAGCTCGTCACTACTTCATAACATGATTCAGAATGTATAGTTGGACCTCCATATCTGTGGGGGATCTGTTCTGGACACTCCCACCCCACAGCTACAAAAATCCATGCATGCTCAAGTACTATTTTAGTTAATGCAGTGTGGCATCCATGGGCCCGCTAGCACAGTCATGTGCACTCATTGCCATTAAGAAAAATGTGGGCTTGCCATCCATGGATGGTTAAATCTGCAGATGGCAAGTCCACTGATATGAAGGATGGACTGTACGAATAGTCAAAACATGTGGACAGGACAAGAACATGCAAGAATTAGGTCTTCTGTGTATTAGTTAATCAGTCCAGAAACATTACAATTTTTATTTTTCTTTGTGTGTGTGTGTGTGTGTTAGATACATATTTTAATTCTCACAATGGATTGAATCAATTTAGAGTGGCAAGCCTATGCTTCCCCCCCCCCTTCTTAACTGCCCTTGGGTCAACCTCCACTCGTGGCAATCCTATGGATAAGACATCTCCAAGCTTTCCCATCCTCCACTGCTCTGCTTAGGATCTGCAAATCTAGGCCCATAACATCTCTGATTGAGTCTACCCATCTGGCATGCAGTCTTCTTGTCTTTCTACTACCCTCTATCTTTCCTAGCATTATTGTGTTTTCTTTCCATGATGTGGGCAAAGTATGACAGCCTCCATTTCATCATCATGGCTTCTAGGGAGATTTAAGGGTTGAACTCTTCAAGGACCTATTTGTTTGACTTTTTGGGGGTATCCATGGTATCTTCAGGATTCTTGTCCAGAACCACATTCCATATCAGTTGATATTCTTCTTCTCTGCTTTCTTCAATATCCAGCTTTTGCATCCATACATGGTGGTGGGGCTTGGAATCTAACTTTAGTTTTCATTTGTGTGTCTTTACTCTTGCAAGATAGATTAGGATCCCTATCATCGAAATTTCCCAACATTTGAGACAGAGTCTCCTGTTTGCCAGGCATGCTCAAAACTGTCCAGAAATACATGAGGTAGGCCTACATATAGCCTCCACAAGTCTCACAAGAGGCAATCCCAAATCCATATCCATTTTGCAATGGTAGGCAGCCATCTTGAGATATGTAGTTTAATTGACAAGCATTTTTCAATTATTTTCAAATATTCCTTCTGTTCCCAATTTATGTTATTTCCCCAAGCCTTCCTAAATGTGTGTGGGAACTGTAATAGCAATAGCAAGTACATTTCTATACTGCTTATCAATGCACTCAAGCACTCCCTAAGCAGTTTATGATGTGTAAGCTAATTGCCCCCAACAGGCTGGGTACTCATTTTAGTGACCTTGGAAGGATGCAAGCCTCAGTCAAGCTTGAGCCCTTGGCTGGTATTGAACTCGCAACCTTGTGGTTTGTGAGTGAGTGGCTGCAGTAGGCATTTAACTACTGGACACCCAGGGCTCAATTAAGTTGATTTAATCTAGAATTACACTGGGCAAAAAGCTCCTCCTTTAATCATTTTATGGGATAGATATTTCCTTTAATTATGGGATAAATGCAAGGGATTTTACTAAGGAAAGAGAAGCACCTTTTCTCCAAGGCCTGACATATTTCTTTCAGATTCAGTTATTCTAAATTATTCTGGATTAATAGATCCATGACAGAAAACTGTGATTTATGGAAATAGACTCCTTAAGGCCTGGCTATTAAGATTGTAGTCTTTTGTATCAGGGTGATTTTTATTTGCAGCTGGGATGGCTTCTTGTTGGAAAGGTTTATCCTTATAGAACTTAAATGTAATGAATTATATATAATGCAGTCACGTATAGTGAGTTATGCTTCATTTCTAGCACTGAAAAAAATAACTCCATTGCATTACAAAAGTAATTTCGGAGTGGAAAGTACATTACCAGAGAGAATGACAAGTTTCCTTTCATACAGAGAGGAAATCATACCCATTGTATCTCAAAAACAACAAGAACAATGATATAGCATTTTATAGTGACATTACTAGTGACATTATGTGGATTTTTAGAGGAAGGTGCTATCTGTGTACAAGACTAAGGTTTATGTGGGCTTTTGAGGGCTTTTCAGGCTGTAAGGCTGTGTTCTAGAAGAATTTCTTCCTGACATTTCGCCTGCATCTGTGGCTGGCATCTTCAAAGAATAGTGGCATGGAAATGAGTGGGGTATATATATACTGTGTGACCCTTGGTTGAGAGGATATGATTTTCATGTTAATCTGTGTATTGTTTTGTTCTTGAATGGGAAGGCCTCAGGGTAGGAAGATATGCAAGAAGGATTACTGCCTATTTAATTAGTGGTCCATTATCTGCAGGAAAACCCCTGCCTCTGGGTGAAGTTCATTTGCATGTTCTGAATCTCGATTTTGGTGTTTTTCAGGACTAGTAGTCAAATGTTGTTTTTTTAATTTATTTTCAGGGTTTCTTCTTTCCTGTTGAAGTTGTCTGGGTTTTTGTGGATATCAATGGCTTTCCTGTGTATATGTGTATTCTGACTTTATAGTTTTGGCATGGTCCAGAATTCCATTGTTTTTAAATAGCATTTTGTGCCCAGGTTGGTTTATAACATGTCCTGCTACTGCTGATTTTTCTGGCTGGCCCAGTCTGCAGTGTCTCTCAAGGACATGCCCATATCTGCATGGAGGAAAAGAAGTGTTTCAACCCTGCTCCTGAATTGAGTTGTTCAGATGACACATGGGGCCAAAACAGGTGAAACATAGGTCCAATTCACTCACCAGGGTGATTCTCTGAAGAAAAAAGAGCCCCTGTTTGCTCTGAATCAGGCTGGAAACGCCAGAGAATTCCTTGAGCATGTGAGCTGTATGTTGGTCCAGAAATGTGGGGACAAGCATTGGTTGGAAGAGGTCAGAAGGTACTATGGTTTGGATAAGCCTTTGACCTCTTCCTGTCTGGCCATTCAAACTCCCACCACAGTGCTGTCACTTTCAATTTTGTGTGATTCCTCCAGCACTGTTTTTTAATAAGATTGATGCCAGGAGTGGAGGGGGAAGTTGTGAGAGAATGACTAGGTGTGTGTGTGAAAGCGACCTGAAGAACCAAAGAAGATGGCTGTCGTTAAGAGACTTGTTTAAAGAAGGAACTTGGCAGATGAAGCGAGGAATTGCAAAAGAATGCAGACATGGCTGGATGGGTGTAGCAGAAACAGGACATATTCTGGCAGAGCCAGGACACATCCAAGGCCACTCTCTGATAAGAACAGGAGAAAACAAAGCAAGTATGATACCATGGAAACCATCAAAATATAATTACCCAGAGAAGGCTAATGTACTGACTATAAAGACTGGGGGATTTCCAGCTTGATGCCATGATTCCAGAACCACAGCAACAGGTCATCCAAAACTCCATTGATAGCCTGATCAATGTTCAAGTGGCAGGTCATGTGAGTATGGTGTATGAGTGTGTGAATGAATGAAAGAGCTCTTGATACTTAAAGTGATTGTATATGTCTTGTATATGTCTTAATAAATGTTACATGAATAGTTTTTTGTGGGTTTTTCAGGCTGTGTGGCCATGTTCTAGAAGAGTTTCTCTCTGAAGATGCTATCCACAGATGATGGCAAAATGTCAGAAAGAAACTCTTGTACAACATGGCCACACAGTGTGAAAAACCCACAAAAAACTATGGATGTCAGCCATGAGAGCCTTTGACTTCACGTTACATGAATAGTGTCTAAAAGCCAAATTTGGTCTCTCTGTGCCTTTTTGCTTGTCACCCACTCTGTAATCCTTAAACCCACCCTGATCCTAAAAAAAGAACCCTTTGCTGTCATGACAAAGAGTGTGGACAGTGCTTCCGATATTAGCCCTTTGTGGGTGCCAGTTGAGTGGACAGCTCATCCTCCCTGTGGATCTGGAAGCCCCAGTGGTAAGCCAGTTTTCACCATCAGTGCAGACTTGGCCCTTGTCTTATATTGCCATGTACAAAATTTGTCAACCCCATGCAAGACCAAGAGATTCAAGGGAATTTGAATAAAGGGAGGAAGGCATACGTTCGAGTAACATTAGTTGAATGGTTTGTTTATACTCATTTTGTACAAAGGGCAGTTTCTTGCTTGGGGGACATTGAAAAATCACCAAGAAAAAATCACCAAGATCCAGCATATAGAGGAAACTTTTAATTGATGTTGGGAAGTTTCAGCCCTATCTTGAAATAAGCTGTAAATATTTATCTTTAAAACCTTAATAAGAAAATATTTTCTTTGTTGGATAGTTGCTGCAAGGCATCATCATATATATTGATAATAGTATATGGGTGGATGCAGACGGGTGGCTCTGGGCCATCTCGAGAAATGGAGGATCAGGGCTGAGACTGCCGGATGCGTCGGCCCCAATCCTCCCTTTTGCCAGCCCAGAAAAGAGTGGCAAAATGCCGCTCCTTTCAGAGCTGACAAAAGGGCACCCAAAGAGCCACCGTGTGGCTCTTTGGTGCCCCTTCCTGCACAGCACATCAAAAGGCTGCACCGGAAGGATGTCCTGACACCACACGCCATGAGTAACAGCGCGTAGCATCAGCATGTCTTCAGGGAGGGGTTGAGGTGGCCGTCATGTGGCTGCCTCTCCCCATCCCTGCCTCCAGGATGGCCCAAAGGGCCTGTCTGTAGAGGCTCTAAATTTGCTATGTGCTGGTTCTTAAGTAGCCAAAATGGCACTAATGATGTATTAGGATTTTTAATGGGATATAGAGTCAATGTTAAAATGTTGAAATGTAAAGATGTGTGTGTCTGTATTTTTCCTTGCTGAGAAAAGCTGTTTTTCTGAGGCCAGATTTGCACTTATCAGCCCAGGTGTACTTTAGCCCAAACAAAGTACAGTTCTATGAGAAAGAGACCTGTTTACATAAAGGATTTATAAACATGAGAAATGTTATGGGAATTGCAGTCACATGATTTAGTATGGTAATTAAAGGTTGGGCTAAAGCACGTCATGCATCATCAACCAATCAGTCTGTAAAGGCTACACCCAAAGGGGTGGAGAATTGGGGGCTGAAAGTTGTGATCCAAAAAGCCTCTGCACTTGTTCTTTTACTTTTGAACTGTAATGGACTAATTAAAAGATTTCCCTGATGCTGCAACTAACCAATTTTGAATCATGTAGCAGATAGGCTTTGTTCCTGTTTAGCCTTCTGGCTAAAGTGAAGATGATATTATTATTATTATTTGTTTTTGCTTATGCTGTGTTTTACAATAAAAGAAGCTTGCTGGAGATTCCAGGTTTTGGTGATTGGTTTATGGACTGTTTTTACAACACATCCATCAACATAATTCCACATGATGCACATAAAGGGACCTTCAGCAGGTCCAAGGGAAATGAAGGTTACAGAAGCATGAAATGTCTAACAAAAATAAATCAAATTTCAGAACGGCTTAGTGACACTTGACTGTGCTTAGTATCCATGGAAAATGTAAAGGCTGAGTGGGGACAAGGATGGAAAAATGTGTGAGAGAGGACAGAAAAAAAATAGAATATCCTTACATATATCTTGGATTATATCTTGAAGATGTGAGTAATATGGATTTGTTAGTTCAGGTTGTATAGTGAACCCTCCACATTTGTGGGTTTCAGATGTGCAGTTTTGACTAGTCACAACTTTGTAGCTGCGGCTTAACAAGATCAATCTCTTCATCTCCCTCCTCCTCACCCTTCCTCCCAGCCAGCCAAAACTAGCACTGTACATTCCACTGCTTTACCAAACTTTGCATCCTCCTCATTTCCAAAGACTTTCCCTTTGGATCTGATGTTTACAGCCAACCCAGGAGAATCCAACTTTTCTCCTCTCCTTCTCTTTCCACTCTCTCCTGGCCAGAGAAAAGCAACACCATACTGTCCCTTTGTGGTGATGGCTGCAAACATCAGATTCGGAGTGGAAAGACTTTGGAAATGAAGACAATGAAAAGTTTGTCAAAGTGGGGAAGACACGGTGTTGCACTGGCACAAAGGAGCCTGTTCACCTTTAATGGATAATAAAAGGCCACAACATTATTTATCTGTATAGGGGTCATAAATCACAGTTTGACAGCCATAAATCAATCATATTGTTTGCAATCTATTTAACATATCTGTATACACCTACATCATAAATCATGCTGTAAATCAAACCATAAATTATGCCATATACCCAGCCATAAATCACGCCATAAATCAATCATATATCAATACTCAGATCATAAATACAACCATAAATCATGTCTTAAACTATTCATAGGTCAACACCTGTCACGAATCATAAAGCCATAAATCACAAACTGTCATAAGAAATATCATCCATCATAAATCACAATACATCAATGAACTAGCTATTTCAATATAATACATGACCGCTATAACTAGGTACATAGATGGTCCTACCCAAGTTGTGCCAAAGCAGCAAACAACATCAAATGACAAAACTAAAGGTTAAACCTAGGAAGAGAAAATACACATTCAGGCTACATCATGAACACACTCAGAATAACACCATACAACACTAAGACTGAAAATCCCCCAGGGAGGGCGAAAAACCCATGCTCCAATAGCACTGGGAAAATTCCCTCCCAGCCCCTAAAGGCAACCAGTGAAAGCCTAAGGGTATAGTAAGGAAAAATAGTAAGCTGAGGGTGGGTGGGCTAGGTCTCTCAGTTGCCCAGTTTACCGTGGCTGCAGCCACATGGAGAAGGACCTAATATAGGCCCTAAATCTCAAGAGATTACATAATTTCATGTAATTATGGGGGTTGCTGGGGGATCTCACAAGATCCCCCTGATTGTCTGGGAGCTACAGGAATGGGCAAGACTTCCTGAGGCTTCCACCAATTACAGTACCAGCCTCCCAAAATGGTAGGCGCAACATGAATCAGGGGGGCTTTGCACTGACAGAAAGGAGCCCATTTGCCTTTAGTGGGTAATAAAAGGTCACAACTTTATTTATCTGTACAAGGGTCATAAATCACAGTTTGACAGCCATAAATCAGTCATATTGTTTGTTATCCATTTGACATGTATCTGTATACACCCACATCATAAATTATGTTGTAAATCAAACCATAAATCATGTCATATATCCAGTCAAAAATCATACCATAAATCAATCATATGTCAATACTCAGATCATAAATAGATTTCACATTGCATTGCATTGATGGCAACTTCACTTATAGCACCTGGCCAGGCACATCTTGGTAGGAGCTTAATCCATAGTAACATTGTGTCCGGTAAAAGGTGTCATACTTCTTGGAGATCTGCGATGATTCTTTTGACCAGCTGGAGTCCTGGGGTCTTGACCAAATCATTCTCACTAAGGGCTTTTACAGACTGCCAGAAATAGTGCAAATTGAGGCAACTTTAACTGTCCTGGCTCAGTGCTAAGGAATCATGGGAACTGTAGTTTATTGTGGCACCAGAGCTATCTGACAGAGAAGGCTCAATGTCCCAGAAACAAATACAATTCCCATGACTCCTTAGCACTGAGCCAGGACAATTAAAATGACCTCAATCTGCATTATTTCTGGCAGTCTGCAAAGGCCCTAAGATGGGTCAGAAGAAGGTGAGGATGCATGTGTGTAGCAGCCAGCTTGATGACATGTAGCACGAGAGCTCCCCATAACATCCCTTGATGCCCAAACCAATGAATATTTGCCATCTGAGCCAGACCAAGATTGGGTCCTCTGCCCTACTATAGAGCATGTTATTCAGTCAAAAACAACAGTGACCTATAATCCATACGTCACCCTGATACTCACCTGCTGAACAGAAAACACATTAAGGAATTGGGGAACCAACCTTCAGATCCCCAGCGCAGGAAGACAAGAGCCCCTGGCCTGAGACTGAATGTATGATTTAAAGCAGGGGTCGGCAACCTATGGCAAAAAAATGGCTCCTGTGCTCACGGGCGCCTTTTTGGAAGGCCCCATGGCAGCTGCGCCATGCAAATTTGCATGGTGCAGCTGCCATGGAACCTTCCCTGGGCCTTGGGAATGCCCCCTGCCCATGCGCTGTGCAAATTTGCATGGCGCACACATGGGGGGGTGTTCCCAAGGCCCAGGGAAGGGCCCCCCTGCCCGTGTGTCAGACAAATTCACCTGACACACACACGGGGGGCTTCCCAAGGCCCCCCGCCTGTGAGCCAGGCGAATTTGCACAGTGCATGTGCAGGGGGCATTCCCAAGGCCCAGGGAAGGCACCCCCCACCCGTGTGCCGGGCGAATTCGCACAGTGCACACGAAGGGGGGCATTCCAAAATGGCGAGCATGCTTCTCAAATTTGCAGATGAATCCTTCTTTGGAGGTCTTTAAACAGAGGCTGGGTGGCCATCTGTTGGGGATGCTTTGATTTTGAGTTCCTGCATGTCAGGGGGTTGGACTTGATTGTCAAGGCCATGTGGCACCCTGGTCTGGAAAATGACATGGATGTGGCCACTGAAAGGAACTGGAGCAATAGGAACAGGGTTACTACAGTTCAAGTGGCAGGTGCATGAGTCAGCATTTGGAAACCTCATAGGAGGTCTGATGCAATATGCACAGTGGATGAGACCAGCAAGGTATGCATCTCAGGAGGTCTGATGCAACAGGCACTGGGAATGAAACCAGCCAGGTTTCATTAGTGCATGGCTGTCACATGTTACCAAGAAGACCACCTATATACGGTCAGAATCTCCATTAATGGTTGGTAGTTGGCTAAGTACTTTGTTGGTCTGTATAGCTGTGAGTATTCAAGACAGATGTCTGGTACTCTATGTATCTTTGTAAATATTTGCAACAAAGATTAAAGCCCTCATTGAGTGAAGTCTCACTGTCCAGCGATTCATTTCTCCAAACTGAAAACAGCAGCCTGCATGTGGGAGGATTTTTTCTGTGCAGTCTGGAGCAAGATTCTTCACAGAAGACCATCTTCTCGGCGTTCCTGCCTACGTGCATCAACTCCCCATGTGTGTATGCTAGATCCTGCCTGTCTGCATACCCCAACACAGGTTATGGGCCCAGTGTGTACGTAAATAATGCCTGAGTGGTTGTGAGTGTTCCAGAATTGCCAGTGTGTGTTGCTGAATCCACGGAAGGCAAAGTCCTGGGACTGAGTGAGTTAAAGTGTGTTCGTCACTGTCAGTGCCATTATCAGTGTGCCAGAGAAGGCCTCAAGCTTCCATGTGTGTTGGTTGCTTGCCCGGGCCATTGGCAGTTTGCCCAGAAGTCCATCTGCATCTGTTTATTGCTGACACAGAGCAAGAAGGTGGAAACAGCTATTTGATTTGAGAAGCTTAGTGATGGAAATTATGCTTCTTGGAAAATCTATATGCAAGCTTTACTGATAAAACAAGACTTATGGGACATTGTGCTTAAACAACCTGATCCAACAGATGACTCTCAGATTGATGATGACCTCAATCATTTTAGCCCTAGAAATAAGCCACTTATTTCTTATATGAATCACATCAGGGAAAAGCAGACAGCTCTTGATGTGTAGCATGCCTTAGAATGAGTTCATCAGCCCAACGGAGCATTATTTGCAGAGTGCAGCAATAAAGGCATTCAGATTGAAGAATCTCAAAAAGTCTTCATACTCCTGAGCAGCTTGACCAGTGAGTGGGACTTTTTGATGTATGGTCTACAGGGAGTCATCGAGGCAGATCTGATGACTGAGCTTGTGGCTTCAAGGTTACTGGACGAGGTCCAAAGATGAGACTTCGAGGTGAGGTCCAGGGAAGCTGTGAAAACAAGCTGGAACCAAACACTGAACCAGTGTGCCCAGAGGGTGAACAGGCCCCCAAAGCCCACCGGATAAGCCCTCCTCCTCCCTAAAGCCCCCCCCCGAGATCAGCCCACCCCCAGGGTCCAAACTTCCCCTTGCTAAAGTCCGTTATAGCTCCCTTTCATGTCTATGCAGCCCCTCAGGCCAAAAAAGCCCCCAATACACTGGGTTCCTCCAGATCAAGCCCCACTGCCCCTGCTCCCCCCCAGGATCACCCCCCCCAATTCTCTCACCCTTACCTTACAAGCCTGAGCCTACTGAGACAAAAGGACCAGAGACAGCTGGTCCAAAAAAGGTTAGTGCTGCAGGTCCTTCTCTCTCAGCTGCCATTTGCCACAGCCATGTGGACAAGGGCCTAATATAGGCCCTAAATCTCACCCCAAATCTCACAAGATTATATAATCTTGTAAGATTATGGGGGTTGTTGTAGAATCTTGAGAGATCCTTCTGATTGGTTGGGAGCCTCAGGAAGGGGAGGGATTTCCTGCAGCCTCCACCAATCACAGTGCCAGCCTCCCAAAATGGCAGGCACAGTAAGAAGCCCCTCCCAATGAGTTGGGGGAGAGTCTTTGCTTTTGTCTCTGGGAGGGAGAGGAGAGAAGGTGGATCCTTTGCAGCGGTGGCTGCTAACATCAGATTGAAAGTGGAAGCATTTTGAAAATATGGGGGAGGCTATGTGTTTTAAGGTTGCAAAGAGAATTATGGGTGGTGCTATTGGTGGGAGAGGACCCTTATCACTCATGTTGGGGAGGGGGACTATCATATTCATGGTTTTTCCACTTTCGTAGGTGTCTTTGCCCCATAACCTCTAAGAATGTGGAGGGTACATCCCCTCCAATGCAGATCACAATTATTTTACATTGTCATTGTGTACTGTGGCCAATTCATCACTTGGTGGCCAGCCTTCTGGTGATCATCCATGTTAAACTAGTCTGGTCCTCAATGTCTGCAGCCTGCCACTTGGCTATACTTAAAGAGGAGTTAGCTCTTCAGTAAGAGCATGCTTTTTACTATCATATCCTTCAAGAAACCAAGCTACCTTCTCCCCAGCTTTGGGGAGAAGGTAGGGGATAAATAATAAAAGAGAATAGAACAAAAAATAATGGAATAGAATGGAACACAACATGAAACAACAAAGCAGCCGAGTATGACTTTGTGTAGGCTACATTAATATATCAGCTACATTTCCTAATGTCATAACAAAATTGTTCCTCCAATGAGCCATGTAGCATGAAATTCTCTTATTCAAATATTTTAAAAAGAGTGGGTGGTTTTCTATAGTTAAACTTTATCCATTATCTTGGGATTTAAAAGTATAAAGTGTCAAGGATATATGATCTAACTCTTTGCTTTTAATAGACTTGTAAATTTAAACAGTTCCCTTAAATGTATCAAACATAGTCAATGAATATGAATTTCTCCTCCAGGGTATATAAACCATTTTTCATAAATTCATACTGCAGAGGAAGCATTAATATTGACAACTTGGTTACTAGCAATATTTTGAGTGGGTGGGATATCAGTTCTTCTGTTGCTTGAAACTGGGCTAGCTACTGAGATTAAGAATCTCAGTATTTTCTCATTAAAGACAAAAACAAGCAATTAAAAAAAACATTCAATGAAGCATGCATAAGTTTGCATCTAAGGACCACTTGGGACTTACTTGTAGCTGGAATCCAACACTGCAAAATCAGACTTTCCCTTACATAGCGAGGAATCTGATGGCAAACTATTCCATCAGCAGCATGAGTTAATTGGATTTCACTTTTTGAGTAAATAAGTATACTATTGTGCTGTTAAGTCTTAAAAACAGGGAATTGTGCAGCTCCTGGGGGGCGGGGTCCAGCTCATACTGAACCCCAAAGCCCTCAATATCCCATGCTCCAAATATTTTCAACTAGTAAAAAGAACTGATAGACATTTAGTTTTTGTTTTGTTTTTTAAATATGGCTTAATAACGCTGTTGTATGGGAAACCTCTGTCTTGACCATAGAGAAGAACTCACCCTGCAATGGAGGGGTGAATTGTCTCACTATTCAGATCTCCAGCTCCTGGTGGCCTGTGCTGCTATTGTCCTCCTCCTCCTCCTCCTCCACCACCACCACCACTATGTGTTCAGATGTGCTTTAAATCTGCTTTTATCTTTGCATTGCAGTTGTTTTGCTTGAATTTTATTCTTGTTAGCTACCATTTTTGACAGATGGTGTGATACAACTAAATAAATTCTTGGTGAAAGCCATCCAAAGTAACTTCTCCACACTTGCCAAATTCAGCAGGTGCACCTAGATCCAGCATATAGAGGAAACTGTTTTTTTTAAAAAAATTTTTATTAATTCATACTAAACAAACTGACAAATACACAAAACAACATTAGAAATATAACATGAAAATAAATTTAAAAAGACTTACAAGAACAAAACAAATCACTAGCATAAATATTTACAATTTCTATACTTCCTATAGTTCTTGGCAATTCTTCTTCTTCTTCTTCTTCTTCTTCTTCTTCTTCTTCTTCTTCTTCTTCTTTTGTTATATATAAAAAAGTACTTTCCTGTTCTACTTACATCATAGGAGCTATACACACTGGCATAAAGAGCCGGCCTGAGGGACAGAGTTGGGGGCATGGCAACCACATGTCGGCCACCTTGACTCCATCCCCAAGCCGGGGCCACACCTCCCAAACAACCGCAGCAAAAGGGTGCATCTTAAGTGCAGCGTTTAGGTGCACTGTGTCGAAGAAGCAGAGAAAAGCCACTGCTGTCGCAGGTAGAGCACTCTTTTTGAGCCATGGAAATCTGAGATTGGGGCCACAGCGTGTAGTTGCTACAGCCCCGATCTGCCAAGGAAAGGGACGGTGTCCTGCCACCCCTTAGGGGCCATCTGTATAGCCCCATACTCTATTTTTATCATAACATATAGATAAAAACTACATATACATCCACCTATTTTCTATATTCCTAATCTTATTTCTTATCTTCTGTAGCCCTTTTTGTTTTTTCTATCCCTTTTATCCATTATATTATACCATCAATTAATTTATTCTTATTCACAAGCAATATAGATAATCTTATCTTCTTCTTGGATATATTTAATCCATGGTTTCCAATCTGCATTAAATTTTTCCATAGATCTCCCACTAATCAAACATGTCAATTTATTCATTTCATATTAATCAAACATCTTCAGCTTCCATTCCTCTGACTTAGGTATTTTTTATCTTTCCAATATTTTATCTATAAACTCCTGGCTGCTATAATCATATGAAATAGGACCTTTCCATACTTAGGGGCTGCACAGACCCCCCCTCCCCGAATAGAACGGTGCCTCACCACCCCTTTCAATGCTGGATTGGGACCTCAGCAACCATATGCCTCGGCCCCAATCCAGCAGTTTGCTGCTCTAAAAAGAAGCAGCTGCTCCTTTTTAGAATGGCAAAAGGGTGCCCGTGCCACCACATACACTTTTGGTGTCTGGTGTGTGTTTGCTGCACCAAAGGAGTGTGTAACACTGCCCACTGTGTGGTCAGGCAGGTGGTGTGATGCTGGCATTGGACTGGAGTCAGGGCAGCCAGTGTGTGGTTGCCATGTCCCAATTCCAGCCCGATGCTGGCAGTCTGTTTTGCTCCTTACTTTCAGTATCTTGATTCTCTATTATATTCAGTAGATATATCTTAGGGTCTTCACAACCATTGAAGTTGAAAATTTTCTTTATACATGTATACATGTATGGATCATTTTCCAGTATTCCAGCATCTTTTTCCTTTATCACATTTCCACCAACAATGATAATATGTTTCTACTTCCCTACCACATTTCCAACAAGTATTTCAAGTTTTTAAAGTCATTTTGGAAAGTTTATAGATTGTTGGGTACCATCTATATTGGGACTTATACATGTTTTCCTTAATATCATAATTTAATATATATTTAATTATTTTCTTCCAATTTTTTTCCCATTGTCCTAAATTGATATTTTGTTTTAAATCTATTTCACCATAAATTTCTTTACTGTTTCCTCTTCCATTTCATATTTAACTATCAATTTATATAATTTTGATATTTGATGATTAGGGCCATCTTTTATATTTTATTCTAAATTTGGTTCTGCTGTACCAATTCGTTTCAGTTTTATGTCCATTTGGAGTCTTTCTTTTAATTGCCTATATGCAAATCAATTGCAATTATAACCTTTTTGTAATAATAATTCTTGTGTTTTTATTTCCCTTTTATCTCAAAGCAATTTTGTGATTTCAGTATAAGAAATCCATTTATGTTCATGTATTTTTTTGCTTCCAAATAATGCCTCATTTGTTGAGGCGCATAATGATATTTGATTACTCTACTTTTTTTATATATATATATTTTGACCATACCATAATAAAGATTGTCTTATAAAAGTATTATTGAATTATTTAACTACTTTTACTTTTTCATAAAACATTTATCTGTGAAGCCCGTATCTTAAACCTGCACTTTACAGTATTAATAACCTTCCCCACCCCTAATTTACAGTAACCCAGTCCATCAGCCGATCTCAGGTACATGCATGGAAGTACCATTTTAAGTTTAAGAGAGCTAATCCTCCTCTTTCCACTGTATAAAATAATATTTTTATTTTAACTCTTTCCCTAAGAAAGTCGAAATGTCCCTGTGCCACTGAATAAGATAAGGTCAAGGTGTTCCTCTCTGACAAGGTTGTCAAGTCGTGTCCGACCATAGGGAGCAGAGCTCATCTCCGTTACTAAGCCGAAGAGTCAGCATTGTCAGAGACTACTCTGTGATTATGTGGCCAGCATGACTGCACAGAACGCTGTTTACCTTCCCACTGAGAAGTGGTGCCTATTTACCTACTTGCATTTGCATGGTTTCAAACTGCTAGGTAGAACCTGGGGCTAGTGATGGGAGCTCACCCCATCATGCAGCATTTAATAAAGGATGTGTCATTTGTAATAATTGGAATCCTCTGAAATAAATATATCATTTTCAGTAACACAATTGTTTTAATAGTTGATATTCTTCCCATCCAGGTAATTTCTAATTTATTCCATCTATCTAGGTCCCTTCTAATATTTTGCCAAATTTTGTCATAATCATTCTTAACTAGCTCTGTATTTTTAGTAGGGAATATAATCCCTAAATATTTCACTGTTTTTTTCTCTTGAAATTATGATTTTTCTGTTAATGTCTTTATTTCCTTTTCTGATAAATTCATGGTTAACATTGTGGATTATTTTTGTTAATACAATACCCAGCCACTTCTTCATATTGTTTTAACATTTTCAATAATTGATCTATATTTTCCTTAGGATTTGCTGTAGTTAATACCAAATCTTCTGCATATTCTATATACTAATTTATAGATCATATTTTTCACTTTGACTCCTTCAATTAGAGTAATATTCTCTAATATTATTCAATAGTATTTCTAATCTTATCAGAAAAAGTAGAGATAGGGGACAACCCTGATAACTCCTCTAAATATTCTACATGATTCAATTTTTTCTCCATTCACTATAATTTTCGCTTCTTGATCTTTATATATCCTCTCTAACCATTTCAAAACGTTATCTCCAATTTCCATTTTTTCAATACTTCAAACATGAACTCCCATTTAATATTATCAAAGCCATTTTCCACATCAATGAAAATTAGTGCCAATTTTTAATTTATATTTTCCCCATGGAATTCTATTAAATTGAGTATGTCTTCTACTATTATTTTTAATCATTCTATTAGGGAGAAAGCCACTTTGGTCATGATGTATCCAATTAACTAAAATTTTCTTTTCCCTTTCCTCCAATATTTTTGCCAATAATTTATAATCTAAACCAGGGGTAGGCAAACTTTCCCCTTTAAGGGCCGAGGGACTTCAGCACCCAGAATCCCAGAAGCTATTGGCCAACATGGGACTATTGGCCAATATGGCTGAGGCTTCTGGGAGCTGAAGTCCCTCGGCCCTTAAAGGTGAAAGGTTGCCTACCCCTGATCTAAACTGAGTAATGAAATTGGTCTATAATTTTTTTTTATATTATTGATATACTTTTATTTACATTTACAAAAATACATTTTAAAGTAAAGTTTCTTCTTTTCCATTCTTTTTTCCAAACAATTATAATTTATCTTTGAACTTCCTATCAGATTACATGATTTTCAAGCAAATAAAAGAAATATAATACAGTTCCCTTATATATTGTGATTTGTCTTAGTCTTCCTATTCTTACGATGTTTCTTGGAGTATATCAAAGTCTTGTAAACATTAATTGTATTTACATAACCATTGATTTTCACAATAACATTTCAATTTCACCCAGTCTGTGTTTGTCACATCAATAGGGTTTCCTTCTATCATATTAGTTAGTCTGTCTAGTTCTATATTATCCTAAGATTTTAGTAGCCAACCTTCTATAGTGGGCACTTATTTTGTTTTCCATTTTTGTGCAACAATGGCGGAAGCAGGCACAAAAACCGCCCACCCTTGCCTCTCCCTCTATAATTTTAAGCATCCGTCAAATCTTTTTTTTTCCTTTTGGAATTAAAGTTATATTTGCTTGAGTCCATGTTTGAGGTATATCCCCTGTTAATATCTCATTTATTGTTTTTTGTAGTGGAGACAATAGTTGTTTCTCAAACACTTTATAGTACTTATTAACAAATCCATCTGGGCCTGGGGCCTTCTGGATTTGCTTTTTTAAAAATCACATCTGATATTTCTTCAAGAGTTATTAACTTATTTACATCTTTCCTTTGATGTTCCCTTAATTTGTTATTTTGTTTTTCTAGGTATTTTATTATATTATCCTTTTTAGTCTCTGAATTCTTATAAAATTCTGTGTAGTATTTTAAGAATACTTGTTTTATTTGCTTTTGATTTAACCAATATTTTTTCTCCTTTAATTTTCATAATGATCCTTTTTTCTTTCTCCTTTTTCAATTTATATGCTAAAACTTTCCCAGGTTTATTTGCCAATTCAAAATACTTTGGTGAATCTCATTTTCTTTTCTTTTCTATTTTTTGTACTGTGAGAATAGATATTTGTTTTTGTATATATTAAATTTCTTCTTCCACTTTCTGGTTGTTTGAGGATTTTTTTTAAAAATTACTTCTTCCCTTTCTTTTAATTCTTTCTTTAAGTTGTCTAATTTCTCTTTTTTTCTTTTTAATTTCCACTGCTTTTTGTATGAATATACCACAAATTACAGCCTTTGAGGCATCCCAAACTATCCAAGTCAATACTTCATTATTTTTCTTGAAAGTAATTTTTTATCCTATCTCTAATTTATTTAATTATTTTTTCATTCTTTAAGTCATTTCAGTGCCAATTATATTCCTTATTCCCTTTGAGTAGAGACAATGATACCAGACTATGGGCTGACCATATTTTAGGAGTATACTCATTTGATCGATCTTTGTGCATAATGTTGAAGAAATCATAAACCTTATCTAACCTGGAACAAGACTTGTGCCTATTTGAGAAAAAAGTGTAGTCTCTCATATCATTGTATTTAGTTTTCCAGGCATCTTTTAACACCATCAACTCTTTTAAATATTTAAAAAAACCTCCTTATGTCACTTTCCTTGATTTTCTTTTATTTATTTTTCTGATACTCTATCTAATTTAGGATCCACAACTCCATTCCAATCACCCATCATAATTATTGAATCAAATTCTAATAATTTCAATTTCAGTCATAATTTTTATAGAACTTTCCTTTATTATACAATGGTCCATATAGTCCTACTAATATTATCCTCTGTCCATTATCATTCATTTCCACCACAATAATGTGCCCTTCTTCATCATTCAATAATTCCTTTGTTTCATATTTTGAACTTACGTATATTACAACCCTTTTTAAAAAATTTGGAATTATATATATATATATTAGGAAGGACAGAAATATATTTCAGCTTCCAATTTTTTTTAAAAAAGGGGTTGTGCTATACGTAAGTTCAAAATATGAACTTATACATATGCTCACACTTCAATTTTTAATTTCCCAGAATTTTCAATTTATCAAAATTTATCAAATTTTCCATTCTGTATTAGACCCCTTTATCTTATTACCATATTTCTTTCTACACAAGGAATCAACACTATAATCAATTATATATATTGCTCTCACTCCTACTTAACTAGCTCCTCAATTAAAAACCTTTATATGACTTTCTGCCTCCAGTTACTAGTCAAATATCTTTACATAGTCTGTTAGTTTCTGTAGCTCACATTCAAAAAGCTCTAAATCTTAATTTTAAAGTCTTTTTCTTCTTTTCTTACCATCTGATTGAATGCTTGATATTAAACTACCAGTCCTAGTATGCCAAGTCACTTCCTTTATATTTTCTCCACTTCTTTTCTTTAAACTCCTCCTCTTTCTTCTTCTTTTACTTTCTTCCTACCTCCTGTATCCACTTAGCTGACTACAAGACCCAACATGCATCTGCTGATGTAATTATGGTTTCCACCCAACAGCCTCATCATCAAGCAGCTCAGGATCTTCACCTTTGCATTGTTTCCTCTTCTTTATGCCCATAGCCTTTCCTTCTGTCTTTGGTGACTCCTACTCCTGTTCTGTTTGCCCCACCTTATGTTCTCATTGTCCCCTTCTCCTCCCCATGGCTCTGCACAGGCATGTTGGATTTTTCAAGGACAGGGTTTGTGGGTGATTCTTTGGTAAGCAGCTTTTGGGTTTCTTTTTCTTCAATTTTATATAGTCCATTTGTTCTATTTATTTTCTACTTCTCCTAATTGTTAGAATATAAGCCTATCACCAGAAAAGGAACCAAAAAGATTGGGGGGGGGGGGGGAGAGGAATAGTGCTTGCCAAAAATTAGTTAATATATAATTTCCAATCTTGAAATATTTTATATTTTTCAATGATGAAAAAGAAAAAGAATAAGGAAGAAGATTTTCCAATAATAGTTTAACATTGTATACCCTTGAAACAGTCCAAAAAGGATAAATGTCCAGAACTATGTATCTTTTAGCTTTAAATTTAAATCATTTAACAAAGCAAGCTCAATCTTTCATACATTAAGTCCAAAATATAGTTACATTATGAAAGTTATTCAGTAAGTAAGCCAAGAACACTGGTTTAAATTGTTTCTTCTTTTAAACTTACAATTAATAAAAAATGGTGGTGCCCTTGTGAGAATCTCTTGCATTGATTTTATTGTAGTTGTGGCTTTCCTTCCAGTTCCCTCTGTTTCTCTCAGAGCTTCAGCCTGGGCTTATTGTCTGGCATTTTCACCTTCAGAAACCAGGTGTGAACCTGTCAGGCCCCCTCTGAATCTCCTATACCTATGGGATATTTTCAGATCTGAAAATCCTCTTATAGATCTGACCACCTCAATTAAATGAGATGTCCTTCCAGCATACCTTCAAGGACGTCTCAGCATGCCGCAATTACCAACTGGAAGTTCCCATATAGAGGAAACTGTTGAACCTGCCTCCTGTTATTTCTGCTTCATCTATGTGAAGTTTGGGGAATCAATCAAGAAAAAAAAAGGAGTGCCATACCCTAGTTCAGCATGGTTGGCTGCCCAGGGGATTCAAAACTAGGCTGTTCAGAATGAAATCCTTAAATCCCTTGGGTAAGATGGAAGAATCTGCCAGGTTTTTTTTTTTTCATTGTGTGTTTGTGTCTGTTTAATGCATGCTTTCTCATATACATTTCTCCTAACATAGGTATTTCAGCAGCCATTTTCCCCTATACAATGGGTTGTTGTTGTTGTTGTTGTTTTCTACATTATTTCCCCAAATATGCACATTTAAATCCACATTTTAGGTCCACATTAGCTGGAAAAGATCATCCACAAATGTAGAGAAGTTGGAATATTAAAATATATCTGTGTTTCAGTTTGCATATTGATTTAACAAGTGGAATCCTGAACTGCACAGAAACATGAACTGAAACCCTAGATCAGCTACTTACTTCAGGAGGCATAACTAACATATCTGGGCCCAATCCCTCACCCATATCAGCCTTAAGAGGCAGCTGCCGATCAGACAAAGAATGTCTACTCATGTGGTTCATTTGCTGGTGGAATGGGGTGTAAACACCCTCTTCCTTGCTCCCTACCAGTTGAACAGACCTCCTTCACTCAGTCCAGTAGTTAACTCTTAGACTGAGTGATATTTACATGGATCAACATTAAGACTATATAGTCTTTAAAAATGCAGACAAAGGACAATTTAGGGCTGCATCTACACTGCAGAATTAATGCAGTTTGATAGTCATGGTTCAATTGTCATGGCTCAATGCTATGGAATTCTGGGATTTATAGTTTTGTGAGATTTTTATTTTTCTCTGTCAGTGAGTTCTTGTGCCACAACAAATTAATTTTTTTAGAATACCATAGGACAGCCTATGCAGCATAGGATAACCATGACAGTTAAAGCAGTATCAAGCTGCATTAATTCTGCAGAGTGGCAGCAGTTTATGTTATGACTCTGTAGCTGCAATATTGAATGTAGTTGTTGCTACCTGCCCTTGCGTTGACCTGAATTCATGGTGACCCTGTGTATGAGGCATCTCCAAAACTCCCTGTCTTCCACTGCTCTGCTTAAGCTTTGGACTTTCATGCTTGTGTCCTCCTTAATTGAACCTAGCCATCTGATGTGCAATCTTCTCTTTCTACTTTCCTCTACCTTTCCTAGCATTGCTGCCTTTTCTAATGAGCCATGCCTTCTCATGATGTGGCCAAAGTAGCACAGCCTCAATTTAATCATCTTGGCTTCTAGGTATATTTCAGGCTTGATCTATTCAAGGACCCATTTATTTGTCTCTTTGCAATCCATAGTATTCTCAGCACTCAGCATGGTATCTTGCCCCACATTTCAAATGAATTGTTTTACTTTTTATCTGCTTTCTTCACTGTCCAGGTCTCACATCCTTACACTGTGATGAGGAATACCATGTCTTAAGTGTTTAATAGTATCTTTGCTCTTTAAGATCTTATCCAATTCTTTAATCATCCCATTCTGAGTCTTCTTTTTATCTCTTGGCTGCAGTCTCTTCTGATCTATGTTTGAGCCAAGTTATGAGACATCTTTAACTATGCCATGATTTGGACAAATTTATTTTCCATCCCTACCAAACAAGAGGATAAACATGGATCTGCATGTAAAAGGGACATCTGCACCTGTGACCTAAATTATTCAAACAATGAAAGTAATTATTCAAATGATAGCTGCTAGGCAGTTTCTGTTTTATTGAGTCAGCCCCCCCACACACACCTTTTGAGAAAAAAAAATAACATTTAGAGATATCCCACATTTTTAATGATAAAAAAGGAGGAATTTATAGTGATAAAATGGACAAAATTAAACTAATATCTTGGAACATAAAGGGAATGAATACGCCCCAAAAAAGGAAAAAAATGTTTCATTATGTTCAAAAACAAAGACCAGATATTTTGTGTTTATGAGAAACACATATAAGGGCGAAAGACTGCAAATGTTTAATTTGTAAGAAACTAGGTCAGGAATTTATAGCCGCGGCAAAGAATAAAAAAAATGGAACAGCATTATACATTTCTGATAAGTATGAAACGAAGGAATTGTTTGCTGATCCCCAAGGACGGTATATAGTTGTTGAAATTGGAAATAAAGGGGAGAAAATTATAATAGTAGGCTTATATGGTCCATTAACTAATAAAAGAGAATTCTATGAAACATTGTTAAAACAGTTAGAAAATATTGATAATAATGAGAAAGTGATAGTACTAGGAGATTGGAATGGTGTAATTGATCCTCAAATTGATAGAACCTCCCACAGAAAGATAAAACTATTGCAAGGTAAATTACCTCAAAGCTTTTTCAAATTACAGGAAAGAATGATGTTAAAAGATGCTTGGAAGACAATCCATGGGAACAGTAGGGACTATACGTTTTTCTCGCATCCCCACAATTCATATTCTAGAATAGACATGATTCTCTTGTCTTCAAATTTGACTAAAAGAATTCACAAAATTGATAATCTACCAGCGATTTGGTCAGATCACAATCCGGTTATGATGGTAATTAAAAATGGTACTAGAGATTTTAATTGGCGATTTGATGCAAAAATACTGAAAAATGACTAGATGATTAAAGAGACTCAGAAAAGTCTAGAATATTTCTTTCAAGAGAACTTGAATAAAGAAATGCCTGTAAATATTGTGTGGGATGTGGGGAAGGCGTACATGAGAGGTTACTTTATTAAGAAAGGTATTGAAATTAGAAAACAAAGAGAAAATCAAATGGAAAGTTTGAAAAAAGAAATTAAAATTAAAGAAAGTCAATTAAAGGAAAAACCCAACAATAAGAAGTTAAAGATAGAATTACAAAAATTACAAAAACATATGTCTATATTATTAACAGAAGAAATGCAGAAAAATTGAAATATATACGTCAAAGGAATTTTGAAAATGCCAATAAACCTGGAAAATTTTTAGCTTATCAATTAAAAAAGGCACGAGAAAAAAGAATTATATCAGTATTAAAGGAAGGACAAAATAGTTTTTCAACTCAAGACCAAATCAAAAGGATAATGTTTGAATATTTTTCAAATATATAGAGAGTTAATAATAGGAATTTGGAAATAATTTATAAATATCTACAACAACAAGATATAACCACATTGACAGAAAAACATAGGAATTATCTTAATAAAAATATAGAATATCAAGAACTTATGGACGCTATAGCTCAGTTGAAAATTGGGAAAGCTGGAGGACCAGATGGATATAACGCAGAATACTATAAAAAAATTAAGGAACAATTGGTGAACCCTTTGTTAATGACATTAAACAAAATAAAAGAAGGCTTCATTCCTCAGACATGGAAAGATGCGAATATTACCTTAATTCCGAAAGAAAATAAGGATAAAACTGAACCAAAAAAACTACCGACCAATTTCGTTATTAAATGTCGATTATAAGATATTTGCGAGTATTATTGCCAAAAGAATTAAAAAATGGTTAATAGAGTGGATATCCGAAGATCAATCAGGCTTTTTACCAAACAGAAGGATTCAAAATAATACTAGACATGTAATTAATTTGATTGAATTTTATAATAAAAATATAGATAAACAGGCAGCATTGATTTTTTTTTTAATTTGGAAAAGGCTTTTGATAATCCTAATTGGGAATTCATGCATATACTAATTGAAAGATTAAATATGGGTTCAAATTTTATGAGATGGATAGAAATGATTTATAGTAACCAAAGAGCTAAATTAATAATAAATGGTGAAACAACAAAAGATCTGAATATTCAGAAGGGAGTAAGGCAAGGATGCCCCCTTTCCCCTTTGTTGTTTATTATGTGTTTTGAAATTTTGTTAAAAGAGATTCGTAATAATAACAAAATTAAAGGAGTTAAAGTAAGAGGAATGGAATTTAAAACTAAAGCCTTCGCAGATGACCTAATGGTATCTATAACAGATCCATGTGAAAGTATTGTCGAGTTATCAAAAACGTTAGAACAATTTGGCCAGGCTTCTGGACTTAAAATTAATAAAGAGAAAACTATGATGATGCTCTTAAATATTTCTGAAAATGAAAAACAACAGATAAAAGATAAATAGCAATATATGGAAGTTAAAATGATTAAGTATTTAGGTATAAATTTTACTACTAAAAATTCGGAATTATTTAAAAATAATTAGGAAAAAATATGGTCAGAAAACAAACATGAAATGAATAGATGGAAAAATTGAAACTATCATGGATGGGCAAAATATCAACTGTTTAAGATGAACATTTTGCCTAAAATGATATTTTTATTTCAAAATATCCCGGTATTGATAAATTATGCACCCTTCATTAAATGGGAAAAAGACATTTCTAAATTCATTTGGGAAGGTAGAAAACCCAGAGTTAAAATGAAGTATATACAAGACGTAGTAGAACATGGAGGATTAGGGTTACCAAATCTTAAATTATATTATTATTTGTGTGCTTTATTTTGGATAGAAGATTGGATCTGTCTTAAAAATGAAAGGAATTTAAGATTAGAAGGTTTTGATAATGTCTATGCTTGGCATGGATATTTAATATATGATAAATTAAAGGTACATCAAAGTTTTAATGACCATTATTTAAGACGAGCACTTCTAAGAATTTGGACGAAAGTAAAGAAATTTTGGCCTGATAATATTCCATTATGGACTGCAATTAGTGAAATGGTAAATAAGGAGGATAAATTTAATAAAGAACATTGGTTAACATATAGAGATTTATTTAAAAAAACGATAAAGGGAAAAGAAATAAAAACACAGGAGGAATTGAACAAGGAGGGATTCATGTATAATTGGTTTACTTATAGGCAGATAAGGGAAAGATATATAATTGATTTAAAAACCAGGACAATAGGAACTTTGGATAAAAAATTTGAGGAGATTATTTTTTCAGATAATAACAAGAAGATATCGCAAATGTATAAATTATTACTGGGAATGGAAATGGCGAGGGATATAATTAAACCACAAATGGTCAAATGGGCCCAGGATTTCAGATTTAATATAGAATTAGCTCAGTGGGGAAAAACCTGGCAAAAGAGATTAAAATATACTTTAAGTAGTGCTATTAAAGAAAATTATTATAAACTACAATATCGTTGGTATTTAACCCCAATTAAACTTGCCAAGATGAAGAAATCTTCTGATATCAAATGTTGGAAATGTGACAAAAGTGATGGTTCATTTTACCACCTATGGTGGAAATGTCAAAAAGCTAAAGAATTTTGGGGAAATATTATAAAGATAATATCCGATATCTTGGGTATCACCTTAGAAAATAATCCACAGATGTTTTTATTAAATATGGTAAAAGACGTTGAGTTGGGGGGAAAAATTGGTAAATTATTGTTCAATCTTATTACTGCAGCTAAAATTATATATGCGTCTATGTGGAAACAAAAAGAAATACCGTCTGTACAGAAATGGATGATAAAAGTTATGGACATAACAGAAATGGACAAGCTGACGAATTTATTAAGAGAAGAAAATGAAGAGACTTTCAAGAAAACTTGGCAACCGGTGGTGGACTATTGGGAAAAAAATAGGGAACTAGTTACTACAATAGGTTTGTTATAAAAATATAGAAGAGTATGATAGAAATTGCTGTAAAATAATAATTGGAATTTAAACAATTTTTGTATAATAATAATTATGTTAGAATATGATATATTGTCTTTAAGTTACGTCATGTATGGTATGAGATGAATAGAAATACACTGTAATAGAAGTTAGGAAAAAAGGGCAAAGCACAAGGAATGTCTGGTGAAGGAAGTGTTTTATTATAGGTTATATTGTTATGTTAGTTTGTTTGTATGTAAGTTTTTTTCTTTTTGTGTGTGTTTGTTATGGTTTGTTATTGTTTGTTTAAATATTTTTTGTTCTGTTTGTTTGTAGGTATATATGTAATGTATATTTTTGATTAATTTTTGTAATTAATGTTTTTTTAATAATAAAATTAAAATTAAAAAAAGAGATATCCCACACACACATTAATTTTTTAAAATCATGAACACCTAAAAAATCTGAATCAAAGATTGCAGTTTAGAATGCATTATTTGTTTTGATGTGTAAATATTCCACATATTGGTCTATAGATGAAATTTTGATACCAGCAGATTAACCACATGAAGTGAACCTTATTTCACAAGGGCAGCTGAGGGTCCAAACTAAATAACAGTTAGAACAAATGCTCTGAAACTGGGACAGAGTCATAAAACACATGGAGAGAGGTGTGTATCTTAACAGCAAAATCAGCCAACTTAATTTTTTAATTAAAGCAGTATGAAGAAATTAGCAGGATTTGTCCATACTGTTCCCATCCATCTTCAGCATTTGGACTCCAGTATATGCACTTCTCATGCCAATTTCTGTGACCAGCAGCCTGCACCTGAATCTCAAAGCTATCTGAAGAAAAAAAGAAAAGGTTTACGATTGATAAAAAACAAGAGGGGATAGGAAATAATGAATAATGACGACTAATTGGGTCATCTCCGAGGCAAGGAAGAGGAGGGACAGCCGCATGAGTGGTGCCCCTTCCTCCTCCCAAGGTTACCCTCGGAGCTGCTGGCCCTCCGCACGGCCGGCGCTCCGGGGGCAACCTCCCGCCGCAGCATCCTCACACGCTGCGGCGGAAAAGTCAGGGAAAGTGCACCTGATGCATTTAGGGCGCACTTTCTCTGACTTCTGAAAGGAGTGCCAATTTGGTGCTCCTTTCAGGGACGCCGCCGGTGCACCGCCGTGCGAGTGCCTCGCTCCAGCGGCGCACCATCCCAGGGCATCCCCGATGCCCTGTTGAGTTAAAACAATGGGAATATACTTGGAAAACAAGATTAAAATATGTAAATGGGCAAAGTATAAAGGAGAGTTACTACAAAGTATATTTCAGGTGGTACCTCACTCCAGATAAATTATGTAAAATGTATAAAAATTATGATAGTAAATGTTGGAAGTGTGGGAAACATAAAGGTATACTTTTCCACATGTGGTGGACATGTGAAAAAGCAACAAAAATTTGGAGACAAATACATTATGAAATTAAAAAAGTAATTAAGGAAAATGTTGAACTTAAACCAGATGTATTTCTATTGAACATGGTAAATGATAATTTTGAAAAAAAAAGTTTTATATGTTGTCAGCTGCTAGGTTGATCTATGCGCAAAGGTGGGGGGGAAAGAAATTCCTTGAAAAGATGAGTGGATTTCCAAACTTATGGATTTCATGGAAACAGATAAGCTGACCAGACTTTTGAACTATAAGAATAGAAATGAATACATGGAAGACTGAAATCCCTTTATAAAATACTGTCATCAATATTGGGGAGATATTATGAGATTAGATACAGAGGCAGAGTAATAAATATAATTAAGGACTACATTCTTTTTTTTTTTTTTCTTTCTTCTTGACTCATTTAAGTATCACAATTAAAAAGCCTGGAATAAATGATTAATAGTTATAGAGGTTTAAAGCTTTAAATTAGAATTTATAGGTTAAATTTAAAGTCATAAAAGTCACGAAAACTTTAACAGAAAAAGACATTAATTCAGGTGGAGAGTAAATATAAGACAAGGTTCAGTAAATAAGATAATCTAATATCAAATGTTACAATGAGACAACTAGAGATTGTGCAAGTGGAAGTCATGAATGTTTGAATATCAGTGACCAGTATTTGTTTGCTATGTGGTAAATGTGTAGATGTCATATATGTTAGGTAAGGTATGTATGTAGTTTATTTGTTATGTAATGTTATGTAAGGTTATGTAAGGCTATGTAATGTTGTGGAAAGTATAAATGTTATGTTATGTTTTATACATGAATAAACTTTTTTGGGGGAAAGCTATCTAAAGATTTTTAAAAAAAGGATGAGCAGTGTTTCGTTCTCTAACAAATGTTTAACTCCACTGGTGCCAAGATAATCTCCTACTTTGCCTTGCCTGGCATTTGGGGTATGTCAGAAACACACACACCCCTCATGGTTATATATCCATTTGCAGTTTAGTGAGCTGCTTGAAATATGGCTGAGAGACACTGGTGTCCCGTATGCCTTACATTAGTTACAGATCAGTAAACACTCCACTCAAGACTGAAATGGACAATGTAACTGAAGAAGAAAGCAAAACTATCATTATACCAAACTATTACCTGAATAACATTTCAGATGAATTCAAGGACAATGTAAGAAACAGATTTGAACTATTGAGTATAATCAACTGGGAACCTGAAGGACTGTGGACACAAGTCAAAGACATAATTAAGGATGAATGCAAGAAAACACTAACAGTGGCCAAGAAGAAAGTTAAGAAACAATGAATGATAGATGAAACATTTCATGCAATAAAAAAAAGAAGAAAAGCAAAGGGAAATGGGAAAAAAGCCAGAAGTATGAGGACAACTGTTCAACATCTGACACACAGGGACAAGGAAAAATACTGCAATGGCCAATGCAGAGAAATAGAATACAACAACAATAAAAGAAGAACGAGAGACCTCTATCAAAAAATCCAAGAAATTAAAGCCAAGTTCAAACTGAGGGCAGGGATGCTCTATGGAGAAAAAAAGAATATAATACAGGAACAGGAAGAAATAAAAAGATGCTGGAGGCAATACACAGAAGAGTTATACAAAAGAGATGAGGGAATGAATGATATTTGGAATGAGGAGCTATATGAAGATGAACCCCAAATTCTAAGAAGTGAAGTGGAATCTGTAATAAAGGAAATGGGGAAAAAAATAAATCACCGGGAACAGATGATATCACTTCAGATGATTGAACTGCTACAGTGCCTATAGAGAGATGCAATTTCACTGCTAACTGAAATATGCCAACAAAAATAGAAAACAAAGTGGTGACCAACAAAAAGGAAATGCTCGATATACATTCACAAGAAAGGAAATACAAAAGACTGCAGCAACTATAGGAGAATAGCACTAATCCCACATGCAAGCAAAATAATGCTCAAAAATTTGCAGCATAGACTCCAACCATACATGGAGAGAGAAATTCCAGAGATGCAAGCAGGATTCAGTAAAGAAAGGGCTACGATGAACCACGTTGCAAACATACAATGGCTAATGGAGTGCACCCAAGAATTCCAAAAAAGAATCAACATGTGTTTCATTGACTACAGCAAAGCATTTGATTGTACAGATCATGAAAAACTATGGAATGCACTCAAAGACATGGGGGGGGGTGAGGGGGGGCCACTAAATCTGATAGTCCTGATGAGGAATCTGTGCCAAGGACAAGAGGCCACCATCAGAACAGAGTTTGTGGAAATAGAGTGGGTCCCAATAGGCAAAGGGGTCAGGCAAGATTGCATCCTATCACCCTACTTGTTTAACTTATATGCTGAAAACATCATGAGAAAAGCAGAAAAAGGAGGCATTAAGATAGGAGGAAACAACATTAATAACAAGATATATGGATGACACCATATTATTAGCAGAAGACATTCAGGAATTGTAACAGTTAATAAGGAAGATCAAAGATGAAAGTGCAAAGGCAAGTTTGATGTTGAACATAAAGAAAGCAAAAATAACGACCACAGAATAAACACACAAATTCAATTTCAATGAGGAAATTGAAATAGTTAGAGAATTCCAATATCTAGGATCAAACAGTGACCAGAATGGAGACAGCAGTCAAGAAATAAGAAGAAGACTAGGAATGGGAAGGGCAGCTATGAAAGAACTGGAAAAGATATTGAAAAGCAAAGACATACAACCGATCACTAAAGTCAGAATCATCCAGGCCATTGTATTCCCAATTACCATATACGGATGTAAGAACTGGACAGTGAAGGAAGCAGATAGAAAGAAAATCAACTCATTTGAAATGTAGTGCTGGAGAAGAGTATTTAGGGTAACATGGACAGCCAAGAACAAACAAATGGGTTCTTGAACAGGTCAGAGCAGGGCTCTCCTTAGAAGTAAAGATGATCAAGTTGGGATTATCGTACTTTGGTCACATAATGAGAAGGTATGGATCACTAGAAAAAACAATAACGCTAGGAAAGGTAGACGGTAGAGGAAAGAGAGGAAGACCAAAACCAGATGGATAGACTCAATCAGAGGGGTTATGGGCAAGGGATTGCAGGATCTGGACAAGGCAGTGGAAGATAAGGATTCTTGGAGATGTCTCATCCACAGAGTCACCATGAGTTGGAATTGACTTGAGAGCAGCTAACAACAGCAACAACAGCAACATAATACATGCAGTTTAATCTTCTATCCATCATCTCTCTCTCTCTCTCTCTCTCTCTCTCTCTCTCTATATATATATATATATATGGTGATGGTCCCCAAACTTTGGACCTCCAGGTGTTTGGGACCAACTGCCAGAAGCCCAGCTAGCTTGGCCAACAGTAAAAAAATGTGGGAACTGAAGTTCAAAACATTTAGAGAATAAAAGTTTGGAAACACTGATCTATGGCTATAAACTGAAAATAATATTTGTTTCACAAAGTTGACTCACTATTAATGCAAGTGATAATATAAGATTGTGGTGGTGGTGATGGTGGTGGTGATGGTGATGGTGAAGGCCTTTATTTCTTATTGTTAAATTACATCATTGTCCAAGGAGCTCAGAGTGGTATATGTGGCTCTTCTCACATTTATCCTGAGAAGAATCCTATAAGGTGAGTCAAGCTGAGCAAGAATTTCTGGTCCAAGCTCACCCAGTATGAGATCTTTGTGACTGAACTGAGATTGAAACTTTGATCTTACCAGCTTTATTCCTACATTCTGACCTATGACATGTTTTTGAACCTTTGTTATTGACTACACTGGCTAATGTTGAGTTAACATCAAAATCCAATGGAGCAGTGATGGGGAATTTTTAGGGGCTGAGTGTCCAAACTAAAAGGCCTTCTGGCAATGAGTGTTACCTGGTGTCAGGGGTGGGACTTCCACTTTCTAGGGGTAGGACTTCTACCCTCTGGGGGAATTTCTAGGGTGCAACACCCCCCCCCCGAGCTTTCAGCTGCCTCCCTCGGGGGACGGAGGAAGGAGGAGGAAGAGGCGTTTGCCTCTTCCTCCTCTTCCCCTCACACCATCCTGGGTGTGAAGAGAAAGCTGAAGGCCCAAGAAGGCCAGGAAGGAGGAGGAACAGGCACACACCTCTTCTTCCTCCTCCCCGCCCTCTATGTGCCAAGGAAAATGGCTTCACGTGACATCTCTGGCATGCATACCATAGTTTCACCACCATGGCTATAGAGTGTCAAAATTGCCTATCTCTGCTCCCACCATTGCATTAATCATAAAATGCATTTGCTATGTAATCAAAGTATTCCACATAAATTGTCACTGTAATTTTGAAAATGACACTTCTTATTCCTATACTGAAAATGGGATAGTCGACAGAAGTTTGAGCTGATACTGAATTGCACAGTGTATATGAAGGGCAGCGAGGCAGCAGAGGCAGCAGCAAAGCTGCCTGGAGGACATAAGGAGGATGTGGGGCCTTGGCTGGGAACATCTCTTCCCCACTCCGAAAGGTTCTAAGCGGCTGCACCTGTGGCTAAGGCTGCAGAAGGACCTCAGGCTGGTATAAAAACCCCGCCCAGATACCATGTCCTTGACAGCGAGGTGGTGGCAAGGCCACCTGGAGGCGATGCCGGTAGTGTTCAGGAGCCACATGAATTGTCCCAGCCTGGCCAGTGAACAGGGACCGCTTTTATATTTTCCACAAAGTTAATAGTGGAACTCTGTTTGAAGTGGATTGAAATTAACTCCAGGAAGATCCCTCTGGCTCCCCTCCCTTCTTCTTTTATATTTGGAAGACACTGCCTATGTATTAAGGGACGGACTTTAGCTGGAGTACCCATCAGTACCATCATATAATGAAGCCGGGATTAGTCTGGCAGCGGATATTGAGGTTGTGTGGGGGCAAGGAAGGTATGGCGGCAACAGAGTGAAGAAATGTTACAAGAGAAGAACGGACTGATGTTTAATATCTATCCCTTCTTCAGTTCACTGTTTCCCATGATAACTTGGAGAGCATACCAGCCACTCCACAGACCCTTACTCTGCTCCTCTGCAATGCCAGGTCAAAAATAAGACTCATATTATCCATGATCTCTTAGTGGATGAAGCGGCTGACCTGGCATGCTTTACCGAGATCTGGCTGCAGGATGCCAGCGCTGCAACGTGGGCACAGGCTCTCCCAGCTGGGTACTTGGTCAGTGAGCAGATAAGGGAAAGTGGGGGGGGGGGGGGCGGCGGCATGGCCTTGGCTCATAGAAATAACCTAACCTTGACCAGGATGCCTATCTGGAAAACAATCCACATCGAGTGTATGTACCTTAGCCTGAAAACCAGGGATAGCTTGGGGATTCTGTTGGTATACCAGCAACCCCATTGCTTAACAGACTCCCTAACCGAGCTGACTGCCCTGGTCTCTGAGTTGCTGTTGGAGTCAGCCAGACTTTTGGTTTTGGGCGACTTCAACATCCCACTTGAGACCAGCTTGCAAAACCTAACTGGTGTGGCTTGGGAGTTTATGGAGACCATGACAAACATGGGCCTATCCCAATTGGTTGATGGGCCTACACACTGTGCTGGTCATACGCTCGATGCAGTTTTTAGTACAGAGCAGGAATATCCATGGGTGGAGGTCATAAAAACCTCCGCATTGTCATGGGCGGATCATTTCCTGGTCAAGATGGAGCTGAGAACCACTGTCTGCCCCTCTGGGGGTGGTGGACCTATTAGAATGGTCTGCCCTCGAAGGCTAATGGAACCAATTGGTTTCCAGAAAGCCTTAGAGGGTTTGATGGTTGGTAACATCAGGGATTCTGTCAAAGCTTTGGTTAACACCTGGAACACCGACCTTACCAAGGCTATCGACATAATTGCTCCCAAGCATCCTTTCCAGCCCGCTCCAAATTGTAAGCCCTGGTATACAGAGGAGTTTAGGAGGATGAAGTGAGCTGGACAATGAGTAGAGTGCAAATGGCAAAAGCCTTGACTCTTATCCGACAGAACTCACCATAGGAAGCATCTTGACTCCTATCGGAAGGCTTTACGTGCAGCGCAGAAATCTTTCTGTTCTGCACATATTGCATCTGCAGAGTCTCGCCCGGCAGAGCTGTTTAGGGTGGTGGGGGAGCTGACAAAGGTCCCACTTGCACCAAACCCCCTACTTAACCCAATGACATCTTGCTGTGAGGTGTTTGACATCCACTTTGCAGATAAAATCTCTCAGATAAGAGCCGACCTGGATGCCAGTGTTTTGGCAGAATCCGTAGACGAGGTATCCAGAAACTCTGTTGATGGTAATTTACTGGATCAATTTCAGTCTGTGAGTACTGATGACATGGACAAGCTTCTTGGAAGGGTGAGGAAGACGACCTGCCCCCTCGATCCATGTCCATCTTGGCTGGTTGTCCAGGGAGGGGACTCGTTGAAGGTGTTCCTACAGCACACAACCAACATCTCCTTCAGGGAAGGCATTGTACCATCCTGTTTGAAGGATGTGGCAGTTAGGCCTCTCCTGAAAAAAACCTTCCCTGGACCCCCTGGGTAGAAACAACTACAGACTAGTCTGCTTGCTACATTTCCTAAGCAAGGTGATCAAGAGGGCAGTTGCTTCCCAACTCCAAGCAGTCTTGGATGAAACTGATTATCTTGATCCATTTCAAACTGGCTTCAGGACAGGATATGGGGTGGAGACAGCCATGGTCGCTCTGACTGATGACCTCCTCTTGGGCATCGACAGGGGTAGTGTGACCCTGTTGGTGCTCTTGGATCTCTCAGCGGCTTTTGGTACAATAGATCATTCCATCCTCTTGGATCGTCTGAGAGAGTTAGGAATTGGAGGTACTGCTTTGCAGTGGTTCCGTTCCTTTCTCTCAGGCAGATCCCAGAGGGTGAGGCTTGGGGACAGTTGCTCTTCTAGAATAGAGCTTAATTGTGGCATCCCTCAGGGTGTCATCCTGTCCCTGATGCTATTTAACATCTATATGAAGCCGCTGGGTGAGATCATTCAGAGGCATGGAGTGCGGTGTCATCAGTACGCTGATGACACCCAGATATACTTCTCCATGACCAGATCATCGGCCCAGACTTCAGATGGTGTCTCTCTTTGAGAGCAATGACTGTCTCAGAGCAGTAATGGTTTGGATGAGGAATAACAGATTGAAGTTGAATCCAGACAAAACGGAGGTACTGACAGTCACAGGCCTGAAACCAGTTTGGGAATACAGTCTCTGGTCCTGGATGGAGTCACACTTTCCTCTAAGCACTGTGTTCGCAGTCTGGGGGTACTTCTAGATTCGTTGCTTCACATGACTAGTCAGGTGAATGCGGCGGTCAGGAGTGTCTGCTATCAGCTCTGCTGATATGCCAACTGTGCCCTTATCTGGATATGAGGGATCTGGAAACTGTAGTACACGCTCTGGTAACCTCATCTGGATTACTGCAATGCACTCTACATAGGGCTACCCTTGTGCCTAACCCAGAAACTTCAATTGGTGCCAAACATGGCAGCCAGGCTAATTACTAGAACATCGAGGAGGGAGCACATAACACCAGTGCTTAAATCCCTCCACTGGCTGCCAATTAGTTTCCGGATGCAGTACAAGGTGTTGATTTTGACCTTTAAAGCCCTACATGGCTTGGGTCCATCTTATCTTAGGGACCGCCTCTCCCCGTATGATTCCCCCCCGTGCCCTTTGGTCCTCTGGGAGGAATCTGCTACAGCCACTAAAAACTAGGCTGTCTCAGACCTCCCAGAGGGCCTTCTCTGCAACCGCTCCCAGACTTTGGAATGGCCTGTCAGACAAGATCCATCTTATTACTACCCTTGCTGCTTTTAAGAAAGCAGTAAAGATGAATCTCTTTTGGCAGGCCTTCCTGGAATAACTGTTGTCTGGTGATAGATGAGTTTTTAAATTTGTTTATACTGATTCCTTGTGTTATTAAGGATGTTTTTATTTTATTGTTGTATTTTTAACTGTCTTCTAGTTTAATTCTGTTTTAAGGGAATGGGAGGGTGGATTATGGGACGAGGGAATGTTTTAATTTGTCTGTTTTAATATTGTTGTACCCTGCTCCGATTTCCAAGCAGAGGGGCGGGCTATAAATAAAAATTTATTGTTATTATTATTATTATTATTATTAATGAGCGAACTAGTCCCCGGCTCCCGCTCTGATAGATCAGGCAAGGCGCTTTGTTTATCCGACATTCAAATCTTGGGGCAGGGTATTCACGTCTGTTTCAGGCGTTCAAAGACTGATCAATTGGCTAGGGGCCAAACTGTAGTTTTGTCTAGGGCATCTGAGGGTCAGATCTGTCCTGTTTCGGCATTGTCTGACTACTTCAGAATCCGCCCGACTAGCCCTGGGTATTTGTTCCTCCATGTCTCGGGCTTTCCATTGACCCAGTTCAAATTTTGAGCTGTGCTGTGGGAGACGTTGAGACATGCTGGTATGCCAGCGCATCAGTTTTCTTCGCATTCTTTTTGAATTGGGGCTGCGACTTCTGCTGCTGCTCAGGGCTTAAGTGATGCTGCGATCCGACGGATCGGGCTTGGCAATCTAGGGCTTTGTTTGTACTTAGTGGTGTTGGTTGTAATGTTGATATCGGTTAGTTAGAGTTATCTGTTTATTGTAACTTTTGTCTCTATAGAGCAGGTTCAGAGCAGGGTGATGTATGAATCATTGGTCACAGCCTTGTTTTTTGGGCTGAGTGTCGCATCCTTCAGTCTCGACGAGACCCGAACTTAGGGATAGAGGAGATCCATCGGATTCACTGGTTTAGATGCAGAGGCATGCTGTGGGGAGCTTTTCTCCCACGTATCATTGAGCTTTTGGCGACTGTAGTACTGCCCAAGATTCTTGTGGTTCATTTGGGTGAAAATGACGTAGTGAAACTTCCTTGTTTCCAGTTGGCCAAGCAAATCTTGAGGGACATGCAAGACATCCAATGAAGATTGTCTCAAACTGTAGTTATGTGGACCAAGTTTGTGCCACGCTGTTCTTGGGCAGGGGCAAGGAAAGATTCTTCTATCAACAAGGCTCATTGGTGGTTGAATAGATATGTGGCCAAGAAGTGTAGGGGTTTGGGGATTTTGGTTGTGGAGCATGTAGTAATTCAGGTCTGTATGCCACATCTGTATAGGGGTAATCGGGTTCATCTCTCCCCTGAGGGTTGTGACATATATTTAGATTCGACTGCTCGTCATATTGAACGAGCTCTTCGGGGGGGAGGGGATGCCAAGCTAGGCTGGCCCCCTCCTGTGGCAGGCAGGGACCCCCCCAGGGGATAATTCAGTTTATTTAAAAGACCAAATTGGATTACTTATTTGAATAAAGAGTTGACGTCATAGGGTTAACTAAATTATCTATGATGTCAGCAACTAAATTGATGACATCACAACTGGATTGCATCATGTGTTTAATTATGATGTATATCCAGTGTCGGGGGAAGGTGTAGATGGTTTATTGATTTGTTCTTGCCACATGTTGAGAAGGGCTTGGTTTACCCTGATAACCATTTAGTTATTTGCATTGACAAAAGTGTCAAGAACAAAATAATGTTATTTTGTTAATGAAAATGGTTTCAACCCTGTACAGATAAAATAAAGTTGTGGCCAATTTTTACCCAAAAAAGGATTGCGTGTGGAATCTTTTTGTGCCGGTGCAACATCACATTGTGCTTGGGAACATATCAGAAGCCAGTGCAAACAAACAAACAAACAAAAACTATTGGTGTAATATATACAAATTTAGAACTGATTCAGCACTTTTGGAGTAGGCAAACCACAACACATGCATATTATATATACAATCTCCAGTCATGGGAGAAGGCTGGGAAATAAATAAAATACCCTTGTGACAACTCTCTAAGTCAAAGGTATATATTAAATCACAAATACAGAAGATTCAGTCTAATAGTTACATTTGATACATGATGTCATTATTTATAATCATTAAACAGTGTGTGCTCTTGTGGCTATTTATTATTTGCTTTTTTGACACTCAGACTAACTAATGTTTTGACTGTGGTAAAAAGAGTTAGTATGGTGAAGTGGTTTCAGTGCTGGACTACAACTTTGATGTTTAGGGTTAAATTCCCCTCTTGGACATGGAAATCACTTGTTGACCTTCAGCAAGTCTTATACTCTCAAGCCCAGAAAATCTTGTAATAGGTTCACCTTAGGGTCCTCATAACCTGGAAACTTGAAAGCACACAACAACAAACAATAACAAAGTTTTTTTTAAAAAACCTACTCACAGTGTAACTAATTTATCAAAGAGTGAGTTGTAAGTCAAAATAATGTAAACCAATGATTAGATAACCCTAATGAAAAATATTGGGATGAAATCTACTTTAGTACCACCAAGAGTAGACCCAGTAAAATAAATTGTTGTTTTTAATGGCCATCAAGTCAGCTTTAAAAGACCCTGTAAATAAGAGACCTCCAAGTTACCCTATTATTAATAGTCCTGTTCAAGTCTTGCAGACTTAGGGATATGGCTTCCTTGATTGAATTTATCCATTTGGAATGTAGTTTTCTTTTTTCCTACTGTCTTCCACCTTACCAAAGCATAATTGTCTTTTTTATGGATTCATGTTTTCTCATTATATAGCCAAAATGCAATAGTCTCAGGGCCTTTGCAGACTGCTAGAAATAGTGCACATTAAATTGAGGCACTGCCCTGTCTCAGTGCTAGGGAATCATGGGAACTGTAATTTATTGTGGCACCAGAGCTCTCTGACAGAGAAGGCTCAATGTCCCAGAAAAAAAATGCAATTCCCATGACTCCCTAGCACTGAGCCAGGGCAGTGCCTCAATTTAATATGCACTATTTCTGGCAGTCTGCATAGGCCTTCAGTTTGGTTATTTTGGATTCTGGGGACAATTCCGGGTTGCTCTGTTCTAGAACTTATTTATTTGTCTTTTTAGCAGTTCATGGTATCCATAGAACTCTTCTTCAGCACTGCATTTCAAATAAGTTGATTTTCTTGCTATCAGCTTTCTTCACTGTCCAGCTTTCACAACCATACATTGAAATGGGAAACATGATGGCACTGATAACTCTTAACTTTTGTATTCAAATATATCTTGACACTTCTGGATCTTCTCTAGTTCTTTCATAGCTGCTCATTGAAGTCCTAGTTTTCTTCTGATTTCTTGACTATAGTCTCCTTTCTGATTAATGACTAAGCCAGGGTATGGAAAAGCTTGAACTATTTCAACATCTTCACTGTCTGTATTAAAGTTATGTAAATCATTTGTGGTCATTATATTTATTTTCTTAGGGCCTCGGCAGACGACTAATTGGGTTGTCTTCCGGTCCCGGAAGAGGAGGGGCAGCCACACGTTCGGCGCCCCTTCCTCTTCCTGAGGTCACCCCTGGAAGCACGGCCGGCACTTCCGGGTTGACCTCACGCCGCGGCGACCGCACTCGCCGCAACATTTGAGTCAGGGAAAGTGCGGCCGCTGCTTTTGGGGCACACTTTCCCTTAAATCTAAAAGGAGCGCCAGTTTGGCGCTCCTTTTAGATTTGGCGGGGAAGCGCCACGGTGAGGCTGCCTTGGCCCCGCAGCGCTGCGGACCAGGGCGTCTTGGACGCCCTCGTCTGCATCCCCCCTTAATGTTCAACTTTAAACCTGCCTTTGAATTTTCTTCCTCGATTTTCTTCAGGAATTATTCCATATCTTTGCTATGTTCTGCTAGTAGCATGGTATCATCTGCAAATCTTAACTTGCCATGGATGGGAGTCACCACAAGAATAACCACAATACATGTCACTTGGAAGGAAAAAGCCACAACTTTATTGACAACAGCTGTAATGTAGAGTTGGCCCTCAAAGCATGATGTCTGGATCTGTCATCAATTAATCCCTGATTGATCAAAGAACCCATTTGTTTGGTCACAGCCAAGCTTTGAGATAACAAAGAGATAACCAGTTAAAGACTCATCCACATCTCAGGTAACTGGTTGATCTCATGTTTGCATCTCTGCCCCTAGTCACCAAGGGATGCTGAATCAGTGTTGCCCCCACAATGGCAACATTGCAATGCTCTCAGCACCCTCAATTCCCCAATGGACTCCCAATCCAGTGCTATGTAGCCCTGGAAACCACACCTACCAGATCCAAGACCTATGCTATTACCCTTGGAAAGTTGTGACTGCATAGCCCCTATCTCCACCTAGAGGAAGGATGGGATGGGGGAAGCTAAACTAGAATGGCACTGGCTTAGAGCACCACATGGCCTTTTATAAGCCTATGGACCAATCTGGGGCTGGGAGGGGTGGAAGTTCCACCCCTTCCATGCCCTCCATCAATTCCAGGTGGCACCTATTGTGATGCTGCCCAATCAGGTGGCGCTTCTGCCCCCAGGGCCCTCTGGGAATTGTAGTTCCAGTGCCGGGGGAGGAAGTAACACCCTTCCTTGCCCCTGCTGGCCAATTCTGGCCCAGATAACTCAGCACAAGGCCTTCTGGCTGTCCCCAAGCCAGTGGCTCTTCCCCTGCAGTGGCAACAAGGCTGGCCCAGTGAGTTGGGCAGCCCTATTTGTTCATGTTCCTTCCTCCAATTTTCACACCTTCTCCCTCTGAGTCTAATCCTGCTTTACATATGTTATATTTACCATGCAAGTTAAACAGATAAGGGATAAAATGCAGCCTTGCCTTATCTCCTTGCCAATTGGAAGCCACTCTGTTTCTTCATATTATCTCCTAACAGTAGCCTGTGGTCTTGAGTTCAGGTTACACATCAGGATAATTAGATCTTATATCACACCCATTTATTTAAGAACAATCCATAGTTTTTCATAATCTATACAATCATGATTTATAAAATGAATGGTGTTTGTTATTTACTAATTACCAGCTAACTCTAAAGTCCAGTTGTTTTCAATAAACCCACTCTAGATAATACTAATATTGGATTTCTCAAAAACAAAGCATGCCAGACAAATTTGATCTCTCTCTCTCTCGCTCTTGTTTTGTGTCGTTGTTTTGTTTTTTGATAAAATTATCAGCTGATAAAGGAAGAAAATACTGTGGATGTAACCTATCTTGATTTCAGTAAGGTCTTCAACAAGGTCTCCCATGATATTCTTGCAAAAAAAGCTACTAAAATGTGGGCTAGAGAATACAGCTGTTAGGAAGATTTGTAACTGGTTGACCAACCAAACTCAAAGGGTTTGCACCAATTGCTCCTCTTCATTCTGGAGAGAAGTGAGTAGCAGGGTGCCACAGGATTCTGTCCTGGGCCAAATATTCAATATCTTTATCAATTACTTGGATGATGGAATAGAGGGCATGCTTATCAAATTTGCAGATGACATTAAATAATGAGGGGTAGCTAATACCACAGAGGACAGAATAAGAATTCAAAATGATTTGAACAGATTAAAATTAGGGCCAAAATTAATAAAATGAATGTCCACATGGAGAAAGGAAATTCACTTAAGCAATATAAATGAAATGAACAGATATAGGATGGGTGACACATGGCTTAACAGTACATGCAAAAGGGATCTAGACATTTTAGTAGACTACAAGCTGAACATGAGTCAACAGTTTGATGCACATCTAAAAAAAAAGCAGGGGGTTGGACTGGATGATCCTTGTCATTTCTTCAGCAATGATTCTATGATTTAGCCCCTTCTCTGAACTATCATAGATAGAAAAAGCAGGATGAATACTACTATTGAGATAATTCACCTCTCCCCCCACTTCTATATATTTGGCAATAAGGTTCTTGTCCTTTTGTGTTCTTGTATGAGAAGCAAAAAGAGGCACATCAATACTATCTCATAAACCACCAAAGTTCCAGAGGCAGATATCAGGCTTAACAGTGTCAGTATGAGCACCAAGACTGCATACACCAGGAGATCATTCTCAAACATTATGAAAAGAAATATCTCAATGAAGCATTCAGGTCATAATCCCTGTCAAAACCATTAAGTTTCCATCTGTCTGAAGCAAACTTTCACTATTTAACCCCCCCTTCCCCCCCCCCCCACATTTCATGAACCTCTGGAGAATTCATCTCCCTTTGCATACAGAGCTAAATGTTAATTATTTTGTAAAAGTTTCATCTTCTGTTTGACTGCTGTTCTCAGGCCTGGCTAGACTAGATTTAAATATTCACAGCATAACCAAGCAGCCATTTGAGTGGAGAAAATGGAGGTAAGCATTAATATTCTCCCACTGGGGTTACCATAATTCAAAAGATCCAGAGGGCATGATAAAGCTTCTGCAGAAGACATTTGATGAGGATTAGGGATTCAGTTTAATGTATGTCAGATGTGTATTCTGAGAAGTTCATCCCATTCAAATCAACTTGCAGAAAGGGGGAGGAAATGTCTAATGCTGAGAGTGACATTGTCGATTGGCCAAAAGAGACAAAAAGTCATTTGTGAAAACCTAAGCAAATTAACTCCAGGCAAAACAGGGACTAGGGAGTGTCTTTTTGGAAATAAATCATCTTTCTGTATGGGAATTCCTTCAATTTAAATGTCTACTGGTTTAAGTAAAATGACATTCATATCCCCAGGGAGATACTGATTAATTTTCTGGCACTAAAATACATGCATGTGGGATGCTATTTAATGATCTGGCAGATCTATGCCCCCCTTCCTATACTCTACATTCTTAAATTAAATTGGAGTTAGGAGAGAGAAAGAGAGAGAGACAAACAGACAGAGATAGAGAGACAGAGACTTTGGGACATGGATGTGGGGAAAAAATCTCATTGTAACTTGCTGAAATTCTAGTTAAGAATGATTGGAGACAAGGTTCTCCAGTGTCTTGGAGAGATCACTGGTCTGATATGAGAGTGAGATAGCACATAATGATTGGTGTTATTTCCATTGTGGCTTTTGCAACTTCCACAAAATATAATTTGGTTAAATTCCTGTTTCTGCTTAAAACTGATCTCTTTTCTTTCTTTCTGTGTGTGTGTGTGTGTGTGTGTGTGTGTGTGTATATATATATATAGAGAGAGAGAGAGAGAGAGAAGACAAATGCATTAAGACTGATTGATTGCTAGGGGCAAACAAGCAATCCAATGGTACAACTTGTATTCAGGTAAGAGGGCTACAGTTTGGGCCCTTTGGGTCTTGGTGCAGTAGGTTTATTGAATGAAACATCTATCCAGGTTAAGCACATGAGTCTTTCCTACTCTTTACCACTTCAGACTGTGAGTTAATAATATCTGTACATTCTTAACTGTTTCATCCTCACATGTACAGATGAATAATTACAGTACAGTGGACCCTTTATATCCACTGGGATTTGGTTCCAGGACACACACACACACCCATGAATACCAAAGTCCATTGATGCTCAACTCCCATTATATACAATGGGCTTTGATTGCATAGATCACAAAAAGCTATGGAATGCTCTTAAAGAAACGAGAGTGCCACTACATCTGAAAGTCCTGATGAGGAATCTGTACTTAGGACAAGAGGCTACTGTAAGAACAGAACACAGAGAAACAGAATAGTACCCAACTGGCAAAGGAGTCAAGCAAAGCTGTATCCTTTCACCCTATCTGTTCAACTTGTATGCACAAAATATCACACAATGAGCAGGCTTGGACACAGAAGAAGAAGTGAAGATAGGAGGAAAGAATATCAACAGATGACACTATACTCCTAGCAAAAAAATCACTGACTTGGAACAATCTCTAAAGACAGTCAAAGAAGAAAGTGCAAAGGCAGGCCTAATGTTAAAGAAAACAGGAATGGTGACTACCGATGATATACATGGATTTGACCTGGATAACAAGGAGATCAAAGCAGTTGGAGATTTCCTGTACCTTGGATCAAACATTGATCAGACCAGAGACTGCAGTCAAGAAAACAAAAGAAGACTGGAAATTAGAAGAGAAGCTATGAAAGAACTAGACAAAATCCTAAAGTGTAAAGTTATACAGCTGAATGCTAAAGTTACAATTGTCCAAGCCATTGTATCCCCTATTACTATGTCCAGGTGTGACAGCTGGACAGTGAAGAAAGCAGATAGGAAGAAAATCAATTCATTTGAGATGTGGTGCTGGAGAAGAGTGCTGAGAATTCTGTGGACAGCTAAAAAGACAAACAAATGGATCCTAGAACAGATCAAGTCAAAACTCTCCCTGGGAGCCAAAATAATTGAGGCTGTCATATATTGGCCACATAATGAGAAGGCACAACTCAATTGAAAAGACAATGATGCTTGGGGAAGTGGAGGGAAGTAGAAAGAGAAGAAGATCACATGCCAGATGGATAGACTCAATCAGGGAGACCATGGTTTTGAACCTGCAGGATCTGAGCAGGGAGGTAGAGGATAGGGGGACTTGAAGATGTCTCATTCACAGGGTCACCATGAGTCAAGATTGACTCAAAAGCAGCTAACAACAACAACAATTAAAATGGTGTCCCTTATATAAAATGGCAAAGTCATGGTTTGCTTTTTGGAATTTATATATATATTTAATATTTTCAAGCTGTGGATAGTGGAATCTGTGGATAAGCAATCCATGGATATGGAGGGCTGACTTGTAATTTTCTCCTCACTCGAGGAGAAGAATCAATATTCCTTTGAAGTATTATTCTTGTATTCTTACCTAACAAAGTCTTATGGATGAATTATTCTGAAGATTAAAAGCGCATTTTGGTATTTAAAAAGTTGTAGTTTTTTCTGTACAGAAAGCCACAGGCATGCAAAAATATATTTTCCCTGCAGAATACTTTGAGATTTTTTTGCAAAATTCTTACTAGTCTATTATTGTTCTCAACAAGATTCGACAACTTCAGCAAACCCATTTTTCAATCCAGGAAGAAATAAATGTGAATATTCTTTCCATACCTAGTTCATAATTCTTACTGCTTCTCCTTACAAAAGAAAACTCCTTAAGCACAAATGGCAAGGTAACCTTTCATTAATAAGCAGAGTGCTAATTGTGGTTCATGCCTATAGATAAGCCTGATGTGACAGGGCAGCCTTCTCTAACCTGATGCCTTCCAAATGTGTTGGACAACAATCCCTATCAATCACAGTCATTATTGCTACATTCTGTGAAGATGATAAAAAAAAAACTGTAGTCTAACACATCTGGGATATATTCTCATCACCAAAAATTCACTGTTCAAATAGTTTTCAAATGACTATTTTGCAGATTTGACTTGTATGTGTGTGTGTGTGTGTGTGCATGTGTGTGTGCATGTATGCATTTGCCTTAAGACAAAATAAAGTTCCTAGACATTGAGGAGCCACAAGGCAATTGCCTAAATCCTATTGTTTGCCCTCACTAGAGTAGACTCATTGAATCAATTGGACTTATCTATGTGTTGACTCACCATTTAACAATTTGATTTAGTGAGTCTATTCTGTTTAATACTAACCAATGGGAATCTGAACAATCGCATCTCGTACTGTGATCACTTCTCTGTTATCTTGATTTCAGTCCAAGGTATATCTCATTTTCATGATACCCTAAAAAGAAAAGAAAAGAAAACACTTTCTCATACAGCTGGTACCATGAATCATAAGGCATAAATATCTGATAACTGTTTTCTGTCCTTACATTCTTTATCAGCAGTAATACAATTACATGATTTTAGATATTGGACTTAATGGTCTAGCAAGACTCATTTTCAGAGGATAAACTGTAACATGCACTTAAAGCAGGGGTAGGCAACCTTTTTCAGCCCTGGGCCGGGTTGCTGTCCCTCAGACACTTGGTGGGCCGAAGCGCAAAACAAAAACAAAAACAAAAAAACAAACAAACAAAAAACACCTAAATAAATAAATAAATTCTCTCTCTCTCTCTCTCTCTCTCTCTCTCTTCGCTTCCTTGGCTGTCCTCCCCTCTTTTCCCCAAGGAGACAGCCAAGGAGGCGAAAGAAACGCCTCAGAAGAGGATCCTGGCCGGGCGCTCAGCTCGCTCTCCTGAGGCCAGTCTCCTTCACTTCCACGGGTGTCCTCAGCCCTCCCTCTTCTTCCCAAGGGAGGGCTGAGGACACCCGTGGAAAGTGAAGGAGACTGGCCTCAGGAGAGCGAGCTGAGCGCCCAGCCAGGATCCTCTTCTGAGGCGTTTTCTTCGCCTCCTTGGCTGTCCTCCCCTCTTTTCCCCAAGGGAGACAGCCAAGAAGGCGAAAGAAACGCCTCAGAAGAGGACCCTGGCCGGCCGGGCGCTCAGCTCGCTCTCCTGAGGCCAGTCTCCTTCACTTTCCACGGGTGTCCTCAGCCCTCCCTTGGGAAGAAGAGGGAGGGCTGAGGACACCCGTGGAAGTGAAGGAGACTGGCCTCAGGAGAGCGAGCTGAGCGCCCGGCCAGGATCCTCTTCTGAGGCGTTTCTTTCGCCTCCTTGGCTGTCTCCCTTGGGGAAAAGAGGGGAGGACAGCCAAGGAGGCGAAGGAAACGCCTCAGAAGAGGATCCTGGCCGGGCAGTGAGTTCGCTGCCTGAAGCCGCTTTCCTCGGCTTCCATGGGTGTCTCCCCTCCCTCTTCTTCGCAAGGGAGGGCTGAAGACACCCGTGGAAGCCGAGGAAAGCGGCTTCAGGCAGCGAGCTCATTGCCCTGCCAGCAAGGATCCTCTTCGGAAGTCTTTGCTTCGCCTCCTTGGCTGTCTGTCCTTCCTCTTTTCCCCAAGGGAGGCAAGCCAAGGAGGCGAAGCAAAGGCTTCCGAAGAGGATCCTTGCTGGCAGGGCAATGAGCTCGCTGCCTGAAGCTGCTTTCCTCGGCTTCCACGGGTGTCTTCAGCCCTCCCTTGCGAAGAAGAGGGAGGGGAGACACCCGTGGAAGCCGAGGAAAGCGGCTTCAGGCAGCGAGCTCATTGCCCTGCCAGCAAGGATGACACTGTACAGGGGGCGGAGCTTGCCGAGAGCAACCCGGCAGCCATTTTATGTTGCCGGAGAAGCCGGCAAAAAAACCTGAAGCGGCGGTAGTGCCGCGGCTGCGGCGGCGACGGCGGCAGGAATAAAACGGGGCCGGCAACAAGGCCTCTCTGGGCCGGATCTGGCCCGCGGGCCGTAGGTTGCCGACCCCTGACTTAAAGTATAATAAGTCCTACTGAAGTAGTTATATTCTTGGTCATTATGTTGAGCAGGGTTCTGGGTTTTCATCCAAAATCCTGTCCATTGCCATCTCATCTCTTGTCCAATCTTATTCCCCACATTATGGGTGAGAAACTGGAATCTATTTCCAGCTACTATATACAGTCTCAATATACACAACATACTAACTACAAAGGAAGATTGAAAAGAGAAACAGGTGCATTGGAATATATCCATAAACTCCATTTCTTCAACAGTGGGTTAACAGAGAAATGGTTACTAGCATACTGCATATATGTGGTATGTGGATGTGGATGCTCATGTAGATGCTCTTGGACAGTATCACATCTACTTTCTGGCTCCCAGCCTGCACACACCACATTCCAAAACTCCATCCACCATTCATATGGTCATCCACCCAACCTAGCTTTAGGCAACAACTTCCCTTCTGCCTTTTCCCCTCAACAACCATAGTTAAAATTGAACTTGCCACCCCTTTTCCATACCCATAAGTTTTGCATTTCTATAACTGTTCATACAGTCTGATTATAATTGTTAGAATTTGATGAGACATATAGTCAATGTTAAAATGTTGAAATGTAAAGATGTGTGTCTGTATTTTTTCCTTAGAAAAGTTGTTTTCTAAGGCCAGATTCACAATTATCAGCCCAGGTGTGCTTTAGCCCAAACAAGCTACAGTTCTGTGAGAAAGTGCTTTGTTTACAATAAGAGGTTTCATAAACATGGGAATGTTATGGGAACTGCAGTCACATGATTTAATATGGTAATTAAAGGTTGGGCTAACACACGTCATGTAACTTCAACCAATCAGTCTGAAAGGGCTACACCCAAAGGGGTGGAGAATTGGGGGCTGAGAGTTGTGATCCAGAAAAGTCTCACACTTGTCTTTTAACTTTAAGCTGTAATGGACTAATTAAAACATATTTCTGCTGATGCTGAAGCTTAACTAACTTTAACCATGTAGCAGATAAGTTTTGTTCCTGTTTAGCCATTCTGACTAAAGTGAAGATGTTATTATTATTATTTGTTTTTGCTCATGCTGATTTTTGCAATAAAAGAAAGCTTGCTTGAAGATCTGGATGTCTTGGTGACTTGACTTCGTGGACTGTATAATTCATCAACACATTTTATCAACAATAATGACACCAGTTTGCTCCATGCAAAAGCAAAACCTTGTGCTACAATTTCTTTCACTCAGGTAGTCTCAAAGGTGCTACAGGAACCTTTTTCATACACATACTAGTGTAATATTTTCTCCCTTCCTGTATCACCAGTAAAAAAGTGTAAATTATATACTTATTTTTATACAAAGGAGTGGAGACAATCTTTTAAAACCAAAATGTCAACACTCTGGACAGATGACAACCAAATAATGCATACTATCTTGGAAGATAAAAATGTTTGCTTCACTGAAGAAGGTACAAGGAAACAAAAGCCTATAGGGAGGTGTTTAATTTGGCATAATATTTTCAAAGTGCTAATGTTTCCATGAAGACCTTTGATTTTTAACTAGTCTTGAAGTAAAAAGACATTTTAAAATGTTAACATCTTCTTCTTGATTCCATGCTGAAATGGAGCTATGTGCCCCTTTTTTACCACTAAATATTAGGATGAATTTAAATAGATATAAATTGAAGACATTCATTCCATTTAAACAAAGAAATGTCAATTCGTAATAATAATAATAATGATAATGAGTTTTATTTCTTGCCCACCCCTCTGCTCGGCAATCAGGGCGGGTTATAACATATTTAAAACAAAACAGTTAAAAACATTCCCTCAATCCAACTATAACCCTCCCACCCCATTAAAACTGAATTAAATTGGTTAGAGAACTAAAATAAGAATAGTACAATAAAAACAATAAAAAACATCAAGAGCAAGCAGACAGTGGTAGGAAAGGGGACAGGTAGTAACCATCTCCAACTGAGCCAGGAAATTATTCCGGGAAGGCCTGCCGGAAGAGATCTGTCTTTACTGCTTTGTTAAAGCTAGCAAGGGTGGTAATAAGATGGATCTCATACAGCAGGTCATTTCATAGTCTGGGGGCGGTCACAGAGAAAGCCCTCTGGGAGGTCTTAACAGAGTTGTTGACATGGTCTCTTGGAGCTCACCATAAGTCAAAGACTACTTGATGACAGTTAAGAAGAATAATTTCTTGGAGAGATTTCTGCTAGGTTCTGCCAAGTTCCAAATAATGAAGTGAATCATCTAATTCAGGCTGACATTTTCCAGCTGGAACAGATTGGATTGGGGCAATTCAGTACCACAGCAAAACAGCACTTTCCAGAATGTTTCTAACCCACCCAGAGATGTGGACATCAAAAAGTAAGAAAGAGCAATCTAGATATTCTGTCTTCAATATGACCATATGAGGAAACCATCAAGGTGATGTGATGCAGAGCAAGTGGCTGTGCTTACTGGTCACTATAATGTGAAATCCAGAATATCAATATCGCTTCCCAGTCATAGTGCTTATTGAGAGAGATTTTGTGGGGTCACTGAAGTTATAGAAATAAACTGGCTTTTCTTCATTCTGTATTAGTAGCAGACTGTGAAAGATCTGTAGAGAGGGGTGAATAGTTGTTGTTCTTGCTGAATCGTTCCACTCACAAAAACACATATAATCTTATTCAGTGGGTAGAAATAGTTTGCTCTTTTCTTTTTTGTTCTGCTTAACAATTCTGTGTATGTTTATGTTGTACTGAAGATTATTTTTCTCTCCTCCATCCTCACAATTGCTCTTAAATTTTACATGGGAGAGACATGTATGAATTGCCACAGAAAGGCAGAGCATCATTTGGCACTATTCTGAAGTGGAAAAGGATCTCTGGATTGCTATGTGTCTTCACTGTAGTCAGCAAAGGAGCCTGTTAAACAATATTGCAGCACCAGCAATCTTTTGCACAATTTTCTCTTGTTATTCAAATATCCCAAAGTGTTGTGAAAGAACTATTATGTGGAGAAAAACACATTTCTGTACACAATTGTTTTCTTCACAGAAAAGGAGAGGTTGTGCAAAAGAACCGTGACACAAATCCTGAACAATCTATTTTGTTAAGTATGCTCAACTATGTAATGTCTCCTGGGAACACCCCCCCCCCCGAAAAAAAACCTGACAGAAATGTCATTCATTTGTATGCCAGCTGCTGGTAGAATTGATCTCCTTCTCCCCATGCAGCTGATGCCCAGTAAAATGTTTGGAAGAAAGTTACAATTGTGGCAGTAGCATCACAATCGTGACTAAAGAGTGACTGTGAATATGAAGCACTTACCTAAATATATTTATTCACACTTGTTTTGTGTTCATGATCACAATTGTGACACTATTACCACAATATTAACTCCACCTTAAACCTATTTTACTGGGCATCAGCTGTATGGGGAGAAGTAGATCCATTCTGTCAGCAATTGGCACATGAGTGAATGGCATTTCTGTCAGGGTTGGGGATCCAGGCCAGGAGAGAGAAACAGGATTCTGGTCCATGTGTTTCTCTCCATAAAATAATTTCTCCAGAAGACATCAAGCTATTCAAATAAGGGTAGCACACTGCAGTGGCATATTTGTTTTCTCCCACAGAAGGGAGAAAACTATCATAATTATTTGTTCTTGCATGCAAGAATAAAATTGTTAAGGATTTAAATTCTTAATGTGGTACTTGTAAGAAAGAATGCTCAGTAATGTGGACACATGTATACCCTCCTCCAAACAAAGTGGCTATTAATTGTCTTTTAAAGAGCCTGATGCAGCCCAAATTAGACATCACTAGGACCCACCTATGTTGATGAAAGAGCTATATGGGTGTTTCCTATTTTAATGAATGCAACTGTGATGTGATTCACTTTAGCCAAATTGAAGATATTGTCAGGGCAATCCCTTCAATTGAACAAAGTGAGGCAACTGCCTCAGGTAGCAACTGATGCAGGTGCAGTAATGTCAGTTTTTCCATTATTCTCACCAAGCTTTCTGGTTACACCCTCTGTATATCGTATGCCACTTGCTCTGCAAAACTCAGCTAGACTGCTGACTTCAGGAGTAGACCAGTTGCCAGTGCTGAAGTAAGATTAAATTCAGAACAGGTAAGACTGAGCTGCCAGTTCTGTTCATGGAAATGGGGGGGGGGGGGGAATCTTGCCCTTTGCTTCTGGCAAGAATATATTTTGGGCTGGCCCTGACTACTGTCATCAGCATCAGCCGTGTCATTAGAAAACCCCTTAGCTGGTAGATGCCAAAGGGTAGCCATATAAGGGCTTTGGCTGTTCCTCTTGAGCTCCTTGATAATTTTTTATGGCCCAAAGACAAAGTTGTTGTGAACCTAAACTAGACTTTCAGCGTCAGATCGGAGCAGGAGCAACCTCAAGCTAAAAGAGCTGACAAAAGGCACCCTTGCTGCTATGGCATGTCTAAACGCTGCACCAAAGACAAGCCCTTTCATCATCTGCCATCTGGTTGGGCAGATAGCATGATGCAGTGCCCTCACTGCACCCCAATGCTGGTTAAAAGTGCTGGTCTGTAGAAGCCCTCACTTGTAGCTAAAGACACTGACCCATTGTCAGGATTGGAGCAACACTCTACTAGAATTCTAGTCAGCTATTGTATCTGGAATGTGAGATGGGATATTGTTTTGCCCTTTGCCTCTGCCAGCAAAATGGTTTGGTTTAGCCCTGACTGAATATATTATAATAATCCTCATAATAATAAATAAAGCTTCAATCACCTATCCAGCATTTCTATCCTATCAGCAAATTGTGAAGTTAGAGGGGAACACCTCAGGAATTTAAGCAAATTAGACTGACAGAAGCAGGTCAATCACCGGAAGCACCGTATTAGATCCTGGACTATGGACGGATTCTGACAGCCTATAAATATTTTTTTTTATTTTTTCCACCAAAGGCCACATATATGTCCTATTATGAGGAAGCCATTTTGTTTGGTTGTGTTTTCACCCTTTTTGGAGAGAGGTGGAAAAAGTGTTGCCTTATGAAATATTCATGATGTGACACTTATCTTAATGGATCCTGTTTAGTGCTATCTTGTGTATTTACCTAAACAAAAGCATGATTTATTCAGTGAATTCAAATTGATTTGCTATCAAGGGCATAAACAGCTAAGGAAGAATTTATATCAATTATATTTCTGGAGGCTTGTCAAAACCTCTTCCAATAGTCCAAGATTAAAAATTATGGATTTATGGAAAGAGTAAACCATTTGCCAATCCATTTTATAAACACCATCAGACTGATTCCTAAATCTGTTTACTGTGGGGCTATTAATTCATTGCCCTGTGTAAGTATTTTGCATTAACATTAATGTCTGACAAGTTGACAGATCAATGAAAGTAGAGGCCCTATGCACTTAAAAGAGCTATAAAAAATAAATTAATTCCATTAGAGATCTTGTCCTGTTATAAAACTGGTCTCATTGATCAATCCCATCCATGCCCCAAAAAGTGTGGCTCTCTGACGAATATTTAGTATTGCTAGTTTATTGTGTGCGTGCATGTGCCTTCAAGTCACCTGGTGACCATATAAATTTCATAAGGTTATCTTAAGCAAAGAGTATTCAGAGATGGTTTGCTACTGCCTTTATCTGAAATTGGCAGTCTCCCATCCAAATACTAACCAGGGCTGACCCTCCTTATCTTCTGAGATCAGATGGGATCTGTCTTCAGATTTATTAGGGCTATTAGTTTATTAGAATATTTTAAATCCAAACACACACACACTCATCTAATGGAACTATAGTGTTTTTCATGTGGCAAAATATTTTTGTATACTAACTGATCTTTAGATTAGGATTTACCAGAGATGAAGATTAAGGGCCTCTGCAGACAGGTGGCACAGAACTGCCCTGGGAAGGGGTGGATTGGGGCCGCAGAAACCCTACGCCACAGCCCCGATCCTCCCTTTTGCCACTCTGAAAAGAGCAGCAAAATTCCACTCCTTTTAGGGGCAGCAAAATTCTGCCTTAAGAGCTGGTGCCGTGGCTCTTCCTCACCCTTTCAGAGCAGCATATTTAAACACCGTGCTGGGAGGGCATCCTGACACCGTGCACCATGTGTAATGGCATGCGGCATCAGGACAGCATCAACGTGGAGTTGGGGCAGCTGGCGTGTGGCTGCCCCACCCCAACTCTACCCCTAGTCTGTAAAGACCCTAAGACAGAATCCCAAACATGGCTGACTTTGTGAGTAGGGATGCACAAGCTTTGAATTTAAATAAATTCTTCTAAACAAACTGGAAAAAAATTCTATCCCATTTACACCAAACAAATTCAGTATACCCAGCTAACTGTTACATGGGGAGGACCATGTTTGCCATGTTCCACATTTTAATCAGATGAGAACTATGCCTACCTCATGAGTACCAAAAAGAGGAGACCCAGTAGCCACCCAGTTAGACAGCTGAAGACCAGCCAGATCTTCCTCTGTTGGGAAAGATAGCTCTGGATTTGAACAGGTTGAGGAACAGTCCCTATAGGGGTATAGACAAAAGCAGATAGCTCAGTCTGTGCCCCTCTGTCAAAGGGGCTGTACAGATAGGCAAAAAAAGGTGGCATGAAGCTGCCTTTTCCAAAAGCCACAGCAACTGCACCACCAGCCACAAGGGTACCCTAAAGGGGGGTGGAGCAACTGCACAGAGGGAGTCAATGCAGTTTTTTAAAGCCGTATTGAAGCCCCACCAACCACACTGCCAGCCCCAAGGATGTCATGAAGGGAGATGGAGAAACTGCATGGGCTGGCAGCAAATGTGGCTTTTAGCCGCAGTGCTCCTTTAATTTTTTCCCATTCCCTCAGGCGACTACACACTTGTGCAGGAACAACTAAATACACACTTCCCCTTTAATAGTAATGTTGGCATCAGTGTGCACCTGTGCACTGTGAGAGGCATTGACATCATGGATGCCACATCACCCATGTGGCCTGCACTGGCAGTCAGCCTGCAATGCACAGGGAGAGAAGCTGCCGCAATGATGCTCCCACTGACCACTGCAACAGCTTTATACATAGACAATATCATTTATGACTCACATAGAAGAGACAACTTCTAGAGTGCACACCACAGTCATTGCACAGTGTACTGCTGCTGCTGCCACCCTCCTGATGTCATCTGAGAGACACCCGTGCCACTGGTGGAGGTTCCTCAGAAGCACTGACTGGTGGGACAGATTAATCACATACATCTGGTCTGATGAGCAATGGAGGATGTTCTTCTGAATGCCCTGTGCTCTCTTCCACAGTCTAGTGGAAATACTGCATCCTGGAGAAGATGGTCACCATGGCCATCTGGGTACTCACCTACAAAACCAGCTACAAGCAGATGTCAGACCAGTGTGGGAAGTGTTTGTGGAGTTCACCCTCACCATGGAGAAACTGCTGCTGACACAGACAGTGTACCTGGGGACACCACTCAGGTAAGAAAAGTTGCATACACTTGTCCCTTTCCCTTTGGCTTCTTTGCGCACCTGCGCAGCAAACATTAGTTGGTATACAGTCTGTCATTCTGTGTGTATAAAGATGAGTGAACTTTAATATCCCAGTGCACCTGTGCAGAATATGTCATCAGTTGGTAAGTGACTGGATTTTTTTCCATTAATCTTCCACTTCTCCCCTTCTTGTCACGTACAGATCATGCAAGGATTGTGCCACCCTTAGGGTGGAGGAACAAGTTTGTCAACCAAAAGGACATCTACTCCGTTGTTCTCCAAGGGACATAAGATCATAAAGGACATTTTGTGGATGTGAAATTGGGCTGGTTGGGTGCTACCCATGATGTGAGGGTGACAAGGAACTCCATCATCTTTGAGACTATGGAGGCTGGCATCTATGTGCCAGGGAATACCATCATCACCCTGAGGAGCCAGCAGATCAGCCCCTTCCTGCTCATTGACAGTGCCTTTCCCATTCAGAAGTGGCTCATGAAGCCCTACCAGGGCACCACCAATGCCAGGCAGAAAGGATTCAATAAGAAGCTGAATTGTGCCAAAAAAGTGGTGGAAAGGGCATTTGGGTGGTTGAAGGCTCAGTGGAGTTGCCTCACTGCCCCAGTTCTTGTATCAAGGAGAATGTCACCCTCATAATCGCCTCATGAATCATCTTCCACAACATCTGTGAGATGAAGAGCAGGGTGCTGGATGAGAGACTGTGCTACAGGCACCGCTTTGTGCTGCCCACCCTGGGGGCACCCATGGAAGACAATGACATTGTGAAGCAAAGAGAAGGGGAGGCTGTAAGGGAGGCCCTCACATACTTCTTTGTTACCAGGAGGATCTGAAGTATCCCCTGTCCTCCATCTGTGATCCTAGGGCACTACTCTACTCTGGCAATGATAAGCAACTGACTAAACATATCTTATTATCAACACTCTTTGTATGGCCAGCATTCATGCCATTATGCAGTCATTCCTAACCATGTACCTAAGGGACACACACACACACACACTAACAAAAGGGCATGGAGGGGGTCACCTGGCACCAGTTTTCCTGGCCACAGAAAAATACAGTGCAGGAACAACCAACTGAATTATCTGCCAATGTATCAAGTCCCTAACATTCCCAGCTCCCTAAGTCATTCCTCATAGGGCTTAGTTTCCAGACCCTTCACCATTTTAGTTGCCCTCCTTTGGACACGCTCCAGTTTCTCCACATCTTTTTTGAATTGAGGTGCCCAGAACTGGACACAGTATTCCAGGTGAGGCCTGACCAAAGCAGAATAGAGTGGCACTATTACTTCTCTTGATCTAGACACTGTACTTCTACTGATGCATCCTAAAATTGCATTGGCCTTTTTAGCTGCTGCATCGCACTGTTGACTCATGTTCAACTTATGGTCTACCTGGATTCCTATATCCCTTTCACACGTAGTCTCATTCAGCCAGGTGTCCCCCATCGTATATCTGTACTTTTCGTTTTTCCACCCTAAGTGCAGTACCTTACATTTCTCCATGTTGAATTTCATTTGGTTAGCTTTGGCCCAGCTTTCTAGTCTGTTCAAGTCGTTTTGAATTTTGATCCTGTCCTCTGGGGTATTAGCTATTCCTCCTAATTTGGTGTCGTCTGCAAATTTGATAACTATGCCCCCAATACCATCATCCAAGTCATTAATAAAGATATTGAATAGCACTGGGCCCAGCACAGAGCCCTGTGGCACCCCACTGGTCACTTCTTTCCAGGTTGAAAAGGAACCATTGTTGAGCACCCTTTGGGTTCAGCCAGTCAACCAATTACAAATCCATGTAACAGTTACTTTGTCTAGCCCACATTTTACCAGCTTGTTTGCAAGAATGTCATGGGGAACCTTGTCAAAGGCCTTACTGAAATCAAGATATACTATATCCACAGCATTCCCTTCATCTACCAAGCTGGTAATTTTATCAAAAAAAGAGATCAGATTTGTCTGGCATGACCTGTTTCTCTGAAACCCATGTTGACTTTTTGTGATTATGAAATTACCTTCCAGATGTTCACAGACTCTCTGTTTAATGATCTGCTCCAGAATCTTTCTGGGTATTAATGTCAGACTAACTGGACGATAATTGTTGGGATCCTCTTTTTTCCCCTTTTTGAAGATGGGGACAACATTTGCCCTCCTCCAGTCCGCTGGGACTTCTGTTTTCCAGGAGTTCTCAAAGATTATTGCCAATGGTTCCGATATTACGTTTGCCAGTTCTTTTAATCCCCTTGGATGTAATTCATCTGGTCCTGGAGACTTATATTCATTTAGATTAACCAGATATTTCTGTACTATCTCTTTACTTATTCTGTGCTGAAATTCTCCTATTCTGTCCTCTGCTCCATTATCCTCAGGTTGATCACCCTTTCCCTTTTCTGAGAAGACTGAAGCAAAGAAGGTGTTGAGTAATTCTGCCTTTTCTCTGTCCCCTGTTAAGTTTTTGCCATCTTCTCCATCCACACAGTGGCCCTACCATTTCCTTCTTTTTCCTTTTACTGCTGACATACCCAAAAAAGCCCTTTTTATTGTTCTTAATCTCTCTAGCAAGCCTGAGTTCATTCTGCGCTTTAGCTTTTCTGACTTTAACCCTACACATGCTAGCTATTTGTTTGAATTCCTCTTTGGTGATTTCCCCATTTTTCCATTTCTTATACATGTTCCATTTAAAACATAGTTCAGTTGCAAGTTCCTTAGTCATCCATCCTGGTTTCTTGAGACACCTCCCATTTTTCCTCCTCGTTGACACGGTTTGAAATTGTGCCTTCAGTATCTCCCTTTTGAGAAACTCCCATCCGTCTTGAACTCCCTTCTCTTTTAGTATTCCTGTCCATGGGATCACCCCCAGTATTTCTCTAAGTTTAGTAAAATCAGCTTTCCTAAAGTCTAGAATGCGTGTCTGACTATGCCTGGCTTCTCCTTTCCACTGTATAATAGACTCCAGGAGGACATGATCACTCCCACCTAAGGATCCAACCACTTGCACCCCATTAACTAGGTCTTCCCTGTTAGTTAGGATCAGATCCAAAATAGCTGACTCCCTCGTTGCCTCTTCCACCTTTTGGACAATGAAATTGTCTTCGAGGCAAGTGAGGAATTTGCTAGACCTTGAGGATTTTGCTGAGTTTGACTTCCAGCAAATATCAGGAAAGTTGAAGTCACCCATCACTACTATATTTCTCCTTTCTGAGTGTGTAGTCATCTGTTCTAGAAAGGCATCATCCAATTCCTCTGCCTGAGTCGGGGGTTTGTAGTAGACTCCCACAATAACATCCCTGTTGTTTCCTTCCCCTTTAATTTTTATCCAAATGCTCTCCTCCTGGCTTCCAGGATTGTTGTCCTGGATTTCTTCACTGGTATAAATATCCCTGACATATAATGCTATTCCTCCTCTTCTCCTGTTTGGCCTGTTTCTCTTGAAGAGGTTATACCCCTGTATTTCTACATTCCAATCATGAGACTCATCCCACCAGGTTTCAGTGATGGCTATTATATCATATTTGCTTTGTTGTGCTAGGAGTTCAAGTTCATCTTGCTTATTTCCCATGCTCTGTGCATTAGTGTAGAGACATCTAAGACCATATGTCTCCTTTACTTGCTGCCTGTGCACATTTTTTTTTGCCTCCCACTGTTGGGTCCCTGTACTGTTTGCCTTGTTTCCTCTATGACAGTTTGACTATTTTTTCCAGTCCTTTTGTCTTCGAGGGTGCTGTCTCCCTTCCCCACATAACTCAGTTTAAAGCCCTCCTGATCAAATTCTTGAGACTGTTGGCAAAAACGTTTCTTTCAACTGGTGTGAGATGCAGCACATCCCTTGCCAGGAGTCTGCCCTTATGGAACCGCAGCCCATGATCTAAGAATCCAAATCGTTCTCGATGACACCATCTGCGGAGCCAATTGTTGACATCTCCTATTTTCCTCTCTCTTCCTGGACCGTGTCCTTCAACTGGCAGTAGAGACGAGATGACAATCTGTGCCTCCATTTCGTTCAGCTTCTTTCCTAGAGCCTCGTAATCTCTTTTGATGTTCTGAAGGCTGTATCTTGCTGTGTCGTTCATTCCCACGTGGACCAAAAGGAAGGAGTATTGGTCGTTAGGCCTGACCAGTCTTGTCAGCCTCTCTGTCACATCTCGGATCTTTGCCCCAGGAAGACAACATACCTCCCGAGACATCTTGTCAGGACCACAAATCACTGCTTCTGTCCCCCTCAGCAAGGAGTCCCCCACCATGACCACACGCCTCCTCCGAGGCTTAGTAGCAACTGTTCGCTTTGGTGGAACTCCCAGGGTCCCCTGCTCTGTCCCTGAAGTCTGTCCATGCTGCTCTTCCTCATCCTCCTTGATAAGGAAAAGAGCTTGAAATCAATTCTGTAGCTGCAAGCTCCCAGAATGATCCCTGGTCTCCCTTACTTCTGCGTGTGACATTCCTCCAGCTCTCTACCTCCTGTGTATGTGGTGTGACCTTCTCTTCCCCAGTGTCATGCCCTGCCTGGAGGACGACTCAGAGGACTCAGGGGATGAGCTGGAGCCCCTGGGACCTGAACCTGTAAGGGAGGAGCCAGGCCCACTGGGACTTGAACCTACAGTGGTAGAGCCAGAGGCTAGCCCTAACTCTGCTGGAGCAGAGGCTGTGGGTCCTCCAGAGGTTCAGCAGTCAGGTTTGCCTGATGCTATAGACAGGGAGGAGGATCTGGGCAGTGTGCCTACCTTTAAGGAGCGTCGAGCAGAAAGAGAGGGCTTGCGAAGATCACGGAGGCTTCAGCAGAAGCGTGTTAGTAATCAGACACAGCTGAAGGTCGGCTCCTTGCCTTCTTAAGAACCTGGAGCATGAGTGGTGCTTTGCCAGTGGATATCTGACTCTTCTATGGGAAAGACTTCGTCTCTGGCTCTGTGTCTCCTCGATCACCTTGACTATCCGGAAACCTTGACCTTGGACTGTTTATCGATCTGCCTCTCTGATACCTCAAACCTCGGACTGTCTGACAATTCTCTTGGTAAACCCTTTGGTAAAATTACTGTGTAGCAACACGGACTCGCTGGGCTGGGGATTGTGTTTGTGTGAAGCCAGCTGTCTTATCAGCCCTTTGGCTGCTTTCCCGGACAGAATATCCACTGGCCTTGTAATTAGGCTGATAACAGCATCATGGCAAATGAACAAGCCATGGCCGAGTTGATGCAGATGAATTTGCAGCTTTCTGCTCAGGTGCAACAACTGACTCAGACTGTGGCTGCTCTTCAGGGCCAAGGTAACGCCTCTGCTCCTGAACGCAGAAGGAAATGTTTTGCTTCCCTTCCTGATAAATTTCAGGGAGACGCTACAATGCTGGACAGTTTTCTTGCTAATTGCAAATTACACTTTAAGCTCCGGAGGGAAGATTTTCCTGATGATTCCCACAAGGTGGCATTTATAATTAGTTTGCTTTCTGGGCCTGCCAGCAAATGGGCTACCCCTTACTTGAACCAGGACAGCCCCCTCCTCAATAGTCTGCAAGACTTTATTGCAGAAATGCAAGCCACCTGGGGGAATCCTGTAAAAGCTGAGTCTGCAGAACGTCAGATCCAAGCTCTTCGCCAAGGGACAGGAACTGTAGCTGAGTACTCCACAAACTTCCGCTTGCTTGCCCAAGACTTGACGTGGAATGATAGTGCTTTGCAGGCTCAGTTTCGGGCAGGGCTCTCGGACGCAGTGCTAGATGAATTGGCACGCTCTGAGCCCCCTGATTCTCTGGGCTCATTGATTGCACAAGCTACCAGACTGGACTGCCGCCTCTCTGCTCGTAGACAAGCTCGTCAGAGGGCCCTTCCACCACCGCCGTGTCCTGCTCGTCCAGCTCCTGCAGCTTCACCTGTGGCTGTTCCCTCTCAGCTGACAGAGGAACCCATGCAGCTGGGAGGAGCGCGACCACGGCTCACTGCTACAGAGAAAGAGCGCAGGAGGAGGGAGGGCCTTTGCCTATACTGTGGTCTCCCTGGACATTTTGCTCGGGACTGCCCTGCTAAGGTACGCCGGCCCACCTTGCAGGGAAACGGACCCTCCCAGGTGTAGACCGGGTTCACCACCTGGGATTGTCCCTTGAACCCACTTCATCTACGTCGGTTCCCAGGAAGGACCCTTTGCTCGTGGCGGCCAACCTGAGGCTCCCCTCCATGGAGCTCCTTCCTGTGGGAGCCATGATCGACTCAGGAGCTTCCAGCTGTTTTATGGATCTGAGTTTTGCCCAACGTCATCACATTCCGCTGGAGGCTCTGGCTGAGCCCCGGCCGGTGGAGACTATCGATGGACGGCTCCTCCGGTCTGGTCCTGTGACGCACCAGACTCCCGTGCTCCACCTGGAAATCCAGGGCCATGTGGAGCAGATCCGGTTTTTGCTGGCCGCTGTCCCGCACTTCCCTTTGGTTTTGGGCATGTCGTGGCTCTCTCAGCACGACCCCCATATTTCATGGTCTCGGAGGGAACTTCTGTTTGGCTCGGAGTATTGTCAGGAGTACTGCTGGCCGGACCGGATCTCGGCGGGTGTGGCTGCGGAGGCCCAGGAGGGGTCAGCGGTGTTGCCTGCGAAATACCAGGACTATGCCGATGTTTTTGATAAGAAGGAGGCGGATCGGCTCCCTCCACATCGGCCCTATGACTGCGCCATCGACCTGGTGCCGGGGGCCCCTATTCCAGCGGGGCGACTCTACTCCCTCTCGGAGCCGGAGCTGGCGGCTCTGAGGGACTTTCTGGAGAAGAATCTTCAGAGAGGGTTCATCCGTCCCTCCAAGTCTCCGGCTGGGGCCCCTGTACTGTTCGTGCGCAAGAAATGTGGAGAGTTGCGTCTCTGCAATGACTACCGGGCCCTCAACAAGATCACCATTCGGAACCGATACCCTCTGCCTTTGATTCCAGAGCTACTGGAGCGGTTGCGCCATGCCAAGGTGTTTACCAAGTTGGACCTCCGTGGGGCATATAATTTGGTGCGGATCCGGGCTGGAGACGAATGGAAAACAGCTTTTCAGACCCGGTATGGGCATTACGAGTACAACGTGATGCCCTTTGGACTATGTAATGCTCCGGCTGTTTTTCAACATTTTGTGAATGATGTTTTCCGGGACTATTTGGACCATTTTGTTATAATTTACTTGGATGACTTTTTGATTTACTCCCCGAACCAGGCCGCCCATGATGCCCACGTCCGTGCTGTTCTCCAGAGGCTTCGGGAGCACAGGCTTTACGCGAAATTGGAGAAGTGCGCTTTTGACCTCCGCGAGGTGGACTTCCTGGGCTACCATGTCTCAGCTCAAGGTGTAGCCATGGACATGTCCAAGGTGGAGTCAGTGCTATCGTGGCAACCTCCTCGCAACAGGAAGGATGTCCAGAGGTTCCTAGGGTTTGCGAACTTCTATCGGAAGTTCATCAAGGACTACGCCACCCTAGTGAGCCCTATCTCCCAACTGTTGCGAGGGAAGTCTCGGTTCGAGTGGACTGCTGCTGCGCAGAAGTCTTTCGAGGTACTGAAGGTGAGGTTTACATCAGCCCCAATCTTGCAACACCCTGACCCACGCACGCCCTTTGTCCTGGAAGCAGATGCGTCGGATGTGGCCATAGGGGCTGTGTTGCTCCAGCCCACGGGGCCCAAGGCGCATCTGTTGCCGTGCGCCTTTTACTCCCGACAGCTCACCACCCCGGAGCTTAACTACACCATCTGGGAGAAAGAGCTGCTAGCAATCAAGGCAGCCTTTGAGACCTGGCGGCATTTGCTGGAGGGAGCAGCTCACCCAGTCCGGGTGCACACAGATCATCGGAACTTGGAGCACCTACAAACGGTAAGGAAGCTCTCTCAGAGGCAGCAGCGATGGTCATCCTTCTTTGCCCGCTTCAACTTCCAGCTTCACTATGTGCCTCGAGCCCAGAACCGACAGGCCGACGCTCTCTCCCGGAAGCCTGAGTATGACACGGACCCAGAGGGGGGGACTCTGTCCACCATTCTGCGTCCGGAGAACTTTGCCGCTGCTCTGAGGGAGGATACCCTGCTGGACCAGATTCGGACACTCCAGGGCCAGGACCCATTTGTGGCACAGCATTCGGCGGAGGGGGACGCCTCTCCCTTCGCAATGCGGGATGGCCTGCTTTACCATCGGGATCGACTTTATGTGCCAGCGGGTCCTTGTCGGGAGACAGTCTTGAGGCTTTGTCATGACTCAAAATCGGCGGGACACTTTGGCTTTTGTAAAACCCTGCACCTCCTCACCCGGGAGTTTTGGTGGCCTCGGGTCCGGGCAGAGGTGGCTCAGTATGTGGCGACTTGCCCGGTGTGTCACCGGGCTAAGGACCATAGGGGACGACCTGCAGGATTGTTGTTGCCTTTGCCAACACCAGCAGGGCCTTGGCAACTGGTATCGATGGACTTTATCACGGACTTGCCCCCCTCTGCTGGTTGCACGACCATTTGGGTGGTGGTGGACCTTTTTTCGAAGATGGCCCACTTCGTACCCTGCGTTGGCCTCCCCACGGCGAAGGAGACGGCCCGGATGTTCCTTCAGCATGTCTTCCGGCTCCATGGCCTTCCCCAGGGTGTGATTTCTGACCGCGGTGCCCAGTTTACCGCCCGCTTCTGGACCAGCTTGCTCCGCCTCCTGGACATCGCGCCTCATCTGTCCTCGGCACATCACCCTGAGTCGGATGGGCAGACGGAGAGGACCAACGGGACCCTGGAGCAGTATCTCCGCTGCTATGCCAGCTATCAGCAGGACAACTGGGTTGACTTGCTTCCGCTGGCCGAGTTTGCCTACAATAACTCGGTTCATGCTTCAACCCAGCAGACCCCCTTCTTTGCTACTGGGGGCTTTCATCCTCGGGGATTCCCTGCCGTGGCTCCTGTCTCCACGGTCCCAGCAGCGGATCAGTGGCTCCAGGAACTCCAAGCAGCACAGTCCCTGTTGAAAGAACAGCTTGAGGTAGCCAAGGCGGCGTATAAACGGGGAGCGGATCGGCGGCGTCAAGAAGGTCCAGCGTTGCAGGTGGGGGATCCTGTTTGGCTCTCTACAAGACACCTTCCTCTGCAGCGGCCGGGTCGCAAGTTGGATGCTCGGTTCGTGGGGCCATACAAAATTGTGGCTCAAATTAATCCTGTGGCTTTTCGGCTCCAACTTCCCCGGTCATGGCGGATTCACCCAGTCTTTCATCGCTCCTTGCTACTACCAGCCTCGGGGGTTCGGCCGGATGCGGGTTCAACTCCTCCGCCCAATCCAGTCCTGGTGGATGGAGAAGAGGAGTTCGAGGTGGCTCAAATTTTGGACTCCCGTCGATATCGGGGTCGCCTCCAGTATCTTATTGACTGGGTTGGTTATGGGCCGGAGGAGCGCTCCTGGGAAGATGCCGTAGATGTTCATGCCCCCCGTCTGGTTCAAGCCTTCCATCGTCGCTTCCCTGACCGGCCTCGTCCTCCTCAGGAGGAGAGGGAGATTGATGGGAGGGGGAGTAATGTCATGCCCTGCCTGGAGGACGACTCAGAGGACTCAGGGGATGAGCTGGAGCCCCTGGGACCTGAACCTGTAAGGGAGGAGCCAGGCCCACTGGGACTTGAACCTACAGTGGTAGAGCCAGAGGCTAGCCCTAGCTCTGCTGGAGCAGAGGCTGTGGGTCCTCCAGAGGTTCAGCAGTCAGGTTTGCCTGATGCTATAGACAGGGAGGAGGATCTGGGCAGTGTGCCTACCTTTAAGGAGCGTCGAGCAGAAAGAGAGGGCTTGCGAAGATCACGGAGGCTTCAGCAGAAGCGTGTTAGTAATCAGACACAGCTGAAGGTCGGCTCCTTGCCTTCTTAAGAACCTGGAGCATGAGTGGTGCTTTGCCAGTGGATATCTGACTCTTCTATGGGAAAGACTTCGTCTCTGGCTCCGTGTCTCCTCGATCACCTTGACTATCCGGAAACCTTGACCTTGGACTGTTTATCGATCTGCCTCTCTGATACCTCAAACCTCGGACTGTCTGACAATTCTCTTGGTAAACCCTTTGGTAAAATTACTGTGTAGCAACACGGACTCGCTGGGCTGGGGATTGTGTTTGTGTGAAGCCAGCTGTCTTATCAGCCCTTTGGCTGCTTTCCCGGACACCCAGCAACTTCCTCTGTGTGGTCCCCGTCCAAGACCGTTCGTTCCCTTCTGTCTAGGAAAGCTTCTTGCTACCTAATATGCTGAAGTGTAGCTACCTGCGCCGCCAGCTGCTGTACTTTCTCCTCCAAGAGGGCTACCAACTTGCACTTGGAGCATGTGTAGTTCCCCACATCTGTAGGTAAGAAGACAAACATCCCACAGGTATTGCAGGTGACGGCAGCAGTTCCTTCAGTGTCCATACTAAGTCTTAATTAGTACCTGAAAGAGGACTACGGCTTTCCTCCTCAAAGAAAATTCCCCGCTTACACCAGTGTTAAAGGCTGCTGATTACCAAAACTTTTCTACAATTAGTAGTGGTTATATAATTCACACGCCGTTAGGCGCGCGGCTCTGGGAGCAGTTGTATAGAGCTAACTACCTAGCCCACCCCCTATTGACTTGCAAATGCAACTCAACAAAGCCCCACCCACTGAGAAACAGTCACACTCTTCCCAAGTGTTTTTAAAAAGAATTTTAAAACTTACCCACTCAAATGGCTACCTGGAAACTGCTTTCTTCCTCTTTCCTAGCAGGAACTGGCCTGGAAAGCCTCCTTCTCTTTCTTTTAGAAACTGGCCTGGAGAGCCTCCTCCTCCTTCCCCTGTCCTGGCCGAAACTAAAGCTATAGCTGTAAGACCATCATGGGACACACACTTCAAAGACTGCAAGAGCTGCATCTGTAAGAACATCTTTAGTAGGTTGAATCCATGTTTCCTTAGCAACAGGTATATTCTTCACAATACTTCCCTCTGAATTATCCATTCTGGATTATTTATCCTATTATCCTTTGATATTGCTAAGTAAAATAAATAATTTGCTTTTCTCCTTGTATTACAGATGGAGGACTTTAGCTCCTGAATGTCCCAGAAATGACCATTCCAACAAAAGAAACTGTGGACGCTTGTTAATGGATTAACTTACCATCACTAATTATTAAGGAAAATGGTTAAAAGCTTTTTATAGCATGATGGATCATCTAACTCTGAGAAAAGTATTCTCTTTTCATAGGAGAAATCATGGGGAAACAATACAGAATTTTGTTGTACATTTATTTAGCAGTTCATCAGAACAAGTTTGGTGGATACTTATAAAAAGTCTCCATTTTGCATTGGGACAAAGCAACTTTTCCAAGAGGATCATCAAGAAACACTGAAATGATAGTTATGATGACTGGCAAGATAAACACATGCATTTCAGAATTTACCACTGTACCATTGTGTGCGAACCTAAGCAATTCTCTTTTCATTACAACTTCATCTCTCAGTAAGCCTAACCTTTTGACTGCATGCAATAGAGTACCTAACATTGCTACGTCTCTGACCTCTTCCAGCTCTTTGATTTTCTGCTGGTCTTTAAAGTGACAGAAAACTGTTTTTGATTATTTATCATGCCTGTTATCTGCCCATTCTCCAAGAAGCTCAAAGAAGCCTACAAGCTTTTCCCATTAGCCTCACAAACAACCTTATGATTGGTTTTTGTGGGTTTTTCAGGCTGTGTGGTCATGTTCTAGAAGAGTTTCTTTCTGACATTTTGCCAGCATCTGTGGCTGGCATCTTCATTGAAGATGTCAGCCACAGATGCTGGCAAAACGTCAGAAAGAAATTCTTCTAGAACATGACCACACAGCCTGAAAAACCCACAAAAACCTATGGATGCCGGCCATGAAAGCCTACGACTTCACAACCTTATGATTGGGTTGATTGGTCATTTTCAACCCCACTCCAATGTAAAATACTATCCACTATACCACATTGGTTCTTTAAACCATGATGTTGTCTTCACCCTTGCAGCATTAAGAACCAGTGAAAAGAGAACCAAAAGCTCTCTTGGCCTAATGTGCCCTCGAAACAGAAGTGAAATCTCTAGAGGAAAATCAATGATAGAAAACTTGTTAACATTTGAAAAGTTAAAATTAAAATTCAACCTCCACTTTGAACAGTGCACTTCAAAGCATAGGAGAACTTTTCATGTGTAAAAAAAGATGTGAGTTGCTTTAACAGATATGTTTCTTGCAATGCTTACTTTGGCAACCCAGGGTGAAAAGAAAAATTAATGTATTGGAAAATGAGTGACACCAAAAACCTCAACATCAAACAACAGATTCAATTAGGCTAACCTGAAGATGGAAGAGTAGTTAAAAATTAAGCCCTCACATGGAAAGGAAGTTTAGTTGCCTATAACAAGGTTAATAACTTTTCTAATGTGGTGTGTTTGTGTGTTATGTAAAAGGCCTACCGGTATATATAAACCACATTAAGACAGTTTCAGTTTAAAGGGAGAATTCACATTTTTTATGGCATTCTCCTGTATATATGTATTAGCCTGCATTATACTAGAGCAGGGGAAGGCAACTTAAGGCCCGGGGGCCGGATGCACCCTCCTGAGGCCTTTGGACCAGCCCCAGGCCAGTCCTGCCACCGCCACCGATGCCCGCCATGATGATATTGATTATTGTTGTTATTACTTGTTTTGGGGGGTTTATTGGCAAAATCTCCACAGGGGTTTTGCCATGGCTTTTCTGGGGCTGAGAGAGTGTGCATGCATATTTTTTTTTAATTTTGTTAAATTTGTTTAAAAAATATTTTATTTATTTATTTATTTATTTTTGGTGCTTCGGCCCCTCCAATTGTCTGAGGGACAGCAACCCGGTTCCTGGCTCAAAAAGGTTGCCTACCCCTGTACTAGAGTTTTCATAATCCTTTATGGCACTGGGTTAGCAAGTGTTGTTCTTGAATTGAAATTTCATTTATTCAGTCCATTAAGGATATGCAAACTTGTCCTGTTTTTGTTCTGTTGCAGGGATGTAATTCTTTACTAATTTTGTTCTCAAACAAAGCAATAAGTAATTTTAATGATTTTCTTCCCACTGGGAAGAAATCCAGCCCCCATTGTAGGATCTTTCATCTTTCAAAGTTTTCTGCACACACACACACACACACACACACACGTGAATATTGTGCAGAATAGGGGCCTGAACAGACCACCCAAAAGAGGTGGTGGTAAGCTGCCCCTTTGCTCACTGGATCGGGACTGCAGCAACCGCATGCCATGGTCCTGATCTGGTGCTTTGGTGCTCTAATAAGAGCTGGCAAAATGCCACTCCTTTTTAGAGTGGCAAAAAGGTGCACTTGCTGTGGTAGCAGCTTTTTTGCACTCCTTTGTTACAGCATATGTGGACGCTGCACCAAGGGAGTGTCCTGACACCTCTCACCATGTGGCGGGGCACGTGGCATGAAGCCGGCATGAGGGCAGAGTTGGGGCAGCCAGCATGAGGTCACCATGTCCCTACTCTGCCCCTAGGCCAGCCTAAAGTACCGGCCTGTTAAGCCCCAAAGTCCCAAACTTCAAAGAACCTCACCATTTAAGATTCCCTTTATGTGCCTTTTCTGACACATGATAAACAAATTTTCCAAACATTTAAAAATATTTTTGAATATTTTTCCATTCTTATGTATAGACATTTATAATTTTTATATGGTAGCATTGCATATTTGGGTCATACCTCACAGCTTTCATGACATGAAAAAAGAAGCCCACAATATTCTAACATCTGAATAAATAATACATTATACAGCAATGGGTGTGTTTCCCTAGCTGGGCTGAGTACCAATATCCTATTTTAGATATTCCCTCCCTCCCTTTCTTTCTATAAAACCAGAAGCAACAGTCATCCCAATTGTCCAGTCTTCCTAAACAAGGGTGGCAACTGTGTGCCCTTAATTTCCCATGGACCTGCCCATAACAAAATATCTCCATGTGTTAGCAGAATCACTCTCAAAAAGGTGACCAGAAGTGACAAGACTTCACTTCTGATCACCACTTTGAGAATAACTCTAATGAAAACAGAGGTGTTTGGGTGTAAGGGGTTCTCAGTCCCATTTTGAGAGCATTCCAGCACTTTCTACATGCGAGAACATCTGCTAAGGAGAAGCAATGTGAGGCAAATAGCACCATTCAACTTTTGCTTCTACCTTTGCCAGGTTACCTTACCTGTTGCTGCACTTTTGGAACTTCTGGAGACAACCACCTCCTCACAGAGTCAAGTCCATTAAGCTGACTCACAGGTTTCACCTACACCAGCTAGAGCAATTGAGAGAGCTGGGTGATAAAAGCTGGATTCCAATGGGGTCGGTGTAGGTTTAGGAGCATCACTCGGGGTCCAGGGAGTATGAACCACATTAGATGACACCTCAAAAAGGGTGTCACTCAGTACACTGGTGGGAAGGGGTTCCTTCCTAGTGACTTTGCTAGATGGGCAGGAAAGTGAGTGTCCCCCCTTTCTTTCCTGCCAACTGCTCCACCATACCAAAGCAGCAGCTCACTCCTACCCCCAGCCTCTGGTGGGAAGAGGCTGCCTTCCTCACCTGGCAGCTCTGCTGGCCAGGTGGAAGAGCAAGTCTCCTCCATTTTTTGTGCAGCCAGAAGCTCTATCAGACCTGGAAAATTCTGTTGAAATGAGGAGGGATATTTAAAAAATTATCCACACCAGGTGTCAAATATATTGGGTACACCACTGCTAGTGGTGGTGGGTCCACTGCCAAAGGGGGTGACACCATAGGAGAAGATCACCTCTTTGGAGGAAGCCACATCATGGGAGCACAAGGACAACATCCTGTTCTACTGTTCAAGGGAAGGGGGGTGGGTTGCATGCCTTTTATATTTATTCTGCCTGGATTTAAATACATGTTTTCAAGAGAGGAGGGGAGAAGCTAGCTCTCAAGGGGCAGCTATTACAGCTGTACAGCTGAAAAGAACATATGGAAAGGGTCCCAGCATTTGACCAACATAGTTCTATCCCAAGTGATATCTAGCCCTGCTTATGGTGCTGGGCACACTCTGGACCTTTTTTGTGTGCTAGCTGTGGTGATGGTATTCTGAGAGTGAAAAAACTGCACAAGTTTCCATTGTCATAAGCAGATCACTATCTGATGAGGTTTATACTTGCTGGAACTGAAAACCTCTGTGGTGAGGGTGATTAAGATCACTTATGTATGTGAACTGTATCCAGTTTTATTTTATTCTTTTTTAGATACCAGATCTACCTACAGCTATACATGCCTTAGTTACATCCCATTTGGATTACTGTATGGAGGGCTGCCTTTGAAGAGCATTCAAAAACTTCAGCTGGCCAAAAGCGTTGCAACCAGATTGTTCAATGGGGCTGACTATAAGGAACAAATGACTTCCTTTTTGCAACAGCTTTACTGGCTATAAAACATTGTTTGGCAGGTTATTTAAAGGACCATATTCTCCCATACAAACCTTTCTGTATTTTGAAATCTTTGGGGGATTCACTTTTCTCTGTCCCACCACTTTTACAGGTTCATCTGGTAGCTGCTCACAGATTCCCTTCCCAGAGAGGCTAGACTGGCACTGTTTTAAATAACTTTTTGCAAATAAATGAAGACCTTTTTAATCAAGCAGGCCTTTGAGAACTGTTTATTTTTAGAAGAAGCAGTACTTGTATGTGCTGGTTTGTTATTTGTTGTTGCCATTTTAATAGTTTATAGTTTTAACTCTTATTAATTTTATGATGGTTTTATTACTTTTTAAATTTTGTATGCTTGTTATTTTTGTCAATACAGAGGGTTCTTCATGTGGTCTTCCTTCTTGTCTCATAAAGATTTGGAGCCATTCTCTTGAAATCTTTGTCTGAAGAACATAGTCACAGTGATAAAATGGATTGGCTTGCCATTAAATTTGTTCTGTTGAAAATGGTAATTATTGTTGTGCTCAGCAGTCTTGATTAGTAAATTATTTTGAGGGGTTCAAATATAACAGGTAACACAGAAGATATATATATATATATATATATATAGAGAGAGAGAGAGAGAGAGAGAGAGACAGAGACAGAGAGAGAGACAGAGAGACAGAGAGTTCGTATGCTGTGAATTTTAAACTACAATTTAGGGTTACAGGAGGATAGATTTTGACTGAAGGAACTTCTTGACAATGGGGCAAAGCAGACCAGCACCTTGGAGTGGCCTCTGGCCTCTCCAGCTCTGATCAATTAAAGCTACAACATCAGACAGTGTTGGGGGACAGTTTTGTTTAAAGTCATTTTTTTGCCTAACCTTTGGAGATTCAGGGTACTATTTCTTGTTAACTGCCTTTGCATTGATCTCGACCCATGGTGACCCTGTGGATGAGACATCTCCAGCCCCTCCCCTCCCCCATCCTCTACTGCTCTGCCCAGCTCCTGCAAACTCATATTCGTAATCTCTTTAATAAAGTTCATTCATCTAGCACAGGGGTGCTTTAAGGGCCGAGGGACTTCATCTCCCAGAAGCCTCAGCCATGTTGGCCAATAGTCCCATGTTGGCCAATAGCTCCTGGAATTCTGGTTGCTGAAGTCCTTCGGCCCTCAAAGGGGAAAGGTTGTCTACCCCTGATCTAGCATGTGGCCTTCCTCTCTTTCTACTTTCCTCCAGCTTTCCTAACATTATTGTCTTTTCCAACAATTCGTGCCTTCTCATGATGTGTCCAAAGTACAACAGCCTAAGTCATGTCATTTTGGCTTCTAGCAATATCTCTGGCTTGATCTGCTCTCGTTAGTTTCGTTAAGCCAGGTGTCCCCATCTTATATCTATGCATTTCAATTTTTTGTCCCAAGTGCAGTAATAATAACAATAATAATAATATGATTTATTTATATACCGCCCCTCTGGCAAGCCAATCTAGGCAGTGAACAACAATAATAAATTACAACAAATTAAACAATATCATTCCCTTCTCCCCGAACATCAAACAAATAACAACATTAAGATCCCGTCCCTCATTCCTACCCACCCCCACCCCCAAAACATCCCTTCTTCCCAACCCCACCCATACCCACCCCTCAAAAACAAAACAAACAAAGCAATTTAAAACAATTTTTAAAAATATACAATGTACAATATAAAATGCAAATACAATTTAAATACATAATCACGCTGTTGCTGGGGAAGATATTACTAGTGGAGGGTTTTAAGCTCTTCCCAATCTCTCCAGCCACGTTGCGGTCACAAGTGTGTTGGTGGGGGAGGTGTTGGTCCCCGGCGGCCCCAGCGCCTCCACCTCGGCCTCCTGCTCACGTCGCTGCCTCAGCTGGTCCGTAGGCGGGAGGGGTGAAAGCCGGCGGGCTTTTAAGTTCTTCCCGGCCGCGCTCCAGCCCCAGGTGTGTTGGTGGGGGAGGTGTTGGTCCCTGGCGGCCCCAGCGCCTCTGCCTCGGTCTCCCGCTCGCATTGCCGCCTCAGCTGGTCCGTAGCCTCCTCTGTCAGATAATGTTTGTGCCACAACAAACTACAATTCTCAGAATTCCATAGCATTGGGCCAACTTTAACTCCTATCTGTTCAGGCGCCTTGGAGGCTGCCATGCCGCCAGGAGAGCTCTCCTCCGCCATTTCCTCACTTTCCCCCCTTACATTTTTCTGTGTTGAAATTCATTTTGTACTTTACATTTCTCTGTGTTGAAATTCATTTTGTTAGCTTTGGCCCAGCTTTCTAATCTATTAAAGTCATTTTGAATTTTCATCCTGTCTTCTAGGGTATTAGCTATTCCTTCTAATTTGGTGTCATCTGCAAATTTGAGAAGCATGCCCCCTATTCCTTCATCCAAATCATTGATAAAGATGTTGAATAGCACTGGGCCCAGGACAGAACCCTGTGGCACTCCACTGGTCACTTCTCTCCAGGATGAAGAGGAGCCATTGCTGAGCACTCTTTGGGTTTGGTCAGTCAACCAGTTATTAATCCACCTAACAGTTGTATTGTCTAGCCCACATTTTACTATCTTGTTTGCAAGAATATCATGGGAACGCCACTCTGGAGCAATACATACTTTGCTATGGCAATTACTTACAAGATGACTGGTTTGATTTGTTGCTCCATACTGTAGTTGCTTTAAATGTGGCCATCAACCAGAGTGTAGGTCATTCGCCATTTGTTTATGGCTATGAGCCAGACATTGCCTCCTTTGAACTCGGAACCCACAGACCCTGTTCCACTCTCCCAGTGGATTTCAAAAATCAAAAATTCTTGGCCCTAGATTGTGAAAGCCTTGGGGAATGCAAAAAAGGATTATAAAAGATTTGTGGATCGCAAGAGGGGCGAGGAATGGGACATGGGGCCAGGAAGCAAGGCTTGTTTGTCTATTAAACATCTGAAGACCCAACAATCATCTATGAAGATGAGGCAAAATATGTGGAGACATTTGTAATAAAAAGACTGGTCAATGAAGTGACTGCAGACTTGGACTTGTCTAAGTCTTATAGACATTAACATTTGGTATTTCATTTTAGCTTGCTGAAGCTGGCTTTGGACACAGACCCATGGCAGGTGGCTTTGGGACTGCCTTCACCACTGGTGGTGGAAGGGGAACAATACTTTGAGGTGGCTAGGATTTTGGACTCAAGATTACATGGGGCAAGTTACAGTATTTGGTCCCTTGGCAACACTTCCCAGAGTCTGATAATGAGTAGGTGTATGCTCACCATGTGGATGCCCCGGAATTGACTCAGAGGTTTCATGAAATATACCTGGACAAACCAGGGGGAGGGACTTGATTAAATGATAAGATGAATGATAAGATTATTCCAGGGGTGGCAGGATGTCAGAATACTTATGTATGGTTCTGTCATGATTAAGGAATGAAGCTATGAGGGCATGGTGATATGGTGTAATAATGCTGCATAGAATGTGAGCTATTGAGAAGGGGATATTAATTATGTTAAAACCAAGCCTGGGAAGCAAATGAGAGGGACAGACGGTGGTGGAAAGGAGTTGTAGTTTATGACCCCAACCTTCCTGCTATAGATCTGACCTGTGAAACAGAGAAGAATTTCTTCCTGAAGGGAGATTTAAAGATAATACATGAGGGAAAAGAAAGAAACATGAAGGGCCATTTGAATTGGATCAAAGAGAAGTGATTGAGGTTGGAAAGGGGGCCTGGAGGATAGCAATGTATTTCTGAGGGTCCAAAGTGGACTTTCTTTAGTTCTAACACTGAACCTGGGATGGTGAACATTCTGTCTCAATATCCAGAATAAATCTTTAGTTTTCTACTACACTATGATGTTGTCCTGCTTTTGGGGAACTAGGTCCACTGGTGTCATGTTTAGAGGATCCAAACTTCAAGAACCAAGACAGCATGATAGTGACAGAAATATTACAGCTTTGTTCTGGGTTCTTTAGAGAGAGATCCACCACCAATTTGGTGGTATCAAATCTGAGTTTTTGCAAAATGATTCACTCTTTAAGGATTTCCCCCCTCCAAATCCTCCTTCCCCAGTCCATGGTTCACACACTTTGGAGCACATTGAAAAGCTTTTTAAACTCTCTACTTTTCCCTATCACCTATATCATTCTATCTATCCCTGGAAGGAAGGTGTCACACATTTGGTCAACAAAGTCTTGTCCTAGGAAGTAAACTGGGTCATAAAGTTACCAATTGCCCCAGCTATAGCCCCATCTGTTCCCTGGTTTCCATTTTATTCAGATTGCAACCCTCCCTTTCAATTCCTCTTCATTTCTTTATATCCCTATTTCATTATCCTTTTATTTCCCAATCTCAAAATATCTCTATATCACCATACCCCCTCATATTTCCTGACAGATCCACTTCTGGAGCTCATAACCAGTCCTGACACCTCTCAGAAAAAAGAGGTGACAAACCTAATTCAGCATATCCAATGTGACTGAATACCAGACACTGATTCACAGACTTTTATGTACTAGGTCTGTATACACACTGTAGAAATAATCCAGTTTAACACCGCTTTAACTGCCATGACTCAATGCCATTCTTAGTGAATATGCTCCATTTTTCCAATATATTTTAGCCATGTGGAGTTCCCTATGACCCCAGCCTGACCCTTGGGAGATGGCAGCCACAGTCCCCTAAATGTAAGGTCAGGTAAGCAAACTGAAATTGCTTAAGACCACTAAAGATTTGCTGAACAGGCAGGTTTTGGGAGTTGCCCTTGGGAATATCCCATTATGTTGGAAAAGATACCTAATGGTGTTTGTTTGTCTTAGTCTCACACTTAATGGGACAGTGATCAGATTTGATTGCACCCCTTTCTCTAGCTTCCTTTCCTTGATAGTTTTGAAACCAAATGCATTGTTTAGACTATGCCCAGACTTAAGTAAGCAATGGTAAATCCATCAAGCCTTTGTCCACCTATTGTTTAACTCATGGCCAGGAGGCAGAAATCCCCTATAAGAACCCCTGGATTTTAGCAGACCTCATGCTACCTTGGAAGTGCATGCTGAATCTCTGTCAGTCTGAGCTCTGAGATAGTTCCCGTGACCCCCTCTCTTGCCGGTCGTACCCCTTCCACAGAACCCATCTGCATTCGCCAGAAGTCCAGAGGAGTCTCTGGGGTGTGAGTATATCTCCCTCTATCCTGTTTTCCCTCTTTGCCCCCCGCTCTCGCTCTTCCCCACTTATTCTACTAGTGTGTGTGTGTGTGTGTGTGTGTGTGCCACATTTGAATGTTTGCTTACTTTGTTAATAAATATTTTAGACTTCAATTGGAATTTGGTCCGTTTCAGTGTTATTCCTTGCCAGAACTCTTACATCTCTGGTATACAATTTGATGAGGTCTCAGAAATGAAGTTGGGCGCTTCACTCTCACATTTGAGCTAATTATAAATTCCCCCAAATTAAGTCTTTGTTTCCCAACACTATGGAATCCTGGGCATTCCAATTTGTTGTGGCACCAGAGGTCCACTTTGCCATGTTAAAGCTTGGTATGAGATAATTTCTCTCTCTCTCTCTCTCTCTCTTTTTTTTTTTTTTTTTTTTGTAAACCACCTTCTGTCCAGGACTGGAAAAAGACAGGATGTTAATAACAATAATTAATTAGTTAAGTATTATTTATTTATTTATATCCCACCTTTTTACCACTTTGGGACTAAAGGTGGCTTTGTTGTTATTGTTATCTGCTTTCGCATTGATCTCAACTCATGGTGACCCTATGGATGAGACATCTCCAGCCCCCCTGTCCTCTACAGATCTGCCCAACTTCTGCAAACACATATTCATGATCTCTTTAATAAAGTCCATCCATCTAGCATGTGGCCTTCCTCTCTTTCTACTTCTCTCTACCTTTTCTAACATTATTGTCTTTTCCAACAATTCATGCCTTCTCATGATGTGTCCAAAGTATGACAGTAGTCTTGTCATCTTGGCTTCTAGGGATAACTCTGGCTTGATCTGCTCTAGGACCCATTTATTTATCCTTTTGGCTGTACATGGAATCCTCAGCACTCTTCTCAAATGTGTTGATTTTTCTCCTATCTTCTTTCTTGATTGTCCAGCTCTCACATCCATACATAGTAATAGGGAATATGAGGGCTTGTATGATTCTGACTTTTATACTGAGTTCTATGTCTTTGCATTTTAGGATATTTTCTAGTTCCTTCATAGCCGCTCTCCCCATTCTTAATCTTCTTCTGATTTCCTGGCTGCAGTCCCCATTCAAATCAATGTTTTACCCCAGATATGAGAACTCTTTTACTATTTCTATTTCCGCATTGCCTAATTTGAATGTGTGTAAGTTCTCTGTCATCATTTTTGTTTTATGTTCAACAGGAAGCCTGCCTTTCCACTTTCTTCTTTGATCTTCCTTAGAAGTTAATCTAGGTCTGTGAGGTTCTCTGCTAGTATTATGGTGTCATCATCATATCTCAGATTGCTGACATTTCTTCCTTCTATTTTCACTCCTCCCTCTTCCATGTCCAAGCCTGCTTTCCTTACAATATGTTCTGCATATAAGTTGAATAGTTAGGGTGATAGGATGCAGCCTTGTCTGACTCCTTTGCCAATTGGGAACCATTCTGTTTCTCCATGTTCTGTTCTGACAGTAGCCTTGTGTCCTGAGTACAGATTCCTCATTAGGACTATCAGATGTGTTGGCACTCCCATATCTTTAAGGGCGTTCCATAGCCTTTCATGATCTATGCAGTCAAATGCTTTGTTGTCGTCTATAAAGCACATGCTGATTTTCTTTTGGAACTCCCTGCTATGCTCCATTAGCCATCGCATATTTGTGATGTGATCCCTGGTGCCTCTTCATTTCCTGAACCCTGTTTGGACCTCTGGGATTTTTCTCTCCATGCGTGGTTGGAGTCTATGCTGCAATATTTTGAGCATAATTTTGCTTGCATGGGAGGTTAGTGCTATGGTTCTATAGTTGCTGCATTCTCTTGTGTCTGTTTTTTGTGGATAGGGAAGTATATTGATTGTTTCCAATCTGTTGGCCATCATTTTGTTTTCCATATCTGTTGACATATGTTGGTTAGCACTAGAATTGACTCTGTCAGTGTGGATTGCAACAGTTGGAATGTCATCTGTTCCTGGTGTTTTTTGTTTTTGTTTTTTTTGTTGTTTGTTTTTTGCTATTTCTCTTATTGCAGTTTCCAGCTCACCTTTTAGAATTTGGGTTTCATCTTCATTTGGCTCTTCACTCAATGTGTCCTTCATGTTGTCATCTCTTTTTTATACTTTTTCTGTGTATTGCATCCAATGTCTTTTTACTCCTTCCTGGTCCTAAATTATGTTATTTTTATTGTCACAGACCATCCTGGTCCTTGGTTTGAACTTTCCCTTGATTTCTTGAATCTTGTGGAATAGGTCTCTTGTTCTTCCCTTTTTATTGTTTTACTTTATTTCTCTATATTTGTCATTGTAGTAATTTTCCTTATCTTTCTGCACTAGCCATTGTACTGTTGCGTTCATGGTTCTTAGTTTATTCCTATCTCCTTTTTGTTTTGTTTCTCTTCTTTCAATTATTGCTTGTAGCATTTTATCTGTCATTCATGGTTTCTTCACTTTCCTTTTGTCTGTTGGAAGTGTCTTTATGCAGTCGTCTTTTATTATGTCCCTGGCTTCAGACCAAAGCTCTTCCAGTTCATGATCTATTAAACTTAGTATTGCAAATCTGTTCCTTATATTGTCAATGAATTCTGTGGAAATGTTGTTTAAATCGTATTTAGTATGATGACTGATTTTGTTCTGTTCTAGAGTTTTACTTTTATTTTTGAAATGAGTAGTTCATGATCTATACCACAATCAGCACCTGGTCTAGTCTTGGCCACCAGTATGGAGCTTCAACATCTTTTACTTCCAATTATGTAATCTATTTGGTTTTTGTGTTTGCCGTCTGGTGATGTCCATGTGTATAACCTTTGCCCTGGCTGTATGAAAAATGTCTTTGCAATGAATAGGTTGTTGGCTTCACAAAAATCTATCAGACGCTCACCTGCTTCATTCCTTTTGCCTAGTCCAAATCTGCCTACCCTTTTTTATTCTTCTTTACTTCCAAACTTTGCATTCCAATCTCCAATGATCAGCTTGACATTCTGTGTTGATGTGTTGTCAATTTCTTCCTGTACTCCTTCATAAAATCTATCAATTTCTTCTTGTTCTGCCTCAGTGATTGGTGCATATACTTGAATTATGGTGATATTCATAGGTTTCCCATGGAGCCTTATTGAGTTGATTCAGTCTGATTTTGCATTGTATTTTCTTTTCTTTCTTTCTTTCTTTTCTTTTCTTTCTTTCTTTCTTTTTTTTTTTTACATTTTATTGATTTTGCATTGTATTTTCTGACTGCATTTGCAACATCTTTTCTTAGTATGAAAGCTACCCAGGGCACTATGGGGACCACTAAAAAAGAGTTTGGTGTTGTACATAGCCTATAGACTGCATTTTCCTTAGCTCTCCAGAAATTAAAGGGGAGTGAAATACATGGAAGCCTAAATCCTATTAGTCAATGCCATACTTATTAGGCCCATTGAGTCAATTATCATGCAGGAAAGACTCACTGATTCAATGGGCCTGCTCTCATTGGAAATAACAGGACTCAGGATAAATCCCCTTGGCAGCATTCAGTAGAAGTACAAAGAAATAACAGTCCTTACAAAAGCATAGGTGAAGATTAAATTTAAAGTGCAAAACACATATTATTGTAATACCTCTGGTTCCCAAGGTTATTTCTGAACCCCCTTGGTGTTCTCTAGTTCACCTTCACTCTCTCCCAGATAATAATCATAAACTGCTTCTCCTAGAAGCCTCTGGAAGCAGCAACTTACCTTTTAAATAGGTTACAGGACTTGTCTGGAATGTTTTCACATAAAAAGAAATAGAATGAGAGTACCCCATGATAGATTCACCTTAGGGTCACCATAGGTCAGAAACAATTGAAGGCACACAACAGCAATAACAATCCTGGGAAAGGGTATGGTCTAGTTGACTTTGGGGGGTTGCAGACTGCCAGAAATAGTGCAAATTGAGTCCACTTTAAGGGTTAGGGTTAGGGTTAGGGAATCATGGGAACTGTATTTCATTGTGGCACCAGAGCTCTCTGACAGAGAAGGCTCAATGTCTCAGAAAAAAAACAATTCCCATGATTCCCTAGCACTAACCCTAACCCTAAAAGTGAACTCAATTTGCACTATTTCTGGCAGTCTGCAACCCCCTTTGTTGTTGTTGTTAACTGCCCTCGAGTTGACTTGACACAGCCATGTAGAAGAGATATCTCCAAGACCTCTTATCCTCTACAGCTCTTCTTAGGTCCTGCAGATTCAGTTCCATGAGTTCCCTGATTGAGTCTATCCATCTGGTGTGTGGTTTTCCCCTCTTTCTACTACCCTCTACTTTCCCTAACATTATTGTATTTCCTAATGAGTTGTGCCTTGTCATGATGTATCATCTCAATATGATCATCTTGGCTTTTAAGGAGATTTCAGTCTTGATCTATTCAACGACCCATTTGTTTGTCTTTTTGGCTGTCCATGGTATCCTCAGTACTTTTCTTTAGCACCACATCTCAATGAATTGATTTTATTCCTACCCACTTTCTTCACTGTCCAGCTCACATATCTGTACATGGTGATGGGGAATTCAATGTCTTGGATGATTCTGATTTTAGTGCTCAGTTGTATAATATTATTCTTTAGGATTTTGTTTAGTTGTTTCATAGCCACCCTTCCCTTTCCTACTCTTCTAATTTCTTGACTGCAGTCACTATTCTGATCAATATTTGGTCCTAAGTATTGGAACTCTTTAACTATTTTAATTTCCTCATTGTCTAGGTTGAATTCATGCACTTGTTCTGTGGTCATTATTTTTGTTTTATTTTTTAAGTTCAGCATGAAGCCTACCTTTGAACCTTCATCTTTGTCCTTCCTTAGTAATTGTGTCCAAGTCTGTGATGTTTTCCATAAGTAGTATGGTGTCATCCACAGATCTTAGATTGTTGATGTTCCTTCTGCCTATCTTCACTCCACCTTCTCCTGAGTCTAAACCTGATTTTCTCATGATAGTTTCTGCACACAGGTTGAACAAATCGGATGACAGAATGCAATCTTGCCTGACCCCCTTGCTGATTTAGAACCATTCTGTTTCTCTGAATTCTGTTCTAACAGTAGCCTCTTAACTATCCTTGTGACTAGTTGACTTAACAAGACAAACTTCATACTGCAATGTTTGGTCACAGTTCCAATTTGTTTTGTCTAAAGCAGGTGTGGAAATTGTGTGGTCCTCCAGATATTGTTGGACTCTCAGTATTACTTCCTTAGTCTAACAATATTCCATGGACCACATTATTCCCATCCCTAGTCCAAAGTGAATATTCCAGTTTTGAGGATCCAATTTTGGGGATCCAAGGCTGCTGTCACACTGCAGAATTAATGCAGTGACACTGCATTATCTGTCATGGCTCCATACCATGGAATCCTGGATTTACAGTTTGTTGTGTCATCAGAACTCTCTGACAGAAAAAGCTCGATATTACACAAAACTACAAATCCCAGAATTCATTAAAATAGTGTTAAATTGCATTAACTCTGAGGTGGAGATGCAGCTGCACTTACAGAAAACATCTGATGAATTTTAAGGGAAGAGAAAATTGTTTCTGACTGACTAATGAGAGGTCTTACAGGGGATCCTTTCCATTCACCAAATTGGCTTATGCAAACTTAACAGTCAAAGGGCCTCGGCTGAACCGTCTCCGAGGCAAGGAAGAGGAGGGGCAGCTGCACGCGCGGCGCCCCTTCCTCTTCCCAAGGTCGTCCTCGGAGCTGCCAGCCCTCCGCACGTCCGGCGCTCCGGGGACAACCTCCCGCCGCAGCGACCGCATGCGCTGCGGCGGAAAAGTCAGTGAAAGTGCGCCCGACGCTTTTAGGGCGCACTTTCACTGACTTCTGAAAGGAGCACTATTTTTGTGCTCCTTTCAGAGGCGCCGACAGTGCGCCATGGTGCGACTGCTCCAGTCCCGCGGCGCACCATCGCAGGGCGTCTTGGACGCCCTCGTCTGCTTCCCAAGAAAGTGGAGGTTTCTGCTCAGGGGAAATAATCTCTTGAATTTCAAGGGAAGCTAAATAGTTCAGTGAGGATCAATTCTTTACAAGAAAGAATTGTTCTCATGGAATCAAAACATGAAACCCAGCACAAAGCTGAGTGTTTATATTCATGTGAGAGCAACTTGTCATGACACACCAAGAGAGCACCATCTACAATTAAAATCAGTGGGTGCTGGCCTGGTTCCATATTACTACTGCTTAATCACATGCCTTGGAAATATAAAAATAGGAGTAGGTATCAAGCACCTGCCAGGCCAGGCTGGTGGGTTGTAATCACCTTTATATCACAGGTGTGAGCATACTAAGCTTTATAGGTCAGACTCCCAACAGTTTATTCAAAACTAGGACACACATTCTGAAGCCAATAGGATTTATATTTTATTTTATGCTACATTGGATGTGTATAGAAGTCTATCTTTTTGGCCTTCCATATGTTTTGAATGTGAGCCAGTGTAGCATAGTGGTTTGACTGTTGGACTTCAACTCTAGAGACCAGGGTTCAATTCCCTGTTAGGCTATGAAACCCACTGAGTGACCTTGGACAAGTTACACTCTCTCAGCTTCAGGGGAAGACAATGGTAAACCTCCTCTGAACAAATCTTGCAAGAAAATCCCATGATAGTTTTGCCTCAGGGTTCCCATAAGTTGGCAACAACTTGAAGGCACACCATACACACATGTTTTGAATGCCAGTGTCCAGAAGCCTGAGACAGAATGGCCAAATATACAGAATCATGGAAGCTGTCATCCAAAACATTCCCAAAGCCTCTAATTCTATTTTTAAAGGTGCAGAACATCACAATGCAGTTATAGCACCTTGGTAGCACTTTAATCATCAGGGCTTCATCCTTCAGAATCCTGGGTTTGTTAAGGTAGTAAGAATTCTCTAGTGCACTCTTTTGAACCAAAGCATCAGAACTCTCTGGTTCTGAATTCTAAGTACCTCTTGAAATGAGACAATGCAGGATTGCATAGATAGGAATGATAGTGGTTAACATGTAAGTTAAGTAAAGTACTATAATTGTCTAGTGTAGATATACTGTAGACTAGAGCCTATGAACACTAGACCAATATATATATATCAATTAGAAAGGGGGCCTGGATCCCTTTCACTCTGCTCAGTTATAGAGCTATAATTGCATTTTAACTAACTGACATGCTTCCATATTATGAGATATTGGAATCTGTAGTTTGGTGAGACACTAGAGAATTCTCCGGTTGAGAATTCAAAGTATCCCTCCCTAAACTGCAGGTCTCAAGTGAATCATACTGCTAAAATTGTATTGTGTCTAGCTTTCACTGGGGCCTGTGTCTGAGTAGACTCATATAGGATTGCACTGAAGATTGAATCACCTTTTAACACAGTTGATTCTGCTAGATAAAATATTTCCTATATATGAGAGAAGTTTAATGGCACAGAACTTTGCAGATGAATACTTTTTCTCTCTCTCTCTTTTTGCCAAACGATTGCCCTTTATTAAGGAAGGGGGAGGGAATTTCAGGAACAATACCACTGTCATCACCATGGTGATGGTGGCAGGTTTCCAAATGGATTGGTTGGGTGACAATAAAACAGCACATTTCATCTCAAAAGAATTGTGTTTCCATTATGCAAGCAGGCAAGTAACAGAATGTTCTAGCTAGACCTGGGCATCCCAATAGTATCTGTGACATTTCTGATGAAAAATGAGATAGCAGTAGGCTTGTCACCTATTATAGTTTTAAAAACAGAATAATTACAGTTGAGAGGACTGGAACAAAGATTTTTTTTTTTAAAGTACAGTTAGTAGAGGCACAAAGATCTTCATCAGATTTTTTAGGCTAAAGAGCAAGATACTTTTCAAAAAACATTTTTACTGAAATTCTAAATTTGCTAAAAAGATTATATATATCACACTAAAGCACATATAGTAAACAAACATAAACAAATTAAAACAAATCAATGCATACACTGCTAACTAAACTACAACTGTACTAAAAAATATTTGACTTCCAACTGTCTTTTCTGCATGTCTAAATTTCCACCTACCACCTTAGAATGTGAGATGTTACAATTCACCTATAATTTTAACTCAAAACGAATAATCAAAACCAATAATAATAATCTCATCGCTTTCATTTTTTCCTCAAAAATGTCAATTAAGTGTTCTAGTCTTTCAAAACGGGTGCCTTTTTAAAAAGATATGACATTTCCCTAATAAAAGTAAACAATTTACCCATCTCCACTAATTTATTCACCTTAAAAAAAAATCTTCTCTTAGAGGTAATATGTTACACTTGTATTTATAAGCATATAGTAGTCTTGTCGCTGTGAGCATGTATAAAAATAATCTACCATTGTTCCTTTCAAATTGATTATCCATGAGCCCCAAGGGGAACGTTCAGTTTTTAACCGCATATGACTCTTTAGTATTCTTTGCAACCATATTTGAGTCCACCCGACTCACCAGACTAGCCACTTTGAGGCGCTGGGATGCTCTGGCCATCCTGCCCATCTCCTAGCCCTGGCTGCTTCCAGAAGGCACCAGAGGAAATTTTTGCAGCCCTCAATTGGCAAGCGGGGGACTTAGGGGTGAGACTTCCGGCTCCAGCTGGGGACTTCAAGTCCCAGAATACACTGTGAGCCAGAAGTGGTCCCCATTGGTCTAGCCACTGGATGGGGTGAGACTTTTGGCCAAGTGGCAGAGGTGAGTGGAACTTCTGGCTCCCCCCTCCCCCCGTGATGGACAGGCGAGATCATATTTAAGGCCATGTGGCCGGGGATTGTTGCCATTCCAGCTTGGATCTTTGAGCTGGCAACATCACGGTGAGGCTCAGAGGTCCAAGTGAAAAGAATGTGGCAGCAGTGGTGATGGTCTGCCAGTTGAAGGCCTTTTGGAATGGAGAGCCCCAGACTAGGCTGGGCCTGGGCTTCTGAAAGTGGGAGGACTGCATGCAATGTATCAGGCTTCGGGAGGCAAGAGGCACCAGACTTAGGAGGGCTGCTTAGCAGGACTTGCCAATCCACACACCCCTCCCCAGTTTTGTCTAGGAGGCCGCCACACCATCTTCCAGACCCATGGGGCTGAGGGCAAAATGGAGGCGGCCTGCAGACGGTCCTCCATTGGGATGGGCCATACCTCCTAAGCCCAGGAAAAAGGGAGGCTTCAGGGCCATCATCAGGGACCAGACCAGACAGCCTAGGAAATTGTGGGCTGCCCTGGCCCCTGTAGTAAAAAGAAATGCCCTGTGTCTGAGGCACCAACTGAGGTGATGTTCAGGCCACACCAACAGTGCTTCCTGTGGGCAAGGTGATGCTGCTGGACCTGACTTGCACCCTATCCGCCCTGGTTGAGCAGGTGGGCCTCCTGAGAGCCCTGTCTTCTCCTGCATCCATCTAACCAGGGGCATCTGCTACTTCCGCCCAGACAAAGGATCATGACCAGCTGCCATCGGAGGGTCATCAGAGAGCTTGCTCCACCACAGCAGTTTATCTAGCCACAGTTCCATAACCAGTTACAACTCTGATGCTTCCTCTTCCACTGACACACAGAGGAAGCAGAAAAAGAAGACAGGTGGGAAGAAGAAGAAAAAGTCACAGGGCAGAGATGCTTAAGTCAATAGGGATCAGGATGATGAGTCCTCTGATCCAGAGTCAGAGATGGAGGACTATTGGTTGGGTGGGGCCAGTGTACCTGGCCTACCCTCTTGGGCCATAAGATGCAGGATGTGCCACCATGGCCCAGGTGGCATGTGGGAAGATCAGCAGGTCTAGGCTTTTAACATTTTCAATGATGATGAGGACCCCCCCCCCCAGTATCCATTGTAGCAAAAAGGCCAGGGAAAGGATCCTCAAGGGGTATTATGTTGATGTTTTTACCTTACTCAAACCTGAAGGGGAAAAGGATTGTATCCACAGGTCTATTCAAAAGGAGAAGAGGGAGGCAAGAGGCGACCCGGTTGAGTGGTCTCTTACAAATAGGCTAGTGGGCTACTCTGTTTTCATGGGAGTGTTCCAAATGGTTTATCCAGAGTGAGGTTGGCACCTCTCCAACCACCTGGCCAATGTCCTCAAAGCCAAGGCCTTGGCAGGCAAGGTGGTGGCCATCGAATATGACATAGTCTTTAAGAAGTGGGCGTCGTAGAGTCGGAGGACCAGGTGAAACCTTATCAATAATAAGCTCTGACTTGTCCTTGGGTTCCCCACATCAAGGGGAAAAGGGATTCATCCAGACCTTCTAAATGGGCAAGGAGGAGGGATTCCCACAGGCCTGTGTGGTGGAAGTTCAATTTGGAAGAAATGTGTCTGCTTTCACTGCAAAGTCAAGCACAGCTGCAAGCTTTGCTTGGGCCCCCAGACCAAACTTGCCTGCTCCTGCCCTGCCAGTGGGCAGAAGCCCTTTGCCCAGGATGCCCCAACTTGGCAGCCTCTGGTAAAAAAGAGGGAGCTTCTGGCTCAGAAACTGGAGGGATAGCTTCCGGTTGGCTATGGCTCCCCGCAGAGACACACATTAGTTGCCCTCCGATGTCTGTCTCATGCTACGGAGATTTACAGGCACTCTATCTGAAGCCAGAGGGTCGTAAAAGTGCTCCTTTGGATGAAGGAGCCCAGAGGGGGCTCGGAGGAAGTCCAGGTGGAGTTTTGAATCTGGTTTTTTAGGAGTTTGATCTTGGCTCCTGATCTATCGGACGGACTCCCAAGGGCTCAAGAGCAATCCACGATCCCGTAGCAGATGGTAAGAACCACAGGGGAGCCTCCAATTTTAATTTTATTGTCTGCAATTTGATCCTTACTTATCTTGACGACCCGTCACTGCAGAAGGTTTGATTTATAAGACCTAGAAGGAAATAACATCAAGCCGTGCGGTAATAAACTTTGGGAAGCGGTTGTGGATCTGAAGTGGCTTGGAGCGCAATTGACACTTGAGGACTAATTAATTCAGAAGAAAGTCTTTGACTTGGTGACCTATATAGATTATTTACTTGGAGAAGAGAAAATGTGTACTCTAAGATATCTTTCCATAACTTTACAGAAGAAGGAGTATAAACAGAGACAGAGCTATTAGTCTTCTCTGGGATTGCTTTTTTCTCTCCTTTTCTTTGGATTGTAATTTCTCTCCCATTAAAAGAAAAGAGGTGAAAGGAAGAGATAGAGCAAGTTGCCCTCCCTTCGCTTTTCATTTTTATTATTCTTACAGTGGGATACCTTTATTCGATCACTACTTCATAATTTGTTTTATGGTGGACTTTATTGTGGACTGTGGACTGTGGTTGGTGATTTTCTTCAAAACCTCTCCCATTATAGTTTTGTAAAGTGCCTCTATTCGGATGTGACCTTGGAGCCAGCTGCTGTACAGTCAGCTTATCTTTTGACTATATGAACAAAGTCCTTGATAAAACACCTGTGAATAAGTGCCAAGACTACTTGACAAGAATTTTTGAATAATTAAGCCTTAATGAAAAAAGACTTTCATCCAACATGACGACAAGATCACAATCACAGAAACTATCTACTCAATCGCAAAGACGACAATCGATAGAAAAACCTAAAAATACTGACATTAGTCAGTTGATCTTGGACAAAATAGATGCACTGTCTGACAATTTTGCTTCACAGTTTTCCGATTTTAAGAAGGAGGTCCGTCAAGAGATTCGGTCCGACCTTAGGGAAATTAATCAAAAGGTGGACGTGTTAATAACAGAGATGCAGAATATTAAAAAAAGGGTAGATATACTAGAATTCACGACAGACAGAGCGGAATTACAGATTTCAAAGTTAGAAAATAAAAGAGAGAATGATATGGATGAAGTGGCTATTTTGGAACAAAAACTGAGAGAGAAGGCAATTAAAATTAGAGGCTTGGCAGAACAAAAGAACGAAAATTTAGCTGAAAAAATCATTCCAAAAATGGCTGAATTTATGGATAAAAATATACAAAATATGTACGTAGAGGTGGACACCCTGTTTCGTGTAAACTCCTCAATTGCAAAACAAAAAAGACTGCCCAGAGACATTATAATTAATTTTGTAAGAAGGCAAACCAGAGATGATTTCTTACAAAGGCACAATCAAGCACCCTTTCAAATTGATGGACAATCCCTCAAGGTCTTAAAAGACGTGCCGCCTAGATTATTGAAGAAACGACGTGCCTATATGCCATTAACGACCTTCCTTAGACGAGAGGAGGTTTCATATAGATGGGAAGCTCCAGAAGGATTAACCTTCTGGTGGAATAAAAAGAGAATAAGGATAACCTCACCAGAACAAGCCAATAAATTTGTAAAACAACATATGGGCAGGCGCAATACACAGTCAAAAGACAAACTTGAAGGGAAAAAAAGAGATAAATCTGATGGAGGTCCGCTGCAGCGGAACGAAGACGAAGAAGATACGGGCGTCTGCGCGTTGACATTTGATACTAATCCGAAGGACTTAAGAGATGGATTAAGGGATGATGAAACTGATAAGGATGATACAGACGATGACCAAGAAGGAAGAGATGAAGATGATGAAGAAATACAAGATGAGGAAGCTCAACATTTGGAACTGGGAGGTTTAATGGGAATTGAGTGTCCTAGAGGAGCTATTGATAGAGTTGATGATTTCTCAATTAATCCAAGTTCTCCTATTGGGATAGAAGAATATTTTGATGATTGAAATTTGAGAAGCTTTAAGATTCTTGAAAATAATTTACGCTCTAGATGGATTAGATAATATAGAGTTGTTTATTTAAATTTGATTTAATACATATGTCTATGAAAGCATAAAAATGAGTCAACTTAAGCAGATAAAAATACTTACACTAAATGTACAAGGATTAAATACTCCGCAAAAAAGGAAAAAAATTTTTCATTATCTCCAAAAATTAAATTTGGACATATGTTGTCTTCAAGAATCCAGAATTAGGACTAAAGATGTCAAATATTTAAGAAATCCGAAACTAGGACTAGAATTTGTAGCTGCATGTCCTTTTAAAAAAAGAGGAGTTGTCCTGTATATTAATCCAAAATATGATCCAAAGTTGTTGAGAAGTGACCCAAATGGTTTTTTTTTAATGGTTCAAATCCTTATAGAAGGCAAAAGATACGTATTGGTAGGGATTTATGGCCCATTAGAGAATAAAAATGAATTCTATAAAAGTGTGAAAGAATCCTTATCAGAACTTGACTGTGAAAATATATTAATGTTGGGGGACTTCAATGGGGTGGTAGACCCTGACTTAGATCGGAAAACGATAAAACCTATTAAAAAGAAACAGGGTCGCCTACCCAGGGAGTTCTTTAATATGGTGGATATATTAAATATTAAGGATATATTTAGAGTTAAACATGGCAATGAGAAAGATTTTACATTTTACTCCAATAGGCATCATTCCCATTCAAGATTGGATATGATATGGATTTCAGATCATTTAGTATCCAAAGTTATTAAATATAAAACCTTACCTAAAACTTGGTCGGACCACAATCCAATTTTAATAAACTTGAAATTTGGGTACACTATCTATAATTGGAAATTAAATACCACAATATTAAAAAATAATGATATATGTGAAGAGATTAGGAAGCAAATAATTTTATATTTTCAAGAAAATTCAAACAAAGATACACCAATCCATACTGTTTGGGATGCACATAAAGCTGTTATTAGAGGAATTATTATCCAAAAAACATCGGAATGGCGAAAAAAGAAAAGACAGCAGGAGGAAATTTTAAATGACGAATTGAGAAAATTGGAGCTCAAATTAAAAGATGAACCAAATTCAGAGGATATACGGACAAAAATTAAATTGATACAGAAACAAATTTCTATCCTTACTATGGATCAGATTGAAAAGAAAATTAAATATATTAGACAAAGATACTATGAATTTGGGAATAAACCGGGTAAATTATTAGCATATTTGGTAAGGAGGGAGAAAGCTAAAAGGACAATAAATCAAATTAAAAAGGGCTCTGAAATCTTCTCTACACAAGCCCAGATTAAGAAGACTTTCATTGATTATTTTCGGGATATATACAAGGCAACTCCTACCAAATTGGTTGAAATTAAGAAATATTTGGATGAAGTACAAATGTTCAAATTAACTACAGAACAACAGAATTTATTAAATCAACCAATTTCCCAAAAAGAATTGGAAGAAGCCATTAGATATTCGAAATCTTCTAAATCCCCGGGGCCTGATGGTTTCACTAGTGAATATTATAAGATTTTTGCTCAACAACTGATGTCTCCATTATTGAAAACAATGAATAATATCATAGAAGGTGTTATCCCCCAATCATGGAACTCTGCGAATATTACATTATTACTAAAACAAGATAAAGACAAATTGGACCCCAATAACTACAGACCAATTTCCTTACTAAACACAGATTACAAGTTGATGGCTGCAATACTGGCAAAAAGGTTAAGAGTAATATTGGAGAAATGGATTCACAAAGATCAAAATGGCTTTCTCCCGTCCAGAGGGACAAAACAAAATCTTAGAAATTTATTGAATATAATTGACATTCATTATAAAAATATACAAAAAAAATTGGCATTAATCTTTCTGGATGCGGAGAAAGCTTTTGACAACATTAATTGGAGTTTCATGATTGGAGTCTTGCAAAAAATAGAAGCGGGGGAAAAATTTATAAAATGGGTACAAAGTATATATACAACTCAAGAGGCTAATATATTAATCAATGGGGAAAAGACACCAAAATTAGATATTCAAAAAGGAGTCAGACAAGGCTGCCCCTTGGCACCCTTATTATTTATCTTGACGCTTGAAGTTCTGCTCATAAGAATTAGAAACAACAATACTATTAAAGGATTTGAGATTAGAAAACAAATTTATAAACTGAGAGCCTACGCCGATGATGTAGTTTTGACCATTGCTAACCCTATAGAATCCATGGAGGAACTTATGATGACTCTATACCAATATGGTAAGATATCAGGATACAGGATTAATAAAAATAAATCAGTTATGATGTTGATAAATGTTTCAAAGAAAGAGGCCGAGAAATTAAGGGATATATCTGAATTTAAGATTGAAAATAAAGTTAAATATTTAGGAATCCAGCTCACTACAAAAAATTCAGACTTATATAGAAATAACTATTGTAAAATTTGGCAAGAAATTAAAGAAAATTTGAAAAAATGGGATCAACTAAACTTATCTTGGCTGGGAAGAATAGGGTTATTTAAAATGTTAATCCTACCTAAACTAATGTATCTTTTTCAAAATATCCCCATAATTGAAAATGAAAATGTTTTTAGAATTTGGAAAACTGATATATCAAATTTTATTTGGAAAAATAAAAAGCATAGGGTAAAAATGACAGATATGATAGATACAGTGGAAAGAGGCGGTTTAGCAGTACCAAATATTCAATGGTACTATGAGGCGTGTGTGCTAGAGTGGTTGCAGGACTGGTTTCATCTGAATGATCAAAGAATATTGGACCTTGAAGGCGCTGACTTACAATACGGCTTTCACTCATATTTATTTTATGATAAATTTAAAGGGGATTCCAGGTTTAAAGACCACCATATCCGTAAAGTTTGTTTGAAAATTTGGTTAAAGTATAAAAAAAAGTGGTGTATTAACATACCGGAATGGGCTTCACCAGCAGAAGCAGTTTGGATGAAATCAATTTATAGAGATGGAATATGGCCCAAATATAAAGACCTGCTGGGATCAGACAGTCTTAATATAAAGTTTAAAACGTATGAAGAATTAAAAGAAGAGGGATGGAATATAAATTGGTTTACTTATTGGCAATTAAGTGAGCAATTTAAATTGGATAATAAATTAGGCAGATTAGGTCCCGTTGAAAAAGGATTTGAAAATTTAGTTAAAGGTGATTCAAGGAAATTAATATCCAAATATTATAGACTGATTAGAAATTGGGAAATGGAAGAAAATACGGTGAAGAAATATATGATTGATTGGGCGAGGGATTTAAAACAAAATATTAATCTGGAAGACTGGTCCAAAAGCTGGAAAAAAATTAAGCGTTACGCTTTAAATATGGACATAAGGGAGAATGCTTACAAGGTGATGTATAGATGGTACCTTACCCCATTTAGATTGTCCAAAATTTATAAAGGGTATCGACCAACTTGTTGGAAGTGTCAAGAGGAGACCGGATATTATTTACATTCATGGTGGAACTGTAAATCTTCACAAAAATATTGGAAATCAATTAATAAAGAGATTGAACAGATTATGGGGTTACAAATTAAACTAGATCCTAAAATATATTTATTAAATATAACAACAGATGAAATAGAAAAAAAAGGTGGAAAATTATTCTTTCTTTTAATTACGACGGCAAGAATTTTATTTGCTAAATTTTGGAGAAATTCGGATATTCCCACAATTGAGCAATGGAGAGTTAAAATGAATGATATATATGAATTAGAAAAGTTGACATGTGTAGTGCGAAACAAGTCGTTAAGTATTTTCCACAAAGATTGGGAACCGTGGTATACGTATATAAAGAAAACTTTTAGTGATACTCTACAGCTGATCACTGTATTAGATTGATTTGAATTTATATTTGAATAGTTTAAAGATAAAGACTATAAATTATAAGTTATATCAGAATAACTTAAGTCAGATATTAGTCAGATACTAGTCACTATTAAAATATTAGAACTAATGAAATGAAACGAATGATTCTTCTGAAGGTGTATAGTGCATAATTAATTTGCGCCTGGTATTATTATTTATTTGTTTGTTTGTGTTTATCTTTTTCCCTCCTTTACATTCGAATTATTAGTTTTTATTGAAATGCTTCCATTATATTAGACACATTACGTTGCTTGATGTTAATAGTGATAGAATATAAGGTCAGGATAGATTAGGAAAAGAATTTAAACCAATGCAGGGCGGAGGAAGTAGATGTTTTGTAGTTTTGTATGTTGTTTTGTTGTAACATGTCTTATGTGTTTGTCTTGTTATGTAATGTGTGTACTGTACTGTATTTGTATGTTTTTTATTTTTTGCGTTTTTTAAATATTTCTAATAAAAATATAAAAAAAAAAAAAAAAAAAAAAAAAAGAAACTGGAGGGATAGGGGGTCCTAAATAGTTTCATCTAGGTTGCCTGACCCATTTTTTCATCTTGCCTTCACCCCTGTCTGCCCAGCAGCCTTGTCTCCCCTCCTCTGCACGTGACTGGACAAGAAGGCAGTTCTCTTTTTAGAAGAAGGCTATTCAAAGGGTTTTAAGATTTTCACTGTGAGACCCAGGGTGGCATCTGATGCTAAGAACCTAAATTCAGCCCAGGACATCCCTCAGGTTCTCACAGTTAAAATCAGGAAAGAATGTGAGGTGGGGTGGATGGAGGGCCCTTTCTCTGAGCCACCAATGCCCAATTTGTGGGTTTTCCCTTTGGGAGTGGTGCCTAAGAAGGCAGTGGGCAAATATTGCCTCTTACACCACTTGTCTCACCCTCCTGGGCTATCTGTCAATGATGCCATCCCTCCCAAGTTATACTCTGTTAGGTACAACTCTTTTGAGAAGGCTGTCTGGCTTGTCTGGGCATGCGGTCATGGGGCCCTTATGGCCAAGTGCAACATATAGTCAGCCTTCCGGCTACTTCCTGTCCACCCTGACAATTTTTGCTTCATTGAATTAAAATTCGAAGGGCAGTTATACTTTGACAAGGCCATGCCTATGGGCTGTTCTGTAGACTGTGCAGCCTTTGAAACCTTCAGTTCCTTCCTCAATTGGGAAGTGAAGGGCTGTGCTGGGTCCCCACTGGTCACCCATTACCTGAATAACTTCCTTTTCATTGGAAAAGATGGGGTTGGGGGTTGTAAAAAGCTTTGGGCCCCTTTCCAAGCCTTGGCAGCTGAGATGGGTGTCCCCCTTGTAGTGGTGAAAACAGGGGTCTTCCACATCCTCACTTATCTTGGTATCCAATTGGATTCTATAGAAGGTGCTTCACACCTGCCAGAAGACAAGCTCCAAGCCCTCAGAAGCATGATCAGAGGCATGATCAGGGTGGCACATCATTACATCCACATCACTAAGGGAATCAGGCAGGACTTCCTTAATGGGTTAGGGTTTCTTTGAGACTTCAACAGGGATTCCACGTGGCACTGAGCTTGAGACCTGGGGGAGGAACTCCAAGTCCACTCAGAAGCTGCTGGAAGTCTGGGCTTCAGGGTTGTCTTCCAGAGCCATTGGTGTACCCAATGGTAGCCCGCACACTGGGAGCAGGATGGGATCCTTTAGGACCTCACCTTCCTGGAGTTCTTTCCTATCCTGGTGGTGGTTCACAATTGGTGTTATTCTTTTAAAAACAAGGCTGTATGTTTTTGTTCTGACAACCAGGCTATAGTCAGTGTCCTCAACCACCAATTTTCCAAGCCCAAGCAGGTCATGCTCTTGGTCCTCCTCTTTGTGTTGTTGTGCCTCCGTAGCAACATTACCTTCAAATCCCGTTTTGTGCTAGGTCTTGAGAATAACGATGCAGGTTACCAGGACTCCTGTTCAACCTTTGTCATTAGGAGAGTCATTGAGGGTTGGAGGTGGACATCGCCTAGGAGGATGGATGTTAAGAGGACCATTTGTTTCAAGCTTCTTTCCAGGCTTTCCTGTCACTTAAAGAAAGTCTGTCATTCCAATGCAGAAACCTGCCTTTTCAGAGTTGCCTTTGTTACTGCCTTTTTTGGGGCACTAAGGGTTGGGGAGCTGGTCCCCTCTTCCAAGAAAGACTGGGCCAGGGGGCACTGAAGTGGGAGGATGCTTCTGTTGTTGGAAATGCTGTGTTATTAGTTCTTCACAGTTCCAAGTGTGACTAGTTGGGGAAAGGGTCCACCATCAATCTTCAGCAACTCCATGGCTGCTGACTTTGCCCTGGTTGGACTTTGAGTAGATACCTTGCATCCTGCTCACAGACTGAAGCCCCCCTCTTTATCCATGAGGATGGGATGCTACTCACCCAGTTCCAGCTGATGATGGTTCTCAGAATAGAGTTACAGTACATTGGGATGCCAGCGGAAGAGTTCAGTTGACATTCTTTCCATATGGGGTTGCTACAACCACAGCAGGAAGCAGCCTTCCTGAGGACACCATAAAGTGGTTGGGCAGGTGGAAGTCTATGGCATTTGCTGGCTATGTCCATCCAGGCTTCAACTCTTGCTTGTAAAAACCATGAGGACTGTGGGTGTGAGTTCCTGGTTCAGGTTTAAGTACAGCTTTCTGCAAGGGATGGTGGAAGGCAGCCCCCCATTGAGGGGCAGCCTTTTGTGGCAGTGCCATGGGTATTGGATCTGGTGGGCATGGCTAATGGTGCTGCAGAGCACTGGCATCAGAAGTCCATATGGGGATCTAGGAGTGCTAGGATCATGGATGAGTTGCCATTGAGGGGGAAACTCCTGATCAACATCCCCCAGTGACAAGGGACAGAGATGTGAACATGTGAATATCCGGTGACCTCCTTTTGTCATCCTGAGGCCCAGTCATGACCAGGCACTGGGTCCATCAATCAACAATCGGGTTGGTCAATACCAGATCCAGACCCATGCCTTGAGCCAACCCCACCTGTCAGCTGTACTCAATAAAGTTGTGGCCTTTTTCCTTCCAAGTGCTTGTCTGGGTGTGCTTCATTATTGGGGCACCCCACCTTTTCTTTCCCCTGCAAATGTATTTGTGTCCAGTATTTCTTTACTTTTTCACAAGTCCATCCCATATGGTAGAAAACCCCTTCTTGCTTTCCACATGTCCATTCCCTTGTACACCTTAGACAACTTCTCAGGTGTCATACATGAACAGTACATCATTTTATAAAAAATCCCTTTAAGGTCGTAACATAAAGTAAATTTTAAACCTTTCATCCACACCCTTTCCCATTGTTCCATTTGCATATTAGAGTCAAATTTCTTAGTCCATTTTATCATATAGTCTTTGACCTGCTCCTCTTCTATATCAAACTTCAACAAAAGTTTAGCTAAAGAGCAAGATTCTGAAGAGCAATGTTAGATATAGTATAGAACAGGGGTAGGCAACCTTTCCCCTTTAAGGGCCGAAGGACTTCAGCTCCCAGAAGCCTCAGCCATGTTGGCCAATAGTCCCATGTTGGCCAATAGCTCCTGGGATTCTGGGAAGTGAAGTCCCTCGGCCCTTAAAGGGGAAAGGTTGCCCACCCCTGGTATAGAATCATAACCATAATACTCAGACTCCCTGAAAAGGCATGTTTACTTAAGATTGAAAAATTGTAAAGGTAAAGAATGCTTGCAAATTTTCTTGTGCTCAACAAGAAAGGTGGTCTTGACATGACAACATACCCTATTGGAGAGAAAAAATCAACTGCTGTGAGATATTTGGTACTGGGGCAGAGGAAGATTTTGCAAATGGGAACAAGCTTTTTAAGCATACAAAATGTTTGGCCAAAAATGAAGAAAGAAATCTTCCAAAAATGCAAACAAAAAATAATCAAAAATACACAAATCTCTCAATATCTCACCCAGTGAGAAGAAAATATTTCCCTTTGGAGAAAAGCATTTTTGAAAATCTCCATTCTCACTTGAGAAAATGAAATAAGCAAAGATTGACTCCCTTGTTCTGAATTATTGCCAGTCTCCTTTGTTTGCAGAAAACATAATCAAATACAACAGATTTGTTGAGCCTATTTTTGCCCCTGCTATTTTTCTATCTGTAAAACAAACAAACAAAAAACAACAACACCAGTCTATGATGGATTTCTTACATTTGGAGATATTGTGTACAACTCTGTCCTGCAAAATGTCTGCCTTGTAGGTCTAACTCTAAGTGATTTCAACATAAAAACATTGCTCTGATGGACTAACATGTCCTGCCTATTCAGAAGAGGATTTAGTTCAGGGCTGGAGAAAATGCAGCCCAAGGGCTACCTGAAAACTTTAGGTGTTATTTGAAAATAAAAAAGTTTGTCCTGAAATGCCCTTTAAAGGAGGGGGCAATTTCTCAATTTTAGCCCCCCTGGGCCATATTATTATTATTATTATTATTATTATTATTATTATTATTTTATATACCACCTTTCTCTCAATATAGGGACTCATTTTAAGCCTGGGGGAACCTTTTGCTGACAGAAAGTGAACAAGAAGTAAACTTCCAGATCACTTTCTGTTGTAAGAAAGGCTGCTTGTGGACCTATAGTAGCCACCTCAAGTCCCTTTAGCCACCTTGAGGAAGGAGGAGGAGGAGGACAATAACAACACAGATCATGGAGGCAAAACCATGATGAAATTGCCTGGAGGAAAACTAAGGGTATTTTTTTTAAAAAAAAAAGCATATTTTGTTGGATATGTGGCTCTCCTGGAGGGGCAATGTGATCACCTTACCCTGGATAGTGACCCACACCCCATTAAAGTGAAATGTAGAACAGTCAACAGTAACAGAAGCAGTCCAGTACAGCAGAATAGTTTCAAATGATGTTTTCACATGGCCTCTTCTCTGCTTACTCCCCTGAGGATTCTTATTTGTTAACAAATTAAGGGCCTCGGCAGACGGCTAATAGGGCCGTCTCCGAGACCCGAAAGAGGAGGGGCAGCCGCACGCGCGGCATCCCTTCCTCTTCCTAAGGTCGTCCTCGGAGCTTCCGGCCCTCCGGATGGCCGGCGCTCCGGGGATGACCTCCCTTTGCAGCGACCGGATGCGCTGCGGAGGATAAGTCAGGGAAAGTGCACCCTACGTGTTTAGGGTGCACTTTCCCTGTCTTGTGGAATGAGCGCTGATTTTGTGCTCCTTTCAGGGAAGCTGCAGGAGTGCCGCGGTCCAGCTGCCGAGGTCCCGCGGCGCTCCGGACCAGGGCGTCCCCGACGCCCTGGTCTGCATCCCCCATAACTCTCTCAAGTCCTAAGCAAATCAGGAAGTGGCCCATTGTCCTTCAGAGGGAATAACTCCTGAGCAGGACTGTGCTGAAATCTTGTCAATTTCCCACCACCACCACCACTGCTCACAAAAAGATGTTCATGTTTTTATGCCTTGCCCTTATGATTCATTTACAATACCTTTGGATTTCTTGCTATGCTGATTTTGAGTTTACTTATTGTTGCAATGTGGGAAAGGGTTTTGTGTGTTCCTCATAACTATGACATCTCTCTCCATTGCTCAGCTTGGGGAATTCATACAACCCTCCTGATGTTGTTGAATTACAACATCTAGCCTTCTTCTCCAGTAATATCTCAAAGGCTGTACAATTCCCACCCCAGTTCTACAGCCTCTGTGGTTGCCCTGCTTCTTGATCTGAAAGGACTCTTGGGAAGAATGCAGGAAGCTGAGGAGGCTGCAACTTGCCCAAGATTAGGTTGCCAAATCTATTATTATTATTATTATTATTATTATTATTATTATCTATTTGAAGGTTGGAGACCTTCAAGATGTCCCAAAGATGAACAAGATGCCCCAAAGTCATGTAATTTGGGGTGCAGGCTTTTCATAAAAACAGAAATATGTACACTGTGTAATTTATGAATTAATACAGTGAGCCCTTGGTATTCACTGGAGTTTGGTTCCAGGACCCTCTGTGGATACCAAAATCTGTGGATGTTCAATTCGCATTAAATACAATGGCATAATAAAATAGTGCCCCTTAAGTAAAATGGCAAAATCAAGGTTTGTTATTTGGAATTTATATATTTTTGAATATTCTCAAGCCATGGGTGCTTGAATCCACTTCCGGTTGGCTATAGTGCCCTGATTAGAAGCTCCCGACAGGTCTCTGGTGGGGGCTGATTAATGAATGCAGTGACAGGACCTTTAGATGAACAGTGAAGGTCAGAAAATTCTTTCTTTGCACAGAGAGATCAGAGGAAGCTCAGTGGAGTCTTGATTCCTGATAAGCTCAGAGATCCAGGCTTTGTCCCAGTATGGACAAAGGCGGAGGATCGAGAGACTCAGAGGAAGCCAAAGAGCAAGTCACGGCTGCATTCAGTTTAATTGCATGATTAATGCATAGGGGTGCCACCAATTTATTTTTAACATACGTGTAAGTTACAACCTTTTTATCTTGAATAAAAGGCTTTTTGAGACCTTAATGAGAATAACTTTCGCTCTAAAACACCATATGATTTGGGAAACTAAAAAAGGAAGCAGAAATAAAGAAGTTAACAAGTTAACAGTGATTGTTGATAATCCAACCTGGTGATTAAACAGGAATGGCTGGATTGATGGACTGAATAAAAAGGATTGATTAAGAGGACTGGAATAGAGAATATGCACATATTCAATCTCCCAAGAGAGTTTTAACACCTTAACATAAAGTAAGTTTAAAGTCTAACATAAAGTAAGCTCAAACAGACTGGAGGTGGAGAATTGGAGAACGTTGCTGCATTTTTGTGAGGTATTGGGAAGAAAAAAACCTGGCATAATTTACCATTAAGAGAGATTTCATTTGAATGAGAGATATGGCAGAGGGGGAGTTTCCTTTCCTTTGCTTGAGAAAGAATGTTATGGTAGTCTGAATCTACTCCACTATTAATCACTCTCCTTTGCCTCTGTTTATAATTACTGACCTTGAAAACGCTGAGTTGAATTTAGTACGCAGTCATGGAGATTGGTGAGACAAAGCAAAACAAAAAGGGCAGAGTAGGAGGAGTGGAGACAGTGTAGTGTGAAGGAGTGACAGAGTGGGGAGGAACTGGAAGAGAATGTCTTTGCAGAGAGAAGAGGAGAGAGAAAGAGGCAGTGAGCAGATCACTAGTGCATGCTGATACTTGTAGGATAATATGGAAAGATCAGAGAAAATGACTTCTAGAAGCCAGACAGCCAAAATGAATAGCCAACAACAACAACAACAACAACAACAAAGAAGACCTTCTTTGGACAAAAAAAAAAAGACATAAGTCAATTATCGTTAGATAAAATTGAGAAAATGGGAACTGTTATAAGAGAAAAGATGAAAGATTTTTAAAAAGAGATCAAGATGGAGATAAAAGCAGATTTGAAGGAAATTAACCAAACAATGGATAAATTAGTAGTGGAAGTACAAATAACAAAACAAAACATTGAAGATTTAGAACAAAGGAGTGATAAAATGGAGGTGGAGATAGAAATATTAAAAAAAATGAAGATGGGTTGGATGATAAAGCAAACTGGGATCAAAAAATGAGAGAAAAATGCATTAAAATAAGAAGCCTCCCGGGGGAGGGGGGAATGAAGACAAAATTAATTTCAAAACTAACAATATTTTTGGAGAGAGAAGGAAGACATTTTGAATTTGAAATAGATAGATGTTATTGCTTGAAGGTGTTGGTTATCACCTTTAAAGCCCTAAATGGCTTGGGTCCAAGCTATATCAGAGACCGCCTCCTCCCATACAATCCTCCCCGCACACTCTGGTCATCTGGGAGGAAATTGCTGGAGCCTCAAAAATCGAGGCTCTTGGCTACCTCCCAGAGGGCTTTTTCTGTTGTCACCCCCAGGCTCTGGAATGGCCTGCTGGATGAGATCTGTCAATTAACATCCTTGGACAGCTTTAAAAAGGTTGTCAAGATGGATCTCTTCTGGCAGGCCTTTCCAGACTAAATATCCTGGCCTTGGGCTCCCCCCCCCCCAGTAGAACCTCTAGAACCCCTGTTCTCTTGAAAGAAGTTACAAGGGTCACTGCGGTTGTATTGTATTAATCTTAATTTTTTGTTTTAAATTGCTAAACGGTTTTAATTATAATGTAGTTTAATAATGTTTTAAGGGGGGAGGGAAAATGTTTGTTTTATGCTGTATGTTATTTTTATGTTGTAACCCACCCAGATTGGGCTACCAATGGGTGGTATAAAAATAAAATTTATTATTATTATTATTATTATTATTATTATTGAATTCTTATACTGCAAGGCAAAAAAACCTGCCACACAACATGCTCATCTATTTTGTGTGAAAACAAATGAGGGACCTGTTAAAATATTATCATGATACTCCTTTCAAATTTGAAGGTCATGAACTAATTTTTTTTAAAGATGTGCCTATAAGATTGTTTCAAAATAGGAAGGAATATAGTTCTTTATCTATGCAGTTGAAGAAAGATGGAATATAATATAGATGGGGCAATCCAGAAGGGATGACTTTTTGGATAAATAAGAAAAGAATTAAAATTACCACAGTGGAAGAGGCAAAAACTTTTTTGAGGATGTACAATAAAAAAACCCCAAACAGAATTCAGAAAATGAAATGATGGCAAGAAAGGCCCTGGAGTAAATGAGTTAGAAAAAGACAATCCAGAACAAAAAAGTTATGAAATAGATCTATTTCAAGACTACTTTGAAGGAACTCACTCTCAAGATGAGATCCTGATATGAGAAGGAGCAACAGGAGGAGGATTTGGAGAAGAGGATTAGGAAGAAGACTAAGGTTCTTTATTGGTTAACAGTAAAAGTTAAAATATTGATTTTTGTTCAGTTTTATCCAATTTAACGTGAATAATTTAAAGATGCAGACTGGTTAAAATATTGACATGGCATGTACAAGGGATGAATACTCCCCAAAAAGGGAAAAAAATATTTCATTACATTTATAAATTAAAATACGACATTTTGTGTTTGCAAGAAACAAAAATTAAAAAAGAAAGATATTAGGCACTTAAGATACCCAAAAATTGGACAAGAATTTGTTGTGGCTTTTAATTATAAGAAAAAAGGGGTAGTTATATATATTAATTCTAGATTGGATGCAAAATTAATTTTAAATGATGAGCAAGGGCAATATATTGGAGTGGAAGTAAGTTATCAAAACCAACAGATTCTGATGGTGGGTATATATGGCCCATTAGAAAATAAAGGAAAATTTTATCGAAATTTTCTAAAGTTATTACAAAAACTAAATTATGATTCAATGATTCTTATGGGTAATTAAAATGGGGTTATAAATCCCAAAATAGACAGGAAAGCAGAACATTTTTTAAAAAGAAAACCAAGAGAAATTACCTAAAGAATTTTTTGACCTGACAGAATTTTTAGCACTGATAGATGCTTGAAGAGCCAAATAAAAAGTTCTAAAGATTATGCTTATTACTCATGTATGCATAAATAATGGTTGAGATGTGACATGTTTATAATTAAAGAAACAATGTGTGAAAAATTGATAAAATGAATGTACTACCAAAGATATGGTCTGATCACAACCCTGTTTCATTATTCCTAATGAAAGGAAAGAGAGAATTCAATTGGCGACTGAACGATGATTTATTGAAAAATGAAAAGATATTAAAAGAAATTGGTGAAAACATAAATTGATATTTTAAAGAAAATTTATATAAGGGGGTATCATCAGAAATTGTATGGGATGCTTCGAAGGGAGTGGTAAGAGGACTATTTATTAAAAAAAGCATCTGAACAAAAAAAGAAAAGAAAAGAAAAAAATGAGTGAATTAAACAAAGAATTAGAGAGAAAAGAACAGATCTTGAAAAAGGATACAAAGAATAAGAAAATTCTTAAAGAAATAAAAAATATTAAAAAAACATTTCCATACTAATGGTAGAAGAAATAGAAAAAAATGAAATTTACTAGACAATTTTTTGTTGAGTGCTGAAATAAACAGGTAAAATGTTAGCCTACAAATTGAGGAAAGAAAAATTAAAACGTACTATTTCAGAATTAAAAGAAGATCAAAAAACTTGGACAAAACAAAACCAAATAATTCAGGCCTTTACAAGATATTATTAAAAATTATATGAAAAACCAGAGCTGAAAAGGACAAAGTAAGGAAATATTTGGATAAGCAAAGTATTGTAAAATTGTCAGAACTACAAAAAAAAAAAAAAAAAAACCCTAAATGAACCAATATTGGAGGAAATAATAAATATGATAAAGAAAAGTAAAGGGGGCAAATCCCTGAGCTCAGATGGGTTCACGAATGAATATTACAAAAGGTTTACGAATCAATTGGTAAAACCACTCCATAAAATTATGAACGGGATAATTAAGGGACAATTACCTCAAACATGGGCTAATATAATATTAATTCCATAAGAAAACAAAGATCTGGCAGATCCAAAAAATTATAGACCTATTTCTTTATTAAATTCAAATTACAAATTATTAACGTCTATACTTAATTGGATACATGAAGATCAATCTGGCTTTCTTCCAAAAGGAATGATAAAAGATAATATAAGAAACATACTAAATTTAATTGAATTACATGAAAAAAATATTAATAGGAAATTGGTGATGATATTTATTGATGCGGAGAAGGCCTTCGACAATATACACTGAGAATTCATCTTTGAGGTAATGAAAAAATTAGATATAGGGAATTTTTTTTAAAAAAGTGGATGGAAATGATTTATTATAAACAAGAAGCTAACATTATAGTTAACAGAGAAAGATTATGTAATATCTTTAGAGGAGTGAGACAGGGATGTCGGCTGTCACCCTTATTATTTTTGATGATGTTAGAGATATTATTAAATAATATTAGAATTGATGATCAGATAGAAGGCATGAAAGTAAAGGGAATGACTTACACAGACGATGTTGTGATAACTTTGGCTAATCCTGTAGAAAATATTTAAAATGTAATGAAGATATTGGAAGATTATGGTGAAATATCAGGATATTGGGTGAACAAAAACAAGACGATGATTATGCCAATAAATTTATCTCAGAAAGAAATATAAGATATTAAGGAGAAAATGGAATTTGAAGTGCAGAAAACAGTGAGATATTTGGGTATTATGCTTACAAATAGAAATTCGGACCTATTCAAAAACAATTATCAAAAAACAAAATACAAGCAAATCAATTTATAACAAAATACAAGCAAATCAAGAATTTAATAATTATTTTGTCAGAGTATCTCTATTTAGAGTATGGAAAAGATACAAGAAAAGGATATGCACACAGATACCATTATGGATGTCCCCCCACGAGGCATTATATAGAGTAGACCCACAAAGAAAAGAAAAATGTTTGAAATATGAAGAAGTATTAAAAAAGAAGGGAATAGAATTAGAAATGAAACTACTTAATCAAATTAGAGAGGAAGGATATGAATGTAGTTGGTTTCTGTATCACCAAATTAACTCAAGATGTCGGATAGACAAAAAAGAAATGGGAATAACTAGTGAGAAATCAGATCTAGAAAGAATTATATGGGATGAGAAATCTAGTAAGATCTCGGGACTATATAAAAAACTATTAGAAATATATACAGAACAAGACTTGATTAAAGAAAATATGATTAAGTGGGCAAAAAACTGTGGGGAATCATTAGAATTAGCCAAATGGGAGAAATCTTGGAAGACAAGAGTGAGATATACAGCCTGTCAAGAGATTAAAGAAAATTTCTATAAGATTATGTTCAGGTGGCATCTCTCACCAGATAAACTAAGTAAAATATATAGACATACAAATAACATTTGTTGGAAGTGTGAGCAGGAGAAAGGAACTTACTTTCATATGTGGTGGGAGTGCCAAGAGGCAAAAAGATTTTGGAAAAAAATAAATGATATTATAAGAGAGATACTAGGTGTGTATATACAGAATAGACCTGAAACAATGTTATTAAATATGATAGAGGATAAAATAGAAAAATCACATGGCAAGACTATTTTTTATATGTTAACAGCAGCTAGGATTGTATATGCCAAGTATTGGAAAGTGAAAAAAATGGTGCAGATAGATGACTGGATAATAAAACTGTTTGATATGATTGAAATGGATATACTGTCTAAAAAATTAAATGAAGAAATGAAGAGACAAGAGAAGGAAGAATGGAGGGAGGTGATAAGATATATGAAACAGAAATGGCCGAATCTCCAAATTGAAGATTCTATATTAAAGGAATGAAGATTGAAAAAGAAGATTCAAATATATGTGATATATAGTATATTATATACGACACATAGTTAAATATACAAGTTAGAAATAAGGATATGTATATAACATTGTAATAAAATCAGCAATATGAAGCAGTAAGATGATTGTATAGAAGATGTTAAGGTAATATAAGAAAAGGAAAAGGAATATATAATATGATGTATATAATATATAAAAAGATGAGCTTATAATAAGAAGCTAGGCAACTATATAGAAAATTTTTGAGTTTTTATAAGATAAGCTATAAGATATATGAAAAGAAAGAATATGGTTGATAAGTGGCTAAAAGGAAGTCTTTTAATTTTGTTTTATGTTAATGTGTGATGTGTTGTTGGTTGTTGTTTTTTGGTATTTTGTCTGTATATTTTTATTGTATGTGTACCTATTGTATGTGTATAAATTAAAATTAAAAAAACAATTATCAAAAAACATGGCAAAAGATCAAAAAGGATTTAAATAGATGGAGTAAACTAAATATCTCATGGTTAGGTAGAATCTCAACTATTAAAATGATCTTTCTGTTTCAGAATCTCCCAATCATAACAAATGACTCCCCCTTTGTGAAATGGCATAAGGATATTTTCACTTTTATATGGAATGGAAGATGACCAAGAGTGAAAATGAAAGTATTACAAGATACCACGGATAGAGGAGGATTAGCTCTCCCAAACTTGAGATTATATTTTTACGCCTGCACTTTGAATTGGAGTACTGATTGGATAAAGCTGAACAATAAAAAGAGTTTTGAATTTGGGAGACTTAGGAACAAGATATGGATTTCATGCATATATATTTTATGAGAAACTAAAAGTGGATAAAGAATTCAAAATCATTATGCAAGAAAGACAATTTTGCGAATTTGGTTAAAATTTAAATCAAAATGGTATTTAAAAATTCCTTTATGGGTATGAATTAACAAGGCATTATTCAGGAAGGAAACAAATTGGGATCAAAGATGGATTACTGATGTGGAAATCACAAAATTATCACAAGGGAAAGGATAAATAAAAACGCAAGATGAATTGATAGCAGAAGGAATCGATTGTAATTGGTTTCAATACTGTCAATTCAAAGAAAGATTTTATATAGATATGAAAACATGGGGGATTGGCATGATGAATGATGAATTTGATAAAATAATAAAATAAGGAAATACACAGTTAATATCCAAATTATATAAATTACTATTGATGATGGCATTAGAGGATGAAACAATAAAATACTTCATGGTGAATTAGGCAAAAGATGTTAAACAAAATATTAAACTGGAGCAGTGTGAAAAAATGGGAAAAGAAGACTTAAATTTAGTGTAAATTATGATATTAGAGAAAATGTTTATAAAAGTCCATACAGATGGTATCTGACCCCATATAGGTTAGCAAAGATGAAATAAAAATATGAGCAAAAATACCAGAATTCTTTGTTGGAAATGCAATAAGAAAGTAGGATTCTATTGCCACTGTTGGTGGGAGTGCACGATAGCAAAGAAATATTGGAGTACTATTCATGTAGTGATAAAAACAATTTTAAAAATTGAGGTTGGGGCAGATCCCAAAACATATCTATTGAAATAATAGAAAATGAAGAGTTAGAAAAAATATGGTAAGCTTATGTTTTATTTTATTGTAGGAGCAAGAACACTATTCACGAAATATTGTAAAAGTACAGAGATACTGGACTTAGAGGAATGGAAATTGAAAATATATGATTATTATGTGATGGATAAATTAACGTGTTTGTTAAACCAGAAATCTCTGGTTAAATTTAATTCGGATTGGGAACCATGGATAGAATGTATAAAGAAGGAAGATAATAATATAAATAAGGTATTAGATTATTAATATAGATATAGACTCCAGAAAATATGGTTGAATGGTTACTTTAGTTATTTACTTATTTAAGGTTGATGTTGACTTATGGGAGAATTGTATTGAATAGATTAGTTTTTGAATATGAAGACTGGATAGTGAATAGAAATAAAGTGGGTTGAGTATTAATAGTTGGAACTTAAGTTGTAACTTGATGAAAAAATAATAATAAATTATTCACAAAGATTATAAAGATTTTGGATATGGGATAAAGTTATAGTCAATATTATATATAGAAAGTATGATGAGACAAACAAATGTTAAGGATCTCAAGAAATCAGGAAGTTATTTGTTATGTCTTAATTGTTAGTGTTTTGTTGTTTTTGTTGTCTGTGTTGTTGTTAATGATGTTTGTGTTGGTTTTGTTCTATATGTATTTTAATTCAATATTTTTTTCTTTAAAAAATATCAGTGGATAGGGAGAGCCAACTGTATGTTAATTTTAAAGTGAAACACTGGCTAGGTTAAATGAAATCCACACTTTCATTTGGCATTTAACTGAAATCCATAAACTGATTTGATATTAACAAGTTAAATAACTTGTTAATAGTTATATCCTGCTTCTTAATCCTACATATCATGAACTTTAACTGTCCCTTATTGCTTTTTCGACAACCAGCTAACACTACCCAAGACATTAATACATAATGAAAGACTGGACAGAAAGACTTTGTACTGGATAGTACAAAGATCCCACATTCTCCTTGGAATTTCACTAATATTTTTTTACCTCCTGTACATATCTGGAAGCAGTTGCTTTCCTATCAAAGTGGGGAGAAATGGTAAAAAGTTTTAAAAATGATGATGTGATATGAATTCTGGGAAAGGCACAGCTCTATTGCACTACACAATGTGGCCACTATATTGTCATCTGTCCATCACCCAGCAGGATGAGAATTAACCCAAAGCAAAAATGCACTTATTTCCATAACTTTTTATGGATGCTGTGTGCTTGCTGTAAATATGTAAAATTAAGAAATCACTTGCAGCTTTGATACACTATGTGTTTGCACAACTTTAGATAAAATGTCATTTGCCACATGTACCAGAACTCTATAAATTACTATTCTTGATTGGTGCCCCAAAATTCCTAATGAAATTTACTTACTGCCATTGCATAGTTTTTTTTCCCTAAAGTTAGTAGGAAAAGTCACTTAATTAAGAACCTTTCCTCTAATGCATCATTTTTCATTGCTCATTATCTCAACCCACAGTAATTGAAAATGAAGTCCTGCAGCCACAGAGGAATACTTGGGCTTCATTTAAATGTTCAGTGCACACCACAAATGGAGCACACAAAATTACACATAATCAAATCAGTCCTTTATCTAAAAGCTCTGTCAAAAATGACTCTGAAATGCAACAAAAGTAGTACAGTTTTGTCAATAAATATACCAGAGAAAGTTATGTTGCTAAATGGCACTACAGCCCGTGGCCATATATCTCCCCCAATCAATTATAGGGATTAAACACTGAAAGAGCAATTAGCAAAATACTTATTGGATAAGAGGATATGATGTATTTGTGTTGGTTATTTCACATCTCACTGTGGCCATATTTATTTTTGTTTGTTGTAGTAGTAGTAGTAGTTTTTGCTTAGTGAAAGGTACATTACTTACTGGGTATGCAAGCATTTCTGAGATGATAGCCGTGATTGGTGCAATTCTAGATATTTATAATGGAAAACAGTGATAGCTCTCTAAAGCAGAGAGAAGTAGTTTTTCTGAGGAGAAAGGGTTAGGGTTAGGGTTAGGAGCATTTTAATGCTCCTTTCAGGGCTGGCAAAAGGGTGGATTAGGGCCAAGGCGTGGGGCAGCCTTGCCCCCAATCCTCTACTTCCCAGGGCGGCCCAGGGGCGCCCATCAGCATCCCCCCATTGATACATTTCCTTAGGCCTGAAGAGAAGTGGTTCAGAAGTTGAATTGTTCCAGCAAATCAGAAAATTGCTAGACTTATTTCCTGGCCAAGTCTAACTCAGGGGAAGCAGACTGGCGGCTCTGCGCTGCCCCGGGAAGGTGCGCCGCAGGACTGAGGCAGCCCCACGCCTCGATCCTGCGGCGCTCCTTCCCCATCCCTGAAAGGAGCGCTAAAATAGCACTCCTTTCACAAGTCAGTGAAAGTGCGCCCCAAAAGCGTGAGGCGCACTTTCACTGACTTATCTGCCGCAGTGTGTGCGGACGCTGTGGCAGGAGGTTGCCCCCGGAGCGCCGGCCGTGCAGAGGGCTGGTGGCTCCGAGGGCAACCTCGGGAGGAGGAAGGGGAACCGAGCGTGCGGCTGCCCCTCCTCTTCCCTGCCTCCAGGATGGCTTAATAAGCCGTCTGCCGAGGCCCTCAATTGGTCTTTCTATCCCTCACCATTTAATTACACTCTTCCATTCCTTCAAGGCAGAATATAAATAGACAGGAGTTAGGGACTGGGCAGCTTGGAGTGGAAAAGGGGAGGGTGATTCTACAGCTTAGGTTAAAATGTGAGTTTGAGATTAATTATTAAGTAAGAAACACTCCCTCTTGTTTGAGGGGAGGCTGTAAGTCACATTTCTGAGTCAGGTAATGCAATATTTCAATTTCCCAGGATCTTTATCAAAGCAAAGATCAGAGCTTAAAGTGTGGTTACATATGTGACAACTCTAAAGCCAGATTCTGCAAAGTAAAAATAAATATGCAGGAGTGATGTACCTTCCACTGAAACAATGCAAGTATTGTACCATTTCTTTGGTTCAACCACATTGTGATGAGAGCTTTGTTCCCTCTCCTGTGATTTTCTTGGCAATTTATATTCATCTATCATAAAATGTCTTTAAGTATGGCTCTGGATCAAGAATCTTCAGGGTCTAAGGAGACAATACCCTTAGCAGATTTTTAGAAGAATCATTTGCTCTCTAGTGCTAAAAAATAGTTGTTTGACATATTGTGGTTTCCTTAACTACATGTCTTACAAGTTAAAGAAAGTTTTTGGTTTGTAAGACTGACTGCTGAGGGCAGTATCTACAAGGAAAATGAATTTGGAGGAGAATGTGCTAATTGCAGAAAATAAAGCTTCATCTTAACACCTACTTTGACCCACCAAAATTGAGCTCCCCATCAATAGCAACTTCAAGGTAGAGTCAGAAGTGATTGACAGCCTCTTCTCAAGTAACAAATACATTTTAAGCTACCTGTTCTTATTTTCTGCACCGAATCCATCAGTCCCAAAGAAATCATTGCCCTCTGGCTTTGAGGAGTAGAATTCACAATCTCTCAGACAACAAAGAGGCCCCAGGGAGCATTTCCCTGCCTGGTCCTCGCTACTCAGAGGGCCTTGGCAGACGAATAATAGAGTCGTCTCCGAGGCAGGGAAGAGGAGGGGCAGCCGCATGATTGGCACCCCTTCCTCCTCCCGAGGTTGCCCTCGGAGCTGCCGGCCCTCCACACAGCCGGCGCACCGAGGGCAACCTCCCGCTGCAGCGTCCGCACACGCTGCGGTGGAAAAGTCAGTGAAAATGCGCCCTACACTTTTGGGGCGCACTTTCACTGACATCTGTAAGGAGCGCTTTCAGAGGCGCCAACAGTGCGCCGTGGTGCGGATGCCGCGGTCCCGCAGCGCACCGTCTCGCGGCGTCCTGGAAGCACTCGTGTGCTTCCCCCCAGATTCTCACCTCACAAATAAAGCCAGTATTTGTAGAAAATGCACCAAACATTAGGAAACCCCAGTTCAGGACCTGGAAGAATGGAGGTCCCCATAGGATTGTCCTAGCCTATTATAAAACCCTATCAGTAACTCTAGTGCCAGAGTAACTAAGGGGCTATGCAGATGGGCAGGAAAAGGTGACCTGAAGTTGCCTTTTCCCTAAGCTGCAGCAACTGCACTGCCTGCCCTGAGGTTGCCCTAAATGGGGATGGAGCAACCGCACTGGGGGGAGTCAATGCAGCTTTTCCGAGGCTGTATTGAAGCCCCAGCAACTGCACCACCAGCCCCAAGGATGGCACAAAGGGAGACGGAGCAACTGCATGGGCCGGCAGTGGCTGCTTTAAATTTGTTTGTTTGTTTGTTCTCAAATGCATGCACACCCATCTCTACACACCTGCACACCTGTGCAGGAAAACATCCCTGCACACCTGCATAGGACCTACAGTCTGTCACTGTGTACAAAGGTGACTGAAGTTCAGCATCCCTGTGCACCTCCACAGGATCTGTCATACACCCATATATCATGCAAGGATTCACTGACTCCATTTCCCCCCAAGAAGCGGGTGCAGTAGACAGATGCTACTGTCAGATTGTGTCACCCTTGGGGTGAAGGAACAGGTTTGTCAACTGAAAAGACACTCCAACATCCTCCACAAAACATGTCCCGCACAGATCAGGAAGGAGGGGAGAGATACATGCAAGGGAGGTTTGTGTGGACAGACTTGATACATGCAGCTGGTGGTCACGCAAGGAGCATGATCAACAGGACACATGGACAAACATTACTGCAGGAGTTCCCCCCCCCCATCATGCCAGGAAGTGGTGTGCAGGTCTTATGCACACCTGCACACCTACCTGCACACCTGCACACCTGCACACCTGAATAAAGAGGTCACAAATGCCTCTTTCATGCAAACTGCTGTGCATGCTGACAGTAAGTGTACATCCAACAGAATGCATTTATTACCATAAAAGAGGACAGTTGCAAGGGCACATGCATGGGGGGGGGTTGCAGACAGCCAGAAATAGTGCCAATTGAGTCTGTTTTTAGGGTTAGGGTTAGTGCTAGGGAATTATGGGAACTGTAGTTTAGTGGCACCAGGGCTATCTGAGAGAGAAGGCTCAATGTCTCAGAAAAAAACAAACTAATTCCCATGATTCCCTAGCACTAACCCTAACCCTAAAAGTGGACTCAATTTGCACTATTTCTGGCAGTCTGCAACCCCCCGGGGTTACAATTAGGTTTAGGGTTAGGGTTCTAATATTCAAGCACACCTGTGCCAGTGTATCCACACCTGGAAGCATAGGGTGCTTTAAATTAAAGCTTGCATTGTAGGGCGCATGCTCTGGATCACCAAGTCAATTTCCACTACACGTGCAACAGTGCATTTATATGGCCATTTTCTGGTGCATCACTGTTGCTGCGTGCATACACATATGCGGAGGTGAGCATCTTAACCAAAGGAGAGGAAAAAAGCGGCTCCTTTTTGGAACGGCTTTTCTCAGCATATGACAGCTAGAGGGTGCTTTCCTGGAAGTTTTTAGGCATGCGTCATCTAAAGGCCACACCTACAAGTCACCCTCAAAACACCCCTTTTTGCCTGTCTGCATAGTCCCTATGGGCCTCTACAGACAGGCCCTTTGTGCCATCCTGGAGCTAGGGATGGGGACAGGCAGCCACATGGCGGCCGCCTAAACCCCTCTCTGAAGATGTCCTGGCACCACACACTGTTATGCATGGTGCATGGCATCAGGACATCTTCCAGTGCAGTGTTTTGATGCGCTGCACCAAAAGAGGCACCAAAGAGCTGTGTGGCGGCTCTTGGGGCATCCTTTTTGCCAGCTCTGAAAGAAGCGGCATTTTGTCGCTCTTTTCCGGGCTAGCAAAAGGGAGGATCAGGGCCACTGCATGTGTTAGCAGTGGCCCCAATCCTCCACTTCCCAGGGCGGCCCAGGGCCACCCGTCTGTATTATTATTAATATATCCCCGACGCCTTGGTCTGCATCCCCCCTAAGTGGTTTACATAAAAGTGTAATGCATTTATATATGTTAATATATTAAGTAGTAAATACATAAATAAGGTCCAAAGCACACTGCAGAAATAATACCATTTGAGACCACTTTAACTGTTGACTCACTGCTAGGAAATTCTGGGAACTGTAGTTTGGTGAGACATTTAGCCTTCTCTGTCACAGAGCTCTTTTGCCACAACAAACTGTAATTCCCAGGATTCTCTAGTGCTGAGCCATGGCAGTTAAAACAATCTCTAACTGGATTATTTCTGCAATGTGTTTTGGACCTAAGTCACATTTATGCCTTATAGCTGTCAATTCCCAATTATGTGGATTTTTCATTTACTCTGTATAGGCTTCCCTCATGGAACATGATTCTATGAAATAAAACTTGTACAGTCCTCCCTCCATTTTCTGGATCCTCTCCCCACGAAAACAGAAAATCATGTGTATTCAAGCTCCATTGGCTTGAATGGAGGCACGCCCCCACAGGTGCATGTGGGAATGCACCATGGGCACACATAGCATTTTATCCCCATCTGTTCAGCCCTTCCACATAAGTGAGGGATGCAGATTTCAAGTCCGTGAGAATGGAGGGGTGACTGTATTCACATATGAGGGAAATGTACAGGTTGTTAGAGTTGAAAACTTTTCATGCCTATACTCACTAATTGCTGGTTTACCTCATACTTTATAGGGCTTTAGGCACTACATGTATATATAGTGACTTCCTGTTTGTTTGTATGTATGTGAGAGTACACCCTCTCTCTGCCTTCATCACTCTGCCCTGCTGCCATTTTCTGTCTTTCTTCTCTCTTCTCCATTAAATCACATGGGTTTGTCTATGCATAAGTATGTGCAAATAAAGCATTTTAAAATCTTTTACAAAGAAGATTCCATTTGTTTCTCTCTGTTCAAGACTTGGAGTGTCCATGGGTAAGCATGGGACTAGCTGTTATTCAGCTTCTGCCTTGTCAATATATTACTCTGCTTGAAATATCCAGTACTATCCATTACATTACACAATACAGGTGTATTGTGATGGTGCATAGTAGAAGCACAAACTGCAACTATATATCACTCTGTAGTTCACAAATTTGCTTTTAAAAGCCCTGCTTTGAGAAACAAAAGGTATCTAAGGCATCACACTTCACATATATAAATATTTGTTGAAAATTTTGAGATAGGAGATCATGGTCAGTGTAAGTTGTGCAAAAGACTGTCCTCCCTCTTTCAGACAGCAGAAAGAATAAAACATATTCTAGTCTCTTATTTGTTTTGATTTTGTTTACAACCCATATTTCAGCTAACACACCACTCTGTGCATGTGTGTGTGTGTGTGTGTGTGAGAGAGAGAGAGAGAGAGAGAGGCCTTCTACAGACTGCTGGCCTGGAGGCAGTGATGGGGAGGGGCAGCCACATGCCGGGTACCCCAACCCCACGCCAGTGGCGTCTTGATGCCACGTGCCATTACGCATGGTGCATGGCAACAGGATGTCCTTCTGGTGCAGCATTTGGATGCGCTGCGCCAGAAGGGGTGCTAAAGAACTGCTCGCCGGCTCTTAGGGCGCCCTTTTGCCGACACTGAAAGGAGCAGCATTTTGCCACTCTTTTCTGGGCTGGCAAAAGGGAGGATCAGGGCCAAGGTGTCCGGCAGCCTCGGCCCTGATCCTCCACTTCCTGGGGTGGCCCAGGGCCGCCCGTCTGCATCCCCTCAGAGAGAGATTGAGAGGGAGAACTAATAGGGCTTGTAAGCATTTTCTGCTTCAAGAATAATACACTTCTTTGACATTCATGACTCAAGTTGATAAATCTAGTTGATTTGTGAAGCTTCACAGAATAAATATAGGAGTTTATCACACCCCCCCCCCCAAAAAAAGCTACTTACCTCTCCTGGGATAGAGTCGCTTACAGGATGCAATCAGGTATTATCACATTAAACATGCCACCAATGCTGCTGGGCGACTGCATCCCAGCTAAATTCCGACTCCCAGCTGCACTCAGCTGGCTGATTTGCAAACTTGGAAGCTTCCTATCTTTGCAAATCAGCCAGCTGAGCATGGCTGGGAGCTGGGATTAAGTTGGGATGCAGTTGCCCAATGACATCAGCAGCATTTTTAATGTGGTAATACCTGACTGCATCCTGTAAGCAACTCTATCCCGGGAGAGGTAAGTCACTTTTTCATGTGGTACAATAAATTCCATAGTTACTCTAAAAATTGCTACTAATCCAACTCTGAGCTACATAACTCTATGTCCATCAAACTACATGCATTTCTATCTTTGGGCCATTGAAACTTTGATGTGGATGGGAAAGTTACTTCTGGCACCATGCTGGCTGGTATTGTCATATGAAAAGGTTACTCCTCAAATTTTTGGGATTCAGTAGTATAGCAAATTCTGTAACTAAATTACAGCCATGTAAACAAATCTTGCCAAGAAAACCTTAGGCTTGCTGTAAGTCAGAAATAACTAGAAGGCACACAACAACAAATCTCACAGCACACAGGGCATCTGAATTCCAGGGACATCCTCTTTCTCTCTGTACATGCACAGAGGAAGGCAGAAGAAATCGCATCATGACTGACCATCATCATGCTGGGTGATTGTGGTTGTACCTTTGGGGGGAAGCAGACTGGCGGCTCTGCACCTCCCCGGGAAGGTGCGCCGCAAGACCGAGGCAGCCCCACGCCTCAATCCTGTGGCGCTCCTTCCCCGTCCCTGAAAGGAGCGCTAAAATAGTGCTCTTTTCACAAGTCAGTGAAAGTGCGCCCCAAAAGCGTGAGGCACATTTTCACTGACTTATCCACTGCAGCGTGTGCGGACGCTGCAGCGGGAGGTTGCCCCCAGAGCGCCGGCCGTGCGGAGGGCCGGCGGCTCCGAGGGCAACCTCGGGAGGAGGAAGGGGCGCCGAGCATGCGGCTGCCCCTCCTCTTCCCTGCCTCCAGGACGCCTTAATAAGCCGTCTGCCAAGGCCCTTTATTTGTCTTGAATGCATCAATGAGCACCTTTATGGTGAATGGAGGTTTCTCCAAAATCCTCCATTCGGAGAAGTAGACATGGGCAGGTTCTTCTTTTCAGTCCCAGGGTTTGTGAGGGTGATCTTTGCTGTTCCTAAGCAAGGAACAGGCTTGCTTAGGGTTAGCCAGGGGAAAGCTATTCAGGATGGTTTGCCATTGGAGTGAAGAATGAATTGAAGTCAATGATGAAGTGGTGGAGGAATCATTGGGATCCAGGGTCTCTTGTGATCCTCATGTGTTTAATCCCTATGAAGAACTTTTATAAATACACAGTCCCAGTTGCCAGCCCTCATATCCTGCTTCTTTCTTTCATGTGAGTGGGAGATATTAGAATTTTAATGAAATTTTGCAATGCAGTCATAAAAGTAATTGATTGATAACAGCATCATATGGCAATGAAAGAATTATCTGGCCTGACCTCAGGATTATGTGAATAGGAAAGGATATAGTCACAGGTTATAAAGAACTATTAAAGGGTAACATCTTTGCATGGTGAAGTCTATGTGAAGAAGAATCATAGCTATTGCTGACTCCTTAGTGGGAGATTGAGGGGGGAAGCAGATGGGCGGCCCTGGGCCGCCCGGGGAAGCTGTGCCGCGGGGCCGAGGTATCCCCACACCTCGGCCCCGCGATGCAGCTTCGCCGCCCCTGGAAGGAGCGCTAAAATAGCGCTCCTTCCACAAGTCACCGAAGGTGCGCCGCAAAAGGCTGGCAGCACAGGTGACTCTTCCGCCGCAGTGTGTGCGGACGCTGCAGTGGGAAGGCATCGTCGGAGCGCCAGCCGTGCGGAGGGGCCGGCGCTCCGACGATGCCTTTGGGAAGGGGTTGGGGCGCCCACCGTGCAGCTGCCCCTCCCCTTCCTTGCCCCCAAAACGGCCCTTTGTGCCATCTGCTTCCCCCCTGAGTTGCTTATTTTATACTATTTCCCCCTAAAAAGCACTGCTCCTGACAATAAATAGATGTGCTGAAGAAAAAAGGAAAAAAAACATTGTGAATTTTTTGAGCACTGTAAGTCCACACTGTGAAGATTCTTATCCATCTTTGATTCTTTTCATCATGATTTTCAAACACCTTAGAAAATCTCCTTTTGACCATCTTTCAAATATTTTCAAATATACTTTCAATTCTTCCCCTCCCTATGAGATGGGCTGGGTAAGAGATTTCATGGAATGGCTCCTTGTAATGGTAAAAATCTCATTCCTGTATGGCTTCAGGCACCAATGTGGAAATTTTAAACATTATGTCTAAGGAGGTTACTTGATTGCCTTTGAGATTTGTTACAACAGAAGGCATGACTAGAAGCTGTTTTCAAAATGCTATGCATGTCTCGCTTTCAAAATGGAGGATTGGTCCTATCACTAGGCAATGTAAAGAGTTTCACATCAGGTAGAAGATTCTGGCTGTCATGAAAAGACAGCAAATGGTAAGCTGTTTAATATGCTGTTCATGTATTTCACTGCTGTGAAGAGAGTGAGAGAAGGAGGCACTTGTTCAATTTTCTGCCTCTCAAGTACCAAAACAACTTGACCAACATAGCTAGCATTTATTTGTATATGTAGAATTCCACCTCAGGGTACCAATTATTTTGTAGAGGTCTTCTTGCACAATGTCACAACTCAGCTGTTGCAAGGAAATTACTACACTCTCATTTTGGCATGAGTGTTTTGCATGTCTATCAGTTTCCCTCCCAGTTGTAAGTCCCAGTACCAGCTCTAATTTGTAAGTCTTTGGTCAGCTTTGGCTTGCTTTGTCATAAGTCTCCCCATCCCTTCAGGTCTTCTGCAGAGAGAAACTGGTCCTCATATCACTCTCACTCATGAGAAAATCTAAATAATTAGGGATTGTGTTGTGTGAAACAGCCCTAGATCTTATTGAACTACAGTCCCAATACTCTATTATTTTGGGCTGTGCTGGCTAGGTCTGATGGGAGTTGCAGTGCAGCAACATCTGTAAGGCTTCTCTTTTGCTCAGCTGTGTATGAAAGCATAGAATGAACCCTTCTAAATAGTGACACTTGTTTCATGGAGGAGCTGACCTTGTGAAGCGTGCCAAATTCTTCCACTTTTTTTTTTTTTTACCTACTAGTACTTGCAAAAAACTTTCCAGTATTTATAAAGGATTTAAAATACTGTTTTTGGCTGTCAGCTTTACTAATATTTGCTTATATCAAGCTGATTTTGACATGTGCTGTTGTTTTGTTATTTATACCATACAGCTGGCTATTTTTTTTAAAAAAATCCCTTACTTTAGACATACACACTCTGGAAAATTATTGCTGCTGTTGTTATTTTAATCATGTACACTGCTTGGACAATTCAAAATGGAGGAAAACATAACGTAGGTAACTAATGTAGACAAACATGATGAAAGTAATGCATAGCCCACCCTTTATAAGTATAAACTGTACAGACCCTATAGGTCTCCCTTTTATGTTTGAAATCTTGATGTGGCAATCCAAGTAAGTAGAAGAATGCCCTCACAGTGCCAATTGCAATCTGACTTCACTTTTTTGTCTTGCATCACTGAGTGACAAATGGTGTGACCTGCTATTAGACAGTCAACATAGGTACTACCCACCTGCTGCATGTTTTGACAGTTCATTCTACTAGTAGGGAAGCAAAGTTGGCGTTGAGGGGAGAGAGGTTTACGGGATATCCTTGAGGTTGTTCCTTATGATAAAAGTTCTTTCCTTTATTAGAAGAGTCACAGTTCATGCTCTGCTGTTCCTTCTGAATACATTCACTCCTTTTGATGGACAGTCCCCTAGGGATTGCCAGTGGAGAAAACAGTGAGGACCTGACAGGATGTTTTCTTTGGCTCTCTTTTGCTTGATGAACAAAACTAATTTGAAACGCCTGTGGGATTAGAAACCCATAAGAAGCAGTTGTGTTCTTCCTTTTTTATCTCCTTTTTTTCATTGTGCCATTCCTTTGCTCAGCCTGGACAAAATGGCACTTTTCCAAAGAGGAGATTAGCAAAACAGATGTAGGGACAACTGGAACAATATTATAGGAGTATACATCCTGTTTAGGTAGCTCTCGCTCTCTTTTACAAGGAAGTAGTTGTTCTTTTAAATGGATGGCACAGTGAAAAATCAATTTCTTTCATCAAACAATGCTCTTGACACCCAAATAGAAAAATTGTTTTTGGGCTAACTTAGAAGAAAAGGAAAGCAGAGTTATTACATAAAGTAACAGCAGTGGGCCTTTGCATCCACTGGAGTTTGGTACCAGGATCCTCCCCCACCCCCATGAATACCTCAATCCATGGATGTTTAAGTCCCATGATATGCAATACTGTAGCAATATATATATATATATATATATATATATATATATATATAAGCAAGCCATGGATGATTGAATCTGTGGGCAATGACATCCAACTGCAATAGAACTAGCGAAAGTCACACACAAACCCCAACAGTGCTCAGCAACTACTTCTAGTGTGAAAGTTGTGAAAATGGGTTGAATGACTGCTAGCTGGAGAACATGGGGGCTTATGTCCAGTGCTGGGGAAACAAATAGGTACAAAACACACTACAGAAATAATCCAGTTTGAGACCACTTCAACTGCCCTGGCTCAATGCTAGGGAATTCTGCGAACTGTAATTTTATGAGACATTTAGCCTTCTCTCTCAAAGAGATCTAGTGCCACAAAAAACTACAATTCCCAGGATTCCCTAGCATTGATAGAGGGCAGTTAAAGCAGTCTCAAACTGGATTATTTCTGCAGCAAGTTTTAGACCAAGGTTTTTGTAATCAATTATTTTTCACAGAAAGAAAGGCAAAACTAAGCTATTTTAGGTCCAAAACACACTACAGAAATAATCCAGTTTGAGATTGCTTTTAACTGCCTGACTGAGTGGGAAGGATGGAAATTGTAGTTTATTATGGCACCAGAGCTCTCTGACAGAGAGAAGACAATGTCTCATAAAAGTACAGTTCCCAGGATTCCCTAGCATTGAGCCAGAGCAGTTAAAATGGCCTCAAACTGGATTATTTCTGCAGTGTGTTTTGGACCTACAACTGTAAGTGAGGGGGGAAGCAGATGGCTAAAAGGGCTGTTTTGGGGGCAAGGAAGGGGAGGGGCAGCCGCACGGTGGGCGCCCCAACTCCTTCCCAAAGGCATCGTCGGAGCGCCGGCCTCTCCGCACGGCCGGTGCTCCGATGATGTCTTCCCGCCGCAGCATTCGCACACGCTGCAGCGGAAAAGTCGCCGAAGGTGCGCCGCCAGCCTTTTGCGGTGCACCTTTGGTGACTTGTGGAAGGAGTGCTATTTTAGCGCTCCTTCCAGGGGCGGCGAAGCTGCGCCGCGGGGCCGAGGTGTGGGGATACCTCGGCCCCGCGGCGCAGCTTCCCGGGGTGGCCCACGGCCGCCCATCTGCTTCCCCTCTGAGTGAGAGGGAATTTGTGGGTATAAATAATGTTTTGGTTAGAGTTGCAGGAGAGGGAGGTGGCTGAAGTCAGTAGAAATTGATGCCACCCATGTCTATGGGAGTGATAAATCTATCTTAGCTTGTATTTTGAACTTTAAGGAAGGTATCCAACTGTTGAACCTATTTAGGGTGTAGATTTAAGTACCTATAAAGTTTAGACTGGGACTTAAAGTGGATTCAGTGGCACTGGAGCTGCCAGCCTCTGTTGGATCTAAATGGTGGAAGGACAGTTTTACATGAAACAGGTATTGGTTCACCCTGTTATCTCACATTGTGTTTTTGGTGTTGAGATGGTACTGAGGTGAGTGAGAGGAGTTTATTTTGAACCACACACCAGCAGGCTTGTGTAATTTAGATGTTTTTTAACATCTTATTTTAGTTATTTATGGACAAATAAACAGTTGTTTTGTAAATGGTATAACTATAATGGCAACTTTGAGAGCCTCAGAAATGAGACTCCAACTTTTTCTATCAACCGTCTAATCATTGTTGTCCTTAAATTGAATTCAATGCATTTTCCCATGTTTATATGCAAAAGAAGGGCTGAAGATATGCCCATACATGTGTCCAAGGACAAGTGTAATTTCGTGGTGCATGCTACAATTATAATGTTGCACGAGACTCTTGTTAATCTTCCTTATACATATAATATTCTGATGCTAATAGAGCTAAAGCCTCACTTCATTAGAAGAGATATGATATCATCCACTTATTCCATAGGGTTTGTCTAATGGCATCATGTAAAATTTGAGAAGTTAGCACTGTGGAGCCCTACTTTTCCTACCTTCATCCATGGCATATTCTTTATTCACCTTCCTTGCTTAATGAATAATGGATTTGTCAATATATCTTTCAAATCTCACCCAACCTCAAGCCCTTGCGTCTCTTTCTGTGCATCCTTTTAAAACTCCTATTCCTTTGTGGTGGAATAACTTTAGGAACATTGTAAATACCAAGAGTTAGCAGCCACAGTAGTGTTGAAGAATTAATGGGATAATACACAGAAATTGCCATCAGCATAAGCAACAGAGTGCTTGCCAGAAGTGAGATTTTTGGACTGCAATATTATTTACAATGTAAACAAATCCATTCTATTTACTCATACTTGGCAGTCAGTTCATATTGACTCTACTTTGGATCAGGGGACTAAGCTCAGCCTTCTTTGCATTCAAAATATGACAGGGGATATCCAAGGATATCCAAGGGAGCATTACTATATAGAACCTCACATACATAATTGCAACACCTAATGAGCAGGTGGCCTGGGCTGAGCAGAGGTATGACAGACTGTACATGTGAACACATGCAATTACACATGGTTTCTTGTAACCTGATGAGGGTTACTTTATGAACCTGATACTTGCTATTATGCCTGATTATATGTAGAATATTTGTAGAAATTAATTTATGATAAATATTCATTCATTACCAGACATATTTCAGGTTTCCTTCCCAGGTTACTGACAAAGGCAAGTGGGTAGGTCAATGCTGAGTGTTTAGGATAACTCCTTTCCATATTCCAAGTGACATCCAAAGAAGATCTCATGCTTAAGGGGAACCAAAGGGACACAGCTGCTTTGAGTTCCTATAGCATGAGAAAGTGGGATATAAATAAAATAAATTGGGGCACACTTGGGACTCTCAAGCAATATTGTGACTCCATGGAGTGCCTACTAATGATGCTCTTTACAGATATTTGTGTGGGGGTATGCAGACAGGCAGGATCTAGTATGTACACACAGAGAGTAGATGCATGTAGGCAGGAATGCCCAGAAGATGGTCTTCTGTGAAGAATCTTTTTCCAGACTGCACAGGAAAGATCCTCCCACATGCAGGCTGCTGCTTAACTTGGAGAAATGAATAGCTGGACAGTGAGACTTCACTCAATGAGGGCTTTAATCTTTGTTGCAAATATTTACAAAGATACATAGAGTACCAGATGTCTGTCTTGATTACTCACAGCTCTACAGATCAACAAAGAGCTTCACCAACCACCAACCACAACTAACCAACAACGGCGAATCTGACTCTCTCCCATATATAGGTGGTCTTCTTAGGAACATGTGACAGCCATGCACTAATGACACCTGACTGGTTTCATCCCCAGTGCCTGTTGCATCAGGCCTCCCATGATGCATACCTGGCAGGCCTCACCTACTGTGCATGTTGCATCAGACCTCCCATGATGCACAGCTTTCCAAATGCTGACTCATGCACCTGCCACTTGAACTGTGGTAACCATGTTACCATTGCTCCAGTTCCATTCAGTGGCCACATCCATGTCATTTTCCAGACCAGAGTGCCACATGGTCTTGGCAATTCATACTCATGAGCTATCTTGACTCCTACTCTTGGAAAACAGTTGAGATATAAATGAGGAGGGGGGGGTTGTTTTAGGCACTAGCTCTACCTGGGTATGCAGTGGTGAGGAACAATGTCCATAGCATAGCCTCCTCTTCAGTTATTATAATCCATGATATCAGTGACCAAAGCAAAATGGAAAGGGATTTTCAGTGGTCATAATGAAGTGAAATTGTTTTTATGAATCCATTCTATGTGACTTTCTAGCACACATCTAGAAAAATTAGCTTGGATTCTGTTTTCTGGCATTTCCAGCATTTCTCGTTTCCTGTTTTATATATTTTGTTCAATGTTGCTGGAGTCAGATACCAACGATAAAACATTTTAATATAATTCTCTTTATAATCTTGGCATAGGGTAAATTTGTTGGTGTCTCGCTAGGATTTTTCGCATTTCTCCATTTCTATTATTTTTCCTATGTCCTGGGCCCACTTTATCATCACCTGTTTTACACATTCACTTTCCAAGTCTCTTTCTTTTAATATTTTGTAATATTTCGATACATGCTTCCCCTCTTTATCAAAGATTATTTTATCTATATTTGTTTTTTCATCTGTAAATCCATTACTTGCTTGATCCTTTTTGAACCATTCTCTTAGTTGTCTACCTAAAAACCAGTCATTCTCTTAGTATCTTTAAATTTCTCTCTGATTTTAACTCTTTCTCATTTCCCTTTTTCCATTCTATTAGATCCTTATAAGTCAGCCATGATGTTTCTTTCTTCCTAGATCTTCCAAAAAAAGGCCTCCTGGCTTGAAACCAAACTTGGTATCTTATTATAAAATTGTCTTTTAATTCTCAACCAAACCTTAAGAAGGGCATTCCTTATTATATGGTGAGAGAAATCTTTTTTGTCTTTCAATTTTTCACTCTATGTGACTTTCTAGCACACATCTAGAAAAATTAGCTTAGATTCTGCGATGTTTCTGTACAGTGTTAAACAAATGAGAAAGAGAGAGAGAGAGAGAGTACACCCTGTTAGGATATGAATGGGATATATAGTCAAAGGTGAAATGTAAAGATGTGTGTGTGTCTGTAATTTTCTACTTGAGAACAGTTTCTAGACAAGGCACAAACAATATTTAGAGAAACAGGGTGAATCAACGCCAGGTGGTAACAGAGACATCAACAATGTACTTTCCCAGAGGTAAAACTAATGGAACCAGACTTTGTTATGGATAACAAAGATATATCAAATACGTAAACATCGTTAGCTTGGGAAAGTTACTCACGTGGTGGATGATGGACAGCAAGAGGATACAGACATTATCCAATTAACATAAAGTTAACACCTAGAAGGTGGAGTATGGGATGGGCCTAGAGAGTCCTTTGTCTAAAAATTGTTTTGTTGTTCAAGATGTGAGGGTGTGTGGCTGGATGCTGCAACAAGTTGGATCCTAATGCTTTTGGGATTGTTAAAGATGTAATCTTGTATGGCTGAACTGGACAAGTTCATCACAATGGATTTTACTTAGTTATCTTGTTTTTACTTTTTATATGCATTAATAAAGCTATGTTTTTGGACTTTACAATGTGTCTTCTTGACTGAGGAAGACAGGATTGCCTGGAGAAGAGAAGCTGAGCCAGTTGATGGCAAATCTACACAGTGGCTGTGGATCACAGCAGCCAGCTTGTCCTGCAGACTCTGCTGGGTGCCAAAGGGCATACTACAACACTCATCATCCACACACCAACAAGGGTTATGGGGCCCAGTTATGGCTTTTCTGCCAGTTATGGCCTGTTTGCCAGTTTATGGCTTGTTTTTGCCAGAAATGGCTAGTCTGCCAGTTAAGCCTGTTTTTGCCAAAAGAGTGGCTTGTTTGCCAGAGGTGGCTGGTCTGCCAGAGGACAAAGAGGACAAATGTCCAGGAAGACAAAAGCCCAAGAGTCCAGATGACATGTTTACAATGTGGCCAAGAGGCAAGTATTGCCTATCCACGACTTCAGCTGTGCCAGGACAAGGGAACCATGCTTCAGCGGTTGCTGGGAAAAGCAGAGGTGGCTTCAAATCTTCAGATGTAAGTAAAAGTTTACTGCTAAGCTGTTTTGCCGGTGACAGAATACAGAACTCTTTAAAGACAGGTGTCTGAGGACTCCACTCTTTAAACAGTAAGATACAGAGAAAAAAATCAAAGGCTAAAAATGCTGAGAATACTGCGGGTTCAATGCAGTGAAATTTTTTTGTTTTTGTTCAAGCTGCAAAAGACTCTGTTAAAGGCCATTTTGTTTGATATGGAAGCAGCTGGGGCTTGAGTCACAGAATACATGTTGCAATGTATGCAGTTTAAAATGCAGCATGATTGCTGGACACAGGCGGTTGCCTAAGCCAAGAGAACTCATTCTGTTACCCCTCTCTGAGTTAAAGTTAAAGTTTTGGGAGAGGATGTTTCTTCAGCCAAAGGTTTTGGGAACTGAAGAAAGAATGAATGATTTCTACACAACTTTGTCACAAATGCTGTGGTCAAAGGACTTTACAGTTCTTAGAGAAAAAAATACAAAAATCCCTGGTGGGGGTGAAAATTTTACACAGTGGTCAATGCTGTGTGGGGCTATAGCAGGTTTGCTAAGATGCCTGAAGTTCAAAGGCTGCAACGGTGTTGCTAAATGCCAAAAGTTTTGCTGGAGGCCTGAGGTTCCAAAAGATGGGAATTTGTTAAGCCAAGCGGTTTGCTTGAAGAGGCCAGAAAATGCCAAAAGAAACAGTTTGCTTGAAGAGGCCAGAAAATGTCAAAAAAAAAAAAAAAAAGCAGTTTGCTTAAAAAAGCCAAAATGTAGGCTTGGGAGAAATGCATGGGACAAGCACTTAAAGCTCAAGATATGCATCCTGAAAAAAAAAAAAAGACAGCTGATGCACAGAGTGCGAATCAATGCTTTTACTACAACAAAACAAGAGTTTTAAAAATGGCAATGCAAGGATGTTTGCTACAATCAACAATCTATCTACAACCCAGAGACATTGGGAAAAACAGAAAAGCTACAAGCTGTTTTACAGATCTGTGACTGTGATTCAAACAGGTGAAACCTGAGGACAAGAGTCTATATATTCTGGGACATATGTTACAGTTTTGCTGAAAAATAAAGAAATCATCCAATCTTAAAGATGTTTATCTAGCTGATGGAGGGGTAAGAGATGTTAAAAGAAATTGAAAAATGTCTACATGCCAAGTTTTAGTGAAAAAAAAAACTTTGAAAATGTTTTATGTATACCTGTTTTAGTTGGTGTGACACTGAGCTTTGTGGGGGAAAAAAATATAAAATCACCCCGGATGGGGAGGTGTGTACAAAAGCTATAAGAGGGAAAACATGTATTTTATACAAAGTGAGACAAATGCTAAATGTGCAGGTGTGAAAAATGAATCATTGCATTCTGGTTATACACATCAATATTGAAATTATAAAAAACATAAGATTTGATAGCTTGTTAAGCTGGTGAGATATAGATCCTAAATTTATTTTTTAAAAAATGTTTTATTATACAAATGATTTGGGAGATGTTTGGTTTGCCACAGAGTAAAAAGTCAAGGTTTTTCCTGTGACAAAACCGGAACAAGTGAATTGCAAAAAATGACCTGTTGAGGTTGCTGTTAAACAAAAGAGACAAATGTGTGTTACTGAGTGACAACAAATATTTTTTTTAGTGATTATGGATAGATTTTCCAAAATTTTTATATGTCAGAGTTTTAAGACAGAGATGTGATATAACTGAAAGTTTTTAACAATGAAAAAAATTAATTACAAAGGGGTCTTTGCTCACAGACCGGAGAGAAAAGAAAATTTTTGGCTCACAGTTTGAGAAACTGGCTGAGAGAAAAAAAAATCCAACATTGTTACACATGTTATGTGGGGATCCACTAAATTTAAAGATATCTGACAGTTTTTAGATAATATACAAAGATATATGTACTAACATGTTTTATAAGAGAAATTAAACCAAAGTGTCAAGATAGTGTTATAAAATATTCAAAAATAACAGTTAGAGATTTCACCTTGATGGTGAAAAAAGTTTTAATGTCTAAAAAAATAACAATTGTGAAAAACATTCAAGTTTTGATTGGGAGTTCCTGCATGGCAGGGGGTTAGACTAGATGCCCTTATGGTTTTTTCCAACTTTATGATTCTAAGTTGAAAAAAAAGATACATTCAAACAAAAGATTTTACTGAAAATAAGACAGTTAAAGATCCAAGTGCCAGGAAATGGAGGGGCACACAACACACAAAAGACAGACATTTTTTTTAAAAGTGAGGAAAACACTTTAGGTCAGACAATACAGACAAGATCATTAAAAGATAGAATGACAAAAATCAAAAGACACACAAGTCCAAAAATGATACATGTTATGTCAAAAAAAAAAAAATTAATAGAGAGTGAAAACAACACACAAGTTTATTATACAAAGGACAAGAGTTTATACATAAGTGGCTGGTGAGCCGGAGAGTTTCAAAGAGAGTTTTAAGGAGTTTCAGACAGTGTTAAGGAGTTTCAGGGAGTTTCAGAGGTTTTAAAAGTTGTAAAAGGTTTTTTTTTGTTGAGAGAGGGAAAATGATATACGGCAGTACAACAAAAAGTTTAAGTGTTTAAAATTGACAAAGAGGTGTTTAAAATGTGGTTGATAGACCTAAAGACAAAAATCACAAGGTGAATGGATATACAAAATAAAAGATGCCTGATGGCAAATAAAAATACAAAGCTAGGTTAATAACAAAAGGATTTGTTCAACAAAGGTTTAAAAACATTGATAAAACAGTCTGAGGCTGAGAGCTTGTGACTAAAATAAGCTTTTAACAGTAAGGAGGGGCTAGTAAGTTTAACATTTTGGTTTTGAGATTGCTTGTTTAAATGCTGATGTGTTAACACAAAGAGATGACAGCTTTGGTTGTTTAGATTCAAGAGATTTAAAAAAATAATAAAAAAAGTTGTCTAGAGAGATGTGGTATCAAAAGGTTTTGATTTTTGAGATTTTATTTTTTGAAGTTACTGGACTGCTGATAAAATGTGTTTAGTGAGTCAACATAGAAAGATTAAGAAAGTGTGATTTACAAAGTGCAGAGGTGGTGACAAGTTTAAAGTCAATAGGTTTTGTTTAAAATAAAGTTACAGAGAGTTTTAAATATCCAGATATAGAGAGGCTTTGTGAAAGGTTTGATGTTTATAGTTGACAATAATAGATTACACTTGTGTTGTTATAGGTGTTTTTTTTTAAAAAAAATTGTTTTAAGATAATAGATTAGACAACAATAAAACATTTGATAAGCTTTTTTTTAGAGATAGAGGCTTGTGATTTAAAATAGCCACATTGTGATAGAGTGTTTTATAAATAGTTTATTTGCTTTAAAGTTATGTGATATGATAGTCAGTTTAAAGATTGTTGTTTAAATATAGACAAGCTTAATAGTTTGATAGATTAAAAATAAGGATATATAGTTATAAGTGTTGATAGAGTTTTAAGTGCTGATAAGACAAAAATATATAACATTAAATGAGATAAAATAGATTAAACAGTTGTTATAAGATTTACATTGTGATTTATCAGTTGTGATATATAGAGATTCACAGACATACATTTTTATGACAAAACCAAGGTGTTAAAAAATGTTAAAATATAGGTTAAGATATGTTGGAGTTTTATGACAAAATGCTAGGGAAAACTAGTTCAAAATAAAATTGTGTGCTTAGAGTTTAAAGCCAAGACACAACACTATAGATATATTAACAAAGGGTTTTAGAGATAAAACAACATTAACAATGGTTATAACAGATTGAGATGTCACTTTAAATATATAGAGTCAAACATTGTGCTTAGATGGTTTTAATAACAACAACAATAATAGTGATCTCACACATCTATACATTTCAGGAGGGGATTGTTAGGATATGAATGGGATATATAGTCAAAGGTGAAATGTAAAGATGTGTGTGTGTCTGTAATTTTCCACTTGAGAACAGTTTCTGGACAAGGCACAAACAATATTTAGAGAAACAGGGTGAATCAACGCCAGGTGGTAACAGAGACATCAACAATGTACTTTCCCAGAGGTAAAACTAATGGAACCAGACTTTGTTATGGATAACAAAGAGATATCAAATACGTAAACATCGTTAGCTTGGGAAAGTTACTCACGTGGTGGATGATGGACAGCAAGAGGCTGGGTTAACATACATCATACAGACATTATCCAATTAACATAAAGTTAACACCTAGAAGGTGGAGTATGGGATGGGCCTAGAGAGTCCTTTGTCTAAAAATTGTTTTGTTGTTCAAGATGTGAGGGTGTGTGGCTGGATGCTGCAACAAGTTGGATCCTAATGCTTTTGGGATTGTTAAAGATGTAATCTTGTATGGCTGAACTGGACAAGTTCATCACAATGGATTTTACTTAGTTATCTTGTTTTTACTTTTTATATGCATTAATAAAGCTATGCTTTTGGACTTTACAATGTGTCTTCTTGACTGAGGAAGACAGGATTGCCTGGAGAAGAGAAGCTGAGCCAGTTGATGGCAAATCTACACAGTGGCTGTGGATCACAGCAGCCAGCTTGTCCTGCAGACTCTGCTGGGTGCCAAAGGGCATACTACAACACTCATCATCCACACACCAACACACCCAACATGTATGAATACATAAATCTACATTATTGTACCCTAAACAGATGGTCTGTATAAGAGTTAAGTAAATACATGAAGTGAGCACATCAAGTCCACCACCCATGCCATTGTGGCATTGCTAATGTGAAAACAATGGGTCTGGAGAGAAGAATTCCTTCCATGTACAGAAGCTCATCACATGACCCACAACTGTGGTTCTGTGATTCACAGAACTGTGGTTCTGCAGTTCTGGTTCATGTGAAGAACATTTATAAGTTAAGAAACTCCCCTCTTCAGACGTGTCAGTTTTCACTAGAAAAAAGCAATGATAGAAATAGATGTGTAGCATACCTCCTCCTCATATATTTCTTATATATTTCCATACTTTGAATCCCTGAGTAGGCCTTGTATGTTATACACATGTTGCATGCTAAGCTCAATAAACATGAATTTGATGTAGAAGGCAGGAAAGCTGTATTTTGCCAATCTGCAGAAATGGTTGAGAAATCATACTGGATGACAGGGCTAGAATAACCAAACCTTATTCTAAAATGCAAATTGTAAAGTTCCTCATTTCCCCTTTCTACTGATAAGAAAATGATTTCGTTGAAGAAAGCAGTCAGGACTTAATTGTCTTGTCTACCTCTACTAAACAGAGACCTGCTGAACTAGCTAAGACTGTTGCACCCCCATTGTATGGTATCCTGCAGCCTTCAGAGAGGTTAGCCAAAAATCAGGATTTGGCCAAGGGCAAATATTTATCTTTGATTGGCTTTTGCTCTGATGTGTGGAACTCCATTGTCCCTGCAAGCCCAAACCACATAAGAGTCATTATCACTACCTGAAGGGCATGTTCACTTCTTCCCTTTTGCATGCACATGATTTTTGGGGAAGTTGTTTTAGAACAACATTGAGGTCATGGTTTGCCCCACCCAGAGGTGCTCCTTTCACTCTTAGGAAACCACCCCTCAAGTTAGGAAGAGGTTAAAAGTCAGACGCAGAGAGAAAATCTCTCTCTCTTTCTCTCTCATCTGCTCCCCTTTCTTAGACCTGCTACTCTCTTTTAGACCAGGTTTCCCCTCTCTCTGGGACCTGCTTCCCTATTCGAGTCTCCAGTCATCTTCTTCATGTCAGAGAGTAAAAATCCATATGTGTGTTTTAGCCTGTAGCCTGTGTGTTTTAGACTTAGCACAAGGCCCCTTGGATTGGTTGGGAGAAGGCTTTTTAGCTTACATGCTGTCTTTCACTTCTTTTACTTTGAGAAACAGATTGTATTGAGTATAAACTGTTCTGTTGGTTTCTGCTACTATTATTTTCAGTCTTTTTAATAAATAATATTTGTTTTTGTTTAATAAAGAAATCATTTTTTTTAATGCAAAATCATCTTGCTTCTCTACCTCTACTTGGAGTCACTCTGGTTAATTTTCATTTTTAAAACCTTCAGCCTCCAAGGTTATGTAGAAAAATGTCTGGAAGAACTTTTTCCCCCAGACCCATAAAATCAGTGCAATGTTTTTAACACGCAACTGGCACATGCTACTAATTGCACATTTTGAATTAACATACTTTTAAAATACAGCTGCTGTTCAATGACGGATTGCTGGAAACAGGGATTTCACATATGCACAGAAGTTCTTGTGGTGGACAAGAACTTGAGAGCTTGAGTGCAAATGACAGATTCCTCAATCCCACAAGTGGAGGACATTGTACACACACCAAGCAACATAATATTTTTTTCAAAGTTAGCACATTTTGTAAGATGTCACACTGCAATTGATTTGAGAAAACACTAAACCTTCAACTATTTTGTACTGATCCTCTCAGAGTATTGTAATGTAAAGGTTATTAATTGGAATGGAAAGAGTGGGTAGTGTGCCATAACTAAATGGCTACTTTAATTTACACCCAAATCTTGGGCATTTCTCTCAGAGAAATACAGCTGCCAATACCAATAAGATTATATCCCAAGCCACACTCTGGAAATATTGAGCTGGTTTTGTAGTGGAATTCCCCAAGAACCAGATCCAGGAGTCCAAATTTTGTCCAAGGCAAGTACACCTTTATTTTGGCCAAAAGGTGACAACAGCTCCAAGATGGTGCTTAAAGGGTTGTCGCACCCAAATATTTTCAAAGTATTCCTTTATACACTATACTTGCATAGCACACAGCATTACATCACATAACTTTAACTCCATTGGTTTGTTATTGCTGATCACGCTTCTGTTCTCTAGTTCTATTGGTTAGTTGCTACTGACCATGCTCTACACTCTGCTTCCCTGAATACAGGTTTCCACCGGTTTGGTCAGGTTTTTTCAGCCTCACTTGCACTTTTTGCTGACCCTTCAGAAAGAATCTGGGGCAAAGGCCATTAATTACTACTTCATTTGGTTCCATCTCTACTTCATTCCTCCCTTTTTCTTGTTGCCAGTGCAAAGCTTGCTTAAGCTGGCAACTACATCTAATGCTATGCATGGATTTTTAAACCAATTTCCTTTAACTTTTGGGAATAACATTGTCAGTATGCCTATTGACATGAGCCCCCTTATTCCCATGTGTCCCTTCATTCTTTCAGAGCAACTCTCGGGTAGTTACTCCTCCTTTTCTTCAGGGGGGTGCTTGGTCCACCTGGCCCCAGGGAAGTGGCGCACGTTGCGATGCTGACCTCCCCTCCTCTTGCAGCTTGCTTCTTGGAAATCTTTACCCTTAGAGGATCAGAGTCATCATGGGTTTCCCACTCAGGTTCCTCCTTGGTATAGTCTCTCGACTCTGTAGTGGATCCAAAGTTTTACTCTGCTAACTTGATGGCAGCGGGCATGATCTCATAGGGGCTCCAGTCTTTCAGCAGTATCACCTGGGGAGAAATCATGTACAGCAGTAACAAGGGCAGAGGACTGTATCATACCCACATATTTATGTAACTCATTAAAAGAGGATCCCAACAATTGAATAGTTTTTTTTTCCCCCAAGTCTACCCTCCCCAGTTGTGCTAGGTCCCCAGGCATGTGTTCAAAACCCAAGGGTGGTCTCCCATACATTAATTCATAAAGTGACAAGCCCAACAACTTTGTAGGGGTGCATCTGATTTTTAACAATGCCATTGGCAATACTACAGTCCAGTCTAACCCAGTTTCATAACACATCTTAGATATAGTGCCCTTTAAGGTTTTATTCATTCTTTCAACCTTTCCAAAAGTTTGGGGATGATAGGCACAATGTAATTTCCAAGTAATTTGTCAAAGTTTTTGACAAAGTTTGTACAATCTGGTGTACAAAGGATGGTTCATTGTCAATCCCATGAGTCTAGGGATACCATACTTCTCATCAAGGCTTTTACCACTTGTTCTGCCTTTTCATTAGACCACGCTTCTACCCAACCAATAAAAGTACATACTACAACAAGTAGATATCTCAGCCTCTCCACCTTTGGCATCTCAGTGAAATCTATTTGAAATCTCAGTAAAATCTATACCTCAAAAGGAATGTTTCCTACATATTGGACATCTGGTGCCTGTAAAGCTCCTGTTCTTGGGTTCATCTTAACACAAGCTTTACACTTCCTAACCACCTTAAGTACTATCATGATCTAGCCCATGCAATCCTTGAATAAAACACTGTCTATTTAACAAATGAGCTAGGAATGTTTGTCCCATATGAGTCTGTGAGTGAAGTTGTCTAATCATGTCCCAGCTCAATTGTTTAGGGATGAAAATCTTTTGATTCCTGAGTATGAAAAAGCCGTTTTTCTGGTAGGCCCCTTCTTGTAGGGCCCATCGCTCCTCTTCAGGGGTGTAGTGTACTTTAGCTAGTAGCAAAGGTTTAATTTGAATAGAACAAACTTTTTCTCCTCCTAGTGCACTTGATTTTGCTGCTTGCTTGGCTGTCTCATCAGCTCTTCGGTTCCCTTTTGTCACAGGGTCTTCTCCATGTTGATGTTCCAGTAGGGAGTACAAATACTTCTAAAACTTCACCATCTCCTTGTATGACTACATATCCTGCCAATTTCAAGCCACCTTCCACAAAGCTGCTGCCGTCCGTGAACAGGACTTCATCTGGCTCTTCAAAGGGAGTATCTTTTAAGTCTGGTCTGCTTGAATATACTTCATCCATTAATTGCAGGCAATCATGTTGCATTAGGGTTCCTTCCGTCACTGGCAGCAGGGTAGCTAGGTATAAGGTAGTACAAATTGACAGTTTAATGACTGGATTATCTATAAGCATACTTTCATACTTCAACAGTTTCTCATGTGATATCCATCGGTGTCCTCTGTGTTCCAGGAGGGTTACAACAGCATGTGGGCACTTCAGCAGTATCTCCTGTCCGAGGGTGAGCTTCGCCGCTTCTTCCACTAGGAGCGCTGCTGTTGCAACTGCATGCAGGCAGAGGCCATCCTTTCACAACTGTGTCCATTTGTTTTGATAAGTGCGCCACTGGCCTTGGCCATTCTCCTCCTAGTCGCGTCAGAAAGGTTTGCTAATATATGGTTAATCTGTCTCCCTTCTGCCTCTTGAACTTTATTGGTCACAGCAAAAGTTTTATAACTTCGGATCAGTCTTGAATTCATAGGAATTAGCCATGCATGAGCAAAACTAAGCTGATTGGCAATTTACATGGATACAAATAGTGTTCTGATCAATAAAAGAATACAGGTCTGCAGTTGAGCAATTGATTTAGAGTTCCTGCATGGCACAAGGGGGGTCAGACTAGATGCTCTGGGCTGTCCTCCAACTCTAGGATTCTATGTTCCTTTGTTTGTTTGTTTTTATGCTGCTCTCTAGGTCAGTTTTCTGGGAACGTAGCCAAATGACAGGCAATTGCAACATTTTAGTACAGCAAGTTTTTTTTTTTCCTCATAGCTTCTGCCTTTCTTGTTTAACACACCATTTTTTTCCCTTGCTTCATCCCCCCCCCCCCCCATGAGGGAGGGCTATCTCATGTTCTCAAATAGGCTTCTATCGGAGGTAGTGATTTTTTTTCTTTTTTTCTTTTTACACACTGCAGCACTTGTTAAACGTTTCTGGAATACAGTGAAACTGATAAGTTTCTTTCCCTCTGCCCTTGAAATAACTACAGCATCCGAAGCCACTAGGGCTCCGGAATCAACCAAACGGAACCAAAAAGTCCACAGACTGGTCTCCAAAATTCATACAGACCATTGCCTCCCCGGAACCAGCCTCAAAAACATTTTTCCCTTGCATTCCCAGAGCCAGCTTATCCTAATCTTGATTCTCTTACCAAATCTCTATTGCCATTACTCCTTCTCCATCTTTTCTCAACACCTCTGTTGCGGCTGCAGACATCCAGCCACGACCTCCTCCTCCTCTCGGACCTTCTCAATCACATCCCCTATTTCTTTCTGACCCTACATTCGCTTGTGCACTCATTTTTCTTCAATGTCTATAGGCAAGACACCTTGCACATTGGTTACTGTTCAATCCTCTTCCTTTGTCCTCCTCTGTTTTCCTCTTGAAACACAATTGCGACTATATGTGCCTGTGGAACAATGTGCTCCTTTTCCCATGAACTGAACAAGTTTCAGAAATAACAACTCTTTTATGGTGGCCTCCTCCACAATCAATTCTTAATTCCAAATTGAGGCCCATAATTACTAATCAAAGACTCAACTTCAAAACTGACAAAACTACAAGTGCTTACAAGCAAACTGAACAGGGACATCAATTCCTGATTCCATCCTTCACGCTACATAATTCCAGTGTCCATGTTCCATGCTATTGCACCTGACATTTATATTTTTCTGGGGACATACATTTTCCATCAAAAGCATATACTCTCTGCCACCTATGTTTGCACATTGTACATTCTAGTTCCAAAGTACAAGATCTCACTTCAAGGCAAAAATTACAAATAATGTTCTTAAACTGACACAAACGTTTGGTCTCTTTGCATATGTATCTGCTCTAACATAAAAATGACACTGAAACAACAATAACATTATAAGCTGACAAATGCACAATCTCATTTCCTAAATAACCCTTGAGCTGTCTTTTTAGGGTTATCTTTTCCCTTTGTTCCAAAATCCACAAATAACAATAAAATATAGGTCTTCTGTACATTGGGGTGCACCTCATGTTTATCATGATCTAACCAAATTTCTTAACTGACAACAGGGACATATTTCAAAATGTATAATTCAAACAGCCTGCCAATATGCTGGTACATGAAGGTATTGACAATAGTAAAAATTAATTCCTCTCAAGGGATCAAACAAAAAGGAATAAAAGCCAAACCATACATTATCACATATGAACAAAAGTCCAACAATCTATTTTTATACAAGAAATACAACTCTGACAATAAGGGACAATAAAACAAAGGCTTTACTCTTTTATACTTCTGTGTTTCTAACATTTGAAAACAGGCTTGTATGCTCAAGTTTGCTACAAGCTGTCTTATATTTTAAATATTAAATACAATCTGTCCTTATTTGCAGTGGGGGTGCACTTATAACCAGGTCATCCTCTGGGTGGCCCAAATCTAATTGTGGCACAATTGGCTTTACCCCACCACCCCTTTTTGTTTCATCTGTGGCTACAACCATGTTTTTTTTGTTTTGTTTTGTTTTTTTTTTGAACAACAATCTCAGGGTGGATTCTTTTCTAACACTTCCAGCCATGCTGTAGCATATTCCATTGATCCATATAATTTACAATTTCCCAAATAGCATTTTTATTACAAGATCTTTCAGGTGACCACCTCGGACTTACATCAAAGGTGGGCAAGAAATCCAGAGTGCTTTGTCTGCCACACAGAAGCACTTAACCGAGTGTCCTGGCTCTCACCCAGTGACACTTATTAGAGTGTGTTGTCTGCCACACAAACACTCTTATAATTGGGTGTTCTGGCTGCCACACAGAGACCCCCATCCCATTGCTGATGTAGTCTTGGGGTACCCTTATACACCCTCATACACCAGACTTTAACCTCCCATTGCCGATAGCGTTCTTGGGGCACCCTCACGCTTCGGACTTTGCTGATGTAGTCTTGGAGGGGTACCCTTTTACACCCCCCTCATACACCAGACTTTAACCTCCAATTGCCAATAGGATCTCGGGGCACCCTCACCTATCGGTCTATAACAGCTGTTAAAAATACTTGCCTGTACAGGTCTTCCGTTTTTCCTTCCAGTTCTCTCCTCCAGTCCTCCCCTCCAGTCGACTGGAACCTATGGTGGTTGCCTTCAGGACAAAGAGCTTTGGCGCAGTCTGTAGGTCTCTGCCGCCTTGGTGAGAAGTTGGCCACTGGTCTTGATGTGGTGGGGCCCCTTCTCAGTGCACCAATATTCTCATCGTGGCTCAGAGAGCTGCCAGACCTGTGAAGCCCCCAGGGGCACCTCCCTGATCTGGCTTGCTGGGGATCCCGGACGAGCCCCCAGAATGTAGTGGAATTCCCCAAGAACCAGATCCAGGAGTCCAAATTTTGTCCAAGGCAAGTACACCTTTATTTTGGCCAAAAGGTGACAACAGCTCCAAGATGGTGCTTAAAGGGTTGTCGCACCCAAATATTTTCAAAGTATTCCTTTATACACTATACTTGCATAGCACACAGCATTACATCACATAACTTTAACTCCATTGGTTTGTTATTGCTGATCACGCTTCTGTTCTCTAGTTCTATTGGTTAGTTGCTACTGACCATGCTCTACACTCTGCTTCCCTGAATACAGGTTTCCACCGGTTTGGTCAGGTTTTTTCAGCCTCACTTGCACTTTTTGCTGACCCTTCAGAAAGAATCTGGGGCAAAGGCCATTAATTACTACTTCATTTGGTTCCATCTCTACTTCAGTTTAACTGATTAGTTGCGAGGGATGGAAATACAGCTAGCTACAGGACAGGTAAAAATAGTCAGTGTTTGGATTTTTACACAGGGAAGCCCCCAAATGCACCATTTTAATGTTTGTCTCTACAGATCTATAACACATTAAGCAAGGCTGTTTTGAGAAAGGGAAATCGCTTTTGCTTCTGCTTATGAAAATAATTCAGGAATGTGAGGATTTTATTGGCAGTACACTACTTCTGGGTATAATAAAAAGGAAGCAAAGAGTAATTTTCTTCTGGGAGTTGTACTTCTTAAGAAAGCATTGATTGTGTGATTTAATGATACTATTCAGTAAAAAGAGCTGTTTGGGAAATGCCCTACAAATATTAAGCACAAGATCAAACTTTTCTGTTCCTTTCCTTTTTTTTTTCTGATTATTTTAAGTTGGTCTGTCTATCTTGATTTTAAGTCTCTTTTATAATTTTATGAATATATCCTGCAGGTCTTATTGCATGTGTCTTGCTTACCACCTTGAGATCTTGGAGTGATGGGTTGCTCATGAATATCGAGATAAATTATTTTAAAAGAGGTGTGTGTGTGTGTGTGTGTGTGTGTGTGTGCATGCGTGCATGTAAGTTTTATTTAGAATAGAGATGTGTACGGTACTCAGTATTTTTATTTTTGGTGAAGATATTGTGCCTTGATACTCAAGACATTCCACTGAGGAAAAGGAAACCATTTGTGAGATTTTTTTTTTTTTACTTCTTTGGGATTCCACTGAAGAAAGTGTCATATACTCAAAAATACTTACTTTTTTTTCTATCCAGAAGAAATGTGTTTTATGTAATAAAATGTCTTTTTGCTGTGTAATACAGAGAACTGTGTGCTTTATTCATTTATTTATTGGCACATAAAATACATGCAGTAAATCTGCATGTTTTTTTTCCTGTGTAGGAATCCACCTAACCTTTCCCCCCACAAACTGTATAAATCTTTACTCAGGGCCTTTACAGACTGCCAGAAATAATCCAGTTTGAGTCCACTTTAACTGCCCTGGCTCAGTGCTAGGAAATCATAGGAACTGTAGTTGTTATTTTTTTTAATGAGCCTTCTCTGCCAGAGAGCTCTGTGCCACAATAAACTACAGTTCCCATGATTCCCTTGCACTGAGCCAGGGCAGTTAAAGTGGACTCAAGCTGCATTATTTCTGGCAGTCTGTAAAGGGCAGTTTGCATAAGAAAGCCATATGTAGTTTGCATGCATGTGTTTGTTATTCAAAATAACTAGTGTTTTTGCCCAGGAATCAGTGCATTTCGCACAAGATAAATATTATATATATATATACACACATATATTGGAGTTTAAAAGTGTGATTACAAACAAAAGAATCAGAAAAGGATAAGAAAAGCAGGGGTGGGGAGGTTCAAGATAAATGCATAGGATATGCACAAGTGTTAGGCATATGCCTTGTTATAAGATGGCCATATCTCCAAAATATATTTTCTTTAAGTTGGCATCTATAACATACATGTTCACGTGTGTCTAAAACTTTATCCGGTCACTGAACAATAGATGAATGTTTATCTTCTCATTCTTGAAATATAAGTCTTTTGTAACAGAAAAAGCACACAGAATCCACCAATGTTAACCCTCCACTAAATCCTATGTCATGGTAATATAATTTAAAAGAACATGTACATCTACCAAAAGAAAAAACAACAACATTTATTACAACAGAAAACTAATATATTATAACATGTCTAACCAAAAAGTAGTACCAATGGAAAATGTCTAAAGTAAACCATGGAACACAAAAATGTATTACCTGCATTATATTGCCAACGTTTTTTTTTTAAAAGAGACTTTTTTCTTGAAAGTAATGGTGTTCAGTATATATAAAACATCAGTTTTTGATGGACCAAATATAGCTTTTAGTTCTGTCACTCTTTGTTCTCCCTCTGCCAAACAATTTATCTGTTTCATTTCTTTGTCTTTTCTTATTTGATAAGATAGCCATTTTCCTGGCTTATTTGCTCCTTCAAATCTTTTTTGTTTTACATAATTAAATTTATTCTGGAGATCGTCCATTAGACATAAAGATATTTGTTGCTGTATTAGTCTATTCTCCATTAGTAACTTTTTTATTAGTGGATGCCTGTTTCAATTCATTTTCTTTTTCACTCAAAAGTCTTTTGTAGGTCATTTAGTTTTTTCATTCTTTGTCTTTTTATCATGAAGGATTTTTTCATCAAAAGTCCTTTAATCACCGCTTTGGCCGCATCCCAAACCATATTAATATTTGTATCTTTGTGCATATTTTCTTTAAGGTAATTCTTTACCCAGGTTGATATTTCATTATAAATGTCTTCTTTTTCCAATAATTCTAGTTTAAGTTTCCAATTAAATTCTTTAGGTCTTAATCAGAACAAGAAAAAAATTAAAGAAATAATTTATGAATTCTATAAACACTTGTATAAGAAAGATAGTTTAGATGAAGAAAAAATGGAAAAATACTTGGAGGAAACTGAAATAGAACCATTTAATGAGGTGCAAAGAGAATTATTAAATAGGAAAGTCTCCACTCAGGAGGTAATGGAGGCAATTAAATTAACAAAATTGAGGAAAACCCCAGGCCTGGATGGATATCCAGTTGAATTTTACAAAAATATGCCCATCTGTTGGCTCCACCATTATGTGAGGTAATAAATGGAATTACGGTAAATAAAACACCAGAAATGTGGACGCAGGCCAATGTAAACCTGATACCAAAAGAGGGTAAGGATAAGCAAGATATAAAAAACTATAGACCAATATCCCTGCTGAATTGTGATTATAAAATCTTTACTACAATTCTAGCAGAAAGATTGAAAAAAATATTAAAAACATGGATAAATAAAGACTAATGTGGCTTTTTGCCATCAAGAAGAATAAGAGATAACATCAGATTTGTACTTGACGTAATAGAATTACATGAGCAAAAAATGGACAAAAAACTAGCCATGTTTTTCTTGGACTTTGAAAAAGCCTTTGACAAGGTGAATTGGCGATTTGTAGAAAAAGTGCTAGAAAAAAATTAATGCAGGGACAAATTTTAATAATTGGATTAAAGCTATTTATAGTAAGCAAGAAGCCTGGGTCTTAGTTAATGATGAGAAAATGAGGAAAATAAATATTGAGAACGGAACAAGGCAGGGATGTCCTTTGTCTCCATTGCTCTTTCTAATTATTATGGAAATTCTTAACAATAATATAAGGGAAAATGAGGAAATAAAAAGTATTAAATATAAAGGACAAGAATTTAAACTAAAGGCCTATGCCGATGACCTTTTGGTCACAATATCGGATCCTGGAGAAGAAATATCGGGCTATCAAATAGGAAAAAAAGTATTTGGGCATTGAATTAATGATCAAGAATGTAGACTTGCATAAGAATAATTATGAAAAACTATGGAAGGAAATTAAAAAGGATTTAACAAATTGGGAAAAAACTTTAATCTCTCTTAGCTAGGAACAATCTCAGTAGTTAAAATGTGTATTTTAGCTAAATGTATGTTGTTGTTTTTCAAACCATTCTGATTATAACTAATGATATTCCCTTTAAAAATTGGAACAAAGAAATTTCTAGATTTATATGGAGTGGAAAGAAGCCGAGAGTTAGGTTTAGGATTATGCAGGATAGGAAGGAAAGAGGAGGATTGGCTTTACCTAATTTACAAATATATTATGTAGCAAATTGTTTGAAATGGTTAGTAGACTGGATGATGTTAAAGGACAAAAAATTGCTTACTTTAGAAGGAGAAGATCAGAGATTTGGGTTACATGCATATCTATTCTGCGACCGCTCCCAGACTATGGAATGGCCTGCCGGACGAGATCTTTTCTGCGACCGCTCCCAGACTATGGAATGGCCTGCCAGACAAGATCCGTCTTATTACTACTCTTGCTGCCTTTAAAAAGGCAGTAAAGATGGATCTCTTCCAGCAGGCCTTCCCAGAATAAGTGCTGCTAGATGGGAGATGAGTCTTTCTTTTGTTTTATTATTAGTGACTCCTTGTTCCACTGTTTTATCTTTTTATGGTATTGTTGTTTTTAACTTTCTCTTGGTTTAATTTTGTTTTAAGGGGATGGGAGGGTTGGGGTGTGGGATGAGGGAATGTTTTAACTTTGACTGTTTTAAATCCTGTAACCCACCCCGATTGCCGCGCAGAGGGACGGGCTATAAATAAAAATTATTATTATTATTATTATTATTATTATTATTATTATTCTATCATAAACATAAAATTCATAGAGATTTCATGAATCATTTTGTAAGAATGTCCCTCTTGAGAGTGTGGTTTAAATATAAGGAAAGGATATGTCCTAAAATACCGCTATGAACTTCAGTCCATGAGGCCTTTCACAATAGGGAAGTAATAAAACAAGATAAATGGATAACGTATCAAGACTTAATAACTATTAACCCGATTAACAACAATATAGAACTTAAAAGTCTAGAGCAACTATTAAAGGAAGGATATACTATGGGATGGTTTGTTTTTAGGCAACTGAGAGAAAAAAATATGATAGACTCAAAGACAACAGGAATAAGAACTGGAAAAAACAAATTCGAAGATAGTATGATGTCCGACAATCCACACAAGACAGCTTTGTTTTATAGATGTCTGATGGACATAGAAGAGGAGGTAGTCAAAGAATATATTGTCAAATGGGCTCAGGATATTAAACAGACGATTGATTTAGAACAGTGGGAAAGGGCCTGGAATAAAATCTTACATTACACTAATAATTATGATCTTAGAGAAAATCTGTTTAAAATGCATTGTAGGTGGTATATAACCCCAGCAAAATTAGCCAGGATTTATAAAGGACTATCGGAAAATGTTGGAAATGCAAATGGGAAAAAGGAACCTACTATCATCAATGGTGGACCTGTAAAAAAGCGAAAGAATATTGGACTATTGTACACAAAGCCATTGAAGGAATCTTGTCAACTCAATTAGAAATGGATCCTAAAATATATTTGTTAAATATATATGTAGACAAGGAGATAGAAGGCAAATATGGAAAACTTCTTTTTTATATGTCCACCTGTGCCAGAATTGTGTATGCAGGTAAATGGAAAAATGAAATGAGTCCACATCAAGAAGAATGTCTGTATAAACTAATTGATTTAATGCAGATGGACAAATTAACTATTATGTTAAAAGGGCAAGACTGGGGAAAAAACGGGGAAAAAATGGGAACCACTACTCAATTACATTGAGAATAAAAACAACGAGGAAGAACAAAAAATAAAAGGTAAAATAAAGAGAGATGAGCAAAGCTATGACCATGTATGATAAATTTTATAATCTGATATGTATAGTTATACAACGATTGAGTATAGTAAATTTTAGGTATTAAGGTATATGGTTAGAGCACAGCTTACATATAATGGAAAGTAGATTATATCTTAGTTTTACTTAAAATCAAGAGGAATGGTAGTTAATATTAAAAGATATGGAAAAGGACTTGGCGAAGGATCCAGGAAGTCATTATTGTTTTGTTTTGTTTTTTGTGTGTTGTTGGGTGTTTTTGTTTATGTCATGTTCTATGCAAGATGTATGTATGTATGTAAATAGACATGTATGTAAGTACTGTTTTTTTTTAATTCAATAAAACTTTATTAGAAAAAAACAAATATAGCTTTTAGTTATTGTAGCTAGGGCAGTTTTTCATTGGCTAATTTGCACAGGTCAATCCGACTCTTTGCTCCATTCATATTTAACCATTAACATTAAATCTAGTGCTTTCCAGCAAGCATTTAGAAAATACTATTTAAGAAATTATAAAATCTTACAAAATATACTTAGGCATATTTATTCCCAAACTCTTCTGTTTTTTTATCAACATTTTTTTTAAAGTCAAGGTCTTTTTCAAATTCTTTTTATGAAGCCTTTCTTTCTGCTATTCCAAAGCCAAAAGATCACATTGGATGTGCAAACTATAGACCAATCTGTTTATTAAACACTGATGCCAGTTTTGGATAACAGGCTTTTCATTGTTATAGCAATAGTAATTCACTTGATCCTTGTAGGTTTTATTTGTCACAGGCAGGGAGTGAAAAAAAAAAAAGACCAGTTACACATTGAACACCTAACCTTGGTGCCATTAACTTGATACTGAAAAACTCTTAGACAAAATTAACTGGCAGTTTATTTTTGTGATCTTAAAAAAAAATGTTTCCATCAGAATTCTTGAAATAGATACAGGTTTTTCCCCTCTCTCCTAGGTCAAGCATGATTACAAATGTTGAGAACTTTCTCTTTCTATGTGTGTGTGTATAGAGAGAGAGGAACACAATGAGGATGACTTTTCTTTCCTTTGATATTTTACCTATGTTTGGAATCATTAGCATTTGAAATTAGGCCAAATCTGTTTACCTTTGAAAAAATATGAATATATGAATATATGGCACTTTCATAGGCTTGATGATATTCTGCTGTTTATTTCAAGGACATAATCTTTCTTACCAGAATTTATAAAATTAATTAATAGCTTTGGAGCTCTTTTTGGCTCTCCTGTTAATTGGTCTAAATAAGAGGCTATGCCAGTTGGAGCTAATATTGCTTCTGAGTTGTTTGCCAGTTGATAGTTTTGTTGGTGTCCAGAGGGATACAGATATGAGGCATATTGGTTCCAGATTATTAATCTGAATATGCTTGCTGAAATATTTCTGGATCTGGATAGGTGACATAATTCCAGATTAAACATTTTAGATTAAATATTTGTAAATATTTGTATTAGGAAATTTATACGTCATGTTATTTTTTTTTCACTGAAATGGTTGTAACTGTCATGTTAATTTTCCATAACTGAATTTATATCATAAGGCATATCTTTCTGGTTCATGCAGATCACTGGCAAGTGCAGCCTAATTCAGATACACCTCCTTAAATACGTCATACTGAAGTTGAGGTGTGAATGTGATTTTCAGTATCTCTGCCAAACTTTGAGATACTCTTAGAAATCAGGAAGCAGAAACCAGACAGTTAATGGTGAAGGGTTTATTTACAGAGGATAAGGAGTTGCTATTTACAGATGCAGAGTAGAGTTCTGGGTTGGAGGCAAACACTCTGACTTCCTCCTTAGCAGCTTACAACAACACTAAGCTAAACTAGAACTCTCACAGATGCTCAGGGCTGATTCAGACTGGCCATTTGGGGTGGCAGAGAGCTGCCCCAGGAAGAGGCGGATTGAGACCATGGCAACCCCACACCACGGCTCCGATCCTCCCTTTTGCCACCCTGAAAAGAGCGGCAAAATGCCACTCCTTTTAGAGGCAGCAAAAGGCTGCTCTAAGAGCTGGTGCCATGGCTCTTTAGCACCCTTTCGGTGCAGCATGTTTAAACACTGCACCAGGAGGGTGTCCTGATTCCGCGCACCATGCATATGGCCGCACAGCATCAGGATGGCATCAGGATGGGGTTGGGCAGCTGGCATGCAACTGCCCCACCCCAACTCCACCCCCAAACCGGTCCTTTGGGCCGGTCTGCAACAGCCCTCACTGACACCAACTGTGCTGACTTTCAACAACTCCACAACTATAACCCACATATGTTTACATTAGGTTCAGCCTTATATACACTTAGCTGATGCAACCATCCAGTAGATGACATTAGACATTATATGTGCAGAGCCACAGGTGCAGTCCAATGCACAATTAAGTGTCTCACCTCTTCAAGGACATTTATCACCAGATGTCCTGGCCTTGTCACACAATCCACACAGACTTCATGACTGTGCAGTTCTACAGATCTAATTTCACATCATAACATGGTGACAGAATAATCTGGAATCAACTTATTTGGAACCTCTTCTTGGAGGGACTGACTTTGGTCCTGGTCATTTAAAACAGGGGTAGGCAACCTTTCCCGTTTAAGGGCCAAGGGACTTCAGCTTCCAGAAGCCTCAGACATGTTGGCCAATAGTCCCATGTTGACCAATAGCTCCTGGGATTCTGGGAGCTGAAGTCCCTCGGCCCTTAAAGGGGAAGGTTGCCTACCCCTGATTTAAAACAAAATGAAATAAAATAGACAAAAAGGATCAGTGTAACCTGCAGTCTCTGCTGATAAGATGGCTTAGTATACAATATCAGTTACAATTTTAATCATATTTAGCATATGTTCATGCTAAGTAACACTATGCAGTGAGCATAATTTGAAGATGGAAAATCCTTTTTACAGCAGAAATGGACTGATTGTGGGATGTTTGCTTTATTTCAGTATTGCAGTCTACTTATCAGTTATCTGTGGGTACACTATGACACATTGCAACACATTCTGGTATCTATACATCTCTCAGTGTTTCATCAATCCCTTGTTGTGTTGGAAACATTAATTATATCATTAGAGAAACTGAAACCAAAATATGTATGGGTTTGTTTTTTATGATAACCCTATTTTCAGCACCAGAAAATTGTATAACTTTTACAAATGATTTTTCTTCAGTCAGTTCTGTAGTACAAAGAGTCCATGAACATTGCACAGAAATCCTTGTATTTTTGCAGCTTGGGGAGAAAAAATGATGAATAATGAAATAATTTCCCCCCTTGCATTTATAAATAAAATTAGTGAAGAATTATACCCCGAGTATGGGAAATACATTTTTTTAACAGGAGTAAGATTAGAGACATGATTTACCTCATTTAATTGGATCTCCCATATCATCATGTTATTGGAGTTTGTTTTTTAAAAAAACAAAAAAAACCCTCACTCTGCTACTCCCATGTAAAGTCAGAAATTCTAGAGAGACAAAATTAATAAACTCCTGAACTAGCAGTGACCCATCACTTTACAAGAAGAGAAAGCTTTGCAATCAGAATTTCCTGGGAGTCAGTTTGGTCAGATATACCCAAGGGACAAAAGAGAGAACTGTCTTATACCAGAGTCTATAACATGAGCTGAAAGAATCAGAACGTAATTAGTTCACTTGCTAGCTGATACTTTTCCTTGGGAACAAAACTAGTGCACACGAGACAGTCAACTGATTTGGTATCTCTCCTATACAGCAATTATATTACTGTGAAGAAATTTGGAATGTGCTGAAATTTAATGCTGATATAAACTCTGTACCTAAGTATAAAGAACAGCAAAAATAAGATTAGGGCACAATAACCCTTGACTCTTGGGATTTGTGGAAATTAGGGCAAAAAAAAAGTACCAAGCAATCTCTCTTCCCTCACTATTTTTTTTTCTGATAACCCAATGCAGAAATAGACACACACACACACACAATAACTAAATGCTGCAGAACTGAGGCACAAAGATTCAAGGTCATGTAGTCATGGTAGACAGGTCATTGTTTAGTTGCACACCACATATGATACACACAGAAGGTTCTATGTTTAATTCATGTATCTTCTCCAGGAAAGATAGCAGATTCTAGTTAGTGGAAGCAACATAGACCAAGATGTGCCTGTGGTCTGACTTAGTATAAAAAGACACCATGTTGTTTGTTGTTGTTGTTGTTGACTGCCCTTGAGTTGACCATGACTCATGGTGACATCTGTGGATGAGACATCTCCAAGACCACCTGTCCTCCACTGCTCTGCTCAGGTCCTGCAAATTCAGGCCCGTAACTTCCCTAATTGAGGGCTGATGCAGACGGGCCTTAAGGGCTGGCCTGGTTGCGGAGTTGGGATGGGGCAACCGCACACCGGCTGCCCTGACTCCACCCTGACACCATGTACCCATCCACACAGCACATGGCATCAGGGCACCCTCTTGGTGCAGCATGCAGACACACTGTGCCAAAAGGGCACAAAAGAGTGGTGCCAGCAGCTCAAAGGGCAGCCTTTTGCCACCCCCAAAAGGAGTGGCATTTGCCCACTCTTTTGGGCATATCAAAAAGGAGGATTAGGGCTGCAGCATGTGGTTGCCACGGCCCTTATCTGCTGCTCCCAGGGGCAGCCCAGAACCACCCTTTACAGGCCATGTACATCGGCCCTGAGTCTGTCCATCTGGCATGCAGTCTTCTTCTCTTTCTGCTGCCTTGTACCTTCGCTAGAATTATTTTCTTTTCTAGTGAGTCATGCCTTCTCATGATGTGGCCAAAGTACAACAGCATCAGTTTCATCATCTTGGCTTCCAGGCAGAATTCAGGCTTGATCTATTCCAGGCCCATTTGTTTGTCTTTTTGGCACTCCACGATATCCTCAGCACTCTTCTCCAGTACCACAACTCAAATGAGTTTATTTTCTTTTTAACCACTTTCTTCACTGTCCAGCTTTCACATTCATATATAGTAGTAGGGAATACAATGGCTTGGACAATTCTAACTTTCATGCTCAGTTGGATATCTTTACACTTGTCTAGTTCTTTCATAGCTGTCCTCCCCATTCCTAGTCTTCTTCTGATTTCCTGACTGCTGCTCTGATCAATGTTTGCTTCAAGGTATGGGTACTCTTATACTATTTCTATTTTCTCATTGTCTAGGTTGAATTTGTGTAGTTCCTCCATAGTCAATACTTAGGTTTTCTTTATGTCCAGCAGTAAGCCTGCAATTTGCACTTGCACTGGCACAAAGGACATGAGACGCCTCTTTTTTGGTTTAAACAGGCCACAACTTTTATTTAGCTGTACAGGGTCTATTTACAAACCAATAAACATTAACAAATTTGTCAAGTGTGTAAATGAAGGTGTAACTCCCAAATGGGTGGTCCTTCACTGCACATGACAAAATAAGTAAACAATAATATCAAAAAATTTACAAACCCCTCCTTTCCGAAAATGACGTCATATTACTTCATATGACGTCATGCAAATTAATGATGTCATGCATTTAACTGCACACGTCATTTCCTTTAAATTTGTCTTATGGCAATTTTATCCCAATTAATTTAAATAGCCAGATTAATTTTCCTGTGGGGTGGGGGTCATTACCCGCCCCTAAGTACAATAATAATAATAATAATAATAATAATAATAATAATAAAATAAATAAAAAATTAAATTATAGACCCTACCCCTAAGTTGTGACAAAGCAATTAACAAGAACATGAATTATCACACCATGACCCATTCCCAAATCAATTTTTTAATTAATAATCTCAGGGAGGATGAAAAACCCAGGGAAGCACCCTGGGAAAAAATTCCCTCCCGGCCCCCAAAGGTGACCAGCCTAAGCCTGAGAGTAACTTCTTAATAAAGGGTGGGTGGAATGGGTCATTCAGTTCAAGATCGAAAATGGCTGCCTCCTCGTGGCAGCACAGAGCTATAAAGAACAAACTCTCGTCCCAACTCTTGTGAGACTAGTAGCACCGCGAGACTTGGAGTAGCAACCAAACAACCCGATTGGACAAAGCGCGCAGTTGTTCCCATTCCCCTGTGCGCTTTAACCAATCAGGCTTCTCATGTCCTTAATTGGCCAGCACAAAAAGAAACCCCTCCCGACTCATCGGGGGGTGTCTTTCCATACATTTGTTTAAGATATTTCTATGTTACTTCCCAATTCACAAGAGCTCTCAATGCAAGGAACAGAAAAAAGCAATTAAAACACTACAAAGATAAATGTTTTTAAATGCTTTAAAATAAAGCCATTAAAAACATTCTAAAAGCAATTCTAAAATACAATTCTGAAAGTTAAAACAGAGCCATTTCAAATATTAAATGCCATGTGGAACAGCATGGTTTTGGAAGCCTGCCAGTGATGCAAAAGAGCCTACCTAACTTAGGGGCAAAACAGACCACTCCAAAAGGGTGGATTGGGGCTGCTCCAGAGCAGCTCACTCCAAAGCCCTGGCAACTACATGAACACAGCCCAAATCTGGCCCATTGCTGCTATTTCAAAGAGGCTTCTAAAAAGGGCGGCTTTTCTGGGTTGTGACAACTTGGCAGCAGCTTCCAGGCAGCTTGGGGTCATGTGCCATGTGATCATCATGCCCCCAAGATGCCTGGAAGCAGGTTTTTTTCACCAGTCTGTTTCAGGCCTTACTTTGGTAGGGAGTTCTCCAATGGGAGTGCTGCGATAGAGAAAGCACTATTATATGTAGCTATGTTCATGCCTAGAATGCAAATTCTGGATTGTTTTTATAAATAAATCAATTATACTAAATTGTTCTTATGCAGGTGCATTGCATTTGTTTAATGAGACATGCAGTATTTTAAAGTATTGTATTTTAGTGTATTTAACATGCCAACTTTCTCCCACAGTCGGACTCAAGGCTAATTTTACGTGTACTTATATTTAAAGTCTCAGTTCAGCAACCATAGGTGTTCAACAAAAATAGGTGTTCAACAAAAACATTTTTGGGTGTATGCCAAACAGTAAACCAGGATTCCCTTAGCATGATATGAATGGTTTATAATGAAATAAGAACAATTAATTTGATTTCTCCTTCTCAAAAATAAACCAGAATAAGTTGTATACTTTCTTTTCTTTTCTTTTTATGGACCACCATAGTAACCTCTATTTTTGCATTTGCTTTGAACAAATACTACATTTAACCATTTGGAGCTGAATCTACCACTGGAGAAAGACAATATTCTACCACCTAAAGAGGGATCATGCTAATCACTCAGGAATACTTTCAATTTTGCTTTAATACATTTTTAAATCAAGTGCACTGCTTAAACTTTGATCTGAAGCTCTGCTTATATAAATTCTTCATATTTTAGCTGTCTGCCTTCTCAGACACCTGCATGTTTCACCTATGGCAAGTGATGTCTCAGCTGGTACCAACCTTATATTTTAAGAAATAAGGACCCACCATTTTGTCTTCGTTACTGCAGGTATTGTTAGATGTCATATGATACCTTAATATCTATAAGTGATTCATCAAGCCTGCATTCTTCATCTTGGGACTGAGATAAACTATGGATTTCATGCCTTAAATATCTAGTCATTTTATTTTATTTTGTTTTGGATTTTCATGCATCTCCCTCTCATCTCCATTTCTTTTACTACCTAACCTGATGAAGTTGGAAAACACAAAGGCTTGCACACTTCTGTGGCTTTATAGTTTGTCCTAATAAATATGCTGCTCCTGTGTGGATGAAGGATATGTCTGCTTCCCAGTTTCACCTTTGAAATAGGCAATATTATGTCTAGCAACCCTGAAAATGCATAGTAAAATGTGAGATTTAGGATACAGATGTCAGAAATGAAATAATATTTGTGAATTGTGAGTAAAGCCTTTCAACTTCAGATATGGTTTGAATGAAGTAGCTCTCATGTGTGCCAGTCCAATTTTGGATAGTAAAAAAAAAAAAAAAAGCACTTCAACAACTTCTTCTTAGCTTAGTTAAATAAGTGTGAAGCATATGGTGGCCATTTTTCAATGTCCCATGTATAAAGACACAAATATGATTTGTTTTCTCAGGACCATCCACACCTCCATTACAACATGTAAAAGGGATTTTATTTTGCACATTTGTTAATTATTATGACTAATACCATCTGTTCATGTGTAAGGGATTTAAAAAGCAACAACAGCAGGGCTTTTTTAAGAAATAATTTCCTTGCAATTTTATTACACCTCCTCTGGGTTGAATGAATGCATGATAAGGCAATGTTGGCAAGTCACTACATCAGGCACTAATTTGGCTACAGGCTCCATCCCTCCATCTTCTACATTTTCAATTAGTGTTTAAATGAGTTCTCTGTGTATATAGACATATGAGCCTTGTCTCTGCCTTTGCAGCTCTAATGGGCATCAGATGCCACTGGATTGCGCTGGTCTAACATTTCTTGTGAGTAGCTGTAGCAAATTTCATAAGATCTCTCAGAAGATCTGGATGTTCAATAAAGATACAGAGTCATATCAATGGCTGCAGGGACCAAGCAGAGTTGTGTTTCTACACCATCTTGTAAGTGTTGTGTTACCAAGAAAAACTTGGCATGAGGAGTTGCTGATACTACTGAAACATAAAATCACAGCAGGATTCCAGTCAGTAAAGTAGTGCTCCTTCTTTTTCCTTTAATGGACCCACAGTCTGGGGCATGACCTGTGGGTTGTCATAACATGGATCTAGTTGGACACCACCAATAACATCCTAAATCCATGGGACAGACTCTTAATTGGGGACAAGTGCAGGTGTTAATATTAGTTATTTGTGTTCATTTGTATTTCAGTCTATGTAACTTTAAAAAAAAAGGCAACTGAATCATGGGCATTCTCTCTTTCTCTCTCTCTCTTTGTATGTATGTATTGTTAATGTTTGTTGGTGGATGTGCTCCATTTTTCCTGACATTTTAGAAGCATGTGGAATTCCCTATGACCCCAGCCTGACCCTTGGGAGATGGCAGCCATAATCCCCCAAATGTAAGGTCATGTAATCACTGCTGAAGTTGCACAAGACCACTAGAGATTTCCTGGACAGGCAGGTTTGGGAGTTGCCCATGGGAATATCCCATTATATTGGAAAAGATACACAGTGGTGTTTATTTGTCTTAGGTCTCACACTTAATGGGGCAGTGATCAGATTTGACTGAACCCTTTTCACTAGCTTCCCTTCCTTGATAGTTTTGAAACCAAATGCATTGCTTAGGCTATGCTCAAACTTAGATACACAAAGATAAGCTCATTAAAGCCTTTGTCCTCCATTGTTAGACTCACTAGGAGGCAGAAATTCCCTATAAAAACCCCTGAATTCTGGCAGTCCACGTGCTACCTTGGAAGTGCATGCTGAACCTCTGTCGGTCTGCGCTCTGCGATAGTTCCCGCAACCCCCCTCTTGCCGGTCATGCCCTTCCACTGAATTCATCCGTATTCACTGCCAGAAGTTCGGAGGAGTCTCTCGGGCATAAGTATATCCCTCATACCCTGGTCTCCCTCTCTGCTCTCCCCACTCTCTCCCGCTCATCCTTCTAGTGGGTGTGTGTGTGCCTTATTTGGATGTTTGCTTATTGTGTTAATAAATATTGTTAGACTTTAATTGGAGTTTGGTCTGTCTCAACGTCATCCCCTGCTAGATTCCTTAGGACTCCTGTATACACTTGGTTAGATCCCGTGAAGCTGTGTTGGGGGCTTCACTCTTGCATATTTGAGCTAATTATAAATTCCCCTAGTAGACTTGATTCCCAACATGTTGCATATCATTTTGCAATACGTATCAGAAACTGATTTGTTGTTGCACCCTGCCACCAATGGCCTGTCAAAAGAGCAGCATGTAAATGTTTTTCCATTCTGGAGGAGAACAGGACCTGAGAGAGATGGTTTCAGTATTTTGTTTTGCAAATGAAGGATATGAACTTAATGTAATTAACTATTGATCTTTTTGGTGAAACATTGTCAGTGGGATGGAAATAGAATATGGAATGCTTTAAAAATAATAAAATAGTCTTTGAATACACTTCAGTGAGTCTCAGGGGGGAAGCAGATGGGCGGCAGGGGGCCGCTCCAGGAAGCTGTGCTGCGGGGCCGAGGTATCTGCACACCTCGGCCCCGCGGTGCAGCTTCGCTGCCCCTGGAAGGAGCGCTAAAATAGCACTCCTTCCACAAGTCGGCGAAGGTGCGCCGCAAAAGGCTGTCGGTGCACCTTCAGCAACTCTTCCGCTGCAGCGTGTATGGACACTTCAACGGGAGGTCATCCTTGGAGCGCTGTCATTGTGGAGGGCCGGCTGCTCCGACGATGTTTTGGGGAAGGGGTTGGGGCGCCCAGCGTGTGGCTGCTCCTCCCCTTCCTTGCCCCCAAAACAGCACTTTGCACCATCTGCTTCCCCAATCAATTCTTATTGAATGCTTATAATACACTGGCCCAGAGGAAAGGCACACATGCAAGAGGAATTGAAAGCATTCACTTGGCACATTTACATTCTACCTCCAGTGATCCTCTGACAATGTACTTTGGAGGTGTTTCACACTTTATTCTCACAGAACCCAGGTAGATTAAATTGATTGATTCAGGGCCTCTGCAGACTGGCCCAAAGGGTTGGCCTGGAGGTAAAGTTGGGGGGGGGGGGGCAGCCGCACGCCAGCTGCCTCAACCCCACGCCCATGCCATCCTGACCCACACATTGTTAAAGGACAAGGAAGAGCTGTGCACCAGCTCTTAGGGTGGCCGTTTGCCACCCCTAAAAGGAGCAGCATTTTGCTGCTCTTTTCAGGGTGGCAAAAGGGAGGATCAGGGCCACAGTGTGGGGTTGCCACAACCCCTATCTGCCGCTTCCTGGGATGGCCCAGAGCCGCTCGTCTGCAGAGGCCCTCAGTCATAAATACTGAGCTTCATGGCTGAAAAGAGTGGTAAACTCAGGCCCACTGGACCAGAGATCTTGAAATCAACCAGCTACAAATAGTTAGTGACAAGGAATTAGTTTCCTTTCTCATTACAAAAAAGCTATACTAAAGTATTATGATTGTAACTCAATATGAGATAGCACTACTCCTTTTATGGTGCACCTAATTTCTTTGTTGTTTTTGTTATGGGGATGTGACCTCATTTGAGTTTGTATCAAGGGCCACCATTCTACCATCCTTCTCTTCTGGTGTTTCAGACAAACGGGGGAGGCCATCAGCTGCTTTGCAGACTAGAAACGAATATTGGCAGCTGTGCAGTTGACCAATGATCTAATAAATTTTCTGGACACTCTGGGGAGGAAAAGAGAGCAACAGAGGTATAAAAGCTTGAGGCTTTAGCCATGGAAAGAGCAGAAGGCATCAGACTGTAAGATTTTTCTCAGACTTTGAATAATGTCACTAAAGGAAACAAAAGCAAAGGGATATGAAACAACCAACATACCACTCAGGAAGAAAACATCTCTGAAGGGGATGGGCAGGTAGTTGAGGGATAACTCTTTAGTTGTCTCAAATTTTCTGGGTTTGACTCATGAAACTCAGCCTGCCTAGGTTCTTCACCCTCCAGGGCTGTTCTAAAGAGTTGAGAGAGATTCCTCTCTGTACTAGAATTACTTACTATACTGTCTGTTACACATGTAAAGACTTTGCATTCCAGTCAAGAAGACCCAGCCAACTTTGGGGAAAAGCTAGTGGCTCCTGTACTGCTACTTCATCTGTGGTTCTGTAGGACTGGAATTGGCACACACTGCCTCTGCAGATGGGCCCTTTGCAGTGTCCTCTAGACAGGGATGGGGAGGGGCAGCCACATGCCAGCTGCTGCAACCCCTCCCTGAGGACGTCCTGATGCCATGTGCTATTACGCATGGTGTGTGGCATCAGAATGTCCTCCCGGTGCAGAGTCTTGATGCGCTGCACCAGAAGGGGTGCAGAAGAGCCACACAGTGGCTCTTGGGGCATCCTTTTTGCTGGCTCTGAAAGGAGCAGCATTTTGCTGCTCTTTTCCAGGCCGGCAAAAGGGAGGATTGGGGGCAAGGCATGGTATTTATTATCTGCTTTTGATCTGGATGAAGGAAGACATTTTTATGTGCTTATTATAAACACAATGACACCTACCTCCCTTTACATACATCTCTGTGTTCAAATTGTACCATTTATCCAAACATATAATTTTTCCATATACAGAATCAGTTATTCGACTTTAACCTGACACACAAAAAGAAAAACCCTAAGCTTTGTGCATTGCAATAATTATTTTATGCTAAAATGGATATAAGATGGTGTATTTTAGGATGAAATTAATTAAAAATGCATGTTTTGCTCAAAATTGATGTGAATGATCTTGTGGCTCATATGTTTGCTCCTCGATTTGGAGATGGGATTGAATAGCTTTATAAATGAACACATGCAAAATTGGCATGAGCTTGAAACAGATCCATTCATCCCAAATTAATGCTTACCAATTTTAGATGTAATACCACCTTTGAGGTGCAGAAATCTCTCTCACACACACAAACAGCAAGAAAGGCCCCAACAAAACTCTCAAGATTTCTCCTACCTTACAACCAATGTTTAACACCAAATGTACCCACTTACCCACTTGACCTTACACATAGTGCTAGTACTTCTATAGGATCAGAGGCCAAGGAATAAAACATAAGAAGCACAGGGAAAATATCATAAAGATTAAACACATAAACAAATAGCACATCTAAGCTGCTGTATGTTTTAACACTGTTACACAAATAGAACACAAAGTCCCATAATAATATGATTTATATACCTGTCATATAGGCTTAGTAACTCTGAAATTAAACAGTATAGCATCTATCTATCTATCTATCTATCCCTCCCTCCCTCTCTCTCTCTCTGTATTTCTCCAGGACTTTTTAAAAAAATGAAAGTAAAGGGTGTGCTCCATATAGAGTTTTAGGAAATAAGTTAAATTTATTTTAGGAGGATGGTGCAATCCTCTTCATTGATGGAAAATAAGGCTTAGTTCTGTTCTTGCTAAGAAGCCCTTTTAGAAGCTCATATCTATGACTGTCCTTTATCAAAGACCCCTGCCAAGTAGATGCAAACCAATACAATTGATTTTATTCCTATGAGTGAATCTCAACTAGAATAGGCCCATGAAATTGTACATGTTGTACATTTGGTACATTCCACTAATTGTCAGTGCTAGTTGAGAATAACAGAAGGATCCATACCATTGTGTATAGTGGTCTCTGCAATGAATCCCTTTTGTTACTGTAATTGCTTACTGTGAGGAAAATTGAGTTCTTTTTTTTTCTTCCAGTGCAGTAAGAGGTTCATGACTTCCACAAATGAACAAAACCATGGGCTTCTGTCAGTTTCACCATTGATCATCACAAGAAAATAGGTAGTTCTTAATGTTAACTAGGGGACATCTTTGCTTCTTTTGTAGCTAAATTGCCAAACTACTGAAATGAATTATTAAAGCATTAAAACAGTCCATTAATTCTTATCACTCATACCTTAGAGACATCTCCCAATCCTCGAAAGCAAGATCCTGCTCTGAGAGAACGTTATAAATGAAACCATTTATGAGATTCTATTTACATCATAACATACTTGCCTCACACTAGGCAGATTTTCTCATTTTATATACCAGAATGTATTGTTTGCCAGCTCCACTCCAAAAGAAATGCCAGATAGAAATGGAGGAGAAAATTTTGGGGTTTTCATTTTAATCTAAGATTGCCTAGTTCTGACCTCCCTGTATTGACTTGTTGCAATATTTGTTCTGTCCATTCCAGAACTTGTGATCACATTGGCAAAACAAAAAGAACACATTTGGAAGGGGAGAAAAAGCAGCCAGTTTTAAAAACGTATGTGGAAATAAATACAAATTTATTGGGTGGTGGTGGTTACACTCATAATCCAGTGTGGACAGCAAAATAAGAACCCTGTTAATAATATGAACCAGATGGAGTGATGGTTTGTCTCAGTTGTACATCCCTTCTGGAATATGGATAACTGTTCACTATTTCTCTCTCTCTCTCTCTCTCTCTCTCACACACACACACACACACAGTGTGTGTTTGGTAAAGAAAGAAATCTAGAAGACAAAGGGCCTATGCAGACAGGCAGGAAAAGGTGACCTGAAGCTGCCTTTTCTATAAGATGCAGCAACTGCACCACCTGCCCCAAGGATGCTACAAAGGAAGATGGAACAACCGCATGGACGGGCAGAGGCTGTTTTAATTTTTTTTTCATTCTCTCAAATGCATGCACACATGTGCAGGGACACATCCCTGCACACCTGCGCACCTGTGCAGGACCTGTCATAGGCTAGTATACAGTCTGTCACTCTCTGTGTACAAAGGTGACTGAACTTCAGCATGCCTGTGCATGTGGGCAGGACCTGTCATACACCCACAGATCATACAAGGATTCACTGACCTCAGCTTCCCCCAAGGAATGGGTGCCATAGACAGGTGCCACTATTTGATTGTTCCACCCTAGGGGTGAAGGAATGAGTTTGCCAGCTGAAAAGACACCTACTCTGTCATCCTCCACAAAACATGTCCCACACAGATCAAGGGGGAGGGAAGAGGTACATGCAAGAGAGATTTGTGTGGACAGACTGGAAACATGTAGCTGGTGGTCATGCAAGGGACATGGTCAACAGGACACATGGACAAACATTACCCCCCCCCCCCAGCATGCCAGGAAGTGGTGTGCAGGTCTTACATACACCTGCACACCTGCACAGAAGAGGTCACAAACGCCTCTTTCATGCAAACTGCTGTGCATGCTGACAGCAAGTGTACATGCAACAGAATGCATTTATTGTCATAACACAGGACAGTTGCTAGGACTCATGCATAGGGTTACAATTAGGGTTAGGGTTACGGTTAGGGTTCTAATATTCAAGCTCACCTGCACCAGTGCATCCACAACTGGAAGCATAGGGCACATTAAATTAAAGCCTGCATCGTGGGGTGCATGCTCTGGATCACCAACCCAATTTCTACCACATGTGTGATGGTCCATTTATATGGCTATTTTCTGGTGCACCAGTGTCGTTGCATACAAATGCACATGTGAAGGTGCACATCTTCACTGAAGAAGTGGAAAAAAAGTGGCTCCTTTTTGGAGTGGCTTTTCTCGGCATGTGACAGCTAGAGAACACTTTCCTAGCAACTTTTAGGCATGCGTCATCTAAATGCCACACCCACAAGTCACCCTCAAAGCACCTCTTTTTGCCCATCTGCATAGCCTCATAGTGACCAGTTATCACTATCCTGATGAATTGTATAATTGAGATAAGACATCACTCAATTGGTTTCAAATCACCAGGTGTGTCATTTTTCCAGTACTGCCCACACTGGATCTAAGCATAAATGTCTTAGATTGACACACAGAGAGACAGAATCTGAGACATTTATGTTTCCAGAAAACCCTTTTATTACTTCTACAATCCTGTCTGGATAATTCAAAAATAAGCAGCTTTTCCCCACTTCTTCCCAACAGGGGCATACCTTCATAGGTGTGCCTGTATGCACATGAATCAATGTGGCACAAAAGGGGTGCACAATATTTAACTTGCCCATGTAGATGCAATGCTGCATGTGTAGTGGAAAATGAAGCACAGATCCTAAGCATGCACTTTAAGAAGCAGGCTTCAATTTAAAACATCATTTAAATTGTTTCCAAGGCATGTACTGTCATATTTCCAAGGCATGCACTGTATGAAGCTGGCTTCAATTTAAAACGCCCTATACTCCCCAGTGTGGACATATCATCGCAGGTGTGCCTGTATATTACGACCCTACCCTAACCCTAACCCTAATGTGCATGTGCCCTAGCAAATGTGGGATGCTTAAACTGTTCATGTTGGATGTTCCAGCAGGAGAAAGTGATAAGGGTCTCTTTCACCTCAAAGCTGGACCTCCACTCACATTCCAATGCCATTTTCCCAGTGGTCCTGTGCAGCTGCACAACTGTTCAGCTGTGCTCCATTGGCACTTGTCTTCTATACTGGGCAGAATGGAAGCACCATTGACAAGAGAGCCAAAAAGCGGGAGACGGGCATCATGGACCTATGTGGAGAAGGCTGACCTGATAGCTGTGTGGTCGCAACCATATATTCTGGACAAATTAAGAGCCTCCTTCTTGAATGCTGATATATTTAAGGAAGTGGCAAAAGGCATGAGGGCTAAGGGCCACCAACACAGTTGGGAAGAGTGTCACTGGAAGGCCAAAACCCTCATGGGAGACTACAAGAAGGTGGATCACAAGGCCAAAAGTGGCTGGAGTCCCGACACCATGCCTTTCTACAAGGAGCTCCATGCCTTCATTGCCAAGGATGGCAACATATGACCGAGCAGATTATGTACCAGTGGTGAAGTTGTCAGGGTCCTAGTCAGCCAGCCAGCCAGATTTGAAGCTGTGGAGGTCACCTCTGAGACAGAATGCATCCAGGAGTTTTTGATGCCTTCTTGAGGTAAGATGTGCAACAGCCTCTGGGAAGGGATGCAGGAACATGGCACCAGGGTGGGCATAGGGCAGGTTATGCAGATGACCAGGATGAACACCCTGACTAGGATGAGACATCCTGCAATCAGACAGCTGTGGACATCTCTACCATGAGATCACCATCCCATGCTTGGGAGGGGACCTCTACATCTTCCATGAACAGACCACCATTTCATGCTGGGGGGGGGAGCACTACATCTTCCACAGTCAGTAGCTGCTGTGACCATGAGGGCAAAGAGAGGGCAGGTCCTGGATAATTCACCTAGATGATTCAACAGGTCCAGGCCACACACAGTACAGCCATTCCCAATAATGACAATAAATGTATGATATTGCAGCTACGCTTGCACCCAATAGGCATAGCAGTTTGCATGGCTTTAGTGACATCTTCTGAGCACATGTGCAGGTATTCATAGGAACTGCACACCACCTTCATGTCCTGGCATCCTGGGGGGAGTGCACCTGGTGGAGTAACTTTTGTATGTGTGTCATGTTGACCGTGTCCCTTGCATGAGCACCAGGTGCATATATCCAGTCTTTCTTGACAACCCTCCCTTGCCCTTACATCTCCCCTCCCCCCTGATCCTTTCAGGACATGGTTTGTGTTCAAATTGTGCCCTGTGCCATATATGTCCCATAGAATGAGAAACAGAAGCAGAAACAGCTAATCTCAGAGCTGTAATGTCATCAGCGGCCCGCCTGGCTGAGATTCAAAAGAAGAGGGTGCGTCACTCAGCAGCTGTAACAACTACTAGTGCCATTAATTGGCTGATGGATCACAGCTCAGACCAGATGAAGGGACTCCTGGAACAGGGGGACTATACCCAACAACACAGGGAGAGGCAGAGAGAGCAGCAGAGGCTGGAGGAACAGCAGAAGAGGGTTTTACTATAGAGATCAGTCCAGGTGAAGCAGCACCTCAATGCCACCCTGGAAGTGCAGACTAGTCTGCTGTTCTAGCTTGTGGAAATCATGAGGGTGGCCCAGGGTGGCATTGGTGGCATAGGAGGTGGTGTGGAGCAGGACAGAGGAAGGACAGCTAGCCCCCCAGCCGTGGAGGAGTGGGTTGCTATTGAGGTGGAGATCCCTGAGCAGTGTCCCATAGATGATTTGCCACCCTCTTCAGTGAACTGGCAGTGCCACAACCCTCTCACTGCCCCCAAAGGTGGAGGGCAAGTAGTGAGAGAAGAGGATCTAGCAGCCATCACCAGTAAAAGGAAGTCACCACCATTGTCTTCCCACACAGCAACATCTCCCTTCCCAAGGGTAACCCATCCCTTACTACCCCCCATCATGCCCACCTCACTGGTTCCCTGTGGTGATCCTGTGTTGAACCTGCCAACTGTGCATAAAACATAACATTAAAAAAAAAACATTTTATTCACAAAAAAGACTTCACAACTATTTACAAGGAGAGGGGAGGTTCATCATTGATCCTGTGCAGGTGAGCAGAAGATAGCATCATTATTAAAAATATTTTTTAAATAACAAAAACTATTTACAATAACTATTTATAAGGGGGAAGGGGAGGAAGAGGTGAATCAGGGAGGGGGAGGGGAAGGCTTAGGGTTTGAGGAGCCCAAGTTGTTCCAGGATGGCTTCCATGGTTTCCTGAACTTTTTGGTGATCTGCAAGGGGAAACAAAAGAGAAAAGGGTGGTTAGGAGATAGCTGTGCACGCAATCACCCAATGCCAGAGCCAGGTTCCTGGGTGCCTTCCACTCCCTTCCCCTGTTTCTCTGGCACTCTTACCTCATTGCCAATCCTGCTCCTGGGCCTCCAGGAGGCGGGGCAAGAGGGTGGCACTGACAGCTTCATCCCCTTCCTGGCCTGCTGGACTTCAACCAGGCTTCTCCTCAGCAGTGCCTTCTGTGAAAGGGGGAGAAACCAGTTACCAAGCTGCTATGTGAAGGAGTACAGAAGGGGAAGGACAGGAATGCCATGGAAGCTGTACTCATGCAACCATCACCCCTCCCCTTGGGGACATACCTTCTGCTATGGGAGGCTGCTGTGGCTGTTGCTGGATGGCAGGGGTTCCCTCTCCATGGTCCTCCCTGGCAGGGGCAGCTTCAGGCTCTGAGGCAGTAGAGGAGGGGGAGCTGGCTAGGTCTCCTGGCTGTCCCTGGTGCTGGCGCTACCACACGCTTGTAGTTGGGGACAGGAGGGGCACCATTAAGGTGAATGGATTTGGGAAGGGATGGAGGGGAGGCTGATCTTCTGCCCCTCAGGATGATGGTGAGGTTCCCTGTCATAGATGCCAGCCTCCATGGTCTCAAAGATGATGGAGTTCCTTGCCATCCTCACATTGTGGGTCAACCCCGCCCAGCCCAGTTCCACATTCACAAAGCATCCTGTGTCATTGCATGTGCCCTGCAGGATGATGGAGTAGGTGTCCTTTCGGCTGGCAAACTTGTTCCTCCACTTCAAGGGTGGGTGCCATAACGGCACATCCGTCTATGGCACCCACTACTTGGGGGAAGCCGAGGTTACTGAAGCCATCTATGATCATGGTGAACTCCACAAACACTTCCTCCACAGTGGAAGGGCCAACCCCAAACTGCTCCAAAGCCTGCTTGTAGCTGCCTTTGTGGGCAAGTGTCCAGATGGCCAAGCCAACCCTCTTCTCCACCAGGATGACTTTCCTCATGATATTGTCTGACTTCTCCAAGTCTGGATGCAGTATGCTCACTAGCCTGTGGAAGAGGGCACAGGGCATTCGGAAGAATGTCTTCCATTGCTCATCCAACCAGATGGATGTGATTAACCTGTCCCACCAGTCAGTGCTTTTTGGGTACATCCACCAGTGTTGTGGTGTTTCTCCACTGGCATCAGGAAGGCAGTGATGGCAGTACACTGCAGAATGACTGTGGCACTCACCCTAGCAGTTGTCTCTTTTGTGTCCTCTGAGTCATTGCTACTATCATCCATGGATGCAGCTGTTGCCGTATCAGTGGGACCATCATTGTGGTGGCTCCTCTGCCTGTGCATTGCAGGCTGATTGGTAGTGCAGGCCACATGGGTTACGTGGCATCCATGATGTTGCTGCCTCTCACAGTGGGCAGGTGCACAGCGATGCCAACATAGCTATTAACTTGGCAGTAAGTACTTCTTAGTTCCTGCACATGTGTGCATGCACCTGAGGGGGAGAGAAAAAAAATCAAGGCAGTACCATGGCTCAAAGCCACATTCGCTGTTGCCCTGTGCAGTTGCTCCATCCATCCTCACCACATCCTTGGGAGTGGCAGTGCAATTGGTGGGGCTTGAATACAGATTCAGAAAAGTCACATTCACTCCCCCTCCCAGTGCAATTGCTCAGTCCTCTTTCACCACACCCTCAAGATTGGCAGTGCATGTTGCGGCTTTTGGAAAAGGCAGTTTCATGCTGCCTTTTCCTGTCCATCTGTTTAGCCTCTTAGAGAATTAATTTTCAGGCCACCTTGAATACTACTCAGAAAACGTGCTACACACTACTATCATTACTCAGGCTGAAATGATAATCACAATATTTGATGTGGAAATCTGTGACAGAAATAGTTCCAAACCTCTCTTAACAGTCTCAGTTGCATTACATTTTATTCGAAAGAGCAAGCAAACAAATAGCTAGGGTACAGCTGGATAAAAATAGCTCAGTCACTTGCATATTCAGGACACTGAGGCTACATCTCTTAGTCTGAGTCAGATTTATGACTGTGCCAAACAGAGAAATGCCTCTCTAACTGCTTGCATGTGGCACTAGGTCTTCATTAATTGTTTCCCAAATGTGGCTGCATTAAAATTCATGGATAAATATAAAATAATACTGTTCTCCATGAGCTTGAGATCTGTTAGAAATATTTAATTTGACTAGGTTGGTGGTGTTGAATAAGCTCTTTGCTGGGCTTACGCAAAGTAACTGTAGTTGGCTATAAATATTCCTCCAATAGCCACACGGAACCCAAGCCACTGCTGAAAGAGGGAGGGACAGGAACATTGTATAGAAGAATCTATCTAAAATATAGAAAAGATTAATGATGTCAGAGACTTCCATGCCAAGATTGTGGGAATCCACATTGCTTTTATTCCACACTTTGAAGGAGCTATACAATGTTTTATACACAATTCCACAAATAAATTCAGAACAGCTTGGACAGCTCCTTTGAAGCCCAGAACAGTGGTTCTCAACCTTTTGTCCTGAAGATGATTTGGACTTCAGCTCCCACAATTCCTGACTGTTGACCAAGTTGACTGGGGCTTCTGGGAGGACCAAAGGATGGGAATCACTCATCTAGAATAAAACTTAGAGTGGATTCATCACTCCCATGATAGCGAAGCCACTGACTGCCAGTGAAAGTTATCCTATTTCTTAGAAAGTGCATTCATTCAATGTGAATAATTATGGATCTTTAATTACACTGTCCATACATAAGAGCAAGCTGAGGGGAATCCCAAGGCTTCCAGAAGTACTCAAAAGTGTTAGATGAACAAATAAACTTTAATGTCCCCTCCCCCCCCCCCCAAAAAAAAAATGAGGACTGAGCATTATTAGTGGTCATGGAAAGCAAATTATCTGGTTTGAAAGAAAAACAGCAAACTAGGAGAAGAAATGAAATATTCTGGGAAAGGGAATGGGAGGTGGGTGAGTGCAGAAATGCCATGCTCTACCATTTTGTTGTAGGCTATACTAGTATGCATACATATAACAAAGTAAAGTATAAACCAATTCTTAGCAGTCTATCCTACACTCCTAACATTCCATCAGAAATGTCAACAGTCTTATGCACATACAACAGATGCATGGAAGAAAGTGGAGCACTGCAGCAGCAAACTGTCACTCCCCATTGTTCACATCTACAACATCAGGAAGTGTGCAGAATAAAATAAACAAGAGATTGACAAACTGCAGTTCTTGGCCTAGTTGAAAACACCTCTGGAAGTAATCATCTCAAAACTCTGAGTGGGTAAAAAGATTAGTTGCTGTCCTGGAAGCTTGGTGGGTAGGATGGATGAAAGAAGAAAAGAGAGAAAAAAAGGGGCCCTAATAAAAATGCAAAGAATCATTTGGGATCAAACATATCAAGTTCAATATTCTGTCCATACAACAGCCAACACATTGTCTATGATTAGCCCCCCAGCAGTTCAAGTGCATCCTCCATCTCATGTTCTCTCCAGTAACCAATATGTAGAAGTGATATATAGACATCTTGGCTAGTAGGTACTAATGGTTGTAACTTCCATTAATTCATAAGCCAAGATCCTATCATCCAGCACAACTACCTTAGCATAAATGGTGATGAATAGAAGACAATAGCTTTTGTTATTTGCCATCAAGCTGAAGTCCACTTATGTTGACCCTATGAACAAGATACCTCTAAGAGCTCTGATAAACAATTGTTCTGCTCATGTCCTACATTCTTAGGTCGGTGGCTTCCTTGATTGACTCAATCAATCCATCAGAAGTGTGCTCTTCCTCCGTGAAATATCCTTTGGCCAAGCAGCAATGAAGAAGGCAGATAAAGAAGTTACTGTCAGGAGAGACAGATGCCCTGCCAGCTCCTAAGTTGGTTAGGAGTTGGAAGGGCAGCTTTTGTTTCAACAGTGATATCCTTCTTTGCCTTTCCCCTATTGCCATTTCACACCACTGAACAAAAATGTGCTATGCCAGCATAACAAACCATTATGCTGATGTAAAACACCGACAAGATTCCATCCATAATCCTCTTTTAAAGCTATCCAAATTAGCAGCCATCCTCTGTCTGACTTTCACAGTTTATAAAAGCCCTATGTGAAGAATTATCTACTTCATTTTTTTTTTTAGCTACACCCATTGCTGGATACTCCACCAGCATGAAGTTCCTGTCAGGTTATTCCAAAGGGAATAGCTATTTTAACATTAAAAGAAATGTTTCCCAGTCTTGAGATCAACAATAATATCAGAGACCAAAACTGGTTTGTAAGCAGCTTCAATAAATGTGAAGATATTGGTAGGAGATTTTTGTAGACAGCAAAATATCAGTGCATGGCACACAATTATGGGAAGCAGTGGAAAATATAAAACATAAAGTAAAAATATTTGAAACAGAAATGTTGAAGAATTCAATACCGGAGCTAAATAAAATCCCATACCACTGAGAATATTCCTAAATAAAATCTGATGGAAACATAGGGGTGATCACCTTTATTCAGTGAGCTGCACAGAGGTTTCTTTGAACACTGTAGGTGATTGAAAAAGGGGAAGACAGGTAATCAGGAACATGCTTTGTTTTGTAGATACTTGCTTGATTTTTTGTTTGTTTGTTTGTCTGTCTGTCATATTGCCACTTTCTCTTTAGTTCCTATAAATGAGCTTTCTCCCAGTAAGGTATTGCAAACGTATTTTTGCCCCCCCCTCCCAAATTTTTGTCTTCATGAACTAGGTTATTTTCATGGCCTCATCACTCCTAGCAAAGACCCCAACATTTGGCTCAGCCTCCAGACATAAATACACACATATTTCACATTACAACCACTTCAGAAAAACTAAGGAGCAACTTCTTATAAAAAGAATCTATATGTTCCTCTTTCACTGCATCTGTTGTGTCCTTAGAGTGGTAAATGTTCCCAATAGAAAGCATTTCACAGACACAAGGTTAGGTGGGTGGATGGATAGATAGATAGATAGATAGATAGATAGATAGATAGATAGATATGTTACTGGGAGAAAATGTATTGAGTTATGCTCAATAAATATGGATATTAGACTTTGATAGATAAGCAGGAAAGCTGTCTCTTGCCAGACTCAGCACAAACTGTTAAGAATTCATACTGGACAGGTAGAGTTGTGGCCCAGACCCTATATATCTTGGAAATAAAGCCAATCCTAAAGTGCAAAATGGAAATTCCCTCCAATCTCCCTGCTGTTGACAAGGATCCACAGATGAGAGCTATCACAGCTTAACTTTTTTTTTATTACATAATTAAAATAATTTATACAATACGTTCCAATACATATATACAACCTTCCTTTAGTTCTTCCACAATGAGTACTTATATATATTCAATTGTTCTTAAGTTTCTATCTTAAATTTATTTTTCTTACAATTCTTACTAATAAATCATTTATGTTATCTTTCTTCTTAATATCTTAGCTTATTTATCTCCAGTTATTTTTAATATATTTCTCTATTGGAGCCCATTCTTCTTCAATTAACTCGAAGTCTTTATTATTAAGTATATTTGTTAATTTGTCCATTTCTTTCATTTCTGCTAGTTTTAAAAACCATTCGTCTAAAGTAGGTATGTCTTGTTTTTTCCATTTTTGTGCAACTAATATTCTGGCTGCTGTTAAAATATAGAGGAGGATTCTCCAGTATTTCCTCTCAATTACCTGATCCAAACTATTTAACATATTTAACAAATAAATTCCAGACGTATTTCAAACTTGATATTCAACATATTTTGTATATTAATATGTATTTTTTTCAAAATTTTTTTATTTTTGAACATTTCCACCATGTATGGAACCAAGAACCAACATTCTGTTTGCACTTCCAGCATTCTTTTTCTTTTATTTTGTATATCTTAGCTATTCTAGCTGGAGTCAAATACCACCTTTCTTCCATTTTCCAAAAATTTTCTTTTAGATCTTGCAATTTTGTAAATTTATCTGTCCTTCTTCTTGCTTTTTCCCAATGTTCCAATTCTATTGTCCTTCCTATATCCGCCACCCATTTAATCATGTTGTCTGATATTTTTTCTGATTCTTGTTTAATTTCCATTAAAATTTTATAAAATTTACTTATCTTTTGCTAGGGTGATTGTTGCAACACATTGTCTATTTCAAATGTTTCTTCTTCAAATCCTTGAAGTTTTGTGTCCATTTTAAATCTTTCTTTTAGTTGTATATATAACAACCAATGCATTTTAGAATCCAATTGTGCTATTTCTTCAATTGATTTTAGGTCCAATTTTTGATCAACACCTTTTTAAAATATATCTTTATATTTCAACCATGTTTTTACTGCTGTCCATCTCCCATAGAAGGCTTCATGCGGTGAGATCCATAATGGTATTTTCATGTATATTTTTCCCTTAATTTCCTTCCATGTATTTAAAAGTGCTTTTCTTATTCTATGGTGCTTAAATTCTTTGTGGATCAAGTCTTTTTCATACCATAGATAACTATGCCATCCATATCTGTTATTGAATCCTTCCAAATTTAATTTTTTTTCTCTTTTCAACATCACCCAATCAGAGATCCAATCTAATACATTTGCTTTATGATATAGCTCCAAATCTGGTAAATTCATACCTCCATCCTTTTTCTTTCTTGTCATTGTTAGCCAATTTACTCTTGCTTTGTTATTATTCCAAATAAAATTCCTTATATCTTTATGCCAATCCCTAAATGATTTTTTATTATGAATTATTGGGATACATTGGAATAAAAAGTTCATTTTAGGAAGAACCATCATCTTGATTGTTTCTATTCTTCCTGTTAAAGAAAGTTTCAGTTTGCCCCATTTTGCCATCTCTTCTTTTATTTCTTTCCATTTTTTCTTATAATTATTATCAAATAAGTCTGTATTTCTATTGGTTATCCATATTCCTAAATATTTCACTTTTTGGTTATCTTACATTTTGTTTTTGTTTCTAATTCCTTTTTTTCTATATTTGTCATGTTCTTTGTTATGATAATTGTTTTCTCATAGTTAATCTTAAATCCAGCCACCTTTCCAAATTCTTTCAAATTCTGTAGCACATTCTCAATTTGCGTTAATGGATTTTCCAATGTTAATACAAGATCGTCTGCAAATGCTCTTAGTTTATAATCTTTACCTTTTATTTTTATTCCTTTTATGTTCTTATCTCATCTTATCTTATTTAGCAGTATTTCCAGTATTATTATAAAAAGAAGTGGTGAGAGTGGGCATCCTTGGTGCATTCCTTTTTCAATATTGATCTTTTCTGTTATGCTTCCATTTATTATCAAATTAGCAGTTTGTTTTGAGTATATCTCTTCTATCCAGCTGCAAAATTTATTTCCCATCTCCATTTCCCTTAATGTTTCCTTCATAAATAACCAATTAACATTATCAAACGCTTTCTCGGCATCCAGGAAAATAAGTGCCATCTTTTTGTCATTTTTTTTTCATAGTACTCAATAGTGTTGATAACCATTCTTATATTGTCCTTTAATTGCCTTCCAGGGAGAAATCCAGCTTGCTCTTCTTTAATAGTATTTATTAAAACCTGTTTGAGTCTTTCAGCTAAAATTGATGTAAATATTTTATAATCCATATTCAATAATGTAATTGGTCTATAATTTTTAAGTTCCGTCTCGTCCCTTCCTTCTTTTGGTAATAATATAATATTGGCACTTTTCCATATGTCAGGAACCCCTTCTTCTTTAATTTTATTAAAGGTTTCTTATAGTGTTTTTTTCAGTTCCTCAATAAATGTTTTATAATATGTTGCTGTAAATCCATCTGGGCCCGGTGCTTTGTCTTTTTTTAACCGTTTAATCTCCTGTATTATCTCATTTTCTGTAAATTCTGCATTTAATATTTCTTGTTGTTCTAGTGATATCTTTTCCATTTCTTGCCTTTCTAAGTAATCAGTTATATCTTCTTTATTAGATTTTTCTTCCCCATATAAATTTATATAATATTTTTGAAATGCTTTTTGAATTTCCTCCTGTGATTGAAGTATCTTGTCTTCTTCTTTTATTTTTGTAATCAATCTTTTTTCTCTTTCTTTTTTTAATCTGTATGCTATCCATTTCCCTGTTTGTTTGCTGACTCAAACTGTCTCTGTTTAATGAATTTCATCTTTTTTGCTATTTCTTCTGCTAGCTTCATATCCATTTGTCTCTTTAACCATTTCAATCTTTTATCTTTCCTTTGATTTGTTGGCTCTGTCTTTAGTTCCTCTTCCACTTTCCTTATTTCATCTTCTAAATTTTTCAGTTCTGTGTCTTTTAACTTTTTTACTTGAGTTCCTCTTTGTATCAGCAAACCTCTCCTTACAGCTTTCCCAGCATCCCATGTAACTTTTTCTTTTACTGATTTTGTCCTGTTAATGCTAAAGTTTTCTTCATTTTTTTCTCTGTCTTCTTTGTCCCTTTATAAAGAATCATTTAATTTCCATCTATAACTTTTCTTTATTTGATGTTTTAATTCTAGTAGTATTGGGTTATGATCGGATATAATTCTAGGCAAAATTTCCATGTCTTTTATTTTCATTAACAGTTCAGGCGAGATCATAAACATATCAATTCTAGACAATGACTTATAGATTTCTGTAAAGAAAGTAAAGCTGTCAGTGTTCTGATACAAACTTGACCACAAGTCCTTAAGATTCTGATGTTCTTTCAATTCAAAATAAGTTGCCGGTAGTTTTCCTTGGTTCTTCTTCATTTTCATCTTAGATGCTCTATCTCTTTTAGGATCTATTACACCGTTCCAATCTCCCATCAATATCAATTTATAGTTTTCTCTTTCCAGTTTTTTTAGTTCTTCATGTAACTCTCTGTAGAAGTCTCCTTGCTTTTCTGTAGGGCTGTATATCCCTACTAACAAGTATTTTTCATCTTCTATTTGAGCTTCTACTCCTATGTAGTGCCCTTTTTGATCATTCAAAATCTCTTTTGATTTGTACTTATCCTGGATGTACAACACTACCACACACACCCTTTTCTTTTCTCTGATGCCGATGTAAACATTCTTCCCAATTTATGGTTTTGTAAATATTTTGTTTCATTTTTTCTAATCTTTGTTTCTTGTAAACATATACTTTGTAGTTTCTTCTTTTGTAAATAATGAAAAACTTTGCTTCTTTTGTGTTTTGAGTTTATTCCTTTTACATTCCATGAAATGTTTCTAGTATCCATTTTGCAAATTATAATTAATTTCTAGGTTTTATTATTTATACTTTAATCTTCTACTCCTGTTGGTCCTCCTTCTTCATCATCTATACTTTCTTCTCCTGATTGATCTTCATCTCCTAATAGTTATCCAGTTCCTGCACATGCACCTTCTTCTTCTTCCTCTTCTTTCTGTGGATCTTGATACTCCTGTTGTTCTTTTTTTGCCCTTGCTCTCGTTTTCATCTTCACCCCCTGTTGCTCATTTTCTTGCTTGTCTTCCTTCTTTCCTCCTTGTATCTTTTTTAAGAAATCTTTTGCCTTGGCAACTGAATTTATTCTTTTTTTTATGAAGGAGACACCTTCAATTCTCTCCCATGAGAATCTCATTCCTCTTCTAATAAGTTCACTTGTAAAAAATTTGTATTCTTGTCTCCTCCGTAATATTTCCATTGGGATGTCCTTAAAAATCTTCACGCTTTTCCCTTCTACTATAAAATCCTCTTGATAACTTTTTTAGAGTATTAGCTCATTTGTTGCAATTCTTGTAAATACAATTATAACATCCCTAGGTAAATTTTTCTCTCTCACAATTTTTGAATTAATTCTGAAAGTCTTGTCCGTATCTCTAATTATTTCTTCCTTTGGCACTTCTACATATTCTGCTAAAGAATTCGTTATTTTCTCAAATAAGTTCTGGTTTGGAGCCTCAGGTACCCCTCTTAATTTCAGGTTCTTTTCCCTGTTACGGACCTCTTGAATTAAATTAATATTGCTCTCCTTTCTCTGTTGTTCCCCTAATTCTGATGTAATTACTTTTAATTCTTTCGTTGTTTCTTTCAGATTTTCAACCTCACTTCGAAGACTTTCAATTTCTCCAGTTATTTTTTCTAATTTTGTCCCAAATATTCCCAGTTCTTTCTGTAATTCTTCTTTCATCTCCTTCCTTGATTGTCTCAGCTCTGCTTTCATTTCAGATCTCATCTCGTGTCTTAATTTCTGAAAGTCCTCTAAAAGGGTTTGTATGGGGTCTGTTGTTTTTGTGTTAGCATCTGTAGAGCCTCTCCTTTGAGGTGGGAGTGGTAAGTTGGTCTGTTTTCTTGCTCCACTTGCCATTTTTTTTCTTTTTTTTCTCCCCTTTCTACTACTTAATAATTTATAAATTTATATTATTTAATTTTCAATTTATGCCAACCAATAACAATTTATCTGGTCCTTAAACAACAAAATAATAATGATTCTAACCTTTGGATAACCACAAAAAAAAGTTTTTTCAATTTACAAACCAACAACAGTTTATCTAGGCCTTATACAACAAAATAATAGTAATTCTAAGCTTTGAATAGCCACAAATAAAAAAAAAATGAATATTTTAAATCCAATTGACTTAGGCTAAATCACACTATTATATCTATCAGTTCTATCTTATAGTTATGTTCTAAATAAAGTTATAGAATATAAAGCATAAGATACATACTAAAATGATAAGGCAGGGCTATAAGTGTATATTTTTAAAATAAAATAAATGCTAGTTTGATAAAAAATAAGTAATTTCCTTTCTAATTATAACAATTGTTAACAGCTGTTTTCTACTAGTTATTGTAACAGTCTTCATTCCAAAAAAACTATCAATTTATAACTTGTTACTTTATATTGTATAAAAAGAAAAGTAACTATTTTTTTCTTTTCTTTTCAAATCCCAGAAGATTAGCAAGTGCTGGAGGTGAGGCAAGAGTATTATAAAAGTAAAAATGAACCCTTTTGAAGTCTTTGCCTTGTGTGCTCTCACCCCCTCTTTTTTCCTTCTCCCTGTCATCTCCTCCTCCTGTCCTCTTTCCACCATTCCTTTCTCTCTTTTTCTTTTGCCTTGAAGCCTATAAGTAACTCTTCTTATATATTTTTCTTTGTTGCTTATTTTTGTAATTTATATTTCTGTTGTCTCCTCCTCCTGTCCTCCTTCCGTTGATTTCTTTCTCTTTGTCAAATACTGTTGTTTTTGTTCTATAATTATTCTGTAGTTTCAAATCTAGTCATCTCCTCCACCTGTCCTCCTTCCATCACAATCTTTCTTTATTTTTAAACTTTAATTAGTTATTTATTTTTCCCTTTCCTCCAAAATCTTTCGGTCTATTGTCTCCTTCTTCCTACTTCTTTTTTCCTCCCCACAGCTTTGTATTTCTCCGGATTCCCTTCTTCTTTCGCGATGTCCCCTCCTCCTGTCCTCCTTCCGACGATTCTTTCTCTAAATTGTTATTTTAAACTCTCAATCCAGATAATCTATTAATTTATTTGTTTTGTTATTGTTATTCTGGATTTTATGTTAAATATTTCATGTTTGATTCTTTACAATTGTTTCTTTCTCCTTTCCTCACCCAGCACTTTCACTTTCCTCCCTTCACTTTTCCCTTCTCCTTCATAGCTTCACGATCGCCATTTTCTTTCTCCCTCTTGATTCTTATTTACCACCAACTTTCTCCTCCCTTTCTTGTTTCTTCTTGCCAAGTTATGTTAACAGTCTTTTCTTTTTTCTTTCTTTGATTCTAAACTTGGGTTTATATCCAATATCAAGTTTTTTAAATTTAGTTTTTGGCTCTAAGGCTTAAACTCTCAACCCGGTCTTGGTGTTACATTTGACCCGGGTAACCTTTCCTTTCTCTTTTAAACAATTTCCATGTGCTAAGATTGGTTCATATTTTAGTAACAGTTCTTTATATAAATGTTTCCCAGTACTCACTGATTCAGATGACAAATTGTTGTTGTTTTTTCTTCACTCTCAGTTCTTTAAAAAGTGGGTGGCAGGGCTAAATGCCCTTAAGCGACCAGTTCAGGGCTGGCTGCTCTGCAATCTTGTCCCTCTTCCCTTTTATCCCCAAGCCTGGGTGACAAAGGGGGTCCGGACAAGATCTCTACGAGCCCCTAAATTCTCTGCTCCTCTTCCGGTGTGCAGATGGAAAGGGATCCTCCGATCCCCTCTTCCCCTCCTGGTAGTCCAGCAGAGTATTAGTCACACTGGACTAGTCGCCATGCCATTCACTGCCGGAAGTCCACAGCTTAACTTTTTTTTAAAAAAAGCCACTGAATGGAGAATTGCCAAACTGACTGAGACTGGTACACCCTCTACTGTGAGCTATTGTGCAGCTACCAGAGAGATTGAGCAATCTATCTCAATCTGAAGAAGAGTAAATATATATATTTAATTGGGTTTTTTTTGTGTATCCATCCCATTGATATCTAGTGTCCAGATCACTTAAGTGTGATCATCAGTACCTGAAGGGCACATTTTTTTCTGTTCTTTGCAAGCACATGTTTTGCTGCCCCCACTACCACCTTGAGCTCCACTGGCTCCATGCCAGGGAGAGCGCCGGGGCTGAGGCCATTGCCCACCCCAACCCCACCTTCAGTTCCACTGGCTCCATGCCGGGAGAAGTCTGGGAGAGGAGCTAGTTCCATCTGCAACCAGCGGGAGGCTTCTTCAGCCCACTCCAACCCTCCAGAGACAACATCACCTGCCCAACTCTGTCAGTGCTGAACTGAGGTCTCAATCCCAGCATCGAACTAGCCACACCATGTCCATGCCTACCAGCACTAAGAGGGGGAAAGGGAGGATGCCAGTGAGAGCGGCACCTTGCAAAAACTCTGAGCATTGGGTGTTGAGACAACTGTGTTGGTCAGAACCAATGCCAGAAGGGGAAAGAGAGGTGCTGGTGAGAACGGCATCTTTCCAGAAAAGGTTCGCCAGTCACTCTTTAAGTGCCAGATGCTGGGACAATTGTGTTTATTGGCACTGGTATTGAGAGAGGAAGAAGGGAGGAGCTGGTGGGAGTGGCACCTTCTGGAGGTGATTACAGGCACTAACATCAGGAAGGGAGAGGGGGGAGTGTGAGTGAGTTCGGTGAGAGCACTTTCTAAAAGCCGGGCTTCAGCTGAGCCTCAAGGAGTGGTTGTTATAACAACTGTACTTGTCAGCTGAGCCTCAAGGAGTGGTTGTTATAACAACTGTACTTGTCAACTCCTGTGCAGGGAGGGGAGAAGGGGAGGTGTTGGTGAGAACTTTAATATACTATTAATAGCTATTAATTGTTTAATTATTTATTTATTATTTGATACCTGTTAATAGCCAATCTGTCTAGGAGGGAGACCATTGATTTAGATGCCGACTGTGGCAAGTCAATTGGAGTAGTGTGGGGCAAGGGGAGATATAGCATTAAGGGGGGGGGTGAAATACAAGGGAAAATGAGATCGATATTTGAAACCTATCACCCTGTTAGCCCAAAAGAACCGAGGGTCGTCCCAACTAAACCACAGACCCTTACCTTGCTCCTCTGCAATGCCAGGTCTGTGAAGAACAAATCCTATATAATCCACGATTTGATAGAAGAAGAAGATGCTGACCTGGCTTGTTTTATGGATACCTAGCTGGGAGATGATAGCAGTGTGACTTGGGTTAAGGCCCTCCCAGCTGGCTATACAGTCAAGGAGCAGATTAGGGGAAGTGGGTGAGGGGGGGGGAGTTGCTTTGGTCCATAAAAACACTATTACCTTGATCAGGAGACCTATCTGGAAAATGAATCACATTGAGTGTATCTACTTGACCCTGAAAGCGAGGGACAGTCTGGGTATTCTGTTGGTTTACTGTCCACCCCATTGCTTAACAGACTCCCTGGCCGAGCTGACACAGCTGGTCTCGGAACTGGTGTTGAAGTCTCCCAGGCTTCTTGTTCTTGGGGACCTCAACATCCCCTTCAAGTCTGGCTCATTAGATCTAAAAGGTGCAATTTGGGAGTTCATGCCTTCCATGACAGCCTTGGGCCTGTCCCAATTAGTAATGGGTCCAACACATTGTGCAGGTAATACACTCAATGTGGTCTTTAGTACGGATCAAGAATATCTGTGAACGAATCATTTCCTGGTCAAGTTAGGACTAAAGGCTACTACCTATATTCCTTTCGGGGGTGGAAGACTCATTAAAATGATCTGCCCTCAAAGGCTGATGGAACCCAAAAGGTTCCAGGAAGCCTTGGAGGGTTTTATGGTTGGGAATGACAGTGATTCTGTTGAAGCCTTGGTTGATACTTGGAATAATGAGTTCACCAGGGCTATAGACATTATCACTCCTGAGTGTCCTTTTCAACTTGCTTCAAATAAAAACCTTGGTACACGGAAAATCTTCACCAAATGAAGCAGGCAGTACAACGACTAGAGCGCCACTGGCAGTAACATCGACATTTATCTAACAAGACATGTCATAGGATCATGTTGAATCCCGAACGAGTGGGAATGGATGCAGCAAATAATTCTTTCTACGCTGCACGTATTGCATCTGCAAAGTCTCATCCAGCATAGCTATTCAGGGTGGTTAAAGAATAAACTCAGTTGCCTCCCACCCTGAACCCGTTATCAGAACAAACTAAAGCCTGCTGTGATGATTTTAATTACTTCTTTTGTAGATAAAATTTCTCAGATAAGGGCCTATCTGGATGCGGACATTATACCAGAACCAATAAGAGAGATGTCCAGAGACTCTATAGACTGTGTTACACTGGATCATTTTGAGTTTGTTAATACCGATGAAGTGGACAAGCTCCTTGGAAGTGTAAGGAGGACAACATGCCCTCTTGATCCTTTCCCATAATGGCTGATCGTACAGGGAGGTGATGCAGTAAAAAATATTATTACAACTCATAATTAATACATCCCTCAGGGAGGGGGAATTTCCATCTAGTTTGAAACTAACGGTGGTTAAATAGGTCTTGAAAAAACCCTCCCTTGATCCCCTGGTGAAAAAAAATTACAGGCTGGTCTCTCTTTTACCATTCTTGGGCAAGGTGATCGAGAGGGCAGTTCCCTTCCAGCTCCAGGTTGTCTTGAAGAAGCCAATTATCTGGGCCCATTTCAAAGCGGCTTCAGGGAAGGATATGAAGTTAACTGCCATGGTCACCTTAGTCAATGATCTCTGCCTGGGCATAGACAGGGAGATGTGACCCTGTTGGTGCTCTTGGACATCTCAGCGGCATTCGATACCATAGACCATGGTATCCTTCTGAAACACCTGAGAGACTTAGGTATTGGGAGCATTGCTCTTCAGTGGTTCCGTCCTAACTCTCGGGCAGAATCCAGATGGTGATGCTGGAGGATAGTAGCTCTTCAAAAAGAGAGCTAACATCTGGCGTCCCTTAGGGCAACATTCTATCCCCCATGTTGTTTAACATTTACCGTATATTCTGGCGTAAGACGACTGGGCATATAAGATGACCTCCAACTTTTCAAGTTAAAATATAGAGTTTGGGATATACTCTTCCAACACACATCAAATAAAAATTATAAAAAAAAACATGAGATTTGATTTCAATCTGGTAATTTTAATTCAAACGCTTATGGCATGCAGGTACTTAACAGGAAAACTGTCACTTATAAATGCAACAAACTACAGCTCCCATGTTCCCTAGCATTTATTTCTGCAGTGTGTTTTGGACCTTACTTTTTAAAAAATAGTCCAGATTTAAATGCTGCTTTAAAAATTATTTCCATCTCCCAGCTATGAGATGGTTGGATGAAAATGAGAAAGTGTTGGGGGGAAGGACTGCCAATATATTAGATGATGCATTCTGGGGTATGTACAATCTGTAGCCAAGGAAGTGGCCCTGGGCATGTCACACACTCTCAGCCTCAGAAGAGGGTAATGGCAACCTCCCCTTTGAAAAAACATGCCAAGAAAACTCCATGATAAGGTTGCCTTAGGGTCAGCATAAGTTGGAAAGGACTATATGACACACAAGAACAACAAAAATGTCTGCAATTGTTTCATAGGTAGCACATGGGAATACAAGCCAGCATGGTGTAGTGGTTTGAGTGTTGGACTACCACTCTGGAGATCTGCGTTTGATTCCCCATTCTGACATGAAACCCACTGGGTTACCTTGGACAAGTCACACACTCTCAGCCTCAGGGGAAGGCAATGTCAAACCTCCTCTGAGCGAATCTTGCCAAGAAAACCCCATGATCAACATAAGTTGGGAACAATAACAGAAACAATAACATTCTTGGAGGTCACACTCTCTCAGCCTCTGGGGAAAGTAAATGGCAAATGCTTTCTGAACAAACCTTGCCAAGGAAACCCAGGATAGGTTTGCCGTTGAGTTGCCAGAAGTTAGATATGACTGGAAGGCACACAACAGTCACCACCACAAGAGCATTTTTGGAAGTCACACTCTCTCAGCCTTGGGAAAAGCAATGACAAACGCTTTCTGAACAAACCTTGCCAAAGAAACCCCAAGATAGGTTTTCCTCTTCTTCCTCCTCCTCCCCCCCAAGGCTCCAGGAGGGAAGGAGGGTGCCCAGCCCAGCTCCCCCAAAGATGCTTCCTCTGCCGTGGGGAAAAGGAGGAGGAAGGCTGGCAAGTGCCAAGGCCCCAGAGGGGGGGGGACTCCCCAGGAGAGAAGATGAGGAGGATGACATCCCCACCCTGCAAGGGGGCTTCCCTGCCCCTCTTCACCTCCTCCTCCTCCTTCTTCTCCCATGGTGGGGCTTTTTTTGAGGGGAAGGGAGGGAGGGAGGAACGGAAGAAAGAAAGAAGGGAGGGAAGGAAGGAAGGAAGGAAGCTGAGGCCTTCCCCTGAGGCGGAGAGAGTGTGACTTGTCTAAGGCCACCCAGTGGGTTTTTACAGGACCTTCTCTGCAGAGAGGCAGGGCAAAGGAGGGCAGCCCAGCCCAGCCCAGCGCAGTAAGGGAGGAAGGGAAGAATACCTCACCTCATCCTGCTTCCTCCTCCTCTTCTCACAGGTCAAGCCAGCAATGCCTCCTCCTCCTGCTCCTCCCTGATCTTCCTGAGGGTGTGGCCCAGCCTGGTGAGTTGAGAGGGAGGAGGAGGGAGACAAAATGGCTATCACACTGAGGAGGGAGATAAAATGGCTGCCGGATGAGCAGGATCTTTCTCTTCCTGGCGTATAAGATGACCCCCGACTTTTGGGAAGATTTTCTGGGGTTAAAAATTGGTCTTATATGCCGTGAAAATAAGGTACATAAAGCTGCTGGGCAAACACGCAGCGGCAGCGGTGGTGTTTGGGGCTGCGGAGGACTGTGAGCTGCCTTGGCATCAGCCCCAGACCATCTAAAGAGGTGTTCTGTCCCCGCCACAGCTGTGCAAGCTGGGAGGAGCATCGGTGGGGGATAACGCCCCACGTGTCCATCTCTCCTCCAGCAAACACACGGTGGCAGCGGTGGTGTTTGGGGCTGCGGAGGACTGTGACCGGCCTTGGGATCAGCCCCGGACCATCTAAAGAGGCGGCCTGTCCCTGCCATAGTTGTGCAAGCCGGGAGGAGCATCGGTAGGGGATAACCCCCTCCCCTGTGTCCATCTCTCCTCCAGCAAACATGCGGTGGCGGCGGTGGTGTTTGGGGCCGCAAAGGATTGTGACCGACCTTTGGATCAGCCCTGGGTTGGGGGAGGGGCCAACATAGTTATTGTCAGTACTGCCGCTAACAATGAAATATGTACTTCTGCTCCCTCTGCAACGTGAATACCGGAAACTGTTGGACTGGAAGAAACTACAATTGAGATGATCCCCCCGTTCCTCTGTTTACTAATTAGTAGACACTGCCTAGTTACTATAGGACGGGATTAGCTGGATCGCCTGTCATCCTCATCTCATAATGGAGCCAGGAATAGTCTGGGCGTGGGCATTGAGGTTGTGTGGGGGCAGGGCAGGTATGGCGGCAACAGAGTGAAGAAATGTTACAAAAGAGGAAGGGATCAATGCGTATTACCTATCCCTTCTTCAGTTCACTCTGTTCCCCAGGATAACTTGGAGAGCGCACCAGCCATTCCACAGACCTTTACTCTGCTCCTCTGCAATTCTAGGTCAGTTAAGAATAAGACTCATATTATCCATGACCTCTTATTGGCTGAGGCAGCCGACCTGGCATGCTTTACCGAGACCTGGCTGGGAGACACAAGCATTGCTACGTGGGCGCAGGCCCTCCCAGCTGGGTATACAGTCAGTGAGCAGATAAGGGAAAGTGGGCGGGGGGCGGTGTAGCCTTGGTTCATAGAAACAACCTAATCCTGACCAGGAAGCCTATCCAGAAAACAGCCTACATCGAGTGTATGTACCTTAGCCTGAAGATCAGGGATAGTTTGGGGATTCTGTTGGTATACTGGCCACCCTGTTGCTTAACAGACTCCTTAACCGAGCTGACGCAGCTGGTCTCAGAGCTGCTGCTGGAGTCGCCCAGACTTTTGATTCTGGGTGACTTCAACATCCCACTCGAGACCAGCTTGTTTAATATAACCGGCACAGCACGGGAGTTCATGCAGACCATGACAAACATGGGCCTATCCCAATTGGTTGACAGGCCCAACCATTGTGCTGGTCATACCCTCGATGGGGTTTTTAGTACGGAACAGGAATCTCCGTGGGCGGAGGTTATAAAAGCCTCTGCATATCATGGACGGATCATTTCCTGGTCAGGATAGAACTACAGGTCACTATCTGCCACCCCCCGGGGGTGGCGGACCTGGTAGAATGGTCTGCCCTTCAAGGCTAATGGAACAAATTGGTTTCCAGAAGGCCCTAGAGGGTTTAATGGTTGGTGACGCCGGTGATTCTGTTGAATCCTTTGTCAGGGATGATGGGAGTTGTAGCTCTTCACCTCTGGCTCTAACTCACCACCTTGTTATGCAGCAGAGCTGACCAGTTTTGATCAGTGGTTGATGCTTCTTTCCCAAGCAGCAGAGTTTCAGAGAATAGGCTGAAGACCCTGACAAACTCTCCAAGCCTTCTCACTCTTCTTCCTGAGATGTCTCTAAACTTCTCCAGGATTCTTCTGGCTCTTGTATCTTCCCTCAAGACACCAGACAACTCAGTAGTCTTATATAAAAGATCTACTTTATTCTACTATATACATAAATACTATATGCCCTACAAATCACAATATCTCCACAATACACCAAACTACTCCACAATGTACATTAGCAAACATTGCAATTTATAGCCATTGTTAGACACCACCCACTAGTCAGTTTCCACCCAGTGGGTGTGTACATTCATTTTGATTGGTTTACATGGATCATCCCATACTTAAGACCAACCCAAGTATTTCATCATTTTACCTTGACTACTTAATGAATCTCAGGTGTTTGCAATCTACAACAGGTGTTTTCAATATACACTCTATAACTTTGTCCTTGGCTCTCAAGGCTTCCAAATTACATTATCCTTTTCACCTGTGTAGCTTCATGATTGTTCCTGCTTAGTCACTGTGACTTTCACATACACATTTTATTTCTATTACTGTAAGTCCCATGTTGCATTTTCCTTAACATCCTTGGTGAATACCTGGAACATCGATCTCATCAGGGCTATAATTTAAATTTTATGCCAGTCTGTAGAGGCCCTATGTTTACCATCTACTATTGGCTTTTATTAATTTTGCCTATCTTTGTAATTCAGAGTCAAATGACTGCCAAGTGAACAGTGGAGTCTGGGTTTTTGATTACCCTCCATTCCTCCCTCATTTAAATTATATGTATCTCTTATTAGTTTAAAAGGGATTGCATCAGCCTGTGCCAATTGTATATCTACTGATTATTTTTTTTAAATAACCTTTTGGTGTGTGTAATCTCTAGGGAATGGCAGTGCTGTGGAAATGGTGAATCCTCAGACATTTCCAAAATGTCCCAGGATTACCTCCATCCAATACCAGAGTTCAAATGTCAGAGAAGGGCCAGCTATGGAGGTTCCTCCAATGGTTGGGACAAGGATTCTAAGAGTTGATATTCTCTCCTAACTTTCCAACTTTTGGTCATCCATTTGCTTCGGACTGCAGATCACAAAAATCTCAGCCAACATGGCCAACGGTCAGGAATTATGGGAGGTGAAATCCAACACATTTGGAAGACCAAAGATTGGGAACCACTGCCCTGTAGGATTCCAGTTTCAATTAATTGTTCATTTTTATTAAATTTATTTAATTTTTAACCTATTCTAAACAAGGATGGTGCAACTGATTCAGACCAGTTTTCAAGTGAATTCAGATCAAAACAGTTTGGACTAGACAAATCAGCAGAAAATAGCAAAAACTAGTAGGGCTGAGTATTCAACAGACTGTTCATCCTCTAAACATGTATTTAATTTATTTATATATTAAAATAAAGATAGCTAGCTGCTTAAAATTTGCCAGAATACATTTACTCTAAAGGGGTCACCATATCTCAATATTCCATGCATTTGTGTAGAAAAAATATGAAAAAATACTTTTTTATTCAATATAGGAAAATGGAAGACTCAGAGGTTTGGATTTCCAAACCACTCATGGGTCTGATGCATCTGAATCAAACTGAGACCTAGTCCCGACCGCTGAATGATGCTCAGAGCTACATTGGAGGACCTTTGAACAACTCTGTTATATGCTTGTAGGAGCAGATTAGGAGTGCATACAATGGGGGTACCTGAAGGTTAAACCCCAGGTGCCAGAATAAACTAGCCAGGTTTGGATAATTCTGACCCACACAGCTAAATGTCTTAGGCTGGCTCTGAGTACACCAACACAAACCTAGCTCAGGGATGAGCAACTGCAGTAGGTCTGGAGTCTGTTTTTCACCCCCTAGGGCCCTCCAAGAGATATATAAGCTGTCAAAAATGCAACAAACAAACAAAATGAAATCAAAGCTACAGGAATGTCTTTATGTCTACTTCTGATTTTGCATAGCAGACATGTCCTGATGCTATTACAGAGGAGCACTGCAACTTATTAGGAAAGTGAATTGCCCTTCCTGGAACCAATATATACATGATACTGAAGATATGCACTGAACAGAGCAGGAGTGAGCAATGTGCAATCCTAGTTTGTGTGTGTGTGTGTGTGTGTGTGTATATATATGCACACACACACACACACCTATATATATATATATATATATATATATAAAAGGATTGCATGTGGCCCACTTCTGCTCTGTTCAGTGCATATCTTCAATATCATGCCTTTGTTCTTTAGCTGGAAAAACATTTATTCTGTATGCTTAATTCCTATGTATCAATTTATTTAAAATAAATAATATTAATAAAATAAAAATATAGATAAATAAAAAATGAAAAAATAAAATTAAGTATAATAAAAATGAAATAAAATGAAAAATAAATATATATATAAATAAAATGAAATGAAAAATAAAATATATATAAAAATAAAATAAAATAAAATAAAATATATAAAAATAAATATAATATAATATAATATAATATAAAATATATAAAAATAAAATAAATATAAAATAAAATAAAATAAAATAAAAATATATAAAATAAAATAAATATAATATAAAATAAAAATAAAAACAATAACAATAATAATAATAAAATTAAAATAAAAGTAAAATAAAATAAAGTGAAAAATAATATAAAATATGATATGAAAAATAAAATAAAATAAAATAAAATAGTTATAATTCAATATAATTCAATTTATTTTTATTTTTTATTTTATCATTTTAAAAATTAAATAAAAAAAAAATAAGAATAAATAAAATAAAAATAATAAAAATAAAATAAAATAAAATAAAAGTGGGGTGGGAATGGCATGGATGCTACTCCTAACCAATCTAAGAAGGGTTATTGGGATGTAGCTAAACTTAAGGGACTATAAAAAAACACACACTTGGATTTTCTCACCCTCTGATGTGAAGAAGATGTCTGGAGATTGGAGCTGCAGAAAGCAGGTTTCAGAGAGAGAGCCTGAAACAAGATGGGCCAAGTAGAGCAACTCCCAACTGCCTTGGTGGCATGGCGTTTAGATGACACATGCCCTCAAAGTGGCCAGAAGCTGCCCCGAGGCTGCCTAAGGCAACTCAAAGTCATTGACAAAAGGAGTAGATTTAATCTGCTCCTGCTGGTGGACTCTCTTTCATGCCCATCTGCTTCACCCCAGACTCTCTTTCTGCACCTCTTCCTACTTTGTGGACTGTCTCCTAAAAGTGAAAATAACATCTCTGGATATTGCAAGACATGACATTAGTGTCCTGTTCTCACAATGCCCCAGCAGGCAGGGTGCCAGAAGTTTAGAAGCCAAAGGAGAAAGCAGAATCAAACATCAAGCCATCCAGGGTCAGGAGCCGAAAAGCACAGTACATAGTAGCAGAAAACAAAGTCAAAAAATGGTCCAGGATTATAAATCTCAGTCAGATGTTGCTGCAAATGCAGGCTTCAGAAGGAAGGGCTGGAACAGACTGGCAGCTCCAGAAGACTTCAAATTGGCTTGGGGGCATGGCATTTACATGTGTCATGCCCCCAAGTTGCCTAGAAGTCACACCGGCAATTACATGCAGGGCAGCTTCTGGGTGACTTGGAGGCATGGCATTTAGATGCCACATGTCCCCAAGCTGGCTGGAAGATCCAAGCCTGGATGGACATAACCTGCAAAAGCTCCAGACTTCCACCTTTTTATTCTCTTGATAGAGTCCACAGGCATGCCGCAACCTGCAGTGGTAGCGGTTCCTATTCGGAATGAGTGTCTGCCAAAATCTTCTTCCGGCAGCCCAGCCCATCGCAAAGCCAAATGGATCACCAACACAAACTGAAATCAGCTTAGTGGAGCCCCATCATCATGGCTGAACAAGAGGCCTGATGTACACAAGCTGGATGCCAGGTATCTACATAAGGTCCGGACCAGGTACAGGTGACAGCCATGGAGTCTCCTCAGAATAATGGTGGACCAATTGGACCTGTGAAGAATTAAAAACAGTGTTGCCCACCACAGAGACATCCTCCCTCTGAATTGATGCTTGGACCCATCAGCATTGGAGGATGGGACCAGCTCACCCACCTGCAGTGCCCCAAAGAATGCAGTGATGAAAGCTGCCCTGAAGTGGCGAAGCTCAGCTCTCGAGTGGCAGATGTGGAGCAGATAGAAGCAGATGGGCTTCCTTCCATCTCCCCCCTTGTGGCCTGTCCTCCTCCATTCCTCCAGGGCCCTCCTGACCAGAAAGGAAGCACAAAGATTCCTGAACCCTCCTGCATTGGAAAAGAAGGAAATCCCAGCTAAGGTGACTGATGTGGTGTGGGGCGTGATGCCAGATAGTTTCAGCCATACAAAGAATTGTAAGATGGTGTAGGACTGGACTGTCCAATGTGGCTTGATGCCGGATGACCCAAAAAAGGTGAAAAGCTTGGACGCTGCCCTCTTATAGGCTCTTAGGGTAGCTGGGGCCAGCAAAGACAGGATGCCCTGCATCACAGCAAGCGTCCAACCTCCCACAGCTCCTCTGGGAAAAGCATGGGTGAGGAGTCTGCTTCTGGCACCAGCTTCCAGAACCTGGCCTCCTGAAAATGAGAGAGAGAATCTGCAATTTTGTTCTCCAGGCCCTGTATGAAATGTGCCTTGAATGTGGTGTTGTTGCGGAGGCATAACAGGACAAATTGCCACACAAGAAGCATGACCTGCTCCAATTTGGAGATTTTGTCCAGGAAAGCCACCAAGAGTGCTGATAACTGTTTCTCGTGAGGGTTGAACGTAACAAAAGTCTTTTGCTAATGCAAAGCAAAAAAGCAAAGATTCGTATTACCAATCTAAAGGTTCAGCCAGAGAATGGTCAAGCAGTCCAAAGGTCTGGGATTAGAAAGAGGCAGAGTGACAAGGCAGTCTGAAGGTCAAGGGTTCCAGAAGTTCAAGATAAGTCAGCAGTCCACGAGTCAAGATTTCAGGCCAAGGAACAGGGAGTGACAGAGACAGAGGCTTTCGCTAGGAAACTCAGATAATCTCCGGCACTGAGGCAGCCCTTCTGCACCTGCTTAAATTACCACGTTGCAGGAGCGTTTATCATGAAGTCTCCTTGAATGCCGAAGGCCCTCCCTTTCTACTCGATGCTGGCTGAAGGTAGGTATTGTCCCTTGATCCTCAGGATGCTTGGCTGCAGAGCCTCCTGGGACACCACAGCCTCTGCTGGAGGCTCTGCTGGATCTGGCAAAGCAGAACTAGGAATGGGCTGAGGCTCCACAGCTGCAGACTCAGGTTCCAGAGGAGGTTTTGGCTTATCCTCCTTCTCCTCCTCATCCTCCTCCAGGCAGGGCACACCAGCAGTATTGCCCACCCCAGGCTCACCCACAGCTGTGAGTGATGAAGTGATCAAGGACTTCTCATGCACCTTTTGGCCTTCATGCAGCAGATGGGCCGAACTGAGGCTACACCTTCCAGTGAAGCAAGCACACCAGTCCCTGCAGGGCACAGCATGCCTGCTGCCACTCTTCATCCCGATTTTTGCACTTCCCCCGTCTAGCCTTCTTGGGGGTCATGAATCTGCAGAACTGACCTCTGGGGGGGAAGGGGGGCTGAGAAAAGGGAAACACTCCCCCCCACAGCACGGGGGGGGTGAGAAGGTTGAGTCTGTTTGTGACCCCCCCCCCAAGACTTCTTAGGGCCAAATGAGCAGAGAAAGAGAGCCCACAATCCCAGCCACTGCAATGCCAGGAGAGAGAGGGGTGGGTGGGTTTTGTCTCAGCCCTCCCAGTATGCCAGCCCTGGAGGGGAGCTTGGGCAGTCCCACCCACCCCCCTCACATCCTGGCGGTGCTTGCTGGGCTAATGGGCAGCACAGGGCATGTATCAACCAACCTCTGGCCTGCCAGCATAATGCCTGCTGCAGCTGCAGCTGCAGCTACTGCTGCCACTGCCACCACCACCACTGCAGTAAAGATCTCCCACCAAGAGCTCTCAGCCAGAGCTCCTCACCCTGTGAGCTCTGGCTAGCAATGACGCCAGCCCCCCCAGCCACATGACCTCAAATAGGCCCATTGACCAATGAGGACTGGGGCCAGGAGGAAGTTCCACCCCTTTTCGGCCTCCCCGCCAATCAGGGGAGCTGAATGGGGCAGGACCTTCAGCTGCACAGCCCTGTGGTCCCTGTATTGCACTGGACATCCACCCTGGCCCCGCCTGCTTGGCCAATCTGGGGCTGCCAAGAGGCTCTAGTGCACTCTGGGAGCTGGCCAGTATCCAGAGTGTGCCTGGGAGATGCTGCGGCATTGCTGGCTTCCTCCCTGCAACCCAGCCAGGCAGCTGCCATTGCTGGCATACGATGGCTTATTTTGTGGTCTCCATTATGTTATTGTCTAGATACCTGCATTCATTATAGATTAATATCTGTTATTTCTTCTCTCCACACCTCTGTGCATGTCTGTGTTGGTGAGTGTGACATGCGTACATGCAGATGTGTGTAGCAAGACAACATTGGGTGACATTTCATTCATCTGTATATGAAAATGAATGTCAGGTTTGGCAACTTTGGCATATCTAGGGGCCAGTTTTTGTCCTGGTTACCTTCAGGGCCTACACAGATTGCCAAACAAACACAGAAATAATGGTCAAGATCCTACATTGTAAAGTACCACCTAGGCTGAACTGTGATATGTAGGGATATAATTCTGTCCTAATTTCATACTCAAAGGAAGCAACAAGTAATTTTAGCAATTTTCTTTCTGTCTTTGAAAACTGTGCAATTTGGTACTTATTCTACACAAAATTCACACATCACATTTTTGTGCATAAAAGAGAGTATTTTTCTGACAAGAAAATAGCTTTTTTATGTGCAAAAATAATATTTCTACATAGAAATCTTTAAATGCAGAAAAAGTGGCTTCTTGCACAGAAAATGCTATACTTGGGGTCTTCTAAGCAAAATTCTTTTTTCCCCTCAAAGAAAATACCATTACTTCACAGAAAATGTTTTTCCAATTGAAGAAAACACTTTTTCTGCAGGGGGAAAAAAACAAACAAATAAATCCATGTGGAAATTTTGTGAGAGTATGCACTGAACCTGTGAAAATCTTAGTCAGCTTAGTTTTCACCTTCTCATGGTTTCTTGGCACTATAAAAACACATTTTTTACTGGGAGGAGAGGCGCATTATTTTCCTTTACAATGAGATGCCATCCTTTTCCATGGTTATTCAGTGGCTGGAAGATAGCAGGGGTGTATCCATCTGCCTATTATCAGACACTTACTCCCTCTGCAGACCAGGGCATCGGGGACGCCCTGGTCCGGAGCGCCGGCGGAGCTCAGCCTCCACACCGCGGCACTCCTCCGGTGACTCTAAAAGGAGCACCAAATTGGCGCTCCTTTTAGATGTCAGGGAAAGTGCGCCCTAAAAGCGGGGGGCGCACTTTCCCTGACTCAAACGCCGCGGCACGTCTGGTCGCCGCGGTGTGAGGTCATCCCCGGAGCGCCAGCCGTGCGGAGGGCCGGCGACTCCAAGGGCAACCTCAGGAAGAGGAAGGGGCGCCACTCGTGCGGCTGCCCCTCCTCTTCCAGGCCCGGAAGAGGGCTCAATTAGCTGTCTGCCAAGGCCCATAATTGCAATGGCATCCTCCAGAACCTCTGGACAACCTACAGGAGGCTCAGAAGAATGTTATTGTCATTCTGCATCTGGTTATAGGCACATAGACATTTTTCCAGTAGCATATCTTCTCCACTAAATGTCTATACAGGGGCCGGGGGAATGCCACAGGAGGAAGTTTAATCCTGCATGGCTTTTTGTTGTGAAAGGAAAGGGATCAATTCCTCTCCTCCCAGTATCCAAAACAGGTCAACACACCATCATGGTTTCCAATTATACCTGCATATATCTATAACAGGAAGGCTGTCAAAACTCAAAACCCCAAAGTGACCATAGATTCACATGTATCCACACTTTGCCAACCCTGGTGTATGCTGTAATAATCTTAATATCACTGCCACAAGACTCTTTGTAACATTTATGAGGCAACCCCAATAATAAGCATCCTCAATAAAAAATGAATAACCTGTGAAAATCAAGATATTTCATACCATTAAAAAATGTGTGTTCAATTATCTTTCATTATATTATGTATCTATATAATTTTATGTATGCATAATGAGGAATAAAAAAGAACAGTTTGAAGCAGGAAAAGAGTATACTGCATGTTTCAAAAACCATGCATCTTGCATTTAAATATTCTTTTGAAACAAATTAGCCACTTTCAAGCTTGAAGCAGCTCTATTCCTAGGAAAGTCATATTAACCAAAACAAAATATGCCATAAATAATGGCACTCTGTGTGCACTTACTACTCTTGTTCTTCATAACTCCAGGCAATGTTAATGTGGAAAAAAGGAGCTTAGAGCATTTTGACCATGTAGGGCAAAATCATCAAGATAATCAAGATCTCCCCTTTTCCCACTTGGAACAGAAGAATGTGGTATGGATCTTTTTTTGTCACTAGGTAGCAGCTAGTAGGGTGTGATGGAGGAAGTGGTTCAGTGCTAAGGTATGGTTTTAGGCCTAGCATTTCCTATCCACCACCTCCAAATTTTCCTGCAGAATTTCCACTGCCCATATGGAAAGGAAGAAGCCTTTGCACACATGTTGTGTAATCCAATATATGTTACAAAAAAAAAAAAAAGGGGGGGGGGGAGTCCAATTGACATTCAACAGGATTTACTTCCAAGCTGCCAGGAGCAGAGTCTTTCAGCTTGCATGCCATGATGAATAGGGTTAGATTTGCTGTCCCTGCTTTGCTTGCTCATAATACCTTATGTGGTATTGATATGGATAATTGAATATGTAGTCACAGATTAATTAGTATAGCTGTTGCTTGCTGCCTTTGGTGGTTAATGAGCAGGTGGAAAAGGGAGGAAAGACTGTTCCTGGACAGTCAGTCCATGAGAACAGATGGTATTGGGTGGAAAGAGGGTTTACCATGGGTAAGAGGAGGAAAGTAATCTGTTAAGATTTATGAAAGAATTGGGTCACAGTCCATTAAAAAATGAATTATGATAAGCTTTAACGGTGGACCATCAGTACTGACAACACATATCTTTGGTGAACATCTATAGTTTCTGAATAAAGATTTTTTGTTTCTACTACTGAAAGCCTCAATTTCTGAACTAAACTGTTCCTGTACATGACAGAAGCAAGACTGGAAAGAATATCCAATGTCCATAAATATTCAGAAATCATTTTTAAAAAACCACGTTTTTCTAAGAAATATCTTTGGAATCCTGACATGAAGAATCTTATACTGAGATAATTTTTGCAGTTCAAGATTAAGGGCCTTTACAGACTGCCAGAAATAATGCAGCTTGAGATCACTTTAACTGTCCTGGCTCAATGCTAGGGAATCATGGGAATTGTAGTTTTTTCTGAGATATTGAGCCTTCTCTGTCAAGGAGCTCTGGTGCCACAATAAACTACAGTTCCCATGATTCCCTAGTACTGATCTAGGGCAATTAAAGTGGTTTCAAGCTGCATTATTTCTGGCTGTCTGTGAAGGCCCATAGTGAACTATTTGGCAAAATTTGCACAAAGTTATTTTGCACAGAAAAGAGCATTTTCTGTAGAAGAAACAGCTGCTGCTTCTTTTTGCACAGGATATAGCATTTTCTGCACAGAAAAAGCTGTTTCCTCTATTGCAATTGGTGTATTCCATGCAAATTTTACATGTGGATGTTTTACACTGAAAACAGCATTTTCTGGACAAAAAACAGGTTTTTCTGTGCCTAGTGTATTTCAACAACATATTTTTTCCCTTCAGAAAATGATGTTTGCTGCTTATAAAATGGTTTGTTTTTTTCCTGTGCAAGACAACCATGTACAAATTTTACATAGAATAACTCCCAAATTGTGAGTAGGTTTTGAAAGGTGGATTTTGAAGTCTTTTTTGCAGTGGAAAGAAAATTGGTAAAAATGCTTGTTGCTTCTCTCGAAAATAGTGGCAAATTAAATCTCTATTTCCAGGTAGGTATACATAGGATTAAAGTCTTAATTAATGGTTAAATCTGGCATATGATATTCTTCAGCTTTTATAGAATCATTCTCAGATGTAAAAATAACAGCCTCCTCCTATTATCCCATATTATTCTTAGAAAGAAACAATGTGTAAAGAGCCTTGACTCAGAAATTATTTTCTCTTTGAATTTTGAAATAAAACTCAGTCTGAGGAATAATCACCCAATAGTTTACAGTTTGCATTACAAATACCAACTGGTCCCAATTCAAATATTATATTTGACCATCACAGTCAATGTAGTGTAAGTCATTCATATTTTCCAGAATCAAGATGTGATCCTATTCTTGTTTTGCTGGGAGTAAGTTCCATTGGGTCTAAATAGCCTAAAGGCATGAGATCCTGTCCAATCTTGTAAGCTAACCAGGATTAAACCTTGTTAGTTCTTGGATGGGAGGCCATCAAGGAATACCAGGTGCTGTAGGCTATATTTCAGAGGAAGAAACTGGCAAAGCCACTTCTAAGTGTTCCTTGCTTAAAAAAAACCTCTATAAAATACATCTGATAAATTGATAAATGACTTGAAGGCACATACTACATACAAACAAACACACACAAACACTAGCCCCATTGGACAAAATGACAAACATAGATATAAATGGCACAGTTGTGAATTGTGTGACCCACAGTGTTGTTGAATTACAACTCCCATCACCCATAGGCAGCGTTATCAACTATTATTAACACTGGTAGTTGTGTTCCAAGACTTCAGGAAGTTAGTCCAGTCCCACCTTGATAGTATAGGTCTGTAACGTGAGTGTATTGCAGAGAAAATTATAGACAAACAGTCTGAACACATTTTTTCCCTGCTGAATCTATCTTCTGAGCAAAGATATGGATTTGCAATGATGTCCTGCATAGGACTGATGCCTTTCCTTTGCTTTGGAGCCACCTGATTCATATTAATGACAGGCAAATTGTGTTCAATTGCATGTAGCTATATGTGCAAATTAGTTCTGGATCACTGATTCATGGTTTTGTTCCAGGCTAGCTGCTAGTAATGAACAATTTACTTCGGATGATATGGAACTGTAAGGGTAGGTGTGTAAAAAGGTGCTAGTAATGAGCTCAACATAGCCTTTGCTCTAAATCCCTCCACAAATTTGAATTGTTAGAAGAAAAGTCATTTAGGTTGGCTCAGATATTAGATCTGTATTTGGTGCTTGCTATCATAAACTGACCTTCTCAATTGCAGGCTATGAATCCTATTAGCAGAGTTACAACAGCTTGATTCATTTCTTTTCCCAGAATGCTGCTTCAGCACAATTTCTGATGTCTCATTGCTGTGGGGGTGGGAGTAAAATGGGAGAAAAACATCTGGATCTGCTCGACTGCAGTTCTCTTCTCTTCAAAATATTGATGGATGCAAGACAAAGATGGTAAGTCTGCATACAATCTAATTGACCATGGAGGTTACCACTATATTAGTTGCTACAGCTTGCAAACTTTGTGCCATAAACCTCAGATTCTTTGGCCTCATCTGCACTGCAGAAATAATGTAGTTTGACATTGCTTTAACTTCAATGTCTCAGTGCTATGCAATTAAAAAAAAATTGGTTGTGTCAATCATTAAAGTCAGGAAAAATTTGTTCCTGGGGGGGGGGGGGGAAATAAGGATTTTTTTAAAAAAAAATCTGTATGTATTTTATAGAAGAAAATGTTGTCATAGAAAATATTTAGTGCAGAAGTATATATCACTTCATTCTCCAAATGTGCCAAAAAAGAGATTCAATAAACTTGGGGTAAGTGGACTCCCTATAGCTAACAACCTTACCTGCCTTTTGAAAATAAAATTGGTTAGAAAATCTGAAATTAACCCTCCTCAAGATAACATCCATTTATTCCAAAAGAAAATCCATAGGAAGTTGGAAAGGATCATCCTGGCTATTCAAATATGTTTCAGGCTACATCCGCACAGCAGAAAAAAGTGCAATTCAACACCACTTTAACAACCATGGCTCAATGCTATGGAATTCTGTGATTTGTAGTTTGTTGTGGCACCAAAGCTCGCTGACAGAAAAGGCTAAATATCTCACAAAACTACAAAGCCCAGAAATCCATAGCAATGAGCCATGGCAGTTAAAGTAATTTCAAACTGTATTAATTCTGCAGTACAGAACAGACAATGGTAATATCATCATCATAAAACCTATGTGAGGTCACTGGATCATACTTCACTGAAATAATTCAGGCTGATGAAGTCAAAACATCATAGTAACCTAAGTGACCAGGGGTGTGCCTACTTGTCTAAGATCCAGATATCTGGAAATAATATTTATCACTGTTAATTTTCCAGCAAAATAATGGTCAGAATTTGGGAGTCTCTACCAAGAGGAATAATGCTGCAGAAAGATTCTACATACAGTTAGCCTTCCTTATTCACCGATTCCTTATTCGTGAATTCAAGCATCCACAGCTTGAAAATATTTTTTAAAAAGAATATAAATTCCAAATAGCAAACCTTGATTTTCCATTTTATATAAGGCACACCATTTTGCTATGCCATTGTCTTTAATGGGACTTGAGCATCCACAGATTTTGTTATCCACTGGAGGTCCTGGGACAAAACCCCAGTGGATAACAAGGACTCACTACTCAGTATACTTGATGGATTCTCTCAGGGATTTTTTGTACATAAAAAATGCACATGGCTTTTCCTGCACAGAAGGCCTGATTGTTGTTGTTGCAAAGAAATCATGTTTCTTGCAGAAGAAACACTGTATTTCCTTCCCAAGAAAACACTGCTTTATAAACCAGAAACACATTTTCTGTTCCCCTCCCCCCAAAAAAACACCCATGTTTTTGCACAGAAAAATGACATAGATTTGTGTGCAGTATAACTCTTTATAAGAATTTGCAAACTGTGAATATCTCTGAAGAATTGTGCAGAAATCTTCATTTTCCCCTGTGGCAGGAACAAAGCTGGTGAGACAATTCAATGTTGTAATGTTAGGAAGGATCTAATTAGGGGAGTGTATAGCTCAAATCTGCAAGCGTGGGGCCCTAACAACACCCCACGAGACTGGAGTACCGATGTGTATACCAGAGGACTAAGAGATCCCACAATGGATGATGCTGAGGCAGGCTTCTTCAATTAAGGGGGGAAGCAGATGGGTGGCACAGGGCCGCTCCAGGAAGCTGTGGATCAGGGCCGAGGTATCCGTACTCCTTGGCCCTAAGCCACTGTGTCCCAGTCCCAGGAAGGGGCGCTAAAATAGCGCTCCTTCCTCAAGACGCCGAAGGTGCACTGCAAAAGGCTTCCAGCGCACCTTCGGCACCTCTTCCACTGCAGCATGTGCGGACGCTGCAGCGGAAGTGCGTTGTCGGAGCGCTGCCCATGCAGAGGGCCAGCCGCTCCGACGATGTTTTCAGGAAGGGGTTGGGGCGCCCAGCGTGAGGCTGCCCCTCCCCTTCCTGGCTTCGAAAACAGCGCTTTGCGCCGTCTGCTGAGGCCATAAGGCCTATATATTTATTAAAGGGGAAAACTGCACACACACACACTTTGCAAACTTAGAAATAAAGGGGTGAAAGCAGGAATAGGTTGAGATGGGCCAGACTATGGGAGATACTCACTTCCGAAGGCTTCTCCAGGATCTGCTGAGGATGTGAATGATGATTATGATGATGATGCACAGCCGCCAAAATGGGGGGAGGGATGGCCGAGAGAGCTATGATCAGAGCACAGACTGATGTGGAGTCTAAAAATCTGGAGGTTTATATAGGTCATATCTTGCTTCTAGCTATAGATTTAGTGGCTTGGCTGAAACCTAGACAAAAGTGTTGATTGTCTTAGCTCTGCTAAACCTAGGTGTGAGACCAGTCTAAATAATGCATTTGGTTTTGATTCAATCAAGGAAAGAAAGCTGGAGAAAGAGGGTACAGTCAAATCTGATCACTGACCGTCAAGAGTGAGATTTTGGACAATGTGCCCCTTTCTAGGTATAATGGTTTTTCCCCTTTAGCAACTCCCAAACCTGTCTGGTAGGGAATTTTCCAGTTGTTTGGACAAGCCCTCCTGATGCCTACCTGACTTGCCATCTGTAGGATTATGGTTAACATCCCATAGAGGTCAGTTTGAGGTCATAGAGGGAACTCCACATGTGTCCCAAAATTTTATTAATTTCATATTATTGAAATTATTTTGCTTTAATGGAAAATGTTAGTGGACTTTTGACTGATTGGTGCACCACAGTTCGCACTTGGAATTGTTGAACATAATTCTATGAATCAGAGGTTCCACAGGGTGTTATAAATTAAGACTACTCCATCAATATTTAATTATAGTTTTCATACATATGTAAAGAATATCCAAGTCAGGACGATTCCAAACACAGAGGTTTCAAGGTCACAAGCTGAGTTCTAGGATCCTTGTGATGGTATGACCCCACTTGGGAGACAGGTAGGATACTATCAATGTGTCCTTCAGGGAAGGCATTGCACCATTGTGTTTGAAGGAGGCAGCCGTCAGGCCACTCCTGAAAAAACTTTCCCTGGACCCCCTGGATAGAAACAATTATAGACCAGTCTCCTTGCTACCTTTCTTAAGCAAGGTAATTGAGAGGGCAGTTGCTTCCCAGCTCCAAGCAGTCTTGGATGAAACCGATTATCTTGATCCATTTCAAACCGGCTTCAGGACAGGATATGGAATGGAGACTGCCATCGTTGCTCTGACCGATGACCTCCGCTTGGACATCGACAGGAGTAGTGTGACCCTGTTAGTGCTTTTGGATCTCTCTGCAGCTTTTGATACAATAGACCATCCTCTTGGATCGCCTGAGAGAGTTAGGAATTGGAGGCACTGCTTTGCAGTGGTTCTGTTCCTTTCTCTCAGGCAGATCCCAGAGGGTGAGGCTCAGGGACAGTTTCTCTTCCAAACTCGAGCTTAATTGTGACATCCCTCAGGGCGCCATCCTGTCCCCAATGCTATTTAACACTGGGTACGATCATTCAGAGGCATGGAGCACGGTGTCATCAGTACGCTGATGAAACCCAGATATATTTCTCCATGACCAGATCATCGGCCCAGACTTCAGATGGCATCTCTCCTCTCAGTGACTGTCTCAGAGCGGTAATGGACTGGATGAGGAAAAACAGATTGAAACTAAATCCAGGCAAAACGGAGGTACTGACAGTCACGGGCCCAAAACCAGGATTGGGAATACAGTCTCCAATCCTGGATGGAGTCTCACTCTCCTCTAAGGACTGTGTTCGCAGTCTGGGGGTTCTCCTAGATTCGTCGCTTCACATGACTAGTCAGGTGAATGCGGCGGTCAGGAGTGCCTGTTATCAGCTTTGGCTGATACGCCAACTGTGCCCTTTCCTGGACATGAGGGAGCTGGAAACTGTGGTACATGCACTGGTAACCTCACATCTGGATTACTGCAATGCACTCTACATGGGGCTACCCTTGTGCTTAATCTGAAAACTCCAACTAGTACAAAATATGGCAGCCAGGCTAATTACCGGAACATCTAGGAGAGAGCACATAACTGTTAGGATATGAATGGGATATATAGTCAAAGGTGAAATGTAAAGATGTGTGTGTGTCTGTAATTTTCCACTTGAGAACAGTTTCTGGACAAGGCACAAACAATATTTAGAGAAACAGGGTGAATCAACGCCAGGTGGTAACAGAGACATCAACAATGTACTTTCCCAGAGGTAAAACTAATGGAACCAGACTTTGTTATGGATAACAAAGAGATATCAAATACGTAAATAATTGTTAGCTTGGGAAAGTTACTCACGTGGTGGATGATGGACAACAAGAGGCTGGGTTGGCATACATCATACAGACATTATCCAATTAACATAAAGTTAACACCTAGAAGGTGGAATATGGGATGGGCTTAGAGAGTCCTTTGTCTAAGAATTGTTTTTTATTGTTCAAGATGTGAACGCGTGAGGGTGTGTGGCTGGATGCTGCAACAAGTTGGATCCTAATGCTTTTGGGATTGTTAAAGATGTAATCTTGTATGGCTGAACTGGACAAGTTCATCACAATGGATTTTACTTAGTTATCTTATTTTTACTTTTTATATGCATTAATAAAGCTATGCTTTTGGACTTTACAATGTGTCTTCTTGACTGAGGAAGACAGGATTGCCTGGAGAAGAGAAGCTGAGCCAGTTGATGGCAAATCTACACAGTGGCTGTGGATCACAGCAGCCAGCTTGTCCTGAAGACTCTGCTGGGTGCCAAAGGGCATACTACAACACTCATCATCCACACACCAACAAGGGTTATGGGCCCAGTTATGGCTTTTCTGCCAGTTATGGCCTGTTTGCCAGTTTATGGCTTGTTTTTGCCAGAAATGGCTAGTCTGCCAGTTAAGACTGTTTTTGCCAAAAGAGTGGCTTGTTTGCCAGATGTGGCTGGTCTGCCAGAGGACAAAGAGGCCAAATGTCCAGGAGGACAAAAGCCCAAGAGTCCAGATGACATGTTTGCAATGTGGCCAAGAGACAAATATTGCCTATCCACAACTTCAGCTGTGCCAGGACAAGTGAAACCATGCTTCAGCGGTTGCTGGGAAAAGCAGAGGTGGCTTCAAATCTTCAGATGTAAGTAAAAGTTTACTGCTAAGCTGTTTTTGCCAGATGACAGAGTGCAGAACTCTTTAAAGACAGTTGTCTGAGGACTCCACTCTTTAAACAGTAAGATACAGAAAAAAAAATCAAAGGCTAAAAATGCTGAGAATACTGTGGGTTCAATGCAGTGAAATTTTTGTTTTTGTTCAAGCTGCAAAAGACTCTGTTAAGGGCCATTTTGTTTGAAATGGAAGCAGCTGGGGCTTGAGTCACAGAATACATGTTGCAATGTATGCAGTTTAAAATGCAGCATGATTGCTGGACACAGGCGGTTGCCTAAGCCAAGAGAACTCATTCTGTTACCCCTCTCTGAGTTACAGTTATGTTTTGGGAGAGGATGTTTCTTCAGCCAAAGGTTTTGAGAACTGAAGAAAAGAATGCATGATTTTCTACACAACTTTGTCAGAAATGCTGTGGTCAAAGGACTTTACAGTTCTTAGGGGAAAAAAATACAAAAATCCCTGGTGGGGGTGAAATTTTACACAGTGGTCAATGCTGTGTGGGGCTGCAACGGTGTTGCTAAATGCCAAAAGTTTTGCTGGAGGCCTGAGGTTCCAAAAGATGGGAATCTGTTAAGCCAAGTGGTTTGCTTGAAGAGGCCAGAGAATGCCAAAAGAAACAGTTTGCTTGAAAAAGCCAAAAATATAAGCTTGAGAGAAAGCCTGGGACAGCATCTTGAGGTCAAGAAAATGCGTCCTGAAAAAAAAAGACAGCTGATGCACAGAGTGCAAATCGATGCTTTTACTACAACAAAACAAGAGTTTTTTTAAAAAAAATGGCAATGCAAGGATGTTTGCTACAATCAACAATCTATCTACAACCCAGAGACATTGGGAGAAACAGAGAAGCTACAAGCTGTTTTACAGAGCTGTGACTGTGACTCAAACAGGTGAAACCTGAAGACAAGAGTCTATATATTCTGGGACATATGTTACAGTTTTGCTAAAAAAAAAAAATCCTCCAATCTTAAAGATGTTTATCTAGCTGATGGAGGGATAAGAGATGTTAAAAAAAATTGAGAAATGTCTACATGCCAAGTTTTGGTGAGAAAACTTTAAAAATGTTTTATATATATCTGTTTTACAAAAAAAAAAAGCTGTTTAGCTGGTGTGCCACTAAGTTTTGTGGGGAAAAAATATAAAATCACCCCGGATGGGGAGGTGTGTACAAAAGCTATAAGAGGGAAAATATGTGTTTTATACAAAGTAAGACAAATGCTAAATGTACAGGTATAGAAAATGAATCATTACATTCTGGTTATGCACATCAATAATATAGAATCCTAGGAGACATAGGATTTGAGAGTTTGGTTAAGCTGGTAAAATATAGGTTTTAAATTTTTTTAAATGTTTTATTATACAAATGATTTGGGAGATGTTTGGTTTGCCACAGAATAAAAAGTCAAGGTTTTTCCTGTGACAAAACCGGAGCAAGTGAATTGCAAAAATGACCTGTTGAGGTTGCTGTTAAACAAAAGAGACAAATGTGTGTTACTGAGTGACAACAATTATTTTCTTAGTGATTATAGATAGATTTTCCAGAGTTTTCATATGTCAGAGTTTTAAGACAGAGATGTGATATAATTGAAAGTTTTTAACAATGAAAAAAATTGATTACAAAGGGTCTTTGCTCATAGACCAGAAAAGAGAATTTTTGGCTCACAGTTTGAAAAACTGGCTGAGAGAAAAAAAAATCTAACATCATTACACATGTTATGTGGGGATCCATTAAATTTAAAGATATTTAACAGGTTTTAAACAATATACAAAGATATATGTGCCAACATGTTTTAAAAAAAAAATTAAACCAAAGTGTCAAGATGGTGTTATAAAATATTCAAAAATAACAGTTGGAGATTTCACCTTGATGATAGAAAAAAGTTTTAATGTTTTAAAAAATAACAATTGTGAAAAACATTCAAGTTTTGACTGAGAGTTCCTGCATGGCAGGGGGTTGGACTGGATGCCCTTATGGTCTTTTCCAACTTTATGATTCTAAGTTGAAAAAAGATACATTCAAACAAGAGGTTTTATTAAAGATAAGACAGTTAAAGATCCAAGTTTCAGGAAATGGAGGTGCACACAACACACAAAAGACAGACATTTTTTTTTAAAGTGAGAAAAACACTTTAGATCAGACAATACAGACAAGATCATTAAAAGGTAAAATGACAAAAATCAAAGGACACACAAGTCCAGAAATGATACATGTTATGTCAAAAAAAAAAAATTCATAGAGAGTGAAAACAACACACAAGTTTATTATACAAAGGACAAGAGTTTATACATAAGTGGCTGGTGAGCCAGAGAGTTTCAAAGAGAGTTTTAAGGAGTTTCAGACAGTGTTAAAGAGTTTCAGGGAGTTTCAGAGGTTTTAAAAGTTTTAAAAGGTTTTTTCCTGTTAAAAGAGAGAAAATGATACACTGCAGTGCAAAAAAAAGTTTAAGTGTTTAAAATTGACAAAGAGGTGTTTAAAATGTGGTTGATAGACCTAAAGACAAAAATCACAAGGTGAATGGATATACAAAATAAAAGATGCCTGATGACAAATGAAAATACAAAGCTAGGTTAATAACAAAAGGATTTGTTCAACAAAGGTTTGAAAACATTGATAAAACAGTCTGAGGCTGAGAGCTTGTGACTAAAATGAGCTTTTAACAATAAGGAGGGGCTAATAAGTTTAACATTTTGGTTTTGAGATTGCTTGTTTAAATGCTGATGTGTTAACACAAAGAGATGACAGCTTTGGTAGTTTAGATTCAGGAGATTTAAAAAAAAATAAACAAAAAGTTGTCCAGAGAGATTTGTTATCAAAGGTTTTGATTTTTGAGATTTTATTTTTAAAGTTACTGGACTGCTGATAAAATGTGTTTAGTGAGTCAACATAAAAAAGATTAAGAAAGTGTGATTTACAAAGTGCAGAGGTGGTGACAGGTTTAAAGTCAGAAGGTTTTGTTTAAAATAAAGTTATAAGAGGTTTTACATATCCAGATACATAAAAAAGGCTTTATAAAATGTTTGATGTTTATAGTTAACAATAATAGATTATAATTTTGTTGTTATAGGTGTTTTAAAAAAATTGTTTTGTTTTAAATAATAGTTTGACAACAATAAAACATTTGATAAGTTTTTTTTTAAGATAGAGGCTTGTGATTTAAAATAGCCACATTAAAATAAGAGTGTTTTATAGATAGTTCATTTGCTTTAAAGTTATGTGATATGATAGTCAGTTTAAAGATTGTTGTTTAAATATAGACAAGCTTAAGTGTTGATAAAATAAAATATATAACATTAGATGAGATAAAATAGATTAAACAGTTATAAGATTTAAATTGTGAACTGTCAGTTGTGACATATAGAGATTCACAGACATACATTTTTATGACAAAAGCAAAGGTGTTAAAAATGTTAAAAATATAGGTCAAGATATGTTAGAGTTTTGTAACAAAATGCTAGGGAGAGCTGGTTTAAAAATAAAATTGTGTGCCTAGAGTTTAAAGCCAAGCCACAACACTATAGATATATTAACAAAGGGTTTTAGAGATAAAACAACATTTAACAATTATTATAACAGGTTGAGTTGTTACTTTAGATATATAGAGTCAAACATTGTGATTAGATGGTTTTAATAACAACAACAAAATAATTCTCACACATCTATACATTTCAGGAGGGGATTGTTAGGATATGAATGGGATATATAGTCAAAGGTGAAATGTAAAGATGTGTGTGTGTCTGTAATTTTCCACTTGAGAACAGTTTCTGGACAAGGCACAAACAATATTTAGAGAAACAGGGTGAATCAACGCCAGGTGGTAACAGAGACATCAACAATGTACTTTCCCAGAGGTAAAACTAATGGAACCAGACTTTGTTATGGATAACAAAGAGATATCAAATACGTAAATAATTGTTAGCTTGGGAAAGTTACTCACGTGGTGGATGATGGACAACAAGAGGCTGGGTTGGCATACATCATACAGACATTATCCAATTAACATAAAGTTAACACCTAGAAGGTGGAATATGGGATGGGCTTAGAGAGTCCTTTGTCTAAGAATTGTTTTTTATTGTTCAAGATGTGAACGCGTGAGGGTGTGTGGCTGGATGCTGCAACAAGTTGGATCCTAATGCTTTTGGGATTGTTAAAGATGTAATCTTGTATGGCTGAACTGGACAAGTTCATCACAATGGATTTTACTTAGTTATCTTATTTTTACTTTTTATATGCATTAATAAAGCTATGCTTTTGGACTTTACAATGTGTCTTCTTGACTGAGGAAGACAGGATTGCCTGGAGAAGAGAAGCTGAGCCAGTTGATGGCAAATCTACACAGTGGCTGTGGATCACAGCAGCCAGCTTGTCCTGAAGACTCTGCTGGGTGCCAAAGGACATACTACAACACTCATCATCCACACACCAACAATAACACCAGTGCTCAAATCCCTCCACTGGCTGCCGATCAGTTTCTGGGCACAGTACAAGGTGTTGGTTTTGACCTTTAAAGCCCTACATGGCTTGGGTCCATCTTAGCCCTGGAACCGCCTCTCCCCATATGACCCCCCTCTCCGCACTTCGGTCCTCTGGGAGGAACCTGCTGCAGCCTATGAAGACCAGGCCTTCTCAGACCTCCCAGAGGGTCTTTTCCACGATCACTCCCAAACTCTGGAATGGCCTGCCAGACGAGATCTGTCACATCACCACTCTTGCTGCCTTTAAAAAGGCAGTAAAGACGGATCTTTTCCAGCAGGCCTTCCCGGAACAACTCCCCGGCTAATTGGAGGTGATCCTTTATTCACCCCCCTGGCCGCCATGGCATGTCACCCTATATTGTTTTATTGTATTAATTATGCTGTTGATTTTAATTCAGTTTAATTCTGTTTTAATGGGTGGGAGGGTTAGGGTGTGGGATGGGTGTTTTAACTTTCTTTTTAAATTGCTGTACGCCGCCTCGATTGCCGAGCAGAGAGGCGGGATATAAATAAAATATTATTATTATTATTATTATTATTATTATTATTAATTCAATAAATAAATAAAATGGGAAGTAGGCCCCGGTAATGCTATAAAACAGCAACCACAGTTGTACAAAGCATTCCACTCATTTTAAAAAAATAAATAAATAATACCAAGTGTAAGCAATGAGGGGAAAAATATAAACACACACACTTTTCTAGGCAGTGATCTTATTTTACCATGAGATCTTACTTGTTCTGAGGAGTGAAAAAGAGAGCCCACATCCTAAACTTCAAGGCCAGAGATTGAAGTCTGGGAACCTATAATACACACAGAACGTTCTTGAAAAAATGCTAATTTAACTGCTATCTAATGAAATCCATATGGAACCAACATGACCTTATATCACACTAGTAATGATGCTTGAATGAGACTTCCTACACCCAGGCACTTAAATACCAGTGTGGAATGAAGAAGCTGGACTGGACACAGCTCAAAGGTGAAGAAATTTATTTACAAGTGCCAAGTAGAAGCTATATACAAATGCAGGAACTGTACAAGCAAAACAAGTTGCTCTCTGACTCTCAATAGCTCTCAGACAGTAACACATACAACAACTCACCAACTACTGTCCAACACTTTGTAACCCACAATGGGTCCCCTTTTTGTGCTGCAGATAGGGCACCCTTGCTGCCACTGCAGCAGCTTTACTTTTTTCTTTTAAATTAATAATCTTTATTAATTTTCATATGAAGTTAAAATTAAACAGAGTACAACAACATATAAACAAACAACAACAACACTAACATTATACTACATTACATTAAATAAAAACAGACCTCCAGGAATAATAATAATAATAATAATAATAATAATAATAATAAATTTTATTTTTAACCTGCCCCTCTGCTCAGCAACTGGGGCGGCGTACAGCAAATTATAACAGACAACAGTTAAAACAATCCTTCAACCCAATCCCTAACCCTCCCCCCCCTTAAAAATAAATTAAACTAGAACAATATTAAAATAGCAGTTAAAACAACAGACAATAAAATACAATACAATAAATTAAGCAACTTCTAAAGGAAGCAGACAATGGAGGCAGGGAAACAGGGAGCAATCCATGTGAAGCGATGAATCTAGGAGTACCCCCCAGACTGCGAACACAGTCCTTGGAGGAGAGTGTGACTCCATCCAGGACTGGAGATGTATTCCCAGACCTGGTTTCGGGCCTGTGACTGTCAGTACCTCCATTTTGTCTGGATTCAGTCTCAATCTGTTTTTCCTCATCCAATCCATTACTGCCTTAAGACAGTCATTGAGAGGAGGGACACCATCTGAAGTCTGAGCTGACGATCTGGTCATGGAGAAATATATCTGAAAGTCATCAGCATACTGATGACACCGTGCTCCATGCCTCCGAATGATCTCTCCCAGTGGCTTCATATACATGTTGACTAGCATCAGGGACAGGTTGGCACCCTGAGGGATGCCACAATTAAGCTCAATTCTGGAAGAGCAACTGTCCCTGAGCCTCACCCTCTGGGATCTGCCCGAGAGAAAGGAACAGAACCACTGCAAAGCAGTGCCTCCAATTCCCAACTCTCTCAGGTGATCCAAGAGGATGGCTTGATCTATAGTGTCAAAGGCCACTGAGAAGTCCAAGAGCACCAGCAGGGTCACACTACCCCTGTCGATACTCAAGTGGAGGTTGTCAGCCAGAGCGACCATGGCAGTCTCAACTCCATATCCTGTCCTAAGGCTGGTTTGAAATGGTTGAAAATAATCAGTTTCATCCAAGACAGCTTGGAGTTGGGAGGCAACTGACCTCTCAATCACCTTGCTTAAAAAGGGTAGCAAGGAGACTGGTCTATAGTTATTCCTGTCCAGGGGGTCCAAGGAGGGCTTTTTCAGGAGTGGCCTGACCACCACCTCCTTTAAACAAGATGGAACAATGCTCTCCCTGAAGGACGCATTGATAATATCCCGGAGGAATACTTTCAACACGTCATTCCCCTGGATGACCAGCCAAGATGGACATGGATCGAGGGGGCAAGTAGTTTTCCTCACTCTTCCAAGGAGCTTGTCGACATCATCGGTACTCATGGATTGAAACTGATCCAGTAAATTGCCATCCATGTAGTTGCTGGACACCTCATCTATGGATTCTGTCAGAACACTGGCATCCAAGTCGGCTCTTATCTGAGAGATTTCATCTGCAAAGTGGATGTTAAACGCATCACAGCAGTCTGTCCTTGGGTTAAATAGAGGGTTTGGCACAGGGGGGACCTGTGTCAACTCCCCCACCACCCTAAACAGCTCTGCTGGACGGGACTCTGCAGATGCAATACAAGCAGAAGAGAGGCATGTATTGCCTCCCGATAGGAATCAAGATGTTTCCTATGGCGAGTTCTGTCGGATAAGAGTTGAGTCTAAGGCTTTCTGGAAACAGATTGGTTCCATTAGCCTTCGAGGGCGGACCATTCTAATGGGTCCGCCACCCACGGAGGGGCAGGCAATGGCTCTTAGTTCCATCTTGACCAGGAAATGATCCATTCATGACAATACGGAGGTTTTTATAACCTCTGCCCACGGATATTCCTGTTCCGTACTAAAAAGTGCATCGAGGGTATGACCCACACAGTGTGTGGGCCTGACAACCAGTTGGGATATGCCCATGTTTGTCATGGTTTCCATGAACTCCCGAGCTGTGCCAGTTAGGTTTGATAGGCTGGTCTCGAGTGGAATGTTGAAGTGTCCCAGAACCAAAAGTCTGGGCAACTCCAACAGCAACTCAGAGACCAGCTGGGTCAGCTCGGTTAGGGAGTCTGTTAAGCAACGGGGTGGCCGGTATACCAACAGAATCCCCAAGCTATCCCTGGTTCTCAGGCTAAGGTACATACACTCGATGTAGGTTGTTTTCCGGATAGGCTTCCTGGTCAATGTTAGATTGTTTCTGTGAACCAAGGCAACGCTGCCCCCCCTGCCCACTTTTCCTTATCTGCTCACTGACCGAGTACTCAGCTGGGAGGGCCTGTGCCCAGGTTGCAGTGCTGGCATCCCCCAGCCAGGTCTCAGTGAAGCATGCCAGGTCAGCTGCCTCATCCAATGAGAGGTCATGAATGATGTGAGTTTTGTTTTTGACCAACCTGGCATTGCAGAGGAGCACAGTAAGGGTCTGTGGAATGGATGGTGCGCTCTCCAAGTTATTCTAGGAAACAGAGTGAACTGAAGGAAGGATAGATATTAGACATCGAACCCTTCTTCTTTTGTAACATTTCTTCACTCTGTTGCTGCCGTACCTTCCCCTCCCCCACACAACCTCAATTCCCACTCCTGGACTATTCCCAACCCTGTCACATGGTGGTGGTGAGAGGGAATCCAGCTAAGCTCCTGTCCCACAATGTAGCAAGGGAGCTCTCACTGATTTTATAAGGAGGAACTCGAAAATCTGCTTGGATCTTGGTTCCTATCTTGTCCTCACAGCTATTCAAAGCTAGCATGGTGTAAAGCTCTAGCCGCTCAGCTAGTTAGAAAGGGAAGGGAGGGGCTAGTCTCACACTCCCTACTCCCATTGCCTTGGATGGTTTGAGGCCAGTGTGTGTGTGGGGGGGGGCTAGATGTAGCTTCCCAGCTGAGCATCAAGGCCACGCTGCCTGGGTCTCAAAGGAGCTCGGTCGGGGCTACGCCACAGCATCCTCCGCTCCCTGTTGCCTGAGATGGTCTGAAGTCGGTAGGGGGGCTAGATGTAGCTACCCCAGCTGAGCGTCAAAGCCACGCCGCCTGCATCTCAAAGGGGCTCGGTCGGGGCTCTGCTGCCGCATCCTCCGCTCCCCATTGCCTTGGATGGTCTGAGGCTGGTGAGGGGGGGCTAGATGTAGCTTCCCCAGCTGAGCATCAAGGGCCTAAGGGCCTTTACAGACTGCCAGAAATAGTGCAAACTGAGTCCACTTTAACTGCCCTGGCTCAATGCTAGGGAATCATGGGAATTGTATTTTTTTCTTTTTATTATTATTATTTTTAATTTATTTAATTAATATCATAAAAAAACACAAACCATACAATACATATACAAAACAAAAATATATACTTATATACATATAGAAAAAATAAGCAAAAACAACTGCTAGAAAAAAACCCCAACAAACAGACAAACACAAAAGAAAAGAAACTACTTCCTGAGCTTCAACTCAGTGACTTTATAACATCTTCTTTTCCCCATCACTGACACTTATCTTTATGAAAAACAAACATTGATGACAATTATGTCCTATACAAATATTCCCTTCATAACTTAGTTACACGGAGTAGTACAACGAACAAACCCATGCTTATCTTCACCAAATAAGCTATATACATAATAACTTTATCTATAAGTTTTTTACCAAAAGTTCACAATATTCACTATTCTCCAAAAATTTATTAACCGGCTCCCAGACTTTTTTCTGCCTCGTCCACGATTCCCCCTTCAAACATGAAGTTAATTTGTCAACAATAACCAAATTAGTTAACCTTCCCAACCATTCTTTCATAGTCGGTATTTCATTACACTTCCATTTGGCCACGTAAATCATCCTGGCCGAAGTTGTTATATAAAATATGAGCTTGCCAAACTCTTTTTCCAGGGCATTATTTTCAACCATACCTAGTAAATAAAATTTGGGATTCATCCCACTTTTAATTGGGATAATCTGGGTAGTTATCTTATGTACATTCTTCCAATATTTTCTAGCAGCTTTGCAGTTCCACCAAGCATGTATAAACGTACCTTTCTCCTCCTTGCATTTCCAGCACAAACTGCTGACTCCTTTCTGCATCTTAGCCAATTTTGCTGGAGTCAGGTACCACCGAAGCTGCATTTTATGAAAGTTCTCTTTCAGATAATAACTAAGAGAGTATTTTATTCTCTTAGTCCAGGATTTTTCCCATTGCTCAAGTAGAATGGTTTGTTTTAAATCTATTGCCCATTTAATCATGTTATCTTTCACTGGCTCGACCTCCAATTCTAATTTCAGCAACATCTCATAATATTGGGATACCTTACCTCTCCTATCGCCTACTAAAATGTCTTCAAAACCTTTCTCCACTTTCCCTATCCCTATATTATTTTTATCTAGTCTAAATCTTGTCTGCAATTGCAAATACAGAAACCAAGCAGTTATACCCTCTTTCTGTTAATTCGTCTCTTGTCATCAATTCCATGTTATCCACTCCTTTCTGTAATCTAAGTAAGGGCCTCGGCAGACGACTAATTGGGTCGTCTCCGAGGCAAGCAAGAGGAGGGGCAGCCGCACGAGAGGCGGCCCTTCCTCCTCCCGAGGTTGCCCTCGGAGCTGCCGGCCCTCCTCACGGCCGGTGCTCCAGGGGCAACCTCCCGCCACAGCGTCTTCACACGCTGCAGCAGAAAAGTCAGGGAAAGTGTGCCCGACGTGTTTAGGGCACACTTTCCCTGACTTCTGAAAGGAGCACCAATTTGGCGCTCCTTTCAGGGACGCCGCCGGTGCGCCGCCGTGCGAGTGCCTCGCTCCAGCGGCGCACCGTCCCAGGGCATCCCCGACGCCCTGGTCTGCATCCCCCCTAAATCTTGATATATAGCCCATCTACTTTCACATAATCTTTCTCTAAGGAAAAGAGCCTCATTCGCAGATGTCCATAAGGGAATTCCTCTACACAGTTTATCTCTGTATTTATTCCAAACTCTTATTAGAGCCCTGCGAACAAAATGATTTAAAAAGTCCTTATTAACTTTGAGTTTGTCATAAAAGAGATAAGCATGGAAGCCATACCTCAGTTCGACACCCTCTAATGTAAGAACCTCTTTGTTATTTAACTGAAACCAGTCAGTTAACCACCAGAAACAACAGGCCTCATAGTAGATGTTTAAATTAGGCACACCCAGGCCACCTCTCTCGAGCTTATCTTGCATAGTAGTAGTAGTAGTAGTAGTAGTATTAAAATTTTATTCGGTCATTGACCAGCGTAAGCAAATAACAGTCCAAACATAGTATGCCAAAGGTAAACGTCGGACATCACGATAAAACTTCTAGTAGATATCTAGACATTAAAATCTATAACAATCTGCACCTATCTTCCCTCGGTTGTCTGTAGATGTTTATTTCCTTCCCACCACTTTACAAACAATATAGCAAAATTTTGCAACTTTATATACAATGCTAGGTATCTGATTATTCAAAATATAAAAAACATAGAAGGTGTCTGAGCAACCAGAGAGTTTTCCTAGAAGAGGGATAATCAATTGCTGGTGAATATCTTTTTAGTATTGACAATACAGGAAAATATGTTCTAAAGTTTCAATAGCTCCTTTGTCACAATGGCATAGCCGTGCTTCGAAGGGTATTTTCTTAAATCTCCCTTCCAAAACAGCTGTAGGGAGAGCATTAAATCGGGCTAAGGAAAAGGCTCTCCTAAATTTAAGTATTGTAATTTGGAATAGATAGGGAGCAGGTGAGGAAACCAAAATTTGTCTATTAATTAAGATGTAATCAGGAATAGCTGCAATTTCTGTCAGACCTTCAATATCTAATATTCTTTGTTTTATGGTCGATTTAGCCTGATCCAAATTCAAGACAGAATCCCTTGATAGTCCCAGTGTATTCAATTTCTTATTTATAGCTAATTCCCAAGAGGATTTATGGGTGTCTGCCAGAACAAATTTAGTTAGACCACCTGGATTTTTGTTTAATTTGAGCCAATAAGTGAAGATGTTGATCCACATACTTGTATCTATTTTGCTAACTCCAGCTTCTCTTCTCAGTACAGCATTTGGCACACTACGACTTATTTGGAAGATTTTCCTTAAAAACTTTGTTTGTATTCGTTCTAAAGGCAGCATATCACTGTAAGGTCCTAACTGAGCTCCATATAACAGTTGTGATTTGGCCTTAGCCAGGAAGATTTTTATTGCGGCAGGGATAAACTGGGCTCCTTTAGGGAAAAAAAAAAAAAAACTTTTGTATGGCATTTGCTGTTTTTGGGGCATTTTTTGTGACAAAATCCAGGTGAGCATTTCTGCTCCCTGTTTGTTGAAATACAATCCCCAAATATCTGAAAGTTTTGACCTGATCTATGAATTGTTTTTCTAGCTTCCAATTTTTCTTCCTTAGTTGTTTAGAAAAGGTAATGATTTTGGTTTTGGAGTAATTTATTGATAATTTTTCTTCGGTACAATAATGAGTTAAAGATTTTGGGGCTCTATTAAGACCTATTGGGGTCAAAGACAATATAACCACATCATCTGCATATAGTAGTAGATTGATATGTCTATTTGAGATTTTAGGTAGATGAAAAGAAGAGCTATTAAAAAAGGGAATCAACAAATTTATGTAATAGTTGAACAAAATTGGGGCCAAAACGCACCCTTGTCTGACTCCCTTTCTGACTTGAATTTCTTTAGAGATATGTCCTAGGAAGCTACATCTCACCCTCAAATGATTATTTTCATGCATTTTAATAAGAAGTAGAAGAAGCCGTTTGTCAATCGTGCTATTCATAAGTTTATCCCACAATCTGAGTCTAGAAATGGAATCGAATGCAGCTTTAAAGTCTATAAATGCTGCATGTAGAGGGATGCCCTTGTGTAAGTATTTCTCTACCAGATGTTGTAAGACCAATGCGTGGTCAATTGTTGATCTTCCGGCCCTGAAACCTGCCTGTTCGTCTTTCAGTATTTCCTCCGTTTCTAGCCAGTCCATTAATTTGGTTTGCAGATGTTTAGCATACATTTTGCTAATCTGGCTTAGTAGGCTGATTGGTCTGAAATTAGATGGATCATCTCTTTTGCCTTTTTTATAAATGGGAATTATAGTTGCAAGGCCCCAATCTGAAGGTATCATTCTTGATCTATCTATTGCTGTGAAGAGTGTGGATAACACAGGTATCCACCAATTCAGATCATTTTTAAATACTTCACAGGTGATAAGATCCAGCCCGGGGGCTATCTTGCATAGTTTTCATCCTTACCCTCGGTCTTTTCCCGCTCCACAAAAACTTAGAAAGATCTTGGTGCCATTCTCTAAAGGGTGCATCCTTATGAATTATTGGTAGGTTTTGGAAGAGAAAAAGAAACTTGGGCAAGACACACATCTTAATGACTGATATTCTACCTAACAAGGATAATTGTAAGTTGTTCCATCTATTTAAATCCTTTTTTATATCCTGCCATTTCTTCTGGTAGTTTTTCCTATAGAGATCGACATTTTTAGATGTAATTGTTATGCCTAAGTATTTCACCTCCTTCTTCATCTGGAACCCTGTCTCATTCATTATATCCTTTTTTTCTTTATCAGCAAGATTTATTGGCAAAATTCCTGTCTTGTTTCTATTTACTCTTAACCCTGATGCATCGGCAAAGGATTCTAGTTCTTTAATAGTCTCGCTGATCTTATCTGGATTAATTATGGTCAAAATTAAATCATCAGCGTATGCCTTAAGTTTCATTTGCATCCCTTTTATTTTAACCCCTTCAATCATAGAGTTCTCTCTAATATTATGATTTAGAATTTCTAACACAATCAAAAATAAAAGGGGAGACAGGGGGCAGCCTTGTCTTGTACCTTTTTGAACTTGAAAGGATTTAGTTTTCTCCCCATTAATGAGAACTTTAGCCGTTTGGATGTCATATATCGCTTTAATCCATTTAGTGAATTGTAGATTAATTTTAAATAAACATTTTTGCAAAAAAAAAAAAAAAAAAAAGCCAATCCACATTATCAAAGGCTTTCTCGAAGTCTATGCAAATCAAAACCAATTTACGATTAATTCAATTTATTTATTCGGTCCTTGACCAGCATAAAAATACAAAATACACAAAATACATAAAATATCAAAGGATAATATCAAAATAAGGAAGTATACAGACACAATATAAATACCAATGGACAAACTAAGATAGGCTCTACAAATACAATGCCAGCCAGAACTACCTAAACACCTGCTTAATGTCCACTTATCAGTTAACCAATTGTGGCCGCAGTTTACAGACAATGTAACAAAATTTGGCCACCATATGTGATACTGTTGGATCGTTGTTATCTAGTAGGAGACGTAAATAGAAGGTATCAGATTTACCTGGGAATTTACTCAAAAGTGGGCTAATCAATTGAAGACGAGCATCCCTATAGAATTGACAGTAAAGGAGAACATGCTCATTGGTTTCAACATTGCCTGAACCACATGGACAGAAACGAAAGTCAAAAGGTATTTTTTTAAATCTGCCTTCCAGCAAGGCCATGGGCATCACATTAAAGCGAGCCAATGTTAAAGCCCTTCTAAACTTTGGGATGGTAACATGGGATAAATACGGAGCCAAAGAAGGAGCCGAGGGTGAAGAACTGAACAGTACATATTTTGACAGACAAACGGAATCCATTTCTCTTTCTACTTCTATAATTTTTTTTTTGATTAAGGACTTAGCTCTGTCAATATCAAGCCTTAAAATTTCGGTATCATTAAGGCCTAATTCATTTAGTTTCTTAAAAACTAAGGTTCCCCAGGAAGATTTGTAGGGATCTAAAAATATCAAATTAGTCAGGCCTCCAGGGATCTTATGGAGTTTCTGCCAATAAGTAAGTATACTGATCCATATACTGGATTCTATTTTAATGATCCCGGCCTCCCTCCTGAGGAGAGCATTCGGAACACAGTGGGCAACCTGAAAAATTCTCCTAAGAAACTTAGTTTGTACTCGTTCAATTACATTAATATTACTATATGGGCCCAAATGGGCTCCGTATAGAAGTTGCGGGCGGACCTTGGTAATAAACAGCTTTATTGCAGCCGGGATGAACTGAGCGCCTTTACTGAAAAAGAATCTTAAAATAGCCATTACGGTTCTTTGGGCATTACCGATGATATATTCGGAATGGGCAGTTCTTCTACCAGTATTTTGGAACACAATTCCCAGGTATTTGAAGGTCTTGACCTGGTCAATGGGTTGTCTATCTAGAGTCCATTGAATCAATTTGGGGCGATGAGCAAAGATAAGAATCTTGGTCTTCGAGGAGTTGATTGTCAATTTCTCCTCTTTGGAAAACAAAGCCAAGGAATTTAAGGCTCTTTTGAGACCAATGGGAGATAGTGACAGAATAACAACATCATCTGCATAAAGCAGTGAATTAATGTGCTTGTTGGCCAGCTTAGGAGGGTGAAAAGAAAGGTTATTCAAAACAGAGACGAGGGAATTAATATAGAAATTAAATAAGGTAGGGGCCAGAACACAGCCTTGTCTAACCCCCGTCTTAACAGAGACGGTCTTAGTGACATGTCCTTGAGGGCTGCATCTAACCTTAATACTAGAATTCTCATGGATCTTAATGAGAAGGAGAAGGAGTCGCTTGTCTATATTGGTGCTCAGTAGTTTTTCCCATAGTCTAGTTCTACTAACTGAGTCGAAGGCGGACTTAAAATCAATAAAAGCCGCATATAGTGGTTGGCCATATTGGAGATATTTTTCAGCAAGGTAATTCAATATCATTGCGTGATCAATAGTGGAGCGTCCAGGTCGAAAGCCTGCCTGTTCTGCCTTTAGTATATCTTCAGACTCAAGCCAGTCTAAAAACTTATTTAGAAGATGTTTTGTATACAACTTACTTACCAAACTCAAAAGACTAATTGGTCGAAAATTAGAGGGGTCAGTTCTATTACCTTTTTTATAAATAGGGATAATGATTGCCAGGCCCCAGTCATGTGGAATGGAAGCAGATCTATCAATGGCCGTAAATAAGTTAGAGAGGACAGGGACCCACCAATCAAGGTTATTTTTGAGTATTTCCCCTGTTATAAAGTCTGCACCTGGAGCGCGGGCGGGTTTGAGTTGGGTAATAAGTCTCTTAACCTCAGAATGTGAGACAGGAGGCCAAAAAGGAAGAGCCGAGACTTGTGTCATAAGATCAGAGACTAATAGACTTGGAGAACTTTCAACAGAATCATAAAGATTGAAGAAATGACTTTCCCATATGTGAGCTGGGATCTGAGCTGTAAGAGTGCTAGCGTTCTTATTGAACGAAGGGGCAACCTCCTTCCAAAATAAGCTGGAATTACTTGAACTAGCTAGCATAATTAATTTATTCCAAGAGCCAATTAAAGCATCCTTTTTCTTTTGTCTTACCAAAGACTTGTATCTTTTCTTCTGTTCTAGAAGTTCTAATACAGGAAAATTAATTGGGTCTGATTTATGCTGCTTAAACAAATATTTAAGGTGGGCCCAAAATTCTTTGCACTCAGAGTCGAACCAACTCTGGTGGCGTGATGGTTTATACCTAACAGCATTTCCCGTGGGGACAGTTAACAATGGTTGTAAGGAGTTAATTAAGGTGTTATAATTAGACAAAATTTCAGAGTCCGAGTTGCTATCGGATATTGCAAAGGAAAGTGACTTAATTGAATCACTGGTCAGGAACCTGGTAAGAGTGTTAGACAGTTGAAGGGACCATTTGGCTCGAGTTAGGCTCACATCATTCACACAGATAGGGATCTTGTCAAGAGGCAGGGTAAAACTATCATGAAATTCAAGACACAAGGTGACTGGAAAGTGGTCACTGTCAGGTCTGCTAATAATTGCAAACTTGGAGATACTAGAGATTAAATTTAAAGAGACCCCCATATAATCAAGGATCGATGGTCTAAAGCCTGCCCAGTGTGTATATTCAGCTGGGTGATCATCCTTGAAGCTACCATTGAGAATGATTAAATTTAGTTCGTCAAAAGTACGAGCTAAACAAAGTCCCTTGAAGTCACAAAACAAGTCTTTGGATTTGCGGCACAATATTGGAGGGATATCTATTGGAGAAGGGGGTCGGCAGTTGTATTTGGCATATAAGGACACATCATCAGCACCCATCCTGGCATTAAAATCCCCGGCTACAATGAAATTTGCTGTAGGAGTCTCCAACATTAAGCCTTTCATGAAAAGATTGAGCTTATTCCATATGCTTACTATCTTAACCCGACCCTGAAGTGGGGGAATGTAGATATTAATAAGGTAAAATAAATTGTTGTTAAGCTTTAAAAGAACAGCAAGGGCATAGTGCTCCAATTCAGAAACCTTAACTATTTGGATCCTAAGTGCCAAGGATATCAACACCCCTAGACCGCCACAAAGCCTCCCATTTCCTTTGCCAGGAGTTGCTTTCAATCCCGTGAACTTATAACCCTCTATGGATATTTCTTCCGCAAGCCACGTTTCTTGTAAAAAGATAACATGATATCTATTGACAAAAGGCAAGAAGGTTGGGTCCCTGCATCTAGACTTCCAGCCAGCTATATTCCATGAAATAAGATACAAGGTGGACAATTCAGCTAAATGTCAATTGCCAGACATTATTAATTGTTCTTGAGTTATAGCAACTTGCTGCTCATTAGTGCTAGCATAGCCATTAGATATGTTTCCCTTCTCAGGAGCAACATTAATAGGGCTAACAAATAGACTCTGCTTAGTTATTTTGGCAGCGGAGGAGTTTAGCTTGGTGTCTCTTCTTCTCTTGTTCTCGGGTGTTTGTATGTTCATAATATGATTAGGAGTATTCAATGATATTAACTGCGTAGACTCACAGTGTTGACCAGTCATATGTTTAAAAGTAGTTTGAGACAGTGGAATAAGAGGGTCTGCCAAGCAATCTAAAGGGCGTTTAGGTGACATATACATTAGAGGAATCAAATCATCCTTAACTTCACCAATACTTCGTTCAGATCCATTTTTAGGTTGCAACAGAGGTTCCGATGTGGGACAACTGATAGGTAGTAGGTCCTTAATTGTCTTGGTTTCCTCTGTTACTGACATCAGTATAGATTTGACATCGTCGAATCTATTTAACACTAGCTTTTGTTCTTCTTCAGTAAGAGAACCAAACATTTCAGTCAATTTGCCATCATCATCAATAAAACTCTCAGGAATTGATGTTGTCCTCCTGACATCCTTGTCAGTGTTATCTGCCTGATAAAAAGCTTTGTGTCTTGAATGTAGCCTCATCAAAGGCTGGATGTTGGAATTACGAAAGACACGTAATGGTGTAATTGAGAACTTCTTAAATGAACTCCAATTTTTCAGTATCAGAGAAGGTGTTGTGGCATTATTAAATCGCAGGACAATTCTCTTGGTGTTATTATGAACAGGCAGCCAGTCAATTCCAAGTAGTTCATTATGATTCAGATGTCGATGTAAAAGAAGGGAAAGAGAGTACAATATAGCAGACTTATTGTGCCACCTGGCATAGTTGTAATGGTTGTTAACCACTAGCAGAGCAATGCTGTTTTGCAATAGCACCAGCTTATCACTATTCCTAGCTTTGGCGTTGTTTTGGGTTTGCTTAGAACCTTCTTTGTTAGATATTACTCTTAGATTTGATGAACATTTGGGCTTAGTCATAAGATCTTTTAGTCCATCAAGTTTCTGATCAATGTTTGTTAGCTTATCAAAAATGGCGATTACTGTTCTGGCAGTAAGCAAGCAATTCCTGGCTACCGTATCTAGATCAGCCACGTGATTCATACCAATATCTGTGTCAAGATTTAAAGCATGTTCCTCATGCAGTGAGAGCATAGATGTTTCAGAAGTGAACTTGTCGTTGTCCTTTGATAGAAATAACTCCTCCATTTTTAATTGTTTAAGAGTAGTAGCAGCCTCCATTAATTCAGAGTTCGGTGAACTCCCTGTTAGACCCCTATCCGATTTCTTAGTCCTTTTGACATTTGTACGGACTTCTTTTTTAGTTAACCTCCTTTTCCGCTTAGTACTGTTCTTAGCGGCCATGCTTTCACAAATTGACCCAATATCTACCCACACTAGAAATAGACTAAAAATAGACTAAAAATGCCCCAGTAATAATATTAAAAATGTAAAGAAATTATAAAAAGGAGGTAATAGTGACTGTGTTAATATTAATTATAATAATAATAATAATAATAATAATAATAATAAAAAAGACAATAAAGGAAAATACTAAATAGACCTGTTAACCAATTTTAAAACTAAAAGGCGTTCAAACTACTGCCAGCTGAAGGCCCTTATCTGGTCGCCACCACCAGGTGAGGGCTGCGCCACTGGAGGGAGGGAGGAGGAGCGGGTGGGGCCCAGGAGCGCGGCCTCGGCTTGCCGCTGCCGCCGCCGCCGCAAAGGGGCTCGTTGGGGCCTTTTAATGGCCCGAGTCTTCCGGCCGCTTGGCCGCCGCCTTCCGCGCCGCTGGAGGGAGGGAGGAGGAGCGGGTGGGGCCCAGGAGCGCGGCCTCGGCTTGCCGCTGCCGCCGCCCCAATTTACGATTAATATCTCTCTGTTGGTATTCGATGATGTTTAATATATGTCTAATATTATCTTTTATACTTCTTCCAGGTAAAAAAACCATTTTGATCGTTTGGGATCCATTCTGATAAGATCTTTTTGAGCCTTTCAGCTAATAGTGTAGCAAAAATTTTATAATCACCATTAAGAAGGGATATCGGGCGATAATTTTTGACATCTGTGCCCTCAGTGCCTTCCTTATGGATAAGACTGATGTTTGCTTCTGCCCATGTATTGGGTCCACCAAATTGTTACACTCTGTGAAAAACCCTTAACAAGTGCAAAGCCAGTTCATCTCAAAATACCTTATAATATTCTGCTGAAAACCCATCGGGCCCAGGAGTTTTCCCTGATTTACTTTTCTGAATAGCATCATAGACTTCCTGTAGCGTAATCTCTTTATTAAGGTGTTCTCTCTGTGTCTCGGTTAATTCTCTAATATGACAGTTCTGAAGATATGCTTTTATGACTTCTTCATCTGAATTTCTCTTTTCATAAAGTTGACTATAGAATTTCCAAATGATATGCTTTAACTCAGCTTGCTCTGTTCTCTCTTTACCGTTCTCTTTCAATTTATGTATTATCTTTTTAGCTTTTTCCTGCCGTAACCGAGCTGTTAACTATTTCCCAGGTTTATTCGCATGCTCAAATATTCTCTGCTTAACATATTTCATTTTTTTGCAATGTCATCTGTCATCCATAAAGACAGATTCTGCTCAAGCCCTTTAATTTCATTCAATGTAGTAGTTTCTTTAGGGTTTTTCTTTAATTGTAATTCCTTAACTTTTAGTTGATTCCGGATCTCATTTAATTCTTTCTCCCGTTTCTTCTTCTGTTCACTACCCTTTTTTATATAAAAAAACCCCGGATCACAGCTTTGGAGGCATCCCATATTGTATTTATCTTGGTATTGGAATCATTATTTTCCTTTAAAAAGTTTTTAAATTGAATTTTAGCCTCTCTTACCACTTCCTCATCTTTTAATATCATATCATTAAGCCTCCAGTGGAATTCCTTGAGCCCTTCCTTCAATTCAATAATCAGAGGATTGTGATCAGACTTGAACTTGGGTAAGATTTCCATGCTCTGAAATCGGGGACTTAAACTTTTAGAAATCAAAAATAAATCGATTTGCGACCAGGACTTATGCCTATCGGAGTAAAAAGTGAAATCATTAATGGACCTATTTGTCACCCTCCACGCATCTATTAAGTCAAATTGTTCCAACATATAAAAAAAATCTTTGGGTAATTTCCCTTGATTTGCTACTACAGATTCAGTGGTTAATCTATCAACCTTAGGGTCAATAACTCCATTAAAGTCACCCATCATTAGTACATTATCCATATTTAATTCATTTAACTTTAACAATAAATGCTTATAAAATTTCCTTTTATTCTTATTTGGAGCATATATACCCACGACAGTTTGTCTTAAACCTGACCAAGTTATTTCCACCACTACGAATCGACCTTTAGGATCTGTCAATACAGCCCTGGGTTCAAGTCTATCCTTGACATATAATGCTACACCACGTTTTCTTTCTTTTGCTGCAGCCACAAATTCCATCCCCATTGTATTGTTCTTCAATAATTTAACATCATCAATTTTAATCTTCATCTCCTGAATACAAACTAAGTCACATTTCAGTTTATTAATGTAATGAAATATCTGTTTCCTTTTAATCGGACCGTTCAGGCCTTTTACATTCCACAACAAGAACTTACTTAACTTAACCATCTTTGGTAAAGAGTTCAACCTCCTCATCTGCCTTTCCTCCCCCCATTTCTAGCTCTTCATCAGTATCATTCCCCTCGTCTATTACCAAGTCACAAACCTCCTGGTGCGCCCCACCCTCATTTCCTTTTTCACAATTTAGATCTGACTCTCCACTTCCTTGGCTTCCCTGACAATCCTTTATGGAACTTCCTTCATCTGATAATAGTTTTCTATCTGAGGGAATAGCTTTTTTCTTAGATACAGCTGACTCCTCCACTTCAGGTCTCTTCACAATGCGTCTTTCCTGTTTACCCTTACCCTTTGGATCTTTCTTAGGAGCGTCTCCTCTAGTGTCTTCTTTGTGCTTCCTTCTGCTCTCAAATCTCTCATCCATTTTGAACTCTTCTTTGTATTTTCTCCAAAATTCTTTAGTCTCACCAAGCGACCTCAATTCAATTTTAGTCATCTTAAACCAGAAGGTGAGTCCCTCCGGAATCAACCACCTATAAACGATTTGAAATCTTTGCAATTGATTAGTAAGGAAGGAATACACCAGGGGTAGGCAACCTTTCCCCTTTAAGGGCCGAGGGACTTCATCTCCCAGAATCCCAGGAGCTATTGGCCAACATGGGACTATTGGCCAACATGGCTGAGGCTTCTGGGAGCTGAAGTCCCTCAGCCCTTAAAGGGGAAAGGTTGCCTACCCCTGGAATACACCTTCCTTGTCCTCATCACAGTGGGTGCCACATCCTTAAATATCTTAAGTTCAAATCCATTCACCACAAAAGGGAACTGGGTTTGTAGACTTAGGAGTTGATCTCGTACCTGACGTCTAACAAAATTTATAACAATGTCACTGGGGACATTTCTCTGAGCAGCTATTTTGGAGTTCAGTCGAAAGGCCTTATCCACCTCAAGATCACAAAGATGCTCCAGTTTGCCTAAGTAACTAGCTAATGGAGGTATCAAAATTTCCATTAAATTCTCACGATCTCGTTCGGCAAACCTCTTAATTTCACAGATCTTTCTCTCTGTTTCGTATCATTTTTAATCCTGTCCTCATCTATACATCTTGGGAGTTCCTTAAGACTTTCTATCCTTTCCTCAAATTTCTCCTGTCTCTCTTCAATACCACCTATTCTTAAATTCATCTTACTAAATTCCACAGAGATCTTATCAATTGCTCGTCTCACATCCTTCATTTCAATCCTTAATTCTTCCTTAATCTCGATTTTAAAATCATTCATATCTTGCCAGAGATCCTGAATTTCTCTACTTAGGTCTGATCTCATTGCCTTTATCTCCTCAAATAGTTTCATATATGGATCTCAGCTACCAGCCTGCTCTAACGAAGGCCTTCTTTGTTGTGAGACTTGTGATTTATGTGTCTGGCTTCTTAAGTTCATAGACATTTTACCAAGAGGGAGCATAGGATATTTTACACACACCTAATCTTACGCTTCACGCCCAGACAATCGGGGGGGGGGGGGGTACTGTCTCAATAATTGCACAAAAAAAGTAAAGCTTAACAGTATAAAGCATAAATGACTGCAGGAAATATGATAAACACAATCAGTACAATCGCAAATGGAGGGTTATCTAATAAGCTTAAAAATTCGACACATTACAATCTATGTGCCACTATGGTTATACTTATATAATATTTACATGATCCAAGAAAGACAAATTATCAGTCCATCCACTTTAGCTTAATTCCAGTTAAACAAACCCAATCTATTTTTAGGATGTCTTTAGTGTGTCTTTAAATCCCAAAGCTGGAACATCCAAAAATCAAAGTGAAACAATTCAGCAGGTAGAGTTTTATAAACAGACTATGAAGTGGTACTGAGACTACACGTCCCAGAGTCCTTCAGTCTCTTTCGCTATATGGAAGGTCTTCTGATATCAAAGGAAACTGAGCTTCTACTCCAAGGGCTCTATACTGCCCAGTTACATTAAAACTAAAAGAACACAGTCAGCAGACGAATCTCAAACACCTTGAGCACCTTAAACCCCGTTACCAAGAAGCAAATCCGTCAATCCAGGACAGCCCGATGGATAAAGTAAATAAGAGCACTTGGACTTCAAATCCCAGGGTTCTCTGCTCTCTTGGCTGGAAGTCCGTCCAGCGCCATGAGGCTTGTCTGTCTCTGCTCACAGTCTCCTCCCAGGGAAGCAAGCGAGGGAAGCCCTCCGCTGTTGCTCTGTCGCCTTTCGCTCTTGCCAGGCAAACTCATGGCTCTCTACAGAGGCAAAAACCCAGCACAAAGGAGGCCCCATGCCTCCCAGAAACCCAAAAGGCCAGGGAGAGGTAAGATAATGCAGAACCAACAACAACAGCTTGCCGCTCCCAAGCCAAAAACGTGGTGGTCTCTGAGTCTCCAAGTCTCTTGCGAACCCTCTGCCAGGTCTTGGGGTGAGTGGTGGAGTCTTTTTAACCAAGATCCTACACAGGCAGCCTTCAAACACTACTCCGCCTTCTGTTTTAAAGCCTCTATCTTAACATTGAAGGGACAGGGATGTTGTTACTATTTAGAACTTACAGTCTCAGCTCTGCTTTTCACTCCTAGTAACCAAACAGAATTTAAAATTGGTGGCGTCCCCAACCATAACTGTGGTAGCCTCAGCAGGTTCTTCAATCTTGCGTTTGTTCTTACACCTTACACCTCCTTACTCCATTCTCCTTTCTCAATATCTCTTCTTATTTCTCTTCCCTTTGGCATTGTAGCGTCTTTTTCTAACCACCAAACAGGGATATCACTGTCTCTCACGCACCCCCCTTACCAGGAGTGTCTATTTGACCAGTATAGATTATAAAATGGTCTTAACATTGCTGAGCAAGATGGAGCTCCATGCGAATCCGTCCTATCGGTCTGCCATTACCAACTGGAAGTCTGGGAATTGTATTTTTTTCTGAGACATTGAGCCTTCTCTGTCAGAGAGCTCTGGTGCCACAATAAACTACAGCTCCCATGATTCCCTAGCACTGAGTCAGGGCAGTTAAAATGGACTCAATTTGCACTATTTCTGGCAGTCTGCAAATGCTAAGGGGCTATGCAGATGGGAAGGAAAGGGTGACCTGAATTTGCCTTTTCTCCAAACTACAGCAACCACATTGCGTGCCCTGAGGTTGCCCTAAATGGGGATGGAGCAACCGCACTGGGGGCCAGTTAATGCAGCTTTTCTGAGGCTGCAGTGAAGCCTCATCAACCACACTGCTGGCCCAAAGGTTTCCCTAAATGTGAATGCAGCGGTGGCTTTAGGCCTAAGCAGACTGCCAGAAATAGTGCACATTAAATTGAGGCACTGCCCTGGCTCAGTGCTAGGGAATCATGGGAACTGTATTTTTTTCTGGGACATTGAGCCTTCTCTGTCAGAGAGCTCTGGTGCCACAATAAATTACAGTTCCCATGATTCCCTAGCACTGAGCCAGGGCAGTGCCTCAATTTAATGTGCACTATTTCTGGCAGTCTGCTTAGGCCCTTTATTTATTTATTTTTGTTCTCTGTGGCACATGCGCACATGCACAGATACAACTCAGCCCCTTTAACAGAAATATTGGCATTGCTCAGGACCTGCGCACTATGTGCTGTAGAGAAATTATGGCTTCCAAGACAATCGAGTGATACACGCTGGTACTCAGCCTGCAATGCACAGCCACAGGAGCTTCCACTATGGTCCCTGCTGCAGATGCATTCATAGAAGACTGCAATGATGATTTGGAGGACCCAGAAGTGAGACCTGACAGAGCGGGTACCACAAGACGCATCACACAGTGTACCCCCGCCTCTACCCCCGCCTCTGCCACCACTCTGATGCCCCCCGAGAAAGGCCCGCGCCGCTGGTGATGTTCCCCAGAAACACCGACCGGTGGGACGGTTTCGTCACATACTTCTGGTCCGATGAACAATGGAGGATGTTCTTCCAATTGCCCCATGCCCACTTCCACAGGATAGTAGAATTACTGCATCTGGAAATACAGCAGGCAGACACCATGATGAGGAAGGCCATCCCAGTAGAGAAGAGGGTTGCCATGGCCATCTGGGTCCTCACCCACAGAGCCAGCTACAAGCAGGCATCAGAGAAGTTCGGGGTTGGCCAAACCACTGTGGGTGAAGTGTTGGTGGAGTTCGCCCTCATCATGGAAAAGCTGCTGTTGTCACAAACAGTGTACCTGGGGAATGCCGCTCAGGTAAGGACAGTCACACACACTCATCACTTTTCCCTCCTGCTCAGAATGCATCATGACCTGGCATACAGTGTGGCTGTCACTGTACAGAGTCTGCTGCTTAGGCCATTGAACCTGCACAGGGATGCCTAAAACATCATGATTCGACATACAGCTCCTACTGTATACTTGGCAGCCTAAGCCCGATGAACCTGCGCAGGGATGCCTAGTAGGTCATGACTTGGCATACAGTGTGACTCTTACTGTGTGGATCCCTCTGCTTGGTCCGATGAACCTGCGCAGGGACGCCTAGTAGGTCATGACCTGGCATACAGTGCGGCTCTTACTGTATGCGTCCCCCTGCTTGATCCGACAAACCTGCACAGGGACACCTAGTAGGTCATGACTCAACATACAGTGTGGCTCCTACTGTATGAATCCCCCTGCTGGGGCCTATGAACTTGCGCAGGTACATGAAAAACATCATCAGTTGGCAAATGTCGTGACTGTTTATCATTCATCCTCCGCTTCTTCCCCTTCTTGTCAACCACAGATCATGCACCCACAGATTCGCTGACCTCGGCTTCCCCCAAGTAGTGGGTGCTGTAGATGGGTGCCACTGTTTGATCATGCCACCCTTGGGGAAGAGGAATGGGTTTGTCAACAGAAAGGACAGCTACTCTGTCATCCTCCAGGGGACATCAGATCATCTAGGATGCTTTGTGGATGTGGAATTGGGCTGGGCTGGATCGACTCATGACGCTAAAGTGGCAAGGAATTCCATCATCTTGCAGGCGATGGAGGCTGGCATCTACGTGCCAGGGAACCCCACCGTCACCCTGAGGGGCCAGCAGATCAGCCCCCTCCTGCTCGCCGATAGCACCTACTCCATTCGGAAGTGGTTCATGAAGCCCTACCAGGGAACCACCAATGCCAGGCAGAAAGGATTCAACAGGAAGCTGAATTGTGCCAGGAATGTGGTGGAAAGAACCTTTGGGCGGCTGAAGGCTCGGTGGAGTTGCTTCACTGCCCCACTCCTTGTGGGAGAGGAGAATGTTGTCCCCATCATCGCCTCCTGTGTCATCCTCCACAACATCTGTGAGACCAAGTGACGGGTCCTGGATGAGGGAGGGTGCTACCTGTGTCGCTTTGTGCTGCCCATTCTGTGGGTACCCATGGAATTCAATGACCTCGTGAGGCAGAGAGAAGGGTAGGCTGTGAGGGAGGCCCTGGCAGAGTTCTTAAAGGCCAGGAGGATCTGAAGTATCCCCTCTTCACCATCTGTAATCCTAGCTCACCACTGTACTATGACATGAGCATAAGCACCTAAACACAACATTTCCTATTATCCACACTCTTGTATAGCTAGCATTATGTAGGACACCACTGCACTATGCCATGAGCATAAGTATCTCAATAAATATGTACTGTTATCCCCACTCTGTGTATGGCTAGCATTTATGTAGGACACTACTGCACTATGCCATGAGCATAAGCACCATCAATAAATATGTACTATTATCCACACTCTGTGTATGGCTAGCATTTTTGTAGGAGACTACTGCACTATGCCATGATGAGATCCTATTATCTCCACTCTGTTTATGGGTGGCAATCCTGCTTTTAAGCAGATATCCTTGAACATGAGCCTAAGTGAGGCACACACAGACACACACACTGAAGGGCATGGAGGGCCAGGGGCTACCATTGGGGCTCACATAAAAACTTCTCTTATGAGGGTCTCCATTGGCCAGGAGCCAGGTAAGGCCATCTGCCCCCGCAACAATTGCCCATAAATGCTTCTGCAGATCTCTGCAGATCCTCAGGACAACGATGGGGGCCAGGAGGAGAGTGCCCATCCGAATCGCTTATTGGACAAACGAAGAGGTGGGCATTCTCCATGCCCTGAGCCTGGAGCCAGCTTCAAGAAGGGTGATGGCAAATACCAACCGCCCTAACTGGGGGTACATCTCCCAGGCCTCCCATGGCTTCCACCAGCAGGGCTTCAGGAGGACCCCCCAACAGTGCTGGGCAAAGTTTAAAGCACTGAAGAGAGTCTTCTTTGAGGCCCTGGAGGATTTGGGGGTGTATCCTCCGGTTAGGAAGCGCTCACCCTTCTATGAGCGGCTCTGGGACCTATGGATCAGGGCTGGTCACCCTAGATGGCAAGATCGCCATCCTCCCGGTAAGTGTTGGGCCCCTGCCATGGTCCCTCATGCCAATCCCTCCCTTCCCCTCACTCTTCCCTATCCCTCCCCTCCCTCTTGTCCCCTTCCTATGGGTTCTAATTGTGTTTCCCTTCCCTCCAAATGCAGGCGTGCGGCAGCGGCGATGACAGGGAAGGAGTTGGGACCCTGCCGATTCCCCCTCCTCCTCCTCCAACAGAGAAGCTGGGCCAGCCTGGGAGGCCCATGCAGAGGGAGCCCCTGCCATCCCTCTGCAGCCACACCAGCCTCCCATGTCCGAAGGTAGGTCCCTGAGGGGAGAGGTAATGGCTGCATAACTGTGGCCTCCATGGCATTCCTGTCCCTCCCCTCCCCCACCTCTTTCTATGCTGCATTCCTAAATGGTGCTTTTTTCCTTTCACAGGCGGACCTGCTGAGGAGGAGGTGGTTGGGTCAAGTTGCCGGCCGCCAGGCGGAGCACATCAGGGTCCCCTTGGTTTTGCCTGCCTGGTGGTCATCCAGACCACCCGGGACCATGAGCAGGGTAAGAATGGCAGGGACACAGAGCGAGGGAGTTGGGGGCCCCCCAGGAACCCTGACTGTAGCATTGACAATTTTCTCTTTTCTTTTCCCTTGCAGATCGACGGCTGGAACAAAGGGTGGCTGCCATTGAGGAGCAGATGCAACATCTGAACAACTCCATGGCAACCATCATGCAGCACCTCGGTCTTCCCCGACCTGCGACTCCACCCTCCCCTCCCCATCCCTGAAGCACCTTCCCCTCCCCTTCCCCGGGTACAGGCTTCCTACCTCCTACCTCCCCTTCTTCCCCCATTGTAACTGTCCCTCCCCTTTGTAAATACTCCCCTCCCCTTCCCCCATTTGTACATCATTATAAATAGTTATTTGATTGTTGTTTTAATGAAAAGAAAAAATCATTTTTAAAAAATGTATGATGGAATCTGCGCACGTATGCAGGTTCAGCAATAGCTGGTTTTTATGAATAAACTTTCCATTTTTAAACAGCTTCTGACATTTTATGCGAATGTGTGTAGGTTCATCAGAGGATCCCTACAGGGAAACCAGGGAGCATCATCATCGAGGTGAGCACGGTGTGCGGTGGTTGTGGCAATCAGTGAAGTGGGCATGGTGTGCGGTGGCAGTGTCAAGCAGTGAGGTGGGCATAGTGGGGAATAGTTGGTGATGGCTGCCTCGGTACTTAGTGGTAATAGTCGCAACATCTCCATCCCCCTCTACTTGATCTCTGCCTTTGTGGGTGGGGAGTGTGCAGTGGCACTGCCACATCACTGCTGAAAAGACTGCTAGACTCTTCTATGGGGTGTTGCTCAATGATCTCCACCTCCATAGCAGCCTCCTCCTCCATGGGTGGACACCTCTCCCTCCTCCCTCTGCCCCATCCCACAGCTTCATCTTCCATGGGTGGACACCTCTCCCTCCTCCCTCTGCCCCCCACAGCTTCATCCTCCATGGGTGGACATCTCTCCCTCCTCCCTCTGCCCCCCCCACAGCTTCATCCTCCATGGGTGGACACCCTCCTCCCTCTGCCCTCCCGCCACAGCTTCATCTTCCATGGGTGGACACCTTTCCATCCTCCCTCTGCCCACAGCACCCTCAACATCCAGGGGTGGGGAGTGACCCCTCCTCCCTCTGCTTACCACCACAGCCACCTTCTGCTGGCCCTGGGAGATAGCCTTCCCACTTCCACCCCCCCTGCACACCCTCCCCGCTGCCACCAATGGCCCTCTGGGGCCCCTCTATGACATCCACAATTTGGGCCAGCAGACTGGTCTGCAGTTGTAGGGAGTCAGCAACATGTTGCTGCTCGTGGGCCATGCGTTGCTGATTCTCCCTCTGATCCTCTCTCTTGCTCTGCCTCAGCTGGTAGCAACGTTCAGCAAGCTCATAGGAACATTCATACTGTTCTAGGGCTTTGTTCATTTGTGCTGTATTCCATGAACTGCTGCTGGGCACTCGTATTTGCTGCGGCTGCAGAGTGACGTGTCCTCTTCCCTCTGAACTCAGCCAGGTGGGTTGCCGGTGGCATTGCAGCTCTGGCATTAGCTGTTTCATCATCATCATCCTCTCTATGTTGTGCTACTTCTCGTTCTAGGGACATATATGGCAGAGGGCACCATTTGCACACTCAACATCTCCCGCACATATCGGGGGGAGGGGAGAGGTACATGGCAGGGAGGTTTGTGTAGGCACATGGGGTACATGCAGGTGGTGGTCATGTGAGGGGCATGGTGAATGGGACACACAGACAAACATTCCTCCACACACCCACACCCACATGCTAGGGTGCGAAAGCGGCGTGCCGGGGGGGGGAATTCTGCAAACCTGCGAACCTACGCAAAAAACGTCACAAAAGCCATATAAATTGCTTTGCTATTTTTGGGGTGCTGGCGTACATGTGACGGAATGCATTTTTTGTCATAACAGGAAATTTACTGTGTGCAGCCTGGACCTAGTTGATCAGCTGGGTGAATTGTCCAGGACCTGCCCTCTCCTTGCCCTCGCTCTCGCTGAGTGCTGTACTTGTCCTTGGGACAGGGAAGCAGTCACGGTGGCTACTGGTCCTGGAAGATACAGTGCTCCACTGTGAAGTATGTGATGGTGGCCTGCTGGTGGAAGATGCAGAGGCGTGGGATGGTGGTCACATGGCAGAGATGTCCATAGCCCTCTGACTGCAAGATGTCTCATCTGAGTCAGAGTGTTCCTCCTGGTCATCTAAAAATGACAAGGGATGGGATCATCTCTGCTCTGTGGCCAGCCTAGTGCTGTCCCCTGCACCCCTTCCCGAGGGCCCTGGCACATCTTTCCTTGAGGGGGCAAAAGCTCCTGGGCGCATTCTCCCTCGGAGATGTCCTACACGGTTTCCTCTCTGGCTGGCTGGCCCACTGGGACCCTCATGACTTCGCTGCTGGTGCATATTCTGCTGGGCCATATGCTGCCTTCCCTGGCAAGGAAGGTATGAAGTTCCTTGTAGAAGGGCATGGAGGAGGGACCCCGTCCACTTTAGGCCTTGTGATCCCTAAACTTCTTGTAATCGGACCTGAGGTTTTAGGTCTTCCGACGACACTCCTCCCAGGTGCGTTGGTGGCCCTTCGCCCTCATGGCTTGTGCCAACTCCTTAAATGTGTCAGCATTCAAGAAGGAATTTCTCAGTTTCTCCAAAATGTGTGGCTGCGACCACAGAGCTATGAGGTTGGCTGTCTCCGCATGGGTCCACGCCATCCCTCTCCCTCTTTTTGGCTCTCCACTTGTGGATGGCTCTTCCATTGTTCCCACTGTGGATGAGAGGAGCCCCAAAGTGGACAGCTGTGGAGGACTGCAGCTGGCAAAAGTTGCACTGGGAAAATGGCGCTGGGAAAATGGCGCTGGAATGTGGGGGTCCAGCCTAAAAGTGAAACTTTCCCCTTTATCTCTTTAACACAGTGTAACATCCAGTAGCAACAGTTTCATCTTCCCTCTCTGGCACATGTGCACTGTAAAAATTAGGGTTAGCTCTAGGGTTCTGAAGCAGATGCACCTGCGGCAGTTCGCCCACACCTGAACCCTAAAAACACTTTAATTTGAAGCTTTTTTCAATGGGCGCATGCTCCCAAAGAGCAGCTCTAAATGTGGCACACCTATACACATGTATTTACACCAGCATCTGTTGTTCTCGGGTGTCCTTATTTCTGCTGTACCTTCGTCGCTACATCCCGCTGTATTGTTGAAGGTGCGCATGTTTTTGGAAGGAGCCAAAAAATGGGGCTCCTTTTTGAAGTGCACTTTCACTGGAAGAGGCAGGTAGGGAGCGCTTTTTTGGCGTGCGTCATCTAAAGACCATGCCTTCAGGTCAACCCCAAAACAACCCTTTTAGCCTGTGTGCATCCCACTTAAGTCATAAATTAAATTTGCTCATACTATTTGACTTATAGTATTTACACATCTTCATATATAAAGACATCTTCAAATACCTTTTTCTCACTACATTTTAATCCTTTGTAATATAATATCTATTATTTCTTATAACATAATACGTGTCTATATTTTATTTCTTAATTATCATTTTGTCACATTATTCTTCTACTACAAATAATAATAATAATAATAATAATAATAATAATAAGTTTTATTTATAGCCCGCCTCTCTGCATGGCAATCGAGGCGGGTTACAGCATTTAAAACATGACAAGTTAAAAAACATTCCCTCCTCCCATAATCTGCCCTCCCACCCCTTAAAACAAGATTAAATCAGAAAAGAGTTAAAAAACAATACATTGAAACAATATAATAAGACAAAGGATCAGCTGTGCCAGCTGGAGAAATTAAAACTCATCCCCTCACAGCAAGTGTTATTCTGGGAAGGCCTGTCGAAAGAGATCCGTCTTTACCGCTTTCTTAAAAGCAGCAAGTGTAGTAATCAGACGGATCTCATCCGGCAGGCCGTTCCATAGTCTGGGGGCAGTGGCAGAAAAGGCCCTCTGGGAAGTCTGAGACAGCCTGGTCTTTATTGGATATAACAGATTCCTCCCAGAGGACCGCAGGGTGTGTGTGTGGGGGGGGGTCATATGGGGAGAGGCGGTCCCTAAGATAAGATGGACCTAAGCCATGTAGGGCTTTAAAGGTCAAAACCAACACCTTGTACTGTGCCTGGAAACTAATCGGCAGCCAGTGGAGGGATTTGAGCACTGGTGTTATGTGCTCCCTCCTTGATGTTCCAGTAATTAGCCTGGCTGCCATATTTTGTACCAGTTGTAGTTTCCAGGTTAGGCACAAGGGTAGCCCCATGTAGAGTGCGTTACAGTAGTCCAAGCATGAGGTTACCAGGGCATGTACCACAGTTTCCAGATCCCTCATGTCCAGATAAGTGCGCAGTTGGCGTATCAGCCGAAGCTGATAACAGGCACTCCTGACCGCCGCATTCACCTGACTAGTCATGTGAAGCGACGAATCTAGGAGAACCCCCAGACTGCGAACACAGTCCTTAGAAGAGAGTGTGACTCTGTCTAGGACTGGAGACTGTATTCTCAGATCTGGTTTCGGGCCTGTAACCGTGAGTACCTCCGTTTTGTCTGGATTCAACTACAATCTGTTTTTCCTCATCCAATCCATTACCGCTCTGAGACAGTCATTGAGAGGGGAGACACCATCTGAAGTCTGAGACGATGATCTGGTCATGGAGAAGTATATCTGGGTGTCATCAGCGTACTGAAGCCACCGCGCTCCATGCCTCTGGATGATCTCACCCAGCGGCTTCATATAGATATTAAATAGCATCAGGGACAGGATGGCGCCCTGAGGGATGCCACAATTCAGCTCGATTTTGGAAGAGCAACTGTCCCCAAGCCTCACCCTCTGGGATCTACCCAGAGGAAGGAACGGAATCACTGCAGAGCAGTGCCTCCAATTCCCAGCCCTCTTAGGCGATCCAAGAGGATGGAGTGGTCTATTGTATCAAAGGCCGCTGAGAGGTTCAAGAGCACCAGCAGGGTCACACTACCCCTGTCGATGCCCAAGCGGAGGTCATCGGTCAGAGCAACCATGGCAGTCTCCACTCCAAATCCTGTCCTGAAGCTGGTTTGAAATGGATCAAGATAATCGGTTTCATCCAAGACTGCTTGGAGCTGGGAAGCAACTGCCCTCTTGATCACCTTGCTCAAAAAAGGGAGCAGAGATACTGGTCGATAACTGTTCTTATCCAGGGGGTCCAGGGAAGGCTTTTTCAGGAGCGGCCTAACTGCCACCTCCTTTAGACAAGATGGAACAATGCCCTCCCTGAGTGACGCGTTGATTGTGTCCCGAAGGAACACCTTCAGCGCGCCACCCCCCTGGGCAACCAGCCAAGATAGACAAGGATCAAGGGGGCAAGTCGTCCTCCTCATCCTACCAAGTAGCTTGTCCACGTCATCGGTACTCACAGATTGAAAATGATCCAGTAAAGTGGCACCAACGGAGCTCCTGGATGCCTCACCTGCAGATTCTGTCAAAACAATGGCGTCCAAGTCGGCTCTGATCTGAGAGATTTTATCTGCAAAGTAGATGTTAAATGCCTCACAGCAGGCTGTTGTGGGGTTGAGCAGGGGGTTTGGCGCAGGAGGAACCTTTGCCAACTCTCCCACCACCCTGAACAGCTCTGCCAGGCAGGACTCTGCAGACGCAATATGTGCAGAGCAGAAGGATCTCTGTGCTGCATGTAAAGCCTCCCTATAGGAGTCAAGATGCTTCCTAAGGCGAGTTCTGTCAGATGAGAGACGAGTTCTCTGCCATTCATGCTTAGTCGTTGTCCGGCTCACTTCATTCCCCTAAGCTCCTCAGTATACCAGTGCCTGCGGTTTGAAGTGGGCTGGAAAGGACACTTAGGAGCGATTGTGTCAATAGCCCTGGTGAGATCGGTGTTCCAAGTGTTCACCAAGGCTTCGACAGAACCACCAGCGTTGCCAACCATTAGCCTTCAAGGGCGGTTCCATTAGCCTTCGAGGGCGGACCATTCTAATGGGTCCGCCACCCCCGGGGGGGGTGAACAGTAGCCCTTAGTTCCCCCTTGATCAGAAAGTGATCCGTCCATGACAATGCGGAAATTTTCTTAATTTCCGCCCATGGATACTCCTGCTCCGTACTAAAGACCGCATCGAGTGTATGACCAGCACAGTGTGTGGGCCCGTCAACCAATTGGGATAGGCCCATGTTTGTCATGGTATCCATGAACTCCCGAGCCACGCCAGTTAGATCTTGTAAACTGGCTTCGAGTGGGATGTTGAAATCGCCCAGAACCAAAAGTCTGGGCGATTCCAGCAGCAACTCAGAAACCAGGGCGGTCAGCTCGGTTAGGGAGTCTGTTAAGCAACGGGGTGGCCGGTATACCAACAGAATCCCTAAACTATCCCTGGTCTTCAGGCTAAGGTACATACACTCGGTGTAGGTCATTTTCCGGATAGGCTTTCTGATCAGGGTTAAGGTGTTCCTGTGGACAAGGGCTATGCTGCCCCCCCGCCCACTTTCCCTCACCTGCTCAATGACTGAGTACCCAGCTGGGAGAGCCTGCACCCATGTCGCGTAGCTGGCATCCCCCAGCCAGGTCTCAGTAAAGCATGTCAGGTCGGCCACCTCATCCACTAGAAGGTCGTGGATGATGTGTGTTTTATTCCTGACCGACCTGGCATTGCAGAGGAGCAGGTTGAGGGTTGGTGGAATGGTTGGTACACTCTCCAAGTTATCCTGGGAGACAGAGACAACTGAAGAAGGGACAGGTATTACGCATCTGTCCCTTCTTCTTTTGTAACATTTGTTGTCTCTGTAACCACCATACCTTCCCTGCCCCCACACCACCTGAATATCCATTCCCCACCTAAACCCACTCTACTATATGGGTGAGGAGATGAGTGGGCAGCTGATTCCAATCACAAATTAAAAACAACTATTACACAGAAAGGAGGTGCTGCGGGAGGATAATTCTCCAAGGTCATACTGACTAATCTAACTCCTCTCAAGGCTGTCCAGGTGGTAGATATCAGGCTGCAAAGTCCTCTCAGCAGCCCGAGATCTTTTGTGACCTGGGGCGCTGACATCTCTAAATAAAAAGAAATAACCGAAAGCTGGAGGACCACAAGTCCTGGACAGTTCCAACAGCAGACCCCCACCATCAACACATATAGCCCACGGGGAGCACTCCCACTCCCCCTAAATGATGGTAGTCACAGCCAATCAAGTCCTCCCTACGCTTTTCTCCTCCGGGCTGGCCTCAGCCGCGTGCTTGTCAGAGGAGAGATGGTCACAGACTAGGTTTTTGTCCCCTCTGGTGCTCCTCCTGGCCGGCACAGCTGCAGGAGAGGGGGGAGAGGCAGATGGTCTCGAGCTCGCTAGCAGTCCTCCGTGGCGCCCTCCATGCCGCCACCTCAGCCGTGTGCTTGTCGGGGGAGAGATGGTCACAGACTGGGGTTTTGACCCCTCTGGTACTCCTCCTGGCCGGCACAGCTGCAGGAGAGGTGGGAGAGGCAGATGGTCTCAGGCTGGCTAGCAGTCCTCCGTGGCACCCTCCACGCTGACGCTTCAGCCGTGTGCTTGTCAAGGGAGAGATGGTCACAGACTGGGGTTTTGACCCCTCTGGTGCTCCTCCTGGCCGGCACAGCTGCAGGAGAGGTGGGAGAGGCAGATGGTCTCGGGCTGGCTAGCAGTCCTCCGTGGCACCCTCCACGCCGCCGCCTCAGCCGTATGCTTGTTGAGGGAAAGATGGTCACAGACTGGGGTTTTGACCCCTCTGGTGCTCCTCCTGGCTGGCACAGCTGCAGGAGAGGTGGGAGAGGCAGATGGTCTCGGACTGGCTAGCAGTCCTCCGTGGCACCCTCCACGCCGCCGCCTCAGCCGTATGCTAAACAATTATAACTGTTTAGCTTAATTTTTTTTTGCAATACCATCATCCATTCTTTGTTAAATTTGTCAGCTGATTTATTTCTGAGTAGCCATGTCAGTTTATCCATTTCTATGTAATCAAGTAGCTTCCAGTACCATTCAGTTATTGGAGGTGTAGCATCTTCTTTCCAAGCGGAGGCATATATTATTCTAGTTGCCATCAACAAAGAAAAGCTTATCTTTTCAAATCTCCTTTCCATTTCTTTATCTGTTATTTCCAAAGATATATTTTAGGGTACTTTTTGAATTTCAATTGAAAGATATTCTGTATTTCTGTGTGAATTTTGTGCCAAAATCTTTTTGCTATTGGGCAGACCCACCACATATGGAAGAATGTTCCTTTCTTCTTTTTGCACTTCCAACCCCAATTACTATTACCCTCTATCATTTTAGCCAATCTATCTAGAGTAAGGTACCATCTATGCTGTGATTTATAAAAAAATTCTCCCTCATATTGTAGTTTAGTATATGTTTTATTTTATTTTTCCAAATTTCCTCCCACTTCTCCATATGTATTGGGCTGCCCAAATCTTGCACCCAGTGGATCATACAGTCTTTAACTGTCTTTTTGCCCCCAAATGGTCAGGTTTTTTTTTAAACAATATCCTTTCTAAATTATTTTCGTTGGTGGTTATTCCACAACTTTTTTGATCCATTATATATTTTTCTTTGATCTGCCTATAGAGAAACCAATTGTATTTGATACCATCGTTTCAAAGTTCTTCTATAATTTTTAATCTCAAATTACCTTTCTCTACTATTAATAACTCATTATATATTATCCACTTATTTTCCAGCATTTCATCATTTCTGTGTAGGGCTTCATTTGATGACATTGGGCCTAAGCAGATGGCTTAAAAGGCCATCTTGGGGGCAGGGAAGGGGAGGGGCAGCTGCACGTTTGGTGCCCCAACCCCCTCCCGAGGTTGTCCTCAGAGCAGCTGGCCTCCTCCGCTCCGAGGAGGACCTCCTTTTGCAGTGCACTTTCGCTGACCTGTGAAAGGAGCACTGATTTAGTGCTCCTTTCAGGGGCGGCGAAGCTACGCCGCAGGATCAAGGCATAGGGATGCCTCGGTCCCGCTGCGCAGCTTCCCAGAGCGGCCCACGGCCGCCCGTCTGCTTAGCCCCAATCTTAGCAGTATATTTCTATTTATTCTTTGTTTGTATTTCGCCCAGATTTTCCACAGTGCTTTTCTTATGTAATAGTTTTTGAAATCATTATTCACTCTTACTTTATCATACTATAAATACACATGCCAACCATAAACATTTTCTATTCCTTCCAAAAACAATAATCTTTGTTGTGTAATATAAACCATTCTTTTGACCATTCTAAAGCACTTGGATAGTAATACAGCTTTAAGTTAGTTAAACCAAGTCTGCCCCTGATTAATTTGTCCTGGAGAACTTTTGTTTTGAATCTAGGTTTTCTTCCTCCCTGAATAAAATTGGTAATATCTCGCTGCCAATTTTTAAAAGGAATGCCATTTTATATTATTGAAATAGATTAAAAGAGAAATAACATTTTTGGCCACAGATACATTTTAATTACCGATATTTGCCCTAATAAAGACAAATGAAGCTTGTTCCATTTCTTCAAATTTGTCTTATTTTTCCCATGTTACTTTATAATTATTTTTAAACAAGTTTGAATTTTATGTTGTAACTAACACTCCAAGGTATCTCACTTTATTTTCTATTTTAAGCTCTGATCTTGTAGGAAACAGATATGTCATATTCATAGTTAGCACTTTAGTTTTATCTTTGTTAATTTTAAATCCTGAGTAATATCCATTTCTTTTAAAAAATTAATAGCTTTTGTATACTTTCTAAAGGTTCTGACAGGTAGATAATCATATCATCTGTGTAGGCCCTCAGCTTGGTTTTGTATCCTTTAATTTTGACTCCAGAGATTCTATTATCTTCCCTAATAATATTACATAATATTTTCAAAGTCACAATGAACAATAAAGGAGAAAGGAGACAGCCTTGGCATGTACCTCTTTGTACTTCACAATATTTTGTTCTTTCCCCTTTTATTATAATTTGTGCTTTTTGTTCTTTATACCCAGTTATAAAAACTTCCTTGTGCTACTGATCTTGATAACATCTCCAACATGAAACTCCATCTGATGTTATTGAAGACCTTCTCTGCATCGAGAAAAATTAACACAGCTTGCTTGTCCGGTTTCGTTTGGTAGTATTCATTGACATCACCTAAATTTCTAGTATTGTCATTTATGTGTCTACCTGTAAAAAAACAAAAACAAAAACAAAAAAACTTTGGTCTGGATGGATCCATGCTTTCAGTATCTTTTTCATTCTTTTTGTCAAGATACTAGCAAAAATTTTGTAATCAGCATTTAAAAGTGAGATGGAACGGTAACTTCCCATCTCTAATGGATCTTTCCCTCCTTTTAATATTAGAGTCATATCAGCTGATTCCAGGATCTAGTATTTTTCCATCCTTTACTTTATTCATTAATCTCTGTAATTTTGGAACTACTATCTCAGATAGGCTTTTATAATATATCGTGCCAAAACCATCCAGTCCTGATGATTTAGCTGATTTCATTTCTTTAATTGTCTCTATTATCTCCATCATTGTTATCTCATGGTTAAATTCTTTTCTTTCATCCTTCGTAAATTCCAAGATAGTTTGTCTCTTTATATGATTTGTCTGGGTTGTTGTTGTTTTTTTCAGATGTCATCATTTCTTTAACATTTTTATTAAAATAATCTTGAAAGCAATGTTTGATTTTGTTTTGATCAGTGAGAATCTTTTATTTGTCTCTTATCTTTAATATTAATCTCTTCTTTTTTTCTTTTTTAATCTTAGTGCCATCCATCTGCTTGGTTTATTTGAAAATTTGAACTGTTTCTGTTTTATAAAATTCAGCTTTTTCTCAACTTCCTCTAATAACAATAGGGAGATTTGTTTTTGGAGTATTTTTAACTGTGATTTTAATTTTTTATTCCCTGGATTCCTTTTTAGTTGATTTTCTACTTATTTTAATTCTGATTGATTCTGCTTCTCCTCTCTCTTTTTTCTTCTTTCATAACTTTGTTTAATAAAGAAGCCCCTCATCACTGCTTTACTTGTCTCTGAAATTGTATTGATATCCATATGTTCTGTCATATTTACCTTGAAGAAAAAATTTAAGGTATCTTTTGCTTTTTGTAATATCTTTTCATCCCTTAATAATGTTTCATCCAACCTCCAAGTGTAGTCTTTTTTTCCTTTTCTTCAGAGTCATTTTTACTGGACAATGGTCAGATAAGACTTTTGGTAAAGTTTGTATGTTCTCAATTTTGGTCTTAATTAGATCTGAGGTGAAAAACATATCTAATCTAGGCTACGAATCATGGGCTTTTAAATAAAAAGTGAAATCTTTTGTTTGGCCATATTTATATCTTCACATGTCTTCTAACATTGGCATTTCTAGCAGATTAAAAAAAACATTTAGGGAGTTTCTCTTGTTTTGCTTTGAAGTTACTCTTTGTTTTTCTATCAATAGATGAATTTAACACTCAATTCCAGTCTCCCAACATAATTATATTATCATGTGGGTATCCCATCATTTTCTCCAATAATTGTCATAAAATTTACTTTTATTTTCGAAAGGGCCATACACATGAATTAACAAAATAATCAAAGTCTCCCATTTAATTTCTAGTCCAATAAAATGTCCATTATTATCAACAAATAATTATTTTGCTTTAATAGTGTCTTTCATATATATGGCAAGCCCTTTCTTTTGCTTTACTGAAGCAGAGACTAATTTATCATTTTGAAATAATCTTATATCTTTTTTACAAATGTCTGTCTCTTGCAAACATAATGTTTCCAAGTTCAATTTTCCAAGATAATGAAAAACCTTTTTTTCCCTTTTTTGGGGGGAGAATTAAGACCTTTGACATTCCAAGTGAGAAGATGAGAGTTTTTAAGCATCTTCTTCTGTTAGTTCTTCCAATTCACCTATAAAGACTCTCACTTTTCTCCTTCTCTCTCTCTTCCTCCTCTTTCTCTATTCTCATCCTCTATTTCCAAACTTTTTCTTCTTGGGTGTTTCTTTTTCTCTGTCCTTTTCCTTATCTCTATCTCTTTGTTCTGCTCTATATTATTCTTGTTCTGTTACCTCATCCTCTTTTTGAGGAATTGTCTCATCAGTGCCTGTTTCAGTTTGTAAATCTTTCTCCAATGTCTTTATCTTTTCTCTTATTTTCATTACAGAATCAAATTTGTATCTTCTTTATCCATAATTAAAGGATAATCATTCAGGATATACTCATTTATAGAAGATATCATGCTTTCTCAAGATTTTTTCAATTGGGTGTAATCCTTTCTTTTTCTGAGAGTTTTACCAGGCAAATCTTTAAATATTTGTATATCAAATCCATCAATTTCCAACCTCTTATCTAGATGTAATTTTAACAATTGGTCTGTAACTTGAGTCCTAACAAAATATATTTCTAAATCCTTCTGGACTTTTTTCTGTTTTGCCATAACTGAGTTGATCCTATACATTTTGTAAATTTTGAAGTGGAATTCATCTTCATCTCTTTCCATAAAGTTCACTAGAATTTGTGTTAATCTCTCATAGATATTTTCATGTTTTTGTTCAGCTAAGCCTCCAATTTTTAGACATCTTTCTCACACTTTTTGTTCTGTTCTCCATCTTTCTTCTTACTCTCTCATTTGATTCTTCTTTAAAATCTTCACTTCTTGTAGTTCATGATTATGTTTTTCTAACTCACTTATCCTCGCTTTTTCCTGAGTTAATTCCACTGTTAGTTTTTCTACAATATTTACCACCTCTTTCACCTCTGACTTTATTTCTTGTTTCAATTCTTCCCTTGTGTCTTTCATTTCCTGTTTCAGTTTGGCCTTGTCTTTTTTCATCTCTTATCTTATCTTTTAATTTCTTCCAATATCAACATATTGGATTCCAACATTTTGTTAGTGTCTAATGATGGTCTTCTTTGTTGTTGCACTTGTGTTTGCACTTGCATTTTTGCTACTTGTAGTCTAGTTACAGCTGCCATACATAAAAATAAAAATTCCCTTTACCATTTACCATATATATATATATATATATATATACTGCAACATATTTTAAATACTATTACTTTAAATTAGTGTATTATCTTTGATTTCAGTCAGATATAATTCAGTAAAGAAAGAACCATTTCTATTATTCCTTATTCCTTGGGGATTTAAACAAATTTACAATTATTTATCAGATTATACATTTGATGATCAGCAATAAGGGGGTAAGAAGAGAAAGAATGAAATTATAGTTGTTACTATATGAAAAAATAATAATAAATAGATAAAACAGGCTATAAGAGCACAAACCAGCTGTAAGTCCCGGCCTAAGATCTAAGATCTGAGATCTTGGGCCTTTGCAGACTGTTAGAAATAGTGCAAGTTGAGTCCACTTTAACTGCCCTGGCTCAGTGCTAGGGAATCATGGGAATTGTATTTTTTTCTGAGACATTGAGCCTTCTCTGTCAGAGAGCTCTCATGCCACAATAAATGACAGTTCCCATGATTCCCTAGCACTGAGTCAGGGCAATTAAAGTGAACTCAATTTACATTATTTCTGGCAGTCAGCAAAGGCCCCTTATCTCCTTGTATATCAAATAATTAATTAGACAGTTGATCAAATAATTAATCAGTTTTCCTAACTTATACAGTAAATATTTTAATTGATTTTAATACTTTCTTGTCCTAATTTCTTATCACACATACTTACTTGTCACAGTTTTTGGATTATCTGAGAATTTTATATTTGATTACATACATTTACTTTATTAAAGGACTTTTTTTAATGTTTTAGATGTATATTACCTTAATTTCTTGAAGATAAATATATTGTTGATTTTATTTCTTCTGCATCGTCTGTATGTTCTTCTGTATCTTGTAAATGTCTTCTCCCTATCTCAGTCTTTATCATTATTGTTGTTGTTAGCTTTTTATTTTATTTACCATTCTAATCTTGTCCTTCTACTATCTGTGTAATTAAATCATTTCATTCTTGTCCTTGTCCTACTTGTATTTTTTTGTTGTTTAACTGTCCACTCTTGTTTAATAGTCCATTCTTTCCTTGTCCTTTTTATTCTATCAGTTCAATCCATTCTGGTCCTTATTCTTCTGTCAAATATTTTTAGGTCAGTTGTTAAGTCAGTCCGTTCTTTATCCTCCGTATTCCATTAAAATAGTCCATGCTAGCTATTTCCCAAACTCACCAAATGATTCTAGCGCACTTGCCTCTTCCCCCAAAAGTTAGCTGTTAGCTGTTATACAAGCTGTATCGGTATCTGGGCTAACAAGCAGTCTAGTCTAGTCTTCCATGCCCGTTTCCTGTAACGTCTTCTTTAAGTCTATCCTGTGGAGTCACCTGTGTGTAAGCACAGTTTCTTGAACATGGGTCCTTTCTTTCCTCTTTCGAATTACAGGTTTGTTTATTTGTATTTCAAGTCTCTATTTCTCTTTCTTAACTTTAGTTTAGACCATTCTTTCTTTCATATAATTTTTACTGATTCAATATTTGAGGCTAAGTTTTTGCTCTTCTTCTCATCTCATCTCTGTCACTGCGACTTGCTCTTGTTTTTCCATCCCTGTCTCCCAATCTCTTTCATCGTTGCCCAGTCCTCGAGTCTCTTTCTCTGTAAACTAATAGATTTAAACTGCCCCCAAAGGTGTAGATGCTGTGCCAAGGGAGCACCCTTATGCCTCCCACTGTGCGGTGGGACATGCAGCATAAAGCCAGTGTGGGGGCAGAGTTGAGGTGGCTGGCATGTGGTCACCATGCCCCACTCTGCCCTCATGCCAGTTCTTTATGCCTGTCTGTATAGCCCCAATGTTTACCTTTAGACACAGCCTTATATAGTCTTGGTTGATGCAATCACTCCAGCACATGGCATAAGCCATTACCTCACTGTGCTGAGTCACTCACACACAGGTTTAATATACAATACACATAATTGGTGTCTGGTCTCAAGGATATTTATCTACATGTCTTGGCCTTGTCACACACACCATATACACATGACAACTTAGCAATTCTGCAGATGTTAACTTTCACTGCCAATATGGCTGACAAACCCCTCCAAAATTAACTCTTTATGAACTGCTTACATTGAGTTTTGACATTACTCATGTGTGTTTACCTGTTTATAACTTCACCAGCCTTGCTGTGAACCTTGTTGTGCCTTCTTCACTCTGTGTGGTTTGGAACACCCACTGACAACCCAGTGGTTTCACACTTTTCGGGGTACCATTTAACAAATCATCCACCCTCTGTTGAATGGCTTTTATTTCTTCCTGCATGGCAACAACCCACTTATCTCTCCCTGAGCCTGTCAGAGAGATAACTTTCGCATCATTCCCTGGTTCCTTTTGCACACAGCAAATTAGGTTCTGAACTTTGAACCTCTCAGGTGGGATTCCTTTCTTGCCCTCTCAGAAAGTCTGAGTAACACTGGACTCTCAGACCTCTCCATTTCTTCATCTTTAACAGTCTCTGCTTTCAATGAAGTACTGGGCAAACCTTGCCCCTTCTTCACAAGACTCTCAGCCTCCACTTTTACCTGTTGTGCTCCTCTTATGTCACCATATAGAGCACTACCAACATATTGTCCTTGCAGGACTACCTTTTTGTCCCCATGAACTCCTTCCCATGCTGCTTCATGGAAATTTGCACACTGGGATATCACAACTCTGCTTGTGTGTTCATCAAAGAACCTATATGCACTCCCTGCATACCCTAGAAATCTCAGCTGCTCTGCAGCTGCATTCCCTTTTCTCTTAACTAAGGCAAAACTGCTAAATTCCCTCATGACCTTAAGGATGGTTTTCTCCCAGATAACACACTGTAGGGAATATTCTTTATGGATGAAGCCCACATCCTATTAAGTATGTGACTGACTGCATGTAATGCCTCTCCTCAGAGCATTTCTTCCATGTTGGCATCTCTGAACAAACACTTTACCATCTGATGTAGATGTTCACTCTGTCCTTCAGGATCATGTGCTTGCTGATAGGGAATTGTGCCAATTCCTTTCCTATTCAGCCACCCTTTACACTCTGGAATTATTACATCAGGGCATAAATATTAAAACTTTGCAACTTTTTTGCCAATCTGCCTTTCAGCAAAGGCTACCCACTTCCTGATTATTGTTAACGCCTCTGACTTGCTCTCCAGCAAATGCACCAAACCATATCGGGAGAAGTCATCCACAATACTGAGGAAATATGTTGCCTCTCCTGCAGATTTCTCAAATGGCCTTTTCAAATTAACAAAAACATGAGATAAAGGTCTCCGTGTAGACCTTGCACTCTTTCTGGGGAATGGCTTTGTCTTGCTTTTTACCTGGTTGTATACATCACATTGCAAGAATTTATCACAGTTCTTAACCCCGTGGTTCTCATACATCTTTAACACATTTTTAACACTTCAGATTCCATGTGCCCTGTTCTATTGTGTAGCAAGTGTATGCATTTCTTATTGATGGGATTTGCTTCATTCTACACAGCTCCCACTGTAGCTTGTGCATTATCTTTCAGGAAATACAGACCACCTCTATCAACTCCAGTGGCACAGACTTTCCCATCTTTGCTAATCTCACAACCAGTGGCTGTAAACCTCACATTAAACCCCTGTTTGGCTATTTGACTGACAGACGACACATTTAAACTCATTTCAGGAGCAAGATATACATTTTCCACTACTTTATCCAGGCATGGCATAAAGCAGTGTCCATAGCCCTCAACCTCTATCTTTTGTCCCTTTGCCACAAACAAGAATGGCATGGGGGCTGGTTTAAGTCTCTCAAATATGTCTCTGCCTGCTTACATGGACACATGCTCCACTGTCCAGGATATAGTTCTCAGTCCTCTCTTGATTAGAAGAGAATGGACATCACACTGGTGTCCTCTCTTGGCTTTTCCTTTCTGCCATATTGTTCCCTCCTAGGAGCTTTATCTCTGCTCTTCTGAAGGCAAAATCTCTGGATGTGTCCTTGCTGGCTGCAGGCAAAACATCTCCTGATGCTGAAGACTGCTTCCTCCATATCAGATGTGCTCTTCCTTTTCCTTCTCACAGGAAAAGCACTCATCTCTACAGCTTCCTTGACTTGGCATCTCCTCTATGCAGACTCTTCCTGTAGCCTTCCAACCAGATAAGACATATCAAGGCTGAATTCTGGAAAGGTTTCAAGGCTCTGGCTGAAAATGTTCCAGTCTTCTCCCAAAGAACTGAGCACAATAAAACATTGTTGCATGGGTGTGAACAATTCTCCCCACTCAATCAAGTCTGTAAAAAGTGTCTGCATTTTGTATAAATGTACAGTTACATCTTCTCCCTTCTCCAACCAGAATCTGTGCAACTGCCTGGTCAAAGCAATTTAGAAACCCAAGTTTCTCTGAAAACTTGTCAGCTGTGTTTTACAGAGGGTAAGCCACATATCAACATGAATTAGAAGTTCTCAACAGCCAGACCAATCAATGAATGAGCTATTTTATTTTGTTTCATTTAATCTTCATCAGGGTTCTGGGGTGGATTGGCCATATATTGCCACAAACCTTCCTTCTTCAGGAAAAAGTCCATCTTCCTGGTCCAGCTAAATAATTGCTGCCATTTAACTTTGCTAAAGGAAGTCCACCCTGTCCACCAGCTGCCATCTCTGCTGCTTACACCACAGGAACTCACAGACAAAGTCCTCATAGCAGGTTCCTCCATGCCAAATTCACCACAACTCAGGATGAAGCTCTCAGGCACCTGAACACACTGGATGGAAGACTCTTCACACTTGGCACTGCATGCGGTCTTCTGGGCCCATAACCTTTGTCACTCTGGTAGCAAGGCTTAAATGAGACTTTAGTATCTTCACCCAGACACTTAGATACCAGTGTGGAATGAAGAAGCTGGACTGGAAAGCTCAAAGGTGAAGAGATTTATTTACAAGTGCTAAGTAGAAGCTATATATAGAAGCAGGAACTATACAAACAAAACAAAGTTCCTCTCTGACTTTCAATAGTTCTCAGACAGTAACACATACAACTCACCAACTACTGCCCAACTTTTTGTAACCCACAATGTTTACCTTTAGACACAGCCTTATATAGTCTTGGTTGATGCAATCACTCCAGCACATGGCATAAGCCATTACCTCACTGTGCTGAGTCACTCACACACAGGTTTAATATACAATACACATAATTGGTGTTTGGCCTCAAGGACATTTATCTACATGTCTTGGCCTTGTCACACACACACCACACACACAATGAATTAGCAGATCTACAGATGTTAATTTTCACTGCCAATATGGCTGACACCTTATTAATGTTTATTCACAGGTTTTGTGTTGATCATTGTCAGTAACCTTTAACAGTAACCATATCATTTTCATATTATTTGTTACAAAAATAAATTCAATCCAGCCTCCACAGTCATAAATGTCATCTCTATAGAATGTGATGAATATTTTCAACAACCTTTCTCACTAATGAACATCTCTGGTCTTCTTTTTGTTCTTTTGGGTAGTTATACTTATATTGTCTTTCTCCATAATATATACACCAGGAACAGTTTTCCCAATTATGAGAGACAAAGAGAATGGAAAGCTTTCAATGATCATTTAAATCACACCAAACATGCCCAAAGAATCCCATTTTGTCTCTACTAGTTCAGGAGCTCAGACACTAGAGAGGCAACAGTTAAAGAAGTTTCACTGCCATCTGGAAGAGGATTGTCAATGTTGTCTATCTTCTCTTAAGGCTGACCTTTCACTCTATCCTCAGAGAAGACAGATGGTGGGATATCTTCCCAAAGAATATGGAATTGCAGCCTTCAAATTGCTCATGGGCCACTTGAGATTAAACTATGCCACCTGTTGCAAAGACAAATCCAAACCCTTCCCAGACTAGGAATGTTGAAAATTACTTGGACTGTACTTAGCCTGGGCTATATTTCTGCAACATGGTGGCCTATGTCACTGGACTGGAGGGTGTAGGATCTAGTCCCCTGCTGTGGTCCTCTTCTGCCCCCTTTTGACTCTTTCTCCTAGAAGATCTTAGGGCCTCTACAGACCGGCCCAAAGGGTCGGCCTGGAGACAGAGATAGGGAGGAGCAGCCACATGCCAACTGTCCCAACCCCAGCCCGATGACGTCCTGATGCCGCGCGCCATTATGCATGATGCATGGCATCAGGACATCCTCCCGGTGCAGCGTTTTTATGCACTGTGCCAAAAGGGGCGCTAAAGAGCTGCACGCCAGCTCTTGGGGTGCCCTTTTTCTGCTCCTTTCAGGGGCGGCAATAGGTAGGATATGGGCCACGGCACATGGTTGTCATGGCCTCGATCCGTGGCTAGCAGGGTGGCCCAGAGCCACCCATCTGCATAGCCCCTTAGTCAGAAGGCCACTACTGCTGCCAGATTGGTTTCTTGAAAGATATCTGAATTTGCTGACAGAAGAGGCTCCCCCCTCCCAACAGAAGATATTTTATCATAGACCCCTTCAACTACGCCATCTTCAAGTTAGGACTAACTGGACAAGTTAGTTTTGGCGTAAGGTTGGGCTTCTCTTCCTTTTGAATTACCTTTTCTGTGGTCTAAAACTTCAAAATAAGTGGTTTGACCTTCAACTTTCCCTTCTCTTAGGAGGCTCAAGTTCTGTTGCTGCTGACAAAACTGTCTTTAATTTACTGTGAAAGCTGGGAAAATGTTGCTGAGGGAAAAAGCAATTTGTCACTATATGATAAAAAAGAATAATGTTAAAAATGTACCTTCCTTCCCTTTTAGAGGGGGCAAAGTCACAGGCTGAATCTATTGATGCATTTTTATAGCTTACAGGAGATAAAAAGCATGTATATATCTTGGAAACAAAAATAACTCCCCCTTTTCCCCTTTTGAAATCATATTTGCAGTGCCCACACAGATATACTAGTAAGGTCTTTCTTCTAAGCATTTGTTGAGGGGGCAATGTTTCAGCAATTATAAAATTGCTAATACACAAATAGACTCATCAGTCTTCTTGGGGCCAGAAGAAAATAAGTTTTAAGGTATCCTTGAAATGGAGACAACAATAAAATTGATATGAGTTTGCAGAACTCAAGATGGAAACCAGAAGCAAAGGTAATGAGTTCAACCTATGTAAACCCTGAATGAATGAGAAATGGCTCACAGTGACATTCTCTGGTTATTATTGTTATAAAATGTAGCAATAATTTGCAAATAAGCAAAGGAGTACTCAAGCATATTTAGATTAGAGGAATTTTAGTTGGTTGTTTTTGTTGTTGTTGTTGTTGTTTTGCTATAGGGGCATTAAATGAATCATAGAATCATTAAGCTGAAGGGGGCTCATAGGCCACTGAGTCTGATCCTCTGCACAATGCAGGAAATTCTGATATAGCATCCAAAGAAAGTAGGTCTCCAGCATCTTTTTGAAGATATCCAGAGAAAGAGACTCCTTTAGCTCTCAAGGGATGCATCCACACTGCAGAAATAATCCAGTTTGACACCACTTTGCCATTGGGTCAATGGTATTAATCTTTTTGAGATGGGGTGAAACAGACAGGCAGGAAAATGCAGCTTGAAGCAGCCTTTTCTGAAGCTGCCTTAAAACCCCACCAAGTGCACTACCTGCTCCCAAGGCAGCTGGAGTGTGCATGTCATAACCACATGATGACCATCACTGTGAACCTGCACACATTTGCATGTGCAGCACTTCACCAGTCCAGTGCATCAGAGCAGAGGTGTAACAATGCAGGTGCCAGCAAGGTACAATCATGCCCCCCTTCACCCCATGCCCCCTTTGTCACTGTGTGATGTGTGCATGTTTTACTCATCTCTGTGAGAGGTGTCATGGTTTCTCTTTGGGGCATTGCCACCATCACTGCTTGGGTACGGCGGCCCTTCCCCTTTGGAAATGTGCTCCTGTGACTGGGCATTTACATGCACAATTAAGGTTAGAGTTTGGAAAGAGTGTGCCTTTAGAGCTGTCTTGGTGTTGGTACATGTGAAGGTGCACACTTTCCAAGAAGAAGCAGAAAAATCCAGCTACTTTTTAGTCTGGCTTTTCTCCCTGTAGCGCAGCTTGGGTGTGCTTTATAGCTGGCTTCAAGCTGTGTGTTGTCTTAATGCCCTGCCTTAAAACTGGCCAGAAACCTGCTTATTTTAATCTTCTCTTTTGCCCCATAGTTAATCTTCTCTGTCAGGGATCTCTGGTGTCAAAACAAACTATGGGGCTGAACAGAATGCCCAAAAGGGGCAGTGGCAAGCCGCCCTTTTGCTTACTGGATCGGGGTTGCAGCAACTGCACACCATGGCCCTGGTCTGGCACTTTGCCACTCTAAATAGAACAGGCAAATGCCACTCCTTTTTAGAGTTGTCAAAAAGCTGCCCTTGCAGCTTTTTGGCATTTCTTTGGGGTAGTGCATCTAAACACTGCACCAAAGACACACCCTTTTGGTGCCCGCTGTCTGTCCAGGTGGGCAGCATGACGGCGGCATTGGAGCAGAATCGGGGTGGCTGGCGTGCAGTCACCACATCCCCACTCTCCCTTCAGGCTGGCCTAAAATGCCAGTCTGACACCCCTACAATTCCCAGAATTCCATAGCATTGAGCCATGGCAGTTAAAGTGGTATCAAACTGGATTATTTCTGCAATGTAGATGCATCCTAGATAATTAGTTCCATTATCAAATTGCTCTCATAATCAAGATCTTCTTCCTTGTGTTCAATTGAAATCTACATTCCTCTAACTTACAACCATTAGACCTGGTACTACTCTCTGGGGAAGCAGAGAACTAACCTGTGTCCTCCCCTTTGTGACAGCTATCTAGATATTTTACATAGTTTAGTCACATCAGCACCCCACAGTCACTCTTCACCAGGCTGAATGTGCCATGTGCCCAAATCCCTCAACCATTCCTCATGTGTTCTGCTCTCCATATCTCATATCATCCTTTCTGCCCTTCTCTGAACTCATTGCAACTTGTCAATATCCTTCTTAAAATGAGGCACCCAGAACTGAATACAGTGTTCCAGATGTAGTCTGACTAGTGCATAATATAGTGGGACTATTCCTGTCCTTGACTTGGAAATTATGATTTTATAAATTCAGACTAAAATTCTATTTATCTTCTTTGCTGAAATATCACACATATGGGTCATGTTGAGTTTATGATCAACAATAATCCCAAGAGCCCAAAGCCACATGTCCACATGCACTAGTGTTAAGCCATGTGTCCCCATCCCATATTTGTGCATTTGGGGTTTTTGGCTAAAAATAGAATTTTGCATTTGTCTCTGTTGCATTTTATTTTAATAGTTTCAGCCTAATTTTTCAGTTTATCAAGGTCCTTTTGAATCCTATTCCTACCATGCAATGTGTTAGCTACCCCACTCAGTTTTTTGCCATCTGAAAACTTGGTAAGGATTCTCTCTACACTATTAAGTCACAAATGACAGCTATGATTTCTTTCAGTACTGGAAGGTGGACCAGCAGTAAACAATTAAAATTTACACCAGGATCCAGCTGAAAGTAGACATTCTTCGGTCCTATTAATTCCATTGTTAGAAATGAGGAACATATTGTGTATAACTGGGAGTTCACATCTGGTGTTTGTTGGTTTATTTTGTTTTATTTGCCAAAATCTTTCTAACCACTGCTACTGGAAAACTGTAGGAGCAGGGAAATCATTTTGATATAGTTGCTCTAAAAACTAGAAGTCATGGGAAATAATAATAATGATAATAATAATAATAATAATAATAACAATAAAATTTATTTATATCACACCTCTCTGTAAAAACAACCAAGGTGGTTTACAAGACAAAACAAGCAATCCCTTCCCCCAATAGCCCACCCCCTTACAATGCAATTAAACAGACAAAGGATCTTTGCAGACTGCCAGAAATAGTGCAAATTGAGGCCACTTTAACTGCCCTGACTCACAGGGGAAGCAGACGAGAGGCTCTGGGACGCTGTGGGATGGTGCGCCGCGGGACCGAGGCATCCTCACCGTGGCGCACCGTCGGCGTCCCTGAAAGGAGCACTAAATCAGCGCTCCTTTTATACGTCGCCGAAAGTGCGCCCCAAAAGTGTGGGCCGCACTTTCGGCGACCCTTCCACCGCAGCGTGTGCGGACGCTGCGGCAGGAGGTTGCCCTCGGAGTGCCGGCCGTGCAGAGGGCCGGCGGCTCCGAGGACGACCTCGGGAGGAGGAAGGGGTGCTGAGCGTGCGGCTGCCCCTCCTCTTCCCTGCCTCGGAGACGGCACAATTAGCCATCTGCCGAGGCCCTCAGTGCTAGGGAATCATGGGAACTGTAGTTTATTGTGGCACCAGAGCTCTCTGACAGAGAAGGCTCAATGTCTCAGAAAAAAATCCAGTTCCCATGATTCCCTAGCACTGAGCCAGGACAGTTAAAGTGGACTAAATTTGCACTATTTCTGACAGTTTGCAAAGACCCAAAATATAAAAACATACTTAAAAATCACAAATCACAAATAATTTAAAATGGATATAGCGAAAATCAGGGACAGGCTTAACTATTTTTGGTGGCTGGTTACCTACTCAGGAAAGGCCTGCTGGAAGAAATCCATCTTAACAGCTTTTTAAAAACTGTTTCGGGTGGTCAAATGATGGATCTCATCTGGCAGGCCATTCCAAAGTCTGGGAGCAATAGTTGAAAAGGTCCTCTGGGCAGTTGCAGATAATTTAGTTTTTATAGGTTGCAATAAATTCTTCCCAGAGGACCTTAGTGCATGGGGTGGATTATATGGAAGGAGGAGGTCCCGAAGATAGGTTGAACTCAAGCCATTTAGGGCTTTAAAGGTAATAACCAACACCTTGTACTGTGCCCAGAAACTAACAGGCAACCAGTGAAGTGATCTTAGGATAGATGTTATATGGTCTCTCCTGGTTTTACCTGAGACCAGCCTGGCTGCCATATTCTATATCAGTTGAAGTTTCTGAACTAGGCACAAGGGTAGCCCCATGTAGAGTGCATAGCAGAAATCAAGACGAGAGGATACCAACACATGTACCACGGTTTCGAGGTCCCTAACCTCCAGGAAAGGGCGCAATTGGAGTACCAGCCGAAGCTGATAGCAGGCGCTCCTGACCACCGGATTCACCTGATTTGTCATCTGAAGAGGCGCAGCATCCCAGGCCCAGGAAGGAGCGCTAAAATAGCGCTCCTTCCGCAAGACACCGAAGGTGCACCACAAAAGGCCTCTGGTGTACCTTCGGCACCTCTTCCGTTGCAGCGTGTGCAGACGCTGCAGCGGAAGTGCATCGTCTGAGTGCCGGCTGTGCGGAGGGCCGGCTGCTCCGACAACGTTTTCGGGAAGGGGTTGGGGCACCCAGTGTGAGGCTGCCCCTCCCCTTCCTGACCTCGAAGATGGCGCTTTGCGCCTTCTGCTTAGGCCTGAAGTGTGATAGGGGTCAAGAGAAGGAGAAGGAGGAAGGGAAGTGGTGTTTTTCCCTTTACATCTTTTGTTGCATTCTTCTAAGTTTTACCCTTGATTTATCCATGGGTCATATCAAAATCCATGATTTTGGCCTTAAAACTTTCCCTCAACTTATACATGAGGTCGATTTCTACACAAGTGTACATGGTATATCTTTTCTAGAGTGTTTTTCTTGTTCTAATTTTGCTTTTATAAAATCTGGGGCAGATTTGAATGAATGAATGAATGAATGAATGAAGCTAAGTTCAAGAATCATGAGAAAACTAGGAATGCTTGTGTTCACAAGACAAGCCAAACAAACCAACAAGTTGCTGCATATTTTCTACAAAATATTTTCTACAAGGCTGAAGGATTCATGTGTTGTGCCAGACTGGCCTGATGAATTGTGCTGTGAGAGGAGTAGAAATTGTTATAGAAAATATGAGAGCCTGACTATATTTGTTCCACTAGATGGGTTTTCTACAGAGAAGGAAAGAAATGCATTTCAGCTAATCTATTTCTTGCACTAAAGAAATTCTGAGGACATATTCTATTTCTCATGAAACATCAGGGGAGATATATATATATATATATATATATATATATATATATATATATCACAAGCAAAGATATAAAACCTGAGATAAATCTGAGTCCAAAAAGCTGCTATAATACCCTCTTCAAACTGATTTTTTTGTTTGGATCTCATTAATTGCCTTTGTAAAAAACAAACAAACTCATTTACCCAAAGCTTGGGTAAGAATTACCTTGGCAGAATCAATTCAGACTTGATTCTAAAAGACAAACAGGAAAAGTTTCTCAGTATGAGTTTGGATAATCTTGAAGAAGGTGTCATTAAAAAACAACAAGTTTTAATTAATTTTCTCTGTCTGTAGTATGTGAAATACTTGTCATATTTGTAGCCATCTTCTTATATAAAAGTATTCATCCTAAAAGATTCACAACAGGGACTATAAATCCCTTTACTTATGAGTCTTGCTCTCTCCCTTACTGATATGTGTTTATGAGATCTGGAGGGGGCTACCATCTCCCCCATGACTTGGAAATGACATGACACTATGACATAGAGGTCACCCCAGAAGCATTACATGGAGACCGATGATTGCTGGGATACCACTTTGAACAATAGGTGGAATCGAAAAATAGGTCTAACAAAGAATGCACACACATGCATATAATTACCACAGGCATATCTGGGCTCAAATTTTAACTCCTGAATGGTAAATCAATATGAAAATCAATCTCATTGATTTAATGGGTTTGATCTGGCTGGGAACAGCAATTTGGTTTAGAGCTATGATTGCTGACCCATTGCTGAGTTGGCCTTTTCAGACTGTCAGAAATAGTGCAAATTGAGCTCACTTTAACTGCCCTGACTCAGTACTAGGGAATCATGGGAAGTGTAGTTTTTCATATTGTAAGGAAAGCAGGCTCGGACATGAAAGAGGGAGGAGTGAAAATAGGAGGAAGAAATATCAACAATCTGAGATATGCTGATGACACCATAATACTAACAGAAAACCTCACAGACCTAGAACAACTACTATGGGGAGTTGCAGACTGCTAGAAATAGTGCAAATTGAGTCCACTTTTAGGGTTAGGGTTAGGGAATCATGGGAACTGTATTTTATTTTGGCACCAGAGCTCTCTGACAGAGAAGGCTCAATGTCTCAGAAAAAAACTACAGTTCCCATGATTCCCTAGCACTAAGCCAGGGCAGTTAAAGTGGACTCAATTTGCACTATTTCTAGCAGTCTGCAAAGGCTTATGGTCACAAGTAAGTAACATACATGCACTGTACACCACTTATGTACTAGGTCCTGTGAATAATATCTTATCAAAAACATATGATTGTCTGTGGCCTGAGAGTTGGCAAATAAAGAATTATTTTCATTATTTGTCAAACAGTCAAACACATAAAGAATTATTTTCATTATTTGTCAAACAGTCAAACACCAACTGAAATTTGTTTGAAAATGAACTCTCAAGGGAACCTATCAAGATTTTCAAGAAACTCATTTGTGAGTATTTCTTCCTCATAAAATCTACTCTATGAGTAAATCTTTGGCTATGGAAGAGACACAGGGCATTTTAAATAGCTCTTCCAAATGTCCAAGCCTCACTATTTTTCTTGCTAAAATTGCTTTTCACAGAATCTCTTGCCTTATCACCACAGTGTGAATCTCTTGCAATACATCTTATCGTGTAATGCTCAACAAACACATCAATCTAAACTGCTGTCTACCTGTTTACCAATAAGAAGGTGAGAGGAAGTAGTAGATCTGCTACTTTTTGTCTTCAACATAGAGTAGATAATCTTGGGGGTTTTTTTAAATTAAAATTCTGGACCACCACTAATTTTGAAATTATTTATGAAACCTGAGACTCTTTTTAGATCTTGGAAGAATATGGCAAACTTACCGGGTTCAAATTGAACAAAGATAAGTCTGTAATTATTAGACAGAACAATTCTAATGAGAATCTGCATTTGACCTCCATGACAAACTCAAGGTTTTGGGAAGGAGATGTTTTGTTTGATCTTTTGTCATTAATAGACAGTACATAACCTGTAGAGTATCAGGCTCAGAAACAGCAAATTCCTGAGAACTAGATACCTGGGGTTAACAATTAGCAATGACTTTCATGTCCTCTTTGTCAGCTTGAAATCATCTTCTGTGCCAATGATGTGTAAAAGTTCCACCAATGTACTTGTAAAATGTTTTGGAAGAAATGACAGTGTTCTAGAGATCTTTTAACTTTTTGCAGAGCTGTATTTGTGAGACAGAGGTGTGTCCCTTAAGCTGACTTGTGCTGTGTGGCAAAAAGGAACTGTTTGTGCAAGGCTATACTGGATGCCTCCATATTCAGGCATATAAAAAGTACAACCACTGGGGTCATTGGTAGTTATGTCACAGTACTTTGTTGTTCTTGTTAATTGCCTTCACATCAATCTCAACCCATGATGATCCTATGGATAAGACATCTCCAGGCTCCCGTGTCCTCTACTGCTCTGCTCAGCTCCTGCAAACTCATATTCATGCTGTCTTTAATAAAGTCCATCCATCTAGCATGTGACCCTCCTCTCTTTCTACTTCTCTCCACCTTTCCTAATACTATTGTCTTTTCCAATGGTTCATGAATTCTCATGATGTGTCCAAAATATGACAATCTATGCCTTGCCATCTTGGCTTCTAGGGATATTTCTGGCTTGATCTGCTCTAGGACCCATTTGTTTATCCTTTTGGCTGTCCATGAAATCCTCAGCACTTTTCTCCAGCACCACATCACAAATGCATTGATTTTTCTCCTATCTTCTTTCTTGACTTCCAGCTCTCATAGCCATACATGATAATAGGGAATATGTGGCTTGTATGATTCTGACTTTTGTGCCGAGTTGTATGTCTTTGCATTTTGGGATCTTTTCTAGTTCTTTCATAGCCAGCCTCCCCATTCTTAATCTTCTTCTGATTTCCTGGCTGCAGTCCCCATTCCGATTAATGTTTGATCCCAGATATGAGAACTCTTTTACTATTTCTATTTCCTCATTGTCTAGTTTGAATGTGTGTAAGTTCTCTGTGGTCATTATTTTTGTTTTCTTTATGTTCAACAGTCAATCTGTCTTTGCACTTTCTTCTTTGATCTTCCTTGGGGGGGGGGTTTGCAGACTGCCAGAAATAGTGCAAATTGAATCCACTTTTAGGGTTAGGGTTAGTGCTAGGGAATCATGGGAATTGTTGTTGTTTTTCTGAGACATTGAGCCTTCTCTGTCAGAGAGCTCTGGTGCCAAAATAAAATACAGTTCCCATGATTCCCTAACCCTGACCCTAAAAGTGGATTCAATTTGCACTATTTCTAGCAGTCTGCAACTCCCCATAGTAGTTGTTCTAGGTCTGTGAGGTTTTCTGTTAGTAGTATGGTGTCATCAGCATATCTCAGATTGTTGATATTTCTTCCTCCTATTTTCACTCCTCCCTCTTTCATGTCTGAGCCTGCTTTCCTTACAATATGTTCTGTATGCCCTGGTGGCGCAGTGGTTAAATGCCTGTACTGCATCCACTCACTCATAAACCACAAGGTTGCGAGTTCAATACCAGCCAGGGCTGAGGCTTGACTCAGGCCTGCATCCTTCCGAGGTCGCTAAAATGAGTACCCAGCTGTTGCGGGGCAATCAGCTCACAGTTGTAAACCGCTTAGACACCCCATAGCATGGTATGAAGCGGTATATAAATGAAGCTGCTTTGTATGTAAGTTGAATAGGATGCAGCCTTGTCTGTCTCTTTTGCCAATTGGGAACCATTCTGTTTCTCCGTGTTCCATCCTAACAGTAGCCTCTTGTCCTGAATATATTACTACTCCAATAGTATTTCAATTTTTGTTTTTGAAGTAGTCATAATTTGATAATCAATGAAAATCAATGTTTTATATGCCTAAGTTAGAAATGTATACTATTGTATGTAGAAATTAGAGGCCTGCAAGAACTGATACCTTTAACACAGAAACACATGGCCAGAATGTCAAAATGTTTATTTACACCGTGGCCTTAGAGGGACCCTAAAGCTGTAACAAAGAGGTGCCAGGACGCGTCATAAAGCCATAACAATAAATCAGTGCAGAGAGACCCTGAAAGGTCCTGGAAGTAACAGTCTCTGCTGATAAGATGTTTTCCTGGAATGCAGTGGGTCAGGCACAAATGGTACCCTAAGCAGATTATAATGTATGCATAGATATTTACTCTCATTGCTTAGAATTCTATGTGTTTAAAGTTTCCAATAAGATGTAAGAGATGAGCTCTTTGTCTGTTTGGGTATAAAAACAACAGCCATTTTCCTTGTCCTTTGCCCAGGTTTGGAAACACAAGTTTCTCCTGGGACACTGTGCACATTATTAAATTTATCCTGTTTGTATCTCATCAATGGTCTTCCTTCTCTAATTTTGCTCTGCTGCTAAGGACCTGGTGCTGTGGAGTCAAAAATCCACAGTTCAAATTCTACAACAGTTTTCAGAGGAATTTTATGACCCACTTTTGAAATCCTAATGCTGAATATTTCTGACTTTTGCCTTGCTCAATTTGACAGCTCTTTATGTTATTTTATGCTCTCCATCTGTGTTGCAAAGGATTCTGGATCATGTTCCCAATACATTTAAGTTCACACACACGTTCTATAAGTAGCACAAAAAACTTGAACTCCTTTATTGTTTCTGGTGTGGAAGGAACATTTCCACAGTAACCATAGTAATTGCTCTATCTGCTTGTATAACCAATGGAGATATTCTACTGGATGTTATTTCTCCATATATTCCTTGCATCTAGATGCCAAAATAAACTATATAATAGGGAACAGCACACAAAACTCTGTTTTCCTCTTCTCTATTTACAGGTTGAGTCTTCCTTATCTGAAATGTTTTTAATGAGAAGTGTTTGGGATTTTGGATTTATTTATTTGGATTTTCAAATATTTGCACATACATAATGAGATATCATGGTGATGGAACCCAATACTAACATGAAATTAATTTTATGTTTCTCACACACATTATAAATATAGCATGAAGGTATTTTATACATAATATTTTTAATAATTTTATGCATGAAACAAAGTTTGTGTTCACTGACCCATCAGAAAGCAGAACTGTCACCTATGTGGACAATTTTGGATTTTGCAGTATATCACATTTCAGAATTTCAGATCACCTATGTGGACAATTTTGGATTTTGCAGTATATCACATTTCAGAATTTCAGATAAGGCATACTCAACTTGGACGTTAACTTAACAGAACAACTGGATCTATCAGATTCTAAATTTGTTTTTTGGTCCTTTCCACCACTACATCTCATATCTTTATTCCATTACTTATATTGTATTTTTTGTTGTGTGCCTTCAAGTCATTTCAGACGTATGGCAACCCTAAGGAGAATCTATCATGGGCTTTTCTCTGCAAATATGTAACTTTCCAAAGATGCCCCATTGGGTTTCTATGACCAAGTGGGGATCTGGACCCTTATCTCCAGAGTCAAACACTCAGGCCACTACACCACACTGGCTCTCTTCTATTATATATCATTATTTTATTTATAATTTTTATTTCCACCACTGGCCCTTAAAACTACATGCTACTACCTCTGCTTGAAATGCCCTACCACCCTCCCCACCAAAGTGTTTCAATCTACTCAAAATGAAGCTCTTGGAAATTTAATCCAAATCAGTCAATAAAATGAAGCTCATGCTTACTTATTCCTCTCCAGCTGGAACCAATGAAACACCTGAGCACTTCCATCTGGAGCAGCATTGTGATAATTCTATTCAACACAGCATCCACATAGGACGTTATCACATGGGGGCACATCTGCTGGTTAATCCACACAAAACCCAAACAGAAACTGGATTAGTGCCTCGTGTTTTCACACGACGTCGCACAGAAACTGGACAGAAAGTGGACAGAAACTGGTGTTAACGGAGATCTTTTGAAATTCGGTTGTTTTGAGGAAATGCAAATGCGCAATTAAGATAATTTCGCATTTGCCATAATGTGAAAAGCAATTGCGTATTTGGAAGCATTTCCCTACATTTTCCCATGGTTCCACGGGATCCTTGAGGCAGCGTAAGCATCTTCTTCCCCCTCAGCAGACGGCTAATTGAGCCGTCTTGGGGGCAGGGAAGGGGAGGGGCAGCCGCACGATCGACGCCCCAACCCCTTCCCCAGGTCGTCCTCGGAGCAGCCGGCCCTCCGCACGGCCGGCACTCCGGTGCTCCAAGGAGGACCTCCTGCTGCAACATTTGCACATGCTGCGGTGGAGGAGTTGGCGAAGGTGCGCCTCAGCCTTTTGTGGCGCACCTTCGGCGGCTTGAAGGCTGGGTGGACGTGGGCTGCCCCGGGAAGCTGCACTGTGGGGCCGAAGTATCCCCACACCTCAGCCCCGCGGCACAGCTTCGCTGCCCCTGAAAGGAGTGCTAAATTGGCGCTCCTTTCACAAGTTGCCGAAGGTGCACCGCAAAAGGCTGCGGCGCACTTTCAGCAACTCTTCCGCTGCAGCCTGTGCAAAAGCTGTGGCGGGAGTTCCTCCTCAGAGTGCCAGCCGTGTGGAGGGCCGGCTACTCCGAGGACGACCTGGGGAAGGGGTGACAGCCACGGCGAGCATAGTGCGCATGTGCTAGAAGATCATTTCTAGTACATGTATGGGATTTTCTCACTTGTGTATGAACGTTAAATGCGGTTTCAGCGGGAGCTTCCTTTAATTGCGCAATTAAGGTAATTACGTGTGAACATCATTTGCGGAATCAAGGTTTATTTTCAGAATTTGTCATTTCCAGTTTATTATCGCTTTGTGGCTCACGTGTGATAACGTCCATACTTTTTTTAACCATTCCGTAAAGTACAGTTTTGCATACAATATTTTATATTAATACTAGATCCTCAATTAAGAAAGGCAGCAATAATCCACAAAGCAAACATATGCATATTGCAAGCAAAGTAAACATTATTCTTGAATGATTAAACCAGAGTCAGGGAGTGCAAAGTAATCTTCTCATATTCTTTACTATCTCCAGAGAAAAAGGGAAGTGTCCCATTATTATTATTATTATTATTATTATTATTATTATTATTATTATTATCATTTCCTGATGAGAATGAGGCCATCAAGCCAAGGCAAAGTCCACCACACATTTCTCATCTGGTGTAATTTTTCAACTGTCTTGAAATTTTGAATTGAATATTACAATGCATTTCTCAGTTCAAAAATAAAGTAGATAGAGGTAGAGGTAGAGGTAGAGGTAGAGGTAGAGATAGAGATAGAGATAGAGATAGAGATAGAGATAGATATATAGGCTGGCCTAAGCAGGCCTGGTTAGTAAGTGAATGGTGAATCACCTAGTAATAACAGGTGCTGTAGGCTGTATTTCAGAGGAAGACAATGGCCAATTATCTCTGGGTATTCCTTGTCTAAGGAAACCCTATGGGATTAATGGGTTTACCAAAAGCTGAATCAAGACCTGAAGCACATGTAAATATATTTGGGATAATGGTGTGTCAGGTTTGCACACTGGGGGGAAAAGTGTATACATAGAGTAGTAATAGCTGGCAGAATTTCTGGTTGTGAGTTCTCCATCACGACCATTATATCCTCCATACACTCCCAAAACCTCTTCTGGAGCATCAAGAAAGGGTGACATGATGCTAAACGAGAGAGAAAGAAAAGGAAGTTCTGGCCCTATATAGTCATCACAGTATTATCATCAGACCAAAATATGCTTATACTTGTGAGAAATGCATGCAAACATTTGATAGACATTGTTTCTCTTTTAAAAAAATATAGACTGATGATGAAATTGAACCATGCAGATGTTTCACTGAGTATATGCAAAAGTGTCCTGGTCTGGAAATAGAAATGATGTGTCCATTTCAAGTGAAATTACACCTCAGCCCATCCTCCTATCCCACTTTGAGCACTGTTTATTTCTAGCCAGACAAGGACTTGTCAATCCAGGCTACCATTTTGTTTCCCAGACTGCTGTGAAAGAAAATGAGATCCGTCAGATTACCAACCTAAACAGCTTCAAAATAGCTGTGAAGACAGATCTCTTCCAGCAGGCCTTTCCTGACTAGATTTCCCAGCCTCAGGAGTCCCATTATCCCTTCTTTGGCTGCAATCCTCTGTTCAATCTATTGTTGCTGGTTAGGTTTTTATATAATTTAATATGTTTTTATGTATTATGTTTTAATGTTATCATTAGTTTAATTCTGTTTTAAGGGGTGGGAGGGTTGGGGGATTTTGGATTGTATTTTAACATTGTATGGAGTTTTAATGCTATGAGCCACCTCGATTGTTTGACAGAGAGGCAGGATATAAATAAAATTTATTATTATTATTATTATTATTATTATTATTATTTTATGTCTCTGTAGGTTTGTCTATCAGCTTCATTGTGTATTCTCTTGCCACACTGGGGACTATTTCTTTACTCTTTTCAGAACCATGCTAAAACTCCCAGCACATGCCCATTAAACTCATCCTGTTAGTTTCTTTTTTAAAAAATTGATTACATTAATTAACTTTCCTCAGTACAGTCCCCTCAAAGAAGAGAAATGAGCCTCCAAGCTTGGTTTAGGCCCTTCTGCTCCATTCAATTGTCATCTACTTGGTTACTTGTCAATTTGATGTTTATATTTATTAAACATTGGTAAGGAGCAAAGGGTTTTCATTATCACACATGATTCTATTGAACACTTTCATACATTGGGATTAGACCTCTTGCAAGCAATATGTCTAACAACTCTTGGAGCTGCATGTGGCTTTCCAAGGCTGTTTTCTCAGTCCTCATCCATCAACCCCTCCAGAGTGCCTGGACCACACTTTTTAAAACCCTTGCCTAATGAAGAAGTCAGTGGAGCTTTGAAAGCTTGCATCACTGTTTGTGGATTTTGAATGTTATTGTACTCCTCCAACACTGTATAATTTTTTTAAAAAGTTTTTCAAAGTGGATTTTTGGCTCACTTCCTGGTTGTTATTGTGGTTTTTCATCTTTTGATTTTTTGCCAATCTGTGCAAAAGGCTATGCAAAAGGTCCTAGAGCAGGAAAAAAAAAGTATATCTCAACAGCATGTTTACAAATGTTATCAACATCACAAATGCTCCTGGAGAATTAAAAAGTCAGCTAATGGAAGAATAATGCCAGAAACCATTTAATTCTACATTGTAATGACCAAATTGTTGCTTTGTCTCCTGTGATTTCTGACTAGCTGCATTTTTATATTTGTTTTCTAAATTAATTTTAGTTTCATTAATCATTGCAAAACAATTCAAAGTCTGCCTAGCTTTTAAAATGGTGCATGTTTATACATTTTAACATTGGCTCAAGGGCATTTTTTAAAAAATCACTTTAAAAGCATTTTTAAACTACCTTGGGGAAGTCGGCTTGTGGTGTTGCAGGCATCAACCAAGTAATAAATCAGAAATAAATCAGAAACTACAGTGCAAGAATAGCATCTGATCTGACTAATATCCAAAATATGAGTTGAGATTCAGAGATAGGATGGTGTCTAATGTTCAAATGTTCATTCCTCTCCAATGGATTCCAATGTTCAAGCAGTATTTTGAATAATAATAATAATAATATGAAGTATTTATACCCCGCTCTTCAGCCAAAGGCTATCAGAGCGGCTTACAAGTGGATTAATGATGGTTCCCTGCCCTCAGGCTTACAATCTAAAAAGACAAGACACAAAAGGAGAAGAGAATAGGGGTGGGGAAGGGGAATAAGTCCGTCAGATCTTCTCTCCCTCAAAAGCCTGGACCAAAGCAGATGGACTGGAGGGAGGGCCCTTCTTCTTCTCCAGGCTAGGCCCAATGAGATGGCCTGCCTTCTCTCCCTCCAAATGATGGTGGATGGAGGGAGGGCCCTTCTTCTTCTTCAGGCTAGGCCCAATGAAACCTGGAGACACCGAATCATAATCCAATACTGAACTACTACACCATGGTGGCATGTAAGCAGAGATTGCAGATGTCAAATTTTAGAGAAATGCGTGCTGATGGGAGATTTTTATACAGCTTTAACTTCTGATTGATTGATTGATTTAAAGAGAGAAATCACAATAACTTTTTGGAAGAATTGAAAACTTCCACTAGAAAATTAATTAGTTCAAGTAAAGGTGCATGAAATGAAGCAGACCCAAATATGCATAAAATCCACAGACATAGAAGTGTTGAAAAGAATAACTCAAAAAGCATAGGGACAATAAATCAAGTTGTAAATCTTAACAGGAGGTACTATATGCAAATCTCTGGAAGACTGTATCTAAATGGGTTAGATTTCTAAATCTAGGAAGTAATCAGGGTCAGAGCTAAGTAAATTGTGCATGCTAAGACATCTGGGAGAAAGGGGGAGGTACACAGAAGAGCTTAGGTGGATAAAAAAGAGAAAATGTGGTGTCAGAATTGTCTACAAGATCAAAGGAGAAGGGAGGCTACTCCTCATGATGGGGCAGGGTGGCAAAAAGAAAGGGTTTGGAGGAATATAAAATGTAGCTCTGAGTACTTGCATACTTGTACTTATTGGTGCTCCAGGCACTACCTGGCCTTATACCTCACATTGATTGAAAGGGGCCAGACTATAAAACACCCATGAACTGGTTTAAAAATAGCACTAAGTTTTTCCTAATCATTCAAGAAAATGAGAAAAATGTGCGGGGAGGTCTTCAGAGAAGGGAGCTGCAAGAGTAGCTGGGGTGTGTGGAAATGGTTTTGAGCATTAAAAAAGTGAGACCATAGTAGGATCTTTGGCAAAGCAGGTCCTGGAATATGACAACTCTGCAAAGTAGGCTAATGCAGTCTTTCATCTTCAGCTCTTGATTGTTATGAAAATAGAATACAGCATTGGGGTGTCTCTCATGAAAGAAATCAGAAATTTTTTGAAGGATACGCACAAAGGTTAAGAGACCTGAGACATTTTGAAACCAGTTTAAAGCAGCCACTTGAAAATAAAAGTCATGAAGGAAAGAACACAATCCTACCAAAAGTAAAGTGATTGGAGAGTTGTTATTTTTGTATGTCTTCAAGTCATTTTTGACTTAACGGCAACCCTAAGGCACACCTAACATGTTTTTTTTCTTAGCAAGATTTATTCAGAGGGGATTTTCCTTTGTTTTCCCCTAAGGCTGAGTGTCACTTACACATGGTGGGCTTCCATGGCTGAGTGAGCATTTCCAGAGTTGTAGACCAGAGCTCAAACCATCACACCATGCTGTCTCTGGTAAAATGTGCCCTAGGATTAGAAGATGGACCTATCAGTCCCTCAACTCTACTTCTGTTCTTCTGGTCTCCTATATCCTGGGTAATTTAGTGACAGATTGTCTCCCCTTCTGAGGCCTGAACCAAGTTTTGAGTGAGGCCAAGATTTGATTCTTGGGAAAGATATCTGCTTCACCTCAAGAAGACTCTAAAATGGACTTGATTCTTCACAGACTTTGGATGTGGGTCTTGTTCACATCTCTAATGCAAGTCATTTTAGATGTTTTTAAGGTCATTCAGGGGCTCTGTTCACACATTTTAAGTGATTTGCACAAATGTGGAGAGCTGCCTGTTACCATTATATGCCTCCTGTCTGACATATGTAGATTAACTTTTAGCTCTGATAAAAATTCAAATGAGTTACAGAAGGGGTACTTCCAACTCATCCCCAGTACTTGCAGACAGAGAGCTACACTTTCACCCTTGGAAACAATTCATTTCTGATTTCTAACTTGTTCTCCACTAATGGTGAGTGATATGATTTTCCCTCAGACAGCTTTGTGATTCAGAATGCTTGATGTTCACAGCTAGAGAATCTCACAGGCATTGAACATGAGAATCAATCTCTCTAAATAGAACACAAAAAATATATTTCAGGTCCTGGCTGTTATTATCTGTTCATGTCAGTTGGGGATAAGTAAAATAAATCCATCAAGTTCACATTTTTACATGAGATTCATAGTCAGAAACAAAGGTATACTGGAATATTATTTGTAGTTGAAAATCAACACATTCTCAAGCTTGTCAGGTAACTTTGCCCCTCCCCTAAAATAATACTTACAAGTTGCACACAGTTTAGAAAACAAGGATTAAAAAAATGTTTATTCTGAAAAACACAGGCATTCTTTATGTAATACCTAAAAGTATGTAAGAATGTGTCCCTTTTACATGTACACAAGATATGTGTCCACATTGGGGAAAGGGCACAAAAATAAGGACAAATTTCAATGTGGAAACCTTCCCCCACCCCCACCCCCACCCCCCACACACCTGCTGTGAATCCAGTGCAGATCCAAATCAGAATGACCACACAGGTTAAAAAAATGGGAACCATGAGGAGCTTGAGCTTGATGGATTCTCACTTCCTCCATCAAGGTGAGAGCCTTCATGGCTAAATTACGCAAGATATCAAATGTGGTTTTTTTCTAAGTGAATTATTTCCCCCCAAGTGTAAGCATATTTGGCTTGAGGCTATTAGGATTAACAGGGAGGGAGAATTTAAATATTCTTTGATTTGGAGTGACATACCAATTGACAAGGATCAGATTTTCTCACCAGATGTAAACAGCACCTCCCAGAAACAACATATTTGCTGATGCCATGATCAATGGAGGGCATGCAACAATGGGGGGGGGGGTCACCTTTCTAATGCAAATCATATCTTATGTAAGTCACATTTTGCTGTGTCCACAGCTGGGAGGAATTAAACTCCTTCTCTGTGCTATCTCAGGCTCATACTTTCTCATCACCACTATGAACCCTTGAATACTATGTTTACCAATCCCACCTCCTCCATGCAGCAGCTGGCCACATTTTTGGTGTGCTCATGTGCAAGTCTGCCTTTGATGCTGGTTGGCCAGCAAAGGAATGCAGCCAGGGACAGAGGCATTCATTGGTCATAATGGATGATGTTATCATAAGTGATCTAATTTCCCCTCCCAACATTGTTTGAAAGTTCATACTGTGGACCTATGACAAAGTGTTGCAAATGTTGCCTTTGATGATGGAAAAAATGGGAGTGATAAGATTTTCTGGACTTTAAACAAATATTCTGTAATCCCCAGTACATACAGTATACTATAATAAATTGTAGCTGTATCAAAGATTGGCTAGACTTTGCAATTGTCTTGGAAGATTACAAGACTCTGAGAAAATCAACCTTGCAAGCAATTAGAGAACCTTACCTATGGAAAGAGAATTCGGACAGATATTTTAACATTTCACACACACCGGCTTCCAGACAAAGATATACGATGACAAACACAGATATGCAAAAGAACAAACACCCCTAAAGCAAATCAGGAGTTGGTCTTGGCCCCTGAGACATCAACAATGCTTATGAACACCATTAACAATGATGATGAATGGATCACTTGCTCTTTGTGACATGTGCACTGGCAAATGATGCACATAATTGATTTCACAGGAGATGAGCGTACACTGAGCTAATGTTTCTCATCAGGGAATCATAACAGTTCAATTTTTGATACAAAATACCTGAAACAAGCCATTCCCAATGGAAATCTTCATTAAGCATGGCTGGCATGAGGAAAAGGTGGCTAGCACTGAGCAATTGTTAAGGAGAGGGATTATGTTTCCTTACTGGACATGGATCTAGGTGTGAGTCAGTGACAGAGGGCAACATTGGTGTGTGCGGTGCAAGAGCATAGCATTTGACTGGCAAAACATGTACAACTTGTCAAAATCAATATTCCACATCAGTGCTGGGAGCACAAGTAGAACCACACAACATTTTGTGATGAATCAAACACCACTAATGCCTTTCAGTCCAGTGGTGAATTTCTTGCTCCAGGGATAATGAATCCATTCTCAGTTTTACAACCATTTTCCCTGAAGTGTCTCTGAATGGCATGAGATCACTTTTGGTGTTGAATCTCTGTCAGGAGTACTGTCCAGTGGCAGGAGAGCTCCTGTAGTACAATCAACCCTCCATTTGTGGGTTTGACATTTGAACTTATGAATATTCATGAGTTCATAGCTGCTGCTTAGTTCTCTTGATTCCCTCCTCTCTTCTCAATCCCTAACCCTTCCAAAGGAACTACAGCCAGATTTTAACCCTTTTTTTGTTCCATTGATCTCCTTGTTCAATTCCTGTTCCTCCTAATCAACCTCTCAATGTCCTGTTCTTCCAAAAGTTCTAGCCAGATTTTAAACCCCCTTTCCAGCCTCCTTAACTCACTCTTCTTCCTTCCAATCATCCTTCTCTCCATCTTTTGTTCCTCCAAATGAACCAGGCAACCTCCACAAATGTGGAGGGGTGATTGCTCCTGGAAAAGACACAAGAGGAGCACTCATGAGACTGAGAGTAAATTCATCACCCCCATGATTCACACATTATCCTCAGGGATGGGTCCTCAGCCACCCCTGAGTAGAATCCAGGGACACTCTTTCTTAGCTCTCTGCTAGGTAGTGAAGACCTTTTCCTAGTGCCACATCCCTTCTGAAGAAACCCCTATCTTGACATTTATTTCCACAGTGCAAGAGCCTACTTGCTATTGGTTGGTGAATTCCATGATTAGTCCTACCTAGAATAGATCCACTGAAATGAATGGGTCTTGTTACTCATATCTGTGGGGGAGGGAATCATGTGATCCTGCCAATTCTATCTAGGCCTTCTGGAAGTTCTAATTCAACATCTGGAGGACTTCATGATTCTCACACAAGCATGTGATTAAAATGTCCTATTCATTTCAATATGTTCACTCTAGATAAGACTAATATAAAATTTAGCCCTCGGTTTGTCAGCAACCACATTATTTGCTGATAATATCAGTTTTTTGCTCATGCCTATATAAGTTACTTACATTATATAAAACTATCTAGGGAATTAGGAGCAATCATAATTCTCTTAATATTAGTATATGAGATGGAAGGACAGTATCTTTTCAGTAACGTTTGCTCTATTCATGAGTGCTCTTCCATTTGAGATCAGTAAGACTAAGTTTTTGACCTCAATAGTAATTCTGCATGTCCTAGGACATGATCATAGCATGTACAACCTGGTTGTGGTATTCCATGTATTTTTGAAATCAAATAGAAGTTGAAACTCAGTGGAGCAAAAGTCATATTCCTTGACAGAACAACATTTCTTCTTTTTATCTCAATGTTTTACTTTGATGGAGGAAAACATTTCTGGAACACTCGGGAAGTTGTTTGAGACTCTATGATAAATATGCTAGTTTAAATGAGGAAAGCATAATGTTTCAAAATGGAACACTAGTGCCTCAACCTCTAGTCTCTCAATTGGGGAAGAATAACACGCTAAATTGTATACTGCCTTAAATATGTAGCATGAAGCTTAAAATAAAACAAGAATGTTCAGGACTTTTTCTGCGTAAAATTTTCACATGGTTATTTTGCATAGGAAACAGAATTTTTGCTCAGAAAATAATATTTCTACACAGAAAAAGCTGTAATTGATGACTTATTCTATGCAAAATCAGTACATGAGTGGCATGCACAGAAAACAGCATTTTTCTGTGCAGAAAATTATATTTGTATAAATGAATACTATCTAATGCACAAAATTTGGGTGTTTTTTGGGCTAAATATGCTGTTTTCTGTGCAAAACAACCACATATGAATTCTGTGTACAAGAAGCCATAAACTGCAAATCATCTTTGAAAATTATGTGGTTTTTGAAGACTTTCTCACATTGGGAAGAAAATTTCTGGAATTATTTATTGCTTCCTTCAAGAAGAATTGCATTCCTGCATTTAACATAGTATTTAGTTTAAACCAGACTCCTCTCTGAAACTCTGTACTGAACAAATGTATCTAATTGAGTGTATGTGTGTGTGTATTCATTTATTTATTTGAAGCCCATTTTGAATCAAAATATTTCAGGAAGGGATGCAGGAAACACAAAAAAATTAAACTCTAAAATCCATACAATAATATAAAATATTAAAATCATAGATTAAAAACAAGTTCAAGCACATCAACATCAAGTGTACTAAAACAAAACTTAACAACCCACTTAGAACATCATTCCAAGGTTCCATCATTCCTTTGGGAGCCTTTTAAACTCTTTTAACTTGCTTTCATGTTTAAAATGTTTATATGTTGTTTAGACTATTTTATTGTTTTAACCTGGAACTCTTTTAAATTGTTTATTGTTTTATATGTATAATTCCCTGAAATCCCACAATAGAAGGTGGAGTATATATATTTTAATAAGTAAAATAAAGAATAAAGAGAATGGTTTTAACTTGGTGTTGAAATGACACCACTGATGTCTGAACCAGTCAGGTCTCCAAAGGGAGGCTATTCAACAACCATCATACCAGAAAAGACTGAGCCAATAGGATTCGTATAGCCCCAAGAAACAGTTTTTAGGACTGATGGGAAGGGCCTTCTGCACTTGTTGAACCACTCAAAATATTCCAGTGAAGTGGGAGGACAAACATTTATAGTAAGTTCAAGAAGCTGCACTGTGGCTATGTAAAACCTGATCTCACTCCACTAGCATGACAGCACTTTTGATATATCACTAATAACATGGCAGTGATCTATCACCAGACAGGCTGCAATTCATTTTTTACCTCTCAGGGACTGCCTTGTTTACATTATTTGTGACAAAGCTTTATCATCTTGTTTTACTCGGCATTGGCACAAATTGCCCTTGATTCTGCCTGTCAAAAAACATCTTGATAAAGGAAGGGAGCTTCCAAAAGCCAGCATTTATTTGGCCTTGAAAAGCAAAGATTGAGAATGAGAGTGTCAAGACTGGAAGACATGATCAGAGATGTCTCAATGATAAAGCTCTTTTTGAAAGGGGCAACACACTCCTTCTTCTCCAATGCACAGCATTTAATGATCTATCTTAAGTCCCCATACCAGACTTTTTGGTTATTATGGTCAATTTGGAGATCGGTGTGTATGAGTGCATCTTCAAATTACCTGTCAACTTAAGGAAACACCATAATTTTTTTAGGGTTTTCTTTGGCAAGTAATACTCAGAGTTGGTTTTGCCAGTTCCTTCCCCTGAAATATCACCTGGTATTGTGAAGTCATAGGCTTTCATGGCCGGCATCCATAGTTTTTGTGGGTTTTTCGGGCTGTGTGGCCATGTTCTAGAAGAGTTTCTTTCTGACGTTTCACCAGCATCTGTGGCTAGCATCTTCAGAGAAAACTGAAATGGAAGAGCATGGGTCTATATATACTGTGAGACCCTGGGTAGGGAGGAGTTTTTCCCAGGTGAACTGTGTGTTGTTCTGTGTTGAATAGGTATTGTTCTGTTGTTAATGGCATAGCTTCAGGGTATGCAATCAAGGATATTGTCTGCTATTCCCATGTAAGCTGTGTTTTGTTCTGTGTTGAATAGGTATGTTCTGTTGTTAATGGCATGGCTTCCAGGTGAGGATATGCAATCAAGGAGATTGTCTGCTATTGTCTGCTGGGAAAGCCCATGACCCTGGTTGATTTTCCATTTGCATTTGCTGAGTGCCAATTTTCTTATTTTGTCGGACTGGTAGCCATATCTTGTTTACGTTAAGGGTTTCTTCTTTCCTGTTGAAGTTGTCCAAGTGTTTGTGGATTTCAATGGCTTCCCTGTGCATTCTGACCTGATAGTTGTTGGCATGGTCCAGAATTTCAGTGTTTTCAAACAGCATTTTATGCCCAGGATGGTTTATGATGTGTTCTGCTACTGCTGATTTTTCTGGCTGGCCCAGTCTCTCATGTTCCTTGACAACAGAACAATACCTATTCAACACAGAACAACACACAGTTCACCTGGGAACCACTCCTCCCTACCCAGGGTCTCACAGTATATATAGACCCATGCTCTTCCATTTCAATTTTCTCTGAAGATGCTAGCCACAGATGCTGGCGAAACATCAGAAAGAAACTCTTCTAGAACATAGCCACACAGCCCGAAAAACCCACAAAAACTATCATCTGGTATTCATTGGCAATCTACCATTCAAGTAGTAACCAGAACTCACCATTCTTAGCTTTCAAGATCAGACAGGATCTTGTGCCTTTAGGTTATTTAGGATATGCAATTAGGCCTAGGGATATAATTTTTCACTATTTCTTTCTCAAAAAACAAAAACAAAACAAAATATGAGTAATTTTAGCAATAGTTTCTTCTTGTTGCAAGAAGTTCTTTGAAAACTACCGTATTTTTTGGTGTATAAGATGACTTTTTAACCCAGGAAAACCTGGGGTTAAAATTGGGGGTTGTCTTATATGCTGGGTATAAGGAGGAGGAGGGGAAGGAGGAGGACAGAGGTGCAAGGGGAAGCAGCCTTGGGAGGAGAGAAGGACAGAGGAGGACAGAGGTGGGGGTGACAAGAAGCCTTGGGAGGAGAGGAGGATGGAGGAGGACAGAGGTGGGGGTGACAAGAAGCCTTGGGAGGAGAGGAGGACAAGGGTGGGGGCGAGAAGAAGCCTTGGGAGGAGAGGAGGATGGAGGAGGACAGAGGTGGGGGCAGCAAGAAGCCTTGGGAGGGGAGGCGGATGGAGGAGGACAGGGATGGGGGCAGCAAGAATCCTTGGGAGAAGAAGAGGACAAGCAGGGCAGGAGTGGGGGCAGCAAGAAACCTTGGGAGAAGAAGAGGACAAGGAGGACATGGGTGGGGGTGAGAAGAAGCCTTGGGAGAAGAGGAGGACAGAGGTGGGAGTGAGAAGAAGCTTTGGGAGAAGAAAAGGACAAGGAGGACAGAGATGGGGGTGGCAAGAAGCCTTGGGAGAAGAGGAGGACAAGGAGGACAGAGGTGGGGGCAGGAAGAAGCCTTGGGAGAAGAAGAGGACAAGGAGGATGGGGTGGGGTGAGGAGAAGCCTTGGGAGAAGAAGAGGGCAAGGAGGACAGAAGTGGGGGTGGGAAGAAGAGGAGGAAGAGAAGAACCCTAAGGTGATCTTCTTCTGAGGATTTCTTGGCAAGACTGGTTCAGAGGAGGTTTGCCATTGCCTTGCCCTGACGCTGAGAGTGTGTGACTTGTCCCAGTTTACCCAGTGGGTTTCATGGCAGAGTGGGGAATCAAACCCAGGTCTCCAGAGTGGTAGTCCAACACTCAAACCACAACACCATGCTGGCTCCTATTCCCACGTACTACCAAGGAAACAATTGCAGACTTTTTTGTTGTTGTTCTTGTGTGTCTTCAAGTCCTTTCTGACTTATGGCGACCCTAAGGCAACCTTATCATGGGGGGAAGTTTGGCAGGTTTGTTCAAATGGGAGTTGCCATTACCATCCTCTGAGGCTGAGAGTGTGTGACATGCCCAGGGTCACTTACTTGGCTGCAAATTGTACATACCCCAGAATGCGTCACCTAGTATATTGGCAGTCCTTCCCCCCAACACTTTCTCATTTCCCCCCAACCATCTCATAGCTGGGAGACGGAAATAATTTTTAAAGCAGCATTTAAATCTGGTCTATTTTTAAAAAATTAAGGTCCAAAACACACTGCAGAATTGGGAGCTGTAGCTTGTTGTGTTTGTAAGTAACAGTTTTTCTGCTAAGTACCTGCATGTCATAAGCATTTGAAATAAAATTACCATATTGAAAAAATCTGATTTTTATTTTTTTTTTATTTGGTGTGCATTGGAAGAGGGGTAGTCTTATACAGCGAGTATATCTCAGACTCTGTATTTTAACTGGGAAAAGTTGGGGGACGTCTTATACTCCCAGTCATCTTATGCGCCAGAAAATACGGTATGAAGTTTTCAAGCAATATCTGTACTTCAGTACTTATTTTGCCCGAGCCCAAATACCCCAAAGTTATCCCATGTGATGTTGGAAGCTAAGCAGGGTCAGGCTTGGTTAGTACTTGAATGGGCCTTTGCCAATGAATACCAGGTGCTGTAGGCTATATTTCACAGGAAGGAACTGACAAAACTGAGTATTGCTTGCCTAAGAAAACCCTATGAAATTCATGAGGGTTCCATAGGTTGACAGGCAACTTAAGGGCACCGACATCCACAGACACTTATTCTGTGTAAAATTTGCAGGGATGTGTGTGTGTTTTGTGCAGTTTTTGTCTATGTGTGTGTATGAGAGAGAGAGAGAGCAAAAAACAGCATTTCTCACATAGGAAACTGGATTTTCTTCTCAGAAAACATGTGATGCCTAGGAAAATGCTGAAAATGCTGTTTTCTGTGAGGAAAGAGTGTAAAGTTTGCAAAGAATAAGTCCTGATCCTATTCTGTAAACATTCTCATCAGTTCATGGTTCTCATCTTCAGTTTATTCTCACATTCAAGAAATATATTTCCAAGCATTTTGCATTTTTTAAAATATTCTTTCCATCTCTAGAAATCAGAGAAACTATTATCAGCATGACCACAAAATGGCCGCCATAGGTGCCTGCCTAGCCACAAAGAGAAGTAGCTTTCTTCAAGAAAGTGGATACGTCTTAGGGCCTTTGTAGACTGCCAGAAATAGTGCACATTAAATTGAGGCACTGCCCTGGCTCAGTGCTAGGGAATCATGGGAACTGTAATTTATTGTGGCACCAGAGCTCTCTGACAGAGAAGGCTCAATGTCCCAGAAAAAAATACAATTCCCATGACTCCCTAGCACTGAGCCAGGGCAGTGCCTCAATTTAATGTGCACTATTTCTGGCAGTCTGCAAAGGCCCAGTGTCCTTCCTGACATATCAGATATGTGGCCCTATATCATGCAACAACAAAACATGATTAATTTCACAGAAGAAAAACTGTGGATGCCTAGAGAACCACTCTTCCCCCAAACATAGGAAAAATGAGACCAATGAAAAATAAAACAAACACACCTGTTTCACTGCAAAGCTCCACCCAGCTGTCCACTTATTGGGTGACTTTAGACTAGTTAAAATATTTTATCACTTTTTACCTTATTTCATAGGATTATCCTGAGGATAAAATAAGCAAACATTATATACAACATATGTACACCAGCCTGTGGTCCTGCAAATAAGCTAGGATGCCATTTATTTATTTCATTCTTTATTTCTTATTGCCTTAAAGTCCTAAAGGAGCCCCCAAAGCAACTTACAATTGAAAACATTAACAATAAATTAGAAAAGTTTACTCTGATGGATTCACTGGGCAGACTTGATTTCCCAACAGCCAATCCTGGTTCAGACTGGCTGTAGGGGAGGGGCTGTTATGGGAGGAGTAGATATAAAAGGGAGGAGTGAGTGATGGTTAGAGGGCAGAAAAGAACAGTTTGATTTAGAAGAGCTCACTGGAATATTCAGTTAGAGCACTGTTGAGGGAGTAGAGAGAGTTAGGCAGATGAGTGAAGTCAGAGATCTATTCAGGGAAGTTTAAAGCCTCAGCAGATGGCTAATAGAGCCGTCTCCGTGGCAGGGAAGAGGAGGGGCAGCCGCACGCTCGGCGCCCCTTCCTCCTCCAGAGGTCGTCCTCGGAGCCGCCGGCCCTCCACACGGCCGGTGCTCCCAGGGCAACCTCCCGCCGCAGCGTCCACACACGCTGTGGCGGATAAGTCAGTGAAAGTGCGCCCTACGCTTTTGGGGCGCACTTTCACTGACATCTGAAAGGAGCGCTGATTTAGCGCTCCTTTCAGGGGCACCGACCGTGCGCCATGGTGCGGATGCCTCGGTCCCACGGCGCACAGTCCCGTGGCGTCCCAGAGGCCCTCATCTGCTTCCCCCCTTAGTGAATAGAATTTGCCCTGGGCAATTGCCTGCAACTTTTAATTTATTGTAACCATTGAAACCATACCATCTGTGAAAAGGTAAAGGTATTCCCCATTGATAAGGTTGTCAAGTCATGTCCAACCACAGGGGGCAGTGCTCATCTCCGTTACTAAGCCGAAGAGCCAGCATTGTCAGGGTGTGATCACACAGAATGCTGTTTACCTTTCCATTGAAGTAGTACATATTTATATATTTGCATTTGCATGATTTTGAACTGCTAAGTTGGCAGAAGCTGGAACTAGTGATAGGAGCTCACCCCATCATACAGCATCCAGGCCTCGAACTGCCAACCTGCCGATCTTGCAATCTACAGAGTCAGCGTCTTAACCACTTGAGCCATTGCATCCTATACCACCTGTAAAACTATTCTACATAAGCTACATTCTTGCTACATGTTATTAAATTAAGTTAAGATTTGTTACAAAAGAAGCTTCTGCCTGAGTGAATTCACAACAATATAGACATGGGAAACATGCTACCAAAGATATCAAACTTATCAGAGGAGGACACTGGGGACCCTAGACCTTATACATTTAGGGCAGGGGTAGGCAACCTTTCCCCTTTAAGGGCCGAGGGACTTCAGCTCCCAGAATCCCAGGAGCTATTGGCCAACATGGGACTATTGGCCAACATGGCTGAGGCTTCTGGGAGCTGAAGTCCCTCGGCCCTTAAAGGGGAAAGGTTGCCTACCCCTGATTTAGGGAAAGTGGATTAAGGGTGGATGTTGGAAAGTGTCATTCATGATGTTTCTGATGTTAAAGGATATCCTTGGGGCATTGATGGGAAGACCATATAACATAATGTAAAACAAAATCAAGAACAGGATTAATATCAATTAGTATAAATAGTTAGTACAACTGATTGTTCTATACATAAATATAAATAATTGCAAATAAATATAGAAATAAATAGTTTAATCTAAAAATAAAATATATATCCGGTGGCATTAGTTTGGGGAGAGATTTTAGAACTTGGAATGTAAACTATACTGGCATAAATAGCTATGATAGAGATATCTATCAGAGAAGTAGTTACCCCAAAACCTGAGTTTATATAGAAATTAAAGATGGAACAATCGCCTTGGTTAATGGGTGTTTTTGTCTGTGATGTCTGATTTCTGACCTTTATAAATAGTTATGAAAAATGATATATGGTTAATCTCTTTGCTTTGATTTTATGTTTTAGGTTAGATGTTTTATGTGATTTGTCTATGTTTTGTCTGTTTTGTGTGTTTGCTTTAATTTGCATTATTTTTTTAAAATAAAAAAAAACAGTATTTCAAAAGTAGAGTGGAAGTGACTCATTTTAAAAGTGACTCGAGTGCTAGATCGGATGCCATTGCAAGGAAGAAAATACCCTCAACTTTCTTGATGGTAGAAAGACATGCAAAAGCATGCTATAATTTAACCAGATGTTAAACGGCAATTCATAAAGCAATCTTTCAGAGATCCAGGCTCCAATCTATTTAGGCATTTATAGGAGAAAACAAAAAATTGCACCCAGAAACAAATTGGTATCCAGTACAGTTTATGGTGAGACTGGTAGTATATGATCATAGCAGAAAATGGTTTGGCTGCTACATTGTGCAGTAGCTGCACTTTCAGAAAACTTTTCTAAGGCAGTCTGATGTAGAACATAATGCAGTAAGCCAAATGAGGGTTTAGGGAAAGTGGATTAGATCACTGTAACCGGAATGATCTTCTCTAATGAATGATGGCCTCTGTGGAATCCTCCCTTTGTTGATTGCCTACTTGGGACATGAGTGGGGTGGATTTCTCAGACAGCTGGCAAAGCACAATAAACTAAAACAGAACAGTGAGAGAAAAATGATATTTTGTGGATAAATATCTTGTCCTTCGAGTAGTAGGTAGTGCAACTTTATAAAGAGGAATACCGAGGGGGGTCATGCCACACAATGCTAATTATGCATCATTTCTACCAATATTAGTCCTTCTGGATGCAATGGTCAGAGCTTGGGAAAGCTACTAAACATGCTGAGTGGGATATTCTTGAAGCTTTCCTCAAAATAACTTTTCCAAGCACTGGAAATAGATGTTGCTGTAGCAAAAGATTCTGGTCCTGGTTCTGGCACTTGAGCTCAGTGATGCTCACTATTTTTCAAGTGAGAGCCACTTTGGCCAAATATAAACATAAGAAACCTTTAAGCATACTAATGTATGGCTAAAATTAACACAAAATAATCAAATACAAATCTTACTTCACCAGAAGATGTACAAAAACACATATATTGCTCCTTGGCTTTGTTGGTGTGGTATTTTTTTATTTTTTTACTTTGCCACTGTAATCACAAATTTACACTCCAAAATTCATTGGTTTATTCCCCCCCCTCCTTTTATTGTATTTATTGCTCAGAAAGTTGATCAGCTGTGCTGATAAAAGACAGGATCCTTTGAACCCTGTGTTTCAGAAATGGGCATTGTGCATCAGTGATCATGTTCAACAACTCATGAACTTTCAATGTCACAGGTTCTTTTATTTGCAAATCCACATAATCATTCTCCAATTTACCACAGTCAGAATTTCTGGAAGCAGAGAAATGTATAATCTCACATGAACCAGTTGACTATAGTGGGACTTATATATTCACTGGGGTTAGGGGCATAGGACCCCCATGAAAGTGAAAAAAATGTACAAACCCACAAATAAGAGAAAAACACACACATATATATATTTAAACTGAGAGAACATCTCTCTAGGAATCTCTAGATACTCCAGCAGCACATCAATATGGGCAACATCTAGCAGAGGTTGACCATATAATTATATTAAAGGACCTACAAATGCCTAAAGAAGCATTTTCTATAGAATCCTGTAGATCCTCCAGTGAGATTTTATGGTCAGCTTCTGACAAATCACTCTGGAAGACCTACAGATTCCTAAAGAGAACATATTAATCAGATCCATTAATAATCAAATCCACAAAAGTTAAAGCCACTAGGGGGCAATAGCTGTAGAGACAGGTAGTTAAGGTTCCCTATTGTGTTCCTTCTATTGCCTTTTCTTATCTAGTCTGTTGACTTCATATCTATAGCCTGGGAGTAAAACTAGAGATTAAGGAAATTGTACCTTCGGAGCAATTCACATATTTTTCCCTCTGAAAATGAGAATTCCTTACAGATGTGTGCTTCAACAAATTAAGCCTGAGTTTAGATTCTGAAGTCTAACAATAAAACAGGGTACAGTGTAATTCAAGATACAGATGTAACAATAGAGCATATACTAGGACAAACAAGTAGCTTTCATCACTAGGGAGAAGTGTTTTAAATATGTGAAAGGGTTCATTTCATCTTATACCTCTATCTCTCTCAGTCCCTCCCCCCCCATAGAATCATGTAACCAATGATAAGAGACAAAAATATTTATCTCTTCCTGGTATATTTGTTAGAGTACGTACCTAATAAATATTTTAGTTACTGAACACAATCTCTTTTTTAATTATTCTAATCCAAACACCAACTTCTAAAAACAGAACAGATATCTGTACAGGTATGTGTTCCATTACATCACTGAATTTAGACTCAAATCCCACTGTCAGTTCCTTAAACACTTTCAGGAATGAATTGTATTTTAAATGTTTCAAAAGCACAGAGGTTTTCTTAGGCAACTGCTCTGAGTTCTACAAAGTGAATAAAATGCTTGTCAGGAATGAATAATGTTGCAATCTTGTTTTGAAGAGTGATTACAGCATACAACATAGTACTAGGAAGTTTCTGTTCTCCTTTTAATTGGAGATTGTGCAGTCAACCGGCAAGTGATGTCAGTCAGAAGTGTCATCTTAATTATTCAGTCTAAAGTCTTTCTTCACCATTCCCTTCCTTGAAAGTGGAGGCTTTTTTGGTTTTTTTTGGGGGGGGGGAAAGACCAAAGATGCTGCCTTGAGATAACCATAACCCCTTATTGTGTAGCATTATGCCAACAGACTTCATTTCTTATTATTCCAATAATATCCAAAACCAATGCTGATAATTCAGTATTCTTGAAATAGTAAAATCAACCCCCTTATTGTAAACGTCATGACAAGGTATTTTCATACAATCACTTCTTGTGATATAATACCATCAAACTCAGGATTTTTCCTCTCATTTGCTCATCAGGCTAGTCAATTTATTCTCCTTACTGGTATACCTATTGTACCATCTGTATGCACAGATGTTAGCTTCAGATCAAGTTATTCTCAGAAAGAAGAAGTCATAAAATGTTAATCTCTTCTGTTTGACCTTTCAAAGGTATTAAACACAATTTTTTTTATGAACTTTAGTGAGACAAACTCAGAAGTAAAAATCATATGCAAAGGTGGTGGGACTTAGAGCTTCACCAACATATTTTGAAGGTCCAGAGGACCACTTCTTCTTTCTTGGATATGTAATGATAGCCAGTTAATATAGGGGGCTATACTTCTGTGCTTTCTGGCACAGCTTGGAGTGGGGAGGAAGCTATGCCCCTGACCTTTCTTGCTGCCATTGCAAGAATGTGCAGACTTGGTTCTCCCAGTCCATGAAGATGAAAGTTACTCCTTTTTCTTCTCCTGAGTAATATCATCCAGACACGGAGGCATGCAGTTTCACCCTGTCACCATCACTGGACTCTTCCTAATTTTAAATGGGTGCCTGTCTTTTCTTATGACCCTAAAATGGACTCTGGACTCTAGACACCATTATCCTCTAGGCGAAGCATCAACATAAACATTTCAAATAGATGGGTTTTGGGAGTTGCTAATGAAAGACATTAACACCTCTAGAGTCAGGAATATGGGTTATTTACAAGGCAGTAAGACATTTCAGGTTTCTGCCAGACAAACAACATAAAGTTAATTTATAACTCCAGTCTCCACCCCACCCCCACCCCTCAGGAACTGCCAGCTCGAGTGATCCTTTTCCCAGGCAAATTCAGCCTCTTTGTTGTAGGACAAATTCAGCTTTAGGCTTATAAAGATCTCCAAATTTCTTTGTTCAGAGGAAGGAGGAAGGAGAGCGAGCTAGCCAGAGAGCATGAGGACTTTTATGCCTTCCTGTATTCTGCTGCCATGCATTGCTCTGTCTTCCAAGAGCTCCCAGCATATCTTCATCATGAAAGGAGCAGCCTCATTTTGGTAATCATCCCTTAATGTAGCCTTTCCTATCATTTCCATAGCTCTTGTATGTGTGAGTGAGTGAGTGTTTGTTGCTGTCTGATTTCCCCTTCATAAAATACAGATCATTGGAAGAATTCTGTCTCTGCATCACTCTATCATATCAACCTCTGTATAAATATGGGAAGCGGTCTTGGAGGGTTGTTTTGTAGTGCAACCCACTAATTAAATTAAAAATTCCCCTAGAGAGATCCTTGGCTACAACCCCTAGCCAATAATTGGTCATGGGTTCTTTGGTGCTATTCAGAAGCCATTCCACTGCCAGGGAAAAAGTGCTGCACAAGAAGATATACATACCTACTTGCACAATGCTGTAAAAAATAAAGGTATGATCCCCAGTTACATCACTGCAAGCCACCAAGATGATTCTGGGGAGACACAACAGTGTTGGGTATCCCATATATCTGTATTTTGACCTACCAATTTGATAAAACATAATGCTTCCAAAACATCTGCAATTAATTTGTTGGATATCTCCTCCTCCCCCCCCCACACACCACTTTCTTCTCTCTTTCTCATTATTGTTGTACAAGACAGTTGGAATTATTTTCCTTCCTCCCTTCCTTCTTGAAATCACAATACAGGATTTCTGAAGTAGTCAAACAATGTTTTAATCATTGTCTGTCTAGTAAAAACCTTTTTTTAAAGGTAAAGGTATTTCCTGTTGACAAGGTAGTCAAGTCATGTTCAACCATAGGGGACGGTGCTCATCTCCATTACTAAGCCAAAGAGCCAGTGTTGTCAGAGACTACTCTGTGATCATGTGGCCAGCATGATTGCACAGAATACTGTTTACCTTCCCACCAAAGTGGAACCTATTTATCTACTTGCATTTTCGTGCTTCCAAACTGCTACATTGGCAGAAGCTGGGACTAGTGGGGGGAGCTCACCCCATCATGCAGCATCCGAGCCTTGAACTGCCAACCTGCTGATCTTGCAATCAACAGGACCAGAATCTTAACCACTTGAGCCACTGCTCAAGCCTTTTTATAAAACCTTTTTATGTCTTGCTAAATTCCATGCAGGTTCAGAAGATGTCTGTATCTAAAGATGGGAGATAATTTCACTTCAATTCATTTCTTGGCAGAATTTACCAAAATCTACACACAGTGGTCCCTCCACATTCACGGGAGTTGGGGTACAGGACCCCCCTCTCATAAATGTGGAAAAACCACAAATAAAAAAAAACAAACCACTATTCTTTTTATGTGAGAGAACACCTCAGGTGTTCCTTTGCAATTCTATGGTCAACATCTGCTAGAGGACCTATAAATGGTTAGAAAAGTGTTTTCTCTGGGAAATTCTAGGTTCAACAGCACAACTCTATGGTCAATTTCTGTGCTGGAGGACTTATAGATTCCTAGAGATAACATATTAATCAAAACCTCAACTAATCAAATCCACAAAAGTCAAAACATGTGGATGGCCAACTGTATTTCTTCAGAATAGGGATGAAAAGAACCTAAAATCACCACCACCACCTAAAAAAAATTCACCAAAAATGAAACTGACAAAATGGCTAACCAGATTTGGGTCCAAAACACACTGCAGAAACAATCCAGTTTGAGACTGCTTTAACTGCCCTAGAGAATCCTGGGAATTGTATTTTCTGCTAACTACCAGAGTTTCTGATAGAGAAGGCTAAATGTCTCACAAAACTACAGTTCCCGGAATTCGCTAGCACTGAGCCAGAGTAGTTAAAGCAGTCACAAACTGGATCATTTCTGCAGTGTGTTTTGGACCTACATTTGTTTGAACCCCAAATTCTAAAAACTGAGCTGGAAGCTGCAACAAAAGAAATGGCAAAAAATAAGACTCCAGGAATAGATAATATACCAATAGAACTGTTGCAATCCACAGTGACAGAATCAACTCTAGTGCTAATCAACATATATGGAAAACAAAATGATGGCCAACAAGAGGTCCAAGTGGGGTGAGGAAAGGAAGAGGCACCAGGGATCACATTGCAAATATACAATGGCTAATGGAGCATAGCAGGGAATTCCAAAAGAAAAACCGCATGTACTTTATAGACTAGAGCAAAGCCTTTGACTGCATAGATCATGAAAGGATATGGAATGCCCTTAAAGACATGGGAGTGCCAACACAACTGATAGTTCTAATGAGGAATCTATACTCAGGACAAGAGGCTACTGTCAGAACAGAACATGGAGAAACAGAATGGTTCCCAATTAGCAAAGGACTCAGACAAGGCTGCATCCTATCACCCTGCCTGTTCAACTTATATGCAGAACATATTGTAAGGAAAGCAGGCTTCAACATGGAGGAGGGAGGAGTGAAAATAGAAGGAAGAAATTCAACAATCTGAGCTATGCTGATGACACCATAATACTACCAGAGAACCTCACAGACCTAGAACAACTATTAAGGAAGATCAAAGAAGAAAGTGGGAAGGCAGGCTTCCTGTTGAACATGAAGAAAACAAAAATAATGACCACAGAGAACTTATAAATATTCAAATTACACAATGAGGAAATAGAAATAGTAAAAGAGTTCTCATTGTTGTGAGCTGCCTCGATTGCTTGACAGAGGGGTGGGATATAAATAACATTTATTATTATTATTATTCTCATATCTGGGGTCAAACATTGATCGGAATGGGGACTGCAGCCAGGAAATCAGAAGAAGATTAAGAATGGGGAGGGCGGCTATGAAGGAACTAGAAAAGATCCTAAAATGCAAAGACATACAACTCGGCACAAAAGTCAGAATCATACAAGCCCTATTACCATGTATGGATGTGAGAGCTGGACAATAAAAAAAAAGATAAGAGGAAAATCAACACATTTGAGATATGGTGCTGGAGAAGAGTGCTGAGGATTCCATGGACAGCCAAAAGGATAAACAAATGGGTCCTAGAGCAGATCAAGCCAGAAATATCCCTAGAAGCCAAGATGAAGGTGGAGAGAAGTAGAAAGAGAGGAAGGCCACATGCTAGATAGATGGACTTTATTAAAGAGACCATGAATATGTGTTTGCAGGAGTTGGGCAGAGCTGTAGAGGACCGGGGGGGGGGGGGGGGGGGCTGGAGATGTCTCTTCCATAGGGTCACTATGAGTCGAGATTGATGAGAAAGCAGATAACATTAACAACAAAGCCACCTTTAGTCCCAAGGTGGTGAAAAGGTGGGATACAAATAAATAAATAAATAAATAAATAAACAATACTGTATTAATTAATTACTTAATTAATTATTGTTATTAACATCCTGTCTTTTTCCAGTCCTGGACAGAAGGTAACTTACCAAAAAATGAAAATTTACCTGATACCAAGCTTTAAAATGGCAAAGTGGAGCTCTGCTGCCACAACAAATTGGAATGCCCAGGATTCCATAGCATTGAGTCGTGGCAGTTAAAGCGGTGTCAAACTGGATTATTTCTACAGTATGTATACAGACGTAGTGCATAAAAGTCTGTGAATCAGTGTCTTTTTATTCAGTCACATTGGATATGCTGAATTAGGCTTGTCACTTCTTTTTTCTGAGAGGTGTCAGGACTGTTTATGAACTCCAGAAGTGGATCTGTCAGGAAATATGAGGGGGTATGGTGATATAGAAATATTTTGAGATCGGGAAATAAAAGGATAATGAAATAGAGATATAGAAAAATGAAGACGAATTGAAAGGGAGAGTTGCAATCTGAATAAAATGGAAACCAGGGAACAGATGGGGCTATAGCTGGGGCAATTGGTAACTTATGACCTGGCTTACTTCTTAGGTCAAGACTTTGTTGACCAAATGTGTGACACCTTCCTTCCAGAGATAGATAGATTGATATAGGTAATAGGGAAAAGTAGAGAGTTTAAAGAGCTTTTCGATGTGCTCCAAAGTGTGTGAACCATGGGCTGAGGAAGGAGGATTTGGAAGGGGAAAATCCTTAAAGAGTAAATCATTTTGCGAAAACTCAGATTTGATACCACCAAGTTGGTGGTGGATCTCTTTCTAAAGAATCCAGAATAAAGCTGTAGTATTTCTGTCACTATCATGCTGTCTTGGTTCTTGAAGTTTGGAACCTCTAAACATGACACCGGTGGACCCAGTTCCCCAAAACAAGGACAACATCATAGTGTAGTAGAAAACTAAAGATTTATTCTGGATATTGAGACAGAATGTTTGCCAACCTGGGTTCAGTGTTAGAATTAAAGAAAGTTCACTTTGGACCCTCAGAAATACATTGCTATCCTCCAGCCCCCCCGTTCCAACCTCAATCACTTCTCTTTGATCCAATTCAAATGGCCCTTCATGTTTCTTTCTTTTCCCTCATGTATTATCTTTAAATCTCCCTTCAGGAAGAAATTCATCTCTGTTTCATAGCTCAGATCTATAGCAGGAAGGTTGGGGGTCATAAACTACAACTCCTTTCCACCACCATCTGTCCCTCCCATTTGCTTCCCATGCTTGGATTTAACATAATTAATATCCCCCTCTTAATAGCCCACATCCTATACAGTGTTATTTCACCATATCACCATGCTCTCATATCTTCATTCTTTAATATCATCATATCATGACAAAACCATATATAGGGATTCTGACAAGAGGATTCTCAACCACAGCACCTCTATGACATGCAGGTTCAACATAATCCTTTCAATACTATGAATACCTTGACCAACTGAATTTGACTGGGCAGAGAATTTCATCTCATTACTTTTTGGTTGAAGAATTTATTTCTTTGTGTTTGCAAAGTAAAGCATGTAGCCTTTGAAAATTTGGAAACAGGAAAAAACTGGCATATTTCCCCATCCCTACACCTGTTAAGAGAGCCCATGTGGTGTAGTGGTTTGAGTAGATTCTGACTTTACAGACCAGGGTTTGAACCCTGATTCAGCCATATAAACCCATGGGAAAGTCACACTCTCTTAGCCTTAGGGGAAGGCAATGATAAACCCTCTTTGAAGAAACTTGCCAAGAAAGCCCCTTCATCCTCTGCATGATGATAATGATTATGATGATCATGATTATGGTTTTCTGACTAATAAAGCAACAACATTTTAAAATTTCCTTTTTCTTAGGTCACTTCAGGATAGTGATGTAATGTTGTTATTCCATCTCTAAAGTAGAGAAACAGGCTTAATATATGTTTCATTAAGCACAAAGAAAAACTCATAAGCCCATTTTTTCTTGAATAAGGCTTCAAAGGTACCTCTCTCTTTCTATCTATCTCTCAATCTCTCGCTGGATAGCAGCTCTCTAATAGTCATATTTGCACTTTTTTTACATATTCCATAGTAATTACCACAACTGTGTTCTGATCTCCCATTTATCTTTTATGGGCCTTTACAGACTGCCAGAAATAGTGCAAAATGAGTCCACTTTAACTGCCTTGTCTCAGTGCTAGGGAATTATGGGAACTGTAGTTTATTGTGGCACCAGAGCTCTCTGACAGAGAAGGCTCAATGTCTCAGAAAAAAATACAATTCCCATGATTCCCTAACATTGAGCCAGGGCAGTTAAAGTGAACTCAATTTGCACTATTTCTAGCAGTCTGCAAAGGCCATAAATGGAACCAAGGACTATTTAGATGGAACTGTTTTTTGGCTGCTTCTCAAAAGCAAAATAAAATCTGGTATAACACACACACACACACACACACTTTTATTGTTCTCCTTGTTGTTTCTTTGCCTTTGGTTGGTCTACTACAAACCCATCATCCCACAAAAAGGAACTTATTATAGTTCTATTTATTTCTAGTAAATATTCTTCATTTGTGCACACCTTAATTAAGATATAGTTCAAAAAGCAACATTATCCACAGGCTTAGAAGCATTTGTGCTCATGTTGGGCCTAGCAAGACCTCCAATGCTCTCTGTAACAAGATGGGCAGGTGATAGCAACAGATACTTTCAGCAAGATGGTTAAGAGCACACATGGCTAGGAATCACTAAAATATTTCAGCATTCACAGAGAGTAGGGGAAACAAGAATCAGCCAACTTAACAGTATCAGGGGAGTACTCTCCACATACTTGCTTGACCACATGTGTCCCAGATTTCATCTCTGAAATGTTGGAAGGTAAGCTTTTAAGAATCGCATCAAAGGAAAAATTCCATAGGTCACTTCAGCCTGTTAGAAGTTATGCAGGTGAAAGTTTTTATTTCATGCAATTCTTAAAAGTGTTTTCAGGTCTTGGTTCTCCTACTAACCACAGCATAAGAGAACAGCCCTTAGGACAAGATCTAAAATAACACGAGAGAAGAGCAGAGATGTTAGAGTTAGCAGAGTCAACATCCTCTTGTGAGTTATTGCTACCAAGGGACAGTTGCCAAAAATATAAGCACCAAGAATTTATTGGGTAGCTATTAGTATCTTCTGCCAACCTAGCAGTTTGAAAGCATGCAAAGACAAGTAGATGAATAGGTACCATTTCAGTGGGAAGGTAACAGCATTCGGTGCAGTCATGCTGGCAACATGACCACCCGAGTCATCTTCGGACAATGCTGGCTCTTCAGCTTAGTAATGGAGATGAGCACCACCCCTACAGACAATTACAACTAGACATTCCTGTCAAGGGACTATCTTTACCTTTATTAATATCTAAGGGCTGATGCAGACTGGCCATTTGGGATGGCACAGAGCCGCACCAGGAAGCAGCAGATTGGGGCTGTGGCAACCCCACGCCACAGCCTCGATCCTCCCGTTTGCTGCCCCAAAAAGAGTGGCAAAATGCCGCTCCTTTTAGGGGTGGCAAAAGGCTGCCCTAAGGGTTGGCACTGCACCTCTTCAGCATCCTTTTGGCGCAACCTGTTTAAATGCTCCACTGGGAGCGCGTACCGCTGTGCAGCATCAAAATGGCGTTGGGCTGGGGTTGGGGTGGTCGGCGTGCAGCTGCCTCACCCCAACTCTACCCTTAGGCTGGTCTTTTGGGCCGGTCTGTCTGAGCCCCTTCCTGTAGAGTAAAAGATGAGTCATTTCAGATTATAAAGTGTGGCACTGGGGACAAATTAAACAGCTCTTGGTGCCATATCAAGAAAGATATAGTGCAAACAAATGCAGAACAAAAGTGTTCCTTGGATCTAGATCAGGGGTAGGCAACCTTTTTGAGCCAGGGGCTGGGTTGCTGTTCCTCAGACAATTGGGGGGCTGAAGCACCAAAAATAAATAAATAAATAAATAAATAAATATAAAAATTAAAAATTAAACATAATTTATTTTTTTAAAAAATATATATGCATGCACACTCTCTCAGCCCCAGAAAGCCATGGAAAAACCCCTGTGGAGATTTTGCCAAGAAAACCCCAAGAACAAGTAATAACAACAATGATCAATATAATCATGGCAGGCGGAGGCGGCGGCAGGAACTTTTCCTTGTGTTCTGATTGGTCAGGACTACCTCCTCCCCTCCCATCACATGATGACATCATGTACAAGTGCAGTACTACAAACCTCACAGCAACAGTATGCATGCACAAAACAGGAACAGGTTAAGAATTATCTGAGCATCATTACCCCAACAACAGCAAATGCTGTGCAATAGTATTCATTCTCATAATGTAACATCACACTATTACTAGTCAAATGCAATAATATCTGTTCCCATATCGTTAGTTTACAGAACGTTTCTGGGACTCGATTGGAACATTATGGGCACTAGTGCAATAACCTCCTTAGAGTCCAACACCTTAGAGTGTCACACACTCTTCCGTGCTCTATAATATTTGTATATTTGGAAAATAAAACCAATGCTCTTAGGGCAAGGAGCTCTACAAAGCTTGGTAATTCCATTGTTTGACTCAAGGAAAATGTATCAGGAACTTCCACTTCAAGCACATCCTCATGGCCATAAGTGCTTAGAATTAAATTCTTCTCTCTTTAAAGGATGCTGAAATTTACAGACAATACTATAATCTGTAGTGTTTCTGTGGTTCCCAAGCTTAGTAGCAGATGTTTGTTAACAAGAAATCCCCTCTAAGATTGGGCTAAAGCTTTTTTTCCAACCTCAAAAAAGGTGTTGATGGTTTACATGTCCCACCACTGAGCCAATGCTCATGAATGACAGAAGTTTTAGGCCAAAATAACAGCAGCTGTAGCAATACCAATAGGCATCCTATCTATGACTGGGCAAACCTGATCTATGCACAGAATGGTCCCAAATTTTTACATTTTCTTTCATGTATATGGCTTTCTTTGTGCAACACTCTAACTTTTCTGCAGGGGAATAGTTTCTACCTAGCCAGAACTGTGATTAGGAGATACTTCAAATTTCCTGAGATGTTCTTGCATAATGTGTGCTATTTAGAAGAGCCTGCTTAACTCTCCCCTTTTCAAAGGCTCATTTTAATTTCATGGCTCAGTAAAAAGCTATGCCTCCCACTAACATCTTTAAATAATGGTACTTTAGCAGTACTCTGCACACTGAACCCTACTTAAGCAGGTGATTTGTTTGTTTTGGCATTAGCAATCCAAAGGGCATTTGATGAGAGCACTTCTGCAGAAGAAGGTCTGTCAGGAGGCCATGCTTTATTGCTCCCATCCCCTAGTCAATATATTTAAATATCTTTGCAGTCATTCTGTGTCTCAGAATTATCATCTAGGTTGTATGTTTGCAGAGATAAGTACAACATACATTGTTGTTGTCATCATTATTTATATCTCACTGTTTCCCCAAGACTGGGATTCAAGGGAGCTTACAAACTAAAATGATTGCAATATACAAATTGGAATGATTACAATATAATATACTATAAGTCAACATTAAAACAGAATTAAATTACTATTATGTTTTGTAGTGAGGAAAACCTTTATATGATATATAGTGGGTCTTTGGGCCTCGGCAGACGGCTTATTGAGCCGTCTCCGAGGCAAGGAAGAGGAGGGGCAGCCGCACGCGCGGCGCCCCTTCCTCTTCCCGAGGTCGTCCTCGGAGCCGCTGGCCCTCCGCACGTCCGGCACTCCGGGGACAACCTCCCGCCGCAGCGACCGCACGCGCTGCGGCGGAAAAGTCAGTGAAAGTGCACCCGGCGCTTTTAGGGCACACTTTCACTGACTTCTGAAAGGAGCGCTATTTTTGCGCTCCTTTCAGAGGCGCCGACGGTGCACTGCGGTGCGACTGCTCCAGTCCTGCGGCGCACCATCGCAGGGCATCTTGGACGCCCTCCTCTGCTTTCCCCCTTTGGTATCCACTGGGGTTTGGTTCCAGGAGCTCCCCATGAATACCAAAATCTGTGGATACTGAAGTCCCATTATATAGAGTGGTGTGGTAAAATGGTACTCCTTATATAAAATGGCAAAATCAAGGTTTGCTTTTCAGATTTGTTTAAAAAAATATATTTTCAAGCTGTAGATGAATTATTCCATGGATGTAGACTCCGAGTCTTTGCAGACTGCCAGAAATAGTGCAAATTGAGTCCACTTTAAATTATGGGAACTGTAATTTATTGTGGCACCAGAGCTCTCTCACAGAGAAGGCTCAATGTCTTAGAAAAAAATACAATTCCCATGATTCCCTAGCACTGAGCCAGGGCAGTGCCTCAATTTGCACTATTTCTGGCAGTCTTCAAAGGCCCTCCATGGATATGGAGGGCTGATTTTATGTTCAGGGGCAGGCAAACTGTTCCCTTTAGGGCCAAGGGACTTCAGCTCCCAGAATCCCAGACTATTGGCCAACATGGCAGAGGCTTCTGGGAGCTGAAGTCCAAAATCCCTAAGAGGGCCGAGTTTGCCTGCCCCTGGAATGTATGGCCTTCCTTGGAGGTCTTTAAGTAAAGGCTGGATGGCCATCTGTCGGGAATGCTTTAACTGGAGTTCCTGCATGGCAGGGGGGATGGACTGGATGGCCCTTGTGGTTTCTTCCCACTCTATAATTCTATTATTCTATGATTCTATATGGTATATATAATAGTTGGGAAAAGCAACTGAACTGAACCCAGATCACAGAAAGATACTATAATATTGAAGTTGATTTAATAATATTTAACCAATGATTTAAATTGAGTGTTTATAAAAACACAGAAGTTTCAGCTTCTGCCTTCCTTGGTGATAGCTACTGGAAGATAGACAGTATCCAGTGGCAGTTATAAATTTCCCAAAATCTAAATATGGATTTCAGTGATGGTGCTGGAGGAAAAAGTGGTATTGTCTTCTAAACCAAAGCCATACAGTGTCAGTGTCAAGTTTGCAGATCCAGAAGTCTCCCCCTGCCCCAAGCATGGTTGGATCATGGGCTATTGGAAATATAGCCATGTGGTGAAGGCTATGCCCCTCAGAAATTACATTTTTAAGCAACCTTTCTGGTGTGGATTGTTAATCTATGGTTCTTGAACCTTGTGTGAAGATCAGTGGTAGTTCAGTTCAGTTGTCCAGTATACACGTGGTAGCCCTCACTTCTCCAAGGATCCTGTCCACATCATCAGGCTGCACAGATTGAAACTTATCCAATAAAACAGGATAATGTAAATGCAACCCTAATGAAAAATTAAATCCCTAATCTCTAGTGTACAGTTAAGTTCAGTCAAATATGATAGATGCATTAGAACATTGGCTAGCTATAAAGTATTCTTCATTAATAGCCCTGCTTTATAAGCAATCCAATTAAATCCTTTATGCATATGGCTTTGAATAAGTGCTGCTTATATTGATCACATCCCTCCAAATCAGTCTTTGATTAGTCATGTTCAGCGGATAACAGACCATGACATACATGCAATTATGCTGTGCTGCAATTTGAAACCTAGATACAGAAAATTGTATAGGAAAGAAAACTTAAGTTCTAATGCAACACGAAGCAAAGAAAAACACCAATTTTAATAGGAAAAATAGGCCTTTCAAGACTTTTAAATCCAGAATTAACCGTTTCAAAATTTAGAAACACTTCTTTTTTGAGATGAGAATTCTGTGAGGGAGGAAAATCCTCTGATAAGCAGAAAAGCAGTATGAGCAGGAAACCCAATCCAAGGATGGAGTTGTTAGAGGAGCTAGGAGAAAGAGTTTTGATTCTTAAAGGCTGCAGATAGATTTTCTGTTACTTTTTCAATTTAACTGTTGTAAAATAATGGCCCATTTTGGTTATATTATAGTTTTATCTTTAATATATATTATGCAAAGAAAGAAAGAAAGAAAGAAAGAAAGAAAGAAAGAAAGAAAGAAAGACCTGTGTCAGTTATGTGTCATGTTCATCATCTTTCTGATGTGGCAAATAACATAAAAGTTATTATAACGGAGTTATAATACACCATTGTGCAAGAATTGCTTACCAATGAGGAAATGATGAGACCAGTTAACAGCCAGAAGAGCTGGATGCTAACAGACCATTTTATGAACTATTTAAATCATTAACATTGAACTTTAAAGACTTGCAGGGAGAAAAAATGTAAGGTGAACTCAGGTTCCAACCTGACCTCCACCTCTGTCACTCCTGAATAAAATACTCAGGCTCACTACCATTTTGGTTGGGCACGCAGCCAGCTGTCAACAAGGGAGACCTTTCTAGAGAACCTCTTCTCACCCATGTCCAGTGACATAAAGGGAAAACATGTCATAGGCTGCCCCAAGAGCAGTCTTTTCCCCACCCCCTAAGTCCTGCAACCCAAAGGAGCAAGTCTGTAGACATCCATTTCAAAAAATAGAGGTGATCACCATGACTGCCCCTTCAATTCCCCACATCTACCTGCCAGTAACCCTCTATTTATCCTATTACACCTGTGCCAGTTAATCCATATTTCAACATAGACACAGTGCAAGGTAGGCAAAAAAAGCCTTCTGGAATGGGAATAGAAAATTTTTACCCAGTCCTAAAGGCAACCAGCAATTGTCTGCCCTGCATGGAAGGAGAGTTGGTGGGTGCGTGGGCCAAGTGAAGACAGCAAGGGAAAAGTCTGAGGCAGAGTAGGTTTATTATTAAGCAGGGCCCATCTTTTCCTCTCTGTGCTTGGCCTCATGCATGCCAGGTTGCCAACAATATTTAAACTACTCTGGTCTCTCTCCCTAGAGGCAAGTAAAAGCAGTCTCTCCCCTTCAGGAGTGCTTCATTGTGTGGAGGAGGGCAGCATATTTTGCCAGGCCCTCTTCAGGCTGTGTGCAGCTCTGGAGGGCTTGTGTGTATCAGGGAGCACCTTTCCCCAGTGTCCTGAAAAGCATAACCAATTGTACTAAAGTTGAGCTGGTATAATACTACTTGTGAAACTTTGATTAGGATGCCACCCTTGAGCATACCTCTGAAAAGTACAACTGCTTTTACAACAGTACTTGCACCAGTGAAAGGGAATCAACAGGATTCTAGTCTATTGCTAACTATTGCAGATTGCTTAAATTCATTGCTTAATAATAACATAAATTTTCTCTCCAGTGGATCTATCCACAGAATAATGAGATAAATTCATTCCCCAAGAACACCTATTGCCAGTGGCAGATCCCCAGCCCAGCTATTTCCCAGTCAGTGGAGAATGGGGGCAGCAGTAGACAAGCATCCAGCTATTTTCCTATAGCTGGATAAGCTAAAATCATCCTCTGAAGGTCACAGTATCATAGAATCATTGAGTTGGACTTCATGGGTCACTGAGTCCAACCCCTGGCTTAATATAGGAACTCCAGCTAAAGCATTTGAAGCAGGTAGCTGTTCAAATTCTATCCTGTCCCTGTAGTTGATGACATTGTTCTGCATCCAGCTGCAGGAAAATAAGCAATGCCTTGGCAACAATAAAGAAAGGTGGAATTGCTGCATTTGAGTAATCCTCTTCTGTCATCACAGTGCTTTTGTGCTAAAATATTAAAATACCAAAAGTGCACATTCACATAGAAAGACTGGAATAAATCTAGACATTCAAATTATGCAAACATTTTTGTTGTTGTTGTTGTTAACTGCCCTCGAGTCGATATCGACCCATGGCGACCCTATGGATGAGACATCTCCAAGACCCTCTGTCCTCCACTGCTCTGCTTAATTCCTGAAACCCCATACCCATGACCTCCTCAATAGAGTCCATCCATCTGGCATGTGGCCTTCCTCTCTTCCTACTTCACCTTTCCCAGCATTATCGTTTTTTCAAAGAGTCCTCTCTTCTCATGATGTGTCCAAATACGACAGCCTCAGTTTGGTCATCTTGACTTCCAGGAAGGTTTCCAGTTTAATATTGTTATATTCCTAGGACCCACTTGTTTCTCCTTTTGGCTGTCCATGGGATCCTCAGCACTCTTCTTCAGCACCACATCTCAAATGAATCGAATTTCTTCATATCATCTTTCTTACCTGTCCAGCTCTCATATCCATACATGATAATAGGGGATACATATTAATATTAATATTATTAATATAACAATAATGTTTATATTTATATTCATAGAGACCATTAGGGTTAAGAGGCCTAGAAATGGAGGAAGTTTGCCAAAAGGGCTGGCTGGCTAAATATTAAGGTGATAAAGCATAGCAACATAGCTAAAATATCATAGCTGTGCCTCTGATGCAGGATCTCTGCCAGTGTATTTATGAAAAAACTTCTCAAAAGAAAAAGCCAACCTAAAACAATGTATGAAATGCAGAAACATTGTCATTTGAGCAAAAACAATGTTTTATACCAAAAAAGTATAAAATTTTCATTAAAAATTCCCATATGTGAAAAACAAAAACAAACCTCCAACAATGTACATACACTTTTGCATTTAAGTTCCTGCCTGTTGTCCATATAGCCAATACAAACCAGGAACCTAAGTTGTCACCTTAGATATGTTCAGCATCCCAAATATGGCTGAACAGATAGAGGTTCAATGCTAGTCTTTGAAGAACTAGCCATCCAAAGTCTCTTTCAAGATGGACAGATCTTTGTGCTTTGAATTTTTTCCACATTAGAGTAAAACTCAAATTACTTCTGTCAAAGTACAGTTTGGAAATTTCTCATTAAATTAGTAATTGAAATTATATTCTCACCCATCTCTACCAGAAGGTCTGGGAGAAGATAGCTTTTCATGACATAAAGTGATATTTTATGTAAGCAAAATAAGAAATTAACATATAGCCTTGTCTGCTGGAATCACCAGGAACAGGAAGCAGTTTTCACCTTGATATGGTGTTAGTCTTGCACCACTTTGCAGTCTCAATATTATAATGGTTGCTATGTATTTCTATAGGAAGAAAATGTAGCAGATCGGATAAAACCTATTGTGTCCATATGGGCCAAATTCTATGTCCTTCCCCCTTCCTCCTGACAATCAGTCCTAATGACACAGGGCCTAATCCCTGGTTCAGGTACAAATTGTTTAGATGAAGTCCAGCTAATTCATCACCAAATCCAAAGTATACTTCCCATAAAACAGCTTAAATAAATTCACCTTTTGCTGCTGATTTACCCCAAAGATCCAGATTTACCCCAAAGATCCAGAGCCTCCAGAGCAATGCTAGGTGACTATTTACAGTGTGTCCCACTATGTCATCCAGTGCTGCTGCTGATGTGAGTCACTTGCCCTAAGATCAGACAAGGCACCCAGCCATGTGATTGACACTGGCTGCCCCATTCTGACCTCAAAGCAGGTGACTTGTGCCAGCAGTGGCAGCATCAGGTGGCACAATGGGACACACATGTGAACAGCTGCCTGGCATCACAACAGAGTGCCCAAGGTAACTGGGGGACATTTTGGCAGCTTCAGGGCCAAAAGAGTCTCCCCAACGTGTCAGGAGGGGCTCTAGGTTGCGCCAGCCAATTGAAAGAGGCCGACGCCTGATTGGCTGGGTGGGCAGGAAGCTCCGCCCTTCCTGCACCACCCAGCCAATCGGGAAGGGGATCCTCTAGGATCCCAAGCACACTGGTAGTCTTGCATCTCGCAAAACTACCAGTGGGACTTGGGGGCTATAAAGCCCCTGGCTGCCATGAGGCGGCAGCTAAGTGCTTGTCTGCCAATAGCGTTGAGTGGGTCTAGCTGAAGCAGGCCTATGTTTGGGGGTGGAAGGGAGTGTGGCTCGGTGCCCAGCTCCTTGCGCCCGCAGCGAGAAGTCGCGGCCTAGTCCGGCCCGACCTGAGGAGCTATTTTAGGCAGCTCGAGCCCCGGGCCTTTGCTGCCTTGGTGGTCCTGGCTGGATTGTGGGCGGCTCGAAAGAGGGCCCAAGAAGGAGCGGTCTGGGTTGGCTTTCAGGGGCTTGCGGTGCTGCATGAGGCCTCTGGCCGGTGGTGAGCCCCCCCCCCCCAGAGAGGCTCGGCAAGTGGAGGGTGGCACCCCACTGGGGCCTATTCCAGCTGTAGGCTTGGCATGGCCTGGGACAGGGCAGTGGTGCCTATAAAAAAGGCCTGAGTGGCCTGAGAGATGGTGGTGGTGCCCATAAAAAAGGCCTGAGTGGCCAATTACAGCTGCAGCCCTTGGTAGGTAGCCTTAGGTTTCACGGGCCTGTGGCCTCGCTTGGCTTGTCTCCCTTGGGGGAGGCCATAGGCCAGCGGCCAGACCGCAGGGCCTACTTCTTCTAGTGAGTCCAGTGTGGCCTGGCTCCCTATTCAAGGGAAGGCCTGGTGGTGGGCCTAACGAATTCAGGCCTTGTGGTGTTTTCACTTGCTGGTCATACCGGTTTGGTTTCTTTGTCCTGAAGGGACTTGTGTGGGTCCCTGCTTGGGACAGGTTCTGTTCTTGGGAACCCGTGCTTGGGGGTGCACTTTCCTACACTCTCCCCTTTTGGGGGGAGGGAGTTTTCCCTCTTGCTGTACACATTAGTTAAATAAGAACTGTATTTTAAAGTTTTGGCTATTGGGGTATTCTCCTTAATAGGAGTATTTCAACCCAGAGCAATTGTGGGACCCGCATTCTTAATAGTACTGGGTTTCATTGGGGTTTCGGAGGCTGCTGTTTAATTTCAGTCACACAAGGGTTGTAGCATTTAGAGGAACACTATAACCCTAGCCAGCCTTTTTTTACCTGGTCATTATGCCGTGCAGCAAGCCACAGGCCTGATTCACAGGGCAGAGAAGATGAAATAAAAGCTCATTTGGTGCAATTAGGCCATACTATGCAGGCTTGTGTTGCAGTTTGTGAGCAGTTAGCTCACAGGGGGATACCAGGTGCTGGCTATGGATCTCAGGCTAACTCTTCTTTAAGTGAGAATCAGATGCAGGGATCTCAGGCTACACAGGTGCAAGTGGCTACTTTACATGACATGTCTTTAGATAGCACGGCACGTGGTCCCTGGCTACCTCAGCTATAGAGGTTGGGCAACCAACCGTAGCTAATGTTATGGAACTGCTGAAGAGAGTTCCTGGTGTGGGACAACAGGGAGTGGCTGCCCCTGTGCTTGAGCAGCCCACTCTGGCGGATTTGTATAATTTCATCCAGAGGGCTGTGGTTTCAGGTCATGGCAGTGGGATGGCACCTGAAACATATGAGGTTTCTAATGGGGATGGGGGCAGTTCCTCTTCCACTTTACAGCATGGCACCCGAGGTGCGGTCACGTCACACTCGGAGGGAGCTTCACAAGCATCGAGGGATGCTTTTCGGTATTTGGCTAACACAGGTTTGTCTCAATCTTTTAATTCTTCACCTTCTTGGCCCACCTCGGTATGGACTCCAGGTGGGCAAGTTGGGCAAATTTCTGGTCCAGAGGCCTCTACTTCTGTTTCTCTTGGGGCACCCTCGACATCATCAGGGGCAACTCAGGTGTCTGACTTGAGGGTGTTGGTTGTGCAGCCCTTGGTCTCCAAAGGAACTGACTCAAGGGCGGTTGTGACTGTGGGAGCGTTAGGCCTAGCTGGAGCACACAGAGCAGTGAAGTGCAACCCTTATGCGAAATGTCCACTCCTTTGGGATCATATCTCCCGCTCGCTACTAAAGAGAGAATTTGGAAAGGGGAATACATTGACTTGTTTTCCCTTACATTTCACGACCCCGAGCCAAGGATTATGGTAAAGGAAGGGGTCGTATTTCATTTTCCAAAGGAATTCCAGGCTCACAAGTGCCCTAGAATCGAGAGGAACTTTGTGAACTGGATGATGGGATTTACCATCTACAGGGGTGTGATCAAACAGAAAGACCCTTCTAGGTCTGCAGATTTTTTTAAGTATCAGGAGATTATGATTAAAGCATACACGAATTGTCATTTCAATTCAAAGGGGTCAGCATGGCTCCAGTACGATGAGCAGTTTAGAATGAGAGCCACTTTGGACCCCTCGTTATCTTGGCAGCATATCCAGTCAGAGTTGTGGGTGGATGTTATGCTGGGGATCTCCCCTTTGGGCAGGTGTGACAATGGCTTTGTGCCTAAGGTCACACAGACGAAAGGGCAGTATGCGAGGCCTAGCATGGGGGAGAGAAAAACAACAGGTCTCTGTTGGGACTTCAACTCTGGTAAGTGCAGGAGGCAGCCCTGCAGGTTTGATCACAAATGTAACACCTGCAGCGGCAACCATCCAGGCACATCCTGGATTGCATAATAATAAATTGCATAATACCCATAATTGATATGGTTATTGTTTATTGTCAATTACATTGAAGATATTAAGTTTTTGCTTGTCTTGTCACAACTTGGGTGTCAGGGTCCTGGTTGTTTAATTGTTAACTGGGGATTATGTAATTTCTGGTGGGCAGGGACACCCCCCCCCCGGGATAATTCAGTTTATAGAAATTAATAAATTGGATTACTTATTTGGATGAAGAGTAGATGTCATAGGGTTAACTAAATTCTCTATGATGTCAGCAACCATGTTGATGATCTCACAAATGGATTACGTCATGTGTTTAGTTGTGACATCATATCCGGTATGGTGGGAGAGATGATTTATTGAATTGTTCTTGCCACATGTTAAGAAGGGCTTGGTTTACCCTGATAATGCGTTCAGTTATCTGCATGGACACATGTGTCAAGAACAAAATAATTATGATAGATGTTATTTTGTTAATGAAAATGGTTTTTGACCGTGTACAGATAAATAATATTGTGGCCAATTTTTATCCAAAAGAATTGCATACGGAATCTTTTTGTGCCAGTGTAATACTCTGGGCTGTTCCTAGAGTATTTTGGCCCTTGCAAATACTACCTAAGGCTTCTCTGATCTTCACTGACTCTTCTCATGTGCACATAGATGGAAAGCTTCTTCCATCAGTACAGTGCTATTTGATCCAGTGGAGCTTTTTTCCATTGATTGAATAGAGGAGGTGGTGACCTTTGCCAATATTCTCCCTCACTCCACCCTGCTGCCATTCCCTGAAGTTCCCTATAACCCAAACTGTACTCCACAGGGTTGCAGAGCTCTCTCAAACAGTGGCTGCAGAGGTTGGGAAAGATTAGCAAATTTCATCTCCCTTCCATTCTCATGGGCAAGGGCATTCTGAGCAGAACCTTGTGCAAGTATGCTAAAAACATTGGACTAATTGTTAATCCCAACCAAAGAAGAGCCATTGAGGGGGGAAGCAGACGGGCAGCACGGGGCCGCCCCAGGAAGCTGCACTGCGGGGCCGAGGCATCTGCATTCGCCGCCCCAGGAAGGAGCGCTAAAATAGTGCTCCTTCCACAAAAGGCTGCCGGCTCACCTTCAGCGACTTTTCCGCCGCAGCGTGTGTGGATGCTGCGGCAGATAGGCATCCTCGGAGCGCCGGACGTGTGGAGGGTCCGGCTCTCTGACGATGTCTTCGGGAAGGGGTTGGGGCACCCAGCGTGTAGCTGCCCCTCCCCTTCCTTGCCCTGAAGACGGCGCTTTGCACCATCTGCTTAGCCCTTCAATCACTGTAGTTTACAGAAGTGTTGACTTAACAAGTACATGGGTCTCCTCTAACAAGACCTAACAATTGGATTTAACATTCTAGATCCAACCCATGGATTCTACATAGTGAAGGTTCTTCATCAAATGTATGTATAGAGAGAATCCCGAGAGGTTTTTGTTATATATAAGCCATCCATTTGCAGAGCCAGCTTAATGCAATGACCCTCTGAATCTGAAATGGCCTTGGTCAAGTCACAGTTTCTCAACCTAACATACCTCATGAGGTAGCTGTGAGGTTACAAATGGAGCAAAAGATCAAGAATTCCCTTTAGAAAAAGTAAAATATGAAGTTAATAAGGAGACACACATGCACACACACTTTTAATTAATTTCTGTATTAATAATTTGCATTTTTCTAATTAATATTAATCCCTGTTATTATAATGTATTGATATATTATCACTTGACTTCAATCAATTTTGTACATTTTCATACAATGCAGATTGTCATCAATTTTTTTTTTGAAAAAGAAACACTTATTGGTGGATAGATATATAGCAGTAAATTACTTCCTTATAAAATCTCAGTGCCCAAATCCTCATTTCATTCAGTCATGCTAAGTGCAAGGCTAAGCAATAATGTGAAAGAGATCATATTATTGCCACCTCTCCAGTTACTCATAGCCCAACAAAAATATTTTTCCAGATATATTTGTTTTTACACAAGAATAATAGAAAAGAGCAACATTAACATCAACTACGATGACAACAAAACAATAACAACCATAAAAATATCACAAAACCATAAACATTCAACAAATGTATATTTAAACATACATTAGTAATAGTCAGTTTGGTGTTTAAGCATGGTCTTTTTAAAATAGGGAGGGAAATAATACTTGCGAATTTTCTTGTCCTCAAAGTGGAAAGAAATGGTCAGCAAACCTGAGATTTTTGCATCACAGAACAGTAGGACAAAAAAAAAAAAAAAAAAAAAGATGCAAAAATTTTGGATTTGGGGCAAAAATTATGTAGAAACAGAGCAATTTATGCAAAGGGCATAGGTTTTGCCAGAAAATTAATTTCTTTTTACTCAAAAAATGTTTTTGTGGAAACAAATATTTCATAAACAAGTCCCAAAATATGAAAAATCACCATAAATGTGCACCCATATAAACTTGTTTGTTGGGGACAAAAAAGTTTATTTTTCTCTATACTTCCATGTAATTTGCCTACTAAATTTATATCCCCAATTTATATGTATGCATGTCTTCACATATCCATTGTTTTCACTTAATAAAGCAAGAACCTCTGAGTCCCTGTGGAAAGACTATACTCCTCATCCTCCCACTCCCAATTTTCTACAGGAACCTCAAAAGGTCACAAAAGACTTAAGATTCTCAAATAATTCACAGGAATTGGCAACAATGCTTGCTCTTGGTACTGCACTATTTGATTTCCTTGAATGTGGCAATGGAGGGATAATCCAAAGTTCATTAAAGTTAATTAAAAATAACTGTGCTGCCTTTGGGCTTTCCCCTTCATTCCTTCATATATACTCTGTAGTAGTCACACTAACTTCCATCAGACTCAGCCAAAGTTGTTTTCTTCATTGTTCTGTTTAGTAAATTGAAACAAACTTTTTTTCTTTTTAAAAAAAAAGAAGGATAAGAAAGATGCTATTACTTGCTGGAGGGAGCTGATGTTAGAATCAAGTGCAGGGCTGACCACTTACAGAATGTTAATTGATATTTTTTTATAGGTTGAGATTGTGTGTAATGATGCAAGTCTAGTGCACCTCCTTGGAAACAAGCTCCACTGAATTCAACCACTTTCTTTTTAGTAAGTAGCTGTAGGGATTTTCTCTTATTTTCACACTCTCTCTTTTAAGATTAGAAGTTATGACTGCTGCTGTAATTTTATTTTTAATGAAGTACATTTGTTCATTTTTTCATTGCATTATTTTCTAATAATAATAATAATAATAATAATAATAATAGCTTTTTAAAAGGTATTTCTATATCACCTCACAGCCCATAAGGCTCCCTAAGTGGCAAACAAATAAAAGCAACTAAAACAGTAAAACAATTTTTAAAAAATTAACACATTCATATATGCTTCATAAACTTCTAAAAACAGTCTTAAAACAATCTTAAAATAGTATTTTAAAAGAAAGCAGTTTCAAACTTTAACAGTCACTGTTAAATGACACTGTTAGTTGTCCACCATAAGCTCCAATAGACGGAGCCAGCCTTGCTTTGGCAATGAGTTCCATAGACTGTGGGCCTTTGCAGACTGCCAGAAATAGTGCAATGGTGCCACAGTGCTAGGGAATCCTGGAAATTGTAGTTTATTGTGGCACCAGAGCTCTCTGACAGAGAAGGCTCAATGTCTATGAAAAAAATACAATTCCCATGATTCCCTAGCACTGAGCCAGGGCAGTTAAAGTGGACTAAATTTGCACTATTTCTAGCAGTCTGCAAAGGCCCTGTGTGCTGCCACAGAGAAAGCCCTGCTATATTTGCATACCAACTAACCTTATGATGTGTTTGGACCTGTAACAGGACCTACACCATGGCTATCAGATTTTGAGCAGGCTCATATGAGAGGAGTTGGCCTTACAGATATCCTGGTCCCTTTATAAGCAAAGAAAAAAATGACCTAGGGGCTATACAGAAGGGCAGCTCTGGGCCGCCCCTGCTACCGATGGATCAGGGCCACAGCAACCCCACAATGCAGCCCTGATCCATCCTTTTGCCACCCCTAAAAGAGTGGCAAAATGCCACTCCTTTTAGGGGCGGCAAAAGGCTGCCCTAAGAGCACCATGGCTCTTCTACACCTTTTTGGTGCAGTGTGTCTGCACACTGCACCTGAAGAGCATCCTGATGCGTAAGGGTGCGTGGCATCAGGACGGTGTCGGGCTGTGGTTGGGACAGCTGGCGTGTGGCTACTCCACCTCAACTCCACCCCCAGGCTGGCCCTTTGAGCCAGTCTGCAAAGTCTCCTAGTTAGCGAGGTAAACTTATGTGATAAGCTTAACATGATAGTCCCCATAGATATTCCACTCCCCACCAACTGGAGATGTTTTGTTTTGTTTTGTTTTGTTTCTAAGTAGATATCTGCATTGATTTATACCAGCAAATCAGTTCTAGGAGTTTTTATTTTCACTAGAACATTGGTATAATTAATGAATCTCAATTATCCATATAGGCCAAAATAAAAGAGAAGTATGAATGAAAGGAATAGAAGGTTATCCATCAAAAACTGAGTATAAGATGTTGCCTTCTGTAAAATTCCCCATCGACTTTCATGAACTAAAGTCAGTTGCTTAGTGGTAGTTGGACAGGCACAGGAGTGGGAAGGTATCAGAGGCAAGTAGATGAGGCTATGTGGCAAAAATAATTTAATTTGGACCACTTGGAGCATAAGCTCTGGTTTTCATCAGTCCCCTGAATTAGTAGACTATTTCACAGATATACAACATCTGTGCATCATTTGAAATTAATAACCTTTTCCACCATGAATTTGCTTTTTTTATGCCTTCCGATGACCTAAGTACATGTGATATCAAATGTATCATTTCATTTACCATGCAAAGTCCTTTAAATGCTAAATGCAACAGCTTGGAAGATAATTAGGAATGGAAAGACTATACAAAAATATTCAAATCATAGAAGAAAAAGGAGTTTTCAAGGGCTTGGCTATATTGCCTATAAACTCCGAATTCCCCCCTGGCTGTCTGCATGCTTTTTACACTATGCAGCCCCAAAACCTCAAATTGGGTCTGGGCTGTAAAGAGACTTTCCTTTTGCAAAACATGGGGATGTCTGTCTTTCAATGTGGCCCCTTGAGCATCCCTGCCAAGTTGCTGTAAGGTCAGAACAAAGCTGGATGCCCCATTCTGACCTCAGAATGACTTGTACATGCAGTAGTGGTGCTGGCCAGCCAGCTCATAGAGAGTGCGTAGGAAGGTAGCCATCTATCATTGCTATATTTTAGTGCAGAAGGTAGAGAGTGTAATTCAGGGCCAGAATACTCTAGGAGCAACCTGGACATTGTGGCAAATGTAGCTGAGCCCCAAGTGTTGCAAAGCCCTGATGAGAATCATGGATTTTTCTGTGAAATTTTCACAGTTTGGGATGTAGTTTGTGCAAAAATGCACATGTGAACATTTTTTGGGAAGAGAAAGGTGTTTTCTCCACATAAGCATTATTTTTTCTGCACATAAAGATAGCTTCCTGTGCAGAAAACATGCTTTTCAGGGCTGAAAACAAAGTATTGTGGTTTTCTTTTGTGGAGTTTTTTTGCACAATAAATAATAATCCTTGAAAACTGCATGTTCGTCTTAGCAAGGAGGAGAAAAAAATGTTGAATTATTTATTCTTGTCTGTGAGAATGATATTCATAAATATTTACATCCCTAATAACAATTAATGGAACCAGACCAAACAGGGATGAGGACAACATTACAATTCAAACCCAGAGCTTAGAAGTAACAATTTATTTGTTTGCAATGAATTATTTTTTTCCCAGTCATGAAAGATACTGTGTGTATATATATATATATATATATATATATATATATATATATATATGTTGAGTGGTGGAAATAAATCAATAATGAAGAGGCTGGACTTTCCCAAATTTCCTACTGAAAACTTCCTACTTAAGGAATTAATATTAGAAGCTTCAGAAGTGAAAAGAACCAGAAAATATATTTGATGGTGATCATGTAGAACTAAAATAAATTTAAGGCAAGCAGACTTCTACAGTGTAAGTTGACTTATCACCAGCAGACCTATTGTGGACCTCCCTTCCCTCCAAAAAAATGTTCTGGAGGGGTTCCTTACTCTTCAGAGTAAATTTGGGGAGGTGTGGGAACCTCCCCTGAGCAGGGAGAGAGACTAATCATTTCCCCAATTGTCTCCATTCCACTTGCAAATAATAGATGAAACCCATAGCTTTCATCTCATTACCAGCTTCAGATGTTTTGTTATTGATGTGTTACTGTGTACAAAGGCAAGGACACCCTTCCAAAATTCTAAATATATTATCTTCATATTACCCAAGTAGGGAATTAAGAAGTTATTACTGGCATCCTTCCTTTGGCTAATTTTCATATAAATGCCAAGATAAGATGCAATAGAGGAGGTACATGAAAGAATTCATCTCATCACCAGACATGACTGAAGATAAGTCCTAATTAGGTCACATGTGTAATCTATTTGAGACTTCAATAATTAAGCTAACATAGCTACCCATCCTTTCTTCTCCAAATGGCTCTGAAAGCAGTGCTTTAATTAAAAGTGAATGTATGTAAATTCTGAGCCAGATTATTTGAATGGTTTAAATTAACTTTCAGTCCTATTTAAAAAGCAATTCAAATTCCAAGACCCAGCATCGTTATTTTACTAGGGGTAGTACAAAGCAAGACCTTTAGTCACAAGAATGGAGTGAGCGTGCATGCATGTGTGTCTCTATGTGTATGCATTTAAAATGAGTGTATTGGGGGGGGGGGGGACAATGGCTGGGATGTCAAAATCCAGACTCATTAGTTAAGATTAGAAAAAAAGAAATTGATTGTGTTTAATGGAGGTGGGAGATAAATTCCTTTGAAAAGGAAATTCCCATAAGATGTGAGACATCACTGGAGTTCTGTCACTTAACATTGTGCCAAAAATATTATCAGGTTTCCACGGGGATTTTTAAAAGAAAAAAAATGTTATTATGCAGAAACTATGCTGCTATCAGATCTTTCAGGGACAGGCAAAGGTTTTGTTTTCTCTCAGATGGATACCCAGGGAATTCCAAGGGGAACCAAGAGCTTTTATAATAGGTGTCTAGCTTCATATACCTTTAAGTCACCCACACATGTCACTTGGAAATGTATTAAAATCACATTCTTCCATATTAAAAACATTTGGTAAATAACTTTTGAAAAAGAAATTAGTTTGAGTACAGTTCCAAGGCCACCCAAGTTACTTGCTGTTATATTAATAGGTTTTTTTAAAAAAACAAAAACAAAAAACAACTCCATTATATTTAAGTATGAATTCCTGAAAAAGAAATTAGAATGCTACAAGTCACTGTCCTTTGATGTAAAGGACAGCTAAGCAATGAGGTCACTCGCACTATGTGGCTAGAAAAAGAGTGAAGTTGTCCATTCCATTAACAATCACAGTGCAGCTTGAAAAGGAATTAATTATACATAACTAATTCTTTGTAATAAGTTACTTTTCAGAAGACATTGGTTAAGTTTCTTAGCTTCATATTTCTGTGGAGGAAAACCTGGCTTCAGATCAACCAAGAAGAAAGTGACTGGCATTACAAGATGAGAATTTTAAGGTTATTTTACTTAAGAATGCTTGAACAGTTCACTTTTTAAAGAATGTTGACATGAGCAGACCTAGGTCTAAATCCAGTTGCTAATTCCAAATAAGGTAAACACACTAAATTATGTTGTTTTTGTATTTGTATGCCTTCAAGTGATTTCTGACTTATGGTGACTTATGGAGTTTTCTTGGCAAGTTTCTTCACAGGGATTAGCCATTGCAATCCTCTGACGCTGAGACAGTGTGACTTACCCAAGGTCACCCAATGGGGTTTTGTGACTGAGCTCGGATTCAAACCCTGGTCTCCAGAGCAGAGTCCAGCATTCAAACCACTGCGCTACACTGGTTCACACTACTCAGTATACACACACACACCTATTGATTTTAATGTCTGCCTTAGTTTGGACAAGCAATTAGGTTTAAGACTAATCTGCACCTCTCAAAGTAAAATTATCCCTCAGGTCTGCATTTCTTGGTGTGTCACAGTGCAGATGGGGGGGGGGGATAAAAATGTACAAAAATGTATATTTTAAAAAAGTACATTTCAGAGTAATATACACTCACACATGCATGCTTTGATATAATGTGTGTTGAGAAATGCACTTTTCCCCACCTGCAGGCCTATTGTGCAACTCCTCCCAAATTTTGAGAAATGCAACATTTTGGTGAGAAAATGTATTTATGCATGTACTACATACTATGTACTACATACAATATGAGGGTATGTTTGTTGTTTTTTTAATCTCTGGTTAAAGTGAAAACAGAATGAGATGAAATCATGAATGATCACATGTAAAAGTAATGTATAATACAGTAATGAGTTGATCTGATTCACTCTTCCCTTTTAAACACCCAGAAAGAAGCCACCCCGACCCGTCGGGAGGGGCTCTCAGTTGTGTCGGCCTGGAAAGGCCTCAACGCAGGGGATTGGCCGAGTAGTCTGCAAGACCCGCCTCTTGGGGGCTGCTCGGCCAATAGGAAGATGCGGGAAGAAGAAATCTCGCGGGATTTCCTGTCTCGCGAGATTTGGGAGCGAGAGTTGGCAGGCTATATAAGCCTGGGCTGCCTCGTGGCCAGCAGCCATTTTGGGATAGAAAGCGAGCAACCCATCCCACCCACCCTTAAGTTACATAAGTTGTTTACTCTCAGGCTTCGGCTGGTCGCCTATGGGGGCCGGGAGGGAATTTTCCCAAATAAAGCCTGTTTGGGTTTTTCGCCCTCCCTGAGAACAAATAACATTATTATTTAGGGTGTGGAATAGAATGGCATAAATGTTATTAAGATATTTTGTAATTGTTGAACCTCGTATTTTGTAATGGTTGATTTGAAATGATTAATTATCAAAGTTATATGTCGCAACTTAGAATAAGGGTCGTGAAATAGTTCTGAAAAGGTATGCTTGGCGGGCAGGGACCCCTCCCTCTCAGGGATGGAAATAGGTTAATTCAGAATGTAATATGTATACGATTTGAATAAAGATGAATAATTAATGATGTCATTGGTTTTAATTAAATTGGTTGACGTAATAGTTAAAGTTACTGACGTCATTTGTTAATAAGTTATATGACATCATATACAGTTGGGGGGAGGGGGTTTAATTGTTAGGGGATATGCAAGAAAGTTTTAACTTGGCGCATGCTAGAAATAATATGGTTTACAACAATGGCGATTAGAATAATCGCAACTATGCATGCGCCAAATAATAATTTTGTGAATAATTGTTATTTTGTGATGACCCTGTATAAATAAAGGTTGTGGCCTAAAGTGTTTACCCATAACAATGCGTGTGAGTCCTTTGTGCCGATGCAATGGATATTGCTGAGATTCTGGCCCTGCCTGCCTGAATGTCTTACATAAAGTCAAGCTGATAGCATTATTGTTAGGGTTATAACAGCTAACTGGAACAGTCAATGATCTTTCCAGATATCCACCCTTGCCCTCTTCAATGAGATTGCATTTTGTTCTCATTCCTGCTGATTTCCCGTCCCTCCCTCTCCAAAAGAGTCAATCACCATTCCATGTTCAATGAGTGTACTGAATTCCCACAGCACTGTTTTTGATAAATGGCAATATTTGTTTGTTTATTTATTTACTCCTAAGAGGAGCATGAAATTAATAGCTAGGCTACCTCTTATACCGTGTTCTTCAGCCACAAAGGCTCTCAGAGTGGCTTACAAATGATTAACTAGGGAGGGAAGCAGACAGCTAATTGAGCCGTTTTGGGGGTAGGGAAGGGGAGGGGCAGCTGCACGATCGGCACCCCAACCCCTTCCCCAGGTCATCCTCGGAGCAGCCAGCCCTCCGCATGGCCGGCACTCCGAGGAGGACCTCCCGCCACAGCGTTCGCACATGCTGTGGTGGAAGAGTCGCCGAAGGTGCGCCGCAGCCTTTTGCGGTGCACCTTTGGAGACTTGTGAAAGGAGCGCCAATTTAGTGCTCCTTTCAGGGGTGGCAAAGCTGCGCCATGGGGCCAAGGTGTGTGGATACCTCGGCCCCACAGCGGAGCTTCCCGGGGCGGCCCATGGCCGCCCATCTGCTTCCCCCCTAGATGGTTCCCTTCCTTCAGGCTTACATTCTAAAAAGACATGACAGAAAAGGAGAAGGGAATTGTAGCCAAAGGTCTAGTATAGAGAATTTTATTTAGCTGAAATCGAAAGGCTTCAAGGACCCTGCGAGACCGTCTCCCATGTGTATACCAAGAGTCCGGTGGATCTAAGAATTGATGCAGAGACAGAATTCACCAATTAAAAGTATTATTTATTAAAGGGGAAAATCACACGGCAATTCACATACCACACACAATCACTCAAGGCTCAAGAAGTCAGGGGTTAGCTTGGAAAAGGTATTGAGGCAGAACTAACAGATGATACTTACTGCAGATGAAGCTTTTTCTAGGATCCATTTAGGTGATGTGGTATGAGACACAACTGTTCTGAGAGTGTTGGTTTGAACAGAGGTGCCAGTTACTAGATCAGGGCCCACAATGGCATAGTGTCCCCTTGAACTAGAACTAGCAACACTGAGGGGAGAAATCCTGGGTTTTTAAGGACTAAAACTAGCCACAGGGCAAAGGTGTAGACCACTTAGGTGAGGTAATCCGGTCTGGCAATATTCAAGGGAAATTGAAGAGGATTAAGTCATTAGCTGGCCCATCCTTCTGATTATGGAGGTGATGATGGTCCATTTGCAATTCCCACACTATCTGCCTGGCTCTGGGGATTGGGGATTTTCCAGTCTTCCAAATGGCCTGGGCATGACCTATTTGCCTTGCCATGGTGGCACTTGGGGTTCACTGCAGAATGCATCTGGGGCCATGTGGAATTAATGTACACACCAACATTCAGAAAAATGCACTGTTGCTAACAGTCCCCCCCCCTTTGAAAATTGTTCATCCCCATACCTGTGTGGGGATGAATATTTTTGGAATTAACCTTTGCCACGAAAGAATTTTGGGGTGTCAATAGGGGAAAAGGTCATTCTATAGAAAGTATTGCCATTAGTAATGCCTCTGGTGCTTTTGGACAGGGAATGGGTGATCATCCATCCAGAACCCATTCATACATCTTGTAGTAATGTACATTAAATAAAGCAACCAACAAAGCAATTAGAGTGATCAATAATCAGCAATAATCAATGATAGTAAAGCAATTAGCAAGGGTTCAAAGCATTCAATATGCAGGACGTTAATGGAAAATGGCAAAATCAAGTCCTTGGATGTTTGAAAGTCTTCATAAAGTGTGGTTCTGGTTGGCTACAATAGCCAAAGTAAGCAATTTCCAAGTCTGAACCAATGTCAGCAAGAGGTTGGTGTGTTTTGGCAAGCAGGAGTCCATATCAGCCCATGCAGCAACTCTGGGCATGTCTGCAGAAAGCTTGGAAGAAGTTTGGACCACTGTCTGGAGCGGGTGTTGGGGTTGGCATCTTGGTATACCAAAAGCAGGATGGAGTGCTTATGCTGTCCAGGAGGCATAAGCAAAGTTCATAGCAGCAGATGTGTGCATGGTGTCATCTGGGGTGGATGGAGGACATTTTGGATGACCTTGGGTCTGGATATGCAGTTGCACAGTGGCAGGAACAGTGATCTGTGGCATCTGTGGGGTCAGATCCAGTTCAGGAGCAAAGGATCTGGGGCTTACCTCCCCATGAGAGTTCAGAGAAAGCAGGAAGGATAAAGGATAGAGCCATAACTATTTACATACCTTGGAGGATGAAAAAGGACAGTCTCTTCCTCCTCCCCCCGAGCTCCCGATGGGACTAGGCTGGCGTGGAAAAGTTTCAAATATGGCTAGGACCTCTAAATATATTTTTACAAGCTGTGGGAACCTTCAGAAGGAAAAGGGGGAAAAATTTGGTCCCCTGACTTCCTGCAGAGTCAGACTGGCATGTTGGGAGAGGTCTCTTGGTCAAAGAAAGTTATTGGAGCAGCCATCCGGTATTTTGAAAGCTCCCAGGTTTAGCATAGAAAGGCCAGGGATAGGGTCTGGCATGGTCATGCAAGCGGCAAGGTGAAAGGTTGGATTGGTTAGAATGAACTAAGGGCACCTAGCCTTTAAGAGGCAATGGTTGTGGTCAGTTCCTGAGTAGGGTTGGGGCTGCTGGGAAAAATGTGTGAATTAGCCCAAATTTTGGTAAAAACTTGCCTAAAATGGCCAAATTAACAATTTTGGAGCATGAGCATGGAGGACTCACTGGAGGAGCCTCTAGGGGTCATCCAGGCTCTTGTCAGTTCTGGAGCAAATGGAAGCAAAATATGAGGGCACTCTCCCCCCCCCCCCCTCCGCTATCAAAGAAAAACTCCTGTTTGATTGAAAGAAAAATGGCCACACAGAAATCTAGCAAAAACCTTAAAAGAAAATTGAAAGACAGGAAGGGAAGCTTTCCTCTTTCTTAACTCACTGTCTATATGTAAAAACAAAATTGTTACCTAACCAAAAATACAAAGCTGGAGCAGCCCAAAGGAACAACAGAAAAATCTGAAAGAAACTCATTTAAAAATGCAGCTAGGAAGGATCTTTAACCATTTGGTATTTGTTGATCAGCAAAAAAGACAACAATATCAAAATCAGCCTCTAAATTCATTGGAAAGTAAAGTGACTGGAAAATAAAAATAAAAAAGAGACAAACTCACGCCACCAGAGGTGATTTTTTTAGTAACCACTAGGCCTGTTGGTCCCTTAAGGTGGATTTTAACAACACCCTGCATCTTTTCTTTCTTGCAACATGAGTGCAGGAAATAACATTAAAATGGGTTAAGATCAAAAGACCAAAACATTCCTTAAAACAGGGGTGCAGGGAGCAACACCGCAACAACAAAATATTATTGCTGTTGTTGTTGTTGTTGTTGTTGTTGTTGTTAATAATAATAATAATAATAATAATAATAATAATAGGGATTGCCTTACAGATTTATTGCCATAAAACACATGAAGCAAAAATAAAACAAATCAGAGCTGAAGCACTGGTCTGCTTAAAAACAACAACAGTGTTCTCCTTCCTTTTATGCATTGGAAAAGCTGAGAAGGAGGGGGATGTAAGATAGCAATCTGGAAAGAACAAAGCCAGATCTAAATTTGGGCTTAGAGTGTGTGACTAGTCACACTGTCTGGTGTCTAACAAAAAGAAAATAGGGATATTTTAGGCAGAGTTAAAACAGACAAGAAAAACAGACTGGGGATATTTGATCCTATTTTCTCTGAACATGTTTAGAGAGCCAAACAAAACTGAAAGGAGGCACCAAGTGGCATCATGGTGACGCTAACAGCAAGGGAAGAACAAAGAGGTTTAGGAGAAAGGAGTAGCACTCCTGAGCATATTTAGAGTGTAGCAACAAAGAACAAAGGGGTCACATGTGAAAAATAGAAGGAGGGGGGGAAACAGTGAGTGGAAGAGAGATAAAGGAATCTTCCTTTTCGATTGAAAACAAGGAAGAAAAAGAAAGAAAATTATCTCAAGTTTTCTAAAGGAAGGACCATTAAGAAAGAGGAAAATCAAGGTTTTAGCTAGGATGAGAGAGTGTTACTTAATGCAAAACCAGATTTACATTGAGGACTGGAGAGCTTGTAACATCCATAGGAAAGATAGGGTGTTCTGAACAGACTGAATTTGTATAGCATGTGGAGAGTGTAAAAAGCAGAAGCAGAGGAAGCAGCAGCTTAGAAAAGACGGGGGGGGGGGTGCTGTGAAGAGAAATGGTATCACTCACAGCAAATGAAATAGTGCAAATTGAGTCAACTTTAACTGCCCTGACTCAGTGCTAGGGAATCATGGGAACTGTAGTTTATTGTGGCACCAGAGCTCTCTGACAAAGAGGGCTCAATTTCTCAGAAAAAAAAATACAGTTCCCATGATTCCCTAGCACTGAACCAGGGCAGTTAAAGTGGACTCAATTTGCACTATTTCTAGCAGTTTGCAAAGGCCAGAAACATTTTAAAAAGTCTGGTAGGTGAGGATCTCTTTCTAGGAAACAGGGCAGTAGTGAAAACAGCACTGGTTGGGGGCAAGGACTTCGACCAGCCACTCACCATCTCCAGGGTAACCCCTGGAAGCAAAGCTGCAATTGCCAATTTATGCATTGGAGACATTGGGGGGTTGCAGACTGCCAGAAATAGTGTGAATTCAGTCCACTTTTAGGGTTAGGGTTAGAGTTAGGGAACCATGGGAACTGTATTTTATTGTGGCATCAGAGTTGTCTGACAGAGAAGGCTCAATGTCTCAGAAAAATAACAGTTCCCATGATTCCCTAGCACTAACCCTAACCCTAAAAGTGGACTGAATTCACACTATTTCTGGCAGTCTGCAACCCCCCATTATCTATCTATCTTGATCCATTTCAAACCGGCTTTAGGACAGGATATGGAGTTGAGACTGCCATGGTTACTCTGGCTGACAACCTCCACTTGGGTATAGACAAGGGTAGTGTGACCCTGCTGGTGCTCTTGGACCTCTCAGTGGCCTTTGATACAATGGACCAGGGGTAGGCAACCTTTTCCCTTTAAGGGCCGAGGGACTTCAGCTCCCAGAAGCCTCAGCCATGTTGGCCAATAGTCCCATGTTGGCCAATAGCTCCTGGGATTCTGGGAGCTGAAGTCCCTCGGCCCTTAAAGGGGAAAGGTTGCCTACCCCTGCAATAGACCATCCTCTTGGATCGCCTGAGAGAGTTAGGAATTGGAGGCACTGCTTTGCAGTGCTTCTGTTCCTTCCTCTCAGGCAGATCCCAGAGGGTGAGGCTTGGGGACAGTTGCTCTTCTAGAATAGAGCTTAATTGTGGCGTCCCTCAGGGCTCCATCCTGTCCCCGATGCTATTTAACATTTATATGAAGCCGCTGGGAGAGATCATTCAGAGGCATGGAGCACGGTGTCTTCAGTACACTGATGACACCCAGATATATCTCTCCATGACCAGATCATCTGCCCAGACCTCAGATGGGGTCTCTCCTCTCAATGATTGTCTTAAGGCGGTAATGGATTGGATGAGGAAAAACAAATTGAGACTGAATCCAGACAAAACGGAGGTACTAACAGTGATGGAGCCGAAACCAGGCTTGGGAATACATTTTCCAGTCCTGGATGGAGTCACACTCTCCTCCAAGGACTGTGTTCGAAGTCTGGGGGTACTCCTAGATTCATCGCTTCACATGACTATTCAGGTGAATGCGGTGGTCAGGAGTGCCTGTTATCAGCTTCGGCTGATACGCCAGCTGTGCCCTTTCCTTGAGGTTAGGGACCTGGAAACTGTGGTACATGCTCTGGTAACCTCACGTTTGGATTTCTGTAACATGCTCTACATGGGGCTACCCTTATGCCTAACCCGGAAACACCAACTGGTTCAAAATATGGCAGCCAGGTTGCTCACTGGAGCAAGGATACTCACTGGAGTATCAAGGAGAGAGTATCAAGCATATCACGCCAGTGTTGAAATATCTCCACTGGCTGCCAATTAGTTTCCGGGCACAGTCCAAGGTGTTGGTTTTGACCTTTAAAGCCCTACATGGCTTGGGTCCATCTTATCTTAGGGACCGCCTCTTCTCGTACGATCCCCCCCGCGCACTCTGGTCCTCTGGGAGGAATCTACTGCAGCCCATGAAGACCAGGCTCTCGCAGACTTCCCAGAGGGCATTCTCTGCAACCGCTCCAAGACTGTGGAATGGCCTGCCGAATGAGATCCGTCTTATAACTACTCTTGCTGCCGTTAAAAAGGCAGTAAAGACGGATCTCTTCTGACAGGCCTGTTGAATTGTGATGTTGATGGATGTATAGCAAACAGTCTATGAAACCAGTCACCCAGACCCAGGCAGCTTCAGCAAGCTCCTTGTTTTATTGCAAAAATCAGCATGAGCAAAAACAAATAATAATAACAACAATAATAGCATTTTCACTTTAGCCAGAATGGCTAAGCAGGAACAAAACTTTAACTGCTACATTTTGAAAAATTAGTCAAGCTACAGCATCAGCAAAATATTTCTAGTTAATCCATTCAGCTTAAAGGTTTGAAAAGAAGTGAAGTGCTTTCCCAGAAACACAATTCCAGCCCACATATCTCCACCTCTTTGGGTGTAGCCCTTTCAGGCTAATTGGTTGATTTTTCATGACGTGTGTTAGCCCAACCTTTAATTTTCATATTACATCATGTGACTACCATTCCCAAAACATTCTTTTGTTATTGAAAAACCCCTTGTGTAAATAAAACTCATTCTCACAGAATTTCAGCTTGTTAACTAACTTTGTTTTGACTAAAACACACCTGTGACTGGATGTTGTGAATCTGGACTCAGAAAGCAGATTTTCCCAGAAAGGAAAAATACAGACACACATCTTTACATTTCAACATTTTAACATTGACTATATATCCCACCAAAACCTGACAAGGCCTTCCCGGAGTAATTCTCCCGGCTCTTTTCCTAGATGGTCTGCTTTGTTAATATGCTCTCTTAGCCCTAGCTGCTATTGTTTGTTGTTTTGTTTATGATTTTATTGTCTGATACTATTTTTAATACCATTTTAGTTTAATCTATTTTTAAGGGGTGGGAGGGTTAGGAGGGGTATTTGGTGATGTGTTTTATCCTTGTATTGTTTTAATCTGTTGTACGCCGCCCTGGTTGCTTTGCAGAGGGACAGGTTAAAAAAACTTATTATTATTATTATTATTATTATTATTATTATTATTATTATGGCAATTGATGGGGAAAACATATGGAATTTAAACATACATAAAAAACAAAACAAGTCACAGACCAAAAGACACTTACAGATGGACAAACAAAATTTTTTGGGGTGTAACAAAGGATTTCAAAACACTTAAACAAACACACAAACAACAATTAACAGGAAGATGGGATTTTTATGGCCTGGGCTGATTCCTGGGTGCTTATGTAAATCAGCCTCTGAAGAGAACAAAAGCTGTTTTTGTTCCTTCTAAGGTGACAGGCAGACAATAGCCAGCCACATGGAGAACTCGGGCTGCTTGGAACACCTATTTTCTCAAGTACAATTAAGTACAGGTTTTGAATTTACCAAAATGCTAGGCTTTCTTCCCTATATGTTTTGTACGCTCATGAGGTTCTGCTATACCAAAATCACAAAATTTAACATGACCACTGAATTAGAAGGAGAAACTAGAAACTAAATTTCTAAGCAAGAGGTCTCAGAACACAGACCAAGTGATCCACAAACTTATAGACACACAACAAAAACTTTACACACAGCATAATCCTATACCACAAATTGATGAGGACAAGTCAAGAAGTCAATTCCCTAGCTATTAGACTTGAACAATGCAAAGCATAAAACCAAAAACTGGGCCCAAACTCCAAATGGAGGACTGGAAAGCTGGTGTTGTTCCCAGAAAAGACAGAGGGTGTACTGAGTGCCAGGATTAGCCTCTGAGCATGTAAAGATAGCCAAAGCAGAATCAGGAAACAACAGCTTAAAACCCACATAGCCCAAGCACATGGCAGCAGAGAAAAAACTCTGGATCTAGGCCATGTGCTCCCCAAGAACTGGAGTGGCAGAATATGATATAGACATAGCAATAACGTATATGCCATCACTCTATAAGAGGTGAAATATAATGTTAAAAAACTACTACAAAGTTCATGGCTAATTCGGGTCTGGATTGGATGACCCTTGGGGTCTCATTTTCTATGTTTAAAACTGTACATTTGCAAGGCTTTTCAGTTCTGCTTCATTGAAATGGAATGTGTTTTTGGAGCTTGAAGACAGTCAGCTTCAAAGCCAAAGCAGGTAAGGATGGTATGAGTGGGCAGTGGGGAGGAAAGCTAAATTTGTTCACACATGACAAATAGAAGTATAACATAATCATGAAAGGAGGAGTTTTGGAGTTGTGTCCTGTAACCAATGAAAATGGTCAATTATGCATGTATTAATATAATTATAAGCTAGCTGAGTTAGATAGTATATAAGGATGTTGATTAGCAAGGGGGGACACTCTCAGGCCTGTTGACATTAAAAGAATAAACTCAATTTTTCCTGATTCAAGGGTATCTGGTTCCTGTGTTATCCACAACAACTCAGCTCGAAAAAGAAAAAATCCTCACAGCACAAACCAGCTATCTTAGAAGGAGGAAAGGAAATACAAAGGAACCGGTTTTGATCTAAATTAGGGGTTGGCAACCTACGGCCCGTGGGCCGCACCCAGCCCGCCAAGGCCTGCCGACCGGCCCCCGACGACGATGACTCCCAACGACCCCCACTGCCGCCATGTGCGCTGCCTCTGTGCCACCACCGCACACATCGCAGCCGCCATTTTCTTTTCCAAAATGGCAGCTGTGACTGTTTGCGCATGCGCAGTACTGCTGCGCATGTGCAAACGAGCCACAGCTGCCATTTTGGAAAAAAAATGGCAACCGTGACTCTTTAGCTCATGTGCCAAGTCACAGCTGCCATTTTATTTTCCAAAATGGCAACCGTGGCTCATTCGTGCATGCGCAGGAGTACTCCGTATGTGCAAATGAATCGCGGCCGCCATTTTGGAAAACAAAATAGTGGTGGTGGCACAGCGGCATCATGTGCAGTGGCGGGGGGAATTAGTGGAGGCTGCGTGCACGCACTGCCATTTCCCCCCTCAACATCGGCCCGCGGAAGACTCGGGGATCCCCGGCCCGGCCCCAGGTAAGGGGAACTTCCCGACCCCTGATCTAAATCAAAGTCTAGAGCAGGGGTAGGCAACCTTTTTGAGCTGGGGCCCGGGTTGCTGTCCCTCAGACAATGGGGGGGGGGGGGGAAGCATAATAAATAAATAAATAAAAATATATTTTTTAAAAAAATTAAAAATTAAAAAATATGCATGCACACTCTCTCAGCCCCAGAAAAGCCATGGCAAAACCCCTGTGGAGATTTTGCCAAGAAAACCCCAAGAACAAGTAATAACAACAATAATCAATATCATAATGGCGGGCGGCGGCAGGGGGCGGTGGCGGCAGCGGCAGCGGCAACGGCAGGACTGGCCTGGGGCTGGTCGAAAGGCCTCAGAGGGGCCGCATCCAGCTCCCGGGCCTTAGGTTGCCTACTCCTGGTCTAGAGTACTTGTATTCATTGGTGGGAAAGAAAGGATTAGCCTCTGAGCACAAGCTGAGTACAGACCATGAGTTTTCACTAAAGTTAGAAGAATACAAGGTATGAAATTGTTCTTAAAACACTTAACCACACAGAACCATGTCAAAAAGAAAAGAAAAGAAAACAACACATGGGGGCTTGAAACAACACCACCAGTGAACTTTAAAGTAGTTGAAAGGGTTGGCAGTAATCCATAGAAACAGAGGGGGCACTGCAACCAATCCTGAGACTGTAGCTCTGAACTTTGTGTTATGCATGGCATCTGAGCACATGCAGAGTGCCAACAACAGAAAATAGTGAGCCATTTTGAAAGCAGAGAAAGAAGGGGGGGTCTATCCCTCCCAAGCTTTACTAGGCTATTTTCCTCACCCTTCCTTACTGTACAAGTTGGTAATCAATCTGGAAATTCCTACTAAATGATCTTACCCCCTTGCCTCATGGGTGCAAAGGACAAGAGAAGAATACTAAAACACAGGCTATTGAATAGGGGCACAACAGTGGTGAGAAAAGACAATCTCAATAGCCAATTTCTCAATCTAAGAGGGTCAAGGAATGTAGGATACAGCCCTTTATTCCCAATCCTAAAGCATCCTAAATCCATTTTCTCCCTTATTGGCAAACTCTAAATCACACCAAGGTGTCATAAGCCACAAATTGGAAAACAAGGACAGTTTGTGCAGGATGATAACTTTTCTCTGCCCATGAATCAGGGTGTCTTTACAGGGCATTCTAAGAGTCCTTTCTGAGGGTTATCAATTACAGTGAGGACTGGGGAAGCTGGGGTTAAGACAGTGTATCTCACCTTCAGGACTGGGGAAAATGAAGCTGAGACAGTTTCACCCATCTCCACTGTCTCTTCTAAGCAGCTTGGCCTTGGCCTTTTGCATTGCCCTGTTCCATTCCAATTTTTTCCATGGGGATGGGGGCCTATTTCTGGCTCCCTTGTCTTTTCTTTCAAGGTGTTGTGGGTCTGGGTCTGGGAAAGATGACCTCTTGGGGTTTCTTTATCTGGCATGGCTGGCTTGCTGAGGTCTTTCTGTTTGAAGACAGTAGTCCGAACAGTAGCAGAAGAAAAAAAAAGGGGGGGGGAATTTTCTTTGGACTTGGGCCAGCCTTTCTGACCTCTGTTGTAGGACCTCTGTTGGTATAGGGCTCTTGGAGATGAGGGGAGTGAGGTCTTTTGACTAGGAAGAGTGGATCCCTCTGATGCTTCTATCTTCGTTTGGGGAGTGGAAGAAGGCTGAGTGGGCTTTTTATTTAGTGGGCTTTTTCTGGACTCTCTTTTGCATTCTAGGGTCTTTTCTTGTCTCCATGCTAGGACCTTGCGGAAACGACCAGAGATCCCCTTCAAGAGCTGGGAAAGGACTTTCCAGGAGGTTGGGAAACATGGCTCTCCCTCACATTGCAAGCACTTTTGGGTCTGGGGGTAAAATACTGAATATAATTTCCCAAAAAATGCCTCATTGTCCCACACAACCTGTCCTTGGGCATCAGATATTATTTCACCAGACAAAATAGTAAGGAACATCTTCCTGGCAATATATGTCTCTGGGATTTCATTCTTGGATTGTCTCTCTTTATAGTACATCTCCCTGAGAGTTTCTCCTGGATTTAAAAGGGAAACAATTTCTCTCATCCAGGAATAACTGTCTTTAGACAGGTGGTCTCGAACCTGACTCAGAATTTTTCTGTCCTTGGGGCACACACACATTCTTGCAATTTGGGTCAGATCTGGACCTCTTGCACTGGGACAACAGTTTGATACACTCATCAGCCATGTCAAATAGGTCTGTGAATTTAAAGCTCCCAACAGCTGTGTTGTACAAGAAGCCTCATTAATTAAAAAAAAATGTGGGTTTTGCCTCCAACTTCTGGATTCTGTCTAGTGAGTCTTTAAGGGTGGCTGTCAGAATGGAATTTTCTACCTTGAGGAGGCTAATTTGGCTTGCCAAGTTGCCCACCTCCATTTTATTGGGAGGAGGGGGCTTTCTGGTCTCTCCAGGTGTGGGATGGTCCTGGAGGATGTTCGCTTGCATGGCGGATTCCAAAATTTCTGGGTGTACAGTCGCCACTATTGCACACCTTACATTTATTTTAGCCTCTAATTCCCTTATACAGGTTTCGCAGGCAGTGTGATTGTCCAATACTACCCCTTCTGTTTTTTGTTTGTTTGTTTGTTTTTGTTTTTTGGCCAGCAGGAAGTCTGTGGCTTGTTTAGCTTGGTTCAATTTGGAAAGCTGGGGAAATTTACTGTTCTTTTCTTTTGAGGATTGTCCTCCAAGTCTGTTGCAAAGCTGCAAAGCTTCCCAACAGCTTCAAATGGTGGGCTCAGGGTTTAGACCCAATTCAGCCTGAGTTGGAGACCTTAAAAGGTTCCTCCAGTGGAGAGCCTGGTTTAAAACCACTTGCTCTTGGAGTTTTCTCCACCTCACAACTGAGAGGAAAGTTCAAAGCCAGGCAATCTCTAGGGTTCTGACTTTCCTTGGACAACTGTCCTCCAGCCTGCTAACAATCTCAGTTACTGTTAGGCAGGCTGGGGTGAAAACCTAGGCAGCCAGATTGTGGTTTCTTAACAGGCACACTAACAATGGGTAGCTCGGAGTTTTAGGCCCACTTGGCTGGATGGGTTGTGATCTTGAGAAGGACGCCCGTGAAGGAAGCTAGGAGTTGAGACTCACTGGCTTGACATGCCAAGACCTTAAAAAGTTCCTTGCCTTATTGAAAAGGTTTTTTTTCCCCTGACACAATCTACTGGACTCTGGCTTTTTCCCTGGGAGCATCTCCTCCCTGCTAGCCTTCCTAGGACCACCTCACTCCTGATAGTTCCTTTTCCTGGGACTACCTCACTCCTGCTAGCTCCTTTTTTGGGACCACCTCAACCCACTAGCTCCTGCTCTGGGACCACCTCACCCCTGATAGCTTCTACTGGGACCACCTTGCCCCTGCTAGTGAACTCATGGGTTGGAACTGGTCCTCACTGCTCACTATCACAGCAGGTATAGGGCTACCACTGCAGGCGGTAATGGATTGGATGAGGAAAAACAGATTGAGAGTGAATCCAGACAAAATGGAGGTACTAACAGTCACGGACCCGATATCAGGTTTGGGAATACAACTCCCAGTCCTGGATGGAGTCACACTCTCCTCCAAAGACTGTGTTCGCAGTCTGGGGGTACTCCTAGATTCGTCGCTTCACATGACCAATCAGGTGAAGGTAATGGTCAGGAGTGCCTGTTATCAGCTTTGGCTGATATGCCAGCTGAGCCCTTTCCTGGAGATTGGGGACCTTGAAACTGTGGTACACCCTCTGGTAACCTCATGTTTGGATTTCTGTAATGCATGCTACATGGGGCTACCCTTGTGCCTAACCCGGAAACTTCAATTGGTCCAAAATATGGCAGCCAGCTTACTCACTGGTACATCTAGGAGAGAGCACATTACACCAGTGCTGAAATCTCTCCACTGGCTGTCAATCAGTTTCTGGGCACAGTACAAGGTGTTGGTTTTGACCTTTAAAGCCCTACATGGCTTGGGCCCAACTTATCTCTGGGACCGCCTCTTTTTTAGCCTCTAATTCCCGTATGATTCCCCCCCCCCCCCCGCACACTTCCGTCCTCTGGGAGGAATCTGCTACAGCCTATGAAACCTAGGCTGTCGCAAACCTCCCAGAGGGCCTTCTCTGTCGCCGCTCCAAGATTATGGAATGGCCTGCCGGATCAGATCCATCTTATTACCACTCTTGACTGCTTTAAAAAAGCAGTAAAGACGGATCTCTTCTGGCAGGCCTTCCGGAATAGTCTCCTGGCCCTAGATGGCCTGGTCCTGTCAACCCGTTCCCCTAGCTGTCACTGCCTGTTTTTATGCCTGTTTTATGGTTCTTTTATATGATGTTTTGGTTTTATTTTGTTGTTTTAATACTATCTTAGTTTAATCTATTTTTAAGGGGTGGGCGGGTTAGGGGGACTAACTTGATTGAAGTGTTTTATTCTTGTATTTTTTTAATTTGTTGTATACCGCCCCGGTTGCCTAGCAGAGGGGTGGGTTAAAATATATATATTATCATTAAATAAAAATTGTTGTTGTTGTTGTTATTATTATTATTATTATTATTATTATTATTATTTTATTTGCTAGACCCATGCCCAAGGATCAGCTAGTTGCCCCGCCTAGCCTTTTCACTGGGAAGCCCCGATGTGGGCGTCCTCCTCGGTTGACCTCCCTCAGTAGATTCCTAGCAGACACCAGGATTTGGACCCCCAGTTAGATCCTCCCCTTTGAGTTTTTCTATGTCTGGGAGCACCTACTCCCTGCTGGACTGGATTGGGACCACCTTGCCCCTCCAGTGATCAAACCTTGCACCTTAGGTTTTACAGCCTCCAGCAGAGTCATCTTTCCGCCTTTGAATAGTTCTGCCCAATCAAGGTAGGTTTATGACTGTACCGCTTGTGGATTATGGGGTTTGGGACTTCTAAGTGGGAAGGGGGCTGCTTTTTCCGTACCCACAATAGAGAAAAGTATAGGGCATCAGGACCTGCTCTGACATCACGCACAAAGGTGATTATACCCCCACCACTGGATTGCTCGCACTGAGCCAGCTAACAAAACATATAACCAAAGAAAGAAAGGGGGTTAGCCAACCCAAGATAGCCCTTTGCCCTTATGGCCAGTCACACAAGAACTACAATCACACACTTTACTATTTATCCCTGTGTCTGCACCAATTTCTCTCAATCCCTGTGCTCTCTATGTCCAGAGCCTGGATTTTCCAAGTCATCAGTTTGGAATTTTCAGACTTTGGGGGAGATTAATTTTATTGAAGGGTGAAAAGCCAATTAAATGCCCCCACTTTCTCCACCAAAACGTAGTCAAAAGTCAAGTATGGGGAATTTTATTTAGCTCAAATCAAGAGGGGGTTGGCTACAAGGACCCTGTGAGACCATCTCCCACATGTTTACCAAGAATCCAGTGGATCTAAGAATTGATGCAGAGACAGAATTCACCAATTAAAAGTATTATTTATTAAAGGGAAAAATCACACAGCAATTCACATACACACACACACTCATTCAAGACTCAGGAAGTCAGAGGTTAGCTTGGAAAAGGTATTGAGGCAGAACTAATGGATGATACTTACTGCAGATGAAGCTTTCTCCAGGATACAATTAGGTGATGTGACATGAGACACAACTGTTCTGAGAGTACTGGTTTGAATATAGGTGCCGGTTACTAGATCAGAGCCCACAGTGGCATAGTGTCCCCTTGAACTGGAACTAGTAACACTGAGGGGAGAAATCCAGGGGTTTTTAAGGGCAAAGGTGTGAGACTGCCTAGGTGAGGTAATCTGATCTGGCAATATTCAAGGGGAAATGGGAGACGATTAAGTCATTAGCTGGCCCATCAGGTGAGACATCTAGGTCATTATCGCCCATCCTTCTGATTATGTAGATGATGATGGCCCATTTGCAACTCCCACACTATCTGCCTGGTTTTTCCAGTCTTCCAAGATTTTCCAGTCTTCCAAGTGGCCTGGGCATGACCTATTTGCCTTGCCATGGTGGCACTTGGGGTTCACTGCAGAGTGCATCTGGGGCCATGTGGAATTCATACACACACCAACATTCAGAAAAATGCACTGTTGCTAACAGAATGTCGGTGGGTAAGGGGATTAGGTCCAGCAGTTCTTCTCTCCCTCTGAGGCCTGGACCATGGCAGATGGGCTGGAGGGTTCTCCTTAATCTAGGCTAGGCCTAGGCTAGGCCTGATGGAGCTGGCCTGCCTTTCTCCCTCTAAGGGTGAGAAGGTAATGCAGGTAACAGACCCTTGTCTCTGTCCAGCAAAAGGACAAACCTTTGTTCTCTATACCCAGTACAAGAATAAAGTGCAAGTGTAAAGAGCAGTGGCTACTAAATCAATCCTGCAAAGAGCTAGATTACTGAGGGAAGCAAAGGTCCAAGGCAATAGCAAATACAGCAGCCTCTTCCTTCCTACTGCCCCCTGATGAGGCCTTTGCAGACTACCAGAAATAGTTCAAATTGAGTCCACTTTAAGGGTTAGGGTTAGTGCTAGGGAATCACAGGAATTGTTTTTTGTTTTTTTGTTTTTTCTGAGACATTGAGCCTTCTCTGTCAGAGAGCTCTGGTGCCACAATAAACTACAGTTCCCTGAGATTGCCCTAAATGGGGATGGAGCAACCACACTGGGGGGCAGTTAATGAAGCTTTTCCAAGGCTGCAGTGAAGCCTCATCACCCGCACTGCTGGCCTGGATGTTTCCTTGAATAGGAATGGAGCAACCGCATGGGCCGGCAGCGGCAGCTTTAATTTTTATTTTTTATTTTATTTATTTTTTTGCGGTTTCTGCAATGCATTCACACGTGCACAGACACAACATGGCCCCTTTAACAGAAATGTTGGCATTGCTAAGGACCTGCACACTGTGTGCTGTAGAGAAATCATGGCTGCCACGGCAATCGAGTGGTCCATACTGGTACTCAGCCTGCAATGCATAGCCACAGGAGCCTCCACAATGTTCCCTGCTGCAGATGCATTTATACAAGACTGCAGTGATGACTTTGAGGACCCAGAAGCGAGACCTGGTAGAGCGGGTGTTACAAGATGCATTGCACGGTGTACTGCCTCTGCCGCCACTCTCATGCCACCCGAGAGAGCCCGCGTCACTGGTGGATGTTCCCCAGAAGCACCGACTGGTGGGATGGGTTCGTCACATACATCTGGTCCGATGAGCAATGGAGGATTTTCTACCGGATGTCCCATGCCCTCTTCCACAAGATAGTAGAAGTACCGCATCCGCAAATGCAGCGGTCAGACACCATGATGAGGAAGGCCATCCCGGTAGAGAAGAGGGTTGCCATGGCCATCTGGGTCCTCGCCCACAGAGCCAGCTATAAGCAGGCATCAGAGCAGTTTGGGGTCGGCCAAACCACTGTGGGGGAAGTATTGGTGGAGTTCGCCCTTGCCATGGTGAAGCTGCTGCTGTCACAGACAGTGTAGCTGGGGGACACCGCTCAGGTAAGGACAGTCGCACGCACTTGTCACTTTTCCCTCCTGTGCAGAATGCGTCATGATCTGACACACAGTGGCTGTCACTGTATAGAGTCGGCTGCTTTGGCCGTTGAACCTGCGTCATGACCTGGCATACAATGTGGCTCCTACTGTATATATTCAGCTGCTAGGGCCATTGAACCTGTGCAGGGATGCCTAGTAGGTCATGACTTGGCATACAGTGTGGCTCCTACTGTATAGAGTTGGCAGCTTTGGCCATTGAACCTGTGAAGGGACACCTGGTAGGTCATGACCTGGCATACAGTGTGGCTCCTACTGTATGGATTCAGCTGCTAGGGCAGTTGAACCTGTGCAGGTACGCAGCAAACGTCATCAGTTGGCAAATGCTGTTGCTTTTTTTTTCATTCATCCCCCTTCTTGTCACCCACAGATCATGCAAGGATTCGCTGACCTCAGCTTCCCCCAAATGGTGATCGTGCCACCCTTGTGGAGGAGGAATGAGTTTGTCAACAGAAATGACAGCTACTCTGTCTTCCTCCAGGGGACCACAGATCATCGAGGACACTTTGTTGATTTAGAATTGGGCTGGGCTGGATCGACTCACAACACGAGGGTGGCAAGGAATTCCATCATCTTTCAGGTCATAGAGGCCGTCATCTACGGGCCAGGGAACCCCACCATCATCCTGAGGGGCCAGCACATTGGCTCCCTTCTGCTCGCCGACAGCGCCTACTCCATTCGGAAGTGGCTCATGAAGCCTTAGCAGGGCACCACCAATGCCAGGCAGAAAGGATTCAACAGGAAGCTGAATTGTGCCAGGAATGTGGTGGAAAGGGCCTTTGGGCGGCTGAAAGCTCGGTGGAGGTGCCTCACTGCCCCACTCCTTGTGGCAGAGGAGAATGTTGTCCCCATCTCCTGTGTCATCCTCCACAACATCTGCGAGACCAAGGGAAGCATCCTGGATGAGGGAGGGTGCTACAGGTGCTGCTTTGTGCTGCCCATCCTGGGGGCACCCATGGAGGACAATGACCTTGTGAGGCAGAGAGAAGGGAAGCTGTGAGGGAGGCCCTGGCAGAGTTCTTTGAGACCAGGAGGATCTGAAGTATCTCCTCTCCTCTATCTGTGAGCCTAGGGCACTACTGTACTATGCCATGATAATAGGCACCTGAACACAACATTTCCTATTATCCACACTCTGTGTATGGTTAGCATTTAGGTAGGACACTACTGCACTATGGCATGATGAGATCCTATCATCCCCACTCTGTGTATGGATAGCATTCCTGCTTTTAGGCAGATATCCTTGAACATGAGCCTAAGGGAGTCACACACAGACACACACAGACACACACACACACACACACAAAAGGGCATGGGGGGGGGGGGTCACCTGGCACCAGATTTCCTGGCAATAAAAAGATACAGTGCAAAAACCACCAACTGAAAACTTTGACAATGTTGCAAAATTCCCAACAGTCAGCTTTCCTAATGGCCCATTCGACTGTAACAATTGGTATCCCAGAGGGCTACCATTGGGACCCACATACAGACTGCTCTTATGAGGGTCTCCATTGGCTAGGAGCCAAGTAAAGCCATCTACCCCTGCAACAATTGCCCATAAATGCTCCCACGGACCTCCATAGAGCCCCAGGATGAAGATGGCGGCCAGGAGGAGAGTGCCCATCCGGATCACCTATTGGAGCAATGAGGAGGTGGGCATTCTCCTTCATGCCCTCACCTCTGAGGCAGCAGTAAGAAGGGTCATGGCCAGTACTAACTGGCCGAACCGGGGGTACTTCACCCAGGCCTCACAAGCTCTCCATGAACAGGGCTTCAGGAGGACCCCCCCCCCAACAGTGCCGAATGAAGTTCAAGGCACTAAAGGGGGTCTTCTTTGAAGCCCTTGAGGATTATGGCGAGTACCCTCCGCTTCGCAAGAGGCCACCTTTTTATGACGGGCTGCGGGACCTTTGGTGAGGGCAGGCCACCCAAGATGGCAGGATCGAAGTCCTCTGGGTAAGTGTCAGGCCTCTGCCATGATCCCTTATGCCCATTCCTCCCTTCTCCTCACCCTTCCCTGTCCCTCCCCTCCCTCCTTTCCCAGTCCCATGGGTGCTCATGGTGTCCCTCTTCTCCCCAAATGCAGGCTTGTGGCAGAGGCTGTGACAGGGATGGAGGAGGGCCCCTGACGGTTCCCCCTCTTCTTCCTCCTCCTCCGATGGGGAAGCTGGGCCAGGCATGGAGGCCCAAGCAGAGGGAGCCCATGCCATCTCTCTGCAGCCACACCAGCCTCCCATGGCAGAAGGTAAGTCCCTGAGGGGAGGGGTAATGGCTGCATGACTGCGGCCTCCATAGCATTCCTGTCCCTCCCCTCCTCCACCACTTTCCATGCTGCATTCCTAAATGGTGTCTTTTTTCCTTTCACAGACGGACCTGCTGAGGACGAGGTGGCCAGGCTGAGCCACCGGCCACTAGGCGGAGGACATCAGGGGCCCCTTGGTGTTGCCCACCTGGCGGTCATCCAGAGCACCCAGGAGCAGGACTATGAGTGGGGTAAGAGTGGTAGGGACACAGAGGGAGGGAGTTGGGGGGAAGGAACCCTGCTGTAGCATTGGGTGATGGGGTGGAGAGCAACCTCCTAACCACACTTTTTTCTTTTCCCTTTTAGATCGACGGATGGAACAAAGGACTGCTGTCATGGAGGAGAAAAGTCTACATCTCACCAACTCCATGGCAGCCATCATGGACCACCTAGGCCTTCCCTGACCCCTGACCCCACCTCCACCCCATTCCTGTAGCACCTTCCCCTCCCCTTTCCCTCGTACATGCTTCCAACCTCCTCCCTCCCCTTCTTCCCCCCTTGTAAATACTCCCCTCCCCTTCCCCCATTTGTACACCATTGTAAATAGTTATTTCATTGTTGTTTTAATCAAAAGAAAAAAATATTTTAAAAAAATTATGCCGCAATCTGCGCACGTACGCAGGTTCGGCAGTAGCCAGTTTTTAGGAATAAACTTTCCAGTTTTAAACAGCTTGTGACATTTTATGCGAAGGTGCATAGGTTCATCACAGGATCTCTGTAGGAAATCAGTGAGCAGCGTCAGTAAGGTGGGCATAGTGTGTGGTGGCAGCGGCAATCAGTGAGGTTGGCATAGTGTGGGATGGCAAGCAGCGAGGTGGGCATAGTGTGTGTGGGGTAGTTGGTGATGGCTGCCTTGGTACTTAGGACAGTGAGTGGGTGATGACACTGCCACATCACTGCTGAAAAGGCTGGCAGACTCACCTACGGAATGTTGCTCAATGATCTCCACCTCCATAGCAGCCTCCTCCTCCATGGGTGGACACCTCTCCCTCCTCCCTCTGCCTCCCCCACAGCTTCATCTTCCATGGGTGGACACCTCTCCCTCCTCCCTCTGCCCACAGCACCCTCAACATCCACAGGTGGAGAGTGACCCCTCCTTCCTCTGCCCACCACCACAGCCACCTCTTGCTGGCCCTCGGGGATATCCCTCCCTCTTCCACCCTCCTGCACACCCTCCCTGCTGCCACCAGTGGCCCTCTGGGGCCCCTCTATGACATCCACAATGCAGGCCAGCAAACTGGTCTGCAATTGTAGGGAGTCAGCGACACACCGGTGCTCATGGGCAATGCGTTGCTGATGGTGGATGCATTCCTGCTGGAACCCCCTCTGGTCCTCTGTCTCGTTCTGCCTCAGCTGATATGAACGTTCAGCAAGTTGATAGGAACATTCATCCTGTTCTAAAGATTTGTCCATTTGTTTTATGCTGCATTCCATGAACTGCTGCTGGGCACTCGTATTTGCTGTGGCTGCTGAGCGACGTGTCCTCTTCCTTCTGATGTCAGCAAAGTGGGCTGCTGGTGGCATTGCTGCTCTGGCATTAGCTGTTTCATCCTCCTCCTCTCTCTCTCATGCTACTTTTCGTTGTAGGGACATATATGGCAGAGGGCACCGTTTGCACACAGAACATCTCCCGCACATATCAGGGGGGAGGAGAGAGGTACATGCCAGGGAGGTTTGTGTAGGCACACTGGATACATACAGGTGGTAGTCATGTGAGGGACATGATGAATGGGACATACAGACAAACGTTCCTCCACACACACCCCACATGCTAGGGTGCGAAAGCGGTGTGCTCGAGGGGGATTCTGCAAACCTGCGAACCTACGCAAAAAAGTCACAAAAGCCATACAAGTTGCTTTGCTTTTTGGGGTGCAGCCATACATGCAATGGAATGCATGTTTTGTCATAACAGGGAATTTACCGTGTGCAGCCTGGACCTTCTGTATCAGCTGAGTGAATTGTCCAAGACCTGCCCTCTCCTCACCCTCACTCTCAGCGTCGCTGACCGTTGTACTTGTCCATGGGACAGGTAAGCGGTCATGGTGGCTACTGGTCCTGGAAGATACAGTGCTCCACTCAGAACCACGAGATGGTGGCCTGCTGGTGGAAAATGTAGAGGCGTGGGACAGTGGTCTCATGGCAGAGATGCCCATAGACCTCTGACTGCAGGATGTCTCATCTGAGTCGGGGTATTCCTCCGGGTCATCTAAAAGTGATAAGGGATGGGGTCATCTCTGCCCTTTGGCCACCCTAGTGCTGTCCCCTGCACCCTATCCCAGGGCCCCTGGCACATCTTACCTTGAGTAAGCAAAAGCTCCTGGGTGCATTCTCTCTTGGAGATGTCCTCCACAGTTTCCGCTCTGGCTGGCTGGCCCACTGTGACCTCACGATTTCACTGCTGGTGCATATTATGCTGGGCCATATGCTACCGTCCCTGGCAAGGAAGGCATGAACTTCCTTGTAGAAGGGCATAGAGGAGGGACCTCATCTGCTTTTGGCCTTGTGATCCCTAAACTTCTTGTAATCAGACCTGAGGTTTTTGGTCTTCTGACGACACTCCTCCCAAGTGTGTTGGTGGCCCTTCGCCCTCATGGCTTGTGCCAACTCCTTAAATGTATCGGCATTCAAGAAGGAATTTCTCAATTTCTCCAAAATGTGTGACTGCGACCACAGAGCTATAAGGTCGGCCATCTCCGCATGGGACCACAACGTTCCTCTCCCTCTTTTTGGCTCTCTGCTTGTGGATGGCTCTACCATTGTTCCCACTGTGGATAAGAGGAGCCCCAAAGTGGACAGCTGTGGAGGTCTGCAGCGACCAAAGTTGCACTGGAAAAATGGTGCTGGAATGTGTGTGGGGGTCCAGCTTAAAAGTGAAACTTTCCCTTTATCTCTTTCACACAATGTAACATCTGGTAGCAACAGTTTCTTCTTCCTGCTCTGTCGCATGCGCACTGTGAAAATTAGGGTTGGGGTTAGGATTCTGATGCAGACGCACCTGCAGCAGTTCACCCACACCTGAACCCTAAAAATGCTTTAATTTAAAGCTTTTTCAAAGGGCACATGCTCCCCAGGAGCAGCTCAAAATGCAGCGCACCTGTTCATGTTCAATTACACCAGCATCTTTTGCTCTCGAATGCCCTTATTTCTGTGGTACCTCCGTCACTGCATCCCGACGTACCTTTGAAGGTGTGCATGAAGAAGCGGAAAAACGCAGCTCCTTTTTGAAGCGCACTTTCACAGGAAGAGGCAAGTATGGGCCGCTTTTTCGTTGCGTCATCTAAAGACCATACCTTCAGATCACCCTCAAAACAACTCTTTTAGCCCATCTGCATCCCCTTTCAGTCTCTCTGCTGGGTGTTGTTTGGTGAGACTGCCTTCAAAGTCCTGTTTTTATAGTTAGGCATCTGTGCTAGGTGAAGATCAGTGCCTGCTGAGGGCTTCAGTCCTGCAAAGAGCAAGACCTCTGAGGGAAGCAGAGGTCCAAGATAGTAGCAAATACAACAGCCTCTTCCTTCCTACAATCCACTGATGGTTTCTGTGGTCCTCAGTCTCTCTCCTGATGGCTCTTATCTCTTTCAGAGGCAACAGCAGTGGCAGTTGGAAGAGGGAGGATGCCTCACCAGCTGCTGGGACTAGGCAGTGATGGCTCTCTCTCAGAGGTTACAGAAGTGGCACTTGGAATAATAATAATAATAATAATAATAATAATAATAATAATAATAAGGGAGGATGCCTCACCAGTTGCTGGGACTAGGCAACAATGGCTCTTTTCTCTCTCTCAGATGCGACAGTACCTCTCTTCACCAAAAATTATTTTAGGTTTTGTTGAAGATTCAAATTCTATTTGTTGTACATTTTGAATTGATGACAGGCCATTTATATATCCAAGTCAGCATCAGACTCACTTGCAATGATCAAGGGATCAACATGCACATATGGAAACAAGGGTAGAGATATCAATAAACTTTAAATTAAAAAAAAAACCACAAGGGCAGAGATATCAAATGAACTGTGCAATTAAACTCTGAAGATATTTGAACTGAGATACTTTTGAAAGAGGATTCCCTAGAGGATCACAGGCCACGGAATTCCTTCTAAAAGTCCTCCTCCTCACACTTAAGGGAACATAATATCTGATGGCAAGTAGATTCTCAATTCATCTTCTTGAATTCCTATTTCTGATGAAATGCTGCTCAGATTCTGTGGCACAGAGCTATGTCTCTGCTGTAAAAATCAAAAGGTCAAATACAGCCACATGGCTACCCAGAATGATTATGATTACTAATATTTACTGCATCATCTGGAAGTCCCTAGTGGGCACTATGCAAGCACAGAACTGGTTAAATAGAAATAATAGACTCAGAAAGAGTGCCTTCCAATAAATGGAGTACTGTTGGGGGAAACAAATGAAGAGAAACACTTCTGAAAAGTGATTCTGAGCATTAATCCTGAAGCATTTTTGCAGTTGCCATGTGATGGCTTCATGTTTGGTTGAAATCAAAAGTACAACTATGAGGACAATGCTATGGGTACTTATATTGAAAGTGATATTTCCTATGTTCTCACCCATAGTCTTAAAAAGCAAAAGACATGCATGTGTATAGTGCATTGCACAAAAGATAAACTAGTTCATCACTTTGTCTCCAATAACGGTGAGGCAGAGTTCTCTGATGTCTTGGAAGAATGACTGACCATATGAGTATGTTTCCATCTAAAGTTGTATTTCCAGGACATTTCCAGCTGGCAGGGGAAGGGCATGGAGATCTATGGAGACCCACCCCAGACTTTCATTCCCTTCCTATGAGGGGGTGAAAAAGGTCAGTGATGCAATCATATGTAACTTAACTGGGAATGATCCCCACCACACTTGATGGGACCTATTTCTGAGTAGGCATGCATTGTATCTCACTTAAAATTGTGTGTGTGTGTGTGTGTGTGTGTGTGTGCATATGCGTGCATACCTTCAAGTTGCCTGTTGACTTATGACACCCCCCATGAATTTCAAAGGGTTTTCTTAGGCAAAGAATGTTCAGAGGTAGTTTTGCCAGTTTCTTCCTCTGAAATATAACTTACCCCACCTGGCATTCATTGGTGGTCTCTCATCTGAGCACTAACCAGGGCTGACCCTGCACTTAAATACTTGTAGGAATATTTGTAGGAAATTGTTTCACTCTGAGATTTTCTGGAGCCTGTGTCAGATCACAGCACAAGAAACATTTTAAACTGTGAACTGCTAACCTAGGCCCACCTCTAAACCAGAGAAATTTGTGCTTACATCTGAAACATATTGTTTCTAGAACTACCAATTCCTGGGTACTTTATATACAGGCAGGAGGAAAGAACAGCTGGTGAGGTGCCACAATATCAACAACATCAATCCCATAGACACCAAGAGATAATGCTGCTGGTAACCAAAAATTTACAAAATAGTCACCAAGCTTTGCAAGACTCTTATTCATGCTGGATGCTCTATTAAACAAACCTCAAAATAGTGTGTGTGTGTGTGTGTGTGTGTGTATGTGTGTGTGTGTGTGTGTGTATTTTGGGAGCATGGGGGGGGGACCCAATGTAGAATGTGGCATAACTTCAGAAATGCTGAAAATGTAATTTTGGAATAACAACAAAATGCTTTATTGCATGATTCAGGAAATTGTATGGGAACTATGCAGTAACAGTGACTCTGCCCTAAATGATGTTGGGGTGGTGAACATACCAGTAGTCCCGCTGGTGCTTTAAATGTGCTCTAAAATCTAGGAATTAACTGTCTATAGAGTGCCCTTAGGCTACAAAGATTGTGACCATATCTTCCAAGTGTAGTGCCTGAGAAGTAACACATAAAGGTTTCAGCCATCTCTCTGGTATCAAAATAAATTGAGCAAAGCTAGCTATTTCTGGACCCCCTGAGAGAGGATCTTCTTTAATACATTCTTCTTAAGACATCTAGCAGATAGGGCTTACACTAATGGGGATATAAATACAGCAAAGTTTTATAGGCACAATGAGGTCAGAATTTCAGGGTTCAATAGCTTTGATTAAATGCCAAACCAAAGAGGAGACCCAACAACACAGGTTCCTTTGTGCTTTCACATCCATAATATTTCATCCTCATGATGCATATAGGGAGAGAATGAAATAGAGGGAGACCTATTTTTCAAAGTTTATGAGGGAAAATTAGCAACTTAATACCTTTTCCAATAATTGAAGCAGGAAAAGAAAATGAGTAGTATGGTAACAAACTATGACTTTGACCTTATTCATTCTGCTCTTAATGAGAACCCCCATTCACCTAGAGAAAGTTATGTTACTGAACATTCCTTCACACAAAATAAGATAAAATATTTTTCTTCAAGTATGGGAAAGGTGGGTGTCAGAGAGAATTTACTTAGGTCTCTCTATATACATGAGCAGGGCTGTTCCAAGATGTTTTCCTGGCTAAAGCAAAGAACAAGATGAGGCTTCATTCCATTTAATAAATAAAGAACTGGTGGTGGAAACTTACCATTATTATGCTGGGAATGGGAATGGTGCTCCACCACACCAGCAGAGCAGAAGGTAACAGATTAATTTAGGGGTAGCAGGATGGGCTCTGAGTAATTCTTCTTTGTGTCCACCAAAGAAAGGGATGATCAGAGGGAAGAGAAGGAAAGCTGGTAAGGTGCCCCTAGTCTCTCAAACATATTCAATCTATCTTGTCTCATTCTGTAATGCATCTGTTGCCCAAAGACCTGTTGCTCTAAGATTACAGTACATTCACAAACTCAATCCATCAACAAAGGTTGAACATTGACAATGGCTTCCTGGCATTCTACACATATCATAACACTGGACATTCTTGGCCAGTTTAACATATCTCCCTTCTAGTTTTCAGACTGCCAAGACCACAATCTAAAATTCCCTCCCCCCATTTCATATGGACACATATCCACCCTGGCCTTAGACAACATCTTCCTTTCTATCTTTGTCTCTTAGTGGCCATAATTGAAACTGAACTTGTCACCTTATCACCATACCCACAGGTTTTGCATTTCTATGGGTATTCATAAATTCTAATTATAAAAGTTTTCCCTGAGATTCAGTTCATTCTATACATCTGAGGGAGTAGACTAAGGCTATGAAAGCTTATGGTATAACTTGTGAGCCACCTTGGGTCCCTTTCTGGGAGGAGAGTGGCATAAAAATGAAATAAATAAATACATAAATGTAGGGGCTAAGCAGACGGGTGGCCGTGGGCCACCCCGGGAAGCTGCGGGTTGGGGCCAAGGTAGCCGCACTCCTCAGCCCCAATCCGCAGCTTCTCAGGCCCTGGAAGGAGCGCTAAAATAGCGCTCCTTCTGCAAGACTCCGAAGGTGCGCCGCAAGAGGCGTTGGGCGTACCTTCGGTGTCTCTTCCACTGCAGCGTGTGCAGATGCTGCGGCGGAAGTACGTTGTCAGAGCTCCGGTCGTGCGGAGCGATGGGTGCTCCAATGATGTATTCAGGAAGGGGTTGGGGTGCCCAGCATGAGGCTGCCCCTCCGCTTCCTTGCCTCGAAGACAGCGCAAAGCACCGTCTGCTTCCCCCCTTAATTCACCTGGGAAATCAGCTGCAACTGAACAGGGCTCATGTCTATTTACTAGTTGAAAAACAGTTCCTAATCTCATCTTGCATTTGGGAGCGATATTAGGGCCTTTACAGACTGGCAGAAATAGTGCAACTTGAGGCCACTTTAACTGTCCTGGCTCAGTACTAGGGAATCATGGGAATTGTATTTTTTTCTGGGACGTTGAGCCTTCTCTGTCAGAGAGCTCTGGTGCCACAATAAAGTACAGTTCCCATGATTCCTTAGCACTGAGCCAGGACAGTTAAAATGGCCTCAAGCTGCACTATTTCTGTAAAGGCCCTTAGTGATGCTTTTTCCAAAATGCATTAACAATGAATATAGGTTGACTTTATGCAGCAGTTCACTAAAGTTCAACAAGGTTCTGTAGATTTTAGACCCTTACAGATCACAACAGGTTATAGAAACATATGTGTATTAACAAGAAAACAGACACACACACATTTGTGCACTACTTTTGCTACTGTCTCTTCCAAAATCTGGAACCTGATTGTGAGATGTAATTGTTGTTTTTGCATGCTTCTGAGTTTGAAGATAATTAAATCCTCTTTGATCTATATATGTTTTGGTGATGGTAGTTCTTGTCATTGGTTGCTACTGTTGTTGTTCCTTCTAATTTCATAAAATTTGCCTTTTTGCTTATTGAGCCAGTGTGGTGTAGTGGACTGAGTGTTGGAGTAAAAGTCTGGTGACCACTCCCTGATGGCTATAAAACCCGCTGGGTGACCTTGGGCATGTCACATGCTCTCAGCCTCAGGGGAAGGCAATGGCAAACCTATAAACACATCTTGCCAAGAAAATTCTGTGATAGGTTTCCCTTAGGGTCTCCATAAGTGAGAAACGAATTGAACAACAACAAATGCTGTTTAATGGTGTCGAGAAAGAGAAACAGATTAACTAATAATATAATTCAATATGGTAGGTAGATAGAGAAATTATTTATGGGTGATTTGATATACATGATTATACCTGAAGTATTGTTATAATTATATTTTTTAATTTGGGGGATAGGGTGGTAGGAATTTATTAGTCATTGTTTTAAAAAAGTTAAAATTGTCTTTTTGGCTTTAATATACTCTTTTAGGTGCATCATTGAATCAATGGGATTTACATAAATAATGTTGACTTATCATTCGGTACCTGATTCAGTAATACTCTTTGAGTATATTAGAGTGCCAACACATCAGATAGTCCTAATGAGGAATCTGTACTCAGGACAAGAGGCTACTGTCAGAACAGAACATAGAGAAACAGAATGGTTTCTAATTGGCAAAGGAGTCAGACAAGGCTGCATCCTTTCACCCTATCTGTTGAACTTCTATTCAGAACATATTATAAGAAAAGCAGGCTTGGACACAGAAGAAGGAGGAGTGAAAATAGGAGGAAGGAATGGGCCTCTGCAGATGGGCCCAAAGCGGTGAGTCGGAGGCAGGAAAAGGGAGGGGCAGCTGCACGCTGGCCGCCCCAACCCCTCTCCAAAGATGTCCTGACATCACGTACGCTTACGCACAGTGTGGGGTGTCAGGAAGTCCTCCGTGCATAGCGTCCTCACACGCTACGGTGGAAGGGCCAGAGAAGAGCCGCACAGTGGCTCTTGGGGTGGCCTTTTGCTGCCTCTAATAGGAGTGGTATTTTGCCGCTCTTTTAAGAGGTGGCAAATGGGAGAATCAGGGCAGCTGTGTGTGGTAGCAGCGGCCCCGATCCTCTGCTTCCCAGGGCAGCCCCAATCCTCTGCTTCCCAGGGCAGCCCGTCTGCATCCCCCCGGCCGAATATCAACAATCTAAGATATGCAGATGACACCATAGTACTACCAAAAAACCTCACAGACCTGGAACACCTACTAAGGAAGATCAAAGAAGAAAGTGCTAAAGCAGGCTTAATGTTGAACATGAATAAAACAAAAATAATGACCACCAAGGATCACAAGTTCAACCTAGACAATGAAGAAACAGAAACAGTAAAAGAATTCCCATACATGGGATCAAACATTGATAGAAATGGGGACTGGAGTCAGGAAATCAGAAGAAGATTAAGAATGGGGAGAGTGGCTATGAAAGAACTAGAAAAGATTCTAAAATGCAAAGATAGCAAAAAAGTTAGAATCATACAAGCCATTGGGTTCCCTATTACCATGTACCATGTGAGAGCTGGACAGTTAAGAAAGATGATAGGAAGAAGAGTGCTGAGTATCCCACAGACAGCCAAAAGGACAAACAAGTGGGTCCTAGAGCAGATCAAGCCAGAAACCTCCCTGGAAGCCAAGATGACCAAACTGAAGCTGTCGTACTTTGGACACATCATGAGAAGGGAGGACTCATTGGATAAGACAATAATGCCTGGAAAGGTGAAGGGAAGTAGGAAGAGAAGAAGACCACTTTCCAGATGGATGGACTCAATTAAGGAGGCCACAGGTATGGGGTTGGAGGAATTGAGCAAGCAGTGGAAGACAGAAGGTCTTGGAAATGTTTTATCCATAGGACCACCATGAGTCAAGATCGACTCGAGGGCAGTTAACAACAACAACATACTCTTTGAATAATGTGGAGGATGCAGCTGCTGTTGTTTCATTATTAGTGGCCTAAATTGTACAAAAAATAACTTTTCTGAGCTCTTACCTTTATAGGGCCTTCATGCACATTGGCCAACTGAGACATGCTTGAATTTTAGTACAAATATCAGAAATTATCCCTCATTGGTTTTGCAAGAAACTGAAATATTAGTTTTTGCAAAATCAGCCAAGCTGTTAGATACTTCATTTAATCTACAATTATCTCTAATAGTCTTTGAATTGCAAGTATTACATTCAGTAAAGATTTTCAAATCCTTTTCTTGCTTACATTTCATTGTAATCAAATAGATGTGTGTTGTGCATATCAATAAAATGGCACATGCCTAGAGTTTTTCACACTCAAAATATTCTTTTATGAAACTCTGATCAAATCATAGATTATTTTTTTAAGTGGTTTGTAGAAACATTCAGGAGAGATTAGAGTAGGGGTTGGCAACTTTTTGGGGTGGGGAGAGCCCCCAGGAGGGTTCCCTCGACAGAGCTCCCAGAGTCTCGTACGACCTTTCCCGCAATGGGAAAGGTCGCGTGAGACTCCGGGGTGCCATTTTGGAATCCAAAATGGTGCCCCGGAGGACCCCCTCAGCTGCGAAAGGCGGCGGCAGTGACAGGACTGGGCAGGGGGCAGTCCGTAGGCCTCCGCGGGCCGCACCCGGCCCATGGGCCTTAGGTTGCCGACCCCTGAATTAGAGGCAACTCAATCTCTCCCATTTAATTAGAGTGATTGTTAGTCTAAATGGGCATAGTTTCAAAGATCATTAAATAGGTTTTAGTATAAGTACTTCAAATTAAGCAAGATCCTTTTGCTCCATTTGAGGTTTGTATATGTCTTGTATGTGTTGATGTACCTAAAAGCCTCAACCATCTCATGTCTTTTTCATGGAAATTTGTGTGTGTGTGTGTGCACACGCACGCCTTCAATTTGCCTGTCATTTTATAGCAACCTCATGAATTTTAGGGCCTTCTTAGGCAAGAATACTGCTTTTGAAATATACCCTACAGCACCTGGCATTTGTTGGCAGTCTCCTATCCAAGTACTAACCAGGCCTGACTCTCATTAGCTTCCAAGATCAGATGGGATCTGGTGCCTTTAGGCTATTTAGGTCAATTACTTTAATTTTTACGTTTTCTTTGTTGGCTACTTTTTCAAAGGGCTCCCATGAATCAATCAATCCTTCCTTCTTTCCTTCCTCTCTGCCTCCCTCCCTCCCTATCAGGTTACAAATCTTTCTAAGGTGCCTCACAAGTAAACTCAAAATAAAATAATAAAATCTCAAATAAAATAATGCTCAGTCATAACATTATGTCCTTCCCAAAGAACAATCAGAGGCTCAAATCCACTTGCTACTCCCAGCTAGGTGCATCATTGAATCAATGGGATTTACATAAATAATGTTGACTTATCATTCGGTACCTGATTCAGTAATTCTTTGAGTTGAGACCAACAAATGGATTAGGTCAGAATGTGAAAATGATACTTTTTTGGACTACAATTCCTAGAATCTGCCAGCCAACATACCCACCAGGTGGATTCTGGGAGTTGTGACCCTTTTCCAAGCTCTGGAAGCAACTGGCTTTCAGCTGGACTTGGTGATTTGATGACATTGTGGTTCATTTATAACAGGTCCTGATGTCTTATGTTGCCTATATGCTTCTGTTGTTGTTGTTGTTGTCATAATCATCATTACCCTTGTAGTGGCAATGCCAGGTCACTAATTGAATTGCTTTTGCTCTCAAAGTAATATCTATTGAACAAAAATACAGTAATGCAATAAAATCACAGCAGAATAAAGCAAAATCAAACTTTTATGTAAAATATGTTTCAATAAGTGTATGTTTTCTTCACTGCATAAAATGCTAGTATTTCCTGAAAAATCACCAGATCACTCAGGAATCTTTTTGTATCTATTTATTTTCCAGCCCTGCAGAGATTAGCAACCTAACATGTATATTCTGTTAGATAGTGACCTCTGTGGGCTAGCAGAATTCTTTCAAATTCTTCCACTCACACAGGGGGTAACCCTAACCCTCACACTACCTCACTGGGGGAAAGACCCATAATACATTCTGGCAATACCACCATCAGATTTCATTTACTGTGGCACACAAAAAAACAGGTGGCCTCTTCACATCTTTGCCCAGCCAGGTGTCAGTCACAATTGTGAGGTCATTCAGGATCATCTCCTGGATCACACAGCTCTTCTCAATTAGTGACCTGGCATTAAATGGCAACATGTTCTGACTCAATGATTTTCCAGTAGTGTAGTCAAGAATCTCTACAAGTATACCAGGCAAAGGGATGATCAGAAGATGTCTCTCTTCCTTTCTCCTTTTAAAGCCTATCTTCACTTTCATGTTTACTTCCTTATCTTCTAGTATGATAGAAAGAATATTTGCCATTATCTGTTTCCTGGTAGAAAAATGGGCTTTCTGACACTGGGGAAACTAGGGCGGGAAGAATGACACAGTAGCAAGATTTTAGCACAATATTCTCCTATTATTTGTACATCTTTTCAGTAAAATTTTCAGGAAATTAGCCTTTGCAAAAATACACATGGTTTCTTTGTGTGGCAATTGTGATTCTTTTGGTATGTTTTCACCCAACACACACACAATTCCCCCCCCCCACACACACACACAATTCTTGCACACACAAAAACTATTTCTGGCAAGCCACATTGTGTGTAAGATAGCTGAGTTTTGCACAAAAAATAACAGTTTTGCACAATAAGTAGCCACTATTTCCTCAAGACTAATGTTTGTTTGCATACAGTAATAACTCCCCAATATAGCTGTTTTGTGTCCACAAGACAGTTGCTTTTTGTTCCAAAAATGGTATCTTACATACACAAAAAATATGGCAATCTGGAAGCAGAGATTTTTCCACCAAAAAACCCCAAAACAAAATAACAATATTATTTTCATGGGGAGGCATATATTAAAAACATGAATAGTGTGTGTGTGTGTGTGTATTACTCTGCACATAATAATTTCCCAAAACACTTCAGGATGTGTGAATACCAGATGAGAGCTACAAATATTTGTGTACTTCACAGTGAGGCTACCATACCTTTATTACAATTCAAATTTCAAATGACATAGTGAACAAATAGGTTCCAGAAATCAGAAATCATACACATAATACAAGTAGCCTGAGAGATAATTAATGACATTCTTTTATCACAGTTATTCCAGTCTCTCTAAAATGCAAAGCTGCTGTTTTTCTTTGCCTGTCTCAAGATAGTTTGCTTGTATCCTATTGGATAGTTCCATGGATGGAAATACTTCCATCATAGGCAGGAGCAGGAGATCTCCTCATCCCACTAACAGTCTCCCACATACTCCAAAATCTGTTAATAATGGCTTGGAAATACTTTGTTTTTCTAAAGAGAATGCGCTGTTGCAGAGTAAGGCATTTCCATTGTATCCGTGGTTACCTTTTTAGCACAACATTGGATTTAGGGCACTAGTAGCAACTATTTCCATAACTGATGATGTTATTTATTTATGTATCAAAATAGTTTGTGATAATGTTTCACTAATGTACATCCCAGTGTAACTTTTGCCCAAAATGTGCTTAAGGATCTATTAATCAAGCATTACCTGGGAGTCAATATGGTCTGAGTGTTAGACTTGGACACCAGGAGACCAGGGGTCAAATTCTTGCTCAGTCATGGAAACCATCTGGTAGAGCCTGGGCAAGTCACACCCTCTCAGTCCCAGAGGCAGGCAATGGTGGTAAACCTCCTCTGATTAAATTTGCCAAGAAAACTCTATGATGGAATCCTTATAAGTTATTGATATTGATGATGATGATGATGATACGTAATATTATAATATAATATTATAATATTATTTTCCATCCTTTCCCTAAAACTGAGACTCATGGCAGCTTACAATATTAAAAAAACCAGTACAATTTAAAGCAAAAATGGTACATTATTTGAAGACATATAATAACAATAGCAATAAGTTGTTAGATCATATCAAAATTGGAGATGGCAATCTGTTCCCTTTGCCCCATAGAATGTTCCATTTGCATCAATAACAATATATCACAATAATTACATTCAGACTAGAAGGAGCATCATCTCTTTATGTCTACAATTTGCCACTTGTTTTGTCTTAAACAAATCTGAGTGCAAAGTCAGAGGAATTATTTGCCAATCTTCTTTTGGGGGAACACTTGTGTGAAATGTACCAAATAGATTACTGAGTGTTTAATCAGATGAAATTTTAAGCTGTTTGCCACAGAGAATGTGTTCTTTTTAATGTAAACCTGGAGGCATATTATTAAAATCTGATTTTCTCTTAATGTCAAACAAAGAGCAGGGCTGTAACTTTAATGGTGAAGCCAGTGTGTACATAAGTGATTGACATTAAAAGCTTTGCAAATATGTGGGCCATAATTAACCACTATTCCTTAGGCATGTTCATGGAAAGTAAAGGGATGTTCAAGTAACATCTAATTTAATACTGACCACTGTTATTGGGTATCAAAGAGATGTATCATTGAGAAGATTGGTGATAAAAGCTCAAGGAGAAACAGTGCAAGGATTGTATTGAAAAACATGAAATCTAATGCAGAGCGGGGGAAGCAGGTTTGATTTTGAAGCTATCACAGTAACCAACCAGAAAGAGATGATCATGACTTCCAAATAAATTAAATCTGGGACTTAAAGAAAAAAAATCAAGTGAAAAGGTGAGTAAAAACTGAACATTTTAAAGTGAGGGGGAAGCACCTGAAGAATTTTCCATATACCTATTGCAAAACCATAATAAGACATACTTCAGGAGTTTGGGCTTTATAGATTATGATGAAATATGACCTGATCCTTATCTCCTTGGGCTACTATGAGGACTGAAACATTATTATCCTTTGAATTTTTCACTTTTCTGAATGTTGTGATGGAATTCAAACACACACACACACATGCACATGTGTCCAGAGCAAATGCATTTAGAAATGTGCATTCTGAGACAAAATGTTTTTACAGTGGGATGTTTCATGAAACAATATTTTTGCTAATATGTCCTCAAATAGAATTAAGAGTTAGAATGAAAATTGCAGGCTAATGGGGAAAATGGGTCAGAATTGTTAAAACATGTTAAAAATAGAATGATTCCTCATTGCAATCTATGTATGTTTAGTGTAGAATGTCACTGAACACTGTGGATGTATTTGCATGAGTAAACATTCATACAGTTTCACTACCCATGTACTTTTAACTTCAAATTCCCTTTCCCCATACACATAAATCTAAAAGTGGCTGCAAGTCATGAAAGCTGTATTTTATTTATTTATTTGTTCGAGTTATGTCCCACCTTTTCCCTAGCAAGGGATCCAAGGCAACTTACAATTATTTAATATTACCTACAGTATCACAGGTAATTATTTCCATGCACTAGTTCTGGGGAAAATAAGAAGTTGGAGGCTGTCATTACCTTCATGCATCCTTGTGGCAGGGCATTTCTGACCAGTAAGCACAGTGGAGTCATTGCTTCACATAACATATGTGTTGCTTCACACAACAGACTGGAGATGCAAGGCAAAGGCAGCAAATTGTTATGTGACCATGGAACATGTTATTTTATTGCCACAGATTGGGTGAGTTACTTGGCTGCTTCATCTGGCTGATGTGAGGGAGAACAACTGCTACCTTGGTGTCTCAAATGTCCCGAGAGAAAGGAATGGAGAGCAAAGACATATATTATATAGCAAGACATAATGAGAGGGCAACAAATACTGTCTTGGACCATGTCATTGATCAAGATGAAGAGAAGCCAATCAGGTCAGCTGGATCAAGTGGAATAGCACTAGAGGTAGGAGTGCTGGATATTGAACCAGGGCCTAATAGAATGCCTGGGCCTGAGCCTGACAACAGACACAGCAAGAATATTTTGCTATTGAATCAAAACACAAGATGTCTCCAGAAACTGTACATTATATATATAGAATGAGGAGAGGTATACAACTACCTCTTCTTGTTCACTCCCAGATTCTGTTGTCTGAGATGGTTGCCTCATTCTGCTTAACAGTAGGGCTGGCTTAGCCCATCAACTAGGTACTTTTTGAGACATGAACCCACAAATGTGGGCATCCTAAGTTTTGTTTCTTGCCCTGCCCCATCCAGGGGACTTTGCTGCTGCTGCTGTGTGCCTTTAAGTTATTTCTAACCTCTGGCAACCCTAAGATCATGAGGATTTCTTGGCAAAATTTCTTCGGGGGGGGGGGGGTTGCCATTGCCATTGTCCTCCTCTGAGGCTGAGAGAAAGTGACTAGCCCAAGGTCGCCAAATGGATTTCCATGGCAGAGCAGGGATTCAAACCTTGTTTTCCAGATTTCAGTCTAATGCTCAAACCACTACACCACATTGCCTCTCTTCTAAGGGACTAGCTTTCTCCATATACAGGGCCAAAGGAGTTTCCACACTAGCTCCTCAGTGCAAGCTACAAACCTGGGGAAAGAACTAAAAGGAAGGAGAAGGAGATGCTGTAATAAGCTTCAGGTCAAATTATTCTCCCTTTAAGGTTTTTCAAGCCTCAGAGAGAAAAATCCTCAGTTTCAGAGTGCATCTACACAGTAGAAATAATGCAGTTTGACACCACTTTAAGTGCTGTAGCTCCATCCTATGGAATCCTGGGAGTTGTAGTTTTACAGGGTCTTTAGCCTTCTCTGCCAAAGAGTGCTGATGCTTCACAAATCTACCAATCCTAATATTCTTTGTGATGGAGCCATGACAGTTAAAGTGGTGTCAAACTGCATTATTTCTACAGGGCAGACGCACTCTCAGAACCAATTGGAGCATGTTTCTCCCTTGGAAGTCTCAATGATCTTGAAACTCTGATTTGTCCTGCACTTAGGTATTGGTCTAGTTAGCTTAGGACAAATGTCCCTGGACATTTAAAAGTTTGACAAGCCTGTAATAAGAACTTGACCTTGGGGGATTTTTAATTAACTAAAAAATAGTAAGCAGGATCGAAACCCAATGTATGCAGGGAGAGGGAGGGGAGACAACCTTTGCAAGAGGCAGTATTTTTCCAAAGAATGGTAATTTTATTAAGGGAGAAAGCACACATATACACACAGAGGACACATGAAATCTGTAAGAAAGGTTACACACTCAAAATAGTTACCTAGAAACTCTGCACTCCTTATAGAAAAATTGAACTCAACTGCTTATGGAGTGAAGTTGCATTGGAGGCATCCAAGGGATACTGGTTAGGAATTTCAGGGAGGGAGGGAGATTCCTTCCCTTCCCTCCCAAAACCAGCTCACAGAACACAAATGTGGAGGTTTTAATATAGGCTGAAAATAGCCCGAGGCGAAGATTGATTATTGTATATCAAAGAATTCTGGGTAAGTTGTCTTTGAAGTAGACAATTTTCAAAGAGGGGAGATGGGCGGTTGATGTTATCTCATTCTTAGCCAGACACATCCTGGTTGTAAATCTTTGTGTCTCCAGAATTCAGAGGGTGTAAATGTCCTGCTTTTGCAGCTCCTAAACCTGGCCTTTTGATCTGCTAATTGTTGTAGAGGTAGATGTGATCTTTCAGGTGCCACCTTGGATCCATGATGGTCGGGCTTTTTCCTGTTTAGGGCCATGACAGGAGACCCACAAAGGTATATATATATATATATATATATTCTAACAAAGGCTTGTTATTCTATATATATATATATATATATATATATATATATATTCTAACAAAGGCTTGTTATTCTAACAAAGGCTTGTTAGAATAATTGCTTTAATATATATATATATATATATATATATATATATATTAAAGCAGTTATTCTAACAAGCCTTTACTCATTTTAAGTGGTAATATGTTGGAGGGCATGAACACAGAACAACAAATCCCTTTTCTCCTTGGCCCTGCATCACAACAGGCATCCTTTCTCAGCAACTCCCTACATTCCAGGTGTGTAGGACCTGTTCACAGGGCTGGAATTGAGGCAGAGATAATGAACAAGTGGCCCTCCATATTCTGGACTCCAAGGTTCATAAACCCCAGCTATTATGGCTAATGATCAGGGATGATAGAATTCAACAAGATCCGGAGGGCCAAAAATTTCCTTCCCATGATTACATTGTGGTCATATAATGCTTCTGTATTGTAGATTCTTCAGATGTTTTATAGTCTCTGTGTCTGTTCCTCAGAGATATGAAAAAGCAAAGGAATTATTTTTATTCAACTGAAGTTCTGCATTCTTGCTCCAGTGCTAATAACTAGAAATGCAGTTTCTAATTATATAAGTAATGGTTCTGTGCACTTGGCATTCAGAAAAAAAGGGGAATTCAAGAGACATCAGGAAACACAAAACAACACTTGTATATTTCAATCTGATTAGAACAAACAAGCGTCTGTTTCATGGCAGGCAAACTCTCCAGCAACCTGCTCCCAAATGAACATGAGCATCATTCACCATAAAGAATAAAACAGTGGAATAGATGTACTGACAAAGCCTTAAGGACACAGCACATGAAGCAGTTTTATTGCTGCAACCCAGAGTAGATCTGGAGGACTGGTAAGCAACAGTGATATTTTAGATTAAAAAATGAAGGTCTAAATGTTATGAATGAACGCATCCATGTATTAGCAAATGGGGTTTTATTTATTTATTCACCTTTCATATTTTAAATATGGAGCACACAATGAGAAGGAAGAATTCTTGACAAGATAAAAGAAATTCTCACCAGACAAGCAGGGTCCTGGAAGCATTAAAAAAGGTGATCCTGGCATTAAAATTGATTCACACACCTTCAAATATTATCGGCCATTTGGGGCCAGCTTCATAAATATTGATTTCAAATGTACAGCAACAGCCAGTTCCTAGTCTCCTTTCTCAGGGCCAGGTTACATAGGAGTCAGTTCACAGAAACTGCTGGTGTCACATTGCCAAAGTCCTGCACCACTGTGATCTAAATAACACACACACTTTAATAAGCATTCTAGAACCCATACAGATAGTCTGGAATGAACTCTCTACATTTCTCTATGAACTGGGGTGGTGGGAGGACCCTTCCCATTTCTGTATATGATAGCCAAGAAAACAGGGTAGAAGTATTGGTGAGTTTGCCTGTGCCATCACAAATGGTCCAAAACAAATACTTTCACATGAGGAGTCACTGCAATAATGTGTGATAACAGGTCAAGCGGTTTTAAAAAGGCTTATGTTTGGGAACTGTGAGGTCAAGGAAGGATGCTTTTGCTCACATTAGGAGCAAGAGTGTGATTCATGTGGCCAATGAGTTGTAGGTGATTCTCAAGTCAATTTTTGTATCCCCTGGGGATTCCCTTCCCCTGCGAAAGAATCATCCCAGTGAAAGAATCATACCACAAGGAGGCATGGTTTTCTTCTAAAACAAGGTATGCCCTTCACATCTTGCATTAGATATGGCAGCAACAGAGTGAAGAAATGTTACCTATCCCAGTGAAAGAATCATACCACAAGGAGGCATGGTTTTCTTCTAAAACAAGGTATGCCCTTCACATCTTGCATTAGATATGGCAGCAACAGAGTGAAGAAATGTTACAAAAGAAAAAGGGATAGATGCGTAATACCTATCCCTTCTTCAGTTCACTCTGTTTCCCAGGACAACTTGGAGACCGTACCAGCCATTCCAAAGACCCTTACTCTGCTCCTTTGCAATGCCAGGTCAGTTAAGAATAAGACCCATATTATCCATCACCTCTTATTGGATGAGGTGGCCAACCCGCATGCTTTACCGAGACCTGCTGGGAGATGCCAGCACTGCTGCATGGGCACAGGCCCTCCCAGCTGGGTATTCGGCAAGCGAACAGATAAGGGAAAGTGAGCGGGGGGACGGTGTGGCCTTGGTTCATAGAAACAACATAACCTTGACCAGGAAACCTATCCAGAAAACAACCTATATCGAGTGTATGTATCTTAGCCTGAAAATCAGGGATAGTTTAGGGATTCTGTTGCTTACTGGCCACCCCGTTGCTTAATACTCCCTAACTGAGCTGACCTTGCTGGTCTCAGAGTTGTTGCTGGAGTCGCCCAGACTTTTGGTTTTGTGCGACTTCAACATTCCACTCGAGACCGGCTTGTCCAATCTAACTGGTGCAACTCAGGAGTTCATGGAGACCATGACAAACATGGGCCTATCCCAATTGGTTGATGGGCCCACAAATTGTGCTGGTCATACCCTCAATGGGATTTTTAGTACAGGAACAGGAATATCCATGGGCAGAAGTTACTAACACTTCCACATTGTCATGGACAGATCATTTCCTGGTCAAGATAGAGCTAAAGGCCACTATTGGCCCCTCAGGGGTGGCGGACCCATTAGAATAGTCTGCCCTTGAAGGCATATGGAACCCATTGGTTTCCAGAAGGCCTTATAGGGTTTAATGGTTGGTAAAACCAGTGTTGAAGCCTTGGTGAATACTTGGAACATCAGTCTTACCAGGGCCATCAACACAATCACTCCCAAGAGTCCTTTCCAGCCCACTTCTAATTGTAAGTCCTGGTATGTAGAGGAAATTAGTAGGATGAAGCAAGCTGGACAACGACTAGAGTGCGAATGGTGGAAGACTCAGCTCCTATCCAACAGAACTCGCCATAGGAAGCATCTTGATTCCTATCGGGAGGCTTTGCGTGCAGTGCAGAGATCTTTCTGCTCTACACGCATTGCGTCTGCAGAGTCCCATCCAGCTGAGCTGTTTAGAGTAATGGGGGAATTGACAAAGGTACTTCAGCGCCAAGCCCCCTACTTAACCCAATGACAGCCTGCTGTGATGCGTTCAACACCTACTTTGTAGATAAAATCTCTTGGATAAGAGCCAACTTGGATGCCATTGTTCTGACAGAATGGGTAGACGAGGTGTCCAGCAACTCCGTTGATGGTGATTTATTGGATCAATTTCAATCTGTGAGTACCAAAGACATGGACAAGCTCCTTGGAAAAATAAGGAAGACAACTTGCCCTCTCGATTCATGTCCATCTTGGCTGGTCGTCCGGGGGGGGGGGGGACGTGTTGAGAGTATTCTACGGGATACAATCAATGCATCCTTCAGGGAAGGTATTGTACCATCATGTTTGAAGGAGGCGGCCATCAGGCCACTCCTGAAAAAACCTTCCCTGGACCACCTGGATAGAAATAATTATAAACCAGTGTCCTTGCTTCCTTTTCTAAGCAAGGTGATCGAGAGGGCATTTGCTTCCCAACTCCAAGCAGTCTTGGATGAAACCGATTATCACAATCCATTTCAAACTGGCTTAAGGACAGAATATGGAGTGGAGACTGCCATGGTTGCTCTGACCAATGACCTCCGCTTGGGCATAGACAGGGGTAGTGTGACCCTGCTGGTGCTCTTGGATCTTTCAGTGGCTTTTGATACAGTAGACCATGCCATCCTTTTGGATTGCCTGAGAGAGTTAGGAATTGGCGGTACTGCTTTGCTTCCTTCCTCTTGGGCATATCCCAGAGGGTGAGGCTCGGGGACAGTTGCTCTTCCAAAAGTGAGCTTAATTGTGGTGTCCCTCAGGGTGCTATCCTGTCCCCAATGCTATTTAACATCTATGTGAAGCCGCTGGGTGAGGCATGGAGCACGGTGCCATCAGTACGCTGATGACACCCAGATATACCTCTCCATGACCTGATCATTGGCCCAGACTTCAGATGGCATCTCTCCTCTTAATGACTGTCTCAGAGTGGTAATGGATTGGATGAAGAAAAACAGATTGAAACTAAATCTGGACAAAAAGGAGGTACTGACAGTGACGGGCCAGAAACCAGATTTGGGAATACAGTCTCCAGTCCTGGATGGAGTCCTGGATGGAGTCACACTCTCCTCTAAGGACTGTGTTAGCAGTCTGGGGGTACTCCTAGATTCATCGCTTCACATGACTAGTCAGGTGAATGCAATGGTTAGGAGTGCCTGTTATCAGCTTTGGCTGATATGCCAACTGTGCCCTTATCTGGATGTGAGGGATCTGGAAACTGTGGTACATGCTCTGGTAACCTCATGTCTGGATTACTGCAACACACTCTACATGGGGCTACCCTTGTGCAGGGGAATGGGAGGTATGGATGGAACAGGAGAAACATATGTTACAAAAGAAGGCAGGATCGCTGTTTAATAGCTATCCCGCCTTCAGTCTCTTCTGTTTCCCAGGATGGTTTGGAGAGCAGACCAACCATTCCACAGAACCTCACCCTGCTCCTTTGCAATGCCAGGTCGGTGAAGAATAAAACTCATATCATCCAGGATCTTCTCCTGGATGAGGACGCTGACCTGGCTTGCCTTACAGAGACCTGGCTGGGGGAGGATAGCACCGCTATATGGGCGCAGGCTCTCCCAGCTGGGTATTCTGTTAGTGAGCAGGTGAGGGGAAATGGGCGGGGGGGTGGAGTGGCTCTGATTTATAAAAACACCTTGACCTTGACCAGGATACCTATTCGACACACAACCCACATCGAGTGTATGTACCTTAGCCTGAAGGCCAGGGATAGTTTGGGGATTCTGCTAGTCTACCGGCCACCCCGTTGTCTAGCAGACTCCCTGACCGAGCTGACGCAACTGGTCTCTGAGCTGCTGCTGGAGACTCCCAGGCTTCTTGTCCTGGGGGACTTCAACATCCCGCTCGAGACCAGCTTAACAGGTGCGGCTCGGGAGTTCATGGATACCATGACAAACATGGGCCTATCCCAGTTGGTCAACGGGCCCACGCATTGCGCAGGTCATACACTTGATGCGGTGTTCTGTACTGAACATTGTCATGGACGGATCATTTCCTGGTCAAGATGGAAGTCAGAGCCAATATCTGCCCCCCCGGGGGTGGCGGACCTATTCGGATGGTCTGCCCTCGAAGGCTAATGGTGCCTACTGGATTCCAGAAAGCCTTGGAGGGTTTAATGGTTGGGAATGCCAGTGATCCTGTCGGAGCCCTGGTCAATACATGGAATAGTGATCTTACCAGGGCTATTGACACGATCGCTCCCAAGCGTCCTTGCCATTTCGCTTCAAATCATAAGCCATGGTACACCTCTGAGCTTAGGAAAATGAAGCGATTTGGACAACGACTAGAGCGCACGTGGCGGAAAACTCGACTCCGATCTGACAGAACTCGCCATAGGAACTTTCTTTGGTCCTATCGGGAGGCGATACGTGCAGCGCAGAGAGCTTTCTCCTCTGCACGTATTGCGTCTGCAGAGTCTCGTCCGGCAGAGCTGTTTAGGGTGGTAAGGGAGATGACGCAGGTGCCCCTTGCGCCAAATCCCTTGCTTAACCCGACTACAGCCTGCTGCGACGCATTTAACAGCTACTTTGCAGACAAAATCTCTCAGATAAGAGCCGACCTTGATGTGACTATTGGGACAGAGTCTATAGGCGAGGCGTCCACCGACTCCGCCGATGTAATTTTACTGGATCAGTGGCAATCTGTGAGTACCGAGGACGTGGACAAGCTGCTTGGTAAGGTGAGGAAGACAACATGCCCTCTCGACCCTTGCCCATCTTGGCTGGCCATCCAGGGGGGGGATGCAGTGATGAGATGCCTTACGGATATCATCAATGCATCCTTCAGGGAAGGACATGTTCCATCATGTTTAAAGGAGGCGGCGGTTAGGCCGCTTCTGAAAAAACCTTCCCTGGACCCCCTGGACATGAAGAACTATAGGCCTGTGTCATTACTGCCATTTTTAAGCAAGGTAATCGAGAGGGCAGTTGCTCTTCAGCTCCAGGCAGTCTTGGATGAAACCGATTATCTAGACCCATTTCAAACCGGCTTCAGGACAGGCTTTGGGGTTGAGACTGCCATGGTTGCCTTGACCGACGATCTGCGTCTGGGCATCGACAGGGGTAGCGTGACCCTGTTGGTGCTTCTAGACCTCTCAGCGGCTTTTGATACAATAGATCACGGCATCCTCTTGGACCGCCTGAGGGGGTTAGGTATCGGAGGCACTGCTTTGCAGTGGTTCTGGTCCTTCCTCTCGGGCCGGTCCCAGAGGGTGCTGCTCGGGGACTGTAGCTCCAGTAAGAGGGACCTCACTTGTGGGGTCCCTCAGGGAGCTATTCTGTCCCCAATGCTGTTTAACAGCTATATGAAGCCGCTGGGTGAGATTATACGGAGTTATGGTGCTGGGTGTTATCAGTACGCTGATGACACCCAAATCTATTTCTCCATATCTCGTTCGTCGGTCTCGAATTCCAATGGCATCTCTTCTCTCAATGAATGCCTTGGGGCGGTAATGGGCTGGATGAGGAAAAACAGATTGAAGCTGAATCCAGACAAGACGGAGGTGCTTACGGTAGCGGCCCCAAAACCAGGAATTGGGTTGCAACCTCCAGTCCTGGATGGGGTCACGCTCTCCTCCAGTGACTGTGTTCGCAGCTTGGGGGTGCTCCTTGATTCATCGCTCCTGATGACAAATCAGGTTAATGCGACGGTCAGGAGCGCCTGTTATCAGCTTCGGCTGATACGCCAGCTGCGCCCTTTTCTGGAAGTAGGGGACCTTGAGACCGTGGTGCACGCGTTGGTAACCTCACGCCTTGACTTCTGTAATGCGCTCTACATGGGGCTACCCTCGTGCCTGGTTCGGAAACTGCAATTGGTTCAAAATATGGCAGCCAGATTAATATCTGGTACATCTAAGGGGGACCATATCACTCTGGTGCTAAGGTCCCTCCACTGGCTGCCTGTTAGTTTCCGAGCCCAGTACAAGGTGTTGGTTATTACCTTTAAAGCCCTAAATGGCTTGGGTCCAGGCTATCTTAAGGACCGCCTCCTCCCGTACAATCCTCCCCGCACCCTCCGGTCCTCTGGGAGGAATTTGTTACAGCCTCAAAAAACGAGACTGGTGACTACCTCCCAGAGGGCCTTTTCTGTTGTTGCCCCCAAACTGTGGAATGGCCTGCCGGAGGAGATCCGTCAATTGACATCACTTGACAGCTTCAAGAAGGCTGTCAAAACGGATCTCTTCCGGCAGGCCTTCCCAGAATAACTACCGGCTCATGGCCTTACTCCCTTTTGAGGATCCTCCCCCCTTCTATGGCTTTTTACGACCTTCTATGACCTCCATGATTAGGTCTTTATGAGCCAGTATATTTACTCTTGCCTGCCTTTTTTTGTATGGTTTGTATTTGATTTTATGGAGGTTTTTACCTCCTTTATAATTTGTTTTAATTGTAAGTGGTTTAATAACTTTTTAAGGGGGGGAGGGGGAAATTGTTCTTAAATTGTTATGTGATGGATTTTTATGATGTAAGCCGCCCCGATTGTTCTCAGAGGGGCGGGGTATTAAATAAAAATTATTATTATTATTATTATTATAACCCGGAAACTTCAATTGGTACAAAATATGGCAGCCAGGTTAATTGCTGGAACATCTAGGAGGGAGCATATAACACCTGTGCTTAAATCCCTCCACTGGCTGCCGATTAGTTTCCGGGAACAGTACAAGGTGTTGGTTTTTAACCTTTAAAACCCTACATGGCTTGGGACCATGTTATCTCAGGGACTGCCTCTCCCTGTATGATCCCCCCCCCTGCACACTTCGGTCCTCTGGAAGGAACCTGCTGCAACCTATGAAGACCAGGCTTTCGCAGACATCCCAGAGGGCCTTCTCGGTGATCGCTCCCAAACTGTTGAGTAGCCTGCCAGATGAGATCCATCTTATTACCACTCTTGCTGTCTTTAAAAAGGCAGTAAAGATGGATCTCTTCCAGCAGGCCTTCCCGGAATAACTGCCCGGCTAATTGGAGGTGATCCGCCACTTATCCCTCCCGCCGCCATGATATGTATGCCAAAACTGGTTTTATAGTACATTATGTATGAATTTGATTTTAATTTTAGGTTGTTTAATCTAGTTTTAAGGGGTGGGAGGGTTGGGGGGGGGTGATAGAATGTTTTAATTGCTGTATTTTTAACCTGTTGTATGCCACCCCGATTGCTGAGCAAAGCAGAAGGGCAGGTTATAAATAAAATGTATTATTATTATTATTATTAGGTTAAACAAATTATCAAAAAGGAAATGCTTTATTTTAATGTAAATGACCTTTTGGTTGCTTTCAATTTCATTTGAAAAGACTGTTGCAAGCAACCCCCAGATGGTATGAGGGCAGGAAAAAATGACTCCCAGACTCCTCCTTGCTTCTGATAAAGAAGTTGAGTTATAAGCTACAATAGCATGATATTCCTAGGGCTCATTACCATTTCCATTTAAACTGGTTTGTGATTTGCTCGCGCTCTCAGTCGGTGAATCGATTCTAGTTGATGTGTCATTCCCACTATGGAAGTGGATCTTTTCTTTATTTGCTTCTTTTTTGACATGATTGTCATTCCCACTAGTTTATGCCCCTTCAAAATGCCTGTCAATCATCTACACGTCATTAGTGACACAACCAGGAAACACATTCAAGAAAACATGGGAGGGTGTCATGGGTGCCATGGTCAGAATCCTCCCCTGGGATGCATACATCCATGGGTGTCATGGAGGACTCTCCCCTTGGATGTATGCAGGGTTTGTTTGTTTTTTCCCCAATTTCTTGTCTCATTGAGCCACAGTTAGTCTGCTTGACTGGCTCACTGCCCACAAGTAATTGCAAATAATTGCAAATACAATGGAATGCATATACTGTCAAATATATAAAGAGAGAGAGAGGGAGAGAGAGAGAGAGAGACCATAAGTCACCCCACAAAGCACAAAGGCAGTACTAAGAGGAGGGGAAATGGCAGATTTACCTAAAACCTGGTGAGGGATGTCCCAATCCCCTGCCACAATAATCCCTCTCCTTCAGTTTGATGTGACTCAGATCCATTGTTCCCAATTGCTGAACATACTTGGTAATCACTTCTTATTTGTCTCACTTCGAAGTGAGTCCAAATGATTGCAATCACATCTGAAACCATTTCAAATGGGGACAAGACACATTTAAAGTGATCAGCAAATTGATGTACATCATAGTGAGAATGAGCCTGATGTCTGAGCTGGTATTCTTTAAAATAACAACAACACTAGAAAGCCATGTTCAAGTATTTAAGCATTCAGGCATTTAGCCTGACCAAGGGCCTTTACAGACTGCCAGAAATAATGCACTTTAACTGTCTTGGCTCAGTGCTAGGGAATCATGGGAATTGTATTTTTTTTTTCCTGGGACACTGAGCCTTCTCTGTCAGAGAGCTCTGGTGCCACAATAAACTAGGCCCCAAGATTAATAAAAGTAATGAGCAAGAACATGTTCATTCTGGTCCTGCTTTCTTTCTTTCTGCATACTCCATTCCTAACTCATCAGTCTCTCCATGTTGAATAGGCCAGTGTTAAAAGGGTCTATTTAGAGATCCATGTTCACTTGAGAACTTCAAATGAACAAAGACCCATTTCACTTGAACAGAAGTAGAGCTATCGCTGTGATCTGAGTTCTGGAAAAGGAAGAATCTCTGATCAAATGGAGATCTACTGTCAAACCCAGGTAGATGATTTTTCAGAACTAGCTGCTCATTACAACAAATCAGAGAATGGGGGCAAAGCCTACCATATACAAAGACCTATGGGGCAATATCTTCATACTTAGATTCAGCTACTCTGTTTGGATTGAAAAGGCTGAATGACAGAAGAGGGCTTGAGTCTTATTCATGGGATCATCACCATGTGAAATAGTTTAGGGTAAGAGACTGGCTCAAAGCTTTATATATGAGTACAATTTAGATCTCTCTGATCATAGTCTGACACCTGAAGACAGCATTATCATGAATGAGCAACTCAAGCCTAATGGACTCCAGACAACCCCTGGCCTGAAATTCCCTAGACCTTCTTCAGATTCCTAACTCTCCCACTCCCATATATTTTCCTCCAAATAGGAAAATTGCCACTCTTCAGAGGCCTCTCCAGTAGTAGAACTTTGCTTTAGCATGTGTGAGAGACAGTGGAACTTTTCAGGTGAGTCTAAACTGGAATCAGTTCTGGTCCTTTCTGGTTTCAGGAAAAATTATGAGGGTACAGCCTGCAGTGGGTCACTGGGGATCAAACCTGGCCCCTAGATCCACTGGCTGCACCTTCCTGAAGTATACTACACTCACTCTGTGATGTATTTAGATTGCAGTTCATACATAGAAAACTCACTTCAGGAAGGAAAAAGTCAGTTTTTATATTATTGTTGTGTGCTGTTAAATAATTTCTGACTTATGGAGGCACTAAGGTGAACCTATCAAAGGGTTTTCTGGGGCTGAGAATGTGTGACTCATTCAAGATCACCCACTTGCTTTCATGACTGAGCAGCATATTGAACCCTGATCTCCAGAGTCATAGCAGCACATGCGGCTCTAGGTTTTTTAATACACTACCCAATATTAATGTCATTCACATTCATGGGGAAGCTAAAGTTCTGTTCTTATAGACTCCATAGTGATGAGGGAATTAATTCCCCAGCAATGTTCCAATGCGTTGCTAAAGTGCGATAATTCAGTCTCCCACTTTAGTGAATTCTTTAGATAAAAGATGGTTTCAAGGGGTCCATCTCAGGCAAGAGAAGAGAGGGGGAGCTAGAGAAGTCCCTCACAGTTATAGATTTGGGCTGTTTTTGAACAACAAATAACAGCAGCAGCAGCAACATATAAAAAGCAATACAGTCAGTTTAGTCCACTTCTCTATTTGCACTATGTCAGTCAATTGCCTATCAGAAGCCTATCAGAAGAACATAAATGTGACTAATGTTCATTACATGTCTTGAAGTGCTCAGAAACAAATACAGTCAGCCCTCCACATTCATATATCAATAGATTTGAAATGGAATTAAAAGCTGGCTGGCCTTTTTGGAAGGATGGAAAGTTGAGAGGAGGGAGATTGGGAAGAACAGGAATGGTCTACAATATCAATAGGGTTGAAAGGGGGTTAAAAGCTGGCTGGCTCTTTTGGAAGGACAAGTGGTTGAGAGGAGGTGGATTGGGGTGGGGTGTGATATCAACAGGAAGAAAAGGAGTTTAAAACCTGGCTGGCATGTTTGGAAGAATGGGAGGTTGAGATGAGGTGGATTGGGAATAATGGAAATGGGCTGAGAAGATCGATTTGGTGGAATGGAGTTTAAAATCTGGCTGAGACATGCTACTGACCAGATGGGAAATGGAGTAACAGGCTGGTGCTGTTGACAGAAGTCTGTAGCATGCTTGTTTGGGTATCTAGATATATTTGAATATTTCCCACTTTCATAAGTCCTGCAACCCTAACTCCCATGAATGTGGAGGAGTGACTGTAAAATCTGTCTGAGATGTACAGGATAGCCATCTTTAGTGAACAAAGACTCTGGTTCAGGAAGACTTTAATTCACAAACTTCATAATAGAATTTTGCAGCTGTGCGAACCCACCACACTAGTGAGGACAGTGTATCCTTGAAGATGAAATAAGGGACACAAGATTGGAAGACAGCCATTGACTAATGGGTTGCTCATTTCTAGAAAGATGTCTGGAGATATGACATCTGCAGAGGAAACTTTCCCCATTTAAAACTATACCTCAAAACTGAGAGCTTATCTCTCAACAACTCACTGACTATGAAATAATACAGTTCATGGAAGTCAAGAAATGCTTTTGAAAATGTTTTGTGATAGAAGACATAAAGTTATATTTTATTGTTTTGATTTATAGCTTGCCCACATATTAAGAATAAGGTTTATGTTAAATTAATTTTGTATTCAATTCTAAATCAGTTTGATTTAAGTATGTGCATCTTTGATAAGTTGGTTACAATTTGTTTCACCCTGCTGTTAGAGCTAAAGATTCCAAAGTCTTTTTCTTAAACTAAGTGATAGGTATATAGAATTGTGACTGGACACTCAGTAGAATGTTTGTGCACTGGGGTTTCTTGTAATGAAATCCATCAGATTATCATCTTAAATAGCTTTTAAAAAGCTATGAAGACTGATCTCTTCCGGCAGGCCTTTCCTGATTAGATCTCCCGGCCTCAAGAGCCAGCTCATCCCTTCTCCTATCCTTTACTGCATTTATGGTTAGTTGTCTGCCCGCCACTGCGATTTATCTTAGTGTTTTGTTATTATGTTGTTGCTGTTTTAATTATCTGTTGTTTAATACTATCTTAAGGGGTGGGTGGGTTTGGGGATTGTATATTTATGGTGTTTTAATGTTGTAAGCCACCCCGATTGTATTTGCAGAGGGGCGGAATATAAATTATTATTATTATTATTATTATTATTACACAAATTACTTAGTTGGGACTTCATGTGGCTGGCAGTTCTATGGTAAATCCCATTGGTACAAGACTCTACAAAATACTGATGTTGATATAATTCCTTTGCTTAACACAATTCAACTGGCTTACTTCCAAGAGGATAACAGATAAGATAAATGGTGCAACTCATTAAAAGAAGAACTAGACAACAATCCACACCTGTCACCAGGCAAACTCCTCTGTAAAATGCTGAGCACGAATATAACAGGTGTCAATGGTTTATAGTTTATGGAAATCCATTCCTTGAACATAAAGAAAATTTCACCATTGTATAATATATAAATGAAATGGACAGTTTAGGATAGGAAGAATATTTCCTATTGTGGAATCTGAGTAAGATAGATGGAGGCCCTGCTACAGATTATACACAATAAATAGGAATATTAGACTTTGATGCAGAGGTCAGGAAAGCTGTCTGTTGCCAAAGTCTGCACTAATTGTTACAATTAACAATGGACAAGTTAGGGCTGATGGTGGCCTGGACACTTTTTCCATCTTGGAAAAGCTAAGCCTTATTCTAAAGGCAAACTGGAAATTTCCAAACAGCCTCCTTCTGCTGACAAGGAAATGTTTTCTTAATTGAAAGTAATCAGGATTTAACTGTCTTGTTTACCACCACAGAATGGAGACCTGCCAGCTCAGACTGATACACCACCCTATTGTGAGGTAAATACCGATTGGCTTTGTCCTGTGTATGAAACCCATTGTCTCTATTCGCTCAGTCCACTTAAGAGCCATTATAAGAATTTGAAGGGCATATTCACCTCTGCCCTTTTGCTAGTATATGTTGATGTCATGTTGGTTCCTTCCAGGTGTTCCCTTCACTCTTAGGAGGCCAGCCCTCAAGTAAGAAAGGCCTTAAAAACAGACATAGACAGAGAGAATCTCTCTCTTTTTGACTCAATTACTTTACTCTCTGAGAACTGGTTCCCTGATCTGCTCTTCAGTCATTCTAAACTCCTCATCACATCAGAGGGTGAGAAAATCTATGTGTGTATATTAGCCTGTAGTGCCTTAAGCTTAACTCTAGTCCCCTTAGATTGTTTAGGAAAAAAGCTGTTTAGCTTTCAAAGTGTTGTTGTTTTCCCCTTTTTTGCTTTAAGAAACAGTTCACATTGAGTATAGACCAGTGATGGTGAAATTTTTAGAGACTGTGAGTGCCCAAACTCCAACCCAAAACCTACTTATTTATTGCAAAGTGCCATGTCCCTCTGGCTTTCTAATAACAAACTCTGGAAAACTCTGTGCTGGGGTGACAGTGCACATGCCCACAGAGAAGGCTCTAAATGCCCCCTCTGGCACACATGCCATAGGTTCACCACCACTAGTATAGACTGTTCTGCTGGTTTCTGCTGTTATCTTTTCCTCTCTCTCTCTCTCTCTCTCTCTTTTTTTTTTTTTAATAAAGAAATAATTGTTTTACTGCAAAATCAGCTTGTCCTTCTATATCATTTTTACTTGGAGTCACTTCAGTTATTTCTCCATTTTTAAAACCTTCAGCCTGGAAAAAAAAATCCCAAAAACAAACCTTCAGCCTGAAAGCTCCTGATGAGAGTGGGTGCTTGGAAGAGCTTCCCCTCCCCAAAAAACAAAACAAAACAGTATGCTGCTCTTAACAGCCAATGACTCTTCAAAGTTCTTGTGGCTGTCTCCATGGTGTGTTGATATTTTTCCATTCCCTGGGTTTTCTGTGGCATTAAAACATCAACAGTAAGCTCAGGAGTCATGCAGTACCCTTTTAAATTCTCATGTTTATTGTTCCTTGTTTATTACTGTCAAATCAACTTCAATTTATGATGATCCTATGAATGAAAGATGTCCAAGTCACCCTATCATCATTTTGCTTGCATGGGAGATTAATGTGATGTGCATGTAATTACCACAATCCTTTTCTTGAGGACTGGAATGTATACTAAGCATTTCCAATCTGTGGGCCATTGTTTTGGATGACTTAGTGTTCTTCTTTATTTTTTCTCTAATTTTTGATATTAGCCATTCATGACCTGCAGTAATCTGCTCCTATTCTTGTTTTTTCAGAGACAATCTTTTTTCATCTTCTGTTCCCGATTATGTAATCTCTTTGATTTCTACATTGGGCATCTGGTGATGTCCACATATACAATCACCTTTTTGATTGCTTAAAAATGTGTTTGCAGTGAACAAATTGTTGTCCTGAAAAAATCAGTCAGTCACTCTCCTGCTTCATTTTTTGATCTTAGGTCAAATTTCCCCACAGCCTTTGACTCTGCTCTGTTTCCTGCATTTGCATTCCAGTCACTTGTGATTAACAAGAAGTATTATTTTCATGTGTGATCAATTTCCTCCTGGACTCCAGCATAGAATGTTTCAATTTCTTTTTCTTCTGCCTTTAGCGCATAAACTTGGGTTATTGTATATGAATGGCTTTTCCCTGCAGTCTTCTTGATATTATTTGGTCAGACTTTGTATTATATCCTTTGATTGCTTTCACTACATCTCTCCTCACAATTAATGTCACATTATTTATTTTTAGATGTTCATTTCCTGACTAAAACACTGTGTAATTATATGACTCAATATATTCCATTCTTATCCACCTTAGTTCTCTCACCCCAAGTATGTCAATGTTTATATATTCCATTTCATGTTTTACTATGACTAACTTTACCTCATTCATACTCCTCACATTCCATGTTATTTTTTTTGCAGCTTCAGACTTTCCTTAAATCTCTGAGCACATCAACAGCTGAACATACTTTTGACTTGAGTCCAGTTGCACCATTGGCTACTGTGCTATTCATAGTTGTCCTCCGCTCTAACCCAGTAGCTCCTTCAGTACCTTCTGACTTGAGCGCCTTCTCATCTTTTGGCATTGGCTGCATCCACACTGCAAAAATAATCCAGTTTCACACCACTTAAACTGTCATGGCTCAATGCTATGGAATTCTGGGAATTGTAGTTTTTTGAGACATTTAGCTTCCTCTGTCAGAGACCTCTGGTGCCACAACAAACTACATTTTCCAGAATTCCATAACACTGAGCCATGACAGTCAAAGTGATGTGAAAGTGGGTTACTTCTGTAGTGTGGACAGAGCCATTATCTCTTGTTTCATTTTGTATTGTCTCTCATAGTGTTTTCATGGTAAAAGATGCTGAAATAGGGGTTACCAGTTCCTTCTTTTTTGCAGTAATAACAAGTGTTAGCTATGGCCCCACTGCCATTGTATTTGATAGTTCCTTCACCATTTTGTCACTCTGCACCACTGCTGCTGCCCAGTAGGTGTTTGACATATTTAATCATAGTTGGCTCCAAAAAAGGGGGGGGGGGTCTGAAATGGGTGACTCTATTAACAGCATTGCTACCATCAGCATAGCTTCATAGCAGCACACAATCCCACCAGTGCAAAAAGGAAAAAGATGAAGTGCAATATATCTGTCATGACAGAGACATATTCATGATCTGCTTATACTGAGGGAAATCATGAAATTAAACATCACGTGAGGAGATCATCCATTAGAATTGAACAAGGGCTTTGGAAAATATAAAGTCTTCTACTCTATCAGTGGTGCACAACAAAGATAACTAACAATTTACTGACCTATCAAGTTCAGCTGTCAGAAGCAACTGTCTCCACTTGCCACAGGGATTGACCATCTCTTGCCCAGACTGAGAGATTGTAAGATGAAGATTCAAAGAGATGGAGAGAGAGAGAGAGAGAGCAATCCGAACCAAATTTAGGACCTTGGGGAAGTAGAATATAGACTTCAGCTAGGAAGCAACAGCTTTTGAGCATTGATTTTTCTATCCTCAGTTCAGCATTTTCATTTATTTCTTTTGTGCAGACAGTTCTATAGTGTCCCTGCACCTTCTCCCTCCAGGTTTTTATAGCAATCTGGTCCATCCCTTGTGTAATCCACCAGCATGAACTTGAGCTAAAGCATTCCCATCAGCAATGTACAGCTATTGCTCCTGGCATGGCTGTTGTTTCTAATCTGTATTTCTCTGCTCTCATCTCCCTTCAGCAGGAATTCTGTTGTTGCCTGCTGATTTCAGTATGCATTTGGCTATTTGTAGGAGAAATCCTCAGCATGTGCTCTAATGATAGCTTTTTGCTCTGGTTTCTTACTGTTTCCAACACTGATTCATTTTAAATTTCATTTCCCTTCCCTGCTCTTTTATTTGCTGTAGTTACACTTAGCTTAACCCATGTATGTCAAAATTTTGCCTTATTCTCCTTCATTTTCTGTTCCTTCTCAGCCCATAAAATAAATGATATTTTTCCTAATGTATTAAGAGTTTAAAATTCACTAAAAAAAATATCACTACCTTTAAAACTATGAATAGATCATAGGAGTCTGATTTGTAATGTGTCAGAGCATAGACAGAACCTGGAGCTCATTGACTTTGGCACAACCAACAAAACTTAGAATGTTGTTTTTATACTATAAAACTTGGTATCTCCAATAAGCATATTGGCTATACTGGCAGGAGAATTATGGGTGTTGGAGTGGAGGGAAAGTAATTTCTCCAAGTTTTGTCATCAAACTCCCTATTTACAGCACTGGCTGGCACAGGGCCTTGTCTACATTAGCCAGGATACTTTGTGGACAGCTTGGGGTATCCTGGTCGCACAGCTGGACCAATCTGCCTCCTTTGCCTGGCCCTCCATTCCCATGCCACAACAACTGTCTGCACGGGACTCCTGCAGAGCCACCCAGCATGTCCACCAACACTGCAGGTCACTTGCTTCAGAGGTCATAGTGTGGCACCCAGAGATGAGCACAAGGCTTGGCCTTTGTCTTCCAACAATCATACTTAACCATATTAAGTAACCATAGTTAACCATAACCATAACAATCTGACATTGAACTTGTCATGTCATCATCACACCCACAAGTTTTGCATTTCTATTGCTATTCTCACATACTGCCTGCTTACAGAGGTCTGTTCCTGGACCTCCCCTCCATGCATCTGAGGAAGTAGATTCAAGTCTAAAAAAGCTTATATCATCAGCTTCTTTCTTTCAGTTAGTCTCAAAGGTGCTACCAGATCCTTTTACATAATGATATTCCAGATTAACACAGCTATGTCTTTGAATAATATTATATAATACGTTATTTTAAAAATCAAAATGTCTTTATCAGACCTGCCCGGAGTTGCAGCCTTTGCTCAGATCTCCTCTATGAACTCTCTCCATATTCACTCCTTCTGTGCAGTGCACATTATCAGGCCAAATCCCATCTTCCCTGTAATATAACGATCATGTGGTCAGCTTGAGCTAACTACAAAGTCTCAGCCTAACCTACTTCACAGGATTGCTTTTAAAATAAAAATGAAGATGGAGTGGGGGGGAAATAATGTGGAATACTTGAGAGAAATGGAACGTATTTATTTAAGAAAGATATTGGGCCATTGCAGACTGGCCCAAAGGGCTGGCATGGGGGTAGAAGTTGTGGTGGGGCAGCTGCACACTGGCCACCCCAACTCCACCCTGATGGTGTCCTGATGCTGTGCATCTGTACGCACAGCACGTGGCATCAGGATGCCCTTCTGGTACAGCATTTAAACACACTGTGCCAAAAGTGTGCTGAAGAGCCACAGTGCCAGTTCTTAGGGCGGCATTTTGATGCCCCTAAAAAGAGCAGCATTTTCCCGCTCTTTTCAGGGTGGCAAAAGGGAGGATCGGGCTATGGCGTGGGGTTGCCACGGCCCCAATCCAAATGGCCAGTCTGCATCAACCCATTGTTAGAAAAAATAGCTGTCATAAAGAAATACATGCATTTCAACTGCCTTTTAAAATGTCTCAGGCTACAGTCTTGTACACATTTACCTAGTAACTCACACTGGACTTATTGGGATTCACTTCTGAGTAGGTTTGTGTGTGTGTGAGAGAGAGAGAGAGAGAGAGAGATTTCATCTTTAATGCAAATAAAACATTGCTCTGCAGGAGAGAAAAAATCCTCTCATTGTAATTACACAGTAAAATCTCTTCCTATATGAAACTTCTACTAGTTTCAGTTACTTTCCTGTGGCATTGTACTGCTGTGGCACACACAGAAAATTCATTAAATCAAAAAGAAGAGGTAGAGAGAAGAAATTCAGTAAAACTAAACCTTAAAATGTAAGGTTTATGCAAATCTCAAGAAACAAAATTCAAAAATCAAACCAGGAATGTTCCTTTGAAATCTTAATTCTATTTGAAGGACATTGAGGTGGTGGGGATCCATATGTGTGTGAGAAAGACATTTGTACTTTGAATTTCATTTGGAGCAACTGGTGTAAACAAGGAAGGAGAGAAAAAGTGGGAGGTGAAGAGAGAAATTGGGACATTTTGAAAGTTGCCCATAAAGAGAGACAGTTGAAGGGCATGCAAAGTTTAATTAAACAAGAACAATATCAACAACACGGCAATTAAAATAGAAATATTCTATGTAGTTGACTTTAAACCTACTCGTAAAATAATGTGTTATAATATTTTATATTATATTTCTTTTTAAAAAGTGATAGGAATTTCACACACAAAGTATGTGATCAACAGCTGAGATATGGCCCCTCCTAAAATTGAGACTGATAGGCAGAACTGAAAGCAGCCCATTCTAGAAAAGGGACCATTGGTATAGGGATGTATTTCTTCACTAATTTTCTTCTCAAAGGAATCAACAAATAATTTTAAGTTTTCTGCAAGAAAGTCTTCAAAAACCACACCATTTTTGAAGACGTAATAATTTGAGACTTATTCTCTGCAAAATTCACATGTGGATATTTTATGAAGAAAGCAACATTTTCTGTGCAGAAAAAAACTTTTTTTTGCACAGATATTTCTATGCCGAAAAAGAAAATATTTTCTGTGCAAGACAATGATGTTTCCTGCACACAAAATGTTTTAAATTCAAAACAACTAGATGTGAATTCTGCACAGGGTAAATACCAAACTGCAAACAGTTCCAACAGTCCAGGATTTCTCTCATCAGGGTTTCTTACCACTGAAAAACATATTTTCAACTTTTTCTTTTCTTTTCTTTTCTTTTCTTTTTTTTTGGAATTTTAAAAAACATTCTGTCCATCCTAGCACTGACATTGCTTCCTTCTTTCTGTAAGAAAGTTTGATCTGAAACTTTTTATAGAAGGCAAAAATTACTACTGGAAGATCAGCAATTGCTCCTTTCTTGTACTCAGCAAAGTACAAAATTCATGCTTTGTATGAATCTTGAAAACTATACTTTGGTTTTGGCCTGCAAAGCAGGTTTGAAGGTTGAACCATACTTTGCCACCCTGTTTTATAGGCAAATCAAGGTTTGACCATTACTTTTCAGGCTCAGGGGAAATGGTAAACTGCATGATATCTATAAAGAAATTAATGATATCTATAAAGAAATTCGAGACACAAAGGAAGAAATAAAAGGAAGAATATAAATCTGAAATCCAATTTGTGTTCAATCCCAAACCATTGTATGGCCAATACAGAGAACAGCAACATGTTATCAGCAACCTTAGTTTATATATTTGAAGCCAAGCTTTTGATCAAGGGCAAAATTCTATAGAAGAAACAGTGTGTGAATATCATGAATGGGAAAACACAGTAAAGAATGCCTTGCTTATTGAATAGTATAAGCATTGTGTTGTTGTATAATTCAAAAACATAGCTGTGCTAGACTAGGAAATCAGTATGCAAAGGGATGCTGCAGCACCTTTGAAACTAAGAGAAAGAAAAAAGCTGGTAACATGGGCTTTTGTAGACTTGCGTCTATGAGGAAGTAGATTCAAGACTACAAAAACTCATGCTACCAGCTCTTTTCTTTCAGTTAGTCTCAAAGGTGTTACAGTATCCCTTTGTATAAGAATGTTGTTGTTGTTGTTGTTGTTGTTGTTGACACTGCTGCTGCTTCAGTTTAATTTCATTATTTTTCTTTTCATATTGCAGATATAGTCCCATCAAGTATATTGAAGCTTAGCTACAAGTACTCATCACAGGAACAAAGACAATGAAGTTGAAATGTGATTAATGCTTAACTCTGCAAGCTGGTTTTCTTCTGAAACTCATCTGTGACTGGTGAGTATGCAGGTTTTGTTCTTTGTTTTTCTTTTCAAAAAATATAGTGTTTGAGACTCATGTTTACCTTACAAAGTTGAGTCTGGGACCAATTTGGGGCAAAATGCCAATGGGCAATGTTAGCTATTGGCATCCTCATCAGTGAGCAGGTGATTAAATCCAAACTGAGTTATAGTCCAAACTTAAAAGAAGCTACCCAAAGTGCTAAACCTATTTTAAATGGGTTGAATTCAGCATCTTGAAGAGATCATTTAACATTCCAGCTAAAACCTAGATTGGATTCTCCAGCCCACTGGCATGGAAGCCAACATCTAACAATGTCATTGGAAGAATTTCAGAAGGAAAATAAATAGCAGGGTATAATATCTACATTTGCTTTCCTTTCTGTCCTTTTTCCAGTGTAAACAGCTCTCTCCTGAGAGTAGGGTGGGGGGGGGGGGAGATGTGGAGGATTCATTAAGATGTCTGCTAGGTAATAGGTTGTTTGCCCCACTGTTCCCTCTTACACCAATAGTGAAGGCTTAAGGAAGATATTAAAACCACAAGTGGATTAACCCATATGGAATACATCTCTCCCTGGAATTTGTAGCAGCCAAATTGGCCTGAATGCAACTCTAACACAAAGGAGAAATCTGCCTCTTTGTTGCTTAATATCTATTGGCAGAACATTGCCTGCAGAGGAGCATTTTAATCTATCAGAATGGTTTAACAGACATGGCAAGCTCCAGCAAGAGCTGGGAGGAGAACACAGGGGCTTTTCATTTTTTAGCCCTTGATTAATAAAATATAGCCAAAAGCAAGTGAAAGTTTAGCTTCAAGGATCTGATTCATGTACCAGATGTATGGATTGGGGAGTTGCCGAGTGGAAACTGCTGCACTCTGTGTGATAGTTTAAATATATGCTTTAAAATTGTACAAACCCTTAATTTTCCCTTGCTCTCTTGTCTTAAATTTAGACTGTAGAAATGGGTTGTCCCAATTAGGGAGATGTGGAACAGTGTGCTTCTTTCCAGAAGAACCTCACTTGTTTTGCCTTTGGATGTCTCCTTTCTTGAGGATCATAGTGGCTAGCATAGTATGCTGGGACTTTGAAGATCTAGGTTCAAATTGTTATTCAGATGTGAAACAAAGGGCTCCCACTTACATTTAACCCAGTTTGTGATTCACTTTCACTTCTGTTTGGTGAATCAATTCCAATCGATGCATCATTCCCACTATGGAAGCAGGTCTTTTCTTTATTTGCTTCTTTTATGACATGATTGTTGTTCCCACTAGTTTGTGCCCCTTCAAAATGCCTGTCAATCATCTAGGCATCATCAGTGATACAACTGGCAACATATTCAAGAAAACATGGGGGGGGTCATTGGAGCCATGGCCAGAATCCCATCCCTCACTAGAATCCCATCTCTCACTGGCTTTGGGGGAAATCTGCCATTCCCCCCCCTTCCCAGGGCCCATCCTACATTCCAACTTTCTGTCCAGGAGGAATTCCAAAACACTCTCCATTCTGAGCTTGACTAGAAAGGCTTGGAGGTCACCACCTCAACTTCCCATGTCATGCAAGTCCTTCAAGGCTGGGAGGTCACCACCTCACCTCACCTCAACAGACTGGGCTGCAGATCTGGCAGACAGAAAACCAACCAGCAGAAACATGATCTTCTATGTGGAGGAACTGTAAGTTGAACAAATATGAAGCAGTACACAATTACATATTCTTCTACTGGTGCTGAGTGTGTTTCAGCAAAGACAGCATGTGATGAAATCAAATGGCTGCATAACTTACTTCTGGACTTTGGGATAACAGACCCCAAACCAACGATTTTGATGCAAGATAATCAAAGCTGCATCAAGATTTCTGAGAGTGAAAAGCCACTCAAGAACAATATTGATATTGCCATTCACAAAGTGCAAGAGATGTGTAACAATGTACTTGTCCAGAGTACTGCAACACTGAAGTGATGATTGCAGACATCCTTACTAGGCACCAGCCTAGGAAACTGAACAGTGTTATTGGGGTGAGTCCTGTATGCTTTGGGAAAGGGACTGCATATGCTTTTCTTTCCTGTGAAACACCTGAAGCATCTTCTCTTACACCAGCAACTTACACCAATCTCAGCTTTGCAGAAATGTCTTGCAAAACTGGGAAAACCTGAAAATGAGACCCGCCTCAGATCAAAACAGCTTTATCTTTTCACTTGTTTCTGTGATGAATTAATGGATTCTACCCAAGATAGAGCATTATGCCTTTCAGGATTGTATGTAAGAGTTCTTTATATAGTACCTCTTTGCTTCCCTTACTAATCTGAGAGACACATTTAAAGCAAAAGGTGACCCATGAGCACATTCAGACTCCTGAAAGCTCCCTCAATGTGATGTCTTTTCATGATGTTTTCCCAAATATATGTATTGCAATTGTAATTTATTATGCACTTATCTAACTGATGCATCTCAAATTACACGGCAGCGTGTAGTTGGGAACCGGGCGGTGTGTGCCTTGGCCCACCCCCTCCTCCCTTGGAACACCTGGGATGCTGGCCAGAAGAGAGGCTACTTAGCCTCCTCACGGGCTTGATCACCGGCAATAGCTACTTAGCCTGCTTAACCCACCTTAACTCCATTGGTGGCTGTGGTGAGGTGACAGAGGGGCCTTGACAGAGGCTGCTTAGCTCTTTTCCACCATTTTTGACATCAGTATGCATGACTTCTTTTTGAAGGGATGTTTAGCTGCCCCCAATTCCACTACTATCTGTGGTGGCTTTATGGAGGAGCGGAGTTAGTGAGGGGGACAGCTAGCCTGTCTATCTCTGGATCTACCAAGAGCAGCATTGTTGTGAGAACATCAGGCAGAAGGCTATTTAGCTGCTCTAATATCTTTGTCATATGGGCTGGGAATGATCTGGGAGCAGGAATTGAGATTGTGTGGGGTAAAGGAAGGAAGGCAGGAACAGAGTGAAGGGATGTTACAAAAGAAGGTGGGATCAATGTTTGAAAGCTATCCTGCCTTCAGTTTACTCTGTTTCCCAGAAAGGATTGGAGAGCGTACCAGTCACTCCACAGATCCTTACTCTGCTCCTCTGCAATGCCAGGTTGGTCAAAAACAAGACCCATATTATTCATAACCTCCTTTTAGATGAGGCTGCTGACCTGGCTTGCTTTACAGAAACCTGGCTGGGAGAAGCCATCATGGTGACTTGGCCGCAGACCCTCCCAGCTGGGTATACAGTTAGTGAGCAGGTAAGTGGAAGTGGGCAGGGGGGTAGAGTAGCTTTAATTCATAAGAACAACTTGACCTTGACCAGGATACCTGCCTGGAACACAGTCAACTTTGAGTGTATGTACCTGAGCCTGAAGACCATAGATAGTTTGAGGGTTCTGTTAGTATACCAGCCACCCTGTTGTCTAACAGACTCCCTAACCGAGCTGACACAACTGGTCTCAGAGTTGCTGTTGAAGTTGCCCAGACTTTTAGTTTTGGGTGACTTCAACATTCCACTCGAGACCAGTTTGACAAATTTAACAGTTGCGACTCAGTAGTTCATGGAATCCATGACAAACATGGGCCTATCCCAATTGATCATCAGGCCCACTCATTGTGCAGGTCATACCCTCGATGCAATCTTTAGTACTGAAAAGGAATATTCCTGGGTGGAGGTTACTAAAAGCACCACATTGTCATGGATGGATCATTTCCTGGTCAAGACTGAACTAAGAACCACTGTCTGCCCCACCAGGGTAGTGGACCTATTAGAATGGTTCACCTTTGAAGGCTAATGGAATCAGTTGGATTCCAGAAAGCCTTAGAGGGTTTAATGGTTGGAAACACCGGTGATTCTGTCAAAGCTTTGGTTAATACCTGGAACACCGACCTTGCCAAAGCTATCAACACAATCTCTCCCAAGCATCCTTTGCAACTTGCTTCTAATTGGAAGCTGTGGTACTTAGGAATATAAAGTGGGTTGGACAACAACTAGAGCGCATCTGGTGCAAAACTTGACTCCTATCCAACAAGACTCATCATAGGAACTTCCTTCATTCCTATCGAGAGGCAATATGGGCAGCACAGATCTCCTCTGCACATATTGTGTCTGCAGAGTCTACCACCAGAGTTTAAGGTGGTAGGGGAACTGACGCAGGTTTCACCTGTGCAAAACCCTTTAATTAACGCGACAACGGCCTGTTGTGATGCATTTAACAACTTATTTGCAGATAAAATCTCTTGGATAAGAACCGACTTAGACACCAGTGTTGTGACAGAATTAACCGACGAGGTGTCCAGCAACTCCGTTGATGAAATTATACTGGATCAGCTTCAACCTGTGAGTACCGATGACATGGACAAGCTCCTTGGTAGAGTGAGGAAGACAACCTGCCCTCTCGATCCTTGCCTGTCATGGCTGGCCATCCAGGGGGGAGATGCACTGAGAATGTTCCTCGGGGACATTGTCAATGTGTCCCTTAGGGAAGGGTTTGTTCCATCTTGTTTAAAGGAAGCGGTGGTTGGGCTGCTTCTGAAAAAACCTTCCCTGGACCCCCTGGATATGAACAACTACAGGCCAGTCTCTCTATTACCTTTTTTAAGTAAAGTGGTTGAGAGGGTGGTTGCTCTTCAACTCCAAGCTCTGTTGGAAGAAACCGATTATCTAAATCCATTGCAAACTGGCTTTAGGACAGGATATAGAGTGGAGGCTGCCATGGTTGCTCTGGCTGATGACTTTCACCTGGGCATCGACAGGGGTAGTGTGACCCTGTTGGTGCTTATGGACCTCTCAGTGGCTTTTGACACAATAGATCATACCATCCTGTTGGATCGCCTGAGAGGATTGGGAATTGGAGACACTGCATTGCAGTGGTTCCATTCCTTCCTCTTGGGCAAATCTCAGAGGGTGAGGCTCAGGGACAGTTTCTCTACAAAAAATGAGCTTAATTATGGTGTCCCTCAAGGCACCATCCTGTCCCTGATGCTATTTAATATATATATATGAAGCCACTGGGAGAGATCATCCGCAGACATGGGGCACAGTGTTATCAGTATGCTGATGACACCCAGATACACTTCTCTATGTCTCAGTCCTCAGCTTTGACTTCAGATGGCGTCTCTCCTCTCAATGACTGTCTTAAGGCAGTAATGGACTGGATGAGGAGAACCAGATGAGACTGAATCCAGATAAAATGGTGGTACTAACAGTTTCAGGCCCGAAACCAGTTTTGGGAATACAACTTCCAGTCCTAGATGGGATCACATTCTCCTCTAAGGACTGGGGGTGCTCCTGGATCCATCATCACATTGAGGGAGCTTTCAGGAGTCTGAATGTGCTCATGGGTCACCTTTTGCTTTAAATGTGTCTCTCAGATTAGTCTGGGGGTGCTCCTGGATCCATCATTCCAGATGTCAAATCAGGTAAATGCGACAATCAGGAGCACCTGCTATCAACTTTGGCTGATACACCAGCTGCGCCCTTTCCTGAAAACTAGGGGCCTTGAAACTGTGGTACATGTGCTGGTAACCTCCCGTCTGGACTTCTGTAATGCACTCTACATGGGGGTACCTTTGTGCCTTACCCGGAAACTTCAATTAGTACAGAATATGGCAGCCAGGTTGGTCTCGGGAACAACTAGGAGAGACCATATTACACCTGTGTTAAAGTCACTCCACTGGCTGCCTATTAGTTTCCAGGTACAGTACAAGGTATTGGTTATCACCTTTAAAGTCCTACATGGCATGGGCCCAACCTATCTCTGGGACCACCTCCTTCCGTACGATCCACCCCATGCACTCAGGTCCTCTGGGAGGAATCTGCTACAGCCTATCAAAATTAGGCTGTCTGCAGCCACCAAGAGAACCTTCTCTGCTACTGCTCCCAGATTATGGAATGACCTGCTAGATAAGATCCATCTTATCACTACCTTTAAAAAGGCTGTTAAGATGGATCTCTTCTGGCATGCCTTCCTTGAATAGTTATCCCTGTGATGAACCACTCCTGCCACCTTGACTAATTCTCTCTTACAATTTTATGTGACTGGCTTCATAGCCCTCATCAGGTACTGGTCCCAGAACTATTAATAACACACTGGTAGTGTTTGTTCAAAATTCTCACACAGAGGCCAAAATAGGTTTTTATAAAATATAAGATGGTATTATTGTGTTTCAAACATACAGGCAATGTTTCTTGGTTTTCAAACTTGGTAATAATATAACTTGGTTACCGTTTCAAGTGTAGTGTAGCTATTTCAAAGACAATCCTTCAGCTGTTTCTATGATTACAACCTAACCACACAGACCCTCTCTGCACTAGAGCTCTGTTGAACCACAAAGAGTTCTTTTCCTTTTCCTTTTGACTCTTATCTTTGTTCCACTTAGTTCCCTCAGGAACAATCCACAGCCTCTGGCTTAAGGTACTGCCTCACTATACCTCTGTCTTAAATCAGATCCAACTGACACTCTCAAAAGTTCCAAGCCTTCTGTTCCACAGTTCCTAACTGCCTAACTCCCTAACTGACTATATCCCTCACTGCCTGAGCTATTTATCTCCTTCCAGCTGCTCTCTCATTGGCTGATTCCAGCTGTCTCAGGATTGGTCACCTGTCTTCTGGTCTTCACAGCTCTCTGCTGTCTCTATGTTCATCACAATCCTGGCCCCAAGAGTTTGCTAATTTCCCTCCTTTTGAAGCCGCTACCATTGTGATCGAGTCATTGTGATTGTTATATTGTGATTCTATGTGATTTATTTTAGTATGTTTTAAATTATTAAAGTTTAATATCTTTTTAAGGGGGGTGAGTTTTTGAGGTTTTGTATGTATTTTACTGTTGTAAGCCACCCCGATTGCATTGCAGAGGGGCAGGATATAAATAAATTTTATTATTATTATTATTATTATTATTATTAAAGCAAAAACCAATTGAGGGGAGTGGGGTTGTACATTTCCAAATTTTTGCAATTTATTTCTCAATCCAAAATATCTGTACACAAATATACATTAAGGAAAGTCCCTTAAGACAGACGTATTTGGAAATAGCATATAAAAAGCTGTTCATGAGGGGAAACCGCCTACAAAATTCATCAAACATGTATTTTTGTCCAGTCTTTTTTTTTAAAAGTAAAGAAGATGAAATAAATCTCTGCTTGCAAAAATGTGAAAGTTACCCCCCACCCCGCCTCAAAAACAAATAAATGTTGGTGGTGATTATTTATCTCATTGTATATCCTGCCTCTAACCCTGAAACCCAAACTCAAAACAGCATATAAATTATTATAGCTTAAACACTATGAGGGATGAACAGGCTAGATTTAGGGCAGGAAGAGCAACAATAGATCATGCAATGGTTTTGCAACATGTAGTAGAGAAGTACTCTCATCAATCTGCTTGATCTCTTTTTGTGGCATTTACTGACTTTAAGTCAGTATTTGACTTAGAGATCTAGAGTATGGAACAAATTTAAAAACACCTCAATAGACAAACATTTACTTTTGCTGCTTATTGAAATCCATGAAAACACCAGATTGAAGGTAAAATGTAGCATTTGAGGACATGTCACCAACGAAATATAATTTCAGAAGGGAGCTCAACAGGGATGTGTACTGGCTCCAATTTTATTTAATTACTATAAAAACTCATTAATTCCTTATTTAAGTAATTCTACCTTCCTCCACCACCCCTCAAATTAGCTAATAGTCATATTAATTTATTATTATATGCCAATGATGCAGTAATTCTGTCACTGACTCTTATAGGTATTGAGAGAGCCTTAAAATTACTCACTGACTATTGTGATGAAGAGGAATTAATAATAAATTATTCCAAGACTAAGATCCTCACCTTTTCAAAACATCCTAAACAAAGAAGTTGGATTTTGGGTGGCCAGCCTATTGATCCAGTTAAGATTTTTAATTTTGGGGGATAGTTTTCCAAGCTTCAGGAAGTAGAAATGCTCATTCAGATTATGTCTCTTGGAATGCACAGAGAACTGTTACAGCCATTCAACATTCTTTTTTTCACAAGAGCACAGTTCCTTCTGCAATTAAGCTGTTCATGGCCAAAGCTCAAGCTCAACTGTTATATGGGGCTCACACAGTAATATGACCTCTCTTGAAAGAGTTCAAACAAAGTTTTTGAAGATCATATTTCAGGTTATAATAATAATAATAATAATAATAATTTATTTATATCCTGAGGCTATCAAGGCAGCTTACAAGCTAAAAGCACAATCCCATACAATACAAAAAACATTCACCCCCCCCCTAAAAATATATTAAATTCATAACATTAAAATTTAACTTAAAACAAATTACAAATGCAATACAAATTAAACAGGGCATTCTGATTATAAAGGAGTGATCTAATGGTGGGGGAGAGATTATGGGAAATGTCATTCTGGGAACGCCTGCAGAAGAGATCCGGCTTGATGGCTTTTTTAAAGCCATCTAAATTGGTTATCTGACAGATCTCCTCCGGCAGGGCATTCCACAGTCTAGGAGTTGTGGCAGAGAAAGTCCTCTGGGAGGTTGCTGCCAACCTAGTTCTTATTGGTTGAAGCAACTTCCTCTCAGAGGACCTGAGGCCATGGGGCGGATTATATAAAGATAGGTGACTCCTTAGGTAAGATGGGCCCAGGCCATGTAGGGAATTAAAGGTTAATACCAACACCTTATCCTGTGCCCAGAAACTAACTGGCAGCCAGTGCAAAGATTTTAAAATGAGAGTAAAATTATCACTTTGTGATAATAATAATAATAATAATAATAATAATAATAATTTTTATTTATATACCGCCCTATGGCGGACCAATCTGGGCGGTGAACATAAAAATTAAAATATACAATAATACAGTGTAAAACAACATTATTCCCCCTCCCCCCCCTTAAAAAATTATTAAATCAAATCAATGTAAAACTAGGTTAAGTTTAACCCAATTATAAATTAATAATTAATAAAATTAATAAAAAATTTCATACAAACCAGACTAAACCCCTGCTAATGGGAAATTAACAAATGCTTGTTAAGCATTCAATCGCTGATCACAGGTCTCAAGACCGGGTAATTTAATCTGGAAAGGCCTGTCGGAAGAGATCCGTCTTGACAGCCCTTTTAAAGCTGTCAAGTGATGTTCCAGTGATCAGTGTGGCTGCCATATTTTGTATTAATTGCAGTTTCTGAGTTAGGTATAAGGGTAGCCCCATGTAGAGTGCATTGCAGGAGTTGAGTCGTGAGGTTACCAGAGCATGTACTACAGTTTCTAGGTCCTTTACTTCCAGGAAAGGGCACAGCTGGCATATCAGCCGAAACTGATAACAGGCGCTTCTGACCATCCACTGCGGACACAGTCCTTGGTGGAGAGTGTGACCCCATCCAAGACTGGCGGTCGCAACCCAATCTCTGGTTTTGGGGCCCCTACTGTAAGTACCCCCGTTTTGTCTGGATTCAATTTGTGTCGGGTTTTCCTCATCCAGTCCATTACCACTTCAAGGCATTGATTGAGAGGAGAACCGCCATCTGCCATCATTGCAGTTGACCGAGACATGGAGCAGAATATTTGAGTGTCATCAGCATATTGGTAACATCCTGCTCCATGTCTACTGATGATTTCTCCCAGCAGCTTCATATAAATATTGAATAACATCAGGGACAGAATGGCTCCCTGAGGAACGCCATATTTTAGCTCTGTTTTTGATGAGCAGCTGTCCCCGAGTACCACCCTCTGGAACTTGCATAAGAGAAAGGAGCGGAACCACTGAAGATTAGTGCCTTTCACTCCCAATTCTCTCAGGCGCTCCAAAAGGATGTTGTGGCCTATAGTATCAAAGGCAGCTGAGAGGTCCAAAAGCACCAACTGGGGCACGCTACCCCTGTCGATGCTCAGGTGAAGGTCATCTACCAGAACGACCATGGCCATCTCCACCCCAAATCCAGGCCTGAAGCTGGTTTGAAATGGATCTAGAAAATCGGTTTCATCCAAGATCACTTGGAGTTGGAAGGTGACAGCTCTCTCAATCACCTTGCTCAAAAATGGTAAGTGTGAGACTGGTCTGTAGTTTTTCATGTCCAGGGGGTGCAGGGAAGGTTTCTTCAGGAGTGGTCTAACAGCCACCTCCTTTAGACTTGATGGAACAACTCCCTCCCTAAGGGATGCATTGATGACCTCTTTAAGGAAGGCCATCAATGCATCACCCCCCTGGACGACCAACCAAGATGGGCAGGGATTGAGAGAGCACATCGTCTTCCTTACTTTTCCAAGGATCTTGTCCATGTCGTCAGTACTCACTAACTCAAATTGATCCAGTTTAATCTCATAAACGGGTTTACTTGACACCTCCTCAGTCACTTCTGTTGTAATCCCCGCGTCTAAGTTGACTCTTATCTGAGAGATTTTATCTGCAAAATAGATGTTAAAAGTGCCACAGCAGGCTGTTGTTGGGTTAAGTAAAGGGTTCTGCACAGGGGGAGCCTGTGACAGTTCCCTTACCACCCTAAACAGTTCTGCCGGATGAGATTCCACAGACGCAATACAGGCAGAGGAGAAAGACTTCTTCACTGCCCATATTGCCTCTCAATAGAAATAAAGAAATTGCCTATGACGAGTTCTGTCAGATAAGAGTCGAGTTTTCTGCCAGGTGCATTCTAGTCGTTGTCCAGCCCGCTTCATTTTCCTGAGTTCTTCTGTGAACCAGGGTGACGATCTGGAATGGGTTGGAAAGGATGCTTGGGAGCGATCATGTTGCTAGCTCTGGTGACATCGGTGTTCCAAGTATTTACCAGGGCTTTGACAGGGTCACCGGCCTTACCAACCAAGAAACCCTCCAAGGCTTTCTGAAATCCAATTGGCTCCATTAGCCTCTGAGGGCAGACCATTTTAATAGGTCTTCCACCCCCGGTGGGTTGGACAGTGGCTCTTAGTTCAACCTTGATCAGGAAATGATCCGTCCATGACAGTGCAGAGGTATTTTTTTACCTCTGCCCACAGATATACCTGCTCCGTACTGAAGACCGCATTGAGAGTATGACCTGCCGAGTGTGTAGGCCCATGAACCAATTGGGATAGGCTCATGTCCATCATGGAATCCATGAACTGCCAAGCTGCACGTGTTAAACTGGTCTCGAGAGGGATGTTGAAGTCGCTCAAGACTAAAAGTCTAGGCAACTCCAGCAACAACTCCGAGACCAGCTGTGTCAGCTCAGATAGGGAGTCTGTTAGGTGACGGGGTGGACGGTATACCAACAGAATCCCTATACTATCCCTGGTCTTCAGGCTTAGGTACATACTCTCAAAATGGTCTGTTTTCTGGATAGGTATCCTGATCAAGGAAAGGTTATTTTTGTTGCTCAACATGCACCAAATGCTGTACTTCAAAGGGAAGCAAGAATCAGTAAATTGGAATGGTTAAATATCTTTACTTACTGATTAAAGTTACATAATAACCCAGGTGGATTGTCCCAGTTAATATTGGTAGACAACTATAAATCCTCTTGGGAATCAGCTATCCATAAGGAATTGAACCTCTCTGGATTATCTAGTACACCATTCTAAGGTTAGGACTAGATCAAGCAAAATCATTTGCAAGGCAAAGGATTCTAGATATTGAAGGTCAGATAGAAATTGCTGCCTTTTCCAATTACACATTTGCAAACAATCAAATGTTGGCTTCTAATCCAGCTACATACTTATATTATGTTACAGTGCTAAATTTAGGAGACCTTTATCATTAGCTCAATTTAAAGTTCTCCCAACAGCATTATTGCTGCTGCTGCTGTTTCTGTCCCCCACTTTGCCTAGTTCAGAACTCAAAGAGGATTACAACAAATTTTTAAAAAGCATCATTAAAATTCAGAAGATACAAAAATTGAAAGGAAATTAAACAATAAAAATATTGACTCCACATTAAAGCATTCATCATTAAGTATGCATGTATATGCATGCGCATGTGCACACACACACACTAGCACAATTAGTAAGATCCAGTGCAGTAGCCAGGTGAGACAGGCCTTATAGGATCACTCAATAAATGTGTGAATTCAAAGATATAGCCATGTTAGTCTGTTGAATCAGTGTGTAGAGAGATCTTGTAGCACCTTTGAGACTAAGGGCATTTACAGACTGCCAGAAATAATGCAGCTTGAGGCCACTTTAACTTTTCTGGCTCAGTGTTAGGGAATCATGGGAATTGTATTTTTTTCTGGGACCATTGATCCTTCTCTGTCAGAGAGGTTTGGTGCCACAATAAACTATAGTTCCCATGATTCCTTAGCACTGAGCCAGGACAGTTAAAGTGGCCTCAAGCTGCATTATTTCTGGAAATTTGTAAAGACCCTAACTGACAGAAACTGCCAGCATGCTGCCAATTTCTTCCTTTCAACAAATGATTGTTTAAACAAGAAAAAAAAATTAATAGTTTGTGAAAAGAAAACAGAGAGGATGTCAGTCTAACTTCTCCAGAAAGGGAATTCTAGAGCCTGTTTCTAGGGCAGCCACTGAGAAGACCCTATCCTGTGACACCACCAGATGCACCTGTGGGGATGGTGGGACTGAGAGAAGGGCCTCTGAAACAAATTTGAAATCATGGGCAGGTTTGTAATGGAGAACACAGTCCTTCAAACAACCTGAACCTGAGCTGTATAAGGCTTTATAGATTAAAACTTGAATTGTGCCTGGAAATAGGCTGGGACCAGTGCAGTTGTTGCAACAAGAGAGCTGTGTACTTGGTCGTTTAGCTGAGCAATGAACATTGCTGTAAAGGAGGGAACACTTTGTTGACCTCCATTAATCAGCTATTTTGCCACACTAAGTTTGGCAAGGGGGACCCTAGACAGCTGGAACTTGTCCACAGATGGGTGAATAGAGAAATCTAGAATGCCATGGGGAGGGATTTGGGCCATTTTCTCCCACATTCAATCACATTGAGCTCTGCAGAGTGGACTGTGTCCATTTATCGGAAATGGGCAATTCGATTTTCTTGGGGATTTGCAAAAGAGGGTGAGGGCTACTTTGGCAGGCCTGATGGGGGAAAGGGACAGAGCAGATGCTTGTCCCTTGTCCATAGCAGGTAGTTGTGGAGGAGATATGAAATTAGTGTACACCTTGGCACCCCTTTGTGGTGGAGGGTTGGTCTCTGGAACTTTTTCCACAGGATATGAGACTGGGTGGCTGGGGAAAGAGTCTGCTCTTGGGGCTGATCTGTGAGCTTACTCTCTCTTATAAAGTACCAGGCCTTGGGAGGGAGCCCCCCACATGGACCTTCCAAAAATGACAATCTGAGATGGCACCCAATCTCTTTTAATTGCCCTTAGGGTGTGGTATTTTGCCCAAGGGTGGCTGGAAGTGTCACAGGTTGACAGCTGTGCTAAACCCACACCAGGTTCCCCCCTTCATTTGCTCAACCCTAGGTCTCAAACATTTAACTAGGTTTTAGGTCAATAAAGATGGTCTTTGTTTAACCGCAAATACTGTGTCTGGTCTCATTATTTCATGCTTGGTCAACAATCCCTAACCTGAAACACTATGCACATATTAAGTGCATTTTGTTACAGTTATCATTAAGCAAGCAAGCAAGCAAGAAGATTTAATGCCAAGACAGAAATTATATGCTTTGTATGTAAAGTTGCACACATACACACACATAGACATGGTTGGTTCAGTTGGTACTACCTGTGGCTATCATTTACAATCCATGCTTCCTGCTGGACTAATGCAAATTCGAATTAGTCTGAAAGATGTGCATCTTCATCCATCATTACCTTGGGAGCACTAGGGAAAGGTTAATTGGTAGCACATTGGTACAATTAGCATATGGCAATGGAAGTACAACACAGGGGAGGCCTTTTCTTTCTAAATACATCCTGGTGTCTATTTCTGAACAATCTTATTGAACAGATACATCTGAAATTCATGCAAAATCATTTTAACTGCTATAGGGCCTGGCAGGCCCTTCATACATTTCTTCCCTCTGGTCTACTAAAATCCAAGTATGTGTTTATGTATTTGGATGGAACTTCTAAATTCATTTCTAGCAGCTGTTTTTTGTTCCATTATCCTCAGCTTCAGCAGCCCCATGTGTTTGCACAATGAAAATATTTTTTGGGTTTTTTAAATATAATTTCAGAGTTTTGTATTTACATGTTTATTTGAAACATATCTGTTATAGTTTCCTATTAATAGGATCCATCAGGATAGGGTACAATGTAATTATTAAATATCACACAATGTCTTGGATCCTATCTTACTCTCCACTCACATAACAGAATTCATATTGACAGGATGGAGCCGTTCCACCTCTCCCTTACATCTGTAGTGGGTTTTTCTTTTCATACACATGAAACTCTGCATGTATGTTTTTGTGGAAAGAATGTGGTCTATGATGTGTGAAGGATAACAGATGAAAGAGAAAATGATAGATATCATATACCTCCATTTCATAAATGAAGTGAAATAGGACCCAAGCCATTCACATTAACCCAATAGCAAGGCTAAAACTAAAACAAAAATAAAACAATAGTGCTAAATAAAGTTGACAGCTCACAAAAGGACACAGAAGCATGCTGATGGTCAGGGATGACAGACTGATATTTCTTCACTAGAGAAATGACTGTGGAGATCTACTTGCAAGGTGTGCTGGGGCAGTATTTGTGCTCAGTACAAAATAATGCAATTTCAGGCTTGAATTTTTATGAAAGAACAAATGGGGTTTGTTTGGGTTTTTAGTTGGAGATGCCTGAGACTGGGATGTCCATTTTGGTCTGGGGGATTCTACTGCAGGATTTGTGGTCACACTGAATGAAAAGAGGTCATCCTAGTCAATGTAAAATAAGAGATGCTGAGGCTCAATGGCAACTGATGGCTTCAATGTTAGCGGGGATGCCAATCAGCTTCTGATTTTACTGTGAAGTTTTAAATCCTGTTTTGGAGATATGATCCAGCACTTTGGATAGATTTTTTAAAAAAACTTCTGCCTGAAACCTAGAATGGAATCTTCCCCCCACTGATATTAGAGTCACTAGTCACTCCAGCTGATACCCTAATCTTTTTTAAGGTTGTAAGGGTGCCCTACAAAAAAAAAAAGGCATATCAAAATGTTGTCTCTCTTTCTTTCCTAAATTTTTAAACACTTATGTAAAACCTGAAATGCAGTAATTGTTAGTTATTTTGTTGTTGTTACAGAGGACCCTCATAAGCTTTCAACTACACCATGCTTAAATGTGCACGTAACCCTGGCACTAATGCTAGTGCTCTCAGAATAGAAGTGAACCACCTTCTTCCTTGAAACAATATTCAGTGATGAATTTTGTTAAAATCTTTCAACTTGGAGCACCAGCAGCCCATGGTCCAAGACCTGGGGGTGTCTTGGCCTTTAAGGTTGTCTTCCTTAGTTTGTCCTCTCCCATTTTTTTGATGGCTCATGGATTAGAAGCTTCTGCCACTTCTTTTTAAAAAAATCTTTCCCCTTGCTATGTAGCCGATAAGTGCATCAGGTATTAGAGGGCCTCTGCAGACAGGCCCAAAGGGCTGGCCTGGAGACAGAGATGGGGAGGGACAGCCGCACGCTGGCTGCCCCAACACCAGCCTGACAATGTCCTGACGAAGTGCACCATTACGCATGTTGTGCGGTGTTAGGACATCTTCCCAGCGCAGCAGCCAGACACGCTGTGCCGGAAGGCGATAAAGAGCCACATGCCAGCTCTTAGAGCGCCCTTTTGCCACCCATGAAAGGAGCAGTATTTTGCTGCTCTTTCAGGGCCAGCAAAAGAGAGGATCAGGGCTGCAGCATGTACTAGCCGCGGCCTCAATCTGCAGCTAGCAGGGGCGGCCCAGAGCCACCTGTCTGCAGTCCCCCAGAGTCTCATTTCTCTCCTCCTCTTCCTTCTTCTCCTCCTCCCCTTCCTCTTCCTCTTCTTCTTCCCTAAGACATTTTAATATTATTTTCTGAGCCGCTTCTTAGTTTCAATGGATGTCTCTCCCCCCTGCCAAACCATTTCCCCAATGTCATATATGTTTGTTGTGATTGCATCTGTTCCATTGCCTTCCTTTCCTGCAGTGTAAAAAAATTATTTTGTGTTCAATTTGTAATGTGTTCAAAATCTTGGCATTTGGTTTTGCTATAATGAAATTTGCAGTGGTGGTTGTTTTCTTTCACTACACACAGGGAAAATGTGAAGATGAAAGAACAGACTGTAGGCGAACAAGTAAGAATACATCTTGAGAGTTAACAATTGCTGCATTATTATTAGGCCAGAGTAGAAGAAAAATGAACTGAGTTCCATTCATTCATTTTCAGATCTTTCTCAGCAGTGGTTCTTTTTCTTAAAAACACTGGAGATACTAAAAAGATGTAGAAGTACCAAAGTGTAAAATATTTAAGAACCCATGTATGCTTCCTGCGAAGATTTGATAAACATTCATGTCAGAAAGAGCCTTGATGAAATTTTGAAGGCTATCAAAATTATTTATCCACTAGGATGTTGTTTACATTTCTACTTTCAATTAGATTTCTTTTAAAAAATAGCTGTCTGTCAGGGCTCCACAAAATTGCCTTCATGTTAGAGATGGGAAAAAATTTCATTGAACTCATTTTTGAAAAAAATAATAGCATACCCAAATTTGCAAATTTCTTCAACAACAACATCAAAAAAGGAACAGTGTTTTTTTTTAAAAAAAATTGAGAATCCAAAACAAGTTGATCTGATCAGTACAGGTGGTGGTCAGGGATGATAGGAGTTGCAATCTGGAAGGGCATATTTCCCTACCCTTTTTCTAATCTTGCTAGATTTATATGTGAATTTATTATTGGATATAACAGCACAACCAGGAGCATCATTGGGGAGTACAGGAAGTGACACCCTAAGTGAGGGCTCTGGGAGGCCACTACTTCCTAAATGTCAAAAGCATGGGTTGAGGTGGGGCTTAGTGGGTGGAGAAAGGAAAAGCTCACTTTCAGTAACCGTCAGTGAGCAAGTGTCCATTCTGCCTTAAAGGCATGTGGAGATGAGTGAGGTTCAGTGGACAGAGAAAGGAGATGCTTGCCTCACTCATAGATGCTGTCCGCAAGTGAGGCAAGTGTTTCCTTCTCCATTCAATGGGCTCATCTCTTTTCTCCACCTCCCTTTCCCAGCCAGCCAGCAGCACTTCCAGACTCAGAGGAAGTTCCTGGATGGTAAGGAAGGGAAGATAGAGGAAAGGAAGGTAGCAAGGAGGAAGGGGCAGCAGAAACTACTGCTGTTGCTGCTGCTGCTGCTGCTGCTGCTGCTTGTCTCTCTGGGGGCTACCAAAAAGAAAGGCAGTAGCAATGGTGGCAGAAGCATGGAGTTGGTCCCACTGGTGGTGGTGGTAATGCCCTCACTTCCAGAAGTTTCAGGTACCCTGAAGAGATGGGTAGTAGGATCAGAAGCAGCAGCAGAAACATCATTATTTGTTCCATTTCATGATTATTCTTACTGAGAATAATTTTGTTTGGGGAGGGTATTAAAATTATCTGCATGGGTGTCAAGCATGTTTGTTACACCACTATGCACAACATTTAAAAAAAATCTGTGCTCCACAGGGAGCATCATGACTACATGTATAAATGTTGTTCTCACTATAGAGTACATAATTGGATATCTAGGGCACATTGGCAATATAACAAAAATGAGTATCCTGGCAGGACATGACTAATATTTTTTACTGATGATGAGGTCAGGGATACTGGTGAGGAACCTACAGGTACATCAGGGGATGAAGGATTGAACAGGGGCCTGAGTTAACAAGGTATGTGTTTAAGAATATTATGTTTGAACAAGATTTTTTTCAAGGGACACGTGCTGCAAAAAAATATGCTAAGCCGTTAATTTCATCCTATGTTTTGTCTACACTTGAATTAAAGGTTTTGAATTTAGTCCTTAGAGTTATTCTTTGTCCCTGATATAGTGCTTTTCAGATTCATGTAGATCTTTTAAAAACTCATACACCAATTAAAATTGAGACTCTTTTGACAATGAAAGTACTAAAAGTACTTTCTCCTTTTTGTCCTAGTTCCCAATTTGTACCTATATCTTTCAACCTATGTATACCAGTCTTTGAATCATTAGTACTTAAGAATATAGAACAATTAGAAAAATATGGTTTTAAGTAGAAGAATTTTATAGTTGTCATGTTTTGAACGGTTTGACTAAGGATCACTTTTAGCCATTAACAAAGCCAATAAGGGTGGAACAATTGTCCTTTTTAATGGAGGATTATTTTAAGGACATACACCATCAGTTACAAGATGTTACCAACCGATTTCAGTAGACCCTACTAGGCACATTTCATCTATAATTAGAACCGTGGTGGTGGAGGCAATGATGTTATAACTTATAGATGAACTTACTTCAGAATTTGTTCAGAATAATAATCCTTGTATACCTATATTATACAAAATACATAAAGAGGGATTTCTGTCCCCAGACCGCACCATTATTTCTGGATTTCATTTAGATATGGAAACCTTGTCCCAATATTTACACATTTTTTTTTCATATAGCTTGTGTTCAAAATCTCTTACTTAAGGATAGGAGAGATTTCATCAGTAAAGTGGAAAGTCCAAGAACTCCTCAGTAGGGTATTTTGGGAACCATGGATCTTAACTCTTTGCATCTTAGGACTTTTCGAAATTTAGTCATTGAGACATATTTTAATGCCTGAGATGATCCATTCCTACTTCCTACTGATTTTCTTTTAGAATTAATGGACATCTTGAGGAAGAGTCATTTCAGATTTTCTAACCAATTTTATTTTCAAATTGCCAACGGAGGAAGATTCATAGAATCATAGAATCAAATCATAGAATCATAGAGTTGAAAGAGAACACAAAGGCCATCCAGTCCAACCCCCTGCCATACAGGAACTCAAAATCAAAGCATCCCCAACAGATGGCCATCCAGCATCTGTTTAATGACCTCCAAAGAAGGAGACTCCACCACACTCCAAGGGAGTGTGTTCCATGTTCAAACAGTTCTCATGGTCAGTAAGATGCCTCCTAATGTTGAGGTGGAATCTCTTTTCCTGTAACTTGCATCCGTTGTTCCAAGTCCTATTCTCTGGAGCAGCAGAAAACAAGCTAGCGTCCTCCTCAATATGACATCCCTTCAAATATTTAGACATGGCTATCATATCCCCTCTTAACCATCTCTTCTCCAGGCTAAACATACCCAGTTCCCTAATTTGTTCTTCATAGGGCATGGTTTCCAGACCCTTCACCATTTTAGTCACCCTCTTCTGGACACTCCAGTTTTTCAACATCCTTTCTGAATCGTGCTGCCCAGAACTGGATACAGTATTCCAGGTGGGACCTGAACAAAGCAGAATAGAGTAGCACTATTACTTCCCTTGATGCTGGCAAAAATTGCATTGGCCTTTTTAGCTGCTGCATCACACTGTTGACTCACGTTCAACTTGTGGTCTACTAGGACTCCTAGATCCCTTTCACACATAGTCTCATTAATCCAGGTGTCCCCCATCATCTATCTGTGCTTTTCGTTTTTCTGTCCTAAGTGCAATACCTTACATTTCTCTCTCTTGAAATTCATTTTGTGAGCTTTGACCCAGCTTTCTAATCTATTAAGGTCATTTTGAATTTTCACCCTGTTCTTTGAAGTATTAGCTATTCCTCCTAATTTGGGGTCATCTGCAAATTTGGTAAGGATGCCACCTATTCTTTCATCCAGGTCATTGATAAAGATGTTGAATAGCACTGGGCCCAGGACAGAACCCTGTGGCACCCCAATGGTCACTTCTCTCCAGGATGAAGAGGAGTAACTGCTGAGCACCCTTTGGGTTCGGTCAGTCAACCAATTACTAATCCACCTAACAGTTGTATTGTCTAGCCCACATGTTATTACCATGTTTGCAAGAATATCATGGGGGACCTTGTCAAAAGCCTTACTGAAATCAATATATACTATGTCTACCACATTCCCTTCATCTACCAAGCTGGTAATTTTATAAAAAAAAAAAAAGAGGTCAGATTAGGCTGGCATGACTTATTTTTGAGAAAACCATGTTGACTTTTAGTCAACAAAAAACCAAAAAAAAAAGCCCAACCCAAAAGCTCTTTAATTTAAAAAAAAATTAAATTTAAGGAGAACCTCTCAAATAAAATTCCCAGGCCCCCCTCTACCTATGCTGTGCTTTCCCTTGTCTTAGTGACTCACAGATGTGACTCACTGAAGCCCCACCCCCTCAGCAACAAACACACTCTCCCAAGTGTTTTTTTTTTTTAAAAAAATACACACTCACCCACTCAAAATGGCTGCCCAGAAACTGCTTTCCTTCTTCTTCCTGGCAATGACTGTCCTGGAAAACATCTGGGATGAGTTATATAGAGCTAGGCAGCTACCTTCAGCCCCTAGTGATGCACAGATATGATTCACCAAAGCCCCAGCAATTGTTAACTATGTGGAGTCCACTTGCTCCTTTTTTTTTTTTTTTGCACATCTGGAGAATACTGTGATATGTAATCCTACAATGAATACTTTTTATGACATTTTCTTCTATAAAAATGTATAGATTAAAAAAATCCTTATTTTTTTTCTAACAAATATTTTTTCCTGACTTTAATGTTTAACAAAATACAACCATAAAATTTTCTGTTCACTTAAATAAACAAAATGTTTTATTTCTCAATACAGAAGTATACAGACAGGATCACCTTCTGTATCTAGGGATGTTCACCAAACGTATAGACAGAAATTCTATGTTACATGTATTTATTTACTCTTTTCACTTTTCCAACTGTATAAAGACTTGCATTTTGGACAGTTTCTTCGATATAAAAGGAATTCCTCACATGTTCAAAATTGCATTATTCAAGAAGACATAGGGCCTTTGCAGACTGCCAGAAATAGTGCAAATTGAATCCACTTTAACTGCCCTGACTGTCCAGGAAAGCTGCCAACACGTGACTGATAAAGACAGAGGCCTCTTCCCAGACAGCAACCCAGTTGCAAATGACGTACCAACAAACCAAGAGTTCCGAAAGTCAGGTCCAGAGAGCACTCCAAAGTTCAGGATTATAGCGAGCAGGTAGTCCAGAGCCGTTCCAAAGGTCACAGGGTGTAAGCAGTCTAAAGTCAAGCCGAGAGCCAAGAGCTTTCACTGGGGAATCCAAGATAAGCCTTGACAGAGCTTGGGAAGCTGCTTATCTAGCCTCAACTCCTCTCCCCCAGGTGTTTCTCTTTAGCTGAGCATTTCTCAGCTAGCCTTCGAGAACGCCGCAGCCCCTCCCTATCTGTTCTCCTCTGAGCAAAGGTAGGGATTTCAATCTCTTGCTCCTCTGCTTCTTCCTGGCATGAAATCTCTGCTGGGGAAAGGCTTTCTGCTGGGGAAAGGCTAGGCTGCTGAGGAGGGAGGCTAGGCTGCTGAGGCAGGGGCTGTTGCTCACTGGGTTCCACACAGCTAGGTCCAGGTTCAGCTAGGTCTATGGGGGCTGGTAGCACCAAGCTAGGATCAGGCCCCACATCCTCCCCCTCAGAGTCCTCCAAGTCCTCCACCTGGCTGTCCCTGACACTGACTCAGTGCTAGGGAATCATGGGAACTGTAGTTTATTGTGGCACCAGAGCTCTCTGACAGAGAAGGCTCAATATCCCAGAAAAAATGCAATTCCCATGATTCCCTAGCACTGAGCCAGGACAGTTAAAGTGGCAGGACAGTTAAAGTGGCAATTTCTGGCAGTCTGTAAAGGCCCAAACTAAGGGGCTATGCAGATGAGAAGAAAAGGGTGACCTGAAGCTGCCTTAGCAACCGCACCGCCTGCCCTAAGGATGCCCTAACTGGGGATGGAGCAACCACACTGGGGGGGAGCAGTTAATGCAGCTTTTCTAAGGCTGCATCGAAGTCCCACCAACCGCACTGTTGGCTCCGAAGATTCGCTAAATAGGGACGGAGCAACTGCACAGTCCGGCAGCAGCTACTTTAATTTTTTCCCCAGTCTCTCAGGCACATGCGCATGTGCACAGGAACAACACGGCCCCTTTAATAGCAATGTTGGCATTACTGTGCACCTGTGCACTGTGAGAAGCAGCAAGACCATGGATGCCACATCAACTGAGTGGCCTGCACTGGCACTCAGCTTGCAGTGCATAGCCACAGGAGCCACCACAATGATGGCTGCAGCAGCTGCATGCATAGAGGACAGCAGTGATGACAAAGAAGACACAGAAGGGACAACTGCTAGAGTGGGTGCCGCAACAGGCATTGCACAGTGTACTGCCGCCACTGCTGCTCTGATGCCATCTGACACAGCCCTGCACTGCTGGTGGATGTTCCCCAGAAGCACCGACTGGTGGGACAGGTTCGTCACATACATCTGGTTTGATGGGCAATGGAGGATGTGTTTCCAAATGCCTTGTGCCCTCTTCCACAGGTTAGTGGAAATACTGCATCTGTAACTGGAGCAGTCAGACACTATCATGAAAAAAGCCATCCTGGTGGAGAAGAGGGTCGCCATGGCCATCTGGGTACTTACTCAAAAAGCCAGCTACAAGCAGACATCAGAGCAGTTTGGAGTTGGTCTTACAATTGTGGGGAAAGTGGAGTTCGACCTCAGCATGCTGACTCAGATGGTGTACCTGGGGGATGCCACTCAGGTAAGGAACGCTGCACACACTTTTCCCTTTCCCCTTCTGTGCAGAATGCATCATGAGCTGGCACACAGTATAGCATATACTATATAGAATAGGCTGTTAAGTTCGCTATCCCTGTGCACTTATGCAGAAAACTTCATGTGTTGGCATACAGTATGGCATTTACTGTATAGAATAGGATGCTAAGTTCGCTATCCCTGTGCACCTATGCAGAAAATGAGTTGGTAAGTGCCCTGACATTTTTCATTAACCCTCCACTGCTCCCCCTTCTTGTCACCCACAGATCATGCAAGGATTCACTGATCTCAGCTTCCCCCAAGTAGTGGGTGCCATAGATGGGCACCAGTGTCTGATTGTGCCACTCTTGGGATGGAGGAATAAGTTTGTCAACTGAAATAACACTTACTTTGTCATCCTCCAGGGGACATCGGTTCATAGAAGATATTTTGTGGATGTGGAATTGGGCTGGGCTGGTGCTACTCATGATGCGAGGGTGGCAAGGAACTCCATCATCTTTCAGGCCATCGAGTCTGGCATCTACATGCCAGGGAACCCCACCATCACCCTGAGGGGCCAGTAGATTGGCCCCCTCCTGCTCACTGATAGTGCCTACTCCATTTGGAAGAGGCACATGAAGCCCTACCAGGGCACCACCAATGCCAGACAGAAAGGATTCAACAAGAAGCTGAAACATGCCAGGAATGTGGTGGAAAGAGCCTTTGGGTGGCTGAAAGCTCAATGGAGATGCCTCACTAGCTAACTCCTTGTGGCAGAGCAGAATGTCGTCCCCATCATCGCCTCCTGTGTCATCCTCCACAACATCTGCAAGACAAAGGGAAGGGTGCTGGATGAGGGAGCACTCTACAGGCACCACTTGTGCTGCCCACCCTGGGGGCACCCACGGAGGACAATGACGTTGTGAAGCGGAGAGAATGGGAGGCTATGAGGGAGGCCCTGACAGAGTTCTTTGAGACCAGGAGGATCTGAAGAATCCCCTCTCCTCCATCTGTGATCCTAGGGCACAACTGTACTATACCATGATAAGCACCTCAATAAACATATCCTGTTATCCACACTCTGTGTATGGCCAGCACGGCTATTCTTATGCAGCTATTCCTAACCATGAGCCTAAGGACACACAGACACACAGACATACACACAGAAAGGGGCATGGGGGGTCACCAGGTGCCCGTTTTCCTGGACACAGAAAGATATTGTGCAGGAACAACCAACTGTAATTTCTGACAATATATCAGTTCCGCAACAGTTTGTCTTTCCAGTGGCCCATTTGATTGTAACAATTGGTAGCCCAGAGGGCAACCATTGAGAGTTAGATACAAATTTCTCCTCTGAGGGTCTCCATTGGCTAGGAGCCAGGTAAGGTCATCTGCCCTCAGCCACGACTGCTCATAAAAGCCCCTGCAAACCTCCACAGGTCTCCAGGATGACGATGGCAGCCAGGAGGACTGTGCCCATCCGGATCACTTTCGGGACGGATGAGGAGGTGGGCATTCTCCTTCATGCCCTCACCCCAGAAGCAGCTGCAAGAAGGGTGATGGCAAGTACCAATCAGCCAAACCAGGCCATCAGGCTGCCCAGGCCCTTCTGCAGCAGGGCTTTAGGAGGACCTTCAAGAGTGCCGGATAAAGTTCAAAACACTGAAGGGGGTCTTCTTTGAAGCCCTGGAGGGTTATGGGGAGCATCTGGCTGCGTGACCTGTGGGTGAGGGCAGGCCGCCCACGGTGGCAAGATCATCATCTTACAGGTAAGTGTCAGGCCCCTGCCATGGTTCCTGATGCCCATTCCTACCTTCCCATCACCCTTGCCTATCCCTCTCCTCCCTCCTTTCCCACATCCTTGGATCCTATCCTAATGGTGTCCCTTCTGTCCTCAAATAAAGGTGCACAGTGGAGGCGATGGCAAGGACAGAGGAGGGACACTGCCGGTTCCCCCTCATCCTTCTCCTCCTCAAAGGGTGAAGCTGTCCCTGGCAGGGAGGCCCAGGCAGAAGAAGACCGTGCTATCCCTCTGCAGCCACAGCAGCCTTCCCTGTCACAAAGGAGAGGGGTGATGGTTGTATGACTACAGCCTCCATGGCATTCCTGTCCCTCCTCCCCACTTCCCATAGCAGCTTCCTAAATGGTGTCTCCCCCTTCACGGGAGGTCCTACTGAGGAGGAGCAGCCTGGCCAGAACCACTGCCTGCCAGGAGGGGAAGAGCAGGTGCCCCTTGATGCCTCTCACTTGGCCTAACTCCAAGAGCACCAGGAGCAGGACCGTCAGTGAGGGAAACAGAGGGACGGAATGGGGGGCACCCAGGAACCCTGGCTATGGCATTAGGTGATGGGGTGAAGAGCAACCACCTAACCACACTTTTCTCTTTTCTTTCCCCTTGCAGATTGACAATTGGAGGAAAGGGTAGCTGCCATCAAGGACCAAATGAAGCAGGTGCTTGACATGGTGGCAGCCATCCTGGACCGGCTTGGTCCCCCCACTTCCCCCTCCCTGAAACACCTTCTCATGCCCTTTCTCCTTGTACCTACTTCCCTCCCCTCCCCTCCCCTCCCCTCCCCTTCTTCCCCCTGTTTGTATATACTCCCCTATTTGTAAATAGTCTCCTCCCCTCCACATTTGTATATAGTTGAAACATTGTGGTTTCTTTTTTTTAAAAAAAATATTTTAAAAAATTATGCCACAATCTGCACACCTGCACACGATGGGCACAGGCTGTCTTTTTTGTGAATAAACTTTCCATTTTTAAACCTTCTGACATTTTATGTGCAGGTGTGCATGTTCAACACAGGATCACCGCAGGGGACCAGTGAGGAGAGTGAATGAGGTCGGCATAGTGGGGGGTAGTTGGTGGTGCCTGCCTTGATACTTACTGGTGATCATTGCAACAGCCTCTTCCCCCTCTACTTGCTCTCTGCCTTTACGGGTAGTGAGAGGGCTGTGGCACTGCCACATTGCTGCTGAAGAGGCTGGCACACTCGCCTATGGGGCATTGCTCAGGGATCTCCACCTCCATAACCACCCCCTCCTCCAAGGCTGAAAGGCTGCCCCCCTTCCTCTGCCCACTCCACAGCCCCCTCCTCCAGGGCCGGGGGGTGCCCCTCCTTCTTCCAACCTCCTCCATACTGTTCCCTCTGACATCACTGCCCCTGTGGGCCCCCTTTATGACTTCCACTAGCTCACCCAGCAGAGCAGTCTGCACTTCCAGGGTTGCATTTAGCCACTCTTGCTGCTGGACGGATCTCTCTAGCAACTGCCTCCGTTGCTCTGCCTGCCTCTCCTCGAGCTAGGAATATTCAGCAAGATGATAGCAACATTCCCCCTGTTCCAGGAGTTTCTCCATTTGGTCTCTGCTGCATTCCATGATGCGATGCAGGGCAATAGTTGTTGCAGCTGCTGAGCGATGTACCCTCTTCTGTCTGATCTCAGCCAGGCGGACTGCCAGTGGCATTACAGCTCTAGGATTAGCTGTTTCTCCTTCTGCCTCTCATCCTACTTCTCATTCTATGAGACATATATGGCACAAGGCACAGTTTACACACAAAGCATGTCCCACAGAGATCAGGGGGGAGGGGAGAGGTACATGGAAGGGAGGTTTGTGTGGACAAACTGGATACATGCAGCTGGTGGTCATGCAAGGGATATGGTCAATAGGTCACACAGGCAAACGTTTCTCCATGAGCCCCCCCTCGCATGCCAGGATGCAAAAGTGGTGTGCAGATCTTCTGAACACGTGCACACCTGCACAGAAGATGTCACGAAAGCAGTACAAACTGCTATGCCTTTTGAGTGCAAGCATACATGCGATGGAATGCATTTATTATAACAACTGGGAATGACTTTACCATGTGCAGCCTGGACCTGATGGAGAAGCTGAGTAAATTGTCCAGGACCTGCCCTCTCCTTGCCCTCACTGTCATCCTCAGTTGCCACTATACTGGTCTTTGGAACAGGTGAGCGATCACGGTAGCTACTGATTCTGGAAGATGTAGCACAAGATGGTGGTCTGCTAGTGGAAAATGTAGAGTCACATGACCGTGGTCTCATGGCAGAGATGTCCACAGCCCTCTGACTACAGGATGTCTCATCTCAGTCAGGGTGTTCATCCTAGTCATCTAAAGAACAAGAGATGAGTTCATCTCTGCCTTCTGCCCACGCTAGTGCTGTTCCCTGCATCTCTTCCCAGGGTCCCTGGCACATCTTACCTTCCGAGGGCATCAAAAGGTCCTGGGTGCATTCTGCCTCAGAGATGTCCTGCACAGTTTCCACTCTGTTTGGCTGGCTGACTGGCTGACTGGGACCCTTACAACTTCACTACTAGTACATATTCTGCTGGGTCGTATGCTACCATCCTTGGTGAGGAAGGCATGGAGTTCCTTGTAGAAGGGCATGGTGGAGGACCTTGTCCACTTTTGGCCTTGTGATCCCTAAACTTCTTGTACTCTCCCCTGAGGTTTTGGTCTTCTGACAACACTCCTCCCAAGTGCATTGGTGGCCCTTAGCCTTCATGCCTTCTGCTACCTCCTTAAATGTTTCAGAATTCAACAAGGAATTTCTCAATTTCTCCAGAATATGTGGCTGTGACCACAGAGCTATCAAGTCATCCACCTCCACATGGGACTATGATGTCCCTCTCCTTTTTTTTGACTCACTGCTTGTGGATGGCAGTACCATTCTGCCCACTGTACAAGATGAGTGCCAAAGGAGCACAGCTATGGAGGTCCGCAGCTGTGTTCCTTCAGCACTCATCTTGTACAGTGGGCAGAATGGCAGAGCCATCCACAAGCGGTGAGCCAAAAAAAGGGAGAGGGACATCATGGTCCCATGTGGAAGACCGCTTGGAAAATGGCACTGGAATGTATGGGGGGGTCCAATTTAAAAGTGAAACTTTCCCCTTATCACAGTGAAACATCTGGCAGCAACACTTTCAGTGCCCCAATAGTTGCTCAGGCACATGCATACTTTAAAAAATAGGGTTACGGTTAGGGTTAGGGTTAGGGTTAGGGCTCTTAGGCAGGTGCACCTGCAGCAGTGCATCCACACCTGGGGCATTAGGATGCTTTAAATTGAACCTTTTTTCTTAGGGGACATGTTCTCAATGTGTGATTCAAAATGAGCCGCAAGTGTGCAGGTGCATTTACACAGGTGTTTTAAATGTTAGGTGCCCTTTTTCTGCCACCCCTCTGTCACTGCATACAGACGCACCTGCGAAGCTGCACACTTTCCAGGAAGAAGCGGAAAAAAGCTCCATTTTGTAGCATCTTTTCTCAGTGTACGACAGCTAGAGGGTGCCTTCCTGATGACTTTTAGGCATGTGTCATTTAGAGGCCACGCCTTCAAGTCACCCTCAAAGCACCCCCTTTTGCCTGTCTACATAGCCCCTAAATTTCAATTGTCAAACAGGTGTTATCCTATTGTTGCTGTTATTGTTGTTGTGTGCCTACAAGTCATTTATAACCTATAGTGATCCTAAGATGAATCTATCATAGGGTTTTCTGGTCAAGAGGTGGTTTGCCTTTGCCTTCCCCTGAGGCTGAAAGAGTGTGACTTGCTCAAGGTTACCCAGGGGGTTTCCTTGGTGGAACCAAGATTTGAACACTATTAATATTATTATTATAGTTTATTTCTAAAGCGCTGTCAATATACACAGCGCTGTACAAAGAGAAAATCAACATAAAATATAATTAAACCTGCCAGAAGCATACAATCTAATACAAACAATAGGTAAAATAATAAAATTCAATTAAAAAAAACACACAATACAACAATTAATTAACAATATCCACTGTCTACCCAAATGACAGAAAAGTATATGTAAATGTAAATCAAACAGTGTCTGGGAATGCCTCCCTGAACAAGGTGGTCTTTAACTCAGATTTAAAAGTAGACAGAGAAGTAATGACCCATGTTTGATTGGGAAGAAGGTTCCAGGAGTGAAGGGTGGCAAGCGAGAAGGGGGGAATCCGGGATGGAGCAGTGGAGATCCTAGGTTGGGACAACAGGCCTTGAGTACTAGAATGGAGGGTATGGATGGGAGTGTAAGGAGAAAGAAGTTCAGATAAGTAAAGAGGGGCTAGCCCATGCAGGGCTTTGAAAGTTAAAAACTGAAGCTTATGTTGGATAAGGAAGGGAAAAGGGAGCCAGTGAAGAGAAGATAACATGGGGGAAACATGATCAAAGCAGTGAGCGGAAGTAATGATGTGAGCAGCTGAATGTTGAACAGAAATTAAAGGGGGAAGATGAGAGAGGGGAAGCCCAGCTAGAAGGAGATTGCAATAATCTAATCTAATTGGGAGACCACCAAAACATGGACCAGAGTCTCTGTTCTCTAGAGTTGTAGTCCAACACTTAAACTGGCTGGCTCTATTATCCCATTAATATTATCAAAATCAGTGAAAATAGAGCTGATATGACCTTCAGGCAAGAACTTCTGGAAGAATCCAAAAATTATCATTCTAGGAGGGGTTTTGTTGTTGTTGTTGATGTTGTTGTTTTGTTTGTTTTGTTTTTTGGTCCCTGGAACATTCCCATCTTTTCACTTCTATAGCACATAGATATTTCCATATAGTACAAAATATTCCAGATTGCTGGGTTCCACTTCATATGGGCTTTCAGTGATCAAAGAAATGTACAGATTATTTAGTCCATTCATATATTGATCCATCTAGTGATAGGAATTTGCAGAGTCAAGGACATTGTAGATGTAAAGATTCCTGTGTGTCTTTTATACTTATAAATTAGCATTTCTAACACCCCCCAGACAAATGTACTTTTGAATTTAAACAATTTTGGTCCGGACACTTCAGTTGGTACAAAATATGGTAGCCAGAGTGGTCTCAGGAACACCTCGGAGAGACCACATAACTCCGGTTTTAAAATCTCTTCACTGGCTGCCTATTAGTTTCCTGGCCCAGTATAAGGTGTTGGTTATTCCTTTAAAGCCCTAAATGGCTTGGGTCCAATTTATCTTCGGAACCACCTCCTCCCATATAATCCTCCCCATGCACTTCGGTCCTCTGGGAGGAATTTGCTTCAGCCAAAAAAAATCTAGACTGTCTACAACCTCCCAGAGGGCCTTTTTGGTAATCGCCCCGAGATTATGGAATGGCCTGCCAGGCGAGATCCATCATATGAAGATCTTGAACAGCTTCAAAAAAGCGCTAAAGACGGATCTCTTTTGGCAGACCTCTCATGATTAGATCCCAGTCTCAGAAGCTGAGCCCTTGCCTTTCTGTGTCCCTGACTTGCCTGCTGCTGATTCTTTTATTGTTTATTTAATTTAAAAATTACTTGGTTTTAATGGTTGTTAAGTTTAATATGTTTTTATGGGGGAGGGTGGGGGTTGGGGTTTTTAGATTGTACTAATGTCATTTTAATTGCTGTAAGCCACCCCGATTGTTTTTAACAGAGGGGCGTGGTATAAATAATAATAATAATAATAATAATAATAATAATAATAATAATAATTAACCAACCATGAAAATAATGAGACCAGACACAAAAAAATTGAGTTAAACAGGGTCCACTTTCATTGACTTAACCCATTTAAAGTATGTGAAGTTGAAGGCTTTCACGGTCAGCATCCCTAGGTTTTTGTGGTGGTTTTTTGGAGTGTGAGGCTGTGTTCTAGAAGAATATATTCCTGATGTTTCACTGTACCTGTGGCTGGCATCTTCAGAGAATGATGGCATGGAGGTGTGTGGGGTATATATACTGTGTGACCCTTGGTTGAGAGGATTAGCATGTAAATCTGTATATTGTTCTGTTGAGGCAAGGCCTCAGGGTGGGAAGATATGCAAGGAGGATTAGTGTCTATTTAATTAATATTCCATTGTCTGCTAGGAAACCCCTTGATTCTGGGTGAAGTTTGTTTGCATTGCTGAGTCCTGATTTTGGTGTTTTTGTTTGTTACCTGATTCTGGTAGCCAAACTTTATTTACTTTCAAGGTTTCTTCTTTTCTATTGAAATTGTTCAAGTGTTTGTGGATTTCAATGGCTTACCCATGCATTCTGACCTGATAGTTGTTGGCATGGTCCAGAATTTCAGTGTTTTCAAATAGCATTTTGTGCCCAGGTTGGTGTATAACATGTTCTGCTACTGCTGATTTTTCAGGCTGGCCCCGTCTGTAGTGTCTCTCATGTTCCTTGATTCACATTTCAACACTGTGTTTTGTGGTCCCTATGTAGACTTGTCCACAGCTGCATGGTATGCAGTAAATTCCTGTTGCCCTGGGAGGATCTTTCCTCTCCTTCACTGAGTGCAGGATGTTCTGGATTTTCTTCATCGGTCTGCAGATCATTTGGAGGTTGTGTTTCCTCATCAGTTTCCCTATTCTGTCTGTGAATCCTTTGATATCTGGAAAGACTACCTTTCTATGGTTGTTTTTCTTCACATTACATTAGCCTGTAGAGCCCAGTTTAGGTGCTTCAGTTCATCTTCCAGGTAGTGGGCTCACAGATTCTTTTTGTGTGGTCTACCAATGTTTTTATTGTGCTTCTTATTTGTCCTGGGTGATGATTGGAGTTCTTGTGTAGGTATATGTCCATGTGTGTAGGTTTTCTGTATACCGTGTGGCCCAATTGTTGATTTGGTTTGTTGACTCTGCTCCATCACATGCAGCATTCTTGCACCTTGTACCAGATCCAAAGCACTCTCGTCTATTCAGTGGAGGATATCAAAGTCTTATCTTTCCCTGTAACATGAGCCCAGGTAGCTATTCTAATTGTACTAGTAAGAGAGTGGTTTATATGCACTTTATCATATATAGAGAAAATACATAGGTGCATTCAAACGGTTATTAAAGAGCATTATTCTAAAATAAGAATTAAACTTTGGATGTACTAGCCAGAATGATTTTGGATTCTTGTTGATTGATAGAATCCATTCTCAATGGTATAACTGGATACATTATGATGTATTGTTTCTGGGGAAGGAAGCAGAGTGTATTTTCAAATCAAACTTTGTTGGCCCATGTGTCCTTAGAATTAGGTCAAATGATATCTGCATTCAGTTACTCTTCTCACTGTGAATCCCCCTCCTTTTTTTCATTTATGTTTAAATATTGCCTTTGAGAGATGGTCAATTGCTTGTAAAAATAAACCTTGATTAGCATGTGGTATTTAGTGGCTGACCACTAAATAAAGTCATTCAGCATTCCAATGGGCCATTCATTTTTAATCTTTTTTTTTCTTTTGTCATTTACAATCATGCATTTAAAACAGTGCATTTTTACCAGACTAATGATTTTTTTAAAGAACTTTAGGACAATTAATTACTGAACATATACCCATAAGGTTTTACAGAAATTAAGTTTTTCTCACAATTAGCAGGTGACTTTCTCTCATAATGGAATATTTTTAATAGTTTTCATTAGAATTTTTCCTAATTTGATTGTGCTTATAATCATGTTTGTGTATTTTGGCAGCATGATGGGAAGTTCACTGGGGAAGATAAATTGAAAAAGAAAATCATGTAGAAGTTCTACATTATGTTTTGTTCTTGCGTTTGGATGTTTTACTGTCTTGTACCTATCAGTCTTTCTCCATGTTTTACAGACATTTGATGTTTAGTGTTTATGTTTTATTTGGTTCACCATTTCACATTATGTCTTTGTTATACTTTTAGTACTCCTTATAATATTTCTATATTTGGTGTCTATATTTTTTCCCATCTATGTTTTGCATGTAATTAGATGTTTAGTGATTTTGGTATTTAGTTCACCAATTTCTTTCTATAATTATGTTCTTGCAATTATTTTAATTATAGTGTTTTTTGTTATGTGTTTTGCAGTTGTGTGCTTATAAAATATTCTCTTTAATCCAGCAAAAGAAAAAGCTAAACATATAGAATAAAAAATTCCAATGCGAGATCTACACATGACACCATTTCTTCTGGCATATGGATGTCCAAGAAAACCACCAAGAGTGCTGATAGCAGCTTCTCGAGAGGGTTGAAGGCAAATAAAATTCTTTGGCTACTGCAAAGCAAGAAACCACATTACCAATCTGAAGGTCCAGCCAGAGAATGATCAAGCAGTCTGAAGGTCTAGGATTCCAGTGAGGCAGAGTGACAAGGCAGTCTGAAGGTCAAGGTTTCCAGAAGTTCAAGATAAGTCAGCAGTCTGAGAGTCAAGCTTTCAGGCCAAGGAACAAGGAGAGCTAGAGATAGAGGCTTTTGCTAGGAAGCTCAGATAATCTCTGGAACTTAGGCAGAACTTCTGCACCTGCTTAAATTACCAAGCTGTAGGAGCTCAGCTGAGGCTGATTGCTCTGGCATTTTTCACAAAATCTCCTCAAATGCCAAAACTTCACCCTTTCTACTCAACATGGGTTGAAGGTAGGCACAGTCCCTCGATCCTCTTCCATGTCTGAGGGGCTTGGCTGCAGAGCCTCCTAGGAGACCATGGGCTTTGCTGGATCTGGCAAAACAAACCTAGGGCCGGGCTGGGGCTCTGCAGCTGCAGGTTCAGGTCCCAGAGGGGGCTCTGGCTTGTCCACCGAGTCCTTCTCCAGGATGGACATGACATCACTCCCCCCTCATCATCCTCCCTCTCACCCGGAGGAGGCAGAGACGATGGAAGACCTGGACAAGATGGGGAGCATGGACATCCATGGCATCATCCCAGGAATACTTCTCCAACCCATACCTAACCCAGTGGACAAGATACTGGAGATGACCCCGACAATGGCAGGAGTCCAAAATCTGGGCCACCTTGAATTCCTGTTCCCCATCTACTAGGATCAGATCAGGGGGCGGAGCTGAGACAGCATTGGGCCAGACCCCTGTGGCCGGGAGCAACAAGGAGCAGTGGAAGATGGGGTGGACCCACCATGTCCAGGGAAGTTGGAGCTGAAAGGCCACTGGATTGATCTGGGTCACAATCTGGTAAGGCCCCATAAACTGGGAATACAACATTTGAGGAAGGTGTCATACTGACAGCCAGACCTGATCCCTCACCTGAAAAGCAGGACCTTCCTGACATCACCAATCCGCTCCCTTCTTATATGCTTCCTTGTCCACTCAAGCTGCTCTTGCAACAAGGACTGTGCAGCCTGGAGTTTCTGGAGCCACTGATCTACCACAGGGACGAGAAGGCTGGGGTGATAGCAGGGAACCCTTGAGGATGAAAGCCCCCTGTAGCAAAGAAGGGAGTCTGCTGGGTGAAAGCATGGACCAAGTTATTGTAGGCAAACTCAGTCAGCGGAAGCAGGTCAGCTCAGTTCTCCTGGCGGTAACTGGAGTAGCACTGCAGGTACTGCTCCAGAGTCCTCTTGGTGCGCTCCATCTGCTTGTCTGACTGTGAGTGGTGAGCCAAGTACAGGTAGGCACAATGTCCAGTAGGTGCAGCAGGCTGGGTCCAGAAATGGGCAGTGAACTGCACACTGTGATCTGAGATCACACCCTTGGGAAGGCCATGGAGCTGGAAGATGTGCTGGACAAACATCTGGGCTGTCTCCTTTGCCATAGGAAGGCTATCTTGGAAAAGAGGCCCACAACCCCCCAGCAGAGATGGGCAGGTCCATGATGAAGTCCATGGACAGTACCTTCCAGGGCCTGGAGGACAGTAGCAAACCTGTGGGCCATCCTGGGTGGTCCTTAGCACAGTCACAGTGGGCAAGTGTCAATGTATTGGCCACCTCCGCCCAAACATGAGACCACCAAAACTCCCAGGTGAGGAGGTGCAGAGTCTTGCAGAAGCTAAAATGTCCTGCTGGCTTGCTGTCATGGCCCAGCCTCAAGACCTCTTCCTGATAAGGAACAGTTGGCATGCAAAATGTCCTGCTGGCTTGCTGTCATGGCCCAGCCTCCAGACCTCTTCCTGATAAGGACCAGTTGGCATGTAGAGGCAGCCCTGGTGGTAGAGAAGGCCATCCTGGAGCAAAAAGGGAGAGGCATCACCCTCTACTGCATGCTGTGCCACCAATGGGTCCTGTCTCTGGAGGTCATAGATCTAGTCCAGCAAAGTGGCATCCCTCAGGGGGCATTCTCTGGGTGCAGAATACAGCTCTCCCTCCAGGTCCGTGACATACTCCAGCTCCTGGGAGAAGGCATCAGCCTGCCAGTTCTGGGCTTGGGACACATACTGGAGCTGGAAGTTAAAGCAGGCAAAGCACATGGACCACCACTTCTGCTGCTGGGAGAGCTTCCGGACCATCTGTAAGCGCTCAAAGTCCTGGTGTCCTGTGTGCACCTGGACCGGATGAGCTGCCCCCTCAAGGAGATGCTGCCATGTCTCGGAGGCCACCTTGATTGTCAACAGCTCCTTCTCCCAGATGGTGTAGTTCCACTCCAGAAGAGTAAGCTGCCAGCAGTAATAAGCACAAGGCAACAGATGTAACTTGGGTCCCATCGGCTGGAGCAGCACAGCTTTGATGACAATGTCTGAGTTGTCCGCCTCAGTGACAAAGGGCATCCATGGGTCCGGGTGCTGCAGGATCAGAGCCGAAGTGAAGCATACCTTCAGAACCTCGAAGGACTGCTCTGCCACTGCCGTCCACTGAAAGCATGTCTTCCCTCACAACAGTTAGGAGATGGGGGCCACTAGAGTTGCATAGTCCTCAATGAACCTTCAGTAGAAGTTCACAAACCCTAGAAACCACTGGACATCTTTCCTGCTGTGAGAAAGTTGCCAAGACATCACCACCTCCACCTTGGTGGTGTGCATGGCCACACCTTGGGCAGAGACATGGTAGCCCATGAAGTCCACCTCACACAGGTCAAAAGCTCACTTCTCAAGCTTGCTGTACAGCTGGTGCTCCTGGAGCCTCTGGAGAATGGCGTGGACATGAGCATCATGGACCAACTGGTTGGAGGAGTAAATAAACAAATCATCTAAATAAATGATGACAAGGCAGCCCAGATAGTCCCTGAAAACATCATTTACAAAATGTTGAAAGATGGCTGGGGCATTACAAAGTCCAAAGGGCATTACAGTATACTTGTAATGCCCATATTGTCTCTGGAATACCATCTTCCACTCATTTCCTGCCTGGATCCTCACCAAGTTGTAAGTCCCCCGGAGGTCCAGCTTGGTGAAGACTTTGGTGTGGCAGAGCTGCTCCAGTAACTCTGGCATCAAAGGCAACAGATACCCGTTCTAGATAGTGAGCTGGTTGAGTCCCGGTAGTCATTGCAAAGGCGCAAGTCCACACACTTCTTGTGCACAAACAAAACAGGTGTGCTTGCAGGAGATTTGGAGGGATGGATGAACCCCTTCTGGAGGTTCTTCTCCAGAAAGTCCCTCAGAGCCACCAGGTCAGGCTCTAAGAGGGAGTCGAGGTGTCCCACCGGGATAGGAGCCCCTGGCACCAGTTCAATGGGACAGTCATATGGTCGGTGTGGTGGTAGCCGGTTCACATCCTTCTTGTCAAACATGCCAGCAAAGTCCTGATATTTCACTGGCAATGTGACCGGACAATCCTGGGACTTTGCTGCTACAGCCACTGGGATCAGTTCTGGCCAACAGTGTTCCTGGCAGTACACTGAGGTGAATAGGACTTCCCAATGGGCCCAAGAGATGTGGGTCGTACCTTGAGAGCCAGGGCATTCCCAAGACCAAGGGAAAGTGAGGTATGGCTACCAGCAAAACCCGTATCTCCTTCACATGGCCCTGGATCTTGAGGTGAAGCATGGCAGTCTGGTGCATGACAGCACCAGACCAAAGGAGCCATCTATCAATGGTCTCCACTGGTCTGGTCTCATCCAGGGCCTTCAAAGGGATCCAGTAGCACTTTGCAAAGCCCAAGTCCATAAAATTGTTCAAGGTCTCCAAGTCTATCATGGCTCCTATGGGAAAGAGCTCTGTGGTAAGGAGCCTGAGCAAAGCAAAGCAAAGCAGCTTCATTTATATACCACTTCATATCGCACTATGGGATGTCTAAGCGGTTTACAACTGTAAGCTCATTGCCCCCCAACAGTTGGGTACTCATTTTAGCAACCTCGGAAGGATGCAGGCCTGAGTCTAGCCTGAGCCATGGCTAGTATTGAACTCGCAACCTTATGGTCTATGAATGAGTGGCTGCAGTACAGGCATTTAACCACTGCGCCACCAGGGCAACTGCTGAGGTTGGCAGCCACCAGCAAAGGGTCCTTTCAGGAAGCTGAACTGGAGGAAGCAGGTTCAAGAGACTCTCCCAGGGGGTGGACCCACTCTCAACCAGAGATAATCTCTGGCACTGAGGCAGACCTTCTGCACCTGCTTAAACTACCAAGCTGCAGGAGCTCAGATGAGGCTGATTGCTCTGGGGTTTTTCATAAAGTCTCCTCAAATGCCAAAGGCCCACACTTTCTACTGAAGATAGGCTGAAGATAGACAGAGTCCCTTGATTCTCCTTTATGTCCAAAGGTTCTGCTGTTGAGAGGCTTGGCTGTGGAGCCTCTTGGGAGACCATGGGTTCTGCTGGAGCTGGCAAAGCAGAATTAGGGCCAGGCTGAGGCCCCACAGTTGCAGGCTCAGAGGAGGCTCCGGCTTGTCCTCCATGTCTTCCAAGTCCTCCTCCAGGCAGGGCATGACAATGGATAGGAAATTTTTCAAAGTACAAAACAACCATAACATTGCAATGCTGAGTGGTTTGTATGACCTATACTCCAAACTATTTCCAAGCCATAAGTTCTTGGTTGCTTCCCTGGTTGTACTCAGTTGCCTCTATGTCACAGAAGCAGTGAAACTGTTCCAGGATATAGGGGGGCTGCAGACAGGTGGCTCTGGCCCATCCCGGGAAGTGGCAGATCGAGGCCGCAGCAACCCCATGCCGTGGCCCTGATCCACCCTTTTGCAGCTCTGAAAAGAGTGGCAAAATGCCACTCCTTTCAGGCATGGCAAAAGGCCACCCTAAGAGCTGGGAGGGCATCCTGATGCTGTGTGCCATGCGTAATGGCACGTGATGTCATGACTCCGCTGGCGTAGGATTGGGGCAACCAGCATGCAGCTGCCCCGCCCCATCTCTGCCTTGAGGCTGGCCCTTTGAGCCAGTCTGCAGAGGCCCTTAGTCTGAATTTAGTTTGAACCAAAATGGGAGAGCCATCTTGGATAGCTACTTTAAAGTACATAACTGAAACCTGGAGTGCATACTCACCCTACTGATATGGAAGCTACAGCTGTCACTACAATTGCTAGCATTAGATTCTGGAGAACAGTGTTATTCTTTTATTAAAAGAAGCTACAGGGATGTTTTACAGGTAGCTACGCATCCTTAAATGATATATGATTAAATTATGTTGTTCCATCCAAGACCAACAGCTTTCTGTGCAATCATGCTGGGCACATGATCACAGAATAGTCTCTGACAATGCTGGCTCTTTGGCTTAATAATGGAGATGAGAACTGCCACCTATAGTTGGACATGACTAGACAGCCTTTAAAGAAGAATCAGGATAGAAAGTAGATGATAAAGCAAAGTATTTAGGCATTACTATCACAAACAAAAACTCAGACTATTCCAAACCAACTACAAGAAAAAATGGAAGGAGATTATTGGCTGATGCAGACCAGCCTAAAGGACCAACCTGGGGGTGCAGCTGGGGCGGGGCTGCCCCGACTCCACCCCAACTCTGCCCCAATGTCATGCACCCATCTGCATGGTGTGCAGCATCAGGGCGCCCTCTTACAGGCTGTGTGCATCAGCCCTAAGAAAGATCTAAACAATTGGGGTAAAGTGAGGGCCTGAACAGACTGCCAGAAATAACCCAGCTTGAGATCACTTTAACTGCTGTGCTAGGGAATCATGGGAACTGTAATTTATTGTGGCACTAGAGCTTTCTGACAGAGAAGGGTCAATGCCTCAGAAAAAACTCCAATTCCTATTATTCTTTAGCATTGAGCCAGGACAGTTAAAGTGGTCTCATGCTGGATTATTTCTTGCAGTTTGTTCAGACCCTGAGGTTATCATTCTTGGATAGACTTGCTTCCATCAAGATGAATGTTCTCCCCAAAATCCTATTTTAATATCAAACAATTCCCATCATAAACAACATAAAACCCTTTAAAGAAAGGGAAAGTGATATATAAATGCATATTTGGGAAGGTTAAAAAAACAAGTTTTAAAATGAAAGTATTGTGTGATGAAAAAGAAAGAGGAGGTCTAGGATTACCCAATTTAAAGCTATACTATCACCCATGTTGTTTAATGTGGATAAAGGAATGGGTAACATTGGAGAATAACAGATTATTAACATTGGAAGGAGGAGGGTTATAGGGATGATGCAGACTGACTGTCTGGGGTAGCAGAGAGATGCCCGGGGGAGCAGCGGATCGGGGCCATGGCAACCACATGCCACAGCCCCAACCCTCCGTTTTGCCACCCCAAGAGCTGGTACCATGGTTCTTTTGCGACCTTTCACTGCAGCATGTTTAAATGCTGCACCAGGAGGGTTTCCTGATGCCACGCACCATGTGTATGGCTGCACAGCATCAGGATGGCATTGGGGTGGGGTGGGGGTGGCTGGCATGCAGCTGCCCTGCCCCATCTCCACACCCAGGCCAGCCCTTTGGGCCGGTTTGCAACAGCCCAGAGTTAACAAAGAATGCAATGATCACTATATAAGAAGATCCTTATTGACAACCTGGAAAAAATATAGAGTCAGACTTTGCCTGAAAATTCCATTATGGAGCTCACCTCATGGGGCTTTTTTTAGCCATGAAGGTATCCCATCAGAAAAATGGTTAAAATATAAAGATCTATTAAATATAATAGAGGGGAAACATAAATTTAAGACTCAAGATGAGCTTAAGCAATAAGGAACAATTTGCCATTGATATTTATATAGACAACTACAAGAGATATATAAAGATTGACTCTAAAATAGAAGATATTGAACTAAAAAAACCCAGATTGGGATAAAATAATAGAGGCAGCAAACCAAAATATGATCTCCAAATTATATAACTATTGTTAAAATGGGATACAGAGGAGGAGATAATTAAAAATTGTATGGTAAAATGGGTACAAAACATAGGGTTCCATCCTATGCAACAATGGCAAAAAATGTGGAATATAAGAATGAAATTACATGCTGCCAAGACTTGAAAGAAAATAACTACAAGATGTTTTATAGATGGAATTTGTCACCACAGAAAATTCCCAAAATGTACAAGGGAACCAAAAGTAATTGTTGGAAATACAATGAAGTAGTAGGAACATATTACCATATGTGGTGGACATGTTCAAAATTTTAAAAATATTGGACAGCCATACATAAGTTAATAGTAAACGAGTTAAAAGTCAAGATTCCTATGACACCAGAGATATTTCTGTTCGGGATAATAGATAATGAAATAGAGGAAAATATGGCAGACTTGTATTTTATTTAATAACAAGAATAATATATTCAAAATCATGGAAAAAAGAAGCGATATCAACAATTGAAGATTGGTTAATAAAATTATATGAAATGATTGTCTTTTTTTTAAAAAAAAGCAGCTTCATTTATATACCGCTTCATATCGCATTATGGGATGTCTAAGCAGTTTACAACTGTAAGCTCACTGCCCCCCAACAGCTGGGTACTCATTTTAGTGACCTAGGAAAGATGCAGGCCTGAGTCTAGCCTGAGCCCTGGCTAGTATTGAACTCGCAACCTTGTGGTCTATGAGTGAGTGGCTGCAGTACAGGTATTTAACCACTGAGCCAACAGGGCTCTGTCTTGGATAAAATGACTTGCTGGATGAAAAGGAAAACCGAAGAAAGAATTGAGAAGGACTCGTATATATTAAGGAGACCCTGACTTTCTTGACTTTATATCAAATTATGATATTATATTGATGCAGGAGACCTGGCTAAGAGAGAATCTGTCTCTAAATGGTTTCTCTGCATACTCTCTTGATGCAGAACCCAGTCTCTGTGGAGGTCGCCCAAAAGGTGGCTTAGCTATCCTGATTTCTACCAGCATTCAGACTAGTATTGTTAAATAAAATCCTTTACTTTGCTTAGCAACAGCCCTGGTTATCAATTTTAGTTCATTTAGCTTATTGTTAATAAACATTTATCTCCCTCCAGCAAAACATCAACAACAAACCAAAAACAATTGGACTAAGTTAGGAAAATACATCTCTGACTTAACAACTTTATATCCAAAAGCCCACATTCTTATTGCAGGAGACCTAAATGCCAAAATAGGCCAAACAGACGAATCCCTGTACTCCCATTTCAAACAAAACTCACCAGAAACAGACCTGCCCACTATATTCCAACAAGGCAATCAAAAGACAAAGGATGCAATCACGCTGGCCTTCATTTAATGCAGCTAGTAAGCAAATTCAATTTGGTCATCTTAAATGGGAGTGTTGCAGGGGATAGACCTGGCGAGTACACCTTTGTATCTGGATCAGGAGCTTCAACAATCGACTATCTTATAGCTTCATATAGCCTATTAAAAACTATTTCTAGCTGCTATGTAAGCAAACGTTTAGAGAGTGACCACTTACCTCTAGTACTAGAACTTAACATCGATACTCAGGATATCCTCACAGAGTGCATCCAGATGGCAAACCTTGATGCTGAAAAAAGGTTTACAAGAATAAAATGGTCAAACCAATTAAACAAAACAACAACAACACTATTACACTCTGAAAGTAGTCTTCGCCAAAGAGATCTGATGACAGCAGATTCACCTGCATTAGTCTTCACCTTATACCATGAACTAATCTCGAATCTGCAAGAATGTCTGAAACCCTCTGGTACCATAAAAGTTTATAATAAAAAATCTAAGCCTTGGTTTGACCATGAATGTATTGCCATGAAAAAAGCCCTAATAAAAGAATATCAGCACTACAGAGAACAAAATCTTCTCACATTACCACACGAATGGTTTGTGCTAAGAAAGAACTACAAGAATCAAAACAAAAAAGATCAGGAAATAATATCCACATGGCAAACTTTAATAAATGCAGCAAAGAGGAAAGACTCAGTTACTTTCTGGCAAGTGGTCTCAAATGCATGGCCAAAAACAACATCAAATATGAATTATTTTATTCCTCCCAATGGCTGGGAAACATATCTCAGTACCATCTTTGCTCCAGAGGAGATCTATCAAACAACATCTGAACCAGACATAAGCAATTTACCAAACTGGCCCCCAGTTACTACTAAATGAGTACATCTTCTAATTTCCAAATTAAAAGCAGGTAAAGCTCCAGGTTGCGATAACATCCCTTCTGAACTACTAAAAACAAATACAGATTGGTGGGCTCCTGTCCTCACAAGTTTGTTTACATGGATTGATCGAACGACATACATCCCAGAGGATTGGGGATTAGCTATTATTATCCCAATCTATAAAAAAAGGTGAGAGAACTGACCCAGCAAACTACCGACCTATCAGCTTGCTAAGTATTATCAGCAAATTATATGCTTCATATTTGCATGAAAAGCTCCAGGACTGGCCAGAGCAAGAAAATGTTCTTGCTGATGAGCAAGCTGGATTTAGAACAGGTCAAAGCACAGTTGGCCATGGACTTATTCTGCAACATCTCTCTGAAAAGTACGCACCAACTAATGAAGGTCTTCATACAGCATTCATAGACTTCAAGCAAGCTTTCGACTCAATCCCAAGGGAAAATCTGTGGGGAAAATTGGAATCTCAAAATATCGATAAGAGACTGGTAGTGCTTATGAAAAAGCTTTACGAAAATACCTATATGAAAGTCCGATGCACCCCTGCCGGACCCTTAATAAGAAAAATACCTACCTACGTTGGAGTAAGACAGGGCTGTATATTAGCCCCCACCTTATTCAATCTCTATATCAACTCTTTAGTTCATCACTTGGAATTGATAAAATCTCACCCTCCACGTTTAGCTGATAGGCCAATAACAGTGCTATTATATGCCGATGATCTGGTGCTTCTATCGCAGACAAGAATAGGTCTGAGATGCCTCTTAAGTGCTCTTGCTACCTACTGTAAAGATGAACTGTTGACTATAAACTACAACAAAACAAAGGTTATGATATTCAATAAGAAGAAGACCAAACATAAATGGCAGATCGACGACCATCAAATAGATCAGGTTACATCATACAAATACTTAGGGATAACTTTCCAGTCAACAGGATCATGGAATCTGCAAATGAAGCATGCCATCGCAAGTGCCCAAAGAAGTACCAAAGCACTTCTTTCCTTTTTCTATACTAAGGGTGGCCAATATGTCCCCGCAGCTATCCAAGTATTTGTCAGCAAAATAGTTTCCCAGATGCTGTATGGCTGCCAGGTGTACACACTTAATGATCACAACTCTTTTGAAGTAGTACAAACCAAATTCTTAAGAGCAATTACAAGAATTCCAACATGCATCCCAAATGTAACACTCAGGTTGGAAACAGGACAAATTTCTATGGAAGCCTGAATATTAATGCTAACTGTGAGTTTCTGGCTAAAGTTGACTTTTCTTCCTGTGGGACTTACGCCATTAATTTTGGCAGACACTTTTCAATCTAAATGGAAAAATTCTCTGACTACAAAACTCCAAATTCTGGGTCTCATGACTAACGCTCTGCAGTCTATGGGATATTCTAAAGCTAAAACAGCCATTATGCAGCGCATAAAGGACATAGAATTCCAAAATTATAGAACTCAGTCCACAAACTATTTTTCTTATTGGGACAGTTTAGGATTGCTTACTATGCCAAACTACATCACAAATTTATCGATCCCTAGATATAGAATAGCTTTCACACTGGTTAGATTAAACATTCTACCATCAGCATTACTGGAGGGTAAAATTTAGTAAGACTCCTGTTCATAAGCAAACATGCCCCTGTAACTCAGGAGATATAGAAAATGCTGGACAAATGCTCGCAGAAATTTGATCACTCCTATACTTTTGAACATACCTGGGAGATCTGAAGCTTTTTATTTAAATTACCTATTATCAGACTGGAATTTGCATATAACTTATAAAGTGGCACAATTTTCTGCACTAGCAATCACTTGTAGGAAAAGAATAACTGATCAAAGTTAAATACATAATCTTGTGTCATGTCTGGTACTGCATGTCTGGTAAAAATCTGATATCCCTAATTTATCTTTATTATTTCTATCTCAAGGGCAGAAACCTAGAAAGGTTTATTTTTATTTACTTTATTTTATTTTAAATGAAGCTATCTTAAATGTAACAGAAAAAGAACTATTTACATTCCTAGTTAGCAGATTTTTATCCTAAGTAATGTTTATATGTATTAATTTGCTTTTTTAAGGCTAAACTTTATACTGATGCTGGTCTTTGACTGTAATAAAAAATTTCATTTCATTTCGTATATATTAATGGGATATTTAGAAAAATGCTGGGAAAATATTATTATAGAGAACTTTAAAGAATAGATTACAGAGAAACAAGATAGATAAGGAAAATTTACAAAGGACATTTATATAGGAAAGCGTAATTATAGAAAATATAGAAACAAACAAACTAGTTTAACAATTACAAATATGAAGGAGGGAATCAATTAGAAAGTTTTACTATAGTAAAGATGAAAGGTCAAATGTAACTATTAAAAATAGAATTGAACAACTACTTTCAATGAAGAGATTAGACAACTAGATTATTTTAGAAGTATGAACTACTAGGAAAGAAGCCAAATTTATGTTTAGATGTTTGTCTTGATGTAGTCATGTTGATACTGTTTGTTGTTTGATGCATCTTGCTATTTATGTTGATTTATGTTGATATGTATGTTTTATTATATTTAATGTAAATATCAATAAAAATATGTTAAAAAAATAAAATTATGGTATGCTAGCTATGAAAGCATAACCCACCAACAGTACATACGTAAAAGGGTTTATATTTGATCCTTCTCTCCTTGCCTTTTATAGAAGCTTTCCAAAAGGGGCTCCTAAGAGCAATTCATGCTTGATTTTGATCAGCTATGTAAATCAAGAGGCTGCTGCTGAAGTAAACAAGTGGTGAAGAGAACCCTTTGACAAATTAATTCCTTCCTGGTGATTTTAGAATTGATTTTCTTCTTGGCATTTGAAGAAAGAGCCATCATGTGGGGATATATTACAAATAGGTGTGGAGCCTAGCAGACTACAGAGGCAGGAGGTATATTCAGAAATTTATTCTAGAATGTGTATATGTGCCTTAAAGTAACCTGTTGACTTATGGTGACTCAAGGAACTTCATAGGGTTTTCTTAGCAGAGAGTACTCAGAAGTGGTAGAAAGACCTAAAATTCTGAGTATAATTTCTTCTAAATAAAAGTTAATTCAGAAGAGGAACTTCTTATGAGATCTTTGATAAACCAATGGAATTGTATATCCTGGAAGAACATCCCCCTCCCATCCGCTCCATCTCATGGCATGCCTTGGTAATTTCTTCATGTGATCTCATGTAATCTCCAGCTTCCATTCACAATTGAAATGCACTCCTCTCAATCTCTGTTCCAAACTCTGAAAAATGAGTGATTTATTGGTCTTTCCAACCACTATTGCTCAAATACACTTCCTCAGAAGACAGAGATTTCTATATTCCTTTCTCTCTTTTCTGAAAATCAGAATCCACATCCAGTTCTCTCCATGCCTTTTAAAAGAGTGGAGGGGATGAGCTGCCCTTCCACCAGGGGTCAGGGCAGCTAGCCTAGGAAATATTTGGCTGACCTGGCCCCCAAGGAGAGGCAGAGGGGCCCCACTGCCCAGAGCCCAACTCCTCAACTCCCTGCAGGGTCATTAGTTACACCACCCACACATGTGTCTCCACTAGTGGGTGAGGAAGTGCTGGTAGGTTTCACGTGCACCCTTTCTCAATTCATGGAGCAGGTTGGGCATGCAAGCAAAACAAAGCAGAAAGAAAAGAAGGAACATGGTTGGGACAAGAAATGCATATGTACGTGCAATGAATCTTTTCTTAGCAGCTCTGACAGCAGCAGCTCATCCTCTAGTAGTTCCAGCAGAATCTCCTCTACAACCAGCAGCTCCTCTACGAGCAGATCCAGATCCACTTCTGTTACCAGCAAGCACAAAGGGTGTAAGTGAGGGTCCAGTGCCAAAAAGAAGACAAAAAGGGCTCACAACAAGATGGCCAGAGGTTCAAGGGAAGGGGATGGTGAGTCTTCCAACTTGTCATCAGGCAGAGATGACTATTGATGGCAGGAGGGGCTTTGATTCTGGGATTACCTTCTTGGGGCATCAAGTGCAGGGCTAGGCACCCAGGGTTGGAAGGGAGATGGCTTTTTGCAAGTTCTCATGAGGCAACCCCCCCCCCCCCCCCCGCTGGACCTTCACTTGTTAAAAAAGATCAAGAAGAGGATCATCAGGGGAAACTACATAGATCTGTTCACTCTGTTGAAGCCCACAGACAAGGAGGCTAGTGCAGTTATCTCCAAGAAAAGGAACAAGTGGGAGTCCAAAGCCCACCAAGTGGTGCGCTCCTTTGCCAACTGGAATGAGGGCTTCTCCATTGGGGGGGGGGGGGTTGTCACCATGGACTACCCCAAGCAGACCTGGCACACTGCAAAGTACATGACCAACAGGGCTAAGAACATTGCAGGAGAGGCTGCAGCCATTGCTTATGATGCCGCCTTCTGCCAGCGGGCTTCTCAGAGTGACACTGATAGATGGGACCTCATCAACAATGAAATCTGGCTGTAAGAGGTGGGTCCCCATGTAAAAGGGAAAGGTAACCCTTTCAGGAACCTTAGTGGGTGGGAAAGAGGGACCTTCGCAGGCTCATGTGCTAGAGTTCAACCTGAGGAAATGTGTGCAGGCCCATGCATGTTTGAACACTGATGTGTCCTAGAAAGCAGACAGCGGGGCTGATAGCCAAAGCAACTGAAAGTTTCAAACACAATCCTAGTTACCAATCCAAGGGAGCAGAAAGCAAAAAGTCAAACACGATCCATAGATCGAGGGTTGCAGAGAAGCCAGGAAACAAGGCAGTCCAAGGTCTAGGGATTCAGAGGTCCAAGAGTAATCAATGGTCCGAAGATCAAGGATGCCGGGAGTCCAAGAGAGAGGCCATCTTCCTTGTCAAGGGCTTCATGTGGGGCTTCAGAATTCCAGCTATTGGTCCACAGGTTGCCTCGGACAGCTGCAACATAAAATTGTCCAAGGACATGCCTCAAATCCTCGGGTCCAAGATCCGAAAGAGTATGAGGCTGGGAGGGTGGCGGACCCCTTCAACTCACTAAGCATGCCCAACCTCAGGGTTTCCCCCTTCAGAGTGGTCCCCAAGAAAGCCCCAGGTGAATTCTGCCTCATTCACCTGGAGAATCAATCCACTATGCCTCTTTTGATCATGCCATCAGGCTAGTACCATCATATGGGCAGGGTGCCATCTTGGCAAAATGTGACATCCAGTCAGCATTCTGACTGTTGCCTGTCCACCCAGAGGATTTCTGTCTCTTGGGCTTCAAGTTCGAGGGTCAATAGTATTTTGACAAGGCCATGCCAATGGGATGCTCTGTCAGCTGTGCAGTGTTTGAGACCTTCAGCTCCTTTCTGGAATGGAAGGTCAAGAGACGAGCCATGTCCTCCATGGTCACACATTACCTTAATGTTTTCCTGTTAATTGATGAGACTGAGGGTGATGGTTGTGCCAGACATTTGTCCAAATTCCTGTCTCTGGCAGCTGAACTGGGTGTCTCCTTGGCAGCTGAAAAAACTGAAGGCCCTCCACACCTAACATACCGGGGAATCCAGCTCAATTCTTTGGTGGGTATCTCCCATCTGCCAGAAGACAAGCTTCAGACACTTCACTCCATGATTCAGGCCACCATCCTGCCCAGAAAACAACACTCAAAGAAATACAGGCCATCTTGGGACACCTCAATTTTGCATGCAGGGTGTTTGCCCAGGCAGAGCTTTCTGCGCTCAACTGGCCAGGATCACGATGGGAGTCAAGGTGCCCCACCATCACATATGCCTCACAAAGGGTATCAAACAGGACCTTAGTTTGTGGGAGGGATTCCTCAGAGACTACAATGGAGTCTCCTTGTGGCAGCACCCCTGGGACTTGGGTCAGAGCCTTCAGGTCCATTCAGATGCCACTGGAAGCCTGGACTTTGGTATATACTTCCAGGGACATTGATGTGCCCAATGCTTGCCCACCCACTGGGCTCAGGGGGGATCCTTCAAGAACTCACCTTCCTGGACATCTTCCTCATCATGGTAGTGGCCTACATCTGAGGCAGTACCTTTGTCAACAAGGTGGTTTGCTCTTGGTGTGACAACCAGTTGGTGGTCAGATCCTCAACAGGCAAACCTCCTGAGAGGGTCATGCTCCTGGTCTGCCATTTTGTTCTTTTGTGTCTCCACAAGAGCATCATGTTCAAGGCTTATTTCATGCCCGATCTCAAAAATAACATTGCAGCCTCTTTCTCAATTCCAGGAGGCCAGGTTCTGCCTATTGGAACCCAGAGCAGACCTCTCACCCACGCCCTTCCTGGAGGAACTGTGTGAGGTTGGAAATCTGCTGTGATACAGGGTGTCCTGTCCATGCTGGCCCCAGCTAACTTCAGAGCCTACACAAGAGCTGTTGCCAGGCTGTATGCTTTCTTCAGGGTGACCAGTCTTTGGCCCCACTGGCCTATATGGTCTCACACTGTCCTTCAATTTTTGATCTGGTTGAGGGAGGATGGGATAGCTCTACAGACCATGGCGGTCCACCTAGCTGGTATCTCTTTCTTCTCCAAAGCAGGGGGATTCCAGGATCTGTGTTCATCCTTTCTTATCAGAAGGATGTTACAAGGTTGGAGAAGGACAACTGGGGACAGGGTTGATGGTAGGAGAGAAATTTGTTTCAAGCTGTTTTGCCAACTCTTGGCACAACTTGACCGGGTTTGTGATTCTAGAGTTGAGGCCAGATTACTCAAAGCCACCTTTATAACTGCATTCTTTGGGGCACTGTAGGTGGGAGAGCTCGTTTCCTTTTCCAAGACGGATAGTTCAAAATGTGCATTCCAAAGGGGGGATGTTTCTTTTGTGGGAAACACTGTTGGTCTAGTTCTTTGCAGGTCAAAGTGTGACCAGCTTGGCAAAAGTGCTTTCATCATATTACAAAAGCTGTGCAGCTGCTCATGACTTTAGGCAGATTCTTGACATTCTGCCCACAGTCAGATGGCCCACTCTTTACTCATGATAACCCAGTTCCAGGTGGCATCTGTTCTTCATTTGGCCTTAAAGCATGCCAGGCTTCCTGTTAAGGACTTTGGGGGGACATTCATTCCATATAGGGGCTGCCACAACAGCAGTGGGATGCAGCATGCCAGTGGACTCTATTAAAAATATGGGCAGGTGGAAATTCAGGGTATTTGCTGGTTACATCTGCCCTAAATTGGTACCTTATTCGGGACTGCCTTTTGGGGTTTTTGGGGAAGGCCCTTCTCAGGGGTGATCTACAGCTTTGTAGGGTTAGTGCAAAGTGGGCCCTTGGGGATGGGCCCAGCCACTTGTGGTGGTAGCATGGGTCTCAGATCTGGTGGGTGTGGTTTCCTGTGCTGCAGAGCACTGGATTGGGAGTCCACTGGGGTGCTGAGAGCATTGCAGTTTTGCCATTGTGGAGGCAATGCTAGATCAATGTCCCCCAGTGACAAGGGAGGTAGATGTGAATATGCGCTCAACCGGCTCCTGAGATGGAGATATACAATCAGTCAGTCCCCCCTTTTGTCACTCAGAAGCTTGACTGTGACCAGGCAACTTGGTACATCAATTAACAAGAGGATCTGATTTCAGATCCAGACCTCATGCATTTCAGGCCAACCCTATCTGTCAGTTGTATTCAATAAAGTTGTGGCTCATTTTCTTCCAAATTGTGTGTATTGTGGTCATTCCTAGTGACACTTCCCCCCTTCAACTGCAATTGTCTGTTGTTAAAACCTTCAGTTTTTAAGGTCCTGCTGAGAGTGCCTGAGGAGCTCTCCCTCCCCCCAAACCAGTAAACCCAGTGCATTACTCTTAACAAAGTCCCAGGGAACCAGGTATCCTATGTGCTTCTCCTCACATATGCCTCAACAATTGCTATTACTTCCTGGGTCTATGCAAGATTAACAATCTCTTGGTGCTTCTGAGTGATTTATTCCTTTTAGTCAGTAACCTCATCATCACTGACTCTCCAACCCATGATGTTAAGCCTTTTTCAGAACTGAGACAGTTTGCAATGGAAGAAAGTAAGATTATAATGCCAGATAATGCCCAGCTATAAAGCTATTAACAACCATTATCCTATCTCCCTATCAAAATTGCTCAAATTTTTCAAGGATAGTTTCTGCTCTTAACAAATCCAAAAGCATATAGAGTGCATGGAATTAGTTGCATGGCAATATGGATACCACCACTCTGCCCAACCCCCATCAAATATACTTTTTTGAAACCAAACCCCAGCGGATATCACGTAGATAAGTTTTGTAATTGAGGTGCATAAGTAGAAAAGAAATATTGAAATGCAAGATCAGAGATGGAAAAGCTGGGATAGTCTAGATGTTCTGGAATGCATCTCTCAGCACCCCTCATCATTGGCTATTCTCACTAGCAGTGATGTGTGCTACAGTCCAACAACAACATCAGGAGTGTGACAGGTTGCCCACCCATATTCAAAATAAATGTTGAGATCCTAGATCAGGAGATGCATCATAAAGTTTCACACAGGAAGATAATGTCATTGTATTTTCAAGCCATGATTAGTTGAATCCATGGATACAGAGGGCTGACATGATTTGGTTGATCCATGAGTAGGTCTCAAAACACTTTTAATTCCAGAGAAAAGACATGGGTCAAGCTTTGGATCATTGTAGAAAAATATTAGTACAGTTTCTCCTTTCATATGGCCCTGATCCAAATCTATAGTTGGTTTCTATCAAGCAATATGATGGTCTGTAACAGGATATTCCAGTTATATAAATACCATATCCAATACAGTGTGACCAAAAGAGTTGTATTCACTGGTGTTAGTTTCTGCCAGGAAAATGTCCACCATTAGGAGACTGAATGGCTTATCCTCCTTTGGGCTTCCATGTGCCCCCAGACTGAGGTACCAGAGGAAATATGGGGTTGGGAAAAAAAGGAAAGAAAAGAAGGAAGTAGTTAGAAATACAATTACCATCACCTTTGGCTTGATTTTTCTCATAATTCAGATACTTATTGCTTATAAGTAAAATAATGTCTCTGATTGTTGACCAGGATTTAAGGTCAGATATATCAATATCGCACAAAATGGTGCTTTGCCAGATTTTTGGATTAGAATACTAACTAATTTCATGTGCAGCAGAAATAACAATTTTTGTGTGTGAAGAAATCAGTCTAATAAATTATTTTAAAAATGTATTGTTTTATTAGACTCAAGTTATTTAGGATTTACATTTGCACATTTTCTGACCTGAAATGCTTATTCATTGCATTTGAGAACAGAAATGATTCCTTTTTCTTCCAAGAGATCTGACAATATGTAATCTAACAAAACTGGACACATAGCTTTGGGCTACCAATTCAATGATCAAGTGGTTAGTAAAAAGAAATTTGGGATACCAGTAATCTCTTATCATGCTCAAAGCAAAAGAAGAAAAACTTCATGAGAATTTGCTGTTGGGCTTTGCTTCCATAGCACACACAGATTCTGTCAGATATTGCTGCAATATATAGTTTTGTCTTGCTATATTCAGCAGTTGCACAACGTGTCAGAAGGATGTGCGTCAGAAGAGGGGAAAGAACAAAACACCTATAAGGCAAAATAGTCTGATTGTAACATAATAGCCTAGCCCAGCTCAGTGCATAATTGCAGAGTTCTTTGTCTTCCCTAGGTGCAAGGGGTCAACTGATATATTTAAAAGCAAGACCTCAAGAACTCATTTGGGAAACCTGCCAGGAGTGCATGACATAGGATTCCAGATTTTGTTTCTGTTGAAATTTCACTTGCAGCTTATGCTGGTATCCTTGATACACTAGTCTTTTTCCAGAAATCTTTACACTTCAAGTCATAGGAAAGTTAACTGTTTCCCCTGCTTCAGACTCTTTTGAATTAGCTTGAGAACGCCAACCCTTCTTCTGTCTTTTTTGGTTTACTCTACCTGGGGTCTGGCTTTTCCAATACCAACTCAGGGCCTTTACAGACTACCAGAAATAGTGCAACTTGAAACCACTTTAACTGCTAGGGAATCATGGGAATTGGATTTTTTTTTCTGGGACATTGAGCCTTCTCTGTCAGAGAGCTCTCGTTCCACAATAACCTACAGTTCCCATGATTCCTTAGCCTGGACAGTTGAAGTGGCTTCAAGTTGCACTATTTCTGGCAGTCTGTAAAGGCCCACAATCTCTAGATCAATCTTCCCTTACTCAGCTTCTATCATTTCCAACCAACATGGACATATTGTCTAGGATATGTATGCACTATAATCATACTTCTGGTATGATGGCGATCGGGGAAGATGCATTTGCAAGGTGCTAGTCACTGAGACTTCAACAACAATGGTACTTGTTGGAATGGGATTGAAACCTACCCATCCCTTAAATCTCCGATATGAGAGATAAGTAGCAGGGCTACGAAGGAGAGGAGTCCCTCCATCATTACAAGGCAGGAACAAGGGGCTTACTCCTTGATTGAAAGCCTGGAATATTGAGGATTTAAAGATACTACAACTAACCAGTAAGAAAAAGAAACTGGTAAGAAAAATTAAGAATAATAAAAAATAAAAATTACGAAAAATAAACTAGAGATTTGAAAAATCAAATTGTTGGACTATAAAGTTTAGATAAAAGTTGAGAATTTTTTTATTGTAAATTGGAAAATGATATATAAGGAGGGACTGTGATATACAAAACTAATGGTAAATCTCTTATTGATGAGAAAAATAAGAAGTATTTGAAGGAAGATTAATTTACTTATTAATTCAGAGATCAGTCTGGGCAGCTGCAAATAAGCAATTTTGAAGAAGTCAGAGGAGAAAGGGCAAAGTAAAGAAATATCCTCATATGAAGACTCTGAGGGGAAAAAGAGGAGAAAAAAATAAAGAAAAGAGACAGTTAAAATCTTAGATGGAAACACGGAATACACAAAGGAGTAGAGAAAAAGTAAGAAAAGATCCCAAGGTTAAACATCAAAGAATGGTATAGTTAAAGGTGTATTTGAGATTATAATAGATAAAAATGTGATTATAAAATTGTGATTATAGCTTGCTTTGAATTCTGTATTGGACAAGTTACACTCTTCTATAATTGTGAATATAGTGGATATAACTTTTGTTTTTTTCCTTTCCTGTGCATCCATTTTCTTCTTCCTTACTGCATCTCTATTAGAGGTTTAGGAACTATAACATATTACTGTAAATGTTGGAACAAGAGATTAAGATTGTTATAATCTGTTAAAATTGTGTATTTATTTAATTGTTAAAACAAATTGCTAAAACTGTTTACTTACCTCTAACTATTAATAGAAAAGTGTAGGGTAATTGAGGAAAATTATCTTGTTAGGGGTAGGAGGGAAATCCAGAGGGGATACATAACAATAAGGAATATTGTGACTGAGGAGTTACATTAAATCTTTGTATGATAATAAAATTCTTTCAAACAGGCAGAGAAAGAAGGAAAAATGGCTACAATAAAAAAATGTGTCACAAACATCTATCCAAAGAAGAGGATCAACAGAAGAGTCTATGAAGATCACATATCCCATAGTGATGCTACTTGATGAAATGCGTAGATTAAGACAGGAAGTGAAGGAAAACAGGCAGGAAATAAAAAAGGATCTGAGAGAATTGATTCAGGAAATAAGGGAGAAAATTAAAGAAGCTAGAATAGAGATAAGAAAAGATCTAAAAAGGGAATTGGACAATATTAGTAAAAAGATTGGACAATGACTTTAGATATTAATAAGACTCAAAAGGAGGTGGAAAAGTTAAAAGACAAGTCTAATGAAATGGAACAATCACTAAAAGAAACAATGAAAAAACAAGAGCAGCAATAATTATGGGAGTGGACAAAAGAACTTAGATACAGGGAAAATGTATCATGATTAGAGGTCTTATGGAAAAACAAAATGAGGATCTGATAGATTATTACCATGTCTAGCAAGATACATAGGATTTATGGAAGATGAGGTGGAATGTGAAATTGGTAAGACATTTAGAGTAAATTCAACAAGCCAAAGATAGAAAGGTTCCATGAGATGTGGCTATATGTTTTGTCAGATCCAAAATTAGAGAAACAATAATCAAAAAGAACTATGATATGAGATTAATAATTGAGGATGCATAAGTCAAGATCTTTAAAGACATTCCACCACAAATAATGCTGAAAAGAAACAAATATAAAAGTCTTGTGCAAGTTTTAAGAAATATGGACATAAACTTTAAATGGGACAGAATTGAAGGACTCTCCTTTTCATATAAACAAAACAGAATTAAAATCGATAATGCAGACAAAGCAAGAGAAATGGAACAAAGACTAAAATATGATTACAGGAAAAAGGAAGATGAAGGATCTGGAAAACCCACAGTGAGAGAATGGAGATCGAAAAAATATAAGGAGAAATTAAAAAGAGAAGAAAAGATCAATAAGGAGGGAAAAGAAGAAGATAATACAGAGGAAGAGGTACCGATTGAAGAAGAGGGGAAAAGAAACAGGGAATTTGGATCAAAAGAAAATAGCGAAGAAGAAAAGTGAACAATTTTAAGAAGAAAACTAAGGAGATAAATTAAAAAAATAAAGGAATAAATATTATTGGATTCAAAACTCAACAAAACATATATGTTAAAAGAAATATACAATAATAAAAAGGGAGGAAGTGCTGGATCAAATCAAATCAAATAAACACATAATAGAGAAATTATAAAACAAAATAAAAATGAGAATTAAAATAACATCATGGAATGTCAAAGGAATTAACTCCAAATATAAAAGAAATATTGTGTTCCACAGCCTTGAAAAATTGAACAGTGATATAACTTGTATACAAGAAATGAAGATAAGCAAAGAGGAAATGAAATATATAAGAAATTGTAAACTTAGCCATTCCTACATTGCAGCAAATGAAAAAAAGGAAAAAAAAGGAATAGTGATGTATGTGAAAAGGAAATATCTATCTAAAGAGATATTTGAAGATGATGAAGGCACATATATAGGGGTGGAAGTAAAACTTGAAAATATAATAATCTTAGCAGTAGGAATTTATGCCCCATTAGATAATAGAGAAAAATACTTTGATATGATACACACAGAACTGAAAAAACTTGAATATGATAATATCATACTGTTAGGAGACTTTAACGCAGTATTGGAACCAAAAACAAACAGAGTTTCCTTAGGAGGAAAGAAGATAAGAAAAAACCAAGGGAAATTGCCCAAATCATTTTTTGAAATGATTAAGGACTCTAAAATGCAAGACGTCTGGAGAAGTAAATATAAAGAAGCAAAGGGATTTACTTTTTTTCACAAGGACACAATTCTTTGTCAAGAATAGATTTATTCTTAGTTACAAAACTCCTGATATTAAAGATAAAATCAATGGAGGTATTGACAAAGTGTACATCAGACCATAATCCAATTATGATAGAGTTACTTGATAAGAAGAAAAGCTTTATATGGAGATTATAGGATGAGATATTTAAAGAAAAGAATAACATAAACAAATTAAAGGAAACATTGAAATACTACTTTAAGGCAAATAAAATGGAAGGAATGTCATCAAAGATAATATGGGACGCAAGCAAAGTGGTAATTAGAGGAACAATTTCTAAAATGCAATATGAACAAAGAAGAAAAGAGAAAGAGAAAGAAGGAAAAATAAGGAAGAAATTAAAAGAAATGGAAGAGGAATGGAAATAGAATGGAGATAAAAACTTAATGTGTGAGATTGACAATTTACAACAACAATTAAAAATGATAGCCATCAAAGAAATAGAAAAGAAATTAAAATTGGTAAGGAAAATGCATTTTGAAGCTGGAAATAAAGAAGGGAAATTGTTAGCTAGCAGACTGAGGAAGAAAAGAGATACAAAAATAATCACAGAGATAAAACATGAGGGGAAGATATTCACAGACCAAAATAATATTAAGAGGCTATTTAAAGAATACTATGAAGATCTTTATAGAAAAGAGGCAGATGGAGGAAATGATAGGAATCTAATAAAAAAATATTTAGACAGACAAAAAATAATCACACTAAGCAAAGATCAAGAAGAAAATTTAAATAAACCAATATCTAGAAAAGAGATTCTAGAGGAGATACAAAAACTGAAATTAGGGAAGGCGCTAGGCCCGGACGGGCTTTCATCAATATTTTATTTTTTTAAAAAAATGGTTGACAAAATAATTGAACCACTAAGAGAAATGGTAAATAATATTCATGAACAAGGCATATCAGACTCATGGAAAGAGGTATACATCTGTTTGATACCAAAAGAAAATAGAGAAATCAGATGTAAAAAACTATAGACAAATTTCATTGATTAATACTGATTAGAAAATGTTTGCAGCTATAATAGCAACAAGACTAAACAAGATCCTCAAATTAATAATCCATGAAGTTCGGAATGGATTCCTACCCAGAATACAAGCAAAAAAACAATTTGAGAATAGTATTGAACATCATCAAATGCTCTGAATACCATAATGAATGAAAGCTGGCGATGTTTCTGTTAGATGCCGAGAAGGCATTTGACAGAGTCAATTGGAATTTTATGCTAGATCTAATTAAGAGAATGGGAATGGGAACCAAGTTTACAGAGTGGATAAAGGCAATCTACAAAGACCAAAGAGCCTAAGTTATAGTAAATGATGAAAGAACTCAAAAGATCCAAATACAGAGAGGGACAAGACACCTTGTTGTTTATTATAGTGTTAGAAATACTAGACAACCAAATCAGGGAAGACGTGATGATAAAAGGGATAAATGTGAAAGAACATATTTTTAAATTACAAGCCTTCACCGATGATATCATTTGTTTTCTAGAAGAACCTAAAGAAAGTATAGAAAGATTATTATTTGTGATACAAGAATTTGGAAAATTAGCTGGATTTCTACTAAATAAAGACAAAACATCAATAATGATGAAGAATATGAACTCGAAAGAAGAGGAAGAGTTAAAGGAAATGATGGGATTCAAAATAAGAAAAAGGTAAAATATTTAGGTATATACTTAATAAAGAGAAATATAGATCTGTTTAAAAACAATTAACAAAAAACATGGGATGAAATAAAAAAATGGAAAAATGGAAGAAACTACAGCTATCCTTTCTGGGAAGGATAGCATTATTGAAAATTAATATACTGCCTAGATTTATATATCTATTTCAAAATCTTCCTATCATTATGAAAGAGAGGTATCTGGATGAGTGGCAAAGGGAATTAGTAAAATTTATATGGCTCGGGGGAAAAAGCCAGAATTAAGTGGAAATTACTCACAGAAGAAAAAAATAAAGGAGGATGTGGTCTGCCAAATTTGAAATTATATTATTATGTGTCATGTTTACTATTGGTAGAGGATTGGATAAAATTTAACAATGAAAGATTCTTAGAAATTGAAAGAATCAAACTAAGATACGGGTATAATGCGTTTTTATGGTATGAAAAGTTAAAAGATAATAAGGACTTTTTGCATCATATTATAAGAAATGCTTTACTTAAAGTTTGGATAAAAATTAGAAAACAATTTTATAATAATATCCCAAGTTGGGTTGCAAGTCAAGAGGCACTTTTTGGAAGATCTAGGACCTTTACAGACTGCCAGAAATAGTGCAGCTTGAGGCCACTTTAACTGTCCTGGCTCAGTGGTAGGGAATCATGGGAATTGTATTTTTTCTGGGACATTGAGCCTTCTCTGTCAGAGAGCTCTGGTGCCACAATAAACTACATTTCCCATGATTCCTTAGCACTGAGCCAGGACAGTTAGAGTGGCCTCAATTTGCACTATTTCTGGCAGTCTGTAAAGGTCCCTAGAAAGAAAGGTAAACCTTGGTTGACATATAAAAAGCTAATAAAATGGAAAGAGCGAGAAGAGAAAGAGTTGAAGTCTGAAGGAATTCTAAACAAATTAACAGAAAAAGATTGGTTCTTGTGTAGACAATTAAGAGAGCGATTCAAAATGGATAAAGCGAGTAATGGGTTTATGAATGAAAAAAACAAATATAGATAAAATAATCTTTGATAAAGAGGGGAAACATATATCTAAATATTATAAAATAATAAAAGAAAGAGATCTAGAAAAGGAATGTGTAAAACAGGTAATGATAAAATGGGCTCAGGATGTGGGAAAAATAATAGAACTAGGGAAGTGGGAAAAATTCTGGTGGGACACCAATAAATTTACATTATGTCAGGATCATAACGAGAATTACATAAAGATGTTCTATCATTGGTTCTTCATGCCAGTAACAATTGATAGAATTTATAAAACAGGAAATGAGAAATGCTGGAAATGCCAGAAAGTTGTAGGTACATTTTACCACCAATGTTGGGAGTGTAAAGAAGCTAAAAAAATAAAATAAAATTGGAAGATGTTCCAAAACAAAATCTCAGAAATACTAAAGGCTCAAATCCCACTTGATATAACATTCTTTTTATTAAATATAATAAGTTCAGTAGGGACAGAATTGGAACAGAAGTTTGAAAGAATAATTTATATGCTGTTACCACGGCAAGAATCATGTATGTGAAATACTGGAAACAAGCTAATACTCCATCTGAAAAAGAGTGAGAATACAAAAATGTGAGAAGCGATGGAATTAGACATTCTAACAGCATTATTAAGGAACAATATAAGGAAAGATGTTGAGAGGGAATGGTTGTTATTTAAGGAATGTTGGAAAATGGATAATATTGGAGCATAAACTTATGATGGACTAAGATAACATAAATAAGAGTAACATTATTGTGTAGAAAAATATGTGTGGGCAAAAATCAGGGGTTCATGGGTTCATGGGTGAAATAGAGACTTGAAGGTTTAGTACAAATACTGTATCTCTTTATTTAATTTGCAGTACCTTGCTGTATTGCTGTTTTTTTTTAATATTAAAGTGAATCCTTTTCTTTTTTATGAGTTGAGATCTGTGTTCCTTCCTGTCCTTTTTTGTTTTGTTTTGTTTATTTTATTTTTCCTACTTTCACTGTCTTGATTTTTATTTATTTTTGTTTTGCATTTAGTATGTATTTATTTGTTTTTCTTTTTCTCTGCTTTAAAGTTTTAACAATCTTTTTCATTCCAGGGGCAAGTTGTTGAATAGTTCCCATTCTTTTTCTAATTTCTCTAATGGTTTCTGATTGATTAAAGCTGTCAATTTGTCCATATATTTCATCTCTTCGACCTTCATTTTCCAATCTTCTATCTTTGGACTATCTCCTGATCTCCATCCTCTGGCAATGATTAATCTAGTTGCTGTTATTAAATACAAGATTACTCTCCAGTATCTTATTGATAGTTCTTTATTAAGTTTTGTAGTAATATTCAACAAAAATAATTCTGGGAAGAGAGGTATTTGGCTTTTAAATTTCGATTGCATAATTTTGTGAACTTGTTGCCAAAACTTTTGAATTGTTGGATATGTCCACCACATGTGATACAACGTACCTACTTCTTTTTGGCATTTCCAGCATCTATCACTGTATTTTCTTGTTTGTTTTCCTTAATTTCTTTGGGGTAAAGTACCACCTGTTAGCGATTTTCACAAATTTTTCCTTCAGATCCTGTGATGCTGTGAAAGCATTTGTCTTTTTCCAAGCATCTTCCCATTCCTCGAGGGATATTGGATGACCAATATCTCTAGCCCAGTTAATCATTGCTTTTTTAATGTACTCTTGTTCCAACTCTCTCTCTAGAAGTATTTTATAAAGTTTTGAAATTTTACCTTTATCTGGAGATTGCAAAATTTTATCTAGTTCATTTGTGCCCTGTTGAAATTCTGAGTTTCTTATGTCTTCTTTATATTTGCTTTTTATTTGGGAATAGCTGAACCATGTTAAATTTATATTTGCCTTCGTCTCTCTCTGGGAGATAATACTCTCCTTTGTTATATTTTCTGAGTAGGTTGTGGTATTTTAGCCAAACTCATGTCTTACTTCTTTGAAAGAAGGCTTCTTGGGTTGATATCCATAGAGGAGTTTTCTGATAATACTTATTTTTTATAAATAGCTATATTTTTAATAGTGAATTTCTCAAGATGTGATTGTTAAAGTCTCTGTTTGCTTGAAGCTTGTCATACCAAACATATGCGTGCCATCCAAATTGATTTTTGAAAACTTTCAGGTCTAGTAATTTTTGATTGTCTAACTTTATCCAGTTCTGCAACCAGATTAGACCACATGCTTGGTAATATATTTTGAAGTTTGGTAAAGCACACCCTCCCCTTTTTTTCTCGTCCTGAAGTGTTGGCGTTTTTATTCATGGCTTTCCTCCTTTCCATATGAATTTATTTATTTCTTTATTCCATTCTAAAAAAAGTCTTTTCTTTTGTTATAATAGGAAGATTTAGCAACAAGTATAGTATTTTTGGGCGTATATTCATTTTTATAGTTACTATTCTTCCCAATATAGATAAATTCAACTTACTCCATTTAATTAGGTCTTTTTTTATTTTTTCCCATAATTTTTTATAGTTATTTTCATAAAGATCCATATTCTTGTTAATAATCCATATTCCCGGGTGTTTAGTTTTATTTGTTAGATTACAACCTGAGATACTTGCCAGCTTTTTTTTTTTTTTTTGGTCCTTTTTCTTTACATTTTTAGTCATTATTATCATTTTGTCTTTATTCATTTTAAATCCTGAGTATTGTCCGAATGAGTTGATTTCTTTGAAAAGTTCCTGTATGTTATTTAAAGGATCTTGAAGTGTTATTACTATATCATCTGCATAAGCCTTTATTTTTAGTTCTTCGTTCTTTATTTTTGTCCCCTTTATTTTCTTATTTTCTTTTATTGCCTTAATTAATATTTCAACTGTTATTATAAATAACAATAGTGAGATTGGCCATCCTTGCCTAGTTCCTTTGTAGATATTAAATTCTTGACTCCTTTCTCCATTTATTACTAATCTAGCTCTCTGATCCTTGTATATTTGTTGAATACTCTTTGTAAATTGTCCTTGTAAGCCTATTTTCTTCAGGCAAGCAATCATAAAGTCCCATCTGACCTTGTCAAAGGCTTTTTCAGCATCGATATACACCAGTCCCAGTTTCTTTTCCTTGTTTATATGATAATACTTGATTGTGTTTATTATATCTCTGATGTTGTTTCTAATGTATCTTCCTGGCAGGAAACCGTTTTGGTCCTCTTGAATATAATTTGCAATTACTTTTTTTCAGTCTGCAGGTTAAGATTGAAGTATATATTTTGTAATCTGTATTCAGAAGTGAGATCAGTCTATAGTTGCTTATTTCTTTTGGGTTTTTCCCTTCCTTTGGTATCAGCGTTATATCTGAATGTTTCCAAGATTCGGGTATTCCATCTAATGGAATTGAATTGAAAGTTTCCTGTAATGGTTCTAATAAGATCTCTTCAAAAATCTTATAATAAGCTGATGAAAAACCATCTGGGCCTGGAGATTTATCTAATTTGAGATCTTTAATGACTTGACTTATTTCTTGCTTTGTTATTAATGCATTCATTTGTTTTATGTGCTGTTCATTAAGTTCAAACAGGGTCTTTTTATCCAAATACTCTTGCATTTTCATCTTGTGATCTTTAGAAGTAGTTTCTTCTTTAAATAAATTTGCATAAAATTCTAAAAAAGAATTCTTTATTTCCTCTTGTGTTTTAAGGGTTTTGTCTTTGTATGTAATTTCAGTTATTGTTTCCTTTTTTTGTCTTGTTTGAGTAATCTAGCCTGATTTCTTCCTATTTTATTTGCATGTTCAAAATGTTGTGGTTTGATTTTTCTCATCTTTTGGGCTATTTCTTCTAGATTCTGATGTTCAAATTTTAGTTGTAGAATTTTCAATTCCTTTTTTAGTTTGTTATTTTTAATTAGTTAATTTAAATTTAATTAGTTTAATTCTATTTTAAGGGGTGTGGGTTGTGGGTGGGGGGTTGTAGGAATTGGGAATGTTTTAATTGCTGTATCTTAACCTGCTGTAAGCCACCCTGATTGCTTTGCAGAGGGGTGGGTTATAAATAAATTATTATTATTATTATTATTATTATTATTATTATTATTGTTAGGTGTCTGATTAATCTTCCTTTCTACATCAGTCATTTGTGGTATTATGTCTACAATGTAATCCTCTTTCTTTTTTCTCATCTCAGATCCTTTTTTTATAAGCAATCCTCTGGCCACCGCCTTGCTTGCATCCCATATGGTTTTAATTTTTACATCTGGAGCGGAATTTTCTTTAAAGTATAGTCTTATTTCCTCTTTCATTTTTTTAACAAATGTTTCATCTTCCAAAAGATTTGAGTTTAATTTCCAACATCTTTCTTTTCTTGGTAGCAACATTTCAATGTTAATGAGGTTATGATCTGATATCATTTTTGATTTTATTTCCATTTTTTATATATATATTGCAAGAGGTGTTTTGAAATGAATCCCATGTTTAATCTTGAACTGGATTGATGTACATCTGAAAAGAAAGTAAACCCACTCCTATTTCCATATTTTTGTGTCCAAATGTCTTCCAGATTTTGTTCTTCTATCAAATACAAAAAGGTTTGTGGCAATTTTCCCTGATTTTTTCTTATAGGCTTGTCTGATTTTCTATCTATTTTTGGATGCAGTACACCATTGAAATCTCCAATTAACAAAATATTATTTTTGTTATAATCCAACAATTCTTTATTTAATTTTACATAAAAAAATCTTTATTTTTATGGGGACCATATATTGCAACAATTAAGGGGTTCTGAAAGTTAGTTTGCAATTCAATTTCAACATAGTGTCCCTCATTACTCTCAAATTTTTCCTTAGCTTGGTATTTTTTGTTCACATATAATGCCACCCGCTTTTTTTTTCTTACTTTCTAGTGCCGAGTAAAAAAGTTGTCCTAACCTGGGATTCTTTAGATACTTTATATCCCTATTTCTGATCCCGGTTTCTTGTAAAGCTATGATATCAGAATTAAATTTTTCTAACAGATGGAATACCTGCTTCCTTTTATAGGCTGGATTTAGGCCTTTGATGTTCCATGATCCTATTTTTAGTGACATTTTTCTTTTTCCTTTTCCTTTTAATTCGTTCTTTCTTTCAATATTAAGTTATTGTAGTTCTGTCCTCTCTTCTTCAGTTAGTATGTCATCTTCTTCTTCTTGGCTGTTATCAATGATCTTGTTCAGATCTCCTATTTCATTCAAGTCCAGTGAATCATCATCATTATTTTCCTGTTGTAAATCTTCTTCTGTGTCACCTTCATCTTCTCCATTAAGGTTTTTCTGTTTTCAGGTCAGCTTTTTGTCATTATCTTGTTCTTTTCTTGGTCTTGCTTGCTGGTTCTCGTGTTTCTTCTTTTGGTACTTTTCTCTAATCTCTTCCTTCATTTTTCTATTTTTTTTATCATAGGAAACTCTCTTTCTTGTGGCTTCTCTGCCACTGACTTCTGTGCTAACCTATGGCAGTGTCACTTAACCTTTTAGCCACGTCTCTCCAGAGAAATCAAGGGGGGGGGGTGAGACTTCATCCCCAATGCATGCTTTCTACCATTTTCACCTCTGACAAACTTTTAAGAGGAAGGTAAGCCTCCAATGCGAAATTCAAATTCCACCACAGCCTTGCCACTCACAGACAGGACAAGCATCCCAGACGACCCTGGACGCTGACCGTCAGCCAGCATTCCCAAGACCGCTGCACCACCACTTGCAGCCACATGGTGCCCGCATCAGTCCTACCACAGCCCCCACCGAAGCAGACGAGCAGCTCCCTCCTTCACAGCCATCCCACCTCTGATCCTAGATCCTAAATCTTCTAGCCAAGCCACCGCACAAATGCCGATTATGGACAGCGTTCCCCAAGCAAAGCCTGACATTGCCCCCTGGATTTGCATTTCTGTTGCCCCCTTGGACTTGCATTTCTTTGTCCACATTCAAGACCCCTTGCCTTGGACTTGCCAGCATTCCCATGGAGTCATCCTGCCTGCATTCGAAAACGGACTTTCACTCTATTTTCCCCTTGGACTCACACCCATCCAAGACACTCACTTTCATATTGTCATTGCTGTTTATTTTGTCAACAGTGCATTGCCACTGCTATTTTGTTGTTGCTTTCCTATTGTTGTTGTTGTTTTTCTTTTATTGATTGCTTTTCGAATTGTTGTTGTTCTGTTTACTGATGAAGTATGAATGGGTTCCCGATGTGTGATTAGGGATCCCAACCCTACTTTCCAAGAGAGAGACACCTTCGCCCAAATACAACTCCTTCTTCCAAATTGTCACACCGAAATTCTATGATAAAGGCTAATTCGAAAGACATTGATCCCAACACACCAGTGCATTGGTCTCAACGCTTTCAGTGGGGGGGACTGTTAGTAAATATGCTCCATTTTTTCATATATATTTTAGCCATGTGGAGTTTCCTATGACCCCAGCCTGACCCTTGGGAGATGGCAGCCATAATTCCCTAGATGTGAGGTCAGGTAAGCAAGCTAAAAATTGCTTAAGACCACTAAAGATTTCCTGGACAGGCAGGTTTTGGGAGTTGTCCTTGGGAATATCCCATTATAATGGAAAAGATACCTAATGGTGTTTGTTTGTCTCAGTTAATGAGACGGTGATTAGATTTGACTGCACCCCTTTTCTCTAGCTTCCTTTCCTTGATAGTTTTGAAACCAAATGCATTGTTTAGACCAGGGGTAGGCAACCTTTCCCCTTTAAGGGCTGAGGGACTTCAGTTCCCAGAATCCCAGGAGCTATTGGCCAACATGGGACTATTGGCCAACATGGCTGAGGCTACCCCTGGTTTAGACTACCCCTGGTTTAGACTATGCCCAGACTTAAGTAGACAATAGTAAACCAATCAAGCCTTTGTCCACCTATTGTTTAACTCATGGCTAGAAGGCAGAAATTGCCCTTAAAAACCCCTGGATTTTAGCAGACCTCGTGCTACCTTGGAAGTGCATGCTGAAACTCTGTCGGTCTGTGCTCTGAGATAGTTCCCGCAACCCCCTCTCTTGCCAGTCATGCCCCCTCCACAGAACTCATCCTCATTCGCCACCAGAAACCCAGAAGAGTCCCTCGAGTGTGAGGATATCTCCCTCTATCCTGGTTTCCCTCTTGCCTCCCCCACTCTCGCTCTTCCTCACTCATTTTTCTAGTGTGTGTGTATGTGTGCTGCATTTGGATGCTTGTTTACTTTGTCACATAAATGTTTTAGACTTTAATTGGAGCTTGGTCCATTTCAGTGTCTTTCCTTGCCAGAATCTTATGTCTCCCGTAGACAATTGGATAAGATCTTAGAAGCGAAGTTGGGCGCTTCCCTCTCACCTTTCAGCTAATTATAAATTCCCCAAAATTAGGTCTTGGTTTCCCAACATCCTGTCACCAAGTATTCATATCTTTCAACGCTCTCAAGTTCCCTCTAAACTGTACACCTAGCAAGGCATACCTGAGAAAAACCAGTTTACCTCAAGATTTCAACAACCAAGATATTTAAGCCCCATTAAACATCAAGACTGAATCCAGACTGAGATGGATCATGAGGGACCATCATTCTCTGTCCCATAGATGGCTTTGAGAAATCTGTATCTTTTTTTTTTTTTAATCCAAGAGATCTTGCTGGAGAAGATTTCTATGGATACTGTGGACTGCTAAAAAGACAAATAAATGGGTCCTAAAGCAAATCAAGCCTGAACTCACCCTAGAAGCCAAGATGACTAAACTGAGAGTGTTGTACTTTGGCCAAATCATGAGAAGACAGGACTCACTAGAAAAGACTATATGGCTTGGTAAGGTGGAGGGTAGTAGGAAAAGAAGACCATATTCCATATGGATAGACTCAGTCAAGGAAACCTGAGTCTTGAGTGTGCATGATCAAAACAAGACTGTTGATGATTGAGCAACTTGGAGGATTCTCATTCATAGGGTCACCATAAGTTGAAGTTGATTTGACGGCAATTAACAATTAATAGCAACAAGAGTTCAAGGCCAAAACCTGAGACTTAGAGAAGAGCCCTTTTGATGTCCTAGGAGGCAGGTCTTGGCAATGTTACTCAATGTTACAAAGGATGGATCCTGGTGATTTCATTAAGTCTGATTACTTAAGCATCAATGACAGTTGCACAGAGCATGTTTCAAACACCAGATCTAAATAACGGGGGGGGGGGGATAATATACACACACTTTTCAAAACAACTTTCTTTTCCTGAGATTTCTCTCTTAGCCCTGAGGACTGATGAAGAAGGGCCAGGCCCTGTGATCTGGGAGCCCTACCTATAGGGCACATGATGCATGGAAAGTTTTTGCAGATTCTATATTGTGGCTTTTGGGAATTGGGGATTTACCACTAACTACCCTCCCCGGCCTTGCACTGCTGCTGTCTAGGCTTGCACAACAAGAAAGCTCATGAGTCATGACAATGGCCCTCCACTCTCTACTTTATTCCATTGCATCAGCATATGCACCCACCAGCTCTCTCCCCAGCCATCTGCTCTTGCTCCTGGTGGCGCAGTGGTTAAATGCCTGTACTGCGGCCACTCACTCATAAACCACAAGTTTGCGAGTTCAATACCAGCCAGGGCTGAGGCTTGACTCAGGCCTGCATCCTTCCGAGGTTGCTAAAATGAGTACCCAGCTTGTTGGGGGGCAATCAGCTCACAGTTGTAAACCGCTTAGACATCCCATAGCATGATACGAAGCGGTATATAAATGAAGCTGCTTTGCTTTTGCTTTTTCTCCTGGCTTTTTGGTGCCCCAATGTTTATGCAAGTACAATGCATATACAAACAAATGCTAAGCCAGTGAACTGGGCTGGAAATCCATGGTGTTCAAGCTTTAAAGCCACCACATAGATTTTTTTAAACAACAACAACAACAACAACAACAACATATTTTCCTCCTATACTGCCTAGACAGCCTAAGAAGCCTATAAATTTCCTGAGGTTTCAGAAACAACTCTGAGATCTTGCAAGAATATGTCAGGATGGTGTACACCCGAGCGGGGAATAATGAAGCTCTCCAGAGGTTGATTGATGGAAGTTTCCAGTGTTCCTCACCAATGGGGTTGCTGGTCATGGTTAACTGGAGTTTTATAGTCTGAAAACCTCTGAAGTGCTGCAGGAGTCCCTGCCCAGGGGTATATCATCCCCAATGTGATCATTTTATGTGCACAGGAATTGAAAATATAGTTTAAATATGATCTTAGATGACAAAATCCAGCATGGCTACATTTCTGACTTTTTTTGAAGCATGTCCAGCATTATACCCCAAACTGGTCTGAATTTCTGCTTCTGCTTTGTTGAGTATTGATGTCCTGCTCCTTCATTCCTACATGAGTAACAGATAGAGCTACCAAGGCCTGCTGGTTTTTCCTTAATGGTGTCTTTCTAAGCTTTAGGTTGACTTTTCTACTTTCTTTCCTGCTTCTTTCTGTTCTCTCTACCTGGATGTTCAAGCCCTCTAGTGAGTTTTCCCCTTGGGCTTTGCTCAGAGGCGCTTCTTGTTATCTCTCTTTCCACAACCATACAGAATTGTTGTTATTATTGTTAATAATGTTGCAAAACTGATTAAGAATATTTGAGATAAAAGTAGGGGTCCTTTTGATACAATATGGAATTTATTAATGGGGCATCCATATGTCATTTTTGTTTGCTGTAATGCACACATTTGATATGATTGTGATGTGCTGTAAACTGAAGTCAAGACAGGATTTGGAACTGTTTGAAATGTGGAGAATGGGCTTGCATCTTTTAGTGCTATTTCTTCCCCCCCTTCTTTTCCTTCCTTCCTTCCTTCCTCTCTCCCTCCCTCTTTTAGATGTATCTGAAAAATATTTCTAGGCAACTTCAGTTCTACAAATACTCAGTCTCTCACATTTATTTTATCGAAAGTGAAATGTTCTGTTTATACAGTAATTATGCTTTGTACTTTGGTTCATTATTCCCATGTGTTTCCTCTCTGCAGACCATCACCATCAATGTATATGATATTACCTTCTGCTGAGGTGCACTGTTAATCTATCCAGATCAGCAATGTCTGCCCTAACTGGCAGCACTTATTCTAAATACTTTTCAGGCATGATGCAAGCACAAAACATCCTCGAACATGTGCATAATTCCTGAAATGGGACAGAAATCCTGAACTAGGAAAAGAAAAAAATGTTCAAAAATACTCCAAAAATGTTCAAAAAATCTTGACAAGAAGAGCCCTCAACTGATGAGAAACTTCACAATTTGGGACTTATTCTGCCCAAAATTCAAACATGCTTTATCTGCATGGAAAACAACATTATCTGCACAGGAAGCAGCCTTTTCTGTGCAGAAATGCTATTTCTGCATAGAAATATTATGTCTTGTACAGTAAATGTTGTTTCCTGTGCAGTCTGGGTAAAAAATCACCCAGCTACAGCCAAAAAACAATATACATAGCAGAGTACAAAACAACCCCTCCTCCATCTATTGGTATGTGCAGTGCATTGGACACTTTTCACACTTAAAAGAAACATTCACAGAAAGTTGATTCATCCAAAGTTCTAAAGGCTATCTTCAGTTGTAATATGTATAATATAATACAGCATGCATATATATATATATATATATATATATATATACACACACACACACACACACACACACACACACTTCTCTGACTTTCAATCAACTCCAAAGTCTGCTTCACAGCTACAAACTAACTCACAGTGGCTCACAGCAAAAACCTGCTGCTCCATCAATAACTCACAACCAACAACAAGCAGCTGAACCTTCCAACTGTCAACTGTCTTCTGAACATGTGACCAGTCTCTTGGTCCACTGATATAGAATGTTGGCTGTGAGTCATCGTTCAGTCAATCAAAATATTTTCTTCTCTGTTTAAAGTCACAACTACTCTGATAGAAACATATTTTTTTGCACTAAAACAATATTTTTACACAAACATATAGTTTTCTGGGCAGAAAATGATGTTTTATTTGTTTGTTTGAAAAAAGAGTACATACAATTTTCCCACACAATAAGTCCCAAACTGCAAATAGTCTTCACAATTGTGTGACTTTTGAAGACTTTCAGTAGGAAGAAAAATGCAAGTATTACTCATTGTTTCCTTCAAGAAGAAACATAGGGGCTGTACAGACACCCCCTAAGGGGTGGCTCAGTGCCACCCCTGGGAGCACCTGATCAGGGCCACAGCAACCACATGCTGCAGCTCCAATCCAGCTTTTTGTCACTCCAAAAACAGCTGGCAAATGCCATTCCTTCTTGGAGTGGCAAAAAGCCACCCTTACTGCTGCCACCGTGGCTCTTCAGTGCCTCTTTGGTGCAGCATGTCTACATGCTGTGCCAAAGAAGTGCTCTGATGCCATGCACTGTGCGATGTGGTGTGTAGTGTGACAGTGGCATTGGAGTGGAGTCAGGGCAGCCAGAGTGGTCACCCGACCCCTACTCCAACCCCAGGTCAGCCCTTGTGGCTGGTCTGTACAGGCCCTTAGTGAAGAATTACATCCATGTCCTGAACTGGTTCATCCTCTAGTACACATGAGAAAGGAAGCAAGCAAGCAAGATCATCTTACTATAAGATAGTGGCATGTAAATTTCAAGAAAGATTTGTGTACTTTCAAGACTGTTTATTGTACTTACTCGCAAAATCCATAGTATTGGGAAATGTAACTGTTGCTTTGTTGTATAGGCTAGTAGAAGTAGTAGCAGCAGATGGGTTTGTGTCTTTGTGGTTAACCACCCTATTCTCTTGTGTTTGCAGGTGTGTATTTTAGCTTCACAAGAAAAGCAGACCCTAGTTTTTTTCCACAAAAACAGGAGTTTTGTGCAAAGTATATTTGCACAAACTGGAAAAAAATGATTTAAAAAAACAAGGATGTAAGCAAAACTTGGCATCACAGATTCCTACTGGAAACAAAAACTATTGGGTCATGTTGTAGTGAAAAATTCTTGAGATTTTGTCTCATCATGTTGAGATGGTCAGTCTCACCTAGAATCTCATGAATTTTGTAAATTCCTCATAACCATGTCCCAGAATCCCCAGTAGATCACTTTGCTATTAACACCAGACATCTTCTTTCACCATACCTGATGTGGTTCATCTGGGTGGTGACTGTGTGGCAGATAGATTAGACAGCAATGATGAGTGGAACTTAATTTCCCAGTAGTGCAGTCAATTAATAGGGTGGCACAGCCGGCATCTGGCTGGCACTGCAGTAAGTGGTGGTGAGTAGTCTCCAGTTTCAAGAAAGAAAAATGATGTCTATGCAGGATCACACTGACATATGCTTGCCCAGGGACCCTGAAAGCCAATAGCCAAGTCTGAAGGCCTTTGCATACTGTCAGAAATAGCGCAGCTTGAGTCTACTTGAACTGCCCTCACTCAGTGCTACAGAATCATGGGAATTGTATTTTTTTTCTGAGACATTGAGCCTTCTCTGTCACAGAGCTCTGGTGCCACAATAAACCACAGTTCCCATGATTCCCTAGCACTGAGTCAGGGCAGTTCAAGTGGACTCAATTTGCACTATTTCTGGCAGTCTGCAAAGGCCCTGAGTCTTTCATTTAGAGATCTCCAGCTTTGAATCCTGAATCACAGAATCTGTTGGAAGGCCCCTGTAGGACATTTAGCTCAACACAGGAACTTGAGGTAGATATTCCCAGCAGTTAGCTGTCCAGTCTCTTTCAGAAGATGCCCAGAGAAAGAGACTTCATCACTTCTCCAGGCAATTGGTTCCATTGCTGAACTGCTCTTACAATAAAGAACATCCTTCTAATGTTTAATCAAAATCTACTTTCTTATAACTTAAAACCTGGTCCCTCCCTCTGAGGTAGCAGAGAACAAACCTGCACCCTGCTCTCTGTGACAGACCTGTGATTATCTTCATGAATTATCCCACTGAACCATGGCTATAATGCTGGAGGTGTTTTAGGGAATTCTGCTAATATTCTCTGATTTAAGCACTTGATAAATCTGTATGGTGAGGGAAAGGGGGCATTTTCTTGTAACTGGTTTATATTCAGAGACTCACATATGCTCCTAGTCACAGAGGTATTTACCAGATAATTATTCTGGCTTTATTCAGAGGTCAGCTTTAATATGGTAGTTCATTTTCATTTGGAGATTGTCTCTAGTTGCTTTGGAAAGGTCTATCAGCATTTTTCTCTATTATTTTCCTAAAGGTCTCAGGAAACACATGAAAACCTGAAGACCAATGATCAAAGTGTCATTCTTGGTAGCAAGAAACTTGAAGAACCAGGAAAAATCTTTAAGTGTAAATTCACTATAGCTTTATTCCGGAATCACGATACTTAGCCACAGCAATCCTTTTAGAAACAACTCTAAGGATCTCGCACCAAACCAGTACTTTAAAGTCCTCTGACCAAACCCCCTTTCTTCCCTCCCCAGTAGTCTGGTTGTCCATATCAAAGGATCTTTGAAGTTCAGTTCTTCCAGGTCTTTCTCCTATCATCACCTGTGATTGGAAGGCAAATTATCATTCCAGTCATAAACCTGCCTCAGTGTCCCAGCTACTATTTACAATGCCCATCTGCCATTGCCTTTGATTCCCCCCCCCCCCCCACATGATCACCCTTTGGTGGTCAGATTCCTTTGAGAAACATAGAATTCTGACACTCTTCCACCCCTGAAATGTTTTATACTACTTATTACACATATCAATCCCCTCCTGGCTTGTCTGGGTATTGTTCATGAAACTGTTTGACCAACTCTGGGGCATCTACATGTCTGGCATAGACCCATTCATTATGTGAGTCTGGAAAGTGTTGCCAGATGACCAAATATAGTAACTTTTTCCTGTGCCACTTGGAATCTAAAATCTTAGCAACTGTAGCCAAAAATCTATTATGGGGAATTTTAGTTAGCTCAAACTGAGAGGGGGTTGACACCAAGGATGCTGCAAGACCGTCTCCAATGTGTTTACCAAGAGGCTGGTAGATCTATGAATTGGTGAAGAGACAGAATTCTCCAATTAAAGTATTATTTTATTAAAGGGGGAATCACACAGCAATTCACACACATGCATTCACTTGTTCAAGGCTCAGGAAATCAGGGGTTAGCTTGAAAAAGATGTTGAAGCAAAACTATGGGTTATACTTACTACAGATGCGGCTTTCTCCGGGATCCAATTGGGTGAAGTGGCATGATACACAACTGTTCTGAGAGCAGTTCGTTGCAGAGATCGTTGTTGATTGGTGGGAGGCTCTTTTTTCACTGACACTCTAGTCTACGGCAAAAAAAAAAAAAAAAACCAGTGGGCCGCGGGCCAGATAAATGGCCTCTGCTGGCCATGTCCGGGCTGTGGGCCATAGTTTGAGGACGCCTGCCTTAGAGTCATGGCACAACTGCAGAATTTTGGATCTCAGCTCTTCCGGAACATAGACCGGTCTCCTTTGTGCCACAGCCCATCTTTGAGATCTAGGGTGTCTGGATGGTCTGCCAGCCATTGATCATTTTTCCTCACCTCGCTGATGTCTTGAAACAAAAGATCCAGAAGGATGGCTTGGGCCAGGACCTCCTTCTCCTGGTGTGCTTGACTTCAGGTGGTCACTACCAGCCCTAGTTGGTTAGGGGTACAAATAGTTTCTTCTAGCATTTCTCTCTGACTTTCATGTTAAGACAATCTGGATAAAGTGTCCACAATCACATTTTCTTTTCCTGAGAAAACCTTTAGCTTGAATTTGAAGCAGTAGAATTCTTTAGCCCACTAACTCTGTTTTGGACTTAATTTTCTCAGAGCTTCCAAGGCTTCTAAATTGCGATGATCAATCCAAACCTCAAAGAGGTGGCTGGCCCCTTCCAGGAATTGGTGCCAAGTTTGCAGTGCCCTCTTGATGACCACTGCTTTTTTCTCCCATGTAGGCCAATTTAGTTGCGCTCCCTGGAACATTTTGGATAATTAAGCACATGGTCTTAGCCTCCCTTCTGAGTCCTTTTGCATTAATACAGCACCCAACACAACATCATTGGCATCGGTTCGCATAACAAAGGGCTGGTCTGGATCGGGGTGTTTTAAAATAGGCTCCAAGTAAAAGAGTTCTTTCAGCTGTTCAAAAGCTGCTTGACAGTCCTGAGTCCTCCATCCAGGTAAACTAGGACTCCCTCAAACAACAAGTTATGTAGCACTTCATTCATGAGTCTCATAAAAATGCCCGGTGTGCCTGATAGCCCAAAAGGAAGAACGAGATATTCAAAGGCCCCCAAGAGGCAATTAAATGCAGTCTTAAACTCTTCCCCTTCTTGTATGCGCACCTGGTAGTAGGCATCTCTCAAATCCAGTTTGGTAAAGCTGCGTCCAGTGGCTAGCCAGCCAGTATGTCCTTCATCAGAGGAATTGGGAATTTGTTAGTATTTCAAATCCCATTAAGGTTTCTTTGTCCATTACCCAGCATAGTGAACCATCTTTCTTCTCCTGGAAGAACACTGGGGCCCCAAACATGGAGGTGGATGGGCGGATGAAGCCCCTAGCCAAGTTCTTTTCCACAAAGTCCTTTAAGGTTTTCATCTCCAGTGGGGTCATGGAGTATAGTTGGGATTTGGGGACTTCTGCTCCCAGTATTAGTTCAATTGCACAGTCTGTTTCTGGATGGGGCAGGAATTGGTTGCACTCCTTTTCCTCAAACACCTCTGCAAAGTCTCTATATTACAGAGGATAGCCTGATGGGTCCTCCGTGACTGCGCTTCTGACCCTCTCTAGCACTGAGTCATGTTGCCCCAGTGTCACCACTGTGCACTCTGCTGTCTCTGGTGTGCACTCTGCATCCACAATCATCAAGAATCAGTTCTCCTGACCCCCACTGGAGCCCGGGTTATGGAAGTGCAACCAGTCTGTCCCTAGGATTAGTTGCTACTCTGAAGTATGGCCTAGAATCAACTGGATCTTCTCCTAATGATCTGATACTCCTAGCTAGATCAAGTGCTCCCCTCATTGAGGTGCTGTCCATTTGGTGAAAGTTGATGGGTGCTTCAACTTTCAGATGTTCAGTCCCATTTGTCTTGCTACAGTGGGGTTGGTGAAGTACTGTGTGCATCCCGAATCAATAGCAGCCACTAAGTTCATACTCCTGTTCCCACCCCGATCTTCCACCTTCACATCCAGGGTGTATAAGGGAACCCCACCACTCACTCTCACACTATGGCACTGAGATCTTATGGCCTTCCTCCTGCCACTGCCCAAAGCTGGCAGTTGAAGTTTTCTGCCAGTTCTGCATTGTCCTCTGACTCTGTTGTGTCCAGGAACATCTCTGGATCTGCAGCTACAGCTGCAGTCTTGAGGGCTCAACCTCCCAGTCCTGCTCTGGAGTGTCACTCGTCTCCCGGCAGTGGTGAAGGGTGCCGCCTCTTCATCAGGCTGCTCGGCAGCCTGTTCCTCCTTTCAGGGCATGCTGCCATCAGATGTCCCTTCTGCCTGTCTTCTCTGTTGCTTGTATTCCACCTCCTTGGGCTTATTTTCTTTCTCCTTCCTTTCAGAGTGGCTTGGGTTTGCATTAGTTCCCTTGTTCACTCCCAGTTTCCAGTCGGTCATCAACTGGATCTCTAGCTACACCATTTCAACCTCTCTCGCCAGTTGGATCCACTCTCTCACCATCTCTGTGTTGTCAGTCATCTGGACCCACTTCAACAGGTCTGCTCATAACCCTGCCTTGAAGTGTTACACCTTGGTGGCTTCGGGACAGTCTATGACTTGAGCTGCTAGTCCTTGAAACTCCATTGCATGTTCCGAGAGTCACCACCATCAGTTTGGCTTGGGCTTTCTTAATCCTAAAAGAGAAGGCCACCATGAATGCCGACAGGTTCTCCAATTCTCGGGCTCGGGCATCAAACAATTGCACTAGCCAGTTGGCTGCATCACCTACCAGGTGTGCAGTCACACACCTCACTCTGGCACACTCCGTAGGGAATGTGGATCCCCACTTCCACATGTGTGTTGTTACTTAGGCCATGAAGTAAGATAACACACTGGATCTCCCATCAAACCACATCTCCAGTTGTCACATAGCTGGGTTCTGAGCATGACTCATGGGTACTATTGTGGGAGTTCAGAGGGTTGCTTCTTCTCAGGCCAGACATTGTGCTCTTGTGGCTTGCACTGGTGTGGCCAGAGTCACCAGGAACTGGTCCCACCACATAGCCCCATGGGTTGGGGTTTCTTCTGCGGTGTCTGTCCACTGCACTGGCCTCTAACCAGGATCCCCATCCTGCCTTCTCTGCCATCCTCATCATCACGACAAGCCCCAGCTAGCCATCAAGGTCCAGAACCACTCATACTCTTCCATTGCATCCAGCAGGTCCTCGGAGGTATCCTCGCATGACCTGTCCAAGGTTTCATCGGCACTTCTTCCATGGACCAGTCCTTGCAGTCCAGGTAAGTTGGGGTCTGTCCTGTTCTGCACCTCCATGCTGTCCACTAGGCCTCCTCCTGAGTTCAGCTGCCATTCCCAGGGCCTTCCCTGGCTTCCTGAGGTCTCCTTACTCCAGCCACCTGGCTAGGGTTCACTTGACCTTCCCAGGCTGTGGCCACCAAGCTGCCACTTCACTCTGCCTTGAAAGGTTCTTCCAGGTCAGCTTTGCCTCAAGCCACAAGTGGTTGCTGTGGACAAGGTGAAGTTGGAGGGAGAGGAGTTTCAGTGCCATGCTTGGTAGCAAGAAACTTGAAGAACCAGGAAAAAACATCTTTAAGTGTAAATTTGCTATAACTTTATTCCGGAATCAAAATACTTCGCCACAGCAATCCTTTTAGAAACAACTCTAAGGATCTCCCACCAAACCAGTACTTTAAAGTCCTCTGAGCAAACCCCTTCCCCCCCCCCCACTCCCCAGTAGTCCAGTTGTCCATATCAAAAGATCTTTGAAGTTTAGTTCTTCCAAGTCCTTCTCCTTTCATCTCCTGGGATTGGAAGGCAAACTTTGATCCCAGTCACAAACCTGCCTCAATGTCCCAGCTACTATTTACAATGCCCATCTGCCATTCCCTTTGATCTCCCTGCCTCTACATGATCACCCTTTGGTGGTCAGGTTCCTATGAGAAACATAGAATCCTGACACAATAATGACAGTTTAGAATTCAGTATCCCATTACATTCAGTCAATATTCCCTTTTGTAAAGAAAGAACATGAATTCATCTGCATGCAAAATGCTCTGTCTGGATATATAATTCCAAAACTGAGACTAAGGCCTGAATCCTATTAGTAGCCTCATTGAAGTTATGGCCATTGAATCAACTGAAGTGAAATAAGTGTTGACTCATCCATTCAAGAAGTGGATGAATGGGTCTGTTCTGACAGGGACTACTAAAAGGTATCAGTTGCTAGAATTTTCTTTAAAATATATCAGTCAGTGAAATAATAATAATATTATAATATCATCCGGCAGGTCATTCCATAGTCTGGGAGCGGCGGACGAGAAAGCCCTCTGAGAGGTCTGCAACAGCCTGGTCTTCATCGGCTGTAGCAGATTCCTCCCAGAGGACCAGAGTGCACGGGGGGGGGGGGGATCGTATAGGAAGAGGCAGTCCTGGAGATAAATTGGACCCAAGCCATGTAGGACTTTAAAGGTTAAAACCAACACCTTGTACTGTGCCCAGAAACTAATCAGCAGCCAGTGGAGAGATTTAAGCACAGGTGTAATATGCTCTCTCCTAGATGTTCCAGTAACTAGTTTGGCTGCCATATTTTGAACCAATTGAAGTTTCCGGGTTAAGCACAAGGGTAGCCCCATGTAAAGAGTGTTGCAGAAGTCCAGATCTGAGGTTACCAGAGCATGTACCACAGTTTCGTGGTCCCTACTCTCCAGGAGAGGGCACAGCTGGCATATCAGCCGAAGCTGATAGCAGGAACTCCTGACCGTCGCATTCACCTGACTAGTCATGTGGATCAACGAGTCTAGAAGTACCCCCAAACTGCGAACACAATCCTTGGAGGAGAGTGTGACTCCGTCCAGGACTGGGAGTTGTATTGCCAAACCTGATTTCGGGCCCATCACTGTTAGTACCTCTGTTTTGTCTGAATTCAGTCTCAATCTGTTTTTCCTCATCCAATCCATTACCGCCTCGCCTACCTCTCTACTCAGAAGTAAATCCCACAAAGTTAAATAGAGATTCTAGTTGCAATGCTTCTCAAAACAGGTGCTGAAATGTAAACATGGTTGTGCATGTGTATTTAAGGACCTACATCTCTAATTATAGACAAAATCCTATTTACCATGGTCCAAGCCTTTAAATGGTAATAATAATAAATGTGGTGTGGACAGCACAGCCAGTACATTTGCTTTTGTATCTAAACATCACATTTATCTCTGCACACGCACAAAAAAACCCATTGTTTTATAGCTGGTCACCCACCTATATCACTCTTTTAGAATAATAAAAGGATAATAAAAAACGTCTCATGCAGACAAAAAAATATATGAATGAATGTTATTAGAAGAATGGGAGCATAGGGTAACATTTCTTGTTCATAAAAGCAGCAATCAAACCTCAGCATATCCTACCTGGTAGAAAATCATTAATATGTTGGACATTGTCCACTTTCATTATCACAGGACAGATTTATTTAGCAGTCATATGATGGATTCAGTTCCTAACTCTCATAATGACTCCATTAAGGTTGGGATGAAACCACGTTGTAGATATCTAGAGCCAAATCCTGCATGGTCAGTTGCAAAGTGGGAAATAAAAATGTAAGACATAAGGGGTGCATTTGTTATACTTAAATTTTGCAGAAATGACTGCAAGAAGTGCAGAAAGGTAAGTTATAAAGAGGAACAGGAAAATATGAATCCGCTCTGCTTCTTCTCTGAACTATTGCAAATTAGTAGGGAACAGAGCATGGAAAAGTTTATTTTTAGTCAATAGCCTCTATGATCTCCTGGTCATGCTAGTTGGGGATTCAGGGAGCTGTATTTCAAAAGGTAGCCTTTTCAAAATCTGGTACGGTGATCTTCCTCAGTCAACCTTTTCTGAAGTCCCCATGATTCTGAATGGATGATGCAGGATATCTCCAAATGTAATCCATATCTTCTGTCACAAATCTTATATTCTTGTTCATGTAGGAATCATCATTCACTATAAAAAAGGCCCTGTGATATTTATCAACATTACTTTGAATATACCTGCCCCATGTAGCTAAATTAACCTCATCAGAATCACCACCCCACTCCTTGCTCCTACTCCACCCATGGTAATAAAAAAATACCACCCTCATAGCTGGACCCATTTTCTGAGAGGCATAAATTCCTACCTGGCTCAAGGCATCCTGCTAAGGTTGCACTGATAGAAAGGGGATGAGTGAATGTCAGAGATACAGAAACCTATTTCTGGGGTGAGGCCTGTTGCCACCACCAACTCTGGCACTGAGGTGACCTTGGTCTACATGTTGGCACCATGGATGACTTCTGTGAGCTTACAATTACATCCCAGCCCAAAGTCTCTTAGGTTGGACTGGGGAATGGCTTTGCCTAAGTGAATTGATATTTATCCAAAAGGGCTAACACAGCTCAATTAACACACCAGATCTGTAATATAGCTTGCTGCCACACCTCAGAATTCATGCATTTTGAGATGGCTCTCTCATGATACCATCCTATGGAATCCTGGGATTTGTAGTTTGTTGTGGCACCAGAGCCAGGATTCTATAGCATTGAGCCATGGCAGTTAAAACAGTGTCAGAATGCATTAATTCTGCAGTGTGGATGCAACCCTTCTAATGGTAGCTGAAGAATGGGTGTCGCCAACTTTGGGATTTCCTTATGCAAAGGAAGAAGAACAGAAATAATCTTGGTGATGTCCTGAGAGATGGTTAGTGTCAATGGTGTGGTGAATATACTCTCGTTTTTGTCTGATGTTTATTGGAGTTATCCATAGCACTAAAACTCTCCCCCCATAAAAAAAAATAGCCTATTTGTAATGGGTGACAATGTGGCACTGTCCAAAATCTCTTTAAAACCTTTTATTCTTTTTCTCAGTGTGCCAGCTTGCCACTTCTTTGTGATGATGAGACTCAGACTCAGTTCTCACATCTAGTGCCACCTACAGTAGAATTCTTTTCCACCATTTAAGGTGTCCCAAAGTTAGAATACTTTTCTTAATGTTGGTAGCATTTTTCAATTACTTCTAAAATTAGTCCAGCCATCTGTTTGTTGAAACAAAGTATTAACTTTATTTTCAAGTTATGTGGAATAAAGTATCCTTTTTGTTGTTGATGGAGTTAACATTGGATACGGTGTTTTAATGCTTTATTAGATACATGGTTTCACAGTGTCTTTAACTTATTCCTGTAACTCTTCCCATACAACTTTATATACGTTCCCTTTCCTATTCTTTATTAATCTTTTTGTCTTTTAACCTTTCCTAACTGCCTCTCTCTGTAGCCTATTCTAGCCTCAATGGCTCTTCACCCCTCAGGGCACTCATACTCTATGTCTCCCTCAGGACACTACTTAAATTTAACCTGGAACACTCATATTCCCTATCTTGGGTACCTCTTTTTAACTGCCCTTCTTAGCAGTATAACCCAGCCACCAAGACTCTTCACCCCTCTGGGCACACTAAAATATCAACCCTCACTAACTAACTCTAACACTGCTCTGTCTCTCTTCTTCTTTTTTTTCTTGTGCCATGGGAGAAGCCCCACTCTTTCTTGGCTTTGCTCCTGTTGACTGTTGCCAAAGTTCTAATTTGCCTGCTGTCACCACACTCACCCTCTTGGATAGCCCTTTTAAAATTTGATGGGGGGGGAATCTGGGGTAGATTCATTATTCCTTTAAAGTAGGAGCCATCAGCTGCCATGAAACATCTCTCCATTCCACAATGAGGCAAGTGTTGCTACAGAACAACCAGGTTCTGCTGCCAGAATATCCCTGCAAACATTTTGTGATTCTATTACTTTCATAAGTCTATAGAGAGAGAGACCATGCTTATAGCTGCCTCTGCCCCTGCTGAGAAAACTAGTATGATATAGTGGTTCGAGCATTGAACTATGACTCTGGAGACCAGGGTTCAGTTCCCTGCTCAGCCATAGAAACCCAGTGGATGACATTGGGTGAGTCATGCATTCTCAGCCCCCCAAAAAGCCATGGTAGGTTCAACTTACGGCCACCATAAGTCAGAAATGACTTGAAGGCACACAACAACAACCCCTGCTGGGAGGATCCAGGTTATACACACACCATACACACAACAATTTCCAGTTCTTACCATGAAGCAAAGACAAAATTAAGGGTACATAATCCTCTGTAAGTTGGGCTCAGCCTCATTATTGTCATGGAGATTGTGAGACCCCAATACACCCCAATAGGCTCAGCATGTATCTGGAGCTGCTGCCACACTGCAGAATTAATGCACTTTAACACTGTTTTAATTGTCATGGCTAAATGCTATGGAATGCTGGGATTTGTAGTTTTGTGAGATATTTAGCCATCTTTGCCAGAGAACTCTGGTCCCACAACAAACTATGGACCCCAGGATTCAATAGAATGGAGCCATGGCAGTTAAAAATGGTGTCAAACTGCATTAATTCTCCAGTATGGCAGCAGCCTGGGATCCATCACCCCACAACTATCCTGGGGTTCTCCAATATAACAGATGTGTTCTGTCTACACTTACAGGTACTTTTGCAGGAAGGTGATGACAATAGCTCATTTAGGAATGCTGGAGATACATCAGAGAGCACATTACTCACAGCTGTAGCAATTGGTGGAGTAGTGAAAGATTCTTTCACTAGGAGGTACATTAGGAGGTAGAGAGCTGGAATGAGAACATGAGATGAGAGATGAGATTAGAGAATAAAAGAAATGAAATTTAAAATCCAGGGAGATAAAATAAATCATAACAATTGAGGTAAATCAATAGAGTACAACAATAATGGCTCACCTGTCTTGGATACAAATGTATAGGGATATGGTTGTTGTAATAGAGCTGTCATGTAGCATCAATTCTACTGTGTCTGTGCATGTTTGTCTAAATTTGGGAAGACTTTTTGGCCATTACACATTTCAGAATGACACATTCTATCACTTGGTTGCATTCAGGAAATTGTGCAGGTGTCACATACACCAACATTCAATCCACTGGGAGGCTTAGCTGTTTCTGGATGTTAAATTCCCATAATAAGTTACATTTAGGGTAGACAACTTTCTATGGCATGGGGCTGCACTGGATTCCTCATCCAGCCACTGAAGAAGGGAAGCCAAGGAGATCTGGTGGTTGCCCCAGCATTCTATCCCTGGCAGCATAAATGGGATTAACAGAGGGCATAGAAAAAAAATTCTTTGGGATGGTTTGCAGCCAACAAAGCCCTTGTTACCTACCTCTGCATTATGCACAGAGATATGCTAAATAACATTCAGGTTGCAGTATATGTAGCTTAACCTCCTTTATGAGCACATTCCTGAGAACATACTCAGGAATATGTTCAGTGGAATTCAAGGAGACATAGACCTGGACTATGGTAGAGATGTATCTCAAGATGTATGTCTTCCCATGAGAAGCAGGAGAAAGAGGAGGAGGAGGAGGAGGGGAGAGGAAGGGCCTTTACAGACTGCCAGAGATAATGCAGCTTGAGGCCACTTTAACTGTCCTGCCTTAGTGCTAAGGAATCATGGGAACTGTAGTTTATTGTGGCACCAGAGCTCTCTGGCAGACAATGACACAGAAAAAAAATACAATTCCTATGATTCCCTAGCACTGAGCCAGGACAGTTAAAGTGGCCTCAAGCTGCATTATTTCTGGCAATCTGTAAAGGCCCAAATAGAGAGATAGACAGACAGACAGAGACAGACAGAGAGTGAATACAGACCCCCTGAGGTTTCCCAGATTCTCTTTTGTTAATTCTGATTATATTAGCCTTTTCCCCCTTTCTTGTGTGTGCGCGTGCATGTATATGCCTTCAAGATGGCTGTTGATTTATGGAATCTCCATGAATTTCAGAGGATTTTCCTAGGTAAAGAGTACTCAGAAGTGGTTTTATCAGATCCTTCCTCTAAATATAGCCTACAGCACCAGAGCTGACTCTGCTTAGCTTCCAAGATCAGACAAGATCAGCTATCTTTACACTATTTAGGCCACTCTTCCAATCCTAGTCTGATAAATCAAAGGATTAAGGACGTCACTCCTCCCCTTCTTGATAACATTCTTTGCAGGGCAGGGTGAAGGAGGAATGACAGAGACACACAGACCACCATATGGAAGAAAAAGGCCACAACTGTTACCCATAGTGCTGCTAATATAAACTCCATGAATGACCTCCAGATGAACTCTGCCAGTGGACATAGAGGCAAATGTCCTCCATGCCCAAGGCATGGGCCAACCACCCTTAATCCTCAATGTATACATAGCCCCCAGATAGTCTAGGAGAGTTGCACATGGAACTATCTGATGGTGTGCCAACCGATCACACACACACACCCAGGATATTGGCCCTTCGGATTAAGACTAGCAGACACAGTATAACCCTATACAGCCGGGTATCATCTTTGCAATTATCACCTTTTGCCTCAGGCCCAGTTTGGCCCTATAAAAACCCCAGATTTTGGCCAGTCAGTGTGCTATCTTCCTGGTCTACACGACTCCACGTCACTCTGACCTCTGAAGCTAGTCACCGACATTTCTGCTCAAACCCACACTGTGGAGCAGACTTGTCCCACAGTCCTGCATCCCATTTGCTCCCCGGAGGGAGTCTACATTCTGGTAAGCATCTCCATTAGTAACGCCTGAAATCTGTTCCCAATTTCCAACCCTAATTTTCCTCAGTCCTGAGAGTGTGTGTGAGTGTATGCGCAGCGAATGTGTTTCCCCCTGTTTCAATAAATTAGGCATCTAGTTATTAATTTCCATCTCAGCTTTATTTATTGGAGCACTCTGGTCTCTTGGTATAAATATTGGGAGGGCGATCTCGTTGGGCTCTCGTAGCCAGCCTCCTCTTGCAATATTTGAGCTAATAACAACAATAATAAAATTCCCCTATACGGACCCTTGGCTACACAACTTTCTTGTTTACAGCTGACAGATAGGGTTGGTCCACAACATGGGTCAGGGTCTGGCATCAACCAACCAACTGTTGATTGATGAACCCCTGTCCAATCACAGTCATGCCCAGAGATGACTGAAGAGGCCGCTGGGCGTATCCTAGCCTGCCCCCTGTCACTGGGGGACAATGACAAGGGGTTTGCCCCCACATTGGCAACTCCTTCTCCATCCTAGCACCCCCGGGTCCCAGTGGGACTTCCAATAACCAGTGTTCCACAGCACTGATAGCCTTGCCCACCAGATCCAATACCCATGCTTTTGGTTTTTGTTGTTGTTGTTGCTAACTGCCCTCAAGTTGATCTTGACTTATGGCAGCCCTATGGATGAGACATCTCAAAGTCCCTCTGTCCTCCACTGCTCTACTTAATTCTTGCAACCCCATACCCATGACCTCCTTAATAGAGTCCATCCATCTAACATGTGGCCTTCCCCTCAGCGTGCTTCCCCCCACCTTTCCCAGCATTTGTTGTTTTTTTCCAAACAGTCCTCCCTTCTCATGATGTGTCCAAAGTACAAGCTCAGTTTGGTCATCTTGGCTTCCAGGGAGGTTTCTGGCTTGATCTGCTCTAGGACTCATTTGTTTGTCCTTTTGCCTGTCCATGGGATCCTCAGCACTCTTCTTCAGCACCCCATCTCCAATGCATTGATTTTCTTCCTATCATCTTTCTTAACTGTCCAGCTCTCACATCCATACATGGTAATAGGGAATACAATGGCTTGTATGATTCTAACTTTTGTGCTGAGTTGTATAACTTTGAATTTTAGAATCTTTTCTAGTTCTTTCATAGCCACCCTCCCCATTCTTAGTCTTTTTCTGATTTCCTGACTGCAGTCCCCATTTCTATCAATGCTTGATCCCAGGTATGGGAATTCTTTTACTATTTCTATTTCTTCATTGTCTAGGTTGAACTTGTGAAGGTCCTCGATAGTCATTATTTCTATTTTCTTTACGTTCAACATTAAGCCTGCCTTAGCACTTTCTTCTTTGATCTTCCTTAGTAGGTGTTCTAGATCTATGAGGTTTTCTGCTAGTACAATGATGTCATCAGCATACCTTAGATAGTTGATATTCCTTACTCCTATTTCCACTCCTCCTTCTTCTGTGCCCAAGCCTGCTTTTTTTAATAATATGTTCTGCATACAAGTTGAACAGATAGGATGAAAGGATACAGCCTTGTCTGACCCCCTTGCAAATTGGAAAGCATTCTGTTTTTCCATGTTCTGTTCTGACAGTAGCTTCTTGTCCTGAGTACAGATTCCTCATCAGCACTATCAGATGTGTTGGCACTCTCAAGTCTTCAAGGGCGTTCTATAGCCTTTCATGATCTATGCAGTCAAAGACATTTCTATAGTCTATAAAGCACATGCTGATTTTCTTTTGGAATTCCCTGGTGTGCTCCATTAGCCATCGCATGTTTGCAATGTGGTCCCTTGTACCTCTTGCTTTCCTGAACCCCACTTGGACCTCTGGGATTTCTCTTTCCATGTATGGTTGGAATGATTGTTGCAGAATTTTGAGCATCGTTTTGTTTGTGTGGGAGATCAGTGCTATGGTCCTATAGTTGCTGCAGTCTCTTGTGTCTCCCTTTTTGTGGATGGGGATGTATATCGATTGCTTCCAATCTGTTGGCTATTGTTTTGTTTTCGATATCAAGCCGTTGTACTGTTGCATTCATAATTCTTAGTTTGTTCCTATTCCCTTTTGTTTTTCTTCTCTTCTTTTCTTTATTGCTTGTATTTTTTTCTGTCATCCATGTTTTTTCTCTTTTTGTTTATTGAAAGTGTCTGCATGCATTCTTGTTTTATTATGTCATTGGCTTCAGATCATAGTACCTCTGCTTCTTGGTCTATTATACATAGTAATGTAAATCTGTTTCTTATATTGTCAGTAAATTCTGTTGAGATATTATTTACATCATATTTTGATATAATCACTGGTTTTGTTTTCTTCTTGAGTCTTAGCTTATTTTTGATATGAGTAGTTCGTGATCTGTGCCACAGTCAGTGCCTGGTCTAGTCTTGGCCACTAAAGGGTTCTTGTAACACTGATGAGACTAACTATGGGGGGAAGCAGACAGGCGGCACGGGGCCGCCCCGGTGTAGCACCAAATCCTTAGGGGGGATTTGCAAGAGGGGGCTTGCTACAAAAGCCCAATGAGACCGCTCTCCCGGTGTTTATACCAAGAGACCAGAGAATCCCAAGAAATGGAGCTGAGACAGATATTGGTTAACCACTAGATGTCTAATTTATTAAAATAGGGGGAAACTCACTCACAGAACATGCACTCACACACACACACAAGGCTCAGGAAGATCAAGGTTGGAGTTTGGAACAGAAATGCAGGCGTTACTAATGGTGATACTTACCGAGATGTAGCCCTGCTCCCGGGAAGCGAATGGAAAATGTGGAATGATAGGGAGACAAGTCAGGCTCCGCAGCCTGGATTTTGAGCTGACTTGCCGGTAACTAGTTTCAGAGGTCAGAGTGACGTGGAGTCGTTTAGACCATGAATCTAGCACACTGACTGGCTAAAATCTAGGGTTTATATAGGGCTAAATGGGCCCTAGAGGCGGAAGGCGATAATTGCGATGATGGCACCCTGCTGTATAGGGTTCCATTGTATGTGGTGGTCCTAATCCGAGGAGTCAATATCCTGGGGAAATGTGTGAGTAGGTGACACAATGCACCTTCCTATGGGTGGGAGGGTGTTAGACTGGGTGGCACAATACAAACATTACACCTTGGATGGCTGAGGGTGTTTGTGGAAGGATGACACAATACACCTCTTGATGGTTTGGATGATCTCATCCTGGAAAATCCCATTCGCAACTCTCCTGACTGTCTGGGGGAAATGCATTCCTGAAGGATTAAGGGTGGGCTGCCCAGGCCATGGGTGCAGAGGGCTTTTTGCCTCTAATTCTACTACCAGAGTTCATCTGGAGGTCATCAGGGAATTTCATATTTTTGCTTAGCAAGGGATCCAAGGATAGCATATGAGGTTTTTACTATTTTGGATATGAAGGGGATTCTGGGTAACACCAGGAAGCTGTGGATCGGGGCCAAGGTATCCACACTCCTCGGCCCCACGGTGCAACGTCCCAGGCCCAGGAAGGAGCTCTAAAATAGTGCTCCTTCCGCAAGACGCAGAAGGTGTGCCACAAAAGGCCTCCAGCGCACCTTCGGTGCCTGTTCTGCTACAGCGTGTGCGGACGCTGCACCGGAAATGTGTCATTGGAACCCCGGCTGTGCGGAGGGCTGGCTGCTCTGACGACATTTTCAGGAAGGAGTTGGGGCACCCAGCGTGTGGCTGCCCCTCCCCTTCCTGGCCTCAAAAACGGCGCTTTGCGCCATCTGCTCAGGCCCAATGTGAAAGAAGCTGTAGCGTAAGCTTTCATAGACTAGGTCTACTTCATCAGATGTATAGAGTAAACTCATGCCCAGGAAGGATTTTTATAATCAGACTATATGAATAGTCATAGAAATGCAAACCTTATTGGTATGGTGATGAGGTTATAATTTCAGTTTTAACTATGTTTTTGAGAGATAAAGAGGGGGGGGAGATTTTGCCTAAAGTGAGGTTGGGTGGATGACCATATGAATAATGGAGGGAATTATATGATAACACTAGTTAACACCCCAACCTCATGAGGGCACTCTTGGCCAGTTTAACCCATTTCCTTTCTGGTTTCCAGCCTACACACATCACAAAATTCCCTCCTCCTCCACACTTCCAACAATAACAATGGAGGGGGGAGAAGGAAGGAATAAAGATCTGATTAGGACCATTGCATGTGAGGAGAAGAACTGATCTCCTCCCCCCATATTATTTTCCTACCAAAAAGTGCTTCTGACCCTCCCGCCCACTTGATAGATCTGTGATGATGCCATATTCTGCATGGGCACCATTGGATATTTGGAGATGCTTGGCAGGAAACAGTGTGGGTCATCCTTTTGCAACATTTCCTCATAGTCATAAACACTATGACCTCTCCTGCATACATTTAAAGCACACACTGCACACCAATTATTTAATGAAGTAATGAAACACACCTAAGTAGTTACATGTATTTATTAACAGAAATAAAACCTTACTAAATGTGCCTTTGTTAGGTATTGGAAGAAATGTAAATTAATTTACAATTTAATATGAAAAAGGTGCCAACACTGTTAAAAAGTCCAAATAATTTATAGGCTGTAATTCTAAACATATAGCTTGGAGTATACCCCAGGGGAGTTAATTGAGCTTAAGCCTGAGTACACCTAATTTTTATTTATAGAATTTATTTTGTATAAAAACATACATACCCACACTTATAATGTTTACACACCATTATGCATGATTAAGAGCAATGAAAATCAATGGCAAAAAGCAATACATTTACAAAGGTATAATGAAAATGGCTTGACAATACAAATAGAACAGCTGATAAAGATGATGAAACAAATGCCTGACTGAACAAAAAGATCTTCACCATATAGCAAAAAGCAATGATAAAGGATTCCAACATGGGGCAAGGAAATTCAGAACCACTGTGAATGTCTTCCTCTCATCCATACATCAACTTTGCCTGCACTCTATTGAGAACACAAAGGACCACTCCATTCAATCTTAGGGTAGGTGGATATAGGAGGAAGAGAATCCTTGACCTAAGCCATGTATTGACATGGACAGGATTGTGTTGTCAATATTGACATTTTGTTACACAGGAACGAAAAATTAACAAGTATGCCTTTAGCAATCATCCACACTTATTCATCAGCCAGGATTGATTGGTCTCCCAAATAAACACTACTACCCAGCTTGTCACAGTTGTGTCTTTTCCATCCTCCAAGAAATTCTAGTAGCTTGTTTCCTTTTGATTTCACTGTGAGACAGGTTAACCTAACAGGAGCAATACTTAAAATTGTATCACCAGTGGTACTGATTCATTTCAGTCAAGCTGATTTCCTCAAACAACAACAACAACAACAAAGCAACAAAACAATCCATATATATATATATATATATATATATTCAGAAGAGGGTTGTTTTTTTGGTGGGGGCAACCTTTGAACTAAAACTACTTTCATGTCAAACCTAATAAGGGAGAGTCAAAATACAGGAGGGAACCACAGAATAGAATATTTTTGCTATCTTGCTGTTTAGCATGTTCTTGAGAAAGCAGAAATTGTGGTGTATCAGATATGCAGAGTATGCCTGGAATAGCAAAGACTTATTAAGTTTACCTCAATAGTTCTCAGCATTTTTATCAATATATGAAACAGTTCTACAGTTCTAATGGCAAGTATTGTCATTATCTGTTGGTTTCTGTGGATGATTCCTTCACTTGAATGCAGCTAGGTTAGTCATGTGAATGGTTCAAGGAAGTTATTAAAAAGGCTCAGGGCTTTCTCTAATCTTCAATTGTAATTTAGGGGCTTTGCAGACAGGTGGCTGTGGGCCGCCCTGAGAAGTGGAGGATTGGGGCTGCTGCTAACACACTCAGTGGCCCCAATCCACCTTCTGCCAACCATGGAAGGAGTGCTAAAATAGCGCTCCTTCTAGAGTGGGCAGAAGGGGCACACAAAGAGACACCGCATGTCTCTTCCACATCTCTTCTGGCCCAGTGTGTCCGGATGCTGCACCGGAAGGACGTCATCAGAGCACTCGCCGTATGCAATGGCAGGCGCTCTGATGACATCCTTGGGAAGGAGTTGGGGCATCCGGCATCCGGCTGCCCCTCCCCTTCCCTGGCTCCAAGATGGTGCTTTGCACCATCTGCAGAGCCCCTAAGTTTATGACTCCTTTCTACTGTTTATAAATTTGTTTCTCCATTTCCTTATCAGTCAAGTCCAATTGCATGTCCTAAAAATTTATTCTGAAGTACATGAGAATGGAGATGGCAAAAGGGAAACCTGGACAATTTGCTAAATAATACTTGTGGTTTAGTGAGGAGAATAAACATTTTGATCTATTCCTGAAAAGTTTGTTTTTACAAGTAATGGATCCATTTTGCTTCACTGAAGCACTTAAATGGATTCCAAAATCCAGAATCGAATGTTGAATTGGTATAGCTAATATGGCCTGTAGCTCACATCAGTCTCAGATATATTTCCCCATTACTCTTAAAAAGAGATACAGATCAGTAATTTGTGGACTTAATAGCCTTACAAAGGCCACTTTTGGGAGGTAATATGTATTAACTCTGTTGTGGAGCAATAACTAACATGTCATTTCCTCCAGATCCAGATAGCAGCTTCCATGACAGAACAGTAGGGAATCCATTCTGGACTTGAATTTTGAAGGAGCAATCCAAAGTGATGAGCCTGATCCCCTTATGAAGGGGATCGCTGATCCCCTTTATAGTTTGAACTAAAACCTCAAGGACATTCTCTGTCCCATTGATATGGAAACCACCAGCTGCCACTGCTCATGTCTACCTTGTGCTATTCCCAGTGTATCCTTAGCGATCATTAAAGTGACTGTGCGCACTGTAAATTCTTTGACACCCAAGGTAGAATCTGGTGGAGGTACTACTTATGCCATACATCTTAAGTGATTCCAACAAGAAGAAGGCTGTTCTTTCCTTGGGCATATTGTTAGCCCAAAGCCTATAAAATGCTTCCTTGTCAAGTAGCCACCTGTGCCACCTATTGTGTTGAGATAGACCTCTGATGATAGGCTGTGTAGCACAGGAAATTAGAATTAATGTGGTGTTATTCAGGGCTATTTAAAGTGTTGGTCCACTGCTCACAGCTGGTCTGCAAGCTTTTGACTGCTTGTATGCAGTGAATTTCCAGGAAACTCTGTGAATGCAATAATAATACACACAAATATAAAAATGATCCCTGGCACATGGGGAGTGGGACTGCCAATTCATCACAATTCATCACTGGTTTATTGCTATGTTTTAACATTGTTGTATTGTTCTCTTTTTATCTTTGTACTCCCGCCTCGATCCACTGGGAGAGGCGGGATATATAAATAAATTATATTATTATTATTATTACAAGAAAAGCATTGGTGTAATGATGCAAGATCCCTCAATGAATACCAGGTTCTATTGGCTATATTTCAAAGGAAGGAACTAACAAAACTGTCTCAGAGTATTTCTTGCCTAAGAAAGCCCTATGAAATTCATGGGGTCATTATAAGTAGATATATCTGACTTTTTTTGGAGGCGGGGGTACTTTCTTCTAATCTCACCTGCATTTTCTTCCTATTGTGGTTGTAAAATACTGTTGTTCTTTTGTTCCTCATGGAAGTTTGTGCAAACATTTAGTATGCACATTTCCTAATATAAAGGTAAAGGTAAATGTTGTCCCATGACATGAATGTCTAGTCATAACTGACTGTAGGGGGCAGTGTTCATTTCTGTTACTAAGCTATCCAAGGACTGCTCTGGTAGTCATGTGGTCAACATGACTGCACCAAATGCTGTTACCTTCCCACTGAAGTGGTATCTATTTATCTAGTTGCATTTGAATGCTTTCAAACTGCTAGGTTCGTAGAAGCTGGGACTAGTGATGGGAGCTCACCCCATCATATAGCACTTGGGCCTCAATTGATTAACAATTGAAACATGTCTGTCCTTATAATATTTTCATTTGCATCACTCAGTGTTTCCATACAGTGAAATTTTAGACACATTCTCTCTTGGTCATGGAAGCCCGCTGGGTGATGTTGAACAAGCCACACTCAGCCTCAAAGAAAGGCAAAGGCAAAAATCCCCTTGTTACCTTAAAGTCTAGCCTCCCCCCACATCTCCTCTTTTTGATATCAAATTGATATCTATTCCCATGATGCACAGCTTAACAAATGTTGACTCATGCACCTGCCACTTGAACTGTAGTAATCCTGTTGCTCCAGTTCTTCTCAATGGCCACATCCATGTCATTTTCCAGACCAGGGTGCAACATGGTCTTGAGAGAGTGGTATAACCTGGCCTTACAAACGAATAGAAATTCAAGACTACTTCCCTCTAGAAGCAAAACCCCATTGTCCAGAGGCATTGGAATGATTGTCCCATCATTTACGGGTTCCCTTTTCATACTTCTCTTCTACTAACTTCCTTTTAAGCACAAATCTGCCTTGGGCTACATTCTGCTCTATAAATATGCCTGCCCAAGCATCCCCAATTCAGTCCCAATTGAGGTCAGACAGATACTCTGTCAGTATCTCATCTGACTCCTCAGCAACCACTGGACACTCCATGAGCCTAAGCCAGCATATAAATCAATTTCACATCACCCTAATTGGAGCTCTGCTTCCGGAATTGATGCAGTATTATCCTCTGCAGTTCTTCAAATTGCCATGTGCTGCCACCTTTTCGATCTTGAATGTGTATGAGAGTGTGTGTTACTGTGTGAATAGTGATTCCCAGATATCTACAAATAAAATTACATTTAAACCTTGCAATCTGGAGTTCTGTTTTTCTAGCCCGATATATGCAGGCTAGATACTTGCTTTTAGTTGCCCAAAGCCCTCTCCGCAGCTTTAATTGCACTAATAAAATCCCCCGGTTATTAATTGTGGGTGCCCTCTTCGGACTCTAGCATTTTGGGTAACACTCTTTTGAACAAATCTTCTTAAGAAGACCCAATAATAGGTGCATCTTAGGGTCATCATAAATCAGAAATGATTTGAAGGCACACAACAAGAACAACAATATTTATATAGTAGTCGGTCATTGCTTTTGCAATATTTGATTTTTGCATTCTAATTTGACCTATTTACCCCTTTCACATTCCATAGTATCATTTCATCTATCCCCCATAATTCATGAAAGATAATGAAAGGAAATGACAATTGATTAGCTGAAACAATTGTAGCAGTTTTGAGAGGTTTTAAAAGAATGCAGTAGTTGCAACATTATTGTAATGAGCTAGATGGTGGTCTGGATTGGTAATTCTCAATAATGACTCTCCAGAAGTTTTAGACTTTTAACTCCCCCCCCCCAGCCCCATCTGGCACTCTGGGAGCTAAAACTGAAAAACATCTGAAGTGTCAAAGGTTGAAAGCCAGTGGCTTAAATAAAGAAACCTTGAAAATCAAAATTCTGTAGAATCTGCCATTAAAATTAGCATAAATTCTCATTAATGAATAGATTTCTATGTATTAATTATTTCTGTGGTATAGATATTAAAACTTCATATATCATAGTCTTCTGTTTCTATCTTCTTACAAACTTATGTCTGTCTAGAGAATGCTTCTAATTCTGACTTATATCAAGGATGATTGATGATACATTTAATCCTACTAGGCAGGTGCTCAACAGCTTGCTTTGAGGGAAAGACTTTAGATGGCTAGCCCTTCCAAACTTTCTTGGCACAATGAAGCAACCATTGAAGCTTCAGTGCAATAGATTGGGGAGAAGCAACAAGCTTATAATAGTAACAACTTGCTATCAGTAATGTAGGCTGGAGATGCAAACTAAGGCATACCATGAAAGATACTGAATTAAATATTAAAAGGGTTGTATTCTCAATAAACAGGCATTTGTTAAGACAGATAATTGGTATAATTTGTGCAGATGTAATGCTTCTCACAATGAGTCAGCTATTTTGGATCTGATCCTAACTAACAGGGATGACCTAGTTAATGGGGCGCAAGTGGTTGGATCTTTAGGTGGGAGTGATCACGTTATCCTGGAATTTATTATACAGTGGAAAGGAGAAGCCAGGCATAGTCAGACATGCATTCTAGACTTTAGGAGAGCTGATTTTGGTAAACTTAGGGAAATACTGGAGGTGATCCCGTGGTCAGGAATACTAAAAGAGAAGGGAGTTCAAGATGGATGGGAGTTTCTCAAAAGGGAGATACTGAAGGCACAATTTCAAACAGTTCCAATGAGGAAAAAAAATGGGAGGTGCCTCAAGAAACCAGGATGGATGACTAAGCAACTTTCAACTGAACTAAGTTTTAAACGGAGCATGTATAAGAAATGGAAAAATGGGGAAATCACCAAAGAGGAATTTAAACAAATAGCTAGCATGTGTAGGGTTAAAGTCAGAAAAGCTAAAGCACAGAATGAACTCAGGCTTGCTAGAGAGGTTAAGAACAATAAAAAGGGCTTTTTTGGGTATGTCCGCAGCAAAAGGAAGAAGAAGGAAATGGTAGGGCCACTGTGTGGAGAAGATGGCAAAAAGTTAACAGGGGACAGAGAAAAAGCAGAATTACTCAACACCTTCTTTGCTTCAGTCTTCTCAGAAAAGGCAAAGGGTGCTCAACCTGAGGATAATAGAGCAGAGGACAGAATAGGAGAATTTCAGCATAGAATAAGTAAAGAGATAGTACAGGAATACCTGGTTAATCTAAGTGAATATAAGTCTCCAGGACCAGATGAATTACATCCAAGGGTATTAAAAGAACTGGCAAATGTAATATCGGAACCACTAGCAATAATCTTTGAAAACTCCTGGAGAACAGGAGAAGTCCCAGCAGACTGGAGGAGGGCAAACGTTGCCCCCATCTTCAAAAAGGGAAAAAAAGAGGATCCCAACAATTATCATCCAGTTAGTTTGACATCAATACCGGGAAAGATTCTGGAGCAGATCATTAAACAGCGAGTCTGTGAACACCTGGAAAGTAATTCCATAATCACAAAAAGTCAACATGGGTTTCAGAGGAACAAGTCATGCCAGACAAATCTGATCTCTTTTTTTGATAAAATTACCAGCTTGGTAGATGAAGGGAATGCTGTGGATATAGTATATCTTGATTTCAGGAAGGCCTTTAACAAGGTTCCCAATGACATTCTTGCAAACAAGATGGTTAAATGTGGGCTAGACAAAGTAACTGTTACATGGATTTGTAATTGGTTGACTGGCTGAACCCAAAGGGTGCTCAACAATGGCTCCTTTTCAACCTGGAAAGAAGTGACCAGTAGGGTGCCACAGGTCTCTGTCCTGGGCCCAGTGCTATTCAACATCTTTATCAATGACTTGGATGATGGTATTGGGGGTATAGTTATGCAGATGACACCAAATTAGGAGGAGTAGCTAATACCCCAGAAGACAGGATCAAAATTCAAAATGACTTGAACAGACTAGAAAGCTGGGTCAAAGATAACAAAATGAAATTCAACACAGAGAAATGTAAAGTACTGCACTTAGGGCAGAAAAATGAAAAGCACAGATATACAATGAGGGACACCTGGCTGAACGAGACTACGTGTGAAAGGGATCTAGGAGTCCAGGTAGACCAAAAGTTGAACATGAGTCAACAGTGTGATGCAGCAGCTAAAAAGGCCAATGCAATTTTAGGCTGCATCAATAGAAGTATAGTGTCTAGATCAAGAGAAGTAATAGTGCCACTCAATTCTGCTTTGGTCAGGCCTCACCTGGAATACTGTGTCCAGTTCTGGGCACCACAATTCAAAAAGGATGTGGAGAAACTGGAGTGTGTCCAAAGGAGGGCAACTAAAATGGTGAAGGGTCTGGAAACCAAGCCCTATGGGGATGTATAAATAAAGATGTTCAAAGATTTCTTCATACTAGTAGTTTCCCCCTCCCAATATTTTGCTTTGTTTGAGACATGGGGTGGAGAAGGAAGTTTCCTATAGAAACATACTTCCCCTTCTATGCTCCAACCCACCCACCCCAGATGTCAGGTAAATGCGATGGTCAGGAGTTCCTTTATCAGCTTCAGCTGATACGCCAGCTGCGCCCTTTCCTGGAAGTAAGGGACCTTGAGACTGTCGTGCACATGCTGGATTTCTGTAATGCGCTCTACATGGGGCTACCCTTGTGCTTAGTCCGGAAACTTCAGTTAATACAAAATATGGCAGCCAGCGTGGTCTCAGGAACAGCAAGAAGAGACCATATAACACCGTTATTAAAGTCTCTTCATGGGCTGCCTATTAGTTTCTGGGCCCAGTATAAGGTGTTGGTTATTATCTTTAAAGACCTAAATGGCTTGGGTCCAACCTATCTTCGAGAATGCCTCCTCCCATGCAATCCTCCTCACGCACTCCGGTCCTCTGGGAGGAATTTGCTGCAGCCAAGGAAAACAATTCTGTCTGCAACCTCCCAGAGGGCATTTTCGGTAATCACCCCCAGACTTTGGAATAGCCTGCCAGATGAGATCCATCAGATTACAACCTTAAGGAGCTTTAAAAAGACTATGAAGATGGATCTCTTTCAGCAGGCCTTTCCCGACTAGATTCCTGGCCTCAGGAGTTCATCCGTCTCTACCTCTCCCATTTTTGGCTCTCGTCACCGCTTTTGTTGGTTATAGTTTCTCCAGTTAGATATTTTATCTTGTGATGTTTTATTTTATGATCTTTTAATGGATGTGTGGTTTAATACTTTTTTGGGGGGTGGGTGGGATTTTTAGTCTGTATTTCTGTATGGAATTTTAATTGTTGTAAGCCACCCCAGTTATTCGACAGAGAGGCATGATAATAATCATCATCATCATCATCATCATCATCATCATCTCTCTGGCTTTTCTTCACAAATGAAGATTCAGGAAAGACTCATCCCATGCTTTCTGCAAGAGCACTGATGACTAAAAAGGCCAATCCGAGATAAACAAGTCTGGTTGCAGAAAGCACAGCAGAAGGTCTCCTTGGGTGATGTTTCTGGGTTGTGATTCTTTCTGCGTTGTCATTTCTCTTCGAGACTTGTTCGGCGTGAGTTCTCAAATAAGGCTGCAGCATTGTGGATAGTGCATCTCCATGCCTCCCAATGTGAGGCTAGGGTGGACCATTGTTGGTGATCAATTTGGCCGAGCCTGAGATGTTGTTTCAGGGAGTCCCTGTATTGCTTTTTTGGAGTGCCCCTCTTACGCTGACCCTTGGCGAGTTCATTGTAGAGTACTATTTTTGGGAGGCGATGGTCCTCCATCCTAGAAACGTGCCCTGCCAAGCGCAGCTGCGTTCTCAATAGGATGGCCTCAATGCTGGTGATCCCTGCTTGCTCAAGGACAGCAACATTCATCACATAATCAGTCCAGTGCATATTTAGGATTGTGAGTATACAGTGCTGATGAAAGCATTCAAGGAGTTGTAAGTGTTGGCGATAGGTGACCCATGTTTTAGACCCGTAAAGGAGAATAGATAGTACAATGGCTGTATACACATTGGTTTTTGTGCTTCGCCTCAGGTGTTTGTTACTCCAGACTCTTTTGTAAAGTCTTCCAAATGTGCTATAAGCCTTTGCTAATCTGTGAGTGATCTCTTTGTCAATCTTGGCATCTGAGGAGATGATGCTTCCCAGGTAGGTGAACTGCTGAATGGACTTAAGCACAGATTTGCCTATGGCAATTTGGGAGTGGGGGTGTTCGTCCTGTGGTGCAGGCTGGTAGAGAACTTCCATTTTCTTCAGGTTGACTTCCAGCCAAAACAGCTCTGCAGCTTTTGTGAAGCAGGATGTTAGGCACTGCAGAGCTGCTTCTGTGTGGGCAACAAGAGCAGCATCGTCAGCGAAGAGCAGCTCACAAACTAGATAGTTTAGAGTCTTAGTGCACACCCTCAGACAACTTAAGTTAAACAAGCTACCATCAACACGGCAACGTATATAGAGGCCATCTTCTTCTTCAAGCTCTGCTGTAGCCCTTTGAGCATCATGTTGAAGAAGATTGTAAATAAAGTTGGAGCAAGAACACAACCTTGCTTCACTCCATTAGTTATTAGAAAGGGCTCTGAAAGAGCATCGTCATATCTGACTTGACCGTGCTGGCCCTCATGTAGTAAGATAATCATTTTGAGGAATTTGGGGGGACATCCTAGTCTTTCCAGGATCTGCCACACACCTTTTCTACTCACAGTGTCGAAGGCTTTGGTGAGGTCGACAAATGTTACATACAGTCCCTTGTTCTGCTCTCTACATTTCTCTTGCAGTTGTCTAAGGGCAAATACCATATCTGTAGTACTCCTATTGGCTCTGAAGCCACACTGGCTTTCAGGAAGGAGTTCTGCAATAGCAAGAACTAACCTGTTCAGGAGTGTCCTTGCAAGGATTTTTCCAGCAATAGGGAGCAGTGTTATACCTCAATAGTTTGAGCAATCGGATTTTGCTCCTTTTTTCTTGTGATGATGACTGCATCTTGGAGATCTGATGGCAGTACCCCTTTTTCCCAGCAACTCACAAGGAGTTCATGGAATTTAGCATGGAGTACATGACCTCCATGTTTCCAAACTTCAGGTGGGATTCCATCAATCCCAGCTGCCTTGTCATTTTTCAACTGCTGTATGGCCTTAAAGGTCTCTTCCAAAGTGGGAGCTATGTCCAATTCATTTTTCATCAATTTTTGTATCATATGTTGGATAGCTGAGCCTTGGAGTACTCAGTTGGCACTGAAGAGACTTTGAAAATGTTCAGCCCATCGATTCAGGATGGAGGCTTTATCAGTAATTAGTGTTTGACCATCTGTACTGTATAAGGAGCTTTGGACCTGATAAGTAGGTCCAAACACTGCTTTAAGAGCTTTGTAAAATCCTCTATCACACAGATCTGCACAGCGTCATGTCTTTTCTGCTACATTGATCCACCACTTGTTCTGAATGTCTCAGAGTTTTTGTTGAAGTCTACTACATGTGAGATGGAAAGCTGCTTTTCTTACATGGCAAGTTGGTTGGGCGAGGTATGCCTGGTGAGCAGTTCTCTTCTTTGCCAACAGCTCCTGGATCTCTTGGTTGTTTTCATCAAACCAGTCTTGATTTTTCTTGTGGGAGAACCCGGGGGATTCTTCCACAGACTGGAGGATGCTGTTTTTGATATGTTGCCAAAGCACTGTAGGAGACGCATCTGTAGGGTGATCTTCAAGTTTTGTTTGCAGATTTGCCTAGAAGTTGGCTCTCATGGTAGCTTGTTGAAGATTGTTGACTTGGAGTCTCCTCTTTAAGATGCCACCCCTCTTAGGTTTGAGCTTAAGATGAAGATTTAGTTTACATCTTAAAAGGCGATGATCTGTTTGGCATTCTGCACTGGGCATGACTTGAGTATGATGGACATCGCAAATGTTTCTCTGGCGGACTAGAACATAGTCAATGAGGTGCCAGTGTTTGGATCAGGGATGCATCCAGGTTGTCTTCAAGCTATCTTTCTGCTGAAAGATAGTGTTTGTAACAGTCAGCTGTTGTTCTGCACAGAACTCTAGCAGGAGGTATCTGTTATTATTGCAATTTCCAAAATTATGCTTGCCTAAAACACCTTTCCAGGCTTCAGAATTCTTTCCTACTCTGGCATTGAAGTCACCAAGGATAATAATTTTATCTTCTACAGGGACTTTTTGTATGAGGTGGCGTAGGTCTGTGTAGAGTTTGTCTTTCTCTACAGGGTCGGCTTGCATAGTTGGAGCATATATACTGAAGAGAACAATATGTGGGAGGCGTAAGGAGATAATGCATCAGAGTGACCTGTTAGCAAGGTTTCGAGTTTGGAGGCAATGGAATTTTTAATCATAAAGTCTACTCCTGAAAGATGTTTTTCAGTTTTGGGTTTACCAGACCAGTAAAGTATGTAGCCGGCGCCGTGTTCTTTAAGGCTGTCTTCCTCATGGAGACAAACTTCATTAAGAGCAGCGATGTCAATATTAAGTCGTGCTAGTTCATGGGCTATTAGAGCAGAGTGATGCTCTGGATGTCTACTATCTGCAGAGTCTTGCATGGTTCTGATGTTCCAGCATGCAAGCATCAGTTTATTTACACCTTTGGAGGCCGGTGTGTGCCTTTGTTTCTTTGTCTTTGTTCGACCGCATCAGAAGATGCCCATTGGCTGCGGCTAGCCAACCTGGTAGATGGGGATGAGCTTTTGTTAGGCCACATTTTCTAGGCCCCTCTCCATATGGAGCAAGCAGTGCTCTCCTTAAAAAAGGCTGCTTGGTCATTCAGGATGCTACTGAACAAGACTGTCATCTCCCGGGTCAGCCTCAAGTGACCAAAGTCCTGAACCGCCTGCATGCAGGGTTGGGTCTGCAGCTTCCAGTGCATCTTTATATCTGCCATTTTGTCCCTTGCCTATCGCTAGAGGGCTTTTTTGAAGATTGGATTTATTCTTCGAGCCTGTGCAATGGATTTTTCTAGTGGAGCACAGCGTGCACAGAACTGGCCTCACCCTTTAAACCAAAGGTTCATCTGCTGTGGCCTTGTGAGCATGGACAGTAGCAACGAGGTCCTCAGGTCATAGGTTTGATTAGAGTTTCCTTCTCTTAGATGGTTGACCTTACAGGGTTGGACGAGCACCATCTGCCCAGGTTTGGGATTAGAGTTTTCCTTCTCCTAAGATGGTTGCCATAAGGCTAGGGAGCCCACTCTGCCCTTTGACACTCTTTGTCAGACCCTCCGGTTTTGACCTGTCTGGCATGGGAGACCCTACCGGTGGCTATTATATCACCACCAGCATAGCTCAAAACTACATTAGAGTACACAAGCCTCTCCCCGACGACAAGGAGGTGTCAATGGAGAGGAATTATTATTATTATTATTATTATTATTATTATTATATCTAAAGATGGTCCTTTTGAGCTTGATTATTTTTGCCTCTCCTCTTCCCTGAATACCAACATGTTATGTCATGAAGATAAGAAAATAATCATTTGCAACAGGTAGCTCCTTCATAAATATTTCTGTAGTCACAGCTAGGTTTGTTTATTTGTTTGTCTGTTTATTTGTTTATTTATTCTGTCATTTAGCCAGAGCTCCTGTTAAATAAACAATGTTATTGTTCAGTGTGTATTTCTATGCTTCTACATGCCTCCAAACTCTAAGTACTATTAGGATAGGAACACTTAATGTTTGTTCCATGTATTTGACATCTAAATTCCTTTTCTACTGTTTTGTGTATTTATTTATTTATTTATTTATTTATTTTGGAATGAGTAAAGGTAGCTTTAGTATATATAGTGTTGTTGTTGTTTTTTAATTTGCACTTTGAACACAGCTCTAGAGTAAGAGTAAGCTCTAGAGTTTTCTTTTTTCTCCAAAATGCCATTTCTATAGTGCACTTAGTGGCAGCCCATTGGTAGCCCATTGGTATATGGATGGGAGCAAAAGATGGGGACATTTATCAAATCTGTACATAGTTATGAATTTCTGTTCCAAGTAAGTTGATGAATGATGGCTTCAAGCAAATACTTCATTTTCTTTATATCTAGACTGATTTTTTCCCCTCCTCCATGGGACAGTCAAATTTTGAATTGCTGTTTTGGTTTTGGGTCATAACTGTAAGCAATTCATCTTTCTTCTTCTCACCTGCACAGATTTATCTATGAAATTAGGATTGTTGCATTGATCCTGAACTGTGGACATTTGGGCAAGTGGGTAATATTGCTCCAAAGGAAAAGAACAGAGTAAACTGTTATATTTATGGGCAGATCTGTCATGATCAAAAAGGAGCAAATTAAAAATAGTCCTCCCAGACCTGAGCACAATGGCTAGTATGCTGTTAGTGGCGTTCACAGGAGTAAAACAATACTACATGTGCATATGTCTCTTTTTGGTGAAAGGTGCAGGTGGTCCTCCATATCCACGGATTGTTATCGAAGGATTCAACCATCCATGACATATATATATAATATATAACTATTTTATAAGGAATACCATTGTACCATATCACTTTATTTAAAGGGATTTGAGCATGAGGTGTCCAGGAACCAAACTCGCAACAGATACAAAGGGCCAACTGCATTCCATTCCTGGAGGGGGACACTGCTGTGACTCTACAATAGGTTAATTTGGGGGTTGGTTGTGTGAAAGGAGGAAGGGAATAAAGTGGTGTGAGCTATAGGTGAACTAGATGGGAGTGGTCTCTCAATAGTTGAACACAAAATGATTACAAGATCCACTGGGATCTCCAGGAGATCTTAGCAGAGGATATAATCATTTCATGTCTGGCAACAGAAACATAGCCAGATCCTTCTCCAATCCTCCACCACTTTTTTTCAGACATTAAATGATTGTGAGCAGGGACTGAAGCAACATTACATTCGGTTCAGAGGATGGTGAATTGCCAGCTATGCCACAGTTCTACTTGCAGAATTACTATGATATGCCAGACCATGCAAAATTGTAGTCATAAAATATGCTCAAAGACCTATTGTGAATGGGGCTATTTTATTCATGTTGATGGGAAAAGCAAGTTTCCATATGACAAAGAATAGGCACAATCTGTGTTGATGTTCTTCCTCCTTTGACATGAAATTGGTCATATATTAGATGTAAAGAATGTTTGTGTGTCCTCTGCTGTCAAATACTGCCCCTTTTTGGGAGAAAGGCAAGGTAAAAATCCAATAAATAAATAAACAACAAAATATAAATAGGCACAGAGAAAAACTCGGTGGAAAAAAATCTTTGTGAAAATTGCTTCAAAAGTCCCTAAAACATATAACAACTCTCTGTAATTTTGTCCATAAGGCAGAAAATTACTCCCCCCCCCCTTTCACATATGTACTGTTTTACAGTGATTCTTCTCCTATCTGCAGTTCCAGAGAGTGGCATTGAAAGACTCCTGCTTAGCCCCATAGCCATTTTACTGTGTGGTGCCACAGGATTCAATTTGGTCTCCTTTGCTGTTCCACGTCTACATGAGGCTGCTGGGAGATATCATTGGGAGTCTTGGGGTTAGGTGCCATCAGTATGCTGATGACACTCAGCTCTACTTCTTCTTGTCATCATACTTGGGAGGGGCTGTGGAGTTGCTGTAGCAGTGCCTGAATGTTGCAATGGGCTGCATGATGGTAAATAAACTGCGGTTGAAACCTGGTAAGACAGAGGCTTTGTGGAATGGAGGTTCTCAGGTTCAGAAATGGGGTAGATTACCCACCCTGGATGGGGTTGCAGTCCTCCTGAAAGGTGTGTATTCATGGAGTATTCCTAGGATTCCTAGATCCATCATAGCCCAGATAGACTTTGGTCCAAAGCACACTGCAGAAATAATCCAGTATGAGGCCACTTTAACTGTCCTGGCTCAATACTAGCAAATTCTGGGAACTGTAGTTTTGAGAGGTATTTTGACTTCTCTGGTAAGTGGTCTCAAACTGGATGATTTCTGCAGTGAGTTTTGGACCTTGGTCACTTGGAGTGTTTAGGGCCACATTTGACTATTCTTCAAGCTACAACCTTTCCTGAACATAGATAACTTAGCCACAGTAGTCTATGCACTGGTAACTTTCCAATAGGAACTATTGCAATTCACTCTACATGGGGCTGCCCATGACGATGACTTGGAAACCTCAGCTAGTGCAAAATGCAGCAGTTAGACTAATCACTGGGATTCCATTTAAATATCAGATAATACCTGTTCAGAAGGAATTGCACTGACTGCCAATATCTTTCCATTTTGAATTCAAGGTGTTAGAAATAATTTTTAATGTGATGATTGGGGGAGTGTCCTCCTTCTCTCTCTCTCTCTCTCTCTCTCTCTCTCTCTCTCTCTCCCTACCTGAGAACTGAGATCTATTGGTGAACTTCAGTAGGGGAAATACGTTGTGGAAGTACATGGGAGAATCATTTCTGCAATGGCACCTTGGTTGTGGAATTCCCACCCCTTGAAGAGCCAATTGAAGCCAAAATTGAAATCATTTCAGTGCCAAGTTAAAACCTGGCTTTTTATTAAAAATATCAGTTCAAACTGATTTTATTCATGTTTTATATTGATATCACTCTAGATTGTTTTGACTGGTTTTAAATTGTCTGTTTTTAAATTGAACATTTTAAAACTTTTGTAATTGTTTATTGTTTTAAGTTGATGTTATTGTAAGCCACTTTAAGATCTTTGGATAAAGAGAGCAATGTAATTATTCAAATAAATAAAATATATCAAACATGAACATTTACATTTCTAGAATATATTGTGGATTAAAGCAAAACTCCCAATGCTCAATCTTCTTTTAAAGAAAAGGCAATACAAGGTTAGGAAAAATATGTTGTTGCTTTACAGGTGCACACTTTAATCTAAAAGTGATTTCTTCTGCAGAATAACAATTTTTAAAACACTTCAAAGCTCTTTATATGTTTTGTGTAAAGCTATAGGGTCCAGGACAATGGATCATACCTTACTATTGATCTTAATAAAAACATGTAATGGTTAAGTACACATTTTTAGAACATCCATGAACATTTCCCCACTTATCTCCTAGTTGTGTATCTAGTCACTTCTATATGCTCTTTAAATAAACAGTCCTCCTGTTCCTGTAGCCAAGGGAGTGCTGAGTATTACTCCTGTGACTTCTGTACTTAAGTCCAATATTTACATTCAGTAATGATGTGGTAAAGTCCCTTGTAAACATTTCATTGTTATAGAAAAAGCAGAAGCATCCAAAATAACCAGAAGACAAATTCCAAATCCTTATTTTCTGAAATACCTTAATCAGGGCAACCAAAAAGTCAAAACAAATGTGGCCAAAGCAAGCTTTTGGATCTTCAGATCTCTTAATCAAGCAAGACATTAAAGAAAAACAAGTGTGTGTGGATGGGGTGCCTTACCTCACTGTGACATTTTTCTGATGTTCCAGGATAGCCTGAAGGAGGAGGCATCTGTAGACATTCAATTGCCACCCAACCCCAGAAATAATGAGACAGGACACATGATTGGGATAAAAGAGGACTATTTATTGACCTATTTATTACATTCTTAACGGAACTGCCACTAATCAAGAACCAAGTATGGGAGAAGCTGTGGTGTCTTTCTTTGGACCACCTCTGCATTTTATTTGGACGATAACACCTGAGCTCTCAACAATAATCCAAACACTGGGTTATTTGTTGGCTGGTCCACATTAGGAAGTCTGACAAGAAAGTCCCTCTCCCAATCTGCAAAGATTAAATAAAGGGTTTAACTTTAAAGCCAGACCTAAGGGCAATTTCTTTCTACACTCCTGTCAGGTTGCAAGGCTTAAAGAGGTGTTACCAGAAACTTCCCTTCCACCCAAATGGTGTCCAAGGTGCTTGCTGAAAAATATTCAATTATTTATGCCACAGATACAGGGCAAGTGTCTGCTTAGTCCCTATCTCCCACCTCAGCATTGAATACCTCCTTAACACCTTGCATAAAGTAGTACTCGAACTCTTAACAGCTGAGGACAAGGATCTGAAAAACAAAGAGACACTAGTTAACAATGCAATCTCCTAACATACCTGCAATACACAGAGGACTTCCAGTAACCAATTTGCTGGATGGTCTCAGGTTGAACCCCCATGGATGCAACCATTGACACAGCCCCAATCAAAACTGAATGGATTGCAAAGTGAACATTAGAGAACCCCATAGTGGACAAGGCCCTAGAAGTAACTGCCCAAAACTGATGCTTGGTCAAAGGAGAAAGATCTTGGTGAACAAATAGAGGCCCTAGGCTGGATTCTCTGGCATGAACATATTCACTCAATGCCTGCACTGGAAAGATAGGTGTTTCTGAGCAAGGCTATAGAGACAGCTGTGTACCTTTCACAAGCTGGTCGATTTTAGATGACCTGATAACTAATATAACCCTCTGTTGAATAAACCTAAGATCATCATAGTGTAACACTTTGTCAGACCTGTCATGTTTAGCTGCTGAACTAGTTCACTAATTCTCAGTGCACCAAAAAACATGGTCAGCGCTGCAACATGGAATAATAAAACCTCGTATGGCAATACACAAATACCAGCCCATACAGCCTTCAAGCCATTCAAAATGTCAGGAAACATGGGTGCTCTATTATCTTTAATCTGACCTCTTTCTCTAGACCAGCCTTCCAGAACCATTTTAATCCTGAAATCAACAGTGATGTCATGAACTGCTTGAATATTCTGCAAAAAATCAATGGCAAACAGGTGGCCATGAATGGAATGAGGGGACAAACCCTTATCATGGAGAAAAACACAATATCGTAAGAGCTGATGAACTGGCACTGGTAGTGCCTCCCCCAATTGGCGCCACACTCAGAACTTGATGAACTCCTGAACCACTCTAAGATAACTCCTCTTTGTACTGGCAGTGACTGAGAGACCCAGGGTCCATGTCACTTCACACTGTGAAGGTTCCAAAGATGTTCAGGCATCTGTTCTGCTAGCTGAGCTGCCCCAGGGGGCAAGTTCCAGAAGTTATCCATTTATTTATGGGAAAGAGTATCTGAGGTGGAATTATCAATTCCTGTAACATGGAAGGCCGTAAATAAGATATTAAAAAGTAAGCATTGCAATGTAAATGCCTGGACAACACTTAGGGATTTCAACATCAAGGAGTTGATGGCATGTACAGCAGCCAAGTTATCACACCAAAAGTGCACAGAAGAATAGCAAACTCTTTACCCCAAATGGTGATTGCTACCACAATGGGAAAAAATTCTAGAAAAGTCAGATCAGAAGTTAATTCAGTCTGGATTCACTCCTGAGGCCAGAAATGGGTGCACCACCGGCCATTAAAATAAACTCCAAAGCCCACTGAACCTGCTGCATCAGATGACACCTGCAGCACATCATGTAGCTTGAGTTTATCACACCAAAATGAAATCCCATTAAAGTCTGCCAGATTGAGACCAGACTAAGAGATCTTCCTTTATGGCTGAAGTGGCTCTGACTCCATGGTGTGGCTTAACAACTCTGCAGACAGCATCACAAAGACACCTAAAAAATGCTCATCCCAGAGCAACCACCCTACAGGTAAAATTCAAATGGCCAATGAGTTCTTGAAATTCATGGAGCATAGCCTTAGATCATGACAGGAATTTTTGTATCCTGTTATGCAAATTGGCAACCTTGTCCTCTGGGAGTTGAGATAACTAAAGGACTTTGCAGACTGCCAGAAATAATGCACTTTAAATTGAGGCACTGCCCTGGCTCAGTGCTAGGGAATCATGGGAACTGTAATTTATTGTTGCACCAGAGCTCTCTGACAGAGAAGGCTCAATGTCTCAGAAAAAAATACAATTCCCATGATTCCCTAGCACTGAGCCAGGGCAGTGCCTCAATTTAAAGTGTACTATTTCTGGCAATCTGCAAAGGCCCTAACTGACTGTGTCAATCAATATTCCTAAAAATTCCAATATTATGGCAGGTCCTTCTGTTTTCTCAGGTGCCAATGGGACACCCAGCTCATTTGCTAATGCCTGGAATTCCCTGAGTAAAAATGAATGCACGAGATGACCTGATAAACAAAAAATCATCCAAATAATGGACAACTCCATTGAGATCAGTCCTAGTCCTGAGGGCCCATTGAAGAAAGGTGCTGAATGCTTCAAAGGCTGCACAGGAAACTGAACAACCCATTGAGAGTGCCTGGTACATGTAAAACTGCCCTTAAAATCCAAAACCTAACAATTCAAAATTTAAAGGCTGAACTGGTAACAAGCAAAATGCAGACTTAAAATCACATTTAGCTAACTCGGACAGCAGTATCAAAAGAGGTGTAACAAACCATACATAACTCATGGGGGATGACATCCTTAACTGATTGACCATGAGGATAAGATAAATGGTGGATAATGTGGAATTAACCCACCGCTTTTTTAGGAACAACCCCCAACAGAGAAATTCTCAAATTAGGGGTAAGGAATGCTGAAAAGGCACCCAACACATGACTCTCTGCCACCTCTTTACCAATCTTTTGTCTCACAATATGTTCCATCCCCCTAACACACTTTGAATTGTTAGCTAAAAATGGATATTGGGTAACTTGAAAAGGAATCCAAAAATCCTCACTGAAACTGTCAAGGAGATAATGTGCAATCCCAGAATCAGGATAGCGTACCAAGAGCCTCCATAGAACATCAAACTTGATTGGGCTGGGGCCCTTTTAAAAATGGGGGCGCTCCACCTGGTATTCTATGTCAAGACCATGTGGCATCCTGGTCTGAAAAATGACATAGATGTGGCCGTAGAATCATAGAATCATAGAATCATAGTATCATAGAGTTGGAAGAGACCACAAGGGCCATCCAGTCCATCCCCCTGCCATGCAGGAACTCAGATGGCCATCCAGCATCTGTTTAAAGACCTCCAAAGAAGGAGACTCCACCACACTCCAAGAGAGCGTATTCCATTGTTGAACAGCTCTCACTGTCAGTAAGTGCCTCCTAATGTTGAGGTGGAATCTCTTTTCCTGTAGCTTGCATCTGTTGTTCCAAGTCCTATTCTCTGGAGCAGCAGAAAACAAGCTAGTGCCCTCCTCAATATGACATCCCTTCAAATATTTAAACACAGCTATCATATCCCCTCTTAACCGTCTCTTCTCCAGACTAAACATACCCAGTTCTCTAAGTTGTTCCTCATAGGGCATGGTTTCCAGACCTTTCACCATTTTAGTCATCCTCCTCTGGACACGCTCCAGTTTTTCAACATCCTTTTTGAATCATGGTGCCCAGAACTGGATACAGTATTCCAGGTGGGGCCTGACCAACGCAGAATACAGCGGCACTATTACTTCACTTGATCTAGATACTATACTTCTATTAATGCAGCCTAAAATTGCATTGGCCTTTTTAGCTGCAGCATCACACTTTTGACTCATGTTCAACTTGTGACCTACTAGGACTCCTAGATCCCTTTCACATGTAGATTCATTAAGCCAGGTGTCCCCATCTTATATCTATGCATTTCATTTTTTTGCCCTAAATGCAGTACTCTTACATTTCTCTGTGTTAAAATTGATTTTGTGAGCTTTGGGCCAGCTTTCCAATCTATTAAGGTCATTTTGAATTTTCATCCTGTCTTCTGGGGTATTAGCTATTCCTCCTATTTTGGTGTCATCTGCAAATTTGAGAAGCATGCCCCCTATTCTTTCATCCAAGTCATTGATAAAGATGTTGAATAGCACTGGGCCCAGGACACAACCCTGTGGCATCCAACTGGTCACTTCTCTACAGGATTATGAGGAGCCATTGCTGAGCACCCTTTGGGTTCAGTCAGTCAACCAATTACTAATCTACCTAACAGTTGTATCATCTAGCCTACATTTTACTAGCTTGTTTGCCAGAATATTGTGGATGACCTTGTTAAAAGTCTTACTGAAATCAAGATATGCTATGTCTACTGCATCCCCTTTATCTAGCAAGCTGGTAATTTTATCAAAAAAAGAGATCAGATTAGTCTGGCATGACTTTGTTTTTGAGAAACCCATGTTGAATTTTAGTGATTATGGCATTCCCTTCTAAATGTTCACAGACTCTATGTTTAATGAACGGTTCTAGAATCTTTTCCAGTATTGATGTAATTTATTCCAGTATTTTCCTCAGGTTGAACACCCTTTTCCTTTTGTGAGAAGACTAAGACAAAGAGGGTGTTGAGCAGTTCTCTGTCCCCTGTTAGAATTTCTCCATCTTCTCTGCACAGCGGCCCTACCATTTCCTTCTTCTTTCTTTTGCTATGGACATACCCCCCCCCCCCAAAAGCCCTTTTTATTGTCCTTTACCCCTCTAACAAGCCTGAACTCATTCTGCGCTCTGGCATTCCTGACTTTAACCCCACATGTGCTATTTGTTTGAATTCCTCTTTAGTGATTTTGCCCCTTTTCCATTTCTTATACATCTCTCATTTAAAACTTAGTTCAGTTGAAAGTTCTTTAGTAATCCAACCCGGTTTCTTGAGACATCTCCCATTTTTCCTTCTCACTGGAACAGTTTGAGATTGTGCCTTCAGTATCTCCCTTTTCATAAACTCCCATCCATCCTGAACTCCCTTCTCCTTTAGTATTCCTAACCATGGGATCACTCCAAGTGTTTCCCTAAATTTGTTGAAATCAGTTCTCCTAAAGTCTAGAAGGAATGTTTGACTATGCCTAGTTTCTCCTTTCCACTGTATAAGAAACTCTAGGAGAACATGATTACTCCCACCTAAGGGTCCCACCAGTTGAACCCCAGTTACCAGGTCATCCCTGTTGGTTAGGAACAGATCTAAAATAGCTGATCCCCTTGTAGCCTCTTCCACCTTTTAGACAAAGAAATTGTCCAAAATTTGGTGGGTGGGCATCATCAGTTGCATTCACAACTGGGAATGTAACATATTCCAATGCATTGTGGGATATAAAGTTGCCTACATGCAAAAGGCCATCATACAGCAGCCATGCCGGACCGGCATAGTCCATATAAGCCCTGTGAATAATGTTCATATACTGGATCAGGGCCGCAGCCTGAGTAGGTTGGGCTTTAGCTATGACCCCCACATAAATATGGAAACTATTGAGTCAATTTGAAATATTCCACTCAATCTTCCTCCTACACAATTTTTCTTTTTCTTTGTCATCTTGCTCCTCCTTCTCCTCCTCCAGTTCATGATATAATAAAGTGAAGACATCTACATATTCACCTCTCAAAATCTTATCAACAGTCGATTGTAGTAGATGATCACCCAATGGTAAGGGCACACGTGTGAGGGAGACAGCCAGCAAAGGCTATAAGAACAGCCCCACTTCTCTCCAGGCACCACTGTAGGAGGGAGAAAGATGCCGAGGGGACTTCAAACATCTTCCCCAGCGCTTCTCCATTGGCACACATGCGAGGGAGACAGCCAGCAGAGGCTATAAGAACAGCCTCACCACTCTCCATGCAGCACTGTAGGAGGGAGGAAGACACTGAGGGGACTTCAAACATCTTCCCCAGCACTTCTCCACAGACAAATGTGTGAGGGAGACAGCCAGTAGAGGCTATAAGAACAGCCTCACTTCTCTCCAGGCAGCACTGTAGGAGAGAGGAAGACGCCAAGGGGACTTCAAACATCTTCCCCAGTGCTTCTTCATGGGCACACGTGCTAGGGAGACAGCCAGCAGAGGCTATAAGAACAGCCTCACCGCTCTACAGGCAGCTCTGTAGAAGGAAGAAAGACACCAAAGGGACTCTAAACAGCATCTGGGGTCACGGAGGACTGTTTTCCAGCCCTGATTGTGCCACCTGAGGCGCCCTGTGCTACCGCAGCTCTGCTGGAGCTGGGAGGAGCATCGGCAGGGGGACAAAACCCCGCCTGAGACCATCTCTCCCCCGATGAATATGCGGCAGCGGCAGCAGCGTCTGAGGCCACAGAGGACTGATTTCCAGCCCTGATTGCGCCATCTGAGGTGGCCTGTGCTACCGCAGCTGTGCCGGAACCAGGAGGAGCATCAGCGGGGGGATAAAACCCCGCCTGAGACCATCTCTCCCCGGCGAACACGCTGGGGCAGTAGCAGTGTCTGGGGCCACAGAGGACTGAGCGGGGCTAGCACCACCATTATTAGAGCTGTTATTTGAACAATGACATATGCACTTTCCTCTTTCAAATTTTTTTAGAATGTCAATAGTGGGAAAATTGTCAGGGCTGGAAAGAAGTCATAACTTGGAAGATCCTCCTAGTCCCTCTTTTCTATTATCTGTAAGACTCTGCCTACTTATTAGGGGACGGGAACTAGCTGGATTATCCATCACCACCATCACATAATGGAGCCGGGTATAGTCTGGGAGTGGGGATTGAGGTTGTGTGGAGGCAGGGAAGATATGACAGCAACAGAGTGAAAAAATGTTACAAAAGAAGAAGGGATAGATGAGTAATACCTATCCCTTCTTCAGTTCACTCTGTTTCCCAGGATAACTTGTAGAGAGTACCATCCATTCCACAGACCCTCACTCTGCTCCTTTGCAATGCCAGGTCAGTTAAAAATAAGACCCATATTATCCACAACCTCTTATTGGATGAGGTGGCTGACCTGGCATGCTTTACCGAACCCTGGCTGGGGGATGCCAGCACTGCGCTGTGGACGCAGGCTTTCCCGGCTGGGTATACAGTCAGTGAGCAGATAAGGGAAAGTGGGTGGAGGGAAGGCATGGCCTTGGTCCATAGAAACACCCTAACCTTGACCAGGAAGCCTATCCAGAAAACAACTTACATCGAGTGTATGTACCTTAACCTGAAAACCAGGGATAGTTTAGGGATTCTGTTGGTATACCGGCCACCCCATTGCTTAACAGACTCCCTAACCAAGCTGGTCTCTGAGTTGCTGTTGGAGTCACCCAGACTTCTGGTTTTGGGCAACTTCAACATTCCACTCGAGACCAGCTTGTCAATTCTAACTGGCACAGCTTGGGAGTTCATGGATACCATGACAAACATGGGCCTATCCCAATTGGTTGACGGGCCCACACATTGTGCTGGTCATACCCTTGATGCAGTTTTTAGTACGGAACAGGAATATCCATGGGCGGAGATTATAAAAACCTCTGCATTATCATAGATGGATCATTTCCTGGTCAGGATGGACCTAAGAGCCACTGTCTGCCCTCCCGGGGGTGGCGGACCCATTAGAATGGTCCGCCCTCGAAGGCTAATGGAACCAATAGGTTTCCAGAAGGCCTTAGAGGGTTTAATGGTTGGTTATGCTAGTGATTCTTTCGAGGACTTGGTGAACACCAATCTTACCAAGGCTATTAACACAATCACTCCCAAGTGTCCTTTTCATCCCACTTCTAATCGTAAGCCCTGGTATACAGAGGAGCTTAGGGGGATGAAGCGAGCTGGACAATGATTAGAGTGCAAATGGTGGAAGACCCGGCTCTTATCCAACAAAACTCGCCATAGGAAGCATCTTGATTCCTACCGGGAGGCATTACGTGCAGCACAGAGATCATTCTGTTCTGCACGTATTGCGTCTGCAGAGTCCCATCCAGCAGAGCTGTTTAGGGTGGTGGGGGAGCTGATGAAGGTTTTCCCTGTGCTGAACCCCCTACTTAACACAACAACAGCCTGCTGTGATGCGTTTAACATTCACTTTGCAGATAAAATCTCTCAGATAAAAGCCGACTTGGACGCCAATGTTTCGACAGAATCCGTAGACAGGGTGTCCAGCAACTCCGTTGATGGCATTTTACTGGATCAGCTTCAATCTGTTAGTACTGGTGACATGGACAAGCTTCTTGGAAGAATGAGGAAGACGACTTGCCCTCTTGATCCATGTCCATCTTGGCTGGTCATCTGGGGCGGGGGGGGGACGTGTTGAGAGTATTCCTACGGGATACAATCAACACGTCCTTCAGGGAAGGTATTGTACCATATTGTTTGAAGGAGGCGGCAGTTAAGTCACTCCTGAAAAAACCTTTCCTGGACCCCCTGGATAGAAACAACTACAGACCAGTTTCCTTGCTACCTTTTTTGAGCAAGGTGATCAAGAGGGCAGTTGCTTCCTAACTCCAAGCTGTCTTGGAAGAAATTGATTATCTTGATCCATTTCGAATCAGCTTCAGGACAGGATATAGAGTTGAGACTGCCATGGTCGCTCTGACCGATGACCTTCGCCTCAGCATTGACAGGGGTAGTGTGAACCTGCTGGTGCTCTTGGATCTCTCAGAGGCCTTAATAGATCATTCCAGCCTGAGAGAGTTAGGAATCAGGCACTGCTTTGCAGTGGTTCCATTCCTTTCTCTCACGCAGATCCCAGAGGATGAGGCTCGGGGACAGTTGCTCTTCCAAAATAGAGCTTAATTGTCGTGTCCCTCAGGGTGCCATCCTTTCCCTGATGCTATTTAACATCTATATGAAGCCTCTGGGTGAGATCATTCAGAGGCATGGAGCACAGTGTCATCAGTATGCTGATGACACCCAGATATACTTCTCCATGACCAGATCATTGGCTCAGACTTCAGATGGCATCTCTCTTCTCAATGACTGTCTCAGAGCGGTAATGGATTAGATGAGGAAAAACAAATTGAAACTTAATCCAGACAACACGGAGGTACTGACAGTCACAGGCCCAAAACCAGATTTGGGAATACAGCTCCCAGTCCTGGATGGAGTCACACTCTCCTCCAAGGACTGTATTCTCAATTTGGGGGTACTCCTAGATTTGTCGCTTCACATGACTAGTCAGGTAAATGTGGTGGTCAGGAGTGCCTGTTACCAGCTTTGGCTGATACGCCAACTGCACTCTTATCTGGATATGAGGGATCTGGAAACTGTGGTACATGCTCTGGTAACCTCATGTCTGGATTACTGTAATGCACTCTACATGGGGCTACCTTTGTGCCTAACCCAGAAACTTTAACTGGTACAAAATATGGCAGCCAGGTTAATTACGGGAACATATAGGAAACAGCACATAACACCTGTGCTTAAATCTCTCCACTGGCTGCCGATCTGTGCCAGTTTCCGGGCACAGTACAAGGTGTTGATTTTAACCTTTAAAGCCCTACATGGCTTGGGTCCATTTTATCTCAGGGACTGCCTCTTCCCGTATGATTCCCCCCGCGAACTCCGATCCTCTGGGATGAACCTGCTGCAGCCTATGAAGACTAAGCTGGCGCAGACCTCCCAGAGGGCCTTTTCTGTTAATGCTCCCAGACTATGGAATGGCCTGCCGGACGAGATCCGCCTTATCACCTCTGGATAGCTTTAATAAAGCATTAAAGACATATGTCTTCCGGCAGGCCTTCCTGGAATAACCTCCCGGCTAATGGAGGAGTTTTGCTACCCGCCCCTCCTGCTGTCACCTCCTGTTTGCTCTAAAGCTGTTTATATTGTTTTTTATGCTGTTTTAATCGTTATTTTAACTCCGTATTAGTTTAATTTAGTTTTAAGGAGTGGGAGGGTTAGGGTTAGGATGAAGATGTATTTTAACTGCTGTTTGTTTTAATTTTGCTGTACGCCGCCCTGGTTGCTATGCAGAGGGGTGGGTTATAAATATATTATTATTATTATTATTATTATATATTTCACCAAATGGAATGGCAGACGGGGACATTCCAGTGTAACCATAATGACATTGAGGCCCACCCCAGCTGTCCATGAGGGTTGGATCGATTGAAATGGTGATCCTGGCCACTGTACCCAAGCAGGTCGGGGCATAGGCCACCAAATGGCATTGTGGGACCAACTACACCTGCTCCTCCTTTATCACCACCCATATCAGCCACATTTTGGTGGTATTGGCCCAGAACTCCCCAGAGCCAAGAATAGCCCAGAGGTGGGTCGCTATACTGAGGCAAAGACTCACCTGCAGAGCATCATGGTAACATCGCTTGAACTGCCTCTTCTGGATCGACCACAGCTGTAGTTTCCTGACCCAAGGAGGAGTGGATCACTTGTGCAGAGGGCAGTCCTGGACCAGACCGTTCCTGTTCTAAGGCAAGAATACGAGCTTTCAATTCTTTATAAAGCATAGCCCATCTATAACACTCAGCAGACCTCTCATCCCACTCTGGGGAGCCAATCATTGTGGGAAGTGGCCAAGAAGGACCACCCCAAGCCTCCTCAAGAGCCCTAATCCTTGAAAACATTTCATTCATAAAGAAATCCTCACCCTCGACACTAGAAGAAGAAGGCTGAACCATTGAATGTTAAGGAGGTCATGCAGGCCCTTTCCCCTTGGGACCTCCTTTACCTTTCTTTGGGGCCATGCTGCACTACCATAAGCCAAGGCAAGCAAATGAACCAAACAAGCAATGAAATATTTATCTAACCACTGAAATACAACAATGCTAACAACAACAACAACAACAACAACAACAGCAACAACAACAACAACAGGTCTTGCCTAGGAAAGTGAAATGTGTAGAGAGTTTTCCTCTGAAATACAGCCCACAGCAACAAGAACTGAACCACTTGACACTTAGAATATAAGGTAAGATGGCTAAATAAAGATGGAACCCTGGTCACAAGCACCCTGGGGACCTACCTAGTAAAGGGTGAAGGCTGACCTCAATAAACCCCCACCCCACAAAAAATTGGGGATGCATCCCACTCAAGTTAAGGCCCATAGCAAGGGAGCCCTGTTAGAAAGCCCCCAGGGAAGAACCACACCACCTTCCTTCAGCATCACCCCAATTGCCAAAACAAACCCGCAGAAGAGCCCTCGGCCCAACTCAATGGTGGTCAGGCTCAGCCCAGTCTGCTTGCCTGGAAAAAAGGTGCTGCATTACACCAGCCCCCATGAAAAGAAAGAGGGACAGGGTATGGGACCTAACTGGGCAGAAGAGCAATCAGGGCAAAAGAGCACACAGCCCATGTCGTGGGTGATCCAGGCCCATCAGGGCCAATTGCACTGGGAAAAACACCACCCAGCAGGGCAAGAGGATTGGGGAACAGGCCCTAACTGGGTGAGAAAGCCCTTGGCTTGGATAGAGGAGCCCTCAGCCCAATTGAAGATCAATCCAAGCCCATCAGGCCACTCACTTCATAGAGCAGGCCGGGGAATGGGCCCGAGCAGGGCAGGAAAACCCTCGGCCTGGGCAAAGGACAATCCAGGGCCTTCAGGGCTGATCACATCCAGGAGGGTGGGCCGAGCAATGGGCCCAAGGTCAGCAAAAAAAAAACTCCACCCTGGGGAGAGCTGCAGGGCCGGCAAACGAGCCCCAGCTGTGCTGGAGAGCCCGCGAGAAGAAAAAGGGCAATCCAGGCCCATCAGGGCCGCTACCCAAAACAAAACCTGATGTGCGGCAGAAATTCTCTGCCTGGAACAGGCTCACTCATTCACATGCCTTCCCAACCACTGGACTGAAGCCGAGTGAGAAAGCCCCCCTCCCACCTAGACAAAGGGAGATAGAGGCCCGGGGATCAGAGAGGGAAGACTAAGCCCAGGAAACCGATGATAGTGAGTGGAGGGGGGCAAAGGCAACCTTTCCCTCCCTAAACTTATCCTTATCCCTAGCAGCCATCTGTTTTCCTTAGCATTGACTTTAAGGCAGCTCTGAAGTCCTGGGGGCTGCTTCCTGTTATAAAGGCTCAGACTCCACCCCTGAGGCCTCATGCCATGGCATAACTGCCATGGTGTGATTTAATTTAGCCTATCTTTTGTCAGGGAGGGTGACAAAAAGTCCATCCCCACTTCCAGGAGAGGTGTTGAGAGGGGGAAGGTAGAGAGGAGAAGGAAAAGGAGAAGAAGAAGGAGAAGGAGAAGGAGAAGGGGAATGAAATGGAAGCAGTTGGGAGGAAGAAGGAAAGAAGGGGGGAGTAAAAGATGTATTTGGTGGAAAAAGAATGTACACGAATGTAAGATGGTATGTTTTATTGACTGATTTATTGATTTATTGATTGTATGGCAATTTGACATTTTGCACAATAAAGGTTTTTTAAAAAGTCCACTCCCACTCCTCCCTACTGGAGGGGGGAAGGGGGTGGCCAATATGCCTCTAGGAGGAGATGTGAAGATGTTAAGTTTCACCTGGATTAGTCCTTAGGTATGTTGCAAGTGAGGAACTTTCTCTTGATTTTTCATGGAAAGTTTTTCTTCTTCATAGAGTTTCCTATGACTTGGTGCTTATCTGTGGATCATCTATACAACCTCTCCTCCCATACATACACATTAAAATGACATGTGATGGAGTCAGGGAGCTCCACAGTCTAATTTCATAACCCAAGTACTGAACAGCCACAGTAGCTACAGATTTCGAAATTGTAAGAAGAGGCCATGTATATGTACAACATATGTGCATAGAGCACTTCTGTGTCAGTGGGATTCTGGGCCAGTCAGGATCCCCATGCCCCAGGTATAGAAGAGCTCTATATGCAGACAGATGCATGATTAGATAGGAACATGACCAACAGGATAGGAGTATGCAAGCCCATATCCCTTTTAATGTAGGAGTGGCTTTCCTTTTCCATCAGCACTAAGAAGAATCTGCTTCCCCCCCCCCCCCCCCCCATATTTCAGCATGTGAAGTTTCTTTTGGAGTTAGGACAAGATAATTTGTTTGCCTGAAGTGAAGGACAAGATGCTTTCTCCTATTCCTTGCACAGAATCTGGTCTCCTTTGAACAGTCATGATAGGCAGCAGAACAGACTAGGGCAGTTGCTGGTAGCACATTCCTTCCTCACTCTCCTGCAGCCTTCACTGCTTTAGTTCACCTTGTGCGAGGGATTCTCCTGGGTTTTACATATGAGAATTACTGAAGAACAACCCCAAACTGGTTTTCCCACTTGAAGTGTCAACCTGGTGTTTATGTACTTTTGGGAAGCAGCTAAAAGAACAGAGCAGCATGTTAAAGAACAGATTTATTGTATTTTTAGGCATAAAGCATAAGCTCTGTCCTCTCCAAAAACTGATATATATGTTTTCAAGGGACCACAAGACATCTCATTTAGATTCAGATTGACACAAAGGAACTTCAATCTTCTATGCAAATATAGGGGTGAGAAAAAACACACCTGTGCCAAGTGGTAACCAGAATATATATTGATACATTCTGCAATTTGTGAAACATTACATTCTTATTCACATTTTCAGTCCTCCCCATCCCCTGGTTTCAAATCCTTGATATTCAGTAGCATAAAAATGTATTGTGATTGATATAAGGAAAGGACAGGCATAATAAATAAAAAGAGATAGAAAAGGGTGAACAAGAAAGAGAAATAAAATATTTCTACATCTTCCTCTACTAAACAAGAATTTTTCCTTTTTTTGAAAGCTGAGAACCACATTTCAGAAGTGTTTCCTCCCTATCCCTTTCAAATGATAATGCATTCTAGTGGCAGGAAGCCAATTTTCAAGGTTAAAATATAAAATAAGGGCAATTTCATGGCTGATTGGTTATGCATTCAGTCCTGAACTGAAACAAACACTATTTTTTCTTTTTTTAAAAAAAAGTGGCTCACATTTGAGCATTTCTATTATTAATAGGTATATTTCTATTTTAATAGACATATTCTTCAAATGTCAGATTCTTTTTGTTTGCTTTAGACTCACTTAATTTCAATGGGGTCCTTTAAAAAAAAAAGAGTACATTTATTTTGAGGGTCAGTGTCTTTGACAATTTCAGCCAAAATGTAAAATACATTATATTTCACTGCTGTGATCTTCTTCTTAATAGGGAAGAAACATTTCGCAAAGATCCCAGAATACTTATGTCTAATGTAATAATTGTCCCAGTGCTGACTAAATTGAAAAAAAATGGATATTAACTTTCTTAACATTTTGATGAAACTTGATTGGACTCAAGTTCAGTAAACACCTCTTTGCTAATCCTGAAATAGGTTGATGAGGTTCAAGCCAAAGTAGATTACTGATTTATGAATGTGAAACTTAGGCACCAACTATGGTGAGGTGCAGAGGGGCAGTTCTGGACCACAGCTACACTGTGCAGCAATGATGATCCTCCCTTTTGCTGCCCCAAAAAGAGCGGCAAAATGCTGCTCCTTTCAGGGGTGGCAAAACGCTGCAATAAGAGCCGACGCAAAGAAACTGGTATGTAGTGTTTGAACACTGCACCAGAAAAGCATCCTGATGCCATGCTCTACTGGCATGGGCTGCCCCTCCCCATCTCTGCCTCCAGGCCAGCCCTTTGGGCCGGTCCACAGACGCCTTATATTTTTTGAAAGGCTATTACATGCACAGCTGTCCCAAGATCTTTTGCTGTCAGACACATTTAATAATAATATTTAATAATATTTATTTTTTATATCCTGCCCCTCTGCAGAGCAATCGGGGCAGCTTACAGCATTAAAATTTCCATACAGATATATTAATATAATTTAAACAGAACATAAAAATCCCAAATCCCACCCGTCCTTTAAGAAGTAAGGGTTCTTCTTATTCCAGGCCCGATGGTGCTGGGCCTAGTGTCTCTCTCCCAGATGACATCGGATGGAATGGAGGGAGGGCTTCACTTGGTGCTCCTTCCAAGTCAAAATACATGGTACTCAAGAGTGGTCAATTTATTCAAAAACTGAGGCATGAGACTTATAAAAACCTGCCCCTTTTTTCTTTCAGTATAAATACAATGATAATAAAATAAATAAATAACCATTTATGGCCTCCAGAATCAGTTGACTGAAGTGGATGCCTCATTTTGCTTAATGATAAGGACAGTGCTTTTATATATGCATTTTAAGATGAAGTGAAAAAGCCCCTACTACTATGCATGCAGGAGTCTTATTGACAACAGTGGGTCCCTGAGCCACATAGTGAAAGGTGCTGCATGGGAGAGGGCTTTTTGTTGGCCTTCATAAGAGGAGACCATAGGGTTTTGGTTGGACCTAGCCTTCAAATGGATGAATAAGAAAATCTGGAATGTCATGGGGAAGGGTTTGGGCTATTTTCTCTTGCATCCAGACATACTTTTCTGATGTGCTGAGCTCTACAGAGAGCATGGTGTTCATTTATTGGAAAAAGGTAATTTGATTTTCTTGAGGAATTTGCAAAAGGGAGTGAGCACCATTTTGGCAGGCCATGGACAAGGGGCACTTTCCCCTTGTCCGTGATAGGTAGTTTGGGGAGAACATGCCAGATTCGTGTACATTTTGACTCCATCTTGTGGTGGAGGGTTGGGTTCTGGAACTTTTTCCACAGGCTATGGAACTGGGTGGGAGGGCGCTTGTAAAAAAAGTCATCCCTTGGGCTGATCTGGGGAATTAGGGGCTACGCAGACAGGTGGCCCTGGGCTGCCCCTGCTAGCAGTGGATTGGGGTTGTGGCAACCCCACACCATGGCCCTGATCCTTCCTTTTGCTGCCCCTAAAAGAGAGGCAAAATGCCACTCCTTTTAGGGGTGGCAAAAGGCCACCCTAAGATCCAGTGCCGTGGCTCTTCCACACCCTTTCAGGGCAGCATATCTGCATGCTGCTCTGGGAGGGCATCCTGTTGCCACACGATGTGCAAACAGCCACATGGCATCAGGACAGCATTGGGGTGGGTGGTCTTAACTTGCTGCACTGGAAGAGGCACAGAAGAGCCACGTGGCAGCTCTTCAGGCACCCTTTTTGCCAGCTCTGAAAGGAGCGGCATTTTGGCACTCCTTTCAGGGCCAGCAAAAGGTTGGATTGGGGCCGAGGTATGGGGAAGCCTCAGCCCCAATCTGCCACTTCCCAGGGCAGCCCAGGTCCACCCGTCTGCATCCCCCCTAAGATAGCAACCAATTGCTTTGAACTGGCCATAGGGTTTTGCGTTTCATCCAAGGGTGGCTGGGGAGGTGTCATAGGTTGACATCTAGGCCTCAGATAAACCCACGCAGGTTGCTCAGCCCAAGGACTCAAAGCAAAGCAAAGCAGCTTCATTTATATACCGCTTCATATCATGCTATGGGATGTCTAAGTGGTTTACAACTGCAAGCTCATTGCCCCCCAACAGTTGGGTACTCATTTTAGTGACCTTGGAAGGATGCAGGCCTGAGTCTAGCCTGAGCCCTGGCTAGTATTGAACTCGCAACCTTGTGGTTTATGAGTAAGTGGCTGCAGTACAGGCATTTAACCACTGTGCCACCAGGGCTCAAACATTTAAATAGTTTTGTTTTTTAGGTCAATAAAGATTACCCTTGTTTAACCCCAAATACTGTCTCTAGTCTCATTATGTCACAATTGATCAACAGGCTATTTTGGCTATGAATGAATGGAATTATAGCTCCACATCTGAACAGTTCTAAGCTTGTCATCACACAGTGTTGAATGGGGACCCCTTTCTCAACCATGCAGCTACCTGAGTGAATCTAGATCAGTCACCAATTTTTGACCTCCCCTACTTTACAAAAGGTTGACATAAAGTGAAAATGAGGAAGCAATAGGGAGAAATTAAATCTTTCTCAGTTCTTATCTGAAGTAACTTGAATTGATTCATCACCTGGACTGATATGTAGATTAATCCAGTATATTCTCCTGTACATCCCCCACACTCCATTGTAGTTCTCATCTCCAAAAATGATCTCAATGCAATTCAAAAAGCATTGCATTTCAAGAGAAAAAATATACCCGTACTTAGAAATGCATTTTTGGATTATTATTATTATTATTAATGCAGATTAATGCCAAAACAACATGGAATTGACAGTGGAGTGAATAGATATAACAGTAACATGAAACAGAAATTTTGGAATGAATCCAAAGCTGCTTGGAGGAAGGATACTTGATATTGTTATGTCAGGGATGATGGGAGTTGTAGCTCTTCACCTCTGGCTCTAACTCACCACCTTGTTATGCAGCAGAGCTGACCAGCTTTGATCAGTGGTTGATGCTTCTTTCCCAAGCAGCAGAGTTTCAGAGAATAGGCTGAAAACCCTGACAAACTCTCCAAGCCTTCTCACTCTTCTTCCTGAGATGTCTCCAAACCTCTCCAGGATTTTTCTGGTTCTTGTATCTTCCCTCAAGACACCAGACAACTCAGTAGTCTTATATAAAAGATCTACTTTATTCTACTATATATAAATACTATATGCCCTACAAATCACAATCTCTACTCCACCAAAATACTCCACACTACACCACAATATGCATTGGCAAACATTGCACTTATAGCCGTTGTTAGTCACCACCCACTAGTCAGTTTCCACCCAGTGGGTGTGTACATTCATTTTGATTGGTTTACATAGATCATCCCATACTTAAAACCAACCCAAGTATTTCATCATTTTACCTTGACTACTTAATGAATCTCAGGTGTTTGCGATCTACAACAGGTGTTTTCAATATACACTCTATAACTTTGTCCTTGGCTCTCAAGGCTTCCAAATTACATTATCCTTTTCACCTGTGTAGCTTCATGATTGTTCCTGCTTAGTCACTGTGACTATCATATACATGTTTTATTTCTATTACTGTATGTCCCATGTTGCATTTTCCTTAACAATCCCCTCTGAAATAAAATATTGTATGTGTCTTATAATGTCATTCCAACCATTTGTGTCAGTCTTTCATGTTTTTCCGCTGTCAATGCTTTTGTGAACAAATCTGCTATGTTGTGTTGTGTTTCTATATACCTCAATTCTATTTTACCCTTTTGAACCATGTCTCGCACATTTTGATATCTTACTCCAACATATTTTGTTCTGTTCTTCAAACTTTCAGTTTCAGCCATTGCTATGCATGACTGTGAATCTTCCAGAATTTCTACTGGTATCTTGTAACTTTCATTTAAATCATTCAACAATTGCTCAACCCACCGTACCTCATTCACTATCTCATTTAAAGCTGTGAATTCTGCTTCAGTCGTACTTAATGCTACATTAGTTTGTTTTCTACTTCTCCAGACTATTGGACTTTCACTGTACTTAATTATCATTCCTGTAACTGACTTCTTGTCTCCTAATTCTGATGCAAAAGAACTGTCCACATAACAATCTAAATCTGAACTACTGTTTCTAATTATCAATTTCTTATCTAAAGTTCCTTTCAAATATCTTAATAAGTGTTTTACTGCTGTCCAGTCTGCAATTTTTGGATCATTAACCCTTCTGGACAATACATTTACAGTATATGAAATGTCTGGTCTGGTGTGGCAAGTTATGAATTGTAAAGATCCTATTATACTCCTGAATAAAGTCTTGTCTTCAAAATCTCTAGTTGTTTTTTCAGATACAAAACCAGTTGTCATTGGAGCTCTTACTATTTTGGCATTTTGTAATCCACACTTTTCAATCAACTTTTCAATTTTCTTTTTCTGACTTAACAAACAATGTCCTTTTTCTGTCCATTCAACACTAATACCTAAATAAGACTTTAATAAACCTAGATCCTTTAAGACAAACTTTTCAGACAATTCTCTTTTTACTGATTCAATTTCCTGTTTTGACTTTGCTGCCACGCACAAATCATCTACATAAATTACTAACACTATGTCTCCTTTTGTATAGACACAAGCATCTGCAATGCTCCTTTTGTATCCTAGCTTAACTAACTCGTCATTAATGCACAAATTCCATGCTCTGGCACTTTGTTTTAATCCATACAATGCTTTTTTGAATTTATAAACTTTCTGACTACTATTTTCTTCAAAACCTTGTGGCTGCTCCATAAATATCTCTTCATCTAAACTAGCTTTCAAGTAGGCTGTTTCAAAATCAAAATGTTCTACAACTAAATTTCTTTTTGCTGCTACAGCTAGAACCATTCTCAGACTTTCTGGCTTTGCAGTTGGAGAATATGTCTTATCATAGTTCTCATACTGCTGTTGTGCAAAACCCTTAGCTACTAACCTAGCTTTATACTTAATACTTCCATCTGGCATTTCTTTCTTTTTGTACACCCACTTGCATCCAATTACTTTCTTGTCCTTGGGTCTGTCAACAACTTCAAAAACATCTTTATTTACCAGACAACCAAACTCATCATCCATTGCATCAATCCATCTTTCCTGTTCTTCTCTAGACAAACTTTCCAACTCTTCAAAACTTTCAGGCTCTTCCACTGCTAAACAAGCTCTTGCATTTGTCAAAACAAACCTAACTGGGGGCTTTCTAACTCTGTGACTACGTCTGGGAATAAACTCTGTTGATCTGCCTCTTTCATCCTCACTTTCTGTACTGGAAGTTGTAGTTCTATGACTAAATCTCTTGTCTTCAGTCATTCTAGTAGTAATAGGTCTAGATTGTGTCTCATTATCAGAAGAGCTACCACTACTGCTAGTTGATGCTTCTGGCTTAACTGAAACCCCTCCGTTTCCTGAAGTTGGTTCAATTTGTGTTTCTGGCTCATTTGAACTTCCTAACCTCAAGAAAACTTCTTTATTGGCATGCAGTTTGTCCCAACCAGCATGTCTCTCAAAATTTGCAGACCTAGAATACTGCACTTCTTTTCCACCCAAATGAAACTTGTAGCTATTTCCTGAATAACCCAAAAACCTAAGCCTTTTACTTTTGGGTTCTCCTTTCTTCCTGAAACAAGCTGGTATGTAAACATAAGCAAATTGTCCAAAGACTCTCAAATACTTGTAATTTGGCACTCTCCCATACAATACCCTGTAGGGAATGTCTTCAATTTCTGAATGATACAGTCTGTTACTAATATGTACTGCTGTCAAAGTTGCTTCTGCCCAGAAACTATCTTTTACCTCTGCATCTGCCATCAAACAAGCAGTTATCCTTTTTATATCTTGTATTTTTTTCTCCGCTAAACCATCTTCATTAGGACAAGCGGGATTAGTAGTTTCATGCCTTATTCCCACCTTTTGAAACCAATTAAACAATTGATTACTTAGAAATTCTCCTCCTCGGTCAGTAACAATGGTGCCTACTCTAATATCAAATTGTCTTTCCACCATTCTCACCCATGCTTTTAAACTTTGCCCAGCGTCAGATTTGTTTTTCAATATTCTTACAAATGCAAACCTTGTAAACCTATCAACAATTACTAGGAAATATTTGCTTCCCCCTAAAGATAAACAATTAGCTTGGGCAACATCTGCATGTACAAACTGAAATGGTCTTTGAGCAATTCTTTTGGTTTTCTTGGCTACTGGAAAAGCTCTGACCTTTACCTGATTGCATACAGTACAATCTAAGTGATTTTTGCATTCAGCAACTTTTAAATCTGGACACATACTGATTAACTTCTTTAAACATTTGAAACTAGCATGGCCAAATTTTCTGTGGAGTTCATGTATGCAGTCTTTGTGAATTGGACTATTGTCTATGTTATTAGCATTTTCAACCCTGTAGCTATCAATATTGTCCTCCAAAAAATAAAGTTTATCCTTTTTCAAGCCTGTGCCTCGCAATTCCCCATTCAGTTTTATCTTACACATGTTCTTTTCAAAAATGACTGTGTAGTCTCTGTCTGTTAATCTGCTTACTGATAACAAATTATTTTCTAACTCCTTTACATGTAGCACATCATTAAAGTTTTCCTTTAGCCCTGGAATGAAAACTGTACCCATTTGATTTACAGTGCTGAGCTCTTTCCCATCAGCTAAAACTACAGCATTTACATTAGCTGATTTTCTATTACTTATCAAATTAATATTGTTACACATTGAAGATGATGCTCCTGAGTCAATCAACCATTTACAATTAGTATTTTGTTTTTCCTTAATCATGGTTGCAAACCCCTTTTTATTACCACTGTCCTTCAAAAATGGAGGTTTGGACTGTTTTTGATACTGCCACGGCTGCCATCTGCTCTCCTTTTGCTTGCTTCTCTCAGCAGCGAATTGTTTACATTGTCTCTGTAGATGACCAATCTTTTTACAATAAAAACACCTCCGTTGCTCCCTTGTAGAAGCTGCTTCTTCCTGCTTTCGTAGATCAGGCGTTGTTTGTTGTTTTGGCACAGTCCTTAAACTCGCTGAGTCACCCTGCTCAGATTTTCTTCTCAAGTTCTCTTCCAATATTCTGACAACAATTAAGTCTCTGTTCAGCTCAGCTTTTGGCAAATTTTGCAAGCTATTTATAATGTTGTCCCAAGAAGAGTCTAGCGATTCTAGTAAAATGTAACACTGCTGCTCTTTGCTAATTTCCACTCCTCTCAGTTCAGCTTGCACAAATAAATCTTGCATTGTTTTTAAATGTTCTATCAGACACTGTCCTTTAGTCATCTTTTGTCTGTAAATTCTTTTAGACCAAAGCATTTTTGCAAACACAGTTGAAGGAGTGTGTAATCTCTGCAAGGTATCCCACACATCCTTGGCGGACGCTTTATCTCTGACGTCATTAATCAAGTCTTCTTCAAGCATGAGATAAAGACATGCTTTTGCTTTATTATCTCTTTCTCTAGTGGCTGCATTAGCATCGGCTGCCAGCCCTGTTTCAACTGTCGACTACAGACCTTCCTTTACTAGTAGAGATTGGGCATAAATCTTCCAGGTAGAGTAGTTGTTTCTATTTAATTTACTAAACTTTAGTATCTCCATCTTAATTTCTGCAGTGACTCAATTTGACACAGTCCCTCTGAGTATGCACAGCAGACAAAACACAAAATGATTTACTCACAAGGCTCCACAAAACTTTCTTCCACTCTCTGGACCTTTCAGCTTCTGTGGATGCTGGTTGCTCTAGTATCTGGGCCCATAACCCATGTCAGGGATGATGGGAGTTGTAGCTCTTCATCTCTGGCTCTAACTCACCACCTTGTTATGCAGCAGAGCTGACCAGCTTTGATCAGTGGTTGATGCTTCTTTCCCAAGCAGCAGAGTTTCAGAGAATAGGCTGAAGACCCTGACAAACTCTCCAAGCCTTCTCACTCTTCTTCCTGAGATGTCTCCAAACCTCTCCAGGATTCTTCTGGTTCTTGTATCTTCCCTCAAGACACCAGACAACTCAGTAGTCTTATATAAAAGATCTACTTTATTCTACTATATATAAATACTATATGCCCTACAAATCACAATCTCTACTCCACCAAAATACTCCACACTACACCACAATATGCATTGGCAAACATTGCACTTATAGCCATTGTTAGTCACCACCCACTAGTCAGTTTCCACCCAGTGGGTGTGTACATTCATTTTGATTGGTTTACATAGATCATCCCATACTTAAAACCAACCCAAGTATTTCATCATTTTACCTTGACTACTTAATGAATCTCAGGTGTTTGCGATCTACAACAGGTGTTTTCAATATACACTCTATAACTTTGTCCTTGGCTCTCAAGGCTTCCAAATTACATTATCCTTTTCACCTGTGTAGCTTCATGATTGTTCCTGCTTAGTCACTGTGACTATCACATATATGTTTTATTTCTATTACTGTAAGTCCCATGTTGCATTTTCCTTAACATGTTACTGTTGTTGCTCCTGTTATCCTGGTCACACTGATTGTGATAGAATTTTAAGATATGGAGCAGGGGATTAAATGGGACATTACATTATACATTTATGGGATCACTTTGAGACACAGTTTAAAATGCATATTTATTTTTAGAATGGTAGTTAAAAGAGAGTTCATGTGAAGGACCTGTCCAGGCTTTTATCATGAAGATAGAACTCACATGTGTAAAATAACTGTCAGGAATCAAATCATTCAGGTGAGAGAAAGGATTGTATGGAAAAATTCCTTTTCATTTCCTTCCTGGCCCCTGTGCACACATTTCCATTATCTGTCTGTTAAAAATAAATACAAAAATTAGCAAGCAAATCATACAGAAATTACTAGTAGATCTTGGAACTCTTAGGATCATGCAGACCAGCCCAAAGGACTGGCCTGGAGGTGGAGCTGGGGCAGAGCAGCTGCACGCCGACCACCCCAACCCCCCCCCCCCCGATGCTATCCTGATGCTGCGCACCCTTATGCACAGTGCGCAGCATCAGGACACCCTCCTGGTGCAGCACACTGTGCTGAAAGGGCGCAGAAGAGCCATGGCACCACCTCTTGAGGAAGAATTTTGCCACTCTTTTAGGGGAGGCAAAAGGGAAAATCAGGGCCGCAGTGTGCAGTTGCCATGGCCCTGATCTGCCACTCCCCAGGGTGGCTCTCTGCTGCCCCAAACGGCTGGTCTGCATCGGCCCTTAGTCTTTTTACTGGGAAACTATGAGGAACAGTGGATAATCCAGTTTAAAACCTCACTTTGCACTGTTGAACAGGTAAGTTAACTTGCTAGAATACATCCTTCCTATCCTATTGAACACTTTGGGTATGTTTATGTGTGTGTGTTTGTGTGTGGTTAGGTTCAAATGAGACAATTCCACATCTGCCTAATGAATGGGCTGATTCAGCTCATGGGATTTTTCTGGGTTCAAATGAGACAATCCCATGTCTCTCCTGTCTTTTCAGCATCTTGAAGATAGGTCTTGTACACAGTCTGATCATTAGCATAAGACTGTTCCCCCCCCATACATTCCCATAATGACTGTCTTAGAGATCAACAGAAGCAGCGACTTAAGACAGATCCAGACATCTGAAGCTTGTCAGTTGCCATTAGAGTTGTCTGTAAAGGGAATGGAATTTCTGATGGTTGCTAACACATACCAAAACAAATCAGAATAGTCAACCAGCCCACAGTTCAGTAAACCAGTCTTCTGCAGGCAAACAGTAAAACTTTTATTTCAGTAGCTGGAGAAGTTAACAGGCATATGCAAACAGAACAGCAATCATACACAATCATAAGCATAATGTTAACAAAGTCCCACCCTACATTTTCATAGGATTTACTCTGATATGTTTACAAATTAAAACATACCTGCCCCCCTCCTTATTTGTCTTGTGTGTCCAGTACTCATTAGATATATATTTTAAAGTAACTAGCCAAGGTTCCCAGCATTTTTTATGAGAATCCAGCTTTATCTCTCAGAAGATCCAGCTTTATCTCCCAGCTAGTTTTGTTAGGATATGGGATCCTAGAGAAAATGTCTAGATGTGGGACAAAAGTAACAGGGTTACCAAAGGTCAATAAGCAGCCATGATGAGCCAGCATTTGGACCTAGCTGAGTCATATGGTCTGATGCAATCATGGTAGGATATGAAGCCATCATGTGGCTGAAAGTGCACAGTCATGCCACATGAGGGACATGTATAGATGATACACACCAGGAAGAGGCTGGACTAAATGTTCAGGGATGGTACATGTATATAAGGGGAGGACCCTCAGTGTACAGTCTGGGTAGTTGGTAATGTGTATGTGGCTAGGGCCTTTGCAGACTAACAGAAATAGTGCACATTAAATTAAGGCACTGCCCTGGCTCAGTGCTAGGGAGTCATGGGAATTTTATTTTTTTCTGAGACATTGAGCCTTCTCTGTCAGAGAGCTCTGGTGCCACAATAAATTACAGTTCCCATGATTCCCTAGCACTAAGCCAGGGCAGTGCCTCAATTTAATGTGCACTATTTCTGGCAGTCTGCAAAGGCCCTCTGTCAGTGAGGACGAGATCTGTAAACAGTAGAATGAAGAATAAAAGCCTCCTTGTGAAGAACTCAGTTTGCTGTTGGGTTTACAGCTTCTGTGAGTGGGAAAAGGAGATCTCCAGCCTGCACCAAGCTCTGTGTGATTTCTAGGGTGTTCATCAGGTGAACAGCATCAGCGCAGTGCACTCCAGGTCACACAAGCACTCCAACAAGGGTTATGGGCCCAAATTGTGCCATGGTCAATGCCAAGAGGTCAGAGTGAGTTTTTTGCTATGTGCAAGGTGTATCACAAGTCTTGTCCAGACTATCTGTGAGTGCAGAAGGCATACAGTTAAAGTGCCATGCTGCTGGCCAGCTCTTTATCTATGAGCAACTGAGTTTTGGAGGTCTGCCAAGGATCAGCATGGCCTTGGTGAGAGGTAGCTGAGGCAATGGAGCCAGCTAAGTTTCTGAAGCTGAATGACAGCAATTATGTGCCTCATGGAAGGTGTTTGCTGAATTGCTTCTCATCCGGGAAGGTTTGTGGGAAGTTGTTGAAGCCTTTCCCACAAAGGACAAATTTAAGATGGACAGAAGGACTAGGGCAAACCTGTTTTTGACCCTAGAGGCCAGTCAGCTCAACCATGTCAGAGGCAAGCAATCAGCACATGAGGTATGGAACATGGTCAGAGAGATACACCAGTCAATGTCTGCACTGTCCAAAATGATTTGGTGTAAAAGGCTGTACACCTGTAAAATGAAAGAAAGTCCCCAATTTCCAGCAGCATTTAGAGGAAATGAGAGATTTTTTCACTCAGGTCGAGAGCAGAGGAGTTGAAATGCCTAGAGAGCAAAAGACTTATCTATTGCTAGGCAGCCTGCCAAAAGACTGTGACCATATCATCACAGATCTCTCTGTGGAATTGGTGTCAGCTCATGTTCTAGAGGAGCATCAGAGATGGCAGTTTGAATCTGGGCTCCAGAGATGGAAGGACACTGAGCCAGTGCCTACACACACCACACAGATGACTCCCCTGCTCTGCATACAGAGACTGTTGCAGTCTGCAAAGCAAGGCTTTGCTACATTTATGGACAAGTTGGGCATATCTGGAAGGACTGCAGAAAGCCTTCAGCAGCACAGGAGGGGATGTCTGCAAGCAAGAAGCAATAGAGAAAGCCCTGGTACAGGAGGGGAGTTGCTTCTTTGGCTCAGGACACTGGTTGTTTTGCCGACTAGACAACTAGACAAAGGGGGTATGGCTTTTAGATTTGGGGACCACTCATCATTTGATTAATAACTCCTCCCTCCTGACTAAGAAGAAATCCTCATGTGTGAACACTGTAGGTTTGGCTGACGGTGGTTCCAGCTAGATACAGGAAATGGAGACTGTTTATTTTCCATGTTTTGAGAGCGACTTTGATGATTTGTTATGTGCTACAAAACTGCAGAATTGTTTAGTGATCATGTCAACTCTGACTTTGGCTGGTTACAAGTTGCACTTCAAAGGTGCTGACTGCACAATCTCACTGGATGGGAGGGTGTTTGCTAGAGCCCAGAAAAAGCACAGGCTCTACCACATGGTTGATAAAGTAGAGTGTGCCACACTCTGCAATGTGCCTCTACACTCTAACTGTGCACACTACCTCCACAGGGTGATGGGATGTGCTAGCTTTACCAATTTGGGTAAATTGAATGGGTTTATCCAGAACTGAAACTTAATCTATGTGGCAGTTATCTGGATTGCTCCATTTGCAGCACGATAAAGCTGAAAGCTTATCTGGTTGTAAAGGAAAGTAAATGCACTACTCAGTGACCATTCCAGGTGGCACATGCAGATCTTTCAGGTCCATTTTCTGAAAGTCTGGGGGGAAACAAATACCTAATGGTAATAGTTGACAGACACACAAGGTATGGGTATGCAATGTTACTGAAAGAGAAAAATGGGGCTGCAGAAATGTTTAAGCAGTGGGTAAATACTGTTGAATGGGAATTTGAATATAAAGTGGGTGTCTTGGTGGGAGATAGAGGTGGTGAATTTTTATCCCATGATCTGCAAAATTGGATGAAGCAGAGGGAGATACGTCATAACACCACTAATCCAGTGATGCTCCAGGAGGATGGCCTAGCAGAGAGAAGAATTGGGGTACTCAAGCAGATGAAGGAATGTATGATGCTAGATGCAGATGCACCAGCAAACCTATGGGGGAGACTGTGTTTACTGCTTGCTATTTGTTGAACAGAATGTGGAATTCTGCAGTCCAACAAACCTCATATTACATGTTATATGGTAGGTCACTCAACCTTAAGTACCTCAGGGTGTTTGGGCAATTTGCCAATGTGCTGATTCCAGCAGCCTTTTGGAAGAAAGAGGAACCCAAATGCAAAAGTTGAGATTTGTGGGATATGAAGGGAATAGTTACCCCTTCTCCCTAGGAGAAGGCAGGATTCTCTTGTCCAGGAGTGCAAACTTTGAGAAGCACTTAGGGTGGGAGAAGACTCACAATAACCAGGAAGTGTTCCTGCAATTGGGTAAAGTGGACTCAAACACTAGAAATGGAGGGGTGGAATTGCCAGTGATCTCACCTCAGAGGAAGCCAGACACATCAGGGGGTCTCACTGACACTCACACCACAGTCATCAATACAAGGAGTTTTAAGCAGATTCCAACAGTGGAAGTCAGTGTTCAAATGAGTAGTGACAGTGAGGATGAGAGTGGTAGGACCAGGATGATCTCCCCAAGAAGAACTCAGAGAGTGAGGAAGCCACCTGAAAGGTTTGTGGTCCAGGGAGCTAGGGCTTGCTCTGTGGTGGCAAGGAGATGCTGACATATCCCAGAATGGAGCATGACAGATGGCACAAGGCCATGGATAGAGACTTTTTGTCTCCAGTAAGCCGGAAGGTTTTTGAAGTTGTAGATAGACCAGCAGACCAGAGAGTGGTCTGATGTTGTTAGGTCTATAAGAGAAAGGAGATGCCTGATGGGACACTGAAATACAAGGCTAGGTTGGTTGCCAAGGGCCTCTCTAGCAGAGATATGAAAGTTTTGATAAAAACTTTTTCACCCACAGCAAGGCCAGAGAGCCTGAGGTTGGTATTAGTGTTAGCTGCTAGGAAAGGCAAGTGGTCAAACATTTTGATTTTGAAACTGCTTATCTCAACGCTCAATTAGAGGAAACAGTTTTATGGAGCAGGCACCTGGGTATGATGACACCAAAGGCAACAAAGTGTACAGGACAGGAAAGTGTTGCATGGTTTGAACCAAAGTGCCAGGTGCTGGAACAAATGCATACACGAGGAACTGGTGAGACTAGGGCACAAATGCAGCATCGTAGACAAAGCAGGATGTTACACTTATGTGGATGACCATTGTGTGGCAGCTAGCACTGAGCAGGAACTAAGAAAGTGCAGGAGTTGTCAAGGAAGGTCATTCTGAAAAATCTTGGTGATCTCAAAAGCTATCAAGGCATAGAAGTGGAAAGGACACAGGATGGCAGGTCCTTGCTGTGCCAAAAGAAAAACATAGCTAAGCTTTTGGAAAAGTGTGGGATGGAGAGTGCAAAGGAGGTGACGAGTCCAATGACACCTGGCTATGCCAGTGGTGAATCAACAAAGCTGTTTGAAAACACAGAGTTTACCATTCAGTAATTGTAAGTTTGCTTTTCATAACAAACAATACTAGGCCAGATATTTCGTTATCAGTTGGGCTATTGAGCAGGAAGGAGGCAAAGCCTAGTATAGAAGACTGGACTGCACTAAAGAGAGTGCTGAGGTATCTGAAAGGTAGCAGGGACAGGAAGCTTGTGATACAGGATAACCAGTTACAGCTAGAGTGCTTTGTGGATAGTTCCTTTGTATCTGAAGTAACAGATAGGAAGTCAGTGTCAGGGTTGCTGATAAGGTTTGCTGATAGTTCTATTGCCTGGCATTCAAGGAAACAGAACTGTGTGGCCCTGAGCACCACTGAGGCAGAGTTCACAGCTTTATTGGAGAGGGCAAGTGAGGTTCAGTGGGTGAGGCAGCTGTTGGTAGACCTAGGTGTGGAATGCACTATACCAACAGTAATACACGAAGACTCACAGGCCTGCCTTGCAATGGCAGAAGCAGAGAACCTGAAGTGCCAAATGGACCAAATACATACGGGTCAGATACCAAAATGTATGTGAGTTGGTGCAGAAGGGGGTTCTGAGTCTGAGGTAGGTACATTGGGTTGGAAGACAATGTCGCAGACATACACACTAAGGCACTTCCAGTAGAGAGACATGAGAGTTTGGGGGGAAGCAGATGGTGCAAAGCACCGTCTTCAGGGCAAGGAAGGGGAGGGGCAGCCACATGCTGGGTGCCCCAACCCCCTTCCTGAAGACATTGTCGGAGCACCAGACCCTCCGCACGGCTGGCGCTCCAAGGATGCCTATCCACTGCAGCGTCCACACACGCTGCGGTGGAAGAGGCGCTGAAGGTGCGCCGGCAGACTTTTGTGGGGACGCTGCACCACGGGGCCACTGCACCTGGGGCTGGGACTCTGCGCCACGGGGCCGAGGTGTGCGGATACCTCGGCCCCAATCCACAGCTTCCCAGGGTGGCCCCATGCTGCCCGTCTGCTTAGCCCCTTTGTCTGGCTGGATGAGTCTGAGCTATGGTGGTCACTGAGCACACTTCAAGTAAACAAAAAAGCTTGAGCATTGTAAGAACATGCACACACATCTAAAATTTTTGGAGGGGATTGTTAGGATATGGGATCAGCATTTGGACCTAGCGGAGTCATACAGTCTAATGCAATCATGGCAGGATATGAAGCCATCATGTGGCTGAAAGTGCACAGTCATGCTACATGAGGGACATGTATAGATGGTACACACCAGGAAGAGGCTGAACTAAATGCCCAGGGATGGCACGTGTTTATAAGGGGAGGAGCCTCAGTGTACAGTGTGGGTAGCTGGTGATGTGTATGTGGCTAGAGACTCTGTCAGTGAGGACAAACTCTGTAAAGAGAGGGAAAAGCCTCCTTGTGAAGAAGTCAGTGTGCTGTCATGTTTGCAGCTTCTGTGAGTGGGAAAAGGAGTTCTCCAGCCTGCACCAAGCTCCTTGTGATTTCTTGGGTGTTCATCCAGCTGCATAGATTCAGCGCAGTGCACTCCAAATCACACAAGTGCTCCAAGTTTGGTCAATGTCAAGTCATTCTGGGATCTGAAGTCCAAGACTTCTGCAAGGCCAAAGATTGTGAACCACTGGGCTATTGCTCTTTAACAGAGAATTTGAAGTACCTCACCAAATTCACAAATCTTACTATTCAATAAGATGTATCCCAGAGGTGCAACTATGAGAAATGAAGACATTGCTCCCCCAAAATAATTATTTAACTTTCCCAAATGAAGTATTCCTTCAGTCCCAAAATTTCTAGAAGTGTAATAACTTAAAATTGCACTTGAGCATTTAGAGATATGTTTAATCATTCAATGAAAGGGGCAGGCAAAGTTACTAAGAGCAAATAGAGCAGGTTTAAGATTTATAGAGATGAATGATTTTCAGTATTTCCCTTTCTTCAATTCTATAAATCTTGAAAGTTTAATTGGGTGGGTTAGCATTCTTATTTTGGTGAATAATGTCCTAATCGCCCTTTTATATGTGCTTCTCTGAATTAGAGCCAAGACAGTTGAAGTGATAGGAAACTGGTATTATTACTACTACAGAAACACCCCAATTTTCTAAGAATGAAAAAAAAAAAAAGAGAGAAGAAACCAGATGCAAAACTTAATTGCACAGGTTGTTATAAACTATATTTTTAGGACAGCCTTTCCCAAACTGGTTCTTTCCAGAAGCTTTGGGCTAGAGATTTCACTGTACTGAGCCAGCAGTCAGATTGTGGGTTTTGTATTATTCTGTAACATAGCAGGCTGATGAACTAGAGCTACTAGCAGAGTTCTTTGGCAGACCCAGCTACAAAAATGTCCACTTAAAATGATATAGTTATAATGCAACCACAGCCTCCTCCTCCTCCTCTTCTCCCCCCCACCTTTTTCCCAGTGTGTAACTCAAAGTGGTTTCTAACAGTTAAAACAAATGTAGTTCAAAATTCACAGTACACAGAATTTAAAAAGCAATTGAATTATCATAAAATTAGAACCACAGAATCTTAGAGTTGGAAGGGGCCACAAAGGCCAACTGATCCAACCCTCTGCCAACCTTCTGAGGCACCCCACTATTCACTTCTCTCCAGGATGGGAGGCAACTATTGGTGAGCTCTCTGTGGGTTTGATTTGTCAGGGGGGAAGCAGACGGGTGGCACGGGGCCACCCCAGGAAGCTGCGGATCGGGGCCGAGGCATCCGCATTCCTTGACCCCGCAGCGCAGCTTCGCCGCCCCAGGAAGGAGTGCTAAAATAGCGCTCCTTCCACAAATCGCTGAAGGTGCACCGCAAAAGGCTGCTGGCACACCTTCGGTGCCTCTTACGCCGCAGCGTGTGTAGACACTGTGGCGGATAGGCATCCTCGGAGCGCCGGCCGTGCGAAGGGTCCGGCACTCCGACGATGTCTTCGGGAAGGGGTTGGTGCACGCAGCATGCGGCTGCCCCTCCCCTTCTTTTCAGTCTCTTTAATTGCAGCACTATCTAGTCCATAGTTCACCAGCTTGTGTGCAAGAATATAATGGAGGACCGTGTCAAAAGCCTTACTGACATCAAGATATAGTACACCAACTGGACATTCTTGATTAAAATCACTTAAAAATATAAACTTTTAAACAGCAACGACAAATAAGGCTTGCTTCCCCCAATAAATCAATTTTCGAAGACCTGCCAGAATAAAAGGTTTTTCCTTGTCTGTAAGAAGATAGTAAACAGAGTGCCAGTCTAACCTATTTGAAAAGAGACCTTCATAGCTTGTGAACAACCACCCACCAAATGAAGCTGTAAGGGTGATGGGACAGAGATGGGGCTCCCAAGATCTCAAACCATGGTTGCCAATAATCATTTTTTCTTTTATGCAATTAACAGAACAGCAATTTAATACTTTTTTATCATCCAAAATTTAAATGAATGAATTAGATTTTCATGTTCATGGCTGGTCTGTGGAACATGGTAAACCTTTTCTACTAACATTTTCAGTCTCTGCCCCTTTATGTGCCAAGGCATGTAAGATAAGTGCAAGAGACATGGGATGAGGATCACAGGTTGTAGGAATCACTGAAAACAGGAGTTGACAAGATGGAATAAGTGAAGGCAGAACTTTTTTGTTCTATTTGGGGAGCTGATACATAATTCTGAAATCATGCTGTGTCTCAGAAATGAAACCAATTATGTGTCTGGTACTGAGTTTTCACACAATGTTTTTACATCCCCGTTCAGCTCTTACTTACTGCCCGCTGCTGGGAACGAATGCTATGCCTAAAAGAATTTATTAACTAATACTTTTCCTCCCCAGCATCACACTCAACATGGATTTAATTAGATCCCCCCATTTTTTTACTAGGTGTGATAAAGTGAAGGAAGGCTGGCCCATGGAAGAGGGTTGTTCTGGAAAGCAAGGGTTAATGAGGGAAAGAACAGGGAGCCAGAGAGGGGAATTACGAGATCTAACGACACCTGGAAAAGAAGAAAGGGAAGCAAGACCCAGGAGGGAGGGGCCCAAGGATAAAAGGGAAAAGGAGGAGGCGTTCGGGGAGAGGGAGAAACGCGGAAGAAGGCTCGGTGAGGCGGACGGTGGAAGGGAAAGAGAAGCGAGCAGTACGGGAGCTCAAGAGGAAAGAGAAACCCTGACAGAAGGGGAGGTAATCGACTGGGGCCAACTCAGCCCAAGGGAAGGGCTTATGGAGGAACCGGTCGCTGCTCTTACAACCCTAGGGCCGAAGTCAATTGAAGCCAAACCAGGGTGTTGGTCATAAGGGGCTTCCCTTAGAACCCTCCAGGGCAGGGATTGCAGGCTGAAGACTAATCTGAGGAGGAGGAATGGTGAAAGGGGAAGATTAAAGGAATGGACTGAGAATATTAAAGAGAGAGTGTGGCACAACATCTCTCCCCTCTTTTAGTAACTGTTTGGTGAATGGGTTTCCGAGTAGATTAAAGGTATAGAGCATACATCTTAAGTGGTCTGCCCTTTCTTTCGCCGAAATGGATACCTCCAAGAAGCATGGAGTGGGAGGAGTGCCTTGTGGCCCCACGACATTGGTGTCAGAAGTGGGATCTCCGGTACAAGGCGGGGCTACAGGACCCAGTGAGGCTTGGTTTGCATGGTTGGCTGACCAACAGGAAAAGTTGTTGCGGAGTGTGAACGCTCACCAGGTGCGGTTGATGGAGCAAATGTTTGCAGCCCAGCAGGTGACACAACAGCAGTTGGTAACGCAGATGGCTGAGGCGCTGAAGCTCCCAAGGGAGGGGGAAAAGCCTACCTTGGAGTCACTGGTAGGGGCCCCAGCCCCAATAAGATTGGTCAAGATGGGCCCTAATGATGATCCGGAGGCATTTTTACACGCTTTCGAGAGGGTGGCCATAGCTGCCAAGTGGCCTAAGGAACAATGGGCTCTTATAGTAACCCCATGTCTTACGGGGCCTGCCCAGGAGATAGTGGATACCTTAGCCCCCGAGGAAGCCTCTTCTTATGAGAAAGTCAAAGAGGCCATTTTGACTACTCTCAACATCTCGGAGGAGACTTATAGACGCCGACTACGCGAGTTAAAATGGACTCTGGGCATGCATCCTCGTGCCCTGGGGCAAAAGGTTAGAGCCAGCTGTTTAAGATGGTTGAAGCCGGCAGTGCGATCGGCGCAAGAGGTGGCTGAAATGGTGATGGTTGAGCAATTTATTAATGCCTTACCAATGACAGCTCGCAGTTGGGTGCGGTGCCACAAACCCTCCAAGTTGGAAGAGGCTGTGACTTTGATGGAGGCCTTTTCAGGGGCTGAGGAGGCCGAATTAGGGCACCTTCGGGGACCGGCGGAACCAAAGGTATCGCGGGGAATGAGAGTCGCCGGGGGTAGACCACCAGAACGGCGGGGAATGGCGCCGGGAGACGGATTTGGAGCCGAGGGAATCGCGAGCAAAGGTTTGAAAGGAGGAGTAGAGGGAGGCAAACCAACGACCCTTGCCCGAAGACCGTTGCTGTTGGGTGCCCAGGAAGGTCCCCGGCGTCCAATCAACTGCTTCACCTGTGGGATGGAGGGACACGTTAAGAAGGACTGTCCTCTCATGGAGTGTGCATGGGGAGACGCCTGGGAGGCGGCCCAGGTAAGTAGGGACCTGACAGGTAGGGATGCTCGGGTGGTCCCGGCCTGGGTCAATGGACAGAGAGTTCAAGCCCTAGTTGACTCGGGCTGTAGCCGCTCCTTGGTAAGGAGGGTACCAGGGAAGGCGTATGGTTCACAGGTGGCGGTGAAATGTATCCATGGGGATGTGAAAACCTATTTTACCACCAAGGTGAGGGTGAGAGTGGGAAAGATGGAGCGAGAGATGAGGGTGGGGGTGGTACCCTCAATGGGAAGAGAAATGCTCCTAGGGCGGGATTGGCCCAACTGGAGGGAATTAATCCAGGAGGAGGAGGGTTACGCCGCGGCAGAGGTCAGGGCGGAAGGGGTAGATATCGCCAGGGTTAATAGAGAGCAAGTGGCCTTTTGGCAGCAAAATGACGCGACCCTACAGGAAGCGTTTAAGCAAGCGGTTCCAGAGGAGGAGAGGGGAAAGAAGGGACCTTACTTTGTTTTTAAAAATAATTTACTGTATAGGGTTCAACAGATGAAGGAAGGAGAGGCGGCACACTGGCAAATATTAGTGCCCAGACCACTACGTCCTGCGGTGTTTTCCTTAGCTCATGACATTCCTCTGTCGGGACACCTGGGGGTGGATAAAACTATAAGTCGCATTTTACAGAGGTTTTATTGGCCTGGGGTGTGGAAAGAGGTGAAAGACTGGTGTGCCTCTTGTCCCCGCTGTCAGGTGACCCAAAGAAGGGGAGCTCCCGCGGGGCCTTTGATTCCTATGCCCGTCATAGACGAACCCTTTACAAGGGTGGGCATTGATTTTATAGGGCCTCTGGGGAAGTCAGCAGCAGGCCATCGGTTTATTTTGGTGATGGTGGATTACGCCACCCGTTACCCAGAAGCGGTCCCTTTGCGATCCATGCAAGCAGGTAGGGTGGCTCAGGAGTTGTTGACAATTTTCGCGAGGGTGGGGTTTCCACGAGAGGTTATTACAGATCAGGGCACCTCTTTCATGAGTAGAGTCCTGCAAAAGATGTGGTCTATCCTCAAAGTCAAACCCCTAAAGACCTCCGTTTATCACCCACAGGCCAATGGGTTGGTGGAACGATTTAATGGGACCCTAAAGGCCATGCTTAGAAAGTTTGTAATGGAACAGGGATCACAATGGCATTTATTAATAGGACCTCTCTTGTTTGCGTATCGTGAGGTCCCACAAACATCCTTGGGGTTCTCGCCTTTTGAGCTGTTGTACGGAAGGCGTCCTCGAGGAGTGTTGGACTTGGTTAGAGAAGGGTGGGAAGAGGAGGTTAGTGAAGGGTCTACGGTGTTAAGAAGAGTGCTACAGATGAGGGATCATTTGGAAAAGATTGGGCAGATAGCTAGACAGAATCTGGTGGAGGCCCAAAGAAGACAGAAGGAGGCTTATGACCAGCGTGTCAGGCCTAGGTCCTTGCAGGTGGGCCAAAAAGTGCTAGTATTATTGCCCTCGGAGAGAGCGAAGTTGTTTGCTCAGTGGCAGGGCCCCTTTGAGGTCAAAAGGCAGGTGGGCCCTGTGGACTATGAGGTGGAAGTGCTGGGGGCCCGTCCTCGGTTACAGGTTTTTCATGTTAATCTCCTTAAGGAATGGAAAGAGCGGGAAGCCTTTTTGGCTCAAGTAGTAACGGGGGACGAGGTAGAAGAAGAGTTAGGCCCACAGGCTGGGCGCGAAGAGGGTCCTGATGATCTCCCTATCTGCTCTAACCTCTCGGAGGAACAGCTTAGACATATCCATCAGGTAAGGCGGGACTTTGCGGATGTCTTCTCTAGGGACCCAGGCTTCACGTCCATGACTTGCCATAGAATAGTTACAAAGCCCGGGGTGGTGGTGAGGGTTCCAGCGAGACCTTGGCCATGGAGATTACAGAAAGGGATTAACGACGAAGTGGATAAGATGTTAGCGCTGGGGGTCATTGAACCCTCTAATAGTCCCTGGCGAAGTCAACCGGTACTGGTCCCGAAGCCTGATGGGTCGATTAGGTTTTGTATAGACTTTAGAAGGCTCAATGAGGTGTCGCGGTTTGATGCTTATCCCATGCCAGGGACTACCCAATTGCTAGAAAAGTTGGGGAAGGCTAAGTTCTTGTCCTCTTTAGACTTAACAAAAGGTTACTGGCAGATCCCGTTACCGGAAGGGGACCGAGAAAAGACGGCCTTTGCAACGCCTAAGGGTTTATTTCATTTTGTACGAATGCCCTTTGGCCTTCATGGAGCAGCAGCAACTTTCCAAAGGCTAATGGACCGGGTCCTGGCCCCTCTAGAACATTGCGCTGCCTCGTACATTGACGATATAATTATCTTTAGCAACTCTTGGTCAGAACATGTTCAACACCTCCGACAAGTGCTGCAGAGATTAAGGGAGGCAGGCTTGACGGCTAACCCCGCAAAGTGCGCGGTGGCGCGGCAAGAAGTGAAATATTTGGGATACTGGGTTGGAAGGGGACAGTTAAGGCCCATGGAAGATAAGGTCAACCGGGTTAGTAAGTGGCCACGGCCTATGAACAAGAAACAGGTGAGGCAATTTTTGGGGTTAGCCGGATATTATAGGAAATTTATCCCTCATTTTGCCAGTATAGCAGGACCCTTGACAGATTTAACACGAAAATCTCGGAATAAGAGACAATGGTGGGGTGTCCGGGAGGAGGAGGCCTTTAACACCCTGAAACGGCTGTTATGTAGTCGGCCGGTCTTACGAGCTCCGGATTTTGATAAACCGTTCATTCTCCAAACGGATGCATCCGAGAGAGGAATTGGGGCCGTGCTGGCTCAACAGTGGGAGGACGGAGAACACCCTGTTCTTTATTTGAGTCGGAAGCTGAAGCCGGGAGAAAGAAAGTATGCAGCCATTGAGCGGGAGGCTCTGGCAGTGAAATGGGCTGTTTTGGCTCTACGTTATTATTTGTGGGGAGCTCGGTTTACTTTGGTCACGGACCATGCCCCTTTACAGTGGCTGCATACCATGAAGGATGCTAATCCCCGGCTGACGCGGTGGTATTTAGCTCTGCAGCCCTATGCCTTTACGGTCCGACACCGGGCGGGGAGACATCATGCTAATGCTGATTTTTTTTCTCGACAGGGTCCGTGGGCTTGTGGAGACGGAACAACCCTCTTGTCGGGGGGGTTATGTGATAAAGTGAAGGAAGGCTGGCCCATGGAAGAGGGTTGTTCTGGAAAGCAAGGGTTAATGAGGGAAAGAACAGGGAGCCAGAGAGGGGAATTACGAGATCTAACGACACCTGGAAAAGAAGAAAGGGAAGCAAGACCCAGGAGGGAGGGGCCCAAGGATAAAAGGGAAAAGGAGGAGGCGTTCGGGGAGAGGGAGAAACGCGGAAGAAGGCTCGGTGAGGCGGACGGTGGAAGGGAAAGAGAAGCGAGCAGTACGGGAGCTCAAGAGGAAAGAGAAACCCTGACAGAAGGGGAGGTAATCGACTGGGGCCAACTCAGCCCAAGGGAAGGGCTTATGGAGGAACCGGTCACTGCTCTTACAACCCTAGGGCCGAAGTCAATTGAAGCCAAACCAGGGTGTTGGTCATAAGGGGCTTCCCTTAGAACCCTCCAGGGCAGGGATTGCAGGCTGAAGACTAATCTGAGGAGGAGGAATGGTGAAAGGGGAAGATTAAAGGAATGGACTGAGAATATTAAAGAGAGAGTGTGGCACAACATCTCTCCCCTCTTTTAGTAACTGTTTGGTGAATGGGTTTCCGAGTAGATTAAAGGTATAGAGCATACATCTTAAGTGGTCTGCCCTTTCTTTCGCCGAAATGGATACCTCCAAGAAGCATGGAGTGGGAGGAGTGCCTTGTGGCCCCACGACACTAGGCCAAACTATATAGATTAGTTAATCATTATTCTCTATTTTTTCTGCTGGCTTATTAACAAGCCCGATAATTTGGTATAGCTGTGTATATGTTGAGCAAATATAGGACTAGAATTATTAATCACACTGTGTTTGTTTGTTTGTTTGTTTCTAAATATATAATTCTGTAAATAGACTTGCTCTTCCTTTTAGAAAAAGCTAGTATCATTTCTAATGGATCTTCTCTCTAGCTCAGTACAGAGACCTATTTGTCACTGGTCTCTATGAAAATGATGTTGCCTTTTTTTTTTAGTGCACAAAGAAGGGGTAAACTAATGATTTATTTAAACAAACAAATGGCTTGGAAAATTAACGGAATTGCATTTTATAAGTGCTTGCCCAAAGTATACATAGTTTATTACACTGAAGTTTTTAATGCAAGTACTTCTAAGTCCTTTAAAAGAAAAATCCTTGCAAACATATTCAAATATTTATGAACAGCATTGGTTGACTGATAGGTCATTCCTACATCTGCACTGTTTTTATATTATCTTTGTCTTTGTAATTTCGTATCCTAAAATGGATATTACATTTAGAAATGGGAGAGTCACTGCTCAACATATTGTATTCCTCACTTGGCCATGGAAACCCACCTTGGGCAAGTCACCCACTCTCAGCCTCAAAGAAAAAAATGCAAACACTCCTTGAACAAATCTTGACAAGAAAACACCATGATATGGTCATCTTAGGGCCTCCATTGAGTGGGAATGGCTTAAAGGCACACAACAACAAATTATGGAGGTATTACCAATTGAGACCCAGTGTGGTGTAGTGGTTGGAGTGTTGGTCTATGAACCTGAAGACCAGGGTTCAATCTGAGCTCAGCCATGAAACCCACTGGGTGACCTTGGGCAAGTCACATGCTTTCATCCTCAGTGGAAGGCAAAGGAGCACTGGTGGTGCAGTGGTTAAATGCTGGTACTGCAGCTACAACATTGTGAGTTTAATCCGAGAGGGCACTGGGTTGACTCAGCCTTCCATCCTTTAATAGGTCAGTAAATTAGTACCCAGCTTGTTGGGGGCAATTGGCTTACAGACTGTAAACTGCTTAGAGGGTGCTGAGTTCTCTATGAAGCAGTATAGAAATGTAAACTCTATTGCTAAATGCTAATGGCAAACCTCCTCTGAACGAATCTTGCCAAAAAAAACCCCAAAACCATGATGACCTTAGGATCACCATAAATCAGAAATAACTGGAAGGGACACAACAACAAGAAGAACAATAATAACAAAAATGACAAATTATCCAATCAGACATGTGCAAAGAGCCCTGGGCAATTTTGATACTACTAATAAACTTTATTACTCATCAACTTTAAATTAATATGTTTTTTGTTGAAAAGCCAAACTTTTTGTGCAAATGAGTGCTTTCATGTTGCATGTCTACCACTTTCAGTGGAAAACGGAAAGTCTTTGAACCATTTACACTTGTGTCTCAAATATATCCATGGTGCCCTAATCTCGATCTGGGGTTTCCTATTTATTTTTGTTTCAGTATATTTTTATCCAGATTTTTCACTAAAAACATAGTGCTAAAGGAATGTGTGAGGTCTAACTTATTTCTTCTCTCAACTGCCTTTGTGTTTAGCCTTCTCAGGCAAACAGTTTTGGTCTTTCATAAATCTACAAATCCCTGGATTGTGTAGGATGAAGCTATGGCAGTCAAACTGCATTATTTTTTATGTATACATGCACCTTCAGTGGTATTTTAATTTTATGAGGATTCTGTCACCGCAAATGAAGGCTAGATCTCTAGACCTCAGTGATATCCAAGTGTGTTTATGAAAAAAGAAGAAGACGTAAGTATGTACACAAAGGATTCATTCATCAGTACAATACAAATGAGAACCCATCACTATTGAAGGATGGGGAAAAAACAATAATGGTTCTTTTTTTTTAATCAACAAAATTGATCCACATAATTAAAAAGTGCTGACAGACCTGAAGACTGGATTGACAACAGCTGACTGAGGATACTGGCTAGTTTGTTTTCCAAAGTGTTTGCTATCCCTTCATGTTAAGTTTGTTACTTTGAATACTAAGGGCAAATATAGCAGTTATTAAAACACTCACACACACCTTGCTTTGTTGTGCTGTGTGTGTCCAGCATGCTGATTCCAGAATCACAATTAAATGGTTCAGTCCAGGAACAAGATGAAATGCATTTTATCAGCTCCCTGATGGATGAAATGAACCCTGTCAAACTTTCCAATTACTTATGTGAACAGAATGATTTTTTAAAAAAGGAAAAAAATGAGAAAGGATGTTAGCCAGCAGGACCCTACTTTAGGCAAGTTAAACTGCAACATTTATTTTGTCTGCCAAAGAGAAATGAAAGTTTGATTTGAGCACTGGGAGCAGAAATTTAAAATGGAAAGCAAACGTGCTAGGAGGAAATTAGCACATTGTATATTATTGGAAACTAGCTTTTGAAATAGATTTTACCCTTAAGTATATGTTGGTTTGCATGCTTTATGTAAATGTAAGCATACTGCTTACTAAAATTAGATTTTGTGACAAAAATTCTGCAAAATATTTAGCAAGACAGACTTAGGGGCTAAGCAGACAGGCGGCACGGGGCCACCCCAGGAAGTGTGGATTGGGGCCGAGGTATCCGCACTCCTTGGCCCCGCGGTGCAGCTTCGCCACGTCCCAGTCCCAGGAAGGAGTGCTAAAATAGTGCTCCTTCCACAAATCACTGAAGGTGTGCCGCAAAGCCTGCCGGTACACCTTCGGTGGCTCTTCCGCTGCAGCGTGTGCGGACGCTGCAGTGGAAAGGCATCCTCGGAACGCCGGCCGTGCGGAGGGTCCAGCGCTCCGACAATGTCTTTGGGAAGGGGTTGGGGTACCCAGCGTGTGGCTGCCCCTCCCTTTCCTTGCTCTGAAGACGGCGCTTTGCACCGTCTGCTTCCCCCCTAAGATTTCTTATCTTCCTGGACCTACACAATATACAGAGGTAATATTTCAGAATTGTCCTGTCCTGCATCTGACTAGAATCTTGAGCTCTCCAATACATATTGGATCTCTACAGACTGGCCCAAAGGGCCAGCCTGGAGGCAGAGAAGGGGAGGGGCAGCTGCACATTGGCCACCCCAACCCCATGCTGGCGGCGTCCTGATGCCGTGCGCTGTTACGCATAGTGCGTGGCATCAGGATGTCCTTCCGGCATGGTGTTTTTGCACACTGCATGGGAAGGGGTGCCAAAGAGCTGTGTGTCAGTTCTTGGGGTGTCCTTTTGTTGGCTCTGAAAGGAGCAGCATTTTGCTGCTCTTTTCCAGGCCAGCAAAAAGGAGAATCGAAGCCAAGGCATGTGGCAGCCTCGGCTCTGATCCTCCGCTTCCCAAGGTGGCCCAGGGCCACCCGTCTGCATCCTCCAATTGTGTGTTGTATGCCTTCAAGTCATTTCTGACTTATATTGACCCTAAAATGTTGTTCAGAGGAGATTTGCCATTGCCTTCCCCCAAGGAAATGGCATAAGTGTATGTGACATGTCCAAGGTCACCCAGTGCATTTCACGGCCAAGTAGGAATCAAACCATGATCTCCAGAGTACTGTTCCAAAGCACCACATTATTTCACAGGTGAAAATTGAGACACATATGGCGAAGCAACATCAGTGAAGTCAAGATAGCAAAAGCTATTAACAAGGAAGAATACAAATGCAGAGAGAGGCTACAGCAGTTTACTTTTCCATGAGCCTATTGGGAAGGGTGAGATTCCAACTCTTCACTGCTTTTCCCTTGAGCCCTGCTGAATTAATTGAGTGTAAACTTACTTTTTCAGTTTGAGTACAGTTTGCTGTAATTGGTGTAAGCTGAGGACAAACACAGAGAATGGAAAAAGGTGAGAGAAACTGCGATGTTTTAAAAGCAGCTGAAAGTGTGAGACAAGAGAGACATAATTAGGACTGTCCCTGCCAAATTGTGACATTATATATTTATTTCATTTGTATGCTGCCTTTCTCCCAGAAGGGAAACACCTTTCTGTGATCTTCCAAATTGGCAGGAATCAAGAAGAAATCTTGAAATGTAGCAGGAGGGCAGGTCTCATAGTACTTCTTTCTGGACTAATGGGTGTAGCAAAAGCATCTTCAATAGAAGATATCTGGAGGGTATGCTAACATGCTAGTATTAACAGGAAAAGGATTCTGTGGCTGCATTGTGTCTGTCTCCCCATGACTGGTAGAGTTGGACTTATGATGCTTCTTATTTTGGACCATCTTCCAAGAATCTGAAGTAAAAGTTTGATCTAGCAGTTGAATTATGAGGATGCAAGGAAATCACCATATGAATGACATATGATCACAGTTGGTGGATAGATGTAATTCTAAATTTGGATGCTGAATGATGTTTTAGCTCAAAAAATTCCTCTCATGGATCTGAGTTTTGTTGAAACATTTCTGTAATCATAGAATCATATGCTGGGAATCAAGTCTACTAGGGGATTTTATAATTGGCTCAAATATGCGTGAGTAAAGCCCCCAACACAGCTTCATGGGACCAAAACCAAGTGTATACCAGAGTCCTAAGGAATCTAGCAAAGGATGACGCTGAGATGGACCAAACTCCAATTAAAGTCTAAAAATATTTATTAACACAATAAGCAAACATCCAAATTAGGCATAAACACACACACACACACTAGAAGGATAAGTGGGAGAGAGTGGGGAGAGACTCCTCCGGACTTTTGGCAACGAATGAGGATAAATTCAGTGGAAGGGCACGACCGGCAAGAGGGGGGTCGCGGGAACTATCTCAGAGCACAGATCGTCATATTTTCAGCATGCACTTCCAAGGTAGCACATGGAGCCTAGAAATCCAGTGGTTTTTATAGGGAATTTCTGCCTCCTAGCTATGAGTCTAACAATGGAGGATAAAGGCTTTGACGAGCTTATCTTTGTGTGTCTAAGTTTGAGCATAGCCTAAACAATGCATTTGGTTTCAAAACTATCAAGGAAGGGAAGCTAGTGAAAAGGGTGCAGTCAAATCTGATCACTGCCCCATTAAGTGTGAGACCTAAGACAAATTGACACCATCGTGTATCTTTTCCAGTATAATGGGATATTCCCTTTGGCAACTCCCAAACCTGCCTGTCCAGGAAATCTCTAGTGGTCTTGAGCAACTTCAGCAGTGCTTACATGACCTTACATTTAGGGGATTATGGCTACCATCTCCCAAAGGTAAGGCTGGAGTCATAGGGAACTGCACATGCTTCTAAAATGCCAGGAAAAATGGAGCACATCTGCTAACACATAGAAGTGGAAGAGAACACAAGGGCATCCAGTCCAACCCCCTGTCATGCAGGAACTGAAAGCATCCCCAACAGATGGCAATCCAGCCTCTATTGAAAGACCTCCAAAGAAGGAGACTCCACCACACTCTGAAGGAATGTGTTCCACTGTCAAACAGCTCTCACTGTTAGGAAGTTCCCCCTAATGTTTATTTGGAATCTCTTTTCCTGTAGCCTCCATCCATTGTTCCAGGTCCTATTCTCTGGAGCAGCAGAAAACAAGCTTTCTCCATCCTCCATATGATGCCCCTTCTTTTTTTTCTTTTTTTGGAAAAAAATTATTAAACATTTAAAAACAAACACATTTAAAATATCTTGTTCATACAATCATCATTCTACATAATCACCCATATCAACAAGCATGTCTCTATACACTTTTGTTTATCCTTCCATATATTTAGCAGTGATAACACTCAACTATTCTTTCCCTCCTTAAACTTTCCACTTGAACCCTCCTTCCTCCTTCCTACATCCCTTTAACTTAACCTTTCTTAACTTTCTTCTTCCTCTTCTCTTCTTTTTCTATTCTTTCCTTTCCTGTTTTTCCTTTCCTAATACATTCTTGTTTTCTTTACTTTCTTACTCTTTCCTAACATCAAATTCCCTTCACTCACCATCAGTTCACCTACTCTTACCTTCCATCACATTCTTTCTTCCTCTTCAATCATTCCTTACTTCCTTTCCATCATCTGCCAATTTATCTTTGTCTCTATTATTGACTTTCTAATGTTGATATGTTGCTGTACACCACATCCACTTAAGTTACTATAATCTCAATTTCGATTCCTGTTTGGCTCATTTATATAATTTATTATAATTTATTATCTTGTTTAGTTTAAATTTTTACAGTCATAACCAATTCCCTTTTTTTTCTTTGTCTTATTCATTAATTCTCAAAATCAATATTTCTTCTTCAAAGTTTGTCGGTTATGTATGATATCTATTCTCTTAATATTAATGTTTCTTAAGATTTAAGGCTCATTCTTTTTCCACTTATAAGTTACTATGATACTTTTGAATACCTAGTCTTTTAAAAATAATTTACTAACTCATTGCTATTTAATAATTCTCACCTTTCACTTTTTATATCACTTCTAGTTCAGTTGTTGCTAGCTGTCTCCTGTATATTTGTTCCTTGTTGCCTGATTCCTCCAAAAAGCGAAAATCTTCATTATTATTGTTTATTTATTTTATTTTATTTTCTCTGTATTCTTATAACCCATTAAATTTTTTTCTATTCAACTTCCCTTATTTGCTCACTTTTCCATAATTTATTCATATAGTTGTGCACCAGTTGCCATTCAGCTTTTATATCATCTATTTGTTTGCCTTTATCAGTTGCATTGGTTTATCCATTTCCATTGCATCGTACAGTATTAATAACCATTCCTCTTTTTCTGGGATGTGTTCAGTTTTCCATTTTTGTGCTAAGACAAATCGGGCCATGGTGGTCATGTAGAAAAGTATTTTACCAAATTTAAATTCCAGTTCCTTATCATATTTAACAAATACAATTCTGGTTTCACTTGGATATTAATTTTTAGTATATCACTTATTGTATTGTTTATCATTATCCAATATTTCTTAACTTTTTTACAGGACCACCAGGAGTGTTAGAAAGTTCCTATTTCCTCTTTACATTTCCAGCACAAATTACTATTATTTTTATATATTTTGGAGATTTTGTTGGTGTTAGATACCACTGAAAATACATTTTATAATAGTTTTCCCTTAAGTTTTGTGATACGGTGTGTTTTAATACTTTTTGCCATACATTTCCCCATTTACTTATTTCCAATGGATGTCCTATGTCTTTTGCCCACTGTATCATTCCTTCTTTTACTACTTCTTCTTCCTTTCCAATTTTTAGTAAGGCATTATATATTTTCCCTATTAGTTTCTTTGGATCTCCATTTAGAATTTTACTTATCTCAGATTCCCCAATTTCAAATCCCAATGTTTTACTATCCATTTTATATCTCTCCTTAATTTGTCTATATGGGAACCAATTTATACTATATCCTTCTTCTTCTAATTCTTCTTGAGATTTTAGCCTGATTTCCCCTTTTTGTATTTTTAAATTTTTTTGTATGTTAACCAATTTCCTTTATGGACCATTTCTCTTCTGTGAAAGGCCTCTTGGGGTGATAGCCACAGTGGAATCTTATTTGTTATTCTAGCTTTATATTTTTTCCATGTTTTTTTAAAAATGCTCTTCTGACACCATGATTGTTAAAATCTTTATTACTTTTTTCTTTTCCATATCCTAAATACCCGTGCCATCCAAATCTAAGGTCTTCTCCTTCCAGCTCTAACAGTTTGTTGTACTCTAATTTCATGATACCCCTTCAAATACTTAAACAAGGATAACATATCATCTCTTAACTGTCTCTTCCTCAGGCTAAACAAATCCAGCTCCCTAAGTCTCTCATCATACAGCATGATTTCCAGACCCTTAATCATTTTGGTTGCCCTCCTCTGGACACACTCCAGCTTTTCAACATCCTTTTTGAATCATGGTGCCCAGAACTGGATACAGTATCCCAGGTGGGGCCTGACCAACGCAGAATACAGTGGCACTATTACTTCCCTTTATCTAGATACTATACTATTAATGCAGCATAAAATTCCATTGGCCTTTTTAGCTGCGGCATCACACTGTTGACTCATGTTCAACTTGTGGCCTACTAGGACTCCTAGATCCCTTTCACATGTAGACTCATTAAGCCAGGTTTCCCACATCTTATATCTTTGCATTTCATTTTTTTGCCCTAAGTGCATTACCTTACATTTCTCCGTGTTGAAATTCATTTTGTTAGCTTTAGCCCAGCTCTCTAATCTATTAAGGTCATTTTGAATTTTCATCCTGTCCTCTGGGTTGTTAGCTATTCCTCCTAATTTGGTGTCATTTGCAAATTTGATAAACAAGCCCCCTGTTCTTTCATCCAAGTCATTGATAAAGAGGTTGAATAGCACTGGGCCCAGGACAGAACCCTGTGGCACCCCACTGGTCACTTCTCTCCAGGCTAAAGAGGAACCATTGCTGAGCACCCTTTGGGTTTGGCTGATCAAACAATTACTTATCCACCTAACAGTTGTATTGTCTAGCCTACATTTTACTATCTTGTTTGCAAGAATATCATGGAGGACCTTGTCAAAGGCCTTACTGAAATCAAGATATGCTATGTCTACCACATTCCCTTCATCTAGCAAGCTGGTAATTTTGTCCAAAAAAAAGAAGAAGAAGAAGAAGAAGAGAGATCAGATTAGTCTTGCATTACTTGTTTTTGAAAAACCCACGTTGACTTTTTGTGATGTTGTCATTCCCTTCTAAATGTTCTCAGACTCTTTGTTTAATGAGCTGCTCTAGAATCTTTCCTGGTATTGATGTCACACTAACTGGGTGATAGTTGTTGGGATCCTCTTTTTTCCCCTTTTTGAAGATGGGGACAATGTTTGCCCTCCTCCAGTCTGCTAGGACTTCTGTTTTCCAAGGGTTTTGAAAGATTATTGCCAGTGGCTCTGAGATTACATTTGCCAGTTCTTTCAATATCCTTTGGTGTAATTCATCTGGTCCTGGAGACTTAAATTCATTTAGGTTAACCATGTATTCCTGTGGTACCTCTTTACTTATTCTGTGCTGCACTTCCCCTATTGTGCCCTCTGCTCCATTTTCCTCAGGTTGAACACCCTTTTCCTTTTGTGAGAAGACTGAGGCAAAGAAAGTGTTGAGTAATTCTGCCTTTTCTCTGTCCCCTGTTAGAATTTCTCCATCTTCTCTGTGCTGTAGCCCTGCCATTTCCTTCTTCTTTCTTTTGCTATGGACATACTCACAAAAGCCCTTTTTATTGGTCTTAACCCTTCTAGCAAAGCCTGAGCTCATTCTGTGTTTGGCTTTCCTGACTTTACATGTGCTAGCTATTTGTTTCAATTCCTCTTTGGTGATTTCCCTTTTTTTCCCCATTTCGTATACATCTCCCGTTTAAAACTTAGTTCAGTGGAAAATTATTTTGTCATCCAACCTGGTTTCTTGAGACACCTCCCATTTTCCCTTCTCATTGGAACAATTTGAAATTGTGCCTTCAATATCTCCCTTTTGAGAAACTCAAATCCATCCTGAACTCCCTTATCTTTTACTATTCCTGGCCATGGGATCACCCCCATTATTTTCCTAGGTTTACTGAAATCAGCTCTCCTAAAGTCAAGAATGAGTGTCTGACTATTCCTAGCTTCTCCTTTCCTTGAACTACATCCAAGGTTATTAAAATAACTGGCAAATGTAATCTGAGAGCCACTGGCAATAATCTTTGAGAACTCCTGGAGAACAGGAGAAGTCCCAGCAGACTAGAGGAGGGCAAACATTGTCCCCATTAAAACCTTGTCCCCACTGTATAAGAACCTCCAGGAGAACATGATCACTCCCACCTAAGGATCCCACCACTTTCACTCATTAACCAGGTCATCCCTGTTAGTTAGGACCAGATCTAAAATAGCTGGTCCCCTTGTAGCCTCTTCTACCTTTTGGACAAAGAAATTGTCTTTGAGGCAAGTGAGGAATTTGCTAGACCTTGAAGTATTGGCTGAGTTTGACTTCCAGCAAATATCCAGATAGTTGAAGTAACCCATCACTACTACATCTCTCCTTTCTGAGTATGTGGTAATCTGTTCTAGAAATGCATCATCTAATTCCTCAGTCTGACTTGGGTCTGTAGTAGACTCCCACTATAACATCCCTGTTGTTTCCTTCCCCTTTAATTTTTATCCAGATGCTCTCCACCTGATTTCCAGGATTTAAGTCCTGGATCTCTTCACAGGTGTAAACACTCCTGACATATAATGCTATTCCTCTCCTTTCCTGTTTGGTCTATTTTCTTAAAAAGATTGTACCCCTCTATTACTAAATTCCAATCATGAGACTCATCCTACCAGGTTTCAGTGATACCTATTAGGTGAATCACTATTAATTGATACCTATAGTATAATAGGCATCACTGAAACCTGGCGAGATGAGTCTCATGATTGGAATGTAGTAATCATGCAAGCCTGTCTGTTCCTAAACTAAAATAATGAGGCACTGTTTTTTTTGTATTGTTCATGTGTTCCTATGAATGATTTTAACAGCTCCATTTAAATTATTTCTCAATGATTTCAGTTTTGAATGTATATAAACCATCTTAAATTGATTTTATTCATATGTTACCAGATATCTTGTGATGTAGAGCAGGATATAAATAATTTAATACATTAATATTAATTAATTAATAAATTTGAAAGTTCTCCAGTAGTTTTTTGTTTTGTTTTGTTTTTAAAGTTGAACACTGAAAGTTAATATATCAAAAGAACAGATTGTTTTTCGTGGGTTTTTCAGGCTGTGTGGCCATGTTCTAGAAGAGTTTCGTTCTGATGTTTCACCAGATTCTGGTGAAATGTCAGAAAGAAATTCTTCCAGAACATGGCCACATAGCCCAAAAAACCCACAAAAAAACTATGGATTCTGGCCATGGAAGCCTATGACTTCACAAGAGAATAGATTCTCAGCTAGCTTTTCTCTATTTGTTTGTTCTGCTAAGAGAGTTGTAGAATATTATTTCCTATTTCCAGTCTGATTTGTACAAAAAAGAGTGCATCACATGAATTTTCTAAATGGAAATGTATGTGAAGATGTTCAGTGTACACATCAGAAGAATCAACAGGACCCTTATAGAAGACTTGCTATTCTGTCCCCTCAAGTCAGCCTGCATTAAGAATAAGTCAAGGCTAGAAACTCTTCACCAGACATGGCTCCTTTGGATTCTCACCAGGGTGTTTAAATGTATAAACCCTCCTCCCAGCCTGCTTTGCTGGCCAGATGTGACAAAAATAACCAATGAACCAATGAACTAGTTTAATGATAAACAAAAAAAATTGTTAGTTACTATTTTAACGTAAGAAGTAGGTGAAAATGATAATTCAATTGTGGAGTTAGCCCTCCCAAATAATAACTCCAAAAAGTGACTGGATAAACCCATAGTTTGGGTAGACATCTCTACTCTGGTTGCAAACTATTTTTGCACACTTAACTCAGATTGTAGCAACTGAAGTAAGATGAACATGAAGGGGAAAGTGGGAGGAAGAGAGAGAAACTGGGACATTTTAACAGAAGCAAAAAAGGTGGAATAGCATAGAAATAAGATTAAAACAGAGCTGAGATGGCAACCCAGGCTTAGGTAGTCTTTGTATGGTCTTCTCATCTGACAGGAATCAAGAAGAAATTTAGAAATGTATCAGGAGGACAGATCTCATAGTACTTCACACTAAACTAATGGGTGTAGCAAAATCATCCCCAGTAGAAGACAGAGGAACAAGGTTCTTTCTGCAAAGCTTAATACAACCCTAACTGTGTCAGAGGTAACTTTATAGAACTGCAGATGCACAGATTATATGTCCTTTAACTCTGCCAGATGATGAGTTTATACATCCTTTAGTTGTAGTCGAGCTCCAATGTTTTTGTGTGCATACATGGTACTTTATATAACTAAAGTAGGTTAAAAAAGTGTGTGTGACCTATATTAGCTTTGCATGTTCACTGAAGGAGAGGAAAGCAATCCCCCAGAAACCTATTATACAAGCAAATGAAGTTGTTGGAAGAAGCATTGAAATCGAAGAAAAAACCACAGCACTTCTTCTGAATTCAATATTGTGACTGATGTTGAAAATGCTGAAAAATGGAATAGCATGGCCCAAATTACTGCAGACATTATTTATTGCCAAAATATTATAATCTTATAAAAATTCATGTGCAAGTCTCTTATATTTAAAAAAAAACAGTCTCAAGAATTTCAATTGTTATTTGTTATTTATGAAGTGCCATCATGAAGACTAAATCCATCTTGATTTTTTAAACATTGTTGTTGTTGTTGTTGTTGTTGTGTGATGTCATTGTGTTTGAGGGCTGTAACCCACCCTGAACAATGCAAATGCACTGATAGCATGGGAAAGGGCTAGCTCTCCAAAACTGCAAATCATAAACACACTGTTGAACACAATGGGGCTTACTACTGAGTAAAAATGAATACAACTGCAATGAATCAAGGTGTATGACTTTTCACAGTGTACCAAAGAACAGGTGGCTGCCTAGGAAGCTTATCATATAGAACTAGATACACAAAAACAAGAAAGAAAAAGGAGTACTAGTGAAGTAATTGTGTGGGCCTCAATCCTGTGGTTAGTCCCAACTACAGGAAACTCATTAGGTGTCCTGGACTACAGCCAGCCTCAGTTCCAACAACTGCTGCTAGGGATGGTGAGGATGAGCAACAAACAGCAGAGCCATCTACAAACCTTCCTGTAATTGAAGCACAAACAAAGCAGAGTCCAGAGTTCAAAGTCAGTTGGTCTAAGGTCAGGGCAGGCAGCAATCAACAGCAGTCCAGTCCAGTCCGAGGTCAAGGCAACAGGGTTCCACAAGGCAAGAAGCAAGAGGCACAAAGCAGGAAACAAGGAGCCACACCAATCGTAGTCTCACAAGGAAACTACAATAAATCTTGACACTGAGGAAGCCTTTTGCAGATGTTTAAATAGCCAAATCCTACCTCAGTGCCAGCTGAGGCTTGTTGAGCAGCTGCTTTTCAGCCAGCCTCATGGACCTGCGAACGCCAGCACTCTCAGCTCTCCTCTGCCTAAAGGAAGATACTGGCCCTGCTGTATCTTCCTGATTCTCCCCATTAGGCAGCTGAGCCTCCATAGGAGTAGCACTAGGACCTGACTGCTCTGGGGCTGGGAGAACAGGGCTTGGCTCAGGCAGAGCAGAATGAGAGCCAGGTGGAGCCTGTATCTCTTCCTTCTCTGGAGGAGACCCATCCTCCTCCTCCTCCGAGTTCTCCTCATGGCTGGCCATGACATTAGGCAATATAATTTATCTGTGTGCTAACTTACCATTCAATAATTGATTCAATGGGTCTGCTCCAGATGGGATTCAATAAAAGGATTCAGGTTGTGCTTGTTTCTGCTACATGTGCTTATGCATAATTACAGGCAGGCAATGCAATCTTAACTCAAAGTTGTGACAATAGTAGAGAATTGGGATATGGCACAAATCTCTTCTACCAGCAGAACTTTCTTCTGCCAGCTGGTATAAAAGATCTTGCCACAAAGCAAGATTGTTTTGTTCTGTTGAGTCAAATGTGCCATAAGAAGTGTCAAAATAAGGATGGAGAATGGCAAGGACCAAGACCAGGGCCAGGATGGAGCTCAGATCTACTTTGTATTGCCAAGCTGAACATAAACCAGAGCTTCTGTGTCATGAATTAGACCTACAACATTCCAGTTCTTTCCTATTCACATTTGCAATCATGGTACCACTGACACGATCACAGTTTTCCCCCAAACCCATCTTAAAATTCAGCCAGCCACAGTCAGGGATGAAGTTCTCCTGCACTGGCAACTTGGCAGGTGGGACACTGAAGGATGATACATCCTGCCCATTCCCAGCAGAAGTAGAGCCCCCTGAAAATCCTGTCACAACTCCTCAGCAATCCACCACTCACACTAGGAGGAGGTTGATGCATCATCTTTCAATGTCCTGTTTTCAAGTGTTGAAGAATTCAGTTCATCAGCATAGCTGTGTGTCAGTATATGCCTTCAAGTCACCAGCCAATTTATGATGACTCCATGAATTTTATCATCTTAGCCAACGAAGAAATGTTTTTTGCCAATTCCGTCCTCTGAAATATATAGCCTGCAGCACCTAGTATTCATTGTAGGGTGAAAGTAGAGCATTCCACCAAGAAGTCACTCCCATTTACCCCAACTACATTCATTATTGTCTGCAAACATCTATTGTCATTCCTAGCCTAGTGCATTTGTGGACATAGCTGCAGAGATTGCAAAACCTACTTTCCATTTCTCTATGACAGATGGCAGCTCGCATGCCAGTGAAGCAATGCATCTGCTGTTGCTCTTAGCACAAATGTCAAAGGAGGTGTCCAAGGTGCAGAAATGTTTTAGGTGTGTAGTTGTTGTTTGTTCACTTAGAGAAGTGCCAATGTCATTCCTGGAGTCAGTGATATGACCCCATAAAGAGCAGAGTCTGCTTCCCTGAGTTCTGTTCAGCATAACAATTCCATAATAGTTCCCCTTTTCATGGCTATAAACACCTTGCTTGCTAATGTACTTCTTTTACAGAGATTATCAGAGGATTACGTAATTGGTCTTTGGTGGTAATCTGACACCTAGCCTCCATTAATTCTATTCATTTTCTTGTTTGATTTGTATTGGATTTCTTACTTGGTTTGTATTGGATGCGCACTGCAAGAAATATTAAATATTTTCTGACACAATTTTTTTGTGGGTGGTGGTGGTGGTTGCTGGTTTATAGGTTTCATTCATTTGTTTTGTAAGTAATGACAACTATAACTAATAAGAAAATGAACTTCCATTTTCTGCTCCTTTGCCACATTGGAGTTTCAAATGCATGGCATCATTCTTCATTCTGCACACACTGAAAGCAGTGAATGAGCAAAATGTGGAATCCTTAGTATTCACACCAACACACTGATGATTTGACTTGTTGGGGAAAATTAATTTGTTAATATTAAAATATCAAGACATTTTCTGAAGCTAATCCATTACTTATATTCAAAGTTGGGTGCTCACCTGCCTTGTATTTTTATTTAGATGAAATTAACATGACAGAGTTTGCCTCTACGGCTACTTGTGTGGTAAAATTGTTTTATTTTCCCCAGTAGCCGTGGAGGCAAACTCTGTCATGTTAATTTCATGTAAATAAAAATACAAGGCAAGTGAGCACTCAATTTTCAATATAAGTAATGGATTAGTTTCAGAAAATGGCTTAATATTTTAATATTAACTAATTATTTTTTCCCAACAATTCAAGTCATCATTGTGTCAGTGTGAATACTAAGGATTCCACTCATTCAAGATTTCCACTTTGTATTCCATATTGAGAAAGTATAGCTCATGAATTTAGAGAAGGTGTAGAACTCAGGGAGGGAGGCAGTAGGTGTGATTCCAATTGTCATCCTCTCCCCATGTATTTTGCACAAAATGAAGGAGCACACACTGTGTTGTGTCACTTTAATTTTTTGCACTCAAAACTCCTGTTATAGCCATCCACTTAACTTACCATCTGTGAGCTAGCAGTTTAGGAAGAGAAAGGTGTCATGCACACACAGAAAACAGATACACATCTCTGATCATATCAATGTTCTTTTGGCATTTTCTCCAAATTCCTCAGATGTTGTTCTTGGTGAAGAAGTCTCCTTGGGGAGTAGTTTTGTGTTGGATGAAACCTTACAATAACCCAAAGATTTGTAGAATTCTTCTTATCTCCGAGAAATTTTTTGGGTTCTCTCAGACGAATCCTACAGGCCTTTGCCTGAGAAGAAAACCTAAATTCATGTTGGGTGGCAATTCTGCTAAGGAGTGTCAATTTCACTTCTGGTTTGAGCTTCTGAGCTGTGAAAATACTGTTCCCTTGTTTCAAGGGAAGCAATTCACAGTTTAAAAATAGATGTTGCTCATCTATTTTTAATTCATTATGAATTTCACAACAGTTCCCACTAGATTACTGTTGACTCTTCAAGGGAGATAGCTAATAGTAATGAATTGTAATATTTACAAGGATAGAAAATACAGAGTTTGCTGAATAACACAACAAAATAACACAACAGTAAATATTATCTCCTTTTTTAATGGCCCCAGTGCTGATGATATTTATCATGGCTGCCAACCAGCTTATTGCTAGACTGTTTATCTTCATAACAGTAGATAAAAACTCAGGAGAGTTTTACATAGCTGCCTGTCAGCCCAGGTTGATCTAAACTATGCTATAGCTTGACCCACCCTGACATCCTAGGATCTGTTCATACAGTATTCCTTCACCTTATTACCTTGTATTTTATCAACAGTAGCTGTGAATGCTCTAGATCCCATGACAGATTGAGATGGGTGTAATATAATTGAAATTGTACTGCCCTTTCAGATAGATGCTGCTGGTTGGGATAAATTTACCACTTTTGGGATTTTTCAGTAATGAACTATTCAAACTTTGTTGGCTCAAAGTACTCTCAGTTTTATTAACCTATAATTGTTTCTAAAAGTATTTGAATAATACAGATTGGGTATCATTTATGCAGAATTCAAAAATTTGAAATACTGCAAAATTCAATTTTTTTTCCATGGGTGGTTCGACAGTGGAACACACTCCCTCGGAGAGTAGTGGAGTCTCCTTCCTTGGAGGTCTTTAAGCAGAGGCTGGATGGCCATCTGTCGGGGATGCTTTAATTGGGAGTTCCTGCATGGCAGGGGTTGGACTGGATGGCCCTTGTGGTCTCTTCCAACTCTATGATTCTATGATAGTGAAACCTTTGCTTTCTGATAGTTCAATGTACATAAACTTTGTTCAATGCACACAATTATTAAAATATATATTATAAAGTTATCTTCAGACTATATGTACCAGTATAAGTTGTATATGAAACATAAATGGATTTCATGTTTAGACTTGGGTCCCATCTTCAAGATGTCTTGTTATGTAGGTATATGCAAATCCAAACTAAAGTAAAATAAACTAAAATAAAAATCCAAAATTCAAAACACTTCTGGTCCCAAGTATTTTGAATAAGGGATATGCAGCATGTATGTATTAAGCATTATAAACCAATTTAACACTGGTTTGGCTATTTTTACAACTGATTATAAATGAATAAAGCCTAAATTGTATTTATTTATTTATTATCCTACTTTTCTCCTTGTTCATGACCCAAGGTGGCTTACATCCAAATAAAAGAATGTACGGCTAACATCCCCCCCCCCCCCCCCCAATTTGGACAATACTTTTAAAAAGACATTTATCACTTGGGACTTCCAGTTGGGAAAGGCGTCAGGTTGGAAGATAGCTTGAGTTAGAGCTCCCCCTTTCCCTCCAACTATGTGGAAAAAAGAGCTGCTAGAGAGAAACTTTTGGCAACTCCTCAGTTTAGAATAAAGTAAAATTCTCTCTGGATACAGAGAGAATAGAAGTGCCCCAAGAGGGTCAGGTTCCTGCCTACAATCCAGGCAATATTCCAAGTTGGAGGCAGAGGAGATGGGGGGGATGACACACAACTGCATGGAGGAAGCCAAGTAAGTAATAGTGCCCCAACCTTGCTATATGCACAACTAAAGCTTATATAAATCATCTACGGTGTTTAAATTGTGGAAAACAATTTGGTTTGAGTGGGAGAGCTCTTCGGTATCTGCAGCATACAGATATAGATATCATGAGGATAACAGGGAGAGATGGATAGAGGTGGAGAAACAGAGGTAGAGAGAGAGAAAGAAAAGAGGAGATAGAGATTTAAAGAATCTGAGGCAAATAAAATGCTATAAAGATGAAGAAGATAGTGGAAACACCTGGATTGACTAAACTCCTGGATTGATTAAATATAAAAAGAGAAAAGGGTAAGGAAGTTGTATTAAACAGACAGCACTTACATGCTGGTGACTGAAGAGTAGGAAACATCTTCAAAAGATAGAAGGGAGAGGAAAAGCAGAAATAAGAAAGCCAGAAAAGAGGATTGACTGGAAAGGTGCTTTCTTGGACATGTAATCTTGTAACTTGTTCATAAGGACCATTCGAGAAAAAGGAGAAAATAAATAAAGTACTGTAAATAAAGCCCTAGACAAAAGCGAATGGAGGATCAATGAAGGTAAAGAGACTACTTTAAATAAAATAAAAAAAGGAAAATACAGACAAATATAGTGGACAAACACAGTTCAAGACAGATATAAGAGGAGAAAGCACATATTTTTGACCTTCTCTTTTCCCATTTAATTTCAAACCCAAGAAGACGGCAAATAACATAGCTTAGAGACATAGAAAAGGACAAGGACAATAAATAAGAACTGAAGATAAAGGACAAGAGTATTTTCAATTTGCAAAAAATATAAATACAGAAGGAACATAGACTGAATTTATATATTGTCCAGACTATTGAATGAGCTTGTAATTCTAAAATTTATTAAAAATTGGGATATCTAAGTAAATAAATTCTAAAATGATTTAAATGTCAAATTAAGATATAAGGCAATGTTAGATAGATAAAGTGATATGAATTATTGATATATTCAATTGATATATTGGATTCAGAATTAAAAAAGTATTGCTATTACAGTATATGGAAACATCATTGAAAGATATATCAGAATTGGGAAACAGCAAGACTACAATTGGGAAATTGTATGCTTTAAATTAAATTGAATGTGATATAACTGTTTTTTTGAAATCTTAATTATATGGGCAATTACTTAACTTTAATAGTTCATTGAATATATGAGAAGGTAACATTTAGTTAATTAATAGTGGAAAAAGTGAAGGCTGCATGATTTAATTTATTCAAATTTTGTAAACTGTTAATCTATATTGATGTATTAGGAATGACTCTATATAAATTTATATTTTATATATAATATAGAAAAAAATCTGTGACTTTATCAATTAATTGTGGTAATGTTAGAATTTGAACAATAGGATAAAATTCAATTAATTGGCAATAATAGGGTATACAGTTGGTTAATGGCATTAGCGACAAGATCACAAACAACAAAAATGCAATCTCAAATACAGACACAACAGCAAAGAAAACCACCACTAGAATCTAGTAAGATTACAGATGGCAATATGATGATTCTGGAGGAGATTTAAAAAAGATAAGACAGGACATGAAACAAAGATAAGACAGGAAATGAAGGACACGAAAAAGGAAATGAAAAATATGAAAGAAGAAATCAAGCAAGATATAAAATCAGAGGTGAAAGAGGTGGTAAATATTGTTGAAAAATTGACAATGGAAGCAACTCAAGCAAAAGCAAAGATAAATAGATTAGAGAAACACAATGAGGAATTACAAGAAGAGGTGAAAATATTAAAGAAAAATCAAGAGAGAGAAATGGAAGAGAGAATAAGAACAGAACAAAAAACAAGAGGAAGATGTCTAAAAAATACTAAACTCCTTACCTGGAAGGTCCTAATTCTCCACAGAAAAGAAAGAACACTTATCATTATTTAGCAAAATTAAATTGAGGTATTATTTATCCACAAGAAACTTATATTTGTAAAAAAAAGATATCAGATTATTAAAAAATTATAAATTAGGAAGCCTCTTTCTATTTGCATCTGAAAAAAGAAAAGAGGGATCACTGTTTATGTTAAAGACAATATTGAAGCTAGAGAATTATTTTCTGATAACAATGGTCATTTCATTGGGCTGGAGATCAAGTGGGAAAATCTAATTATATTGTTAATAGGTGTATATGGTCCTTTAGAAAGTAAGAGGAAATTCTATCAAAAATTATTGGGAAAAATTTCTGAATATACCCATGATAATATAATAATGATGAAAGATTGGAATGGTGTATTGAATCCCTTATTGGATAGGAAAACAAAGGCAAAACAAAAATTAAATCAAGGGAAGCTTCCAAAATCGTTTTTTTATGTTATTGGATATGCTGGTTCTGGAAGATACATGGAGATACAAATATGATCAAATGAAAGACTTTACCTTCTGTTCCAACACATGAATCCTGGTCAAGTTTAGACATGTTTTTCACCTCTGTGTCAATCAATACAAAAATGGAAAAGATAGAAATATTACCAAAAAATTTATCAGATCACTGTCCAGTTAAATTAGTCTTAAAGAATACAAAAAAAGATTTTTGTTGGAGATTGGATGATTCATTATTAAGAGATGAAAAAATTCTTAATAAAGCAAAGGATATGCTAAAATATTTTTAGAAGAAAATATGATGGAGGATATTGATATTAACATAGTGTGGGAAACAAGTAAAGCGGTAATGAGAGGGGTTTTTATTAAACAAAAATATTAAAAAAAGAAAAAAAGGGAAGAGAAACGGATGGAACTGCAAACAGATTTAAAGCCAATTGAGAATCAATTGAAAAGCAAGCTGGGAAACAGAAAATTGACAACCCAACTAAAAATAATACAAAAGCAAATCTCATTACTGTTGGCAGAAGAAGTAGAGAAAAAGATGAAGTTTATACAACAAAAATATTTTGAATTCTCAAATAAACCAGGTAAATGGTTGGCATTAAGATTTAAAAAAGAGGAAAAGAAAAGAATATTTTCAAAAATAAAGGTAAAGGATAAGATTTATACTAAACAAAATGAAATCAAAAACTGCTTCCATGAATATTTCAATAGAATTTTCAAATAATTATCTGAGGCAGATGACCATCAGATGGCATTCTTAAACAAACAAGAGATTATAAAAATTTAACAAAGAAAAAAGCTGAATTGAGATATAACAGCAACAGAAATATTACATACTATTAAAGATATGAAATCTACAAAGGCACCAGGCTGTGATGGCCTGGTTGCAATATATTATAAAAGCCTAAAGGAAATCTTAGTGCCAAAATTAAGACTTATAATGAATAAATTAAAAGATGGAATTATACCCGATTCATGGATATTGGCTAATATAACCTTAATTTTAAAAGAAGAGAAAGATCTGCTGGAGATGAGTAGTTATAGACCCATCTCACTTTTAAACTCAGATTATAAAATCTTTTCAAATATTTTAGCAAAAAGATTTTAAAAGGTATTGATAAGGTGGATACATCAAGACCAAAGAGGGTTCCTCCCAAACAGGCATATAAAGGATAACACCAGAAATTTAGTGGATCTAATCAAATATTTTCATAGAAAACTGAATAAACAGGTAGCACTGATTTTCCTTGATTCAGAGAAAGCATTTGACAACAAGCGATGGAGATTTCTGAAAGAGAATATCTTTAAAACAACTGGAGAAAGTAATTTTTATAATTGGATTGAGGCTCTTTATAAAGAACAAAAAGCACAAGTGCTCATTAATGGAGAAAGAACAAGAAGCTGTTATATTCAAAGAGGCACATGTCAAGGCTCCCCTTGTCACCATTGTTATTTATAACAACTTTAGAGATCTTATGTAACTCCATCAGAAGGAATAAAGAAATCATAGGGGTAAAAATAAAGACTAATGAAACCAAATTAAGAGCATATGCAGACGATATGGTGATATACATGTCTGTTATCCTTTAGAAAATATTCAGAAATTATTGGAACAGCTAAATGAATATGGTCTTTATTCAGGGTTTAAAATTATTAAAGAAAAGACTAAAGTATTGATTATGAATATGACTCATAAAGAAAAAGAATTATCTGTATTAAGATCTGTATTTAAAATAGAAAAAATAAGATATTTGGAATTTACAGTAACAACAAAAAATTCAGACCTATTTAAAAACAATTATGAAGAAACTTGGAGTAAGATCAAAATTAAGCTGGAAAAGTGGAAAAATTTACACCTATCATTATTAGGCTGTATTTCAGTGATTAAAATGTATGTATTACTGAAAATGCTATTCTTATTTCAGGTAATTCCTATAATAATGAACTAGACACCTTTTAAAGAATGACGAGAGAAAAACCTGGATAAAATTTAAAGTAATGCAGAATGATATTAGCAGAGGCGGACTAGGACTACCAAATCTCAAATTGTATTATCATGCTAGTGATCTAGAGTAGATAAAAGAATGGCTCAGTTTACAGAATAGAAAGTTGCTGTGTTTAGAAGGAATACATAAGATTTGCAGTTGGCATGGGTACTTATATTATGACAAAGTAAAGGTTAATGGAGATTTCAAAAATCATTATATAAGGAAAGCATTATACAAAATTTAGGAGAAATAAGAACAGAATAAATTTTTAAAAATTCCTAAAAGTGCATCACCAAGGAAGCTTTACATGGTAATGATGAAATGATAGAAAATAAATGGGTAACTTATAATGAGTTATTAATAGAAGAAAAAGGTTGTTGGAAAATGAAAACGAGAGAGGAATTACAATTAGAAAATATTAAATGTAATTGGTTTCTATATCTCCAGCTAAAGGAAAGATTTAGATTAGATCAAAAATCTTATGGAATAGGGGGAAAAAAAGAAAAAGAAAAAGAGATGGAGAAGATACTATTGAAAGAATCAGGTCATCTTGTTTCAAAGATCTACAAGGTTTTACTGAAATGGGAGATGGAAGAACAGTCAAAGAATGTATGATTTGCTAGGCCCAAGAAGAACGATTCAGATGGAAGAATGGGAAGAGTTATGAAAAAAGAAATTGAGATATACGCTAAATTATAATATGAAAGAGAACTTCTATAAATTACAATACAGATGGTATTTAACACCAAAAAGATTAGCCGAGATGAATAAGAAAAACAATAATAAGTGTTGGAAATGCAGAAAGGAGTTAGGCTCCTTTTTTCATATGTGGTGGAAATGTCATATAGCCAAGAATTTTGGTCTAAGATTCATGAAGAAATACAAGAAATGTTACAATTTAAAGGTTAAAAAGATCCAAAATTAGTTACTTGGGATAGTGAATAAAGAAGTAGAAAAGGACAAGGATAAATTTTTATTCTATTTGCTGACAGCAGCAAGAGTAGCATATGCTAGCAACTGGAAACATAATAAAAACCCGCCAATAGTAGAATGGTATCGGAAAGTTTTAGACTATGTATAAATGGACAAGCTGACATGCTTAATTCAAAATGAATCACTTGAATGATTTAATATACAATGGTTAAAGGTGATGGAAAAACTATAATGCAGATTGAGTTAAAAAAAAGAAGAAAAGAAAAGAAAAAGATAATAAATGAGAAATAAAAAATATAAGTTATTTCAAATAGGGGGAGCACATATGTAAATATATCTAATTAGAACAAAAATGAGATATCTACAGAGTTAAGCTTATAATAATATCTGATTTAAATATATAGAAGTATATATATATATATATATATATATATATATGTTAAGTTATTGTTATAATCTTTAAGCAAAGGTCAAAGTTCTTTTTGGTTGATAATAAACCATGATTTAGATGCCTGGAAGTCTATTTTAATTAATTGTGTAGTAAATGTTTTGAATGATAGTTTTGTGTGTTTAGATATATGTTATAGTTTATGTATTTTTCCCTTTGTTGTTGTGATAGAGTTTTGCTTATGTGTTTTGTATGTATGCTTTTTTTAAAAAAATATAAATTAATAAAGACTTTGGAAAAATAAACAAATAAAAAGACATTTAAACAAATAACTCTATAAAAAACACAACAATAAAAAACTTTAAAACACATTTAAACAACAACGAAAAAGCACATCCCCATTAAAAACCCCTTCTGCACATGAATTATAAGCCAAATGCCTGACTAAATAAGAGGGTCTTCTGCTGCAGGCAGAACAAGAGGAAAGTGAGGGACAACCCAAATTCTCGTGGGAGAGAGTTCCACAACCTAGAAGAAGCAACCGAGAATGATAGTGCATGTGTTGGAGAGACAGAAACCATGCTGAGAGAAAGGTGGGATATTTATGAATTATATAATTCATTTTTTGTTTTTAAAACTCCATTCCATCTGTTTTAAAAGTGATGTAAAATAATTTAAAAATTAATTAATAATTCATTTAAATAAAATTAGTTCAATAAAAATATTTTAACATGTTCAAATGTTTTTATCTATGTATTTAAAGTGTTCATATCCTGTCTGCCTGACAACAGGTCCCCAGATTATCTGTCATGGAATAAAAATTGTGCATAATAGCAAATGATAAAATCATTGTAAAAGGTAATGATGATTTGACTGCTCACGTTGGTGGATAAGCAGGCTCTATCCATTCCTCAAAGCTTAAATTTTGTTGCTGTGCTGGGATGTTGTTTCTACTTCTCTATTTTGAAAAATTGTTAAAAAAATATCGGTAATACCTCCCAAATACTGCTACACAGATACTGCTACACAGCAAACAGAACAAGGTGTCACCTGATATTTTCATGTCTGAGAGAGCACCACATTTTTATGTGGATAGCTGGACAGTTATCAGGTCCTGGTTTAGGGAACCCTAGTGATGCAGTAGTTAAATACTGGTATTGCAGCCACAAGGTTGTGAGTTTGATTACAGAGTGCCAAGATTGACTCAGCCTCCCATCCTTTCATAGGGGGGTTGCAGACTGCCAGAAATAGTACAAATTGAGTCCACTTTTAGGGTTAGGGTTAGGGTTAGGGAATCATGGGAACTGTATTTTATTGTAGCACCAGAGCTCTCTGACAGAGAAGGCTTAATGTCTCAGAAAAAAAAAAACAATTCCCATGATTCCCTAGCACTAACCCTAATCCTAAAAGTGGACTCAACTTGCACTATTTCTGGCAGTCTGCAACCCCCCATAGTTTGGTAAAATGAGTACCCAACTTGTTGGGGGCAATTGGCTTACAGGCTGTAAAGCACTTAAAGAGTGTGGAGTTCACTGATAAGCAGTATAGAAATCTAAATGCTAATGTGATTGCTCCTGGTTCTTCCTATTGAAGGGAGAGAGGGATGGTGATGAAAAGTCCTCAAGTCTTTGATGTTGTGGTGGTGTGGCTTTATCAGCTTAATATGCATGAACCAAATGTATTTGGGTGGGCTCCCTATGCTTATACTGAAAAAGATAAATAAAACATAATTTTATTTGATCTCAGCTTAAGGCTTCTTTGGTAAGTGACTGGCCAATCCACAAACCAGTTCTGGTTAATAAACTTTATATTTTCACCTCTTGCCCTGATAAATGACGATGTTTTAAAATGGCACATAAAAGATTGCAAATCTGAATAACATAGCCATTCCCAAAAATATCTCATCCTATATCAACAAAATCACTTTCCCATGAGGACCATGCAATTCTTCTTGATTGAAACAGAGAGTGAGAAAGTTATTTTATGAAACTGTTTTAGAAGGGGCCATCCATTTTCAGAGTAACTCACAAAGGCCTTTTCAAAGACACAAAATATATCATTTTCAGAAATATAATAAAATAGCCCTGAGTGTTGTCAAAAGCAACCATACTTTATGTCTAGTGTACATCCTAGTTTTTTAACTCCAACTTTGCTAATATAAGTACTACCACAGAGGGCTTTATGAGGGTGGGATGATAGCTAGTGTTATAACATGTGCAGTTTATCAAGAAACCATTGTCTATTCAATTCACTGTCAATGGACAGACGTTTGTGGATATATACCAGTTTTGCTATTTCTCTTTCTAATCTGCCTTTGAAGTTTTTGTTGTTGCTGATGCTGTTGTTTTTGTTGTTCAAGGACTGCTGTTCTGAGGTATGAGATGGAATTCCAGGATTACTTGAAGTGTTCGGCAATTGTGTAATTTTGTATTCCCATTCCTAATGTCTGATTTATGTTTATTTTCTGGCACATAGACTGGCTTCCTTGACCAACATAGAGTACTCAAGGACATTGTTGACAGAGGATAGCATATAGCATATTAAAGGATGAGTAAGTGAAGCATTCCAAGAACTCATTACATCTCAGAACTTTTTTTAATGATTCGATAAAATTCTCAAATTTGATGTAGTCAGGGGGGAAAGCTCATGGGGAATGAAGTGTGGTTTTAATGTCTGAAATTTTATATTGTTTTTAGATGACATTTTAACTGTTTTATTGTAATATGTTTTTAGAATTTTATTTGTGAACCTCCTTGGGTCCCCTCCAGGGACAAAGGCAGGATATAAATCAAATAAATATATAAAGAACGAGGGAAAAGCAACACTGGCATTTTCCTGATAGTAATCCAAACATCATTCCTGGATATTCCTATTAGGAACCCACTCATTCTACTCTTTTGGAAAGTACTTAAGAGAATTTGTAGGCCACCATCATCATCACCACCACTACCACCATCATGCCAACAATCCTAAGGTCCACTTCTGGGACATCAATTTCCATTTCCATTTCCATATTCCTACTGTGGGATGTCATCTGGCTTTTAAGTACATTGACAATATTCCTCAATCTCCTTTATTAATTCCAGGCATGCTACACAATTTTTTTTCTTTTCTACAACCCCAAGTATATTTCCATATAATGCAGATTATTCAGAGGCACAGGAGCCCCAATGCACTAGGAAGCATACTCTCTATGAGCAAAGATCTACTCACATATAATTCTTCATGCTATAAAATGCTATAAAACAAATTGAAATCCTACACATGAGCAAGTTTGCCTGTAGAGCTTTTGACTGGGAACTTGAGGTGTCCCCCAATAAAGGACTGTCCAGGAAAGTACCCAAGTGTGTTGATAGCCATAGTCAGAGCAACACAAAACAAAACATTGTGCAGAGCTAAGGCAGTCAAGAGTTCTGTGCACTGTTATGATGGTTGATTGAATATAAAGACCCCTTTTGGGTCCCTATCCTCCTAGGCTGGGTGGAGCCTTTACCACCATGAACTCAAAGCATGCACATCATGTAGGCATTCCAAAATGGGTCACATCTGCATTTACAACAATTTGCAGATCAAAAAGGCCAGGCTTAGGAGCCACAAAGCAGGACATTCACACTTAGAAGATTTACGAGTGCCAGCCAGGATGCATCCGGATGAAGATGAGATAACATTAACATCCTATCTCCTCTCCTTTGGAAATTGTCTACTTCAAAGAGTAGTAATCAGAATCCTTTGATATACAAACTCTTGACCTCAGGCTAGGATTAAGGGTATAAATGCTCCCCAAAATCTGAGGCACATTGGGTCTGGCTAGATTTCATGGTGACTGCACCATTGTGATTTCTGACTAGAGTCCTGGCTCTATCCATTGTCTTTTCCTTTCATAATGGTTGAATCTATCCATCTTCATTCATCGTTGGAGCAGCTTCATTCAGGTAATTATCATCTTTAGAAAGCCTTGTGTTTCCTATCCAAGCTAACTATGTTTGTATCCCCAAATAAATTACAGTTCATTGGAAAGCTTTATCTCTATCAGTCTATTCCCTAGCCACTTCTGTAAACATAGGATAAAAGATCCCATAGAAGACTCGGACTTTAGTAATTCCCCAGCTTCAAGGTCTTCATTACAGCACACAAACAGTCATAAAGCAAAAGTCTTGTAGCAACAAACCAAGGGACAAAGTCCAGAGTTCCAGAGAGAGATGAGTCATGTAGGCAATCCAAGGTCAAGGAATCCAGAGAGACAAGGCAAACCAGCAATCAGAGTGTCAAGGTTTCCTGCCGAGAAGACAAGGAGAGTCAGGATAATGCACAATAATCTCTGACAACTATGCTAGTGTCTGGCACCTGTTTATATTATCAGACCACAGATGCTCAGCTGCTGTTGATTGCTCAAAATTTTTCATAAAGCCTCCTCGAGTGCCAGAGGTCCTCCCTTTCTGCTTCTCATTGGTTGAAGGTAGGTACAGTCCCTTTTCCCTCCTCCATGCCTGAGGGCTCTGCTGCCGAGAATCTTGGCTGCTGAGCCTCCTGGGGGGGGGGGGGCACAGACTCTCCTGGAGCTGGGAGGGCAGAACTAGGGCCAGACTCAGCTTGAGGCTCAGGTCCAAGTTGAGGCTCCAGCTCAGTCTCCACATCCTCAAAGTCCTCAGCCAGGCTGAGCATGACAAGGACACACTTGCCTGCTATGTTTGCTTATTCAATTCCTCTGAAAAAGGTTATGAGGCTTAATAATGTTGATTGAAAGCTGATGTAGTCAAGAAAAGATTAAGTGGGAATTGGATAATACCCTGAAGGTATTAAAACATGCCATACTATTACACTGCAATTACTACTTAGTGTATATTGCAATCTTAGCCATTGATTTTATGTCCAGCATTCCATACAAATTTGTTAAACAACAGAAGGGGGGAAATCAATTTTTTCTTTTCTCCTCATTCTTTTGTAATTGAATCAACAACCATCCTAGCAAGCAAGTTTGCAATATTTCATTGTGAAACCACCATCTTTGAAAAACTCACACCTTGAACAGATAGTTAAAGATGGCAGAAGTCTCATCTTAATACTATGTCTGCCTAGAGGCTTAACGAGGGTAAATAGACTTGTAATCTCAAACTACTTCAGGCCTTTGCAGACTGCTAGAAATGGTGCAAATTGAGTCCACTTTAAGGGTTAGGGTTAGGGAATCATGGGAACTGTATTTTATTGTGGCACCAGAGCTCTCTGACAGAGAAGGCTCAATGTCTCAGAAAAAAAACAACAATTCCCATGAGTCCCTGGGCCTGAAATCCAGTACCGGGTCCATGTAACCAGTGAAAGATGCCTCCTGCAGGGCCCTCCTCAGATGTATACCCCTGAGAACTGGGGATGCGGAGGTGCAACAGGCCCCAGAGGACCACCCCGAAGGCCTCACTCGCTCCACGGGCTGCTCAAGGAACAATACCTGAGCTCTTGAGAATAAAATAGGCAGAAGCCAAAATTGGCCAAACTAAGGAACGCGCTAGGCCGAAAGCCAAGCAAAGCCAGAGCTGAGAGCAGAGCGATGTTACTCGCTCAGTTTAAGCTTGAAAATGGCTGCCTCCACATGGCAGCACGGAGCTATAAAGAACAAACTCTCGTCCCAAGTCTCGTGAGACCAGTAGCACCTCGAGACTTGGAGTAGTAACCAAACAACCCAATTGGATGAGGCGCACAGGTGTTCCCATTCCCATGAGCGCCTTGACCAACCAGGCTTCTCATGTCCTTATTTGGCCAGCACAACAAGAAACCCCTCCCGACTCATCGGGGGATCCCTTTCTGACTGCAAATTGTCCTTGACAAGAAATGGTAGGATATAGTTTTGATTCCCCTCCCCCAGTATGAGTCATTTTGCCCCTGCATAACAGAGAAAATAGAAGAGTGCTCTCCATCCCACCCCCAAGTCAAGGTCTCTTGAGCAAAAAGCCTCTGAGTAATCTTGCCTTTCCCCCCTTTTGTTAAGCAAACAGTACACGTACACATAGCAAGCACAGAATTACAAAACTGTTGATTACAAAGATGCAAACAACTCATTCAGTGTCTATGGTTCTTTTTAAAAGGACAGGAGCAATAGCATTTTGTACAAAAAAGGGCATAATTTGTACACTGTGCAAAATTTGCATATGTTGTGTTACGAATTCTGGAATTTTTTTTTGTAAAAAAAACAAACCCTCTGTATACAATGCACAAAAACTCTTATAATTTTACCCAGTGGTGAGGGGAAAAAACTTATTATGGATGCCAATGTGCAGAAACAAAGCAAAGATTTACATCTACAGTCTCTTTGCAGTTCTGGATAGAATTCTGTGTTAACCATTTTAATTTAACCAGCTACTTAGCCTTAAACTGAGGCTTGGGAAAAGTTCATACAGGTATGAAGAATAAAAGTGTTATAGGTATGGAGCTCAGGGCTTGGTCAAACATTCTAGATCATGCCTCCAAATCTTGCTACTTTCACATGTGTTCACTTGTAGGTTTGTTCTGTCCCATTTCTTTATTAATTTAGTATTTAAAATGATTTGAAAATATGCATTTAAGTGAATGGGTCTAAATTTTTGATCCCAGAGATTTTTGGATCAAAATTCCTGATCATTGGCTCTATCAAACTGGGGCTTATTGGAATTGAAAGCCAAAAGATTCAGGATGAAATAGTTTGAGAACCAGTGATTGAAACATGATTTTAAATGTATTTAATCTCAATATATTCATTTGTGCATACATTTTCTCTCAAAACCCACATTTAGATATGTATTGTCTTTCATGTACATTTTAAATGCAATTTCAAACACATTTTGAGAGGTTGGTCTGGAGTTATTATTATTATTATTATTATTATTATTATTATTATTTTGTCAAAGGATGAATTAATATATTCAGAAGGAACAGAAAGATCCAACCTACACACTAATCTGGTAAGTGTGATTCTGATCATATTGGAATTTACAAATATTGAATTTCTTATGCTTCTACACCTTTCCTCTGTCCTTCTTATCTCTGCCCCCAAGGGATTTATCCCTTCCCTAAATACTCTTACTTCTCTTCCCAACCATGCTCTAGCTCTGACTCTACCCCCTTACCAGCATCACCTCATTCTCTACTTGGCCAATGACCATCCCTTACCATGGCCCATGCCATCTGGATTTCCTGTTGGTCATCTATGATTGAGATGTCACAGACCCTTATAAGCCAGTCATACCTTCACAGTAGGTATCTTTGTATAATGGAAGGTACATCCATAACTACACAATATAGCACTTTGATACCATCATGTTCTAAGTAGCCCCACCACATGACAAATCTGGGATTCCATAGAGTGAAGCCATGGCAGTTAAAATGCTATCAGACTGCTATAAATGGGTTATCATTGTCCCCATATATATAAAATGGTAAGAAGAACAATCCTGGAAACTATACACCAATTAGTTGCCTCAACACAATCAGCAAGCTGTATGCAAGACACTTACAGCAGAAACTCAAAGACTGGATGGAACAAGAAAGCATACTTGTAGAGGAACAAGCTGGCTTTAGGAAGGTCAATCAACCATAGACCAGTGCCTTGTACTCCAACACCTCATCAAAAAGTATGCCACCTGCAACTCAGTCTCTCTCTATGTTGCCTTTATAGACCTCAAAGCAGCTTTTGACTCTATATCTAGAACCAAACTATGGGAAAAAATGGAGGCTTCCTCAATTGACTGATGTCTACTATACCTAATTCATATGCTGCATGAAGGGATTTCACTCAAAGTAAGATGCAACCCCCAGGGTCATCTTATTGATGCCATTGCCACTGAGAAGTGTGTCAAGCAAGGCTGCATTCTAGCTCCACTCCTGTTCAACTTTTACAGAAATGACATGGTGGGTCACCTCAATAACACAAATTTCCATCCTCCAAAGCTAGAGGGAAGGCATATCTCTGCTCTGCTTTATTCAGATGATTCAGCAGTACTTTCAAGAACACCTATTGGTCTAAAAAGAACACTGAGAACACTAACACAGTATTGCAAAGAGGATTAGCTAGAACTTAACTACCAAAAAACCAAAGCATTTGCTAAAAGGTCCAAGAACTGAAACTGGATTATCGATAGTCACAAGAATGAATAGGTATCCTGCTTCAAATATCTGAGGGTAATATTTCACGCTACTGGTAGTAGAAAAACACATGGGGAATACATTGCCAGAGTTCAACAGCAATCCTCAAATTTCTTATGACAAAAGGAGGCCATTATATTATGTCAGCACTCAAACTCTTTGAAGCCAAATCGGTTGCACACCTGCTTCATGGATCCCGCCTGGGACCCCTCCCCAACTCTGCACCATTAGAACTTGTGTAATCCAAATTTTTAAGACCAGCATTACAAGCTCCAAAGTGTGTGTGTAATGTAATTCTGAGACTGGAGTCAGGCTTTATGAAAATGGTGCAGTCCTTAGTGACTATACTCATCTACTGTCTCAGACTATCCTTTCCACCAGCCTTGCTCCACTTACCCTGACTAATGAATTCCAGTCTATGTGGAAGCAGACAGTGATGCCTAGAATTTCTTCGTGGGTTTCTCTCCAGATCTTTTGCTCAGCATGGGATATGAAAAGGTCAAAGCAAACAACAGGTGATAGATATAGAATGACAGCTAGACCTAGCTAGTGCCCCAACTCTCATTGTCAGTGACTCCAGCAGATATTTGGTATAATAATAATAAATAATAATAAATAATAAAATTTATTTCTAGCCTGCCCCTCTGCATAGCAATTGGGGCAGTTTCCAGCATAAAATATAATACAGTAAAAATCAAACCTAAACCAAGCTCTCCCATCCCTTAAAAAACGATTAAATAAGATTTGGGATGACTTCCGGTGGTGAATGGCATGGCGACTAGTCCAGTGTGATTAATACTCCACTGGACTACCAGGAGGGGAAGAGGGGATTGGAGGATCCCTTTACATCTGCACCCTGGGAGAGGAGCAGAGAATTTAGGGGCTCATAGGGATCTTGTCCGGAACCCTTTTGTAACCCAGGCTTGGGGATAAAAGGGAAGAGGGACGAGATCACAGAGCAGCCAGCCCTGAACTGGTCGCTTAAGGGCATTTAGCCCTGCCACCCACTTTTCAAAGAACTGAGAGTGAAGAAAAAAACAACAACTTCTCATCAGAAACAGTGAGTATTGGGAAACATCTATATAAAGAACTCTTACTAAAAAATAAATCAATCTTAGCACATGGAAATTGTTTAAAAGAAAGGAAAGGAAACCCGGGTCGAATGTAACATCAAGACCGGATTGAAAGTTTAAGCCTTGGAGCCAAAAACTAAATTAAAAAACTTGACATTGGATATAAATCCAAGGTTAGAATCAAAGAAAGAAAAAAGAAAAGACTGTTAACATAACTTGGCAAGAAGAAACAAGAAAGAGGAGAAAGTTGGTGGTAAATAAGAATCAAGAGGGGGAAAGAAAATAGTAATCGGGAAGCTATAAAGGAGAAGGAGAAAGTGAAGGGAGGAAAGTGAAAGCGGTGGGCGAGGAAAGGAGAAAGAAATAATTGTAAAGAACCAAACACAAAATATTTAACATAAAATCCAGAATAATAATAACAAAACAAATAAATTAATAGACTATCTGGATTGAGAGTTAAAAATAACAATTTAGAGAAAGAATCATCAGAAGGAGGACAGGAGGAGGGGACATCGTGAAAGAAGAAGGGAACCCGGAGAAATACAAAACTGTGGGGAGAAAAAAAGAAGTAGAAAGAAGGAGACAATAGACCGAAAGGGGAAAAAAATAAATAAATAAAGTTTAAAAATAAAGAAAGATTGTGACGGAAGGAGGACAGGCGGAGGAGACGACTAGATTTGAAACTGCAGAATAATTATAGAACAAAACAACAGTATTTGACAAAGAGAAAGAAATCGACAGGAGGAGGACAGGAGGAGGAGACAACGGAAATATAAATTACAAAAAATAAGCAACAAAGAAAAATATATAGTTACTCTTCTTTTTATACAATATAAAGTAATAAGTTATAAATTGATAGGTTTTTTTGGAAAGAAGACTGTTACAATAACTTGTAGAAAACAACTGTTAACATTTGTTATAATTAGAAAGGAAATTACTTATTCTATATAAAACTAGCATTTATTCTATTTTAGAAATATACACTTATAGCCCTGCCTTATCATTTTATTATATATCTTATGCTTTATATTTTATAACTTTATTTAGAACATAACTATAAAACAGAATTGATAGGTGTAATAGTGTGATTTAGCCTAAGTCAATTGGATTAAAAATATTCAATTTTTTTTATTTGTGGCTATTCAAAGCTTAGAATTACTATTATTTTGTTGTTTAAGGCCCAGATGAACTGTTATTGGTTTGTAAATTGAAAAAAAACTTCTTTTTGTGGTTATCCAAAGGTTAGAATCATTATTATTTTGTTGTTAAAGGACCAGATAAATTGTTATTGGTTGGCATAAATTGGAAACTAAATATTATAGATTTACAAATTATTAAGTAGTAGAAAAGGGGAAAAAATGGCAAGTGGAGCAAGAAAACAGACCAACATACAACTCCCACCTCAAAGGAGAGGCTCTACAAATGCTAATACAAAAACAACAGACCCCATATAAACCCTTTTAAAAGACTTTCAGAAATTAAGACATGAGATAAGATCTGAAATGAAAGCAGAGCTGAGACAATCAAGGAAGGAGACGAAAGAAGAATTACAGAAAGAACTGGGAATATTTGGGACAAAATTAGAAAAAATAACTGGAGAAATTGAAAGTCTTCAAAGTGAGGTTGAAAATGTGAAAGAAACAACGAAAGAATTAAAAGTAATTACATCAGAATTAGTGGAACAACAGAGAAAGGAGAGCAATATTAATTTAATTCAAGAGGTCCGTAACAGGGAAAAGAACCTGAAATTAAGAGGGGTACCTGAGGCTCCTAACCAGAACTTATTTGAGAAAATAACAAATTCTTTAGCAGAATATGCAGGAGTGCCAAAGGAAGAAATAATTAAAGACACGGACAAAACTTTCAGAATTAATTCAAAAATTGCGAGAGAGAAAAATTTACCTAGGGATGTTATAATTTTATTTACAAGAACTGCAACAAAAGAGTTAATACTCCAAAAAAGTTATCAAGAGGATTTTATAATAGAAGGGAAAGCGTAAAGATTTTTAAGGACATCCCAATAGAAATATTATGGAAGAGACAAGAATACCAATTTTTTACAAGTGAACTTATTAGAAGAGGAATGAGCTTCTCATGGGAGAGAATTGAAGGTGTCTCCTTTATATATAAACAAAAAAGAAATAGAATAAATTCAGTTGCCACGGCAAAAGATTTCTTTAAAAAGATACAAGGAGGAAAGAAGGAAGACAAGCAAGAAAATGAGCAGCAGGGGGCGAAGATGAAAATGAGGGCAAGGGCAAAAAAAGAACAACAGGAGTATCAAGATCCACAGAAAGAAGAGGAAGAAGAAGAAGGTGCATGTGCAGCAACTGGAGAACTATTAGGAGATGAAGATCAATCAGGAGAAGAAAGTATAGAGGATGAAGAAGGAGGACCAACAGGAGTAGAAGATTAAAGTATAAATAACAAAACCTAGAAATTAATTATAATTTGCAAAATGGATACTAGAATCATCTCATGGAAGGTAAAAGGAATAAACTCAAAACACAAAAGAAGCAAAGTTTTTCATTACTTACAAAAGAAGAAACTACAAATTATATGTTTACAAGAAACAAAGATTAGAAAAAATGAAACAAAATATTTACAAAACCATAAATTGGGAAGAATGTTTACATCGGCATCAGAGAAAAGAAAAGGGGGGGGGTTAGTGTTGTACATCCAGGATAAGTACAAATCAAAAGAGATTTTGAATGATCAAAAAGGACATTACATAGGAGTAGAAGCTCAAACAGAAGATGAAAATACCTGTTAGTAGGGATATACAGCCCTACAGAAAAGCAAGGAGACTTCTACAGAGAGTTACATGAAGAACTAGAAAAATTGGAAAGAGAAAACTATAAATTGATATTGATGGGAGATTGGAATGGTGTAATAGATCCTAAAAGAGATAGAGCATCTAAGAAGAAAATAAAGAAGAACCAAGGAAAATTACCGGCAACTTTTTTTGAATTGAAAGAACATCAGAATCTTAAGGACATGTGGTCAAGTTTGTATCAGAATACTGATGGCTTTATTTTCTTCTCAGAAACGTACAAGTCATTGTCTAGAATTGATATGTTTATGATCTCGCCTGAACTGTCAGTGAAAATAAAAGACATGGAAATCTTGCCTAGAATTATATCCGATCATAACCCAATACTACTAGAATTAAAATATCAAACAAAGAAAAATTATAGATGGAAATTAAATGATTCTTTATTAAGGGACAAAGAATACAGAGAAAAAATGAAGAAAACTTTAAAAGAATATTTTAGCATTAACAGGACAAAATCAGTAAAAGAAAAAGTTACATGGGACACTGGGAAAGCTATAATGAGAGGTTTGCTGATACAAAGAGGAACTCAAGTAAAAAAAGTTAAAAGACACAGAACTGAAAAATTTAGAAGATGAAATAAGGAAAGTGGAAGAGGAACTAAAGACAGAGCCAACAAATCAAAGGAAAGATAAAAGATTGAAATGGTTAAAGAGACAAATGGATATGAAGCTAACAGAAGAAACAGCAAAAAAGATGAAATTCATTAAACAGAGACAGTTTGAGTCAGCAAACAAAACAGGGAAATGGCTAGCATACAGATTAAAAAAAGAAAGAGAAAAAAGATTGATTACAAAAATAAAAGAAGAAGACAAGATACTTCAATCACAGGAGGAAATTCAAAAAGCATTTCAAAAATACTATGTAAATTTATATGGGGAAGAAAAATCTAATAAAGAAGATATAACTGATTACTTAGGAAGGCAAGAAATGGAAACGATATCACTAGAACAACAAGAAATATTAAATGCAGAATTTACAGAAAATGAGATAATACAGGTGATTAGACGGTTAAAAAAAGACAAAGCACCAGGCCCAGATGGATTTACAGCAACATATTATAAAACATTTATTGAGGAACTGAAAAAAACACTATTAGAAACCTTTAATAAAATTAAAGAAGAAGGAGTTCCTGACACATGGAAAAGTGCCAATATTATATTATTACCAAAAGAAGGAAGGGACGAGATGGAACTTAAAAAGTATAGACCAATTTCATTATTGAATATGGATTATAAAATATTTACATCGATTCTAGCTGAAAGACTCAAACAGGTTCTAATAAATATTATTAAAGAAGAGCAAGCTGGATTTCTCCCTGGTAGGCAATTAAAGGACAACATAAGAATGATCATCAACACTATTGAGTACTATGAAAAAAACAATGACAAAAAGATGGCACTTATTTTCCTGGATGCTGAGAAAGCGTTCAATAATGTTAATTGTTTATTTATGAACGAAATATTAAGGAAAATGGAGATGGGAAATAAATTTTGCAGTTGGATAGAAGAGATATACTCAAAACAAACTGCTAATTTGATAATAAATGGAAGCATAACAGAAAAGATCAATATTGAAAAGGGGATGCGCCAAGGATGCCCACTCTCACCACTTCTTTTTATAATAATACTGGAAATACTGCTAAATAAGATAAGACGAGATAAGGACATAAAAGGAACAAAAATAAAAGGTAAAGATTATAAACTAAGGGCATTTGTAGACAATCTTGTATTAACATTGGAAAATCCATTAACGCAAATTAAGAATGTGCTACAGAATCTGAAAGAATTTGGAAAGGTGGCTGGATTTAACATTAACTATGAGAAAACAATGATCATAACAAAGAACATGACAAATATAGAAAAAAAGGAATTAGAAACAAAAACAAAATATAGGATAACCAAAAAAGTGAAATATTTAGGAATATGGATATCCAATAGAAATACAGACTTATTTGATAATAATTATAAGAGAAAAGGAAAGAAATAAAAGAAGAGATGGCAAAATGGAGCAAACTGAAACTTTCTTTAACAGGAAGAATAGAAACAATCAAGATGATTGTTCTTCCTAAAATGAACTTTTTATTCCAATGTATCCCAATAATTCATAATAAAAAAACCATTTAAGGATTGGCATAAAGATATAAGGAATTTTATTTGGAATAATAACATAACAAGAGTAAATTGGCTAACAATGACAAGAAAGAAAAAGGATGGAGGTATGAATTTACCAGATTTGGAGCTATATCATAAAGCAAATGTATTAGATTGGATCTCTGATTGGGTGATGTTGAAAAGAGAAGAAATTTTAAATTTGGAAGGATTCAACAACAGATATGGATGGCATAGTTATCTTTGGTATGAAAAAGACTTGATCCACAAAGAATTTAAGCACCATAGAATAAGAAAAGCGCTTTTAAATACATGGAAGGAAATTAAGGGGAAAATATACAGGAAAATACCATTGTGGATCTCACCGCGTGAAGCCTTCTATGGGAGATGAACAGCAGTAAAAACATGGTTGAAATACAAAGATATATTTAAAAAAAGGTATTGATCAAAAATTGGACCTAAAATCAATTGAATCATAGAATCATAGAATCATAGAGTTGGAAGAGACCACAAGGGCCATCCAGTCCAACCCCCCTGCCATGCAGGGACTCCCAATCAAAGCATCCCTGACAGATGGCCATGCAGCCTCTGCTTAAAGACCTCCAAGGAAGGAGACTCCACTACTCTCCGAGGGAGTGTGTTCCACTGTCGAACTGCCCTCACTGTCAGGAAGTTCCTCCTAATGTTGAGGTGGAATCTCTTTTCTTGCAGCTTGCATCCATTGTATCGGGTCCTAGTCTCTGGAGCAGCAGAAAACAAGCTTGTTCCCTCCTTGATATGACATCCAAATATTTAAACACGGCTATCATATCACTTCTCAGCCTTCTCTTCTCCAGGCTAAACATCCCCAGCTCCCTAAGTCGTTCCTCATAGGGCTTGGTTTCCAGACCCTTCACCATTTTAGTTGCCCTCCTTTGGACACACTCCAGTTTCTCCACATCCTTTTTGAATTGTGGTGCCCAGAACTGGACACAATATTCCAGGTGAGGCCTGACCAAAGCAGAATAGAGCGGCACTATTACTTCTCTTGATCTAGACACTATACTTCTACTGATACAGCCTAAAATTGCATTGGCCTTTTCAGCTGCTGCATCACACTGTTGGCTCATGTTCAACTTGTGGTCCACCTGGATTCCTAGTCTGTGCCCGTTTTTTAGCCTCCCACTGTTGGGTCCCTGTACTGTTTGCCTTGTTTCCTCTATGACACTTTGACTATTTTCTCCAGTCCTGTTGTCTTCCAGGACGTTGTCTCCCTTCCACACACAGTTCAGTTTAAAGCCCTCCTGATCAAATTCTTGAGACTGTTGGCAAAAAAATTTCTTCCAACTGGTGTGAGATGCAACCCATCCCTTGCCAGGAGTCCGCCCTCATGGAACCACAGCCCATGATCCAAGAATCCAAATCGTTCTTGACGACACCATCTGCGGAGCCAATTGTTGACATCAGCTATCTTCCTTTCTCTTCCTGGACTATGTCCTTGAACTGGCAGAAGAGACGAGATGACAATCTGTGCCTCCATTTCTTTCAGCTTCTTTCCTAGAGCCTCGTAATCCCTTTTGATGTTCTGAAGGCTGTGTCTTGCTGTGTCGTTCATTCCCACGTGGACCAAAAGGAAGGGGTATTGGTCGGTAGGCTTGACCAGTCTTGTCAGTCTCTCGGTCACATCTCGGATCTTTGCCCCAGGGAGACAACACCCCTCCCGAGTCATCTTGTCAGGCCCACAAATCACTGCTTCTGTCCCCCTCAGCAAGGAGTCCCCCACCACGACCACATGCCTCCTCCGAGTCTTAGCAGCAACTGTTCCCTGTGGTGGAACTCCCAGGGTCCCCTGCTGTGTCTGTGAAATCTGTCCATGCTGCTCTTCTGCGTCCTCCTTGCTAAGAGTAAGAGCTTGAAATCGATTCTGTAGCCGCAAGCTCCCAGAACGATCCTTGGTCTCCTTACTTCTGCATGTGACCTTCCTCCAGCTTTCTACCTCCTGTGTGTGTGATGTGACCTTCTCTTCTCCAGCGACTTCCTCTGTGTGTTCCCTGTCCAAGACCGTTTGTTCTGTTCTGTCAAGGAAAGCCTCTTGCTCCCTAATGTGTTGAAGTGTAGATACTCGCGCCTCAATCTGCTGTACTTTGTCCTCCAAGAGGGCTACCAACTTGCACTTTGAGCATGTGTAGTTCCCCACATCTGTAGGTAAGAATCCAAACATCCCACAGGTATTGAAGGTGACGGCAGCAGTTCATTCAGTGTCCATACTAAGTCTTAATAGAACCTGAAAGAAGACTACGGCTTTCCTCCTCAAAGAAAATCCCTTGCTAACACCAGTGTTTAAGTCTGCTGATGAACTGAACTTTTCTACAATTAGTACTGGTTATAAAATTTGCGCACCGCTAGGCGCGCAGCTCTGGCAGCAGTTGTATAGAGCTAACTGCCTAGCCCACCCCCTATTGATTTGCAAATGCCACTCAACAAAGCCCCACCCGCTGAGTCACAGTCACACTCCCCCCAAGTGTTTTTAAAAAGAATTTAAAAACTTACCCACTCAAGATGGCTGCCTGGAAACTGCTTCCTCCTCTTTCCTAGCAGGAACTGGCCTGGAAAGCCTCCTTCTCTGTTTCCTTTCCTGGCAGAAACTGCCTAGAAAGCCTCTTTCTCTTTCTTCTCTCTGAAGAAATAGCACAATTGGATTCTAAAATGCATTGGTTGTTATATATACAACTAAAAGAAAGATTTAAAATGGATATAAAACTTCAAGGATTTGAAGAAGAAACATTTGAAATAGACAATGTGTTGCAACAATCACCCAAACAAAAGATAAGTAAATTTTATAAGATTTTAATGGAAATTAAACAAGAATCAGAAAAAATATCGGACAACATGATTAAATGGGTGGCGGATATAGGAAGGACAATAGAATTGGAACATTGGGAAAAAGCAAGAAGAAGGACAGATAAATTTACAAAATTGCAAGATCTAAAAGAAAATTTTTGGAAATTGAACAAAGGTGGTATTTGACTCCAGCTAGAATAGCTAAGATATACAAAATAAAAGAGAAAGAATGCTGGAAGTGCAAACAGAACGTTGGTTCTTGGTTCCATACATGGTGGAAATGTTCAAAAATAAAAAAAATATTGGAAAAAATACATATTAATATACAAAATATGTTGAATATCAAGTTTGAAATACGTCCGCAATTTTATTTGTTAAATATGTTAAATAGTTTGGATCAGGTAATTGAGAGAAAATACTGGAGAATCCTCCTCTATATGGTAACAGCAGCTAGAATATTAGTTGCACAAAAATGGAGAAAACAAGACATACCTACTTTAGATGAATGGTTTTTAAAACTAGCAGAAATGAAAGAAATTGACAAATTAACAAATATACTTAATAATAAAGACTTGGAGTTAATTGAAGAAGAATGGGCTCCAATAGAAAAATATATTAAAAATAACTGGAGGTAAATCAGCTAAGATATTAAGAAGAAAGATAACATAAATGAAGTTAGTAAGAATTGTAAGAAAAAGAAATTTAAGATAGAAACTTAAGAACAATTGAACATATTTAAGTACTCATTGTGGAAGAACTAAAGGAAGGTTGTATATATTTATTGCAAATAGAACATTTGTAGTAATAGAATGTATTGTGTAAATTATTTTAATTATGTAATAAAAATAAATTAAAAAAACCGATTAAATAATCAACCAATTAAAACAACATTTAAAATTTAGGCAAATGCGAACACTATACAATAACAAAATAACAGGGGTGGCTGTCATAGCAGCTAAATGGAGGGGGTGGGGAAGAGATACAGTAGGAAAAGCTCTTATGACCAGGAAGACTAATCAGGAAAGGCCTGCCGGAAGAGCTTTTAAGTGCATATTAGAAAAAGTGCATACTAAAATATCCCAAAATTTCCATGTGGGAAGGAAGATAAACAATTTCACAATTTGATAAGAATATGGTATGATATAAATTGCACAATTTGATAAGAATATGGTATGAGTTGCAAAGGCAGGCTTACTGTTGAACATAAAGAAAACAAAAATAATGACCACAGAGAACTTACACACATTCAAACTAGACAATGAGGAAACAGAAATAGTAAAAGAGTTCTCATATCTAGGATCACACATTGATCAGAATGGGGACTGCAGCCAGGAAATCAAGAGTAGATTAAGAATGGGGTGGGTGGCTATGAAAGAACTTTGAAAGATCCTAAAATGCAAAGACATACAACTCAGCACAAAAGTTTGAATCATACAAGCCATCATATTCCCTATTACATGTATGGATGTGAGAGCTGGACAATCAAGAAAGAAGATGGGAGGAAAATCAATGCATTTGAGATGTAGTGCTGGAGAAGAGTGCTAAGGATTCCATGGACAGCCAAAAGGACAAACAAATGGGTCCTAGGGGGTTGCAGACTGCCAGAAATAGTGCAAATTGAGTCCACTTTAAGGGTTAGGGTTAAGGTTAGGGAATCATGGGAACTGTATTTTATTGTGGCACCAGAGCTCTCTGACAAAGAAGGCTCAATGTCTCAAAAAACAAAAACAAAACAGTTCCCATGATTCCCCAGCACTAACCCTAACCCTTAAAGTGGACTCAATTTGCACTATTTCTGGCAGTCTGCAATCCCTCCTAGAACAGATCATGCCAGAGATATCCTAGAAGCCAAGATGACAAGACTTAGGGGCATTGCAGACCAGCTTAAAGAGCTAGCCTGGGAGTGGAGTTGGGGCAGGGCAGCCATACGCAGGCCACCCCAACCCCAGCTTGATGCCGTCCTGATGTCACATGTCTGTACGCATGGTGCGGGGTGTCAGGATGCCCTCTCAGCACAGCATGTAGACACGCTGTGCTGAAAGGGCGCAGAAGAGCCATGGCGCCGGCTCTTAATGGCAACAAAAGGGAGGATCGGGGCCACGGCATGCAGTTGTCATGGCCCTGATTCACCACTAGCAGTGGTGGCCCAGAGCTGCCTGTCTGTATAGCCCCTCAGACTGTCACACTTTGGTCACATCATGAGAAGACATGAATCATTGGAAAAGACAATAATGTTAGGAAAGGTGGAGGGAAGTAGAAAGAGAGGAAGGCCACATGCTAGATGGATAGATGTTACTAAAGAGACTAAAATAAGAGTTTCCAGGAGCTGGGCAGAGCAGTAGAGAACAGGGGGAGCTGAAGATGTCTCATCCACAGGGTCACCATGGGTCGAGACCAATGTAAAGACAGTTAACAATAACAACAAATGGTATGATAATAGCAGGGAAAGCACAACCAAAACATAGATCAGAGTGAATCAATATGAATCCACAGGAATCACTCAATATTCTGTTGGAATCTTTACATATCAACCCAACCAACAGATCTGGATTCCATCAACGCAAGCAGAAAACAAGCAGGTCATTTCTACTGAGCAGTGCTTTAGGTTCATTATGCTCAGAATGAAATGAATCATGTCACCAAATCTGCATCTTTGGTCTCCCTCATTTAAGTCAAAATTGCTTCCAGTTTCTGAGACCACAAAATGTACTCTCACATGCAGTATATTTATTATGTCATGTGCATAAAGATTGGAGTTGCTCTAAATGCTAAATGAAGGGGACCTCATCTTTGTTTGTCATTTGCTGCCTTGCTACCCATTCTAAAGTACCACATAAAGTATTATTTATAGCTGCACTGAAGATCATTCAAGAATTTTAGGATTGCATGAAAGGTTATATAGTAGGTACTGGTCAATGTCATTGGTTAATTACAGCATTTAACCAGTCAACATTTAACCTGTGCTTAACATTACCATGTCATATCAAAATGAGGGACAAGGATTAAATAAGACCTTTTATAAGAATACCTTTGATGTATGTCTGTTTGTGACCTGAATACATCATACCATTTTCATTAATACATACACTTTTTCACTTGACATTTAAAATGTCAAAAAGGGAAGTGATGTATACATTGCTGTGTTCCATAGGGATTTGTAGGGAAGAAGTGAAGTAGTGCAGTTGGAAGAAGCTAAAGCATCCTCAGTAAAAAAAAACTCTTGCCTCTGAAAGATAGCCAGAACAGCCCACAGACATAGTGTGCAGTAGCATCTATGGTAAGAATAACACCACAGTGGCTTTCAACTTTCTACCTATTTTTATCTTTATAAAATACCTGTATGAAAAGGCATAAATTCATCTCTGGAAAGCACACAATCCTGCCAGGTTAGGCACATTTCTATTCATTAAAAAAAATTGCATCACTCTGCAGAATTTGAAACAGTGCTCCACTCTCCAGCACCTCAGAACTCTACAGCATGTCCAGAGGAGGGTGGTCAAAATGGTTAAAGGCCTGGAAACCTATATGGAGCAGCTCAGAGACTTGGGTATGTTTAGGCTGGGAAAGAGAAGGAACAGAAGATTAAGAGTTGACATGACATCCATTTTTAAATATTTGAAGGGATGTTGAGGATGGAGCAAGCTTGCTTCCTGTCACTCCAGAAACTAAGACATGGAGGAATGGATTCAAAGTACAGGAAAAGAGATTCCGCCTAAACATTAGCAAGAACTTCTTCATGGTTTCTGTCCTTTTGCTCTTTGAAAAAGAAGGTATTTTGCACAAACACAATTTTCACAAAAAATGTCCTAAAAGGAGAAAAACCATAAAAATAAATCCCCAGCAGGTAGGAAATTGTTTAGCTGTTTCATTCTCATAGGTGAGAGTGAAGCAAATGCAGTCCTCATGGCCAAGTGAGAATTTTGTTTTCGTTTTTGATAAGAACATCCTTAAATCTGCAAATTTCTTCAAAAGTTACATGGAAAGAACATCAGATTTGTAAAAGAATAATGAATGTGCAAGAAACCAAAACTGATTAATTTCCCCATCCCTACCACTACATATGTTCAACCAACTGCAGCAGAGAAAGTAGTACATCTTTCTTTTAAATGTTTTTATTAAATGCCTACAAGGTGTGTATTTTCACCATAAAGTTGCACAAAAGACACCATGCTTTGCTCTGCCTGCTGGCCTGATTACCAGTTTATGGTCTCCCTCAATAATTATTATTAAAACCTACTGAGCTTTGTGTCAGCACTATGGTTACAGCCATTGCCTACCATTATTATTATTATTATTATTTTGACTCCAAACTAAGGAATTATTATGACTCCAAACTAAGGAATCCTGGGATTTGTAGTTTGACAAGGTACATGGAATTCTCTGCTAGGAAGCTGTAGTGTGTGACCCTGAACACCTACTTCCAAAGTACTCTGAGTGTTTGTTGTGCTACAAAGTTAAACTGATTTCATCCTTTCTCCTCAGAGATCTGAACACCTTCTAAGCATCTCATTAAAACTACAGACCCTAGGATTGCTTAGGCTGGAGCCACAATGATTAATGTAGTACTAAACTAGTATGCATCATTCAGGTACACCTTCAGTAGACTGACCTATTGCTTGTAATTTACTGAATTTCAAAAATGTGGTAGGAGTGCTGTGGGACAATAAGCCTTATTTTTAATATCCCTAACAACAGAAGAAATACTTTAAGATTTACATCTGGTTTCCCAAAATAGCAAACAGGGGACTTCTAGAAAATCAACAAACAGGGCATGAAGGCAACAGCATCTCCCTGGCTTTCTGACACAGATGCCCAGAGATTGGGAAGAGTTACATTCTGAGGACAGAAACACTGGCTGGGGATTCTGGGAGTTATAGTCCATGATAACACTCTGAATCCCATCTTATCACTAATAGCAAATGGTAGAAAAACGGGGATCATTTAATGTTTGATCCCCTTTTAAAATAACAGCTGTCTAAACATTGTGGGGCAGCTAATTCATTAAGAATCCTGATTTAGAATTTCATAAAAGGCATAAATTAATCTCTAGAAAGCATACAATCCTGCCAGGTTAGGCATATTTCTATTTACAAAAAGAAATTACATCTATCTGCAGAATTTGAATGTTCTTTAACAGTGCAACCCATTACATTTCTATTCATGAGTAAGCCTCATTAAGAGGGGATGCGGACTGGGACTTTAGGCCAACCTGGAGGTGGAGTTGGGGTGGGGTGACCTCACACTGGTTGCCCCAACTCCACGCCAACTCCGTCCAGATGCCACGCACCCAACCGCATTGCACATGGCGTCAGGGCACCCTCTTGGTGCAGTGTGTATACAGGCTGTGCCAAAGGGGTGCAAAAGAGCTGTGGCGGTGGCTCAAAGGGTGGCTTTTTGCTTCCCAAAAAGGAGCAGCATTTGCCTGCTCTTTTGGGAGCAGCTAAAAGGAGGATCCAGGCTGTGACATGTGGTTGCTGCAGCCTCAATCTGACACTCCCAAGGGTGTCATAGAGGTGCCCCTTACAGGCTGTCTGCATTGGCCCTAAATTCAGTGAGATTTGAGGTGTATCTACACTGTAGAAATAATGCAGTTTAACACCATTTTAAGTGCTGTAGTTTCATCCTATGGAATTCTGAGATTTTCTATTTTTAAAAATCTTTAGCATTTTCTGCCCAAGAATACTCATAAAACCACAAATCCCATGATTCCATAGCATTCAGCCATGGCAGTTAAAGTGGTGTCAACCTTCATTATTTCTGCAGTGTAGATGCACTCTTAGGCTGCTTCCACAAAATGTTTTGACAGATTAGCTAATTAGCTGTCACAAAATGTTTGGCAGATCAATGCTATGGAATTCTGGGAGCAGAGCTTTATGTCTCACAAACCTACAAATCCCAGGATTCCATAGGATGGAGCAGTTAAAATATTGTCAAACTGCATTATTTCTGAGAACAACTATTAAGGAAGATCAAAGAAGAAAGTGCAAAGGCAGGCTTAATGTTGAACATAAAGAAAACGAAAATAATGACCACAGAGAACTCACACATATTCAAACTAGACAATGAGGAAATAGAAATAATAAAAGAGTTCTCATATCTGGGATCAAACATTGATCAGAATGGGGATTGCAACCAGGAAATCAGAAGAAGATTAAGAATGGGGAGGGTGTCTGTGAAAGAACTGGAACATATCCTAAAACACAAAGGCATACAATTCAGCACAAAAGTTCGAATCATACAAGCCATCATATTCCCTATTACCATGTATGGATGTGAGAGCTGGACAGTCAAGAAAGAAGACAGGAGGAAAATTAACATATTTGAGATGTGGTGCTGGAGAAGAGTGCTGAGGATCCCATGGATAACCAAAAGGACAAACAGATGGGTCCTAGAACAGATCAAGCCAGAGATATCCCTAGAAACCAAGATGACAAGACTAGACTGTTGTACTTTGGACACATCATGAGAAAACATGAACCGTTGGAAAAGACAATAATGTTAGTAAAGATAGAAGCAAGTAGAAAGAGAGGAAAGTCACATGCTGGATGGATGGACATTATTAAAGAGACCATGAATATAAGTTTGCAGGAGTTAGACACAGCAGTAGAGGACAGGGAGGGGGCTGAAGATGTCTCATCTATAGGGTCACCATGGGTTGAGATTGATGTGAAGGTAGTTAACAACAACAAGCAAAAAATGTAGCCCAAATCCTACATTAGCGTGTTTGTTTTTATTTTTTATTTTTATTGCTTCATTTTACAAACATTCCACCAAACATACAACCAGACACAAAATCAACCTTCAATCTTATCATCTTCTTTCTTAAGCTCTTGAATATAATTTGAGCATATTGGTAGTTATATTCTTCCTTCTTTTAACGTTTATAACCATACAATACATTATTTATTTTCAATAAATGGTTTCTAATAGAACTGAGCATTTTAACCTATCATCAGTTCATGTCCAGCAACTATTCACCAGTATCTAAAGACTGACATCTAGCAAATGGGTAGTATAGTTATTTTAATCACAGAAATTCTTCACATAAATGATAAATTTACATTTGTCTATTTTAACAAATCATTTTTGATCTCCATCTATAAAGGTCCATAATTATTGTCATATAGGCTAGCATTTTTCTTAGAAAGGGTAAAAAAAAAAAATTTCGCTGATTTGAAAGCCTGATTTCACCTGTAGTTCACAATCTTCTCTTTTTGACATATTCAGAGTTAAAATATTAGATTTGGTATTATTGATCCTGAAGCCTGCAAATCTTCCAAATTCTTGAATTAATTTCATTAGGTAGTCAATCTTTTCATTCGGCTCTTCTAGGATAATTACCATATCATCAACATAGGCCCTTACCTTATATTTATAACCTTTAATTTGGGCTCCTTTGATTTGTTCATCTTCCCTTATCTGATTGATTAAGATTTCAAAAATCAGGATAAATAACAGAGTGATAATGGGCACCCCTGTCTTGTTCCTTTTGTAATTTAGCAATACTTGGATTTTTCCCCATTCACTATTACTTGTGCTTGTTGGTCTTTATATATTGCTTGTATCCATCTTAAGAAAGTGTCACCAAAATCCATTAATTTCAATGAGGGTGTCATTAAATCCCAGTTCACTGCATCAAGCACTTTTTCAGTGACTAAAAAAATAAGTGCAGTCTTCTTCCCAGGATTTTTATTGGAGTATTCTATTAAATTTATCATTGTCCTTATGTTTTGCTTCATATGCCCCTTAGGGAGAAAACCACATTGTTCGTCCTGTTTTTTCTTGTAGCAATTTCTTTAGTCGTTTCACCAAGATCATAGCAAATAATTTGTAATCTTGATTTAAAAGAGAATTTGGTCTATAATTCTCTGGTCAGGACAGATCTTTATCTACCTTTGGTATGAAGGCGATGTTAGCATTCAACCAAGAATCAGGAACTCCTCTTTGCTTTATTTCATTAAGTAAGGAATGTAGTGGTAAACTTAGCTCTTTTTTTTTCTTTTGTTTATACCCCACCCCTATGAGATCAATCGGAGTGGCTTACAGTAAAAATGCAGTACAACAGTAAAAACAAATTACCTCCCACCCACCCCTTAAAAACTTATTAAATCAATTACAAGTTAAAAATGGACAGAGTTAAAATAACAATCACAGGTGTACAATAAAGCGACGGAGGACTGCGGCAATATAGTAAATGGTTTTCGGGGAGACAGATAGGGAAAGGAGGGGACTGAGGCCGGGGTATTCTATCCTGGAAAGGCTTGCCAGAAGAGATCCGTCTTGACAGCTTTTTTTAAAGCTGTCTAAAGATGTTAATTGGCGGATCTCATCCGGCAAGCCGTTCCACAATTTGGGGGTGACAATGGAAAAAGCCCTCTGGGATGTAGCTGAAAGCCTAGATTTTTGAGGCTGCAGCAAATTCCTCTCAGAGGACCAGAGAGCACAGGGAGGATTATAAGGGAGAAGGTGGTCCCTAAGATAGTTTGGACCCAAGCCATTTAGGGCTTTAAAGGTGATAACCAACACCTTGTACTGAGCCTGGAAGCTGGTAGGAAGCCAGTGGAGGGATCTTAGTAATGGAGTAATGTGGTCCCTCCTAGATGTTCCTGATACTAATCTTGCCACCATATTTTGCACCAGCTGTAGTTTCCAAACCAAGCACAAGGGTAGCCCCATGTAGAGCGCATTGCAGAAATCTAGGCGTGAGGTTACCAGTGCATGAACAACAGTCTCGAGATCCCTTACTTCCAGAAAAGAGTGCAGCTGGCATATCAGCCGAAGCTGATAACAGGAGCTTCTGACTGTCACCTTTAATTGATTTGTCATCAGGAGCAACGAGTCAAGGAGCACCCCTAGACTGCAAACACAGTCACTGGAAGAGAGTGTGACCCCATCCAGGACTGGAGGTTGCAACCCAATTCTTGGTTTTGGGGCCGCTACCATGAGCACCTCCGTCTTATCCGGATTTAGTTTCAATCTATTTTTCCTCATCCAGCCCATTACCGCCCAAAGACATTCGTTGAGAGAAGAGATGCCATTGGAATTCGAGGACGACGAACAGAACACGGAGAAATAGATCTGGGAGTCATCAGCATACTGATAACACCCAGCTCCATAACTCTGTATAATCTCATCCAGTGGCTTCATATAGATGTTAAATAACATCGGAGGCAGAATAGCACCCTGTGGAACCCCACAGGTGAGCTCCCTTTTACTGGAGCTACTGTCCCCGAGCAGCACCCTCTGGGACCTACCCGAGAGGAAGGACTGGAACCACTGCAATGCAGTGCCTCCGACAGCTCTTCCTGCAAGACTTTATAATATGCCGCAGTGAGGCTGTCTGGGCCTGGAGCTTTCTCTGATTTCAAACCTTTTATCAATTCTATGACCTCCATCATAGAGATATTAGCATTTAAAGATTTTTGTTCTTTGTCCAATTTTTCCAACATGTGCTGCTGAATGTACTTCCCCAAATTCTCATTAAACATCTCATCTTTGCGTCCTTCTTTGTATAATGTGGAATAGTAATTCTCAAATACTTTCCAAATTCCATTTAAATCCATAATTTTCTTATCTCCATCTTTTATCTCTAATATCATTCTCTTTTCTTTCATACGCTTTAGTTTAGATCAGGGGTAGGCAACCTTTCCCCTTTAAGGGCCGAGGGACTTCAGCTCCCAGAATCCCAGGAGCTATTGGCCAACATGGGACTATTGGCCAACATGGCTGAGGCTTCTGGGAGCTGAAGTCCCTTGGCCCTTAAAGGGGAAAGGTTGCCTACCCCTGGTTTAGATGCTAAGAACTTTCCTCATTTATTTCCATAATCAAAATATTTGTTTAGTGAATCTCAGTTTATTTTCTATTTTCTCCACTGTTAAGGAGGATAGTTGGGCCTGTAGCACCTTAATCTCTTTTGATATTTATTTCCTACCCAGGTTCCGACTTAATTCTTTTTCTTTATTCCAAATTTGTTGTGTTAATTCCTATTTTCTCACTTCCTCCTTTCTGCATTCTTCTGACTAAAGAAACCCCACATCACCACTTTGCTGCCATCCCAGACCATTCTCAGATCGCCCCCCCCTGTTCACATTTTCTTGAAAAAAATAGTTTCAATGTTTTTTTAGCTTGTTTGGAAATTGCTTCATTTCTTAAGAGATTTTCATTAAGTCTCCATGATAAGTCCTTTTTTCTCTGCTTTAATCCTATCACTATCAAATTGTGATTTAATCTCAGTTTCAGCAATTTCCGTGTAAAGATTAGATGTAACAAAAAAATATCAAACCTTTATGCTGATTGGTGACATTCTTAATAATATGTGAATTCTTTAGAAGTCCTATTTTTAAGACGCCACGGGTCTATCATGGACAGGGAGTCTATCATTGTAAAAAAAGACTGGGAGAGCTTCCCCTGGTTCTGTTTTATTTTCCTTTTTGCTGAGTCTCTATCTATTGTAGGATTGATTACTACATTCCAGTCTCCTATCATTACAATATGTTCATAGTTCAGTTGAACAATTCTTTTATTCAGCTTTTTATAGAAATTGGCTTTATTTTCCAATAGTGTATAAACTCCGATCATCAATATAAGTTTGCCATCTGCACTGATTTCCACAATAACACATTTTCCTCTTTATCTATATTTATTTCTTTGGCCAAGATATCTTTAGAGACATAAACTGCTACACCACTCTTTTTCTTCTTCCTAGCTGAGACATACATCTGCCGAAAATTTGGAATGTGTAAATATTTGGCATTTTGCTTCCTGATATGCATTTCCTGGATACATATTATGTCGGCTTTTTCTTTTTCCAATAAATGAAATATCTGCTTCCTTTTATGGGGTGAGTTCATCCCCTGGCTATTTCAATTTCACTTTAAATATTGACGGGGTTCTCTTCTGTGGAGTCTAATCTTCTCATTTCACCTAAAAGTTCACCCTCTTCTTTATCTTCTTCTTTGTCATGAACAGCTTGGTCCTTACTGGTTTTCTTTTCTATCATTTGTTGCAAATTATTATCCTCTTGTCTGTGCTGTTTTCCAATTCTCTCCTGTCATCTGTCTTCACATCTGTCTTGTCCAATATCTTCTTCTTGTCATACAACCTCCTTCACCTCTCCCAAAGCTTGTAACATTCCTAGAAGCTTTTTAGCCTTCTCTGGGGTATTTACTTTATAAGTTTTCCCTCTCCATGTGGTTGTGATGCCTTCCAGCATTTCCCATCTGAATATTAGCCCTCTTATTTGTAATTGCTTTGTATGCATAGTGTAATCTCTTCTTTTCTTTAATACCTCTGGTGGTATACCCTTGAAAAGTTTGATTTCACAGTCTCTTATTCTCATATCTCTTCCATAGCTTTCTTGAATTATCTTGTTTCTAGTGTGTTCCCTCAAGAGGTACACCATTATATCTCTAAGAAGATCTCTTTTCTTTGCAACCATGAGTTAATTCTAAACATCTTATCCATCTCCATTTCCATAACTTGATTTGGCACCTCTATCATCTCTGCCTGGAAGGGTATTGTAATTTCATATAGATCTTTGTTAGGTCTCTCTTTCAGACTCTTATTTTCAAGCATCTTCTTCTCTGTTTGATTTCTCTCATCACATTATTATCAGTTTCCAATTGTTGTATCCTCTCTATCTCTTTTGACTTACTTTCTAATTCATCAGTTCTAGAGTGAAGAGTTCCCAATTTAATATTCATTTCCCTCATATCCTCAGTTAGCATTTTGATTGATGATTCCAACCCGTCCATTTCTTTTTTAAAGTCCTCTCAAATTTCTTGTCTGGATTCTTTCAACTCTTAACTAAAATTCTTTTCCATCTTTTCTATGGCTTCCAAGATTTTCTTATTTGAATCCATCATCTTAGCAGTCATCTCTAGTGAGTATTTAGAGTATTGAAGTTTTCATCCCCCTTTCCCCTATGATCTTTACTCTGTTTTCCCCTTATCCTACTTATTCTAGATGATGCAGATATGATTTTTATATCATAAATATCAAATGCAATTTATACATTCAACAAAGCCGAGCAGAGGTGGTAATAATATACAGTAAATCGATTATAGTATCTAAATTCTACTCAACTGATCAGTGGGCAATTATTTACTCTATTTGGTTAACAAATTATAATAGATTGTAAATTGTTCCTATAATAATCAATCAATAACTTGGCATTATTGTCCCCCTTCTATCACCAACTTATTTGTTCTTTTCTACTTTTTCCTTTCTTACTTTATTTCTCTGTTCTTTAACTCAGGGCCTATATAGGCTGCCAGAAATAATCCAGCTTGAGGTCACTTTAACTGTCCTGACTCTGTGCTAGGGAATCATGGGAATTGTATTTTTTTTTTCTGAGACATTGAGCCTTCTCTGTCAGAGAGCTCTGGTGCCACAATAAATTACAGTTCCCATGATTTCTTAGCACTGAGCCAGGAGAGTTAAAGTGGTCTAAAAATGGATTATTTCTATAAATCTGCATAGGCCCTCAGTCTGTTCAGCCCTTTCTTTCAGCTACTGACCTCCTTTGTATTTCAAAACTTTTTTTCTTGATCTGATCATCTGCCCTCCTCCTGATGTTGCCTTTCCTAATTTGTTTAGCTCAAGCTCTCATTCTTCAATCTATTGCTGTCTTGTCCCCCATCCTCTTTCCATCATAGTCTTTCTCTTTCTATTAAAGCTCGTGTCTTTCTTGATCAAATTTAGTGTTGTCTCATCCCCCCATCCTCCTTTTGTCATAATCTTTCTTTTTTAAATTTTATTTCTTTACATCTACATTTTCTTCTTCTCATATCTGTCACTGCCCCATCTCTAGTACTCTTTCCGATGGTAGTTGTTATACTTGGTTCTCTTGTTTATTGTTTGTTGTTTATTCAATTGTTTCCTATATTTCCCTGTCTCTTTCTGCCTCTACTTTTTTCTTCCTCCTTCAGATCACCATAATTAACATTGTTGCTCTTGGTCCCTATCTGCCATTATTATCCCTTTCACTTTCATTCAGACCAGCATAGGGGAATCTGTTGACATCCACTCCAATTCTAACCTCTTCCAGAGGCTGAAATAATAACTGGTTTTCTGTGCTGTTGGATTTAATTTGTAACTTTGGAGTTTCATTGTTTATTTATTAAATGTTTAGAACTCCAGCTTTTCTTTCCAAGCTGCCCAATCTCTCCTCAAAGAACAGAAAAAGAATGGAGATCTTCCTAAGTACAGTCTGCTATGATTAAATTGTCCGTAATGTATGTCTAACTTGAAGATCTTATATCATTCAAGAGCTTACTTACTTAATAGAACTACAGAACACAGGACAAAATAATGGTATCGGCAGGGCTTTGCTTCCAAGAAGCCCCAGATCATAGTGGTGGTTTGCTTGTGGTCTTTTAATCATCTTCTGTGTTCCTCTCCTCTACTCCTTATCAGCATCGGTAAACATACAAGACCCCATGAGCCCATCCGATCCCTGTTTATCAGTAGGGCATTTAATTCTGCAGTCGATTTTAGATGAGGACTTACAAGCCACAATCTGCTCTGCAAGTTTTCTGTTCAAGAAACCTGCTGCTAATGCTCTGCCATGGATACCAGAAGTCTACCTCAGCATGTTTGGCAGCCATGCAGAATCTGTGACTCTGCAGATGTTAAGACTATCCCTCCTACTATGTCTGGGCATTAGTTATACTAAAAGTGCCTAATGGGAGCTGGAGTGCAACAACTGAGAAGCTCAGATTCCTCATTCCTGGTGTGCAAAATTGCAGGTGCTTTATTTTGCAGGATTTGGCCTTGAACATCCAATAAAAATGTTTATTTGGTAAATGCTGCACATTTGAACTCTGATATAGACACATACATAAAGTTTTTAACAGGCTTTAATGCCTACATCAACCTGGAGAGTCTACTAGACTCATAAAGCAAGCAAAATATTCAAAAGCTCCCTCATCCCAATTTTAGCTCAGGTGTTTGAAATTATACATTTCCCAGGATGTAATAACTTTTCAATAAGTGCTGCAGTATTATTTTGCTAGATGGCAAGTAATGCCAGTAAACACGACACTATAAAGGAACACCTTAAGCATTTCCTTAATGTAGTCTCAGCACAATGATATTACCATAAGTATGTCATTAAGAAATTTCATGAATACATTAAAATAAAAGTGGTTGTTTACTAGGGCACTTTTATGAGCACATGGACTTAATCTGCAACAACAATATTTACAGTAAATGCTTTCTACAGATGCTGTCTGTGTTTGGCACACCATAAACTAATCAGGGAGATTTACCTGAACTTGTAAATTTTGTTACTTGGTTTAAAGCAACAAAGTCAGCTTAAAAGCCTTGATAATATAACATTGTACAAAAGAAAGATCCTCTAAAACCTACATTTTCAAATTAAGAATCATAAATAAGTCACTGGAGATGTGATGGTATTATTAATAAAAATGTAGTGTGGTTATACGCTATATTGAATGCTGACAATCTTCAGTTTCCATCATTATTAAAAATACATATCCCTTAGTCTCACTGAAGGTCAGTAGTTTGTCTTGAACAATTAATTGTGGTATTTGGTACAAAGTTAGCCAATCCATTGCTCCACCAAGGCTTGCAGAATAAATCAGAACAAAACTTGAGTTTCATATTTAAAGATGAAAAATAGATCTCTCTCTCTCACTCTCTCTCTCTCTCATACACACACACACTTACCAACTGGAAACCAAAGTTTCAGGGTGAAGTCTTTTTCAACTTACGGTGACCTAAAGAGAATATATAATGGGGCTTTCTTGGCAATTTTCTTTAGAGGGATTTGTAACCCTAAGGTGAATGTATCATGCATGGGTTTTCTAGGAAAGTTTCTTCAGAGGGGTTTGCCATTGCCATATTCTGAGGCTGAGAGAGTATAACTGGCCCAAGGTCAGCCAGTGGGTTTACATGGCTGATCTGGGATTCAAACACTGGTCTCCAGAGTCCTAGTCCAAGGCTCAAACCACTACACCAGGCTGGGTCCCTTTGGGGTGAATATTCCTGGGTGCCTTTTATATGGTGTATGTGTGTTTTAGTTATGTTTTTAACTTTTGTATGTTTTATGTTAATTTTATACTGTATTATACTGAATTATTTTAATTGTTTCCACATTTTTGTAGTAACATTTTTAAAGTGTTTTATCTTGTGAGCCACTTGGGTCCCTTTCGGGGGGAAAAGTGGCCTAAACATGAAATAAATAAATAAATAAATAAATTCTTCTCCTTAAAGGACTAATATTTTATTAGTAGGCTTAATGGCAGATTGTATTTTGTGCTACTGTAAAAATTCAATTTTCAACCAACCCACATTTTGTCGCATAATTACAGAATGCACAGAACAGCCCCTGGCTAAGTGCAGAACTAGGTAGCACACATGCAGATTATTATTGATTAAACTTTCTGTCCTATAAAAGAACAAGGTATGCCACGTGGCACCACTATAGTCTTCTCCAGCGTTCCAGAAGGCTGTACTGCCATGCTGTTGTCAGAAGTGACATGAAATTATTTCATATAATTCCCAATCAGCTTTGGGCCCTTGCTGTTGTTTAGTTTTTATTTTTTGATGCTCAGCTTTGGATTAGCCTTTTAAAAGAATTTAATGCATTTGTTAATGCATTTCATGGTATAATACAACTCTGGAGGCCAGGGTTCAATTCGCAGCTGGGCCATGAAACCCACTTTGGGCAAGTCACATTTCTCACACTCAGGGGAAGGGAATAGCAAACATCCTCTGAACAAATCTTTCCAGGAAAACCCTGTTATACTGTCACCTTAGGGTCTCCATAAGTCAGAAATGACTTGAAGGGACACAACATTCTTTTAAAGTATTTTAAACACTTTTTAAATTTTAAATTATTTTTTATTTTTTATATGCAATCTGTTTTAATATTGTAATAATTTAATCCTGTTTTAATTCTGTAATACTTTTCTATGTTTTTAATTGTACTGTTTTTAATCTTGTGAGGCACCCTGAGTCCCAGTTCTAGGGAAAGAGGTAGATATACATAAATGCACTCGTCCCTCCCCATTTGTGGATTTGGATTCCACAGTCTCAATATTTCATGGATGGCAAGCAAGAAGGAGCAAAATGGAACACACACCCAGGCATGCACCACCATTGAAATCAATGGCGCTTGGATATTTGCAATTTTCCCAATTCATGGGGGAGGGTTCCAGAACAGATCCCCCACAAATCAGAAGGGACAACTATATAAAAGCAACAAAATTTCCCATATTGTCCCCTTTATTCTTACAGATAGACTCACCTTTTAATCATACAAATAAATAGCCTGCCTCCTCTACAGTGCTATAACACAACCTATGACTGAGATCACCACTTTCCTGCAATCATAACCTCACTGTATATTCCCCACACAACCTAATATATCCAGCCCCATCCTTAAGTCTTTCTACTAAACTTTGTGGCAGGTAAAGGACATATTCAACTCCTGACAGACCCACAGAAATGTTAATTTATGGTTAGAAAGTGTGCAGAGTGTATGCAGGACTGCCTTTCACCTGTTCCATACATCTCTGGATCTGTAACTTGCTGCAGCCTTCTGGCATTCTATGAACCAGACCAGAGACCAGACTCTCTTCAAAAGAAGGGTATTTATTCTTCAGATGCAGAATTAACATGGTATCTATTTACATTGTAGAAAAGCCAGTAGAACAAAGCAAAACTCCATGCCAAGCCCAGCATGCCACTCAAGAGAAAAACTCCACCCCCAGGGTGTTACCTTTATAGATATTTGCTAAACAGCTCTAAAACCAGCCTTCCTCTGTGTGTCATGTGTCATATGACCCTGGTTCTCACCAAACACAATGACCTAATCTGTTTACACTCTTTCTTCCTAGTTCCCAGACACAGACTGACCTTGGCTACTTTGTTTTGTATAATCCACCTGCAGGCTAAAGCTTTCACAGTAGAAATTTTCCCACATGTGTACATTTCCACTTTGACTACAAATCCCAACAAGAAAGGGTTTTATGTGATCCATGGGCTACACAATTCCCATTCCTGTCCTATACCAAGAGTTGGCCTCTAGAAAATTTTATCTGCAACTCCACAGAGATAGGAACATCAGTAAAAGATACTTTACACATTTTGTTAGCCATAACATATAATTCTCTATTTGACAACTTTTCCCACAATGGCCACATTTTGTTGCTTGCACCTTCAAAAGAGTTATTTTGGAAGTTTCCATTGCCTTCACCAGCACTTGCCAGTTATGTACAAATCACACAGTCTCAATGCTGGATGGGGGTGATAGTTTCTAGGGATTGAAAAAAAAATTGAAAACAAACAAAAGTTGAAAATATGTTTCACAAGTGTCAAGAAGCCCTGATAAGAAAACTCTTGGACTGATGAAAATCTTCACAGTTCAGGATTTATTTTATGCAAAATTTGCATGTAGTTGCTTAGCAGAGAAAACAACATTCTCTGCACTGGAAACAGCATTTTTTTGGTATGGAAAATAATCTTTCAATGCAGAATTATTACTTCCTGTACAGAAAATACAGGAAGTTTCCTAAGCACAAAATTCTTTTTTTATGCGAATCAACCATGTGCAAATTTTATGCACAACAAATCCCCAGTTAACCCTTTTTTCTGTACAGAATGTTTTTTTTTTGTGCAGAAGTTAATAGTTCTGTGTTAAAATATTATTTTCTATATAGAAAATTCTATCTCCTATACAGAAAATGCTATTTTCTACATAAAGCAACCATATGAGAATTTTGCCCAGAGTAAGTCCCACATTGTAAATAGGCCTCATAAACTGTTGTTTTCAAAGAAAGAAGAAAACTACTAAAATTACTCATTGCTGCTTTCCAGAAGAAACTTGGATCCAAACCACACTGTAGAAATAATCCAGTTTGAGACTGCTTTAACTGCCTCGGATCAGTGCTAGGGAATCCTGGGAAATGTAATTTATTGTGACACCAGAGCTCTCTGGCAGAGAAGGATAAATGTCTCACAAAACTACACTTTCCAGGATTCCCTAGCAATGAGCCAGGGCATTAAAGCATTCTGAAACTGAATTATTTCTGCAGTGTGTTTTAGACCTTAGTGAAGAATTGCATCCCTAATAATTTCTGGAAAGTGCCACATTGGGGAAGAATATCATAACTCATGGTTTCTAACAACCATCTCAAAAACCTGTCAAAATGCCTCTTAAAAGGAGGATAAAATAGTGCTCAAAGTGCTTTTTAAAAATAACAAGATAGTCTTCTCATTGAACCAAAAAAGTAGTGTCCCCTAATTACATTACCTTTGAAAGTTATGTCATTTCTGCCTTTCTTAGTTGTCTTATTTTATCTCATTAATTTCTATTTTTGAATTCTAATCAGCCCTAGCCAGCATGACTGATATAGAGAGATTATGGCATTTCCAGTCCAATAATATCTGAAGACCCAGAATATTCCCCTTCTACACTATTGTGAACCTTCTGGTTTTTCCAGATATGTATGAAGGAAAGAGATATTATCATCAATCATGGCAGGCTTCAGTTTTCCATATTACAATCAACCCTCTATTTCCATGGATATTTTATCCACAGTTTTAAGCATCCACAGTTTGAAAAATATATAAATTCCAAAAAGCAAACCTCAATTTTACCATTGTATACATGGGACACCATTTTATTTTGCCATTTGATTTAATGGAACTTGATCATCCACAGATGCTGGTATCCACAGGGGGTTCTGCAACCAAACCCCAGTGGATACCAAAGGCCCACTGTATTATCTCATGTTCATAGTCTATCATGTCATACTGATGCAGTTTTAGACAATCTGTGATTTGGATTCTATCCAAGAATAGAGGAAGTAGTAAAGTATTAGTGAATCTGCAGTGTTCAAGTTCCAGTTGAACCTATGCACTACATCACACCAACTCTCCACATCTAATTTCCTTACCACATTACTCAAGCTGTTTCTGCATGCAGAAATAATACAATTTGAAAGTGTTTTACCTCAAGGCTATGAAATCCTGGGATTTGTAGCTTGTTGTGGCACCATAACTCCCTGGTAGAGAAGGCTAAATACCTCACCAAACTAAAAATCCCAGAATTCCAGAGCATTGAGCCATGGCAATTAAAGTGGTGTTAAGATGCATTATTTCTGCAGTGCAGATTCATCCTCAGTATTATGAATGATCTGTTTTAGAAGCAGATTAGGCAGTATCATAAAATTATGTTTTAGCTGAGTAATGCAGCCAAGAAAAATAAAAGTAAAATAAATAATACTGGGCGAAAGGGCTATGAGACGGAAGAGTAATTAGGAGATTTAAGTATTAGGTTTGCCCCCTTACACTTTGCCATGATTCCTATGACAAAGAACACCCACTGTCAGAAATTACTCGTGTCCCCTAGGGCCTATACAAGTTTAATTACATACCACTTTCTTATGCATCAGTTGAAATCTACCCTCCACATACTTTTACATTCAAGTAGGGGGACATTTCAAAAAATTTCAGGCTGGTAAGTGAAACATGTAGATGGCAGCATACTGCTAGAGGAAAACATCTTGGATTTGAAACAATTACTAAGGAAGATCAAGAAAGAAAGTGGAAAGGCAGCCTTGTTACTAAACATAAAGAAAACAAAAACAATGACCATGGAGGGACTGCAAAAATTCAACTTGGACAATGAGGAAATCAAAATAGTTAAAGATTTCCTGTACCTTGGATCAAACATTGACCAAGTAGGAGACAGCAGTTAAGAAATAAGAAGAAGACTAGGAATGGGAAGGGCAGTCATGACAAGCTCCTAAAGCATAAATATATACAACGGAGAACTAACATTAGAATCATCCAAGCCATTGTATTCCCCATCACTATGTACAGATATGAGAGATGACAGTGAAGAAAGCAGATAGGAAAAAAATTAACTTATTTAAGATGTGATGCTGGAGAAGAGTGCTGAGAATACCATGGACAGCCAAAAAGACAGGTCCTTGAATAGATCCAGCCTGAGCATTCCATGGAAGCCAAGATGATAAAATTGAAGCTGTACTTTGGCCACATTATGGGAAGATATAATTCACTAGAAAAGACAATAATGCTAGAAAAGGTTGAAGAAAGAGAGAAAGACCACACACCAGATGCATAGAATCAATTAGGGATGTGACAGGCCTGAATCTACAAGAGCTAAGCAGAGCAGTGGAGGATAGGTGGGTTTGGAGATGTCTCATACACAGGTCACCATCAGTTGAGGTCAACTCGAAGGAAACTAGCAACAACAAAATTGTAACTTTTAGGTCACAGCTTTCTTCTGAGAACTTCCAGCCAATATTAAACTTTCCCTTCTCTCAAACAAGGTTGACTGAAAACATTCTGACAACTTTGTTTACCAAGCAGTTGAAATATTTGTGAACATTCTGTGTCATGATGCCTACCTAGCCAATCAACATCAGGATTATCGTTGCTACAAGCATAATATGCAGATATGAATGCATAAATGTGTACTGAGACAAGCCAGCACAGGTGGCTTGTCTGAGTACACAGTAATGTAATAATTTTTATTCGGTCATTGACCAGTATAAAAGTATAAACAGATTAGTACAATACAATATCGTATCAAAATAATAACAGAGAAGTACAATACATTCAAATGTAGATATACTAATTCCACTTAATTTCCATTTACAGTATTGGGGCATCCATTTGCCATATGGGGACGCAATTTACAGACAATATAATAGAATTTAGCCACCTTGTGAATTGTTGTTGGATCAGTGCTGTTTAATAAAGATAGTAAATGGGAGGTATCGGACTTGTTGGGGGAAATACACAATATCGGGCTGATTAATTGATGTCGAATATCCCTGTAGAATTGACAATATAACAAAACATGTTCGTTAGTCTCCACAGTGCCCGAACCGCATGGACATAAGCGAGATTCTAAGGGGATTTTTTTAAATCTACCTTCCAGCATGGCCGTAAGCAGCATGTTGAACCGTGCCAAGGTTAAAGCCCTTCTAAACTTCGGAAGAGTAACATAAGTAAGATATGGTGCTAGGGAAGGGACCACAGTCTGATTGCTAGACAGAGCGTATTTAGATAGAGAAGCGAAATCCTTATGTCTTTCTACTTCTAAGATTTTTTGCTTAATAACAGACTTTGCTCTGTCAATATTGAGCTTTAAGATTTCATATTTATTAAGCCCCAACTCATCTATTTTCTTACAAATTGAGATTTCCCATGGAGAATTAAACAGATCTGAGAAAATTAGATTGGTTAAACCTCGGGGGGTTTTATGCAATTTTTGCCAGTACATGAGTATATTTATCCACAAACTAGATTCTAATTTGATAGCCCCAGCCTCCCTTCTGAGAACAGCATTCGGTACACAGGAGGCAACCTGAAAGATCTTCCTAAGGAATTTAGTTTGTACGGATTCAATTGCATTGATGTTACTGTATGGACCCAGTTGAGCTCCGTATAAAAGTTGAGGGCGAACCTTGGCATTGAATAGTTTGATAGCTGATGGAATATGCTGAGCTCCTTTATTAAAAAAGAATCTCAGGATAGCCATTGTGGTTCTTTGGGCATTGCTGATAACAAGTTCTGAATGTGCTGTTCTCCTACCTGAATTTTGAAAGACGATTCCTAAATATTTGTATGTCCTTACCTGCTCTATTTGAAATCTATCAAGTGTCCATTTCATTCGTTTAGGACGATGGGCAAAAATAAGGATCTTCGTTTTCAATGGGTTAATTATCAATTTCTCCTCTTTACAGAACTGTACTAATGAATTTAAAGCTCTTTTAAGTCCAATAGGGGATAGCGAGAAAATAACGACATCATCGGCATAAAGCAATGAATTAATATGTTTGTTGGCCAATTTGGGAGGATGAAAAGAAAGATTACCCATAGTAGAGACAAGAGAATTGATGTAAAAATTAAATAAAGTGGGGGCCAAAACACAACCTTGTCTTACTCCCATCTTAACAGAAATTGTTTCAGAAACATGTCCTTGGGGACTGCATCTAACCTTGATATTGGAATTCTCATGAATCTTTATAAGGAGTAATAGAAGTCGTTTGTCTATATTAGTGCTCCCCAATTTCTCCCATAATCTAGATCTACTGACTGTATCAAAAGCGGACTTAAAGTCTATAAATGCCGCATATAATGGTTGTCCCTGGTGTTGATATTTTTCAACAAGGTATTGTAATATCAGAGCATGGTCGATAGTAGATCGTCCAGGCCGAAAACCTGCCTGCTCTAGCGACAAAATATCCTCAGACTCCATCCAATCTAGAAACTTATTTAAAAGATGTTTTGCGTAAAGTTTACTCACAAGACTCAGAAGACTAATCGGATGAAAATTGGAGGGATCAGTTCTATTGCCTTTTTTATATATTGGAATGATAATGGCCAGACCCCAATCTTTTGGAATAATAGCAGATCTATCAATAGCCGTAAACAATTTAGAAAGGACCGGAACCCACCAATCAAGATTGTTTTTGAGTACTTCTCCAGTTATGAAATCGGCACCGGGGGCACGAGCAGGTTTAAGTTGAGTAATGAGACTTTTGATCTCTGAATGCGTAACTGGGGGCCAATGAGGTTTAGACAAAACCTCCGTTGTAAGATCGGAGGCTAACGAGTCAGAATTGTTTTCAGTAGTATCATAGAGATTAGCAAAATAGTTTTCCCATACTCGAGCTGGGATCGGTGCAGTAGTATTATTCAAATTTATGTTAAACGAGGGAGCAACCTCTTTCCAAAATAGGTTGGAATTGTTTGCACTAGCTGTCATTATTAATCTATTCCAAGAGTCTATCATGGCACCCTTTTTCTTGTGTCTTACTAGAAGTTTGTATCTTCTCTTCTGAAACAGAAGTTCGGATACAGAAACTTGTATCGGGTTAGTTTTATACTGTTTGAAGAGATATTTGAGGTGTGCCCATTGTTCTTTACATTCTTGATCAAACCAGGTTTGATGTCGTAGCGAGTTGTATCTAACAGAATTATTCCTTGTAATAGTTAATAATGGTTGTAGATGACTAATTAATGAATTATAGGTGATCAATATTTCAGAATCTGAATTAGAATCCACTATCTTGGAGGAAAGTAGCTTAATTGAATCACTGGAGAGGAAATTGGTAAGAGTATCGGACAATTGAAGAGACCATTTAGTGCGAGTTAAACTAACCTCATTGGTAAGAATTGAGATCTTATCAAGAGGCAAAATAAGGCTGTCATGAAATTTTAAACTTAAAAAAACAGGGAAGTGATCACTCTCTGGTCTGCTAACAATAGTGAACTTGACAATGAGAGGAATTAAATTTGAAGAAACCCCTATGTAATCAATTACCGAAGGTCTAGTGCCTGCCCAATGTGTGTATTCGGCAGGGTGATCATCCTTAAAACTCCCGTTTAGAATGGTTAAATTTAATTCGTCAAAAGTGCGGGCTAAGCAAAGGCCCTTAAAATCGCAAAACGGATCTTTGGATTTGCGACTCAGTATCGGTGAGATAATTTTAGGGGAGGGAGGTTGGCAATTGTATTTGATATACAGGGTGTCATCATCGTAGCCTATTCTGGCATTAAAATCCCCTGCAACAATAAAGCTTGCTGATGGCTCCTCAAGCATCAGGTCTTTAATATAGGTATTAAGTCTATTCCATACACCTTCTATCTTAGCCTGACCTTGGAATGGGGGAATATAGATGTTAATCAAGTATATCAAGTTGTTCTTAAGCCTCAAAAGAGCTGCTTGGGCGTACTGCTCCCATGCAGATGACTTAACTATTTGGGCCTTAAGTGTCAGGGAAATTAGTATCCCTAGACCGCCACATAGTCTCCCGATACCTTTGCCAGGGGTAGCATTTAGACCCGTGAATTTGTAACCCTCTAAATCTATGTCTTCAGATAACCACGTTTCCTGGAGAAGAATTATGGTATGTTTATTTATAAATGGAATAAAGGTAGGGTTCTTACATCTGGGCTTCCAACCTGCTACATTCCATGAGATGATGGATAGAAGGGACAGGTCATTTAAGTGTCAATTATCTAGGATTCTTACAGGCTGTTTCTGCTGTATGGGGGTTTGGAATTCATTGGTTATTGTATTTCCATTGCATACATTGGTTAAATCATCTGGTAAATTATGTTTAGATATTTTTGCTACGTGGGGACTTGGTTTGGGACCTCTTCTTTTCTTATTCATTGGGGATTGAGCATTTTTGACAGATCTAAGGGAATTCAATGTTATTGTTTGCAAGGACTCATTTTGGTTCCCTATCATATGATTAAAAGAAGTTTCAGTTAGGGGAATTAGAGGATCCGCCAAGCGGTCCGATGCACATTTAGGTGACATGTACATTAAAGGAATTAAATCGTCATCATCCTCAACCTCATCCAAACGCCGTTTACAGCTATTTTTGGATTGAGACATGGGGTCCGGTATGGTACAGTCGGGAGATAGTAAGGCTTCAATTGTCTTGGTTGCCTTGGTTACAGACATGAGCATGTTTTTAACAACATCAAGTCTGTTTAATATTCAGTTTTGTTCCTCGTCAGAAAGAGAGCCAAATAATTCAACTAGTTTTCCATCTTCCTCGGGAGGAATCTCGGGAAATGGAATTGTCCTCCTAGCATCCTCATTTGGGTTGACTTCCTGGTAGGGGGCTTTATTTCTTAACCTGATCTTAAACAGCGGTTGTATATTGGGATTAGAATAAACACTGGTTGGTGTAATGAAAAATTCCTTAAATGTCTTCCTATTTTCTAGTATCAGAGAAGGGATTCTGGAATTTTTGAACCGCAAGACAATTCTCTTATAGTTATTATACGAAGGGAGCCAATCAATTCCAAGTAGGTCCTTATACAGCAGATGTTGGCGGAGAAGCGATGAAAGTGAATTTAGTATGGCTGATTTATTATGCCATCTAGCGTAATTTTGGTGGTTATTGAACACTAATAGTGCTATGCTATTTTGTAGTAGCACTGGCTTATCGCTATTCCTATCTTTAGTATTATTTTGGATTTGTTTAGGATTTTTGTTATTGAGTGACACTCCTGAGTTTAATGGATATTTAGATTTGGTCATAAGGTCTTTTACGCTATCAAGTTTCTGGTCTATACTTGATAGTTTTTCGAAAATAGCAATCACTGTCCTGGCAGTGAGTAAGCAATTTCTGGCAACAGTATCTAGATCATTCATATGATTGATGTCGAGATCTTTTTCAGAGTTTGGGGCAGGTTCTTCCTGTAAGGAAAGTAGGGATGTATCAGAACTAGATTTCTCATTGTCTTTTGGAAGAAATAACTCTTCCATCTTAAGTTGTTTCATGGTAGAGGCAGCTTCCAACAGTTCTAAATTCATTGGGCTCACTGCTATATTTTTAGCAGGTTTCTTAAGCCTTTTGACATTTGGGCAACCTTCTTTTTTTGCTAATCTCCTTTTCCGCTTAGTCCCATTCTTAATTCCCATATTTTCAATTATTATTGGGATGTCTGACACCTTAACACAGCTTGACTATCTTAACAAAGTTGGTAATTTTAACACAAGAGCAGGCAAGGATTCTAATTACCACTAATCAAAGTAAGAATTAGTAAATACTTGAAACCAACTATAGGTATCAATTAAAATAGCAATTATGAATATCAATTAAGAATAATAAAAAGTATTTAAATATAATTAAGTAATAATTAGAAATATTAAAATAATATTTAAAAATGTTAACTAAAAATAATAATAATAATGATAATAATAATAAAAATAAATGGCCTTTTACAATCCTGTGAGTCCAGGCCCCAACAAGGCCTTTTGTAGCTTCAGGAAGGGTGGGAGGGGCAGTTCCTTGCTCCTTCTCCAGACGCTAAGACCCTCTCAAGGCTTGTAGAGGACTTTCAGCAACTTCTGGAAGGGTGGGAGGGGCTGTTCCTTACCCCTTCTCCAGACGGTGACACCCTCTCAAGGCTAAAGGAGGACTTTTTGTAGCTTCAGGAAGGGTGGGAGGGGCAGTTCCTTGCTCCTTCTCCAGATGCTAAGACCCTCTCAAGGCTTGTAGAGGACTTTTAGCAACTTCTGGAAGGGTGGGAGGGGCTGTTCCTTACCCCTTCTCCAGACGGTGACACCCTCTCAAGGCTAAAGGAGGACTTTTTGTAGCTTCAGGAAGGGTGGGAGGGGCAGTTCCTTGCTCCTTCTCCAGACGCTAAGACCCTCTCAAGGCTTGTAGAGGACTTTTAGCAACTTCTGGAAGGGTGGGAGGGGCTGTTCCTTACCCCTTCTCCAGACGGTGACACCCTCTCAAGGCTAAAGGAGGACTTTTTGTAGCTTCAGGAAGGGTGGGAGGGGCAGTTCCTTGCTCCTTCTCCAGACGCTAAGACCCTCTCAAGGCTTGTAGAGGACTTTCAGCAACTTCTGGAAGGGTGGGAGGGGCTGTTCCTTACCCCTTCTCCAGATGGTGACACCCTCTCAAGGCTAAAGGAGGACTTTTTGTAGCTTCAGGAAGGGTGGGAGGGGCAGTTCCTTGCTCCTTCTCCAGACGCTAAGACCCTCTCAAGGCTTGTAGAGGACTTTTAGCAACTTCTGGAAGGGTGGGAGGGGCTGTTCCTTACCCCTTCTCCAGACGGTGACACCCTCTCAAGGCTAAAGGAGGACTTTTTGTAGCTTCAGGAAGGGTGGGAGGGGCAGTTCCTTGCTCCTTCTCCAGACGCTAAGACCCTCTCAAGGCTTGTAGAGGACTTTTAGCAACTTCTGGAAGGGTGGGAGGGGCTGTTCCTTACCCCTTCTCCAGACGGTGACACCCTGAGTACACAGTACATTATGTACACGGGGATTTATTTTATAGTATAGTGCATAAAATATTAAAAGCAATATATGATGTCAAGCTATTTACCATTTTAAGCTTGTTTCAGTTAGGAGCTTAAATGGAATTAAATGCTCTAGATACCTTGGAGGCTAGAATGAAGAAAGAAATGAAGGGGAAAAGGAGAAATAATTTCTTTGGCAGGGAAGAAGAGGCAGGCAGGAGGAGAAACAACTAAATAGAACAAAACTCAGAGGTGTTTAAGGTGAAAAGGCATTTTTCAAAATGTTCCTTAGTGATATTTGATAATTATTATGGGCCATTTCCCAAAAAGGTGTGACACCAGTATATCATGCAAGCTATGGACTTAGCACACAGCTATATCCCCTCCCCACAGAAAGTCTGCTTCGATAAATAAATAAAAAAAATGGCAGAATCAGCACTTTGATTGTAATGTGTCAAACTTTAGGAGAAAGGTGATATCAAAATGTTATTGAATCATATATCAAAGTATCCCCTTGAGCAAAACATAATGAAAAGTTTTCTTTAAAATAAACCTTTAAAAAATAAATATCAAAAAGGAAGACATGGGATTTCACCAGCATCTAAGATTTTGAGACATCAAGCAGCTCAGAAACAAAATGAAGTAATTTGGCTTTGGCTGAGTGAAATCTAGCTTTTAAAAAGTATTTTATGTTATGTTATCTATGCTTAGGCTTGTTTTTTAAGGTCAGAATTTTCCAAGGAGGATTAAAATATGTTGGATAAGTGTGATCTTACTTGTTCCCCTGTGTAGCAGAAAAATGGGACAGAGAGACACCACGAACTGAAGGAAAGAGAGTTTATTCTGGAAAAAAAATTACGCTAGCAGGCTCAACAGGAAATAGCTTTCCAAAAATGCTGAGCTCTGATTTAAGCAAAGTGAGAATCTTATATAGTAATCTTACAGGCATATAGGAAGACCATTCCCTCTTCCCTCTCTAGTTCAGTTAGTTTCACAATATTCAGCATTTTTTGCTAAGCAGACATTGTTTTAAAAACATAGGAGTCTTACGTAGAAAATGTTTACAGTACAAGATGACTGCGGCCTTATCAATGCAACCTTGACAGAAGTACAGAGCACAGAGTTAAGAGAAACAAATAGACAGAAAATTTTCCAAAGTCTTATCTAGAGTCCCAGTTGATTATCTAGTCTGACCCTGAATCATAAGCAATCATGGACAGTCATTTTAAAATACAATTTTCAGGGAATTGGCTACTTCACCTGGACCCTTCAATTGCTTTTGATACAAAGGCACATTGTATTTTTCCAGATTATTTATCTGAATTGATCATAGGGAACACAGTTGCTGGATGGACAATCTTGGAAATTGATGTTTGAGGGCTTCTGCAGTACTCCATGTACATCACTCAGTAGTGTACTTCAAGATTCTATATTGCCTATTAGATGGTGCTTCATACAAAGGATAGCTCCTCTGAAGCTAGATAGTTCTTATTTCCACATATTTGTGGTTTGAGCAATTGACTAGGACTCTGGAGATGGGTGTTCAAATCCCGGTTGGACCATGTAAATCCATTGGGTGACCTTGGGCAAGTCACACTCTCTTTCAGAAGATGGCAATGGCAAATCCCATTGGAAGAATCTTGTGAAGAAAACCCAGTGATAGGTTCACCTTAGGGTCACCATAAGTTGGAAAGGACTTGAAGACATACAGCAGCAGCAGCAACCACCTTTGAAGCCTTTCATAGTTTGCATGCCAGACATAGGCATGGTGGGATATGTATGGGAAAGATCATAAACATTAAAGAACCTGTTCTTGCTGGTAATTTGATGTTTCAGGCCCTTCCACTAGGCTGATTGAGGAGGCTGACTCAAGCAGCTTGATTTTGAAAGGGCAGAACATTGTTACATATTTAATTTATTATTGTACTTTTATTGCACTGGAGGGAGGGGGCAACATTTGTGGGATTTTCTGCCTTAGATGCAAAAATAATTTGGCCAGACTGGGGTATTATAATTTCTTGACTTGTGGGAATGGGGATATCATTTGCCATTTTGCTTCAGGATACCAAATGTCATCAGTGAGCCCCCTTGACAGTACAACCAGCTTTTCAATGTTCAAAAGATATATCTCCTTAGTTTGCCACAGGAATTACTCAGGGCAATATGCTGGGTATTTTATCTCCACCAAGATGATTGGAGCATCCTGCTTTCATCTATTTTAATTATATTCTTCTGCTCTTTTAGTTTTCCTTTGACAATTTTTGATCTTTTATCCATGAAACTGAATACATATATTGACAAAGACAACAAGTAAATATTTAATAACATACACACTACTATGCTGTTCTTTGTTCTATTCTTTCAGTTATTCCACATAACATTACAACTAAACACTAGTTAAAGTTCAGAGGTGCACTCCTATCCCCACAAACTTAGAAATATTCCAACTGAATTCAATAGCACTTTCTTTTGAGTAGACACATGTGCCATTGTACCATGATACATCCAATAGCCATGCCAACCTTTTTTTGAGAATGTATATGCAGCGGCAACTGTATCATTTTTTTGGGGGGGGGTACTTAATCCCTTCATGACTGGTTATATATTCCTTTCATGGATAAATTTGATAATCAAATTGACATCATATAGCAGTAAGGGCTTCATAAACACAGAGCATAAGCAGTCAGTCAGAATAAGATCACATGGAATTGGAACTCAGAAATGAATGAGTTTCCTTAAGAGGAAGATTACCAAGGCCACTTTATTTACCCAGAATGTGTTGGAGATACCTGATACATTCATATACATTTTTATGGAATATTCATTTCTTCTTTTCTTTTCCACTTGAAAGGGTAGCACTTAAAACTGTTATCTTAATTAAGATTTTGTATGCCAATGGATGTTAACTAAAATCATTTTACAGGTAAAATGATGACTATATTAACTGACTTCACAAGTTTGTTCATGCAGAATGAAGTAGAACGCAATGTTTTGTTTTGTTTTTAATTAATTGTTGTTATAGGTCCAAAGCAGTTTTCAATATAGTTACATTTTTAAAAAATGTACTTCAGCTACTTTTAGAAAAACCCAGTTGTGTCACTAGGGAGATGTATGGGGTTCAGCTTGCACTGAGTGGAACCTCAGAAGAGAGGTGACACCTGGTCGGGCCCTTCTTCTGCTTTGCCCCTCCTGTTTCACTGCAGTTCCATAGGAGAGTGCCTCTCCCAGCTTTGCTGCAGCAGCAGAAGCTTCTTCATGAGGAGACCTCTATTGCTGCAGTGAAGGCCAAGCACCTCTCTCCCAGCTTTGCCACAATGAAAGAAGCTTCCTTATGAGGAGACCTCCAATGCTGCAATGAAGGAGAGGGCTGGGTGTTCCTCTCTTGACTTTGCTGTGGTGGCAAAGGAAAGGGTCACACATGCCCTTTTGGCCATCATCCCACAGCAGCCCCCACACCCACTAGGTGACACCAGGGGTAGGGATACCACTTGAAAAACCTGAATGATATATTTATTTCATTTACTTATTTATCGCAATATTTTTGTCCTGCACAGTATTAAAAGATCTCAGGACAGCATTCCAGAAAAAAATCAATACATTAGAATAATAAAAATGAAATAGACTAAGAGCCTTTACAGAGTGCCAGAAATAATACAGCTTGAGTCCACTTTAACTGTCCTGGCTCAGTGCTAGGGAATCATGGGAACTGTAGTTTATTGTGGCATCAGAGCTCTCTGACAGAGAAGGCTCAATGTCTCAGGAAAAAAAATACAATTCCCATGATTCCCTAGCATAGAGCCAGGACAGTTAAAGTGGCCTCAAGATGGATTATTTCTGGCAATCTGTAAAGGCCCTCAAAACATATTGAACACATTAATAATAATAATGATAATAATAAATAAATAAAATTTATTTATATCCCGCCCCTTTGAGATCAATCGGGGTGGCTAACAGCAATAAAATACATATGCAACAGTAAAATCTAATTCCCACCTACCCTTAAAAAATTATTAAATCAATTATGAATTATATCATACAATATAAAAACAAAGCAGTAGTATTTAAAAACAAATCACAATGTGGCTGCGATTCTTAATTACATATTTAAAACTAAGAACCTAGAAGCCCTCTTATGGCAGGGATTCCTGAGGCCGGGATTATCTGTCACTGAAAGGCCTGCCGGAAGAGATCCATCTTGACAGCCTTTTTAAAGCTGTCTAAAGATGTCAGTTGACGGATCTCATCCGGCAGGCCATTCCATAGTCTGGGGGACACAACCAAAAAAGCCCTCTGGGAGGTAGCTGCAAGCCTAGCTCTTTGTAGCTGCAGCAAATTCCTCCCAGAGAACTGGAGTGCACGGGGAGGATTATAAGGGAGAAGGCGGTCCCTAAGATAGTTTGGACCCAAGCCATTTACAGCTATAAAGGTGATAACCAACACCTTGTATTGGGCCCGGAAACTTATAGGCAGCTAGTGGAGGGACCTTAAAACCAGAGTAATATAGTCCTTCCTGGATGTTCCAGACACTAATCTGGCTGCCATATTCTGTACTAGCTGTAGTTTCTGAACCAAGCACAAGGGTAGCCCCATGTAGAGCGCATTACAGAAATCTAGACGTGAAGTTACCAGCACGTGCACAACAGTCTCAAGATCCCTTACTTCCAGAAAAGGGCGCAGCTGGTGTATCAGCCGAAACTGATAACAGGTGCTCCTGACTGTTGCATTTACCTGATTTGTCATCAGGAGCGATGAGTCAAGGAGCACCCCCAGACTGCAAACACAATCACTGGAGGAGAGTGTGACCTCATCCAGGACTGGAGGTTGCAACCCAATTCTTGGTTCCGGGGCCACTACCGTGATAACCTCCGTCTTGTCTGGATTTAGTTTCAATCTGTTTTTCCTCATCCAGCCCATTACTGCCCGAAGACATTCATTGAGAGAAGAGATGCCATTGGAATTTGAGGCCAACGAACAAGACACAGAGAAATAGATTGGGTGTCATCCGCATACTGATAACACCTAGCTCCATAACTCAGAATGATCTCACCCAGCGGCTTCATATAGATGTTAAATAACATCGGGGACAGAATAGTACCCTTTGGGACCCCACAGGTGAGCTCCCTTTTACTAGAGCTACTGTACCCGAGCAGCACCCTATGGGACCTGCCCGAGTTAAACAAGTTAAAGCAAGTTTTAAAGATTTTTGAAAGAACAGAAGTCAATCAGTGAGCCTAAAGGCTTTAATATATAACCCCCCTTAAAAAAAACAACACCACTTGGTGCTTAGATGAAGCCATGCTGATGCCAATCCAAGGGAATGACATTTCATAATCAGGGTGTCACAAATGACAAGGCCATCTTCCATGTCTTCACACAGTTTATTGACTTCACTGGTGGGGCACAACACACACACCCCATGCAAATCTTAATCATCAGGCATGTAGATATAAGGAGACATGTTCTTTCATGAAATCAGCTGCTTACAAAGTGGAAAAAATAGACTCTCCTCCCATTCATCTGAGAACTTTCAGCCAAGTTTTATTTTATTTTTAACGGGGAGGGGGGGGTGTTAAGATATATTATCATGTATTGTTATTATGTATTATATTGGTTTGTCTTAACATGTAAGCCACTTTGATTGTTATTATAGTAGAGAAGCAGGATACAAATAAAAGTTTTATTTATTTATTTTTATCTCATCATTATTGGCTCTCAATCCCACAACAGAGAAGAAGGCAAAAGCAGAAGGCAGAGTGTGAGCCAACACTTAAACCACATGATATTCCTCCTCCTCCTCCCCGCCCCTTTCTTTCTTTCTTTCTTTTTGGTGATGCCACAGCCCTGGGACTATATATATAATCAAGGTAAAAATTCATGCTACACTGCAAAAGTAGCCAAGTTATGCCTTCTTAATCTGCATCATTATGCAATAGGTATACCTTTGTTACTGGGAAAAGGTAACGAAATTACTGTTGGGATTTGTAACCTGAGTTTAAATGTCCAGATGTGGGAAAATGACAAAAGGTACTACAGGTCACTTTACAATTTACAGCTTGCTAGCTGGGAAAGTTGTCTGCAGCTGGGATGCAAAACAACATAGCAGTGTCTAAGGTCAGGATGTGCCAAACAGCATGTAGACCAAGTGTAAACACAATATGTCATCATGTTTGGGGGGGGACAATATTTTAAGTGACACAGGAAGAAAGTCACAGGAAGAGGCTGGACTTAGTGGCCACATGGCAAGTGTCTATAAATAACAGAGACCACATTGTTGTTGTGTGTGGGTTGTTGTTGGTCGGTGATGAGTGCAAATAGTTTTCTCTGTACATATTGCAACTGAAGAATAAATGTGCCTCTTTAGAGTTAACCTGGTTTCAGTCTGTTTCGTTGGAGGCTGGGAGGATGCATTCCAGCTCCAATGTCACCAGGTATTTTTCTCTGTGAAGTGAAGATAGCTTCTGAATTACTTTGTCTGAACACTCAATGCTCAACAATTACCAGGTGACTCATTATTTGTAAGTAGCTATTTCAAAGGTCTAGAATGAACATAAGTTGGGGAAAAAAGGGGTTTCCCTCCAGAAAAGTCTATCTCCTTTCTCGGTTTAAAATAAAGTCAAAACATAATAATAATGATAAAAAATATAACACATCTGAATTTCAAGATGTTCTGCAAGGCTGGTTACCAGTCAAAGGCTTGGATCAGGGGTAGGCAACCTTTCCCCTTTAAGGGCCGAGGGACTTCAGCTCCCAGAAGCCTCAGCCATGTTGGCCAATAGTCCCATGTTGGCCAATAGCTCCTGGGATTCTGGGAGCTGAAGTCCCTCGGCCCTTAAAGGGGAACGGTTGACTACCACTGGCTTGGATAAACAAAAAAGTCTTTCACCTGCTCGTGGAAAGAGAACAGAAAGAGAGCCATTGAAATGTAAAAGTAATAACTTTGAAAAGAAGGACTGAATAATCCATTGAAGATGTTGATCTACTGAAATGTAAAAGTAATAACTTTGAAAAGAGGGACTGAATAATGATAATCCAAGAATGAAAAAAGGTAATATTTTAGTAAGATACATTTCTGGAATCATGCCATATTACATTTTGTCCCTCCTCTGACTTCTGAGACAATGCCACATTGTGAAGTTGACTTCTTTTTCTCATCTGAAACAAAATGCAAATTGGGAATGTAGAAAACAAATAAAGATATTTCCTTCAAGAGAACTGCTCTGCCAATTTAAGTTTGTATCCCCTTAAGAAACATGACTATGTCACACCTGTCAGCTCCTGTGGCAGTTTATATTTCCTGCTCTGCTACTCTATCAACTAAGAGAAAGCATAATATACTAGAATCAAAGTAGGTACTTTGATGCAACCAAATATTCAATATTCTTTTACATCAAAAATATTGGGGTACATACCAAATATATTTGAGATTTCTTCTTTATTTTCCTATGTGAATCAGTACCTGTCACTTTGTGGAGGTGATTTAAATTTTCTACTTTGAACTTCAGTTCATTGTGTAAAGATTTCCCCAGCCCAGGAAAAAAACAAACAGACTGTTCTAATCTTTCTGAGAATTTTTGCATTATTAACTTTTCTCACTAATTGGTCTCTGAGTACTTTAGCTATTACATTTTCATATGAGCATGGCCTTTCCAGAGCACCCACAGGTTGCATCATCTTGGGACATGGATTTTTCCTCATTTTTGAATATGTCATCTGAGCATCTGGTAGTCAGCAAACATATAAATCCTTGCAACCTGAGAAGGATCACTTGAGATTCTACCTATCATCTAGAGCTGGCAAGCTGTACCTTCTTCACAGAGTGTGAATTCATTTTACCATTCAACAAAGGTCCAGGGAATCATAACTCTTGAAGAGCTTTAGTGGCTCAACAATTGAGACTCTGGGACCAAAATGCATCTATGAGGAGCAAGATAGGCATCTAGCCCATTCCCCTGCAATCTGACAGGAAGAAATCAGGCCAAATGGCTAAGATTTTAATCTTAAGGGTTTGATCAGATTTGTTTTTTCTTAACTCAAGACCAAAAGAATCTGAGAGTCAGAAAAAAGATAATTTAATGAAGAAGGAACCATTACGACAGATTTGCCCACCCAGACCTAAGGCATTGGTTTGCATCTCTGAGCATGTTTGTAATACTGAGATAGGGCTGCCTCCTCCTCATTGTTGTTGTTATTTGACAACTTTCTCATCTTTAACTGTTACAAGGCAACCAGGTTAGGCACACCAGAGTTCTTTTCATGCATTGCCTGTTGAATTTGGCCAGTGCAAATGGGTGAGAATTTTGTTTGAGCTTGATTTTGGTAAGAATTTACTGCTATGCATTAAGTTCTTCATTCTTCTTTGGAGATACAAAGACCTTCAGATTTTAAAATTACAAATGAGGAGAGGAAAAATTGATACATTTATTCCTACTGCAGATGGCAATACTGACACTCATATTGGTAGGGCTGTGAAACAAATCCAAGGATTATCCTGAAATTTGAAGTAGCTATCCAACATCTTGATTCCTATATCCAAAATAGGTTCAACACCTTGGATAGCTACTTTTAATTTTACCCTAAAGGCTGGATTCACTACTGACACCAGTCACTACTGTTTATTGCAAAGTTGAGGTGAGGGATGATTAGAGATGTGAAGATGGGGGAGGGGGGAGAGATAGAAAAATTCAGGAGTGAGGAAGGGCTTAGGGAACATTCTATTTTATAAGGAAAAAGGAAATATTTAAGACAAAGTGTTCATATATTTACTCCCTAATTCTAAAAGTTATGTAGTAGGTAAACATTTATGTGAGAGATGCAATATGTGTCAGTTATCTCTTTATCTAAGAGATATAATAGCATCTCACCTTATTGCAGTTTCCCATCCTGGTTTCCTTTACTTCATTCTTTGTATCTGCTTGGCAAAAGGAAGAACTAGAGGAAACAAAATATTGTTCTTTGTTTTATTAATATTTTATTAATATTGTTTTACTGATATTCTTCTGGCAAACACAGAAATTCCACTGGGGTTATTTATGGTTCAAGACCTGGTAGCTCCAAAAGAAAGAAAGAAAGAAAGAAAGAAAGAAAGAAAGACCAAATCAAATTAAAATTGTTATTATTTTCCACACAAAAAAGCATAATTTGAATGGATCAGATATGATACTTTTATGCTAAATCAATTTATGCATTAAGGCATTTCTTGTTCAAAAAGCAACAAAGTCACTTTCATTCTTTAAAGAGTGCTAATATTGCATTTTTCTCCTGAAAAAAATCCCATTTGGGAGGGGCCAAAAGTATTTTCCATGACTTAAAAATTTCTAAACATTTTACACCTCATTATCAACTATATTCATCAGAACAGTGACTGTAGTTGAAAAATTAGAAGAAGACTAGGATTGTGAAGGAAAGCTATGAAAGAACTGGACAAGATACTAAATATATAACACTATATAACACTGAATACTAAAGTGAGGATCATCCAAGCCAGGGGTAGGCAACCTTTTTGAGCCAGGGGCTGGGTTGCTGTCCCTCAGACAATTGGGGGGCCGAAGCACCATAAATAAATAAATAAATAAATAAATAAAAATTAAAATTATTTTTTAAAAAAAATTAAAAAAAATTTTTTAAAATATGCATGCACACTCTCTCAGCCCCAGAAAAGCCATGGCAAAACCTCTGTAGAGATTTTGCCAAGAAAACCCCAAGAACAAGTAATAACAACAATAATCAATATCATCATGGTGGGCGGCAGTGGCGGGGGGGCGGCAGCGACGAAGGCAGGACCGGCCTAGGGCCAGTCCAAAGGCCTCGGGGGGGCACATCCGGCCCCTGGGCCTTAGGTTGCCTACCCCTGATCCAAGCCATCATGTTCACCATCAACATGTATGGATGTGACAGCTGGACAGTGAAGAAAGCCAATAGAAAGAAAATAAATTCATTTGAGATGTGATGCTAGAGAAGAGTGCTGAGGATCCCATGGATGGCCAAAAAGAGAAACAAATGGGTTCTAGAACAGATCAAGCCTGAACGTTCCCTGGAAGACAAGATGACTAAACTGAGGCTGTTGTACTTTGGCCACATCATAAGAAGGCATGATTCATTAGAAAAGACAGTGATGCTGGGGAAGGTAGAGGGCAGGAGAAAGAGAGGAAGGCCACATTCCAGATACTTGGACTCAATCAGGGAAGTCAGTGGAGGAAATGGGTTCTTGAAGATAGCTCTTCCACAGGGTCACCATGAGTAAATATCAACTTGAGGGCCATTAATAACAACTGGAATTATACATTTCAGATAACAAAGCTAATTACCATCAAACCATATGGCTTAGGAAAAGAAAGCCATCACATGTACTATTAAGTATTTTGAAGCTGGGGAGATAAGAAGCAAGAAGAGGACAGACATGGGAGAAATAGACAGGAGGACACAGATAGGAGAAAAGTTATATATATTGTTCCTTCCTTCTGATTTCTATTTCAGAGTTTATTCTGACTTAGGTTTTGGGCTGTCAAGCTGAATACAGGATAGGGCTCCTGTACCTTTAATAGTTAACAAACAGAACTACATGATATCTTCTCCCTCTCTCCCCAAAACCACCTTTTATTTGTTGCATTATTCTCTCACCAACATGACCATTTAATTGAAGGATTATGACAGTGCTGTTCATCCAGCTACAGTTGGGTGCCTCTTTGCTACCATTTCCTACATTAGCTATGAAATGGCTGTGTTAGAAGAGGGGATGCAGCAGCTAAAAGATGAATTTGGGGAGGAAAAGCACAGGAGCCCTGTCCTGTAGTGGACATGCCAACCCTCCTTGGGTGAGCATTACATTGTGCAGTTTCCCCCCTCCCTCATATAAGAAAATTCACATGCATCTCAATATGTATTTTTCTAAAGATATACATTTTCCCAAATATATGCACTTTGCTTCCATTGGCTACAGTGGGTTTGTGAATACTTTCAAAATGTATGTATGTGTTCAGGTGCTTTTAAACAAAGCACTCACACATTTATTATTTCTGGGTGAATTAACTAGACTGCAAGTTATTTCCTATATGGATTCCTAATGGTAAACTGTGTTTGGGTCCTTTTCTGTAGTTGTGAACTCTATACATTCTGCTTAAAGTGAAAGGAAATAACCTATTGCTAGCTACAAGATCCAGATTTGATTGTGCAAGCTAGTTTGCATCTCCTCCAAGTGTCAGAAATGATAGAAAGATAACTGTGTTTCCTGATATGTGCAAAAAAAGACTTTCCCTACCTTAGCACACTAATTTTGATTGTGCATGTATGGTTTCTTTTTCTCTTTGAATATAATATTATCCATGATTCTTTTAGACTGCTATGGCATTGTCTGCATAGTGCCGAGCAAACTCTTCCTGCTTGGCAGACATCAACAGAGAGATCCATCTTCATCTGACAGCTTGCATATTTCTGTGTGCCAAGTACAAAAGTTTCATTGCTCTTAACATGAGTAAAGAGCATGCTGGGAGGTGATGTCAAACTCCATTGATGGCATTTTACTGGATCAATTCCAATCTGTGAGTACCGATAACGTGGACAAGCTGCTTGGAAGGGTGAGGAAGATGACTTGCCCCCTTGATCCTTGTCCATCTTGGCTGGTCGCCCAGGAAGGTGTTCCTCCGGGACACAATCAACGCGTCTTTCAGGGAGGGTAGTATTCCATCTTGTCTAAAGGAGGTGGTGGTTAAGCCACTCCTTAAAAAACCCCTTCCTTGGACCCTCTGGATAGAAACAATTATAGACCAGTCTCCTTGGTACCTTTTTTAAGCAAGGTGATTGAGAGGGCAGTTGCTTCCCAACTCCAGGCAGTCTTGGATGAAACCGATTATCTTGATCCATTTCAAACCGGCTTCAGGACAGGATTTGGAGTTGAGACTGCCATGGTTGCTCTGACCGATGACCTCCGCCTAGGCATCGACAGTGGTAGTGTCACCCTGCTGTTTCTCTTGGATCTCACAGCGACTTTTGATACTATAGATCATGCCATCCTCCTGGATCTCCTGAGAGAGTTAGGAATTGGAGGCACTGCTTTGAAGTGGTTCCGTTCCTTCCTCTCGGGCAGATTCCAGAGGGTGAGGTTCAGGGACAGTTGCTCGTCTAAAATTGAGCTTAATTGTGGCATCCCTCAGGGTGCCATCCTGTCCCCGATGCTATTTAACATTTATATGAAGCCGCTGGGTGGAGCTTGGTGTCTTCAGTACGCTTACAACACCCAGATATATTTCTCCATAACTAGATCATCAGCTCAGACCTCAGATGGCGTCTCTCCTCTCAATGACTGTCTCAGAGCGGTAATGGATTGGATGAGGAAAAACAGATTGAAGCTGAATCCAGACAAAATGGAGCTACTAACAGTTACAGGCCCGAAACCAGATTTGGGAATACAGTCTGCAGTCCTAGATGGAGTCACACTCTCCTCCAAGGACTGTGTTCACAGTTTGGGGGTACTCCTTGACTCGTCGCTTCACATGAATAGTCAGGTGAATGCGGCAGTCAGGAGCGCCTGCTATCAGCTTCGGCTGATACGCCAACTGCGCCCTTTTCTGGATATGAGGGACTTGGAAACTGTGGTACATGCTCTGGTAACCTCATGTCTGGACTACTGCAATGCACTCTACATGGGGCTACCCTTGTGCCTAACCTGAAAACTCCAATTGGTGCAAAATATGGCAGCCAGGTTAATTACTAGAACATCTAGGAGGGAGCACATAACACCAGTGCTTAAATCCCTCCACTGGCTGCCAATTAGTTTCCGGGCGCAGTACAAGGTGTTGGTTTTAACCTTTAAAGCCCTACATGGCTTGGGTCCATCTTATCTTAGGGACAGCCTGTCCCCATATGATCCCCCCCCCCACGCCCTTCGGTCCTCTGGGAGGAATCTGTTACAGCCAATAAAAACTAGGCTGGCACAGACCTCCCAGAAGACCTTTTCCGTGACCGCTCCCAGGCGGAAATAATGCAATTTGACACTGCTTTAACTGCCATGGCTCCATGCTATGGAATCCTGGGATTTGTAGTTTGTACTGGCACCAGAGCTCTCTGATAATGAAGGCTAAATGTCTCACAAAACTACAAATCCAGAATTACATAGTATTGCACAGTGACTGTTTAAACACTGTCAAACTGCATTAATTCTACAGTGGAGATGCAGCCTTAGGTTTAATCTGTACCACAGAAATCACACAGTTTGACATCAGTTTAACTTCCATAGCTCCATCCTTTGGAATTTTGGCACCAGAGCTCTCTCACAGAGGAGGCTAAATATATCACAAAACTACAAATTGTTCAAAACTGTTGTGAAGCAGAGATTCTCAAATTCTGGTCTGCAAAGTCAGTTTGCATGTGTGATGGAAACAGCCAATAATATCCACTGGTGAGTGATACTGTCAGTAGCCACTTAGGAGATGATCACACTACACTCCTAAAGCATTGCTATTCCACTTTAACTGCTCTGGCTGCATCCTGTTGCATTTTGGAGTTTGGAGATCATTGAAGCCTCTCTGGCTGAATATTCTAAATGCCCTCCCTAAACTGCAAATCCCAGAATGTAACAAGAGGCAGCCCGAGCAGTTAAAGTGGAATAGCAATGTTTTTTGAGAGTCCAATGTAGGGGGGATGCAGACGAGGGCGTCCAAGACACCCTGGTCCGCAGTGCCGCGGGGCCAAGGCAGCCTCACCGCGGTGCCTCCCCGGCGAATCTAAAAGGAGCGTCAAATTGGTGCTCCTTTTAGATTTCAGAGAAAGTGTGCCCCAAAAGCGGTGGGCGCACTTTCTCTGACTCAAACGCCGCGGCGCGTGTGGTCACCACGGCGTGAGGTCAACCCGGATGGCCGGCGCTTCCAGGGGCGACCTCAGGAAGAGGAAGGGGCGCCGCTCGTGCAGCTGCCCCTCCTCTTCCTGGCCTCGGAGACGGCTCTATTAGCCGTCTGCCGAGGCCCATAGTCTCTTTAGACTAAGAGTTTGCCCAAAGCATCTCAGCATGATAGACTGTTCCAGCTTCACCTCAAACTATTCTGGCTTCAGTAGAGATGGTGTAAACCTGGAGCAGAAAATTTTCTCCTTTGACAAAGTGCTGGCAACAATTTGGATTAGGTTTGATCCCATCATAGACATGAATCAATTTTCAGCAATCCTCCCAACCTTCCCTAAGGCAAATCTTTTAGTTTAGAGAAAGGGTGGTGGTAACAGGCTGTGAGGGGTTCTCTTTCAGACAGAAATCCTTCAAGGCTTCTTTCTACTTCTTTCTACTTCAAATGTGCAGTGTCATTATTTGCCAAAGGATAATTGGGCTTATAGTTTTCAAACTAAAAGCTCCATCATCCAATTATGACATAATGTTCCAAAGATCAAATTTGTCATGCTTGATCCCTTTCTGTCTGGTCTATACAGTGAGCATGCAGGGTGTAGTTAGAAAACCTATAGAAGTGGGGAATAATGACTTTCCTGACTTTACCCCTACATGTGCTAGCTATTTGTTTGATTTCCTCTTTAGTGATTTCGCCTCTTTTCCATTTCTTATACATCTCCCATTTAAAACTGAGGGCCTCTGCAGACTGGCCCAACGGACTGGCCTGGAGGCAGAGATGGGGTGAGGCAGCCGCACGCCAGCCGCCCCAACTCCATGCCGGCAGTGTCCTGACACTGTGCAATGTTACACACAGCATGCAGCATCATGATGCCCTTCTAGCACAGCATTTTGACACTCTGCACCAGAAAGGGCGCTAAAGAGCCTGCACTCGCTCTTAAGGTAGCCTTTTGCCATCCCTGAAAGGAACGGCATTTTCCTGCTCTTTCAGGGTGGCAAAAAGGAGGATCGGGGTCACATCATGCAGTTGCCGTGGCCCTGATCTGCAGCTAGCAGGGGCGGCCCAGAGCGACCTGTCTGCATAGCCCCTTAGTTCAGTTATCCAACCCAATTTCTTGAGACATCTCCCATTTTTCCTTCTCATTGGAACAGTTTGAGATTGTACCTTCAGCATCTCCCTTTTGAGAAACTCCCATCCATCCTGAACTCCCTTCTCCTTTAGTATTCCTGACCATGGGATCACTCCCAGTGTTTCTCTATGTTTGTTGAAATCAGCTCTCCTAAAGTCTAAATGAGTGTTTGACTATGCCTACCTTCTCCTTTCCACTGTATAAGAAACTCTAGGAGAACATGCTCACTCCCACCTAAGGATCCCACCACTTGCACCCCATTTCCCAGGTCATCCCTGTTAGTTAGGATCAGATCTAAAATAACTGATTCTCTTGTAGCCTCTTCCACCTTTTGGACAAAGAAATTGTCTTTGAGGCAAGTGAAGAATTTGTTAGATCTTGAAATATTGGCTGAGTTTGACTTCCAGCAAATATCTGGATAGTTGAAGTCACCCATCACTACTACATCTCTCCTTTCTGGGTGTGTGGTCATCTGTTCTAGAAAGGCATCATGCAATTCCTCAGTCTGATTTGGGGGTCTGTAGTAGACTCCCACTATAACATCCCTGTTGTTTCCTTCCCCTTTAATTTTTATCCAGATGCTCTCCACCTGATTTCCAGGTTTTGAGTCCTGGATCTCTTCACAAGTGTAAACATCCCTGATATATAATGCTATTCCTCCTCCTTTCCTATTTGGCCTATTTCTCTTTAAAAAGATATACCCCTCTATTCCTACATTCCAATCATGAGACTCATCCCACCAGGTTTCAGTGATGCCTATTATATAGTATTTGCTTTGTTGTGCTAGGAATTCAATTTCATCTTGTTTATTTCCCATGCTCTGTGCATTAGTGTAGAGCAGTGGTCGATGTCCATTCTGGTTGTTGTGTGGCCGCGCGCGCAGCGACTGCCATTTTGTTCTCCAAAATGGCAGCCACAATGTGTTTGCGCATGCACAGGATTACTGCGCATGCACAAATGCATCACGGCCGCCATTTTGGAGAACAAAATGGCAGCCGCGGTGCTGGCAGCATGCGCGGCACCCGGCAGCAGGCCCGTTGCGGCTGAGGCAAGCCTCCCGGGGGGACTCTCGGTGGCGCTGAGCTTCCAGGAGGCCCGTCGCCGGCAAGGCAAGCCTCCCCGGGAGGACCCTCAGTGGCGCTGGGCTTCCAGGCCCATCGCCGCCGAGGCAAGCCTCCCCGGGGGGAGCCTCGGTGGCGCTGGGCTAACAGGAGGCCCGTTGCCGCTGAGGCAAGCCTCCCCAGGGGGACCCTCGGTGGCGCTGGGCTTCCAGGAGGCCCGTCCCACCGAGGCAAGCCTCCCCGGGGGGAACCTCGGTGGCGCTGGGCTTCCAGGAGGCCCATTGTCACCGAGGCAAGCCTCCCTGCGTGCACCCTCCACCAACGCACCTGATCCCCTGCACATGCGGCTGCTGCCGCACCATGCACGGTGGCAGTGGGGGCGGCCGCATGTGCGGGGGGTTGTGTGCGTCAGTGGAGGGTGTGCGCGTGCGTGCAAGTGTGCGCGCATGCCTCCATTCCCCCCCTCGGCCCAGCCAAGACCTGGGCTACGGGCAACTAGCCAGATCTCAAAAAGGTTTCCTACCCCTGGTGTAGAGACATCAAAGACCCCACTTGCTGCCTGTGTGGGGTTTTTTTCCTCCCACTGTTGGGTCCTTGCATCATTTGCCTTGTTCCTTCTATAACACTTTGACTATTATCTCCAGCCCATGATGTATTCTGGCCTTCCAAGATACCTTCCAAGATACTGTCTCCCTCCCCAACATGACTCAGTTTAAAGCCCTCCTGATCAAATGTTTGAAACTATTGGCAAAAATGTTTCTGCCATCTGGTGTGAGATATAGCCCGTCTCTTGCCAAAAGTCCACCCTCATGGAACCGCAGCCCATGATCTAAGAATCCAAATTGTTCTTGGCAACACCATCTACGAAGCTGGTTATTCACATCTGCTATCTTCCTCTCCCTTCCTGGACCATGCCCTTCAGCTGGGAGAAGAGATGAGATAATAAAGACCCCCACACACACATCGGGAGGGGCCTTCTGTTGCGCCGGCCATTTTAAGAAGGCCGACACCATGATTGGTTGCGAGATCCCCCAGCAGCCCATGTAATATTGCAAGACTTCATAGTCTCACGAGATTTCAAGTGAGATTTGGGGCTTATTTAATGGCCCTCAGCCACATGGTGGCAGCCATTGCAGGATCGGCAGCCGAGAGAGAGAATTCTCGACATGCTGAAAAGCAAGCCTCAATCCAAGCGGCGCGCGGTGCCTATGGGATTGGTCAATGGCCAGTCAGTTCCTAAGCTTTCAGCCGAAGCCCAGAGATGCAATGACAAGATTGTGGCCCACCTAGCTCAGTTGGGCCGTACAATGGCAGCATGTGTTGCTGTATGCAAGCAGCTCACTCAGAGGGGGATGCAGGGGGATAACCCGGGAACCCTGGCCCCTCCTTCCTCAGGCTCAGAGAACACAAGCGATGTGCAGGTGGCATGGCTGCAAGCTGTATAGGTGCAGGAGGTACACTCATCTGGATTGTCAGTGGGTGACACCTCACATATTGCAGTAAATGATACAGCCGTGGAGGGTGGGCAGCCAACTGTAGCTGAGGTCATGGAGCTCATGAGAAAATTTCCTGGTTTGGTGCAGCAGGGCCTCTGTGTCTGTGCAGCCTACATTGGCTGATTTGTACAAGGTGGTACAGCAGGCAGTGGCTTCAGGCCAGGCCCACGGGCCGGCTGCAGAAGCCCTGGAAATACAGACCAATATGGTGGGTGGTGGTTCCTCCACCCTCCAGCAGAACAACAGAGCCCCAGTTGGGTCTCATTCAGTTGGAGGTGTTGAAAGTCAATGGAAACCCCACAGCAGTCGGCAGGCTCAGGTACGTCTAACTCACCTACTTCCGTGGGGTCTTGGCAAGCAACAGTTTAGGCACCTGGTGCTCAAGCTGCCAGGGCAGCGGAGCTGAGAATTCACCCTCAGTCTCACTGGGCACATCCTCAGCAGCAGCTGGGGCAATTCTGACTCAGGTAGCAAGGGTCCAGGTAGAGCAGCCCCTAGTTGGCAAGGTAGGTGTGACCAAAAGAGCTCCTACAGTGGGGGACTTAGGTCAGCCGGGGCTGGAAAGATCAGCTGATTGTAACCCTTATGTGGGCATGTCCACTCCGCTAGGCTCCCATCTCCCACTCGCAATAAAGGAGAGGATTTGGAAGGGTGAGTTCATTGACTCTTTTTCTTTCACTTTCCGGGACCCAGAACCGAGACTTATGGTAAAAGATGGAGTGGTATTTAGTCTTCCTAAAGAGTTTGAGGCCCACAAGTGCCCGAAGTTGGAGAGGAATTTTGTTAATTGGATAATGGGGTTTATGATTTATAGGGGACTGATTGAGGAGAAGGAGCCTTTAAGGTCTCCGGAATTCTCCAAGTACCGGGAGATAATGGTGAAGGCCTACACTAATTGTCACTTTAACTCAAGCCTGGCTTCAGTATGATGAGCAGTTTTGGATGGGTGCCGCTCTGGATCGTTCCATTTCATGGAGGCACATACAAGCTGAACAGTGGGCGGACGTGATGGTTTGTGCCTCCCCTTCAAGCAGATGTGACAACAGCTTCATGCCTATGGTCACTCAGCCCCGAGGGCAGTATTAGAGACCTGGCAAGGAGGAAGAAAGATTACCAGGAGTCTGCTGGGAGTTTAATGCAGGTAAGTGCAGATGGCAGACTTGTAAGTTTGACCACCTCTATGGCACCTGTTCCAGGAATCACCTCAGCACTTCTTGCTTCAAAGGTAAGTGGACCGGGGTGGGAGCTGCCCCTCAGGCTTGTCAGGTTTTGATGGGATATATAATCAATGTTAAAATGTTGAAATGTAAAGATGTGTGTCTGTAGTTTTTCCATGATGAGAAAACTGTTTCTTGTGCCCAGATTCACAATATCCAGCCCAGGTGTGTGATAGTCAAAACAAAGGCTAGTTAATGAGCTAAAATTCTGTGAGAAAGAGTTTTGTTTACAGAAGGGTTTTCAATAACAAGATTGTTTTGAGAATATCAGTCACATGAACAGCAAGGGGTTTGGTTTCCACACATCATGAAAAATCATCCAATTAGCCTGAGAGGGCTACACCCAAAGAGGTGGAGAAATGTGGGCTGGAATTGTGTCTTTGGGAAAGAAGTCAGTTCTATTTTAACCTCCAAGCTGTTTGGATTAATTAATAATAGTTTTGCAGATGCTGTAGCTTGACTAATCTTCCAAAATATAGCAGTTATAGTTTTGTTCCTGTTAGCCATTCTGGCTAAAGCAAAATGCTATTGGACTTTATTGTTGTTATTTTACTTTTGCTTATGCTGTTTGCAATAAAAGAAGAAGCTTGCTGAAGCTGCCTGCGTGTTGGTGACTGGTCTTATGGACTGTTTTTCCTGTACATTCATCATCATTAAAATTCAACAAGTAGTAGCGCTGGGATGGTTTCGATCCATCGACCTCTGAATTTGATGAGTGCAAGCTACTTTGGATTTTAAAAGCCGGAGAAAGTTTTTCTTCTCTCTCATTCTGTCTGCTGAAGCTCAAGCTGTTTGCAAAAGCAGGGAGTGTCCGGAGGGCGGCTGAGAGAAATCCAAGCCTGATTTATGGACAGCAAGCAGTGGACGAGCTGTAAATAAACTGTTCTTATCTGGAAGCAATAAATTTTAAAGGACTGTCTCAATTTAAAGCTGTTTAGCAGAAAGAAAAGCAGCACTAATTTAACCGGATGGTTTGGGCTGCATTTTAAAGAGACAACATCCTGGAAAAGGCAGCTGGGAAGGGCAAGCAGTTTTCAATGCTTGTGCCTAAATAAAAGGGGAAAAATTAAAAATGGATATGACGAAATTCCCCAAATTGACTGCTGACAACTATCTGTTCTGGAACATCTATGCAAAAGCCCTTTTGACCAGAGAGAATTTGTGGCGGATTACAGAGACAGGGGTGACCCCCAATTCAACTCAAGCTGAGATAGAGAGCAACGCCAGAGCTGTGGCAACTCTCCACCTCCTCCTTTCGGAGGGGCAATTGAACCATGTGAAGGATTTAGAGTCTGGAAAAGAAATTTGGGACACTTTGAGACAGATACCTCAGTCTTCGACAGATTTAGCCCACATGATGTGGGCAAAGAGGCTTTTTTCATGTAAGATGAAAGAGAAAGATTCAGCTGAAGGTCACTTGGACTGAATGAGAGAACTGTTTGCTCAGGTTCAAGCAAGGGGCATAAATCTGGAAGAAAGTTTAAAATTTTACATTTTGTTGGGATCTCTAAATGAGAGTTATGATAGCATTCTTTTGGGCTTACAAGGTCTACCGGGTGCTCAATTGACTATGGAATTAGTTTGTAGTAGAATTTTGGAGGAGTCCCAGAGAAGTAGATTTGAAGCAGAGCAGTGGAAGCAGGGACCTGCAGCTGCAAAATCTCCAAATGCCACAGAAGGAGTTCCCAGGGAGATGATGACTGAGAAAGCAGCAGTTTCAAAGGCAAAATGTGCTACTTTTGCAAGAAAATGGGACATTTAAGAAAGGACTGTAGAAAGATGGCAGCAGATAGCAAGAGAGGACATCAGCAACAACAGCAGCCACGTCCCTCTGGTGGCCACAAAGGAAACGGCGCTAACAAAGGAACTGTTGCTGTGATGAGAGGCTGTGACAGTGTGACTCAAATTCAGCAACCCAGCACCTGGCTTCCATACGTTCCACCCATATGGCAAACAAAATTGAACTGTTCCAGAACAGAAAGCCCTCAGCTGAGACTTCTGTTGCTCTGGCGGATGGGGCAGCCAGGCAGATTCAAGAAGTGGGAACTGTTTGCATTCCTGGTTTTGGTAAAAATTTTGAAAATGTCTTGTATGTACCTAATTTGCAAAATTGTTTAGTTAGTGTGTCTGCTTTGACCACAGAAGGGTACAAATTGAGTTTTGAGGGGGATGAATGCTTAATCTTTAAAGATGGTGAGATTTGTGCTAAAACCATTAAGAAAGACAGGTTGTACTACATGGCTGATGAAAAAAGTTGTGCAATTGCACAAAATGAGCCTTTGCATTCAAATTGCATTCACTATTTCCACAGAGTGTTGGGTCATGTTGGTTTTCTAAATCTTTTGAAATTGGAGAAAATTTGTCCGAGTTTAAAATGTCACCATGCTCAAATCACTTAGAGTGCTCAGTTTGCAGCAGAATTAAGCTAAAGGCTTATCCTGTGGCAAAACAAACCAAATTTAAAGCAAAAAGACCATTTGAAGCTTTGCATTGCGATATAGCTGGGCCAATGTCTCCGACTGTAGGGGGCAGCAAATACTTCATAGTGATTGTAGATCGCTTCACAAGATTTTCCTATGTGATTCTTCTGAAAGAAAAGAGTGAAGCAGGAGAGAGATTCAAGGAATGGGTGAACATAATAGAGAGACAGTTTGACTACAAAGTGGGAACTTTGGTCACAGACAGGGGAGGAGAATTCTTGTCTCACAACTTGAACACTTGGTTAAGAAAGAAGGGAATTAGGCATTTTACTACTAATCCAAGTTGTCCTTCGGAAGATGGTCTTGCTGAACGTAAAATTGCCATATTAAAACAGATAAAAGATTGCATGGTGCTAGATGCAAATGCTCCTGAGCACCTTTGGGGGGAGGCAATTCTCACAGCTAACTTTTTGACAAACCACACTTGGAATTCTGCTGTGAAGAATACTCCTTACCACATGCTTCACAAAAGACCACCCAATTTAAAATACCTTAGAGTGTTCGGGTAGTATGCTATTGTGCATGTGCCTACAGCTTTCAGAAAGAAAAGTCAGCCCAAATGGAGAAGGTTAATGTTTGTGGGTTATTCAGGGAACAGTTACAGGTTTTACCTGGGTGGAAAGGAAATTCTTTTTTCTAAAAGCGCGAACTTTGAGAAACATTCTGGGTGGGAGAACATACATTCAAACAAAGAAGTGTTTCTTAGACTGGGTCAGTTAGAAACACAGACAGCACCACCTGCCAGAAATGGAGTGGCAGTGAAGCAAGAGTCAGATTCTTCAGAAGGTGAGGCTAGTATATCAGACAAGTTGTCACATACATGCCCACCAGCACCTAAAATGAGAGAAACAAAGAGACACCGAGACAGGGACACACAGTCAAGTACAGATACTGAGGATGATGAAGGAAAGACAAAAACAATAGTTTTGAGAAGAACAACTAGAGTCAGGAAACCTCCAGATCGTTTTAAGTTGCAGGAAGCTAAGGCTTGTACAGTTGTGGCAGATGAGCCTGAGAGTTACAAAAAAAATACAAGATTGTTGTGATGAAGAGAGGTTGAAATGGGAGACTACAATGGAGCAGGAATTCAAGTCTTTGGTAGACAAAAATGTGTTTGAAATTGTTGACAGACCTACAAATCACAAGGTGATAGGTTGCAAATGGGTTTACAAAAGAAAGCTGATGCCAGATGGTAGTCAGAGATACAAGGCCAGATTGATAGCTAAAGGGTTTGCACAACAAAGGTTTGAGAATTTTGACAAAACTTTTTCTCCAACAGCAAAGCCTGAAAGTTTGAGATTGGTGTTGGCTTTGGCTGCAAGGAGGGACCAGTGAGTGCATCATTTTGATTTTGAGACTGCATACTTGAATGCAAGTCTTGAGGAGACTGTTTACATGGAACAACTTTTGGGATTTCAACAGAATAGTGACAAAAAGGTGTACAAATTGAAAAAAGCTTTGTATGGTTTAAAACATGGAATCTTTGCATACATGATGAGCTGGTGAAGCTAGGTTAGAAACGCAGTGCAGCTGATGCGTTTGTTTACACCAAAGGAGATGTGATCTTGGTGATTTATGTAGATGACTTGTGTGTAGCAGCAAATTCAAAACAAGAGATTCAGGCAGTAAGAAAGGAGTTGTCAAAGAAATTTGGTGTCAAAGATCTTGGAGTTTTAAGGTCTTATCTATGAATTGATGTTAAATGGAGTGAAGATGGGAGTTGTTTGTTGAGCCAACAGAAGAAAATTCAGAGTTTGATAGAAAAGTGTGGATTGCAGGATGCAAAGACAGTGAAGAGTCCAATGTCAGTTGGTTATGGGAATAGTGAAGGGACTAGATAGTTTGAAAATCCAGAGATATATAGGAGCTTTGTTGGAAGTCTGATGTTTATCGCTAATAACTCCAGGCCAGACATTTCTTTTGCCATTGGGATACTTGGAAAAAAAGCAAATTGTCCTACAGTAGAGGATTGGACAGCAGTGAAACATTTGTTGAGATATTTAAAGGATAGCATGGACAGGAAATTGAATTTGCAAAACAGTCGAGCTGGACTTGAATGTTTTGTTGACAGTTCATTTGCTTCTGAGCTACAAGATAGAAAGTCAATGACAAGATTGTTGATTAAGTTTGAAAAAAGCACAATTGTTTAGAGAAGTAAAAAACAGGGATACGTAACACAAAGTACAGGAAAAGCTGAATTTGGTGCATTATCTGAGTTAGTTAATGAGATTAAATGGATTAGACAGTTGTTAAAAGATCTAAATAAAGAGTGTGTTGATCCAGTGGTGATAAATGAGGATTCTGAATCTTGCATTACAATGGCTGAAGCTGAAAACCTGAAGTGCAGAACAAAATACATTGGTATGAGGTATCAAAATATCAGAAAAATGGTACAGAATAGAATTGTGAGTCTGCAATACATTGAATCAAAACACAATCAAGCAGACATCTTGACAAAGGCATTGACCATTGATAGACATGACCAGATGTCACGTCTATGTGACATGTCTTAAATTTAGGCCTAGCCATCGAGCTAAGTTAGTTTTATAACAGTTTTAGTTTAGTATACAACATACACACATCATACATTTCAGGAGGGGATTGTCAGGTTTTGATAGGATATATAGTTAATGTTAAAATGCTGAAATGTAAAGGTGTGTGTCTGTAGTTTTTCCATGATGAGAAAACTGCTTCTTGTGCCCAGATTCACAATATCCAGCCCAGGTGTGTGATAGTCAAAACAAAGGCTAGTTAACGAACTAAAATTCTGTGAGAAAGAGTTTTGTTTACAGAAGGGTTTTCAATAACAAGATTGTTTTGAGAATATCAGTCACATTAAAAGCAAGGGGTTTGGTTTCCACATGTCATGAAAAATCATCCAATTAGCCTGAGAGGGCTACACCCAAAGAGGTAGAGAAATGTGGGCTGAAATTGTGTCTTTGGAAAAGAAGTCAGTTCTATTTTAACCTCCAAGCTATATAGATTAATTAATAATAGTTTTGCAGATGCTGTAGCTTGACTAATCTTTCAAAAAATAACAGTTATAGTTTTGTTCCTGTTAGCCAATCTGGCTAAAGCAAAATGCTATTAGACTTTATTGTTGTTATTTTACTTTTGCTCATGCTGTTTGCAATAAAAGAAAAAGCTTGCTGAAGCTGCCTGCGTGTTGGTGACTGGTCTTATGGACTCTTTTTCCTATACATTCATCATCATTAAAATTCAACAAGGCTGCCCCAGCTGGAGGAAAAAGCACCAACACCCATTAAGTTGGACGTTCTGGCCACCTGGTGAGGGTTTATCCCAAGCGAGATTCTGCTCAGTACTTACTTGATGGCTTTATATATGGTTTTCACATTCCATATTCTGGTTTAAGAGTTTATCGGTTTGCACCTAATGCACGTTTGGTGAGGGAGTTACCGGGGGTAGTAAGGGACAAGCTAGCGAAGGAGCTGACAGCAGGGATGATATCTAGGCCCCATAGAGAATTGCCAATGCCAACATTACAGTTGTCACCGCTAGGTGTGGTACCCAAGAAGGCACCGGGGGGTATTGCTTAATCCACAATCTTTCTTATCCCAAGGAGGAGTCAGTGAATGACGCTATTGACCCAGTGCTGGCATCTGTAAAATCTGCATCCTTTGATTCAGCAGTACAGATGGTTAGAGCTTTGGGCAAGGGAGCTCTTTTGGCAAAATACGATATAAGTAGCCTTCAGGCTACTTCTGGTACACCCAGAGAATTTTGACTTGCTAGGTTTCCAATTTGAGGGCATGTACTATTTTGACAAGGCGATGCCAATGGGCTGTTCCATTTCTTGCTTGGCTTTCGAGAAGTTTAGTACCTTCCTGCATTGGTTTGCTGTGAAGAGGTCTGGTATCCTGCAATTACGCATCACTTAGATGACTTCCTGTTTGCTGGGGCCCCCAGCACGGCAATGGGATGGGATACTTTGTGGGCTTTTCAAACTTTGATGGATGAGATGGGAGTGCTGTTGGCTAACAAGAAGATGGAGGGCCCTGCCATCCAGCTAACTTTTCTGGGTATCGAGATTGATACAATCAAGGGTTTATCCCACCTCCCACATGAAAAATTGGGGCCTATTGAGACAACAGATAAGGGCAATGAGAGGTAGGCATAAGGCCACATTGCATGACTTTCAATCTTTAGCAGGTTTGTTGAATTTTGCTTGCAAAGTGGTGGTTCTGGGATGGGCTTTTTGTACTTGCCTATACAAGGCCATGAGGGGGGTGTCTTCCCCACATCACCACGTTCTCATGGGAGACATGAGGACCTGAAGGTTTGGGACTCGTTTCTTGGGAATTCAATGGTGTATCATTCTGGAGGAGCGAGATGCTTCTCAAGGCAGATTTACAGGTTCATTCTGATGCATCTGGAGCCCATGGTTTTGGTGTATACTGGAAAAGGCAATGGGCAGCAAAGAGTTGGCCTCAGGGTTGGATGAGTACCGGGTTGACAAGGGATCTTATCTTTCTGGAACTTTTCCCTATTGTGGTGGCAGTTCATTTTTGGCCAAAGCAATTTGATCAGAAAACTGTTTGGTTTTGGGGTGACAATCAGGCAGTAGTTCATGTCATCAATTCCCAGAGCTCAAAGTCTCCAAGGGTGATGGCTTTGGTCAGATCCATGGTGTTGCAGTGTTTAAAATACAACGTGCTGTTTCAGGCATGCCATGTGCCTGGCCTATTGAATCCCTTGGCAATGCCCTCTCGTGTTTTCAGTTTCACAGATTTCAAGAGCTAGCTCCAGAAGCAGCAGCACAGCCTTTGACAGTACCAGCTCATCTGTGGGACCTTGGAGGATAGAGATTGAGCGGGCTATTCTGCACTCTGTTGCCCCTTCTACACACAAGTCCTATAAGCTTGCGATGTGAGCTTTTAGATAATTTCTTGTGGCTGTGGGTGAAATTGAGGTTTGGACCCTGAGGGTGGAAGTCATACTCCACTTTGTAGTTCATCTTAGACAGTCCAGACTGTCTCCAATCACCATTAGGAGAAAGTTGGTGGCCGCCCTTTTACTCCTGGGTGTGTGTGTGGGGTTCTCAGATCCCACAGTGGATTTTAGGGTATGGAGGGCTTTGGAGCGATGGTCTAGGGAGCTCCCTCCAGCGTGTGATACCTGGATGCACTCCCTCCAAGTGGTGTGCGCCTCACCAGAGGAAGTTACCTTGTTTCAGGCTGCCTTTTCGTTGGCCTTTTTTGCTGCAACCAAAATTAGCGAGGTCATCCCTAGTTCTCGCTTGGATACATCAGGCTGGACATTATTGTTATCTGATGTTCAAGTTTTGGAGTAGGGCCTGCAATTGTGCTTTAGGCACTAAAAGACGGACCAGTTGGCCAGGGGTCAAACCATAGTCTTATCTTGGGCTCCTAGGGGCCAGATATGCCCAGTAAATTCTTTGACAGATTACCTCAGATTGCACCCAGCATCCCCTGGTTATTTGTTTTTGCATGTCTTGGCCCTTCCTTTGACACAATTTCAATTTAGGGTGGGGTTGTGGGAGGCTCTGAAGCATGCGGGCTTACCAGTGGCCCAATTTTCTTCTCATTCATTTGTAATCGGAGCTGCCATGGCCACGGCAGCTCACAGCCTAGGCAATGCTGTGATTCGATGTATTGGGCGATGGCGCTCTGGAGCATTTAAAGCTTACATCCACCCTTAGGTTGGCTAGATGTTGACTTCTAGTTCCGGGGGGGCTGAACAATGATTGCTTGATGTTGTAACGTGTGTTTTTATGTTGAGCAGATGGAGATCAGGGTGACGTATGGATTGTTGGTCACAGCTTGGTTTTTTGGACTGAATGACATGCTCTCCAGTCATGCCGAGATCAAAACCTGGGTCTGGAGCAATTTGGGCATATTCATTGGTTTGGGCAGAGAGGCATGTTATGGGGGGGGGGCTCCTTTCCTGAATCATCGAGTTGGCTGATACTTCCCATCTCCTCGGATACTCCTCATCCACCTGGGTGAGAATGATTTGGTCAAGACCCCTGGTTTTCAGTTAGTCCAAAGGATCATCGCGGACCTCCACGAAGTACGACGCCAGTTGCCGGGCACTGTTTTGTATGGACCAAGCTCTTGCTGCGACGAACCTGGCCTGATGCAATCAGATACTCTGCCATTAATGTGGCTCGTCGCTGGGTGAATTGGGGTGTTTTGAGGGGGTTGGAAGCTATGGGAGCCTCATGTGTTGAACATAACCAGATTAGTGTTGAATTGCCACATCTGTACTGGGATGATGGGGTTCATCTCTCCCCATCGGGCTGTGATCTGTACCTGGATTCCATCGTTTCTCACATCAAACAAGTCTTATTGGGGGGGAGGGGATGCCAAGCTAGGCTGGCTTCCTCCTGTGGCAGGGCAGGGACCCCCCCCCCCTCAGGATTATTGGATAACTGATTTGTCAATATTTGGTCATTTACAATGGATGATTGGTTTACATCGACAGCTTAAAATCTCTGACTTCATCAATCATAAAGCTGATGTCAGGATTAGACGGGGGTAGTGGAGATTTTATTAGATGTTTCACAACTTATGTATGACCCTTGTTGACATATGCTTGGTTTCGGGCATGACTTATCCCTGATGGCTTGACATGATTTATGATGAGGATTACATCAGGAATTATGGCATGTGCACATACACATGTGTCAAGAAGGGAGTTATAATAATGTGAAGATTTATGGCTGTCAAATTGTTGTATAAGACCCTGTATAGATGAATAAAGTTGTGGCCATTTGTTACCCACAAAAGGCATTCAGATTTCTTTGTGCCAGTGCAACCTGTGTATCCAGCTCTTTCAGCTTCCTACCCAAAGCCTCATAATCCCTTCTGATATTCTGAAGATTATGCCTTGCAGTATCATTGGTTCCCACATGGACCAAGAGGAAGGGGTAATGGTCAGTAGGCTTGACAAGACTTGTCAGCCTCGCTGTCACATCATGGATTTTTGCCCCAGGGAGACAACACACCTCCCAGAACAACTTGTCAGGCCCACAAACCACTGCTTCTGCGCTCCTCAACAAGGAGTCCCTCGCCACCACCACATGCCTCTTCTGCGGCTTAGTAGTGGCTGTTCTCTGAAGTGGCACTCTTAGGGTCCCCTGAGGACTGTCCCTGCTGTTTTTCCTCTTCACTCTTGATAAGGGAGAGAGCTTCCAATTGATTGTGTAGCTGCAACCTTCCAGAACGATCCCTGGTTTCCCTCTTTCTGTGTGTGATGTTCCTCCAGCTGTCTACCTCCTGCATGCATGAAGTGACCTCCTCCTCAACAACTTCCTCTGTGTGTCACCATCAGAGACCATTCATTCTTCTCTGTCTAAGAAAACTTTTTGTTCCCTAATATGCTGAAGTGTAGCTACCCGGGCCTCCAGGTGCTGGACTTTCTCTTCCATGAGAACTACCAGCTTGCACTTGGTGCAGGTGAAGTTCCCCACATTTCTTGGCAAGAAGACAAACATCCCACAAGTGTTGCAGGTGACCACAGCAACTCCCCCAGTCTCCATATTGAAAAATCTTAAGTAAGCACTGAAACAGGACTGTGGGCTTCTACCTCAAGAAGTCCCCTGGTAAAGACCCATGTAAAGGTCCCCTGTTCTCTTGGCCTTTTCACCAGGCTCTGTCAGTGAGCTCAATCAAATGGGCTTCTAACTCTACAGAGAGCTTCTGGATGCTACCTTATTCTGGAGGCAAGTCTCTGATTATCTTCCTCTGAGCAAAAAAAACAAAACAAAAAAAAACCCTCAAAGTCCTTTAAATTATTATTATTATTATTATTATTATTACCTCTAAAAAGAAAGGTCAAAGCCCCCCTTCTACCTGTGCTGTGTTTTCCCTTGTGCTGTGAAAAAATTGATGTGATTCAGTGGAATTAAATTCCTCCATCCACCTTGTTTTGTTTTAAGCAGTATTGTGCAATTCCAGTGTCCAGCACAAATGCACTATGGTATCTTTAGGGACACAACACTAAATTATTTAATTGGGCTAAGGACATGAAAGCACACAGACACAGCAAAACACTCAGCTGGGCACTGAGCTTTCTACCTGAAATGTGTCCATGTTTTGCAGCAAGCCCCTTTAGCAACCCCCCCCCCCCCCGCTACCTGCCTTTCCTGTACTGAATATTGCAACAGGTACAAATGGAAAAACATGTTTATTGAGGAAAAGGGGGTGAATGTTAGAGCATATTTTACTCTCATAGTGGGGACAGAAAAATACAACAAGCATAAAAGCTCCTACTTTTGATAAAATATTTGCAACTGCTGTCCTGAACATGTGTGTATCTTTCATTTTTATTTCAGCTAGTTTTGATGATGCAATACATATTACTATTGCTCATACCATGTCTTGTATGTAAATGCAGGCTATAGTAAAAAGGACACTTGCATTTTCTTCTGGTTTCTAGTGGAAGATACACATGTGGCACATTGACAGAACACATGCTTTGCATGTGAAACATCTCACATGTAAATTTACCTCTGACACAGTTGAAAAGCACTTCTAGCAACATGCTACCTTCCAGACATTTTAGATTTCAACACTAAGCCATGATGATGTTGGTCAGAAATGTGAGTTATCTACATTTGGAGGGCACCAGATTATCTCCCCATAGTATAGACCAGTACCTTTTAAGCTATCCTGTCATGCTTATCCTGAGAGAAGCTTGAAAGATATGAGATCAGCTTCCTCTATTCCAGGAGGAGAAAATTGTGGCATACTACAGACACTTTCCTCAGTTCAGTTGCTATCTGTCTTGCTGCTCGCTCTCATCCCTCTTCCTCAGCCTCATTCAGACTTTTAATGAACCAAATGAAATTTTAAATTAATGGACATTCCACCCCTGCCCCTCATACACAAACACAAACACACACACACACAATTATGTACAGATACATGGAAAGATGGAAGGAAGCGGGGGAAAGGAAAGCATTGCTACTCTCAAAGACATAGCCATGTTAGTAAGGAGAAGTATGCAAAGGGATCTTGTAGCATCTTTGAGAGAGAGAGAGAGAGAGAGAGAGAGAAAGAGAAAGAGAAGAGAAGAGAAAAGAAAAGAAAAAATGATAGCATAAGTCTTTATAAACTTAAGTCTAAAAAAGCTTGTGCAACCAACTTCTTTCTTTCTCTCCATTATGACATTACTGCACATAGACTGCAATTGCACCAGGAAAGAAGCAGCCTTGTAGATACTCATTGCATGATGACATCTCCTATCCATAGCTGCCCTGTTCCCTTGTCATGGGGAAAACCCATGAATGACCTGGCAATCACTCAAGTCCCTAAATGTAAAATGTCACTCCCCAGGCAGTTGTGTGATTGCCAAACACATGGTATCAACGTCCCTTCCTCCTCCTTGTCTCTCACTATTCTGAAGCACCCTGATTATCTTTCTTTTTTCTACTTATTTTTTTTTAAACTTTTTGAATTTTATTATTTTATTATTAATTGCTGTGAGAATGGGGATCATATAGTAAAGTCCTTAGTCTCAAAGATGCTTCAAGATCTCTTTGCACATTGTTGCTGTAAGTCATTTGTTGTTGCCAACTTTTCACCTAAAGTATACAGTTGTCTGTACATTTTTCTTAATACATACATTTTTTAAGAGTACCAATGTGATATAGTTGTTTGAGTATTGGACTAGGACTCTGAAGACCAAGGTTTAAATCCCAGATTAAACATAAAGACCCATTAGGTGACCTTAGGTGAGTCACATACTCTCAGCCTCAGTGGAAGACCATGGCACCCCCTCTTTGAATAAATTTTGCTCCCCGCAAAAAAAAAAACCCAACCCCCTTATAATAGACCAGGTCCCCATAAGTCAGAGGCCTCAAACAGATGGGCCAAAACAAGTGGTTTCAGGCTTCGTTAGGGGGTGAGGCATTTAGATGACGCATGGACCGGAAGCAGCCAAAAACCATGCTGCAGCTGCTGTAAGGGGAGGAAAGCCAGACTAAAGGCCTAAGCAGACTGCCAGAAATAGTGCACCTTAAATTGAGGCACTGTCCTGGCTCAGTGCTAGAGAATCATGGGAACTGTATTTTTTTCTGGGACATTGAGCCTTCTCTGTCAGAGAGCTCTGGTGCCACAATAAATTACAGTTCCCATGATTCCCTAGCACTGAGCCAGGGCAGTGCCTCAATTTAATGTGCACTATTTCTGGCAGTCTGCTTAGGCCCTAAAAAGAACCAAAAACAAACCACTCTAGCTGGGAAAGTGTAAATTTTCAACCAAGCATATATACACTGCAAGACGAGACTGGTGCCAAAGAAATGCTCCACCCTAACCCTAAACCTAAACCAGCATATCAATGCACCAGTACATTTAAAGAGGACGGTGCCAGCAGTCAGGGTGGCAATGCAAAAAAGAGAAAGTGTGACACTTCAAATGGCTGTAAGTACTAACATACACAAACCAGACATTCCAAGAGGGGGCATGGGGTGAAGGGGACATGTAGGGGGAGCATGATTGTGCACTGGCGGTGGTTTACTGGGCAAACTTCTGCTCTGATGCCCTGTCCTGGTGGAGGGTTGCAGGTGTGATGGTGTGCATGATCAAAGGAGGCAGCCATCAATGGGATGTCACATAGACAGCAGGCTGTCACCAGTGGCATGTTTGTGCAATAGTGAGAAGGGATGGAGAGGTAGGATTTTTTTTAAAAAAAATATCCAGCAATGAGACTTGATGCTATGCTGTGCAGTCATGGTGTGTGCATGTGGGTAGCCTTGGGAGTGGGTAGTGTGGTCAGCGGGATTTTGGCCTGCTCTCGAAAATGGCAGCTTCAGGCTGCTCTTTCCTGCCCATCTGCTTTAGGCCAGAAACAACTTGAAGGCATACAACACACACATACACTTCTTAAAGTATATCTCTCATGGACTAAAGAGAATGTGTGTGTCCTAGACAGTTTTCAGATGTATGTGTGCCTTTATGCATATTTCCTTCTTCAGCAAACATACTGAGAATCACAAAAAGCTGCCAATTTCTGAGGAAAAGTTTCTTTGAACTTCCTCCCTCTTACCACCAGGGCCAAGGGGTGTGAAATGGATATTCCTATAGACAAAGGCACACCCAAGGGATTTATTTTAATAATAATAATAATAATAATAATAATATTTATGTGTATCCCTCCCTTTGGGAGACCAAATCAGGGCAGGTCACAACAATAAAATCATACATAATAAATCACAACATTCCCACCCCACCCCCCTTAAAACAGTATTAAATCAATAACAAATTAAAACACATTTAAACAATTTAAAAACACATTACATATAACATCTTGCAACAGCAGCAATTAGGCCATGGCAATGTTTGCTCATTCCCTCAGTAGATGGGGCTATGGAAAGATCATTCGAAGGGAGGAAGTAGCCGAGGCCGGGATACTTTGTCTGGAAAGGCCTGCCGGAAGAGATCCGTCTTAACAGCTCTTTTAAAGCTATCTAGCGGTGTTAATTGACGGATCTCATCCGACAGGCCATTCCAGAGTCTGGGACCGACAACAGAAAAAGCCCTCTGGGAGGTTGCCAAAAGCCTGGACTTTTGAGGCTGCAGCAAATTCCTCCCAGAGGACCGGAGAGCATGGGGAAGATTGTATGGGAGAAGGCGGTCCCTGAGATAGTTTGGACCTAAGCCATTTAGGGCTTTAAAGGTAATAACCAACACCTTGTACTGGGCCCGGAAGCTGATAGGCAGCCAATGGAGGGACCTCAAAACTGGAGTAATGTGGTCCCTCCAAGATGTTCCAGAGACAAGTCTGGCTGCCATATTTTGTACCAGCTGTAATATCTGAAACAAGCACAAGAGTAGCCCCATGTAGAGCGCATTACAAAAATCGAGGTGTGAGGTTACCAGCGCGTGCACAAGAGTCTCGAGATCCCTTACTTCCAGAAAAGGGCGCAGCTGGCATATCAGCCGAAACTGATAACAGGCGCTCCTGACTGTCACATTTACCTGATTTATCATCAGGAGCGATGAGTCAAGGAGCACCCCCAGACTGCGAACACAGTTACTGGAGGAGAGTGTGACCCCCATCCACGACTGGAGGTTGCAATCGGATTCTTGGTTTTGGGGCAGCTACCATGAGCACCTCCGGATTCAGTTTCAATCTGTTTTTCCTCATCCAGCCCATTACCACCCGAAGACATTCATTGAGAGAGGAGATGGCATTAGAATTCGAGGCCGACGAACGAGACACGGAGAAATAGATTTGGGTATCATCAGCGTACTGATAACACCCAGCACCATAACTCCATATAATCTCACCCAGCGGCTTTATATAGATGTTAAACAGCATCAGGGACAAAATAGCCCCCTGAGGGACCCCACAAGTGAGCTCCCTCTTGCTAGAGCTACTGTCCCCAAGCAGCACCCTCTGGGACCTACCCGAGAGGAAGGACCAGAACCACTGCAATGCAGTGCTCCCGATACCTAACCCCCTCAGTCGATCCAAGAGGATGCTGTGATCTATCGTGTCAAATGCCGCAGAGAGGTCTAGGAGCACCAACAGGGTCACACTACCCCTGTCGATGCTCAGACACAGATCGTCGGTCAAGGCAACCATGACAGTCTCAACCCCAAAACCCATCTTGAAGCCGGTTTGAAATGAGTCTAGATAATCGGTTTCATCCAAGACTGATTGGAGCTGAAGAGCATCCTCTTGGACCCTTGATTCAACTTCTTGTAGTAGAAATAATATGGGACTCTAGAGGGTCAGGCAACCCTGGTTAGCCACAACATTTGTTGAGTTGTAACATCTGCTGTCATTCAGCTTAAACTCCTTCACAGAGATTCAAGATGCTGCCTTATACACAGTGTAAAACGTTGGAGGGATTCATCACAGTAAAACTTGTCCATGCATCCAAGGGATACTGGAGAGATAGTAACATCATCTGTGTCAGGCAAGAGATTACAGTAGATCCAGCAAGGCCAAAGAAGAGAGATAGCAACTCATCTGCCTGTTGTATAACAGCTGGGAAATTATGTGGTTGTGGTAGGCTACCTCAGAAAGACTAGCCATAAGGATGAGTTAAAGGAGAGGAAGAAACATGCAGAGGAAGAAGGAGCCAGCTTGGTTTTGTGAGCAATCTGGCCATTTTAGGAGATAACAGGTCCATCAATTCTTCCTGCTATTACTGGGCTAGATACTGCTGTATGAAGCCTGATAGGCAGCCCAGCAAAGAAAGGAGACCAATGAGTCATTGCTGCACTGAATCCAGATCTAGCAACCTTGAGCAACCCCTAAGGCAGTGATGGGGAACCTTTTAGGGGCTGAGTGCCCAAACTAAAAAGCCTTCCGGCACCGGGTGCAGCAATGACTCGGGGGGGGGGGGGGCTTCCAAGGCGGGACTTCTTTCCCCTGCCCTCCCATGCCTTCACCTGCCTCTCTCCTAGGCCTTCAGCTGCCTCTCTGGAGACAACTAAAGGCCTGGAGGGGGGTGAGGAGGGAAGAAGAGGAACAGGTATGCACCTGTTCCTCCTCCCCCTGCACTCTCCCAGGCCTTCAGCTGCTTCTCCAGAGACAGCTTGAAAGCCCGGGACAGCAGAAAAAAGGAAGAGCAGGCACGTGCCTGTTTCTCCTCCTCCCCTGCCCTCCGATCTCTCCGCATGCTCTCCAAAATGGCTTCACATGCCAGAGGTGGCACATATGCCATAGTTCACCAAGGAGAGCTGGCTCTAAGAGGCTGGTAACTTAGGATCTGTAAGGAAAGGTTTACCACAGAGGTTTTTTGCATGAGAAGAAGAAAGGTGAAAACCTTTGACATAACAGTGCTTTTGAAGAGGCCCTCCAGGGACAGGATTCTCTGTTGTAAGCCTGGGGAAAGAAAATCCTCACTGAAAGAATCAATAAAACCTCTTAAAGAACTTGGCATAGGGTTATGGAATTTCAAGATCAAGGGGTTCAATGTCCCCCTACCAGGGGAGGCCACCATGCTGAGCCAGACTGTTGGTCCATCTAGCTCAGTGTTGCCTTTCTTGACTGGAAGCAATTATCCTGGGTTACATGCAGGAGTTCTGCCTGGAAATGAGAGGGATTAATCTGCTGTCAAAACATGCATTCGACTACTATGATTTTCCTCTTAACTTTAGAGCTGTACAGTCTTTTTGAACCAATCCAGAATAATGATGAGAACTGGCTAATTCTGATCAATTTATGTCCCATTCAAAATTGAATCAAACCAATTCCAGAGTAAAATGGACTATGCTTTGAAGCATTTTAGACTAATCCAGAGATCTTGATGTCAAGAATGTATGGGAAAAGCTAGAAAAATAAGTCTCCAATATGACTATATAAGAAAGATGTCAAAGGGGCGTGATGTAGAGGGGCAAGAAGGGAACTGGACTCTGTTCTTTGATAGTTGGAAAGTGCAGTTTGAGGGATGGATCTCACTAGCACCTTGCAATCACAATGTTTTTGAGAAGGGAACATATGACAGTATTGATATTATATAGTCAATTTCATTCAGCACTTCTTCATGCTGTGTTAGTAGTAGGTCACTGCAGAACTGTGGTGAGGAATGGTGGGTGGTGGGCTCTATGTTTGTCTTGTTGAACAGCCTAGCTTATTCTTCTGTTTGTCTTTCTTGCTACTTTCTGTTTAATGATTGTGCCTGGGTTTCTGCCATCAAAACCTATTCCCTCCCACTCTGTTGCTCATTGTACTTAGTTAGTTCACTGTTAATGGGAGAGATAGTCTGAATCTGAAGTCTGCCTGAAGAATGTCTTCTGGGACCATATGGTAGTAGGAGAGGACCTCATGATGTTCCTTATCTTTCATGGAGGTAGCAAATCAGGAACAGCAGGCACTATTACAGTACTAGAGGCCTATTGCAACACCTTCAGGCATAGCAGACTGAGGGCCGATGCACATGGCCCATAAGGGGCGGCTCTGGGCTGCCCCTGGGAGTGGCAGATTGTGGCCGCGGCAACCACATGCTGCAGCCCTAATCCTCCTTTTTGCCACCCCCAAAAGAGCAGGCAAATGCTGCTTCTTTTGGGGATGGCAAAAAGCTGAGCCGCTGCCAAGGCTCTTTTGCACCCCATTGGCGCAGCATGTATTCATGCCCTGATGCTGTGGGCCATGCTGACAGGCGCATAGCATCAGAACGGAGTTGTTGGTAAAAGTCCTCCATTTTTCATATATATTTTGACTGTGCGGAGTCCCCTATGACCCCAGGCTGACCCCTGGGAGATAGAAGCCATAATCCCCTAGATGTGAAGTCATGTAAGCAAGTAGAGTTACAAAAGACCACCGGAACAGGCAGGTTATGGGAGTTGCCTTGGGGAATATCCCATTATGTTGGAAAAGATATCTAATAGTGTTTGTTTGTCGTAGTCTCACACTTGATGAGACAGTGATTAGATTTGATGGCACCTCCTTTCTCTAGCTTCCTTTCCTTGATTGCTTTGATACCACATGCATTGTTTAGACTATGCCCAGATGTAAGTAAACAATGAAAAGCCCATTACGTCTTTTTCTAGCTATTGTCCAGCCCATGGCTAGAAGGCTAGAACCCCTGGATTTTGGCAGACATTGTGCTACCTTGGAAGTGCATGCTGAAACTCTGTCAGTCTGTACTCTGAGATAGTTCCCATGACCCCTCTCTTGCCAGTCATGCCCCTTCCACGGAACTCATTTTCATTCGCCGCCAAAGCCCAGAGGAGTTGCTTGGGTGTGAGTATGGGCCTTTGCAGACTGCCAGAAATAGTGCAAATTGAGTCCACTTTAAGGGTTAGGGTTAGTGCTAGGGAATCATGGGAATTGTTTTTTTGTTTTTTGTTTTTTGAGACATTGAGCCTTCTCTGTCAAAGAGCTCTGGTGCCACAATAAAATACAGCTCCCATGATTCCTTAACCCTAATCCTAACAGTAGACTCAATTTGCACTATTTCTAGCAGTCTGCAAAGGCCCTATATCTCCCTCTATCCTGGTTTCCCTCGCTGCCTTCCCTGCTCTCTCTCTTCCCCGCTTATTCCTCTAGCATGTGTGTGTGTGTGCTGCATTTGGATGTTTGCTTATTGTTGCCAAATAAATATTTTAGACTTTAATTGGAGCTTGGTCCGTTTCAGTGTCTTCCCAGCTAGAATTCTTACGTCTCCCATAGACAATTGGATAGGTCCTAGAAGCGCAGTTGGGTGCTTCCCTCTCTCATTTGAGCTAATTATAAATTCCCCAGAATTAGGTCTTGGTTTCCCAACATGTGGAGTAAGAGTGGCCAGTATACAGTTGCCCCACCCCAACTCCACTCCCAGGCCAGCCTAAGGTGCTGATCTGCATCCCCCCTGATTCTCTAGGGCAGGGATGGGCAAATATTGGGGAGGCATATGATACCTTGGATCCTGTGCCAATAGAAAGTTGGGCTATTGAATAAATGAATAAATAAACCCAGATTTGTCAAGACATAGCAGAAAAGGTATTGGGTAAGAAAGAAGGTTCCTCAAGAATATCTCCAAGAGATTTCTTCATTGGTAGCATTATAGTGATCCCATTGTTTCTCCTGTATATCTATAAGCATATTGTTCATTTTGTTTCCATATTTTCTCTTTCTCACCAAATATTGCCCTTGTGATATGTCAAGCAATTCCAGTTAACCTTGTTCCACTGTTGGTAGAATGGGCAGGGAAGTCAGTGGTATAAATTTATCAAAGGGTAATGATAATAGCCTAGCTCAATTTATTTTATTTCTTTATGGAGACCTTAGTAAATTACTTCTTGGGGTGTCAACTGATGATTAACAGAGACACAAATGGGAAGAAAACCTATTTGAGATGTCTTCACATTTTGTTAATAAAGATCCTCCTAAAAGCAGGGTGCATGAATAGCAATAGCAAGTACATTTCTATACTGCTTATCAATGCACTTAAGCACTGAATAAGAATTGGAGCTAGTTCAAATATGAGATAATAGTTCTGCTGATGGTGGTAGCACTATATTTACCTTTGGGGGGTTGCAGACTGCCAGAAATAGTGTGAATTCAGTCCACTTTTAGGGTTAGGGTTAGTGCTAGGGAATCATGGGAACTGTTATTTTTCTGAGACATTGAGCCTTCTCTGTCAGACAACTCTGATGCCACAATAAAATACAGTTCCCATGGTTCCCTAACTCTAACCCTAACCCTAAAAGTGGACTGAATTCACACTATTTCTGGCAGTCTGCAACCCCCCTTTGTTTCTTTATCCAGATAGTTATACATTGCTTTTCAGGGCATAGTAGCCTTGCACAAGGCACTGTACAAACTCTAAGATAAAAAGATAACCACTTTATACCATTAATTTAAAACACACTACACCCATCAAAATTAACATAATAATTAACCCAGATCACATCTGTTAACAAAATGTGATAATAACAGAACCATGTGGGATCCCAGGAGTTATGAATTTCATAGGTGTGATTCTATCCTACAAAAACAAAAGCAGACAAACACAACCCTATTTTGATACCCACCAGTCATAATAGGGGGGTTGCAGACTGCCAGAAATAGTGCAAATTGAGTCCACTTTTAGGGTTAGGTTTAGGGAATCATGGGAACTGTATTTTATTGTGGCATCAGAGCTCTCTGACAGAGAAGGCTCAATGTCTCAGAAAAAAAAAGTCCCATGATTTCCTAGCACTAACCCTAACCCTAAAAGTGGACTCAATTTGCACTATTTCTGGCAGTCTGCAACCCATCTTTCAGTGATAAACCTAATGCTAGACACAGTATCCAAAACTGCTTTAAAAGTCCAGGAATACCAAATGGGTCATTGCTGTCATACACTGCAGCAATCCAATTTCTGTCCCAACACCTAGTTGGAACCTGTATCAGAAAGGATCTAAATAACGCCCTTACAAACTGACTGGAAATGGCAAAACAACAATCTTGTTCAGGATCTTGCTCATCTTGAAAATATAAGAACATCTGGGGCTTTGGAGATGCCCTCCACAGTTAGTACCTGAATAGCAGTCTCAACATCTAGAAAGGTGGTCTCATTCTTCTCTACCATAGTGAGATGTATAGTATGTATAGTTCATTACTGTACAACATTTTTTCTGAAGATGAATTTATGGGTATATCCAATATTAGAGGCTCCTTAACCCTGACCCATATAATAGAGTAAATCTACAGAAATTTATAAAGCTTAAATCTGCTATAGATAACAGACCTCCTTAATTTTAAAAGGCTTACCCTAAGTAGGACTAATACTGGAATTAACCTAGGGCTGGAAAATTTGAAAAGCCCCAGATGCTGCTGGAGTGTAGTGTATGCTGGCTTAAACTTTGGTCAGACTTCATCTGGAATACAGTTCTGGGCACCACAGTTCAAGAAGCATGTGGACAAGCTGGAGTATGTCCAGAAGAGGGCAACTAAAAGGTGAACAGTCTGGAAACCATACCATATGAGGAAGAGCTTAGTGAGCTGAATCTGTTTAGCTTGGGGAAGAGAAGGTTAAGAGGTGACATGTTTAAATATCTGAAGAGATGTCACACATGGAGCAAGCTTGTATTTTGGTGCTAGAGACTAGGGCATGGAGCAATGGAGTCAAGCTAAAGGAAAAGAAAATCTACCTAAACATAAACATTAGAAAGAACTTCCTGAATGTAAGCATTGTTTGACAATGGATTACATGGCCTTGGAGTGCGGTGGACTCTCTTTCTTTAGAGATTTTAAAACAGAGACTGGATGGTCATCTGTCAGGAGTGCTTTGATTATGTATTCCTGCATGGCAGAGGATTGAACTGAATGGCCCTGTATGGCCCTTCCAGCTCTATGACTCTAAGATTCATGAAGTCCTAATCCAACACTCAAACTACTACACCATTCTGGCTCCCACACTTGATCTACATCTGCCTATCTGTCTATGCACACACAAATTAGCATACACAGATTTTATAAAAATATGCACCCTCATTTATTCTACTTTACTGATGCTACAATGATCCTGTTAGATCTTGGATCTCAGGCAAGGAGATATATACAATATCTCCAAATGAGTCAAAATCAATGGGCTCTGACAAACTAGGGAAATTCAACAAAATGTGCAGGATAATTCTGCGTAACAGAATCTTGCTCCCTCCATTTTTTTTCTCTTCTCACCCTACATCATGCTTCCTTTTCTCCCAAGACAGAACTTTTAATTTCTTATAAAGGAAACACTGGCACTGTATTTAGGCCAAGCTTATCTGCAAGCAATTCCACATGAGAAATAGATAAATCTAGTCCAGTTGCACAGAAATTAAAATGCTGAAACCTTAATCAAGGAAAAAAAGGAGCGAGAAGATTATAGGTTCTCCTGTGGTCTTTGAAGATCTCCCACAATGAAATCATCAATAAGTTGAATCCCTGCAGTATTCTGTAATTTAAAAATAATGCTTGCTAAGAATTTCAGAAGCATAATTAACAGGACAATGAGACAGAAGAAGACTTGATTACCAGACCATCTTACCAAGACTCATGAAATGCTTTAAATGTAGGAAATGTACATAATATTCAAAACTTTCATTTCTGGAAAAAAATAAAATAAAAGATATTTACCAGAATGTCTATTTTGCAGGAAAATCTTTTTGAAATGGGCATGTTAAAATTTCTTGTTCTTTTTTAGCCAGTTTAGAAATAGTGCACATGCAATTTTAACTGCCATAATTCAATGCTATGGAATTCTGGGATTTGTAGTTTTGTGAGATATTTAGCCTTCTCTTTCAGAGAGCTCTGGTGCCTCACCTAACTAGATATTCTAGGGTTCTATAGAACAGAATCATGGCAGTTGAAGTGGTTTGAAACTACTGTACTTTAATTCTGCAGTATGGATAAACATTAAGTTATAGTAATAATGTAATTTGGCATGGCATAACTTCTTCTTATAGAGTAACTATAATTTTAGTTACTTTGTATAGCTACAGAGGTTCAGTCCTACTAAATGTTGGAGGAGGAATATCACATGGCTCAAGTACTGGCTTCTGCTATGTCATGTTTTGCCTCTGTTTGTTGTGGATGTTACAGCAACACCAAGCTGGACAGAATAGTTTGCTGTGTGCCCAAGGCCAGTGGCTTGTAGCATTCAGACTTTTCAAAGTTACAACAACAATTCATTTATTCGGTCTTTGACCAGCAGTCAGAAATATAATACAGTACAAAACAGTACAAAACAGTTACAATAATATCACATTAAAACCATGCAAATAAAATATGAATTTAAGAAATAAAAATAAAACTTTTAAGACTTCAAAATAAATTTCAGGCACATCCAGGCCCTCTCTACTAGAATCCATTACCCATTACTTCCCCATCAGTCTTTGCCCAAATTGACTTTTTATTCTCCTCTGGTTATAAGAAAGGGTATACCATCATTTCAAAGTTACTTTCATGAGACTGAAAAAATTATTTTAAAATAATATAGAGTCTTGTTGCACCTCATAGACTAACAAATTTATAGTTAGCATACGTTATCCCTAGACTGATGTGCTCTCCACATCTATCTCTGTTGGAATCTGAAATAACTGTAACTGCTGTGGTTACTAACTACTGAGTAGGCCAATGGCACTGTAAGGGTTATTTTTTTAAAAAAATGTTCCAAGCTCTGACTCTGACTATGGAACTCCCCCCTCATCACTTGTTTTAGAGCCAAAGTTGCCATTTATGCTTTAATTCTGGCACGGCTTCACTTTGAGGATGCTACTAGTAGGAAAAGTAATATGCAAATACTATAAACAGACAATTTTTTAGTTATCTCACTTGAAAAGTCCATTCAAAGGTACAGCCATGTTAGTCTATAGAATCAGTATGTCGAGAAAGAAATCTTGTAGCACCTTTGAAAGAAAGAAGTTGGCAGCATGAGCTTTCATAGACTTAAGTTTACTTCCTCTGATACATTTGAATCTGAGGAAGTAGACTTAAGTCTATGAAAGTTCATGCTTTATTTATTGGCTAATTCCCTTACTTTCACTCAATGTGCATTGCATCATCTGTCTGCCTCCTCAGAAGAGTTACATATTTCTGAAGGCTCCTTTCCTTTTCCCACAGTATCACTGCAAAGGACATGTTTCTCAGCTGGTTTTAATAAGTTTCTTTTTAAATAGCAGATGAATGTTAAACTTTATGACCGAGGTGTTTACACTTATTATGGAGGAGTTTAGGGTTAAGAAAATCAATATTTTTTCCAGAACATTCCACTTTACACTTGTTTACCCATAAATTTTCTGCTTTGATCTTCAGTTTGAGGAGGGTTGGCATGAAAACTGACATTTAAATATGTGTTTTTAAATATATTTTTGTTATGAAATGCATGTTTTTTTCTCTGCATTCTGATGTATGTTTGAGCCAATATTACATTGTCACATTTAGAGAAATATGTAAAAAGTGGATTTGTAAACCCCAATCTGCATTTTACTTCAGGAAATGCAGATCAGGTAACTTCTCAAATATCCCTAGAAGAGTAGCAACTCAAAACACACTCAGGAACATTTATTACCTGGGGAGGTGATAATGGAAGGTAAATGAACTTGTTCACTGGCATTCAAGGTAAATGTAAAGGTAGTCCCTTGACATGAATGTCTAGTTGTAACTGACTGTAAAGGGAAGTGCTCATCTCCATTTCTAAGCCAAAAAGCCAGCGTTGTCCGAGGACTACTCTGGAGGTCATATGATCAGCATGACTGCACCGAATGCTGTTACCTTCCCACTGATAAGTGGTACCTATTTATCTACTTGGATTTGCATGCTTTTAAACTGCTAGGTTGGCAGAAGCTGGGACTAATAATGGGAGCTCACTCCATCGTGCAGCACTCAGGCCTTGAACTGCCAACCTTCCAATCTTATGATCATCAGAACTGGCATTGCAGAATGATTAATCTGCCTTTCACTCAGATTAAATTTTAACTCAGGGAGTAGGCTAAATGTTTCACATCTCTAAGGCTGCTGCCATACTACAAAATTAATGCAGTTTGTCATGACTTTATATCTTATGGCTCCATCCTATGGAATCCTACAAATCCCAAATTACAAATCCCAGAATTCCATAGCATTGAGACATGGCAGTTAAAGCAGTGTGAATCTGTGTTAATTCTGCATTGCAGATGCAGTTTTAGAGTTTAGGCATTATATGCATTCATATCATTTCTTGGTTTTTGGATCTTAACAATACTCTGTCTTCCTGTATCAGATAGTCTGCGTTTAAGCTGAGTTTGCTTATTCTTCATTTTGTAGTTTGCAGTTCTCTCTCTCTCTCTCTCTCTCTCCTCCAGAAAAATACATGTTACATTTTTCTGACCATGGGATCTTTTTTTTTAAAATGAAATATTTATTAAAAACATATATAAACATTAAACATACATACATCTTAAAATAACATAACTAATCTAACAACATAACACGACATCACAAAACTTAACATAACATAACATAAACTTCCATAGTTCTTCGATAGTATGTACAGATTTATTTCAGCTTATCACATCTCCTACTTCTTTATTTTCCCCCTTTCCTTTAGCTCTCATTATTCTACTTCTCCTTTTGGTCATTTTATTCATTTTAATAAAACCTATTTTTATCCTTCATTTGTTATACCTTCTTTATTTATTCACTTGTTAACTTTGCTGTTTCATCGCCACATTGCTTTAATATATTCATCGATTGGAGCCCATTCTCTTTCCACTTTAGTATTGTCTTTTTGATTAATTAAAGCCGTCAACCTGTCCATTTTCTTCATTTCTATTGGTTTTGTTAACCATTCCTCTGCAGTAGGAATTTGCTCTTTCTTCCATTTTTGGGCAACTAATAATCTTGCTGCAGTTACCATATAAAGTATCATTCTCCAATATTTTTTCTCAAGTGTCTGTCCCAACTTATTTGTCATATTTAATAGATATAGCTCTGGGCATAATTCAAATTTGATTTTCAAGATTTCTTGTATTAGAATATGGATCTTCTTCCAATATGCTTTCATTTTGGAGCACTTCCACCAAACATGTATCCACGAACCCACATTTTGGTTGCATTTCCAATAGTTACTCATCTTTACTTTATATATTTTTGCTATCTTTGGGGGGTTGCAGACTGCCAGAAATAGTGTGAATTTAGTCCACTTTTAGGGTTAGGGTTAGTGCTAGGGAATCATGGGAACTGTTATTTTTCTGAGACATTGAGCCTTTTCTGTCAGACAACTCTGATGCCACAATAAAATACAGTTCCCATGGTTCCCTAACTCTAACCCTAACCCTAAAAGTGGACTGAATTCACACTATTTCTGGCTGTCTGCAACCCCCCTTTAATGGAGTTAGATGCCACCTTTGCTCCATTTTCCAATAATTTTCCTTCAAATCTTGCGAGCAAGTAAATTTCCCTGTTCTTGTCCTAGTGTTCTCCCAGCTTTCAAGTTCTATTGTTCTCCCAAAATCTGTTGCCCACTTTATCATATTTTCAGATATTTTTTTCTGTTTCATTTCCTCTTTCCATTAAAAATTTATATATTTTACTTACTCTTTTTGACCGAGGTTGCATTAACAACTTATCCAAGTCCGTGAATTCTTCTTCAAATTCTTGTAATTTTAAATCCATCTTAAATCTCTCCCTTAATTGAATATATAAAAGCCAGTGTATTCTAGGGTCTAATTGTTCCATTTCCTCTATTGATTTAAGAATGTATCCTTGCTCATCCGATTTTTCTAGTATATCTTTATATCTCATCCATATTTTCACAGCCGTCCATTTCCCAAAGAAAGCTTCATGTGGAGATATCCAAAGTGGTAACCTTCTGTATATGTTCTTTTTAGTTCCATCCCATATATTCAATAAAGATCTTCTGATGACATGATGTTTAAATTCTTTGTGTACTGTTGCCTTCCCATATCCTAGGTATCCATGCCATCCAAACCTGTTATTGAATCCTTCAACATTTAGTATGTCTGTCCTTTCCAATTGAATCTAGTTGCTCAACCAGTCTAATGCATTAGCTTTATGATAATTTTCCAAATCTGATAAATTCATACCTCCATCCTTTCTCCCCATGGTCATAGCTTTCCATCTCACCCTTGCTCTTTTTCCCTTACACACAAACTCTTTCAAGTCTTTATTCCATTCCTGAAACACCTTCATATTATGTATGATCGGTATACATTGGAATAGAAAATTCATTTTTGGGGGAATCATCATTTTGATGGCTTCTACTCTTCCCGTTAGTGTCAGGTTTAATTTACTCCATTTCTCTAAGTCCATTTTAATTTCCTTCCATTTAACTTTGTAGTTATTTTCAAATAAATCAACATTTCTTTTACTAATCCATATTCCAAGATATTTAACTTTATTTCGTATTGCACAATTTTTTATTTTCTCTAAAAAATTGTCTTCTTTTTTAGAAAGATTTTTGGTAAGTATTACTGTCTTGTTATAATTTATTTTAAATCCAGATATCCTACCAAATTCTTCCAATATTTGAAAAACTTCAGTTATTTGTTCTTGGGGTTCCTCCACAATCAAAACCAGATCATCAGCAAATGCACGAAGTTTATCTTCTTTACCTTTTATTTTCATCCCTTTTATTTTTGTATTCTGTCTAATGTTTTGTAATAATATCTCAAAAACTGTTATGAATATCAAGGGTGATAGCAGACAACCTTGTCTTGTACCTTTAAATATCTTAAACGCTTCTGTGCTAATTCCATTTATTATCAAATTGGCGGATTGATCTGCGTATATCTGCTTCATCCATCCACAAAATTTTTCTCCCATCTGCATTTTTTCTAAGACCTTCAGCATAAAGTTCCAGTTTACATTATCGAAAGCTTTCTCTGCATTGAGGAAGATCAAGGCCAATTTCTTATCATTATTTTTTTGTAATATCCAATAATGTTTACAATTGTTCTAATGTTGTCTTTCAATTGTCTTTTTGCTTAAAAACCTGCCTGATTATCATGGATAATAGTAATCAAGATCTTTTTCAATCTCTCTGCCATTATCAGAGCCAGAATTTTATAATCTATGTTTAATAGGGATATTGGCCTGTAATTTCCCATTTCCTTCTCATCTTTTCCTTCTTTGGGCAATAGTACAATGTTAGCTCTTTTCCATGTGTCAGGTATTCCATCTTTGTTGATATTGTTTAAAGTTTTGAGTAATGGTCCCTTTAATTCTTCTTGACATATTTTATAGTACTTTGCTGTAAATCTGTCAGGCCCCAGAGCTTTATCTGTTTTTAATTTTGTTATAGCCTGTTGTATTTCCAGTTCTGTGATGTCCATGTTAAGTGTTTCCCGTTGCATATGTGTAAATTTTCGGATCTCTTGTTTTTCTAAACATTCTTCCAATTGTTTGACTTGTACATCTTCAGCTTTATATAAATTCTGGTAATATTCCTGAAATATTTTCTGAATTTCCTCTTGTGTATGTAATATCTTGTCCCCATATCTTGTCCCCATCCTTTATCTTTGTAATCATTTTTTTCTCTCTTTTTTTTTAACCTGTAGGCCAACCATCTTCCTGATTTATTGTTTAATATACTTCATTTTCCTTGCTATTTCCTCTACCAGCATCTTATCTAATTGTTTTTTCAACCATTTTAGATACTTATTTTTTTTATCACTCGTAGGGTCATTTGCCAGTTCCTTTTCTGCTTTTATTATGTCCATTTCCAGGTCTTTCATTTTTTCATTTCTGATCCTCTTCGTATTAAGAGCCCTCATATAACTGCTTTACTAGCATCCCATACAACTTTTGGTTTGGTTGGTTCTATCATATTTTCTGAAAAGTAGTACTTCAGTGTCTTCCTTGTTTGTGCTACAAAGTTCTTGTCATTAAACAAAGATTCATTCATTCTCCAAGAGAATTTTTCTTTCTTTGTAGTTTCAATTGTTAACCCTATTGGGTTATGATCTGATATTGTCCTCGGCCATATTTCCATTTCTTTTATTTTCAATGTCAATTCAGAGGTAGTCCAAAACATATCTAGTCTAGAGGATGATTTGTGACTCTCTGAGAAGAACGTGAATCCATTTTCCTTTAGGTGTATTTCCCTCCAAATATCTTTCAAGCTAAGTTGTTCTCTTAATTCAAAAAATATATTAGGCAACTTTCCTTGGTTCTTCTTAATTTTCTTCAGAGATAGTCTATCTCTTTTGGGGTCTACAACCCCATTCCAGTTTCCCATCATTATAATCTTATTATTTTCAAATTCGCCTTTCCTTATTTCTTCTTTTAGCTTATTGTAAAATTCTATTTGTCCCTCAATTGGACTATATAATCCGATCATCAAATATTTTTCATCCTTTTTCTGTACTTCTACTCCCACATAGTGACCTTCTTGATCATTAAATATCTCTTTGGCTTTGTATTTGTTTTGCACAAAAATCAATATTCCTCCTTTTCTATTTTCGTTGGCTGATATAAACATCTGTCCAAGTTTGGGATTTTTCATGTAATTAGTCTCGTTTTTCCTGATCTTTATCTCTTGTAGACAAATGATATCCCCTTTTTTTACCAAATAGTGAAATGTTTTAATTCTTTTATATTTTGAATTAAGTCCTTTCACATTCCAAGAAATAATTTTAGTCTCCATATTTCTCGTACTATTATTAAATTATTTGATTTATCTTATTTATCTCTATTTAAATCTCCTATTCTACCTCTTTGCCGGGGTCACTTTCTGAACTTCTTTGATTGTTTTCTTCTTCTTCCTCTGGTGTTCCTCCCGATGTTGCTCCTGCACTTTCGTCCTCTCCCAATTTGGCTTCTTCTTCCTGTTGTAGCTCCATTTTTGTTCTAGCTCTCATTTTCATTTTCTCTTCTCCGTATTTTTCTTTCCTGTCCTCTTCCTGTTTTTCAGTCTGTATTCTCTTCAGGAACTCCTTTGCTTTCATTACTGTATTTATTCTGTATCTTTTTTGTTTGTAAACAATGGAAACCCCTTCTATTCTCTCCCATGCAAATCTTATGTTTCTCTTAATCAGCTCCGTTGTTAAAAATTTATATTCCTGGCCTTTCCTAAGTATTGCCAGTGGCACATCTTTATACATTTTCACCGTTTTCCCATCAATCATAAGTTCTTTTTCATAACTTTTTTGTAATATCTCTTCTCTTGTTCTAGATCTAACAAAGGATATTATGACATCCCTAGGGATGCTTTTTTTTCTCTTGCCACAGTTGAATTTATTCTGAAAGTCTTGTCCGTATCCCTGCATATCTCTTCCTTTGGAATACTGCTGAATTCCGCTAATGATGATGTAATTTTGTCAAACAAGTCTTGGTTCAAAGATTCAGGTACTCCCCTAAGCATTAGGCACCTCTCCCTGTAACAGACCTCTTGAATTAAATTAACGTTGCTTTCCCTTCATTGCTGTTCAGTTAGTTCCGCTGTAGTGATTTTCAATACTTTAGTTGTTTCTTTTAATTCCTCAACTTCCCCCCTTATCCCCTCTATTTCATTTGTTATTTTATCTAAATTCTTTCCAAAGGCTTCAAATTCTTTTTGTAATTCTTCCTTAGTTTCTTTTCTTGATTGTTTCAGTTCTGTCTTCATCTCCATCCGTATATCACTCCTGAGTTTCTGAAAATCTTCCAACAGTACTTGCATTGGATCCATTGTTTTTGCTGACATGTCTGTAGATCCTCTTCTTGGGGGTAAGGCTGAGGTTAGGGTAGGTTTTTTTTTTATCCCTGTCACCATTTTGAACAAATAGTTTATATCTCTAGTTACTTTTCTTCACTCTATTTTATGCAAATTCTTTACACAGTATGCAGGTGCATTCTTATGCTAAGTATATTATATATTTAAAATATTTCAATGTAAATAGGTATTTTCTCTATTATTGAGTTTTGTTTACTCAAGTCCTTAAAAAAGGAATGTTTCAGAATATGTATCTAAATATCTACATATCTAAAACAGTTCTCTTATATATGTAAACACCCCTTACTTAAATTTATCACCACCCTCTAAAATATAGTTCATGTAATACACTCTATAAAATCAAAACCTTACTGAGTACAGTTTAAGTTATTTCATCAGACACTTAACCTCAATTAAAGTTATTTTATATATTAATGTCCCATATAAAAAAGAAGGGGCGGTGTAACGTCAGAGGAAAAAAAGGAAAAAGAAAAAGAAAAGAAACGAGAGATAACCCAACAGAAAACAAAGGTACTAAATCAGATTTTTTTTTCCTTCCAAATATTTAAAGAAAAATGATTTATCTTTCCCACCATCAAAAATATAGTTCTTTTAAACTATACTTGATATTCTCTTTTATAGTCTCGACTTAAGCTGCTTTGTTAATTTTATAGGGGGATTCACAACAAATTTAACTTTCTTCCAGACTTGCTTATCACTTCCCCCCTCTAGTGGCCTTTCCTATATCTGTTCCATTAAGTTCTGGTAAGAAGAAAAGCCCTCCCTCCATTCCTTCCAGTGTCATCTGAGGGAGAGACACTAGGCCTAGCACCTTCGGGCCTAGTGTAAGAAGAAAAGCCCTCCCTCCATTCCATCCAGTGTCATCTGAGGGAGAGACACTAGGCCCAGCACCTTCAGGCCTAGTGTAAGAAGAAAAGCCCTCCCTCCATTCCATCCAGTGTCATCTGAGGGAGAGACACTAGGCCCAGCACCATCGGGCCTAGTGTAAGAAGAAAAGCCCTCCCTCCATTCCATCCAGTGTCATCTGAGGGAGAGACACTAGGCCCAGCACCTTCGGGCCTAGTGTAAGAAGAAAAGCCCTCCCTCCATTCCATCCAGTGTCATCTGAGGGAGAGACACTAGGCCCAGCACCTTCGGGCCTAGTGTAAGAAGAAGAGCCCTCCCTCCATTACCATCTGATGTCATCTGGGGGAGAGACACTAGGCCAAGCACCACCCAGCCTAGAATAGGAAAGAGGGATGAGATTCGAATGTATCTGCTTTAATGTTTGTTTTGATGTTTTGAAATGCTGTACGCCGCCCCGATTGCCTAGCAGAGGGGCAGGATATAAATAAAAATTATTATTATTATTATTATTATTATTATTATTATTATTATTTTAAAAAGAAAAAAATAAGATACAAAATTGAAGTCTCTTCAAAATCCCTTCCAGGCGCCCTGCAGTTTTCTTAATAAAAAAGAAGCAAAACCCAAGATTCTTGTGGACTAATCCCAGGATGCCCCTTCTATTTTTCCAATTTATCTGAAGGGTCTCTCTCTTGGATCTTTTATTTCATCACCCCCTCCTCCTCTCCTCCTTCTGCCAATCCTTTCTTGAATTCTTAAAATCTCCCTTGGGACCGTTCTTTTCCTCGCCATCCCGTCCTCCCATCCTCCTTCCACCGCTTCTTTCTCTTATTGTATCAATTGCTTTTATAGTAGATATATAATGATAAATTTATTAGTTGTCCCCTTCTCCCATCCTCTTTCCGACGCTTCTTTCTCTGATAAGTTTACTCTCCTGGCCAGTGTTTCTGTCGTCCCTCCTGTCGTCCTCCTTCTACCACCTCTCTCTCTTTTCTTTACTAAAAATAGTCATCTTCGATCCTCTCTAACATCCACCCTTTATTTTGTTTTATTTTATTTTATTCCTTTTGTCCACATTTCTAGGGGAGAGAGGATCACATTTCTGGACCAGGAGAAAGCTCAGGTTACTTTCACTCCTGCTCTCTCACTTTCCCTCTGTAATCTACTGCCTTCAGGCTGTCACCATTTTCTCTTTGTCCAGTGCTGTTTATCCACCTTCTTCCTTCCTTCCAATTATCTTTATAAATCTTTGGCCCTTCTATATAAAGTGGATTAAAAAAAATAAAGTTTGACAGGTCTTTTCTCAGGTCACTTAATCCCTTAATAATTGCAGTTACTTTCTGTTTCTTTCTGTTCCGTCTCTGTTTCCTCCCAAGCCCGGTCTTGTTGTTACTTTCTAACCAGGGCTGTTCTAATTTAGCAACTAAATTGCTAAATTGCTCCGTCTATAAACTGTTGCAAAGTTCTTCCTTGTTATGAGAGCTTTCTAATCCAAGAAGAAAAGCAGTACTTACTGTCTCCGATTTACCCAGTTAGATTCAGTATTTAACAAAGCTTTTTTAAAAAGACGGCTGGCAGGGCTCAGTGCCCATAGAGGGCAACCACTTTGGGCTTGGCTGCTCTGCGATCTTCTCCACCCCAACTTGAGATCCCTGTCCAGGACTCTTTTTGGGGTTCGGAGTTGGTCTCCTTCGAGCCCCTTTTTGTCAGACACCCCCTTCCTTCCTGAGTGGCTGTCCTGTGGAATGCCTTTCACACAGGACTGATCGCCATGCCGTCACCGCCAGAAGACCATGGGATCTTATGAAACCTCTAGTATTTGTAAGTAAACCTACTTCATAAGTTTTTGTTTTGTTTTTTTAAATAGAGAAGACTACTTTATTTCTCTGCACACACTCTTCTGTGTGTGGGGGTGGGGTAGGACTGGTTCTTGCTTACCTTCTGATCATGAAAATAATTACACTACTTGTGATGTCTCACATTTTCCAAACAGAGGGCAATTTAATAATAATAATAATAATAATAATAATAAAATTTATTTATACCCCGCCCCTTTGAGGTCAATCGGGGCGGCTTACAGAGTTAAAAACCAATGCATCAACAGCCCACATCCCTCCCCCCTTTAAAAAGTTATTAAATCAGTTACAAGTTAAAAACAATATAAACAATAATTTAAAAAACATCAATAAACATAATAGCACATAAGGAATTGCGGCCACGTTACAATTCCTTTCAAGAAAGGGCATGAGAGGCTCCCCTAAGAGAGGGGAACTCCAAAGAAAAACTCCAGAGAAAAGTCTCCATAGGCTGGGATTATCTATCCTGGAAAGGCCTGCTGGAAGAGATCCATCTTGACAGCCTTTTGGAAGCTGTCTAGCTATGTCAGTTGATGGATCTCATCCAGCAGGCCTTCCACAATTTGGGGGCGACAACAGAAAAAGCCCTCTGGGAGGTAGCCGCAAGCCTAGATTTTTGAGGCTACAGCAAATTCCTCCCAGAGGATTGGAGTGCCTGAGGCGGATTATATGGGAAGAGGCGGCCCCTAAGATAGCTTGGACCCAAGTCATTTAGGGCTTTAAAGGTAATAACCAACACCTTGTACTGGGCCCAGAAACTAATAGGCAGCCAGTGGAGGGATTTTAATACCGGTCTTATATGGTCTCTTTGCTCCTGACTGTCGCATTTACCTGATTCATCATCAGGAGCGATGAGTCAAGGACCACTCCCAGACTGCGAACACAGTCACTGGAGGAGAGTGTGACCCCGTCCAGGACTGGAGGTTGCAACCCAATTCTTGGTTTCGGGGCCGCTACCGTTTACCCATGAACAGTCTATTCTAAGCATGTAAAATAGACTGTTCATGGGTAAAGACTACAAATAAGGACATAAATCCTTGTTTGTCTTAATCTTTCACAGAAGTACAAAAAAAGATCTGCCAAACGGGAAGGTATTTTGTGACCATCATAACATGTGTCTGTATTTATGAGAAGATTTTTGCAGGGATCAGCTTTTTCCCCTCAGTGGTATTGTGATGGTGAAAGGAATGTTCTATATATTTCAAGCTTCATCAGCTCAGGATAATGTGGAAAGATAATCGGTATTTCACATACATAAAATGATTACAGTAGATATAATATGACATAAGTACCACAATAAAGCAATTTATGAGCTGTCTTCCCAAGGAGCAGCAATCTTACCATAATTTCTATGTGATATAAATAAATCAAGGTGATTCTAGTGGTTTTCCATTACATCCAGCTTCCTAACATATTAGTGACATTTAACCATACTATGTGCCATTCCACCAGTCTGTAGATGCTGTATGGAAATACCAGAGTAAATGTAATCTACATGATATGGTCTTCCTGTAGATCTAACCAGGTATGATTGATTCATACATATTTTGCTATAAACTATGAAGCAAAGAAGTATATAACAGTATGGCAATTGATTTGGAAAAGGGTTCCAAACAGCTTTTAGGCTATAATTGCCCACAGTATAACATTCTACATGCAATTTTGATAGTGTCATGAATGGAGACATAGAGTGCATCTACATTGTATAAATAATGCAGTTTGACCCCACTTTAAAAGTCATGGCTCTATCCTAAAGAATCCTGGAATTTGTAGTTTTATAAGTCATTAGCACTCTTGGACATAAAGACTAAAGATCTTGTAACATTTTAAATCCCACAGTTTTTTTTTTTTCTGGTACCAGTATTGAAGATTAAGTAAGACCTTTATAGATAACCAAAAAGACAAACAAATGGGTCCTTGAACAGACCAAGCCTGAACTCTCCCTGGAAGATGATCAAATTGAGGCTTTGGACATATCATAAGAAAGCATGACCCATTAGAAAAGACAATAATGCTTGGAAAGGTGGAGGGAAGAAGAAAGAGAGGAAGGCTGCATGCTAGCAGGATAGATTCTATTAGGGAGGTCACAGGTATGAATTTACAGGACCTAAGCAAAACAGTGGCAGACAGGGAGTCATGGAGATGTCATGGTGGCCATGAGTTGGGGTTGACTCAAAGACAGTTAACAACAAAAAGCATGGAAAAGAAGGGTTGAACTGAAGGTGCCATCATAATGCTGGGGGAGAGTTTACCTCTGCATTCCAGAGTGATGTCAGGCAGCTGTCTACATATTTACACATTTCCCAAGCATTTATTGACCTTCTTGTAGAAGTCTGTGTTTTATGAGGATTTTACACTTTAGTCACTTCTGGCACAACCTGTCACAAAAATAAAGGACACAATGAGCTGATTTTCTCAGCATCATGCACTTAAGGGACCAATGATGACACAAAATTTCATCAGTATACCATAATAATTTTCAGGTGATAATTATTACTTTACGATTCCCCCTCATAAGGCACAATATGCAGACTTCTACACTATCAGGTATTTGGAGGGTCAAGAAACACTGGGAAAAATGTGTAAATCTGGATGGCGACTACACAGAGAAATGTTAACAGCCACAAATCAAAACAAACTTTCTGTCAATTTTTTTAAAGGTGATAATTAAAACTCTATGATACCCTCTAATACATCAAAGATGAGGCACCCAATGTCAATCATGTGTCTGGGGGACTCATTGTGACCTCCAAGGGATTGACTCATGCCAGTGGCAGTGTAAAGAGCTGCACAGCATCGCTTCAGAGTGCTCTGGATTCTACTAGAAAATCAAGAGCAAGAGTCTTTTAAATATGATTTGAGGCAGGGATGGCCTGAATTTGATGCAGAAATGGTCTCCTGTCATGAAGACAGTCCACAGTCAAATTGGGGGTTTGGCTCTACATCATGACAACAACCCTTCACAGAAAGGGAGGAGAGGAGGAACCAATTCATTTTTCCTGTGTAGACATACCCCTAGTCAGCATTGTTCCCACAGAGATCAGCCTGTTGGAAACCTAAAAACTGGACATGGGACAGTGACTCTCTCTCAGTTACTCAACATCTGGTATTTCAGAACCAAATGAGCTGTAAGGTAGCCTATATCCCTCATGGTTAGAGCTTGGAAAAGTTGTTGTTTTAAATCAAAATTCCAAGAATTTCCCAGGGGTCATGGCTAGCGGCCATATTTGCTGGATGACTCTGGGAATTGTAGTACAAAAAAGGACACTAAGCTGCAGTTGTGACCTGTAGCCACTGGTAGCTTCATTCTCCATGAATCTGTCTATGCCCCTTTGAAAGGCATTTAAGTATCATCACATCTTGCAAAAGCAAGTTCCATGCACTAACTACTGTGGTGTTGTGTGAGGAAGTTCTTCTACTATTTGCTGTTAGATGGCTAAATCTGTTAGTTTCACTTTCTCCTATATTTGATTTTTAAAAAAATATATCACAGAATTGATGAAGACTTTTACATTTTTTAAAGTCTCTTACCAAAAAAGCAGCAAATTTCTTCACCATCCATATAATCGACAATGCATAAGTTAGAAATAGGCAAGGCAGACTGATAGATCCATCAAACCAAACAGCACTACCTCTTATATACACTTTTCATATAATTTATATCTTGGAATGTTGAACACTGTTAAATAATACAGTCATATATGTACAATATCATATATTTATGATATACTAATAAATAAGTAATAGCAGAGAATGAAAAATGTTTAAGAAATTGGCTTGGGAAAGAAGCTATATTTTCCCATAAAATGTGAGCATTATTTTGCCTCTAAATCTATGTCTGTTTCATGCATTCACTTTCATTGCTGCAGAATTTATTTTCTAAGGAAAAATAGGTGGCTGAAACTTATACCCATAAGTCTAAAAGCCAAACATGCTTAAACATTTATCCCTCAGACCACTTAGTTTGAAGTTGTTCTGCTGGTTTCTGGGGGACTATTCAAAAGTCAGTATTTTGAGTTTATAACATATGCTTCAGGGGAAAAAAGAAACAAACTAATTCCAGAAAAAGAAGAAGGGTTGGGAAGTGTTTGTTTTTAACCTACACTGTCTAGACATATTGAGAGGCAGGGATAGAACAAGCTATAGATGTAGAAAGGAGTCTAAATAATAGCAATGAGAAAAGCTTTACTATATATCTGAATGACATCTGGGTAAAGCTCAGGGAGACAGTGACCTGTCTATGTTCCATTACTTATTTTATATCTATCGTTATATGGAAATCACAGTCAGATGTGTGATGGTTTGGGTACCACAGTTTGCAACATTACTTTTTTTGAAAGTTGTTCACTATTTGTTGCATATTATGTTCTTTTTTAAAAAGAAAAAGACACATAACTTGTTATGCCACTTACTAAAGAATTACTTTTTGGTCCATTTATTTATTTATTTAAAAAATGTCCAGATATACAAAATGACCAAAAATAGCTCAAAAGCATCACTAAAGGTCCTATTTCAGATTGGGCTTTAAGTGGGGGGGGGGGGAGGGAAGGGCATACTTTCAGCCAACTATTTTTCCTTGTAAAATAAATTATGAAAGAATGAGAATAAAACCATATGAAATTTAGGATGTATCCACACTGAACAATTACAACAGTTTGATACTACTCTAATTACCAAGGCTTTATCCTAGGTTTATAGTTGGTGAATTCTTAGGATTCTGTAGTACATTTTCCTCAGCTACAACAGTTAGAGGATTTTAAATCATTAACACTTAGAGAATCCCATGGCCCTCACCAAACTACAATTCTATTAAACTACCAAACTACAATTCCCAGATTCCATAGGATGGAACCATAACAGTCAAAATGGTACCAGAATGTCATAACTGTTTTTGTAGATACTATCTCAGAACAATTTAAAAGCATTATGGGTAATGTACATTACTTGTAATGCATTATTTCTGAGCTCTGGGTCTATCAGTATACAATATAGAATAAGGAGTAGAATAAAACATAACTTTAATTTGTGAGTTATTCAAATTTGTGCAATATCAACTCCTCCTCTGCTCTAACAATCCCATGTGACTCTATCATAGCCCTCAATCAGGCAGGTTTAAAACAACAACAGCAATGACAACATTTCCATTGTGTACCTTAATCTGAGATACTTTTGGACACAAATGAAATTTCAATGTATAAAAATTCCCCATCCAAATATCAGCAAAGTGAGCACCTGGACAACTTCATGACCCTGATGTATAGAAAGAAAGAATTTAACTCTTTCTTTCTGCCCCACTGCAGGGGGAAACATACCATTCTCAGCAGCAAGAGAGACTTTAATTGAAATGCAAACAGCTTCTTTAGAATTTGGTGTTGAATGAACTGAGAATCTACACAGAGTGACACTTTAGGGGGCGGGGGAAGGAATAAAGTAAATAACTCAATTTTGGCCTCTGATAAATATCTGACTTTCTCTCAAAACATCCTTTGCAAATGTGTAATGTAGTTCATAATTTTATGGAGTAAGACTCATCATAGCTGGCCCTTTCAGAAGGACATCACTATTATGTGATTTAAATGGCAGGCCAAAATCTCTAAGATGGAATGAAATTAATGCCTACTGCATTAATTATCTTCCAATGCAACCCATTAACATTTTCAGGAATATTGAGAGAGGAGGGAGGGAAAACAGAGGGGTTCCTAGACAATTAGAAAATACATACACATTTGCATTAATAATTGCATGCTATTGCTGTTAATGAAAGGTTACTTCTCATTTATTGAATGCCATCTCAATCGATAACAGCAACAAAGTTGTAATGGAGCCATCTCCCCACTCCATCTCTAGCGCTGGAACCATCAATCATAATAATCTCTTTGATGGATGATGTGATTTGATTATTAAGGAAGAAGAACTATATATGGGATCTGTTGGATTGTGCTGCCCATTGCAGCATAATAATATATCATTTGATGTATCAAGAATTAGGCCTAAGTAGAATTAGGATTAGGGATTTTAGAATATTAAAAAAATGTCACATACATTATCTGCTTTCTTTGAAACAAGACTCTAACATAGGGAATGACTTGGGTGTGTGCTTTAGAGACCACATATTTCCAGTCTTGCACCAATGGTGCTAGCTTCCAAATTGCTTCCAGTCTCAATTCAAGGTGCTGGTATTGATATACAAAGCCCTAAACCAGGGGTAGGCAACCTTTCCCCTTTAAGGGCCGAGGGACTTCAGCTCCCAGAATCCCAGGAGCTATTGGCCAACATGGGACTATTGGCCAACATGGCTGAGGCTTCTGGGAGCTGAAGTCCCTCGGCCCTTAAAGGGGAAAGGTTGCCTACCCCTGCCCTAAACAACCTGAGACCAGGATAATAATAATAATAATAATAATAATAATAATAATAATAAAAGTTTTATTTTTAACCCGCCCCTCTACTCAGCAATCGGGGAGGCGTACAACCTTATAAAAACAGTAAGCAATTAAAACATTCCCAAATCCCACACCCTAACCCTCTCACCCCTTAAAACTAGATTAAACCAAGAAAGAATTAAAATGAATTTAAACATAAATAAAAATAAAACGATTTTTTTGGGGGGCAGTATACAAACAGTGACAAATTGGGGGGGGGGGGGGGTAGCAAACCTCTGCCATTGCCGGGAAGTTATTCCGGGAAGGCCTGCTGGAAGAGATCGGTCTTTACTGCTTTCTTAAAAGCAGCAAGAGTGGTAATAAGACAGATCTCGTCCGGCAGGCTGTTCCAAAGTATGGGAGTGGTCGCAGAGAAGGCCCTCTGGGAGGTCTGCGAGAGTCTGGGCTTCATAGGCTGCAGCAGGCTCCTGCTAGAGGACCTAAGGGCATGCGGGGGGTCATACGGGAAGAGGCGGTCCCTGAAATAAGATGGACCCAAGCCATGTAGGGCTTTAAAGGTTAAAACCAACACCTTGTACTGTGCCCAGAAACTAATCAGCAGCCAGTGGAGGGATTTAAGCACAGGTGTTATATGCTCCCTCCTGGATGTTCCAGTAATTAACCTAGCTGCTATGTTTTGTACCAGTTGCAGTTTCCAGGTTAGGCACAAGGGTAGCCCCATGTAGAGTGCGTTGCAGAAATCCAGATGTGAGGTTACCAGAGCATGTACCATAGTTTCCAGATCCCTCATATCCAGATAAGGGCGCAGTTGGCGTATCAGCCAAAGCTGATAACAGGCACTCCTGACCGCTGCATTCACCTGACTAGGATATATGGAAGACTATCTTCTCCACGTAACATTCCCATGTGTGGCCACTCTTCTAGAATTCTCAATGTGAGGGAAAGGGATTTCAAGCTGAAAATGCTGTCTCAAAATTTGTATGTGTATGTTCCTAATTTATTGCACCTCTCTTTTCTCTTTGCATGTTCAGTTGTCATTAATACTTAATCTATCATGCTTAATATCATCAGGGACTACCCTTGTAACATCATCCTTATAACATTGATAGGGCTCACCTCATGCAACATCATACTATATCATCCATAAGTCTAAACTTTAGGCCCTAAAATCTCAAGGCCTGGGATAGTTCTGACCTAGCAACCCTACCTCCAATAAATGCTTGCTTAGAGTTTGAAATCATCAATGAAGGCCTTTTGCATGCCCCATCATGCACAATGGTGAATCATGTGAGAGATTTTTTTTTATTTTTTTTATTTTTTTGTGATGGCATCTCATCTGTAGAACTTCATCCCAAATGAAATTGAATTGGCTTCATCCTTCTTGGACACAGCTAAGATTGCATTATCTTTGGGGTGGCTTTTCTATTTTTCTATGCTTATTCTTAAATTGTTTCAGTCTGGTTTTAAATAATTTTTATCAGTTTGTATCTCCTGTACATTGCCTCAGGGGTCCTGGGTGGCTGAGAGGTGATAAACAAATAAACAAAAAAGTTAATTATATACTTATCAAAGTCATCACCCTTTTGCGTATCAGTTAGCACACAGAAAGAAGACAAAAGAAGCTCTCTTCAAAGTATCCAAATTTTCTGTCTTTACTCTGCCCCTGAGTATTTTGAGCCACATCTGAAAAGAAAAAACATTAGAACATCTACTCAAATATTATCACTCCAAGGCCTTGAAGAGACTGAATCTTCACTAAAGTTAATTTTAATCCCGGCATTGGTAGGCTTCACCAGCAACAGTGACTATGGTATCAAATATCTTACTGTATCCCTAGCCAGCCACTGCTCTATCTTGCCTGGACTCTGTCAGATAGTGACAGTCCTCCTTCATATTCCAATTGCTACTGCTGTGGCATCTGAAAGAGAGAAGAACAAGCAGTTCAATTGGGCCTGGGTCCCAGCAGGTAGTGACCTCCCTCCATTCCATTTTGACATTTCTGTGTCCTCTGAAAATGGAAAAGCCAAGAACTGCTGAATTTCTTTCCACCATTATCTTTTCTTTGTGCATCACATCTTATTTAGATTGTATACCTGTGGGAGGGAACAGTCTAACCACTACTTACAAACCACTCTGTAAGCATGTGGTTAAAGGGCGGGGTATAAACATTCTAAGTAAAATAAATAACCCATTTTAACTTTCAGCATATTAAAGCAAATCCAATACCAACATTAACAACAAAAAACAATCATACAGGATGAGCTGAACATCAACATTTTTTTCTATAGCATTCCTCTGTTTGGGGCAGTTTATGTAGAAGTAGGGTTGCCATATCCTGGTTTTTCCCAGGACAATCACAGTTTTTCAGGCCATTACAATGTCCTGGCTTAATTTTAGGATCATGTCCCAGCTCCCCATGATCCTTGCCTCTCCCCCAGCCTCTCCTTCCCAAGGGGCACAGCTAAGTTTGTGGGATAGGCTGCAGGGGGCAGGCTTCCAGCTCCTTCATCCCCATTGGCTAGGCCTAGAGGAGGGAGACTGAAGTTTTTCTGCAGGCAGCAGAAAGAGAGTGGTGGAGGCAGGCAAGTGGTGGCAGGGAAACCCAGGAGTACAGTAGTCCTCACTGGGGTTGGGGCTGTACTAGGTCTCCAGGGGCTGCCACCACAACCACCTCCCTTCCAGCACCTTTGGTGCATGTGGCGGGTGGCAGCGATGCCCAGGAGCCCAGTAATGTCATGTTTGTTTGGGGTTTTTTTTTTGACAAAGTTTGCCCTTATCATCGTCTGAGGCTGAGAGAGTGCCGATATTTGTACATCATGTTGGCCAGAGAAGAAGAGCTACATTTCTGCCTTCTGTCCAGGAAGAATGTCAAAATCTCTTCCATTTTGAGCATGACTAAGAAACATGCAAATTATATTATTTTTTAAAAAAATTATTAATGTTTTTGGCTTTCAGTTGGTCCTATCCTCCATTTCTCTTGAATGTCCTACATTTTGGGCTAAATTTGGTCCAACGTTTATCCTACATTTTGTCCTACTTTTTGTCCCAGTTTTGTGGTAGAGAATTATGGCAACTCTATGTAGAAGGAATTGAACACTGGAATTAGTAGAGTTCAGCCCTACAAAAGGACTGGAAAATCCCTTGATTGTTCCATCCAACTGTCTGAACTGCAGTAAAACAGCAGACAGGTCCATATGACTACCCAGATGATGGGAACGTTTTTTTGTATCTAATGAAAATTTGCTTTTCGTTATCTGGTTGACATCAAGTGGCATCATTGACCCAATCACATAAGTCATTCCAACCAACAGAATAAATAACAAGTTTAGATAAGATCTATGACATTTCAGAAATTGGTGGTCTTTCTTCCTTATCAGCCCCAGCCAATGTGGCCAGGTGTATTCCAGTAACACCTAGGGAGATAGATTCTCCAACCCTGGTATAAGGCAACATGGGAGGCTGTAGATGAGAAACATTGACCATGGTATCCTTCTGGGCTGCCTCTCTGGTATGTGACTTGGGGACACTGTTTTACAGTGGCTCCATTCCTTCTTCCTTCCTGGTGAACACAGAAGTTGGTGCTAGAGGACTCCCTGGTCATTAGCCTGTGGGGTCCCTCAGCGTTCTGAGTTGTCCCCTATGCTATTTAACATATACATGAAGCTGCTTGGAGAGGTCATCCAGAGTTTTGGGGTGTGGTATCATCAATATGCCAATGATACTCAACTCTATTATTCCTTTCCACATCAATCCAAGGAGGCTGTCCTGGTCTTAAACCAGTGCCTGTCATCAGTAATGGACTGGGTGAGGACAAACAAGTCAAAACTTAATCCAGATAAGACAGTGGTGCTCCTGGTCAGTTGGAAGGTAGATCAGAGTATAGGGATCCAGGTTGTATTAGATGGAGTCACACTCCCCCAGAAGATGCAGGTTCACCATTTGGGGGGTACTCCTGGACTCATCTTTGAACCTGGAGGACCAGGTCTCTGCAGTGACCAGGAGTGGTTTTACACATTTAACATTTGTGCACCAACTGCGCCCATTCCTTGAGATGCCAGATCTGGTCTCAGTGGTACATGCCTTGGTTATATCCCATTTGGACTACTGTAATGCGCTCAACTTGGGGCTTCCTTTGAAGAGTGTTCGGAAACTTTAGCTGGTTCAAAGAGCTGCAGCCAGGCTGCTAACAGGGACAGGTTACAACGTCCCTGTTGAAACTGCTCCACTGGCTTCCGAGCTTGTTTCCAAATACAAATCAAAGTGTTGATGATGACCTATAAAGCCCTATATGTCTGAAGTCCAAGCTATTTGGCAGACTGTATTGCCCTATATGAGCCGGCCAAGGCTCTGAGATCCTATGGGGAGGCCCTTCTTTCCATCCCATCACCATGACAAGTATGGTTGGTAGGGACATGAGAGAGGGCCTTTTCCATGGCCACCCTAGACTCTGGAACTCCCTGACCAGGGAGATCAGAATGGCCCCTTCCTTGATGGCCTTTCACTGACAGGCAAAAACCTTCCTCTTCAGAAAGCTTTTAAAGAATAGCCTGGTGTGCTATATTGTTTTAATGTATTTTAAACATCTTTTTCTTCTTAACATATTTGATATTTTAGCATGTAATTTGTTTTAATTATTGTAGTAATTTAATTCTGTTTTAATGTACCATTTTAGTATGTTTTTAATGGTATTTTTTAATGTTGTGAGCTCCCCTAAGTCCCAGTCCTAGAAGGTCAGGATATAAATATAACAACAACAACAACCACAACAACATGATGGCAAAAAGAAGGATGGGTTGCTGGGAAGGATATTAACATATTCGCAAGTATTAAAAATTTGCCGAATACACAGGAGACTTTTGACACTTGTGGAAAAAAATGTGAAAAGAAGGAAGGAGTTGTGGAATTTTTGTCCATTTTTTTAAATTAAACCAATAAGAAGGGTATAAATTACATGTTACAATAAAATCTATAAATACCATTTTTGCATGGGTATAATCTATATTTTAAAATCTCCTAAATCCTTCTTAAATAGACCTTGATAAATACAATTACCAGGGCTGCCATTTTGGACAGAAGCCATTATGAACCTAGAGACTATTTGGTACATTGTAACAACATCAAGTATTTTCTAGTTCTTCTACACAGAGTGCACTACAAGGAGAGCTGGCAATTTTTCATGAGACTAACTTGACCCACCTTCTCAGATCTCTCTTCTGATTGAGGGGTCTAACTTTTGTTAAGACTTTCTTATTTTTGCAAGAAGTGTTACTTTGGATGGCTCTCCAACTCTAAAAGAGTACAAAGATTGTGGCTGTGGTTGTGAATTATGGTAAATTGACTCCAATGTATGGCAACCCTATGAATGAAAGACTTCCAGAAGCCCCAGTCATCAACCACCCTGCTCAGATCTTCCAAACCTGGAAGCATGGCTTCCTTGGTTGAATCAATCCACCTTTATGCAGCCTTCCTCTGTCTTCCATTTTATCAAGTATTATCATCTTTGTCAGTGAGTCAAAGCAGTTCCTGATATGTCTAAAGTATAACAGTCCCAGTTTATTCATCTTTATTTCTAGTGAGATTTCAGGCTTAATTTGCTTTAGGACCCATTTATTTGTCTTTTTAGCTATCCATGATATCTGTAGAAATTTCCTTTAGCCCCACTTTTCAAATGAGTTGATTATCTTCACAGTATCACTTTCACAACCACATATGTCTGAAAGAAAGAAAGAAAGAAAGAAAGAAAGAAAGAAAGAACAGTTTTTAAAAGTTTCTTTTTAAAAATTTAAATTAAAAATTTAAAAATTCTTTTCCATAGTTTTTAACAACTAGGGCAGTGGTTCCCAATCTTAGGTCCTTGAGATGTTTTGAACCTCAGCTCTCAGAATTCCTGACTGTTTGCTATAGTGGTGGGGGCTTCTGGGAGTTGAAATCCAAAATATCTGGAAGACCAAAGTTTGGGAATCACTGATCTAGGGCATGAGCAGTACCATATGGCCCTTCAGATGTTTTGACTACAACTCCTGTCATCCTTCAACCGTTAGTCATATTGGCCAGTGCTGACATGAGTTGGAGGACTATGTATTCTTAAGCCCTGAAAACTTATTTCAAATAAATAAATAGGTCTACCTCAAAATCAAGGATTGAGAAACCAGGTAGGTAATTATTCAATGTTGTGTTTTGTCATGTTTGGTCACATTCCCATTTTCTTTGTCATATATCATTCGGCTCTTCATATGCTGCTCAAAATTTGGGGGGGGGGGGAACAACCCCTCATTTTCTTTTTTTCTCCTACAATGAAATATATATCCTGCATTGGAAGACATATATGCATCTCACAGCTATGTATCTATAGCTACATCTCACAATGCTATCCTTTTCACAAGAGTATCCTGCTCCCTCACAACATAGCCATTTTCATATTGGTGAAGAGTGGGAAATGTGGAAACACATCCTGCAGTTGGATACAGTGCAACAACATTCTGCAAGAAGGTCTCTGCAGATGCCTGTTGTATTACATCCAGCTATAGAAAGACAGCTGAATGTATCACCACTTAACCCTTGTGTTCTCTGGCATCATAGGAATGGAGGTGTTGGGGGGCTGGGCTGTTGGAAATGTAGATGGGGGGGTTATTATTGCATGTACAGTGACTGTAAAAGTGAATTGTGAAGGCATAAGATAGATGCATACTGTCAGCCCTCCATATCCAGAGATTCTGGATCCACTTGAAGGAAGTTAACAACAGATCAGCAAATTAGGAATGATTTACATAAATTCAATCTAGATAATGAGAAAATAAAAATAGTTCAAGATTTCCCATACCTTGGATCAAACATTGATCAGAAAGGAGATTTTAGTCAAGAAATAAGACGAAGAATGGGAAGGGCAGCTATGAGTGAACTGGACAAGATCCTAAAGAGTAGATACACAACTAAGTACTAAACTTAGAATCATTTGATCCATTATATTCTCCTTCACCATGTATGGATGTGGGAGCTGGACAGTGAAGAAAGCAGATAAGAAGAAAATCAAGGTATTTGAGATGTGGTGCTGGAGAAGAGTGCTGAGAATACTGTGGACAGCCAAAAAGACAAACAAATGGTCCTTGGACAGATCAAGCCTGAATTCTCCCTGGAAGCCAAGATAATCAAATTGAGACTGTTGTATTTTGGCCACATCATAAGAAGGCATGACTCACTAGAAAACACAATACCTTTAGGGAAGGTAAAAGCCAGTATTAAGAGAGGAAGACTGCACTCCAAATAGCTAGACTCAATTAGGGAGGTCATGGGCCTGCATCTACAAGACCTAAGCAGAGCAGTGAAGGATAGCGGATCATGGAGAAGTTTCATCCACAGGGTCGCCACAAGTTGAGTTGACTTCAGGGCAGCTAACAACAAAAATACACACACACACACACACACACACATATTTTGGAGCTCCAAAGGCTTTGACTAGGTTTGAATTGATATGCATTTCTTCTTTGATTGTTAAAGGACTGGTATCCAATTTATATAAAGACATAATTGTAGAAAGATATGGAAGAGGGGAAGGGTCAAGGATTTTATGGGAAACAGATTTTAACATTCCTCCTCCAAAGGCACAGTAGAATAAAATATGGAACATACCCCCTTATAAATCAATATCAGCCTCTTTTAGGGAACGTACTTTGAAGGCAATTCATAGGTAGCAGTTGACACCAGTTAAACTCCATAAAATAATATCTCACAGTTTTGTTGATAGGATTGTCGAGCTGTTGGAACAATAGATATATGGTTGCAGTACCCAAAGGTGGTAGGTTTTTGGAATAAAGTAATTGATTTTTTTTTGAGGAAAATTATGTATCAAGAATTATATCCTAGAGGAGTTTTATTATTGTTAACTGTTTTCAATGAAGATAATGCAAATACTCTGCATGAAGATCTAAATTCTATGTTGTTGGAGTCTACACAGTTAGAAATTACAAGAATGTTGAAAACTCTTGAAGATCCTTCATTTTAACATTAACTAGTCTATTAGGTGTGCAGAATTGCCCTTTCAGAAAACATGACCTGTAGAAGTAGACTGGATAAAAGAGAAATTTAAAAAGATGTGTATGCCACAATTTGGGCTCCTTTCATCACTTTAATAACTGAGCAAGGTTTACAACAAGGTTCACCATCACATCACCAATCATTTTGTGCTTCATGATTATAAGTTAGAAATAGTGCAAATTGAGTCCACTTTAAGGGTTAGGGTTAGTACTAGGGAATTATGGGAATTGTTGTTTTTTTCTGAGACATTGAGCCTTCTCTGTCAGAGAGCTCTGGTGCCACAATAAAATACAGTTCCCATGATTCCCTAACCCTAACCCTTAAAGTGGACTCAATTTGCACTATTTCTAGTAGTCTGCAAAGGCCCTTAGTTACACTATTAAAGCTATTTTGTGTAAGGTTAATGCATACAGCTGATTTTGGAATTAATGTTAGTATTACTTCACTGACTGTATTGTGACCTGTCATCATGATTGTATTTTCTCTTGGTTTGTTTTAGTTTTAGAAATAAATGTGTTTTTTTAAAAAAAAAAAAAAACTCCAGCAGGAGCTCTTCTTTCACCAGCATTATTATTACTGGATGTTTTCCATAGGGTGAAATGGCCATCAGTCAAAACTCTGTAGGAAGAGTCTTGGGGAAGGAAAATGGTGGGGGTGGGTAGGATTTCTATTTCCTGTTCCAGAAGGAGGAAAAGAGAGGCAGGGACAGAATGGTAGCAAGCAAGGAACAGTTCAGAGTTTTCCCTATGTAAAGAATATGTGCAGAATAGTTCTTTATCCATGTGTGAGTGTGAGAACTTTTGTAGGTATTTACGTGAGAGAAGTAGGGGGAGTGGGAGTGTATCTGGCAGAGGAGGCAGCAGAAATAACCCAGTTTGACACTACTTTTAACTGCCATGGCTCAATGCTATGGGAAATATTTAGCCTCGTCTGCCAGAGAGCTCTGGTGCCACAGCAAGCTACAAATCCCATGATAGTATAGAATGGAGCCATGATGTTAAAGTGGCATCAAACCATATTAATTATGCAGTGTAGATGCAGCCTTTGTGTGAGGAAAATAGTGTCTATATGTATGTGTGTGTATGAGGGAGGGAGAGAAGGAGAATAGCTGAGCTTTCTCTATAGAGTAGGAGTTCATTTGCATTACTATATACATGCCTACTCAGAAGTAAGCTCCACTGAGTTCAGTGGAACTTCCTAGTATACATCTACAAAATTGTAACCCACTTAACATCTAAAAAGACCATTGGAATGCATCACACTCATGATAATCATGTGTTTTCCAGTTATATGTAACTAACTTTTTCCCATTACATCCTGGGAAAGTGTGATACATGATTTTTCTGTATTCCTATCCTCAGTTAACAAACCTGCAAAGCACGAGACATTCGGGGCTGTGATTAATTCAAGAGGAATTCAAGAGCAACTCAAGGTAACCGGAAGAGCTTTATGAAGAAGCTGGATACATATGAATGCAATAAATAATATATGTTGAGTAGGTGATGTGGGTGTAAACATAGAGATCATGCAAAAATTGTGAGTCCGACAGAAAGCAGTAATTCTGAGTAGTGTGTGGTTGAGTTTACATTAATACAAAGTATAATATTTATAATCATGCTAATCATCATATCATATGCTGAAATATACACAATGTTATATATATTGGGTGTTGTTTTTTTCTTTCTAAATTCAGTATAATCCCGTTCAGTACAATCTAGAGATTTCGCTGATTAAAATACCACTATTTTATTTGTTCTTCCTCATTAATTTCTGTACTTGACCACATTCTTTCAATTGCATCCTCATGTGTGACATGTTCCCTGTGTTCCGTACAAATTCACACAGCTGTCTCTATGTTCATCTGTGAAATGTTGTAAGCAATCACTCTTCTGTTTTTAATATTTCATACAATAAAACATGGAGGAAAGGAAAGGTTTCATTCAAGAAAGTAAAGCAAAAAGAAAAAGCAAGGCAGAATTATCTGTGAACAGCTATCTCCCTCACCCTCCATTTCTCTTCTATCAACCCAGAGCTCTCACTTGCTATCAGATGTAACACTTCCCTTTCATATCCATTATTATTTGAATATGTAAAAATGAATTGAATGGCATCATCATGTCTTTCCTTGGATTGCTAATCTATGTTGTCCAAGTTTCATTTACCACATTTCATTTACCTTTACTGACAAGCAACATGATCTTTACAATTCTGCCTTCTTTCTCACCTTGCAACCTACTTTTATACTCGGGTGTCTCTTTTGTGTTCAATGTGAGCAAAGTGATTAATGGTCAGTGAGTGCTATTGAAATCCATCAAAGGAAATATATTAATTCAAAAAGGGTGTTGCTTCTTGCCAATTCCCACTTTGTGAGAATCTGATAGCTCAAATCTGCCTGTGATGTCTTTCTGCTCAAACATGAATTGATAACTTCTGCACTTGAAAATAAACAAGGCCAGCATAATATAGTGAGGGAGGGAAATTAGAAATATTTCATCTTTGTTCTATAACCTTGGGGAACTGAAATGTTCCATGAAATCCAAACTTTTCTTTGAGTCTAACAATAAGAGAATGGAGAGGGCAAGATTGAAGAACATTTGGCATCCCAGATGTTTCAGACTACAGCTCTCAGTCTTTTAGCATTGGGTACTATGGCTTGGGGTTCTGGGAGGAGAAAGCCAAAATATTTCAAGAGCTGAAGATTCCCCACCCTTGCCTATGGAACAAGATACATGTCATGTTAAACAGATTTTTAAGCCATTATATCAATATGGGGTGTATCATGCTGGGCACTAGTTTGTGAATGTTCATGACCAGTACAGTACAACAGAAGCTTTTCCTCCCTGTGTCTAATAGTAGCACAGAGGGGCAAGATTCATCAGGATCACAGCTAGGGGGTGAAAGATGCATCAATCACTCTTACAACCCATTTGTATTGGGATGGGAGACAATTCAGTATGCATCCCTCTGTATTTCGCAAGAAACAATTCCATGTCCGGCTTAATATCTACTCAGAGGTAATAGTGAGATCACATCATACAAATATGAAATGAATTCGCTTCTGAAATTTACTTTAAAGCACCATTGTTGTGCCCCCACCTTTTAAGGCTTCTTGCTAAAAGAAAAAAAAGAAGAATAAAAGGTCTGATTCTAACAGAAATAGCTGCAGCAGAATAGGAAAAATAGCACCTTTTATAAGATTTAGTTTTGTTCTGTTGCAATTTTAGTTTCCAGGGTGTTAACCCTTTTAAAAGTAAGCTAAAATATTCAAGTATGAAAGTTAAACTTGTTAGAGTTCACTTTTATCAGCAGAGCAGCAAAATCATGGGTCAGACTATTATTTTAAATCTGTCTTCCTAAGGAATAAAGACTAACTCAAATAGACAAACATGTAGTTCATGGTTTAAAAACAAACAATAATGACTTTCATAAATATTTACACAACAAACTAAAACCTAATCTAATTGGAGTTTATAAAGCAGGAAGAGAGATGTTTATCTCCCTCATAGAGGACTGACAGATAGATGACTGAGGCTACTTACTGACAATTTAGGATATTCAGAGAGTCAGTTAAACTGCCACTTAAGACTGACAGTGAGAATGAGAGGAGGGGAGGGTGAAGTCCTGCCTAACTAAAGAGGAACAGGAGAATGCAAAACATAAATTTTCCCAACAACCCCCTTCTCATTTGCCTGGACTGAAGTCAAGGATCTTCATTCCTTCACATAGACTCTGGAAATGATCTTTTGGCAGAGGTGTAGTGAGGATATTTGCAATTATCACCTCAGTGTTTCGTTATTCTAGTTGAACAAGTCCACTCTTTCACATCTCTTGCACTTTGTGAAATGCAATGTCGCTGTTCTTCTTAAGTGGCTTTTCACATTGAGAAATGTTGATACAGCTTTGATTATCTTGCATCTGAATGGTAGTTTTGGGTACTGTTATCCCAAAGTCCAGAAGTAAGTATTGCAGCCATTTAATTTCATCTTAAGCTGCTTTTGCTGAAACACACTCAGCACCTGTAGAAAAATCTGTGATTGTAGATTGTTTCTTACTTGTCCAACTTACAGCTCCCTCACCATAGAAGATCAGGTTCTTTTTTTCTGCCAGATCTGCAGCCCAGTCTGCATCCGCATAAGCAAACAGCTGTAGTTGGTGAGAGGCTGGCAGCATTAGTTTGTAATCTGCTGTTCCTTTTAAATATTTGGCAGCTTTCTTAACTTCAATGAAATATTTTTCTGTAGGATAGTTGACCATTCTGCGTAGGATACCAACAGCATTTGCTATGTCAGGTCTGGTGAAGTTGGCTATGTATAGGAGTTTACCAACTGCAGTCCTATATTTATCTCCATTTTGTAAAGGTTTGGATTTCTTAATGTCCTTTAAGAATCCTACTTCCATTGGAGTTGGCATAGCATTTGCATCTTTCAGACCAAGACAGTCCAGAAGATGCAGTACCTTCTACTTTTGACTCAGAAAGAAATTTCCATCACTACCTCTTTGTATTTGCACTCCTAGACAGTGTGAGATATCTCCCAAATTCTTTATATCAATTTCTTTCTTGAGATTTTGGATTATGTCTTCACTATCTGATTTGTCTTCAGTGCACAGGATCAAATCATCAACATAACTTATTATGTGAGCCCATCTATTATTTCTGAATCTCTTATATACGCATTTGTCAACAATGCCTGGAGTGAACCTCTCTTTGATAAGAAGCTGGTTCAGTTTCTCCCTCTGTGCTCTGGTGGCTTGCTTTAAACCATAAATGCTCTTTTGTAATTTGCATACAACAGGTTCCTTATCAGATATTTGGAATCCTGGAGGCTGTTCCATATAAAGTTGTTCAGTGAGATCATTATACAGAAAAGCTGTGTGAATGTCCAGATGTTGAGCATTCATTTTCTTATAAGCTGTGACAACTAGGAGAGTTCTGATGGTTGTATGAGTGACTACTCCAGCAAATGTTTCATTGAAGTCCTCACCATACTTCTGAGTATAGCCTTTAGCAACAAGTCTTGCTTTGTATCTTTGAATCTCCCCTTCTGCATCTAGCTTTGTGGTAAAGACCCATCTACAGCCAATTTCTCCTTTTCCTTCTGGCAATTCTGACAACGTCCATGTCTCATTCTTATATAAAGATTGCATTTCTTCAGTAGCAGCTTGCATCTATTTCTCAGAATCTGTCTTTGGAATTTCCTTGATCTTCTTCCAATCAGTCCTCTTTTGCTTGATAAGAGAATCTGTCTGGTGGTACACCTTTGTTGGAGCATTCTGACCATCTCACCTTGATTTAGATACCTGGCTCTGCTTCTTGTGTGCTGTCTGGTTCCTCATCATGGTGGTCCACTGCAGGTGTAGCCCCTTCTGGATGCAAGATTCTTGGAGGATGAAAGAACTCCACTTGCTCTGGTCAGTCTTGGGAATCTTCTTATGCAAATAAATCTTGATAAACATCTTGGTTTTGATTAGATTTGGGCTGTGGTCTTTCATCAATATAAACAGCACTTGTTAATTTTATTGTGCATCCATCTGGATTTAGAATTCTGTAACCATTTCTAGCATAACCAACAAAAATTCCCTCTTCACTTTGGCAGTCAAGTTTGCCTCTTTTCTGCTTGGGAATATAAGTAACTGCTTTGTTTCCAAAAACTTTCAGATGGTTTAATTTTGGCTTGAGTCCATGCCATAACTGAAATGAGGTTACATCTTTGGATTTTGTTGGCAATCTGTTACACAGGTATGTAGCAGTCATGATGGTTTCAGACCAATAGCATTTAAGCATAATAGCTTCCAAAAGCATAGTGACTACCTTCTCCTTGAGAGTTCTGTTAATTCTCTGCCACATCATTTTCTTCAAGAGAATAAGCATGTGTAGTCTGAGGCACAATGCCATATTCTTTTAAAAATTCATCAAATTCAGCATTGACAAATTCAGTGCCATTATCTGTGTGCAGGCTCTTTGGTTTGTAGCTAAATTTGTTAGACACTCTATTAAAGCACTCTTTAAATTTCTGAAATGCTTGACTCTCCTCTCCGAGAAGATAAATATATGAGTATCTTCTGAAATAATCAATAATAGTCATAAAATAAGAGTTACCTCCTGCTGACTTTTGATTAATTTGTCCAGAATGATCAGCATATAAAAGATCCAATGCTTTGTTGGATTGTCTTTCAGTAACTTGAGGATGTGAAGCTCTTGTGGCTTTTGATTTCAAACATTCTTTGCATTTTTCATTGTTGGAGCATGTTTTGAATTTAAAGTCTTTTGCAAGGTCTTGATTTCACAGTCTCTTAATATTTTCTACACTTCGATGAGCAAATCTGCAATGCCATAAAGTTGAACAGTCTTTGTGATTACATCTGGTCACACTGTTCACAGATGAATGTAAAATCTGCATCTGATAACATACATGAGATCCCAAGTCTGCTCTAGAAATCAAATTTTATCATGAAAACCAAAACAGGTTTGCTTTCTGAATCTGACATGGTTGCCTCTTGATGTTGTGGTTTGCACACTGTAAAAGGAGGCTTGCAAATCTGGTACGTAATAAGCATCTGGGATTTTAAAGTTCCTATTCTGTCAGGACCAAGTTTTGTTTTCAAAATAACAGTCCCTTTTCCTTGTGCAAAAACTTCTTGACCATTAGCAAGATAGACAGGAAAAGTTACATTTGCATCGAAATCAACAAACCATTCTTTGTTGTTGAAGTAATGAATACTTGCTCCACTATCAATTAGAACTTGGTTTTTTATATTTATCTCTAGAAAGCTGAAATAACTGTTGTTGAATCAAACTGATATCAACATAACTAGAAGATTTCTGTTTAGGATTAAAAGCTTCTTTCTGAAAATTGCTTTTGCTCGTAGTATGCAGTCCTTGACTTTGCAGCTTTTGCAGCTCAGCTCTAGGTTTCTATTTGATTTAGAAGAAAGGGGAGTCTTTTCCAAATCCTCTGCAGTAAATTGCACTAATACTTTGTCTGTTGTTTTTACAACATAGTTGTCTTCCATCAAATTTTGCCTATTTTGAAATTCAACAACTTGAGTAATAGCATCTTGCAAAACAAAACTCCTTTAACTTGTAAAGCATTTACTATTGGAGAGTAATATTTGGAAAGTCTTGCCAAAAACAGCCCAAGTTTTGCATATTCTAGAAAGGATTCTTCAACTGATGTAATTCCAGACAAAGTTGTCATACAGCCATTAATATGTTGATTTAAAAATTGTGGATGATGCAGCTTGGTGTTAACAAGTTTGATCCTGAGAGCTGTTTGATTTGAAGTACTTGGAGAATTAAATACTTTCTGTAGTTTGTCCCATATTTGTTTTGCATCAGTTAAACCTTGTATAAGGTAACCAATGCTGGAATCTACAGGCAAGCATATATATGCTGCTGCTTTCTCTGCGTTTGCATCAAACTATGGTTGATGTATTCCTGCCCATTTATTGTTTTAAATAGACCCATTGTAGTCAGATACATTTGCATTTTCCATGACCACATTTTATAATTTTTTCCAGTTAGTATTTCAGTCATCATTGTAGGACTAGGATTATTAGAAGCCATTCTCTATTATTTGAGTAGAAAAAAATATTTCTTGAAATCAGTATCTTCAGGAGAAGCAGTTTAAAAATAATCTGGAACCTTTTCTGAGACCTCACTGAGTCTAAACTGGGACTCCTTCTGGGACTAGAGTGAGACCCCTTCTGGGAGCTTACTGGGTCTCCATTGGGTTCATAACCCAAAAAATGTGGGGTTGCGAGTTGAGTTTCCAGGTAAACTAAAGGCAAACTAAAATATGCAGGTATAAAAGTTAAACTTGTTAGAGTTCACTTTCATCACCAGAGCAGCAAAAACATGGGTCAGACTATTACTTTAAATCTGTCTTCCTAAAGAATAAAGACTAACTCAAAAAGACAAACACATAGTTTGTGGTTTAAAAACAAACAATAATGACTTTAATAAATATTTACATAACAAACTAAAACCTAATCTAATTGGAGTTTATAAACCAGGAAGAGAGATGTTAACCTCCCTCAGAGATTACTGTGACAGACAGCTGACTGAGGCTACTTACTGACAATTTAGGATATTCAGAGAGTCAGTTAAACTGCCACTTAAGAGTGACAGTGAGAATGAGAGGAGGGGAGGGGTGAAGTCCTGCCTAACTAAAGAGGAACAGGAGGATGCACAACATAATTTTTCCCCACAAGTTTGACCTTCCAGCCAAAGTATATTTTCTAGAGTGTACTGGTAAATGTGTAACTCCAAGGATATTGGCTTTTCTTTTTCTATTTATTTATTCAATTTATATCCCCATTTTCCCTTAACGCTGGGTCCAAGACACCTTACAATATTTTTTATAAAATACACATCAAATTTTATTATATAGAAGTATTTATTTATATATTTAGTATCCCACCATTTTCCTTGTACAAAATCTATTTCTATTAAAAGTTAAAACCATTTTAAATACATTCAAAAATAACCAAAACAGATAAGCTCAACATACCCCACTAAAATACTTTTCTATCATATGTGTTGAGAGACAAAAGCTACCTAAATAAAAAAAAGTTCTTTGTCTACTAGAGAAGGGAGAACAGAGAAGGAGGCAACCCATTCTTCTCTTGAGAAAGAGCTCCACAGCCTAGGTGCAGCCACCGAATCAGCTCTCTACCATGTCCTCACTAAATATGCTCTGGTGGTAGTGGGGCTGAGAGAAAATCCTCCCCTGAAGAAACCTCAGGGAGGCTCATATAGAGAAATGGTCTTTCAAACCATAGATTCCATGATCTCACACCGCTGGTTATACTGACATGGGATGATAGAAATTGCAAAATAACATCTGGAGATCTCTTCTGTAGGTGCTGTAGAAATGCAGGGAGAGAGCAGAGAATAAAATGGGTTCCTAGGCATCCTATATATTTTTCACTGGGACAGAAAAACTTTTAGTCAGCAATACATTCTAAGTTGACAGATGAAAAGTAGAGAGCAGAATAAGAATAAGATTTTTTTCTGGCAGGCAGTTTAATTTCAATTTAACTAACTATGGGCAATAGAATTATATTGAATTAATCAAAGTCAGGTTCATGAATGTTTTAGCTCTGGTGCCACACATCTGAATTGAAATTTCAGATTGAAAATCACCTTTATTGTACTTTTAATAACAAAATCCTTCCATTCATATAAATGCCATGAGAAGTAACTTAAGCCATGCTCCAATTTCAATAGCTGTGTTAAGAAAGGCTACTTTTAAAAAATATTGGAAAAAAAAAAAAAAAGAAAGCTCACATGAGTCGCTAGTGGATAATATTCTTCTAAAGCTGGCATACAATATGGTAGTATCAAAGTAATCTAAAAGAAAATTAATTAACCATCCCCTCTTTTGTGTATACATTTTTCTAAAGAGAAGGGATTAACTTGCCATGTCCATATAAATTACTATATTCCCATAACAAAGAGATGAACTTTATATAGGAATCTTAATTTAGCAGTTGTGCACAATTTTTTTCAAGTAGATGAATGCTGAATAAGGTTCTTTCTGCAACTAAATAACTGTTGAATAGAGATGGGTGGCATTCTGGAGCCAGACATATCAGTGAAATAAATCTCTCAGCTTGTTGTAGGAAGATTGACAAAGGGTATGATTACTGATTGAAATCACTTTATAGGGCATATCTATGTCCATTCCATGGGCAGTAAATGGACTTTTGGTTTTAGGGTTGCTCCTCCTTCATCTCCTCTGGGCTGTCTGGGAGCTGTCCAGCATTAGAAGAGCAGCCGTAAATGGTTCCCATTTACTGACTTTATTAACAGGTGCCCACATCAGATAAGACCATTCTCTTCTCACTTTGAACTTGTGGTTAGATGTTTTGGCATGAGTCAGCCTTCCTGGGGAAGATGACACTATAGACGATTAACTGATAACTTCATGCTATCCTGCTATAATATTCATCCAGTATCCTTTATAATGAACATAACTTCAATGTAAACAATGTCCTGACTGTTTCATTGATCTTTATGGACTGATTTGTTTCTGTTATCTTTAATGAGTTGTTGAAATTACTGATAGTTGAAAATAAAGTTGCCATGCAGCTTAAAGCAGCTGCAGGTGGAGTCCTTCTCATCTACTCAGAAATAAATCCACCCCTTCTCCATCCCCACTATGGGCCAATGCAGACAGCCCATTTGGGGTGGCAAAAAGGCCAGAAGTGTCATAGTGCTGGCAGTCTAGTTTACCTCTGATGCTCATTTTCTTCTAAGGAAGGCTGAGATATACGCCCACCCTACTGACACAGGGACACAGGAGGTAGGCTTGGCCCTTGGCATTGGTATTCAGTGAGACAACTCAAGCAATCTGGGCCAGCTCATCAGAGATATCATTTTTATATTGCTTCTGAAGATCCACATCATTCCTGGCCAAGTCCTGACATAATAGAGGGAAGGGGATAGTATCAGTAGCCACAGGTCCCTTCCCTGGAAGAGACAATGGATGTGTCAGTTGGCAGTTTCAGCTTGTATGGAATCCTCCCATAGCTTTCTCATTTCCCTCAGAAAATCAGATTGGTCAGGAAAGAGCTTAACTGGAGGAGAAAGAGAATGGCCCATTTTACCACTGAACCAGTAAGAAGTTTGATTATGAATGCCACCTTACAGTGGGAAAGTCTTTAGGAGAGAGCTGCCAATTAGACAAAAAGGTCTGTAACTAGTCTTGGAGCCATTACATTCTCTGGTGGAAACACAGGGCACTTGTCTTGAGGAGTCTGCATTAGATGGAGTTTCTGCTGCTGGTTAACATTGGCTACAGCTGTAGTGAGCTAATTTACTCGTTAAGCCTGGTTCTGCCTGAGCAGTGTCTCCATGCTTCAAGTGTTGGCTTGCTTGGAATTTGTCCTGTATTCCAGTTAGAAAGTGACCCAGGAATCAGGTGGTTGGAGTGTAGAGCTTTCTGGGAGTTAATTCAGTCCATGTCAATCACAGGTAATACAGCAAGATGTCGGGAGAAGAAAGAGGATAATCATCAGCTGATTCAGAAGTTGTTACAGCAAGATAGTATTCCAGGTAAATGAAGACAGAAAGAAGTAAAACAGAGTCATCAATCATAGCACTTCCAATGTCAAGAAAACACCATCATGAAGAGTACCACCAATCACCAAAACAGAACAATTGAATTAGCACATGCCAAGGAACTTTTAGGAGATTTATAGACAACTGTTTCAAAGCACCACGTGCTTAATTAATCAGCACCTCCTATTTAATAGCTTCAGGGAGTGGTGTGATCTCTCCTTATCCCATCACCAATCCGTAAAGGATAGCACCATGTTTTCAGTGTCGGCACCTCCTTCTGAGGAATACCCCCCTGCCTCAACCTCCCACTCCTCAGATCTGGAAAGACATTCACCATCAGGAGCTGTAAATTCTTGGACATCTGCCTCTATGTCTGAATCTTCTGACTCCAGAGGGTGTTAATACAGATGGCTCAGTTGTCAAGATCTTCAAGCACCACATCATCTGTAGAAGAGACTAAAGATGAAAAAGGATGTTCATGTTTTCCAAAAAGAAGAAATTTTAAGGGTTAAGAGGTGAAAATTATAGAAATGTAGGGAGGTGGAAAGGCAAAAACACATCTATTCACCCTAGTGGCAAACTTCCTTTTCCAGGAATTTCAGGTTGCAAAGGACATCCTGACTCCCTATTGTCTTGCTCAAAAGACCCTTATGCAGACTGAACATCTCTGTACCACAGAATGTCTCACAATAGCAGCATTTCCATTTTGGACAAGGAAGAAGAGAACCACAACCAGATATCACCTGATTTTTTTTTCCCCCAACAAAAAGTGAGGCTTTTCCCACAAGGGCATAGGGTATCAAAATGCCAGGCACACTTATAGTTAGTGAAAAGTTATACATGGCCAACTAGGCAATTTTGACTATTTCCTCCTTCTGTACTTGGCTGAGGATTTTACCAAATACCTGAAATCAAAATGTGGTTGCATTACACTAAGGGAGTATGCCAGGGTAGCAAAGCAGAAAAAGAAGGGACACACATAACCCAATAAAACAGGGATTTTTCTCTTTTCGAGTATAGCTAGAGTACAGTAATGAGGGATGTAGTGGCTCAAGTGGTTAAGATGCTGACTCTGTTGATTTCAAGATTAGCAGGTTGGCAGTTCGAGGCCCGGGTGATGCATGATGGAGTGAGCTCCTGACACTAGTCCCAGTTTCTGCCAACCTAGCTGTTCGAAAGCATGCAAATGCAAATAGATAAATAGGCACCACTTTGGTGGAAAGGTAAACAGCATTCTGTGCAATCATGCTGGCCACATGATCACAGAGTAGTCTCTGACAATGCTGGCTCTTTGGCTTAGTAACGGAGATGAGCACTGCCCCCTATGATCGGACACGACTTGACAACTTTGTCAGCAGGGAATACCTTTACCTTTAGTAAGGAGGCAAAGAGAACAAAAGAGGAGGAAAACATCTGCTTGTTCTTTGGAATACAGAGTTAACTAGGACTCTGTTTTACCACTATTCCACATCCTGCCTCTTCTGAATATCGTCACGAAAGCTGTATTTAAAGGACAACAGAATATTCTCTTCCTAACACCTTCCCTTGATGGGGAACAGAGACTACTAAAACCCTCCTGGCTCCATCCTTCAGCCCTTTGCTTCTATCATATAATGGTGGGGATATTCTGAGGAATGGGACTGCAAAAATGTATCCTTTTCCTTCTCCTTCTTCCCAAATCTCCCAATCTGGTGCAGCAAGGAGAGATCAATTTTAATGTGGTCAAATTTCCTATTATTATAACAATAAATCCACAATTTCTACACTATTGAAAGGTGGGTAATTTTGCTTCTAAAGAGGTTGAAACTGTATTCCATTTGACTGACAGTTTCCTGGGTGCTCTAGTCCATAATTTACTCCTAAAAGGAAACTGGGTACTAAAAAGGAAGGTGGATATTCTTACCTCCACAGCCACACAGGTATCAATGTACTCCATCATTTTCGTGCCATAGATCTCCTGGCACCAGAGGTCTTTGGTGGTAAATTGGCTAAGTCAGTAAAATGAACTTGACCTTCGGGAATTTTTATATTAGCTTCAATATGTAGCAGGAGGAAAACCTAATTACCATTAGGAGGGCTGGTGAGGGCATAGATTTACAGAGAAAAGTTTTCCAAATTAATTAATTTATTGAGAGATCAAGCATACAAAGACTACCATTCACTCACTCACTCTCACAAGAACTCTGGAATAAAGCAAGTTAGCCTGGAATAGACATGAGGCCTTCCAATGGTGATATTACCTGTCCAGGGTGCTCTGGGTCTATTGATGTGGAGTTGGACTGAACCAGATGAAGAGAAGGGAATGCGAAAAGAGTTGGAGCTGGGTCAGAATTCAGAGTGATGCAATGTCACCAGGAATTCTAATCAGACACACCTAACCAGAATTTTGGTAAACCTTTTATAGGCTGAAAACAGCACAGGGTGAAGGTTGATTGCTGTATCTCAAAGGACCAGATTAACATTGTAAAGGTTTCCTTGATGTAGATGGCTTCCATAGGGGGATAATGGTAATATCTTTCTTGTGGCCAAAAGTCATCCATGACATTGATCCTCTAGCTTCCTTGTCACCTGAGGTATGAATCCTGTAGCACTGGCAGCAGGAGAGCAAAGGCCCGGAGAGTGGGCAGTGCCTTCTTTGCACGCCCAGGACTGTCATCTCCTCCCAGCTCAGCAGCACCTGCAGTGCCCCGTTCTGGGCCCAAGGCTACTTAAGGAGGCCCAGGAACAGCAGCAAGGCTACTTAAGGAGGTCCAGGAACACCAACCCAGAAGCAGCACCCAGCAGCAGGAGAGCGAAGGCCGGGAAGGTGGCCGGTGCTTTCTTTGCACGCACAGGACTGTCATCTCCTCCCAGCTCAGCAACACCTGCAGCAGCCCCATTCTGTGCCCAAGGCTACTTAAGGAGGCCCAGGAACACCAGCAAGGCTATTTAAAGAGGCCCAGGAACACCAACCCCAGAAGCGGCACCGGCAGCAGGAGAGTGAAGCCGGGAAGGTGGGCGGTGCCTTCTTTGCACTCCCAGGACTGTCATCTCCTTCTGGCTCAGAAGCACCTGCAGCAGCCCCGTTCTGGGCCCAAGGCTACTTAAGGAAGCCCAGGAACACCAGCAAGGCTACTGAAGGAGGCCCAGGAACATCAATCCCAGAACACGGCACTGGCAACAGGAGAGCGAAGGCTGGGAAGGTGGGCAGTGCCTTCTCTGCATGCCCAGAACTGTCATCTCCTTCCTCCCTTTGAGTGGCTCTAAACTCCATTGTTTTACCAGAGGCCGGGAATGAGCCAGGGGCAGCTATTGGAGTTGTGCTGGGGAATGGGAGGTATGGCTGGAACAGAAGGAACAATTGTTACAAAAGAAAATGGGATCGCTGTTTGAAAGCTATTCCATCTTCAGTTCCCTCTGTTTCCCAGAATGGCTTGGAGAGCAGACCAACCATTCCACAGAACCTCACTCTGCTCCTTTGCAATGCTAGGTCGGTTAAGAGCAAGACCCATATCATCCATGATCTCCTCTTGGATGAGGATACCGACCTGGCTTGCATCACAGAGACCTGGCTGGGAAAGGACAGAGCAGTCACATGGGCGCAGGCCTTCCCAAATGGGTACTTTGTTAGTAAGCAGGTGAGGGGAAGTGGGCGGGGGGAGCACGGAGTGGCTCTAGTTGACCAGGATACCTGTCCGGAACACAGTCCACTTCGAGTGTATGTACCTTAGCCTGAGGACCAGGGACAGTTTGGGGATTCTGCTAGTCTACCAACCACCCCATTGTCTAGCAGACTCCCTAACCGAGCTGACACAGCTGGTTTCGGAGCTGTTGTTGGAGTCCCCCAGACTCTTAGTTCTGGAAGACTTCAACATCCCGCTTGAGACCAGTTTGACAGGCGCGGCTCGGGAGTTCATGGATACCATGACTAACATGGACCTATCCCAGTTGGTCGTCGGGCCCACACACTGTGCTGGTCATACATGCGATGCGGTCTTCAGTACGGAACAGGAATATCCATGGAAGGAGCATGGAACAGGAATATCCTCCGCTCTGTCATGGACAGATCATTTCCTGTTCAAGATGAAACTTAGAGCCTATATCCGCCCCACCGGGGGTGGTGGACCCATTAGAATGGTCCGCCCTCGAAGGCTAATGGATCCAATTGGATTCCAGAAAGCCTTAGAGGGTTTAATGGTTGGGAATGCCAGTGATCCTGTCAATGCCTTGGTTGATACTTGGAATATCGATCTCACCACGGCTATCGACATGATCGTTCCCAAACGTCCTTGCCATCCTGCTTCAAACTGTAAGCCATGGTATACACCAGAGCTTAGGAGGATGAAGCAGTTTGGACAACAAATAGAGTGCAAGTGGCAGAAGACTCAACTTTTATCTGACAGAACTCGCCGTAGGAACTTTCTTTGGGCCTATCGGGAGGCAATGCATGCAGCGCAGAGAGCTTTCTCCTCTGCACATATTGTGTCTGCAGAGTCCCATCCGGGAGAGCTGTTTAAGGTGGTGAGGGAGCTGATGCAGGCATCTCCTGAGTCACGGCCTGCTGTGACACGTTTAACAACTTCTTTGCAGATAAAATCTCTCAGATAAGAGCCAGCTTAGACGCCAATATTTTAACAGAAACCATAGATGAGGTGTCCAGCGACTCCGTCGATGAAGTTATTTTGGATCAGCTGCAATCTGTGAGTACCGAGGACGTGGACAAGCTGCTTGGTAGAGTGAGGAAAACAACTTGCCCTCTTGACCCTTGTCCATCTTGTCTGGCCATCCGGGGGGGGGGATGTATTGAGGAGATTTCTCACGGATATCATCAATGCATCCTTCAAGAAGGGACATGGTCCATCTTGCTTAAAGGAAGTGGCTGTTAGGCCGCTTCTAAAAAAACCTTCCCTGGATCCCTTGGATATGAGTAACTACAGGCCGGTCTCCTTGTTGTCATTTTTGAGCAAGGTGATCGAGAGGGCACTTGCCCTTCAACTCCAAGCTGTCTTGGATGAAACCGATTATCTAGACCCATTTCAAACTGGCTTCAGGACAGGCTTTGGGGTTGAGACTGCCATGGTTGCCTTGACCGAATATTTGTGTCTGAGCATTGACAGGGGTAGTGTGACCCTGTTGGTGCTCCTAGACTTCTCAGCAGCTTTTGATACAGTAGATCACAGCATCCTCTTGGACCGCCTGAGGGGGTTAGATATCGGAGGCACTGCATTGCAGTGGTTCCGGTATTTCCTCTCGGGTAGGTCTCAGGGTGCTGCTCGGGGACAGCTGTTCTAGCAAAAGAGAGCTTACCTGTGGCATTCCACAGGGGGCTATCCTGTCCCCGATGTTGTTTAACATCTATATGAAGCCGCTGGGTGAGATTATTCGGAGTTACGGGGCTGGGTGTTATCAATACGCTGATGACACCCAAATCTATTTCTCCATACCTCATTCATCAGCCTCGAATTCTGATGGCGTCTCCTCTCTCAATGAATGTCTTCGAGTGGTAATGGGCTGGATGAGGAAAAACAGATTGAAACTGAATCTGGACAAGACGGAGGTGCTCACGGTAGTGGCCCCAAAACCAAGAATTGGGTTGCAACTGCCAGTCCTGGATGGGGTCACACTCTCCTCCAGTGACTGTGTTCGCAGTCTGGGGGTGCTCCTTGACTCATCGCTCCTGATGATAAATCAGGTAAATGCAACAGTCAGGAGCGCCTGTAATCAGCTTCCTCTGATACGCTAGCTGAGCCCTTTTCTGGAAGTAAGGGATCTTGAGACCGTTGTGCACACGCTGGTAACCTCATGTCTAGATTTCTGTAATGCGCTCTACATGGGGCTACCCTTTTGCCTGGCTCAGAAACTACAATTAGTACAGAATATGGCAGCCAGATTAGTATCTGGTACATCTAGGAGGGACCATATTACTCCAGTTTTAAGGTCCCTCCACTGGCTGCCTATAAGTTTCCGGGCCCAGTACAAGGTGTTGGTTATTACCTTTAAAGCCCTAAATGGCTTAGGTTCAAACTATCTCAGGGACCGCCTCCTCCCATATAATCCTCCCCGAGCTCTCCAGTCCTCTGGGAGGAATTTGCTGCAACCAGAAAGAGCTAGACTAGCAGCTACCTCACAGAGGGCTTTTTCGGTCGTCTCCTCCAGATCGTGGAATAGCCTGCCAGACGAGATCCGTCAATTGACAACTTTGGTTAGCTTTAAAAAAGCTGTCAAGATGGATCTCTTTTGGCAGGCCTTCAGCGATAGATACTCCCGGCCTTGGGAATTTTTCTAGGAATGCCTTCTTCAGGTTCTTCAGGTTCTCCAGTTCTGATATGTATTAATCCGCTCCTATATTAGGATTAGTTTTAATTAACTATTGTGTTTTAATGTAGGTTTTCATTATGTCTAATTTAATAATTTCTTAAGGGGGGGGTATGGGAATTTGATTTTACCGTTTGTTATGTATTTTATTGTTGTTAGCCGCCCCGATTGTTTGCAAAGGGGTGGGATATAAATAAATTTTATTATTATTATTATTATTATTATTATTATTATTATTATACCAAGAATCTCTTATCTGTATCGGGCCCCTCCCAGCACAGCACTGTGTCTTCCTTTATTTATCATTTGATTTATTATGGTTGTGCATATACATCCAGGTGCCTAATGTGGCCTGGTGAAGGGTCAGGCTGTACCATCTCTGCACAGCTCTGCACATTCCTAAAGAGGCCCCCTGCATCCCAGAATCCTCTCTATGTGGCTGCTTGATACTTGGCATCTTTTTCTACATATAATGGCATACATTTCTAATATAGACAATAGGAATATATAGATTAAACAATTTCCTCTACCTCACCTTGATGTTTTCATAATAGAAAGAGCCATGTAATCAGGAATTCAAATCTGAACTCTCCAGTTGCAACAACTTTTCATTTGACAAAGTTATTCATTCTTTCAACCATACCACACAGGATGGAGAGTAATATGCCCAAACCTCTTTTAAAAACAACAACAAAAAAATCTGTAATATCTTAAATTTTACTCTTGGTTTATTTTCTTACCAAATAAGAGAAAACACATCCTTCTGCCACCATTTATATAGAACATCTTTTAATAAGTTAGGACCCAAAACAACATTTTAGGGAAAACATTCATCTTAACCATAAAGATCCTATCCAATAATGACAAATTTAACTTTTTTCCCATTTCTATAGGTCTTTTTGTACATACCAAATTTTAGCATAGATGTCTTTAAATAAATTTTTATTCCCCCCATGAAATCAATACTCCCCAATATCTATCTTTTTTCACAACTAGAAATCCTTATTTATCATATGAAGTCTTTTGTTCTATCATAGTAATATTCTTAGTTAAAATCTCAGTCTCATCTCACAGTCTTATGCATCCAAGCCACTTCCCATATTCTTGCAGAATAAGATTCAAATCATCAATACTTTCTATGGGGTTTTCTAAAAATATTAGCAAGTCATCTGCAAAAGTTTTTGAGCTAAAATTGAGTCTGTATAATCATGCCTTGTATTTTCTCATCTCCTTTTATTTTTCTATTCAAAAGTTGAATCACCATTTAAAACAACAATAGTGATAGGAGATACCCTTGCTTTGTCCCTTTTTGGACTCTACAAGACAAATCCCCCATTTCTTACTATATTTGCCTCTAGTTTATCATAAACCCATTTGGTCCACTCTAGTTCTTTCACCAAAGCTCATTTTCTCTAAAACTACAAATAAAAATGGCCAACTGACACTATTAAATGCTTTTTCAACATTTAAAAAATTCAAGGCCATCTTCTTCCCATTATATCGCTCATAATATTCCAGCACATCCAAAACACATCTGACTATCTATCAAATATCTCTTGGGTAAAAATCCTGCTTGGTTTTCATGTACTGTAGTCATTAAAATAATACTGGCTTTAATCAGTGATAACACTGGGATGGTTTCCTATTAAGTCAAGGAGTGTCAAAAGAGAAAAAATAAAAAAAGATGTACAGACAAGGATTTGTCCATATTGGAAATGCATCATGGAAGATATAATTGGGCCATGACTGGAGGAAGAAAATCTGAAGGACCCAGATAGAGAGAGAATTACAACACAACTAGAAACCAGAAGGAAATATTACTTATACCTTTCAGGAGACTGATTTCTATCTCTTCCTTGCCTGAAATCCCTCTCCCTGCCTATCTTCCTTTGACAGCTGTCTTTTTCTTACAAAGAAATCATACTCTAAAAAGTTCAAACAAACCCACTTCCCACTAAATAACATGTCCTAGGAATTATGGAAATGAAACTAACAAACCACTATGTAACAATAATAACTAAAGAACACTGCTAGATAAATAAAACCTACAGCTCTCTCTAACTAAATTTCTTCTAAGACCTATGTCTGAAAGGATAAAAACAATATTTAAATTGCTAAACTCAATTAAAACAAAAGGCTGACTCCCACTAACTTCCTAACATACTCTCACTCACTAAAGCAACTCCTCCCTTTTCCCCTCTCAATCTTCTTACTCCCACAAAAGGCTGCTTTCATTTGGGCCTCGGGGGCATGTTACAATGGAGAATATGTTCTGAGGGAGGACATGTAACAATGAAGGAATTAGCAGCACAACTCCACACCATAGCTCCTGTCTTCAGTTTTCATCTATCCAATATACCCACATACTAATATTTAGAGCTGTAGGTATGTCAAGAGGTTGGATATTTGTCCTTACACCATCTTTATGGCTGAGGAGGGGACAGAGAAACTAATTAAAATATGCTAACAAGATCATCTCTTTGTACTGGTTTCCAATGTGCCTGGTTCCAATAAAATTCTCAGCAAGGCAAGTGTGGAATTTGTTGGATCTTCTTGCCAGAGTTTCACTTACAACTGAATTCAGTTGGAACTGCCTGTCCTTACTCTGTCTCTTCTTTTGAATGTTCACACATTTGGTGATTTGTTCTGAGAAAGTTTCATCCAAATTTTCATTCTGACTTGGAGGTCTAGAGCAGACCCACACAGTGATGTTACTGTTGTTTTCCCCTTCAGTATTTTATCCAAACGCACCACACCTTCCTTCCACATTCCTAGTCAGGGATCTCCTTCAATGTATTGCCCAAACCCAAGGCTGTCACTTGGAACTTTAGAGAACTTGACCTAAACCCAGTGTTCAAGCCCACTTGCAGTAAAGCAAGATGAATAAGATGAATGCAGGCTTTCCAAAGATCACAGCCCTTTCTCTTGCAGCAGCAACAGAAATGTTCCTGTGGAAAACAGCAGGGGATCAAGAACATTGGAAGCAATGTCCAGCACCCCCTCATTTCCCCAAAACAGGACTGCAATTGGCCTGGTTCTGGATGGGACATTTTTCTTTCAAATGGGAGATTTTTCACAGAAGTGGGATGTTGAAACTGTTTACCCCAAATCTCATACAGATCTTGGGGCCTTCCCTCCCCCAAGCTCCTCAGCTTCCCAAGGTCCCTCCCCCTAAAGTAAAATTACTTGAATAAGGGATCAAGAATGGGTGGAGTCTGTGGCTGCATCTTTTTTTTAAAAGGAGGATTGGTGATGAGTCTTAGGGAATGTCCTGCTGCTTTGGCTAGCAATTCTGTCAAAATCTTGGCTGACCCGTGGAATGAGAAAATGGTCAGGATGGTGGACACAATTGCTCCTGACGTGGAGTGCCATCAAACCAGTGCCCTGATTTTCCAGGGAGCTTAACCTGATGAACCAAGTGCAAAGGTGACTACAGCAACATTGACACAAAGTAGGTGTGATCAAACACAGGGTGGAGCTTATATGTGGGCCTACTCAGGGGCAATACAGGCAGCAAAGGCAGATGTCTTCTATGCCTCTATAGCATCTGCAAAAAGCCAATCATCAGAGTTGTTTGGAGCAGTCACGTTGACACACAAGCCCAGGAGAGTAAAGTCCAGACCACTGGAGCACCTGCTCTGAATAACTTGCCCAGCACTTTCAAGATAAAATTGCTCAGATCCCATGATAGCTCTCTTTCCCATCATTTGCATCTCCCCCAAACCTTGTTCACTTCTTCCTCAAAGCTGATTGTCTTATCTCTATTACTGCTTTCCCCCTGTCTCTAGGCCATCTTTTTCCTCTCTATCTGCAATCCTTCTCCTATCTCGAGGCCAGTGATTCCCAAACTGGGCAGCACCCCTGCACTGGGAATGGTGGAAAGATTGAGGGGGTTAGTGAGGAAAAAGGGGCCACTGGGTGGTGTTAGGTCAGCTCAAAACTAAGTAAGCATCTTATACAAACTATGTGATAAAATGCATATTACAAAATCTGGCATGGGGCAGAGCTGTGTGGGTCTCTCATGGCCCCCCCAGGAGCCCTGAAAGAAGTTGGCCTGGGTCTAGTAAGGACAAGGACTCCATAGCCATGGTGTGGAGGAGGGGGAGGAAGGCCTCTCTGTCTCAGGAAGCAAAATGTCTTCAACTAAAAAAAGATCAAGAATGACATTGCTTACTTGTTAGATTAATTTACTAAATTCAAGTTTATTTGCAACTGCAACAAAATGAAGTTAATCTTATCCAAGTTAAATCAGCCCTCTCCACATTTCTGTACAAGTTGCAGTTATTCAAAGTCACGCAACCCATCATGAACTCTTCCAATTTCTGAATCTCTCTGAATCAGAGAAAGAGAAATGCATATCAGATGATAATATTTTAGATTATTGTGAACATGTTGATGAGCTTCACGAACACATGTCTGATAGATTTCAGGATCATTTTTTGCTTAAAATACCAGACTGGGTGATCAATCCATTCCTACATATCAGCAATGAGGAAACAGAAATGGTGGAGGAAGAATTGATTTAAAACCCAAATGACACTGAATTGAGGCCATTTTTTTAAAAAAATGTTTTTAAGAGTTTTGGGTACCAAAAAAAAAAAACCAAAACCCCAAACATTCTGCCTAATAACCTGAACTGTGGAGCAAAATCAAGATGCACTTTATTGCCTCCCTAACATCATATTTGTAGAGCAATGCTTCAGTGCAGTTGTTCAGCTTCTTTCCAAGCAAAGAAACAGTGACAACAGTGGCAGTGAATGTGGGGATCTAAGACTTCTTAGTGCCTTCCAGCCTGGTGGTGAAAAACTAATATGCCTGCACCAAGCATATCCATCTGATTAAAACTATGAAGACAATGTTTTAAAGAAGAGATATAAATGTATTTATTTTTTCAAATTGATTAAAAAGTTAAATAAATGGTTTTACAAAGTTACGTTTTATTTGTGAAATACATATGCTTGAAATACAACTGCAAGAGAAATGTAAGAGCAGAACAAGGGACTCTATGTAATATTTGTTGACCTCACCAAAGCCTTCGACACTGTGAGTAGAAAAGGTCTATGGCAGATCCTGGAAAGACTAGGATGGCCCCCCAAATGCCTCAAAATGATTATCTTGCTACATGAGGGACAGCATGGTCAATTCAGATACGGCGATGCTCTTTCAGAGCCCTTTCTAATAATTAATGGAGTGAAGCAAGGTTGTGTTCTTGTTCCAACTTTATTTACAATCTTCTTCAGCATGATGCTCCAAAGGGCTACAGCAGAGCTCAAAGAAGAAGACGGCATCTATATACGTTACCATGTTGATGGTAGCTTGTTTAACTTAAGCCGTCTGAGGGCTCGCACTAAGACTCTAAACTATCTAGTCCGTGAGCTGCTCTTCGCTGACGATGCTGCCCTTGTTGCCCACACAGAAGCAGCTCTGCAGCGCCTAACATCCTGCTTCACAATAAGCTACAGAAATGTTTGGGCTGGAAGTCAACCTGAAGAAAACGGAAGTTCTCTACCAGCCTGCACCACAGGACAAACACCACCATTCCCACATCGCTGTAGGCAAATCTGTGCTTAAGTCTGTTCAGCAGTTCACCTACCTGGGAAGCATCATGTCCTCAGACGCCAAGATTGACAAAGAGATTGACCACAGATTAGCAAAGGCATACAGCACATTTGGAAGACTTTACAAAAGAGTCTGGAGTAACAAACACCTGAGGCGAAGCACAAAAATCAGTGTGTATAGAGCCATTGTACTGTCTATTCTCCTTTATGGATCTGAAACATGGGTCACCTATTGCCAACACTTACGACTCCTCGAACGCTTTCATCAGCGCTGTATACGCACAGTCCTAAATATACACTGGACTGATTATGTGACAAATCTTGCTGTCCTTGAGCAAGCAGGGATCACCAGCATTGAGGCCATGCTATTGAAAACGCAGCTGTGTTGGGCAGGGCACGTTTCTAGGATGGAGGACCATTGTCTCCCAAAAATAGTACTCTACGGTGAACTCACCATGGGTCAGCGTAAGAGGGGCACTCCAAAAAAGCGATACAAAGACTCTCTGAAACAACATCTCAGGCTCAGCCAAATTGATCACCAACAATGGTCCACCCTGGCCTCACATCGGGAGGCATGGAGATGCACTATCCACAATGCTGCAGCCTTATTTGAGAAGTCACGCCAAACAAGTCTCCAAGAGAAACGACAACGCAGAAAGAATCACAACCCGGAAACATCACCCAAGGAGATCTTCTGCTGTGCTTTCTGCAACTGGACTTGTTTATCTCGGATTGGCCTTTTTAGTCATCAGCGCGCTTGCAAAAAGCGTGGGATGAGTCCTTCCTGAATCTTCATTTGGAAGAAAAGCCAGAAACATATGCTTGTTTAACTTTATAGTATTAGATTGGTTGTTTTGACTTTGCAGTAGAACAGTAGACCTAATATCAAGAAATAGGTGTAGGGGAAGGTACTAGGATTGTCACCTATGAGGAAAGTTGGCAGCAGCTTGAAAAAAATTGAGAAGCACTGAACTACAATATTTACCATTATGCTCAAGTCAATAGGCTGACTTTCTTTTCTATTCACAAAAGTCAAACTTTTTTCCAAAATGCTGTTTAAAAAATGCTGAAATTTCATGTGGAGTTATCCATTGTTTAGAAGCCAACAGCACAAATTAATTTTTGCAAATATATATCCCACCAAATAACTGAGAAAGATATTTGCAAAGGATACTCCCTGCTCTTCTGAAATGAATTGTGAATATCAAAGTCAAACAGAGAAACTTTAACCAAACACCTGACAATGTCTTATTTCTTTAAGGTCCAAATATTGTTCGTAACTGGTTCACTTTTGAAAGTGAATGCTCCAAAAAGCTCTTCCCAGTGTACTTACAGAATGAAATAAGGCTGTCATTTAAGTAAAAGATTTGTCCATTGATTAACTGTTTTTCCTTCTCTTTTCTTTCCCTCCTTTTTTAAACTGATAGCAACTCAATACAGATTCTGTTTCGAGGAGAAAGATAACTTTTTTTCTCACCCAACACACAAATCTTACATATGGAAATAATTCCCAGTACAAATCATTTGAAAGCTCTTGCTACAACAAGCAAGCTGTTTCTCAAAATTAAATTAAATTAAAATTAAACTCATTAAATGAAAGAAATTGCTGGCTTTCAGGAAAGGCTGGGCATGGTGGGATGTGTAGTCCAATGCATCCAGGAAGTGTCTTGGAGAAGGCAGGAATACATAATTAAATGATGTGGTGCTAAAATTACCTGGCAGGTTCCTGTCATATACATCTAAAATAATCTCTAGCCAGTGATTCTCAGTTCTTATGGGGTGGGCTGTGATACAAAGCATATGGGGGCTGGATCCCAACAACCGCAGTGCTAATAGGAAACACCAATTTCTAGGGATATGTGAATCTTATATGGAGGAGTTTGGTCTGCTCTTTTCAGACGTGTTGTAGGCTGGATGTTGTTGCATTCCAGAATAGGTAAAACTAATAGGTGTCTCAAATTTTGTTTAATTGAGCATAAGAGCAAAATTAAGAGATAAAATCCAGAGATACCCCATTGTACGAGCATTTGTTTGAGGGGGGGGGAAATCATATTCCCTATTCATTTAGGGTTTGTATAAATGAAGTTCCAAGCATCCATTCCAACTAGAATGTTGTTAGTACTTCCCTTTCAAGAAGGCAAGTGTATTGTGTTTTTGGCTCAATACAATTGCTCCCATAAGTCTTACTGATAAGATAAATTTCAGCTGTTTTCTATAATTTACTCTTTATAAATAGGGCTTTGGGAGTTTAATAAGGCATCATGCTACTTCTGTAATCATTGGTTGAATAATGAAATGTAGAAGTGAGTATACTTACTTATATATCTATATAGTGACCATTCTTGTATTAAGTTGGAATGTTAAATGAAACACAAAGATTTTTTTCTAGGAATAATCTATGAATATTTTGTAAACAATTCATGCATGTCGAATGACTGAGGAAGATTTATGTCAAAGCATCTAGAAAATTTTCCCAGGGCTGGCCATTTGCAGTGTATCATTGTTGCAGCATTTCCTGGGGTATTTGTTTACCAGTCTTCAGACAGATTTTATAGTTATTCCTTGTTACAGTATACCTTGTGGAATTGGTCCTGTGAGATTTGTTTGCTAACCCTAGCCAGACAAGAGCAACTCAGATCAGCTGAAAACATTTGATGATTTTTTCATTTAACTATATAGGGATGTTTGTATTGTGAATGTATAGATAGTCCATATTTTAAGGAGCAGCTTTGGTAAAGGAATGGAATGAAACAACCAATAATAATAATATAAAAACCCAAATCAGAGCTGATTTGCAAACCAACATATTTCATCAAATGAGTGGTGAATAAGGAAAATGGTATTTTTTAAATGAATGGATTAGGTTATGAAATTAGTTGTTATTGCTAGCATCTTTAGTGGTTCAATTTTCCATCATTATTTTGTTAATAGGACACAATATAGTTTTCTTGATATTAATGTTATTATGGTCTGAGTCTTGCTACAGCAATTTAATAGAAAGTACATATTTCATAAGCCCTAATCTAACACTTGCTAGTGAACAGTTGAGTGGATTCTCTTTTTTGGCATTCTAGAATCCCCACACATATGGATACCTGTGTAAACATCAGCAAATATGTGCACAATTCAAATATGCACACAATTCTAATATAAACACACTTTAGTCCAGGGGTGAAAATCATGAGGCCCATGGATGACAGGCAATACATTGTGGGACTTGATAATCCCACCAGTTTCCCCAAAGCCCTAACAATCCCCATCCCCATTTTTAAAAAAAGCAAACAAAAAAACAATATGGTAAAATATTTAGAAACCCCTTTGTAGGACTGTAGAATGCTGTTTGAGAGGACTCTACACCCCCAAACAGCCAGCTTGTCTCCCTAGAAGATGACCCTAAGTAATGCACTTCCATTTTTGGGTTCTCAAAATGGTGACCATAACAGATGCTGTGATCTTCCAGAACTCCATAAAAGGAGCATTGTGGTTTTCCATGATTTAGAGCAGTGATTCCCAAATGTTGGTCTTCCAGATGTTTTGGACTTCAGTTCCCAGAATTCCTGACACTTGGTCAAGATGGCTGGGGTTTCTGGGAGCTGATGTCCAAAACACCTGGAAGACCAAAGTTTGGAAACCACTGCTTTAGAGCATGCCTATGCCTGCTTTTATCAACCAGTGGAAAATGCATACAAGTAGTGTGTATAATTTAGAAACACATGCACATTCCCCAAAAGGAAGATACATCAGTGACAACAAAAATCTGCTACCTGAGTGAACTGGCTTAGTGAATCTGGCATAACCAAAAAGTTACTGATCCAAACTTGCTTATGTGTCCTATGCCTAGGATGCCAAGTGCCAATTCCAATATCACCACATCCTCTGGTTATACCCATGGCAACATGTTCAGCATAAATGAGATAGTTCTTTGCGTATGTGCAGCTCTTTTATTATTTTTAAAACTGAAACCATTGTTGGGATCCTTGGATTGTGTGGAAAAGTCCTATATACACATTGTTGTAGATTATACTGTTTTACTGTAATTCACAAACAGAACCCAGAACAGGCTTGACTAGGGTAATATGTGACTTGACGTGGGGGGTACATCATTCACTCTACTATGCCTCAGAAGCAGCAAAATATTTTGGATCAGCCTCAGTCTCAGGAACTACGGTCCAAAACACACTGCAGAAATAATCTAGTTTGAGATTGCTTTAACTGCCCTGACTCAATGCTATGGAATTCTGGGAACTGTAGTTTTATGAGACATTTAGCCTTTCCTGGCAAAGAGCTCTGGTGCCCCAACAGGCTACAGTTCCCAGGTTTTCCTAGCACTGAGCCAGGGCAGTTAAAGTGATCTCAAACTGGATCATTTCTGCAGTATGTTTTGGACCTACTATGCACATACTGTACATAATACTGAATCAGTAAAGCAAAATTGGGTAGCACTATAGTTTCAGAATCACATTAACTCGATTTTTCATCTTTGTTTACAAAACTGTTATTTTCCATGCATAATCAGCCAGTACATACACAGTGAGTACATGATAATTTCTTGACTTAAGCCTATGAGGCTACTGGTGAAACCTAAATTAGTTTTAACATAGACCAAGATAGCAGTGTTTCAGAAAACAGTAGACTGCAAATGTATTGAACCATGTTGCAAGAGTAAAAGTGATTCATGCAAATATGGTTGGCAAAGATATAAGCACAGCTTAATTACACAGTGAACACTTCAGCTAATTATCAGAGGGAAGAACAATTTGCAGAAACCTAATACATACCATAGATCTGGCTCTGCCAATTTAGATGTGGAAATAAGATGTGCCATTCATTTCCCTAGGCTGCTTCATCAAGGAGCCATTCTGAAATTTATTGGATAACATGCAAACCCAAAGAAACTGTATCTACCACATAAAAGTTTTCCCCTAAGTGAGACTGATTGGCAACAGTTTCAAACCTTAGTGTTTTGATCAAACTCCCAGAGAGACGAAAGATGTGTTTGAAACTGGCAAGACTGAAAAGCAAAAAGAATTGAAACAGCCAAGAGTGTCCTGGACTACAGCCAGCCTCAGTTCCCACAGCTGCTAGGGATAGAAAGGGTGAGCTGCAAACAGCAAGGCCAGCCACAAACCTTCCGTAGTCAAAACACCAGCAAAACAGAGTCCAGAAATCAGCATCAATCAGTCTAAGGTCAGGGCAGGCCAGGTGGAGCCTGTATCTCTTCCTTCTCTGGAGGAGACCCATCCTCCTCCAAGTCCTCCGAGTCCTCCTCATGGCTGGCCGTGACAAAGAGCTGGCAAAGAGAAATGGACCTCCAGGTGTTTTTTTCTGGTTGCTGCTGCTGCTTATTTTAAGGAAAGAAAAATTTAAAAAAATCTTAGACAGCTGGAATTCTTTGTGTAACAAATTCTCATTTGCTACATTTATTCATCACCTTCTACACAGACTATCCATTACAGAGATGCATGCCAGTGTTATGGTTGAAATCTTGGGCAAGAATAGATGGCATGTGGCCTTCAAGATGTTGCTGGACTGTTCCCCAGTTTTAACGGAACAATGGGAAAAAGAAGGAACTCTTTTGAAAATTCAACTCCATGCCCACTGCAATTGTCCATCACAGATTTAGCCTGACACCTGTCTCTTATAGCGCAACAAATTCCCTTCTTCAAGCATTTAAATCCCAAAAGCACTGGCAGCAGTATGATTGAAAGCTAAACATTCCCAGTGCCCTCAACCTCAACAGCAGTTTTCGGCCAGGACAGGGAAGGAGGAGGAGGAGGCTCTCCAGGCCAGTTTCTAAAAGAGAAGAGAAAGAGAAAGAGGTTTCTGCCAGGAAAGAAAGCTTTCCAGGCCAATTCCTGCTAGGAGAGAGGAAGAAAACAGTTCCAGGCAGCCATCTTGAGAGGGTAAGTTTTTAAGTTCTTTTTAAAAACTCTTGGGGGAAGTGTGACTGTGACTCAGCGGGTGGGGCTTTGTTAAGAGCATTTGCAAATCAATAGGGGGTGGGCTAGGCAGTTAGCTCTTTACAACTGCTCCCAGAGGTCAGTTTCAGGTCAGTTTCGGCCAGGACAGGGAAGGAGGAGGAGGAGGCTCTCCAGGCCAGTTTCTAAAAGAGAAGAGAAAGAGAAAGAGGCTTCTGCCAGGAAAGAAAGCTTTCCAGGCCAATTCCTGCTAGGAGAGAGGAAGAAAACAGTTCCAGGCAGCCATCTTGAGAGGGTAAGTTTTTAAGTTCTTTTTAAAAACTCTTGGGGGAAGTGTGACTGTGACTCAGCGGGTGGGGCTTTGTTAAGAGCATTTGCAAATCAATAGGGGGTGGGCTAGGCAGTTAGCTCTTTACAACTGCTCCCAGAGGTCAGTTTCAGGTCAGTTTCGGCCAGGACAGGGAAGGAGGAGGAGGAGGCTCTCCAGGCCAGTTTCTAAAAGAGAAGAGAAAGAGAAAGAGGTTTCTGCCAGGAAAGAAAGCTTTCCAGGCCAATTCCTGCTAGGAGAGAGGAAGAAAACAGTTCCAGGCAGCCATCTTGAGAGGGTAAGTTTTTAAGTTCTTTTTAAAAACTCTTGGGGGAAGTGTGACTGTGACTCAGCGGGTGGGGCTTTGTTAAGAGCATTTGCAAATCAATAGGGGGTGGGCTAGGCAGTTAGCTCTTTACAACTGCTCCCAGAGGTCAGTTTCAGGTCAGTTTCGGCCAGAACAGGGAAGGAGGAGGAGGAGGCTCTCCAGGCCAGTTTCTAAAAGAGAAGAGAAAGAGAAAGAGGTTTCTGCCAGGAAAGAAAGCTTTCCAGGCCAATTCCTGCTAGGAGAGAGGAAGAAAACAGTTCCAGGCAGCCATCTTGAGAGGGTAAGTTTTTAAGTTCTTTTTAAAAACTCTTGGGGGAAGTGTGACTGTGACTCAGCGGGTGGGGCTTTGTTAAGAGCATTTGCAAATCAATAGGGGGTGGGCTAGGCAGTTAGCTCTTTACAACTGCTCCCAGAGGTCAGTTTCAGGTCAGTTTCGGCCAGAACAGGGAAGGAGGAGGAGGAGGCTCTCCAGGCCAGTTTCTAAAAGAGAAGAGAAAGAGGTTTCTGCCAGGAAAGAAAGCTTTCCAGGCCAATTCCTGCTAGGAGAGAGGAAGAAAACAGTTCCAGGCAGCCATCTTGAGAGGGTAAGTTTTTAAGTTCTTTTTAACTCTTGGGGGAACCACTACCAATTGTAGAAAACTTTTGGTCATCTGCAGACTTTAACATTGGTTTTAGCAAGAGATTTTCTTTGAGGAGGAAAGCCATAGTCCTTTTTAATACTTAGTATGGATACTGAAGGAACTGCTGCCGTCACCTGCAATACCTGTGGTATGTTTGTCTTCCTACCTACAGAGGTCGGGAACTACACATGCTCCAAGTGCAAGTTGGTAGCTCTCTTGGAGGAGAAAGTACAGCAGCTGGAGGCGCGGGTAGCTACACTTCAGAATATTAGGGAGCAAGAGGCTTTCCTAGACAGAACGGAACGAATGGTCTTGGACGGGGACCACACAGTGGAAGTTGCTGGGGAAGAGAACGTCACACCACATACACAGGAGGTAGACAGCTGGAGGAATGTCACACGTAGAAGTAGGGAGACCAGAGATCGTTCTGGGAGCTTGCAGCTACAGAATTGTTTTCAAACTCTTTCCCTTACCAAGGAGGACGAGGAAGAGCAGCATGAACAGACTTCAGGGAAAGAGCTGGGAGTACCACCACAGGGAACAGTCGCTGCTAAGCCTCGTAGGAGACGTGTGGTCGTGGTGGGGGACTCCTTGCTGAGAGGGACAGAAGCAGTGATTTGTGGGCCTGACAAGATGTCTCGGGAGGTGTGTTGTCTCCCTGGGGCAAAGATCCGAGATGTGACAGAGAGGCTGGGAAGACTGGTCAGGCCTACCGACCAATACCCCTTCCTTTTGGTTCATGTGGGAACGAACGACACAGCAAGACACAGCCTTCAAAACATCAAAAGGGATTACGAGGCTCTAGGAAAGAAGCTGAAAGAAATGGAGGCACAGATTGTCATCTCGTCTCTACTGCCAGTTGAAGGGCACGGTCCAGGAAGAGAGAGGAAGATAGCAGATGTCAACAATTGGCTCCGCAAATGGTGTCGTCGAGAACGATTTGGATTCTTGGATCATGGGCTGCGGTTCCATGAGGGCGGACTCCTGGCAAGGGATGGGCTGCATCTCACACCAGTTGGAAGAAACGTTTTTGCCAACAGTCTGAAGAATTTGATCAGGAGGGCTTTAAACTGAGTTATGTGGGGAAGGGAGACAGCACCCTGGAAGACAAAAGGACTGGAAAAAATAGTCAAACTGTCATAGAGGAAACAAAGCAAACAGTAGAGGGACCCAACAGTGGGAGGCAAAAAACCGTGCTAAGGCAGCAAGTAAAGGAGACATATGGTCTTAGATGTCTCTACACTAATGCACAGAGCATGGGAAATAAGCAAGATGAACTTGAACTCCTAGCGCAACAAAGCAAATATGATATAATAGGCATCACTGAAACCTGGTGGGATGAGTCTCATGATTGGAATGTAAAAATACAGGGGTATAACCTCTTCAAGAGAAACAGGCCAAACAGGAGAGGAGGAGGAATAGCATTATATGTCAGGGATATTTACACCAGTGAAGAAATCCAGGACAACAATCCTGGAAGCCAGGTGGAGAGCATTTGGATAAATATTAAAGGGGAAAGAAACAACAGAGATGTTATTGTGGGAGTCTACTACAGACCCCCGACTCAGGCAGAAGAACTGGATGATGCCTTTTTAGAACAGATGGCTACACACTCAGAAAGGAGAAATATAGTAGTGATGGGTGACTTCAACTTTCCTGATATTTGCTGGAAGTCAAACTCAGCAAAATCCTCAAGGTCTAGCAAATTCCTCACTTGCCTCGAAGACAATTTCATTGTCCAAAAGGTGGAAGAGGCAACGAGGGAGTCAGCTATTTTAGATCTGATCCTAACTAACAGGGAAGACCTAGTTAATGGGGTGCAAGTGGTTGGATCCTTAGGCGGGAGTGATCATGTCCTCCTCGAGTTTATTATACAGTGGAAAGGAGAAGCCAGGCATAGCCAGACACACATCCTAGACTTTAGGAAAGCTAATTTTACTAGACTTAGAGAAATACTGGGGGTGATCCCATGGACAGGAATACTAAAAGAGAAGGGAGTTCAAGACGGATGGGAGTTTCTCAAAAGGGAGATACTGAAGGCACAATTTCAAACTGTGCCAACGAGGAGGAAAAATGGGAGGTGTCTCAAGAAACCAGGATGGATGATTAAGGAACTTGCAAGTGAACTATGTTTTAAACAGAACATGTATAAGAAATGGAAAAATGGGGAAATCACCAAAGAGGAATTCAAACAAATAGCTAGCACGTGTAGGGATAAAGTCAGAAAAGCTAAAGCACAGAATGAGCTCAGGCTTGCTAAAGGCGTTAAGGACAATAAAAAGGGCTTTTGGGGGTATGTCCATAGCAAAAGAAAGAAGAAGGAAATGATAGGGCCACTGTGCAGAGAAGATGGAGAAATTCTAACAGGGGACAAAGAAAAGGCAGAATTACTCAACACCTTCTTTGCTTCAGTCTTCTCAGAAAAGACAAAGGGTGCTCAACCTGAGGATAATGGAGCAGAGGACAGAATAGGAGAATTTCAGCACAGAATAAGCAAAGAGACAGTCCAGAAACATCTGGTTAATCTAAATGAATATAAGTCTCCAGGACCAGATGAATTACATCCAAGGGTATTAAAAGAACTGGCAAATGTAATATCGGAACCATTGGCAATAATCTTTGAGAACTCCTGGAAAACAGGAGAAGTCCCAGTGGACTGGAGGAGGGCAAATGTTGTCCCCATCTTCAAAAAGGGGAAAAAGAGGATCCCAACAATTATCGTCCAGTTAGTCTGACATCAATACCAGGAAAGATTCTGGAGCAGATCATTAAACAGAGAGTCTGTGAACATCTGGAAAGTAATTTCATAATAACAAAAAGTCAACATGGGTTTCAGAGAAACAGGTCATGCCAGACAAATCTGATCTCTTTTTTTGATAAAATTACCAGCTTGGTAGATGAAGGGAATGCTGTGGATATAGTATATCTTGATTTCAGTAAGGCCTTTGACAAGGTTCCCCATGACATTCTTGCAAACAAGCTGGTAAAATGTGGGCTGGACAAAGTAACTGTTACATGGATTTGTAATTGGTTGACTGGTCGAACCCAAAGGGTGCTCAACAATGGCTCCTTTTCAACTTGGAAAGAAGTGACCAGTGGGGTGCCACAGGGCTCTGTCCTGGGCCCAGTGCTATTCAATCTCTTTATCAATGACTTGGATGACGGTATTGGGGGCATAGTTATCAAATTTGCAGACGACACCAAATTAGCAGGAGTAGCTAATACTCCAGAGGACAGGATCAAAATTCAAAATGAATTGAATAGACTAGAAAGCTGGGCCGAAGCTAACAAAATGAAATTCAATGCGGAGAAATGTAAGGTACTGCACTTAGGGCGGAAAAATGAAAAGTACAGATATACGATGGGGAACACCTGGCTGAATGAGACTACGTGTGAAAGGGATCTAGGAGTCCAGGTAGACCACAAGTTGAACATGAGTCAACAGTGCGATGCAGCAGCTAAAAAGGCCAATGCAATTTTAGGCTGCATCAGTAGAAGTATAGTGTCTAGATCAAGAGAAGTAATAGTGCCACTCTATTCTGCTTTGGTCAGGCCTCACCTGGAATACTGTGTCCAGTTCTGGGCACCACAATTCAAAAAGGATGTGGAGAAACTGGAGCGTGTCCAAAGGAGGGCAACTAAAATGGTGAAATGTCTGGAAACCAAGCCCTACGAGGAACGACTTAGGGTGCTGGGAATGTTTAGCCTGGAGAAGAGAAGACTGAGAGGTGATATGATAGCTGTGTTTAAATATTTGAAGGGATGTCATATTGAGGAGGGAACAAGCTTGTTTTCTGCTGCTCCAGAGACTAGGACCCGAAACAATGGATGCAAGCTGCAAGAAAAGAGATTCCACCTCAACATTAGGAGGAACTTCCTGACAGTAAGGGCTGTTCGACAGTGGAACACACTCCCTCGGAGAGTAGTGGAGTCTTCTTCCTTGGAGGTCTTTAAGCAGCGGCTGGATGGTCATCTGTCGGGGATGCTTTGATTGGGAGTTCCTGCATGGCAGGGGGTTGGACTGGATGGCCCTTGTGGTCTCTTCCAACTCTATGATTCTATGATTCTATGATTCTAACCTTTCAATATAGGATGTTCCCTCAGGTGTATCTATAGAGGAGATGAGAACATTGGCCACCAATAAGACTTCTGCCCCCCTCCATAATTTTTTCCTTCATTTCGAACTCTTTTCAAGGTTTGGAAACAGAAACTAGTAAGATGGAACAAGATCTAGTGAATAAGGTGGATGATTTATGCAGCCAACCCCCAAATTCTTCAAAACATTCATAGTCTTGCCAGGCCTGTGACCAGGTGCATTGTCCTGCAAAAATTAAACACCTTTAATGTATTGATATGAAGTGAACAACTACTAAAGAAGGTATGGAGTCAAATTAGAGAGGAGTTGGTATGGAATCATGGTGTATGATTAAGATTGTTAACTAGACAGTTAAAATAATTGTATGTATGCTTTTACTACTTAAGTGTGTTTGTTTTAAAATTCAATAAACATTTAATAAAAAAAATACCTTTCTGCAGCTTCCCTCACAGTTTTTAGGTAAAGATAGGGATGAGTAATATAAAAATATCCACTTTTTCTCCCTCTCCCAAACTCTCTTAGAATAGGTAACCATTTGGCCTATTTCCTGAAGAAAGGAAGGTGGATGTGTGCCAAGCTATGTTTCCCATATTTTCTTCTTCACAAGAAAAATGTGGAAAAGGTGACCTAGTGTTATATTTGCTTCCTCTACAATATTTCTCAGATTAAATAGTGCCAGTGCCTCTTAATCTCTCTAAGATGTGCTACCACATACATCGCTGTTGATCCATCATCTTAGGGTGCTTGGATGGAACATGTTTTTTGGTTTTTTTTGGTTTTATATAAAGAATTAGAAATACAAGGCTAGGGTTTAAAGTCTCCAATTTCCAAGTTTATGTGAAGATACCACATCTGCAAAAGAAAAACAAAATTTCAAACAGAACATTCAAAATACTTTCTTAATACATGAGATAAAGTTTTCCCTGACAGTTGCACAGTTTAAACAATTTAAACAGTTTAAATTATCTGATTGCCTATATATTCTTAAAGTAATGCTATGTTCTGGTTGGTCTTCCAGTTTCCCACAAATGCCCCACCAAAATGATTTGTCTGTGCCATTTTCATAATATTTTACAATTACATTTGGAGCTTGACTTATGGTTGAGAGCTGACCAAGTAGATTGTTTTTCCCACGTCTCTATTCTAATATACAGCCTCTTCACCTCTCCATGTCTCCTTATCTGAAAATCACCCATGGAGAAGGAATTACCACAGATAACTTTCCCTGGGCTGTAGCTACAATACAGGAAGCTAGGGCTTTAGCCGATATACCGTTATTATTATTATTATTATTATTATTATTATTATTCAGTGAAAAACAGTACTGTCATACTCACATTTCTCAGCCATCTCAAGATCAAGCTAAGCACAAGAACCATCACAGTCTACTCAAAATGTTATTATTTTTTTCTTTTCTTTTGCTTTTTTTTTAAAAAAAAAAAATCCCACCTCTCCAAAGTGAATGGGGAAGGAATAATTGTAATTTGTTATTTAATTAGTTTAATTTTAATATTTAATATGTAGTTTTAATTTGTTGTAGGTCACCTTGGGTCTTGTACCAGAAGACAGGCGGGATATAAGTTGTTGATGACGGTGGAGGAGAAGGAGGAGGACGATAGAAGTAAATCTGGAAGCATTTTATTTATCTATTGATTGATTGAATGTGTGTCCTTCCTTTCTCCCATGATGGAATTCAAGGCAGCCTGCAATAACTTTAAGCTGAAATAAGATTAAGCTGAAATATTAGTTTACAAAAGTTAAAAAAGAATTAAATAGCCATAATATTTTAAACAGTCAATAACACTTAAAACATTTTTTGCCATCTGGGCCCCGCTTGGCCCCAACTTCCCTGGACCTCCAGGCCTGGGCTTGTGAGTGGAGCGAGGAGGAGGAGGAGGGTGGGACCATCAGGGCCGGTAAAACGGCCCCAGCGAGCCTTCCTTTCCCTCCCCAGCAGCAGAGGGACTTGCCTTCTGGGCCCCGCTTGGCCCCAACTTCCCTGGACCTCCAGGCCTGGGCTTGTGAGTGGAGCGAGGAGGAGGAGGAGGGCGGGACCATCAGGGCCGGTAAAACGGCCCCAGCGAGCCTTCCTTTCCCTCCCCAGCAGCAGAGGGACTTGCCATCTGGGCCCCGCTTGGCCCCAACTTCCCTGGACCTCCAGGCCTGGGCTTGTGAGTGGAGCGAGGAGGAGGAGGAGGGAGGGACCATCAGGGCCAGTAAAACGGCCCCAGCGAGCCTTCCTTTCCCTCCCCAGCAGCAGAGGGACTTGCCATCTGGGCCCCGCTTGGCCCCAACTTCCCTGGACCTCCAGGCCTGGGCTTGTGAGTGGAGCGAGGAGGAGGAGGAGGGAGGGACCATCAGGGCCGGTAAAACGGCCCCAGCGAGCCTTCCTTTCCCTCCCCAGCAGCAGAGGGACTTGCCATCTTGGCCCCGCTTGGCCCCAACTTCCCTGGACCTCCAGGCCTGGGCTTGTGAGTGGAGCGAGGAGGAGGAGGAGGGAGGGACCATCAGGGCCGGTAAAACGGCCCCAGCGAGCCTTCCTTGCCCTCCCCAGCAGCAGAGGGACTTGCCATCTGGGCCCCGCTTGGCCCCAACTTCCCTGGACCTCCAGGCCTGGGCTTGTGAGTGGAGCGAGGAGGAGGAGGAGGGCGGGACCATCAGACTTGCCACCTGGGCTTGTCCTTGATCTTAATTGCTGCTGGCCTTGCTCTAGCCATTAGATGGCCTTGAGAAACTGCCTTTCACGGATAGCTGTGTGGGTTTCCATGCAGCTGTGGGGGAAATTAAAGACTGGAGTCGGCCAGGTGTCCGCCTTCCTTTTTACACACTGGAGCTGACCATAGTCTGGGAGCGGGTATTCAGGTGGTGTGGGGGAGGGGGAGGTATGGCGGCAGCAGAGCCAACAGATGTTACAAAAGAAGGAGGGATCGATGCTTGATATCTATCCCCCCTTCTGTTGGCTCTGCTTCCCAGGATAACTTGGGGAACGTGCCTGCCATTCCACTGACCCTCAATCTGCTCCTTTGCAATGCCAGGTCGGTCAAGAACAAAACACACATCATCCACGATCTCTTGGTGGATGAGGCAGCCGACCTGGCATGCTTCACTGAGACCTGGCTGGGGGATGCCAGCTCCGCGACCTGGGCGCAGGCTCTCCCAGCTGGGTACTCAGTTATTGAGCAGGTGAGAGAAAGTGGGCAGGGGGGTGGTATAGCCTTGGTCCATAGGAACACCTTGACCTTGATCAGGAAACCTATCCGGAAAACGACACATATCGAGTGTATGTACCTTAGCCTGAAGACCAGAGATAGTTTGGGGATCCTGTTGGTGTACCGGCCACCCCGTTGCTTAACAGACTCCCTGACCGAGCTGACGGCCCTGGTTTCTGAGTTGCTGTTGGAATCGCCCAGACTTTTGGTTCTGGGCGATTTCAACATCCCACTCGAAACCAGTTTGCAAGATCTAACTGGCGCGGCTCGGGAGTTCATGGATACCATGACTAACATGGGCCTATCCCAATTGGTTGACGGGCCCACACATTGTGCTGGTCATACACTCGATGCGGTCTTTAGTACGGAGCAGGAGCATCCGTGGGCGGAGATCAAAAATATCTCCGCCCTGTCATGGACGGATCATTTTCTGATCAGGGCAGAACTAAAGGCTATTACTCACCCCCTCGGGGGTGGCGGACCCATTAGAATGGTCCGCCCTCAAAGGCTAATGGAACCAATTGGTTTCCAGAAAGCCTTAGAGGGTTTAATGGTTGGCAACGCCAGTGATTCTGTTGAAGCCCTGGTGGACACTTGGAACATCGATCTCACCAGGGCTATTGACACAATCGCTCCCAAGCGTCCTTTCCAGCCCGCTTTGAATCGTAAGCCCTGGTATACCGAGGAGCTTAGGAAGATGAAGCGTGTTGGACAACAACTAGAGTGCGAATGGCGGAAGACTCGTCTCCTATCCGACAGAACTCGCCTTAGGAAATATCTTGATTCCTATAGGGAGGCTTTGCGTGCAGCGCAGAAATCTTTCTGTTCTGCACGCATTGCGTCTGCAGAGTCTCGCCCGGCAGAGCTGTTTAGGGTGGTGGTGGAGTTGACGAAGGTATCTCCTGCGCCAAACCCCCTACTTAACCCAACGACAGCCTGCTGTGAGGCCTTTAATATTCACTTTGCAGACAAAATCTCTCGGATAAGAGCCGACTTGGACGCCATTGTTTTGGCAGAATCCGTAGATGAGGTATCCAGGAACTCCGTTGATGGCACTTTACTGGATCAATTACAATCTGTGAGTACCGATGACGTGGACAAGCTGCTTGGAAGTGTGAGGAAGACAACCTGCCCCCTCGATCCTTGTCCATCATGGCTGGTCGTCCAGGGGGGGGACGCGTTGAGGGTATTCCTCCGGGACACAATCAACGCGTCATTCAGGGAAGGCAAGGTACCATCTTGCTTAAAGGAGGCGGCGGTTAAGCCACTCCTGAAAAAGCCTTCCCTGGATCCCCTGGATAGAAACAACTATAGACCAGTCTCCTTGCTCCCTTTCTTGAGCAAGGTGATCGAGAGGGCAGTTGCTTCCCAACTTCAAGCAGTCTTGGATGAAACCGATTATCTCGACCCATTTCAAACCGGCTTTAGGACAGGATATGGAGTGGAGACTGCCATGGTTGCTCTGACCGATGACCTCCGCCTGAGTATCGACAGGGGTAGTGTGACCTTGTTGGTGCTCTTGGATCTCTCAGCGGCCTTTGACACCATAGACCATGCCATCCTCTTAGATCGCCTGAGGGAGTTAGGAATTGGAGGCACTGCTCTGCACTGGTTCCGTTCCTTCCTCTCGGATAGATCTCAGAGGGTGAGGCTTGGGGACAGTTGCTCATCCAAAATTGAGCTTAATTGTGGCGTCCCTCAGGGTGCCATCCTGTCCCCAATGCTATTTAATATTTACATGAAGCCGCTTGGTGAGATCATTCGGAGGCATGGAGCTCGGTGTCTTCAGTACGCTGATGACACCCAGATATATCTCTCCATGACCAGATCATCGACTCAGACTTCAGATGGCGCCTCTCCTCTTGATGACTGTCTTAGAGCAGTAATGGGTTGGATGAGGAAAAACAGATTGAAGTTGAATCCAGACAAAACGGAGGTACTTGCAGTCACGGGCCCGAAACCAGATCTGGGAATACAGTCTCCAGTCCTGGACGGGGTCACACTCTCCGTAAAGGACTGTGTTCGCAGTCTGGGGGTTCTCCTTGACTCATCGCTTCACATGACTAGTCAGGTGAATGCGGTGGTCAGGAGCGCCTGTTATCAGCTTCGGCTGATACGCCAGCTGCGCCCTTATCTGGATAGTAAGGATCTGGAAGCTGTGGTACACGCCCTGGTAACCTCACGTCTGGATTTCTGCAATGCACTCTACATGGGGCTACCCTTGTGCCTAACCCGGAAACTTCAACTGGTACAGAATATGGCAGCCAGGCTAATTACGGGAACATCTAGGAGGGAGCACATAACACCTGTGCTTAAATCCCTCCACTGGCTGCCAATTAGTTTCCGGGCGCAGTACAAGGTGTTGGTTTTGACCTTTAAAGCCCTACATGGCTTGGGCCCATCTTATCTTAGGGACCGCCTCTCCCCATATGACCCCCCCCGCACCCTGCGGTCCTCTGGGAGGAATCTGTTACAGCCAATAAAAACTAGGCTGTCCCAGACCTCCCAGAGGGCCTTCTCCGCAAACGCTCCCAGACTTTGGAATGGCCTGTCGGATGAGATCCGTCTTACTACCACTCTTGCTGCTTTCAAGAAAGCAGTAAAGACGGATCTCTTTCGGCAGGCCTTCCCGGAATAACGGTCGGCCCTTAAAGGGGTCCCCATTTGTCTGTCTCCTCGGAAAATCTTGTTTTTAATTTATTGATTTAACTAATATTGTATTTTAATTATTCTTCGGTTTAATTCTATTTTAAGGGGATGGGGAGGGGGGAGGTAGGGGTTATGGGGAGAGGGAATGTTTTAACGTTGTTCTGTTTTAACTATTGCTGTCCCCCGCCCCGATTGCCTAGCAGAGGGGCGGGCTACAAATAAAAATTTATTTATTATTATTATTATTAAAAACATAATTTCCAGTAAAAGGTTAAAAATATAGCACACTGCTTTACACACATAATATTGCTCCATAATAAAAATTCAAAGGCCTGCCTGAATAAGTGTCTTCATCAGCCAGCAGAAAGATGGAGGGGGGGCCAACTGGACTTCCTGCAGAAAGGAGTTCTGCTGCCAACTACAACTGCAAAGGTGGTGGTACTGGGAGAAAGGCCCCTCCCCAACTCTAAGGTCTTAAGGCTTGCATTGGCTTATATAAGGAGTTATGGTCTTTCAGATAGTCTACATCCAATCCATGTAGGGCTTTAACAGTCAAAGCCAGCACCTTGAATTCTGCCCAAAAATGGACTGGTGCAGTGCAGCTGTTTCAGCAGAGTCACTGGTCTCTGTAGCCAGCTCCAGTCACCAGCCTGGTCACAGAATTTTGATCCCATTGAAGTTTCTCAACAGTTTCCAAAGGCAGCTCCATATAAGAGGGCATTACAGTAGTCCAAATTGGATGTAATCAAGGCGTCACCATAGCCAGATCTTGACTTATCAAGGAATGGACACAACTGGCACACTAATTTTATCTGCAAATGTGCTCCTGGCTGCAGGCAAAGCCAAGGCATCCAGGCTCATTTTTGAGTCCAGGAGCAAACCCAAGCTATAAACCTGCAATTTCAGGGGAAACCTGTAATTTCAGGGGGATTGTAACCCCATTCACCACAGCTGAATTCCTATTCCCTGATCTGCCTACCAACTGACCCAGGAGCACCTCAATCTGTCTCCTCATCCTATATTCACCTCTACTAATGTTGGAATGGCTACTCCCCCTCTCTTTTTATTTTCTAGTTTCCAGCAGACCAATTTGGGGGGGGGGGGGGAGGGGGAAGACCAATTTAAAAAGGAGGAAACTCTCTCCACTTCCAAAAAAGGATCTCTGACCCATACCTACCTTCCACCCTCAAAAGGACAACCCCCTTTGAGGTTACCCCATTGGTGGCACTCCTGCTGGTTGCAGGCCCAACACCCAGGCAGCCCCATATATCCCCCTTTAGGCAGGGAAGCAGGCAGTAACAATGCTGGTTCATCAGCTGCAGGGTCAATGCCTGGGAAGCCTATGTAAATTGTCTACATCTAGCAGACATATGCAGTCCATTCATACTTGTGTAATACAGTAATCATATTTTATCTTCAAAATTGTTTTATGCATGCACCCATGGCCAAAAAAAGTTAGCTCCCTCATTTGCACTTCTCATTAAATTGTGTCATTTGGGTTGCCAACCCTGGAAAGTCTTGGCATGCTAACAATGAGAGATTTGTAGCAGTGTTCATTAATGAAATCTAATTCAAAATGTCTTTTACTCAATGGTTGTGAAAGAGTCTAGTGCATTCCAGTTCACATTGCATTTTATACCTCATGATTTTTTATATGTGCTGGTAGAAGCAATATTTCTAACTGTATCCCTCTGATATTTAAACAGTCTTAAGCTCACCCATTGTGACTGACCATTATTTACCTTTTTTCCTAGGAATATGTTATAGTATTTGGCAGGAGAACAGATTTATTGTAAAACAGAAAATAAATGATACATGTGTAGAATAAAGGTAGCTCTTGCAGAAATTGAGTTTGATTTGAGTATTTGTTTGGAATACTCAATATTTTAAGGATTTGAGTATTTGTTTGGAATTGGCCATAGATCAGAGCTAAGGATTTTTGTTGTTGTTGTTTTAAATTATCTGATACTTTCCAAGTGTATTTAACTCTTTGAAAGTCCACTTGAGCCTAACTTGCCAGTGAGGGAAATCACTCAGTTTTGCTGTCTCCTGCATTCAAACTGTTTAACTGTCATTTTCTCTTTCCTGAATATGAAAATATTTGCAAATGTCCATAAATTTTTAAATAATTCAATGTAATGAAATTCTCCTGCACTTGTGAGATTTTATAGGTACAACCATTTTTCGTATGGTGAGGAGGCCCATGTTGTACCTGCCTGTCATAGAGAAGTTAAAGATAATAATTAGGGAGAAAAATTGTGACAATTCTAGGACAGTACTAGCATTATATTATACAGGGATGGGTGAGGTAAGGATATATGATTTTACTGAACTTTGTAAATTCATTAATAAACATTGAAAAGAACAACTAAATAATCAAACAATAAAACAGGTAGGATGCAATCATTTGTGAATAATTGAGCAAGATAATGGCATTCACAATTTTAAAACTGGTAAATCCTTCCAAAATAAGGCAGTTGGGGAGAAACAATTCCCAAATTTGTTTGTCACATACTTAAAGCCAATAAATAAATATTTATTGGTTTCAACTATGTGTTTTTAATTTATACTTTAATATTAATAATATTCATTACATTTAACTTTTGTAACCAATGGTTTTTTTACTTCTGTCTTTTTAAATTATTGTAACCCACCTTGAATCCCATAGAAATCGATGAAATGAAATGAAAGTGTTGACATATTTTATGAAGGGAAACCAGTCCTGACTTTTTTTCACTGTTAATAAGTCCCTTGGTCACTCTCATGTTATGCAGTAATTTTTTGTTGGAAGAAACTTGTGCATTTTCTTTCCCTTCGTTATATAGATAGGGTTTCCTATTTAAATCTCTCTCTCTTTAAGAATAATGTCTTTATCTCAAAATTCTAAACTGTTAATCTAGCAGTTAGTATGTGTCTCTAGCCTGACTGCTAGTCTTATATATTTCTCTCAATCTTCCTGCAATATATAACTATGTTTAGTTAGATTAGTATTTAGTTTTGTTATATAATTATTTATTAAAGCCATTATTGTTTGTTTTAAACCACAAACTGCATGTTTGTTGTTGTTGGTTTTTGAGTTAGCCTTTATTATTTAGGAAAACAAATTTAAAATAATAGTCTGACCCACACTTCTGTTGCTCTGCTAATGAAAGCTGGACACTGAGGGGGGAAGCAGATGGGCGGCACGGGGCTGCTCCGGGAAGCTGCGGATTGGGGCTGAGGTATCCACACTCCTCGGCCCCGAGCCGCCGCATCCCAGTCCCAGGAAGGAGCGCTAAAATAGCGCTCCTTCCGCAAGACACCGAAGGTGCACTGCAAAAGGCCTCCAAAGGTGCACCGGAGGCCTTTTGCAGTGCACCTTCGGTGTCTTGCGGAAGGAGCGCTATTTTAGCACTCCCTCCTGGGACTGGGATGTGGCGGCTCGGGGCCGAGGAGTGCGGATACCTCAGCCCCAATCCGCAGCTTCCCGGAGCAGCCCCGTGTGTGGACGCTGCAGCGGAAGTGCATCGTTGGAGCGCCGGCCATGCGGAGGGCCGGCCGCTCTGACAATGTTTTCAGGAAGGGGTTGGGGTGTCCAGAGTGAGGCTGCCCCTCCCCTTCCTGGCCTCAAAGACGGCGCTTTGCACTGTCTGCTTAGGCCCTTAGTTTAACTTTCATACCTATATATATTTTTTCCCTTTAAAAGGGATAACACCCTGGGAAACTAAAATTGCACCTCACATTTTTCCAGGAAAAGTGAATCCCAGATTTTATCCCACCAAGCTTGTAAGGATAAAATACCTCCTTTCCAGTTTTTAGCTAATATTCCAAGCTTTTATCAGAAAAAAATGTAATAATGTCCTTGTATTTTAGTGTTTGCTATAGTAGAGAAAAAGGAGCAAGGAGAAAAAGACTCTTACAATAATAAACTTCATGCTTTGTGATTGTAGTAATTTGGTTTAGCAATTGGAACCAGAACCTCTGGACACATGGACATTCTACCCACATGTCCAAATAAGAAACTTTAGTATAACATCCCCACCAGCATGTGGGAGAAATATTTTTTTGGCATTCTAGTTATCTTAACGGGCATGAGGAATGATTTTTAATTGCCATAGAGAATGGTATCTTCACTAAGGGCCTTTGCAGACTGCCAGAAATAGTGCAAATTGAGTCCACTTTAACTGCCCTGACTCAGTGCTAAGCGATCATGGGAACTGTAGTTTATTGTTGCACCAGAGCTCTCTGACAGAGAAGGCTCAACGTCTCAGAAAAAAATACAATTCCCATGATTTCCTAGCACTGAGCCAGGGCAGTTAAAGTTGACTCAATTTGCACTATTTCTAGCAGTCTGCAAAGGCCCTAAGTGTGGATTTAAGAACTGAGGGGATAAGGACTCAATATGTGACCAATCACTGTCTGAAATATTAATACAAAGATCAGTTTTCTTTTAATCTGCAGACCAATTCCATAGACATTGCTTATCATCCAATTTTTTTCCTGTCTGTCCTTTAAATGAATTATATGGCTCTACACAAAGCATCTGATAGAGTGATAGCACATAGAAGGGATGGTCTTTAAATACAAGGCTTTTAGCAAAGGTAGCTCCTTGCTTCTGTTGAAGCCAGTTAATGCTGGTGTCTCCAAATTGCCTAGCAAGGTCTTCCTTACTTCTCTATTTGCTTCTTAAAAATAAATCTCCTATTGTAAAAACATTCCTTCTTTACCAGTCCATATACTGACCCAGCTTGTTAGAAAAGTTTTTAAAAACACATTTTGGAATAAAAGGGATAATTGGTAATTGTCTAGGAGCTAATACATTGTTCTAGTGTTTCCAGATATCTAACAAATTCTCTAAGATATCTGTCAGTTCATTTGGAGTGGGAAGAAGGCAAGGATCAGACTGAAGGTACTACAAGATTTAAGGGAAAAGGTAGATTTAGTAGTCCCAAGTCTGAGACTGTATTTTGAAGCATACACTCTCCCATGGGTAAAGGAGTGGGTAACCTTGAAGAATAACAGATTATTGGAACTAGAAGGAGACAATTTAAAATGTGGTTGGCATGCATATTTGCAATATGACAAAGAAAAGGCTAACAAAAATTTCAATAGCCACTGTGTAAGAACTTTTACAAATCTGGAAGTAATATCAAAAGAAAATATATAGAAAAATTCCCCACTGGATTTCACCCCAAGAAGCATTTCATAGCAGAGAAATAATAACAGATAATAATTTGCTTACTTACAAAACATTAATCAAACAACGGGATAAAAACTGGTATTTAAAAACACAAGAGGATTTAAGAAAAGAGGGTTGTGAGATTCATTGGTTTGCATATTTGCAAATTAAAGAACGTTATAAATGGATATTAAAATATATGGATTTTAAGAGAAGGAAACAAATTTGGACAAAATTTTATGTGAAGAACAAAGCAATATGATTGGAAATTTCGACAGAAGTTTATTAAATCTAAAGTTAGAAGAAGAAACAGGAAAAGATGAAATGATCAGATGGATGCAGAATGTGGGTCATACAATTGAGTTTTGTAATTTGGAAAACAAATGGGTTAAAGTGGTAAAATATACAGGTTTGCAAGATTTTAGGGAAAACTTCTACAAAATGTGCCTCCATTGGTATATTACACTAGTGAAAATCTCAAAAATATACAAAAATGTTAACGTAATGTTGGAAGTATAAGAAAAAAACAGAAACCTTTTATCATTGCTGGTGGACATGTAGAAAAGCATTTTTTATTTTTTTTGGAAATACATAAATGAAATAATGAGCAAAATCTTGAATATGAAAGTACAAATGAAACCTGAATTTTGCTTACTAAGCATGTTCAATACTGAAATAGAGGAAAAAATATGGGAAAATCTGTTTCTACATGACCATGATAGCAAGAATATTATATGCTCAGAAATGGAAATTGGACACTATTCCTAGCAAAAAAGAATGGTTAATCAAATTATATGATGCTATAGAAATGGATAAATTAACACAAAGAATGAAGCTTAATACATTAGAGAAAATGAAGGAAGAATGGAACCCAGTAAGTAAGTATTTGGAAGAAAGATGAGGGAAAATAGCAAAGATAGATCTGTCCATCTGATCAGAAAAAAATATGAATACAAATAATATAAGTACTTGTTACTGATTGGTTTAGGAAAGGGAAATGTAGAAAATCTAAGAGGAGATGAAATGACAAAAGAAGGCAAGAATATACAGAAAATATACATATATAAGTGAGAAAGAAAGCTATGAAACTGAGGATAGAGCAAGCTAGACTAGAAAGTAATGGGAAAATTAAAAATAGTACGAAAAGAGAACAAGTTTTTAAAAAACTGTTACAGAAAGCAAATAAAGAATTAAATACTAAATTGTTAATTGATGGGAATGAAGGTAGAGTGGGAGAGAGTAGTATAGGGTGGCACCTCTCATCAAACTCATAAGCCCCACCCACTGACAGGTGCCCCGCCCCGGAAGTCCTGCCTTAACTGGAAGTCTCGCCCTCCCCGGATATAGGCCTCCTGCTGGAAGTCCCGCCCTCCCCGGATATCCGGACTCCTGCCGGAAGTCCTGCCCTCCCCGGATATCCGGACTCCTGTCAGAAGTCCCACCCAGCAGGAATCCCCGCCTGTAGGTGGGGCATCTGAAGGAGTCATGTGGCCCTGAGGATTTGAAAGAGCCAATCAGAGGTGGGGTTTTAGGAACTCTCCTGATTGTCTGAGGCTGTCATGGGGGGTGGGAATGGCCCCGCAGGGGCCATCTCCCATGCCCCTTCTGTGGGTTGGGCTCCACTTTGTGCAGGAAGTCTTTGGGCAAGCCCGGACATATTCAGAGAAGACAACATGGAGTCAGCCATCACCACTCCGAGCTCTGGGAGTTTTTCCAGACCCTCTGCAGCAATAAAAAAGCAGCCTAAAAAGAAGGCATCCTACAAAGAATCTATGGGGCCCTGTGGATTCTCTTTTCCCCCACTACACACAGGGCCTGTGGGTTTTTCCACCTTCCTGATACTCTTACATAAGGACCGCTGGGGAGAATTTGTGAAGTCTCCCTCACTAACTTCTGCAGACTTGAAATCCAGTGCTGGTGAGAAAGAGGCTTCAGTGGAGGATTCACCTGTAGTTGGTTTTTCAGCAGACCATGGCCCCGGGGTTAAAACCAAGTACTCAGTGGAATGGAGTATAGATGACCCTGATAATGGTTCTGACCTAGAGTGCAATTGCGGCTGTGATCAGAAAGCACTTTTCCTAAATATGGAAAAATCCCTGATTTCTGATCTGGAAGAGATAGATGGCAGTGTGTTTTCTAAAACAGACACTCAGAAGATTGAGAGGGCCATGGGAGAGCCTGACTCAGCTGGGTCTGCTAACCAGCCACTTCTTGGTGCCTTGGTGGACAACTCTGAAATGGAAGATGGGGGTTACGAGAGCTTACCGGTAAGAGGCTTCATATTGAGTGGGTGCTATTTTTAAAAGAGAGACAGAGAGGTGGGGGTGAGCTGTGGGGGTAGCTTTATTTTTTAACTAAAAGTTGTTTTAAATGTTTTTGCCAACAGGAGGCGGGTGTGCCTGAAAGTGATGTGAAGAATCTTCAGATCGGAAACTTTTTTTTAATTAAAATTTTTTTATTAATTAAAATATTCCAAAACGGGACATCACATAAGTACATACAAGCACAAAAAACATATAACAACAAAGAAAAATTACCACACCATGTTCCCACACCATGTTTTGAATGCTTTCTATACATACACTGCATACAATACAAACAAATACAAACAAAAACACAAAACAGAAAAAATAACTTCCTGAACTCAGACTTAGATCTTAAATTAAATCTAAGAAAACTTTCCTTATAAGGGTCTTAAAGCAGAGAGCCCTCGAACTTATCATCATCCAATACATCCCTCTAGTTAAGTTTAACGTATTTTTAAACTAAAACATAATTCCCAATAATTTCTTTCAAGTTGGGTATCGCAAATAAAAAGCTAAAAATCAAAGATGATTAAACAACCCTGCTTCTTAATAGCAACATTCATCATAAGGATATCAACAGCTTTAACATCATCTATCATCTTTCCATATATTCTTGTAGAGGTTTCCAAATCCTATTGTTTCTCTCTTGGTCTTGTCCTCTTAATAAACTCGTAAGTTCATCCATCTGCTGTAATTCACACAGTTTCTTTAACCAACATTCTATTGTCGGCAGTTCTTCAGATTTCCAGAATCTTGCTAAAACAGTTCTGGCGCTTGTAGTCATGTGAAATAATAATTTCCCGTGGGTCTTCTCTATATCCGGCTTATCACATATACTCAATAAGTATAGTTTGGGGTCAAAATCAAAGTGCCAATTTAGAATAGCTTCAATAGCCCTGTGAATTTTTCTCCAATATTTCATTACTTTTTTACATCTCCACCAAATGTGCATATATAAGCCAATTTCTTTCTTACATCTCCAACATTTATCAGAGGTACCTTTGAAGATTTTTCCTAACATTGCCGGAGTGAGATGCCATCTAAATTGCATCTTGATTTGATTTTCTCTTAGGTTGTAACACGCTGTATATTTAAGTCTATCAGACCAAATTTTTTTCCCATTGATCAAGAGAAATATTACACTTAAAGTCTTGGGCCCACTTAATCATGGGTTCCGTTATTAATTCTTCTTCCATTTCAAAGTCCATCAGCAATTCATAGAACATTCTAATTTTATGACTATTATCATCAAATACAATTTTGTCTAGCGTGTTATACGTTCTCCTAATACCTATAGTCCTCTAGTCACAAAGATACCTAGCCCTCAATTACCTATACAGAAGCCAACCACATGAGAAACCTTCCACAATTAATTGTTGGTGGTCTTTAAACTTCCTAATTTGATTTATTGTATTCCTCTCTAGAAGAGCATCATACGTGACCCATTTCTTATCTTTGAGGACCTCTCTCTGATGGAAAGCTTTGTGTATGGATGTCCAACTTGAAAGCTCGGGACAGATTCTCGCCTTGTATTTAAGCCATACATTTAATAAAGATTTTCGAATGAAGTGATTACCAAAGTCATAATGAATTTTGTGTTTTTCATAAAAAAGGTAGCCATGCCACACGAATCTAAGTCCCTGACCCTCCAGCACAAGTATATCTTTATTATTAAGTAAGAACCAGTCTAGCATCCACTCTAAACAACATGCAGCATAATAAATTTGCAAGTTGGGTAGTGCCATACCCTCCCCCAGAAGTTTTATTTTGCATTAGTTTATACCTTACCCTAGGTCTTTTTCCACTCCATATAAATTTGGAAAGTTGTTTATGCCATATCTTAAATGGCTTACAATTAGTAATAACAGGGAGGTTCTGAAAAAGAAACATAAATTTTGTCAAGATTTTCATTTTAATAACTGATATTCTCCCCAGCCAAGAAAGTTGCAATTGGTTCCAGATTTTAAAGTCTTTAGTCATCTCTGATACTATTTTCTCATAGTTATTTTTAAAAAGGTAAACATTTTTATTAGTCAGAGTGATCCCTAGGTATTTCACCATCTTACTTAGCTGAAAACCTGTAGCTCTTTTAAGTTCAGCTTCTTCTTCCTTAGATAGGTTCATGGCAAGTATAGCTGTTTTACTTTTGTTAATCTTAAATCCTGAGACCTTGCCAAATTCATATACTTCCATCTGGGTCAGCTGTGCAGATAAAAAGGTCATCCACATAAGCACGTATTTTAAAGACCTTCCCTTTACATTTAATCCCTATGATTTTTTTCTTCTTCCCTTATTTTTTTATTGAGTATTTCAATCACCATAAGAAACAGCAGGGGTGATAAGGGACACCTTGTGCCACTGCATATCTCAATATTATTAGTTCTTTCCCCATTAATTAGAACTCGGGCTTCCTGTTTATCATAAATAGCTCTAATCCAATTAATAAACCTATTGCCGACTTGAGCTTTTTCTAGCACCTGGAAGAGAAAGGGCCATTCCACTCTATCAAAAGCCTTTTCAGTGTCAACAAAGGTCATCACCAATTTTTTATCAATATTTTTTTCATGCATTTCCACCAGATTAAGAGCTATTCTTAAGTTGTCTTTGATTTTTCTCTGTGGCAGAAATCCACATTGGTCTTTGTGAGTCCACTCCTGTAAAATCTTATTAAGTCTTTCTGCCAAGATGGAGACAAAGATCTTATAGTCGATATTCAAAAATTAAGCTTACCAGCAACAAAGATGCTTTCTGCTTAATGAGTGATGCTGCAGACCGGCAATACAAACTACAAATTCTATCAGCCTCCCTTTTTGTGAAAAAGGTGAGGGTGTCCCCTGGTGCATGCCTGGGACATGCCAAGGGACTGTTGACTGCCAATGCCAAATATCCTGTGGATCGTGTGAGTATGAAGGTATTCAGCATCCCAAGAGACAGCCGTGTGTCTAATCAGGAGAACCTGTTTCTGGGGCAGTTACCTAAACAGGTGGTTATAGGCCTGATTGACAATTATGCTTTTAGTGGTGTTTACAACAAAAACCCCTTTAACTTTAAGCATTAGGATATTAATTTTGCGGCCTTTTACCTGGATGGAGAACAGAATCCTATGAAACCATTTCAGCCCAATTTTGAAGAGGAAAATTGTGTGCGAGAGTATATGAGTCTGGTACAGACTGCTGGCAAGCATATGAAAGACAGGTCTCTTTTAATTAACCACGAGGAATATACAAGAGGTTACACACTCTTTGCATTTGACCTGACTCCAGATCAAGAAGGTAGTGACCACTATTCTTTGATTAAAACTGGAAACCTGGAGGCAGAGCTGAGTTTTGCCAGGCCCCTGCCAACTACCGTAAATATGGTTGTTTATGGAGTTTTTGACAATGTGATAGAAATAAATCACTGAAGAAATGTCTTGTTTGATTATATGTAATATGGATAGCCTGCAATTAACCCGTATACTGACTTCCAACCCTTATACTCACAAGAATTTCTTTGGAGTCTTCCCCTGTGACATGCTCCCCAGAAAGAAGCTGCCACAAAGGCCCCTTGGCCTGATCATAAACACCCACCCTCACAACCTCCCAGTAGAACACTGGCTTGCTATATATATGAAAGAGGAAAAGACTGGTGAATTTTTTTACTCCTATGGCCACCCTCCAGACCACCCCCCATTTCCTAAAACCATTATGAATTTTTTAAGAAAAAATTGCTACAAAACTGTGTATCAGGGTCGGGCAGTGCAAGCCTCAGATTCTGTGATTTGTGGATACCACTGTGTGTTTTTTCTACAACAGCGCTGTAAGGGCCTGACATTTAAAAATATTCAAGACCTATATTCTCACAATTTGGAAAAAAATGATGAGATGGTTGTACAGTTTGTGCAAAAGAAGAACATGTCTGGGCTTGTTGCAGACGTGTTCCAGACTACTCAAGGTTGTATATCCTGTAATGAGTTTCACAACCGTATTTCCTAATAAACACACCCCCCCTTCAGTGGGTTTTGTAAAAAACATAATCTGTGTCCCGGTTTTTATTTTATATTTGTTTTTAAAAAACACCTACAGGCTATCAATTATTTTAAAAAGAGGACTTTTATTTTTTCTGACAGTAGCTGTGTTATAAAGTGAGCCAGGTAGAGGCAGCCTGGCGCTACTTTTAAAAGACCCATGTGACAGTACAGGTGTTACCAGTAAAGAATCTTCATTGTTCTTTAAACAGTCCAAAATTTCTCTATTGGCAGTATTACCCACCACAGAGGTTGGAGCATTTATTTCAGCCAAGGTCCTCAAAAAAATATCACATCCTTTGGGGAGGCGTTTGGTTGGTAAAGCATGAGTTTGTATTATGCTTTTCACTAAGTCCAATATATTAGATCCGGTTATAGATTTTCCTTTATACACAAAGGCCCCCTTGTCATCCCACGAAGAAACATTTTTGTTTTGACTCATTTTGTTTAGTAACAACCTTGCATTATTTTTGTACCTAGCAGGCAGGCTCTCCAACACTTCTTGAAACATGGCACCTGGGGAGTTCACCACAACTTCTTCAGAATGAGCTTCGGGTAGAAACAGATTTAAATTTTGTTTCTCGGCCTCCTTCTGTTTTACATGAGTTAGATATTTTTGGAGCAAAGCATCGTAACACCGGGCTTTTTCATATTCAGTTAAGTCGGTCCTGTATAGAATTGCCTGCATTTCAGTATCTAAGGAAGAGATTGCTGTAGTTCGGATGTTTTCATCTTTAGAAGCTGGGCCCTTTAATTGGTCTAGCTGATGACTGGGGACCAAATACATTTTTTCAGCATATTCCATCACTGTTTAGTTAAAAGGCCTGTTATTAGAGGAACTGCAAAACTTAGCAGTGGCCCCAAAAAGTCCCCAGACTGCTTCACAAGGTACTTCTTTTTCCTCAGGGACAATTTACTGTACCCAGAGTTTTAATAAGGGTGCTCCTTTTTCTTAATATATGAACCTGTTGGGGGGATAAAGGGATATTACCTTTGTATTGAGGGCTATTTCTGAAATGGCCTCAACAAGGTCATCTGAAGCTGAACACAAAATGGCCTTTCTTTGACGAGGGAGCACTGTAATAAGCAGTTTTAAGTGTGCTAGGTTTCTCTTTACACAATTGGACATGTTACCCCATGGAGAAGCAGGCAGCAACAGATGGCTGTGTTGTTAAAATTGAGCCCTTTTTGTGACTGGAATGGCTTTTCTTCATTATATATACTACAGGACAGTCTGGAGGGAAAAGGCCAGTTCTTAGCCTGTAAGAATCAGAGGTGTTAGCATTCAGATCCAGCACTAAATACCAATGAGGTTTGCTTGTAGCATCAGCAAATGCCTCCATGAAGAAATTGACATTTCCTGGATACATCTGCCAGGCCAAACTAGCAATTTGTAATTTGTCCCGAGGGTTTTTAAAGAGCACCATATATTTAGCATTAAGGCTGATGGTCCTGCTACTTTTTCCTTTGCAAAAAATATTTTATGTAATGAAAAATACACTCAGATTTCTATGATGTATAAATTGGGTGAAAACTCTTTCAAGAGCTCTATTTTCAGAACCATAAACAATCAAATCATCTATAACCAAAATATTTACTTTATTGGGGGGTAACAGCTCATCATCATCAATTTTTTTCAGGCAGGCCCTGTACAAACTGAATAATGGGGTATTTACATTGAAGTTCTTTGTACAAACATTGCCAACAACTGTAACACCAGACAGTATTCTGAGGCATTTCTGAGAACATGCTACCAGCATTATCCAACATATTTTTTATAAAAAAAGGTCTTCCCACAGCCACTAGATCCAGCGAGAATAGCTGAGAATGGGTGCTGCCAGCGTGTTTCCATTTTAATATCCATAAGGGAGAGTCCTAAATCCTTCGGTGATAACCCTTTTATCAAAAACAACTTTTTGTGTTTTTTTCAGAGTTTTAGTGTGAAGTGTCTTATTTCTTACAATACCTGGCTACTGTACCACAATTTCACGAGGCGTGGAGCCTTTCTTGTCTGAGACATAGGAGAATACCAGGTCTTTGAGACTGTCAAAATTATTTTTTTCACAGTTAGCACTGTTCAGTGTAATCCCCTTGACCTTCATGCATGCTGTACCATTAGACAGCTTATACCCATATGTCTTAGGACCTGCTGACACAAACTCTGTAATGGTCTGATCTGCCGGAACCTCACTTGTGAAATCCCCGAGATAATCTCCAAGGGGAGGGTCCCAGTCTCCTTCCCGAATCACAAATATGACACTATCTGTGTCATGGTACAAAACACGCCTCTCAAACCTGTCTAATCATTCATAAAGTTCCAAACGGGCATATGCAGTTGTAAAACATGCAATAAATTCATTTTTTCTACCTGAGGTTGTCACCCTGTCATCAGAATATTTCCAGGACACACAGACAGCCTCATCATCAAGAAATTCAAACATTCAAAATGGTTCTAGATAATCGGTTTCATCCAAGAATACTTGGAGTTGAAGAGCAACAGCAGGCTATTGCTGAGTTAAGCAATGGGTTCTGCACAGGTGGAACCTGCATCAGTTCCCTTACCACCCTAAACAGCTCCACTGGATGAGACTTGGCAGACACAATACGTGCAGAGGAGAAGGCCCTCTGCGCTGAACGTATTGCCTCTCGATAGGCCCAAAGAAAGTTCCTATGATGAGTCTTCTCGGATATGAGTCGAGTTTTCTGCCAGATGCACTCTAGGCATTGTCCAACCCACTTCATCTTTCTAAGCTCAGATGTATACCATAGCATAAGATTTTAAGTGGGTTGGAAAGGATGCTTGGGAGTGATTGTGTCGATAGCCTTGGTGAGATTGGTGTTCCAGGTATTAACCAAAGCTTTGACAGAATCACTGGTGTTACAAAACATTAAACCCTCTAAGGCTTTCTAGAATCCTATTAGTTCCATTTGCCTGCGAGGGCTGACCATTTTAATGGGTCCACCACCCCCGGTGGGGCGGACCATGGTCCTTAGTTAAGTCTTGACTAGGAAATGATACATCCATGACAATGCGGTGGTCTTAATGACCTCCGCCCACTGATGTTCCTGTTCCGTACTAAAGAGTGCATAGAGGGTATGACCTGCACAATGTGTGAGCCCAACAACCAATATGCCCATGTTTGTCATGGATTCTGTGAACTCCCAAGCTACACCAGTTAGATTTTCTAAGCTGGTCTCGAGTGGAATGTTGAAGTCCCCCAGAACTCAAAGTCGGGGTGACTCCAACAGTAATTCTGATACCAGGTGTGTTAGCTCGGTCAGTGAGTCAGCTAGACAATGGGGTGGTTGGTAAATTAGCAGAATCCCCAAAGTATCCATGGTCCTCAGTCTGAGGTATATACACTCGAAGTGGAACATGTTCTGGACAGGTATCCTGGTCAATATTAGGTTGTTCTTATGAACCAGGGCCACACCGAACACCCGCACACTTTCCCTTAATTGATCACTAACCAAAGTTTGAATCTTATTTCCTATCTGTTTAGCCCTTTTCTTTCTGTCAGAATTTATGAAGCAGTAAAAAGGAAGTTTGGTTGCTGGTCAGTGGACAAAACTTTGACCAATTAGAAAGAGGTGTTTCAGATTTGTGCTTTCCCTCCTGGTCATCTGACATTTGTAGGACATGTCCTCCATGTTCAGACCACAGTATATTTTATGGTTATAAACTATATTTGTACACTTGTAGACCCATAATTAATCATGACAATCACCATTTAATCATTTTCAATGTAATATATACCCACTTCAAATTAAACAATTCTCCATAATAGTGCAAGAGCTATTTGAAAGTAGAATTTATTCTCTTGGACTTTGGTGCACTCTACATCCTTCAAGGTCTTTCCACAAAGGTGAGATGAGCAATTATCTGATGTTGCTGAGGTTCAAAAATTCTGAAGGGTGGAAGGTTGGACTAGGCATCTCTTGACATCTCTTCCATCTGCAAGATTCTGTGATTACATGTCTGACATTCTAGAATGAGAGATTTGGAAGAGAATCTCAACTCCAAATCCCATCCTAAAGCCAGTTTGAAATGGGTCTAGATAATCAGTTTCATCCAAGAATACTTGGAGTTGAAGAGCAACAGCAGTCTATTGGTGAGTTAAGCAATGGGTTCTGCACAGGTGGTGCTATGTAGTCCAAACCCTTCATATCATTTACAGTTTCATAGTGAAAGTGTTCCTGATGGAGGTGCACCTAGTCTGCATGAAATCAAATGGAGAGGAGGATCCTCTTCTATGCAGAACGAAATGATATTCCAATGTCCAAGATTTCTTTGTATGAGGAAGTTGATGGTAATGGGTTTTTTAAATCTTGTTTAGTGTCTGTTGAGCCCTTTTCCTGCTGTCGGAGTTTATGGAGCAGTAAAAAGGAAGTTTGGTTGCTGGTCGGTGAATGAATCTTTGAACCCTTTGAAAGAAGTGTTTTTGATTTGGGCTTTCCCTCCCCTACTGGGCATCCTACATTTATAGGGCATGTCCTCCATTTTCAGATCACAATATATATTATGGGTATAAACTATATTTGTACACTTCTAGACACATAATTAACTCTCCATAATACTGCAAGAACTATTTGAAAGTAGAATTTATTGTCTTGGACTTTGGTGCACTCTACATCCTTCAAGGTCTTTCCAAAAAGTTGGTATGGGCAATTATCAGACGTTGAAGTGCAAAAATTCTGAAGTGCAGAAGGTTGGACTAGGCATCTCTTGGCATCTCTTCCAGATTGCATGTCTGACATTCTAGAATGAGAGATTTGGAAGAGAAGGCAAGTGCTATGTAGTCCAAACCCTTCATGTCGTTTACGGTTTCATAGTGAAAGTGTTCCTGATGGAGGGGAACCCAGTCTGCATAAAATCACATGGAGAGAAGGATCCTCTTCTATGCAGGATGAAATGATCTTCCATTGCACAAGATTTCTTTGGATGAGGAAGTTGATGGTAATGTTTTTTTTTAATCTTATTTAATGTCTGTTGAGTACTTTTCCTACTGTCCGAGTTTATGGAGCAGTTAAAAGGAAGTTTGGTTGCTGGTCGGTGAACGAAACTTTGAACCCTTTGAAAGAAGTGTTTTTCATTTGGGCTTTCCCTCCTGGGTGTCCTACATTTGTAGAACATGTCCTCCAGTTTCAGATCACATATATATTATAGCTATAAACTATATTTGTACACTTCTAGACACATAATTATTTATGACCATCACCATCTAATCATTTTCAAAGTAATATCCACCCAATTGAAGCAAAACAACTCTCCAAAATAGTGCACAAGCTATTTAAAAGTAGAATTTATTCTCTTGGAATTTGGTGTACTCTATGTCCTTAGAGGTCTTTCCAAAAAGTTTGGATGGGCAATTATCATAGGTTGTTGAGGTGCAAAAATTCTGAATTGTGGAAGATTGAACTAGGCATCTCTTGGCATCTCTTCCATCTGTAAGATTCTGTGATTACATGTCTGACAGTCTAGAATGAGGCATTTGGAAGAGAAGGCAAGTGCTATGTAGTCCAAAACCTTCATGTCATTTATGGATTGACAATGACAGTGGTTGTTATGGAGGGGTACCCAGTCTCCATGAAACCACATGGAGAGAAGGATCCTCTTCTATGCAGAATGAAATTATCTTCAATTGTCCAAGATTTCTTTGCATGAGGAAGTTAATGGTAATGGTTATATTGTCAGGATATTGATGGGATATATAGTCAATGTTGAAATGTAAAGATGTGTGTGTGTGTGTATTTTTCCATGATGAGAAAATGCTTCTAGGCCTAGCACAACAACTCAGTCCAGGTGTTCGAAGAGACAAAACAAAGGAAACCACAAGTTAGAATAGATGAGAAAGTGTTCTTGTTTATACAGTGAATTCAATAATAAAAGTTGTTATGGGAAAGTAGATCACATGGTAAAAGATGAACAACAAGGGGTTTGGTTAACATATGTCATGTACAGATCAACCAATTAACCTGAGGTTAACACCCAAGAGGTGGAGAAAGGTTGGGCTGGGAAATTGTTTTTCAGGCATAGAAGTCAGTCTGTTCTTGAACTTCCTATAGTATGGATTAAGTTTTCTTTATTTTTGCTGAAGCTGTAGCTTGACTAATTTTTCACAATGTAGCATTAAGGATTTATAGTTTTGTTCCTGTTAGCCACGTCTGGCTAAAGTGATGTTTTATTGGACTTTATAGTTTTTACTTTGCATGTGCTTTTCTATAATAAAGCCTTCTGCTAGAAGCTTGAATTTTACCCTGCATGGTGGTGTCTTCTCTGCTACAAGTTACTCTGCTGAATGGATTTATCCACACATACAAAACCTGCTCCTCCAACATTCTCTAACATATATTGAATCTTATTTCCTGTCTGTGAGCGCTTTTCTTGCTCTCCGAGTTTATGGAGCAGTAAAAAGGAAGTTTGGTTGCTGGTTCATAGACAAAACTAGGAACCATTTGTTTTTTTTATTTGGACCTTCCCTCCTGGGTATCCTACATTGGAAGGACATGTCCACCATTTTCATATCACAATATATTTTATGGGTATAAACTATATTTGTACACTTGTAGACCCAAAAATAATTATGACCATCCTCATCTAATCATTATCGATATAATATCCACCCTCTTCAAGCAAAACAACTCTCCATAATAGTGCAAGAGCTATTTGAAAGTAGAATTTATTGTCTTGGACTTTGGTGCACTCTAGGTCCTTCGAGGTCTTTCCACAAAGTTTGGATGTGCAATTATCAGACGTTGTTGAGGTGCAAAAATTCTGAAGGGTGGAAGGTTGGACTAGGCATCTCTTGGCATCTCTTCCACCTGTAAGAGTCTGTGATTACATATCTGACATTCTCGAATGAGAGATTTGGAAGAGAAGGCAAGTGCTATTTAGTCCAAACCCTTCATGTCATTTACAGATTCACAGTAAAAGTGGCCGTGATGGAGGGGTACCCAGTCTGCATGAAATCACATGGAGAGAATGATCCTCTTCTATGCGGAATGAAAAAATCTTCCATTGTCAAAGATTTCTTTACATGAGAAAGTTGATGGCAATGGTTATACTGAATCTTATTTCCTGTCTCTTTAGCCCTTTTCTTGCTGTCTGAGTTTATGGAGCAGTAAGAAGGAAGTTTGGTTGCTACTCAGTGGACAAAACTTTGAACTCTTGGAAAGATGTGTTTTTGATTTGGGCCTTCCCTCCTGGGCGTCCTACATTTGTAGGACATGTCCTCTATTTTCAGATCACATATATTTTATGGGTATATACTATATTTGTACACTTGTAGACCAATAATTAATCATGACCATCGCCATCTAATCATTTTCAATGTAATATCCACCCTCTTCAAGCAAAACAACTCTCCATAATAGTGTAAGAGCTATTTGAAAATGGAATTTATTGTCTTGGACTTTGATGCACTCTATGTCATTCTAGGTCTTTGCACAAAGTTTGGATGGGCAATTATCAGACGTTATTGAGTTGCAAAAATTCTGAAGGGTGGAAGTTTGGACAAGCCATTTCTTGGCATATCTTCCACATGTAAGATTCTGTGATTACATATCTGACATTCTCGAATGAGAGATTTGGAAGAGAAAGCAAGTCCTGTGTAGTCCAAACCCTTCATGTCATTTATGGTTTCATAGTGAAAGTGGTTGTGATGGAGGGGTACACAGTCTGCATGAAATCACATGGAGAGAAGGATCCTCTTCTGTGCAAAACAAAAGATCTTCCATTGTTCAACATTTCTTTGCATGAGGAAGTTGATGGGAATGGTTATATTGAATCTTATTTCCTCTCTCTTTAGCCCTTTTCTTGCTGTCGGAGTTTATGGAGCAGTAAAAAGAAAGTTTTGTTGGTGGTCAGTGGAAAAACTTTGAAACCTTGGAAAGGGGTGTTTTTGTTTGGGCCTTCCCTCCTGGCCATCCTACATTTGCAGGACATGTCCTCCATTTTCAGATCACGGTATATTTTATGGGTATATACTATATTTGTACACTTTTAGACCCATCATTAATCATGACCATTGCCATCCAAGCATTTTCAATGTAATATCCACCCTCTTCAAGCAAAACAACTCTCCATAATAGTGTAATTGTTTTTGAAAGTAGAATTTATTCTCTTGGACTTTGATACACTCTACATCCTTCAAAGTTTTCCCACAAAGTTGTTACCCATAATGCTGCTAAAATCAAAAATATAAACTCCATGAATGAGCTAAGGCAGTAGACATGGAGGCAAATGCCCTCCACGCTCGAGGCATGGGCCAACCACCCTTAATCCTCAATGCATACATAGCCCCCAGATAGTCTAGGAGAGTTGCAGATGGAATTATCTGATAGTATCAAAACCATCAGAAGGTGTAATGTTTGTATTGTACCAACCGATCACACACACACACACACACACCCCGCCAGGATATTGGCCCTTCGGATTAAGACTAGCAGACACAATATAATCCTATACAACCAGGTGTCATCTTTGCAATTATCACCTTTCACCACAGGCCCAGTCTGGCCCTATAAAACCCCCAGATTTTGGCCAGTCAATGTGCTATCTTCCTGGTCTAAATGACTCCACATCACTCTGACCTCTAAAGCTAGTCACCGGCATTTCTGCTCAAACCCACGCTGCAGAGCAGACTTGTCTTCATATCCACTCTTCCAATCCGGACCCTAAAGGTGAGCCTAGTCTATTGGTGAGTATATCCCTAGTGAAGCCTGTATTCTATCTCCATGCTAACCTCTATTTTTCCTGAGCCTGTATGAGTGTGTGAGCACATGTTATTGTGTGACTTTGCCTTATAATAAAACTAAGACATTCATTGGAAGTATCTGTCTCAGCCCCATTTCTGGGACTTCCCTGGTCTGCTCAGTATACACATTGGGAAGACGGTTCTGCAGGGCGTAGTAGCCAGCCCGTCTCACAATGTTGGGCTAATCATAAATTCCCCTTAAAAGGCCCTTGGCTACAAAGTTTGGATGGGCAATTATCAGACGTTGTTGAGGTGCAAAAATTCTGAAGGGCGGAAGGTTGGACTAGGCATCTCTTGGGATCTCTTCCACCTGTAAGATTCTGTGATTACATATCTGACATTCTCGAATGAGAGATTTGGAAGAGAAGGCAAGTGCTATGTAGTCCAAACCCTTCATGTCATTTACGGATTCACAGTGAAAGTGGTCGTGATGGAGGGGTACCCAGTCTGCATGAAATCACATGGAGAGAAGGATCCTCTTCTATGCAGAATGAAAAAATCTTCCATTGTCCAAGATTTCTTTGCATGAGGAAGTTGATGGTAATGGTTTTCTTGAATCTTATTTCCTGTCTGTTGAGCCCTTTTCCTGCTGTCCGAGTTTATGCAGCAGTAAAAAGGAAGTTTGGTTGCTGGTCAGAGGACAAAACTTTGTACTCTTGGAAAGTGTTTTTTTTTAATTTGGGCCTTCCCTCCTGGGTGTCCTACGTTTGTAGGACATGTCCTCCATTTTCAGATCACAGTATATTTTATGGGTATATACTATATTTGTACACTTGTAGACCCATAATTATTCATGACCATCGCCATCTAATCATTTTCAATGTAATATCCACCCTCTTTAAGCAAAACAACTCTCCATACTAGTGTAAGAGCTATTTGAAAGTAGAATTTATTGTCTTGGACTTTGATGCACTCTACGTCATTCGAGGTCTTTCCACAAAATTTGGATGGGCAATTATCAGTCCTTGGTGAGTTGCAAAAATTCTCAAGGGTGGAAGGTTGGACTAGGCATCTCTTAGCATCTCTTCCATCTGTAAGATTCTGTGATTACATGTCTGACATTCTCGGCTGAGAGATTTGGAAGAGAAGGCAAGTGCTATGTATTCCAAAACCTTCATGTCATTTACGGATTCAAAGTGAAAGTGGTTGTGATGGAGTGGTACCCAGTCTGCATGAAATCACATGGAGAGAAGGATCCTCTTCTATGCAGAACAAAATGATCTTCCGTTGTCCAAGATTTCCTTGCATGAGTAAGTTTATGGTAATGGTTATATAGAATCTTATTTCCTGTCTGTTGAGCCCTTTTCCTGCTGTCCGAGTTTATGGAACAGTAAAAAGAAAGTTTGGTTGCTGGTCAGTGGATAAACCTTTGAACACTTAGAAAGAGTTTTTTTTGATTTGGGCCTTCCCTCCTGGGTGTCCTACATTTGTAGGACATGTCCTCCTTTTGAAGATCACAGTCCCGTATTTTCCGGCATATAAGACAACTTGGAAAAGAGTCTCAAAAGTTGGGGGTCGTCTTATACGCCGGGTAGAGGAGGAGGAGGATGAGAACGGGGGGGGGGGAGGGAGAAGAAGGGCTGAATAGGATGAGAAAGGGGGGATGAAACGGAGGGATCCCAGGAAGAGAAGGGGTTGCAAAAGAGGAAAGAAAATGGAGCAATGAAGGCAAGAGAAGGGGTTGCAGAAGGGGAGAGAAAACGGAGGGATCCCAGGAAGAGAAGGGGTTGCAAAAGAGGAAAGAAAATGGAGCAATGAAGGCAAGAGAAAGGGTTGCAAAAGGAGCGAGGAAATGGAGGGATCCCAGGAAGAGAAGGGGTTGAAAAAGAGGAAAGAAAATGGAGCAATGAAGGCAAGAAAAAGGGTTGCAAAAGGAGAGAGAAAATGGAGGAATCCCAGGAAGAGAAGGGGTTGCAAAAGAGGAAAGAAAATGGAGCAATGAAGGCAAGAGAAAGGGTTGCAAAAGGAGAGAGAAAACGGAACGATCCCAAGAAGAGAAGGGATTGCAAAACAGGAAAGAAAATGGAGCAATGAAGGCAAGAGAAAGGGTTGCAAAAGGAGAGAGAAAACGGAGCAATGAAGGCAAGAGAAGGAGTTGCAAAAGGAGAGAGAAAACGGAGGGATCCCAGGAAGAGAAGGGGTTGCAAAAGAGTCAAGAAAATGGAGCAATGAAGGCAAGAGAAGGGGTTGCAAAGGGAGAGAGAAAACAGAGGAATCCTGCAAGAAAATGGGATGAGAAAGAGGTGAGAAAATGGAAGAATCCAAACAAGAGGAGGAAGAGGATGGGGGGGGGGGGAGAGAAAAGAAGGAAGCCACTTCTAAGATTGTTGTCGTTGTTGTTGTTGTATGCCTTTGAGTCATTTCCGACTTATGGCAACCCTAAGGCGGCCTTATCATGGTGTTTGCTTGGCAAGGTATCTTCAGAGGGAAGTTTGCCGTTGCCTTCCCCTGAGGCTGAGAGAGTGTGACTTTCCCAAGGTCACCGAGTGGGTTTTATGGCCAAGTGGGGACTCAAAGCCTGGCCTCCAGAGTCATACTCTGATACTCAGACAAGGTGACCAAATGTCTTAAATGCAAAGGAGGATGACTAACTACAAAAAATGTAGGACACACAAGAAAAAAATGTAGAGAAAGCTAAAAACATAAATGTAAAACCATGCTTCTTGCGCTGTGCTCAAAATGGAGGACATTTTGGAATTCCTCCTGGAGAGAGGGTTGACATGGAGGGCATGTCCTGGAAAAGAGGAGGCTAAGTAGCTCATCGAACTACAAATCCAAGAGCTCTCATAATATGGAGCCATGGAAGTTAAAGCTGTGTCAAACTGCATCAGTTCTGCAGTATGGATGCAGCCTGAGTCTGCACTGCAGAATTAATGCATTTTGATACTGCTTTAACTGCCATGGTTCCATCCTATGGACTCCCAGGATCTGCAGTTTCCTTTGTGGTACCAGAGCTCTCTGACAGAAAAGGCTAAATATCTCACAAAACTGCAAATCCTAGAATTCCATAGCCTTCAGCCAGGTCAGTTAAAGCGGTGTCAAATTGCTTTAATAAATTTCTGCAATGCATTTGAATTAAAATTAACATACTGAAATTGAATCTGATGTTTTGTTTTTTAATTGTTATTTGATATGCTTTGGAAGGGGGGGGGTCGTCTTATACAGCAAGTATATCCCAAACTCTATATTTAGACTGGGAAATTTGGGGGTCTTCTTATATGCCCAGTCGTCTTACACACCGGAAAATATGGTATATTTTATGGGTATATACTATATTTGTACACATGTAGACCCATAATTAGTCATGACCATCACCATCTAATCATTTTCAATGTAATATCCACCCATTTCAAGTGAAACAACTCTCCATAATAGTGTAAGAGCTATTTAAAAGCAGAATTTATTCTCTTGGACTTTGGTGCACTGTACGTCCTTCGAGGTCTTTCCACAAAGTTGGTATAGGCAATTATCAGACATTGTGGAGGTGCAAAAAGTCTGAAGGGTGGAAGGTTGGACTAGGCATCTCTTGGCATCTCTTCCATCTGTAAGATTCTGTGATTACATATCTGACATTCTTGGATGAGAGATTTGGAAGAGAAGGCAAGTGCTATGTAGTCCAAACCCTTCATGTCATTTACGGATTCACAGTGAAAGTGGTCGTGATGGAGTGGAACCTAGTCTACATGAAATCACATGGAGAGAAGTATCCTTTTCCATGTAGAATGAAATGATCTTCCATTGTGCAAGATTTCTTTGCATGAGGAAGTTGATGGTAATGGTTTTCTTGAATCTTATTTCCTGTCTGTTGAGCCCATTTCTTGCTATCCAAGTTTATGGAGCAGTAAGAAGGAAGTTTGGTTGCTGGTCAGTGGACAAAACTTTGAACCCTTGGAAAGAGGTGTTTTTGATTTGAGCCTTTCCTCTTGGGCATCCTACATTTGTAGGACATGTCCTCCATTATCAGATCACAGTATTTTTTATGGGTATACACTATATTTGTACACTTGTAGACCCATAATTAATCGTGACCATCGCCATCTAATCATTTCAATGTAATATGCACCTACTTCAAGCAAAACAACTCTCCATAATAATGTAAGAGCTGTTTGAAAGTAGAATTTATTGTCTTGGACTTTGGTGCAGTCTACGTCCCTTCAGGTCTTTCCACAAAGTTTGGATGGGCAATTATCAGATGTTGTTGAGGTGCAAAAATTCTGAAGGGTGGAAGGTTGGACTAGGCATCTCTTGGCATCTCTTCCATCTTTAAGATTCTGTGATTACATGTCTGACATTCTAGAATGAGAGATTTGGAAGAGAAGGCAAGTGTTAAGTAAAGAATTAAAAAGGAAGTTTGGTTGCTGGTCAGTGGACGAAACTTTGAACCATTTGAAAGAGGTATTTTTGATTTGGGCTTTCCCTCCTAGGTATCTTACATTTGTAGGACATGTCCTTCATTTTCAGATCATAAACTATATTTGTACATTTGTAGACTCATAATTAATCATGACAATCGCCATCTAATCATTTTCAATGTAATATCCACCCACTTCAAACAACTCTCCATAACTGTGTAATAGCTATTTGAAAGTAGAATTTATTGTCTTGGACTTTAGTGCACTCTACGTCCCTCGAGGTCTTTCTACAAAGTTGGGATGGGCAATTATCAGGTGTTGTTCAGATCTAAAAATTCTGAAGTGCAGAAGGTTGGACTGTGCTTCTCTTTGTCAGGAAATGGCATGGATGTGACCACAAGGTGGAGCTGTAGGATAAGAAATGCAAGCAGCTCAGCTCCATGGACAGGTTTGTGTGGGTAGTAATTGAAAATATACACACCTGAGATGTCTGATGTAACAGGCATTGTTAACTTCTCTATAAAAAGGAGATGGAAATTATCTCCAGTGTGGGTTTGTTCTGGATGGTGTTTGGTGGAGCAGTTTGTTTGTTAGGAGAAAGATTTATGAGTATTAGAGATGGCTGTCTTATACTCTGTGTATATATTGTAAATATACTGCAAACAAAGATTAAAGCTCTCAAGTTGAGTGAAGGCTGACCTTGTTGCTGTCTTTATTTGGCAAGCCAGAGTTCAAGGCAGTGTGCTGGGGTGAAGGAATTTTTCCTTCTCAACCTGAAGTCTTTTGCAGACGTCTCTCCAGAAACCTTCTCCTTGGTGTCCTGTCGACATGGAACAAGTCTGCAGGTGGTCGTGGTCGACACAGCATGTCTTTCTATGCCCCAACAAGGGTTATTTGCCCAGTGTCTGTATGGACAACGCTTGAGAAGCTGTGGGAGATATAGTTCTGCAATTGGTGAGCTGCTTTGTGTTCCTGGAGGGGTGAAGAGAAAAGTCCTGAAGAAGAGTGAGTTAAGTGTGTTTACTCACGGACTCTGCTCTCATCTGTTTGCTTTGGAAGCCAATTGTTTTTGGCAGCTTGCCTGGACTATTATCAGTGTGTTTGTTTGCATCTGTTTAAGTCGCAGACTCAGTGCAAACATGGAAATGGCAGTCAGGTTTGAAAAGCTTTCTGAGAACTATGCTTCCTGGAAGTTATATATGCAGGCTTTGCTAATAAAGCAGGACTTATGAGACTGTGCAAAGAACCAACCAGACCCTACTGATGATGAACAATTAGTAGGTGATGAGAAAGCTAGAGCTTCCATTATTCTAGCTGTAGAACTGAATCACTTGAATAATATCAGAGGTAAGAGGTCAGCGATTGAAGTCTGGAAAGCTCTTGAGACTGTAAACCAACCAGCTGGAGCCTTGTCAAAAATGCTATGCAGCAGAAAGCTGTATTGTTGTAAACAGCAGGAAGGTGAATCCGTGCTTGTGCATTTAAAAAGGATGCAGGATAATTTCGCAGAGTGCAGGGAGCGTGGCATCCAAATAGAGAAACCCAAAAAGCTTTTATACTCCTGAGTAGTCTAAACAGTGAATGGGAGTTTCTGATGTACAATCTCCAGGGAGTAGCTGAAGCTGATTAAAAGTGGACCTTGTGGCATCCAGAATAATGGAAGAGGCACAGAGGAGAGACTCTGATGAGAGCTTCAAGGGAGCAACCAGCTGGAGGAGACAACCAACCAACCAACCTACGTCCTTGTCTTCAGAAGGAAGTGCTGCTGTCTGCAGAACACGGAGATGCTTTTCCTGTGGGGAGACCGGACATTTGATAAAGAACTGTCCTAAGGTCTCTGCAGCAAAGAAAGGACAAAACTCACAGAAGAAAAGGAAAGACAAGCCCCAAGATGGGAGGGGGTTTGCTACTGCTGTTGAGGGAGTTGTAAATGAGGGAAAGGACCAGTCTGTCTGGATTTTGGACAGTAGGTGTTCTCACCACATGACCCCTGATAGGGAAAAACTACAGAGCCCAAAGCCAGCACCAGTGGACACTGTGGTATTTGCAGATGGTGAATCTGGCAGTGTAGATTCAAGGGTCTGTGTTAATCCCTGGTTTAAAGAAGGTATTTCATAATGTACTGTATCCACCAAAACTACAAAATAGCCTAGTAAGTGTGGCATCCCTAACCAGTAACGGATATGAAATCCTTTTCATAGGAGATGAGGGGATTGTGTCCAAGGAGGGAGTAGTATGTGGTAAAGCCATAAAGAAAAATCACATTTATCAAATGGTAGCACAGGTGCAGTGTGGGAATGTAACATATAAGCCACTGCATGATGGGTGTGCTCATTACCTTCATAGAGTTATGGGCCATATAAGCTTTAAGGGTTTGAGAAACCTAGAGAAGGTTTGCCTAGAGTTCAAGGTAGAGAATTGTAAAAGCTACCTTGATTGTGCTATTTGTAAAAAGGTCAAAGTTAAGGCTTAGCCTGTAGTGAAGGTGAGCAAATGCATAACCCAGAGGCCTTTCTAGGTCGTACATGTGGATTTATCAGGGCCACATCAAGTAAAGAGCATAGGGGGAAGCAGATTTACTCTAGTGATTGTAGATAGGCATACCAGATTTACCTATGTGGCTATGCTCAAAACCAAAAGTGAGGCTGCTGACATGATCAAAAAATGGGTTAATTCTGCTGAAAGGGAGTTCCCCTACAAAGTTGGCACTTTTGTGACAGACAGAGGTGGGGAATTCTTAAGTAGTAATTTGCAGCAGTGGTTTGGGCGAAAAGGGATCCAACATAAAACTACAAATTCCAGATGTCCAGCCAAGGATGGTTTGGCTGAATGTAGGATTGGGATGATAAACCAAATAAGGGATTGTATGTTACAGGATTCTGGAGCGCCAGCTAATTTGTGGGGTGAAGCAACAAGAACCACTTGTCATATTGTAAATAGGTCATGGTGCAGTGTGATAAATCAAACATCATATTATTTGCTGTATGGGAGAGCCCCAAACCTGAGGTATTTAAGGGTGTTTGGTCAATTTGCATCAGTCTGTATTCTTCCTCAATTTAGGAAGAAGAATGAGCCCAAAAGTCAAAGGTTACATTTTGTGGGCTATGAGGGAAACAAGTACAGGTTCCTGATGGATGGAAACAGGATCTTGTATTCCAGGAGTGCTAATTTTGAAACTCATGCTGGGTGGGAGAAAATTCATTTAAACCAAGATGTTTTTGTAAAACTTAAAAATATTTATGTAAAACAAAAACACTGGAAATGGAGGGGTGATAGCATCCAGACATATGAGTGATGAGCAAACAAGCACACAAAGACCAAGGCAAGAGCCAGCACACAGACAGGCTAGTCAGAGTAGTAGCAGTGACACTGAGGATGAGCATAGCAGAACCAAAGTCAACATTCTGCGAAGGACTCAATGAATCAGGAGAAACCCCAGAAAGGTTTGTGGTGCAAGAGGCATGAGCTTGCACTGTTGTGGTAGAGGAGCCTGATGATTATAAGGACATGCTCAGGTATCCAGTAACTGAGCAGGAGAAGTGGAATATGGCTATGGATCAGGAGATCAGTGCATTGGTGGATAGGAAAGTGTTTAATGTGGTCGACAGGCCTAAAGAGCAGAAAGTAGTTAGCTGTAGATGGGTCTATAGGAAAAAGGACATGCCTGATAGGACTGTGAAGTATAAAGCTAGAATAGTAGCAAAAGGTTACTCACAGAGACAGTTTGAGAATTATGATAAAACATTCTCACTGACAGCCAAGGCAGAGAGTTTCCTAATGGTGCATGCTGTAGCTGCAAAAGGGAAGTTAGTGCTCCATCATTTCGATTTCGAGACAGCATATCTTAATGCCAATCTAGAAGAGATTGTATTCATGGAACAACCTCCTGGATATGAATTTGAAGGCAGTAACAAGGTCTATAGGCTAAGGAAAGCACTGTATTATCTCTTTAATCACGAAACTGGTGATTAAGCAAAGTGCCAGATGATGGAATAGGTGTATACACGAGGAAGTTAGGTTAGCGGCGAAGTGTGGCCGATGCATGTGTATATACAAAAGATAGTAGAATTTTAGTAATCTATGTTTATGACCTGTGTGTAGCGGCAAGGGGCGAAGAAGAGATTAGACTTGTGCAGAATGAGTTAGCACATAAGTTTAAACTCAAGGACCTTGGTCATCTAAAAAGCTAACTAGGTATAGAGGTAGAGAGAGACCACAGTGGTGGTTTCAGGTTGTGCCAGAGGAGAAAAATAGATAAACTAGTGGAAAAAATCGGTTTAAGTGCAGCTAAAGTTGTAGGAAGCTCAGTGACGCCTGATTACCAAAATCTGGAATCAGAGGAGATGTTTGAGAGGCTGGATATATATTATTCAGTGATTGGGAGTTTATTGTTTTTGGCAAATAACACGAGACCAGACATTAGCTTTGCAGTAGGGTTGCTCAGCAGTAGAGCTGCAAATCCTAGACAAATAGACTGGATGGCATTGAAACGAGGGCACAAGAGACAGATGCTTATTAGTAACAGGAGGAACATCAGAACTAGAAGGTTTTGCTGACAGTTCATTTGCATCGGAAACAGCTGATAGAAAATCGGTAACTGGTTTGACGGTCAGCTATGCTGGTAGCCTGGTCATTTGGAGGTCCAGAAAACAAGGATGTATAGCACTAAGTACAACAGAGGCAGAGTTTGCTGCATTATCAGAGTTAGCAAATGAAATTAAAGATTAAAGCCCTCAAATTGAGTGAAGGCTGGCCTTGTTGCTGTCTTTATTTGGCAAGCCAGAGCTCAAGGCAGTGTGCTGGGGTGAAAGAATTTTTCCTTCTCAGCCTGAAGTCTTTTGCAGACATCTCTCCAGAAACCTTCTCCTTGGCATCCTGACAAAGTGGAACAACTCTGCAGGTGGTCGTGGTGGACACAGCACGTCTTTCTGTGCCCCAACACTCTTGGCATCTCTTCCATCTGTAGGGTTCTGTGATTACATGTCTGACAGTTTAGAACAGGGGCAGGCAACCTTTCCTCTTTAAGGGATGAGGAATTTCAGCTCCCAGAATCCCAGGAGCTATTGGCCAGCATGGGACTATTGGCCAACATAGCTGAGGCATCTGGGAGCTAAAGTCCCTCGGCCCTTAAAGGGGAAAGGTTGCCTAGCCCTGGTTTAGAATGAGAGATTTGGAAGAGAAGGCAAGTGCTATGTAGTCCACACCCTTCATGTCATTTACGGATTCACAGGACGTTATCACACGGGGACAAGTTTCGTGATTAAAGAGATAATAAAGTGGAAATAAAGCATCCCAAAAATAAAGCAAAAATAGCACTAAATTGCGCAAAAGCATTCTCATGTAATTAGAAAAAAATGGAATTAAGTGAAAAAAAAGATGTTTTTAACTTTTATACTCAAGTGAAAAAACTCATAAATGTACTAGAAATGGGCGTGTTTTGTTTTGCTTTCATGTGACCAGACTCCTCCTTTTCCAGGGTGGGTCCTTTATTCCATTCAACCTTCTCCAGGAGGAAATGTCAAACTGTCCTCCATTTGGAGCAAACCTTTTGCGGAGGGAATAAGCCTGCCACCTCTTCAGCTGTGAGGATGTCTGTGGGGTTGTCCTTTTTGCCTTGGAGAGCAGCCTCTTGCTAGCCTAGGTCCTCTTGCTCTGGGATGGGCTGAGAAGCAAGGCACCCCAAATTGGGGTCTGACTCACTAGAGGGGTCCCCCTTTCTCCCGTTTTGTGGTGTGCCTTCAAGTCGCTTCTGACTTAGGGCGACCCTAAAGCGGTGAACCTATCCTGGGGTTTTCTTGGCAAGTTGCTTTAGAAAAGGGTTTGCCATTGCTGTCCCCTGAGGCTGAGAGTGTGACCCACTCAAGGTCAACCAGTGGGTTTCATGGCTGAGCAGGGATTCTGTCCCACTTCCCCACAAAATAGGGACAAAGAACAGCTTGCAAATTAAAACAACCCCCACCCAATCCTATCCATCGTGGGTTGTTGGCATGGGAAACCTTTCCCTTTCCTCAGCCTTCCCCTCATCTTTTCAACTCTGCAGTCACTCTTTAGCTTGAGGGAAATGTGCCTGTTTGCTCAACTACCAGACAGGAAATTTTAGAAAGAGAAAAGCGGAGAAGCTCATGTCTGCCTGGCATGTTGCCACTCAAGCAAACCAGGAAGTAAAAGCAGCCCCACAGAACCATGGGAAAACCAGGAAAAAGCTTTAAAGGAGATTTGTTTGTGCGAATTTGAATTTGATACTACAGTAAATGTGCAAATACTTTAAAAGGACAAATGCATTTCCTCTAAAATCCCGAAAATAAAAAGATCTCAGACAGCACCACTTTGTGGCCACTTTAATGTCAGTTTCTGTATGACATCCTGTGAAATCGTTAGGCTTAAGTGCACTTTTTTGGTGGGATTTGTGTGGGATAACCTATAGATTTCCCCCATGTGATAATGTCCACAGTGAAAATGGTTGTGATGGAGTGGAACCTAGTCTACATGAAATCACATGGAGAGAAGGATCCTCTTCTATGCAGAACGAAATAATCTTCCATTGACCAAGATTTCTTTGCATGAGGAAGTTGATGGTAATGGTTTTTATTAATCTTATTTCCTGTCTGTTGAGCCCTTTTCTTGCTGTCTGATTTCATGGAGCAGTGAAAAGGAAGTTTAATTGCTGGTCAGTGGACAAAACTTGGAACCCTTTGAAAGAGGTGTTTTTGATTTGGGCTTTCCCTACTGGGGTCCTACATTTGTAGGACATGTCCTCCATTTTCAGATCACAGGATATTTAATGGGTATAAGCTATATTTGTACACTTGTAGACCCATAATTAATCATGACCATTGCCATCTAATCATTTCCAATGTAATATCCACCCACTTCAAGCAAAACAACTCTCCATAATAGTGTAAGAGCTATTTGAAAGTAGAATTTATTATCTTGGACTTTGATGCACTCTACGTCCTTCGAGGTCTTTCCACAAAGTTGGTATGGGCAGTTATCAGACGTTATTGAGGTGCAAAAATTCTGAAGGGCGGAAGGTTGGACTAGGCATCTCTTGGGATCTCTTCCACCTGTAAGATTCTGTGATTACATATCTGACATTCTCGAATGAGAGATTTGGAAGAGAAAGCAAGTGCTATGTAGTCCAAACCCTTCATGTCATTTATGGTTTCACAGTGAAAGTGTTCCTGATGGATGGGTAATCAGTCTACATAAAATCATATGGAGAAAAGGATCCTCTTCTATGCAGAATGAAATGATCTTCCATTGTCCAGGGTTTCTTTGTATGAGAAAGTTGATAGTAATGGTTATATTGAAATTTATTTCCTACCTGTTGAACCCTTTTCTTGCTGTCCGATTTTATGGAGCAGTAAAAAGGAAGTTTGGTTGCTGGTCAGTGGTCAAAACTTTGAACCCTTGGAAAGAGGTGTTTTTGATTTGGGCCTTCCCTCATGGGTGTCCTACATTTGTAGGACATGTCCTCCATTTTTGGATCACAGTATATTTCATGGATATAAACTGTATTTGTACACTTGTAGACCCATAATTAATCATGACCATCACCATTAATCTTTTTCAATGTAATATCCACCCACCTCAAGCGAAACAACTCTCCATAATAATGCAAGAGCTATTTTTAAGTAGAATTTATTGTCTTGGACTTTAGTGTACTCTACGTCCTTCGAGGTCTTTCCACAAAGTTGGTACGGGCAGTTATCAGAGGTTATTGATCAGAGGTTAGTGCAAAAATTCTGAAGGGCGGAAGGTTGGACTAGGCATCTCTTGGGATCTCTTCCATCTGTAAGATTCTGTGATTACATGTCTGACATTCTAGAATGAGAGATTTGGAAGATAAGGCAAGTTCTATGTAGTCCAAACCCTTCATGTCATTTACGGTTTCATAGGCGTTTATCACACGGGGAGCCCTGTGTACAAACATGCTTTAAAGTAAAAAAAAAAAAAAAAAAAAACCCCGCAAAAGCAGATGCTTTCAATGAACTGAATTTCTCCCATTCTGCCCTGTGTGAAATGTGAAAGCACTGTAAAAAGGATATTAATCTGAATGGAAATCAGACAAAAACTGTTTCTTTTTACTCTCAGAATCTTTTGAAAATAAAAAGAAGCCTTTGAAAGAGGTGTTTTTGCTTTGGGCTTTCCCTTCTGGATGTCCTACATTTGTAGGACATGTGTTCCATTTTCAGATCACAGTATATTTTATGGGTATAAACTATATTTGTAACCTTGTAGACCCATAAATAATAATGACCAACACTTCTGGTGTGATGGTGCCGAGAGAGTTGCAGGTTTAGGTCGCAATATCTTCAAACTCAGCAAATCATAGTTCTTGGAGGAATGGGGACTTAATCCACCCATCCATTGCTTCTCTTATATGAGGGGCATTAGGTTGGAATCATTGGGGGATTCAGAGAAACAAACTGGACCGAAGACAGGGCATTTTTGCCCTAGTTGCAGAATCAGGGAGTTTGCAGGACTCCGCAGATTCCAGCCCTCTCATTGTTGCATCTTTTTCTTTTGAATGTGAACTCATCACCCACATTTTTTTGGTGAATTCAGAAATAGAGGTTGAATGAGAAGAATGGTAAAATCAAATGGAAATTTATTTGCTGGACTTTGTACTTACCCCTATGGAAAGAGTTTTGCTTGTTTAAAAGGGTAGATTGCAGAGAAGCCACAGCTGTGTCTGAATTAAGAGAAGTGTGAACCCCTTAATTGGGGGGAGAGGCATAGCAGAGGACAAAGTTGAATTGAAGCTGAAATGAGAAGCGAGAAGTGAAAGTTGAAGTTGAAGTTGAAAAGGTGACGGGAGAGAACATTTTGGAGAAGAGGGAGAGGAACTTAAGAGAGCAGAGAACAGAGCGATGCAAGAAAAAGGATACCCCAGAGGATCAAAGGCAAATAGCAAGGAAGAGATGCTCTGCAAACAATAAGCGACAATTGAAAAGAGTTCAACAGAGAGATTTGGCAAGCGGCAGCAGAGACAACGGACTGGCAAGCAATGAGGAGAAATGCACTGGAAATAATAAGCGGCAAGAAGATAGGTGATGTAATGAAGAGTAAACGGAGAGAGTGTGTTGTCAAGCCACAGCAGGTGGAGAGAGAGAGGGAGAGAAGATAGACCCGGCTGGTAGGAAACTGTGTGAGCAAATTGAAGAAATATCAAGGGAAAGAAGTTCCAGAAATAATAAGTGGCAATTGAAAAGAGTCAAGCGGGGAGAATTGGTAAGCGGCAGCAGAGACAACAGTTCGGCAAGCAGTGAGGGAAGTGAGTGGATATCAGCAGGTGGAGAGTGCGGTTCACAAGTGGCAATTGGCAAGGAATAAACATTTTATCGGCGGCAACCAGGCACGGAGGGGTAGTACTGAAGAATTCAGAGGCCGCGGGACTAAGTAAGTAATTAGAGACAGGAGATGGAAGCCTCAGGACTGGGTTATTGAGCAAGCCCCAAATATTGGTTTAGGAGAAAGTGAGAAATGAGAATTTGGAGAACTGAAATTAATAGGAACTGATCTGTGGCATGTGGAGAGCGCATGAATAGTTGAAATAATTGGAGTAGTTATATAATTATGAAATAGACCTCTACCACTAAACAATAATTGGAGAATGAAGTGAAGGATTGTCAATAGTGTGAGAAAAATTAAGAAGAAGGCAGATAAATAGTAGGAAGAAGGATTGGGGATATAGGAAAGGGCAAGTCCCACCAGGAGAAAGGAAGGAGGACTGGGCATGTAACAAAAAGAGGGGGAAAAGGGGGAAAACCTGTTCTGTTTGGCAATAGGGAAAATAATATACTGATTGAGATAAAAGGTTTTTGGTGATTAGAGGGTGGAGAAAGGCAAGGGACGAGGGATCGGGCATAATTTAGAGCAGGGGTAGGCAACCTTTCCCCTTTAAGGGCCGAGGGACTTCATCTCCCAGAATCACAGGAGCTATTGGCCAACATGGGACTATTGGCCAACATGGCTGAGGCTTCTGGGAGCTGAAGTCCCTCGGCCCTTAAAGGGGAAAGGTTGCCTACCCCTGATTTAGAGGTATTTAAATGAACAGTGGATTGCAATAAGGGACTGGCCAGTGGAGGTAGGGTTTGGTAAATTATTGGTAAGAAGTAAGGGTAAAAAATAGTAAAAGGAAAAGAAAGAGGGAAGAAAGGGTAAAGAAAGGAGAAAGAAAAGGGAAGGGAAAGACGTACAACAATATAATAAAAGATTTAGAGGAATAATAAGAAGGAAAAGAAACAGAGGGAAGGGTTGGTTGGGTGCTTCTGGTTTTTTTTGCCTATTGTCCTTTGCTTTTGCTTTGTATGACATAACTAATTGTGATTGATTAACATAAGGAAGAGGAGACATAGATACATCACCCAGAGGGTCATTGAATGGAAACAAGAGAGGCGAGAAGGATAAGAGAAAGAGTAAGGAAATATTTTTTTTTGTATATTTATATATTTGAAAAAGAATGTGATAGAAGAGAAAGATTATATATAAAAACATAGAAATAACAAATGATAACAGGTGATTGGCTTGGGTACGGGTTAAACAGGGTACAAGACTATAGATGTTGGTATAAGTTATGGTATAATGTTTCTTGTAGTGTGAGTAGTAAGGATTCAAAAAAAATTAGAACTGTTATCTAGATCAATAATAGATCATTAATGTTTCTCGGTGTATATGTAAACAGAGAGCAAAACAGTGATTTATCTAAGATTTTCTCATAAGATTGCTTTGAACAATTAAGTGGCTAGGGTACATCATGTTAGTTTTGATTATTACCAATAATACAATTCACTTAACCTTGGGTTCATATTTTCGGGTAAATAGTGATACTAATTCCTTTAATTTGTTGGGCCAGAGCAGAAAAACAGAAACTATGTCTACCTCCAAGAAAAACTTGATACAAATGCAAATCCCTGTCCAGAGGAGAGGATCTACAGATGATTCCATTAAAGCCATTGATCCAATAATGCAATTATTGGAAGAAATGCGGGGTGTGAGAAAAGAGATAAAAGAAAATAGGCAGGAAATGAAGGAAGATCTGAAAGAGTCTAATCAAGAGATAAGAGAGGAAATAAAGGAGGCAAGATCAGAGATATGGAAGGATATTAAAAAAGAACTGGACATTATTAGTAAAAAATGGGAAAAATGTCATCGGATATTGATAAAACACAGAAAGATTTGGAAAAGGTCAAAGAAAGTACTAATTCGGTAGAAGAAAAATGTAAGGACAATAAAAAAATGACAAGAAGCAATATTTGGACAAATGAACTGAGATACAGGGAACGTTGCATTAAGATAAGAGGACTACCGGAAATGAATAATGAGAATTTGATTATCAGACTTGTTCCAGGATTGGCAAAACTAATAGAAATGTCAGAAGAATCAATGGAAAGAGAAATTGATAAGATTTTTAGAGTCAAATCAAACAAGCAAGGGACAGAAAACTTCCAAGGGAAATCGTCATATGCTGGACAAGAACGAGAATAAAAGATCTGTTGATACAAAGAAGGTATGATTCAATAGTGATGATTGAGGATGTGGAGGTAAAAATTTTTAAAGATGTACCTGTTGGTGTGTGGATGATGAGTGTTGTAGTGATGCCCTTTGGCACCCAGCAGAGTCTACAGGACAAGCTGGCTGCTGTGATCCACAGCCACTGTGTAAAATTTGCCATCAACTGGCTCAGCTTCTCTTCTTCAGCAACCTGTCTTCCTCAGTCAAGAAGACACATTGTAAAGTCCAAAAGCATAGCTTTATTAATACATATAAAAAGTAAAAATAAGATAACTAAGTAAAATCCATTGTGATGAACTTGTCCAGTTCAGCCATGAAAGATTACATCTTTAACAATCCCAAAAGCATTAGATCCAACTTGTTGCAGTTAAAACCACTGTTGCCAGCCACACACGCTCACATCATGAACAAAAAACAACTCTTAGACAAAGGATTTTCTAAGCCCATCTCATACTCCACCTTCTAGGTGTTAACTTTATGTTAATTGGATAATATCTGTATGATGCATGCTAACCCAGCCTCTTGCTGTCCATCATCCACCACGTGAGTAACTTTCCCAAGTTAACAATTATTCACATATTTGATATCTCTTGTTTTTCATAATAAAGTCTATGTCCCATGAACTGTATCCTTGGGAAGGAGTTGATTTATTTTGTGTCTCTAAAATGTTGTTTTGGGCTTTGTCCAAAAAGCTGTTCTCAAGTGGAAAATTACACACACACACACATCTTTACATTTCACCTTTGACTATATATCCCATTCATATCCTAACAGTACCACCACAGATTATGCTGGAAAGACAAAAATATCAGAACTTGATGTTATTGTTAAAAAATCTAGGAATTTACTTTAAATGGGACAGAATAGAAGGGTTATCCTTCTCATTCAAACAAAAAAGATATAGAATAGATAGTGAAATTAAAGCTAAGGAAATGGAACAGAAATTAAAAGAGGAGTTTAGAGGAAAAGGAGAAGAAGAACAGGAAAGGACTACAATAAGAGATTGGAGATCCAAGGATTACAAAGAAAGGAAAAAAAACAGAAGAGGAAATAAGAGAAAATAAAAGGACTGATAAAGAAAGGAATGTAAAAGAGGCAGATAGAAAAGAAGAAGTCCAGAGAAGAAAGTTCAAAGTCTGGGGAGGAAGAAGAAGAAGAATGTAAAAGAGGCAGATAGAAAAGAAGAAGTCCAGAGAAGAAAGTTCAAAGTCTGGGGAGGAAGAAGAAGGAGAAGGAGAAGGAGAAAGAGAAGAGAAGGAGATGAAGTGGACTAGGAACAAACATATATTGTTACATCTAGAAACGTACAGAAAATAAAGAAAGGAAGAGATAAGTGTAGAAGATCCATTAAAAAGGAAGATACTCGGACTAGAATACATTGTAACATTTGGTAAATAATAAATAACTTTTTAAGGGGAGGAAGGGGTGGAACATCAACAAAAAATTCAAAATATATTAAAAGAAGAAAAGAAATTACAGAAATGGTCAAAATAATATCTTGGAATGTGAAAGGAATAAATTCAAAGTATAAAAGAAATATAGTTTTCCATCAAATAGAAAAATGGAAAGCAGAAATTATCTGTATTCAAGAAACAAAGATCAGAGAGAAAGACGTAAAATTCGTTAGGAACCCTAAGCTTGGGAAAAAGTTTGTTTCTGCAGTGGATAAGAAAAAAAAAGAGCCTCCCCAAACTGGTGGTGAGCGGCAGGAGGAGAAGGCCGGTCCACCTGGGCCTTTAAGGGCCCCAACAAGCCTCCCCACCCCCACCCCAACCCAGCTGCAGGCAGCAGCGAGGGCGCAGGCAGCAAGGACGAAGGGAGGAAGCCCCGGGCCTATTTAAGGCCCCAACGAGCCTCCCCAAACTGACGGCGAGTGGCAGGAAGAGAAGGCTGGTCTTCCAACCCCATTGGTTTCCCCCCCCCTTCCCCTTTTTCTTTTGGTGACGAGTGGTGACCACTTGAGCCTTTTAGTGCTGCAGCCCAATAATTTTCTCCTTTTTTACCAGCAGTGATGCAGTGGAATTACCAATTCAGGTTTTTGTAAGGTTTTGTATGCTTATATTTTTATTTCCTTCTGCCTATGGAAGAAAATTCTTGCCTATTTTTTATCTTTTTTCTTTTATAAAGCTGTTGTTACGGTGGTTAAATAGTGGCAATACCTTGTTTGTATATGCTTTGCATGAGAATTGATGAAGACTGCTGTACGTTTCTGTAGTCAATCCATTTGATGTCAATTGTAGACAGCCTTAAGATAGTCTCATAGTAGTTAGAATCCTAGTCACTTTAATGTCAAATAAGTACTATAAGCTTAAAATATGATTGGAGAGGATAATGTAACTTTGGAGTATCTTCCATCCTCAAGCCAATTTTTAAAAGGGAAAAATGTTCAATATAAAATGACACAGTGCTTTACAAATTGTAGATACGAACCATCTCACAGATACCCTGAACCTAAAATAGATACGAACTCTATTAGAGTTAAAGAAACAACCTGTCCATCAATAGTGCCTATATTTGAATGGTCTCTAGATAAAATAGGCTCTTTGAAATCTTTAGACAGGAGTCCTAATGCACCAAATCTTGCATATGAGTTAGCTCTCGTTGAGGAAAAAATATCATCTAAGCCTACTGTAATAAAAGAACCATTTGAAATGAAAATTGAAATGGATCAAAGAAATGAAGGTGTAAGGCCTGATAGAGATCTTAGATCATTTGGACCTTATAAACCAATAACAAAAGAAATAGAAAATCCTGGGTGGATATCTATTCTCTTAGAGGAATTTGTATCAGTTAAAAAATTCCTCTCTGAATGTAATATTCTTCTTACCACACTAGTAGATCTGCAGCTTCAAACCAGCTGTACCAACCAAAAAGAAGAAAAGGTGTATATGGAGAATGAAAAAATTACCCTTCCTTTGATAACATCTCCTATTCTAAAAACAGACAGGAATACTTCGCATAAACTTGTAAACAATTCAAAGAAGAGTCTTAAAAGGAAAAATTCAAATGAGGAATTGTCTGAGGTTCCGAATAAACTTTATAAAATAAGGAAGCACATAAGTTCAGGAAACTAGGAAATCCTTGCCTAGTGATGAATTTAAACCTAAGGAATCTATTCCACCTCAAATACCTAAAATAAAACAAACATCATCAAATACTGAAAACTTTAATATTAAATCTAGTAGGCGAAATGGGAACTTATTAACCACTCACTCGGAGGATAAAGATCCTCATAAGGTTACTTCTAGCCTTCTGACTTGCCGATCGGCAGCATCTGACTTAAGGGCATCAAAACATTTCCCAAACACGGCTCCCCGTATAAACCAGGAAAAGGCACCAATAAAAGATACAAAGCAGAAGGGAAACAAGAAATATCAATTTGTTCTCAGTCAACATCAAATTGTACTATCAAATTTTCCCAAACCATTTCATGCACTCTCTCAAGTTAAGCGCAAATACCGCCTTCTAACTGTTTTAGAAGGGATATGTCCAAACCAAATTTCTGCTAAAGATATTTCACAAGTTGCATATCTATACTCTAACACTCAATGTGCTCATGTTTTAATTACGTTCAGAGAAACTAAGTTTGTCACTTTACTGTGCAGATATAAACCCTTACTAACAAGGAAAGGTATCTATGTCTCTAGGTTTTTCATCAATGCAGCTCCCCCTCAACCGCTAATACCATCCATTTCTCCTCTACCAACTGTCCCCTTAAATGAAACTTGTAATAATAAAGACCAAACAAACATTGAATATGGGAAATGTAATTTAAACAAATGTAGCAGTGGAAAGGACCCTAGTTCATCAAATGTCTCTGAATCACCTCATTTTTTCAACCTTCCAATCACTGAGGAGGGGAAGGGGTTAATTGATTCATTTTTGGTTCTGCCTCAGATTGCACAAACAGAAATACTAACTAGACTGGAAAAATTAAGACAATATTTTTCAAGTGTATGCTCAGTAAGAGAATCCCATGTAAAAGAAATCTGCGAAAGGAAGGTGAATAAAATGGTTTTTACAGCAGAGATAAATCCATCAATATGGACTGAAATGAGGTACCTGGATAATTCTGAAAATGGTTTATTATGCACTATCAACATTCAAAGAGAAGATGCATTAAAAATGCAAGCCCGGTAGTGTCAAACGTGAGCTGTATTCATCCAACCCTTGAAATTATCAAGGAATTATCAGTTGACAAGAACTTCAGTAATAGCAAAGTTTGTTCCATCTCAGAAACCAATAATAATACTAAAACCAACCTGGCCACCTCTGAAACAAAAACAATTCCCTCAGTTGTAAATCGACCATATGATCTTTCCCATGTCATGAGATTAAATTTATGACAATAAAAAAAAAATTGAATCAAGAAGTTTGAAACTTCTGACCTAGAACATCATGGGTTGGGCTAGACATACTTGTGACCCTCTTTTTGTTAAATATATCTCTAAATTTGATATAATGTTACTTCAAGAAACATGGTTGAAAGAAAAGTTAACCCTAAATGGATTTATAGTATGTTCTGTTGAGGCTTCTGTTTCCCAGAAGGGTGGTAGCCCTAGTGGCAGTTTAGCTTTTTTTACTGCTACAAGCATCAAATATGCCTTTTTTCCCCCTATTGCACCATTGACAAAATTGGCTTCTTCTCTATTAGTTAATTTAAAGATACTTGGTTGCTAATTGTAAATGCCTATCTACCTCCCTTACGGCAGAAAGCAATGTTGAAGAATATATGGTCAAGATTAGAAACTTATATTACAAACACACTAGCCCAGTATCCTGAAGCCCTCTTAGTATTGGCTGGGAATTTTAATGCGAGAACTGGCTCAAATGAGGCTGATCTATATGCTAATTTTCATTATACACAACCTGAAATAGATCCTGGTTTAGTTCTTCCATTTAGACAATCGAAAGATAAAGGATATAACTGGGCCGGTCTCTATCTTACCCAACTATCCCATAAATTAAATTTAGTAATTATGAATGGTTCAACTGAAGGAAATGTTGAAGGTGAATTTACATTCGTATCCAAGCGTGGGTCCTCTATGATCGATTACTTTTTGGTATCATATGAGTTGCTTTCTGTACTGCCTAGATGTAAAATAGAACCACGGGTGGAGAGCAATCACCTACCTGTTACTTTGACTCTAGACTGCGCATTACAAACGGACTTTGCAGAACAAATTGTCCCATCAGAAGGTAATTTAGAATTGAGACCTCGTGGTATTAAGTGGTCTCCAAAGGTTGAAAACAATGTTAAAATTATTCTTAATACTGATAAATGTCTTACCCTACGAAATTCAATGCTGATTGTAAAATCCCCTGATGACATCTTTGAACCCTTCCACCAGCTAAGCACAACAATCAAAAACTTGTTAAGCTGATCAACACATCTTAAGACACCTAGTAAGTTACCAAGAAATAAAATCTGGTTTGACCAGGACTTTATTAACATGAAACAGACTCTAGTAAAACAATACAAAGATTATATGTGAGGAAATTTACAAACGATCCCACCAGAATGGTTTGAAACAAAGAAAAAATATAAGAAACTGATAAAAATTAAAAAAGAGCTAGCCCTTAAAGATTCTTGGTTAAACTTAGTAACAGCTGCCAAAAACAAGGACACAACTTCCTTTTGGAAATTGTCTCCAGTGGCTGGGCAAGGCCTACAAGTACGATTTACTACATCTCTGTTAGTTGTTGGGAACAGTTCTATAGTAAGTTATATGATCAATCTCAGTGTAGACAAAAACAACTCTTTATTGATACTGAAGAACTCCCGAAATGGTTACCAGTCTCTGTGCAGGAAATAAAGAAATTGATCTCCAGAAATAACCCCAGGAAAAGCCCCTGGTAATGACAACATACCTTCAGAAGTGTTTAAATCCAATATTGAGTGGTGGACACCTGTACATGCAGATCTATTTACTGCCATAGACTATACAACCTATATTCCTGAGGATTGGGGCCTTGCAATCATTGTTCCAATATATAAAAGAGGTAATAAATGTGATTCTGGGAATTATAGGTCAATTAGCCTTCTTAACATCATAAGCAAAATGTATGCACTTCATCTATTGAACAAGCTTCAAGACTGGCTTGAAGAAGAGGAAATCATTAGGGAAGAGCAAGCCGGTTTTAGGAAGAACCGATCTGCAATTGACCATGCTTTAGTTCTTAAACATCTTTCTGAAAAATATGTTACTTCAGCTAAGGGCACATTGTTTACTGCCTTTGTTGATCTTAAATCCGCATTTGATCTCATTCCAAGAGACAGGCTCTGGAAAAAGCTTGAGGCTACCAATATTGACAAACGTTTATTAACTTTAATCCGGAAACTGTACGAGAATTCTCGTGTGGTAATACGATGTAATAATCAGGTTAATACGACAAGACCTATTTTCACTTCTAATGGAGTTAAGCAAGGCTGCATTTTGGCACCCACACTTTTAAATTTCTATATTAACTCCTTGATTTCAATCTTATCAGAAGTATCAGCCCACTCCCCGACCTTGTCCAACAAGCCCCTGTCAATACTTGCCTATACAGACAATGTAGTACATGTCCATCACAAGAATAGGCTTGAATAGACTTTTAAGAGTGTTAGCAACTCACTGTATAAATTATGATTTAAAAATTAACTATAACAAAACCAAAGTAATGTTTTTTTCTAAGAGCCATCTTCAATATAAGTGGACCTTAGATAATAACTGTATAGAGCAAGTGTCCTCTTATAAATATCTGAGTATCAAATTTCATGATAAAGGAACTACCAAACTTCATCAAAAAATGTTGTAATAAAAACCCAAAGAAACATTAAGGCCCTATGTTCTTTCTACTATAATAAGGGAGGTCAGTTTATCCCAGCAGCCCTGCAAGTTTTTGTTGCTAAGATTCTAACACAACTACTATATGGAACTGAGGTTTGTACTTTTAATTGTAATGCCCCTTTTGAGACAGTCCAAACGAAATTCCTAAGAACAATTCTAGGTATCCCAAATTGTGTCCCTAATTCCCTAAATTGTGTCCCTAAGGAATCAAAATATAATTCAATTATCTTGCTGGGAGACTTCAACGCTGTTTCAGATCCATTTTTGGATAGGAAATCTTTGGAAGGGAAAAAATCAGAAATAATCAAGGGAAGTTACCAAAAAATTTCTTTGTCATGACAGAAGAATTTGGATTAGTAGACAGTTGGAGATAAAAAAACAATTATGCTAAGGGATACACCTTTTTTTCAGATATGCATAACTTAGTATCAGGGATAGATCTTTTTTTTAACATCTAAAGATATAGCCCTGAATATAGCATCAATGGAAATACTACCGAAAAACATATCTGACCATAATCCAATTGAACTGATATTGAGAACTAGGAAAAAAGAATTGACATGGAGATTAAATGATAACTTATTAAATAAAGATGACAATGTAAATAAAATCAAAAATATATTGAAATGTTATTTCAAAGAAAATAAAACAGAAGGTATGTCTAATAAAATCATATGGGAAGCCAGTAAGGCTGTAATTCGAGGAGAATTTATCAAATTACAGAAGGAATTGAATAGAAAAGAAAAAAGCAGGAATTTAGAATAAAAGAAGAATTGAAAAAAAGAAAGAAGAAGAATGGAAGGAAACTGGAGATAAGAAGATAATATGTAAAATAGAACAATTACAAAGACAATTAAGAGAGATGGCAATAAAAGAAATAGGAAAAAAATTAAAGTATGTCAGACAGAAAAATTTTGATCTAGGAAATAAATCAGGTAAATTGCTTGCAAGTAAATTGAGAAGAGAAAAAGAAAAGAGAATTATTACAGAAATAAAACACAATGGAGGAAAAATTACAGAACAGGAAGAAATCAAAAGATTATTTAAAGAATACTTTGAGAATATGTATAAAAATCAAGATAAGAAGGAGGAAGAAAAGGAGGAAGTAAAGAAATACTTAAGAGAACAAAATATAAAAGCACTAAAGGAAGAGCAAGTAAGGAAATTAAATCAACCTATAACAACTAAGGAAATTTAAGATACAATTGGGAAAATGAAACCAGGGAAATCCCCTGGAAAAGATGGATTGACAACGGTATACTACCAAAAAATGGTGGATATCTTGGTAGAAACAATGAAAGAACTGTTCAACGATATTAAAGATTATGGCATGCCGAATTCATGGAAAGAGGCTTAGATTTTAATTCCCAAAGAAGAGGAAGAGTGTATAGAGATGAAGAAATATAGACCAAGATCGCTGACAAATATGGACTACAAAATCTTCACAACAATAATATCAACAAGGTTAAAGGAAATATTAAATGATATTATACATAAGGATCAAAATGGTTTTTTGCCTGAGAGACAAATAAAAAACAATATAAGAATGGTTTTAAATATTATATAGTATTATAAACATCATAATAACAAAAAAATAGCATTAATCCTATTAGATGCGGAGAAAGCTTTTGATAGGGTGAAATGGGCTTTTTTGTTAGAACTGATAAAAAAATGAAGATGGGAGAAACATTCATTAATTGGATACAAGAAATTTATAAGGAACAGAATGCACAAATTATTATTAATCAAGAAAAAATGGATGAAATCAAGACTGAGAAAGGGACAAGACAGGGGTGTCCTCTCTCGCCTTTATTGTTCATATTAATTTTGGAAGTACTGAATAATAGAATTAGAGAGGACCTGGCAATAAGGGGAACAAAAGAAAAAAATCACACATACAAGTTGCAAGCATTTGCTGATGATGTTATTTGTTTTCTTGAAGATCCAAAGGATAACATAACGAGATTAATAAAGGTCATAGAAGAGTTTGAAAATATAGCAGGATTTAACATAAATAAAGATAAAACAGCTATAATTACAAAGAACATGAATGTTAGAGAAGAGCAAGAACTGGAAGAAATATCCAAATTCAAAATCGAAAAGAAAGTAAAATATCTGGGAATTATGATAACAAAAAGAAACATAGACCTATTCAAAAACAATTACTTAAGATGTTGGATAGAGATTCAGAAGGAATTGTTTAGATGGTCAAGAAAGCAACTATCATTTCTTGGAAGAATTGAGGCCATTAAGATGTGTGTACTACCGAAGATCATGTATCTATTTCAAAATCTCCCAGTATTAAGTAATGAAAGATGTTTGGAAGCTTGGCAAAGAGAGTTGGGTAATTTCATTTGGGAAGGCAAGAAAGCCAGAATCAGTTGGAAATTACTAATTGAAGAAAAGATAAAAGGAGACTGTGGTCTTCCGAATCTTAAATTGTATTATAAGGCCGCTTGTTTGAATTGGTTGGAAGAATGGGTTAATTTAAAGAATGATAGACTGTTGGAATTGGAAGGTTTTAATATGAGATTTGGCTTTCTTGCCTATATGATACATAATAAACAAAAAGAAAACAAAAAAAATATTACATTATTTTGTGAGACATGCTCTATTGAAAACTTGGATTAATATTAAGAACCATTTTTACAGGGAAATACCTAGTTGGGTTTCCCCCCAAGAAGCATTTTGTAGGAGATCTAAGAAGGAAGGAATTCCCTGGATAACCTATAAAGAATTAATAAACTGGAATGGTGGCACCGAAACATTAAGATGCTTGTTGAAAGAACCAAGTAAAGACAACTGGTTTTTGGATAACCAATTAAGAGAAAGATATAGGGTAGACAAGAAAAATAAAGGTATTACAAAAATACAAAGTGAAATAGATGAAATATTTTTTGATAAAAAGAAAGGACATATATCAAAGTTTTACAGTGTGTTAAAAATAGAGATTTGGAAAAAGAGACAATAAAACATTCTATGATTCAATGGGCTTAAGATGTGGGAAAGCCCATTGAACTAGAAAATTGGGAAAAGGCATGGAGACATACACATAAATTTACTAAATGCCAAAATTACAAAGAAAACCACATTAAGATGGTATTTAGATGGTATCTTTCTCCGGTTAAACTACATAAATTATATAAGACAGGTAAAGACTCTTGTTGGAAATGTGAAAAAATGGGAGCCACCTTTTACCATCTGTGGTGGAGATGTGTAGAAGCAAAAAAAATATTGGATGAGAATAAAAAAGTTAATGAAGAATATATATGAAGTTGAAATACCATTAGAGCCAACACTTTTTCTGTTAAATATGATGGGGGTATTTGAGAAAGAATTTGAAAAGGAAAATAAACGTGTGTTGCTATATATCACGGCTCCCTGAGGCCTTTGGACCGGCCCCGGGCTGGTCCTGCCTCCGCCGCTGCCGCCGCCATGGTGATATTGATTATTGTTGTTATTACTTGTTCTTGGGGTTTTCTTGGCAAAATCTCCACAGGGGTTTTGCCATGGCTTTTCTGAGGCTGACAGAGTGCATGCATTTTTTTTTTAAAAAAAATAATAATAATATTTTATTTATTTATTTATTTATTTATTTATTTATGGTGCTTCGCTCCCCCAATTGTCTGAGGGACAGCAACCTGGCCCCTGGCTCAAAAAGGTTGCCTACCCCTGCTATATATGGTAACCACTGTCAGAATCATCTATGCAAAGAGATGGAAACAACCAACACCGACGGATAATGAATGGATAGAAAAATTATGGGAAACTATGGATTCGGATATACTAACAGGTCTACTAAATGATAAATCAAAAGAGGAAGTCATTAAAGATTGGGTTAAGTTTAAAGAATATTGTGATAAAGAGTAAAATAGAGAGGAAATAAAGGTTGAGTAAGAAAGGCTATGAATATGTATATAATTTAAATAATGGTAATTAAATTGTAAGACACATAATAATAAGATTCAGAGGGAGTTAATTTTGATTAGGGATTCAGAAAAGCAACATTAATTTGCAAATACCCATTCATCTGGAAGACAGAAGAATATTACGTGATAATTTCAGGCATAATTGTTATTGGTGTATTTGTTTGTATGTGTATTGTTCTTTATGTATGTATTGTATGTATGGTTTGATTAAGACAAAGTGTGTGAGAATATATTTGGTTGATTTTTTTTTAAAAGTAGAATTTATTGTCTTGGACTTTGGTGCACTCTAAGGGGGGAAGCAGATGGGCGGCACAGGGCCGCCCGGGAAGCTGCGGATTGGGGCCGAGGTATCCGCACTCCTCGGCCCCAAGCCGCAGCATCCCATGCCCAGGAAGGAGTGCTAAAATAGCGCTCCTCCGGCAAGACACCGAAGGTATGCCACAAAAGGCCTCTGGCGCACCTTCGGCGCCTCTTCTGCTGCAGCGTGTGTGGATGGTGCAGTGGAAGTGCGTTGTCGGAGCGCCGGCCATGCAGAGCGACAGGCGCTCCAATGACATATTAGGGAAGGGGTTGGGGTGCCCAGCGTGAAGCTGCCCCTCCCCTTCCTGGCCTCTAAAACAGCGCTTTGCGTCGTCTGCTTAGGTCCTAGGTCCTTTGAGGTCTTTCCACAAAGTTGGTATAGGCAATTATCAGATGTTGTTGAGGTGCAACAATTCTGAAGGGCGGAAGGTTGGACTAGGCATCTCTTGGCATCTCTTCCATCTGTAAGATTCTGTGATTACATGTCTGACATTCTAGAATGAAAGATTTGGAAGAGAAGGCAAGTGCTATGTAGTCCAAACCCTTCATGTCATTTATGGATTCACAGTGAAAGTGGTCGTGAAGGAGGGGTACCCAGTCTACATGAAATCACATGGAGAGAAGGATCCTCTTTTATGCAGAACGAAATGATCTTCTATTGTCCAAGATTTCTTTCCATGAGGAAGTTAATGGTAATGGTTATAGTGAATCTTATTTCCTATCGTTCAGCCCTTTTCTTGCTGTCTGAGTTTATGGAGCAGTAAAAACGAAGTTTGGTTGCTGGTCAGTGGACAAAATTTGAACCCTTTGAAAGAGGTGTTTTAATAATAATAATAATAATAATAATAATAATAATAATAATAATAAATTTTTATTTATAGCCTGCCCCTCTGCAAGGCAATCGGGGCGGGGTATAGCAAATTTTAAAACAGGCAATTTAAAACATTCCCACATCCATAATCCACCCTCCCAACCCCTTAAAACAGAATTAAACCAAAAAGAAGTTAAAATATGACAAAATAAATAAAATGAGATTATTTTTGATTTGGGCTTTCCCTCCTGGGTGTGCTCCATTTTTAGGACATGTCCTCCATTTTCAGATCACAGTATATTTTATGGGTATAAACTATATTTGTACACTTGTAAGTAGTATGTAGTGGTAGCTCCCGTCAAAAAATGATTTATGACCTTTTGATGCCTGTCAAAGAATGATTTATGTCCTGTCAAAAATGATTTATGACCTGTCAAAATAGATTGATTTATGAACTGTCAAATTGATGGGTGTGTCCCTCCCCCGGAAATGCTAAGGCAGGACATCCTGTCCACGTGACCTCTGGGGTTCCCACTAGTGCCCCTTGAGTCCATGTGACCCCACTCCCTGACTAATGGCTGCTTTTTGTGGCCTCTTCTGAACCATGTGTCCCTAACTGGCCAATGGTACTAGATTTTCCCTGTTTTCTGATTGGTCCTTGAGTTCACGTGTTCCTAACTGGCCAAGCATCCTAGATTTCCCAGAGCCTCCATTTTAGGCATGCCCAAACATGTTCTGTGAAGCAACATGTAGACACCAATGCCTTTGGCTGCACCTTCTACAACCAGGAGAATAAAACCCATCTAGATAGCATCCTGGCCAAATAATTATCATTGGTCTGTTGGCTTTACTAATCCTCCCATACCGTTGAATATGGGTGAGAACTCACCTTCTAATAAAGAGAATTGTGCACCAGAGGAAGACTCCCAAAGCTTCCCTGAGAATGCTTCAAGGCAGGTAAAAATCCAAATCCAAAACATGTTTTTTATTTGAGACACCAATGATAGAGATCCAAAGCAATAACCAGTGTTTTTATATATATATATATATTACAGAGACCTGGATCAAACAGTAATCAACCTTCTGCAAAAGATGGTATTTGCAATTTAGGTTTGCAGAACCTAATCTCACAGGTGTATGAGAGCCCAGACTTTGGAATGGCCTGCCGGACAAGATCCGTTCGATTACTACTCTTGCCGCCTTCAAAAAGGCAGTAAAGATGGATCTCTTCTGGCAGGCCTTCCCAGAATAACCACCCAACAAAAATTTGGAGGTGATCTACCATTTATCCCTCCCGTTATCTTCATCAGCAGGCCAATGAGACAGAATTGTCTTTTGTTTTAATTTGTGAATCTGATTTTAATTCTTTAATAGTTTAATCCTGTTTTAAGGGGTGGGTGGTTAGGGAGGGGAGGATGGAATGTTTTTATCTGTTGTATTTTAATCTGTTGTACGCCGCCCCGATTGCTGAGCAGAGGGGCAGGTTATAAATAAAATTTATTATTATTATTATTATTATTATTATTATTATTATTATTATCTGGATAATCATAGTAAAAGCCTGTTGTTCTATAGAACATCTTCTTAAAAGTGTTTTTTTTAATATTTAGGAATCTCATGCCAGAATGCAGTGGATCTCAGGCCTTGAAGAATTGCCAGCCCCTCCTTCAAAAAGATGGTGTACTATGAAATCTATCAAAAGAATTGTCATTTTTGTGATTATAAGAAAACTCGTTGATGCAGAATTACGAAAAAATTGTTATGCCTGTGCATCTGAAGCACAACAATCATTAGAAAGTCATACATGTATAAAAAAGGATTAAAAATATTTTCTAAATATGTGAGAGAGATATCCAGTAAAATTTGCTTTAAAAACTTAATACATATGATCATTTTTGTATCATATAGGTTAAATAATCTTATTCTGACAAAAAAAATTGTTGATGATATATTAAACACTGCAATGTATTTAAGAAAATCTGAAAAATCTATAGACGTTTTAAAATCGTTATTGAAGATTTCAGACAAGCAAATGTTGCATTATGTAGAAACTGTATTTAAAAGAAGTCAAATTTCTATGATCTGTAAAAAGTGAAGATATGTAATTTATAAAATCTGCAAATAAAGGCTTTTCTGAAAAAAATATTTCTCTTTATTCTCCTATCCTAAATTTTGCAGGGGTAGCCAGATACTTAAGGGATTTATTGCCCTAGCATCTTATGCAGGTCTCAAAAAAAATCTGGTCTCTGGTTCCATCCAAACTCCTATTTAGTTTCATTTATTCACAGCTAGTAGGTAGAATATAGAATTTATTTGCAGTTTTGATAGAGTCTTATAAGACAATCAGAACATAGATTTGATTCTTTAGAGATGGTAGAAACATGCCTCCTTTTAATTACACTGATGAGTTTAATTGATCACATAGCTGACCCTCTGCTGACATTGCAAAATTCACAGAAAACCAGGCATTTAACCAGATCCTTTCATCTGATCAGATTGAGCCATAAGTTCTGTAGTCTCTGATGCAGGTCTCCAAAATAAACAAACATCTTTTGTCATGATTTTACAAAATAAACACACATCCTTTTTCAAAAGTTATCTGAAAGACCAGAAATTCATTTGGTCGTGAGTTGCTGGGGCAATAAATTCCTTAATTATTAAAATTAATTATTTGGCCAGGATGCTATCTTTGTGAGTTTTATTCTCCTGGTTGTAGAAGGTGCAGCCAAAGGCATTGGTGTCTCCATGTTGCCAAGCAGAACGTGTCTGGGCATGCCTAAAATGGAAGCTCTGGGAAATGTAGCACAGTTGGCCAGTTAGGAACACGTGATTCTCATGAGGACCAAAACCACTGGTCAGGGGCGCATGTGAACTCAAGGGACCAATCAGAAAACAGGGGAAATCTAGTACCATTGGCCAGTTAGGGACACATGGTTCAGAAGAGGCCCCAATAAGCAGCCATTGGTCGGGGAGTGGGGTCACATGGAGTCAAGGGGCGCTAATGGGAACCCCTGGGGTCATGTGGACAGGATGTCCCACTTTAGCATTTCCGGGGGAGGGACACACCCATCAATTTGACAGGTCATAAATCAATCCATTTTGACAGGTCATAAATCATTCTTTCATAGGTCATAAATCATTCTTTGACAGTTATCAAAAGGTCATAAATTATTTTTTGACAGGAGCTACCACTACATACTACTTCTGCCTTTTCTCTGTTCCCTGTTAGAATTTCTCCATCTTCTTTGCCCAGCAGCCCTACCATTTCCTTCTTCTTTCTTTTGCTATGGACATATCCAAAAAAGCCCTTTTTATTGTCCTTAACCCCTCTAGCAAGCCTGAGCTCATTCTCTGCTTTGGCTTTCCTGACTTTACAGGTTTTGTTGGATTTTGATCCTGTCCTCTGGGGTATTAGCTACTCCTGCTAATTTGATGTCATCTCCACATTTGATAAGCATGCCCCCTATTCTTTCATCCAAGTCATTGATAAAGATGTTGAATAGCACATGGCCCAAAACAGAACCCTGTGGCACCCCACTGGTCACTTATTTCCAGAATGAAGAGGAGCCATTGCTGAGCACCCTTTGGATGCAAAGGAGCACTCTTTGATGAAAGGGCATTATCCTGTGATCCAGACCAGATGAACCTGCTGAATCCAGCTGGTCATCAGGTGGGCTGCTGGTGAGCATCACCAGATATCCAGGTCAAACAATGTTTTCCACTAATTGTATGTTATTTACTCTGTTGAAAGCCAATGAGCATATAATTGAAATATGAGACATTTTAATATCACATATAAAAATAAATTTCATACAAATTATGAAATTTGAGATACCAAATGAAGAACAGGAGATGAGCATTCTTCCTCTCACCCTCAATCCTGGTCTTGTGCTTTTAGCAACTGCCTATCACAAGGAAATGAAGAAAGAAAAGCTTTTCCACCATGCAAGGTTAAACCTCAAATGTCAACCCTGTAAAAGCTATACATGTTTAGTTAAAAGTAAGTCCTACTGAGTTCAGTGATGACTGTGTGTAGAAACACAGGGTACACATGTATTAATCAGTTGCTGATACAGACAGAAGACACCCAAAGCATTTTTAAAGGATGGCTGTCATTTGATTTAAACAGGTCTATATAACTAAGGCTGCATCTGTACTGCAGAAATAATCCAGGTTGACATCACTTTAACTACCATGGTTCAATGCTATGGAATTCTGGGAATTCTAGTTTGTTGTGGCACCAGAGCTCTTTGAGAGAGAAGGCTAATTGTCTCACAAAAGTACAATTCCCAGAATTCCATAGCACTGAGCCATGGTAGTTACTGGCATCAAATTGAATTATTTATGCAGTATGGCTGCAGCTTAGTTGGTGTAGTCTGACAGCCATATACTGCACCCTGCCATGCAGAAGAAAATGAATATTTTTGTGCAACATCTTCCTCATGCACATCTTGGAATAATTTGAAGATTATGTGTAGAAATACACTTTTTTCTGAGGGGAAATGCAGGTTTTTAAAGCATGTTTCTTGTACAAAATGTGTGGATACTGTGGGGAAAAAACTACAGATGTCCACTGCTGTATTATTTTCCTCAATGTCAGGTAATGTTCTTTTGTCCAGGAAACCAGTGGCAATGAATACAAACAGTTTGGACTTTTGTGTATAAAGTAATACTTAAAGTTCCAGAAATTTCAGAAAAGCATTTCCTTGCTAGGTATTAAAAAAAATTGTCAGTTTTGCTGCCTTCCAATTAATTAATTGAATTTATTAAAATAAAGTAAACCCTCATTAAAATAGGTTTTAATTTTTAAGTATCAACACATGTACAATCTTTGGTAAATTATTCAAAAATAAAATGTCTGCCCTATTGGTGCTGGCCCAATTCAGTAGACACAGTATTCCTGAAATGTCATTTTTGCTTGCTATGTATGCCTCAAAGTTGCAGACTTTTTCAGAAAAAAGTTGACAAGTCTAACTCAGCACTAATTTTGTTGAATATACAGAGATTCAAAAACAAAACAAACTATAAGTGTTTCACAGGAGATTGGAATCTTACTTTTTGAAATGGAATTAGTTATTTTATCCATTAGTCTTATTATTCAGCAGGTCATTGTCCAGAAAAGTTATTGTTCAGAAAAAGTGTCTTGAAATATTACTCATCGCTAACACATTATGATAACTGTTGTGTTATTGAAAGATACAGGAAATACAGGAAAATGCTCTCTGGTTCACCCAAGTGGTCAATTCACATATTACACTTCGAAAATTCTGAGCAAAATCATAAAACAAAAGTAATGCTCCCCTACCACCACCTTCCCAACCAGATATGTTTCCCAGCTGGGATTTCCATTCCTCTAAAATAAGCAACTGCTGTTACATTTGTCACAGTTCCTATGATTTTGAGCAATCTGCTGTTCTGAATAGCAGTCACAGCAGGACAGCCTTCCACACTGCAAAAGCAACCTCTCTTATTTGGACAGAAGGGAGGAATGCAGAAAAGGCAAGTGTGTATATATATGTGTATATATACACACATATTTCCAACATATGTGCCTCTCCTCCACTCCCATTTCCCTTCTTTCCTTGTTTCTGACTACTCTCATCCATCACTACTCTTTTTAAACTACAAAGTAGCCCACAAAGGAGCAACATGAGACAGGTACCCATGTGACCCTTCCTTTTTCCCTTCTACCATGCAGATTGAATCAGAACATTCCCAGGGACTATGCACAAGCAGAATCTGTTACATTTCACTTCAAAAGAATGAACTTCCAGCTCTTATCATTGCAGGCAAAAAAGCAACTTTGGGTTAGTGCAAAAGGTAAATAGGTGCAAAATTAATCCACTAACAAATATGTTCCTTCCAAACTGTGGGTTGAGCACTCAAAGCCACAGACATTTGGGGTTTATTCCAGTCATTTTGGATTATTGAGATGACCCATCCCCACTTCTCATTTGTGTTGCACACATGGCTCTCAGATGATAGATATAAAACCCGCCTTCCCATTGCAAACCAATTCATGGCTGACATTATAACAACCCTTGCAAATTCTGGCAATGCAAGCTATGGGAGTGTCAAAAAGCCAATACATTTTAGTTATGTTTCTCCATGACTAGAACATAGTAAAGGAAAACTGGTAAATGATGGTGGGTAGTCACAGATGGTGGGTTCCATGTCAATGGGACAGTGTATATAGTCCTGGTTTTAGTTTGGACATTAAAGTATCCATCCAAGGCTCTGAATCTTACACTTATTTAGGTTCAATGCCTTAGATAGTTCTTTTAAAGACTGTATGAAAGAGGATTCACTGTCCTGGTAACATGGAACCCAGCAGTTGCCACTGTGAAATTCTACATGAATTTTCTCATGTTTCCAACTTTCCCTAATATGGGAAAGTGTTACTTGACAACATTCTAAAGCTGACATTTAACAATGCCCAGGTCCACTTCTAAACTCAAACATCATGTCATTGAGCACATTGCCATTAATAACTAAGAGCTGTAATATATTGACCATCTGTAGTTCATTATATCCAGTTCATACTAATTCTCCTTCTTTTCTTCCTACAAGCATTTGGATGCCAAAGGAAAGCCATATCTGTCTTGAAAATACAACTCCACCTGGCATTAACACTGACAGAGATGTAACATCTATGTTTTTCCTTTGTTTGCCACACCAAAAAACCTTAAAAGCACACATTTTTTCCCCAGCAATAAATTTGTAGGCATTGAGTTCACAGTGGTATAAAGTCATACAAGCAAATAAGAACAATTCTTAGAAGAAAAGAAATAGCATGAGATGAAATTTAAAGGATTTTCTTCCCAAAACAATTATATCTTTCTTTAGCAAAATACTTACCAGTTCCAACAATAATAAATTCAACAGAAACATATGTATGAACAAACATCCACTATAAGTGAAATATTAAGGTTCTTTGCATTGTTTAGTATGTAGTTTACTCAACATTAAAGAACATAATTTAGAATATACTGTTGGCATCTTGAATTGCCAGTATATTTTAATTGTTTCAAAACATCCCACAGTATTTGCAATTACTTTCTTTCCAATTTCTGCTATTTTTTCACACTTAAGGTATAGATATGATTTCACTGAAGTATAAGAAAACTTTCAAAGAGAAAGGTAAGGAGTGTGGCTATGTTTAATTTTTTGTCCTCCTCATTTTGGGGTGGTGGGGGGAGTGGCATTTGATTCCTCAATATTTGAGTACACATTTTTGAGAGTTTTCTTTTTCTGTGCGTCCAGTTAGAGCTTCAGGAATAAAAGATCAGCAATTCTCAAAGAGATAACTGTGCTGGCCTGTTTCAGTATACAAAGGAAAGCTTTCCTGGACTACAGAACATTTATTCAGATGCATAAAGTGTAGTGCCTTTGAAAACAACAGTATAAAATATTTAGGCTGTGCTCCATGCAGAGATGTAATGAAACAATTTTCATTGGGTGAGGGCAGAGACAAAAATGGTCAGAAGAAGGGTTTAGTCACTGGTCTGTACAAAAGAGGTTCCTGTGGGAAAGGTTTTCAAAGGTAACAACTAACAGTTGTTATTGTTGCTCTTGTTGTTATGTACCTTCAAGTCATTTCCAGCTTATGGTGACCCTAAGGTGAATCTATCATGTGCCTTTCTTGGTAAGATTAGTTTAAAGTTGGTTTGCCTTTGCCTTCCTTTCAGGCTGAGAGAATGTGACTTGTCCAGTGTCACCCAATGGGTTTCCATGGCTGAGCAGGGATCTGAACTCTAGTCTCCAGAGCTATACTCCAGTGCTCAGGCAACTACACCATACTGGTTACCTACAACTAAAATAACATTTGAATTATAAAGTATGTCTAACTTGAATGCACTTGAATTATGTCATGAAGCTTCCAGAAAAACAAGTTGATTTGAAACACAGTATTTTCTGTGTGCAAAATAGTTGTGTAAACTATAAAACAGAAAAGTCAATTTAAAATATATATATATATATATATATATATATATATATATATTCAGTTCTCATAAGCCTATCAGAATGAAATGGGCTTTTCATGCAAATGACATAGCAACAAACCGGGGGGGGGGGGGACGACTCTAGGTGCCCCAGGAAGAGAGTTCCAAAGTCTAGGGGCAGCAGCCAAAAAAGCTCTATATCACATTTGCACCAAATATGCCTATGAAAGTGGTGGGACCTAGAAAATAGCCTCTCCTGGGAATGTCAGAGCCCAAGCATGCTCATATGGGTAGATATGGTCTGTCAGATAGCTGGGACCTAAGCTACATAGGGCTTTATAGGTCATAACCAGCACTTTGTCCAGATGTGTTCATCTTCCATTTGTACCTATGTTGTCCATTAATGTAGCATACTGCCACTTTGTTTTAACAACTGTCATAGGACGTTATCACACGGGGGCAAATCTGCTGGTTAATCCACATAAAACCCAAACAGAGACTGGATTAGTGCCCCATGTTTTCACACGACGTCGCACAGAAACTGAACAGAAAGTGGACAGAAACTGGTGTTATCCGAGATCTTTTGAAATTCGGTTGTTTGGAGGTTGTTTGGACAGCTGGGGCAAGTGACAGCCGCAGTGAGCATAGTGCGCATGTGCTAGAAGATCATTTCTAGTACATGTACAGGATTTTCTCACTTGTGTGTGAACGTTAAATGCGGTTTCAGTGGGGGCTTAGCTTAAATGGGCAATTAATTGCATATGTGCAATTAAGGTAAATTCGCATTTACTGTAATGTGATAGCCAAATGCGCATTTGGAAGCATTTCCCCACATTTCCCCATGGTTCTGTGGGGTCTCCTTCCGCCTCAGCAGATGGCTAATTGAGCCATCTTGGGGGCAGGGAAGGGGAAGGGCAGCCACATGATCGGCGCTCCAACCCTTTCCCCAGGTCATCCTCGGAGCAGCTGGCCCTCCGTACGGCTGGTGCTTCGGCGAGGACCTCCCACCGCAGCATTTGCACATGCTGCGGTGGTGGAGTCGGCGAAGGTGCACCGCAGCCTTTTGTGGCACACCTTCAGCGGCTTGAAGGACGGGTGGACGTGGGCCGCCCCAGGAAGCTGCGCTGTGAGGCTGAGGTATCCCCACACCTTGGCACCACGGCGCAGCTTCGCCGCCCCTGAAAGGAGCGCTAAATTGGTGCTCCTTTCACAAGTCGCCGAAGGTGCGCCGCAAAAGGCTGTGGCGCACCTTCAGTGACTCTTCCGCTGCAGCATGTGCAAGGAGGTCCTCCTTGGAGCGCCAGCCATGCGGAGGGCCGGCTGCTCCGTGGACGACCTGGGGAAGGGGTGAAAGCCGTGGCGAGTGACAGCTGGGGCGAGTGACAGCCGCAGTGAGCATAGTGCGCATGTGCTAGAAGATCATTTCTAGTACATGTACAGGATTTTCTCACTTGTGTGTGAACGTTAAATGCAGTTTCAGTGGGGGCTTAGCTTAAATGGGCAATTAAGGTAATTACGTGTGAAAGCCATTTGCGGAATTTATTTTCGGTTTATTTTCAGATTTTGTCATTTCCACTTTATTTTCGAATTGTGGCACACGTGTGATAACGTCCATAATCACTCATACCCTTTTTGCACCACTTACATAAGGGTTTGGGAACACATGGCTGCCCAGATGATGTTGGACAGCAAACTCTCATTAACCTGAGCCAGCATAGACAGTGGTAAAAGATGATAACAGCTGCAGTCAAATGACTTCTGAAGGACCATATGTTCCCTGTCCATGACTTTCCATGACACATTTGGCAGTCCATGTTCATCACCTCACCCTAGTAATGCTGCTCATCAATCTCCCATGGCTCTTCAGCATAATCTTACATCGGAAGTGCTGCTAATTTGGAAAAAGTGCAATGCCTGAGAAGATATTGTGGCGCTAAATAGTCTCAGAAGCAAGCAATATCAATGTAAGGTAAAAAAGAAAAAGAAATGTAAAAAATGTCATTGGTGAGAGCATTAAAAAATTCAGAATGGCTCCTGTTGTTCCCAAATTGATATGAACACCCTGTCCTTCAAGAAGCATCACTCTCATAACAAGATGTTCCCTGATCAATCACTAGCAATACACTTAACAGTAATCAGACTGTCATACTTTGACCCAACTATTTGCAAGATAAAAGGAATAGATTCAAAATCTATCACCTTGGCAAAAAGAGCAGGCTTGATTTGTCCATGAGCATGGTAGTAGATGGATCTACCCACTTTGTGGAAGAATGGTATACGCTGAAAAGAAAGTGAGATTAATTTTCTTGGCAATATCATTGCACACCCGGTCATTGGAGACAGCCATGGTTCTTAATTTACCTTTCATTTTTCAAATAAATGTGCATATGACACAGTTCACAGATGGCAGAGCTACATATTCAATATAACATAGTCCCAAATTTCCACCAAGCAGCTGTAAAATAGAAGGAGGGAAGCAAGTTGAAGTGGAAAAGCGATGCATAGGAGCAGCTCTTTATTCATTTTCCTTTATGTGTGTATGTGCCTTGAAGCTGCCTGTCGAATTATGGTGACTCCATGAAGTTCATAGGGTTTTTTTAGGGAATGAATACTTAGAGATGGTTTTTCCAGGTCCTTCCTCTGAAATATAGGCTTTAATGCCTGATATTAATTGGTGGTCTCCCATCCAAGTACTAACCTGGGTTGACCCTGCTTAGCTTCCGAGATCAGCTTCCAAGATCTGGTGCCTTCAGGGCATTTATGCATTTATGCAGGTTATTTATTGTCTTTACTCATCAGTTTTGTTTTGCAGTTCTTTGCTCTCACCAATTTTAATTGGCTGGAACTTCTGATGCATAGCTTGGGTAGAAAAGCTGCTAGGAGAAGAGGAGGTGCAGTGGAAAAACAGCAGGTGACAGACAAGCCAAGCTTGGGTTTCACTGGGTCATACAATCCATAGGAATAAATACCAGACATTTTAAAATACATGGTTTTCAGGAACTGTGACAACTTGTTCTTCTGGATTGATTAAATGAAAACTTCATGATGAAAATACAGAGTGCAAAACAAGAGAAGAGACATTTTTTTTGGTCATACTTGTGGTCATAATATGAATAAGACCATTGTTTTTATTTTAAAAAAGAATACCACTGAACAAACCATGGTAGTTCTACAGTCGATAAGATGACTCACTACTGAGCTTAAAAGCAGAATTGGAGGTCTACTCCAGAAAGCCAAGATCCAATGGTTGGGAGAAGGGAAAGAATGTAAGCCCATAAGGAAGGTGGTGTTCAGAATCAATGACAAAAGATTGGTTTTGGTGAGTAGGAAGTGACCTATAGATGTGTGATAAAAAAAAATGGATTCTACTAATGTGATTACATGGCACATTGAGTAAAATTGATATGGGAGGAAAAGAAGAATGTTAGTCTAGAGAGAGCAAGATAATAGATAAGATAAGGGGGGGAACAAACCCTGGAACTCCAATTGCCATCACTGCCCATCCACTTCCCACTCTGAAAATGGCAGCAGAGATCATCGAGGTCTCCTTCATATGCATGACTGCAAAGCAAGAAAAGTTGAGCTGGGAGGATGAGGTTGCATACAGTCTCTTTCAACATGCAGAGAGTGAGCAAATCTCAAAGCTGGACTGTCAGTCTTTTGAGAAACAGAAAGCAAGGTTTATGCAGTAAGTTATTTTCTATTCCCCAGTTTGTGATTCATTCTCTTTCCAGGATCCTCTAAACTGCTTACTTTTTTTCCTGAACTTCTCCCAGTTTTCCCAGAGCCAGCAGAGCAAATATGTCAGTTTGGTGCAAGGAGAGGAGGAGTTAAAGGAACTTTTCTGGCTGAAGCTCTGGCACTTTGCTTTCAAACAGTTTACCAGCAAGAAAGCTCAGTTGCTTTAATTTGATCTAATGATTTAGCTGGCGATCAAGCTGTTTCACACTGTTGTGTTGAAAATGATATCCCCAAAAAGAGAGGGTCTGTTGCCTGGTGCTCTTTAGCAGATGAAACACACAAGGATGGAGGGTACAATAACCTTTTCTTCAGGTCAACACAGAACTGGGTGCCTGCTGGTCATTTGCAAATCAAGCACATATTCAAACTTTTACAGTACACATTTAAAGCTGCCAGCTGATATAGTGCCACTATCTAATGGGTCCCTGAGTGCAAGGTTAGCAATTCTTGATTGGCTGCAATCTTACACATGCTCTCTAGAACTACCTTCCTTTTCCTCCTGTGGTCAGCACCATTATAACCTTTATAACCATTACATCCTTTACCCTTGGCATATAGCCAGGATACACTAAGTGACACATTGACAGTTCTCAAACTGTACACAGATTCTCAGATTCCTTTTTTCTTATATTAAGAGCCATTCCTGATTATTAGCTAGCACAATATTTCATTGAAAACTGATTATTAGCTAGCACAATATTTCATTGAAAACTAGATTCCAGTCCCACAGTCTTGCTATCATGTGTGTCTGTGCTGATGGATGGAGTGAGTGGAACCACTTCCTCTTTTTAGCTAATATTAGTTTTTCCGCTGAAGGAAACTAATTTTGCTGATATTTTTGTTGCTCACTATACTGAACCTTCAGCCTTTTTTCCCTCTTTTGAAAGCAGAGTGGTAGAAGAAGGGAAGAGTCCAACTTAGAAAGCTTTTTAATTTCCCTTCTCCCTCTTCTCCTACAGTATCCAATCTGGTATGTTTGATTTGTTTGCTCTGGCTGTAGCATTTGCACGTGGAAAGTGCAAGAGCAGGCTTAATACTGAACATAAAGAAAACAAAAATGATGTCCATGGAAGAAATACATAAATTCAACCTAAACAATGAGGAAATCAAAATACTTATAGAGTTCTTCTACCTAGGATCAAACATTGATCAGAATGGTGACTGCAGTCAAGAAATAAGAAGACTAGGAATGGGAAGGGCAGCTTTGAAAGAACTAGAAAGATCCTAAAGAGTAAATACATACAACTGAGCACCAAAGTTAGAATCATCCAAGTCATTGTATTTCCCCATCACCATGTATAGATGTGAGAGCTAGACTCTGAAAAAGTAATTGTAGAAGAAAATCAAGCCATTGTAGATGTGGTGCTGGAGAAGAGTGCTGAGGATACTGTGGACAGCCAAAAAGACAAACAAATGGATCCTTGAGCAGATCAAGCCTGAAATCCCCCTGGAAGCCAAGATAATCAAACATAGGAGCTTATCGCACTGCTAAATAAATCATCTTACCTCTTTCAAATTCAATTTTAATTTGAACAGCATCTGGATACTATCACAGGGATTTTGCCACCGAATCTGCTGCCTATGTCCAGCCCAGGTCCAGCCCTGGTCCCAGGAGCACTCTGGTGGCCATTTTTAAAGTCAGAAAACCCCTGGTTTCAAAAAGAGGCTCACTGAGCACCCCTGGGACCTGGACTAGACCAGGGCAGTGGATTTTGAGGCAAAATCCCTGCAATAGTATCCTGATGCTACCAAAATGAAAATTAAATTCAGGAGAGATAAGACATTTTATTTTAGTGGTGCAATAAGCTCCTTAGGCTGTCATACTGGCAAAATCAAGAGAAAGCACATCTCATTAGAAAAGAGAATCATGTTAGAAAAGGTAGAGAGTAGGATAAGGAGAGGAAGACCACAAGCCAGATGAATAGACTCAATCAGGGAGGCCATGGGACTGAATTTTCAGGATCTAAGCAAATCAGTGGGGGATGAAGGGTCTTGGAGATGTGTCATCACAGAGTTGCCATGAGTCATGACTGACTCATTATGGTCTTGGAAATAGACTACTGGCCATAGCTGCTCCCACACCAGGTTGTTCCCTCAGGTTTGAAAACCTATTAGAAATGCATAAATAGTTATTTAAATAAAGTGACCCATTTATAACCCATTTCTGTGTCTGGAGTCCTTATTTACAAGTAAGTCAGCAAATTAATAATACAGATAAAGCTACATTAACAAAATTAAATGTACACTGAAAAGAACAATCTCTATTTCATTTTTTAAAATGTGCTAAACCATTCAGATTTAAAATGTCATTGGCACATACATGGAAAATACCACCAAAGGATGCCAGAAAAAAAATGAAGCCACAGCTGCAGTAGACTGTTTTTCAAAAGAAATATTAGACATAGTCCCAAATCTATGAAAATCAATGATATTCTTTTGCCCATATTATGTGCAACATTGCTTTCATCCTTTGTTAACTAATTCCTGCCTCATGATCCATTGAAAAGTGTGGTGGGAAAGTGTGACCTTCCAACCCATGATTGGAAGGCCACATCCAGTCTCTAAACTCTTCCAGCATGATGACCAAAGCTTTTGTAGATGTATAAAGAACCATATCTGGTGCTTTCAAACAATGATTAAAAATATGTGCAGAATACGTACTGCCAGTGAAATGGAATAGCAAAATATGTACATTAGAAGCAAGGTGTAAATCTTCACTGATCTTGTTCTTTCATAAGAAAAAAGTTTCCAAGGTTCATCTTGCTGAGTGGGGTTACAAGAGCTTTGTATATTTTCAATGCATTTTTGAACTTCAGAACTTTTTGTAAAAATAAAAAAGGAGAAAAACATTTGATTTTGCATGAAAAGAACACTTCTCTCTTTTGTGTGTGTGTGTGTATAAAATGCTTTTTTGTATAAAATAAGAAAAAGCAAAAAAAAAAAAAAAGTGATAGGGATTTTGCTCGTGAAGATGGAAAAACTCATCCTTCAGGTAAACCTAAATTTATCTCCAGACTTGAAAAACAGGATCTTCCTAGGAAGATCACTGAACCAAAAATAAGGATTTTTTTTTCACTTCATTATACAGGGTCAGAATAGATATCAAAGGAAGAGACTTTATGGCTAGAATGGAGAACTGAAATTTTATTGCCTTATTTTAGTCTTCATCTGTGTTGCTTTGCTGCCTCATTTTGGGAGAGGGGAGCAAGCTATCTGCCTGTATGAACAGATTCTTATTGTAACATCCAAAACCACAAGGTACAGACCTGAACACTTTTGTGACTCTGACAGTTTCATTTTTGCTTCCCCTCACATTTTAAAGCCATCTTTCTCTGACGAAGAAGCTTCAAAAACTACCTTTTCCCTGCACCTTCTGGTTTCCTAATAAAGGTATTTTGGATTGTATATTCTCCTTGGATCTCATATTTTATTCTGCTGATGACAAAAAAAAAATGTTAGTAGCCTAATAGACTCCAAATTGGATAAATTTGGTTTGGTTTCTTTTCTTTTCTTTTCTTTCTTTTTTTTTTTAAATCAGCTGAATTTCTTTTACTGTCCTAAGAAATTCACCTATCCCTAACCCAGAAAAAAAAAAAGCAATTACCTGTTAGGAAATGCTAAATTAAAGGGGAAAAGACATGTATAAAACATTGCATTTGAAATAATATTCACCCAAAAGGCTGCCTTTGAAACATGCCAAATGAATTTGTACAGATGGAATCTCTGTCTCTCTGCCACTCTCTCACTCTCTGTATTAAGAAGCACTGTAAATCTTTAGCTTCCTCACACTTGTACTGTTCCCTCAGTACCTAGGGAAGCACAGTGATAAAAGTATATAATGCAAGCATAAGCAGGTTGTCCCCCCCCCCCCCCCCACACACACAACTAGCTATTTAAGGGAAACTTATTTATTGATAAAGCATCTGGAAAATATTAAAAGGTTATGATGTCAATAAAATAAAATACATATGCAAGAAAAAGATGGAAGTGACAAGAATTAAAGAGACATGATTGCTCAGCAAGCACAATACAGCAATTTATCATGGCCATCCTTTGGCAGGAGGTATTTCTTCCTTTCAAGGAAAGAGTTTGCGAGAGAGAGAGAGAGAGAGAGAACTTTCATTCAGAGGAACATTTCCTTAAAGAGATGGGTACAGTACGCACATGTGAGCCCCAAGAGCACTGAGGAACAAGCTATATTATAGGAATACCGCAGGAGGCTGTTGTTCCTAACCATTTTATCATCATGGATCCCTTTGAGAACCTGAGGGAAATATTTGGACTCCCTATCCCAGGAGAAAAAAAAAGCACTTCAACCAAATTGGCAACGTAACAGAAAGGAAATCAAAGGGGGGGGGGGTTCTTCAATCCATGGAAGATCTCCTACGATCCTTGGACTATAGATTAGGAATCCCCTAATCTAAGGATAAGAAGATTACTTGGGATACTACATGGCTTGGGGATGCTTGGAAGAGGACTAGCAGGAGTTAGAATTGATGTTATTTCTGCATGTATATATTTGCCTCACAGATGTGGATAGGATAGATAGACAAGACAGGGAAAATCCAGGTAATCACACTATCTGTACTACTACTGCCTCCTTAATGCTTCATGCATAGCATTGTTGCCCTCTTTTTCACTCCCACCAGTAACTAAAAGACTGCTATCTTATAGGTGTACATATCCAATTGTTAAACTATATTATTGTGCTTATTCTCTAGATGTTCTCCTGTCTCAAGAGGCTAAATAATTGGGGGTTTTCTTCAGTCATGAAGCCACAAATGTGGACTACTCTTCTTGAGTGTTCCTCTCATGATGTACCATTTCTCAGTTCTTATCTTGCTGTAGCCTTTCTCCTTTCCAATCTTTTGGCTCTTTTGCCAATAGAGCTTTCAAAAAAGCTAATGCATCTCAGTCTTAAGGCTTTCTTCAGGGGTTACTTAGAATCAGAATTTTCTGGATCATGAATGGTCAAATCATTTACTCAACAAGGGAAAAACAGTAAATGGCTTGAGAATACCTCATCCAGAAATTTCAGATCTTTGATTCAAAACAGCCCCTGAAGAAAGGCTTAGGGGTATACACAAGCTCAAATGCCTGGGATATTTAAAAAAAACACTAATGAAATAAGTATCATTTGAACATCTTGAGATATTTCTTTGGCTTCTGTGGATTCCAGCATTTGCCACCTAAGAGAATTAACTTCAGACTGTAAATGTTGAAATCCATGGAAGAAGCTAGGTTACATAGCTTGGGAAACACCTGGAAGAGGACTAGCAAGAGTTGGAATTTAAAATATCCCTGAGAGTATCTATTTGCCCCACAGATGGGGACAGGACAGATAAACAAGAGAGGAAAAATCCAGGTCATCCCCACTATCTGTGCCACTATTGCCTTCTAGAAGTTTTCTTTGGTCATCATACATAGCATTGTTGCCCTCTTTTTCACTCCCAACACTATGTAAAAAGTGCTATCTTCCAGGTGTACATATCCAGTAGTTAAACTGTATTACTGTGCCTTTTCTCTATATGTCCTCCCTGTCTCTTTCTATTGTTAGCTAAGACCTTCAAGGATGACCCTACTGATAGGGTCATCCTTGAAGGCCTTAGCTAATAATAGAACAAAAGAATCACAAAATGATATAATAAGAGCTTATGTTGTTTGGACATAGACACTCTTTCCCTAGGAGAAGGATGAGGAGGAGAAAGAGAAAGAAGGGGGGAGAGAAAAAGAAAGGGTCATTTTTTAAAGAAAGCATTAGCAGCTTCAGGTCATACAAGGTAACTGAGGAACAAGTGAGTATTTCAAGAAAGTTTGTTCCCATCTTTCTACAATAAACTCACTCCCCCCCCCCCCCCCGACTGAATGGTTATTTAACCACAGAAAATGCAAGGTAATAAACATTCTGGCAACAGGGTTTGGAAATAAGCAAGGCAGTAATTTTGAGAAATTGAGGTTTCAGGATGTTGGCCCTCGCCTTTTTATTCCCATTAATGAATCTTAATGCACTGTGAACCTCATTAGCAAAAGCAGGTTTAAAAGCTTCTCCGAATTGGACTTTGTCATCATTCATTCTGCATGCTTAAATCAAGAGCTTCTAGCTTTAGGTGGTGTTTTGCAGGGGTTTGTTTGTTTTTTTAAAGTAGCTTCTTACCATGAAAATAAGTTTCATTTTATGCATTTCATATCAGCCATCTGGTATTAATAGGAATTTGTCATCTCCACAACAGTTCTGTTTCTGTGGATATTATTCCTATTGCATCCATAGCTATTACTCCACTATTTTTTCCTAGTGAAGAATATATCCTTCACTGATATATTTTCAAGGCAGGAAATGTCCTTTTTTTTTTTTTTTTTCTCTGAGCATAAGTGAGGAAATATTTCAGTAATTCCCCCCTCCAAATTAAGTGGCATGGTTCAAGAAAGGAGATGTGCCATTTTGCTGAATGTGAGTATTGGTTCTCTCAGCTGTTTATTGTGTACCTTCAAGTTGTTAGCAGCTTATGGTGAGCCTAATGCAAACCTATCATGGGGTTTTCTTGGTAGGATTTGTTCAGAGGTGGCTTGCCATTGCCTTCCCCTTGTAGAAGATAAAATAATATAAAAGAAACTACAAAGCTCATGGCTAATTTGGGGCTGGATTGGATGACCCTTGAAGTCTCATTTTCTATGTTTAAAACTGTGCATTTGCAGAGTTTGTAAAAGGATTCTAGTTTCAGCTTCATTGGAAAAGATAACAAGGGATGTTGTTTTTTGGCCTTGAAGGCAGGCAGACTGTTTCAGAGCCAAAGGAGATAAGAATGATGATATGAACTGGCAGTAAAGGAAGAAAGCCAAATTTGCTCACGCATGACAACTAGAAGTGTAACTTATAGCCTTTGCAGACTGCTAGAAATAGTGCAAATTGAGTCCACTTTAACTGCCCTGGCTCAGTGCTAGGGAATCATGGGAATTGTATTTTTTTTTCTGAGACATTGAGCCTTCTCTGCCAGAGAGCTCTGGTGCCACAATAAACTACAATTCCCATGATTCCTAGCACTGAGTCAGGGCAGTTAAAGTGGACTCAATTTGCACTATTTCTGGCAGTCTGCAAAGGCCCTTAATCAGGAAAGGAGGGGGTTGGAATTATATCCTGTAACCAATGAAAATGTTGAATTATGCATGTGTTAATGTAATTATAAACTAGCTGTGTAAGGTGGTATATAAGGATGTTGATTAGCAGAAGAAGGGGCTCTCCAGTCACAGGGCTGACCTGTCTGTGAGGCTCATCGATGTAAAAATAAACTCTACTTTCCTGACTTCCAAAGGTCTCTGCTCCTGTTTATCCACAACTCTGAGGCTGAGAGCATGTGACTTGCCCAAGATCACCTAATAGGTTTAAAGGCTGAGCTGGGAACTGACCCCTGGTCTCAAGACATGTAGACTAATGCTCAAACCACTATTACCCATTTTGAAAGCCATGAATAAACAGGGAAGATTTTATTTTTCAGTCTTCATTCACTAAGGACTTCTTAATTATAATGTCAAACATGCAGTTTTTCCTGTTTAGAATTGTCTGCCTTATTAGTCTATGGCAGTGGTGAGCTGTTTGAAACAAAATACTTCAACTGATGTAATGGATTCTGTGAGGTGGAGCAATGGCACTTAAAGTGATGTTGAACTGCATTATTTCTACAATGTAGAAGCACCTGGAGAAACATCTGAAAGAGAGAAGATATCAGAATATTGAAGGGAAAGATAACATGTGGCCCCCCAGATCTTGTTGGCCTGCAGAATTTCTGACTATAAACCAGAACCTGTTTCATATCATAATTTGCAATGTACAGATTAAGCCTTAGAGAAGGCCTACACAACAGGATTTTTGGTGGCCCACATCCCAGGAGAAAGGTGGGGTATAAATTCAGTAAAAAAATAAATAAAGCCCTCAACATTGGAATGGTCTTTCCCCACCACCATCACCATGGGACAGTACCGTGTTAGTCCATTTAGTCTACTGCCTCAGCAAGATGAAACCCAAGTTTTTAATTTTCCACCATGAGATCATGTTTCATGGTTTCATACTGAACAGAAAACAAAATAGTATAATTTTCTTATACTATATCATTTTATATGTGCCTTGAATGCACCACCCTGCTTGCATCCAGGCTAAATACCTCCCCACCTGTTCCTTTAGCTATACTGCTGTTTATTTTTATTACTTCGGTATGAAGTGTGATTTTTTTTGTACCTACAAACATTTATTTAAGCACTGTTTTAACACAGTCTTGGGAAGAGGGAGCAGAATTAGATCCTTCATAAATCTAAAAGAATGAGCTCTTCTGGAATTAGATAAAGTGTGTACCTCAGATTGCCAATTCAACCTTTTATTATTTCTGACTCAAGTTAAAAATTATATCCAAGGATGGAACTTCCCCCTCCCCCCATATTGTTTCTGGCCTGGACTCATAAATTATGGTTTGCTCTAATGACAACTTTCCCAATGTTTCTTGTATAAAAAGTCCATTTTATGGACTATAACTATTCCAATGCCAATGTATACAATATGTATACAATATGAAATCTTACCAGATACTTCATGGGGTAGACTCTCTTTAATATCATAATATAATCAAGACTACCCTGAAGAGTTTAACATAAATCTGACTGAAATTGAGTACATCAAAGTCTTCTACAAGAAAATAGATGTCTATGGAATGATAATACAAATCTTTTGGTTTTGTAAAAGCAGGAGATTAAATCAGTAATATTTCATGAATTACTTTTTGTCTATCCATGGTGCTTTCTACCATCTCAATGATTTAATTCCACATGATTTCAGGCTGTCATTTTAATGCATGAGCAGAAATGGTACCATATGTTCCTTAAACTTTGCATGAATATACCTTTCTGCACATAAATGAATGTATAATATCGCGTTTGATAAGCTGTCAAATGATGAATACTTTCTGCTAATGAGGAAACATTAAATGTATTGCAGCTGAAAATAGAGATCTTTGTTCACAAGGACCTCTCAAGTTCTTTTGCAAGTTGTTCTATTATTATTGGCCCAATCTCCTTTCTTAGAGAATTGTAAAATAATGGACACACATTGGCAAAGGGACAGACTTGCAGAATATCATTTACAAAGTGTAATTGGGGGAGGCATCAACAAAGCTGTGTTTTTTAGAACCACACGGCATATAAAATCAAGCAGAGAGACTCTAACAGTACACTCAAGAGATGAAAAAAATCAATAGACTCTTTGCTAGTGACTTCAGTAGGATACAGATGGCATTTTGAGCTTTTCACACATTAGTGGACAAAATTCTACACTTGGAATCAGAGTACATCACTGAAGAGAAGAACGCAACCTATCTTGTAAAGATTCATGAATGATGTCACACTTTGAGATGTACCTTTGAAAACGTTAGGTATACATTTAGTATAATAATGTATGAAACAGGGGCAGATAAGGTAAGGCAGATAAGCAAAGGTAGTGTATGGAATAAGGATAGACAAATATGTCAGTTTGGGCTCTTGTCAGTCTTTCACTTTTTCCAGTCTTAAATTCAGTTTGTCCTATACTTTGAGATATATCTTTAGCAAAATGTTTATCAATTTTGTGTTTGCATATGTCCTATTTCTTAATTTATTTATTATTTATGAAAATGTTTTTATCTTCGTCTTGGGACAGTGTACAATAATATCAATTTGAACGGATTAAAACAATTTAAAATAATAAATACAATGTTAAGGTGTATACATACGTATGTGTATGTGTGTGTGTGTGTGTGCACGTGCGCACCATTTAGAATTTGAAATATTATAGTTTTAAAATGGTCAACATTATTTAAAAGCACTGCCATGTGCAAATGTGGATAAAATCAATCACATTAAACACACACACACACCCCAAAATAGCCATCTTTACTGAATAACAGCAGTGTTGACACCAACCTGGCTTCTCAAGGGAGGGTAGTGTGCCACAGGAGAGAAGGCTCTCTCCCATGTCCTCCCATAGCACATTACCCTGATTGCTGGGATACAGAGGAGAACCCTTCCAGCAGACCTTAGATAGAGGTATATAGGAAAAACTACTCCTTCAAATATTGAAGCCCCAAGCCATGTAAGAATTTTTGTATGCAGTTTTTAATAACCTACACATTTTTGTAAACCGATTTTGTAATATAGGACATTTTCAATGCTTTTTTTCTTTTATTATATGCAATTTGTATACATTTTTCTTGAATATATGAATTTGTGTTGTTTGTTTGTTTGTTTGTTTGAAGAACTCTTGAAAATTTTAGTGAACTGCAAATGTCAATGTGTAATTGAGTTTTGGTTCACATATTGGTTTGCAAGGACAAAATTAGGAATTACTCTGCTTCAAACAATTTGTGGGAACTGAATCAGGAAGCATAACATGAAGCATTTAGTAGAACAGTGATTCCTATTGCACAGATTTACAGTGCAAGTCACAGGACGTTTTCACACAGGGATTTTTGTGGAGGCAATCCTACCTCCGTCTGGCGTCACTCCGGATCTTTTTTCCGTGTGTTCACACAACGTCGTCCCTAGCCACGCCCTATCCTGCGCCATCCCTGCCGCTCCCCGGCGTCCGCCCGGCTCTTTTAAATTCCGGAATTCCTGAGGAATTACACTCTTGCTGCCGGAGTCATGCCGTAATGGTGCCGTTTGCGCTGTGTATGTGAACACGACAGCCGTATCGTGGCGTATTTCCAGGTTATGGCCCATGGTTCCTCGCACCATTTCCCATGGAGGAAGCATCTTATGACGTGTATCTTACTTCCTGCTTGGATCAGGCAACAGTACGTGTATTAAGGCAATTTAAGGCAATTTATTTTTCTTTTGGTGGATATGTGGCGCCGCGCGATCAGGGGTTTGGGGGGGGGAGATCGGGGATGGTTTCGTTGACCAGAATTCTGTGGGGGGGGAACCTTTTTTCTTTTCTGATGTTTCTCTTTCCTCAGGTGTGGATACCTGGCTGCAAGCAACATGACGGCCGTGGAACCTGGTCGCCTATTCATCCTGCCGGCGCTATGGAGGTGTGTATTGCATGTATTCTTGGCTCATGGTACTATACTACTAGGGGCAGGACTATTTGAAGACGAGGAAAGGGACTAACCTCATGTGGTATGCTTTTATTGAGAGCATGGTGTGGTGGTTGTTTGAACATTTTTGTACTACAACCCTGGCCTGGAGATCAATCTTGAGTTCCCCACTTGAGCATGAAATGGTGATCTTGGGCAGGTCACACTATCTCAGCCCCGGAGGCTGGCCACAGCGCACCATACCCCCCCTGTAGCTTGGCAGAGGCGTGGGGTTGAACTAATAATTATCGTTATTATTGTTATTGTTGTTATTATTATTATTGTTGTTGTTGTTGTTGTTGTTGTTGTTGCTGTTGCTGTTGTTGTTTTCATCATGAGCCTGACATGAATCTCTCTGGCAATAACCACAACAACGACAACAAAAATGCCACTTCGGCTTCCAGAGCTGCACCCTCTGGGATCATGGGATTTGTAGTTTGCTGAGGCCCTCATGCTCTTTATCTGACAGTTCTGAATGGCCCTTCCTATACTGAAAATCCTAGGAATGTTAAGATGGTTACCAAGTAAAAAAAGGTAGCGATTATAAAATGTACATGAGCTTGTGATGGCCCTAAAACCTGTGTCTTTTTGGTTTGCAATTTATTTCTGTAAAGTGATTATACCTTGCCTTTTCTGTCTGGCTACCAAAGTGGCTTGTAAGTTGTGTTTTTTGGCAGTTTTCTGCCCCCAAGGTTGCATTTGCATATATTTACTAATATGGACAGGCAGGTAGATAGATATAGATAAATATATATAGAGAGTATGTATGTATATATATATATATATATATATATATATGTGTGTGTGTGTGTGTAAATAATTGTCTATCTATCTATATTGATCTACCTATATAAAAACAGAAAGAAAGGGAGGTCAAGAGAGAGGTAGAGAGGAATGGAGGGATAGACAAGTGTGCGGAATACTGTGGTCAGTGTGTTATCTACAGAGATGGGGACACAGTACATCCCTACACATGCAATTTCTGTTTTTTCTGGATGTCTCCAACATATTTCGGTTCATCTATATTTAAAGTTTCATATATATATATATATATATATATATATATATATATATATATACACACACACACACACACACCTTATCAACATTCCTGTTCTTTGGCAAGGTGGGGAAAATCCTTACTGACCTAACTCGAGCAACAGCCATGCAGGAATGTCCTTTCTATGCACCTCCAGGGAGGCCCTTCTTGTTGGTAAGGTGCGGGAGAACCTGTACTTTGATCTTACCTCTACCTCCTGCTATGCAGGAATGCCATTTCTATGCCCCCTCCCCACAGGTCATTCCTGGCTGTGCTTTGATTGATGTACAGTAAAATGAAATTGGCTCCACAAAAGTCCAAGCATGGTCGGGTGCCCTGTTCTGAGAGGGAGGAGTTTTTCTAGTCCATCATGGAAAAAGTCTATTTCCAAATGCTCAATTAGGTTTAAGTAGCTGCAATGTTAAATTCAGAGTTGGAAGAGACCGCAAGGGCCATC